>CM069524.1:120734388-130734388 GCA_035773235.1 Eospalax fontanierii | reverse complement strand
TGACTGGTGAGGACTTTACTATGTAGAACAAGCTGGCCTTGTACTTAAAGAGATCTGACTACCCCACCAGGCACACCCTCCAACTTATCTTCCCTTTCTTAAAAAAAAATACTGTGTTTTTGTAATTTTATACAACAGTTCTCAACAAAGTCCAGACACCCTCCTCCATCCATGTCCTCCTAACCCCAGACCTCATGCAGTCCATCACATGTGGGAAGTCCTAGCCAGTCAAGAACCTGCACCCAGACATCCTTCAGTGAAAACCTATCCACTTGTGTGCAGTCAGTCCACCCAGAAATGCCAAGTAAGGCATACTCTCCCCCACCCGGTAACAACCAGTCTTCAACATTTCTCAGTCTAGGGCCATCCTGCCACCCATTTCTCTCCTCCCCTCTGGGCCACTATTTAATTCAGTTGACATGGTTTCTGTGCTGTGCTCTGTGCCACCATTGTGAAAAGTTCACATGTGCAAGCTTCCCATGGCCGGAATGCCTCTGCCTCCCTCAATTCATGACCCAGCCCTGGCTCTCACAATCTTTCTTCCCCCTCTTCCTCAAAGGTCCCTGATACACACTGCAGTCTCTTCTTTTTAATACTTGGACAATTCGTGGCCCCTGTGTACATTGCACTCTTTGTATAATGAAGCTTCCCTGGTGATGGTTGAAGAGTGGATGCATTGTTTTTCTCTCTACACCTTATTCTGCTATGTTCCATGAGCCTTATGTGTAGAGGTTCAACTGCAATTATGTCATCTAGGACTGGGCATCTGTCAAACATACGCTCTCTGTGTCTGAACAGTTGTGGAACTATGAAGCCGCCTCCATCTCTTGCAAAAAGGAAGCTTCCTTGATGAGTGGTTTGCAGTATGGTTGTTGCTCCCTCCTTTAGCAGTTTGCCTGTTATCTTCTGGCATTATGATAACCAAACTTCAGGTAGAAGACTTCCAAGTCAGTTTCCACTCCATTGCTCCAAGTCCTGCATCCAAAGTATGCCCTGCCTTCAGCAGCAGGGTCCCATCTATTAGTTCTGGGGGATAACCAATATCCTTGGCAATAGCCTATGCCATTTTGGGAGTCTCCTGAACCACCCCCACCAATCACACAAAGGGATGGCTCGTCTTCTGTCACTGTTTTCCTTGTCAAAGAGCCCACAGGCATATTTATACACCAATGTTTAGACACTGTATGCATTTACCATGGGGTTACTGGGGCATCATATTTCCCTCTGGGTTCCTTGGTCCTCCAAGATTTATTCATCTCTACTGTTATGCTTCCATCTGACCTCTCTTCTCTCACAGCAGCCCCAGTGACTCCATTATCCCCACCCGCCTCCAATAACTGCTGCAACCCACCATGCCCCACTGCGGACTTCCCTCCCCACCTACACTATGGCCCCTTGCATGTCCCTTCCTCTCAGTCAAACACCCCTAATTCCCCACCTTCCCCGGTAGCATCTGCTCACTACTGTCCCCTCCTTTCCTGTTCTTTTTCCATTTACCTCCGTGTATCCTTTCCATTTCCCTGGCTCCTGGTGTTACATCAGGATATATACTCACATATAAGGAATTGGTGGTACAGTCTGCAAATTAAGGACAACATGCATCACATCCTTTTCTGTGTTTGAGTTACTTCACTTAGTATTACAGTCCCTAGTTCCATTCATTTACCTGAAAATTGAATAATTTTGACTTTTTCTTACTGCTGTGTAGAATTCCATTGTGTAAATGCACCACATTTTCACTATCCATTCATCACTTGAGAGACATTTAGATTGTTTCCATTTCTTCTATTTCTTAGCTATTGTGAAGAAAGCAGCAACAAACATGAATGTACAGGTATCTCTACAGTAGGATAAGTCCTTTGGGTATATGTCAAGGAGTGACTTAACTGGATCATATGGTAAATTCATTTCCAATTTTCTGAGAGTTCTCCACACTGATTTCCATAGTGGTTGCATGAATTTGCATCATCACAAGGAGGGATGAATCAATGTTCCCCTTTTCCACATCCTCTCCAGCATTTGGATTCAATTTTCTGTTGATCTTAGCGAGTCTGACTGGGGTAAGATGGAAGCCTTAAGTGGTTTTGTCTGCATTTTTCTAATTACTATGCTTGCTGAACACTTTTTAAGGTGTTTCTTAGCCACTTTTTATTTCTTCATTTGAAAACTCTATTCTGGTCTCTAGCCCATTTTCATTGGGTTGTTTATTTTGTTTCTTTGTTCTTTGAATTCTTGTATATTCAGGATATTAATCCTCTGTTGAATTTATGGCTGGTGGTTTTGTTTTTAAATCCAATTACATGTTTGATTTATTGACTTTTGTATATAGAACCATCCCTGCATCTCTGGAATAAAGCTGACTTGACCATGGATCATCTTTTTGATGTGTGTCTGTATGCACTTTGTAAGTACTTTGTTGAGTTTCTTTGCATCTCTATGTTCATTAAGGACATGGGCCTATAGTTTTTTGTTGTTGTTGTATCTAGTTTTGGGTAATAGAAATATCCTGGCTTCATAGAAGGAGTTTGGGATTTCTCCATCTGTATCTATTTTTGCATAATTTAAACAGTATTAGCTGTGACTCCATTTGGGCCTGGGCTTTTTTAATTGGGAGATGTTTATTACTGTTTCAATTTCCTTATTTGTTATGGATCTGTTTAAGCTGTTGAATTTTTTCTGGGTTTAACTTTGATGGTGTCCATGACGTAGAAATTCATCCATTTCATTTGGATTTTCAAATTTAATGGAGTATAGATTTTTAAAGTATTCCCCTATAATATTCTGGGTGTTTGGATGTCTGTTGTGATGTTTCTCCATTGATCTCTGATTTTGTTGATTTGGATGTGCTTTCTTTCTTTCAGTGAACTAGGCTATGGGTCTGTCTATATTGTGTAACCTTTTTAAAAAAACCAGCTCTTAGATTCAATGCTTTCTGTATCGTTTCCTTTGTTTCTATTTCATTAATTAATTTTTGCTCTGATTTTTGTTATTTCTTTGTCTACTAGGTTTGGGGTTGGTTTTTTTCTTGCTTATTCAAAGTCTTGAGTTGTATTGTTAAATCATTTACATGTGCTCTTCCTGATTTTTTAATGTAGGCACTAAAAGCTATAAACATCCCTCTTTGGACTGCTTTTAAGGTGTCCCAGAGGTATTGTGTTGTATTGTCGTTTTCATTTAGTTCCACAAATTATTTTATTTCTTCTTTCACCCATTCATCATTCAGGAGTGTGTTATTTAATCTCCATGAGTTTGTGTAGTTACTAGAACTTCTTCTGTAGTTTATTATAAGCTTTATTGAACTGTGGTATGACAAAATGCATGGGAAGTTTTAAATTTTCTCTTGATGATAATGAGGTATTAAAATCACCTACTATTACTTTGTTGGGGTTAATCAGTTTTATAGTCCTGGAGTACTGTTTTTTTGTGAAATTGGTTGCTCCAGCATTTGGTGCCTATGGGTTCCTGATTGTAATGTCTTCTTGATTAATCTGGGTAAAACCTGCATTTGATCTACTTGAAAGATGTTGAGTCAGGCTATAAATTGAACTCCAACTCAGAATCATTTCATTCCTTATACTTGGATTTCAAAAATAAATGTCATGGCATACGTTGGAGAATCAGTGACCACTATACCCACAGTGCCATCTAGCAGCCAACAAAACTGGGACTGCAGATCAGGGATGCATAGGGGTGTTGGTAGCATCATCGATGGCAAATTTAACAAAAACAAAGTTTTGGGGGAAAAAAAAGATGTGGGTAGAGAAAAAACAATTTCCTGTGTTCGTTTCAGCAGGATTTTTTAAAAATATTTATTTCAAAGCTAAAAAATCATGCATAAATGCTAGAGGGGAAATATAACCCTGGGAATAACTAGGAAGAGTGACCCAGTTGTACTTTTATTGTTAGATCTCCCAATTAATGCAGATGTTGGAGTCTTGCATAAATCCTATTTATCCGAATGGTTTCATTTATAAACATGGATTTTCAAGGATTTGGACAAACAAGCAGTTCATGTTTGACTGTGAAATTAGCACAGTTGTCATGCACTGTGACATTTATCATCAACCAATTGTATATGGGCCTAGCTATCCACAGTATGCATCCTTTTGCTCTTCAGTCAAACTATTGGTCATGACTTGCAAAGGATTTAAGCTAAAACTTTGATGGATTGATCTTTAAAAAATATTTTACATTGTGACAGTGGTAGGTGCATTAATTCCACTATAGGGTTGGGTGTGGGGTCCCCAATATCTTGCCTGATTGTTCAGGTCAATGTCTCTTTATCTTCCAAGAGCTTCTAGAGAGCCTACAAGAAGTATGTGATTTCTGGGTGCAGCTGGTATTCAAGGCTGGCACACAGGAGGCTGAGGAGGCTAATGGTGCCTCCCCCTGCCCTTTGTTTCCTTTTGATGGCCTCCACTCAGGTTTGTTCAAACCTAAAAGTTATAGCTAGGAATATCTCTTATATCATTTTTATCACAAAGACATTACTATGTTACCTTTGCCTATTTTTATGTTTGTTTTAGTTCTTTTTCCTTAATTTTGTGTGAACCTCAAATTCCTTGCACAATTTTTTGGCACAGAAATATACATGATGTGTTGTTTCTATATTTTATCCCCCTTTTATAGTTATATAAGTATTAAACTGAAACTGTAGCTTTAATCCTATTCCATGTTGTTTTTCATTTTTATTAAATTCATACATGTAAGCTCTTATATTCAAATATTTTTGATTAGTACTGAATTTTAATGTCATTACTGATGCTTTAATCATTCATTGTGTTTTTTTTCTCTATATTTTGTATTGTTCTTATTTTTTGAACAAAAGACATTTAATACAAGAGGACTTGTAGAGGATTTCAGGTAATACATCTCCACATGCCCATTGGTAAACACTGCTTTTCTTCTTTTGAAAAAGATTTACAACACTCAGTCCTAATCCTTCTACTCCATCACCTGAGGCCTGGCCTTTAAGTTTATCATTCAGTTGCAATTGTTTACCGAAGTGAGCCTGTCCCTGAATGAGCTTTGCTATTGTCATAGTTTTTATTGTTGTTATTGTTGTTATTTTAGTTTGGTTTGGTTCTATTTGGTTTTTGTTTTGTTTTGAATTGTTTGTGTAGATATTCCCCACTCTACTGTTCAGAAGTAACCTTTTTTGCCTGATAATAAAAGGACATTCCTTTTACTAAGTATTGAAGCTCCTGTGGACAATGTGATATTTATGGCAACTTCCCAATCCTGCAGTTGAAGCAGGAAAGTAATTATAGTCTGTTTGTAAGAAAAGCAAGTTGGGAAAGTTCCAGGAAAGTGTGTGTGGTTTACAAATTTAGATACTGAGGAACAAGCTACTTCCTAACACAGCCTCTCAGTGAGCTCTTGCTCTTCATAATGAAAACTATACTTCTTACACCTACTAAAGTCATATGGATTTTCCTTTTGCTGAAACAGTATTTTGATTGTCACTCCATTTCAGACTTTCTGCCAAAAATATTAAAATACAGCAATAAGAGTAAGAGAGGCAGTCCACACCTGAAGACATCAATTTCTTCTATAAAGATTACTTAAAGATAATATATTTATACCTATATTTTTACATTTTAGAAATATTGAGCATCCTAATTTTCTGAAGGTAATATATATGTTAGATGTAACAAAAAATTAAATGGAAAAATAAATTATAATGGACACTCCATCCTACTACTGATTCTAGTCTTCGAAAATTTTTCAATATACTACGAACATTGAGGCTTTATTGTACCCATTTTCTTACATAAGCTTATGATACCAATATGTAATGCCAGACTTGTTTCTTTGTGTATGTAAAAATGATATAGTAATATTAATACCATGATCAGGACCATCATCATCACCAAAGATGTAGCGCCTGTTGACATAGATGACAGCTTTCACCTCAGATAGAGGAAGAGTTTATTCTTGAGCCCAATATTAGACACCATGTTCTGAGAATATGCCATAATGTGGAAACAATTTCATGAATCATTTATAGTTATAGAACAAAAAAATCATAAATCAGGGCATTTATCAAATGCACTGGTAGAAGCATCAGATAAATAGTTTTTAGCAAAGCAAGGAACATCTATGTTATAGATTTCCAATGCTATTTCACACCATTCTTAGATGTTGGGTTAGTGGAAGTTAGTGTTCTGTAAGGTTGTTTATGACAGTCATAAAGATGTTAGCACAGAAGCAAAGGTGGACAATAGATGGCTCCTAAAGAAAGGAAACATAAACAAAATCAAATGGGCTCTGCATTTGCAATGTTCCATTATCCACAGTAAATCTGCTTTGGAGAATCTCTGACATAGGCATGACTCAGTTTTTCCTAGGAACTTCAATTTAAAGGACTGTATAAAAGATTTTATTTATCTACTTATTTATTTATCTATTAATTTTATGAAACAGTATCAAGACTCATTGTATACTCAGGCTTGTCTTCATGCATAGTTGACATTCCTGCCTCTAACTCCTGAGTACTGAGATTACAGATGTATGAGGTCATGCCTGGCTCAGTTTATACTATTACACTTTATGTTTGTCTTACTGAAGGACATGTACTAGCACTTACTATGCCCAACAAATTTACATATCATGATTTGTTTGACAAAATGAAAAAAGTCATTCCTTCTTCCATTTCCCAAAGACAAATATAATTATTCAGTTGAAATACATTTGTATAACTTTGTTTCTTGTCTTTAAATATGTGGGGGGAATCATGAGTATGCAATGTTCATAAGGAATGGTTGGTATGTCTGTGAGAGCAAAGAGGCATTCTCTGTTCTTTTTTGCTTAGCTTGAGAGGTCAGGGTCCCAGAAACTCAATGGTTACCAAAGCCACCACAACTCAGAGGCTTTTGTGTTCTTGTCTTGAGAATTCAAACAATGGACATCATGGGACATAGAGAGTGAACTTTAGAAAGAAGTACTTTTAGAGATCATAGGAACATAGAAGCCTCAAGAAAATCAACTATTTTTAGGCCATTGACAATGTGGTTAAGTTTCTAATATAGCACAATGTAATTCTATCAGAAGCTGTGTAGGGGTTATTTGTATCAAAGATTGTCTTACAATATAAAATGTTTTCAGCATGTTCCATGAGTTTAATTCTTTTTTGTGTAAAAAATGTAAAATATATCTACAATTATAAAACAGATGTTTTTGTTTCGGAGGAAACAGGAAAACATCCCCTTGTATGCAGAAACCCTTCTCCTCCTCTTCACATTGAGATGGGCAATATCACAACGATTATTTTTGTTTGTTAATAGTCAATGGGACAAATCCTATCCACATTATTATTGCTTTTGTTTCTTAAGAAATTTTATTGAACACAGTCACACATTCATATATTTTCTATAGGTGACTTCATGCTACAATACAGTCCAAAAGATTATTGCAAAAAATTATTATCACCAACAAACCCAATATTCATTACTGTCTGGCTTTTAACATTACCCTGTGTTTGGTATGCTAATTAGGGTAAAATGAACCTTTTGAAAGAGGCATGGGACATTGGAATTTATAAAGTTTGAATGTTGCCTTCATAAAACAACATTTTTCAAAAACTTATCAATATTTTGTTTCCTTTTGTTACCTTTTCAATGATCTAGCAAACAAATTGCCTATATCTAGGGTGATTGCCCAAAGAGAGGCAGACAAAGATTTAAAAGTAATGAAGAGGCTGCAGATACAGTTCCAAAATAGAATGTATGCTTTACAATGGCACAGAGCAGTTCTAGGTTCACCGTCCAGCAAAAATAAGAAGAAGCAAGGAGAGCTGCCCCACTAAGGTGGACCTACAACTCCTCCAAGTGGCGAAAGTTTCCTATTCTCGTGTGCTGCTGACTTTCCTACTGGTGTGTGGGCCCCTGTCCCCATGACAACTGGAAGACCAGAGGGCTGTAACTTGAGAGTTTAGAGAAAAGACAAGAGGGAGGAGAGGGAAAATCTGCACTCTCTCTGTGTGTGTGTGTGTGTGTGTGTGTGTGTGTGTGTGTGTGTGTGTTTCTATTCTCAGACTAAACGTGCAGGATTTCACTTTGAGCCTTCTCTGCTCCATGGTGCACACTTCTGGGAATTTAGGTGTTTACAATAAACAAAAACTAATCAAAAACTCAATACTACTTAAAAGTACAGCACTTTTGTCTTTGGGGCAGTGATGACCTCCCTACAAGATCATGCCTCTCAGAAAGAGGAAAAGACAAGAAGAAGCACCAGCACAGAGCCCCCAAAGCCTACTTCATGGATGTGAAATGCCCAGGGTCCTATGGACTTACCATGGAATTTAGCCATGCACAAACTTTATTTATGGGTGATGGCTGGTCTCCTGCCCTCCGTCATCCTACAGCCAGAAAAGCAAGGCTGATAAAAAGATGTTTCTTAAGGAAAAGCAGCAATAAACTCATAGTTAATCAAGATGAGTGAGAAACCAGCCCAATAAACACATTTTGAACTTTTTAAAACATAACTTTCATTTACTCTGATTATACTTCCTTTAAGCATGTTCAAATACTCACCCCATATGTTTTCTATGCATTGATAACAATAGACATTGAGAGACTATAGTATAGTCTACCTTTCCTACAAATAGAGCACTAGTGACAGCTTTTTAAAGTGTCTGTCATAAAAGAAAGTCAATAATTTGCAAACCCAAACATATAGTGTTTATATTCTTAAACTACAATCAGCATTGGTTTCTGAATTATTATTATTTATGCTTTTCAATTCTTTTAACCTATTTCAATTAGTAATTCTTCAAATTTCCAATTACAAAGATATTAATTCTCAGATGTATATATATATATGAACAATAATGACAATTTTAGTCTGAAAAATTATGTAGGCATTAAGACACACTTTCTATTTCAATATTTCTATAATTTCCTTTGTACCATACCTACTACCTGTCAAGATAGGTAAAGAACTGGGCTCTGACTGTTTTTTTAGTATTTTCATTGGTTCTTGGGAATTACATAGTGTATGTTGATCACTGAGACCCCTCCCTATCTCCTCTCAGATACCCTCAGATCCCTACTTCCCTCACTTCATGTCTTTTTTTTATTTATTTTTCTTGGTTTTTCTGAGACAGGGTCTCCCTATAGCCACAGCTGGCCTGGAACTTGTTCTGTAGATCAGGCTGACCTCAATCTTACAGAGATATGCCTGCCTCTGCTGGTATTAAAGGATTTGACTCTATGCCTGAATTTATTATTTTGTTTGTATTGTTGAGGATTTGGTTTTGATATTTGTTTGAGATAAGTTCTCCCTGTAGCTCCATCAGGCATGAACTTTCAGTGTAAACCAGGCTTGATCTCACAGAATAGTCCTAGGCCTCCCTCTATCTCCTGAATGCTGTGATTAAAGATTGCTTCACCTTGTCTAGCACTGTTTATTTTTATTTAAGGCCTATGAGTCTAATTTGTGTTCTCCAATACTCTTGGGTGTTGATACATGCCGTGAAGTTAGGCCAATCTACCTAACATGACACATTTAAACAAAATACACTTTCTAGGGCTGGAGAGATGACTCAGCTGTTATGAGCACTGACTTTCTTGCAGATTAAGTACGTTTGGTACCAGCACCAACATGGTAGCTAACTATGTCAGAAATTCAAGGTCCATGGGATCCAAAGCTCTCTTCTGACTTCTGTGTATGTGCTGCACTTATGTACGTGCATGCATGCAATACACTCGTACACATAAAATAATGATTGAATAAAACTAAAAAAGAAACAAAAGAAAACTATCCCTCTGTCAGTAACTACCAGGTGCCAATATTTCCTTGTAGCACTTGAACTTCTTGACCATCCTCCCCTTCTGGAATTTTGAACAGCTTGTGGTGTCTGTTAAGGTTTCAGTTTCTACCAAGGGTAAAAAATGTGGACTTGATTTTTAATTTTTATATGTCTGTTGTATATAGTAATGAGAGTCACAAGGAGATTTTCATACCACTATATAATGCACTTTGTTCCTGTACCTCACATACCCCCAAATGTCCCCATTCCCTTCTTTCCCATATCAATTTGTATCTATTTTTATGTTATAAATAATATATACATATATATTATGTTTCTATATAAAACATCTATGAATGATAAGAAATAAGAATAAGAATGTCACTATGATTCTGACTTAATTTGTTTAATATGAATATATCTAATTGCATTCAATTTCATGCCAATGATGGAATGAAATTCCACGTGCATATATACAAAGTTTTCACTTTTAAAGATTTTTCTGGACTTCATCTCATATTTATGTATGCAGTCTTTCCATTGACACGCTTCTCTTTTTTACCCTCCTGCCCCAACCCCTCCCCACTTCACCAACTCCCCAGCTCAGTTTCATTTCTTTTTTATTGCCTTGTTTTTTCTTTGTGACCCACATGGCTTAACCTTGGCAAATTATATACACCACATTTCTTCATTAGTTCCTTTCTTGATGGAAATATATATTGAATACATTAATTAGTCAGTGAATATTGTTGCAATAGAAAATTTGCAATCATCACTGTGATATGTTGATTTCTTTTTTTATTTTATTTGATTGGTTTTGTTTGTTTTAATAAACATCAGTTGTAGTATTGCTGGGTCACATGGTAGATCTCTTTTTGATTTTTGAGGATCCTCCATATGTATAATAATAGCTGGATGATTTTACATTTCCACCAACGGTGTATATGTTCCTCCCCCAAACTTATCACAATTTGTTGTTATGTCATACCTTAGAGCCTGATATTCTGACAAGACTGAGATGGAATCTCAATGTAGTTTTCATTTGAATTGTGTCCATGGTCATCTATGTTGAACATTTTTTCATGTATATAGAGTATGTATTCTTCACATTTTGAAAATTGTTCATTTCACTAGAACATTTGCTGACTGCTTTGATTCTTCATATTTAGGTTTTTTTTTAGTTCTTTGTATTATAGATGTTAACTATCATACATGTACTTATCAAAGACTTAATCCCATTCTCCAAGATGTCTTCACTCTTTTCTAACAATAGCTGTATAGAAGCTCGTTTAAAAAATAGGTGTTTCCTTTTTAAAATAATATTCTTGGACACCAGACACATGCCAGCTCGATCAGACAAGGGTCCAGAGTGGAGTGAGGGAAATGCACTGGCCATTGGAACTGATGGAGACTGATTACCAATAGTGAGGCAGCCTAGACCGTCCTAAGATCTGTAGGTACACTGAGTAGACTCCAGTGGATAAATTTGCACTGGAGGACATCTGGGTACAAGTGCTTGACAAGATGGGACTTAAAAGAGACTTAAACTTTATGGTGAAACACATGAGGTCGGGGGGTGGGGGCGACCGTATGGGAGCATAGATGAGTGAATGGTCTAAATTTGATTAATATTAAATTTCAATAAATATTAAAAATAATAATATCCACATTAATTCCTTGAGAATATCTACCCTAACCTGCCTACTTTCCTCACACCCATATACTATGCTCTATTTTTAAAGTTCAAAGTATTTTAATCTTTGTAATTGTATCATCACCAAATTTCTATAAGTTACACATAATTTGAGGGAAAATAAAATGGACTTTATTAAATGCTGAAAGCAAAGACTTAAGACTTATGAATGTTTGCGTGTGGAGGTAGCACAGTCTCTAACTGATCTCAGCACTTAGGAGGAAGAGTCACTTCTGTGACTTAGAAGCCGACCTCATCCACACAGTGCGACTCTGTCTCAAAATAAACAAACAGCTACCAAAAAGTTTGTGTTTCAAATAAGTCACAAAATGATAACTACTTGTTTGATCACGATTTACATTAGTTTGATGAACATATCAGTTTCTCAATTACAGCTCTAGAAAATCTTACCAAATTCTAAAGGAAAATTTTATTTTTTTAATTCTCTGAATTAATTTTTTCACAATAATTTATTGTTTATTTTTCCTTATATATTTATAGTGTGTCCAGGCTTATAGTTGAAGTTCTTCCTATATTATTACACAATTTTCATTTCCAAATCAATTTTCCCACTGTCCAAGAATGTGCATTCTACCTAGTATAGAGAAGAAAAAAGAAAACTTACACTTATCAAATATTATTAATATAGGAATTTTTTGTACTTTACTTATCTGTTGTGCGCCTAAACAACACTATTATATAGGTGTTGGGGTCCCTCTGCTCAGTGCCGCCTACCTGAGGGGGACACAGGGTCTCCGCCAAAAGAGGGTGAGTAGGCCCTGAATCAACACACAGACTCTGGGAGCTGAATGAGAAAGCATGCCATGGGCACATAGCAGCAAACTCGTTTATTCAAGCAGGTGCAGGGATTTTATGAGTCTGATTAGCCAAGCCCCTATGGGGTGAATCATCTCAGTGCAGGCTCTCTCTGGACACAGTGCAGTAGCTGTTGTTACCCCTGGCTGGAGTGGAGCACCATGCCCACAGGAGCCACTCCCTTAAGCCTCATAGCAGGTGACCTGCCTAAGTCCACACTGCATCATACACAGTAGCCACTCCCTTAATCCTCATAGCAGGTGACTGGCTAAGGTCTATCCTGCATTGTGTCCTACATATAGGTATTACAACCCACAGTTCAAAATATGAAGGAACATAGGTTCAGATACATTCAGGAACTTTCCAAGGAATTACAGAGATAACAAGTGAAAAGAAATGGATTGAACTCAGAATTAACTGGTTTTAACTTGCTAATCTTTCCATTATATCGTATTGCTGCTATTTTTGAACTCAGAGTTTCTTGCTTTAGGAATACTAGCTTATCCTCAACCAAGAGTAATCAGTTGCCAGTATTTCTTCAGCAAAGTTTGGGGTCTGCTACTCATTTCCCAGTCCCATGCTGGGTTTTTGTCTGCTTGAGTTTGCACAGGTCTTGAGCATGCTGACACCATTGCTGTAAGTTCATATGAGCAGGGTCTCAGAACTGTGTAGAATTCTATTTCCACACACCTCCTCACTGGCTCTTTTAAAATCTGTCCACCCTCTTCTGTAATGGTCACTGAGCACTGGGTGAGTGAAGATTAATACAGAAGTCCTATCCAGGGACCTACACTCTGAATATTGCTAATCTCCATGCTTTAGTCATTTGCAACATTTTATGTTACTGGACATTTGGTGCATGAGAGAGTTTCTTTAATGAGAGTTAAGTTATTTATTCCTTGTACTATATTGCACGAGCCTTGGGTGAAGAGGCTGCATTGTAGATGTGAAACTTAGGCTTGGGCAATTCACAGACAATGTCTGTGTGTGTGACCAGCTGTGATATTCTGTATTAGTCTCTATCTGGTGAAAAGAAGCTTCTTTGATGAATGGTAATGGGGATATTTGACTGTAAATATAAGGATACATACTTCACATTTGTTAAGAAATTATGTGTATTGGGGAGTTCCCTAAGATCTATGATCTCTTCAGCTATGCGTATTTGGCTATGATTACACTACCACACATGTGTTTTATCCCATTGAGTGGGTTCTAAGACCAATTAGGTAGCCATTAATTAGACCCAAGATAAAAGTTACATTAATACACAACTGTTGAATGCTGTGTCAGCCACTGATGATGAAACTGGTCTAGGGCCATTGATTGATGTTCTCCCTTAGGTACTTGCATAGTGCTCACCAGAACTAGAACTAGCCTTCAGGGGAAGTAGCTTCCAGGTCAGCAACAGCAATAATACTCCAAATGTCCTATCTTCAGCAATAGGGTCTTACCTCCAAATTTTGCGAGGCAACCAAGGTTAGCGTCAATAGCCTGTGTCATTGTGGGAGTCCCTTGGACCACCCTAGCCAACAATTCAAAGGAAGGGTTCTCCTGTTGGGCACTGTTTCTTGTTATGTAGCCTTTGCTATGCACATGGGCACTTATAGAAATATTATATGTGGAAATGAAATTTTTTTAAATTTTGTTTTGTTATTGTTAGATAAATATGATTCCTTTTGATGTTTTACACTAGCTAGGCATTATTTATTTCTCTCCTCTCTCTCCCTCACTCTTTCTCTCTCCCTCTGTCTAACCTTCCATTCATGCCTTCTCCATTTTAAGTATCCCTATTTCTCCATTTTTCCCTTGATAATACCAATCTCCTAATGCCACACCTCTCTTGAGGTCCTTTTTTCTTTATACCCATAGTTCCTTGTATCATCCTCCCTTTCTCTCCAATTTAGATATGACTCTTCTTATCTAAGTTCTCCCTTAGTAACACCTATCTCCTATTATTCTTCTGTTTTATGTTCCTTCTTTCCTTTTAACTCCCTGGTTTCTTTCCATTTTCCTGGTACCTGCAGTTAGATCAGGACACATACTCACATATAAGAGTTTGGTGCTAGGATCCACAAATTAGAGAGAACATAGGTGATTTTTTTTCTGATTCTGTGTTACTTCACTTAATACAGCAGTTTCTAGTTCCATCCACTTACCTGCAAATGTCATGATTCCATCTTTCTTTACTACTGAGTAGAACTCCATTCTGTAATTTGTTCCACATATTCATTATCCACTCATCAGTGTAAGGACACTTAGGTTGCTTCCATCCTTAAGCTATTGTGAAAAGAGCAATAACAAACATGAATATAAAAGTATATCTAAAATAGCCTAAGTCCTTTGGGTATATTCTAAGGAGTGGTATAACCAGGTCAATGGTAGGTATGGTAGGTTCATTTTTAGTTTTTTAAAGAGTTCTCAACACTGCTCTCCATAGGGATCGCACGACTTTACTATCCCAACAGCAGTGTTGTGCGTTCCTCTTTCCCCACATCCTCTCCAGTATTTAGTATCATTTATTCTCCTGATCTTAGCCAGTTTGACTGGGTAAATGAAATCTTAAAGTGGTTTTAATTTGCATTTTCCTGATTATTAACGATGTTGAACACTTTTAAAGGTGTTTCTTAGCTGTATTTATTTCTTCTTTTGATAACTCTGTGCTCCACTTCTTAGCCTATCTTTTAATTGGGTCATGTATTTTCTTGATTCTGTGTTTTTGAGTTTTTTATATATTCTGGATGTTAAACCTCTGTCAGATGTGTCACTGGTGAAGATATTTCTCCCAATATTTGGGCTTTATCTTCACTTCCTTGGTTGTTTCCTTTGCTGTATAAAAGATTTTTAGTTTAATGAGGCCCCACTTGCTGATTATTGACGTTAACTCCTGAGCAACTGCTGTCTTATTTAGAAAGTCCTTTCCTGCACCTATATCTTGTTACTGTCAATGTTTTTGTCTAACAGTTCCAAAGTTTCAGGTTTCACATTGAGGTCTTTGAACCATTTATAGTTGACTTTGATTGAAAGATAAGGGTCTACTTTCATTCTTATACAGTTAGAGATTCAGTTTGATCTGCTCACTTTACTGAAAAATCTACCTTTTCTACAGTGAGTGTTCTTGGCCCTTTCTCAAATGCATGTAATCATGTTTGAATCTTCAACTATATTCCATTTGTCTATGGATCTATTTTTGTGCCAGTATCATACTGCTTTTATGACTATAGTTTTGCAATATAGTTTGAATTCTGATATAGTAATCCCTCCTGTATTATTCTTTGTGTTCGTGATTGTTTGGGATATCAAAGGTCTTCTGTGCTTTAATATAATTTTAGGATATGTTTTCTAATTCTGTAAAGAATGTCATGGGGATTTTGCTTGGGATTGGTTTGGTAGGATGTACGACGGTCATTTTCACAATATTAATTTTACCAATTCATGTTCATGGGAAGTCCCCCCATCTTCTGGTGTCCTCATCAATCTCTTTCTTTAATGATTTAAAGATTTAAAATTTTCATTGTAGAGACTGTTAATGTCCTTTATCATGTTTATTCCAAGATATTTTATTTTCTGAGGCTATTGTGAATGGTAGGGTTTCCTTGAACTGATTGTCCAATTGCTTGTTATTGGTATGTAGAAAGGCTCCTGCTTTTGTATCTTTATAACCTGCCAATTTACTGAAATTTTGTGTTTTCTTAATAATTTATATTTTTCATTATCATGTTAATGTTTCTTGTACCACCGATAGCCTAATTATTTTCTTAATATTTTTTATCCTTGAGAATTTTATAAAATATATCTTGATCATAGCCAGATCCCCCTCCCCATCTTGTCTCAGGTACACCCCCACTTCATTACCACACTCGCTCCATATCCTCTATTATTTTTAACGCCTATAGTATTTAACCTGTGTTTACCAAATGTATCTGGGTATGAGACAGTCCCCTAGAGTGTAGTCAACCTACTTAGCAAGATCCTCTTAAAGAAAAATGTCTCCTCTCTTGGGAATTATCAGTTGCCAATAGTTCTTCATCTAGGGTTGGAGTCCCTGTACATGTCTCTGATCAAGTCTATGATTTTGTCTTGCTTGAGATTTTCCCCATCTTTTGCATTCTGTTGCAAACATTGAGGGTTCATTTTTTATTGCCCTGTTGTAATAGTTTCCTTGAATCCATCTACCACTTCTGGCTCTTACTGTGTTTATGCCAGTTCTTCCACAGATTCAAGTTCTTGTCACCTTCACTTTTCTGACATGATGGACTGTACTCTTGAAACTTTCTCTATTAAATTGCTTTTTAAAAAATATTTTATTACTATTTTTGTGCATCAGTGTATTGTCTCCATGTATGCAGTGCACCACAAAAACTGGAGGACAGTATCAGATTCCCTGGAACTGGGGTTACAAATATTTATGACCCACCATGTGGGTGCTGAAAATTGAAGCCAGGTCCTTTGAAGGAAGAAAAATTGTTCTTATCTGTCAAGTCATCTTCTCAGCCCCTTAAGATATTTATCAGATGTTTTGTCATAACAGCAGAATAAAAATGAGGACACCATGCCTGTCATTCCACCACACAGTCACCTCAGGCAGGGAGACTCCCTTGAGATCCTGCCCAACCAGGGCTCCATAACTGTACTGTATTTTTATCAAAATGATGCCCAATATGGTAATCTTTGGGGAAGTTCTTACTTCAGTAATTGTTTCACACAGCCACACTTCATATAGTTCTGTAAGAATGTTGTCACTGCAGTACCTATGTGTTTGGGGTACTGTCTTGATGTTGATGTGTCTACCCTGGCCCTTTAACACTAAAATTAGGCCCAATTGGTAGCCTCTTGTCCTCCTCAGGGAAGGAGAGTGATCTTCCCTGGTAGTACATTGCATTCCATATGACATCTCAGAACTCCCTATATAAGCATTTATTGGACGAAAGAGAAGACAAAATTAGGTCATTCATTCCTTTTGGAACAGAGTTCCATCTCAAGACTGTTTATTGTATACACAAGTAACATACAATTGCCTTTTTCTTTACACAAGGCATGCATAAGATAATTTGCCATCACTGGGATCTGGTTCAAATTCTACTAAACTCAAAACTGCAGCTTTTTAATGAACTTAATTTTATCAAGAAGTATTTTTCCTAAAATATACCTTCTTCTATTACAGACGATAGTCCCTGTGTACAGTGTGACTGATGAAAGTGCAATGTACCCCCTAACTGTAGGCCTAGGACAATATATTTGATTCTGCATTATTTACTGGATGATTCCCTGCTGAGTTCTGTGTTAACTATGGCTTTGAGAGTTCCAAGTATCTATACATACTTATCTCCCCACACACTATGATAGCCTTTCAGTTATAAACCGTTTTCCATTACTTATCTAAACTCCCAAAATATTTATGAATTCACGGATTCAATATATTCAACTCCTAAGTGTGTTTCTAATATAACTCCTAACCAATGAGCTCAAGGCACCTCCCATTGGATGCTATGACCCATTCATGCTTCTATGCATATGTTATATGTAGTCAACTGAATATCCACAGCAGACTATCTGGTCCATATTGGAGTAATTTGTATACCAAGTATTGATCCTAATCCCATACTTTTATTTAACTGGGTTTCTCTGGATATGGTATCGACACTAAGTCTATAAATTATTGGAGAGAAGGCTCAGCATTTAGGAGTACTGGCTACTCTTGCAGAGGACCTATAATTCGTTTCCATAAATCATTTCCCTTTCACTAATGCTTGTTTGAGTACACATCTTTTTCTTCTCCGGCAACCGGGTAACAGTGTTGCTCATTCCTTACAATCCTTATATATTCCCAGAGAATATGTGCATGTCACATGACATAGTCCTTTCATTAACCATGAAATAACATTAAATCATAAATAAATGAACACACATGGAGAATAGGAAAGAGTCTCTCAGGTGAAGGCTAACTTTTCTAGAGAATCTGGAACAAACAGTGTTGAACAAAGTATTTGCTAAGTCCATAACATTATTACTTTCACCTAAGGAAGTATTTATCCTTTACAATTTTGAGGCAGATTTGGGGCTGAAGTATGTGTGGCTGGACTTCATATTCAGTTCCTCTTAAGCAAGCATCATCTTCCAAGTACCATCAATCTTTTTCATTGGCCATCAAGGACTGTTCTAAGGGCTCTGTGTGGGATCAATCTTCTTTAGAATTCTGGTTCCTGAGGAGTAGCTCTTACCTCACTGAGATTTCCAGGTATGTCTCACCTTTTTACACTGGGAAATAATGCCCAGGCAGTAGGAACCAGCAGGCTACTTTTTATTGAAATCATAATTTTGGACTACTCAATACAATTGAGATCATACCTTATTAGCCCTTTTGTTTCTGGCATAGTTCAAGAGCCTTTCTGCATATGGTTTATATATACGTGTCTTTAATTTGGTGGAGGATGCAGTTACCTGTAAGCACAGTGTATTAAATATTGAGTGGCAATCACTTCATTGTAGAAACGGTATTATCATGTTTTGTAACTTAGTTTTCATGTCATGCAGTTATGACTATGAATTATAATCTTTTGAATAATGTTGACTGGGTACTATCAATCCCAGATGTACACTGGGAGTACATCTACTACTTAATTTTTAAATGCATCCGTGACCGGCCTTTGACTGCCATATGCTGGAAGATAACCTTAAATGTTTAATTCTCCAGCGTTCAATATCTTCCTGTTATTACAGTCACACACCACCATACCTTATTAAAGTGATAGGAATCTAGTACCAAACCTTAAGCCTACTAGGCTAAAACTTTATCACTTTTATTCCCTACTAATAACTTAGTAGTCAGTTGTAGAACATCAGCCACGTGTCTTAACGAGTCGTTATTTTTTAAATTCCTGGCCATAAGAACTTGTTTTGAAAACCACTGTAATGGCAGAAACGGGAGGTTTACGTCCGCAACCGCGCGTCTAGAGCGGCTCCCGAATAAGCGAAGTTCATTCCCTCACGCAAAATGAGAAACAGGACTCCCCTTGCGCTGGGAATAAAAACCCAATGAGACTCCAGTCTCCTTGAATCCAATAAGCACCGTCGTGCACAAATAAATTTGCCTTACTTATGCCGAATTTAGAAATATAGGTCTAATCTGTCGAGCCGCGGACCGGAAATACATCATCATTGAGCGCAGCTGTTTTCCGGTCAGTCTGTAAAGGAAAGGCGACCTGAGTGGCTCGGGGAAAGGCGGCCGCAATGGCTTTACTTCTTAGGTTCCGCAGTGCTGTGCAAAGCAGATCACTTGCAGCTTTTCATAATACAGATTTCTGATTCCTTCCTTTTCCGATAGCGAACGTATTGTATTTTTCGATCTTATGTTTTCTTTAAGGATTTATAATTTTTATTTTGTGGGGATTGTTTAATTTCTTTTTTTTCTTTTTTCGTTGTTTTTGGAATCAGTACCGCTTTAGTGCAGGCTAGTATACTCGTGGTGCGCTGTATCCGCCGCTTTGTGCTGGTGTGTTACTAGCATGCAACACTGCCAGGGAGGATCACTGTTTTAAAACATGAATTTGAGTTCACCCTCTACATAATGTACGCGTTTGCATTGACAATTTAAAAGTACCCCAAAGCAAAATTAGGTGGCCGCAAAAGTTACAAGTCAAAGCCAGCCACCACTACATAGCCAGCTACATGAGACTTGATTTTAAAAATAATGAAGCACAACAAATAATAGAATAAATGATTCTGTTTTACTAGTTTCATTTGGATCTGGAATTAGAAGTGTGTAAACAAGTATTTTTATGTGACAGAATGGAAGTAATTTTGCAGTTGTGCTATGATTACAGTTTTCTAGACACATAATTTTTTATGTGCTATCCTTTATAAGAACATTTTATGTATTATAATGCATTTGTAAAAATTCCTAAACTATTGGTGCTTGTGATGGCAAAGTTTATTTACTACTTAAAATGAGGTTCGTTTTAACCAAAATTTCTGTTGAATTCTACTATGATATTATTTTCTTAATTCATATAACAACATAGGCCACAGAAAATAGCTTTCAGTACATATTTTCTACAGTGTCAATGTTGTTGTCTTAATGGATCATCTTCATGTTGTATAACATACCAATGTTCAGTCATGTGTTTTTGCTTTTTTGTAGATGTGTGTGAAATTTAAAACTTTTCCAATGATATTTTTGAGGTGATGAGGGATGTTAAGGCTGGATCTCAATATGTAGAACAGGTTGGCCTAGAACTTGCTGTGTACATCAAGCTCATCTTACAATTGTGGCAATTCTCTTGGCTCTCCATTTCAAGTGCTGGAATTAACAAGTGTGTGCTTCCTTACCCGACATTGATTTGTCCTTCTTACAGCTTGGTAAAACTGAGCAACGGGATATGGAAAGAGATTACAATAAAAGAGTTTCCATGTAGAGAGAGAGAGATTGGGATTAAGACAGCACAACATAGGCAAGTGGAAAACTATATTCAAGGAAAATTTAGAAAGGTCAATTGATGGATAATTATTAAACAATCAGAGGGATTTGGGCTGAGCTTAAACCAGGGCAACCTGATAATAAAGTGGGGTAATGACTGATGGAGAAAAGATTATGAGATATTATTGATATCCCTAGCTAGCAGTATTTTTGCCAAAATTGGAACATGTTCAGACAGTCTTAGAAAAAGATTCTGAAATATGACCCAAATTTAATTAACCAACAGGTATTTATGAAGAAATTAATATCCCTGTAGTTTGTCATTCTGATGATTGATACATGATATTTGTTAATACTAGGAAAATGTTGAGCCACTATGATACAATACCACAGCCCAGAGATTTAATATTTTGTGAAATGTACTCCTTCTCTTCCGTATAGTCACTCTCTTCAAGGAATACATACCATATTGCATAACTTCTAAGTTTTGCATATTTCTGTTCAGATCACCCTGGAGCATATTATTTTTGTGAATTTCGGTGTGAGTATATGACAATGGACATTGAAAGTTAAAATTCCCATTGGCCTGCTCAGTTCATACCATACTTCTTTTCCCAGTATCACTAGACAGGACTTCACTTTCCTGTGTGAAAATCAAGACTGGACCCTGAGAGATTTTCTTATTCACTGAGCCAGCGAGGTCTACTCCTTCCCTCCTCAAAACCTATGTTGTTGTTTTTTTTTTCAAGCACACTTCATCTCTACCTCAAAATAGGTGCAGTACCCCAAGTCATCTAAAACCTATACCCCTCCGCATCATTTATGTTCTGTTCTTTCTCACCTCAGAGGTCTTCCAGCTATGCCATCCTCTCTCATACTTGATAGATAGCCCTCTTTCTCACCCCCAAAGACCTCCCACCTTCTCCTGGATCTTCCCTCCACAGCCTCAGACTAAGGCCTTGTGCATCCCACTCTAAAAAATTTTAAATGTGTTCCTTCAACACAATGTTTTCCACAGGTTTTTCTAGCTAAGTTTCTATAGGTAGAAGATAATTTTTCATAAAGAAACAATTGGAACAATCTTTAGTTTCTTCCTCTTTGACATGCAGAGGCTCTTTAAACAACTAACATGTCTATATGCTATACATATATTTTCTTAATCAGAAACATCTCTCATATTGCTTGTACAATTATAATTTTATTTATATTTACAGAATTCAGTCACCTCCCCAGTATTGGATATTTGATTTTTCTCAAGTGATTCTGCTTGATTGCAGTATTCTTTTTGGCAATAGCATTTATTCCCAAGTAGAAAGTATATTAGCATCATTTGAGAGCTGTTCAAATACCAGGCACAACCTCAACCCTAGGCTTTATAATTCACAAGCTCTAGTCTGGGTGATTTGATACAGCATTTTATAGTGACAGTGATGGTGATATCAGAACCAAACTGAAAGAAATAACACTATTGGTAGGATTTCAGTTCTCTACATAGAGGTAGACAAAAATCACCGAAATATACCAAATTTGAGATCACATCAAGTCTGAATATAATCTAAAATATATGATTATGTTACATACCCATCAAGGACAGAGGAAAAAGTAGAGGACCAAATACTGGGCTACAGTCATAAATTCAATCCCAATCCTACTGAAACTAAATTCATACTAATTCATGTATTCTTTACAGTTTGACAATGACTTGCAGAAATAGTCTCCTAAATGCCTGTTGTCAGAAGCTCAACTCAGCTCATAGAGCATTTGTGCAGCTAACACTTTGTGGCTGTATTCTAAGTCAGCTGCAGCTTGAGGTTTATTCTCAAAAGTTACTTAGTTTGAGTCCTTACCTGCCTTGCCAATAGACAATGATTAACATTGGTTACCCCCAGGATTCAGTGGAGGATATCAGTATCAAAGCTTTTTTTCCACATTAGTTGAGATACTGAATTAAATTCATAGGTCTTAGAAACAAAGCTTTGACTATTCCTTAAAATTACTTGATCTTTATCTCCTACCAGTGACCATCTAACTTATGGGTAGAGACTTTCAATTATTTGCTTAGAAGGAATTTTCCTAAATTATGGAACTGACATAGGCCTAAGGACACTGCCAATATTCTAGTCACCCAAGACTCTTATGTCATGCATACATAGAAACAGGACCACATAAGGCTCATGGTTCATGAAATTAAATCTACCAGTTTAACTTTAAGAAGGCAGATAGAGCAACATTTAAGATTAACAGGATTCAGGTGAACAGAGTATGTGTCTCGGCTCACTCAGGGAAAATGCTGTTGAAGCACCAGCTCAGGTGGATGCATTTTTGCCTGAAAATAACAGGATCTCAGAAAAGCTGCTCCTAGGAAGTATTCCTGCAGAGCAGAGTGGATTTGGTGCTTGTTTGTTCTGTGTTTGAGGATGGCATTTCTTCTCTTGATTTCTGGAGATCTCAACTTGTTTTACAGGTGAGAGTAGGAACAGTTGTGACCTAGAATCCTGAGGCACAAGGGTGGGTATTAATGTGAGCAACAAACTTAATGAATTTCTCAGTATTATCCTGTGAGAAGCCAGGCAAAAATGGTGACTGAAGACCGAAGGAAGGTGAAACATACATAGCCTGGGTTCAGGCAATATTTCTTTTTCTGCCTTTTTGGACTCACACTGGTAGTGCTTGATTTGAATATGAGTTTAAGCCTTCACAATCCAAAATGTCTTTAAAGATTTCAGTGTCATAACATATTTAAATTAAAAGTATGTTGCTTGGCACCCCAAACATAGTTAAGTGAGAGAAAGAGAGAGAGAGAGAGAGAGAGAACTTTGTCTACATAGTGAATTCCAGACCAGCTGGGCCTATAGAGAGACCTTTTCTTAAGAAAGCAAAATAAAATAGAAGAATAAAAGAAATAGATGATTGCTTGCTTGATGGTACACAACTTTAAATCCCAGCATTAGGGTACCAGGGGCAGGCTGAACTCTGTTAAGATCAAGGCCGCCCTGTTCTACATAGAAAGTTCCAAACTTGAGGGGCTACAAGGAGACCTGTCTCAAGCAAAACAAAACAAAGCAAAGAGATAGTGCATATTTCTTCCCAAATTTCTGGTCTCCCTTTGCCATCTTGACCTCCTCCTCAATTTCCGATGCTACTCTTTAGTTTTATCCTATCTTTTTGTGTCTGCTGGTTTCCCATAGTGGACAGATTTTTCAACCTGCATCTTGGGTTGCTATTAATCTTAAATTTCCAATCATGTTGTTACAATGAAAATTCAGGTACATGTCCCTTGGTATATATAGGTTCATGTATCTCAATTGTTTTTACCTAGTAGTATGTTAAATTCAATTATCACTCATAAGGGTGCTAACTATAAAAATTTCAGAACACGATAATGTTACACATACACACGCACATACACACATATTACAATTTTCTTTGACATATGTAGTATTCCAAATTACACTGTGGAAAGTTCTATATTTAAAGTTTATCTTTTTGGTGCATATATTCATTGAGTGGGCAGACACACATGTTCCACTGTGTGCATGTGGAGGTCAGGGAACAATTTATGTGAGTCAATTCTTGCCTTCCACTATGTGGATCCAAGAGATTGAACTCAGTTTCAGTTTGGTGGCACATGTAGCAATCTTATGGGCCTATATTTAAAATTGTGTAACATCATTATTTATAGTAGTAAATAGCTTATATAAAAGAATTGATGAATAAATGTTACAATATAAATATATGGAATTCAAGAGAAAAAAATTTTTAAACTATAAGTGTAAATATCTATGTGAATTTCATGCACATAAAATTGAGCATAACCGCCCATGTATGTCAGACTTGGTAGCACAACTCCTCTAATCCCATCATTGAGATATAGACTCAAGAGGACCCAGAATTTATACTCGTTCTTAGCTATATTGTCAGTTGGAGGCTAGCCTGGAACATGTGAGACTGTATTTCACACGCTAAATAATCGTGAATCTATTTAATGTTGAGAACAAAAACACTGTAAAACATCAGATAAGGCATGAAGAATGAGAAATTACTTCTTGGTAATGCTCAATGGAATTCATTTCTCATTTGGTAGGATTTAGTTTGATGTTCATATTTCACATTGCATTTTCAAAAAAAATTTCTGATTAAATGAGGAAATTTCCTTGTAAAACGATTGTGGTGGTGCTTGGTGGTGCATACCTGTAACCTCACTATTTGGAAAGTAGAGAAAGGCATATCAGTGCAAGACTAGCTTGATCAACATGAGAGTATGTGGGAAAAAAACATTTGTGAATGTAAAATAAGCTGGGACCTGTTTATGACACGTGGTAGTGATGGTGCCTCCTCCGAGCTCTTAATGCCACTGTGCTCACGTGTTCTCTGTCCACGTGGTGACGCCACTGTGCTCGTGTGTTCTCTGTCCACGTGGTGACGCCACTGTGCTCGTGTGTTCTCTGTCCACGTGGTGACGCAGAATATAATAAAAACGTGGTGTCAGCACCACCATTACGACCATTAACCACGACAAAGCCCTACGTAAGCAGTCTCCTTTGAGAAGCCCACACCCACGCTCCTGTGTACATTTTACTTTCATCATAAGCTCCTATCTTTCTCTTAACTCTCATGCTTAAAAACTCTGTTAAAAATGTGGAATCAAAATGGAGATAATATCATATAAATGGTGACCCTTGTCTCAAAACTCAATTTCATGGGTTGGAAAAATGGCTCAGTAGTTAAGAACACTGACTGCTCTGCAGAAGACACACTTTCAATTCTCAGCACATACATGTGTGCTAACAACCATTCATAACTCCAGTTCCAGGGCATCTGGCCCTCTCTTCTGACCTCTGTGAGTACTGCACAACCGGGCTGCACATACCTACAGGAAGGCATTACATTCATACACATAAAATATAAACAGAATTTTTAAAACATTTTTAAAAACTCTATTGCTGCATCACACTATATGGTATATGTACTGCCTTTGTCTGCATGTGTGTATTTGCATATGATATTTGTAGGCCAGAAGTTAATGTTGCCATTCTTTCTCAAATACTCCTCAACTTTATTTTTTTGCTTTTGCTTATTTTGTGTTTATATGTTTTGTATGTGGGTTGGTACTCATTCACTGTAATATGAGTGTGAACGTCAACGGACGACTTACCTGAGAGGTTTCTCTCCTTCCGCTGTGTGGTTTCTGGGGATAAGTTCAGGTTGTTAGATTTTTCAGAAAGTACTCTTGTTGGTCCAATATTTTATAAAAGATTTGGTTCTTTTAATATGTGTGTCTGGCCCATAGAGGCCATAAGGGAGCACAGAAACCTTTGGAGGCTCAAAGTTTCAAGTGTTTTTAACCTCACAGTGTGGGTGCTCTGATCTGAACCCTGGTCCTTTGATAGAGCAGGAAGTATCTTAACTGATGAGCCATCTCACCACTCCTGCTGTTTATCTTATTGTTTTGAGAAAAATTCTTTCATTGAATGTGGAACTCACTGATTCAACTAGACTGGCCAACAAATCCCTGGGATCCATTTGTCCCTGTTTTCTCAGTTCTAGAATAGCAGGTGCACACTGTCCCTAGCTTTTTTTTTTCATGGTTTCTGAGTAATGAAACATATATCCTCATGCTTGTGTGCCAAGCACTTTACAAATGAGCCAGCTCCCCAGCCCCTGTACCATCTTTTCTAATGGAAATGCTCATTAAACTTTTATATCTACTGATTTATTCAAGAAACAAATCTGGAAATCCCAGGTCTCATCCTGATAATTCGTCATGGCTTATTCCTCTAGAAACACTCCTTTTATATTTTATTACTATGAATATTATTCTTATTTATTGTTGTTGTTATGTGTGAGTGTATTTGACATTGGTGGGTGGGTATGTGCATGTGTGCCAGAGGACAATTTTGTTCTCTTCTTATTATTTTATACAAGTTCCAGGGATTGAATTCAGGTCATCAGTCTCATGCAACAAGTGCTCCTACAAACTGAGTCATCTCATCTTCCTGGTCCATCCTCTAAAAACTCTCATGCTGCTATGTGCTTCATGGCACACTTTCTTCAGAGAAAAGAACTAACAAACATGAATGTTGTGAGAGTCTTTCAGTGGACATCAGAGTCATTTCCTTCAGCAAGTTACTCCATGTTGTATAAAAGTATGCTGTTCATGCTGTGCCTGCCCTAAAGGGGTATGCATCTTAGAAAATGGTACCATTCCATTTTTTGTAACTGGTGAGGTAGAAAGAATTTGCATCTTTTTGTGCATGTGAACCCTGAGGTGCAGTGTGATGAATAACATTCATTTAAGCAAAATTGACCACTTACAAATTCATAGGAGTAATCAAGAATGCAAACAAACATATGTGACATAAACATTATCAGAAAAACCAGTCCTGTGAGCAACAAATTTCTCCCTGTGACCTGAAACTATTCCAGAAGGAGCAACTGAGGGCAGAGTTGTGGTCCACACTGATTTTCATGAGATTAGTCATTACAAGCCTTCTGCAGAAGAATTGCCAAAATGGAGGAATTCACCTCCATCCCTGAGCTCAGGCTCCAGCAGTTTCTCTGGAGTTCAATAAACAGCTCACTTCAACCTGATCATTGAACTGCCTGCTTGCCACTCAGTCCTGCCTTTTACAGATTGATCTTTGAACATCTTTATGTCTGCTCTGCAGCTTGTGAAACTTCTTATCTGGTCTGCTGCAGGGGTCTTTCCTTACATATGTATCAGGTTTCTGCCTCTGCTTTCTGTGAAGCCCTTCCTAACTCTGAAGAGAATTTAACCCTTTCTTGGCCCATTTTACCTCTCTCTCCTCTCTTCCCTCCCTCCCCAAGAATAATGTAATGTGTAATTTCTGACTTAATATTAGTAATTAAGATCAGAATAAAATAAGCTGTTGTTGCCAATAGCCACATTATTAAATAAAATTAAGATTACTTATTACATAGAGGCCGGAGAGATGGCTCAGGAACTAAGAGCACTGACTGATTTGGCTTTGATGAAGGAAGCTGGATAGGGCAGTTATTGGACTTCAGTTCTCAGGGTGAATTCTGTATGTGTTTTCATACATGTTTTTGATTAGACTTTATGTTCTAATTTGTACAAATAATTTGTGAAATGAAATTATAATGAAGAGAAATAACATAGTGCAAGAATAAAAGGAAGGCTCCGCTTGGCTGTAAGTAGGGTTGCTAGAGTAAATTAACAATAGCTAAATTAAATAGGAAAAAAGTTTGGCAGTTCTATTAGGTTCTTGAAACTGTTACTAAATTTTTCTCAACATGATCTAAAAGCTTAAATACATCTTTTTCACAATTTTTATTTGATTAGCAAATGATTAATTAGGAGAAGTAAGCAAAAAAATTCTGATGGCCTAGATTTAATTCTTTTGGGATCACAGAAAAGAAAATGAGCTGGAAATAATTCTTCTTAGAATAATAAACTATTGAATGGAACTGAATTAGAAGATTCTCGTGTATATCAAAATACTGTCTGTATATACTTATGTACTTTAGTCTGCCCTTTTCAGTATAAGTTAATAAAAACCCAATCATGGAATAAGAGGTCATTATTTTCTTAATTGTTGAGACTGAGCAGTAAGTAAGCAGATATCAAATTACTGATGAAATCAAATCTACCTATTATTTTGGTTGCTTTTTAATTATTATTTGAAAGGTATTTTCTCAGCCATTTAGTAATCTTGTAGCAGCAATGAATTATTTACTGTGTTCACTTTAATTGCTCACTCTTGCCTGAGTCTTCCAGATAGCTGTCTACAACTTTTACTCAAAAATTCACATGTCATCTTCATAATTGTGTATGATGCATTGAGTCCAATCAGTGCTGTCCATGTGTAGATATTTATGGAGTCATCCTCTGGAACATGGAAAACCTACCAGGAGCCATGTTCCAAAGAACAGTAACTCTTGCTTCCTTAGAAAACATCAAATTCCAATAGCTCCACAGTTAGCAGTGGGGACAGGAGAGCCTTTTCTCCATCCATATTGAAATTTGGTACTTTACTTCAGATTTGACCTTGCACATAACATTTGGTACAGTTTTAAGATCAAGGACTTGAATAATGTTTGGGTTCTGTACTAGGACCTCTTGTAAGTATGTAAATTCAATGGTTTAATTGTCAAACCGCTAAAAGTAACTCCATTCTAGCTAAGAATCATTACATAAAAAGTTGAATTTATACACATTTAATTGACTGGAATAACTTTCATTTTGTTTATTTGTTTTTATATCTTTCATGGGATTCTAATTTGCCAAGCTATTAAACGGAACAGGGAATATTCCAAATAGAGTGATAATTCACCTCTTATATTAAAGCAGTAGTTATGTCCATGCTGTGTTTTGACAGTATGTCTAAAACAATTATAAATTTAAAAATCAAAATAAAAAAAAATCATGTAAAATTTTACTAACTGAATTTTTATAGAGAAACTTTCTACACCCAGAGTTTCAAGTGTCTGACAGTATGTGCACTGACTTAGATAGGGTTATCTTATTTTTCAAGCAGCCATTTTGTGTGGTATATAGAGAAATCCAGGGGTGGATATAAGTCAGAATTAAGTGGTCACTAATACCTAAAAGGACACCATGGAAATCAAGAATTTGTTCCCGGCCATATATGGTAAATTTGCCAATTGATGATTAATCCCAGATTGACAAGGGTTTCTGAAGTCCCTCCCTAAGGCACCAGTGATAAAAACGCTTGGAGTTTATTGTCCCCTACCCTAGGTCATTAGGTTCAGGGAGGATGCTTGAGTTCCTGCAGTGTGGCAAGTGTGCACGCATGCGTAGTTGGAATGCTGTGCTGACTGACTTGCACAAGGTGGGGGTGGGGAGTGCGCTGAATCCCTGCAGCATGCAGGCCCTGGTCAGAGGAGAGGCAGCTGGAGATGGGTGTTGCCTCCACCTGAGGAAACTGTCAGAAAGACAATGCAGCAACCAAGGTCAGCCTCCCCTCCCCGACAGTGAATTTCACATTCATTTGCTCATTAAGAATTAAAATTGGGGCTAGAGTAGGGGTTTAATTAGGAGTTGAAATATTTTTCTATAACCTCAGGATTCCGTCTACAGACTGTAGAGGGAGCTTCAAATGTGCCCCCTTTTGATGCCTTGAGTGTGCTTGGCTGCCTTCATTTTGTCCCCCAGTTTGTTGTGCCATGTCAACATTGTTGTTTTCTGCGTGGATATTTGTATTTCTTGCTGAGGCGGTTTTTGCAGATTATTGATAGTGTCTGGAGCATCAGGACTTTACTGCAAAAAACGTACAATTGGTATTGATTAAGGGACGTTGATGCGGGGAGAGTCCTAAGGGAATTTTCATTAGGTTCCGTCTGGCAGTGGGGGGTGGAAAGGTTGAAGGCCATTGATATGATTAATATAATGATTATGAGGTTATTACTGGATGACAGTAGAAGTTGGTTTTGTAGAGCAGTTCTGACTGACAGTGGTAATTTGGATTTGCCAGTTTTGTGACTCATTGGGAGAAGCAGAACAGTGTGACTCCTGTTGCCCATTGTAGTTAAAGTGGAGAAAATGTCAGAAAGGGCAGTCATTGCAAGCTGTGGCAGCACCAATACTAAAATTGGAATGATTCTATAAGATTAGCATGGTGTCTGTGAGAGTATCACATGCAAATTTGTGAAGCAGTCCATTTTTTTTCTGTCATGAAAATTACAAAAATAAAAAAAGACTTAAATATAAAAAAGAAGCAATAGGAATGGACCCTATGAATTGGTGTGTGTGTGTGTGTGTGTGTGTGTGTGTGTTTGCATCAGTCTGTGTGTTTGTGTCTGTGTGTGCAGGTGCATTTTGGTGGATGAGTCAGCAGAATGGCCGGTATGTGCAGGGGGTACAGTGACACCACGTGTTTGTCACATACAGAGGCACAGTTTAATTGGAATGAAAAAATTTTAAGTTTTCTGTAATCTTTAAGGTTATGTACTTTGAATATATGATTAAATATTAGTGTCTTATTTCTTGTGAGTGTGTGTGTATGTGCCTGTCAGTCTGAATATATGTCTATGTGAGAGCTTATGGTGTAGGATTTCCTAGGTATGAAGGTGTAGGCATTTGTGAGCCATCACCTGACTTGGATGCTGAAAACCAGACACAAGTCCTTGGCAAGAGCATCAGTTGTTCTTATCCATCGAAGCCATCGCTCTAAACCCACTTATTTCTTATTTTTCTTTGGGTTTATTGTCTATTTTTCTTTGCTCAACGGCTTGTTTGGGTTGCTGATTTATAAGTAAATCAAATCCAGATTTTGCTTTTACGTATCCCTTGACTGATAAGACCACAAGATGTGCCTTTTGTTTTAATCATTATATATATATATATATATATTTTTTTTTTTTTCATTTCAAAAGGCTTTTTGGAATGAGTACTTTAAAATGTATCTCAAAATTGTCAACACCATGGTGAGGGTTCCCAAATGTGGTCACTTCTTCAGAGGTGCTAATTAATTCAGGTACCTCCAGTAGTGGTAGAGGGGACTCTAACCATGGCACAGAAAGGGTGGGAAAATGGCTATCTGTGTATTTTCAGCATTGTCCTGCTGGAATTTCATATAGATATCTCCCTATCCAGAAGTGCTGCAGTAAGGAAAGGAACAGGGCACCATGTGTACCAGGAAGGATGCTGTCTTGTCCAGAAAAAGATGACAGATTTACACTTCTTTGGCTTCCAGAGAAGCTGCCCCTTGCACATCCTTCCTTGCTGTGTTTCAGTGGAGGGCAGATGGTATGATGTTAGGCATAGGCTCTGTCTAGTGAGATTGGCAAGAGACCCTTCCACACAGCACTGCAGTACTGGAGGGGAGGTGAATGCAGGAACTGTTGAGTTTTATTGGTCCCCACATGGGGTACAAGAAACCGGACGAAACATACGCTGTGTCTTTTGAAAAACTATGTTAAAAGTGAATACAAACTCTATAGCTAGGTGATGTGGATTGAATGGTCAATATTAATGTTTGTGCATATGATTTATTAATATACAAAATATACAATGGGCTATATTTTTTTCAGATTGTATAAATTTACCACTTAACTTGCTTTTTACATGAAAGGCTTTAATTTTCTGTTAGAATAAAATATTACATTTTCATTCCTGAAGACCCTGCTTCTACAGCTCTGCCATAATGCTCTCGTATACAATAACTATAGGGTTTTCAGTTACTTAATTCTCTGTTCCTACAGTTTTCAATTACCAAACCATGCATATAAAAAAAAACTAATGCCTTCCTCAATTGAATATGCAAAAGCTATGCCTACCATTTAGGGCTCTTCATATATTAAATATTTAATGAAATCTATAAGTGAGTATTGATATGAAGGGGTATAGTTTGAAGGAAATATGTCTATGTGTTTCTTTTAGGTATATTTTATGGAAGTGAGTTCATTTTATAATTTGCATTCAAGGTGGATAATTTGACATAAACTTAAAAAGCGAGAATTTGAAATTTAAAACCATGGTATCTGTTTGAAAGTTCATTATTGTTAAAATAAAACTTTATACAGTATTTGAAAAAATATGGTTTCAACCAAGTGTGCTGGCACATGTCTGTCATCCTTCTGCAGCTGATGCAGAACCACAGGAATAACCACAAGTCTGAAGACAGCTAGGTCTACATAATAATTACCAGGACAATCAGGGTTATAGAGTGAAGCAGCTCTCTAAACAACAATAATATGTTAAAAACCTGTGGTTATATAAAGGTGATAGATATTTTAATTATTTGATTATTTTAGAATATATATATATAGAGAGAGAGAGAGAGAGAAATAGAAACATTATATATTATCACAAAAATATTCGGAGCTCTTATTTCTCACCCAAACATGTTTAGAACATGAAGTAAAACGGTTTCAAAATTAAAACAGTTTCCCAATAGGCTATTAAATGAAAGTTTTAAAAGTTGAGTTTGCAGTATAATTGAGCTGCCCATTAATAACATGCTAGTACTATTTTCTATTCAAAATATTGCACATTTTTGTATGAAAAATGAAAAGTTTTATTTTTTAATAGTAACCAAATTTATAATTTATTATTTATAATATATTATTTTATTGCTTGTATTATTTTATATATTTCCATAAAGTGATTAAACAGAGGCCATTTCTTGCCATTCTAGCTCATAATACTTTACTGTATCACAAAAGTTCATGTTAATTTCTAATTTCATGAAAAAAACTGATCTTTCTCAGTAATCATTGACTAACTTTTAGTTACAGTTTTGTGCTATTTGATGGATTTCTTCCTTCATTTTCAAATAGTTCTTTGAGAATGCCATACAATGTAATTTGATCATATACACCCCTCCCATAACTCCTCCCACATCTACCTCTAATCACCACCCACCCAATTTTGTGTCCTCTTTTATTGTTTTCTGAAACCCCACAAGTACAAGTTGTGTTGGCCACATATTTTTGGGTGTGGTGTCATCCACTGGAAAGAGGTCAACCTACCAGCAGACAAACCCAAAGAGAAAACTAACTCTCCCTATCCCAAAAACTATACAATAGCTCTTCAGCTAAGGATGGGACTGGGATCTCTGATCTATCTGCTTCTTGGGTTTTGTCTGCCTTAAAGTCACACAGATACTATGCATATTGTCACAATTGCTGTAAACTCATTTATGCAACTGGTCTGTTCTATGTAGAAAACACTATTTCCTTATATACATCTATAACCTCTGACATAAGGTCTTTCTTGCCTTCTCTTCTGCAATGAGCCCTGAGCCTTCAGCAGAGGATGTGGATTAGTTGTCCAATTTAGGTCTCAGCACTCAGCAGTTCCTTATTTTCTATACATTGATTGGACAGTTGTGGGTATTTGCATTAAATACCATTTACTGACAAAGAAGTTTCTCTGATGATGGTTAAAAGATGTTCTAACCAATAATGTAATGATCAGTCTTTAGCCATTAGTTTAATTTTATACTGTGTCAATTTAACAGAATATTATTAGAACTTTCTTCTCCCCTAGAGCCAATGAACTATCAAGCCACACAGTTCCAAAGAGTGTTCTAGGTAGTCTCTGCTATTAAAGACTCAGGCTCACAATTAAAAGAGAAGTATTTGGTTCACAGCACTCACAATTGTTTCTTAAATTTTCTTTCATTAGGTGTTGAAATTTTTTGTTTGCTTTGCTTTTTTGTCCTTTTGAAACAGGTTATCATGTACTACAGACTGGTCGGAAAGTCGATGTATAGCCAAAGATGACCTGGAAATTCTGGTACTCCTGCCTCCAACTCCTGAGTACACTTGCCTCTCCCCTTAATGGGCATTAACCACCATGACCACTTTATGCAGTGCTGGGGATTAAACCTAGGACATTTTGCATTTCAACCAATTACTTTATCAAACTATCTATACTGACAGTCCTTCATTGCTCTTTGACTATGATTGTGTGTCACAAAACATTAGTGACTCCACTTTGACTTTTCTCAGGTGCTGACACAGAAGCTTAATTTTCGCTATGAATGCTGTGTAACAATGGTGTAGTTTGCTTTTATTTTGAAGAGATCATATAGAAAATGTACTAAGACTCCTCCTCTGAATACAATAGTTAGATATTTTTGCTATGGAAATGGGAAGTTAATTACAATGTTCTGTCTTTTCTCAAAGTTGTAGATATTGTCATTCCATATGATCCATATTTATTCTGCTTCTTTTTTTCTAATACCTAGATTATGTGCCCTTGTGCAAATGAACCATAATATATAACTTTATCTTACTATTTCATGAGAGATCATGAATATGATTTTGATTTCAAGTTAAAGAAAAACATGTCACTCAGGAAAAATAAAATTAATGTATATCTTCAGAAACTTTTCTTATAAAATAGTTAAGAGAACAAAATGACATTTTCTTTTTATCAATGAACAAAATGTGTTTATGTATATAATTTTATTTTTATCTTCATAGATTTTCAATTATTTATACACCTTCCAGTGACTGAGCTGATCCTTTGGTGTTCACCATTTTAGGACAGCTCTTTGACATTCTTCTGGCAGTAGAGATGTGAGTAGATCCTGAATGGCCTGGCTAGTGAGGAATGGAGTCCTCAACTTTGGTTAAACAACAGTTTCTCTGACATGAAAAACCCTTAAGATAAACCCAGGTAATGAAATGAAATAACCAGATCAGGATGCCAACAAGGATATGAAACTTCCAGAGCCATACTGTGAAAGAGGGTACAGGAGACTCATGATGGGTTTGTAAGTCAAGTGTGATTAGTATAGAGGAGATGAGCAGTTTAAAGCTGAACATGGAGGGAGGAAGAGGGGACAAGGAGACAAGGATCTTATGAGAAAACTAGAATTAAAATGCTATGCAGTGTTGATGAGAAAAATATAGGTAGTCCAGCTGAACCTATGCAGATTGTTATGGATGACAGGATTCTATGTTCTCAGAGGCCCTTTAATTTCAAAGGATTGCAGATCTCTAAAGAAGATAAGAAGACACTCTGGAGATGAAAGATAAGTACCCACATCTCTAAAAGAATCTCATGGGCCATAAATAACCCAATTAATTACTTGTTTAATGAGGTATGCTCTTATTATGTAAACTTGGGTCTTGGCTCTTCAACCCCTTCCCAAACCAGTGCCAGTATTAGAGCTGTGCTAGACCAGGCCCTCAACAAAGCTGTTTTGAGAAAGATCAAAGTAGGAGATTGCATGCTTGTGATTTCAAAATTATTTCAAAGATATAGTACTCATATTTAAGTCCCTCATTATGGCCTTATTGCCCTGCTGTGACTGATACCTTTCCTCGACCCAACTAATCTCCTTAATGCTATATTTTGTTATTTTGTATCATTTATGTGGGGGTTTGGGTGGTGTAGGTGGACATGCATGCCATACAACACTTGTGGTGGTCTGAGGACAGACAACTTGTTGGAGTCAGGTTTTCCAACTAGCTTTCATCAAGTTCGCTCAGGAGAGCAAATTTAGATCAGCATGTTTGCACTGGGTGTCTTTATCCACAGAACCATCTGGCACCCCTCCTAGCTTTTAAGCATTCATACTTGAATTCTCTCCTTATATCTTTGTGCCGTCCCTCTCACTTCCCCAATTATTCATGGGGGAACTTCCTGGAGGAAGCTCTTTTGCCTTCCCTCAGAATCCATTGATTGCCTGTTGTTCTTCATCTAGAGATGGAACCTTATGCAAATTCTCCCATCTATATTGAAAAGCCAAATGGTGTTTTCATTAACAGGCCTTCTTTAGACAACTATATTGTATTTCTTGAGTGTAGCTTCCCTTTCATGTTTAGAGAACACTGCTTAGCAGAAGCTCACTCTTCTCCAGTCATCCCAGAGCCTTAGATATTGGTATTACCTTGTATATGTAATAAATGGGAACTGGCACAGCATTTTTGTTGTTTACTTGTTTTTGTTTAATTGTTTTCTACATTTTGGTCTGTTGTCAAAGTTTGAAATGTGCTCCACCTGTTGCAAAACAAAACTTCTTTAATGAATGGGGCAAGCTTCACGTGTCTGTGAATATAAGGATATGTATTGAAACTATAGTGAGAAATTACATTGGTTTAGTACTGACAGTTGTAGATTGTTCTCTGGGGTTTATGGCATCTCCAACCATAGATTCTTGGATATATTTCTAGTACCAGGCCTGGATTCCCTAATATTAAGCAGGCCTTAAGTCCAATTCCACATCTTTGGTTATCCTCAAGATGAAAGAACCACTGTTGCCCAAATATTCATATTTTAATAGGCCAATCATTGTTGTGGAGCATGGGCTTTACAGCTGGGTAGGGGAATTGAGTCCATGTCTCCATTGACAGCTGGAATAGCATCTTCAGATACTTTAAGATCCAGGCCTTAAGAGAGAGACTGCCATTTTAATTTCCAATGCTATTTCTGAGAGTCTTGTGTCTGAAGCATGTGGTTTCTTAAACAAAAAAGTGTTATCTTCCAATTCTCACAGGCAAACAAGAGGTATGGAAATATTTATATTATTTGATATTCTCTTGGACTAGCCAGAGCAACAACATGAATGGATTCTACCATTCCTGTAACAGGGATTTTTATTAGATAATCTTCAGTTGTACACACACACACATGATATATGTATATTTTTAAGTAAGGAAATAGATTAATATGACACCTTATGGTTTCTCAGGCATTCTTAGTACTATTTATTTCTCCTTCTCTTCTAGTTATGACACCCTCTCTCATATCCCCAATTATAACACCCTTATTTTTCACATACACCTCAATACAGCCTATGTCCTATTATCCCTTTTCCTGAATTTCCTCCTTTTCTCTCCACCCACAGTTCCTTTCTACTTCTGACTTCTCTGGTTTCTCCAGGCTGTATTCTCCCACTAAACATTCGGAGCAGGTATCAACCACCAGTAGGAACAACCAGCTTACCTGTGAATTTTGTGATTTTAATTTTCTTTATAGCTGTATAGAAGCCCATTGTATATATATACTACATTTTTTATTATCCAGTCATCAACTGATGTATATTTAGGTTGTTTCCATTTCCTGGATGTTGTGAAAAGAACAGTAATAAACATGACTGAGCAAGTATTTCTGCAGTAGGATATTGAGTTCTTTAGGTACGCTCACTTCCACAGTGGTTCCACCTGTTTGCAGTCCCACCAGCAATGAATTAGGACTTCCTTTCTCCTGTTTCCTCAGTATCATGTGCTCCCATTTGTTTTATTTTCTAATTTTTAATTTTTTAATTCATTTTTATTTTACATATAGAAGTGTTATACCTGCTGGTATAGACGTGTACCTGTTTGATGTCATGGCAGCAGAGGACAGAAGGAGGAGTCATGTCCTGGAACTGATGTTGCAGACAGTTGTTAGCCACCACGTGGGTGCTGGGATTCAAACCCACTTTTTCTGCCTGATCAGGCAGTTATTTGTTTGATTACAGCCATTCTACTGATTTATATTAGGATTGCTTAGAGGGTCATGAGGATGATAAGTTATGAATTAGATCAAAGCATCATAAATAATATATAATATATAATATTATATATATTTCAAACTGTTGTAATGCAACTTGTTATGTATACATATCATATATACTAAAAATGAAAAAAAAATTTAGGTTTGCTACTGCCTGATAATGGAATATTGCAGTTATAGCATTAATATTAGGTCATATCCACATGATATATTTGTCTACTAATGTTTTTTGTTATTTCATAAGTTCATATAACCTATGTTCATCATATTTCCCATTTCCCCAACTCCACTCAGAAGCATGGCACTCACTGCCAACCCAACTTCCTATTCTTTTATTTTTCCCCCTACCAAAACCAATGTGTTTTCTCCAAATATAGAAGGTTCTGCCACTAACTGATGAGATCTTGTCATTTGGTAGCTGCTGGAACAGAAAGAGTCTGCTTACTTTAAGAATATGAGCCTTGCTGAACCAGTAGGCAAGTCTGACTCCTAAAATTAGTTGAGCACATATTTTGTTATTATTATTATTGTTGTTGTTGTTGTTGCTTGAGACAATGTCTCCATATAGACTCATAAGTCCTGGCATACGCTATGTAGGCCACTCAGGCCTTGACCTCACTGTCATTTGCCTGCCTTTGTATCACTCAAGCTAGGATTAAAGGCATGTGCCACCATACCTGAACCTGGATACAAAAATTTCTTATATGTATTTAATTCATTAGACTCATAGCTATACTTTCCCTTACTTACTTCTAGATTTTTATTCGTAATATATAGTAATATAAGCCCATATTCATGCAAATACATTGTGTATTTTGAGAATATCTTAACCTCCATACCTAGCTACTCTTTCTCTTATTGTTTCTACAGTGCCAGAAAGATGATTCTGGGGGTACATGTGCTGGTCCAAATCTGAAGTTCTGAATCCAACCACAGGGAACCATATGGTGGAACAAGAGACCTGACTAGTAAGATATGGCGTACACATTCATTCACACAAAAATTTATAAGAAGAATACATATAAAAATATTTGACATTCAATACTCCTCTCATACAAAAATATATTATAGGAAATATAAAAAATTGGATATAGACATACCAGGACTTTTTAGTGTCACCAGATCCTTTGAAATTAAACAGGTTTTAAACAGTTGTGAAATGGGAATAATATATAAATGGATTTTTAATTGTACTTTTCAATACTGTCATTGTAAGCATACTGTAATGAAACTATCAAAGTGTATTTGAGTTCAACTGATTTTCATGATCTACCTTTTTGTTCTTTGTGGTTCTGGAACCTGATCCCAGCACAAGGTAAGCAAGCCCTCTATCACTAAGTTGTATTTTCAGCCCAAGGTTACAAACTTATCCTTAACTCAGATAAACTATATTTAACTACCGCCTAGGTTAGAATACATAAAAATGAAAGTTTGAATGTTAGTTACTTCCATAACCAAGAAAGCAATGCTGCTATATAAAACGTGGATTTGACATTGATTTGAAAATTTGTTGATGCTTAGAGGTTCGTGATGGTGGAAGGGGTCTAAATTTAATTAAGACCTGTCTGATGAATTATACAACAGTTCAATAAAATATTTAAAAATATAAAACTTAAAATATACTTCATATAATTTAATGCAATTTGTGTGTATAAATAATATATTCCATGAAACTGGGAGTAGATAGGGAGTACACAATGGAAGAGGCTCTACATAAAACCAAACTCTATTACAATAAATTTGTAAAAATTCTATAAAAAGGAAAACAAAGGAAAAAATCCAAGAGTAAAAAGTCCTTGATAGCAACCCCTGGGCTCTGAGATTGCATTTACAAATTCTGCCAAATAAAGTAAGAATTTTTAGAGTGATCTATTCCGCTACATTGGATTCCTGCAATAATCAGATATGCAGCCATTAAATTTTGTATCTATATAAATGATTATCTGTGGGTAGCATTTTAGTGTTTCTCTCCCGAATGTGTAAATTATTTTATTGCTAGTTTTATGTTTGAGGTTTCTAGGTATAAGCTAGAATCCCAGGTCTTAGCATCAGCAGCAATAATAATGAGAGTTCATTGTAGTAGCAATTCTGTCCTGTCCAGAAGAAGCTGTCATGCAGCAGTCATCCCAGTTCTTAGACCTTTTCAGTTCTTATCCCAAGTTCCATGGTTTTCCTATAATTGTAGGCATGCGCTTTGTGTTACAGATGAGCTGTCATATTTGGGCCTGGGCACCCCACAGTCGCTTATTCTCTGCATTTTGGCCAGTTGTGGATCTCTCAAATGAGCTCTGTCTTCTACAAAAAAAAAAAAACTTCTTTGATGAAATTTGAGAGATGTATGTGTCTATGAGTGTAAGGATGATTATTTAGGAGATGTTGGAAACTATATTACTGTAGTAATATGGTAGGAGTGTATTGTTCTCTAAGGCTTATAACCTCCCGAACCATGAGTTCAAGGCTAGATTTACAATACCAGGCATGAGTTCTTTCAAACTAAATTTGATTAGGGTCAAATTAGACAGATGTTTACACGTCATGATCCAAGTGCCCCTGTGGCACTGTAGGCAGTATCTTCCCAGCCTAACAGTGTGTTATAAATGAGTCTGGTATACTAAGGAAATGACCAAACGATTCATAGCATTTCAGACAGGCAAAAAGTTTTACTTCTACAGAATGACACAGAATTCCATTAAGTCAAGCAACCAAACTAAGAGAATGTCCCTCTGTAATTTAATTACTAGGGCAAAGGTATCATGTGTTTCAAACTGAGGGGTCAGATCTTGGTCACACATTCTTTTTTATCCCTTTGACAAAAAGAAAAGCACATCTCATTTACATTTCCCAAATTCTTGTGGTTCTCAGTTTTTCCAGCTAGGTAGGAATATTGACATACTTTCTTCCCTGACAACTTGCACTTTCCAACATTGTAAGATCTAGCCGTCAGGGAAAAGACTTCAAAATGAGTACCAGCTTGAATTCCCTAAGTCCCTTTTCGTAAGTATGTGACAGTTTCAGCAATATGCTATCAACAATAGAATCTTTTACCTCCATGATCTGGAAGGACACCAAGAGCAATGGCAGTAGCTCTGTCCTCCTGGTAGAATAACTTCCTCTCTCTCTCTCTCTCTCTCTCTCTCTCTCTCTCTCTCTCTCTCTCTCTCATCTCAATATATTTGTGTGTGTTTATGTGTGCATGCATGCACATGTTCTGTGAGTTTATAGTACTTTTCCTATGTCTTTTTCAAATCTTCTTCCTGTTATCTATCCCGCCAGCTTTTCCTTCCATATTCCCATCCCACCTCCATTAACTGCCCCCCGCATTTTCCAATTCTTCCTGTCATAGTCCTCCCTCTCCAAAGTGCCTTCTCTCTTTCATAGCCCAATTATTCTTTACACTGGCTTCTATGGTTAACTCCAGGCTACACACTCAATCCTAAAGCACACTTAGCAATTAGAATACTATTTGATTAATTATTTTTAAGGCTCCTTTACTAATTGAAATAGTCTTCTACAGGTGGAATTGTATGATTGTTTAACTATACTGATAAGACCTAGAATAATCTTATAACACAAAAATATTTTTAGTCTTTCTGAGACAAAGTCTCTGTGTGGCCACAGCTGCTGTGGAACTCATTCTGTAGACCAGGCTTGCCATGAACTCTGCTATTCTTCCAGAATGCCTTGGTTTTATCATATCTGATTCTGATTATTTCACTAATTTTTGAAACAATTTGATAATATCCAATCCTAAGTGAGACCTCCATTCTACAGAAGACAGAGAGATTACCACTAATACAACACGTGGAAGAGGGTACATATGATTCTGGTCAATGTATATTGGGATATAGTTTGTTAGTTCCCTGAGTCTGATGAAAGCCAACACACACACACACACACACACACACACACACACACAGACACACACACACACACACACACACACAGAGAGAGAGAGAGAGAGAGAGAGAAGAGGGAGAGGGAGAGGGAGAGAGAAAGAAACACAGTCAAATTGATTTGAAATACATCCTCACAAAAAGATTACAGAAGAAAGAAAAACTGAGACAGCCGGTCAAAGCCCCTTCCAACTGCAAACTTGCCAATGGTAGATGGATTCATTATTTAAAAGTAAACTACTTTATTACAACTGAGGGCCCCCAGTGCAAGCACATGCTTCCTTAGAAAGGTACCACTTGTCTATGATTGTATATGTTAGGAGATGGAGGCAGGAGGTCCAGTAATTCAAGGTCAGCTTCAGCTACATAGTGTTTTCAAAACCACCCTTTGTTACATGAGAACCTATCTTAAAAAGCATAAACTACAGTAAAAAAGAGAAGAAAGGAATAAGGAAGCAACAATGAAAAGGAAATAGGAAGGAAAAGATGGTAAGTAAGGAGAAACATGTCTGTAGTTATGTTCTGTAGGGCAGCAGAACTCTCAGGAGATCTTTGAGGGACATTTTCTTCCAGGTTTGAGAGGAACAGTCTGGTTTGTTCTTATCTCTGGATAAATGTATCCCTAGCTAATTTTACAATGCTCTTGAGAACTACATGTAAGAAAAGGGAGAGGAGAGGGTACAATGCTCTTGAGAACTACATGTAAGAAAAGGGAGAGGAGAGGGTACTTACATGTCCAGAGATCTACTCTCCGTCTCCTCCAAAAACATTCTCTAGTGCTCCTGTACTCATCCCGGCATTGGCACTGTTATCCCTGGTACCTTGGCAAATATTTCAAACAATCACATTTCCAAAAATGTCAAATAATTAATAGTGCTTTGTATGCAATATTTTATGCATGAATTGCCCACATTGAGATACAGGAATCTCAGGGTATCTTTGTGAGCTACATAGCCTTTCTCTGTTCAGTTGTGTTCAGCTTGAGAAGCCATGGTCTCAGAAACTCAGTGGCCACCAAAGCCACCTCAAGCTAGAGGCTTTCAAATTCCATTCTCACGAATTAAAAGTAAAAAGTTCATGGTCCACAGGACGTGATGTTTAAAAAGGAGTATTTTATTACAGGGGCCTTAGGACTGAGAAAGCAAAGCTCTTGTACAACAGGAGGGATTCCTGGAAATGGGATTCCTCTGAGTCTTATTACTCAGGAGTTTATAAGGATTTGATGGAGGGAGGAGGAGAGGGGGAGATGAACTGTTCGGTTCAGTTCTCATTGATGGTGACCTGGTCCCTTGAGATTCTGGTCACTCTCTGAGCCTATCTTCCAGGAACAGAAAATTACTCAGAAAAAAGAGTTAAGGAAAAATCAGGACCCCATTATTGACATCCCCACTCTCTAGGTACAGCCCATCCACAGACATCTTTATTACATATTTCTGGCATCTGTAACATCAATTGCGACAATTTTACTGACAAATACAAGAGAATTTCCACCTCTCAGTCAAGAAAGAAATTGCCCATTTTTCATTAGAGGTCTTTACCATAAATTGCCTTGCCATGTTCTACCTCCTACTCTCATCAGCTGTATTCTCAGAGTGTATTATTCTATGCTCCTGAGATTTATAAGAATATAGGTTTCCATACTTAATTGCCTAATATCCAAAAAACTGGCATTATAAAAACAAACAAAACTAACACAAATCATTGAAAGTCTTTTGTATGCTACAATTCCAACAGAAAATAAAACAATATTTTCCACATGTTACAAATATTCCCCAGCATTTATTATTGGGTGTATATTTATAATTATCAGTATTAGAAACAAATCCTGTCTTTGTACATATTTAATGAGTACTGAACCACTGAGCTCTTTCCCCAGTTCTCTCTGTATTTTTCCAGTGGTATTTATAATTATAGATGTACAGTTTCATCTCACTGTGGTTTTAATCCACATCATTATGACAGTAGATTTAGCATATTTCATGGGTTCTTTAATTTAGATACATAGAAATTCTTTAGTTAAGAGTGAATCTCGACCTTCTAGATGCATCAGCAGATAACGTGCTTGCTGACAAGCTTGACTGCCAGAGTTTGATCCCTGGAACACACATGGTGGAAGGACAGAGCCAAATACTACAAGTTCTCCTCCAGCTTCCACACATCAACTATAGGACCCTCATATACTCATGTGTGCCCACACACACATACTTTCACACAATAAATAAATAAATACAAAATGATTTTAAAATGAAAAATGCTTAATATTTAATCAAATTGTGTGTGTTGTATATATGTGTATAATTCACATAATACCTGTATATGTTCTACATTACAAAAATTATATATATCCTATACAAATTTTTCCCAACAGAATCTCATGAATCCTGTAATCTTTCTGAAATCACCTTGTATCAATGATGTCCTTGAACTCCTAATACCCCTGCCTCTACCTTTTGAGGACTAGGATTACAGATATGCTGTGTATAAACTAAGGGCTTGGTGCACACTAGTCAAGCAACTGTGAGCCACCTTCACTTTGATGTTTTCTCAAAAGCATCTAATGATTGATGAAAATGTCTCAGACCCGTCAATCATGCAGTAGTGTGAGAAAAAACAAAAAGAACATGCATCTCTGGGTTCCTATTTCCCTGAAGGCCTTTATTTTAGAGTGATGTTGCAGTACTAAAGATAAAAACAAACCACATTTTCTGGAATGAAATTGCAAAGGAGATGTGCTGGTGTAGATTCCCAAAGGTTTATAAAAGTATTAATTTTCCATAACATCACATTCTTTAAAAGTTTATGATGATTAATAGCAGCATTATCGCTTTTGCTAATGCAAACATGTCTGGACATTTGGTCAGAAGGAAAATCCAGCTATGGCCTTACTGAAAGGAAAAAGTTAATTCACTATAAGACAGGAGGTGAAGGAGGAGTTGCTTTATAATGCACAACATAAAATATCCTTTCAAAAGCATCTTTCAATGTAAGTGTTTTTTTTTCAGTTAAGTAAAGATATGTTTTATAACACACTTTAAATTATTTTTGTTCCATAAAACACTTTCTAATCCATGATATATTTGATTGACCCAATCATATAGATTGAAAGAAATTTTATTAGTATTTTTATACTTATGATACAATTTGAATCATTCTGTTCGTAGCAAAATAGGAGTGGATACCTTGGCTGGATGTGCTCCAAAATCCTGGCACCTTTGTCGCAGTCACTATCTTTCTCCAACTAAATGCTCTAGCACTTTATATCCAAACCTGTTCTACTCCTAGATGCCACATTGTTCAATTTCTCTTTCCTTACACTAATATTACAATATTTGTTTTAATATGGTTTTGGTTAGTTTGTTTTAGTTGTGTTTATAAACTGCTTTTTACACAACTTAAGGTCACAGCTGATAAAACAAAATTAGTGAGATTTGTCCTTAAGCAAAGGAAAACACATATGGTATTTAGAGGAAGACCTTGTGCAAAGGAATCAAAAGAAGGACGTGGAGGAACCGAAAAGCCTATTGTCCAAGAAAAATAACCACATAAAGTATTTATATCATCTAACTGCTTTTGTTCTACTGTGAAAGATGCTGAGTCTGGCCAAACTCCTCCAGAAAATAGAAAATTGAACTACAATCTCAGGATCTTTTCATTCTTTGAAGTTGTATTTCGCAGCTTACTTTGAGGAATCTGTCTGTGACCGCTGTACCCACAGCATCACCTAGCATCCAGAAGAACTTGGGTTGTGGGTGAGGGATGAATAATGTTGTTGGTAGGTTTGGGGACAGGATATTATTGTGTGTTTTTTTTTCAGCAGAATTGAAAAATATACATATCTATTTATTTTTAAAGGTAAAATAATACATAACTCCTGGAGAGTAAGGGTAATTCCTGAAACAAGGAAGAATGACCCAGGTTCACTTTTCTTCTCAGGTCCCACAATTTATACAGATTCTGAAGACACATTAATCCTATTAAGCCAAATCATTTCATTTACAAACACAGATATACAAGCATGTGGACAAAGTACAATTCTTATTTGACTATGAAATTAAAAGATTTGATCTGTAACATTTATCATCAATTGAATAACTGTGTGGGTGTCTAGTTATTCTCAGTATGCACCATTTCCTGGTCAATTACACTATACTTTGTGACTTGAAAGGAATTTCTTAAGCTAAATCTTTGATAGGATCTCCTTTAAAAAATACTCTACAGTGTGACAGTAGTAGGTGAATTTTTATCACTCTCTGCTTGGGGTGGGTGGCAGGGGAAGGCCCTCAATATCCTGCCTGCTTATTCCAGAGCCCTGATATTCCAACCCCTAAACTTATGTGGAAGTATCAGTTTTCTGAGGGGAGAGGGGTGCTGGTAGGCAGGCTGTGATCCCCAGTGAGGAAGCTTTGCAAAGAGAGGCCTCTGGCCTCTGACCCATCATGAGATGAGGAAGGAGGCTCATGGAACCCCTCCCTCTTGGTTTCCTTTGGCTGGGCTTTAGGCAGGTGTGTTCACCCTAAAAGCAGTGGGGGATGCCCCTTAGGTAGGTTTCATTACAAAGACTTTACACTGTAAGCTGTCCTCTCAATATCAGTGTTTTGGGTCTTCTTTAACTTTGTCCTAACCTTGAATTAGCTGTCTTATTTTTTTTCTTTTTAGTTTTTGACCTCCTTCCCCTTTTATTGTTCCTTAAGCATTAGAAGGATACCTATGGTCCTGTTTCAATGTAGATATTTCCTAGTTTTATTTTGTATATATTTGTAAGGTTTTATATTCAATTACATTTTCATTTTTATTGAACTTGGATTTCATGACTGTTGTTTCTTTGGTGGGTTGTTTGGGTGGATGTTTAGTTGAGACAGGATCTCCCTGTAGTCACAGTTGACCAGGAAATAACTCTGTAAATGAAACTCTTCCTTGATCTCACAGAAATCTACCTGCCTCTGCCTCCCCAGTGCTGAGATTAAAGGCATGCACCCCCATGCCTGGCTTTGTTACTGTTTAGTGATTATTGCTGTAAACATTTTGTTGTTCTTATCATTTCTCTTTTCCTTACATCTCTAAGAAAATATCTTTGATAAGATACAATTTACAGACAATTCCAGTCAAAGATCCCCAGAGACTTAATATTTCACTGGAAAATAATAATCTATTTTTTTTAAATATGGGGATGGAGAGTTAACTCAACAGTTGATAGCACCAGGGTTTGATACCCAGTACACATATGGGTGTTACCAGCCATCCGTAACTTCAGGTACAGTGGAATCTAATGTGCACTTTTAGCATTGGCAGGCCATGAAAAACACAGGTTCACTTACATACATGCAAGCCATTACATTCATACACATGAACTGAAAATAATAATAAAAATTACAACATTCAAAACTTTCCATGGCGTTTGATTAAAACAAGCACTAGATATTGCATTGATATGTATTCTAAATGCCTGTATTATATCAAATTAGGTAAGGCCTTAAATTCCAGTAGACACTGCCACAGGTCTCCGTTGTCTTCGTAATTAACACCATTGTTCACACACTCGCTGAAGTCTTAGAGGGTTTCTTTTTGTAGAAAGAGTGCTTTGATTTTAACTCCATTTTAGGCTTTATTGCAGAAACATTAAAGAAGAAGATATGGAAAGAGGGAAATGACACTTGACAGCAATGTCTGCATTAAAGATTTTTTGAAAGTATTATAATTTTCTGTATCATTTATGCATTTAGGGAAGCTGGCTATCCTTATTTTCTGAAAGATATATATAGGGCAATCGAAACAAAAAACAAATAAAATGGAAAATATTAAATTACAATGAATGGCCATTCTACCCATGATTCTAGCATATGGAAATTGTAATCTACTAAACATGAGGCTACTGCATATTCATGTTATTGCATATGCCTATAAAACCATTGTGAAATAATAGAATTGCATATATGTATGGTGCAAAAATGATATAGTAATAATTAAACTATAATGAGGACTATCACCATCCCAAAGATACAGAGACTGTTGACACAAATCATGGCTTTCACCTCAAGAGAAGAATTTAATCTTATTTAGGGACAACAACCTGGGAATATGTCATAATGTGGAAAGTTTCATAAACCTTTTACAGTTTTAGAACAAAGGAAAGTCATAAAGCCAGGCATTCATCAAATGCACTGCTAGAAACATTCAGTAGGCAATTTTTAACAAAGCAAGAAACATTTCTGCAATAGGTTTCCAATGCTATGTCACACAATTCTTAGATGTTGGGTTAGTGGAAGCTAGTGTTCTAGAAGGTTGTTTATGACAGTCATAAAGATGTTAGATGGAAGCAAAGGTGGGCAATAGATGGCTCCTAAAGAAAGGAAACATAAAAGAAATTGGGTTCTGTATTTTTAATGTTCCATTATCCACAGCAAATCTCCTTTGGAGAATCTCTATCATAGGTCTGACTTGTTTTTCTCTGGGGACACAATTTAAAGTACTATGAAAAAAATTAATTTTCTGAAATGGGATTATGTCCATTGTATGTATGTCCAGACTTTACGGAACTCATAGTTAACATTGCTGTCTCCAGCTCCTGAGTACTGAGATTATAGATGTAAAAAATCATGCTTGGCCCACTGAGCTCTCTTATATGTAGTACTGAAACCCGCTTGTGACTTATATGCACGTGCTGCACTTGTGTACATGCATGCATACAAAAACTCAAACTCATAAAATAACAACCAAATAAAAAATAGAAAAGAACAAAATGATCCTCTTCCTAACTTCCAGTACTGACTCTGGTAGGGCTTGGACTTCTTGCCCACTTTCCCCCTCCATATTTGGGATTTTGAATCTCTTGAGATTTCTGTTAAAGTTTCAATTTGTATACAGTGTACAAAACCTACACTTAATTTTTAATTGATATATGTCCTTTATAAATAGTAATGATATTAACAAGTATATTTATATTACACCATATATTGCATCTTGTTCGTGCACCCCACATACCCCATATTGTCCCCTTTCTCTACTTCCCACATCAATTTTGCACCTATTTTCATGTCATATAAATTTTTAACTCTTTTTATATTAAATATAGGTTCCAAAACTGAGGAGAAAATGGGATATTTCTCTTTAAAAGTCTGATTTAGTTTTTAAATATGAAAAAATCAGAGCCTGGCTCATGGGTTAAGCCCCCTAGCTGCTCTTGCAGAGGACCTGGGTTTGACATCCAGCACTCACATGGCAGCTAACATTCCTCTTCAGTTCAGTAACTTCAGTTCCAGGGGATCTGTCATGGACTTCTGAGCACGCCAGGCATAGTACAACATGAGTGCATTTATAAACTGCTTGCAATACACTCATAAATATAAAATCAAAAATAGAAACTCTTTAGTTGCATTCATTTCATGCCAATGACATAATTTAATTGCCTATGGTGAAATAAATTTCAATGTGCATATACAGCAATTTTTCACTTTTATCCTCCTGTCCCAACATCTCCCTATTTTACTAAGTCCCAAACTCAGTGTCATTACTTTCTTATTCCTTTGTTTTTGCTTTGTAACCCACAAAGCATCTTTGGAACTTATAAACTTGGTTGATGGAAACATACTGATTGCTTCATTTAGTCCTCAGTAACAAAATTGATTAACATCAATATGCAAGGAACCTTGGGATTTCTTGAGTTTGATGATTTTTTTAGAAGATTTAAACCCAGTTGTAGAATCACTGAGTCATGGGGTAGATCTTGCTTTCTATTTTTTCCCCTTTTTTGAATAACCTCCATAGATATTTCAGTCACAGCTGGCTGGATTAATTTACATCTGCACAAGCAGAGCATATGACCTTCTCTCTTCCCACCTTACCAGCATTTGCTCTTCCTGGTTTTGTTTTTTGTTTCCTTAAAGCTTGCTATTCTGACAAGGCTGAGATGCAATCTCAAAGTTGTGTTAATGTGAATTTCCTCCGTGGCCACTGATGTTGAACATTTTTTTCCATGTACATAGAGTATTTGTACTTCATCGTTTGAGAATTGTCTGTGCCTTTCATGAGCATGTTTGTTGACTGGGTGGATTGATTCTTAACACAACATGTGTGCATAACAAAGACTCCTATTCTCCAAGCTGCCTTTTCACTCTGACCTTACCATTGCTGTAGAGAAGCTTTGTAAAATCAGTTTTGCTTCTTATAATACACTCATTTTGTATTTTAATACATTTAACTCACTTTAATACAATCCTTGAGAATGTGCACCCTGACCTCCTAAGCTCCCCCCACTATATCCTGTCCTCTATTATTTTTAAATCTTAAAAGTTTTAATTTTGTTTGTATAACTATGCTCTACCAAATTTGTGTAAGCTAAACACCATTTAAGAGCAAAGATAAACGGGCTTTCTTAAATTTGGAAACACAGACATAATAAGAATTAATGTTGGCCTGGCATGATGGCACAGGACCTGAATCTCAGCACTTGGGACACAGAGGCAGGCAGGATTCTGACCTGAAAACCAGCCTGGTCTAATACAGCGAGGCCCAGAGCAGCCAGTGCTATGTAATCTGACTCTCTCAAAACAAACAAAAGTTCATATTTTAAATAATTCATGAAATGAATATTTTTTACCAATTTGTTTACTTTCATGTCTTTAATAAGTATTTGATCATGGTTTACACTCATTTTATGAACATATTAGTTCCTTAATTACGGCTCTAGAAATCCTTTCAAGTTCAAATGGTAAGATACATTTTTGTAATTCTTTGAATTAATTTTAATTTTTTATTTATATTACTATACTGTACTGGGTGCAAGAGGTATGGATGTAGGTACCCTTGCCATTACGTGTGTAGAGGGCAGAGGACAACTTTGCATAATAAATTTTGTCTATTTACCTTTGTGGGGTTGCTGAGGATCACACTCTGGACCACAACAAATTTGATTGGTGATCTGGATAACAAGGTCAGGCACTTAAATAATTAAAGATAATTATATTATGTAGGGGGAGCATGCCAAAGCACATGTGTGAAGATCAGGGGACAGCTTGCAAGATTCAGCTATCTCCTTCCACTTGGGGGTCAGAGATGAAACTCAGATCATCAGATTTGGCAGCAAATGCCTTTATGCACTTAGCCATTGCACTTCAGACTCTGCATTTTTTAACACATTATAAAAGAAGATGTACCAAAATGGTTTTCTTCTAAATGGGACTTGATTGTCCAAGTATGACCATCTGAACACAGGAGAGACTGGGCATCTGACAGAAACTCAGTCCACAAAGCTGGGTGTCTCCACATAACTGTACTGATGACTATTCCTTGAAAAGTCACTACTGGAAATCTAAGGATGCTGGAGTCTGATGTCTGGGAAGGAAGGCAAAAGTAGTAATAATATATATTCTCAGGAAGAATCAAAGACAGGCAGGGGACCTTTTATTTTTCTGTAACATTTTTATGCCTGAGCTGTTCACTGGAGGGCGCAGCTCATTTTGATGGCTTATGTATCCCTAATAGTTAATCTTCAGAGACATTCTAACAGAGAGTTTGTTTAAATATACTGAAATTGATGTCTAAAGCCAAACATTATACAAGAAAATCAAGTGTGGTGAGATTGTTTGTGTATATGTGTTAAGAACACTTAACATATACTCTGAGGGATCTGCAGTATGTTGTTTTTAACAGTAAACAATGATACATTAGATCTCTTGAAGGAACTCTGGTCTAAATGAAATTTTGGGTTCTTTTCAAATAATTTATACTTTATCGTGATGTTTGTGTTTCCCATACAACAAATAACTTCTCTCTTTTCATAATATTTTTATTCTTTTCAATTTCATAGAATGTAACTTGATCATATTCAAACCCCCTGCCCTCTATCTTCTCAGCTACACTCAACCTCATTCCCAACTTTAATCCATGACTTCTATAATTTTTAAAGCCTGCAGAGTGTAATCTGTGTATAGATTCTCTTTTGCTTCACAGTTTCCTTGTGTTTATCCACCACCTCTGGCTCTTACAGTCTTTCTGCACCCCTCCTTCCAGGACTTCATTTTTGTTACCATGACTTCCCTGACACAATAGACCATATCCTTGAATTGTTCTCTCTTAAGTTGCATTTTATCAGAATATATTATTATAAAACAGAGGGAAAATTAATACTTCTAGCCTGTAATTCTGCCACACAGGAGCCTCAGGCAGGAAGACTATCTAGAAATCCTGCCCCACCCCATAATTGTATAACTAGACTGTACATTTTTCAAAATGATGCCCATTATGCTAATCACTGGGGAAGTTCTTACTTTAGTAATTGTGTCACAAAGTTACACTTCAAATAGTTTTGTAACATGGTTGCAACTTTAATACTTGTATGTATGGAGGCACTCTCTTCTTATTGCCAATGTGGTTCCCCAGGTTATTTATTACAAAGGTTAGGCCTATATAGTACCCTCTTGCCTGCCTCAGTGAGAGAGGGATACCCACCCTTCCTCTCAGTCCAGATCTTATCTAAGAACTACCTGTGTAGGCATTATGTGATGAATAGAGCAATAACTTAGGTCATCCACGCCTCCTGGAGCAGAATTTCCTCACTCAAGTAACAACAATGTGCTCTTTATTTTCACAAGGCACACATAAGGCAATTTCCTATCACTGTGGTCTTGTTCAAAGTGGATACAGGTTCTAATAAAATCAAAACTCCTGATTTTCAAAGAGTCAGATTATGTCAAGAATCAATTTCTATTGCAACACACATTCATTTTTCTCTTTATTATAGGAGTTACTCCCTGTGTGTAGTAAGACCAATGGAAATGCAATGCATCTTTATGTAACAGGCTAGGCCTAAGACAACATATCTGGTCCTGCATTTTCCTCAGTAATGATCCTTAGTGACCTGTTCTGCTCAGTTTTGTATTATATCTTGCTTTAAGAATTCCAAGTATCCACATATAGTTCTCTCTCCTCACCCTTCATGGCCTTTCAGTTATAAACCATTTAACTATTTTTCCCACTTACCTATCCACACTCCCATAATTTTTATGAACTCCCAGATTCAACATGCCAAACTGCTAAATGTATGTAATTCAATATCTAACCAGATAGCTTATGGCACTTCCCATTGTTTGTTATGTCCAATTCTGTTTCCGTGCATATGTTATATGGGGCCAACTGAATGTCCACACCAGACTATCAGCATGCCTCCTCCATATAACAGTCATTTGTGTACCTAGAATGGTTCCCAACACCCCACATTAATTTAATAGGATTTTCTGGACATGATATCAGGACTAAGTTTAGTTCTATTAGCATATATGGCTGGAGAGATGGCTCAGTGGTAAGGATCACAGGATGCTTTTGTGGAGGACCCGGGTTCAGTTTCCAGCACTCACAGACTGGGTAACAACCAAAGAGACTATAACTTCAGTTCTAGGGATCTACCTTCTACTCTGGCCTCCATGGGCATTGTAGGACACTAATTCACCTAATTCACTTGATCCATGCAGGCAAAACACTCATATATACATATATAATATGTATATACATATATGTATACATATATATAAACTGACCTGGGTTGCATGCAATTTGTGGATTGTAGATTGGGCACGTTGGTGGGATAACATCTCTTATAAGCTCCACCTATCTTGGACTCAGGAGCAGCACCTGTTCCCATATAGCTTCCCCCTACAGAACAGTGTTTATTACTCTCACCTGGAAACAGAACTCCCCTAGTAAACTATAGTTGCTAAGCTGTCAGCTTCCAGCATATCCACCCTCAAATGTTCACTGGGCTGGGGATATCCACTATGGCATAATGGAACCGGTCCCATTTACAATGGTAGACATGTTCTTCTCAAAGGATGGATATATCTCTATAGCTACCAAAGGTAGGGGCCCAGAAAATGTGTGAAGATTACCCTGTACTACAGTACATTTGGCCTATGTATCCACCATAATCCAACTGTTTTGACTGTTTTCCGCTTTCTACAGGTCTCACATTGCGGAGAACCACAAACTGCTGTGTATACCCCACCTCTTCTCACATATCCCTTGCAGAGCCAGTATCAACAACTGAGGGCTAATACTAGTGTTACGCTGATGCTTTGGTTTAAGACTTTCTGTAGATAGCCATGTATTATGGTATTATGGCCATTTCCTTACCATTATGTCATTATACCTGCTTTCCACCAGTCTCACCATATTGACTCCTCATCAGTAGTATATCTGAGTCTCTGGCTTTCTTTTGTCTTTCTGTGTTTTTGGTGTATTATTACTTACATTGAACTATCAGAGTTTTCCCTTTCCCTTGCCTATTTTCTTTAAGGTCTAGCCCACATTATATTCAGCACCAGGCTGGAAAGAGGCAAAATGGGGAATCTAGTGTGTAGGTTAATGTACACTGTTGCATAAAAGAACCATTTTCAGGCCCTAAAAGTGACTATCTAGAAGTTCACACTCACTACCTACTCACATGGTAAAATAAAGGAAAACAAAAATTCTTATGTTTTCTGAGGCATAGCTTTCCAAGCACAGAGCCTCTGATAGCCAGGCATCCTTACAGGACTGTGATGATACTATCAGGGAATGCTTACCCCACAACAGTGTGAAGTGCATGCAGGAATTGTCAGATGGAATAGCTAAACTTTTCTTTCTCAGCTCTATACAGAACACAGTGTTCCACAGTCTTACAAGTCAAAAGATTAAGAACTTTAAAATATGCCTAAATCTACTAAGCAGATCAGTGAACTCCCTGAGATTGTAATTACTTAAGACATGTTTGTTTGCACATGATGAGTCTCTTTACATATATGTCTTGCAAAAGTCATCAGGACGACCCCCCCACCTTGTCTTCAGTGAAACTATAAATGTGTCCCATTTGTGAAGCATTTGTTTGTTTCCAATTCCAAGGATTATAACCAGGGTCTTGTGCAGAGTAAACAAATTTTTTTTTTTACCTCTAAGCTACACCGCAAGCTTGCACAGACCTACATAATAACATCTAATTCAGAGACTGGGAAATGAGACAAAGACATATTTGAAGCATATTCTTACCATAAAATTCCACATACTATCTTTAGCCAAGTCTTCCTGCGCTTTACCTTTCCTGTCGATAACAGAGAGAGTATTAAAAGAGATCTTACATGTGATTCTAGTTGTAATCCCCTCTCTCTTGTACATAACTTTTATTCCACTGCCAATTTAGCCTCTGAGGACAGGTGGATTGCTTACAGTGGAGGCCAGCCTATTGTCCTGTGGCCTACAACACTAAGTCTCTTGAGTGCTTGCTGCTCTTTTGCAATTGCAGATCATACATGCTAGTACAGTGAACAGGTTTTGAAACATCTTTTTGTTTGGAGGCAGGCTTCAACCATCAACACAGACAACAGTACCCCACATCAACCTCTGCAGTCATCCTGCTTCCCCAATTATTTTGCCTTAAATGTAGTGACAGGGGAGTTCTGGCACAACTGCCAGAAATCTAATTTGTATCCTTAAATAACATTTCCTCAAGCCACAGCCGGCCACTGGAAACCAGCCGATTACTCTTTTACTGAACTCATAATTTTAGACTTCTGCACACTAGAGATCACATACAGTATTTGTCCTTTGGTTTCTGCCATAGTTAAAGAGGTTTCTCCATATGGTTTCTATATATACACCTCTTCAGTTTGGTGGAGGATGTTGTTATCTCTAGGCAGACTTTTAAATATGAAGTGACAATCACTTTGTTTATAGAAAGGATATAATCTTTTTTTCACTTAGAACTTTTTTTTTCATGCAGTTTTGACTATAAATAACAATATTTTGAATTGTAGTGTTTACTGGTATTGGTAATCCTGTTAACAAGGCAAGTGCATACATTGGGACATCTGCTATTTAATTTTTTTGAGCGGGGAGGCATGGGGCTCTGAGAGTTTCGTATATCCCAGGCTGGCCTTTGAAGTACCACATGCTGGAAGATAATCTTAAATTTCTGATCTACCTAGCTCCAATATCAAGACTGCTATGATTACAATCACACACCCGGAATAGGAATAGAACACAGAGCTGTATGCCTGCTAGGCAAAAACATTACCTTTTTTTTTTTTTTTTTTTTAAACTCAGCGGTCAGCCATAGAATGTTTTAAGGGTTCTTTTAGGTTTGGTTTGGCTTGTCTTTTCTCCATTCCTGGCAATAGGAACTTGTTTTGAAAACCAATATAATGACAGAAAAGTCCGCACCCGCACGTCTGTCTACAGTGGCTCTGGGGGCAAAAAAAAAGGACGGGGTTTGAGTTCCTATGACCCAGAGTGACGAACAGACCGCCCTTGCGTTAAAAATAAAACGCCTGGTGAGACTCCACCAGGGCGCCTGCCTGCTTGAATCCGATAGGCACCGTTTCGCAGAAACAAATTTGCTTGCACAAATTTGCACTCGGGGGTGGCAATCCCAGAGCTGTACTCTGAGGGGCCTCTGAGTGGAAATACGTCATCTTTCGGCGCATCAGTCAGGCATAGGAGGCTAGGAAAAGGCGTTCTGCAGTGGCTAAACTTTGTAGGTTGCGCAGCGCTGTGCAAAACTGGTCTCTCAATAAGTACTTTTCATACAGTCTTCCTTTGACTTCTTTGTCTAAGGGCGATGTATTTTTTTTTAAAGATACTTTTCATTTGGTTTCAAGATTTCTTTCTTTTTTTCAGTAAAACAGGCTGATCTCATACTTCTGATAAGCTGTATCCGCCCCCAGTTTATAGGATAATTACTAGTTTGCCCCACCATCCTTAGCAGAATCCGTATTTTAAAACATAAATTGAAATCTCCCCTCTACATAACGTACTCCTTTGCATTGACAATTTTAAAATGTCCCAAAGTGAGGCTTCCCGGTGGCAAGAGGTGTGGATCAAAGCAAACCTCTGCAACAAAGCTAGCTAAATGGGACTGGCTATTAAAAATAACAATGAAACAGAACAAATAATAGAATACACTATTCCCTGTTTAGCCTTTTACTTATTTCCTTTAGATCTGGAACTAGTAATGTATAAACAAATCTTTTGTTTATATAATAGAATGCTATTAATTTTGCATTTATGCTATGATTATGCTTTTTCAGTAAACATAATTTTTATGGGTTGTCCTTTAAATATTAACGATTTATAAATATTCATTTTGTTTTCCTTTAAGTTTTCTATTCAGACAATGCTGAGATGCAATCTCAACGTGCTTCCTCAGGCAGGAAGACTGCCTAGAAATCCTGCCCCCACCCTATAGCTACATAACTAGTTTGTACACATATCAAAATGATGCACTAGATGATAACCATTGGTTTAGTTAATACACTAGTAATTGTGTTACAAAGTTATACTTCAAATAGTTTTGTAACATGGTTGCAACTCTAATACTTGTATGTATGGAGGCACTCTCTTCTTATTGCCAATGTGGTTCTCCAGGTTACTTATTACAAAGATTAGGCCTACAAGGTACCCTCTTGCCTGCCTCAGTGAGAGAGAGGGATATCCACCCTTCCTATCAGTCCAGATCCTATCTAAGAACTACCTGTATAGGTATTATGTGATGAATAGAGCAAAAACTTAGATCATCCATTCCTCCTGGGGCAGAGTTTCCTCTCAAGCAAATTTTTTCCACACTCAAGTAACAACAATGTGCTCTTTATTTTTACAAGGCACACATAAGGCAATTTCTCATCACTCTGTTCATGTTCAGAGTGGATACAGGTTCTAATAAAATCAAAACTGATTTTCAAAGAGTCAAATTATGTCAAGAATCAATTTCTATTGCAACACACATTCATTTTTCTCTTTATTATAGGAGTTACTCCCTGTGTGTAGTAAGACCAATGGAAATGCAATGCATCTTCATGTAACAGGTTAAGCCTAAGACAACATATCTGGTCCTGCATTTTCCTCAGTAATGATCCTTAGTGACCCGTTCTGCTCAGTTTTGTATTATATCTTGCTTTAAGAATTCCAAGTATCCACATATAGTTCTCTCTCCTCACCCTTCATGGCCTTTAACTAAAAATTTATAAATAAATTTATAAATATTTGTCAACATTTTTAACCTTTCTTACTGGTTACAAAGGCATAATTTATATACTATATAAAAGAGATCCACTTTAACCAAACTTTCCATTTATTTCTACTATCATGCCATTTTCTATTAAAATTGATGCAAAGCAGAGGCAAAAGAAAAGGTCTTTCAGCACATATTTTCTGTATCACCACACAATTTCCTCTTAAAGATCATATATATTTTACGTAACATATCAGTATCGACTCAGTTGTCTGGGTTCTTTGTACATGTGTGTGATATTTATAATTTGCCCAATTATACTTTTGAGGCAGGAAAGTATTAAGACTGGATCCATTACAGAAAACAGTCCGGCATTTATCCAGCTCATCTACTTGTGCAACTGTCCTGCCCCTGCCTTCCATTGCAGGAATTAGCAGGGCTGTGCTTCCATGCCTTCCACTCAGTTATACATTATAAAGCACGTTAAAACTGAGCACTAAAACAGAGTTGCCATGATAGAGATTAAAGGTTGGACTCAATAGAGATTACAGTATAGGCACTGTGGGAAATTATATTCAAGGAAAATTTAGGGATGTCAGCGGATGGGTAATAACTAAACTACCAGAGGGAGTCTGGCTGAACTTAGGCCAGAGTGACCTGATAAAATGGGGAAAGGATGACAGATGTAAAAAAGCTAATATCCATTATGGGATTTTATTAATAATTTTAATTAGCAGTGCTTGTACTAAAACTTAAAAAATGACACAGTAAACGGCGCTGAAACCTGACTGAAATATAATTAAACAATGATTATTTATGGAGAAATTAACATTCATGTTGTTTGTGGTTCTGAGACTTGAACTATGAGTTTGGTTTAAACTCAGCAAGGATTGTACTACTGTGATATGTCTCAGCCCAGAAATTCAACATTTTCTGAAATGTCTCCTTTCTTCCATGTTAGACACTCTCTTCAAGAATACAAACCACATATTGCATAATTTATTTTTTTTATTTTTGTATTTTGTAAATATTATTTGTAAATACATTTTTAAATATGATATGTTATAATTTTCAATGACATCTGAAGTCAAAATTTTGAGTGGTCTGTTCAGTTCCTTACTAGCCCGTTTCCCATCACCCCCAGACAGGCCTTCACTTTACTGAAACTCTTGACCATATCCTTTGATATTTTCTTGTCTATTGACCAAGGTAGGTCTGCTCCTTCCCTTCTTACAGACCTGTTGGTTCATCACTCACACTTTCTCTGAACCTCCACATCGGTCCAGTACTCCAGGTCCTCTGAAAGCTCCACTCCTCCCCAGCATGTAGGTTCTTTATTTTCTCACCTCAGAGACCATCAGACTCTCAGCTGCTGGGTAGTTAACCATCCCTTACCCCAAAGGCCTCCCAGTTTCTCCTAGGTCTTCCCTCCACGGCCTCAGACTAAGGACAGTCTAAAATTCTTCAACATTTTCCTTCAACAAAATTTTTTCCACATGTCATCCTGCCCTTGTTTCTAGATCTAGAAGATAATTCATCTTCAATAAAGAGAACTAATATAATCTTGAGCCCTTTCCTACTTAGCTTCCACTGACATGTACAGTCTTTTTAAACAACTATCAACTCTATATACACTACATATAATGTCTTAATCAGAAACATAATCCATATTGTTCATACATTTGTAATTTTATTTATATTTACAAAATTCAATCATTACTCCAATATTGGTTGCGGTTTTTCTCCACTAGGCTCTAGTTCTTTGTAATACCCTCTGGCAACAGCACTTGTTCTCCTAGTGGAAAGTACATTAGCATCACTTAGGAGTTTTTCAAACACCATAAAACCTCAACCTAGGCTTTATAATTCACTGGTCTGAGGGATTTGATACAGTATTTTATAAAGTGAAATGATGCTATAAATAACACTATTTGTGTGATTGCTATTCCCTACTTAAGGGTAGACAAAAATCAATCAAATATAACAAATTTAATGATATATCAAGGCTGAACATCAACTTAAACACATGATTACATATACTTCACAGGGTAGGAAAGAGAAGAGGACCAAAGAGTGGGCTAGAGTCATATATACAATCCAATCATACCAAAACTATATTCATACTAATTCATATGTTCCTTACATTTTGACATGGACTTGTGGAGATAGTCTCCTAATCGCCAAATGTCAGCAGAAAGTTCAGCTCCTAGAGCATTTGTGCACCTAACAATTTGTGGCAGTGTTCTAAATCAGCTGCAGCTTGAGGCTTATTCTCAAAAGTTATGTGGTTTTGTCTATTTACATGCCTTGTAAATAGACAAGGTGTCAGACTGGATTCCCCCAAAGTTGAGAGGTCAACATATGTATCAAAGCTGTCATCCAACTTAGTTGTGATACTGACTTCACTTCATAGGACTTGAAAACAAAGCTATGAGTATTATTTAAAGGGTTTTTTCCCCTTCCACCAGAGAGCATCAATCTAATGGATAAAGTCTTTCAATTATTTGCTTGTTAGGGACATTCCTAAGTTATGGAAATGATACTGACCTATACACACTCCCAAAATTCTGGTCACCCAAGGTTTTTCTGTCAGGCTTACATATAAACAAGACCACATATGGCTCATAGCTCTTGGAATCAAATCTAAGATTTTAGATTTGTGAAGGCAGATAGAGCAACATTTAAGATGAGTAACAGGATTCAGGTGAGCAGAGTATACACTTTGACTCACTCAGGGAAACTGCTGTGGAAAGCACCTGCACAGGTGGGTGGGTGCGTTTCTTGCCCAGAGAAGTTGCTCCTAGGAATAATTCCTACAGAGTGAATCCAGTACCTGCTTGTTCTGGGTTTGAGCAGGATCTTCCTTTGTAGGTAAATGTGAAAATAATTGTGATACTGAAACCTGAGCATAGGGGTATTTATTAATGTGAGCAACAAGCTGAATGTGTTTCTCAGTGTTATCCTGTGAGTAGCCAGGCAGAAAGAGTGACTGAAGACAAAGGGAAGCTAAAACATACTTTGCCTAGGCTCAGGCCATGATTTATGTTCTGCCTTTCTTGGGTCCACATGGGTAGTTCCAGAGTTAGAATATGAGTTTAAGCATTCACAATCCAAAATCTCTTTACAGAACTGAATGTTGTGAAAACTGAAAATTAAAAGTAAGTTTCTTGGCAATCCAAACATTTTGTAAATAAATATTTGAGGCATTCTCTCATTTTGTGGCCTAGGATGACCTGAAATATCCTATGTAGACGAGGATGGCGTCAAAATCATGGAGGTCCATCAAGGTGCCTCTTGAGTACTGTGATTATACATGTGTACTACCACACCAGTTCCTATTTTTTTGAAAATAGTAACTTTTATGTGGCCAAAATACCATAAAATAGTACTGCTATACAAATATAAAACTAATCCCCAACCCCATGGCATTGGGCCTGTCTTGGTGGTACATGACATTAATCCTAGCACTTGGGAAGGCAGAGTCAAGCTGGTTTCTAGGATTTTTTGGCCCACTTGGTCTATATGGTGAGTTCTAGGTCACTTGGGACTAGAAAGTGACTCTGTCTCAGAAAAGCAAAATGAAGAAAAGACAAGACATAGGTTATTGCTGGCTTGAGTATGCAAACCCTCAAATCACAGATCTAGGGCACAAAAGGCAGGATGATCTCTATAAGATCAAGGCCAGCCTTGTCTGCAAAGCCAGATCCAAGCTTACAGGGACTAGAGGGAGCTCCCTTCTCAAGTAAAACAGAACAAAAGCAAAGGAAAAAGATTCTGCATATCTGTCCATAAATTTCTATTCTCTTTTCCCATTCTTGACCTCCTCTACCAAAGGAAAAGAATCCCCATGCTACTCTTTATTTTTACCCTATCTTTTTGTGTCTGTTCATATGAAATTATTTTTCCATAGTAGACAGATCATTTCAACCTGAATATTGGGTTGGTTTTAGTCTTCAATTACAATGTTGTTGTTGCTAGGAACATTCAAGTACAATTTCCCTGTTTTATGTAGGTCCACATATCTCAAGTGTTTTCACATAGTAGTAGTATTAATTGATTTTAAATACAACCAACACTTATGAGAGTGCTAACTAGAACAATTTCAGAATACTTTAATGTTATAGTAATGTTATACACACAAATATCTCATAATTTTTTGACATGTAGAGTATGGCAAATTGCACTGTGAAAAGTCCTATACTGAAAATTTTAACTTTTATTGCATGTATTTCTTGTGTTAGTGACACACATTCGCCATTATGTGGACAAGTTATGGGAAGTCAATTCTTGCCTTCCATTATGTGGGACTAAGCGATTGAACTCAGGTTGCCATGGTTAGTGGCATATGTATTAAAAAGCTTAGAAATCTCACAGGCTGATATTTAAAAATTCTGTGGCAACATAATTTTTGCTAGTAAAATCACTGTATAATAGAATCAGTGAATAAATGGAACTATATGCATGTATTACAATTCAAGTGACAGCTAAAACTTTTATATGTATTAGTATATTTAAATTTCAAGAACATAATGTTTAACATAAGAGCCATGTATGTCAAGCACAGTGGCACACCACCTGCAATCCCTGAACTTGAAATGTAAAGGCAGAAAACCCAGAATTTATAGTCACTCTCAGCTATATAGTGAGTTGGAGTCCAGCCTGAACTACATGGACCCTTGTTTCACACCCCTAAAAATCCTCATAGAAATACTGTCATTCTATCTCTATAAACTCGAGATAAAACGCACTATAGAACTTCAGAATAGACATCAAGAATGAGATTGCTTCCTGGTCATGTTCATTGGAATTCTCTTGTCATTTGGTAGGATTTACTATGATAAACATAGGGCTAGTATTTTCTTTTACTCTTCATGTTTCCCATTACTGTTTCTAAAAATTTCAGATAAAATGGGCAGAATGTACTTGTGAAATGATCATGACAAGGCTTGATGATGCATTCCTATAAGTCCATTATTTGGAAAGTTAGGAAGGAAGACCAGTGTAAGAGCACCCTGAGCTACATGAGACCATGTGATAACAACCATCTGTGAATGTAAAATGCACTGTATCTGCTAGTGATTGTGCCTCATCAGAGTTGTTTTAATGATGTTAGGCTCAGATGCTTACTTTCTACATGGTGATACATAAGACAATAAAAATTAAGAACACCACCAAAAAACAAAACAGGTAAACTTATTTAAGAAACTCACAATTGTACACTGTGGATACTTTACTTTCTTCATGAGCTCGTATCTTTCTCTTATCACTCATGCTAAGAAATTTGTTTAAAATGTGGAATTAAAATAATGATATTGTCATATACATGTTCATCCTGAACATTCCTCAAAACTCAACTGCATGGATCTGGAGAGATGGCTCAGCAGTTAAGAGAACTGTCTCATTTTGCAAAGAACTCTGATTCAATTCCTGGAACGTACATGGTGGCTAACAATAATCTATAACTCAAGTTCCAGGGAATCAGACACCATATTCTGATCTTCATGTGCATTGCATAAAACAGGTGCACCTATATACATGCAGGCATTACACTCACACACATAAAAAAGCAATATAAAATATTCTTTAAAACTACTGCTTCCTCACACTGTATGATATATGTACTGAGGTTGTTGGCATGTGTGTATTTATGTTCATGTGTCTATGTGCATATGCATGTGGAGGTCAGAGGATAATGTTGCCTTTCTCAAAGTTCAACTTATTTCTTTTGCTTATTTTGTATGTTGGATGGGGCTCCTTCACCACAGTGTGATTGTGAGAGTTGGGATAACACACTTGAATGAGTTCTCTTCTTCAACTGTGTGGGTTTTAGGGATAAGATCAGGTTGTTAGACTTGGCAGCAAGTAATCTTGTAGGACACAAATTTTATAAAAGATGCTCTATTTATGTGTACACTTCTGGTGCAACATGGGCCAGCAGTGAGCACTGAATACTTTGGGGCTTGTGGTTAAGAGGAGGAACCAGCCCTGCTGTTCACTTTATTTTATTTTTTTTTGAGATAAATTCTTTCACTGAATGCAGAACTCACCGATTCAACTATACTGACCATCAAGCCCCGGGATCCCTTTGTCTCTTCCTTCCCAGTTCCCAAATTACAGGTGCACACTGTTCCCATATTTTTTTCATGGATTCTGAGTAAACATACAAATCTGTTAATGCTTGTGTGATAAGCACTTTACAAAGTTAGCCAGATCCCCAGGCGCTCTTTCCTAATGGAAATATCCATTAATGATTTTAAATCTCATGGTTTATTTAAAAAAATCTAGAAAGCCCACCCAGACTTCCTCCAGAAATTTTATTACTATTATTAATAATAATAAGATTGTTGAGTATGTGTTTATTTGATATCTGTGGGTGGCTCTGCACAAGTCCTGACACATATGTGGAGCCTGAATGAATTTTTTCTAATTTTACATGAGTTCCAGGTAGTGCATTCTGGTCACCAGGCTTGTGCTGCAAGTGCTCCTAATTGCTGAGCTACTTTCATATCCTCTCCGCCAGAAATGCTCATGCTGTATTGTGCTTCATGATAGGCTTTCTGAGGAGAAACAGAACTGTCAGCTGTCAGAGATCCCCAGAGTCATCTGGGTCATGCCTTTTGTAAGTTACTCCATATTGTATAAAAGCATTGTTCATAATGTACCTGCCCTGAGCCAATCTAACACAATGGTAGTTGATTCAGTTTCAGTGTAAATTGGGAGACGGAAAGACAATGTATCTTTTTGTGCGTTGAGAACAAGTGATAAATGACACACATGTAAACAAAATTGAACACTTACAAACTCATGGAAGTGAACCAAGTATAAAAACAAACATACATAATATAAACATCATCAGAAACACCAGGTTTGTGAACATCAAATCTCTCCCCATGCCCAGGGACTATTCCAGAAGGAGCAACCCAGGACTGAGTTGTGCCCTGCACACTGATCTTACATGAGATTAGTCACTACAAGCCTTCTCCTGAAAAAAATGCCACAATAGAGGAATTTGCCACCATCCCTGAGCTCCCACTCCAGCACAGTTCCTCTGGTCTGTGATGCACAGCCCACTTCCTGACTCTTGAACTGCCTGACATTCAGTCAAGCCTGTAACAAATTTATTCTTTGAGCATCTTCATGTCTGCCCTGGAGTTTATCAATAACGTCTCCTGCAGAGATTTTCCCATACATTTCTGTACTTTTTTCTTCTGTTTGCCTTGAAGCCCTTCTGAACTCTGCAGACACTTTAAACTTTTCTTAGCCACTGTGCAATACATACACATACATGACCATGAATAATGTAATGTGTAATCCAAGAGTGGCTATTAGTAATCAGGAACAGAAAAGAATACGTTGCTTTTGAGAATGGATATATTATTTAATAAAATTAAATTACTTATTACATAGAAGTTGGAGATATGACTCAGCAGTCAAGAGCTCTGACTGGTTTGGATTTGGGCTAAGAAGCTGGTAGGGCAATTATTGGGCTCCAGTGCCCAGTTTGTATTCTGTATATTCACAAGTATGTCACTCTTTTGAGTATACTATATTGTGAATTTCTCCAAAGGTGACAGAATCTGCATAGACATTAACCCCATAGACAAGGCATCGCTGGGTGCAGTTAACCTTTCTCACAGTATAGCATGGGTGGGGGATAAGCATCTTACTTGCATCTTGCAGGAATTTCACCTGCACACTACTAGTTCCTGAAAGCACTGTCCTTATGAAAGGCGCAAGTTAGGCCCAGGAGAGAATATGCTGTGTTCTTCTATAAAGTGTAGGTTGATAGAGGATTGCTCACCACTGCCCCAGGAGAATGGCAGCTTTTCATCACTAGGCAACCACAGCAGCTACCTCTTGCCCCACCCCTCCCCAGTTTCCATAGGCTCCACCTCTTAAGAATCTCAGCAGCTCCCTCCACACAGTGAGTAGGTGGAGGAGGGGAGCTGAATGAGGCAAAGGCCAGGATTTGTATTTGCTGCCTGTTAGCAATGGAAGTTGCCTGTGTCCCTGTTTTCCTGTTCATTGGTGAACTGGAGTGGTAGGATTCCTGTGTGTAGGTCTCAGAGGGTAAGTCCATTGCACTAACATATTTGCTATTTGAGGCAGCGCCCATTACAATTTTGAAAGCCACTTTTTCCTTTGTGCAGACCCTTCACTTTCTTGACTGTATAGTACACAGGCTGATTTTCCATTTTCAAATAAATTCTGTAACCCCTATACAGCTCACCTTCATATATATATATTCTTTGTTTTGATGACATGGATATAATTAGGTCAGAAAAATATTATTTACATTTCAGTTATATTATTAGAAAATGACAAGACTGATTACTGACTAAATTTGAAACTATAGATGTTTAATTGACAGTAACAATCCTTTTTGTTTTTTACATTTTTAATAGGGATCTAAATCGCCTAGATTTCAAACGGAATACTGAATTTTCCAAATAGAATAACAATTCAAGTCTTGTATTAAATCAGTAATTATTATGTTTAGGGTGGGTTCCACAGCATGTCTCTAAGAATTAGAAATTTAAAAATACAAATCAATCAAATCATGTAAGATTTGAAGAATATATATTATTTTATAATTTGAAAACTTTTCTCTAGCCAGAGTTTCAAGTGTCTGACCTATGTGTACTGACTTCATTTGAGTTACTTTATTTTACAAGTAGCCTTTCTGTGTGGTGTATAGAGAGATCCAAGGGTTAATATGAATTATGTGGTTGCTAATACCTACAAAGACATCATAGAAATCAAGATTTTGTTCCTGGACATTGGTAGCCTTAATGATTACATTTAGGCTGACAGTGGTTTCTGAAGTCTCTCCCTAAGGCACCAGTGATAAAAATTCTTGGAGTTTATTGTCCCCTACCCTAGGTCATTAGGTTCAGGGAGGATGCTTGAGTCCCTGCAGTCTGGCAAGCATGCACGCATGCGTAGTTGGAATGCTGCATTGACTGACTTGCACAAGCTGGGGGTGGGGAGTGCGCTGAATCCCTGCAGTAAGCAGGCCCTGGTCAGAGAGAGGCAGCTGGAGATGGGTGTTGCCTCCACCTGAGGAAACTGTCAGAAAGACAATGCAGCAACCAAGGTCAGCCTCCCTGATGGTGAATTTTATGTCTGGACATTCTTTTGCTCATTAAGAATTAAAATTGGGGTTCTAAGTAGGGGTTTAATTAGGAGCTCAAATATTTTTCTATAGCCTGAGGATTCCATCCTACAGACTCTTCCTCTAAGGAAACTGATCAGAAAGCTATAGAGGGCCTACCATCAGATGTGCCCCCCTCGCATATCTTGGGTGTGCTTTGTCACCTCTGCTTTTCCCCCAGTTTGATCTGTCTTGTCAGTAATGTTGCTTTCCCGGTGAATATTTGTATTTCTAATTGAGGCGATTATTTGTGGATTATTGATAGTGTCTGGAGCATCGGGGCTTTACTGCAAAATGGCACAATTGGTATTGATTCTTGGATGTTGATGGGAGGGGGACCATCCTAAGGGAGTTTTCATTAGGTGTCTTTCTGGCCCTGGGGGATGGAGGGGCTGAAGCCCATTGATATGATTAATATAAAGATTTTGAGGTTATTACCAGGTGACAGTAATACTGGTTCTGTAGCGTAGTTCGGACTGACCGTGGTGATTTGGATCTGCCAGTCTTGTGACCTGTTGGGAGAATGAAGCAGAACAGTGTGTTGACTAATGTCCATTGTAGTTACAGTGGAGGAAATGGGGTGTTGAAAATGACTGTCAGGAAGGGCAGTCATTGCAGGCTGCGGCAGCATCAAAATTAAAATGATACTACCAGATTAGCATATGTCTGTAAGAGTATTATATGCCGATTTGAAGCAGACCATACTTTTTATATAATGAAAATTACAAAAATAAAAAAAGATTAAAATAAAAAAGGAAGTAGTAACAGTTGACCCTATGAAATGGTTTGTGTGTGTATGTGTGTGTGAGTGTGTGTGTGTGTGTGTGTGTGTGTGTGTGTGTGTGTATCTGTGTGGGCAGGTGTGTTTTAGTGGAGTGAATGAGTCTGCAGAATGGCCGGTGTGTGCAGGGGGTACAGTGACACCACTTGTTTGTCACATACAGAGGCACAGTTTAATTGGAATGATAAAATTTCAAGTTCTCTGTGATCTTTCAAGGTGATGTGCTTTGAATATATGATTATGTATTAGTGTTTTATTTCTTTCCTTCTTTTCTTGTGTATGAATGAATACTTGGTGCATATTAGAGCCCCTGAAATCCAGAAAGCATGTTGGATTCTCTAGAATTGAAGGAAGAGATACTTGTGAGCCACTACCTGGTTTGTGTAGTGAAATCTGAAGTCACATAAGGGCATTAAATTCTCTTATCCATCGATCCATCTCTCAAGCTACACTTATTTCTTATTTTCTTTGGGCTTATTGTCTGTTTTCCTTGTTTGATCCCTTGCCTTAGTTGGTGCTTTTTGAGGTAAGTAAATAGCACCAAGATTTTATTTTTATATATCCCTTAACTGATAGCACCATAAGGTGACACTTTGTTTTTGTCATTGTGGTTTTTTTTTTTTCTGAATTTCATACATTTCATATAGTAGTAGTACTTAACCAAAATTCGAACCCCTCCCCCATCCACCCTTCCCAATCCCAAACCAGACTCATATTCTGCCATACTTGTTTACATCCTGTCCAGTCAAGCATTTGTGCTCTGATGTCCTTTGTGCAAATTCATCCACTGGAGTCTGGTCAGGCTATCTAGAGAACATAAGTAAGTCATACTGTCTCTGTCTCGATGTATAGTAATGATTCTCCAATAGCAATATGTCCAGATCTGTCCTACCATCGATTTCTATTGCTCCATTATGAGCCCTTATCTAACTGAGTTGGTGTTGGTCCTACATTCAATGACACAATTGCCACAAGTTCACATGTGAAGGCTTCCATTGGCCTAAAAGACTCTGCTTCCTTAAACTCATGAATAAGCCCTGGCTGTTACAGCCTATCAGTTCTCTCTCCTGAGATTATCACAGAGCAGTAGGTGGACCAGGTTCGATGTAGGAGTCCTAAGCAGGAATACACACTCTATAGTGACTTGTTTTTTAAAATGGCCAGTTGTGGCCTTCTGTGTGCGTAACACTATGTTGCTTAAGGAAGCTTCACTGGTAAGAGTTAAGGGATGAATTAGTCATCTCTCTACCCTTCATTTCGATGTTCTATGAGCCTCAGGTGTGGAGGCTCAAATATAGACATGTCACCTAGGGCTTGGCATCTCTCAGATATATATTCTCTGTATCTTACCAATTTTAGAATTCTGCTATAGCCTCCATGTGTTGCAAAAAAGAATTTTCTTTGTAGAGTGATGTACTGTATTCTTGTCTGTATTATAAGGGCCCATATTTAGCAAAGAGTAAGAAATGTCCTTTCTCTACAGATATGACAGAGATAGTGTCTTAACTAGGATCTATGCCCCCTCCAAACATGTATGTTTGGCTCAGTTTACAATGCCAACCATGAGTTCATTTCCATTGAAAGGCCTTCAGTCAAAATAGATAACTGATGAAAACCCCCTCGATGACAGTTCCATTACTGCACCACTTGTTTCACACTGTGTTTTGGAATCAAGTCTTTAAATGTTTCTCCAAAATACAAGATAGTGGTGTCCCTTGTCAGTACCATGGTGAGGGTTCCCAAATGTGCTCTCTTCTTCAGAGGTGTTCATTTACTCAGCTACATCCTGGTAAGGGCAGAAGCACTTTCACCAGAGCAAGGTAAGACGTAGGTCATGCCAGTGGGGGTATTTTCATCGTTGTCCTGCTGGAATTTCAGCTACATGCCTCCTTACCCAGAAGTGCTGCAGTAAGGAAAGGAACAGGGCACCAGGTGTAACAGGAAGGATGCTGTCTTGGCCAGAAAAAGATGACAGGTTTACACTTCTCTGGCTGCCAGAAAAGCTGCCCCTTGCATTTCCTTCTTTGCTGTGTTTCAGTGGAGGCAGGTGGTATGATGTTAGGCATAGGCTCCGTCTAGTGAGATTGGCAAGAGACCCTTCCACACAGCACTGCGGTACTGGAGGGGAGGTGAATGCAGGAACTGTTGAGTTTTATTGGTCCCCACATAGGGTACAAAAGAAACCGACTGAAGATACACTGTGTCTTTTGAAAACCTATGTTAAAAGTGAGTACAAACTCTATAGCTAGGTGATATGGATGAACGGTCAATATTAATGTTTGTGCACGTTATTTATTAATATACAAAAGATATAATTTTGATTTTTTGCGGATTGTGTAAATTTACCACTTAACTTACTTTTTACATGAAAGGCTTTTATTTTCTGATAGAATAAGACACTCTTATTTGTCCCATAAACATATTGAAAACATGAAATAAAACTGCATAAAAATTACAAGAGTTTCACTATAGGCTGTTAAATGAAAGTATTAAATGCTTACCTTGCAGAATTATTTAACTGCTATAAAGTTGGTAATACTATGATTCTATTAAAGATAATGCTTATTTTGCTGAGAAAAAAATTAAAGTTTAATATTATAAGATGGGAACAAATAAAATTCTTATTTATCTATCATATTGCACTGTGTTATTTTATGTTTTTCCTTAAAGGGATTAAACAGAGGCCATTTCTTGCCATTCTAGCTCATAATACTTGGCTATCTCTCAAAGATACATATTAAATTCTACTTTCAGGAAAAACTGAAATATTTAGAGGTACAGCATTTTCACTAAGCATTGGCTTATTTTTAGTTTCATTTTTTGTGCTATTTGATAGATTTCTTCCTTCATTTTCAAATAGTTGTTTGAGAATTCCATACAATATAATTTGATCGTATACACCCCTCCCATAACTCCTCCCACATCTACCTCTAATCACCACCCACCCAATTTTGTGTCCTCTTTTATTGTTTTCTGAAACCCCACGAGTACAAGTTGCGTGGGCCACATACTTTCAGGTGTGGTACCATCCTCTGGAAGGAGGTCAACCTACCAGCAGCAAGACTCAGAGAGAAAACTAACTCTCCCTACCCTAAAAACTATCCAATAGCTCTTCAGATAAAGATGGGACAGGGTTCTCTGGTCCATGTCCTTCTTGGATTTTGTCTGACTTGAGGTAACACAGATACTCTGCATTTTGTCATAACTGCTTTAATTCATTCATGCAACTGGTCTGATCTATGTAGAAAACACTATTTCCTTGTGTACATATATAACCTCTGACACAAAGTCTTTCTTCCCTTCTCTTCTGCAATGAGCCCTGAGCCTTTGGCAGAGGATGTGGATTAGTTAGTCCAATTGAGGTCTCATAACTCAGCAGTCCCTTATTATCTGTACATTGGACAGTTGTGGGTGTCTGCATTAATTGCCATCCACTGCCAAAGAAGTTTCTCTGATAATGGTTAAAAAATTCTCTAATCAATGAATGTAATGATGACTCTTTAGCAGGTAGTTTAATACTATGCGATGGCAATTTAACAGAATATTAGTAGCAATTTCTCCCCTAGGACTGATGAACAATCAAGCCACAAATTTCCAAATATGTGTTCCATCCTGTGACTCAGGCCTTAAAAACAATAAGAAAATAATTGATTACTCCCCAGTCATTCCTGCTGCTATTAAATAACTGCACAGGTCTTGCCAGGTTCTGCTATTAAAGACTCAGGCTCACAACTAAAAGAGTAGAGTTTGGTTCACAGCACCCACACTTCTTCCAATTTTTCATTGAGTGTTGAATTTTTTTGTTGTTGTTTGCTTTGCTTTCTACTTATTTTGAAACAGGTTATCATGTACCACAGACTGGCCTGGAAGTCAATGTATAGCCAAAGATGACCTTGAAATTCTGGTGCTCCTGCCTCCACCTCCTGAGTACACTTGCCTCTCCTCTTAAGAGGCATTCACCATCATGCCACTTTATGTAGTGCTGGGGATCAAACTGAGGATATCCTGCATTCCTTTATTGATCTTTGACTAAGATTATGTGTCACAAAACATGAGTGACTCCACTTTGATTTTTGTCAGGTGCTGATGCAGAAGTTCAATATTGACCCTCTTTGAATACTGTGTAACAATGTCATAGTTTGCTTTCATTCTGAAGAGATCATATAAATAACACACTAAGACTCTTCCTCTGAACACAGTAGTTAGCTATTTTTAATATGGGGATGGGAAGTTGATCACAATGTTCTGTCTTTTCTCAAAGCTGTAGATATTGTCATTCCAGAAGATCCATATTTGGTCAATCTCTTTTTTCTAATACCTGCAGTATGTGTTCTTATGCAAATGGATCATAATATATAACTTTATCTTAATATTTCATGAGAGATCATGAAAATTAATCTGATTTTAAGTAAAAAATCTCTGTTCCTCATGAAAAATATAAGTAATATTTATCTTCATTGTTGTAGTAATGGTTATGATAACAAAATGACATTTTCCTTTTCTAAATGAACAAAATATATTCATGTGTGTGATTTTATTTCCATTTTCATAGATTTATTATATTATTTACACACCTTCCAGTTACTCAACAGGCCCTTTGTTGTCTACCATTTAGGCCAGTTCTTTGAAAATCTGGCAGTGTGAATGTGAATAAATGCTGAATGGCCTGGCTAGTGAAGAAGGGAGTTCTCAAATTTGGGTAAAAACAGTTTCTCTGACATGAACACCCTTAAGATACACCCAGGTAATGAAATGAAATAGCCAGGTCAGGATGCCAACAAGGGTATGAGAATTGTGTCTCCAGGCCGTGAAAAACAATATGGGAGACTCATGATGAGTTTATAAGTCAACTGTGATTGGTGTAGATGAGATGAGCATTTTAAAGCTGAACAGGGAGGGAGAAAGAGGGGGCAAGGAGAGAAGGGCCTTATTAGGAACTCAGAATTAAAAAGCTATGCAGTGTTGGTGAGAGGAAAATGTGGCTAGTCCAGCTGAACCTATGCATATTGTTAAGGAGGACAGGATTCTATGTTCTCAGAGACCCTTTAATTTTAAAGGACTGCATCTTCAGGGAATGTCTTTCAGATCTCTGAAGAAGATAAGAAGACACTCTGGAGATGAAAGATAAGTACCCACATCTCTAAAAGAATCTCATGGACCATAAATAACCCAATAATGAAATAGGCTTTCATTATGTAAACTTGGGTCTTGGCTCTTCAACCCCTTCCCAAACCAGTGCCAGTATTAGAGCTGTGCTAGACCAGGCCCTCAACAAAGCTGTTTTGAGAAAGATCAAAGTAGGAGATTGCATGCTTGTGATTCAAAATTATTTCAAAGATATAGTACTCATATTTAAGTCCCTCATTATGGTCTTATTGCCCTGCTGTGACTGATACCTTACCTCAAACCAACTAGTCTCCTTAATGCTATATTTTGTTATTTTGTATAATTTATGTGGGGGGGGGGATGTATGTGGACATGCATGCCATACAACACTTGTGGTGGTCTGAGGACAGACAACTTGTTGGGGTCAGGTTTTCCAACTAGATTTCACCAAGTTCACTCAGGAGAGCAAATTTAGATCAGCAGGTTTGCACTGGGTGTCTTTATCCACAGAACCATCTAGCACCCCTCCTAGCTTTTAAGCATTCATACTTGAATTCTCTCCTTATATCTTTGTGCCGTCCCTCTACCTTCCCCAATTATTCATGGGGGAACTTCCTGGAGGAAACTCTTTTGCCTTCCCTCAGAATCCATTGATTGCCTGTCGTTCTTCATCTAGAGATGGAACCTTATGCAAATTCTCCCATCTATATTGAAAAGCCAAATGGTGTTTTCATTAACAGGCCTTTAGACAACCATATTGTATTTCTTGAGTGTAGCTTCCCTTTCATGTTTAGAGAACACTGCTTAGCAGAAGCTCACTCTTCTCCAGTCATCCCAGAGCCTTAGATATTGGTATTACCTTGTATATGTAATAAATGGGAACTGGCACAGCATTTTTGTTGTTTACTTGTTTTTGTTTAATTGTTTTCTACATTTTGGTCTGTTGTCAAAGTTTGAAATGTGCTGCACCTGTTGCAAAACAAAACTTCTTTAATGAATGGGGCGAGCTTCACATGTCTGTGAATATAAGGATATGTATTGAAAATATAGTGAGAAATTACATTGGTTTAGGACTGGCAGCAGTAGATTCTCCTCTGGGGTTTATGACATCCCCAACCATAGATTCTTGGATATATTTCAAGTACCACACCTGGATTCCCTAATATTAAGCAGGCCTTATGTCCAATTCCACATCTTTTGGTTATCCTCAAGATAAATGTACCACTGTTGCACCAATAGTCATATTTTATTAGGCCAGTTGTTGTGTGGTGCATGGGCTTTACAGCTGGGTAGGGGAGTGGAGTCGATGTCTCCATTGGCAGCTAGAATAGCATCTTCAGATACTCTAAAGTCCAGTACTTAGCACAGAGATTTCCATTTATTTCCAGCTCCAACCTGAAGGGATTCTACCTTGCCTCAATGGGGTTTTTTATTCGATAGTCTTCAGCTGTACACACACTCACATACATATTATATGCATATTTTTAAGTAAGCAAATGGATTAACATGTTACCTTATGATTTGTTAGGCATCCTTAGTACTATTTATCTCTCCTTCCCCTCTCCCTAGTTAAGGACACCCTCTCTCACATCCCCAGTAATGAAACCCCTATTTTCCACATATACTTTGATAGGGCCTATAGTCTATATCCTTTTCCCTGAATTTTCTTATTTTCTCTCCACACACAGTTCCTTTCTACTTCTGACTTCTCTGTTTTCTCCAAGCTAAACATTCCTCCCACACTAAACATTCAGAGCAGGAATCAACCACCAATAGAAACAAGCAGCTTTTGGTTTTCTGGTTTTGTTTTACCACACCTAGTTTCATGTTTCCCAGTTCTATCAAAGCAGTTACCTGTGAATTTTGTGATTTTACTTTTCTTTACAGCTCTATAGAACCTGATTGTGTATATATGCTACATTGTTTTTTGTATTTTCCAGTCATCAGCTGAGGTACATTTAGGTTGTTTGCATTTCCTGGGTATTGTAAAGAGCAGTAGTAAACATGGCTGAGCAAGTGTTTCTGCAGTAGGGTACTGAGCACACATTTTGTGGTTGTTGTTCTTGTTCTCGTTGTTATTTGAGACAATGTCTCCACATAGACCCAGAGGCCTGGCATGTACTATGTAGACCACTCATGCCTTGATTGTACCATCATTACTCTGCCTCTGTATCCCTCAAGCTAAGATGAAAGGCATGTGCCACCATATCTGGAGTTGGATACAAAAATTTCTTATATGTATTTTAATTCATTAGACTCATAGCTATTTTTTACTTATTTTTAGATTTTTTTTGGTAATATAGGGCAACATAGGTCCATATTTATGTAAATACATTGTGTATCTTTGAGCATATCTCCACCTTCATACCTAGCTAATCTTTCCCTTACTGTTTTTACAGTGCCAGCAAGATTATTCTGGGGGTACATGTATTGATCCAAATCTGAAGGTCTGAATTCTACTACAGGGACCCACATGGTGAAACAAGAGACCTGACTAGTAAGATATGATGTACACATGCATCCACACAGAAATTTATAAGAAGAATACATATGAAAATATTTGACATAAGGCTCTTCTCATACATAAATATTTTATAGGAAATATAAAAAATTGGATCTAGACATACCAACTATCTTTAGTGTCACCAGATCCTTTGAAACTAAACAGGTTTTAAACAGCTGTGAAATAGGAGTAATATATAAATGGATTTTTATTTGTTCTTTTCAATACTATAATATTGAAAATATCAAAGTGCATTTGTGTTCAATTCACTTTCATGATCTACTTTTTTTTTTCTTTGTGGTTCTGGAACCTAATCCCAGTGCAAGGTAAGCAAGCCCTCAATCACTAAGTTATATTCTCAGCCCAAGGTTACAGACTTAACCTAATGCAGATAAACTGTATTTGACTACTGTTTAGGATAGAATACAAAAATCTACAGTTTGAATACTGGTTAAGTCTATAATAAAGAAAACAACACTGCCATATAAAACATGGGTTTGAGATTGATTTGCCAATTTGTCTGATGGTTGGAGGTTTGTGATGGGGGAGGGGATCTAAATTTAATTAGGAACTGTCCTATGAATTATACAACAGTTCAATAAAATATTTAAAAATATATAACAAAATATACTACATATAATTTAATGCAATTTGTGTGTATACATAATATATTCCATAAAACTGGGAGTAGATAGGGAGTAGTCAAGGGAGGAGGCTCTACATAAAACCAAAATCTACTGCATGAAATTTGTAAAAATTCTATAAAAAGGAAAACAAAGGAAAAAATACAAGAGTAAAAAGTCATTGACAGCAACCCGTGGGCTCTGAGATTGCATTTATACATTCTACCAAATAAATTAAGAATTTTTAAGAGTGATCTATTCTGCTACATTGGATTCCTGCAATAATCAGATATGCAGCCATTAAATTTTGTATCTATATAAATGATTATCTGTAGGTAGCATTTTAGTGTTTCTCTCCCAGATCTGTAAATTATTTTATTGCTAATTTTATGTTTGAGGTTTCTAGGTATAATCTAGAATCCCAGGTCTTAGCATTAGCAACAATAATAATAAGACTTCATAGTAGTAGCAATTCTGTCTTGTCCAGAAGAAGCTGTCATGTAGCAGTCATCCCAGTTCTTAGACCTTTTCAGTTCTCACCCCAAGTTCCATGGTTTTCCTCTAATTGTAGGCATGGGCTTTGTGTTACAGATGAGCTGTCATATTTGGGCCTGGGCACTCCACAGTCACTTATTCTCTGCATTTTGGCCAGTTGTGGATCTCTCTAATGAGCTCTGTCTTCTACAAAAAAAAAATCTTTGATGAAATTTGAGAGATGCATGTGTCTATGAGTGTAAGGATGATTATTTAGGAGATGTTGGAAAATATATTACTGTATTAATATGGTAGGAGTGTATTGTTCTCTAAGGCTTATAACCTCCTGACCCATGAGTTCAATACTAGATTTACAATACCAGGCATGAGTTCTTTCAAACTAAATCTGATTAAGGTCAAATTAGACAGATGTTGCTTATCCCCCACGATCCAAATGCCCCTATGGCACTGTAGGCAGTATCTTCCCAGCCTAACAGTGTGTTATAAATGAGTCTGATATACTAAGGAAATGACCAAACAATTCATAGCATTTCAGCCAAGTAAAAATTTTACTTCTGTAGAATGACATAGAATTCCACTAAGTCAAACAAGCAACCAAACTAAGGGAAGGTCCCTCTGTAATTTAATTACTAAGGCAAAGGTATCATGTGTCTCAAACTGAGGGGTCAGAGCTTGGTCACACATTCTTATTCATCACTTTGATAGAAATAAAAACACATCTCATTTACATTTCCAAATTCTTGTGGTTCTCAGTTTTTCCAGCTAGGTAGGAATGTTGACATATTTTCTTCCCTGGCAACTTGCACAGCAGTTTCCAACATTGTGAGATCTAGCCCTCAGGGAAAAGACTTCAAAATGAGTACTTGAATTCCAGGTTGAATTCCGTAAGTCTCTTTTCCCAAGTATGTGACAGTTTCAGCAATATGGCATCAACAATAGAGTCTTTTACCTCCATGCTCTGGAAGGACACCAGGAGCAATGGCAGTATCTCTCTCTCTCTCTTTCTCTCTCTCTCTCTTTCTCTCTCTCTCTCTCTCTCTCTCTCCTCTCCTCTCCTCTCCCTCTCTCTCTGTGTGTATATATGTATGTGTGTGCATGCACATGTACCTGTTTTATGAGCTGATAATACTAGGCCTGTGTCTTTTTCAAACCTTCTTCCTATGATTTACTCCTCCAGACTTATCCTTCCATATTCCCATCCCACTCCATTAAGCCCTCATTTTCTCACTCTGACTTTCACAGTAGTCCCTCTTCCATTGCTCAATTATATTTTCACTAGCTTTTCTGGTTACTTCCAGGCAACACTCAATCCTAAAGCACATTTAGCAACTAAAATACTTATCTGATAATTATTTTTAAGGCTCCTTTACTAATTGAAATAGTCTTTTCAAGGTGGAATTCTACCATTTGTTTAACTATACTGGTAAGACTTAGAATAATCATATAAGATTAAAAAATTATTTTTAGTCCTTTTGAGACAGGGTCTCTATATAGCCCCAGTTGGTCTGGAACTCACTTTGTAGACTGGGCTGGTCTTGACCTGTGCTATTCTTCCAGAACGTCTTGGTTTTATCAAATCAGATTCTGATTACTTCACTAATTTTTGAAACAATTTGATAATATCCCATTCTAAGTGAGAACTCCATTCTACAGAAGACAGAAGAGATTGTCACTAATACAACTGCATTGCTGAGGGTCCATATGATTCTGGTCACTGTATACTGGGATGCAGTTTGTGAGTTCCCTGAGTCTAATGAAAACCAACACACACACACACACACACACACACACACACACAAACTGATTTGAAATGCATACTCCCAATAAGATTACAGGAGAAGAAAGAAAATTGAGACAGTCGGTCAAAGCCCCTTCCAACTGCAAATTTGCTTCTGGTAGATGGATTCATTATTTAAAAGTAAACTACTTTACTACAGCTGAGCGCCTCCAGTGGAAGCACATGCTTCCCTAGAGAGGTACCAATTGTCTACAATCTTATAACTTAGTAGATTTAGGCAGTGGGTTCAGTAGGTCAAGGTCAGCTTCAGTTGCATAGTGTTTTCAAAACCACTCTGTGTTGCATGAGAACCTATCTTAAAAAGCATTAACTACTGGATAAAGAAGAGAAGAACGGAATTGGGAGGCAACAGTGAAAAGGAAATGGAAAGGAAAAGATGGTAAGTAAGGAGAAACATGTCTATGGTTATATCCTAGGACAGTAGGATTCTCAGGAGATATTTGAGGAACATTTTCCTCCAGGTTTGAGAGGAAAAAAGTCTGGTTTTTTCTTATCTCAGGATAATGTACCCCTCACTAATTTTACAATGTTCTTGAGAACTACATGTAAGAAAGGGGAGAGGAGAGGGAACTTACATATCCAGAGATCTACTCTCCATCTCCTCCCAAAACATTCTCTAGTGCTCCTGTACTCATCCCAGCATTGGTACTGATATCCCTGGTAACTTGGCAATTATTTGAAACAATCACCATTTCCAAAATGTCAAATAATTGGTAATGCTTTGTGTGGAATACTTTATACCTGAATTGCCCTCATTGTGATACATTAATCTCAGGGTATCTTTGTGAGCAACATAGCCTTTTTCTGTTCAGTTGTACTCATCTTGAGAAGCCAGGGTCTCAGAAACTCAATGGCCACCAAATCCACATCAAGCTAGAAGCTTTCAGATTCCAGTCTCATGAATTCAAAGTAAAAACTTAATGGTCCACAGAGTATGAGCTTTAAAAAGGAGTATTTTATTATAGGGCTCTTAGAAGAGAGAAAGAAAAGCTCTTATAGAGCAAGAGGGGATCCCTGGAAATGGGGTTCCACCAAGTCTTATTACTCAGGAGTTTATAAGGATTTGATGGAAGGAGGAGGGGAGGGGGAGATGAACTCGTCAGTCCAGTTCTCATTCTTGGTGTGCTGGTTCCTTGAGATTCTCCTTACACCCTCAGCCTGTCTTCCAGGAAAAGAAAATTACTCAGGAAAAAGAAGGAAAAAAAAACAGACCCGATTATTGACATCTCTAGTCTCTAGGCATGGCACAACCACAGACATCTTGGGTAGATAGTTCTGGTATCTCTAAACTCAGTGGGGACAATATATGGGCAGATACAAAAGAATTTCCACCTCTCACCTGAGAAAGAACCTGGCCATTTTTTATTAGTGGGCTTTACCTTAAACTTTCTAGCCAAGTTCTATCTCCTGCTTTCATCAGCTGTATTCTCAGTGTGCATTATTCTACACTATTGAGATTTATTATTGTTGGTTTTGTATCAGTATTTCATTCTGTTTTAATGTGGAGCTGTACTCTATCAAAAGGACACACCACAATCTGATCGTATTTTTCAAAATTATATAGATATTTGTGGGACTTTGTCAGAACTGGACTATTGTAAATAGAGTGACAACAAGCAAACCATTTAATTTCTGTTAAGAAAATGTGTGAAGAACATAGTTTTCCATACTTCACTTCCTAATGTCAAAAAACTTGCATTACAAAAACAAAACTAACACAGTTTTTGAAAGTCTCTTGTACTCTACAATTCCAACATAAAATAAAAGAATATTTTCCAGCTGTTACAAATGTTCCCCAGCAGTTACTACTGGACGCATATTTATAATTATCAGTAGAAGAAACAAATCCTCTGTCTTTGTACATATTTAGTGAGTATTCTGACACTGAGCTCTTTCCCCTGTTCTCTCTGTATTTTTCCAGTGGTATTTATGATTATAGATGTACAGTTTCATCTCACTGTGGTTTTAATCCACATCATTATGACAATAGATTCAGCATATTTCGTGGGTTCTTTAATTCTAATACAAAGTACCTATTCTATAGTTAAGAGTCAATCTGGACCTTCCAGATGGGTCAGCAGATAAAGATACTTGCTGACAAGCTTGACTGCTAGAGTTTGATCCCTGAAATACACATGGTGGAAGGACAGAACAATACTACAAGTTGTCTTCCAGCTTCCACAGATCCACTATTGGGCCCTCGTATACTCATGTCTGCCCCCACACACATACTTACACACAATAAAATAAATAAATAAATAAATATTGAATGATTAAATATGCTTAATATTTAAGCAAAATTTGTGTGTTGTATATATGTGTGTAATTCACATAATACCTGTATACTTTCTACACTACAAAAAATGTACATCCTGTACAATTTTTTTCCAACAGGATCTCAGGAATCCTGTGCTCTATATGAAATCACTTTGTATCAATGATATCTTTGAAATCCTAATACTCCTGCCTCTACCTTTTGAGTACTAGGTTTACAGATATTCATTGGTACCTTAGGTTTTGGGGAGCCGTGCATAAACTCAGGGCTTGGTGCACATTAGTCAAGCACTCTATCAACTATGAGCCACCTTCACTTTGATGTTTTTCCAAGAGCATCTAATGATTGATAAAAGTGTCTCATACCTGTCAATCTTACAGTAGTGTGAGAAAAAGCAAAAAGAACATGCGTCTTCAGGTTGCTACAATCACTTTTAGAGTGATCTTACATTACTAAAGATAAAAACAAAGCACATTTTCTGGAATGAACTTGCAAAGGAGATGTGCTGGCATAGATTCCAAAAGGGTTATAAATGTATGAGTTTTCCAGAACATCACTTCTTTAAAAGTTTATGATGATCAATAGCAGCACGATCACTTTTGCTAATGCAAACATGTTTGGACATTTTCAGAATTAAAAGCCAGCTATTGCCTTCCTGAAAGGAAAAACTTAATTCACTATAAGACAGGAAGTGGAGGGGGAGTTGCTTTATAATACACAGCATAAGATATCCTTTAAAAAACATCTTTCAATGTGTTTTTCAGTTAAGTAAATATATGTTTTATAACACAATTTAATTACTTTTTGTTCCATAAAACATACTTTCTAATCCATGATATATTTGATTAACCCAAATCATATAGATTACCTTCCATCTTCCTTTGAAAGAAATTTTATTAGTATTTTTATATTTATGATACAATTCGAATCATTCTGTTCGTAGCAAAATAGGAGTGGATACCTTGGCTGGATGTGCTCCAAAATCCTGGCACCTTTGTCCCAGTTGCTATCTTTCTCCTACTAAATGCTCTATCACTTTACATCCAAACCTGTTCTACTCCTGGATGGCACATTGTTCAATTTCTCTATATGTCTTTCCTTATACTAATATTACAATATTTGTTGTAATATAGTTTGGTTAGTTTGTTTAGGTTTGTTCATAAGCTGCTTTTTACACAACTTAAGGTCACAGCTGATAAGACAGAATTAGTAAGTCTTGTCCTTAAGCAAAGGAAAACACATATGGTATTTAAGGGAAGACCTGTACAAGGGAATCAAAAGTAGGATGTAGAGGAACTGACAGAAAGCATAATGTCCAAGAAAAATAACCACATAAAATGTTAGTATAATCTAACTGCTTTGGTTCTACTGTGAAAGATGATAAATCTGGCCAAACTCTTCTCCAAGAAGTAGACAAGTGAACTACAATCTCAGGATCTTTTCATTCTTTAAACTTGTACTTCACAGCTTACCTTTGGGCAATCTGTGACCACTATACCCATAGCACCACCTAGCATCCAGAAGAACTGGGGCTGTGGGTTAGGGATGAATAGTGTTGTCGGTGGGTTCAGGGACAAGATATTATTGTGGTTTTTTTTTTCATTAGAATTGAAAAATATATGTATATATTTACTTTTAAAGCAAAAATAATACATAACTGTTGGAGAAGAAGGGCAATTCCTGAAATCAGGAAGAATGACCCAGGTTCACTTTTCTTCTCAGGTGCCACACTCAATACAGATGCTGAAGACTTTCATGAATCCTGTTAAGCCAAATCATTTCATTTACAAATATGGATAAACAAGCGCACAGACAAATGCACAGTTAGTTAGTTGAGACAGTATCTCGCTATAGTCCCAGCTGACCTGGAACTCACTATGTAGAGGAAGCTCTTCTTGATCTCACAGAAAACAGCCTGTTTCTGCCTTGCCAGTGCCCCCATGCCTGGATTTGTTACTTTCTAATGATTACTGTAGTAATAGTTTTTGTTCTTATTTTCTCTATTTTTCTTCTCTAACAAAATATCTTTGATAAGATACAACTTACAGACCCTTCCAGGCGAAAGATCCCAAGAGACTCAATACTTCACTGGAAAATAATAATCTATTTGTTTCTTAAAAATTTATGGGGCTGGAGAGTTAACTCAACAGTACTAGCTACTCATGCAGAAGATCAGGGTTAAATTTCTGGAACCCATATGGTGGTAAACATCTCTCCATAACTCCAGTTGCAGGGGAATCCAATGTGCTCTTTTGGCCTTGGCAGGCAATGCCCAAACATAGGTTCACTTATAAGTATATGCAAGCAATACATTCATACACATGAACTGAAATGATAATAAAAAATTACAACATTCAAAGACTTTCCATGACATTTGGTTAAAACAAGTCCTAGATATTGCCTTGATATATATTCTGACTGCCTGTATTATATCACCTTAAGCAAGGCCTTAAATGTTATCATTCAGTTTCAAGAGCATTTTCCAAAGGACACTGCCAATGATCTTCTTCCTCTTCATAATTAACATGATGGTGCTCAAACACTTGCTGAAGTAATAGAGGTTTTCTTGCTGTAGAAACAGTGCTTTGATTTTAACTCCATTTAGTTTTTATTGCAAAATATTAAGGAAGAAGATAAGATTGTTTGAAAGTATTATATTTTTCTGTATCATTTATACATTTTAGGAAGTTTAGCTATCCTTATTTTCTGAATGATGTATATATGCTAATTAAAGCAAAAAAATAAATAAAATGGAAAATATTACAATGGATGTTCCATCCTACTCCTGATTCCAGCCTTTGAAAATTGTAATATACTACCAAATGTGAGGCTCTGGGGTATCCATGTTCTTGCACATGCTTATAAAACCAATATGAAATAACAGACTTGTATATTTGTATGTTTCAAAAATGATTTAGTAATACCTAAACCATGATGAGGACCATCACATCCTCAAAGGTAGAGAGCCAGTTGATACAAATCACGGTTTTCACCTTAAAGAGAAGAGTTTAATCTTGAGCCCAATATTAAAGACAACAATCTGGGAATATGTCATAATGTGGAAAATTTCATGCATCTTTTACAGTTTTAGAACAAAGGAGTCATAAATCAAGGCATTTTTCAAGTGCACTGCTAGAAACATTCAGTAGGCAGTTTTTAACAAAGCAAGAAACTTTTCTGCAATAGGTTTCCAATGCTATATCACACCATTCTTAGATGCTGGGTTAGTGGAAGGTAGTGTTCTGTAAGGTTGTTTATGACAGTCATAAAGATGTTAGCACAGAAGGTGGACAATAGATGGCTCCTAAAGAAAGGAAACATAAAAGAAACAAATGGGCTCTGCATTTGCAACGTTCCATTATCCACGGTGAATCTCCTTTGGAGAATCTCTATCATAGGCCTGACTTATTTTTTTTCTGAAACTTAAGTTTAAAGAACTATGAAAGATTTTTATTTTCTCTTCAGATCCAGTCCATTGTATGTCCAAGCTTTTCTGAACTCATAGTTAACATTGCTGTCTCCAGCTCCTGAGTACTGAGATTATAGATGTACACAATCATGCCTGGCCCAGTGAGCTCTCTAATATGTAGTATATTTTACATTTGTTTAACTGAAGAATATTTGCCAGCACTTTCTATGCCCAGTGAATTCACATATCTTGACTTATTAAACAAAACAATCACTGTTCCTTCTTCCATTGCCCAAAGTCAATTATACTTATTCAGAAGATATTCTTTTTCACACACCTGTTTCCTGTCTTTAAATATATGTGTGTAGAGCATAGGTGTGCAATAATGATAAGAGACTATTGAGGTTTTTCTTTAGGTCAAAGAGCCTTTCTCATCTCTGTTGTGCTTTGCATGACAGGTCAGCATACCAGAAACTCGATGGTTTTCAAAATCACCACAACCCAGAGGCTTCTGTGTTCCTGCCTTGAGTATTGGAAAACTGAACATCATGGATCACAGGGAGGAGGATTAGAGAGAAGTATTTTATTAGATGGATCTTAGGAGAGAATTATTCCCATGGAAATAAGTTTTGCTTAAAAAAAGCTCTTAACCGTGGTTAAGTTTGTAATACTATGCGATATAATTCTATCAGCAGCTACATAGGACTTTCAGTATCAAAAAGTTTTCTGAAATACAAAATATATATTCAGTACGTTCCATGAGTTTAACTCTTCATTTTTTTGGAAAAATGTAAAAGTATATTTATAGTTTCAAATCAAAATTTTGTATTATGGTGCAAACAGGAATAAACTCCCTTGCCTTCAGAATCCCTGTTCTTACTTTTCACACTGGGATGGGCAATATCAAGAGTTATTATTGTTTGTTAATGACCAATGGTACAATTGCTGTCCACCTTATGATTTCTTTTATTTCTCAGTAAATATTATTGAACACAGCCACACATTCATATATTTTCTATAGGTACCGTCATGCTACACTAGCAGAGTCTTATTTAAATAAGTGTATAAGTATGGTCATTTTATATAAGTGTGATCAGAAATAAAAGCAGTATTAATTACTCTCTTGTCTTCACATTACCCAGTATTTTTATGCTAATTAGGATGAGATAAACCTTTAAGAGAGGAGTAGAACATTTGAGTTTATAATCAGTTATACTGTTCACTCTGCAAAATGTCCTTTCTAAAAAACTTCCCTATATCCTATATAATTTGTTCTCTTTTGGATTCATTACTCTTGCAAAGACATTGTTTATATCAAAGAAGAGGCAGACAAAAAATACAAAGCAATGAAGAGGCTGCAGATATAGTTTAAATGCTTTAAAATGACACTTAGCAGTCCCGGGTTCAATGTCCACTAAAAATGGCAAAAAAAGGGGGCTGGGTCTTGTCCCATTAAGATGGAGCTACAGCTCCTTCAAATGGTAAAAGATTCCTACCCTTGTGTGCTGTTGACTTTCTTACTTCCACTGGTACTGGAGCCCCTGTCTCCATGATAGCTGGAAAACCAGAAGGTTGGAAATTGTGAGTTTGGAGACAAGAAGGGGGGTGGGGATCTGCACTCTCTGAGTCCCTTTTTCAGTTCTTGCACTAGCACTGCAGGACGCTCCCCTGCCCCGCATCAGCCACAGGAAGAAATCAACACTGAGGAAAGGGTGTTCCTTAAGAAGGAAGTAGCACTGAAAGCACCCTTCATCAAGATGAGTGAGAAACCAGGCAATAAACACATTTAGAATTTTTCTAAATGACAGTTTTATTTACTTGAATCATACTTGCCTTAAGAGTCTTCAAAATGTCCCTATGTTTTCTACTCATTGATAACAGTAGACTTTGACAGACGGATATAGATATTTTAGCTTTCCTACAAATAGAGTAATACTGGCAGCTCTTAGAATTGCGTTCATAAAAGAAAATAATTGGTACTCACAAACATATATTAATATCCCTAAGCTATAATTTCAACCCAAGATATGCATCATTATTTATGCCTTTCACTTATTTTTAGTGTATTCCAATTTGTAATTCTTTGACAATTTTTCAATTACAGTCAAATAAATTCTTAGATATATATCTAAACAATAAGGCCACTTTTACTCTGAAATACTATACAGATATTAGAATACACTGTCTATTTCAGTATTTCTATAATTTCCTACTAACTATCAAGACAGGTAGATTGATAGGGCTCTGAGATTTCATTGATTCTTGAGAATTTCATGTAATCTATATTGATCATTCACATGCCTCCCTGTCTCCTCTCTGCTCTACCCTAAGATCCCTACTTACCTCATGTCATGTCATGTCATTAATTAACTGTCTCCCTTTAGCCAAAGCTGACCTAGAACTCCCTATGAAGAACAAGCTGCCCTCATCAAACAGAAATCCACATGCCTCTGACTCCCACCAAATGCTGGGATTAAAGGTCTGGTACATTATGTCCAACTTTATTATTATTGTGTGGGGTTTTGTTTTTGTTAGCTTGTTTTAGACAAGGTCTTCCTATATCTCAATCTATCCTGAAGCATGCTGTGTAAACCAGGCTGAGCATGAACTCCCAGAGATAGCCTCTCCTTCTTTCTGAGTGCTGCAAGGTGTAGGTCATTCATAATCCCTAACCAGATAGCTTAAGGTACCAACGATTGGGTACTATGCCCAATTCATGGTTCCATATATGTTTGACATGTCCAAGTGACTGTCCACCTCAGACTATCTGTGTGGTTTTTTTACCTAGGATGGGTCCCAACCACATTTATTTACTAGTGTTTCTCTGGATATGATGTCAGGACTAAGTTTAATTCTAGCAGCATAAGTGGCTCTAGAAATGGCTCAGTGATTAGGAGAACCAGATGCTCTTGCAGAGGACCCAGGTTCAGTTTCCAGCACCATATGTAGAGTAAAAACGACAACTCTCTTTAACTCCATTTTCAGGGGATATGACTTCTGTTCTGTCTCCACAGGCATGGGAGAACACTGGTGCACTTGCACCCATGAGGAAAAACACTCAAACATAAAATAAATCTAAATAAAAATGAAACTATTTGTATATTATACAGATCTCAAAAGTTTTATAAATATAGGTCTAGGTATAAAAAGCTATATTTGCTAAAGTAGTATTTTTTGCTAAGTCAGATTAGCAAGCTACCAGTAAAAATACTTAACAGTAATCAACATTTACTTCTCTTAAGATTTTACAGTTAGAGCATCTATTTGCATGTGAGACTGGGAAACTACAAGGAACTAGTTTTATTAACAATATATAACATGGTTTAACATTGGGATGAATTTGACCAAAATCCAGTGGACTCATTTGTACACTGCTCATCCTAAGGGTTCAGGCCATTTCTTTCTGTGTTACTAAAACTTCCTGTGTTTGACACTCAATATTTTTTGATACTCTGGTTTTCCTTCAGATTGTGTAAATCCTTTGCTTTTACTAATGTTTGTTTGAATATACATATTTTTTCTTCTTCAGGACCACAGTACTAGTATTTCCCATCCATTATAATCCTTATATATTCCCAGTTATGTGCATGTCACATAACATAGTCCTTTATTTCATCATTCAATTATGTTAAAGCATACATAGGTGAGCACTCCTGGAGGACAATAGGAAAGAATCTCTCAGATGAAGGCTAAATTGTCTAGAGACTCTGGAATAAAGAGTGTTTCACAAGTGTTTTCTAAGTCCAGAACATTATTTCTTTCACCTAAGGAAGTATTTATTCTTTACAATTTTGAGGCAGATTTGGGACTGAAGCATGTGTGGGTGGACTTCATATTCAGTTCCCCTTAAGCAAGCATCATCTTCCAAGTACCATCCAGTTTTCTTGTTGGCCATGAAGACTGTTCTAAGGGTTCTGTGTGTGATGGATCATCTTTAGATTTCTAATTCCTGAGTACTAGCTCTTACCTCACTGTGATTTTCAGACATGTCTAAACTTTTTACACTGTGAAATAATGCTGTCCTCTAAAAAGATTATAGTGCATAGCTGCATAATAAAATTACAAAAAATCTGCAGAAAGGAATGTAGGGATGATTGGGATTGGCTGAGATGTTCTATATGAAAATAAAACAATCAAAAAAACGTAAGGTAAACAACCTAATGTCCATCAACCAATGAATGGATAATGTATGTTATATTTGCACAAAGGAGTTCTGCTCAATAGTAAGAAATTAAATAATGCAATTTTCCATTGAATTATGGAAAAACAAACTGTTATACTAAGTGAAGTTACACAGAAAACAAAGGTTAATAGTTCCCAGTAAGTTTAATGCAACCTAAAAGTTTTGTTTGGGGAGATATATATCAAAACTGTCCTAAGTTGCATGCACACTGTGGGCTATAGATTGGGCAGGTTTATGAGATGACATCTTTGATAAGCTCTGCCCATCTTGGACTCAGCAGCACCATTCGTTCCCATACAGCTTGCCCCTACAGAACAGCACTTATTATTCTCACCTGCAAACAGAACTCATTTGGGAAACTATAGCTGCTTAGATGTCAGGTTGCAGCATATCCACCCTAAAATGTTCTCTGGGATTGGGGATATGCAGCTTCACTAAGGGGTAATGGAACCAGCCCCATTTACAATAGTAAATATGCTCTTCTCAAAAGAATGGATTTATCTCTATAGCTGACAAAAGGCAGTGGCCCGGAAAATGTATGAAGATTACGCTGTACTACAGTGTATTTAGTCTGTATATCCACCATTGCCAAACTGTTTTGCAGATATCAATTTCCTCTTTCTACAAGGTCTTACCTTGAGGAGAACCATAAACTGCAGAGTTGGTATCAACAACTGAGGGCTAATACTAGTGTTACACTGATGTTCTGTTTTAGGACTTCCTGTAGACAGCAGTGTATTAGGGTGTTAATCCCTATTTCACATCTTCATACCATCTTTCCACTGCTCTCACCATATTGATTCCTCATTAGTAGTACACCTGAATCTTTGGCTTTTCCTTTGTTTTCCTTGTTTTAGTAGTATATTATAACTTAGCTTCAACTATCACAGCTTTCCCTTTACCTTGCCTATTTTCTTCAAGGTCTAGCCCACAACATATACAATACCATGCTGGAAAGAGACAAAATGGGGGATCTAGTGAAACAGTGTGTAGGTTAATGTACACTGTGGTATAAAACTACCATTTTCAGGCCCTAGAAAGTAAGTATCTAGATGTTCACACTCACTACCTATTCATGTGATAAAACAAACAAAAAATCTCATGTTTTCTGAGACACAACTATCCAAGCAAAGACCCTCTGATATCTAGGCATCTTTTCAGTACTGTGATGATATTATCTATCAGGGAATGTTTACCCCATAGCAGTGTGAGAGGCATGCAGGAATTGCCAAATGGAGTGCCGTAATGACACACCTAATCTGTTCTACTTTATCTCCATTCAGAACATACTGCCCTACAGTCTTATTAGCCAAGAGAATAAGAAATGAACCTAAAGATATTAATGATATCACTGAAATCCCAGAGATTATATTCACACTAGGCATGTTTATTTGCACATGATGAGTGTCTTTACATGCATGATTGGTGCAAGTACTCAGCCCCCCCCCCCACTCCAAGACTCAGTGAAACTATAAATATGTCCCATCAGTTTATTTGTCTACAATTCCAAGGATTATACCCAGTGCCTTGTGCAGAGTAAACAATTTTACCACTAACTGCACCACAAGACTGGACAAGCCTATCTAATTCACAGACTGGGAAATGAGACACATAAAAATCTGAAGTATTTTCTTACCATAAAATTCAGCATAATATCTTTAGCCAAGTCTTCCTCCATTTTACCTTTCCTGTGAATAAAAAAGAGAGTATTAAGAGATCTTACATGTAATTCTAGTTGCAATTCCCTCTCTCTCTTGCATAACTTTTATTCCACTGCCAATTTAGCCTCTGTTGACAGGTGGATTGCTTACAATGGAGGCCAACCTATTGTCCTGTGACCTACAACCCTACTAAGTCTCTCAAGTGTTTGCTGCTTTTTTGCAATTGCAGATCATCCATAATGCTAGTCCAGTGAACAGGTTTTGAGACATCTTTTTGTTTGGGGGCAGGCTTCAACGATCAACACAGACAACAGTACCCCACATCAACCTCTGCAGTCATCCTACTTCCCCAATTATTTTACTCTAAAAGCAGTGACAGGAGAGTTCCTGCACAACTGACACAAATCTAATTTGTATCCTTAAAATAACATTTCCCCAAGCCATGTCCTTTCACTGGAAACCAGCAGGCTACTCTTTTACTGAACTCATAATTTTAGACCACTCCATACTAGAGATCATATACAGTATTTATCCTTTGGTTTCTGGCATAGTTCAAGAAGCTTCTCCATATGATTTCTATATATACAACTCTTCAGTTTGGTGGAGGATGTTGTTATCTCTAGGCACACTGTTTTAAATATGAAGAGTGACAATCACTTTGTTTATAGAAAGGGTATAATCATTTTCTTTAACTTAGAACTTTTCATGCAGTTATGACTATAAAATATTATCTTCTGGACTGCAGTGTGTTTACTGGTCTGTAAATCTTGTTAACAGGCAAGTGCATCTTCTACTCAACTTTTTTTGGGGGGCGGGGGGGGCATAGTTTATTATGTCCTTTGCTGGCCTTTGAACTACTATGCATTGGAAGATTATCTTAAAATTTGATTTTCCTATCTCCAGTATCAAGACTGTTGTTATTACAGCCACACACCACCATACCTCAATAAGGTGATAGGAGTCTAACACACAGAATTAGACCCGCCTGGCAAAAAAAAAAAAAAAAAAAAAAATTACGTATTTTGTTTAAACACTTAGAAGTCAGTCATACAATGTTTTAAGGGATTTTTTTTTTCATTCCTTACAGTAATAACTTGTTTTAAAACTCAATATGATGACAGAAAATGGAGGACTAAGTCCGCACCGGCACATCTAGAGAGGCTCCAGAATAAGAAAGGGAGTCTGAGTCCTGACCACCCAGTGAGGAACAGAACTCCCCTCGCTTTGGGAATAAAATACAGTGAGACCTCCACGTAGGTTCCTGCCTGCTTGAATATGATAAGCACCCTTCCGCAGAGTAAATTTGTTTTGCTAAAGCGGTACTTGGTTGGCGCTGGTGACTAGAAGGAGCTCTCCACCATGGAGCCGCAGAAAGGAAATACATCATCATTCAGCGCATCAGGCTTCCTTCCAGCAGGCTGTACTGGGAAGGTGGCGTGGGACGTTAGTGAAACGGCAGCTGCAGCGGCCAAAATTCTTAGGTTCCGCAGTGTTGTGCAAAGCCGAGCTCTTGCAGCCCCTTTTCATACAGTTTTCCCGTAATTTCTTTGTTTGGGAGCGACATGTATCTTCTTTGTTGTTGTTGTTGTTGTTAGTACCGTTTTGCCGTTTTAGTAGCGCAGGCTGATCTCATACTCAAGCTATGAGTATCCGCCGCCGCTTTGTGTCAGGCAGGATAAGTGTTTTAAAACAAGAATCGGAATCTCCCCTCCACATAAAAGTTCGCGTTTGCGATTCCAATTTTAAAATAGGAAAAAATGAGATTTAGTGGAGGCAAGAATTGGAGATCAAAGCGAACCTCTGCTACATAGCCCATCTAAATGGGCCTCGCTCCTAAAAATATCAGTGAAACAGAGTGATAGAATACACTATTCCTTGTTTAACTTTTTACTTGTTTCCTTTATATCTGGAATAGTAGTGTGTAAACAAATATTTTGTTTATAATTGTCAATATTTTAAAACTATTTCTTAGTGTTTATTGTAAGGTTCTGGGTTCAAGAGACCCAGCAGACAGAAGGGACCAGAGACTCCGCTGGTAGCTAACAGGACCCGGCTTTATTTCTCAATAAAGACCAGATGGGTATAGCGCCTCCGCACCCATGAGTGGAGAAAGGCTATCCTCCCTCACCCCCATCTTGGAGCTTGGGCTCCTGGGTACCAGGCTGGTGTGCCAAACTCCCAGATCGAGATGGAGGAGCTCCCTCATGGAGAGTGCAAGAGGCAAACTCCCTGGGAGAGAGAGCTCAGCCCAAAAGCCCAAATCCCCAGCTCCAGTCCCAGTTTCATTCCTAGTCCTAGACCCAGTCCTCAACGCCCTAAAGCCTTTCAAAAACCCTCAGCCCCCTCCTGGCTTTTAAGGGAGGGGGTTTGGAATTGCCATGACATCTGATTGATGTTTAAGGCAAGCTTCTGGCCAGGAAGTAGTCCTTTTTTACAGCTGATTGTGGATTTTTGAGTCCAGAACCTTATCTGTTAAGAAATTTGTGAATTTGGGGTCTGGAGTCTTATCTGAGCTATTTGTAGCTATTTGCAGGGCCTTGATTTCTGAGGAGAAGCTGTAAAATCAGTCTTTTCTCATGCATGTTTGTAAACTCCAGCTTCAGGTTTCTTTCCATCTTCCTGAGTTTGAAACTGTTGGGGGTTTCAGTCACATCTTACACTTATGATGACAGACTTTATTTACTATTAAGTGAGATTCACTTTAACCAAACTTTCCATTTAATTCTATCATACCATTTTCTATGAAAACTGATTTAATGCAGAGGCCAGAGAAAGGGCTTTCAGTGCATATTTTCTATATTACCACACAATTTCCTTTTAAAGGATCATATGTATTTTGCATAACATGTCAGTATTGATTCAAGTGTCTGTGCTTCTTTGTATATGTGTGTGAAATTTATAGTTCCTCCAATGATACTTTTAAGGCAGGGAAGTGTTAAGACTGGATCTCCTTATAGAAAATAGTCCAGAATTTATCCAGCTCATCTTACACTTGTGGTAACGGTCCTGCCTCTGCCTTCCAAGTGCTGGAATTAACGGGGCTGTGCTTCCATGCCTTCCACTCAGTTATACATTTCAAAGCACGTTAAAACCGAGCACTAAATCAGAGTTGTCATGAGACAGGAATTAGGGATTGGACTCAACACAGAGTACAGCACAGGCAAGTGGTAAATCATATTCAAGAAAAGTTTAGGGAGGTCAGTGGATAGGTAATTACTAAGCTATCTATCAGAGGCTAAACTTAGTTCAGGGTGATCTACTATAATGTGGAGAGGATGACAGATGTAAAAAAGCAAATATCCATTATCCTATATTCTTGATAATCTTGGTTAGCAGGGTTTGTGCTAAAATTGAGAACACTTGAGAGAGTAAAAGGCTCTGAAACCTGACTAAAGTTCAATTAAAAAATGATTATTTATGAAGAAATTAACATTCATGTTGTTTGTGATTCTGAGAATTGAACCACAAGTTTGTTTTAATTAAGCAAGTATTGTACCATTGTGATATGTCTCAGCCTAGAGATTCAATATTTTCTGAAATGTCTCCTTTTTTTCCATGTATAGACACTTTCTTCAAGGAATACAAAGCACATATTGAATAATTGTTAAGTTTTGTATTATTTGTTTTGATCACCCTAGTACATGTAATTTTTGCCATTTTTCAATGTCAGTAAATGATAATTGAAGTCAAAATTCTGATTGGCCTGTTCAATGCCTGCTGTACTCTGTTTCCCAGCACCACCAGACAGGCCTTCACTTTAGTATGTGACACTCCTGCCCAGACCCTTAGGATTTTCCTTTCTACTGACCCAGCTAGGTCGCTCCTTCCCTTCTCACAGACCTGTGGGTTCATCAGACACACTTTCCCTGCGCCTCCACATCCGCCAATACTCCAGGACCTCTGTAACCTCCACCCCTCGCCATCATGGAGGTTCTACCTCACGTAAGAGATCATCCGACTCCTCAGTCTTCTTTCTCTCAAGTTCTGGGTAGTTATCTCTTACCCGAAAGGCCTCCCGGTTTCTTCTGGGTCTTCCTTCCACAGCCTCAGACTAAAGCCTACTGCATCCCACCCTAAAATTCTTCAACATTTCCTTCAACAAAATTTCTTTCACATGTTTCTGCCCTTGTTTCTAGATGTAGAAGATAATTTGTCTTAAATAAACAGAACTAATATAATGTCTAACCTTTTCCTACTTAAGCTTCCACTGACATGTCCAACAACTATCTCCTTTGTATTCTCTACATGTAATGTCTTAATCAGAAGCATAATTCATATAGTTTGTAAAATTATAATCTTATTTATAATTACAAAATTCAGCCATTTCCCCAATGTTGAATGTTTGATTTTTCGCCAGAGATTCTAGTTCTTTGTAATACCCTCTGGGAATAGCACATGTTCCCCTAGTTGAAAGTGCATTAACATCACTTAGGAGTTGTTCAGACACCAGGCACAACCTCAACCCTAGGTTTTATAATTCACAAGCTCTAGTTTGAGGTATTTGATACAACATTTCCTATTGTGTAAGTGGGGCTATCAGAACCAAACTGAAAGAAATAACACTATAGTTGGGATTGCAGTTCCCTACTTAAGGAAGTATACCAAATTTGAAATACATCAAGGCTGAACATCAACTAAAATACAAGATTACATTACATATCCCTCACAGGATAGGGAAGAGAAGAGGACAAAATAGTGGGCTACAGTCATGAACTCATTCCAACCATACTAAAACTAAATTCATACTAATTCATATGTTTCTTACATTTTTGCTCTGACTGATGGAGAGAGTCTCCCAAATACCAGTTTCAGCAGAAAATCTCAGCTTATTTGTGGCAGTGCTCTAAATCAGCTGCAGCTTGAGTCTTATTCTCAAAAGTTATATAGTTTAGGTCCTTACCTGCCTTGCAAAGTTTCATATTGGATTCCCCAGAATTGAGAGGTGGATGTCATTATCAAATCCTTCATCCAGCTTAGTTTGATACAGACTTCAGTTCATAGAACTTGAAAACAGAGGTATGTGGGTTCCTTAAATGATTTTTGATCTTTCCCTTCTACCAGAAAGCTTCTAACTTATGTGTAAAGACTTTCAATTATTTGCTTGTAAGGGACATTCTTAAGTTATGGAATCGATATTGATCTAAACACACTCCCAATATTCTGGTCACTCAGGGTTTTTCTGTCAGGCTAAGATATAAACAGGGCCACATAAGTCTCATAGTTCTTGGAATTGAACCTAACAGTTTAGATTTGTGAAGCCAGATGGAGCGACATTTAAGAAGAGTAACAGGATTCAGGTGAGCAGAATATGCACCTCAACTCAGGGAAAATACTGTGGAAAGCACCTGCACAGGTGTGTGGATTTTTTGCTTGTAATCAACAGGATTTCAGAGAAGTTTCTCCTAGGAAATGTTCCTGCAGAGTGGATCCAATACTTGTTTTTTCTGGGTTTGAGCAAGACCTTCCTTCTATTGATTTTAGGAGATCTCAACTTTTTTGCAGGTAAACTTGGGGACACTTTACCTGCAGTTTAAACTTGCAATACAGAAACCTGAGCACTTGGGTTGGTATTTAGGCAATAACCTGAATGAGTTTCTTGGTGTTATGCTGTGAGAAGCCAGGTAGAAAGAGTGACTCTAGACCGAGAGAAGCTAAAACATACTTTGCCTAGGCTCAGGAAATGTTTTATGTTCTACCTTGGGTCCACATGGGTAGTACTGGAGTTTGAATGTGAGTTTCAGCATTCACAATCCAAAATCTCTTTAAAGAATTAAATGTTATGAAACCTAGAAATTAAAAGTAAGTTGATTGGCAATACAAACAATTTTTAAATAAATTTTTGAGGCACCCTCTGATTGTGTAACCTTGTAAATGTACTATTTAGACCAGGAATATCTCATAATCATGGAGGTCCACCTACTGCTGCCTCCTGAGCACTGTGATTATGTGTGTGTGTGCCACCTCTCAGCTTCCTTTTTTTAATGTTATAACTTTTTGTGGTGAAAAGTAACAGACAATAGTACTGCTATACAAATATAAAACTAATTCCCAACCCCAGGGAATTAGGCCAAGCTTGATGTTGCATTAATCCCAGCACTTGGGGAGGCAGAGGCAGGAAGGTTTCTATTTTGATCAATTTGGTCTACACAGTGAGATCTAGGCTGACTGGGTGTATAGAAGAATCTATCTCAGAAAAGCAAAATGAAAAAAAAATTAGAAAAGAAGAGACTTAGATGATTGCTGGCTTAAGGTGCACAACTTCAAATCCCATCACAAGGGCACCAAAAGCAAACTGATCTCTGTATGAATAAGGCCAATTTCATTTGCATAGCAAGTTCCAGTCTTACTGGGACTACAGGGAGATCCTGTCTCAAGTAAAACAAAACCAAAGGAAAGAGATTATACATATCTCCTCATAAATTTCTGATTTACCTTTCCCATTTTTGACATCCTCTCCCAAAAGAAAAGACTCCCTATGCTGCTCTTTAGTTTTATCCTATTATTGGGTTGTTAGTTATCTTCAGTTATAATGCTGTTCTTGATAGGAATATTCTAGTACATGTCCCTGATTTATATAGGTCCACATATGTCAACTGCTTTCACATAGTAGTAGTATTAATTGATTTTTAAATACAACTATCACTGATGGGAGTGCTAACTAGAACAATTTCAAAAAACTATAATGTTATACACACACACATCTCACAATTTTTTGAAATATAGAGTACTGCAAATTACACTGTGAAAAGTCATATAGAAAATTTTAACTTATTGCATGTATTTATTGTGTGAGTGACACACATGCCATTATATGCAGAGAACAAGTTATGGAGAATCAACTCTTGCCTTCCATTATATGGGACTAAGTGATTGAACTCAAGTTGCCAAGCTTGGTGGAGTACATATTAAATTGCTTAGAAATCTCATAGGCCAGTATTTTAAAATTCTGTGGCAACATAATTTATGCTAGTAAAATCACTGTATAATAGAATCAGTGAATAAATGGCACTATGTGAATGTATCAGAATTCAAGTAACAACTAAAAATTTTAAAAACTATACGTGTTAATAACTTTGAATTTCATAAACATAGAATTGATCATAACAGTCCACGTATGTCAGGCAAGATAGCACAATACCTGTAATCCTTGAACTTGAAATGTAGGTGCAAGAGAACCCAGAATTTATAGTCACTCGCAGCTATATAGTGAGTTGGAGTCCAGCCTGAACTCCATGAAACCTTGTTTCACATCCCTAAAAATCCTCATAAAAATACTGTGTCATTCTGTTTCTATAACCTCGAGATGAAAACCATTATAAAACACCAGAATAGGCGTGAAGAATGAGATTGCTTCCTAGTAGTAATGTTCATTGGAATTCTCGTATGGTAGGATTTACTGTGATAAATATGGGGCTAGTATTTTCTTTTTCTCTTCACATTTCCCATTACTGTTTCTAAAAATTTCATATTAAATGGACAAAATGTACTTGTAAAATGACTGTGACAGGGTTTGGTGGTGCATTCCTGTAAGCCCATTATTTGGAAGACCAGTGTAAGACCATCTTGAGCTACATGAGACCATGTGGCAACAACCATCTGTGAATGTAAAATACCATGTATCTGCTAGTGATTGTGCCTCATCAGAGTTGTTTTAATGATGTTGGGTTCAGACGTTTTCTTTCTATATGGTGATTCAGAAGATAATAAACATGTGGTGCAAACACCACCACCACAACCGTTAACACCACCAACAAACAACCATCCATAACTCAAGTTTTAGGCAATCAGACACCATATTCTTATCTCCATGGGTATTGCATAACACAGGTGCACTTACAAACATGCAGGCATTACACTCATACATGTAAAAAATGCACAATATAAAAATATTTTTAAAACCTACGATATATTTACTGAGGTTGTCGGCAAGTGTACATTGATATTCGTGTGCCCGTGTGCATATGCATGTGGAGGTCATAGGTTAATATTGCGTCTCTTTCACAATCTTCAATTTATTTCTTTTGCTTATTTTGTGTTTATTTATTTTGTATGTGGATCAGGGCTCATTGACCATAGTTATGAGTGTGAGAGTCAGGACAACATACTTGAACATGTTTTCTGCCACTGTGCTTTTTGGGGATAAGATCAGATTGTTAAGCTTGGCAGCAAGTAAACTTGTAGGCTGCAAAATTATAGAAGATGTTTGATTTATGTATGTGGTTCTGGTGCCCACTGAGGCCAGCAAGGAGTAATGATTCTTTTGGGGCTCCCAGTTAAGGAGAGGAACCAGCCCTGCTGTTCATCAATTTTTTTTGAGACAAGTTCTTTCTCTTAATGCAGAGCTTACTGATTCAAGTAGACTGGCCATCAAGCCCTGGAGATCCTTTTGTCTCTTCTCAGTTCCCAAATTACAAGTATACATTGTCCCCCACACTTTTTTCATGGATTCTGAGTAATCATACATATCTCCTCATGCTTGTGTGATAAGCACTTTACAAAATTAGCCAACTACCAGCCCTGTACTCTGTTTTCTAATGAAAATATCCATTAATGATTTTTAATCTGATGATTTATTAAAAAACCAAATCTAGAAAGTTCAATGTTACCCCAGAAAATTTATTAGTAGTATTAGTAATAATAATAATAATGATAATAATAATAATACTATTGAGTATATGTTTATTTGATATCTGTGGGTGAGTGTGCACAAGTCCTGACACATATGTGGAGCCTAAATGATAATTTTCTAATTTTACATGAGTTCCAGGTAGTGCATTCCGGTCATCAGGCTTGTGCAGCAAGTGCTCCTAAATGCTGAGCCATCTTCCTAGCCTTTCTTCTAGAAACTCTCATCCTGCTCTGTGCTTCATGATATGCTTTCTGCAGAAAAACAGAACTCCCAGCTGTCAGAGTCTACAGTAGTCCATGTTGTATAAAAGCATTGTTCATACTGTGCCTGCCCAAGCCTATCATACACCATAGTAGTTTGTTCAATTTCAGTGTAAATACTGGCACCGAAAGTCTATGTATCTTTTTGTGCATAGTGAACTGGTGATAAATGACACTCATGAAAAAAATTTGAACACTTACAAACTCATGGAAGTAAACCAAGCATGCATACAAACATACATAACATAAACATCATCAGAAACACCAGGTTTGTGAATATCAAATCTCTTCCCATGCCCAGGGACTATTCCAGAAGGAGCAACCCAGGACTGAGCTGTGGCATGCACACTGATCCTACATGAGATTAGTCATTACAAGCCTTCTCCTGAATAAAAAAGCCACAATATAGGAATTTGCTTCCATCCTTGAGCTCCAGCTCGAGCACAGTTCTTCTGGTGTATGATGCATAGCCCACTTCCCGACTCTTGAACTGCCTGATATTTAGTCAAGTCTGTAACAGACTTACTCTTTGAGTATCTTCATGTCTGCCCTGAAGCTTATATAATTTTTTATCTGGTCCCCTGCAGAGATCTCCCCTTACACCTCTGTCAGGTTTCCTCTTCTGTATTCCTTGAAGCCCTTCTGAACTCTACAGACACTTTAACCCTTTATTAGCCCATTTTACAACCCATGCATATACATGACCACAAATAATATAATGAGTAATCCAAGAGTACATATTAGTAATTAGGAGCAGAAGAAAATTAGTTATGTTGCCAAAGGCTACATTATGAACTAAAATTAAATTACTTATTACATAGACACTGGAGATATGACTCAGTGGTTAAGAGTACTGACTACTTTGGATTCGATGAAAGAATCTGGATAGGCAGTTATTGGACTCCAGTGCCCAGTGTGCATTCAGTATATTCAGAAAAGGTTGGCAATACCTTATCAGAGTATTTTTAATTTCTCCAAAGATGATAGAAGCTGCATAGACGTTAATTCCCATAGACAAGGCATCACTGGGTACAGTTAACCCTTCTCACAGTATAGCATGGGTGGGGGATAAGCATCTTACTTGCATCTTGCAGGAATTTCACCTGCACACTACTAGTTCCTGAAAGCACTGTCCTCATGAAAGGCGCAAGTTAGGCAAGCCCAGGAGAGAATATTCTGTGTTCTTCTATAAAGTGTAGGTTGATAGAGGATTGCTCACCACTGCCCCAGGAGAATGGCAGCTTTTCATCACTAGGCAACCACAGCAGCTACCTCTTGCCCCATTCCTCCCCAGTTTCCATAGGCTCCACCTCTTAAGAATCTCAGCAGCTCCCTCCACACAGTGAGTAGGTGGAGGAGGGAAGCTGAATGAGCCAAAGGCCAAGATTTGTATTTGCTGCCTGTTAGCAATAGAAGTTGCCTGTGTCCCTGTTTTCCTGTTCATTGGTGAACTGGAGTGGTAGGATTCCTGTGTGTAGGTCTCAGAGGGTAAGTCCATCGCACTAACATATTTGCTGTTTGAGTCAGCGCCCATTACTATTTTGAAAGCCACTTTTTCCTTTGTGCAGACCCTTCACTTTCTTGACTGTATAATACACAGGCTGATTTCCCATTTTCAAATGAAATGGAAAATTATACAGCTCACCTTCATATATATATTCTTTGTTTTGATGACATGGATATAATTAGGTCAGAAAAATATTATTTACATTTCAGATATATTATTAGAAAATGACAAGACTAATTATTGATTAAATTTGAAACTATAGACGTTTAATTGACAGTAACAATACTTTTTGTTTTTTACATTTTTAATAGGGATCTAAATTGCCTAGATTTCAAATGGAATACTGAATTTTCCAAATAGAATAACATTTCAAGTCTTGTATTAAATCAATAATTATTATGTTTAGGGTATGTTCTCACAGCATGTTTCTAAGAATTAGAAATTTAAAAATACAAATCAAACAAATCATGTAAGATTTAAAGAATATTTATTATTTTATAACTTGAAAAGTTTTCTCCAGTCTGAGTTTCAAGTGGCTGGCCTATGTGTACTGACTTCGTTTGAGTTTCTTTATTTTACAATCAATCATTCTGTATGGTGTATAGAGCGATCCACGGGTGAATATTAATCAGAATTATATGCTCACTAATACCTACAAAGACATCATGGAAATCAAGATTTTGTTCCTGGACACACATTGGTAGCCTTAATGATTAAATTTAGGCTGACAGTGGTTTATGAAGTCCTTCCCTAAGGCACCAGTGATAAAAATGCTTGGAGTTTATTGTCCCCTACCCTAGGTCATTAGGATCAGGGAGGTTGCTTGAGTCCCTGCAGTCTGGCAAGCATGCACGCATGCGTAGTTGGAATGCTGTATTGACTGACTTGCACAAGCTGGGGGTGGGGAGTGTGCTGAATCCCTGCAGCAAACAGGCCCTGGTCAGAGAGAGGCAGCTGGAGATGGGTGTTGCCTCCACCTGAGGAAACTGTCAGAAAGACAATGCAGCAACCAAGGTCAGCCTCCCCGATGGTGAATTTCATGTGTGGACATTCTTTTGCTCATTAAGAATTAAAATTGGGGTTCTAAGTAGAGGTTTAATTAGGAGCTCAAACATTTTTCTATAGCCTGAGGATTCCATCCTGCAGACTCTTCCTCTAAGGAAACTGATCAGAAAGCTATTGATGGTCTAGCATCAGATGTGTCCCCTGGATATCTTGGGTGTGCTTTTCTGCGTCCATTTTGTGCCCAAATTGATCTGTCTTGTCAACATTGCTGTTTTCTGCGTTGATATTTTTATTTCTAGCTGAGGCGGTTTTTGCGGATTATTGATGGTGTCTGGAGCATCAGGGCTTTGCTGCAAAAACGCACAATTGGTATTGTTTAAGGGATGTTGATGGGGGCACATTCCTAATGGCGTTTTCAGTAGGAGTCTGTCTGGCACTGGGTGATGGAGGGACTGAAGGCCATTGATATGATTAATATAATAATTATGAGGTTATTACCGGTTGACAGTTGGTTCTGTGGGGTATTTCTGACCAACAGTGGTGATTTGGATCTGGCAGTTTTGTGATTCGGTGGGAGAGGCAGAACAGTGTGACTTCTGGTGCCCATTGTAGTTACAGTGGAGGAAATGGGGTGTTGAAAATGTCTGTCAGAAAGGGCAGTTATTGAAAGCTGTGGCAGCACCGATACTAAAATTGAAATGATTCTATAAGATTAGCATGGCGTCTGTGAGAGTATCACATCCAAATTTGTGACGCAGTCCATATTTTTTCTGTAATGAAAATTACAAAAATAAAAGAATAAAACAAAAAAAAGAAGCAATAACAGTGGACCCCTTGAATTGGATTGTGTCTGTGTTTGTGTGTGTATGTGTGTGTATCTGTGTGTGCAGGTACATTTTAGTGCAGTGGATGAGTCAGCAGAATGGCGGGTGTGTGCAGGGGGTACAGCGACACCACTTGTTTGTCACATACAGAGACATAGTTTAAATGGAATGATAAAATTTCAAGTTCTCTGTGATTTTTCAAGATGATGTACTTTGAATATATGATTATGCATTAGTGTCTTATTTTTTCTTTTTCTTGTGTATGAGTGAATTCTTGGGCTTGTTAGAACCCCTGGTAGCCTGAAAGCATGTAGGATTATCTACAATTGAAGGAGTAGGTAATTGTTGGCCAAAACCTAATTTGGGTACTGAAAACTGAAGTCACGTCCTTGGGAAGCACATCACGTGCTCTTATCAACTGAGCCATCTCTCCAGCTACATTTATTTCTCATTTTCATTTTGTTTATTGTCTATTTTTCCTTGCTCTGATCCCTTGCATTGGTTGCTGTTTTTAAGTAAATGGCACCTAGATTTTACTTTTAGACATCCTTTGACTGATAAGACCACAAGATGTCATTTTGTTTTTGTCAGTGTATTTTCTGTTTTTTTTAATGTTTTATTGAGTTTTATACATTTCATGTAATAGTTCTTAATCAAAATCAGAACCCTTCCCATCCATTCCTCCCCAGTCCCTCACCATACCTCATATATTCCACCATACTTAAGTCCTAACCAGTCAAGCATCTGTTCCCAGATGTCCTTTAGTGCAAATTCATCCACTGGATTCTGGTCAGGCTATCTAGAGATCATAAGTGAGGCATACTCTCCTTCTCCCAGTAGTAATCAGTCTCCGGTAATAATCTGTCTGACCCACCTCCAATTTCTGTCCCTCCACAATGGGCCCTTGTCTAATTGAGTTAATGTGGGCCCTGTGCTTGATGCCAACATTGCCACAAGTTACCATGTGCAGGCTTCCATTGGCCTAAAAGACTCTGCTTCCCTAAGTTCATGAACAAGCCCAGGCTCTTACAATCTATTGTCCCCCTATTTCCAATGATCCCTGAGTCACAGGTGAATGAGATTCAAAATAGGAGTCCTATCTAGCAATATACATTATGCATTCTCTTATTCATTAGAACTAGCCAGTTCGTGTTCTTCTGTGTGCATAGCACTGTGTTGCTTAAGGAAGCTTCACCTGTGAAAATTGAGGGATTCATTAGTTGTCTGTCTACCTTCCATTCCACCGTGTTCTACGAGCCTGAGGTACAGAGGTTCAACTGCAGATGTGTCACCTAGGTGTTGACATCTCTCAGACAGATATTCTTAGTGTCTGACCAGTTGTTGAATTCTGCTGTAGCCTCCATCTGTTGCAAAAGAAGCTTATTTGATGAGTAGTATATCATATACTTGTCTGTAAATATAAGGATTTATATTTAGCAAAGAGTAAGAAATGTCATTTCTCTAGAAATATGAGAAAGATAGGGTTTTCACTAGGATCTATGTCCCCTCCGACCATGTGTATTTGGTTCAGTTTTCAATGCAAACCATGAGTTCATTCCCATTGAGAGGACTTTAAGTCAAATTAGATAGCTGTTGGAAACCCCCTTGATGACAGCGTCACTACTGCACTGCTCGTTTCACACTGTGTTTTGGAATCAATACTATAAATACATCTCCAAAATGCAAGATAGTGGTGGCCCTTGTCAGCATGGTGAGGGTTCCCAAATGTATTCTCTTCTTCAGATGTTTTCATTAACACAGGTACATCCTGGTAAGTATAGAGGCACATTCACCATAGCACAGAAACAGGGAGATTGTACCCACGAGAGTATTTTCAGCATTGTTCTGCTGGAATTTCAGCTGCATATCCCCCTACCCAAATGTGGTGCTGTATGGAAAGGAACAGGGCACTAGGTGTTGCATTGAGAGGGCTTTCAGTCCAACTTGATAACTGTTGATTCCCTATAGATAAAAGTGACACTATTGTAAAATTAGAGATAGTTTGCTGTGCCACTCATTATGGTCATTAGAATTTACAGCTAGGCTGGACCATTGATTGATTTTTCTCCCTTATCAGCATGCACACTGTCCTCTAAAAGCATGAGAGCTGGTCTTTAGAGAGATGTCTTCCAGATCAGTTTCAGCAGCATCTCTCCAAGTCCTGTCTCTGAAGTATGCCTGTCTTCAGCAATAGGGTTTTACCTTCAAGTTCTGGAATGTAGTCAGGGACTGTAGAAATAGCCTGTGTTATTTCAGGAGTCTCTTAGACTACCCTGACCAATAACTCTAAGGGAGGTTTCTCCTGTCTTGCACTATGTTTCTTGTTTTATATACTTCAAATATACACATGCCCTTATGTCAAATATTATACCCAATGGTTCCTTGGATGTCCTTTCCTCTGCTTCTCGCAATTGAATGCCCCCATTTTCTCCATTCCCCCTGTGGTAATATCCTTTATGTACTATTCACCTCTAGCAGGCTCTTTCTTTCCCTTCCCCTCTGTGGTTCCTTTCCATTTTCCTGGTTCCTGCTGCTACATCAGGATATATACTCACTTCAGTGGGATTGGTGCTATGATCCACAAATGAGGCAACATATGTCATTTGCTTTTTGAGTCTGTGTTACTTTAATTAATATTACAGTCTCTAGTTCCATATCTTTGCCTGCAAATTTCCTGATTTTGTCTTTCCTTTTCTGCTGAGTAGAACTCCTTTATGTAAATGTACTACCACATTTTCACTAGCCATTTATCAGTTGAGGTTCATTTAAGTTGTTTCCATTTCTTAGCTATTGTGAAAATAGCAATAACATGGATATATAGGTATCTCTACAGAAGGGTGAGTCCTCTGGGTATATTCCAGGGAATGGTATAACCAGATGGTAAAGTAGATTCATTTTTAGTTTTTAGAGTTCTGTGCATTTCTTTCCATAGTGGTTGCATGAGTTTTCGTTCCCACCTGCCCTGAATGAGCGTTCCCCTTTTCCATGCCCTTACCAGCTTTTGATGCTTTTTTTTTCTCTTGATCTTCTCCAGTCTGACTGGGATAAGATGGAATCTCAAAGTAGTCTCTATCTGCATTTCTCCAATTACTGAGGTTACTGAGAACTTTTTAAGGTGTTTCTTAGCATTTTTATTTCTTTGTTTGAGAACTCTCTGTTTAGGTACGTAACCCATCTTTTTATTGAGTTGTTTATTTTCTTGTTTCTTGTTTGTATTTTTTTAGATCTTTCTGTATTATGAATATTAATTCTTTGTTGGATGTATAGCAGGTGAAGATTTTTTCCCACTCATTCAGTTTTCTCTTCACTTCCCTGCTGTTTCTTTTGCTGTGCAGTATCTTTCTAGTTTAATGAGGTCCCACTTGTTGATCTTTTACCTTAATGCCTGAGCAACTGATGTCCAATTTCAAAATCCTTCCTTCCACCTCTATGTTGTAGGATACTGCCTGTGTTTTCTTTTAGTATTTTCAGAGTTTCATATTAAGGCTTTTGATCCATTTGGAGTTGACTTTTATGCAAGGTGAAACATAAGGATTTACTCTTCCACTGGTGGAGATTCAGTTTTGCCAGCACCATTTATTGAAGATACTGTCTTTCCTTCATCATGTGTTCTTCCCACCTTTGTCAAATATCAGGAGGCTGAGTGCACTCATGTTTTTCTTCTGTCATTTCCATTTTTCTGTATGTCAGCTTCTGTGTCAGTACCATGCCATTTTTATGACTATTGCTAGGTAATATAGTTTGAGATCTGGTATGGTGATTGCTCCCAGCATTGCTCTTTTTATTCAACTTTGCTTTGTCTATCTGTTGTCTTTTATGAATCCATATGAATTTAGGATGGTTTTTAGCTTTCTGAAGAATGTATTAGTTATTTTGATTGGCATTGCATTAAATCTATAGATTGCTTTTTATAGGATGGTCATTTTTACAAACATTTATTTCTTGCTTGCAGTGTTTTCCCAATGTATATTTTATTTAATTTTTGCACATTTCATACAAAATCTCTTAATATCTTAATACCGTCTTCCCCATTCACATGTCCTATAGCTTCCACACACACCAGATTTCTTGCATTTGTTAAGGCATAACATTTAGCTGCCAGTAATAATTAGCAGTACTATTATTTTATTAAATAAAATACATATTTTGCTGAAAAATCTGAAAATTATTTTTGAGATGGTAACAAATAAAATTTGTATTCATTTATTTTTATTACTTTGTACTGTATTACTTTATGTCTTTCCCTAAAGTGATTAAACAGAGGCCATTCCTTACCATCCTAGCTCTGGAGTACTTGGCTGTCTCTCAAAGGTTAGTATTAATTTCCAAGTTTCTGGAAAAGCTGATAAATTTAGAGGTACACCTGTTTCATTAAGTCCTTGCTTATTTTTAAATACATGCATGTATTGTTTGACAGAATTGTGTTTGAGAATTCCCTGTAATATATTTTGACCGTATGAACCCCTCCCATAGCTTCTCCCCCATATCTACCCCTCCCATCCCTTCCCACCCAAATTTGTGTCCTCATTTTTTTTTCTTTTGGGAATCCATCAAGTCCAATTTGCATTGGCCATATATTCTTGGGTATGGTGCCATCCACTAAAGTGTGGTCAACCTACCAGGAGCCACACACCTAAAGAAAACTAACTCTCTCTATCCCAGAAACTATCCAAAAGCTCCTCGGCTAAGTGTAGGACAGGGTTCTCTGGTCACATCCACATGCTAGGATTTTGTCTACCTTGAGCTTGCACAGGTATTATGCATGCTGTCATAGCTACTGTAAGTTCATTTGTGCAACAGGTCCCTTGTGTGTGGAAAACAGCATTACCTTGTACATAGCTATAACCTCGGATACTTAAAGTTTTTCTTCCCTAGTCTTCTGAAATGAGTCCTGAGTCTTCAGCAAAGAGTATGATATAGGTATATGATTTAGAGCTAAACACTCTGCAGTTTCTTGGTCTATGTACGTTGGACCATTGTGAATCTCTATGTTAATTGCCATCTACTGCCAATGAAGTTTTGATGATGACTGGCGAAAGATGCAATAATCAATGGGTATAATGATGACTCTTTAGTAGTTAGTTTAATACTATGTCAATTTAACAGAATATTAGTAGCACTTTCTCTCTTAGGGCCTATGAATTATCTAGTCACAGGATCTTGGTCCCAGTAACGGTGCCAGATATGTGTTCCATCTTGTGAATCCATCTTTAAATCCAATAGGAAGGTGGTTGGTTACTCCCCTGTCATTCCTGCCACTATTACATGGGTAGCTTGATCCTGCCAGGCTCTGCTATGAAAGGATCAGGCAAACAACTAAAAGATAAGAGCTTGGTTCATAGCACCCACATTTATCTCTTCAAATCCCTTTTCATTGAATGTTTTAATTTGTTTTGCTTTTTGTATTTTGAAACAGGTTGACATGTATCCCAGTCTCAACTTGAAATCCCTGTATAGCCAAAGATGACACTGAACTTCTCATGCCCCTGCCTCCAGCTCCTAGTGGGCATGAACCACCATGCCCACTTTATGCCGTGTTGAGGATCAAACCCAGGACAACTTTCATCCTGAGAAAGCAATCTACCAACTGATATACATTGACAGTCCTTTATTATACATTGACTCGATTGTGTGTCACATAGAGGTGACTCCATTTTTGTTTTCTGTTAGTGCTGGTACAGGATCTCAGTAATATTTAAATAATATACAGCAATGACATACTAAAGACCTGGAAACACTTAATATAAACCCAGGTAAGAAAATGGAATAAACAGTTCAGGATGCCAACAATAATGTGAGGATTCCATTGCCAGAGTGTGAAAGAGGGGGCAGGAAAGGGAACACAGCATGAGTTTGCGATTCAGCTTTGATTGATATGCAAGTGAATGAGAATCTTAAAGGAGAATAAGGAAAGAGGTAGAAGATGCAAGGAGAGAAGGTCCTTAACAGAAACCCAGACTTGAAAAGCTATGAATTGTTGGGAAGAAGAAAATTTGAGTAGGGCAGCTGTATCTGTGTGCTGACAGTTATGGAAGACAGGATTCTATGTCCCAGAAGGCCTTTACTTTCAGAGGATTGCATTTTCAGGTAATGAAGTTCAGATATCTGAAGATGAGAACAATATGGTGTTGAAAGTTAAGTATGCATATCTCTAAAAGAATCTCATGGACCCTGAATAACCTGATCATTTGTTTATTTGTTGAAACAGTATCTCATTATATCAACGAGTATTTCTTCTTCAATTCTTTCCCCTACCAATGTCAAGATTACAGCTAGACCAGACCCTGAACAAAACACTTTTGATAAAGAATAATGTAGAATATTCTACACTTCCTGATTTCAAAATTATTACAAAGATGTTAGTAATCACTTTATATCTCACATTATCCTCTCAGTCCCCTCCTACAGATGATCTATTTCCTCTTCTCAACTAATTTCCCTAACACTAGCTTATTACATTTTTGCATGAATTGTTTTTTACATTTATGTGAGTTATACACATGCATGCCAGCAGACACTCGTGAAGGTCAGACGACAACTTGTGGGAGTCAGTTTTCTCCTTCCACCTTCTACCGTGTAAGTCCCAAGGACTGTACTTAGATCAGCACGTTTGGCAGTGGGTGCTTTTACCCACTGAACCATCTAGCTGGTCCCTCTTTGTTTTTTAGAATTTCATACCCGAGTGCGCTCTTTGTATCTTTTCTACCCCATCCCTCTCCCTTCTCCAGTTATTCCCACATTCCCTCCATTCATTTTCATATATTTAACCTCTTCTATGATTATTGTTATAAATACAGATTCATTTATAAATAATGCACTAAGTCCATTTAGTGTTTCTTGTGTATGCATACATTTATTGATCATCACTTGGAACTGGATAACCTATTAGGGTTATCCCCAAAGGAAACTGATTCTCCTTTCATCAGCAACAATTGATTACCTGCAGCTCTTCTTATAGTGATGGAACCCTGTGCAAATTCTCCCATCTACATTGAAAAGTCAAATGGTAATTTTATTATGCAGGTGTTCCTTAGGCAACCATATTATATTTCCTGAGTGTAGCTTCCCTTTCATGTTTAGAAAACCCTCCTTAGCAGCAGCCCACTCTTCCCCAGTCATCCCAGAGCCTCAGGTATTAGTGTAACCCTTTAGATGTAACGTGGGGAAAAGAACAGCATGGTGTTTATTTTCTGCATTTTGTGATTACTTGTAGAGCTTTGAAATAATTCTCCAGAGTTTCTTTAATGAATGGGAAGAGCTGCACTTGCCTCTCAATATAAGGATATATATTGAAAAGATAGTAAGAAATCACATTGGTTTGGGACACTGGCAGTAGTAGGTACTCCTCTGGGGTTATGACCTCTCCAACCATGGATTCTTGGGTATATTTATAGTACCAGGCCTGGATCCCCTCCTATTAAGGAGGCTTTAAGTCCAATTACACACCTTTTTGGTTATCTTCAAGATAAAAGATCTACTGTTGCACCAATAGCCATGTTGTATTATAACAGTCGTGATCCTTGGGTTTTATAGCTCAATAGGACTATTGATTGATTTTCTCCCTTGGCAGCTGACATAGCAACTTTTGACACTATAAGTGCCAGTCCTTAGTAAAGAGACCTCTAGATCAGTTCTAGTTTAATTTGTGGGAACCTTGTGTCTGAAATGTGTGGTGAAGTAGAGTTTTTCTTTCAAGTGCTGGCAGCAACCAAGGCCTATGAAGATAGATTATATTATTTTGTGATTCTCTTGGGGTACTCTGACCAACAACATGAAGGGAAGTTTCCCTTGCCTCAAACAGTTATTTTTATTAGATAGCTTTCAGCTGTACACAACACACACACACACACACACACACACACACACACAATGTATTTTTGAGTAAGCTAATAGATTAATACATTCCTTATGAGTTTTCAGGCATCCTTAGTATTTTTGCCTCTCCTTTCACTCCGCCTATGTTAGCATTCCTCACCATCCAATTAAGGAACCTCCCACTTTTCCCATACCTCTCTCAGTAGGGCCTGTGTTCTAGTATCCCCTTCTCCGGACTCCTGCTTTCCCATACACCCTCAGTTCCTTTCTACTTTTCTGACGTCTGTGCTTTCTTCAATATACATACTCATATCTAAATATTATGAGCTATAACCCACAAACAATAGGGAACATACAGCATTTGTTTTCCTGAGTTGGTTTGAGTGCACTCAGTAACTTGTTTCCCAGTTCCATCCATTTTCCTGCAAATTTCATGATTTTTTTTCTTTACCGCTCAATAGAACGCAATCGTGTACATGTGCTACATCTTATTATCCAATCATCAGTTGAGGTACACTTAGATTGTTTCCAGTGCCTGGCTACTGTGATAAGAGCAGTAAAGACATGGCTGAGCACATGTCTCAGTAGTAAGATACTGAGTCCTTCAGCTACATGCCAAGGAATGGCATAGCTGGGTCACATGGGAGCTAAATTTTAGGAGATTTTTCCGGAATTCTTCACAGTGATTTCCATAGTGGCTCCACCAGTTTCCAATCCCACCAGCAGTTAATGGTGGTTTCTTTCTCTTCACATCCAGTTAGCATTTGTTGTCAGTTGTGTTCTTGATCTTAGTCACTCAAGTCAGTTACATTAGAACTACTTAGAGGAACATGAGGATGATCAAATGGGAATATGATCAAATGACATCATATCCAAATATGAGAATGTGCTAATGGAAGTCATTATATATAATTATAATATATACTAAAAAAAGAAAAGAAAACAGGTGAATGTGATGCCCAATGTTGGGGGATTACAGGTATAGCATCAGGAATGGGTTACAACCACAAGATACAAATTTTTGTTAATGTTTTTATTGCTTTGATAACTTTATACAATTAATTTGGATTCTATTTCCACTTCCCCCAACTCCTCTCAGCTACAAATGCACATCACTATCCACAAACTTCCTATTCTTTTTTTTTCCCTTATCAGGTCCAGTTAGGTATGGCCTCAATACAGAAGGTTCTGCTTGGACAGAAATAGTCCAAAAACAGTTCAGGAGAAGACCCACACCTCTACATAACTGGACACATGCCTTTGTTGTTGCCATTTTTTGAGGCATGGTATCCATGTAGCTCCAGTGGCCTGGAACTTGCTGTGTAGACAAGGTGGACCTTGATGTCACACAAATCTGCCTGCCTCTGTCTCCCTCAAGCTGAAAGTGAAGGCGTACACCACCATACTGGCCCTGGATACACATATTTCTTATATGTATTTAATTCACTAGGCTCATATCTGCAACTTTTCCTACATTTTAAAACTTTTTACTAATACAGGTAACATAAACCCATTTTCGTGCAAGTGTATACTGTACTTTTGAGCATTTCTTCACTCCCATACCTGACTACCCTTCCCCTTATTTACAGTGCCAGCAAGACAGTTCTGGGGGTACAAGTGCTTGTACAAGTCTGAAGGTCTGAATTGGACCACCGGGACCCACATGGTGGAAGATGAGACCCAACTAGTAAGTTGTGCTCTGATCTACACATGCATCCACCAGTAATTAATAAGCAAATAAATATCAAACAATTGATATACAAGAGTCCCTCAATAGATAAATATTTTGCAGGAAATAGTAAACATTTTATCTAGATATACCAAATATTTTCAGTATCCCAGATTCCTTTACAAATAAGCACTTTTTACAGTAAACAGTTGTAAAATATGAATATTTAAATGAATTTTATTTATATTTTATAAGACTGTAATTGCAAATATATACAAACCATAAATAATACCCTCAAAGTGCCTTTGTGTTCAACTCACTTTCATAATCTACTTTTTTCCTGTGTGGTTCTGGAAACTGATCCCAGTGCAAGGTAAGGAAGCCCTCTTATCACTGTGCTTTATCCACAGCCTAGAGTTACAAACTTAACCTAAGATAGATAAATTATATTCAGTTTCTGCTTAGGATAGAATATAAAAACTTAAAGCTTTGGATGTTGATTGCTCCCATAATAAAGAAGCCATTGTTGCCTAATAATGTGACTTGTAGGTTAGTTTATGAATGTGTTGATTCATGGAGGATAGAAAGTTAACTTAAAAACAGGATAAATACATAAATTTCATATAATTTATTATATTTATATATCAGAGTGCATAAAATGGGTAGGGAGAAAATAGTGGAGGGAACCTAAATAAAATCAAAATATGAAATTCATAAAAATAGAAATAAAACAAGATCCAAGACTAAGACACCCGTGAAAGCAGTCTTTGTACTTGATATTACACTTATACATCTATCAAACAAATCTCTTTGTGGAGAGATCTGTTCCCGTACATTGACTTCTTTCAATGATCACATATTCAGCCATTAAATTTGTTTATATTTATAGATAGCACTTTAGAGTTTTTCTCCCAATTCTGTAAATTATATTATGACTAAAATTTTATATTTGAGTTTTCCAATACAAGATAGAATCCTAATTACATATGAATTACAGATGAGTCAAAGTATATTCACCAAGTTACACATTTTGATTTCAAGAATGTGAAAATAAATATTGGCCTTCTTTGCATTTAGAGCTGACTCTGAGTACCAGAGTCTCTTCTCTGAAAAAAAAATGGAAAAGAAAGAAAACTTTGTTCTCCCTCTATCAGCAGCCATTGACTGCATGTAATGCTTATCCAAGGATGGGGCCTTGTGAACTTTTTTCCTATCCATGTTGATGTGTTGATTGGTATGGTCTTGCAGGCCTTGGTACCAGCAACAATATTTTTGAGAATTCATGGGGGTGGCATGCTTGTCCTGTCCAGAAGAAGCTATCATGCAGCAGTCATCCCAGTCCTCAGCTTCTTACAATTTCTACCACGAGTCCCATGGTATTCCCTGAATCTTAGACACAGGCCTTGTGTTATAGGTGACCTGTCATATTTGGGCCTGGGCACCCCACAGTCACTTATTCTCTGCATTTTGGACAGTTGTGGATCTCTCTAATGAGCTCTGTCTTCTGTAAAAGAAACTTATTTGGTGAGTTTTGATAGATGCAAGTATCTATGAGTATAAGGATGATTATTTAGAAGGCATTGGAAATTATATTACTTTAATAATATCATAGGAGTATATTGTTCTCTAAGACCTATAACTTTTCCACCCATGAGTTCATGGCTAGGTTTACAATACAGGGTATAAGTTGTATCTAATTAAGTGTGTTTTAGGTCAAATTAAACAGCTGATGTTTGCCTTCCAAGATCCAAGTGTGACTACGGTGTTGTAGGCAGTATCTTGCCCATTGTGAAAATGTTATTAATTAGTCTGGTGTACTAAGAAAATGACCAGACAATCCAAAGCACTTCTGCTAGGCAAAAAGCTATACTTCTGCACACACACAAATCTGCTTTAAGTTCAACAAGCAACCCCACCAGAAGAGGTCCCACTGTGATTCTATTTCTAAGGTCCTGTGCCTCAAACTGAGTGTAAGAGCTTGCCTCACATTCTTATATACTTGACTAAGTCAAAACTGTGCAGTTGGTAAGAAAAATGCAGCTTTGGGGAGCAGTCTATAACCCTGAGCACAGACATTTATCTTAGAAAAATGCTGATGGGGAGAGGATTTTGCCAGATACTATTTTAAAAAATTTCTTTAAGGATGGAATTTTCTTTTCCTTATTAATCTCTTTGATAGAAAGGACAGTGCATCTCATTTACATTCCCCACAATTCCTATTGTTCTTGGGTTTCCAGCTAGGTAGAACTGTTGATAACTTCTCCCTTGGCAACTTATATAGAAGTTTCCAAATTATGAGAGCCATCCCTCAGGGAAGAGGCCTCCATGTCATTACTAACTGGAATTCTAAGTTCTTTTTCCAAGTGTGTGCTGTCTTCAGCAGTATGGTGTCAGTAACAAGGTATTTTGCCTCCATGCTCTGGCAGGCAACCAAGAGCAATGGCAGCAGCAGTAGTCTACTACTCTGCCCCACTTCTCTCTCTCTCTCTCTCTCTCTCTCTCTCTCTCTCTCTCTCTGTCTCTCTTTCTGTGTGTATATATATATAAAGAGATAGATAGATAGATTATAGAGATATAGATGTAGATATAGATAGATATGTTTACATGAGCATATAGTGTTTACTTGTGTCTTTTCCAAACACGCTTGCTGTTATATCCCTCTAAAGTCTCCATCTGTATCCCTCCTCTCACTAAGTTCTTCCATTTTCCACATCCCCCTTTCATCGCACCCACTCTTTACAGCTACTTCTTTCTCCTATTCCCCCAATGGTTCTTTTCCTGACTTCTATGATTACTCCCAGCTATACACTCAATCCTAAAGCATATTTAGTAATTATAATAACATTTCTGTATTTTTAAAGCTCCTTTACTATTTGGAATAGTCTTCTAAAGGCAAATTTCCACCACTGGTATAGCAATACTGGTAAAACTTGAAATGATTATATGACATTAGAAAAACAGTGTTTTTTCCTAAAAAAGTTACAGGAAAATGAGTACAGGAAGATGACTCACATTCAGGACTCAGCTTTATTATTTTTATCTCTTCTCTGAGAACCTCAGAGTAAATGAGGAAGGGTAATGGAATGCATGTGGCATGAAAGCAGAAAGTAAGATAATTATGAGGAAAAGGAATGAGATCATAGGGAATGGGCCTTGACATTGGTGGAGTATGATAAATAAGAACAGAGCACAAAAGACATAGATGTATGAAAATGTCACAGTGGAACTCATCTATTTGTATAGTATTAAAAATTAATTTTTAAAAGGAAAAGAAAAATGTTTAAATGTGAAATGTGTCTGGACTAGGTACTGGGCTTCTTTATGGTTTCAAACCTGACTCTATAATCCATAAAAATGATAGCATAAAGACATTAAAAGAATTTACTTCTGCCAGCAATTTGATAGGATATAGGTTGAAATGTCCTATAAATGCTTCATAGGAAAATGTCTCACTCATTCACTGAATACCATCTTGAATACATTATTGCTTTTGAATAAATTTTGTTGAGTCTGGACACTTTATTAATATGATCTTTGAGAAGCCAGGACTGAACAGTTGAGTTTTTAGAGTTACATGTGGTTTACTCACCTTGAGTGTAATGGGATGGAAATATGACTTCAGTGAGTGAAAGTGCTTACCAAGGAAGCCCACAGTAGAAGGAGAAAAATCCAACCCCCAAACGTTGTCCTCTCACCTCCAAAGGTATGCACCTTGACATGTATAAATTTGAACTCTATCTCTCTCTCATATGTACACACAGACAGACATAGAATCACACACAAATATTCATTATCATATTCAAAATAATTTTAATAATGTTACGCTTTTCATCAGTGTGCAATGAGAGTTACCAAACAAAAGAGGCACAGCACTGATTGCCTTCCATAATTCGCTTGTCCACGGTTTGGGAGGCCTGTGTGTGCAGTGGCAGTTTTCTGTTACCACAGACTATTTATCTGGCATGGAGGTTAAAGATAACTTATTTTTTCATGCTATTGGACTCTAAAGATTTAAAAGCAGTGCCTTGAAAGAGTCAATAGTGCAGCTACAAAAGTCATTCGAAATGATGCAGTCTGCTTCATTCGCCACTAAGACAACATAGGCCATAAGAAGATCTAGACCATGCTATCCTCCAAAACATAAAGCAGTTCCTGCTCTCTGGCTTCCTTTTAAATTAATCAGGCTTACCAAGGTGGAACATGTTTGTTTAGCAGCAAAGTTCTAGGACTTATGTCCAAATTCCCAGATACTTGGGAGGCTGAGGAAGAAGGATCATTTGAATCCAGGAATCACAGTTCTTCCTGGAGAACATAATGAATTCTGTATTTTAGAACCAAACAATTTTATCTGGGTATGATGATTGTTACCAGTAATCCTGAATTCAGGACGCTAAGGCAGAAGAATTACATGTTGAGAGATAGCTTGATTATAGAGTAAGGCTCTTTCTCAATTTTTTTTTTCTTGGAAACTTTTCTTTCTATCAGATGACTCTTTGATCAGCTAACTTGGGTATTACATACTAACAGGATGGGCATAGAAATTTTATCAATATCAACTAGGTCTTGAGTTTAAAACACATAGACATCCCACCCATTTAATTTGTAGATTCTGTATTGGCAAAATCCAACTAACTACAGGTCAGAAATAATTAAAATAACTAATCAGTCTTTATTGTAGATGTATACACTGTTATCTTGTCATTTTCCTTAAAGTATGCAATATAACAACTATTTACATACCATTCATTAGGTATTATACATGATCTGCTGAGGATGTAAAACAAAGGAGGCTGTGCACATATCATTTACATGCACACATTTTATCATTAATACAAGGCTTCAGCTTCAGCAGACTTTTATCTCTGTGGTGTCATGGTAACTACTCGTTATGGTAAAATTTTCTTTTCAGTTTAGCATATAATATCCTAGTGGGAGTCAGACACCTTCAGGAGGCTGTTAGGAGTAGACACACCCCACTTGTGGCTTAATTCCTAGATATGAGGGGGTACATATCTTTTTAAGCAATAGTCATTTTCTATGCCATAAATAGCCCAAATGCCAGTGCTTATAATGCACTTAATGACATCACAGTTACTGGCACAATCACAGCCAGTAGACTGCACCAAATACATAAACACTACATACAGATAAAGTCTAGTAGCTAGCATATTTCTCCCCAAACTCTCATCAGGTTTTTTTTTTCATTTAAAAAACACCCAGAAAAATAATCATGTGGACTCCAGAATTCAAGAATCTAAGAAACATTATCACCCTCCTCTTCATTTTTCATGAGATGGTGTCTCCCTGTTTTCCAGGCTTGTTCCAAATTCTTTGACACAGGCTATCCTTCTACATCAGCTTCCCAAATAACTGGGAGACAGTCAGGTTCTTCTCATGTCTTGACAGTATTACAGAGCTATAAACCTGAATTCAAGGGGGATTCAGAATTCTTTGCTGACTTTTTTCCCATTGTAATTAATCATTTATAGGGGAAAATTCCTTCTTTGCAGACAGTTCAGACTTGATTACGTATCTTTACTGTCTAAAACAAATGCTATACAATAGTCACCAGAGTTTGCTTATGATCCTATCTATATGTGCTAGTGGAGAGATAGCTCAGCTGTTAAGCCACTGACTGCTGTTTCAGAAGACCCAAGTTCGATTCCCAGCACCCACAAAGTGGCAAACAACCATCTATCATTCCAGTTGCAGGAGAATTTGACATTTTCTTATAATCTCTGCAGGCACTGCATGACATAGGTGCACTTACATATATGTGCTCATACACATAGAAATAGAAATAATAAATATTTGAAAAGTTCTTAAATATGGTCTCTAGTCCATCAACCATTGGGGGCATTTCCATACTTGCAAAGTAGCCCCTATTCATCAAGAAGACATCCCATTATGTACCACAAACAGGCAAATGACCCCACTGGGATTGCCCTTAAGGCAAGCCATTATCCAATGCCTTACCCAGGTCTTAGTACTTATCAAAAAATAAAAACAACAAAAAAAAACATTCAACTGCCACTAACCCAAAGAGACACATCACTACATGGCATTGGTAGATAGCAGCCTTTGGAATTTCCCCCATGGATACGCTATCTTCAGACACATCAGCACCAGTTGTTTGTCTGTTTACTCACACAGAGGCCATGCAACCACTCCTCCCCAACTATCATGTGGTTATATTAATCCCTGTTCATGATTTTCTTGGGTGATTTTTCATGGGTAGGCATGAATAAACATCTATTCATAGTAAATATGGAACAGACAATTCATCAGTCTATCCCATCAATGACTTTCTTGGGGTTATTTGTAGAAGCAGAATTGAAGGGTTCCTTACAGGAAATTGGGATAACTCAAAGGCAGTACAATCACTGAACAGCCACGCAAGCAAGGCTGATGACTCACAAAAGTTACATCCCTGTAGTTCCCAAAAAAGCCCAAGTCAGGTCCTCCAGGGAGAATCTACTGAAGTGTCATGAGCTCCCTCATTCTTGTAAGCTTTGGTAGCTTTTTGAGTCTTACAAACCTTCCTCCTCCCTCCAGGAAGGGACTATTTCAATTGCAAGGAAATAGCTACCCAACAGCCCTCTTATCTTCCACCCTTCCCTATAATGTCACCAGTTTCATATTCAGATCCTGTGCCCTCAGGCTACCGTCTTTCTGCCCTGGCCTGTGTACACAATCATAATTATCCTTGCTATTTGAGAAAACTTTGGATCTTTCAGATCAGATTCTGCTTACTTCACTAACTTTTGAAACAGTTTTCTAATATCCAATCCTAAGAGAGACCTCCACTCTGAAGAAAACAGAAGAGATTGACACTAAGTCAACCACATGGAAGAGGGTCCAGTCCATATGATTCTGGTCACTGTATCTTGGGTTGTTGTTTATGAGTTCCTTCAGTCTGATGAAAAGAATCACACACACACACACACACATGCACACACTGATTTGAAATTGTATCCTTAGAATTAGACTACAGGAGAAGAAAGAAATCAAGAATCCATTCTGAGACAGTATCCCCAGACTCTTTCCAACCTAAAACTATCCTAGGGTAGATGGCATCATTAACTAAAAGTATCCTCCTTCACTCCTGCCAAGGGACCCCAATATTCCTTGGAAATGTACCATATGTGTATAATCTTAGCACTTGGCAGGTGGAGGCAGGAGGTTAAGGAGTTCAAGGTCAGTTTCAGCTATATAGTGTGTTCAAAGCCAGCCTATGTTACATGAGTACCTTTCTCAAAAAAAGCCATAACATTCTGGATGGAGAAGTTAGGAAAGGGGAAGGGAAAAAGAAGGGGAACGAAACATGAAATAGGAAAGAATAGGAAACAAACAGTTAGTAAGTGGCAACACAGTGGTAGTTATGTTCTTCCAGGACAGCAAGACTCACAGGAAGATCTTTTCCCTTCAGGTTTAAGAGGAAAAAAAGTCTGTTTTTTTTTCTCCTTCACTCAGGATAATGTATCTCTAGCAATATTTACAATGCGCTTGAAAACTACAAGTAAGAAAGGGGAGAGGAGAGGAGCCTTCCATGGCCAGAAACCTGCTATCTCCAACCAAAATATTCTCTAGTGCCCCTATATTCATCCCGCAAACACTCAGCATTGGCGGTTACTGACAAGGTCATGGTAGTTTGGCAGTCATTGGTCATGATCACCTTTTCCAGAATGTCAAATAACTGCTAACATTTTGTGTGTAATACTTTATGTCTGAATTCCCCTCATTGTACTCTCAGCATCATTCTATGCTACTGAGTTTCATTATGCTGATTCTTATATCAGTAGTTTGTTGCATTTTAATATGCACCTGTATTCTATCAAATGGATGTACCACGATTTGATCTCTTTATTTTAAATCACCTGAAGGATATTTGAGGGCCTTTTTCAGAATTGACCTATTGTAAATAGTTAACTATAAGCATTCCTTTTCATTTCTCTTAAGGAAGTATGCTGAAAACAAAGGTTTTCATATTCTACTGTCTAATAGTCATAAAATTTACATTACAAAAAAAACCCACTAACACAAGGTTGTTGAAAATGTCAGTATTTTACATTCTGAATAGAAAAAATAAGGATCGTTTCCAGCTTTTTCATGTGTTCCCCAGTATTTATTATTGCTTTTGTGAAAATTTATAATTATCAGTGTTAGAAATCAACCCTATGACTTTGTACATACTAGGTGAGTATTCTACCACTGAGTTCTCTCCATGCCCATTCTCTCTGTGTTTTTCCAGTGATATTTATCCTTACAGATGTATAGTTTCATCTCACTGTAGTATTAATGCACATTATTTTGACAATAGGTTCAGCATATTTTGTGATTTTTTTAAATTCCAACACCTAATGTCTGTTCTTTAGTTAAGTGCCAATCTCCCTATTTAAAACTGTTTAAAGAACCTTTTAGATGGGTCAACAGATAAAGGTGACTACCAGAATTTGATCCCTGAAACACATGTGGTGGAAGGAGAGAACCAAATCCTTCATGTTCTTCGATGTCCACATATTCACCATGGGACACTCATGCACACATGCATGCCCAGACACATGTACTTACAGTAATTAAATGTGTATCGATTTAAAAATTAAAACTCAATAAAATATAAAAAAGAATTAGAGCCTTGTCAATTAGGCAACGAAAAACAAATAGTGGTTAGAGGAAGATCTTGTGCAAAGAAAGCAAAAGTAGAATGTGGAGGAGCTGAGAGAAAGCCCGGGTTCCAAGAAAATAATCACAGAACATGTTGGTGTCGGTCTGAGTAAAACCTGTTTTTGTTCTACTATGAGAGATGCTGAGTCTGGCCATAAACTCTTCTTCAGGAAGGAGATATTTGAGCTACAATCTCAGGATCTTTTCATTCCTTAAACTTGTATTTCACAGCTTATCTTGGAGAATCCATGAGCGCTATAGCCACAGCGCCACCTAGCAACCAGGAGAAGGGGCTGGGGCGGAGGGCTGCTTAGTGTTAGTGGAAACCAATGGAAAACGTAAAAAGATAGAAAAACAGCTGTGGGTTCAGGGACAAGAAATTGCTATGCTCATTCCAGTGGGTCTTTTTTTATTATTTATTTTAAAATCTAAATCATAATGTATAACTTCTGGAGAGAAAGTGCAATTCATGATTCCCTGAAAAGAACCAGGGAAGAATGACCAAGGTCCACTTTTTTCATCGCGTCCCACACTTAGTGCGAATGTTGAAGAATTTCATGAATCCTATTAAGCTGAATAATTTCATTTACAGACATGGATATACTAGTAAATGGACAAATGTGCAGTTCATGTTTGACTATGAAGTTAATTCGATAGACTTGTACTGTGACATTTGTTATCAATGAATTAACTGTGTGTAGGGGGCTGGCTATCCTCAGTATGCTTCCTTTCCTTGTCAGTTGCACTGTATTTTGGGATTTGAACAGGAATTCTTAAGCTAAATCTTTGATGAGTTCTCCTTTTAAAAAGTACTTTACCATGTGACAGTAGTAGGTGCATTTGTATCAATCTATGCGGGGGTGCCAGACCCTCAATATCCTGCCTGCTTATTCAGCGCCCTTCCTTTCAATAAGGGTTCAATAAGCTCTTCTGGAAGTAGTGGGTTTCCGGATGGGCTGGTAGGCAGGCTCTGATCCCCTGGTGGAGAGGATGATTTGCACAGACCTGTGGCCTCTATGACTCCACTGGATGAGGAAGAGGCTCATGGCCCCCCTCCCTCATGGTTTCCATTAGCTGGCCTCCAGTCAGCTTTGTTAGCTAGAAATGTGTTTAGGTCGTTTTTATTACCCTGTAACCTTTGCCTCTTAATATCATTCTTTTGATTCGTCTTCCTTAACTTTATATTAATCTTGAATTGGTGGTCTGTCTTTTTGCCCCAGTAAAATACATAGTGTGCTGTTTCTACAATATTTTCCCACATTTTAAAGTTCTATAAGCATTTGCCTGGAACCATAGCCTTTGTCCTGTTTCAATGATAATGTTTTTCATTTTTATTACAGGCACAATCATAAGCTTTTATATTTAATTTTTTAGTAATACTGTACTTGACTTTCATTACTGTTTATTAGTTTGTTTGTTTGAGGCAGGATCTCCCTGTAGTTCCAACTGGCCTTGAACTCACTTGGTAGACCAGGCTAGTCTTGATCTCACAGGTATTCATCTGCCTCTGCCTCCCTATTGATGGGATTAAAGGCATGGGTCCCCATGTGTGGCTTTATTACTTTTTAAAGGTTACTGCTGTAAACATGTATTGCCCTTACCTTCTCTATTCTTACTTTTTCTAACAAAATACCTGTAATAGAAGAGGACTTACACATGATTCCAGGTCAAAGATCCCCAGAGGCTCAAGACTCCCCTGGAAAATAATCTTTTTTTTTTAATTTGTATGTCTGGGGTTGTGGCTCAAGCCTTTAGCCCTTGGGCAGAGACAGGGATCTCTGTGAGGTTGAGTCCAGCCTGGTCCACATAGCAATTTTCAACAAGACTGGGACTAGGGAGACCCTTACAAAAAACAAACAAACAAAAAATTACAACATTCAAAGAAGTTCCACACACTTGGTTAAAGCAAGTACTAGGTTTTGCTTTGATTTGTATCCTGACTATCTCTTTTCCATCTCCTGAGATCAGGCCTTAAAAGTTATCACTGTTTATCCAGTTGGAGCTGCCTCTGAGTAACCGCTGCTATTGTCATAGTTGTTATTTTTTCACCTTTCTTAGAAAACTGCTCCCTGATTCTATAATTCAAAAGTCAGTATTTTGTGATTAATTAGAAAAGGCCATTTACTACATATTTGATAGACGAAAAATAAAATGCAATGAAGAGACTAGGGGTATAGTTCCTTTGCTTGACCGTGACACAGAGCAGTCCTCTTGGGTATAGTATCCAGCAACAATAATAGCTAAAAGCAGGGCGGGTTGGCCCGCTATGGTGGACCTACAACTCCTCCAAGTGGTGAAAGTTTCCTAGTTTCTTACTCTTTCTTCTGTGCTATTGGCTTTCCTACTGGTATTGGTATATGAGTCCCTGTCTCCATGACAACTGGAAGAACAAAGGGTTGGAACTTGAGAGGTTGAAGAAGAAAAAAGGGGGAGGTAAGAAGAAATCTGCACTCTCTGCGTTACTTTAACTCTCAGACTAGAACTGCAGAACTACTTTGAGCCCTCTCTCTTACCTTGGTGCACACTTCTGGGTTTCTGTTTGTTTGCACAAAATGAAAACTAATCACAAACTCAGTACTTACCAACCCAGCACCCTTGCTTTTGAGACAGTGATGGTCTCCCTATGAGATCATGCCTCTCAAAAAGGATCACTTTTACCTCTCTTCAGAAGAGAAAGAATAAGAGCCCCAATTCCTACTTCATGGATGTGAACTGCCCAGGCTATTATGAAATCACCATTGTCATTAACCATGCACAAAAGGTAGTCATGTGTGTGTCTCCCCTGCTCTCCATCTACCTGCAAGCCAAAAAACAAGGCTTAGAGAATGGTGTTCCTTCAGAAAGATTAGCATTAAAAGCACCCCAAATCAAGATGATGGAGAAATCATCTCAAAAAACACACTTTGGATGTTAAAAAAGACCACACCAATTATACTTCCTTTAGGAGTCTTCGAATACTTTATATGTTTATCCACACTGCATAACAATAGTCAGTGACAGACCAGTACATATTCTGTCTTTTCTACAAATAGAGCACTAGTGGTAGCTCCTAGATTTCTGTCATAAAACACATAATTTATACTCACAATTGTGTTTTTATATCCTTAAACTATCAATTCAACCAAAGATCAGTATTTCTGTATTTATGCCTTTCATGTATTTTATTCCATTCCAATTAGTAATTTTTTGACAAAATTTTAATTTTAATTACAGTGATGTCACATATTTATCTGAACAATAATACCACTTTTCATCTGAAATCCTATACTGATATTACTATAAACTATTTTTTTCTAGATTTTTAAAACTATTTTACTATTCATTTAAAGCACAGTAAAAGTAAAAAAGATGCACATTGGAAATTTAGTAGCACAAGGCACACTACCTTTAACTTAAGGAACATTATACAGTTTTTTAAAAAGTAAATAAAAAATTTTTTTTCTCCATTTCTAGGCTTTCATTCTAGTTTGTTTTTGTCTTTTTGTATAGATACCGCTTTTAAATTCTTGCATTTTAGTAAGAAAGCTATCTTTTTATAGATGTTAGTAGTTTATTGACATGATATTTGTAAATGGTATGTTTGGGCAGGTAAAATTATATACTGCAGTTTTCTGTATTTTTTTTTTGTATCACATATCTACTGCCTTTCAGAATAAGCAGAGACCTGGGCTCTGAGAGTTTTGGGGGGTTGTTTGTTTGTTTTTCCCCCATAGATTCTTTGAGAATCTCCTGTAACGTGTATTGATCATTCAGACCCCCTCCTGTCTCCTTTTATATACACCCCTATCTCTCTAATGCCCTTCAGTTCATGTCCATTGCTGTTGTTGTTGTTGTTATTATTATTATTATCGGTTTTGAGTTTGTGTTTGATTTGGTTTGGTTTGGTTTGGTTTTTGTTTTATGAGGCAGCCTTCCTAGTAGCCAGAAACTGCTTGTAACTCACTGTGTGGATCAGGCTGGCCTCTATCTCACAGGGAAAGTCCTGCCTCTGCCTCCCAAGTGCTGGAATTAAAAGTATGTACTATCATACCAGGTACCTTTTCATTATTTTGTAAGGCTAATGGAGTCTTGGGTGTGGCCCCATCCCCTGGAGTTTGTGGTATCATATGCAGCATCACACCCTTAAAGAAAGCCAATTCTTAAGAACTGGAGAGATGACTCAGTAGTTAAGAACACTGGCTGCACTTATCTAGGACCCATATGGTGGCTAACAACTGTAGGTAACACCTCTTACAGTCATTTTTCATGTGGAACAATTATGTGTGTGTGTATGAAAAACACTCATACACATAAAATAAAATAAATCGAAAGATAAAGGAAAAAGAAAAGGGACTCTCCCTCTTTCAGCAGCGACCAGCTGTCAGTAGTTCTCAGATGGGTCTGGGACTGCTTTCCTACCTCCCCCTCCATGGTGAGATTCAGAATGGCTTGGAGTTTCTGTTAAATTTCAATTTATCTCAAATGTCCATCATATGGATTTAAAATTTAATTGATATACATTCATTGTATATAGTAATAAATTTCTAAAGAATATTTCCATACAAGTATAGAATGCACATTGTTCAGGTACCCTTTCTCTCTCCTCCCACCACAATTTTCCTGTTTTATATATGATATTTATGTTTCTGTGTAAAAATCTGGTTTCCAATAATGAGAAGAATATGTGATATTTGTCTTTCTGAGTTATCTTAATTTTTTTAAGAGGAAAATCTCTCATTGCATTCATTTAATGCAAATGACATGATTTACTTCTTTATGATGAAATAAAATTCTGTGCACATACATGCCACACTTTTTAAATAATTCATGTTTCACAATGTAATACATGTGTATGTGATGCACTCTGGTTACACTCATCCCTTTCTAATTTTCCTCCAACAAACACCTCCCCACTTCACTAAGTCACTATCTCTCTTTGTTTTCATTTTGCTTTGCTTTCCTTTATGCCTACGTGGCTTAACTTTGGTCAGTCATATATACCACATACTTTACTGATTCCCTTGTTGATAGACACATATGTTGATTAAATAACAATTATTTGTGAATGTGGAAGTATCACTGTGATATGTTGACTTTAGTTTCTCTGAATAAATATACAGCAGTTGTATAACTGGGTCACATAGTAGATATCCTTTTGATTCTTGAGGATCCTACTTACACATTTCAGTAATGTCTGGACTACATATTTCCACTTATTTATTTGTTCCTGTGTCCCTCTCTGAGAACCTCATCAATATTTGTTATTTGTTTTCTTTTCAGTGTATATTTTTATTGAATTTTTGTGGATTTCATGCAAACCATCTTAATCATCTCTATACTGCCCATCTACACTTTCCATAGACATCTCACACTGGATTTCATGCACTTTGTTTTTAAATACTGCTAGATGACAAGGGTGAGATGGAATCTCAATATAGTTTATTTGAATTTCATCCATAACTACTGATGTTGAACATTTTTTCACGTATATAGAGAATATGTACTTCATTTTTTGAAAACTGTCTATTGCGTTCATTAGCCCATTTGTTGATTGGGTGGTTTAATTCTTGCTATTCAGTTTTTTCTAGCTCTGTATATTACAGATATCAATTCTGTAGATAAACTTGTTAATAGAGTGAAATATACTCGTGATAATGGTTGTGCTTAATGTTTGTATGCTGAAGAGAAACATGGTTAAAATATATTAGGTGTATAATCTTAATAAATGAAGTGAATTTTCATTAATGATGCCTCATTAGTTCCCATTTATGGAGGCTAATTACATAAATTAATAATATAAATTCCATTTTCTAACATATAATTTATTATTTTTAAGATTTTTGCCTCAGCCAGGCATGGTGGTGCACAACTTTAATTCCAGCACATGGTAGGCACAGACAGGTGAATCCCTGTGAGTTCAAGGCAACCTGGTCTCATAGTGAGTTCCAGGCCAGCTGCAGTTTCAGGAAGATGCTGTCTTAAAAAGACCAAAAGTAAATAAATAAAGATTCTACCTCAAATATCTTTGCTTATGAAATTGTTCTAAATTAATATATGAAGCTAAAACTTTATATTGGATTATTCTTCTAAAATTTCTGCCTGAAACTCTTTAGAAAGCTTCCACCCCTGAGATGTAAATAAACAATTAATCAAATATTAAAACAATGCAGCCTTCATTTCTACATTAATTGGAAAGCAAGTTTTCTACATTGTATACCAGTGTGTCCTTCTCAACAGAAAGCAGACATCTTGTTTTCATAAATTCGTCTTTTCTTTTTTAATTTTTTAATTGAATCTTTGTATATTTCATACAGTACATCTTAATCTTAATCAACTTTATACCCCCTTCCCCAGTGGAATCCCCTAGTAGTCCCCCAACTGGAATCCATACATTCTGACATCTGTGTTAAGGTCTAGTGAGTTAAGTTAGTGTCCCCAGATGTTCCTCAGTGCAGGTTCATCCACTGAGGTTTGGTCAGCCTATCCAGAGTTCCTCACTTTAAGATTAGCTCATCCTCAACCAATGGTAATCAGCTTTCAATATTTCTTCAGCAAACACTGGGATCTGCTGCACATTTCCCCAGTTCCATGCTGGGTTTTTATGTACTTGAATTTGCATGGGTCTTAAGCATGCTGGCACCATTGCTGTAGGTTCATATGAGCAGCATCCCAGGAGCTTGTAGAATTCTATTTCTATATGGTCATGTACCTCCTCCCTGGTTCTTACAATATTTCTGCTCCCTTCTCTGCAATGGGCCTTGAGCCCTGGGTGAGTGAAGCTAAATATAGGGGTCCTGTCCAGGGACCCACACTAAGCAGAATATCTTCTACTTTTTAAAGTCCATCAATTTTTGACTTTGTTTGTAAAAGTAGAATCTACCAAATTTAAGATTTAAAATATTTTAATATTATTTTATGTGTATGAGTGAGTTGCCTGTCTGTATGCAAATGCACCACATCCATGCAGTGCCTGCAGAGGCCAGAAAGTGTTGGATCCTCTGAAACTGGAATTAGAGACCGTTGTTAGCCACCATGTGGGGGCTAGGAATTGAACGAGGGTCTTTTGGAAGAATAGCAAGTGTTGTTAATCACTGTGACATCTCTTCAGCCCCAGTGATACATAATTTAAGAGAAAAGATAAATAGTCTTAGAGGACCAAGGTTCAGGTCCAAGCACCCACATGACAGTTAATCCATGTCTAACTCCAGTTCCAGGGTATCTAATGCCCTCTTCTGACCTCCAGGAGTATTACACCACATGGATGCACTCACATGTATGCAGTCAATACATCATGCACATAACTTAAGAATAATAAAGAAAAAATGTTTTGTCTTTTTGAGCCAACCTGGAACTTATGACCAGGCTGACCTTGAACTCACAGAGATCTGCCTGCCTCTGATCTCTGCCAATCTTCCAGAGTGCTAGGATTAAAGGTGAATGCCACCATGCCCAGCTAAGAAAATCTTTTTTAAAATTGAAAATACAGCTTTAAAGAACTATTAATGTTGACCAGTCATGGTGCCTCATACCTTTTGTGGGTGCGTCTCCATCTCCAGCATGGCTGTTGTGCTCCAGCCATGCCAGAGAATGGAGGACGATGGAACAGGACCTCAGGTGGCTCAGAGTGCGGCAGGAGGAGTTCCCTCCCGGGAGACTACGTCGGTGGGTAGTTCGGTTATTAGAGCCAATGCAGGGGCTTATATAGGGAAGCCTCTCTGACCGTTACAGAAGGCGGGAAAGGTGGGGTGTTGGGGTAAAGGCCGGAAGGTTGTGGAAGTTCAGGAACGAGGAAACGAAACCCAAAAACCTGGTTCTGGTCTGGGGTGGGGGAAAGGAAGATTCATATCTACAGTAGCTTCCTGGGGCCAGGTTATCACACAGGCAGAGCAGGTCAGACACCTGCCATCCCTTTAGGGTATCAGGAGTTGCTTGCCTTGCTCAGTAACCAGATCCCCACATCTCCCCCTTTTTATATATATATAATGGGGAGGTATATAAGGGCCCAGTAAAGAGAGGAGCCAGGCCATGAGGGGATTGGAAAACCAGGGAGGGATAATGGGTTTTAAGTTCATTTTTGAGATTATGAAAGGTATAAGTGAGAGAATTTATAGTCTCTCAGTTAGCTATTTGTTTTTTTACATTCCTCTCTTGAAGAGGTAACACTAAAACCTTTTAGGAATTAGATAAGAGCCCCCAAATACTTTAAACATATTTGGCCTTTGATATAGAGTAGGCAGTATTCCAGTACCAAACTTTACACGAGACAAGCTGCTACCAGGAAACAGCTACAGCAATTGGGAGATAAAGAGGAATAGCCTACTTGGATGGGAAATATGAGATTCGGCCTTCACTGGTTTTAATTCCTGCTTTTTGCGTTATGATTCAAAGCCTGTTTTTCTGATGTTAAGTTGCTTCAAGCTTGCTTTTCCATGTCCTGAGCACCACTGCTTTTCACTTTCTAGTTACAATGTCCTAGACAAACTAAAAGAGAAAAACATTTTTGTATCAAATTTTTCCAGGTTCCTTTAGGTATCATTATTTTCTGTGTTCTTTATTATGGCTTAATAGTAATTCTTTTGTTTTAATTAATTGAACCCTGTTCTAGATAAAGGACCTGGCAGAAGAAAAGACTCTCCTGCCTAGATAAATGTATACAAGTTATAAAAAGGACAGATGTTTTCATTTATACTAGTAATGATTAAACTTAACAGCTCTCCTGTGCAATGACTTTTGTCTAGTTTCAGGCTGGCCCCCTGACTGTGAAAAGGAAAACAATACAGCCTCTGAGTAAAGTCACTGTACTACTGAGATTAACTAAGGGATAAACTAATTTCAACAAGGTTATAATTATTCATCTTATGATTTAAAATGTCTATAACAAAAGTAACTCATAAAATTCTCTATTTTCTCACAACAGTAAAGGTCACTAACACAGACTAATGCAAATGTATAGACAGACAGCACCCTCTGTCAAAAATTCCTCAGTTAGAGATTTATACTGGAAATTCTAAACTCAAGTTGATAATGTATTACTATGTACCAATTGCTTCTCTCTATCTAGTATCTACATTCCCCAGACCTAAAGCAAGGTTTTGGTAGACCAACTCACAAAAATAGATAAAGTAAAAAGGATTTTAATGGTTTTTATGTTTTCTATAAGGTTTTACTAGAAACTTATAAAGTAAAATGTACATTATCTTATTTGTGTAATTTACATCCCATGTTCTTTATTAAGATGATACTGCACAGCACTCCTGAGTCGAGTAACTGCCATGCTTGTTACTTCAGCTGTGCCTACTTACAGAAGTGCATCACAGTTGGGTTTGCTAATGATTGTATTCTTCAACTGAAGGAGGAGTAAACTGGACCCCCTCCTGAGTATCCAGCTACTCTTCCCAGCCAGCTGTATGTAATTTTGCCCTAATCACAATGGTCTCCTGCATTTGGGGAGGAAATTTGGGAAAGGCTAAAAGAAAGGACTTGATCTATAAGGTTACATAAAAAAAAAAATCAACATCCATACTACTATGGTGCATCTTCTCTCAGGTTACCTATATACCTGTTAGTAACACCTCGCCCATCTGTATGTGTAAAGTCATTCATTCCACAGGGTGAACTTTAATATGATCAAACATTGGTTTGATACTAAAACCCTAAAAAGGAAATAAACATTACTTAATGCACCCAGAAAAAAAATTTTCTTAATGTTATTATGTCTCATAATCTTAAAAAAAAATAAAATAAAAAGGTAAAAAATATGTATATTTTATTAAAAGGAGTTTTTATATAAAATATCTATACAAGTAATTAAAAATCTAAATTTATATGTTACAATATAAAAAACATTAAATAAATAATATATACATAGTCTTATAGTTTCTAAAGTAATAGTTCAGTCAAATACTTTAAGGATTCAAGAATGTTTGGCTTTTGTCCAAGCTTTAGCTACATAACATATAGTAATTAATAGTTCAGTATTGGTGGAACTAACCTTCTTGGGTGTCTAACCACCATATTTAATGGCCTCTAATCTGGTCAGAGGGACTTAAAGGGACAATTTTTTGTCTCTTGCCCTCCAAGGTCAACTAAGTTCCAGGGGACAATGGGACATCTCTCGAAATGTCCTATAACTGTGATCTGTCTTCCTGTTCAGGGAGGTCATGGAGACCCCACTAGAAGGACTTAAACCAGTGTCCAGTCTACAAAGAAGAGGGTCAACACAGGAAAACATTTCCTTCATTTGCTTCAAAGTGAAGCTAAGGTCTAGCAAGACTTTCTGACTTATCTTCACATAGATGAAACTGGTAAAACAAAGGCCTATGGAGCCAGGGGCTCCTCAAGCCCATGTGATCCCCCTGAGGAACAGATACTCTACTAACCTTAAGAATCAAATTAAGTTGGTTTATTTGGGCCAAATTATATGATCTTAAACACCCAAAAGGAAAGTATAACCAAAAAATTAAAATGATTAGTATGCTTCTTTAAGACTATAAGGAATTACACTTCCCAGACATTAGGTTTAAGTTTATATAAAATGTTATTTACACCTTTGATCTCAGCAATCAGGAGGCAGAGCAGGTTAATCACTGTGAGTTTGAGGCCAACGTAGTCTGCATAACAAGTTGCAGGTCAGCCAATGGTACACTGTGAAACCCTATCTCAAAAGAAAAAATCTAATAATTTTTCAAATATACAATTCAAATATACAATATAAAATATACAATTTCCATCAATTTTCTAAGTGTCATGTCATTAACAATTATGTTTTTTGAGGATGGTTTATAATAGTTCCATGAAAACATGAGTTTCCTTTTTTGTTTTTGTTTGGTCATTTGTTTATGACAGGGTCTTCCTGTAGCCCCAGCTTGCTATACAGTCCCCACAGCTTCAATCTCATAATTACTCACCAAATGATGGGATTAAAAGTGTGTTCCACCACACCGGCACATATTAATAAGAGCTCTAGAAATTCTTACACAGTCCAAATGGTAATATTAATTTAGTTTTATAATTATCTAATTAATTATTTAAATTTATTTAATTACTATTGAGCACATTTGTATTTGAATTATGTATATGGGTACCCTTACTCTGGTGTGTGTGTGAAGATCAGAGGACAAATATGTGGAATCAATTCTTTCTATCCTCCTTACATGGAATCTGAGGATCAAACTGAGGTCACCAGGCTTTCACAAGAAGTTTTAGTTGTTTTGCCACAGACCAACAACAAACCATATTTAAGTCACTTTAAAGAAAGATTGTTCATTTATTTTATGTGATGAATACATGCCCCAGCATGTGTGGAAATCAGCTGACAGTTTTCAAGAGTCAGTTCTCCATTGTAGGGTCTAGGCATAAATTCAGATCATGAGATTTAGCAGCAAGTGCCATTACCTACTAAGTCATCTTACTGGCAGCCTCGGGAATTTTAAAATAGATATTTAATAGGAGATTTACCAGAAGGTCTTTCACCTATAGTTGCTGGGTAGTCCAATTGTGGCCATTTGAATACTGAAGAGTTGGGAACCTGGAAGTGGCTCAGTCCATGAAGTTGGGTATTTCAGCATTTCCAATCTTGTGCTGATAGCCTAGAAGAAATTCCACTGGAATTGAAAGTCAGAGAAGCTGGAGTCTGATGTCAGTGGAAGGAGGTAACATCAGTGACAGGCATATTTCCTCCAGAAGAATCAAAGGCAGGCAGAAGTGACTTTTTTATGTCTAGGCTGTTCACTGGAGGGTGCACCTGGATTTGAGGGTTGATATTCCCCTATCATCAGTTAATTTTTAGAGGCATCCTAACAGAAGCAGATTGTGTTTAAAAATACCCAAATTGATAATTAAGGGTATCCATCACAAATACTAATCAAATGTGGTATGTTTGTACTGGGGTGGGGGGTGTATGGTAAGAATACTTAATATCTACTCTCAGGAATGTCCAGTATAATATACACTGTATTTTAACAATAATCAATGTGTTGTACAATAGATCTCTTGAAGTAACTCTGGTCTAAATGAAATTTTGTGGCTTCTTTTAATAGTTTATATTTTAACTTTCATGCTGGTGTTTCTTGTACCACAAATAACTTTTTCATTTCTTAATATTTTTTGATTCTTTGAGAATTTCATAGAATGCGTCTTGATCATATCAAGACCCTCCTCCCCCATTTCCTAGATATACCCCCACTTCATTTACCACCTTCAATCCATTTCCTCTATTATTTTCAAAGCCTAAAGAGTTCAAACTGTGTTTATCAAATGTGCTTGGATATGAATCAGTCCCCTGGAGCCTGGTTAACATACTTAGTATGACACCCTTGAAGCAAACTGAGTCTCCTCTCCCGAGAGCTATCAATTGCCAATAGCTGTTATTCAGCTAGGGTTGGGAGTCCCCTAGCAAGTCTACATCCTTGCGTTATGCTGGGTTTTTGTCTTGCTTAAGTTTATCCACATCTCATGCATTCTCTCACAAGTACTGAGGGTTCATTTGTGTAAATGCCCCTTTGTGTCACAGTTTCCTGATATTCATCTACCACTCTGGCTCTTACCCTCTTTCTGCCCCCTGTTCCAAGGCTTCAAATTCTTGTTACCTTGACTTTCCTGACATGATGGTCTATATCCTTGCATCTTAAACCTTTTTATCTTAAGTTCCTTTTTATCAAAGAAACTTATAGCAACAGAAGAGAAGATACTATGTCTATGATTCACGCTTTAGGATCTTGAGGCAAGAATGCTGCTTGAGTTCATGCCAGCCAGGGCTAAGTAAAAGATTATACATTTATCAAAATGATGCTCAATATGGCACACTTTAGGGGAAGTTCTTGAGTCAGTAATTGTTTCACACAGTTGCATTTCACATAATTCTCTTACATTGTTGCCACTGTAGAACCCATGATGGGGCACAGTCTTTACATTGCCAATGTATCTACCCAGGCCCTCTGTCACAAATGTTAGGCCCAGGTGGTAGCCTCTTGCCTGCTTAAGGGATAAAAGGATATCAAACAATCCAGAATCTCATTGCAGTCCAGATGCCATCTCAGAATTCCCTTTGTAGACATTATAGGACAAAGAGAGCATAAAATTAGGACATCCACTTCTTGTGGATCAGAGTTCCATCTCAAGCCAGTGTTGGTTTATTCTATACCCATGCAACTTCAAGCTGACTCTTTACTTACATAAGGCATGTGTAAGACAATTTTCCATCATCACGGTCTCATTTAAAGTGGATATAGGTTCTCATAAAACCAAAAGGCTACACTTTCAACGAGTCAAATTCTGTTGAAAATTTTTTTTTCCTAACGTATGCTTTCATTTTCTAGTTATGATAGGTTCTCCTCCCTGTGGTAAAGCAGAACTGATGGAAATGCCATCAGTCTTCTCATGTAATGGGATAGGCCCAAGACAATATATTTGCTCCTGAATTTCTATTCAGTGATGATTATTGGTGACCTGCTCTCCTGAGAGCACTTTTATCCCTTGGTTTGTTGTAAGAGTTCCAAGTATCTACATAAGTGTCTTGCCTTACCCATGATGAACCTTTAGTTATAAAGCACTTACCTTTTATTTTTCCATTGAGTTACTAGAATTACAACACTTTTATAAACTCCTGGTATTTAATAAATCTAATTATGAGGTATGTGTTCTTCATAATCACTAACAAGATAGCTAAAAGCACTTTGTATTAGTTGCTATGCCGCATCCTTGTCTCTATTCATATCTTATATGTGATCAAATGAATGTCCACAGTAGTCTAATGAGTGGTTGATCCACACTGGAGACATTTAAGTACTTGGATCTATAGAATACTTGGATGGATCCCCATCTCCATCTTTTATTTCTCTTTGGCTCCTTAGATGTGGTATCAATATTAAGTTTATTATTATTTTTGATATTTTAAAAATCATATGCATTTCATATAATAAATATTCATCGACTTTAGACACCGTCCCCCATCTGTGCCCTCCCACAGCTGCCTTCCCAACTGGATTTCATGCAGTCAGTCATATATGATAAGTCTTTTCCCATTAACCTTTTTACCTTTGCACAAGTTCAACCATTGCAATCTAGTCAAATTATCTAGAGTCACTCCCTTAAAGAAGATCAAATCTCCCTCACCCAGCATTAATCAGTTGCCAATAGTTTCTGGCTAGGGTGGGAACTTGTTACCCATTTTCTTCATCCTATATTGGGGTTTTGTCTGATTGAGTCAGCATGTATCTTGTACATACTGTCACCACTGTTTCAAGTTCATATGAGCAAGTTCCATGTTGCTTGAAAGCCTCTATTTCCATATGTTCATGCACCACTGCTCGCTTTAAAAATATTTCACCCTCTCTTCCACATTGGTTTCTGAGTTGTAGGTGGGTGATTTTTAATATAGGAGTCCTATCTGGGGACATGCACTTTGCAATTTATTGTCCTCTAAAATGTAGCCAGTTGTTCCATGACCGTTGGGTGTAGAAGTTCCATGGTAGATGTGTCACTTATGGTTGGGCTTATCTCAGATATATGTCCTCTGTGTGTGACCAGTTGTGGAACTCTGTAATAGCGTCCATCTGTTGTAAAAAGAAGCTTCTTTGATGAACGGGGAAGGGTCTGCTTGTCTATAAATATAAGACCCATATTTAGCATACAATAAGGAACTTCATTTCTCTAAAGATATGACAGAGATAGGGTTTTCTCTAGAATCTATGACCTCTCCAGTCATGTGTATTTGGCTATATTTACCATGCCAACCGTAAGTTCCCTCCTATTGAGATGGTTTTAAGCCCAGTTAGATAGCTGTTGATTCCCTATAGATAAAAGTCCCACTGCTGCACCAATAAAAATAATTTGTTGTGTCAGTCGTTGTGGTCATTAGTTGTTGGAACTGGGTTGGTCCATTGATTGATTTTCTCCATTTGTAGCTTGCACAGCATCCACTAGAACTATGAGACCACTCTTCAGGGAGAAGGCTTGGAGGTTAGTTGAGTTCCATTGCTCGAAGTCCTGTATCTGAAGTATGTCTTGTCTTTAATAATAGGATCTTACCTTCAAGTTCTGGGAGGTAATAAAGGACTGTGGCAATATAGTCTGTGTTATTCTGTGAAGCTCTTGGACTACCCTGACCAAGAACTCAAAGGGCGATTTCTCTTGTTTGGCACTATGTTCCTTGTTAAATAGCCTTCAAGTAAACACATGCACTCATGTTTAGATATTGTATGTGTATATTTCAGGAAGGTTAATATATTTCCCTCTGCCTTTTTTACACCACCTAAGCTTTTTGTATATCTACTTTCTCTCTACTTAACTTAGATCCTCCCTCCACAGTTGAAGTGCCCCTATTTTTACTTTGACAATACCTGTCCCCTATTATCCCCCTTCTCTTGAGTACCTTACCCCCATATACCTTGTATGTCCTTTCTTCCTCTCTTCCCAATTGAATATCCCCATTTTTCCCGTTTTCTCCTTGGTAACCTCTGGTGCTCACTATCAACCTCTCTCAGGCTCTCTCTTTCCCTTTACCTGAATGATTTCTTTCCATTTTGCCATTTGCTTTTACATCAGGATATATACTCACATATAAGGGATTGGTGCTAAGATATGCAAATGAGGGAGAACATATGTCACTTGCTTTTCTGAGTCTGTATACTTCACTTACTATAACAGTTCTAGCTCCCTCCATTTACCTGAGAATTTCATAATTTCTTCCATTACCACTGAGCAGAACTCCATTGTGTAAATGTACCACATTTTCATCATCCATTCATCAGCTGAAGGACATTTGGCTTGTTTCCATTTCTTAGATATTGTTAAATGAGCAGCAACAAACATGGATGTACAGGTATCTCTACATTAGGATGAGTCAGACTTGGAGGTACTCAGTGACAATGGGGAATTTCCAAGGGGTAGGATGGTCAGAGGTGGTTTCTCTTGTTGACTTTTTTGTCTCACTGAATTTCATCATCTATATCCTACAGCACGTCTTTATTTTCATTGTCACCATCATCCTGGATGTCTGAAGTGCATAATGTCAGATTTTCACCTAACAACTGCACAATAAGCATACAGTCCTTAGAGCTTTCTTCACTCAGCATATCCAGTTCTGTAATTGCATTAGCAAAAGCAGGTTTTGCCAACCTGTATGCATGGTCAGAGGAGTTAAGAATTTCTGTGCATCATAGAATATGGAAAAGTTCAGAGAAAGACCTAAGCAAATAGGGTATGTCAGTGGAAGTACTGTCATTTCAGGATCACTAGCAGCTTTGTAAGTCACAAGACTGTTTTTTGCAGTCTCCTTCATGTCATTTCCTGTGGCAAACTCAGCTAGACACCTGTGGTAGTCCCCTTTGGTTTCATAAGAGAAAACCTTTGACTCACCAACGTTAAGTGCTGGAATGAGGTGTTTGCCTGGTACATCCAGAGTGTCACAATAGATTGAATTCTTGCTCAGTCTCAACCATTTGACAATATCATTTTCATTTTTTCCCTTGTTTTCTCCATCCTACTCAGTGCTGCCGATTATTCTCCAGGATGTTCTCCTGCCTCCATTCTCATTTTTATATGCAACAGATACGAGGTTTCATCCTTCACCTGTCAGTTCTATGTCTATCCCTGCTAATTTCTTCATTGATTCCACCATTTCATGGCATCACTCAGCCTGCCCTGCCAGTTTATCTTGGTTCGTGGGCTCCTCCCAATCATCCATAGTGGCAGTGGCTCCCAGGAGTGTATTGTGTGTTTTCCATGAGTTTATGTATTTACCAGAGTTTCTTTTGCTATTGATTATATGCTTTATTGAATTCAGATCTTATATAATGCATGGAATTATTTCACTTTCTTTATATTTGTTGAGGTTTGTTTTATGCTCCAGTATGTGGTCAATTTTAAAAGAACTTGCCTGGGCTTCTGAGTAGAGAGTATCTTCTTTCATGCTTGAGTACAATAGTCTGTAGCTGTCTGTTAGGTCCATTTGATGTAAGATGTCATTTTATTTGGATATCTCTCTATTTATTCTTTTGACCTGTCTATTGGAGGTAGCGAGGTAGTGAAGTCAACTGCTAATACTGAGTTGGGGTTAATCTGTATTTGATAGTCCTGCAGTACTGTTTTTATGAAATTGGGTGCACCAGAGTTGGGTGCAAATATGTTCATGATTATATCTTCTTGATCAGTTGTTCCTTTGATAGGAATGAAGTGACCCTCTTTATCTCTTCTGATTAGTTTTAATTTGAAGTTGATTTTGTCACATAGTAGAATATTCACATCTGCTTGCTTATTAGTAGCATTTGCTTGAAATATTTTTTACAACCTTTCACCCTAAGGTGGCACCTGTCCCTTGAAGGTGAGATGAGTTTCTTAAAGACAACAAAAAGATGGATTTTCTTTCTTAGTCTATTCCACTAGCCTGTGCCTTTTGAGTAGAGAATTAAAGACATTGATACTTGGAGTTATTATTGAAAACTATATATTGGTTACTATCATTTTAATTTATCGGTGTTCTTGGTCCTGTTTTGTGTTTCTGTAATTATACCTTCCCTTGTTTTCTTTCTATAACATCTTGCATATAGTCATTCCTATGTTTGCTCCTTTGTATTGCTGTAAGTATTCTCTCTATGGTTGATCTGGTGGGCATGAATTCTTTCAGCCTGTTCATGTCATGGAAAATTTTCCATTCCTCTTCAACAATGATAGATAGTTTTGTCGAATTGGCATCTGGGTTGCATCCATGGTCATTTAGAACTGGAAATACTTGGGTTCAGGCTCTTCTAGCTTTCATAGTTTGCATTGAAATGTCACCTGAAATTCTGATATTTTTTCCTTTATATGTAACTTCTTTATCTAGCAGCTTTCAGTATCCTCTCTTTGTTCTGTACATTTAGTATGTTTTGGATTTTTTTTTAAATCTAAATAAGAAATTGGAGAAGGTAAGGTGGAGGAGGGAGTAAGTAGGGAGAAACAACAATGACTAGAGACTTTTACCAAAGTCTTATGAAAATATACTACTGTACAAACTTTCTAAAAATATACGTACACATATGTTAAAAGAGTTAAATGGATTTGTTCTTTTTCTTTTTCTTTTTTTGGTCTTTTTGAGGTAAGGTCTCCCTGTAACCCCAATTAGCCTAGAACTTTCTATGTAGACTAGGCTGGCCTTAAACTCATAGAGATCTACCTGCCTCTAACTCCTGAGTGCTGGGATTAAAGGCATGTGCAACCACACCTGGCACATTTAGTGTTGTTACTATGCTATGTAGTGGGGAGTTTCAGTTTTTGTTCTAATTGGTTTTCTGTTTGCTTGTTGTATCCACATAGGTATGTATTTTCTTAATTTATGTCAGTTTTCTACAAAAATCCTATTGAAAATCTGGTCAATGAACTGACCTGAGAGTTTTCTCCTTTCTGTATGCCTATAATGCATAGACTTAGTCTCTTCATGGTGTCACACAGTTCCTGAGTATTTCACATGTGTATGTGTGTGTGTGTTGTGTGTTTAATTTTCTATAGTCTTTGCTTAAAGAGTTCAGTTCTTCAACTTTGTCATCCAGTCTCGATATTCTCTTTCCCATTTCATTCATTCTAACTGTGAGATTTTCTCCTGTTGCTTAAAGTGGACTTGAGGTATTTTGTTTGTTTGGTTGGTTGGTTTTAAATTCCATCTTAATGCCAGCTTGGGTTTTCTTCAACACTTCTATTTATTTTGTGAATTCACTTTTCAAGTCCTAAATTGTTTTTGTTATTGCATTCCTCTGCATATTTGCATTTTCTTGAACTTCCATCACAATTTTATGCCTATCCTCTTTGAGTTCTTTGTGTATTCTTGAAGTTTTTTGAACATGTTTATGGTTGTCTGAGTTTTCTTGAAGTGTGTTGAACATGTTTCTGCACTCAAGATATGTTTATTCACACATGAAGAGTCTCTTTACATGCTTCCCTGGTAGGTTTGCTTTATGCTATATGAAAGAGCAAGTATTCAGACACTCCCCTTTGTCTTTGGTGAATCTATAAACCCGTCCCTTCTGTGGAGTTCTTAGGCATTCTTGTTCCAATTACAATGAATTTACCAAATGCCTTGTGCAGAGTACACAAAAATTCTACCACTAAGCCACACCAACAGCCTACACATACATAATTAATATCATCTAAACCAGGGGACTGGGAAATGGCACAAATACCAATTTGAAATACTTTCTTATCATATTATTCGGATAATGTCCTTAGCTAAGTCTTCTTCCACTTTACCTTTCCTGTCAATAACTAAGAGTGTTAAGATATGTAATGTAATCCTTCCCCATCTCATGCATACCTTTCTTACTACTGCCAGCTTAGCCTCTATTGGCAAATGGGACCACTTACTCTGGAGGCTAGCCTAGTGTCCCTTGACTCATACTTCTTTTAAGTCTCTGGAGTGCTAGCTGCACTTTTGTAATTTTAGTCCAATGAACAGGTTTTGAAACATCTTTTCATTCCAGGGAAGACTTCAACCATCAACACAGACAACAGTATCCCATATAAACCCCTGAAGTCACCCTATTTCTCCATTTATTTTGTCCTAAAAGTGGTGACAGGAGAGGTCCTACATAACTGACCCAAACCTAATTTGTATCCTTCAATCAACATTTCCCCAAGCCATTCCCAGGCACTGGAAACCAGGAGTCTATTCTTTGCTTCTGTTGAATTCAAACTTTTGGACTTCTCCACATAAGTGAGATCATACAATATTTGTAGCTTTTTTCTCACATATTTCAAGTCTTCCCCCTATATAGTTTATATGTACATATCTGTAACGTAGTTGAAGAAACAGTTGCTTCTAAGCACACTATTTAGTAGAAGTGACAATAACTTCATTTATAGGAATGGTATCTTGTATAATTTATGGGTGTTCATCTCATGTACTTATGATTATAAATTATGGTCTTTTGGATAGTAATGTTTACTGATACTGTGAATCATGTCTCAAGGCAAATGCAGACAATGGAAATATATCTGTCATTCAACTTTTTTTTTTCCTTTTTAAACATTGTTTCATGTTCCCAGGCTGGCCTATGAATTGCTATGTGGTGGAAGGTAACCTTAAATTTCTGATTCTACTGTCTCCAACATCTTGAGTTGTGGTATTACAGTCCTGCACCACCATACCTTATAGGTGATAAGAATAGAATGCAGAGCCTTGTACATGCTAGGCAAACATTTTTCCACTTCATTCCCTGTCTTGTTTAATAAGTTAGTCACCCATAAAACATTGCCACATGTCTTAATGGTTATTGTCATTTTTTTTAATCTTGGCCATAAGCACCTGTTTTGAAAACCATAATTGTGGCAGAAAACTGAGGCCTGTGTCTGCACCCATGAATCTAAGCAGCTCCAGAATAAGAACGTCAGGCTGAGCCCTGAGCATCCAGAGTGAGGAACAGGACTCCCTTTGTACTGGTAACAAAAATTCCCTAGAGAATTCCAGGGAGGAGTATCTGCCTGTCTCCTTGAATCCACTGGGTGCCCTTCTGCAGAAGCAAATTTGCTTTGCTGCAGCAAGCCTTAGATGGAACGGAAAAAGAATTCTCATCTGCGATTGACAGAGTTCTGCTGTCCTGAGCCAATTAGGGAAAATCTGATCATTAAGAGCAGCTGGTTTCTGGGTGGATCTGCCTGAAAGGCAACACATATGACAGAGTAACATCAGCCTGCAGCAGCCTAATTTCCTGGTATCCACAGTGCGGGCAAGTCTGGCATTTTGGAGCCTCTTGCCACCCAGATTTCTACTTTCTTCTGTGTGGGAGACAGAAGTAGTCCGTATTTCAATATTTTGTATTTACTTTCAGGATTTAGTTTTTTGTGGTTTTTGGTTTTGTTTGCGGGGGGGGGGGTTGTTTCTTTGTTGCTTTGAACCAGTACCATTTTAAGGGGTATTGCTGTTGCTGCTGTTGTTTCTACTGTTGTTTTATTTTAAGCAAAGGCTAGGCTCTAACTCCTAGTACTACTCTGTCCATCGTTTTGTGCTGGCATTACCGATATGCACCAACTTATCAAGCAAGAATAATGTTTTTGTTTGTTTTTTTTGCATTTTAAAAATGTTTTAATCAAATATATATTCTTTATTGCATCTGAATAAATCTTAACCATCTTATACCTCATTCCCTACCAACACCCCCCATAGCACCTTAACTGGAATCCATACATTCATTCATCTTTGTTAAAGCCTATTGTGTCAAGTTAGTAACTGTATATGTTCCTCAGTATAATTTCATCTACTAAGTTCTAGTCAGCCTATCCAGAGTCCTTCACTTTAAGATTAGCTCTTCCTTAACCAACAGTAATGAGTTGCCTATAATTCTTCAGCAAAGATTGGGGTCTGCTATCCATTTCCACAGATCCATGCTAGGTTTTTGTCTGCTTGAGTTCACATGGGTCTTTAGCATGTACACACAATTTCTATAGATTCATATGAACAGGTAAATGTGCCACATTTTCATTATCCACTCATCATCTTAGGGATGCTTAGGTTGTTTCCATCTCTTAGCTATTATGAAAAGGGCCATAACAAACATGGATGTAAAAGTATCTCTAAAATAAGATGAGTCATTTGAGTATATGCCAAGGAGTGGTATAGCCAGGTCAAGTGGCAGGTTCCTTTTTTTTCTGGAATAATGTATTAAAAGATGATTTTGAATCTCTATATAATGTATTCACTCTCTATAATGTATTCACATACTACACAAATTTGAAAATAGACAAAGTGAGGAGTTGTTGTATGTCCATGCCTATAATCCAAGCACCTGTGAGGTAAGACAAGAGAATCAGCAAATCAAAGCCAATTTCTACCACACAGCTAGCTACAAAAGACTCTGTCTTAAAAATAAGAGCAAAACAAAATACATAATAGAATGAACTGTAGATTCCCAATTAAAACTTTTATTTATGTCTTTGGACCTGGCATTGGAAATGAGGGAAAAAAATTTTGCTTATGTAAAAAAATATAGATAGTTTTATAATCATGGTATGATTACAGTTTTCTATAAGCCTAATTCTTTGTATACCACTAAAAAATTTTTTTGTTTTAATATTTTGTCAAATTTTTTGAAATATTTCATAGAATCTATGATGCCAGGTTTATACCTTTTCTATTTGAAATTCATTTTTACCATAATCTCCATTTAATTTTACTAATCATATTCTATCAAAATACATATTATAACAAATTGATACAGGGGAAAAAGTGCATCCATTGGAGGCTTCTTGGTCTCATTCATAAAAGAATTTAAGAATGAACTTAAGGAGCTGGAAAGATGGCTCTGTAGTGAAGAGGACTAGCTGTTCTTACAAAAAACCAGACAGCTAACAACTGTCCTTAACTCCAGTCACAGGGGCTCTGAATCCCTGTTCTAACCTCCATGGGCACTACAGGATACAAGTCCACTTACAACCATTCAAGCAATACACTCATACACATAAAATAAAAGTAATAAATAAAATGTTAAGAAATAAATTTTTTAAAAGAATGGACTTACACAGAAGCTTTAGGACAGTTTTATTAGAATTTAAAGAAAAATCCTCAGGACAGGCAAGCTAGAAGTCTCAGTATCTGCCTTGAGAAAAAGAATGGAGGGGGAGAAGAAAAAAAAGCCATGAAGCCATGCAGTTTTAGAACCTGCATGGAGGTCAGACACATGGTCAACTGGTGTCCACATGATAGGCAAAAGGAAGCTTTAGAGAAAAAGTAAAGAAATACAAGGTGCAAAGTGTTAAAGAAAACATGATTAGAAAGGGTATATGAAGAAGAAAAGGAGAGCTTATGCTTCTCTGAAGAATTCAGAAAATCAGTTGATATACAGAGATCTACATGACTGTGGCCAGGTCCAGAAGCACTGCACTAGGAGGGAGGATTTGAGGAAGTAAAAGTTCACTGTCTCATTAACACACTAGGTATTCCACCCATCTATTAACATGACTTAAGGTGAACATTCTAGGGGTGGTCCTATGACAAGGTGATTGACCAGTGAAACTAGAAAAGCGAGTCTTCCAACAGATAGACTAGAGATTTATAGACTTGACCAGTGAATCTTATGGGTCTTTTGCTACTCTAACATTTCCCCCTCTGAAGAGGTAACCATAAATCTTTTAGGAATTAGATAGGAGCCCCTAAATACTTTTGACATTTCTGGCCTTTGACACAATAGGCCCAAGGATATGTTGACTTTTAGCCAAGAAAGAAATTGTCTACTTTTATTAGCGGTCTTTTTACCCTAAACTGCTTAGCCAATTTCTACCTCCTGTTCTTATAATGCCCCCATGAATAGGTTACCCTAATTTGCAACAGGAGATTGGGGTGCTGATCACTCTGCTTCTTCCATGTTGGACAGGGGCACATGTGACAATTAGAGTACCCCTTCAGTGTGTCTATCTAAAAGGCAATACAAGTGTTGCTTGTATAAAGAAAAGAAAGTTTATGACTGGTGCTGAGGAATATTAGTTAGTATTACAAGTTCTAGAAGGGAAGAGTACTTAACATTGCAAGTTCTAGACAGGGAACCAGAAAAAATGAAAGTTCATTTAGAATTTCTTGATGAGGGCTTCCAAAACTCTCTATTTGGCTCCTCCTCATTTTTCTTTTGGCCACCAAGGCTGTGTTTCAGAGTGATGAACTCAGAATCTGCTTTCAAACACTTTAACAGCTGTTGGAATGACTAGAATCTGTGTGTTTACTCCAGAATGACTTCTAGATAGAAAGAGGGAAAAATTTAATTATCAATCAATTTTTAAATAAGAACAATAGTGGCCTTGTCTCTCTTGACTGAAAGTACACACTGCAGAGTTGATTAGGCCAAGATTTAACATTTTACATATTTGCAGCATTTTCTTATTAAAAAAGTCATTAGTGAGAAATTATTGTCTACACATCTTATATGAACTTAAGCAAAATGTTTGGGAAGTGTAATCATTTGGACTCTTTAAGAGGCATGCCAATCATTTATTCTTTGGTTATATTATCTTGTTGTATGCTTAAGACCATGCAGTTGACCTAAATTAAGCATCTTTATTTTTACTCTTAAGGTAAGCTGAGGATCTGTTCCTCAGGGATCACAGGATTGGGAGGAGTCTCTGGCTCCTTTGGCTTTTCTTTTACCAGTTCCTTCTATATAAGAATGAATCAAGGACCCTGATTGACAATGGATTCACTCAGAAGAATTGGGAAAATATTTTCCTCTGTGTTGACCCTCCTCTTTGACACTGGGACAAGTCCAATTTGATGGAGTCTTCATGGCTTTCCAGAATAAGAGGACAGGTGACTCACCTCGTTTACAGGACAGTTCAAGAGATGACCCATAGTCTCCTTGAACTTTGTTGACCTTAGAGGGCAAGGGGCAAAAAATTGTTTGTCTTTCTGACTTAGGCTTCAAAGTATAGTTAAAAAACATCCAAGAAGCTTAATTACACCAATCTGATACTTTTAATTGCTATGTAGATAAAGCTTGAGCTAAAGTGAAAATAAAATATGACTAGACATATATTTTGTTCTTAAGATAATTGACTAAACTATGACCTTAGAAAATTTAAAGTTATCTATCCATAATTTTGTCTTATCTTTCATATATCATAACATACCTATTCAGACCCTCATGACTTGAATAGAATTTCTCTCCTTTTCTTCTTTCTATTCTGGAAATATCCAATCATCTCAATTATCATACATAAATCCTTTTTGGTAAAATATCTCCATCTCTATATCCTTTTAATAGCTTTCACCTTTTTATTTCCTTTATTCATACCATGAGACATGATAACATTAACAAATAAAATCTGTCATCTGTTATAAAAATTTTCTTCTTGGGAGTACTAAGCAATGCTTATCCCTTGCCTTCTGATGAATTCTCTTATCTTATTTAGTTTCAGAGCCCTTGTTAGAGTCAGCTAAGCACTGTTGCCTAGAAGAAGAGGTATAGTTTCAATTGTCTCATTGAGAGTGATTACCATATAGTCAACATTGCAGATTTCCTGTTTTATAAAGGAACTTCCAGCTGTAAAAAGTGTCTAATCTTCATTTTCCAAGGACATCTCCTTAAGATCATTTCTGGCTGAATAACTTTTTGAGAGATTATTTTCTCACAACTATGTTCTGGACCCCCTGTCTCTTCTGGGAGAAAGGTAGCTGGACTGGGTGAGGAAGAACTTCTTAAATGAATGACAGACTGCTCCAGGAGAACAGCCTGATATCTTAGGGAGTGATAATTAGCCAGAACTATCCCTTAGAAGATAGCAGACTTCCATCATGAGGAATATACACAGATCAGTCCCTAAAATTAATTTAGTCACCTCAGGAATTAAGAGGGCTATTGCTGTTACTTTCCTAAGGCAGATTGGTCATCCCTTGGCCATGATATTCAAGTCCTCATTTAAATTCCCAGTAGGTTATTGAACAGGTCCATGGCCTGGGTTGACATACCCAAAGCCATTCTTTTTCTTAAATATGACACTTAAATATTTTCCTAATTGGAAAGCTCAAGGCAAAGGTCTCCAGTAAAGCCTATTTTCAGTCGATTAAAGTCATGTCAGGCCTCTGGTTAATAGGTCAGGAGATGAGTTCCTGATGTTTGGGTATCGCTTATTGATATTGGGGTCATGCTATATCCCCATATCCACAGGTCCATAAGCTGCAGAATTCTGTCACTCCCAAGAATCCCCTAATTTTCTCTAGGGTCTTAGGGAGTAGATGGAAGACAGTGGGCTTTATTCTTTCTTTACTTAATGACCTAGTCTCTTCTGATAAATTTAAACTCAAATACTTTACATTGTTCTGGCATAATTGAGCCTTAGATTTTGAAACTTTATAGCCCCTGACTGCCAAAACTTTGAGAAAGGACTTACTGCCCTCCTGTCAAGCCTCCTCTGTGGGGGCACAGAGAAGGATGTCCTCTACATACAGAATGACCTTAACTTGAGGCTGAGAGAATTCAGACAGGTCCTTTGCCAATACCCACCCAAAGAGATGGGGGCTATCAAGAAATCCCTTGGGGCAGCATTTTCTATGTTGACTGAGTTAACTGCATCTCAAGGTCCTTGAAAGTAAGAAGACATTGGGAGTCAGAGGTTTTTAATTCAGGTCATTCCCATCTGAAGTGGTCTGTTCATCCACATTGAAAACACACTGAGTCATCTTCCCCTCAGGCCCCCTGAGTGCTAAGCCTCAAGTTGAGCCCTCACAGTGCAGCCATAGGGACCATTATTTTCTTTCTGTCTTCTTTATCCTTTTCTCATTTTTTCCCAGTCCCTATTACAACAGATGCTTTTAGTAATCTTGAAGAGGATGTCTAGGGAATATTGAAAGACTAAAGGGATCTTTTGTCATTTTCTCCTGATGTCTAGGGCAATCTCTCAAAATTAAATCCCCTTCTGTAGAGGTAGGAATTTTATTTGTATGTTTAATCAAAGCCTCTCTTAACCTGTCTAGAACGGCTAAGGATGCTTCTTCATATTCCTGTGAAACCAGAAACAACTCAGAGTGATTTAAGCATTTTGAGTGAATTCTCTGGGGGACCCTCTAAGACACCACCAGACTGAAGGTGTCTTGAGTGTCCCCCCCGACTCAGGGTGCAAGTAGTGTCCCAGCAGAAATCATCCTGTGGGTTTGCTTGCATTCTTGTTCTGAACTGGTTTTGTACTTGTATCTCATCTGTTACAGGGTTTCTATTTACCTAGCCTGCATATGTTACAGTCACTTGTAAAGTAGCAGTCATTTCAGTGGCAGGTAGGTTTACGGATTGAGTAACTCCCTTGAAGACATCTATATATCTATTAGGATCTTCAAAAAAAAATACCCAAGATCAGCCTTTATCTCTCAGATATTGTAAGGAAAAGGGGGTATGTACCCTAATAGGTTCTCCCATCTGGTCAATGTCTGTCTCCTGCAGTGACTATAGAGAAGGATATATTCCAGAGAGAGGACTAGGAGCCTTGATGTGCTCTGAGCCCTAGTTTTCCTGTTTTCAGTTGGCACAGCACTCCCTACACAAGAATTGACTGTCTCTTAGAGCAAAGAAGTCCTGTACATAAGGGACTTCAATAACATCTAGTAGTAAAGTTGTATTAAAATTAATATTTCCCTCTGGAGGCCAGTTTTCTCCATCGTTTCATTTATATGCCAGACCTGAGTGCAGAAAAACATAAGGTATTTCTTTCTTAAGGCCTATGGATCAAAGAGATCCCAGAGGGTAAGGATGAAGTCTAGGTGAGCCCTTGCTGAAGACATGGGAGCATTCACTGAAGACAACTAGCTGCCCATCTATAAGACAGAAGATATTTTTGAAACATCTTCCAAATCTTCCTTGTCTTCTCCAGAGTGTCCTCCGGAGATTCTTTATCTTGTTCTCGTGAGTCACAGCGCCTATCAACTTACTCATTATGCTCTTCATCAAAGTGGGCTTGGGTACCTCTAGCCTCTCCTTCTTTATCAGTGACCCTAAAGGAGAGGGAGTCTTTTTGGAATATTCACTGTTAATGTAAACCTTTAATACCTGGAGACCTTTAGAGATTCTTTCTGCATTCTTCCCAGATAAATTTTGCTTGTCAGGGAAGTCAGCTAATTTTTAATGATCATATGAAACAAGGATATAATTTTTAGCCACCATGTGAATGCTGGGAATGAACGTGGGTCCTCTAAAAGATCAGGCAGTGCTCTCTCTAGCCTTTTTCAGGGGTCTTTACCCTAAACTGCCTAGATAATTTCTACCTCCTGGTCTCATCAAAAGGCCAGAGAAAAGGGCATTTTTCAAATATGCATATTTTTATACTGCCATACAATTTCCTGTGGAAATATAAAATATATAAAATATAAATATAAAATCCTGTGGATTTTGCATACCATATCCAAGTATGTGTTTGTGCTTCTTTTGTATATGTATTTGACATTTAAAATTTATTTAATGAAACTGGGATTTGTGGTACACACCTTTATTCCAGCACTCAGGAGTCAGAAGTAGGTGGATCTCTATAAATTCAAGACCAGCCCAGTCTACCTAGCGAGTTCCAGGACATCTGGGGTACAGGGACACCCTGCCTCATAAAAAGTATCATTATCTAATGATACTTTGGGGAGGTATGTTGATACAAGCTCTAATTATGTAGCACAGACTGACCTGGAACTTACTATGTATATCAACCCTTCAGCTTTTGGCAATTCTTCTGCCTCTGCCTTCCAAGTGCTAGAATTAATAGGTATATGTCTCCATACCTGACAGTTGGCATGGTAACACTGAGTATTGATATATGGAAAGCACCCACTAAAACAGAATTTTTCATGTGGAGAGAAAGATTGTGCTCAACACAGTACAACATAGGCAAGGGGGAAGTTGTAGTCAAGAAACAGGAAGGTCAGTGGATGGGTAATTATTAAGCAGTCAGAGGGATTCTGGCTAGATTTAGCTCAGGATGAGTGACCTGATATAATGTGGGGGTGGTGACCAATTAAAAAGCTAATTAGATATCCATTGTGGGGTATTCTTGATTATCTCAGCTAGCAGAGTCTTTGTTAAAATTGGAAAGTGCTCAGATTTTTGGTAAAAGATTCTGAAAACTGATTAAAGTTTAATTAAACAAGATATTTCTGAAGAAGTTAACATTCCTGTTGTTTATGGTTCTGAGGACTGAACCACAGTTTTGTTCATACTAAACAAGTGTTGTACCACAGTGATAATACACCTCAATCCAGATTCAACCATTTGTGAATGCTCCCTCTCTTCCCTGTAAAGACTCTCCAAGAAATACAAAGCACATATTGCATGACCTATAATTTTTGTATATTTTTTGTTATGATCACCCTAGTAAGTATAATTGTTTTGTGATTTTCAGCATCAGCATATGACAGTGAACATTTGAGGCCAAAATTACCACTGGTAAGGGCTGGAGAGAAGGCTCGGCTGTTAAAAGTACTGGCTGCTCTTTCAAAGGACTTGGGTTCTGTCCCCAACCCCCACATGGTGACAAAAACCATCCATATCTCCAGTTCCAGGGGAAATGACACTGTCTTTCACCTTCAACACAGGTGCTGTTATATACATGTGAGCAATACACTCGTACACATAAAAAAATAAATTAAATATCTTAGAAATTAGAAATTGGCCAGCTTTAGTTCCTCCCAGGCTGGTTTTTTCAGCACCAACAAATAGACATGCACTTTTCTGTTCCACAGGCCTGACTAGCCTCTGGGAGATTTCTCTACATAGGCAGCTATGTCTGCTCCTTCCTAACCCAAAGGCCATTTGACTCCTCAAACACCCACCTTCTCTGCACCTCCAGCTTGATCCAGTCCCCCAGCAGATCTGAGACTTTCCTCTCCTGCCCATCAGGTAGGCTCAGCTTCTCACCTCATAGACAATCAATCTCCTCCATCTCATGATTCTGAGTTGCTAGATAGACATCCCTCTATCTCACCCTGAAGGCCTGCAGCTTCCCCAAGTTCCCTCAGACTAAGGCCTGTTCCATCACACTCTAAGATTCTCAAACATGTTCCTTCAGCAAACAACAGAATTTCCTGGCCTTTTTCTATATGCAAAAAATAAGTTATATAAACAGAAATGTTATGATCGCTAACCTCTTCCTCCTTAACGTCTACTGATATACTGTTTAACCAACCACCTCCTCTACCTGCCATAGATATTTTGTTAATCAGAAACATGCTTAATATTGTTCATACAGATGTCAGTTATTAGCAGAAAATCTCAGCTCGCAGAGCAATTTTGAAGCTAATACTTTCTGGCTGTGTTCTAACTCAGTTGCAGCTTGAGGCCAATTCTCAAGTGTTAATAGTTTGTGTCCTTACTGTAGAGAGGGTATAGGCACTGGCTTCCTTCAATATTGAGAAGTAAAGGTCAGTATCAAAATCTTTGTCTACCTTAGGTGAGAACTTGAGTTCAAGTCATAGAACTTGAAAAATCAAATAAACTGCATTCTTCAGAGGTATTTGATCTTTCATTCCCACCACAGAGCGTCTGTTAGGCAACGACTTTCCATATTTGCCTATAAGGGATTTTCCTAAGTTATGGAACTGAATAGGCCTAAGAACACTGCCAGTATTCTAGTCACCCAAGACTCCTCTGTCAGACTTACATAGAAACAGGACCACATAGTTCATAGTTCATGGAATTAAATATAACAGTTTAGATTTGTGAAGGCAGATAGAGCAACATTTAAGAAGATTAACAGGATTCAGGTGAGCAGAGTATACGCATCAGCTCAGTCAGGGAAACTGCTGTAGAAAGCATCTGCACAGGTGGATTTTTTTTTTTTTTGCCTGTAAACAACAGGATCTCTGAGAAGTTCCACCTGGGAAGTATTCCTAGAGTGGATGGAGTACTTATTTGTTCTGTGTTTGAACAGGGCCTGCCTTCTCTTAATTCTTAAGATACCTCAGCTTGTTTTTCAGGTAAGAGTGGGAGCAATTATGATATAGAAACATGGGGCGTAATGGTTCACATTAATGTAGGCAACAAGCTGAATGAGTTTCATGATGTTATACTGAGAGAAGCCGACAGAAAAAGTAACTGAAGACCCAGGGAAGCTAAAATATATTTACCTTGGGCACAGAACTGGTTATTTTTTGTTTTGTTGTATTTGTTTGGTTTTGAGACAGAGTCTCACTGTTTATCCCTGACTGGCCTAGAACTTTCCACATAGACTAGGCTGGGGGTGAAGCCCAGATCTCTCCAACTCAGTGTGTGTCACCATGCATGGCCAGGATCTACTTTTGTCTGCATTTTTCCTGTTAAATGACTCATGATGAAAGGGACAACACAGTCATGCAGGTCAGTATTCTGTGGTACTCTTTGGTCAGTTTTTTAAAAATTCTCATTTTCCCATAGGCTATGATTCTTGAGTCTCAAATATAACAGAGAATTTAAATGTTCAAGTGTTAGAATCTATTGAGTGTTCTCTATCCCACCCTATACAACTTTTGATTTTAGAGATTATTAAAATGTCGTGGGAAAGACTAAGGACCTCACAAATACAATCAAGTTACAGAAGGCCATATTTCCAGCTTTCAGTTTGAGCCTGCAGAATTGTGAGTTTAAGGTCAGCCTACCTACACTGCATAGTGAGATTTTAGATCAAAAATTGATAAGGCCAGGATGTATTTCAGCTGGTAGAATGATTGCATATCATCTGTGAAAGTATGGGTTCAATCTCCCACACTGCATGATAGGCGGTATACATCTGTACATTTCTAAATGCTTCGGAGAGGGTATAGGCAGAAGGATTAAAAGTTCAGGGTTCAACTAGAGAGATGGCTCAGGGTTTAAGAGCACTGGCTACTCCTGCAGAGGACCCAAGTTTGACTTCCAGAACTCACATGGCAGCTAACAACCATCTGTACCTCCAGTTCCAGAAATGTTTTCCTTTGGCCTCTTTGGGCATTGTATGTTTTTTTTAAAAAACTGACCAAAGAGTACCACAGAGTACTGACCTGCATGACTGTGTTGTCCCTTTCATCATGAGTCATTTAACAGGAAAAATGCAGACAAAAGTAGATCCTGGCCATGCATGGTGATACACACTGAGTTGGAGAGATCTGGGCTTCACCCCCAGCCTAGTCTATGTGGAAAGTTCTAGGCCAGTCAGGGATAAACAGTGAGACTCTGTCTCAAAACCAAACAAACAAATACAACAAAACAATGTATGTTGCACTTACATGCAGATAAAACACTCATACACATAAAATAAAAATAAATATTTTAAAAAATGAAATCCACATACAATTCTCAGGGAGAAACAAACCCTTTATAAAAAGGTTCAAGTTCATCCTCAGCTAGAAAACAAATTCCAGGCCAACTTGGGCTACATATATGGGAGAGAAAGAGAAAGCAAGCAAGCAAGCAAGCAAGCAAACAGGCTAACTCTGTGCCACAGGGGTTGGGGTAGGGCTCACATCAGAAGTAGTAGAGCTTGTTTATTAATTTAAGCATTCACAATCCAAGATCTTTTTAAAGATTTCAAAAACTCATAGGTTACAATTATGTTGTGCATTTCTTTTTTGGGTTTTGTTTGGTTTTTGAGACAGGGTCTCCCTTTAACCTCAGCTGACCTTGATCTCACAGAGCTCTATTAACCTCTGCCTCCCAAGTGTTGGAATTAAAGGGAATGGATCACCATGCTCAGCTTATAATTAAATATTTGAGACAGGATCTCATTGTGTTTAGTGGCTTGTCAGGAACACTCTAGGTCGGCCTATCTGGCCTTGAATTCCTGGAGATTCAGCTTCCTCTGCCTCCTGAGTGCTAAGATTAAAGGTGTGTCACCACACCTGGTCTTTGGGAAATGTAGCAGATGTAGGCTTTTCTCTAGGATCTGTGATCTCTCTAGCCATGTGTACTTGATTATGTTTACCACACATGAGCTCCTCCCAATAACTGTTAATTACCCCCAGGATAAAAGTGCCACTACTACACTAATAGAGATAGTTTGCTCTGCTAGTCATTTTTGTGGTAATAAGACTTTACAACTGTTGTGAACTATTGATTGATTCTCTCCTTTAGTAGCTTACATACTATGAGAGCTAGTCTTCAAAGAGGAGGCTTGCAGATCAGTTCCAGCTCAAATGTTTCAAGTCTTATGCCCAAAGTATGTCCTGTCTTCAGCAATAAGGTCTTACCTTCAAGTTCTTAGAGGAAATCAAGGGCTGTTGCAATAGCCTGGGTTATTCTTGCAGTCTTTTGGTCTACCCTGACCAAAAATTCTAAGGGAGATTCTTCTGTCTGGCATTGGCACTGAATTTCTTAGTCTATAGCCATCAGGTATACATATGGACTCATGTTCAGATATTATTTGTGTATATTTCAATAAACTTTTGAACTAACACATTTCCTTCTACTTTTTCATACCACTTGAGCATTATTATCCCTCTTATCACCTCCCCCGTCTATCCCTCCCTCTCTTTCCTCAGTTAAAGTTCCCCCATTTTCTCCGTTTCTCCCTCGATAATACCTGTCTCCATTATCCCCATCTCTTGAGCCCTTTCTTTCCCTTTATATCCATGTTTTCTTATATAACCCCTCCTCTTCCCTTCCCACTTAAACTATTTTCCCCTTGATAACACCTGTCTCCTACTCTCCAACTCTCTTGAGCTGCTCCTTCTACTTTACCCTCATGGTTTCTTTCCATTTTCCTGGCTCCTTCAGTTACATTAGGATATATACTCAGATATAAGGATTTTGAGAGAGAATATGCATCACTTCTCTTTTCTGATTATGTGTTACTTCACTAAGTATAACAGCTTCTAGCTCCATCCATTTACCTGCGAAGACATTACCTTCTGAAGGTGAGTGGGGTGCGTGTGAGGACAAGAGAGGATAACCTGCAGGAATTGGTTCTCTCCATCTGTCATGTGGGTCCCAAATTGAACTCAGGCCATCAGAATTGACAGCAAGGACCTATACCCATGTATCCATCTTGCTACTCCCTCCTAGAGACATTTAATACAATGGATGCTGGTCCAGTGATATAGCTCAATATATGAGATGAAGGTGTTTATCAGACTTCATGAACTGAGTTCAGTCCCTGGAATCTACATACTGGAAGGAAAGAAATGACACCCACAAGTTGTCTTCTAACTTCTATACATAAGGTATTATATGCTTGCAAACACAAATACATCACAGAGAGAGAGAGTGGGAGAGAGAAGTAAATGAGTATGAAAAGGAAAAAAATGTTTTCAGTCTAAGAAGAATTAGGGATTATGTTATTTACTTATTTTTTAGATTAAACATTTCATTTAAGATAAACCTCAGTGTTCTGTGGATTGGATAATTAAGGAATCTCTTGCCAAAAGATACTTAATTTTATCCCACGTTTTACTATAAAATTTCCGTAAGAAGGAGAAGGCATAATATATTTTTTAACGTCCAGATTTGGTGTCTGAGTTTGGTTCTGTGTTAACTTTTAGAAAACACACATTACTGGTATCTGGCAAGGATAATGTACTGAACTCTGAGTGCTTGAGAATGGGAATGTTGGCAAGAAAGTTTAGAGCACAATTCCAATTTTGACCACTGTACAAGTGTTAATGGTGGATGGGAAGTATAAACCACAGGGATGTTTTTGGATCCTTTTTCCAGTCTGTAAACTGGCCTCTGCCTCCCAAGTGCAGGTTAAAGGTGTGTGCCACCGTGTTCAGCTAGCTTGAATTTATTATCCGTCAGCCTCTACCTCCTAAGTGCTTAGATCACAGTTGTTTATTATCATGACTAGTTTATGTGTTGCTAGTGATCAAACCCAGGGCATGGCGCATGCTACCAACTGAACCCCATCCTCAGCCCTTTCACTTAGTGTTTATAGTAAAAGTGCGTGGTGCTCAATGACACAAGCCTGATGATCTTCAATCCCAGAAATTCACATAAAGGTGGAAGCAGAGCACCACAAAGTTACTCTCTGACCTCTACACACATGCTGTGGCATGCATGTCCATATGCACAAATCATACACATACAAATGCACACAATAATTTAATAATTAAAATCAATTTAGTCCCTCTAAACTAAGAGGGTGATGTACTATTTCTTTTTTAGTATTCTATTATTTTAATTTCATGTGAATGAATGTATTGCCTTCATGTTATGTAAGTGTACCTGTATCCTGCAATGCTTGCAGAAGTCAGAAGGCACTGGATTCCCCTGGACCTGAAATTAAGTACGGCTGTTATGAGCCATGTGGGTGCTGGGAATTGGACCGGGGTCCTCTGTAAGAGCAGCCAGTACTCTTAACTGCTAAGTCATCTCTCCAGCCCCTGAACTACTATTTCTAATATTCTTATTTATATTCTATAATTTCATTTCTTTTCCATTTCCCCCTACCATTCTGCATAATTTTTTAGAATCTTATATATGAATACTGTATTTACAGTTTCCATCCCTCTTTCCCCAGCTAACTCTTCCCGTGTACCCCCCATACCTTCTTAATCTTAGTCCCTTCTTTGCTGATCATTGTCACATGTACAAAAATTTCACTAGGTCCCATGACTAGATGAAGAGCTACAGGAAATGGCTTCTGAGGGAGAGCGAATCAGTTTTCTCCAGGGATGAACTCCCAGATATGTTATCCAGTCCCAAGTGCTCAACCCTAATCACAGCTACACACAGAACCTGCATAATTTCTTTTTCCGTTTTTTGTTTTGTTTCATTTTGAGAGTCTCACTGTTTATTCCCTGGCTGGGCTAGAACACACTATGTAAAACAAGCTGATCTTAAACTCACAGATATCCTCTTGCCTTTTTTTCCTGAGCACTGGGATTAATGTTGTGTATCCCCATGCCTTGTCCCTGCAAGGCTTTTTAATGTTTAAATTTTAATTTATGTATACCTAAAATCATTTTCATATTTGTTTGTGTGTATTCTGCTTACTGATTCCAGGGCATGGTATTCTACTCTTGAGATATACCCTGAGTTCCTGCATGTTAGAAACAAAATTTCATAGTGTACTATATTTAAAATGTAACCCGGTTATATATTCCGATTTATTCATTTATTTGTTGACTTTTTTTGAGTCAGGGTCTCAAGTAGCTGAGGATAATGGATTTGATACTTGATTTTCTCATCTCCAATACTATGATAACAGGCATGCACCACCATGCCTAGTTTATTTATTTATAAGTAATATTTTATTGCATATTTATTATTGATGTGTGAGAGTGAGGGTATATGAGTTCCATGCATGATGAGTATGTGAAGGTCTGTGGAAACTTCTTTCAGGAACTGGTTCTTTTCTTCTGTTTAGGAAGGGTTTCTCATTTCTGCTGTCCTGGATACTGTAGCTAGCGGGACCATGAACTTCCTATCTCCACCTTCTATCTGGTCATAGGACTGCTGGGATTACAAATTAAAGCTTCAGCATCCAGATTTTTAATGTGTTTTTTTTGGGATTTGAGCTCAGTTCATCAGGCTTGTGTGGCAATTGCTTTTATCCACTGAGTGACCTTGATGTTACTAATTTATTGAGGCAGGGTTTCATGTACCCCAGACTAGCTTCAGACAAACTGTGTAACTGGGGATGAATTTGAACTTTTGACCCTCCTGCCACCACAACATATGTGTCATCATATTCAATCTATGTAATGCTGAGGATTAATCCCCCAGCTTTATATAAGCACTTGACCAACTGAGATACCCCCATAATTTATTTTTACATTTTTAGTTTGCATATAAAATCATGGATTTGACAGTGATATTTCATACATATACATAATTGTGTCATTGTACTTTGCTCATATTTGTCCTTGTGTATATAACCCAGGCTGGCCTTGAATCCCAAATCAGCCTCTGGAGTGCTAAGTTTATAGTTTTTAGACACCACACCTAACTAATGGAATTTCTTTTACAGTAACTTTAAAAATTCTCTTCCAGAACTGGGGAGATGGCTCCATGGGAAAGAGCACTTGTTCTGAAAGCATGAGGATTTGCATTTGAATACCTATCACCCACATAAAAAAGTTGGGCCATAGCAGCACATACCTGTAATCCCAGCATTGAAGGTCAAAGACAAATGGATGTTCCAAGCTCACTGGCCAGCCAGTCTAGCTGAAATAGCAAGCTGCATATTCAGTGAGGGGCCTTGTCCAAGGATATAAGGTAGAGGGTGATGGAGGAAAACACCTATATTCTCCTTTGCCTTCCAAAAATACATCCGTAGGCATGTATACCTGCACAATCATGTACATGCACCACTTACTCATAAACCGCACATATGCATACACAAAAATAAAAATGAAATGTCTTCCAAATGTTCTCTTTTAGCTGTGTGGTGGTGGCACCAGAACATTCATTTCTGTAGAATTATGTTTTGTCTTGTTTTTCTTTTATTTTGAAACAGAGTCTCCCTGTAGTCCCAGCTGGCCTGGAACTTGCATTGAGGCTGGCCTCAATCTTCCAGAGATCCACCATCTTTTGACTCCTGAGTTTTGGTATAGAATTAAAGGTGTGTGCCACCAGGACTGACTTTATAGAATTACTTTTATTTATTTGTTAATTTTCTTTGAGATAGGGTCTGGCCTGGATGGAATTCGCTATGTAGACTAGGCTGGCCTCAATCTCACAGAAATCTGCCTGCCTCTGCCTACTGAGTGCTGGGATTAAAGGCATAGGCCACCATGCCCAGCATTAGAATTACTTTTTAAGACATGGTCGCTTATAACCTAGTTTGGCCCCAAATTTGCTATGTAACTAAACACAGTTTTTAACCTCCCTGATTCTTCTGACTCAGCCTCTCAAGTGCTGAGATAATAGGCATTCTACACCAAGCTTTGCTGGATGCTCTTTTTTTTTTTCACAGTTTAAACCAAAATTCAAATATGTCTGTCTGTAAAGTGAAATTAAACTATATGTTCCTCCCTCCCTTGAAACTTTTAAAAATTGGTTTCATTCGTATGATTTTATTTTTTTCAGAAAACATGAAGATATGAGATAATGCTGTGGATATTTATTAAGTTCTTGAACAAGAGGCAAAATTTCTTCAGGAGCAGAATTTGCACATTTTAATGCAGATGCATCTGGGTATGGTGGCATACCTTTTTAGTCCCAATAGGTAAGAGGCTGAGGCATGTGGATCTGAGCTGGAGAGCAGCCTGGCAGTATAATGAGACCTTGTCTCAAAATACAAAACAAAAAAAAGACTCTGTGGTCAGGACCGTATCCAATCATTTTCCTGTGATATTTTCTGGATGTCTTCCAGAACTCACCTACATGTCCCATAATCCCCACCCCCCTTCTTCCTTCCCTCCTCTCCCTGCCTCCCAGCCTTTTTAGCTAGTTTTGTTTTTCTGATGGTAGGTCTTCATTTGGCAATTGCCAAGAGGTGAAATTGATCTAAAGACCAGGACTCTGAAGATTTCTTCCTGCCTCCTCTCTCCTCCTCTTCCCTCATTTCCTCTCCTCCTCATTTCTGTTCTCCTTTTCATTTTTCCTTTTCTTTTTGAGACAGGGCCTCACTATGCAGTTGTGGCTGGCATGTAAGTAACTATATAGGCCATGCTGGCCTCAAAATCTTAGTGCTCATTCAGCCTCTGCCTCCTAAGTGGGGGATTATAGGTATGTGTCGCTCTACCCATGTAGAGCAATATTAATGCTTTTGCATCTTTACACCTTTGCCTTTTCTATATTAATTCTGTGATATGCTGATGAAATTAAACATAATTGTTATCTAACTTTATTAATCATGTGTTCTTCCAACTCTTAATTCTTTGTTTATAGTTTCCTTTTGCTAGACATAATTTCTTGACAATGTTTTTCTATAATTGTTATTTGTGGTAGTTAATAAATTCAAATGACATAAAATTATAGTGAACAGTGGAAATTTCCCATTCTTCATTTGCCCTCCAACTCCTCTTTGGAGGTCAGGACATTTTTAGTATATCCTTTTCCTATCAGTTTTGCTTTTGTTTGTCTCTATTAACTTTATTTCAGAATAGCTTCATGCTTTCATAGTTATTGAAAATATAGGACTATTAATATGTATTTCCCTAATAATATTGTATATTAGTTTGCTAAAATTGCTGCAATTATGGTCAGTTAAGTTTCTTTATTAACAAAGACATAATTATTAAACTGATAGAAATAACTTCAATTTCTATAAAATAGGATTTTCCTATTCTACGATCTCATCTAGCATATTAGTATATCACATTTAATTTAGTACTTATCTAATTGCTCTTGACTGTGGCTATTTCTTAGATTTTTTTTTTCTTTTCTCAGTACTAAGGATGGAACACAGGGCTTTGCACAGACTTTGCAAGTGCACAATCACTAAGTTACAAACCCTGTCTTTCCCCTCCCTCAGTTTATTTTATTGAGACAGGGTCTCATGTGTCTAGACTGATTTCAAATTCCTTATATTTCAAAGATTATTTGAATTTCTGCTCCTCTGTATTTACTTCCGAAGAGCTGGGATTATAGGTGTATTCAACCACGTCTACATATAGTATATGTGATGCTGAATACCAAATCCTGCAGTTTGTGCATGCTAGGAAAACACTATATTAGCTGATTTACATCCCCAGCCCTCATGTCTAACTCTTTAAAAAATTATTTATTTATTTAAAATATTTGTATGTGTGTTAGAGACTGGGCCTCGATATACAGTTGGCCTGCCAACAAAGTGGTCTTGATTTTGCGATTCTAATTGTTTCTGCCTCTAATTGTTTCTGCTCGAGATACAAGTGTGGCCCACCAAGGTAAACTTCACACACATATATATCTAAATTTATTAATTTATTTTGAAATAACTATATCAAACTTGTTATATAGTAATATAAATAACTGTTCATTAATAAATAGCTTTATTTTTACAAACAAATTTATTAAGATGATATACTTTTTAGTTTTTATCAGTCTCTTAATATTTATTTTAGTGGAACACAAATTTTCATAATTGTTTTGCATTTTGATATTTTATTTTGGTTAAAATATATAAAATAATGCATGACATCTGGTGTAGGGGCTCATGGGGGCTCAGATGGGGAAGGAGTTTTAAGATAATTAGATAGATGTTTTGTATGAAATGCACAAGAATTAAATAGAAGTATACATTGAGAAAAAATTGAAGGGCAGCCATTGCTGAGTTTTTCTCAATATTATAAAAAAATATTAAAATACTGCATTCATTCTCAATAGTAACATGAACTTTGTGTTTTTGATACAGGGTCTTTCTTAGTTGCCCAGGCTGGTCTTGAAGTTGTTATGTGGCCCAGACAGGCCTCAGACTTTTAATTCTTATGTCTCATCTCTCCTGAGTCACTGGACTAACAGAAGCTTGCTTATCACATTGGGCATTTGTTTGTTTGACAAAGGATACCATATAGTCCAGGGCATCTAAATTTGCTATGTAGTGAAGAATGACCATCAACTTCTAATTATCCTGCCTCAACTTTCCAGCCACATACTGGAACTACAGGTGTGTGTCACTATACTCAGCTAATCCACTGGTCCTTATGTGGTTTGGGCTGTTTGATAACCACTTGTCAGTTAATTACAAAATTCTCTCTTTCTTAGGACTTTTAAGTATTCTTTATATTAAAATCACAGGGTTTGTTGTTTTAGGATTGTATGTTTTTTGTTCTAAGGATGCAATCCAAGGATAGGTGTGTGTGTGTGTGTGTGTGTGTGTGTGTGTGTGTGTGTGTCATATATACATGGCAAAGTCTCTTTCTGTGTTACACAGCGTTCATTGACAGGACCCCAGCTGGTCTGGAACTCACAATATAGACCTCGCTAGCCTCAAACTTACAGAGATTCACCTGCCTCTGCCTCCTGGGATTAAAGGTTTATACCATGTCTGGTCAAATTTTAATTTGTAAGTTAAGGGGCTGGAGAGATGATTCAGTGTTTAAGAGCACTAGCTGCTCTTGCAGATAGGCCCCAGGTTCAGTTTCCAACACATACACTGTGGGTCACAACTGTTTGTAACTCCAGTTCCAGGGGATCCTGCACCCTCTTCCAGCCTCCCTCGTCACAGCATGTATGGGTGTACTTACATATATATGTGCAGGGAAAATACTCATACACATAAGAAATTTTTAAAATTAAGTTGTAAACTAAGTACTTAGTAAATATACAGTCTTTTGTAACTATTCCCACCACCTAATTCCAGAATATTTATATAATCCCCATAGATAGCAACATGGTTGACTGGGCTTCAGAATGAGACCATGATAACCACTATTCATTAGTAATGATTTAAATTAAATTTATGGATTTATGTAGTGAATATTTCATATAAATGGAACCATATAATATGTGAAAAATTTGGATTTAAATTTTAATTATTTCAGACATTGTGTACCTATATAAAACTCATTGACCTAGAACTTGATATGTAGACCAGGCTTTCCTCAAATTCACAGAAAACCATCTACTTCTGCCTTCCTAGTGCCAACATTAAAGATGTATACCCCACACCCCAGCCACGAGTCTGAGCTATTTATACTAAGAGTAAATTTTTAGAGGAGGCAAGAGTATATCTGTTTCAGGATCACCTTGACCTCTTGATCCCCCTATTAGCATGTTCTTCATAATTCTAAGCCAGACTGGACTATACAACCAGATCTTGTTTCAAAATGTCCCCTCAACAAAACAAAACAATAACAAAAAACAAGGGACTGGCAAAGATAGCTTAGCAGTTAAGAGCACTGACTGCCCTTCCTGAGCACCCAGGGGGTCAGTTCCCAGAACCCACAAGGTTCTGTTATTTGCCCAAATAACATGAACCCTAAGAACTCCAGTTCCAAGGACTTTGGTGCCCTCTTCTGGACATCGAGGGTTTTATGAACCTGATGCACTTATATTTGTGAACATGAAAGAAAATTATTAATTAAAAATTAAAAGACATGCTGACTCAGACCTGTAATTTCAGCACATGGGAGGCTGAGTTAGGAGTATTGTACTAACTTGTCAGTTTGAGCTACAAAATGATTTCCAGGTCCACGTAAAGTGAGAACTTGCCTCAAAACAACAAATCCTCCCCCGCCCCCACTGAATTAAGCTCCTAGCCCCACTCTATTGTCTTTTTTGTTTTTCTGGAAGTTTTATGTCCCAGTGCTTTCCTTTGTAATTAAGTAATGACTAATTATAGTATCGATTCACTTGGTGATTTGACCACCCATTTGTAAATTCTTTTGTTGTATAACTCTTTTGTTTATTCAAATCCTTTTCCATTTAAAAAAGAATAGAAATGTTTGGCACATAATTTCCCCCATCCTGTTTTGGTCTTTTCACTTTTAAAATAGTGTCCTTCAAAGAAAAACCTCAGTGTAAATGATAAAATCTAAATAACCTATTGATTTTGTTTGCTCGTATTTCACTGATAATAATCAAGTTTGCAGACATATTCATTTTGATTTTCTTCTAAGTGATTCATATTTTAAATGCCTTAGGTGTGATTAACTGTAATTTTTGTATTTAATGTGAGGCAGGGGATTCAATCGGCTTTTGCATATTCTCTGCTGTCAATACTGTTAAAAATAGTTTTGTTCTAGATTTGCTCTAGTTAAATCCTATATCATAAAGACTGGTTTGGTGGTAGAGGGTATATGTTGGAAACAATCAAACGATTGGGGATTCATCAGGTCTAGTAGTCTATGAATATAAAATTTACTGACAGGATCACCTTTGCTGTGTCTTGTTTGTTGTCATATTAAAGAATATGCTAACTCTGACCTGTAATAAATACATTATTCTTTTTAAGGAAATGAGTGAGATAAATGTCCACTTTTTTTTAATGTTTGCGAGGCTCAGTATGCCTTTTAAGTAATTCAGTCAGTAATATAAAGTCCTCTTCTTAAATTCCTTTTTTTTTCCCCTTTGTTTATGGTGTTGTGGATAAAAGCCCACTTTTTTTGAGTCAGAATTTCATATAAAAAGCACCACTGTCCCTTATGCATCATTTTACACCACACCAGGTTAAAAACTCTCACTTTTTAAAACAGTACAATAAATAGGAGATGACAAGGAGAGCTTTTAGAATTCAAAGAGAACAGACAAATTAGAATAGGAGATAAAGACTTAAGGCTAGACAATTAATTACATTATCATAAAATTAAATATACCTTAAAACTTTTCATTGCCAAACTATTTCATGTTTACTGCAGAAGTATAAACAGCAATGTAAAAATTAAAAGCAAAATGAGAAAAAAAATCAAATTGTCATATACAAGATAAATCCAAGTAACATGACCCTAATGATTATGTTATGTAATATGTGGTATCTTGTAGTAACAACTACAATTACTACAGGTAATGTGAATAAGGCATGAATTAACAACAGTAACATAACAAATATGGGGAATACAAACCCTTGCATCAAGATGGAGTTTAATACTCTGTATTAGGGCTTTTTGAATACATAGAGTAAATCATTTAATAGTCAAACCATTATAGGAGATAAGTATAGTTCCTCTCACATTAAATCAAAATTATGTGCAAATTTTAAGAAATTTGCCCAAATAACATGAATGTCAAGTATTAGATCTATGTTATATCTAAAAAGAATGAATTCAAAGACATGGATTTCAACACTATAGTATTATATATCTTCTTATTTTTTCAGTGAGCGACTAAACATGCCTGTATGGTACTTATTAATATCTTTATGTATTATTGTGCAATTTGTTTCTAATATTATAAACTTGTAAAGCCACCATGTGTAAAAACATAATCAAATTATAATGTTTTAGATTAAAAATTATTGAATATTGTTTTTTCAGTGCTGGGTAGAAAACCAGGGCCTCATTCATAATATACAAATGAATTACCAATGAAATATATCTACAAACACAATACTGACAAATTTTATATCATTTGACAAATAAGAGGATATGAGTATCAACAATATTGTATTTTTTATATGTTAATGGACTTATTTAACTTTTAAAAGTTACACTAGTTTCTTAACATAAAATCTATCACTGACCAGTATCTTCAATTCAAGTTTGAATATAGGATATTTAGGGAATTTAATGTAGCTTAGGAAAGGATAAGGGAAGTCAATTAGCAATATAATACCCATTGATCACTCTCATCCCAAGTCCTTGGTGGGGGTTAACAGGAAAGGTTAAAAGTATGTTAAACAGCATGTAAATGGAGCTTGAGGATTATTTTCTTAGTTTTCTATAATTACTCTCTTTTCCTGAGCTGCCTAAATACCTGCATATTGGAGTTAACAATACACCTTAATACTACTGGCAGATTATTAACTCAAAAGTTATGTAGATTTTTGTTGTTGTTATTTGGGACTGGGTCTCATTGGAATTAAATTTTAATGATTCCATTAAACTTGCAAAAATTCTCCTAGTTTAGCTTCCCCAGAGCTGAAAATTAAAGGCTTGTTCTAACATGACTGGCCTGAAAGTCACAAATATTTATTTGTTCTCCAGTGTTTTTTTACTCATTCTCCAGCTATTCATTACTGATAACATTGTCAGGTTATCCCTATGTAGTAGGCAAGAAAACGTCTCAGTTTTAGGTTACTTTTTCAACAAATCTTAAATTTATCTTGTTTTAGAAGCTAATAGACAACTTTCATAACTGAGTGCATTATGACTTAGGGGATATATATTTTCACAACTGGCCACAAAAATAGAACAAATGGAAAAAGGGGAAAACCCACTAAAATTACACAATGCAGAGCCTTAAAGAATCAAGGTTATTTTTACTGGACAAGATTTTAAGCATCCGGCATATTTGCATTGGTTGTAGTTTTAAGATTTAAAATTTGAGTGTCTCAAGATGTTACCAATTCTAGTCTAGAAATCCTCTGAGTACTAGAACCGATCTAGCTTTTTACGACACATACCAGTACCAAAAAACAAAAAAAAACGCTTAATGTTTTTTCAAATCAAGGTCATTACTTCTTATTTTAGATATATTTTAAAATATATTAGTGTGTTTACTAGCCGGGGTTGACAGAATTTGAAATTGCTCGCTTAAGTCTCGGTGATAGGAATACACTGGATTAGGCAGCCATATCTTGCAGATCATTGCTGACGGAGCAGACGCAAGGACCCCTGCATTGCGGCAAATTTGTGCGCATGCGGGGCATCTGACTGCCGCGCATGCGCAAGCCGCGGGTGATTAAGCGAGCAGCTGCGGCAAGTCTTGCGCAGAGAGGAGAGGCAGCAGGAGATGCCTGACGTTTGGTTCTGACGAGCCATTTGCGACGCGATGGAGCGAGCAAGGTCAGCTGGGCTGGTCTCTTAGCCTAAGGGGTATTCATTTTTATTCCCCGAGTATTCCACATTTGGAAGACTTGAGGTTTTGTATGATCAGACTCCTTTATTCTGGAGGAACAGGAATCCCTTGGCACCTTCGACACAACTGTCATAACCGGTGGTGCCGTGGCCGAATCACAAGGCATCTGCTGTGTGCATGCTGTGGGAGGTGTTCTGCTGGAAGTTCTGACACGGAGTCTGTGGGCTCTGGGTGTAGGAGGGGGTGCTGGAGTCCCGAGGGAAGGCGAGTGCAGGCTTGGCCGTCTGGGGTGGTTCTCTGCATGCGTGGCTCAGCCGCCAGGGGCTGGTTTGCCAGTGGTGACTTTAAAGGTACCACCGAAGGTACGTGTCATTCCGCAGCATTCTTCCATCGTCCATAGTCCTACGGTATGGTGGTTCTTGCAACTCAGTGTTGAAGGTCAGATGTGGGTGGATAGAGTAAGCTCTGGAGGGACCGTGGTTTGGGGCCGCAGGGATACGTGACCTGAATGGGAAGAGGCGGTTGCGATACTCTGCCTGGTGGACGGTGGCAGTGAGTGTGTGAAGTAGCTGTGCAGGATGGAGGCTGCGCCATCTCGTACCTGGGCTGCTCGGGACTGTCCAGGGATCTGTAGAGGGTGGGTTTGCAGTAGAAACCTGGGCTGGGGGAGGGGTGAGAATGGGGCAGCTGAGACTATCAGGGCGTGAAGGAACTTCATGTTTACTGAGATAGTCAGTGGTGACAAGTTCGGACATTGTGCGTGTGTAGGTTTCATTTTGTAGAACTGTCCCACACCTGCACAAAAGCGGTGAATACATGTAGTGTTTTGTATATTTTGCCCTTGCCTGTGATCATCATCTTAAGGTTTAAGATGAGAAGTTGTATTCAAAACTTGTTTTGAAGCATCCTTTGAAAGATGGTAGAGATAACAGTACAATGTGTCTTTTTGTTTTATTTTTCCTGGCGTTTTGAATCTAATATTTGAAAGTATTTTTGGTATTGCCAAGGGGTTGTGTCCCTTGTCAAACGCCATTGTGAGGTTCCCTAAAGATGGCCGCTACTGCAGAGGTGCTAGTGTGCGCAGGCGCAGCAAAATGTGTGGGCTGAGCCCCCTCCCCACTATACTGCAGGTGGAATGATACGTATGCGCATGTCCGTTCTGTGCTGTTGGAATTCAGCCACACCCTCTTTTAAGGACCATTGGGTAAAGAACCACTCCTGTAGTGCCGCAGTGGGCAGGGCTCAGGATAGGATGATGCTGTTGAGATGACACCTGCCTCTGTCTGCATTGCGGTCTGAACGGTGTTGACTTGGGGGGGCGGGGGCGGGCTATATAGTTTTTGCGTGATAAGAATGACAGCCAACTCCTTAACCTGCTGCAGTAGCAGCAGTTGTTCTTCGCCCCTCCTTTTCCATTATGTCATGGGGGAGACGGGACAGGGGGAGGGTAAGGAGACTGGTTTGCGCAGGCTCCAACTAACAGGCTCCCCCGCCCCTGCTGCAGTGGAGGGCGCAGGTGGAATAAAGTGTGGAGGCCAGAGGTTTGCGCAACCTCTTTCTGTGTAACACAGCAGGTGTCCTCCCCCCATTTTTTAATTATGAAGCAGAATGGAATATTGGAAGCTTAGATCCTAAGAAGTAAAGCCACCCATTTTTACTGCTTAAGACAGTCTTTGTTACTGGGTAGAGCTTTAAAATTTGTATTTAATATTAACTTTTGTAGATTCCCTGTGTTTTTGTGTGTGGGTGAGAAGTCAGATTCTTCATTTTAAAGACAAGTTCAATCTGTTATTCAGCTCTTTATCCCATGTATTGCTTTTGATTTTTACTTCCCTGATTTAATGATTTTAACACTTGCCTTACAGTCGGTGGTCTGCTATCTCTCTTAATGTCTTGATATCCTATTCTGGGGAATTGTAATATTCCAAGATAGGTGGAGGCACATGTCATTAGTGGACCCTTCTTAGCCTGTAGCAGCTGCAACTATAAATTGTGTTTTCTTAAAATGAGAAGTACAAAACCCCACCAAAACCGCAACAGAAAAGAGAAAACTGAGAGTTTGCATTATGTCACTATTTTCCTTCGAATAGTTTTTACAATATATATTATTAATGATTTTCAATATTAAAAACATTTTAAAAATTTGATACAGGATCTTGATATGTTGTCCATATTGACCTCAGACTTTATATGTATCCTAGGCAACAACTCCTCCTCTTCCTGCCTTCTGAATTCTTGAGTAACAGGTGTCAGCCACTATGACTGGATTTAACTTTCTATTTTAAGTACTTTTCTTTCCAGGATTTTATGTGCTGTATTTTTTTCCTTCCCATCTATGGTAGGTAGTATATATGATTGTCATTGGTCCATTTGCTTAATTAATAAAAAGGCAAATTTATGAAGATGGATAAGTTTCGTTCTAGAATTTTTTTTTAAGGCAGACTCTGGGGTCTTGGAATTATAATCTTCATGCCTCATACTTATATTTACATGTTTATATTTGTCCTTTAACTTCCTCCTTTTCTAAAGTTTATCTTCATTTTAAAAAATCATGTTGTTCATTTTAGCACATGCTTCTAATCCTAGCTCTCAGGAGGCAGAGGCTAGGCAATCTCTGAGATTGAGGCCAACCTGGTCTAGTTCTAGACTAGCTGGGGCTATAGGGAAACTATGATACACACATAAAAAACTAGCTACCTACCTAAATAAATAAATAAATAAGTAAATAAATAAAATCACACTTAAGATATAGTCTTCTAAATCTTCTGTATTTATAATTGTACTCATATACTTTGCTATTAAGAATTCTTTAATATTTTGTTTCTCAGACAAGATTTTGAAAATACAAGCTCAGACTGGTCTTGAAACAACTGTCTTCCTGACTCAGTTTCCCAAATGCTAGGATTTTATGATCTATGCTAGCACACCTGGCTTTTGGGTGATTTTGAGACAGTGCTGGCCTTGAGCTTACTGTGTAGCTCACAGAGATGATGCTTTAAAGGTTATTGTTTAGAAATCTTAAAATGTACTGTGATTTTAAATTATTTTCTGTGAATTCTTTGAGACATTTAATTTATTTAAACAATAAAACATTTGATAGGTTTAGAAAGATGCTTTAACAATCTAAAAATCTAACACTAGTAGGTAGGATTCAGAGAATTAACTACTTTCACGAATTTGTCAAGGGCATCCTCATTTGTCCTTTCTGGTTTTGTGTTTATAAATTTCAGTATTGTGAATGACTGCAGCTCCTAACATGGCTGCCCTAAGCTGGTAATTTTTCAGTTTGCCAGACAGCCATTTTGTGATGTGCTCTCAGATCTTATGTTGAGAGCTTTATATTTGTTGTTGGCAAACCTTGAAGAGAAGGTCCATTTCTACTTAGGACTTTAAGTAAAATATTTTGGTTCAAAATTTGTGCTGCATTATTCAGTAATACAAAAGAAGACTATAACCTAAAAGGATTTTCTCAAACGAGTTTTAGAATCAGGTTTGTTATTTTTGGTGGAGAGAGTTAAGTAGGTATTTGTGCATGTCTATATGCACATGTATGCGATATAAAATATCTGCATGCATGTATGTATCTCTGAATAGGATTGAGAATTGGTACATTTTTATTTCATCTCCTGTGTTTTAAGGCCATATTTAAAGATATGATCAGCTTCTAAAAGTAGATTATGTTTAAAGGTTGAGTCCTGCTTGAGGTATAAAACTATTAATAATACTTCATTTTAATGAGACTTTAGATGCTGTTTAAAAAAATTGTGCTAAAGTGCTACTTTTTCATTTTGCAAAAATTTATTATTATTGTGTGTATGTATATGGGGGTGGGCAGAGGGAGTGTCTTCTTCTACCTGTTTGTGGGTTCTATGGATCAAACTCACATAGATTGTTAATTTAGCATCTTGGGGTGACAAGCACCTTTACCTTCTGTAAGTCCTATTTATTTATTTGCTTGAGGGTCTTTTGTAGGCTTAGCCTGGCTACAGACTTGTGATATATTTGAGGATGGCCTTGAACTTCTGATTTATGCAGTTTTTAGGATCTAAACCAGGACTTTTCCTGCTAAGCAAGATCTCTTTACCAATGGATTCACATTCCCAGTCCTAAATACAGATTTTAAATAAATACATGGTTTAGTAAACTGATGGAGTCTATTCAGTGAATTTTTGTTTCCTGTTTCAGGGATCGCTTACACCTGAGAAGAACTACTGAGCAGCACGTGCCAGAGGTGGAAGTCCAGGTCAAACGTAGAAGGACAGCCTCCCTGAGCAACCAGGAGTAAGTAAAATCTGTATTAAGATCCAATTCACAACAGAATACTGCTGTTTAGAGAAAGTATCATACACTGAGGAGATTGCAGTGAAATTAGTTGATGTAACACATAATACAGAACATGTATCAGAATAACGAAGTCCTTAATTGTGTGTCCTAATTTCTATATAATGCAACAATTGACTTTTCACAGCACTGATATAGGAGTGTAGCTTCTGTTTTGTGGTACTGAAAATTATACATGATATAGAAATATTTTACTTATTCCTATACATATGTATGGGAATTTTTTAGACTTCTGTATTCACTGTGTGAATATTTAAGTTCTGCCTTTAATGTTATGAAATCCCTTGGTATGCTTGTAAATTGTTTTGGTTTTTACATTGGGACATTAGTTTTTATATTTACCCTTATTACCCTCTAATATTTAGGCTTTAACATTTGTTTTGAAATAGGGTCTCAGGTAGCCCAGGCTGGCTTGATTTATTACATAACTGATGATGATCTGAATTCCTGAGCATTATCTCTCCACATTCCAAGTGCTGGTATTGTAGATATGCATCACCATGCCTGGGTACTTCTAGGTTCTTTGATTAGGACATATTCACTACTTAAAAATTTTTAAAAATATTTCAATGTATTCTATGAATATATTGCACACACATGAATCACATGAATTTTTAAAGTCAGTGGAAGGGTAGTTTTAATGAACATCTTTGATAGCCTGATATAGCAAATATTAATATATAAATACACTGTCAAATTCAGGTCTCAGAGCTAACTTATTAATTCATTCTCCTTCCCTAGTGATAGTCTCTAATTAAATTTGATATCTTATTTCCCTTTTCCTGGTCATTCCCAGAGTGCATATTTGTGTATAAGTGGGGAAGTGAAACATAGATTTATGGGTTCGATATGGTTGTATATACATGATGCTCATACATATTTTTTCTTGACAGTATACTTTCAGGATCTTTCCAGACTGGTTATACTAGTTTCACCATCTCTAAAAGATTTTTTTTTCAAAATTTTAAACAAGTGGTAGCATTTTTATCTTATTTTAATTTATTTATTTTATATGTAAATAATTGTCAGAGGTTTATATAATTTAAAATACTGATGGGTGTAAGAATTTTCTTATTTACCAATTTTAAAATAATTTGAGTATGATTTTAAATTCCATTTTTATTTTGTAGGTTGTTTTGTAAGGAGTATTTTATTAATATAAATATTTATAATTCTATAAATATTTAATAATACAACTCATCTTTATTGTAATTACCTTTTCTGCTTCTTTGTGGCTTTTCTATTCTCCTTACTCCCGTTTTTATAGTTTCAAAGACTAGCAGTTCTCTAGAGATAATTTAGTGTTGGTGGTAAGAGGTATGCATGTGAGATTCTATTAGGGAAGTATCTTGTAGGGGGAGATCAAGTGGTTTTCTTTCACTGTGCTGGTATTTACTGTGTTGCTAAGATTGGCCTTGAATTGTAACTCAACAGCAATCCCTTCTCATCCTGCCCAGTTCTAGATTACAGGCATGTGCCACCACAGTACTCGTGCCTTTTTTTCCCCTTTGATTTTGTTTTTTTTGTTTCTTGGGATGGTCTTGCCATGTAGGCCTGGCTGGTTTGAATTGACTGTGTAACATAAACTTGTGGCAATCCTCTTACATCTGACTCTTGAGTGTTTGGATTCTAGGTGTGACACCATACCTGTTTTGCTTTTCTATTTTATTCTACATAGCCATAAGATAAATTAATCAACAAGCAGTTTCATCCTCATGTTTTTGGATCAGATTTGCTATCTTCAGGTATAATATTTGTCTAAATCTGTAGCATTGTATTTTGTGTGTTTTTCTGTGTTTTGAGACAGGTCCTTGCTGTATAGCCCAAGATGGCTGTGAATGATTCTCTCTCTACCTCCCAGATTCTGGGATTACTAATTTGTATCTCTGTCTGGAAACTGTAATTTAGTCAGCTTAGAACTCTGTAAACCAAGCTTTGCTTGATCTTAACCTGTCTGTTACAACTATGTGCTGGTTGCTATTATGTGATACCATGCCTGCCATGTTATGATTTTGAAGAAGGAAAAACTGAGTTTTCCTCAAATTTGTATACACTGTGTATAAGCACTGCAGGCCCCAGTGTTTGGGAAGGTATTTGAAAGATCTAGTTGCAGTTTCCCAATTTGTCTCTCTTCATTTTGAGAATAAAAGTTTAGGTACAAACTTCTTGAGGATCAGTATAAATAAACCCCTTAATGTCTTATTGAAATTTGTAAGCAAAACCCTTGTCCTACTGCAAGCATGGACATGTTGTTTCCACATACTTTTAATTGGAAATTGAGTGACCATGGGGTTTCTATATGAGTACTCGCTCTCAGGTTTTAGATCTTTAGATCCTCATATTGAGTACCAGTATGAGGATACAGCACGAGCTTGCCCATTCTTGTGGGCACAAACCCATTTTGATTTATTCAGTAGTTAACTCATTGGATAATGTTTTGAAGGAACTTAAAGGATAATCATTTAAAATACAAGGTTAGCCTTCTGCTGGTATCTCTTTTAAGGAGGATAATTTAAAATATGAGTCTTTGTATTTTCTTTTGTACTGTTGTTTATACAGATAAAAGTCTTTGCCATTTATAAATAATATGTTCTTGCCATAGGTGTCACCTGTACCCACGGCGTTCTCAGCAGCAGCAAGTTCCTGTGGTGGATTTCCAGGCAGAACTGAGACAGGCATTCTTAGCTGAGACACCAAGAGGTGGTTAAACCAGTATTGGAACACCAAGGTAGCTGATTTCAAGGAAAACAGGTTAGAGCTGATACCAAAATGATCAGATAATAAAGAATAGAGTATCTAGGGTATAATTGATACTACAGAATTTTTCTTAAAAGCCTTGTACACCCCAGCACCACACACAAAACATTTCACATAATATTCATACTGAATAAAATTGAAAATAGAAGTATGACTTCAAAACTTATGTCATGTTTGCATATTTAACTCATATTTTTCTTTTGCATTGCTTTTCAATTTTGTAAAAAATACTTCATTATAAATGGGTATTCAGTCTATTAGTAAAGGTCTTATAATTCCCTCCTGTGAGATAATTTCCTTTTTTCTATTAGAAGTCAACACTATGTTGTTTTGTTTTACTACCTTCAACAAATAGTGTCAGTTATCAGTACATTTTCCAGTAGAAATGATTATTTTAATTATTATTCTGTAGGCATAAAATACTAGTGAATGTATTTTCTCATGATAATTTATTAATTATCTCTTCATTGTTTTGTCTTTTTTCACTTTTCTGTTCTCATCGATGTATTTTCTCATTGAATCAGCACATGATATAATAAAGATATTGATATTATCCATAATGTTTCCATTGTCATAAAGATTTATTTAGACTTTCGTCTTATAAGTAAAAATCTTTCAGAAATTCACGTAGTGCTCTGGTTTTATTTTTTGCAGAACATTTTCTTTATTTTATATAAATTTATTTTTGAAGTTTCAGTACAAGTATATATTACACATTGATCATGTTCCCTCTCCATGGGTGTACTCTCCCTTTGTGTGTGTTTTTCAGATGAAACCTCATGTAGCCAAGGAAGACCACCTTGTACTCACTCTGTGGCCAAGGATAGCCTAGGCCTCCTAATGTACACCCTGAGTGCTAGAATTACAGGCATATACCATCATGCCATAATTATAAGAAATGTATTATTTGGTAATTTCATTAATGTGTACAATGTATTTAAATCATATCCAGCCTTCTTTCCCCCTTCCACATCTCCTGGATCCTTCAAATCCCCCATTCAACTTTATGTCCCTTTTACTTTAATAAGTCTCTCTATGTGGTACTACCTATATGCACATGAATGTAGGGCCATCCACTGAAACGAAGGGAAACTTACCATGGTCTTATATCCTATAAGAAAACTTTTCTTTCCTTCTCACAGCAGACATCAACTGCCTGTAGTTCCTCATCTAGGTATGGGGCCACATAGACCTGTCTTGTAAGTGCTAGAAGTGCCCGGGTAGATATTGTGGAGATGTTCATAGCAACTGTGGGTTCATGAGTATAACAGCGCTGTCATGTCCAGAAGACACTGTTTCTCAGAAGTCCTCTGACCTTCTGGTTATTAAAATTGTTCTATCCCCCTCTTATTCCATCAGGTCTGTGAGGTAGATGGGTGATTTAATTGCTTAGACCCATTTAGGTCTGAGCACTCCAAAGTCACTTACTCTCTGCATTTTGAGCAGATGTGAGTCTCTGTGTTGACTGCCTTCGTCCTCAAAACAGAGCTTCTTTGAGGGGTGAAAATGCAACTAACCTATGGTTATAAGTTTAAATATTTAAAAAGTAGGTTGATTTATCTCAAAGCAAAGTACTAGAACTAGGTTCATTTATAGGGCCTATGACTTTCCTAGACACCAATTCTTGGCCAGATTTACAGTATCAGACATGTGCTCCCTACTTGGGAGCAGGCATTATTGTTGTTGTTATTATTATTATTATTAATTTTTTGAGACATTTTCTCGCTATAAGAACCCCAGTTTGCTTCCAACTTGCTATGTAGACCAGGCTGGACTCAATCTCACACATATCCACCTGCCTGTGGAGTGCTGGGATTAAAGTAGTACTCGACCACATCAATCATAAACTAAAATCTATACGCATGAGTATTGTCTGTACATGTAAGTGCTCTCTACGCATGCAATACCCCTGGCAAACAGAAAATCAGAAAATGGTGTCAATTACCCTGATAGTTAGCTGCCGTGTAAGTGCTGGGTATTGAATCTGGGGACTCTGAAATACTAGCAAGTTCTCAACTGTTTCTACAGCCTAAATTCATTTTTTGTTCTGTAGTTTTAAATTTTTGCAGATTCTCACTGTGAGGCCCTGACTGGTCTGGAACTTGCTGTATAGACCAGACTGGCTTCAAAATCACAGTGATTTTTTTTTCTCTTAAATTGTGGGATTAAAGGCATGAGCTACTACAAATTGCCTTTAAAAAAATTCTATGTGTACTTTGTGTGTTTGCATTAATTTTTGTGTGGAATCCTCTGAAGTCCAGAAGAATGCCTTACGGGTCTGGGAACTGAACCCAGTTCTTCTATATAAGAGCAGTGAGCATTAATTACTAAGCCATCACTCCAGCCCCTTTTTCACATTTTAAAATTCTTAAATTCAGTTAGGAGTCTGTCATCCCCCCACCCCCGTTGTGTGCATGTCACGGTTGCACCAATGGGTATATTTGTCAGAAAAGACATTACTGTAGTCATCAGTGTTCACATCTGGGTCAGACTGTTGCTGATTTTTCTCCCCCAGCATCTTGTGTACACCTTCCAGCACTATGCAAAGTAGCCAGTAGGGAGGAGCTATGACCTTATTTCCAACTTGGTTTTTATATGTTGTGCAACCATACTGCCTTGTCTTTAGCAATAGAGGCTTATCAAATTCTGGTGGAAAGCCAAGAACACTGGCAATAGCCTGCATTGTTTGGCTAGGTCTCTGCCCCCAAAGTTCACTGAAAAAAAGGACCAAAAATTAAACTGGAACAGAGATATCCCACACCTAGCACTTTCCATTTTGTGTGATAGCCTGTGGTTTCTGGGAGGAGCACTGATACCCTCATGTTGGATATATCTAGGTAAATGGAGTTTAAATATATCCCCTTAGGAAATTTATGGAGTAGTAGGTTTTCCATATGTCAAACATACATAATATAATTTATGCCCCCCAACCTCCTCTCCTAGCTTCCAATTCCACTCTCCACTTGGACTTACCCCTCCAATTCTTATACTTTCTTCCTTCATGCTATTTATGTTCTTCCTCCTTTAAACTCTTTCTCCTAACCCACCCTCCCACATTAAAGGTGACATGTAGCATTTGTTTTTCTGAGTTTGGGTTCCCTTGCTTAGTTTGTTTTCAGTTCCATTTGTTTACCTGCACGTTTTATTATAATTTCATTTTTCTTTACAGCTGAGTAAAATTCTATTGTGTGTATTTACCACATTTTCATTATTCATTCATCAGTTGATGGACATCTGTGCTGATTCCATTGCTTAGCTATTGTGAATAAAGCAGCAGTGAACACGGATATACAGGTACCATTGTAGTATGATATAGAGTCTTATGGATATATGCCCAGATATGGTATAGTTGGGTCATATAGTAGTTCAATTTCTACTTTTGTGAGATGCCTCCAGTCTGATTTCCAAAGTGACTGTAATATTTTATACTCCCACCAACACCAACAGCCTATTGAGATTATCTTTTACCTGCATCCAAGCCAGAATTTCTTGCCATTGATATTCTTTCTGATAGACATTCTGACTTGGATAAAATAACATCTTGAAGTAGTTTTAATCTTCATTGCTGATAGTTTAAGTATTCCATAATCATTTATATTTCTTTCTTTGATAACTCTGTAGTTTTATACACTTTCCCAGATGCCCCCATTCCCTTTAGACAGGGTCTCCCAGTTGGCCTGGAACATGCTATGTAGAATAGAACAGGCTGGCCATGATTTTACATGATCTCTGCCTCTGCCCTCAAGTGCTTGAATTAAAGGCTTGTGAAACCATGCCTAACTCATAGCCCATTTTTAATTGAGCAGCGTTCATTTTGTTTTTGGTTTGAGACAAGTTCTCATTTTATAGCCCTGCCTGGCCTAGAACTTGCTTATATAGGCCAGACTTGTCTCACACTGACAGAGATCAGTCTCTGCCTCCTTAGTACTGAAATTAAAGACATATGCCTCAGTGCATGCATGTTTTCATTCAAATTTTTTTCTGATTTTTATGTGTATGAATGTTAGAACATATATGTGTACCATGTGCATGACTGGTGCTCAAGGAGGCTAGAAGATGGTGTTGGATCCCTTAGAATGGAGCTGCCATGTGGGAGTACTCAGAACTAACCCAGTCACCTGGAAGTGTAACATGTACTCTTACTGACTCCTGAGCCATCTTGCCAGAACATTTTTTTGAGGACACTAATCCTCTGTCAGACATGTAGCTAACAACGCTTATCTTCCATTCTCTGGGCTGTTTCTTCCCTTGAATTGGTAGTTTTTTTTGCTGAACAGAAGCCTTTTAGTTTTCTGAAATTGCATTTTTTAAATTTTTGACTTATTCTCTGTACTGTGAGAGTACTGTTTATATGATAGAAGTTTTCCAATTCTGTTTACTTCAAATTTCATGATTTCATTTTTCTTTACAGCTTAATGGAATTCCATTGTGTATTTTACCACACTTTCATTACCCATTCATCAGGTGAAGGGCTTTTAATATGCTTTCATTTCCTAACTATCGTGACTACAGAAGCAGTGAATGTGCATAAGCAAGTATCCTTATAGTAAGATCTAACTTGGTTACATACCTAGGAATGGTGTTGCTGGGTCCATATAGTAGTAGATCTATTTCTGTTGTATTGAGGAAACTTCATGACTTTCTAGTAATCTTTTGTTTTTTTAATTTTAGCCATTTTGACTGGGGTAAGATAAATCTTAAAGTAGTTTCAATTTCCAGTTCCTTGATCATTAAGAAGGTTGAACATTTAAATGTATTCTTTAAACCATTTGTTTTTCTCCTTTTGAGAATTCTCTATTCAGATCTGAAGCCCATTTTATTGTTTGTTTTTGCTTTTTAGGTATATACAGTTTTTTCATCTGTCTAACATACCACAGTAAACCTAAAAAGAAAATATGGCTGAAGCTAAAGGCTTCAAGCTATTTCTTCATTCTGACTCAAAAACAAACAAAAATCCCTCTCTCATTATTGAAGATGAGTTCTCTATTTAGTGAAGCAGCCTCAAACACGTAAACACTGATGTTACTGTGTATGTTTGGAAATAACTCAGAAAAGTTTCTGGCTGATTTTTTGCAGTTTTTCCCCAGAGTATAATCTTAGAAAGTGATTGCTCAGAAATGTCTTATAGCTTAAAATGAAAGATTTTTAAACAAATTTTAGAACAGTTACACATAATTACATCAGGTAGAAAGGAATCTCATTGCATTTTGGAGTAATCATTGAAATGATGCCTCAGAGTATCTGCCAGCCCAGAGAGCAGTTTTTCAGCCCCCTCACCCCCCCACACGCATACACACCCCTGAAGACTCTGTAGGCAGTACCATAAGAGCTAAAGCTTGGAGGAAGAAATGACATACAGGCATTCTCCTTTGACCCAAACATCAGGAAGTGAAAGAAAAGTCTACAAAACAGTAAAACAGTGCTTGTTTATTGTGGCTATTGAAATTATCAGATTTTATCTAAGTCCATTTATATGATTTATTACATTTATCAACTTGTATATGTTGAAGCATTTCTACACTGCTGGGATAAAATGAATGTGATCGTGGTGGATGATCTTTTTGATTTGTGCCTGTATTTGCTTTGCTGACAATTTACTGAGAATTCTTCCATCTATGTTCTTTAGGGATATTAGTCTACAGTTTTCTTTTGTTGTGTCTTTAGCTGGTTTGGGTATTAAAGTTATACTGGCTTCATTGAAGAAGTTTGGAATTGTTTGTCTGTTTGGGGGGGGCGATATTTTAAGTAGTATTTAGTTGGAGATCTTTTTTTATGTGTATATATATGCACATATACATGTGCACATGTGCCACGGGATGCATGTGGAAGTAAGAGGGCAACTTGAGGCAGCTTTCTCCTTCTGGATGGATTTCAGTGATTAAATGCAGGTTACCAGAATTGGTAGGAGGCTCCTTTTCCTGCTGACCCATATTATCTACTCTAGACATGTTTTTAAAAAATATACTTTAAATGTAGAGTTTAGAATGTTCTCTGTTGTGGCAAGTTAACTAGCATCTTTTGGAAAAATAGAATTAGAGAAAAGAATTTGTTAATGAGTTTTCTTTTGATTTTCTTTGCTTTTGAAACGTTCCTCATTGAATTAATTCAGACTTTTATTGCCACAAATTTTGATTTTAAATAGGTGGAAACAACTTTCTGACCTTGATTTTTGTTACATAGGAAGTTACATAGGAAGTGAAATTATCTCCATTCCAGCTCTTCCCCAGAATAGATTCTATCTTGTAATTTTGTTGCCTCTGCCTCTGGGTAATGAGATTAAAAATACACTTGATAATGTCCAACCAGAATTTATATTTTTACCTAGAAATTTATTGATTGCTCTCTTCAGTTAGTACAAATATTCTTGAAATTTCTGAGTATAATATTTAAATGATAAATTATGGTCTATAAGAAGGCCATCTGATTACCTTTATCCTTTTATTGAGCTTTTGTACAGTTCATGCACAGTTCTTAAAATTAGACCCCATCCACGACCCCAGCCTCCTGCTGGACCTCATGCATTCCACCACACACATTAAGTCTTGTCCAGTCAAGCATATTGTACCCAGATGTCCCCTGGTGCGAATCATCCACTGAGGACTAGTCAGCCTATCTAGACATTGTAAGTATTCTTTCCCCCACCAAGTAGTAATCAGTCCCCAGTAGTTCCCAGTTTAAGGCTAGTCAGCCACCCATTTCTCTCCATTCTGTGTCCTTGTCTGATGGAATTGGTGTGGAACCTGTGCTCAATGCCACCTTTACCACAAGTTCATGTTTACAAGCTTCCAGTGGCCTGAAAGTTTCTGTTTCCCTATGTTAATAAACCACCCCTGGCTCTTACTATCTTTCTTCCCCCTCTTCCACAGTGGTCCCTGACCATGAGTGGGTGAGGTTTATTTTAGGAGTCCTATCCAGGGATGCACACTCTGCATTTAAAACTTGGCCAGTTGAAGCTTTCTGTGCACATGGCACTTTGTTTTATAAGGAAGCGTCACTGATGAGAGATAATGGATGCATTAGTTTTCTCTCTACCACTCATTCCTCTATGTTCCATGAGCATTAGGTGTAGAGGTTCAACTGGGCATCTCAGACATATTGTCTATGTCTAAACACTTGGGATTCTTTAGTAGCTGTAGAGGTCATTGGTTCTAGAGAAAACCCTATCTCTGTCACATCTCTAGACAAATGAAATTTCTGACCATATGCTAAATATGAATCCTTATACTTATAGACAAGTATACCATATACCAGTCATCTAAGAAGCTTCTTTTGGCAACAAATTAGCAACTGCTGAATTGCTATCCTTTTTCAAACTACGCTAAGCCTGAACATGGTGGTACATGCCTTTAATCCCAATTTTCCTACATTCAAAATTTGCAAATTTTACTTAAGTATTATAGTCATTAGGATTTCTCTAGAGTGTGAGCTGGTAAGATGTTCATTACATTTTTCTCATGTGTATGTATGTGTAGCGTGTGTACATGCTAATTTGTGGGTGCACATGTGTGTGAATGCCTGTAGAGGCAGATTTTGACATTAGTTGTCTTCTCAGTTGCTGTCTACCTTACGTGAAACTCCTGTTTTAAATAGTTTAGGTTCACAGTTTGCTCCTGGAATCCCATAGTCACTTCCCAAGTGCTGGGATTACAGATGGACTGTACAGATGGGGTTACTGATGGACCAGGTTTTTTGATGGTTTGGGTGGATCCTAACTGTCTGGTCCTCCTGCTTGTACAAAAGCTACTTTGTTGGCTGAGTCAATTCTCCAGACCCCTTGTTCACTACATTTTTGATAAACATAATTTATTTTAACATAGTCCTGTTAGTACTTGTATAGCAAGTAAAATTTATTGCAAAGTCCCCATATTCATATTCTCTCCTTCCCTCTCTCCTTCTCCCTCTCCCTCTCCCTCCCTCTCCCTCTCTCTCTCTTTCTCTCTCTCTTTCTCTCTCTCTCTCACACACACGTGTGCATAGGTAAACATGCACATGTGACATTCATAACTGAGTACTCTGGCTGGTTGAATGATAGAAGTAATATCACTGCATTGCATAGACATGCATTATAGACTAGAGAGCCAGATAAACTGCTATGAAAAAGTATAAGAAAGAGGACAATATTTCATTCATATATATGTATATATATATATATATATATATGACATTTTAACAATTGATATCTATTTTACTCTAAAAACATAAAGCACTTGACATCCAGAACAAAATGGGGGAAAGAATCATATAGAACATATTTAGTTTTAAAATTCTAAATGCTTTAAATGACAATGATTTATGAGTTCCTTCACAATGCCACAAGTATCAAGCTTACACAAAAAAATTTGGTTTTGTGTCAGATGTGATGGTACAAACCTATATTCCCCAAACTTGATGTGTAAGAGTATCATGAATTTGAGGCTAGCATGGAGTATATAGAAACTCTTCAGAAAGACTTCCTTAAGAAATCTGTGTATAAAGTATATAAACTGAATAAAGTTTATACTTAGACTTGGGTCCAGTCTTTAATGTGGCTCATTATGTTTATGAAAATACTTCCAATCCCTCCAAAATACAGTAGGAAGCAATCTACTGTATTGCTACATTGTTTTGTTTTGAGACAGGGTCTCACTGTAGCCCCGGTTGGCCTGGAACTCAATGTAGACCAGGCTGACCTCCATCTTATAGAGATCCACCTGACTCTGCCTCCCAAATGCAAGAATTCAGGGTATGTGCAACCATGCCTGGCTCCATGCATTTTTTGACAAGTTACAGGCAACTTGCAGTTCCATTATTTGTTTGGATCGTTTTCATTTTTGACAGGAGGGTCTCAGAATGGCCAAGAATTCTCCATAACTCTAGCTTCAGATTTTCACTTACCTTCCTCCTTCAGCTACCTAAGTGTTGGAATTAGAAGCATGAGCCACCGCATCCAGCCATTTTTTATTACTAAAAACCCAGGTGTCATATGTGGTATGTAATGATGGACAAAACTGAAGTGACTGTCTATTTCTGAGGAGACTAGCTCTGAGAATATCACAGGGTCTTTCTGTTTGGTGCTCTTGTGGTTATTAGAATTCTGCCATATGGTGTTCTTGCTTACAATTCCTCTTTCACAATTGATTCCCTCCCACTTCCCACTTGTAACCTTTGAATGCCTCAGAAGGAATATACAAGTCACTAGCCTCCTCCAAGGAGAACAGAGAGGAAATTTTGGAGCAAAAGAGGAACATGTGAAGTTACAAAATGCTCCTTTATACAGAAATCACTAAGAAAGTTTATGGAGAACAAAGGCAGGGATGGATGCACAGGTTGTTCAGGAATTGGGCCAAGTGTACTGTATGAAATGAGACAGAAGAGACAGCAAAACAGAAGGGAAACAGGAGAGTTAAAGAGTGAACCACACATACTCTTAAAGAGGTAAAACCAGAATGGAGGAAAGCCAAATCTAGGTGAGTGCTTTATTGATTGGATATGGAATATAAAGTTAAAGTACTATTAAGGCCGAATAGAAAGACCAAATAGTCCTTTGCTGGGAGTCTGATTCTTTTACGAACTGAAAGTTTAGAATTTTGACTCCAAATTGGCTGCAGTCATATACATAAAGTGTTCTTTTCATAGTATATATTGAGAATGGGAATATCAATGGATTATGCTTAAGAGCTAGTTGTAAGTATAGAGTTAGACTTACTCCTTATAAAGACCATAGAGTGAGGATCTTTATCAAGACCGTGTCCAGATGAATGAACAGTTGGAAGAATGACTGGCAGGTAGATGAACTAGCAGTAATTTAAAAAGGCCAAGTCAACAGTAGAGACATAGCAAGCTGAACCCCCAGAGAAAAAATCAGATCCCTTCACTTACACAAAGTGTCAGTTGCCAGGTAACTAGAGAATAGGGCCAGAGCAAGCCACATCAAAATGAACAAGAAACAAGCTACGTGTGCATAGAAAGGCTGGAGACCTGTCTGGCTATAGAGTCCATGTAACAAAACAGCATGCCTGAGCAAAGACAGATCTAGGTCTGGAGAAGGCAGTGCTATATGAATTACTATTAAAGAAATGAAAATTTTGAATTTTGGATCTCTTCTTTTATTTAATAAATTGTCTCAATTCTGTCTCTGAAACAAAAAAAAAAAACATTTATCTGTCGATAGACATTCTGCCTAATTTCTTTAGTAAGCTGTGGTTGACAGTGCCTCACTATGGATGTGTATGTGGTTTTGATTTTGAAACAATCATTTTATTCAGTCCAGACTAGCCTAGAATTTTCTACCTCATGACTTAGAAGTGTCTTTGAATACTTAGAATAATGACTTTAATTTGTTAGATGTTTCTGTTGTAAAAGAAAACTCTATACATTGCTTGAAGTCTTTGAATTTTTTTTTATTATACTTATTGATTTTTGTAGGTACCAAGGATTGAATCGAGGGCCTTACACATAGGCAAGGGCTCTACAACTTATCTGTCATCAGCCATTTGAAATTACTCTTTGTTTGGAATTATACTGACCTCTAACGCAGTTTAAGATGACATTGATTCTGGATCCTCCTGTTTTCCCCTCCTCAAAGATGTGTGCTACCAGCCTAAATTTTACATTTTTTAAAACATTTTTTCTTATTTTTTGGATTTTAAAAATATTCATTCTTATATGTTTGAGTGTCATGCTTACCTGTATGTATGTGCAACCACATATGTGAAGTTCTCCAAGAGGCCGTTCTGTCTTTGTAGATGGGTGCAGTCTCTACTAATAGATGTTGATGAAATATTATACTCAGTATCCTGAATTTAAACTACTTTATGAATAATCCTATGACAGTGTTCAGAGCATTTTGATTTAGGCCTTGAACTTTTCTTGGTATGTAGAATTAGAAACATTGATCTGGGAGTGTATATATTCATTTTGCTTATTAGACTTTTTAAAAACTTTTTTATTTTTATTCTTATGTGTGTGTATCTGTGTGTGAATGTATGTTCTATGTCATGGAGGTGAATAAGGTGGCCAAAAGACAGTGTGGGATCCACTGGAGCTGGAGTTACAGGTGATTGTGAGCTATCTCACATGGGTGCTGTAAAAAGAACCTGGGTCCTGTAAGAGCAACAAGTACCCATAACCACTGAGCCATCTCTCCAGCCCCTTTGAACATGTTTTATATCTTTATGTGTGCTGCTTGTAGGCATGAGGATCTGATTTTTCTAGAATACACATAAAAAGCAGAGAACAGCAGCCTGATTGCCTGATTTTGTAAACCTAGTGCTAGGGTACTAGAAGCAGCTAGATCTCTGAATCTCACTGGCCAGCCCAGTCTAGCAAAATCAAAGAGGAAACTACTTGATTTTGACATCTGTCCTCCAAATACAGGTCCATGAACACAAAAGCAAACATACCTATACATTTATACAAAAGAATTCCAAAGAATAAAATCTAACAGGTTTCACACGTCTAGATGGGTCAAATGAGTGTTAAGATTAGGGAATAGTGAAATTCATTCCTAAGGAGATGTTAGAGCATGAGAGTATATGTATGAAGTGATATTGTTTGAACATTGTCTTGTTTTAACCATAGAAGATTGAAGTGCAGCTGTAACGTGCTTTCTTCTGCAGAACCCATCGATTGTTCGCGAAGCTTCTGCCAAGCTTGCATTGTTCTAAGAGAACCTGCATCACACCTTTATTTGTAGCCCTCCCCTAGGTATTAAGGATCTTGAATTTTACTGTTGATATCGACTTTTGTGGACCAACAATCATGGTAAGATGTACATTAAAGCAAAGGGTTGGTTAGCTGCTATAATGGCCAGAAATCATAACTTCTAGTATATGTGAGTCTTTTGAGTTCTAAAATATAGAAAGGAAGACTCATCTATGAAGATGGAGTAACAAAATGAGTTGACTGACCACTGTATGATTTTTTATTAATAGTGGCTAGTAGCTTTGGAAATAATAATGAGAGATATCTTATCATGAGAAAGTTAAAAAGAGGTTTGTAGTAAAGTACCACAGTACAGACAGGCACTTCTTAGGTTAAATTAAAGATTTGCAGACTAATGGGGAAATAACAGTTTTTGCATTAATAACATAGAATCTGGATATATAGGTGCATCTTAACTGCAGTACTGTGGTTCTAACAGTCTAGAACATAAATTCACAATGAAAAGTATGCCACTCCCAAAGGGGATATGTGAAATTGGTTATTGAGATGTACAAAAGCATTTACTGATTCTACAAGATCATCCAGAAGATCACATTGCATTAAAACTACAGAATATCTTAATAAAATCTCCTAAAGGAGGGTAATAGGATAATGGTGCCATGAGTGGAATGGATAATGAACACAAAGGTCTAGAAACACTTTGTGCTGAGTATAATCTCAGCATTTTTTAGTCAGACAGGAAGACCAAGAACTCAAGGTTATAAGCTCTAGCAAGTTTGAATTCTGCCAGGGTTACATAATATCCTGACTGAAAAAAAAATACAACCAAAGTTTTAAATCATAGTGATAGGAGTGTGATAAGTGTCGAAGCCCTTTAGAGAGCTAATGATTCGTTAATGCTTTCTTTAGGTTTGTGGGATTTGTAGTTTTTGATTGAGGTGGTTTATCATAATAAAACACTTCACGGGGTCAAGTGTTACATAGGAAGCTCATAATTTGGGGAAGGGAAACAAGAAAATGACGATGGCAGCTCTACAGAAGAACCAGGCTGAAGGCTTTGTGTCTCAGGAAGACTGCTCTGACAGGATTCTGAAAATTACAGGTATTTTTAGAGAAGTATAATGATCCTTAGTCAAATTTTGGTACTTTAATATTTAGAAAATATAGAGGATTAAAAGATTTAAAATGTAAAGGATTAAAGACTTACCTAAAGAGACCTGGTTGTAGATGCAGAAAATAAACCAGGGAAATATAGAAAACTAGACTTGAGAAAGTAAACTCATCATCGTTCTCTTCTTTCTTGCAGACTGTGGGTAAGAGTAGCAAGATGCTGCAGCATATTGACTATAGAATGAGGTGTATCCTGCAGGATGGCCGAATCTTCATTGGCACCTTTAAAGCATTTGACAAGCATATGAACTTGATCCTCTGTGATTGTGATGAGTTCAGGAAGATTAAGTAAGTAAGGCTGGTTTGGGGAATGGACATGGGAGGCAGAGGTAGTAGAGGACAAAGCTGAAGAAAGGACCACATTGAAGCAGTCACAGAAAGTCTAGTGTGGTCAGTCTAATATGTAACCTGTTGACTTCCTCTATAAATGGGGGAAGATAGATCCTCAGTAAACTCAGAACACTCAAATGGGAAGTTGGCAAAAAAAAAAAAAACATGTAGTCTGGTTTGAATAAAAACTACATGTTGTAAAATAGATAGTTCTCACCTCAATATTATTTAGATAAATAATTTGAATTTATTTACCACATTAGCATGCAACTCGAGGCTTCAATTTTGTCTAACTTAATGGTCTTTTTCCTGTCGTTTCAACCATATATGACAAAAGAAATTCAGGTAATATTTCTATACAACCAAAAGCATTCAAAGAAAAAGAATTTTACTATTTATGAAGGATAAATAAGTGTGCATGTTTGAGGAAGGGTAGGCAACTGAATTATTGTTTATGTGTTAAACTTAGCATCAGTTTTGTCTTGATACTTTTGTGTAGGGATCACTAGGATATTTCTCTCTGAAGTTTATGTTTGATTTATAGGCCAAAGAATGCAAAACAGCCAGAGCGTGAAGAAAAGCGGGTTTTGGGACTGGTGTTGCTGCGTGGAGAAAATTTGGTATCCATGACTGTGGAGGGTCCACCACCTAAAGATGTAAGGATGATGTAGGACAGGCCCTTTTTATGTTCTGTGAATTTGTAAAATTACACATAAAGGATAGCGCTTTAATATAGGAGAGCTTTTCATTATTTGAGTTGATTGAGATCAGTATACAGAGGCACACAATAGTCTACCTTACTCAAATAAACTATGTCTAGTACTCAACATCCATTTTTGAATCAAACGTACTGTTAGGAATTAAGGTTTTGATAAGTCCTTCTGTCCTTATGATTGCTATGATTATAAGTGTGTGTCCTCAAAATTTGAAATATATCTACGTATTACAAATCTAGAGAGTACTTAGGACACATCAGCTCATTTATTCATTTGAATATAGCGCTAATATAAGATATTTGCATTGAGAGAGAATATAGAGAATTTACCTTTGAGCAAAATTGTTCAGGACTTGGATATGTCATGTGGTCAAAGCTATACATTTTCTTGTTTCAGACTGGCATTGCTCGGGTGCCACTCGCTGGCGCTGCAGGAGGTCCTGGAGTTGGCAGAGCAGCTGGAAGAGGAGTACCGGCTGGTGTACCTATTCCCCAGGCCCCTGCTGGATTAGCAGGCCCTGTTCGAGGAGTTGGAGGTCCATCCCAGCAGGTAAGGTACCAGCAGACATTTTAAATTAACGGGGCCAAGGAGATGTGGAAACACATGTATATTATGTACTATTTAAGCATCATACTGCGCTAGAAGAAATTGATAGTCAAATATGGAGTAGAAGGGGAATGATGCTTGCTACTTTAAATGTCTATTGTACCCTTTATAGTAAGTAATGAAAAATATGCAAGAATGTTCCAGAGTTGAGAAAAGGCCAGAGTTTATATAATGTTAGTATTCCCAGACTTCAAGACTTCAGAGTGAGAGCCTGGCGTTGAAACTCAAGTGGTAAGGTATGTTTAGCATTCATATATCCCTGGATTTTATCTTCAGCACCAGAAAAATTGAGTGAGATAATGTCTGAATATAGTAACTACTGATCTAATAGAACATAACAACCAATAACATTTTGTGCTTGAAAATGAGAGACTATCGTTCACCTTCTACTGCCTTCCTGGCATCCCTTCTCAGGTAATGACTCCACAGGGAAGAGGCACTGTAGCAGCTGCTGCTGTTGCTGCTACTGCCAGCATTGCTGGAGCCCCAACCCAGTACCCACCAGGACGGGGAACCCCACCCCCACCTGTAGGCAGAGCAACCCCACCTCCAGGTAAGAGATTTATAAATGGTCATAATAGATTGTGTCTCTATGAAGTCTGTCATCTTAAGGAAGTGATAGCTCAAAATTTTGTGAATAAGATAATGAGTTAGATATAGTCTGAGTGCCTTGGTGTGAATTTAGAGACTGTTGAATTACTGGCTTTAAATGAAATGTTAGGATCCTTTTGAATTATGGTTATATGCAGGTGTTTCAGATGAAGAAAAATCACTGTCATTATTGTCGATGCATTTCTTTTACCATTATTTTGTGTTAAATCGAAAACCAATCTAAGATGACATATGAATACTTCATTTATGTTCTATTTTTCCTTTATAGGAATTATGGCTCCTCCACCTGGTATGAGACCACCCATGGGCCCACCAATTGGCCTTCCCCCTGCTCGAGGAACACCTATAGGCATGCCCCCTCCAGGAATGAGACCCCCTCCACCAGGAATTAGAGGTTGGTATTTTGGTATGAGGATGGAAGTGACAGCCAGGTACTTGAATATCTGTATATTCTTAATAATTTTCATGGAATCTTGTTATTTTTCCTTTCCAGGTCCACCTCCCCCAGGAATGCGCCCACCAAGACCCTAAGATATTATTGATAAATATCAACCTCTCTTTACCCTGCACTGCTTCTTGTGAAATTGTGTAGCCTGTGAACTTTTTGCCCCCTCTCTCTGCATTAATAATAGCTAAAAATAAATACATAGAGCAATGAAATGGAGTTATTGTTGTGCAAGATTTTCTTTGTCTGTTGTCAATCTACTTTACTTTCTTAGGGTTAAAAGGGTGTGACACTTGTTTCTAAGCCCTGACCTTCACTTTGTGCATTAACTTTTATTGGTTAAAAATGATATGTGCAATGACTAAGTCAAGATGGCTGTGCTAACATATGTACATGGCACTTTGATTACTATATCTTGTTTATCTGAAGGTATGTAAAGAAGGTGTATTTTAGGCCATATAAGGAAATTATGACCCTTGCATGCTTTTTTGTTCATTAAATCAAAGCCTTTGGAATACAAGTTATCCTTTGGAGAAGAGGACTTTACCTCAATTTTTACAGTTGTCTATAATCAGTATAGAAGACCAGATCTGGGAATGGAATCTCTCTGATGGTAAGCATTAATTTATAAATAGGAAATTATTTATAGTGACTATGTATTAGGAAGCAGGTTGTGCATTCTTGAGATAAATGAGTAGTATAACTTAAGGTAAATTTCACAATATATGGCACACTAAAATTCATACTAAAATCATGTCCACCTTCATATTAGTGTAGGATTTACTACAAGTTGTGAGAATAACAGATGATGTTGAGTTATATATAGTGAAGGAATGCCCTGGAAGCCAGTTTTAGTTTGAATTAGTTTTGTAACAAAGAAACCATTTTTTAGAAGGAAGAGGTTCTTAGGTTTCTACTGGTCATAAATAAATTACTCATTTTGAGATTAAGAAATAACTTTTCAATTTGACTGTTAGGATTTGGTAGTTGCATTTATTATTTAAGACCTTAGGTTGATTATAATTGCATGTTTCCTTGTTTTACCCTTAGTTCTTGTTGTGCTATGCAGTGGTAGTCAGAAGGAAAGTGGGAGCATCCATGTGACCATAGTTATTGTTACTAACTTTATATCACTTTTTCAGAGCAGGGTTTATGGGAACTATATGTTAAGAAACATAAAGTGTAGAAGATGTCGCTTATTTGGGGAGTTTATTAAATAATAGTGGTGTACTGCAATTTTTTGGTATAATTTGTTTTCCAGAATTTAAAATGCTAAAACATACTTGTAGATTTAACTAAACTCACAAATTGCCTTACTATGCAAATATGTGGTTAAGAAATCCTTGCATTCTCTAAACAATATGTTGTTTGGGCTTAATTTCAAATTATACTCTCTTCCTTTGTTTTAGAATCTGTTAGAACAGACATCTGTAAGATTTTGGCATGCCTCAATACAGCATATCTGAGGAAAATCTGTTTTCTAATTTTACTTCTTAAACTAAATGTCTTTTTGCAAATTCAAGGTGAGATGCTTGAGTTTTAAAATTATTTTGATTTTGATAATACCATTATGTGCCTGAAACTTTCTAGGAATTTTATAAACAATATTTACCAGTGGATTGTGTCAGAAGACAAACTGAAGCATGTATTTCCTTACAATTTAGTGAATACGTGAATCTACAGAATAGAGATATGCATAACCATTCTTGTCTTCAGGCGTCCATGAAAGCGAGGACTTAGACGTTATCCTTCATTTTTTGTAAGGATAGGAATTTAGAGTTTCACAAAGCCTAAGGCTCCCCTCTCACTTACTATGTATGAAAGATGAATATGAAGGCCCATATCCTCCCTGCCTCAGCCTCCCATGTGCTGGGATTATGGGTGTGTGCTACCACACACAGCTTTGTCTTAACTGTTATATTCAGATGAATGTTTGTTTCCTAAACAGTTTGATTACAGCTTTCTGATTTCCTGATAAACATCATTATTTGACTCCATAATAATCTTTACATTGCATAATAGTTCCTTACCAGAGCATTTGATCTGTTTATGAAAAATGAGAAAAACTACATGGATACAGATTAAAAGAAAATAATTTTGAGGTTAGACATGTAATTCAGTGGATGAATTCCTGCCTATCAATCAGAAATCAATAGTTTTGATCCCCAGAAACACATAAACTTGGTGTAGCCAAATTTGTACCTTTTTGTGTGTGTGCATCTACTTCACTGGTGCTGCACATGCAGTCACTCGCATGATTGCTTAGCATGGGCCACCCTCTGCTATGCAGCTATCAGTTGCTAAGAACGGCTCAGCTAGGAATAGGACATCCCACGCACTTCCCCTCTTCATGGTGGGATTTTTGTCTAGCTTGATTTTGCCCAGGTCTTGAGTATGTTGTCATGAATGCTGTGAGTTCTTAAGTGCAATTGCCATGTTATATCTAGATATTGTTTTCAGTGTAGTTAGCCATCAACTCTGGCTCTAAAAATCTTTCTATGTCCTCTTCCACAGTGATCCCTGAGACCTAGGAGAAAGGGTGAGATATAGGTACCCTGTTTAGAACTGAGCATTCCATAGACCCTTATTCTCTGCACCCTGACCAGTTGTGGATTTTTGTGTTAATTGCCCTCTATTGCCAAAAGAATCTTGTGTTAGAGTTGAGAGATGCACTAATCTGTTTGTATATAGATAAGTCTTTAAAAGTCATTTTAATACTATATCCATTGAACACAATAATAGTAATAAATTCTCCCTATTTCCTATACCCTGTGTAGGAACAGTGCCAAATATGGGTTTCATCTTATGGAGTGGACCTTAATACCAATCAGAAAGTGATTATTACAACAGTGGGCATCACATATTTGACAAGTAGATTAAAAGTGTTGATTATTTTTCCCTTTTAATAATGTTCACTTTCTAGCACTTTGAAAGCTCTCTAGTAGGGATGAAACTTCTAGCTCAGTACCAGCTTGATTCCTCCTTGTTCTATGACTCAAGTATGTGGTTTCTTCAGCAGTAGGTTCTTATCATCAAGTTCTGCAGTGTAACTGAGAGCACTGACAATAGCCTGTAATGTTTGGTGAAGGGGTGGTCTGTGAGACTTCACTGGCCAACAATTCCAAAAGAGGTAAACTATTCCTGGGACTGGGCTTTTTATTTGGAGTCTAGTAAGGGCATTGTCACCTTGTTATAGGATAACTGTTTTTGAACTCATTTTACATATGATTATGCATATATTTTAAGAAGTTTCTAAATTAATGTCTGATGGTTTAAAAAAGTAGAAATACTTTAAATTTTGAATTTGATGTTATGTAATTGATTGGAATTCATCTTTGGAGTCTCATGATCTTGCTGATCATATGTAGGATCTCAGGATATGAATTATGTTAAACATATCAAAGTGTGCTATATATGCATTTTTGTGGTAAAAGAATATCTAATGCTAATACAAAATTTGTGTGTTCATTCTATTTCAGTATCATGTGACTTCATTGTGTCAATGTAATTGATGAATGAAGAAATAAAATTTTGTCAATGAATTTTATGAAATCATCAAGTTTGCAATGTTGTCACAAGGCCACAAATCATAGCTGCTTTTAAGAAAAAAATAAAAAACATCTCAGGTAATGTAATCCTGTAAATGAAAACTGAAATATTGTAATGAATGTATTACAGAGGCCTTGACTAGGTTTATGATGAAATAGGACCTTGTCTGATAAAAATGACTTCAATATCTGAGCTTAAAGTGACACTCTGAGATCTAGTCATTGGGCCTCACTATACTACATTGCTTATTATTCTCAACAGAAAATATTGGCTTAGTTGGGCATGTGGTGCATGTTTGTAATCTCAGCCCTTGAGAGGATGAGCCTGGAGTGTTGCTACCATGGGCTGTATTTTAAGACTCTATCTTACAAAACCAAACCAAATAAAGAATCATGTCTTGATAGAAGAACTTTGAATATTTAGGACTGGCAAGTGTATTATTTCACTTTGCCAATACTTCAGATGTTTTTTTATTTCCATAAATTAGTTTTCTGCTTTTTAGAGATAATTCGTTTTCTGCATTTTGTATTTTGTTGAAAGCAAAAAGGGCACTTCTTTGGATCTCAAAAGGCATAGTCACTTGGTGGTGGAAATAAGGATGTGTGAACATGAAGCTCTTAAATTGAAAAAAATGAAAACATCATAATAAAAGGTTTCCAAGTGATGTCAGGAATGGAGAGAATAATATATGTGGAGTATATATTGCGGCATGTGGTGAGTACATGAAGAATCTGTTCCTCTGGTGTCTGCATTTGATCAACTTGGCCAGATTCCAGCATTCAGCAGATATTATTGAAGAATTAGTAACTGAGCAGATGTAGCATCCTCTATTTATGTTACAAAATAAGTTTTACGTGTTTATATTTACTTTGTCATGATGGTTTATCTAATAAGAATTCATGACTTTGATATCTGAGCTCAAATTCTGATGATATAGTTGGCTATTCCTATACAACCTAAACATTTACCTGTGCTTGTTTTGTGTTTAACCTTGTTATGATGTTTACAATGTATTTGGGGGGAAGATTTTGACTTTTTCTTTAAAATCTGAAAATTAAATATCATTTAATTTTATTATAGTGAAGGGACTTCTTGCATGAGAAATAAGGAAATTTTATTTAAAGAGAAATGGAGGAACTAAAGGTTCAAGGATCCATATGCTAAACAAAAAGAGTAAAACATAGTGTTCTAGATAAACAGGCTGAAACTCAATGAAAGTTGTAAAGCAAGCACAGAATGGTCCTGGGATTAAACTCAGGTTGCCAAGCTTGACATCATGTACCTTTACCCACTGAGCCATTGCCCCAGAGTAGTAGATGTCTGTGACCATTTATAAATGACAGTGAAGACTGTTGCATTTTAGGTCTTCATTTTGTGATTTATCTGAGTACAGAACGCATTCTTCTCACAGTATAGCTTTCAAAATTGAGTTGATATTGTCAATCATTTTGCTTTTTGTCACAATTCTAAATTTTCTGGTGTCATTTCAAGAGCATGTACAGCATTTTCATCAGGATTAAAATCATTAAGGTACTCCCTTATTTTACTCAGAGAATTAGCCCCACACCTCTTAGATTCATCCAGGTTGTTGCAGTCTGGATTCAACTTCAGCTGGTACTTCCTGTTTTAGTTCCTTTGCTGCTTCCATCTCATCTATACTGGAATTCTCCTCTACAGTTTCGGATTCATGAAAGTCATCCATAAGAATCACTGGGATTACCTTCATAGCCTGTGGCTGTTGATGTTTTGGCCTTCTCCCTTGAGTCACCAGTATTTTTTATGTCATCTAAAATGGTGAAACTTTTCTAAAATAATTTCTTTGTGTGTATATGTATGTGTAGTATATAAGTACATGTGTACTGGGGTATTGTGCATACATGTGCAGATAGGTGTGAAAGCCAGATGTTCATTTCGATCGCCTTCCTATATTTCCTTCAATTTAATATATTTTTATTAATTTTCAGTGTACATTTTTATTGAATTTTTGTGCATTTCATACAAAACATCTTCATCATCTTTATATCCTTTCCCATTCATTCTATAGAACCCCAGACCAGATTTCATGCATTCTGTCATATATGTTAATGCCTATCCAGGCAAATAGGTGTACCCAATATCCTTCAGTGCAAGTTCATCCACTGTGTTCTAGTCAGACTATATAGAGTCTCTCCATATATAAAAAAAAAAAAGATCGATTTTCCCTCAGTCTGCAGTAATCACCTGCCAGTCAGCTAAGCCAATTGACTAACATTGGGTCCTGCTGCCTATTTTCCCAGTTCTATTCTGTGTTTTTGTCTGATTGAGTTCACATGGGTCTTAGCATGCTGATACCTTTGCTGTAAGTTCATATTAACAAGATCCCAGGAATCTGTAAGACTGTTTCCTCACAGCCATGCACCCCCTGCCCTGGCTCTTGCAATCTTTCTGCTCCTTCTTCTGCAATGGTCCCTGAACCCCGGATGGACAGAGTTTAATATAGAACTCTGGAGTTCTGTCCAGAGACCCACACTCTGTAGACTCTTGCTCTCCACACTTTGGACAGTTGTGACCTTTTTTGTTCATTGCCCTTTGTTGTCTGAGGTGACTTCGTTGATGAGAGCTGAAAGATGTATTATTAGTATTCTCTCTACTCCTTGTTCCACTATGTTCCATGAGCCTTAGGTGTAGAAGTTCCATTGGGATGTGTCATTTAGGTTTGGGACTCTCACAGATACTTTTTGTGTGTGACCGATTATGGAACTCTGTAAGTCTCTGTCCCTTGCAAAAGAAGCTTCTTTGATGAATGGTGATTGACATACTTGTCTTAAGCAAACATATCCATAGTTTAGCATATAGTAAGAAAGTACATTTGTCTAGGGATGTGACAGGCTTAGGGTTTTCTCTAAGATCTATGATCTCTCCAGCCATGTGTATTTGGCCATATTTACAGTTCTGCCTTCATCAGTTGTATCATCAAGATCTACTAGTTAACTTGTTGAAGCATTTGTATCAGAATTGATGGAGCATTTTTAGTTATGCAGTGATTTCTTTTCCTAAAGCATATGAACCATTGCCTACTAACTTGGAAACTTCTTTTTCAGCTTTATTCTCCCAGCCCTCAGAGGATTGAGGAGATTTAGACCTTGCTCTGGATTATGATTTTGATTAAGCGAGTATTTGGTCTTATTTGTTCTGTCTAGACTGGTAAAACTTTATTATTTCTAATCATTCTATGTTTACTGAGGTAATAGTACTATTTCTCCTCTAGAATTGTTTCAATTCTGGGCTCTTAGGACTTTATGTGCCTTGCACATTAAGCTTGGTCATTTTTAACATTATTTAAGGTAATACGTATCTAGTTCTTCATTTCCTTTGAAAACTTAGAGGATATTAGGGTGATTACTTAGGCTGTTTGAATATTATTGACTTTCAAGGAATTGAGAGGCCTGTAGAGAGGGAATGGGATAGGAGAATATTGTTCAGTAGCACTGTCTAGTCATACACTGTACTTTTCTTGGGTATAATTCATGACAATATGCATTAATTTTAAGATGACTGATAAGGACTAGAGAAATGATTCAGCAGTAAAGAGCAGGTATTACACTTCCAGGTGACCAAAGTTTGGTTCCAGCACTAACATTGGGCATCTCACAAATAATTGCCTCCATCTCCAGCTTCAGAGGGACCTAATGCCTCTGCTTCTGCAGGGACTTGCACCTGCACATACTTGCCCTTAAACACAGACATGCCTTTTCTCTCTCCCCCCACTGCCCTCCCTTCCCCTCTCCTCCCCTCCCCCTTCCTCCCCCGCCCATCCCCTCCACTTCCTACTACACTCCCCCCTCCCCTCCCTTCCCCCCTCCCCTCCCCTCCCAACTCCTCCCTTCCCACTCCCCTCCCTTCCCCTCCCCCCCAACTCCCCCCTTCCCACTCCCCTCCCTTCCCCTCCCCCTCCCCTCCTAACTCCCCCCTTCCCGCTCCCCTCCCTTCCCTCCCCCTCCCCTCCCCCTCCTTTCTCCTTCCCTCTCCTATCCTTTTCTCTCCTCCTTTGTTCATACTGTTTGTTTCTTAATCCAATCTGTATATCAATGCAAAAAACATAGCTCTCATTTCATAGGGAATAAGAGTTTATCCTGGAGGCAACAAATTCAGATTATCCTAAGTACTATGTTTAAATAGGTACACAAATTTCATAAAGCAGAGAAGTCTCTGTAACAGGCCTCAGATACTGTCTGGTGACATTAATTTGAATTGGGGTAAGCTTGTGGTTTATATTGGTTAAGAAATCCCAACTCAACCCAAGAACCATTTGTAAATATGAAGTGGGCTGGGGGTGGTAGGGGAAGTACAGATCAAGGAGGGTTTTGAGTAAATCAAACACCATTTTTATGGAAATCTCAAAAATTAAGTAAAAAAATCACTATCAAAGTTTTAATATTCACAAGGATAGTAAAGGATTTTAGAAATCTTATTTATCTGTTTATTTATCTCTTTTACTTTGAACTAAACAAAGCTTCTGCATGCTAGGCAAATGCTGTGTGTGTTGAACTGACATGCAAATAGCCTGTGGATGGCTTCTGAAGAGAATAAATATAGATCAACAATATTTGGTTCTCATCCATAATATTTTAGCCATCAATAGTCAACAGTTTCAGTTATTTGATATTCTAGAATCTTTTACACATGCATAATACCCTACAGAACATAAGTTTATTTTTCTAGTTAGCCAAACATTATATTTTGTGAATAATTTTATGTCTTTAACACTGTGATTAAAACTGTGATTAGGCAGTGAGTAGTATTAAGGGAAAGATCATAGTAAATCTTATAGCCATCATTATCTGGGCTTTGATTTTTTTATTTTACTTATTTGTCTTAATTGTGTTTGTGTTTAATGATGTGGAGTGTATATTCAGTATAAATGGAGATGAAGACAAATATCACCCAGGTTTTTGAATTTCACATGCTCATGGGTGGGAGCAATCTTGAAGCAAAAATACAAGCCCATGAGTTTATTTCCCAAATTTCTGTAGTATGGGAAACATCCCAAATCCCTCCTAGAATTCTCTCCCTCTAGGTCAACAAAAGCCTTTGATATTTTATTTTTAAACATTTTGTTTATTTATTTATGTATTTGTGTGTATATGCATGTATTTTGTGAGCCAAAAGAAGGCATTGAATCCCTAGGCATGGGCATTAGAGGCATTTACTGAATGCATCACTTAATATGCAGTTCTGGGATTGTCATGATTGGATAGCAAGCCTTCTTGAACTCTTCAGCATCTCTTTAGTCTAGATTTTTTTCCTTTTTATTTGATAAAAATCATTTTTTAATGTTCTAGGAATTCACAGTGGACCTAACATTCTGAATTTTTAGTTTTTTAAAATGTTTCTTATAATAGTATAGGTCTCTCTTTAATAGAGATAGACCATATACCTTTTAGGTTTTTTTGTTTTGTTTTGTTTTGTTTTACTTTTTTATAGGACACTCAGAAGATAGGGATGATTTCCTAAGTTGGTATATCTTTTATTTAGAAGAACTAGCGGAAGTATCTTAGGCTCAGGGAGCCAGAAGCTTTAGTTTGGTGGCTTGAAAAAATATTTAATTTTTCTGTATTTTATAAAATACATCTTGATCATATTTAGACCCCTTCACCTATCTGCAACTCCACATGGGATTTCATGCATTCTGTCCTAATAGTTAAGGTCTGTTGAGTCAGGTTTGTGTTTGCAAATGTTCCTCAGTGTGAGTCCATCCACTGGAGCCTGGCCAAACTATCTAGCATTAACCTCTAAAGTAGATCAACTCCCTTTACCCAGCAATGATCATATGTCAGTAGTCCTTCAGCTAAGATTGGGGTTGCTTACCTATTTGCCCCCTCATTTGCTGTTTTTTTTGTGTGATTTGGATTTGATGGGTCTTGTGCATGCTGTCACCATTTCTGTAAGTTCATATGAGCAAGTTTCTAGCCACTTGGAAAATTCTGTTTCCTTGTGGTTGTCCACCACCCCTGGCTCTTAAATCATTCCACCCCTTTTCCACAATGGTCTCTGCGACCTGGATGGCAGAGGACATGCACTCTGCAATCTTTTTTTCTCTACATTTCACATAATTGGGGATTCTATGTTAATTATCATCTGTTTTATGAGGAAGCTTTACTGATGAGAATTGAGAGATGTGTTATTTTCTCTGCAATATTTTCTCTGCCTTTGTTCTACATTCTGTGAATCTTAGGTGTAGTTTTTACATTGTAGACGTTTCAGTAGTTTGGTGAATTTTGACAACTTGACAATTCGTTTTTTTAAGCTGTCAATCTATAGGATTGAACATAATAGGCATAGTATAATTTTAGAAAATAGGCAGAATTTTACAAATAGATTTAAATATTTGTACATTAAAATGGATTTTATTATCATTATGTAGGTTAGCTGGAATATATGTACCTGAATCCTCTGCAAGAGCAGCCAGTGCTCTCAACTACTGAGCCTTCTCCAACCCTTTGCATGTATTTTTTATTGTAGATAATTGGGGGGGGGTTGTGTGTGTGTGTGTGTGTGTGTGTGTGTGTATGTATGTGTCTTGTCTGTGAGTGTGTGTGTTGTTTTCTGTTAAAGTTTGAGCTCAGTGCCTCTTGTATGATAAGTGATTACTAGATGACAAAACATGTTCTTAGCTTACCAATTCTACAGTTCTTTTTCTGGTGCTGTTAATATCACCCAGAGTTTTGTGCATATGAGGCAAGTGCTCTGTCACTAAGATGTACTCCTAAAATTTGGGGTTCATTTTCTCCTTCCATCCTTTGCTGTGGGCCACCATATTCCTTTTTATATAGGTATTTGGAAATACCTTGTGGAAGACCTTGGCTGGATTTATGATGAGCTATGTTTACTGAGCATGATGAAATGAGGCTCAATATGATTACTCTGAAGTCTAGCCTAAGTGTCAAATGAATTTTATTATCACAAGGTTTTCCAAGGAGACTGGAACTGTAGATTTTTACAGTGTACCAAAGTTGGTTCTGACTCTCTGATTTATTTTCTTTTTCTAAAATGCCCTCTATATTCATAAAATAGAAGGTTTTCATTTTCTTTTCCATTGTGTATTTCAAGTGATGAAGTGAAGAGAGTAGGACTTGGAAGCTGCTATGCATACCCCATTACCAAGTTCCAAGTCACTCTGATGGGGGTTCCATTTTTCATTCACACAAGAAATTGCTAGGTTGCCAGTAAGACATGCATTCCTTTGGTATACGATAGGATTTAATTTATATTTAGCAGAATGCTAAGGTTTCTGAGGTTAGTCTAATTGTCTCTGGAATCTAACAAGCTGTTGCTAGAATATTGAAGAATTTAACCCAAAGAGTTTTAATTGGACTTCTGCAGTTACTGATGCTGAGTGTGAGAAAGGATTTTGAGAAATATCATGCATTTTTGAATCATACCTCTATCTCCTATTTGTGTATAATATTTTTGCTTGTGTGAGTGCTGTTTCTTTTGTTACCTGTGAAGAGAATTGTGTGAATCAGTGTTTAAACCATTAATTTATATAAAGTTTTAAAAATATATCCTAAATATATGTATATAAGATATCTTTAAATAGTGATTTGTAGATTTTTCAAGTCTCTGTGTTTTGTATGTATATGTGAGTGAGTGATAATAAGTTTTGGTGTTAATATTGTGCCAGATCATGAAAATGACTGGTGTTTCATGAAAAATGTATAGTACTGGGGTTCAAAGAAATGAACATTCATTCAAAACATTCAGTTGTAAAACAGTATATTTCTGAGGCTGGTGAGATGCATTGGATAAATTGAGACAAGTGAACATTTGAACTACTAAGTGAGTTAAGCTTAAGAGCGTTTGAGTGACAAATAAAAGGAAAAGAGGAATGTTTGGTCTGAGATACAGGTTTCGTGAACAGTGTGATGTTTGTTACAGCGTATGAGATCTGGTGGCAGTTTTTGGTTGAGGGCTACCCAAATAGTTCTATTTGCATAGAAATTCTTTTTAACATAGGAAATTAAGGAGTCCTGAAGAAAATAAAGTGTTTTTGTTCTTTGTGGTTAAGGGATGACTGTTTTGATGATGATGATGATAGTGATTATTTTGGAACTTTTAGAGATTTGAGACAGGGAAAGAAGAAAGCCAGGTTTATAGGTTTATTACAGTTGGAACATATGTTCTATGAAACTACATAGAAATATGAGTGATGTCCAGATTGTTCTACTTTTAAGCAATAATTTTTATAATACTATTTCAGAAGAGTAGCTGTGGGGTATAGACAGAATTATATACATAACATTTTTGCTTCTGCAATGTGAGTCTCAGCCAGCTTTTATTTTTCTTTTTTAGCTTCTGTGGCCTTACTTAAGGTGATAATGTAGCTAGTGTTGTCTTGTTTCTTGTTTTTAATTTTCTTAGTAAGATGAACTAGTTATACATCAGTTCCTACTATAATTACTCAAATGGGGAAAAGTTATACATTTATTTTTCTTTATTTCTTTTTGCTTTTCAGACAGGAGCTCATTATATAGCCTAGCTCAGGTGGGCTTTGATCTTGCTACCTCAGTCTCCCAATTAGTGCTGGAATTGGCGATTGTTGTATGCTTGGGTTAAAAATATTCATTTAAGGCCATCCATGGTTGTGCATGCCTTTAATCCCAGCACTCGGAAGGCAGGTGGATCTCTGTGAGATCAAAACCAGCCTGGTCTACACAGTGAGTTTCAGGCCAGCTGTGGCTAATATGAGACCCTACCTCAAAAAACAGAAAAGTGAATATACATTTATAGGCATCTTTCATGTATTATGTGTGTATGTATATATGTGTATATATATTTATATATTAATATATCAAGATCTTATTAAAACAGTTTATACAAGTCCAACCTTAATGTACTTCCTTTATTATATATGACTTATTAATCAGTTTAGGATTCTTTGTCCATCTTGTATAGAAATCCTGAGCAGCAGAACTCCTTGAATTGAGGCCAGCCTAGTTAACATAGCAAGTTGCAGGCCAGCTGAGGTACTGGGAGATCCTGTTTCAAAACAAACCAAACAATACCCCCCCCCCAAAAAAAATAATTAAAAATTTCCTTCCATCTATGGAGTACAGACATCTATGATGTACAGACACAGATGTAAATTTTTTATCACATCAGGAAAATTTATCTTTCTGTCTCCAGTTTTCAATTTTGTATTGTGTTGAAAGTCTTAATTTTTTGGAGAAAAAGTCCCATTCTGCAATCTAAGATAGCCTTTCACTCACTTGGTGGATCAGGCTTTCCTAAAGATTGTAAATCTCCTGGCTCAACCTCTTTAGTGATAGAATCACATATAAAAGCAACCATGCCCAATTCATCTTACTATGTAAAGCGTGATGAACTCTTGAATACTGTTTGTCCTGCTGTACTGTAGACTACTACTACTTATTTTCTTCTATCTTATGCCAAGTTCCCTGCATCCCCATCTCCATCCCCACTGGCTTGAGAGTAAAAAAAAGACTATGGGAGGGAAGGAGTGATCTATAAGGAAAGGGGAATGAAAAGTGAAAATGATACATATGACATGAAAGCAGAAATGAGGACTATTTGGAAAAGCAAGTACAAACAGCAAGAAGAATGAGGAAATTGGGGATGTCAGTAGGGAAAATGAGGATTAAAAACAAAGGATAATGCCATATATATATATATACGTATATATATATACGTATATATATATACGTATATATATATACGTATATATATATACGTATATATATATGTATATATATATATACATATATATGAAACTAGCATAATTGTTACCTTAAAAAATCTCGGTTTGAACAAAGAAATCAAACATGAACAAAGAAAGAAGTTCATCATATTGACTTCACATTATTAAGTCACAGAGAGTTTAAAAATACTGCTTATTTCCTTATAAAGGATATAAGGCAATTAAGGTATGATATATTGAGAGTATAAACCTTTTATTTTAGTTATCTTGTATATAAATTATAACCGTCTTTAGTGAGCTTGCCTGAACACTGGGTTCAAAATTTAAATGGACTGAGTACTTGAACTACCCAGCGAATTAAGTAGCAAAGTGTAGCCAAGGTAGCTAAATACATCTATGATAAATTTTGAAGTCACAAGCATTTAAAACAAGCATTGATTTAATAGTAATTTTAGTTTGTGTGTAATAATAGTTATATGTTAAAACTTGGAAATGTGATTTGGAATGTCTACAGATTTATCTGTGTCATGATTCTTTTGTATGGAGAAAGAAAGAAAATATTAAAGCATGAGCAGATAAAGAACATATTTCTTTATATGTCACTAGGCCTGAATTAATCATTTACATTCAATATGAGTTTAGATAGTTCTTTTTCTTCCTTTGCTTTATTTTATCAAAATTGATAGAATTAGCATGAAAGAATATAAGCAGACCCTTCCCCTCTAGTGAATCATAGCCCCAAATCCACCATTCATTATCATTCCAGCCTTCTCTCATTATTTGTTAAAGTTATGTTAGTAGCAAAACCATGTTTTATTTACATATGAATTGGGAGAAATCCCTTTTAACTAAAGTTGCCTGTTGAATTAGACATATGTGCAGAATGTTTTATATTTGGAAGTTTTGAATATGTTTGTCAAAGGTATTTATGTTAAATCTGTGTGGCATAAGATACATTTTTCCTAAAGAAATTAAGGAAGACACACTAAGTTGTATAATATATCTAGGATTTTGTGGTCTCTTTGTAGTGCTCTATATGTAATACAACAGAGTACTGTTAATATGAAGCAGACTCAAGACTGCTCTTTTGCATTTGAGGGTAGTTAAATTGCTAGAGTATATAGTGTTTTAAAATTTTTCTAAGCAAAGTTATACTAGATTTAGGAGATAAAAGAATGGAATTTGGAAGAGAGGGCCTATGGGACATTTTCATATGGTTTCTAGGCTTTAATCCATGTAAAGATATATGGGATATTGTGGGGGGAAATTCTAATATTCAGGAAAACTATTTTGACCTTTAGGATAGTATAGTACCTCTCAACATTAATTCACTGCTTACAGATATTACATTTTGTTTCCATATGTATATAAGGTTAAATATCCAGTGCTTTATGTGGTGTATTACTGTATAATCTATACATGGAGTAGCATGTCAATGGGTGTCTCGTATAGGTGGAAAAGTAATGGCAAGTTTATGTTCACATTTTATTGTTTAGAGATGTGTTCTGTATAGAAATATACACTTCTTTGTGTGACAGAAAGATCTCTGTATTTTTACAAAGCATTGGATAGAAAAATTAACATGGATCAGTAGAACTTGGCCTTAAATAATAGTGAATTATTGTGTAAGTTAGTGATGATGTGTGATACATGAAGACCATGAACAGTTATATGTAGATACCATTATTATTTCAAAACTATAGGAGTTATTGTGTTTGAATTTACCCAAATATTTCCAGTGAAAGTTATTTTTCATCTTAAATATCTAATTAATTGATATTACAAACATTTTACTTTACATGGGTATAAATTTAAATTTATTATTTTTACCAATTTAAATAGGGTTAAGTTTTGTTGTCACTGGAGCATACTATATAGATTCATAAGTACTAGGATACAAAAATATAATTTTTGGTTATAATAGTATATGTATCCAAAGTGTATATGTTCAACTATTGTGAATAACTGATCAGCAAAGGCAGAAACATTTAATTTTTTTAATTGCAATTCCTTTATAATGCATATTTTGGACTACTTTGGTTAATACAGGAGTATATTATTATATTCCTTTGTATGGTTTTGCATAATTTGCCAGTCCCACTTGTCACACACAAGATTTCTGTCAGTGAATCTTTCATGATTCCATTGCCTATCATGGTTTTAGTAATTAATAGTCTTCGAAAAGAACTGGCAGAATTACTGATTGGCCACAAAATAATCAACATAATGAAATAAATTTATTTTTTTCCCTGTTTTTTTGTTTCTTTTTTTGACTTCTGGAAGTTTACTAATATTATTTTGTTAAGGTATAGAGAATATCACCATTTATATTTCTAAACTCTGTAAGATTTGAAATTTTTTCTTTATCTAGTTTCATTGCCAGCTTGTTTCTGCCCAGGTCTATTCAGTTGTTAAGTATCAGAACTGTCAACATTTGATTTCCGAAGGAATAATAGAAAACATCTTTGTACAGTCTGAGATATTTAGCTTTGTAGAAAAGCCAACTGCCACACATACACATATAGTATTATTTATAAATAAATGTTTAAGTAGTAGTTAAAATATCTTACCATTACCATTACAAGTATCAATCCTTATTTTGCATTTAATACCTATGAGGAGGTTTATAGACCTAAGTGTATTTATATCTGTCAATTAACTTTCCATACGTTTAGAATTTCTGATTATATTTTGGGTATATATTTTTCTTTTAAAATCTGGGGTTCATGCCTCTTGCATGGTGAAATGAAATAGACCTTTTTATGGTGGAACAAATTTCTACTGTATTGAAGGAGAATATTTAGACTGTATGTAGTGATTTCCTGAATTTATGTTTTAAACATTTTTGCTAATACACATTTAGAAAAACCAAGAATTTTTTAAATATAGGCATTTTTTATTGTTGTTATAATGTCTGAAGCAAAGGGTATTGGCCCTTTAGTGATCTCTTTTTTTCAACTTCAATCTGGCATTGTACTCTTGCTTTCTAGAGATGGTTGTCCTTCATATGTTGTAACCATGATTTTGTTTAGTTATATTTATTTTAAATAATTAACATTTATATGAGATTTTAAGATCCATAAATAAGTTAGGATTTAATAGCTGTTGGCCTATGATAGTTGAAAATTTTGAATGTATATGGAGGGTACAACAGGACAAAAACTTTTAGTGAGACTACTACTTCATTGTACTGGTGTGATTGTGAAATGACTTATATGCTATGTTAAAAAGGCCTCTTTGTCCTTATGTATTTTATTTGTATATATCTTGCCTTATTAGCAAGATAGTGAATTTTTAACATTATATTTATTTAAAATACAGTATAAATCGATTGTAATATTCAAATTGTAGAAATCTTATGAAAAAAATAGCTTATGCCAAATAAGAGACATGTAGTTAGATTTCATTTTCCTAATCACTGGGATTTGTAAGATAATTTATTTTTACTTAATTTCTTAAAATTTCTAAATTCCATGGTCTGTATTTATCTGATACGTGGCAAAAAGTAAAACATTGTAAATAATGAGCTATTTAAAACAAACATCTAGGAATTATAGAGTGAAAAATCACCAAAAATTATAACTTTGTACAATACTGTGCAAATACAAATGTTTTTCAATTGAAGATTGATCATAAAACTTTTTAAAAAGATAATTATTTGGGCGATAGTGCAGAAAGATACAAAATACTTTGCATTTATTTTCATAAAATGTATTGTTCACCATTTCATCAAGTATGAATTGTGCATTAAAAATGAAGTGACAGGTAGTTCAATTTTCTGGCTGAGCACTGATGAGCCTCCTGATAATATTCCTTTATTCCATTTTTCTGTTTATTTGATTAAAGAAATTTTGTACTACCTCCTAGAACTCTGTAGAGTTCCCTGGTTGCATGACAATATTCAAGACAACTTTGTAAATAGTAGTCAAGTTCAGAACTTTAATTTTACCATCTAGGTCTGGATGCATAGGGACTCACAAAGTATAATTTTGTAAATACATCATTGTAAAATTTCATTCTGTTCATTGCTTCCTCCCAATATTTAGATTGAAATTTTGAGAGCTTTGATTCTCTTTTATGTTGATACTTGTTAACTGGGTGGTTAGCAGATAGAAATGCAAGTGTGGTTTCAAATTTAGCTACTTATCTCAAGAAGATAATTATATATTACTCATAGAATAATGTTCATTATACAATTAAAACCACACTATAATTTTGTAGTTGACTTAATGATAGGGCATTATGTAAATATGTCTTTATAATCATTGTAGGAAATGTCTCACATAAGAATTTCTTCTACCTCTTTGAATTAATATACAGTTTTGTGTTTAATTTGACTGTGTGACATCATTCAAGAAAATTGTAAATAACTGAAACTTTGTCCTTTTAAAAATCATGTTTCTTCAGATAATCAGTCTTAATTTTATTGTAAAAATAGCATCCATAAGTGATTGCAGTACATACTTTTTCAGTTCAATAGGAAGTATTTACTCTGTTAAATATGTAATGATATTTTTGTGGTGGGCTTATAATAGAGAAGAGAATAGGCAAGTTCACTGTACTTTGTTTACCAAGTTCATTGTATATTGTTTACGTGAAGGAAAATTGCTTAAAGACAAGATTTTTTTTAATCATGAGGAAGAAAGAAAAAGATACAACAAGGAGTTACCATTTTAAGACAGATAATTGCTAAAATCATTGTTTGTATATTTCCATTTGCAAATTAATTTGCATATATGAAATCATATCACATTCATTTGTGTATCTAAGGTGGTTCAGCAGTGTAGATGTGGTTTTATTGCTTTTAAGAATTAACCAAATATTTTTTGCTTTGTTATTGTTGATGCTTTTACTTAATGAAATATAGAATAGTTTGTTATTTTTGACTTCCAGGTATTTCTTCAGTCTCAATGTTATAGATTAGCACATAATTTTATGGCAAACAATAAGACTTATAATTTTTTCTAAATTTATTTCTATACTTTAGTGTATAAAATGTTAAAACCTCTGCTTATTTTTATATATTTTGGACATCAAGTATTCATGAAAACTTCTTTAAAAGAATCTTTTTGACATTGGATACAATATAAATCAGAACATGAAGTTGTGCTTAATGAGGAATGCTTAACCAGTGCTTTCAGGAAGCAGGCGTATCAGGAGCTCAGCTACTCAGTTTGACCAGCTCGGGCTACATGAGACTATATCTCAAAAGATTACATAAGGAAGAAGGAAAACGGAACCATTCCCTACAAAAACAAAAACAGAATATGTTTTTGAACAGCAATTTGGCTATGAAAATTAAATTTTAGCTATATCATTTTATTTCATTATGTTTGACTCTTGAGACTATCTGTTCCAATTCTCAAAATTCTAGTTAGATTATTTTGTTTGTAAAATATAAAAATTAAGACAATTATCACAGATATCTATTAATGGAAGAATATTCATTAATCTTGTAGTTTATTTAAGATGAATGTAATGTAACCATTTAAGTATTATTCTAGCATAGAAATGGGTCAACTTGTAGATAGATAATCTTTAATGTTTGACATTTTGTACAAATTAGTTAAACAGTAAAAGTTGCATACATTTTTGGAAATTGTTATATGGGAACATCTATTGAATGAATGATTTATACAAATGGAAATGTTTGGAAGAATATGTCAAAATTTTAGCATTCCTAAAACTAGGAAGGAGAAAGACTGCTTCTTCTGTCTGCCTTTATATCTTTATGAGGGCATTTGAAAATGAACATTTAAACAAGGAAATATGAAAAAGACAATTCATATCTGTATTCATCCTTGAGTATCAACATCATGGGAGTATGGAGCTTGTCATATACAACTTTGTATCCTAGCAGACTTTATGAATGATTCTTGAAGAGTGTGTATCTTAGACATTATTGTAGCAGAATCATGGTTCAACAAAGAATATGGGATTACACACTAAAAGAAGGGAAAGATGGAATATCGGGTGAGTGCTAAACATTTGTATTTTGGTGGATACACAAATGAGTGAAAGCATTAACTTAATAATTTTACAAAGGATTTTCATAGTGGCATGTATACTTGTGGGTAGAGCATGTTATCTTTGAACATTGGCATGTCACATTTGAGATAAGTTGATTGTTTCATATTCTGGAAATTGTACCCAGGACCCCCCACATGCTAAGTTACATGATTTACTACTTTCCAGCCCTCTTAACTAATTTTGATATATATGGAAATGAATTGTTTACTTTTTGCTTTTGACTTGCTTCAGGGATCTCAAGTAGATATTTAGGAATTTGTATATCATACAAACTTAGCAAGAAGAATATATAAATGTCTCAGCATTAAAATAGTCTATGCATTAAATTGGAAACTGAGGGTGCTCAGTTTTTTAGGAGTACCTGCTGTTTTTGCAGGGAATCTGAGTTCAGTTCCTATCACCACCATATCTGGCAGCTCACAATCCCTGATGACTCCAGCTTCAGGGTGATCTGATATCTGGGGATTTGTAGGTCTCTGCGCTCAACAATACATATGCACACATACACTAAAATTAAAATAGAAACCCTGGATAGTTATGTTTGCTGATTGAATTTGATTTTATCTAGACCACACTCATGTAAAATTGGTTTGTAAGTTCTGATATTTGTTTTTAGACAAACCTATTCCATATTTGCTACTTTATTTTTTAGGTGGACACAATGATAATCGTATTTTAACCTAACCTGATTACACCTTATAAAATTACAGAACATCTGCTTTTCTTCCTTATAAGATGCATATCTACCTCCATATAGTTCATGGGCCATTTAATTCTTTTTAGGTCTTAGAGATAGCAAAATTAATATTGATTGCTTCAAATATTGGTTTTTTTTCACACTTTGAAATTTTCTGACATTTCAGTGATAGACATGAGACCCAGGCATCCCATCTGCTAGTTTCATTTCTATACTTGAATTTGTTCATAAAAATTTTTATAGATCGGGTTTCTTCCCAGACTGATGTCAAAGTACATACAGCTGGAGAATGACCTCGAATTGATTTCTCTGGCTTTCCTTCCCATATATTGGAATTAAAGGTGTGATCTACCATGCCAGCAAGGATAGGAACCAACTCAGGTCTTGCTTGTGCCAAGCAGGTACTCTACCAACTAGCTGTATCTTCAGACTTCCTGTATTAAATTTTCTAAGATTATTTTATTAAAATATGTGATGCACATGCAAACAATGTGGTCATTTAGTTGACTGGCTTATATTTTCTGTATTAGTTACCTTTCTCTGTTACTTAAAAATACATGAAGAAAGCAACTGAAATATTAATTTTGGCTGATAGTGTACATGGGAAATCCATATTGCCAGAGAGAGCATGGTATCAAGAGTGTGAGACTACTGGTCACATTACCTTCACAGTTAAGAATCAGAGATCTTAGGGTAGAAGGCAAATAGCTTCAACATAAAATACACATTTATATCAAAGTGCTCTTATTTAACACAGTACAGTGGATAATAAATACATAAAATGAAAATATTACAATACCAAGTAGTAAAATAGAAAAACAACAAAAACCCAAGTCAAAAGTACACTATAGTGCTAATGTTATAAATTAATTTTGAAATTAAAATGATTTTGAATAGTTAATACCTTTATGCTTTTTAAAAATCTATATTTTAATTGAATTTTTGCACATATTATATACTAAATTATAATCATATTTAGATCCCCTCAACCATCTACATCCCCCATGGCCACCCACTGTATTTCATGTATTATGTCATATATGCTTAGACCTGTGTCATCAAGCTTTTATACCCAGATGTTCCTGAGTGCATGATCAACTACTAGAGTCTACTCAGCCTGTCTAGGGTCACTCCCTTAAAGAAAATCAGTTCTCCCTCACCCAGCTGTAATCAGTTGCCAGTAGTTTCTTGGCTAAGGTTTGGGCCTACAGCTCATTTCCCTGTTTCTGTGCTGCGTTTTTGTCTGATGATAGACTAATAAGTACATGTATTTATATACCAGTTCCAAAAAGTATACTTTTTAGGCATTACTGATGATATTAAATTTACTTCTAACTTTAACTTCTCTTCTTTCTGTGCACTCTCAGATGATGACGGAAAGTGAATTAATATTATTTCTACAGTCTACTTAACCAAAACTTATATGATCTTCGTCATGCATAGAAAGGTCTCAGAAGGTATTGCAGTGTATAGTCTTGATGATCATGAAAATTGAACTCAATCCATTTTTGGAAAGAGACCAGAAGATGCTTTTGGAGATAATATTTAGTGTCAATAATGACTACTTTCTAATTCTTGCTGTTGGACTAAAAATCTCAGGAGCTGGAATGGTGGTGACTCTACTACAGGAGAAATTCAGAACAGTGGGATTAGCAGTGGCTTCATCTCTGCCTTCCTAAGAATGAAGTGTATGTAACTATGATTGTCACTCTTGTCAAGATAACGTTGAAGCTAATTCTAAAATCATTTTTTTTCATATTGTTAGTTTTAAAGAAAAACCCTAGAATTTAAAGAAGCAATGCTTTGTTTTTTCCTTTTGAACAGATTGGCATTGAGCTTCTCTTGCCTCGGACTGCTGGGTTCTGAGAATACAGATATGTGCTACCAATGCCTAGCGGTAACAGAATTCTTTATAACAAACAGTGCCCTCTCTAGCTTCAACTTACTATGTCGCCTACTATTTATGGAACTTTCAGAACTCTTAGGGTATTTTCCTCAGAAACCATTTTTTTGTTTGTTTGTTTAATTTTCTTTTTTGTTTTTTTGGAGTTTTTTGTTTGTTTGTTTTTTGAGGCATGGACTTCCTGTAGCCTCAGCTGTCTGGAATGCAATATGAAAGCAAGGCTGGCCTTGACCTCAGAGAGATTGACCAGCTTCTGCCTTCTGTGTGTTGGGATTACAAGTGTGCAACACCACATCTGGCCCATGATTTTTTTAATTTATTTTTTTCTTGGATTGAGATAATATCCATACATTTTATGTAATAAAATATATTAAGTAAATGTACCATTTCTTAAAACTAAAAAAATGATAGCTAACAGTATATTTATTCTGAGTAACTGATCGTGTATTGATACAAATAAAGTCGTATTTACTTATGTTAACATGTTATATCATAATGTTATTCATTTCTGTTACTTGTGTTTCTTTTTACTCACCATGTAGTACATTTCTTTGTTACTTATTCATAAGCTCATTGTGAATTGTTTTGTAAGGATGTCATCACAAATTTTGAATGAAACTTTTTGTTTTCCTTTCACTTTGTATGAATATCCAGTTGTACAGAATTATCCATTAAAATATAATCATGTCCTCTTTTTCATTTTCGAGTTTTGTGTTTTTCTTTTCAAACATCTTTTAATATCATATGTTTATTTTGTTGCCCTCCTATTTTTCCCTCAACTGGTTTGTCCTTTCTTTTTCTACCAGTAATTAAAGTGTTAATGTATTAATTATTCAAATTAATTTGTCTTGTATTATCTCTGCTTAAAATCAAGCATAACTGTAGAAAACTGACACCCATTTGTTAAATCATCTATTCACTTTATTTCCTTGATGATTTTTACTGTCTGACCAGTTCCATGTAGATCTCCTTTCTCTTCTTTTTCAGAGTACTTCATGTCTGTACTCATTTGCTTTTCCTCCGGGTTGATGTTATACCTATTTTTCAAGCTGAAAAAAAAAAGTACTTTTCATTTCCACCCAACTTAATAGATTGGGAGAGAATAGATTTCTTTAAAAGTGAATCTACCTGTTCAACTTCAAGGTATGTCTTTCTATTTGTAATCAAATGTTTTCATACCTGTGTTGTCACTAATCTTAATTTGCAGATTGGAATTGCTTTTCTCCATGTGTTTATTGGTCTATCTATGAAACTCATTTCTAAAATAACTTTCACACTATCTTTTTAGTGTCAGATCAAGGCTACCCTGATCTGTATAGTGAGTTCCAGGCCATCTAGCTTTACAGGATACCTTATATTAAATTAATAAGAAGAAGAACACAAACATTGTGAAGCATCTCCACAAGATACAGAAGTAGGGAATTAAAGATAAATTCCTATTGGCAACATTAGGAATTTATGCCTTTTCTACAAATTCCCTGATAGTTTTAATATTTTTTGCCTTATTATTCGTACTTGTCTTTTAAATTGTTGCCTAGGATAACCTGGAAATCATTACCTTTGCATTGAATTTTTAGTAATCCTCTGCTCACAGCCTTCTCCCTCTGTAATAGTTATCATTTTATGAAGTGTTTTAAATGTATACTTTTAAAATATCATTGTTTTTTTTTCCAGGGTTAGCAAAGATGGCTTAGTAGATAAGAGCATCTATTGTACTTGCAGAAGATGTAAATTATGCTTTTCAGGTTAGGTGGCTCACAATTGCTACTTACACTGGCTCTAGGATGGTCTTTTTTTTTTTAATGTATTCTTTGGGATTTCCATGCAGTAAAGTTTAATGATATGTAGATCCCCTCCCCTATCCAGAATGAGAGCTAAGGCATTGGGGCTCAGCAGTTAAGAGCACTGGCTGCTCTTACAGAGGACTCAGGTTTGATTCCCAGCACCCACATGGTGGCTAAGAACCATCCCTAACACCAGTTTCAGGGGATCCAACATCCTCTTTCTTCCATAGGTATTGCATGGCACAGGTGTAGTTGCACACAGGTAGGCAATACACTCATACATATAAAATAAAAGTAATAAATAAAAAAGAAAAGAAGGATAAAATGTATCGAGCTTAAAATGGAACTCAGTAGAAATAATTAAATGTGTAGCAATTAGCAATGTGCAAAGCCAGAATTTTACAGCACTTTTAAAAGCATTACTGACCGGAAGGTAATACATTTATAAGTGTGTCTCACTATGTAGCTGAGATTAAAGGCCTACATCAATACATCTGACTTGAAGTAAATTTGAAAAATTCCTAACAAAACATAATCTGAAATTTAATCATTCTCAAAAGTGGTAAGATGTTCATTCAGTCAATCATGAGCATTTTGCTGAGATTTCATGATAGGGTAATATTTTCATGAAAGTAATTACTGCCTCATTGAGCCCCTTTCTATTTCCTAGAATTTATACTCTTTCTCTCTCTCTCTCTCTCTCTCTCTCTCTCTCTCTGCTATGTAGATATGCAGATATGAAAAACTTAAATGTAGAATCTGAATATGCAACATGCATTGTTTGTTTCTGAGCCTTGATTGCCTAACTTAATGTATCGCTCCAAGTCCTATGTTACTGTGAATTATTCAATTCCATTGTTTTAAATGGATAAACAAAATTCCAAGTGAATGTATCATATTTTCCTTATCCAATAGTTACTGGATATCGACAATGGTCCTGTTTTACCTATTGTTATTAGCACACCAATATAAACATGGATGCACAGGTATCTTTGTAGGAAGATACAATGTCTTCTGAGTAGATGCCCTGAAATGGTATAGGTGCTTCATGCACGTTAGTTAAATGCTTTAAGAACTGAGGTACAACCCAATCCTCAAACTGAAATCCTTTATAAATATTGTAAGTATCAAAATATGTCTAACTTTTTATCATTTAAAAATTCATAGTTTCATATATATAATGTATTTTCATCATACACCCCTATAATCCTCTCTTCTACCCATCTCAATTCCATGGAACCCGTTCTTTCCAACAGTACCCTCTCCTAATTTCAGTTTGTTTTTGTTTGTATGGCCCACTTCATTTAATTACAGTTGCTCCCCCCCGCAACTCCTTGGGGATGGGGTACTTATTTATTTTAGCAAAACTGAAGAATATCTTTCCTCCCCAACAGCCATTAACTGCATATAACACTGTGGATAGGGTGGGGCTACCTGGACCATGACTTATCCATGCTGGAATATTGACAGTCCCAGTCTTGAATAGACAGTCCCACTCTTTGCTGCTGTGAGCTCATGGATGTAACAGACATTTCATGTCCAGAAGAAAGCATTTCACAGTCTTCCTTCCAATCCTTGGACTCTTCAATTCCACTTGCTTGTTTTTGATCTTTCTTGAGTCTTGGAGGAGCAATATAAATAATCCTGCTTAGTACTGAGAGCTTAAATCCTCACTTGTTCTGAGCATACCAACTAGTTATGGGTTTCTGCATTGACTGCTGCTCATTAAAAAAGGAGCTTCCTTCATGAAGGCAGAGAAAAACGCTGATCTGTGGGTACAAATATTTAGACTACATTTGACTCCATGTCCATTTAAAATAGTATGTTCCTCTCTAAGGCCTATGTCCTCTCCCACAGTGTTTTTTTTTCCTTTGTTTTGTTTTGTTTTTACCATGTTTACATTCCTATACATGGATCCCTCCTGTGGAGACATAAAATCAAATTAGGAGTGGGTTATCTACCCACATTATGTTACATTTAGCACCATTGGGCACATCCTGCCTGTTAGGTTGGCATTATAGTTTAGTTTGCAGGGCTCAGAGCTGGTAAGTCTGCTGACACCTTTTCTCTCAGCATCTTGCATAGTATTTTCCAGCAGTTTGGAAGCAAGCCCACCGGGGTGCACTTTCCAGCTCTGTTTCATCTTGACTTGTGCCTTTTAGCAATTTAATCTTATTGTATAGTTGTGGTTGACCAACAAAAGCAATGGCAAGAACCTGTTCTGCTTTGAGGCCTTGACCAGCACCTTAGAGGGAAGAAACCTATGCCTGCACTGGGATTTTTGTTCAACAAACCAACCAACCTATAGCTTCAGGGAGTAGGGGGTATCATTATTTACTTATGTATGGTACCCCCAACCTTTAAGAAAAAACATGTTTTAAGCAAGGCACAACAGCCTTGCACTGACTCCTTTGTAGTTTCCTGATCTCTTCTGGTACTTCAACTTAAACATCAATATGAAAATTTGAGGAAGATCTGCCTATGATAATACGTTATTGCTATTTCTGGGCCTGGATTACCTCACTTAGACTGTCCTGTTCTCGCCATTTATAGGTAGATATCATTCCATTTTTTTCTTCAGTGAAAAATAAAATTCTACGGTGTGTATGTACCTTCTTTGTCTATTCATCAGTTGACTGACATCTAGGATGATTTAATTTCCTAACTGTTGTTACTAGAGATGCAGTGAACATGAACCTTCAAGTGTCTGTTAAGTAGAAATTATTCCTTTAATTCAATTACCAGGAGTTGTAATTCTGGGGCATATGGTAGTTCTATATTTTGTTTTAACTTTTGAGGATTCCACACTGATTTCTTTATTGGCTACACCAATGTACTCTTCCACAGTGATTAAGGGTTCAACATTCCCCACAACCTTCCCAGCATTTGTGCTCATGATAATAAACATTCACATTAGAACGAGATGGAAGCTCTAAACTGATTTAGTTTGCATTTTCATGATGGATGGGGATGCTGAACATTTAAAAGTATTTATTAGTCATCTGTATTCTTTTGAGGCTTCTAGTTCCATATCATATTTTTGATTTAGTTATTTTCTTGATATTTACTTTTTTAGATCTTTGTGTAGTCTAGATGATAATCCTCCATCAGATGTATACCTGGTAAAGATTCTTCCCCTTTTGCAGACTGTTTCTTCAATATACACAAACCCATTTTCATGAGTTCTAGTTGTCACTTTTTTCCTATTAAGTGACACAAGTGCTATCAGAAATTCCTTACCTATGCCTGTATTTTTAATGCTTTACTTATATTTCCTCTAGCTGTTTCAGAGTTTTCATCCCTCTTCCCCCATCCAACTCCCTTGTCTCTTCCTCAAGTTCATGATAGTCTCTCATTATTGTTGCACAGATGTGATGTGTATGTGTGTGAGTGTGTTATGTATGTATGTATATATAAGCCCATTTATCTCGTACAGTGTTGCTTTTATGTACAGGTGCTTATGGTTGACCACTTGCGACTGGGTAACCTGTCAAGGCTCACACCTTGAGAAGAGTGACTCTTCCTCTCTCAGCAGCCACTGACTGTGTGTCACTCTTCATCTAGTGGTAGGACCTTGTGAAATTTTCCCTGTCATACACTGGTATTTTCATCAATCAGGTCTTGATTAGGGAACCTTATTATTGAGATTTCTTGGGTGGCGTATCCCTATCTTGTCTAGAAGACACTGTTTCATAGCAGGTATCCTGGTCCTATGGCTGTTACAAGATACTGCTTCCCTTCCACAGTTTTCTCTGAGCCATAGGTGTAGGGTTTGTATTATAGATGTTCCTGTTGGAGCTAAACACTCAATCCATGGTCACTTTTTTATTCTCTGCGTTTTGACTAGTTACAGATCTCCTGAGTAGCATTTATATGGGTACAAAACTTTGGAATATGGTTAAAAACTATGTTGATTTAGAACAATCACAGTAGTTATAGCTTCTCTTCTAGAGTCTATGTCCTCTCCAAACACAGATAGTTGACTAGGTTTACAGCATGAGGCATATATTTCATTCTATTGACTTGAGTGAGCTTATTTTTCTACATACATATTTGCAGTTAATTCTGCACCATTTTCAAGTGGGCACAACATGTATTGTTCCTAATGTTAGTGAAAATGCTGCACTTGTTTCTCCACTAGGTTTGTTATGTGTAGCCTTTGTTATGTTGATGTATAACTCCTCTAGTCTTTTTAAAGTTGCATGAAAGGATATTTCAATTTGGCTTGTTCTTTTTTCCATATCCTTAAGGTACATCATTATGTTGTTTATTTGAGATTTCACTGATTTTCCTCTTAGCGCTGCTTTCTTTTTTTTTTTTTAATATGCTATCTCCTTTTTCATTGAGTTCTTCAAATATTTTATTACTTGATTTTTTTCAGTGATTCTTTCATCAGTCAGATTTAGAATATTCTATGGTTTATTCTGCTGTTGATATCTAGCTATATTGTAGTTGGGCAGAATGCAATAAGTTATTTCTATTTTATTTGGTGAGATTGTTTTGTGTTCTAAAATATAATCTATTTTTGAGAAAAGTTCTTTAGGTTGCTTAGAAGATTGTGTATCTTACAGTGTACAAAATGTTATCTTAATACCTATTTGGTCCATTTGATTTTTGATATTATTTAATTCCAAATTTGCTCTCCCTTCCTGTGGGAGTCATTTGTCTATTGTTTAAAGTGATATATTAACAAAAATTACAGCATAATAAATTTCAACAATCACAAAAGTAATCCATATTAACAAACTTGGTGTAACTTTTTCCATGACCAAAGATCATTATTAGACTATACCTATGTTGTGTCAGATTTTATGCTTCAGTGTCTTTGAACGTAGTCCCAGAGGTAAATTTAAGCTACTGAAAAACCTTATCAATCTCTTGCATGTTTTTCTTGATTTAATAAAAATTTCCAGTACCTTGATGAATGTGCCATTAGTGTTAATTTTTTGATTATTAGGTTTTTGTTCATGCTAGTGTTGATTCCAGACCTTCACACATGCTAAGTTTGGATTATACCACTGATGTCTATTTTCAGCCCCTACATACTATTTTGCAAGTACTTAGAGAATTATCCATTATTAACAAAATAACAGAATGTGAGAGAATTAAATGAAAACTTTGATGATTACTATGACATTTTCCAGCAAGTCATTCATCTTTTGCATGGTTAAATTAGTACTGCCTGCATGTACTAGTACCGTCCACCTGAAGTTGGGCCACCTAGCAGTGGCCACAACCCAATGAAAATTAGGACTCCTTTTCCCCTAGCAGGCATTTGTTGCTAATAGTTCTTGAGCTAAATATTGAACATCATGAATCCATTTTTCAGTCAAACTAGAACGTCAGTTGGTGTGATATTATGTTATAGATCTTTACAATGTATCCATAAGTGCTGTGTCTCACACAGCATGAATGCAGTAACCATGACCTGTCCAGAAGACATGTCACTCCTTCCCATCTATAGATGTTTAAATTTTTTCTGCACACTAATCTGCAGTGTTTGTTCCTTGAGCCTGGGGGCAAGGATTTCTATAAAAGTCCAGTTTGGAACTTACTATTTTGTCAATTTTGGTGACTCAGTGAGTTATATTAATATTACTTAGAGTAGTATGGGACCCCCTACTGACATGTATAAGAAAATCCCCGTCCCCCAGCAACCATTATGTCCATTATGTATACTTGTGAACACGTCATGAAACATTATTAGTATAATATATAGTAACAAAAAAACACTTTCCAATTTCTCTGGATATTCAACAATTGGTTCTGAGAAAAGAATGCTGATTATTGAATTGATGGATGGCACTGTCTTCTATCTTTGTTATAGGAAGAAAATCGTTAGATTGATATGGTATGTTTATGTGCCATGTCCTATCACTTCTAGCCTGTGTAAATGTTCCCTTTTCATCGCTGAATTTGCGTACTGTGCTTTTTAAGACAGAAAGTAGAGAAAATTGGTACTGTTTTAGAGAATATTAGTTATTTTATCAGGAAGTGACCGATTTTTTTAGACACTCCTTACTTAGCATCAACAGAGGATTTTATTGCTTCAAGCTGGGTATTGAGAATAAATGTGGTCAATCAAAACCAGTTTTTTGTTTCTGAGGGATAATTTTTATTTTGATATAATGTACACAAAGTATAGCTTAGCAACAGGTTCTTTTCCGCTTGGCTCTTTCACCATTGCATTGACTCAAATTCTTACATACTTGATTACTTTAAAATGTTTTAATTATTTTTATTTTGTGTTCATGAGTATATTGCCTGCTTGTATGTAAGTGCACACCTGTGTCATGCTGTGACCACTGAAAGCCATATGAGGGCATTTGATCTTCTGGAACTTGAGTTACAGACATTGTTAGTCACTGTGTGGGTGTTGGGAATCAAACCTAGGTCCTCCACAAAAGCAATCAATGCTCTTACCCACTGATCCATCTCTCTACCTGCATCTTTTATTATTAGCTCTCTTTATTGTATGTATAGTTCCCAAGTGTTTTCTCCCATGCCACAATTTATTTCCTCACAGTCTATTTTTCTGTGCTCAAGCTTCTTAGACTAATATAGCATGATGCTGTTGTCCATGTATTTTTTTTCTCTGTCTGTAGTTCATGTTTTTATCACTCTTTCCCCAAATTAAATGCAGTTTCACAGTTTAAAATTCTACCTGACAAGGAAAGCCATGCACGGGTGTGCTGTGAGAGGGGCTAGTCGTCTACCACACACAGGTGCACTGTGAGGATATATTCTCTATTTGAGAGAATTCATGTTACGTTTTTAAAAAAAATCTTTTTCATTTTGTTTAACATGGTGACCTCCACTTCCATTCATATACCCAAGAATGTCATTTCATTTTACCTTACAGCTGAATACAATTCCATTATGCATATGTGTCACATTTTTCATCGAGTTACTTGTTTACCATCTAGATTGGTTTCTAATATTGTATATTGTGAATTGTGTCTTGTTTCTTTGGCGTCCTTCAAATTCTAGAATTATTTTGATATTGCAAATTTAGTTCTTTCCTTTAATGAGGTAACTTCCTGTGCTATGCATAATTTTAATTTCATGCAAACACATTTGATAATTCTTGGAAATAGTGCCTTTACTGCTAGATATATTTTCAGAACGTTTTTGGCTGTGCCTATGTCTTGAGGCATTTGCCCATATTTTTGTGTGGATTGCTCCTTTAGATTACTGGACCAGTTTCCTGAATTGATGGATAAATTGATGGATACAGAAATGGATGTATTCATTAGTGGCAGGTCAGTAAAATCAAGAGAATTAGAAATAGTTGATAAGAAAATGCATGCTATGTGTGGAAAGTGGTTGCATGCAGAAATTCATTTTGAATAGAATTAAAGGAATGCATATTTGAGTGAATAAGTATTTATATGCATATGTTAATCCAAGTGTATAAAGAAATATATGTTTATAGAGAAAGATTAGTGTGTGAAGCATCATTTAGGTATAGATACAATGAGAATGCCAAATTAAGTGAACATAGATGAAAAATGGCTGAGGTGACTGAGATGTACTCAAGAGTATATGAGTGAAGTAATTCAGGAGAAGCTAATTTCTTAACCACAGTGACCCACATCCATAAACATTTATTTCTTATAGTCAGTGTCAAGTTGATATGTAAGGGTCCTGTGCTTTTGTTGGTCATTCATGTAAAATATAACAGAGACAGTAGTTTCATTGTGAGTTTCAGAGATAACAAGTGAAGTCTGCAATGTTTCTATAAAGTAATCACATAGAGTCCTATTTGGATGATTAAGGTAAATAGTATTTTCCAATAATTATGTATTTCAAAATAAGTGAATTATAGCTAGGAATGGTGGCACAAACACTCCTTAAATCCCAGTACTTGGGAGACTGAGTCAGGTGGATTTCTGTGATTTTTGATGTCATCCTGGTCTACATAGTGGTTTCCAAGCCAACCAGAGCTACATAGTGAGACCATGTTGCAGAAAAGATAAAAACAAATCAAATTCCAATTCCCTTGCCATTAAAATGGCTGATGAATTGACGGCTATTAAACTTGAATTAACATTTCAAGTGAAATTTGTATATCCTAGAAGATATTGAAGGTTCTCTAATTACAGGACAGAATGTTATATTAGCCCTTGTGAGATGCTCACTACTTATGAACTCAGTTTTGGTTCTCTGGATCATTTTCTCAGCCACCTTATGTTGCTTAATTTTTAAAAATATTTTATTGATTTTTATTTTTATTTTTACTGTTGATGAGTGTATTGCCTGCATGTGTGTAAGTGCACCCATGTTGTGCAGTACACATAGATGTCAGAAGAAGGTGTCCGATCCACTGGAACGGAGTAACAGCCATCATGTGGGTGCTGGGAATGGAATCTGGGTCGGCTTCAAGAGCAGTCAGTGCTCATAACTGCTGAGCTATCTCTCCATCCCTTGCTTGTTCATTTTTTAATTGAGGTAGAGAGGAATAGTTATATCATCTGAGGGGTTTATTTACAAATCTTTAAAGAGTTTAGTCTTAAACAGTTACTTTAAAATATTTATTTTACCTATGTTTGTGTGAGTGCATGCAAGCATGTATTTGTCTGAATATCACATATGTCTGGGGTACCTGTGAAGGCCAAAAAGCATTTTGATTCCCTCGAAGCAGGAGTCAGAAGGTATTAAGAAATCCCCATTGTGGGTGCTAGGAACCAAGCTGTGAAAGAGTAGCAAGTGCTTTTAACAACTGAACTCTTGTTTTAATTTGTTTGCTGGTGCTAGGCTTTAGTGGGAAAGATCATACCTAGTATGTTTGAAGCTCTCGATGCCATTCTTAGCTCTGTACAATTAATATTTTAAATGCATAGTGTGTCAGGTTCATATGTCTTAAGAAAATTGTATATGAACTCCAATTTGTTATTTGTGGTTCACATAGAAACATATTGAGATGAGGAGCTAAAAACAGAAAATGCCTTGGAATAGCCAATTGTCATGTTGAGCAAAGGTGCCATGAGAATCACTGGATTAGACTAATAGATGTATATTTTGGAATTATGAGCAACTATTCTTGTGTTAAGACAGGTTGAATTCCTTGTGATTTCAGATTGAATGGATAGCAAGTTTTATAAGTGAGTTCAAGATGGATGCTGGAAGAATTAAAAACTGGCAGAGAGTAGTATTGTATGTTTATAATCCCAACACTTAGGCTGATTCAGGAGGGTAAGCCAATTCAAATCCAGCTTTGTGTGACTCTGTTGATACAAACTAACTAATGAAAAAGGATAGATTTCTCAATAATGAGGGCTGGACAGATTGCTCAGCAGTTAAAAGCTGTTGTTGCTCCTCCTTGGGACCTGTGTACATTTTCCAGCAACCACATTGGTCAGCTCACAACTAAATGCCCATGTCTCTAGCTACTGGGGTTACTGACCTTTATCTTCCACAGGCACTTTTCAGTCACATGTGTACACACACACATATACACATAATTAAGAATAGAAAAAAGGAAATCTCCTCTTTAATGTTGATTCGAGGCTGGAGAGATGGCTCAGTAAGTCCTGGTCTTGGCAGATGACCTGAGTTCAGTTCCCTGTACCCATGCTGGTGGCTGACAATCCAGCTTCAGAGAGTGAGTACCCTCCTCTGGGCTCTGTGGGCACTGTGCTCACATGCACAAAACCACACAAAGATATGTGACTATACATATAATTTAATTTTTTTTAATGATAAGTGTAGGGGTTGATGAATCAAGAAATTGGTTCCATGAGTGATATAGTTACCTGATCAGTGATTTTAGAATGCCTTGCTCAATGTATTGATGCTTATAGAAGTTGATTCAAAAAAGGATGCTATAGAAAGTTATCCAATATGAGAGTAGACACATATTGTCTATCACATGTAAATTGGAAGGAAAAGATGAATAATTGTAAGAGGAAAACGTTTTTGTGGTTGGCTAATGTTCTTGAAAGTAAAAAATAAAATTGATAGTTCAGAAACTGTTTTAAATAAAATGATTTTCTGCTTCATTTTTATTTGAGAAAGAGTTTCATATACCTCAGCTTGTTCATGTACTCACTCTGGAGGAGAAAGTAACCTTGAGCTTTTGATTATCCTGCCCCTACCTACTAAATTCTGGGATTGCAGGTAGATACCCTCCATACTTTATGCAGTTTGTGGGATCAATCCAGAGCTTTGTGCATGTTAGACAAGTGTTCAGCAAACTGAAACATAACCCCAGCTTAAGTAATTTTTTTATGTCTTGATAATTTGGATCCAGTAATGCTGTCATGGTACTTTTCAACTCTAATCCCAGGTCAGGAAGTTGAAATAGGAGGATCAGTGAGAGTTCAAGGCCGTTCTAAGCTATACAGGGAGCCGGGGAAGGGTGGTTCCCACCATTAGAGGTAACTGACACCTCTAATCCTATAGCTCAGGGTGATGAGGTTGGAGGATCACTGAGAGTTCAAGGCTAGCCTGAGCTTGATAATGAATTCCAAGTCAGCTTGGAACATAAACTGAGACCATGTATTAAAATAATAATAATATATAAATAATTAAATATGGAAAAATAGGTACATTTTTGGACGTTGAGTCAACTTCACTTTCTGTTTATATTGTGGTCATTGTATATACCAATTTTTTTCATAATTTCTATAGTCTTTCCTAAAGCTTTTTTTTTTCAGTTTAAGAATTTCAATTGAGTATGTATGTATGTGCCTGTTAGCTCAGATGATAAGGTGGCTTGTGTAATTCTATTATGAATTTGAGACCAGATTGGAATATATGCAGAAAGCCTCTCTCAACAAGGAACATAGAGGGTTTAGAGAGCTGGCTCAGTGGTTAAGAGCCCTGGTTGCTCTTGCAGAGGACCCAGGTTTTGTTCCCAGCACCCACATGGCATCTAACAACTATCTCTAACTCCAGTTCCCAGGGATCCAGCACCCTCTTCTGATCCCCAAGGGAACTGGATGACATAGATGTATGTACACACATGCAGGCAATGCACTCATACACATAATTTTAAAATGATAAATAAAATATATTTATAAAAGGAATAGAGAACTCAGGTGCTTGAAAGTGTATCTTTTCTGTCTTAATCCAAATAAGTGCTTCGTTTTTGTAGACTTTAATTTTCAAAACGGTTGGCAAACATCAGTAAATCTGTTCTGTATAGAATTTTTTGGTATTGTAAACCTTTTGATTTATTTTTTATTTTAAGTGTGTGAGTGTTTGCCTACTTGTATGTAAGTGTATCCATATTGTGCAGTGTTTGTGAAAGCCTGAAGAGGGTAGTAGATCCCCTGGAACTATTGTTAGTGTTGGATGTTAGCTGCTGAGTTCTGTAAGATCAGCCAGTGATCTTAACTTCTGAGCCATATCTCCAGCAGCCTTTTTATGTTTTTTTTTTTTTGAGACAGGATTCCCCTGTTGCCCTAGCTTGCCTGTAACTAGCTATATGAACCAAGCTGGCCTCCATCCCACAGAGATGCCTGTGCTTCCTAATTACTGGGATCAAAGACATGGCCTTCCATGCCTGACTTGTTTGTAAATTTTTGTCCCATATGGTTTGAATCTAAATGAAGACCTATTATATCCTATTTGAGTTATATTCAAATTATAAAATTTCAGATTTTGGAGTGATTTTAGGCCCAATAGAATAGAATAAAATGCTCTTAAACTTTGATGCAGTTTTTCAGGAGTATTGCATAGAAATTGACTTATTATCTTTATTTTTATCACAGAATGTGGTTTTATCTAATGCAGGAATAGTGTTGCAGTTTTAGGCCCAGCTATTTGGAGGCTGACACATGAGGACTGCACCTTTGGGGGCAGCTTGGCATCAGTGAAACCCCTTCTCCATCTCACCACCAGAGAAAAAGGTGATATTATCAGAACATAATGTGTGAGTTTTTAATTTGTATAACTCAAATTGTCAATAAGCATTTTAGAATGCACTAGTGGTGACTGAATTGAAGAAAACAAGGACAACAGGTGAGGGAAAATGTGAAAGACAGACCAAAAACTGTTAGAGGCTAAAGTATATATTGACATTTGCTACAAATAACATGGTAATGGCAGTCAAAGGTTTGATATCAGTTCCATGTCCATGATTATATATGTTACTAATAGAACTGGAGAGGTAATGTGAGTTGCACATGTGCTGACATGAAAGTATATTCTTTTTTAATTAAAATTTATTTATTTAATTATTTTTATGTGTTTTAGCATTTTCCCTGCATGCATGTAAGTGCACCATGTGTGTATTGCCTGTTAAGGACAGAAGAGGGTGTCAGATCCATTGGGGCTACAATTACAGACTGAAGTTAGTGCCATGTTGGTGTTCTTTACTGAACCAGGGTCCTCTGCAAGAGCAGCCAGTACTCTTAGGAGCTGAGCCATCTTTCCAGTCCAAAAAGTATATTCTTAATAACCTTTCATTTGAGTAATGAGTAATGATTCTTTCAGTATTTTCAGAATTTTCAGACAATTCTCATTTGTTTCACAGACCTCTTTCACGAGTACCGAAAATATATCTGCTATAGGTAAGATCACCAAGGGATAGATTCTGATTTTTAAGATATCCTTGCTCTCATTAATGATAATTACTTTCTGAGATGTTCAAATTTTTTATTTCTCCTTCGTGATCATACATTATGGGCTTTGTGTTATTTTAAGTTATATTTTAACTAAAATGTTATATTTTATTATTGGGCAACATTTCTTGCACAAGAACCTTCTAGTAAATCAGAAAAGTTAAGTATTTTATTGTTGTTCCCTTCAGAGACCAGATTGTCATTATGTATACCAAATATCTTGGAACACATAATCCATCTGCACAAGCCTCCCAACTATTGGCATTATAGGCTTAATAAGTGAATTTTTTTGATTTCTGAATTTTTTTGACTTGTATGAAATGTTGTTGAATTTAGAGTATACTTTATCCCTTTAATTGATATATAAGTTGACATGAGAATGTAAATATGATATACTAGGTTAAAGAGTGAATACATAATTAAATGACATATAAACAACTTAGATTAGTAAATTGGTAATCATCTTATCTAGGAGGAAGATTAAAGTTTCATCACTGTCATAGATTTTTATCACTTGGGACTTAATTCATTTTCATATTTGGAAGTTTTATGGAGTACTGGTAAATTCCTGAGGATTTCTATCACAAAATAGATAACATTATTCTTCTGACTCTCCCAGGTGATGACCATCAAAGCACGTGCACGAAATTTTCCCTCTGAAGAAGTTCCATCCACAACATATCTCCCAAATACTGTTTCTATCCGTCCCACTTCTGGGATCTTTCTGCGTCTTTATTATATCACAACTTGTGTAGAAGACTTCCCAGGAATAGAAATGAACTACTTTCGGCAAGTAGTTGCCTGGAATATTTAGAATTTCTCTGTTTTCAGTATATCTTGTACTTTCATGTCTTGTTATATATCATATTCTTATTCATTTTACTTTGCAAATGCAAGAGACTTATGCATGAAGAATATAATTAATGCATAAATTTTTATTATACTGCACTTGACAGCAAGGTTTTCTCATTAATTAAGTCTCTCCTGTGAGCCAGTTTTGTTATCATTTTAGAGATTTGAATAAAAAACTCAGATTTTTAAGCAGGCCCTAGACAAGATTATCTTGTATGTATTGTCTTGTATATTGATATTATCCAGAGGAAGCCCTCTAGCTGTTTTTGTTGACATTGCTGGCCTCTGTCTGGGCCAGCATATGAAAATGACTAGTTTAACCCTTCTATACCCAGTCCTCAGACTTGAATTTCACTGCAACTGTGAACTGTGAGCATGTAATGGAGTGCTGTCCTTGCATTGGCAATTAGAGCTATGATGCTGGTAACTTGTAGAATGTGTGGTGTCATAATTCTCTTAGTATGACCTGTATTCTGTTTCGGTTGGAGTAAAGTCTCATTGTATCAAAGATATTTCAGTTTATTCCATATTATGTTTATTATCACTGTTTCTGCTTATAAATAAAATACTATTTATTTGAAATATCAGTTATCTATTTCTGGACCATAATCTGTTCTGCTTATCAGGGAAGTATTAACTTCATTTCCCAACCTGTCTTATTAGGAGATTACCTGGTGATATCCACTAATATTACCACAATGCCATTGTTAGCAGTCAAAATAATTGCTAAAGGTTTATTTTTTACTTTGTGCATGTGTGTCTGTGTGGAGGGATGCTCACCTGAGTGGAAATATCTGTGAATGTCAAAAGACTGTGTCATGGGAGCTAGAGGTAAAGGCATGTGTGAACTTCCTGATGTGGGTCGTCTTAATTGCTAATACAAATTTTTAAGACTATATAATAATCCCTTTTTTGAAAGTCTGAAGTTTGACCAACACAAGATTTAATAGGGGCCAAGCAGGATGGTTCAGCTAGTAAAGGTACTTGCCACTAAAGCCTGAAAACTGAATTTGATCTCTGGAATCACTGTAAAGGTGGAATGAGAGATGAGAAGATTTAATGGTTTAAAAAAATCTCTGATATATGTACTGTCACCCATATCTCTTTCCTTATTGCAGTGTTTTAAATTTCAGTTAGATTCTGAGGTATGACTTGTATTCTTTTTGTAATGTTCTTTATTTTACATGCATAGGAGAGTATTTGTAATATTAAATTACTGTATTAATTTATCTCTGTTGTTAACCTTTTCCAAGCTCAAACTGATGTTTAATCTAATCAGAGATATTGACAGTACATAAATCAGAGGAATATACAATAATATGTTACTTTGTACTATGGGTCAGTAAAGTTTTGAGTATAAGAGGTCAAACTGAGACCATATTGCTAAAACTACGAGTCTCTGGTCTTTAGGTTGGACAGATCACAAATACAGGGCCAGATCCTACTACATAGGTTTAACTTCATCCCAAGGATCTTGGGTAGAGACTGAAACAGAAGGGACACAAATAATGTTTTTCCTTATAACATAAGCTTTCTGAATCCTTGACATAATATGAAGTTACATTAATAAGTGGAAAGATATTTAAGCCATTGAATACTTGATTCTTGGAGTGTTACATGATTTTTTTTTTCCTTAATCACTTGCACTTAAGCTTTTTACATATTGAAACATGGCCACCAACAATTACTGAAAAATTTGGTGACATGTCAGTTTGTGGTCATTTGTTATTCAGCTTCCATCCCCATTTCTCTATAATAATTAGAATTAACTATTTGTGGTGTATATAGTAGTCAGTAATCTTCCTAATTTATATAAATTTATGTGAAGAATTTAGATGTATTTTTGTATTAGTGCCTTTTAACTTTTTAAAATATACTGTAGAGATATTTCCTATATATATATGTATATATATATTACATATATTTTATTAGAAATAAGATATGCATGATATATATGTATATGCCTTACAAACATTGTATTAGAGATAAAATATGCCTGATATATGTGTATACATATATATACATATATATATATCTTACAGACAATGTATTAGAGATATGCATGATAATGTAGCTTAAATCTTTAAAGATGTCCTTAGGTCCTATATGCAATGCTGTACTATATAAATGCACATTATAATTATATACCTACAATTTGCTTAAGAATATAAAAGTTGTTTCATTATTTTATCATTGGTCATCATGTGTTTATGCTTTTAGTTTTAATCAATATTGTGAAATTGCCCTTAAGAATGGCAGAACACTGGTATAGTGACCGTGCTAATTTTCATATAGAATTATATTAACTCATTTCAGTAGCCTTTAAAATTATAGCCAATCTAATAGGTAAAATGTTGTTTTCTTAATTTAAGTATAATTCTAACATAACTTGGCTATATATTTGAAAAATTAAACTAAACAGATATAGATAATTCATACTAAAAGTAGTATTTTGTCCTCCAATCTCAACAAATGTCCAGATTTTTAGAATTATAAACTGCTAAATGTTTCCAAATGTAGTAGTTTTTTATAAAGTCCTTAAGAATAGTTTATACTGGGTTTTATCCCTTTCTTTCTTTCTTTCTTTCTTTCTTTCTTTCTTTCTTTCTTTCTTTGTTTTTTAAATTAAAAATATTTTAATTGAGCTTTTGTACATTTCATACACTAATTCTTAAATTTAGACCCTCTCACCCATCTATGCCCCCACTCTCCCACACCACCAGATCTCATGTATTCTGCAATACATGTTAAGTCCCATCAGGTCAAGCATTTTCACGCAGATATCCTTCAGTGCAAGTTCATCGGTGTGAGTCTACTAAGCCTATCTAGAGATCTTAATGAAGGTCCACTCTCCCTCACCCGGTGTCACCTCAGTGTCTAACAGTTCCCAGGATAGGGCCTTCCGAAGAACCATTTTCCTCACTCCACTCTGGGCCTTCCTCTAATTTAATTTGCATAGGTCTCGTGCTCTATCTTTTCATTGCTGCAACTTGATCAAGCTTCCAGCTACCTGAAAGCTTCTGTTTTCCTACGTTCATTGACCAACCCTGGCTCTTACAATATCTCTCCCTTCCAAAATGGTCCTTAAGCCATATGTGGGTAGATTTAGAATTGTTAAGAGTCATGTACAGAATCTTCAGATACTCTTTATCCTGACTGACTTGTGCTCAGTATTTTTCTTACTCTTCTTCTCCCTTAATCTTCCCTCTTCCTTCATTTCTATCTACAGATAGTTATTGTTTTATGAACTATATATTAGTTGCAGATATGATGTCCCAATCAAACTAATTTTTTCAGCATATACTTTCTAAAAGCTTGAGTGTGCTTCTTTAAACCTGATTAAAAATCACTAGTTTACAAGTATGACATATGTACTGTATATTCACATTTTACCAGTTGCCCTAGGCTTTTTCTTTATAATCATTCTTACCTTCCACAGGATCCTGTAGTATTTAATCAGAATAAATTCCTTATTCTATCTTTTATGTAGCTCTGACCTATTGAGAATTAGCACCATTCAGGTTTTAAGATAGCCCAAATTCTAAATTGTTTTTTTTTCCATGTGGAAAGGTTGAAGACATGTATACTTCAGAAAAATGAGAGTTGTCTTTAATGAGTTCTGGAAGGTTAAAATGTTTATTGTCCTAATATAGAGCATTACCTGGTTTGATTGGAGCTAAAAGACTTTCCCAATTTTAAAGATAATTCTTTTAAAAATAAATACTACACAGAGAGACCATTTGAAACTATGAAAATAATGGTCATTTACTGAACACTATAGTTTTAGTGTTCACATGTAATTCTTTTGTGAATAGATGAATTTTTGTATCATACCACAAAGAAGAGGTAGGACTTTAGGGATTATCAAATATTTTCTACAAGTATTATAAGTATAAATATTGCATAAAAATATATATGAGGATGATAGCAAAATGTTTCATTAGAAGTTGAATGCATATGTCTAAACTGTGGAGTAGAATGTCAATGACATAGACAAGTCCATATTGAATGATATAGATGTGTTTGCATGGGAGATATAGAGGAGTCTAATGTCATAAGAATTTCCAACTATAGAATATAGCACTGCTCTCTCTATTGGTACAATGTTAAATAATTTTCTTGGATACACTATAAAGTGTGTTACTTACCTGTTGTTGGGAGTCAGATTTACCCCAAATTCCATATAGTTGTCAATTTTACATCTTCTTGTTACATGGAATTACTAATGCTTAATAATCATTTCATCTTTATTTCTCCACAAGAAAATTTATTTACAAATTGTAGATTCTAAAAAAAAAATAAGTCTTCCTTCCCATAATTTCCAAGTTTTACTCATTTTTTTTATTTTAAAATGTCTTTAACCCTTGAGTATTCAAGTATGATAGTGAAATGCTTGTATCCAGAAGTCATCAAGTATTAACATTTCAGTTTCTGAGCTTTTTTTTCAAGTATCAGCTTATACTTTCCTCTCACTTGGATGATACCTATTAAAATTATAGACGTTTGCGTTGGCTTTGTTGGCTAATGCCAAACCATCTTCTGGGCTTTTAATATCAATTGTAGTCATTCGTTGAAAGTAATTTAAAAGGTTTCCAAGCATTCTTAATTTTGAACAGTGACTTAATTGGATAGTAGTTGTCATTTCCATCAGTTATCTTAGCAATCTTTGTTTAAAGTCTAGATCATTGCCAAAGTATAATTCAGCTGAAATGAATAAAAGTTCTTTATCTTTCCATAAGCTGTGAACCAATGTTCAGATTTACAGAGTCTGTGAGGAGTGTGTGATAGTACCTAAGTTTGTTTGTAAGTGATGAACCGAAGACCCCTGCTTTACAGATTACCTCTATACTTAATGGTCAGTGGTTAGATCATGGCCGATCCTCAGCATATACTGGTCATTAAGTTTGAAGGAGAAAATGAAAATAAAGCCAAAATTAATTTTTTGATGAAAACTAATTGTTAGTTTAGTGAAGATCTTAATGAATAGTTAAACTAATAATAAGTAACATGTAAGATTTTAAAAAATGAGAATTCAGTTTTTCCCTAACTTCTAGTCATAATGGAATCCACAGACCTTTGCCCTGGAGATTTCTTCATATTAACCAAATATGAACTTGTGTTTAATATAGAAAGAAGAACAACTAGACTGCATATTGATGGATATGGAGCCGTTTTCACAGTTAGTGGCAAATGAATGGTGCACAATCTCGTAAAGTAATGTTCCTTTAGTTGGAGCAGAATGGAATTTCTGTGGAAATCTATGAGAAAAGATTGTTTTGCTGATACATTATTACTCTCCAATAAATCATTTGGACAAAATTTAGGCCTCTATCACCTCATATAAACCAAGATAGTGCATTAAGTAGAAATCAATGCAATTTATTCTAGTTATTGTCTCTACATTTCCTTAAGGATTTGATATATTCTCTGCTATGTTCTACCCACATTATTACATGAAATTAACTAATAATCATTTTATCTTTATTTTTATTTCTCCACAAGACTGTTAAATTCCAAACTGATAGAATGATAAATTCTAAAAATATATTCCTTCCGAGCACTTTCTAAGATGTAATTTTCTTACTTAAGTACTTGTAGTACATTTACAAAACTGCCTTGTGTGTGCACTGGAGAGATGGCCCGATGAATAAAGGTGCTTAACACTAAGCATAATGACCTGAATTCTCTTCTTGGGATCCACATGATGGAGAGGACTGACTCCTGCAATTTTCCTCTGGTTGAATGTGCAATTGCATATACACATGTGCACATGCACACTGAGACACACATACTTTTTTGAGACAGAGTCAACTAGCTTTGATCATGTCATCCTCATGTCAGTCTACTGTGTGAATCTCTCAAGTGCGGAAATTACAAATTTTCACCATCATATCTGGCCCAGGTTTTCTATGTCTTTGTAAATTTAAATAAGTTAGGTAAGATGGAAATCACTGTGGATAACTGCTAATACAATAGCAAAATTAGAATTATAGAAGGCAAGCTCATAATTATCTTGTAGTTGCATATGCTATGCTGTATTTTGTATATACATGTAGAATTATGGAGAAAACCTGGGGCTTATAGTGTATTTGGAATGTATTGCCAGTGCAATTTGATAAATCATGTAATGTTACCAGGCAATGAGGAAAGAATTAAAATACTTTTAGGTTTCCAGAATAAATAGCTATACATCATAGCACATACCAGTAATACCAAGGTCAGGAGTACTATGAGTTTGAGGTCAACCTGGACTATATAGAGTTCCCTCTTAAGAAATAAAGAAAATTCCAGGCAGGGTGGTGGACACTTTTAATTCCAGAATCAGTTCTTGGGAGAAAGAGGCAGCAGGATTACTGTGACTTTGAGACCAGTCTGGTCTAATAGTGAGTTCCAAACCAGCTAGGGTTACAGAGAGATGGTCTCTAAAAATAAAAGAAGGAAGGAGAAAGAGAAAGACAAAAAGAGAGAAGCAGAATTTAAAAATTGATCAAATGGTGACGCTGCTTACTATGTTGGGGAAGGTTAGTTTTGTCAAAGTACATGAATAAAAGCACAAAAGAGAAAAAGGAGAGATTTTGATCTATATTAGGCCCATAGTTATAAATACTTGATTTTTACAGGATAAATAAAAGTTGGAGTTCAACATAGTTTATAGATAGGGATAACAGTTTGGACTAATCAGTGCTCCTCATTGTGGTCATGGTCATGGGATCTTTGTTTTAGATGTTCCGGCATCTAAGGTAGTTATTGAGAAGTCAATCAATTTGTTGTGAATCCTCATCATTTCAGTTCCTACTTGGATTATTTCTATTTGTTCTCATTATCTAATGGGGAGGATCCATCCACAGGAATGGCTAGATTTTATGGCTGAAAACAAAGAAAATACGATGTCCTTTAGTGTAAACAATGGAAATAAAGAATCAAAGCTAATGAGATAGCAATTGGGTTTTACATAGTAGTGGAAGATATAATTTAGTCTGTAAATATAGAGTTTATTGTTGTCTTAGGTAAAAGTGCTCTCAGTGGAGAGAGGAGGGAATGCTTATAATATTATCAAGTTCTAATCAGATCACTTTGAATTGACAGCTTGCCTTGTGATGATAGATCCATGTCACCTCAATATATAGTTCAATGAATCAGTGTGTGAAGATCATAGAGATATGTCTCATTGTTGTTTATATAAGCATATCACTCAATACCTTTGTACCACTGCAGAAGTCCAATAGCTGTCGTTTGTTCAACCTCATAATTTTAGTTCCTACTTACATTTTTCTATTAGTCCTTGAATCCATTGTAAAATGTTGTCTTGATTGTTGAATTAAGTCATCTTGGCTTTTGTGAAAGGATTAGGAAAGATTGTTTAGCAATTGGATGAGTAAAGGAGCAAGTGAAAGAAAAAATAACAATTTTAGTGATGAATAAATAGTCAGGAAAAGCTGCTGTCAGGAATCCAGTTGCTAACTCATGACAGAATGTGCAGAAGGTAGAATTTGATGGGAAATATGTGTAGGGCAAGGTGAATTTAGTCCAAATTGTAGGTATTAGTTCTGAAAGATAATAAATGACACTACCACAATGAAAATTAAGGAGATGATATGAGTGTTAAATAAGTTCTTATTCATATGAGTAAGGATATTTTGAGTATATCCTATGAAATACAGTGTAAATTCTCATTTCTTAGTGGCTTAGAAATGACTAGGTAGAAATTCTCAAACATGTCTGGATTGTACGCCATGTTATATATTATGTACTTTATACCTGTCTTTTCATTTATAAAAATGTGTTTTATCCCTCATTTTTATTTTTTAATAAACTAGAAACCATGAGCTCCTATGGACAGGGATGTTTTCTTATTCATGTCTAGCTTCCTTTTATATAGCATTGCCTCCTGTGTAGCAGATAGGAATGTCACAACTATCGACAAATTTTTTATTTAAGCAACAAATGACTGACATTTTGATTATTGAGCCTAAGTCATCTAAAGGCTTTAAAGAGACCCAATATAAGGTAGCCATTTTACAGTTATGATATCCTTAGGAAAATTATAGATTCTGTAGATTGCGTTGAGTATAACTAAGCAGATATAGATCATGGTATTGTGGAACTGAGCATCTTGTATGTTACAGGTTTTTATGATGAAATAAGTGATTGGATGAAAATCCCTGCTGATACAAAGAAGTAGAAAGTTATCCATGTTTTATTTTCTGCTTTATGTCATGTTCTACTGATGTTTTTTTCCACCATCTTCTCTCAAACAATCCAAGAGAGGAAGAAAGACTGTGTGTGGCAGTCTTCCATGTATTCTACATAGTACTTGTTTTATATGCTGCTCAGTCCCCCCAGGAAGGAGTCATTCTTTGTGTATTATGTGCTCTTGTATTTTGAGCTGTCACCTTAAGAGCAGGACTGTTATAGAGAAGCTATGGACAGGGCATTGATAAGACAATATATAGTAGAATGTGATCACTGACTTATGACTTTCATTCTTTAGAGAGTGATGTTGTTGAACCTGTATATCTAACTTCAGAGATAACATTCATTCTTTATTTAATGCAATTTATTTATGGCTGTCTTTACTTTTTTTTTAATTTAAAGTTGTATGTATTTCACTTATCATGATGGACATTAACTAAAATATTTTATTTTCATGTCTGTGACCAAATTCACTTCTTTAGTATTGAAATGAAAATAGCAATAAACAAATGTCTACTGGTAATGACAGATGAGAAGAATATGTGTTACAAGTGAGAAACCAAGAGATATGAAGGGTAATAAGTTGTTTGCCTGAAGAGAAGGAATACTTCTTCTTTTGGAGATCTTAAGAGTTCAAAAACATAGAATAATTTTCCATGATCCATATATGATTAAATAGGTACACTGTTTGTTCATGGAAGGACATAGATATCTTACATAATTAGAATTTACATCTTTTTGCTTTAACTTTCATTTGGATTCTCATGAATTATTTTAAGTAAAAATTTTTTTAATGTTATTACCTTCAGAAAAAAATACTCTTGTTATTTCAACTATAAATAGTGTCAAATTCACCTAAATCTTGTCTTGTTGGTTCATGATTATCTTCTTTGGTAACACTGCATGGAATTCCTACCCACATCCACCCTGTATTAAAATGGAAGTGCTGATTTGGAGACATTTGAGTAGATCCGTACTAAATTGATAAGTCTAGATGAGACTTATTAAAGGGCAGCGAGTGATACATGAGACACAGGGTTGATGGATATGCCTTAATGTAAATAGTGTAATTTATTTAATCCATGTTGCAGTTTTTATTCTTTTTATGTCTGCTATTCCGTGTCTTTTCCCCAAAATATAATGAGCTCCTACTTGACAGGGATCATTTCCTTTCTACTGTCTAATACTACAGTTTCAAATGTCACAATTTCATTAAAGCTTGTTGAATAAATGCTTGACAGTTTTTTTAAAGAAGGGGTAAAATTTAATTATTGTTTTCCTGCTGAGATAAAGACTTATAGATAGTAGACCTAAACTTAAGGAGACTTATTTTAAAGGAACTTATAAGAAAGAAGCATAAAGGCATTGGAAAAGCTTGTCTCTATGAAGTCTTCCTTCTATGGTTCTAATGATCTAATAATTCCCATTTATTTATGACTCCATCTTTTGTAACCCTTTGAATTATTTCCAAGGAATTAAATGGTCATCACTGACAATATTTTGGGTCTGTCTTCAGATTTATTGGAGTTATGGAAATGATTCTTGAGATATAAGAATCACACAGTGAAAATGAGAGGACTTACTTTCCTTTTCAATTGATACTGCTTTTGTTTAATAGGGCTTGCTTGAGAAATCTGCAAGCTTAGTTTTGAAAGTTGGTTCTCAATCAAAATTTTACACTAGCATTTTCCGATTTGGTCATGCTTACTCTAAGACTAATCCAATGTTCATTGAAGGACTCAATTTTCACAGCATCACAGTTCGTGTAAATCTCCCTTTGCCTTTCCCTCTTGCTCTTCTTTCCCTTCTACCACTCTTCTCTATTCTGTCCCAGTCATTATAAAGCCAAGGTTGACTAAAATTCTGGTTTACCTGCCTCCATCTTCCAAATGCTGGCTTGTAAGTGTGTGCCCCCAAGTTTGGCTCTATTTTTCTTATGATTATTTTCAATTTTATTGCATTTTAATCATTTTTGTCCTCTGTTAAAAGACATTATCAGTGAATATGAAATTATGGTCAATACTTTTGTAGCTCTGTAAAGAAAATTATTGTTTTCAGAACTTTATTGATGGGACATCTTAAAGTACTTAAACATTGTGCCCTTTATGTTAGTAATTATGGCATTTTTCTGCATTCTTTATAAATTTGTTAGCATCTTTGGTATTGAACCATTGTTGGAATTATGTTCCTTTGTGTGGGTGGGTCTCCATCTCAAGCACACCTTTGTTCAGTTTTCTTTGTATGATTTGGTTGTTGAACTGTTACATGGTTGATCAGATGACCTTCAATCCTTAGAAATGAAACCAGACTCTGTTGTTTTGTGTAAAATTGCAAGTAACGTACAGCCATTTTTGTGTTTCAGTAGTTGGCCTGGCAGATAATTGTGACATAAATTTTAGACTATGAGGCAGAATATGAAGTTTTAACAAAGGTAAAAGGGTTGTTACTTAATTATGAAAGGCCATTAAATAGTTTTATGTTACTGTGTTTGTTCCATGGCTTTTCTAAAAATAAGTTCCTTTGACAGAGAATTAGCTTTGTTTATATCCTGTTCCTACTCTGAAAATATAGCATAGAAAATAACTTCATATTACAAATATTTCATTTGTTATTTTTATTTTATGTGTATGAGTGTATTGCCTACATGTATATAAATACACCCTTGCCATGGAATACCCACCAATATCAGAAGAGGATGTCGGATCCCCTGAAACTAGAGTTAAGTACTGTTGTTAGTTGCCATGTGGGTGCTGGGAACCTAACCTGGATCCTCTGCAAGAGCAGCCAGATGACTACTTAGCTGATGAGTCATCCTTTCAGCCCCTGATTCCCTATTTTTAAATTTTCTCTCTTATTGATTAAAATATGAAAATGAATTAGAATGTAAAAGCATGACTTAGGAAAATCAGGGCAAAATGGGGGAGAAATAATTATAGAAATTTGTTTTAATTAATTGAGAACACATTGATTCAATCATAGGTATGAAATGTTATTATGCAATAGACAATTGCTGTGAATTATTTTATACAAATAATTTATATAGACCTTAGTGTTTTATTTTTCAGACTATGGTAAATGAGTATTATTTTCACTTTTGTCATAACATCTCTGTGTCTGATCCTGTGATAGACATATAGGGAAAAGGAGCTATTTTTTATAATGTACACATTTTCTAATTAATAGTATCTCTCCAACATCTTAGGAAATGTTTAGAAATTTATTCGAATGAGTGAGTATATGACAGAAGCAACAGCTGTGGAGCAAAAAGTGCTCATTTTTGAAAAACAGCATATCCACATTTACTTTTAAATATCTATTTGCCTGCCTGTTTGCCAGATATATATATGGTATTGATGACAATGATCTACATATTTATAGTGTATAGTAAAAAGCTTGGACTATGGACCACTAATTCATGTGGTCTTAGGCATCCCACTAGGATGTGTGGACTTGTTAATATGTTTGACTGAAAAATCTAAACGAAGTTTTCATACTACTTTAGCATAATAAACTTCATGTAAAAATTACTAGCTTTAATATGTATTATCTGTTTACATATTAAAGCTTAGTCTTATTATATGGGATTATCCTTCAGGCCTTAAGCCAGATCATAGACTGAAAAAGTCTATATAAGTGATGACATACCCTCTTAGCTCTTTTGAAATTGTGCCTCATGAATCCCAGCCTGCCCTCACTATGGTAACCATAGGTAACTGAATTCGTGATCCTCCTGCCTCCAATTCCATCATGTCCAGTTTCAACTTTTTTATTTGTAAAGGTTTTGTAATCTCTTTTGAATTTAGCCTACATTTTTGTAGTGAGAAAACAATGATAGGCAGTGGAAAGTGTATATTGTCTGTTTAAATAATTCTGTATTTCCTGCTGCAGTCTATGGTCTGCTCTATCCTAACCTCTGAACTACAGCATTGACTAAATTGGAATTTGAAAAATGATCAAATTAACTCAATCATATGGTAAAATATATATGAGAACTATTTCTCTGTTTTATTTTCATGACAATTTCTTTTTTAATCAATTCCCAGTTATAAGATTATGCAGTTAATCATGTATACCATTGTCATAATATAAGCAATATAAATACAGATAGGTAAGAAATTTGAGTGTTAAAATCCTCTTTATAGTTAAAATTGGCAAATTATTTTTCGAAATTGTACTTACCCTATATTCAACTGTAATTTTCCTAATAATGTCCAATGTTTTGTTTTTTTTTCTTTTCCAGTTCATCAAAGTTAAATGAAAATGCTGTTTCTCAGCCATCTTTGTGTTGTCTGTATCTCTTTAGTAATGGAGTAAATGAGTTGTAAATAGAGTAAAATTAATACTCAGAAGGATACTGTTTAGCCATATAAACTAGATAGAAGCAACAGCGTGTTGAGCCAATGCAGGTGATCTTTGCTCTAGATAGGCTTTGTTTTCAAAATTTCTTCATTCTCCATGCTATCTGCATGTGAGACTTCTGCACCCGAGGCTTCTGCATATGAGGCTTTAAGGAGAGCAAGGAAGACTCTAAAACTCATTTAAAATTAAATTGAAATTATTTATTATTTTGTCACCAATATCTTTGTGTATTGACTGAATGAATTTAGTATTTTTTATTTCATGAGACAATACAGTTGGAGAAAAAGCATAACAGGAGAAAGTGGAAATGCATATAACTGACTGATTCATAAATGAAAAGTGTTATCAATGGTCATGGTCATGAACATATAAAATACATTCAATTTTGTCAGTCTTTACTATTAAATAATTTTGCATATAAAATGACATCTGAAACAGAAAGGGTAGATTGAGAAATGAATTTACTTTTTTTTAACCTATCAGATTTGCAGACATGTTTTACTGAACTTTGGAGTAAACTCCCTGATAATGTTAAAATCTTTCAGAAAGATAATGTAAGCCAATCATATATATAATCATATATATATAATTTATTATATATTAGCACATTTTGCTTGATCAATTTATTTTTAGAAATTTGCTTATAGTATGAAAGTAGAAGTTTAATGAGGCATGCAATATCAAACATAGTCATGATACTAAATATAATTATGCTGTAAATTAGTAATTATCCTGTTTACCAGTCATAATGCTACCTATCTTCTTTGATTATTTTCAGTTTTTGATGATAATGTATATTCAAATTAACTGATGAAAATCCTAGTCTGAAAAATTCATTTATTTGTTCATGAATGCAAACTGTGTATGAAGCACTGATGTATTTTATATATAAGAAATGGCATATGCATGTCTTTGTTGTGATATAGTCAATAAAGCAATTTTGTAGGAGGAATATTTACAAAAATTCATAGTGAGTTGTGGTCATCATTTTGCTCTTGTATTTGTGTGTGTGTGTGTGTAATTTTGTTATTTAGGGCATTTACTAAGTTCTGAATATATGTATGCATATTGACATAAATATACCTAATTGTTTCATTTGGTGAGTATAAAAACAATATGAAGCAGGATATTTCCCACTTACCTCTCTTATTTGCTCTCTCTCTACAACCACCTCTTACGTCCATTCTTCCCTATTTTTTTGTTTTTTTTTTTTTTGTTTGAGATCAGGTTTCATTATATAGCTTTTGCTTGTTTGGAAACTCAGAAAAAGATTTGAAAGGAATAAACACCTGTTGGAACCATTTCCGTGTTTGTAATTCATGACCTCTTGTTCAGAAATTGTGCTTTAGTGTTGCCAGTGCAGTGACTGAAGTATATTTAATTCTATTTAGAATGGAATATATATGTTTTGCTGTACCTGATATTAATCCACATTTTTGATTTATGATATTTTGACTTTTGGGAGGAGAGTTGTTTGTATAGTATTGTTGCAGGTGGGAGTCTGGAATGTGAGCCACACTGAATGCCACAGATGAGTGCAGAAGAACACAATCTGAGGTTCATCTCACAAATAGGACCTCTGGGCACCACTCCAGTTTTGACTGCCACCATTTAGAATTTCTTGAAAAAACTGATTAAAGGTGGTGAGTTCCATATTTGTAATATTTTTTGTTTTTTGAATATTTTTATTGTAGTTTTTCAAATAATGAATTTGTGACTGCATGAATGAAAATGGCAGAAAATAAAGCTGTGCTTTATAATAGGAAAGCATAATAAACATAAGAGGATTGGTAATTTTCTTTAAAAAATCAGTAATTACCAGTAGTCTTAGATGTTCAGTCATAAGATGTAAAGGCACACTAAAATTTCAAGAGAAGTTGAAAGGAATCAGGATAGATATTGCAGATGGCATGGATATCTGAAAAATAACACTTTTATGTGACTGATATGTAAGGTGATAGTAAAATATAACAATTTCAGTGTTTGATAATTGTAACAGTCTTGTTGAAGTTTTAGTTGTTATGGATGTGAGGAGTTAATGAAGTTAAATTAGTTAGTAATTAAAAAGGGACATCATTTAGTTTTATATTGTAGTTTGTATTTATTTCACTTTATGTTCTTGCCTTACCCTGATATACACATGTACTTACTTCAAAAAAATAGGACAATGTTCAAAGAGACACATGAAATAGATGTAGTAAAATACTGGCAAATAGGTAACATAGGTGAAAAGTAGCCAAGAATTATTGACAACATTCCTCCATCTGGTCAGTACTTCTGAAATTTGTTCAAAATGAATATAAGAAGTATGTTAAAAATCAAATATGCAAAAGACATGCCTTCAGGTATATGCATATACTCAGGAAATATAGAATTATGAAATGAGTGCTTTTAGTGACTCTTTTCACATGTGTGTTTGTTGGACGATTTTTTTCCCATGAGAATAATGTTTTAAAGGCTTTGTGATACCTTGTATCAGAACTATCCACATTTTGAGATGTGTATGGTATTTTAATGCATAGGAAGATATACCACATTGTGTTTTCTTTCCATCAATCATCTTGCATTTGAGTTGTCTCTACTTTGGGGCTATAATAAATAACCCTACTTGGAATATGAGGCCTTTATGTGGCAATGTATTTTACGTTCTTGTAGATTAAGAGTTTTCCCATTGTGTTTAACATTTCAAGGAAAATTTGACCAGAAATTTTTATATTTTTCTTATATTATTGGAAGACGATTGTCTACAAGCAGTGAACATTTTATACACTATATATGTAAACCCTACTTCCCTTAAAAACTATTCACTTTTATTCAGGATTGAACCTAGGGATTCTCCCATGTTAGAAACACAGTAGCACTGAGCTATATCCTCAGTGCCAGAAACTTTTAAAATTTGTGTGTCATCTGTGTGTGTGTGTGTGCTGGCACATGTGTGTGCATGTCATGGTGTGTATGGGTATAAGTCAAGAGGTCTACTTGAAAAAGGTGATTTTTTTCTTCTGTTTCATATGGTTGCTGCAGATCCCATCTAGTTCTTCAGATACCTTTATACGATGAGTCAACATGTCAGCATAGAAACTCTTTTGAAAGTAGCTTCTTTTTTTTAAAGTTTTTTGTTGTTGTTGTTGTTGATTACTTTTTATGTAAATGAGTGTATTGCCTCCTCATATGTAAGTGCACCTGTACCTTGCACACTGCCTCCAGAGGTCAGAAGAGGATATCAGATGCCCTGGTATTAGACATACAAACAGTTGTTAGATACCATGTGGGTGCTAGGAATCAAACCCGGGTCCTATGCAAGAGCAGCCTGTGGTCTTCACCACTGAGCCGTCTCTCCAGAAAAGAACTAGGTTCTTTTTCTGTAATACAGGTTTATCTTGAATCAGGATCTTTCTGCAGTTAACCTCTTTAATGCTAAGATTACAGAAGTATTTCTTCATTCCTAAGAGAAATCATTCCTAATGGATTTTTTCATTAATTGAAAACATTTTATTGCCCAATATGAGCGTTTTAATCAATGCAGATCACTGCATTTACACATTTGACTTTTAGGTCACAATGACTTAATTAAATATAAAATACTCGTCTACTATGACTTTTGTTGTTTTTACAATCAGGTGCTCCAATTGAACAGTGCATAACCCACATATACCCCCACACAGACATACACACAGCATACAAACATGCAAGAATAGTTAGGCCCATAGAATATTTTGATTTATTTATTTTATTTTATGTGTATGAGTGTTTTGAAGACATATATATATAATTGTAACACATACATAAATTTTCTGTATGAGCCAGAGGAGAGCCTCTCAAAGTGTGGAAAAGGGTGTTGGATGTTTCATGGAGCAACAGGGATGATGGAAAGCCTCCCATTCTCTGAAGTGCTCGTGACCTTATCTGGTAGAACCCAAAATATCTACAGGTTCAAAGTCCAGGAATATTATGAAGACATCCTCAGTAATTGTGCCAGGCATGTCACAGGTTCCTGAGGTAGGGAAAATACCTAGAATTCCTGAACGCTGTCTAGTTTTCAAGCCCTACAAGACACTGACCACTTTTGGATATCCCACCATCCCCAGCCTACCCAAATGGATAATAATTCCCAATCATTCTTTGGAAGAGCTGAACAAAATGAGTGAAAACTCCCTACCACCATTCTCATCATGACTGCGGTCCAGCACTCTTGGTCATCTAGATCACTGAGGAGTCAGGAGCACCTTCCCAGGGTCTAAAAATTCATACCAGTGGCCAAGACATGTGTGCCCTTTGAAAGTCTTACTTCCCAGGGTCAAGTGGCTTAATTTCCTGGGTTCCTTGTGCACCTGTACTGGGAGATGCCAATGAGAGGACTCGTTGTTTCTATACACTAGTCATGGCCAGGCCAGGGACAAACACTAGGCTTACATGGTGCTGGGAATGGCATGGCAGGTGGGTGGTTGTCAGCTGCAGGTCAAGGATGCATCCTAGAGGATACCAGGTATAATTGAACAGTACTCCCCTGAGAGTGTGCCCACTGGATTGACTTTGCTTTGGTGTCTGTTGCACTCCTGGGTACTGGCATCAGTGAGTGGCTGGATGAAAGAACCAGGGACGAGGCACAACTCTGCTGCAGGCTGAGCTTCCTATGGCCCTCAAAACATGGTCCATTTCAGATGGTCTGACTAGCACCAGTATGGGTAAATGGAAAACTTTACCTGGTGTGGAGGCTAGGGGCCTGGATAGAATGTCAGACAAGAGCCAAGGGTCCCAAGAGGTGGATTGCAACCCCATGGAAACTGTTACCCTTGGGTATATGATCTCAATGACTAGAGATATATCCATCTTTGAAGGACATGAAGGACATGGTATGACAGGTCTATATACCCATTGGTACCCATCTATTTGTCTCTATAGAAATGTGGACCCTGTTTTGACAGTGTCTTACCTAGTGGCACACTTGCTGGAATCCGCTGAGCATGGGTGACGACTCCAAATGGATACTGGCAGGACAAACATGAGTGGAAGGGGCCAGAGTTTCCTCACCTTGAGCAAGGCTCTCAGGAGGCTAAAGGTGGCAAGCAGGGAGCTCCTGCTTTGGGTAGGACTTCCCTTGCAAAACATGCAGTTGGCATCACATAAATAGCTTTGCTCAAGGGGAGATTTCAAGATGTGGCAACATTACTGATTTTGTACCTACAGGGCCCTTACAAAGGCCAGGATTTTTGGAACCTTGTCAGATGGAAGGCACACAAAACAAGAGTGGAGAGGCCACCCAAACTAATAACAATGCCTAACTTGAGACAAAACCCCCACTATCTGCACTCACTACAGGCTGTAGTTCATTGGCTAAGGTGAGAAGAATGGGCTGGAAATCACCCTATCATGATACTCATTGTGTCTCAGGTCTAGCACACCATGTCAACTGCAGTCAGGAACAGCTTCTTCCCTGGATCTGAAAAAGCATTGAAGTGACAGAGCTTGCATGTGCCTTCTACAGAATGAGCTCGATGGAAGCTTCCTGGCAGGGTTGAATGCCTACTGCTTCACAGAGATAAAAGGAGGATCCTGTAGGAAAGGCCTTTAAGGAAAATGATAAACTTTCAAGCATTCTGGGTCAAGGGCTACCTCCACCAACGAGACACAGGAAAATGAAAGTGAGTCATCAACTACAATGTTGATCACTATATTCATTAGCTGAGAAGATACAGAAACAGGCACATAATTCTGGTGTTGCCATCAGAGACTGAAGCAACACCCATGACACGTGATTGCCCCCAAATTATAAACTGAACCCTGAGAAAAATGTCCAAGGACTATAGCTCACTGGATTCAGGTTCAATAGCAGTTGGAGAATGGTGGACTTGCCTGGCACCTAGCCTTACAGACAGCAGGTGACTTTGGAGAGTCTCCCGGGATTCTTCCACAGGAATCTGGCCATCCAGCCACCTGTGGAAATCCAGGGCCAGAGGCGGGGGACCTTGGCAGCTTTTGAGTTAGGCTCCATCTGTGCTTCGCCATTGTTGGAAGGCCAGGAAAGGGCGCGGTTCATGGGCTGTGCAGGGCGTGAACCTGGTGTTTGCCTGTTGGGCAAGGACTGCGAGCTAGGTCAGGGGCTAGCTGTCGGCTGTCTGCAGGGCGAGGCCACTAGTCAGGAAAAGGGTCCAGGAAAGAAGACTGTCAAGGAGCACGCATGGCGCCGGCCACCCCTCCCCACTTCCTTGGGGAGAACACGTGTGCGCCTGCGGTCAGGGTCCGGAGCACCCGGATGCCGGCGGTGGCCGGGAACGTGTGTTGGGGCAGCAGAGCTGTGCCAGGCAGGAGCTGCGCTGTGCGGTCCGGCGGTCTCGCGGCCTAGGGACCACTGTGCTTTGCTCGCCCCCGTCAAGTTAGCATGGTTTCTCTGTCTCCGCCTCAGGTGCAGTTTGCAGGGGCCGCGTGCCCACCGCGGTGCAGCGAGAAGGGGCAGGAGGTGGCGGATCGGCGCCCGGTCCCCGAGCCCCAAGCGAGTTTCCGGCAGTGTGTCTCAGGGGCTCCCCGCGCAGGCAGGATCCCGCGGCTGAAGGTAAGCCTTCCAGTGCCCGGCGTGATCCCAGTATTCTCCTGTGGTGGAACCGTGAGCACGTGCAAGACCCCGGTCCAGTCTCGTCCCACCTGACCGAAGGCCAGGGTCCGGGCGGGTCGGTGATTCCCCGCCTCAGGCACCTACCCTGCAGCTTCCTGGACTCCAGAGGTCTTGTAGGTCCTCGCAACCACCCTCACACACCAGGGGCCACAGTCCACTGCCGTGGCCCCTCCTCCACACCCCCGACGTGCTCGGATCGATGATGATTCCAAGTCAATCATTCCTTGGAAAAGCTGAACAAAATGAGTGAAAACTCCCTACCGTCGTTCTCATCGGTGACTGAGGTCCAGCACGCTGGGTCACTTGGGTCCTGGGGGTTACGGGCTTCGGCGGGAGGGGACAGTCAGGCACACCCTCCGGGGCTTCCGAAACCACTGGGGCGGCCGAGCTTGCGTGCCTCTTCGACAGTCTCCCCTCCCTTGGGACAGTGGCGGCCTTGCCGAGTTTTGCACCCGGGCTGGGTGGTGGGGGCTGATAGCAGTCTGTGGCCGGGTTCCTTTCAGTTGAGTTGTCATGGCCAGGAGAGGGTGCCAAGCGCCAGGCTCCATCGGGCCCCGGTATGGTTGGGCACGACGGGCGTACAGGGAAGCTTCCGCCAGGGCACTGGCCTGATTGATCTACCGCGCAGGTCTTCCACGAGGGTGTGCCCCGCGGAAGGAAGGCCCCTTTGCCCGGTTTTTGGTCAGGGCCTGGGCCGGGGGCCGGAGTCCTTGGAAGGACCGATGGGCCAGGGTCGGCTCCCGCTGCCGGCTCGCATTCCCGGTGGGCCCTCGGGCCCCGGCTCGGGTTCCGTGGGTCCTCGGCGAATAGATGGCTGCCAGTCCCTAGGCTGTAGACTGGGGTCCCTTCGGTGGACCTAGAACGGCAGTCGAGTGTCTCGGGCGGGGTGCATCGCGGCCCGCCGGTATCTGTTCCCCCAGTGTGGTCCGAACCCCCGGTCTGGGGACATCCCCAGAGGCCTTCCGTTGCGGCTGGGAGATGCCAACGGCCCTAGACCTCGGGCACCAAAGGACGTCGCGGGTAGAGGTCGCCCTTCACTGCGGTAATGCGGGTGCTGTTTTGCCACCCATGTGTCCACTGGCTCGGTCTGGGGAAACCCCCAGAGCCTCGCTGAGGCCGACGACTGTGCTCCGGCAGGACCGAGCTGCGAGCAAGGGTCTCGGTGGTTCTCCAGATAGTTCCGAGAACTAGGGAGGCTTAAGCTTGGCACACGGGGGCTCGGGGCAGGGGCTCCGATGGTGTAGGAGTCGCCTAGGAAGCCCTCGAACAAAGGCCGACCTCGAGGCAGGAACAACAGGCGGGGCACTTCTGGTGCTTTCTGTCCATCAGGGGGCCTTGGGCCACCCGTCCCTTTCTGGATCTAGTCAGTTGGCATAGGACCCGCTTCAGATGCGGTGCACCAATGGCCGGTGGGCCAGGGCGGCCGGCCACTGACCCGGGGTCCTCGTGTCTGCAAGTCAAAGGCTCAGTTGGAGACTTGGTGGACTTGCCTGGCGCTACGCCCTTAGTGTGAGCCGGGGTCTTTTGGGAGTCTCCAGGGATTCCTCCCCGGGCATCGGGCCCCCCAGTGGCCTGTGGAAGTGCCGACCCTGAGGCGGGGGCTCTTGGCGGCCCTTGAACCTGGCTCCTGCTGAAGAACTCGGGAGAGCTCACTCTTGAAGGGAGATCGGTTTGCAGTCCCCGTAGTCAGGGATGCAGCGTTCCCCGGTCCCTCGGGCTCCGGGGAGAGCTGATTTTCTCCGAGTGCGTTCTTCTTTGTGGGAGGCAGGGTCTCGACGCCCGCGAAGAGGCAGGAGCCCGTCAGTTTCCAGGTGTCTCCGCAGCTGTGGCCTGCGTTTCTCGGAATACCGGTGGCCTGATGGGTGTGGAGGAGCCTCTGACGGGAAGCCGGCCACGGCCACGGCATACCCGAGTAATCGAGTGACCCGGACGCGGGACGCCGTGCCTAGTGCCCGGCTCTTCAGAGCTCTTCTCTGCATGGAGATTTCGGGTTGGATTCCAGTATCCTGGGCATTCATGGAGAGGAAGGAGCGATCCTGGGAAGGCCAGGAAAGGGCGCGGTTCGTGGGCTGTGCAGGGCTTCTTCAGCCTGGTGTTTGCCTTTTGGGCGGGACGGCGAGCTCCGTTGGTCGGGGGCTAGCTGTCAGCTGTCTGCAGGGCGAGGCCGCTAGTTAGGAAAATGGTCCAGGAAAGTAGACTGTCAAGTGGCACGCATGGCGCCGGCCACCCCTCCCCACTTCCTTGGGGAGAACACGTGTGCGCCTGCGGTCAGGGTCCGGAAAACCCGGATGCCAGTGGTGGCTGGGAACGTGTGTTGGGGCAGCAGAGCTGTGCCAGGCAGGAGCTGCGCTGTGCGGTCCGGCGGTCTAGCGGCCTAGGGACCACTGTGCTTTGCTCGCCCCCGTCTAGCGATGGTTTCTCTGTCTCCGCCGCAGGTGCAGTTTGCAGGGGCCGCGTGCCCACCGCGGTGCAGCGAGAAGGGGCAGGAGGTGGCGGATCGGCGCCCGGTCCCCGAGCCCCAAGCGAGTTTCCGGCAGTGTGTCTCAGAGGCTCCGCGCGCAGGCAGGATCCCGCGGCTGAAGGTAAGCCTTCCAGTGCCCGGCGTGATCCCAGTATTCTCCTGTGGTGGAACCATGAGCACGTACAAGACCCAGGTCCAGTCTCGTCTCACCTGACGGAAGGCCAGGGTCTGGGCGGGTCGGTGATTCCCCGTCTCAGGCACCTGCCCTGCAGCTTCCTGGACGCCAGAGGTCTTGTAGGTCCTCGCAACCACCCTCACACACCAGGGGCCACAGTCCACTGCCGTGGCCCCTCCTCCACACCCCGGACGTGCTCGGATCGATGATGATTCCAAGTCAATCATTCCTTGGAAAAGCTGAACAAAATGAGTGAAAACTCCCTACCGTCGTTCTCATCGGTGACTGAGGTCCAGCACGCTGGGTCACTTGGGTCCTGGGGGTTACGGGCTTCGGCGGGAGGGGGCAGTCAGGCACACCCTCCGGGGCTTCAGAAACCACTGGGGCGGCCGAGCTTGCGTGCCTCTTCGACAGTCTCCCCTCCCTTGGGACAGTGGCGGCCTTGCCGAGTTTTGCACCCGGGCTGGGTGGTGGGGGCTGATAGCAGTCTGTGGCCGGGTTCCTTTCAGTTGAGTTGTCATGGCCAGGAGAGGGTGCCAAGCGCCAGGCTCCATCGGGCCCCGGTATGGTTGGGCACGACGGGCGTACAGGGAAGCTTCCGCCAGGGCACTGGCCTGATTGATCTACCGCGCAGGTCTTCCACGAGGGTGTGCCCCGCGGAAGGAAGGCCCCTTTGCCCGGTTTTTGGTCAGGGCCTGGGCCGGGGGCCGGAGTCCTTGGAAGGACCGATGGGCCAGGGTCGGCTCCCGCTGCCGGCTCGCATTCCCGGTGGGCCCTCGGGCCCCGGCTCGGGTTCCGTGGGTCCTCGGCGAATAGATGGCTGCCAGTCCCTAGGCTGTAGACTGGGGTCCCTTCGGTGGACCTAGAACGGCAGTCGAGTGTCTCGGGCGGGGTGCATCGCGGCCCGCCGGTATCTGTTCCCCCAGTGTGGTCCGAACCCCAGGTATGGGGACATCCCCAGAGGCCTTCCGTTGCCGGCTGGGAGATGCCAACGGCCCTAAACCTCGGGCACCTAAGGACGTCGCGGGTAGAGGTCGCCCTTCACTGCGGTAATGCGGGTGCTGTTTTGCCACCCATGTGTCCACTGGCTCGGTCTGGGGAAACCCCCAGAGCCTCGCTGAGGCCGCCGACTGTGCGGGGTTCACCTGATAGTTCCGAGAACTAGGGAGGCTTAAGCTTGGGACACGGGGGTTCGGGGCAGGGGCTCCGATGGTGTAGGAGTCGCCTAGGAAGCCCTCGAACAAAGGCCGACCTCGAGGCAGGAACAGCAGGCGGGGCACTTCTGGTGCTTTCTGTCCATCAGGGGGCCTTGGGCCACCCGTCCCTTTCTGGATCTAGTCAGTTGGCATAGGACCCGCTTCAGATGCGGTGCACCAATGGCCGGTGGGCCAGGGCGGCCGGCCACTGACCCGGGGTCCTCGTGTCTGCAAGTCAAAGGCTCAGTTGGAGACTTGGTGGACTTGCCTGGCGCTACGCCCTTAGTGTGAGCCGGGGTCTTTTGGGAGTCTCCAGGGATTCCTCCCCGGGCATCGGGCCCCCCAGTGGCCTGTGGAAATGCCGACCCTGAGGCGGGGGCTCTTGGCGGCCCTTGAACCTGGCTCCTGCTGAAGAACTCGGGAGAGCTCACTCTTGAAGGGAGATCGGTTTGCAGTCCCCGTAGTCAGGGATGCAGCGTTCCCTGGTCCCTCGGGCTCCGGGGAGAGCTGATTTTCTCCGAGTGCGTTCTTCTTTCTGGGAGGCAAGGTCTCGACGCCCTTGAAGAGGCAGGGGCCCGTCAGTTTCCAGGTGTCTCCACAGCATGGCCTGAGTTTCTCGGAATACCGGCGGCCTGACGGATGTGGAGGAGCCTCTGACGGGAAGCTGGCCACGGCCACGGCATATCCGAGTAATCGAGTGACCCGGACGCGGGACACCGTGCCCTGTTGCCCGGCTCTTCAGAGCTCTTCTCTGCGTGGAGATTTAGGGTTGGATTCCAGTGTTCTGGGCATTCATGGAGAGGAAGGAGCGATCCTGGGAAGGCCAGGAGAGGGCGCGGTTCGTGGGCTGTGCAGGGCTTCTTCAGCCTGGTGTTTGCCTGTTGGGCGGGACGGCGAGCTCCGTTGGTGGGGGGCGAGCTGTCGGCTGTCTGCAGGGCGAGGCCGCTAGTCAGGAAAAGGGTCCAGGGAAGGAGACTGTCAAGGGGCACGCACGGCGCCGGCCACCCCTCCCCACTTCCTTGGGAGAACATCTGTGCGCCTGCGGTCAGGGTCCGTAGCACCCGGATGCCGGTGGTGGCCGGGAACGTGTGTTGGGGCAGCAGAGCTGTGCCAGGCAGGAGCTGCGCTGTGCGGTCCGGCCGTCTCGCGGCCTAGGGACCCCTGTGCTTTGCTTGCCCCCGTCAAGTTAGCGATGGTTTTTCTGTCTCCGCCTCAGGTGCAGTTTGCAGGGGCCGCGTGCCCACCGCGGTGCAGCGAGAAGGGGCAGGAGGTGGCGGATCGGCGCCCGGTCCCTGAGCCCCAAGCGAGTTTCCGACAGTGTGTCTCAGAGGCTCCCCGCGCAGGCAGGATCCCGCGGCTGAAGGTAAGCCTTCCAGTGCCCGGCGTGATCCCAGTATTCTCCTGTGGTGGAACCGTGAGCACGTGCAAGACCCCGGTCCAGTCTCGTCCCACCTGACGGAAGGCCAGGGTCCGGGCGGGTCGGTGATTCCCCGCCTCAGGCACCTGCCCTGCAGCTTCCTGGACGCCAGAGGTCTTGTAGGTCCTCGCAACCACCCTCACACACCAGGGGCCACAGTCCACTGCCGTGGCCCCTCCTCCACACCCCGGACGTGCTCGGATCGATGATGATTCCAAGTCAATCATTCCTTGGAAAAGCTGAACAAAATGAGTGAAAACTCCCTACCGTCGTTCTCATCGGTGACTGAGGTCCAGCACGCTGGGTCACTTGGGTCCTGGGGGTTACGGGCTTCGGCGGGAGGGGGCAGTCAGGCACACCCTCCGGGGCTTCAGAAACCACTGGGGCGGCCGAGCTTGCGTGCCTCTTCGACAGTCTCCCCTCCCTTGGGACAGTGGCGGCCTTGCCGAGTTTTGCACCCGGGCTGGGTGGTGGGGGCTGATAGCAGTCTGTGGCCGGGTTCCTTTCAGTTGAGTTGTCATGGCCAGGAGAGGGTGCCAAGCGCCAGGCTCCATCGGGCCCCGGTATGGTTGGGCACGACGGGCGTACAGGGAAGCTTCCGCCAGGGCACTGGCCTGATTGATCTACCACGCAGGTCTTCCACGAGGGTGTGCCCCGCGGAAGGAAGGCCCCTTTGCCCGGTTTTTGGTCAGGGCCTGGGCCGGGGGCCGGAGTCCTTGGAAGGACCGATGGGCCAGGGTCGGCTCCCGCTGCCGGCTCGCATTCCCGGTGGGCCCTCGGGCCCCGGCTCGGGTTCCGTGGGTCCTCGGCGAATAGATGGCTGCCAGTCCCTAGGCTGTAGACTGGGGTCCCTTCGGTGGACCTAGAACGGCAGTCGAGTGTCTCGGGCGGGGTGCATCGCGGCCCGCCGGTATCTGTTCCCCCAGTGTGGTCCGAACCCCAGGTATGGGGACATCCCCAGAGGCCTTCCGTTGCCGGCTGGGAGATGCCAACGGCCCTAAACCTCGGGCACCTAAGGACGTCGCGGGTAGAGGTCGCCCTTCACTGCGGTAATGCGGGTGCTGTTTTGCCACCCATGTGTCCACTGGCTCGGTCTGGGGAAACCCCCAGAGCCTCGCTGAGGCCGCCGACTGTGCGGGGTTCACCTGATAGTTCCGAGAACTAGGGAGGCTTAAGCTTGGGACACGGGGGTTCGGGGCAGGGGCTCCGATGGTGTAGGAGTCGCCTAGGAAGCCCTCGAACAAAGGCCGACCTCGAGGCAGGAACAGCAGGCGGGGCACTTCTGGTGCTTTCTGTCCATCAGGGGGCCTTGGGCCACCCGTCCCTTTCTGGATCTAGTCAGTTGGCATAGGACCCGCTTCAGATGCGGTGCACCAATGGCCGGTGGGCCAGGGCGGCCGGCCACTGACCCGGGGTCCTCGTGTCTGCAAGTCAAAGGCTCAGTTGGAGACTTGGTGGACTTGCCTGGCGCTACGCCCTTAGTGTGAGCCGGGGTCTTTTGGGAGTCTCCAGGGATTCCTCCCCGGGCATCGGGCCCCCCAGTGGCCTGTGGAAATGCCGACCCTGAGGCGGGGGCTCTTGGCGGCCCTTGAACCTGGCTCCTGCTGAAGAACTCGGGAGAGCTCACTCTTGAAGGGAGATCGGTTTGCAGTCCCCGTAGTCAGGGATGCAGCGTTCCCTGGTCCCTCGGGCTCCGGGGAGAGCTGATTTTCTCCGAGTGCGTTCTTCTTTCTGGGAGGCAAGGTCTCGACGCCCTTGAAGAGGCAGGGGCCCGTCAGTTTCCAGGTGTCTCCGCAGCGTGGCCTGAGTTTCTCGGAATACCGGCGGCCTGACGGATGTGGAGGAGCCTCTGACGGGAAGCTGGCCACGGCCACGGCATATCCGAGTAATCGAGTGACCCGGACGCGGGACACCGTGCCCTGTTGCCCGGCTCTTCAGAGCTCTTCTCTGCGTGGAGATTTAGGGTTGGATTCCAGTGTTCTGGGCATTCATGGAGAGGAAGGAGCGATCCTGGGAAGGCCAGGAGAGGGCGCGGTTCGTGGGCTGTGCAGGGCTTCTTCGGCCTGGTGTTTGCCTGTTGGGCGGGATGGCGAGCTCCGTTGGTGGGGGGCGAGCTGTCGGCTGTCTGCAGGGCGAGGCCGCTAGTCAGGAAAAGGGTCCAGGGAAGGAGACTGTCAAGGGGCACGCACGGCGCCGGCCACCCCTCCCCACTTCCTTGGGAGAACATCTGTGCGCCTGCGGTCAGGGTCCGGAGCACCCGGATGCCGGTGGTGGCCGGGAACGTGTGTTGGGGCAGCAGAGCTGTGCCAGGCAGGAGCTGCGCTGTGCGGTCCGGCCGTCTCGCGGCCTAGGGACCACTGTGCTTTGCTTGCCCCCGTCAAGTTAGCGATGGTTTTTCTGTCTCCGCCTCAGGTGCAGTTTGCAGGGGCCGCGTGCCCACCGCGGTGCAGCGAGAAGGGGCAGGAGGTGGCGGATCGGCGCCCGGTCCCTGAGCCCCAAGCGAGTTTCCGACAGTGTGTCTCAGAGGCTCCCCGCGCAGGCAGGATCCCGCGGCTGAAGGTAAGCCTTCCAGTGCCCGGCGTGATCCCAGTATTCTCCTGTGGTGGAACCGTGAGCACGTGCAAGACCCCGGTCCAGTCTCGTCTCACCTGACGGAAGGCCAGGGTCCGGGCGGGTCGGTGATTCCCCGCCTCAGGCACCTGCCCTGCAGCTTCCTGGACGCCAGAGGTCTTGTAGGTCCTTGCAACCACCCTCACACACCAGGGGCCACAGTCCACTGCTGTGGCCCCTCCTCCACACCCCCGACGTGCTCGGATCGATGATGATTCCAAGTCAATCATTCCTTGGAAAAGCTGAACAAAATGAGTGAAAACTCCCTACCGTCGTTCTCATCGGTGACTGAGGTCCAGCACGCTGGGTCACTTGGGTCCTGGGGGTTACGGGCTTCGGCAGGAAGCGGGAGTCAGGCACATCCTCCTGTCTCTGAGAATGCACTGGGGGGTTGATAGGAGTCTTTCCCTGAATTCGTTTTGGTTGAGTTGTTATGGCCAAGGTAGTGTGCCAAGCCCCAGGCTCCAACGAAGCCTGGCAATGTTTTGCATCTCCGGAGTTGCCAGACTGTTTCCTGGATGAATCAGGCCTAGTTAATCCACTGCAGAGGCTTAAACAGAGGGTTTGCCTCTTGCCAATATGGCCCATTTCCCCACTCTTGGTTAGGACCCTGGAAAGGGGTCACAGTCCTTGACAGGACTAAAGAGCCAGGGTTGGGTCCACTGCTGGTTTGCAATCCCTGTTGGCCCTCAGAGAAAGGCTGTCTAGGAGCGAGGAACCTGAGCTTGTTTCCCTTTAGGTCCACTGTGCTTATGGCCCATAGGATCATTGTGAGAGGGTCTACCTTGATTTGCTTTCCCACCAAAACTTTGTTTTGTGCTCTTTTGTCTCCTGGTCAGGTGGATTTTGCATGGGTGGAATGCACTCCACAATTCACCACCTTTGGCTGGATCCTTTACGAATGTCGGTGACCCACCGATTGTGTTTCTGGCTGTGTGGATTAAGGGGTTTGGCAACCATTTGGATCCCCTGGCATGAAGGTAATCTTTCAACTCTGAGAGGAGCTCATGGTTTTCCCGTGCATTGGAGCTTTTTTCACACACGTCTGAAGTCCTGTCAGATTGGGCAGTGTCCACAGATTCATGGTCCTGACACTGTAGTGCTTCTCAGACAGCAGCTTAGCCTTGCATGTCTCCTGACTCATTCTGTTGGACTCATAGATTCTGGACTCCACAGTCCACTCACCACTTTCATAGGTGAAGGCCTTACCTTAGCGTGTCCGGATCGATGATGATTCCCAATCATTCCTTGGAAAACTGAACAAAATGAGTGAGAACTCCCTACCGTCGTTCTCATCGGTGACTGAGGTCCAGCATGCTTGATCACTTGGGTCCTGGGGGTTTCAGGCCTCTGCCAGAGGGTGAAGTTATGCACACCTTCCCAGGTTCTGAGAATGCACTGGGGCATCAGAGGTTGAGTGCCTCTTCCACAGTGTCCATTCCCTTGGGTCAATGGCTGCATTGCCAAGTTGTGCGCCTGGCTGGGCGATGGAGGGTGATAGGAGTCTGTGGCCGGGTTCCTTTCAGTTGACTTTCATGGCCAGGCGAGGGTGCCAAGTCCCAGGCTTTGATGGAGCCTGGGCATGGTTGGGCATCTTGGGAGGTGCATGACAGCTTCCATGATGGATCAGTCCTCATTGATTCGCTGCACTGCTGTAACCCCAGGGTGTGCAATGGAGAAGGATGGCCCCTTTCTCCACTGTTGGTCAGGGCCCTGCAAATGTGTCAGAGTGCTTGGCAGAACTTAGGAGTCAGGGATGCGTCCACTGCTGGCTTGCTGTTGGCCCTTGGAGAAAGGCTGTCTAGGAGTAAGGATCCTGAGCTTGTGTCCCTTCAGGTCTACTGTGCTTATGGTACATAGGGTATTGTGAGAGGGACTGCCTTGATTTGCTTGATCACCAAGACCTTGTTTTGTGCTGTTTTGTCTCCTCCTCAGGTGCAAGTTGCATGGGTGGAATGCTTGCCACAACTCAGCATCTGAGGCTGGATCCTTTAGGAAGGTCGGTGGCCCACTGATTGTGTTTCTGGCTGTGTGGATCAAGGGCTCTGGCAGCCATTTGGATCCCCTGGGATGAAGGTAAGCTTTCAACTAGAGGAGCTCATGGTTTTCCCGTGCACTGGAACTTGTTTCACCCACATGTCTGAGGTCCTGTCAGGTTGGGCAGTGTCCACAGATTCATGGTCCTGACACTGTAGTGCTTCTCAGACAGCAGCTCAGCCTTGCATGTCTCCTGACTCATTCTGTTGCACTCATAGATCCTCGACTCCACCCTCCATTGACCACTTTCGTAGGCCAAGGCCTCACCTCAGCATGCCCGGATCAATGATGATTCCCAATCATTCCTTGGAAAACTGAACAAAATGAGTGAGAACTCCCTACCGTCGTTCTCATCGGTGACTGAGGTCTAGCATGCTGGGACACCTAGATCTCGAAGTTTTTGAGTACACTTTCTCAGGCTCTCAAAAAGCAATCAAACAAGCATGTTTGCCCCTTCCACAGTCTCCACTCCACTGTGTCACTGGCTTCTGTGCTAGTTTGTGCCCCCTGTACTTGACAAAGGTGATGCTTAGACTCAGTTACCAGTTTTGTTTTTGTTGAATATATAAGGTCAGGTGTGGGTGGCAGGCACAGGTTTCCACATGGGATGGGAAAGACTTGCGATGTTGCGTGTGCACCGGCAAGTCCACCTTATTTCCACGAGGGCTTCAGGCCTGGTTGGATAGGACTTACATGGGACTGTGTCCCGTGGATGGACCACACCTTAGCCATGGTGACTGTTAGGTCCCCGGAATGGGCAAGAGCATTTGGATGGACAGAAAATTGGGGGTTCTGAATTGTCCCATCATGGATAAGAGGCTGGAGTTTGGTCTCCTGGATGGAAAATGGCAGACATGGGCCTGCTGTCCAGGGGGATGTATTGCAGCCTGCTGTGTACATTCTTCTCTGGTCTGTGTAAACCAGTGTCTCGAGGTATACCTGCCCATGAAGAAAGTGAGCGCTCATCTTCCTCCATGTATATCTAACAGTCTTTATCCATGTGATCTTCTTAGAAATGTGGTTCTTTTTGGTCAATTCCATGCCTACTTCGCACAGTTGTGGGAATCCCCCAATCTACAGTCAGACCAAAGATTGGTCACCTGTAGGGTGTGAGGAAGGGTCTGGAGGTTCCTGTCAATGTGCCAGGCACGTGGCACACTGAAGCTCATGGTGGTGAGGTTCTGTGGTCAGGTGCCCCCGAATGTGGCTTGCTGGGCCAGAACTAATAACCTGTGGGGCACCTAGTGCCCTTCACTAGAGTAGGGTTGTCCTTTGGGGAGAGTTCATCTTGTCACCGCAGTGGTCATTGAGGATCTGCTCCCTGACCCCTTTGGTCGAGGGGAGATAATGTGTTTTGTGAGTGCCATGTTCATGAAGTAGGTAAGGCAAAAATTGATGTGGAGGTGTGGGCCAGCTGGATAATCAGAGTGGTGAGAGATACCCGAGTGTAACCCTAAGGTGGCCTGATGTTCTCTCAAGAGTGAAAGGCCTTGGTCTGTTTCCAGGAGTCCTCATCAGTAGCACCTCCCCAGCCTCAGGATTGAAGTGGAATCCAGTGCTCTCCTGTTGCCCCCTGCTGTGTCCGGCCATCTGGGCAGGGTCTAGCAGACTCCAGTTTAGAACCTAGGGTGTTGTGTGCTGCACGTCTAACTAGAGGGTCTTTCCGTCTTGAAGTCTTTGGTTGGACCCACATTCCCAGGGCGGCCTGGTCAATGAGGGAGAGATTGTGCTAGGCCTTGGGGCTTGGTCTGTTGGTGGTGGCCTGCCAGAGTTTGGAGTGTGGTGAAGTGGCCCAAGAGGCATTCATGAGACATGTAAGTGCTCATTCCGCAGTGGGAGGCTGCTAGTCAGGTCCGTGGCCAGGGAGGGAGAGACTGTCAAAGTGGCTCACATGCTGGGCCCTGGCACCCCTTACCACTTTCTTTGGTTGTACTTGATGGCCCTTGCCATCGGTATCCCAGGAAACCCATTTCTGATGGGCAAGTTGGTTGATTCAATGTGGAGGAGGTCCACTATGTGGACAGGCCACTGGGACACTGTGGGGGTGATTGCCTTGCTTTGCTCACTCACTGAACCTGTGCCATTGTGTTTATCTCCTCATCAGATGCAGCTTGCATGGGCAGCATGCCTGCCACGATTCAGCAGTTTTCAGTTGGATCACTGAGGAAGAACTGTGACCCACCAATTGAGTTTCCTGCAGTGTGGGTCAGGGGCTCCGGCCACCATTTGGCTCCTGGGGGATGATGGTAAGCCTTCAATGCCCAGAGGAGTTCACAGTTTTCCTGGGCATTGGAGCTTGAGCACCCGCAAGTCTGAGGTACAATCAGGTCAGGCCATGTCCACAGATGCATGCGCGGGTGTGGAGGCTCGGCCTTGCATGTTCCTGGACTTGTGCTGTCCAACTCATAGGTCCTCCCTCGCACCCTCAAGCACTGGGGGCCACTGACCACTTTTGTAGGTGCAGGCCTCACCTCAGGTCAGATGGATGATGATTCCCAATCATTCCTTGGAAAGCTGAACAAAATGAGTGAGAACTCCCTACCATTGTTCTCATTGGTGACTGAGGTCCAACTCACTGGGACACCTCAGTCTCAGAGGTTTTGGGCACACCTTGTCAGGCTCTCAAAAAGCCATCGAATGGCCAAGTGTGTGTGCCCCTTCCACATTCTCCACTCCCTTGGGTGAGTGGCTTCTGGGCTGGGTTGTGCCACATGTATTAGGCGAAGGTGATGCTTGGACTCAGTTGGTGGTTTCATTTTGGCTGATTACATAAAGTCAGGCATGGATGGCAGGCACAAGTCTCCCACGCTGGCCAGGAAAGTCTTGGCGTGCTGGGCAGGCACCAGAAAGTCTAGCTTATTTCCATGAGGGCTCCAGGCCTGATTGTCACCTGTGAATGGACAACACCTTAGTCATGGTGACTGATAGGTCCCTGGAATGGGCAAGAGCATTTGGATGGATGGATGGATAGACAGAAGACTGGGGCTTCTGACATGACCCATCGTGCATAGAAGACTGCAGTCTAGTCTCCTGGATGGAAAATGGCAGACATAGGCTCACTGTCCAGAGGTGTGCATTGTAGCCCTTGGGTACATACATTCCCCTCTGGTGTATGGAAACTAGTGTCATGAGGCATATCCACCTGTGATGGACGTGAGCACTTGTGTACCTCCTTGTCTATCTAACAGTCTTTATCCATGTGATCTTCTTAGAAATGGGGCCATCTTTGGTCACGCTCATGCCTACTGGCACTGTCATGGGAATCCCCTGATCTTTGTCATACTGAAGATTGTTGGCCTGCAGGTCTGAGGTACGAGGAAGGACTAGAGGTTTCTGTCTATGTGCCAGAAACTCAGCAGGCTCAAGCTCGTGGTGGTCATGCTCTGTGGTCAGGTACCTCCAAGTGCGGCTTGCTGGGCCAGAGTGACAGGCCATGGGGGACCTAGTGCCCTGCACTCAGGAGGATAGCGTGATCCTCTCAGGAGAGCTCAGCTTATTGCCTCAATGTTCATTGAGGATGCACTCCCTGACCTCTTGGGTCATGGAGTCAACGTGTTTTGTTCAATTGTTCCATGTTCATGAGGGAGGCAAGGTGCAAAATTGCTGTGGAAGTGTGGGTCTCCTGGATGCCTGGAGCAGCAGAAGAGTCTCCGTATCCATGTGTAACCCTAAAGTGGACTGATGTTCTCTCAAAGCTGAGAGGCCTTGGTCCATGTTTGGGAGTCCTCGGCAGTAGCACCTCTTGGCCTCAGGAGAGAAGTGGAATCCAGGCCATCTAGGCAGTGCCTATCAGACTCCAGGACCCAGGGTGCTGTGTCCTATACCTCTAGCTGCCAGAGGGTCTTTCTGCCTTGAAGACTAGGTTGGACTTGAGTTCCCTGCGGCCTGGTCGATGAGGGAGAGATTGTGGGAGGCCTTGGGCCTTGGTCCGTTGGTGGTGGCATGCCAGATTTGGAGTGTTGTGATGTGGCCCAGGAGGTGTTCATGAGACATGAAGGTGCTCGGTGTGCAGCAGGAGGCTGCTAGTCAGGTCTAGGGACCATGGAAAGGAGACACTGTCAAAGTGGCTTGCTCCACTGGCTCTGGTTCCCCCACCACTTTCTTCAGGTGGATTTGGTGTCACTTGCCATCCATGACCTGGCAAACCCACTGCAGGTGGGCAAGTGAGTGGGTTAGGGCAGGAGAACTGAAGGTGGGGGAGGTGCCCTGTGTGGACAGGCGGTGTAGATACTGTGATAACAACCGGGTTGCTTTGCTTGCTCACCAAAGTGGTGCGTTGTGTCTTTTGGTCTCCTCTCAGGTACAGCTTGTATGGGCTGCATGCCCTCCAAGAGGTAGCACCTGGGGCAAGGGACTAAATTGCTGTGGAGGACTGGGCATGCTGGATGCGTTGGATCTATTAGTACTCGCATGTCCCAGGTACAATCATGTTGGGCTGTGGGCATCTATCTATGGATTGTTGTTGTAAGTGATTATGGAACAGAAGTAGTGGCCCTATATTTTCCTGGAAACTCTTAGACCTGCATATCCTCAACCTAACCCTCACACACTTCAGCCCACAGAGCCTGAACTTTAACCTTGCCACTTACAACTTCTATTTCTTCTTATTCTACTTTCAACACTCATGGATTGAGGATTTCCTGTCAGTTATTATAGCACCCTAGCTACGTTCGTTGCCGGAGTCGGGATCGGCAGAGGACTGCGGATTGAATGAAACACACAAGACAGAGACACAGACACGCACACTAGGTAGGAGGAAAGGAGAATGACTGACTAACTTTATTGAGAGGTAGCAAGCCTTATATACCCTGAGGGGGGCTTTGTAGGAGGGTAAAAGTTCAGGTTCTCAGGAGACATCCAGCCACATGGCACACATCTGATGTAAACTGAGGAAGTCTGCAGTCAAATCAATAAAGGTCAAGTTGTTTACTTCAGAACTGCAACTGACAAGATCCATCTAGCTCTTGGCAGAGAGCCTAGCACTAAGAGAGAAGAGAATGCAGTGGGGCCAGACCCTACAAGTCATTCCTTGGAAAACTCAGCAAAATTATTGGTAACTTCCTGTCTCCATTCTCATCATGACTAAAGTTCTGCTTGCTTTTTTACCCCGATCTCTGAGAAGTCAGACACAAATTTGTGCCATCTGAAAATCATTCTGGCAGCCATAGTGCTCATGCCCTTTGCACAATCCCCACCTCCTCAAATGTGGCAGTGGCTTCATTTTCTTGCTCTGTTTTGCTTCTGTACTGAGCAATGGTGATAACATTTTTTTGGTGTTAAGTTTCCTTTAAATTGACTTGCCAAGTCCAGGCAAAAGTTCCAAGCCCTGGGCTCCCACAAGGGCAGGAATGGCTTGGCATGGCAGGTGGGCAGGCTTGCAAGTCCAGGACACTTCCATAAGGTACTATTGCACAGGATTACCAAGTCCACCCATGGTGGTATAGGAAACATTGGCCATTTGTTGGGGAAGAGATTAGCCCCTGATAGAGAATGTGGCAATTCAGCTCAGGGCTGTCCTCTCTCTAATGATTCTGAATGATTTTAAGTCTTCACCTTCCTCAAATGCTCATAAAGTTCACATCTTCTGGAGCCCTGAGTTCCTGCATATCTGTGCTCCACCACTTGAGGCATTCAGTCAGTGGCACTAAATTTCTTCTGTGCTGTTAGACTTGCAGGTTCCATGGTGTTCAGTGCCAAGTGACAGAGCCTAACTGTCACAAGCTTAAGCCTGCTGACAGCATGCCACAAGAAGGGGAACCTCTGGGCCCTTCTGTTCAGCTCAGCCCTGCTGGTGACCACTCCTTGGTCTCCCAAGAGCTCTAGGGATTCCCAAGAAAGTGCCACTAGGCAAGTGGGTGACAACTTTCTACTGCATGGAAGATCCTGTCTCTTTCAGTACAGTTCAGTGTATTTGCATGCAGTGGTGATTGTCTTCTAGGGTTCTTGGGGGTCCAAGCACACAGAGAACAGATGTGCTCTTGTACAGCACATGGTGGTTTGGGGGAGGTTTCCAGAGATTTCTGCTGTTGAAGGCATCCAGTGTCCGCACCGCCTGTATACAACCATGGGGGAGGATTTTAGTGCTATTGGTCATTATGGTTGTAAATTTGAGCTTAGCTTCAGGCTTCTGTGTATAAAGCATTTTCCCCTGGAAGAGGGTACAGAAAATTTAAAGACTAATGGTTCAGTGTATTGGCCTGGTCAATTCCTTGCAGTGGTTTTCCTCATTTTCTGTTGCCTTTCAGCCTATTGTACCTTTGTTTGGAATCAGAGAATCTGCTCTGGACTCAGCTCAAATAAGATTTCCTACTGAATGAGATATCCTAGCTCTTTCAATACAGTTCAGTGGGGTTGCATGCAGCTGAGGTTTTCCTCTGGGTTCTTGCAGGTCCTAGGGTACATTTAGGCTTCTAAATGTTAGAAGGGTACCTGTCAGATTTTGTTTTGACTTCCTCAGTGATTTATTGTTTTTTTACTGAATATAATGATCCTGATGTTGCTAGCATTTGAATCTCTTATGACTCATTGTTAATTTTTTTCTTTTGCTTTTCCTGAGTAATTCTTAGGAACTCATTTGTGGTTCCTGCAAGAATTTTCTAGGAGCTTCCTTTACCTCATTCAAGGAGATCCAAACACACAGACACACACACACACACACACACACACACACACACACACATGTACGCACACACACTCACACACATACACATACACACTTATTATCTCATACAATCCTTTGTCTATCACATCCCAAATTACTAAATCACTGTCTCTTTGAACACTCTTTCCTCTGAGGCAATATATATATTGGGATAATTGGTGTTAGTCTTTTTACATTTTCCAGTTTGTCATTGATGCCATTTTCTGTGTTGCTTATTGCTTTTCTTTTGCTTGTGTTTTCTTTTTTCTATTTACAGGGGATTTTTCTTTCCCTTCATTCCTTTAGCCATAATGGTATTGTGGTTCTTTGTGGAGTCACAGAAGCTGACTAGTAGTTAGAAGAGTATACTCCCTTTACCAGTATATCCTGGAGCATCATGTTAAGTATGACTTTGGCTGAGATGTTGACTACTCTAAAATTTTGGTATGCGTGCAAGAACTTTCATGTCCAAGAGCCCGAACATATTGCCTGCCATGTTCTGCATCTATATTACTATGGTATGTATAACTTCCTTGTGAGTGTGACTCAGCATTTTTATGGATGCTGAAGTTCTTAAAAGAGTTTTGATACACCGTTTCACCAGCATGTTTTGACCACCTTATCTTACCTTCTAATGTGCTTGGATCGATGATGATTCAAAACAAAAGCACTCCTTGGGAAGCTGAACAAAATGAGTGAAAACCCACTACCGCCAGTCTCATCGTGACTGAGGTCCAGCACAGAAGGTCATGGCAAATCTTTCTAGTATTTTCATTTGTTTCATTACATAGGGCTTTATCATTTTCCAACATCCCTTCCTAAGGGGTATTTGCATCATTTCTTTGCTAATTTTTGTGGGCATGACTAGGAGATTCGTTAGTTACAATGTTTTGTTTGAGGGGATGGCACTTCTATACTGTAACCACGAAAACTTGTAGTAAGAGCAAGTGAATATTCAATGTTCAATCTATGCTTGGTGAACTGAATTGCAATTGGTAAATTAGATACCTATATAGTTGGCACACAAAAGTTCTAGCCACAGTTCCTATGCCCATTTTCCTAAGAACAGTAAATGAGCCCTATGATGAAGGTTCCTAATTGCCTAGGAATTATCAGTGGCTATGGCATGGTCATTGGTGAGTGGTTGGTAGAAGGGAGGAATAGGTAACTGTGATCTGTGTCTCCAATGCCTTCTTCAAAGAGATTCTGTTCTGTTTTGACTGCCTGCAGGCAGGATGTGTTAATTTTCAACTCAACTATGAACTTGAGGATTTGTTGGGAATGAGAACAGAGACAGATGTGGAGAGATCCTGCCTGACTTGAGTTCCTCTGGAATAGACCTATTTATATTATGTGAGTATGTATATGTATGTGTGCATCAACTTTTTTCCTGTGAGGCATTGTGAGAGTATTCATGAGGTTTTTCCATATATCCTATTTTGAAGAATCTTTGTGTCCTGGTTATGAAAATTTCACTGATTTTCCTCATTCTGATTTAAATTAGGTGTGAAATCAGTTCACTCAAAGAATTTATTGTTATACCTGATAATATTCTATAAGAATTACCTTGAACAATGACCATCCATATTTTTCTCTTAATGAGTGTACTATAAAACTTCTCTCTTTTCTATGTCTTTAATCAGTCATGTTTCTTTCATGATAGTGTAAATAAAAGAGAGCTTCAGACCCCTACCCAAGTAAACATATGAAGGCCACAGTTATGTTTGCGTTTATGTGTTTAGGTATTGGATTAAAGGAATAAATCCCTAAAAATCTGACAGGGCCACTTAGAAGTAACACAGATGACAAATTTCCTTCTTATACCTGAGTGAAAAGACTGCAGGTTTTTTCTCCTGCTGACAAAGCCCCTTTCTACCTGGCCGGTTAATACCAGTTCAGATAACATCAAGGCCATTCCCGGACATATCTCAGCTATGAACTGTGACCTGTCAGTGTTCTCTTCTTTATTTATATTGACCGATCTGAACTTAGGGAAAAGACACAACCAAGAACACTTAAAAGACCCAGGCCCCCCTAGGGGCTTCAGAGTTTTCAGTTTCTAAATCCTGCCTTCACTTGTGGATTGATTTTTCTCTTTCAGTATACATGTGTGTGTTTCTTTACTTTTATCAAATTTGTTACCTATCACTTTCTTCCATGTTTGAGATTTTTTTTCTACCTTTTACTTGGTGGGGAAAACAAATGCTCTTTGAAGGGAAAAACTGAAATTATAAAGAAAACTAAAATTAATTTTGAGAAACCCAGCACACCTAGCCTGAGAAAACAACATCTTCTTATCAGTCCCATTTCATCTGACTTAAGAAAACAAATCCTAGTTTACGCTGGGAACCAGTCCTTTTGTTTGCTTGAGAAAGCAGGTGTATAATCTGTTTCTAGTTCTGTAAACATGCATCCTCCTTTTAATTCCAACTTATGACCTGCTATTCCTTTTCTGGCATGTAGGTTAGAGAGCTCTGTGCATGGCCCTGGTCTTAAAGGCTCTATGACCCCCAATACCCACCAGTGCCATGGTGGGTCTCAAATGACACAAATTTGTTGTAGATAATGGAAAAGATTGTTGCCTATTGCTCAGGGCTTAAAGATTACTCCCCTGAGTCTATCTCTAGGTGTCCTCTAGTTAAACATTTCCCAGTGAACTAAAAAGACTATCCCAGACAGACTTGCTACAGGTTCCATTGATGGGTTTACTTGCTGTTGGTTTCACGTGTTTTAGAAGGTAAAGCTCAAATGAGCGTAGTTGAACTTTTTGTGGACAAACTGACTGCTGAGAGTTATAGTCACTATGACATTCATTTGGAACAGATATATATTGACTTGAACCTCTCTGAAGAGAATGACCTTGACCAAATGAAGGGAAAAGCTGATGTGGGACTGATTTCTGTGACCACAGGCCACTGATATGCTAACCTATGTTCCTAGGAGCTTTTCTCAAGCATGCATTTGATTTGATCTCTTTGCAGGAACAATTTGCATGGGGGGCACACCTTCAACTCAGAAGCAAGTGCGGCTTCTTTCCTTAGAGGCAAAGACTGGTGATAATTCAGAAAACAGCATGGCCTGAGAGTGGTTCTGTCTACCAATGGAATGCCAAAGGTGATGGTAAGAATTGCAGTGGCCAAGGTGCTGAGGACTTTACAATATTTGATAGAGTGGTTAGGACCTATATCTCCAAGGTCCACAAATGCTGTGCCATGTTTCCCTCCTAAACTGCAGTAGGCTTTAACATTCTTGAGAATTCTTCACTGTATCCTAGATGTTGAGGTTCTTGGAAATCCTCAGCATGTCCAATGTTCTATTTATGTTGACCACCTTGTAGTATCTTCCAATAAGCTGGGATTAATGATGACTCAAAGCTCAGATGGCCTGTGGACTTGAAGACTCAGTAATCAGAATCAGAAGCTTAGGTCTAAATATGAATTATATACCTGTGAGACTTGAGTTCCTCTAGTATATACATGTGTATATGTATATGCATATATGTAGAATTGTATATTTGTTTTGAGGTTGTTTCAAGAGATTACTCTTGGCATTTTTGAGCTGTCTCCAGAGCCACAAAGACTATTCTAAGTTTATGGTATTTAGGCTCCCAATGATGTCTTGCATTCTATTTTGATGAAGGTGTCAGATCAGTGTGTTCAAAAGATACATTGTTATTTCCTGGCTGCTTTCCATTGACTTTATGTCGAAGTCCAGCTCTTCACTTTTGTTCTCTTGAATTGTGCATTTCTCTACTGGTTTCACATGTTTGCCATGTACTCAGTCCCTTGGTGTGTACCATTGGCCTAATTAGGATCCTTTGCTTTAGCTGGAGGAGGAATTATATTCAGTGCAGTTGGTTGCCTCCTTGTTACCACTCATATTTGATGGGGGTAATGCAGTATATCATTCATGGTGGCCTGTGGTTACCATGGATATGGGGTTCAGCTGGAGGAATGTCCAGGGCTGATTCTAGGCATGCTCTGCTGTCACTCTGTGGCACCTCTTCAAAAGAACTGGCATTTTCTAAAGGTCGTTGTCCATAGAAAGTTAAAGTTGATATCTCTTAGACTGAATGACTTTGGTTTAAAGGTTTGAGAATGCAGGTGTGAAGCGTTGGGCTTGGAATCTGGTCATTGACTATGATTCCTAGAGAAACCTTAACTTAAGCCCCCAGAAAAGGAGACACATGAAATCCCATGTTACATATACCCATCACCCACTCCCAGTCTTCAGGAAAACTCAGTTCCAGTTGCACTTACATATCTGGCAAGAACTGAGAGTAGCAGAGATAAAGGAGAAGCTGATATGTCTGCACAGGCTGTCAGAGCGTGAGTCAGGGTCCTATGTGCCTTTTTTCTTTTCTCAGGTATGTATTTAGTTTGTATGTTCTTTGCAGGGCTTAGCTTATATATGAGGCATGCCCTGAGATGGGCAGGAATTTGTGCTTATCTCCTGAGGTACAGAGGCAAGTTATACGGCCTCAAAGCAGTATGGACTAAAGGTGATACCTTTTTACTCATGGGTTACTGAGATAATAGTATTACACTGGCCAAGGTGCTGGGGACTTTAGGATCTTGGAAGAAGTTCAATATCTCCAAGGTTTAGTGATGCTATGACATCTTCTGTGCCTAGAAAACATGGTTTATAGATGTTTATTGAGGGTGTGGTAATGCATTCTCCTAGATGCTAAAGATTTTGGAGTTCTTCAGCATGTCCACTGTCTAGCATATGTTGACCAATGTGGAGCATCTTTAGTATGTGTAAACACAGATAATTATTCCTATCTAAATATGCTTAGAATGCCAAACAAACTGAGTGAAAACTATTACCCTCATCATGACTGAGGTCCAACACAGAGGGTCTCATGGGGACTCTTAGAGTCAGGTACATCATCCTGACTTTTACATTGTACTCTCATGCTGTATATCAAACATTGGAAAGTAGTCCTAGTGCCATTGGATTTGGTATAATGATGTCAGGTGGGTATTTTCAGGGTCCTGGTTTTGTGCCATGTGTTAATCAGGAGGAAGAGTTTCTGTAGTACATGTGACTTCTGCCATTCATATGGGGTGCTTGGATTACATTTTGCTAGCTCATCATGATCTCCTAGGTCAGTCCTTTGTTGAAAGGTTCTTCAGAAGACATTGCAGTCCTTTTCTGAAGATAAACATGCTGTAGGAGTTGGTCAGTGTACAAATGACTAGGGTTGGAATGAGTCCATTCCACCTTGCATGGCAGGTAACTTATAGTCTTTGAGTCCATATACATTTTCCTTAGGGTATAGAATAAACTCTTAAGAATAGGGTCCAACTCACCTTGGATTGGTTTTGATGAGGCATGGGCAAGGATGATTAATGAGACAGAAGCAGAAAGAGTGACTCTACTGCAAACAACTCTTTTGCCCATGTGCACAATGTGATCCTCAAATGGCCCTCCCTTGGGTTCTGTTTGCCTGTGAACTGGATATATTAATGTCTACCTGACATATGATCCATGGTCAAGAATCATAGCCATGGGATTAAACATTTGGTATTCACTCCTCTGGTATATATTTTCCTGGTTTATATATTTATATATGTGTATGTTGTGATCATGTAAACTTTCCTTGGAAAACCCAAACAAAATAAACCTACCTTTATCCTTATGGTGACTCAGGTTTACATTTTTGGTCCCCAAGAGAATACAGGAGTGAGACCTATCTCCACCCATTCACACTGGTTTCACCACACAAGACAGTAGTTTAGGAAACTTCCTGCATGAGGTGAAGTGAAATCATGTCCTTTTTCATGTAGATGTGCATGGCTAAGCTATTCCTCCTAACAAGAACCCCTGTCCGCATATCAGTCTCACAAGTGCCCAGTTTCATGTTATAGGATGAACAGTTTCAATATATTGCTCAACATGGAGTTGGGGTCACTTAATGTTTAGAGATAATTTCTAGAGACAGTGTGTAGTATACCATCTCCATAGCTACTCCTGATCCCTATTGAAGGTGTTGAGTATATGGCTTTGTGTAGAGCTTTCCATGACTCTTCTTTAGCTTTTTTTTGTGAATGTTGAGTGGTTAATCAAGGTACCTGTGCTGTTTACATCAAACTTGATGCCTTTGTTCATCAGTGTGTGGCCATTCAGATTCAGCATACTGATGGAAGTCTTTTACTTTCCCTGTAAGCTCACATTATGTAAAAGTTTGAAAGGCATGAAGAAATGACATTGGAATTGCATAGGATTCTTTCTGCCACATGATTGAATTGTTGCTTTTGTTCATTTCTTTTAACTTTCTTCTGTGAAAGTAATCAGATTATTGATGTCCAAGGTGGTATGCCATTGTTATTGAATATATTTTCATGGGTTATTTTCATTTTGTAATAATAAAAAATGGAGTTAGTTTTTCAGCACCTGTAAATCCAAATGGTGTGATACCTCATGATTTTATTTCATTTATTTCTGGGATTTTTTTATACTTACTCTTTCTCGAGTAAGTAGGAAAAATCCTACCAGGTAATATATCAATCTACTTTATATGCATTATTTAATATATAATCCAGTCTCAACATAGTTGGCAAATACATCTAAATGCATTCTTTTTTCCCAAAGGTAAAAGTTACCTAGTGTGGGTCAAAAGCAAGAACTCATTCCTTTCTCTTGAGAAATGACATGAAGAGCATATATTAATAATTCTATTAACTAATTCTTGATTTTCTTTCTTTCTTTTTGTCTATTTGAGACAGGATATACCTGTAGCCCTAGCTGGCCTGGAATTAGCTATGTAGAACATGCTGGCTTTGAACTCCCAGAGATCCGACTGCCTCTGCCTCCTAAGTGCTGAGATACATTCTCTCTTTTCTTGCTAGTTGACATGGAAATTCTCTCATCGTTGTCCTAAATTCCTAACAACCTGCAAAAGAATCACAATACCCCAGTGGCAGTACAGGTTGTGCTAGCAGGTGTGGGGTCACTGACTGTGATATTGCTCCCTACCATGGAATAATGTGGATCAGTGTGTCCCAGGGTAATAGGAAATTCAGTGCCCAATGTTCCCTATTCATTTCACGTTCAAGGACCCAGGCATAAATATACTTAGATAAATTATGACCTATAAAAATGGATACCTTAGAATCTTAACAAAATGAGTGACCAAACAACTTCTGTGAGCTGAGGCCCAGCACAGGAACCTGCTAGACAGGAATGTAGAAGTTCCAGTGGTCAGGCATCAGTAGCTGCACGTACTGGACTATTTCAATTCTAAGCTTTCCACATCTGTTGAAGGAAGTAGATTGGAAGGTTGTCTATAAATATCTAGTTGTGAACTTTTGCACATGCTTGGCTAATAGCATCTGTATGCTTCATTAGTAACCAGACCTTGAGGAACAGTAAAACTATGGTATGGTTGTACGTAGTCGTTTGCCATTCCTAGAACTGCCCTTAGTGTTAGGATTTTGTGAGTGAAGAATCTATTGAAGTCAACTCAGTGCTCATTTCAAAAGACATCTTAGTCATTCTGCTTATACTTTAATGTAGAAGAAATACCTGGGAATGAGTAGTTTCTGATTTTGGAAATGTCTCAGTATGTATAATTTACCTGGTAAAGCACTCCCACCAGTTCAGATACTTTTTAACATTTCTAACACTTAAAGGCCAGTTTTCTAAATTTTTGAAGTGATACTAGTAGGTGTTGCTTAAAACCTTTATACTTCTAAAGTTATTGCATTTCTATTTCTTGGAATTTTATTGGCTAATAGTCGCATTCAATTTATTGTGCACGTAAATAGAAATCCAAGTTTTAATAAGGAATATTGAGGGATTATTGAGCAAGTCTTAGAAAAGAACTCAGCACTCTCCTGTTCATGGAATAAATATGCTTTTTCTTACATAGAAAGTTTATAGTAAATATATATAATGAACATATTTGTACATATATATGATTAATTTCCTGTGATGTCTTAATAAATCATCATTACATTTAAAATATTTTCTTTTCAACTTCCCTAGGTTGTCTTGTGGTTTTTAGGTTCAAAGTGATTCTGAAGTTGCATGGATTTCTTACTATCACACTAAGAACTGATTTTTATCACTTCTACCTTCTTTATCTGAGAAGGAACACAATGATACACACTTGAGGTAACCTCTCATTGTTTATAACTTTTTCCCATGCTAAATTTATTATTGTATTAATTGTGTTCAAGCATTTAGTCGGTACTGTGTAAAGTTTGTTAATTCAGAAATGAACACCTTTATGAATGTGGTGAATACTCCAAGGCTGCCATCTTTCTTTTCTGTAATTTAAAGACCTTTCATTCTTCATGATAACTCCTCATATAGGATCTATGCATGTGGACTGGTGTATGCTTGCCTGAACACACTGTGGCCTCACTGGGATGGCTAGAGAGTATTACTTTGAGAGTATGGTCTCGAGTGGGGACAGTGTCTGCCCTGTACACTGTGAACATGTGCAGTCCCTCCAGTCGTATGTTTATATTTAACTACACTGGTATGTATTCTGCCTGCAATATTGTGTTCACTCTGAGTATAGCATCAAGTTGCATAACCCTCTCTATCCTCTACAAATTGGTATGTTTCCAAGTCAATGAAATTTGATTGCTGTAATCAATATTTATACAATTAGTTCTTTTATTCTCATAAAATGTCTTTTGTGACTTCTTCCCCAGGCCAATGAGGTGTCTTTTAAGGTAATATAATTTAAGTTTATAGAAATTGCTGCACATTATTATTAATGGAACCTTCAACATTTCCAGTATGATTCCATTTAATTTGTCTGTTAGAACTTCTTGAACAATACTTACTTTGATGGCAGCTGAAAATGAACACATTGCTGGAGTAACATAAGAATACTCTGGAGGGTAGAGAGATGAATCAGTGGTTATGAGAACTGACTGCTCTTGCAAAAGAACCAAGTTTGGTTCCCAGCACCTATATGGTGGCTAACAATGTCCGTACATCCAGTTCCAGTAGAGTCCATTGCCCTCTTCTGACCTCTGCAGATGTTGCATGGCATGGATACACTTACACACATGCAGGCAATACACACATGCATGTAAAAAAATCAATAAAATATATTTTAATGGTTTACATCTAAAATGAATTTTATTTCTCCTCTTCATTTTTGTAATAACAGAAAGAAGTTTAAAGAAGTGATAAGTAGAGTACTGGAGAGATGACTGATCAGTTAGGAACATGTACCACTCTTCCAGAGGACCTGAGTTCAATTTCCCAGCACTGACATCAGGTGGTTGACAACCAATTTTAATTGCAGCTCCTGGGGATATGACACCTCTGGCCTATGTGGGCTCTAGTATTTATGTGTGCACACACCGCCCCCGCCAGATGATTAAAAATAAAATCAGCTCACGTGTAGTGGCACGTGTCTTTAATCCTAGTACTTTGGAGGCAGAGGCAGGCAGATCTGAGACTGAAGCCATCCTTGTCTCCATAGTGAGTTCCAGGCCAGTTGGGGCTACAGGAGACCCTGTCTCATCTTTTTTTAAGTTAATTAATAAAAAACTTAAAAAAACCACAAAAGTAGACATTATATGTAGACTCTTCATAGCATACTACTTACTGACCACTAGGACTGCAGCATTTTTACTTTAGGGGCATTTTCATCAGCTAAGAGCAATTTTACACACTGCGACTTTATGCAAAAGTTCATTTCTTCTCCTTGAGTTGTGAAAGGAAGCCATTTTTGCCAGGTTCACATGTGGTACTAGGCAGCTGTCGATGCAAAATGTTTAAATTTCTAATTCTTATTTTTATGTGCATTTTCTTGGTTGCCTTTCCATATTCTCTATGAAATCCCAGTATGTTTAAACATAGGTAGGTTCTTGTTATAATGAATGGCATTGTGTTGAATATGCTAGAAATTATGATGCTGATATTTTAGAAAAAAAATCTACTTTACTGTATCCCAAGAAATTCATTAATTGTACTTGTCATATAGAAGATTTGGCAAATATCTTCTAAATAACTTATAATAACTTGCTGTTAAGCATTTCATTAAGGAAGTTAACTTCCCTCCGCCCTAATATTCCTGTGCTTTGTGGATAGGTATGATGATGAGAAGGGATGTGCTGCTGCTTAGAAGTCTTACCCTAACACCAAGGAAGGGCTGTTTTTAGCTTTTGCACCAGTTTCTTCCTCTGGGAAAGGTAAAAGTGATGCATGTTGAAGGTTAAAAACAATTTTTAGCGAATAGTTTTCCAAGTTATTTTTCTTATGTTATGAAAGTTTAGAGTCTAATTTCTCTCATAATCCAATGTTTGACTATGTAATAATCTTGTAAGTTGGTCTGAAGTGATGACTCAGTGAGTAAAGGGATTGCTGTACATGTATGAGGACCACGAGTTCTGGTTCCCAGCAACCACATTAAAAGAAGCCTACCATGGCAATGTATGCCTGTGACTCCAGCTGGGGGCAGGACCAGGGAGAGTTCAGAAACAGGTTGATTCTGGAGCCTTGCTGTCTACCTGGTCTATCCTAGCTTAAGCAGAGATTGAATCCTAAAAATAATGTGGAGAATAAACATAAGATACCCCAAATCAACCCCTTGATTTTGTTTATCCCTGATGAGCCACCTGAGACTTCTGTCTCTTTCTCCTCCATGATTTTTATGCTCTCTGAATTTGGTTAATATTAGAACATCCCATTTATATTATGCATTAATGCATTTTATATGCATTTGCAGGATGAGTCTATCTTGTGATTGCTTGATAAGTTGACATATATTTTTCATGTTCTTATATTTTTACTCTATTTGCATAGGTTCACAGAGATGAAATTTGGAGTTTTCAGAAGTATTTTATACATCCCCTGTGAGATGAAATGTGGAGAATATTGGAATAATCTAGGTTCCTGCCCTAGAGGCCCAGTGGGAATGCCCACGGTAATTATTTTGTCCTGAATACTGAGATTATTCTTGGGGACTTTAATACTCTAGTGATAATGAGAGTCTGTCTATGCTAGCCAGTCATAGAGCTAGTCCATCTTTTTGGGTTTCAGATTTCATTGCTTAATAGTATATTCAATGTGTCTAAGAGGGGTGGATTCCTTATTGTTCAGTTCTCATCAATCTCAGGCTTATAGGCCCTTTTGTGAAGGTCTTGGATCAGTGATGGCTTCTATAATTCTTAGAAGTTCAGGCAAAATGAACAATAACAGAACTGCTTCTCATAAACTGGCTAGAAGACATAGAAAGACCTGTATAAAAAAAGTTACTATTGGGGCTGGAGAGATGGCTCAGTGATCAAGAGCACCGGATCCTTTTGCAGAGGACCTGGGTTCAAATCCCAGCACCCACTTGGTGGTTAATAACTCCACTTCCAGGGGACCAGGCTCCCTCTTCTGTCCTCTGTGGGCACTGCTGACATGGGTGCACTTACACACATACAGGCATAACACCCATACAAGTAAAATTATAAGTAAGTAAAAAAAGTTACTGTTAAATCTGAGATAGGATGAACACATTTAAGGTGCATTTTGTAAACACAGGAATCTGAATGAAAATAGCTGAAAAATATTAAAATAACTAACAAATGATTAAGCTAAAATAACAAAAAATATATAATACAAGAAGTTTAAGGTTGAACAGAGAATTAGATTGACCCTAGAAATACAGGAAACAGAGGAAAATGCTGGACATAAATCCAGCCACTTAATAATTATAATAATTGTTTAAGAGATTAAGCAGTCCCATTAGTAAAAGAAACATGTAACAGTTATGTTTTGTCTACAGAAAGGAACAAAGGCACCTGTAGTTGAAAAGTAAAGAATATAAGAATGGTTTATCATACATAGCATGGCCAGATGACAGCCAGAGTAACTATTCTGACAATATAAAAAATAGCCCGTAAGGAAACATATGGCCACAGATAATGAAGGATATCATATCGTGGTAGAGGATGAGTTAATCTGGAGTATGTAATCATACAAGCACTAAGAGCAGACCCAAATTACATAAAACAAAGGCTTAACTGGTTGAAGGACTAAAAGATTAGTCAACAATAATAACTGTGGTCTTCATGCCCTCTTAGCAATCACTGTCAGGCTAGTTAAACAGATAATCATGGAGTTATTGCACATTCTACCTAGACAGGATATGTTTGTGCATGGACCAATAGCAGAATGCAAATTACATATTAGACCCTAAAATATTTGCTCAGTAAATTGAAATGGTTCAACATCATACTGAGCATATGCTATGACCAATAGGGAAACTGGAATTAAAACAAAAATAAATCAAATGTTGTCAAACATTTAGAAGTTTACACATTTTGTATAATCCAAGAGTCAAAGATGAAGTCCTTTAAAAGAAAATGTAAATAAAGCATTTTGTGCTGAATGCAATTCAACTAAATATGTGATTTAAGGAAATATGTAGTTTTAAGTATCTAGATCAGAAAAAAGAAACCCAAATAAATAATCTAAACTTTCACTGGAAAAAAAAAGAGGAAACAAGAAATTGAATCCCAAAGCAAATAGGAAGGAAATAACACATACCTGAGCAAAAACTGATGACATACAAAAAAAGCATAGAGAAAATCTATGAAACACAATGCTTTCACAAAAAATGGATAAAATTGCTAAACCTTTTGCTACACTGACAAAAATCACTAAAATCAGGAATGAAGAGAGAAATTGGTATTGGCCCTGTGGCTTCCATCAGGAATGCTGTTGCCTACTGTATTGTGCCTATTCAAAGAACAGTGGAATAAAACACATTTTTAAATTTCTACCTAAAACTCATCAACACAGACTGATTTTACTTCTCATTGGCACCAGTGCTCACCCTAATGACTTTCAGAAACTCTTCAACAGCATATACTGACTCCTAAATTCTGTTTCTAGTTTATTTGGACTTTTTAACTTGTCAGTAATTTAATCTAATTTAACCTCTCTCCGTGAGTACTAACAGTACGGTGAGTCCTCATTGTTTCCATTCGTTTACATTCTAGGATTTTTCAAATATATTTTTATTAATTCTTTCAGAAATTGATATGTTATATTTTGATCACTTTCTCTCCTTCTCTCAATTGGATCCCTCCCAAATTCACCCCCTTTCCTGATCCATTCAACTTTGTGTCCTCATTAAAACAACAACAACAACAAACAAACATTGAATCCAGTTTCTGTTGCCTATATGCTCTTGGGTTTATGGTCATCCACTGGAGTATGGTCTGCCTTCCAGGGGACAGACACTTAAATAAAATTAACTCTTGCTCTTCCAGCAGCTATCAATTGCCTGTAGTTCATCAGTTAGGGGTGGAACTTGGTACTCACCTTTCCCCTCCATGCTGGGATTTTGTCTGCCTTGAGCTTGAGCAGGTCATCTGTGTGCTGTTGTACACACTGTGAGTTCAGATCTGCAACTGCCCTTTTGTATGCACAAAATGCTGTTTCTTTTAGTTATCCACCAAGTATAGCTATTTCTTCCTTTTTATATCCTCCTCCATGATGATACCTGAACTTTGAGAGGAGGTGTGTGATATAGGTATCCCATTTAGGACCAAGGACTCCACAGTCTCTTATTCTCTGCCTGTTGACCAGTTGTGCTTCTCTGTGTTAATTGCCATTTGATGCAAAAATAGAAGCTTGTCTTATCAGGTTTGAGAGATACACTAATTTATGGTTATAATAATAAGTATTTAGGAATCTGTTTAAGATGATATCAATTTAGAGTAATAGTAGTAGATGCTTTCCTAGATCATATGACAAGTTTCTGGCTCCAACAACAGTACTAGGTATGGGTTTAATCTTGTAGAATAGGCTTTAAAACCAATCACTCTGTGAGTCTCTGGATCTCCTGCCTACTTGCTTTAAATCTACCACACAAATCTTCAGGGTAAGTTGTTTTGAAAATATCCTGGACCCAGCTCTTTGTCTTGTCCCCTAAGTCTCCTGCTGTCTTCTTTTTCGTGCTTCCTTTCTTCTCTCAGTGTACTACCTGATATCTATGTGTATGACCCCTGGGTTTGCCATGTTCTCCCCAGGAGTTATAAGTAACATAACTTTATTTCTATCTTTGTCTTTATTAATCACTGAAGGTGTGTACTCCCTCTTAAAGTTCATAAGTTAAAAAAGAAATAAAATGAAAAGATACCAAATAGAGTTCACGGCAGACCAGACCAGCATGTGTATGCAGTTCTTACCTATTTAGTTATTTTTTGCATTAGTCTACAACATGTATTTGCAACATAATTGATATATTAGTGACTAAAGAATAGTTCTTATAGAGTGAAAAATAGTAGTTGGTTCAATGTCTGGTGGTCCTCTAAATGACCAACGTACATAAGCAGATATAAACCATAGCATCAGCTGTCTTATTAAACTTTGGGTGGGAAAGGAGAGTGAAAACTAGCAAAAGTGGCCAAAAAGAATATCTGGAGAGATGTTGGTGAAAAAAAGAGTAAGAATAAGAAACACTGTTTTACACTGATAAAGAAATGAATTTCTGCCATGTTACTGAATGACTTGGTTACATGACATATCAACCAGTACAATTTCCACACTCTTCAGAAGTAGTAGACTTTGCAGAGAACAGTAATTTTAGAAATTGTGTTTCTTCTTTATTTAGATGCACCTAAATCTTTATCTTGTTTAATACATTAACTTAAATCTTGGCTAAAAATATGTTAGTGAGGTTCTTTGGAAGAAATAGTTCTTTGTCTTCTTTTAGAAAGATAGGTTCAATTAGGAACTTAGCTGGTAAATGTCTGTTCATGCTCAAGTCAGAATTTTTAGGACCAAATTTTCTATATCTGAGATCAGAGGATTGTATATGCCCAATAACATCATTTCTCCCACCCCTAAGGAATTTCAAATCTTTGTTCTTCAGGAAGTATGATGAATGAACTTCAACTATCAAAGTACTATTTATGGTAAGTTTGCAAGACATGTTATTTTTGGTAACATTTGAACAAGCAGTAATTTTCTTATTGCTTTAATGATATTTCTTATATTAGTTACTTTTCTATTGCTATAATAAATATCATGACCCAGGCCAATTATGGAAAAAAGACCTTATCTTGGCTTACAGTACCAGAGAGTGTCCATCAAGACAGGAAAGCATGGTGATAAGAGGCAGGCTTAGCTGTAGGAGCCTAAAGCTGAGACATTGCGTTTTTAGCTGCAAACAGGAAGCAGAAAGAGAGTAAATCAGATGTAGGGCAAGGCTATGAACTCTCAAAGTCCTCCCCCAGTGACACAATTTCTTGAAGGATAGAGCCTCTAGAAATTCCATGGCCTCTAAAACCACACCACCAACTGGGAACCAGCTCTTCAAATATTTGAGCCTTTGGGGACATTTCTCATTCAAACAACGCTTCCTTATGGCTATAATATTTATAATGTCGCAAATTCACATATAGTACAATGGACAAATTTCTTTTTTCAAGCATATTTGTTTTCATTTTATGTGTATGAGTGTTATGCCTGCGAATATAGAAGGTACCACATGTGTGAAGTGGCCACAGAGGCCACAAAAGAGCATTGGATATTCTGGAACTGGTGTTACCAACAGTTGGCTGTCATGTGGGTGCTGGGAACTGAACTGGGTTTTCAGTAAGAGTAAATAGTGCTCTTAATTTCTGAGCCATCTCTCTAGTCCCTAGACAAACTGAAGCATCTTGACAACTCTGAGTATCATGTTTCCCTTGGGTAGAAATACAAACACTTGTGCTCTAAGGGCCTTTGGCAAAGATTTGCTGTGTGACTGATATGTAGGTTACTGTATAATTCTTTTTGGTATAAACTAAAGTACCAGCAAGGTAGCCTGAGGATTAGATTCACCCCTAAAATAGTAAAATCCCTCCCCTCCCCAAGTTTCTAGTTTCACACAGAGAGGAATATACTGAGTTTGAAACAACTTCTGACCTTATTTACTTACAGACTTATATACTTGTATAGTATAGGGAACCTGAGAAAATTAAACTAGGAGACACAAGATTTCTACAGTTGGGGCTGGAGAGATGGCTCAGTGGTTAAGAACACTTGCTGATTTTGCAAAGGACCAGGGTTTATTTCCCAATGTCCATGTTGTGGCTCACAGTTGTCTGTATCTCCATTTCCAGGGTTTCCAGCACATTGCTCTTCCGGTCACTGTGAGCACCAGGTGTGGATATGATGGCACATACATGCAGGTCAACACTTACACACAAAAGAAAAAGTTTAAAAGCATCTTTTAAGAACATTTCTACTGTTGTCGAAATATTTCTGAAACAACAGGAAATTATACAAAATATTCATCTTGAGAGTTATACCAAATTTTAAGCTTCTGACTTTGAAAAACTGCAAATGAAATCTTTCCTTTTACAGATTTGATTTTACTTGCTACTTTTTGCAGAGAAATGGATATAAAACTATTTTTATTGAGATATTTGTATAGTTTTTGAAAGATCAGTTTTTCTCAAATTTTTATAATACTCTTGTGTGTAAATATGTTGCAAATGCTTTTAAGAAATTTGTAATATCTGTAACTGCATTGTTTAGTGTAAGTACTTAAGTACACATATAAGTGAATTAAAATTAAGCTCTAAAGATTTAGTTCTTAAGCCACAGTAGTCACATTTCACATACATAAAAACTGCATCTGACAAGGGCTCACTTTGTTGCATGGCATAGAATTATAAAGCATTTCCAATGTCATGGAAAATTGGATTTTATACAAATTATCTAGACCTGCTACATAGATATCAGTATATGATTGAAAAGTAAATTCGCTGTTTTTGAATCAATCATAGCTATAATGATTTTGGAGACGCGTGTTTGAAAATAAATTGTAACCTATCATTGGTAAATATTTCTAGGATTATTTATTGACTTGTCAGGCAGCAAGAATATGGAATAAAACATATACAGCATTTTATCAATATGATTATATTCAATATACATGAGTTTTAACTATCATTGTATTTTGCCTTAACTTTTTTTTGTTCATAAATGTTATAATTTTATACTTTTACAGAATCTGGTATTTTAAGATATTTTAGTAATTGAAGGATGATAGAAGAAAATTTATAAATACAGTTGGGATTTATGACACAGTTATTTAGATAACCTTGGAGAATGCCTTTGTTTGAGATAAACAGAGTTTATTTTTATTTTTTATTATATTTTTTTTCTGTTAATTCTTTCATACATTTCATATATATATATGTAATACATTCTGGTGATGTCATGCATTCAAATTTCATAGAACTGCATACAATTTCACATATGTATATGACATATTCTGGTGATACCCACAACCCTCCCTAATTCCTTTTCCATTTCCAGCAACTCCAACCCTCCTCCCAATAAATCCCCCTTCCCGTCATGCCTTTTTTCTTTTAGTTTTCTTTTGTGGCCCTCTGAGTTTAACTAGGACTACCTGCGTGAAGGTGACTATAGCACTATCCACCAGAGCATGGGCAGCTCACTAGTGTTTACAGCACTTGAAGACAGTAACTCTCCCTCCCCTCATTGACTGCCAATAGTTCCCCAGAGAAAGGCAAGGTCCTGTGAGTACTTCCCCTGTCTGTGACTGAATGCCTCGTGTAGACCCTGCATATATGAGACTATTTTTGTTTGTCCACTAGATAATGATTAGATGACCAAATTTGTTCTTCATTTTGCCACATCTAGACTTTCTAGTTACCTTGAGAATATTGATAAATGATTTTACATTACCTTCTTTGTTCAACATTATGGATAAAAATATTGTGTTTATACACATCCTTCATAAGAAGGATACTCAGGACACTCAGTATTGCATACAACCCTACCCTTGCACTAAATGATTGCTTTGAAGCAAATTTTATCCTTTTATTTTTAATAGAGTAATTTAATTAATCTAGATATTTTATGTGTTTAGTCTGATGTAATATCTCCAGCATAGTTGTACTAAGAGAGTCAATAACTTGCCAGAGAAAATACCTAGATGTAGTAGTTGAAACATACCAACAAGGGAAGCCAATAGGAGAGATAAACGTACCAACAGTGATTTCATGAAAAGTACTGCATGATGAAAGATTCAGTGCAGCTGTCTGAACTAGCAGCACTTACTTCTTCCACCACCTTCTCATCAAAAGTTGGAGTACTGTTCATTTTCTTCCAAGTAGTAGAAGTAGTAGAGTGGGCAGGTAGTACCTCCATCCTTCATGATGCCTTGCCAATAATGCTTATCCTCGATGCACGAACATCCTCATTTAGCACTTATCCTCCCCACAGGACCTCAAAAGAGGTCTAGTAGGTGGTTAAACCAAGAACACTTATTCTCTCCATAGGACTGCTTACTGCCTTGCTTCCCACAGAGAGGGACTGCATAAGTCAGACTACATAGGCAGTGCCGGCTTTAGGCTGGCTTGCTTTGTCCTGTTGCTCAGCGTTCTTAGAGAAGTAACTGACAGAGTATGTACAGGAGTCATGTTCTCTGTGTAGAGTGAGAGCTTGTTCAGTTCTCAGTGTATCTGGGAGGAGCTAACTTCATAGGTACATCCTAGTCCCAGTCCATTGCTTCTTTGGCTTAAGGAGAACCTTGGGAAGGAAAAGAAGAATTTCAAGGGCAAGGTAACAAGACAACTGATACTGATCTTTCTGTTTTTCTCAGTTATATGCCTGTACCTATTTCTGTAATGGTGATCTTGTTAAAATTGGTTTTTTAATCAATGTGTAAATTAATTCAGTAATAAATTTAGTTTGTCCCTGGAATTGTTAGAAGCTTTTGTTACATTTACTGAATAATAATTGACCATGTTTTTGCTGTCCTTTATAGTAGTGAAGATCTTATAATATTTAGATTTCATTGAACAGAAATAAATTAATATATTTGTTTGTATGTTAATATAAATATGAGATGGGCACTCTCTGTCCATTAGACCTTATAGGAGAATGTCTGTGTATATTTGGACATGTGATATATGATTTAGCAAACATTTTCCTTCTGCATATGGTACAGATACCCACATCTCTTGGGTGTTTTGCTACATTGCATGTTTGTATCTCTTTGTGCGTAGCTTATATGAACATATAGATGCAACTGTATATATATATATATATGTATGTATGTATGTATTAAGACACTGTTTTTCTTTTTTTTTTCCTGTCAGATGGATGGTGATAGAATCCAGAATGAAAGGGGCAGTTGTTCATGCCCTGGCCTTAACTATAAATGTTAATTCCACTGAATGATTTGACAACTTTCTTCCACAGTCTCCATTCTTATCATCTTAGACTTCTGCAAGGTATGGTGACATGTGAACAGGGACCTGTGTGTTTACAGTAAAGGGCTTCAGGATGTATAGGAATTGATGTCCTTTGTTTACCATCAAATAGCAGTAAAAATGCCCACAATCCAGATGAATGTGGTTAGCTCTGCAGAATTAAGTCTTCCTGCATTGGGAAGACTTGACTTCATCATCTTATATCAGACCAATAGGTCTAAGCTCATTATTTGCATGACTTATTGGATAAACTCTTAATTACTTCTGGTCACATATTTTAGATTTACTTTTTGTGTCACTAGCATAGTTTTTTTTAATCAAAATGTTTTCAATAAGTTTTTGTTGAAAAATAGATAAATGAGTAGGTTACTGAGTTACTTTGAATAATACCTCTTCAACTGAGTAATAAAAGATAAATGATTTTTAAGAAAGTAAGAGATAGCTGGGCATGGTGGCATATACCTTTAATCCCAGTACTCAAGAGGCAGAGTCAGGTTTATCTTTCTTAGGTTGAGGCCAGTCTGGTCTACATAGGTCCATTGGGGCTACAGTGAGACCCTGTCTCAAAAAATGATAATAATAAAAACAAAGAAGAGACATAATTTCCTCTGAGATACAGGTGAGCCACTCACTTTTGGAAATGCATGAGAAAACGACCCTGTTCTGAAAGTTAGAGAGGTGGTATCACTAATTATGGCTTAAGGACTATGTAGCAGGAAGCAGTTTGTGAATGAAATCAAAATAATGGAGAAGCAAAGTGCAATGTGTAAGTTTCACCTGCATTTATCTATGATGTCGCTATGTGTTTTCCACATCAGAATATGACTGACTGGGGACCTCTGAGGACTGACTGATAGCAGGAAATTTCAGCAGACCAAGAGCTCTCCACCAGATATCCAAGAGCCATCTTCTAAAGGTAAGATTTTTGGTTAATGTACTCTTGGCTTTCTAGAATTTGGTTTGTTTAGAAAATAAAATATTTGATTTCCTGAAATTGATAACTTTGGGGTACATTCTGCTTGACTCCAGTGGCCAAACTGCATAGTGGGCTAAAATCATAGTTTTTTATTAATATGTATTTGTAGCTTTTCTACATCTCAGTACATGTTCTGCCAATATGAACGATTTTCTTAACTTTCCTGCTCTTACAAATAGACCAACCTCCTTCCCAAGGCTGGTTCATTATATGGCTAGAGAATTGTCATATGCAGGAAGCACAGTGTATTCCCAAGAAGGCTAAGACCAGAAACTCAACAAATAATTTTAGCTGAAATAATTGATAAAGTACACACGTATCCTAGAGATTTAAGCTGCAAAACACAAAGGTGAAAAAGAAAACACAAAATCCAAAGTTACCAGAGAATACTTGTTTCTTTTGCCCTGGAAACAGAAAATCAGCACCTGTATTTGTTTCATTGTTAGGATGATTTAAAGTCATTTTTTTTTTTTTGGCCACAGGATGGACTCGAGATTGTGGGAACATTACTTTCTCTGTGTACTCTGAGCAAATTTGTTGTTGCATGCAATAGTATAATAATAAAGTATTTTCCACCCCCTTGCTACTTAAATGTGGTCCTCACTTCTGCAAATTTTCCTTCTGTGTCCTGGCAGATGATGCCTGCAGTGATGACCTGGACTTGTTACAGATGGTGTCATCACGTCTACCACTAGCTTCACCAGCACAGACATCTTCTTTCCTGTGTGGCAGTGGACACCTCCTGCAGATAAGAAATACTTAACTGAGAAATGCTCGTGTTGGGCTGTCATCGATGAGACTTTAATTTAGGCATGGTGACTGTTTCCCTTGCTGCCACTTGACTCAATCCAAGGAGCCTCAGTAGAGGAAATAATATTACACAAGAAGCTCTCAAAATGGTGGAATTGCTCAGTGCTCCTTATAAATATACATTTATACTCTTTATTTGCCACATATTTTAAAATATGACATATTGAAAAAAAATTCAAAGCATATTTAAATAATTAATATATAAATTATGTGTCTTCACTCTTTCAAGATTATATCCCAAAAGTTTTTCTCCAAAAGAATGTGTATATTCTTTTATACCCACATACACAGTATTCTGGGGAGAGGTTCTAAAAATGGGACCATATTGTAACATATTCTGAAAATTTCTGCTTTCTTTTAAGAGTCTTATTAATGAGCTTTTTATCTTTCAGTAATACATTCATATCTGTGTCATTTGTTGAATGACTGCATGAAGGCTTTGTAGATGAAATATAATTAAATGTTTTAAGCATTTCTCATTCATAGGCATTTATGTTAGTACCAAATTTCTGTGCAATGAACTTCCCTATATATCAACAGCTCTGCATTTGTCTATTTGATCTTAATAAAATTACTTAGCACTTCAGGTACTGAAACAAAACATATTAGCACCTCAAATTTTGAAAACTACCACACAGTTCCTTTTAAAATGTGCTTTTATGGCCACATCCTCAATGGCAACGAATCAGATTGCCAACTTCTTCACAATCCCCATATAATGGATTTTATAAGAATTTGATATTCTTTCCAATGTTTTAGTCCAAACTATTGTCTTAAATTGTATTTCTTTTATTTTTGAGTTTGATCATTTTTCATGTTTATTAACCATTTATATTTTTTTGTTTCATGTTTATGTCCAATTTTGGGGTTATGGGGAGGCTTTAATACTTTTAAAAACCATATTTGCAATTGTGGGAAATGCAGTTTTTGGATTGTCTAGTAATACGTATGTTTTTAGACTTTGTTTTTGTTATAAGAATGTGTATGATTGTTATATGTCCAATTTTAACCATGTTTGCTTTTATGGCTTCTGAGTTTCATGCCATTTTTGGAAGAAAAGTATACTGAGCCCATAAGTCCTTCATCTATGTTAACTCTTAATTATTTTGTGTTTTTTAATTAAAATTATTATATCATTAGAAAAATTTTGTTTTGAAGACTTAAAGTTGCCAAGTTATTTGCCATTACTTATGATTATTTGCCAACGACCGTCCATTTCTCTGTAACGCCATCTTGCACATATGCTGTATTCTCATCCGTGACTGGCTCCATTTTTGTTCTGTGAATATGTGTGTCTCTTTTGCCTCCTGTCTCATGTGTCTTCTTGTTTGAAGAAATTACAGTTTAGACTGCAATTTCATGAGCTTTAATAAATTAATTTGGGGAGAACTGTTTTTAAATATTAAGTCTTCATAATCAAGAATAAGATATGTCTGTTTTATTAAAAATTTAATTACTGTTGATATTTTCACTGTGATGTCTGATTTTTCTTTGATTTTATTTGCTTGTTCATTTTTCTGTATCTGAAAGTTTTTTTAGATTTTGTTTTGTTTGGGGGGAATATGTCGCCACCTTACTATTTCTCATTGCTTTCAGAATTTACCCCAAATCCTTTGCAAATATTGATTTAGCCCCATCCAATTGATCTTGATTTTTAGTTATTTTGATAAACTCCACCGTCTGGTATTTTCAGAGCACTTAATTGTAGAACTATTACCCACCCTTGATTTATATAGGTTTTAATGGAATGCTTCTTGGGTCTGAATAGCACATTGTTGCTTGTCTGTGTTCCCAAAAGACCACCTGAAAGAGCTGTGATAAAGCAAAGTTGAGTTTATTACACTTACTGCAGCAAGGGAAAACAGCACCTTGACAGGGTTTAGTAGTCTTTAAAGGCAAGAAATAAGGGCCTCTGGGTTTGGGCTTATTGTGGTTTAAAACAGGGAACTGTTAGGAATGGGAAATTTTCAGCATGCCATACTTTAAGATTGATGGGGACATGGTCTTAATGTGAATCTTAATAATCAAATTATTATCTAAGTGAGTTGTTTGCCTAGACAGAAATTATTGACAAAAGACCTATTTGCCTACATAAGCAAATGGAATTTATCAGTTTTAAGTTTCGTTTTGCTGAGCATGACTCCATTAGGGGTCTGGTCTTATTCCCAATAGGTAAGTTGTTTTGATGTGAATGGTTATACGCATCAATGTGAAACTCTAATTTTAACTTTGAGACAATTGGTATATTATGTTAGAAAAGTTTTCTATTTTTTATATTTTTCTGAAGAATTCTAATCAAAGCTAGGTGGAAGATGTAATCACTCATTTTTGCTCAGACACTTGAACTATTCTTCTTAAAATTATTTATTACTGTGAAGGTATTCATTTTCTATTATTTCAGCTTTCATTCCATGAATGAGCATATCCTGTTTGGTTTTTGAAAAATGGCTATTTAAAATTTAGTGCTGAATTATAGTCAATTTAATTTGATTTGGAATTTTTAAGAGTATATGGATATATTAAATTACTTTGTGATCAATTTTCTTTTTAATTTTATTTTTGTCATGTTTTGATGTTAGAATTTCCAGTTGTGTTAAAGAAATTTAGAGAATTTTCTTTCTGCACAGTGCTCAGTCAGTTGTTATTATGGTTAGATGAACATGTGAGTGAAATCATCTTTAGCACTTTTTGGGTTGGAATGTTGGAATGGAAACAAGATTTTCTAGATTCTTTTGTTTCACTTCTTATAACTAATTATTGTTTATTTTGTACCTGGTGTCATATGTTTAATGTTTTCTTATAGAGTATCATAATACATGCAGAATTTCCATCACACTAGAATGACATTTGGATTATTTCTGCTTTTTTAATCAATAAATTAGACATGTAGGACTTTAAAATTACCAGCCCTCTCTTTTTCCCTCAATCAGGGTTTTGGTATAAGTTTTCAATGTTTTTAAATATTTCAGTCTAAATATATTTATACATTTATACATATGCCTTTGCTTCTTTTCCTAATAAATGCTAAAACATTCGTAGTATATTTGTTTTCACTTGCTCTTGTTAATGAGAGGTATGCTATCTCATAGCATACTTTGTAAATTAGAAGTTTACAGAGTACAAGAAGCAAGGACAGTGACGTTGCATAAGGGGAGGAAATAAGGATCTTATTTCTTGCTGAACTAAGACCTGAACAAACTAATGTTCCAGCATTTTCAACCTTTATGGTGTGTTTTTCATGTTATTCCAAAAATATTTTAAAATGAGGGCCTGGGGATATGGCTCAATATCTCAGGACCCAAGGTCAGTACCAGGAAGCAGTTTTAAAAACTGGACATGGTGGCACATGTTAATAATCCCAGTGTCACAGAGGTAGCAACAGGTAGATCCCTGGTGATAGATAGCCAGAAAGGCTAGCCTGATCAGAAACCTCCAGATCAATGAGAGACCTTGTCTCAGAACAAACTACCACCCCCACAACAAAAAATAGACAAGGTGAATGGTGTTGAAGAGTAAGTCTCATAGTTGACTTTTGGCTTCTGACTGCACATACACATGTGCATATAAACAAACACACATACAAACACATATATGTGATATTTTAAGTAAGCCAGAGAAATCATAACAATTTTCCCCAGAAATATTCAATTGTATTTGTTTATATATTTATTCTTTTATTTTTGATGGAGAGGCACAAACTTGGGCCACAGTACACCAGTGCAATTCAGAAGACGATTTGTTGTCAATTCTCACCTTTTAGCATGTGAGTTCTGGGAATTAAGCACAGGTACACAGTCTTGTCAATAAGCACTTATACCTGCTGAATCATCTTGCTGACCATTTTAAAATGTATTTTAAAGTCATAGTGTATATTACAAAATTCATGATTTACAAAAGGGAATTCAGGGCCCTTAATTTAGCATCTCTGGCTATCCTTGTTTCTTTCCTCCCTAGAGAAACTAGTATTATTAATTTCTTCTCTCTCTTTCTTTCTCTGTTCTGTCTCTCTGTGTGTGTGTCTCTCTCTCTAACAAGCACACACACCACACACACAGACACACACACATATAACACATGCACATGGGCCCTAAACTCTCCAATATGTGTGTATATAAATGCACACAGAAATGTTTGTATTATTCTGTAGCGTTTTCACATATTAAAGCAACTCATAAATGTTTTAGTATTTAGTATTAGAAGCAAGGAGCTTCTAATATTATTTAATAATTTATATCTTTATATAGGAAAAAGTACATACTTAACTGTATATATCCTACTATATGTTTTCACAGAGTAAACTACAAACTCACTGAGGAGATAGGGTGCTTTATTACTACGCAAGAAGCTATCCCAATATCTCTTCCCAAGAAAGCAAGTTCTCACAGAAAGCAGTCTTCCAGTTTCTATGAGAATAGACTAGTTTTGCCTCTTTTTAAAGTTTGTATGAATATCACAGTATGTGTATAGCTTCTTACACTCATAATGGTGTTGATATTCATCCATGAAGTTCTGTGTATCAGTAGGCTTTAAAATAATTTTTATAATTTCAGTGTAATGTTACATTGACTCGGTACTTTGCAGTTTCTTTATCTAGTCTCTTATTTATCTATATCTGAGTTGTTTCTAGTTTTCAGCTATTTCTAATGTGAGCATATCTCTGATATATTTGCCTAAAAATAGAATCTCCTGATCATAAGATAGCTTTTTGCCTAACTTTATAGGAAGCTGCAAATGAACCTGCTACAGTTGTTCCCCTGCTCAAACAATGATGTATAAAATTTCTACTATCCATGAAAATTAGAAAGTGTCCATCTTTGAAATCATATTTGTTTATTTACTATTAATTTGTGAATTTTAATTTTTTGCCTTTTTAATTCTGTATGTATGAGTGTATTGTGTGCATGTACACAACTGCGCCAGTGCTGCACAGTGTCCACAAAAGTCTCAGAGGGCATCGGATCCTCTGGATCTGGAGTTATGGTTGGCTATTAGCCACTATACCATGTGGGTACTGGAATTTGAACCTGAATCTTCTACAGGAGCAGTCAGTGCTTTTCAGCACTGAGCCATCTCTCCAGCCCCTATTTGTGGATTTTTAAGACAGAATTTCTCTATGTAGTTCAGATGTACATGCCGGAATCCCAGCACTCAGGGAGGCAGAGGCATGTAAATCTTTAGTGCAAGTCCAGTCCAAGTTAAATTTTATCCATATCAGTGACTGTCAAGTATTATTTTATTATTTGAATTTAGTTTACCTTTAATTTGAAACTTGGTCACTTAAGTACATAAAAATCTTTTCATGAATTTACCCAATTGTAAATCTTCAGTAAAATTTGCAGAATTATTTCCTCCATTTTTTTAACTTATGGGGTAATTGCAGGCTCACAGGAAGCTTACAAAAATATAATTATTTAATATTGATCATTTTAATTTCAAAAATGTCTTTTATTCTTTGAAGATTTCATATATTTATACAATGTATTTTGCTCATATTCATCTACTACCACCTCCCTCCAACTCTCCCTGATTTCCCCCATCACATCTCCCAATGTCATATCTTCTTTTTAACAATTGTTATTAATAACCTGAGTCCAATTAGAGCTTCCTATATGCACATGGGACCACTGATGTATGGATAGTTTACCACATCCCTAAAGAAGACTGACTGTCCTTAACTGAACAGTCATCAGTTGCCAATAGCTCTTCTGCTGAGTTGCAGCATCAGAGACACCTCCAAATCCATGTTGGACTTTTGATGTCTTGATCTTGTGCAGGTATTTCACTGGTAACTGTAAAAAACGTCATGTCCAGGATGCAGCATTATACAGCGCTTCTCCCCATCTTCTTTCTACGCCCTCTTCCTTGATGTTCCCCGAGGCTTGAATGGGGGGAAATTGATCATATAGATGAATCACCCATAGATGTGAGCACTCACGGTTACTGAATTAAGCACTTTGACCAGTTATGAGTCTCTATATTAAGAACTACCACTGAAAAAAGTTTTTTCTGACTTAAATTTAAAGCAGCACAAACTTACGGGCATAAACAAATATTAAGAAGGCAGCTTGACAGCATAGTCATTTAGAAAACAGCAATAGGTTCCCTGCTAGGATCTATGATCTCCCTATTTAAGGACTTTTAAAAAAAGATTTTTTATTTTATTTTTAAATTATGTATATGAGTGTGGGTATGTGCACATCATCAGATCCCCTTGAAGTTGGAGTTACAGGTCATTGTGAGCTGCCCATTGTAGTTCATTTGGAAGAGAAGTGCTCTTAACTATTGACACATTTCTCCAGCCCCTAGTCATGTGATTTTGATCAGGTTTATAGCACCAGGCGTGAAAAGCCTCCCATGAAGCAGGCCTAATATCCAAGCAGAAAGCAGCTGGTTACCACCATAATAGCCATGCAACTATTACACCACTCGGGACATCTGGCCAGGCAAGTTAGTATAGTAGCATAGAGAGCCAGTGCTGGGTAAGACCACTGAGGCCCCCCTCCCCACAGTAGCCTATATTGCACCTTCTGGCAGTATGTAAGCAAGCCAAAAGAAAGATTTTCCTGATCAGTTTGAGGGTGATTTCTCTATACCCTGTTTCTTTTGATTTTTGACTTAAGGCTATAGAGATGGCTCTGTGCTGTGTGCATAATGCTCCTGTAGCGGTCCTGGTTCTGTAGATATCCTGGATTCAGTTCCTTGTACCTACACTGTGAATTACAATCATCTGTAATTCCAATGCCAGAGGATGCAGTACCCAGTAACCTCTACCCAGGCATGTAGACAACACACACACACACACACACACATACACACACACACACACACATGCACACGCGTGTGCGCTTGTGTGGGTGTGTGTCTAACTTGTGTTTCTCTTCTACATTCAGATCATTTAGGAGATGCATTACATGATGTTCGGATGTAGATCAACATTTCTTATATAATGGATCAGCCCTTTATTATTTGGTCAGCTTAATAGAGGCTTCCTTTTGTAAAAGAAGGAAATCTAAAAAGTCTTGATTAGTGTAACAATATAACCATTATAATTTTTAACACTTATTGAGCGAATACTTAAATCTAGTAAATTATAAATTAATTGCAAATCTTGCTATTTTTATTATACTAAGGCTTTATCTCAGGGTGTTGTGAGTACCTCACACGTACTCTACCATGGTGTTGTATCCCCAGGCTTGGTTTTCTGAGATAGGTTCTAACTATGTGGTCACTTACAACTTCCAAATGGAGATTCTCTGCCTCTGTTTCCTGATTGCTGGGATTATAGGTGTGTACCACCATAACTATTTGGCCTTGTTGTTAATAATTGTAATTAATTACCACATGGCATGTATAAATCATATATTTATGATTTTTGCATATATAACATATGTAACATATCATATCTACGCACATATATAATAATGGTGCTCCTACCATGGTCCTCAAATTGATATTTGAAATATTGAAGGCTTAATGCAGATAAAGCATCTTGGAATAAAACTATAGTCATAGCTTACTGAGAACAGCAATAATAGTAGGGTCATCATTATAATTTACTAAGGCAATATTTTAACCCTGTTATATCTTTCTGAAAAACTGTATGAACAACCATACAGTTTCATATACCAACTTTACCTTGTTTGCATTCTCTTAAGTTTTAATTTCACATAAGTACAGTTTCAAACTCTACAAAAATATTTTAAATTACATTGTAAAGTCAAATTATTGCATGTTTTCATGATTGTGTTCTATTGCACAGAGACATGGTCAGAAATTACATATAGAAGCAAAACACCAGCTTGTTTATTGGCATCACATTATTCTTTATCTCTTTTACATCACTAATATTTTTTCCCAAGAATTGTTCAAGAAGCACTCATAAAATAATATATTACTTAGTCTTGATATCATTAGCCTTTCATTGCCTTTCTCCATAAGTTGTCTTGATTAGTCTGATATCTCATTGTGCCTAAAGACAGACAAACTATGGTTTTGCTCATCCTAGGTACTTTGTGTTGCCTGTTTTCATTTTTACTGAGTGGTGTCTTCAGCAATAGGGTATTACTGTCCAGGTATGTTGAGCAACCAAAGGCAATGGCAATAGTCTGTGTTGTTTTGTGCCTCTGGGGTCTCCCTGACCAGTAACTCATGCGATGTATCCTGGGATTGGACTGAGATTTTTATTTAATAGCTGGTGTATTCTGGGTATAACATTGTCCACCCATGCAGGGTACTTCTGTTTAAATTTTATTTTTATTATGAGGGGGCATGCATGCCATGGCACATGTATGGAGAACATAATTTGGGGAGTTTAAGTAGGTTCTGAATATTGTTCTGTGAAGAACAGAATGTCCCCACCCCCAAGTAACATGGAAAGAAACTACGAACATGACCAACCCATAGACCTATAAAGAGTGTAAGTACACCCCATATGAAATGTTAAGATTTAAAAAAAATTTCCAGAAAGTTCCTAAGACACCAGGCAGGCCATGATACCTAAAAGGCTGTTAAGGCCTTTGCTGTCATTTAAAATATTTACTAATTTGTCAATCCACAACCCAACCAGGAACACATGAAAGTACAAGCCTGTGAGAAGATTCTTCAAAGAAACTAGATGAATAAAGAATTAAAGTATGTGAGGCTAGATAATTAGAGGTTCTTTTTTCTTATTTTCCACTTAATTATGTGTAACTCCCCATTGTCACTTAACCTGCCCCTAATCAATCTACGTCAATGATGCTTATTTATTTCTGTCTATTTTTGAATCAGGTATGTAAAACCAGATAGGCATCTCTTTAGCTAACAATTATTAAGTTTTTGAGAACAATCTCCTTGACTGAGGAATAGACTACTAGCTTTATACCACGAACAGAAGCCCTTTGACCCAAATTAATAAGAACAGTGCTTGAAGGAAGCCACTGCAGCCCTCTGTTCCTCTAACTGCAGTCAGCATACAGGATTTTAAATGTAGATCCTGGCATATACATGCAACATCAGCTCTCACTTTGAAAAAGCAGTCACTAGTGTCTCTATTAGGCTGCAGGGTTTAGGGCAGAAATACATAATTGCATGTTACACAGATAAAACTGGCAGGGCTGTGTGCTTTCTATTCATGCCTCAGGAATTTGCTTTTTAAGAGTCACATGTAGTGTTAAGATCACAGGAATGGTCTTCAACATGTCATATACTTTCAACAGTCTGGGAAGGACTGAGCTTCCATTACCTTTGAGTGATGAAAGTCAGATTCATCATTGATAAGCTTGAAGGTATAAGTAGAGAAAGAAAGTTGGAAAAAAGACTGCCTTCTACATAAGACTTAGGTGCATCACTTTTATGGAACTGGCATATGACTCCATCTAGTTGCCATTTTCACTTTAATCTGATCACCATTGTCTTCCCCCTTAACAAAGTATGAACTCCCAAGACTGTCTTCTATATCTTAATATCAGTGTTTCCTACACATTTTCATAATGGTATGTGCTCACTGAATACCGTCTTAGTACTGTGAGTGTTTGATGTAAATTCTCTGTTTTAAAGGTTATAAGAAAATAATTTATTCTGAGGCAAATATGAGAGGGTGTATGGATTCACTACCCAGAATGATCTTCTCTGCCATGAAATAGGTCACATGGATATTTATAGCCTACAAAGAAGGAATAAATGAACACATCTAGCAAATATATTGGTGGGAGCATTAGGCAGGTGGGCTCTAACAACCGAGGACATCTTTCCTTTAGCATTTTTAGCTTCAGGGGTAATGAAGACAAGTGATCTGTTTAGCTCAACATTATATTTGAAGAAGTTAACATAATAATCACTAGAATAATGTTTAAAATGAAATTTAAAACAAATGACCATTTTTCTATGGAAATTAAGATAACTCAAGATAATTTTCACTCTGGATCTGTAACATTCTCTGTCTTCACAATAACAATGTTCTCAAACAGATCATAAGCTTACAAGATCTTTAACATAAACCTGGCTTCCTCAGTTCCACAAATGGTTTATTAAATCATTGAATAAATTGATAAATATCTATGCATAAACATCAAACTATACACATATAGGTATGTAAAATACATGCATGATCTCAATATAGTCTTTTAGTGTTAACAAATATATAAAGGATAGAATGAAGGAATTTTGAGTATCAGACATGCAAGTGAATATCATGCATAGCACAAAAGGTAACTAACAGCATCACATTGTCCTTTGGCGCCATGCTAAGTTCTGGGGACACAGTCTCAGGGAGAGTTGTTCTTTCCTTATGTCTGGCACAGCATCTAGAATAAAGAATAATACCATTTAATGAGTCATCACTACAGGGAATGACTGGGTGAATGAGAAGTTTTCTGTTCTTATAACCTTTGTGAAAGTCTCTCATCTAGGGAAATCCCATAGCTACAATCATGATATTTAAGTTTTGAGTTCATAATGGATCTATTTATAGGAAGAAGTAAAAATCACAATACTTTATGTGGATAAAAAGTCACAATTCTTTCCTTTTGAGATGTTTTTATTTATTTTCTGTGTTGAGTGACAAATGAGGACAGAAGTAAATGTGGTAATGCCGCTATCATCACCATTTGCTGAAGTTTTGCTGAATATCAGTTAGCCAATATACACTTTGTACAGACTCTATTATCTTTTCTTAGTCCTTTTTAAATGAAGGGTCAAGAAAGAGATCCTCTTATTTCTACACCTTCAACATTGGGATTACATGAGTGCTGGGGATCCAAGCTCAAAATGCTCCTGCTTGTGCAGCAAGCACTTTACCCACTGAGCAATCTCCGCAGCCTTGCTGATCTTTAATTGATATTTCTGCTAAGATAAAGAGAACCATTTCTCCACAAATGCATTCTAAAGCCAAGAACTAGATCAGATGTGCAGAATGCAGTAAATTCTGGCATATGAGTAACTTTTGCTTTGGTAAATGCCATATAAAAGAACAAAATAGTATCTATCACATCATATTCCATATGATAGTCTTTCATTTCTGTATTAAACCTTTACCCATCAAAAAAATTTAAAAGTTTGTTACACTGTTGAACCTTCACTTTGCTGTTCAAAAGTTAGGTAGTTTAATATAATATCATATAGTGCAGTTTTGTTTTAGAACCTGTGTTTTGGGGGCCTGTAAAATGTTTGCTTATACCAGTATTTTAAAGTGTTTCCCTGTGTTTGCTTTTAATAGATTCGTAGTTTTCTGTCTTACATGCAGGTCTTTGGTTTACTTTAAGTTTATTTTGCATACTAAGAAGCAGGAGGTGGATATAGAAATATCCAAGTTTCCTAGTATATTTGTTAAAGAGACTGTCCTTTTTCCAATGTGTGTTCTTGACACCTTTGTCAAAATCAGTTATCTATAAATATCTGGATTTCCTTCTGTGTTTTCTTTTCTGATTCATTGGTCTCTGGTCAGTTTTCCTCCAATATTATGCTATTTTGATTTCTATAGCTTTGGAGTATGTTTGGAAGTTGGGAATAGTGAGGTCTCTATATCTGTTCTTATTGCTTTTCTACTTTGGGTCTTTTTTTAGTTACATTTTTTTCGTACTAACATAAAGATTGTTATTGCCATTTTTATGGTGATTTCTTTAAATCAGCAGAGCATTGTGGGTAATAGGGCATTTTCACTGTGTTTTTCCAGTTCATGAACATGGGATATCTTTCCATTTTTTAGTGTGTTCTGTACCTTTGAAATTGATATTTAAATTTTTCATTGTGGAGATATTTTATTTCCTTGGTTTAGTTTGCTACTAAGTATTGTTTGTGGCTACTGTAAATGCTATTTTAATTTTTTTTCAGTTGATTCATTAATGTATAAAATGATATTCTGTTTAATTAGCTTGCAAGGTATCAGGTTTTCTTAGTCATTTCCAGACATCATTTTGGTTGACTCTTTCCCCATCTCCCTGACGACCCTTTTTCCTCACTATATACTTTTGTCCCAGTATTCCCCCTTCCTCTTTAGTATTTTATATGTTCTATTGTTTCTCTACCCCACTCCCTTAAAGCCTTTTTTCCCCATTTTATGAACCCCTTTCTAGTTCATTGGCTTTTCCTTACATTTAATCTCAACTTAAAATACATATTTAGCTATTAGAACTAGGATCCCCATATGAATGAGAACATTATATATTTGTCTTTCTAAGCCAGACTTTATATCTCAGATCATTACTGAATCAATGAAGAGACAGTCTATAAAGTAGATGAATATATTTACAAACTGTCCCTCTAACAAATAATTAATACCCACAATAAATAAAAAACTAAAAAATCCTATGGGAAAAGATGAAAAAGAAATTAAATGGCCAACAGACCTAAAAAGACATTTCTCAGAAGCAGGCATGAAAATTGCTAATCATAATATTTTAAAAAAGCTCAACACCACAAATCACGAGTAAGGGAAATGCAAACACAAACCACAGTGAGACGTGGCTTACCCCAGTTAAACTGCTATTAAGAACAAAAGCTAAGAAATGTGAGGGAGGACTAGGGGAAAGGGAAGCTATTATATTCACTTCATGGATATATAATTGAATTCAATACAGCCCTTCTGGTGGATGGTACTGAGGCTACTCAAAAACAAAACAATAGAACTACCATATGATTCAGTGACCCAACTATTGAGTACATAAAATAATATCATATCAAAGAGATCCTTACACATCCACACTTATTACAGCTCATTAACAATAGCCAAGACATAGAGTCAATTGAGAAGGTGTTTGTAAATAAAAATATGGGCTATTTACTGAAAGAAATACTGAAGTTTAAGAAGGATAAATTCCTGTCATTTGTAATTACATGAATGGCTCTGGAAAACACTATGTTAACTGAAATAAACCACACACAAAAAGACACTATTTGTTCTTGCTATTTATGGAAAGTAGAAATGAAGTATGTAATAGAATAGAGATTATTAGAGTCTTGGAAAATGAGGGGAAGATAGATGGATAGAGGGTAGATAACAGGTTCCAAAATGCAGTTGGATGGGGAAATTGGTTCTAACTCTGTCTAGCTCAGTTAAATAACCATAATCTGCAACATATTATTATACACTCCAAGATTACTAAAGAAGAGTTTTACAGTTCCTGACACAAAAATTGGAACATTTCAAAAGACAGAAATTGGTATCCTTACAAAATCTTTATACACATGAATTATAACACTGTATCCAATAAACAATGTGACTACTGTACCAATTAAAAATTACTAAGGAGGTGCTGGAGAGAGGTCTCAGTGATTAAGAGCACTGGCTGCTCTTGCAGAGGACCTGGGTTCTAATTTCAGCACCCACATGGTGGCTAAAAAACATCTGTAATTCCAGTTCTAAGGGATTCAACTCCCTCTTCTGATCTCCATGGGCACTGAATGACATGGGTCCACTTTCATACATGCAGACAATACACTCATAGATGTAAAATAATAAAAAGTAAATAAAATATTTCTTTAAAAATCACTAAGGAAAAAATAAGCTGAAATATTTTATTTATTATTTTTTATTTTATATGTATGAGTGTTTTGCTTGCATGCATGTAAGTGCACCCATGTCCTGCAGGGCCCTTGGAGGCCAGAAAAGGGTGTTGGATCCTCTGGAACTGGAGTTACTGACAGTTGTTAGTGCCATGTGGGTGCTAGTAATCGAACCTGGGTCCTCTGCAAGAGCAGCCAATGCTCTTAACCACTGAGCCATCTCTCTGGCCCTAGAAAAAATATGTTTAAATACGGATTTTCAAAATGGATGTCTAGTGTATCTAGTCAGAAAATGCAGAGTGTTGGAAAAAAGAGTTACTTTTAGTAGATAATCACAGTATATTTGGAGCACAATGATAGTATATTGGAGTTTAATCCAAGTTGGTTACTACTTCATTTTTAAAGTCAAAGAACTCTGAGACCAGGAATCTAAGGAATGTTTGGGGAGACTACTGTTTGAGTTGAGGTCTTAATCCTAGGTTTCTTGTCAAGATTATTTAATGCTGAATTCCTGAAAATACTGCCTAAACAATAAGACAAAAACTTATTAATGTGGTAATAGAAATCTCCCAACTAATATTATAAAGGGCATTTTAGATAGGGAAAAACAAAGAATATTTTAAATTCATTAAAGGTAGGCCCTTTAATGGCTGGGTAAGGATAACAATAAAATGGAATTTGTAGACATAGCAAAATAAGATTTGAAAAAGAAAGAATCAAAGGATTTCTGATGTTTTGTATTGATGAGTTCATTGTGGTGTGTGTGTGTGTTTGTGTGTCTGTGTGTGTGTGTGTGTGTAGGTCAATATAATCTAGGATATCGTTCCTCCGGAGACAGCTACCTTATCTTTTTAAGACAGTCTCACACAGGAACCTGGAGCTCACCTGTACGCTAGGCTGACTGGCCAGTGAGCCCCACAGGCAGATCAGCCTGTCTCTGCCTTCTCAGTGCAGGGATTACAAATTTACAAATGCGGGCCATTTTATTTTTTTAGCGTGGGTGCTGCTGGTGCAACTCAGGCCTTCATTCTTCTATGACAAACACTTATTGACTGAGCTATTTCCCTAGTTAAGGTAATGAGTTTTTAAGGCAGTTCTTAGGTGAGGCATGTAGCACAGTGGTAGAATATTTCTTTGGCTTGATCCCCAACGCTGCAGTGCTTCAGTTGGGAGCAGTGATATTTTGTGACATAAAAAATGCCATTTGCAACTTTTATTTCTCTGGACTCCACGTTCCTGAAATTATCACTTCTTATGTACATAAGGATGATTTCTTCAGGCAAGGATGGCAGTTTTTATTATGACCCAAGCCTGTAAATGAATGTTAAAGTGAACATACATCACTGTGCATAGCAATCTGGATACTACTCACCAGAGTAATAATGAGTTTTGCCTAGCTTAAAGATTTTGAAATATGAAGTTGATTTGACAAATACCTTCTTTTCAGTCATTTAAAGATGATGAAATGGTAAAATTCCTTAAAAACACAACTAATGAAAGGTAAAAAAATTAAAGAAAATACAAATAGTCCTATATCTGGTGCAGAATTTTAATCCATAACTTAAATATTTACAAAAATGCCCAATCCCATGCTCAAATCTTCCACTAGAATAATTTATGAGTACTTAAAGAAATATATATATTTATTTTTCAGAATATCATAATTTTACTAATTAAATCTGAAAATTAACCATAAAAGAACATGGTTATTATTAATACAGATGAAACAGAAAATTAGATTATATTACACTGTGTTTATGCACTTTTGAGACAGGGTCTCCTGTAGCCTCAGTTGTTCTAGAACCTCACTATGTAGACCAGGCTGGAATCAATCTCACAGACATGTACGTGCCTCTGCCTCCTCAGTGCTGGGATCAAAGGTGTCATGGCAAGCACATATGACACTTAAAAATAGAATATTATATCACAACTGTTGGAAATTTTTCTAAAAAATGAGATTTTTGTTTTACCTTTAACAAAATAATATTCAAGGCTTTTGGCTCCTGACATGGAATGGAAGAACATATATGTCATCATTCCTGCCCAAACAACAACAACAACAACAACAACAGATAGGGAAAAGTAGGAAAAAACACTTATTTTCTTGAAGGCAACAGAGAACTGAAGTGTCAGGGAAAACTTCCACACAAATTCTGGAGAGGCTGAAATGAAGTGAAGCTTGCTTAACCTAGAGCAAAAGACAGATTGGTATAAATTGGTATAAATATTTAGATCACAATGTAAATGAATAAATTACTGAGTTTCCAGAATGTGGCAAGAATGATGGAAGGAATCCTGGGGGCCCCTATGCTGTGTGTTCTACCTACAGATACTTCCCCAGTTGTCTCATGGTCAAGGTCTGAGAAGGGTGCTCTTGTGGTTTTCAAAGTGGGCAGAGTAAAAATTGCAAAATAAACACAGAGCATTCTCCATAATGGTCCAAAACTCCAATGGAAATATTTTACCAGAGGAAATATTATCCCAGTTTAAGATTGGGCATTTTTTCCAAGCTAACCTCTTTTGGCTTTGCTGTCTTACTAAGTAGAAACTAATAAACACACAAGTCTCAATAGAGGTCAGTACTTTCATAAAATATATGGGAGAAATAGAGTGAAAGAAAAGTAGGGGAAAGGTGAAGGACAGAAGAAATATATGTGGGAGTCAGTGGGATGGCTCAGCAGGTAAAGCTGCTTGCCTCTAAACCTGATGACCTGAGTTCAATGCCTGGGACCCATATTGTGGAAGAAGAGAAGTGACTCCTACAAACTGTCCTCTGACATCTACATGTACACTGGTGCAGGCATGTGTGCATATAAATACATAATAAATAAGGAAATAACATGGGTGTTTATAAGACGGATCAGTGGATAAAGGTGCTTGCCTCCAAGCCTTATGACCTGAGTTTGAGTCTCTACTCCCATGAGGTGAAAGGAGAGAACCGGATGCTGCAATGTATTCTCTGACCTCCACATGCAATTGGTGGCATGCATATTCATACACATGCATGCACACACACACACACACACACACACACACACACACACACAATGTTTAATGTTTTTAAAGAAGAAAGCCATGTAGCTGGCGAAATATTTGTGAAGGTTGCAACACTGAGAAAGCACTCTAAGCAAACTTCTTCACGCTCAGTATAATCATTGTTCCTGAACTGCAGAGTGCAGGTGAAGGAGCTTCTCAGTGCCAGCTAACTCAGAACAGAGTGTGGGTGAAGGAGCCACAGAGAGCTAGTTTTGTCAGAACACTTAGTGAAGCCCAAAGTGAAAAAAGAAATCAAAACAAAGATATGACAGGAATCTGAGATTTCCTCTACTGCTAATAACAACAATATTACAGGTCACCCAACTCCTACTTAGATGGCCGCAAACTTCACTGTAAATGCCTATTTACCTCACTTCTTATTACAGATACAACTCACCAAAAATAACACTGCACACCACATGTTAGAGAAAAAAAACTGCCAGAAGAGAGAAAACTGTAGCAATCAGACCCCTAACACGGATGTTAAAATTATCAACAGAGAATTTTAAGCCATTATATTTAATTGCGGTACCCAAGAGTGACAGAATAGACACTAAGCAGGAATTGATGAGCTTTATAATCAGAGACATGGTAACTGTGCTAAGAGGAAATGCTGCAAATAAGGTCTTTAATATATGAATGCTCCCAACAGGCTCATCAGTTCACACAACACAGCTGAGGAAAGATTCTTGTAAGTCTATCAAGATCTCACATCCTGAAATGCAAAGAGTGGGGAATACTCACTTTTGAACATTTGAAAACTTTGAGACCAGCTACAGCTCAGCATAATTGGAGTATGGGAAGCTGGGAGCATGAGGAGCCAAAAATGTTAAAGTAATAATGGACAAAAAGTTTCCAAAATTAATTACAGACAACATGTCACAGATTCAAGTAATTCAGAGAACACAAAGTATTAAAAAGAAAATAAATAATAAAATAACAATGAAACATAGGTGTATCATACTCAACCTACAAAAATCAAACAGTGATTTGTTTACAGCTGGGTTGGACCGTTGATTTTCTCCTTTAACAACTTGCATAGTATCCTCTAGAACTATGAGAGTTAGTATTTAGGAAAAATACTGCAGGTCAGTTCCATTTCCTTTGCTCTAAGTCCTAAGTATGCTCTAAGTCCAAAGTATGTCCTATCTTCAGCAATAGGGTCTTACCTTCAAGTTCTGGGAGGTAATCAAGGGCTGTGGTAAGAGCCTCTGCTATTCAGAGACTCTCTTGGGCCACTCTGACTAACAACTTGAAGGGAAGTTTCTCCTTCCTGGTACTGTGTTTCCTATTATAAAGCCTTCGGGTATACACATGCATACCTGATAGTATATGTGTATTTTTCAGAGGGGTTTCAAGTTCATTTATTTCCCTCTGACTTTTCACACCAGACTTAGCTGAGGAACTGTTGGCAACTGATTGCTGTAGGATGAGGGAGAGTTATTCTTATTTAAGGGAATGACTCTAGATAGGCTGATTAGACTCCAGTGAATGAACTTGCATTGAGACACATCTGGGTACAAATGCTTGACCAGATAGACCTTCACATATATGAAAGAAGGCATGAAATCCTGTGGGGGGCTATGGAGGCTGTGAATGGGGGTCTAAATTTGATTAAGATCTATCTAAATAGATCTAGGATCTATTAACACTCAATAAATGATATACATATAAAAAACAAAAGACAAAATAAATCTTGAATGAAGCCATAGATAAACCTTATCTACATAAATAAAGAATAAAACTTGGAGTGGATTTTTCAGAATATGTGAAAGTGAGAATGAATATTTAAATAATTTGAATTTTTAAGGAAAATAAACTCATTGTAACAAAGAAATCTGTATTTTAACTTATCATTCAAAGTGAAAGAAAAATATTTTCTCAGGAATAGAGAAAAATGAGGTATATTTTTCAGCAAACTTACCCTGTAAGAAATGTGAATAGTCTGGGGAGATAACTCAGCAATGAAGACCACTGGCTGCTCTTGCATAGGATCTGGTTTTAGTTCCCGGAACCCACACGACAGCTAACAACCATCTGTAACTCCAGTTCCAGAGAATCTGATGCTCTCTTTCGGCCTCTGTGGGCATTGCACACACATGCTGCATCTATGTACATGCAGGCAATAGTCTCATTCACATAAAAATAAATATTTTTTACTGTTAAAAGAAGTTCTTCAGACAAAAGGAAAATTATACAAATCTGAAAGTTGGGTTGCTGTAAAGAATCTTGAAGAAGAAATAAAGACAAAATAAACTCTATTATTTCCATTGTTCTTAAATGATCTAAAAGTTTCTTTAAGTGATTGGAATAATGGTCTGGGTAATTGTGCCATATGAATATATAAATGAATGTTAACAATACTACAAGATATTGAAGAAAGATACTGAGAATATTCTGTTGTAATGTTCTTTTACTGCATGGTATGTGGCAATTTAAATATGGGTCTATATTACTTTAAAATGCATATTGTAAATGTTTTTATTATTTTTATTTTATGGGTACAAATGTATTGCTTGCATGGGGTAGGTGCACCTGTGCTGTGCAATGCCCACGGAGGTAGGAGAGGGCACCGGATTCCATGGAACTGAAGTTAAAGATGATTGTTAGTCACCATGTGGGTGCTGGGAATCTAACCCTAGTCTTTTTCTGCAAGAGCAGTCAGTGCTCTTAACCACTGAGCCATCTCTCTAGCCCTGTATATTGTAAATTCCAAGATATCCAGAAAAAGAATGATATGCTGAGAGGAAACCCAAAGGAATCATGTTCTTTTACATGATAACAATGTAAAAACAGATGGTGTAGTTAAACTAGGTGAGATAAGTAGCAATCCAATGACTAGAAAACACATATCAACCATATACCAATCACTTCAAACATGTGACATCTAAAACACAAAGATTATCAGAATGGATTAATGGAACAAAATCTAAATGACTACAAGAAGCCTGCTTTGGAGATTTAGATAGACCAAGCATAAAGAAAAGGGGAAAAGTGTAGCATGTTAACATCAAATCATAGCTGGAAGTAGCTATATTAATTTTAGACAAAGCAGACAACAAAGAAGACTACTAGGCATGAAGACTGATGTCACATATGATGAAGGTTAATTCTACAAAAGAGACTATAATTACAAACCTCAAGCAATATAGGTAATAGTTAAAAGCACAGAAAAAATAAATAGACAAACTTGATTTAGAGGTATCTCCATTCCTTTGTCAGGAATTGGTAAATTAGCAAGAACATACTAGGAAGTGAGCGGCCTGAGCAACAATAGGGATGACCTGAACAACACTGTCTATTGGCTTGTCTGATGCTGAATATTGTAACCAACAACAGGAGAGTAGCATTATCTTCATGCTCACATAAATCATCCCCCACATAGATCATGTTAGGTGCCTTAAAACAGATTACAACAGCTTCAAAAATTATAAGAACTGAAAAAAATTGATAAAAGTAGAGACCAATAAAAGTACAGCTCAGAAATCCTCAAGTATTTGGAAATTAAATAACATAACTCTTAAAAACAGAGAGCCCAAAAGCAGTTATTAGATAAATTGGAATTTATTTTGAATTAAATTCAAATGAAAGCCCTAATCTCAGTTTGTGGAATACAGCCAAAGCAGTTTTTAGCATTAATTTAAAAATTTATATATAGCAAAGAAAATGATGTAAAATCAATAAGATCTAAGATTCTACCTCAGAAAAAACAGAGAATGAGGAGTAAGTAGAATATTTTAAGCTAAGCAGAGGAAAATACAAAATAAACGTGAAGTAAAATTGATAAAATTTAGAACATGAAAATACCACAGAAAATAATAGCAAAAGCTGCTAAACTTCTAATCAACTGAAGAGGGAAAAAGACAAGTACTGATGAATTTGGAGCCATCAGTTCTGTGGACATTAACATGTCAATAGCAGAACTGAAAGTAGCTCTGGATTCAATGAAATAAAATAATTTTTTGAAAGACATATGGGTACAAATGCTTGACTGGGTAGGATGTAACATATATGACAGAATGCATGAAGCCCAGAGGGAGGGCACATATGAGGAAGGGGGTGTGTCTAGATTTGATTGAGATCTATTACATGAAAGGCATAAAATCTCAGTAGAATAGAGACACAAACTACAAAAATTCACTTTGGGTAATATAAATAACCTCAATAACCCCATTTTCATTGCTGCAGTTGAATAAATATGTCTCCCCAAAGAACTATCCAAATCTAAGAAGTTTTGCTATTTAATTTCGTTTATTTTATTTTAAATATTAAAAGTGAACATTATTGAGGAAAGTCAGGCATAAGACACCACATATTGCACTGTTCCATTTCAAGAAATGAAGAAAACAAATGAATAAAAATAAGTAAAAAATGTTAAGGTTTTGAGACTTGGGAGTGGAATGTGATTTCTTATAGATTTTAAAGTTTGAGAGACAATGAAAATGTTTTAGAATTAGTTGATGATACTGAATACTACACATCTTTGTGGCTATTACTGACTAAATTTACCAAATATTTAGGAAGGAAATCATACCAATTTTCTAACCTTAATACCAGAAGATCGAAATGGAGGGAACACTAATTCACTACATACACAATAGCCAGACAGATATGGAAAGAAAATTACAAACCAATATGTCTTATGACTGTTGACATAAAAATCCTTAACAACACATACACAATTAGATAGGAGACAGATATATATGGATATATTTACTGTGTGATGTGTGAAATGAGGGTTAATATTAGTAATTATAATTGGAATAAAGGTGGTCGGTTACTCTCATATCATTTGTGCCACTACTGCACCAGTGGGCATATCTTGCCAGGCCAACTGTTACTGTAGCTCTCAGGATTCACAGCCAGATAAGGTTGTTGAAATCATTCTCCCCTAGTGTATAAATAGTACTTTCTAACACAATGAAAAATGGCTTGTAGGGATTAACATTCCAGACAGGTACCAGCTTGATTTCTCCAAGATCAAACCAGCCAAAACCCTAATCTGGACACAGCTGAGAAGCTATTGGTAATTGATGGGTGCTATGAGAGGGAGAATTAGTTTTCTTCAAGAATGAGGTACCCGAAACCTATGCTCCAGCAGACAGTCCTACACCCATGCACATACAGGCAACACTAAGTGGACATGGTACATTCGGTTTTTAAAAAGAGCTAGAGCATATGAAGCTAAAAGGGAACAGTGGTGGGGGATAAGGGAGCCCTTGGAGAGGAGGTAGTGGGGGTGGTGTGATCAAAGCTCATTATGTGAATGTATCACATTCTGGAAAGACAGTGTCTTACAGGGATGTGCATCTTAGTGGGTCCAGTGGATGAGCCCATACTGAAGGACATCTGGGGGCAGAAATCACACGCTATAGGCCATTTATATATACAAAAGAGAATACAATAAATTGGGTGAATATTTACAGATAAAGGAGGGCATCTAAATATCTTCAAACTATACTGTATGAAAATCTCAAAAATTCAATAAAAATTAAAAATAAAATTAAAAAGACAAAAATGAGAGATTGGAATAAAGCAAACTATTTTCCTTTGACAATGTTAACAAGGTACACTGGATTATATGACAAAATTTTGTCATTAAAATCACTAAACCTTGTGAATGTGTTGTTGTTATTTAATAAATTCTAACCATGGAAAAACAAAAAGAATCCTTAACAAAATACTATCAAATCTAATTCAGTACTGTATACCAAAAATGTATACTAAAGCAAAAGGGAATTTATTCTAGCCATGCAAATCTGTTTCACCCCTTTAAATTCAATTATATAAACAGCCTGAGGGTGGGGGAAATCACACAGTAATTTCACTAGCTACAAAAATTGCATTTAATTAAATGTAATATCCATTCATAATATAAACTTTTGGAAAAGAAAGAATTCTAGGAAAACCCCTCAATTTGTTAAAGAGCATGTACAAAGGAAACATCCACACATACCAAGCATGTAATGTGAGACGTTATGCAAATTTCCAGGATAAAGTCTAGATGTCATTTCTTATATCATTCCTGTGTAACATCTTAAAAGTTTCAGTTCAGTAAGAAAAATGAACGATTCCTATAGAGTGAAAGAAGTAATCCACCTTTACATAAGAGACATGATTGTTTATGTAGAAAAGTCTAGGGAAAACCTCTAGAACTTATACTAAGTACAACAAAGCTAGAACACATGAGATGTATTCATTGCTCAGTGCTGTGACAAACATCTAATTTTTTTTCTTCTTTTTTACATGTATTTGTGTGAATATATGTGTGTGTATGTGTACATATACCACATACTATGTGTGAGGATCAAAGGATAACATGAAAGTCAGTTCTTTATAAGAGAAAACATGTATTGTGAGTTCTAGTTTCTGAGGTTTTGTTCAAAGTTTAATGACCCTGTTGTTGTGCACCTGTGGTGAGTCAGATTATCTACGTAGAGGGAGTGGTGAAAGAGTGGCTAACGCCATGGTGCCTGGGAAGCCGAAGGAGACAGTAAAGGACCAGGTCATGTTTCCAGTGATCAATGTCCCACAGCTAGACCCACCCCTCAATAATGCCATCATATTACGAACCCATAAATACATTGATCAAAGTCAGGGTTCCCGGATCCATAACTTCCCCAAAGCCTATCACGTGGCATCTCAGGCTCCCATAATAACACAAGTTAACTGCTTCCCTATGTACCAGTAGTGAACCATTTAAATGCAAAAAAACTATAATAGCAGAAAATGATATAAAAATTTTAATGGTACAAATATATGTCTACATGCAGAAATGTACAAAATTTTTGTGAAAGAAATGAAAAGTCTAAATAAGTGGAACTATGATCATGGATCTGAAGACTTGATGTTACCCCGATGTGATTTTTTTAGACTTCTTCCATAGACTCAATGCAATTCTATACAAAACCCCAATTCAACAGTGACAGATTAATTAAAGGTTTATATTAAAAGACAAAAAAGAAAACAGAATAGCAAGAACAATAGTGGAGTAAATCAAAGGTAAATGATTCATATGACTTAATTTTAAAACTTTTATAAAAAAATGTAGAAATCAAGATAGTTTAGCATTAGGAAAGAATAGACTGATAGTATAGTTCCCAGGAGACTAGCGGTAGAAACACACATTCGTCTTTAACATGGTGGCTCTGTCAGCCTTTTCCAGATTTTGAGGTCACTTCACACATACCAATAAATATGCTGACAATCAAAGCACTTGTCATAAAAATGAGTAAATAAAAAATTATAAACTGGTGTTGGAGAGATGGCTCAGCAGTTAAGAGCACTGGCTGTTCTTACAGAAGATCTGGGTTCAGTTCCCAACTCCCACATGGCAGCTAACAACCATCCATAACTACACTTTCAGGGGATTCCACTCCTTCTTCTGATCTCCACTGTCATACACAAATGAAAGCACTTATATACATGTAGGAAAAACATTCATACACATAAAATAAATATGTTGCTGGAGCAAGGAGATGCATACACACAAAAAATATCTAGATACGAGGTTTTCATATTCAATAAAAACTCAAAATGCATCATAAAATTAAGAATGAAATAAAAACTCAAAACTTCTAAAAATTACAAGAAAATTTATGTGACCCAAGACTTTGTGAAGTGTGTTTAAATAAATCAAAAGCACAAGCTATGAAGACAAAATGATGTAGAACTTTTAGCAGTCAAAAGGTCTGTCTTTCAAAAACACAGTTAAAATAATGAGAAAAAAAGCCGCAGAACATAAGAAAACATTTTAAGACATGATTTTTATCAAAATTAATAAAGAACTCTTAAAGCTCAACAATAAGAGATCAAAGAAAACTTTTTATTGCAAAAGTTTTGAACAAAGATTTTAGCAAAGGTATTCAGATGCCAAGCTTATATAAAAATACTAAATATTTTCTGTTATCAGGGTTATACAAAGTGATCTAATTCTTTCATTGTGGGAGTCAAAAGTTGCAGACAATGATAAAAAAGCTAGACTGACCCATATTGTGCTGGATTAGTGTTGGAAATATTTGTTTTAATAGTTGCACAAATATATATGTGTAAATATATTGCATACATACACACTATTATCTTACTCTGTCATCTGAGAAAGTCTGTGACACTTTAATAAGAATAAGCACAACCAGAACTTGATTATCATTTTTATTGCCACTCTTCAGCAAAATGAATCAGGGACCCTTACAAAAGTAGCTGACTGTACCTGGGAAAGGTATCTACAAGATGAGCCTAGAATATTATAATGTCAGGAAAGAGTTCTAAAAGTCATAGACACTTATGAGCTAGGCAGGGTATGCATACTTTTAGTGCCAGCACTCATTAGGTAGAGGCAAGTGGGTCTCTGTAAGATCAGGGCCACTTACATAGTGAGTTCCAGGCCAGATGGGGACAGGGAGACCCTGTCTCTAACAATATCAACATAAATTAAATTTTCAATAAATTAGACACTTTTATTGATGAAAGTGTGTCAAAAGGACACAGAAACCACCCTGAAGAGCTACATCTTCACAGCTTCAAAACAACAAACATCAAAGTTGTTGGATTAACAAGCCAAAAGCAAAATTAAATTCAGCTCCATGAAACAGAAAATTAAAAGTTTTAGAAAGATACCATTTTCAAAAGAATCAAGAACAGAAATTAAACAGGAGTATTACAAGTCAGTATTGAAAGAAGATGATGTCTTACACATAGAATATGGTATTCAGATTGTTTGATTCTGCTTAAAATTCAAGATCCAGTTCAAAAGCTAGTATTTCAAATCTGAATCTGATTAATTTTTATTTTCAAAACTGTCAGTCATATTTTGAGAATTATATTGAAAAAATAATTTTTTAAAAATGGAGGCACTGGTGTTTGGCTCGGTGATAGGGCACCTTTCTATCAGGCCCTCAACACTGGAAAGGAAACAAAAAAGAAAGAAAAAAAATAAAGAGGACAAGAGTGAGATTGTCTTGATGAAGATGAACATGATTACATGAGTTTCATGACCAAATCTGAAGATCTATTATAAAATGACAGTGTAAAATCACATGCATGATAATGCACACCTACAATCCCAATAGCTAGGATCCTGAGGCAGGAGAATTGTGAGTTCCAGGAGAATCGGTTTCAATAACCACATTATCAACAGAAAATACAGTGTAGAGACAAAAGAGAGAAAAAAATGAAATAACAGACTCTACCAATATATAAGAGAGAAATGTTTTAAGAGTTATGATACAAGTACCCCTGCCCAATGGTGAAGAAAGGGTTATCTAATCTGGACTTGGTGTCAGGTCTACTGGACTGTAGCATGGAGAATTCTATAACACACAGAGGCCATTTCTAGGTAGTGCTCATCTGTAGGTCAAAGGAGAACAAACACTCTGAATATAACACAGCAATGCCGGCACAGTTTTAGGAAAAGGTGAAAAGTTAAAATGCTAGTAATACTGGGCATGCAAAACATCATGGGTGAGTTAATTTGCATTGAAAGTAAAACTTTTAGCCAGACTTGTTGGCACATACCCTTAATCCTCACTCAGGAGGCAGAGGCAGATTTGTGAAATTGTGGCCAGCATGGGGCTAGAGTAAGACCCTGTCAAAAAAAGAGAGAAAAAGAGAAAAAAGAGGGGCTTGAAAGATGGCTCAGAGGTTAAGAGCACTGGCTGTTCTTGCAGAAGACCTTGCGTTCGTATCCCAGCCCACACATGATGGCTAACAACTGTCCATAACTCCAGTTCCAGAAGATCTGACAATCTCTTCTGTCCTCCATAGGCACTGAATGACATGCGTGCACTTACATGCATGAATATATAACACTAATACACATAAAATAAATAAATAAATAATTTAAAACAAGAAGTAAAACTTTATCTGCTAGGGTATAATGGTCCTTCACAAGAGGACAACTGTTAGTGATCATAAAATTTTATATATCAGAAACAGAAGTAAAATATTTAAATAGGTATGTCATAAGGAAATTATCCCAATAGCTATTAAGCATATGAAAAGGTACTACAGTTCATTGACCTGTATCATTGAGAAAGTATCATTTCAGACATCAGATAAATTCCTGTTTAGCTCTAGGTTAAAGTCTCTATTTAAACTTTATATTTAGACTATTCCTACTAGTTGCTAAAGTTCAATGGAGAGACTGTGCTCTATGGGATACAGGTAAAATTATGCATTATTTTTAAGTACACATGAATGGTTATAGTGGCACTTTTTCTAATATCAAAACTCAAAAATGGAGGACCCATAGAGAGTTGAAAAGAAAAATAAACCTTAGAATATATGAACATTGTTTTTTACTAGTAAAGTCTATTTTAATCAGAGAAAATAATAAGTTCCTACATATTACTATGGAAATTCCTACATAGAAGGTTTGAAATGATGGAAAATTCTTAAGCAACACTGAGAGAATGTACTCCTCAGAACATTGCTGTTATTATAGCTAAAGTTATTTTCTTAGAATGGCATGTATAGAAGGTAGAATTTTACTTTGTTTTGCTTAGTTTTTGAGATTTATTCTTGGACTCTTGAATTCAAAAGCCTGCCCAGACTTTTCCTGGACTCTCAAATTCAAGTAATCCTTGTGTATTAGCCTCCTGTTAAATAGGATTACAGATACATGCCATCAAACCTAAATTATAACTTAACTTTATTCCTGAACTTTGTTTTAATTGAAAACTAAGAAATTTGGGACTGGAGAGATACCTCAGCAGTTAAGAGCACTGACTACTCTCACAGAAAACGCAGGTTCAAATCCCAGCACCCACTTGGAGGCTAACAACCATCTGTAATGACGGTTCCAGGGGAACCAATGCCCTCGATGCACGGCATGACATGAATGCTTTTACACACATGCAGGCATAACACTAATACACATAAAATAAAAATAATTAAAAATAAAAAGTCAATCAATAAAAAAACCAAGGAATCTTTAACTGTTGTTTTCTCTACAGTATGATACAATCTAAATTCACATATAAGTTTAATTACAATACAAACTGTGTATGTGAGCTTCAGAAAATAAGTCTCATTTTGTCTGTTTTTCTCTGTGTTAGCAACTCTTAAAGGTTCATTCTGATAATTTTCATAAACATTTCTCAGTTCCCTTTAGAGACTTTGCTGTGTTGCAATACATCTGACTGACGGGATGCACAACATTACATGTATTAAATGTGCTATTGGCAAAGGAGAGATTCAACATAGACCTTTGTTGTGAAGATGCGGGGCAGGGGGTCCCACTCTGTGGTGCAGGGGTCCCTCCCAGGGAGAGGAGGTTCACAGCGCAGAGTCATATTCTGGGACTTAAGTCTCTCACAGCAAGCCATTTACTGTCTAGTTTAGCAAGTTTATATACAGAAAAGCTTTATCAGTTACATGTAAGGCTCAGGGTGCATTCAGAGTTCAATCAGATATTAATATTGGAATTGCATCCAGAGTATTGAGATCTGCATATTAATTTGCTCATAGGTGTTAAGTCAATAAATTAAGAACTTAATATCTGACGTATATTTCAGAAAAAGCATCCATGAGAAAGAGCTTTTATCTTTAACTGATCTCCTATTTAATCACCTTAGATAAAGATTATAGAGGATAGGATTCTCTGGCCTGCTATACAAGAAATATGTGAACCATATCCTAACTAACAGCTTGAACCTATCCAAACAGTGATGAACTTTGACATAAGGACTTACGGATTCCAACCCTGACTATAATTTTAAGGATCAAATAGATGCACATAAGGAGAATGTTATAACTAATGCTCTGAGGAAATTTGATGGTAAAACTTGAATGATCATAAATATTACTTTGGCATCCCATCTTGTGATAAGATGTAGAGGCATTCAACATTGCAAAATGTAACTAAAGAAACAGGAATGACATAAAGAAAAGATCAAATAAGTATCAAAAATTTAGATAAGGACTGTCACTAAATGAAGGCATCCATCTGAAAATGACCTCTTTAGTAACGTATAAGGAAGATAATTCAAAAGGATTTTTTAAAAGTTGGGATATCAAGTGTAAAAATTGGAGCAGAAATCAAACAAATCAGCATGTCTTTCATCTCAAAATGAAAAATACTGATGGTACTATTCTAGAATTCCATCAGTACAAATCTTTGTTAGAAGATATCCAGGACTGCCAGATATAGTGTTATAGTATTAACAGTCCATGAGTATCCTTCTCTAACCAATATTAGTTGTCTCAATAATTACTTTATACTATGTCCACTAACATTTCTGAAGGTACTTTCAATTGTGTTTTCAATCCACAGCCCTATATGTGGTAATGAGGCCTGGCTATTACATGAATTGCTGCCTCCAGTTGCCTTTCTTTGACTAATAAAACATCCATAGCAATAGACAAATCAGAACCAAATGATCCAGCAACTCTGACTATTCCTTTTGTTTTGAAAACTCAAGAGGAGTTGCTGACTGAATTCCTTGAATCTCTTCTGCAGAATATAAGCTGGAGAAGCTAAATGTTTTATTCAAAAGTTGGAGAATTCTCTTACTGATTTTCAACACAGGTGTCACTTAAATTGAAAGATTTAAATCCATGGACAGAACAGAACATTGGTCTCCATTGATAGGATGGAAAGATTTTTTTTAACCTGCTACTTTACTCAAGTTAAAAGCCCTGAACATCCAATAATCTCCAATTACTCTGTATCTAAGTATGCATAAGGCTCCAGTTAACAAATCTGAATTGAAAATGAAGGATAAGAAACATGTCTCAGTCTTCCTGATCAGAATTGGCTCTTCCAATTCCCCAAATATCTTTTAGAAAAATGAGTCTTCACTCTCAAAACTTTTGAATCTTGTATCTGTATACTTGTCCCTCTAGGAGAATTAAGTGATCCATACCTTCTATTATTGCTGTAGATAATGTAAGTAAACTCATTTCAGATTGTGTATGATAGGCTTTAATGTTGTGAAAATATTTCACATAGGGACTACTAGTGCTGTAACTAAACTAAGACATTATTGTAGAGAACTACAACGGGGGAAGAGAAAAAGAGACTGTGACTTCTATGGTATAAAAATACTGACAAATATAAGTGCCTTTTGGAAACTGATGAAACATGTAAATTTAAGTGCAAATGGGATGGAGTGATCTGTATAATGAAAGGTAAAAATTATATTGGAATTAGGAAAAAATTGGAATTGAACATTTTAATGAAAAATTTCCACAAAATTTCAAGAATGTCTTATTTTTACTTGTGTGAACAACTAGTCATTTATTTAGTATCTCTAGGTAATGTTTATGAGTACAAGCTATAAGACTTCACTTACTTCTGAAAACAATTAGGCATTCCTCATATTGCTACCTATGGAGAGATTAAATGATATCACAAAATCTATCCAGTTTCAGACAAAAAATTGAAACTTCTCAGAATGGAACTAATGAAACAGATTTAACCGCAGTATGTGCACTTTCCTTATATATTTGTGAAACAAGTATATCAGGTGAATTCCTGCCTTCAGGGAGATATAACTGATTACTGCACATAGTATCAACAGATGAAAGAAGGGGTCAGTAGGTGGGTTTTCCTAAGATTTCAACTAAAGTCTCATTTTAATTACATCTATAATTTTGTAGTTTGGTAATTCCATAATAACTTCCAACAAGTACTCTACAACCAAGTCTCAGTCATAGCTAGTAATACTGGTGTCTTGTTTGGGAAGCATGATTTGGGACAAAGAGTATTTTTTTTCCTTTCTAGGTTAACACTTGTAGGAATATTTTCTATAATTCAGGTACCTTTATGAGTATATTTGATCAAGTGATAAAAATTTAAATTATAGTTTTAGACTAAAAAGCACCATATCTTGATGATTCTATATTATATATGAACTGGTAAAAATAAAAACCAGCATTAAAAAGTAAACACCAACCCTTGTCTCCCCCACATCGGTAGTAGTTGCACATTTATTTTCATGTCTTTCCATTCCCCTTAGACTTCACATACATAGGGAAGACATGACCATTATCTTTGTGAGACTGGCTTTTTTTGCTTAAAAAAGTGATGGCCAATTTTATCCATTTTCTTGAAACAACCTGATTTTGTCCTTTCGTGGCTAGTAATATTCCATCATGTATATACATCATTTTATCTGTTCATCTGTTAGTGGCCTCGTGAATGATCCCATAACTTCGTTGTTGTGAACAACACAGTGATAAACTTGAGTATGCAGGTACATCTGTAGATAGCTGACTTTGAATTTGGGAGGTACATGCCTAGAAGTAGTATAGTTGTATCATATGGGAGTTCTATTTTAAGTCTTCTGAAGAACCTTCACACTGATTTATTTCATTCACATTCCCACTTAGAGTATTGTAGAGTTCCCTTGCAGCCTCATCAGCATTTGTGGTTTTGTTTCCTTGATGACAGTCATTCTGACTGATATGAGATAGAACCTTGTTGTATTTTTATTTCATTTGTATTTCTCTAATGACTAAAGATAGTGAATATTTTCATGTGTTTATGGCTCATTTGGACTTCATTTGGGAGTGGGTAATATGCTTGATGCACATGCTCAAGGTGCACTCTACACATCTATGGAAACTCATAAAGAAACCATTATTTTCTACAATTAATATAAAAATTGAAAGAAACTTCAAATTGTAAAACACTTAGAAACATAGGCTACTAAAACTAATAAAAAATCTCTCACCATTGTATGATGAATAATTCTACATGGAACAAATCAAGAATGTGCTTTGCTGTACTTCTGTGCTGTGATACTTTTAAAAGATGGTCACCTGAAGATCATATTCATTTAAGGTTTTTAAGGTTTAAAATTTTCTCATCAAAATGTTAATCAATAATTTATTTCACAGTGTTGTTTTGGAATTTTGGATACATCAGAAGTTTAAAAACCCCAATCGCATAATGGAAACTAGTTAGGTTAAACAGCCCTGAAGAAAAATAATAGAAGGCTTGAAGTCAGGTAGTGCTGAAGTTGGGTGATAGGGGGTAGATGGTATGGCATGACCAGAACAAACTGAATAAAATTTTTATGATCAAAACACATTATATAAATTCTCAAAGAATCTTTAAAATATTCTTTATTTGCAAGCATACAAAGATAAATCAAAACTATAATGCAAAACCTTAGTAAAATAAGATCAAAAGATAAAATAATTATGGAGAAACAGAGTTTATACTAGTCTTTTTGAGTACATAAATAACTACATGTCCTAAATATATCTTTTAAGAACAAACACAGGAGAGACTGATAAAGAATTATGAAGAATAAAATCTAATAATAAACCCAAATGGAATTATTCAAAACATGTCATCCTAACAGCCTGATCTAGCATTAAAATCAATAATCTCAATGTAACTATACACACAAATTATCTATTGAATGCTTCCTAAAACAAGGATGTATAACAATTATAACATGTATTTTAAGCAAACAATGCTGATAATCTCTTACATCTTCTAATTACTTTGGGATACCAGTAACTGCTTTGATAAACAATAAAACCAGATAACTACATTCATAAATTAAAATACACTTTGCATCTTATTTCCTCTCTGCAGTACTGTAAAAGAGACCAAGTGATGTCATATCACTTCTTGGAAAATAGACAGTATCTGGTTAATGAGAATCTTTGGTTCATATATATACGAAAGGGACAGGATTTTAGGAAAGAGCAATACCAGTATTCCAGCCCTTGAGGAAATAAGAACGTATGCTTTGGTTGACATGACATAACACCACATGTGAGCATGCATGATTGATGAGTTTCTTATGTTAGATAGAAACTATTGGGGAGGAATGCCTGTGCATCATGAACCTGAACACAAGAAAGCTCTCCAGAAGTTTTATGCAGAAGCTTCTTGAACTCTATTCAACTTAAGTACCAGCATTTAAAAATGTTTTTTTGATAGACACCATTAGGACCTTTGGGTCCACGTACGCAAAATGTAACAGGTTGGATCAATGACGTCTTGGAAAATAGAATGAGACATCACTTATGCTAAATAGAATTCTGATGAAGTAGAGTGAAGAATACTTCCAAGAACAGAAGAGCACTAGCTCTTTCCAGAGTATTTGCCTTGAACTTGAGAAATAAAGCAGTTTTGGTGATTATGTTTCATTTATCTCTAGCTATATCTTTTTTTAAAAAAGTTTAAAACCTTTTCAGTCTGGCTTTAATATCTTTTTCCACATATCTTAGTTCTTAGAGCTAACAGCTTGGATAAATTTCCAGTGATTGTTTCAAAATGTGGAGCTGAAAACAAATGTACCTAAATATTGTTTAGAGCTGAACAGACAATTTTGATGGCTGAGAAATATCCATGTGGGACATTTGGCAAAAAAATGCCTTTGAAATGAGGAATTCACAATTGGAGAAACCATTAGTGAGTGTCCAGTTTCTTCTCACTGAGTGATTGACCTACTTGATTAAAACATCATTAGAAACTTTCTTCACAAAGTGTTTTTACTGAAAGTTGAAAGTTTTATGTAACTTTTGGGAGAAACACTTCAGTAGATAATTTGGGGCCAGCAAGAGGTCTCAGTGGTTAAGTGGACTTGTTGCTCTTGCAGAGGATCTGGGTTCAATTCCTAACACACACTTGGCAGCTCAGTTCCAGGGGATTCATCTCTCTCCTCTATCCTCTGAAGGCAGTGCATATACATGTGCACATACAACTATGTAGGCAAAACAATGACACACATAAAATAAAATTGAAAGTGAAAATTAATTTTTTACATATTTTCATTTATTATAATAACAATATTAATGAATAATTGGGGAAATGTGATGGATGACCTGTGAGAATCTCTCTCAGAAGATTAATGCTCAGGCATCTATGTTGCCTTCAATTCATAAAACTGAATAAAGTTGTGTTAGACTAATAATTTATTTCTAGATCCAGCGTTAAGTGGCAGCAATATGTTCATTGCAAGCAATATGTAATTTTGAAAGAGAATATTTTTATGGCTATAGATAACAAAATTTATGCCAAAGAAAACTGAGATTATTACATCAGGAAAAATTCTTGAAAGAAGAGACTTTTTATTATGTGGTTTTATCTTTATGATTTTTCACTATGGTGAAAATTCAAGATTAGATAACAAGCATAGTGATAAATCTTTAAGTTGAATAAATTTAATGAACAAATATTTCTGAATATAAGCTTGCAATGTCACATACTTACTTTAAATAATAAAGAAGCATTGATCTCCAATGGTATCCTTTGTTTTGGAAATGCTCTTGGTCATTTGGGGGTTCAAATGATGCAACTCATGTTCTATTCCTTGTTCTTTATTTAATTTTTTTAAACTTAACTGACATCCGGCAGGAAATATATGGTACTGTGTGTGCTTAGCATTCATGAAGCCCTGGGCTGCATCTCCAACACAGCATAAACCAGGAATGGTAATGTACATCTGTAATCCTAGTACTCAGGTGATGAAAGGAAAAAGATCAGAAGAATAAGATTATCCTCAGGTTCAAGGCTAGACAGGAATACAATTGTCTCAAACAACAACAATTAACTACCACAGTATTTGTACAAATTCAGGGGCACCATAGAGCAGAATAATTAGGGTTAATGTTAAATTCACCTTCATGAATTATTGACTTACTTCTTCCTGGTGAAAATGTCACTCCTTCTTGAACATTAATTGAGGTGATCCTCACCTATTTCTCAGTCATAGTAACTGACTCAAAGCTCTAATATTCTGTTTGTCTAATTATAGGAGGTAAAGGACTTGATGAGTTTATGTTTGTATGTTTCTTTGTTTATATGATGCATGTAGATCATTAATAAGGGCTCTCACTGTTACAACAATGGCATGTTTGTCACAGGTTTGAGATTCCTATATATATTTAATTATTTGTTTATTTTTATGGATTTTATGCATTTCCATACACAACATCTTAATCATCTTTCTAACCTATTCTCCATTGGCATTTTCCCATAGCACACCTACTGGATTTCATGCATTCTATCATTTACGTTAAGGCCTATCAAGTCAAGTTACTGTCCCTAGATGTCCCTCAGTGTAAGTTTATCCACTGGGGTCTAGGCAGCCTATGTAGAGCCTCTCTCTTATGGAAGATCAGTTCTTCCTCATCCCATAGTAATCATCTTCTCAATAATTCTTCAACTAGGATTGGGCCTGCTCCCTGTTTCCACAGATCCATGATGGGTTTTTGTCTGCTTGAGTTTGCATGGGTCTTGTGTATAAAGTGACCATTGCTGTAAATTCATCTGATCAAGGTCCCAGGAGCCTGTAAGACTATTTCCAGATGGGTTGCTAAATTTTAAGTGTTGTGATATATAATTTTAAAATCTGGAAGCGTTTGGGGTTGAACTTTTTATTTTTATCTTCTATTTCTTTGTATTGTATGTGTGTGTGTCTGTGTGTGCGTGCACTCATGATTGAACCCAGGCCTTTTGCATGTGCTAAGTACATACACTACCATTGAATCATTTTCTTTAATTCAAATCAGTTACTTAAAATTAAATTCACTGTTGAGGCTGACTCCTTTTTTATTTTTGTTTTTGATTCTTTGTGTGTGTGTGTGTGTGTGTGTGTGTTTTAAAAAAATTGTTTAAAATTTAAAAAATTTTTGAATTATTGTGTTTTTCATACAGAACATCTCAATCAATCTTAATCATCTTTATATCCCTTTTCCATTGCCCCCCACTTAGCCCCACCAGCAGGAATCCATACATTTTTTTCATCTGTGTTAAGGTCTATTTTGTCAAGTTAGTGTCCCCAAGTGACCTTGGTGCAGGTCATCCAATGAGGTTCAGTCAGCCTACCCAGAGTCCCTCATTTTAGGAAGACCAGCTCATCCTTACCCAACAGTAATCAGTTGTCAATGTTTCTTCAACAAAGGTTTGGGTCTGCTACCCATTTCTCCAGTTCCATGTTAGGTTTCTGTCTGCTTGAGTTTGCATGTGACCCATTCATTTTTATTGATGTGTAATGTTTACACAAATATGGGAAATACCATAATGTTTTGATTAATGCATATTTAGATAGTGATTATCTCATCACAATTAGCATTTCTAGCACCTTAAATTGCATTTACTGTATATTAGTTATACGAATGATTTTTCCAAATGCATATAATGAACTTTGAGCATATTTATCCCACTTCTGACCCTGTTCCTCTCCTCCATCCCCTTTCTTTTCTCAATTTTTCCCACTTTCATTTTTAAAAAATATATAGTATCCAAATATGAATGAAAAGATGCAAGACTTATTCTGAGTTGGCTTATTTTTCTTAAAATGATAATCACCAATTTCAACAATTTTCTGCAAACAGCATAATTTCATTCTCTTGTGACTGATATTCAATTGTGTATGTATTCAAAATATTCCTATTTATTAGCCCATTGCAAGTCACCGCAACTCATTCTGTAATTTGGCTGTTCTAAATATGGCCATGATAAAGATGAGTATGCAAGTATCTCTATTATAAACTGGTGTGTATTCCTTTGGGAATATATCTGGAGTGGTATAGCTATAGCAGTTCCTTATTTTTTTATAAACTTCCCTTCTGCTTTAATCATCAAAATGTTTTCTGTGTTTTCTTTTTCTTTTTAATTAACTTTTTGCTTTAAAATTGACGTATTTCAGCCAAGGAAAAACATACCTACTAAATATGTTGTGCAAATATATAAAATAACCCCACCAAAAAACCCAAGTGACCTCTAGATCCATTCTAATTTTGTTCTATTCCGTATGAGTTTCAATAAATTAAAACAAATGAACAAAATGCAAGCTACCAAAATATCAATAGATGCTTGGAGTTTGTTGCATTAGATAAACTGAGGTACTATTTAAAAATGACCATTTTTTCCTTTATTAACCACAAACCTAGTTACCTTTACAAGTAGATAATTAATAATATACTATATAACATTGTTTACAATATTATATACTATTACTCAAAAATCACATTTAAATATGTTCCTACTGAATGTTAAATAATAGTTCTGGGGTTGAGGAGAAGCTCAGTTTGCATAGTATTTGCTTTGGAAACACAAAGACCTGCATTTGATCCCAGAAGTCACATTTAAACAAATAAATAACAAACAAACAAATACCCTGATGTTGTTTGCTTGTAATTCTACACTGGGAAGGTGAAGACAGGCAGATTTCTTGGGTCTGATGGCCAACCAGCTAGCTTAGCCTACTTGGCAAATTACAGGCTATCATGTGACTTAAAAAAATAAATAAATAAAAGCACAGCACCTGAGAATAGTATCCTGGATTGTTTTCTGGCCTCCACATACAATCCCACATGATAGCATGCATTCTTGCACACACATAGACATACATAGACACACAATGCCTCCACATTATTAAAATTCCCCTGAAGAATTAAATAGATGCATGAAGAACTCATTAATCAATAATTTTGAAAAATTATAGTAAATTTTTTTCTGATTTTTTTTGCATATTGATTGGATTTGTTTTGCATTTTAAACTATGTTATGCTTGTTTTTCATGTCACCTTTATTACAAGTGTCCAAAATAAGATCTGTGCAGTTGTATCTCTGAATGAATAAGATCATCAAACTTTTCTTCAGTCTTCCTCTTATTTTTTCTGTATATATTTTTATTGATTTTTTGTGCATTTCATACATCTTAATCCTATTTCGACCCCCCACGCTTAGGCCTTCTTGGCACACCTGCTGGATTTTATGCATTCTGTCATGTATGATAAGGCCAATCAGGTCAAGATTATGTACCCAGATGTATGCAAGTTCACCTATCCATGTATACAATGTCCTCAGAGGCCAGAAGAAGGAATTGGATCCTTTGGAACTGGAGTTACTGACCGTTGTTAGCTGCCCTGTGGGTGCTAGTAACTGAACTCAGTTCCTCTTAACTATTGAGCCATCTCTCCAGCCCATAATGAAGTTTTGTTTTTAAATTTCCCTGCTTCCTAAATAAGTTGACTATGCATTTGACTTTGCATTTATTGAGTGTTTTTATTACTTCATTTGAAAGTTTGTTCAGTTCATTCATTGACTGATTATGTCTTACTTTGTTATTTAATTTATTCAGTGCATGCACACACACACAGAGAGAGAGAGAGAGAGAGAGAGAGAGAGAGAGAGAGAGATGATCCTCTGAGATGAAATAGTTAGAATTTCTCCCATTCTGTAGGCTACCTCTTTACTCTCCTGAATGCTTCCCTTTTGTATAGAAGGTTTTAAATGTCATATAACCTCAGTTTGTTGATTATAACTGTTATTTCAGGAAATTTTAGAATTCTAGTCCACATATGCACTGCGTGGGGCCATGCACTGGCACATAAGCAATCTATCCCTTTTTCCTCTAGAAGTGTCAAAGTTTCAGGTCTTACATTAAGGTCTTTGTTCTGTCTTGAATTCATTTTATACAGAGTGGGGTTTGGTACCTAGTTTCAGTCTTCTACATGTGCATATTTAGTTCCCACAGCACCATTTGTTGAAGACGGTATCTATTTTTAATATATATTTTTGGTATATTAGCTCAGATTCTGATGACCGTAGCTGTATGAATTTACTTCTGGATCTACTGTTCTGTGCTCTTGGTTTATGTGTCTGTTTTCTTTAGTGCTCTATTATTTGTATTACGATGCTTCTTTACTATAATTTGAAATCAGGCATCACGGTACCTGCAGCATTACTGGTTTTGCTCAGGAAGGTCTTTATGCTTCATATGAATTTTGAGACTTCTTTTTCTTTCTGTAAATAATATAATTTAAATTTTGGTGAGAATAGCATTTTTTTCGTAATATAGCCATTTTTACAATATTAATTCTGCCAGTCCATAAGCACAGGAAAGCTATCATCTTTTAAAACATTTATTAAATACATTTGACAATTTAATACATACAAGTAATGAATTTTCATTACTCCCATTCCCATCTTCTCCTATCTCCCTCCCAATTCCTGCCAACCTCCCCTTTATAGTAATTCTATTTCCCATAATCTCTTGTTTTGTTTTGTGACCCACTGGGTTTACCAAGGCTATCTGTATGACCATAAGTTTGAAATTATCCACCGGATCCAGATGGACTCACTAGTGTGTATAAAACTGGACAATGGCTCTTATTCCCCTTGAATCCATCTTTAGCCAATAGTTCCACAGAGAAGAGTAGGATTCTGTGAGTCCCTTAATGAGCCATAATTGACTATTGATGGGAACAGTCCTGTAAAGTCCCAGTACAGGCACTTGTATCTGTGAGATCAATGGCTGTGTAAGGCCTGGAAGATAGCATTTTCTAGCCACTTTCCCCCATCTTCCAGCTTTTACATACCACCCCTCTCATGTTCCATGGTCTTTAGAGGAAGTAGTATAAATGTCAAGCATAGGACTGAGCACTCAACTTTCACTTAGTCTCAGGATTATGAAAATCTTTGTATGTTTTAAGTCACTGCCATCATTTGCAAAGAGAAAGCTCTCTGATTAAGGCTGAGAGTAGCATCTGTATAAACACACATATTTAGAAGACAGTCTGATTCCATACCAATTTAACTAAATAGCAGTAGCAAGTTCCAATAGGGCCCAACACCTCCTCAGTTGTGGAATTTTTACAGATTTACAAGGGTTCCCTCTTGTAAAATGAGTCTCAAATCCAATCAGAGAACTGTTGGTTACTTTCAGAACAGTCATGCCACTATTGTACCAGTAAAACAATCTTATCTTAGGGGTTGATATTATAATCCGTAAATTTCACAAGTAGGTAGGATCACTGATGCTTTTTCTTCCCTAGAAGACCACATAGCACCTTCCTGCACTGTGAGAGCTAGCCAGCAGAGAGAAAACTTCCATCTCAGTTCCAGCTTGATTTCTCTATATTTCACAATCGAGTTGTATGATATCTTCAGGAATAGGATCTTATCAACTATTTCTGATGGAAACCTGCATTGTTTTGCCGAATTTAGCGCCCCCCTCCGCCAACAATCAACAATTGACAAGGAGCTATACAATAACTGAAACTAGTATTTATGTTTAGTAATGCCTGGTTTTAGGAGCAGCATTGTCCAGCCATGAAAGATAATTGTCTCTTATCTTATATTTTTAATTAGCTTACAAAGTGGTAGGTTTTTGTGTGGCTTTTTCATACAACTTTCATTTTAGTTAACCCTTCTTCTCTGTCCTCATCTCCCCATACCTAGCCTTAATTAAACATTTCCCCAGTTCACCACATTTCTGTTTTTATATCATCTATGTGTTTTGTGTTTCTAGTTACCTTTCCCTAATAGCATCCCCATAACAATGGTTATTTCCTAGTTCCAGAGCTTCTACTGGTACTCTACATTATTTGAAATGAAGATACATATATGAAAGAGAACACAAACAAGATTTGTTTTGGGGGGTCTAAATAAATGATCTCACTTGGTATAATATTTTCTTGTTCCTTCCAGTTACATGCAATTTTCATCAATTTTTGACATCTGAATAAAATTCCATTTTATATATATATATATATATATATATATATATATATATATATAAAATCTCATATTTTCATTAACCATTCCTAGGCTGATGAACACCTAAGCTCATTTCATTTCATGATTATTGTAAAAAGAGCATCAATAAACATTGATGAGCAGGTATTTCAGTAGTAGGATATGAGATCCTTGGTTATATGCCCAGAAGTTGTATTATAGTATAGTTTATAGCTCTAGTTTTTCTTAAGGAACCTCTATACTTATTTCCATTATGGTTGCCCCAGGCTACATTTCCATCAACAATGAATAAGTGTTCCTCTTTCTGCACATCCTTTTAACATTTGTTGTCATTTGATTTCTTTTCTAAAAATTTTTGAAAATATATTTATTTTTATTTTATTTATTATTATTTGTATGATTCTTTGGCTTACGTGCTTGTTAGTGCACTCATGTTGTGCAATGCCAGTGGAGGCCACAAGAGGACATCAGATTCCCTGGAACTGGAGTTACAGGTAGTTGTTAGCTGCCATGTGGGTGTTAGAACCTGAATGTGGGTCCTCTGTAAGAACAACCAGTGCTCTTAATCATTGAGCCATCTTTTACAAAATAAGTCATTTGATTTCTTTTTTTTATGTTGTATTCATCATCATTTAGTCTTATTTTTAATTTAAGAAAGAAGAATATGTCAGAAATAATAGCATTTATTATCTTTGATGGGAGTTACATTGAATATGCATAAATGTTTGAATGAGTTTATTTTCCCTTTTAAAAATATAAATGCTCCAAGATGAATTTAAAATGCCAGGCGTCATGGCTCATGCCTTTAATCTCAGCACTCCAGAGGCAGAGGCAGAGGCAGGTGGATCTCTGTGAGTTCAAGGCCAGCCTTTTCTACATAGTGAGTTCCAGGCCATCAGGGACTACAGTCAGACCCTGTCTCGAGAAGGGAAAAATAAAAACAAAAACAAATAGAATGTCCTTTCTTAGGTGTGGAGGTTCCATTGTTGATGTGTCATTTAGGGTTGGACATTTCATAAACACTTAATCTCTGTGTGACCACTTGTAGCATTTGTAACAACTTCCATCTATTGCAAAAGAAGCTTTTTTTTTGATGAGTGGTGACAGGCATACTTGTCTGTAAATATAAGGACCCATATTTAGCACATAATAAGAAATTACATTTGTCTGGGAATATGAACTCTCATTAACATATATCCCTAATGCAACATAGGGCAATGAACCCAGGGTCCAGGACCATTGTGGAAAAGGGGGCAGAAAGACTGCAAGTGCCAGGGGAGGAGGGTGCATGACTTTATGGAAATCAAATTCTTCAGGTGCCTAGAGCCTTACTCATATGAACTTACAGCAGTGCTGAAATCATGCACAAGACCCATGCAAACTCAAGCAGAAAAAGACCCAGGACAAAACTGTGTAATTGGGCAGTAGGCCCAATCTTAACCAAAGAACTATTGATATTGAGAAGTGATTAAGCTTGGTTAGGAAAAGCTGATCTTTAAGGCAGTGCTCTAAATAGGCTCACTATAGCCCTAGTGAATGAACTTGTATTGAGTGATGTCAGGGGACACTAACTTGACTCAATAGGCTTTAACATAAATGACAGAATGTATGAAATCTACTTGGGAGGCTCTAGGGGAGGGCACCAATGGGGAAGGGGATATAAAGATAATTAAAATTTTGTGTGTAAAATACAGAGAATTCAATTAAAATGTTTAAAAAGAACATAAAAATGTCGCTTCTTCTTTATGTTTTAGTTCACATTTCACCCTGACATCTGAGTGCCTTTGGCATAAGATCACAGTCAACTGTTCCCTTCTTATTTAATAAGTCACGATTTAAGGCTTCAGTTGATTTGAATACACCAAAAGCTTGAAGGAAGAGAAAGAAAAGAGAGAAGAGGACTTTTAAGTATTTGATTACTGTTGTTCTATAGAAGAAAGCAACACCTGTCACTCATGACCTGATGTTCATAACGTTGGTTTAAAGGGAAATACTCATGATAGGGATGACCTATATGTCTATAGGAAAAGACTTAAATTGGGGATGGAGAAACGGCTCAGAGGTTAAGAATATGTTCTGCTCTTGCAGAGGTTCCAGATTCAGTTTCTAGCACTCACATGGTAGCTAACAACTGTCTGTAACTCCAGTTCCAGGGGAATCTGACGCCCTCTCCTGACCTCTGTGTACATTAAATGACTTGGTTGCTCTTACATACACTCAGTCAATACACTCATATGCATTCAATATGTAAAATAAAAATAATATATACAATATTTTTAAAAGACTTAAACTGATGCAAGATGAAAGGATTTCCTCTCTCTGACACCATAAACACCAGCCCCAGATTGACTGCTGATGAAATACTCTTGAGTATGTGTGTGTTTTCTAGAATAGTGTGTGCATGGTAATATTTGAGGGCAGGAATTCTCAGCTTCATGATTACTGTTACACTTATTAATGAATCACAATTTATTTATTTCTTTAGAGGCGCTATAATTAAAGTCTGAGCATGGTTCTAATACCATTTACATTGAAAACTCATCTTGAAATTCTTTTTATAAATCATAGTATCAATTAATAAAATATCATATATATACATGTATATATAGGAGCTCACACATTGACAATCTGATTTCTTCACGATGGCCAATCTGATTGGAGTGACATGTAAGCTCAAGGTGGTTTTAATTAGCATTTCTCTCATGGCTAATAATGTTGAAAGTTTTATAATGTTTGTTAATCATTTATATTTCTTCTTTTTAGAACTCTTGTTTAGAGCTATAGTTCAGTTTCTGTTGTTTTGTTACTTTGTTTATGAAAAACATATAAATATAAAAGGTTATCTTAAATCTTAGGTGATGTAAATTTTATAATACTAAATTATGGCATAGAAACAGATGCTTTGAGTATCCTGGAACACCACCATACTGAACTGTGAGAAACACAGAGGGGAGAGCATGAGCTAAGGATAAAACTTTCTCACAATATGGATCTAGGGTTCCTCTCTAGGCCATTGGTGAGTTTCTGAGAAGGTTTAGGGTGGATACTGCCTTTTGAAGGATATGAGTGAAGTTCAGTATCTCTGACTCACTGTAGAATGCCTACACAATGAGTTTTGAAAAAATATTTACTAATCCTTCTCAGATCCTAGCATAGATATTTATATAGATATTTATATTTATATAACATTTATATAGAACAGTGAGGGAATAAGGAAAAGTATGAGAGCTGGCAAAATGGTTACTAGAAGTTCTTCATGTCTTGTAATTATAAGATAAAACTATGGAAAAATAAGATATCAAGTATTAAAATGTACTCAGAATTATTTTCATAACATTTAATAAGAAAATTCACAGATAATTACTCATTAATTATAATTTTGCATTTTATTAATTCGCTATTTGATAGTTTCACATGTATATATTTGATCACTTTTCTCACTTCATCCTCTCTTATTCTTATCAACCACCCCTCCCTCATCTCCACCCAAATCTTTCCCTGATTCATGACTTTAATATAACCAGGGACATATATGTGATCACTACATTGGAACATGGTTTCCTTTTGTCCATTCACCACCTCTGGCTTTTATGATCTTTCTGCTCCCTCTTCTACAATGAACCTTGAGCCTTGAGAATTTTATAAATATGTTCTATTCAGGAATAAGCATTCCATAGCCTCTTGTTTTCTTCATATTGGCCACTTGTGTGGTTTCTGTGTTAATCATCATTTGTACTAAACAAGGGTACTTCTCTAGTGAGAGTTGAGAGATGTATTGGGCAATAAGTCATTAGGAGTCAGTTTAATAAAATAACTTTAATAGAAAACAAGTATTAGTCTCTCCCCTATGTCCCGTGACCTTCCTTCCTCAGATTCTTAAGCCTGTTATTACTGCCAGGTATGAAATTCATCCTATGAAGCAGACCTTAAATCCAGTTAACAAGTGGCTGTTTACTCCCATAAAAATTCATGCCAGTATGGGAGTGGTGGGCATATCTTGCCAGATTAATTGTAGTTCACACGATTCACAGTTAGGTAAGGCATGCACAGTACCTTCCATCACTATGAATGTTAGACAGCAGAGATGAAGACAGAACTGGCTGGATTTCTCCTTGTTTGTTCTACAGTTATATATCTAAAGGTCTGGTAGAATTCAACAGTGAATTCACATGGAATTGGGATTTTGTTAACAAGGGTTTTTTTTTCTTTTCATTACTGTTTCAGTTTTTTGCTTGTTTGAAAAATGTAAACCCTTCATTCCAAGAGTACTAGAGACTCAGAGTTGCAAAAATGAGGCAGTTTAAATCTCTGTAACCTGGGCATAAGCCCACACTGGTGAGCACACTGATGGAGCACAGAGCACAGTTTTCATAGCCTTGAATGCAGCCTTTCCTCTCTTTTTTCATTGGTTGAATAATCTGGAGGGCACAATCTTACACATCATGTAAGTCTTAATTTTCCTTTTGCCACTTACATTTGTATATTTCTCAGCAAAATCATGCTTGGTTTCACCTCTATGTATTTTATCCTGTTTATTTTAAGTGTGATCGGGTGCAATGGCTTTGGCCTATCTGCAGGCAAGCTTGGCTGTTAACAGTTTTCTACTCTACCTTTTAGGTGAGGTTTAGTAAGGTTTGGGTGGAATAGTTGGTACACTAGAAGAGACTAGCAGTATCTAGTTTTTGGTTTGTCTATATCTGGCCCTGAGCTGACTTAAGGTACCTATTCATTTATTTATGTATTTATTTATTTGGTCTTTTTGAGACAGGGTCTCCCCATAGCCCCAGCAGGCCTGGAATTTACTATGTAGACCAGCCTGGCCTTGAAGTCACAGAGATCCACTTGCCTCTGCCTCCCAAGTGCTGGGATTGAAGGTGAGCACTACCATGTCCGGCTAAGGCAACGTTTCTAAATGGACCTTATTTTTCTTCTTAAGATTCATTCCTATTTTCTGTCTACTCTCATCAGCTTCATTTTCATGTTTATTTTAGCTTTTCAATGTGATATAAAATATGTTGACTCTGTCATAAGACATATGGTCTGTTTTAGCATTTGAAAGCATTTAGCTATTTGGTTGATTATAATAGATAAAATTAGTAAAATCTGCATTTCATTTAACTTTGAACATCAGAATAAAGCTGATTAAAATCCTGTAGTTATTTGGTTCCTAGTTTAAATTCATTTGAATTTCTCTTAGGGACTCCTATTGAGTTGATGTAGACACATGAATCAAAGGACCCCAGTATGGACTTCTTAGTCCAGTGATTAATTTTGCTGAGTAAGAGAATTAAAACCTTGGACAAAATATATGGTCAAATCAACTAGTGCTTAGGTCCCATACCATCTGGGTGGTAGGTTTCAGTAAAGGCTTCCCTCGTCACAGTACCACCATATGCTATATTGTGAGACACTGGCTATAAAGTACTTGCTACTTGCCCCTTTTTGTTATTTGAGATATCAGTATGTGGGTACAAACCCCCAAGTTCCCCATTGGGTTAGATAACACATCCTCATTATATTAGACACAGGACATAGTCCACTCTCCCTGAGAAACGAGAACATTCCAGTGAGTCAACCTGTACGACTAGGTACAGGAGTGACAGGTTCTGGCAAGTTTCATTTTTCCGTTCATCCCTATTCTGACACAGAGACAGCATGCAGCTTACTCCCATGTGGTCTGTATCCCATCTGAAGGGAAATGGTACTACTTGAGCCTAAGGATGTCCTGTATACAAGTATAACAATTCTTACTGAGTTTATACACTACAAATTTAACTTTTCTAGTCAAGCAGCCAATTCTCTGTATCTATTTCCTAAGATTTGTCTTAAATCTTGTCTTTGGCTTCAAACTTCTAGTTCTTAGCATAATAGCCCATACCAATCATAGAAATTTACAGAGGTAATGCAAGCCTCTAATTTCCACTATATTCTCCAATAGTTTTTCTTACAGTTAACTTTTAAAGTTCCTTAAGCATTCTATACACTTCCCACTGATCTTTGGTACTCACAACTAATATTTAAAACTTCCATACTTCCTAATAATACTTTAGAGACAAAGCAACTATCTGAATCTATATTTTCTACAAGTCTAGCTCATGGCACAACTTGTTCCAAAATAATATTAATCACATTATCAGTAATAGCAACTGGGAAGAGGAAGTCTTCTTTCTACTCATCCAGAGAGTTGGTCCACTATCACCAGTAAATATTTGAGTTTACTGCCTTTCATATTTCTATGAAGTTCAACTATATAATCTGGAAAAGTCTCAGCTCAGGAGGATTCCCACCTGGGGTTTGTTTTCTCATTTCTTTTTCCTTACTTTTTGGTAAATTACACATCCTCGTATACCTGTTTAGAAGTGATGTAGATCTTCATTCAGCCAGCCCTTCATTCATACATAACTTGAGGCCCCCAGTGATTTGTTTACTTGTAGGTTGTGCACTTGTTAGAATTCAATCTCTGGAGACTCCATGGCCTCTTTGATAAAAAGGACAGGTGACTTAACAGAGGAGTCCTATCATCCATGGGGTTCTAGTTGACTCTGAAGGACAAGGGTCAAAATACAGGCTATCCTTTTAGACTCTTGTATCCCCATTTGTATAGACCTCCAAGTTTTAATTATTGAGAACTCAGAATTATAGTTTTACCAGTCTTGTAACTCTAGTTTCTGTCTAATGTTTAGATAAACCCAGACCAAAAAATACAGTTTTAAATTATTTTAATTGGTTATGAATTGTTTACCCCACATGGTTGAAACATAGCAAAGTTAATAAAAACACAAGAAATTGTTTTCATGATGAATACATTTTAAAGCTAGTTTTTGTAAATGTCCTCATGATCAGATCAATATCTTTAGGAATTTTAATAAACTTTAATCACCAAACTTATATCATCATCCTTTATCTCATTTTCCATAGACATTTACAGCTTACTCAGACTGTATGCTACTTAGTTTTAAGCTTTCACAGTTTTGTTCTAATGTTTTATTTATCATTCTTAGTATAAAATCTTATTTTAGAATACAACTCCATTCTTACCTAAAGTATTCTCTTTTCTTTTAAACTTCTTTTACCAAAATATAACCTCATACTTATGCCCTTTTCAATAATTCTTTCTCTCTCAGCTGTTTATTTTCTTATTATTTCCCTTATCAAGAATTGAGTCCAAATTACAGACATAGAACACTGCAGTAAATTATCTTTACATGTATTTTTAAACCAATAAACATTTTTCCTGTTGTAAGTCTCAGCAAACCTCCTCTTGACTAGAATATTCTTTTCCTCTATGGGCTCACAAAGCCTGATAGTTAGAGAAAGTTTTCATAAGAGCCTTCAGAGATATCAGTAAACGTCTGTATTGAACCTTTTTAGTTAAACAAGAAGCAGCAGAAGAGAAATTACAGAATGCAGACAAATTTACATGTTAACCTTGCACTTCTTGAAAAGGAAGATATTTATTCCCCTTTAGCACATTCTGTCTTCTCCTGAAATGGTGGGATTATTATTAATAAAGTGAAACTTCAAGTTTGACATAGCTAATCTTTATCTGAATTAAATGTGGGTTAGAAGATTGAGGGTTCATTAATGGATTCTGTTTGCCAGATGAAACAAAAACATTTGATCAATTGTTGGCTTTTTATTTACTTTTCTTTGGTTCAGGAGTTGTCTTTGGAGAACCTCAACATTATCCTTTATGGATTTTTTGGGGATAGTGTCCCAAGGGGTCTATTCAACTTCTTCCTCTTAGACTTAGATCCCTCGGTTTCCTTTTTTCCTTTTCTGGTCCCTGGAGTTACTCAATCCCCACTCTAGAAGATTTTCATTTTCTCCTGGGCATTTGTCTCCTAGATTTTGAATTTTTGTTTATTTTTAATCAAAATCAAAATTTGATGTATCTCATAGTAATATGAAAAACATATTTTCAATGATTTACAGAAGTAGAAGGTCATTAACCTTCATATTATTTCCCAGTGAAGGATAATGATATATGTATACAGTTCAACACCACAAACCATATTATGAATAACAAATTTTTTAAATAATCATACACCAGCTGGAGAGATGGCTCTGTAGTTAGGATCACTGACTGCTTTAGATTTGGTTCCCAGCAACCACATGGCAGCTAACAACCATGCATAATTACAATTCCAGGGGATATAACACCCTATTCTCACCTCTGTGGACATTGCATAACATGAATATACATGCACAAGACACTCATATAATAAAAAAGTATAAAAATATAGTAAATTAAAAAAATTATACACATAAGAAAGGTATAGAATTTTTAATACTGTAACACTCTAAGAAAGGTTATAATTTATATTTTATGAATTAAAAATTCAAGGTATAGGTCTACAGCCTTTTAATTAAAAATGAAAATAGGTGATACTATAAAGTGCAAACTTAAGGAGGATTTGAATCCCATCACAGATTCAGCAACACAGAAGAATCAGAAGCATCTACTATTCAATACCTTATACTCAGCTGTATAAATCCTAAATACCAAGTATTTTTAAAATCTGAATTTTTGAGCTTTATTTTGGAATGAAATTAATGTGTCATATGTAGAAAATACATTCTGACTTAATAACCCTTTGGATTTTCCTCCCTATTTTAATTCACCTCTGAAAATCAGCCCAAAACATTAACTTCCATTCCTCCATGGTTCACTACACATAATCAGACATAGGTTTCAGATTATTAAAAAAACTTAACACCAGTAGCAATCGAGAGATTGCTCAGTGGTTAAGAGTATTAGTTATTCTTACAGAAGACCTGGAGTCGAATCTCAGCATCCCCATGGTGGCTAACAACTGCCAGTAACTCTAGTTCCAGGGGATCCAATGGCTTCTTCTGTCCTCTGTGGGCACTGCACAGCATGGGTGCACTTATATGCATGCAGGCATAACATATACACATAAAGGAAAAATATATTTAAAAACTTTTTTAAAGAACACCCGAAGATGATTAATAACTAGATAAAAGAACAATGTGTATAGGAATAAATCACTCAGCTCAATATTCTGCATCTACATGATGGCCAAAGATATTAGAGAAATTGCATGGAGCATAACATTACATGTATATAATGTGTATACCTATAAAACATGTATATAATTGATCAGTCAGAATTCAAGCTGACATAAACAAATGAAAAAGAGTTACTTGCTATAGCCCTGGTGTCATCATTTTCCACTCTGTTACTCTGTTCTTAACTCAGCATCAATAAATTAGAACAAAGTTTTGAAGACATTATTAATTTTAGGTATGTACTATACTGAAAAGAAAATGCTTTTCTGGATTTCAGCAGAGCTTTTAAATCTGAAGCAGTATTTGTAAGATTTGGAATTGACATGTTCCCATCATCTTTTGTCCATAACATCACAGAATTCCCCATGAATTATAAATAATTGCTTTTCATGTTAGTAAAGTACAATTATGTTGATAGTGGTTGTCCATAAGGAGTCAATTTTTATTTTGTTTTTTTAGACAGAGTCTCACTGTGTACCACTAGCTGGGCTAAAGTTTGCTATGTAGAACAGGCTGGCTTTGAGCTGACAGAGATTTTCCTCTCTCTACATTCTGAGTGTTGGGATTAAGGGGGTGACCCACAAAAGCAAGTCTGTCTCCTGTTTTTGAATAATCCTGTGACAGATATCTCAGTTTCACTCTCATCCTCTGGAAATACCAAACCATCCCCTTTGGGGTTCCTTTGTCCACTTTTCCTACCTTGTCTCATGCATGAGTTTTGCCTTGTTGCCAAGGTTGGCCTTCTGAAAATCCCTACCACCAAGTCAGTACTTTACAGACCAGTTTTCCTGCCTTGGTTCAAGCAGGTAGTTGCTCTCCGAGTCTTCCTGTCATGGCTTTGATTGTGTCAAAAATCTTCTCAGGTGTTTTCTGAAGTGTTGGAGAGAGACCAATGTCTTTCAGGGTGTGCTATGCAAAGATGAAGCCAGACATATTTCCCATTCAAAACACTAGAGGGTCATTTTCCCCTAATAGAGAAGTCCTGGGCAGCCTAAAATTTGGGGAATAGTGGGTCATCTCTTCATAGTAAGAACATTGAAGTGTCAGAGTAGCAAAAGTAAGGCAGTTTAGTTTACAACTTTGCAAAGCCAGGCATCATCCCAGAATAGTGGACATACTGATAGAATGCAGAGAATAGTTTTTACAGCACTGAATGCAGATCCTTTCTGTTCTTTCCTCATTGGCAATAGTCCCTGAGCTGTGGGTGAGTGAGGTTTAACATAGAAGTCTCCAGGAATACACACTATGCAGTCTCTTATTCTCTAAAATCTAGCCAGCTGTTGCCTTCTGTGTGCATCACACTCTGTTTTATGAGGAAACTTCACTAGTGAGAGTTGAGGATTTATTAGTGTTCTCTCTACCCACTGTTCTGCTGTGTTCCATGAGACTTAGGTGTAGAGGGTCCACTGTAGAGGTTTCACTAGGTCCTATCTTTCCCTCTGCCACTTGTGTTTGTGTATTACTCACCAAAAACCATACACGGTTTCATCTCTATGATTTAATTCCTATTTATTTTTAAAGCTTATCAGACAAATGTTTTTTCACTTGTGCAAGCAAGCTCAGCTGCTGATAATTTTATACTCTGAACTCTTGGTTTGGGTTGGGAGAGCAAGACTTGCAGTGTTTAGGTGAGTTGGGGGTAGATACTAGATTAACAGAGACCAGTGTCTATCATTTTTTTATTTCTTACTTTCGTTATGGCTGTTCTTAAATTGTTTATCTAATCTTATTTTAACTCTGATAGGTAATATGCCTTGAGAAATTCATTAATTTTATTTACATTTCCCACTTGACAGATTATGGAGTTTTAAGTTATGATCTTGTGATTTTCCCAATTTCATTGGTATCATTGTAATATCTCAATGCTCATATCTAATCTTAATGATTTTTGTTTTCTTTTATGGTTAATTCGACTAAAAGATCTTCAGTTTTATTTATCTTTTCAAAGAACCAGCACTTAATTTCATTGATATTTTACTGCTTTTTTGTTTGTTTTTGCTTCTTCTTTGAGACCAGATCTCACTATGTGTAGCATTACCTGTCCTGGAACTCACCATATAGACTAGAATGGCCTTAAACTCACTGAAATCTGCCTGCCTCTGCCTCCCAGGTGCTGGTACTAAAGATATCCACAACCACACTTGGATCTTTTATTTTATTTTTTTAGTTGTTTTCAATTTTAATATTTTGATTGAGTTTTTGTATGTTTCATATAATACATCTTAATCATATTTAGACCTGCTCCACCATCCTCACTCTCCATATCACCCCTCCACCAGAGTTCAGGTATTCTGAGATATGCATTATGTCTTATCAGGTCAAGCATTTCTATCCAGCCATCTCTTGGTGCACTGGGCCCACTGGAGTCTAGTCAGCCTATCTAGAGTCACTCCCTTAAAGAAGATCTACTCTCCCTCATACCACAGTAATTGTTTGCCATAGTTCCTTGACTAGGGTTGGGACCTGCTGCCCATTTCCCCTGCTCCATGCTGGGTTCTAGTCTGATTGATTTGGCATTTGTCTTCTGCATGCTGTCAGCATTGATGCAAGTTTATTTGACCAAGTTTCTAGTGGCCTGAAAAATGTGTTTCCTTGTACCAAAAATCTGTTCATGTACCAGTCCTGTCTCTTACAGTCTTACCATTTCTGCAATAGTCCCTGAGCTGTGGGTGAGTGAGGTTTAACATAGAAGTCTCCAGGGATACACACTATGCAGTCTCTTATTCTCTAAAATCTAGCCAGCTGTGGCCTTCTGTGTGCATCACACACTGTTTTATGAGGAAACTTCACTAGTGAGACTTGAGGATTTATTAGTGTTCTCTCTACCCACTGCTCTGCTGTGTTCCACGAGACTTAGGTGTAGAGGGTCCACTGTAGAGGTTTCACTTAGGGCCAGGCATCTCAGATATATATTCTCTGTGTTGTGACCAGCTGTAGAATTCTGCAGCAACCTTGTTCTAAAAAGAAACTTTTTTGAGCCGTAGTGCATAGTACATTTGTTTGTAAATATAATGATCCATATTCAGCATACATCAAGGAATTTCATTTGTCTAAAGATATGACAGAGATCATTTTTTCTCTAGGATCTATGCCTTCTCCAGTCATGCATATTGGCTATATTTATAATGTCACCCATGAGTTCCCTCCGAGTCCCCCAGATAACAATGTTACCACTGCACCATTTTTTTTTGTTTTTTGAATTTTTTGTATATTCTGGATATTACCCTTCTGTCAGATGTGTAGGAGGTAAAGAATTTCTCCCAGTCAGTGAGTTTCCTCTATACTTCCTTGGTGGCTTCTTTTGCTGTACAGAAGCTTTTCTAACTTTTGTTGATAGTATGTTGATAGAATGGCTCTGAACTCACTGACATCTGCCTGTCTCAGAGGTGCTGGCCTTGAAGTGTCTACCACCGTACTGGTCTGTTTTATTGTTTGTCAAAAAATCTTTTACTTCATGGGTTTCTGCCAAGCTCTTAGTTATTTCTTCTTTTAAAATATTTTATTTTTAATGTTTAAGTGTGCTGCATACATGCACGTAAGTGTACCCATGGTGTGCAATGCCCAAAGAGGTCAATGGAGGGCACCCTGGAACTGGAGTTACAGACAGTTGTTAGCACCATGTGGGTGCTAGGATACAAAGCCCGGGTGCTCTGCAAGAGAAACCAGTGCTCTTAACCATTGAGCCATCTCTCCAACCTTTAGTTATTATTAGAAATAACTCTTAGTTATTTCTATTTACTACTTGGATTGACTTGATTTTGTTAGTTCAGTGCCTTAACTGACATGATAAAGTTATTGATTTGAAGTCTATGATTTTATAATTGTATTAGTTTTGTTGCTGTGATAAAATACCATGATCCCAAATAACTTAAGGAATAGTTTATTTTGGTTTCTGCTTCCAAAGGGCAAGATGTCCATTATGTCAGGGAAGGTATGACATCAAAAGCAGAAAGCTGTGAGATCACATCTCAAACACATATAAGAAGCAGAATGAGTGAATTGGAAATGGGAGAAGGCTATAAATTTCCAAAGTCCATCTTCAATGATGGACTTCCTCCAGCAAAGCTCTATGACTTAAAAATTCCATAACCTCACCAAACGACACCACCAACTGTGAACCAAGTGTTCAAATAAATAGACCTATGGAGGACATTTCACACTCAAACCACCACATTCATCTCCTGGAGTTGAGCATCTCATGGGTAAACCATAAAGCAAAATTGATTAATCCTACTTCAAAATACCCTATAGTCTTTAATAGTCTCAACACATAAAAGAAATCCAAAGTATCTTCTGAGACTCAAGGTAATCTCTTAATTGTGACCCATTGTAAAATTTTTTCAAAAAGACATACTTCTAACATGCAGTAGCACACCATGGACATTCCTATTGCAGAAAGGAGGAATGGGGACATACTGAGGAAATATGGAACCAAAACAAGACTGAAACCTACCAGTACTAATGCCAAAACCTATAGCTTCCTGTCCTCTAGTATCTGTGGGTTTCGTTTTAAAGAACTTAAATGGTTTTATTCTTCCACTTTGCTGCCTGAAGCATACATACATCTCTCTTTTGGACTGATTCTACTCCTTGTATGCAGGTCTCCTTGGCAGATGTCTGATGAACTGGCATTTCCAACATCTTCAGTTCTCCACTGTAAGGCAGGCTTCACCTTCTCAGCTTCATGCAATGGTCTTACCTGGTCTTTCTTCTCTTAGGGATTCCAGCACTGTCACATGTTCCTACACTCAGTGGCTCTCTGAAATCACAGAGAAAGAATCTACAGTGCCTCATTCTTTCAGCTTTCTTAACCCAAAGCCAGTAACAATGGATGGTTCAGCTGCCAGATTGGGATGGACTCTTGCCTGCTTGAACTACATTAGTTTAGCATTGTATATTTTTAGGAGCAAAAAAAAAACTCCTTAGAATTTGTCCTTTCACAATTTGTAAATCTAGCTATGTGGAGTCTTGTCCTCAGGGTAACCTTCACATTGTTCCAGTTCAGAGCAGTTTCCTTAATGGCACTAATACCTTTAACACTTATGTCTTTCCCAACACACACATTGGAGAAAACATTAAGCTTTCCAGAGGTCTTTTACTATCCAAACTCTACACTTTGCATTTTGTCATCCCAACTTACTCTTTCATTGTAGCCCTGCATAAGAGTAATTAGTAATAACCATCCCACAGACAACATTATGCTGTCTTGAAATTTCCTCCACCAAAGAAATGAGACAATTACTTTTAAATTTTATTTTGAGGCAAGTTCCTAGGACATGGGTAGATGGCAGAAAGTTTCTTCACCAAAATATCACATCAATATCTTCTAGCCAATTTGCTAATACACTCTTTGTTTCCCTCTGAAAATTCTTGAGTCAGGCTTCTACCATCCACATTATTCTCAGTACTACTATCTTCCAGGTTTCTACTAGAATGGCCTGATAAGTTCTGTTTATAGCATTCAACTGTCCATTTTGTCCAAAGTTCCAAAATCTTCCACATTCCTCCAAAAATAACAAAGACACATTCCTCACAGCAGCAACTCAACTCTCTGTTAACAACTTCTGTATCAGTAAATTACTTGTTGCTGTTATAAAATTTCATGACTTCTTTTATCACTTTAGTTTCTCCTTCTTGCTTTGTTCACTCTGAAAAATTCAAGCACCACCGTGAATAAACCTGTAAAGCATGCATACTCATATCTCTTTCCAAATTTTAAAGGAAATGTTTTTAGTTTTCCCATTCATTAAAATATAAGCTATAATTTTATTATGTATAAGCTTTATTATTTTGTGGATGATACATCTATTCAGTTTCTTTCAAGGGGGTTATCATGTAAAGTTTTACATTTTGATCAAGGATTTGTTCTGTAACTATTGAGATGATTACATCACATTTGCCCTTGATTTGAAGTGTTACTGATATGTGTTTATTGAACTACCCTTGTATGCATGTAATGAAGTATACATGAGACATGATCATTATAACATGTCATTGAGTTCTGCCTGCAAATATTTTATTGAGGACTTTAATCTATGTCAATAAGGAAATTAATACATATTTTTGTTATACATTTTTTAGTTTTACTGTTGAGTAATACTAGACTCAGTTAACTTTGGAAGTATTCCTTTCCTTTCTTTGAACACACACACACACACACACGCACACCACTTTTAAATCCAAGTTCCACTTATGTGTGGGAAAATGTATTTTTATCCTTCTGAGTATGGCTTATATCACTTAACAACATGATTTCCAGTTTTATCTGTTATCTAAAATTGTCATGAGTTCATTTTTCTTTATGCCTAAATGAGAATTTCAGTTGTGTATATATACCAAATTTTACCTATCCATCTATATGTTGATAACGTTTATCCTGTTTTCTTGCTATTGTGAATAGTATAGCAATAAATATAGATGTACAATATCTTTGAGGTATGTTGGCTTACATTCCTTTAGGTGTATACTCAAGAGTGGTTCAGCTGTGTTTTATGGTAGTTCCATTTCTATTTCCAATTTTTTGAGGAAATTTAATCTAATTTCCATAGTAGCTACACAAGTTTGTATTTTCAATAGCAATGAACAGTGGTTACTCAGTGCAACTGTCCTGTACTGTCCAGAAAATATGCTTTTCTTTTTTCCATATACAACATCTGGCTTTTAGAATCTTTATACCCCTTTTCTTCAATGGCCCCTGAGATGTGGGATGAAAGAATGTGATAGATAATTCCCATTTAAGACTCAACATTCTGCCATCTGCTATTCTCTGCATATTGACAACTTGTAGGTCTCTCTGTTAATAAGAAAATGAGAGATACACTAATCTATAGGTATAACAGCAAATAATTAGGAGTCAGTTTAATACTGTGTTCATTTGACAGAATAATAGTAGTAGGCTCTCCCATATGACCTGTGACATATTTAATTGTAGGTGCTTGTCATTGATAACAATGCCAGATATGTGCTCCATATTTTATGGCAGGCCTTTAATACAATTCACAAATGGTTGATAACTCTCATAACATTCATGCCACTATTGAACCAGTGGGCATATCTTGTTACACTACTCACTACTGAAAATCACAGGGTTCACAGCTGGGTAAAGTTGATAGGAACTTCCAGTAGCATGCATAGAAATTTTCAGCACTATGAAACCTGGCCAGCTGATATGAACAGTCAGTATTATCGGCTTTATTTCTTCATGTTTGTTGTACAACTCGTTCATGCATTTTCTTCAACAATAGAGTTGTACTGTTAAGTTCAGTTGGATAACCAAGAACAATGGAAATAGCTAGTAGTGTTTGAAGCTGTATGGTAGTCCCTGGTCAATAACTCCAGATGAGAGTCTGTTCCTGGCATTGGGCTTTTTATTGCTCTCCTTCGGTGTATGATGGGGCAATTTCCCCATATTACAGAATAACACCTTTTAAACTCTTTGTATATTGTATATGTATATATTTAAAGAAGCTTTTATATTACATTTTCACATGCCTTTTTAAAGTCCTTTAGAGTTTGTTATTCCCTTGCCTATATCGTCTGCCCATTTTACACCCCATTTAACCTCTCCTATTCCATTATTCTTCTTTCCCCCTTTTTATTACTTCATTCTATCTCACCTACCTTGAATCCCATGTCCATTGCTCCTTACGAGTTTCATGACTTCTATGGATTTTCCAACTGAAGCATACACATCTAAAAATTCAAAGCTAACATTCATTTAATAGAATGGCATACAACATTTACCTTTTTTGGCCTGGATTCCCTCACTTACTATAATTATTTACAGTTTCATCCATTTATCATTTATCACAATTTCATTTCTCTTAGCAGCCAAATAATATTCCATATTATAAATGTGCCATATTTGCATTATCTATTTCACAGTTGATGAACATCTAGATTATAAATATTTTTGGCCATTGTGAATACATCACCAATGAACATAGATAAGTATGTATCTCTGTCTTAGAATACGAAGTTCTTTGGGTCTATGCCCAAAAGTGATATGGCTGAATAATGGGGCAGATTTATTTCAAGCTCTGTGAAGCACCTTCACATGAATTTTCACAGTGGGTGGAGATTAGCACTCCCATTATAAGTGAATAAGTTTTCCCTTTTGCTGTCCTTGTAAGCATTTATTATCACGTTTTTAATTTTAGTATTACTGAGTTAAGATGAAATTTCAAAACAGTTTTAATTCTCGTTTTCATGATGGTTAAACATTATGAACACTAAAAAATATTTCTTAGTCATTTGCATTTCGTCTTTTGGAAAATCTCTATTTCCATGCCCTGGTTTTCAATTGGGTTGCTTGGGATTTGTTATATTTAGATTTTAGTTCTTTTTCTAGTCCAGATAATAACTATTGCTCGATATATAACTGGTAAAGATTTCTCCCATTTTGTAGGAAATGGGAGAAATCTCTTAACTCTAATGTGTCCATTTTGCTTACGGAAGCTTTTGTTTCATCAGATCTCATTTGGCAGTTGCTGGTCTTAGTGTCTATGCTAACAGTAGTTCAGGAAGTCCTTTCCTGTCCTTATAGGTTCCAGTGTATTCTCTACTTTCTCCTCTATTAGAGTCAGTATATCATGTCTTATGTTGGGTTCCTTGATGAATTTGAAATTGAATTTTATCTAAGGTTAAAATAGGAATCTAGTTTCATTCTTCTACATTTAGCTATCCAGTTTGACTGGAACCATTTTCTGAACATGCTTTCTTTCCTCCAGTATATATTTTTGGTTTGTTTGTTTGTTAAAAATCAGCTGGCTTTGAATGCCTAGCTTTAAACCTGAGCCCTCAGTTCTATTCCATTTATCAGTGTATCTGTTTCTTTGTCTTTGCATGCAAAGACATAGGTCTATATTATAATTATAGATTGTGATGCCTCCAGGTCTTCTTTTACTGTTCAGGGTAGATGTATTCTGGGTTTCTTTTGTGTTTCTATATAGAATTGAAGACTATTCTCAATTTCTTTGGAGAAATGTGTTGGAATTTATTAGTGATGGTGTTGCTTTTGAAGTATAGTCATTTTCACAACATTGATTCTACTGGGATCTCATGGGAGATTGTTCCATCTTCTAGTATCGTCTTCCTTTTCTTTCTTCAATATCTTAAAATTTTTTTCACACACCTCTTTCACTTCCTGGGATAGAAACATTCCAAGGTTTAGACTATCATGAATTGGATAGTTTAACAATTATTTTTCAGTATATTTCCTGTTTGTATACTGGAAGGCTACTGATTTTGTGTTATTTTGTATCCTCCTACCTTGCTGAATTGGTTTATCAATTCTAGAGTTTTGTCATGAAATCTTTGGAGTCTTTTATGTATAGAATCATATCATTAGCAAATACAGATACTCTAACCTCTTCCTTTCCAATTTGTATCCCCTTTATATCCTTCACTTCCCTTATTGATATAGCTAAAACTTAAAGTCCTATATTGAACAGGAATGGGAAAAGTGTACATAATTGTTTTATAATTGATTTTAGTGGAAATGCTTTGAATTTTTTTATTTAGTATGATGTTGGTTGTGGGCTTGTTGCTTATTGCCTTTATTATACTGAGATATCTCCTAGGAGAATTCCAAGATTCTTCATGACTTTTATGCTGGATTTTGTCAAAACCTTTTTTTGCATCTGCTGAGATGAGCATATAATTTCTGTCTTTGTATCTGTCCAAATTTATTGATTTACTTATGTTGAACCATCATTTTATCTCTGGGATGAAGCTGAATTGATCATGGGTGAACAATCTATTTCATGTATTTTCTAATTTGTTTTGCAAGTATTTTATTGAGACTATTTGTGCCTATGATCATCAGAGAGATGGGCCTATAATTTTTAATGTATCATATTCTAGTTTGAATATCAGAGCAATATTGTCTTCAGAGAAAGAATATGGACATGTCTCTTAATTTTCTATTTTTCAGGCTAATTTGAGAAATATTCATGTCAGATCTTCTTTGGAGGTCTGGTAGAATTCTGTGCAGCGTCTGTCTACTACTGAGTTTTTCTTAGTTTGGAGATTTTTAATTACCTCTTCTATTTCATTGTTTGTTGTAGATCTATTTAAATTGTTTACTTTATCCTTATTCAATTTTGGTAGGGCATACATATCTAGCAATTTATGCATTTCTTTTAGATTTTCCAGTTCAGTGGAATGAAGATTGTTAAAAGTGTGTTCTTGTGACTCTCTGAATCTCCTCCAGGTCTGGTGTGGTGCTTCCCTTTTCATCTCTGACTTTATCAGTTTGGGTCCTCTGTCTTCATTCTGGTTTATTTGGGTTAAGTTGTTACAGTCTTGTTAATCTTTTCAGAGAATCAACTCTCCTTTCATTGATTCATTATATTTTTGCCTCATTTTATTAATTTCAGTCATGATTTTGATTATCTCTTCATAGCTACTCTTTAGAAATGTTGCTTGGTTTCGTTTCTAAAAGGCCTATGGATGAATTGTGAGCTTATTGATGTGAAATATCTCCAGTTTTTTAATATAGGTATTAAATATATACACACTTTGTGCTATAAACTTTCTTTTAGGACTGCCTTCTTTGTGTACCATAGATTTTGGTATAGTGTGTTTTCATTTTCTTGGAGGCAGTAAAAAAGTGGGTCATATTTTCTAATCTAATCAGTTACTCTGTCTTTTTATTGCAGCTATGAATATTGAGAGTTATTACTGACCAATATTTATTAATTTCTGTTATGTTGTTTGTGGTGGTTGTTTTCTTTGATCTCTGTTTTTGAATTGTTTACCTATTTCTTGTGTATTCTTGGGTGTGTTTAATAGTCTCTTCAGACTGAATTATTCCTTCTAATATCCTCTGTAGTACTGCTTTGGTGCACATAAATTTCTTATATTTATGGAAATCTTTTCTTTCTCCTTCAATTACAACTGATAGTTTTGTGGGATGTATTAGTATAGACTTGCCTTTCTAGTCTTTCATGATCTACTGAACATAAGTCCATGCTCTTCTGGTTTTCATAGTATCTAGTGAAAAATCGACAGTAATTCTGATGGGCCTGCCTTTATATGTGAGATTTGATCTTTCTCTCTTGCAAATTTCAATACCTCTTCTTTGTTCTGTACATTTAGTGTTTTGATCATTATGTGATGTGAAGGGGTCTTTTCTTGTCTTTTGTAATTGGTGTTCTGTATGCAATTTGAACCCTGATAGTTATCTCTTTCCTTATATTTGGAAATTTTTCTTCTATAATTTTTCTGGCTTTGGTTTTGGTTTTGAGATGAGGTCCCACTATTTAGCCCTGACTGGCCTAAAACTCACTATTTGTTGAGACTATTTCCTGTGCCTTTGACCTGGATTTTTTCTCCTTTTTCGGTGTCTATTTTTTTATAGTTTTGTTCTTTTTTAGTGTTCCAGAGGTCATGCATAATGTCTTCCTGGGTAATTTTAAATTTAAGATTTTCTTTGACTGACTGATCCATTTATTCTACTTTGGCTTCGGGATCTGATATTCTTTCTTCCACTTGCTCCAATCTGTTGGTGAGGCTTTCCTCTGTGCTTTTGTCTGATTTCCTAGGTTTTTCACTTTGAGTTTTAGTTGCATTAGCTCTCTTCAGAGATTCTCTTTATCGAATTCTATTTTCCTATCTTGTATTGTTTTACTTCATTCAGCTCTTATTTTTTCATAGTCTTCTTATAGTCTGTTATTTCTATCATCTTTGAGTTCCTTGAGCATATTTATAATTGCTATTTTTAAATTATTTTCTTGTGTATCAACTAGGCTGCCTTTCTCAGGAAACTTTATGATGGAGGTGTTAATTTCTGGAGGAGTCTTGCCTAGTCATGGTTTTTGTGTTTTCATGATCGGATTTACGCGTCTGTAGTTATGTTATTGGTGTTGTTTCTTGGTGTGGATACCTGATTTTGCCTTTATTGAGTTGGTGTTTTTATCTTTTTTTGCTGTTACCCCAACTTTTGAGGATGTGATGTTCAAGCTAGGGGACATTCTGTGTTGATGTGAGAATAGAATATAGGAAGGAGTTTCAGTTCAGATAAGGACAGATGCAGCTTCTGAACCTGAGGTTCCAAGACATACTCTATCTGTGTGGTCCTGGAGTAGCAGGGTGGGCAGAGTGGCTGTTAGGTGAGTGATCAGGTAGACCAATCTGTTTTCAGCTTTGATTGGAGAGTTAGGGTGATTCCAATTCTGTGGTAACCAAGAAGACAGGCAAATATTTCTCTTGACTGGGTCCTTCTGGGTTGATGCACAGGCTGCATAATCACAGTTATGCCTCGGAGTGTGGGGATCACAGCAAGTGCAGGCAACATTCTGTAGATGCATCCAAGCTGGGCTGGTTTGAAAGTGATATGACATGAGCTATGCCTGGGAGTATGGGACAGTGAAGAGGAAATGCTGGGCTTTGGAAATCCTCCAGTCTGTAAGGTACTCAGGGAACTTGAGGTGAGTTAGGCCTAGGTAGGTAGGAAAGCAGGCAGGAAATACTAGGGTGGGGAACGCACAATTCTGGTGAGTACATAGAGGTGCACAACCCAAGGTAGGCCTGGAAGTGTAAATGGCAGACAGAGAATACTGGGGCTGGGAAAGTCACAGACCTTGCAGGTGCGCAGAAGCTTGTGACCCAAGCTGGTGGCAATAGGGTGGCGGGTAAGGAATCTCCACAGCATTTTAAACAAATTTATTGAGCTTTTCATTTTTATGATTTCTATTTGGGGTTTTAAAAAATCTTTTTTACTGAATTTCTTGTCCAAATAGATTAATTTCTTAAACAAGTATTGAATTTACTTAGTATAACCATTTTGAGGAATCATGTTGCCGTGGTTTTTCATATTTCTACATTTTCAGTTTGCACGTCTGTTGGGTACATATTTCTGTTAATTTGATATTGGGATCATTTTACTGAGATGCCTTTTGTTGAGAATTCAGTGCTTTGTACTGCTCAGATGCTAAGAAAACAGACCACTGTTAACAAACCACTGTAGCAGCAATATCAAAACAAACCAGATGTAAGCATGCAATAAAAATTAACCACTGTCTTTTATCTTCCCTCCCTTGAAAGACACCCTACATGGCTCTTAGTAATGCCCTGAGCTCTACAGACATTCCAAATGAAACACACATTTCTACAGATTCAAAACCAATATCCAAAAATGTCTTTCTGGGTCTATCTTTCTCAGGGTGGTTGTTTCTAAGTCCATCCATCTATTTATCTGCAAACTTATAATTCCAGTTTTCTTAACAGCTAAATATTCCATTGTATAAATGTACCTCAATTCATTATCCATTGTTGGATATCTTAGCTGTTTCCAATTCTTGGCTATTTTGAATACAGCAGCAATGAACATGGATGAACAGCTATCTTTGAAATAGTATATAGAGTCCTTTGAGTATAGGTCCAAGAGTGGTATACCTAGATCAAGTGGTAGGCCTCTTCTTAGCTTTGTGAGGAAATTTCACACCAATTTCCATGGTGGCTACACTAATTTGCACTTACACCAGCAGTGGATAAATGTTCCATTTTCTCCACATTCATACCAGCATTTGTGGTCATTTGCTTTTTGTGTCTTATCCATTCTGTCTGGAGTAAGATAAAACAAAATTGATTCAGTAGGGAAAGAGGGTAGACCTGAGAAGATTTGAGGTAGAGGTGAATATTATCAAAATACATTGTATGAAATTCTCAAAGAATCAATAAAACCAAGAAAGAACATCGTTATCCTGATAGAAGTTTCACATATAGATATGGCCAAGTATTTTAGTTTCTATTGCTGTGATTAAAAACACTGACCAAAAACAACTTGGGGAGGAAAGGGATTATTTTATCTTACAACTCTAAGTCACAGTCCATTACTGAGAGAAGTGAGAGTAGGAACCTGGAGCTAGAAACTGAAGCAGATACTCTGTAAAAATGTTGCTTACTAGCTTACTCCTCTGGCCTATGCTCAGCCTGCTTTCTTTTCTTTTTGAATTGAATATTTGTATATTCATATAGAACATGTCAATCAATCTTAATTACTTTTATACTCCTTTCCCCACTGGCACCCTCCCATAGCCCCCCATTGTAAATCATACATTCTGTCATTTGTCTTAAGGCCTATTGTGTCAGATTAATGCCCAGTCATTCAATAGCTTTTCCAGCCATAGGTTCCAAAGGCTTTCACAATCTTGTAAAAGGCAGCACAATCATGTCTGTCACAGCAATACCCCACATTCCTGGTAACAATTTCTGTTCTAGTTGCGTTCTATTGTTTTATTGAGACACTATCAAAAAGCAATTTGGGAAGGAAAGAGTTTATTTTATCTTACATCTTCCAGGTCATAGTTGATAATTAAGGGAAGTCAATAAATTGTCTATCATGAGTGATACCACTATGACTAGATTCCTGTATTTATGTTTCAGTTGTGTGTTGGATGATCAACAGTCTATACCCTCCATAGCAAGACATTTTGAATAATTACATATCAACATTTAAAGAAAAGACTAAAATATGCATACGTTATTAGAGATAAAGTTGTACATCTTGAGATAGCAGTATAGAAAGTTGTGAAAAACAAAACATTGTTATCTTTAAAAAGAATACACGGAAAATCCTAGCAAAATATGACTTTCAAAAATTTTTTATTCACTTTTATTCTTTTATTTTTGACTTATGAGTGTTTGCTTGCATTTCTGTAAGAGTACCCATGTTGTGCAATGTCCATGGAGGTCAGAAGAGGGTGTTGAATACCCTGGAATTGGAGATAAGGCTGGTTGTTAGCTCCCATTTGGGTGTTTGGAACCAAACCTCAGTCTTCTGCAAGAATAGTCAGTGCTCTTAAACCCCGAGTCATCTCACCAGTCCCAAATGATAACTTTTGATTAACAAAACAGCCAAGTCAAAGAGACTGTCAGTGGAAGGTGGAGAACTTCCTTTTCTTTAAAGATAAAGTAGTAACTTAAAATGACACATGATAGAACTGAACAGAAGCCTGTTATGCATGAAAATACTGAAAAGATGTTGTGATGTGTATTTCCACATGAAATGACTAAATTGAAAAGTAATTCTGGTTCTCAACTTATTTAGTTCTTTCTAGAGGTCCTTCATGAAGAAAGGTCATTCAGGAATTGGTATTGTATTAGTCACTTTTCTGTTGCTGTGATAGAAACACTGACCAAGGGAACTTATAAAGGGAAGAGTTTATTTAGTTTAAGGTTCCAAAGGGACAAGAGTCTATCATGGTGGGGAGGCATGGCAGCAAAGGTGGCTAAAATAGATGCAGAAGCTAAGTGCTCATATCTTCAAGAAGGCACAGGAAGAAGAGAGTGACTAGAGATCTGACAAGGCTTGAGAACTCCCTAAACCTGCCCCCAGTGATATGCTTCCTTCAGCATGGCCACATCTTCTAAGACCTTCCAAAACAGTGACACCAACTGGGAAAAGATCTCCAAATACTTAAAGCCTATGGAAGACATTCTTATTCAAACCACCATGGGTACGCACACCAGAAATGAAAACTCAAAACACTGATGGCCCCTTAAAAAACTAGTTTATGCTAATTGTGTCTTTCATGAGATGAGCTACGTTACCAAAGTCAGCTCCACTATGTTAATCACAATTGAGTAGATTTTAGGAGTCATGAGTCACATTGAATAGCACTCAAATCGTGAAGGGCTACCCCTAAATCATCATATTTAGATAGATAGTTTGAATCTCAACATGGGAACACATTAAGGTTATTAGATATAATTATTGAAGTTTATCTATAAAACCCTTTAATAATTGTCAATGGTGAAAGAAGTTTTGAGAAAATTGTTCCTTTAGAAATTCAAATGGAAGTATCTCTTAAATATAAGACAATATCAGTCCAATAGTACTGCTAGGACTTAGTGGACCAGTGGGGCTCTGGGAAGCCATCAGTGCCACAGAAGAATTTCAGTCATTAACAGGTCAAGCTCTTGAAATAAGGTTTAAGATTTAGGAATGGGTCATTCTCATGCCCAAGACTTCGGCATGTAATGCTGATAAATGGGATATGAGTGGCAACTATGAAGTAAAAAGGGGTATGAAAGAAGTGTTGTGTCAATGGTTTGAGAGTTAGGTAGATGCTCAGAGAAGGAAGGTGGAGAAACAAATAAAATATGCCCATCTCTTTCTGTATTTATACTCACTACTGGGATCAGCCATCCATTAGAAATACCACTTCCCCTCAAGAGTATGCTCCTGAGATGGAAACACTAACTTTTCACCTAAGTCCCTGAAACGATGCCCATATTAATTCTTAGATCAAAGTATCTTGCTCCTAGATAAAAGAAGAACTGTATTTACAATGATTTGCCTTTTCTGTTTTTCTCCTTGACTGGGATATGAGTAGGACATGGATACCAAGAGGAAGTATATTGCTCAGAATCCACACCTGTGATTTCTCATGCTAAACACCAGATTCACTTAAGGCTAGGGAATTCTTCATCTAAGGACTAAAGCTTCTTGCACACATTTGAGTCCTTTGTTTATCTCTGTCTACAATGTTGAGGTGACCCCAAACAGAATACCACCCACAAAAGAAAATGATCAGATGCAGGGTTCCCTCTCCAAGATGCAGGGGTCTCACTACAGGAAGTGATATTGGTGGCACAGAGTCAGCCTCTGGGACTTGTGTCTCTTGAAGAAAACTGTTTATTGTCTGGTTTAAGAAGCTTATATACAGAAAGAGGAAAGGGGTTCATGAACAGGTAAGCAAACAGGCAAAAAGATTTAACCACATAAGCAAACAGCTAAAAAGATTTAATTGCGTAATCAGATAGAAGAGCAATGTAAATAGTATGGGAGATGTTGATCACTAAATAAGTCAAGGAGTGCAAGGAGTGTTTGTTTTCCAACAAACAGTATAGTAGGCTTTAACCCAGATAATTTCTCCCACTTTCTAGGCAATGTTCCACCTGACAGGAGTTACAAGAGTGCTGTGTATATAGTCTCCTCCTTTAGCAGGAAAGTTGCTGTAGCTTCAAACCCCAGTCTCAATTTGTTCAAAGAGGAGCGATCTTGGCCTCCAACAATCAGGAACAAGAATGTATGATTGGAGGAGCATGTGGTCTAAGAGGATGACTTAGGAAAAGATTCTTCCCATGCTTGTTTAAGAAGCATACAGAAACACATGATTTCCCATCTATAGTCCTTTTTAGTGAGGTTTAATTAGACAGGGACCCTTTGCAGAAATTTCTTACTGCCAGAATTAGTGGATCTGACTAAAATAAGGAATGAGCAGCCTCAATAACTGAAGTAAGCATTATCCATGTCTATTCTGGGTCTCATAGACTGATTGCATACAAACTGAAAGATGGATCAAAATACAATATTAATCATTTCAAAGACTGGAAGAAATGATAAAGTGAGACATGGTCAAAGGGAAGTACGGTGGCTTGCCTCAAAATCTGAATTCAAATTTGAGACAAATGTGACTATATCGGAAGACACAGTGATCTATAAGAACAAAGGATATTCACCAGAACACTAATGAACATTGCATTAAAACTGATGCTGCTTAGTGAACAACTTCTGATAAAAACAAATGAAAGCGTACACATAGAAGTATGCATGGAGAGAGCTCTTTCTCAGGTTCAACCAGTGATGATACGTAAGGTTGACATGCTGAGAACTTACATTGTCATGAACAGAGTAACAAGATAAAAATCATGCTGAGTATGACGATGAAATAAACATCCAAACATAACAGTGTAAGAAAAGAAGAATGCTATTATTCTTTTTTTTAAAGGAAATTATTGGAGATGCAATTCATATCAACCTCTGGAACCTGTATCCTGAGGGGCCTTGCTTGTAAGGGAGGGGCATTTACCGAGTTTCGTCCTGGGGGAACGGAGTCAAGATGTGAAGGCCTTCGCCTGGCAGTAGGCTCTGCCTGGGTGACTAGCTGGACACTAGCAGGTGAGGTTCAGGTGCCTGGGCCATCTGTGTGCTAGCTTCCTAGGGGAGAGTGGTATGCTGGTCACACATGTCACGGCCGATCTTGCGTCAAAGAATGGTACTCCCTAGTAGGGTCTGGGAAGATATGCATCATATACACCAGAGAGGCTATGAGTTCCAGAAAGTGGCCACAGGGGAGGTTGTTCCCCAGAGATTGTGCATGCCATCCGTCCAGGCTCAGGTATCCAAGTCTCGGATGCTGAGCCCTGTGGCCAGTTTGTCAGCTGAGCCTGCCTTTGATTTCTCCTTTCTCACTGCCGCTATTGGCCCAGAGTTCCACGGTTTCACCCAGGCGAACCTCATCTTATTCCTCCCAAATTAGCCCACTTGGCCTAGGGGCCCAATAATCCAAACCAAGCGAAATCAAATATGGGAACTGTGTACGGCCCAGAGGACAGGATTCCCCTTCTCCCCTTCTGGGATCCTGGTGCAGTCCCGGCAGTGTGGGCCTTTGGGTCTAGGGACTCATAGATATCCTAGAGAAAGGTGGCTCTCCCTCGGGCTGGCAAGTGTGTCCCCATCTGACAATTGCCGGGGCAGGTTGTTGTCATGCCGAAACCGTGGTGACATGGGAGGTTTCTGCCAGTACAGCCCACAGCTGTCAAGAGAGTCCAGGAAATTTGATGTCCTGGACAGACAGGGGACAGAGAGATTCACCTCATCGAGAAATCAACACTCAGCCATGTAATTGTGCTGTTAGGGATCGCAATAGACAGGGAGAGCTGTTCCATGGACAGGAATGTGGGCAGGATATGGGATCCGAAGAAGGACTTTTTTTGCTCGATGCTCTGGGAACATTCTACTGCGCTGACCACCTAGGAACCCAAGCTCTGTCAGCTCTTTGGGCTTCTTTGTATGGAAGACAAGTGCCAACCTCTGCGATGATGATTTTGTGCCATGGCAGGGGTGCAACGTGCTTAGGCTTCCGTGTTTTACATTCCACTCAGACGCTGTTCGCAGAGACAGCCAGATGGACAGAAAGCCAGAGACAAAGAGAGGAGACAGGGAAAGAGAGAGAAGCGAGAGCGATCGAGGGCGTCCCATTGAAGCCCAGCCCCTGCGGCAAGGGATCAAGGCCAGCCTCTCTCCCAGTGGGCCGCCCAGCAGTAGCCCAGGCTGAGGGTAAGCAAGTGGGAGGCCTGCTCTCAAGTGGAATGGCTGGCGCGGATGCTCGGGGATGTGGGACGCCTTGGGTCAATGATGACACCCACAATGTCATGAAGAGAGGTGATGACATAAAAGTCATGCTCACAGGATCACGCTGAGGCCCAGCCAAGGGAACGAGGAGGAAGAGGAGCTGTGCAGGCTCCCGCCTCAGGACAGTGTCCCGAGGGTAGTGAGATGCCTAGGCCTTGCAGGGCAGCCAGGGAAACCCAGGCTCCCTCAACTGCTCCACAGTGAGCCAGGCCGGCCCGCCGCCCCTGCTGCTGCACCAGCACTTCCTGGGGATTCGTGACGCTGGGGTCTGGGATTCAAGTCCTAGCCTTGCTCACTGTGTGTCTCCTCCTCTGTATTTCAGAGCACACTGGTGAGGATCACGGCCCTGCCAACTCAGTCCCTTCAGGTGAGTGTTGAGCTTTGCGGCCCAGAGTATAGAGCACGTCTGCTGTGTCGAGAATCTTTGATCCCTGGGAGCTTCACTTGAACCCTGGTAGAAGACTACCAACCTAGCTGCTTCTGCCACGTCTCGGGTCCAAGCTAAAGACGGGTTTCCCGCTCTGATTTCCTTAGATGGCCCCCCTCCCATTATCCCGTATCCCCCACAATCTCTGGACTGAGTGTACTGAGCTTACTTGCTTGGACGGGAGTGGCCTTTCCTGAGTTTGGCCTTGGGTGAACGGCATCAAGACATGAGATCTTTTGCCTGGCAATAGCCTGTTCCCATGTGACTCTCCCGGCATGCGCAGGTGGGGTTCAGGACCCTGGGCCATCTGTGTGCTAGCTTCCTAGGGCAGAGTGGTACGTTTGTCACATATGACTTGGCTGCTCTGACCCAAATAATTTTACTCCCTAGTAGGGTCTGTGAAGTTTTGCCTCCTATACACCAGCCGAGTTCCAAGTTCCAGAGTGGCCCGAGGGAGGTTGTTCCCCTGAGGCTGGGCATGCCATCTGCCCAGGATCAGTGATCCAAAGGTCGGGCGCGGAGCCCGGTGGCCAGTTTTTCAGCTAAAACGGGCTTCGATTTCCCCTCCCTCACTGCCGGCATTGGCCTAGGTGTCCCGGGTTTCATGCAGACGAAACTCCTTCTTCTTTCTCCCAAGGAGGCCTGAAGGCCTAGGGGCACATTATTGAATAGCATGGGACCTTGGTGGCAGGAACTGTGTAGGGGCCTCAGGAAGGGTTCCCCCTTTCCCCTCCTGGGATCCTGGGGTGTCCTGGTAATTTGGGACTCTGGGTGAAGAGGCTCCGAGATCCCTGAGATCCACGGTGGACGTGGCTCCTGCTGGCCGGCATGCCGCCATTTGACAATTTTCGGAGCTGGTTGGTGTCATGGCAAAAGCCTTTGGACACGGGATTCCTGCCCGTACTGGCCAGAGCTGGGGGCTAGGCCCCCAAAAGTTTGAGTTCTGGACACACGCGGTGTACCAAGAGTGACCTCCTGAGGGACCCGGTGCTAAGGCTCCTGGCAGAGACAGGGAGATCGGTCCCATGCTCAGGATGTAGAGGGGTCCATTTATGAGAAGAAGGTCTTTTTCCGCTGGATGCTCTGGGACCACTCTACTGCTCTGAGCATCTAGGGGCCCCAGCTCTGTCAGCTCTTCAGGCTTCTTTTGTGAATAAGACAAGAGGCAAACTCTGTGATGCTGATTTTGTGCCAGGGCAGAGGTACAGCCCGCTCAGACCTCCGCGTTTTGCATTCCACTCAGATGCTGTTCGCAGAGACACCCAGATGAACGGAAAGACAGAGAAAGAGACAGAGAGAGAATGAGAGAGATCAAGGGAACCCCATGAAGGCCAGGCCCGGCAATAGGGCGCGAGGTCAGCCTGTCACCCAGCGGGCCGCCCTGCAGCAGCTCAGGATGAGGGTAAGCAAGTGGAGAGCCTGGTGTCAGGCGAACATGGCGGGGATGCTCGGTGCTCTGGGACACTTGGGTCAATGATGACAGCCACAATGTCATGAAGAGAGATGATGACATAAAAATCATGCTCAATAGGATTACGCTGAGGCCCAACCGAGGGGATGAGGAGGAAGAAGTGCTGGCCGTGCCGGCCTCCTCATCAGGACAATTTCCCTACGGCAGCCAGATGCCTTGGCCTTGCAGGGCAGCCGGGGAATCCCAGGCTCGCTCGCTCAGCTGCTCCACAGTGAGCCAGGCCGGCCTCTGCAGCTGCCCCAGCACCTCCTGGGTGTTACTGACACTGGGTTCTGAGATTGAAGGCCCAGCCTTGCTCAGTGCGTGTCCGCACCTCTGTGTTTCAGTGAGCACTGATGTGGATCGCTGGCCTGGAGTCTCACGCCCTTGAGGTGAGTGTTGAGCTTTGCAGTCCAGAGCCTGGGGGATGTCTGCTAAGTCAAGGCGTTGTTTGATCCCCGAGAGCCTCAGTTGAACACATATAGAAGCGAACCAAGCAAAGGGATTCTGCCGAATCCCGGGTCCAAGCTACAGACAGGTTCCCCCTGTGATAGGCTTGGATGGCCTCCCTCCTATTGTCAGAAATCCCCATCAACCTCTGGACCTTGTGTCCTGAGGGGCTTGGCTTGTAAGGGAGGGGCGTTTCCAGAGTTTCGTCCTGGGCGAACGGAGTCAAGACGTGAAGGCCTTCGCCTGGCAGTAGGCTCTGCATGGGTGACTGCCTGGACGCTAGCAGGTGAGGTTCAGGTGCCTGGGCCATCTGTGTGCTAGCTTCCTAGGGGAGAGTGGTATGCTGGTCACACATGTCACGGCCGATCTTGCGTCAAAGATTGGTACTCCCTAGTAGGGTCGGGGAAGATATGCATCATATACACCAGAGAGGCTATGAGTTCCAGAAAGTGGCCACAGGGGAGGTTGTTCCCCAGAGATTGTGCATGCCATCCCTCCAGACTCAGGTATCCAAGTCTCGGATGCTGAGCCCTGTGGCCAGTTTGTCAGCTGAGCCTGCCTTTGATTTCTCCTTTCTCACTGCCGCTATTGGCCCAGAGTTCCACGGTTTCACCCAGGCGAACCTCATCTTATTCCTCCCAAATTAGCCCACTTGGCCTAGGGGCCCAATAATCCAAACCAAGCGAAATCAAATATGGGAACTGTGTACGGCCCAGAGGACAGGATTCCCTTTCTCCCCTTCTGGGATCCTGGTGCAGTCCCGGCAGTGTGGGCCTTTGGGTCTAGGGACTCATAGATATCCTAGAGAAAGGTGGCTCTCCCTCGGGCTGGCAAGTGTGTCCCCATCTGACAATTGCCGGGGCAGGTTGTTGTCATGCCGAAACCGTGGTGACATGGGAGTTTTCTGCCAGTACAGCCCAGAGCTGTCAGGAGAGTCCAGGAAATTTGATGTCCTGGACAGACAGGGGACAGAGAGATTCACCTCATCGAGAAATCAACACTCAGCCATGTAATTGTGCTGTTAGGGATCGCAATAGACAGGGAGAGCTGTTCCATGGACAGGAATGTGGGCAGGATATGGGATCCGAAGAAGGACTTTTTTTGCTCGATGCTCTGGGAACATTCTACTGCGCTGACCACCTAGGAACCCAAGCTCTGTCAGCTCTTCGGGCTTCTTTGTATGGAAGACAAGTGCCAACCTCTGCGATGAAGATTTTGTGCCATGGCAGGGGTGCAACGTGCTTAGGCTTCCGTGTTTTACATTCCACTCAGACGCTGTTCGCAGAGACAGCCAGATGGACAGAAAGCCAGAGACAAAGAGAGGAGACAGGGAAAGAGAGAGAAGCGAGAGCGATCGAGGGCGCCCCATTGAAGCCCAGCCCCTGCGGCAAGGGATCAAGGCCAGCCTCTCACCCAGTGGGCCGCCCAGCAGTAGCCCAGGCTGAGGGTAAGCAAGTGGGAGGCCTGCTCTCAAGTGGAATGGCTGGCGCGGATGCTCGGGGATGTGGGACGCCTTGGGTCAATGATGACACCCACAATGTCATGAAGAGAGGTGATGACATAAAAGTCATGCTCACAGGATCACGCTGAGGCCCAGCCAAGGGAACGAGGAGGAAGAGGAGCTGTGCAGGCTCCCGCCTCAGGACAGTGTCCCGAGGGTAGTGAGATGCCTAGGCCTTGCAGGGCAGCCAGGGAAACCCAGGCTCCCTCAACTGCTCCACAGTGAGCCAGGCCGGCCCGCCGCCCCTGCTGCTGCACCAGCACTTCCTGGGGATTCGTGACGCTGGGGTCTGGGATTCAAGTCCTAGCCTTGCTCACTGTGTGTCTCCTCCTCTGTATTTCAGAGCACACTGGTGAGGATCACGGCCCTGCCAACTCAGTCCCTTCAGGTGAGTGTTGAGCTTTGCGGCCCAGAGTATAGAGCACGTCTGCTGTGTCGAGAATCTTTGATCCCTGGGAGCTTCACTTGAACCCTGGTAGAAGACTACCAACCTAGCTGCTTCTGCCACGTCTCGGGTCCAAGCTAAAGACGGGTTTCCCGCTCTGATTTCCTTAGATGGCCCCCCTCCCATTATCCCGTATCCCCCACAATCTCTGGACTGAGTGTACTGAGCTTACTTGCTTGGACGGGAGTGGCCTTTCCTGAGTTTGGCCTTGGGTGAACGGCATCAAGACATGAGATCTTTTGCCTGGCAATAGCCTGTTCCCATGTGACTCTCCCGGCATCCGCAGGTGGGGTTCAGGACCCTGGGCCATCTGTGTGCTAGCTTCCTAGGGCAGAGTGGTACGTTTGTCACATATGACTTGGCTGCTCTGACCCAAATAATTTTACTCCCTAGTAGGGTCTGTGAAGTTTTGCCTCCTATACACCAGCCGAGTTCCAAGTTCCAGAGTGGCCCGAGGGAGGTTGTTCCCCTGAGGCTGGGCATGCCATCTGCCCAGGATCAGTGATCCAAAGGTCGGGCGCGGAGCCCGGTGGCCAGTTTTTCAGCTAAAACGGGCTTCGATTTCCCCTCCCTCACTGCCGGCATTGGCCTAGGTGTCCCGGGTTTCATGCAGACGAAACTCCTTCTTCTTTCTCCCAAGGAGGCCTGAAGGCCTAGGGGCACATTATTGAATAGCATGGGACCTTGGTGGCAGGAACTGTGTAGGGGCCTCAGGAAGGGTTCCCCCTTTCCCCTCCTGGGATCCTGGGGTGTCCTGGTAATTTGGGACTCTGGGTGAAGAGGCTCCGAGATCCCTGAGATCCACGGTGGACGTGGCTCCTGCTGGCCGGCATGCCGCCATTTGACAATTTTCGGAGCTGGTTGGTGTCATGGCAAAAGCCTTTGGACACGGGATTCCTGCCCGTACTGGCCAGAGCTGGGGGCTAGGCCCCCAAAAGTTTGAGTTCTGGACACACGCGGTGTACCAAGAGTGACCTCCTGAGGGACCCGGTGCTAAGGCTCCTGGCAGAGACAGGGAAATCGGTCCCATGCTCAGGATGTAGAGGGGTCCTTTTATCAGAAGAAGGTCTTTTTCCGCTGGATGCTCTGGGACCACTCTACTGCTCTGAGCATCTAGGGGCCCCAGCTCTGTCAGCTCTTCAGGCTTCTTTTGTGAATAAGACAAGAGGCAAACTCTGTGATGCTGATTTTGTGCCAGGGCAGAGGTACAGCCCGCTCAGACCTCCGCGTTTTGCATTCCACTCAGATGCTGTTCGCAGAGACACCCAGATGAACGGAAAGACAGAGAAAGAGACAGAGAGAGAATGAGAGAGATCAAGGGAACCCCATGAAGGCGAGGCCCGGCAATAGGGCGCGAGGTCAGCCTGTCACCCAGCGGGCCGCCCTGCAGCAGCTCAGGATGAGGGTAAGCAAGTGGAGAGCCTGGTGTCAGGCGAACCTGGCGGGGATGCTCGGTGCTCTGGGACACTTGGGTCAATGATGACAGCCACAATGTCATGAAGAGAGATGATGACATAAAAATCATGCTCAATAGGATTACGCTGAGGCCCAACCGAGGGCATGAGGAGGAAGAAGTGCTGGCCGTGCCGGCCTCCTCATCAGGACAATTTCCCTACAGCAGCCAGATGCCTTGGCCTTGCAGGGCAGCCGGGGAATCCCAGGCTCGCTCGCTCAGCTGCTCCACAGTGAGCCAGGCCGGCCTCTGCAGCTGCCCCAGCACCTCCTGGGTGTTACTGACACTGGGTTCTGAGATTGAAGGCCCAGCCTTGCTCAGTGCGTGTCCGCACCTCTGTGTTTCAGTGAGCACTGATGTGGATCGCTGGCCTGGAGTCTCACGCCCTTGAGGTGAGTGTTGAGCTTTGCAGTCCAGAGCCTGGGGGATGTCTGCTAAGTCAAGGCGTTGTTTGATCCCCGAGAGCCTCAGTTGAACACATATAGAAGCGAACCAAGCAAAGGGATTCTGCCGAATCCCGGGTCCAAGCTACAGACAGGTTGCCCCTGTGATAGGCTTGGATGGCCTCCCTCCTATTGTCAGAAATCCCCATCAACCTCTGGACCTTGTGTCCTGAGGGGCTTGGCTTGTAAGGGAGGGGCGTTTCCAGAGTTTCGTCCTGGGCGAACGGAGTCAAGACGTGAAGGCCTTCGCCTGGCAGTAGGCTCTGCCTGGGTGACTGGCTGGACGCTAGCAGGTGAGGTTCAGGTGCCTGGGCCATCTGTGTGCTAGCTTCCTAGGGGAGAGTGGTATGCTGGTCACACATGTCACGGCCGATCTTGCGTCAAAGAATGGTACTCCCTAGTAGGGTCGGGGAAGATATGCATCATATACACCAGAGAGGCTATGAGTTCCAGAAAGTGGCCACAGGGGAGGTTGTTCCCCAGAGATTGTGCATGCCATCCGTCCAGGCTCAGGTATCCAAGTCTCGGATGCTGAGCCCTGTGGCCAGTTTGTCAGCTGAGCCTGCCTTTGATTTCTCCTTTCTCACTGCCGCTATTGGCCCAGAGTTCCACGGTTTCACCCAGGCGAACCTCATCTTATTCCTCCCAAATTAGCCCACTTGGCCTAGGGGCCCAATAATCCAAACCAAGCGAAATCAAATATGGGAACTGTGTACGGCCCAGAGGACAGGATTCCCCTTCTCCCCTTCTGGGATCCTGGTGCAGTCCCGGCAGTGTGGGCCTTTGGGTCTAGGGACTCATAGATATCCTAGAGAAAGGTGGCTCTCCCTCGGGCTGGCAAGTGTGTCCCCATCTGACAATTGCCCGGGCAGGTTGTTGTCATGCCGAAACCCTGGTGACATGGGAGTTTTCTGCCAGTACAGCCCAGAGCTGTCACGAGAGTCCAGGAAATTTGATATCCTGGACAGACAGGGGACAGAGAGTTTCACCTCATCGAGAAATCAACACTCAGCCATGTAATTGTGCTGTTAGGGATCGCAATAGACAGGGAGAGCTGTTCCATGGACAGGAATGTGGGCAGGATATGGGATGCGAAGAAGGACTTTTTTTGCTCGATGCTCTGGGAACATTCTCCTGCGCTGACCACCTAGGAGCCCAAGCTCTGTCAGCTCTTCGGGCTTCTTTGTATGGAAGACAAGTGCCAACCTCTGCGATGATGATTTTGTGCCATGGCAGGGGTGCAACGTGCTTAGGCTTCCGTGTTTTACATTCCACTCAGACGCTGTTCGCAGAGACAGCCAGATGGACAGAAAGCCAGAGACAAAGAGAGGAGACAGGGAAAGAGAGAGAAGCGAGAGCGATCGAGGGCGCCCCATTGAAGCCCAGCCCCTGCGGCAAGGAATCAAGGCCAGCCTCTCACACAGTGGGCCGCCCAGCAGTAGCCCAGGCTGAGGGTAAGCAAGTGGGAGGCCTGCTCTCAAGTGGAATGGCTGGCGCGGATGCTCGGGGATGTGGGACGCCTTGGGTCAATGATGACACCCACAATGTCATGAAGAGAGGTGATGACATAAAAGTCATGCTCACAGGATCACGCTGAGGCCCAGCCAAGGGAACGAGGAGGAAGAGGAGCTGTGCAGGCTCCCGCCTCAGGACAGTGTCCCGAGGGTAGTGAGATGCCTAGGCCTTGCAGGGCAGCCAGGGAAACCCAGGCTCCCTCAACTGCTCCACAGTGAGCCAGGCCGGCCCGCCGCCCCTGCTGCTGCACCAGCACTTCCTGGGGATTCGTGACGCTGGGGTCTGGGATTCAAGTCCTAGCCTTGCTCACTGTGTCTCCTCCTCTGTATTTCAGAGCACACTGGTGAGGATCACGGCCCTGCCAACTCAGTCCCTTCAGGTGAGTGTTGAGCTTTGCGGCCCAGAGTATAGAGCACGTCTGCTGTGTCGAGAATCTTTGATCCCTGGGAGCTTCACTTGAACCCTGGTAGAAGACTACCAACCTAGCTGCTTCTGCCACGTCTCGGGTCCAAGCTGAAGACGGGTTTCCCGCTCTGATTTCCTTAGATGGCCCCCCTCCCATTATCCCGTATCCCCCACAATCTCTGGACTGAGTGTACTGAGCTTACTTGCTTGGACGGGAGTGGCCTTTCCTGAGTTTGGCCTTGGGTGAACGGCATCAAGACATGAGATCTTTTGCCTGGCAATAGCCTGTTCCCATGTGACTCTCCCGGCATCCGCAGGTGGGCTTCAGGACCCTGGGCCATCTGTGTGCTAGCTTCCTAGGGCAGAGTGGTACGTTTGTCACATATGACTTGGCTGCTCTGACCCAAATAATTTTACTCCCTAGTAGGGTCTGTGAAGTTTTGCCTCCTATACACCAGCCGAGTTCCAAGTTCCAGAGTGGCCCGAGGGAGGTTGTTCCCCTGAGGCTGGGCATGCCATCTGCCCAGGATCAGTGATCCAAAGGTCGGGCGCGGAGCCCGGTGGCCAGTTTTTCAGCTAAAACGGGCTTCGATTTCCCCTCCCTCACTGCCGGCATTGGCCTAGGTGTCCCGGGTTTCATGCAGACGAAACTCCTTCTTCTTTCTCCCAAGGAGGCCTGAAGGCCTAGGGGCACATTATTGAATAGCATGGGACCTTGGTGGCAGGAACTGTGTAGGGGCCTCAGGAAGGGTTCCCCCTTTCCCCTCCTGGGATCCTGGGGTGTCCTGGTAATTTGGGACTCTGGGTGAAGAGGCTCCGAGATCCCTGAGATCCACGGTGGACGTGGCTCCTGCTGGCCGGCATGCCGCCATTTGACAATTTTCGGAGCTGGTTGGTGTCATGGCAAAAGCCTTTGGACACGGGATTCCTGCCCGTACTGGCCAGAGCTGGGGGCTAGGCCCCCAAAAGTTTGAGTTCTGGACACACGCGGTGTACCAAGAGTGACCTCCTGAGGGACCCGGTGCTAAGGCTCCTGGCAGAGACAGGGAGATCGGTCCCATGCTCAGGATGTAGAGGGGTCCATTTATGAGAAGAAGGTCTTTTTCCGCTGGATGCTCTGGGACCACTCTACTGCTCTGAGCATCTAGGGGCCCCAGCTCTGTCAGCTCTTCAGGCTTCTTTTGTGAATAAGACAAGAGGCAAACTCTGTGATGCTGATTTTGTGCCAGGGCAGAGGTACAGCCCGCTCAGACCTCCGCGTTTTGCATTCCACTCAGATGCTGTTCGCAGAGACACCCAGATGAACGGAAAGACAGAGAAAGAGACAGAGAGAGAATGAGAGAGATCAAGGGAACCCCATGAAGGCCAGGCCCGGCAATAGGGCGCGAGGTCAGCCTGTCACCCAGCGGGCCGCCCTGCAGCAGCTCAGGATGAGGGTAAGCAAGTGGAGAGCCTGGTGTCAGGCGAACATGGCGGGGATGCTCGGTGCTCTGGGACACTTGGGTCAATGATGACAGCCACAATGTCATGAAGAGAGATGATGACATAAAAATCATGCTCAATAGGATTACGCTGAGGCCCAACCGAGGGGATGAGGAGGAAGAAGTGCTGGCCGTGCCGGCCTCCTCATCAGGACAATTTCCCTACGGCAGCCAGATGCCTTGGCCTTGCAGGGCAGCCGGGGAATCCCAGGCTCGCTCGCTCAGCTGCTCCACAGTGAGCCAGGCCGGCCTCTGCAGCTGCCCCAGCACCTCCTGGGTGTTACTGACACTGGGTTCTGAGATTGAAGGCCCAGCCTTGCTCAGTGCGTGTCCGCACCTCTGTGTTTCAGTGAGCACTGATGTGGATCGCTGGCCTGGAGTCTCACGCCCTTGAGGTGAGTGTTGAGCTTTGCAGTCCAGAGCCTGGGGGATGTCTGCTAAGTCAAGGCGTTGTTTGATCCCCGAGAGCCTCAGTTGAACACATATAGAAGCGAACCAAGCAAAGGGATTCTGCCGAATCCCGGGTCCAAGCTACAGACAGGTTGCCCCTGTGATAGGCTTGGATGGCCTCCCTCCTATTGTCAGAAATCCCCATCAACCTCTGGACCTTGTGTCCTGAGGGGCTTGGCTTGTAAGGGAGGGGCGTTTCCAGAGTTTCGTCCTGGGCGAACGGAGTCAAGACGTGAAGGCCTTCGCCTGGCAGTAGGCTCTGCATGGGTGACTGCCTGGACGCTAGCAGGTGAGGTTCAGGTGCCTGGGCCATCTGTGTGCTAGCTTCCTAGGGGAGAGTGGTATGCTGGTCACACATGTCACGGCCGATCTTGCGTCAAAGATTGGTACTCCCTAGTAGGGTCGGGGAAGATATGCATCATATACACCAGAGAGGCTATGAGTTCCAGAAAGTGGCCACAGGGGAGGTTGTTCCCCAGAGATTGTGCATGCCATCCCTCCAGACTCAGGTATCCAAGTCTCGGATGCTGAGCCCTGTGGCCAGTTTGTCAGCTGAGCCTGCCTTTGATTTCTCCTTTCTCACTGCCGCTATTGGCCCAGAGTTCCACGGTTTCACCCAGGCGAACCTCATCTTATTCCTCCCAAATTAGCCCACTTGGCCTAGGGGCCCAATAATCCAAACCAAGCGAAATCAAATATGGGAACTGTGTACGGCCCAGAGGACAGGATTCCCTTTCTCCCCTTCTGGGATCCTGGTGCAGTCCCGGCAGTGTGGGCCTTTGGGTCTAGGGACTCATAGATATCCTAGAGAAAGGTGGCTCTCCCTCGGGCTGGCAAGTGTGTCCCCATCTGACAATTGCCGGGGCAGGTTGTTGTCATGCCGAAACCGTGGTGACATGGGAGTTTTCTGCCAGTACAGCCCAGAGCTGTCAAGAGAGTCCAGGAAATTTGATGTCCTGGACAGACAGGGGACAGAGAGATTCACCTCATCGAGAAATCAACACTCAGCCATGTAATTGTGCTGTTAGGGATCGCAATAGACAGGGAGAGCTGTTCCATGGACAGGAATGTGGGCAGGATATGGGATCCGAAGAAGGACTTTTTTTGCTCGATGCTCTGGGAACATTCTACTGCGCTGACCACCTAGGAACCCAAGCTCTGTCAGCTCTTCGGGCTTCTTTGTATGGAAGACAAGTGCCAACCTCTGCGATGATGATTTTGTGCCATGGCAGGGGTGCAACGTGCTTAGGCTTCCGTGTTTTACATTCCACTCAGATGCTGTTCGCAGAGACAGCCAGATGGACAGAAAGCCAGAGACAAAGAGAGGAGACAGGGAAAGAGAGAGAAGCGAGAGCGATCGAGGGCGCCCCATTGAAGCCCAGCCCCTGCGGCAAGGGATCAAGGCCAGCCTCTCACCCAGTGGGCCGCCCAGCAGTAGCCCAGGCTGAGGGTAAGCAAGTGGGAGGCCTGCTCTCAAGTGGAATGGCTGGCGCGGATGCTCGGGGATGTGGGACGCCTTGGGTCAATGATGACACCCACAATGTCATGAAGAGAGGTGATGACATAAAAGTCATGCTCACAGGATCACGCTGAGGCCCAGCCAAGGGAACGAGGAGGAAGAGGAGCTGTGCAGGCTCCCGCCTCAGGACAGTGTCCCGAGGGTAGTGAGATGCCTAGGCCTTGCAGGGCAGCCAGGGAAACCCAGGCTCCCTCAACTGCTCCACAGTGAGCCAGGCCGGCCCGCCGCCCCTGCTGCTGCACCAGCACTTCCTGGGGATTCGTGACGCTGGGGTCTGGGATTCAAGTCCTAGCCTTGCTCACTGTGTGTCTCCTCCTCTGTATTTCAGAGCACACTGGTGAGGATCACGGCCCTGCCAACTCAGTCCCTTCAGGTGAGTGTTGAGCTTTGCGGCCCAGAGTATAGAGCACGTCTGCTGTGTCGAGAATCTTTGATCCCTGGGAGCTTCACTTGAACCCTGGTAGAAGACTACCAACCTAGCTGCTTCTGCCACGTCTCGGGTCCAAGCTAAAGACGGGTTTCCCGCTCTGATTTCCTTAGATGGCCCCCCTCCCATTATCCCGTATCCCCCACAATCTCTGGACTGAGTGTACTGAGCTTACTTGCTTGGACGGGAGTGGCCTTTCCTGAGTTTGGCCTTGGGTGAACGGCATCAAGACATGAGATCTTTTGCCTGGCAATAGCCTGTTCCCATGTGACTCTCCCGGCATGCGCAGGTGGGGTTCAGGACCCTGGGCCATCTGTGTGCTAGCTTCCTAGGGCAGAGTGGTACGTTTGTCACATATGACTTGGCTGCTCTGACCCAAATAATTTTACTCCCTAGTAGGGTCTGTGAAGTTTTGCCTCCTATACACCAGCCGAGTTCCAAGTTCCAGAGTGGCCCGAGGGAGGTTGTTCCCCTGAGGCTGGGCATGCCATCTGCCCAGGATCAGTGATCCAAAGGTCGGGTGCGGAGCCCGGTGGCCAGTTTTTCAGCTAAAACGGGCTTCGATTTCCCCTCCCTCACTGCCGGCATTGGCCTAGGTGTCCCGGGTTTCATGCAGACGAAACTCCTTCTTCTTTCTCCCAAGGAGGCCTGAAGGCCTAGGGGCACATTATTGAATAGCACGGGACCTTGGTGGCAGGAACTGTGTAGGGGCCTCAGGAAGGGTTCCCCCTTTCCCCTCCTGGGATCCTGGGGTGTCCTGGTAATTTGGGACTCTGGGTGAAGAGGCTCCGAGATCCCTGAGATCCACGGTGGACGTGGCTCCTGCTGGCCGGCATGCCGCCATTTGACAATTTTCGGAGCTGGTTGGTGTCATGGCAAAAGCCTTTGGACACGGGATTCCTGCCCGTACTGGCCAGAGCTGGGGGCTAGGCCCCCAAAAGTTTGAGTTCTGGACACACGCGGTGTACCAAGAGTGACCTCCTGAGGGACCCGGTGCTAAGGCTCCTGGCAGAGACAGGGAAATCGGTCCCATGCTCAGGATGTAGAGGGGTCCTTTTATCAGAAGAAGGTCTTTTTCCGCTGGATGCTCTGGGACCACTCTACTGCTCTGAGCATCTAGGGGCCCCAGCTCTGTCAGCTCTTCAGGCTTCTTTTGTGAATAAGACAAGAGGCAAACTCTGTGATGCTGATTTTGTGCCAGGGCAGAGGTACAGCCCGCTCAGACCTCCGCGTTTTGCATTCCACTCAGATGCTGTTCGCAGAGACACCCAGATGAACGGAAAGACAGAGAAAGAGACAGAGAGAGAATGAGAGAGATCAAGGGAACCCCATGAAGGCGAGGCCCGGCAATAGGGCGCGAGGTCAGCCTGTCACCCAGCGGGCCGCCCTGCAGCAGCTCAGGATGAGGGTAAGCAAGTGGAGAGCCTGGTGTCAGGCGAACCTGGCGGGGATGCTCGGTGCTCTGGGACACTTGGGTCAATGATGACAGCCACAATGTCATGAAGAGAGATGATGACATAAAAATCATGCTCAATAGGATTACGCTGAGGCCCAACCGAGGGCATGAGGAGGAAGAAGTGCTGGCCGTGCCGGCCTCCTCATCAGGACAATTTCCCTACAGCAGCCAGATGCCTTGGCCTTGCAGGGCAGCCGGGGAATCCCAGGCTCGCTCGCTCAGCTGCTCCACAGTGAGCCAGGCCGGCCTCTGCAGCTGCCCCAGCACCTCCTGGGTGTTACTGACACTGGGTTCTGAGATTGAAGGCCCAGCCTTGCTCAGTGCGTGTCCGCACCTCTGTGTTTCAGTGAGCACTGATGTGGATCGCTGGCCTGGAGTCTCACGCCCTTGAGGTGAGTGTTGAGCTTTGCAGTCCAGAGCCTGGGGGATGTCTGCTAAGTCAAGGCGTTGTTTGATCCCCGAGAGCCTCAGTTGAACACATATAGAAGCGAACCAAGCAAAGGGATTCTGCCGAATCCCGGGTCCAAGCTACAGACAGGTTGCCCCTGTGATAGGCTTGGATGGCCTCCCTCCTATTGTCAGAAATCCCCATCAACCTCTGGACCTTGTGTCCTGAGGGGCTTGGCTTGTAAGGGAGGGGCGTTTCCAGAGTTTCGTCCTGGGCGAACGGAGTCAAGACGTGAAGGCCTTCGCCTGGCAGTAGGCTCTGCCTGGGTGACTGGCTGGACGCTAGCAGGTGAGGTTCAGGTGCCTGGGCCATCTGTGTGCTAGCTTCCTAGGGGAGAGTGGTATGCTGGTCACACATGTCACGGCCGATCTTGCGTCAAAGAATGGTACTCCCTAGTAGGGTCGGGGAAGATATGCATCATATACACCAGAGAGGCTATGAGTTCCAGAAAGTGGCCACAGGGGAGGTTGTTCCCCAGAGATTGTGCATGCCATCCGTCCAGGCTCAGGTATCCAAGTCTCGGATGCTGAGCCCTGTGGCCAGTTTGTCAGCTGAGCCTGCCTTTGATTTCTCCTTTCTCACTGCCGCTATTGGCCCAGAGTTCCACGGTTTCACCCAGGCGAACCTCATCTTATTCCTCCCAAATTAGCCCACTTGGCCTAGGGGCCCAATAATCCAAACCAAGCGAAATCAAATATGGGAACTGTGTACGGCCCAGAGGACAGGATTCCCCTTCTCCCCTTCTGGGATCCTGGTGCAGTCCCGGCAGTGTGGGCCTTTGGGTCTAGGGACTCATAGATATCCTAGAGAAAGGTGGCTCTCCCTCGGGCTGGCAAGTGTGTCCCCATCTGACAATTGCCCGGGCAGGTTGTTGTCATGCCGAAACCCTGGTGACATGGGAGTTTTCTGCCAGTACAGCCCAGAGTTGTCACGAGAGTCCAGGAAATTTGATGTCCTGGACAGACAGGGGACAGAGAGTTTCACCTCATCGAGAAATCAACACTCAGCCATGTAATTGTGCTGTTAGGGATCGCAATAGACAGGGAGAGCTGTTCCATGGACAGGAATGTGGGCAGGATATGGGATGCGAAGAAGGACTTTTTTTGCTCGATGCTCTGGGAACATTCTCCTGCGCTGACCACCTAGGAGCCCAAGCTCTGTCAGCTCTTCGGGCTTCTTTGTATGGAAGACAAGTGCCAACCTCTGCGATGATGATTTTGTGCCATGGCAGGGGTGCAACGTGCTTAGGCTTCCGTGTTTTACATTCCACTCAGACGCTGTTCGCAGAGACAGCCAGATGGACAGAAAGCCAGAGACAAAGAGAGGAGACAGGGAAAGAGAGAGAAGCGAGAGCGATCGAGGGCGCCCCATTGAAGCCCAGCCCCTGCGGCAAGGAATCAAGGCCAGCCTCTCACACAGTGGGCCGCCCAGCAGTAGCCCAGGCTGAGGGTAAGCAAGTGGGAGGCCTGCTCTCAAGTGGAATGGCTGGCGCGGATGCTCGGGGATGTGGGACGCCTTGGGTCAATGATGACACCCACAATGTCATGAAGAGAGGTGATGACATAAAAGTCATGCTCACAGGATCACGCTGAGGCCCAGCCAAGGGAAAGAGGAGGAAGAGGAGCTGTGCAGGCTCCCGCCTCAGGACAGTGTCCCGAGGGTAGTGAGATGCCTAGGCCTTGCAGGGCAGCCAGGGAAACCCAGGCTCCCTCAACTGCTCCACAGTGAGCCAGGCCGGCCCGCCGCCCCTGCTGCTGCACCAGCACTTCCTGGGGATTCGTGACGCTGGGGTCTGGGATTCAAGTCCTAGCCTTGCTCACTGTGTCTCCTCCTCTGTATTTCAGAGCACACTGGTGAGGATCACGGCCCTGCCAACTCAGTCCCTTCAGGTGAGTGTTGAGCTTTGCGGCCCAGAGTATAGAGCACGTCTGCTGTGTCGAGAATCTTTGATCCCTGGGAGCTTCACTTGAACCCTGGTAGAAGACTACCAACCTAGCTGCTTCTGCCACGTCTCGGGTCCAAGCTGAAGACGGGTTTCCCGCTCTGATTTCCTTAGATGGCCCCCCTCCCATTATCCCGTATCCCCCACAATCTCTGGACTGAGTGTACTGAGCTTACTTGCTTGGACGGGAGTGGCCTTTCCTGAGTTTGGCCTTGGGTGAACGGCATCAAGACATGAGATCTTTTGCCTGGCAATAGCCTGTTCCCATGTGACTCTCCCGGCATCCGCAGGTGGGCTTCAGGACCCTGGGCCATCTGTGTGCTAGCTTCCTAGGGCAGAGTGGTACGTTTGTCACATATGACTTGGCTGCTCTGACCCAAATAATTTTACTCCCTAGTAGGGTCTGTGAAGTTTTGCCTCCTATACACCAGCCGAGTTCCAAGTTCCAGAGTGGCCCGAGGGAGGTTGTTCCCCTGAGGCTGGGCATGCCATCTGCCCAGGATCAGTGATCCAAAGGTCGGGTGCGGAGCCCGGTGGCCAGTTTTTCAGCTAAAACGGGCTTCGATTTCCCCTCCCTCACTGCCGGCATTGGCCTAGGTGTCCCGGGTTTCATGCAGACGAAACTCCTTCTTCTTTCTCCCAAGGAGGCCTGAAGGCCTAGGGGCACATTATTGAATAGCATGGGACCTTGGTGGCAGGAACTGTGTAGGGGCCTCAGGAAGGGTTCCCCCTTTCCCCTCCTGGGATCCTGGGGTGTCCTGGTAATTTGGGACTCTGGGTGAAGAGGCTCCGAGATCCCTGAGATCCACGGTGGACGTGGCTCCTGCTGGCCGGCATGCCGCCATTTGACAATTTTCGGAGCTGGTTGGTGTCATGGCAAAAGCCTTTGGACACGGGATTCCTGCCCGTACTGGCCAGAGCTGGGGGCTAGGCCCCCAAAAGTTTGAGTTCTGGACACACGCGGTGTACCAAGAGTGACCTCCTGAGGGACCCGGTGCTAAGGCTCCTGGCAGAGACAGGGAGATCGGTCCCATGCTCAGGATGTAGAGGGGTCCATTTATGAGAAGAAGGTCTTTTTCCGCTGGATGCTCTGGGACCACTCTACTGCTCTGAGCATCTAGGGGCCCCAGCTCTGTCAGCTCTTCAGGCTTCTTTTGTGAATAAGACAAGAGGCAAACTCTGTGATGCTGATTTTGTGCCAGGGCAGAGATACAGCCCGCTCAGACCTCCGCGTTTTGCATTCCACTCAGATGCTGTTCGCAGAGACACCCAGATGAACGGAAAGACAGAGAAAGAGACAGAGAGAGAATGAGAGAGATCAAGGGAACCCCATGAAGGCCAGGCCCGGCAATAGGGCGCGAGGTCAGCCTGTCACCCAGCGGGCCGCCCTGCAGCAGCTCAGGATGAGGGTAAGCAAGTGGAGAGCCTGGTGTCAGGCGAACCTGGCGGGGATGCTCGGTGCTCTGGGACACTTGGGTCAATGATGACAGCCACAATGTCATGAAGAGAGATGATGACATAAAAATCATGCTCAATAGGATTACGCTGAGGCCCAACCGAGGGCATGAGGAGGAAGAAGTGCTGGCCGTGCCGGCCTCCTCATCAGGACAATTTCCCTACAGCAGCCAGATGCCTTGGCCTTGCAGGGCAGCCGGGGAATCCCAGGCTCGCTCGCTCAGCTGCTCCACAGTGAGCCAGGCCGGCCTCTGCAGCTGCCCCAGCACCTCCTGGGTGTTACTGACACTGGGTTCTGAGATTGAAGGCCCAGCCTTGCTCAGTGCGTGTCCGCACCTCTGTGTTTCAGTGAGCACTGATGTGGATCGCTGGCCTGGAGTCTCACGCCCTTGAGGTGAGTGTTGAGCTTTGCAGTCCAGAGCCTGGGGGATGTCTGCTAAGTCAAGGCGTTGTTTGATCCCCGAGAGCCTCAGTTGAACACATATAGAAGCGAACCAAGCAAAGGGATTCTGCCGAATCCCGGGTCCAAGCTACAGACAGGTTGCCCCTGTGATAGGCTTGGATGGCCTCCCACCTATTGTCAGAAATCCCCATCAACCTCTGGACCTTGTGTCCTGAGGGGCTTGGCTTGTAAGGGAGGGGCGTTTCCAGAGTTTCGTCCTGGGCGAACGGAGTCAAGACGTGAAGGCCTTCGCCTGGCAGTAGGCTCTGCCTGGGTGACTGGCTGGACGCTAGCAGGTGAGGTTCAGGTGCCTGGGCCATCTGTGTGCTAGCTTCCTAGGGGAGAGTGGTATGCTGGTCACACATGTCACGGCCGATCTTGCGTCAAAGAATGGTACTCCCTAGTAGGGTCGGGGAAGATATGCATCATATACACCAGAGAGGCTATGAGTTCCAGAAAGTGGCCACAGGGGAGGTTGTTCCCCAGAGATTGTGCATGCCATCCGTCCAGGCTCAGGTATCCAAGTCTCGGATGCTGAGCCCTGTGGCCAGTTTGTCAGCTGAGCCTGCCTTTGATTTCTCCTTTCTCACTGCCGCTATTGGCCCAGAGTTCCACGGTTTCACCCAGGCGAACCTCATCTTATTCCTCCCAAATTAGCCCACTTGGCCTAGGGGCCCAATAATCCAAACCAAGCGAAATCAAATATGGGAACTGTGTACGGCCCAGAGGACAGGATTCCCCTTCTCCCCTTCTGGCATCCTGGTGCAGTCCCGGCAGTGTGGGCCTTTGGGTCTAAGGACTCATAGATATCCTAGAGAAAGGTGGCTCTCCCTCGGGCTGGCAAGTGTGTCCCCATCTGACAATTGCCCGGGCAGGTTGTTGTCATGCCGAAACCCTGGTGACATGGGAGTTTTCTGCCAGTACAGCCCACAGCTGTCAAGAGAGTCCAGGAAATTTGATGTCCTGGACAGACAGGGGACAGAGAGTTTCACCTCATCGAGAAATCAACACTCAGCCATGTAATTGTGCTGTTAGGGATCGCAATAGACAGGGAGAGCTGTTCCATGGACAGGAATGTGGGCAGGATATGGGATGCGAAGAAGGACTTTTTTTGCTCGATACTCTGGGAACATTCTCCTGCCCTGACCACCTAGGAGCCCAAGCTCTGTCAGCTCTTCGGGCTTCTTTGTATGGAAGACAAGTGCCAACCTCTGCGATGATGATTTCGTGCCATGGCAGGGGTGCAACGTGCTTAGGCTTCCGTGTTTTACATTCCACTCAGACGCTGTTCGCAGAGACAGCCAGATGGACAGAAAGCCAGAGACAAAGAGAGGAGACAGGGAAAGAGAGAGAAGCGAGAGCGATCGAGGGCGTCCCATTGAAGCCCAGCCCCTGCGGCAAGGGATCAAGGCCAGCCTCTCTCCCAGTGGGCCGCCCAGCAGTAGCCCAGGCTGAGGGTAAGCAAGTGGGAGGCCTGCTCTCAAGTGGAATGGCTGGCGCGGATGCTCGGGGATGTGGGACGCCTTGGGTCAATGATGACACCCACAATGTCATGAAGAGAGGTGATGACATAAAAGTCATGCTCACAGGATCACGCTGAGGCCCAGCCAAGGGAACGAGGAGGAAGAGGAGCTGTGCAGGCTCCCGCCTCAGGACAGTGTCCCGAGGGTAGTGAGATGCCTAGGCCTTGCAGGGCAGCCAGGGAAACCCAGGCTCCCTCAACTGCTCCACAGTGAGCCAGGCCCGCCGCCCCTGCTGCTGCACCAGCACTTCCTGGGGATTCGTGACGCTGGGGTCTGGGATTCAAGTCCTAGCCTTGCTCACTGTGTGTCTCCTCCTCTGTATTTCAGAGCACACTGGTGAGGATCACGGCCCTGCCAACTCAGTCCCTTCAGGTGAGTGTTGAGCTTTGCGGCCCAGAGTATAGAGCACGTCTGCTGTGTCGAGAATCTTTGATCCCTGGGAGCTTCACTTGAACCCGGGTAGAAGACTACCAACCTAGCTGCTTCTGCCACGTCTCGGGTCCAAGCTGAAGACGGGTTTCCCGCTCTGATTTCCTTAGATGGCCCCCCTCCCATTATCCCGTATCCCCCACAATCTCTGGACTGAGTGTACTGAGCTTACTTGCTTGGACGGGAGTGGCCTTTCCTGAGTTTGGCCTTGGGTGAACGGCATCAAGACATGAGATCTTTTGCCTGGCAATAGCCTGTTCCCATGTGACTCTCCCGGCATCCGCAGGTGGGCTTCAGGACCCTGGGCCATCTGTGTGCTAGCTTCCTAGGGCAGAGTGGTACGTTTGTCACATATGACTTGGCTGCTCTGACCCAAATAATTTTACTCCCTAGTAGGGTCTGTGAAGTTTTGCCTCCTATACACCAGCCGAGTTCCAAGTTCCAGAGTGGCCCGAGGGAGGTTGTTCCCCTGAGGCTGGGCATGCCATCTGCCCAGGATCAGTGATCCAAAGGTCGGGCGCGGAGCCCGGTGGCCAGTTTTTCAGCTAAAACGGGCTTCGATTTCCCCTCCCTCACTGCCGGCATTGGCCTAGGTGTCCCGGGTTTCATGCAGACGAAACTCCTTCTTCTTTCTCCCAAGGAGGCCTGAAGGCCTAGGGGCACATTATTGAATAGCACGGGACCTTGGTGGCAGGAACTGTGTAGGGGCCTCAGGAAGGGTTCCCCCTTTCCCCTCCTGGGATCCTGGGGTGTCCTGGTAATTTGGGACTCTGGGTGAAGAGGCTCCGAGATCCCTGAGATCCACGGTGGACGTGGCTCCTGCTGGCCGGCATGCCGCCATTTGACAATTTTCGGAGCTGGTTGGTGTCATGGCAAAAGCCTTTGGACACGGGATTCCTGCCCGTACTGGCCAGAGCTGGGGGCTAGGCCCCCAAAAGTTTGAGTTCTGGACACACGCGGTGTACCAAGAGTGACCTCCTGAGGGACCCGGTGCTAAGGCTCCTGGCAGAGACAGGGAGATCGGTCCCATGCTCAGGATGTAGAGGGGTCCTTTTATCAGAAGAAGGTCTTTTTCCGCTGGATGCTCTGGGACCACTCTACTGCTCTGAGCATCTAGGGGCCCCAGCTCTGTCAGCTCTTCAGGCTTCTTTTGTGAATAAGACAAGAGGCAAACTCTGTGATGCTGATTTTGTGCCAGGGCAGAGGTACAGCCCGCTCAGACCTCCGCGTTTTGCATTCCACTCAGATGCTGTTCGCAGAGACACCCAGATGAACGGAAAGACAGAGGAAGAGACAGAGAGAGAATGAGAGAGATCAAGGGAACCCCATGAAGGCCAGGCCCGGCAATAGGGCGCGAGGTCAGCCTGTCACCCAGCGGACCGCCCTGCAGCAGCTCAGGATGAGGGTAAGCAAGTGGAGAGCCTGGTGTCAGGCGAACCTGGCGGGGATGCTCGGTGCTCTGGGACACTTGGGTCAATGATGACAGCCACAATGTCATGAAGAGAGATGATGACATAAAAATCATGCTCAATAGGATTACGCTGAGGCCCAACCGAGGGGATGAGGAGGAAGAAGTGCTGGCCGTGCCGGCCTCCTCATCAGGACAATTTCCCTACAGCAGCCAGATGCCTTGGCCTTGCAGGGCAGCCGGGGAATCCCAGGCTCGCTCGCTCAGCTGCTCCACAGTGAGCCAGGCCGGCCTCTGCAGCTGCCCCAGCACCTCCTGGGTGTTACTGACAATGGGTTCTGAGATTGAAGGCCCTGCCTTGCTCAGTGCGTGTCCGCACCTCTGTGTTTCAGTGAGCACTGATGTGGATCGCTGGCCTGGAGTCTCACGCCCTTGAGGTGAGTGTTGAGCTTTGCAGTCCAGAGCCTGGGGGATGTCTGCTAAGTCAAGGCGTTGTTTGATCCCCGAGAGCCTCAGTTGAACACATATAGAAGCGAACCAAGCAAAGGGATTCTGCCGAATCCCGGGTCCAAGCTACAGACAGGTTGCCCCTGTGATAGGCTTGGATGGCCTCCCTCCTATTGTCAGAAATCCCCATCAACCTCTGGACCTTGTGTCCTGAGGGGCTTGGCTTGTAAGGGAGGGGCGTTTCCAGAGTTTCGTCCTGGGCGAACGGAGTGAAGACGTGAAGGCCTTCGCCTGGCAGTAGGCTCTGCCTGGGTGACTGCCTGGACGCTAGCAGGTGAGGTTCAGGTGCCTGGGCCATCTGTGTGCTAGCTTCCTAGGGGAGAGTGGTATGCTGGTCACACATGTCACGGCCGATCTTGCGTCAAAGATTGGTACTCCCTAGTAGGGTCGGGGAAGATATGCATCATATACACCAGAGAGGCTATGAGTTCCAGAAAGTGGCCACAGGGGAGGTTGTTCCCCAGAGATTGTGCATGCCATCCCTCCAGACTCAGGTATCCAAGTCTCGGATGCTGAGCCCTGTGGCCAGTTTGTCAGCTGAGCCTGCCTTTGATTTCTCCTTTCTCACTGCCGCTATTGGCCCAGAGTTCCACGGTTTCACCCAGGCGAACCTCATCTTATTCCTCCCAAATTAGCCCATTTGGCCTAGGGGCCCAATAATCCAAACCAAGCGAAATCAAATATGGGAACTGTGTACGGCTCAGAGGACAGGATTCCCCTTCTCCCCTTCTGGGATCCTGGTGCAGTCCCGGCAGAGTGGGCCTTTGGGTCTAGGGACTCATAGATATCCTAGAGAAAGGTGGCTCTCCCTCGGGCTGGCAAGTGTGTCCCCATCTGACAATTGCCGGGGCAGGTTGTTGTCATGCCGAAACCCTGGTGACATGGGAGTTTTCTGCCAGTACAGCCCACAGCTGTCAAGAGAGTCCAGGAAATTTGATGTCCTGGACAGACAGGGGACAGAGAGTTTCACCTCATCGAGAAATCAACACTCAGCCATGTAATTGTGCTGTTAGGGATCGCAATAGACAGGGAGAGCTGTACCATGGACAGGAATGTGGGCAGGATATGGGATCCGAAGAAGGACTTTTTTTGCTCGATGCTCTGGGAACATTCTACTGCGCTGACCACCTAGGAGCCCAAGCTCTGTCAGCTCTTCGGGCTTCTTTCTATGGAAGACAAGTGCCAACCTCTGCGATGATGATTTTGTGCCATGGCAGGGGTGCAACGTGCTTAGGCTTCCGTGTTTTACATTCCACTCAGACGCTGTTCGCAGAGACAGCCAGATGGACAGAAAGCCAGAGACAAAGAGAGGAGACAGGGAAAGAGAGAGAAGCAAGAGCGATCGAGGGCGCCCCATTGAAGCCCAGCCCCTGCGGCAAGGGATCAAGGCCAGCCTCTCACCCAGTGGGCCGCCCAGCAGTAGCCCAGGCTGAGGGTAAGCAAGTGGGAGGCCTGCTCTCAAGTGGAATGGCTGGCGCAGATGCTCGGGGATGTGGGACGCCTTGGGTCAATGGTGACACCCACAATGTCATGAAGAGAGGTGATGACATAAAAGTCATGCTCACAGGATCACGCTGAGGCCCAGCCAAGGGAACGAGGAGGAAGAGGAGCTGTGCAGGCTCCCGCCTCAGGACAGTGTCCCGAGGGTAGTGAGATGCCTAGGCCTTGCAGGGCAGCCAGGGAAACCCAGGCTCCCTCAACTGCTCCACAGTGAGCCAGGCCGGCCCGCCGCCCCTGCTGCTGCACCAGCACTTCCTGGGGATTCGTGACGCTGGGGTCTGGGATTCAAGTCCAAGCCTTGCTCACTGTGTGTCTCCTCCTCTGTATTTCAGAGCACACTGGTGAGGATCACGGCCCTGCCAACTCAGTCCCTTCAGGTGAGTGTTGAGCTTTGCGGCCCAGAGTATAGAGCACGTCTGCTGTGTCGAGAATCTTTGATCCCTGGGAGCTTCACTTGAACCCTGGTAGAAGACTACCAACCTAGCTGCTTCTGCCACGTCTCGGGTCCAAGCTGAAGACGGGTTTCCCGCTCTGATTTCCTTAGATGGCCCCCCTCCCATTATCCCGTATCCCCCACAATCTCTGGACTGAGTGTACTGAGCTTACTTGCTTGGACGGGAGTGGCCTTTCCTGAGTTTGGCCTTGGGTGAACGGCATCAAGACATGAGATCTTTTGCCTGGCAATAGCCTGTTCCCATGTGACTCTCCCGGCATGCGCAGGTGGGGTTCAGGACCCTGGGCCATCTGTGTGCTAGCTTCCTAGGGCAGAGTGGTACGTTTGTCACATATGACTTGGCTGCTCTGACCCAAATAATTTTACTCCCTAGTAGGGTCTGTGAAGTTTTGCCTCCTATACACCAGCCGAGTTCCAAGTTCCAGAGTGGCCCGAGGGAGGTTGTTCCCCTGAGGCTGGGCATGCCATCTGCCCAGGATCAGTGATCCAAAGGTCGGGTGCGGAGCCCGGTGGCCAGTTTTTCAGCTAAAACGGGCTTCGATTTCCCCTCCCTCACTGCCGGCATTGGCCTAGGTGTCCCGGGTTTCATGCAGACTAAACTCCTTCTTCTTTCTCCCAAGGAGGCCTGAAGGCCTAGGGGCACATTATTGAATAGTATGGGACCTTGGTGGCAGGAACTGTGTAGGGGCCTCAGGAAGGGTTCCCCCTTTCCCCTCCTGGGATCCTGGGGTGTCCTGGTAATTTGGGACTCTGGGTGAAGAGGCTCAGAGATCCCTGAGATCCACGGTGGACGTGGCTCCTGCTGGCCGGCATGCCGCCATTTGACAATTTTCGGAGCTGGTTGGTGTCATGGCAAAAGCCTTTGGACACGGGATTCCTGCCCGTACTGGCCAGAGCTGGGGGCTAGGCCCCCAAAAGTTTGAGTTCTGGACACACGCGGCGTACCAAGAGTGACCTCCTGAGGGACCCGGTGCTAAGGCTCCTGGCAGAGACAGGGAGATCGGTCCCATGCTCAGGATGTAGAGGGGTCCGTTTATCAGAAGAAGGTCTTTTTCCGCTGGATGCTCTGGGACCACTCTACTGCTCTGAGCATCTAGGGGCCCCAGCTCTGTCAGCTCTTCAGGCTTCTTTTGGGAATAAGACAAGAGGCAAACTCTGTGATGCTGATTTTGTGCCAGGGCAGAGGTACAGCCCGCTCAGACCTCCGCGTTTTGCATTCCACTCAGATGCTGTTCGCAGAGACACCCAGATGAACGGAAAGAAAGAGAAAGAGACAGAGAGAGAATGAGAGAGATCAAGGGAACCCCATGAAGGCGAGGCCCGGCAATAGGGCGCGAGGTCAGCCTGTCACCCAGCGGGCCGCCCTGCAGCAGCTCAGGATGAGGGTAAGCAAGTGGAGAGCCTGGTGTCAGGCGAACCTGGCGGGGATGCTCGGTGCTCTGGGACACTTGGGTCAATGATGACAGCCACAATGTCATGAAGAGAGATGATGACATAAAAATCATGCTCAATAGGATTACGCTGAGGCCCAACCGAGGGGATGAGGAGGAAGAAGTGCTGGCCGTGCCGGCCTCCTCATCAGGACAATTTCCCTACAGCAGCCAGATGCCTTGGCCTTGCAGGGCAGCCGGGAAATCCCAGGCTCGCTAGCTCAGCTGCTCCACAGTGAGCCAGGCCGGCCTCTGCAGCTGCCCCAGCACCTCCTGGGTGTTACTGACACTGGGTTCTGAGATTGAAGGCCCAGCCTTGCTCAGTGCGTGTCCGCACCTCTGTGTTTCAGTGAGCACTGATGTGGATCGCTGGCCTGGAGTCTCACGCCCTTGAGGTGAGTGTTGAGCTTTGCAGTCCAGAGCCTGGGGGATGTCTGCTAAGTCAAGGCGTTGTTTGATCCCCGAGAGCCTCAGTTGAACACATATAGAAGCGAACCAAGCAAAGGGATTCTGCCGAATCCCGGGTCCAAGCTACAGACAGGTTGCCCCTGTGATAGGCTTGGATGGCCTCCCTCCTATTGTCAGAAATCCCCATCAAACTCTGGACCTTGTGTCCTGAGGGGCTTGGCTTGTAAGGGAGGGGCGTTTCCAGAGTTTCGTCCTGGGCGAACGGAGTCAAGACGTGAAGGCCTTCGCCTGGCAGTAGGCTCTGCCTGGGTGACTGGCTGGACGCTAGCAGGTGAGGTTCAGGTGCCTGGGCCATCTGTGTGCTAGCTTCCTAGGGGAGAGTGGTATGCTGGTCACACATGTCACGGCCGATCTTGCGTCAAAGAATGGTACTCCCTAGTAGGGTCGGGGAAGATATGCATCATATACACCAGAGAGGCTATGAGTTCCAGAAAGTGGCCACAGGGGAGGTTGTTCCCCATAGATTGTGCATGCCATCCGTCCAGGCTCAGGTATCCAAGTCTCGGATGCTGAGCCCTGTGGCCAGTTTGTCAGCTGAGCCTGCCTTTGATTTCTCCTTTCTCACTGCCGCTATTGGCCCAGAGTTCCACGGTTTCACCCAGGCGAACCTCATCTTATTCCTCCCAAATTAACCCACTTGGCCTAGGGGCCCAATAATCCAAACCAAGCGAAATCAAATATGGGAACTGTGTACGGCCCAGAGGACAGGATTCCCCTTCTCCCCTTCTGGGATCCTGGTGCAGTCCCGGCAGTGTGGGCCTTTGGGTCTAGGGACTCATAGATATCCTAGAGAAAGGTGGCTCTCCCTCGGGCTGGCAAGTGTGTCCCCATCTGACAATTGCCCGGGCAGGTTGTTGTCATGCCGAAACCCTGGTGACATGGGAGTTTTCTGCCAGTACAGCCCACAGCTGTCAAGAGAGTCCAGGAAATTTGATGTCCTGGACAGACAGGGGACAGAGAGTTTCACCTCATCGAGAAATCAACACTCAGCCATGTAATTGTGCTGTTAGGGATCGCAATAGACAGGGAGAGCTGTACCATGGACAGGAATGTGGGCAGAATATGGGATCCGAAGAAGGACTTTTTTTGCTCGATGCTCTGGGAACATTCTACTGCGCTGACCACCTAGGAGCCCAAGCTCTGTCAGCTCTTCGGGCTTCTTTCTATGGAAGACAAGTGCCAACCTCTGCGATGATGATTTTGTGCCATGGCAGGGGTGCAACGTGCTTAGGCTTCCGTGTTTTACATTCCACTCAGACGCTGTTCACAGAGACAGCCAGATGGACAGAAAGCCAGAGACAAAGAGAGGAGACAGGGAAAGAGAGAGAAGCGAGAGCGATCGAGGGCGCCCCATTGAAGCCCAGCCCCTGCGGCAAGGGATCAAGGCCAGCCTCTCACCCAGTGGGCCGCCCAGCAGTAGCCCAGGCTGAGGGTAAGCAAGTGGGAGGCCTGCTCTCAAGTGGAATGGCTGGCGCGGATGCTCGGGGATGTGGGACGCCTTGGGTCAATGATGACACCCACAATGTCATGAAGAGAGGTGATGACATAAAAGTCATGCTCACAGGATCACGCTGAGGCCCAGCCAAGGGAACGAGGAGGAAGAGGAGCTGTGCAGGCTCCCGCCTCAGGACAGTGTCCCGAGGGTAGTGAGATGCCTAGGCCTTGCAGGGCAGCCAGGGAAACCCAGGCTCCCTCAACTGCTCCACAGTGAGCCAGGCCGGCCCGCCGCCCCTGCTGCTGCACCAGCACTTCCTGGGGATTCGTGACGCTGGGGTCTGGGATTCAAGTCCTAGCCTTGCTCACTGTGTGTCTCCTCCTCTGTATTTCAGAGCACACTGGTGAGGATCACGGCCCTGCCAACTCAGTCCCTTCAGGTGAGTGTTGAGCTTTGCGGCCCAGAGTATAGAGCACGTCTGCTGTGTCGAGAATCTTTGATCCCTGGGAGCTTCACTTGAACCCTGGTAGAAGACTACCAACCTAGCTGCTTCTGCCACGTCTCGGGTCCAAGCTGAAGACGGGTTTCCCGCTCTGATTTCCTTAGATGGCCCCCCTCCCATTATCCCGTATCCCCCACAATCTCTGGACTGAGTGTACTGAGCTTACTTGCTTGGACGGGAGTGGCCTTTCCTGAGTTTAGCCTTGGGTGAACGGCATCAAGACATGAGATCTTTTGCCTGGCAATAGCCTGTTCCCATGTGACTCTCCCGGCATCCGCAGGTGGGGTTCAGGACCCTGGGCCATCTGTGTGCTAGCTTCCTAGGGCAGAGTGGTACGTTTGTCACATATGACTTGGCTGCTCTGACCCAAATAATTTTACTCCCTAGTAGGGTCTGTGAAGTTTTGCCTCCTATACACCAGCCGAGTTCCAAGTTCCAGAGTGGCCCGAGGGAGGTTGTTCCCCTGAGGCTGGGCATGCCATCTGCCCAGGATCAGTGATCCAAAGGTCGGGTGCGGAGCCCGGTGGCCAGTTTTTCAGCTAAAACGGGCTTCGATTTCCCCTCCCTCACTGCCGGCATTGGCCTAGGTGTCCCGGGTTTCATGCAGACTAAACTCCTTCTTCTTTCTCCCAAGGAGGCCTGAAGGCCTAGGGGCACATTATTGAATAGTATGGGACCTTGGTGGCAGGACTTGTTTAGGGGCCTCAGGAAGGGTTCCCCCTTTCCCCTCCTGGGATCCTGGGGTGTCCTGGTAATTTGGGACTCTGGGTGAAGAGGCTCCGAGATCCCTGAGATCCACGGTGGACGTGGCTCCTGCTGGCCGGCATGCCGCCATTTGACAATTTTCGGAGCTGGTTGGTGTCATGGCAAAAGCCTTTGGACACGGGATTCCTGCCCGTACTGGCCAGAGCTGGGGGCTAGGCCCCCAAAAGTTTGAGTTCTGGACACACGCGGTGTACCAAGAGTGACCTCCTGAGGGACCCGGTGCTAAGGCTCCTGGCAGAGACAGGGAGATCGGTCCCATGCTCAGGATGTAGAGGGGTCCGTTTATCAGAAGAAGGTCTTTTTCCGCTGGATGCTCTGGGACCACTCTACTGCTCTGAGCATCTAGGGGCCCCAGCTCTGTCAGCTCTTCAGGCTTCTTTTGTGAATAAGACAAGAGGCAAACTCTGTGATGCTGATTTTGTGCCAGGGCAGAGGTACAGCCCGCTCAGACCTCCGCGTTTTGCATTCCACTCAGATGCTGTTCGCAGAGACACCCAGATGAACGGAAAGACAGAGAAAGAGACAGAGAGAGAATGAGAGAGATCAAGGGAACCCCATGAAGGCCAGGCCCGGCAATAGGGCGCGAGGTCAGCCTGTCACCCAGCGGGCCGCCCTGCAGCAGCTCAGGATGAGGGTAAGCAAGTGGAGAGCCTGGTGTCAGGCGAACCTGGCGGGGATGCTCGGTGCTCTGGGACACTTAGGTCAATGATGACAGCCACAATGTCATGAAGAGAGATGATGACATAAAAATCATGCTCAATAGGATTACGCTGAGGCCCAACCGAGGGGATGAGGAGGAAGAAGTGCTGGCCGTGCCGGCCTCCTCATCAGGACAATTTCCCTACAGCAGCCAGATGCCTTGGCCTTGCAGGTCAGCCGGGGAATCCCAGGCTCGCTCGCTCAGCTGCTCCACAGTGAGCCAGGCCGGCCTCTGCAGCTGCCCCAGCACCTCCTGGGTGTTACTGACACTGGGTTCTGAGATTGAAGGCCCAGCCTTGCTCAGTGCGTGTCCGCACCTCTGTGTTTCAGTGAGCACTGATGTGGATCGCTGGCCTGGAGTCTCACGCCCTTGAGGTGAGTGTTGAGCTTTGCAGTCCAGAGCCTGGGGGATGTCTGCTAAGTCAAGGCGTTGTTTGATCCCCGAGAGCCTCAGTTGAACACATATGGAAGCGAACCAAGCAAAGGGATTCTGCCGAATCCCGGGTCCAAGCTACAGACAGGTTGCCCCTGTGATAGGCTTGGATGGCCTCCCTCCTATTGTCAGAAATCCCCATCAACCTCTGGACCTTGTGTCCTGAGGGGCTTTGCTTGTAAGGGAGGGGCGTTTCCAGAGTTTCGTCCTGGGCGAACGGAGTCAAGACGTGAAGGCCTTCGCCTGGCAGTAGGCTCTGCCTGGGTGACTGGCTGGACGCTAGCAGGTGAGGTTCAGGTGCCTGGGCCATCTGTGTGCTAGCTTCCTAGGGGAGAGTGGTATGCTGGTCACACATGTCACGGCCGATCTTGCGTCAAAGAATGGTACTCCCTAGTAGGGTCGGGGAAGATATGCATCATATACACCAGAGAGGCTATGAGTTCCAGAAAGTGGCCACAGGGGAGGTTGTTCCCCAGAGATTGTGCATGCCATCCGTCCAGGCTCAGGTATCCAAGTCTCGGATGCTGAGCCCTGTGGCCAGTTTGTCAGCTGAGCCTGCCTTTGATTTCTCCTTTCTCACTGCCGCTATTGGCCCAGAGTTCCACGGTTTCACCCAGGCGAACCTCATCTTATTCCTCCCAAATTAGCCCACTTGGCCTAGGGGCCCAATAATCCAAACCAAGCGAAATCAAATATGGGAACTGTGTACGGCCCAGAGGACAGGATTCCCCTTCTCCCCTTCTGGGATCCTGGTGCAGTCCCGGCAGTGTGGGCCTTTGGGTCTAGGGACTCATAGATATCCTAGAGAAAGGTGGCTCTCCCTCGGGCTGGCAAGTGTGTCCCCATCTGACAATTGCCCGGGCAGGTTGTTGTCATGCCGAAACCCTGGTGACATGGGAGTTTTCTGCCAGTACAGCCCACAGCTGTCAAGAGAGTCCAGGAAATTTGATGTCCTGGACAGACAGGGGACAGAGAGTTTCACCTCATCGAGAAATCAACACTCAGCCATGTAATTGTGCTGTTAGGGATCGCAATAGACAGGGAGAGCTGTTCCATGGACAGGAGTGTGGGCAGGATATGGGATGCGAAGAAGTACTTTTTTTGCTCGATGCTCTGGGAACATTCTACTGCCCTGACCACCTAGGAGCCCAAGCTCTGTCAGCTCTTCGGGCTTCTTTGTATGGAAGACAAGTGCCAACCTCTGCGATGATGATTTTGTGCCATGGCAGGGGTGCAACGTGCTTAGGCTTCCGTGTTTTACATTCCACTCAGACGCTGTTCGCAGAGACAGCCAGATGGACAGAAAGCCAGAGACAAAGAGAGGAGACAGGGAAAGAGAGAGAAGCGAGAGCGATCCAGGGCGTCCCATTGAAGCCCAGCCCCTGCGGCAAGGGATCAAGGCCAGCCTCTCACCCAGTGGGCCGCCCAGGAGAAGCCCAGGCTGAGGGTAAGCAAGTGGGAGGCCTGCTCTCAAGTGGAATGGCTGGCGCGGATGCTCGGGGATGTGGGACGCCTTGGGACAATGATGGCACCCACAATGTCATGAAGAGAGGTGATGACATAAAAGTCATGCTCACAGGATCACGCTGAGGCCCAGCCAAGGGAACGAGGAGGAAGAGGAGCTGTGCAGGCTCCCGCCTCAGGACAGTGTCCCGAGGGTAGTGAGATGCCTAGGCCTTGCAGGGCAGCCAGGGAAACCCAGGCTCCCTCAACTGCTCCACAGTGAGCCAGGCCGGCCTGCCGCCCCTGCTGCTGCACCAGCACTTCCTGGGGATTCGTGACGCTGGGGTCTGGGATTCAAGTCCTAGCCTTGCTCACTGTGTGTCTCCTCCTCTGTATTTCAGAGCACACTGGTGAGGATCACGGCCCTGCCAACTCAGTCCCTTCAGGTGAGTGTTGAGCTTTGCGGCCCAGAGTATAGAGCACGTCTGCTGTGTCGAGAATCTTTGATCCCTGGGAGCTTCACTTGAACCCTGGTAGAAGACTACCAACCTAGCTGCTTCTGCCACGTCTCGGGTCCAAGCTGAAGACGGGTTTCCCGCTCTGATTTCCTTAGATGGCCCCCCTCCCATTATCCCGTATCCCCCACAATCTCTGGACTGAGTGTACTGAGCTTACTTGCTTGGACGGGAGTGGCCTTTCCTGAGTTTGGCCTTGGGTGAACGGCATCAAGACATGAGATCTTTTGCCTGGCAATAGCCTGTTCCCATGTGACTCTCCCGGCATCCGCAGGTGGGGTTCAGGACCCTGGGCCATCTGTGTGCTAGCTTACTAGGGCAGAGTGGTACGTTTGTCACATATGACTTGGCTGCTCTGACCCAAATAATTTTACTCCCTAGTAGGGTCTGTGAAGTTTTGCCTCCTATACACCAGCCGAGTTCGAAGTTCCAGAGTGGCCCGAGGGAGGTTGTTCCCCTGAGGCTGGGCATGCCATCTGCCCAGGATCAGTGATCCAAAGTTCGGGTGCGGAGCCCGGTGGCCAGTTTTTCAGCTAAAACGGGCTTCGATTTTCCCTCCCTCACTGCCGGCATTGGCCTAGGTGTCCCGGGTTTCATGCAGACGAAACTCCTTCTTCTTTCTCCCAAGGAGGCCTGAAGGCCTAGGGGCACATTATTGAAGAGTATGGGACCTTGGTGGCAGGACCTGTGTAGGGGCCTCAGGAAGGGTTCCCCCTTTCCCCTCCTGGGATCCTGGGGTGTCCTGGTAATTTGGGACTCTGGGTGAAGAGGCTCCGAGATCCCTGAGATCCACGGTGGACGTGGCTCCTGCTGGCCGGCATGCCGCCATTTGACAATTTTCGGAGCTGGTTGGTGTCATGGCAAAAGCCTTTGGACACGGGATTCCTGCCCGTACTGGCCAGAGCTGGGGGCTAGGCCCCCAAAAGTTTGAGTTCTGGACACACGCGGTGTACCAAGAGTGACCTCCTGAGGGACCCGGTGCTAAGGCTCCTGGCAGAGACAGGGAGATCGGTCCCATGCTCAGGATGTAGAGGGGTCCGTTTATCAGAAGAAGGTCTTTTTCCGCTGGATGCTCTGGGACCACTCTACTGCTCTGAGCATCTAGGGGCCCCAGCTCTGTCAGCTCTTCAGGCTTCTTTTGTGAATAAGACAAGAGGCAAACTCTGTGATGCTGATTTTGTGCCAGGGCAGAGGTACAGCCCGCTCAGACCTCCGCGTTTTGCATTCCACTCAGATGCTGTTCGCAGAGACACCCAGATGAACGGAAAGACAGAGAAAGAGACAGAGAGAGAATGAGAGAGATCAAGGGAACCCCATGAAGGCCAGGCCCGGCAATAGGGCGCGAGGTCAGCCTGTCACCCAGCGGGCCGCCCTGCAGCAGCTCAGGATGAGGGTAAGCAAGTGGAGAGCCTGGTGTCAGGCGAACCTGGCGGGGATGCTCGGTGCTCTGGGACACTTGGGTCAATGATGACAGCCACAATGTCATGAAGAGAGATGATGACATAAAAATCATGCTCAATAGGATTACGCTGAGGCCCAACCGAGGGCATGAGGAGGAAGAAGTGCTGGCCGTGCCGGCCTCCTCATCAGGACAATTTCCCTACAGCAGCCAGATGCCTTGGCCTTGCAGGGCAGCCGGGGAATCCCAGGCTCGCTCGCTCAGCTGCTCCACAGTGAGCCAGGCCGGCCTCTGCAGCTGCCCCAGCACCTCCTGGGTGTTACTGACACTGGGTTCTGAGATTGAAGGCCCAGCCTTGCTCAGTGCGTGTCCGCACCTCTGTGTTTCAGTGAGCACTGATGTGGATCGCTGGCCTGGAGTCTCACGCCCTTGAGGTGAGTGTTGAGCTTTGCAGTCCAGAGCCTGGGGGATGTCTGCTAAGTCAAGGCGTTGTTTGATCCCCGAGAGCCTCAGTTGAACACATATAGAAGCGAACCAAGCAAAGGGATTCTGCCGAATCCCGGGTCCAAGCTACAGACAGGTTGCCCCTGTGATAGGCTTGGATGGCCTCCCTCCTATTGTCAGAAATCCCCATCAACCTCTGGACCTTGTGTCCTGAGGGGCTTGGCTTGTAAGGGAGGGGCGTTTCCAGAGTTTCGTCCTGGGCGAACGGAGTCAAGACGTGAAGGCCTTCGCCTGGCAGTAGGCTCTGCCTGGGTGACTGGCTGGACGCTAGCAGGTGAGGTTCAGGTGCCTGGGCCATCTGTGTGCTAGCTTCCTAGGGGAGAGTGGTATGCTGGTCACACATGTCACGGCCGATCTTGCGTCAAAGAATGGTACTCCCTAGTAGGGTCGGGGAAGATATGCATCATATACACCAGAGAGGCTATGAGTTCCAGAAAGTGGCCACAGGGGAGGTTGTTCCCCAGAGATTGTGCATGCCATCCGTCCAGGCTCAGGTATCCAAGTCTCGGATGCTGAGCCCTGTGGCCAGTTTGTCAGCTGAGCCTGCCTTTGATTTCTCCTTTCTCACTGCCGCTATTGGCCCAGAGTTCCACGGTTTCACCCAGGCGAACCTCATCTTATTCCTCCCAAATCAGCCCACTTGGCCTAGGGGACCAATAATCCAAACCAAGCGAAATCAAATATGGGAACTGTGTACGGCCCAGAGGACAGGATTCCCCTTCTCCCCTTCTGGGATCCTGGTGCAGTCCCGGCAGTGTGGGCCTTTGGGTCTAGGGACTCATAGATATCCTAGAGAAAGGTGGCTCTCCCTCGGGCTGGCAAGTGTGTCCCCATCTGACAATTGCCGGGGCTGGTTGTTGTCATGCCGAAACCCTGGTGACATGGGAGTTTTCTGCCAGTACATCACAGAGCTGTCAAGAGAGTCCAGGAAATTTGATGTCCTGGACAGACAGGGGACAGAGAGTTTCACCTCATCGAGAAATCAACACTCAGCCATGTAATTGTGCTGTTAGGGATCACAATAGACAGGGAGAGCTGTTCCATGGACAGGAGTGTGGGCAGGATATGGGATGTGAAGAAGGACTTTTTTTGCTCGATGCTCTGGGAACATTCTACTGCCCTGACCACCTAGGAGCCCAAGCTCTGTCAGCTCTTCGGGCTTCTTTGTATGGAAGACAAGTGCCAACCTCTGCGATGATGATTTTGTGCCATGGCAGGGGTGCAACGTTCTTAGGCTTCCGTGTTTTACATTCCACTCAGACGCTGTTCGCAGAGACAGCCAGATGGACAGAAAGCCAGAGACAAAGAGAGGAGACAGGGAAAGAGAGAGAAGCGAGAGCGATCGAGGACGTCCCATTGAAGCCCAGCCCCTGCGGCAAGGGATCAAGGCCAGCCTCTCACCCAGTGGGCCGCCCAGCAGTAGCCCAGGCTGAGGGTAAGCAAGTAGGAGGCTTGCTCTCAAGTGGAATGGCTGGCACGGATGCTCGGGGATGTGGGACGCCTTGGGTCAATGATGATACCCACAATGTCATGAAGAGAGGTGATGACATAAAAGTCATGCTCACAGGATCACGCTGAGGCCCAGCCAAGGGAACGAGGAGGAAGAGGAGCTGTGCAGGCTCCCGCCTCAGGACAGTGTCCCGAGGGTAGTGAGATGCCTAGGCCTTGCAGGGCAGCCAGGGAAACCCAGGCTCCCTCAACTGCTCCACAGTGAGCCAGGCCGGCCCGCCGCCCCTGCTGCTGCACCAGCACTTCCTGGGGATTCGTGACGCTGGGGTCTGGGATTCAAGTCCTAGCCTTGCTCAGTGTGTGTCTCCTCCTCTGTATTTCAGAGCACACTGGTGAGGATCACGCCCCTGCCAACTCAGTCCCTTCAGGTGAGTGTTGAGCTTTGCGGCCCAGAGTATAGAGCACGTCTGCTGTGTCGAGAATCTTTGATCCCTGGGAGCTTCACTTGAACCCTGGTAGAAGACTACCAACCTAGCTGCTTCTGCCACGTCTCGGGTCCAAGCTGAAGACGGGTTTCCCGCTCTGATTTCCTTAGATGGCCCCCCTCCCATTATCCCGTATCCCCCACAATCTCTGGACTGAGTGTACTGAGCTTACTTGCTTGGACGGGAGTGGCCTTTCCTGAGTTTGGCCTTGGGTGAACGGCATCAAGACATGAGATCTTTTGCCTGGCAATAGCCTGTTCCCATGTGACTCTCCCGGCATCCGCAGGTGGGCTTCAGGACCCTGGGCCATCTGTGTGCTAGCTTCCTAGGGCAGAGTGGTACGTTTGTCACATATGACTTGGCTGCTCTGACCCAAATAATTTTACTCCCTAGTAGGGTCTGTGAAGTTTGGCCTCCTATACACCAGCCGAGTTCCAAGTTCCAGAGTGGCCCGAGGGAGGTTGTTCCCCTGAGGCTGGGCATGCCATCTGCCCAGGATCAGTGATCCAAAGGTCGGGTGCGGAGCCCGGTGGCCAGTTTTTCAGCTAAAACGGGCTTCGATTTCCCCTCCCTCACTGCCGGCATTGGCCTAGGTGTCCCGGGTTTCATGCAGACGAAACTCCTTCTTCTTTCTCCCAAGGAGGCCTGAAGGCCTAGGGGCACATTATTGAATAGTATGGGACCTTGGTGGCAGGAACTGTGTAGGGGCCTCAGGAAGGGTTCCCCCTTTCCCCTCCTGGGATCCTGGGGTGTCCTGGTAATTTGGGACTCTGGGTGAAGAGGCTCAGAGATCCCTGAGATCCACGGTGGACGTGGCTCCTGCTGGCCGGCATGCCGCCATTTGACAATTTTCGGAGCTGGTTGGTGTCATGGCAAAAGCCTTTGGACACGGGATTCCTGCCCGTACTGGCCAGAGCTGGGGGCTAGGCCCCCAAAAGTTTGAGTTCTGGACACACGCGGTGTACCAAGAGTGACCTCCTGAGGGACCCGGTGCTAAGGCTCCTGGCAGAGACAGGGAGATCGGTCCCATGCTCAGGATGTAGAGGGGTCCGTTTATCAGAAGAAGGTCTTTTTCCGCTGGATGCTCTGGGACCACTCTACTGCTCTGAGCATCTAGGGTCCCCAGCTCTGTCAGCTCTTCAGGCTTCTTTTGTGAATAAGACAAGAGGCAAACTCTGTGATGCTGATTTTGTGCCAGGGCAGAGGTACAGCCCGCTCAGACCTCCGCGTTTTGCATTCCACTCAGATGCTGTTCGCAGAGACACCCAGATGAACGGAAAGACAGAGAAAGAGACAGAGAGAGAATGAGAGAGATCAAGGGAACCCCATGAAGGCCAGGCCCGGCAATAGGGCGCGAGGTCAGCCTGTCACCCAGCGGGCCGCCCTGCAGCAGCTCAGGATGAGGGTAAGCAAGTGGAGAGCCTGGTGTCAGGCGAACCTGGCGGGGATGCTCGGTGCTCTGGGACACTTGGGTCAATGATGACAGCCACAATGTCATGAAGAGAGATGATGACATAAAAATCATGCTCAATAGGATTACGCTGAGGCCCAACCGAGGGCATGAGGAGGAAGAAGTGCTGGCCGTGCCGGCCTCCTCATCAGGACAATTTCCCTACAGCAGCCAGATGCCTTGGCCTTGCAGGGCAGCCGGGGAATCCCAGGCTCGCTCGCTCAGCTGCTCCACAGTGAGCCAGGCCGGCCTCTGCAGCTGCCCCAGCACCTCCTGGGTGTTACTGACACTGGGTTCTGAGATTGAAGGCCCAGCCTTGCTCAGTGCGTGTCCGCACCTCTGTGTTTCAGTGAGCACTGATGTGGATCGCTGGCCTGGAGTCTCACGCCCTTGAGGTGAGTGTTGAGCTTTGCAGTCCAGAGCCTGGGGGATGTCTGCTAAGTCAAGGCGTTGTTTGATCCCCGAGAGCCTCAGTTGAACACATATAGAAGAGAACCAAGCAAAGGGATTCTGCCGAATCCCGGGTCCAAGCTACAGACAGGTTGCCCGTGTGATAGGCTTGGATGGCCTCCCTCCTATTGTCAGAAATCCCCATCAACCTCTGGACCTTGTGTCCTGAAGGGCTTTTCTTGTAAGGGAGGGGCGTTTCCAGAGTTTCGTCCTGGGCGAACGGAGTCAAGACGTGAAGGCCTTCGCCTGGCAGTAGGCTCTGCCTGGGTGACTGGCTGGACGCTAGCAGGTGAGGTTCAGGTGCCTGGGCCATCTGTGTGCTAGCTTCCTAGGGGAGAGTGGTATGCTGGTCACACATGTCACGGCCGATCTTGCGTCAAAGATTGGTACTCCCTAGTAGGGTCGGGGAAGATATGCATCATATACACCAGAGAGGCTATGAGTTCCAGAAAGTGGCCACAGGGGAGGTTGTTCCCCAGAGATTGTGCATGCCATCCCTCCAGACTCAGGTATCCAAGTCTCGGATGCTGAGCCCTGTGGCCAGTTTGTCAGCTGAGCCTGCCTTTGATTTCTCCTTTCTCACTGCCGCTATTGGCCCAGAGTTCCACGGTTTCACCCAGGCGAACCTCATCTTATTCCTCCCAAATCAGCCCACTTGGCCTAGGGGCCCAATAATCCAAACCAAGCGAAATCAAATATGGGAACTGTGTACGGCCCAGAGGACAGGATTCCCCTTCTCCCCTTCTGGGATCCTGGTGCAGTCCCGGCAGTGTGGGCCTTTGGGTCTAAGGACTCATAGATATCCTAGAGAAAGGTGGCTCTCCCTCGGGCTGGCAAGTGTGTCCCCATCTGACAATTGCCCGGGCAGGTTGTTGTCATGCCGAAACCCTGGTGACATGGGAGTTTTCTGCCAGTACAGCCCAGAGCTGTCAAGAGAGTCCAGGAAATTTGATGTCCTGGACAGACAGGGGACAGAGAGTTTCACCTCATCGAGAAATCAACACTCAGCCATGTAATTGTGCTGTTAGGGATCGCAATAGACAGGGAGAGCTGTTCCATGGACAGGAGTGTGGGCAGGATATGGGATGCGAAGAAGGACTTTTTTTGCTCGATGCTCTGGGAACATTCTACTGCGCTGACCACCTAGGAGCCCAAGCTCTGTCAGCTCTTCGGGCTTCTTTGTATGGAAGACAAGTGCCAACCTCTGCGATGATGATTTTGTGCCATGGCAGGGGTGCAACGTGCTTAGGCTTCCGTGTTTTACATTCCACTCAGACGCTGTTCGCAGAGACAGCCAGATGGACAGAAAGCCAGAGACAAAGAGAGGAGACAGGGAAAGAGAGAGAAGCGAGAGCTATCGAGGGTGCCCCATGAAGCCCAGCCCCTGCGGGAAGGGATCAAGGCCAGCCTCTCACCCAGTGGGCCGCCCAGCAGTAGCCCAGGCTGAGGGTAAGCAAGTGGGAGGCCTGCTCTCAAGTGGAATGGCTGGCGCGGATGCTCGGGGATGTGGGACGCCTTGGGTCAATGATGACACCCACAATGTCATGAAGAGAGGTGATGACATAAAAGTCATGCTCACAGGATCACGCTGAGGCCCAGCCAAGGGAACGAGGAGGAAGAGGAGCTGTGCAGGCTCCCGCCTCAGGACAGTGTCCCGAGGGTAGTGAGATGCCTAGGCCTTGCAGGGCAGCCAGGGAAACCCAGGCTCCCTCAACTGCTCCACAGTGATCCAGGCCGGCCCGCCGCCCCTGCTGCTGCACCAGCACTTCCTGGGGATTCGTGACGCTGCGGTCTGGGATTCAAGTCCTAGCCTTGCTCAGTGTGTGTCTCCTCCTCTGTATTTCAGAGCACACTGGTGAGGATCACGGCCCTGCCAACTCAGTCCCTTCAGGTGAGTGTTGAGCTTTGCGGCCCAGAGTATAGAGCACGTCTGCTGTGTCGAGAATCTTTGATCCCTGGGAGCTTCACTTGAACCCTGGTAGAAGACTACCAACCTAGCTGCTTCTGCCACGTCTCGGGTCCAAGCTGAAGACGGGTTTCCCGCTCTGATTTCCTTAGATGGCCCCCCTCCCATTATCCCGTATCCCCCACAATCTCTGGACTGAGTGTACTGAGCTTACTTGCTTGGACGGGAGTGGCCTTTCCTGAGTTTGGCCTTGGGTGAACGGCATCAAGACATGAGATCTTTTGCCTGGCAATAGCCTGTTCCCATGTGACTCTCCCGGCATGCGCAGGTGGGGTTCAGGACCCTGGGCCATCTGTGTGCTAGCTTCCTAGGGCAGAGTGGTACGTTTGTCACATATGACTTGGCTGCTCTGACCCAAATAATTTTACTCCCTAGTAGGGTCTGTGAAGTTTTGCCTCCTATACACCAGCCGAGTTCCAAGTTCCAGAGTGGCCCGAGGGAGGTTGTTCCCCTGAGGCTGGGCATGCCATCTGCCCAGGATCAGTGATCCAAAGGTCGGGTGCGGAGCCCGGTGGCCAGTTTTTCAGCTAAAACGGGCTTCGATTTCCCCTCCCTCACTGCCGGCATTGGCCTAGGTGTCCCGGGTTTCATGCAGACGAAACTCCTTCTTCTTTCTCCCAAGGAGGCCTGAAGGCCTAGGGGCACATTATTGAATAGCACGGGACCTTGGTGGCAGGAACTGTGTAGGGGCCTCAGGAAGGGTTCCCCCTTTCCCCTCCTGGGATCCTGGGGTGTCCTGGTAATTTGGGACTCTGGGTGAAGAGGCTCCGAGATCCCTGAGATCCACGGTGGACGTGGCTCCTGCTGGCCGGCATGCCGCCATTTGACAATTTTCGGAGCTGGTTGGTGTCATGGCAAAAGCCTTTGGACACGAGATTCCTGCCCGTACTGGCCAGAGCTGGGGGCTAGGCCCCCAAAAGTTTGAGTTCTGGACACACGCGGTGTACCAAGAGTGACCTCCTGAGGGACCCGGTGCTAAGGCTCCTGGCAGAGACAGGGAGATCGGTCCCATGCTCAGGATGTAGAGGGGTCCGTTTATCAGAAGAAGGTCTTTTTCCGCTGGATGCTCTGCGACCACTCTACTGCTCTGAGCATCTAGGGGCCACAGCTCTGTCAGCTCTTCAGGCTTCTTTTGTGAATAAGACAAGAGGCAAACTCTGTGATGCTGATTTTGTGCCAGGGCAGAGGTACAGCCCGCTCAGACCTCCGCGTTTTGCATTCCACTCAGATGCTGTTCGCAGAGACACCCAGATGAACGGAAAGACAGAGAAAGAGACAGAGAGAGAATGAGAGAGATCAAGGGAACCCCATGAAGGCCAGGCCCGGCAATAGGGCGCGAGGTCAGCCTGTCACCCAGCGGGCCGCCCTGCAGCAGCTCAGGATGAGGGTAAGCAAGTGGAGAGCCTGGTGTCAGGCGAACCTGGCGGGGATGCTCGGTGCTCTGGGACACTTGGGTCAATGATGACAGCCACAATGTCATGAAGAGAGATGATGACATAAAAATCATGCTCAATAGGATTACGCTGAGGCCCAACCGAGGGCATGAGGAGGAAGAAGTGCTGGCCGTGCCGGCCTCCTCATCAGGACAATTTCCCTACAGCAGCCAGATGCCTTGGCCTTGCAGGGCAGCCGGGGAATCCCAGGCTCGCTCGCTCAGCTGCTCCACAGTGAGCCAGGCCGGCCTCTGCAGCTGCCCCAGCACCTCCTGGGTGTTACTGACACTGGGTTCTGAGATTGAAGGCCCAGCCTTGCTCAGTGCGTGTCCGCACCTCTGTGTTTCAGTGAGCACTGATGTGGATCGCTGGCCTGGAGTCTCACGCCCTTGAGGTGAGTGTTGAGCTTTGCAGTCCAGAGCCTGGGGGATGTCTGCTAAGTCAAGGCGTTGTTTGATCCCCGAGAGCCTCAGTTGAACACATATAGAAGCGAACCAAGCAAAGGGATTCTGCCGAATCCCGGGTCCAAGCTACAGACAGGTTGCCCCTGTGATAGGCTTGGATGGCCTCCCTCCTATTGTCAGAAATCCCCATCAACCTCTGGACCTTGTGTCCTGAGGGGCTTGGCTTGTAAGGGAGGGGCGTTTCCAGAGTTTCGTCCTGGGCGAACGGAGTCAAGACGTGAAGGCCTTCGCCTGGCAGTAGGCTCTGCCTGGGTGACTGGCTGGACGCTAGCAGGTGAGGTTCAGGTGCCTGGGCCATCTGTGTGCTAGCTTCCTAGGGGAGAGTGGTATGCTGGTCACACATGTCACGGCCGATCTTGCGTCAAAGAATGGTACTCCCTAGTAGGGTCGGGGAAGATATGCATCATATACACCAGAGAGGCTATGAGTTCCAGAAAGTGGCCACAGGGGAGGTTGTTCCCCAGAGATTGTGCATGCCATCCGTCCAGGCTCAGGTATCCAAGTCTCGGATGCTGAGCCCTGTGGCCAGTTTGTCAGCTGAGCCTGCCTTTGATTTCTCCTTTCTCACTGCCGCTATTGGCCCAGAGTTCCACGGTTTCACCCAGGCGAACCTCATCTTATTCCTCCCAAATCAGCCCACTTGGCCTAGGGGACCAATAATCCAAACCAAGCGAAATCAAATATGGGAACTGTGTACGGCCCAGAGGACAGGATTCCCCTTCTCCCCTTCTGGGATCCTGGTGCAGTCCCGGCAGTGTGGGCCTTTGGGTCTAGGGACTCATAGATATCCTAGAGAAAGGTGGCTCTCCCTCGGGCTGGCAAGTGTGTCCCCATCTGACAATTGCCGGGGCTGGTTGTTGTCATGCCGAAACCCTGGTGACATGGGAGTTTTCTGCCAGTACATCCCAGAGCTGTCAAGAGAGTCCAGGAAATTTGATGTCCTGGACAGACAGGGGACAGAGAGTTTCACCTCATCGAGAAATCAACACTCAGCCATGTAATTGTGCTGTTAGGGATCACAATAGACAGGGAGAGCTGTTCCATGGACAGGAGTGTGGGCAGGATATGGGATGTGAAGAAGGACTTTTTTTGCTCGATGCTCTGGGAACATTCTACTGCCCTGACCACCTAGGAGCCCAAGCTCTGTCAGCTCTTCGGGCTTCTTTGTATGGAAGACAAGTGCCAACCTCTGCGATGATGATTTTGTGCCATGGCAGGGGTGCAACGTTCTTAGGCTTCCGTGTTTTACATTCCACTCAGACGCTGTTCGCAGAGACAGCCAGATGGACAGAAAGCCAGAGACAAAGAGAGGAGACAGGGAAAGAGAGAGAAGCGAGAGCGATCGAGGACGTCCCATTGAAGCCCAGCCCCTGCGGCAAGGGATCAAGGCCAGCCTCTCACCCAGTGGGCCGCCCAGCAGTAGCCCAGGCTGAGGGTAAGCAAGTAGGAGGCCTGCTCTCAAGTGGAATGGCTGGCACGGATGCTCGGGGATGTGGGACGCCTTGGGTCAATGATGATACCCACAATGTCATGAAGAGAGGTGATGACATAAAAGTCATGCTCACAGGATCACGCTGAGGCCCAGCCAAGGGAACGAGGAGGAAGAGGAGCTGTGCAGGCTCCCGCCTCAGGACAGTGTCCCGAGGGTAGTGAGATGCCTAGGCCTTGCAGGGCAGCCAGGGAAACCCAGGCTCCCTCAACTGCTCCACAGTGAGCCAGGCCGGCCCGCCGCCCCTGCTGCTGCACCAGCACTTCCTGGGGATTCGTGACGCTGGGGTCTGGGATTCAAGTCCTAGCCTTGCTCAGTGTGTGTCTCCTCCTCTGTATTTCAGAGCACACTGGTGAGGATCACGCCCCTGCCAACTCAGTCCCTTCAGGTGAGTGTTGAGCTTTGCGGCCCAGAGTATAGAGCACGTCTGCTGTGTCGAGAATCTTTGATCCCTGGGAGCTTCACTTGAACCCTGGTAGAAGACTACCAACCTAGCTGCTTCTGCCACGTCTCGGGTCCAAGCTGAAGACGGGTTTCCCGCTCTGATTTCCTTAGATGGCCCCCCTCCCATTATCCCGTATCCCCCACAATCTCTGGACTGAGTGTACTGAGCTTACTTGCTTGGACGGGAGTGGCCTTTCCTGAGTTTGGCCTTGGGTGAACGGCATCAAGACATGAGATCTTTTGCCTGGCAATAGCCTGTTCCCATGTGACTCTCCCGGCATGCGCAGGTGGGGTTCAGGACCCTGGGCCATCTGTGTGCTAGCTTCCTAGGGCAGAGTGGTACGTTTGTCACATATGACTTGGCTGCTCTGACCCAAATAATTTTACTCCCTAGTAGGGTCTGTGAAGTTTTGCCTCCTATACACCAGCCGAGTTCCAAGTTCCAGAGTGGCCCGAGGGAGGTTGTTCCCCTGAGGCTGGGCATGCCATCTGCCCAGGATCAGTGATCCAAAGGTCGGGTGCGGAGCCCGGTGGCCAGTTTTTCAGCTAAAACGGGCTTCGATTTCCCCTCCCTCACTGCCGGCATTGGCCTAGGTGTCCCGGGTTTCATGCAGACGAAACTCCTTCTTCTTTCTCCCAAGGAGGCCTGAAGGCCTAGGGGCACATTATTGAATAGTATGGGACCTTGGTGGCAGGAACTGTGTAGGGGCCTCAGGAAGGGTTCCCCCTTTCCCCTCCTGGGATCCTGGGGTGTCCTGGTAATTTGGGACTCTGGGTGAAGAGGCTCAGAGATCCCTGAGATCCACGGTGGACGTGGCTCCTGCTGGCCGGCATGCCGCCATTTGACAATTTTCGGAGCTGGTTGGTGTCATGGCAAAAGCCTTTGGACACGGGATTCCTGCCCGTACTGGCCAGAGCTGGGGGCTAGGCCCCCAAAAGTTTGAGTTCTGGACACACGCGGTGTACCAAGAGTGACCTCCTGAGGGACCCGGTGCTAAGGCTCCTGGCAGAGACAGGGAGATCGGTCCCATGCTCAGGATGTAGAGGGGTCCGTTTATCAGAAGAAGGTCTTTTTCCGCTGGATGCTCTGGGACCACTCTACTGCTCTGAGCATCTAGGGTCCCCAGCTCTGTCAGCTCTTCAGGCTTCTTTTGTGAATAAGACAAGAGGCAAACTCTGTGATGCTGATTTTGTGCCAGGGCAGAGGTACAGCCCGCTCAGACCTCCGCGTTTTGCATTCCACTCAGATGCTGTTCGCAGAGACACCCAGATGAACGGAAAGACAGAGAAAGAGACAGAGAGAGAATGAGAGAGATCAAGGGAACCCCATGAAGGCCAGGCCCGGCAATAGGGCGCGAGGTCAGCCTGTCACCCAGCGGGCCGCCCTGCAGCAGCTCAGGATGAGGGTAAGCAAGTGGAGAGCCTGGTGTCAGGCGAACCTGGCGGGGATGCTCGGTGCTCTGGGACACTTGGGTCAATGATGACAGCCACAATGTCATGAAGAGAGATGATGACATAAAAATCATGCTCAATAGGATTACGCTGAGGCCCAACCGAGGGCATGAGGAGGAAGAAGTGCTGGCCGTGCCGGCCTCCTCATCAGGACAATTTCCCTACAGCAGCCAGATGCCTTGGCCTTGCAGGGCAGCCGGGGAATCCCAGGCTCGCTCGCTCAGCTGCTCCACAGTGAGCCAGGCCGGCCTCTGCAGCTGCCCCAGCACCTCCTGGGTGTTACTGACACTGGGTTCTGAGATTGAAGGCCCAGCCTTGCTCAGTGCGTGTCCGCACCTCTGTGTTTCAGTGAGCACTGATGTGGATCGCTGGCCTGGAGTCTCACGCCCTTGAGGTGAGTGTTGAGCTTTGCAGTCCAGAGCCTGGGGGATGTCTGCTAAGTCAAGGCGTTGTTTGATCCCCGAGAGCCTCAGTTGAACACATATAGAAGCGAACCAAGCAAAGGGATTCTGCCGAATCCCGGGTCCAAGCTACAGACAGGTTGCCCCTGTGATAGGCTTGGATGGCCTCCCTCCTATTGTCAGAAATCCCCATCAACCTCTGGACCTTGTGTCCTGAGGGGCTTGGCTTGTAAGGGAGGCGCGTTTCCAGAGTTTCGTCCTGGGCGAACGGAGTCAAGACGTGAAGGCCTTCGCCTGGCAGTAGGCTCTGCCTGGGTGACTGGCTGGACGCTAGCAGGTGAGGTTCAGGTGCCTGGGCCATCTGTGTGCTAGCTTCCTAGGGGAGAGTGGTATGCTGGTCACACATGTCACGGCCGATCTTGCGTCAAAGAATGGTACTCCCTAGTAGGGTCGGGGAAGATATGCATCATATACACCAGAGAGGCTATGAGTTCCAGAAAGTGGCCACAGGGGAGGTTGTTCCCCAGAGATTGTGCATGCCATCCGTCCAGGCTCAGGTATCCAAGTCTCGGATGCTGAGCCCTGTGGCCAGTTTGTCAGCTGAGCCTGCCTTTGATTTCTCCTTTCTCACTGCCGCTATTGGCCCAGAGTTCCACGGTTTCACCCAGGCGAACCTCATCTTATTCCTCCCAAATTAGCCCACTTGGCCTAGGGGCCCAATAATCCAAACCAAGCGAAATCAAATATGGGAACTGTGTACGGCCCAGAGGACAGGATTCCCCTTCTCCCCTTCTGGGATCCTGGTGCAGTCCCGGCAGTGTGGGCCTTTGGGTCTAGGGACTCATAGATATCCTAGAGAAAGGTGGCTCTCCCTCGGGCTGGCAAGTGTGTCCCCATCTGACAATTGCCCGGGCAGGTTGTTGTCATGCCGAAACCCTGGTGACATGGGAGTTTTCTGCCAGTACAGCCCAGAGCTGTCAAGAGAGTCCAGGAAATTTGATGTCCTGGACAGACAGGGGACAGAGAGTTTCACCTCATCGAGAAATCAACACTCAGCCATGCAATTGTGCTGTTAGGGATCGCAATAGACATGGAGAGCTGTTTCATGGACAGGAGTGTAGGCAGGATATGGGATGCGAAGAAGGACTTTTTTTGCTCGATGCTCTGGGAACATTCTACTGCCCTGACCACCTAGGAGCCCAAGCTCTGTCAGCTCTTCGGGCTTCTTTGTATGGAAGACAAGTGCCAACCTCTGCGATGATGATTTTGTGCCATGGCAGGGGTGCAACGTGCTTAGGCTTCCGTGTTTTACATTCCACTCAGACGCTGTTCGCAGAGACAGCCAGATGGACAGAAAGCCAGAGACAAAGAGAGGAGACAGGGAAAGAGAGAGAAGCGAGAGCGATCGAGGGCGTCCCATTGAAGCCCAGCCCCTGCGGCAAGGGATCAAGGCCAGCCTCTCACCCAGTGGGCCGCCCAGCAGTAGCCCAGGCTGAGGGTAAGCAAGTGGGAGGCCTGCTCTCAAGTGGAATGGCTGGCGCGGATGCTCGGGGATGTGGGACGCCTTGGGTCAATGATGACACCCACAATGTCATGAAGAGAGGTGATGACATAAAAGTCATGCTCACAGGATCACGCTGAGGCCCAGCCAAGGGAACGAGGAGGAAGAGGAGCTGTGCAGGCTCCCGCCTCTGGACAGTGTCCAGAGGGTAGTGAGATGCCTAGGCCTTGCAGGGCAGCCAGGGAAACCCAGGCTCCCTCAACTGCTCCACAGTGAGCCAGGCCGGCCCGCGGCCCCTGCTGCTGCACCAGCACTTCCTGGGGATTCGTGACGCTGGGGTCTGGGATTCAAGTACTAGCCTTGCTCACTGTGTGTCTCCTCCTCTGTATTTCAGAGCACACTGGTGAGGATCACGGCCCTGCCAACTCAGTCCCTTCAGGTGAGTGTTGAGCTTTGCCGCCCAGAGTATAGAGCACGTCTGCTGTGTCGAGAATCTTTGATCCCTGGGAGCTTCACTTGAACCCTGGTAGAAGACTACCAACCTAGCTGCTTCTGCCACGTCTCGGGTCCAAGCTGAAGACGGGTTTCCCGCTCTGATTTCCTTAGATGGGTCCCCTCCCATTATCCCGTATCCCCCACAATCTCTGGACTGAGTGTACTGAGCTTACTTGCTTGGACGGGAGTGGCCTTTCCTGAGTTTGGCCTTGGGTGAACGGCATCAAGACATGAGATCTTTTGCCTGGCAATAGCCTGTTCCCATGTGACTCTCCCGGCATGCGCAGGTGGGGTTCAGGACCCTGGGCCATCTGTGTGCTAGCTTCCTAGGGCAGAGTGGTACGTTTGTCACATATGACTTGGCTGCTCTGACCCAAATAATTTTACTCCCTAGTAGGGTCTGTGAAGTTTTGCCTCCTATACACCAGCCGAGTTCCAAGTTCCAGAGTGGCCCGAGGGAGGTTGTTCCCCTGAGGCTGGGCATGCCATCTGCCCAGGATCAGTGATCCAAAGGTCGGGTGCGGAGCCCGGTGGCCAGTTTTTCAGCTAAAACGGGCTTCGATTTCCCCTCCCTCACTGCCGGCATTGGCCTAGGTGTCCCGGGTTTCATGCAGACGAAACTCCTTCTTCTTTCTCCCAAGGAGGCCTGAAGGCCTAGGGGCACATTATTGAATAGTATGGGACCTTGGTGGCAGGAACTGTGTAGGGGCCTCAGGAAGGGTTCCCCCTTTCCCCTCCTGGGATCCTGGGGTGTCCTGGTAATTTGGGACTCTGGGTGAAGAGGCTCAGAGATCCCTGAGATCCACGGTGGACGTGGCTCCTGCTGGCCGGCATGCCGCCATTTGACAATTTTCGGAGCTGGTTGGTGTCATGGCAAAAGCCTTTGGACACGGGATTCCTGCCCGTACTGGCCAGAGCTGGGGGCTAGGCCCCCAAAAGTTTGAGTTCTGGACACACGCGGTGTACCAAGAGTGACCTCCTGAGGGACCCGGTGCTAAGGCTCCTGGCAGAGACAGGGAGATCGGTCCCATGCTCAGGATGTAGAGGGGTCCGTTTATCAGAAGAAGGTCTTTTTCCGCTGGATGCTCTGGGACCACTCTACTGCTCTGAGCATCTAGGGTCCCCAGCTCTGTCAGCTCTTCAGGCTTCTTTTGTGAATAAGACAAGAGGCAAACTCTGTGATGCTGATTTTGTGCCAGGGCAGAGGTACAGCCCGCTCAGACCTCCGCGTTTTGCATTCCACTCAGATGCTGTTCGCAGAGACACCCAGATGAACGGAAAGACAGAGAAAGAGACAGAGAGAGAATGAGAGAGATCAAGGGAACCCCATGAAGGCCAGGCCCGGCAATAGGGCGCGAGGTCAGCCTGTCACCCAGCGGGCCGCCCTGCAGCAGCTCAGGATGAGGGTAAGCAAGTGGAGAGCCTGGTGTCAGGCGAACCTGGCGGGGATGCTCGGTGCTCTGGGACACTTGGGTCAATGATGACAGCCACAATGTCATGAAGAGAGATGATGACATAAAAATCATGCTCAATAGGATTACGCTGAGGCCCAACTGAGGGCATGAGGAGGAAGAAGTGCTGGCCGTGCCGGCCTCCTCATCAGGACAATTTCCCTACAGCAGCCAGATGCCTTGGCCTTGCAGGGCAGCCGGGGAATCCCAGGCTCGCTCGCTCAGCTGCTCCACAGTGAGCCAGGCCGGCCTCTGCAGCTGCCCCAGCACCTCCTGGGTGTTACTGACACTGGGTTCTGAGATTGAAGGCCCAGCCTTGCTCAGTGCGTGTCCGCACCTCTGTGTTTCAGTGAGCACTGATGTGGATCGCTGGCCTGGAGTCTCACGCCCTTGAGGTGAGTGTTGAGCTTTGCAGTCCAGAGCCTGGGGGATGTCTGCTAAGTCAAGGCGTTGTTTGATCCCCGAGAGCCTCAGTTGAACACATATAGAAGCGAACCAAGCAAAGGGATTCTGCCGAATCCCGGGTCCAAGCTACAGACAGGTTGCCCCTGTGATAGGCTTGGATGGCCTCCCTCCTATTGTCAGAAATCCCCATCAACCTCTGGACCTTGTGTCCTGAGGGGCTTGGCTTGTAAGGGAGGCGCGTTTCCAGAGTTTCGTCCTGGGCGAACGGAGTCAAGACGTGAAGGCCTTCGCCTGGCAGTAGGCTCTGCCTGGGTGACTGGCTGGACGCTAGCAGGTGAGGTTCAGGTGCCTGGGCCATCTGTGTGCTAGCTTCCTAGGGGAGAGTGGTATGCTGGTCACACATGTCACGGCCGATCTTGCGTCAAAGAATGGTACTCCCTAGTAGGGTCGGGGAAGATATGCATCATATACACCAGAGAGGCTATGAGTTCCAGAAAGTGGCCACAGGGGAGGTTGTTCCCCAGAGATTGTGCATGCCATCCGTCCAGGCTCAGGTATCCAAGTCTCGGATGCTGAGCCCTGTGGCCAGTTTGTCAGCTGAGCCTGCCTTTGATTTCTCCTTTCTCACTGCCGCTATTGGCCCAGAGTTCCACGGTTTCACCCAGGCGAACCTCATCTTATTCCTCCCAAATTAGCCCACTTGGCCTAGGGGCCCAATAATCCAAACCAAGCGAAATCAAATATGGGAACTGTGTACGGCCCAGAGGACAGGATTCCCCTTCTCCCCTTCTGGGATCCTGGTGCAGTCCCGGCAGTGTGGGCCTTTGGGTCTAGGGACTCATAGATATCCTAGAGAAAGGTGGCTCTCCCTCGGGCTGGCAAGTGTGTCCCCATCTGACAATTGCCCGGGCAGGTTGTTGTCATGCCGAAACCCTGGTGACATGGGAGTTTTCTGCCAGTACAGCCCAGAGCTGTCAAGAGAGTCCAGGAAATTTGATGTCCTGGACAGACAGGGGACAGAGAGTTTCACCTCATCGAGAAATCAACACTCAGCCATGCAATTGTGCTGTTAGGGATCGCAATAGACATGGAGAGCTGTTTCATGGACAGGAGTGTAGGCAGGATATGGGATGCGAAGAAGGACTTTTTTTGCTCGATGCTCTGGGAACATTCTACTGCCCTGACCACCTAGGAGCCCAAGCTCTGTCAGCTCTTCGGGCTTCTTTGTATGGAAGACAAGTGCCAACCTCTGCGATGATGATTTTGTGCCATGGCAGGGGTGCAACGTGCTTAGGCTTCCGTGTTTTACATTCCACTCAGACGCTGTTCGCAGAGACAGCCAGATGGACAGAAAGCCAGAGACAAAGAGAGGAGACAGGGAAAGAGAGAGAAGCGAGAGCGATCGAGGGCGTCCCATTGAAGCCCAGCCCCTGCGGCAAGGGATCAAGGCCAGCCTCTCACCCAGTGGGCCGCCCAGCAGTAGCCCAGGCTGAGGGTAAGCAAGTGGGAGGCCTGCTCTCAAGTGGAATGGCTGGCGCGGATGCTCGGGGATGTGGGACGCCTTGGGTCAATGATGACACCCACAATGTCATGAAGAGAGGTGATGACATAAAAGTCATGCTCACAGGATCACGCTGAGGCCCAGCCAAGGGAACGAGGAGGAAGAGGAGCTGTGCAGGCTCCCGCCTCTGGACAGTGTCCAGAGGGTAGTGAGATGCCTAGGCCTTGCAGGGCAGCCAGGGAAACCCAGGCTCCCTCAACTGCTCCACAGTGAGCCAGGCCGGCCCGCGGCCCCTGCTGCTGCACCAGCACTTCCTGGGGATTCGTGACGCTGGGGTCTGGGATTCAAGTACTAGCCTTGCTCACTGTGTGTCTCCTCCTCTGTATTTCAGAGCACACTGGTGAGGATCACGGCCCTGCCAACTCAGTCCCTTCAGGTGAGTGTTGAGCTTTGCCGCCCAGAGTATAGAGCACGTCTGCTGTGTCGAGAATCTTTGATCCCTGGGAGCTTCACTTGAACCCTGGTAGAAGACTACCAACCTAGCTGCTTCTGCCACGTCTCGGGTCCAAGCTGAAGACGGGTTTCCCGCTCTGATTTCCTTAGATGGGTCCCCTCCCATTATCCCGTATCCCCCACAATCTCTGGACTGAGTGTACTGAGCTTACTTGCTTGGACGGGAGTGGCCTTTCCTGAGGTTGGCCTTGGGTGAACGGCATCAAGACATGAGATCTTTTGCCTGGCAATAGCCTGTTCCCATGTGACTCTCCCGGCATCCGCAGGTGGGGTTCAGGACCCTGGGCCATCTGTGTGCTAGCTTCCTAAGGCAGAGTGGTACGTTTGTCACATATGACTTGGCTGCTCTGACCCAAATAATTTTACTCCCTAGTAGGGTCTGTGAAGTTTTGCCTCCTATACACCAGCCGAGTTCCAAGTTCCAGAGTGGCCCGAGGGAGGTTGTTCCCCTGAGGCTGGGCATGCCATCTGCCCAGGATCAGTGATCCAAAGGTCGGGTGCGGAGCCCGGTGGCCAGTTTTTCAGCTAAAACGGGCTTCGATTTCCCCTCCCTCACTGCCGGCATTGGCCTAGGTGTCCCGGGTTTCATGCAGACGAAACTCCTTCTTCTTTCTCCCAAGGAGGCCTGAAGGCCTAGGGGCACATTATTGAATAGCATGGGACCTTGGTGGCAGGAACTGTGTAGGGGCCTCAGGAAGGGTTCCCCCTTTCCCCTCCTGGGATCCTGGGGTGTCCTGGTAATTTGGGACTCTGGGTGAAGAGGCTCCGAGATCCCTGAGATCCACGGTGGACGTGGCTCCTGCTGGCCGGCATGCCGCCATTTGACAATTTTCGGAGCTGGTTGGTGTCATGGCAAAAGCCTTTGGACACGGGATTCCTGCCCGTACTGGCCAGAGCTGGGGGCTAGGCCCCCAAAAGTTTGAGTTCTGGACACACGCGGTGTACCAAGAGTGACCTCCTGAGGGACCCGGTGCTGAGGCTCCTGGCAGAGACAGGGAGATCGGTCCCATGCTCTTGATGTAGAGGGGTCCGTTTATCAGAAGAAGGTCTTTTTCCGCTGGATGCTCTGGGACCACTCTACTGCTCTGAGCATCTAGGGGCCCCAGCTCTGTCAGCTCTTCAGGCTTCTTTTGTGAATAAGACAAGAGGCAAACTCTGTGATGCTGATTTTGTGCCAGGGCAGAGGTACAGCCCGCTCAGACCTCCGCGTTTTGCATTCCACTCAGATGCTGTTCGCAGAGACACCCAGATGAACGGAAAGACAGAGAAAGAGACAGAGAGAGAATGAGAGAGATCAAGGGAACCCCATGAAGGCCAGGCCCGGCAATAGGACGCGAGGTCAGCCTGTCACCCAGTGGGCCGCCCTGCAGCAGCTCAGGATGAGGGTAAGCAAGTGGAGAGCCTGGTGTCAGGCGAACCTGGCGGGGATGCTCGGTGCTCTGGGACACTTGGGTCAATGATGACAGCCACAATGTCATGAAGAGAGATGATGACATAAAAATCATGCTCAATAGGATTACGCTGAGGCCCAACCGAGGGCATGAGGAGGAAGAAGTGCTGGCCGTGCCGGCCTCCTCATCAGGACAATTTCCCTACAGCAGCCAGATGCCTTGGCCTTGCAGGGCAGCCGGGGAATCCCAGGCTCGCTCGCTCAGCTGCTCCACAGTGAGCCAGGCCGGCCTCTGCAGCTGCCCCAGCACCTCCTGGGTGTTACTGACACTGGGTTCTGAGATTGAAGGCCCAGCCTTGCTCAGTGCGTGTCCGCACCTCTGTGTTTCAGTGAGCACTGATGTGGATCGCTGGCCTGGAGTCTCACGCCCTTGAGGTGAGTGTTGAGCTTTGCAGTCCAGAGCCTGGGGGATGTCTGCTAAGTCAAGGCGTTGTTTGATCCCCGAGAGCCTCAGTTGAACACATATAGAAGCGAACCAAGCAAAGGGATTCTGCCGAATCCCGGGTCCAAGCTACAGACAGGTTGCCCCTGTGATAGGCTTGGATGGCCTCCCTCCTATTGTCAGAAATCCCCATCAACCTCTGGACCTTGTGTCCTGAGGGGCTTGGCTTGTAAGGGAGGCGCGTTTCCAGAGTTTCGTCCTGGGCGAACGGAGTCAAGACGTGAAGGCCTTCGCCTGGCAGTAGGCTCTGCCTGGGTGACTGGCTGGACGCTAGCAGGTGAGGTTCAGGTGCCTGGGCCATCTGTGTGCTAGCTTCCTAGGGGAGAGTGGTATGCTGGTCACACATGTCACGGCCGATCTTGCGTCAAAGAATGGTACTCCCTAGTAGGGTCGGGGAAGATATGCATCATATACACCAGAGAGGCTATGAGTTCCAGAAAGTGGCCACAGGGGAGGTTGTTCCCCAGAGATTGTGCATGCCATCCGTCCAGGCTCAGGTATCCAAGTCTCGGATGCTGAGCCCTGTGGCCAGTTTGTCAGCTGAGCCTGCCTTTGATTTCTCCTTTCTCACTGCCGCTATTGGCCCAGAGTTCCACGGTTTCACCCAGGCGAACCTCATCTTATTCCTCCCAAATTAGCCCACTTGGCCTAGGGGCCCAATAATCCAAACCAAGCGAAATCAAATATGGGAACTGTGTACGGCCCAGAGGACAGGATTCCCCTTCTCCCCTTCTGGGATCCTGGTGCAGTCCCGGCAGTGTGGGCCTTTGGGTCTAGGGACTCATAGATATCCTAGAGAAAGGTGGCTCTCCCTCGGGCTGGCAAGTGTGTCCCCATCTGACAATTGCCCGGGCAGGTTGTTGTCATGCCGAAACTCTGGTGACATGGGAGTTTTCTGCCAGTACAGCCCAGAGCTGTCAAGAGAGTCCAGGAAATTTGATGTCCTGGACAGACAGGGGACAGAGAGTTTCACCTCATCGAGAAATCAACACTCAGCCATGTAATTGTGCTGTTAGGGATCGCAATAGACAGGGAGAGCTGTTCCATGGACAGGAGTGTGGGCAGGATATGGGATGCGAAGAAGGACTTTTTTTGCTCGATGCTCTGGGAACATTCTACTGCGCTGACCACCTAGGAGCCCAAGCTCTGTCAGCTCTTCGGGCTTCTTTGTATGGAAGACAAGTGCCAACCTCTGCGATGATGATTTTGTGCCATGGCAGGGGTGCAACGTGCTTAGGTTTCCGTGTTTTACATTCCACTCAGACGCTGTTCGCAGAGACAGCCAGATGGACAGAAAGCCAGAGACAAAGAGAGGAGACAGGGAAAGAGAGAGAAGCGAGAGCGATCGAGGGCGTCCCATTGAAGCCCAGCCCCTGCGGCAAGGGATCAAGGCCAGCCTCTCTCCCAGTGGGCCGCCCAGCAGTAGCCCAGGCTGAGGGTAAGCAAGTGGGAGGCCTGCTCTCAAGTGGAATGGCTGGCGCGGATGCTCGGGGATGTGGGACGCCTTGGGTCAATGATGACACCCACAATGTCATGAAGAGAGGTGATGACATAAAAGTCATGCTCACAGGATCACGCTGAGGCCCAGCCAAGGGAACGAGGAGGAAGAGGAGCTGTGCAGGCTCCCGCCTCTGGACAGTGTCCAGAGGGTAGTGAGATGCCTAGGCCTTGCAGGGCAGCCAGGGAAACCCAGGCTCCCTCAACTGCTCCACAGTGAGCCAGGCCGGCCCGCGGCCCCTGCTGCTGCACCAGCACTTCCTGGGGATTCGTGACGCTGGGGTCTGGGATTCAAGTACTAGCCTTGCTCACTGTGTGTCTCCTCCTCTGTATTTCAGAGCACACTGGTGAGGATCACGGCCCTGCCAACTCAGTCCCTTCAGGTGAGTGTTGAGCTTTGCCGCCCAGAGTATAGAGCACGTCTGCTGTGTCGAGAATCTTTGATCCCTGGGAGCTTCACTTGAACCCTGGTAGAAGACTACCAACCTAGCTGCTTCTGCCACGTCTCGGGTCCAAGCTGAAGACGGGTTTCCCGCTCTGATTTCCTTAGATGGGCCCCCTCCCATTATCCCGTATCCCCCACAATCTCTGGACTGAGTGTACTGAGCTTACTTGCTTGGACGGGAGTGGCCTTTCCTGAGGTTGGCCTTGGGTGAACGGCATCAAGACATGAGATCTTTTGCCTGGCAATAGCCTGTTCCCATGTGACTCTCCCGGCATCCGCAGGTGGGGTTCAGGACCCTGGGCCATCTGTGTGCTAGCTTCCTAAGGCAGAGTGGTACGTTTGTCACATATGACTTGGCTGCTCTGACCCAAATAATTTTACTCCCTAGTAGGGTCTGTGAAGTTTTGCCTCCTATACACCAGCCGAGTTCCAAGTTCCAGAGTGGCCCGAGGGAGGTTGTTCCCCTGAGGCTGGGCATGCCATCTGCCCAGGATCAGTGATCCAAAGGTCGGGTGCGGAGCCCGGTGGCCAGTTTTTCAGCTAAAACGGGCTTCGATTTCCCCTCCCTCACTGCCGGCATTGGCCTAGGTGTCCCGGGTTTCATGCAGACGAAACTCCTTCTTCTTTCTCCCAAGGAGGCCTGAAGGCCTAGGGGCACATTATTGAATAGCATGGGACCTTGGTGGCAGGAACTGTGTAGGGGCCTCAGGAAGGGTTCCCCCTTTCCCCTCCTGGGATCCTGGGGTGTCCTGGTAATTTGGGACTCTGGGTGAAGAGGCTCCGAGATCCCTGAGATCCACGGTGGACGTGGCTCCTGCTGGCCGGCATGCCGCCATTTGACAATTTTCGGAGCTGGTTGGTGTCATGGCAAAAGCCTTTGGACACGGGATTCCTGCCCGTACTGGCCAGAGCTGGGGGCTAGGCCCCCAAAAGTTTGAGTTCTGGACACACGCGGTGTACCAAGAGTGACCTCCTGAGGGACCCGGTGCTGAGGCTCCTGGCAGAGACAGGGAGATCGGTCCCATGCTCTTGATGTAGAGGGGTCCGTTTATCAGAAGAAGGTCTTTTTCCGCTGGATGCTCTGGGACCACTCTACTGCTCTGAGCATCTAGGGGCCCCAGCTCTGTCAGCTCTTCAGGCTTCTTTTGTGAATAAGACAAGAGGCAAACTCTGTGATGCTGATTTTGTGCCAGGGCAGAGGTACAGCCCGCTCAGACCTCCGCGTTTTGCATTCCACTCAGATGCTGTTCGCAGAGACACCCAGATGAACGGAAAGACAGAGAAAGAGACAGAGAGAGAATGAGAGAGATCAAGGGAACCCCATGAAGGCCAGGCCCGGCAATAGGACGCGAGGTCAGCCTGTCACCCAGTGGGCCGCCCTGCAGCAGCTCAGGATGAGGGTAAGCAAGTGGAGAGCCTGGTGTCAGGCGAACCTGGCGGGGATGCTCGGTGCTCTGGGACACTTGGGTCAATGATGACAGCCACAATGTCATGAAGAGAGATGATGACATAAAAATCATGCTCAATAGGATTACGCTGAGGCCCAACCGAGGGCATGAGGAGGAAGAAGTGCTGGCCGTGCCGGCCTCCTCATCAGGACAATTTCCCTACAGCAGCCAGATGCCTTGGCCTTGCAGGGCAGCCGGGGAATCCCAGGCTCGCTCGCTCAGCTGCTCCACAGTGAGCCAGGCCGGCCTCTGCAGCTGCCCCAGCACCTCCTGGGTGTTGCTGACACTGGTTTCTGAGATTGAAGGCCCAGCCTTGCTCAGTGCGTGTCCGCACCTCTGTGTTTCAGTGAGCACTGATGTGGATCGCTGGCCTGGAGTCTCACGCCCTTGAGGTGAGTGTTGAGCTTTGCAGTCCAGAGCCTGGGGGATGTCTGCTAAGTCAAGGCATTGTTTGATCCCCGAGAGCCTCAGTTGAACACATATAGAAGCGAACCAAGCAAAGGGATTCTGCCGAATCCCGGGTCCAAGCTACAGACAGGTTGCCCCTGTGATAGGCTTGGATGGCCTCCCTCCTATTTTCAGAAATCCCCATCAACCTCTGGACCTTGTGTCCTGAGGGGCTTGGCTTGTAAGGGAGGGGCGTTTCCAGAGTGTCGTCCTGGGCGAACGGAGTCAAGACGTGAAGGCCTTCGCCTGGCAGTAGGCTCTGCCTGGGTGACTGGCTGGACGCTAGCAGGTGAGGTTCAGGTGCCTGGGCCATCTGTGTGCTAGCTTCCTAGGGGAGAGTGGTATGCTGGTCACACATGTCACGGCCGATCTTGCGTCAAAGAATGGTACTCCCTAGTAGGGTCGGGGAAGATATGCATCATATACACCAGAGAGGCTATGAGTTCCAGAAAGTGGCCACAGGGGAGGTTTTTCCCCAGAGATTGTGCATGCCATCCGTCCAGGCTCAGGTATCCAAGTCTCGGATGCTGAGCCCTGTGGCCAGTTTGTCAGCTGAGCCTGCCTTTGATTTCTCCTTTCTCACTGCCGCTATTGGCCCAGAGTTCCACGGTTTCACCCAGGCGAACCTCATCTTATTCCTCCCAAATTAGCCCACTTGGCCTAGGGGCCCAATAATCCAAACCAAGCGAAATCAAATATGGGAACTGTGTACGGCCCAGAGGACAGGATTCCCCTTCTCCCCTTCTGGGATCCTGGTGCAGTCCCGGCAGTGTGGGCCTTTGGGTCTAGGGACTCATAGATATCCTAGAGAAAGGTGGCTCTCCCTCGGGCCTGCAAGTGTGTCCCCATCTGACAATTGCCCGGGCAGGTAGTTGTCATGCCGAAACCCTGGTGACATGGGAGTTTTCTGCCAGTACAGCCCAGAGCTGTCAAGAGAGTCCAGGAAATTTGATGTCCTGGACAGACAGGGGACAGAGAGTTTCACCTCATCGAGAAATCAACACTCAGCCATGTAATTGTGCTGTTAGGGATCGCAATAGACAGGGAGAGCTGTTCCATGGACAGGAGTGTGGGCAGGATATGGGATGCGAAGAAGGACTTTTTTTGCTCGATGCTCTGGGAACATTCTACTGCCCTGACCATCTAGGAGCCCAAGCTCTGTCAGCTCTTCGGGCTTCTTTGTATGGAAGACAAGTGCCAACCTCTGCGATGATGATTTTGTGCCATGGCAGGGGTGCAACGTGCTTAGGCTTCCGTGTTTTACATTCCACTCAGACGCTGTTCGCAGAGACAGCCAGATGGACAGAAAGCCAGAGACAAAGAGAGGAGACAGGGAAAGAGAGAGAAGCGAGAGCGATCGAGGGCGTCCCATTGAAGCCCAGCCCCTGCGGCAAGGGATCAAGGCCAGCCTCTCACCCAGTGGGCCGCCCAGCAGTAGCCCAGGCTGAGGGTAAGCAAGTGGGAGGCCTGCTCTCAAGTGGAATGGCTGGCGCGGATGCTCGGGGATGTGGGACGCCTTGGGTCAATGATGACACCCACAATGTCATGAAGAGAGGTGATGACATAAAAGTCATGCTCACAGGATCACGCTGAGGCCCAGCCAAGGGAACGAGGAGGAAGAGGAGCTGTGCAGGCTCCCGCCTCTGGACAGTGTCCAGAGGGTAGTGAGATGCCTAGGCCTTGCAGGGCAGCCAGGGAAACCCAGGCTCCCTCAACTGCTCCACAGTGAGCCAGGCCGGCCCGCGGCCCCTGCTGCTGCACCAGCACTTCCTGGGGATTCGTGACGCTGGGGTCTGGGATTCAAGTACTAGCCTTGCTCACTGTGTGTCTCCTCCTCTGTATTTCAGAGCACACTGGTGAGGATCACGGCCCTGCCAACTCAGTCCCTTCAGGTGAGTGTTGAGCTTTGCCGCCCAGAGTATAGAGCACGTCTGCTGTGTCGAGAATCTTTGATCCCTGGGAGCTTCACTTGAACCCTGGTAGAAGACTACCAACCTAGCTGCTTCTGCCACGTCTCGGGTCCAAGCTGAAGACGGGTTTCCCGCTCTGATTTCCTTAGATGGGCCCCCTCCCATTATCCCGTATCCCCCACAATCTCTGGACTGAGTGTACTGAGCTTACTTGCTTGGACGGGAGTGGCCTTTCCTGAGGTTGGCCTTGGGTGAACGGCATCAAGACATGAGATCTTTTGCCTGGCAATAGCCTGTTCCCATGTGACTCTCCCGGCATCCGCAGGTGGGGTTCAGGACCCTGGGCCATCTGTGTGCTAGCTTCCTAAGGCAGAGTGGTACGTTTGTCACATATGACTTGGCTGCTCTGACCCAAATAATTTTACTCCCTAGTAGGGTCTGTGAAGTTTTGCCTCCTATACACCAGCCGAGTTCCAAGTTCCAGAGTGGCCCGAGGGAGGTTGTTCCCCTGAGGCTGGGCATGCCATCTGCCCAGGATCAGTGATCCAAAGGTCGGGTGCGGAGCCCGGTGGCCAGTTTTTCAGCTAAAACGGGCTTCGATTTCCCCTCCCTCACTGCCGGCATTGGCCTAGGTGTCCCGGGTTTCATGCAGACGAAACTCCTTCTTCTTTCTCCCAAGGAGGCCTGAAGGCCTAGGGGCACATTATTGAATAGCATGGGACCTTGGTGGCAGGAACTGTGTAGGGGCCTCAGGAAGGGTTCCCCCTTTCCCCTCCTGGGATCCTGGGGTGTCCTGGTAATTTGGGACTCTGGGTGAAGAGGCTCCGAGATCCCTGAGATCCACGGTGGACGTGGCTCCTGCTGGCCGGCATGCCGCCATTTGACAATTTTCGGAGCTGGTTGGTGTCATGGCAAAAGCCTTTGGACACGGGATTCCTGCCCGTACTGGCCAGAGCTGGGGGCTAGGCCCCCAAAAGTTTGAGTTCTGGACACACGCGGTGTACCAAGAGTGACCTCCTGAGGGACCCGGTGCTGAGGCTCCTGGCAGAGACAGGGAGATCGGTCCCATGCTCTTGATGTAGAGGGGTCCGTTTATCAGAAGAAGGTCTTTTTCCGCTGGATGCTCTGGGACCACTCTACTGCTCTGAGCATCTAGGGGCCCCAGCTCTGTCAGCTCTTCAGGCTTCTTTTGTGAATAAGACAAGAGGCAAACTCTGTGATGCTGATTTTGTGCCAGGGCAGAGGTACAGCCCGCTCAGACCTCCGCGTTTTGCATTCCACTCAGATGCTGTTCGCAGAGACACCCAGATGAACGGAAAGACAGAGAAAGAGACAGAGAGAGAATGAGAGAGATCAAGGGAACCCCATGAAGGCCAGGCCCGGCAATAGGACGCGAGGTCAGCCTGTCACCCAGTGGGCCGCCCTGCAGCAGCTCAGGATGAGGGTAAGCAAGTGGAGAGCCTGGTGTCAGGCGAACCTGGCGGGGATGCTCGGTGCTCTGGGACACTTGGGTCAATGATGACAGCCACAATGTCATGAAGAGAGATGATGACATAAAAATCATGCTCAATAGGATTACGCTGAGGCCCAACCGAGGGCATGAGGAGGAAGAAGTGCTGGCCGTGCCGGCCTCCTCATCAGGACAATTTCCCTACAGCAGCCAGATGCCTTGGCCTTGCAGGGCAGCCGGGGAATCCCAGGCTCGCTCGCTCAGCTGCTCCACAGTGAGCCAGGCCGGCCTCTGCAGCTGCCCCAGCACCTCCTGGGTGTTGCTGACACTGGTTTCTGAGATTGAAGGCCCAGCCTTGCTCAGTGCGTGTCCGCACCTCTGTGTTTCAGTGAGCACTGATGTGGATCGCTGGCCTGGAGTCTCACGCCCTTGAGGTGAGTGTTGAGCTTTGCAGTCCAGAGCCTGGGGGATGTCTGCTAAGTCAAGGCGTTGTTTGATCCCCGAGAGCCTCAGTTGAACACATATAGAAGCGAACCAAGCAAAGGGATTCTGCCGAATCCCGGGTCCAAGCTACAGACAGGTTGCCCCTGTGATAGGCTTGGATGGCCTCCCTCCTATTTTCAGAAATCCCCATCAACCTCTGGACCTTGTGTCCTGAGGGGCTTGGCTTGTAAGGGAGGGGCGTTTCCAGAGTGTCGTCCTGGGCGAACGGAGTCAAGACGTGAAGGCCTTCGCCTGGCAGTAGGCTCTGCCTGGGTGACTGGCTGGACGCTAGCAGGTGAGGTTCAGGTGCCTGGGCCATCTGTGTGCTAGCTTCCTAGGGGAGAGTGGTATGCTGGTCACACATGTCACGGCCGATCTTGCGTCAAAGAATGGTACTCCCTAGTAGGGTCGGGGAAGATATGCATCATATACACCAGAGAGGCTATGAGTTCCAGAAAGTGGCCACAGGGGAGGTTTTTCCCCAGAGATTGTGCATGCCATCCGTCCAGGCTCAGGTATCCAAGTCTCGGATGCTGAGCCCTGTGGCCAGTTTGTCAGCTGAGCCTGCCTTTGATTTCTCCTTTCTCACTGCCGCTATTGGCCCAGAGTTCCACGGTTTCACCCAGGCGAACCTCATCTTATTCCTCCCAAATTAGCCCACTTGGCCTAGGGGCCCAATAATCCAAACCAAGCGAAATCAAATATGGGAACTGTGTACGGCCCAGAGGACAGGATTCCCCTTCTCCCCTTCTGGGATCCTGGTGCAGTCCCGGCAGTGTGGGCCTTTGGGTCTAGGGACTCATAGATATCCTAGAGAAAGGTGGCTCTCCCTCGGGCCTGCAAGTGTGTCCCCATCTGACAATTGCCCGGGCAGGTAGTTGTCATGCCGAAACCCTGGTGACATGGGAGTTTTCTGCCAGTACAGCCCAGAGCTGTCAAGAGAGTCCAGGAAATTTGATGTCCTGGACAGACAGGGGACAGAGAGTTTCACCTCATCGAGAAATCAACACTCAGCCATGTAATTGTGCTGTTAGGGATCGCAATAGACAGGGAGAGCTGTTCCATGGACAGGAGTGTGGGCAGGATATGGGATGCGAAGAAGGACTTTTTTTGCTCGATGCTCTGGGAACATTCTACTGCGCTGACCATCTAGGAGCCCAAGCTCTGTCAGCTCTTCGGGCTTCTTTGTATGGAAGACAAGTGCCAACCTCTGCGATGATGATTTTGTGCCATGGCAGGGGTGAAACGTGCTTAGGCTTCCGTGTTTTACATTCCACTCAGACGCTGTTCGCAGAGACAGCCAGATGGACAGAAAGCCAGAGACAAAGAGAGGAGACAGGGAAAGAGAGAGAAGCGAGAGCTATCGAGGGCGCCCCATGAAGCCCAGCCCCTGCGGGAAGGGATCAAGGCCAGCCTCTCACCCAGTGGGCTGCCCAGCAGTAGCCCAGGCTGAGGGTAAGCAAGTGGGAGGCCTGATCTCAAGTGGAATGGCTGGCGCGGATGCTCGGGGATGTGGGACGCCTTGGGTCAATGATGACACCCACAATGTCATGAAGAGAGGTGATGACATAAAAGTCATGCTCACAGGATCACGCTGAGGCCCAGCCAAGGGAACGAGGAGGAAGAGGAGCTGTGCAGGCTCCCGCCTCAGGACAGTGTCCCGAGGGTAGTGAGATGCCTAGGCCTTGCAGGGCAGCCCGGGAAACCCAGGCTCCCTCAATTGCTCCACAGTGAGCCAGGCCGGCCCGCCGCCCCTGCTGCTGCACCAGCACTTCCTGGGGATTCGTGACGCTGGGGTCTGGGATTCAAGTCCTAGCCTTGCTCACTGTGTGTCTCCTCCTCTGTATTTCAGAGCACACTGGTGAGGATCACGGCCCTGCCAACTCAGTCCCTTCAGGTGAGTGTTGAGCTTTGCGGCCCAGAGTATAGAGCACGTCTGCTGTGTCGAGAATCTTTGATCCCTGGGAGCTTCACTTGAACCCTGGTAGAAGACTACCAACCTAGCTGCTTCTGCCACGTCTCGGGTCCAAGCTGAAGACGGGTTCCCCGCTCTGATTTCCTTAGATGGCCCCCCTCCCATTATCCCGTATCCCCCACAATCTCTGGACTGAGTGTACTGAGCTTACTTGCTTGGACGGGAGTGGCCTTTCCTGAGTTTGGCCTTGGGTGAACGGCATCAAGACATGAGATCTTTTGCCTGGCAATAGCCTGTTCCCATGTGACTCTCCCGGCATCCGCAGGTGGGCTTCAGGACCCTGGGCCATCTGTGTGCTAGCTTCCTAGGGCAGAGTGGTACGTTTGTCACATATGACTTGGCTGCTCTGACCCAAATAATTTTACTCCCTAGTAGGGTCTGTGAAGTTTTGCCTCCTATACACCAGCCGAGTTCCACGTTCCAGAGTGGCCCGAGGGAGGTTGTTCCCCTGAGGCTGGGCATGCCATCTGCCCAGGATCAGTGATCCAAAGGTCGGGTGCGGAGCCCGGTGGCCAGTTTTTCAGCTAAAACGGGCTTCGATTTCCCCTCCCTCACTGCCGGCATTGGCCTAGGTGTCCCGGGTTTCATGCAGACGAAACTCCTTCTTCTTTCTCCCAAGGAGGCCTGAAGGCCTAGGGGCACATTATTGAATACTATGGGACCTTGGTGGCAGGACCTGTGTAGGGGCCTCAGGAAGGGTTCCCCCTTTCCCCTCCTGGGATCCTGGGGTGTCCTGGTAATTTGGGACTCTGGGTGAAGAGGCTCCGCGATCCCTGAGATCCACGGTGGACGTGGCTCCTGCTGGCCGGCATGCCGCCATTTGACAATTTTCGGAGCTGGTTGGTGTCATGGCAAAAGCCTTTGGACACGGGATTCCTGCCCGTACTGGCCAGAGCTGGGGGCTAGGCCCCCAAAAGTTTGAGTTCTGGACACACGCGGTGTACCAAGAGTGACCTCCTGAGGGACCCGGTGCTAAGGCTCCTGGCAGAGACAGGGAGATCGGTCCCATGCTCAGGATGTAGAGGGTCCGTTTATCAGAAGAAGGTCTTTTTCCGCTGGATGCTCTGGGACCACTCTACTGCTCTGAGCATCTAGGGGCCCCAGCTCTGTCAGCTCTTCAGGCTTCTTTTGTGAATAAGACAAGAGGCCAACTCTGTGATGCTGATTTTGTGCCAGGGCAGAGGTACAGCCCGCTCAGACCTCCGCGTTTTGCATTCCACTCAGATGCTGTTCGCAGAGACACCCAGATGAACGGAAAGACAGAGAAAGAGACAGAGAGAGAATGAGAGAGATCAAGGGAACCCCATGAAGGCCAGGCCCGGCAATAGGGCGCGAGGTCAGCCTGTCACCCAGCGGGCCGCCCTGCAGCAGCTCAGGATGAGGGTAAGCAAGTGGAGAGCCTGGTGTCAGGCGAACCTGGCGGGGATGCTCGGTGCTCTGGGACACTTGGGTCAATGATGACAGCCACAATGTCATGAAGAGAGATGATGACATAAAAATCATGCTCAATAGGATTACGCTGAGGCCCAACCGAGGGCATGAGGAGGAAGAAGTGCTGGCTGTGCCGGCCTCCTCATCAGGACAATTTCCCTACAGCAGCCAGATGCCTTGGCCTTGCAGGGCAGCCGGGGAATCCCAGGCTCGCTCGCTCAGCTGCTCCACAGTGAGCCAGGCCGGCCTCTGCAGCTGCCCCAGCACCTCCTGGGTGTTACTGACACTGGGTTCTGAGATTGAAGGCCCAGCCTTGCTCAGTGCGTGTCTGCACCTCTGTGTTTCAGTGAGCACTGATGTGGATCGCTGGCCTGGAGTCTCACACCCTTGAGGTGAGTGTTGAGCTTTGCAGTCCAGAGCTGCAAAGGGAGGTTTTTTCCATGGACAGGAATGTGGGCAGTACATGGGATCCAAAGAAGTTCTTTTTCTGCTGAATGCTCTGGGACCATTCTTCTGTCCTGAACACCTGGTTGTCTAAGCTCTGTCCCCTTTTCAGGCTTCTTTTTTTCTAAGACAAGGGCCAAAATCTGTGATGATGGTTTTGTGCCATGGCAGGGGAGCAACATTCTTAGACCATCATGTTTTGCTTTCCATTCAGAAGGTGATTCCAGAGACACCCAGATCAACAGAACGACAAAGAGAGAGACAGAGACACAGAGAGAATGAGAGAGATCGAGGGAGCCCCAGGAAGCTCGCTGCAGGCAGTAGGGCTGAAGTTCCTCCTCTCTCCCACAGGGCAGCCCTTCACCAGCCCAGGCTGAGGGTAATCAAGTGCAGAGCCTGGTATCAGGTGAAACTGACGGGGATACTTGGGTATCTGGGACTCTTGGGGCAATGATGACAGCCACATTGTCATGAAGAAAGATCATGACATAAAAATCATGCTCAGTAGGATTACACTGAGGCCCAACCAAGGGGTTGAGGAGGAAGATGTACTTGCCGTTTCGGCTTCCTCATGAGGGTAGATTCCCGAGGGCAGCCAGATACCTAGGCCTTGCAGGGCAGCCGGGGAATCCCAGGCTCGCTCAGCTGCTCCACAGTGAGTCAGGCCGGCTTCTGCTGCTGCACCAGCACCTCCTGGGTGTTCGTGAAGATGGGATGTGGCATTCAATGCCCAGCGTTACTCAGTGTCTGTCTCCACCTCTGTGTTTCAGTGAGCACTGGTTTTGATGGCTGCCCTAGAGTCTCACGCCCTTCAGGTGAGTGTTGAGCTTTGCAGTTCAAAGTCTAGAGGATTTCTGCTAACTCATGGCATGTTTGATCCCTGGGAGTCTCAGTTTATCCTGTGTAGGAGAGTATCAAGCAAACAATTCTGCTGTATCCCGTGTCCAAGCTAAAAACAAGTTCCCCGCTTTGATTTGCTGAGATGGCCTCCCTCCCATTGTCCAAAATCTCCATCAATCTCTGGACTGTGTACCCTGAGGGGACTTACCTGGAAGGGAGGGGCATTTCCCGGGTGTTGCCTTGGGTGAACAGCATCAAGATTTGGTGATCTTGGCCTGGCAGTAGGCTGCTCCCGGGTGACTGGACTGGCATTCACAGGAAAGTTTCAGGTTCCTGGCCCATGTGTGTGATAGCTTCCTAGCACAGAGTGGTATGTTGATCCAACATGACATGGCTGATCTTGCCCAAAAGAAGTCTACTCAAGAGTAATGTCTGTGAAGTTATGCCTCGTATGCTCCAGCCATGCTACAAGTTCCAGAAAGAGGCCCCAGGGAGCTTGTTCCCCTATGACTATGCATGCCATCTGTCTAGGGTGAGAAATCCAAATCTCGGCTGCTGTGGCCGGTGGCCAGTTTGTCAGCTAAGCCAGGCTTTGATTTCCCCACTCTCAGTGATGGTATTGGCCCGGGGATTTCTGGTTTCACCCAGGGGAACCTCATCTTATTCCTCCCATATAGCCCCTCTTGGCCTAGGGGCCCAATAATCAAAACCAAGAGAAATCAAAGGTGGGAACTGTATAGCCCTGAGGAAGGGATTCCCCTTACCCCTTCTGGGATGCTGGTGAAATCCTGGCACTGTGGACCTTTGTGTCTAGGGGCTCAGAGCTACCCTAGACCAAGGTGGCTGTTTCCAGTGTTACTCTGTGTTTGTCTACACCTCTGTGTTTCAGTGAGCACTGGTGAGGATCACTGCCCTTGAGTCTCACCCCCTTTAGGTGAATGTTTTGCTTTGCATTCCATAGTCTAGAGGATGTCTTCTAAGTCAAGGCATGTTTGATCCCTGGGAGTCAGGCAGCATCACACGTCATCCCGACTTCCTGAGTGTAGGGACTAGCTATACAGTGTGGGTGCCATCCAGAGTGGCTCAGCCTTCCCCATCTTGGCATCATGCCCAGTCGCCAAATCAACCCATCTCATAGCCTGAAGTTCTGACTTGCCGTCTCAAAGAGGACGCTTGAGACAGCCTGTCCTTCAGGGACACCTGACTGACTTCTTCACAACTATTTCTTGAATTCTTTGGCTGAAATGCCTGCATATCTTGGCAGTGGACTTTAGGACCTTATAGAGTCACAGAAGGAGTTCGACAAATCCTCTCATTCACAGAGGCATTCATAGGCCATGCACGTTGTGCTTTTACCATGTATTCAGCATTAAATACCAAGGTACAGATTGAGCATCCACTGTGAATTGTCTGATGCCATTATCAGAGCCTGGTTTGGCTGGGTGTTGTCATAGTAGGCCTATGGCAATAATCAGTTCCTGGACCCACACCCATTACCTGCCTGGCCAGGGTCTGCCAGATTCCAGACCTATATTTGACAGCACACAAAAAGGTCCCCAGTGTACACACTGACCATTCACGGTGCAGTTTTATATCTTTCCTGAGTGTACGTAGAGAGGTTAAGTGGACGGGGCACCTGACACCACTTGGTTTCTTGGGTTCGTGCTGTTTGTCAGTTGATCTGATCCTCTTAGTGTTTCTACTTGCCTGAGTGTCGGTTGACTGTCCCCACTTTCACTTCTGTTTTCTCATCCCTTGGCTCCCAACAATAACCCTGTTTTCTGAAATGTGATTTCCCATAGGTCTGACACTTAACTTTTTTGATGTCTTTGTCTTTCTTTGCTTAAGATTGCTCTTCCCAGAGTCAGAGAATGACAGAGTGATTAAGAGGGTGACTCTCTGGAAAGCTCTGGCTTGGTTCAATGAGGAAACCTAAAATGTCATGAGTAGAAGTGATGACTTTCAGGGGATTACTCTGAGGCCCAACAAAGGATATGACATTTGGAATAGGACCTCGCTCTTCTGGCTTCCTCCTCAGGAAAGTAAAGTGCGGCCTTGGAAATGCTTAGGCCAGGCAAGGGAGATGGGGTTTCCCAAACTCACTCAGCTGCACCAGAGAGAGCCGGTTCCCTGAGCTGCTGGTGTAGAAGGCACACCATGGGCTTTGCTGGTCCCGGGGCCTGGGATTAGTGCCCTTACCTTACTCAGTTTCTTATATCTACCTCTGTGCTTCAGTCAGCCATGCTTCCCCATGCTGGCCCAGCACACACTGCCTTCAGGTGAGTGTCGACAGACAGAAATTATGGTGGTGAACGAGATGATGGCCAGGGCATGACTTGGGTCAACGATAACAACCAAAATGTCATGAAGAGAGGTGATGACGATCAGGAGATTATACTGAGGCCCAGCCAAGGGGACTGTGTTGGAAGAGGAGCCTGCTCTTCTGGCTACCTCCTCAGGGCAGTGAAGCAAGGACAAGGAGATGCTTAGGCCACAGAGGGGAGATGGCATATACCAGGCTTGCTCAGCTGCTCCAGAGGGAGCAAGTTCCATGAGCCACTGGATTTCCAGGAACCCTGAGATCTGGTCCTGTGGCCTGGGATTCTTGCTCATGTCTTGCTGAGTACCTTGTCTCTACCACTGTGTTTCAGTCTGCCATACTTCCACATGCTGTGCCAGGACAGGCAGCCTTCAGGTGAGTTAGGAAAGAAACATTCCCTCATGTGAAATATGGATGTCTGTGTATGGGAAGACATGTTTCCTCTATGACACTCTCTTGGTATTCTTTAGCAAGTAAGGAGTCCCAAGAGATTCCAAGGGTGTTCCTGGGCCTTTTCCTATCTCTGGCTGCTTGCATGGTCCTACTTTGATGGGCACAGTAACAAATCTCTGCCTTCTCGCACCTGTCTGGTTTGCTACCCTTGAGGCCTTAAGAGCTCATCTGCAGCCAAGTTGGCCATCAGGGCGACAAGGACACCCTTGGTCTGCAGTGAGGGACACTTTTGTTAGTGGCCAAGACCTAGCCAGAGAACTTGCAGTGCCCCAAGCATGTGTTTGGAGGCATCAGAAGCCTGAGTCATGTATGGCTCAACCTCATTCAGGGTGTCTGGTGACAAGAAGCCCTGACATCATAGAGATGTACTCCTGAGTTCTACGTGGGAGCAGCAGGGCAGCATCGTGGGTTGTCCCAACTACATCAGCATAGGGACTAACTACAGAGTGTGGGTGCCATCCAGAGTGGCTCAGTGTTCCCAGTCTTGCTGTCTTGCATAGTTGCCTAATCAACCCATCTCGTGGCCTGAAGTCTGACTTGCAGAGGATGCTTGTGACAGCCTGTCCTTCAGGGACACCTGATTGACTTCTTCACAAATATTTCTTGAATTCCTTGGTGGAGATGACTGCATATCCTTGGCAGTGGGCTTTAGGACCTCAAAAAGTTACTGAAGAAGGTCAACAAATGCGTCCATTCACGGAGGCATTCAGTGGCCATCCATGTTGTGCTTTTACCACGTATTGGGCATTAAATACAAAGATACAAATTGAGCATCCCCTGTGATTTGTCAGATGGCATTTTCCGAACCTGGTTTGGCTGGGTGTTGTCATAGCTGGCCTATAGCAATAAACAGTTCTGGGACCCACTCCCATTACCTGCCTGACCAGGGTCTGGCAGATTCTAGACCGAATCTTTGACAGCACACAGACTGGTCCCCAGTGTGCACACTGGCCAGTCAGGGTGCACTGTTTTAACTTTCCGGAGTGTATGTTGAGAGGTTGAGGGGATGGCACACCTGACACCACTTGGTGTCTTGGTTTCATCCAGTTTGTCAGTTGACCTGATCCTCTGGGTGTTCCAGTTTCCCTGAGAGTCTATTGACTCCCCTCTTTCACTTCTGTGTCCTCATCCCTTGGCTCCCAACAGTAAGCCTGTTTCCTGAAAGGTGATTTCCCATAGGTCTGACTCTTGCTTCTTTGATGTCTTTGTCTTTCTTTGCTCACAATTGCTGTTCCCAGAGTCAGAGAATGACTGATTGAGCGGGTGACTCTCTGGAAAGCTCCTGAGGAAGGCCTCCAGGCCAACTATTCCCTGAAGGCTCACCCAGCAACTTTGAGGATGAAGGCAAATGGGTCCTGAAAAGTATTTCAGCCTCTGACCATTGTCATAAGAAATGGGGTGGAGAAAACGTTCATGAACAAGGCATGGCTTGGGTCAATGAGGACACCAAAAATGTCACCAAGAGAAGGGATGACGTTCAGGGGATTATTCTGAGGCCCAACCAAGGGGACCATATCGGAATAGGAGCTCGCTCTTCTGGCTTCCTTCTCAGGGTAGTAAATGTGGCCTTGGAAATGCTTAGGCCAGGCAAGGGAGATGGGTTTTCCCAAACTCACTCAGCTGCACCAGAGAGAGCCGGTTCCCTGAGCTGCTGGTGCAGCAGGCACACACCCTGGGCTTTGCTGGTCCCGGGGCCTGGGATTAGTGCCCTTACCTTACTTAGTTTCTTATCTCTAACTCTGTGTTTCAGTCAGCCGTGCTTCCCCATGCTGGCCCAGCACACACTGCATTCAGGTGAGTGTCAACAGATGGAAATTATGGTGGTGAACGAGATGATGGCCAAGGCATGTCTTGGGTCAATGATGATCCCCAAAATGTCAAGACGATAAGTGATGGCCTTCAGGAGATTATGCTAGGTCGAAGGAAATGGACTTTGTTGGAAGAGGAGCCTGCTCTTTTGGCTACCTCCTCAGGGCAGTGAAGCAAGGAGAAGGAGTTGCTTAGGCCATGGAGGGGAGATGGCAAATCCCAAGCTTGCTCAGCTGTGCCAGAGGGAGTTCTATGAGCCCCTGGATTTCTAGGCACCATGAGGGCTTTCTTGATCCTGTGGCCTGGGATTCTTGCCTGTGCCTTGCTCAGTACCTCGTCTCTACCACTGTGTTTCAGTCTGCCATACTTCTACATGCTGTGCCAGGACAGGCAGCCTTCAGGTGAGTTAGGAGAGAAACACTCCCTACTGTGAAATATGGATGTCTGTTTATGGGAAGGCATGTTTCCTCTATGACACTCGTTGGGTATTCTTTAGCAAGTAAGGAGTCCCAAGAGATTCCAAGGGTGTTCCTGGGCCTTTTCCTCTCTCTGGCTGCTTACATGGTCCTACATTTATGGGCACAGTAACAATTCTCTGCCTTCTCGCACCTGTCTGGTTTGCTACTCTTGAGGCTTTAAGAGCTCATCTGCAGCCAAGTTGGCCATCAGCGTGACAAGCCCACTCTTGGTCTGCAGTAAGTGACACTTTGGTTAGTATCCAAGACCTGGTCAGAGAACTTGCAGTCCCCAAGCCTTTGTTTGGAGGCATCAGAGGCCTGAGCCATGTAAGGCTCAACCTCATTCAGGGTATCTGGTGACAAGAGGCCCTGACAGCATAGAGATGTGCTCCTGAGTTCAACCTGGGAGCAGCCAGGCAGCATCGCAGGTCGTCCTGACTGCCTGAGCATAGGGATTAGCTATAGAGCGTGGGTGCCATCCAGAGTGGCTCAGCCTTCCACATCTCGGCATCGTGCACAGTCGCCAAATCAACCCATCATGTGGCCTGAAGGTCTGACTTACAGTCTTAAAAGAGGATTCTTGAGACAGCTTGTCCTTCAGGGACACCTGACGGACTTCTTCACAATTATTTCTTGAATTCCTTGGAGGATTTGGCTGCATATCTTGTCAGTGGACTTTAGGACCTTAGAAAATCACTGAAGGAGGAGGTCAGCAATTGCTCCCATTCAAGGAGGCACTCAGAGGCCATACACAGTTTGCTTTTACCATGTATTAGCCATTAAATACCAAGGTACATATTGAACATCCCCTGTGATTTGTCGGATGCCATTGTACGAGCCTGGTTTGGCTGGGTGTTGTCATAGCAGGCCTATGGCAATAATCAGTTCCTGGACCAAGCCCATGACCTGCCTGGCCAGGGTCTGCAGATTCCTGACCAATATTTGACAGCACACAGACAGGTCCCCAGTGTACACACTGACCATTCACGGTGCAGTGTTTTATCTTTACGGAGTGTATGTAGAGAGATTGAGGGGACGGGGCACCTGACACCATTTGGTGTCTTGGGTTCATCCACTTTGTCAGTTACCCTCTTCATCTAGGTGTTCCTACTTACCCCAAGGTCAGTTGACTCTCCGCACTTTCACTTCTGTTTTCTCATCCCAACAATAACGCTGTTTCCTGAAAGATGGTTTCCCATAGGTCTGACACTAGCTTCTTTTATGTCTTTTTCTTTCTTTGCTCACGATTGCTCTTCCCAGAGTCAGAGAATGACAGAGTGATTAAGAGGGTGACTCTCTGGAAATCTCCTGGGGAAGGCTTCCTATTCCCTGGTGGCTCACCCAGCAACTTTGAGGATGAAGGCAAATGGCTCCTGAAATGTAGGTTAGCCTCTGACCATTGTCATAAGAAATGGGTTGGAGAACACACTCATGAACGGGGCATGGCTTTGGTCAATGATGACACCCAAAATGTCACAAAGAGAACTGATGACATTCAGGGGATTATGCTGAGGCCCAACCAAGGGGATCACATCGGAATAGGAGCTCGCTCTTCTGGCTTCCTCCTCAGGGTAGTAAAGTGAGGCATTGAAAATGCTTAGGCCACGCAGGGGAGATGGGTTTTCCCAAACTCACTCAGCTGCACCAGAGAGCAGGTTCCCTGAACTGCTTGTGTAGCAGGCAACCACTGGACTTCGATGGTCCTGGGGCCTGGGATTAGTGTCCTTACCTTACTCAGTTTCTTACATCTACCTCTGTGTTTCAATCAGCCATGCTTCCCCATGCTGTCCCAGCACAGGCTACCTTCAGGTGAGTGTCGACAGACAGAAATTTGGGTTGTGAACGAATTGATAGAAAGGGCATGCCTTTGGTCCAAGGGGACTGTGTTGGAAGAGAAGCTTGCTCTTCTGGCTACCTCCACAGGGCAGTGAAGTAAGGAAAAGGAGATGCTTAGGCCATGGAGGGGAGATGGCAATTCCCACGCTTTCTCAGCTGCTCCAGAGGGAGCATGTTCCATGAACCCCTCTTTTCCAGGCCCCTGTGGTGTTTGTTGGTTCTGTGGTCTGGGGTTCTTGCCCGTGCCTTGCTCAGTTCCTTGTCTCTACCTCTGTGTTTCAGTCTGCAATGCTTCCACATGTTGTGCCAGGACAGGCTGCCTTCAAGTGAGTTAGGAGAGAAACACTCCCTAGTGTGAAATGTGGATGCCTGTTTATTGGAAGACATGTTTCCTCTAGGGCTCTCACTGGGTTTCTTTAACAGCTAAGGAATCGGAAGAGATTCCAAGGGTGTTTGTATGCCTGTTCCTTTCTCTGATTGCTTAGATGGGTACAGTGACAAATCTCTGCCCGCTTGAACCTTTGTGGTTTGCTAGCCTTGAGGCCTTAAGAGCTCATCTGCAGCCAAGTTGGCCATCAGGGCAACAAGGCCACCCTTGGTCTGCAGTGAGGGACACTTTGGTTAGTGGCCAAGACCTAGCTGGAGAGCTTGTAGTCTTGGATGCCTGTGTCTGGAGGCATCAGAAGCTGGAGTTGTGTTAGGCTCAGCCTCAGTTAGGGTGTCTGTCGACAAGAGGCCCTGACTGCACAGAGATATGCTCCTGAGTTCAACCTGGGAGCAGCCAGGCAGCATCATAAGTCGTCTCAAATGCCTCGGCCTAGGGACTCCCTACAGAGTGTCATCCACAGTGGCTCAGCGTTCCCCATCTTGGTGTCATACACTGTCTCCAAATTCAACCCATCTCATGGCCTGAAGGTCTGACTTGCAGTCTTAAATGAGGATGCTTGAGACAGCCTGTCCTTCAGGAATACTTGACTGACTTCTTCACAAATATTTATTGAATTCCTTGGGGAACATGACTGCTTATCCGTGGCAGTGGACTTTGGCACCTCAAAAGGTCTCTGAAGGAAGGCAACTAATGCTCCCATTCAATGAGCCATTCAGAGGCCTCCCATGTTGTGCTTTTATCATGTGTTGCCATTAAATACACAAGTACCATATATTTAATCTTCCCCTCTCTTTTGTTGGATGCCGTTGTCCGAGCCTGGTTTGTCTGGTGCTGTCATAGCAAGCCTTTGGAAAAAATCAGTTCTGGGACCCACTCCCATGACCTGCCTGGCCAAGGTCTGGCAGTTTCCCTGCCTAGTCTTTGACAGCATAGAGACAGGCACCCAGTGTGCCCAGTGGTCATTCATGGTGCAATGTTATAACTTTCCCAAGTGGAGATAGAGAGATTGGGTGGACATTCCTTTGTGTCTTGGGTTCATCCCTTTTGTCCCTTGCCCTGATCCTCTGGGTGTTCCTACTTCCCCCAGAGTCTGGAGTCTCCCTACACTTTCACTTCAGTATCTTTGTCCCTTGGCTCCCAACAGTAACCCTTTTTCCTGAAAGGTGATTTGCCATAGGTCTGACACTACCTTCTTTGATGACTTTGTTTTTCTTTGCTCACGATTGCTCTTCCCAGAGACAGGGAAAGGGAGAGTGATTAAGAGGGTGACTCTCTGGAAAGTACCTGAGGAAGGCCTCAGGCCAAATATTCCCCGGTGGTTCCCCCAGCAACCCCGAGGATGAAGGCAAATGGATCCTGAGAGGTAAGCCAGCCTCCAACCAGTGGCATTTAAAATGGGGGTGGAGAAGGCACTCATGAACATGGCAGGGCTTGGGTCAATGATGATATCCAACATGTCACGAAGAGAGGTGATGACATTCAAGGAATTACGCTGAGGCCCAACCAAGGGTTCCTTATTGGAAGAGGAGCTTGCTGTTCTAGCTTCCTCTTCAGGGTACTACAGTGAGGCACTGGAAATGCTTAGGCCAGGCAGGGAGTTGGTCCATCACAAGCTTACTCAGTTGCTCCAGAGTGAGCAGGTTCCCTGAACTGCTGATGTACCAGGCACCCCCTGGGCTTTGCTGGTCCCGGGGACTGGGATTCATGCCCTTGCCTTACTTGGTTTCTTATCTCAACCTCTTTGTTTCAGTCAGCCCTTCTTCCCCATGCTGTCTCAGGACAGGCTGCCTTCAGGGCAGTTTCGACTGATAGAAATGGAGGTGGTGAATGAGATGATGGAGAGCACAGGGCTTGGGTCAATGATGACACCCAAAATGTCATGAAGAGAGGTGATGATGTTCAGGGTATTACGCTGAGGTCCAAGCAAGGGGACTGTGTTGGAAGAGAAGCTTGCTCTTCTGGCTACCTCCTCAGGGCAGTGAAGCAAGGACAAGGAGATGCTTAAGCCACGAAGGGGAGATGGCAAATCCCAAGCTAGGTCAGCTGCTCCAGAGGAAGCATGTTCTGTGACCCCCGTGTTTCCAGCACCTCCAGGACTTTTTTGGTCCTGTGGTCTGGGATTAGTGCCCTTGCCTTGCTCACTACCTTGTCTCTAACTCTGTGTTTCAATCCGTTGCGCTTCCACATGCTGTCCCAGAACAGACTGCCTTCAGTTGAGTGCCAAGAAATCTGCTCCCCAATGTGAAATGTGGTTGTCTGTTTATGGGAAGTCATGTTTCCTCTAGGGCTTTCACTGGGTAATCTTTAGCAAGTAAGGAGTCCCAAGAGATTCCTAGTTTTTCTGATCCTTTGGGTGTGCCTACTGCCCCTAGGGTCTGGATTCTCCCTGTACTTTCACTTCTCTCTTCTCCTCCCTTGGCTCCCAACAGTAACCCCGTTTCCTTAAAGGTTAGTTCCCATAGATCTGACACTACCCTCTTTGATGTAATTGTCTTGCTTTGATCATGATTACTCTTCCCAGAGAAGGGAAAGAAAGAGTGATTAAGATGGTGACTCTTTGGAAAGCAACTTATTAAGACCTCCCCATCAATTCTTCCTAATGGCTCCCCCAGCAGCTGGAAGGATGAAGGCACATGGTGCCCAAATGTATGCCAGCCTCTGACCCTGTGTCATGATAAATGAGCGTGGGGAAGGAGCTCATGAACATGTAATGTCTAGTGTTATTAAAATTTCTCTTTGGGAGAGGCAGACCAACTTAACCTGCCTCTCTCCCCCTGCCTTGCAACCCAAAAACGTCTCTCTAGGCCTTGCAACAAAGACACAAATTTCTCCACTCACAGTTAAATAGATTCTAGCTATTTTACTAGTTTACATGGGCTTACTAACAGAGCAATGGGTAAGGGGTTACTTACAGAACATGGGCACCCACCCTCACCTCCTCAAGTTACATTAGTAAATCCACTTGGCTGGGATCTTGCAACTTCCCAGTGAACAGATTCAAATGGCCCATGGGGGAGGAGAGAAAAGGGCCGGCCTCCTGGTGCCCCCAGTTTAAGTACTTTTAGTCCCTCCTCTTCTCACATCCAAGGCCAATACAGGATGGGTGGGGCATAGAACTTTTCCAGCTCCTCATCTTTCTGCTCAAGTTGGTCCTGGGTGATACCACTCTGAGAAGTGTGTTTGTCCACCTTTTCCCTCTGAGAATCAATCCAATCTACAGGTAGCATCAATAATGACACCCAAATGCCACCAAGAGAGGTGTTGACATTCAGGTTATTGCACTGAGGCCCAACCAAGGGGACTGTAGTGGAAGAGCAGTTTGCTCTTCAGGCTTCATCCAGAGGGTGAAGCAAGGCCAAGGAGATTTTAGACCAGGAAGAGGAACTGGGCTTAGATGCTTAGATGCTCCAGAATGAGCAAGTTCCCTGAGGTGCTGGTCCCTGACCAGCCACCTCCTGAGGATGCTGGTCTTGGGGCCCAGGATTTGGGGCCCTGCCTTGCTCAGTTCCTTGTCTGCACCTCTATTTTTCAGTCAACCATGCTTCCCTTTGCTGTTCCAGGACAGGATGCCTTCAGGTGAGTGTTGACGAAAACCCAACCTGACCTTTGGAAGCCAGTATGGCTATACAGCTATTCTCCAGGGCCCTCACTTGATATTCACTAGGAAGAAGAGTGTCCAAAGAGATTCCCAGGGTTCTCAGGGTATGTTCCTTTCACTGGTTGAGCAAGACAGCCCTCTGATGAGGGGTGAAGTGACAAGGCCCTGCAATCTCGACCCGACCTAGACTTGCTAACCCTGAGCCCTTAAGAGCTCAGCAGTGGCCAGGCCACCATCAGGACATTGTTGCCCTGGGTCTGCAAGTTGGATCACTTCTGTTGGAGGCCTAGACCTAATCAGAGAACTTGGAGTCATTGAGGCCTGTGTTGGGAGGCCTCTTAGTACTGAGTTGTAGAAGGTCAGTCTCATACAGGATTTCTGGCCACAGAAGGCCCTAGCTGAAGAGAATGTGCTTGTGAGTTCCACCCCAGGGAAGCCTGGCAGTAGCACATGTTGCCCCCAGTGTGTCAGTGTAGAGAAAACCCTAGAGAGTGTGGGTGTCCTCCCCATGGCCCAGGAATCCTCGTCTTGGCTTCCATACACATTCTCCAATGTCTAATCCTCTCCCATCTTGAAACTCTGACCCACAGTCCCAAAAGAGTCGTTGGTCATAACCTGTCCTTCAGGGACACCTGACCGCCTTCTTCCCAAGATATGGTTGAATTCCTCGGGGCACATGACAGTATATCATGGGCCACAGGCTTCAGGCCCTCACAATGTCACCATAGGAAGACTTCACTTTCTCCTCTTTAAGATGCTCTGCTGAATCCTAGCATCACTGTGCTTCTTTTACATGATGGTTACCCAAAAAATCCCCCTGTCCAAGTGCCCTGTTGCTTGAGATTCGCAGGTTGCCAGTGTCAGATCCTGGTTCTGGCTGGGTGGTGTCATAGTAGGCCTAAGACAAAATCGGGTTGCTGGACCGACAGCTTCGAGTGAGAGATTCAAGGCTGAGATCTTGACAGCACACTAAGAGGGCCACATATAAACAGTGGACAATAGGTGGCAGTGGTACACTTGGCAGTACATGTATCTTGAGGTATCATGATTGTCACCTCCCTTGAACCTTTGGGTGTGCCCTCTGCCCCCAGGGTCTGGCTCTCCCTGCTATTACCCTTCTCTGCCCTCTTGCCTTCCCTCTGCACCATAATCCTATTTCCTAAAAGGTGATTTCCCTTAGGAGGAAGTGTACCTTCTTTGATGTCTTTCTCTTTCTTGGTGCTCAATGCTCTTTAGAGAGACAGGGACAGAGAGAGAGGGAGTGAGAAAGAGAGTGACTAAATGGCAAGCCCCAGAAAGGACCTCCAGACCGACTCTTCTGTCATGGCTTCACAGCAGCCCCAAGAAGGAATGCACAGGGAGCAGAAAGGTAAGCCAGCCTCCGAATGTGTGACCTGAGAAATAGGAGTGGGGAAAGTGCCCATGGGCATGGCTTGGGTCAATGATGACACCCAAAATGTCACGAAGAGAGCTGATGACATTCAGGCTATTGCTCTAAGGCTCAACCAAGGTGACTGTGGTGGGAGAGGACCTGGCTCTTCTGGCTTCGAACCCAAGGTGAAGCATGTCCAAGGAGATTCTTAGGCCAGGCATGGGAGCTGGGCTGTTCCAAGCTTGCTCAGATGCTCCACAGTCAGCAAGTTCCCTGAGTTCCTGGGTTCCAGGCACCTCCTGGGGTTTGCTGGTCCTGGGGCCTTGCATGCGTGCCCTTGGCTTGCTCAATTCCTTGCGTCCACCTCTGTGTTTCAGCCAGCAACCATGCTTCCCTTTACTGTCCCAAGACTGGCAGCCTTCAGTTGAGCGGTGACAGTTCGGGTCCCATCTGGAACTATGGAAGTTTGTTTATTGCTACACATGCTTTCTGCAGGGCCCAGTTGTGTATTCATATCATGAAAAGAGTCCCAAGAGTTTGCAAGGGTTTTCCAGGACCTGCTACTTCCACAGGTTGGGGGAGACGGACCTCCAGCTAGGGGCATATTGACAAATCCCTGCTATCTTGGCTCTGCCTTGACCTGCTAACCCTGAGAACTTAAGAGCTCAGCAGCAGCCAGGGTGACCACCATCACGACAACATTGGTGCTCTTGGTCTGCATGGTGAGACAGTTTTGTTGGAGACCCAGACCTAACTAGAGAACATGGAATTCCATTAGGCCTGCGTCTAGTGGCTTCATATCACGACTACCTTCTTTGATATCTTTGTCTTTTTTTACATTCTGGTTTGTTCCTTGAGAGCAGGAGATCGATATATACAGAGAGATATGTAGAGGTAGAAGCCAAGGGAAGAAATTGAGTGTTAATTGCACCCCATCATGTCCCTTCCGATGCCGTGCTGATGCACAGGGGGCTTGGTAAGCAACTGTTTGGCAAATTGTCAAGAGTTTTGGAAAGTTGAGGTCTGTGCTCTGAGTATATTTGGGTCAATAATGACATCTATAATTTCAATAAGAGAATGATCCCATAAATGGGAGATTGCTGTGGCCCAACTAATGAGTCTGTGGTGGAAGAGGAGCTTTCTGTGCTTATTACCTATGTCTGTGAACCGAGGGCAAAAAGATGTATAGGCCATGCAGAGCATCTGAGAATTCCCAACCATACTTTCCTATTCCTGAATGAGTAAGCCCCTTGAGCTTCCTGTACCCTGCAGTTTGGTGGTCCTGGTGTCTCGTATTAGTGTATCACCTTGTCCTGTTTCTTATATCTGCTTCTGTGTTTCAGTGAGTATTTCTGTCTTTAGCTGTCTGAGGACAGTCACCAATAGTTCAGATACCATACTGAAGCATGAATGCCTAATTAATGCTAGATAGGTTTTATTTTCCAAGGCCTTCTATTGGGCTCCACAAAGAAAAATCCCATCCCAAGAGGTTCCAACTTGTTTGGGGGGCCATTTCCTGCCTCTGATTTGGGTAGAGGGCCTTCTATTGACATGAATTCTGGTAAATCTCTGTAGTTTGTGCTTTTTCCAAACTTGGTAGCTTAGTAAGGGTTCCAAGTCAGTTGCAGTTTGAGTGATTTTCATAAGGACATTAGTATCCTTGGTCTGGGTTGGAGGGACAGTGGTTTTTGTAGTCCAGACTTTGTCAGAGTGCTTTGGGTCCTTGCGACCTGTGTCTGATGGCTTCAGGTGTTCATTGGTCATTCTATGCTGTTGCATTTTGGTCCCAAAAGGCCTCAGGTACAGAGAACTTCACTAGTGAATGTCATCCTGGAAGTAGCCTAGCAGCAACACCTGTATGTCTTTGGGCATCTCTGTATTTGAATCCCCATAGTGTTTTGGTGACCTCCACATGGGCTCTGGTATCTCCATGTTGGCTTTTGTGCCCAGTCACCATTTTCTCAACTCATTCTAGTTTGAAGCTCTGGATTCTCAGTGTCAATAAAGGATGCTAAACAGTGTTTTCTTCAGGGGTACTCTCTGTCTTCCTCCAAAATTTCCTGGGAATTCCTTGGGGACTGCCCAGCATACCTGGGCAGTGGAATTCAGGGCCTCTCAAGGTCACTGAAAAGTGGTTTCACCTTCTTCCTTTCCAGGAGCCCTGATGAGTCCTTCCATTGTTGTCATTTTGTGCAGATGGTGCCCAGTATATCCCCTGGTCTGAGTTGACAGTATGTTGTGATTTGCAGGTTGCCATTGTCAAATACTGGTTCTGACTGGGTGGTGTTATAGCAGGCCTGTGGTGAAATTGGGGTGTCTTGGGCAGACTGTCTTGACCTTCCTGCCCAGGCTCTATACCTTCCAGATATGGACATTCACAGTACACAAAGAGTACCACAGTACCCAGTGGGCAGTCATATTGCAGTGCTATTGAGGGCCCTAATGTACAGGACGGATGATTGGTGGATGGGGCAGCTCGAAGTACATGGTGTCTTTGTGACATTCTCGTATTTGATCAGACTGGAGGCTTATGAAAAAGATATATATCATTTAGAGACTGTTGATTCCAACCAATGTCCTGTTTTTTAGGTCAAACTGCCCCATGTTTGTCATATCCAGATCTTGGTCATTTGCCAGCCCCCATGTTCCTGGGGAGTTGTGGGTATAACAATTTTCAATGTACTGAGCACCTTGATATAAAAGTGTTTCCTGGCACCAAGTTCCTTTTCTTACCTGTTTTGCTTGGCTTACTTCACTGATTCAGCATGGTCTCTGAGCTGTTTCACTCCTTGCATACTGTCCCTGTCTTTTGGCACTCCAGAGGAAGTTTTTGTGTTTGGGTGTTGGCCTCCAGAAGTGTTACAGTTCCCTTTTCACAACGTACTCCTCCTTTGCACTCAGATATTGCTACAGAAGAGAAAGTCCCGTTGGCCCCGCCATGAGGCCAGTACTTTCATCCAGCTGCCTTTTGACACAATGATCTTTCATAGTAAGAAAATGTGTGTGTTGAAGTGAAGCACGGGTGCACAGGATCATTGTCTCTAAGGTGGTTTACCTCTTGAGGATTATAGAGTGGATGAGCGGGGACAGGAATTTTGAATAGGCAGATCAGCATCAGTAATCCGGTTTGAGCCTTTGGAACCTAATTTGTGATCTATTTACAAGGTAATAACCTTTTAGGTATTAGCAGTCTTCCTTAGTAGAAACTCTATCCTCCCTACAATAAGATGTAGCTGTGCTTTGATATAGTTTGTTTTTCTTTAGCTTATTATTTTATTACCTTTGATTTCCACTGGCAATAGGTTTTCATTCAGTCTTTCATCTTTTTGTATTCTTCACTCTTACTACTCACACAATGTTGTCGAGTATCTCTAGGTCTTATATGTATTGTTTATTTTTATGCTTCTGTAATTAACTATCTTCTGAGAATACAATTTCCCACTGACCTTACATAGGCTGAAAAGTATCTTTACACTGTATTTTCTAGAAAATCTTTTAACAGTCCCACTAGAGTCAGAAATCCAAGTCTGCCTACATCACAATATGAACGTCTCTATAAAAATGAAATTACATGTAATCATTTATACAAAACTTATTATTTATTTCTTATACCTGTCAAAGTATTTTATCTTATTGATTGTGTTCCTCATTTGGCTTCTGTATTTCTAATCTAACTTTGACATAAATGTAAAACATCTTTGTAATTCAGTTTATTTTTGCTTTGTTTAGTGAATGTTCTTTCTTGTCCAAATCTGTATCTATATAATCAATTCATTGTATTGTATTTGAATTGCTGTGGTATTTTGATCATTGAAGTACTATGAACAACAGGGAGTCACTGAGATTCAGAGATTTAAGTTCTTATTTCTGCCTTCACTACTGTAGAGACTTTCAAAATTTAAGAGACCTTTCATGTATCTTAATTTTTAACAACTTTACCCACGTTTATGAACATTTTCATAGGAAATGATTATTTCTTATCTTGATTTTTAGAAAAGGAGAACTGAGGAAGAGCCCTTTGACTAACATAGAAGACATATATGGGAATCTATCTGGATACCTATCAAGTTCCTCCATGGTCCTAGTGTTATTAAAATTCTTTCTGGGAGATGCAAGTGGCATCCAGTTCTGCCTTCCTCTCTAGGTCCCTACAACAAATTGAGGTGCAATTTCGCCAAACTACAGTTTGGTAAACCAGCATTTATTTGAACTTATTTACAGAGCGATGGGTGAGGGGTAGGGGTCAGGGGCTCCTTCACTGAGGCTCATACAGCAAATTCTGCATTCCAGCAGGGACCCTGTGACTTTCTAGCAAAGGAATCAAAGATGGAAAAGGGGCCAATCTCTCTCCAGCTCCCTTTGCTCATACCCTTAGTGTCCCCCCATATACAACTTAGGCCACTGGTTGGTTGGAAGATTTGACAGACTCTCACTGACCCCCATTTGTACAGAAGGACAACAGTGAAGTTTATGCTGATCCAAGTAGGCCAATGCAACCAAATGTAGTTTAGCTTGCCAGGGGAAGACAAATCCATGCAACATCTAGGAAGGTCATTTTGCCAGATATTCTCAGATTAGCTGAATATATGTATGTAGAGTTCCATGGCTTATATCAATGATAAGACCTCATATTTTCCTAAGGATATTAAATGATATATAAACAAACTCTTACCTTTTTTGGAGTACTCTACTTTGATGAGAAGAAATCTATGGGGGAGTATTTAGTTTTTTTACTAATAAATTTAGCTAGATTGCCTTTGTAATTAATATTTTAAAACCTTTTATTTATTAATTGTGTATCCTTATTTTGAATTTATTTTTGAGTAATTTATGCCTTGTTAGTTATTTTTGCCTCTCTTGTTTCTTGCATTCTACCTCCTCTTCCAAAAGACACCACTCTCATGGCCATTAGTTTCTTTAAAAAATATTTTTATTGAAAAATTTTGGCATTTTCTACAATTGTTCTTAATTAAACTTCTACCTCTTCTTCCATCCAGGCCCTATCATATACTCCCACAAGACCTCATGCATATATATATATATATATATATATATATATATATATATATATATATGTCCTATTTGGTCACACATTTATACCCAGATGTCTTTAAGTGTAAATTCATCTACTTGAGTCTAGTCAACCTATCTAGAGATCTTAAAGAATATCTAATCTTCCTCACACAGCATTAATCAGTTGCCAACAATTCCCAGGCTCGGACCAGAGCCCCGCACTCATTTCCCTCACTTCATGCTGTACCCTGTGCCCTGGTTTGGTTGAGTCAACACGGGACTTCTACATTACACCACCATTACTGAGTTCACATGAGACGCTTCGTGTCCTGAAAAACCTCTGTTTCCCTATGTTCATGGTCAACTCTCACTGGTGAAACTTCCTTATACAGGAAAATGTGATGTACCCAAAAGGCCACAACTAGCTAAGTTTTACAGAATAAGAGATGGCAGTGTGTGTCCCCGGGTAGGACATTAGTTTCTTTTAAAAAAGATTTCATTTATTTATTATTGAGTTTTTTACATTTCATACAACATTTCTGAATCAAATTTAGACCCCCTCCTCCATTCATCCCCCAAACCCCTCATATATTCTGTCATACATGTTAAGTTCTATCAGTCAAGCATCAGCGTCCAGATAGCCTTTATTGCAAATTCATCCTCTGGCATCTGGTCAGGCTGTCTAGAGATCATAAGTAAAACATACTCTCCCTCCACTAGTGGTAATCAGTCTCCAATAGTTCTCAGTTTAGGTCTGGACTGCCACCAATCCCTATCCTTCCACTCTGGGCCCTTTTCTAAACTGAGTTGGTGTGAGTTCTGTGCTCAGTGCCGTCATTGCTGCAATTTCCCATGTGCAAGCTTCCAGTAGCCTGAAAGACTGCGTCCCTAAGTTCATGAACCAGCCCTGGCTCTCACAATCTTTCCACCTTCTCTTCCACAGTTATCCCTGAGTCATAGTTTGGTAAGGTTCAATGTGGGAGTGCTATGCAGGAATGCACATTTTGCAGCCTTTATTCTATAAAACTTGGTCAATTTTGGCCTTCATTGTGGTAGTGCTAGGTTGTTTGAGGAAGCATCACTACTGAGAGATGAGGAATGTTTTAGTTTTCTCTCTACCCTGAATTCCACTGTGTTCATGAGCCATAGGTGTAGAGGTTCAATTGTACATATGTATGTCACCTAGGACTTGGCGTCTTTCAGTTGTATAGTCTCTGTGTCTGACCAGTTGTGTAGATCTCCTGTAACCTCCATCTAGTGCAAAAAGAAGCTTCTTCGATTAATAGTATACTGTATGTTTGTCTGTAAATATAAGGATCCATATTTAGCATATGGTAAGAAATTTCATTTCTCTAGAAATATGACAGAAATAGGGTTCTGTCTAGAATCTATGTCCCCTGTAATCCCATGTATTTGGCTGAGTCTACAGTGACACCCATGATTTTGCTCCCACTGAAATAGTTTTAAATCCCTTTATATAGCTGTTGATTACCTTCCAGATGAGAGTATTACTACTGCACCAGTGGAAATGGTGTTGTGTGTCAGCTGTTATTAGAATTTAGGGTTGCATTGGACCATAGTTTGATTTTCCCCCTTAATAAACAATTTTCCCCTTAGCAGTTTGCATGTTCTCATCTCTTACCTGGTAACATCTGTTCCCTGCTATCCTCCTTTTTCAGATACTTTTTTTCCTCTAATTCTGTGTATTCTTTCTCTTTTCCTGGCTCCTCCTGTTACATCAAGATCTATACTCACATACAGGGAATTGGTGCTACAATCCACGAATGAGGGAGAACAGATGATGCTTTCTTTTTTGTGTTTGTGTTATAGTATAACACTCTATAGTTCCATCCATTTACCCGCAAATTTCATTATTTCATCTTTTCTTATTACTGCATAGAACTCCGTTGTGTAAATGCACCACATTTTCATTATCCATTCGTTAGTTGAAGGACATTTAGGTTGTTTCCATTTCTTAACTACTGTGAAGAGAGCAGCAATAAACATGGATGTACAGGTATCACTACAATAGGATCAGTTCATTGAGTCTATGCAAAGGAATGGTATAATTGGATCTTATGCTAGATTCATTTCTAGGTTTTTGAGAGTTCTTCACACTGCTTTCCGTCGTGGTTGCAGAAGTTAATATTCCAACCAGCAGTAAATGAGCCTTCCCATTTTTCCATATTCTCTCCAGCATTTCATGTCTTTCATTCTCTTGATCTTAGATAGTCTAATTTTGGGTGAGATGTAAACTTAAAGTGGTTTTTATCTGCATCAAGAACTTTTTAAGGTGTTTCTTAGCCATTTTTATTTCTTCATTTGAGAACTCTTTGTTCAGGTCTATAGCCCATCTTTTAATTGGGTTATTCATTTTATTATTTCTTCATTTTTTGAGTTCTTTGTATATTCTGGATATGACTTACCAGACTCCTAGGTGGACAGGTCTCTACAGCTGATCAGGAGACCAGGAAGATGTGGGTATGGGAACAGTCTGATAACTGCCTTAAGGATTTATGATGGGTTGTTTAACTAGTCTGGGTTAAGAAGCTAGTCCAGAGATCTGGGTGGGGGCAGGAACTGGAGCCCAGATGAGGGCAAGATTGTCAGGGGACAGGATGGGAGAGGCCAGAGAGCTGTAATAGAAAAATGGTTTGCAGGATCTGTGCCAATAGTTTCTCAATCTCTCTGGATTTTCAAACTAAAACATGCATATCTAAGATTTCAAAGCTAGCGAGTAGCTAAGAGAGAGAACATGCAACGTTTGTCTTTCTAAGTCTAGGATACCATACTCAGGACGACGATTTCCAGTTCTATCCATTTCATAATTTCATTTTTAAGAGCTGAATAATATTTCATTGTTTATATGTGTCACACCTTCATTATCCATTCCTCATTTGATGGAGATCTAGGTTGTTTCCATTTCTTGGTTGTTAGGAAAATGGTAGAAATGAAAATGGTGAGCAGGTATTCCTGTAGTGGGGTATAGAATCTTTTGGGTATATGTCTAAGAGTTGTATGCAAGATCAAATAATAGATTGATTTGTAGCTTTTTGATGAGTCTTCACACTGATTTAAGGGCTGCCCCATTTTATCCTCCCACCAGCAGCAGATAAGAGTTCTCCTTTCTCCACATCCTTGACAGCATTTATGATTGTTTTTACTTTGGATCTTAGCCACTCTGACAGGATAAGGTGAAATCTCAGAATAATTGCAATTTGCATTTCCTTAATGACTAAAGATGTTGAAAAATTGTAAAAGTTTCTCAGCCATTTGTAGTTCATATTTAGAGTACTCCCTGTTTAGCTACTTGCCCCACTTTTTAATTGAGTTGTTTGCTTTTTTGATGTTTAGATTTTCGAGTTCTTTGTATATTCTAGATATTAATCTTTTAACAGAAGTATAACTGTTAAGGAATTTTGTTAGTTTCATGATATCCCATATTTCAATTTTTGAACTTAATGCTTGTGCTGTAGGTGGTTGTATTTTTAAAATAATATCCTGTATCAAGTTCCAATGTATTCCCAATGTTGAGGTTCTTGATCCATTTGGAGTCGAGTTTGTGCATGATGAGAGATAGGTAATCTATTTTCAATCTACACACCACTATCCAATTTGACCAGCACCCCTTTGTTGAATATGCTGTCTTTCCTCCAGTGTATAGTGGCTTTTTATCAAAAATCCGGTGCTTGTAAATGCCTGAATTTAGATGTACATCTTCAATCCCATTCCACTGATCACTGTGTCTGTTGTTATGCCAGTACCATGCTGTGTTTATTAATATAATTCTGTTGATCAGAATTTGAGATCAGGGATACTAATGCCTCCAGCATTTTTTTATTGTTAAGGAATACTTTTATTATGCTGGATTTTTTGTGTGTTTTCATATGAAATTTGAGATTTTAAAAAATTTACATGAAGAATTATGATTGAGTTTTAATGGGTATTGTATTGAATTTGTAGATTACTTTTGGTAGGATGACTATTTTCACAATATTACCCCTTCCAATCCATGAGCACTGGAGATGTTTCCATCCTCTGCTATCTTCTTTAATATCTTAATTCATTGTCTTAAAGTTTTTATTTTATAAGTCCTTTACTTCCTTAAATAGATTTATTCAAAGATATTTTTATGTTTTTTGAGGCCATCATGAATGAAATGATTCCCATGATTTCTTTCTTGATATGTTTACTGTTGGTATACAGGAAGGCTACAGACTTTGGGGTGTTAATTTTATGTCCTACTTTGCTGAGTATGTTTAGAGTGCTAGGACTTTTCTGGTGGAGGCTTACGGGTCTTTTATACATATACAAGAATCATATAGTCTGCAAAGAAAGATACTTTATTCCAATTTGCATCTCCTTTATCTCCTTCATTTGTCTTATTGCTCTAGTTAAGACTTCAATTAGCTTTGGTGTCAATCTGACAAACCTGGGTTGAGGGAACCTCCATTGAAGGATTTCCTCCATTGTACTGGCCAGTGGACATGTCTGTGGGGGTATTTTCTTAAGTGTTGAGTTCTGTGGACGGGCCCAGCCCACTGTGAGCAGTGCCATCCCTGGGCAGGATGTTGTCTATTGTGGAAGGAAGAAAGAAGGCTGATCCTGGGCCAGGGGAGCAAGCAATTGAGAAACATTCCTCCATGGCCTGTGCTGCAGCTCATGTCTCCATGTTTCTGGCCTGAGTTCCTACCTTGGTTTCCCTGATGAACTGTGTGACCCAGTAGATTTAAGCAAAATACTTTCCTCCTAAAGTTGGTATTGGTCAGATATGTTGCAACAATTGAAGCAAACTCAAGCAATGGTGGATAAAATTTTTGATGGGTTTTTACTTTCAGTTTGTGAGCATTTTATTGAGTTTTACGTCTAGGCTCACCAGAAAGATTGGTCTATAAATTTCTTTTTTGTTGTTTTTTTGTGTGGTTTTGATATTAAAATAACACTGGTTTCATAGAAAGAATTTGTGTTTCTTCACTTTCTATTTTATGGAATAATTTGAGTAGTATTGATTTTAGTTCTTTGAAGATGTGGTAGATTCCGCATTGTGTCTCCATCTGGTCCTGTGCTCTTTATAGTTGTGAGATTTTAAATACTGTTTCTATTTCATTTGCTGTTACGGATCTGTTTAAATTATTGATGTAATTTGATTTAACTTTGCTAGACCACATATATCTAGAAATTTATTTGTTTTTAGATTTTCTAGTTTTGCACAATACTGATTTTTAAAGTATAACTTTCTTCAGGGTCTGTTGTAAACTATCCCTTTTCATTTCTGAGCTTGTTAATTTGGTTCCTCTTTTTCCTTTTTTTTTTTTTTTTTTGGTTAATTTGGCTAAGGTTTTGCCAATCTTGTTAATATTTTCAGTGAGCCAACAATTATTTTATTGATTCATGGTATTGTTTTCTTTGCATCTAATTCATTAATTTCAGTCTTGATTTTATTTATCTCTTCTCATGTACTCTTTTTAGGTGTTGTTTTATTCTTTGTTTTCTAATAGCTTCATGTGCATTAATTTATTTATGTGAAATGTTTCTAATTTGTTGGGGTAGGCACTTAATGCTATAAAATTTCTTCTTCTTAAGACTACCTCCATTGTTTCCCAAAGTTCTTGGAATATTATCTTTTTATTTTCATTAAGTTCTAAGAATTTTTAAATTTCCTTCTGTATTTTTTTGTTGATCCAAATTTCATTCAGTAGTATTGCTTAGCGTCCATGAGTTTGTGTATTTTTCACCATTTTTATTGTTCTTGATATGTAGTTTTATTCCATTATGGTCAGATAAAACAAATAATGATAATTCAATGTGCCTAAATTTGTGTATTTTTCATTTTTGAGAATTTTGTGCATGAATATAATGAAATAAGATAATATCTATTTCTCATTTCCCCATGTAACTCCTCCTATATTCCCCAGCCCCTTCATTTTCATGTCTTTAAAAGGTATTTTATTTATTATTTTTATTTTGTGTGTATAAGTATGTTGCCTGCATGTAACAATGCGCACCCATGTCTTGCAATGGTAGAGGTCAGAAAGAGGTGGCCAGTTCCCTTGAGCTGGGGTTATGTATGGTTCTCAGCTGCCAGGTAGATGCTTAGGATAAAACCCAGGTCCTCTGCAAGTGCAGCCAGTACTTGTGAGCCATTTCTCCATCCCCCTCATGTCTTTTTTAAAAATACCTCTCTTAAGCCCAGTTAATGCTGCTAGTATGTGCATTTATGTGAGGCCATCCATGAAAACATTGGAAACATACTGGTGAAACCATCATCAATACAGAATGATTCTCTCCAGTAACTATTTATTGCCAATAACTCCTCAATGTGAGGTGAGTCCTGGAGATTAACTGCCCCATCTGTGTTGGAATTTTGTAGCCAAAATTGATCTGTGTCTATCTTGTGCAGGTAACCCACAGTTTCTCTGAGTTCATGGCTATAATAGCTGTGTCATATCCAGAAGACAGAATTTCAGACCTCTTGTATCCATCCTCAAACTCTTACATTCTTTCCACCTCCAACTCTGCAATGTTTCCTGAAACTTGGTGGTGTTGATAAAGATGTCCCTTTTAGGGGTGAGCACTCAGTTTATTATTCTTAGTATTTTGACCAATTATGCATCTTTAGTTGATTGATGCCCTCTAAAAAGGAAGCTTCTCTGATCAAGGTTGAGAGCACTTCAAGTCAATGGATATAAACATAAATACTTACCAGGCATTTTAACATCATGACCATTAGCAAAATAAAAATGAGAAGTTCTGTCTTAGAACCTCTGACCTTGCCAACCTGGAGTTTTGACCAGGATTACAGTACCAGGCATGAAATTTCTTCCCCATGATCAGGAATCAACCTAATCAGAAAATGGTTAGTTACTCAGTAACACTCATGCCATTCATGGGCACATCATTCCTGGTAAGTTCTTGTTGCAACAAGGAGGAGCCAATGTTGGGTAAGTAAGACCAGTGATGTGTTAATTTCCCTAGCAGCCTGCATGGCACCTTCAGCAACTGTGAAATCTGGTAAAAAGGGAGGAAGTTTCCTAGGGGATTTGATATTGTTTTCTGTGTACTGTAGTGTGTGGTATCTTTATTAATAATGACCACACTGTATAGTTATGGACAGTAACCATGGACAATGGCAATACCATTTGTTGTGGAGACCTCTGGAGCCTCCCTGACCAATAACTCAATGGGAGGGACCCCATACCTTATACTGTGATTTTCATCTAATAATCCTTGTGATTTTCATAAATATATTTTAGTATTTGGATCTCCCCTGTTCCAGCTTCACCTTATTATATCCTCCCAAATTTAATGTATTCTAGTACATATAATATTTACTGGATATAATAAGGCATATAGACTCCAATTTATGTCTCCAAGTGTCCTTCAGTGTAGTTCATCTTATTGGAGTCTGGTTAAGCTACCAAAATCCCATTCTTTAAAGAGACTGTCTCTGATGGCTGCTGAGTGGGGAAGAGACTCCAAAGATTCCAAAACACCCAGGATAATTTAGTGAGAACAAATTACACTCTAAGTAGTAAAATATAAATAATAAGCAACTTGTTTTTTTTTTCTCTTGAAGTTTTTGGTATTCTCTCTTTGTTCTGTTCATTTAGCATTTTTACTGATATGCTGTGGAGAGTTTCTGTTCTGGTCCCATCTTTTTGATGTTCTGTGTGCTTCTTGAATATGTATGGTATTTCTTTCCTTAATTTAAGAAAATTCTATTCTATAATCCTGTTAAAGATCTGGTCAGTACCGCTGACCTGGGATTCTTTCCTTCCTTTATGCCTACGATACAAAAATTTCATAGTGTCCCACATTTTTGCATATTCCTTTCTTGTGTTTTAAATTTTTTTGTATTCTTTGATTGACGAGTTTAATTCTTCAAATTTGTAAACCAGTCTTGATATTATGTTTTCCATTTTGTTCATTCTGTTGGTGAGGATTTTTTCCTATTGTTTAAAATTGGCTTCCTGAGTTTTTCACTTCCTTCTTCATTTCTGCCTGAGTTTTCTTCAATATTTCTATCTCTTTCAGGATTTCACTTTTCAAACGCTGAATTGTCTTTGTCATTTATTAATCTGTGTATTTCTATTTTCTTCAGCTTGAGTTAGAAGTTTGTCCCTATCCCCTTTGAGTTCTTTTAGAAGTTTGAGTGTTCTTTAAATTCATTGAATTCTTTGATCATGTTTATGGTTGTTCTTTTATATGTGTGTCCTGAGTTTCTTCTAGGTGGTTCTCATTGCAGAACACTTCCGTAGGACTGGTGGGGTTTTGTGGGGACATATCATTTTGGTTTTAACATAGTATTTGTATTTTTTTCATTCTTATTTGAGCATACACACTTTTGTTGTTTTTGATTCTCGTATGATACTTAGCCTGACTTTGCTGAGTTTAAATTTGATTCTGTTTGTATTCTTGGTGTAGCTTGGTTCCTTTGTGATTGAGTATGAATACTTAGTTGAACTTCTTTTGATTTTATATTAGAGGGAACAGATAGATCCAGGCAGGCTAAGTAATCAGGAGATCTCCAGAAGGACAAAGGAACCTGACTAGTCAGGCACTCTCTGACAGCCTCAGCAAGACGGGAACAAGGCCCAAAGACAGGAGATGGGAACAGAATTCACAATCCCCAACTAGGTATCAGAAATGCCTGAGTCCTGTAGCAGTGGGAGACAGTAGACATAATCCCAAAGCAGAGAAATGGGCAAGTATGATTTGGGTGACTCAACCCTATGAGTCAGGTTCTCTCAAGCATTAAAAAGTTTATTTTTGCAACATATGAAGACTATTGCAGAATTCCAGAACTGCTCAAATATAGAGAATAAATGTCTTCAAAATGCTTAATCATAAGTAATCATTGTTAGCGCAGCCTTTACATTGAGAATGAATGAATCTCCTAACACTTCAAGAGAAGTTTCTTTATGCAGAAGATGGTGATTAAAACAGAAAAAAAGAACAATGCAATATACAGAGAACAAGAGGCCACAGAGTGCTTATCCATGAATAGAGACCTATTTCAAACCTCTGCCTGTGAAGGCTCAAGAATCTACGAGGAAGAGAAGGCAGGAGGACAGGCAAGAGAGAAAGGAAAGAGAAGCTTCCAAACACCTAATCTGTTACTCATATGAACATATAGCTATGGGAAGAAATATGCAGAATATTTACAGATGCTCAAACCACACAAAATCCTAGGATAAAAATGGAAAAAAGGGAAAGAAATCCAAACACACCCAAGGAGATTCGCACAATAGATGAGAGCTGGGATGAGAAAAAGATTGCCGTTCAAGGACTTAGGAAACTCACCATGAGGAGAAAGGCAAGAGGAGGAAGTACATAGGACGTTTTCTGGACAGGATCAGTGGCCAGATACAATAGGATCAGTGATAGTGAAGGGGAATTATTGTTCCTTATTGGACTCTTCTAGGGAAAAGTTTGAGCAAGGAGTCAGGGTAGTCCAGGAAATGGCTTTGGGGAAACAGGAGCCCACCCCCTCGCCCCCCTCGGGTGCATGGCAAGGATTAGATGTCCTCCAGTCAAAGGCTGACAGCAGTGACAGGCCCTCCTGTGACGATCTTCCTTTCAGACCACTTGGAAACATCTCTGCAGCTGATGCATTCTCTCTCCTCTCTGGCTGCAGGTCCTAAGCTGGAGCACAGAACAGCACTTGGAGCAGTCAAGTATGCAATCACGGGGTCCTTCGCGGGGCCTACCTTGTGTCTTCTGCATTCTGCCCGGCCAGGACTTCAGGCTCTCTGTGTTCACTGTGTGGTGCGCTCCCTAAACCAGCACCTTATGAGGAATGTCAATTCATGCCTCTGCCCTCACTTGTCTCGGGGTTTCCTCTTGTGATTGCCCCCCCTCTGCCAGTCTCCTACTCTCTTGGCCTTTCCCTCTGCAAGGCCACGCCCAAAAGTCTCATTTCCAGAGATGAATGTGCAGGCCAGAAATCGGTCTGCAGTCAGAGAAGCATGTGGCTGTGAACCGTGACGTCATTCCTTGACAACCTGGTTCTTCTGCGGCATACCTTAGGCGCCACTTGAGGAAGGGACAGCGGACCCAGAGGCTCCTGGGACCTCTGGTGCCCGGGGAGAGTAGAGAGGGCAGTGGACTTCACCTTGGAAGCCTGCAAGTCCTTCACCGATTGGAGAGGTAGAGAGGAAGGATGTAGGCCAAGCAGGAGGTCTGGGACCCTAGAGTCAAACAAAGCTTTCTGTGCCTCCCCGGACCGGCCATTCCCGTTCTGGCCATGCTTTGATTTCTCTGGAACTCCTTTGTTGAGTTCGCATCAAGAGCGGTTCACCAAGTTCACTGTTGGCGTTCCTAGGCACAGGGGCAGGGGACCCTAGATTGTCCCGGAGTCACGCCCTTTCGGACAGGTTGAGCTTTGCATGCTTCATGGGTGCAGGCTTAAGGAAAGGGAAGGGCTGTCCGTCATTAGAGGCGATTATCACAGTTGCTGTATGCGGACGTGCCTGAATAGGTTTGAATTTTCGGAAATGTCGGTACTCAGAACACAGAGGGTTCTGGGGCTCCGGAACCCGAGTCTTAGATGCAAGTGTCTCCAGTGCATGTCCTGCAGGTTCTCTGTCACTTGGGGATGTGAACATCTGTGCCCAGGTCAGTAGGTAAACAGAAGCGGCCCTTTCTGTGCGGAAGGCGCCAAGGGAGACCTGGACGGTAAACGGAGATCCTAGGATAGGATTGAGAGGCGCCTGGGAGACCCCTGCGCCCGCACACAGACAGGGAATCATTGATAAGGATGGTAGGAGAAATCAGGATGAGGGAAGGCTGACGAGCGGTGGTGTGAGGCTCCAACAGAAAGTTTGCTGGCATCCTCTTCCTTTGTGTGTGGAGCAAACGTCCCTTCTTGACAGCACAGTGGGGTGCCTGAAACCTTCCCTGCTTTTCAAGTGAAAAGGCCTGTCTTCTGGAAAGGGAACGGTGCCAGGCATCCTATTTCCCACTGGCATGTCCTCTCTGCACAAAGTATGACTCATCTCCATCTGCGTGGTCTAGGAGAACACAAGTCATGCTTCTCCGCACTGAGGGTGTGAAGGTCCCCTTACTGGGACCCTACTCAGACTGGCTATTGGCCTTTCATGTTCTTCTGCCGGAACCCAGTAGACAAGCTCTCCAGGAACCAGCCTGGCTATGGAAATGCTTACTTGTTCGCGGAGGGCTTCTCTGGATCGATGATGAGAACAACTGTCTGAGGACCCTGAGGGACTCATACAAATGGCAATCTGAGGTCCAGATGTGTGGCCTCTGAGAGGACAACTAAGATTCTCACAGCCTGGCTTTGACGGGGAACGCCTTAAGGGACAGCTTGAGAACAGTTTGGGCACACGTTATGGTCCGTTCTGGGGAGGCCGGGTCAGGAGTCCAGAAAACACACGAAGACTGCTTTCCTAACTGTCCTTGACCAGGGACAGGAGGTTTGGTGCATAGCTAGCGGCAAGGGGCCCCCGAGAGACGTTGCTGCTCCAGATACGGCCAAACCACACTGGTCTTTCCCGAGGGTCTCCTAAGCATGACTACAGGAAGGGGATCCCCTATCTTGATAGGGCGATCCCAGTTCCCCAAATCCAGACCCATCTCAGAGGCACGGAAGCGAATGGCTCAAATCTGTCCTCTGTTTCTCTCACGCCTCAGGTTCCAATGATAGAGTTTGCTACTGACCGTGGTGCCTGGAAAGCCTCTCCCATATTTACCAGCGAGGACAGGGTCCAGATGAGGGAGAGCGGCTGGGCCGATTGATCTCAAGAGATTGTTTTAGTGCTGAGGGATCATTACTCTCCAGTCACAGGCTCCAAGCAAGCAGGTGTACCTTCTCAGAAGTTACTCTCAGGAAATGGCCAAACTCCTCCTTCTGTTTCTGAGGACGGGTCCCTCTAGGCCTCGGTCCCTCAAGGGACCCATCCTCTCCATGAAATGTACACCTCTTCAGTGCATGTGCAGGATGCATATGCACCCGCTATTTGGCTTCACCATCTTCGAGTGTGTGTCACAGAGCACAGTGAAAAGAGGCCAGTGAGGAAGCCACGCTGGCCTCACAGAGCAGCCCACGCCTGACTTGGTCTTAGTCCGGCGAATCCACACAGTCTTCCTGGCCGGGGATAAGAGACAGTGTCAGAAGAATTCCGGCCCATGTGAGCAGAAGTCTTGACGGCCAGGCTGCCCGAGTTCAGGCTTACACTACAGTCAATCCCACGTTTTCCACTGCTCCGAAAGAAGCCAGCCATGCCCCCAGGTGACAGTAAAGGGGAATTGTTGGCCCATACTGGACCGTGCTTTCCAAGGCTTCGATGGACTCTTCTTGGGGAAAAGTTTGAGCAAGGAGTCAGGGTAGTCCAGGAAATGGCTTTGGGGAAACAGGAACGACCCCCCCCCCCCCCGCCGCCCGCGCCCGGATGCTTGGCAAGGATTAGATGCCCTCGGGTCAAAGGCTGACGGCAGGGACAGGCCTTCCTTTCAGACCACTTGGAAACATCTCTGCAGCTGATGCATTCTCTCTCCTCTCTGGCTGCAGGTCCTAAGCTGGAGCACAGAACGGCATTTGGAGCAGTCAGGTATGCAATTACGCGGTTCTTGGCGGGGACTATGTTGTGTGTTTTGATTTCGGTGGGGCCACGACTTCGGGCTTTCTGTGTTCACTGTGTGGTGCGCTCCCTGGATAAACACCTTATGAGGAATGCCAAATCATGCCTCTGCCCTCGCTTGTCTCGGGGTTTCCTCTTTTGATTGCCCCCCCTCTGCCAGTCTCCTACTCTCTTGGCCTTTCCCTCTGCAAGGCCACGCCCAAAAGTCTCATTTCCAGAGATGAATTTGCAGGCCAGAAACCGGTCTGCAGTCAGAGAAGCATGTGGCTGTGAACCGTGACGTCATTCCTTGACAACCTGGTTCTTCTGGGGCATACCTTAGGCCACTTCTTCTGGGCCACTTGAGGAAGGGACAGCGGACCCAGAGGCTCCTGGGTCCTCTGGTGCCCGGGGAGAGTAGAGAGGGCAGTGGACTTCACCTTGGAAGCCTGCAAGTCCTTCACCGATTGGAGAGGTAGAGAGGAAGGATGTAGGCCAAGCAGGAGGTCTGGGACCCTAGCGTCAAACAACGCTTTCTGTGCCTCCCCGGACCGGCCATTCCCGTTCTGGCCATGCTTTGATTTCTCTGGAACTCCTTTGTTGAGTTCGCATCAAGAGCGGTGCACCAAGTTCACTGTTGGCGTTCCTAGGCACAGGGGCAGGGGACCCTAGATTGTCCCGGAGTCACGCCCTTTCGGACAGGTTGAGCTTTGCATGCTTCATGGGCACAGGCTTAAGGAAAGGACAGAGTTGTCCGTCATTAGAGGCGATTATCACAGTTGGTGTATGCGGACGTGCCTGAATCGGTTTGAATTTTCGGAAATGTCGGTACTCAGAACACAGAGGGTTCTGGGGCTCCGGAACCCGAGTCTTAGATGCAAGTGTCTCCAAGGCATGTCCTGCAGGTTCTCTGTCATGTGGGATGTGAACATCTGTGCCCAGGTCAGTAGGTAAACAGAAGCGGCCCTTTCTGTGCTGAAGGCGCCAAGGGAGACCTGGACGGTAAACGGAGGTCCTAGGATAGGAATGAGAGGCGCCTGGGAGATCCCTGCGCCGGCACACAGACAGGGAATCATTGATAAGGATGGTAGGAGAAATCAGGATGAGGGAAGGCTGACGAGTGGTGGTGTGAGGCTCCAACAGAAAGTTTGGTAGGCATCCTCTTCCTTTGTGTGTGGAGCAAACGTCCCTTCTTGACAGCACAGTGGGGTGCCTGAAACCTTCCCTGCTTTTCAAGTGAAAAGGCCTGTCTTCTGGAAAGGGAACGGTGCCAGGCATCCTATTTCCTACTGGCATGTGCACTCTGAACAAAGTATGACTCATCTCCATCTGCTTGGTCTAGGAGAACACAAGTCATGCTTCTCCGCACTGAGGGTGTGGAGGTCCCCTTACTGGGACCCTACTCAGACTGGCTATTGGCCTTTCATGTTATTATGGCGGAACCCAGTAGACAAGCTCTCCCGGAACCAGCCTGGCTATGGAAATGCTTACTTGTTCGAGGAGGGCTTCTCTGGATCGATGATGAGAACAACTGTCTGAGGACGCTGAGGGACTCATACAAATGGCAATCTGAGGTCCAGAGGTGTGGCCTCTGAGAGGACAACTAAGATTCTCACAGCCTGGCTTTGACGGGGAACCCCTTAACGGACAGCTTGAGAACAGGTTGGGCACACTTTAGGGTCCGTTCTGGGGAGGCCGGGTCAGGAGTCCAGAAAACACACCAAGACTGCTTTCCTAACTGTCCTTGACCAGGGACAGGAGGGTTGGTGCATAGCTAGCGGCAAGGGGCCCCCGAGAGACGTTGCTGCTCCAGATATGGCCAAACCACACTGGTCTTTCCCGAGGGTCTCCTAAGCATGACTACAGGAAGGGGATCCCCTATCTTGATGGGGCGATCCCAGTTCCCCAAATCCAGACCCATCTCAGAGGCACGGAAGCGAATGGCTCAAATCTGTCCTCTGTTTCTCTCACGCTTCACGTTCTAATGATAGAGATTGCTACTGACCGTGGTGCCTGGTAAGTCTCTCCCATATTTACCACCGAGGACAGGGTCCAGATGAGGGAGAGCGGCTGGGCCGCTTGATCTCAAGAGATTGTTTTAGTGCTGAGGGATCATTACTCTCCAGTCACAGGCTCCAAGCAAGCAGGTGTACCTTCTCAGAAGTTACTCTCAGGAAATGGCCAAACTCCTCCTTCTGTTTCTGAGGACGGGTCCCTCTAGGCCTTGGTCCCTCAAGGGACCCATGCTCTCCATGAAATGTACACCTCTTCAGTGCATGTGGAGGATGCATATGCACCCGCTATTTGGCTTCACCGTCTTCGAGTGTGTGTCACAGAGCACACTGAAAAGAGGCCAGTGAGGAAGCCACGCTGGCCTCACAGAGCAGCCCACCCCTGACTTGGTCTTAGTCCGGCGAATCCACACAGTCTTCCATGCCGGGGATCAGAGACAGTGTCAGAAGAATTCCGGCCCATATGAGCAGAAGTCTTGACGGCCAGGCTGGCCGAGTTCAGGATTGCATTACAGTCAGTCCCACGTTTTCCACTGCTCTGAAAGAAGCCAGCCATGCCCCCAGGTGACAGAAAAGGGGAATTGTTGGCCCATACTGGACCATGCTTTCCACGGCTTCGATGGACACTTCTTGGGGCAAACTTTGAGCAAGGAGTCAGGTAGTCCAGGAAATGGCTTTGGGGAAACAGGAACCCCCCCGCCCCCCGCGCCCGGGTGCTTGGCGAGGATTAGATGCCCTCGGCTCAAAGGCTGACGGCAGGGACAGGCCTTCCTTTCAGACCACTTGGAAACATCTCTGCAGCTGATGCATTCTCTCTCCTCTCTGGCTGCAGGTCCTAAGCTGGAGCACAGAACGGCATTTGGAGCAGTCATGTATGCAATGACGCGGTTCTTGGCGGGGACTATGTTGTGTGTTGTGCGTTCGGTGGGGCCACGAATTCGGGCTCTCTGTGTTCACTGTGTGGTGTGCTCCCTAGACAAACACCTTATGAGGAATGTTAATTCATGCTTCTGCCCTCGCTTGTCTCGGGGTTTCCTCTTTTGATTGCCCCCCCTCTGCCAGTCTCCTACTCTCTTGGCCTTTCCCTCTGCAAGGCCACGCCCAAAAGTCTCATTTCCAGAGATGAATTTGCAGGCCAGAAATCGGTCTGCAGTCAGAGAAGCATGTGGCTGTGAACCGTGACGTCATTCCTTGACAACCTGGTTCTTCTGGGGCATACCTTAGGCGCCACTTGAGGAAGGGACAGCGGACCCAGAGGCTCCTGGGTCCTCTGGTGCCCGGGGAGAGTACAGAGGGCAGTGGACTTCACCTTGGAAGCCTGCAAGTCCTTCACCGATTGGAGAGTTAGAGAGGAAGGATGTAGGCCAAGCAGGAGGTCTGGGACCCTAGCGTCAAACAACGCTTTCTGTGCCTCCCCTGACCGGCCATTCCCGTTCTGGCCATGCTTTGATTTCTCTGGAATTCCTTTGTTGAGTTCGCATCAAGAGCAGTGCACCAAGTTCACTGTTGGCGTTCCTAGGCACAGGGGCAGGGGACCCTAGATTGTCCCGGAGTCACGCCCTTTTGGACAGGTTGAGCTTTGCATGCTTCATGGGCGCAGGCTTAAGGAAAGGGCAGAGCTGTCCATCATTAGAGGCGATTATCACAGTTGGTGTATGAGGACGTGCCTTAATCGGTTTGAATTTTCGGAAATGTCGGTACTCAGAACACAGAGGGTTCTGGGGCTCCGGAACCCGAGTCTTAGATGCAAGTGTCTCCAGTGCATGTCCTGCAGGTTCTCTGTCACTTGGGGATGTGAACATCTGTGCCCAGGTCAGTAGGTAAACAGAAGCGGCCCTTTCTGTGCGGAAGGCGCCAAGGGGGTCCTGGACGGTAAACGGAGATCCTAGAATAGAAATGAGAGGCGCCTGGGAGACCCCTGAGCCCGCACACAGACAGGGAATCATTGATAAGGATGGTAGGAGAAATCAGGATGAGGGAAGGCTGACGAGCGGTGGTGTGAGGCTCCAACAGAAAGTTTGGTAGGCATCCTCTTCCTTTGTGTGTGGAGCAAACGTCCCTTCTTGACAGCACAGTGGGGTGCCTGAAACCTTCCCTGCTTTTCAAGTGAAAAGGCCTGTCTTCTGGAAAGGGAACGGTGCCAGGCATCCTATTTCCTACTGGCATGTGCACTCTGCACAAAGTATGACTCATCTCCATCTGCTTGGTCTAGGAGAACACAAGTCATGCTTCTCCGCACTGAGGGTGTGGAGGTCCCCTTACTGGGACCCTACTCAGACTGGCTATTGGCCTTTCATGTTCTTCTGCCGGAACCCAGTAGACAAGCTCTCCCGGAACCAGCCGGACTATGGAAATGCTTACTAGTTCGCGGAGGGCTTCTCTGGATCGATGATGAGAACAACTGTCTGAGGACGCTGAGGGACTCATACAAATGGCAATCTGAGGTCCAGATGTGTGGCCTCTGAGAGGACAACTAAGACTCTCACAGCCTGGCTTTGACGGGGAACCCCTTAAGGGACAGCTTGAGAACAGGTTCGGCACACGTTATGGTCCGTTCTGGGGAAGCCGGGTCAGGAGTCCAGAAAACACACCAAGACTGTTTTCCTAACTGTCCTTGACCAGGGACAGGAGGGTTGGTGCATAGCTAGCGGCAAGGGGCCCCCGAGAGACGTTGCTGCTCCACATACGGCCAAACCACACTGGTCTTTCCCGAGGGTCTCCTAAGCATGACTACAGGAAGGGGATCCCCTATCTTGATGGGGCGATCCCAGTTCCCCAAATCCAGACCCATCTCAGAGGCACGGAAGCGAATGGCTCAAATCTGTCCTCTGTTTCTCTCACGCCTCACGTTCTAATGATAGAGATTGTTACTGACCGTGGTGCCTGGTAAGTCTCTCCCATATTTACCACCGAGGACAGGGTCCAGATGAGGGAGAGCGGCTGGGCCGCTTGATCTCAAGAGATTGTTTTAGTGCTGAGGGATCATTACTCTCCAGTCACAGGCTCCAAGCAAGCAGGTGTACCTTCTCAGAAGTTACTCTCAGGAAATGGCCAAACTCCTCCTTCTGTTTCTGAGGACGGGTCCCTCTAGGCCTTGGTCCCTCAAGGGACCCATCCTCTCCATGAAATGTACACCTCTTCAGTGCATGTGGAGGATGCATATGCACCCGCTATTTGGCTTCACCGTCTTCGAGTGTGTGTCACAGAGCACAGTGAAAAGAGGCCAGTGAGGAAGCCACGCTGGCCTCACAGAGCAGCCCACCCCTGACTTGGTCTTAGTCCGGCGAATCCACACAGTCTTCCAGGCCGGGGATCAGAGACAGTGTAGAAGAATTCAGGCCCATGTGAGCAGAAGTCTTGACAGCCAGGCTGGCCGAGTTCAGGATTGCACTACAGTCAGTCCCACGTTTTCCACTGCTCTGAAAGAAGCCAGCCATGCCCCCAGGTGACAGAAAAGGGGAATTGTTGGCCCATACTGGACCGTGCTTTCCAAGGCTTCAATGGACACTTCTTGGGGAAAAGTTTGAGCAAGGAGTCACGGTAGTCCAGGAAATGGCTTTGGGAAAACAGGAACATCCCCGCCCCCCGCCCCCGGGTGCCTGGCGAGGATTAGATGCCCTCGTCTCAAAGGCTGACGGCAGGGACAGGCCTTCCTTCCAGACCACTTGGAAACATCTCTGCAGCTGATGCATTCTCTCTCCTCTCTGGCTGCAGGTCCTAAGCTGGAGCACAGAACGGCATTTGGAGCAGTCAGGTATGCAATCATGGGGTTCTTGCCGGGGACTATGTTGTGTGTTCTGCGTTCGGTGGGGCCACGACTTCGGGCTCTCTGTGATCACTGGGTGGTGCGCTCCCTAGACAAACATCTTATGAGGAATGTCAATTCATGCCTCTGCCCTCGCTTGTCTCGGGGTTTCCTCTTTTGATTGCCCCCCTCTGCCAGTCTCCTACTCTCTTGGCCTTTCCCTCTGCAAGGCCACGCCCAAAAGTCTCATTTCCAGAGATGAATTTGCAGGCCAGAAATCGGTCTGCAGTCAGAGAAGCATGTGGCTGTGAACCGTGACGTCATTCCTTGACAACCTGGTTCTTCTGGGGCATACCTTAGGCGCCACTTGAGGAAGGGACAGCGGACCCAGAGGCTCCTGGGACCTCTGGTGCCCGGGGAGAGTAGAGAGGGCAGTGGACTTCACCTTGGAAGCCTGCAAGTCCTTCACCGATTGGAGAGGTAGAGAGGAAGGATGTAGGCCAAGCAGGAGGTCTGGGACCCTAGCGTCAAACAACGCTTTCTGTGCCTCCCCGGACCGGCCATTCCCGTTCTGGCCATTTTTTGATTTCTCTGGAACTCCTTTGTTGAGTTCGCATCAAGAGCGGTGCACCAAGTTCACTGTTGGCGTTCCTAGGCACAGGGGCAGGGGACCCTAGATTGTCCCGGAGTCACGCCCTTTCGGACAGGTTGAGCTTTGCATGCTTCATGGGCGCAGGCTTAAGGAAAGGGCAGAGCTGTCCGTCATTAGAGGCGATTATCATAGTTGGTGTATGATGACGTGCCTGAATCGGTTTGAATTTTCGGAAATGTCGGTACTCAGAACACAGAGGGTTCTGGGGCACCGGAACCCGAGTCTTAGTTGCAAGTGTCTCCAGTGCATGTCCTGCAGGTTCTCTGTCACTTGGGGATGTGAACATCTGTGCCCAGGTCAGTAGGTAAACAGAAGCGGCCCTTTCTGTGCGGAAGGCGCCAAGGGAGACCTGGACGGTAAACGGAGATCCTAGGATAGGAATGAGAGGCGCCTGGGAGACCCCTGCGCCCGCACACAGACAGGGAATCATTGATAAGGATGGTAGGAGAAATCAGGATGAGGGAAGGCTGACGAGGGGTGGTGTGAGGCTCCAACCGAAAGTTTGATAGGCATACTCTTCCTTTGTGTGTGGAGCAAACGTCCCTTCTTGACAGCACAGTGGGGTGCCTGAAACCTTCCCTGCTTTTCAAGTGAAAAGGCCTGTCTTCTGGAAAGGGAACGGTGCCAGGCATCCTATTTCCTACTGGCATGTGCACTCTGCACAAAGTATGACTCATCTCCATCTGCTTGGTCTAGGAGAACACAAGTCATGCTTCTCCGCACTGAGGGTGTGGAGGTCCCCTTACTGGGACCCTACTCAGACTGGCTATTGGCCTTTCATGTTCTTCTGCCGGAACCCAGTAGACAAGCTCTCCCGGAACCAGCCTGGCTATGGAAATGCTTACTTGTTCGCGGAGGGCTTCTCTGGATCGATGATGAGAACAACTGTCTGAGGACGCTGAGGGACTCATACAAATGGCAATCTGAGGTCCAGATGTGTGGCCTCTGAGAGGACAACTAAGATTCTCACAGCCTGGCTTTGACGGGGAACCCCTTAAGGGACAGCTTGAGAACAGGTTGGGCACAAGTTATGGTACGTTCTGGGTAGGCCGGGTCAGGAGTCCAGAAAACACACCAAGACTGCTTTCCTAACTGTCCTTGACGAGGGACAGGAGGGTTGGTGCATAGCTAGCGGCAAGGGGCCCCCGAGAGTCGTTGCTGCTCCAGATACGGCCAAACCACACTGGTCTTTGCCGAGGGTCTCCTAAGCATGACTACAGGAAGGGGATCCCCTATCTTGATGGGGCGATCCCAGTTCCCCAAATCCAGACCCATCTCAGAGGCACGGAAGCGAATGGCTCAAATCTGTCCTCTGTTTCTCTCACGCCTCACGTTCTAATGATAGAGATTGTTACTGACCGTGGTGCCTGGTAAGTCTCTCCCATATTTACCACCGAGGACACGGACCAGATGAGGGAGAGCGGCTGGGCCGCTTGATCTCAAGAGATTGTTTTAGTGCTGAGGGATCATTACTCTCCAGTCACGGCTCCAAGCAAGCAGGTGTACCTTCTCAGAAGTTACACTCAGGAAATGGCCAAACTCCTCCTTCTGTTTCTGAGGACGGGTCCCTCTAGGCCTTGGTCCCTCAAGGGACCCATCCTCTCCATGAAATGTACACCTCTTCAGTGCATGTGGAGGATGCATATGCACCCGCTATTTGGCTTCACCGTCTTCGAGTGTGTGTCAAAGAGCACAGTGAAAAGAGGCCAGTGAGGAAGCCACCCTGGCCTCACAGCGCAGCCCACGCCTGACTTGGTCTTAGTCCGGCGAATCCACACAGTCTTCCAGGCCGGGGATCAGAGACAGTGTCAGAAGAATTCAGGCCCATGTGAGCAGAAGTCTTGACGGCCAGGCTGCCCGAGTTCAGGCTTGCACTACAGTCAGTCCCACGTTTTCCACTGCTCTGAAAGAAGCCAGCCATGCCCCCAGGTGACAGTAAAGGGGAATTGTTGGCCCATACTGGACCGTGCTTTCCACAGCTTCGATGGACTCTTCTTGGGGAAAAGTTTGAGCAAGGAGTCAGGGTAGTCCAGGAAATGGCTTTGGGGAAACAGGAACCCCGCCGCCCCCCGCGCCCGGGTGCTTGGCGAGGATTAGATGCCCTCGGGACAAAGGCTGACGGCAGGGACAGGCCTTCCTTCCAGACCACTTGGAAACATCTCTGCAGCTGATGGATTCTCTCTCCTCTCTGGCTGCAGGTCCTAAGCTGGAGCACAGAACAGCATTTGGAGCAGTCAGGTATGCAATCATGGGGTTCTTGCCGGGGACTATGTTGTGTGTTCTGCGTTCGGTGGGGCCACGACTTCGGGCTCTCTGTGATCACTGGGTGGTGCGCTCCCTAGACAAACATCTTATGAGGAATGTCAATTCATGCCTCTGCCCTCGCTTGTCTCGGGGTTTCCTCTTTTGATTGCCTCCCCTCTGCCAGTCTCCTACTCTCTTGGCCTTTCCCTCTGCAAGGCCACGCCCAAAAGTCTCATTTCCAGAGATGAATTTGCAGGCCAGAAATCGGTCTGCAGTCAGAGAAGCATGTGGCTGTGAACCGTGACGTCATTCATTGACAACCTGGTTCTTCTGGGGCGTACCTTTGGCGCCACTTGAGGAAGGGACAGCGGACCCAGAGGCTCCTGGGACCTCTGGTGCCCGGGGAGAGTAGAGAGGGCAGTGGACTTCACCTTGGAAGCCTGCAAGTCCTTCACTGATTGGAGAGGTAGAGAGGAAGGATGTAGGCCAAGCAGGAGGTCTGGGACCCTAGCGTCAAACACCGCTTTCTGTGCCTCCCCAACCGGCCATTCCCGTTCTGGCCATGCTTTGATTTCTCTGGAACTCCTTTGTTGAGTTCGCATCAAGAGTGGTTCACCAAGTTCACTGTTGGCGTTCCTAGGCACAGGGGCAGGGGACCCTAGATTGTCCCGGAGTCTCGCCCTTTCGGACAGGTTGAGCTTTGCATGCTTCATGGGCGCAGGCTTAAGGAAAGGGCAGAGCTGTCCGTCATTAGAGGCGATTATCACAGTTGGTGTATGCGGACGTGCCTGAATCGGTTTGAATTTTCGGAAATGTCGGTACTCAGAACACAGAGGGTTCTGGGGCTCCGGAACCCGAGTCTTAGATGCAAGTGTCTCCAGTGCATGTCCTGCAGGTTCTCTGTCACTTGGGGATGTGAACATCTGTGCCCAGGTCTGTAGGTAAACAGAAGCGGCCCTTTCTGTGCGGAAGGCGCCAAGGGAGACCTGGACGGTAAACGGAGATCCTAGGATAGGAATGAGAGGCGCCTGGGAGACCCCTGCGCCCGCACACAGACAGGGAATCATTGATAAGGATGGTAGGAGAAATCAGGATGAGGGAAGGCTGACGAGCGGTGGTGTGAGGCTCCAACAGAAAGTTTGGTAGGCATCCTCTTCCTTTGTGTGTGGAGCAAACGTCCCTTCTTGACAGCACAGTGGGGTGCCTGAAACCTTCCCTGCTTTTCAAGTGAAAAGGCCTGTCTTCTGGAAAGGGAACGGTGCCAGGCATCCTATTTCCTACTGGCATGTGCACTCTGCACAAAGTATGACTCATCTCCATCTGCTTGGTCTAGGAGAACACAAGTCATGCTTCTATGCACTGAGGGTGTGGAGGTCCCCTTACTGGGACCCTACTCAGACTGGCTATTGGCCTTTCATGTTCTTCTGCCGGAACCCAGTAGACAAGCTCTCCCGGAACCAGCCTGGCTATGGAAATGCTTACTTGTTCGCGGAGGGCTTCTCTGGATCGATGATGAGAACAACTGTCTGAGGACGCTGAGGGACTCATACAAATGGCAATCTGAGGTCCAGATGTGTGGCCTCTGAGAGGACAACTAAGATTCTCACAGCCTGGCTTTGACGGGGAACCCCTTAAGGGACAGCTTGAGAACAGGTTGGGCACAAGTTATGGTACGTTCTGGGGAGGCCGGGTCAGGAGTCCAGAAAACACACCAAGACTGCTTTCCTAACTGTCCTTGACCAGGGACAGGAGGGTTGGTGCATAGCTAGCGGCAAGGGGCCCCCGAGAGTCGTTGCTGCTCCAGATAAGGCCAAACCACACTGGTCTTTCCCGAGGGTCTCCTAAGCATGACTACAGGAAGGGGATCCCCTATCTTGATGGGGCGATCCCAGTTCCCCAAATCCAGACCCATCTCAGAGGCACGGAAGCGAATGGCTCAAATCTGTCCTCTGTTTCTCTCACGCCTCACGTTCTAATGATAGAGATTGTTACTGACCGTGGTGCCTGGTAAGTCTCTCCCTTATTTACCACCGAGTACAGGGACCAGATGAGGGACAGCGGCTGGGCCGCTTGATCTCAAGAGATTGTTTTAGTGCTGAGGGATCATTACTCTCCATTCAGAGGCTCCAAGCAAGCAGGTGTACCTTCTCAGAAGTTACACTCAGGAAATGGCCAAACTCCTCCTTCTGTTTCTGAGGACGGGTCCCTCTAGGCCTTGGTCCCTCAAGGGACCCATCCTCTCCATGAAATGTACACCTCTTCAGTGCATGTGGAGGATGCATATGCACCCGCTATTTGGCTTCACCGTCTTTGAGTGTGTGTCACAGAGCACAGTGAAAAGAGGCCAGTGAGGAAGCCACGCTGGCCTCACAGAGCAGCCCACCCCTGACTTGGTCTTAGTCCGGCGAATCCACACAGTCTTCCAGGCCGGGGATCAGAGACAGTGTCAGAAGAATTCAGGTCCATGTGAGCAGAAGTCTTGATGGCCAGGCTGCCCGAGTTCAGGATTGCACTACAGTCAGTCCGATGTTTTCCACTGCCCTGAAAGAAGCCAGCCACGTCCGCAGGTGACAGTTAAGGGGAATTGTTGGCCCATACTGGACCGTGCTTTCCACAGCTTCGATGGACTCTTCTTGGGGAAAAGTTTGAGCAAGGAGTCAGGGTAGTCCAGGAAATGGCTTTGGGGAAACAGGAACCCCGCCCCCCGCCGCGCCCGGGTGATTGGCCAGGATTAGATGCCCTTGGGTCAAAGGCTGACGGCAGGGACAGGCCTTCCTTCCAGACCACTTGGAAACATCTCTGCAGCTGATGCATTCTCTCTCCTCTCTGGCTGCAGGTCCTAAGCTGGAGCAAAGAACGGCATTTGGAGCAGTCAGGTATGCAATCACGGGTTTCTTGGCGTGGACTATGTTTTGTGTTCTGTGTTCAGTGGGGCCGCGACTTCGGGCTCTCTGTGTTCACTGTGTGGTGCGCTCCCTAGACAAACACCTTTTGAGGAATGTCAATTCATGCTTCTGCCCTCGCTTGTCCAGGGGTTTCCTCTTTTGATTGCCCCCCCTCTGCCAGTCTCCTACTCTCTTGGCCTTTCCCTCTGCAAGGCCACGCCCAAAAGTCTCATTTCCAGAGATGAATTTGCAGGCCAGAAATCGGACTGCAGTCAGAGAAGCATATGGCTGTGAACCGTGACGTCATTCCTTGACAACCTGGTTCTTCTGGGGGATACCTTAGGCGTCACTTGAGGAAGGGACAGCGGACCCAGAGGCTCCTGGGTCCTCTGGTGCCGGGGGAGAGTAGAGAGGGCAGTGAACTTCACCTTGGAATCCTGCAAGTCCTTCACCGATTGGAGAGGTAGAGAGGAAGGATATAGGCCAAGCAGGAGGTCTGGGACCCTAGCGTCAAACAACGCTTTCTGTGCCTCCCCGGACCGGCCATTCCCGTTCTGGCCATGCTTTGATTTCTCTGGAACCCCTTTGTTGAGTTCGCATCAAGAGCGGTGCACCAAGTTCACTGTTGGCGTTCCTAGGCACAGGGGCAGGGGACCCTATATTGGCCCGGAGTCTCGCCCTTTCAGACAGGTTGAGCTTTGCATGCTTCATGGGCGCAGGCTAAAGGAAATGGCAGAGCTGTCCGTCATTAGAGACGATTATCACAGTTGCTGTATGCGGACGTGCCTGAATTGGTTTGAATTTTCAGAAATGTCGGTACTCAGAACACAGAGGGTTCTGGGGCTCCGGAACCCGAGTCTTAGATGCAAGTGTCTCCAGTGCATGTCTTGCAGGTTCTCTGTCACTTGGGGATGTGAACATCTGTGCCCAGGTCAGTAGGTAAACAGAAGCGGCCCTTTCTGTGCGGAAGGCACCAAGGGGGACCTGGACGGTAAACGGAGATCCTAGGATAGGAATGACAGGCGCCTGGGAGGCCCCTGCGCCCGCACACAGACAGGGAATCATTGATAAGGATGGTAGGAGAAATCAGGATGAGGGAAGGCTGACGAGCGGTGGTGTGAGGCTCCAACAGAAAGTTTGGTAGGCATCCTCTTCCTTTGTGTGTGGAGCAAACGTCCCTTCTTGACAGCACAGTGGGGTGCCTGAAACCTTCCCTGCTTTTCAAGTGAAAAGGCCTGTCTTCTGGAAAGGGAACGGTGCCAGGCAGCCTATTTCCTACTGGCATGTGCACTCTGCACAAAGTATGACTCATCTCCATCTGCTTGGTCTAGGAGAACACAAGTCATGCTTCTCCGCACTGAAGGTGTTGGGGCCCCCTCCTGGGACCCTACTCAGTCTGGCTATTGGCCTTTCATGTTCTTCTGCCGGAACCCAGTAGACAAGGTCTCCCGGAACCAGCCTGGCTATGAAAATGCTTACTTGTTCGCGGAGGGCTTCTCTGGATCGATGATGAGAACAACTGTCTGAGGACGCTGAGGGACTCATACAAATGGCAATCTGAGGTCCAGATGTGTGGCCTCTGAGAGGACAACTAAGATTCTCACAGCCTGGCTTTGACGGGGAACCCCTTAAGGGACAGCTTGAGAACAGGTTGGGCACACGTTATGGTCCGTTCTGGGGAGGCCGGGTCAGGAGTCCAGAAAACACACCAAGACTGCTTTCCTAACTGTCCTTGACCAGGGACAGGAGGGTTGGTGCATAGCTAGCGGCAAGGGGCCCCCGAGAGACGTTGCTGCTCCAGATACGGCCAAACCACACTGGTCTTTCCCGAGGGTCTCCTAAGCATGACTACAGGAAGGGGATCCCCTATCTTGATGGGGCGATCCCAGTTCCCCAAATCCAGACCCATCTCAGAGGCACGGAAGCGAATGGCTCAAATCTGTCCTCTGTTTCTCTCACGCCTCACGTTCTAATGATAGAGATTGTTACTGACCGTGGTGCCTGGTAAGTCTCTCCCATATTTACCACCGAGGACAGGGACCAGATGAGGGAGAGCGGCTGGGCCGCTTGATCTCAAGAGATTGTTTTAGTGCTGAGGGATCATTACTCTCCAGTCACAGGCTCCAAGCAAGCAGGTGTACCTTCTCAGAAGTTACACTCAGGAAATGGCCAAACTCCTCCTTCTGTTTCTGAGGACGGGTCCCTCTAGGCCTTGGTCCCTCAAGGGACCCATCCTCTCCATGAAATGTACACCTCTTCAGTGCATGTGCAGGATGCATATGCACCCGCTATTTGGCTTCACCGTCTTTGAGTGTGTGTCACAGAGCACAGTGAAAAGAGGCCAGTGAGGAAGCCACGCTGGCCTCACAGAGCAGCCCACCCCTGACTTGGTCTTAGTCCGGCGAATCCACACAGTCTTCCAGGCCGGGGATCAGAGACAGTGTCAGAAGAATTCAGGCCCATGTGAGCAGAAGTCTTGACGGCCAGGCTGCCCGAGTTCAGGCTTGCACTACAGTCAGTCCGATGTTTTCCACTGCCCTGAAAGAAGCCAGCCATGCCCCCCGGTGACAGTAAAGGGGAATTGTTGGCCCATACTGGACCGTGCTTTCCACAGCTTCGATGGACTCTTCTTGGGGAAAAGTTTGAGCAAGGAGTCAGGGTAGTCCAGGAAATGGCTTTGGGGAAACAGGAACCCCGCCGCCCCCGCGCCCGGGTGCTTGGCGAGGATTAGATGCCCTCGGGACAAAGGCTGACGGCAGGGACAGGCCTTCCTTCCAGACCACTTGGAAACATCTCTGCAGCTGATGGATTCTCTCTCCTCTCTGGCTGCAGGTCCTAAGCTGGAGCACAGAACAGCATTTGGAGCAGTCAGGTATGCAATCATGGGGTTCTTGCCGGGGACTATGTTGTGTGTTCTGCGTTCGGTGGGGCCACGACTTCGGGCTCTCTGTGATCACTGGGTGGTGCGCTCCCTAGACAAACATCTTATGAGGAATGTCAATTCATGCCTCTGCCCTCGTCTGTCTCGGGGTTTCCTCTTTTGATTGCCCCCATCTGCCAGTCTCCTACTCTCTTGGCCTTTCCCTCTGCAAGGCCACGCCCAAAAGTCTCATTTCCAGAGATGAATTTGCAGGCCAGAAATCGGTCTGCAGTCAGAGAAGCATGTGGCTGTGAACCGTGACGTCATTCCTTGACAACCTGGTTCTTCTGGGGCATACCTTAGGCGCCACTTGAGGAAGGGACAGCGGACCCAGAGGCTCCTGGGACCTCTGGTGCCCGGGGAGAGTAGAGAGGGCAGTGGACTTCACCTTGGAAGCCTGCAAGTCCTTCACCGATTGGAGAGGTAGAGAGGAAGGATGTAGGCCAAGCAGGAGGTCTGGGACCCTAGCGTCAAACAACGCTTTCTGTGCCTCCCCGGACCGGCCATTCCCGTTCTGGCCATGCTTTGATTTCTCTGGAACCCCTTTGTTGAGTTCGCATCAAGAGCGGTGCACCAAGTTCACTGTTGGCGTTCCTAGGCACAGGGGCAGGGGACCCTATATTGGCCCGGAGTCTCGCCCTTTCAGACAGGTTGAGCTTTGCATGATTCATGGGCGCAGGCAAAAGGCAATGGCAGAGCTGTCCGTCATTAGAGACGATTATCACAGTTGCTGTATGCAGACGTGCCTGAATCGGTTTGAATTTTCGGAAATGTCGGTACTCAGAACACAGAGGGGTCTGGGGCTCCGGAACCCGAGTCTTAGATGCAAGTGTCTCCAGTGCATGTCTTGCAGGTTCTCTGTCACTTGGGGATGTGAACATCTGTGCCCAGGTCAGTAGGTAAACAGAAGCGGCCCTTTCTGTGCGGAAGGCGCCAAGGGGGACCTGGACGGTAAACGGAGATCCTAGGATAGGAATGAGAGGCGCCTGGGAGGCCCCTGCGCCCGCACACAGACAGGGAATCATTGATAAGGATGGTAGGAGAAATCAGGATGAGGGAAGGCTGACGAGTGGTGGTGTGAGGCTCCAACAGAAAGTTTGGTAGGCATCCTCTTCCTTTGTGTGTGGAGCAAACGTCCCTTCTTGACAGCACAGTGGGGTGCCTGAAACCTTCCCTGCTTTTCAAGTGAAAAGGCCTGTCTTCTGGAAAGGGAACGGTGCCAGGCATCCTATTTCCTACTGGCATGTGCACTCTGCACAAAGTATGACTCATCTCCATCTGCTTGGTCTAGGAGAACACAAGTCATGCTTCTCCGCACTGAGGGTGTGGAGGTCCCCTTACTGGGACCCTACTCAGACTGGCTATTGGCCTTTCATGTTCTTCTGCCGGAACCCAGTAGACAAGCTCTCCCGGAACCAGCCTGGCTATGGAAATGCTTACTTGTTCGCGGAGGGCTTCTCTGGATCTATGATGAGAACAACTGTCTGAGGACTCTGAGGGACTCATACAAATGGCAATCTGAGGTCCAGATGTGTGGCCTCTGAGAGGACAACTAAGATTCTCACAGGCTGGCTTTGACGGGGAACCCCTTAAGGGACAGCTTGAGAACAGGTTGGGCACAAGTTATGGTACGTTCTGGGGAGGCTGGGTCAGGAGTCCAGAAAACACACCAAGACTGCTTTCCTAACTGTCCTTGACCAGGGACAGGAGGGTTGGTGCATAGCTAGCGGCAAGGGGCCCCCGAGAGTCGTTTCTGCTCCAGATACGGCCAAACCACACTGGTCTTTGCCGAGGGTCTCCTAAGCATGACTACAGGAAGGGGATCCCCTATCTTGATGGGGCGATCCCAGTTCCCCAAATCCAGACCCATCTCAGAGGCACGGAAGCGAATGGCTCAAATCTGTCCTCTGTTTCTCTCACGCCTCACGTACTAATGATAGAGATTGTTACTGACCGTGGTGCCTGGTAAAACTCTCCCATATTTACCACCGAGGACAGGGACCAGATGAGGGAGAGCGGCTGGGCCGCTTGATCTCAAGAGATTGTTTTAGTGCTGAGGGATCATTACTCTCCAGTCACAGGCTCCAAGCAAGCAGGTGTACCTTCTCAGAAGTTACACTCAGGAAATGGCCAAACTCCTCCTTCTGTTTCTGAGGACGGGTCCCTCTAGGCCTTGGTCCCTCAAGGGACCCATCCTCTCCATGAAATGTACACCTCTTCAGTGCATGTGGAGGATGCATATGCACCCGCTATTTGGCTTCACCGTCTTCGAGTGTGTGTCAGAGAGCACAGTGAAAAGAGGCCAGTGAGGAAGCCACGCTGGCCTCACAGAGCAGCCCACCCCTGACTTGGTCTTAGTCCGGCGAATCCACACAGTCTTCCAGGCCGGGGATCAGAGACAGTGTCAGAAGAATTCAGGCCCATGTGAGCAGAAGTCTTGACGGCCAGGCTGCCCGAGTTCAGGCTTGCACTACAGTCAGTCCGATGTTTTCCACTGCCCTGAAAGAAGCCAGCCATGCCCCCCGGTGACAGTAAAGGGGAATTGTTGGCCCATACTGGACCGTGCTTTCCACAGCTTCGATGGACTCTTCCTGGGGAAAAGTTTGAGCAAGGAGTCAGGGTAGTCCAGGAAATGGCTTTGGGGAAACAGGAACCCCGCCGCCCCCTGCGCCCGGGTGCTTGGCCAGGATTAGATGCCCTCGGGTCAAAGGCTGACGGCAGGGACAGGCCTTCCTTCCAGACCACTTGGAAACATCTCTGCAGCTGATGCATTCTCTCTCCTCTCTGGCTGCAGGTCCTAAGCTGGAGCACAGAACGGCATTTGGAGCAGTCAGGTATGCAATCACGCGGTTCTTGGCGGGGACTATGTTTTGTGTTCTGTGTTCAGTGGGGCCGCGACTTCGGGCTCTCTGTGTTCACTGTGTGGTGCGCTCCTTAGACAAACACCTTTTGAGGAATGTCAATTCATGCTTCTGCCCTCGCTTGTCTAGGGGTTTCCTCTTTTGATTGCCCCCCTCTGCCAGTCTCCTACTCTCTTGGCCTTTCCCTCTGCAAGGCCACGCCCAAAAGTCTCATTTCCAGAGATGAATTTGCAGGCCAGAAATCGGACTGCAGTCAGAGAAGCATGTGGCTGTGAACCGTGACGTCATTCCTTGACAACCTGGTTCTTCTGGGGGATACCTTAGGCGTCACTTGAGGAAGGGACAGCGGACCCAGAGGCTCCTGGGTCCTCTGGTGCCGGGGGAGAGTAGAGAGGGCAGTGGACTTCACCTTGGAATCCTGCAAGTCCTTCACCGATTGGAGAGGTAGAGAGGAAGGATGTAGGCCAAGCAGGAGGTCTGGGACCCTAGCGTCAAACAACGCTTTCTGTGCCTCCCCGGACCGGCCATTCCCGTTCTGGCCATTTTTTGATTTCTCTGGAACTCCTTTGTTGAGTTCGCATCAAGAGCGGTGCACCAAGTTCACTGTTGGCGTTCCTAGGCACAGGGGCAGGGGACCCTAGATTGTCCCGGAGTCACGCCCTTTCGGACAGGTTGAGCTTTGCATGCTTCATGGGCGCAGGCTTAAGGAAAGGGCAGAGCTGTCCGTCATTAGAGGCGATTATCACAGTTGGTGTATGCGGACGTGCCTGAATCGGTTTGAATTTTCGGAAATGTCGGTACTCAGAACACAGAGGGTTCTGGGGCTCCGGAACCCGAGTCTTAGATGCAAGTGTCTCCAGTGCATGTCCTGCAGGTTCTCTGTCACTTGGGGATGTGAACATCTGTGCCCAGGTCAGTAGGTAAACAGAAGCGGCCCTTTCTGTGCGGAAGGCGCCAAGGGAGACCTGGACGGTAAACAGAGATCCTAGGATAGGAATGAGAGGCGCCTGGGAGACCCCTGCGCCCGCACACAGACAGGGAATCATTGATAAGGATGGTAGGAGAAATCAGGATGAGCGAAGGCTGACGAGCGGTGGTGTGAGGCTCCGACAGAACGTTTGGTAGGCATCCTCTTCCTTTGTGTGTGGAGCAAAAGTCCCTTCTTGAGAGCACAGTGGGGTGCCTGAAACCTTCCCTGCTTTCCAAGTGAAAAGGCCTGTCGTCTGGAAAGGGAACGGTGCCAGACATCCTATTTCCTACTGGCATGTGCACTCTGCACAAAGTATGACTCATCTCCATCTGCTTGGTCTAGGAGAACACAAGTCATGCTTCTCCGCACTGAGGGTGTGGAGGTCCCCTTACTGGGACCCTACTCAGACTGGCTATTGGCCTTTCATGTTCTTCTGCTGGAACCCAGTAGACAAGCTCTCCCGGAACCAGCCTGGCTATGGAAATGCTTACTTGTTCGCCGAGGGCTTCTCTGGATCGATGATGAGAACAACTGTCTGAGGACGCTGAGGGACTCATACAAATGGCAATCTGAGGTCCAGATGTGTGGCCTCTGAGAGGACAACTAAGATTCTCACAGCCTGGCTTTGACGGGGAACCCCTTAAGGGACAGCTTGAGAACAGGTTGGGCACACGTTATGGTCCGTTCTGGGGAGGCCGGGTCAGGAGTCCAGAAAACACACCAAGACTGCTTTCCTAACTGTCCTTGACCAGGGACAGGAGGGTTGGTGCATAGCTAGCGGCAAGGGGCCCCCGAGAGACTTTGCTGCTCCAGATGCGGCCAAACCACACTGGTCTTTCCCGAGGGTCTCCTAAGCATGACTACAGGAAGGGGATCCCCTATCTTGATGGGGCGATCCCAGTTCCCCAAATCCAGACCCATCTCAGAGGCACGGAAGCGAATGGCTCAAATCTGTCCTCTGTTTCTCTCACGCCTCACGTTCTAATGATAGAGATTGTTACTGACCGTGGTGCCTGGTAAGTCTCTCCCATATTTACCACCGAGGACAGGGACCAGATGAGGGAGAGCGGCTGGGCCGCTTGATCTCAAGAGATTGTTTTAGTGCTGAGGGATCATTACTCTCCAGTCACAGGCTCCAAGCAAGCAGGTGTACCTTCTCAGAAGTTACACTCAGGAAATGGCCAAACTCCTCCTTCTGTTTCTGAGGACGGGTCCCTCTAGGCCTTGGTCCCTCAAGGGACCCATCCTCTCCATGAAATGTACACCTCTTCAGTGCATGTGCAGGATGCATATGCACCCGCTATTTGGCTTCACCGTCTTCGAGTGTGTGTCACAGAGCACAGTGAAAAGAGGCCAGTGAGGAAGCCACTCTGGCCTCACAGAGCAGCCCACGCCTGACTTGGTCTTAGTCCGGCGAATCCACACAGTCTTCCAGGCCGGGGATCAGAGACAGTGTCAGAAGAATTCAGGCCCATGTGAGCAGAAGTCTTGACGGCCAGGCTGCCCGAGTTCAGGATTGCACTACAGTCAGTCCGATGTTTTCCACTGCTCTGAAAGAAGCCAGCCATGCCCCCAGGTGACAGTAAAGGGGAATTGTTGGCCCATACTGGACTGTGCTTTCCACGGCTTCGATGGACATTTCTTGGGGAAAAGTTTGAGCAAGGAGTCAGGGTAGTCCAGGAAATGGCTTTGGGGAAACAGGAACCCCCCCGCCCCCCACGCCCGGGTGCTTTGCAAGGATTAGATGCCCTCGGGTCAAAGGCTGACGGCAGGGACAAGCCTTCCTTTCAGACCACTTGGAAACATCTCTGCAGCTGATGCATTCTCTCTCCTCTCTGGCTGCAGGTCCTAAGCTGGAGCACAGAACGGCATTTGGAGCAGTCAGGTATGCAATCACGCGGTTCTTGGCAGGGACTATGTTGTGTGTTCTGCGTTCTGGCTTCTCTGTGTTCACTGTGTGGTGCGCTCCCTAGACAAACACCTTATGAGGAATGTCAATTCATGCCTCTGCCCTCGCTTGTCTCGGGGTTTCCTCTTGATTGCCTCCCCTCTGCCAGTCTCCTACTCTCTTGGCCTTTCCCTCTGCAAGGCCACGCCCCAAAGTCTCATTTCCAGAGATGAATTTGCAGGCCAGAAACCGGTCTGCAGTCAGAGAAGCATGTGGCTGTGAACCGTGACGTCATTCCTTGACAACCTGGTTCTGCTGGGGCATACCTTAGGCGCCACTTGAGGAAGGGACAGCGGACCCAGAGGCTCCTGGGACCTCTGGTGCCCGGGGAGAGTAGAGAGGGCAGTGGACTTCACCTTGGAAGCCTGCAAGTCCTTCACCGATTGGAGAGGTAGAGAGGAAGGATGTAGGCCAAGCAGGAGGTCTGCGAACCTAGCGTCAAACAACGCTTTCTGTGCCTCCCCGGACCGGCCATTCCCGTTCTGGCCATGCTTTGATTTCTCTGGAACTCCTTTGTTGAGTTGGCATCAAGAGCGGTTCACCAAGTTCACTGTTGGCGTTCCTAGGCACAGGGGCAGGGGACCCTAGATTGTCCCGGAGTCACGCCCTTTCGGACAGGTTGAGCTTTGCATGCTTCATGGGCGCAGGCTTAAGGAAAGGGCAGAGCTGTCCGTCATTACAGGCGATTATCACAGTTGGTGTATGCGGACGTACCTGAATCGGTTTGAATTTTCGGAAATGTAGGTACTCAGAACACAGAGGGTTCTGGGGCTCCGGAACCCGAGTCTTAGATGCAAGTGTCTCCAGTGCATGTCCTGCAGGTTCTCTGTCACTTGGGGATGTGAACATCTGTGCCCAGGTCTGTAGGTAAAAAGAAGCGGCCCTTTCTGTGTGGAAGGCGCCAAGGGAGACCTGGACGGTAAACGGAGATCCTAGGATAGGACTGGGAGGCGCCTGGGAGACCCCTGCGCCCGCACACAGACAGGGAATCATTGATAAGGATGGTAGGAGAAATCAGGATGAGGGAAGGCTGACGAGCGGTGGTGTGAGGCTCCAACAGAAAGTTTGGTAGGCATCCTCTTCCTTTGTGTGTGGAGCAAAAGTCCCTTCTTGAGAGCACAGTGGGGTGCCTGAAACCTTCCCTGCTTTCCAAGTGAAAAGGCCTGTCGTCTGGAAAGGGAACGGTGCCAGACATCCTATTTCCTACTGGCATGTGCACTCTGCACAAAGTATGACTCATCTCCATCTGCTTGGTCTAGGAGAACACAAGTCATGCTTCTCCGCACTGAGGGTGTGGAGGTCCCCTTACTGGGACCCTACTCAGACTGGCTATTGGCCTTTCATGTTCTTCTGCTGGAACCCAGTAGACAAGCTCTCCCGGAACCAGCCTGGCTATGGAAATGCTTACTTGTTCGCCGAGGGCTTCTCTGGATCGATGATGAGAACAACTGTCTGAGGACGCTGAGGGACTCATACAAATGGCAATCTGAGGTCCAGATGTGTGGCCTCTGAGAGGACAACTAAGATTCTCACAGCCTGGCTTTGACGGGGAACCCCTTAAGGGACAGCTTGAGAACAGGTTGGGCACACGTTATGGTCCGTTCTGGGGAGGCCGGGTCAGGAGTCCAGAAAACACACCAAGACTGCTTTCCTAACTGTCCTTGACCAGGGACAGGAGGGTTGGTGCATAGCTAGCGGCAAGGGGCCCCCGAGAGACTTTGCTGCTCCAGATGCGGCCAAACCACACTGGTCTTTCCCGAGGGTCTCCTAAGCATGACTACAGGAAGGGGATCCCCTATCTTGATGGGGCGATCCCAGTTCCCCAAATCCAGACCCATCTCAGAGGCACGGAAGCGAATGGCTCAAATCTGTCCTCTGTTTCTCTCACGCCTCACGTTCTAATGATAGAGATTGTTACTGACCGTGGTGCCTGGTAAGTCTCTCCCATATTTACCACCGAGGACAGGGACCAGATGAGGGAGAGCGGCTGGGCCGCTTGATCTCAAGAGATTGTTTTAGTGCTGAGGGATCATTACTCTCCAGTCACAGGCTCCAAGCAAGCAGGTGTACCTTCTCAGAAGTTACACTCAGGAAATGGCCAAACTCCTCCTTCTGTTTCTGAGGACGGGTCCCTCTAGGCCTTGGTCCCTCAAGGGACCCATCCTCTCCATGAAATGTACACCTCTTCAGTGCATGTGCAGGATGCATATGCACCCGCTATTTGGCTTCACCGTCTTCGAGTGTGTGTCACAGAGCACAGTGAAAAGAGGCCAGTGAGGAAGCCACGCTGGCCTCACAGAGCAGCCCACGCCTGACTTGGTCTTAGTCCGGCGAATCCACACAGTCTTCCAGGCCGGGGATCAGAGACAGTGTCAGAAGAATTCAGGCCCATGTGAGCAGAAGTCTTGACGGCCAGGCTGCCCGAGTTCAGGATTGCACTACAGTCAGTCCGATGTTTTCCACTGCTCTGAAAGAAGCCAGCCATGCCCCCAGGTGACAGTAAAGGGGAATTGTTGGCCCATACTGGACTGTGCTTTCCACGGCTTCGATGGACATTTCTTGGGGAAAAGTTTGAGCAAGGAGTCAGGGTAGTCCAGGAAATGGCTTTGGGGAAACAGGAACCCCCCCGCCCCCCACGCCCGGGTGCTTTGCAAGGATTAGATGCCCTCGGGTCAAAGGCTGACGGCAGGGACAAGCCTTCCTTTCAGACCACTTGGAAACATCTCTGCAGCTGATGCATTCTCTCTCCTCTCTGGCTGCAGGTCCTAAGCTGGAGCACAGAACGGCATTTGGAGCAGTCAGGTATGCAATCACGCGGTTCTTGGCAGGGACTATGTTGTGTGTTCTGCGTTCGGTGGGGCCACGACTTCTGGCTCTCTGTGTTCACTGTGTGGTGCGCTCCCTAGACAAACACCTTATGAGGAATGTCAATTCATGCCTCTGCCCTCGCTTGTCTCGGGGTTTCCTCTTGATTGCCTCCCCTCTGCCAGTCTCCTACTCTCTTGGCCTTTCCCTCTGCAAGGCCACGCCCCAAAGTCTCATTTCCAGAGATGAATTTGCAGGCCAGAAACCGGTCTGCAGTCAGAGAAGCATGTGGCTGTGAACCGTGACGTCATTCCTTGACAACCTGGTTCTGCTGGGGCATACCTTAGGCGCCACTTGAGGAAGGGACAGCGGACCCAGAGGCTCCTGGGACCTCTGGTGCCCGGGGAGAGTAGAGAGGGCAGTGGACTTCACCTTGGAAGCCTGCAAGTCCTTCACCGATTGGAGAGGTAGAGAGGAAGGATGTAGGCCAAGCAGGAGGTCTGCGAACCTAGCGTCAAACAACGCTTTCTGTGCCTCCCCGGACCGGCCATTCCCGTTCTGGCCATGCTTTGATTTCTCTGGAACTCCTTTGTTGAGTTGGCATCAAGAGCGGTTCACCAAGTTCACTGTTGGCGTTCCTAGGCACAGGGGCAGGGGACCCTAGATTGTCCCGGAGTCACGCCCTTTCGGACAGGTTGAGCTTTGCATGCTTCATGGGCGCAGGCTTAAGGAAAGGGCAGAGCTGTCCGTCATTACAGGCGATTATCACAGTTGGTGTATGCGGACGTACCTGAATCGGTTTGAATTTTCGGAAATGTAGGTACTCAGAACACAGAGGGTTCTGGGGCTCCGGAACCCGAGTCTTAGATGCAAGTGTCTCCAGTGCATGTCCTGCAGGTTCTCTGTCACTTGGGGATGTGAACATCTGTGCCCAGGTCTGTAGGTAAAAAGAAGCGGCCCTTTCTGTGTGGAAGGCGCCAAGGGAGACCTGGACGGTAAACGGAGATCCTAGGATAGGACTGGGAGGCGCCTGGGAGACCCCTGCGCCCGCACACAGACAGGGAATCATTGATAAGGATGGTAGGAGAAATCAGGATGAGGGAAGGCTGACGAGCGGTGGTGTGAGGCTCCAACAGAAAGTTTGGTAGGCATCCTCTTCCTTTGTGTGTGGAGCAAAAGTCCCTTCTTGAGAGCACAGTGGGGTGCCTGAAACCTTCCCTGCTTTCCAAGTGAAAAGGCCTGTCGTCTGGAAAGGGAACGGTGCCAGACATCCTATTTCCTACTGGCATGTGCACTCTGCACAAAGTATGACTCATCTCCATCTGCTTGGTCTAGGAGAACACAAGTCATGCTTCTCCGCACTGAGGGTGTGGAGGTCCCCTTACTGGGACCCTACTCAGACTGGCTATTGGCCTTTCATGTTCTTCTGCTGGAACCCAGTAGACAAGCTCTCCCGGAACCAGCCTGGCTATGGAAATGCTTACTTGTTCGCCGAGGGCTTCTCTGGATCGATGATGAGAACAACTGTCTGAGGACGCTGAGGGACTCATACAAATGGCAATCTGAGGTCCAGATGTGTGGCCTCTGAGAGGACAACTAAGATTCTCACAGCCTGGCTTTGACGGGGAACCCCTTAAGGGACAGCTTGAGAACAGGTTGGGCACACGTTATGGTCCGTTCTGGGGAGGCCGGGTCAGGAGTCCAGAAAACACACCAAGACTGCTTTCCTAACTGTCCTTGACCAGGGACAGGAGGGTTGGTGCATAGCTAGCGGCAAGGGGCCCCCGAGAGACTTTGCTGCTCCAGATGCGGCCAAACCACACTGGTCTTTCCCGAGGGTCTCCTAAGCATGACTACAGGAAGGGGATCCCCTATCTTGATGGGGCGATCCCAGTTCCCCAAATCCAGACCCATCTCAGAGGCACGGAAGCGAATGGCTCAAATCTGTCCTCTGTTTCTCTCACGCCTCACGTTCTAATGATAGAGATTGTTACTGACCGTGGTGCCTGGTAAGTCTCTCCCATATTTACCACCGAGGACAGGGACCAGATGAGGGAGAGCGGCTGGGCCGCTTGATCTCAAGAGATTGTTTTAGTGCTGAGGGATCATTACTCTCCAGTCACAGGCTCCAAGCAAGCAGGTGTACCTTCTCAGAAGTTACACTCAGGAAATGGCCAAACTCCTCCTTCTGTTTCTGAGGACGGGTCCCTCTAGGCCTTGGTCCCTCAAGGGACCCATCCTCTCCATGAAATGTACACCTCTTCAGTGCATGTGCAGGATGCATATGCACCCGCTATTTGGCTTCACCGTCTTCGAGTGTGTGTCACAGAGCACAGTGAAAAGAGGCCAGTGAGGAAGCCACGCTGGCCTCACAGAGCAGCCCACGCCTGACTTGGTCTTAGTCCGGCGAATCCACACAGTCTTCCAGGCCGGGGATCAGAGACAGTGTCAGAAGAATTCAGGCCCATGTGAGCAGAAGTCTTGACGGCCAGGCTGCCCGAGTTCAGGATTGCACTACAGTCAGTCCGATGTTTTCCACTGCTCTGAAAGAAGCCAGCCATGCCCCCAGGTGACAGTAAAGGGGAATTGTTGGCCCATACTGGACTGTGCTTTCCACGGCTTCGATGGACATTTCTTGGGGAAAATTTTGAGCAAGGAGTCAGGGTAGTCCAGGAAATGGCTTTGGGGAAACAGGAACCCCCCCGGCCCCCGCGCCCGGGTGCTTTGCAAGGATTAGATGCCCTCGGGTCAAAGGCTGACGGCAGGGACAGGCCTTCCTTCCAGACCACTTGGAAACATCTCTGCAGCTGATGCATTCTCTCTCCTCTCTGGCTGCAGGTCCTAAGCTGGAGCACAGAACGGCATTTGGAGCAGTCAGGTATGCAATCACGCGGTTCTTGGCAGGTACTATGTTGTGTGTTCTGCGTTAGGTGGGGCCACGACTTCTGGCTCTCTGTGTTCACTGTGTGGTGCGCTCCCTAGACAAACACCTTATGAGGAATGTCAATTCATGCCTCTGCCCTCGCTTGTCTAGGGGTTTCCTCTTTTGATTGCCTCCCCTCTGCCAGTCTCCTACTCTCTTGGCCTTTCCCTCTGCAAGGCCACGCCCAAAAGTCTCATTTCCAGAGATGAATTTGCAGGCCAGAAATCGGTCTGCAGTCAGAGAAGCATGTGGCTGTGAACCGTGACGTCATTCCTTGACAACCTGGTTCTTCTGGGGCATACCTTAGGCGCCACTTGAGGAAGGGACAGCGGACCCAGAGGCTCCTGGGACCTCTGGTGCCCGGGGAGAGTAGAGAGGGCAGTGGACTTCACCTTGGAAGCCTGCAAGTCCTTCACCGATTGGAGAGGTAGAGAGGAAGGATGTAGGCCAAGCAGGAGGTCTGCGAACCTAGCGTCAAACAACGCTTTCTGTGCCTCCCCGGACCGGCCATTCCCGTTCTGGCCATGCTTTGATTTCTCTGGAACTCCTTTGTTGAGTTGGCATCAAGAGCGGTTCACCAAGTTCACTGTTGGCGTTCCTAGGCACAGGGGCAGGGGACCCTAGATTGTCCCGGAGTCACGCCCTTTCGGACAGGTTGAGCTTTGCATGCTTCATGGGCGCAGGCTTAAGGAAAGGGCAGAGCTGTCCGTCATTACAGGCGATTATCACAGTTCATGTATGCGGACGTACCTGAATCGGTTTGAATTTTCGGAAATGTAGGTACTCAGAACACAGAGGGTTCTGGGGCTCCGGAACCCGAGTCTTAGATGCAAGTGTCTCCAGTGCATGTCCTGCAGGTTCTCTGTCACTTGGGGATGTGAACATCTGTGCCCAGGTCTGTAGGTAAAAAGAAGCGGCCCTTTCTGTGTGGAAGGCGCCAAGGGAGACCTGGACGGTAAACGGAGATCCTAGGATAGGACTGGGAGGCGCCTGGGAGACCCCTGCGCCCGCACACAGACAGGGAATCATTGATAAGGATGGTAGGAGAAATCAGGATGAGGGAAGGCTGACGAGCGGTGGTGTGAGGCTCCAACAGAAAGTTTGGTAGGCATCCTCTTCCTTTGTGTGTGGAGCAAAAGTCCCTTCTTGAGAGCACAGTGGGGTGCCTGAAACCTTCCCTGCTTTCCAAGTGAAAAGGCCTGTCGTCTGGAAAGGGAACGGTGCCAGACATCCTATTTCCTACTGGCATGTGCACTCTGCACAAAGTATGACTCATCTCCATCTGCTTGGTCTAGGAGAACACAAGTCATGCTTCTCCGCACTGAGGGTGTGGAGGTCCCCTTACTGGGACCCTACTCAGACTGGCTATTGGCCTTTCATGTTCTTCTGCTGGAACCCAGTAGACAAGCTCTCCCGGAACCAGCCTGGCTATGGAAATGCTTACTTGTTCGCCGAGGGCTTCTCTGGATCGATGATGAGAACAACTGTCTGAGGACGCTGAGGGACTCATACAAATGGCAATCTGAGGTCCAGATGTGTGGCCTCTGAGAGGACAACTAAGATTCTCACAGCCTGGCTTTGACGGGGAACCCCTTAAGGGACAGCTTGAGAACAGGTTGGGCACACGTTATGGTCCGTTCTGGGGAGGCCGGGTCAGGAGTCCAGAAAACACACCAAGACTGCTTTCCTAACTGTCCTTGACCAGGGACAGGAGGGTTGGTGCATAGCTAGCGGCAAGGGGCCCCCGAGAGACTTTGCTGCTCCAGATGCGGCCAAACCACACTGGTCTTTCCCGAGGGTCTCCTAAGCATGACTACAGGAAGGGGATCCCCTATCTTGATGGGGCGATCCCAGTTCCCCAAATCCAGACCCATCTCAGAGGCACGGAAGCGAATGGCTCAAATCTGTCCTCTGTTTCTCTCACGCCTCACGTTCTAATGATAGAGATTGTTACTGACCGTGGTGCCTGGTAAGTCTCTCCCATATTTACCACCGAGGACAGGGACCAGATGAGGGAGAGCGGCTGGGCCGCTTGATCTCAAGAGATTGTTTTAGTGCTGAGGGATCATTACTCTCCAGTCACAGGCTCCAAGCAAGCAGGTGTACCTTCTCAGAAGTTACACTCAGGAAATGGCCAAACTCCTCCTTCTGTTTCTGAGGACGGGTCCCTCTAGGCCTTGGTCCCTCAAGGGACCCATCCTCTCCATGAAATGTACACCTCTTCAGTGCATGTGCAGGATGCATATGCACCCGCTATTTGGCTTCACCGTCTTCGAGTGTGTGTCACAGAGCACAGTGAAAAGAGGCCAGTGAGGAAGCCACGCTGGCCTCACAGAGCAGCCCACGCCTGACTTGGTCTTAGTCCGGCGAATCCACACAGTCTTCCAGGCCGGGGATCAGAGACAGTGTCAGAAGAATTCAGGCCCATGTGAGCAGAAGTCTTGACGGCCAGGCTGCCCGAGTTCAGGATTGCACTACAGTCAGTCCGATGTTTTCCACTGCTCTGAAAGAAGCCAGCCATGCCCCCAGGTGACAGTAAAGGGGAATTGTTGGCCCATACTGGACTGTGCTTTCCACGGCTTCGATGGACATTTCTTGGGGAAAAGTTTGAGCAAGGAGTCAGGGTAGTCCAGGAAATGGCTTTGGGGAAACAGGAACCCCCCCGCCCCCCACGCCCGGGTGCTTTGCAAGGATTAGATGCCCTCGGGTCAAAGGCTGACGGCAGGGACAAGCCTTCCTTTCAGACCACTTGGAAACATCTCTGCAGCTGATGCATTCTCTCTCCTCTCTGGCTGCAGGTCCTAAGCTGGAGCACAGAACAGCATTTGGAGCAGTCAGGTATGCAATCACGCGGTTCTTGGCAGGGACTATGTTGTGTGTTCTGCGTTCGGTGGGGCCACGACTTCTGGCTCTCTGTGTTCACTGTGTGGTGCGCTCCCTAGACAAACACCTTATGAGGAATGTCAATTCATGCCTCTGCCCTCGCTTGTCTCGGGGTTTCCTCTTGATTGCCTCCCCTCTGCCAGTCTCCTACTCTCTTGGCCTTTCCCTCTGCAAGGCCACGCCCCAAAGTCTCATTTCCAGAGATGAATTTGCAGGCCAGAAACCGGTCTGCAGTCAGAGAAGCATGTGGCTGTGAACCGTGACGTCATTCCTTGACAACCTGGTTCTGCTGGGGCATACCTTAGGCGCCACTTGAGGAAGGGACAGCGGACCCAGAGGCTCCTGGGACCTCTGGTGCCCGGGGAGAGTAGAGAGGGCAGTGGACTTCACCTTGGAAGCCTGCAAGTCCTTCACCGATTGGAGAGGTAGAGAGGAAGGATGTAGGCCAAGCAGGAGGTCTGCGAACCTAGCGTCAAACAACGCTTTCTGTGCCTCCCCGGACCGGCCATTCCCGTTCTGGCCATGCTTTGATTTCTCTGGAACTCCTTTGTTGAGTTGGCATCAAGAGCGGTTCACCAAGTTCACTGTTGGCGTTCCTAGGCACAGGGGCAGGGGACCCTAGATTGTCCCGGAGTCACGCCCTTTCGGACAGGTTGAGCTTTGCATGCTTCATGGGCGCAGGCTTAAGGAAAGGGCAGAGCTGTCCGTCATTACAGGCGATTATCACAGTTCATGTATGCGGACGTACCTGAATCGGTTTGAATTTTCGGAAATGTAGGTACTCAGAACACAGAGGGTTCTGGGGCTCCGGAACCCGAGTCTTAGATGCAAGTGTCTCCAGTGCATGTCCTGCAGGTTCTCTGTCACTTGGGGATGTGAACATCTGTGCCCAGGTCTGTAGGTAAAAAGAAGCGGCCCTTTCTGTGTGGAAGGCGCCAAGGGAGACCTGGACGGTAAACGGAGATCCTAGGATAGGACTGGGAGGCGCCTGGGAGACCCCTGCGCCCGCACACAGACAGGGAATCATTGATAAGGATGGTAGGAGAAATCAGGATGAGGGAAGGCTGACGAGCGGTGGTGTGAGGCTCCAACAGAAAGTTTGGTAGGCATCCTCTTCCTTTGTGTGTGGAGCAAAAGTCCCTTCTTGAGAGCACAGTGGGGTGCCTGAAACCTTCCCTGCTTTCCAAGTGAAAAGGCCTGTCGTCTGGAAAGGGAACGGTGCCAGACATCCTATTTCCTACTGGCATGTGCACTCTGCACAAAGTATGACTCATCTCCATCTGCTTGGTCTAGGAGAACACAAGTCATGCTTCTCCGCACTGAGGGTGTGGAGGTCCCCTTACTGGGACCCTACTCAGACTGGCTATTGGCCTTTCATGTTCTTCTGCTGGAACCCAGTAGACAAGCTCTCCCGGAACCAGCCTGGCTATGGAAATGCTTACTTGTTCGCCGAGGGCTTCTCTGGATCGATGATGAGAACAACTGTCTGAGGACGCTGAGGGACTCATACAAATGGCAATCTGAGGTCCAGATGTGTGGCCTCTGAGAGGACAACTAAGATTCTCACAGCCTGGCTTTGACGGGGAACCCCTTAAGGGACAGCTTGAGAACAGGTTGGGCACACGTTATGGTCCGTTCTGGGGAGGCCGGGTCAGGAGTCCAGAAAACACACCAAGACTGCTTTCCTAACTGTCCTTGACCAGGGACAGGAGGGTTGGTGCATAGCTAGCGGCAAGGGGCCCCCGAGAGACTTTGCTGCTCCAGATGCGGCCAAACCACACTGGTCTTTCCCGAGGGTCTCCTAAGCATGACTACAGGAAGGGGATCCCCTATCTTGATGGGGCGATCCCAGTTCCCCAAATCCAGACCCATCTCAGAGGCACGGAAGCGAATGGCTCAAATCTGTCCTCTGTTTCTCTCACGCCTCACGTTCTAATGATAGAGATTGTTACTGACCGTGGTGCCTGGTAAGTCTCTCCCATATTTACCACCGAGGACAGGGACCAGATGAGGGAGAGCGGCTGGGCCGCTTGATCTCAAGAGATTGTTTTAGTGCTGAGGGATCATTACTCTCCAGTCACAGGCTCCAAGCAAGCAGGTGTACCTTCTCAGAAGTTACACTCAGGAAATGGCCAAACTCCTCCTTCTGTTTCTGAGGACGGGTCCCTCTAGGCCTTGGTCCCTCAAGGGACCCATCCTCTCCATGAAATGTACACCTCTTCAGTGCATGTGCAGGATGCATATGCACCCGCTATTTGGCTTCACCGTCTTCGAGTGTGTGTCACAGAGCACAGTGAAAAGAGGCCAGTGAGGAAGCCACTCTGGCCTCACAGAGCAGCCCACGCCTGACTTGGTCTTAGTCCGGCGAATCCACACAGTCTTCCAGGCCGGGGATCAGAGACAGTGTCAGAAGAATTCAGGCCCATGTGAGCAGAAGTCTTGACGGCCAGGCTGCCCGAGTTCAGGATTGCACTACAGTCAGTCCGATGTTTTCCACTGCTCTGAAAGAAGCCAGCCATGCCCCCAGGTGACAGTAAAGGGGAATTGTTGGCCCATACTGGACTGTGCTTTCCACGGCTTCGATGGACATTTCTTGGGGAAAAGTTTGAGCAAGGAGTCAGGGTAGTCCAGGAAATGGCTTTGGGGAAACAGGAACCCCCCCGCCCCCCACGCCCGGGTGCTTTGCAAGGATTAGATGCCCTCGGGTCAAAGGCTGACGGCAGGGACAAGCCTTCCTTTCAGACCACTTGGAAACATCTCTGCAGCTGATGCATTCTCTCTCCTCTCTGGCTGCAGGTCCTAAGCTGGAGCACAGAACGGCATTTGGAGCAGTCAGGTATGCAATCACGCGGTTCTTGGCAGGGACTATGTTGTGTGTTCTGCGTTCTGGCTTCTCTGTGTTCACTGTGTGGTGCGCTCCCTAGACAAACACCTTATGAGGAATGTCAATTCATGCCTCTGCCCTCGCTTGTCTCGGGGTTTCCTCTTGATTGCCTCCCCTCTGCCAGTCTCCTACTCTCTTGGCCTTTCCCTCTGCAAGGCCACGCCCCAAAGTCTCATTTCCAGAGATGAATTTGCAGGCCAGAAACCGGTCTGCAGTCAGAGAAGCATGTGGCTGTGAACCGTGACGTCATTCCTTGACAACCTGGTTCTGCTGGGGCATACCTTAGGCGCCACTTGAGGAAGGGACAGCGGACCCAGAGGCTCCTGGGACCTCTGGTGCCCGGGGAGAGTAGAGAGGGCAGTGGCCTTCCCCTTGGAAGCCTGCAAGTCCTTCACCGATTGGAGAGGTAGAGAGGAAGGATGTAGGCCAAGCAGGAGGTCTGCGAACCTAGCGTCAAACAACGCTTTCTGTGCCTCCCCGGACCGGCCATTCCCGTTCTGGCCATGCTTTGATTTCTCTGGAACTCCTTTGTTGAGTTGGCATCAAGAGCGGTTCACCAAGTTCACTGTTGGCGTTCCTAGGCACAGGGGCAGGGGACCCTAGATTGTCCCGGAGTCACGCCCTTTCGGACAGGTTGAGCTTTGCATGCTTCATGGGCGCAGGCTTAAGGAAAGGGCAGAGCTGTCCGTCATTACAGGCGATTATCACAGTTGGTGTATGCGGACGTACCTGAATCGGTTTGAATTTTCGGAAATGTAGGTACTCAGAACACAGAGGGTTCTGGGGCTCCGGAACCCGAGTCTTAGATGCAAGTGTCTCCAGTGCATGTCCTGCAGGTTCTCTGTCACTTGGGGATGTGAACATCTGTGCCCAGGTCTGTAGGTAAAAAGAAGCGGCCCTTTCTGTGTGGAAGGCGCCAAGGGAGACCTGGACGGTAAACGGAGATCCTAGGATAGGACTGGGAGGCGCCTGGGAGACCCCTGCGCCCGCACACAGACAGGGAATCATTGATAAGGATGGTAGGAGAAATCAGGATGAGGGAAGGCTGACGAGCGGTGGTGTGAGGCTCCAACAGAAAGTTTGGTAGGCATCCTCTTCCTTTGTGTGTGGAGCAAAAGTCCCTTCTTGAGAGCACAGTGGGGTGCCTGAAACCTTCCCTGCTTTCCAAGTGAAAAGGCCTGTCGTCTGGAAAGGGAACGGTGCCAGACATCCTATTTCCTACTGGCATGTGCACTCTGCACAAAGTATGACTCATCTCCATCTGCTTGGTCTAGGAGAACACAAGTCATGCTTCTCCGCACTGAGGGTGTGGAGGTCCCCTTACTGGGACCCTACTCAGACTGGCTATTGGCCTTTCATGTTCTTCTGCTGGAACCCAGTAGACAAGCTCTCCCGGAACCAGCCTGGCTATGGAAATGCTTACTTGTTCGCCGAGGGCTTCTCTGGATCGATGATGAGAACAACTGTCTGAGGACGCTGAGGGACTCATACAAATGGCAATCTGAGGTCCAGATGTGTGGCCTCTGAGAGGACAACTAAGATTCTCACAGCCTGGCTTTGACGGGGAACCCCTTAAGGGACAGCTTGAGAACAGGTTGGGCACACGTTATGGTCCGTTCTGGGGAGGCCGGGTCAGGAGTCCAGAAAACACACCAAGACTGCTTTCCTAACTGTCCTTGACCAGGGACAGGAGGGTTGGTGCATAGCTAGCGGCAAGGGGCCCCCGAGAGACTTTGCTGCTCCAGATGCGGCCAAACCACACTGGTCTTTCCCGAGGGTCTCCTAAGCATGACTACAGGAAGGGGATCCCCTATCTTGATGGGGCGATCCCAGTTCCCCAAATCCAGACCCATCTCAGAGGCACGGAAGCGAATGGCTCAAATCTGTCCTCTGTTTCTCTCACGCCTCACGTTCTAATGATAGAGATTGTTACTGACCGTGGTGCCTGGTAAGTCTCTCCCATATTTACCACCGAGGACAGGGACCAGATGAGGGAGAGCGGCTGGGCCGCTTGATCTCAAGAGATTGTTTTAGTGCTGAGGGATCATTACTCTCCAGTCACAGGCTCCAAGCAAGCAGGTGTACCTTCTCAGAAGTTACACTCAGGAAATGGCCAAACTCCTCCTTCTGTTTCTGAGGACGGGTCCCTCTAGGCCTTGGTCCCTCAAGGGACCCATCCTCTCCATGAAATGTAGAGGATGCATATGCACCCGCTATTTGGCTTCACCGTCTTCGAGTGTGTGTCACAGAGCACAGTGAAAAGAGCCCAGTGAGGAAGCCATGCTGGCCTCACAGAGAAGCCCACACCTGACTTGGTCTTAGAGACCGTGCTTTCCATGTCTTAGATGGACTCTTCTTGCGGAAAAGTTTGAGCAAGGAGTCAGGGCAGTCCAGGAAATGTCTTTGGGGAAAGAGGAGGCCCCCCCAGCGGCCAGGTGCGTGGCGAGGATTATATGTCCTCGGGTCAAATGTTGACAGCAAGGACAGGCCCTCCTGTGACGACCTTCCTTTCAGACCACTTGGAAACGTCTCTGGAGCTGATTCATTCTCTCTCCTCTCTGCCTGCAGGTCCTAAGCTGGAGCACAGAACGGCACTTGGAACAGTCAGGTATGCAATCACGTGGTTCTATGCGGGGACTTCCTTGTGTCTTCTGCGTTCTGCCATGCCAGGACTCCGGGCTCTCTGTGTTCACATTCTGGTGCTCTCCTTAGACCAGCACCTTATGAGGAATGTCAATTCATGCCTCTGCCCTCCCTTGACTCGGGTTTCCTCTTTTGATTTCCTCCCCTCTCCCTGTCTCCTACTCTCTTGGCCTTTCCCTCTGCAAGGCCACGCCCAAAATTCTCATTTCCAGAGATGAATTTGCAGGCCAGAAATCGGTCTACAGTCAGAGAAGCATGTGGCTGTGAGCCGTGACATCATTCCTTGACAACCTGGTTCTTCTGGGGCATACCTTAGGCGCCACTTGAGGAAGGGACAGCGGACCCAGAGGCTCCTGGGTCCTCTGGTGCCTGGGGAGAGTAGAGAGGGCAGTGGACTTCACCTTGGAAGCCTGCAAGTCCTTCACCGATTGGAGAGGTATAGAGGAAGGATGTAGACCAACCAGGAGTTCTGGGACCCTAATGTCAAACACTGCTTTCTGTCCCTCCCAGGACAGGCCATTCCCGTTCTTGCTGTGATTTGATTTCTCTGGAACTCCTTTGTTGTGTTCGCATCAAGAGCAGTGCACCAAGTTCACTGTTGGCGTTCCTAGGCACAGTGGCAGCAGACACTAGATTTTCCCGGAGTCACGCCCCTTTGGACAGGTTGAGCTTTGCATGCTTCGTGGGCCCAGGCTTAAGGTAAGGGCATAGCTGTCCGTCATTAGAGGCAATTATCACAGTTGGTGTATGCGGACGTCCCTGAATCGGTTTGAATTTTCGACAATGTTGCTACTCAGAACACAGAAGGTTCTTGTCCTCACGATCCGGAGTCTTAGATGCAAGTCTCTCCAGTGCAGGTCCTGCAGGTTGTCTGTCATTTGACGGTGTGAACGTCTGTGTGTCCAGTTGGCCCAGGTCAATAGGTAATCAGAAGCCGCCATTTCTTTTGGGAAGTCACCAAGTAGACCTGAATCGTAAATGGAGATTGTAGCACAGGGATGAGAGGCGCCTGGGACGCACCTGCGCCTGCAGAGAGACAGGGATTCATTGATTAGGATGACTGGGGAAATCAGGATGTGTGAAGGTTCATGAGCCATGGTGTGAGGCTCCTACAGAAAGTTTGGTAGGCATCCTTTTCCTTTGTGTGTGGGTCAAACATCCCTTTTTGAAATCACAATGAGCTCGCTGAATCCTTTTTTTCTTTTCTAGTGAAAAGTCATGAAAAGTCCTTTCTTTTCTGAAGGGAACTGTGTCAGTCATCCTATTTCCTATTGGCCACGTGTACTCTGCACAAAGTAGGACTCATCTTAGTCATTTGGGTTTGCTTGGACTAGGAGAAAAAACACAAGTCATGCTTCTCCGCATTGAGGGTGTGGAGGTCCCCTTATTGGGAGACTGCTGAGACTGGCTAGTGGCCTTTATTGTTCATCTGCCGGAACCCAGTAACCAAGCACTCCCTGAATCAGCAAGGCTATGGAAATGCTTACTTGTTCCGGGAGGGCTTCTCTGGATCGATGATGAGAATAACTGTCTGAGGACACTGAGGGACTCATACAAATGGCAATTTGAGGTCCAGATGTGTGGTATCTGGAAGGACGACTGAGATTCTCATAGTCTGGCTTTGATGGGGAGCCCCTTAAGGGACTTCTTGAGAATGGGTTGGGCATACGTTATAATATTATCTGGTGTCGCCTGGTCAAGAATCCTGAAAGCAGACCAATACTGTTTTCCTAACTGTCCTTGAACATGGACAGGAGGATAGGTGGATAGCTAATGGCAAGGTGCTCACTAGAAACAACCAGAGAAAATAAGATAGAGCTTGTTCAGTTAGGGGCGAACCACACTGGGCTTTCCCGAGGGTCCTGTCTGCATGGCTACAGGAAGAGAATCTCCTACCTAGATATATATGGTGATCCCAGTTCTCTAAATCTAGAACCATCTCAGAGGAAGGGATGCGAATGGCTCAAAGCTGTCCTTAGTTTCACTCAGCCTTCTCATTCTAATGATCGCATTTGCTACTGACCATGGTTCCAGAAATTTCTTTCCTTATACACTTCCATGGAACGTGGCCAAATTATGTTAAGCTGAATGCACAATTAGAGCCCAGCAAGGTTTGTTTGTTTTAAGCCACGTTCATCTTTCCTTCACATTTAATATTTTTGGGAGCCTTGAGAGGCAGTTAGATCTTTCACCCTAGAAAATTAATCCCGGAAGTGAAAAGATCAAACTTGTCTAGATTTTGGACCCCTAGAAAGCAGTATCTTTTTATTCAGGAACTAGTGAATCTCCCACCTTTCCCCATGGTTCCTGAACATATTATTATAACCCTTAGCATGTGTTAGAAGGCAAGAGGAGGACGTACAGGGGAACTTTTCCTGATTGCATCAATGGCTAGGTACAATAATAATGCTTATATTTAAGGGAAATGTTTCTTTCTTTTTGTCCTGCTTTTTCCCAGGCTAATTTTAAGTCCTTTTTGGGAAATTTTTGAGTAAGCAAATATGGAAATTTTAGAAATCACAATGGAGACATTAGACAGCCACTTCTGCCTGTGTCTATTGTAAGGATTTGATTTTCTCTGGTTCCTGTAGGAGAATACGGACAGGGAAAACTATAATGTCTTTTCTTTCTGACTATTTGGAAACATTTTCAGAGCTGATACATTTTCTCTCACATGTGGCTACAGGGTCTCAACTGTGGCAAAGGATAGGACTGGTCAGCAGGCAGGTAAGCAGTCACTTGACCCCTTCCTGGGTGCCTTGTGTCATCAGTGGTCTGTGAGTCCAGAATATCTGACTTTTTGTGTTCATGGTATCATTGCCTTCAAAGACAAGTATTGTATGATGAATTTCTCTTCATGTCTATCCCCTCGCTTTTCTTGGGGGTCATTCTTTTTATTGCCTCCCTCTTCCAACCTTTTTATTTCTGGATCCTTCCCTGTGCAAAGGGACATCAAAAAGGGGACAAAGTAAGAATCATAATGACACAGGTTTCTTATTATCACAAACCGATATTTATATGTGATATTCTTAAGCCCCGTTTTTCATGTTCCTTCCCATTTCTCGATGTGACCCTTTCACTTACTCATTTACCCAGGTAATTATGTTGTTAGGAGAGGGCATTTCAGTCATGAAGTCCCCAAAGAGAATCTGTATATTAAATGTAGGTTTGGGGGCATTGAAGTGGGTGGTCATAAGATGTGTCTGTGCCTGCAGATATTGAAGAAAAAGGGGAAAATGCGAACGAGCTTGTCGAGATAGGTGCAAACCACTGTGGCCTGTCCTCAGGGTCTCTTTAGCATTGCTACAAGAAGAGGATCTCCTTCTTAGATGAGGTGATCACAATTCCCCAAATTCAGTGCTGTCTTAGATCAGAAAGAGTCTGTCAAGATAGGTGGTTACATAGTACTGTAGTGAAAGTCTCATTAGCATGTCTTGTGTGTTAGATCCAAGATGTGCAAAGCATAATCATGCATGTTCTTCTTAAAAGAGGTTTTTCCTTCTCATTGTTTGCTATGCCCTGTAGTTAGGTTTGAGAGTTAGTTTATTTCAGGAAAGCACTATGCAGAACCTGGAATTTCAAATGGAGTGTTTCTGGATATACTTAAGCCTGGAGTGATGGCTATGTGTTCAACACCACTGTCTGTTGATGTAGTCATCCCTGGTTTGATTGCCAGAACCCACATGGCAGGTAAAAACTGTCTTTATCTCCATTTCTAGGAGGTCCAGTACCATCCTTTGACCTCTACTGAAGTTGAATGATTTATGGACCTAACATCTCACACACACACACACACACACACACACACACACACACACACACACACAATACTATTATACTCTTAACTATTAAATACAACATTTTTTAAAAGGATCTGCCTGAGAAACAGTGATATAAAACCACACAATGAAATGAAGTGTGGAACACTGAGTTCCCGATCACATGCAAAAGACCTGTTATCATGACGAAACTGACTTCATGCTAGAGAGCAGAGACTGTTCGGCATACCTAAATCAATAAACTTATCCCATTCCATTCAGCTCAAAGATTACAATCACATGATCATGTTGAAGATGAAGAAAAGGGCCTATCACAAAATTCATCACCCCTCATCTCTCAAAGAAAAGTGATTTTTACTTAAAAACAGAGTTGATTGAATGTAATATTAGTATTTCACAGTTAAGAGAAATGTGTTGTGCCATTTGTGCTGTAGTTTCAGAAGGTGAGATTATCTCTTTTCTAAGAAAGGAATTAGGAAGGAAACATTGAAATCAATGAAATGAGAAAGGTGAATGAGGAAAGCCAACTCATGATTTGTTTTGGCAAGGTTTCAGTGTGCTTTGGCAGCTGTGTGGGAGTATGGGTAAACGACCCAATGGTGTACTTTACTTCCCTTAACTTGCTACATTTTCTAAGCTAATTTATGTTCTTTCTTTTTTTGACTGCAGATTATAACCTGGAACAACATACTGGATTTAGAGAAAACATGTGAGTGGCTACTCAGGTACTATTGTAGTACTCTGTGTATTCTGTGGTTCTTGATGTCAGAACTGCAAAGGTCTGTCAGTTCATGATTTCAGAGGCCCCCCAAAGACAACGATTTCACAGTGCATATCACTTATTGGTGTCCTCTTCCTTATTTCAAGGAAACTTTCTTGTAATTTCTTGCTTTCTTGAACCTTCCCTTTGAAAAGGGACCTCAGAAAGTTTCATCTAAACAAATGACCTCATGCTCTATATAAATATAGAAACATGGGTAGTGCCAATATGTTCTTGAGTAGCAAATGAGTTAATTGGAAAGAGTGATTCCAGGTAGGGGCAAACAACAGAGAATTGTACTGAGTCTCACTACCATTTCTAAAAGAATAATGCTTTATTACTGTTAGAAAACATATTGCAACCTAGTTTAGTATCTTTTATGAAAGCAAATTTTAATTTTTCTTTAATATGTGCATATGTCATACAATATATCTTGATCATATTTAGATTCCTCCCTTATCTGTACTAATCTATAGCTTCTACCCACCCTGGATTTCATGCATTCTCTCATATATGTTAAAGCCTCTCTAGCCAAGTATTTTTCCCCAAATTGCCCTAGTTCAGAAGTTCTGAGTCCATCCACTGGAAGCTATTCAACCTATCTAGTGTTGCTCCCTTAAAGAAAACTAACTCTCTTTCACCTAGAAGTCCTCATTATTTTCCAATAATTACGCTGTTATAGTTGTATCTTTTTTTACATATTCCCCCATTTATATGCTGGGTTTGGGGCTGGTTTGAGTTTGCATGGGTCTTTTGTGTGTTGTCAACCTTGATGTAAGCTCATATGAACAACTTGACAGCCACCTGGAAAACTGTTCCCTTATGTTTATCTGCCACCCCTGGATATTAAAGTTTTCTGCCCCATCTCCTGTTATTTTCACTGATCCCTATGTAGTAGGAGCTCAATGTAGGTGTCTTACTCAGGAACATGCACTCTGCCATATCTTATTTTCAGGGCCAGTTGTGACTTTCTGGGTTAATTACCCTGTACTACATGATGAATCTTTGCTAGTCAGTGCTAAGAGATGAATTAATATTCTTTCTGGCCTCTTTTCCACTATTGTCACTGGGTTCTAGATGTAGATGTTGCTTCTAGATGTGTTATTTAGGGCTGGCTATCACACAAATACTTGTTATATACTATTGAGCAGTTTGGGAATTCTTTAATAGTCTCCGTATGTTGTAAAAGAAAGTTTTTTCATGAGTGGTGAGAGGTACACTTGTCTGTAAATATAAAAGTATATGTTTAGAATAGAGTAAGAAGTTGCATTGGAGTGAGGGTGTGAGAACAGCTGGCTTTTCTCTGGGATCTATGATTCTCCAGCCATGCATATTTGGCTATGTTTACAATATGATACATGAATCCTTTCCCATTGAGAAGGCCTTGAATCCAATTAGATAGCTGTTGATTACCTCCATGATAAAAGTTCCACTATTGTATCAATATAGATAGTTTGCTGGGCCAGTCACTGTTTTGTTTACTAATCTTTGCACCTGGGTAAGACCATCAATTGATGTTCTCTCTTAACAGCTTGCATATCAAAGCTAGTCTGTAGAGAGGAGCTTTCATCTCATTTCCAGTTCAGTTTCTCCAAGTTCTGTATCTGAAGTATGTCCTATCTTTTGTGATAGGATCTTACCTTTAAGTTCTGGGAGGTAATCAAGTGTTGTGGCAAGAGCCTGCGTTATTTGGGGAGGATCTCGGACTACCCTGACCAACAACTTGATGGGAGGTTTCTCCTGCCTGGTGCTATGTTTTTTTTCTTATATACTGATCAGCTATACATATGCACATGTAAATCTAGATATAGATATAGATTGATATAAATATGTGGGCTCATGTGTGTTTTTCAATAGGATTTTGAACTACTACATATGCCTCTACTTTTTTATACCACCTAAGTGTTATTTACCTCTCTTCTCCCTCCTCCTGTAAAAACCTTCTTTTTTCCTCCCCAATTTAAATACCTTCATTTTCCCCATTTCCCCCTTGATAACATTTGTCTCTTACTATCCCCCTCTCTCAAATTCCTTCTTCCCCTTTATCCTCATGGTTCTTTTCCATTTTCCTGGCTCCTGTGTTTACATCAGGGTATAAACTTTGTATATGTAAGCTTTAGAGAAATAAGAAAAACTATATAACACTTGTCTTTTTGAGTGTATGGTCCTTCGCTTGGTATAACAGCTTCTAGTTCCATTCATTTTACTGCAAATTTCATTTTTCTCTACCACCAAGTAAACTTCTTAGGATAAATTACATTTCATATACATTTTCATTATTCATTTAAGTTGTTTCTGCAAGGTGTGACTGAAAGAAAACCCCCCAACAGTTCCAGGACTCAGGAAGACTGACAGAAACCTGGGACCAGAATTTACAAACACCCATGAGAAAGGGACTGACTTTTACAGGGACTGACTTTTACAGCCTCTCAGCTGGATGGACCCAGAGTCCACAAATACCTGAGAAAGGAACTGACTTCTACAGCTTCTTGACCAGATAAAGTCCCTGACAAACATCTGTAAAACAGGATTGCTTCCTCGCCAAAAGTTTACTATTTTCCCTTGTACAGCAATCAAATGTCGTGAGGACCCCCTCCCACAAAAAGGCCTACTGACCAGCTAGGCGGAGCTGGTCTCTCACTCTCCCTGGAAGCTAGCCTCCTGCACTCTCCCTGAGTGAGCTTCCTTATCCTGATCTGGAGAAGTTAAGCCAGGCATGCTAGCCTAGTCCCCCCGCCTGAGCACCCAAGATGAAGGGCTAGCATTTCTCCATTCCCCAGTGTGGAGGAAGCTAGTCCCGGCTGGTCTTCTATCTTTTCCTGACATGGGAAGCCAGTCCCATGCCCTTAATAAATCAGTCCGGTTAATTCCACTGCAGAGTCTCTGGTCCATTTCTGCTGTGTCTCTCGAACCCAAACCTTACAGTTTCCATTTCTTAGCTATTGTAAAAACAAACAAACAAACAAACAACTAAAAAAAAAAAAGCATCAAATATAGTTGCCCAGGTTCCTCCGCAGTAGGATTAGTCCATTGGATATATACAAAGAAATGGTGAAAGCAGATCATATGATAGATTTGTTTGTAGTTTTTTAGGTATTCTCCACAATAATTTCCACAGTGGCTGGACCATTTTGCAATCCCATTACCAATGAGTGAGAGTTCTGTTTTCCTTACTAGCATTTGGTGTCAATTTTTCTCTTTTTAAAAAGTATTTTTATTGAGGCTGAAGAGATGGCACAGAAGAGCACTGGTTACTGTTGCAGAGGACCTGGGTTTGGTTTTCAGTATCCATATGGCAGCTAACAACCATTCTTAACTCCAGTTCCAGGAGATACAACACCATCTTCTGTCCTCCATGCGCATTACATGCATATGGGACATTAACATACATGCAGAAAAAACAATCATACATATAAAATAAAAATTAATTGAAAAATATTTTATGGATTCAAGAATTCCATACAATGCGTATTTTTAAATATTTAAAAAATATTTGTATTGAACTTTTGTACATTTCATACAACAGTTCTCAATCAAATTGAGACTCCTCCATCCGTATCCCCACATACTGCCCACCAGACTTCATGCATTCCACCATGCATATTAAGTTGTTTGCAGTCAAGCATTTGTACACAGATGTCCTTTGGTGCAAGTTCACTCACTGAAGTCTAGTAGTCTATCAATAGATCTTTTTATTTTAAATTGATAAATTTGTTATTATATTTTATTGAATAATTGTGTTTTTCGTGCAGAATATCTCAATCAGTCTTAATCATCTTTATACTCCTTTCCCAATTCGCACCCCCAATAGCCCCCCGACTAGAATGCATGCATTCTTTCATCTGTGTTAAGGTCTATTGTATCAAGTTAGTGCCTCCAAATGTTCCTCAGTACAAGTTTATCCTCTGAGATCTAGTCAACCTATTTAGAGTTCCTCACTTTAGGAAGATTAGCTCATCCTCACCTAACCGTAATCAGTTGCTAATATTTCTTAAGCAAAGATTAAGGCCTGCTACCCATTTCTCCACTTCCATGCTGGGTCTTTGTCTGAGTTTGCATGGGTCTTGAAAATGCAAAAATCATTGCTATACATCCATATGATCAGGGTCCCAGGAACTTGTAGGACTCTATTTCCATATGGTCATGTACTTCCTAACTGGCTCTTACCATCTTTCTGACCCCTCCTCCACAATTGTCTCTGAGCCTAGGGTGAGCGGAACTTAATATAAGAGTTATATCTTGGGACCTGCACTCTGCAGATTCCTAACCTTCATTTTCCAGCCATTTGTGACTTTTTGTGTTACTGGCCCTCTGTTGCACTAGGGAGCTTCATTACTGGGGATTGAGAGGTCCATTAGTGTCCTTTTTTACCCCCTTGTTCCATTTCGCATGACCCTTGGGTGTGGGGTTGCATTATTGCAGATGTGTCACTTTGGCATGGAAAATTCACAATATGTGTGACCAGTTGTGGTACCCTTTAGTAGTCTCTATCTGGTACAACAGAAGCTTCTTTAATAAATGGTGACTGGGATACTTGACTCTTTCTCTCTCTCTCTCTCTCTCTCTCTCTATATATATATATATATATATATATACTTATTTTGCATTTACTAAGAAGTTACATTAGCTTAGGTATGTAACAGTCTTGGGGATTTCTCTAACATCTATGACCTCTTCAGCCATGAGCATTTTGCTATGGACACAGTACCACAAATAAGTTTCCTCTCATTGAGTGGGCTCTAAGACCAATTAGGTAGCCATTGATTGACCCCAAGTTAAAAGTGCCACTACTGCACCAGCATTGAGTGCTGTGCCAGACATTGATATGGTTATTTGGTCATGAAGTTGGGTGTTGGGCCATCAATTGATATATTCCTATGGCTGTTTGCATAGTGCTCTTCAGAGCTCTGAGAGCTAGCCTTCAGAGGAAGTGGCTTCCAGGTCAGTTCTAGCTCCATTGCTCCCAATCCGGTCTCTAAAGTATGTCCTGTTTTCAACAATAGGGTCTGAATTTCAAGTTCTGGAGGATATAAAGGGCTGTGGCAGTAGCCTATGAAATTTTGGGAGTCTCTTGGACCACTCTGGCCAACAACTCAAAGGAAGGTCTCTCCTGTCTGGCACTTTTTCTTGTTACGTAGCTTTCAGCTATGCACATGGACTCATGTAGGGATATTGTATGTAGAATTTGTCATTAGATTGGTAGAGCAATATGATTCCTTCTGGTGTTTTACACTAGCTAAGTGTTATTTATCTCTTTCTTTCTCTCTCTCTCTCTCTCTCACACACACACACTGTCTAATCCTCCCTCTGTGCCTTCCCCATTTAAAGTGTCCCCATATTTCCATGTCTCCCTTGTTAATACCAGTTTCCTATGGCCCCTCTCTCTTGAACTCCTTCTTTCCCTTTATCCTCATAGTTCCTTGTATTACCCTACCTCCTCCTCCCATTTAAATACACCCCTTAATCTAGTTCTCTCTTAGTAACACCTGTCCTCTGCTATTCTTCTTTCTCACTTTCTTTCCTTTACCGCCCTGGTTCCATTCCAATTTTCTTGGTTCCTGCAGTCACATCAGGATACATATATATAAAGATTTGGTGCTGGGATCCACACATGAGGGAGAACATATGTCATTTGCTTTTCTGAGTCAGTGCTTCTTCACTTAGCATAACAGTTTCTAGTTCCATCCATTTACCAACAAATGTCACGATATTGTCTTTCTTTACTGATGAATAGAATTCCATTGTGTAAATGTACCACATTTTCATTATCTACTCATCAGCTGAGGGACACTCATGTTGCTTCCATCTCTTAGTTATTGTGAAAAGAACAGCAACAATACAGATGTACAAGTATCTGCAATAGGATAAGTCCTTTAGGTATATTCCAAGGAGTGGTACAACCGGATAAAATGATAGATTCATTTTTAGTTTTTAAGAATTCTCAATACAGTTTTCCATAGGGGTTGAAAGAGTTTACAGTCCCACCAGTAGTGATGTGCATTCTTCTTTCCCGACATCTTCTCCAGCAATTAGAATAATTTATTCTTTTGATCTTAGTCAGTCCGACTGGAGTAAAATGAAATCTTAAAGTGGTTTTAAATTGTATTTCCCTAGTTATTTACAATGTTGAACACTTTTTAAGAGTTTTTTAGCCATCTTTATTTCTTCCTTTGAGAAGTCTCTACTCATATTCTTAGCCCATCTTTTAATTGTGTCACTTGTTTTCTGGATTATTTGTTTTTTGAGTTCTTTATATATTCTGGATGTAAAACCTCTGTCAGAGGTATCACTGAGAGAAGATTTTCTCCCACTCTGTAGGGTTTCTCTTCACTTCCTTGATTGTTCCTTTGCTGTACAGAAGCTTTTTAGTTTGATGAGGTCCCACTTGTTGATTATTGACCTTAATTTCTGAGAAACTGATGTATGAAAAGACCTTTCCTACACTTATACTTTGTAGGTTACTGCCAATGTTTTCTTCTAATAGCTTCAGAGTTTCAGATTTCACATTCAGGTCTTTGATCCATTTGGAGTTGATGTTTGCTCAAGGTGAAAGATAAGGGTCTAGTTTCATACTTCTACAGGTAGAGATCCAGTTTTTCCAGCACCATTTGCTTAAGATGCCATTTTTCTTTCAGTGAATGTTCTTGGACCCTTTGTCAAATATCAGGTGGCTGAAATTGCATGTACTCATATTTAGTCTTCAATTATATTCCATTGGTCAGTGGGTCCATTTTAGTGCCAGTACCATGCTGTTTTTATGACAATAGTTCTGTAATATAGTTTGAAATCTCGTAGATTAATACCCCCTTGCATTTCTGTTTGTTCTCAGGATTTCTTTGGCTATCTGAGTTCTTTTGCACTTCCGTATGAAATTTAGGATGTTTTTATTCTAATTCTATAAAGAATGTCATGGGGATTTTGATTGAGATTGCATTGAATCTGTGTATTGCTCTTGGTAGGATGGTCATTTTCACAATATTAATTCTTTCAATCCATGAGCATGGGAGTTTCTTCCATCTTCTGGTGTCCTCATCAATCTCTTTCTTTACAGATCTAAATTTTTCATTTTAGAGATCTTTAATGACTTTAATCAGGTTTATTCTGAGATATTTTATTATTTTTGAGCCTATTGTGAATGGGAGGGTCTCCTTGTGCTCTTTCTCCAAATGCATATTATTGGTATATAGAAAGACTATTGATTTTGTAAATTAATTTTGGAAGCTTCCACTTTACTGAAAGTGTTTATCATTTTTAGGAATTTTCTGGTCGAGTTTTGGGCATATCTTATGTATAAATTGTGTCATCTTTAGAAAAGGATTACTTGACTTCTTTTTCAATGAGTACTTTTTAAACTTCCTTCTCTTATCTTATTGCTCTAGCAAGAGTTTCAAGCACTATATTAAAAAGGAGTTGAGATAGTCTGGTTCCTGTTTACAAGGGTAATGCTTCCAGTTTTTTACCAGTTGGCTGTGGGGTTTTGTATATAGCTTCAATTGTGTTGAGGTCTCTTCCCTCCAGTACAGTTCTCTCTACTACTTTTAACATAAAAGCATGTTGAATTTCATCAAAGGCTTTTCCTGCCTCTATTGAGGTTACCATGTGATTTTTGTCTTTGAGTCCATTTATATGTTTTATGACATTTATTCCCTTATATATATTGAACCACCCCTGTATCTCTGGAGTGAAGCCGATTTGATTAAGGAGAACAATCTTTTTGATGTATGTCTCATAGTGGTTTGGAAATATTTTGTTGAGAATTTTTGTGTGTATGTTCATTAAGGATCTGGGTCTATAGTTTTCTTTTTTTGGTTGTGTCTTTATCTGGTTTGAGGATTAGAGTGATGCTGGCTTCATAGAAGGAATTTTTGAGGTCTCCCTCTCTTTCTATCTTTTTAAATAATTTAAGTAGTATTAGATATAGCTCTTCTTTGAATGTCCAGTAGAATTCTGCTGTGAATCCATCTGGGTCTGGGTTTTTTTTTAGTCAGGAGCTTTTGTATTACTATTTCAATTTGCTTATATGTTATGGATCCTTTTAAGGTGTTGATCTTTTCTTGGTTTAGCTTTGATGACTCCCATGATTTTAGATATATATCCATTTCTTTAAATTTTTCAAATTTAATAGTATATAGGTTTTTGAAGTGTTCCATAATAATGGATCTTTTTGTTATCAGTTGTGAAGTTTCCCCCCTTTCATCTCTGATTTTGTTAATTTGGGCTTGAACTTTCTTTCTTTTGGCTAATGATCTATCTTGTTTAACCTTTCAAAGAACAAGATCTTGGATTCATTGGTTCTTTGCATTATTTTCCTTGTTGCTATTTAATTAATTTTTGCTCTGTTTTTTTTTTAATTTCTTCTTGTCTGTTATGTTTGGGTTTCATTTGTTGCCTTTCAAGATTCTTGAGTTGCAATGTTAAGTCATTTATTTGTGCTCTTTCTGATTTTTTGATGTAAGAACTTAGAACTATAAACTTTCCAATTAGGATTGTTTCTAAAGTGTCACAGAGGTTTTATTGTATTGTCCTTTTTGTTTAATTCCAGAAATACTTTATTTTTTCTTAATTTCTCCTTTGACCTGTTCATCATTAAGGAGTGTGTTGTTTAGTCTCCATGAGTTTGTGAAGTTACTAGGGCTTCTTCTGGTGCTGATTTTAAGCTTTATTGCATTGTGGTGTAATGAATGCATGGAATTAATTTAAATTTCTCTATTTGTTGATATTATTTTGTATGTGGTCGATTTTGTAGGAAGTTTCATGGGGTGCCGAATAGAAAATGTGTTCTTTGTTGCTTGGATGGAATATGTGGTAGATGTCTGTTAGGTCCATTTGATATATTGTACTGTTTAACTCAGATGTCTTTCTTCTGCTTATTCTTTGTTCAGTTGATTTGTCAAATGGAGACATTGGGGTATTAGTGAGGTGGGATTAATCTGTGTCTTAAAGTCCTGTAGTACTGATTCTATGAAGTTGGGTGCACTGGATTTTGGTAAACATTTGGTTGATTATTGTAACATCTTCTTTGTTAATTGTTCTTTTGATCAGAATGAAGTGACCCTCTGTATCTCTTCTGATTAGTTTTAATGTGAAGTCTATTTTGTCAGATATTAGTATGTCAACTCCTGCTTGTTTCTTAGGGCCATTTGCTTGGAACATTTTTCCCATCCTTTCACCTTAAGGTAGTGTTTACCCTTGAAGTTAAAATGGGTTTCTTGCAGAAAATGAAAAGGCAAATTTTGTTTCTTGATCCATTCAACTATCCTGTGTTGTTTGACTGGGAAGTTCAGTACATTGATATTTGAAATTATTATTGAAAGATGTGTATTGGTTCACATCATTTTAATTTCTGTTTACATTCTTGGTCTAACTTGTGGTTCCCCAGTTATACTTTCATTTGATTTCTTTCTGTTGTCCCTTGAGTATAAGGGGACGGCTCTTTGTATTGATTCAAGTATTCTCTGAAGGGCTGGTTTTCTGAACATGAATTCTTTCAGCCTATCCATGTCATGGAAGATCTTTCCTTCCTCTTCAATTATAATCAGCATTTTTCTAGGTAAAGTCTTCTAGGCTGGCATCTGTCGTCATTTAGAACTGGGAATACTTTAGCTCAGGCTCTTCTGACTTTCATTGTTTGCACTGAAAAGTCAGCTATAATTCTGACGGGTTTTCCTTTATATCTAACTTGTTTTTCTTTTGTGGCTTTCAGTACTCTCTCTTTGTTCTATATGCTTAGTATTTTTACTGTGATACTGAGTAGGAGTTTCTTTTATGGTCCTGTCTATTTGGTGTTCTATGTGCTTCATGTATTTGTCTCGCATGTCTTTCCTTAATTTGGGGAAATTTTCTTCTATAAGCTGGTTGAAGATCTGGTAAATACCATTTTCTTGAGAGTATTCTCCTTCCTCTATGCATATTATGTATAAATTTGTCTTTTTATGGTGCCCCACATGTACTGCATAATCCATTCCTGTGTTTTTACAAATATTTCATAATCTTTGCTTGAGTGTTCTAATTCTTCAACTTTATTGTCCAGTCTTGATAATCTATTTTCCATTTCATTCATTCCATTGCTGAGGAATGTGACTCCTGTCATTTCAAATTGGCTTATTGAGTTTCTCACTTCCTTCTTTATTTCAGACTGAGTTTTCTTCAATACTTCTGTCTATTTTGTGAATTCACTCAGAAGTTTATCCCTATCTTCTTTTAGTTCTTTGATTTGTTGCCTGTTGTTCTTTGAATTCACTGAATTCTTTGATCATTTTTTAAAATCATTATTCTTTTAAACTTTGCGTCCTGGATTATTTCAGTGGGGTTCTTGTTGTAGAACTCTTCGACAGGACTGCTGATGTTTGGTGGGGACATATTGTTTGGATTTTTCCTAATTTTTTTTTTCATTGTGATCTTGGCATGTGGATTTCTTTTGTTGTTTGTGATTCTATTATGAATCTCAAGTCTTCTTTGTTAAGTTGAAGACTGATTTTGCTTGTATGTTTAATGTGCCTTGGTTGTTTTCTTATTAGATATGAAAAGCTGGTTGGTTTTGATTTTATATTGGAGGGTCCATATGACTCAAGAGTTCCCACAGAGGCCCAACCCAGGCACCAATCTGACACGTTCAGGCTTCCTTCTAAGGTCTGGGCTCCTACTGGTCAGCAGGCACAGCACAATTTGAGAGGCTATCTAGGCCAGATTAAGGTGTTCTCAAACAGTCTGGACCCCAGGTAGAGGAATCTGCAGTCTAGCCCTGCAGCAGTGGGAGGGGCTCCAGATGGTCCCGGGGTGGGGGGATGGGGACAGTGCAATTTGGGAAGCTCACCACCACACAAAGGAAGCCAGATTCAGGCATTCTCAGGTAGTCTGGAAATGTCTGGACCCCTGGTAGAGGATGACAGAGTGTATCCCTGCAGCAATGGGAGTTAAGTCTCACTTTCTATTTGACAAATAAGTAGTTACTGAGGCATTCATGATTTGCATAAATTTTTTCATTTTCTTTTTCATTCTGGAAGTATTCAACTATGCTTATCTTATACATAGTCTTGTGGACAGAGTCCACAAAATGTCATTTCTCTCATTACATCTGATTTTATATCTTTATTTATAGATAATCTTAATCTTGTAATACATTTAGTAGTAGTAATCAAATATTTTATTGTTGTATGACTGGGAGTGGAGATGGGTGCAAGATAAGAGAATTAGATAAGAGATAAGTGTATGACACAATATTCAACAGGAGATGTTTTTCTAGAAGTCTCCCCCACCCCTTTTTGTTAAACAGGGTCTCTCTGTAGCCTCAGCAGACCTGGAACTCTCTATGTAGACCAGGCTGGCATTGATCTTACAGAGTCTGCCTGCCTCTGCCTTCTAAGTGCTGGAATTAAAGGCTTACACCACCATGCCTGGCTGTACCACCATGCCCTGCAAAGTTCCCCCTTTTTAGGCTTTATAAGACTGAATAGCCAGTCTAAATTGGTTCCAAAGAATTAAATATTTTAGTTTAACTAATCCTACTCAGCAGTGTAATTATTTACCAGTTCTTACCAAAGATTCTGAAATCAAGTGCTCCATGGTTGGTATATCAGAGACAGTAATTTTAAATAATAGTTGAAAGTTCATAAATTTGCTTTAAGGATGCATTAGTTACAATTCATTTAAGTAAGATCATTTAATTTTTATACCCAGGCATAAGATTCAGAAGCCAAAGAATTCACCATAGCAAAAGCAGAAACCAAAAGCAAAAAAGTGACAGGGAAAGAAGTCTGACCTGGGTAAAGAAGGAAGCATGGCATGAGCTATCAGGAAAGCCTTGGGCTTATTGCTGACTTAATGAAAGCAAAGACTGAAGAAAGGACCAGGGCTCTGTGCTGGGTATAGGAGAAATCCTGAGTTCATGTTCTTACTGTCTGGGACAAATTCCCATTTCTCCAGTGTAGATCCATGAGTTGGGAGAAAGCTTTTCAAATTAGGATATGGAGGAACTGCACAAAAGAAAAAGTAACTCCTGGCATCACTGAACCAAAAGTGAGCCCAGTCTGTTCAGAAGTATTCTGATTTCTATACAGAACAGTTTGCTAACACAAAAGGAGTTCTTTTTATTTATTGGACACCAAACATGATATGGAAACATTTATTTTATTTATTATTTTAAAAATCTTTAACCAGAGTTTCACAGGGAAAGATTATGCTTTTTCTGTTCATTATTGACCCCAAATAGTATACAAATCCACAAACAGATGTTATCAACCTATGTTCAAATGTTGCTTTCAACCTCATAATGTAATTTGTTACTTTCAATGTCACTTCCTTCAGTGATATTAGATCTAATTAGCAGATCACATACATTATTATGGATCAGCAGCACAGAAGGGTCATGAATAAGAAATAGGGAATATGATTTAAGATGAAATTTATGTGTTCAATTTAGCCTGTAAAAGTTGATTCATGGAGGAGTCCAAGGTATAGAAAGATCTCTTACATTGCTTTCTTAAAGGCTAGATAAATTTAAACATATTGAGCATACAGTATGAAAACAATGAATGCACACTTTTGTCTCAAAGAATATATTTGACTTGATTACAAGGTTAGGTAAAACATCAATTTGAAAATGCTTTCTACAGCAGTCATTCTCACTGTCATGAAAATCTCTTAAATAAGAAAAGCCTAAGGCCAGATAGACTCACTGCGGAATTTTACTAGACATCACAGAAGAAATAACACCAATACTGCTGAAATAATCCCACGAAAAGAGCTGGGAAGGAAGGCTGCTTCCAGTCTCTTCCATGAGGACAATTACCCTGACATCAAACAAGATAAAGACTCAACGAAAAAGCAACTTACAGACCAGACTCCTTGATGAACCTAGATGAAAAACTTCTTAATTAAATACTAGCACATTGAATTCCAAATCATATCCAAAAGACCAGTTGTCAAGGCAAAGCTGACTTCATTTCAGAGAAGCAAATGTGGTATGATCTGTGTAAATCAATAAATGTTTTCCAGCACATAAACAAGAAGTTTAGAATCACATGATCATTCTTAATAGATGCATGAAAAGGCCTTCGACAAAATTCAACACCTTTTCATCATCAAAGTCATGGAGAATGCGTAGAGAATACTTCAATGTAATAAAAGCTATATAGGACAAACTTAGAGCCAATACCATGCTTAGTGGTGAAAGATAAATCATTCCCAGTATAATCAAGAACAGAACATGGATGTTCATTCTCTCCACTACTGTTCAACATAGTAGATGAAGTATTACCTAGGGCAAGAAAAAAAGAGAGGCAAAAGGAAGAAATATTTTTAAATTCTTTACTGGGAACATTTCTCATTTAAACCGTCATAATACTCTTTTAAACAAAAAATGAAAGAAATAATGGCTCAGGAAAACTCCCTTCAGAAGCAAGTCAACTTTTTGGAAATTAACTTTTTTGACTTTTTATTAATTATTTAAGAGTTTCATACACTGTGTTTTGCTCATATTCCCCCACACACTCCCCACTCCTCCAGACCCACCCCTACCTTTCTACCCATCCACATAATGGATTCATGTCTCTGGAATCATGAGCCAAAATAAAATTTCTTCTTTAAATTAAAAAAATCTTCTATTGGTTTAAAACAACTTTAGAACATCCTATTTTAAAAGACAACTGTGGTGCCACTTACAGTGTAGCTTGAAATGGTAAATTTGGCTTTGTTTCTGAGGAAAGAATTAGTAAAGAAACAGAAACAGTGGAATCAATGAAGTGGCAAAGGTGAATAGGGCAAGCCAGCTCCTAGGACATTTGTTGCAAGAACTGGATGTGCTTCAGTAGCTGGAAGAATGTGCTCAAATGAGCCAATGATGTACTTTACTTCCTATTAGCTTGCTACATTTCCTGAGCTGATTTTTAAAAAATATTTTATTGGATTTTTGTGTATTTCATATACATCTTAGTTATCTTTAGGCCCCCTTCCCCATCAGAACACTTCCATCCACCCCCACTGAATTTCACACATTCTATCATTTATGTTAAGTCCTGCTGAGTCAAGTTAGTATCCCCTGATGTCCCTCAGTGCAAATCATCTACTGGGTGATTTATTTTATTTCATGTTTTGCTTTAGGTTAAAAGCTGAAACAATGGAGAAGACAGGTAAGCAGCTATTTGAGTGCTTTTGAAATTATGTATTCTGTAATTTGTGATGACAGAATTTCAGGGTGTGTGAGTTCATTATTTCAGAAAACCTAATATTACTTTGTGATGTATTTATCTTAATGGGTGTTTTTTCTTTATTCAGGAAAGTTCATTTTTTGCTTCTTTTTCCTTTCACTTCTCTTGTCTTTAACCTTTACTTTGAATAGCGATATAAGATGGTAAATTTGTTTCCCTTACTTTGAACAGAGCTGTTGATGTATGGATATAGAGGAAATATGGTCTTGAGTAACAAATAAGGAAGTTTAAAAGATGGATTCAAGATAGCAACAAGCAACTGGGAGCATTGCTAAAGAAATAATGCCTTCCTATATGAAGGAAAGAGAATTTAATGTACTTAAGTACTTTCTTTTGCAGTTGTATATTCTTAAAACGGTTGCTATTTTTCCTTATCTCATACTTTTAATAAATGTTTAGGTAATGAGTGGGATGAGAGGAAACTTTTCCTCTATATATTTCATAAGCAAATCCAAGCTTGTATATGCATATAGTAGTGAGTGTGGGTTTAGTTCAGGAAACTAAAAAGAATTCCACGAGGATTTAAAGAAGGGCCCAGAAAGATAATTATATACATTTTAAATGAAACTGAAGACCTATTAAGATCAGAAATGGAAAAGAAGGGGTTGGGAATTGGGGCTGCAGGAGAGGATCAGGAAAGAAGAAACCACAACAAAATGTGTGTATGAACATGTTTTAACGAAACCTGTTACGTTGTAACCCAATTACAAGTCTCTTCTTGAAATAACAAATATCTTTGGTGATTCATTGACATCTTTTGATTTTATGCCACATAAAATAATTTTGTAATGAAGTTCAGATGTGCAAATATTGATTTATAATTTTTGTTTGTATGTTATTCACAGTAGATTATTTGATATCTCATTTGTTTCTAATTTAACTTGAATAACTCATGCCATGTATCTGCATACCATATGTTGCTCAATTCCATTATTCAGATTCTAAGCAAAGTATATAAATTATACTAGTATTCTTCTTTCGTACTACAGTAGACCAACTTGCTCACATTAATCCTGGCTATGGAAATGCTTATGTGTTGAGAGTACTGTCTAAGGACACTGAGGGACTCAAAATCAATGGCAATCTGAGGTTCAGATGTGTGGTCTGATAAAATAACTAAGATTCTCAGAACATAACTTTGACTGGTGGCCCCACAGTGATGCTATGATAAGACTCAAATAATGCTTTAGCATATTATTTTATGAGATCACATACATTTGTGTGGGACTAAAGACTTACTTCATTTTTCTTACTTTGAAAAGAGCTTTAAATACTTGTATAGAAGATAGATGTTCTTGTGTATTTTTCAGATCATGTTTTGTTTGTCCTTTTCTCTTTTTTTATTATTTAAGGTATCATCATATTGCCCTTGTTTTTCTGGACCTTACAGAGATCCTTCTATTTTTTTTTTAATTATGATACCAGCATGTTACTCATGGTTTTCTGGACCTTGTAGAGATCCTCTTGCCTTTGTCTCCCAGGCACTGGGATTAAAGGCATGTACTACTATGTGCCTAGAAGCTATTTATTTTTATTTTATTTTTTCAAACATTTTCATTAATTCTTTGAGAACTTCTTACAATGTGTTCTCATAATATCCCCCCAAACTCTTCCCCTGAACTCATCTCAGATCCACCCATAGTTTCCTACTTGCCCAATTTCATGTCCTCCTTTTTCTTAAAAAAATAATGCATCAACTCCAATTTGTGCTATTAATATGGCTGTGGGACTATCCACTAGAAAATAGTTCACCCACCAAGAGTCATTATACCCTTAAAGAAAATTCACTGCTTCCTTCCAAAAGCCATCAGCTATGCATAGCTCATCAGTTACTGGACAGGGACTCACATACTCCTTCCCATTAATACCCAGTCCTTGTGGATGCGGTACAACATGGCTGTCCCATTTCTGACTGAGTCATCAGCTGAGACTTGTTCTCTACAGTTTGACCAGTTGGGAATGTCTGTGTTAACCACAATTCTCAGCACTAAGAAATTTCTCCTATAAGGTCTGAGAGCAGCACTAATCTATGCACAGAGAGATACAAATTTAGAGGACCTTATGATACTATGTGCATTTAGTAAAACAGTAGTAGCAGATTCACCCTGGGGTCTGTGAACTCCGCAACTATGGATTCTTGGCTAGATTTGCAGTAACACGCATTTGTTTCTTTTTATTCAGCGGGCCTTAAATCCAAACAGGAAGTATTTGGTTACTTCCATAAGATTTAAGCCACAACTGCACTGATGGGTGTATCCTGCCATGCTGGATATTGTTGCAAATCACAAGATTCACAGCTGATTAAGGCCATTGATAACTTTTCCCCCCTGGAGGCTGTGTAGCACTGTTCAGTACTATAAAAACTCCTCAGCAGGGAGGAAGCATTCTGGTCAGTATGGCCTTGATTTCTCCATGCTTTGTGACCTATATGCCTATAAAGTCTTATCATCATATTTCTGTAATACTTGACAGATACAAAATATCTGAAATCTTTACTACAGAGAATAAGGTAACTAAACTAGTGTTCTTTGAAACTGATACATCTTGTCAAAGGTGACAGGTTCTGAAGTCTCTGTGTTCATCTTTTCAGTCTTATTTGAGAATATTGCTGTGATTTGATCTATCCCTCACTGAGACTTTAAGACTTCTTAGTTGAATCCTTCTTGTCCTTTGTTTCATTACGTAAAATTCTTTCCTGCTTTTGGGGAAAAAATGTATAATTTCAGAGATTATTTTTGTCTCAAAATATAGCAAAATCCAGTTGTGACAAAATATTTTCAAACTGTTCTGCTTTGATTAATTACTGGAGATCCATACTACAGAACCCATGGTTAATAAAGTCTTTCTGGTTATACTGTATTTCTGTTTCTAGATTAATCTTTGAGGGTTGACTTAAATTGATTTTTCTTTCTTGCAACATAGAAATGTATATATTGAACTGTGTCCTTGATTATGCCATGTAAGAGTCATAGACATAGGAAGACACCTGAGTGATTTCTGGAATCTTGACATATATATTATCTCTGCTGCTTAATTGCTGGTATGGGAGAGTGCAAATTTATTGAGCTATATAACTTGAATATATGTATTTTTCTACAGCTATTTCATACAGCAAAAAGAAAGTTTAGAAAATTCCATCAAGTTGGTATACATATTGATTGATATATCTCTTGAGACTGTTGTCATGAAGATTATGTTTACTTGGTGTTTAATGACTGATATCTTCATAATAGGGTCAAGTATATCTTGTCTTTAATAAGACTATTTCAGAAGGTTATACTTTGGAGTAGATATTTAATACTTTTCCATGTACACAAACTCTTTTCTTATATCCTTTTATTTATTATGAAAAAAATCACAGGGTAGTGATTTGCATACAACACTCAAAGATGTTACTCATGGATCTTAAGACAATAGAGGTCTGTGTGTATTGTACATATGAAAAAAAATGAATACTATCTGAGAAACTGAGCAAAATATAAGTTAACAGTTATAATGATTGGGTTGTTGCTGGAGTAGACCTCACTATGTCACTATATAGACCATATTGGGATTAAAGGCATGTGTCACTATTTCCTGGCAACCTTTGGCTTCTTGATACATTAAAACAAAATTGCTTCAGCTTTAAATTTCATCTCCCTGAGCTTCCATTTTAAGTCTAAGGTCAAAAAGCTCTAATTTTTTATTCTTACTACCACTTTATTTCAGGAAATTTTAGTGACATAGGAAATATAAGGTGATATATAATAGAAGTATTTTTGGAATTTCTTCCCTGATCTCTAGAATTAAATACTTCATTATTTGCCATACCTTAGGAAGTTTTTAAATAATACCATAACAAGCCATCTATCTTTATATCTACAATTTTACCAACATAACAATCTATTTAAAGGTAAGGAAACATTTATTTAACATACAATGTTTTGTTAGTAGTATATATAGTACTATAGATAGTACAATCTCCTGAGGTCTCTATGAATATCTAGAAATGATAAATATACTAGCATCCTTAATGGATGTGAAAAAATCTTCATTTTCTTACTTATTCCGTATCTATCATTGAAATATGTAACACATTCATAAACCACATATACCAGTCTTTATGCACTTGTGTGTTTCTCAGGAAATTATTTATAGAACAATTTTAAAATTAGATACATGTATCAGACTGTTGAGATAAAGTAATATTTGTTTGAAGAATATATAGTTATAAAGCACAGTAAAGTAATATATTGTTGTTTAAGATATCTTTTCAAAATATTTTATTATTTTAATATTATGTGTATGAGTGTATTGCCTACATGTGTATATGGGCATCATGTCATGTAATCTCTGCAGAGCTCAGAAGATGGTATTGAATCCTCTGGAACTGGAGTTATAGATGGTTTTCAGCCACCATGTGAATTCTGGGAATTGAATCTGGGTCCTCTGCAAGAGCAGCCAGTGCTCTTAACTGAGCCATTACTCCAGCCCCTGTCTAAGATATCTTAGATGATACTGAGTGTATTATTTAACTTTCTGTCTTTATTTATAATAGTATATTCATATAGCACAACTCAAAATTTTATAATTTTGTGTTGTTATAATCAATTCAAAGAGAGTGAAGAATCAAAATTTATTACAGTGACATTTTGCTAATGTGAACAAACTGTCATAGCTTTCATGTATTAATTATGAGAAATTTATAGATATTTTTTTGAAATGTTCTCCAGATTTTTGATAACTTTTTGAGAATTTCATACAATGCATATTGATTGTAGGCTCTCCTCCCCCAGTCTATTCCAAATCACCTCACACTTCCCTTCCTACCAAACTTTGTGTCCTCTTTTATCTGTACTGTTCATATATACTTTGGTGTCTGCCTATCTGTTAGAGTATGGTTAATCTGCCAGGTCATACTCCAAATGAAAAATACCTCCTCTTCTTCAGTGATCTCTGAGCCTTGGGAAAAGAGAGGGTATGATATAGGTGTCCCATTTAGGGCTGGGCACTCTGAAGTTTCTCATTCTCTTCAAGCTGAACAGTTGTGGGTCTCTCTGTTATCTCTTCCCATCTATGTTTTTGGTTTTGATTTTTCCAAGACCTTCAGGAGCATCACTAAATTATTAGTTTGAGATAATTTTGATTTTTTGATATAGGCACTTAGCACTATAAACTTTCATCTTTGGATTCCGTCATTATATCCAATAAATTTTGGTATGCTGTGTTTTCATTTTTTAATCACTCAAATCTAAGGTTTTTTTTCTTGGTTTCTTCATTGACCCACTTGTCCACTCTATGGTATGTTTATCAATCTCTGTAAGTTTGTGTACTTGCTGCAATTTTTATTGATATTGGCACCTAACTTCATTCCATTGTGGGCAGACAGAGTACAGGATGCTAGCCTAATTTTCTATTTCTACAAACTTGCTTTATATGCTAATATGTGGATCAATTTTGGAGGAAGTTTTATGGACTGCTAAGAAGGTATATTCTTTTGTGTTTGGGTGGAATATCCTGTAGATATCTGTTAGGTCCAATTGACTTATAGTGTCATTTAACTCCAAAGTCTCTCTGTTTAGTTTTGTCTTAATGACATGTCTACTGGTGAAAGTGGGGTATTGAGTCACCCACTTTTATCATAAGATGGTATTGATCATTGATAGTAAGATATGTTTCTGGAGGCAGCAAAAATATATATCCTGTTTTCTGATATAATCTACTAGTCTGTGTCTTTCTACTGAAGAATTGAGTCCATTAATATTCAGAGTTATTTTTGAAAGATATGTTTTGATTATCGTCATTTTATTGATTTGGTGGTGCTTTCTTAGGACTTTTTTGTCTAAGTATCCTGGTTTTGTTTATCTGTTCCAAGTGACTGCTTCTGTGTGTCTATCCTTATCTCCAGACTTTCAGTATCTTCTGTAGAGCTGGCTTTGAAGTTATAAATTTCTTTTTATATGTATATTTAATGAAAATGTTTAATTTTTCTTCAATTTTAATACCTAGTTTTGCTGGATATAGTAGTCTGAGTTGATAGATGTGGTCTTTCAGAACTTGGTATACATCTTTCTAGGCCCTTCTAGCTTCAAAAGTTTCTGTCAAATAATCAGGTGATATTCTGATGAGTCTGCCTTTGTAAGTGACTTGATCTTTCTGCCTTGCAGCTTTTAAAACTCTCTCTTTATTCTGTGTTTTTGCTGTTTTAATATGTTCTTGACGGTTTTTCTGGTCCTATCTATTTGGTGTTCTGTAGGCTTCTTGTACCTGAATGGGCATCTCTTTCTCTGGGTTTGAACATAGTTCTGCAGTTTTATTGAAAATATAGTGTAGGCATTCAGTATGATACTTTCCCCATTTATATGCCAGTTATTCAAATGTTGTCTTTTTATGGTGTCTCGAAACTCTCACAGGTTCTGTTCATGGATTTTTTTCTAAATTTACCTTTAATATTTCTTAAGTAATCCAACTTTCCAGCCTTGTCTTTCAACCCAGATACTATGTATTCCCAATAATCCATTCAGTTAGTGAGGCTTTCCACTGAAGCTTGGTTGTGTTTATTTATTTAGGTTTTTTGAGAGGGGAGCTTTTTATTTTTCACTTCCATTGTCATTTTAATTTGGCTTTTCTTCAGTAATCCTCTTTACTGAATACTGTTTTTGTATCTTATATTGGCCTCTTTGTTTCATTTAACTTTTTGCTTTTGTTCTCTTAGAGTATATTCATGTCTTTGAGTTACTTGGATAGAATTACTCTCATTCTTCTGAATTCTTCATTGGTAAGTTCCAGGTCACTCTCACTGGGGTCCCTTAAGGGATTAGTAATTTTGGGATGAGACATTTTGTCTTGGATTTTCATGTTGTTTGTGTTTCTACACTGATACTTGTGCACCTAGAATTAGCTGAATTAGTAGAAGTGGGAACTGAGGGTTCATGGTATGGAGACTGCATACCTTTCAGGGCTGGGAGCTAAGGGAACTGCAGAAGTGTGGGCTGAGGGCTTGACTCAAGGTCCAGGGAACCCTTACTTGTTGGCACCAGAGGCAGGGAGCTATCAGGTGGTACAAATTTGAGTTAGGATTCATATTCCAGGGACCCCTTATCTGTCAGTAGTGGGTGTTAGGGAGACATCACAAGTTTAGGCCTGTGCTCATATTCCAAGGACCACTCACCTATCAGTACCAGTAGCTAGGTTGGACACCAGAAGTCTGAGCCTAGTGGTTTATGGCCTAAATTGAATGAACTACAAGCCTGGATTGAATGGTCAAGTTTGGATACCCCATTCCCTGGCATGAGGAGCTAGACATACTAAAGAGGATAGGTCAAATGGTCAGGGCCTAAGGAACCCTTAACCTGTCAGTGTCAAGAGCTGAGCAATCTGTAGAAGTTGAATCCAAGGTTTAAGATCTGGAGACCTCTGACCTTTTAGGACTGGGAGCTTGGCAGAAGCCAGCAACTTGGGACAAGTGGGGGAGAGCATAGGAATCTCCTTATAGGCTGGTTCTGGAAGTTGAGTCAGTAGTTTTCAAAATTTGTTATTAATATTTTCTTCCTAATCTAATATATGATCACTTTTGTCAACATGACATGGTCATATCTCAGTTTCTGAGAACAATTCGTATTCTTTAGTACTGTTAAGTTCAATGTATAGTAACAAAATGAAATAAAAAATTTGATGCTAATTTTTTATCTCCTGTTTATTTTTATCTACTTGGTCTGTCCTCTACTCATAACAGTGTATTATAGTTCCCATTGCAGGTCTGTTTTAACTGCCTCCTTATATCTTGCACATCTCATTTTTTAAATTTATAAGATTGGCTGATATATAATTCATTACACAAACATTCATAAAGATCAAATCTTCTTGTGGTTAATGTCTTGTCATATTATACTATGTTCTGACACCTGCATGCTATAATACGTTGTATAATATGTTAACTACTTCTGAGCTGTTTAGTGTCCATTTGCCACATAAACTGATTATTTCTTTACTTTTAGTCTTTTCAGATCAGTTTGTTTCAGATGTATGTTACATAAAATGTATATTCATTTCTATTTTGTAAGTCTACTGAAAATCATTTTCTTCTAATGAATTCATTCATGTTGCCATAACTTGTATTTTATTTATATTCATCATTCTTCATCCTCTACCATTGTGTAGTCTACTTATTCATTTGAACATATAGAATGGAAAAGACTCCATTTTATTAATATTATTTGTGGTTGTACAGTCATTACTTTCCTTAGCTCTACTTCTTTTTCTTTCAGTGCTACGGATCAAATCAGGACTTTGCGTAAGTTAGGTAAGTTTCTGCAAAACTTTTCTGCAAAACTCTTCACCCCACCCTCTGTATTTTCTTCCTTTTATTCATGGTTTGTCCATTTGAGAGGCTACCACTTGATATCCCTTTACTCTTTACACATAATGGCTTTAAATTTTCCTCTCCCCCTGTATATTCCTATTTGCTACCATTTTTCCAGCCTCTGTTCACTACTCCTTCATTCTAATATCCATCTTTGTTTTGATCTTAGATGTCCATTTAGATACTTTAAAATGTATTCAGATACTTTAAAATGCAAATATCAGTCCTCTTGCACAGTTTTAATGTTGAGAGAATTTATAAGGATCTTTGTTCATTGTGTCCTTTTCTCACAGTCTAGTAAAGTACTTGGGAGTCAGTTGAGTGACCTAATTTTTCTAAATTTTTTATTGAGTTTTGTACATTTCATAAAACAGTTCTTAATCAAATGTGACCCCCTCTTCCATCCATGCCTCTCCCAGACCTCATGCATCCTGCCACCCATGTTAAGTCCAATCCAGTCAAGCATTTGTATCCAGATGTCCTTTGATGCAAATTCATCTAGTCGGTCTATCTAAAGATTGTAAGTAAGGTCTACTCTTCCTAACCTGGTAGTAATCAGTCTCCAACAGTTCCCAGGCTAGGGTCAGCTGTCTGCTGGCCCATTTCCCTTGCTCCACTCTGGGCCTTTGTCTGATTAAGTTGGCATGGGTCTTACAATGTTGAGGGTCTTTTTTGTCATATAGATTCCAAATTTTCTCTCTTTTATTTCTCCTTTAATAACCCCAAACCTATGGAACATTTGCTTTCATTGCATTTTTTTTCCTCTGAAGATAGATACTAAACATTATCTTTTAAAATTATGCTTATTTCCTTAATTCAAGTTAAATACTTTAAGGACATGTAGTCCTTTAAATATCATAACTTGATATCACCTTACAGCAGTCTGAGATCTAGTATGTTTAGTCCTTTCTAGAATTTTGGGCATTTCAAGAAGACTATTCTAGGATCACCTACACATCCCTCAAAGTGATTTAGCTTGCATCAGGCTGTGAAGATAGCCTTTGGGTTTGTTGTTTTATTTCTTTCTGTTCGATTATCTTCACTTTTAAGTAACATAGTGGGTATGATTTTGTAAAATGTTGCTTTGGTAACATTCAGAACAGACATTTTTGGTAGGTTTTTGGTAAACTGCATTTCATTTGGATTTTCAAAACAATATTTGTCATTGATGCATTTTATTTGTATGTATGTATTAAGTCCCTAGCAACATAATCCAAGGGTTTTCTTTGTTTTAGTCATACTTCTTTATACTATATGATGCCAGCAGAGATTTGCTGTAACTGAAAACAATCTAAGTAGAGAAAATTAGTCTGCCATGTTTCTAGGTCTTTAAGATGCACATAAAATCTGGGGCAGATTGCTTCACCTTTGTTTAATCTACTTGTGAGGTTCAGAACAATTTCACTGGATCACCCTAAGTGGTTTCAAATTTACCAGTCAACCAATCTTCATCATCACAGAAATCAGATGATGATTTTGCACCACTGCCTAATAGCAAACTATCGGCTACCTCTAGTTTCAGCACTGCTGATGCTCTTAGAGAATAAGAAAGGTCATTTGCTCATATTATACTCTAATAATCTTTTCTTAAGCATAATATTGAACATGGAAAGATAGTGAAAAGAGTCCCACATCTTCATTGAGTTGTCCTGACTACTGTAGCCTTCTAAACTTAGCACAGAATTAAAAAATGACCTATTTTGGTGTCTGCATTTTAGAATGTTCAGAAGAGTTGCTTTCTTTCTATCCATATTTCAAATATCTAACACTCTTGTGTATTTTCTAGGAGTTACTCATCTCTTAACTACTCGGTAGATTTTCTCTTGCTTTTACTTTTTTGTCATTTTTCTTTTTATTTCAATGTATATTTGTATTGAATTTTGTGCATTTCATACATTTTAATCATATTTAGATCCCCTCCCCAATCACCACTCTTTATAGGTCCTCCGCACCGGATTTCATGCATTCTGTTATATATTTTAAGTCCTATTGAGTCAAGTTTGTGTACCCAGATGTCCCTCTGTGCAACTTCATCCACAGGAGTCTAGTTAGTCTATCTAGAGTTTCTTCCTTAAAGATCAACTCTCCTTCGCCCAGCAATAGTCAGCTTCCAATAGCTCCTTTGCTAAAGTTGCGGTCTCCTCATTTCCCCAGTTCTATGCCAGGTTTTTGTCTGACTGAGTCTGCTTGGGTTTTGTACATACTGTAACCATTGCTATAGGTTCATATGAACAAGTTCCCAGAGGCCTAAAAACCTCTGTTTCTTTATGTTCATCCACTACCCCTGGCTCTTACAATCTTTCCACCCCCTCTTCTGCAATGGTCACTGAGCCATGGATAGGTGAGGTTTACTATAGGAGTCCTACCTAGGAATACACATTCTGTGATCTCTTATTCTCTACATCTTGGCCAGTAGTGCATTGCACTCTGTTGCATGAAGAGACTTCACTGGTGAGAGTTGAAGGATGTATTAGTATTCTCTTTTCCCCCTGTTTCACTATGTTACATGAGCCTTAGATGTAGAAGTACCATTGTAGATGTATCACGTAGGACTGGGCATCTCTCAGACACTTATTCTCTATGTGTGACCAGTTTTTGGGCATCTCTCAGACACTTATTCTCTATGTGTGACCAGTTTTGAAACTCTGTAATAGTCTCCATCTGCTGTAAAAAAAAAAAACCTTCTTTGATTAATGGGAATTATGAAGGTTAAGGAAAAGAAGGAACTTAAGAGAGGAGGAAATAATAGGAGATGGGTATTCTCATGGTAAAAATGAGAATACTTCAATTGGGGAGAGATGAGGGAGGTTAGACACACACACAGAGAAAAAGAGAGAGAGAGAGAGAGAGAGAGAGAGAGAGAGAGAGAGAGAAAAGAAGAAGAAGAACAAGAAGAAGAAGAAGAAGAAGAAGAAGAAGAAGAAGAAGAAGAAATAATAATAAATGATAGGTAGCATGAAACACCAGAGGGAAATGTATTAGCTTAAAAGCCTACTGAAAAATACACATACAATATCTAAACATGAGTGCATGTGTATAGCTGAACACTATATAACAAGAGACAGTGCTCAAAAGGAGAAACCTACTTTTGAGTTGTTGGTCAGAGTGGTCCAAGAGACTCCCAAAATAACTCAGGCTGTTGCCATAACCTTTGATTACCTCCCAGAACTTGAAGTAAGACCCTATTGCTGATGATAGGACATCCTTCAGACATAGAACTTGGAGCAATAGAGCTGGAACTAAGTGGAAGCCTTCTCCATGAAGACTAGCTCCCATAGATCTAGAGGACAATATACAAGCTTCTAAAGGGGTAAAAAAAAATATAAAGAAATGGTCCAACCCCAGTTTCAAAGCTTAATAAACATAACAATGACCGGCACAATGAACTATGATGGTGCATTAGTGGCACTTTCATCTTGGGGTTAATCAGCAGCTACCTAATTGGACTCCTGGGACTCCTGGTTGACACTGTCAACATAGCCAGATACACACAGCTGGAGATGTCATAGATCCTATGAGATCCCAGAGAAAATTCTATTTCTGTCATATTCCTAGACAAATGTAATTACTTACTATATGCTAATTATGAATTCTTATATTTACAGACAAGTACCCCATTCACACTCATCAAAGAAGCTTCTTATGTAAACAGTCTTTATGCATTGTTTAAAAGGAACTTCCTTTCCCACCTCTGCTCCAAAATATGTGATATTTTCCTATTAGTTTTTAGCAATTAGGGATTCTTTTCATCTTGCTACCTTGTCTCATTCTTGTTCTTCCTACATCAGACATTTGAGCAGAGTAAGTGTGGAGGTCGGCTTGTGCTGTGCTTTCACACAGTTTTCATAATGTATCAGGAGCTGGGTGGTAAAGAGAAAATTTTTTCCAAATTTCACCATAAATCAACTCTACATGAAGCACATTAACAGCTTTAATGTTAAATGATCCATATCTATCCTCATTTAAAGATATATTCTTTTGTATTTTTTATATTTACTACATGTTATATTGCTCCTCTAGATATCTTGAGAAATTCTGCTTTGAAACTTATTTACTTTTAAATATAATTTGAATTTTTATCAAATCAATGAAATTATTTTATCAAATCCCACTCTTTGATGGAGGTGAGAATGACTTACATGGAGTATTCACACATATTTATTTGTTCATTTTATTTTCAGTTATTGTCTGTTAATAAATTTTACTTTTATATACAGAACAACAAGAGGTTGGAAAGACAGCCAGAACATGAAGGTGAAAAAAAATATGATTTTATTGTGAGGTTTTATACTTACAAAAATTCTGAAAGCAAATGTATATTGAGAGTATTGAGAACTGATTTTCATAAGACATCCAGATATTTAGGAGAGTTTTAAGGTGAATGAAAGAAAGAACTCATGATTTATTGACCTGATTGTGTACTATGATGAAATAAAGTCAGCTAAGACAAATGGTATGGGCAATAATCTTGTGTTCCTAATATGAACAAATGTAATCACATCTAATGAGCTGGAGGGGTATCATGTATACTGCTGTAAGGTAAACTTTATATAATTCAATGATTTTTAAATGATATATCTCAAGCCCATACTTAACTCCAGATTCTTTGTTTCTATGCTATGAAATAAAAATATAATGACGGACAGCTGCCCACACCGAAGCATCACTCTACATAACACATCAGTCAGAAAGGCCCTACGTTTCTGAAGTTGTCAGTGCAGGCAGCACAGGCCTGTGCTATTCTATAATATAAAATGGATGCTGGGCATGAATTGCTAGGGTTATGAGTGTAGTATGAGGAATCCAGATCCAATCATCTGAAATTGCTAAGGTCAAACTCAGATACTATCTGATGGGGCAAATAACACTTTCAGAATGGTTCAATTGATAAAATCCTCAGGAGTCTCATAATATTATTATCATGTACATTTTTTAGCCACCACAATATATTTTCATTTTTTTGGCTAAACATTGTACTTAGTTTCATTTTTAAATATTTTATACTATTTGAAAGACTTACATGTTTATACAATGTGTACTGATCATATCTATCCACCACAAACTCCCTTTAACTCCTACATATTTACACGACATCAAAATTAAAGCAAGAAGAAATAATTTAAATGGATCCATAACCAGCAACAAGACTAAGCAGTCATGAAAGTCTCTCAAGTAATATAATCCAAGGATCAGATAAATTTAATGCAGAATTTTCTTAGAACTTAAATAAAAATTAACATCATGTTACTCAAATTATACCATGAAATAGAAAGTGAATAAATTCTTTCAAACTATTTAAAGAAGCCAATATTATACTGTTACCAAAACCATAAGGACACATTTTTAAAAAGAAATGTATATAGCACTCTTCTTGATTAACAAATATGCAAAAATTCTCAATAAAATACTGGCAAACCCAGTTCCATATCACAACAAAAAGATCATTCATCAAGATTAGGTTGGCTCCATTGCAGAGTGGCAAAGATGTTTCAACATACATAAATAAATAAAAGTTTTCTATCACATGACTCAAACATTGAAATCACATGATCATTACAATAGATTCAGAAAAGTCCATTGACAACATGTCTTCACAATCAAAGTAACAGAGAGCTGAAGGATGTAGGGAGCATGACTCAACATATTAAAGGCTATATAAAATGAAGCCAACCTTAATGTTAATTTTAAAAACTCAAAGCATTCTCTTGAAGATCAGGAACAAGACAAGGGCGTCCACTGTCTCCACTCCTATTCAACATAGTACATGAAGACTTAACTAAAACAAGATGACAAGACATGGCTATAAAAAGGAATTTTTCTTAAATTCTTTATTGGTTTAATGAACTTTAGGATTTCCTACTCCTAAAGAAAGCTATGCCACTTACTGTGTAGTTTTAGTGGTAGTGGCTATACTCAGATGAAATTAAGAATGAAACAATGAATTAATGAAACGGTAAAGGTGAATACGGAAATGCAACTACCTTGGTTTGTGTGGCAGGAGTGGATATGATAGGATACTTGTCTGAGAACATGTGTACAGGAGCCATTGATGCACTTGACTTTTCATTAACTTGCTATATTTTCTAGGCTGTTTTTTTTATTTCAATTTTTCTGCAGGTTAAAAGGTAAAACAAATTATTGGACTTTAGAGAAAATAGGTAAGCGGCTACTCTGGTGCTTTTGAAATTCTTTTGTTTTTTCTGTTGTGATGTCAGTACTTCAGGGTATGTGAGTTCATCATTTTAGAGACTCAAAGTAGATTACTTTTATGATGTATTTTCCCTCATGATTATTTCTTCTTTGTTTGAGGAAAAGATAATTTTCGTTTCTTCTCATTACTTTTAATTTGAAGTTTTTATTTTTTGAGATTACATATGTTTGTATTTATATTTCCATCCTTCTTCACCCCTTTCCAGTTTATCCCATATCCCTCATACAATCTCTTAAATTCATGACCCCTTCTTTATTACTCTTCTCTCCCTCTCCCTTGATTGACTAAGTCCATTTAGTATTGTTCATATGCATATATGCTTAAGGTTGACCACTTGGGGTTGTATAACCTTTCAAGAAACTCATTCCTGGAGAAAATGAATTTTCTCCCTCTCGGCAGCCACCGAGAACTGATTGCCTGCAGCTCTTTATCTATGGATGGGATCTTTTGAAATTTCACCCATCTACATTGGCATGTTAACTGATGTTGTCACTGTGGAGGTCTTAATTAAGTAAGCATATTGTTAATATTTCATGGGTTTAGCTTCCCAATCATGTGTAGAAGACACTATCTAGTCTGTTTTTGTCTTTAAAGCTTACTTTGAAAAATCACTTAAGAAGGTTATATCCAAAAACAAACAAACAAAACATTACCCATTCATGAACTGAAAAAGCCCTTTGGTATAGTGAATATAGTTATTAGTCTAGTATCTAGCTCAACTGAAAAATTTTCTAGTCAGTTTTTTGAGTAAAGAGCATCAAGGAAAGATTTTTAGCAGATTTGCTATCTAGTAGGAATGAACTAGGAATGGGAACTCTACTTATTACTCTCCACTTCTATCCCTGAGTGCACAAGTTAATATGAAAGATGTTTTACAAGTGGCAGGCTCTGGGGCACTGAACTTAATGAACACTTCTGGGGATGTAGGGAGATATTTTGAATGTGTTTTTCAATGTATTTACTTTGTTTAAAGTCTTTTTAAATAATCAGCATGCAGTTAAACAGTTTTCATTATGGTATTTCTTGGGCATGTGTTCAAAGGACTCTTCATCCTACCAGAGAGATACATGTACATCCATGGTTCTTGTTGCACTATTCACAAGACCAGAGAAATCAAATCAGCCTAGATATGTGTCAACAGAAGAATGGAAAATGAAAACATGATATATATACACAATTGAAGTGTACTAAAGCCAAAATAACTGAAAATTGCTGTATCTGGAAATTAAATGGGATGATTCAAATCAAGAAAGACAACTATTACATGTTCTTTTTCATATGGGGATCTGAGCTTCTACTTGTTGTATATCTATCTATCTATCTATATTTATGTATGAGTGAATATGGGTTTAGATCACAAAAGTAAGAAGGGGACAGTTGAGAGGTGAAATAGATGTCTTGAAAAGGGAGTGGAAAGGATGATAGAACACACGTTCATGAAAGTGAACAGAGGAATATTGAGGCAGACACATAGGAGTTCCTGGAGGTTTGGGGAGAAGAAAGGAGCAGGGGAGGAAAACCAAAATGAATATACCACAATGAAACCTGATAATTTGTATGATACTTAGACATATCTTTTTGATGTAATAACTTTGGTGAATCACTGACTTTTCATTTTATGTTAGATGAAAAGGAATTTCATAATGAAATTCAAATGTGTTAATCACCGATGTTTTACTCTTTTAAAAACATTTTTTAAAATTTTTATTGAATCATTCATATAGAGTGATTCAATACAGAATGACTCAATCTATCTTAATCATTTTTATACCCCCTTCCTTACTGGAATTCATACATTCTTCCATCTGTGTTAAGGTCTATTGTGTTGTTATTGTTCCCAAATGACCTCAGTGTAGGTTCATCCACTGAGATATAGCATCCTACCCAGAGTCCCCCATTTTAGGAAGACTAGCTCATTCTCACCCAACAATAATCAGTTGTCAATATTTCTTAAGCAAAAGTTGGGGTCTGCTGCCCATTTCCCCAGTTCCATGGTGGGGTTTGTCTGCTTGAGTTTGCATGGGTCTTTAGCATGACGAAATGACTGTTGTAGGTTCATATGAGCAGGGTCCCAGGAGCTTGTAGGATTCTGTTTCCATATGGTATATTTTGGGATCAATCAATGGCTACCTAATTAGTCTTAAAGCCCAGTCAATGGAAGGAAATCTATGTGTGGTACTGAATCATAGTCAAATATGCATGGCTGAAGAAGTCATAGATCTTAGAGAAATCCCCAAGGCTGTCACAGTCCTATGCTAATGTAACTTCTTACTAAATGCAAAATATGTATCTTTATATTACAGTCAAGTATCCCAGTTACCACTCATCAAAGACGTTTCTTTTGCACCAGGTGGAGACTAATACAGAATACCACAGCTGATCACAGAGACAGTGTGAACTTCCCATGCCTAAATGGCACATCTACAATGCAGCCTCTATACCCAGAGCTCACAAAATATAGAACAAGGGTAAGGAAGTCACTAATGAATCTCTGAACTCTTATTAATGAAGCTCCTTCATGAAACAAAGGGTCAGTAATATACAATGTCACAAATGGCTAAATCATGGAGATTAAGAATCTACAGAGTGTGGATCCCTGGACAGGGCTCCTATATTGTTTCATTCACTCAGGGTTCAAGGATCATTGCAAAAGAGGGGGCAGAAAGATTGTAAGAATCATTGACTTTTTTAAAACCTGTATCATTAGTACTCTTCACAGAACATTATTTTGATAACACATTTACTTCAAATTTTTCTAAGACAACACAGGTCATACTTCTTCATCCTGTATGTGTGACAATATTTATTCAGAAACTAAGCAAAGTGACTACTGCATAGTAGTGTTATTTCATAACAGTAGACAAGCTTGCCCAGATTCAGCCTGGCTATGGGAAAGCTTATTTATTTTGAAGGTATTTGTCTTGATGAATGATGAGCACAAATGTCTTTGGATGCTGAGCAACTCACACAAATGGTCCAGATGTGTGGTCTTTTGATAGGACAAACAAAATTTTGAGAGCCTGGCTTTGAGTGGAAACTACTCATTGATGACTTGACACCACTCTGTGCAGGTTTCAGCATATTATTTTATGAGGCCATGTGCATCTTTCATGTGTTAAGATATTAAGACTTACTTCATTTCTCTTAATTTGAACAGATCTGTAGATAGTTGTATAGAAGAATCATGGTCTTGTATAACAAATGAAGAAACTGAAAAGATTGAATCTACTTAGAGGCAAGCAACTGGGAAATATATTGAGTCAGTAGCATTGCGAAAAGATTAAAGACAATGGAATGTCCTTAAGTTATTGATATTGCTGTTGAGTATTTTCTAAGTCATTGTATTCACTATTCTTTCTGTATTGTTTTACCGAGCTAAAAGAATTGGAACCTTCACTTCCTAGAAAAAAGGTGAGTAATTAAACAAGAATCCTTTGAAATCAATGTCATGTCCTCTGTGCCAGGTTCTCAGGTCACTGTATGTGACTTTTCAGAGTCTTATTTGAGAATATGATTGTGATATGTTCTTTTCCTCATTTAGACTTTGAACAAAAATTTATTACTGGTTAGTTGTTTTCCCTTTCATTTTAATTCTTTTCTGCTTCATGGAAAAAGTGTAAAATTTTGGAGAATTGTTTTGGCAATTTTATATTGGATACCAAAATATTATTATTCTGTCCTAATTTGTTTGTTTACTGGAGGTTTACAATAGAAAATCTATGGTTAATAAGGTTTTTGTAGTACTATATATTTCTGCTTGTGGTTTAATCTTGAGAATTCAGTTGAATTTCTTGTTCTGTCTTTGTTTTTACACTAAATTTTGTTCTCTATGGCATGTGAGAGTCAGGCATGTGGATAGTTTCTGAAATCTTGAAATATATCTTATCTCTGTTGATAAATTGCTTGTTTGAGATGGGTGCAAATTTAGTATGTATGTTTTTATAATCCAACAGATAGCAAAAAAATCCCATCAAGCTAGTGCATATATTAGCTGATACGCTTTTTGGGGGATATCATCTAGTAGATTGTATACTTGGTGCCTAAAGATTGATGCCCTAATAAGTCAAGTATGTTTTGTCTTTAACATGAGCATTTTCAGAAAGTTATATTTTGGAGTAGTTACTTATAAATTGTTATTTTAAAACATTTATATGCACATACTTAAATCCTTTTATTCATATTCTTTCATCTGTTATAAAAAGTCACAGGATAATTATTTGTATTCAATATTCAAAGATGTTAACCATAGATCTTAAGACAGTAGAGTATCATGTGTATTATACATTAGGAAAACGAGTAATATCAGAAAATCAGGCTAAATATAAGCTAACAAGTAGAATAATGGACTGGGCTGTTATTTGGCTTCTCAAGTTCTTACCTTTTGAGTTCATGATACATTAAAACAAAACTGTGTTCAACTTTTAATCCAACTTCCTTGATTTTTCCAAATCCCAAAATTAAAAAGCACTAGTCACCAATAACTATTTTTACTTCATTTTAAGAAATTTTAATGATATAAGAAATATAAAATGATATATGATAGAATTATTTTTAAATTTCTTCCCTGATTTCTAGAGATAATATACTAGCTGCCTTATGTTAACAACAATCTATCATTCTTTATATTTATGACTCAACTAACATTTAATCCATTCATTAACTTGTTAAGAAAACACTGATTTGATATATGACATTTTAGTAGAAATATATATAATAATATCACATGAAGACTCTGTGTATATTTAAAAACTAGAAATATGCTCTAATTCTCAATGAATACAAAGAACATTTCATTTTTTAGTCTTTCCTTTTCCAGAATAATATCTATCACTTTGGTAGACACGCAGTATATTACATTTTTGTAATCAGCATACACTCAGACTCCTGATTCTCAGGAAATTATTCCTAGAAAGAATAATACTTATTATTAAAAGTTAAATGCATGTAACTTCCTTTGATAAGATACGAATTGCCACCCAAATTTTCAGATCACATATTTCAATAATATGTCAGAATCTGTGAGAAAGTGGTCCATGATTGACAGATATAGTTAGAAAGTAAAGCAATATATTGTTATTTAAAATATCTTAAGTGAAATTCATTAAAATAAATTTTAGTTCATATAATCAAAACTGACATTGATGTTTATAAACATGTATCATGACAGTATCATTTATCACTGACACTTATACCATGATAGTCTATAATTTTCTAATCACATCAATACTTCTAATTGCAAAGCAAAACTTAAATACCCCAAAATCCAAGTTTCTATCTTTCTCTATAATAACAAGCATACTTCACAAATTTATAATTTAATTTTATTATAGTTAATTCAATGGTAGTGTAAAGGAAAAATTTATTACAATGATAAAGCCACACTAATCTGAAAAAATTACTTGGGATAGGTTTTATACTATCAATTTGTAAAAATTTATAAGAACAATTCTCTGAAATACTTTCCAAATTTTTAACATTTTAATAGGAATTTAAAAAATCTTAGTGCTTTTTCATCTGTAGGTATTTTGAATATATAATATTTACTATATATGGAAGAATTTAATTATATTTGCTCTTTGACACATTCATACATGTATGTAACACATTCTGATTACTCTCACCAGCTCTGTTATTTTCTTCCTATCCTTGACAATTCATTCTTTTGCCTATGGGTCCTTTTCCCATGATCATATCTTTTTGTTTTATTTTGTGGCCCAGTGAGTTTAACTAGGGACATCTGTGTGAAAATAGATTTGGAACTATTCATTGAGGTTGTTATTTGATCACATAGCATATAAGATATTTTAATCAAGCAGGATGTTTGTTTATCAATGTAGAAATAGAAAATATAATGGTTGGACATTATTTTCCAGTAACTGGAAGGTCTGATAGGTAGTGAAACTCACATTTTTGTTACATATTAATAACCATATTAACTCTTTATAAATTTTCCAGGTGAATGTACAGGGGTGTGTGTGTGTGTGTGTGTGTGTGTGTGTGTGTGTGTACAAGAGACGGAAAAGTGAGAATATTGGGGTGTCAGTATGCTACCTAGGTGCTGTTGAAACTGTGCCTTCTCAGGTCTGGGTTGAATGCATAGGTAGGATCCTCAGCAAATATGGGAGGCAAAACCCTATGTACATAATAGTCACTATAATAGTCACTATCAATTTTGTCAGTACTCTAAATATATAGTTTGCATAAATACAAATCAAAGATATTTTAAGCCAATTTGTATGTGTTGGGCAACAAATTATTTATTTACTCTCTTACTAGAAACTGATCATTAGAATGAAGAAAAATGCCAAAGTAGGCATGGCAGAAAAGACGTGTAAATTATAAGTTTATTCAAATGCTCTTGGTTTGCATAGCACATCTAGAAGAAAATGTAAAAAACGTATATTTTTATTTTCAATTGAGTTTTTGTGTATTTCATACAATACATCTTCATCAAATTTAGGCCCAGCAGACCAGATAGTCTGTCATCTATGTTAAGTTCTATCCAGTCAAGCATTTCTGTCTGGATGTTCTTCTGTACAAGTTCATCCACTGGAGTCTAGTCAGCCTATCTAGAGTCATTCCCTTAAAGAAGATGTACTTTACATCACCCTATAGTAATCACTGTCCAATAGTTCCTTGGTTAGGGTTGTGGTCTGCTGCTTTATGCAGGGTTTTTGTCTGAGTTGGCATGAGTCTTGTGTATTTTGTTTGTGATGTTTGTCTTCTATTTGATTTGTGATACTATTTCAATGAAAAATTATGTTCATGGTCTTATACAATGAAGAAACTATGGATCAATGGCAACAAGATAGTAGAATAGTTTTCTGCCACCAACATCCAACAAAGCATCAATGGTGGACATAATATGAGATCTTTAAAGACAACATGTGAACAGACAGAGACACATAGCCTGACAAGTACTAGGAGAAGAAACATAAATTTGAGAATTTCAAGATTCTATCTAAGCAAAAGTAACAGGAGGCTTTCAGAACTTTCTGAAATTAGAGGATCAAATAAAAGCTATGAAACCTTACTTACTCTTTTGAGAGAACAGGAGGAATGGAGAGAGTTCATGAATAGAAAAAAAGATGACAGCTTTGGAATTCCTAGCTTTATTAACTGCTAAAGGAGCTTCCCTCTCAAAGCCAATTAATGAAGACTGGAGAAGATGACTCCAGATGCAGTGACAGCAGTGCAAAAAGTTAAAAATGTGTAAGACCAAAGAAATAAGGAACCATGCAAAAAAATCACAATAACTTTCCAGTAACTGACCCCAAACAAAAGGTCTACAAATTGTTAGAGAAATAATTCAATGATTATTTTAAGAAAGCTCAGCAAACTATGATTATACAGAATACAGAACTTTAAAAGAAATATACCACATCAAGAAATTAGAATTTTTTTAAAAAGAGAAATAAATGAAGGAAAATTTAAAGATAGAAATTCTGGAGTTGTATAATACAAGAGAGACTTGATCAAGCAGAAGGAAGACTCTGAACTTAAAATAGGTCATTTGCATTTATCCATCATAGGAGAAAAATTTTGTTAAGTAAAAATATAGTCTGTAGGATTAATTGAGCACAAACAAAAGGCCTAATATAATGACTATAGGAGTTATAGAAGAAGAAATAAAAAGGCAGAAGCTTAAAGAAATAATGGCTGAAAACTCCCTAAATCTGGGTCAAAATATGGACATCAAAGTGCACAGAGTTTAAACATACCCAAACATATTAAATCCCTAAAGAAATTGACCAAGACACATTATAATAAAAATATCTAAAAAGTCATCAATAAAATTATTTTGCCATCAACAATCATGAAAAGGCATGCCATATCTACCAACTAAAGGGAGATATTTTCACTAGTCTGTAATATTATTTGCAAGTAATTTAAGTAAATGCTACTGAAAATTTTGTTTCTGGGGTTTATTTGGGAGTTTATTTTTTCAGATAGGGTCTCTCTATAGCTCCAGCTGGCCTATAACTTGCTATGTAGACCAAGGGGGCCTCAATCTTACAGTGATGTACCTGCCCTGTCTCCTTACTGTTGGAATTAAAGGCATGTTTTACCATGCCCAGTTCCAAAACCTAGTATATTGAAAGAATAATGTTTTTACCCTTTGATAGAGCTTCTTCAAAGGGCAAAAAACCAATGGAGTTTGAATACTCCTGAGAGCTGACTTATTTAATGCTGGGCCTTCTCTTAAACCTCAGAATACTGAGGTTGATACTTTCAGTCCCTATTTCACAGGGGTTAGAATAGATTGTTAAAAGAACAAGAAAGAACAAGAGAAGTGACAGAGGTTGGAAGTGGCCAGAAAAACAGAGTAGGCATCATTTTATAATGTGACAGGTCCTATCTTACCGTGGATTACAAAGAGATTAAGTTAGTTTATTGTTTATAAAGTGTTGAGAAAATTAAATGAAGGACAGTGGATAAACTAATTTTCTTGTGCCAAAAAAAAACCCACATCAGATAATGTTGAAAGCATCAAGAGAAAATATAACCATAACACACAAGGGATCCTTCACAATGCTACTGTCCTAGCTATTTTCTATAAATATAAAAATGGTCACTTATAAAACAGTGACCATAAAGCAGCTCAGAGAGAAAGTATTTGTTTCATCTTACATCTCCCAAGTCATAGTTCATAACTGAGGGAAGTTAGGGCAGTAAATAAAGTCAGAAACTTAGACGCAGAAAATAAAGCAGACACTGTGGGGGACTGCTGATTACTGGCTCTTGTTCCTCTGACTTGTGCTCAGTCTGCTTTCAAAAAAAACCTAGGATCATCTGCCCCACCAGGCACAATGGGATAGGCCCTCTGACATCAAGTAGCAATCAAGAAAATGCCTCACAGACATGCCCACAGGTCAATCTGATACAGAAAATTCCCCAGCTTAGGGTCCCTCTTTACAGGTGTGTCAAGTTGACAACTGAAGCTGTCTATCACAACTTGTCAGTTGACACACAAATATTACTACTACACTATAACCTTCCCATTTCTTGTCCCCCATGATCTCATGTTAATATTAATATCATAAGACATAGTACAACTTTAAAAATTCAAACAGTTCTTAAAAATTCAAACACTTTAAAAGTCCAAAGTCTCTTAATTGTAGGTTCAAAATAAAAAAAAAAAAAAAAAAAACAAATTAAGTCCTTTCTTATTTCCAAAGGGAAGAACTAAGTGTACTTAAGCAAAACCAAAGTCCAGCAATGTGGCTTAATACCTGACATCTGGGACAAATTCTCAGTCTTCTGGGCTTCCAAAGGCTTAAGAATTTTCACTTCTCTTGCTCAATCTGCCACACAGTGTATGTTGTAGGCTCAGGCCAACTTGACTCCAAAGCTCCCACTGCCCTTGGTGGTTTTCTCATAATCCTGCCATCTCTAGTATATCCTGGAGATGATGAGGCTGCACCTTCATCAATGGCCTCTTCCTGCTTCACATGGTGCAAAGTCTCAGATTCTGTCCATGACCATCAGTTCTGTGGCTTTCATGCCACCAAAACTAGTACCACATTAGAGACTCTTACACATTACCAAGTTCAGCTTCCAACTTGAGATGCAGCCTTGTCTCCCCTGTAAACAGCTTCTGTGTGCTGACCCAGAAAATTTCACTTCAGCGATGTTAGTCTCTTAATCACACCTAATCAGCATTGATTATTCCAGTAAAGTAAACGTTTCATTTCCAAAAATTATTAATTCAAAATACATCAGATAAACAGCTCTGATAGTCTTTGCTTCCTTTTCATGCCTCAGAAGCCAGCCCTCCATTATCTGCATTTCTCCTAGTTCCCACAGAACAGCTCTCTAAGCTCCAAGCACTCAATGGCTTTTTAGCCCAAAGTTCCAAATGCTCCAACAATCCTCTCCAAAATCAACATGGTCAGGTCCTTCACAGCAATATCCCAGTCTCTGATATCAATTATCGTTTTAATTAGCTTTTCTATTGCTGTGATAAAACATTCTTTCCAAAACCAACTTGGGGAAGAACGTTTATTTGGCTTACAAGTCTTGATCACAGTTCTTCAAGGAAAATCAAGACAGCAACTCAGAAACCTGGAGGCAGAAGATGAAGCAGAGACTATGGAAGAGTGTTGCTCACTTGTTTGTTCCCTCTGGCTTGTGCTCAGCCTGCTTTTATGAAACACAGGACCACCTGTCCAGGGGTGGCACCACCCACCTCACCCTATATCAATCAGCAATCAAAAAAATGCCTCAGAGACGTGTCGACAGGCCAGTCCAATAGAGGAAATTCCAGTTGAAGTTCCTTCTTCACAAGCATGTCAACTTGACAACTGAAACTACCCAGCACAGCTAGCAAATACGTTTCTTAGAAAAAAATTAACAGACCAGGAAAGAGTGTGATAATAATATTCTATCTTCTAAAGGAGATTGTAGAAAATTGTTCTTAATTTCTTAATTATAGCAACCATACTTACCTATGATGAACTAGATTATAATTCAGAAATAAAAGATAATGTCAGTTTATATTAATAAACAGAAGCATCCTTCAGGAATATATAAATATATGGGCTGAAGCAATGGTTTTGAGCACTGAGTGCTCTTGAAGGGGAACTGGATTTGGTCCCCAGCAACCTCAACATGACTGACATCTGTCTCTACCTCCAGTTCCAGAGGATTCAATACCCTCTTCTGGATTCCGCACACATTTCATGATATTGATGCACTTACATACATGCAGGCAAAATACTCACATATAAAATTAAAAATTTTAAATTAAAAAAGAATATATATAGTAGTATATATATTGCATGTTGTTATAAGTTTGTACAACAAGCAGTAAAGGGCATAAAGGGGTAGATAAACCCAGGTATAGTAACAGAGAATGACTTCAATATCCCATTCCCATTAATAGAAATATTGTCTAGACAAAATATCAACAAATGAATTTTAAATTTATACTGCATTATAAGCCCAGGACTAGGTGAATAGATTTGCTGCAGAATTAATTAAATGCTATAATCGTTTCTCAAATTATTCCCTAAAACAGAAAGATGAATAATAGCATAATTTATTAACTCAGTATTATACTACTGATACCAAAATCTGGTAAGTACAGAACAAAAAATAAATCTATACACCAATTTCCCTGATGAACATGGATCCAAATATTTTCAGTAAAATATTTGATAATGGAATTCAATAATACATTTGAAAGGTCATATACCATGATCATTCCAGGGATATAAGGATACTTCAACACACACAAATCAGTAAATATAATGTAACACATAAATAAATTCAAGGACAGAAATTACATGATTGTTATAGAAAACAGCCTTTGCACATGTTTTGCAAGGTTATAATAAAAGCCCCCAAACAAATGAGGGACAGATAGTATACACCTTAACATAATAAAGTCTATGAACATAAACTTATAGCCAGCATTATACTCACTGTGGAGAAAACTCAAAGCATTTCCTCTAAAATTGGGAGTGAGGCAAAGGTATCCACTTTCTCTATTCTTATTCAATATAGTGTTTTAATTCTTAGCCTAGCTAATAAAGCAAGAAAAATAATAAATTAGAATCATCTCTATTTGCAGACAATATATGAATCTATACTTAAAAGACCCTAAAATCTTCATCATGGAGGTGACCTGATAAACATGTGTAGGAAAGTAGCAGGATATAAAAAGAACACAAAACTTCAGCAGTTATCTATATACTAATAATGAACATGTTGAGAAAGAAAGAAGGAAACCAACCTATTAACAAGGGCATAAAAAAAAAAGCACTTAGGAATAAAGCTCACCAAGGAGGTGAAAGAGCTATACAATGAAAACTATAAAACACGTAAGAAAGAAATCAAAGACACAAGAAAATGGAGAGGCTCATATGCTTACAGATTGGCAGAGTTCATATTATAATTCATATAGCAGTATAAAGGACTTGAATAGCCAAAGCAACCCCAAAGCATTGAAAGAGCATATGGGAGTTATCAGAATACTTAATTTCAAATGGTATTACAGAGCCATACTAACAAAATAGCATGATACTGGCACAAAAAGACAAACAGACCAAGGGACTATATTAGAAAAAAAACAGAAATAAGCCCACGCAATATAGCCAACTGATTTTTGACAAAAGTCCCAAAATCATGCATTAGAAAAAACAGTGTCTTCAACAAACGGAGCTCAAAAAACTGGAAACGCACATGTAGAAGAAACTCAATTTCTCTCACCTTACACAAAATGGATGACTTTAATATAGTAACTGAAACATTGAAACTGCTATAGGAAAACGGAGATATAGACAGATGTAGGTACACACTTTTTGAAAATAATTCCAGTAGCTCAGAAAATAGTAGCAAGAATTTTAAACTGGGATTGCATGAAATTAAAAAGTTCTGCGAAGCAAGGAAACCAACTGAGTCAATATTCAGCCTACAAAGTGGAAGAAAATCTTAATCATTTATACACCTGAAAGGGGATTAATATCTAGAATACATAAAGTACTACAAAAATTAAGCGTCAAAGCTCAAGTAAGAAAACAGTCCTCAAAAAGAAGTACAAATGGCCAATAAATGCATGAAAAAATGATCAGCACCCTTAGCCATCAGGGGAATGTAAATCAAATAGTTGCAGTCCCATCTTGTGCCCATCAGGAAACAGATAGTGCTGGAAAGATGGCTCTGTCATTAAAGTGCTTGTATGGCATGCAAGCATGAACACCTGAGTTCAAGTTCCATAACCAAAGTCAACAGGATCCAGGTGTACTGGCACAGGTCTGTAATCCCAGTGCTGAGGGAGGAGGAAGAAAAAAGGGACCTGGAACTCGCAGGCCAGCCAGTCTAGCCTACCAGGTTAACGAGAGACCCTGTCTCAAGAAAAATAAAACAAGTGGATAGCATCTGAGAAAAGAGACCCGAAGCTAAATTCTGGCCTCCAAATGCATGCATACACATGTTCATGTACAGATGGTAAGCAAAAGAGCCAGAATGAGAGAGGAAGAGAAGAGAGAGGAGAGAGAGAGGAAACATCAAATATCAATGAAGAATGGGAGGAGGGAAATTTTTATACACTGCTGGTGATAGTGCAAATTAAATGAGTTCAGTCACTGAAAATCAGTATAAAGATTCCTCAGAAAAACTCAAATTAGAATTACCATATAATGGAGCTATACTACTCTTGGGAATAAATTAGAGCATAGAACAGAGGGTGTGTGTGTGTGTGTGAGAAATGGAATTTTCTTCAGCAATGTATTAGTTACTTTTCTGTTGTGATAATACACCATGACCAAGACAACTCATAGAAGAGTTTATTTGATTTCTGGATTCAGAGGATTAGCATTCACAATGTCAAGGGAAGGAGAGGCATGGTGACAGAAGTTCCTGAAGCAGAAAGGTGAGTGATCACATCTTCAAACGGTACAGGAATCACATAGGAAATCTGTCAAGGGCTAAAAATTCTTAAAGCTCACTCCAGTGATGTGCTTCCTCCAACAAGGTCACATATCCAAAATTTTCATAAAATAGTGCCACCAAGTGGAGACACAAATGTCCAAAACTTGGAGCCTGTAGGGGACATTCTCATTCAAACTACTGTGCTCCAGTCCCAGACCCCTATAGGCTCATAACCACATAAAATGTAAAATACATTTAGTTTACCGTTCAAAAGCATCATAGTCTTTACAAGTCTCAATACTATTCAAAATTCAGGGTCCAAAGTCTCTTCTGAGACTCAAGGCAACCTCTTTAACTGTAAGGCCCTGTAAAATCAAAAGATAAATTAAATACTTCCAACACACAATAGAACCAAATACACATTACCATTCCTAATTGGAGGCATACTGAGAAAACAACAGACCAAAAACCAGCAGGGCAAACACCAAATTAAGTAGCTCTGTGTCTGATTTCTGGGACTTTACTTCCAAAGGGCTTAGATGGCTCAGCTCCTCCAGCTTTGCTGAGCGCAACATATATCTTTGTCTGGTACCCTTCCTGTATGCAACAGTCCATTTGCCTGGCCATGGCTGATCTCTGAAACTGCTGAGGAAAAACCAATGACCCCTTCAGTCTTGCATCTTTCATGTCTCTAAAGCCACATGAAAAACACTGCCAAGTTTTGCAGATAGCCTGGGATGGACCCTGGCCTGCTTCATTCACATTAGCAGTTTTTCTATGCTGTGGTTTTCTCAGAGAAGAGTAACCCTCCATCAATTTCCTTTCACAAGCTGGAGGTTTAGCTATAGGTGTTCTTGCCCTGAGGGTACACCTTCCAATGTTTCAGTGCAAATCCCTTAATGGCTCTAATCTCCTTATCAAAGAGAGCCTTTCCTTGAGCAGGTGCCTTGGCTCCAACATCATTAAAATCCATAGTGCTTTTTTTCTCTCCAAACTGTACATTTCTTTCTGTCATACTTGCTCTTTTTCACTGTAGGTGTACATAATGTTCACCATTAATAGCCACACCACAATTTCTACATTAGGCTTTCTTGACATTTTCTCCATTTAAAAAATTAGTTCATTACTTTTTCAGCTTAGCCTCAAAAAAGCTCTTAGGCTTTGGGCAGATGGCAGTCAGATGCTTTGCAAAAACATTCCACATGTTGATTGATTCCTTATTTTCCTCTGGAGCTATTTTGCTCTCAGCACTACTTTCTTCTGAGCTCTTACTAGAGTGGCCCATTAAGCTCTGCCTATAGTATTCAATTGCTTTTTTAGTCCAAAGTTCCAAAGTCTTCTACATTCCTCCCCAAACCAAAATGGTCGGGTTCTTCAGAGCAATACCCCACTTACCTGATACCAATTTCTGTATTAGTTACTTTTCTGTTGTTGACCAAGGCAATTTATAGAAGGAAGAGTTTATTTGGCTTATGGTTCAGAGGTTTAGAGTCCATAATGTCAGGGGAGGCATGGTGGCAGAGGTGGCTAGAGCAGAAAGAACTTAAGCTCCAAATAGAGATTCTTAAATGTCATATTATTATACAAGAATTATTAATTAGCAGAATAAATGATGACAGAGTAATAAGTTTGCAGATCTGGAAACGTAGGAAAACTTTTATCACAGATAACATGATTTTCTCCAGAATTATCAATGAATAAAATTCACAAAATCTTAAAAAAAAAGAAAATTCCAAATCTCACTTAGAAATCATATATCTACCTCACAATTAGGCCACTGAATGTATTAATAAATATGGATAAAGATAAATATATCTTGCTAATTTATCTTTCCACTTATTTTATTACAATCAATTAATTTTAGTTCAAGGAGCTTCACTCCCTAAAACTTTATTTACATATCATCAGTAAGCAGAGGACTGTTTCTTCTTTTGTTTCGCAGTGTAGATCAAGGATACCACTCAAATACAGTCAATTTGATACTTTATGTACATAAAGGATAACATGCAAAACTCTTCAATTGGTTTCATCCACAGATAAACAGATAGAATTAGAATGCATTATATGTCTTCTAGGAAATCTTTACCTACCATTTCCCAATATTAAGAAAATTGTACAGTATTACAAGGTTGCACATCTGGCAAGATAAGCATACATCTTGTTTATTGCTTATCAAGATTAATGTTATGAATCCCTAGTTATTTGGGCAGAATGTATAACAAATAGTTTCTCTTATGAAGATTAAGTGAGTTGAATGGCTATAAAACACAGATTTAGGAACTGCATTTTCTTTTAATTTTTTATTGAGCTTTTGCACACTTCATACAACAGTTCTTAATCAACTTTAGACCCCCCTCCTTCATCCATGCCCCATACCCCTTCCACCACACTGTCAGACCTCACATGTTCTGTCATACATGTTAAGTCCTACCCAGTCAAGTTTCTTTTTGGATCACATTTAGATTTGACTTTCCCTCAACTTGTCTGAATTAAGAACATTTGGTTTACTGGCAGGTGTTTCCAAACTTTTGACACAATAACACAACTTGGTTATCTACAAAGTTCACACTCAAGAACTGTATGATTGAGTCACATACACAATGTTCTGTATTGTAATAAACTCAAAGCAAGAGAGTCAATGCACCAGGGACTGAAACCTGTGATACTATGAGCCAAAAACAAACATTTCCTCTCAAGTATTTATCATGGAGGTGAGAAGTTATCGTATTATTTAACAGTTTAAATATTGTCTTACCTTCTCCTACAATGGCATTTCTGTTGAGAAGCCTGCTACTGCATGTATTAGAAGACTCCTGTTTACTTCATTTGTTTCCAACCTCCTTTTGTTGATCTGTGACAGAGACTATAGTTGTGCCCTGGGGTAGAAGCTTTGGATTAAGTCTGGAGAACATTTAGCTTCTTGTGCTTAGATTTTCCTTTCTCCGGGTACAGGAAGTTTTCCGCTATTATTTAGTCTCTAAATCTTTCTCTTTACTTCATCTTGATCACAAATTGCTCAAAAATTTCTTTTTTTATAAAATTTTGTGCTAAGGATTGAATCTAAGGAGTTCGGTACGCAAGGAACATGCTGTATGCCACTGAGCACACTCTTCCAATCTAAACATTTGCTCTTTTAATATTGTCCCACCAATCTCACTAATTTTCTTCATGCCTTGCTAATATTCTTCTGCACTATATAGTTTCAGAAAACTAATTATCATGTTAAGATTCTTATGTTTGATCATAAACATAATAAATAATAAAAAATTGTCATTTTATTAATTTTTTAACTTACTGATGGTATTTTTCAGCTCCAGGATTATTTTAATCACTGCAAAATGTATTCTTCTAATCACTTATTGTTTTTCCCATTTTGATTTTTTCCTCAGTATTTTTATAGTTTGCTGATCTAGAAAATGATTATTTCCATTTCCTTCTCATAATCTGTCAGGTAGTTCATATATTTTCTTTTTCTATGATTAGTCATTAGCTGCTTGTTTTGCCCATCTTAGAGTCATGATTCTAACATCCCTCCTCTGCCCCTTCTATTAATGTCTTCATATGTCTGTACTAAAGAGGTAGATACTCGTTGCAGGCTATGCAGTCTGGCTTTTGAACTATAATTCATCAGAAAACCTGTTCAGAGATTCTGGGCAGACTGCCCTGGCCCCTGAGGCCATAATCACTACAGCCCTAAAAGCATTAGGGAGTTTTCTCATTTCAAAACTGAACAAGAGAGATATCAGTGGACTGGAATCCTATGACTATTGAGGGTGTCATAAATTTGAGCAACATTCAAAACCTCCAGTCACTAACACTACTACAAGCACTGAAAAATGCCTGAATTCTATGATCACAGAGGCCCGCCTACCATACAAGGCTTCTGTAATCAACCAGTAGTTCTAAGAGAATACCGACTGTCCAGTTGGAGCTACATATTTCTTCTTGACACTAGGGAGTCTTGAGGCTGAGATCACAGTTAAGTAAACTCATCAGAGGTCACAATATCTGTTTAATAGTGAATTTTATTGTCAGGCCTGGTATTGGGATCCATACCTTTTCATGCTTATTTCTTCATTTCATTCAGTTTTTGAAATTGGTGGAAAGTTTTTGTTTGAATACTCAGTTCAACTGTTGATGTAGGTAAAATTTTCAAGTCATATGATAATTCTCTTTAGATTACTGAGGAACCACCAAGTCTTTTCTACCATGGTAGCAATAATTAACATTCCTATTGGTAATAGACAAAAATTCCAATTTCTCACATCCTTACCATTTAATCGTTCCACCCTCCTTTTTAAGGGTAAAGCCACTATTGTGTATGAAGTAGTATCTGATTTGTGGTGCAATCTGTATTTATCTGAGGAAAAGTGATGTTGACCATTTTTTCAAGTGGATTTTATAATTTGTATGTATTCTTTAGATGCCTATTTTACTTTGTCTTCTATTTAATTCAGCTACATTTGTAGCAGAATTAGCAAGTCCTGTAGCTAATCTCTGAACTGGGTCCTTATTAGATACCATGTGATTTTGATAAGGTACAAATCTATTTTTTATTTTGGTGATTTTGCTTTTTTATACTTGAAAATCAAGGGTAAAATCTAAGATAACAAACATTTACATAAAGGCTTAAGATAATTATAATTTTATCTTTAATATTTAAACCTTTTATGTATTTTGAGTAAATATTATATGACATAAAGTGGTGCTCTAATTTATTCTTTTATATGAGAACTTGCATACAATCCTTTATGTAAATCTCTTTTTTTCCTTTTCCTGGTTACCACTAATTATAAAAGAAACCTTGATTTTAAAATCATTAAGCTTGACTATTAGGATCAATTTAACATTCTCTAAAACTTCTAGTTCTGATTCCCATATACTAACATTGTCAAATATTCTAACTTTATATATCATGTGCCCATAAACACAGACCTGTAATTTTGAGTTTCCTTAAATCAATGAAAATTGGTAACAACCCAAAGTATGGGAGGACATTTATCTAATTAGCTACTTTTTACTTTTATTTCCTCTATTTATTTGGGCTGTCGTTTATTAACTTTTTATTTCAGTTTGATTTACTCTACCAGTTTTAGTAAGGCAAGTTTTTAGCAGTTGACTAATGCAGATTTGTTCATCTGAGCAAACCTCAATTACTTCTTCCCTTTTGAAGGGCAGGTTTACTAGATACAAATTATTTACTTGCAATTTTTCCTCTCATAACTTTGTCCTGATTTTTGCATTATTTCTAAATTGAAGTCAAACACTATAGTCACTGAGGATCTCTTGAATGCAGAACTAGCTTCTCATACATCACAGGATGGTGTCCTGATTAGTCACAATTTAACTGTAATTTGGCTCAAAACGGTGTCTTCATGCTAAGAGTTATTTGTTCATTCTTAAGGCAGGGTTTCATATAGCACTTGAGCTTGGTAAGTAGTCAAAGATGATCTTGAATTTCCAAACCACGTGCTGGAATTACAGGAACGGTCCATCCCCTTTTTTGATACAGAAATTTATCCTTGCAACAAATTTGCTGTTTCTAGCAATAATTTCATTAAATATTAATCTACATTTTTAAAATTTCTTCTCCTTGAGATTCTCATTGTGTGATTTATACACTGGATGGTGCCCCACATGATTCTTGGTATCATTTTCTTTTGTTTTCTTCTCTTTCTTCTGCTCATATGGGATATTCCGAACTGGTTTGTTGATCCTTCTTCTGCTGGCTCAAAGCTGTGGTAACTTCTTCAGTAATTTAATGGATGCATTGCTGGTTAGTGTTTAATTTCTAAGAATCTGAGAATTCCCAAGTTTGCTTTATGGCCTCATTCCATTTTCAGATAAGCTGGGTCTTACTACTAACAACCCTCTTATCCCAGACTTCTGAGTGCTGTGATTCCAGGCATGCATTCCTATGTCTGGTGTGAAAAATTAAGAGTGGACTTGTCTTAACATACCATTTTTCTGAGAGAATTGTCCAGGTTGAACTGAGAAAACTGTATATTCTTTAAATGTTGGGCAGAAAGTACTCTTGATCTATTAGGTGCAATTTATCTGTAATAGTGTGTTTTATTAATCATAGTTTCTACCTATCACTGAAAGATAGTGTCTATTTTTGTTTTGGATTTTTTTTCTCCTATCAGTTTTGTTAATGGCTGTGTCATTTATTTTGGAGCTCTTGACATTTACAGCATTGTAAATATTCTATCTCCTTAGTAAATTGGCTACTTTGATCAATATATAATGTGCTTTGTCTTATCCAAGCACTTTTTTTATGGCCTTTTCTTTCTGAAGTATGGATATCCTGCTCCTTCTCCTAGCTCTCTTTTGGTTAATATGTAGGAACCTCTCTTTTAACTTTAAACTTCTTGTGTCATCTTTTCATCTAAAATAATTCTCCTACAGATGGCATACATCAGGTAATTTCAACACTTGATTTTAGCCAAAAGGCAAAGGGTTGAAATGAGAGAGGCAAACTTTAAGAAACCGTCTGCTTAATTCTGCCCTTTCAATGGAGATTTTAATTCATTTACATTTAATATAATCACTGACAAGGAATCACTGTTGAAAAAAAAATTGTTTTTTCTTGTCTTTTTGAGACAGGGTCTCCCTGGGCCTCAGCTGGCTTGGAACTCACTATGTAGACCAGGCTGTCCTTTAACTCACAAAGATCCACCTGGCTCTGCCTCCTGAGCACTGGGACTAAAGGTGTGTGCCACCACTAATAACATTTTGCAATTCATTTCCTCTAATACAGCCATTGGTGTTCAGCTGATTTTTTGTTTGGAATGGCCCATTGTTGATTCCCTTGTTTCTTGTTAAATGTGTTCTGTAGAATTCTCCTTGTGGCAATCATAGGACATTTTAAATCCTCTTATAAGAATGTTTAGGAATACCTTCCATTCAGAGATTCAATAAAGGTTAAGTAAAAATAGGAGTGAAAGGGCTAGAGAGATGGCTCAGCTGTTGAGAGCCCTGGTTGTTCTTGTTCTTGCAGAGGACCCAGGTTTGTTCCCTAGCACGCACATGGCAACCAACAACCATCCAAAACTCAAGCTCCAGGAGATCCAACGCTCTCTTCTGACTGCCACAGGCATTGCATGACACAGGTACGCTTACATGAAGGTAATACACTAATACACCAATACACAAAATAAAAATAACAAAATATTTAAAAAATGGGAAATATCTAACACAATTTAAGCATTTAGGAATTAATTCAAATTCCAATCCTTGCTCTATCTGTATCCTTTCCTGATTCTGATATTCAAAGATGCATGACAAAAAGTGTTACCTGCACCTTGTAACTATTCAAACCGATCCTTCAGTTTGCTGTTTCCTGCTTCTGTGTGTACTCTGAGTTTTTGTTGTAAACTGGCATTTGAAAACATAGCCATCTTTTTCCTCTTGGCAACCTTCACTTCAGTTAGAGATACGGGATCAGCTGAAGTAAAAACTTAAGGTCCATCCTCTAATGGTTTTTTTCTGGACATGCATCTTTCCTTAGCCTAAAACTTTCTCAACTCCCTTGTATAAAAAGCTACTTTAACATATTTTCCCAAACAGTCTTAATTTATATTTCCTAGAGGCCTTAAATGGTCTGTTGTCTCTACTCAGGATATCTTGCCCAAAGTATAAAGTATCTCTGTAGCACTGTAACTTTCACCACCAGTCACTGCCACACTTTCCTCTCTGAGATCTGTGTAAAGGAGACAGGATACTTCTTTAAGGAGGGACCAGAAAGGCCAAATGTCTCAATTAAGATCTATTTTACCCCCTCAGGCTAAAGGGAGAAAATTAGGAAATAAGTTTTCTTTTTTTTTCACTATCTTTCTCCCCTAAGTTTTGGGACAAATGCAAATAAAATCACAAAATCATTTTCAAATCGAGTTTTGCATAACTGAGCATTTGTTTAGTTATCATTTGCTGACTTGTTTTATAAAGCTCCAACAAGGATACCTAGTCAGTTTCTTCCTTCCTGATGGTTCAATAGGGGGCCAATTTTTCCTCACAAGTGTTTTGTTTCAAGATGCTGACACAAAATGCCAGACTTTTTATGCAAGCACTATACCACTGAGCTAAATCACCAGTCCCCATACGCCTTTAAATATATTGATACTGTTTTAGGGTTCAGAGCACGATCTGTTTGGGCAAATGTTAAATATACAATTGAAAAAAAATGTACTTCACTGTTGCTTAAGTCTTCTACAGCTTTACTGATTTTCTATTATTCTACCAATGACTCAAACAGGTGTATTAAAGTGTTATTTTAATTGTGGATGTGTTATTTTATTTTTGCAATGCAGTTATATTAGGTTTTGCTTCAAATAATTTGAAAGCTTGCTTTTAGGTAGATAGATGACTCTTTTCCTATATGTAACTCCTTAATAAACTTCCTCACTCTGTGGTCCAAAGCACACTTTGCAATTAATATGGTCCAATTTTTAAAAATTTGTTAATGTGCCATTTTTGTTTTCATTCTCTTTAAAAATCTTTAAAATACATTTCTAACATTCTTACATACCATGTATAGTTAGCTTTCTTTAAAAATTTCAACTTGAAATTCTGCATTTTTAATGCAGTTTATACTATAGCTTAGTACATCACTTTGGAATTTGGTTTCTGTTAGCCTCATTTCCCCATCCCCTTTTCCTGCTTTTGTTTAGATTGGGCACTCTATTAGTTTCCTGGGAAGCTGAAACAAACTACCACAAACTAAGTGAGTTAGTTCACCAGAATTCCACTGTGTTATAGTTAAGGGGTCATTCTCTGATTTCTCTTAATGGGGTATAAATCTTCACCTTTTAAAAATCAGGGTATCATCAGGGCCAACCTGTAGGGGAGAAGACTTGTGTCCTTTGGGTTTGGATGTCTTTTACCAATCTTTGTCTTGTGAAATGAATACCTGAATCTCTTGCCCTATCATTACATTCCCATTTTCTTCCATGTGTCTGTCTGTTCTTCTCATCTAATAAGGGCATCAGTCATAAAGAATTTAGAGCTCATTCTAAAACTTTCACCCTAGGTTACTTACAACTGCAAAGATGCTGTTTCCAAATAAGATCACCTTTACAGGTATTAGGTCTTCAATATATCATGCTGGGGGAATGGTCATACCATACATACTCTATACAATTCTTTAAACTTTGTTGGGTTATTGACGACAATTGTTTTTGAGTTAGTGGCTGCTTTGAGGCTCACACTATATATCTTTATCAGTCTAACTTCAGGTTATATTATGTCCCTTTGTGAATAGTATAAACAATTTTCATTTTTCTCTGATCATATTATTTGCTTAATCTGACTTATACTTACTGACCCTATGTAATTTTTGTTTAGAAAATTACCCTCAGATTTGTTATGTGTGTATGCATATTCATGTAATATATACTCAGCTCTCCCATATGTAGATGCATGTTTGCATATGGATCTTTTCTTTCTACTTGAAAGCTCTAAGAGTTTTCTTATCGTTGTCAAGAGAAATTTGATATGTGAACTGGTACAGATTTTCTCTTCCTTGTTAGATTCAATGATTAATTCTATTTCAGTAATTTATCAAATTTAAAATATTTGGTCATCTCTTAAAATATTTGTTGGCTCTGCTTTGCCTCTTAAGACACTTTTATTTTTCATGTACTATATATATTAGGAAAAGGTTGTTTTGTATATTTTTGTCATTATTGTTGCTAGATACAGCCTTTACCAAGAGAAACCTGTGGTGAGCTATTAGGAGCTCCTAGGAGTCAAAAGTTCAATTAGGTCTAAAAACTTTGACAAAAGAGCTGGGTTTAAGAAAATCAAAATGTGTTTCAGGGTTCTACTAGGGTAACCAAGTTTTTCACAATTAGGCATTTGGTGGGTTTTACATATATGACTTTCAACTGGTGGTAAGCATAGACTCTCAAAAGTGCTATCAAAGACAGATTTGAAACCATTTCATAGAGTTACAAGAAGGAATATCTTACCAGGAAGCATTCCAGCACTCTGCTCACCTCCATCAATTGTTCCTTTTTTGGCCCCCACCTCATAGTCCTGCCTTCTTTTTTGATGTTTTAGTGTACAATAAATACAGCACTCTCTGTTTGCAAAGGCAAGAGAACTGTGTTCTTTTCCTTTTGTTTTTTCCTTTCCCCTTTTCATTTTTGGGACAATGCATTTAACAAAATGCAATGATCAAAAACCAGAGTCAACAAAATGGCTCAAGCAGATAAGAGCCTTGGCTGGCAAGTGTGGCAACCTGAGTTTAAGCCTCAGAACCCAGAGTGGAGAACACTGACTCCTGCAAGTTGTCTTCTGATCTCCACATATACACAAAAAAACATGCCCCAACACACATCTACACAGAAAATGAATAAGAAAATAAATGCTAAAATATATCAAAAAACCTGGAATTAAGCCACATGCACTACTCCCCAAATAATGTAATAAAGTAACTATTAAATGGCAGACTTTGACAAAATAATATATAGAAGTTGTGCCTAGGCTTCCCCTTGTAGGGTTTGAGGATCTATGTATTCTTTGGGGAGCCTTTCGACCTGAAAGACCAGTTGATGCCATTCTATATTACCTTTCCCGAGGGTCAAAAAGGACCACACCTGTTTCTGTCTGAATAACAGGAGCATTGAAGCTCATTGTGCCCATCTCATTAGGAGGGTGGTTTCCTTTGTAATATATTCACAAAGTCAGTTTTGTCTTCTGTCAGATCTCTCTCCAAGAAGACTGAGTCAGAGAGGTAACTGAGTACAGCTGAGAATACTGGAGACAGAGTTCAGAGGGCTCTAACAGTCTGAATAAATCCCGAGAAGTACAAAATCTCTAGGGCTTCAGATACCCTCATCACGTGGGCTGTGACCTTCCTGTAAACAGCCTGGAGCTTTTGATGTCTTTATAACAGTCAACAAATTGTTACCAAGAAGCTTTCCACACTTCTGTATTTGCTGAAAACCAGCTCAGTGATGAGTCATTTTGGCTAAAAACTGAATATGGATATGTAGTCTGGACTGTGATGAAGGCGTGAGGAAACCCGAACCCCAGGAACTTCACTCCACATTCCACTGATCAGGATGGGAATACATTTGGGATTGCCTTCCAAACTACCTACTAGCTATTCAATGAAGGAAGTATAGCCTAGATTCCTTAAAATTCAATTAGATTTAGGCAATGTTTTCTAATATAGAAGTCATTTAATATAATTTAATTGCAGTCACAAAATAACATCTTTGCAGTAAAATACAGGCCAAAGGCAGAGTCACCTTGGTAAGAAAGGCAAAGACCAATCATAGCTTTTGTGTTTTTACCCAAAAGGCTAGGGAAAGACATTCTTGAGAGCAAATACAGGTGGAGACTGTATGTTATAGAGTACACCAAAAAGAGTAGGCTTCAAGGTTTGGAACTGTCTGAGAAACAGGAATGGGAGGAAAGGGGCCTGGGTGATTTATACATTGCATGGATGATCATTAGTGGGCTCCCCATAGGGAGAATCATCATTGCTGTTAATGACAGCCATTTAAAAAGAAATCTTAACTAGTAATCCTGAATTGCAAAGCAGCTGGAGTCACACAATATACTAAATTCCCAGAGGAATAAATGCACCAGCATGTGCTCATGTCAATGGGACTGGTGTGAGAGCTGACATAACAAAGAATTTGGAGCTCTTGCTATCATTGTATTTGAGGATGAATAGGTGTTCTAGCACCCACCCAGAGCCAAAGTTTTGGGGCTTAGTTTAACAACTGCCCTTCAACTCCTACTAGGATAACACAGAGGGAACCAAATTTAAACCTCCAACACTTTTATTGATTGCATTTTATGTGTTTGAACGTACTGCCTGCATTTATTAAGTGCACCCGTGTCTGCAATGGCACAGAATTCAGAAGAGGGGTCAGATCCTCTGGAACTGGAGTTATGGACGGTTGCTGGTCACTATGTGGGTGCTGGGATTTGAACTCAGGTCCTTTGCAAGGACAGCTAGTGCTCTTAACCACTGAGCAATCTTTCCAGAAAAAACATTTCTGCAGCACTGCTTTCGCTGTAAAAGGGGCATTAAAAAACAAAACAGTAATTCTGGAAATGTTAATAAATTTGTTTATTGGTTTGAGGCAGAGTTCTCTAATTTTCAAACTTTCAGCTATCCATAAAAAAGAAAAAACAAAAAAACAAAAGCTAGTTAGAGTCTAGCCCCCTCTCTAAACAAAGTCAACTTCCTCACATTCAAGAGGTCATTGCACAAAGGAAGCTGGCTAAACTGCCATGCTATGGCAGAACGACAAAGCAAGGAGGCTTCTGCGGGCATTTATATACATGCAATGGCCAGAGAGATCTTCAGCAAAAATTATTCACAGCTTGGGACCTGGAATATCCTAAGAGTTGAGCAACATTATCTTTTAGGTTACTTTTAGCCCCAAACTTTCCACAACCAAATGTTACCTCAAAAGCAGATACTGGATGGGTGTGCTGTTGTATAAATCAGAACACCAGTCTTTTTTTCTTTCTCTAGTGGAATCAGTATTTTAGACCTTACTCCATAAGGTAGTTAAATCTTTATCAGTTAAATGGTTCAGAGGACTGTGGCATGTGTGTGTGTGTGTTTACAGTGGCATTTGACATTTAAATGAAAGAGGGATCTATCTCTTGACTATTTCTGTGTAGTTTCCAAGTATTAAGTTCCATTAACAGTTAAGAAAAACTAGATTCATACCACTAAGTACATTGCTAAAGAACTGCTGGTTTAAACTGGCTTACACTATTAGATGACTAAAATAAAACCTAACTGTAGGCAAAGACTACTCATAATCCTTAAGTATGTGCTGTTTTCATATTACTACTACTATGTCACACGGATTGTGACTTCCTCTGAGTTGGTTATATACAAACACTGGAAAGAGATGATAATGCGTAATAGCAAGAAATGCACCCATTCATAAACAACTGGATTACAAGTGCAAATGAGTTACAGGAACAATTGGAAGTTAGGGCAGAAAAGAGTGGGATGGTTAAAGTCATTTACAGAAGTGATGGTTTACTTACCACCTTCTTACAAATAGAAGCTTGTTTTCCTTCTGCTGCTTTTCAAAAACAGGGCATGTACATAAGAGCAATGAAGAATTGTTAACCCTCCACAGTGGGAAGAATGTGTAAGGTGTGTCTGAATGCCAAAGTCACATATGGAATGGATCTCTCACATGCAGAAGCAATTGTTGTAATGCCTTTTAACTGGTGATTTTGTAGAAATTCTGAAGTCTGGTTGGCCAATCAAGCCCCTTGGCTACAATCATGCCTTTCACACATTCATTCAACAGATATATACTATGTACTGGGCATTGAGATACAGAACACATTCCTATTCTCACGAAAGTTACAGCTTAAGGGGAAAACAAGGCAATTATTAAGCAAACAGAGAAGTGCAGATTATAACGTGGGATAAAGATTATAATCAAGTCATAACCTGGAAGAATTATACATTCTAAGGACACGATTTAAAGACACACTGATCTTGTATTGTATTATATTTGGTAGTCTCACTGGGAGTAGGTGCTAGATGAAAACACACTGGGGATAACTTCTGAAATGCAGTTAGTTGTTACCTAACTTCCACCTGACAAAGCCCGTACACTGTTCAGTTATTAACTTTGCTCAATCATACCCTAAAGCACTTCCTGCCATAGAGGACTTGGTCAAGAGTCCTTCATTTGCCTCAAGAAATTTGAGAGGACAGGAAATGTGGCACAGAAGGGTGCCTAGCTTAAGCAAGGACCTGTTTTCCAATTCTCAATCCACCATACTTCCCCTTGCCCAATAGATCTCACTCCTGTGCTTTTGGCTTGAGAAATGGACCAAGCAGTCACCAAGTACAATGATGGGATCTAAAATGAGGAAAATCGATGAACGTTACTTAGGAGTTAGTATCTCAAGTTGTGAAGTATATTCACTTGGATCATATGTCTTCATATAATGACATTTAGAACATATCTGGTTATCTTAAGGGCTACAAGGACTCAAGAGTAGGAGTAGAGGACATTCAGCTAGTGGTATGAAGAAGGAAGTAGGAAAGGAACAAGATTCCAGGACTGACAAGTTACTATGCGGATCCAGAAACTGTTTATACTCTGATGATGTAAACAAAAGAGGCAGAGCCACAAACAAGTTTTTAACCTTACAGAGCTTGGTCTACTAAGTGGACAACAGATGATAAAACCAGGCATGACAAAAAATAATTTTTTTCTCATTTTTTCATTACTGTGGGTTGTGAAACTCATGCTTCCAGTTCCATAAACTTTGTTCTTAGTCTTCTCTCCTCCCTTTATTGTTGTTCCCTGATGACACTCTAAAGGAAATGGTGATATGGATTGGCATTCAAGAGTCCTGTAACTTTAGGTCCTGCTTCTCAGAACCTATCCTTTTATCTCCCTTGGGGCAGGTTTCCTTGAAGAGCTCAGATACTTCAAATAAAACACGAGTCAACATATTATACCCTCTCTGCCCCACAAAATCTGTTCTGTGCAGACCCAAAAGCAGCATTATCCATTCATCTATCACTCGAATCAGGTATGTGGGACCTGGTTTCTGTTTCATTTATTTGCTTTTGAGTCTTCTCTATCCATTCACTGTCCTGTCTTTTACCACATAAGCTTGTCTTTCCGGAATGATGGCAGCAATCTCTAAAATGTAAACATACAAACACTTAAGCTCTTTCAGTCTATATCATAAAGTATAAAATTGTCTCATCTGCAAATTAAGTCCTTACTATGGTCTACAAGCTCCTACGTGATCTGCCGACCTGTCTAATCCTATGGTCATCAAGCTCCACACTCAGGCCTATTGAATATACTCCACTTGTTGGGTGTAATATAGGGTTTTCAATTTCAGATCTGATCTCTGGTGATTAGTTTTGTAGCTTTTCTAGTCATATTCAGGAAACAGAATTATCTTGGGAGCACCAAAAGGCTCACCTCAGTGAAATACTTAAATGTCAAACACTTAAATTGAAGACATAGATTCACCGCCTGCTCAGGCCTTCCTGTGGATATCAAGGCTGAAGGTAGGTTTTGTTTTCTTTTTATCTCTTTATCCCCTCCACCTTCATTCACACTCAAGACTATTCATAGCACTTAGAGAAAGGATCTATTGTCTTACTTATTAAGTTGTTGTAATTATGGTGAATGGCACTGAGGAATAGGGTATTAACTTTCTTTCAGGGAATCTACCTTCTTGGCAATCCCAACTGAGATTATATAGCTTGACAGTTTCCAAACTCCCTTCCCTTCACAGCTTCTAGTTTAGAAGGTACTTAGCTTTAAGGTGTTTGCCTTAAGGAAACTCACTTGCACAAGGTAGTTTTCAAGACAAGTTATAGTTCATCTCTTACAGCAATCACATATGGCCCATGGGAAACACCTACCTTGACCCATGATTGGTATTAAATGTCTTTTATTTGGCTCCCACAGGCCACTTCTGGCATAACTTACCCTGGGATCATTGCCAGAGTTAAATACCACTCCTGTGTTACCCCATATCTAAAGACCACAAATTGAAGTCTGAAAGTACAACACTTGAAACACAACTCACTGGATTTAACGATATCTGTAAAGCTCTCAACTCATTTTGAGACCAGTATTACCCTGATTAACAAACAAAGATAACAAGAAAACTACAGACCAGTATCTTTTATGAATATCGATGTAAATATCCTAAACAAAATACTAGCAAACCAAATCCAGCAGCATAGAAAATGGTTTATGTAAGCATAGACAAGTGGGATTATTCCAGGAATGCAAGGTTGGTTCAATATACAAAAATCCATCAATGTAATACAACATATCAATAGATAAAAGACAAAAACTACATGACAACCTTGATAGATACAGAAGAAGCATTTGACAAAATTCAATACCCTTTTCAATAAAAAACACTCAAAGTAGTAGATTGGAATTTCCTCAATCTGAAGCATCTATGAAAAACCCAGCTAACATCATATTTAATGGTGAAAGACCTAATGTTTTCCCCATAAAATCAGGAAGAAAAAGATGTCCACTTTTGCCACTTCAATTCAATATTGTACTGGACATGCTAGCCAGGGCACTTAGGCAAGAAAATGAAATCAAAAGACTCTAGATCAGAAAAGAAGCAAAAGTATTTCTATTCACAGATGAATAATCTTGTACACAGAAAATTTTTAAAAGAACAAATTCAGAATAACAAGTATACAAGGTCAAAAAATACATAAAAATCAATTGTATTTCTAGATGCTAACAATGAATAACCTAAAAGATAAAAATTAGAAAACAATTGCAAAAGCATCAAAAACAAAATACCTGTGAAAAAATTTAACCAAAGAGGTCAAGATGTATACACTGAAATCTATTAAAACATCACTGAAAAGAAATACAGACTTCTAAACAAATGGAAAGAGACTTCATGTTCATGGATTGAAAAATTTAATACTGTTAAAATAGCAACATTCTTCAATCTGATCTATAGAATCAACACAGTAACTATCAGAATCACAGGTGTCTGTTTCACAGAAATTAACAAATTGAATCTAAAATCCATGTGGAATGCAAGGGACCCAGAAAAGACAAAATGACTTTTCAGTAGAACAAATTTGAAGGACTCACATACCCCAAATTCAAAAACTTGCTACAAAGCTACAGTAATTAAGACAATGTGGTACTAGCATAGGGACAGACACACAGGACAACAGAAAAAAATTGAGGAGTCCAAAAATAATCTTATATTTCAACTGTGTGTTTTTTTGTTTGTTTTTTGACAAGGGTGACAAGACTATTCATAAAGAAGTAATAGTCTTTTCAACAATTAGTATTTGTTCTACTGGATATCCACATACTAAAGATTGAAGCTGGACCCTATAATGCACCACATGCAAAAATGGATCAAAGACCTAAATATAAGAGAACTAAAACTGTAAGATGCTTACAGATATAACTAAGAGAAATGAAAACTTAATTATACACAAATTGTTCATAGTTATAGTATTCATAACATCCAAGAAGCAGAAACAACACAAGTATCCATCAACTGAATGGACAAACAAAAAATACAGTATATCAATACAATGACATTATTCAGCCACAAAAGAAATAGTACCAATACATGCTACAACATGGATGCACTTTGAACACATTATTTTAAGGGGGGGGAGGGAAGGACACAAAAGGCCACATATTGTATGACTCCATTGATATGAAATGTCCAAAACAGGCAAATCCATAGGCAGAAAGTATATTAGTGGTTGCCAGGGGCTGGGAATTAAGAACAGGCAGTCACTCCTAATGAATACAGAAAACTTTTTACAGTGATGAAAATGCTCTGGAATTATTTAATGACCATTGCACAATTTTGTGAATATACTAAGAATCACAAATTTTACACTTTTAAAAGGATGTGTTTTATACTATATGAATAGTATCTCAATTAAACAAAGATGAGGGAAAGCACATCTCTTCCATTTTAAGATGGATGAGACAAGGTCAGTTCTTCCAAAATAAATCTTTATTACAAACATTTCCAATCTCTTAATATTTTTCTCAATGTTGGGAGAACTCCTCTCAGGATGTCTTGCAAGATGTAGTCTAGCATCCATACAGCAATTTCATTGAAACCACACAACCAGTGATAAGGTAGGATTGGGTATAATCCAAGCGAAGGGAATGGCAGGGCCAAGAGTAAAAACCAGAGTCATCTGACTATGAAGGCTGCACCCTCAACCACTGCGTACCATTTCCCAGATAAACCCCAACCTTTGTCTATGGATTTCTGAAGAATGAAAAATAATTAGGATAATTATCTTAGATCTCATCTAAAAATCTCAACTTGATATGTAACTTTGGGCAAGTGCAAAATGACAGATTTTAAATGTGTTGGCAAATACCTCTAATTCATCTTTTTTCTGGCTGCACCACCTCTCGCTGGTGACCTATTTTGTGATGACAAAAAACCATGTGCACAGGTACCACAGTCACTAAACCATCTCTTCAGAAACTAAAGAAGTTTGACTTAAGAAAATGTTAAATTGATTCATATACACTTACAGAGAACTGTTTGGCTGAGGATTGCTCCTTGAAAATTTGAGGGACTGCAAACAATGATTTAAGGTATCAGCACACATCTCTGCTGAGTAAAAGAGGGAAGAGTATGGCACAGAGAAGGTGGCTGCAGAAGTTCCCAACTGATAGGGCATACCAGAAGGGAGGACGTGGAAAGTTACACAAGTCTTGCTTTCAAAGCTCTAGTCAATTCCAACCCTCTAACCAATCTCCTTTTCCATAAGGCTGAAGTAACTGTCAGAGATTCCAACATCTCCTCAAGGAGTATACTCTTAATCAATGAGAGACAGAAAGCTTAAAAAAGACAACTTCCACTGTAAACTTAGATTCCACACAGGAGCATAAGCAAAAAACTCAAAGGAAGGTTCAAGAACAAAGCTAAAATGTGGAAAGATAGTCAATTCCCAAGGCATTCTCAAGTGTTCCAAAAATGTGACCCACCATGCTGTGCTACCACGGATGTGGAGAGACACTGGGGTTCACTGGACTACATGAGCATAATGCTTATAAAAACTTAAAGAGTATTTGAGTTGTACAAAATAAGCCTAAGTGAAGATGCTGAATAGGGAAATAGAGGATCTTATAAATAATACTGGGAAGTTATGTAGAAATTCAACTATATGAGGCAGAGGATGCCAGACATGCAGTTATTCAAAGGGAAGCAATTTGGAGGAAGAGGGGATAAAAGTCAGAAAAACCCTGTTTTAGGAGAATGAAGAGGATAAGAGTCAGGGAGAAAGAGAACTTCGGAAGCATCAGGGTGAGTCAAAAGATCAGGGATGGAAATAAAAGAATGGAAGCGATTTAAGAGAAAAAAAATGACAGCCTCCAACAATTAAAGTATGAACAATTTCAATAACTGGGGGTAAAGGTGAAATTTCAATTTTTTCCAATTATTAGTACCAAGTGTGCATAATTGGGGGAGGGGTAATACTGCAGCACACATATAAAGGTCAAGGATAACTTTGTAGAAGTGCTCTCTCCTTCCACTTTTACATGGGTTCCAAGGACTGACCACACGTCACCAAGCTTTGTGTGGCAAGCACATACTCACTGAACCACCTCTGAGCCACCCCACCAGCCCCTGAAATGAACACTTTTTAAGAAAGCAATAAAGAATGGCTGGGAGAGACACAACATTTGGAATTTTGTTTTTATATGTAATGACTTTGAGGAACCAGGAAGACTTCCTAGAAAGAGGTTTGAGAAAATATAAAACTGGAGAATAATTTTTGGGAGTTAATGAGGTTCACCAGAAAGTTCAGACAAGCCAATTTAAGTAGAATCAGGCAAATATTCATCCAAGAACTACATGGGCTGGGATGAAAAAAAAAAAACAAGCAGTTGAAGCAGTAGGACAAGTTTACAGTGCTATCAAGATTTAAGACAGGAGTTCTTAATTTTGGCAAACAGGAGCATATGAGAACCCTTGTGAAGCATTTTTAGTGAAAAAATCACTGGGTAAGAAGCCTTTCACACAGTGAAATGGAGTCCACATCTGCATCTAAAGTGTCTTCTAATTGTTAACAAATGGTAATTCACTGATCTGAATGTGAAAGGGACAGAAAAAAAAAAAGGTCTGGGTGGGATGCTATCCTGTACATACTTTCCTCCCCAAACTTGAGGGTTTCTTTACATTTTGGAATTAAGAGGAAAAAAGACAACAGAAGCATCAAGTGGGAGTTATTACTTTTTAAAAAAATTCTAGTGGCCCAAAGAAGAGTGGAGAAGATAAGAAAGTCCTTAGAGAGTAACTAATGTAAGATCAGAAATATTAACTTAGAACTAAGTAGCTAAGGGGATGAACTTACGCCAATAACTTTAGAAAAACTGTTGGTATGCATTCTTATGAAAATCTTTAAAAGGGCGTGAAATCTCAACACATCCATCTTCTTATGAAACAGGGTGCTGCTGCTCAATTACAAGATAGATCCTTTGTTAAGATACCTATGCCAAGGAGGAATGAGTAATGTGAGCAAGTTCGCTGTTTGAAGCCTCATTTTCAGGTTTCCTTTTGATGGACATCTCCCTTCACAGGGCTATAAAGATAAACTGTAACGGGATTTTATCACACAATTAACTACAGACCATCGTATATACATTCAGACACTCAAAATTTATTTGCTGCAGCGTCAAGCTCCAGGAAAGATGGGCTGCAGGTTATGCTTTTATGCTGTATGTTTAAAATGTTCCACAACACTAAAAGATTTCCTTTTGTTCTTAAGATACTGTTTCATGACATTCTAATAAAGCAGTAATGAAAAGACATAGTAGCATGCTAACATGACCAGACTAATTAGAAGCAAGTGAGAGCGGTGATTTTTTTCCCTCTTAAAACTTTTTAAGGGTGGGTTTGACAAATATATTGGTGTTACTTCTGTCTGACAACCTACATTATCATTTAAAAATGTTTCACACAAATATACTATTACAACTACTTCAATACTGCAGTGATAATAAAACTTGAGAACTGAAGAGCACAAATTTCTTCATGAATTTATTTTATAAAATGTCCCCATTTAATTTCTCCTCTTATCACTTTCATAATACATAAGAAGCACAGTGGATGAGAGGCCCTTTAGGATGACCATAGTCACATTGAGCATTCCTTGCATCAAGGTAGCATACATATCTAAACAGTGTTCTAAAGGCTGGCCCAGAAAAACCCCATGTTACCTTATCACAATACGGAAAGCACTGTTTTTTTTTTTTTTTTTTTTCTTCTCATTAAATTATGGTTTTAAAAAATGCCACCACATTATTTAGCATTACAGTAAATAATAGTTCTGTCTCAATTACTACAAGAATTAAAATAATCCTGAAAGACATCCTTTTTCCCCTCCAAGTGATTTGAAAGCTGCATTCCCCACCCCCATCAATTTAAAACATCAGGTTGCTTTGCACTAATTGTTAAAACAATCAAGGCACAAGCTCAGCAGGTTAGCTGTAGCTTGTAGTAAAATGATATAGCAATATGTCTCTCCTTAGTTAAAAATACATAATCCTTTTATTTTATAATGCAACAAAAGAAATTAACATCACAGACAAAGACTAGGAAAGGGAAACTACTACTTTAAATATCCAGTAATTTAAACCTATTTGTACTTTTCTGTAGTACATGAAATCCTTAAACACATTTTTAAGTAAAATTTAATCTTTGGGGATATACAATGTAATTCTCAGGAGTAACAGTTCCTTTCATTTCAAGGCCTGCTTACTGTATGACTAAGTAACACAAGGCACAGTAGCCATCCTTTCTGTTATACTGCAACACTGATCATGTGCCTTGAAAAAAGTTGATTAAACAAGATGATGGCAACATGAAGGGGATACTTTGGATTGTCTATTTAAAATCTAGGTCATAAGTAATTAAAAGTTTAAGTGCACTTTCACATGCTTGTTTATAATAAACAACAAACTTTCTTTGTTGCAATAGGCTTGACTACCCTATCATTTGGCCGGATGCACTTTCCCCAGTAAACTTAAAACAAGACCAACAACAACAACAAAAAAAATCCCTGTCCTTTCATATACTAAGAAAGAGGATTGGCTACTGAAACAGTTCATTGCAAGACACATGAAGACAACATACTGTGGCATGAGTTGTTTTAATTTGTTGTGCTGTTACTAAAGTAAAGTTCTGAGGGCTGTGGTTCAAACATTCCAAGTTCTCCCTTCCATCTTTATTGATTCTCAAAATTTTGCACAGAAAACTCTGGGGGCTAGAACAGCAGTACTTGCATCACACTGTTTCCAAGACTTCAAGTTTCAAAAAAAAAAAAAAAAAAAAAAAACAAACAAACAAAAAAAACCCCAGTTCCTGATTTGAGTTAGATACAGGGACAAAAATTAGCACATACTTGAAGATTACATGGTCTACAAATGGTGGCAATGTTTTTCCTTGGGAGAGTAGTTTTGTTGGTATATATATTTTAAATACTCAAAAAGGCTCAACTTCAAGCAGTAATAAACACAAGCAAAAGTGATTTAACCCTTAAAATAAATATTCAGAAAAACCTCTCTGTACATACAAGTGAAAGAATATGTAACACTTTCACGCAAAAAAATAATTATAATAATAATAAAGGATTTGTTCATATATGTAGCTGAAATCTGCTGTTCCAGCCCACAATGTCCCCAAGAAAGAAGGGAGGCACAGACATAGATGACTACTGTTGTTCACTATCTTACAGCCTTTTTGTACTGGGACACTACCACCACCAAATTATCCCTCTTATTATATTTATTAATGTTTTTTTAAAACTTTTTTTCTGTTTTTTTTTTTCCTTTTTCCTTTTTTTTTTTTTTTTTTTTTTTTTACAGCATGCCAAATCCTTTGGCATACGTGATGGCCTTCAACAATCTCTCTTTAAGTTTTTCTTTGCTTGAATATTCCGGAAGTAAAAGGACATTAAAGCAAGTATGAGATGTAGGTAACCTAATAGAGAGAAAGGGGAAAAACAGGAAAATAATAAGTCATGGGAAATATGTTCATTGTTAATGCTCCTATTTTTTTAGATGACTTATCTGGTAAGGATGCTTTGTAATGAAGAACAAACAATACATTAAAGTAAATCATAAACATTTTGCTGTCCATCTACAAAGAACCAGTTTTTCTTTATCCTTTGAATGAATATTAATATTAGGGTGTCAACATTTTACACCCATTGAGTTATTACTTAATCCTAGTAGCTGTTGTTTTAGATACTTAATCCTTATAGATCAATTAAATCTTTGCGCAACAAACATGAAGATGTTACTAAACCTACTTTAGGGTTGAAATGTCTGAGAAGTAATTTACTCTAAAATAAATTTTATTTTTTATATATTTAAACCTCCTTTTAAAGATTTCAAAGTCTGTACTCTTTTAATAGTTATAAGAAATACTGCTGGCAATATGACCATGAAAATGATTTGAGAATATGAATTTATAAATTATTATTTATAATTTAGTATTATTAACTGCCATAATGAACACTGATGGAAATGTATCTATGTATTTATACCAAGGTCAACAGACTACTACTAATGTATACACCCTCCCCAATGAAACAGTTAAGTATAGAATGAGGACAAGATAGAATCAAATGTCCAGTGACATAATTCAGGATTCTAACATAATGATGAACAATCTTCTAAACTTTAGTGTAACCATTCTAAATGATTATATAACAAGGCTTTCAATTAATACACTGTGAAGCAAATGGGGATGAATCAATATCAATTAGAAAAAAATCTGAAGTATGTAAGCGCCATAAAGTTTCTCAAACACGAACAGCAAAATATTCTCTCAACTAATGTTTCATTGATTCATTATTTCTATATAAAATCAGAAGAGTGCTCAGAAGTTAAAGGAAAGTCCACATGTGTGTGAAATGGGATATAAGGTTTTCAGCAGGTATGGATATATAATTCAGTAATTACCTTTCTGTGTCTGGACCATTTTTGGCTATAATCATCTTTAATTTTCCTAGTCCTCCAACAGGTGCTCTATCTGTGCCTGTTGTAAACTGCAAGAAGAGTCTCTTCTGCTCATCTGTAAATGAGTGAACAATTTCCCAGAACTCCCTAGTGAGAAAAGATAAAATAATGGTTTTAATTTGACATTCATTTTAAATAATACAAGCTCATGGTATTTAAACACTGTTATGAGACCATTTTAATCTATTATTAAGATTTCTACCTTCAGGAGTATTTTCTTTACCATTCTTCATTGTCCTGCTTACTCATACCTCACTCAATAGTAACAGTAGTAAAGTATAATTTTTATATGAACTACAACACTTTTCATCAGTCTTTCAGAGATTTATATTGATATTCACATCACGAAGAGTTATTAACAAAATTTACTATCTGGCTTCTAAAAAATCTATGTAATGTGTCATGATATGTTACTTACACTATTCTGACTTCTAAATATTCAAAAGTGAAACTCATAAATGGAAATATTGGTATGCTTATTTGAATTAGCAATTTATAAAACTAATGTAACACTAATTCACAGGTAAGAAAATTAAGATATTTAGAAAAAAAGTGCTTTAAATTGGCAAGAGAATGTTTTTTGATATTTATCTTTAAAGTTCTTTCCACAAAACTTTCAACAGAGGACTGGCAAGATGGCTCAGTGGGTAAACTCACTTGCAGGAAATCTGACAACCTGAGTTCAATCTCAGAGACCCAGAGACCCATAGGGAACCTAAACCTACTCTTTCAAGATGTCCTCTGACCTTCACACTCTCACCATGAATGCACACTCATACACTCACTCACGCATGCATACCTACACACAAACATACATAAACACAACACACACAACAAATAAAAGCTAATAATTAGGGATCTGTTCTTTAACATTCTGGTATACTATTTTTATGATCTAAATCTTGGCATTTTTATTGCTGTGATACCACTATTCTCACACAGATCACACTTTCCAAAATTTCAGTTTCCAAAAACTATCTAATTTCCTGGCTTCCTCTAATTTCTTGTCACTGTACCCTTCCTCCAGTTCCTGAAAAACTACTACCCACCTAGAGGAAATAATAAAGGTATACATAGCAACAGGAAACTGGACAAGGAACTTGTAAAAGAATCTCCCAATTAGAAGGATCACTGTTTATACTCCTCCTTTTCCGGGGAGCTAACAAGAGAAAACAAGTCTGCTGCAGCACTGAAATCTCTTCCTGGGCACAAGAGCTATGCTGAACTGAAGAGCTAACTGGCAACTGAAGGCTGCTGGGGGCAGGGGAAGAAAGAGATATGGTTTCTTCCATGTTGAATGGCCCCAGGTAAGTTGACCATGCTCCAAAGATGGTTTCACACTTACGCACATTTGTGCATTACTAATTTTGGACTCAGTGTGTTACACATACATAAATAAAAAGAACATATAAAATTGGTAAGAGGACATGTGGGGTCAGAATCTGAAAGAGGTTGGAGAAGACTGAAGAGTGTGGGGGATTGGATAGATAAAAGTACATTCTATAAGCATGAAATTCTCAAAAAACAAACTATGCTGAGATCAGTGGTTAAAACAGCCTGCTCACACTGTAGGAAGGCTCTGAAGTGTGACCACACCAGCCACCCAAGGAGACAGAACTATAGGCACCAGTGAATTCTATGAAGGAAACGGTAGAGATTTCATGGTCACAGTGACCAGGTCTAACTGCGGTTTGGATTTCAGAATGTGGGAAAAAGAATAACAAGAAAAAACCTAAGACAACCATAAATTCTACATAATGAAAACAACTGCCAAACAAATTCTCTTCCCTTAGTGCTACTTTTTACACTAAAATATTTAATTAAACAAGTTATATATAGTTATCCAAGGAAAAGAAGTACATGGACCATATCCTCTTTGCATATTGAAATCTATCCAAATCAAAATCAACAGAAAATGAAATAAAAACATCCTATACCTATTCCTAGTATAAACCAGGAAATTGCACAATAAATTCGAAAAAGTTAAATTAGTGGAAAAAACAAAACCCAAGATTAGCAGATATAGGGACCAGAACAGGAACAGAAATGACAGAGATCAGAAAAGTCTGAAGAGAGAAGCAAAGTGTCTCCCTGAAATAGTTTCTGGTTTCTGGTCACAAAGGGTAGGAAGTGGCTGGAAAAGGGGGCGTTAGTTAATGAAGGAACTGAATGAACAGAAGGCACTGAATCAAATAACAAAGAATCATGTGTCAAAGAACTACACACTGCACAGCAATAAAAGAGGGAGCCCTTCAATAGGGACACCATTTAAAGGTACTAGAACTATTTTTTGCTCCCATATATAAAAGCAAACAAGGGCTGGAGAGATGACTCAGTGGTTAGTTAAGAGCTCTGGTTGCTTTTTGAGAGGACCTGGGTTCAACTGCCAGCACACACATCTGCAACTCCAGTTCCAGGGGATCTGACCCCTCTTCTGACCTCCGTGGGCACTACATGACATAGGTATACTTACATATATGCAGGTAATACACTCATACATATAAAACAGAAACAAACTGTTAAAAAAAGAAAAGCAAATGTGAAAAATCAAATTTTAAGTACAAATATAGACATATTCAGGAGTCCTGCAAGTGAAAAACAAAGCTTTCTGGCATACAAAAGTGCCAGAGGAAGACTGAGTCATGAACAATATAAAACCTATAGCACCACATTCCAACCTGAGAAGAAAATGAAACCAGGCAGCAAAGAACACCATGGACTGGAGAAAAAAAAAGATAAATTGGAGGAGAAATAATAATACTTGAAAATACTAAAGAATTATGCATAAACACTCTGAAAAGCTGATTTTTGAGATTAGCAAAGGAAGAAAAATAGTAAAAATTTCTACCAGATTACACAGTCTAGAAACAAAAAGCAAGAAAATGATAACCAAACAAGAAATATATATGAAAGTAAAATGATGGAAAAGCTGTTAAACTATACTGGTCTTTCATTTGGGAAAAAAAAGGTAAAAAATTCAGAAGACAAATGACAACACAGGGAAATATTTGTAAACTGATTGTAAGGAATATGTCTATATGAGGAAACTGAAAGGGGAAGGGAAAGGGAACAGCAAACACAAAGGGGCAGGCAAAAAGATGGGGAATTCTAGGTTAGCCTGGACTACAAGAAAAAACACTCTGTCTCAAAAGACAGAAATGTTAACAGGGGAAAAGAAAACATGGGAAAAGTTGTCTGAACAGTAAAATGAGCAAAAGACATATAAAAAATAAGGTTAAGGCCTGTGAATATTAAAAAGCTATGCTGCACTCACACAATGTGGTGGTATATAGACATGTAAAAGGTTGTAGAAGTTATTTACCTCCACACTTAAAATTTCTTTCTAGCTTTGTTCTTTAACGAGGCCCATAAGTATAAAAATTCAACAGCAAATTTTATTTGTACCACAAATGTGACTTTTAAATGTCTTTTCCCAATAATTTTCTGTAAAAATGTTTTATTCCAGGGCTGAGGATACAAATATAATAGACTCATATGTTGTGCTAAAAACACATTAAGATCCCAACTGATAGCTGCTCGGAAAGGGGATAAGTCTATTTTGAGGGTGTGACTCTGGGTAGACTAACTTGACTTTAGTGATGGACATACTCTTTGAAGGACAGTTGGGGACACAAGTTTGATTTGAGAGGCCTTAATATAAATATGTAAATAAATAAATATATAAAATCAAAGAGTGGCAAGGGGGAGCATAAATAGGGAAGAGGGGTCTAAATATGATCAAAATCTATTACATGACATTTGCAGAAGTAAATTTAAGAAACATTTAAAATATTTTGAAATCACAAAATCCTCAACACATTATGGTCAAACAACTTTAATATCATTCATAGTATAGAGTGTAAAAATACTGAGTGATTTACATTTAAAAATCCCAAAGTTCAAATTTGATGGATGTAGACAAAAGGTAATTATTGTCATTATTTAAATTACATATTTCCTTATTTTATATAACTTAAATGCATTTTTTACTCTGCTTTTTCAATACAATAGTTTCTTGAGGTAGTGAAATGTTTGTTTCTGATAAAGAAGATTACTTTTAAAGTTAGAAAGGCTTTTATCTCAAAGATCATCAGAATTGTTAAAGGCAAATTTGATGAAGTGGAAAAACAAACACAAGAACAAAAGACAAAATGGAACAAAAATGCAGAATTGAGCAGGGTATCTTAAAAGGGGATCAGCAATTAGCAAACAGAGTTGAGCAGACTGAGGACATAATAAAGGGATGAAATTAGTACCTAAAGAGATGATTCACTTTTAACACTGGGACCTATTAAATCATACGAAACATCTGGAAAAATAAAGAATTTTGAGAAACCAGACAAAGAATGAGAAATGAAAGTATTAAATATGAAGAAAATAAGGTACGAAGAAAGTCAATCTCTTGAAGACACAAAGCATCTTTTACTGGTCATCAATGATGAAATAGAAAGTGAAGCAAAAAGAAAACCTTCTTTGCCTGGAAAACTAAAATTAACTTAAAGAACTGGAATGACAAAGAAATAGAGAAAGAAGTAAGCTGACAAGGAAGGAAGGGAGCATTTAGAGGAAAGTGTGCTACTGAAGAAGCACAGAAGCAAATGGTAAAGGATGAGGAGGGAAACAAAGAAACAGAAACCAATGTTTATAGACTACTGGATATACCAGACTGGCCATGAATTTGCTATGTACATGAGGAGTGGAGTGATAGAAATTAGTGGCAGGTCAGAACTAGAGTGAGAATAGAGACTGATTACTATTAGAGAGGGAGAGTATGCCTTACTTACTGCGATCTCTAGATAGCTTGACTAGACTTCAGTGGATAAATGTACACTGAAGGAGATCTGGGCACTAATGCTTGACTGGATAGGATTTAACACGTGTGACAAAATGCATGAGGTCCGGTGAGGTTTAGTGAGGGTCGGTGGGGGTTGGGAGGATGGATGAGGAAGGGGTTCTAAATTATTAAGAACTGTTATATGACATGAATAAAACTCAAAAAACTGTTAATTTTTTAAATCTGAAAGGCTTGGAGAACAAACTAAATTTTGAGAAAACAGGAAGGCAAAAGAGATGATGAAAAACAGGAAACAGAAGAGGTCAGGAGAACAAAGAAGAGGCATCTGCTGAAGCAGGGAGAAGCAGTGTTGGCTAACAATCCTCCAGATATGTTTAAAAACAATTTCTCAACAATCTTTTAAGCCTGGAGAATGAGAAATGTTGAGTAATTATAAAACAAAAAAATGGAAGGAAGACAATATGTAGAAAAGATATGGAAGCCTAAGTGAGAAATGGAGAAACAGGAATTTGAACAACTAAGAGAAGAAAATGAAACCTCTGGTTTAAGAATAGAATATATGAATACAATCGCTTTCTGGGTGTGGTGGCGCATGCCTTTAATCCATTCCCACACTTGGAAGGCAATGACAGGCAGATCTCTGTGAGATAAAAAACAGCCCAGAGACAAACCAAGTTTCAGACCAAGCAGGGCCTTTGAAGACCCTGTCTCAAAAACAAAATGAAACCACGAAAAAACTCTTCAATCTAAAAATCAAATTTGAAAATATTGGACAATTGTTTGAAAAATACAGAAAGATAAATAAAGAAAGTGCAAAAGACAGCAATGGATTTTGAAATTAGAGCAAGAAGCAGAAAACTTCCACAAGGAAGAGGCTGTTGATATAAAACCTGCAAAAATAAAAGATAATCTATTACTTATACAGTGAATATGAAAGCTAAATTTGAACAAACGGCAGGAGGACAGAATTAGAAAAGTTATTACAAACACAGTTTGAACAAAAATTGATATAGTTCTATAAAAGTAAAAACATGAGAAAAAAGAAGGGAACATCATGAATGGTTCCATATTAACAATGAAAAACAAACTAGATCTGGAGTTTCATTGTTCAAAAAGCCTCTAAAAAAAGTACCAGTTGTAGACAGTGAAACAGTTATATTTACTGTTAAACTAACAAGAGAACCCAAGTCAAAAATTACTTGGGGATAGAAGGAGAAATACAACAGAACAGACCTTCAATACACTGAAAGAGGAAAACTTACGACCTTTATTTACTAGAAACATTCCCAGAATACATATGTGTGTAAAATAGTGAAAATAAAGATACTGTAGCTGGTACCTGTACTCTTATCATTGAAACTAAGTAACTGGCTTTTGAACTTTTATTCTTTATTCTTCTCTATGACTACCAGACTTCCTTATCCCTTTGTAACTTACTTTCTCTCTCCAACTTGCTTATGAGGTGCCACTATATTGACTTCATTCCTTTCTATAAATCTCCAAAATAGAAATAGAAGCACATTTAAAGAATGCTTTCTTTTACACATAAGCATCAGACTTAATACCATGTTGTGCAGAAGTCAAGATGTGTTTTATAGGAGTAGGGAATTTATTCATTCTGTCAGAACCTAAAACTCAGACAGTGTATTTCCCATGTTTATAGCAATTATGCTTAAGTACATATTATTTTGCATGAAAGAATTTAGTTTATGAGCTTTTACATATAAACTAGTCTAAGGTAACAATGAAATTGGAACATATCAGTCTAACTGGCCCTTTCTTCCCATAGTAGCATATAATTTTATTGTTATAAAGGTCTTTTTGAAACAGATGTAGGTACTGGTGTGGAAGATTATCATTCTTTTCATGGAAAAGGGGGAACACAGAAAAGAACAACAAATAAAGCAAGGGGCTGGAGAGACTGGCTGCTCCTGTAGAGGACCCAGGTTTGATTCCCAGCACCCATATGACAGCTAACCACTGTTTGCAACTCTAATTTCAGGGGATCTGATGGCTTCTTGTGATGTCTTCTGGTTGATAGGCATTGCATGCACAAGTACACATACACACATGCAGGAAAAACATTCCTACATATAAAAATTAGTAACAAATCAAGGGAGAACTTTTAGGAAACAAATATTTAGGAAAAGATAATCCAGTCTTCAATTTAAAATTCTAGCTTTGTAAGTAAGTCTGAAGTAACTAGCTATTATATTCCACTGCGTTGTTTTATATTTTAATTTTCTGGAAGATAATTTTATTTTACATTGAAAATCCGTAATAAAGTTACTTATTTTTCTTTAAAAAAAGGAAAATAAGCAATGGAAAAAGGTGGTATCATGCAATTTTATTAAAATGTTTGAGAATTACATCCATTATTAAAAATCAACAAATACACAAATAAATTCCATAGTAAACTAAAACTAAAATTTTGAAATACACAGGCTATTAAAAAACCAGAAAATGAAAATGTTTAGAAAAAGGTAACATATGACAAGTTTAAAGAGATTTGACAGAACTAAAGAGTAACTAGAAATAAATGAGAAAAATATCAAACCAGCATGAGGAAGATAAAGCTAAAATCAGAAATATAAGATTGAAGAAAAATTTATAATCCCTTAAAAACCCTAGGATAGAAAGATGAAAAACCTTATGAATCAGAAGGCAATGAAGTCATGCTAGACATTCTCTTTCCTAATTCAGACATACAGTATATAGGCACTGCAAGAGAATTCTGGCATGACTAGTTTTGTCCCTGGAAATGCTCTCCCATCCTTTGAGCCTTTGAGTCTCCACACTAGTCCAAAGAAAACCGCATGGTCAGAAGCACTAGTAGAGGCACTGGCACTGAGGAGCTTAAATCAAGAAATAAGTACTCTGCACACAAAACGCTGGTAGTGTGTTCTTCCTCCACTAAGAACAAGATGCATAGCTCAGTCTGGAGAAGTCCCTTCAAGCTATGTTACAAGACTAGGCAGAACCCTGAGAGAATGAGATAAACAAAACAAAAGTGAACTTCAATAAAGTGAACAATTTAAGCAGGATCATGAGTTTCTTATTTTAACAGTCCAGTCAAAATGTTGAGTGTATAATCTAAAAATCTCTTGCCATACCAACACCAGGAATTTCACAGGAAGTAAAGAAAGGCAACTGATACCAACATAGAGAAGATTGAGATGAAATTATCTGACAAGGTTTTTAATGCCATCATCATAGAAATAATTCAATAAGCAATTAAAGTTCTATAATCATAGAAATGAAACATCTCAACAAAGAAATAGAAGATACAATTAAAAAAGGAACAAAATGGAAACTACAAACCTGAAAAATATAGTAAGTCGTCACTGGAAGAAAGAATGAAGATGAGACATGACAGCAAAGAAAGAAAAACAGAAACAGGTGGAGCACAAAAGAAAATGACACACTCTTATCATGACTGGCCTAACATGTAAGAAAAAATGAAGTGGAACTAAAAGATTTGAAGAATAATGCCTGAACTCTCTGTCTAGAAAAACACAAAAATCATTAATTTCAGCTGCAAAACCCCAAACAGCATTAAGTAGAACCATTCTTCAGAAACAGAAGAACACCCAAGTCACTTTCAAAGAAATATCCTAAGAATTTGTTGTTAGTTAACCTGCGTTTGAACGTTAAGATAAATGACAAAAGATGAAATCTTAGGAGGAAAAAAAGAGACTACTGAGTTCTACAATTTCTGATAACTGATACTAAAATTATAACTATGTTAATATTGAATAACAAAAATACTTAAAAGAGACTAAATTGAAGGCAAACTTCATTTTACCCACTAATGGTAATATGAAACATATATAATGGAACATAGTAACAAATGAAGAAAACGATGTAAGGTAAAGCATAGAAAAATATTCAGGGAAGACAAAAGAAAATAAATAAGGAACCATAAAGGCAAACAGAAAAAAACTGAAAAAAGAGCGAAACGATAGCCAGGTGTGATGGTGCCTGAGTTTAATTCCAGCACTCAGGAGGCAGAGGCAGGTAGGTCACTGTGAAATCAAGGCCAGCCTGATCTACAAAGAGAGTTTCGGGCCAGATGCGGGTACAGGGAGAACATGTCTCAAAAATATAAATAAATAAACAAGCCAAATGAAATCCTAACATACTAATCATCACTTTATATATTAATGGTTTAAATGCATTAAAGAGGACAGTGAAAGAATGGTTTTTTGTTGTTGTTGGTTTTTTTTTTTGAGACAGTATCTCACAATGTGGTCCTAGCTGGCCTTGAGCTCAGAGATTCACTATGCCTCTGCTTTCTGAGTGCTAGAATTACAGGCATAAATCACCATGCCAAGATCAAAATGTTTTTTAAATTACCCAATAACATCTTGTTGATAAATTAATTTCCCAGATTGAAAAGGAAAATGGAAAAAGATTATGCAAATATCACTTTTAAAAGCAAGAATGTCTGTACTCATTTAAGAATTAAAGCAAATTTTAAGACATAGCAGAGATATTTTACAAAGATATAAGAACTAATCCAGCAAGATGACAATGATTCTAAATACATAAACATCAAATAGCAGAGACGCAAGATAAATAAGGCAACATCCAATATAAATAGACAATACAGAAAAATATGACAAAAATTTCCAATTGTTGACACATGAGAAAAGCAATTCAACACCACAAGGGTAACAGTATATCCAAACATACAGAAACCTCAAGACTCAGCAATAAAGAAACCAACCACACACTTGGTGCATAGCTCAAGTGAAATGAAAAGTTTTGATGGTATTAATACCTTCTAGGTTATCCTATCTATCTATCTATCTATCTATCTATCTATCTATCTATCTATCTATCATCTAATGTGTAAGAGTATGTTTCACATATGTAAATGTACCCATGTCATGCAGAGCCTAGCTATCCATCCGTCTAATGTGTTCGAGTATGTTTCATGTATGTAAATGCACCCATGTCATGTAATACCTATTTATCTATCTATCATCTATCTATCTACCAATCATCTATCTATCTAATGTGTTTGAGCATGTTTCATGAATGTAAATGCACCCATGCCATATAGTGCCTGTGGAGGACAGAAGTGGGCTTCAGATCCCTTGAAACTGGAGTTAGAAACGGTTGTTAGCCACCATGTGGGTGCTGGGATTCAAAGGCTAGTCTTTTGCAAGAACAGCTAGTGCTCTTAACTGCCGACCCATTTTTCCAGCTCTTTTTAATTCCTTTTCAGCAAACTGAAAGTTTGTTCATCAAGCATATTCCCCCCAAAATATGTTTACTTCTTGTGTCTCTGCCACATTTTAATAATTCTCATATTTCAAAATTTTCACTTCTTTTCTATATGTTCAGGTGATCTGTGACTAGTACTTATTAGTGGTACTAGTATAGATATTTAGGAGTACCAAAAATCATGTTCATATAAGAAAATGAACTTACCACTAAATGTGTATTCTGATTCTTCTACTAACCTGCAATTCCCACATATTCCACCCCAACTTCCAACACCCTTGAGCTCCTCCAGACCCTGAGACACAAGACTGAAATCAAGATAATCAATAACCCTAAAATTTCCTTAAGTCTTCTAATGAAAAAAGAATCTTCCATTTCTGACTTTAAATCATAAGGCAGAAATTATTAAACTTAAGTGTTCAAGGCAAAGATGAAAGCTCAGTAAGTTGTGAATGCAAAGAAAAAGTTCTTGAAAGAAGTTAAAAGTATACTCCAGTGAACGTGTAAATGGTAAGAAATATGGACAATAATGGACAAAAGAACAAATTAGTCACATTTTCTTAAACAAATAACTCATCACAAATATTCTAGCCAGTAAGTGTAATACAAAAAAGCAGAATGCAGCATAAGGATTTAAAAGAAAAAAGCTAACCATATTTTGATCTGTAGGTTACATGATGATATACACAGAAAATCCTGAAGAATTTCTGTGTATTAAATGTATTACATGTACAAATGTATGTATTAAAAAAATGAATGTATTAAAAAATAAAGTATTTAGAAGGATGATAGAATAAAGGTTAATGTACAAAAATATACTTTATTTCCAGATAAGCCCAAACCTGGATGAAAAATGAAATAAAGCTAAAAAAAAACGATGAAATTTATTTCTAACGAAAACATGCATTAATTCAAACACTAAAATTACAAAAACAATACAGGCAGAAATTAAGCTCTTAAAGAAATGCATAGTTGTATGTATGGTTCAAGGCTGAAAGACTTGACACTAATAAAAATGTAGATTCTCAAATTGACATCCAAACCAAATTAAAATCCCAAAGGGATTTTTCTTTTTGTCATGTAAAATAATTAACAGATTCTAATGATACAGAAGTAAAAATAGTGAAAGCCATTGAACACAAGGAAAAAAGACTCACAACATCTAATTTAAAAGACTTGCTCAGTAAAGCTAAAGGAATTGCCAATATATAAATAATTCTGATCAAAAGACTACAAAGAACTGAGAGTCCAGAATTAATTCACATATAAACTGATTAGAATAAAAGATAAAAGGAATTCAGTGGGGGGGATCATCTCCAGATTACAAAATATGCATAATATGCCAATAATGGTCTTCATACAGAATAAATTTAAAAGAAAACATTTGTAACTGGTGGAAAGACAAAAACAACAACAAACTCTCCCTCCAAACAAAAAACTTAAAATGGGGAAGACACTTCACAAAGGTATAATTAAACAATAAACAAAGACAGATCACATCATAGGTCACTGGGGATAGGTAAATCAAAACTACAATGAGGTACCATTTTATATTCCCCAAAATGACTAAAGTTAAACACTACCACACATTAGAGACGACATAGAACTGGAACTCTGGCTCTGCTGGTCATAGTGTAAAATGGCACTGTCACTTTGGAAAAACATTCTTGCATTGTTTTATAAAGTTAAAAATGTTCCTACTATATGACCACAAACCTCCATCTCTGTATGTTTGTGTGAGAGAAATAAAAACACTACCACAATAAGACCATATAACTTTATTCATAATAGCTCCAATCTCAAGAGAATCGAATTGTACAACAGGAAAAAGAATAAGCAAATGTTGCATATTTATCTATTGCAACCATAGAACAATAAACTGCAAATTAATGCAATAACATGGATGAATCTCAAAATGGCATGATTCAAGATCTATGAAATTCAAAAAAAAAAAACAAACAAAAAAAACCAAAAAAAAAAACCCTAATGTGACAGATATGAAAACAGTAAAAAGGAACTGGAAGGACCGATACCCATAGGAACTTGGATAAAGAGGAGAATCTATATCTTGACTGCGAGATATTAAGTGTATAATTTTCTGAATCTCTGAATGTCCAGTAAAGTTCTGCATGTTTCACTGTATTTAGTGTTTAAATCTTACCTCACGCAATATCAGCACCACCACCATTATCACCAACACCATATTGGTAATTCAGAGAACAGTTAGGCTACCCCTACCCCAAGATTTTGAAAATTAGTCAACTGTGAAAAACACTCATTTAAATGAAAACTGGCTATACAATACATTATAATGTATGTGATTTGTAATTTTGGGTAACTAAAAAACTGATTACTATTAGAAGTAATACTACTAGAAGTACTACACATAATAAAAGGTGGAATACAAAATAACAGTAACATGGTCTGGGTAGCCCTTAATGAATGAACAAATCTAGGTATTATCATCTCTGATAAAAATTACTAAAAGACAGATAGTCAATTTAAAATATTTCTAGATAGAGAAGTACAACTGAAAAACCACGAAGTAGGGAAAATAAAATATAAAGCAGAATTAATTCTCTGAAAATAGAAAATATTCATTAAAAAAATAAATTCTTGCCTTCAATTCTAAAAAGTGAATTCCAAAAAGTGAATTTGAAAAATATCTTTAAGCAGTAAAAAAAGAAAATGAAAATTAGGTAGAACTTTTCCAAATTTAAAAAAATGCTTCCACAAAGCTTTGCTTGTGCATTTTGATTTCATAAAATTTGAATACATGAGATAAATATCAGACACCAGTACTCTGTAAGTTTTTAGCAGGCCCAGCATCATCACAAGGATTATTTTCGTCTTTGACTTCCCACTACCTGTGAACTTCAGTGTCTATTATCATTAGTTTATTCTGACAAAATCAAGCAGTTGAAGCAGTTTTGAAAGCTATTATAAACTGTGAGTATAAGTTTGAAGTTATGGCACAGCTGTAATTTCATGGTATTTGTTTGTCCATAAAATCATGCATTCATAAATATCTTTAGAGTACATATTACGTAGGAATGGTATTATAAAAACTGAAAACTTTAATTTCTAAGGTAATTTTTCCAGAAACAAAAGGACAAGATATTCCTACTAGTCTCAAAAGCGTCTTAAGATATATACTACTTTCCTCAGAATAACCATGTTAAAGGCATATCTGATATCAATATTGTTGCAGAGATAATGTTGTGACATTTATTCCTATGACTGATGAGAAGGGTTTTCTTGTCATCTGTTATTTCAATCTTTTTGTTAACTGCCTTTGAAACTGTGCTGGCAGGCAGCAAGATAATGGTAGCTATGAGTTAATGTTTGTGACTGCTGCCAGAAAGGACAAGGTAATAAGCTACAAACATGGATGAAAATTAAAGTAACAATGTGATATTAACCAAAGTAATGTATATAGTTAATAGTCATTCTGGTATTCACAAAATTGAGTCCTACTACTGTAATAATCTTCCAGGAAGGTACGTATTTGAATGCCTTTGACTACATTCAAATAGTGGGCACCAAAAGGGCATTTCTATCATTTTGACCAATCTCACTATTAAGAAAAGCTGCCTTTCTGCATTAGGTAACATGGTACAGAGGAGTAGGCACAGTAGTGGGGGTGTTTGACAGGACAAAAATAGTACTGGCAATACCTACTCAGAATTATTCAGAAATACTAGTACACATGGATCTTCAAATACATACGAAAGAATAAAGAATGTACCACATTACCAGAAATAACTGACAATTTATAACCCAAATACAGGAAAAAAAAGACAAACCAATTCATTCATGAAATAAATCATGAGATTATATGAAAACTAATAATACAGGTCTACCTTTATACTTAAAGAATTTTTGAGTCTGTATATTTGGGAAGTAGGGTACCTAGGAATACAGGTCTGAAACACAAAGCACACACACACACTTCTTTGGTGAATAAAATCTTCCTTTTAAGAATTAAGCACCTCACCTAATCACAACAGAGTCTCTGGTATAGCCACCGTCATATTCTGTAGTTTCTTCTAGTGCCTGGAAATCTAGATTCTGAAAATTCAAGAAAATACATCTTAACATCTACAGTACACCATTACAAATGATAAATTATTGAGTTTTTTGAAAATATCTTTCTTACCCGGCTTCCACATATAAGCAATTCAATTTCTTCTGGTCTGAATAAATATTTTAAAGGAGATTCATTAGTCACCATATGAAAACCTCTGCGAAATGCCTTGAATTGTTTTTCTACTGATTTATTTAGAATGTAGTCAGAATAAAGATTGACAAATTCCTGTAGAAAACATTAATCACAAGAAATTCTTATTACACGCTACAGAAATAAACACAATAAGCTATTAGGCTGTATAATTGGTATTCATCTCCCCCTTACGGGAAAACTATTCAGAAATATTTTTAAGAAATAAACATTTATATACAAAGAAAATTACTTTCACGATTTCCCTTTTCTCTCTGGTTGACACTAAGCTATAAAAAGGTCATGTACAAAAACTGTTATTACTGAGAGTATATTAAATAAGACTGAATGAAAAAACTGTAGCCTCAGGGTTGGAAAGATGGCTAAGCGATTTAAGAGTACTGGTTTCTGGATTCGATTCCCATTACCTACATGGCAGCTAACTTCACTGTCCAACTCGAGTTCCAGGGGATGGGACACCCACTTCTGACCTCTGCAGGCACTGCACAATATGGATGCACTTGCAAACACGTAGGCAATACATTCACACACATAAAATAAAATTAACGAATAAAATATTTTTAAACACTGTGGCCTCAATACAATTTCTCAGTTTCCCTAGAATAAGTATGTAAACACAGATACCTTAAAGCCATGAATACTGAATGTGAACACAACAGAAAATTTATGTTTTCAACTACAGATTTGGTAAACAATCCAGTTCAGCAAAAATGCTGGTGTCTTTCTTGATAACCTAAGTTAATCAAAAAATTGTAAAACAAAAATGAACTTTATGTCCTGACAGTATAGGATTTTACCAAAAACTATTAAACACACATGATTTTTGCAGGCATAATTTTGTTATATCTGGGTTAGTCCCTGTTACTAAATAAACCCTTTTTTAGTTAATAGAAACTTAAACCTAATGTGAAGAATGATTTTCATAAATATATTTAAATCTCAAGTGAGAAATATGTATAGCACTAAATAGGATCATAATCATTAGCCCCTGTTTACCTCTCAAGCCTAATGATAATAACTTTATACTGTGCCCACAAATTACTTATTCCTTTCCTAATCAAAGTCCTCTTTCTCTCAAAGGGGTTTAAAATGCAACTGTGTGCTTTCGTGGCAACTATTATCTGAGATGCAGTGAACTATATCCCTGCTATTTACATGAATTTGGTTAATTATCTTTGCTTCAAATCATCTTGAGTTATTTGAAAACCATAAACATACTGCTTTGCAATTATATTATCAGAACAATGATACAAAACTTTATTACCTTTCTGTTTTCATTTGTAATTGGAATTTTATCACCATTTTCCTTTAGATCATACATCATTGGGTTACCAAAAAGATCTGTCTGTGATATCTGGAAAGTGATCATCATATCATCTTCCACATTCCCTTCATATTCCAATAAGTCTTTTAAACTTTGATATAAAACCTAACAACCAGAAATGGAAAAGTGAGGCTATTACAGAACTCTAAACTTGACAAAAAATATGAAACTTAGGTCGTATATCTCCTGTCCCCCAAATAGTTTATAACATAGAAAGACTGTTACCATTACTCATTCTTTGCTTAAAAATTCCTACCACCAGTAATTCAGCAGCAGATTTCATATTATACTCTAGGTGAGCCTCCATCAGGTCTCCAGGCTGGAGGCAGGGTACAGGGAAAAAACCCATCCTTTCAAATTTTAAGTGTTCATGATAATTAACCAGATCAAAATAGCTATCTTCCTTGGGACCCATATCAACAAAAGATTCAAAAAGCTTTTCAAAATATTTTAATATAAATTAAGCTGTATGTCTGCATTTAAATAATATCTTAAAGACTGAATAAAGAATAATAGTAGACTTACTGGGTGAGAGTCTCCCAAGTCACGAAAAGTTCCTTTTTTCCCCATTAGCTTCCTGTAGACAACCATGGGAAAATGTACATCCAGTATACAGTTATTGTAAATAGCCAGACCTAGGACTATGCCAATCAGAGTAAACTGACCCTCAGTTTCAAAAGAAGATGGATTAAACCAAAATAATTTTGTAGCTTCGTCATATGTGAACATACCTGTAAGAAATAATTTTTAAAATACATTTGTATTTTTGAAGACTGGTAAGTCATATATTATTCTGAAAGAATTCACATGTAGAACGTAGAGTGGATATCAATGTTTTTCTACTATAATGCATACAGAAAATACTGTTATTATAAACATGGCAAATTGTGGCACTCAATTTTAAGAACCCAAAGAAAAAAGTAACAAAGCAATTTGGTGGCATTTATGTAAAGGATTTTAAAATATTTCATTAAATTCAAGGTTTGTAATCAATGCAGACACGAAAGATTAATTTAGTCATACTTTGTCCACTCAATGACTGAAAAGAATATACAGAAACAAAAACCATATGATCAAGTACAAGAACTGCAAGTTAATGTACACACGGAATGCCAGTCAATACATAAAACAAAAGCAATTTTGTAGTCTTTCCCCTTCACATGGTCTTTATTATTCAAAAACAAACTCAGAGCCCATTTTTGTTTTTTTTTTTTTTAAATTGCTGCTATATGAGCATTACTATAGGATTTGTCTTCCTTTAAAAATGACTAATAAAGGGGGACTTAAACTGAATTTATATGCCTTTTAAACTGTTCTGTAGTTTTATTCAATTGCTACTCTAGAAGTATATTTCAAATTAGGTTTAAAATTTTGGGGTAGGAGGTACACACCTAAATGGGAGGTGAGGCAGGCTGAGGCAGGATTATGAATTTCAAACCTATACATAATATGCCGTATTATACATAGAGATATTGTCTTGAAAAGTCAAAATTAAACCTAAACAAAAAAGGGTTGGGGGTGGAGTGGAGGAAGCCTGTAATTTCTAAGATAATAAAGACTTTAGAAACAAAATAATACAGCATGAAATCATTTTATAAGTTTTTTGGGGGGGGTCTTTTTGAGACAGGGTCACCCTGTCTGCCTCTGCTAGCCAAGTTTTGGGATTAAAGGTATATGCCAGAATATTTAAAAGTTCTTAAAATACTTCATTTTCAGTGTGAATACAAAAAAAATTTAAATTTTCATAGTAATCACTAACAGTACAAATTAAGCCTACATGTTTTGCGTGACATATTTATGAAACATTGGGTTCAAAATTATCCAATTCATACTTGAGTTTCACAGTTTAGATATATACTTGTGCAGCCACAGTTACAATGTTTATGGAGTACAAGTTCCAGCTGGCCCATGAACCTTGTTGGTCCCGAAACAATAAACTATAAATTAATTAGAATATAAGTTTATTCAAGCCATTACTTTTATCTTTTGCATGAAAGAAAGCACCATAAGGGATATGTATTGCAAATTATTCCATTTTGATACTCATACTGCCATCACTTCAATTACTACCTCATCAGAACTGTCTAATGTTTTTTCTTACAAATATCCCTGCACATGATACAAGTATACTTTATATCTAATGTTTACTATTTCTAAATACATCAGAAGATATAGCTCATAAGACAACTACTTAATTCATTAATTTTCCATCCTTCAAAAGGGGCATAGTTTTGTGTATCTGGTTTGCTGTGAAAAAAATTACAAAAGAGTTTGTTGATTAACAGTAAACATTATGGAGAATATAGATAAGTTAGTCTCAACTTTTATTTATGGCATGAACCCACAATGTTTGTTTCCAATTACAAACATACAAACAACAGGAAATAATGTAGGACTGAAAGTAATAGATCAGTTCAACATTCCTAAGAGTATTAGAATTAACAAGCTTTAATGCCTCAACTTTCAAATCTTAAAAAAAACTATGCATATCATTCTATAGCATGTTGCTCAGGATTCTGATGGTATCATTCATAGAAATGCAAACAAGTAAGTTAACTGTCTATGTTAAGTGTCTATTGTAGAAACTGAACCAGCTCAGAATTAATCCAGTTACGTCTACTATCCAAGAGGCTGTGTCTTTTGTTTCATTTTGTCTGCCATTAGTACAATGGATAAACCAAAACTTTTATCCTTCAGTATCAGAATGACATCCATAATCTGCCTTCTCTAAACTATATACAAATGTTTATCTCTAACCCTTTCAGGAGACAAGTATTAGATGTGGAGGAGGAAGACAAGTTCTCAAATGTTTTGAAGTATTACATTAGTTCCCAACAATTTGGGAAAGTTGATCGGGGGACTGAACCCAGAGTTTTGCACATACACACACTACAGACAAGCATTTTGCCACTGTGGTTGATGTACCACATATTATAAGCAAGTGCTCTAACACATTCCCAGCCCTACAAGAAGTCTTACAGCAAATAAACCTAACTGATTGGATATAAGACATTGTTCGAATCCATTTCCTCAAACCATTCCTGTTTCAGGAACTCCATGTGTCAAGTGACTGTTTTAGACTATAAAAAGCAAATAAATCCAAAACTTACTGTTCTAAATATATCATTCTAAGGTTTTTCAAATGAAATTTTACCAAGAAGATTGTGTCTTTTATTACAATATTTAAGTATTCTAAATAAGAACTTGAAAAAATGAGTAACACAGATTCTGAAGCAAACCAATTTATTATTATCTGTAAATATAGGTAATCCAAACCCAAATCCTTTGCTAAATATCATAATGGAGATTATTTAAACACTGAGGTAAACAAGTTCATATTTCAAAAGACTAACACACCATAATCATATCACTAAAACATTTACCAATATCTGGATTGAAGATTTCCTCCACAACCAACTGGAAAAATTCTTTGGAAACACCTCCTTCATCCACTCCTTGTTCTCCTTCAAATTCTACATATAACTGTTTCTTCAAGTCTGCAGGATTTTCCATAGCAATCATCTCTAGCTATTGATTGAAAAGATAAACAATAACCATCAGTAACATGATAAAAGCAAAAGAAAACAAGCAGTACTAGGGAAATTTTTTGTTTCTAAATGCAAATACAAAATTGACTAAAAAATGGGGGTTGGGGATTCTGGAGGAGATTGCTCAGTAGGTAGGAGTCCTTTACCTACAAATATGAAGACCCAGGTTTGATTCAAGCACCTATGGCAAAGACTGTTAATGCCTGTAATATCAGTATTGGAGAATGAGGGGGGATGACTGGTAGACATATCCCAAAGGCTGGCTAGCTGGTAAAAATGGTAAGGGTCTGGTTCACTCTGAGATCCTATCTCAAAGGCAATAAGAAATCTGATATCCAATTCTGGCTTCCACCTATGCAGACATGGGAGCATATATTAGCATTCATGTGCATGCAGCGGCACAAACATATCACACAACACACATACATAAAAACCACCCCAGCATAAAACATTTACTCACACCAAACCATTTTAGCAAAAGCTATTAGGTACAGGAACTTGACATATAAATTGTTTACTAAAGAAATTAGACCTATTTATTGTTATTAGAATGAAAACTCAAGGGGTAAACTAAGCTTTATTAACAGTCAAGTTTTAAGTAAACAAGTCTCAATTAAGAAAGATACACTGTAAAGCCAGATGTGGTGGCTCATGCCTATAATCCCAACACGTAAAAAGCTGAGATAGTAAAATCATCAGTTCTGGGATACCTTGGGTTAAATATAAAAATCCTGCTGCCATCACATTTCCCCCTCTGCCAAAATCTATTTATGGTCACTCATAATAGCATTTAATTAAATGTGGCTTACAAGAGCCCTATTTTCATAAAAGCAGATAAACACACTTGATGTCTTTATTCTTCATCTAACAGTCAGTCAAACCTAACTAGTTCCTGCACTAGTACTTCTTCGACTATTAATTTTTAAAAAGGACTTATTTTATTCATTATGTATATGAGTGATTTGTCTGCAGAGGCCCAGAAGAGGGCATTTGATCCCTGGAATTGAAGTTATACATGATATGATGAGCTACTATGTGGGTGCTCAAAGTGACCCAAGGGCCTCTGCAAGAGCAAGTGCTCTTAACCAGTAAGTTTGCTTTTCAACCATAAACCTTTTAGCTCATTTTTTTTTTTTTTGGTATACAATAATATATATAGTGATTTACTTAAGTCCACTAAAAACTGACATTAGACTGTAATGTGGTATATAATTCATTTTAGTTACCTAAATTTGATAGCAATAGGTGTGACTGTCCATTTTAGTTTCTACATTATTTCTAAATATCTGTTGGTATAAATACAAGAGGAATTTCAAAATGGCTTTAAACAACGTGACAATGAAGTATATCACATTCTTCAGACAAACACCACAGACACAGTATCTTTTGAACAATTTAATGTGTCAATAAATTTTTAATCTTATAAATTTAAATCTTATACTGATCAGGTTTCCATATATATATATATATGTTGTTTAAAATGATTACCTTCAACACAATAGTGGGTAGCTTAACTCATCTAAAGGCTTACAGTCATCAAATATTAAAAAAGAATGATCAGAATATATTCCAATTAGTAACAGGGCTACTGGTTTTGTCAAGATTTATTTCACTAGTTGGAAAGATACATATTTTGTTTAGCAAGCTATGCATATTTCGTAATAGGAGATGCAGCCAAAAACTTTTTTGAAAAACGGGCTAAAATTACTAGTAAGATATGTTCAATGTTGGGATTCTATTATTTCTTAGTTTTAAAGAATCTCTATCTTTTCATCTAAAACTCATTTGTCTGCCTTCATATGTGTGCATATATATATATGGGTGCCAGAGAACAATCTCAGGTGTTCTTCCCTGGGAGCTGTCTACTTTGTTCAGACAGACTTTCACTGACCTAGAAACTTGCAAATTAGGATAGGCTGTCTTGCCAGCAAGATAGGGATCTGTCTGTACTGCTTACCTAGCACTAGAAATATAAATAATGTAAGTAATAACTTGGCTTTTCTTTTTTTAAAACATGGGATCTGAGGATTGAACTTAAGACCTACTGAAAGTACTTGAATGAGCCAGATCCTCAGCACCTATACAACATTTTCAGGTAAATATTTATTGTAAATTTATTTATGAGACAGTGTTTTGTTAACTGAACAATTTAGGCTCTGAATATTTCTTTATAGGCAACTATCACTAAATCTAACTTTTTGAACATCTAATTATTAAAATAAGTAATTCAGTCTATTTTCTAATACACACAGAAAAAAGATAATAATCTTCATATTATAATACTGTAAATCCCTAATATGTCAATTTTCTATAACATGTGCTAAATTATTAAGGTAACATATCATCCTTCAAAAACACAGACTGTTAAAAATAAATTCATAAATTTTATGCTTCAAATGGAATCAGAGTTAGACTAGTTTCAAGATTGAAGAGGGGGCTGGAGAGATGGCTCAGTAGTTTAAGAGCACCAGATGCTCTTGCAGAGGACCTGGGTTCAATTTCTAGCACCCACATGGCAGCTAACAACTCTCGTTAGCTCCAGTTGCAAGGGATCTGACACCCTGTTCTTACCTCTGCAGGCACTGTACAACACAGGTGCAATAACTCATGTGCAGGCAATTATACACACATACTCACATGCATAAAAAAATAACTTAATATTGTCTCATGACACAACATACAAAATATCTTGAATTTTTGAATTTCAATGACCATCTTAGCTCAAACTTGGGAGCTGACTCTATTGATGTGAAACACTTTAAAAGATTAAATGGAGAGTCTGTACAGGTTTGAGAGGGCTCCTGTTCTAGTCTTAGCTCAAAAGACATGTCATGTGACAAGTGGAACAAATTTACCTTCATTCTAATAAGGCATTATATATCTGTTCATTTCTATCAACCTCTATCTGGGTACCAAAAGCATTATTTCTGTATGTTCTGTTACAGTCACTTTAAAAACAACTCCACATCTTTTTACTTTAGTTTCAAATGTAAAATAAATAGTAAGAGTATTAAATAATATGTAAAGTGCTTGAATTAATTCCCTAATATTAAATATGATTTAGTATGCTGTTACTACTATTATTATTCTATTCTTTTAAACCAATAGATTTAAATTTTTCCCAGGCTTGCTAGGGTTGTATACCTTTAGTCCCAGTATTTGGAAGGCAGATCTGTTAGTTTTTGGCTAGTCTAGACCACAAAGCAAGTTCTGGGTTAGTCAGAACTTCCAAGTGAGAAGAAAAAAAAAGCACTTTACAAACAGCAACTCAGTTAATCTCTAACAACCAATGGGGTATATATTGTTAAATCCACTTTACAGATAGAAACCTTGAAGTACTACAAGGTTAAGTGACTTGATTATATAATAATGATTCACAGAAAAGAGAATCTAATCCAGGAATCAAGCTTTAAACTACTAAGGTCCACTGCCATGCTAAAAAAAACTAGGGATAAATTTTCTTCTTTATATTTTCTATAATTTTTACCTTTAAAAAATAATACTGTTATATTACCTTTAGAATAGGGATGTATTCAAATGTAATGATTTGAAAATAGTTGGCAACTTCATTTTGGAGCTGAAAATGTGCGATTATTATCTACTTAAGACCATTCTCAGAAGCATAAAAGTGATTTTTAAAATTATATTATTTAAGGATGCATTAGTAGCCTGCCCTTATCAACATTTTTTTCCCTTCAAGGTAAGTTTCAATCTGAGAATGGTATAGTCACTAAACTGTATAGGTTTATAACTTTATGTAATGGCTTTTATTTCAAACTGAATTTTTAAAAAATTATTTTAAATGCAGTTGGGTATTTGAAAACTTGGAATGTTACGGAAAATTCTGAAAGACAAAGATATGCATTCTTGAACTCATTTACTACATTATCATAGATTTTCATATATAGACATTTCTTAAAGTAGCAGACACCTAGAATAGAGGGGATTTAATAGCTAGTACTAGTGAAAAATACTGGAAATAATGGTTAACTGCCACTTTAGATAGGGCTCCCTTTTCTTACTGAGACTCTAATTTCAGCAACTGTTAAAATGATTTCAATTTCTGGTATCATTTTTAAAAGCTGAGAAAGTAAGTATTCTGGAATTCCTAAGTAGGATGACATCTCAATAAAAAATACTCTGACCCTTATTACAAGATTCAAAAGAAACATTCATCACTTAAAGTCTTTAAATTTCCTGGGGTATCACATCAAATCCCATCTTGTCATAACTGGAAAATAAAAAACAGCCTAATGATGCAGATATTTAAGTAGTAGTATTCCAATTAGCTAAAATTTAAGAATGCTTAGGTCTCTAACAAGGGTAATTTAATCTACATTTCAGTCAACTTCTTAGATTCTGTGAACTGTAGTTTGAGAAATGTTGATAAGAAATTGGATTATCTTTATGTATTTAACCTTTTCATGCTCTCTGTAAACAAATGAAGACCAATCTATTAAGGTTTAAAGTTCAAGTGAGTACTAGCTGAATCGCATAATTTTTGTTTGAGACCTGGAATCCTGAATTCTATATCCAATCATTCATTTATCAAAGTAAGAATCCCTACAAATTTCATTTTCCTCCAACATAATACAAAGGAATTTGATGAATTTCTATCTTTTAAATTATATGATGTTAAGAATTTATGGTATTGACTAGTTCTAAGAAATTACTCTGTAGACATTTAAAGCAAACAGAATTTCATTCATTTCAACTAGAATACATCTAAGTAAATAATAATAGTTGCTTTAAACACAATATAATGAATATACATGATGAAATTAAACATAACAGTGTAGCACAGAAAAGCCTTATTATTAGAGCACAGTAGGCTAACTGATAGGAGAATCAAGTCCATGATTTAATAGGTATTTGCCAAAGATAATAATGGATGTGAGTTAGACAATACTTCAAGATTGCAGATAAACAAGAAAGTGATTTTCAGAAGGGATTAAGCATAATTTCTTAAGACTTTTCATTTATATCAATTTCTTTCATCTGTATGTACCAGCTCCTGTTTGAGGACTTCCTTGGCCAGTTCTCTATCTCAAGCACTCCTTTTGCTATCCAGGTTAACTATGGAAAATTCTGGAACAGCTTAATTACAATCAAGTCTCATAACACTACCAAACCCTATTTCAACCATGTTTTCCTCATTGTTCTTTTAAAAACCTCAGTTTTCTAAACATGAAAATTTAAATGGCCAACAAAATATGATACATAAGAACTGTACTAACAGTCACTTCCCAAACAGTGGTTTGCAGCCTGGATTTACCTAAATATGTGGGAAGTATTACCAAAATCAAAGACTCCTAGGCTTCATTATCTGAATTCCTAATATGAATCTCAAAAAGACAAAACACCAATTTTTTAAAAATTTAATTAATTATTGGGTATGAGTGTTTTAAGTGCATGTTTAAGTGTACCATGTTTGTGCCTGTAGAAGTCATAAGAGGGTGCAGAATTCCCTGGAACTAACGTTACAGGTGGTTGTTAAGTCAACATGCTGGTATTGGGAACAGAATTCAGATATTCTTCAAGAACAGCCAGTACTCCTAACCTCTGAAACATCTCTTTATCCTTTGTTTTGTTTTTCTTTGGGGGAAGATTCTGCTTTGAAGGTAGCGTGGAGCATGTCATAAACGGCAATACAGCCTCCTTCCATGATACCTGTAATCTCCTGCTCCTTTCAAAAGGAGCTTTTAGGTCATTATATACACAATATCTTTAGGAATGTTCTGTCTCAAAAAATAAATGAGACACAGAAAACATTTTTAATTACGTGTTACTAATGTACTGGGGCGGAGGGGGTGGGGAGGATAGTGCACGTGCCAAAGCACATGTGTGGTGGTCAGAGGCCAATATGTGGGAGTTGGTTTTCTTTCCACTACGTGGGGTATGTTTGGGTGATCAAACTCACATTAGGCTTGGGAGCAAGAGCCTCTACCCACTCAACCATCCTTGTCAGCCCTAAGAACAATTATTTTTATTTAATGTGAGTTTTTGCCTGCATTCATTTAACTGCACCAAGTGCATGCATGCCCAGGAAAGCCAGGAAGCTTTGGATCCTCTGGAAGTGAAGTTAGGGATGGGTAGTAGCTGCCACATAGGTGCTGAGAACCGATTCCTCGTCCTCTGAGGTAGCAACCAGTGCTCCTAACTGATAAGCCATCTCTCTAGGCTCCCAAGAATACATTTTTAAGACACAAAACCAGATTTATTAAAACTTCATCACATTGATTGTTCTCATTTAAATATTATTCTCTTGTTTTCTAAGCAATGACAAGAAAAAAGTTAAAACAAGTCTTGGGAGAAATAGTCCAGAAACATAAAAAGGGATAAGGTGTGAGTGTTCTTATTGCTGAGAAATCTATTTGCAGGAACATGACATGTTTTATCCTATTTCACTGATTCTATATCTGACATTTCTTTTTCCACATTTTAGTATCTCTGAAATCAGGACTCACTTAAAAGTATTTTTTTCCTTCTTAGTAGTAATAAAGAAATAATAAGAACATCTTAGACTTAAAATACTACAAACACTGATTACAAAGACAATGTTGCTAAAAGATCCAACTGGGGAAAGTACTTGCTAGACTCATGAATTTCCTAATACATGAAAGCAATGAACAAACTATTACTTAAAAAACAAAAACCAGCGTTAACTGGCCAGGTGCACTGGTACATACCTATAACTCAGACACTCAGGCAAGAAGCAGAAACAAGAGGGTCAAGTTCAAGGCTAGCTTAGGCCACACACATACACACAAACACAGAAACCTGGCTCAAAACCAAACCAAAACAGATAAGGTCTGCCAATTATTAATCCAATTTATTGACCTTTATTCTACCTCTAAGCTAGCTGGTCTTATAATTAGGCTTGGTGGCAAGAGCCTTTGCCCGTTCAACCATCCTGGTCAGCCTAAGAACAGAAATGAGAAACCAATAGAAACCTTACAAGTGTCACATAAATAGTCTTTGTTTTCTGGGATTCAGTTTATAAATGAAATAGAAAAACTTGTTAGTCTCATTTTTAAACTCCTGAAGTCTAAGATATTTTAACTTTCATTATTTACTGAGTAATGTTGAACTCACTACAAAGTTTCTCATTCTTTTTTTACAACTCTACCATGTACTTCAAAAAGATGAGGTCATAAGAATAGGTATAGACTGTCAAACTTTGGTATGAAAGAAATTAATTAAAAAGTAAAAAAGATCCCTGGGGAATAAGATGGACTGAGTTTATTTCAAGAGTTCATCTGACGGAATCCTTTTAACTCACTAATTGCTATAAACCTATGTGTGCTTTTAAAATAATGTGAATAATCAACCCTTGCTATTATTACTGCCTATAAAAAAGGCTGGAAGTAAGCAGGACATAAATTTGACCTCTCAGGCCTTTGTGGATACTTCTATTTCTAACCCTTTCATACTGTTATGTTGACAAAGACAGACAGGAAGACAAGAGGAGGGAAAGTGGGGAAAGAAAATGGAAAGTAGGGTCTAAGAAGAAAGGGTAAAAGCCATGTGGAGGTTCTAAAAAGCTTCTCAATAAGTACTCTCTCTTTGTAACTTGACTGCTTATTAAAGTGACTAACACATAGGACTGCTAAACTTAAAGGCTTTTATGAATTGATAATATTCAAGCATGGATATTATCTAATGCATCATGATTTACAATATGCCAAATTAAGTAACTAGTTGACATAATTAAGCAGTATTTATTAACAACTTGTTACCATAAATACAAAGTTAGTGCACTATTAACTTCATTTCAACACCTGCTTACAAAAGAACTTAAAACTTAAATGGCTAATTTTCTCCTCAAGTTAATTTTCAAAATAGAATAAATACACAACTAGTACCTAAACTTTTACTATTTTTCAACATCACTTTATTAGAGAAAAAAAGGCAAGAAGAAAATATACATGAATAAATCTCTGAGTAGAAAGGAAGGCAGGTAGATAATCTTGACTAAATGAATATGATTTATAGCTTTGACTTTTCAGATTAGACAAACTCATTCTATATATAAAATCTATTTTTAAATTAATTAATTTTAGTTGTCTACTTTAGGAGTTCTTATTATGTTAGTATATAAGGGTGTCATTTTAATTAAATTGGTACCAAACTTTACTATTGGCAGCTGATTACTGCTGGGTAAGGGAGAGATGATCTTTAAGGGAGTAACTCTAAGATAGGCTAACTAGACTCCAGTGGATAAACTTGCAATGAGGCATGTCTGAACACATAAACTTGATTTGATAGGCCTTAACAAGTATAACAGAATGTATAAAATCTGGTAGAAAGGGTTATGGAAACTATGAATGGGGGAGGAGGTATAAAGATAATTAAGATGTTTAATATGAAAAAAAAATTGAAAAAAAAAAGATGTGAGTAGTAACTGGCAAAGCAAAATTTTCTGAAAGTTTAACTAGAATTATGACATGGATGAAAATTCTGTCATCTTAGAAGAAAGGACCTAGAAACAACTCCATCTAAAAAAAGTAAGTTGTTATAGGTACCTAATTCCTACTATTTTCCCAGTTCAGCCTCCTAGATATGATTAATACAGGTACCATTATTCACCAAATTCTTGAAATAGCTATTTTCCATGAAGTTTCAAGACTACAGTTTTTCCTATAAATGTTTAATTAGAAACACTAGTTTTATACAAGACACTGAGTGGCTTTGGAGGATTCCAAAGTCTTAATGACAACATCCAACAGTCTGATCACATTATTAAGTTCACAATAACACAACTCTAAATTTTATAATAAAATGTGCTAGAAACCACTTACAATTTTATAGTGAAGGCTTACTGTGCCACTTCTTCAAATCATACACACATCTATCCTTAATACCGGGTATCACATCTCCCTTTGTCCTTTGTTCCAATCTTTCCAAACTCTTTTTTATTTTCTTCAGAATGGAAACACCAGGGAGCAGCTTTCAATATTTAGAAAATTCATTCTTTTCTGTTTTCTAATGTATTGGGAGAGGGGGGAAGGTGGCACATATGTGGCAGACAGGACAATCAGATGTCAGTCCTCAACTTCCAACTTTTTTCAGACAGGGTATCTAGCTGTTTACAGGCTACCTTACCACAAGCTTCTGTGGATTCTCCTATCCAGCCTTCCTTCTTGCTGTAGGAGCTGGGATTAAAAATGGTGCTTCCATGTCCTGTTTTACATGTGTTGTGAGAATCCAAGCTTAGGTCTCCAAGCCTGAATGACAAATGCTTTACCTACTGAGTATCTCCCCAGTGCTAGAAAATCCACTCTTGTTCAAAAGGAAAATTCATAAGACAAACAATATTTTTTGTAAGAAGTATTTTCATACAAAGTTACGAAAATAGAGAGCAGAAATAACCACAGGTTTCTAGGCTTTATCATTATCTTTCATAGTCAAAAGATAAAATGATTATACTGAACTATATCACAATATAATTTTTAGTTTAGTCCTGCTTTTAAATATGTTAAACTTACCCGGACAAGTGCATCATCTATGATATGGTCACGCCTGACTTTGAGTCTCAAATACGGATTCAACTGTTGTCCTTGAACTAAGCTGTAGAGAACAGTGATTCTTCGTTCACTGTACATGCGAATTCTATTGTCATAATATAATCCCAAATTCTTTGTGACGGCATTCAATATAAAGGGACAGGTCATAAAAGAGAATTTGTTCTCTGTTTCTACTTTGAAAAAGGTATAATCTTTATCCATTTCTAGGACATCATTCAGTGGTTCATTAATGAATTCTTCAAAAGAGATAAGTGGCTTTCGACAATCTAGAGTTTTAACACCAAGTTCAGTTTCTAGTGGGTCCACTCGAGGACCTTTCTTATTTCTTCTTTCCTCTCCCAAAAGCTCCTGAAGTGTCAATTCGCTGGACTCAGGAATGGGCTCTTCATCATCTTCTTCATTGTGATTCGTGTCCACTTCCCCTCCCACTACATTTGCATAGTAAACCATTTTCAAACATTTTGAAGCAGCAACAATGGCATCATCATCATTCACTAGATTTCGGCTGTTAAATTCATTGCTTATGACTTTGTAAGTAATAAGTTGCTGAAATGTTTCCATCATTCTCCGAATCTGGTCTGCACTGTATTTAGACCACAGTCTAATCAGTTTTCCTTGAGCTGCAAGGGGCAGCTTGCTCATAGCTTTGCAAAATAAGGGCAATGCCATTTCCAGATATTCAGGACTGTGGAGATTTCTATTTTCCATCACAATAATGAACAAATTCAGATAATTAGGATCTCGGGAGTACACGTTATGATATGTCAAGTCACATTCCACATTGGGTGACAGATACACAAGAGCATTGAGAAAGGCAGTTTCTATTTTTTCATTAGACAGCAAACTAGTATAGACCCTTCTAATAGCATCAATATCCACAGACACATCATCAGGACCTAATTTTTGTAAGTTGTTATCACCCTGTGAACTGTCACCTATCCTTGAGGAAGATGCTTCTGAGTCATCTTCCATAGCAGCAGCAGAGCATGCAGCCTTTTCCTTTTCATCTTCATCCTTGTCTTCATCCTTTTCTTGAAGAGATTTCAGTTCTTCCTTGGTGTGTTGCTTGACTTTCCGAAAGCTCTGTACCAATGCCTCAGCACTAGAAAAAACTCTTCCAATAACACGGATTAAAGGGGAATAATCCTCTCTTTCTCTACATAATTCAAGAATTTCATATACTATCTCTTCAGTTAGGTAAGTCACATCTAGAAAATTAAAGAAAGAATATTTATTGTCATTAATATGCATGTTTGCTTTTCTGTAATAAATTCTTGTGAAAAGTAAACATTCTGAACTCTATCAATTAAGAATTAAAAATTTTACTGTATCTAGTAATTAGAAACACCTAGTAATTTACCAATTATTTTTCCATTTAACTAGTACCAACAACCTCAGCCATGCTTCTGTATTCACTAAACAATACATAATTATTAATTAGGTCACAACAGTTCAAACTTGCTTTGCAACCAAGATTAACATGTACTTTTAATTATAAATATGAACTGATACTGTGTTGTTTAATTACTATTATGTATTACAACCTCAATGAAGAGAATGAATACTATTATCCTTCAGAAAGTGTTTTCCCTTGTACTGTTCTCAAAAGACTAAGGAAGCAAAGTTTTATAACAGATTCCTTAGCACCATCACTTGCAAACAACTCATTTACTATTTAACTAAAATCAAAGTGGTTCATTTGAGAATTTCCTCATTTGTTCTGAGGTTGCCATTCTGAGATCGAGAAGATACCACTACTTATTAACTCTAAAGTTAAAACTGCTGCTGTAAGTATCTATGATTCAATTTATAATAAATCTTAGCAAAGTGACTAGAAATAGTTTGGAAGCAATTAAAAATAAACAGCGGGAAGAAGCTAGGAAAGCAGACAAAACCATCACTCAAACTTCTATCTTATTCCTGAGTACAAAACTGGGATTGCAAATTTGATAACTTCCCTAGCCTTTAGGGTAAACATCACTTTCACAGGTTTTTCCCTTTAAAAGGTTTTACGTATTCTTTTTATTTTATGTCCATGAGTGTATTGCCTGCATGTAGGTAAGTACATCCATTACTACTCAATGTCCATGGAGGTCAGAAGAGGGCATCAGATTCCCCTAGGACTGGAGTTAGGAACAGCTGTTAGCCATCATGTGGGTGCTGGGAAATGAACCTGGGTCCTCTGCAAGAGCAGCCAGTGCTCTAACTCTTTAATCTATTAAGGTATGTAGCAATCTCTTCTTAGTGTAAAAATACGAAGGCCCATTTCTCATTATTCAAAATGGAAACCATTATTGTACCTTTTTTGGACAATTTAAGCCTCCCATATAATTTCTCTAAAATGTAACCAAACCAGGGAAAATATCTCTTATTAATAGTCTGTTAAGACAAAGGTATTAATATCATTAAAGCATGTATAATTCCTAATTTAAAAAAAAGTAAGCACATATTGCTAAATACTCCCACCTTGAACAAAGATGGAAGTCAATAAAGACACAAAATAAATGCCTGTTTAAACAACAAAAACAAACAAAAATATAAAAAGACACATGGACCAAAACAAGACTAATACATCCATTATGTACTACATTTCCCCATGGCTAGCTGCATTCAATTGTGAGGGCATATTCTACTTCAGCTACTGTTACTCTGTGACGCTCACTTTGCTACAGAAATGTGTATAATGGAGTCAATTTAGTTTCCACATTCAACATATTGACAGCATTCATATTTAGATACAGTTATGTCAGCAAATTCATGAAATTGGACTAGCTATACATTAAAATATCAAAGCTGTATAAAATTATGAAAGCTTTTCTACTATAGAAAGAGTACAAAGTTGTAACAGAATTCCATTTGAATAATTCATTTAAACTTGCTTCAAATAATGGTGGGATTAAGACTTACTTTAACAGTCTCAAAAATTCAATTACTTTAATAGTAATTACTTTCACTAAAGGAAAGAAACCTTGAGTATTAGTGGGGGAGGGTCAAAAGTTAAGAATTTCAAAATATAAGAATATCTTTAAAAGAAGAGATGAGTTAGAGATGTAGCTCAGGTGGAAGCATCAAACTAGTTATGGTGGGGTACACCTCTAATCCCACTAGAGGTAGGAAGATCAGAAGTTCAAGGCTAGCCCCAGTTACTTGAACTCCTGACTCAAAACAAAACAAAAAGCTGTAATTCTACTGGTAGGTCAGGACCTTTGGCAATGCTAGTATACCAAATGCCTGAAGTAAAAGCAAGCAAGACACAGGATAGGCTTCTCAGGTAACTATTGTAAAATTCTACCTTGCCTTCTAAAAGCGGGGAGGAGGGAGTGCTGCATTTTCTTTTACCACAGTCCTGGGATTCCAGAGCTAATACCAGATATTTAGTTCTAAACAGCGTATTAAAACACTTTGTCCCTAATTTAAGCAATTAACTACAATTCAAAAACATTACAATTCGAGACCAACTCATTAAGAAATCAACTTTTGGAGAACAATCTGCTTCTGACTGGCAACCAAGTGATCAATAAAATCTAATTAAGTCACTAATTCAATTATATTGATGAGTTTCACTATACTATGCTATCTTAAGGTCACACAAAGGTAAAACGACAAAATATTACTTAAATCTGTAATTTTGTTTTCAATTAAGCATTCTCAATTAAAAATAAAATCTTACCTTTAAAATCAATTCTCGTTCCTTTTCCTTCCTTCTTGTTCATTTTTACCTCAGAGTTGTTAGGGGCACCTTTCGAGTTCTCAAGGTAAGCTGAGCTCGCTCCTTTCTTGGAGGGATGAGGATCACAGAGTTTTGCATTAATCTTATAAAGCTCGAGGGCTTTAATAGCTGCTGCATTGTTATCCATACGAAGAAAAGTTGGACAGGAAGCGCAAAACTCATTCGTGCAGGCCTCATTTCCACAGCCCTCAGTTAACTGGTGGTAGTAGCGTTCTATTAAATGCTTTGCAGCGGCTCGCTTCCTGTACCAGACATTCAAACAACAAGCATAGTGATTAGTACAGCTCAGAAACAAGCTCAATAAATAATCAAGGCAGAAGTTAGTTAAGCACCAGAGTAATAAGCTTATATAAAGGTAAGATGTAAAAACTGGAAATCCACTATTTACCCACAACTAATGACTTAAATAGTTCACATTTTCTAAGAAACTATGATAAAGCATGTTGGCTTATGAAAGTCATCATTTTAATATGGTATGCTTTTCTTTGGTTAAAAAAGTAGGAACTAATTCATTTAAACTTGTTTCAAATAATGGTGTGACTTAGTCCTGGCAGTCTCAAAAATTCATTTACTTTAATACTAATTACCTTTACTAAAGAAAAGAAACTTTGAATATCATTGAATATCAGTGGGAGAGGGTGGAAAGTTTCAAAAATTTTCAAAACACAGGACCATGGTCTTTCAGTTCCACAACACAGCAGCTAAACACATGCTAAACAAGAGCTCTGCCACTGTGTTAAAGCTCCATCCCAGTATTTTTTTATTACACATGATTACTACTTCATTCTAACTGCTTATAAATAATTGATTTGTAGTAAACACAGAATTTCTATCAGAAATTGAAAGAATTTTCTTTCTCAATTAACAATCACAAGAGAATTAAAAGAAACTAAAGAAGTGAACTACCTACAGCTAGTATTGTACTAAAGGAAAGGTCCCAAGACATATAATCTTGAGCCCAAACTAGCCACTAAACCTCCTCATTAAAGGAACTAATGTTTTAAGTCTATTGGTACAAATTCATATTCCTCTTACTAAGTGAACTTAAGACATATAGATTAAGAGGTTTGATTATCATTATTAAAGCAGAGTAATCAAGATATTAAAGAAAAAGATTATTTTACTAAGGGAAATGTACTACATAATCTATTCTCACCATTTATCTGACTATGAAATTCTATCCTTTGAGATTATCATAACTTAAGTAGAAGAAATAAATTTAAAAAATAAGGAAAATAAGAAACAAAACTATTCATTTTGAACTCAAATTAACAAGCATAGGAAAACTATACAATATCAGAACTGTTAAATAGGAAGAATCTACCTGATTTCATTCTGAAAAACATTCATGCAATGACTTTACTAACAGATAGAATGAGGCCAATGAACACTAGAGGCAAACAAATAAAGGGCAAAAATAAGTCTTATTTTGTCTTAAAAGTAAAACTCTGATTCTAAACAAAGTATATGACAAAGAATGGTAAATCAAACACACCCAACTCATTCAGGTGCTTATATTTAGAAATATTCCATGCAAATTTATTACTCATGCCATGCAAATACGAGAAAAAAAAATCTATGAAATGACACAAAAATCATATGAACAAGGTGTAAGATATTTTGCAGTATTTTTGTATTAAAAAATCCCACAGTAGAAATTAGAGATCATGGAACTTCACTGAGATGTACAGAGTCTGGGACTGGATGAGCATTTCACTGGTTTCCTTAAATTAGCTGTTTTTTTTAATTAATAAGTTACTTAAAGTTATCTTACTTTTTAAATTACCGATTATTCCAGAAATGATTACGCAAAATATAAAGATGCCAACATATTAGAACATTAAATACAGAACTTAGGAGATTTAAAACATATTGCTTTTCTTCACTAAAGGATGGGAGAAAGATGCCATGCTCTCAAATACTAGAATTCGCTAGTAAGAATTTAGTGATTTCCCTTCTGTAGGGAAATTATAGACACATTTCACAAGTCGTTAAGTACAACAGTATCAGGTTGGCAAAATAGCTGATCAGCTGAAAACACCTACAATCCAAGCCTCATGACCCGAGTATGAGCCCTAGATCATACATGACAAAATGACAGAACTAATTCTAATTCTCCCAACTTGTCTTGACCTCCAAAAGCACTCAAGAGACCCCACACATGCAAAACACACACACATACAAACATAAATAGAATTTTAAAATTAAGTGAATTAATTAAGTTAAAGGTCCAGCATATGGGGGAAAAGTTGTCAATTTAATGAAAAAATTTTTTTAATTGGGGGAAAAATCAGCATGCCTAACAATATGGGTCTGACTCAATGAACTGATAAGAATGAACTAATTAAAAACTATATCCCTGCTGTACTGCTCACAAAAATCCTTGACAAAACTATAAGTATAAACGAAGCTGGTTTTGTTTCAAAGCAAAAAAATAGTTTTTTTTTTTTTTTCTGAATGATGTGATGAGTTTAAATTGATGTTTTTGACTCTACCTTTTCTTTATGTACTTGTATAATAAAAATTATTAAATATGTGTGAAGAAGACATTAGCAGTTTCAAAACTTATCTACATGGTTGGAATGACTGGGATCACCCACATGATTCCAAAGTTTTACTTATTATGATTTTCCTAAACATCAATTTCAAATTTCAAAATACTAAGATACCTTTCCTTAATAAAACTACTAGGTTTTATCTAAAAATAGGTCCAAGTCTTCTTCATATATATATATAATGTGCTTATATGCTGTGAATAAAAGATCACAAATAGCAAAAACAGAAAACCTAAGATTCACTTTCTTTTGTATTCTTGTATGACCTTCAGCAACCAAATACTCTAAGCCTCAGTTTTACCACCTTCAAAAGTCCTTTTACTTCTCTAGCACTTGATGAATGCCCAGTAACAAACTCTGAACATTCCCAGGCACTCTGACATAAACTATGTCATGTGAAACCCATGACTCTGAGAGGGGTTAGGAAAAGTGGGGCATGAATATGATCAAAATACATTATACGCATGTATAAAATCCTTAAGGAATTAATAAAAACACTGTTCAAAAATGAAGAGTATTACCTGGTTTAAATTCAGTGTGAGGTCACATATTATTACAATAGCTGTAACTGCTGTCACTCTTACAAGGATAAAATTTGGCTATAACTCTAATTCCACTAAACCTTGAAGGAATAACATAGGAAGCCACACATATGATAGGGATTGTAAAAATAAGGCTTTTCTCCAAAATTTGAACTTTTAATATTACTACATTCAGACTCCTACTCTACATTCAAGTGACAATTAGCAGCCTCACTAACAGTGGTTAAGAGGATCCAGTACCCACATAGTGACTAACAACCATTCATAACAACAGTTTCAGAGGATCCAATGACCTATTCTGACTTCCACCAACACTGCACAACACAGGTGCAGGCAATAAACTCATACACAGAAAATGAATAATAAGGAACATAATTTAAAATAGAAAAATTAAAAATAAAAACTAAACTACAAAGGTCATGCCACACCCTCCATAATACTAACAATCAACTATACTAAGTTGATTATCTATACTAAGCTCATTATTCTTCTAATTACACATCACGCCCAATAAAATTCTGAACTGAGACCTAAGAAATAACTGTTTTGAAATTACCTTCTATAAAATGGTATACTAGAAATGACTTTAAGACTCTGGCACTAGACTTCCTGATTCCTGTTCTGGTCTTGGTTATGTGGTCTTGGTTACAAGATTTGACTTTTTCAGTTCTGTCTCTTGTACTAAAGATAATCCTCTGCTGCACCCAGCTAGCACACATAGTTTTCAATTTCAAATTAGGATTTTTTTTGAAGGTTTTATGTTTTCACTCCCAATAATATCACAAATTATCTCTGTGTACATAATTTAGGGCATTCAAAAGGCATATAGATTCAAAGAATGTAAAAAGTCTCTAACTTGGAAACATATACATGAATAATGACCATTTGGTAAGCTCCCTGCCACGGTTAATACATAAATATCAGAAGTCAACAGATTATAGACAGTGTCAAAAGTAGCCTACTATCCCATTTTTTATAGCTAAAGAGTTTAGAATATTTTGCACTCATTTCTTTTACTTTCTCAATCAGATTTTTATTTTCTATTGCTTTAATATTTTTACTGATTCTTTGAGAATTTCATACAATGTATTATGATGATACTTAGATCTGCATCTCAAGGCCCACCTTACTCTCCTTCCCCTATTTCGTGTTCCTTATTATTTCTTCTGCAAATGTCTATCAATTCTACTTATGTTCCTCAAAAAGGTTTTGGTTATCCATCCATCTCTTGGAGCCTGGTCAACCGACAAGGCATCATACCAGTAAAGAAAACAGATTCACTGTCTCCAAGCTGCTATCAATTATCAATAGATCCTCAGCTAGGGCTAGTGCTCCATGTCTAGCTACACTTTCCATACTTGAATTGTTGTATGCCTTAGGCTTGCACAGGTCTTATCATGGTGTCAAAAGCTCTGTGAGTTCATATGCAAATCTGCCCGGCCAAGCGTTCCTAGTATTTTACCATGTATGGCTCCAATAATACTTCCTACCCTTCTACCCTAATGATTCCCGAGCCTTGGGAGGTGAGAGTGTGATACAAGCATCCTATTTAAGGCTGAGCACATACAGTCTATTATTCTCTGCATATCGACCAACGGTGGGTCTCTGTCATCTGCTACAAGAAGGACCTTCTCTGGTGAGAATGGAAAGATGCACTTATCTATGTGTCTAACAGTAAGTCATCTGAAGTCAGTTTAATACTTTTATCTATTTAGTAGGATGTCAGCAGGTTCTTGGCCCTAATAAAAAACTTAACAGGGGAAATTAAGGAGGTAGTGGTGGTTAAGTATGATTAATATACTGTATAAATACATGAAACTTTCAGAGAATAAAGAATAATACTTTTCACAACAGATTCTAAGAACATGGATTTTAACCTCATGTTTTATTCTTCTTACTTGTAACTGGAAGGTGCATGTTCAGTGAGTGACACGGCATGCTTGTTTTGGAGCTTGTGTAATTCTTGAATAAAACTTCTCAACACAGGAATACTGTTCTGTTATTATGGTGGAAAGGGGATACCACTGTCGCATAAACAAAGGGAAACTAATAGTAATATAACTTCAGTTACATCCCTTGCCAGACTTCCCTATTCTTTCAATATAAAAATAATGGATTTTGCCTAAAGCACTTTTTCAAAAAAGGACATTTTCTATTATTACAAAAACAAAAAAAACTTAATTTCATAATTTGGAGCCCTATGAGTTTAAGAATTAAGATCTAAATAAAGTAATTAAAGTACAGCATTTTGACTGCTGTTGTACAAATATGTTAGCCTGCCTACATTGACAGGTTTTGTGATTCAAACGAATGTTTTTTATGTAAGAAAAAAAAAAAAAAAAAAACAACCTACGAACATTAAGAACTTAAACTCATAGTACAATGGAAAAAATAACAAAGAACTTAGGAGCCAAAGAAAAAATATTTTTTAAAAAACTTTAAAAGAAATTTCAATTTGTCTATGCACATTTTCTTTATCCATTACATCCTTTGATATACACTGAAGCTGATTCCACTTCCTTATTATTACGTGTAATAAAGAACATAGACATGTAAACATCTCTCAGATTTCTAAGCAACATTTAAAGACTCAACAGAACCTCACAAAAATTGAACAAAACATTTCCAAAAGCATTCAATTAGGTCAAAATCACTCAGATACTAAAACAGACAATTAAGAGAACTACAGGGCAGTCAGCTGTGGCATTCAACGGAAATCCTAGTACTCAGAAAGCTGAGTCAGGAGAAACTTCTGAGTTCAAAGCCAAACAGGATGGTAGAGGGAGATCGTAACTGGAAAAAGAAAACAGAAAAGGAAAAAGGAAAAGGAAAGGAACTACAAGCCAATAAATAAGTCCAGTGAATATAAATGTAAACAACAAAAAACAAACAAAAAAAAAACCCAACCACCCCAACACATAAAAAAATCTCCACATAGTATTTACTTGTAAAAGGACAGTTCAACACACAAACATACAAAGAGCAGTTAGTTTTATAAACTGTATTAACAAAATGAAGAACGAAAAATGAAACAACCTAAACCAGGAACTAGAAAAATGGCACAGCAGTAAAGCACTCCTGCTGATCTTCAAGAGGAACCAAGTTCAATTCCTACCATCCACATAAGGCACTTAAGCACTGCCTGTAACTACAGGTCCATGGAGATCTGACACACTCTTTTGGCCATAAGCACATACATCTGGCATGCATATACACAGACACACACAAATATACATTTTAAAAGAAAGTAATTTTTTAAAATTAAAAATCTAAAGGAGGGCATGGTAGTAAATGCCTTTAATTCTAGCACTCAGGAAGCAAAGGCAGGCTGAACGCTGAGATGGAGGCCAACCTGGTCTACATAGTAAGTTGGAGGATAGGTGTGGCTACAGGGAAACCTTGCCTCAAAAAGACTCTCCTTACCTCCCCCGACCCCCCGAAAAATCTAAAGCCAGGTATGGTGGCATACACCTTTAATTTCAGCACTTCAGAGGTAGGGGAGTAAGTGGACCTCTGTGAGATCAAGGTAAGCCTGGCCTACATAGTGAGGTCCAGGCCAGCTGGGACTATAGGGAGACAGTCTCAAAAAAAAGAAAAAGAAAACAATAAAAATAAAATCTAAACCAAGAAGATCAACATATTTGACAAAACATTTCCAAGCTAAAAACTAATTTGGAAGAGAAACCACATGGAGAAAGCAACAGGCGTTCAGATTCAAGCTTGAGAACTTGAATAAGAATATTCACTCCCATCACATTTAAATGACACAGTCCAGAAATCTGGACAGAGCAATCAGGAAAGAAGAAAATGGGATAAGTTGGAAGAGTACAAGCTGCTACAATATGATATAAATGAAAAGTGTCAAGAATAACAAATGATAGACTCAATTTCACAGAAGAAGAATATGGAAAATCACAAAAGATATGACAGAACAGGTAAAACACAGAGAAACAGCCTACTCAGTGAAAATGATAAAGCAGCAAGTAGTTTGAGCCAAAGCTCTCTGGTGGGATGAGATGACATCTTAGCATCCACAAGGTAAGCCAGGTGCAGTCTTGACATCAGGACAAGCAACAGTCCTCAGAGGGCTTAAATCAAGTTGAAGGATCTGATGAATACTGATGACTTCTGTCTTATCAGGCAGCGGGTGTGGTGGATGTAACCACATACTTTGGAGGACTACATTAAGGGAACATTAGGAAACAAACCTACCTGTTTGAGACTGAACTACACTGAGGGCCTGAAAATAAAGAATAATCACAGGTCAGGGAAGTGAGGAATTGATTAACACGAAAGGGAGGTGGTGGCTTTTATCTTGCCACAGTCTACCAATGGGAGACAGTTGAGCAAGACAGACCTAAATTGCAGGAGAGCTGGTATATTAGTCACTTTTCTGTTGCTATGGTAGAAACACAGACCAAGTGAACTTATAAAAGGAAGAGTTTATTTAGCTTATGGTTCCAAAGAAGCAGGAGTCCATCATGGTGAGAAGCCATGGAGGCAGAGGTGGTTAGAATAGACACAGATACTAAGCACTCACATCTTCAAGCAGGCACAGGAAGCAGCGAGCAACTGGAGATCTGGCAAGGTTTAAAAACTCTCTAAGCCTGCCCCCACTGATATGCATCCTTCAGCATGGTCACACTTTCTAAGACCTCCCAAAACAGTGCTACCAACTGGGGACAAAATGTCCAAATACATAGAGCCTATGGAGGACATTCTCATTCAAACCACCACAGTTGGAGACATATATGCTGAGTATCTCAGAGAGAAGTAGGCTCGGGCTATCAAGCAGTGGTTAGTGGACTAGCCTTCTGTGGTAAGGAATAAACACCATCATCTACAGAATAACTACAGAGAATAATATTCTCAAGCTTCTGTTAAATGTGGACTGCTGCCAATAGAACTGACTCTGTGAGAGTTGCTGCCAAGACAACTTAAGAACTCTGAAGGTCAGGCACAGTAGAGCAATTGATTTCAACAGGATGATTCCTCCTACAGTATTCTGACTGAGACCAGTTCTCTAACACAAATAGTGCTCTGAGTGCTTCCATCACTCTCTAGAACATTAGGGAGACACCCCTTGGTTTAGACATTAGCCAACTTAGACGGAATACACTGGGGTTTCTCTGAAGGAAATGAAAGCTCTCTGGCCCAAGGACTACAAAGGGAAATGCTGCCAGCAAAGGCCCTGGTATATGAAAAACAGAAATTCTACAAATAAAGACAGCTCAAAAAGACACTGGCCTTGACTGGTTCCAGCTCAGCACCAGCCTGAATGATAGAAAATGGAAGAGACTCCAACTTCACTTAACCAACTGCTCCGTTTGGCAGCCTTAATATTAGCACACACAGAAGAAATCACTCCAATGCATTTTCATTCTTTCTTCTTTTTCAGCCTCTGTGTTTTGTTTTTCCTTTGACTCACCTATATTATTACTTTTATAATTTTTAAAAATCTTGTTTCTTATTCTATTTAATTTTGCTTACTTTATTACTTCTTTTATATCACTTGCTTTTATCTCTTGACCTTAGTATTCTTTCTCTTTTCATTCATTCTTGCTTTTTCCCTCCTTTCCCTACCCCTTTATGTCACTCAGTTACTATTTCTAATATTATCTAAAATAATTTTTAACTCCTTACTTTATATTATTCTTAGCATTATTTTATGGTCACTGGTAGTACAGATGTTGGCTTCTATTCATAACATTTCTATATCTGGTTTGTTGTTACTGCTGTTAGAGTTGCTTTTTTCTTCCTCTCTGAATGGAAGGATGGAGACAACCAAAGAAGACTGATCACTAGTAAGACATTAAAATTGGGAGATATATCCTGATAATATCACAAATAACACAGAAATGCAAAAACATTAAAAAGTGAGGAAACAAAACTACTTCAGAATATCAGCATTCAATAACCAAATACAAAATTACTTAGCTGGTTGAAATGCTGTACAGAGAATTCCAAAGTCTGCCTGTAAAAATGGTCAATGACATCAGAAAATGCAAAATAATAAAAGTACGAAGTTAACTCCAGGACAAGATAAAGAAGTCAGCAAAATGGTTGGAAAATGAAGCAAAGTCACAGAGATTGGAGGTGAGGAAGGAGAATGATGGAAATAAGAAACAATGAATCAAATAAATATCTCAAGTGAAAGCACCAGCAATAGATGAGATTAAGCATAAGACAAATAGCAGGGATTGAAGACAAAGAGGAAGAAATACTATATTCAGATATTGATAAAGACAAAATAATCAAGAAGCATTTTCATAAATCTGGGACATGCTCAGCAAGATAACAAACTAAAGAAACTATGAAGTTGAAGGAGCTGAGACAATTAATCTAACAGAAAGCTAGTATCTAGAATATACAACTCAAAAAATGAAAGAGAAATACAAGTGGTCAATAAAAGACAAAATGTTCAATATATCAAAAAATGCAAATCAAAACCTTAAGATTCCATCTGAACCCAGTCAGAAAAGTTGTCACATGAACTGCAAATGTTGTCTATGATTGGAGGGGCAGGGTGGAGATGGGATACCTCATATACTGCTGGTGGGACTACAGATTGGCAAAAATAATAGGGAAATCGGTATGGAAGATCTTCAAAAAAATAAAATATAAAACTATCATACAATTCAGCTATACCACACCCACATATATGCATAGTCTTAAATGCATATACCAAAGAGACACCTACAAATGTTTACTGAGGCATTATTCATAGTAACCAAACTTAGATGTCCAACAACAGATGAACAAGAAAAATTCAGTGCATATGCACAATGGAGTTTTTAATTTAGCCATTAAGACTGAAATTATTTCATTTGTTGGAAAATGGGTGGAACTAGACTCATGTTAAAAACAGTAAGCCAGACTCAAAATGAAAATTACATTCTTCTCTCTCATAGTTAGTGTGCTAAAATTTGTTAACTTGCCACACCTGGGTAAAAGAGCCTCAATTAGGGAATTGCCTTCACATGTTCTGTGGCCATGTCTGTGGAGCATTTCCCTGATTGTTGAGTGATGTAGGAAGGCCCAGCCTACTGTGGGTTGGTGCTACCACTGAGAAGGTTGCTCTGTATTGTATGAGAAAGCAAGTTGAACAAAGCCAGGGGAGCAAGTCAACAAGCAACGTTCTTCCATGACCTGTGCTCCTGGCTCCAGGATCCTGGCTTGAGTTCCTAACTTGGGCTCCCTTAGTCATTAACTGTGATCCAGGAGATGCAAGCCAAATAAGTTCTTTCCTCTCCAAGTTGGTATTGGTCAGAGTGTTTTATCACAGCCATTGAAGGCAAACTAAGACTACAGATTTTTACCCAAATATGACATCAAAGACAAAGAGGGGTTATTTGGATTAGTGGGAGAGGAAGCAAATCAAGGTACTGAAAAAGCGAATATAAGTGGAGTAAATCATATGCATACATAAAGATGCTATAATAAAATAGTATTTTGTAGGTTATTTTTAAAAGAAAAAGAATTTGTGGTAAGAAAACAGAAAATACAATTATCCTGACAATAAATGACATATTATTTGCTGAAAACACTATGAACAGCCCAACAAATACTTACAACTAGGAAATGAATTCACTAAAGTTGTGGAGTCAAACAAATGACCATATAAAAATCTGTTGTATTTCTAAACAGTAACAAAAAAACTTTTACAGAAAATTAATTTTAAATTCACTTAAAACAGAAATCAAAGAAACTGCAGGAGGTAACACAAACCAATAATCCCAACACTTTAGAGCCTGAGGAAGTAGGATCACTGTGAGTTTAGGTCTTCCGTGATATACACAGCAACACCCTTATAAATAAAGTTAAAATAAAGATAAAACAAAATCAAAGAGTAAACCCCAGCCAGACAAAGTGGCACGTACCCATAATTTAAAAAATTCGGGAGACAGACACAAGAGGATCAGGAGTTTCCATCCAGTCTGAGTTACATGACATCCTGTTTGAAGAAAATTATGAAAAAAAAATTCTGAAGTATATATTTAAGCAAGGAGGTAACACTAATAATAAACTGTATACTGAAAATTACACTTTACTGAGACATTTCTCAAAACATATAAATGGAAGCCAATATTTTAACATGGCAATATGACCCAAAGAAATCTATAAATTCAGTCCCTGACAAAGCTCCAAGGTGTATTTTTATGGAAACAAAAATAACTCATCCTAAAGTACCAAATGAATCCTACAAAAGCAAAACAGTCAAGAAGAACAAAAGAGCTAAAGACCTCATATTTCCATTCATATTACAAGTTACAATAACAAAACCAGTATGGAACTATCAGACATTAAAAAAAAAAAAAAAATCAATGCAACAAAGTAAATGCTCATGAATTTCAAATAAACTTTAACACAGGTGCTAAGACTAACAACAGAGACAAGCACATAGCACATACAAAATAACTAAATTAGACTCTTACCTTTCATCATATATAAAAATTATCTCAAAATGTATTATGGAGGTAAATCCAAGACCTCTAACCATAAAATTCCTAAAAGAAAATATGAAGCTACATGACAATTATTAAATAATTTTTTTATAAAAGCACAGGCAAACTGAGGCAACATCAAAATTAAAATTTCTCTCTGAATGGCAGAAGCAAAAAAGATAAATTCTGAAATATGTGATAATATGTGCACACTATTATGTGGTTAATATTCAGAATGTAAAGAGAACTATTATAATTCAACAACAAAAATCCTAACAATCTAATTAAAAAGGGCAAAGGATCAGAAGACATTTCTCCAAGAATATACGTAAAAGGCCATCGAGTATATGGAAAACTGTTCAACACCAGAAATAATTAAGGAAATGCAGAATAACCTAAGGAAATTAAGAATAACCTAACCTTTATAGCATAAGGGTGATTACTATCAAACAAAAAACCAGCCAATCGTTAGTGAAGATACGGAAAAACTGCACCCTTGTGTACTGCTGAGTATAAGCCCTGCAGACCTGTGAAAGACAATACAGAAGTTCCTCAAAACTTAAAAACAGGATGGCTTTCACATCTGACATCATCACCCTCTTCCTAATATACAAAAACTGAAACTGAAAAAAAGTTTTATGACAGGAGAAGTGATGTCACTATTCAAGTAACTACCCACAAACTTCGAGAAATGGAAAGTTGAAAACAACCACACCTTGGGGCTGGAGACATGGCTCAGCAGTTAAGAGCACTGGCTGTTCTTGCAGGAGACCTGGGTTTGAATCCAAGCGTTGTCCACATGTAAGTTAACAATGGTCTGTAATGCCAGTCTGAAGGGATCTGATATCCTCTTTCTGTCCTCCACGGGTACTAAACATCACAGGTGCACACACACATGCAGTTATAACATCATACATATAAAAATTTAAAAATATTAAAAAAAAAATCACAACTTAGCTGGGCCTAAAAAAGAAAAGGGGCTGTAGAGATGGCTCAGCAGTTAAGGGCACTGGCTGCTCTTTTGGAGGACCTGGGTTCAATTCCTAGCACCCATGTGGCAGCAAACAACTATCCATTAACTCCAATTTCAGAGGATCTGACATCCTCTTCCAACCTCTGTGGGCACACAAGCAGGTAATACATTCATACACATAAAAATTAAAAAAAAAAACAAAAACAACAGGAAATATAAATTTAGCTCCAAAAAATATGGAGCGGGGAAGGGCAACAGTCTTTTAGGAAGGGGAGACAGAACCATTTTTAAATACACCAGAGCACTCTGCTGCTACTGTCAGCCCAGAGGCAAGCCCATTAGCTTGCTGGGTTTTATCAAAAACTTACCACAAGGAAAAGAAGTACAAAGTCCAGGTCACTCTATCCATAGCTACAGTGGGTAGGGTGAAGGAATGAGAAAGAGAAACACTTTTATGTTCCCCACCCAAAAGCAAAGGGTCATCAAAGTGCTGACACCTAATCACACAACAGACTGCTTCTCCACTTATACACATCCTTTACCCTACAGTAGTAAAGGCCTGTTTATAAAAGTTTTTCGTATTATCACATCCAGTGATTAAGAAAAAGTTGTATGGCATAGTTAATAAAAGATGGGGTGCAGTTTGAAGACAAGAGGAATCTGAACCAAATAGAGCAGACATACTAAAATTATTAAGCAGGAATTTAAAACTACTATGATTAAGATGGTAAGGGTTTTAATGATTTAAACTAGACAATATGCAAGAAACCATGGGAAAAGCTGAGTGACAAGATGACTAAAACAAATGTCCTGTCCATCAACAGAAAGAGAAAGGGGCTAGAGGTTAGTCTTTACACTGTAAGGCCCAAGGCTAAAAAGAATCCTGAAGTGCCTGGCCATGAGCCACTGAATCTTCCTATGAAATGTAGGCCCAACCCAGTCCCCTGAAGGACTTTTTAGACACTTTCTCAATAATTTTGAACATACTAACTGCATACATGGGACATCTACTAGTGCTTTAACAGTGACAAAATGCTGAGCACAACATCTGCAGCAAACCTAAATTTGATGAGTCATCTAACATTGAAATAACAAAAGGCAACAGATTACAATGAATGGAATTCTTAATCATTCATTGGGCTTACATCAGATGCAAACAAGCATAAAGAACTTTCTGGTAAAATGCCATAACCTCACTAACAAAATGAGGTAACAGAAATTACCTGCTACATCTAAACTCTTAAGACAGATCAAAATAGAAATTTATTAAAAAGTCAACCGCTTCAGGAAAAGAAAAATAAAACAGGAATCAAGTGAAACAATCAAGCACTGAGATTATTTTATTTATTGTTTTTATTTTATGAGTATGTGTATTGCCTGCATGTGTGTAAGCACACCCACATCATGCAATGCCTGCAGAGGTGAGCCACCATGTTAGTGCCGGGAATCAAATCTAGGTCCTCTACAAGAGTAGTCAGAGCTCTTAACTCCTGAGCCATCCCTCTAGCTCCCAGCACTAAGATAATTTTAAAAATTCAAATTCTTGAACAGAAAGTACACTAAAGTGAAATTAAAAATACAGTGAAGGCATCAACTGTAGAACACATTACAGAAATAAAGAAAGAAATAAGAAGTGGGGACCAGTAATTGAGAAGCACAGACTGTACTGAGTATGAGGCAAGCCTGGTCAACCTAACACGTTCTAAAAGCCTGGCTACAAACTGGGGCCCATCTCAAAAAATAAAAGTAAAAAGAGAGGAAGGAGAGAAAAAAAAAAAAAAAAACCAATATGAACAGGAGGAAAAAAATTAAGTAACATGAAGTTTATGGAAGATCTGGGATATCATTTTAAAAATACATACTAAGAGTTATTGGAGCTCAAAAGGGACTTGAGAAAACCAAAAGGAAAGAAAAGGTTTGGTTTGTTTTCCCCTCTTGCCCAAAGGATAATAGAAAATTCCTCAAGCTGACTGAAGGATAGAAATATTCGTATACAGGAAGGGTAGAAGTACCAAATCAAATTCAAATCAACCAAGTCTACTCCAAAAATGATGGTCTAATAAACATTCTAATAAAAACAGGCTGGAGAGGTAGCTTAGAAGTTAAACAAAAGAACTGATCTTGCAGGAGACCATCTGGTTCCCAACACTCACATCCAGGACTCACGATCACCTGTTATTTCAGCTTCAAGGGATCTCACACCCCTTTCTCATCTCCTTGGGTACTGTACTCATGTGCACAAAACTACTCACAGACACCTACATAAATATATACATAATTAAAAGTAATCATGAAAATTTTAAAAATTTAGGGCTAAGCGTATTGACTTTTAATTCCAGTACTCAAGAAGCAGACGCACGAGGAACTCTGTGAAATCCAGGACAGCCTTGTCTACATAGTGAGTGCCAGTCCAGTATGGATACAGGAAGACTTTGTCTCAAAAAATGAATAAATAAATAAACTGAAATTTAAGAAAGCAAACTGATTCCTAAAGCAGCAAGAAAAAAAGCACACTGGGCATTCCAAACTACCTGATGGAAGCCTTCTAAAAGGAAACATTGTAGACCAAACTGGAGATGGATGGCATTTTCATATTGCTAGAGAAAAACAGAATTTTTTTTTTAAAACAACCAACCAAGAATATTGTGCACAGGCACTGGAGAGAAGGCTCAGTGATTAAGAGCATAGGTTGCTCTCACAGGTGACCTGGCTTCAGTTCCCAGCACCCGCAGAGCAGCTAACAATCATCCATAATTCTAGTTCCTGGCCTCTGCAGGCATTGTACAGCATCGGTACACTTATATAACGCAGACAAAAAAACAAAAATAATTTAAGAAAAGATTATCCCCAGCAAAGATGGTCCTAAGAAATGAAGGAGGGATAACACATTTCAACATATGAGAATCACTATGAGAACCACTCATCAGTAACTCTCCCCTAGGAGAAATGAGAAAGAAGTTCTTCAAGCTCAAAGAAATGTGAGCAAACTGGGCATGGCAATTTAAGCACGTTATCCCAGTACTCCAAGGCTAAGGCCCAAAGAGCACCACAAGATAAAAGGCAGTCTCGACTACAAAGAATGAAACTATATCTCAAAAACAACGTCCCCCTCAAAAACAGGTAGCAAGTAAGAAGAGTACGGTAGTATAAAATTACCAGTAAGAGTAACTAAACATGCAAATTCAGAATGCCTTGATATTATAAGAACAGCATATGAATCATACATGGTTTGTATAAATTAAAAATAACTCAAAATGATCAAACATAACTAAGGAGTCTGGAGAGATGGCTCAGAGGTTAAGAGCACTGGCTATTCTTGCACAAGACCTGGGTTCAAATCCCAGCACACACACATGGCAGCTAACAACTGCCCCTTAACTCCAGTTCCAGGGGACCCAATATCATCTTCTGTCCTCTACAGTAATGTACAACACAGGCACACTTACATACATGCAGGCATTTCACTCATACACATAAAATAAATTTTAAAAATTAGAAAATCTTACTCATACACATTAAAATTTTAAAAAATTAGAAAATCTTAAAAGAAATAACTAAGGAGTCTGTTGAGAGATGAAAAATGATGCAAAATGGAACACCAAAATGCCCATGACACCAAAAACATCCTATGATTTTATGAAATCCTTATTAAAATCCAGATATTCTTCACAGAAATATAAAATTTCTATACAAAATTTCATATGTAACCACAAAAGCACCTAAAGAGCCAAAAAGTAACAGAAAAACAAACACATCATAATACTTGATCTCAAAACATACTAGAAAACAAGGGCAATAAAACAATATGTTTCTGTCATTAAAAGAGATATACCAATCAATGGAATAGATTACAGAACCCAAAAATAAAACCATGTATTTACAGCCAAATAATTTTTGGTAAAGGCATTAAGAATATCTCTTCGATAAACTCTTGGAAAACTGGATGCACTCCTCATGAAAAAGAATGAAGCCAAAGGCCAATCTATCACCTTATACAAACATTAACTCAAAATGCAGATTTAAATGTAAGACCCAAGACTAGGAAATTACTAAAAGATTACACAGGAAATGCTTCAGAACACTGGTCTAGGCAAAGATCTTTTGGATATGCAACATAAAGCACAGGTAACAAAGACAAAACTGAAAATCTAACATTGAACTAAAAACTGAAAAGCACTAACAATGATGGAAATGCAAATGAGAGATCATCTCATTTCAGTGAGGTATCATCTTCATCCCAGCGAGAATGGTTATTATCGAAAAACTTAAAATATAAAATATGGCTTGCTTTAGTGGCACACAGCTTTAATCTCTAGCACTCAGGAGGCAGAGCAGGTACAGTGATGTGGTTCGACAGGAAGATTCTACTTCGAAAGATAACTATGTTGACAACAATTAATTATACCTTTCAAAGCCTCTACTAGAGGGATTTAAAATATTACCAACACAAAGAAACGATATATTCCTGAGTTAGTGAAGATGCTAAGTGCCATAATCTCATCATATACTTTGAATACACATATTGGAATATAACATAGCCCATAAATTTGTGCAATTTTGTGTAAATCACAAGCATAAAAAAATAAGGGCAATGTAAACAAGGAGATAAAAATCTATAGCCAAAATGAAATGTTAGAGATAGAAAGCATCACAACAGAAATGAAGAATGCCTCTGATGAGTATATCAACTAATTACAACTTGGTGAAGAGATGATCTGAAGCTTCAAGCATTATCAGCAGAAATCTCAGGAGTGAAAAGTAGACACTGAAAAAACAGTGTAAGAATTCTGAGTCATTTCAAAAAGACAGCATGCTTGTGAACTTCAGATGGAGAAGGAAAGAAGTAAATATTTGAAACAATAATAACTAAACATTTCCCTGAATAAGGTCACACACCAAATTAAATATCAAGGAAGTACAGGGAGCACTATGTAAGACAAATATAAAAGAAAAAGGAAAAAGAAAAAAAGAAAAGTTTTGTTTTTTGGTAGGCCACATCAGCCAGAAGGGCAAATATATAAGTAAAGAAAACAGAACCTTAAAAACATGACACTTACAGGACAACTGCAAGCAACTAGAGTCGAAAATTCAAAGAAAGGTCTAGAAAATACAAAAATGGACAAAATGAAAATTTCAATTCATACGAAACCCCAAAAGCCATTAAAAAAATATTTGATTTTTGCTAACAGTGAGTAAAAGTTAAAGACTCTTTCTACATTGACAAGCATAGAGGCTTCAGCTTCATGTTACCAGAAATTTCAAAACGTTCATAAATCACCAGATAAGAATAAATGCTGTAACTAACAGGTTTTAAGCAGTTATGTGATAATTAAACTTGCCTTTACAATAACTCCATTTTCTAAACTGTGGCAGCCAATCCACTTATGACTACTGTTGATTTCCCAAGCAAAGAGTGACACCATACCAAGAACAAAGTAGTAACAAGAACAAGAGGAAGAAATCAGTACAGAAGTACTTAAATTTAAAAGTTCTTTATAGTAAACACAAAGCAGAAAGTGCTAAAGATAATACCCAAGTTTCCCATATGCACAGCAAGAACAATCAGGGCCATCAGCTATGTGTTAAGATCAGCCTGTGCCCTGCCCTAAGTTACTTCATATTGTGTTTAACAGTGATTTTCAGACTGTGCCTTGCCCTGAGAGATCCCATTACAAGCAGCTTTTGGCTCTGTTCTTAAGGAGAGCACTATACAAGTGACATATGAAAGGTACCACGGACATCAGACTAATAAATTACTTGCTCCCAGGTAAAAAGGAAAGGGTGTCACCTTACAAATTTATCACAGCTGGGGCTATAAAGGGTACATGGACATAGAAAAATCTTAGCAGGAAAATGAGACGCAACAACTCACTGGAAATACCAGATCAAGGAAAGGGTGCAACTCTCTCATCTGGAACCCATATGGAGGTCATTTAGCACTGTGACGGCAACTGCCAAAAGACAGAGAAGAAGACCTCACCAGGGGCTCTGCTTGGCTTGGCCCCTCTGGTTGATGTGGCCTACTCAAAATTTCTTACAATTATTTGCCCATTTGGACCTGATGTCTATCTGTCTTATCCATCTGGTTTTAGCCCGGTGTTTCTGACTCTACAGGTAGAATCAACTCTGACCCTGCAGTCTATAGCAGCGGCACTGCTCCTCTAGACAGCAAACCCAGCAAGTTTGTTGGTTATCTTACCTCCAACAGACTATTTCTATTTCTATCAGCTTCCCAGCTTGTGAAGTTTCCAGAACCTCTGAAATTCTGCCATAGCCTTTTAACCCCTTGTAGTCACTCTGTAGCATAAGAGCGATGATAGATTAGATAGATAGATAAATAGATAATGCCATGTGATTTCAGAGTTAGAATTAGGACACTGGAAAAAAAACAAACAATTTTTGCCTCAGCCAGATATATCAAGTAGAAATCCCTGGCAAATTGCAACCAACACACTTTCTGAATTTAGTGTTACTCGAAATATTCTAACATTGTAGAAAAACACAAGCATATTCATATCTGACATACTGCACTCATGACACTTGAGATGTTAATGAAAGAACAAGAGTTGGGACATGTGTGGGACATACTTATAATCCAGAACTCTAGAGACAAAGGCAAAAGGCAAGATTCTGGTGTATGTGCATGAGTGCCTGTGCGTACACAGACACAGTAAAGTCTGGGGATATGGCAGACACTCTGCAAAGTGCAATGTTCTAAATTCAATTGACAGCACCACAAAAAGCAAGTAGCCATTCATCAAGATTTGGTAAATGACTTCTATACATTGCAAACAATTCTCTAGGGGGGGAAAAAAAAAGAGCCATACAAATGATAAAAATTTCTACAAAGCTGACCAGTAAGAAGTTCCTAGTTGTGCTGTGTTGGAATGCTGCAGATCCATATCCAAACGGTCTCGGGCTATCTTGTCCCTTAAAAGTTGTTCACTGCCCACCTACTTCTTACCTAACATCCTAGTGACTATAAACAGACCATTAGCTTCTATCAAATTAAAAGACAATGTCAACAGATAGCCCCTGAAACCTACAGCAAGTATTTCACCTGCTTAAAAATAATGTTTCCATTAATAGTATTTGAAAATACTGATCTATTACTTTCTTTTGTTCTGTAACTATAAAAACTTCATGAAACTGTTACCATGTTAGAACATGTTATTTGAAACAATCCATATTCTCTGGTCACTTTTATTTGGCACTATAATAAACTACCTTGTAATTCCCTTTGAAGTGATGGCTGTTATTTGTGTTGACACTGTGTCATTTAATCACCATAATATGAGGCAAGAGATAGCAGTTATAGAAACAAACAGAAGACCTTGTCAGTAAAAAGCTCTGCTTTTCGTTGATTTGAGTGGGCATCCTTTTATTTTCCTTTTAACTTCTCTAGACTCTAAACTGCATTAACAATAGAAAACCTCTATGTGATAAAGCATCCTCACTAATGTTCCCTAAAATCTTTTGAGGGAAAAACAGATACACAGAATAAAATTCACAAATCACATCAACTCCAAAATCTTTTCCCTATATTAATATCAATGGGAAGTTAACCAAGTTTGACTCACACTACTTTCTGAGAAGACTCAGTCATCTCTAAAGTGAATTAAGATCATGTTTCCTTGTATTTAAAACAGAAGCTATACATTTATGTTGGATGTGGCAGAAAAATTCACAGATTATGATGCACATTAATTCTATTTCCAGTGTCTTACACTGGCATCCCCTTATCTGTTAGGAGAAAATCAAGAACTGTAATACTCTGTGAAGGTCTTCTGTGATCTGCTTGTTGCTTTCTACTGTGGGCTACCATGTTTCACATCTTCTCTCATCACCTATCCTCTCCTACATTCCACTAATACTGAACCTGCACATAGTCTAGTGGACTTGCTGCTAATCTTTCTGACTTTAGATATTAGAAGTATGAACAAAAGTTCCCAGAACAACTGTGTTTTGTAACTGAACCTTTTGCAGAAGCTGATCAACTGATTAGAACATCAATGATTGCAAACTTTAATTACATTTTATCTTGGGCCATCTTTTAGCATCCTAATTAGCCACTTCCCCTCCTGACTTAACATCCTGTGACTAATATAAAAATCTTTTGGAGTGTATTAACACCCAGCTTCCACCAACTGAAAAGCTGAGTGTCATCTAAGGCCTATAGATTAGATTGTTCTTTCACTGTAACCATACATCTATTTAATATTTCCACCAATGTATTTGAAAAGTGTCCTGACTTATGGCTCTGTTATTATAAAAACTTAATAAACTGCTACCACATTAAGAGCATGGAATTTGGGGTAACCTTAATCTGTATTCCTGACCCATTGTCACTCATATTTAGTACCAGAATAAACTCGCTCTTATCCCCTTTGAGGTGAAAGTTGTGTTTCTCAATCAACAGAAGTATCACTCTTCCTGCCAAGAACACTATGGTCCTTAGTTTCTATTTAACATGTCACTTCTATGCTCTCATAGCAACCAGAATCTCTACTTTTATAACTTTCAATTCATTCAACACTAAGGAGGCACAATGATTTCCAATAATTTGCTGTGGCTTCAAAGTCTCTCAAATTATACAGACTCAGTATTCTCTGTTTTATATTTTGTTACTGTTACATATTTCCAGTTAAGTTTTTTTCCAGTTATCTGACTTTGAAGAGAAATAAGATTATCTATCAGTTTCTTGACTTCATCCTTGTATAAAGGACCTGCAAAGCCTCAATCAGAACAACTTTATGATGACAAAACCCAGAATAGAAATTTTTGAAAATAGGGAGAACCATTTACATGATTAAAGATATTTCCTTGGGAGCTAGAGAGTAGGCTCAGTAGTTAAGCAGGCTCTTAACCTTTCAGAGGACTTGACTTTGGTTCACAACACCTACAGGGAAGATAATAATCATCTGTAACTCCAGTGAAACCAACCCGTTCTTCTGATCTTCATGGACATGTCATGTGCATGGTGCACTTATACAGACATAGGCAAAATGTTCATACACATATAAATACAAATAATTTTTTAAAGACTTATTTTAGAAAAAATTTGGAATGTAATTGGTGCATATATACTTACATAAATGAAAAATGTGCCTAAATTAACCATCACATAGAAACTAAAACATCCAAGCTCTACAATCATAATTTGCCTAAATGGCTCCACTCTCCCATCAAGTTTGAGGACACACACACAGAACATGTAGTACAGTGACCTGTCATATGACAAATACTAAAGACTGCATGGTATTCCCTACACTTGCATGATGAGAACATAACTACAAGTTTGGTGGTGTATTTTCAAGTCAGAAGTATGATACCTTCTAGCTTTATTCTTTTTCCTTCAATTACTTTGGCTAGTCAGTGTCTTTAGTGGTTCCCCATAAATTTTAAGATTTTACCCATCTGTGAAAAAAGCTGGATTTCTGACAGGGATTACATGAAATCCAGAACTGTTTGCAAAGTATTGATATTTTATTAACTTTTTATTTATATTTGCTTTATTTTTAATTTATGCATATGCATGTACTCCAAGCGTGTATGAAAGTTCACCCATGTCATGCAATGCCATGGAGGTGAGAAGAGGGTACAAGATGTGCTGCAACAGGAGTTATGGACAGTTGTTAGCCACCATGTGAGGGTAATTAAGGGCTGAGCCACCTCTCCAGTTTGTCTTCATGGATGTAAGTGCATCCATGTCATGAAAAGCCCACAGAAGCCAGAAGAGGGCACTGGTTTCCCAGAAACTTGAGTTAAAGAAAGGTTATCAGTCATGTGGGTAATGAGAACCAACCAATCTAGGTCTTCTGAGAGAACAGTCAGTACACTTAACTGCTGAACCATCTCTCCAGCCCAGAAAGCATCAATATTTTAATAACATATTCTTCACAACAATGAATACATCTTTCCATTCATTTGTGCTTTCTTCAATTTCTTTCATGTTTCCTTCTTTTCAGTGTAGAGACCTTTCATTCTTTTTGTAAACTTATTCCTATTTTATTTTAAATTGTACGTAGCCATTTCAAATGGAATTTTCTTGATTTGTTTTCCAACTCCTGACTTTAAAACTTTATTCTGTATATAAAAACTTTATGAAACTTATTAATTTTAACATGTATTTTGATGTCATCTTTAGGATTATTTTCTGAGGAAAGGTCTCCCATATAGCCCAGGCTGACTCCAGATGAACTGTATAGGCCAAGCTTGTCTCAAACTCCCAATTCTCCTACCTCTGCCTCACAAGATCATGTGCCACAATACCTCTTTTAAATTTTTCCTATACATAAGATCTTATCATCTGCAAACAAGGGCAACTTCTTCCTTCTTTACTGGGATAACATTTTTTATTTCAAATAATTATTCTTCCAATGCAACGCTGAAAAGCAGCAGTAAGACTGAGCAACCATCTCTTATCTCTGACCTAAAAGAAAAATCTTCCAGAGACCTAAAAGATGGCTCAGCAGGTAAAGGTACTTGCCACCAAGTTTGACAATCTGAGATTCTTCAGGACCAACACTATGGAAGGAGAATACCAACTCTCTAAAGTTGTTCTCTGACCTCCGTATTTGATACAGCATCCTCACATGTGCATACACATGCACAAATAAAGTGCAGTAACTTTTGTAAAGAAAAAGTCTCAACTTCACCACCAAGTGTAATGTCAGGAGTTGGACTGACATATATAGCCTTTATTGTACTGAGAGACATCCCCTGTATATGTATTTTGGTTAAAGTTTTTATTCTAAAGAGGTAAGTTTTGTGAAATGCTTTATTCCCTTCGTTCAAATGATCACATTTTTTTTTTTTTCCTCTTCAGTCTATTAACAGGTCTGGGGTAGTTTGAATGTGAAATGTCCCCCACAGGCTTATGTACTGAATGTTTAATCCCCAGTTGGCCTGTTTAGGAAGGTTACAGAACTTTTAGCAAATAGAGCCTTGCTGGAAGATATTATGTCCTAGGGATGGGCTTTGAGAGTTTATGTCCTTGTCCTACTTCCTGTTCTGTTTCCTTTGTGTGAAAAAAATTTTGATTAGCAAGCTTTCTGCTCCTATCATCATGCTATGCTGTTTAACATGAACTACATCCAATCTAAAACTGTATGCTAAAATAAAGCCTAAGTTCACCGCTAAGTTGTTTTTGATCATGGAATTTTATTACAGACAAAAAAAAAAAGTAACTAATACATGAGGCACCCATGTACAGGTTTGGAGATGTCACACAATCTTTGATTCCCTGGAGATAAAATGCACTTAATTATGATGAATGACAATTATGTGTTACTTCAGTCTGTTTAATATTTTCTTCAGAAGTTTTGCTACTGTACTACAGTAGTAGTTTCTCTCTTGCTTTCTTATCAGAGTAATAATGATGGCCTCAAAGATAGTTTGAAAATCTTATTTTTGGACAAGTTTGCAAAAGAATGGTATTAGTTTAAAAATTAGTGGAATTCAGCAGTAAGGTCACTGGGTCCTGGACTTTATTTATTAATCTCTTTAATTATTATGGTTCTAGTCAATTTTCAGTACTTTAAAACGATTAAATCTTGGTACATTATATGCCGAAGAATGTGTGCTTTATTTTTCTTGTGTGTTAACAAAAAATAGGTTCTAGGTTAAAAAATCTTGTGGTGCATAATTATTCATGACAGTCTCTTGTAAACCTTCGCTCAGTGGTATCACATGTAATGACTTTTGTTTACTCTTCTTTATCAGAGGAAGGGTTTCTTAAAATTGTCTTCAAAAATTAACACCTTTTGTCTGTCTTTCCTATTGTTCCTATTATTCCTATTCACTTCTGTTCTGATTGTCAGTTTTCCTTTCAACAAATAACTTAGGATTTAAATTGTTCTTTTATATATTTTCTTAATTTACTGAACCACGTTACTTAAGACTGTCCATCATTTATTTAATTTCTATAACCTTCCATCTTAGAAAAGTTGTGTATCCTGTGAGTTTTGATATACTGTTTCTACCTCTGCTTCAATATAATTTTAATTTCTTCTTTGACCCATTGATTTTTCAGAGTGATTTTTTAATTCTTCTGCATGTAGATTTTCAGAAGTTCTTGCTACTATTTATATCTGGTTCTATGCATAGTACTGTGATTTGAAAACATATGTTTGACCTGATTTCATTACTACTTAAATTTTAAGATTTGTGTTGTGGTCTAGAATACAATTTATGCTGTGTAATTGCCAGTATGCATTTGAAAGAATGCACATTCCCACAGTGTTGAGTGGACTATTCCATCTGTCTCTTAGGTATATTTGGACTAAGGCGTAATTTAAATCTAATGCGTCTGTAATGATTTTCTTTCTGCGTTAACTGTACATTGTTAAGAGAAGGTAGTGAAATTTCCAACTCTTACCATATTTAAGTATTTAGGTACTCTAATATTCAGTACATATAGATTTATAATTGCTATACCCCCCCTTGATTAAGTGACTCTTTTAACATCACAGAATGACTTTTTTCATGTTTTACAGTTTGTGATTTGTTCTCTACTGTTAACTGAGGAATCACTGTCCATATTGTATTGGTTTCCATTTTTCCATAAAATATATTCCTCCATCCACCCTTTTAATTTGATCTCTGTGCACACTTAAAGAGTTTTGTAGACAGGATACAGTTGGTTCTTGCTTCGTTATATATTCAGCCAATAAATGTGTTTTGATTGGTACACTGAATCCATTTACTGCTAAGGTAATTACTGATAGGTGGTTACTACAACTACTTTGTTAACTATTTTCTAACTGTAATGTACAGTCTTTCTCCTTTTTTCCTCTAATTCTCTTACTTTGTGATTTGATTAAGTTTTTTTGCTTGTCTCACTTTGATTTCTTAGTGTATCCACCACTGATTATATGGATTTGCAGTAACCATCAGGCTTTCATAAAAGGTCACCAGTACTTCAAGATTATAATAATGTGAGATTGTACTAAAAATTTTGTTCTACCTCAACCCACATTTTAAATTTCTTTACGTGCAACCCAAATTACTGTTGCTATTAACTCTCATCTTAAAGAAATATGATTTATACAACACCATTAAAGAGTTATGAGTATTCTGAATTACATTGTATATTTAGACTGTGTAGTTATATTTACAATAACCATTGAGTTTTATATTTCTATGTTATATTAAAATTCTTTTAGCTTTAAGAATTATCATTACTGTAGGCAATGGTGGTGATGTCTTTAAACCCAGCACTTAGGGAGTACTTAGAGGAAAGAGGAGGATCTCTATGAGTTCAAGGCCAGTCTGATCAACCAGAACAGCCAAACTTACATAGTGAGAATCTGTCTCAAACAAAGAGAAGAATCAGCTTTACTATTTCTTTCAATTCATGTTTAGTGATAATAAAATATCCTTTGGTTTTGTTTTTCATTCTGTGTTTGAGATGGTCTCATTAGATATCTCATCTTCATACTCTCATTATGTTGGGGGTCCCTGTGCTCGGGGCCAGCCCAAGGGGATGAAGGGTCTCCACTAGGCTCGGAGTCAAAACACACACAGACCTCGGAAGCTGGGTGAGAAACAGGTGGTGGCAAGCCCCTGCAAGCTCGTTTATTCAAGGAAGCGCAAGGGGTCTTATAGGTCTGGTTATCCATTCGCCTTATGGGGTGGGGTCCCGACTACAGCCAATTGTACTCTGTTCCCAGGTAGATCACCTTCTTTCCAGATGCTGGGCAGAAGCAGGTATCACAATTAGTCAGAGCAGAGCGACACACCCACAGGAGCCATTCCTCAAAGCAGGTGACCTGGCTAAGGCCCATCCTGCGTTATGCCCCACATCATCCCTCCTTTCAAATACTAGGATTACAGGCATGTGCTACCATGCCCAGCTTATTTATTCCTCATTTCTAAAGGACAGTTTTGAGGAGTAAATTCTATGTATATGTGTGTGTGTGTGTGTGTGTGTGTGTGTGTGTGTGTGTGTGGTGTTTTTCATGTATACAATGTATCAAATAAATCTGTATTTATTTTTCTTCCTAAATACATTACTTATTCTACCCTTGTAACATTCACTTCTTAAAGTTTCTGCTGAGAAATATGCTTGAACATTCATCGAAAGTCTTTTTCATATGAAATAGGTTGTTTCTACTGATGCTTTCAAGAACACCTGACTGGCTTTGATTTCTGACTCTTGTGTTTTGATGAAGTCTTATGTGAATTAAATCTTACTGGAAAATCTTTCACCTTTCTATCCTTAAATATCGCTCCCTTTTGAAATGTCTACTGGTACCAGCCTAAACCCCAAGCCTACAGGAGTATGAAGCCATAGAATCCAATGTGACATTAAGCAGGTGTGGGACCAGGGATTAAAGAATCTGGACAGTACTACGATAGTCCTAAAGGTTCAATGTGCATGTAGCATCTTGTTGCCAGTGACTCTACACATTCCTGGATTTTATTGGAACAGAATTGGTGTCTATGGCTTACTTTCTTTTCTTTATCCCAGGAAAAGCATCATTCTCCACATTCTGCTGCCAGAGGTTGAGGGAGATTAACACTGGTGTTGTAAAATTGTCCTTCCTATTCTCTAGAATGCATTATATTCCTGTGTCACATTCCAGTGCTATTATCTCTAACCTGGTTTTCCATAGCTCTTGTTAAGGTATTTTTGTTCAGGGATTGTTTAAATTGTTGTTTCTGCAGTAAGACAAGTGCTGCAAAGTCCTTTTCTATCTTGCTAACACCTGGACTAAAAGCACAGATTCTTTTAACATAGTAATTTTGGAGCACCATAACCTTTCCAATCATGGTCAATGACAACAAGGTATAAATACAACTGTGTCCGATGATGTTAAAATCCTATGCACATGCTACTAGTAATAGTTCTGCATCACCTATTCTGTTAAAACTCAACTAAAACAGCCATAATCTTCTGGCTACTGTAGAAATCTCTGAAAATCGCAAGCATCAGAAGGTTTCTAATCTCAACAGATCATTCAGTGCATGAAACTTTCAACAACATTTGATCCATTTCTTCATCCAAAACCCTCAAAAGTTTTTTGTTTTCAGTATACTGAATGCCCTAACTAAACTATGCTCGACAAAACACTATTAAAAAGTGATTCAGAAGGTTACATGGGGTAGGAAGTTCTATGGTTACTGCCATGCTAGCTTCTTTGAGTGTACAAATAAACTTTCCTTTTTAACAACAAAACAAAGTTCCTTAGTCATTACACTACAATGAAATACCACTTGAATCCATTAGGATGATTATTATCAAAAAGAATTTTTCACATGTTAGCCAAGATGTAGAAAAATTGCAAACCTTGTGTTGGAAGAAACTTAAGATGGTATAGCGCTACTCTTTAAAAAAGTACGCTACAGTCTCTAAATTTTAAAACATGGGGCTAGAGATGGCTCAGGTTAAGAGTACTGGCTGCTCTTACAGAGGACCAAAGTTCAGTCCCAGCACCAACATGGTGGCTAGCAACAAACCATCTGCAACTGCAGTTCCAGGGAATCTAATGCCCTCTTCAAACCTCCACAGGCACTGAATGCATTACACAGAGGCAAACAACTCATAACACATAAACATACATTTTAAAACATAATTACCATAATACAGTAACTACATTTCTCGATATATACCCAAAAGAATTTAAAACAAGTTCTCAAAGACTACACCTATGCTATTGCAACATTACTCCCAATTGCTACAAGGAAATTAACCCAATTAACAAATCAATGGAAAAGCAAAACACAGTACATGCATGTAACTGAATATTACTGGGCCTGAAAAAAGAAATTTTATACATGATATACCTGAATTAACTCTGAAATAAAATAAGCAAATCATCAAAACAACAATGCTGCATAATAACTGCTAACTTGAGGTACTTAGAGTAGCCAAAAGTCACCAACAAAAAGAAGGGTGGCTGTCAGTGGCAATAGAAAGTTACTGTTTAATGGGTACAAAGTTTCAGTATTGCAAAATGTAAGCAATTCTAGTGATAAATACTCAACAAAATAAATGTTCATAATACCACTGAAATGTATACTTTAAAAAAAAAAACCACAGTAAATTTTCTGTACTTATAATCGTTTTAAAGTTAGCAGAAAAGTTACAGGGTCCTAAATTTAAGGAATAAATTTCATAGTTATTATTTCTTGGAATTCACAAGGTACACAGCATTTGAAAGGATTTGCCCCGTTTTCTGTAAAGAAAACCTTGATGTTTTCAACCTCACCAGCAAGCACATAGCTTCTCATGTCTAACTTTGCCTGCTCCTAACTTCAGAAGACAGAGAATCTTCTCCCACAACTCCTTCTTCAGAACTAACTTCTACAGTAATATTTCTCAAACCTTTACTACCTTAAAAGCTTCTTTGATAATAACCACCTATATTATCTTAAAATTCTTAAGCTTTTAGAACAAATTACTGAAGTCTTACTTATTACACTATCTAAATATTTGCTTTAAATCACACCACTACTTAGTGAGGCTTTAATTGACTGAACTACTAGTGAAACCCTGACTACCAAAACAACACAGTTCTCTTCTAATCTGTTTCTTTGCTGTCACAATTATTTAAAATGCCTGCCAGTGTTACTATATATAAATTAAGCAAATTCTAATGATTACAAAATATGAGAATGACAAGTGAGACGCTTCTCATAATGTGTAAAAACCCTGACTACTCCTTCCTTTTTGTTGTTGTTGCATGTGTGTGATATGCATGTGTATACTCATGTGTTGGGTACAAATGTGCACATGCACATACACATCGGTGTAGGCATGTGTGCTGTTCAGAGGTCAACACGATCAGTGTTCAATTGTTCTCCACTTATTTACTGATTCGGGTGTCTCACTGCACTTCAGACCTCACCAATTCTGATAGCCTAGCTAGCCAACTTGCTTCAGGAAACCCCAGTCTCCTCCTCTGAAATGCTGGGACGTTAGGGGACCATTACTCCTGTTAGAATGTATGTGACTGGGGATTTGGCATGATGCTTTCTCCATTGTACTATCACCCCAGTCACCTGCCCACTTCTTCATAATGATCACATCATATCTCCATTTTTCATTTCTTTGTTAATCTATGACCTAGGAAGGTTTTATTGTCTGCTCTTCCTCTTTACTCAGTATTCTGTTTCATTCCCTTGCCCATCGTTCTGGCTAGATAGTGATCAAACTTTCAGTTGCTTACCCAACAGTAACATTTCAAGACTTATCCTAGTCTTATCCAGTTAGTCCAATTTTTCTGCCACATGCATTACATTCGTACTGCATATTTTGGTACTCCTGTGTTCCCACATGCATCCCAAGAACCATTTTAATTCATGTAGGGTAAATTTACAAAGTTTCCCTCTGGCTCGATGGACATGAAGCCAATAAGCTCAACTACTTCCCAACCAACCAGGAACTTGAGGGGGAGGAATAAGGGGGAAAGCAGTGAAAGCTGGGTAGGCGATGTGTATAGAGGTGGCTGGTCACCATCTTGGCAGACTGCCCACCGGAGGTTCCAGGAAAATTCCTTTGTAAGAAACCCTGAATAAACTGGTCTAACTGGAGAGCATTCTCCATTTATTCAACCAGTTTGGACCTAGAGGTGCAGGGCCAAACACCAGGCCTTACTGTGAGAAAATTCTTAAGACATAATTGGCACAGTCGGCAGGGCTGACTAACACAATCAGAGAATGCTTCTGGGAAACGGATTTATGTGACAACTAACATGGGGACCTGTGAAGGGAATGCAGACAGGGTAAATTTTGACATGGTAGGTTATCTCCATAGGACTGATGTGTGTGGTGGCCATTGCAGGGAAAGTGTGGTTTATAGTGAAATATATAACTAAGGTAAAGTCACGTAGACAAATGAGATCAGTGGGGCAAATACCCGGGTGGCACTCCACATGTAAGTGGTATGGAATGGCATGTCTGCTTGATTGGTGGGGGTCACCTCAGGATTATGGCCATGCTTTGAGAACAGTAGAAGGTCTAGAACAAACTCTGTAATCCCTGGAAGTGGCATGACCAGAAGTAAAGATAACAGCAAGTTGCTGAAGTGGCTTGGCCACTGCTATGCCTCATATGAGATCTTTTTATGTCCAGAGAGACTCATAGTGTGAGAGAGGAATTAGATCGAGAGAAGGATATGGGACTTGCTTTTTCAGCCTCTGACCTTGCCAGCAAATTAGGTAAAAAAGAGATAGACGTTTTAGTCTGCCATTGTTTACAGCTAGGAGGTCAAAAAGGGAAGGAAACTCAGGTCAAGTTGATAATACAAGGCCTATCCTGGGACCCCAGGACTTGGGAACCCTGGGAACAAACAGGCAGCGATGTGAAGGGAGCAACCCAGAAAAAGCTAATAGTGCCCCTCAGGTTTGACCTGTAACACAAAGAGGAGAAATGCAGGTGTCAGCATGCTGATGAAGGCCTTAACAGGTGTGAGAATTTAGAGGAAACTCAGCATTGGAGCTGCTGGAACTAGGAAGGACATTCAAACAAGCAGCAAAAGAACCTTTCATCACCTGGCTCCTGAGAATATGGGACACAGGAGCAGATGATATTAGCTCAAATGATGCAGAGGCAGAAAAGTTGAGCAATGTAACTACTCGTCCCTCAAGATATAGACTATATAACCTGAGGCAATACAAGGGGAAGCAGTCTTTTATTGACTGGCTTGGGCAAGCTGTTAGAGATACTTGGTGATCACTGGTGTAGGTTACCATGGATGTTAGGGGCTAGAGGACAATAAAAAGGGGACAGGTGCTACTAAGAGAACTGGGTATGAGGAAAGCAATATATGGTGCCCCGTTCACAAGACCAGATAAGACCCTGTTCACTGGAGATTTAATGGAGGACTTAATTGAGCAAGGCCTCAAAATTGGTATGGAGGTTTAGTATCTATGTTAGGTCCCCCATTGGGACAGGATCTTTACAAGGTAGGAGAGGCTTTGACAGATTTAAGTGACTAGACAAGCATGTAAAATAGATCTGTAGAAGAATAGAACAACTTAAAAAAATGTATAAAAGAGACAAAACAGAGAAGGAGTTCTGCTTGAGATACTTGAAGACAAATGTGGCAAGACTTGCACCTAGCCCAAATTCCTAAAGAAAAGACTGACAAAAAAGCCAAATTCTGTGCTAAAGCATCTTGGGGAGGCTTTAAAACCAGAGGAACAGTTCACAAAAAGGTATTCAAAGGATAAAAACTATCCCAGGGATGAATAATACCCCTCCCCCCGAGTAAACAGGGCACATTCTCCCCTGTGAATGGCTATTCAAAGGGGTGGAGACACTTTGCCCAGCCAGGGCCTCTCCCAGTAGTCAGTGGAGAGACAACAGGTATGGCTAGAGCCAGAAGTCAGACCCAGAGTCTATCTGGCCCTGGGAAACAACAGGTGCAACAGGGGCAAGAGGAGCCTTATTGCTCCTTGGCCCCATTTAAGGCCAAACAGTTTGGGCTACCCCCAATGAGTTTATCAAGGATAAAGGGATGCATGGAGATTCCATGTAAGAACTCCAGGACACTAAAAGGATTACAGATGATAACTAAAGACAGTAAAGGACTAAGTTACATGCCATGGTACCCAACATGGATCTGTTGAAAAACAGCTGATACAAATGAAAAGGGATTTTTCATGCTACATTAGACCTTATATATGTATATGTTAACTTCTGTGTGTTTTACAGATGTGAAACCCAGTTGAGAGCCGCCAAATACACCTGAAGAAACAAGAATGGAATATAACTCATACAGGGTACAAAAGCAAGATATAGCTGTGAAATTCTGGGGAGCTCTATGGACCTGAGCCTAAGATGCCAAAGATTAAAAGGAAACTTTATATAATTGTTAACTAGAAATTTCAGTATCAGGTGTAGTTTGCTCCCCCTGTGGGCTGTTGGCCAAGGAAGCCTTGGAGGCCCCCTCTACAACAAAAAGAGAATTGCCACTAATGCTGGTTGCATGCTGGAAGTGGATGGTAAGGCCCTATTGCTGAAGACATGGCATGATCTGAGTGAGGAAAATAGAGATCTGGCTGGGACCAAGCTGGAAACTCCAAATGGATGGCTGACCTTCATAGAGCCGGAATGCACTATGAAGACCACTATGGGAAAATGGTCCTGATAAGCTCTGCTTCTTGCATGATCCACTAACAGATGCCAAGCAAGATGTTCCTGATGATGCGATAGTGGTTTGTCTAGTATATGTATAACCAGCAAATTTCTAATTGGATTTAAGACCCGCTCCTCAGGGAGGGAATACATCTGATACTGTGAGAAAAGTTGACACCCAGTGGTGGGGGGGTGGATTGCAGGTCCCCGTGAAGAAGCCACTAATTTGTTTGTAAGATGAATGTGATATGCCTACTTAGGTACTGTCCAGGCATTTGTGTTTTCACCCATAGGTTAGGTTATTATAGCAATCAGTATTTGTATGGATGTTACTTTTATTATTGCTGTGTTTTTATAGTATAAGGATTATCACTGAAGCCAGAGGATAATCCATGCCACAGTAGAAAGAACATCATCCTAAACCTGTTATCCCCCATACTTGTGCCTGAGGCTCAGGGACTACTGTGGAAGAGGATGGCAGAAAGTTATGAAGAGTCAGAGAGAAAGGGGGTGGGGTGTAGGGTAAATTTACAAAGTTTCCTCTGGCTTGATGGACAGGAAGACAATAGATTCAATCAATTTCCAACTAACCAGTGACTTGAGGGGGAGGCCCAAGGGGAAAGCAGTGAAAGCTGGGTAAGAGATGCATGTGGGGGCAGCTGGTCGCCATCTTGGCAGAATGCACCAGAGGTCCTGGGAAAATTTCTTTGTAAGTAACTCTGAATAAACTGGCTTTTCTAATTGGAGAGCATTCTCTGTTTGCTCAATCAGTTCAGACCTAGAGGGATGGAGCAGAACACTAGGCCATACTGTGAGAAAATTTTTAAGACACCTCAAAATTAAAAAGGATCTATCTCAGCATCTTTCACCAACAGTATTTATAACTCTTATACAGTTTCATATCCATAACAAAGAAACTGATGCCCTACACTTAGAGCAAACAATGGCTATATTTAAGCAACATTGCTTTAATGAACTTTAAATTAGTTGGTATCAAGCACTGAGGTTGTCAACCCTTACTAATTTCTCTACCCACAACTACTAAGGACACAAAGACATAATTAAGAATTATGCAATTATTTACTTACCAAGAGAAATCTTAATGGTTTGTAAAGGTTTGGAAGTATTTGGTAGGGGACAAGTAGTTATATACCTATCCCTTGATATACTTTTAAAATATTCCTCTTTTGTTTTGAAGTTAGTTTCAAATAATGATTTAAGGCAGTCCAGGGCAACTTAAAACATTCCATAGCCTCAACCAAGATATACTTACATTCGGCTAGCTTCAATGTCGTTAGACTGAGGTTCTCCTGGTGATCTGTAAAATGCAATTAAGGAAAAAAATTATTGAAATATTCCAGATTCCAAAAAGAGATAACATGTAACTAGGAAAGACAATTTAAAAACAAGACTTAAGCTCTAAATAAAAGGGTCTTAAAAAACTAATATTTCAACATGAGAAAAAAGGGGTCAGATGAGATTGTCACACAACACATATAAGGACAAATTAGAAAACCTCAATGCCTTGTAAACATTACACTCAGAGGACAGATCAGTATAAATCATATTATTTACAAAGTCGAATATGTAAGATAGATAAGACAAAACTGTACAGTCAAGTATTGGTTACTTACATTACCAAGTGGTATTCATAGCCTTAAAATTTAGATGAAGTGTTAGCAAACCACAGCCTACGTAAACACACTTAGGCTTGTGATAATCACCTTTTATAAGTAATGTTTTATCAGAACACAGTCATGTTCATTTAGGTATTTTCTATGGCCACTTTTCAGATTGAAAAAGTATTTGAGGTAGAAATCATGTTACCCTCAAAGCCTAATATATTTATTTTGTGGTGCTTAAACAACTGAAACTAAAATTTAATAGTCCACCTCAATCTTGAGATAGTTAAATTGTGTGTACTATTCCAATCATGATTATTTTGGAGCAATGAAATTAATTTTCCATAAAAATACACTAGCAGGACTATTCAAGCATATATCTGGAGTATTAACATTTTGTTAGATTTTGTGAATTAGCTTTAGTTTTAAATAGATGCTAGTTACCATCTTTAATTTGAATATATTAACCCAATACAGAAAAATTCAAAATTCTAAAGTATCAAGAAGTACCTCATTTGCAATTGGGGGAATGTCAGTCAATTTTCCCTATTCCTAACATGTTGTTAAATAAAACAAATCCCTGTACTGCATTTCTGCAGGAGGTAAAGCAGGATCATGCTTATTTGAGGACAGTCTGGACTACATACTGAGTTCCAAGCCACCTTGGACTACAATCAAGAGGATAAGGCAGGATGACCTTACTGTGAGGTCAGTCTGGACTACAAGTAAGACTCTAATGCTTCATAAAAACAAAACAAGACAAAAACTGTCAGCCTGTTTATTTGCAGTTATTAAAGTGTTCTTATTCTAAAGAAAACTGATTTTAATATCTATTTCTAACAATTTCAAATTCTCAAAATAGATTCAAAATAGGTTAAATTAAAATTTATATTGGCATACAAAGCCTTTATTTGTGAACTTATCACTGAATTCAGACTTTCAACTTAAATTTTTAGCAAAGAACCTTAAAATTAACTGTATTCTATATGCCTTAGTGTAAAAAAGTCTCATTTTTTCACTCCTTCAAACTTATACTCACTGCAGTTCACTTAGATTTCAAGTCAGTAACACACACACACACTCACACATTGAATTAAAAACATACCCCAACAGCTCAAATAATTATTTTATTTTCTTTGCAATGTATTTACATTTTGTTTCACAAAAAATTATGTAAAAACTAAAAATTGGAGCAGTAATACAAATGCAAAACATTTCTCCACTTGCTCTCCCCCAGGATATAAGCAAATCACTTCTTCACAAACCTGGACTCTGCCTGCCTTGTGTCAAGTACCCCCTAGACTGCTTCAAAACTTGCACTCCCACCAGAAGAGCTAAATAAATGATAGTAACCCATGGACTAGGCTGACTCATTTCTGCAAATGTGTTCTCTCTCTGATGTTAAACTGTAAGGAGGTGGAGCTGGCTTGCAAAACAAAAAAATAAACCTGCCAGCACTGAGGAAAGAGAGACAGATTAGACAGTTTTAAACAGGCAGAAAAGGGTTCAAAGTGAACAGGTAAAGAGAGGATCTAAAAAGAGTTATAGAGGATGACAAGAAAAATATCATGGAAAAAAATGTGAGACAAACAGAAAAAAGAAAATCAAATATCAAGAGAGCATTATGTAACTGCTGAAAAGTTTTGAGATCATGAAATGGTATAGAGAGTAAATATATCATCAAAAGGAAACTACAGTTATTTCCCCAATTCCATTTCCTAAACTAAAGAAGATGGGTATTAGTATGATAAAACCACCTAACTAGATACCTACTTAATGTTTACATATGATACATTATTAAGTCCAACCAAATAATTTAAATTAACCCAATCCAGAAAAGAGTAAAAGAAAACTCAAAGATCATTACCCTAAAATAAATTTGTCCTAGGTTTTTTAAACATAGCATAGGTTGCTTTCACACAAATTTTAAGTTTTTAAAAGATAAAAAAGTACATACAGAACAAAACATATTTCTTAAAAACTGTGCACGTCTGAATAAAGTCTGCTTATAATATTCTATAATGTCATTCTATAATAAACTTCTATAATATTCTAAGTAAGTTACCAAAATATATCCTAACATCAAAACTAATTCTCAAAACTCAAATACATATTACATCTACTAATAGTTCTAAAGCTTTACTTTGGCTCTTAAAACATGTTTTTCTTTACTGCCAATAAGCTAAAAATAAGAATCTGGTACATGATCCTAATTTTATCAAACTTAGAATATATAGCCAACCAAAGGTTTAAAAAAAAAAAAAAAATGACTGACCTAACCTAAGTTGTCCTAAAAAGTTTTCCAAAATTATAAAATAGAAATTTTTAAAAATAAAACATAACCAAGAAGTATTAGAAAAAAAAAAAGTGTCAATTTTAGGTCTTAATTTGAATGACAGAAAATGTGATTACAAAACACCCACTAATCTGAACACTGCAACATGAGCTAGCAAATTCAAATGGTGGCTCACTTCCAATAACACAGGGTGCAGCTTCTCCATCCTGTAAGCCACTCCTTTAAACTCCACTGTAACTCTCTAGGAGAAAAAAGTATACTAGTTTTATTAAGGTTGCAAAAACTTCTAGAAAAATATTTAAACTTCTACCACACAAAAGGTATAGTTAAAATGCACATTAAGACATTTTTCATATATTCCTTACAATGTCTATAATGGAACCTTGAAGCTTTTTGAGAAATACTTTATGCATATAGACAGATCTTTGGGGACAATCTCATGAATGGAAGGACAGATAAAAGGGGGCACTCAAATATTTTAGAGAGGAGATTAAACGGAGAAATATGTCAATTCGCAGGTCCTCTGGTCTTAATAGTATTCCTGTCAACTACACATTTCTTTATTTTTATAGCATGTATTTCACTTTACAATGACAGCCTTTTAAAGACTGCAAAATAACATTCAAAATTACCTTTTACAAGCTGTGGCCATTCGGTGACATCGGGGTGATAACAGCTTTGAGTCACTGATTAAAAACAGGTTGTCACACCAGTCTAGCTGCTAACTTGATCTGAACGTAGACTTAATAACTCTAATAAATTAAACAAACCTTTAGTTAGAACACTAGTAAAAACTCAATTCATTGTTCAAATAAAAGCTTCAAATCAGGTGTCAATATACAATTATCAAAAGAATAATAATCATCATAGGAAATCTCCTAAGGATTATTTTCCTGCACAGTGTTTACTTAAATGATATCTTCACTTGAAAAAATGAAGAACCAGGCTAAGCATCCTCAATCCAAAACTACAAAATGCTCCAAAATGCAAAAATATTTAAAACACCATGCCAACAACTCAGAAAGTTTTGGATTTAGGGGAACTTCATATTCTGAATTTTCAGATTAGTATGCTCAACCAGTAGTCTATGAAAACAAGCCAAAATCTGAAAAGACTGAAATCTAAAACACATCTGTTACAGGCATTCAAATAATCCATTGTACTTTTTAATGTAGCAGTATACAAAGTACACTGGCCAACAGATCCATGTTCCACTGACTTTAGCTCTATTTAATAAAAGCAGAAACTACAAGAATTAAGTAACAATAAGTAGTTTCAGAGTGATTAACTGACTTGCCCAAGATTATAATATTAATGATTAACTTAAGACTAAAATCAGTATTTACTGACCTTCTACCAAATATTAAGACTTTTTGTTTTGGCTTAGTTTTGCTTTACTAAGTTTCATGACTTAAATGTAGAAAAAAAAGCAAGGATTTAGAACATGGATTCAAACCTCACAATTATGGCAAGAGCTGAAATGGAACTGATTTAATCCTAAGATTCAAAACTGATAGAGAAATTTAGGTAGGCAAATTCTTAATGAAACAGTTACACATGCACACATGAACAGACACGCACACATGAACAGACACACACACATTCACACACCTTCATAGTCTACTTCTACTTATTTTGTATTTGCATACAGTCATCTAACATTAGCTAAAAACCCTTGGGTGCACATGAAAAGATAATCATAAGCCAATTAGATGCAATTCCATGAAATATGGTAAAACATGTAAGTACGTGTCTTTTTTTGATTCCCATACCTGGTCGTAATCAAACTTGCCTGATTCAAGTTTAGCAGACTTCTTTAATCAGGCTATATAATACTGACAAAAACGCCATACATGTAAAATATCCCAGTAGACATAATTTATCCAATTAGTTTTTCCCTCAAACCTCTTCCAATGATCAATACATTCAGACCAAATCTGAGTGAACTAAGGAAAGATAAGAAGAGCGGAGAAAGAGGAAGGAGAAAGACCCTTCATAAATAAATTAGCATCTCCAAACGTGATAAAGAAGACATGTGTAGATGTATAGACAGTAGATAACAGAATGAATCCAGAACCCAATAAAGAACAGCAAGGTTCTGAGAATCCTAAAGGAATGGCTGAAGCCTCAATGCTTGAGCCTATGTCTGCTAGGCTTGGTCATGAGTACATGTACTTCAATAAATAAGATTTATAATCCCTGTAAGAAATAACGTAATTTCCCAGATTCTCCTATCATAGCTGTATGTCTCCTAGTAAAGACTGAGGCATCACTGAGGCAATAAACATAAGCAACAACATCCCTAAAATGAATGCTCTAATCTGTAGTAAAGTTCCCCCCTTGTTTTCAATACTGTATAGGGATTAAGAAGACTCAAATAAATCTGTGACTTAAAAACACATAAATGAGAAGTTAAAGTATCTCTTAGCCTCTGATTAAATAACTGAGATGATGAATTCATTGAAGAGTTACACGTATTCTGAAGATTACTAAGTCAAATACACTTTTCTGATCTCTTTTATGAGGTACAGTGCTCAGATGTACACAGGTTTCAAAGTCAGTCTATGATTCCAGTCCCTGCTTGATCACTTACTACCTCTGGTATCTTGGGCAAGTTACTCAACCTCTCTGAGCCTCAGCTGCCTTACAGATAGAATTAAGATCTGATGATGAGAAAGCTAAGATCTAAATAGCTAAAAGAATGCCTTGTACATAATACACTCACAAACTGAGGAAATTCTTAATAACCACAGCCTCATGGCTAAATCTAGTCCTTCTATCTTCTTGTTCATATTGTTTTATATCCCACAGCATAGTAATCTCTTGTAAATTCTCTCACCACCCCACTCTGTCTCTTGCGTAAATCTACCTGGTAGATACTCAATACCTAGCATAATGCTTTAAAAAATGACAGGCGCCCAAATTTATTGAATGCATCTGTCATTATGCTAACCATGACAGTAAGATAACTCATGCAATACAAACTTAAAAAAAATAGAACAGAAACATACCATATTTCGCCAAACTTCTGAGGAGCTGGTGAATTCTAAAATCAGGCTCTTACAGATTTTTAACCTAAAATATAAAACACCTCACTCAATTCTTTTTAACATAAACATCTGAATAGACTTTCAAAAAAATTTTACTTAAACTCATAAAATACAGACACACCTATCTTCTGTAATACTTAAGACCACCCAAAAATGTATTAGAAGACAAATTACCCTACTGTTATTGCCAAGTTAAGTGGCAGGGTAGTTAGACAGGTCCTATGGTCTGAATACCTTCAGGAATCTGGTAAAGCCATTTCCCATCTTGATCCACAAAGCTTAAAATTCTCCATTTCTTTAACCTCCCTACAAATAAGCTAAAAATATATGAAAATTGATCACGTTTCTAATCCTTTCTAACATTGATAGTAATTATGCCTTGAATTGAACACTATATGTAGAGCATCAACTGCATAAAAACATAGATATTCACCTACTACCTTCCAGAATAGCATCAATGGCTAGATCCTTTGACTAATGAGTCCCTAGAGCATCAAATTGTTGTATTAAAGAAAGTGTATTAAAAGAATGTAGAATATCTTCCTGGAAACTAATAGAGTCCCATTATTCTGTGACAATTATACTTCTTAAATATCACTATGTCTAAAAACATAACTCTTAAAAAAAAAAAAACTTAAAGCAAGCCCACAAATAAGCTTTATAAATTCTTAGTTCACAGTCCATTTATAAACTATCAGAGCATCTCTCTGTCTTTAACGTCTTTTAATCTGTTTTATCATGATGAAAAAACCAAATCCCAAGGATTAAGAAGCCATTCAGTATACTATGACTTGAAGGAACAGAATGAAGGCACTACATTAAATTCTTCTAATAAAAATCAACAAAATGTTAAAAGAGTTTAGAAATGGAGTCTCAAACCAGAATCACCTGAGGAAATCTATTAAAATTAACCTACTAGGTATGTGTGGTGAAGCACAGCTGTAATTTCAGCACTGGAGAGGAAAAGACAAGAGATCCAGAACTCAAGGACAGATTTGGCTAAATAGTGAGTTCTAGAGGAGCCTGAGTTACATGGTAATCTGTCTTGAGGGGCGGGCTTTATTAGGCTTCCCTGCAGAGATTGTTGACTCACTGCTCTTGCAGAGGATCCAGGTTCAGTTCCCAGCACCTACATGGCAGGTAAGAACTGTTTATAACTCCAGTTCCAGATGCCCTCTTCTGACCGCCACAGTGATTGCGCAACACAGTGCCCTTAACATTCAGGCAATACAATAGCACACGTAATAAAAAATTAAAGAAGAATGTCTCGCCCCCATCCTGTGTTTACCAACCCTGTTAACAGTATTATTTTATCTGGTACCTATTATCTGGTACCTATCTTACCTTTATCCTGCCAAAATGATCCTCTTAAAATTAGAGCATGGCATTATCACCTTCATATTAAAAAATTCCTATGCCTTCTCAATTCTCAATAACTTTTTTCCCTCAGGATATTTCACTAGAAATGTTTCCCTGTGCTGTGCTATTTCCACCCCTACTCATCTACTGCTGCCTGTTTATAAACTCTGTTCTAAAGATTTAGCTCACAGTGATACGCCTTTAAAACTTCACCTATATAAAGAACTACTGGGTTCCTTGGGTCTTACTATATAGTCTCAAGAACATAATTTATTTATTTCTAACCTCTACTTATTGTTTTATGCCTTGCACTATAGCTATCTGTGAATAACTGTCAGTGCTTCTAAGCTGCTAATGATAAAACATTTTATACATATCATTTTCATAGTAACTGTAACTATTTCTTCTTTATTAATTTTATTTTATATGTATGTGTTTTGCCTGCATGTATGTAAATGCACCCATGTCATGCAATGCCTGAAGAGGTCAGAGGACAGCATGAGATCCCTGGAACTGGAGTCACAAACAGACAACTGCCATGTGGGTGCTGGCATTTCAAATCCAGGTCCTCTGGAAGAATAGCAAGTGTTCTTAGCCATTAAGTTATCATCTCTCCAGTCCCATGACTATATTTTCTTGACACCAGCTCCTCTCTTCAAAGAAAAAAAGTATCAGGATTCATTGCCTGAGAAAACAGCTTCAGCTTGCACACTACTGCACATATGTACACACACACACACACACACACAAACACTATACACATATAGGCACACAACCAACACCAACTGTTAGGTTATTAAAATGGCATATCATACATCAGCTATCATAATTACTGCAGTCAACGAATTCCACAAATACATTAAATGAAAGACGCCATGCTCAAATAATAAAAAATACATTTAATACACCCAATCTCTTATCCACATAGTACGCTAAGTTCTCCAATACTTAAAGTCACAGATGTCTTACATTATTTTTCCGACTCATACGCACCTCTGACAAAGTTTAATTTAAAAACTAATTACTTTCAAAATATCTTATACTGTATTCATATCTTTCTTCCTTTTATAATAATGTTAGATGACAGTGCACATTATGGCTTAGTTTTAACATTTCAAAACTGCTGGTGTCACTTGTACTTTAGTGCTATTAAATGAGGGTTATTGAAATAAATATATTGTAGGGCTGGAGAGAGGGGCTCAGTGATTAAGAGCACTGACTACTATTGCAGAGGACACAGGTTCAATTCCCAGAGCCCACAAGACAGCAAACAAAACTCCGTAACTTCAGTTCCAGGAGATCTGACACCTTCTTCTGATCTCCAAGGGTACTGTATGACATGGGTGCACTTACAAACATGCAGGCAATATATTCATATACATAAAATATTTTAAAAATTAAATAAAATAAATGCACCATAGAACTGTAATAAACAATCTAATAACCAAAACAAATACTGAGACTAAATGGGTGGTATGTGAAGTTGCTACTGCTGGACAAAGAGATGAATCACTTCATAGAAGGGAGCAGGACAGAACAAGACTTCACTATGCTATGCAACATTTAAGATCCATAAATTCCTTATGAAATATATTTTATACATATTTTTGCGACTCAACTGACAGTAATTAACCGAAACCACCAAAACTGAAACTACAGATAAGGAGGGACTACTGTATGCTATAAAACCAATTATTTTGCCTTTACGATCTCATGGGTGACTAGGAGCTGCATCAGTGCTGACCAGCATGTTGACCATGCCAAGTATCCTATAGCATTTCACTAGCCTGGGAAAGATCAAAATTCAGGGTACAGCTTCTACTGAAAGCATACAGCTTCAATGCTATCATAAAGAAAAAAAAAGTCAAGACTGAAATACAGTTGGGGACTACCTGTAAATATGGTTGATTTTAACTAAGTAAAGTATTTTTTGAAACACATAAATCTAATCTATGCTATTAGAAATCTATGCTCTTGGGCTAGAAAGATGACTCAGCAGGTAAGAGCACTGGCTGTTCTTGAAAAGAACATAGGTTCAGACTCTCAGCACCCAAAAGGCAGCTAAAAACCGTCTATAACTCCAGTTCCAAGGGATCTGATGCCCTCTTCTGACTTCCAAGGGCAATGGTGCATCTACCTACATGCAAGCAATTCCAACAGTTGTTAATTGCCATGTAGGTGCTGGGAATCTGAACATGAGTCTTCTGCAAGAACAGCCAGTGCTCATAACTGTTGAGCCATTTCTCCAGCCTCCATAAATAATTTTTTAAAAAAAGAAATCGATGCTCTTGCCCCAAATTATCCTTTGGCACTTTCACAATAGCTAGGTTATGGGACCAACCTAGGTGTCTCTCAACAGAGGAATAAATGAAGAAAATATTATCTAGATACATATGATTGAATTTTATTTAAGCATAAAGAATGAAATTATGTCATTTGCAGGAAAAAGGGTGCAACTAGAGATTTTCATATTATGTGAATTAAGTCAGCCTCAGAAAAGTACAAGTTTTCTTTCATTTGTGTACCCTATTTTATAGAGGCATAAAATCATGTATATAAACATGATATCAAGAAGTGAAACTGTCAAGAGAATACAGAAAACAAACAAGGAAGGAGGGGAGAAGGGTTGGCAGCATGGAGGGTATGCACAAAGTACTTGTATGAAATCCAATACCCTGTACAATGAATATATGCCAATAAAGGCAGGAAGGTCTTACTACTACCTACTATCAATAAAATAAAGCTTTCTTTAAATGCATCTAATGAAGCTTTGATGGGTCAACCAACATGCAAATTGGCCACCAAACTTCAACACTAAAAATAAAATCAAGTCATGATAGCAAAATGTTACATTATTCAACATTCAACAAGAAATTTTTAGGCTCAGTGGGTTAAGGTGTTTGTCAAGTATGAGTTGACATCTGAGTTTATTCCCCACGATCCATATGGTAGAAGCAGAGATCTGACTCCAATATGCTGTCCCCACATGGTGGAAAGAATGACTTCCGAAAGTTGTCTCTGAACACCATACACATGCTATGGCAATGCGCCCACACACATTGAAAAAAAAAAAAAAAGTAATGACTTTCTTAAAATAAAAATTTTAACTATAGAAACAAACAGGAAAACACAGCCCTTAACAGACTCGGAAAGAACTGACAGAATCAGGAGAGATTTGTTTGGGTGGGGGCTGGGAGCTGGGAAGGGGTGTCAAGTGTGTGCCTGTTATTCCTCAGGAGCTATCCATCTTGTTTTTTGAGACAGGGTATCTTATCTCACTAGGACCTGAAGGACTCTCAATAGACTAGGCTGCCTGGATAGCAAGCCAGGATCTTCCCAGTTCCCAGAGCTAAGATTAAAAACTTGCACCACTGGGGTGGGAGGTGAGGTGTTCATGCTTTCTTGGCAAGCACTTTACTACTGAGTTATCTCCCCAGCCCCAGGATTGTTCAAAGAGCTGTAATAAAAATATTCAAAGACTCAAACAAAGGAATACATAAAAATGAAACAAATGAACCTCTAAATATGCAAAATAAAATATTTAGAATTATCAACATGGGAGGAAAATAGAAGAGAAAGAAAACTAAAGTATACAAAGACAAAACAACTGAAAAATAAGTTCACTAATGACTTATAGACACCATCTAATGGTCTAACAATAACTTGTTTTCTCAAGAAGCAGGATACTGTTTAAAAATATATGGAGAATTAATGGCTGACAATTTTCCAATTTGATGAGTATCACATAAAAAACATCTACAACTCTCACAAAGAGAAATAACAAAGAGAAAAACCTTAAAGTCAAGAGGAAAAACAAGTATAGGGGAAGAAAAACAAGTTAAGCAAGATTTTCCATCAAGAACAAAAGCAGAAAAAAAAAAACATTCCAAGCTAGTCTAAGAAACAATTCTCAAAGAAACACACCTAAGGGGACTAAAGAGATGGCTCAACAGGTAAGAGCACTTGTAGCTCTTGCAGAGGACCTGCTTTGATTCAAAGCATCTGAATGTCTGGAACTCCAGTTCCAAGGGATCTAAGGCCTTCTTCTAGCCTTCAGGGGCACCACAAACAGGCATGCAAAACACTCATTCATATAAAACAAAAATAAATCTTAAAACAAAATTTAAAACATACATTAAAAAAAGAAAACAAAAGAAAAATTTTTCCCATACACACATAATAACTAAATTAAAGACTAACAACTTCAAATTTAAGAAAGATGCAGGACAACTAGAACAGTAGGTGTAACAATTAGTCAGTAGGTGTAACGAAATGAATGGGAGAGGGGAGACCGATCTTATATTCAAGGAAAAAAAAAATCACATATGTCCACACAAAGACTCCACATGGGCATTTCTGGCAGTCTTAGAACAACTAAAAACTAAAAATAGTCACTTAAGAGAAGAAGGTCACAAACTACTAAAACTTGTTAATTATACAATAAATGTAAATAAACTGAATACAGTTAAAATGGGTATATTTTATAACATTAAATTATACTTCAATAAACTTGACTATTTTCAAAGTTTATGAAAACCATATAGAAAAGGATAGCTTTTTTTTTTTTTTTTTTAAAACACCAGGGAGGAATCTCAAGTGAGCAAGACCGCTAAAACAAGACTGCAAAACTGCACAAAAAATAAGATGTAGTGGGGAATGGTGGCACATGCCTTTAACCTCAGCACTCGGGAGGCCAGTACTCTGGAGGCAGAAGCAGACAGATCTCCGTGAGAATGAGGATTCCCTGTTCTCAATAGTGAGTTCTGGGGGCTAAAGAGATGACTCAGTTCTTAGGAGCACTAGCTGCTCTTGCAGAGGGCTCAGGTTCAAATCCCAGCACCCACAGGGCAGCTAACAACAATCTGTAATTCTAGTTCCAGAGGATCTGATGCCCTCTTCTGGTCTCCGCAGGTATTATGTGATTGGTGCACTTACATACACACAGGCAACACATTCAAACACATGAAGATAAATGTAAATAAATAGACAGTTCCAGGCCAGTTGAGACTACAGGGAGACCCTATCTCAAAAAATCCAAAGATATATACCTGCCTGGCAGGGGAAGACCCTGGGTTTGATTCCTAAATACTGTAGGAGGAAAAGTCAAATACTGAGATATTACAGCATGGATAAATAAACCTTAAGCCAAACAGAAAAGATCAAATATTCCAAGACTTTACTCAGATCAAGTCAAATTTACAGCCACAGAAAGCACAATAGTAACTTCCTAGAAACTAAAGAGAAGGGGAAGTAATGGGAGTGACTGTTGAAGGAGTGCTGTAATTAAGAGGACAAAAAAGTTTTAGAGATAGATGTTAATGACATAAGGAAAATACACTTGTTCTCACTAATTTGTACATTTAGACATGACTAAAATGAAACTTTATTATGGTGTTTGGTAAAATGGTGTTTGATAACAAAGCAAAACTTGTCAAAGGCTATCACTACAGTGCCACCAGAATATCTGCAACTGAACACTGGCCTTATATGCTAACAATGATTTGGAGGAACTAGAACTCTGATACACACTGATTTGAATGTGTACAAGCATTTGAAAATTTTATTGTCTTACAGGCTCTTATAATAAATTTCCCATGTGGACATGTAATTCAAATTAAAGTATTTACTTTAGAAAAATGAAAACACATGTTAATATAAAAATATGCAGAGTGCCTTTATTCACAACAGCCTAGCTGGAACAATGTTCACCAAAAATATGAATGAAAAAACTGTTATTTTAAAGAAATCAGTGATTAAAACAAATTATCTTCTAAGTGAAAGAAGCCAAACAGAAGAGTGTAAACTATGTGATTCCATGTATTTGCAATTCTACCATTTATATGCAATTCTAGACAGGTAAAAACTGGTGAACAGATAGGTGGCTGCTTGGAACCAAAAAAGAGTAACTTGAAAGAGACATGAAGAAACTTGTTGGAGGTAATTCACATATTCTATATCATGATTCTGGTGGCTGATACAGCATATATAAGTGTCATATCAAGAAAAAGTTAAAATAGGTGTACTTTGTAGTATTAAATTGGAGTTCAATAAACAACTTTTTAAAATTTATGAAAACCATATAGAAAAGGGTAGCCCTTTTTAATACCAGTGGAAAAAGGATCTCTTAAGTGAGCAAGACAGCGTGTAAGCATGCTAACATACAGACTGTGACAAACAGATGTCATTATTTGTAAAAGCAAAATACTGAATTCCCATTTTCATAATAATGAAAAGAGCACTTAGAATTCTAATTTCAATCGTAAAGACTGATACAACACATCAGAATTTTGTCTTCTACTTCAGGTTTTCACCAGAATACTTTGACACCTAATTTCTTACACTGAAATGTTTCTCCTCCTCATCCCACTTCTGTCTGTCCATCTCCATCTGTCTCACCATATAGGCATGTGATGTGACATAAAAAAATTTGCTCTATTTTCTCAATTCTGGTGGAAACCTGCGTCATTTTTTTATGCCTCCATTTATTTCACATTTTCATTTCATCTATCAGCAAATCCTATGTACTTTATTTTCAACACTTATAAAGAATTCAAACTCTTTACTGCCCTTATCCACATCACCCTTTCCAATCCATAACCATGTATCTGTATTACTGATCCAATTCTGTCCTGCTCCACCTTTCATTCTATGCTCAACGTAACAACCAGAATCATCTCGCTAAAATAAAAGTTAGGCCTACACTGTCTGCTCAAATCAAACTCCTTACTATACCAAATGATCTGTGGCTTCTGCAATCTATTTGGCTCTTCATTTTTTTATCATTTACTTTTCTGAAGCCACTGGCTACTTCACTGTTCCTTAAATACATTAGCTACTCTTTCACATGGTTAGACTCGAATTTCTGTCAGGTCCTTTGCTGCAAGCAAAGGTAAGGTTTTCTCTAGCCACTCTACCTTTGTTTTCCTTCATCCTCTGCCTCTCCAAATCAGTTCCACCATTTTTTTCCTTTAGTATTGCAAAACATATAATACTTACATATCTTATCTATGATCTCCCTTTCTACTTCTAGCATAGAAGTTCCAAGAAGGCAGACAGGGGTTTGGGATGGTTTCAATATTGCTGCCTCAACTAGAACCTATAAGGAAAAATGCCTACTACCAGTAGGTGAACACTTAACAAATCAATAAAGATGTGCATATATCGATTCATTTGAAAAATTTCTGTAACACACTGTTAAAGAAGTTATATACAAATTGGCATTAAAAAAAAATCCATGCACAAGGTTAAACAATCTGAAGACAAAATTAAGAAAACAATTCCATTTGCAGTAACATCAGGAAGAATAAATTTCTTAGGAATAAAACTAACAAAAAAGACAACACACACCTGCACACTGGGAACAACAAAACATTAGAGGGCAGAAAATACAGCTTAATGTACATTCTTCACATCCACCATAAAAAATAACAAAAAGAAGCACTAAAGGCCTAAATAAATTGAAAGAAATGGTCATGCATCAAAAGATACAGTACTAGCTGTGTGTAGTGGCTTCAAATGAAGCCTGCATTCCAATATCTTCAGGTGAAACTACCATGAAGTAAAGACAACCTATAGAAAATGGGGTGAGGAGGGAGTGTTGGAATCATACACTGATAATGGGCATATATGCAAAATATAAGAACTCTAAAAAAAAAAAAAATCAACAAAAAGAAAATCCAGACTCTAAAATTGGCAAAACATAATAGATTTCTCCAAAGATGGCCATTCCAAAATGCAATGATACTCAAGAAACTGCAATTCAAAATCAGAACACACCTTCACAACGTGACAATTAAAAGAAAAGTAATGGCAATAGTAACAACAAAGATAATAGAGAAATGAGAATAGAGAAATGAGAATCCTCACACATTTCTGATAAAATTGTAAAACAATGTAGCTAGGCACTTTGAGTAAGAGTTTAACAATCCCTTAAATTTTAAAGGACATTACCCTATGGTCCAGACATTTTACTCTTAGATAATCAAGAATTATTTATGTAAGTTAACAAGAAAAGCCACACACACAAAAGTTTACAGTAACACTGTAACAATCAAAAACTGCAAACAACCCAAATAGTTACCAACTGATGGCTGAATCACCATAAGATATTCAGCCATAAAAAAGAATGAAGTACTATGCTATGCCACAAGATGAACTTAAAACACCATGCTAAATAATAAAGCCACACATAAAAAGGATATAGTATGATTTCCTACAGGAACTTGATAAGTTGGTTTTAAAGTATTTTAAAAGAAAGCCTCAGGAAGAGCTGAGATATTACCGAAAATAAATGTAGAGGTTTAGATTCCCAATTTTCAAAGTTGTAGATGAAGTTATTACAAATAACACCACTAATGTCAAAAACTAAGGCAAAAAAATACAAATGACATTTTTTTAAGTGGGAGACTGAATATAATGTTAGAACCACTAGCTTTTCATATGAAAAAAAAAGGATTCCAAATGAAAAAACAAAACAAAAAAACCCATAACAGAAAAAAAAAAATCAACTATTAGCAGATAGAACAAAAAGTGATTTTTTTTTTTTTTTTCCATTTTGTTTTTGAGACAGACTCTTCGTGAAAGCACAGATAGCCTGGAACTCAAAATGCCACCAGGCTGGTCTTGATCTCACAGAGATACCTGAATGTCTCTGCCTCCTGAGTATTGGGATTAAAGGTCATGTGCCACCCATGCCTGGCAAGATTTCTCTCTTTTTTTAAAGTGCATACATTGTAAAGAATCATGATTTTTCACATCAAAAGTTGAAGCTGTGATTGTATACTACAATGGACATGATTTTCTATTTTATTCTTACTCTGAAAACACTCCTTGACTGCACTGAAAGTCTTTTCAAAATAAATCTTGTAACCAGTATATCTTTTCTCAAAAACGAAACAACAAAAAATTCAGTCTGTTATAAAACATCCAAAACATACCAAGGACTGGGGATACACAAAGCCCTATATTTATGCCCTGACCCCCAGTATCAAAAATAAATATTTTAATTTATAAATTTTAAAAATGAAACATGCACAAAAAATTAAAATTTCTATCATTTTACCAACCACTCAGAATAAAGCAAATACAAAATGAGATACAATTTTATTTCATACCATTTTTATAAATCCATCACAAAATTAGTAAAAGATGCTACAAATAAAAATGTTCAGACACTGCTGATAAAAGCATGTTGGCAAATTCATTTTACATTAAGAATTTGGCCATATCTACTAAAGATACTCACATCCTGCTCTCTAGCAACTTTTTAATTTCCCCTAAAGAAAAATGTATACACAGAAAAGTATAAAATCACTGAATTACTTTTATAACAGTACAAGAAACCACCCAAAATATTCATAAACAGTGGAATGCAGTACTATTTAAATACCCATGCAATGGAATACCACACAGCAGGAAAACAAATTAAGTCAGATGTGTGTGCACTAACAATTCACATCTCAAAAACGTTGAGTTAAAAGAAACTGATAAAAGATACATACAGAACACATCTATAGAAATCTTGGGCTGAGGCTAAAGATAGCTCAGCTGTTAAAAGCACTGGCTGTTGTTGCAGAAGACCTGGGTTCAAATACCGGCACCCACATGGTGGCAAAGAACTGTATGAAACTCCAGCTCCAGGGGATCTGACACCCTCTTCTCTAACCTCCTCCGGCACTGAATGACAAAGGCACACTTACATACATGCAGGAAATACACAGGTACACATAAAATATTTTAAAAAATAAAGATAAGCACTACATATCACCTATGACCAAGAGTGACATTTAAGTTAAAACCAGGATATAGTCAAGAACTTTATCCCAAAGTAACAACTAGCATGAGGAGAGGTGGGTTAAGACTGCACCCCCTCCCAAATCAAGCCACCATGTATATTCCTGAGTGATAAGTAAGTAGACTTTTACTACACTACCTACTAAATGTTTTAAATATTTTATAACATATATTTTAAAAAGAAGAAAATTTTATAAAATGCAAAAACTTAAAAAAGCTCTGGCACCTTGAAGAATCATCTAACCCATTCTTCTTATCAAAAATATCCTAATAAGATAAACCGTAGGGCTGGTGAGATGGCTCAGTGGGTAAAGTGGGTAAAGCCTGGCACCTGAATATGATCCCTGGAAACCAAGTTAAAGGAGAAAGAGAATCAACTCTACCAAGTTGTCCTCTGACCTCCACACTCAAGCTATGGCATTCCCATGCCCACTCAACCCCACCTCTTCATACACACACTCACATCCCAATAATGATGACGACGATGATCTACCAAAACTGATTAAGATAAAATGTAAAGTGTTAGTTAGGCTAGTAGTTCAGCAGTAGAGCACTTGCCCCAAAAGTCACAACAAATATTGTAGCACGACAATTTTTACCACACAGATGTCAAAATTAATTGCTGATTTACAGCTTGACCACTGAACTGAAAGATCAGTCTTAATTTCTCAAAATTTGGTATCAATTAGTAATATGGAGAAGACACACACACACACACACACACACACACACACACACACACTCACTCTTCCACCTTTCCTAAGAATGTCCTGTCAAATTTAGCAGAGGCATATGAGAAGTTAAAAGTAAGGATCTTTGGTAATTGTCCATGCTAATCCCTAGTCCTGAATACTTCTGCTTAAATGTGTATTAAATTGTATAGAACACGCCCACAGGATTGTTCATTATCATACACACATATTGTCAGTCTACAGCAAGTATCTAAAAGCAGACCCTTGCACACTAGAAAGTAATTCATTCATTTGAGCACCTAAAAATGTCTAAATCTGTAGAAGGGAAAAGAAGAGGAAGAGGAGAGGACAGGTAGCGTAAAAAAGGGAGAAAGTGGAAGAGGGAAGACACAGATATGGAGAGAAGAGGAGGGAAGAAGAAAGAAACCTGGAGAAATTAAGAAATAAAAGGGAAGAGAAAGATATTATTTACTTGCAAATCAGGTAAATGACCCTTCTTTCCTATGCTTCATTTAGCCAAAAGTTAAAATAAGAGTGATTTTCAAGGGGGGGGGGGCAAATAATCCAGAGTTAAAAAAAAAAAAAAGACCACTAGATCTTTCATTTTGAAGGAATCTGAAATATAATGCACCAGGCAATAATTATACATGATTTAAAATGCTGACATCTAGCTTTATGTGTATAAAAGACTAAAATTCACTCAGTTCAATTAGGTGTAAGAACTCTTATTTCAAAAGTATACAGTCCAATCTATGGAATACAGTGTATTCCTACTTTTATCTACCAAGCTTGTATGTATGTACGGTCCTATTTTCCAGCTCCATTTTATAAACCTGTTTAATATTCTACAGAATAGTGAAATGTGTAAATGGAAAATGAGAATAGAACAGCTTTTATAATTAGAGAAACTACATTTCTAAGAAACTCTGAATTTGGATTTTCATCGTGTATTTTCCCTCAGCAATACAAAGCACACAGCTTATTTCAAAAGGCAAGGAAAGAAAAAAATGTTACCTAATCTTTATGTGAAATAAGATTTATCAATTAGCACAAATCACATACAACAGGTGCTCAAAACTACTTTAAAATCCCAAGTAAAAACTGAAATATTTAACAAAGACACATATTAAACACCCCTATTTTGGGCATACTATATTATTAGCAAACATAGTACATATCTATATAGAGGGGCACAATAAACAAAATTTTTCATACTCTGGTAATAAGCTGGGACTCTCCCACTTATGACTATGACCCACTGGCTATATGTAGAAAACACTACCAGGCATCCTTCCTTCCTTCCAAAGTTCAGAATTATGCTTCACAACTGATACTACACAGCGTATTTGTTGGAAATATAGTAAGAAATTCTTGCAGTAGTATCTGCACTGTTAAAAGTATCAACTAAAGAAAACAAAAAAATTGAGCTTTAAAAAGGACAAGAGAGTGCAAGGCCTGTTCATACTGAATGATGCACCCCTGGTTGTTTGTTTTATTATTCTCTGTACTGTTCATACCTGTAGCTGGAGACCCCAGAATGTATTCTACAACACAGACTATAAAAATATCTGAGTTATGACCATGGATACAGTCCACAAAGGCAATTCTGAGACTACCTTCTCACATTTGAGAGGAAGATTGCTGTGATGGTTTGAATAACCAATGTCCCCCATAGGCTCAAATGTCTGAACACTCGGTCTCCAGATAGTGCCACTGTCTGGGGAGGTCATGCAATCTTTAGGATATGTAGCCTTGCTGGGGTTATTATGTAATTGGAGGTAGATTTTGAGAGTTCACAGCCTTGTCCCACTTCCAGATCCCTCTCTCTCTGCTTTGTGTTTGCAGCTGAATATATGATATTGCTGCTTCCAGCTCCCGCTGCCGGATTTTCCACTTGCTGCCATGCCTCCCCACCATGATGGACTAAACATTCTAGAAATTATAAGTAAAAAAAAAAACAACAACAAAAAAACTCTTCTGTAAGTCATTTTTGGTCATGGTGTTTTATCAAAGCAACAGAAAAGTAACTAATACAACTCCTGGCAAAGAAGTTCATTGAAGTTTAAGGTAGAAGGGAGACCAAAGTTGTTACATAAAACAACCCTTATGAAGTACAACACTGACAGTATCTTCAACCACTAACTATGTAATTTGTATGCAAATATGTTCATCCTAAATGTCCAGAACATTTTGAATTGAACATATATGTACTGAGCACAAATTAAACATGGTGATTCACACCTATAATCCCAGCACTAGAGAGGTGAAGGCAGGAGGATAAAGACTTCAAGGTCATTCTCAGCTACCAGCTACAAAGAGTTTAAGACCAGTCTTGGCTACATAAGACCTCTCAAAAAAAAAAAAAAAAAAAGCGAAACCGTCAAACTACAAAAAGCCTTAGCACTTGGGAGGTAAAGACAGAAGACCAGGAATTCAAGGTCATCCTGGGCTACAGGGTTAAGTTACAGACTAGCCTGGGCTACATACTTTATCATATTACTACTACCACCACACCTCCCCCTACCACATGTACAAAAGAACTAGAAAGGCCCTACAAGCATCCATAATAAAAAGAGGCCAAAATTATTTTTCAGTCTGGGGCTGGTAGATGGCATGCCTAGCATGTTGCAAGGCCCTGGGTTCTACCTCTAGCATTATAAAATCTAAGTGTATATTTTTAAAATATTTATTTAATTTTAATTTTATGTCAGAAAAGGGACTTATTCCCTGGAAGTGGAGTTACAGACAGTTAGCTACCTTGTGGGTGCTGGGATTCGAACCCAGGTCCTCTGCAAGAACAGTCAGTGCTCTTAACCAGAGTCATCTCTCCAGTCCATAAGCATCTTTTTAAAAGTATGATTTCTGTAATTTAATAGGATCTGTGCTATACTACTCAATTGATACTGACCAGAAAACCAAATTCAGAAATACACTGAGAGCTCCTAAAAGTAACAGCATCAAAGTCCACGTAGCCCAGCCAACAGACTTCCTTATTTATTATTATGTAATAATAAATGCTAAGGACTTATACACTATTCCTGTATTTTTTGCTTGAAATAAAGGTATTAACTTTTGCAACATTTATACAGTATTCCCATCCACGATTCAGATGCTATTTTTTTCATGAGATCCTATTCAGGTTTGCTTGCTGCAATTGATCTTCAGGGATAAGTTTGTCCAGTATGGTTCTATGCCCCCTAAAATCTCTTCTTCCAGTCATTCTTTAGACTCACTTGCCATTTATTCAATTAATGTAACAAATCAAGCACAGCAAATTGCAAAATGAATTCAACTTTGAACCAACAATACTAATAGCAACTAGAGATACTGTTCAAGTTAAATGTAGTCATCAAACTGAAAATATTTCACACATTATAAATTTCCCAAATGAAGCCATATATGGAGGTGCACACTTGTATTCCCAGCACTCAGGAAAACCAGGAGTTCAAGGTCATCCTCACAGTCAACAGTGAATTCCAGGCCAACTTGGACGGCCTGATCTGCAGAGACGAGAGAGAGAGAGAGAGAGACAGAGACAGAGACAGAGAGAAAGAGACAGAGAGAGAGACAGACACACAGAGAGAGACAGAGAGACAGAGACACAGGCCCTGACCAATGTTCTATCACCCTACTATAAACTTCCTGAACAGGTCACTTTGAACAGTATCAATTGACTTTCAAGAACAGTGGCATAAGAAAAGTACAATCCTTTCAAACAACAAGGACAAATCACTTTCTCATAACTAAAAAGCCAGAGAGAGGTGCAAGACCTTCTGACAGCAAAGACAATGTACTCCTTTCTCCATTTCAATGGTCTCAGGTGGTTTCTGTTCCATGAACCACTGGAATTCTGAAGCACTTAATACCCATAATTTTAGGGAAGACTTTGAACCAAAGATTAATACGTAATTCAACTTCATTAGCAAAAAGCAGAAAAAAAAATACACCAATTTTATGTCACTTGTCGATAGGCCTAATACTAATAACCTTTCCAAATTACCATCTAGTTAGAATTTTCTTGCTATAAATAACTAAAAAAAAGTACTACAAATGACATTAAGATTAAATGAAAAGGAAAACCATCAAAGAAACTCACAATGTATTTGTTAGTAAGTCATTAAGAATTTATGTATAGAGCACCTTCCAAGTGATTTAAACATCTTATGGAAATTTTGAGAAAAATTACACTTTTTATCTACTGTATTTTTATTTTGTTGTCTTTACTTGAAGTCTATAAAATCGTGTGAAGTTTACTTTTTATTAATAGTATGAAAAATAAATACCTCCGTAAAAGTAGGTGGGTAATTACAAAATACTCTTAAAAAATACAATTACTCTTCCAAACAAGGAGGGAAGAACATGTGCCAATGCATAGAGTCTTGAATTATGGGTCAGAGACTTCAAACTGATTCTTGGCCTGGGTGAATTTAAGAAAACTATTTTAAAAGTTAACTCTTTGATTTCCTCATGTGTAAAAAAGAATAGGGTAGCTGATCTCAGGGAAGAGTGCTATTCACATGTGTAACTTCTATGACTCCATTATCAGAAGTCAGAAGGAAAATTACCCCCAAAATGAGCATTTACAGGCCAAGTACCAGAGTAATCCCTCCCCCCTACCCCCACCAACATACACCATATACCAGATACTGAATGGAGGGCTGGAACACAGATATGGAAGCATGTGCCCAAGGATTTTAACAACAACAAAAAAGCACAAACAGTATTCTTTACAGTTACAGCTGAGGGGTAAAAGGTGCCAAGTCTGCAGAACTGCCCTGAGACTGAAAAGGCAGAAAGAATTCAGAATTAGGGTGTCACATAAAAAAAAATGCTGTATGCAATAAATGACTGAACTTATCAGTTTCCAAATGTTCTTGATTTTTGTAAGCCCCATAATCAAGCTCAGCTCATAGTATTCAAAGAAGCCTCAGAAATGTTAGCTGTTTCAAATATACTCGTAACCAATTCAGGCATACTCCATGTTATAGTCTGAATGTTTGTATCCCCCTAAAATTTCTATGATGAAAGCCTAAACTCTGAGGTGATGAAACTAGAAGTCAGTGCTTTTGAGAGACTCTGCCCTCATGAATGAGATTAGTGCCCTTCCTAAATTGACCCCCACACCGTAATCCTAGTACTTAGAAGGCAACGGCAGCTGGATATCTATGATTTGGAGGTCAACCCGGTGTTGCTAGTTCCAGGCTAGACAGGGCTACACAGTGAATCCTGTCACCAAAAGTAAAATAAAAAAGACAGAGTCCAGCATGATAGCACACACTTTTAATCCCAGCACTTGGGAGGGAGGGAGAGGCAGGCAGACCTCTGTGAGACTGAGGCCAGACTGGTCTACATAGCAAGTTCCAGGTCAGCTGTGGCTACAGGGAGACCCTTGTCTCAAAAAGACGAGAGAGAGAGAGAGAGAGAGAGAGAGAGAGAGAGAGAGAGAGAGAGAGAGAGAGACAGACACTGACTGAGACTCCAAAGAGCCAAACTTGGTGGCACTGACCTGCAACCTCAATTACTGTGGAAGCTGAGGCAGGAGGATTCCAAGTTCAAGGTCTGCCTGGGTTAGCTCGAGGCCAGCTTGGCCAATTTGGCGGCACCTGTGTCAAAATAAAAATATAAAGAGTGCTAGAAAGTGATAGAGCACTTGCCTCCCATGTGTGAAGCCCTAGGTTCAATTCCTAGTATGACTAAATAAACACAAATTCTTCTAACATTATTCAAGGTTACAGTAAAAAGGCAGTCTAAGAACTAGGAAGTGGCCATCATCAAATAGTCCACAAATTTGTTAATAACTCAATTCTGCCATTAACTCCAATAAGTAAATTTCAATTTAAGATTTTTTTCTTTTTCTTTCTATAAGCTCCCTACTCTTTGATATTTTATAAATAGCAACCTGAACGACTTGAGGCATCAGGAAAGATACTCTCTGACTAAAGAATAGAAGACCTTGAACTATTAAGACTGAGTTCACACAGAGAAAGAAAAATAGAAAGCACAAATAAAAAGTTATAATTCACTATATAGAAGGTACTGTAAGATCACTGCAGGCATTTTGCATATTTTAAATTCTCATAATTGGGGGTAGCTTCATTATTCTGTTTACAGACAACAAAACCATGGTTCAATTACAAAGCTTTTTCCACTACACATGATGACATCTGATTAATTTTTTTGAACAAGTTCTCAACACTTAGCCCAGGCTAGCCTTTAACTTGCCACAGTTCTGCCCAAACCTCTCAATTGTCAGGCTTATAGGTATGAGACTCCATGGTAATCTTGACATTATCTTTATACTTTCAAATAAGGGTGAAACTGTCAAAACCATCCAAAACTCTATTGCCCCGAACCCTTATGAAGACACCTGATACTTTTTTCAAGACATTTTTTTTATGATTCTCTGGCATATGCTTTATGTAGCTGAACTATTTAGTTGAAAGTACTTGAAAGGTTACTTCTAAAATGAATCTCCATTCTAAAAACTGAGAACGTTAATGTTTGTAATACCTGCAAATACACTTAGTATAAATATAAATCCATTGACAGTATGTTTTGAATATTACTATTAATGTAAATAGATCTAAATGTAAAAAGCACATGATTGAAGACTATACCCATAATCATGTAAGAAAAAAAAGACATCTGCAAACATTTTAAGTTCTTGAGCAGAAAAATTCAGATATGGTCCAGTTTGGGGTTATGCCACTGTTTTACAGAAATGTGTTTTTAAGAAATACAATTGGTTAAATGTTTATGTCAGAGACACTGTAGATACCCAATGAATCCTTTTAAATGGACTGGACAAATGAGGTGAGTTTTTATTCTCATATCTTTGATTAGAAAGTACCATTACTTAGAAAGCTACATATGAAGCCACAAAAAAGGGGGCACAGCCAGGCATGGTGACTCACACTTTTAATCTGAGGCAGGTGACTCTGTGTGAGTTCCAGGCTAACCAGGGCTACATAGTGAGACCCAGCCTAAAAAATAAAAGGTGGTTGCAGGGGACAGGGAGAGGAGATAAAACAAAAGCTACCTACAGAAAGGAATATAATATTTTTAACTACATAACATTAAACTCCTCAGGTATGCTGAGGACAATGTCCACAGGCTAGTGTGTATACTACTACTTAGCAACACCAATGCAAGTTAAATACTGACAGACTAAGTCATTCACAGCTTACATTCATTCTAATTTTGTAAATAAAGGCTACAAAAGAGTTCTTTGAATTATGTTCTGTACTAATATACATTAAAAACATGTAAAGGTTGTAAATTATTTATTGAAGCTCTTGTTCTTTGTTATGGATTTTGTTTGTGGGCTTTATTCTTGTTCATATGAGTATTTAAGGATTTATGATAATCTTGAAGATTTAGCAGCAGTGGCGATTCATACTCATTAAAAATGTGATAAGCAGATTCAATTTAAATGGAGAAGCTAACTCCAAAGCAATTTCTATCATATATACCAACAAAAATTTTATTTTTATCTCTTAGATTCTAATTTTGACATGATTTGCCAAATGATCTCTTAAGAGTACCTGCTAATCTGAGGTGTGAAGAAAAGACTACTCATGTCACTTGTCCAACTAATTCAACAACATTTACTGGGTACCAATATTTCTCTAATATGTAGCTTTTTAACAACTGAATTTCCTAAAGTTTAGGTCATCTTTATTTCAAACGCACTTCCCGATGCAAAACATTCTGGAATAATCTGCTACCTCTCTCCAAACCATGATTTATAGACGTTCTCCTTCACAACTGAAGATAATCTTGGACAGTAAATCTCAAATACTATTTAGTTTGCATTTGCAATAGCACTCTAGCCAGTTAACATAATCCTAGCGATTGTGTTCTATTTCTATTTTAGCATACCTAACTCATAAAAAATTGTGACAAAAAAATTACCTTTGAGGATTCTAAGATGAATAAAACAGGCTTATTAAAATCATATTTTCTATTTTAAAGACTAAAACATTCGGTACACTCAATTCCGACTTTTCCAACAAAAAGCCTCTACATCAATATAAGGAAAACGTCTTTTCCATTTTCTCAACTCAAAGGCGGGAGGGGGCGGAGGAAGCTAACTGCTTACAGGTTTGCATTTAAATTTAACACAGCAGTCTCAGATGAATCCTGTAACTCACGGTCAACCTCAGAATCCTACCAGCAGCAACACATGAATAATCTGAGAGCGCAATCCTTGGCCTTGATATGCCACTCCATCCGCCTTTTCTTTCCATCAGTCCACCCCCAAAACCCCAACCCAATAAGCACACATCTAAATATGTCTTCCCAAGAGTTCCCCCGTGAAGAACGGGCCTGCCGTTCCCAGCCGGGGGCCGCGGCTGGCTCGGCAATCCTAGCTTCGAAGCGGCTCCAATCCCGACGCCCTGCAAGTCCGCCCCGCCCCGGGCCCGCTCGTGTCCCCTCAGGCGACAAAACCCTCCCTCCAGCGCTCAGCCCGGACTGACAGTTAAAGCAGCAGCAGCCAGAGCCACCAGGGGCCTACTCTTGGCACCCGCTCCTCCAGACCACGCGCCTCCAAGCACTCGCTCCAGGGACGGCGGAGGGCTGAGGGCTGGGGGGGCCTACCCTCTCAGTGCGGCCCTAAGGGAGGCGGGGGCGACGGCGGTACGAACCAGAGGGAGCGCGCCCGGAGGCCGCGGCCGCAGCAGCACTGACCTGTCGTCGCCCCCGCGCCTGGGCTGCGGCCCTCGCAGCTGCGGCCGCCTCACTGTTCGTCGTCGCCCTCGTCCGCCGCCTCCGCCCGCCACCGCCTCGTTCCCTTTCGCTGGCGCCACCGCCGGGGCTCATGCGGGACCCGCGCTTCCTCCTCTGGAAACCGAGGCCGGGAAGCCAGGCGCCTGGGCAGCCTTAGGGTCGGCGCAGATCGGCGGCTGCCGCGGAGTGTCCACAGTGGGGGGCGAGGGCCGAGAGCTTCTCCGAGGAGGAGCCGAGGGAGGTGCCACCGCCCGTGACCAGGTTGGATCGGCAGAGGGGAGGCGTGAAGGCAGCGGCGGACGGCTGCGCGGCGGGGTGCGCGAGCGAGCGAGCGCAGGCAGAGCGGCGAGGTCCAGGCGAAGACGAAAAGGCCCTATAGTCTCCAGTAGTCACCCGGAGCCGAGCGCCACCATCTTGAGAGAAACACGAATCTCGCGACCACGGCGCAAGACGGGATGACTGGCTGGGCGGGCCAAGTATCCCGGCAGGCAGCGCGCGCCGCCCAGCGGGGCGAGCGCTCTAGGCGCGGACGAGGGACGCGGGGCGGGGTCACGCGTGCGCAGGAGAGCGACGCGCTCCGCCCCGCCCCACTCGTGGACTAGCCCGCTTGCGGTTTGCGGTCGCCAGCTGCGCGGGGGCCGGTGGGAAGGGGAGATGGCTGGGGCCCCCGCTGGAGCCCCGCCAGGTTCGGTCGCCATCTTGAACCTAGGCCGTAGAAGTTGGTTCTTTTGCCCCGTACTCCCTTTTCTCGACGGAGGCACTTTGGAGTTCTCGGACCTCTCTGGATCTCCCGGCAACCCTACGCCCTAATTCAGGAAAGCCTCCGAGTCCACTGCCTAGATGAATGTGAAAGTCAGGCGATGTAACTAGCCCGAGCTAATGCGGGGCCTAAGCCTGCAGTTAAGGCCGGGACCACTACCCCTTTTCACCCTCCTGATCTTGCAGGGGTTGCCGACAGTGGGCAAGCTTTTAGGAGACAAGGTCATCTGCTCAGGCCTCCTGTTTTCACAGGCTGTGTCACTGGTTTGCCAGATGGTAAAAAGCCCACCTCCTCCAATGTTGTCTTTTAGTAGGTTGTCAACTAAGAGAAGTGACCACCTGCTTGGCCCCACGTGGATAGAGGCTAATTTTGATCTGCATAACAGCTGAACCCAGTTTAAAGCCACGTGTCTTGATATTGAGTACCCGAATCTTTTTACTTACAAGAGTTTTTTGGGTTTTTTTTTTTTGTAATGGTTTTGACACTTGCCACTAATTTATAACAACTGCTGACAATTCATAATTTTCTGGTTTGCAACTTGGACGTTAAGCTCTTAAGATTATGTGAGACCCCAGTCATCTAGTATTCAAACTGTAACAGTCATACGTAGCAAGGCCATTTTCTTTTTGCTTTACAACAGTCTGCCGTGTGTTTTGCTTGTCTCAACCTCCTCACTAGAATCAGCTTATTTTGGAACTTTTTTTTTTAAAGAGTAATTTAATCTGTTCTAGGACGATGGGTAATAAATGACAGTGTTGTGTCAGATTTTAAGATACTTTTAAAATATCGCTTCTGGGCTGGAGAGTTGGCTCAGAGATTAAGCGCACTGGCTGCTCTTGCAGAGGACCTGTGTTGGATTCCCAGGGTACATGGAGGCTAACAGCCACCTGTAACTCCAGTTCCATGACATTCGATACCCTCTTCTGACCTCCGTGGGCCTTGCATTGCATGAGTACACACGTGCAAGATATATACTCATACACATTTTTTTTATCTTTATTTTTTATTTCTCCTTCCATGGCAGATCTTCATTTGGAAACAATTTACCATTACATTTTATGGAAAGGGCAAGTTAGAACCATAGTCTTTTAAGGACTTGTCTTTGCAAATTATTAAAATAGACTACTGAAAATTGGAAAAAAACCAAAGCACATTATTACTGTAGCATGTGAAGATACTGTATGCTATTCCCTTTTAAGTAGAAGTCTGATATGAAAAGAAATATAATAAGCTTAGATATCAAAATGTTGCCAGAATCCCAGCGTTTTAAAAAGCATAAAAGTTGAAGGGAAATAAATGTCAAAAATTTCAATCCAGTTCTTTATAAAGATCAAGGAGGATCCCAGTTTCTCCCAGGAATCAAGAAATTATCTTTTAGTTCATTAATATTAAATATGTATCATATGTGCCACTGATGTTCAGCCTGATTCAGGAACTAGTGTACATTTTGGTTTATCATTTTTCAAATTTAGGAATACTTATTAGTGCTAGGGGTGAAAGTACTTGTAATTCCAGCACTCAGGAGGCTGAGGCAGGAGAATCTAGATGGCCATGTAGGACCAGGTTACAAAGAGAAACAGTATCTTAAATGGGGGTTGGGTGAGGAAAGTAATGTTTATGGTAAAAATTACCATCATGAATGATTCCTGGTACCATCCACAAGTATCGCTTTTTTTCAGATATTTGTTTTTATTTCTTTAGTTATGTGTACATGTGTGTCTGGGTATAAGCCGTTGAGTACGGATGCCTTCAGAGGGTAGAGGTATCAGGTCTCCTTTACCTGGAGTTACAGCTAACTAGTTATGACCCACCCAATGTGGGTCCTGGAAATTCAAATGAGGTACTCTACAAGAGCTACAAATGCTCTTAACTTCTGAGCCACCTCTCCAGCCCCACATATACAACTTTTGATGAAAATTATTTTCCCCATATTAAATTCATATTTTTCTTCCAATATTTTTAGTTGATTTTCTAGGAAAAACAACCTAGTATCTAAGTGCTCAGTAAACTCTTTAGACTATTTTAGCCTAATATTTGTCATTTCAAGTGTAAAAGGAGCAATGTCATTGTATAAGCATATGTATTAATGCCTTGCACAAACTTGGAATATCTACTATTTACCTAGAATTGTCCAAGCCTTTTGAAACAATAAAAAATAATTCCTGTCTGTGCCCTTAGTTCAAGAGGATATCAGGCCTTTAAAATTATGGACACTTTTATAAAGCAATCCATCACTTCTGTGAGTATAAGGGTATCCGCTAATATGTATCTGCTATTCTTTCTGAACTAAAGTAAACAAGGACATAATATTTCATTCCCTATTTTATCCACAACACTTAGAAAACTGCTAGTCTATCCTATCATATTTAGTTATTGAATGCCCTGATCACAGAATTTTTTTAATGATCACATTGCTCCTTTTCATGACATCAATGACTTACTATGGGTTTCTGATAAAGGACAAAACTCTTGAGATTGAGACCAATTAGATGAAGACCCTGCTTTCCTTCCAGACCCATTTTCCTGTACACAGCATTAAATTATTCCTTAAGCAGTACTTACATATTTTCCAGTCCTATGAAGCCCTTTTGCATGCAATTCCTTCCACCTTTGAGACGAGTCTGGGCACCTCTCTGAAAAGCCTCTCTGATCTAGTCAAGACTTATTGCTTATGTCTCTACAGTTTTTCTTTCTACAATGCCACTTGACACATACTGTTGATATATGACTTTGGCTTTCTCCCTTGAAGATCCTTGAAAGAAAATGAGTTCTCTTGAGTTTCTCTTGTGTTCTTAACACTTATCCAAATGGCTAAAAGTGAGTAACTCCTTAAAAAAAAGTGAGTCGGCCCTTTAAGTGGTAAAAGGGTAAAAGAAAATGAGAAAGTTAAGAACTCAGACTAGTATGCCTGACCGAGGTCCCTTTTATTGAGCTAATATGATAAAGTAGCGAATCTCTGGCTATTATCTATTATGTCACAATATACAAAGTACAGAGATGCCTGCTTAGACAATTCAGTGAGGATAGAAAAGTCAGGCAATTTGCCGTAAGAAATCTGAATTTCAAAATCTAGTAAACAAATATTTTAGAACTTAAGTATGTAATGTATCAAATTGAGATTGATTATGATAGTCTATAAAGTCCTCTTAAATCTATGACTCATTTAATCACTAAGTTCACTGATTATACCTCTGTGCAAGACTACATAAGAAATTACTTGAGAGCCAATGCAAGATGGCTCAGTGGTTAGAGGCACCTGCTAACACCAAGCCTGGTAACCTGAGTTCTATCCCTGGAACCCACATGGTGGAAGTCCCACAAGTGACTCTGACCCACAGCCATACCAAGCATGCCAAGGCATACATGCCTACACACACACACACACACACACTTTTTTTTTCTGTTACCTTGGAGCAAAATGTTACAAATCCTATCAAAGCATGCTTTGACCTAGATCATTTAAATCTCTTCGTGCTTGTCTTAATCCAGTTGGAAAGTAGGTAGAAAAGGGAAGTGTTCTGTCAAACACCTGCTGCTGCTGCTGCTGCTGCTAGTATAAATTGTTGTGAATATAACAGTTCCATTCAAATCAATGAAGCAACCTTAGGAATTTTTTCCTCCTAACAAATACATCATTTGAGTTCTTTGAAATCACTCACACTGTATCTTAAGTCTAATACCACTGTTAATATGCTGATTCAGAGATTCTATATGTTTTCAGATGTTAATTTTAATTATACACATATATGTGTGTGTTGAAGAAGCGGGTATGTGCACATGAATGAGTATAGGTGTGCTCAGAAGCCAGAGGCATGGGTTCTCCCAGGAGCAGGAGTTACAAGCAGTTGTGAGGAATGCAACATGGGTGCTGGGAATTGAATTCAGGTCCTCTGGAAGAGCAACAAGGCTTAGCTACTGATCCATCTCTCTGGCCCTAAAAAAAAATTGTTTTTAATCTGAGGAAGTACATTTATTAAATAAAGTCTTATTAGAAATGATGTACTTGCTGTGTTTCTGCAAGATCTCTCAGCTAAAGGAAACACTTGGTTAGCAATGAGTCATGAACATTATTTGTAATTCAAAGTTAATGTTTACTTTTTTAGTCTTGCTTGACACTGGTATATGAAGAATGCAAAATTCTTTATTGAAATGTTTTACAGTGTAGACTCAACATTGTTTCAGAACTTGATTCTTAAAGCTTATGTTTTGTAATGTTAACCTAGCTTGATATGTACAAGGACTGTGACTTTTAAAGATAGTAATATATATATATATATATATATGTGTGTGTGTGTGTGTGTGTGTGTGTGTGTGTATATATATATATCATTCAAAATAATACACTTTCTCTTGCTTGTTTTAATATCCTGCTAATATCATACTGCTAACCATCATATCTATATAACTTTCAGTAATTAGCACAGAATTCCTGAAAAGATAGTATATTTCCACAAATTAAATTTCCTTGCTCGATGCCAGTTGTTTAAATCCTGGATGTTTTGCAATACTTCTTGGATATTATACATTTTATAGAGTAGAAAATTGGGCTTAGAATAATAGGTAAGCAACTTCCCTATGTTTCATGACCAAAAACTAGTAAATTAAATTTTAAAACCAAGGGATGTTTGTTCACACATATTCTTATGATGTGTTGTTTCCCTCCCAAAATTTTGATTTTAAAATTGTTCATTTTTTTTTCCTGGCAGTATTGGTTCTTGAACCAGGGACCTCAAGTGCTCTACCCTGAGTTACAGCTCAGGCCCTCATTAAATGTTTTCTTAATCATTAGTAATACCTATTTTTCCATACCACACAACTCAGAACTGGGAACACGGGACCCCATATGGAGCCTAACCTGCCATCACTCCTAATAATGTGATGTTGAGCCAACTTGTTGACTTATTTAAGGCCCAGTTTCTTTATCTGTAAAGATGATGATACTGTGATGATTAAAGAGACAATATGTTACTTAGGATGTATAACACAGTACCTGATGAGTGTAGTCAGGTGTGGTGGCTCATGCCTCTAAATCTCAACACTTAGGACATAGAGGCAAGCAGATATCCATGAGATCGTGGTCAGTTTGATCTTATAGAGCAAGGTTCAGACAAACTGGGGCTACTGGAAGACCCTCTAAAACCTTTTTTCCAGTGCCAGTGAATAAAGAAAATTGTTTTACTTTAAGATTCCCCAGAACAAAAGACCTTGAGACAGTCATTTGAATACAATGAATTTATTGAAAGAGATACCAACCCACAATTGGCCAATGTGCAGAGAACAAGAGACTGCAGAATACATATCTCTGAATAGGATACCTATTTCAAACCTCTGCTTCCCAAAGCTCAGGGATTATTCCAGGAGAGGAGGTAGAAAGATTGTAAAAACAAGATGGGGTGGATGACCACAAGGAAACAGAGTCTTCCTCATTGCTAGTCAGTTACTCATATTAACTCACAGCAATGATTGCAGCATGCAAAAGTCCCATGCAAACTCAAATCAGAGAAGATTCTTGCCTTGACATGGGAAAGTGGTTAGGAAATCCCAAACAAGTCTAAGAAACTTGGCAATTGATGATAGCTGAGAGGGGGAAAGACAGTGTCTTCATGGATGGGACTTTTGGTGGACCCAGTGGATAGACCCACACTGAAGGACATTTAGGGTCACAAATCATACTTTATAGGCCATATTATATATATATATATAGAGAGAGAGAGAGAGAGAGAGAGATTTATATATCTCTCTCTATATATGAGAGTACATTAAATTGGTGGAGAGTAGTGGAGGGAAGTGTGGATAGGGGAGGGATCTAAATATCATTAAATGATATTCTGTGAAAATTGCAAAAATTTAATAAAAATTGATATAAATTATTTAAAATATGGGAATTATCTGGAAAAAATTGGTAAGAAAATGAGTTAAAGAAGGAAGGCACATTATCCATCGAGTGTCCTCTGTGAGTAGATGGAATTTATTTTTGCTCAGACATTCTGGGAGCCACTGTATTCACTTCACAGTTATTTTGTCAATGTGTATCACAGTTATTGTCATCAGAAAGGTGGCAGGTTATAAAATCAGTAGCCTTTCTCTATACCAATAACAAGCAATCAGAGAAAGAGTTTAGGGAAACCCTCCAATTAACAATAGCCTGAAAAAATGAGATGTATAGGAATAAACCTAACCAGACATTATAAATATCTCTAAAATGAAAATTTTAAATTTCTGAATATAGCAGAAGACACCAGATGTAAAGATGTTCGAGGTAGACTTAATATTGTGAAATGATCATGCTGTCAAAAACAATTTATAGATTAAATGCAGTTCTGATCGAAATCCCCATGACATTCTTCACAGAATTAAAAAAATCCTAAAATTCATATAGAATAATAAAAAAATCATATACCCATAGCAACCTTGAACAGAAAGAGCAATGCTAGAGGAATACCATACCAGATTTCCAGAGCTATAATCATAAAGACAGCATGATATTAGCACAAAAACAGAATAGATTAATAGAACATAATGGAATATCCCAAAATGAATGCATCCGGTTTCATTCACCTGATATTCAACAGAGATGCCAAGAGCATACACTGGAGGAAAGACAACATCTTCAACAGTTGTTGTTGGCAAAACTGGATCTGTACCTGTAGAAAAACAAAATTAGACCCTTAACTATCACCCTGAACAAAATAAAACTCCAAATATATCAAAGACCTTAATGCAAAACCTGAAACTAAAACTGTTAGAAGAAAACATAGACAGAACGGAGGTGCCTGCAAAGACTTTTTAAATCAGATATCAGTTGCTCAGGAATTAAGGTAAACAATCAACAAGTGAGAGCTCATTATACTAAAAAACTTTTACACAGCAAAAGAAACAGCCAAGGAAGTCAAGAGGAAGCCCACAGAGTGGGAGAAAATCTTCACCAGCTGCATCTGTTATAAAATTAATATCCAAAATATACAAAAAGCTAAAAAAGCAAAGAATCAAGAAAACAAATGACCCAATTAAAGTTGGGTTATTGATCTGAACAGAGAGATCTCAAGAAAAGAAATAAAAATGGCTAAGAAACACCTTAAAAAGCATTCAGCATCCTTAGTAATGAGGGAAATGCAAATCAAAACTACTTTAAGATTTCATCCTACCACAGTTATACTGGTTAAGATCAAGAGAACAAATGACACCAAATGCTGGTAAGGATGTGGAGAAAGGGGAACGCTCATTCATTGCTGGTGGGATTGCAAAATCATACAACCCCTATGTAAAGCAGTGTGAAGAACTCTTTAAAAGGTAAAATGAATCTACCATATGTGACTCCTTGCCATATAGCTAAAGGACTCGTCCTCTTGCACAGATTTGTACATCCATGTTTGTTTCTGCTCTTTCATAATAATTAAGAAATGGAAACAACTTAAATGCCCTTCAGCTGACAAATAGATAATGAAAACATTGTACATTTATACAGTGGTGTTCTACTCAGCAGTAAAGAAAGACAAAATCATGAAATTTTCAGGTAAATGAATGGAACTAGAAACTATCATACTAACTGAAGTAGCGCAGACTCAGAAATATAAGCGAAGTATGTTCTCTCCTATTTGTGGATCTTAGCACCAAATCTTTATATATGAGCATATATCCTGATGTGACTGCAGGTGCCAGGAAAATGGAAAAGAACCATAGAGGTAAAGGGAAAGAATGAGCCTGAGAGAGGGGAAATGGTAGGAGACAGATGTTACCATGGGGAAAATTGGGAAAAGGTGGGTATTTAACCGGGAAGCAAAGAGGGAAGGATATACAAAGAATCATAGTGGTAAGATGGAAGAAGGAGTTCAAGAGAGGGAGTTTAATAGGGGAAAGGTATTATTATGAGACAAATGGGGGTATTTTAACCCGGGAGGGAGGAGAGAGGATTAAACAGGGACAGAGGAAGAGATAAATAATTCTTAGGTGATTAAAAAAAAAACAGAAGGACAGAAGAAAATGTATTAGTTCAAAAGACTACTAAAAATACACATATCTATATTTAAGTGCATGTGTATAGCTGAAGGTTCTATAACAAGAAACACAGTGTCAGGGGAAATCTCCCTTCGAGTGGTTGGTCAGGTTAGTCAAAAGACTCGCCAAATAACAGGCTATTGCCAGCCCTTGATTACCTCCCAGGACTTGAAGGTAAGACCCTATTGCTGAAGACAGGACATACTTGGGACACAGGACTTGGAGCCATGAAACTGGAATTGACCTGGAAGCCTCCTCCCTGAAGACTAGTTTTCATAGTTTTGGAGAACACTATGCAAGCTGCTATGGGAGAAAATCATTAATGGTGTAACTCACCTTTAAAGCCAAATAACCACAACAATGACCAGCACATTGAACTATCGGTACATTAGTGGCACTTTTGTCTTGGGGGTAATGAATAGCTATCAAATTGGACTTAAAGCCCCCTCATTGGGTGTGAACTCATGTATGGTACTGTAAACATAGCCAATACACATAGTTGGAGGGGTTATACGATCTAGACAAAGCCCTATATTGTCACATCATTAGACAAACATAATTTCTTACTTTCTGATAAATATGTGTCCTTATATTTGTAGAAAAGTATACTAGTCACCACTAATCAAAGAAGCTGATTTTGTAATAGGTGGAGACTATTACAACTGGTTACACAAAGAGAATAAGTATTTGTGAGATGTCCAGCCCTAAGTGACACATCTACAATGTAACTTCTACACCTAATGCTCACAGGACACAATGAAACAATCAGAAGAGAGAATACTAATACGTCTCTCGGTTCTCACCACTCAGGCTTCCTCATGGAACAGAGGGTAATGTTCATAGTAGGCCACAACTGAATAAGAGAAAAGGAAGCACAGAGCACATGTCCCTAAATAGGACTCATATTAAACCTCACACACACACCAGGACTCAGAGACCATTTGGGAAAAAGAGGAGGAAAAATTGCAAGAGGCAGAGGTGATGGATTACCATCAGGAAAGAGAGTCTTCCAGGCTCCTGTGGGTGCTTGGAATTTAACCTGGATCCTCTGCAAGAACAGCCAGTGCTCTTAACTGTTGAGCCATCTCCCCAGTCCCAAGGGCTGTCATTTTGTAGAAGTTACCATAATCAGATGCATCTAATTATTCTTTCATGATTATATTCAAGTTATACATTTTTTCAGAATGCCTTGCAAAGATGATGTGTGTTTATCATTGCTTCATATAAGGAAGCATAGGATGATAGTTTGTTCCTTTACTGATAACATTAAGTTGTGCTACTTGATTAATGTGGTGTTAGCTTTCTCCATTATAAACATATATTTTAACTAACAATCTGAATATGATACTATGAGAATAGGGTATATTCCAACATTTTATGCACTTTTTTGGCACCATGAACAATCACTGTCTGAATCACAACTGTAATTTTTTCTATTCCTTCTGTATATATTATCGGTTTTTAATTTTTTAAAATTACATTATATGTGTGTTTTTGATATATGTCCATAGCGTGGAGGTCAGAAGACAACTTACAGGAGTTGGCTATTTCCTTCCATTGTGGGGACCCTGGGAATTTAACTCAGGATATCAGTCTGGACAGTAAACGACTTTTACCCACCAAGGCATCCTGCTGTCTCTGTGGGGTTATTTTTTGGGGAAGGTAGAAGGATAGATTTCTTTCTAGTTTTTAATTATGGGCATGGGGGGAGGGAGATGTGCACATGAGTGCAGAAAGCCAGAAGAGATCATTGGATCTCCTAGACCTTGAATTATAAGCAGTTGTGTGCAGTCTTCATGGGTGCTGGGAATGGAACTCCAGTCCTCTAGAAGAGGAGTATGCACTCTTAACTGCCAAGCCATCTCTTTAGCCCCCACAGCTGGGTTTTTTTAAATAAAAGACTTCCTCCTGTCTACACTTTATTTTAGTACTAATATGGATTTTCTTCAATATATTATATTCCATTCCACTCCATCACTATTTGTTCTGGTATTCAAATTGTTCATACTTACTCAACTGGGGTGCCTTCAAGCTAGAATTTCCTAGTTCATTCTGCTCTGGACTTGGACTCTACCATTTCTCAAAGGTATTTTGTTTTAGTAAGCATAGACAATGCTCATTGCATCTAAATTGTCACTGTAGAAGAGAGAGATTTTTTTTAAAAGCCTGTTTGTAGTGATATTTCATATTCAGCACTGAGAAATTGTTTTTCATTGGCTCCTATTTAAAATTCATTTTTTCTTTATCCTGCATTGAGTACCTTTATGTGCTTATTATTTGGTCTGTCTTATAGTACGCATAATATCAAAGTGAATGCCAATTCTATGGTTAAAGTTCAATTTTCTTTACAATATTTTTTTTATTTTTAAACTAAATTTCTTTAAAACCATTCAGAATACTGTGTTTAGAACTTCTTTGAATCAATGCTGATCAGTTTGATATACAGCTAGGCATATTTGTTTCTGCCTATAGGAATTTTAGGACTTCATTCTTTTGCCCTTATTAATTAAATTTAGTTTCAATGTAGAAAACATTTTAATATTTCAAACATCAAAACTACATGAAAGACTTCCTGGTAAGATGGCAGATTAGAAGCCACACCACTGAAACAGTCAAGGTAATACACATGGTAAACTTTTATATTATAAGAGACAAGACCTGTAAAGAATCCTATTGAGCCAAGGGAGATCTCTGCAGGAAAACAGGATGGAGAGCTGAGAATCAGAGTCCAGCTGGAAGCTCTCTTGAATCAGCAGTGGCCAAATTAAGCTATCCCGGGAAATGCCAACATCTGACCCACAAGACAAGAGGAAGCCATAATGGAATGCAGGAGTCAGAGTAACAGGAAAAGACAATCTCCCCTTTCCTATACTGGACAGAATACTGAGGCTGCAGAGACCAAGAGTTTCCACTAAGCCTTCTCTAACACAGCATCACCAGAGCCCGCTAGACGCAGAGAAATCCAGAACTTCAGCTTTCAACTCAGCACAACTTTGCGAGCAATTCACTCTGTAAGTATTCTTTTTATTTATTCAATTGTTTAATCTCCACTCTGGCATATATGTCTCATAATGGCTTTGATTTTTGTCTGTACCTTGCTCGTTAGGTTTTAGGATTACTGTGTATGTTTCTTCACCTGGTCTGAAAAGAAAAAAGCATTCTTCACTACACCTTCACTCATATCTCATATACTTCCCAGTCTTATTTTCATCTTCCTCTTTCTCTCATCCTGATCCCCTCTTCTTTTTACCTCTTAATTATTGCCTTTCATAGCATAACAATCTCTAAAAATCTATGGACCCTAACAGTATCTCAACTTTCCCAGCCCAGCTACTTTACTTGCCTAGATTATTTCCTTTGCAAAGTTAATATAGTATTTTCCCTATCCTCATGCACTCTACCTCCCTCCAGATCCTAAACTTATTAACTCAAATTCCAATATACTCCATTCTATCCTTGGTTGCTTATCTTCCAACAGCTACTGAAGTAAAAAAAGGTCACTATTGTATTTGGCTAATGCAGCATTTGCATAATGGTAATAACCAGGAGCTGGAGTTGTTCTTGCAGTTAGCAGTCTACTCAGGAAATAAGATATAGAGTCTGTACCAGGTACCTAAACTCCTGAACTCAGGAGCCATTTTCTAAACTAACTATGCACAACAACAGTATCACAGTGTCAACAACATAGCAATATCAAGAGTATCACAACCAAGTCCCATTTGAACATTGCAAATATTTCAGCTGAAAGGATATAGCTAATAAAAAATCAAAGCAATGAAATAAAACTCCGATGCATGACTCATGCAGCAACATAAGAAACCTGAAAAACCAAGGTGACATGTTGCCTATGAAAATTATCAGTCCTATGATAATGGCATTTAGTGAGAATAAACAGAGAACTCAAAAGAATGATTTGTGTGTTCAAAGACGTGAAAGAAGAAACTATGCTCCTGAAAAAGAACAAAAACAATTGAATGAAATAGGGAAGTGGAAATATGAAAGAGGAATTCAACAGAGATAGAAATGGAGGGGTCTGAAATGCTAGAAATGAAAAACATAAGTTAATAAAAAATCTCTTTGAAAAGTCATACTGATAGGATGACTCAAGAAAAGGATGAAATATGTAAGCTTGAAGACTAGGAGGAAGAACTGGAACAATCAAGTAAGACAACAGTAAAATAATAAGATACTAATGAGAAGTCCAAGATATGTGTGGCACTCTGAAGAGAATAAATCTTTGAATTATAGGTATAGAAGAAATGAAAGAATTTCCTTCTAAAGGCAGAAAAAAACATTTTCAGAAAACATTCATAATAAAATTTCCCAGAGTTAGGGAAAGCGATATCAATACAGATAAAGGAGAATAGGAGGCATCAAGAACACCAAACAGACAGGACCAGAACAGAACATCCTCATCATTTTATATTAAAACATGAAATATGTGAAACAAATAAAATATATTAAAAACATCAGGAGAGAAAAAGCAAGTCATACGTAAAGGTAGGCATATAAAAATAATAGCAAGTTATTCAACTAGAACTTTGATAGCCAGAAGAACTTGAAATGATGCATTGCAAGTTATGAAAGCTAACTGCCAACCCAGACTACTATCCCAAGAGAAGCTCTGTTATAATTGAAGGAAAAATAAGAGTTTCCCATATTAAAAACTAAAGGAATCTATTGCCATTAAACTATTTCCATAGACGATATCTGTAGGAATCCTTAGGACTGAAGAAAAAAATGCATCCATCCACAAGACCACAGCGAAGAATAAACCACGCTAGGCTAATAGTTAATTAAGTAAGAGAGGAAAAAAGGAAAAAAAAACAACAAAAATCAACAAGATTAAAAGAATCACATAGCTTTCAACAATAACTCAAAATATTAACCATCTCAGTTCTCCAATAAAAAGACACAGACTAGCAGATTGGACCAAAAGTCAGAAGTTGCATATTTATTGCCTCCAAGAAATGCATCTCAATACAGGAGATAGATACTATACTACCTTAGGGTGAAATGATGGAATACAGTATTCCATACAAATGAATGTAGGAAACAAGCAGGTGTGTTGATGTTCTAATAAACGAAAAAATATACTTCAAACCAAAATTAATGAGAGCCAGCAAGATAACTCAGTGGGTAGTGGTGTTTTCCACGTAAGCCTGGAAATCTGAGTTTAGTCTCCAGAACTTGTGTTATGGTTAAGGAAAAAAACAGCTCCACAAATTTGTCCTCCAACCTCCACATATACACATTGGCATGCATCCCACTCCAGCACACATCTTGCACACATATTAATAATAAATAAATTTAAAAATATTTACTCCGTGAGAAAATATAGAGAAGGTCACTTCATGTTGATGAAGGGAACAGTACATCAAGAGAGCATTATGCTTCTAAACATATATTCCCAGAACACATGTGTACCCAATCTCATAAAATAAATTCTATTAGATGCAAACCCATGGATTAATAGTAGTTGATGATTTCAGTAGCCTACTCTCACAACTGACAAGTTTTCCTAACAAAAGTAAATATGTGAATTAAGTATTTGAATTAAATCAGAGGTCAAGTGGACTTAACAGATATCTGCAGAACACTCCATTCAAACACTGCAAAATATACATTTTACTAAACAACCCATGGAACTTTCTCTAAAATAGAGCATATATTAGTACACAAAGAAAATCTCAACAAATGTGGGAAAATTGAAGTAATTCCTTGTATTATATCTGATTATAATGGAACAAGACTACAAATTAACAACAGGAAAAATCCTAAAGACATACATAAATTAGTGCTGATTAAACAGCACACTATTGAATAACAAATGGGTCCTTGAAGAAATCAATAAGGAAATAAAAATTTCCTATAATTAAATGAAAATGAAAACACAACATACTCAGGATTGTGGTTTAAAATAAATGCAGTTTTGATAGGCAAATTTATAGATCTAACTGCCTATATTAAAAAATCAGGATTCATCACTTGCTTTTTGACCTTGGATATAATATAGTCAATCACTTATTGCTCCTGTCACCAAACCTTTCCTGCCATAATAGACTGTATCCTCTCAAAGTAATTGGGACCATTTTATGAAACTATGAAGATGAAGTTTAAGTTGCAGTGGAGACCATGGGATATTGGAGATTCAAGAATCATGAGACATCTGCTGAGGAAAGCTGAAAGTATGGAATGGAGTAAGACCAAGAGAGAAGATACGTGTGGTATAGGCAGCAGGGCTGCAAGGCAGGCCTGCTCCAGACTTTTGTAAGTAAGCTGATTCCATTATTAATACTGCCGGCTGGACATGGGGCTGTGGGAATTTGTGTTTTCCATACTGGATTTTGGTTCTGGTTTGGTCCAGCCTTTTCTTACTATGTCCCCATTTTGGGATAGGAAAGTATACTCTGTACCATTGTATGTTGGAAGTATATACTTTGATTTTATTTTACAGAGGGTCACATTCAAGAGATTGCCTTGAATCTCAGAAGAACTTTAAACTTGGGACTGTTAAAAATTATGGAAACTTTAAGAAAATAACTCTTTGTGTGTCTCTGTCTCTGTCTCTGTCTCTCTGTCTCTGTCTCTCTCTCTCTCTCTCTCTCTCTCTCTGTGTGTGTGTGTGTGTGTGTGTGTGTGTGTGTGTGTCTGTGTTGAGGTTAGAGGACAACTTTCAGAAGTCATTTCTCTTCTCCCACCATGTGAGTACTGGGGACTAAACTCAGATCATTATGTTTGATGGCAAGTACCCTTTTCCCATAAGCTATCTTGCTGGCTCTACATTGAAAACTTTAAAATAACAAATAAAAAAATTAGAAAGACACTAGAAAATTAAAGGATCTTCCATGCTCATGGATGTCAAAAATCAATATCTTTAAAATAACCCTCCTGTGAAAATCAATCTACAAATTCAATGCAATTCCAACCAGAATTCCAGTTACATTCTTCACAAAAATAGAAAAACTTTAAAATTTATATGGAAACACAAAAGATCCTGGATAACCAAAGTAATCCTGAGCTAAAAGAATACTACTAAAGATATTAAAAACAATATGGTGCTGGCATAAACACAGAAATTCAGATCAATGAAATAGAATAGAGGACCTGGCTACAATGCCACACAATTAAGTCAACTGATTTGTACAAAGATACCAAAAATACACACTGGAGAAAAGACAGCATCTTCATGTTAGGAAAACTAGATATCCAAATGTAGAAGGCTGAAATCTCTCACCCTGTACCAAAAAATTCCAAATGAATCAAAGACTCCAACATAAAACTGGAAACTGTGACACTATAAAACAGGGAAACTATAAAACAGGGAAAAACAGGGAGTACATTTCAAGATAGAAGTAAGACTTTCTGACTAAGACTCTGCTCAGGAAATAAGACCCATAATTAATAAATAGGATCTCATGATATTGAAAAAGCTTTTATAGATGTATCATGAATCTCACAGTGAAGCCAGGCATTCGCCCCCCTCTCCCGCCCAGGTTTAAACCGATTGAGCAGATAGAGCATGCTCTTTTAGAGAAGTTAATTTATTCCAGGTTACTTACAAAGGATTCATCCCCAGGGAGGGAAAGATGGAGGTGTTGTATGGCGGAGACCACATTTTAATCATAAGTCCCCCTTCCCCCAGACCTCTGGAACATGAGCACGAGAATGGCACCTGGTGCCACACCCGCCTTTCTCCTTCCATTGCTTCCATGCATTTCCGCTAGATCTCCCCCCTTAAGTCATTGGTTAGTTGGCTGTCAATCACATTTGGATGCCTATCCCTCACAGCAGAGAGTGAAAAAACTGTTTATCTATGCAACATCCCACCTCTTTTTCTCTCCAGCTCTTACGCACTTTCTGCCAACCACTTTCGTGATAGTCCCTGAACCACAAGAACAACGGGTTTGGGGAGGGAATAACAGGTATAGGATGATGTTCTTTCCACTGTGGCATGGATTAGCTTCAGTGATGCTCCTTCTATGGTAAAAACACAATAATTGTAAAACAGCAACAAAAATAATAACAACAACAACAAAAGTAACATCCACACAAATACTGATTGACCTAACCTATGGATGTAAACACAAGTGCTTACACAATATCTAAGTAGGCACATCATATTTATCTTGCAAACAATTACCGTGGCTTCTTTATGGGGGCTTATAACTCTCCCCCTCACCACTGGGGGTCGACATTCCTTTCCTAATATCAGATGTGTGTGTGTGCCCTCCCTGAAGAGTGGGCCCTGAATCCAATTTTAAATATGCTGGGGGTTCACATACCACACGAGCCTCTGTTACACCTGTAGAGACATCTGACAGTGAAGCACACAAGATCTGTACTTATGCAGAGCTTTTCAGGACCATTCTCCCATAGCAGCCTACATACTGCCCTCTAGCACTCTGAAAGCCAGCCATCCATTTGTGCAGAGTTTTCAGCTAGGTCCCAGCTAAATCTCTCTTTTTATGCTCAAACCATGTCACATCTTCAGTACTAGGGCCTTACTGTTCACTTCCAGTATGCAACCAGCATTATACTGTGGCAATTGCCTTTTGTTTTGGTAGAAGGGAGCTTTCAAGGCTCCCTTGGCCAACAGCTCATAGGGGAGCAACCCACACATGGTACCAGAATTGTTAGTAAACAATCATATAAAGAATCATTTTACTCTTTGGCATCTAAAGGCCTAGGCTCATAGAGCTCCCAGAATTTCACAGCTATACTTCACCCTTGTACCCTGTATGAGTTATATTCCATTCTTGTTCCTTCAGGTGTACTTGACATCTCTCAACTGGGTTTCATATCTGTAAAGTCAGAAGTTAACCTTATATACACATACAAGGTCTAACATAGCAAGGAAAATTCCTTTTCATTTGCATCAGCTGTTTTTTCAACAGATCCATGTTGGGTACAATGGCATATAATCCATTTAGTGTCCTGGGTTTCTCACATGGAACCTCCATGCATCCCTTTATCCTTTTCATCCTCATTGGGGCTGGCCTAAACTGCTTGGTCCTACATAGGGCCAAGGAGGAATAAGGCTTCTCTTGCCCCTGTCACACCTGTTGTTTCCTAGGGCCGGAGAGACCCTGGATCTGATTGATTCCTGACTCTAGCCACACCTGTGGTCTCTGCATTGACCACATCTGGCTGTTGAGAGGGGCCTTGGCCAGGCAAACTGTGTCCACCCCTCAAATAGCCAGTCACAAAGGAGAAATGTACCCTGTTTACTCTTAAGTGTTAGTAACCACCCCTGGGATAATCTTCATCCTTTGTGTACCTTTTGTGAACCATTTCTCAGAGCTTAAAGCCTCTCAGAGTTTCATTAGCACAGAATTTGGCTTTTTATCAATCCCTTCTTTAGGAACTTGGGCTAAACACAAGTCTGTCCACATTTGCCTACAAGTAACCCATGCAGACCTCCTTTTCTGTTTTGCTTTTATGCTGTTCTATTCTTCCACAGACATACTTTACATGCTGGTCTAGGTTGCTAGGTTGCTTAAATCTGTCAAAGCCTCTCCTGCCTTGTAAAGCTTTTGTCCCACTTGGGGATCTAGCAGGGACACTAAACCTCCACACCAATGTCGAGGTCCTTGTTCATTGAAGTCCTTCATTAAATCTTTAGTGAACACAGTCCTATCTGATCCTGTGAAAGGGGCGCCACATGTGGCTTTCCTCATACTCAGTTCTCTCAGCAGTGCCTGTTCCCCTTTTGTTGTTCTCCAGCTCCCTACATTCATGGGAACCTCCACTGGTGATAGCCAGGCTTCTCTAATGGCTTGTACAAGCCAGTCTATCAGAGACCACTTCCCTTTGTACTGCCTTAGGCTACACAGCCTAAATCTCAAGAAGGGGTGAGCTGTTTTGTTGCTCAGCTGTCTTGCTTCTGTAGCATTGGAAATAATCTCATCTGCTCCCATGCCCCACAGCCTTACAAGCCAGGTAGTTAAGGGTTCCCTCCTGGTTTGTTTGAACATCTTTCCTAGCCCCAGCAGTTCTAGGGTCAAGAATCCTTTATTCACTAAATTCTTATGCTTGTTAAGCCCCTTATCAGCATGCAGACATGTGGATTTTTCTTTTTGTATTACAAATTGAACCTGGGGGGCACTTTTAGTTTCTTTTGGGTTGCTCCCTCCCTCATTGCTGCTTGATTCTTCCCAGGGGTTCCAGGTCCTAGGGTCCCAGGATGGGTCTTGTATTATCAACCTGACCTGGGTTTTCATCCCTTTTCCACCCCCTAGCTGTAGAAAGTGGCAGGCTAAAACTTCTATGTCCTATTCTCTTTTATCCAATTTGCTAGCAAGGTCAGAGGCTAGTATTGAAGAAGCAAGCCTCATATCTTTCTCTTTATCTAATTCATCTCTCACACTTTGAATCTCTCTTTGGGATACAACCTCAGCCTGAGACTGCCATCCCAGTATTTTCACCGACAATTTCATCTGCTTAGGCAAGTTCACTTTAGTTACATATTTCAGTATAAACCATACCATCCCTGCAATGGCCACCACACACACCAGTCCTATGGGGATAATACACCATATCAAAATTTCTTCTGCCCATACTTTTCCCTTGACTGGTCCCCATATTAGCAGTGGATTCATAAATCCTTTTCCTGGGAGCATTCTCCCTTTGTTAGTCTGTCCTTCTTGGCTCCACCAATTGTATCATGAATCTCACATGAGGCCCGGCATTCAGCCCCACACCACATCCAGGTTTGAACCAATTGAGCGGACAGAGAATTCTCTTTTAGAGAAGTTAATTTATTCCAGTTACTTACAAAAGATTCATCCCCAGGGAGAGAGAAAGTGAGGAGAGAGAGAGAGAGAGAGAGAGAGAGAGTTGTTGTATGGCAGAGACCACATTTCGATCATAAGCCCCCCCCACCTCTGGAACATGAGCACGAGAATGGAGCCCTGGCGCTGCACCTGCCTCTCTCCTTCCCATGCTTCCATACATTTCCACTAGACATCCCCCCTTAAATCATTGGTTAGTTGACTGTCAACCACATTTGGAAGCTTATCCCTCACAGCAGAGAGAGAGAAAACTGCTTATCTATGCAACGATAGAGCAAAGGAGACCTTCAGTTGAGTGACCATACAGCCCACAGAATGGGAGAATATTTTACCAGGTATACATCTGACATAGAACTGGTGTGTATACACATCAAGAAAATAAGTCAATAATAAATGGGCTATATATTTGAACAGAGAGAACTTTAAAGAAGGTCTATAAATGACTAATAAACATTTTTTTGAAGTGTTCAACATCATTAGCTATCAGGAAAATGCAAATTAAAACTACTTTGAGACTCCATCTTAACATGTCAGAAATGGCCATCATCAAGAAAACAAAAGATAATTGCTGGTAAGGATGTAGGGAAAGGGAAAACGTGATCCACTGTTCCTGGAAGTATAAATTGATGCAGCCACTATGGAAATCAGTGTGCTTATTTCTCAAAAAGGTAAAACTAGAACTACAGTATGGCTCAGGTACCATTTCTGGACATATGTCCAAAGGTTTCTAAAACTTACTACAGAGATACTTACTTGTATATCCATGTTCACTGATGCTCTACTCACAATAGTTAGGCAATAGAATCAGTCTAGATGTCCATCATCTGATGAATGAATAATAAAAATATGGTACTATATACAATATATAGTGCAATTTTATTCAATTATAAAGAAAAATGAAATTAAAGAATTCACAAGAAAGTGAATGGAACTGGAAAACCTACTTGAGGTAACCCAGGCCCAGAAAAACAAACACCTCATGTTCTCTCTGATATATTAATTCTAGCTTTGAAGTTTTAAATTTGTATATTTAATTTGGAGGTCGGGAAAGTAGAAAGGATACATGAGAAAAGTAAGGAGAAGAGGCCTTAAAGTGAGGAGGGAATACTAGAATAGTTGTGAAAGTAGAAGGGGGAATACTGGCAGCTAAAAGGATTTAACAGACATGGGTGAAGGGGGCAAAGGAGAGGAGTGAGTAGAATGTGAATTTAAGAATGTATAAGAAAGCCTTACATATAATCACTGATTTTAAGTTCATTAAAAATTTTATTTTAAAAATAAGGAATTTTAATTGTAGTATCCCTCATTGGTGAACAGTCCTTATCCCAGAAATCTGTGTACTCTTTCCTAGGTCAGAACTATAGTTGTGACTATTCTTACTTATTTGAAAATAAGACCCTGTTTTCTAGTAAATATCTCTAGGGAGACTTTAGAAACATGGATCACAAGTTTGCATAGGTACTTTCTAGATGCTATTCCTTCTTCATAAAATCTACCCCCATTAGGTATCACCTCCACTGAAGAAATTGTGATAATATTATCTGTCTTTGGTTCCTAGAGATAAGAGGATGGGCAAGAGAGTAAATAGTTCTCAAGAAGTATGGGACTTTCACAAGAAAGAGATATTTAACTTGATGCTGAGGGGATAATCCTCTCTAGGCAAAGTAGATGCATAGGCTGTCACATAACTCTGGGTATGTCTGGCCAGTGGTATATTTCAGTGAGTTTGGGATGTGTGAGGGCCAGCAGCAAGAGATGAGACTGAAGCCAATAGGAAAGGCTTTACCATCCAGCTTTTGAGGTAGCTAGAAGGAATTTTAAAGAAATTAATATCAGGGCCTGAAGAAATGGCTCAGTGGGTTTAAGAGCACTTGCTGTACTTGCAGAGAACCTGGGTTTGATTCCCAGCACCCACATGTCAGCTCACAGCTATCTATAACTCTAGTTCAAGGAGATCTAACACCCTCTTTTGACCTATGTGAGCACCAGGCATGTGTGTGGTACATGTACATGTATTCAGGGAAGTACTCATACACATAAAATAAATCTTAAAATAAAAGTTTAGGGACTGGAGAGAAGGCTCAGAAATTAGGATCATCTAGCTGCTCTTACAAAGAACTGGGTTTGTTTTCTAACACACACACACATACAGCTAACTCCAGTTCCAAGCAATCTGATGCCTCTCTGGCCCCTATGCTGCACTTACATACTAGCAGATAAAACACATAAAATTTAAAAACATTTAAATAGCAAAACAGTTGTGGTGGTATCAGGGTGTGTGAATCAGGCTCTTTTGGAACATATTCAGTTCTTAGTGCAGATGAAGTGTCAGCTCAGGAAGGCTGGCATGATACATATTTCACTTGTCATGTATAACATTGCTCCCAAGTTCCTTGTCTCCTATAGGATGACACTTTCTTTGTTAGGTGATATAGTCTTTATCCCCTTTGGTGCTTTTCTCAGTAACTCATCTCAAGTATATGTGTAATGGACTACACTGCTCTAACTTCTACAGTAAACAAAGCATGAACTGAGACTTCATTGATCACAAATAAGATGATTTTGAAGAAAAGATGCTCCCAAAGGACTGGAATGGAGGGAGCAGGCACTCTGGGGGAGGTCTGATTTTGTTGTTGCAGTATGGAGCAATTGAGATGTGGATGAAGGGAGTACAACTCATCCATGGTCATGGGAATGGCTCCCACAAGTACCAGAAAAGTGCATAGAACAGATTTAGAGAAGAGGCAAGCCCAAAGTGAGCCCAGCGATGCTGTCAGTCAGTGTGTGAAGGGCAGAAGCTTGTAGCTCAGGGAGCAGGACTGCAACCTACCTGCCTCCTAATTCTTAGGTTGGCAGTTTTCTAAACCTGGAAGTGCTGGAAGTGGAAAAGATGGAGTTGGATGAAACTGAAATGGCAGTGAATGCGGGCAGTGTGGAGAAGGAACTGATGACTGCAATTTAAGCATAATGGCTCAGTGTAAGATGCTTCACAGGCATGAAAACCTGAGATCCCCTGAACCCACATACAAAAGCTGGGTATGCTTATACTCATTTGTAACCTCATTTGGGAGCAGAGGAAGGATTGCTGGGATTGGTGGCCATCAGCCTGGCTCCAGGTTCAGTGAGAGACCCTGTCTCTAGGGAGTAAAGTGAAGAGTGATAGAGCAGGCCACCTAATGTTCTCCTTTGGCCTCTGCAAACATAAGCTCATGCATCTACACATATGTGTATGTATACCATTCCTACCCCTCCACAAATATTTTTTAATAAAGAATTAAAGCACAGTGAGGACCTTAGTATCAAATACATAAAAATGTTCAACAAATGGAAGGTGTGGAACATGAGACCTGGATGAACAGCAGAGCATACCTAGGGGAAACTTTTGGACAGTGACAGAGCTCCTTTAGTTCCTTGTCAGAGAGAGAGAGATACAACTGTCCCTGGGTCAGATCGTTTCAGGGAAGCAGTGGTTTAAGGGATGGCAGGAGCTATGTAAGTGCTTTGTGTCTAAGAAGGAAACAAAATGATTGCAGATTGTCAGTGAGGAAGTTGGCTAATTAAAACAGAAAATGAATGTTGCCAAGAGAAAAAAAATGAGGTGAAATAATTGGATCGTGTGGGGGGGGCAGTATTAGCTTTCTGTTACTATAATAAATATACTGTAAATCAACATAAAGATTTATTTTGGCTGGTAGTATGAGAAACTTCAGTTCATGGTTGTTTGGCATTCTTGCCCTTAGGCCTGTGGAGAGACAGCATATCATAGCAGAAGTGCAAGCTGGAGGAAACTATTCACTTCACAGTGGCCAGAAAGTAGAAAGTAAACATACTGGGACTCCAATATGACTTTCGAGTAAGTCCTCAGTAACCTAACTAACTTCTACTAGGTCCTGCTTCCTAAAGCTCCTCCTACTTCCCCCTATGCCACCGGCTAGAGATCACGTCTAACATACTGAGCCTCTCGCTGTTGGGGAAGGCAGTCAAGATCCGAAGTATAGCTGGGTAGGATTGGTGTAAGTCATGAAAAACAAGCTTAGACAGTTGATGGAGAATTGAGCATAAAGAAAGCAGTAGCAGTCATTACAGTTTCAAAGGACAGTCTGGGGTCATGGCTGTTCAGGGAATGACACTGGAATAAAAATAAAAACAATGTGGTTCAGGCAGAGAGCTAAACAGTTGGAGAGAAAAGATACAAGGAGCATGTTTTTGGGGTCGGGGAGAACAACAAGAATGGGAACTGATCAGATAGTTGTACTAAAAGGAGTGAGGGAGTCAGTAAAGAAGTTCTGAGCTTGACTGACCAAGAACACAAGAGTTCCATCACTATCTTTCAGAACACTGACTGGCTGGCCTGCACAAGGTATGCATTTCACATCTCCATGGCTGTGCAGCCTGTGTTGATTATGAAGTAAGGCTTCTTATCCTTCAGACAGCCAAAGAGATGGAGTGTCTACATGAGTGGAGTAAGCAGGTTCTAAAATCAGTAGCAAGCTTAGAACCAGGGTCCCTGCCACATGCTATGAGCAACATGTAGTACAGCTTGTTTTACATGTGCTATTGGAGAAAGGGAGAGAATAAAATGCTTGGACTCAGGGTGCCAGAAGGCAAGTATAATATTCTAGAAATTTTCTTTAATCCTAAATTCTCCAGTGGGGCAGGGGTGAGCATTTCATTTTTATAATGTGAAATTTGAGGACCAGAAGTAAAGGTCTTAGAAACACCAAAAACTCAAAGATTTTTTCAAATTAGATTTTGATACCCAAATCCTATTGCCTGAAATGATGTAGACTGTCAGTGAAATCCTGGGATGTTTTGTATTAGGTGGCATTTCACTTGAAGTGGATTTGACTGTGGTATAGAATCTGATGTGCATCTCCAGGATGTATTTTGGGAATGGCAGATGAGATCACTGCATTGGGCATGTTGCTGAAAACAGTGTGTAGGGAAGAAGCTCTGACATCAACTTAGTGACTTTCTTAGCTTACTGAGAGCATGCCATGCTTCCTTGATCCTCTGCCAAGGAACATTGCCAATCATTGGCACAGAAATGAAGAGAGAATGCCAGGTGTCTGATGTCCCCTCCACTCTCCGAAATAATCCCAAAATAATTCTACTGGACATAGTGTGGAACATACTAGGTCAGCTTGCACAAAGGTATGTTTTCAGGCTATTTACCTAAGCTACTGCTAGCCTAGCTATGGTGGCTTTTATTAGTGGGTTATGTTTTTTTTTTTTTGTTTTGTTTTGTTTTTCCTTGTGGGTGAATGAGCAACAGCAACATAGCCCCTGGGGAATTTTAAAATAGAGATTGAGGAGGTAGAGATGTGTTAGATCTCCTGTAATAAAATGTGTAGCAAAACAAGAAACAGAAAGTCATTCCTCAAGCGTCCTGTGGACTAAATGATATAGCATTCAGTGACTTGGAGCCAGCACAGAGAATTTTTTTTCTACATCAGTGTCAGTGTCAAGTATGTGTGGAATCCGTAGATCTCAGAGAAGGGAACTGAGTGAGGCAGAAAGATTGCCTGGAATGTATCACAGTCTCAGGAGGGACAGACTAGTGGCAGGCTTGGCTGAGTTGCTGCCCAGCAGCCTCACTATAAAAAGTCACACCTGTCAGTCAACATCGGCTTCTGAAGAGCAGAGGCCTTGGAGTTCTTTTTCACCAGAATCTATTTACAAATGTTTCCCAAGTTAGAAAAGCATCTATTAAAATGTGTTTGAAAAATGTGTCTATGTAACTGAATAATTTTTAGCTTTTCTTAAAAGCTATAAAAAAGCAATTGGGGCTGAAGAGATGGATCAACAACGAAGAGTGCATACTTCTCTTTCAGAGGACTCGAATTCAATTCTCAGCACCTACATTGGATGGACTACAATCACCTGTAACTCCAGCTCAGGGGAATGAAATGCTTCTGGTCTTCATGGGCACCCCTCTCACATGCACATACACTTAGACACACAAGTCCAATATCTACCTAAGTACATAAAAAAAAATCCCACTGATACATGGATTCTCATAGTCCATATTGAAAAGAATGGTCAAGGGCATGGCTTGAACATATTATACTAGAAAAGATGCATTTTAGGAATATTAAAAATATTTGAACAAAGTTTTTTATCTTTAGTTATGGCAATCAGGAAAATATTAGGGTAGAATTATGTGGATATATGCTTGAACTGCCATGTGATGATATTTAGTTTTATTAATTTTTAGTTATGGTATTTAGAAAATAAAATTTAAATCATATGTATGAGAAATCACATAAGCCTTTAAGCAACAGTGAAAAATTAATTTGAACTTTGATCATGTCACAAATGATTGTAATTTATATATTATAGTCATTTTTGCAAAATAAGAAAAATTTAATTTAACTTTTACTTAATTTTTAAAAAATTTATTTTTACTATTTTTTATTTATATATTTGTGTGACTGAATGTCACATGTGTGCCAGTGCCCATGAAGGCCAGGGGAGGTTGTTGGATCTCTTGGAGCTAGAATTACAGGTGGTTGTGAACCACCAGACGTGAGTGCTAGGAACAGAACTCGGATCTTCTGCAAGAACAGAATGAACTCTTAACTGCTGAGTCACCTTTGTAGCCTTTATTGATATCTGATTATAAATATTATACACTCTATTGTGAAATATTCTGAATATCGAAGAAATGCTCATTGACAATTCTTCTAGGGGATCTGGCCTACCAATGTAGAGAAAATGCATATTTCTGCATTCCAGTGGTTTTTGATTCTCTAGATACCAGATATTGTCTTAGATCCTAGAAATGTAAAATTTAAAAGGCACACCATCCTAATTTCTTAGAGGCATGTAATCTTCAGAAGAATGCTCACAGGGAATGGAAAGTTCCAGAAAGAATTCAGGTGCTGTGATAGCAGTCTGTGAAGAGCAGAGCTGAGAGAGGACAGAGACAGAGAGGGGAGAGGCTTCTTAGATTACAGAATTTGAGGCCAGTCACAAAACAGAGAAGCCAGGGAGAAGATTCCAACAGATAGAGCAGTATGTCAAATCGCAGGAGGAGTGAATGTATACAGCAAACCCCAAAGGACATTGTTGCTGACTAGAAGTAAGCAGTTAGTATGTGATGAGCCTGTAGGTGAAAATCGGTTAGCAAGTCAGCTTGTGAAGAGTTTGTGTATCCAAGAGCGTGAACCTGATTTCAGTTGTGAGAAGGACTTTCAGATGGATGACAATTTGGCCATTCTCCAAGGAAGAGAGCATAAATTTGCTCCTAATTCCAGTGACTATAACCTGCCAGTTACTATAGCCTTTCCTGTGTAAATTGCATCTAACTTCATTCAAAGTAGTGTCATTATTGCCAAAAGTTAGCATCCTTCCACCCAAAGAAACTAACACAGAAAACAAGCCAGATAAGCTTCATGTTCTGTCTTAGGCTGCATAGAGGGAAACCTACCTGTCCCACCTGGAGAGTTTGAGTTGTTAGTCTCATTTGTGGAGTCAGAGGAGGCTACTCAGAAAAAATGAGATTTCTAACAAGTACAAGGGGAGAAACTCATGGATATTCTCCAAATCTTAAGGTTTAACTATTTTTTGACAACCTAGTAGATCACAAAATGATTTTATTACTGATTAATAACAGCTAATGTTTAATAAGTGTTTTCTTACTGTCAGATAGTTTCTGAGCTTTTCTATTTTTTGAGATATCCATAGGACCTTAACATATACCTTCCCCATCATTACTTTCTAGTGACAGTGGAGTAAGTGAATGTGAACACATTTTACCCTACTAATGTGAAGAAGCTTAGAAAAGTCTGGTAGACCAGCATGAGACTGTTCAAGGTAAAATGGTACTTGCAATACTGTGGGAGGATGATCTGTCTCGCTATGAAAGAGACACAAATGTATAAATTGTATTTGCCTCTGGAAACTAGAGGCCAAGTTAACATTTATTTCCTTTGGTTAGATATTTCTTCTAGGATGAACACAAACTATTCTCATAATAAAATATTGAGGTTTTGCTTGCTTATTTTTATTGTCATCTGTTTTCAAATATATTTTTATTGATTCTTTGAGATTTTCATACAATTTATTTTTATCATGTTCAGACCCCTTGCCACATGAAAGAAATTTTATCCATTTCAATTGGAGCCTAGAAATGTGAATGAAAAATAATCTCCATGTTCCTCTAATATGATCCTAAGCTACTCGCTCAAAGTATTTATGGCTACATATGAGAGTCTTTATTCTGGCACAAGGGGTAGTCTTTGTTGAGTGAAAGAGACAGTGGATAGATATAGTTTTTTGCAGTTTGAAAGATGGGTTGGACTCAGTAAACACTAGTTTTCCCAGAGATGAGAGGCCGGAACTTATAGAACAACTAGTTTTCGTGGAAGACTTGACCTCTCAGAGATGAGAGGACAGAACTTACAGAATTAGTTAAGGAAATCTATATGGAGTGGTGGTGCACACCTTTAATCCCAGCACTTGGGGCGGGGGCAGAGGCAGGCAGATTTCCATGAGTATAAAGTCAGTCTAGGCTGCATAGCAAATTCCCGGTTGGTGAGGGCTATACTGTGAGGTTCTGTCTTTAAAACTCATAAATAAGCAAATAAATAAAAATATTTAAAAATAAACTCTCTGGATGATTGTAGCAGAGCTTCTGGAACCCTGCCTCTGAAGGTGGCACTTCTGGGACTCTGGCCTCTGAAGGTGGCTCAACACTATGGAGCATCCCGTTCTCCTCTCTGCACAGTGTCCAGGAGCATCTGAAAACCTTACACTGGTCACGGGCATTGTTGCCACATGATAGGCAGAGATTGGGTAGAAAGGTCATTGTGAAGGCTCTTGACTAGATGGGTAGATGATCAAGCATCTTGTGAGCTGCATGTGAAGACCAGATCAAATGATGGTTTTATCTCAGGTGGTGAACAAGCAGCCTTGTTTTATGCCCACAGGCTGGTGCAGGCTCAATGTGAGGTTAATGTTACTAGGATCAGAAGAAGATGTGGTTTTTAGTAAGTAATATCTTTTACAAGGCCAGGCATGGTTGCACAAACCTTTAATCCCAGAGTCTGGAGACAGAGGCAGGCAGTTATCTATGAGTTTGAGGTTAGCCTGGGTCTACATAGTGAGTTCCAGACTAGCCAGGTCTGTATAGTGAGACCATGCCTAAAAAACAAAACAGAAAATAAATAAGTAATTTTGCAACGATTGTGATTCAGTCCAAAGTTATGCACAATGCTCGCTTGGTTTGTGATTCTAATAAGACATCACAAAACAGCTGGAGGTTGCTATGGTCCTGATGAAGGAAAGTGGCAGGTGTGCTGACTGCCACATGCCTGCCAATCCCTATGGGGCTTTAAGGGAGGCAGGCTTTGTGCATTACTACTTCTTAGGTGACGGGGGGACAGAGTCATCTGCTGCAGCTCAAGCAAACCAAGAGCTCAGGCAAAAAAGGACAACTGATTGACTGTTGTCTGATGTGAAGCCAGATAGAGTGCACTTCTGTAGTTCTAGTACTTAGGAGATCCAGGCAAAAGAATTCAAACTTCAGGGTTATCCTTAGCTATATAACAAGATCATGGCCAGCCTAGACTACATAGAAAACTGTTTCAAAAAAAGAAAGGAGGGAAAGAAGGAAGGAAGGAAGGAAGGAAGGAAAAAAGAAAGAAAGAAAGGAAGGAAGGAAGGAAGGAAGGAAGGAAGGAGGGAGGGAGGGGAAGAGAGGAAAGCAAGGAAGTAAAGGAGGGAGGGAGAAAGAAAAGAGAAAAGAGACCAGCAGATAAAACTCTTGGTAGGAAACATCAAATTTACTGAAAGAGTGCTGTTTTCAGATCCTGTCCTCCTTAGGAGAAGTTGAGTAACATTTCTGAAAGTGATTCTAACAGTTTTCATAAATAATAGGCTCTAGTTGCCATTATCTTATTTCTGGATTAAGTAGAAGAATATAAGGGTCCATTTAAAAATCTTTGTATCATACTTCATAGTTTTTGTTATGTTATATAGATGAACTATAGCTATTCTTTCAAAAGTGATCTATTGGGTAACTTCATTTAAACCGTGGAGGGAGGCAATGCCTCTGTCAAACACCATAGGCTATCAAATAAAATGCCCACTCATAGGTTTAGGCTACTTCTTTTTGAGATGTTGGTCAGTGAGATTCCATAGAACCACTAAATATTACATTTCCATAGTTCTTGGTTACCTATAAAACCTGATGGCAAGGTAGCAATAGGTAATGCTTCTATTGCTGAAGGTACCACATACTTGAGTCATAGTGCATGAGGAAGTCAAATTGGTGCCAACCTAGGAGCTACATTCCTTCTGACTAGATTTCAGTGTGCTGGAAGATGCCATGCACACTACTGGGGGAGAAAGGTTATCATTAGTCTTACTCAGCTTTAAACCCTGAAAGTTATGATAATGAGTGACCTGGCCAGACATGCCCATTGGTCATAGTGGCATGAAAGTTATGAGAATAACCAGTTATTTCCTGATTCATTTTAAAGGCTCATCCCACAAAATGGAACTCATGCCTGGTTCAGTTAACTAGGCTCAAATCTCATGACTAGCTAGCTCATAGGCTCTAGAGGAGAACCTAATTCTACTATTATTCAGCAGAATGGACATACTACTAAACTGCTCCCTAAGTTCCTATCTTTATACCCATAGATTACTGCATCTCCCAACCCTCACTAGAGATGCTTCTTTTTGTAGTAAATGATGATCAATACAGAGAGTCACAACTAGTTAATGTATGGAGAATAAAAGATTAAGTGCTTAGTTCTAAATTGAACATCCATAAGACAAACCCTCCAAGTCTCGGGCATCATCATAGAAGAGGGGGCAGAAAGATTGTTAGAGCCAGAAACAGTAGATGTCTGCTGTCAAACTGTATTTCCAGACATGACAGGTCCATTGCATACATGAATTCTATAGCTGCTGTGACTGCATGCATAAGACCTGCACAAGATCAAGCCAGGAAGTATCCCAACATGGATGGAGAGGGGCTCACCAAGTCTCATGCTTAGCTGAGGATCAATCTGCAATGAATAACTATTGGTTGGGGAAGGGAGAATAAGTTTCCTTCAAGGATGTGGCCCTGAATGACTACTCATGATCCAGTAGACAGCCTACATCAGTGCACATACAGGCAGTACTAAGTGGACGTGGTGAGTTAAGAGAAAAAGAAAGTACATGAAATTTGGAGGGAAATTGCTGGGGAAAGATGAGAATGGAGTTGGACAGGATGGAATAGCAGTTGGATTTGATCAAAAGATTTATTCAAGCAAGTGTGAAATTCCCTAAAAATAAAAAGTAAAAAGAATTAAAGCACTCATAGGCAATAAGAAATGAATGCTTATTATTCAGAAAAAAGAATTTTTAAAATTTAAGCATCATTAGAATGACAAGATGGCTCCGTGAGTAAAGGCATTTGCTGCTTGATGATCAAACTCAACAACTTGAGTTTGGTCCCCAGAATACCTATAATGTGGAAGGAGAGAACCAATGCCACATTGGTTCTGTCCTTTGACCTCCAAGTGAATGTCATGGCACACACACACACACACTCACACACAATTAAGTTGAATTTTTAAAAGGAAATGTATTACTCATAAGTGAAGACAGATTTCTCAGGGTTCTGAAACCAGCTTGTTTCTCCCTTAGAAGTTCTGTATCAGAGTATAAAGACAGCCTCAGTGCACCCTCCGTGGTGTTGCTAAGGTGGATACCCCTGAGAGGTTCCCAGTATCGTCCAAGTGTGTTCTGCTGTGTTGAACAGTGATAAAGATTGCTGTCATCAAATAACCATGTGAGTGGTAGCACCCAGTACCCCTTGGACATTTGCAACATATGTTGGTTTACTTTAGAGCCCTGAGAAGTCATCAGGCTAAGTAATACATTGAGGTATTTGACCAGAGATGCTCAAAGCTTTTCAATCTCAGAGATTTCCCCCTGGTATCCCCTCATCATACAGAGCACTTTGCATTATGGAGGGGATTCTCAGATTCTCTCTCTTTTTTTTTCTGTCAAGCAACTTGCTCTTTCTTTCTTTAATGTCCTATACCCATCTGAATTTTTTCTGCTTTTCTTTTTCCTCTATGTGATATAATTATCTGTCCTTTATGTCAAGGAAGAGGCCCAAGGCCTGCTGATTATCATGCTGTTACAACTCCTCAGCCTGGCTCAGCAAATGACTACCAAGTACAGTATTTAATTGAGCAGCTAGTGTATGAACAAATGCTTAACATCACTAGTCCTTGGAGAGGGAAAAAAAAAGTAACAAATATTGGTGAGAACATGGAGAAAAAGCAGTTCGTGTAAGTACTAACCATATGATCCAGCTATCTTATTTCTGGGTATAAATGGTCTCAGCACAACTAAGAGATACGTACATGTCCATGTTTATCATGGCACTGTTTGAAATATCTAGGTATGAAATTAGTCTATATGTCCATTGCTAGGTGAATGGATGGAAAAAGAAGAAAGAAAGAAAGAAAGAAAGAAAGAAAGAAAGAAAGAAAGAAAGAAAGAAAGAAGAAAAAAAAAGTATGGTGGCCTAGGCCTATAATCCTAGCTACTAAGGAGGCATAGTCAGGAACACCACAAATTCAAGGCCTTTCTGGGATAGAGAGTGAGTCTATCTGGGATACTTAGTAAGACCCTGGCCTAGTTTGTTACTTTTAGCTGTGATAAAACACTTTTTAGTCAGAAAAAGCAACTTGAAGACAAGATTAATTTCATTTTACACTTATAGTCCAACCTCTAGGGAAGCCAAGGCAGGAACCTGGAGGCAGGAACTGCCGGGGAGATCATGGAGGAACGCTGCTTATTGACTTGCTTCCCCTAGCTTACTCTGCTTCCGTTATAAAGCTAAGGCCAGCCTGCCAGGGGTGGCACTGCCCACAGTAAGCTGTCCCTCCTAATATTAATCAGGGATCAAAAAAATGCACTACAGATATGCCCATGTTTGATGAAGGAAATTCATTTGAGATTCTCTCTTCCTGGGCAGTTCTAGTTTGTTTCAAGTTGGCAAAAACTAACCAGCATAGACTCTGTCTCAAAACAGAAAGTAAAAAGCAGCCCAGAGGTACAGCTCAATGATTGCCTAGCATGCATAAAACCTAGGGTTTAATCTATACCCCAGGAAAAAAAGCATAAAAAAAGAAAATAGTATATATACACATTGAAATATACAGTCACCAAAAAGAATGAAATACTATTGTCTCATCAAAATGTTTTGAGCCAAAAAACATTACATAAACAGAAATAAGCAGGACACATAAAAGCATTATACATTTCTACTTGTATGTGCAAGCTGAAAAGGATGAAAGCAAAGAGCTGAATAGAGATAACTAGAAGCCTAGAGGTTAGGAAGGAATAAGATGAGGAGGTTGGCTAACAGATACCAAAATAGAATTAGATAGGATGGATAAGTTCTAGTGTTCTCTAACACAGCAGGGTGACAATTGTTTATAAGAACCTAGTACATATTTCATGAAGCACTGGGAAAGAGGAGTTTGAAGACTCTAAACACAAAGACATGAGGGGGGATGGAGATGTCACTTACTCTGGTTTCGTCATATATATATACCTTCTTCTGACCTCTGCAGGCAATGCATAGCACAGGTGCACTCACACACATGCAGGCAATATATTGATACACATAAAATAGAAATGATAAATAAAATATTTTTTAAAGTTTAAAAAACTAGTTAAGTTTTCTCTAGAAACACAAACTGAAATAAAATGTGGTAAAGTCATGACAATATGAAAATCAGAAATCATTTACCCATACTTCATGGCTTAATACAAAACCATTAACAATACATATAGAATACATTTCATAAGTAAGTTTTTATTTAAAAGTATTGATTCCCTACTTTCTGTGGCAGCCTTCAGCTCTTGGAAATGAGTTTTAATTTTCACTCAGGCCTTTTCAAGTTCAAAGAAAATCCACATCTATATCCTAAGCTGTAATAAACAGGCTCTACACCATCCCAGCTAAGTTTGAAATGGTCTGTGACTTGAGTCTGAAAGGTGAATCCAGAGCAGTATGAAGGCTGGTGGGCAGAGGGGTTAGTTGTCTGGACCCTGTCAGTTGTGGTTTTCTTTTGCTGCAGTGTTTCCACTACCCAAGGAGAAAGGCTGCTGAGAGCCTGGCAGCCATATATCAAACTACACACCCAGAAGAGTCTGGGAGAATCAGATGTGTGTGATTTTGAGCTGTTAGAAGAAAGGACTCAGAACCAGAAGTGAATGTTTGTGGTGTTCTAGTTGGGCATGAGGAGAACATGGCACTTAACTCTGGATGTTACTGGGGTGAGCTTCTTCCTGACTTGCCCCATGCTAACAGATTTGCCATTTCTTGTATTTCCAGCTATTATTTCCTTCCAAACTCAAAAGTCTGACCTGCCCTTCCATGAGGCAGGCCTGCCTAGAGCATTGTAATGGTGACTTCTAACCTTTCCATTAAGGGCTTTATAAAACGGAAAATTACTTAGAATTTTTTTCCATTTTAATTTGGTTATTTGTGTGTTAACAGGGGTAGAGGAAAATGAGGTACATGTCTGCCTGCATGTAGAGATCAGTGAACAGCTTGCAGGAGTTGGTTTTCTTCTTCTACAATATGGGGTTCTTGGGATCAAACTCAGGTCAACAGACTTGGTCACAAATACCTTTGCCTGCCAAGTCATCTTGCTAGCCCCAATAACTGAAAAATTTTGAGTCTTGCTACCATCAGATTGATACGGGATATTGTTCAGCGAATTTTACTTTTAACAAGCTCCCAAGATGAGTGAGCATCACACAGATTTTAGTACATCTTTAAGAAGCTCTCTCTGTTCCACAGCTTGAGGCTATTCTCCCCATGATCATGTTATTTTTCATTCACTCATTCATTAGTGCGTAAAATGCTCAAATCTTTCCCATTAAGAAATGGAACCCTGGCCTAGCATGGTGACTCATGCCTTTAACCCTGGAGGCAGAGGCAGGAAGATATCTGTGAGGTTAGGGCGAGCATGATCTATCTACACAGAGTTCCAAGCCAGTCAGTGATACATACAACTTGTTTCAAAAAATCGCAAAAAATAAAGACTCTTGTCTGGCTGGGGAGACAGCTTGCCTTGTAAGCACAAGGACCTGAATTCAATCCCCAGAACCAATGTAAAATTTTACAGAAAGCCATGCATGGTAGCAATTATGTCAACCCAGCACTGTGAAGGTGGAGACAGATGGCTCCCTGGGGCTCCCTGGGCAGCCAACCTAGTCTACTTAATGAGTTCCAGGTCAATGAGAGAGATCCTGCCTCAAAAAAAAAAAAAAAAAAAAAGATTGAATGGCACCTGAAAGAAGATACTGGAATTGTTACTTAACTTCCAAGTGCATGTGTATAACACACACCTACACAGAACAACTACATACCCATACGCACATCATGTGTGCAGATGAGAGAGAGACACAGAGATACACACACACAGAGAATTCTCTCTCAGTTCTTCTTCTCTGCATTCTTTTGTGATCAAGACTACCTGAAGAAAGAATAAACCCTTGCTTGTTGTCTTTTCCTTTCCTTTCTCTGCTGTTCAGTGCCTCCCGCACTCCATACAGTCTTACTACTCTTGAAACAACCTGAATTCAAGCTTCAAAGGAGTCTGGAGAGCCCTGCATGGTAGCCTGTTCATATGCAGCTCTGTCTGCACCTCATCTGCTACCTTATCGTCACCAGCCTCCTCCTGGTTTCTGGAAGGCAGAGTGGCACTCATGGCCTTTGTGGCGCTGTTGTCTGAAGCCCAGTTCTCTCCCCTGCACAAGTTATCACCTCACATTCTTAAGGTTAAAAGTCTGTATCAGAGGCCTTGCTGTCTCACTTGATAGAGATTCTTATTATTTCCTTTCTTATAGCTCCTATTATTTCCCTAGAGTAAATTTTCTAATTTATATATTTTTTCTTGTTTATATTCTTGGTTACAGATACTAGACCATGAAAGACTGGTGGCTTTATGAGCATAGTTTATCACTGTTCTAAGCCCAATTCCTGAATACATAAAATGTTTACCTGAAGAAAAAATGAACTGATGAAGCTGCTCTGAGGCTGCTCATCACCTCTTCTCTGTATCCCCACCTGAGTGCAAGTCAGAATGAGAAAAAAATGACAAGGGCCAAGTCAGCAGTGAATTTTTTCCTCGGTGTCCTTGATTCCTTTCTGAACAAAGCCAGAGCTTCCCATTGCAGCTGATCCTGATGCTAAAAGGGCCTCGGGGACATTTGTATTTTAATGATTTCATTCTAAAGAAAGCAAAAAAGCTGGGCTTCTTTCTCTGTACAGCAAGATGCTACTGCTGATGTTACTCTGTGATTACAGGATAATCTCCATAACCCTCCTGAGACCTTTCCTTTGTTAGCTTTTGCAGCGTGAATGAAATAAAGGGAGGGCTAAATTATCCGCCTCCTGCATAGCTCTATGATATTCAGCGTTCCCTTAGAAACCAAGGTTTCAGACTTCTGCCTCTTAGCATCCCTGCATGAACCCTCCTGACTCTGAGCACAGGGTCTATAATGTTCTCATTTAGGCTGCATTTTACTTTCCTTCTTTGGGGCATAAGTCTGCTGGCAATAAAAATATCCAGCTGGGTAATAATGTATATGTACATTGTTCATGTTCAGAATTTCTATTAAGTGATGATAAAATTTGACTGGTGTTTTGAATGGAGCTCTTAAAAAAGCTCCCCACCCCACCAAAGCCAGAGCCTACTTAGAAACTTAAAATATACACACATATGTACATGTACACAGTAAAAATTTCCACAAGTCATTATATCCCCTTCAAGATATTTTCTTTGGAAATGAGACATTTGAGGCAAGAGTTTGTGCGTTTTGTCACTTTATTACTTATATTTAAGAGTGTCTTAAAACATAGTCGAAATGAAAAGGAATTAAAAACAATTACTGAATAGTGGGAATGTCAGTGACTATTATTGTTAAATGTCAGATCTTGCTGAGGATCTATACACAGGTGTTGGTTTTGGAGGGCAAGTTGGTTTTCTTTAATAGTGTGGTCCCTGTTAGGTCCACCAGGCTCCAGTGAATGGCTGCACACCACATATGAGCAGCAATAATTGGACTCAATAGACTATTAAAAAAAGAGGACATAAAGTTGTGTGTGTGGGGTACAAAGGTGGGGGTGAATCTAGGAGGAGTTAGGGGGAGGATAGTGACTATTATCAAAATACACTGTATATAATTCTCAAATAATTAATAAAATACATTTGGAAACATCAAAATATATCAGAGTTAGAAAACAAGTGAGAATTGCTTGTCTAGAATTAATAAAGATGGATACAAAATAAACATTTAAAAATCAATATGGCTGGGTATGGTGGCCTTTAATCTCAGCACTTGAGAAGCAAAGGGAGGCGGATCTCTATGAGATCTGCATAGTGAGTTCCAGATTAGCTGGGGCTACAGGGAGACCCTATCTCACCTCTCCCATCAATATAATTCTCACTGTGTGCTAACCTGTGTGTGTGAACACATAGGGTCCTGCAATACTGAACAGATAGATAGGGTTCAGGTTTACACATGTCAACTCTGACTGTGTCTTTACTGTACCTTGCAATGCCCAGTATCAGTGCCAAGTTGGTCTAGGCCCTTTTAACAGCTTGTCTGACTTTCCCCCTCCTGTAAGATGTCTTCTCCACTTTCATAATCTCCTTTCTTAGTTTTGTGATTTACACATACACAAATATAAATATACACACATATATGCACACATATATACAGATACAGTTATACAGATATGTGTAATGTTAAATCTAGATTCCTCATGAAGAAGAAAACATTCAATATTTGTCTTTCTGAATCTGATTTATTTTGCTTAACATGATGATTTTCAATTCTATTAATTTTTCTTGCAAATGTCATGATTTTGTTTTCATGTACAGCTACACAAAATTCATATATATATATATATATATATATATATACATCATTGTCTTGTTCAATTATCTGCTGTACATATAGGCTGGTTGCATTTCTTAGCTATTGTAAATCATGCAGAAATAAAATAAACATGGATGTGTAGTATCTGTGTGATATGTTGACTTAGTCTTTTGTTTATGTATCGATAATGGTATAGTTGGATCATATGGTAGTTGCTTTTTAAATTCTTTTTGAAAAACCATAGTGCCTGCACGTATTTACATACCCAACAAGAGTGAATAAAGGTTCTTCTTTTTCTACATCCTTAGCAATATCTGTCATTTGTCTTCTTAATATTAGCATTCTGGCTGGAGTGAAGTAGATTCTCAAGGTGGTTTTGGTTTTCATTTCTCTGATGGCTAAGGGTGTAGAACATTTTTTCAGGTATCTGTTGCCTGTTTGTACTTCTTTTGGGAAATGCCTATTCAGTTCATTAGCCCATTTATCATTTAGGTTTTTGGCATTTAATTTTTTATTTCTGTATATATTATAGATCTTGATCTTTTGTATGACTCATAGTTGGCAAATTTTCCCCCACTTTATATGAAATCTCTTCATACTGATGATTGTTTATTTGCTGTGCAAAAGTTTTGTAATTTCATGAAATACTATTTTTCAATTATTGGGATTATTTCCTATGTGATTGAAGTTCTTTTTAGAAAATCCTTGCCTAAGCACATACTTCCCAGTGTTTTACTTGTGTTTTCTTCCAATAATTTCAAGTCTTCCATTAAGGTATATGATCCATTTTGAATTGATTTTTGTGCAGAGTGAGAAATATAGATTTTGATTCATTCTTTTACATGTGGAAATCCAATTTTTCCAGTGCCATTCATTAAAGAGGCTGTCTTTTCTCCAATGTATATTTTTGACACCTTTGTAAAAAAGTTGGGTAGCTGTAGCAGTGTGGGTTTATTTCTGGGCCCTTTATTCTATCTTATTGGTCTATATGTCTACTTTTGTACCAGAATCATGCTATTTTTGTTACTATGGTTTTGTGATATATTTGAGAACAGTTATTATCTTTGTATTTATTCTTTTTATTTTTTTATGTGTATGAGTGTATTGCCTACATGTATATAAGTGCACCCGTGTCATGCAATGCCTGCAGACATCAGAAGAGGATGTTGGATTCCCCTGGAACTGGAGTTAGGACAGTTGGTAACTGTATGTGGGTGCTGGAAATCAAACCCAGGCCCTTGCAAGAGCCAGTGCTCTTAACCACTGAGCCATCTCTCCAGTCCCTCAATTACTCTTTTTGCTAAGGCTTACTTTGATTATTTGGGTTTTTGTTTTTATATGTAAACATGAATGCTATTTTTCTAGTTCTGAAAAGAATGACGTTGAAATTTTGGTGAAGACTACATTGAACTATAGATCACTTTTGGTAATCAGTCAAATATAATCCATTAGCATTGCAGGTCTTCCCATCTTCTAATATGTTCTTCAATTTTTTTTTCTTCAGTGTCTTCAAGTTTTTCATTGTAGAAAATTTTTACCTCCTTGTTTATACTTATTTTTTAGGTTTTTCTTAAAGTCATTAAAAATGGAATGTGTTCCCATGATTCCTTTCTCTGAAAATTCATTATTGATACAAAGAAAAGCTACTGGGCTTTTTTTTTTACTGCGTTTGTATCTTGCAAGTGTACTGAAGTGTTTACTAGTTCTAAGAGGTTTATCAAACAGTCTCATAAGTATAGGATGATGTTGTCTGCAAATAGGAATACTTTTACTTCTTCCTTTGTTATTTGTAAGCCATTTATTCACATCGTATTTTTTAGCTTATTACTCTAGCAAAGGCCTTGCACACTGTATTGAAATAAGAGTAGAGACAATGAATTTTATTTTTTATTGAAATTTTGCAATTTTTATCAATATAGTTCATTGGCACCTCAACACCCAAGGCTCAGTTCTCACCAGCAAAGCTTTTTCATGCAACTGGTAGTGATTAATATAGAAAGCCACAACTGGTCAAAATGTAATCAAGAGACTGCTGTAGAGTGTGTCCCTGGATAGCACTCCTATATTAAATCTCTGCCACCCAAGGACCATTGCAGAAGAAGGGGCAGAAAGATTGTAGGTGCCAGAGTTTTCCAAGTGGCTGGGAGCTTGCTCATGTGGACTTTCAGCAATGGTGACAGCATGCATAAGACCCAAGCAAACTCAAACAAGAAAAAAAAAGGCAGAAAAAGGAGGAAATGGGTAAAAAGTCCCAACCTTAACTGAGGAACTATTGGCAGATGATCAGTGCTGGGTGAGGAAGAGAGAGTTGGTCTTCTCTAAGGGAGTAACACTAGATAGGCTGACCATACTCCAGTGAATGAACTCACACTGAAAGACATCTGGCAACACAAACTTGACTTGGTAGGCCTTAACATATATGACAGAATGCATGAAATATGGCCTGGGGGGTTGGGCTATGGGATAGTGGATGGGGTCTAAATATGGTTAAAATGTACTGTGTGGAATGCACAAAAAGTCAATAAAATTTTTTAAAAAAACATAGAGAGAGTGGGCCCCTTTATCTCATACCAAAATTTATAGGAAATGCTGTTTCCCCATTTGGTGGATGCTGCCTGTATGTTTGTTATATATAGTCTTTATTATGCTGAGGTATACTACTTCTATTTCTAGTCTTTATAAAAATATATTTTTTATTTTTTTTTAAGTTTCATTCATGAGTAATATATTTACATCATTTCCACTCCACTTCTCCCTCTCTCCCTCCAAATCTTACCACATGTCCTCCAACCCCCTCTCAATTTTGTGACCACTTTTTAATTGTTATTGATATATATATATATATATATTTCATCTAAAGGTGGGACCTTGTGTATTGGCATGTTGATTGGTATTATTTTTATACAGGTCTTGTTTAGTCAGTCATATGTTGTGATTTCATGGTGCAGCTTCCCTGTTATGTCTATAAAACACTACCTAGAAGCAGGAATACTGATCCCCTGACTCTTTACAATCTGGCTACTCCATGGTTACTTATTCTATGCATTTTAATCAGTTATGGATCTCTGTAATAATCTACATCTGGGACAAAACAAAACTTCTTTGATGAGTAGTGAAAGTTATATTTGTATGTGGATATAAGGAAAAGTATTTAAGATACAGTTAGAAATTACAGTGGTTTAGAAAAGTGGCATTAGCAGGTTTTCCTCCACATACTATGACCTCTGCAGATATAGGTATTTGGCTAGGTTTATAGTACCAGGCATGAATTCCACCCTATTGAATGGGCCTTAATTCCAGTTAGACAGCTATTGGTAACCCCCATGTTAAAAATGCCACTATTGTACCATTAGAAATATTTTTCTAGGCAAGTAATTGTTGTGATTCTTAAGCTTTACAGCTGGGTAGGATTATTGATTGCTTTTATCCCTTGGCAGCTTGCTAACACCTTCCAATATTATACTAGTCCTAGTCTTGAAAGTCTTTTATCATAAGGGATATTGTACTTCATTAAAGGTCTTTTCAGCATCTATTCAGATTATCTTGTGATTTCTACCCTTAAGTCTATTTATGTATTATATTATACTTGTAGATTTGTGTATGTTAAACCAATCTCATATTCCTGGCATGAAACCAACTTGGTCATGGTGTGTGATCATCTTAATGTGTTATTAAGTTCACTTTGTAAGAATTGTATTGGGAGTTTTTTGGATCTGTATCCCCTGGGGACATTTATCTATAGTTTTCCTTTTTCTCCTTTCTGTTATTATTATACCTTTATTTTGTTTTGGTATCAGGTTAATTTCATGGAATAAGCGTGGTAGTCTTCCTTCTCTTTCTATTCAATGGAATCATTTGGGGGGCAGTGGTATTAGCTCTTCTTTAAAGGTTTGGTAGAATTTGCCTGTGAATCTGACTGGTCTTGTGTTTTCTTGTTTTTATTAATTTAAAATTTCATCGGTTTCTTTAGATCTGTTTAGGTGATTTATATGCTCATTATTAGGTATTGGCAGGCCTTATATATTGGGAATTTACATATTTGTCTGAGATTTTCCAGGTTTTTAAAAATACAGATTTTCAAAGTATTCCCTAATGATTCTTTGAATTTCACTGGAATCTGTTATAAACTTTCCCCATTCTTCCAACTTCATTGTTTGTATCTTCTCTGTTATTCTTTGCTTACTTTGGCTAAGTTTATTCTGAGAACCAACTCTTCAATCAATTGTCTGTATAGCATTTTAGTATTTCTTGCCATCTACTGCTTTGGGGTTTGGCATATTCTTGTTTTTCCAAGAACTTGATATATATCATTAGGTTATTCATTTGAGATATTTCTGTCTTATTTTTTTAATGTAAGTGCTCATAGCCACATTCTATTAGAACTTCCTTAGCTGAATCACAAAGATTCTCATGAGTTGTACTTTCATTTTTATTTGGGCCTAGGAATTTTTAAATTTCCTTTTTGATTTCTTCAATGAGTTGCTGATGATCCAAGAGTGCATCATTCAGTCTGCATATATTTGTTTTGCCTCCATAGTTTCTTTTGCCAATGAGCTGAGCTGATCAGGTACAATAAATTATTTTGATGGCTTTGTATTTGGTAAGACTTAATTTGTGGTTGATAATATGATCTATTTTGGAGACAACTTCATGAGCTGATGGAAAGAATATGTGTCCTTTATATGTTGGATGGTATATTCTACAGATATTTGTTAATTCCATTAAATTTGGCTTGACATTTACTTTATCATCATGGCTATACCAGATTTAATTTTTTTAGCTCCTATTCATTTGATAGATTGTCCTTTATCCTTTGAGTCTTAACCTGTGTGTTTCTTTACCAGCAATCAACAGATAGTTGATTGCAGTTATTTTTAGTACAGTCAACTAATATATATCTCATTTGAGTTGAGACTATTTACATTTAAATGCTAACTAAGTCTTGTAATATTGTTGGATGTTTTTCTGGGGATAATTAGAGGAGAAGCAAGGTCTAATGAAAGAAAGGAAGGGAAAGAAAGTGGGGAAGAATATTATGAAGAAAAGAGTAAAGGATCAGTAAAATAAGAAAAAAGAAAAAAAGCATTCTCAATAGTGAGAAAATTCAGAAACGAAACTGGATAAATGTAAAAGGGGAATAAAAATGTAAAACCTTCTATATCATGCCCACCCTTAAGGCTCAGGGAACATTACAGAAGAGGGGCAGAAAGAAGGGAAAAGGGAAAAAGAAACTAGAGGATGTAAATAATTATTGTGAATCGCTCTCCTTTGGAAATGTCATGGCTGTTACACTAATGAACTCACATCAACTGTGGTTACCTACATAAGACCTGTACAAGACTGAGCCCTTCAATATGATCAAAACATATTTATATGCATGTATAACTTGTAAAAGAATAAAAAGTTACTTTTAAAATAGGAAGTGTTAAATGAGTCGGGGAATGGGAGGGCATGGCAGAGAAGGGAGTACAGGAAGGAATAAGTAACATTGAAGGCCTTTAGAAAAAGCCATGTAGAAGCCCATCCCTAGAGAAGCTTCTTAAAGTATGCACACATACATCATAAAAAAGAGATTAAAAGGAGTTAACCTATAACATGGAACATTGTCCTTATTAGACATCATAGGATAATGAAAAAAAAAAAAAACCCTCTCAGTGCCAGGAATGGAATCCCTCGCTAGGAGCTGTTGACTAGGGGTTCCATAGACCATCAAACAATATTGGCCATTGCTCTTTCTTAGTTACCCACCAGAACAGGATGGTACAACCCCTTGCTGAAGGCACTACATACATGAACTGTAAAACAAACAAAGGGAAATAAAACCGGTACTGACTTCAGCATCCCATCTCTTCTGGCTAGCATTCATAGTGCTGGAAAGTGCTAGGTAAGCTACGAGAAGAAAAAAATAGTCATCATCTTTACACAGCTGTGAATTCTGTGAACTATAATAAGGACTGGCCTGGGAAGATATGCCCACTAGTGCAATAGTCACACAAATATTATGGGAGTAACCAATCACTCTTTAATTGGATTTAAAACCCACTTTCTAGGGTGGAGCCCATACCTGACACTGATATCAGGAGACTGAGGATAAAAAGGTCACAAGATATAGGGGAGAATCTAATACTGATTTTATGCTAAATAGTTATCATATTAAACTGACTCTTAATGACTTACTGTTAGACCCATAGATTAATGTACCTCTCAACTCTCTTCAAAGAAGTTTCCTTATGCAGCAGATGGTGATTAACATAAATGGTTGGTCAATGTGCAGAGAACAAGAGACTTCAGAGCACTTATCTCTGAATAGGACAATTATATCAACTTCTGCCCCACCCCAAGTCTCAGGGATCATTGCAGAAGGAGGGGCAGAAAGATTATAAGAACCAGAGATGGTGGATGAGTTTTACAGACAGCTGGTCAGTTACTCATATGAACTCACAGAAATAGTGACAGCAGGCACAATTTCCATGAAAGGTCAAACCAGAAAAAAAAATCTCAACATAGACAGGAGGATGTGGGTAAGAAGCTCCAATCCCACCTAAGGAAACGGTTGCAACAGATGGCTGCTGAGAGGGTCAGAGTCGGTCTCTTTCAAGCATGGGACTCTTAGCAGATTAACTAGGCTCCAATAGGTGGAGTCACATTGAAGAACATTTGGAGATATAAATTAGATGTTACAGGCAATATATAATACACACACACACACACACATATATATACATATATATATTAAAAGGAGTTAACCTATAACAGGGAACATTCCCCCTTTAGACATCATAGGCTAATGGAAAAAAAAAAACTCTCAATGCCAGTTATGAAATCCTCTATAAGAACTATTGACTATATATATTAAATTGGGTGGGGAGCAATAAGGGGAGATGGTGATAAGGAAGGGGATCTAAATACCATCAAATTTTATTGTATGGAAACTGCAAACATTCGGTTAAAAAAAGAATACAAAATCAATAACATATAAAAATACTATTAAAAGTAGAGAGGGAAGGAGGAGACACAGGGACCAGAAAAGACGATGAGAAGAAAAAAAAAAGCAGATTGCCCACTAGTGAAAAACGTGCCCAGCAAAACTAGATGAGTGAAAGAAGAGGAATAATAAATAAAAACATTCAAGCTGGGTGTGTGTGTGTGTGTGCTTGTAGGCCAGGGGGTGATACTGATGTTTTCCTCAATCTACTCTCCACTTTATGTTTTTATGTTTTAAATTTATTTTTTAAAGTTGCATTATTTTTATATCACTTTTATGTGTATGAATATATTGCTTGCATGTATGTAAGTGCACCTGTGTTGTGCAGTGGCAATGGAGATCAGAAGAAGGCATCAAATTCCCTTGGAACTGGAGTTATGAACAGTTGTTAGCCACCACGAGGGTGCTGGAAATTGAACCCAGGTCCTCTCCAAAAGCAACCATTACTCTTAACCACTGAGCCATCTCTCTAGCCACTCTAATTTAAAAATTTAAAATTACATTTATTTGTATGTGTATGCATGTAGCATGTAAACCATGGTTCATATGTGGAAGTCAGAGAATAATTTGCAGGAGTCAGTTTTCTTCTCCTACCATGTCAGTAACTGGTGATGGAACTGAAGTCAGCAGGCTTAGCAGTAAATACTTTTACCCACTGAGATACCTTGCCAAGTCCCACCTTATTATTGAGACAGGGTCTCTCATTGAACCACTGATTTGGCTAGACTGGCTGACCAGAAAGCCCCAACCTTTCCTCTGTTATCACCTTCCCAATGCTAGAATTATGTGTATACCACCACGCCCAGTTTTCTACATGAATGCTGAAGACCCAATCTCACGTCCTTATGTTTATATCAAGCACTTTACTGACCGAATCACCTTAAAAAAATACAATAAATTGAAAATATTAAAATTGAGGAGAAAGGCTGTGTTTTGAGCATGATGTAGCCGTTGCGATTATGATCTCACAGCATTTATGAGATCATACGGTTGCCTGCACAAATTTGGGCCTGTCACCAGTCAAACACAGATCGTTGGGGAGGGATACATGCATCTATACCCTAACCTATTACTTATTGGCTCCTGGTAGATTCTGGGGGAGGGGAAGTCATTGTCTTTACTTGTGTAGCCACAAAGGAACCCATCAGGCTCCAATGGAGAGTTGGAAACCCATGGTCATACAGATGACTCTGGTTAAATTCAGTGGGTCAAAGACAAAACAGGAAAACATGAAAGAAAAGGGGGATGTTGGTAGGAGTGGAAGGAGCTCTGAGAGGGTGTGTGTGAGAGTAACTATAATGCATTATATACATGTATGAAATTGTCAAAGGAGAAAATTAGTAAAAGTTATATTAAATATGAAGAGAGTATTGAATAAAATATATGAAAGGGGTATCACATGGTCAAAAGAGAAATAAGATTTTTAAAGGATGAAGTAACTGGTGCAGCCTCTTTCTGAATCTTGATAAATGGAGACTACCAGTTATGCATACGGGCAAGGAGTCAGTTGAAATTGTGAACTCTTTTTAAATCTAGTGATTCATGCTCTTTCTGTGTCTTTAATGGACAAATGTCAGACATCTGTCAAAGCTGTCTTCACTTTGCCCATTTCTGGCCACATTTAGTTCTACAGACTGTGGGCTCTGCTAGGCAGGTTCTCTAACCCCTGAGGTTCCCCACACCATTACTGGCCCTGCCCCCAGAGATGGCTAATCTTCTAGTTAGAAGAGTCTCCAAATGCACTGGGAGTGTGGAAAGCAGCCACAGACTGAGATCAGCACAGGCAGAGGATTTGTCTTGTACTTTTAAGATCCGAGTATTAATCACTCTGCTGGAACAATGCAACTGTGGAGATCAAGTACACTGCTGGAACTTCAGGGTTCTTTTGATTTTACTGAAGGACAAATAGATAGTTCCAGAAGCTAATCCACCTTCTTACTGCCTGCACCCTTTGACTTGTTAGTGTGTGGCCTTCTTGTTCTCTACAACTACTTGTAGCTTTTCTCATTTTTAGACTGTGGCAGATCAAATTGAGGTTCTCTGACCTGCGGTTATTCCTTGTTCTTGTACCCTCACGGCTCAAGGGTTTTTTGTTTCTTTGTTTTTTTGTTTAGCTTTATTTTGTTTGGGGAGGAGGAATAAAAGGGTTTATTTCTGTTTATATGGTAAAGTCCATCATCCAGGGAAGCCAAGGCAGGAGTTCAGGAGTTCAAGCACAAACCTGGAGGCCAGCACTGAAGCAGAGACAACACAAACAACAAACAAACAAACAAAAACCCCACTGCTTAATGGATAACTTACTTTTTAAAAACTTATTTTATTTTATGTGTATGAGTGTTATGACTGAATGTATGTAAATTGCACTCATGTTGTGCAGTGCCTGCAGAAGACAGAAGAAAGGTTTGATTCCCTTGGAACTGGAGTTAAGGACTGTTATTAGCTGCCATATGGGTGCTCACATCTGAACCCAGATCTTCTGCAAGAGCAAACAATGCTCTTAACTTCTGAGCTAGCTCTCCAGTCCCAAGGATAGCTCAGTTTTTAATAACAGGCATTCTCTCAAGATGTTGCCAGGCCCGCGACCTCCAAGTCATATTGAATGACTTATTAACCTTACTAACTTGTGTGCTGCAGGAATCACTGTCTCACAAAAACCCACAATTGTATTTGAGGCTTGTGGGGGCTTCTGGCCTCTCCACAGGGTTGGACTGTCTGTGTCTTGGCTGGCTCACCCTTTGGAATCTATTTCTGCCTCCTTTCCCCTGATTAGGAAGCTATGTAGCTGGAGCTGTGTTCTACTAAATTCTAATGAACTCATTGCCCATGTTTTTCTTAGTACCTTTCTGGTGTTCTCTCACTTTCTTTTCTGAAGCTCTTCCTTTCTTCCTCTCTAGGATGTACTGTATTTTTTCCCCTTATCCTGACTGTCTCCTGAACTGAATCACATGGAGGCAACTTCTAGGCTCCTATTTTATCCAGAGGTTTACAGTTTATCTTAATTATGGCAGTTAACAGCTCTCACTGCTGTGATTTAATAGCTTATCAAATGGGGAAATGAAGAGAGGCTTCTCATAAGAGTCCTGAGCAGCCACTACTCTGTACTGGACTTTGTTCAGATGCTTGAGATGAAATGATGACGACTCAGTGGTACCTCAATAGACACACAAGAAAGATGTGCTGAAGTTCCCAGGTTCGCTGATGGGAACTGAAATAGATTTGGGGGGTACATGATGAGTTCATACTTTGGCACTATGAACTTAACATTTTCAAAGAGATATCCATATGATGATATACAATAAACAATTAAATAAGGAGCTGGAGCAGAGTCAGAGTCGGTGACAGTGATTTATGAGCCAGGCCTCCTGCAGTGATTCCTTAAGTCCCACAAGTTGATGAATCTGTTGAAGAAATTCAAATGAAAAGGGCAGGGTTTACTAAGTATTAGAGCTTGGAGAAAGATCAAGAATTGAAGCCCATAGAAATAAATAAAATAATATGGATGTAGGAACTAAAGTCATCAGAAAAGCTTGAGAGCCAAGCAAGTGCCCAAGAACAAGTCCAGACAGAATTCTTTGATGAAATGGGCATAGAGTAAAGAATAACAGTAGTTAAGGAAGGTAGGCCAGAAAATGGCTTAGATGTTCTGATAGATGCTGGGGATAATTGTTCATCAGGGCAGTGGAGATGAAAAGTATCTTGTCTTCCCAGGTTTAAGGAGTCAGGCTACGAGGAGGTGGAGACTATATGGAGCATGTAAGTGTTTGCTGGAGGGGGAAAATGTAGAAAAAACAAGAGAGTGATCATACTGGGAGATAATGGCTAATTCTGTTACAGGAGTCTCTGTTCTTGAGAATTTATTCAAGAGATATAGAGAGTATAAGAAGACGTTTATTTAGTTAAACTAAGCAAAGCATACACTCAGAGACCGGAGTGGGCTGCCTCAAGGTGGAGAGCAGCCCAGTGAATTCTGTGTTGTGAATTTTAAAGGAGTTTTCATGAATAATTATGAGGTGGATGGCATATTCATGGAGTAAGGAGACAGGATCTCCCTTTTGGGACATTTCTTCTCATGATCCTCTAGAAAAGTCCACAGTGTTAGTGAGGTCTTTTGAGGATACAGAGCTTTTGTTACTGCACATGTGTGAGACAATGTCCTGGTACCTTCATTTCTGATGGAGTAGGAATAACCTAATAGCAGTTTCAAGGATGTTTAATCACCAATGCATTCTGACCCATCAGGAGACAGTTATCAAGATGCCACTGTAGTTTTCCTCAGTTAACTCTTTGCTCACACAGTAGCATTCTCCAAATGGGTATTGAACTGACAAGGAAAGCAGCAAGAGAGGAGAGTAGAAGGTGGGCTAGATATGGTGGTTCACACCTGTCATTCTAGCTCTTAGGAGATAGAGGAAGGAAGCTTGCATTGAGTTTGAGGCCAGCATGGATGTCATACTGAATTTCAGGACTGTTTGGGCTACAGAAAAAGATGCTGTGTCAAAAGCAAATAGAAGCAAACATGAGGAAAGGAAGGAGAAGAGGGAGGAGGAGGAGGAGGAGGAAGAGGAGGAAGAGGAGGAGGAAAAGTAAACCATGAAATAAACGGAGAGAAGAGAAAGTGGGGGGACTTTATCTGATTGTCCTTTATCATGTTTAAAACTGAGAGGACAGGGGCAGGAGAGATGTCTCAGTGGTTAAGAGCATGGACTGCTCTTGCAGAGGACCTGGATTCCATTCCCAGCACTCACACGGTGGCTAAGAACCATCTGTAACTCCAGTTCCAGGGGATTCTGATGCTGTCTTCTGATCTCTGTGGGTACTGTACGACCTGGGTACACTTACATACATGTAGGCAATACACTCATACATATAAAATTAAAACAAATAAAAATTTAAAAGCTGAGAGGACAGGTATTTGCGCTCAAATGGAGAGGGCAGGGCTATCCCTGGAGGCCGAAAGGTAATAACACATTGTTTGGAGCTATCCTTTAGACAATGCTCAAGAAAATAAATATGAACAAAGTTGAGTACTGTGTAGTCACTCAAAAGACCAAATGATACTTAGCATGAATTTGGAAAATCAAAGCAACAAAAGTTCTCCAGAAATTATGGAATAAGAAAATGAAAGAAAGGATGAAAGGTTGAAAAGGAGCAATGTCTCATTTTCAAATTCAACAGACTCTGAATTGTGGCCCAAATCTCCATCTCTTTGGAAAGACAGTCTATCCAAAGACCAGTGATTTCCCCTGCTTCTGCTTACTCGCTTGCTCCTTCTTCACAGGCACTTGTGGGCACTTATGGTGGTGGAATGCCTGAGATGCCTGTATGTCCCTTACACTACACCGGAACCGGCTGTACGGAAGACATGGCCTAATCATGGGCAAGGGCTGAATAAACATCCCCATAAGTCTGTCAATGCCAGCAAATAGTCAAATGTATAAAAGTAGTTACTGATCACAGTACTACATTCCTGATGATATAGCCTTGTACCATAGTACCTTACTCCAAGCCACTCTCCTAGCCTACTTATACTCTTAGAAAATTTAAGTGACCCAAGAGGATAGCTGTGCTTTTTTGCATGTCCTTTTGCCTGTTGTTTAATATAAAAGACAGAATTGATCATAAGATGTATCTTAATGCACAGGGACCTTCCTTCTTCTGCTTCATGATGCCAGGGGAGAAGCAAGTGGCCTCTTAATAGACCTGTGAGAACAGCATTGGCTCCAAACCCTGCCTCCCTGAAATCTTGGCTTTACTTTTTCTGTTCTTTCCTTTTCTTTTAGCTTGCCAAATTTGGGCTTAGTCAGTGCTGTGGCATTAACACTGCAGCTCATAATGAGCCAAGTCACACTGACTCAGAAGCAAAGAGTAGGATTAGCACTGTACCCAGAATCAGAGACAAAAGCAGGAGCAGAGACTGGGGCCAGGTTGCCTCCAGAAGTGTCTCCCTTTGTTCAAACATCTTACAGATGCCTGAGGGTAGAAGGCAGGCACAATCTGAGAGGGGATGAACTTTCAGGGCGCGGGGCAGAGGGGAGGAAGTGCTGTTTCAGGGCTGGAGAGATGGCTCAGTGGTTAACAGAACTGGCTGCTCTTGCAGAGGACCTGGGTTCAATTTCCAGTACTGTGGCTAAAAACTGTCAGTACCTCCAGTTCCAGGGGAATCCAGTGTTCTCTTCCGTCCTCCATGGGCACTGCACAGCATGGATACATTCAGGCACATGCAGGCAATACATTCATACACACACAATAATAAATATTTTTGAAAGTGATGTTTTATTGAAGAAGGAATATCCTGATTTTATGCTCATGCTCATGTTCATGTTTTAACATGATTCTGAACATGGCAATTATTTTAAATTTTCATTGAAATAAAAATTTCACTTCTAGATTTGCATGCAATCATAAGAACTAGTATAAAGAGATATTATGTTTGCTTGTCCCGTTTTTCTCTAATAGTGATATTTGTAAATTTATAGCTTTCTATCACAACCAAAGTACTGACAGTGATATAATCTATTCTTGATTTCAGGTTTGCCACAGTTGCTTGCGCATGTGTGCGCTTTATTTCTATACAACTGTATCACACATTGAGAGTTGGGTTCCCATATGACACGAGATTCTGTATGTTTCATCAGCAGTAGAACCCTCTATTTCCCAATGAAAGCCACACTTACCCCTTCCACTCTTGCTCTCCATGGCCACCCCAGCACCTAGTAACTACTGTTCTTCACAGAGGGGGTTTTGCTATCCCAAAAATATTGTTTAAATTCCTGATGCAGAATGCAATGTTAGTGACTTTTCTTCACCTGGCATAATTCCCACAGAATCCAGTCCAGTGATTATGCATATTAAGGATTCATTTTCATTGCCAAGTAATATCCTATGGTATTAATGGTTCATGTTTCTTAATCATTCACCCTTTCAACATACCTATATTTTATATGTGAAGTGACTGTTTTTCTAGATAGCATCTAAAGGAGTTATTTGTGTCTACTCTGTCAATACCTTACTTTAAATATCTCTATATAAACATTAATTATATATATATTTGGCACATTTATGTCTACCTTTTAAATTATTTTACTTCTATTTATGTCTCCTGATTATTTTCCTCTAATTTCTTGTCTTTCTTAGGCTACCTGAGTAATTTAAAAAATTCCATCTTGATTTCTTTATAGTGCTTTGGAATATTTTCTTGTTGTCTTTTTGTGTGTGTGGTGTATGCAGATATGTGCAGTATGCATGTGCCACAGTTGCATATGGAGGGCAGAGGGCAACTTTCAGGAGTCAGTTCTCCTTCCACCTGTTGAGGCAGGATCTTTCTGGCCATTTCTGCTACTGCTTTGTGTAGTGTACTGGCTGCCAGTGAACTTCTGGGTGGTTCTCCTCATCTTCATCTCTCTCATTTTGCCTGATAATTACTGAGATTACAGCTGTATGCTATGCATTGGGTTTTTGCATGGGTTCCAGGGCTCTGAACTGAGCTCATTGGGCTGTCAGTAAAGACTTTTACCCCTGAGTCATCTCCCTAGCCCTCAATATTGTTCTTTAATTTTGTTTTAGACTTTGCTCTGGGTATCACAGTATAAATATCTGACTTGTTGCAGTCCACTATCATCAACATTCCAGTTTCTTTCCTTTCTTTTTAAAATTTCACTAGATTGATTTAAAATATTGCTGTTTTTGTTTCAATCATCAAATATAATTTATAAAACATATGAAGAAGATGTTCTATGTATATTTTATTTATTTCTCCTGTCCTTGTACATATAGTTCATTTATTTTACTATTATGCTCCCTTTCCTTTATTCTTTTAAAATTTGTTATTATTTATTTATTTATTTATAGATAGGGTCCTACTGTGTAGCTCTCCCTACGTGGCCTGGATCTCACTATGTAAGCCAGGCTGACCTTGAATTCATAGAGATCCACTTGCCTCTGACTCCAGAGAGCTGGGATTAAAAAAAACATGTGCCACCATACCCGGAAATTATTTTTTGAGACAGTTTCACGTAGTTCAGGATGACCTCAAATTTACTGTTTATTCATGTAAGCTGTAATTCACAGGAAAAGAAAGAAGAAAGAAAAGTCACACTTGTGCTAAGGATCCTAGGATCCTGCAGTGTCAAATGACTGAAATTTATGATTATTGAATGTTAAAATGTTGCAAACCACAGCCAAACTGTCTTTGGATATTTTTATTTACCTTTAAAGTGAATGGCCTCCAGGCCTTTCATTGCCCACCCTTCTGTCTGACCCTTACATCCTTGTAACTATGGTGTATTACTAGCATACCACTAGCTTCCACCCCTCTAAAAGCTAAGAATGTCACCAGATGGTACCTGAGACCTGTAGTGGAATCTTCCCTGCTTTCTATGCTACACCTGCTCATAATTCTCACCAATATATTTGATAGATGTCTTGACTTAAAACTTTCTTTGTTCTATAACTAATAAAATCGTAAGCAGCCACTTCCATAGTGGAACCATTTTTAAGGATGTTGTGTAGAAATTTCCTCCAAATTGAAACATTACATCTTGGAGAGTGGTTTATTAAGACTCAGAAAGGAAACAAAGCTTACAAGGCCCAGAAAGTGAACAACTGAGGAATCAGGAAGCTGCTGAAACTTGCACAATTCACAAGGCTCTCCTCAAGGTTAGATAAGTGGTAATAATTGCTGGATAGAGGAGATTCTCTGCAAGTCAACCTGCCTGCAAGTCATTCAGGAAGCTCTAGAAATACAGATTTTGTGAGTCATCAACCATGCTGGGATGGGCTTTTTCATGATGCAGCTTCCTTTATCTACACTGTTATAAATAACCCTAATAAATGCACTGGCTCACTAAGCTAGACTTAGGTGGAATTGTTCCTTGGGTCTTTTGTTATCTGTGCCCTATCTGGGGTGAATAGATATTTGTTCACAGCTCTCCAGGAAATGTTAACACAACACAGAGTAGCCTGAATTCAGGTTACCTGGTCATATGGTCACTTAGATTTTGCTCAAGAATAAAGTATCTCTTATTTTCTGTAGGAGAGAGCTGTGTTTTGCATGGACAGAAGACAGAAACTGACTCCTCCTTGCTCCCTTTCCAAAGCCTGGGATGACAGGGGTGTTACCATCCCTGGCCTTGTTATTTCTTGATACTTCAGATTCCTTCTATTTTATCAGTTTATTTCTGTTTGCTAAATTACCTTAGCAAATCTTGAGGAGTAGGCTCCAAGGGATGCATTCTTTTCATTTTCTTTCACGTGAGAGTGTCTTTCTTTTTCTTTCATTCCTGAAGGATAATGTTCTCAGATATAAGATTCATGGTAGAATTTTTTCCTTTCAAATACTTAAAAATCATTGTGCTATTTTCCTCTCTTCTCTGTTGCTTTAGATGAGCAATCTTCTGTCTTTGAATCATTTTCCTCCTACAGGTAATGTGTCACTTATCTTGTTCCTTTCAAAATTATTTTTTCTTTGTCTTTGACATGGATGTCTTTGGCTTAATCGTGTTTGAATCTATAGTTTTTGCGTATTACCAAATTTGGGAACTTTTAGAACATTTACTTCTTCAAACACTCTTTTATCTTCAGAACCTCCATTACTTTTGTCTTTTCACCTGTTAAAGGTGCCACAACCTTCCGAGCCAGATTTGAAATCCCAGCTCCTAAGGAGACTGAAGCAGGAGGATTTACAGAGAAAGTCTATGGCCAGCCTCAACAGCCGTGAAAGCATCTCAAAATTTAAAATTTTTAAAAAGGTTGGGAAGTACTGCTTGTGGTAGAGCACTGTCTAGCATGTACCAAGGCCCTGAGTTCAATATCCAGAACCACACATATACACAAAATGTTCTATCACCTATCCACTTCTCAATCACTGTATAGGCTGGGGACCAAGCCTTTCATATATGGGCCTTTGGGAAATATTCCAGATGCAAACACTAATAAGCCTTATGGTGGTAAGATCAAATCTGCTGTAAGCATGCATTTGATAAAAATTCAGTGCACAAAATCAAATGTATACCAGGGTATATGTGGTAAGCTAAGCTAGCTGTGATATTATTCTCCAATACCCAGAGCTCTTTGAAATGAGGTTTATCTCTGTGACTCATCTGGTTAATGAAATGCAGGCAGAAATGATGAGTATCACTGACAGGTGGCAGCTCTGGGAGTCAGGAGGACTTTTGCTTTATGTTCTTCCGTCATGATCACAAATAATGTTTCAGAAAGCAACAGATCCACCAGCCCACATCCCAGAGTAAGAATTATGACAGCTCAGAATACAACCCCTACAGATCTTGGAGGGCACATTGTGTGAGTAGCAGGAGTCTTTGTGTGAGAATTATAAAGATTCTGGTATTTGTCACCATAGCCTAAACCAGTCTAGCTATTTTATAGTGAATTTTTCTTAAAGAATCCAGTGCAGAGACAAATTCTGATATCCTTGGAGGGTACAATTAATGTACAAAATCATGTACATTGAAATTATATTTATTAACAAATGAGGGTATAACTTAGTAGTAGAGTGCCTGCCTAACACATGCAAAGGCCTGGGTTTGATCCATAGCACTGCAAAAAACAATCACATTCATTATGTAATTTGCTAATTTAGCTATGCCCCCTAGTTAAATATAGCAATTAGAAGTGAGAAATTACACACTTGATTCCATCTATGTTAGAGTGCTTGAGTGATCTATGAACACACACAGACACATACAGACACACACAAGTGCTTTTGTTTTAGCAGAATTGTGGATCTGTGGATATTTTCTTTATTAGGGAAAGATTCTTTCTGCCTCCAATCCCAGGATGGACTCCAACATTAAGGATTATTGACTCGGTGACTCTGGTTATCCACAGACTGTTACTACTCACAACATTTGAAATTCTTTGTTAATGCCTATCTTCAACTTACAGCCTTGCATTGGAATCTTCACAAACCAGAAATGGGAGCTGCTTAGTTTACATCAAACCACAAGTGTAGCCTCTGTCATGGAAACTGATGGATCTATAGAAAGGAAAAGCAAAGCAGGCTTCCTCTGAGAACACTTGGTAAAGCTGCAGCACTTACATCATTGCCAGATAATGCTTCTTAGGTTGAGCTGGTCTTAACACTTTCTCTGATGCTCTTAATGTAATTTACTCCAAGGGAAAATGTCTCCTGCTCATTTAATAAGGAATCAGAAGTACTTTCTGTCAAATTGTGAGAGAGGAATCTGTGAATTTTTAAAAACAATATTGGATTGGTGGAAATAAAATCACTTGAAAATTAAATGAAAATGACTCACGTACCTCTGAATCAGAGAACTAGAAGGACATCTCTCAGTTAAGCCTCTGGGGCAAATTTGCCATCCATGACTGTCCCTAAATACTCTTTCTATTGAAGACAGTTCCAGTGTTCAACATACTGTCTTTCTCCTTCATTTTTTTTTCTATGGGTGATACGACTTACTCTTTAGTCTTGCAGATTCTGTCTCCCCTAAATGTAGCAATGACAAAAAGTCCTTCCTCTGCCTTTTCTGGACCATTTCTAATGGTCTGATCAAGTCATACTATAGGCCTTTTTATTTTAAGAAATTTACTCACTCACAGGTGTTTTCAAATCTAGTATATAGTGAGACATGGAGATGGAGTTAGATTGCATTACAATTCATTCAGCTTTATTTTTATTTCTTAATTTTAGCAGTTTTTCTTTTTTAAAAGAATGGATTGCTTTGGGATCCAGAAGCCTAGGTAGGAATCCTCAGACCCAGTCACTTACCACACCAGCTCAGGAATACATGGAGTCCAGTGACCCAGATTCCAAGGACCACATAGAATACTGCAACCTGGAGGACTAAGTAGTTACCACCAGACTCATTTCACTCATCAACCCAATTATCAGCCACCACACTCACTACACCATTTTTGGGCCATATTGAATACTGCAATCCAAAACCCCAAGTACCCATTCCCAGACCCAGTCCATCTGCCCTCCAGTCACATGACCCACACCTCAGCCTGGGGACCATTTGGAATTTTGTGACTGTGACTTCAGGTAGACACCACCAGAACCAGTCTAACACTACATGTACCAAGATACTTCAGGACAGAATGGTTTCCTATGCTTCTTACACCAGATAAGGAATCCCAGCAAAACCTCCAATTCCATCAGTCTCCACCTAAGAACCATGTAGTGTCCTGCACTCCACACTCATGGAGTACCACCCATTTAAACTATGACCCCAAACCTTGCCATCCATTGACCACCTGTAGAGCACATCAAGTTCTCCACAGACCTCAGAAGATCAGCAATGAGAATCCTCTAAGCTCAAAGGGTTCCTTCTATGTTCAGGACTTGCTCATAGGCCTAGCTGAACTGATACTAATTCTGATTCCCCATTCACTCATCAATACACACTGGCCCCCAAACTGAACACCAAGCCAGACCCAGTTTGTCCACTACCTGACAACTTGGGATAATAGTAGCTATTAACAAAGGTAAGATCAGATGTCCATACCAAGAACCTCAATGACCTCAATGACCTAACTCCAGATGCCTAGGTCCCATGACAAAAATGTAAACAACATGAATAACAAAAATAGTATGTCTCCGCCAAAGATTAATACCGCCATAATAATTTTTCCTGAGAAAAGAACTTAGTTGGTGTCCAAGACAATGTTTTCAAAATAGCAATAATAAATATGTTCAAAGAATGCAAAGAGGATATTAATAAAAGCCTGAATAAAGATGGCAAAACCCCAAATTGTTTAATGAAATAAGGGAAATAATTCAAGATGTAAAATTAAAATTTAATAAAGAGAATCTCTGAAGTAAAGCCAAACTGAAACAAAATTTTAAAATGCAGGAAATCAAACAAAAAGCTTAAAGGAAAACCTCAGCAATAGACTGGATTGAGTAGAAGAAAGAATATCAAATCTTGAAGACAAAGTAGAGGAAATGGATCACTGAGTCAAATAAAATGTTAAGTCTAAATACAAGAACAGAACATGCAAAAATCTGGGATACCATATAAGGACTAAGTGTAGGACAAGACAACAGAGTGTGATACACACAGAAGACCACAACTGGCCAAGTTTTAGAGAATAAGAGACTGCTGAGTGCATGTCCCTGGACAGGACTCCTATATTAAACCTCACCCACCCGTAGCTCAGGGACCATTATGGAAGAGAGGGCAGAAAGACTGTAAGAGCCACAGTTGGTGTATGAACATAAGGAAATGGGCTTTCAGGCTTCTGGGAACTTGCTCATGTGAATTTGCAGCAATGGTGACAGCATGCACAAGTCCCATACTGATTATGGGGGAGTTTAGATGGAGGAGGGGGTCTAAACTTGATTAGGATCTATTATATGAAATACACAAAAACTCGGTATAAATATACAAAAATACTAAATATATGAACAACAGGTTTAGAAGAAAGAGACGAAAATTTCCCAAATATAATAAAAGAGGTACCCATCAAGGCCCAAAAAGCATGCAGAATACCGAATACACAGGACCAGAAAAGAAAGTCCCAATGTCAAAAAATAGTCAAAACACTAAATGTACAGATTAAAGAAAATATATTGAAAGTTACAAGAGAGAAAGATCAAGCCACATGAAGGCAAGTCCATCAGAATAAGTTTCAATAGAAACTATGAAAGCCAGAAGGATTTTATTAATATCCTACAAGTTACGAAAGAACATAGTTGTCACTGGACTACTACACCATTAAAATTAGCAAGTTTAATCAAAGGAAGAAAAAAATCCATGATAAAAGCAAATTTAAGGAACTTATGTCCACTAAGCCATCTCTACATAAGATCAGAAAGAAGACTTCAGTCTGAAGAGAAGAATAAACCCATCCAAGAGAGCATAGGGAATGAACAGTTTCAGAACAGTTCATCAAAAGCTATCTTTGAAAACATTTCAACAACAAAATAACAGAAATTAATAAACATTGCTCATTAATAATCCCAATATTAGCAGTCTCATTTCCTCAATAAAAATACAGAGACTAACAGATTGAATTAGAAAACAAGATCCTTCTTTTTCTATTTTTATTGAATGCTTGTACATTTCATACCATAAATCATGATGATATTTATACTCTCACCCCTATCTGCACCTCCTTATAGACTCCTCACCAGATTTTCATTCATTCTGTCATATATGTTAAGGCCATTCAAGTCAAGTTTGGTCCCCAGATGTCCCTTAGTGTGAGTTCATCCACTGGTCAAACTATCTATTGTCATTCCCCTAAAGAAGACCAACTCTCCTTTACCCAGCAGTGATCAGTTACCAATGGTTCCTCAGCTGACTTTGGGGCTTCTTACTCATTTTTCCACTTCAATGCTGAGTTTTTGTCTGGTTTGAGCTTGTGTGGGTCTTATGCATGTTGTCACCATTGCTGCAAGTTCATATGAGTAAATCCCCAGTTGCCTGGAAAAAAATCTGTTTTCTTGTGGTTATCCACCATTCCCTGACTCTTGCAATGTTTCTGCCTCCTCTTCCACAATGGTCCCTTAACCCAGTGTGGCTGAGATTTAATATAGGAGTCCTATACAGGGACATGTACTCTTCAATCTCTTATTTTTTACATTTTGGCCAGTTGTTTGTGGCTTTCTTTGTAAATCACCATCTATTGTATGAGGAAGCTTTGCTGTTGAGAGTTGAGAAATGCATTCATATTCTCTTTGCCCTCTGTTTCACTATGTTCTCTGAGACTTAGGTGTAGAGGTTCCATAGTAGGTATGTCACTTAAGCCTGAAATATGCACAGACACTTATTATCTTCCTTTGGCCAGTTGTTGTATTCTGTAGTAATATTGCAAAAAGAAACATTTTTGGTGAGTAGTGAAAGGTATACTTGTTTGTAAATAAAAGGATATATTTAAGAGATTACATTTGTCTAGAGATGTGATAGATGTAGATTTTTCTCTAGGAAGATCTATTTTTTTCTGACTCAAAGAAATATACCTCACCATCAATGATAGAATGAGAGACAGCACTTTATGGTAAAAGTATGGAAAGACATAGTCCAAGCAAATGTAAATAATAAATAAACTGCATAGGTATTCTAATATCTGAAAAAATAGATTTCAAACCAAAACAAATATTAGAGATAGGGAAGGATACCTTACACCCATTGAAAGAAAAATCCAACAAGAAACTATTAGAATACTAAATTTATTTGTAGCTATAACAGAGCATCTGGCTTCATAGAAGAAACACCATTAGTTCTAACCCAGATTGACCCCTACTAAATGTTGTGGGTGATATAAATGTTCTACTCTCACAATAGATAGAGCATCCAGCCAAAACAAAATAAATAAACCCTGTAGTTAAATGACATCATGAATAAAATGGACATAACAGATCATTTCACCCCAAAACTAAAGAATACACTTTCTTCTCAGTAGCCTGGAACTTTCTCCAAAATCAACCATGAATTATGACACAAAGCATGTCTAAACAAATAAGGAAAATTGAAATAACGTCCTGTATTCTACCTGATCACAAAGGTCCAAACATAGCTATCAACAACAGAAAGTACAATACACACACTCATGCAAACTAAACAACACATTACTAAATGATATTAACTAAGAGAGAAACCCAAGAGGAAATTAAAAACTTCATAGAACAGCACCTGGGAAGCAGAAGCAGGTGGATCTCTGTGAGATTGAGGCCAGTCTGGTTTACATAGTGAGCATGTGTGTGTGTGTGTGTGTGTGTGTGTGTGTGTGTGTCCTTCATAGAATTTAATGAAAATGAAAACACAACATACCCAAATCTATAGATGCAATGAAGGTAGTTATAAGAGGAAAGTTTATAGCACTAAGAATCTATGTAAAAAACATGGAGATGTTTCAAGTTATTATTTTAATGTCACACCTGAAAACCTCTGAAAAACAAGAACAAATAACATTCAAAAAGAGTAGACAAGAGGAGATAATAAAAATCAGGATTGAAATTAGTGAAATAGAAATGGAAAAAATACAAAAACTGATAAAAGGAAGAGTTGGTTCTTCTAAAAGATGAACAATACTGACAAACCTTTAGCCAAATTAACCAAAACAAAGAAAGGACCCAAATTAATAAAATCTGAAACAAAAACAATGAATACTGCAACAGATACTGAGAGAATTCAGAGAATCATTAGAATATACTTTTAAAATGTGTATTCTATTAAGTTAGAAAACCTAAAAGAAATGAATGGTTTTATGAATGAATAAATGAATGGATATATACAACCACCAATATTAAACTAAGATGAAGCAAATAATTTAAATTAACTCATAACAACAAATGAGATAGACGCAGTAAATAAAACTCACCCAACTCAGAAAAGCAGAATACCAGATGGATACATCCCAGAATTCTAGGTGACATTTTTCATGAAAAGATATTGGATTTTGTCAAAGGCCTTTTTGTGTCTAATAAGATAATCATGTAGTTTCTTTCTGTCTTTGAGTATAAAAATACATACTGGAGGAGAGACAGCATCTTCAACAAATGATACTGGTAAAACTATATAGCTCAATGCAGAAGAATGAAACTAAACCCCTTTCTTTCACCCTGCACTAAGCCCAACTCCAAATGGATCAAGGACTTGAACATAAGAACCTGATATTATGCATCTGATAGAGGAGAAAGTAGTACACTGGAACTTATAGTCATAGGAACTGTACTGTGATTACATAGACTTTAAGATCAACAACTGACAAATGGGATCATATGAAACTGAAAAGCTTCTGTAAAACACAGGACCCAAACATTTGAATGAAGAGGCAGCCTATAGAGTGGAAAAATACTTTACCAGTGATACATCTGACAGAAGGTTAGTATCTAGAATATACAAAGAACTCAAAAATGAAAAGTCAGAAAAACAAGCAACCCAGTTAAAAATTGGGCAAGGAACTAAACAGAGATCTCAAAAGATGAAACACAAATGACTGAGAAGTATATTTTTAAATGCTTAACATCTTTAGCTGTCAGGGAAATGTAAATTAAAACTAATTTGAGATTTCATCTTACACCAGAATGGATAAGATTCAAAGAAATAAATGATGACAAATGCTGGAGTAGATGTGGAGAAAGAGGAACATTCATTTAATTCTGGTGGGAGTTCCAACTGGAGCAGCCACTATGGAAATCAGTGTACAGATTTTTCAAAAAGCTAAAAATGGATTTACACAAGACCCAGATATGGCACTGTCGGGATAAATTTACAGAGTTTCTCTCTGCCTCAAGAGACATGCTTCCAAGAATGTGATTGACACAGGTGAAGCCAATAGAGTCAAATTACTTTCCAATTCAATCAGTGACTTAGGGAGGAGGGTCTAGTGGGAAAATAGAAAAAGCTGGACTCAGGCCGGGAGCTGCGGGTCTCCATCTTGGGTGTGTGTGCCAGAGGTCCACTGGACTTCTGATCAGAATGCTGGCTTCCCCATATGAAATATCTGTCTTTCTCCACCAGGATGAATCCTTTGTAAGTAACCCAGAATACACTGGTTTCTTCAATTGGAGAGCATTCTCCATTTGCTCAGTTGGTTCAAATGGGAGGGGGGCTGAATGCCTGACCTCACTGAGAATTCATAAGACATATACACAAAGGATTCTATATCCTACAATAGAGGTACATGCTCATCCATGATCATTGTTACTTTATTCACAATAATCAGGAAATAGAAACAGCCTACATGTCCACTCACCTATGAATGGACAACAAAAATATTGTACATTTAGACAATAGAATATTATTCAGCTCTTAAGAAAAATTAAATTATGACATTTCAGGTAAATGAAATCAGCTAGAAACAATCATATTGACTGAGGTAGACCAGACCCAGAAAGATAAATCTTGTGTGCTTTCTTTCATATGTGACTATCAGCTTTGGATCTTTGGATATGTGTGTTTCATTTGGTAAACCCAAAAAGGTTATAAAAGTAGTAATCAGCATGTAACATGATCACAGATAATGTTCTAAACAGGTTGAGCATACATTAACAGTTTGGTGTTTAAAATCCTCTTTTTATCCCATTTGACTTTAAATTGAACAAGATAAGAATCTTGAAAAATCTGGGGATGTTTTTGCTTTTTTTTTCCCTAAGAAAGAGCAGTACAAGTAAACAAATACTCATTTTTCCACATGTTAATATCACAACTGTAATTTAAAGTTTATCTTTAAATGTAATATATTAGATATAAGTTTTACTAAGATAACCATTTTTAGTACAGAAAGAGGAAACTTACCCAGATACTGAATATTAGTGTTTCTTAGGATCATAACTTCCTATCATTCTCATTGTGAAAAAAGATATTTTGTGTGTGAAGATGAAATTTGATGTGAGACATTTCTAGATTGCCTGGAGTACCTAAATCTGGCCTCTGAAAGGTGGTGAACTTCCCAAATTGTGCTGTACCCATCCTCCTACCTTGAGACCATCTGAAACCCTGCCCACTGCTGCAGTATTAGACTTCTTGTCCTTTACCAGTGATTCAGACATTTCTAACCTGTCTGTGAGCACCTGAATCTAGCCTCCACCTAGTGAACATCCCAAATTGTACTGTGTCTGCTGGATAGTAGGGTCTCAGAACTTAGAAAGAGGCCTAATAGTATCTGATTGGTGACTAACTTGGGCTTCTGTGGGAACTCATAAGTAGCTGGACTAGAGCCATATGGTCCCTCCAATATAAAATCAAAAGAGAGAACCTGAAGCCTAGACTAACTGGCTTCTCATACCTAATAAGAAAACACCGACAGAATATCAAGAATATAAACAAAATCATTCTTCAACTCAACAAAAGAAGACTTGAAATTCATACCAGAATCATAAACTGTAAAAAATAACCAGATGCCAAATGACAACAAAAAATAATATGAAAATAATATGAAAAATCCAAACAATATGTCCCCACCAAATACCACCAATCCTGTAGAAGAGTTCAACAATGAGAACCCCCTACAGATAACCCAGGACACAGAACTTAAAAGAACAATCATAAACATGTTCAATGAATTCAACAAATTTAAAGAACACACAAACAAATCAAAGAACTAAAAGAAGATAGGGATAAACTTCTGACTGAATTCACAAAAGAGATAGAAATATTGAAGAAAACTCATGCTGAAGTGAAGAAGGAAGAACTCACTAAGCCAATTAGAAATGACAGAAGAAAGCTTCACCAATAGAATGTATGAAATGGAAAACAGAATATCAAGACTAGACAATAAAATTAAAGAATTATAGCACTCAAGCAAAAGTTATTAAAAAAAATTAAAAACATAGGAAAGGAATCTGTAGGAAATGTGGGAAACCATGAAAAGACCAAATTTATGCATCATAGGCATAGAGGAAGGAGAAAAATCTGAGGATAATGGAATTGACCAGATCTTCAACCAGATTGTAGAAGAAAATTTTCCCAAATTAAGAAAAGACATGTCCATATAAATACAAGAAGTGCATGGAACATCAAATAGACAGGACCAGAAAATTTCAAGAAAATATTTAATATTTCTTTTAAAAGTGAGTCAGGCCTAAGCACCATAATAAGTATACCTTAGTAACTTATCTAATTAAAAAACAGAAAATTAATTTGATTCTTAACCACAACATTTACTCATGAAATGTGGACACATCATTGGATGTGGATGATATAAAAAAAACCCTTGAAATTAGATTAGTTGTGTTTCCCCCACATCTATCACAGTAATAACCAAAAAATTCAGCTTGGAAAAAATATGGTAGCCATAATGAAAGAGAATGTAGTAACCTGGTATTAAACAGAGCTGGCAGTTTATCAAGTGAGCCACCCTCACCATGTCACTATGTTTCTTTCAAAAGAATTAAAAACTCTCTCCCAAGAGGATAAGTGAATCCAAGGAAGTTCCCGAGCCATAGCAGTCTGTTATATAAAGGAAGACTCCTGGCAGGTGGACAGGTCTAGACAATCTTTTTATTTTTCCACAATGATATTAGATAATCAGAAATCAATGGTAGGAAGAGTTAAGGGGTAAATAGGGGAGGGGAATGGAAATACTACTACAACAATGAGGATGACAGTGAAGACAATGAATACTGATGATAGTGATGATGATGATGATGATGATGATGATACTGATGAACATAAAAATATCGTGTGATGGCGATGGAAGACAGTGCCTTGTGTATGCTGAGCAAGTGCTTTACTGTGAGCTACACTTCATAGCCCAAGAAGTGTTAGGTTTAAATGCAGTCCTACAACTATAAGCTTATATCTTATTTGGTATATATATATCAGAATACAATTATAACAGACAGAATTTATGTTATATATTTAATTTTCATTTGTAAAGATATTCTCAAATGGAGAAAGAACCCACCTTTTTCCAAATATCTGCTTTGTATTTGAAACTTAGAATTTTGTAGGAATTCTCACAAGTGTAATACATTTCAAGATCTAAGTGGCATTTGAACAACTGTTAACCCCATGGGCCTTTATTTTGCCCCCACTTTAAGGATAGTGTATGGGGCTGGTGTATAACTCAGCAGATAAAGGAACTTGTTCCAAAAGCTTGACAACCTAAATTTGATCCTTGAAACCTACATGAAAGTGGAAGGCGAGAACCTATTCTCCAAAGTTGTCCTCTGACCTCTCCATGCATGCTATGTCACCTCCTGTCCCATAATGCATGCACACACATACAATAAAAATAATAAATACATGAATAAATAAATAAAAACTTTAAAGAAATAACGAAATGGAAAGCATATTCAATCACTCACTTTCACCTAGCTATGTTCAACATACAAAAGGAATATTCCCCATTAATCTTTCTAATAAAAATGAAACACAAAGTGATTGTCAGTTATAATTTTTAATCAGGAATATGTTATTAGTGGGCTGTAGATTGATTTTCTCTAGAATTGCTTAGTTAGGTAAGTGGGTTTTCTTTTTCTTGATTGCTTTTATTGTATTCTACTTAAAGAGGGATAAATGGCTTAGGTCTTGATGAGACTAAAAGGGTTTTTACATATCATTTCGCTGGTTCTTTTTCCTCTGAACATCAATCTTCTATGTGCTTTAAAAAAAAAAAGTAAGTGGCTACTGCCATCTGTTGGATGGGGTGAGTCCTTCTTGCATACATGGACCTTGAATACTTGTCCCTCCTTTTAAGTACACAACTTGTATCCTAAAACTAAGATTCTGCTTTTGATCTATGTATCCAGAAATTCAGTCTCCAGAACTACATTTATTTTGAGAATGTTTTCCATTGTGATGGTGTGTTTTCTCTTTTGAAGTTTAAATTTTTTTCCACTGAAGAGAGTTGAGGTTTGTATCTTCATATACTGAGGCAGTGTGTGGACAGGAGGCATGTGGCTGTGTGTGTTTGCAAGCAGACTTTTAGCACTGTGTAGTAAAATTTATATTGTATTAACAGAACATGAAAACAAATTTTTGTTACTAAATTTTAGTGCATTTTGAGGCCACTGATTTTATTTTTCTGGGCTCTTGTTTTCCCATCCTTAAGATGAAAAAACAGAAGTTGAAGCTTATGCTCATTTGGTTTTATAGTTCTAAGGGGTCATATTCAAGAGCAATATTTGTAGCAACAAATTTGAATTTAAGAAATGCCAACATGTTCCCTCAGAAAAACATGAAAGAAGAACCACTCAACAGATACTCAGTTCACCTCGGTTTCTATTTTCCTTGTGCTCCATCATCACTTCCTTCATATCCTACAGAATGGTCTCTTTCAGTCAACTCTTTTTTCTTTTACTGTTCGATAGTATTGTGGAATGTCCATGCTAGACAAGTTCTCTGTCATTGAGTTGTGCTCCAGCTCTGTTCCATTCTAAGTGAGCTTTTGTTTTTAATCTTCCTCCTCTCATCTAGCCCCTCAGGCTTCTTATTTCTCCTCCCATTCCATACTTCTGCAACAAAGTGATCTAAGAACCAGTTTGAAGAAACAGCATCTTCTCTGGGGATGAGACAAGTGAAGAACCCAGCCAAGAAGAACACACTCCATGTGATGTTCTTTAGTTCTGGGGGAGCAGGAGAACACATATACACATACACATGCACATATGTACACACACAAATACACACACATGCACATATACACACACAATCACATTTCTGAGTACCAACAGCCTGCAAACATAATCAGTGACTACAATGGCTCCAGTTGTGTTGGGGGTCCCTGTGTTTGGGGCCAGCCCGAGGGGATGAAAAGTCTCAGCTGTGGGGGGTGAGTAGGAGTGGAATCAAAACACAGACTCCAGGAGCTGAGTGAGAAGCATGTGGAGAGGCAAGCTCCTGCAAACTTGTTTATTCAAGGAAGTGCAAGGGTTCATATAGGTCTGGTTAGCCAATTGCCTTATGGGGTGGGATCCCGATGGCAGCCAATAGCAATCTGTCCCCAGTTAAATCATCTCAGTGCAGGTTCTTTCCAGATGCTGGGCAGAAAATGGCCTCACGACTAGCCAGAGTGGAGCACCATGCCCACAGGAGCCATTCCTCTATTCCTCATAGCAGGTGACCTGGCTAAGGTCCATCTTGCGTTGTGCCTTACACATTTGAAGTAACTGGTTGAAGATAAAGTGTGACAAAGCACACTTCCCTGGAACTGGTGACTTATTAAGAGGAAAGCTATTCTATTCCTTCTTCTCTTGTTGGAGAAGTTGTTATGGAAATCAGTCCTCATTTACTTTCGTGATATTTAATACTCACAAATGAATATGCCATTTATCAATTACAGATGGTAAAGGGAAGCATTGCTAAGAAAGTTCATTATGACTTCCTCTCTGAGGATGAGATCTTGAAGCTTTACTGGACACAGCCAATGGAAGACTGGAGGTGGGGGAGTGACCACAAGTCTGTGTTCAAAACCTACCCTGACTGAGCTAACTCCCATGCTCCCTGCTGCTGGACTGTTCTCTGACCCACTTTCTCCCCGAGTTGTGGTGAGATTTGGGCTGTGGGTGGTGGAAGCACAGTTAGCCTGCTACTGCTCAAACTTCCAAAGAAATGAAAAGTACATTCTCTCTTTACAAAGGTGTGGGAGATCCCTAGACTTGTCGGTTTCCAGCTATGTTTCTGGATAGGTTTGAAAGAAAGCTGGGTTGAAGGAAGTGCCAGGAGATGGTCTGCTGGAGAAAGATCATTTTTGTCATTGCTGAAAAGAAACAGCTAGTTTTGTATTTGGTTCTAATGATTCACTTCCTCAGTCAAGGTTTGGGAGGATGATGGTTGGAATCTGAAAAAATCATTTCTATATCTGGTGAGAAAAGAGCTATGAGCAATCAGCATGTACTGTTTTGAGTTTTGGCATCTTTGGTAATCTCAGTACCATAGTCAGCTTGGGCTACTGTAAAAAACACTATAGACCGATAGCTTATAAAAACCAGACATTTCAAGGCTTCTCTGCTGGCTAGTAAGGCCCAAACCTCAGGATTCAGTTTGAGAGTACCTGAATCAGCCCTCCACAGTGAGCTTCCCAAATCATGCTTGAGCCCATCCCCCTACATTGGGATCACCTGTAGTCCCCCACACTACTCCAGGGCTAGGCTTCTCTACTTGCTAGTAAGGGTCCAGACCTTAGGAGACTGCCTGAGGGCTCCTGACTTGGGCCTGGTGCTGGACTCTGCAGGGTGAATGTCCCAAATTTCACCAGGCTTGCTGGCTAGACCCAGATGTTAGGAGACTGCTCGAGGACACCTGATTCACACCTGACTCTGGCCTTTGTGGGTGAACTTCCCAAATCTCACCTAGTTCACTCAACTTCCCCATTCCCCTGAACACCCTCTGGGACAATCTAGAGTCCCACCCAATGAGACCTCCCATTGCTCCAGAGTGTAGGTTTCCCTGCTGACTAGTAGAGCCCAGCACTTCCATCTTCTACCTCTTTTCCTTGGATCTTGACACTAACCATGTGAGTCTTCTGAAGTGCTCCTAACTAGCCAGGGCCACTTTGTCCTTCTGGAGAGCTGCTGAATAGAGGTGCTGGAGTCATCGTCCCTCCAGTATAAAATAAAAAGAGAGAACGCGAAGCTTAGACCATACAGTTTTTCAGACTCAATTAGAAAACAGCCAAGGTACATCAATAATACAGAATCAAACTTCAAGTCAACAAAAGAAGGCTTGAGTTTCATACAAGAATTACAAGTAACAAAAACATTCACATGCCAAAACCACAACAAAAATAATATGAAAACCCAACTAATATGTTCCCACCAAGTAGCACCTGTCCTGTAGAAGAGTTTTACAATGAGACCCTCCTAGAGATAAATCAGGACACATAATTTAAAAGAACAATTATCAACCTGCTGAAAGAATACAATAAAGTTAATTAAGCTTCACCTACCTAGGGCTCAGGGATCATTATAGGAGAGGGTACAGAAAGATTGTAAGAGACAGGGAGAAAGTGCATGACCATATGGAAATAGGTTCCTACAAGCTCTTAGGACCCTGATCATACGAACCTACAGCAATGGTGACAGCATAAACAAGACCCAAGCAAACTCAAACGGACAAAAACCCAGCATAGAACTGGAGATATGAACAGCAAACCCCAATCTTAGATGAAGAATTATTGGCAAGTGATTATTGTTGGATGAGGAAGAGCTGATCTTCCTAAAGCAAGGGATTCTAGATAGGCTGACTGGTCCTCAGTAGATGAACTTGCACAGAACAACTGGGGACACTAACTCGACACAATAGACCCTAAAACAAATGACAGAATGCGTGAACTCCAGTGAGGGGTTTGGGAGGGTGCCAGTGGGGAATGGGCTATAAAGACAATTAAAATTAATTGAGATGTTTTACATGAAATACACAAAATTCAATGAAAAATTTAAAACAAAGAATTCAATGAATTCAAAGAACACATAAACCAACAAATCAAAGAACTAAAAGAAGATAGGGATAAACTTCGGACTGAATTCACAAAAGAGAAATATTAAAGAAAATCCAGGCTGAAATGAAAAAGGAAGTGAAAAATGCAACAAGTGTGTTTGAAGTGACAGGAGAAAGCCTCACCAGTAGAAAGAATGAACTAGAAACCAGAATATCAAGACTGGACAATAAAGCGGAAGAAATGGACCACTCAAGCAAGATCATAAAAATATTATAGAAAACCCACAGGAATGGAGTATGCAGGAAATGTGGGACACCATAAAAAATTTATGTATCAGAGGCATAGAGGAAAGAGAAGAATCTCAAGTAAATGGTATTGACCAGATCTTCAGCAGGATTATAGTAGAAAATTTCCAAATATTAAGGAAAGGCATGCCCGTACAAATAAAAGAAGCACATAGAACACCAAATAGACAGGACCAGAAAAGAAACTCTCCACAGTATATCATAGTAAAAATGCTAGCATACAGAATAAAGAGAGAATCCTGAAAGTTGCAAGAGAAAACAAGTCACATATAAAGGAAACCCATCAAAATTACAGCTGACTTTTCCAAGCAAACTATGAAAGCCAGAAAAGACTGGACCAAAGTATTCCCAGTTCTAAATTACCATAGATGACAACCTAGAATATGTTACCCAGCAAAAATGTCTATTATAGTTGAAGGGCAAAGAAAAATCTTCCAAGAAGGCAAGCAGAAATTAAAATTATAGGAACCAATACACATCTTTGAATAATAACTTGAAATATCAAGGTCCTGAACTTCCCAGTCGAAAGACACAAGCTACTTAAATGGATTAAGAAACAAAATCTCTCTTTTTGTTCTCTATAAGAAACTCATCTAACCTTCAAGGGTAGGTACTACCATAGGGTGAAAGGATGAAAAAGAATATTCCAAGCAAATGACACTCAGAAACAAGCAGGGGTTGCAATTCTAATAGCTAAAACTAATTATCGAAGGAAGACTTGACCAAGAAGATACTACAATTATGAACATATATGCATCAAACTCTAGTGAAGCTAATTTCATAAAACAGTATTACAGGACTTTAAGACACAAATTAAACCCAACTCAGAAGTAGTAGAGGACTTAAATATCCCACTATTTCCAATAGACAGGTCAACTGGAAAATCATAAATAGAGAGACATCTGAATTAAATAATATCAAACATCAAATGGACCTTATAGATATCCACTGAATATTCTACCCAAGCTACAAAGATTATGCTTTCTATAAGCAGCCCATGGAATGATCTCTAAAACTGACCACATATTGGGACACAAAACAAACCTCAACAAACACAAAAATTGAAATAATTCCAGGCATTCTAAGAGATCACAATTCAATAAAGCTTAACATCATGACCAAAAGGAGCTATGGTAACTACACAACTCATGGAGATTAAACAACACTGAGTGATGAATGTGTCAAAGAACAAATTAAGAAAGAAATAAAATTATTCCTGGTACTAAACAAAAAGGATAATAAAACACAACAAAGCCTTTGGGACATTTTAAAAGCAGTCCTAAGTGGGAAGTTTTTAGGTCTAATTGACTACAGTTGAAAACATCAGATAGAGCACAAATAAATGAATTAACCTTGCAACTCAAGACTCTGTAAAGGAAAGAACAAATGAGACACAAACCCAGCAACCATGGAGAAAAAGCAAAAATCAGAACAAAAATTAATGAAATAGACACCAAAAAAAAGAACACACAAAAAAAATCAATGAATCTAAGAGCTGGTTCTTTGAAAAGATAAACAAGATAGACAAACCCTTAGCCAAGTTAAACAAAAGAAAGAAAGAGCAAATCCTAACCAACAAAATCAGAGATGAAAGTAGAAACATCAAAACAGACACAAAAAAGATCCAGAACATTATGTGGTGGCTTGAATAAGAATGTTTCCCATAGGCTCCAAGTATTTGGAAATTTTGTCTCCAGTTGGTGGTGCTATTTTGGGAGGTCTTAGAAGGTGTGGCTTTGCTGGAGGAAGCACATCACTGGAGGCTGGCTTAGAGAGTTCTTAAGGCTTATTGGATCTCTAATTGTTCTCTGCCTCCTGCGCATGCTTGAAGATGTGAACATCTTCTTTCTGCTCCTACTCCAGCCACCTCTGCTGCCATGCCTCCCTGCCATGATGGACTTTTGCCCCTTTGGACCATAAACTAAATAAACTCTTATAAGTTCCCTTGGTCATGGTATTTTATCACAGCAACAGAGAAGTTACTGATACACATTATATGGAAATACTTTAAAAACATATACTCTATTAAAATTGAAAACCTAAAAGAAATAGTTGAATGTCTAAAAAATTGAGAACTACCAAAGCTAAATCAGGGAGAGATCAACAGCTTAAACAGATACATAACATATAAGGAAATTGAAACAGTAATATAATACCTCCTGACTAAAAAAGGCCTGGCCTGGATGGATTCACAGCAGAATTCTAACAGACCTTTAAAGGTGATCTATATTCATTACTACTTAAATTATTCAAAAAGATAGAAACAAAGGGAGAACTCCAAACTGCTTCTATGAATGCAGCATCACTCTAATATCCAAACCAGGTAAAGACACAACCAAAAAAGATATGGACTCGTATCCTTAATGAACATAATTGCAAAAATTCTCAATAAAATACTTACAAACTTCATACAGACACATATCCACAATCATCAACTTGGCTTCCTTCCAGAGATGCAGGGATGGTTCAATAACTATAAGTCAATAAATGTTATAAATCATATAAATGGACTCAAAGACCAAAATCACATGCTCATCTCAATAGATGCAGAAAGGGCCTTTGAAAAAATTTAACATACATTATGTTAAAAGTCCTAGAGGGAATTGTACTGGAAGGAACATACCTCAACATAATTAAAGCTGTATACAAAAAATCCACAGTCAACATCATTCTAAATGGAGAAAAACAGGAAGCATTCTCATTAAAATCAGGAACCAGACAAGGCTGTCCACTGTCTCCACTCCTTTTAAATACAGACCTTAAAACTCTTTCTCGAGCAGTAAGACAAGAGAGAGACATCAAATTAAAGTAATTGGAAAAGAAAAGGTCAAATTATGCCCATTTGCAAATGATATGATATTATATGTAAGAGATCCCCAAAATTCCACCAGAAAATTCCCAGAAATAATGAACACTTTCAGAAAAATGGCAGGTTACAAAGTTACTTAAAAAAAATTAGTAGTCTTTCTATATACCAATAACAAGTAATCAGAGAAAGAGTACATGGAAACCTTCCCATTTACCATAGCCTTAAAAAATATGTAGGAAAAAACTTGACTAAAGATATTAAAGATCTCTACAATGAGGGCTTAGAGAGATGGCTCAACAGTTAATAGCACTGGCCTATCTTGCAGAGGATCCAGGTTTGATTCCCAGCACCCATGTGGCAGCTAACAACCGTTTATAACTCCAGTTCCAGAGAATTTGATGCCCTCTGACCTCCACAGGCACTGCATGCTGTGGGTGCACTAGCATACATGCAGGCAATACACTGGTACACAAAAATAAAAATAAAAAAAAGGTCTTTGCCATGAAAATGTTAAATCTTTGCAGGAAGAGATTAAAGAAGACACTAGGAGATGTAAGGACCTCCCTTACTCATAGATTAAAATAATTAATATTGTGAAAATGACCATTCTACCAATAGCCATATATGTGTGTGTGTATGTGTGTGTGTGTGTGTGTGTGTGTGTGTGTGTGTGTGTTCAGTGCAATTCCAATAAAAATTCCCATGACATTCTTCATTCTTCAAAGAATTAGAAAAATAAAACATTGTAAAATTCATATGGAAACACAACACATCCTGGAGAGCCAAAGCAATACTGAGCACAAAAAACAAAGCAGGGGGGATTACATACCTGATCTCAAACTATATTACAGAGCTATGGTCATAAAAACAGCATGGTATTGGCACCAAAACAGACACATAGATCAATGGAATATAAGTGAAGACTCAAACATGAGTAAATGCAATCTCAGACACCTGATATTTGACAAAGGGGCCAAAAAACACACTAGAGGAAAGCTATCATCTTCAACAAATGGTCCTGTCAAAATTGAATCTCTACCTACAGAGGAATGGAACTAGGCCCCTACCTTCACTCTGCACAAAAGTCAACTCAAAATAGACCGAGGACTTCAATGTGAAATCTGAAACTCTAAAACTGCTAGAAGAAAGTATAGACAGTACCATAGAAGATATAGGTGGTCTAAAGGACTTTCTACACTGGACCTCATTTGCTCAGGAATTAAGGTCAACAATTAATAGGTGGGACCTCATTAAACTAAAAAGTGTCTATATTGCTAAAGAAACAAGCAAGGAATTGAAGATAAAACCCATGGAGGAGGTGAAAATCTTCATCAGCGACACATCTGATAGAGGCTTAATATCTAGAATATTTAAAGAACTCAAAAAACAAAGAATCAAGAAAACAAGTGACCCAACTAGAAGATGGGCTATGGATCTGAACAGAGAGTTCTCAAAAGAAGAAATAAAGATGGTTAAGAAACACCTTAAAAGTATTGAACATTGTTAGTAATTAGAGAAATGCAAATTAAAACCACCTTAATATTTCATCTTACTCCAGGCAGACTGACTAAGATCAAGAGAAGAAATGATGCCAAATACTGGAGAGGATGTGGGGAATGTGGCATGTTCATTCACTGCTGGTGGGATTGTAAACTTCTGCAGCCACTATGGAAAGCAGCGTGGACAACTCTTCAAAAAGTAAAATGAGGAGCCTGAGAGATGACTCAGCAGTTAAGAGCACTGGCTGCTCTTGCATAGGACCCAGGTTTAACTCTTAACACGCACGTGGCAGTAAACAACCACCAGTAACTTCAGTTACAGGGGATTTGAAGCCCTCTTCTAACCTCTATGGGCATTGCATGAGGTGGGTGCACTTACCTATATTTATGTGCATATACACATAAAATGAAAAATAGTAAATTAAATATTTAAAAACAAAAACCTAAAAACGAACCTACCATGTGACCTGGTTATATCACTCCTTGGCATATACCAAAGAGACTGCAGAGATACGTGTACACCCATCTTTATTGCTCTTTTGACTAAGAAATGAAATTTCAGCTAAGAAATGGAATCACCCTAAGTGTTACTCAACTGATGAGTGGATAATGAAAATGTGGTACATTTATACAGTGGAGTTCTTCTCAGTGGTAAAGAAAGACAAAATCATGAAATCTGCAGGAAAACTATGGAACTGGAAACCGTTATATTATGTGAAGTAAGATAGACTCAGAAAAACAAACAATATATATTCTTCCTCATTTGAGGATCCCAGCACCAAATCTTTATATGTGAGTATATATCCTATGTAACTGAAAGCACCAGGAAAATGGAAGGACCCAGGGAAGTAAATGGAAAGTAGAAGCCTGAGAAAGAAGAACAGTAGGAGACAAGTATTACCAAGGAGAAATTACTAAAGTGGAGATATTTTACTGAGAAGGGGAGAGGGAAGGTTATAAAGGAACTACAGGGGTAAAGCAGACAAGTATTTACAGATAAGTATCCCAGACATCACTCTTCAAAGAAGTTTCTTTTGCAACAGAGACTATTACAGAGTTTCTCAGCTGTTCACACAAAAGATCAAGTCTCTGTGAAATGCCCAACCCTAAGTGACAAATCTTCAATGGTTCTTCTACACTTAAGACTCATGGGACATAGTGGAACAAGGGGTAGAGGGAATTCTAATACTTAAGAGAGAGAGAGAACCACAGGAGATAGGAATGATCAAGGGTAAAATGGGGAAAATGGGGACACTTTAACTGGGGAGGGAAAAAGGAGGTTAGACAGGGAGAGAGAGAGAGGAGAGATAAAACCTATCTGGTGTAAAGAACCAGAAGGATCTTTATTAGTTCAAAAACATACTGAAAAGTTACACATACAACATCTCTATATGAGTTCATGTATATAAATGAATGTTATATAACAGCAACAACAAGAAGAAACCTCCCTTAAAATTGTTGGCCAGGGTAGTTCAAGAGACTCCCAAAATTACACATGCTATTGCCACTGCTTTGATTACCTCCAGAACTTAAAGATAAGACCCTATTGCTGAAAACAAGATATACTTTGGACATAGGACTTGGAGAAACAGAACTGGAATTGAGCAGCAAGTCCTCTCCTTAAAGACTAGCTCCCACAGTTTTGGAGAAAACTATGCAATCTTCTAAGGGAAAACATCAATCAATATCCAACTCTAGTTTTAAGGTCCAATAACCACAACAATGACTGACACGGCAAGCTTTATTGGGGCAGTAGTGGCACTTTTATTTTGGAGGCAATCAACAACTACCTAATTGAACCTAAAGCCAGCTCAATGGGAGGGAACTTTTGTATGATATTGTAAACATAGCCAAATACACATAGATGGTGAGGTCAAAGATCTTAGATAAAAGCCCAAGACTGTCACATGTCTAGAACAAATATAATTTCTTACTATGTGCTAACTATGGATCATTATATTTACAGACAGGTATCCCAGTCACCGCTCTTCAAAGAAGATTCTTTTGTAACAGACAGAGACTCTATGGCAGAGTTCCACAATCTGTCATACGCAAAGCTAAAGTGTCTGTGAAATGTCCAAACCCAAGTGACAACTCTACAATGGAATCTCTATATTTAAGAGTTATGGAACATAATGGAACAAGGGGTCAAGAAAATCCTAATGCACCTCTCGACTTTCATCCATGAATCTCCCTCATGCAACAGAGGGCAATGAACCCAGGGCTTAGGGACTATTTCAGGAGCGGAGGTGGAAAGATTGAAATCTCCAGGGAGGAGGTGCATGATCATATGGAAATAGAGAATTACACGCTCCTGGGATCTTGCTCATATGAATTTACTGCACTGATAACAGCATACACAAGACCCATGCAAATTGAAGCAGACAAAACCCAGAAAAGAACTGGGGAAATGGGCAGAAGGCCCGAATCTTAGCTGAAGAACTATTGGGCAGCTGATTATTGCTGGGTGAGGAAGAGGTGATCTTTAAGGGAGGGATTCTAGATAGGTTGACTAGACCCAGTGGATCTTTGCACTCAGGGATATACTGAGTATACTAACTTGACTTGATAAGCCTTAACATAATTGACAATGCATGGAATCCACGGGGGTGGGGGGTGGGAGAGTGCCAATGGGAAAGGGGGTATAAAGACAATTAAGAGGTACACGAAATTTCAATTATATATATATATATATATATATATATATCAAGACATTTCCTTCTCACATTTCTGGAGTCTGGAAGTCTAAGCTGGGCGCCAGTTTGGAGTCCATCTTCTGGGGTGCAGATAGCTAGTTTTTTTACTGTGTCCTGGGGGTAGGTAAGATAAATGCCTCAAACCCTTTCATAAGAGCATTATTCCATTAATGTGAATATATTAGTCACTTTACATTACTGCGACCAAAATACTTGACAGAAAAAAATCTAGGAGAGGAAAGATCTATTTTAGTTTACAATTTCAGGAGTTTCAGCCCATCATGTCAACCAAAGGAGGGCAGAATATTTCAGTCCTCACTGGCAAGAGCATATGACAGAGAAGAGCTAGTAATATCACAGTGGACCAAGGATCAGTAGCCAGGACCAAGAGACAGCCTAATCTTCCAAAGCCTTTCCTCAGCAGCTTTCTTTCTTCTGTAGGCCCTGTCTTTTGAAGGTTCTACAGCCTCACAAAATAGAACCACCGGCCGGGGACCAAGCATTTAAAATGTGGACCTATGGGAAACATTTCAGAGCACAGTGGTGGACAGTGGTGGACTTTATCCTGTTGATCTAATCACCTCCCCCAAGACCCCACCTTCCCCTTAGAGGTTAGGATTTTAATATATGGATTTTGTAGGGATACAGTCCATAGCAATAATCAATAGCACTGTACTGAAAAATTGTAAAGTAGAACCATGATATTAAAAAAGAAATCACCTAAGCAAAACTCCAGGTTATTATAATAAAGTTCTACAATTACTAACGTTCTAAGATTGACTGTAAGATAGTATGTGCATATGTAATGTGTGTATGTGTGTGTGTGTGTGTGTGTGTGTATGTGTGTGTATCTGTTATGATTTTTCAGGGGAGATAATGCCCAGTATTCGTGATGAGGATTGAACTTAGGGTCTTGAACATGCTAACCACTGAACTATCTTTCAAGTACTCACTCATAGGATATAATAATGCCACTGTCAATATTCACATTACCAGCTAGCTACTATGTTTCTAAACCGTCTGCTTGTGGAGGTAGAGTGCTATCAAAAATAAATCAAACATTTCCTCCCCGGCTTTGCTTCACAAAAAGGTGAACATTTATTGAACCATTTGTAACCATAAAAAGCAAGCCTCCCAAGAGCAAAGTCCATCCACTTAAAATCACTTTATTTTTGTTAGCACTGAGGAATCCTGTGGCTCATAGTCCCTAGGACAATGAACTTAATGCTATTGCAAAGACTTATCTCAGTCCTTCTTGAGATAAGTAGCTCCAAATTCAGCTTATAGCCCCCAGGGAGTACAACCTTCACAGTACCCAATTTCTAGCACCTTCTGTGCTGTGGAAGTCATTATTGAGGATTGGTCCATGAAGGTAAGGGCTTCCCTTATCTCCTGAGCTTAGCCAAACATTAAGGCTGTCTTGGATGTTGGAACTTGAAGCACCACCACATGCCCCTAAGATTACATTTTCTTTGAGTGCCATTCTTGTCTGTAAGTTTTATAGCATGAAGGAAGAGATAGAATCTAGAGACTGATATCATCACACTGTGACCGCATAACCCAGACTGTCTGGGCACATGGGGAGGCAGAACCCCCTTCCCATTCACGGAGCTCTAACGGAGCTGTATCTTGATAGGAGATAGGGAATGATCTGAAGTATTGAGGCCTGCCAATGTCTTTAAAGCACTAATGAAAGGATGATAATATTAAAAGGCCAAGGCAGCTAGGTCTTGTGGTTCAGGTCCATAGTCCCCAATGGATGATCTCAAGTTCAATTCCTACTTGATTTTTACAATGAACTTAGAGTCAGCCTATGCCAACTTTGTGGAACTCTGTCTCAAAAAGTAAAATAGAAAAAGAGAGGACTGAGAATACAGCCTTGTGGTAAAACACTCACCTTTTATGCCAAATCCCAAAGTTAGGGGTAAAGCAAAAGGTGGTAGAGGTTTCAAGGATTAAGTGGGGATTGGAGACTGTGACATGAAGTCAGTAGAATATCTCATTGCAGACTTGAAAGTCTTTGGTGGGAGGGAAGGCAGTGCTGGAAACTGAACCCAGGCCATTATGCATGCCTTTTAATATTATCATTCCCACGTATATGGCCCCTCACAGTTGCCTGTAACTCTAGCTCCAGGAGATCTGATGTCTTCTTGTGGTCTTGGGCACCTGCAACCATGTTGTGTACTTACATACATTCAAGTAAACAAACACATACAGATAAAATAAAAATCTTTAAAAAATATTAATAAGAATTATGAGGTAATGAGACTGTGGAGGTGGCTCAGTGGGTAAAGTATTTGCAGTGCAGGCCCGAGGACTGTAATTTGGATCTCCAGAACCCATGTAAATACTGAGTGATCAAGGTTGTCTGTTTGTAATCTCAGAAGATGAAGATGGACTCCCTGGAGTGAGCTGGATACCTAGATTAGATAAATTGATAAGCTCTTGGCTCAGATGGAAGACCCTTCCTCAATATGTAAGGGACACAGTGCAGTAATGAAGCAAGACATCCAGAAAGATACCTGGCATCAGCCACTGACCTCCATGCATCCACACGCGTGCACACACATACACACACACATATGCACATACACACAAACATGCACACAATTATGAAGTGCTATAAAGAGGAAGAGATTGTAGGTAAGAGATGAGCTCTCACTGGAATGAGCTTTCAGTGGAGAATCACCAAAGCACTGTTGGAGATTCAAAGGGGTGAGGAGCTGGTGGAGAGGATGCTGCAGATGAACAAAGGGTCATTTCTGGGCAATGAAATGAATTTAAGCCCCACTGTAGGTGGGTTAGGCTGAATTCAATATGAAGATACCTGCAGAGCTTTTTAGAGAAGGCAAATTACATAACATGGGTTTAGTGCTAAAGGGATGCTATTCAGACTCAAGCAAATCCTGATGAGAATTCTGGCTCCATCTTTTCTCAGCTGTATGCATTCTGTCAACCGATTCTTGAGCCCATTTTCCACATTGGTCACTTGAAGGAAATGGTGCCTGATTTGCAGCATTATTTAAAGGACCCCATTCAAACATGTTGGAGTCATCCTTTGATGCTTGGACCATTGGCAGAGAATTACAATAGTTCTTAAGTGCCTGTGGCTGAATTAGGGAATGACTATAAAAATGGCACAAAAAGTGAGAGCAGAGATCTGATACAAGAAAGAATGGAGAGAACCCAAAGTCCACCACGAAGTGTAGCTGTAGAGTGAAAGAGATAAAGAGTAGTAAACAAAAGAAATGCTGGGACTGCCCATTTGGCAGTATGCAACCTGTGAACACAGTCTCTGTGGGTCCCTGAGCCTCATGCAGGTCTTATGTGGTGCCAGTCCCTTCTTTTCAAGCCACATTAAATTCTAGGAGCATGTTTTCATATATGGTTCAGATGGTTGGTGAGAAATTTACAACCAGAGATACAAAGAATTTTCCATTTTCTTATGGCTCCAACCACACAGTGTGGCTTGGCTTCCTCCTATGCATATAGGTTGGCCAAAAAAAATTCACCCTTTGCTGTGTTTTGAATGGGAAGCCTCCCTGCTGGTGTCTCTTGACATTTACCTTCACAAGGATACTGAGCTTCATCTCTGCCTCCAGTGAGCGTGGAAATGGGGTAAGGAATGTCGTGCTCAGCAAACAAATGCTCTTCACATTTGGTCAGTAATCCTTAGCTTCAGTCTCAAACATGTTTTATCTCTGATGGCCTTGTTTAAAACCTTGAACGAAAAACAGAATTATAAAGAAAATTAACTAAGGATTGCTGAACTGTGATAAGATTGGTGTTGTAAGCACTTCCCCCTTGTGAAACCAAGCAAGAATCTACCAAGTAAAAAATGTATCAGAAGGAGGACAATTAAAAGTTAAGATAGGCATTAATGAACCTGATAAATGAAGAACTGTTTTAATTATTAATGCATTGTCTTTATTTTATTTTGCATATGTGTGTATGTGTATGTGTATGTGGGTATATATACCCAGTGCTCAAGGGGGCCAGAGGCTTTGGATCCAGAGGCTTTGGATCCCCTGGAGGCAGAATTACAGGCAGTTGTGATTCACCTGACATGGGTGTCGGGAATCAAACTCAGTCCTCTTCAAGGGTAGTATGTTCTCTTAGTGGCTGAGCCATCTGTCCAGTCCCCAATATATTATCTTAATTAAACTGTATGATTTCCCAGAATAGTGTATTTGTAGTCATCAAGTGTGATTCCTTATTGTGGGATCTTTAGGAGTACCTTTTAGTGTTTTGGTGAATAGGGAAAGCCTGGTTTAACTTTTGCTTCTGAACCTAGAATCCATGTTAATGATGTCCTGCAACAACTTCCCACGGTCACCAGCAGATGTCACTGTTTACATATAAAACACAAACAGTCCCTGTAAGCTTTTGTTTTATTTTGCATTAAAAAAATTAAAACAAGACAAGCTTGTTCACAATTTTCTTATAAAACCTTACCACATCATAATTTTTCTTCTGGAAAAGAATGATACTGTATGTTGTTTAAAGAAGAATTGCACATGTGAAAGGAGGGAGACCCAGCCTTCCTGTATTAAGCTATACAGTGAAATTCCACTTGAAAAATAATTAATGCTGGCTGGGATGGCGTACAGTACTAATTCCAGCATTCAGGAGGCAGAAGGATCAGGAGTTTGAGGCCAGGTTAGACTACAAAATGAGATCCTTTCTTGGTACTTATGGTAATGATAATTGTAGAACAACTATTGTCCACCTCAAACTAGTTTTTTTTGACTTGATATATCCCAGATCAGATGAAATCTTGTCCTCCAGGGATTTAAAACATCTTTTGAGAAGATAAGAGTTATGTAATGCAGCAAATTAAAGTGTTGGAAGTCAAGTAATGAAATTGAAAGTGTCTTATTGTCTTAAGAAAACCCCAGATCAGTGGGGGTGGGAATGGGTGAAAGGAGTCAAGAGGACAGGAAGGGTGGATTCACTGTGTTGGCAACTGAAATGTTCTGTGTTTTGCTCTGTTGTACTTTTGCTCAAGACTAAAAAAATATTTTAAAATTTAGAAGATCTACCTAATGGAGCTGTAAAAACTTACTGGATTGAGAGTAGTCTTACAGGATCTGAGAGTCAGAACAAAAACTGCTTCAGGATGATCAGTCAGGCATGGTGATTCCTGCCTGTAATCCCAGCCCTTGGAAGGTTGAGTCAGGGTGATGGTTTCCAGTCCAAGGTCAGTTGTAACTAAGTTCCAGAACAAGCTGGGCTGTGGCATGAGACCTTGTTTCAAACCAAATCAAATTAAACCATACCAAATCAAACTGAACCAAACCAGAACCAAGCAACAACAAATACCTTCAAAACAATAACAGTAATAAAAAACCCAAATAAATAAAAAGAAGTGAGGATCAGACTTGGAGGACATAAGGAAAGAACTGGGCACTATGCAGCATCCTGTTGGGTACAGTCATGATGTCTTCTTGTCTGTTCAATCTGACATCAAGACACAAGGTCAAAGAACAAAACAGAAAATTTGAATTCAGGGCCATTTCCAGGAACTCTAGGACATGTAAATTCTAGAGAACAGAATTTGGGCTCATGAGCTTGGGCGACAGTGTTTGGAAATGGCTTTATGGGAGCATGCTCAGTTAGTGTGACCCATCTTACTGAAATTGCCCTGGGTCAGTTTGCCAGAGATCTGGAGCCCAGCAGGTTGAGGAGCTGGAATCCTGGCTAGGTTTGTATTTAAGATCATGGAGTGGAAAAGCAACAGAAAAGAGAGAGAAGGCAGCAAGCTGTAGTGCTAACGTTCATGTCCTAAGGAACAGTTCACTATTAAATTGCACACCTGCTATGGTTTGAATAAGGGTTTTCAAAACTCACATTAAAATTTGATTGCCATTGCAGTAACATTGAGGGTTGGAGCCTATGAGAGGTGATTAGGTTGTTAAGAGAGACCGATGCTTTTCTCATGAGACTGGATCCATGTTGCCAGAGAGAGTTGTTATCAAGGAGCCCATCTCCCCTTGCTTGTGTCTCTTCTCATACCTGATTGTGCTCACACATTTCTGCCATGTCATCACACTGAGCTACACCTTTGCCAGATCTAGACACCCAATCTTGGGTTTCCAACTTCAAGAAACATGAGCTAAATAATTTTCTTTCCTTTACAAATTACTCACTCTCAGGTATTCTGTTATAGAATCAGAAACGGACTAAGAAAATACATTAATAATAAGATTTGGGAAAGAAAATAACTAAAAATCTCTCCCTGATGTGAGATGCTCTTGAGTTCATAAATTCCTGCTGATTCCAAAGTCTTGCAGCAGTCACACATTGAAAACTCATGTTCTTGGACCTGCGCTCCTCTTTTTCTTTCATGGAGCTATAGATTGGATGTGAAATGCCTTTTGAAAGGTTCCCAGCCAGTGGTACCTCCTCAGAAGGTGGAGGAACTTAGAAAGTGGAGCTAGTGGGAGGAAATCACTTCATTAGGAAGATGTCCTTTAAGGAGATATTGGGATCCCAGCTCCTTCTCTTTGCTTTCTGCCCACCATGAGGTGAGCAACTTTGACAAATAAACCCTCCTGCCGTTATGTGATGCCTTACCACAGGTCAAAAGAAAGAGGACCAACTAACTGTAGGCTGCAGCCCCTGAGATGGTGAGCTGAAACAAAGCTGTCTTCCTTAGAAGTTTATTACCTCAGATATTTTGTCACTGTGACAGAAAGCTGACTAATACACCGTAATTACAGGGAACTTCCAAATGTTCCTCCACAAATCAGTGGCTCTCATACTGGCTCACCCCATCAATGAAATCAACATTATGCAGTGTGGAGCATCCTGGTCTTCATACCATGAACTTCCTGAATCCTATGAGGGAGAGAAAGAATGTGAAATGTGGTCATGAATTTGGAGTAGGCACAATCATTTAAAAAAATACTTTGTCTTTCCTTTCTTACTGGTTCCCTCTCTCTGAGCCTGACAAGCACCCGAACATATCTGTGCCTTAGTTTGCTCTGCTATATAGTAAGCATGATGCCTGCTTTCCTGAGTGGAGTGAGATGCTGCTTTACTTCAAGCCCAGTGAGGGTGCATAGTCAGTAGGCACCAGGTAGGTGTTTTTTTCCTCCACTGGATGGGTATGAGAAGAGACAAGGTGTTAGTGGGACCAGAGTGCTAATGACCAGTGATGAATATGAAGATTTTGTATTTGATGGGAGATAAGAAGTTTATGGGCATGAATGCAACAGTTCTGAGCTGTCTGTGTATGAGTGCATACTATTAAGCAGGATTTCTTTTGTTTAACACCCTATGTACTTAATTTGCATTCAAAGAAAGGTTGTGGAATGATCCAGGCCCACTGCAAACAAGGAATCGTGATGTGATGCCAGCAAGGCAAATGTTGTGAGAATATTGAGCTATTAATCATAAAATAGCAAAACAGAGCATTTTTATTTATAGCAAATTGTTGCTAAGCTGATAATAAAGACCCCTTTCAGAGCAAATTTTTTTCCCCTAGAAAAACATTTGGCTTGTGTAGGATTTTTTTTTTCTAGATAAAATAAAAATCTCTTGTCCCTGTGAGTCTGGATGCTTGTTGGTTTTAAAGTAACACCCTTGGCATCAGCTGACATGACCCTGTGAGGGGAGGGAAGGGGCCACTCCCTCATTTTAATAGCAGCCTGGTTGCAGTAAATACCTTTAGAAAAAAAGTGAGTTGGAGACCCCAGGGAAGCCCTCAGGAATTCTTATGCTTTGCTGGGGTTTTCAAAAACCTCCTATTGTGCTGGCATGTGGTCATTACTCAGTCCACTGCCCTTCCCTGGCTCCTCTAGGATAAAGGCTGTGGTCTTCTAGGAAGGATGTGGGAGGCAACTAGCTCACCAAAGTTCACTTATGCTCAGACTCTGTCAGGATGATTTCTAGGCTCTTTTCAAAATGGAAGGGCTGAGTTTAAGCAGTTTCTGAGTAGTTACTTAAATATTTGTGGGATTCATAAATAGTTTTCTAAATGAATTTGGACTTGGACTTGTATTTTAGCAAGTAGAGATGTGGGTGGTAAGTGGGCAATAGGGTGCCCAAACAGGGTCTTGTTGTGCTAGGACTGTACATGTTACTTTTATTTGCAAAAAGGATTTTTGCATGTGTGTTTAAAGATCTTATGGTGGCAAATTCTCTCTAAGTATGTCTTCTTATAAGAAGAAAACAGGGCAGGCATGATGGTGCACATATTTAATCCCAGCACTCAGGAGGCAGAGGCAGGTGGATCTCTGTGAGTTTAAGGCCAAGCCAGCCTGCTCTACATTGAGAGGCCTATAGTGAAACCCACTCTCAAAAAGACCAAACAAACAAACAACCCTACAAACAAACAAATAAGAAAAGACCCCTCAAAAAAAAAGACCAAAAACAAAGAAAAAAACTGAGATGAGCATAGAAGGGGCTGTGAAGATGGTGGTCAGCTGCTGTGTACTGTGCTCATTTGTCTTCAAAGTTCATGTGTGGAACCCTGATCTTCAGTGCCATGATGTCCTCGTAAATGAGAGCTACATTCTATAAAGAAATCTCAGAAAGCTATGTTGCCCATTCCACCATGTGAGGGCATAGCAAAAAAAGTCATCTGTGAACAGGAAACACGCCCTCCTACCATCTAATGTGCTGGCATAAATTGTTCTTGGATTTCCCAGTATCTGAAGTTGTGAGATATAAATCTCTGAAGTTGATAAGACACTCAGTTATTCTATCTTAACATAGCAGCCTGAATGGATAAAAGCAGATATTAGAATGGCATAGCTATAAGCCAAGGATTGTCAAAGCTACCAGCAGCTAGATGAGGCAGGGCATGGGGTCTCCCTGGAGGCTCCAGATGGAGCATAGCATGTTTCATTGTTGTCTAGAGAAATGGACCTTCAAAACTGTGAGGAATATATTTCGATTGTTGTAAGCCACCAAATGTGTGACAGTGAAAGCAGCTTCAGGAAGCTAATGTAGACAAGGTCATGTCCTATAAAGATTCCATGTCTTCATTAAGATTCCCAAAACTAGTTCACAGCTCTCTGGTCCTGTAGAAAAGTTACTGGGTGATAACTACCTCCCACATTCCATTCACATCTAGTCCACAAAGAAATACCTTTTAAAATAACTTTCAAAATTGTGTTGTAAAAGTAACAAGTTTTTATTGAGGGAGAGTCAAGTTTACATTGAAAAAGAGCTTAGGGGATAGGAGCTATTGTAATGGAAATCTTTGAAAACACATTCCAAAGTAGTTAATTGGAATTTATATAAAGAAAACTATCATAGAAGAAAGAGGTGTTACTTACAGGTGTTACAAAATGGGTAGTCCATGAGATGACATATTATCTCTAGTCAGATACAGACTACAGATACAGAGGGCTCATTTGAGTTGCCATTGTTGGGTAGGTAGAATTAGCAGTGTGCTTGTCAGAACAAAATAGTTTCAGTAGACAACGTGAGCAAAGATCCAAAGATCCAAGGTGTGTGTGTGTGTGTGTGTGTGTGTGTGTGTATGTGTATGTGTGTATGTGTGATGTTTCTGGCAGGATAAGACTTGAAAACCCATGGGTGGTCTGTTTCTAACTGAAAAATGAAATGTGGAACAGAGGTGACATATAGAGCTTTCTTTGGCATCCAGGAGAACAGGGACATGTTCTTTCCCACCATACTTTAAACAATGGAGGAGATGAATACTTACACTCCCCCCTCATCCTATATGGCATCTGGGAGAAGTTTCCTCTTAGAGGACTTCTGCTAGGCAGAGATACCTATTTGTGTGCCTATGCATTGCTGCTGACCCAGAGGTGAGAGGAAGTAGGCTAATTTGTACCTGGTATGCCTGCCCGGGAGCTGAGCTCCCTGTGAACTCTTGGTACTGCACCTGTGGGGAGGTACAGCTGCAAATGGCAGCACCAAGGTAATTATAAGAAGAATATGCTAATAAGCACATGCCTGTGATTGACTTGTCTTTGTTCTTGCCTGTCAAACTCAAGCTTTGCTTGAAAAAGATAGATCAGATGTCTAAGTAAATATTTTATTCAGTGTCTTAGAGGACAAGAGAGGATGTTGAGTATGAAGTCCACTTTCATATTTCTACATTTGTCTGAGACTTGGGCACACTCAGGGTTCAAGCTCAGACACTGCTCATAAGAGTTTGTTATTAAACATTCAACAATCAGTGGTATATGTAGTGCTTAGTAGCTTATTAATGTTAGAGTATTATGACAGCTTATTTGTTTCCTTAAGAGTGGATGAATTTGACTTAAAAAGTGTGGAATCCAGAGTGACTAACCCTGTAGCCCAGCCTCTCTCGACACATTTCCTTTGAGGTTACTTTTGTGCATCTCAGTTGCATGCCCATTTACTACCTCAACATCCTTCTTCTGTGAGGTGATCTTGGGCTATGGTCCCCTCCATCACAGGGTCTGTGCCTATGTAGTATCATGATATTGGCATTCAGTGCCTCAAGGCACATTTTGCACTCTCTCTTGGACATTTTTGTTTTCTTCAATAAGTGGTGGTCTTAATGGTGACTTTAGTAAGTACTTAGAACAAAGCCTGTCAGACTCACTTTCCTCATGTGATCCATGAGCCTGATTCATCTTAGAGAAGAGGGAGAGGGAAGAATACTTAAGAGGCAAGTAGTTACTTATTTTGGGTTCAAATGATAGTTTATGCTAAGAACTTCATATGAGGAAATGATTTATAAAGAGAAGCCAATATGCCCTGACACAAATTCCTCTCTAGGTTCTATATCTGCCATCATCCTCATACCTGGGCCCAGGAAAGCATGGAAAACTGGCCTCATCTCTTGACTATTAGCAATGCAGAGAGCTGGTAAAGGAAGAAAATGCACAGGCAGGACACGGGGACTATCAAACACAAAACCAGCATGTGGTTCCACCCACTTTACTGTTTAGGAGCCTTTTTCTCTACATACAATGGGATTAGAAAACCTTGGGCATACCATAGAGATGGCTCTTCCTATGCTCTACTTTAATTTGAAATTAGGTATATTAGAATAAAAAACCTCTGCAGAGCTAAAGAAGTAACAGAGTTAGGAGTTAACTTACATTATAAAATAAAATATTTGCAAACCAATATCTGATTAAAGGGTTAGTTTACAGAATAAATGAAGTGTTGCTAAAATCTGAAAGCAGACAAACAGCAACACAAGCCAAGCACACAACTCATCTTGGTTAAAAGAGGGGCTCAAATATTTATATAGACAAAAGATGTTACATATGGCTGACAGGTGTATAAGAAGATGATCAACATCACTCAACAGGGAAACAAAAGCCCAAACGACCGTGAGATGTCACCTCACACCTGAGGGCATGAAGTGCTGGTACTGGCTAGCAGTTTCTTCTCAACTAAAACATTCCTCCAAGGAGGGAAGGAGAGGCTCGCGAGACTCAGGAAGTAAACAGAAATGTACATGTCTCGGAATGTGGAAACTTGGAAGATTCTTAAAGGCCTCTCTCTCGCTTTACAGCCAGAATAAATGACTGCTCTGACCAGTCAAGCTACAGAAAGAAGAGATTTCTGGGGCCCGTTGAGCCATCCACACATTGTGCAGAGAGCTCCAGGGCTTACAGATTTAATGAGTACTAATCATTGATGTTACAGCTGATTTTGAGTCATCCTGTCTCCTGTAAGTAATCGTTATCCATACTCCTGTTAGTAACCCCAATAAAACCCATAGGTTCATAAAGTTGAACTTTGGTGCAATCATTGCTTTGTTCTGTTTTGGGTTCCCTCTCTGGTGGCTATTCTTATGACTCATTTTCCACTAATGGTTAAAGCCTAACAAAGTTAAAGAAAACACAAATAATTGTACTGATTTAGACATACATTCTTGTTCTTTTACATCAGTTCTTATAAATGTTACTTATATAAACTTGGAGACTTTAATAAACTTTAGTAAAAATATATCATCTTTAAGTCTCATCCTCCACAGACCCCATACAACCTGGCTTTAAGTGTTCATGTTTTAGTCCTCACCATTTATCTTTTATACTTAAGACATAATCTTATTTTATCATACAGAGTTCATCCTTATCTAAAATATACTTTTTAAAACCTTTTTCACTAAAAAAGATAGCTTCATACTTAAATTTCTCTCCCCAGTTTTCTCTCATACTTACTTATTGCTTCTTTTCCATTTCATTTCCACAACAAGAATTGATCCCATATTATATGTATGGCACATTGTAGTAAACTAAGATTATCTATTATACATATTTTTAACTACTAAGATTTTTTCCTGTTGTGAATCTCAAGCAAACCACCTCTCCACTTGGACTTCTACACATCTTTTCCTCCATTTTTTAAATTCTGGAGAGGGAGAAAGAGAGAGAGAGAGACAGACAGACAGACAGACACACACACACACACACACACACACACACAGATAAAGTTTACACTTCAGCAAGAGCTATGGTGATAACAATGACCTTCAAGTGTGAGCCTTTTTAAAAATAAGAAAGTGCAGGAAAAAAAATGTATGCAGAGATCCAAAAATCTGTACATGTTAACCCTATAGTTTCAGTCTTAAGTGAAAAAAAGACATTTATTCATCTTATTCTTATTAGGATAAATTGGAGCTTACAGCCCTAGACAAGTAATTTCTCTCTCTCTCTCTCTCTCTCTCTCTCTCCCCCTCTCTCTCTCTCTCTCTCTCTTTGATGCTGCTACTAAATTTATCAAAGGTTTCCAGTGAGATCCATTAAGAAGCGACCCCTGACTCCCCCAATTCTCACCAAAAGCCATGAGGGAAATTACTTTTTGTTCTCTTTTTTAAGACAGGGCATTCCTTCCTGAAATTTCCCTTCTCAGATTTCTAACATTTGTTCTTTTTTTTTTCATGCTGAAATCTGTTTTTCTCAGTCCCATTAAAACTTTGATAACTTAGACCTTAAATTCCTGGGTCCTGGGTTACCCCGTTGGCTTGGTTTATAGTAGATAACATCACTCTTGATTTTTGTTTTGTTTTACTTTATCTCTACTCACATATATCTTTTAGGTCTACTTTAATAAATCTTCCAAGTTTTTGTCTTTGCAGCCCTCAATCTTCTGTTACTGTCTTGGGTGTCTGGCCAGCTGTTAGTTACGAAGTGTAATTTTAGTATCCTTTGTCCCAAGGATTCTTCTGTGTCTAATCTCAAATGCTTTTTCATCTCCTCCTTCTGCCTCTCTAGGAACTCTATAGGCCTTTTTTCTTATCCTTGTTGTACATTAAAGGCTTTATTCATATTCTGGGACAGGGATACAGATTTTCTCATTCATTTTTATTAAGAATTTCATACACACATAAAGTGTTGTGATCAAATCTATCCCCATTTCTTCCCTCCCAATTCCTTCCCATCTCCCGACTTCATGTACCTTCTCTCTCAACTTCATGTATTCTCTGTGATTTTCATTCAATGTAGTTTGATGGCATTTAGCTCTGCTCCCCTTTCCCCTTCTCCATCTCCCTCCACTGCCTAATTTAGTGAACTTTCATCTATCTATCTCTATCTATCTATCATCTATCTATCTATCTATCTATCTATCTATCTATCTATCTATCTATCTATCTATCTATCCATCCATCCATAATGTTCAATAATATATATTATGGCCTATAGAGTATGATTTATGTTCCCAAATGTCCTTCAGCGTAGATTCATTGGGTCCACTGACAACCCCAACCCTGTAAGACACTGTCTTTCCTCCTCCCAGAAGCCATTAATTGCTAAAAGTCCCTTAGGTTGGGTTTGGATTTCTTACGTATTTCTTTCATATGTCTATGCTGGAATTTTTGTCTTATCTGAGCTTGCATAGGACTTGTGCATGTTGTCATCATTGCTGTGAGTTCATATGAATAAATGACTAGCTGTCTGGAAGACTCTATTTCCTTCCCCTCTAACTCTTAGAATCTTTCTGCCCCCTCTTCCCCAATAATCTCTAAGCCTTGGGATGCAGAGATTTAACATAGCTGTCCTAATCAGTGACAAGTACTCTGTGGCCTCTTGTTTTCTGCACATTGGCTAGTTGTGGGAATCTGTGTTAATTATCATCTTCTTGCAAGAAGGAAATGTCTCTGTTGAGAGTTAAGAGATGCATTTATCCCAAGTGTCGAGGTTGCACTGAAGATGTGTCACTTAGGGTTAACCATCTCATAGACATTTATTGTCTGTGTTTCACCAGTTAGGGCATTTTATAATAGTCTCCATCTGTTGCATAAAGAAGCTTCTTTGATGAAGGGTGAAAGGTATACTTGTTTGTAAATATAAAGATACATATTTAGCAAGAAAATCAATCAATGGTCCTATCTAGCTGTGAAGCCTAATAAATAAGAATGACTAGACCGGCAAACTATTTCTATTGATACAGTAGTGGAAATTTTATTTGGGGGTTTATCAACAAGTGTCTAATTGGAATTAAGGCTCACTTGATGAGAGGGAACTTGTGGTATTGCAAACTTAGCCAAACACACAGAGCTGGAGAAAAACTGCTTTTGCCACATTCCTAGTCAAATGTAATTTCTTACTTTACTCTAATATTCTCTCTTTAAAGAAGACCCCTCTGAGTACATTTAGTGGTAGCTGTATGTACATGGATGGAGGACTATCTGCTATAAAAGCAGAGGTACCCTTTCAAAGACTGCATCTCTGAAGAAACCCGATTCTTCCCCAGAAGCCGTCAGTTGCCAGTAGTTTCTCAGTTATGGGTGGGTTTTCATGAGCCTCTCCTTCACTCGAGCTGGACATTGGCTGAATTGATCTTGTGCAGGTCTTATACGTACAGTCACGTCCCCATAAGCTCATGACTGCAATGGACCTGTTCTGACCAGAAAACACTGTTTTGCTACAGTCACCCTTGACATCTGGATCTTATACTCTTTCTGCTCCCTGAGACTTGGGGGAAGGATGTATGACACAAATGCTCCTTTACAAATGAGTAATTCTCAGTGTCTTATTCTCTGCATATAGGTAGTTGCGGGTCTCTGTATTGCTTGTCATCCATTTCAAAAGGAAGCTTCTCCGATGAGAGTTAAGGGATGCACTAATCTAGGACATATAGACATAATATTCAAGTTAGGAGCAGTTTAATAATATGTCCATTTGGCAGAATAATAGTAGTAGACCCCCACCCCCTTAGGGCCTATAATCTAACTAGTCACAGGTTTTTGGCGCATCAAATAGTACCAGATGTGAGTTCTCCTTTGTGTAGTGGGCTTTCAGTTCAATCAGAAAATGGTCCATTATTCCCATAACATTTGTGCCATTATTGCACCAGTGGGCAAATATTGCCAGACCAATCATTATTGTGTTTCAAAGTGTTCTCAAATGGGTTATAGTGTGGAATACTTTTCTCCCCTATTAACATAAATAAAACCTTCCAGCACAATGAAAGGTAACCAGTAGTAGTGAAGCTTCCCTGTTACCACCTTCATTTCTCCATGTTCTATCACTGAAATATTTGGGTCTTCTGCAATAGGATCTTACCATTAGGTTCTGAAAGGTAACCAAGACCAATGGCACTAGCCTGTAATGCTTCTTGAAGGGCTCTGTATGGGACCCTAATGATCAACAATTCAAAAAGAGGTAACCTACTCCTGACAGTGGGTTTTTTGTTTGATAACTTATGCGGTCTAGTAGAAGTATGGTCTACTCTAATGGATGGTCTACTTTTATGGATACTCTAAACATACATATCTAAACTTTTAATCTAGCATACACATATGTTTTGTTTTTTTTTTTTTGTCTTTTGAGACAGACTGTCTTGCAGTCCAGTCTGTCCTCCAGTGTGCTATTTAGTCAAGGCTAACATGACTCCATATTTAATGGCTTGAACTGCAGCACAGGATCTTGGGGAGTTCAACTCTTTTACATCAGGTTGAGATATTTTTATTGAACTGGCCAGAAATGCAATTTCTCTATCTCTATTTTCCAACGTTATTTGCTATATAAACACACATGAAAGTGTAGTTCCCAGCCAAGGGTCTGTTTGCTGACAATCCATGCAAAAGACCATAGGGATCATCTGCCAACTTGTTATATTCTTAACAATCTTTTTGAAGAGTTGTTTCCTTCCAGAGAAGAGAAAGCAAATACTTTTCAGTGCTTAGAACATGGGAAGTTCTGAACAAAATTTAGTGCTTTGAAGCAATTCCCAGTCACAGATGTCTCTTCCAGTCATTTGATCATGCTATATAACTTTCCACCTATGTTTCATATCAAAGTTCAATGATTTCTGATCAATGTAAAAAATGCCAATATTTTCCACTGATTTTCATTCCTTTGTTTCCTTGTTCAATAAAACAAAGAGGAAAATGTTTCAGAAAACAGAAAGCGTGGTGGTGCACGCCTTTATCCCAGCACTGGAGAGACAGAAGCAGGTGGATCTCTGTCAGTTCAAGACCAGCCTGGTCCACATGGCAAGTTCCAGGCCAGCTGGAGTGACAAGGAGACCCTGTTTCAAAAAGAAAGAAAAAACCAGGAAGCTCAAGGCTATAGCTTAATTTCCAGGATAAAATTAATGAAAATTTATGTTATTCTAACGACTTCTCTGACTGTGGAAGATCAGATTCCGTAGGCATAGGTTTTGTAAATGCGCTCTATTCCTGAGCTGCTTCCCGATTGATTTTAAACTTTTGATCTTACTTTAGAAGTACAGATTCATGTACTTTCTAAAATACAGTGAGTAAAGGTGTGAGATTTGCTCCTGAGAATTCAAAGCAAACAGGATAGTGGTAAATATGCGCAGAGCAGAAATTTGCCTTTTATATAGAAGAAAGATTTAGAGGTTAGATTGAAATTTGAACAGGTAAAACATGTTTGGCCTCCAGCTCAGTCTTGTCAACTCTATAAGCAAAGACATAGGACATTGAACAGGAAAAGCCAGACACTTTCAGGAGATTTTCTTTTGGGGTACTGAGATTCAAGCCCAAAGGCTTATGCCTGCTTATTCATGTGCCATAATTGGTCTGCATCTCTCTCCCAGAGTCTCTAGCTAATTGATCTGCACCCTCAGCCTTTTGTAGAGATCATTTTTCAAACATTTCCACAAAGAAGTCAGGCCTGTTGAACAGACTTACAGTTCTAGACACTCGGGAGGCAGAGGTTAGAGGATCCAACGCTCTAGGCTTGCCTAGACAATTAGTGAGATTCCATCTCAAAGTAAATACTTAATAGGCCTAGGAATATAACTCACTGGTAGAATGTGAGAGGCCTTGGGTTCAATCACCCCCACTAGGAAAAAAATTAAAGATTTCTGCAAATAAATGGTCTGTGATATAAAAAGTACATGTATGTATGTATAATCCATCTCTATAAGTGATAGTTCAAAAGTGACTTTTCAAATGTCCTTGCCTAGGTAGCTTCCTCCTAGTTTCTCATCCTCCACTTGGGACCTACCTGCTAGATTCTAGGCCACTCCTGACCACAGCTTGTTCAGCTACAGCCCCACAATGACCCAGAGATCCAGGTAGGCTATCTGCATGCCCCCTTCTACTCCCCTCTAGTTGAATTTCCACAAAGCTCTGCTCTGCAGCTGCTTGCCAGGAGCTCTGTCTCTTCCCAGCCCCTCTTCCTCCCTGTTGGACTCACAGATCCCTGCTCACTCCAAATCAAGAACACTCTTAACTGTGGCTCTACTGTACACGGCAGGAGACACAGCCGTCCTCTGGGCTCACCAGAGACCTTGACAGCAGCTTGAATGAGACTTTCTAGTTGCCTCATCTAGCCATGAGACACAGAACCATTTCTTCCAAGCTCCTTGATCAAGCCACTGCAGGTACCAGACTTCGGTTGAGAAATAGAAAATGAGGTAACAACTGTACCCTAAATACTACACAAACTAAAGAAATTGACATCCCAAACCCTGCCCTAAATTAGCTGCTCCTGATCATCATAGACACCTCTGCTGAAAGAAGAAAGGTGGCAAAAAAGAAAGAGAGAAAATTGTAACCAACAAACTGACACGAGGTATACAAATCTTAGAAATAAAAACAACACAAAACTACCAAATGACATATCTTCTCCAAAAAATAAACCCCATAGTAACATCTTCTTATGAAAATGACCTGGAAGAAGTTCCAGACAAAGAATTAAAAAGAATGATTATAGGCTTGTTCAAACAACTCAGAGCAAACAGTCATCGAGATGAATGGGAAAAGGAAGTCAATCTAACATAGGAAAATATAATTCAACAAAGAAATAGAATTGCCAAAGAAAACCCAAATTGAAATGGTGCTGGAAATGATAAGCCCCATAAGACAAATAAAAACTTTAGTGGAAAGCCTCAGAAACAGAATGGATTATGTCAAAAACAGTCATGAATGGAAGACAAGGTAGAAGAATTGACTCACTCAGTAAAAGTCAATGAGAAAATTTAAAACATTTTTGGGAGAGTTTTGGGACACCTTGAAAATACCTAATTTTTAAAATATGAGCATAGAAGGAGAAGGATACCACAGAAAAGGCATGGCAAATATCTTCAGTAAAATTATAGAAGAAAAATTCCCAAACCTAGAGAAAGAGATGTGCAGCCAAGTACAAGAGGCCTACAGAACACCAAATGGACAGGATAAGGAAAAAAAATCTCCACAACATGTTATAGTTGTCATTACAATGGTCATTAAAATAAAGGAAGGGTGTTGAACACTGTAAGAGGGGAAAGATGAAAATGCTTACAAAGGTAGGCCCTTCAGAAAGACACCTGATTATTTGACAGAAACCTTTCAAGTCAGAGAGCCTGGAACTAAGTATTCCATGTTTTGAAAACCCACAACTGTCAATCTAACTATTAAACCCAGCAAAAGTGTCTATTAAAATTGAAGGGGAAATAAAACTTCCCATGATAAAAATAAATTAAAAGAATTTATGGCTACTAACCCAGATCTAGAGGATATTAGAAGGAATACTTCAATTTAAAGAGAAGGATAAACACAACCAAGAGGTCACAGGGAACAGATAAATAGTACCAAGACAGATAATCAAAAGAGAGCTGAGAAAACACGATAAAACTGACAAAATGGCAAGAATTAATGCATATCTCTCAATAATACTTCTGAATATTAGCGGTTTCAATTTCTCAATAAAAAGAAACAGACTAGCAGATTAGATTTAAAACTAACTTGACACAATGGACCTTGACACAGATGAAAGAATGTATGGATTCCAGTTGGGGGGCTGTGGATGGTGCTGATGGGGAAGGAGGCATAAAGATGATTCAGACTGATTGAGATGTTCTGTATGAAGCACACAATGATTCAATAAAAATATTTTCACATAATAAAAAATAAACAGAAGCTCTCTTCTTGATCCCTCCAAGCACAACTCATGATCAATGATAGATACCACCTTAGGGTAAAATGATGGGAAATGTACAGCCAACAAATGGAACTTGGAAATGAGGAGGCATAGATACTTTAATATGTGATAAAGTTAACTTCAAACCAAAATTATTCAAAAGAGTTAAGGAAGATCTCTTTGTACTAGTTAAAGGAAAAATCCACCAAGAAGACATTGCAGTTCTAAACTTTTATGCATTAAAGATGAGTGCACTCAACTTCACAAAAGACGTACTACAAGATCTAAACCCGCAGACCAATTAGAACATGGTGACTGTGAGTGACTTCAGGACCCTACTCTCACCAATACATGGGTCATTCAGACAAACTCTAAATAGAGGAATATTGGAGTTAAATGGCATCATAATCAAATGGCCCTAACAGATTCCTAAAAAAATATCCTGCTGAAACACTAAAGAATACATATTCTCAGCATTGCATGGAAGTTTCTTCAAAATTAATTACATATTAGGACACAAAGCAAGTCTTAAAAAAATAGGAAACTTGAAATAACATCCTGCATTCTATCCAATCACAAAAGAATAAAGCTAGATACCAACAGGAATGAAAACTGAAGAACACAGACTCATGAAAACAAAGGAAAAAAAACTATAAAATAATTGGGTGGGGAAAGAAAGAAATCATGCGTGAAATTTAAAAATTCCTAGAATTGAATGAAAATAAAACACTGCATGCCAAAATCTATAGGCGTCAATGAAGGCAGTTCTAAGTGGAATGTTTATGGCAATAAGTACCTACATAAAAATATTAGAGACATTTCACATTAATAATATCATGATAAACCTAAAAAGACAAGAAAACCAAACAATATCCAAGAATAGTAGAAAGGAAAGGCACATCAAAATCAGGGCTGAAATTACTGAGTTAGAAACAAACAGCCACCTTAGAATCAACAAAAAGAAGAGTTGTTTCTTTGAAAGGTTAACAAGATTGACAAAATTTAGCCAAATTAACCAAAAGAAAGAGAGACAATCCAGATTAATTAAATTCAAGATGAAAAGGAAAACCTTCCAATAAAAACTGCCAAGTTAAAGACTCATCAGGACATACTGTAAAAATGTGCATTCCATATAACTGGAAATCTAAAAGAAATGGATGATTTTTTTCTAGATGTAGATGACCTACCAAAGTTAAATCACAATGGAGTTTATGGTTTAAACAGATCCATAACAACCAATGAGGTTGAAAGAATAATTTAAAATCTCCTGACTGAAAATAGTTCAGGTAAAAATGGATTCAGTGTAGAATCCTACCTTCAAAGAACTAACACAAGAATCTTCAAATTATTATATATAATAGAAAAGGAAATAAAGAACACATATTATTTTTACAAAGCAAGTATTACCCTGATATCAAGATGAGAAAAGGGCTCAAAAAAGAGAAAATTATAAGCCAGTTTCTTTAACAAATGTGCAAAAAATTTCAACAAAATATTCGCAAACCAAGTTCAAGAGCACATAACAAAGATTGTCCACCATAATAAAGTTGACTTCATCCTAGAGATTCAGGGTATGTTCAACATATGTTAATAAATAAACGCAATCAAACATATAAATAGACTCAAAGATAGAAACCACATTATTGTGTCACTAGATAAAGAAAAAGGGATAAATATAGGTAGGAAGACTGAAAGTATCCCTATTTTCAGATGATAGGATTCTCTACATAAAGTCTCTAAAGATTCCACCAGAAAACACCAACATCTGATAAATACATTCAACAAAGTGGCAAATACAAACTTAATGCACAAAATTAGTAGGTTTCAGATATATATATATATGTGTGTGTGTGTATATGTATACATATATATATGAACTCTAAAGGAGGAAGTAGGGGAAATAATCCCATTCACAGTAGTATCAAAAAATTGGTACTAGTATCAAAAGAAATAATCTAACCCCATGTAACTGAAAGACAAGTACAATGAAAATTTGAAAATTTTAATATGCTGGAGAAAAGAAATGAAGAGAATACTGGAAGATGGAAAGACTTCCCATACTCACGAATTGGGAAGAGTAATATTGTAAAAATGATCATGATCCCAAGAGCAATCTGCATATTCAATGGCATCTCAAAATTGCAACAAGATTCTTCACAGCATTTCAATCTCAATAGAAACATAAAAGTCCCAGGATAAGCAAAATTATTCTGAACAATTAAAAACACTTCTTCAGGGTTCATCATTCTTGATTTCAAGCTATACTATAGAATCATAGTAATAAAACAGCATGGTACCTATGTAAAAACTGATACTTTAATCAATGGAATATAATTAAGGACCCAGATAGGGAAGGAAAGATCTAGTACTATTATTATCATAAATTTCATTGTTCAAGCTATCGACTCAGGTTGGCTCTTGGGCTTAACCATTTTTAAGTAGAAGACTTTTTCTATCACTTATCATTTAAAGTAAATTTTAATTTTGCTATATTGTGATTAAGTATGCTGCTTGAAACATGTCTTAATAAAAATATTAATGCTTTTTTGTAGCCTAGTCCTTTGAATAACATTCTATTTACATGGTATTTGAGAAACAGTAAAAACAAATTTCTGGAAAAGAGATTTGCAGCTTGCACGGTAGGGACTGTGTAGTGCCCAAATGTGTGGAATTGTATAATGGACCTTTTTGCAAGTATCTGTATTTTTCTGTATCTTGTCTGTGGTGGTGGTGGTGGTAATAGAAACTATATCTTTGGGAGCTCACTGAATTGTAACCCACAACAGTGAATTTTATGCTGTGTAAGTTAAATGAGTTTTAAAAATCAGTGTGATGGACCCAAGAGGACTCTACTGTCTATGACTTTCCAGAACTCACCCATCTCTGTACCACCCAGAAGACTGTTTGCCATATCTGTGTGCCCTACAGTGGCCACCCAACAGTACTTGTTTTATTTAAGTCATCTGATTCCTTTCTAAGAGGTGTGTATGTCTTCCAATCTATTGCACTGGCTTGCGAGTTGTACTTAAATTAAGAAGCAAAATGCAACTCATGATCATTTTGCTATTATTAATATAGAATACTCTGACTAGAAATCTTAATAAAGAGAACTAAACCATCATATTTTGAAAGAAGCCTTTAAAAAGACCACCTGGCCCAATGCTGTCATTTTGTTCAGGTATTTGTGTGAGGATTGGGCCATGTGGCAGCAAGAAGGCTGCTGCTTAGTGATCTAGAGCCAGTATGGTTAGTTAGCGAATTCTTCCCGGGCTCAAAACGTCTTGACAGTGGAGGCACTCTCTCATTTCTGGCTCAGGAAGTGTTTAGGAAGTTGTTTGGTGAAATTAAAAAGAAGGAGTTACACTGAGTGTGTTGTGGTTCCTAAGTCCCCCCGGAATTCACTGTTTTGATGTTACATTAAGGTTTGGAGTGACTGGTCAACATTTTTGCCTGTTTGAAGTACAACTGCTCCATGACTGCTCATCATTTTGAGCCACAATGAGAAATCTGCCTTTAATTCTAGAGACCATGTGGAAAAGTGATACAGGGGATTGTAGATGATCCTACTAGTAGCAGTAATTTGGGAAATTAAATTTAGAAAAAGAATAAAGTGAAGAGAAATTAAGAGTTTCTGTCCTTACCTTTATATGCTAAATCACTTTATTCATTTATATAAATTGTTAAAAACTGGGTGCAGTGATGCACGCCTTTAATTACAGCACTGAGAGACAGAGGCAGGTGGATCTCTATGAGCTTCAGATCAGCATGGTTCACATAGTGACTTCTAGGTAGGTTAGGACTAGGGAGATCCTGTTAAAGCACGTGCGCACGCACAAACACACACACACACACGCACACACACACACACAACGAAAACTCATTTTAAAATGTTAATATTCAATTTTAAAATGTTCTGATTTCACAGAAAAATAAACTTACCATCTATTTCCACAGCGTAGCTCAGTATGTGTGGCTAAGCATGAAGAATGAACATAATCCTTTATGCCATGTGCAGCTGTCCTTGTGGACTTACGATATGAAAGACAGTCTACCACATAGACGGTCCTAGATGTAGTTTTTTTGACTGCCAAGGGCCAAAGGCCACTGTCTAACTTTCACCCCAGAACGTTAGAGGTATTTTACTCAAAGTCTCATATAGCGCGCTCCACTATTGAGTGGTAATCGCTTTCCTTTATTTGAAAGCATATAATTTAACGCTTTAAGTTGCTCTACCGTGTATATGTAGAATAGATTTCAGTTTTGAGAGGTTTATAACTCATACATTTCCTCATTAAAATAGGAATAGGAAATTACAAAGACAAAATTAGATAGACACAGAAGAAAATCATTTTAGAAACCTTGATAAGCTACTTTTTTTTTTTTGGAGACAGGGTCTTCCTGTAGCCCCAGCTGGCCTGGAACTCACTATATAGATGAAGTTGACCTGTGTCTCACAGAGACCCTCCTGCCTCTGCCTCCTGAATGCTGGGATTGAAAATGCCAAACAATATCACAGTCCATGAAAACATTTTTATTAAATGGCTGTCATATTCATATCATACTGACCTCTTTACTGTGCACTCTTTGATCAGTTTTGTAAAGAGGTTAGAAAGATAGCTCAGCCTTCTTTTGATTAATAGACTTCTATTTAAAATTTATTTATTTAATTTTTTATGTATATGAGTGTTTTGCCTGAATGTAAACACACCATGTAATGCCTGTGAAGGCTAGAATAGAGTGTTGGATCCCTGGGAACTTGAATCCTGACAGTCGTTAGTCATCTTGTGGTTGCTAGGAACCGAACCTGGGTTCACTACAAAAGCATCCAATTCTTTTAACCACTTAGCCATCTCATCAGCCCCTACACTTCTATTTTTAAAAATTGGGGTGCATAACATACATCATTCTACACACAAATGTATGTCCCCTATTTCCAATATAGGTTGAAAGAAGCCTGTAGATATATGAATTCTTGTTAATAGTTTTATGCAAGTCTCATCAGAAAAGAAACAAAACTACCCAGATCAAGAGATTCTACTTTGACTCTTGACCGTAACTGCTGTTTCCAGGACTGAGGATTTTCAAATGTGTTGATTCACTCTGCTCACTCCCTGCCCACTCATCTCTGTTGCTGGGAACAGAAGGACCTGTTTATGTCAAGAATATTCTCTGACTGTAGCTGCAATAGTTTTATTTCAGGGGTTAAAGTGCCCAGTCCTGTGTAGGAGTCTGTTCTGGAAATGCTCCATCTGGGGCCGAGGCTGCCACTGCTTGAGACTTAGAAGTTCTCAATCAGAGGAGGACCTACCTTCTCTTTTGCAAGCTCTCAATTCTGAGCCCTTTAGGGTTGCTCCTGAGGCAATCTGCCTGCTCAGTTATCATCTTTGGTGCTGAACCTTCTGGATGGCTGGAGTGTTCTGCTAAATCGAATGTGGATAGGTCATTTTGAAGAATATCCAGGACATCTTGTGATGCCAGACATGCATTCTTAAGCTGGTCATTTTTAGCTTTTTGTCCTCCCAACTTATCAGCAATTTTTTCTACACGTCTCTTTTGGATAATTTTGTCTTTTCAGTGGCCTACTTGCGCAGTTTCCTTTAAGTAGTTCAGGTTGTGTTCCCCGGCACGGTCACCCGAGGCCTTTGAAGGCATATTTATGATCTTTTGTTCCAAGACTATGTGAGAGACATAGCTTTTATAATTTCTTGGAGCCTCTGTCTCTTAGAAGTAGAGGAGGTAAAACTTCTTCCTATGATCAAGCCTGGAAGGAACCATTTCATTGTTCTTCAGCTTTTTCTCCTCCTTCAGCTGTATAGATTTATAGCCTGAAGAACAGGAGAGGATTCCTACTTCCAGAATCCTCACTCATCTGTATTAGTTCTTTGGCATCTTTGTCTAGGATATAGGGATATTCTGCCAGTTGTATTTTCTTCAGTTAATACAAGGACAGCGTCCTTCCTAATTTAACCCATATTACAGAAACATGTGTCTTTTCCTGACTCAAGATTATATCAAGTCTTGCACCAGTGATCTTCAATCCTCCAAAGTTCCTAGCAAGCACCCATTCTTTCCTCCTTGTCCACAGTTACTTCCCCCTGCACCATCTGATATAGGGAGAAAGAGCATTTCCTGATGGATTTTTAGTCCCATTCATAAAAGAAGTTAAGAATGGACCCAAACAGAAGCTTTGAACAATTTTATTAGAATTTTAAAGACAAATCATCAGGGCAGACAAGCTGGTAACCTTGGCAGCTTCCTTGAGGAGTAGAATCTAGGGAAGAAGGAAAAAAAATGTGACTCCACTTAGGTTTAGAGCCTGCATGGAGGTCAGACATGTGGCGGGGAGTGCGAAGCTTTAGAGAAAAAGTAAAGAAATATAACATGCTAGAGCAGCCCAAAGCCTTCAAAAGAGCATGTTTAGAAAAAGGATATGAAAAAGAAAAGGAGAGATTATGTTTTTCTGAAGAATTCTGAAAAGCAGAAAGACAGAGAGAGCTGCATGTCTGTGACTGCGTTCAGAAGCAATACACTAGGAGGAGGGATTCTAGGCAGGAAATGTTCCCTGTCTCATCAATACACTAGGTATTCTACCCATCTATTTAGCATGACTTAAGGTTAACCTGCCTTCCTAGGGGTGGTCCTATGGCCAGTTGCTGGAGCATTGAAACTGAAAAGGTGGGTCTTCTAACAGACAGACTAGAGATTTTATAATTTTTACCCTTATGGAGTCTTTGCTTCATTAACACATCCATTGTTAGATTTCCATCCATTTCCAGCACCATATTGGTCAACTGCTCCACAACAGGTTTGTGAGGATTTTGTATCACAACACTTAATGAATCTCAACCATTTTCTTTGAAATTATACAAGGCCAAATATTTGGGCAGAGGTGATAGTGACATTGAAGCAGGTAGTTCTGGAGGTAGGGGCATTGATGAAATGCTGTTATTTGAGGTGCTGATGGTGGTAGGCACAGTGGAGGTGATGAGGGTTGTAAATATGTAAAGGTGACAGGGTGGAAATGGCGGCAGAGAGATGGGAATGGACTGTGAATGTGTGGCAGAACACATGCGAGAAATCCTGTAGGTATTTGCCTATGCTCCCGGGAATGAATTTCTCAGAATAACCTCCACTGAGTATGAACACGTTATTAACAGTTACAAACTGTTGCTGGAAGTAAGTTCTATGAAGGAGGACAGAACAGTCAACACAAATAGGAGAATTTGCTTCTGTTAAAATCTAAAAGAGTTTTTGGAAGCAGAGAATAGAGATCATTTACAGAGAGATATTTAAAAAAAGAACTCATAAACACTCTGTTGAAATTTTCTTAGTTCTAAGCAGAATATATGAAAAAATTATATGCCTAAAATACTGAAGTGAATTTTTAGAACTTCAGAAACAAAGAGAAGTTGAGTGGGAATAAAGCGGAGGTGGATATGGGTGTGAGTATGATCAAAACACATTGTATAAAAATCTCAAGGAATTTATAAAAGTATTTTTTAAAAAAACAAGATATTGGCCTATATTTGTATTTCCCAGTTTTGACTTTAGAAGGAGTTTAGAATGCTCCTTCTGTTTCTTTTTTTTAATATTTTAAATATTTTAAGATGTGTTGATTGCAGTTCTTCTTTGAAGGTCTGGTAGAATTCTCCTGTGAATCCATCTAGACCTGGACTTTTTTAAAAAAATCAGAAAGCTTTTTGTTTTTGTGTCAGTATTCTTATTTGTTAGGGTCTGTTTAAGTTGTTGACCTCTCCTAGAGATTTGGTGGTTCAGATGACTCTAGAAATTCATTCATTCCTGTAGGTTTTCTAACTTAATGGAGTATAAAGATTTTTGTTGTTTGTTTTTTGTTTCTTGAGACAAAGTCTTCCTGTAGACCCAACTGGCCTGGAATTTACTGTGTAGACCATACTGGCCTTGCTCTCACAGAGATCTGCTTGCTTCTGCCTCTCAGGTACTGGGATTAAAGGCATGTGCTACTGTGCCTGGTGAGTATAGGTTTTTAAAGTATTCCCTTAAAATGTTCTGAATTTCTACGGTGACTGTTGTAATGTTTCCTTTTTTAGCTCTGATTTTGTTATTTTTGTTATTCTCTTTCTTTTATTTAGTTAAATTGGACTAGGTTTGTTGATCTTTATCTTGTCTGTTGGATTTGTTGATTCTTTGTATTATTTTCACTGTTTCTATTTAAAACATTTTTGCTTTGAAGTTTGTTTATTATTTCTTCCCATCTACTAGGTTTAAGTTTGTTTTGTTTCTGTTTTTCCTAATTCTTGAATTTCACCATTAAATCATTTGTTTGTGTTCCTTCTGATTATTTAATGTAGGCACTTACTTGGAGCTATAAATTTGCCTTTTAGGACTGCTTTTAGTGTGTCTCAGAGACTTTGGTGTGTTATGTTTCATTTCCATTTAACTTCAGGAAATACTGTCTCTTCATTGATTTCTTCTTTGATCCATTCATCATTCAATAGTGTGATTTTTAATTCCCATGAGTTTCTGTAATTACTAGAGATTCTTTTGATATTTTTAGCTTTGTTGCATTGTGGTCAGTAGGGCACATGATGTTAGTTCAATTTTTCCTAATTGTTGAGGTTTGTTTTATGCGTGGTATATGATATATTTAGAGAAACTTTCATGGGAAGCTGAGTAGAATGTGTATCTTTAGTATTTGAGTTAAATATTAGTCAGATATCTGTTAGGTCCATTTGATAAATCAGTTAATTCCAATATCAGTTAATTTCAGTATTTTTCTGTTTATTTTTTTGTCTGGATAGCCTAGCTATTGAAGAAAGTGGGGGTATTAAAATCACTATTACTGAGTTGGGGTTGATTTGTGTCTTAAAGTCCAATAGTAAAGTTTTTATCAAATTTAGTGTACCAGAATTTGGTGCATGTAGGATTAGGATTGTAATTTCTTCGTTAATTGCCCCTTTAATCAGAATCAAGTGCCCTTCTTTATCTCCTGATTAATTTTAGTTTGAAGCTAATTTTGTCTGGTTTTAGGACAGCAGCACCTGCGTGTTTCCTGGGCCCATTTGCTTGCAAGACTTTTCTCCATACTTTCAGTCTAAGGTAGTACTTCTTGAAGGTAAAATGAATTTTACAGACCAAAAAAAAAAAATCACTAACTCAACTAACCTGTGATTTTTGATTGGGGAGTTCAGTTCATTAATGTTTCAATTTATTATTGAAAGGTATGTGTTGATTGCTGTCATTTTGATGTTGTTTTTGTTTGTTGTTTGTTTTGCTGTTTTGTGTTCTTTTATGTTTCAGTAATTATAACCTTATTTGTTTTGTTTCTGTAGCCTCTTTGCTATGTTTATTCCTCTCTCCAGTATTTAGTATTGTTTCCAGTATTCTCTGTTGGGCTGTTTTAGTTGACTTGAATTTTTGATGGATTTTTCCTTTAATGAGCAAATGAGTATGAAATGTCTCTGCTTATCTCTTCTGAATAGTTTTAGTTTGAAGTCTATATTGTCAGATATTAAAATAGGTACACTTGCTTGTTTCTGAGTTCCATTTGTTTGGAATATGTTTTTCTATTCTTTTACTCTAAGATTGTGTTGATAATTAATGGTGAAGTGTGCTTATTGGAGGCATCAAAAAGATAGATCTTGTTTTCTAATACAATCAGTCCGATTTTTCATAGTGGGAGAGATAAAGACTGTTAATATTGAGAGCTATTGCTAAACAATATTTACTAGTACCTGTCATTTGTTGTTAGTGGTATTTTCTTTGACTTCCTTTGGTAAATTTGTTCCTGGTTCCTTCTTGTGTGTTTTTAATCTTCTCTTAACTATTCTTTCTAGTATCTGCTGTAGATATGCTTAGCAGATATAAGTTCATTAAATCTATTTTTATTGTGGAAAGATTTTTTTCTCCTATTATAACTAACATTTTTGCTGGGTGTAACAGCCTGGGTTGCTATCTGTTTTAAGAACTTGTAGAACATTCATCCAAGCCCTCCTGGCTTTCAGAGTCTGCAGTATTTTGATAGGCCTACATTTATGTAAGATTCATTCCTTGCCTCTTGCAGCTTTCAGTATACTTTGTTATATATATTTAGTGTTCTGATTATTGCATGATGTGGAGAATTTTTTTTTTCTTGTCCTATCTATTTGGTGTTCTGTATGCCTCTTGTACCTTGATAAGTATTCCCTTTTTTTTAGGTTTGGGAAGATTTCTTCTATGAATTTGTTGAAAATATTTTCTGTGCCTTGGATCTGGGTTTCTTCTCCTTTTTACATACCTATTATTCACAATTTTTTCTTTTTATAGTATCTAAGAATTCCTACACATTCTGTTCCCCTTTTTAGATTGAACATTATTTTTGACTGAATGATTCCATTCCTTTAATTTATCTTTAGACATTCTGTGATTTTTTTTTTCATTTCCCCAATTGGGTTTCACATTTCAAGTTTTATTTCAGTTTGGTTTTACTTCAGATTTTCTATTTCTTTATTACATTCTATTTTCATATCTTGGGTTGCATTCTCTATTTCACTCAGTTGTTTGTGTTGTCATGGTCTTCATTTTGGAATTTATGCATGTCGCCTTTCAGTTCACTAAACATATTTATAACTGCTATTTTGAAATCATTGACTTGTGGCTCCTCTCAGGGAACATTAAGGCAGGTGTACTAATTCTTGGAGGAGACACTTTTTTTGATTATGCATATTGTTTATTTATTTATTTTTGAATTGGACATCAGCATCTGGAGTTAGGTTGTTATTGGTGTTTCCTGCATGGATAGTTGGTCTCACACTTATTGAGAGAGTTGTTAGAGATGTTTGCCATTACTTTAACAAATCACTTTACAGTCCAGCTGAATGGTATCAGTGTTGTGGTAACACTGTAATGATGTGTGAATGGAGTGTCAATTGTGTTCTCTGCACAGCTGGAAAAACGTGAACTTCTGAGCCTAGGAGTAAACCTTCTATAGAGTTAATAGATTCTCACTGACAATTTTCAGATGCCTGCGTAAGACTGATGTTCTATGGGTGGTCTTTGGTGGTGGGAGTTGGGATCACAGTGGCAGTGAGCACTGCTCTCTGGATCTTTGGGCCATCTGGTACTACTAGAGAGTTGGATATGAATTCTTTTAGCTCATTTTTTAAAATATCATGGAAAGTTTTTCTTTCTTCTACAACTATGGCAGATAGTGTTGCTAGGTAAACTAGTAAGTATTGGCAACTGTAGATTTTAGAACATGGAGTACATTGCTCTAGGCTCTTCTGGGTTTTAAAGTTTCCATTGGGAAGTCAATTATTATTCTGATGAGTTTTCCCTCATATGTGGCTTGTAGTTATCTTGTAGTCTTCATTCATTTCTATTCATCCTATATAGTCACTGTTTTAAAGATACCATGTAATATGAAGTTTCTTTTTTGGTCCTGTCTATTTGATGATGTATGTGCTTCTTGTATATGTGTGGATATGTCTTTCCTTAATTTGGGGATGTTTTGGTCTGTGATCCCACTGAAGATCTTGTCTACCTTTGACCTGGAATTCTTTTCCTTTTTCCATGCTTGTAATTCATATATTTGTTTTTAATTTATTTTTTGTGGTGTCCTCAAATTCCTGTGTATTCCTTTCCTGTTTTTTAGGAATGATTTTCTTTGACTGACTGATCCAATTCCTTTCTTTTCTTCATGTCCTGATATTCTGTTTCCGACTTGATTCATTCTACCGGCAAGGCATTTCCCTGAGTTATTTAATTGGGTTACTGGAATTTTCAATTCCATTTTCATTTCAGTTTGGGTTTTCTTTTGTACTTTTAAATCTGTTTATTGAATTCAATCTTCAGATCTTGATTTTCTCCATCATTTTATTCAACTATATATTTGTGTTTATTGGACTTCACTCAGGAGTTTATTATTTTCTTTAAATTCACCGAAGTGATGTGTCTTCTTTAAATTTATTGAATTCTATGATATTTATGATTGTTATTTTAAATTATGTGCCCTAGGATTCATGCAGCTAATTCTGATTGCATAACATTACTATATGACTAGTGGATCTTGGTATAGGTAGGGGAAGGACATGTTATCTTAGCCTTTCACATTGGGTTTTAGTGATGTGAGTTGAGCATGTGGATTTCTTTTGCTGGTTGTGTGTCTGATGTGGAGATTTTATCCTGCCTTTGTTGAGTGGAAATTTGGTTCTGTTACTTTTAAATAATTTCATTTATTATTTATTTACATTTTATGTGTATGAGTGTTCTGTGTGTGTATATGTAAGTGTACCTATGTATGAAATGCCAGTAGAGGCCAGAGAAGATCCTCTGGAACTAGTGTTAGAGACAGTTGTTGCACACAATGTATGTGTTGGCAACTGAACCAAAGCCAGTGCTCTTAACAGCTGAAACATCTCCATCTCTAGCTATTTTGGTTCTGATTTTATTATTGCCCAAGCTTGGTTGATTTCAGATCATCTATGAACAGTCAGTAATTGAATCCTTCAGATACTCAGTGTTGATTTTTGATTACAGGGAGTGGGTGATTCCAACTCAGTGGTAGCCAAGAAAATATGCACTCCCAGCTATATCTACCTGAACCACAGGCTGGCCTGTTTGTGTGCATACATGCATATTGGTACCATATCGTACCATTAGCGCTTTCTTACTAGGCTAGTCATTGTTGTGGTTTGTAGGTTTCACAGCTGGGAAGGGACCCTTTATTATTTTTCTTCCTTGGCAGCCTACATAGCACCTTTAGATAATAAGAAAGCCTGTCTTCTTGGAGGAGGCCTCTAGATCTTTTACAGCTCACTTCCTCAAATCTTATGTCTGAACTGTGTGGTGTTTTCAGCAATAGGTTCTTATTCTCAATAAGGACAGTAGCAACAGCCTATATTGTTTTGGGAGCCTCTTGTACCATTGTGTCTAAGAACTCAATGAATGGTTTCCCATACCTGACACTGACTTTTGCTGTTTTTTTTTTTTTTTTTTTGGCTAGGTAGCCTATAGCTCTTGTGTGTGTGTGTGTAACACTATCATCTTGTGTAGCATAACTCCACTTAAACTACATACATAATCACATATTATATAATAATAATTAAAGAAGAGGTTACAAAATTGAGAGGAGGCATGGGATAAGTTAGAAGGGAGAGGGAGTGGTGGAAATGATGCAAGTCTAAAAGATGAAAACGTCAAAATATTGATTTTAAAATATTGAAAGAGTGAGAGAATGAATGAATGAATAAATGAATGAATGAATGGATCATGAAGACCAATGAGAGAACTGAAGAAAGGATGTAGAAGGGCTGGTGACATTCCAGTGACTGTGGCTCATCGGCAGATCAGTACTGGAGATTCCTAGAGAAAATGAAGCAAACTGCTGAGCAGAAAGCCATTTCCAGGAGATTCTGAAAAAGACCACATGAGATATAAATCCTCACTCAAACTCAAAAGCGATTAAAACTTGAATTTCAGAAAAAAGGAAATAAACATGAAAATAAAGGTGCCACAGGAAATAATGATGGAGAAAGAACTCCGTGACCATACCAAATTCAAATTAATATGGATTATACATAATGACATTAGTAATGAGTCTGGGTAGATTGTAAGAAGGTTTCAGTACTAAGACACTAAGAAACTATAAAAACAAAAGAAGATAATAATTTACAAAGAAATTGAATCTTAGAGTCCTATGTACTAAAAGATGAGAACAGGGAGACCTATTAATTTCTAACAATGCTAAAAAATCATGTTAAACATTTAAGAATAGCTCATCAGAAAGTATGAGGAGAATGTATAGTTTCCAAACCAGTTAGAACAATATGAGAAGAAAAATAATTTTAAAGAAGGACACAAGGAGGAAAAGAAACAAAGAAAATGCATGGTCTATATGAGACACAGAAGAGAAGGCAGAAATCACTATAGCTGGGCTGGAGGAAAGACAGTTCCTATGACTAGACTGGCGAACTTCTCTCTTATCATAGCTTTAATCCTCTATTAAACCTTACAGACATCCTGGGAACCTTATAGCCAGAGACAGGGAAATGGAAGTGACCTTGCTGACACAGCAGTTAGCAATATCTTTGACCTACAAGTGCTTGTTTTGACTCCCACTTCTGCTTAGCACAACCCATCCTTTCACTAACCTTATCTTTATTTCTGAGCTGTTATCTTGTACTTTGTTGTTGTTGGGCACCTTCAATACCTTCAGTATCTAGTATATTGCAGGGTCCATAGTCAATTTAAATGGTTGAAATCGTCAGGCAACTGTTACTCAAGCGTGAGGTGATTTTTCCATTTTTCAGAGGCAACAAGCTATGCACAATATATATTTATAGTCTGTTCTTTGATAATCTGTATTCCAGGTGCTTCCTCATGAGATGTATCATCCCTGAACTTTCAGAAATAATTGTGTACCCTTCTAATTAAATGCGGATGAAAGGCAAGGATAATAAGTTCTGTAATGTTGGAAGAAAAGTTGATTCTTTCCTGTTCACATTTTCATGTGGTTATAGAATTTTAAATTGATCCCTTAAAATATATGAACTCCTCAATCCAGATATGGCACAGCTGCTCCTATTTTGGGAAACTATTTGAAACCTGTTCTGTCAAATGGAGAGAAAGGGTGTGATGGATAAGCCTTCTGCTATCTGCCTGGATCCATTTCATCCTACCCATTTGTTTCCTTCTTTTGAAAAGAGAGTCAAAGAGAAGGCAGGAATAAATGCCTCTTTCCCTGACCTTCTTTTCTTACAGTGCAAAAAGATGATTTTTACTGCTTGGAGTGAGAAGAAAAGAAACCTGCAGTCCTTTAGTAGAGATTGTCTGGGATCCTGAGGAAAGTCTGGGGCCAGAGTTAAAGAGACAGACTGAACAAACTCCAAGAGGTTCTCAATGATCAGGGACAGCACCAAGAAGAAGAGAGAGGGTGTGTGGTATTTGGGATATTTGCCATTCATGCACATGGCATTTTAGATGTCAGCTCTGTCTCAGTTTCTCTATTAGTGCTACTAGTCTTTTCCATGCTCTCACCAGGTGATAAGACTCTTCATGTGCTTTGTCCTTGTAGACCTAAAGCTTTTCCTCATAAACTTTAAATGCCTTTCTTGCAGTCTCTCTTCTCTTTCTCCATTTAAGCACATTAATATATCTAATTCTTTTCCATCCACATCCAAGTCCATGTGTTAAACATTTAATTTCCAGATTGATACTGGAAATGGTGAAATGTTTAAGATTTGGGAAGTCTTCTGATCACTGGGAGCATGCCTTTGAAAGGGACTGTGGGACCCCAACAGCTTCTTCTTCCCCTCTTGTTCATTCCTAAGTATGACATAAATGGTTTGGCTGGGTCCCAGAGGCCTCACCATGGTGGTGTACTGCCTTGCCAGAACTTAAAAGCAGTTAAGCTAACTGACTATGGCCAAAATTGCTGATATTGTGAGCAGAAATAAATCTTTCTCTTTATAAGTTGGTCGCCTAGGTTACTTGTTACAGTACTAGAATGCTGGCTAACACATATAATATGCCTTTTCATGACCATATCATTATAGAGTTAAACTAGCTTTCAACTCAGAATCCTCCTACAATGACCTCCTTAATCCCGGGATTACAGGAATGTACCACCACGCCAGGATCTGACACATGCTCTTTTTACTATTTTTCATCAACTTAGAATAGTAATCTTTTCTTTAATAACATTTCTTTGAAACAAGATATTTCTGTGTTGCTTAGGCTATCCTTGAACTCCTGGGTCCAAATGATCTCACCTCTGCCTTCCAAGTAGCTGAGATCACAGATCCACACACCACCATATCCACCTAGGTCAGTGATAATTCTAAGCATCTACTATGTTCCTAGCACTCTCAAGATTCAGCCCTATCTGCTTGGGAGCTGATGAGAAACACAAGTCCAGTCACAAGTCAAGACATATCTACCAAGTTAGTTTCTCTGAGATTCCTTTAGAGCTTGAAGTCCTCTTATTTCAGTTGAATCTTCATCCATTGAAGAAATCCATCAGCTGTAAAATATTGCCCATGAAGCTACCATGTTTTCCTCCAGCTTTTATCATTAAAAACAGCTTGAGATTCCTGGACTTTTTTCCTTTTGATTTGTGTTCTCACATCCTCAGCTAGGCAGTAGACATTTTGCTCACATACTGGCCAATTAGTTCCCCATCCTCTGCATTATACCCCTAATTTCCCTAAGGTAATCATACCATTAGCCACAGCACAGTCAACAGAAAACAAAGCCAGGCTGTTAGAAAGATGGGGAGATCAGGAAGTGCCTCAGTTCTCTTGGCTTCATTTCCCTGCAGAAAATAGTGTCAACATACAGAGTCAGCTAGCAGAGCTAAAGCTGAATCTTTCAGCTTGAGTCTATAATAACCATCCTGTCCCTTGTATATCTTAATGTACAGTTTCTGTATGCAATATACATTGTATACACTGGAGAGGACATTATTGTTTTTTTTTTCATTATTATATCCCATTAAGACTACTTGAACATTGCTGTCAAAGAAGGGCACATTCTTTTCTTCATAGGTCCCTGATGATACAGTCCCCAATTCTCTTTTGAACACCCAGAATAGAACAGGCTAAGTAAGTCAAGATAAGCAAATGTCTTATTCCAAATCCTGTACAAGGCAGTAAAATCCTGAAATTAAACAACCAAGAGTATAATAACCAGGCTTTTACACTGTGTGATACTTTCTTCATAAAACTTGATAGGGGCCACATATTCCTTATTGCCTTTCAGATTAAAATTTGAAATGAAATAGTTTTGAATTGTAATATTTATTTATGAAGAAATCACATGGCAAGCCAACTATAAATGAATAAATTCTTTGTTTATTTAACTGTAAAATCAATGTAACAGAAATGGAGAAGATGTCAAGAATGTAGAAATATCATTCATTTTATTTCTTTGGGTGTGAATATGATTCAGTTGTGCTTTTTTATAGCTTTTGTGGATAAAGCATATGTTTTACTTTATTGAAACTATGGGTGTGATAGAGCTTTAGTTTTTCCCCATCTTACATTATGATTGCTTAAATATTTTCTTCCTTTAAAAATTATTTTACACTGAACTTGCTCCTGTGTTTTTACTGTGACCGTACATTGCATGAATGTTTTGAGTTTCTACACTCTTACCTGCATATGATTAATCCATAGCAGCACAATGGCATAGATAGACCTATGGCATTCAGTAGAGCATAAAAACCCTTAGCTGTGAATGGAAAGACCCACCACTTTTTCCTTGGTCATCTGTAGAATCATTTTTTAAAATGAATTCCCAGGAACAGAATACTGGGCCATAGAATCATTTATAATTACCAACATAGCTAATTGTGGTGCTTGTCAAAATATCTCCCATAGGCTCCAAATGTTTGTACTTGGTCTTGGATTCACAGCCCTGTTTGGGGAAGATCATGGAACCTTTAGGAAGTGTGACTATGCTGGAGGAAGCAAGTCACTGGGGGAAGGGAGGAGCAGGACTTGAGAGTTCAAAACCACATCCCACTTCCAGTTTCTATTCCTGCTTCCTGTTCCTGCTTGAAGATGAGAGTGTTTAGGTTTCTGGTCTGCCATTTCTGCCACCATGCTTCCTTGGCATGATAGACTCATCCCTCTGGAATCGTGTTTTTTTCCCAGCAACAGAGACAGTAACTCATGTTTTCAATTTTAATTGTTTTTATTTTGAGTTTGCTTCAATAAGGCATTCAACTATGACATAATCTTTGCTAGTTTTTTTTCTTTAAAAAGTATAGTGTCCATTTCTTGAATACTATTGAACAATACAATCTAAATTTATCTGTAATTTTAGTCAATAAATAGTGTGCACAAAGTCATTTTTGTGCTTACATAGTCACTGTGCCTACACTGGAGCTTCTGCTACTCCACTTGATCTTACTCTGTTTTCAAACAACTGTCTCTTGTCAGGGTTTTAGCCATTCCATTTTTTCCATTTTCTTTAAAAAATATTTCTACTGGTTCTTTGAAATTTTTATTGTGTTCAAAATCCCACCCTCATTTCAAGCCCCACCTTACCACTCCCTTCTGACTTCATGTTCTCTATTATTATTATTTATGTAAAGTCCTATTGAATCTATTTTGGGTCCTCCAAATGCTCTTAAGTGTGGGTCTGTCCCTTTGGAGTCTGGTCAACCTACCAGGAGTCACATCCCTAAAGAAAACTAATTTTCCCTCTCTAATTGGCTATTAATTGCCAAGAGACCCTCAGCTATGGCTGGTTTTCTTGCTCACATACCCACTCTGTGCTGATATTTCTGTCTGGCTTGGGCTTGCGCTGTGGATTCAAATGTGTAACCACCCTGTGATGTTTAGACAACATGTTACCTTGGATTCATCTTCGAATTCTGATTCACAGTCGTTTTGCTCCTTCTTCCACAGTGATTCCTTGATCTTGGGAGGAGGGGTGTGATATAGGTGTCGCATTTAGGGTGAGCACTCCACAGTCTCTTATTCTCTGCAGTTGTGGGTCTCTGTGTTAATCACCATCTGCTGTAAGAAGAAGCTGCTCTGGTAAGAGTTAAGAGGATCATTGATCTCTCAGCATGCTAGTTTCTTTTTAATGTAGCTTCATATGACTAATAAAAATGGTCTTTTCCTCTGGAAATGAAGTTAGAGATCATTGTTAGCTGCCATTAAGGACAGGGAACCCAACCTGAATCCTCTGCAAGTGCTGCCTGTGTTCTTAACTACTGAGCCATCTCTCCAACTCCCAAATGACTTCCTTTTAAATCTCTTGATTTGCTAGTCTTAGTTTTGTTTAGAAGAAAGGGGTTCTTTGGCTCACAGTTCCAGGTTATAGATCATAATTGTGAGGAAGTCAAGGCAGCAGGAACTTGAAGCAACTTGTCTTACCACATCCACACTCGAGCAGAGAGGAGCAAATTAATGCATGCACACATGTATTCAGGACCCAAACCCAAAGAATAGTGTCAATTACAGTGGATGAATTATCTTACTACAATTAACATAAGATAATCCCCCACAGATATGCCCCCAATTTGGACAATTCCTCACTCTCTTCCTGGTGACTCTAGATTGTGGTAAGTTCAGTGTTAAAAGTAGCCATCACAGGTATTTTCTATAAGGGATCAATTTTATAGAGCAAGGTTTTCAGAAGTTGAGAGATAAAACTTTGCTCTTGTGGTGTAGTGCAGGAAAAGACATTTCTTGGGAAAGCAAGGCTTAAGAGCTGATTCCCTGCTATTTAATATCCAGAAGCAAAATAAACATCCCCAAATTCTCACATCCAACACTAGGACTTAGGATGTATGTGTGTCAGGGACTTCATTAACCTTGACTGACTGTTGTAAAGAGTGGCCCATAAAGACTCAAAAGACAGCTACTGTGAGTCCTGTCATGTCCAGAAGACAAGATTTTGTTCCAGATATTCCTGACCTCTGTATGACTCTTACAGTCTTTCTGACCCCTCTTCCAAGATGATCTCTGAGCTTTGGCCTGAATGAGACCACTATAAGATCAAGCATCAACATTATAACATGGAGAGGGAGGAGGTTCATGAGCCCCCATCCTTAACTGAGGAGCTATGTATAGTTGGCGGCTTTGAGGGAAGGGCAGTTTTCTTTAAGGGTATGGCTCTTGGTAACACACTTCAGTGGATGTCCCCACAATTAGGAGTATATATAGGAACAAATTGGAGTTGGTGGGTTATTAAATTTTTAAAAAGGGACACAAAGTTGAAGGATTAGGGAAATGGAAATGGATCTGGAAGGTAGTAAGGGGCAGAGCTGGAGGTGAATGGTGTTTGAAACACCTTGTGTGAAATTCTCAAAGAAAATTAAATATTTATATAATTAAAAAGAATGAAAAGACAATATTCCCACTAGTCTTCCAATGTGTATTAATCAAATTTCTTTTGCAATAGCAAAATATCTAAGATAATAAACTTAAAAGTGGGAAAGGGTTATCTGTTCTAAAAGTTTAGGAAGTTCCAGCCCATGGTTGATTGGTACTGATGCTTTTGGGTATGTGACAGTGCGTCATGGTAAGAGTGGATGACAGAGACAGCTATCTCCCTGGTTTTAGCCAAGAAGCTAATAGAGAAACAGGAAGGGACCAGAGTCCCAGTGTCACCTTCAAGGTCATTCACATGGTGACCCAACTTCTTCCCACTGGGTTTCCCTTATGAGTCTCCAGTCTTCCAATAGCACCACCAGATTCTAGAGCTGTAGAGATGATCCAGTTCCTTGCTTTTACTACTTTTTAGAGATCACTCACATTCCTTGGGTCACAGCTCCTTCAGGGATGCATTAGTCTTTCAATTACAATAACTAGTATCTTGACTTATTGCATTTTAGTTTGAATTTGCTGAAACTATCCCCCCTCAACACTGTGTAAGACTCATGCTATTGTTTGCAGCTGTAGTTCATTTGTTCTTAATCAGATAATAGACTATCTTGTAAATGCATCACAATTTATTTTACACTTCAAGTGCATATTCATTTGGGTCGCTTCTCTTGAGACTTTTGCATATGATGCTGGTGTCTACTTTTGTTGGTCTATGTCTTAGTATTTATAATGAGTACATTTCTGAGGAAGAAGATATCTTACAATTAGTACAATAATAAATTCTGGTTTGCCTGTAACAGGCAAGACTTATGCTGTTGTATTTCATGTTTAGAACCCCCATTCATTCTTCAAAGCATGTCTGCCCTTTACATAATGATCTTGATTTCCAGCTATACTAATGATACCAGACAGTTTCCAGTGATGGTGATTTATGGCCCACCGGCAAGCATGTTCCACATCCTCAATACCATTTTGATACCTTTCTCATTGTTTAATTTGCATTTACCCAGTTGCTAGTAAGGTTGAGACTTTTTCATCTATTTCTTTTCCCTTTAGCATACACTCAGGTGCACACATGTAAACATAATGAGTACAGAGATACATACATAAATCTTTAAATGTGGAATTCTTTTTAATGTCAATAATATCTAAAAGTATTACAATTCTGTATCACTAAAGTAAAATAAATCCTGAACTCATGGAATCCAATATTGATATTAATGCCAGTAAGAAAACCATAGCCATATTAGTTTTGAATCTGAAATGTCCCCAAAGGCCCATGTATTAAAGGGTCTGTCCTTAGCCAGTAAAACTGTTGGGAGGTCTTGGAACTTTTAAAGGTGGGATCTAGTAGGAAGAAGTTAGGTTACTGAAGACATGCCATTTAAAATGATATTAGGACCCCCACTTCTCCTTTTCTCTCCCTCCACTTCCTGAGTACCATGAGGTAAACAGCTTTATTCCTATCTGTTTCACACAGGACTAAAAGCAGTGGAACCAATGAACTATGGACCAAATAAAGCCTCTGTGCCCATGAGTCAAAATTAGCTTCTCCACTTTATAAGTTGTTTGCCTCATGGACTTTGTCACAACAATGGGAAGCTGACTAAAACAGTCACCTTACTTTATGATATGAATTAATTTGAAATATGGGTCAAAGTCCCCAAATCTCCTTTTTGGAGTTTTATCTGAAGATATGTTACCAGAGTTTTTGTTTTATTTGGCTTTGCTATAGTAGAAACAGGGTGGGGGTGGCTCTTGAGGATTTTTTCCCACTGAAGCAGATTCTAAGATAAAGATTCTGAAAATTCTGGCATTACCATAGTTTCCAATTTTCCTATAAGCTGTTTTCAAGTGGTTTGAAATAGTTTTTCCAGGATAACAATAACCTGTGGTGGCTCAGTATCAGACAAAGCCCTCACAACCCAAGACATGAATGCCATTATTCACAGTTCACACAAGAAAAAGATCAAGGCAAAGGCACACAGATGGCTTACTTCAGCTCCTTCAGACAGTAAGTTATAATGTCGGTGTCTGGATTTGGGAAGGCTGGCTTGAGAACTTCAGTTTTAACAATAATACAGTACTTCTTTTTGATCACACAACTCATCTCTTTCTTGATGAATAAGGAAACTGGAAAAAACTTATTGATAGTGGTTCAGCATCTCCAGGTCAGAAATTGTACCATAATTTATTAGTCTTTTACTTATGATCACAAAACAGCTGTCACACTCCAGATATCTCAAAGGTGTGATAGTCAGCACAGAGGAGAAGAAAGGATGATAACAGGAAGGTCTTCTCTGTTCAGGGGAAAATTTTCCAAAGACTGCCTCTAGCAGGTAAGCAATCCTGTGAACAAGAAAAGTCACTTTTCAACAAGTGAACATGTCAGACTTTGAGAAAGCCATGCTGGGTGAGCCTTTTGACAATGTCACAGCTTCCAAGACCTGGGTCAGTGCTGAGGCAGGTTGCCATATGAGTGTATGTTATAAAATTTCTCTCTGTAAGGCACAAGGGGTATCCAATCCCACCCTCCTCTCTAGGTCCAGAACTACAAATCAAATACAGTGTGATTTTGCCAAATTACAGTTTGGGAAACCAGCGTTTATTCCTGCTTACTCACAGAGCAGCTAGCAGGGAGGGGAGGTGCTCCTCCACTGAGGCCATCCTGCAAATTCTACATTTCTGTGGGGACCCAGTGAGCCACCGCCAGTTGCCCAAAATGGTGAAAGGGCTAGTCTCCTCCCAGCATGCCCTGCTTACACCTTAGTCCTTCCCCAGCACACAACTCAGGTCTCTGGTTGCTTGGGAGGGGCAGATGGTTCTCCTAGCTTCTCCCTTCATATTGAGCACTAGCAGTCAAGTTTGTTTGCTTGCTGAAAGCAGGCAGGCGTAGTGGTGGAATGTGTGCTACGTCTTGCCAGTTGGAGGAAAAAATGCGTACAACAGCATATCACACCCAAATCAGTTTTAGCCAGAAACAATTCTCTTCCAAAATTTTCATGTCTCTTATTGAGGTGAAAAGCTAAAAGTTTGGTTATGTTCTTTTTTGGTCTTTATTTAAATATAGCTTTAAATTTCTTCCATGGGAGATTTGCGTTAGGAAGGGGAGCAAGAGATTCTAGAGGCCAAAAAGAAAGGCTTATGTTTATGTCTGTAATTCACCACAAAAGGCAGCACAGCTGATCTCTGGGCAGAGAAGGAAGTCAATAAACATTTATTAGCCTGACGTGATTTGTAGGGCAAGAAAATTGTATATTTAGCAGTTAAATGGGCTAAAAATAGACAAGGAAAGCATTAGAAGATCTGGATAAAGTCACAGCCTGAATGAATTGCTTTAGTATCTAAGTCTATGCCAGAGATTAAAGTCTTCATGAAGGATAAAATTTCTTTATGCTAGTCATTAGCACAGCACCTCTCTCTACACTCATTCCTTTAATCAAGAATGCAGTCTCATGAGTAACTCTGACCCAACCGGCAGCAACTAATTCAAAGAATGAATTTTCCTGCATAGAGAAGCAGGGATTCTCACATCAGCTCTGCTGAGCACATGAATAATTCAGACTGCACATTTCTCAGGAGCTCAAGGGGGACTTTGCTGCTGGCAGCAGAAAGTCAGGATGCGCCCTCCTTCTTAATCCTCTGAGTTCTTGCATGAAGTGAGTAAGCAGTAGTGATGACTTAAAACTAAACATGAGTTTGTGATGGAGACAATCAGTTTTTAAGGAAATAAAAATGATAAAAGAAAAAAAAACTTTGGTATAGTTTATGTTTAAAAGTTTCTGGTTTCCTTTTCTCCATTCACCACCAACCGCACAAATTATAGGCAGGCGCCTCCATCTCATCAATTCCTAAGTTGAAATTGGAGCAAGAGAGATTTCCCTCCCTCCTTCCCTCCCTCCCTTTTTCCTTCCTTTCTTCTTTTCCTCTCTCCCTTAAAGTGAAACATTAATCCCACATTGAACCACAGCTTCTGTGTGCTGGCCCTGAGGAAATATTTCCCAGAAGATATCTCCTCAATAATGCTTGTCTCTTATTAATCACAGCCAATTTTTCAGTCCCAGTTACAATAACATCTTTTGTCCCAGTAAAGCAAATTCTCATTCCTAATTCAAATATATAACAAAAATTGTCCTGATAGAGTTTTTGCTTCCTTCTGAAACTTCAGAAGCCACGCCTCCATCATCTGCACTTCCTTCAATATTTTGTCATCCCAGCTCCCTTAGGAAAGCTTGCTAATCTCTAAGAACTAAATGGCTTTTCCAGCTCAAAGCTGTAAATGCTTCCACCCTGCTCTCCCAAACCAGCACAGCCACTTTCATCATATCAATACTGCACTCTTGGTAACCATATCTGTCCTAGTTTGCTTCTTCGTTGCTATGATAAAACACAATGATGCAAAGAAATTTGAGAAGGAAAAAATTTATTTCAGCATACAAATAATCCATTATGGAGAAAGCTAGTGCAGGGGCTCAAGTAAATAACCAGGAGACAGGAACTGAAGCAGAGACCATGGAGGAACATTTGCTTACTGTCTTGCTTTCCCTGGCTTGCTCAGCTACCTTTCTTATACAGTCTAAGCATGCTTCTTCAGGGCTGGACCCATCCACAGTGGGCTGGGCCTCCTACATCAATTAGCAATCAAGGAATACCCCACAGACATAGCCACAGACCAATTCGATGGAGGAAATGCTTTAATTGATATTTGTCTTCTGAGGGTGTTTTTATGTTAGTGTTAAGTTGACAAAAACTAACCAGTACAGTCTTCTTCTCCATCTCTTATTTATGTTTATTTATTTTTATGATGCTGGAGATCAAACCCAGTCTCCCACTGAGCTACTTTTATTATCCTTCTGTTTTTCCTTCCTGTGTGTATGTGTGTGTGTGATATTATCTGATATATATATATATATATGAATGGTCTCATGGTTGTGTTCTTACTTGTGTGGACATAGAGGCTCAAGATTGATATCCAGAATCTTTCTGTATTGCTTTTCCACTCTGTTCATTGAGACAGGGTCTCTCAATCAATCCCAATTGATTGAACTCATGAATTTGGCTACTCTCCGGCTTGTTCCAGCTTGCTTTCTGTCTCCAGGCTTTGAGGCTGGACTTACAGGGAAGCCAACATGCTCATCTGGCACTTATAATGGTTCTGGGGATTCAAACTGTGGTCTCTTGCTTACTGGGGAAATACTTTAACTGCTGAACCATCTCCCCAGCCCCTTCTGATTTGATGTTATTTTCCCATTCATGGGCATTGAACACACTGATATCAAACTTTCCTTTTCCACACTTGGTCACATCCATCTCAATCCTTATTTTACATTTGGGTTGACTCTTTAGCTTTCATATGGGAAAGAGGACATGTTATTGTCTTTCCATGTCTGGTTTATTTTTCTTAATATAATGTCTTCTAATTCTATCATTGCAGTACAAATGACAGTGTTAATTCTCATTTATAACTGAATAAAATTCCACTGTTTGTGTAAGCCGCATTTTCTTCATCCATCCATCTGTTGATGGGTGCCTAGGTTCATTTTATAGATTGGCTATTCTTAACAGTGCTGAGGTATATATGGGGAAGCAGCTTGTTCTGTGATGAGAGAGTTAACTTGTTCAGGTATGTACCCAGGAATGGGGTAAGCCTGATCACATGGTAGTTCTGTGTTTAGTGTTTGTTTGGGGAATTCCCACACTGTTTTCCATTGTGGCTGCACTAATTAAATTCCCACCAACAGTGAGTATACTTTCCCCAGGCCCTGGGAACTCCTTTGTGATTACCTTACACGGGCGGTGTTTTCTGGTCTGGATTGCAGATCCCTGCTGCTGTGCTTTGAGCCCCTAGGCATTCTCAGCACTGTTCTTCCTCTGTGTGCTACAGTGCTTTACCAAAGATGGACTAGTTCCAAGATATCATCTGCAAGCCAAGGTGTGAGAAAATGTAACTGGAGTAGACAGTCTCACTTCTTCTCTGTTTCATTTGGATCAGATTGGAATTAGTATCTAGGGTAGAATAGACACATTTGTCCACTACTTTGCCAGCCTTTGAACTAACGCTGCTGTGGCCTCTGGTCTGTATACTACATTACCAGAGTTCATGACTTCCATGGGTTTCTCTCTTACTCTTCCCTTCCTCCCTCCCCATCCTGGTCACAGTTCATTTTCTCCTTCAAGTTAGTGCCTGCTGCATTATCATCTTTCTTGCTGCTTTCCCTTCAATTTCTCTATAATCCCCTCCCTTTCTCTTTTCCTAGTACACTCTCCTCCTTCTCATTCTTCATAGTTCCTCTTTTCACTGTTCTTTTTGATGTTTCTCTGTTTGTGTCTTAGAACTGCTGCTGCCATTTGTAGATATTAAAGGAGATATATATATATATATATATATATATATATATATATATATATATATATTAGAATAGGCAAATACCTTGAAAACCAATGAAACTCACTTCTACTTGTGTCCAAAAATGGGAATCAAGAACTTGAAAAATCCACATTAGTAGCATGAAGATAGAAAGAATTATGTATGATCATGCGTGGTCATGAGGCTGGGAATATAGCTCATTGGTAGAATATTTATATCATATGTGGAAAATTCTAGGTTCAGTCCTCAGAAGCACACACACATACACACACATGTGTGTGTGTGCATGTACACACAGTTACAGTCATGATTGTGGAGTATGCGTGTGAACATTCATTTTCTCACCCAGTATCAATTGAGTGCCTGCTATTGATACCTAGTTATCTCCAGGGACTGGAGATACAGAAATGAGCATGCTACTTCCATCATTAAGGACATACAATTTATATTTATGGCTTTTCTCCAGAATTTTCCAATTAACCCGCTGTTTTTCACACAAATAAGACAACAGGTATGGGACATAGCATGATGCATACAGCCATTAAATGAGTTAGCTAATGTCCAATGATCTGATCATGGCCTCAAGCAACAATAAACTGTTGTAAGTCAAAAGGTTTTCAATCGAATTAAGGCAGGCAAGATCTGGATGGGATCCTAGTTGAATCATGTTGCCTCACAGGTGATCTGAGACCACCTTTACAAACGTACATAATGTTCTTTGAATGACTTTCTATGGTGAATGAGAAACCAAACTGTCCACAAGTCATTAACCACACTCATGTGATAGAATCTTTATCCATTTTTTGAAATATGCATGAAAATAAGCTATGAAATGACCCTGGGCTTCCACAATTATGCTGTTTTTGCAAAGAAAATAACTTTAAAACAAATATTATTACCGTGTCATGCACCTTCTTTCCCCTAACTAAGGAGCATGTGATGAAATGTTCTGTCAAATTAATGGAGTTTCTATTTTTTCAGCTATAATCTTAATTAAGAAGGCATCAGAGAGCAAGAGAGGTGGCTTAGGGGTTAAGAGTGATGCTGTTTATTCAGAGGAGCCAGGTTTGATTCCCAGCACGCACATGGCAACTCTGTCACCTTCTGCATTCGCAGGTACTATACATATACCAGTAAATATACTAATAATCACATGTACAAATAAAAAAATCTTTAAAACTTTTTATTGAGTTTTATAAATTTCATACCACACCTCTGATTATAATGGGAATGTTTCCAGCTTTTCTCCATTTAGAATGACATTGGCTATGGGTGTCTTATATATAGCTTCAATTAGAGTGAGGCATGTTTCCTCCAGACCAGTTCCTTCCAGGACTTTTGACATGAATGCATCTTGGATTTTGTCAAAGGCCTTTCTGCATCTTTTGAGATAACCATGTGGTTTTTGTCTTTAAGTCTATTTATATGTCTGATTACATCTATTGACAATGTATATTGAACCATCTTTGCAGCTCTGGAATAAAGCCTATTTGATCATGGTGGATGATCTTTTTGATGTTCATATTATGTGGTTTGCAAGTATTTTGTTGAGTATCTTTGTATTGTATTCATGAGGAATATGGGGTATAGTTTTCTTTTTCTGTTGTATCTTTGCCTGGTTTTGTTATTAGAGTAATACTGGCTTCATAGAAGGAGTTTGGGAATTCTCCATCTTTTTCTATCTTTTTGAATAATTAAAGCATATTAGTTGTAGATTTTCTTTGAATGCCTTGTAGTATTCTGATGTGAATCCATCTGGGCCTGGGCTTTTATTAGTTGGGAAGTTTTGTATTGCTGTATCAATTTCCTTATTTCTTATGGGTTTGTTTAAACTATTGATCTCTTCTTGGTTTAACTTTGATGGTGTCCATGATTTTAGAAATGTATCCATTTTTTTTTTAGATTTTTGAATTTAATGGAAGTTTTTAAAGTATTCCATTGCAATGTTCAGGATCTTTTTGGTGTCTGTTGTAATGTTTCCCTTTTCATATCTGATTTTGTTGAGTTGGATTTGCTCTTTCTTTCTTTTGGTTAACTAAGCTAGGTATCTGTCTTGTTTAACCTTTCAAAGAAACAATTCTTAAATTGATTGATTTTTTGGTAGTGTTTTCTTTGTTTCTCTTTCATTCATTTCTTCTTTGATTTTTATTATTTCTTCTCACCACCTACTAGGTTTCGGTTTGTTCTTGCCTTTCTAGAGTATTGAGTTGTACTGTTAAGTCATTTATATGTGCTTTTTTGATTTTTTAATGTAGGCATTAAGAGCTATAAACTTTCCTCTAAGGACTGCTTTTAAGATGTTCTAGTAGTTTTGTTGTGTTTTATTCTCATTTTCATTTAGTTCTAGGAATACTTTTATTTCTTACTTAATTTCTTCTTTGACCCATTTATCATTTAGGAGTGTGTTTAATCTCCATGAGTTTGTGAAGTCACTAGAACTTCCTTTGCAGTTCATTATAAGCTTTAGTGCACTGTGGTCTGATCGAATGCATGGAATTATTTCAATTTTGTTTATTTATTGAGATTTGATTTGCATTCCAGGATGGGCTGCTGAGGATAAAGTGTATTCTTAGATGCTTAGGTGGAATATTCTGTAGATGTCTGTTAGGACAATTTTCTGTGTTATCATTTAATTCAGATGTCTCTTAATTTTTGTCCAGTTGACCTATTGAAGATAGTAGGGTATTGAAGTCACCTATTGTTACTCAGTTGGGGTTACTCTGTGTTTTATAGTGCTGGAGTACTGTTTTTATGAATTTGGGTGCTCCAGAGTTTGGTGCCTATATATTCATGGGTGTATTATCTTCTTGATCGATTGCTCCTTTGATTAGAATGAAGTGACCCTTTTTATCTCTTCTGATTAGTTTTAATTTGAAATCTATTTTGTCAGATATTAGAATTTCAACACCTGCTTGCTTCTTAGAGCCATTTGCTTGGAATATTTTTTTTTCATCCTTTTACCCTAAGGTACTGTCTGTCCTTGAAAGTGAGATGTGTTTTCTTGATCCATCTAGCTAGCCTGTGTCTTTTGACAGGGGAGTTGAGTCCATTGATATTTAGTGTTATTATTGAAAGATGTGAATTAGATACTGTCATTTTAATTTTTTGCATTTGTGGCCCTATTTTGTGTTTCCATTACTGTACATTTCTTTTTTTCTTTCTGTAGGCTCTTTGGTGTATTCATTCCTTAGTATTGTTTTGAATATTCTCTGTAATTTGGTGGACATGAATTCTGTAAGCCTATTTGTGTCATGAAACATTTTCCATTCCCCTTTGACCAGGATACATAGTTTTGCGGGCTAAAAGTATTCAGGGTTGGTATCCATGTTCATTTACAGCTGGGAATACTTTTGTTCAGACTCTTCTGGTTTTCATAGTTTGCATTGAAAAGTCAGCTATAATTCTAATGTGTTTCCCATTATATGTAACTTGCTGTTTTTCTCTAGTAGTTTTCAGTACCCTCTCTTTGTTCTGTACATTTAATGTTTTCACTATGGTATATCATGGGAAGTTTTTGTTCTGTTCATATCTAATTGATGTTCTGTGTTTCTTGAATCTCTTTAGATAAGACTTTCACTAGTTTAGGAAAGTTTTCTTCTATAATTCTGTTGAAGATCTGTTCAATGTCAATATCCGGAGATTCTTCTCCTTCCTGTATGCCTATAATTCATAGATTCAGCCTTTTCATCTTGTTCCACATGTCCTGAGTATTCGGTTCTGTGTGTGTGTGTGTGTGTGTGTCTTTTAATTTTATACAGTCTTTGCTTACAGAGGCTAAATCTTCAACTTTAATCCAGTCTTGATATTCTGTTTTCTGTTTTATTCACTGTGATTGTGAGGCTTTCTGCTATTGTTTCCAATTGCCTTACTGAGTTTTTCAATGTCATATTCATCTCCATTTGGATTTTTCTTCACTATTTCTATTTCTTTAGTGAATTCACTTTTCAAGTCACGAATTGTTTTTGCTATCTCATTAAGTTATATATATTGTGTATTCTTGAGCTTCCATCACAAACTTATGCCTTTCCTCTTTGAGTTCTTTGAGCTGTTTATCTGTGTTTTCTTTTAAGTTCTTTGATTGTTGTCGGGAGCCATTTGCCTGTTTTTGAGCTATGCCCTAGCTTAAGGGCTAAACAAGACAACAGTCACAGAAGTGCTGTGAGAGCAGGGTGCTTTGTTATGCAAGAATCTTGTGACTCCTGAATGGGAGTCTGCCTTGAGCCCAAGGCTGAGGACCCATTGTTAGTAGATGTGAGTGGTTTGAATATTTTCACATATGTAAATGCATGCTTGAACTCCTGATGGTGGTATTGTTCCTCATACGTTTGTAAGACTATAACTACATTGGAGATAATAAAGCCGAGGCCTCAGTATTGACTGAGTGCCCTCCCGAAACTATCTTTATCTCTCTCTCTCTTTATTTCTCAATCCTAACTCCCCAATTCAGGTACAGTTCGATTTCTGCCAGCGGGCTCCGGCAGATTGTGTTTATGACTGTTCTTTAAAATTCTGTGTCCTTCTGTTACTCTTGATGGTTCTCATTGTAGTGCACTTCTGCAGAACTAGTGGGTTTTGATGGGGACATACTCTCATGGTTTTTATATTATTTGTGTTGTTTGGGCCTGTGGATGTTCTTTGTTGGTTGTGTATCTAGTACCAACTTCTACTCTGCTTTGTGTAATTTAGTTTTGGTTCTATTTATATTGTTTATCTAGCTTGGTTGCTTTCTGTTTAGGAATGGAAAATAAGTTGGTGTTTCAAGTACTTGTAGGGTATTAGACTGGTCTGGGTGGTTGACAGGACAGAGTAGTAGGTAGGCTGTCAGGTTAGTTGAAGGGCTTGTCTGTGTTTGATAGATTAGAAGCAAGTCGAGTTTATGCTAGGGAGTTTAGCTAGTCCCAGTTAGGAAGTTAGTCCTGGCACCTGACGGGGAGGAATTGGAGCCCAGATGGGGCCAAGGCTGGCAGAGGACAGGTTGGGAGTGGGCCAGAGGAAGGGAATAGAGATGATTCACCAGATTCTTATGTGGGCAAGTCTGTCATAAGTCTTTTAAAAAAAAAAAACAACAAAAAAAACCCCAAACCATCAAGTTAGGGCTGGAGAGATGGCTCAGCGGTTAAGAGCACTGACTGATTTTGCAGAGGACCTGGGTTCAAATCCCAGCATGCACATGGTGGCTAACAGCTGTCATTAACTCCAGGTCCACATTTCTCCAGCCCCACAATCCATATTCTATCAAATGTTAATGAAATATATTTTATTTTAAATGAAACATCAAGAATTAAAGTCTTAGGGTTTTAATTTCACACTTTGAATATCAAAAAAGCAGTTACTCTTAAAATCACAGAAACATGTTAACTATATAGAAAATAAAGTAGATATTTAAGTCATTTCATTTTTATCATGATTAGAGAAAACAAATGTTTTTAATAACCACCAATAGAAATCACATTTCATGATGTCATTATTAATTTAAGATACTATAAATGTTTATAGAAAAGGATCACCATTTTTTTATGATAACCATCCTGAAAGGGGTAAGATGGAATCTCAAAGTACTTATAATTTATATTTTCCCCATGGCTAAGAATGTTGAATATTTTTTGAAATATTTATTAGCCATTTGTATTTCTTATTTCAAGAACTTTCTGTTCTGCTCCATGGCCCATTTTTCAAACATTTTATTTAATATTTTTATTTCATGTGTATGAGTGTATTTGCCTACACATATGTAAGTGCAACCATGTCATGCAAAGTCTGTGGAGGTCAGAAGAGAACAACTGATTCCTCTTGAACTGGGGTGATGGCTGGTTGTTAGATGCTATGTGGGTGCTGGAAATTGAACCTGGGTATTCTGGAAGAATAGCCAGTGCTCTTAACTGCTGAACCATCTCTCCAGCCCCAACCATGGCACATTTTTTGATTGGGTTGCTTATTTTCTTGGTATTTTATTCATATTTTCTTTAAAACAAACTTTTATTTTTATATATTCTTTGAAAATTCATGCATGTGTACGATGTATCTTATATCTGCAGCATTTTGAGTTTTTATATTTCCTATATATTTATCCTTTGTTGTATATACTACTAGTAAACATTTTCTTTGATTCTGGGAGCTGCCTCTTTACTCAATGCACATCTTCATTCATTTGCTGTATTGAAGCTTTTTAATTTCATAATGTATCATTTGTTAATTATTAGATTTATTTCCTGAATGACTGGATTCATATTTAGAAAGTCCTTACTTAAGCCTGTATCTTGAAGTGTCCTCCCTAAATTTTCCTCTAGCAGTTTCAGAATTCCAGGTTTTGTGCTTGTTAGACCCCACTCTGAGCCCGGGGACTCGAACCCCAGTGGGCCACCTGGGCGACTAACATCAGGAGCCCCAGTCCCAAGGATCCAGACCGTCAGATGCAAAAAACAAGAGGAGGTTTATTTCACTTGCGCAAGTGGGGGAGCCAAGCCCCCCCTGACCTCGGCCGGGCCAGGCTTTTTATAGTAGAAACTCACAGTATTATCATACATTATCATATAGGGCACTTGTTACATTTGGATTGGCTTTTGGCCTACAGACCAGGGTCACAGAGAAGACAATTTTTACATAGTCCAACCTTTTTTTCCAGAAATGCCATACACATTATTTTGCAGTTTACAAGATGTTGACTTAACTGAATGTTTAACCCACAATGCTATAGACAGGATATTAGGGGCTCTTCTTGTGGAATGTTTAACCTACAACTAACTCTATAGACGGGATATCAGGGGCTCTTCCTGTGAAATGTTTAACCCACAGACATTATCTCACATACCATGAGATGTTGACATGACCTTTGTGGTCTCTGGGATTTTCTAGTTGGGAGGAGGTAAGCTAACAAAGGGGACCAGGTATTTTTCCATGAAAGCGGGGGTCCTACATGCTGAGTTTTTCAATCCATTTGAAATTGAATTTTAAGCAGGGTGAGAGATAAGGTTCTAGTTTCATTCTTTCACATGTAAATATCTTGTTTCCCCAGCACAGTTTGTTAAAGATGCTATCTTTTCTCCTCAAAAATTAGGAGGTTGCAGTTGCATGGATTTATGTCTATATTCTCTATTATATTCCTCTAACTACATGCCTGTTTTCCTGTCAGCGTATGTTATTTTTATTACTACTATTCTGTGGTGTAACTTGAAATTCGCTATGGTAAAGTTTGCAGCACTATCCATTTTGTTCAGGATTGCTTTGCCTATTCATTGTCTTCTGTGACTCTGTAGTTCTTTTTCTATTTCTGTGAATAAATTTGATTAGGATTGCACTGAATCTGTCGACTTCGTTTAGTAAGTGTATCATGAATTCTCTCATGGTGAGACCCAGTGTGCAGCCCCACCTCCTCCACCCCTAGGTTTGAACTGGTTGAGTGGACAGAGAATGCACCTTTAGAGAAATTAATTTATTCTAGGTTACTTACAAAGCGTTCATCCCTGGGGAGAGAGACAGAAATTTCGTATGGCGGAGCCTGCATTTTGATCATAAGTCTCCTGGACCTCTGGAACATGTGCCCAAGATGGATCCCCAGTGCCCTGCCCACCTATCTCCTTCCCATCCTTCCATGTGTTTCCTCTAGACTTCTCCATTTAAGTCACTGGTTAGTTGGCTGCCAATCACATTTGGAAGCCTGTCCCTCTCAGCAGAAAGAAAACTGAAGCTGTTTATCTATACAACAATAAGACCATCATTTTCATAATACTAATTCTTCTAATCCTTGAGCATGGGAGAGTTTTGCTTCTTCTATTGTCTCTTCAATTTCTTTCTTTGATGTTTTCAAGTTTTCTTTTGCAGAGGTCTTTTACTTTCTTGGTTAGGTTTATGCCAAGGATTATGTGTGTGCATGTGTTTGTGTTTGTGTATGTGTTTATTGTAAGTAGGATTATTTCTCTGATTTATTTCTCAGTATGTCCTTAGTAGATAGAAAGGCTATTGGATTTTAATATGTTCATTTTGTATCCTTCCACTTTACTGAAAGTGTTTGTTGGCTCTAAAAGTTTGATGGTAGAGGCTTTTGAGTCTTTTATGTGTAGAATCATATTATCTGCAAAAAAATACTTTGATTTCTTTTCTGTTTGTATCTTCTCTATTTCCTTCTCTTGTCTTGTTGCTTTAGCTAAGACTTCAAGCATATTAGAGAGGAGTGGGAAAAGTGGACATGCATGTTTTGCTCATGATTTTGGTAAAAAGGCTTCAAGGTTTTCTCCATTTAGCATCATGTTGTCTGCAAGTTTGTCATATGTAGCCTTTATAATGGTGAGATACGCTCCATCTATTCCTGTCCTCTCCAAGGATTGTGTCATGAAGAGATGACAAAATTTGTGGAAGTTCTTTTTGGCAAATGTTGAGATGATTATGCAGTTTCTGCTCTTGAGTGCATTTCTGTGATGAATCCCATTGACTTACATTGTACTATTCCTGTACCTTTGGAATGAAGCTCTTATGATCATGGTGAAATCTTTGTGATCTGTTCTGAAATTCAGTTTGCAAGTATTTTATTGAGAACAGCTTCATCTATGTTCATCAGGGAAAATGATCATAATGTGTGCATGTGTGTGTGAGTGTGTATTTCTTTATCTTGTTTTGCCATCAATGTAATACTGTGTTGGGCACAATGCAGGATGGGCCTAGCCAGGCCACCTACTAGGAGGAATAGAGGCTCCTGTGGGTGTGGCGTTCTGCTCTGGCTAGTTGTGAGACCAGCACCTGGAAAGAAACTGCCTACTTGGGGAGAAACTTACTATTGGCTGTATTTGGGACCCCACCCCATAAGGTCATTGGCTATCCAGGCCTAAAAGAGCTTGTGCACATATTCAATAAATGAGTTTGCAGTGCCACACACTTGGCCTGCTTCCCATCCAACTCCCAGAGTTTGTGTCTTAACTCTGCATCTACTCACCCCCTCCCCAAATGGCGGAGTTCCCTTCGGTCCTCTCGGGCTGGCCCTGAGTGCTGAGACCTATAAACGCCCATCTTAGGGCTGCCTTTATTATATCCATTGATGTATTGTATTTCCATTTCCATTATATTCTAGAAACTTTATTATTTCCTTGATTTCTTCAATGACCAATTCATTATTTAATAATGTGTTGTTTAGTCTTCATTGGTTTATGTATTTTCTTTAGTTATCTTGTTATTGATTTCTATATTTAATCATTCTAGTCACAGAATACAAGAAATCCTTTCAATTTCCCTATATTTGTTGAGACTGGCTTTGTGTTCTAACATGTGGTCTATTTTAGAATAAATCCCATGAACTATTGAGAAGAATGTATGTGTGCTCCATATTTCAGTGGGTAGAATGTTCTGTTGGTGTCTAGGGCCATGACTTAATGATGATTTTTAACTCCAAAGTTTATATACTGTCTTAGTTTGCCTTTAATCACTGTGAGAAAAAACACTGGCCAAAATCAACTTGAGAAGGAAAGCGTTTATTTTATTACATCTCCCAGGAGACTGTTTCTCACTGAGGAAAGCCAAGGCAGGAGAGCCTGGAGCACAGACCATAGAAGTACACTGCTTACTGGCTTGATTTGGGAGAAGACTACATTGGTATTCAGTGCTATTATTGAAAGGTGGATGTTAATCTTGATCATTTTTAAAAAATTGTATAGGGCTTGGTGCTTTCTCTCATCCTCTTGGATGTGTTTACCTGTCTCTTCAATATTACGTTCTTTCTAGTATCCTCAGTTTATAAGACTTAATGCTTATAAATTGCTTCACCCTCGTTTGATCATTGAAAGTCTTTTTCTCTCAATTTTGACAGATGGTTTTGCTAAGTATAGTAGTCTGAACAGGGAGTTGTGTTTTTTCAGAATTTGAAATACATTCTTCCATACCTTTCTAGGTTTTAGATTTTGTGTTGAAAAAGCAGCTGTTCTTCTGATGGGCCTGTCTTTAAATACGATTTGACCTTTCTTTCTTGCCTTTTTCAATATACTTTTTGTTATGTACATTTAGTGTTTTGACTATAATATGATGTGAGGAGTTCTCATCTGGTTCTGTGTCTTTGAATCTGCATACCTCTTGTACTTGAATGAGCATCTCCCTACATTTCAGAAATTTTTTCTGTGATTTTTTTTGAAAAATTTTTCTATCCTAATGATGTAGAATTCTTCTTTTTCTATGCCCAAAATTTATATATTTGGCATCTCTAAGATCTTCTCTGTTCTATTCATGCATCTAAAAAATATTTATCACTGACTTTGACAGAATGATCAATCCCTCTCTTTGTTTTCAAGTCCTGTCTTCCACATGGTTCATTCTATTGGTGAGGCTTTCAAATGAGCGTTCACTTGACTTACTGAATTTTTCATTTCCTGCACTATTTCAGTTTGGGTTTTCTTCAGTGTATTTATCTCTTTGTTGAATTCTATTTTTATATCCTAACTTGACTTCCTTATTTAATTCAGTTTTATGTTCTCTTCAAATTCATTCTGGAGATCATTGGCATTTTATTGGAATTTATTCACAGGTTTATTGATGTTCTCTGTGAATTACTTGAACATATTTTTAATCATGTTTTTGAGTTCTTTGTCTGGAAGTTTGTCTATGTCACACTCACTGCATTCTTACTATGAGATTGGTAATTTTTGAAGGACACATTTTGATTTTTCATGTTACATGTGTATAAAGCATACAAAAGCATTAGGACTTAAGCATCTGGAGTTAGCTTGTTGTTTAACTCTTTTTGGAGCACTTTTTTTCAGTGAACAGTTGGATTAGTGCTTGATGTTCCCCCAGCCTGGTTAATCTTGGCTTGGCTCAGTTCTGCTTGAAGTTGAGTTGTGGAGACATTCAAGGCCAATTTGTGGATGGGGTATCTAAAGTAGTCTTGGCTTATCTAGAAGAGACTTGGCCTCTGATCTCATGAACCAGGGTCCATTGACTATGGCAGGGCCATATATAAAGACAGAAGTTCATACATTCTCTGACCTCATGAGCTATGGTGTACGTGATGTGGCAGGAGTGTGTACTAGAAGAAGCATTCATCCCAAGTCCTTTAACTTTACCAGTCAGGATGTGTTTGTGGTACAGTGGGAGTGTGAGCTGGGAGAGTGGGGGGAGTGTCTGCATTGTCTGGTTTTGCCAGCTGTAGTGTTCAATGTGACCAGAGTATGCACTGGGGAGGCAGATTCTTGAGTCAAACTTCATCAGCCAGGGTGCAGATAGGGTAATGAGAGTGTGAGGGAGGTATCTTGACTCCTCTGACTTAGTCAGCTGGAATGTAGGCAGTACTGCAGAAGTGTGTGCAAGGTCAGAGACCATGCATCCTCTGACTTCACAAGCCTGGGTGCACACAGTGGTGTGGGAGTCTGTGCTCAGCACAGGGGTCCCATGTCTTCTAGCTTTACTAGCTGGGATATGCACAGTATGGAGAAGCAGAGCAGGGTTTAAAGCTTAAAACCACACAATTACATGATGCCAGAGGCCAAGCTAGTAACCGTGGTTACACCATACCAGGGGCAGTTAAAAAAAAGGTTTCTAAGGTTCAGTTAGGAAAAACAAGTTTCTCAGAATTTCAGAAAAACAATGAATGGGCTTCCTGAAACTGCAGGTATGGCTGGGAGAGGACATTCTACCTGGCTACATATAAGTCTTCCAGTATTGTAGAAACAATGTACTGTCTGCTTGAGACACTTTTGACTGGGTGGGTGTGTTTGCATGAGCAGCAAGGTGAGACTGAGCAAAAACACAGAGTAAAGCAAAAGTCAGCTAGAATAAAATTGAGTCAATTTAGGTACTTCAGGTGTAACCTGAAAGTTCTTCCACATATGGAGTATCTGTGTCCCAATCCATGAATAACTAGAATCTATGCATTCTCCTGCAACAGAATCCAAAACGCAAATACATTTTATAAAGACTAAACTGTTACAGGCTCGTGTTTTCATAAAATGAAATCCTGAAAGTTCTCCAAAGAATTTTCATCCTCAATGTGATTGTTCTGGCAAACTGAAAATAGTTTTTCTTCTAGAAATCCTATATTGCTGCATCCTTAATTCCCACTGAAGTTGAAAGCTCTGAATGGACTTTAATACCCTTAAACCAATGCTCATGTAAAAAAACCTCCCTTCTTTTTTAGAGATGTTCTCTCTATTTCTCTCTCTCTCTCTCTCTCTCTCTCTCTCTCTCGATAGTTTTACTATATAGCTCATACTGGCCTCAAATTTGCCCTTCTCTTCAACTTCTTAAGTGCTAGGACTAAATACATACACCATCATGCTCCTGATGTATTTAGCATCTTAAGTACAGAAAAGAGATGCCCCAATTCTTTTAGGGATCTATGTTTCAGGGTTACTGTCATTTTTGAGTTCTTAATACGGTAAGTGAATGAAATGTCTGTGGTTTGAGGTTCAAGGGGGATACTGAGGCAGGTTATCTTTTTATTGAAAGTTATTAATATTATGGACAGATAGATAGACAACACCATGGCATGCACTCTGAAGGGAACTCAAGCATGGCAGAGTGGGGGTTTCCTTCTTATGGGTTTCAGAGGAAAGGGGAGGCTTCATGCTATGTAGCTGGTGAGTAGTCCATAGTACTGCTTTGCCAGCACGTTTTCTCTGGTGGAAGAGATGGGGAGGGGTGTCTAGAATTGCAATGAAAGGAGGGATGGATCTTGCATTATAATGTGTGGTTTCAAGAATGTGGGGGAAGTGGGGAACAGAGTTATTAAGATGTACCCATCATCCAGGATGGGGGGTGGGTGAACCATTAACAGCCCTCTGGTATCCTGGAGCTGATGGCCTGGGTCTGTAAACTTCCTTGGGGAAATGAGAGGGCACTAGCTATTCTGAAGTTCAGACATCTAAGGAGACTGTTAGAGTGCTCCAGATTCACTGACATGCCACAGAAGCTGTGAGAAAGAGGCTGCTCTAGGTGAATATGTCCTCGTTAGTCCCTATCCCAAAACTTAACAGTGAGACAGTCAATCTTGGTTATCACCTTTATTGATTCAGATACCAAGGTGAAATTGACTTGCTACTCCAAAGAGAAGGAAGAATATGTCTGGAATACAGGAGATCCTTTTGGGGTATCTCTTAGTGTTACTATATCCTGTGATTAAGAGCAATAGGAACCTCTAACAACTCAATCCAGGCATGATGATAAATGACCCAGACTCTTCAGTAATGAAGATGTGGATTACTCTTCCCAGTGAAGAACCAAGATCTGATGTACTTGCAAAGTGTAATACAAAATGCTGGTAGAAGAAGGTAATTATAAATACTAGATAAGGCCAAGTGACCTGTTACAGAAATGAGAATTCTGATTACCTTGTTTCTGTCTTATTTTGTTAAGACTACATTTGTACATATATAAAGTAGATTTCTGGCCTTCCTTCTTTTTTTCTTTACTATATAATATAGCATCAGTAGAAATATTAGTAGTTAAGTTTTATAAATCTATATTATTATATTTAAGTTATAGAATATTAAAAGACTAAACATTTCTCCTGGGACAGTTTTCATCCATTCTGGGGAAAGAATATTGTACATAGTTGGTTGTAAATAAAATAGTTACAGCATATTAAGCAGAACTATGACCTTATTGCCCCTCATTTGGAAATCAAGCATGACTTAAAGAAATATGATTGGATTTCAAGTTGACAAGGAATGGGCTTTGATGATTAATCTTGGCTGTCAACTTGATTAGATATGGACTCAACTAAGAAACACATCTCTGGGGAGGTCTTAAGGATTAACTGAAAGGTAAGACCCTATCTCAGAGTTCCAAGAAAACAGCAGTGCTGCTTGCCTGTCTGCCTTTAACTCTTTTTGGTGAGTGCATCTATCCCTTTGTCATTGCTGCTGCTGCCGTCCTTTGCTGACATCAGGACCCAATTTCCTTAGCCTTGCAATGTGGACTGAAGAATACCAGCAGCCCTCCAGGAATCTTCCAGACTTCCAGTGCCAAATCGAGAATGCTGAGACATCCAGCCTCATGGGCTGAGAGGCTACCGAGTGCTCAGTTTCTGTAGTGTGCAGATGGCTATTGGATTATCTAGCTCTTATTATATAAGTTAATCCAGTATCTTTCTGTAATATGTGTTCATTCAATCAGCTCTGTTCCTCTATAGAATTCCAATTAATACCCTAAGTATTAAATAAATGGGGCCAGCCAGTCTCCAACTTTGCTTTCTTTACTTCCTGTGTATTTGAATGAACTTTTCTCAGAAACAAATTCCTGTGCATCCTTTGTAATACTGAATGCTAGAAGCCACTGCCTCCTTAACTATTCATGGCAGATACCATTGCTCTCTTCTCACTTGAAATTTGGGAGTTTGATTTTTCTGTGCAGTTCTATGAGAGTTGCTCTCCCTGAGCACATGAGGCTCCCTTGAGTGATGCCTGGTGTGCTAAATGTAGTAGGTGCACCTATTGCTGTTTCCTTTGTCATCATACCCTGCAGTTCTTCCTGATAATGCCCCAAGGACTTCCTCTTGCTAGCAAGAATATACAGTTCCACTCTCCCACCATCCCCTTCTGCCTGTCTTTAGCCTTTATATTGAGACTGCATCTGTGCCCATAGATTCTAATCTCAGTAATATGTTTCTATCTTCATAACCACTAAGGATTTGCATAGTTGCAGATGGATATATCTGAAGGGAAAGAGGTAGCAGACTAATGTAAAAGCAAATCATACAGACATGTATGAAATAAGATGGCATTTTACCATTATCATTGCTTACAAAAAGGAAGTACAGGTTGATGAAGAAAGAGCTAGTGAACCACATAGATGAACTTTCTGTGAAAAGTCTCTCTTCTTGCTGATCAAACATCATAAGATTTTCCTAGTTTCCATAAAGTCATAACACAGAACCCAAATATATTATTCAAAGATGCCCTTCAGATTGGTGGTTCCTAGGCTTTCACAAAGCAACAAATTTGAAAACTCAATTTTTAAAGTACTTCTTATGGTCAACATAATTTAATTAGGAAAATAATTAATAATTATTAATTAAATATATTAATTAAATAATGAAACTATATGCTGAGCATATAGTTCAGCAGTACAATGCATTTTTGCATGAACTATTTCCTGATTTCAACCTCAGGTAGCCCCCCAAAATAAATTAATTAAAGAATTTTTAAAGGTATCATATGAAGGAAATAATTACAGAGTGATCACATTGATCACATCTTGTTTGCTGAAAACTTAGCCCACTGTGGTACATGCTTTATCAATTACGACTGAAAATTTCATGTTATAGAGACTGGCACCTGGGGTCATTGTTTTGGAAATTAATTAAATCAATAAATTATAATACCTATCAAGGTCAGTTGTTAGTTTCAAGGTCCAAACATAAGGTTGGACTACTTGCTTATGCCAAATTCTTTTGATAGTCAGCCTAGATCTCAGCATATTACCTACTTACATATATACTCACATATATATGTGCATATGTAATACTTTGCTGCACACACACTGTACAGTATGCTACATACTTGTCACCATTGTTCTTGCATTTATACTGCACAACTGACTGGAATTCTTTCCTATATTGAGGTGGCACCTTCTGATTTTGACAGAAAAAAATGAAATATGCAGCAACTGGGCAGAGCCTTTGCTTTCTGCAGGCTGAGCACCTTCCCAGGGCTTCAGTTTCTCCTAAGACTGCAGAATCCTTGTGTTCCCAGTATCTTTCTCGTGGTGCAAAACAAAACTCTCACTGCCCTTGGCAGCACACTCTTCCGTGGGAAGAAAATCTGAAATGACTCAGAGAAAAGGATGCCAGGGATGACTAGATGGGAGGGTGCTCTAGTCTGAAAAATCCCACTGTCTTTGAATCCTTTTTTCTAATCAGGAGATATTTCACCACAGTTTGCAGCCCAGAGGGAGAAAACTGATTAATAGGATGCCCAAACTGCTACAATCTCTAGGGAGATGAACTAAGGTGGGGTAGAAGGGTCGTATCTCATTGGTAAGTCTGGACACATTCACGACAATAAGGACCTAGCTAGCACCTTTGTGATTCGGGAGAGAGAGCTTTGATATCAATAACTAAATTTGATTGGGCTAAGGGTGTAGTTTAGTTGATGATTCCAGGATGCAGACAGTTGGAATTATAGGTTTATGGGATTGGAAGAGACCTCACATCAGTTTCTCAAACCCATCATCTATGGTTGAAGAGGCTGAATGCATGAAGGCACAAAACACCAGAGGGACCCATACCCTCAAGTCTTGGCACTGTCATGCATAGTCCCAGCTCCACATCCAGGGTCTCCTGCATACTGCTTCCTGTGATATCTGTCCGCTCCTGCTCCTACATAAAGCTGCTCTTGACTTCTGTGTATAGAGATGATGACCACAGCAAAGTTTCCATGTCCATGGTTTACATATTCCTTGGTCAGAACTCTTAGCCAACATGTGAGTCCTTGGAAACCATCCTTGAAAAAATATTTTTCAGAACTTTAAAAAGACTCTTTATAGTGTATCACAGATGCATCTTCCCCTTCCAGACAGATATTTTAATTTCTTGGCCTTGGCACTTAAACTAGTTATTCTTGACACCTTTTTTTGCTCTAGCCTGACTGAAAAAAATAACATACTCCCTAGTCAATAGCAGAAAATCCCACATGGTAGGGAAGGGTGTCGATACACCCCCCATTATTATTTGTAGAATTCTTCCCTCACCCAAATGCTTTTGAAAATTGTTAATCCCAATTATAATAAAAATGTGTATTAACCATAAATACTAATCTGATAATAGAACATATATCCCTTTTTTGGTATAGTGTGGTGTGTATAAGTATACACATTCGTGTATGTATGCCCATATGAATACAAGTATGCTTGCACATATGTGTGCATGTACATGGAGGCAGAGGTCTACATAAAGTGTCTTCTTAATTGTTTCCCACATTATTTTTTGAGACAAGATCACTAATTGAAATGGAATCTTAACAATTTACCTAGACTGACTGGTCAATGATCTAAGGACACTCTCTGCTTCCTCAGCACTAGAATTACAGACATATATCTTATACCCATATGCAACATGGATTCTAGGTACCCAAACTCAGGTCCTCATGCTTGGCTGTAGAGTATTTTGACAATTGTTCTAGTTTGCTTCTCTATTGATTGGCAAAACACTGACCAACTTGGGAAGGAAATGGTTTATTTGGCTTATCCATTAGAGTTGATCATCCCAGGAAGCCAGTATAGGAGCTCAAGAAAGGCTCTTAGAGGCAAGAACTGAAACAAAGACCATGAAAGAATGTTGGCATATTGGCTTGCATTCCAGGGTCATGTTCAGCTATCTTTCTTACGCATTTCAGGCCCACCTGCTCAGGGATGGCACTGCCCAGTGGGCTGGGTCCTCCCACATCACGTAGCAGTTAAGAAAAGTCCCCACGGACATACCCACGGCCAGTTTAATGGAGAAAATTACTCATAATTTATCTTCCCAGGAATGTCTAAGTTTATGTCTATTTGACACCAACTGAACAATCTTCCCATCCCTAGAATCACAGCCTTTCTGCACTTTGGAAACCCCACGACAGATTCACAGTTCCATCTTCCATGAAAAATGCAAATGTGCCAAAGAAGGTTGATATTATCTATCTTCATTCTTCCTAGATAGTGGCTCAACAGAGTAGGAAGGTGAAATCTTTTTCTCAGATACTTCTAGGAACAGCAATCATACAAATGGGTCACTAACACCAGCCAGATGCATCCTTCAGTTCCCTGATGCTTTCAAGGAGCACTGTGCCTTCCTCAACATCTTTCATTCCTTTTACAGAAAGCTTCCTATCACTCAGATCAACAAAACCCTGCTTATTATTACTGGTGTTCTGCCTCAAGACACCTTTTGAGAGGTGTTTTGTTGTAGAAAGTGAAATTTATTAGCAACTCAAGTAAAACATTAACTAAATAAGACAAGGTATAATGCATTAACATTGTTGATTTATTTGTTTTTATTTTATGTGTATAAATGTTTTGCCTTCATGAATGTAGGTGTACCTGTGTTATGTAGTGTCTGCAGAGGCCAGAAGAGAACATCAGATCTGGAACTGGAGTTACAGGTAGTTGTTAGCCACCATGTGGGTGCTGGGAATGAAACTGGATCCTCTGTAAAAGCAGTCACTGCTGTTAACTGCTGAACCATCTCTCCAGCCCCTTAAAGATATTTTTTTGACAAAGATTCTAATTATGTGGCTCAGGCTGAACTCGAACTTGTGATGCAGCTCAACTTGGCCTCAAAATCACAGTTAATACCCTGCTTCAGCCTCTTGAGTGTTCGAATGATGGCCCTGCACAATTATTCCTGGCCATGAACTATAACGACCCCTTGGAAATGTCTTTTATTCTTTTGGAGAGTAGATTGAGATGCTACACAAATTAAATGCTTGGAGAGTTTTATTGTATCTTTCCACTGTTGTTTCCTCATTAATTAATCTAAGGAGCTAGAAGACAGAGGAAACTATGTGGACTAATAAGGGTTTGTAGACAAGATTCTAAAGATCTTTTATTCATACATTTAGCTATTTTTTTGAGGCCAGATTGTGTGTTATGATCAAGTTTCTGGACAAAATGGTAAAACATCTCTATTTTCCATTCTCTAAGTCTGAAAGGCCACAGGAAAGACAGAAGAAGGGGACAGTATCACATGCACAGGGGACAGTAATCCTCCTGATGAGAGAGATACCTCCACAGGTGTAAAAAACACAGACAGTAAAGTATCAAGCCTGACCACAAAATCTATGATCCAAATCTATAATCAAATCTATTACGATTTTTGGGCTGGAGAGATGGCTCAGTGACTCAGAACACTTGTTGTTCTTCCAGAGGACCCAAGTTTGATTTCCAGCACACACATAGCAGCTAACACTTCATAACTCCAGTTCTAGGGGATCTAACATTCTCTTCTGGCCTCTGTAGAGCACTGCACGCATGTGGTATACTTATATGCATGCAGATAAAACACTCATACATATACAATAAAAATAAATAAATAACTGCTATGAATTTTTTTCTGGGCATGGTGGTACATGCCAATTATCTCAGTAGTTTAAAGGATTAGGAAGAAGGAATTATTACAAGATTGAGGCCAGCCTGGGCTATAGAGTGAGTTATAGGCTAGTTTACTTACAGAATGAATCCACTTCTTAATAAAACAAATAAAAAATCAATTTCAAGGCAAGGACAGCAGATCATTGATGTCACAGCAGGAGTCTATGTGTGACTGCTCAACCAGCATACTGTCCAGCTTCCCTATGTGTCTATAGAAATGGTATGATGCAAAGGATTCACTCAAGTGTGAGCCTAGTGACATAGCAGAGGGATGCCTCTGCTCAGGACGCCCTTCTCACAGCTGAGCAGGTACAAGGCGAATGAAGCTTGCCTCAGCTGTGTCCATCAAGTAAGTGCAGTTTTCCTGGGATGTTTAACCATCAGCTATGTCACCAGTCTTCCTACCCAGATTCCAGGTAGACAACTCGGAGCAGGTGGACAATGATACCCACTTGGGCAAAAATCTGTTTAGCTCTGTCTCTTCCCCAGTTATCATCCTGTGATACAGAGGTTATTTGCAGTTATTCTGAGAAGTCAGACAAGAAGCATAAAACCTTCAGCATAAAGGGAAGCAAGGAAGTCAGGGGTACAGTTTTCCTGCAGCCTCACACCCACCTAGAAGTTTCAGCAAGTATCTGTCTTATGCTTCTTGCTTGTTCTGATGGTAGCACTTTATTTTATTTGTCTGTGTGCATGTGTCTATGGTTTCTGCTCAAATGTGTGTATGTGTTAAGGGGTGTACATGCTTGTGCATACACTGGAAGGGTCAGAGGAAGACATCAGATATCTCCGTCTATTGTTCCCAACCTTATTTTTAGAGACTGTCTCTCGTTGAACTTGAACCTCCTCATTTTGGCTAAGCGGGCCATTAAGCTCTCAGGATTCACCTGTATGCCTCTCTACCCCAGGGTTATAAGCACATGCAGCCATGCCTGGTTTTTATGTGGGTGGTGGAGATTTGAACTCAGGTTTTCTTGATTTCACAAGTGTTCTCTTCCACTGAGACATCTTCCCAGCCTTATCGGTAGTGTTCTGATAAACTGATAGTCAATGCCCTAGTTTTGATTCTATTGCTATGATAATGCACTGAGCCAAACCACTTTGGAGAAGAGAGGGTTTAATTTCTTCTTGCAACTTCAAGGTCACAGTGCAACATCAAGGGAAGCCAGTGCAGGAATTCAAGGCAGGAACTGTAGCAGAGACCAGAGTGGAACACTGCTTACTTACTTGCTTCCTTAGCCTGCTTTCTTATACAATCCACCTGCTCAGGTGTTGACTGGGTCTTCTTATACCAAGAAAATGCCCCATAGACATATTCACAGGTCAGTCCAAATGAGGAAATTCCCCAACTGAGGTTCCTCTTCCCAGGTGTGGCAAACTGACAATGAAAACCAACTATGGCAGACAACATGGGTGAACTCAAACTGGAAAATACTGACACATACTTTCCAGAAGAACACCATAATGACTGCGATCTGTTATCTAGTATTGTACAGATGGATTCACATACCCTGCTGTATCTTGTTTATACTGATTTAAACATTTCTGGTACTTTGTATGCACTCCTTGAACATTTTCTATTCATTGATTTTATTTAATAACTAATGAAAAGCAATATTGCTTTAAAGAATCTCTGAGCTATAATTTCAAACACTAGAATGCGAATCTGTATAAGAATAATCCTGCAGTAAATATGGCTCTTATAGTAAGTGTGTGAAAGAATGATGTAAATGGTTTGTTTTTAATACCTTTAAATTGACTAGCCAAAACCCTATTTGTTAAAAGCTTGCAGTAGATAATTGATGATACAGAAAATATGTGCCATGAATTCCTTTTCCCCTTTAATTTTGGGGCATTTTAACTCCCCTTCCATGAGGCCCCTCTCTATGGCCCTTTTTTAGTTTCCTGACTTTTTTGGATTTTTCAGTTGAAGCATGCCTGTCTAAAAATTAAAAGCTAGTGTACACTTAAGAGAAAGCATGCGGTGCTTGTCTTGCTGTGTTGGGTCACCTCACTTTCCAGTTTCATGCATTTAGCTATGAATTTAGGTGTTCATTTTTTTTTAACAGTTGAAGAATATTCCATTGTGTAAATGTATCACACTTTGATTATCCATCAGTTGGTGGATCTTTCCATTTCCTGGCTATTGTGAAGATCAGCAATGAATATGGATGAAAAGATGTCTTTATAGTTGGATATAGTCTTTTTTGGTATATTCCTAAGAATGGGATGACTGGATTATGTGATAGCTCTATTCTTAGCTTTATGAAGATCCTCCACACTGATTTCCAAAATGGTTGCTCAAGTTTACCCTCCATCCGTAACTGAATAAGTATTGAAGTGACTCTTAATGATTTACTGTTATACCCACAGATTAGTACATGTCTCACCTCTTAACTGGGAAACTTCTTCTTGTAGCAGATGACAATTAACTCAGAGACCTGCAGCTGGCCAACATGCAGAGAATAGGAACCTGAGAAGTGTTTGGTCTTAAGTTGGATGACTATTTCACACTCTCTCCTCCTAAGACTCAATGATCATCTTAGAAGAGGGGGCAGAAAGAATATAAGAGTCAGAGGTGGTAACTGAATACTTTGAAACCATGTTGTTTGGACACAAGGGGAGCTTCACACATGAATCCACACTATTTGTGATAACATGCACAAGATCTATGCAAGCTCAAGTCAGATAAAAACCAAGCATGGATGGAGATGAACAAGAAGTCCTAGCCCTACCTGAAGATCTTTTGACAATTGATAGCTGCTGGAGAGAAAGTCAGATTTCTTAAACAATGTAACATCTGGTAGGTTAACCAGGCTGTCACATGATTACTGTTCACTGGTCTTATTCAATGAAAGAGATTTCAAAGGAAAAATGTGCAGTTTGGTGAAGAAAGGAAAATGAAGTTAAAAGTGTCAGACAAGGAAGGCGCAGACAAAGAAACTATGCTTGTTAAACAGATTTGCACCGTTAAAGGACAAATGTCTTACTTTGCACTGAAACAATTGGAAATCTTCCCTAAGAACAAGGGAAGACTCCAACTTGGAAAAAAAATCACATTCCTTTGAAAAGAGAAGCCCTAAACAGAATGCCATCACAAGGGTTTTCTGAGCCCAAAGGACAACCTAATGAAATGTTTCCTTAGAGTTAGGCTCAAAGGACAATTACAACTGGTCAAAGGGGTTCAAGATACATTTCAGGCTGGTAGTAGAACTTGACAGTGTTATCCCCAGGGTACTGGATTCGCAGACATAAAAGATGAGGAGAACTGGATGCTTTTACCCACCAAAGTTCTATGAAATGGCTGAGGTCAAGAAATGCATGATAGGGACAGGGTCCTTGAAAAGAGGTCCCAAGAGGTCACTGTGTGAAGATATGGAGGTGAAGTCCAGGTTGCAATGGAGACACCAGGATGTGGGAGATTCTAAGATTATGGGATATCTTTTGAATAAAGATACAGGTATAGAGTAGAGTGATCTAAAAGCGAGGCTAAGTGCACTGGAGTCAGAAGAGCTTCAGAAGTGGGATTGCCCATCATGGTTCCATCATGAGTCCCAGATGAAGATGACAGGCATGGAGTTGCAGGATTTCATGTTTTTCCTGCTAGGTTTCATTTTCCTTTGGTTCGGTCTTTTCTTGTTATCCACTCATTCCTCCTTTTTAGAGTAGGGATATTTGTTTTTGTCACTGTATAAACATGTAACTTGTTTTGGGACTTTTCAGGGGCTTACAGTTTATAGGTTGCCTTGAGTCTCCAAAGAGACTTTGGAATTTGGACTTACAAACAAATCTGGGACTATTAAAGACTACATAGTACATTTAGAGGAACACTAAATACATTCTGCATTATGAGATTCTAAAAAGAGACTTTAAATGCCAGGGATGGACTGCTATGATTAAAAGAGATATGTTTCAGTGTCAAGTTGACAAGTGATGTGATGATGGGTAACCTTTATTGTCAACAACTTGACTCAGTTTAGAATGGAAACACACATCTGAGTGGTCTGTGAAGGTGCTTTCTGAAATGTTTAAATTACAGAGAATCCATTTTGAATGTGAATAACACCATCCAGTGAGCCAGGACACTGGGACTGTGTAAAAAGAAGAAAGTGAACTAAGCACCACAGCTCACTTCTTTTAGTTCCTGTCTGTAAACAACGATGTGACCAGCAGCCTTATCCTCTCACCTTTCTCATTATAATGGACTGTGCCTTCACATGGCACACAAATACACTCTTCCTTCAGTGGCTATTGTCAGGTATTCTGTCACAGCGCTGGTAAAATAGCTAATATACTGGTTCAGGGAGTTTGCCATGTGGAGACCGTGGCGGGGGCCAGGAAATATAAATATATATATATATATATGCATATATATGTGTGTGTATATATAACTTCTGTTCCTTCTGCTTCATTTTGCTGTGCACCTAAAGTATCTCTAAAAACTAAGATCTGCTGATTTAATAACATGTGTAAAGTATTGTGTTGATTATGTTTCCTCTAAGAGTTAAGGACTCAGAGACTCAATGTGACTACAGATGATAGCTATAGGAGTTGCTACAACAGTATCAACCCTTGGGGGAAACACTCAGCAACTTCATAGAATTCCACACACACTCCTGGAAGAGACATTGACATTGGGGTTGCTTAAATGAGTTCAGCCTCCAATGTAATAAGCTGGTATTCTGGAATCATTATGCACAGCATTGTGCTCCTTAATGGCCATTTATATTTGGGGTAATTGGCTCTGCCCAGGGTAAGGTCCTGCCACAGGCTCCTGAGGATGCTTCTTGATCTGGCAACAGCAGGGTCTAGATAGAATCTGGTGGGTGGGTTTCACAAGCTACTTTTCATCGGACATTGATGTTTATTTCACTACCTTCTGCCCACTAACCGGGACGGGTCTCTAGTGTAGCACAGGTGGAACATTACTCCCATAAAAGACTCAGAAAGAACAGAGCATCATGTGTTCTGGGTAATGCAATCTGGCTCAGCTTAATATCTCTTATATTTGGCTTATCCACAATAATTGATGTGTTAATCCTAGAAGTAATTTAGTGTGCAGAATTATAATTTTAATATGACCTTCTTTAAATCTCTTTTTAAAAGACAAATATAAAGGCAGATATGAAACAGACATCAGAAACCCCATGACTACAATACTAAAATATCATCAAATTGACATAAGAAGATTGATCAAGGAAATTGTGGAAGCAGAAAATTCTATTTATTAAAATAATCTCCATGATACCCTTTGCCTCTATACTTAACAGTAAAAGAAGAAATGAGAAAAATGTCTTTCTCTGAAAGTTTTAATTGAAGGTTGAATTCTTTTAAAGAGGGCTATCCATCTGACTGCCTGCATTAATAAAGTCATACAATAATGTACCATACATCATCTTGGATTAAGTACCTATAGCCTAGAGAATAGGAAGTAATAGTACCTAAAATTGAGGAATGAGGCATATCAAAGTGCTCTTTCTCTTTAGTCTGTTCATGGCACTATAACTAGGAAGTGAAAATCAGAGGTGCTCAGGGCATGATGGGGTAGGGACAAAGCAAACATGAAGAAAATGAGTGTCAGAGAAGGAAAGAATAGTTTCTACCAGAGGAAAATAAACTTGGAATCATAGCACAGAAACAGCAAGAATTAAGACTCAACAGAACCAGTATCTTTAGCCTCCCAGTCAAGGAGGCTATTCTCTTTTCCCCCAAACTGTTGTAGTTCTCTGTTGGTGGCAGCTTGTCTTTTGAAAAGTTTGGCACTAGAGTATTACAAATTCACATGAGTATCCCAGGTCTAGCCATCACAAAGTGTGTTAGTCCCTTAGTAGCAGTCTAATGTTGGAAGCATATGGTTAGGAAAGCTTTACTTTCCCTTTAGAAACCAATAAATACACTATGCAAAACAATGCAAAATCTGAAATAAGCACCATTAGAAATCAGTAAACATATCATACAAAAGATGTCAAAATCTAAAATAGTCTCTTTTAGAAATGTATAAATATGTCATGCAAAATAATGCAAAAATTCAATAGTCTCCTTTAGAAACCAGTGAATAAATCATTAAAACAATTTCAAACTTTCAAATCCTACCCAGGCGATCTGGCATTACTTGCTTAGTCTGACATAAAAATACACGTCTTTATCACATGACAGTAGACTGTGTTGAAATCTCTGGGTTCCCTATTTGTATGATCTCATCAAGAATCCAAGAAGATGGAAAGCAAAAAGGAAAAGAATTACAAGAAGATCTGAACGTATTACTTGATGCCTATAGTTCAGGTAATTCCCAGGATGTCATGGTCCCCTAGGGCTCAGTGATTCCCACAAATTTCTAGGTGGTTTCACTTTGGTTTCTGCCATGCGATTATATTAAATAAGATGGTGACAAGATCACATGGTCTTTGCCATTTTGAATGTGTCACTAACCAAGATGGGAACCAAGTCATGTGGTTGTCCCACATTGATGATGTTATCCACCAAGATGACAACCAGATCCTGTGGCTGCCTCCATCTTCATGAGGTCATCAGAAAAGATGGCAACAAAGTCATATGTTTGCATTTTTGCCTGTGGTGAGTTCAGCTTCATGATAAGAAGAGTCCATACCCCATTATGGCACAAATCCCATGGAATTTACATATCTCACAGATTAAATCAGACATCCATCCCTTTTTGTTTTCAAAAAAGCACCCATTAAATTGGATTGATAGCAGGAAAAAATTACCCTCAGATATGTAGGTACTAAATAGTAAAGCAAAGGAACAGAAGAAGAAATTTCATAATCTCCAAGTAAAGGAGTCCCTGTTTTTTATTACTGATCGTAAATGTGAGTGTCAAGTGATATCCTCTGGATTCTGTTGCTCCTAGATACAAGCTCTCACTGGGAAAGAATCCCAGGAAGGAAGCAGAAGAAATGGAGAACTGTGCCTGGGGGGTCATAATCAGGTTCTTTCCATGGGAGTCTATGTCCTGGCCAAGCATGGTGTGTGACTCTCCTGTCTTGCTGGAATTTACATTTTATTTTATTTTTTTAAATTAGTACTTTTTATTTTATGTGTATGAATATAATCCCTGCATGAAGATAGGTTCATCCATGTCATGCAATGCCTGTGGAGATCAGGAGAGGGCATGAGATTCCTTGGAACTGGAGTTACAGACTGTTCTTAGTTGTCATGTGGGTGCTGGGAATCAAACCCAGGTCTCTGCAAGAGCAGTCAGCACTCTTAACCACTGAACCATCTCTCCAACCCCTATTGTTTATTAAATATTTTGTTTATTATTTTTATTTTATTTTATGTATTGCCTGTATGTATGTAAGTGCACCTGTGTTGTGTAATGGCCACTGAAATCAGAAGAGGGTGTTGGATCCCCTGGAACTGGAATTATGGACAGTTGTTAGCCACTGTGTGAGTGCTGGCAACCAAACCTGGGTCCTCTGTAAGAACAGCCAATGCTCTTAACCTAAGGGCCATTTCTCCAGCCCTTGACTGGAATTTAAAGTCCTAGATTCAATTAAAAAAACAGGTGCCTTTGGACCATACAGTCTAAACAGGGCTTGGTATTAACTATTTTGGCCCAGAGCTTGGGGGCTATCTTTCCTAAGCCCTTCTGATTGTTCTCCTTTCTCCCAGATGTTTTTGGAGAGTACTGTGGTAGAAGAAAAAAATAAGGTATTTTAGCTTCTTCTTCCTCCTCCTCCTCCTCCTCCTCCTCCTCTTCCTCCTCCTCCTCCTGCTCCTCTTCTTCCTCCTCCTCCTTCTCCTCCTCCTCCTCCTCCTCCTCCTCCTCCTCCTCCTCTTCCTTCTCTTTCTCTTCCTCCTCCTCCTGCTTCTGCTGCTGCTTCTTTTCTGAGAGGCAGAATGCCTTACAGTGCTTTATGGTCTCAAAAACCCCAAGGCAAGGAAAATAAATAGATAAAGGTACTTACCTGCATTTCTTCCAAAATGCTTTACTTTTATAAAACCCTAATTTGTGGCCACCAAATAAATAAGATAATGGTTCTGTTGGGGTCCTTTGTGGTTGCCAAGATGACACAGGGGAAAAATGGGTCCCCTTTCAGGTTCTTAGTCTCATTCATAAAATATTTTAAGAATGGAGACAAATGGAACTTCTGGAACAATTTTATTAGAATTTAAAGAAAAAAAATCCTCAGAGCAAGTGAACTGTAAATCTCAGCAGCTGCTTTGAGGAGGACAATGGAGGGGGGATAAGCCACAAAGCCATACCTATTTGGAGTCAGCATGGAGATCAGACACATGGCAGAAGTAAGAACCACATGACAGAGAGGGGAAGGGAGCTTTAGAGAAAAGGCAAAGAAGCCCAAAGTGTTGGGTCAACCCAAAGAATCATGAAAAGCATTGTTAGAAAAGATATATAAAGAAGAAAAGGAGAGGCTACACTTTTCTAAAAAATTCAGAATAAACACCCAGATTCACTGAGAGTCACACATTTGTCTCCCAGTCCAGAAGCAGTCTTCCTCAGCATAAGGGTCTCCATTCCACTAGACCCATAATAAGTATAAATCCCTTCTTCCTTAAATTGCTTTTGATCAGAGTATTTTATCACAGCAACTGAAAGCAACCAATACATCTTGATTTACTTTTCATTCGCCAATACTAAAAGTTATTGGGAATTCTTGAACTATAATGAACAATGATACAGGAGGTATCATATATGAATAATCTACTACATATAATTCTTCAGAAACTGAGTGTTCTTTATGATACTTAAAAGAAAAAGTAATAACTAAGAATTCCTTAGGAAATGCTCTATGTAAAATGCAGTCAACTAAATATTAGAACCTATGAAATACAGCTAAAGTAGCACTCAATAGAAAATGGTCCTTGCTCTTCTGGGAAAGAACTAGAGTTTGGTTCCCAGCACCCACAGCAGGTGACTCACATCACCTGAACCTCAAGTTGCAGTTGATCTGATGCCTTCTTCTGGAACTCAGAAGCACATATGTGTGCATAAACAAGCACACACACACATACACACATATTTTTTTTCTTAATCTTAAAAAATTGAAGTCAGATCCTGCATGGTGGTACACACTTCTAATTCTAGTACTTAGGAAGCAGGGACAGGTGTATTTCTATGAGATCGACACCAGCCTGGTCTACATAGAGAGTTCCAAGCCTACTGGGGCTATAGGGAAACTCTTTTCTCAAAAAGACTGAAAACAAATAAATAAATAAGTCAGGTAAAGAATAAGTTCATCTTTTTTCACCAATATTAGGTGACATTGTTTTGGAAGCAAGAAACCAATCAATAATACAAAAACAAAAAAAGAGGTAAGAAATAAAAATAGAAAAGAAGTTATTTGCCCAGGCTGTATTGTTTTCATGTGCCAGCCATTATTCTTTTTTTCCACAAAACTGTGTTTATTTGAAAAAATGCTTTTCATATACATTTCAGACAGGTCTAGTAGTTAATATGTCCTTAGTTAACATATTAACTTCAGTCAAGTGTTACATAGCAACAGGGATACACGCTGAAAAATGAAAAGTCGTGTATTTTTATACATTTCCTTTAAGGTATTTGTTGATGGTCTCTTTCAGTATTTGTTTAGTATGTTATTATTTCCTAAGTAAGCATCTAGTGTCTTTGTTTATAAAGCATGTTTGGTTACCATTCTCTGTGCTCCAAGCAGAAGAGCATGGGTTCACCGCTGCTTTAACTGCTACCCTTCCTTCACTAAGCAATGTATTATGACATGTTCAGATAACTTGTAGTTTAAGAAATGATACCATTCTATTGGCAAAAACTGAGAAGGGCTGGAAAAATGGGTCAGAATTTAAGAGCACTGACTGTTCTTGCAGAGGAAACAGATTCAATTCCTGGCACCCACAAAGTGACTAACAACCATCCAAAGCCCCGGTTCCAAGAAATTTGATGCTCTCTTTTGGCCTTTGTGGGCATTGTACATGGTATTCTTGCATTCATGCAGGCAACACACACACACACACACACACACACACACACACACACACACTACAACAAGGTCAACCAAACCTTACTTTAATGTCTATAAGCAGACCTGAGAATCAAGTCTTGTTCTAGAGATTCATGAGTTCAAGGTCAGCCCTCCAAGGACTAGGGAGGTAGCTCAGCTCAGTGGTAGAACACCTCTTTGGCATGAGCATGGCCCTGGATTCAATCCTCAGTACTGCAAGGAAAAGAAAGTTGATGGTCTTTGTATGTTTCATTATTTAATATACATAAGGACTTAAATATGTCTTTTTATGTTGGTAAGATAAAGTTCAGCTCTGTTCTTCTTTTATTTTTAATTTTTATTAATACATTGCATTCCATCAACATGATTACAATATAATTTTTATTATTTTTTATTGAATTTTTGTGATTTTCATCCAGTACAAATTTTGGTGGTATTTTAGGTCTTTTCCCCTATCACCATCTTTCCCTAATTCAATGTACTCCACTATATATACGATTTGGCTTATAGAGTCTGATTTGTGCCCCCACATGTCCCTCAGACTGGTCATCTTACCAAGAGTCCCATCCTTGTAAGATACTCTTTCATCCTCTATGCAGTCATCATTTGCCAAAAGTTCCTTAGGTTGGGTTGGGATTTCTTCTCCACTCCTCCATGTCTATGCTGGGATTTTGTCAGGTTTGGCCTTGGGACTTGTGCAGGCTGCTACCATTGCTTTGAGTTTATATGAGAAAATGACCAGTTGTCTGGAGAACTCTGTTTCCTTGTAGTCATCCACCACCTCTGAGTCTTGCAGTCTTTCCACCCACTCTTCCTCAATGATCCCTGAGCTTTGGGAGACAGAAATTTGACACAAATGTCCTATTTAAGGATAAGCACTCTGCAGCTTCTTGTTCTCTGCACATTGGTTATACTTAAATGGTGTGAAAAACCAAAGGGAAACATATTGTTTCAACGTCCTACTACTGCATAAGTAGTTTTTCTCTAGGATCTATGACCTCTCTAGCCATGTGTGTTTGGCTGTGTTTACAGTACTGCACATAAATTCCCTCCCATTGAGTGGGCTTTAATTCCAAGTAGAGAGTTGTTGGCTATCCCCAAGGTAAAAGTAACACGCATCAATAGTTTGCTGGATGAGTCATTGGTATTTATTAGGTTTTACATCTGGGTAGGACTATTGATTGGCTTTCTCTTTTGGCAGCTTTCATAATGTTCTCTGATACCATGAGAGCTAGTCTTCAGGAAGGAGTCTTCCAGATTGCTTCTGCTTGATTGCTCCAAATCCTGTGTCTGGGGTTGTCTTATCTTCAGCAATAGGATCTTATCTTCAAATTCTGCAAGGCAGTAAAGGGCTGTGGCAATAGCCTGTGTTATTGTGGGAGTCTTTTGGACTACTCTGACTTACAACTCAAAGGGAGATTTCTCCTATCGGGCACTATGTTTTTTTGTTATATATCCTTCATCTATATATGCATTCACACTATATATATATATATATATAATGTGTGTAAGTGTAGTAGAACATTGAAACAATATATTTCCCTTTGGTTTTTCACACCATTTAAGCATGACTTATTTCACTTCTCACACCTCCATGTGACCCTCTTTGTTCCTTCTCTAGTTGAACTGTCTCTCTTTCCCCCCGCTTTCCTCTTGATAACACCTGCCTCTCCTATCAGCCTCCCTGGAGCTTCTTCATCTCCACGGTTTCTTTCAATTTTCCTGTACCCTATTGTTACATCAGGATATATACGTACAATAAGAATTTAGAGTTATGAGCCACAAATGAGAGAGATAATAAGTCACTTGTTATTCTGAGTCTGTGTTACTCCACTTAGCATAAGTTTCTAGTTCCATCTACTTACCTTCATTCCGTTTTTCTTTACTACGACTGAGTAGAACTCCATTTTGTAAATGTACCACATTTTCATTATCTAAATGTCAGTTGAGGGACATTTAGAATATTTCTTTTTCTTAGTCATTGTGAAAAGAGTAGTGACAAACATTGCTGTGGAAGTATCTCTGCAGTAGGATGAGTCCTTTGGGTAGATGCCAAGGAGTGGTATAACCAAATCATATGGCATATTTATTTTTAGTTTTTTTTAAAGATTTCTACATATTGATTTGAATAGTGGCTGCACCAATTTGCAATCCCAGCAACAGTGGATAAGGGTCATGTGTCATCATTCTTGAAAACTCCAGGAAACTAAATTTTAAAATGGCACATAAAATGAGGAATTAGCTTAGTTTTTAGGCAAAAAAAATGCAGAAGCAGAAATTTAAATACTTAGTATATAATAATGATAAATTACATGATATAAGAGATAAAAATCAATTTATAATTTTTTAAATAGAATAAAACGTGGGAATAGTATTAACCAGAAAATTCTGACAGTCAGATGTAGGAAACTTTAAAAAGGGGAAAGTACATAATTTCGCTTCCTGAGAGGTGTTGTGGAACCTGTCCTCAGGGCATGACGTAGCTGTTACTTTCTTGGAGTCCTAGCTCTCATCACTCACAAAGAACTGCACAAGACTGGGTCCATTGGTAATTCCATTTTAGAGCAGGATGATTGCAAAACTTTAACCCTCCTTGAAGATATATAGACATTTAATAGTTTCTGGAGAATGTTGATTAGAGAGAGACAATTAAAGAGAAGGGGAGGGCGAAGAGAGGGAGGAGGAGAAGGAGAGATTTTCTTCACTTATAGTATAGTCACTTATAAGGTGAGATTTTCTTCACTTATATATAGTCACTTATAAGGTGTCTATGTGCTATAAATAGCCCCTCACCCTTGTTCCTGCAGTTAATTCTAATTAGACTCATTGGTTTATGAAACTAAACTTTGGTTCATACAATAGGAAGAAACAACATTAAATAAAAATTAATTTTCTCTAGAATCAGCAGAATTTTATTTAGAAATACCATAAGGTGTTTCTAAAATTTACAGATGAGAAAAGGATAAACAGCAAAATATGTGGTAAAAAGTATGAAGAGAGAAAAACAATCAATGTTAATTTGGAGATGGTTTGATATCAAGCTACAATGAACACTGTGACCTAGTAGGACATGGATAACTAGAAGATCATTTGAACAGAGCAGCACATCCTGAGCACACAGTTTAGGTGAAGTTAATGGAAGAGAAATAGAAATTTTAGAAAATAAAGTTGGGGTAGTGGGAGAAATCTAGAAAAACATTTGGATCAATACTGTATACTTTACAGAAAACTAAACTAAACTTTATAAATAATAACAAAAACCATAAACTAAACAAAATTCAATAAAATTTAATATTTTGACTTAGAGAATACCTTCTTGAGAGTAATTCAAAACACACAGCACAGAAGCACAGAAAGAAAGGGAGAAGAGGAGCGGGGAAGGAGGATAGACAAGTTCAAGTGTCTCCGTGGAGAGAGTATTAGACAATGTTGAAACAACTCTAAAGCAATTTAAATTCATGACCCAAGAGGGAAGGTTTATTAACATAAAGACTACAAACAAGTCAGAAAATAGTTAACATAAATGGTGTTAAAAGAAAAATATTCCTTCATACATAATAACTACAGGATAATACTTTTCACTACCCGGATTTGCAGTTGTTCAGAGGTTAATTACCCTCCACCCTGAAGACACGTATTGTGGGAAATTGGCATGCTCACAGGGTGTAAACTGTAATCAGCGTGGGATTCTACTTTGAAGATTTTAACCTGCTGATGCACTTACAAATGCATGAAATGATATGTGTGCCCTGCTGGTCCTTGAAGCACTTTGTAGAAGGAAAAATTAGGAATAGTTGTAGTTTAGATAAGAGCCCCCAAAGGCCTACATGTTGAAGGCCTGGTCCATAGCTTGGCTCTATTGTGAGATGGAAGACATTTAAGAGGTAGTGCTTCATGAGAGGTTTGGTCATGGGGGCCATCTAATGTTTAGGGGTTCTGGAGACTGCAACCTCTTCTTTTTCTCTCCTTGCTTCATGCCACTGTGGAAATGTGTATTCTTCTGCCTTATGTTCCCACCACAATACACTGTCTCACTGCAGACCCAAACCCATGGGCCAACCAACCATGACCTAAGTCTATAAACCTGAGAGCCAATCAAATATTTCTTTCTCCTAAGTTGATTATCTCTAATATTTCACAACAGTGATAGACAGTAGATGAACACACTCGTTCACTGGATATCTGTGAAATATATATGAATGGAAATCTGTGATTGTATTTAAAAGGAAAAAAAAAGTTCTGTATGGATTGATATGATTCAACAATGAAGTTTTTTCCAGCAAAATTAATAACTTTACTGCTTTGTCAAATTCTTCAGTAAATATGGCATTAAAATATCTGAAATGCCAGCGAGTATGACTCTTGCTAGTAAAGCCCAGTGACGTACTCTGCTGCAAAATTTACACAAGTTTTTCCGACCCTACCCTTTTACCAGAAGTGCAGAAGTCTTCTTTCAGGAGTACATTTTTATACTGTTTCGTAAATTCAGATGTTGACTCTTATACTATTATTTGACTTTTTCTCTGAAAGTTTCTTAGGCCTAGATCCAAATACTTTATCCCCCATAATGTTTAATCAATCAAAACTTTAAAATGAAACTTCTCAGCTTGCAATTGTTAGTAAAACTAAGTAAAGTGGGTTAGCAAATACTTTATTTATTTACTTATAAATTCTATGAATTAGTTTTTTAAAGTTAGCAGACAAAGAAATAAGTTTCACTGGGGCATTCCATACATGTGTCATTATACTTTGTTTTAGTTCATCCCCACTGTCCACTCAGAGCCCCTTGCCAGCTCTGGCTGCTTCCCTTCTTCTCTCAGAAGCACTTTCTTTTCATTAAGATATTCGGTGGTAGGAAAAACGTGGTAGAATGCTTGTGCTCAGTAGAATGCCAAGTGAGAAAAGCCAGCAGGATTGTGGAGATCCATGTCTGTCCATAGGTACCTGCTGTTAGTGCAGCATTGCTGCTGGAGATTCAGACAACAAAAATGTATTGCTGTGTATTTTTGGAAAGTGCATCAAGGTGTCAGCAGGGCTGGCTCTTTCTGAGGCTCCAATCTTCTCCCTGGGTTCAGTAGCAGCCATCCCTCCATGTGTATCACTGTGTTCAAATGTTTCCTTTTTATAAAGAGAAAATATTACTAAATTAGAGCCTAAACTAATGACCTCATTAAATCTTATCCTACTTGATTAATGACTTTATCTCCAAATAGGGCCATATTTAGAATACTGTGGGTTAGGGTTACAAGATGTATTTTTTAGGAAGGGAAACAATAGCTTGCAACACTCATAGGGCTTTGGAGAGAGAACTGGTGGCCAGAACTGTGAGGGAAACTTATTTAACAATCTTGACTGTCTACATACACTGTGTAATTAAAAATGAAACAGAATAACGTCCTCTGCCTTATACCCTACTTCACTTTCTGTGGTTTCAGTTACTACCTTTGACATGTTTCATTAATTCTTTTGGAATTTCACACACTATACTTTGATCATATCCATTTGTCTCCCCTAACTCCTTTCTAATCCAGCCTCCCTTCTCTACCAATTCAATTTTATGTCTTCTTTTTTATTTTATTTGTATGAGTGCTTTGTCTGTATATATTCAAATGCACCTATGTGTGCAATGCATGAGGAAGTCAGAAGAGGGTATTGGATCCCCTAGAGTTGGAGTTAGAGATGATTGCAGATGGGAATGTCCCCTGTAAGAGCAGTCAGTGCTCTAAACTGCTGAGCTATCTCTCCAGCACACGTCTTCATTTAAAAAACAAACCTTGAGTACAATTTGTGTTGCCCACATCCTCTTGGGTCATTTGATCAACCTAATAAGAGCCACACTCTTAAAGAAATCAGTTACTCGTTGTTAATGGGGATATCAAGGGTTCCTACCATTCTTTTATATATCTGGGTGACTCTTGCTGAGACTTGTCTATTCTGAATGGGGAAATCTGCCTTCATCCCTAATGGTTTGTCCGGGAACCTGATGGCCAATAAGGCAAGGCTTTAGAAATTAATGTTAACTCAATTCCAATACATCTCTGATTTCCTTCTGAATACTAGATGATAGAAATAGGTCATAAATTAAACAGATGTTTTTATTGTCATGGGACTTTTAATCCTAAAGGAAAGGAGAGTGAAACAGCTATAGATTTCAAATATAGCACCCAACTCTACTAGCTTTTGGGTAAACTCAGTTTCTCCCTGTGATGACTAATCCTGGACAAGACTGGGAAGAGGGACCATCAACTGAAGAATCACCTCCATCAGATTGTCTGTGAGCATATCTGTGGGGCTTTTTCTTGATTGCTAATTGATGCAGAAGGGTCCAGCCCACTGCGAACAGTTCCATTCAAGGCAGGTGGCTATATAAGAAAGGCAGCTGAATGTGCATCTAGGAGCAAGCCAGTCTGCGGTGTTCCTTCCTCCATGGTTGCTGCCTGAAGCTCCTGCCTTGAGTTCCTGTCTTGGCTTCCCTTGATGATGAGTTGTGGGAAACCTGAGGCCTCATGTGGAGCAAGGTATCAGTTTGTGGGTGGCTGAACGTCATCCTGGGTTATTCTGAAATACCGTCATTCCCCTTGACTCATAACAGTGGCTCAGGTCATCCCTGCTTAAAATTCCCATTCTGTCTGCCTCCCAGTCCCTGCTCCCACCACCATCATTGGGATGAGGCATCTCCTAGAGACTTGTCAGTGCCTTTTTTATGGGTGCTGCGGGCATTAGATGTTCCCAACTTTAGGAGGTACTCCTCTTATGGTTATTCCTGCTTCCTAGAATGCATGAGAATAATACCAATTTGAGTCTTTTTGCTCAGCACCGTCATTCCCGCATAGATAATAGACATGCCTGTGTAAAAGACAAGCCCTCAAGTGCTCCAGCATCAGGGCTCTTTACTGCTTCTTCAAAAGGCTGTCTGAACCCAATGAACTCTCCATGTCATCTCTTATTACCTGTCACCTTGGCATTACCTGCTGAGTGTGCAATCATGTGGTCCTCAGAGCTCACAGACTCCTAACTGTATCTGAAGACATCCTCTTGAGCTCTTTCATAGGTGGTCCAAGGAACAATTGCTGACCTTACCAAATCAAAAAGAAGGAGTTAAAGACACAGGTCAATGACAGAGTACTTGTCTAGCATGTGCAAGGCTCAGGGATAAATCTCTAGCACCACAGAAAAGGAAAAGTTAGCAGAGAAGGAAGAAGAGAATATAAGAAGGGAGAGAGAGAGAAAGGGAGAGAAAGAGAAGAAAAAGAGGGGTAGGAGGACAAAGTGGTAGTGGTGGAAGAAGAAAAAGAGGAAGAGGAAGAAGCAGGTGGACAAGTAGAGAGGAAGTGTCTTGTACATCCTTCAGCACTGGGATCTGAAGAGCTTATAGCAGAGTCTGTCCCCTGCCCACAGCATTGCTTTGCATCATCTAGCCAGGTTAAGTCCTCTCCTAGCAGGCTTCTTTGCCTCTTTTATTCATGTCATAAGATCGTTGCATTTTGCCGAAGTGAGGAGTCCAGGGAGAACCTGAAGAACAGGTGTGGATCAGAAGAAGGCTGAGTGAAGAGAACCACATAAACAGATGGACAGTGTTCTGGAAAGAGCGGCACAGAATGCAGTCTGCTGTCACCACTTGTCATTATCATATATAATGACTGTATTAAACAGAGTGCTGGATAAGGAAGGAAAGGACCTAGATTTGTTCACTGTCATTGTAAAGTGCCCACAACAGAGCCCAACATAGCTCAAGTGGGTCGACAGGTAAAACTGAAGGTTATTCATTCCCCAGAGAGCAACAGGTTCCTTTCAGCTGAGATGTGTGGGATACTTTTAAGTACTAGTTATTCTAAAGACAGGCAGCCTTTCAGGCTGTGGGAAAGACTTCAGTTTTCGCTCATTCAGCTGTGAGTTTGTGACTGCCAAATTCCTAACCCCACAATCTTGAAGAGAGAAAATGATGATCTCTCCACAGTGTGGGAGTTGTCAAGGGTTTTGAGAAACGTCTCTTCTGGACAAGTAGTCTGTTTTCTCATCAGGAAAGGAGGTGCTGGAGCAGAGTGGTATGCAGGCACTAGCTTTATTTTGCTTTTGGCAAGAGAGAATTGATTATGTGTGTACATGTGTGCCTGCCTGTACATATGCAAGTGTGTGCATATGAAGAAGCAAGTTGGTGTTTTAAAGAACTTTCCTTTCTATCTTTAAAAGTTAGAAATCTCTTCAGTTAAAAAGTGTGATTATGTCAAGAATTTCTGACTGTTCTGTCAGTTTGTATTGTTTGTGGCACTATTTTCAGTTTGTGTTTTCCTCATTGCAGTAGGAATTAAGACCATTGCAATGGGTGAAAAATAAAAGGATAAGCTGGGAAACTTTAGCCAATGGGCTTAATAAGAAGGCCATGGATAAAAAACTACTAAGAGAGATTTGATTAATTATTGAGGGTCGGGGGACCTTGCTAAAGCTGGGTTCAGCAGTCAGAACCAGCTGAGAAGGTTCAGAAGACCTGACTAAGTTTAGTCAAGGAGGGAATCCTTATCATAATCCCTTGGCAAAACCAGACAGGCATGTTAGAAAGCAGTTTATGGAACTGAACTTGGCAAGTCCAAAAGGACTTAGGCTATTGTGAACTGGGAGGAGGTTTAAGATCAGGTAAGACAGACTGCCTCCTGTTGAAGCCCCGGGCATCTCTTCAGAGAGAAGTGTAAAAAATGAAATCATTTTTGTCAAACCATTTAAAATTAGAATTAGAAAACAACATATGAAAGATCTCAAGTCTGGCTGTCTAGAATAAGTGTTGTCTTAGGGAGTTTCTAAACACCCTCTAAGAATCCCTTCACATTCTAAACCTCTCTGTCTGTTATGCCCCCTGTCTTCCTCAAATGCCACAGATTCCTATAACAAAGATTACTGTTAACATTCTTTCAGACTTCAGCAATTCAGAAAAGATATTTTTCATAGACATTTGCCCGGCAACAGCTCCTCCACCAATAAACTGGCATCAACTCCTTCTCAGGTCTCCACAACCAATGAACACTGTATCCAAGCAGCTTGAATCTTCCCTTTCTGAACTCCCCCTTGCCTCAACCTTTTTGGACATACCCATAGTTTACTAGGGCATACATATTCCTGGGAAATGCTATTACTGAATAAAGTTAATTAATCTTTTGCAACTTTCATTTATTATTTGCTTTGACAGCCATAAAGGACAGATGATGTTTGAACAGTGAATGCAGTTCATCTGTGTAGAGAGGATGCACAGAAGCTGGAAGTGTACTGTGTGTTCCTGAGTCATGGTCATCCCAGGGAGGCAGGGGCGGGCATGCCTACCCTCCATTCATCTCCTGAGGGCTTCAAACTTCAAGGAGGGTGAGAACCAGCAAACTGCCTCCTACACATAGCCAGCTTGAGGATAGCTGAGCTGGTGGGAGTATCACAGGGAAAGTGTTGGAAATGTATGAACTGCTGTCATGGTCCTCAGGCCTACTCCATCTCTGCTACCTCATGCTAGTTTGAGAGTACATCGTAGACTCTTGCTCATTTTAAGAGATTTGCACTGTGTACGTACATTTTTGAAACTGGGTAGAAAGAAAAGACGTATGGGGGAGTTCCAAAAGAGGCTTCTGGATGTATCTTGCGGAGCATTTACCCAGGAGCACTGAGTAAACAGTGTTCTTGTTAGAGCCAAGAGTAAACTGGCAAGAGGCCGAACCTGGAGTCTTGGACCCTGAGCCCCATGTGCAGGTATGAATGCTAACATGCACCTGTGAAAGGTGGCAGTGGGTCTAGGTGCCTTTTGACTTCCTATGAGCATGTAGGAGAGCAGAAAGGCTCAACGCAGCCGGTGAACATTGCGCCATCAAGAGTAGCCTTTGAAATCTTGACTTAAAAAGTTCAATTCTCTGGTTCACACAAATAATAATCTGAGGAACAGTTAGACTCCTGAGAGCATATATTTGACAGCATTCATTCAGGGAGCCTAGTGACTGATCAGAGGAACCAGAACCAGCTTGTATTTCTGAAGCTCAGGGGCTGTTGCCAGAACTCATATTTAAAACATGCCTCAGAATAGGCCAGTGTGGGCACTAGCAGGACCCATCTCAGAATACTTCAGAAAATAACCACGTTTTCTTGGACAATGTGTGCATTCTGGAAGTCAGTTTTATTCTGGACTTTCACTGTGACCTGCACACTGTGTTAGTTTGTATCTGCTCTTAGTAGCATAATGTTCAAGTCTTCCTCCCTGTCTAGAATCCAGAACTGGATGTCTGAGCTGAGCTTTCAGTATATTGTTACATTTTCTTATCAATTGCATGAAATAGTTGTAATTACTCCAGTCAAATGTAAGATTATTTTATCTGGGTCAAATAATCATCATAGAAGAAGGCCAGCATTTTGAATTAAGCTTCTGCACTATGTCCCCAAAGGCCAAGCTGAAAATCAGAAAGGAGTCTCATTCTGAAGTTTCATTGAAGCAAATGACTCTAAGTTGCTGTCTGTCTTTCCTAAGACTTCAGAAACAAGGTCACAGTGAATTTTCCCATGTAGGACAGTTTCCACTGCCATGCTGGTAATGAAGCTTCTTCAGCTGGCTACATACACACACACGGGCAGTGGGGAGAGAAGAGATGTTGAAGCTTCACAATTTTAATGTTAGTTGTTTTTCTATTTTATTTTCTTGTCCCCACTTTACAAGGAAAGCAACCTTGAAATGACCAATGAATTCTTTGATCTCTAATTTTTGTTTACTTTAGATTGTCCCTGTCTATGTAATCAATCTACCTGTTTCTGTCTCCCAAGTGCTTGGATTAAAGATGTGATCCATCATGCCTGGCAAATATAAATCTTTAAAAAATAATGGCAGCTAAAATCTTTAAATTGTGTTATAAGTTTGTTCTTTTATAGTTGACAATAATGCATAAATGCAGATTCTAGTCACCTAAACCATAAAGAAGATAACTGGTTTGAAAAATGACAGGGAGAAAAAGTGCTATGATAGGCATTAATATAACCATCTGTCAAACTCTCCTTTCCAGGTATGTACCTCTTGAAGCAAAATATTCTTGGAACCAACAGTTATGTTGGTGTAAGTCTTCCAGGGGACTATCTAAGGGACAAATTGTGAGTCTGTATTCTATTTTCATATGCCAGGGACAGGAAGGTTTTGGTCAAGTTTTAGACAGTAGAGTAAGTTTTGGAGATCTAATACATGATATGGTGACTACAGTTAATGATAATGCATATTTTAAAGCTGCAAGAATATCAAACTTCAGAGATCACAGATTGATGTGAGATACCATAAAAATCAAGGCAACCTTTAATGCTGAGCGACCTTGGAAGACAACAAACCTGGGGCATCACTCAGGTCTATAGCCCACTATGTGAAGGAGGAAAAGATTTTGCTAGGTGGTGCTGAGATCGTGACTTAGGGTCACCATTTACTCTTGTTGGTGTTGGCTGCTACAAACTATTTTCAGGGCAAGTTTGATTCAGGTTCCTGGTCCTTCTGCCCTTCTAGACAATGACTTCTGTAGTTCTGGCATCTACACTCTGAAATGACTTCTGTAGTTCTAGGATCTATCCCAAGATGTCCAACAGTTTCCTACAATCGCATTAGCCAAATTGTGCTATTTGTTCATCAAGCTTTTTGTCTAAAAATTTCCATAAACTTAGCTAAGAGGCTGACCACTGGGCAAGGCTGAGGTGTTGGGTAACAGTAACCATATTAGAATAATTAACACCAGCCCACAAGCCAGGGTTAGGGCTATTGTTCCCTAAAGCACAGAGAACAGAGGAGTGAAAGGACCAAAGAGTTGGGGAGGGTCAGAGGTTAGGTGGCTTAGTCATGTACAAAGATAGTGAATAGTGTTAGGACTGAGCTCAAGGTTTTCCTAATTCCTTTTGTTTCAGCCGAGATTTTGTTTTTCTCAAGATCAACGAAGCAGGGAAATTCTAAGTTAGGTCTCAGTTAAATATGAACTTTTTAAAAGCAAAACAAGGCCTGGGTGGCGCATACATTTAATCCCAGCATTTGAGAGACAGGTAGGCAGTTCACTGTGAGTCCCAGGGTAGCTAGGAGTATATAGCAAGACTATGTCTTAAAATTAGAGCAAGATAAAGCCAGAAATGTTGGTGCATGTCTGTAATTCCAGTTTTCAGGGGTCTGAATCAACAGGGTCAAGAGTTAAGCCAGACCTGAGCTACATAGCAAAGCCCTATATAAAACAACAATAAAACAACCAAAATAAGTCAGGCACAAAAAGATATAGAATCTAAGCATTTTAAACCCATAAAAGTGAACATAAAATTATTTTCATCAATGACTGAGTTATTGATAGGGGATATGGTAGGGAATGTTAGTTCAATGGCACAAAGTTTTAGCTAGGCAGGAAGAATAGCTTTTTGAGATCTATTGTATGGCATAGTGAGTATAGCTAGTATTAATACAAATTTCAAAACTGTTACTAAATTATGGACAGTTTCTTCACAAAAATTAGATAAACTATGGTGGTTAATATTGTTTGTCAACTTGATGGACTCTCGGAGCACCTAAAGCACACACACATCTCTGGGTGAGAATGTGAGAGCATTTCTAGGAAGGATTAATGGAGAGATGTCCTTCCTCAGGGTAGGCAGTATCTTGTGACTGGTGGCCCAGCTATAAATCGGTCTGAGGAAAAAGCAGTTTTTCTTGTTTGTCTGCCTTTGCTTCCAGTTGAGGCATGCATCTGTCCTTCACTGACATAACACTCAGCTTCTTCTGACTTCTAATATGGACTGAAGACCAGTGACTCTAGGAATCTTTCTGGCCTTTAGTATCATACCAGAGCTACTGAAACATACCACTTCATTGATTAGGCAGTTACCAGGTTATCAGCCCCTTTAGTATATGAACAGTGTATATATGTATGCATTTTATTTGTTCTGTTCCCATTGACAACCTTGACTAATACAGATTGTGGTTGATACTGGGAGTGGTTCAAGAGAAAAGGAATTGTAAGAATAAATTTCACTAATGGACTTGGTGGAAGCTGAAGCTGACTCTCCAATTACTAAAGTTGCTAATGACACTACTGGTAGCATGGAGAGAAAATCCATAGTGTGAACTATTTAAAGAACTATATAACATAAATGCATTTGATTCTCCTGATTTACCCCTTGTGAAGATCAAGGAATGTAATGATTCTTTTCTTTTTAACATTTCCTTTTGGAAAAATAAGAAACATAATGTTGCTGGTTGGTTGTATTTAACAGCTCTGGATAATGCAACAAGAGAAAAGAATGAGCTCAAAGACAAAATTTCCCAGCTCCAGATGTGCATAAATAATCTTAAATCTTCTAAATTTATCCAGAGAGAGACTCCCCTCCAGCAGCCATAACACTGGTTGTAGAAAATCAAATCTAAACCTTCATTATGTGATTTGCTGACTTACAGTAAAGTTTAAATCCCAGCCTCAAAATATGCCACCAGTTAAAATGAGGGCTTTGAATGGAAAAGAGTGTAACTTAGGTGGAGATGTATGAGAGAACCCTTATGAGGCTCAGAGCAATGAACACTGGCCAGGCCAGCAGTACACCTTTATTGCTCTCCTTTAAGGGCATGTTAATTCTCCAGCCTTTTAACCTACTTGAGTATGTTATTCCTTCTGAAACCGTATGCTTGACAATGGAGCACCAAATTACCATGTGACTGAGCCGCCCATCATGAGCTGAATGTTATCTGAGTTACCAAACTGTAAACTTGTACATGTACAGCAGCAATCTAAAATCAAATAGAAGTGTTATGTACATGGTCAAGCCATAGTAGGTCCTGAAAGCATAAGTAAGTTACAAAGAAGTGTTCCAAATGCCTATGGTTCCTACTCTTATAACACCTCTGGCCCCAAGCCTGCACCTGTGTCAACATGAGGATGTGCTTTGTGATAAATTGGCTGAAGAAGAGAGAGGCTAGGGCTTGGTCTACAGATGGTTTTGCGTACTGAGTACTTCACAGAAGTGAAGAGCTGTAGTATGATAGCCCTTTTCCAGGATAACCCTGAAGTACATTGGTGAAGGAAAATCTTTCTAGTGGGCAGAACATCAGGCAGTGTACATGGGTGTACATTTTTCTTGGAAGTCAAAAATGGCCAGATGTTGATTATCTACTGATTCATGGGCTATAGCTGAGTGTTCATCTGAATAGCTGGGGAACTGAGAGGAGAAGGATTAGAAAAATGCTGAGAAATATGAGAAATAGGTGAAGATACCTGTATCTCATATAGATGATCACCAAAGGTGACCTCAGCAGAAGACAACTTTAATAATCAAGTAGATGAGCTGAACTATCCATGCTATGGATAGTCATAAACCTCTTTCCAAGTCATCTCTGCTTTTGCCTAATGGACCCATTAGCAAATTGGCCATCATGTCAGATTTTGCAAAGGCTTCCCATTTACTGAAGGTTGACCTGCTATGACTGCTGTTGAGTACTAAATCAAGGAGACCCAACACTAGCACCATTCCTGAAGAATGATAAGCCAATGATTTGTTGGCAGTCTTGTTACCTTCATCCACATTTATCATGAAAAAGGCAATTCTTTGTATTTACTAGAACAGATACTTATTTGGGATCATGGATTTACCTTACCTGCACATTATGATTCTGCCTAAACTACCACGTGTAGACTTATAGAAGCATGGTATTTCACACAACATTGCTTCTGGTCAAGGCATTAACTTCACAGCCAAAGAACTATATTTGGAGGGTAACACTCATGGAATTCATAGGTCTTATCATGTTTCCTACCATGATGAAGCAGCTAGCTGACTTGATGGGATAGTAGAATGGCTTTTGAAGATGCAAGTACAATGTTAACTAGGTGGTAATAGCCTTGAAAGCTGGGCCATGGTTTTCTGGAAGACTATATGTGTTCTAAGTCAGCATTCAACATACGTCATGATTCTGATTTCTCCTGCAGCCAGAATTCATGAGTCCAAGATTCAATGGGCAGAAATGGGAATGGTACCATTCAGCTTCACCACTAGTGATCCATTAGCAAAATATTTACTTCATATGTCATTGACTGTATGCTCTGCTTGCCTAGAAGCCTTGGTTGCAGTGGGTGAGTGCTGCCAGGAAGCAAAACAAATATTCTATCGAACTGGCCACTTTGGGCTCCTGATGGTGTTGACAGGGTAAGAAAGGAACTAATGCTTTAGCAGGGATGATTTATCCAGCGGGAAACTGAATTGCTTTTCCACAGTAGAAGTAAGAAATAATATGTATAGAGTGCAGGAGATCTTTCAGGGTGTGTCTTGGTGTTACTATATCCTGTTCAATAGGAAACTACAACTCCATCGAAGCAGGATGACAGAGTGTATGATCTTTAAAGAACGAAAATATTTGCAGGACTCAGAGTAATGGAGCTGGAACTGACCTGGAAGCCTTCTCCCTGAAGACAAGTTCTCATAGTTCTAGAGGATACTATGCAAGCTGCTAAGGGAGAAAATCAGTCAAAGGTTCCAACCCAGCCCTAAAGCCCAATAACCATAACAACTGGCACAGCAAACTATCTCTCTTGGTATAGAAGTGGCCCTGTTAACTAGGGGCAATCAACAGTTATCTAACTGGACTTAAAACCCTCTCAGTTGGAAGGAACTGATGGTTGACACTGTAATTATAGCCAAATAGACATGGTTGGAGAGGTCATAGATACTAGAGAAAGCCCTATCTCTGTCATATGTCTTGACAAATGAAATTTCTTACCATATGCTAAATATGGATTCTTATATTTACAGACATGTATAGTATCTACCATTCATCAAAGAAGCTTCTTTTTGCAAAAGATAGAGGCTACTGCAGAGTTCTACAGCTGCTCACATATAGAGACTATGCATCTAAAAGATATCCAACCTTAAGTAACACATCTACAGTGAAACCTATACCCTAAGGCTCATAGAACGTAGAGCAACAAGAGGTAGAGAGAATACTAGTGCATCCCTCAACTCTTACCAGCAAAGCTTCTGTATACAACAGAGTGTGATGCAAATAGAAGGCCACAACTAGCTAAGTTTTAGAGAATGAGAGATTGCAGAGTGTGTGTCCCAGGGCAGGATTCCTATATTAAACCTCACCCACCCAAGACTCAAGAACCATTGCAAAAAGAGGAGGTTGAAAATTTTTAAGAGCCAGGGTTGGTTCATGTACACAAGGAAACACAGGCTTTCAAACCTTTGAAAGCTTGCTCATATGAACTTGCAGCAGTTGTGATGTGGTGCACAAGACCCATGCTGACTCAATCACACACGGGCCCAGAAATTAGCAAGGGAAATGGCAGCTATCTGGCCCTGGCCTGGGACCCGCTGGTGACTGATTACTGTTGGGTGAGGGAGAGCAGACATTCCTTAAAATCTCTAGATTAGCTGACTAGACTCCAGTGGATGAACTTGCACTGAAGGACATTTGGATATGAGTATGGAGGACATGTGTATGTATGTGTATGTGTATGGAGGAACACATGTAGTCCTGTGGGTATGTATGTGTCAGGGCATGGATGGGGAAAGGAGTCTAGATTGGAATAGGAACTATTGTATGAAATGTGCAAAAGCACAATAAAATATTTTTTAAAACATATATATATATGTGTGTGTGTGTATATATATATATATATATATAATTATTTCTTTTCCTTTGTATAAGATTGAGGGACTCATTAAACATTTAGAATAATGTGAAAAAAAGTGTCCATTGCTCTCCAAGGAAAGTACCAATTCTTACTGAGATACTTGCTTGCTAAGGGTAGAAGAAACACAAAATGAGTAGTAGAATAAAGCAATAAATAGTAGCTAAGGACAATGAGGGTAGTAACTGTCATAAGTGTTTCACATTTTGTTAAGAACATGTTTGTGTACAAATGTATTAAGCAGGTATTTGTGCTTTCTTTACTTTCCTATTTATTCATCATATAACATATTAAGATAATATCCATAGTTAAATGTTGTTAAATCCATAGTGTCACATTTAAATTATTAAATATTAAAAATAAACTAAGCATTCTTCAAAGAACTTTGCCATCTATTCTGGGAGAAGAATCAATGCATTCTTGGTTTTATGAGAGATGGTTATATTATGTAGAATTATGACTTCATTATTGTATTCTTTTGAGAACAAAGCATGGCATAAGGAGATATGGTTTGGTGTCCAGTTGACAGGAGGTTGAACAAAATCTAAAACCAACTCAGAAAGACACACCTCTTGGTGCATATCCAGGAAGGACTAATTGAGTGAAGCCCTTCCCATAGAGTGGGCCATACCTTTTGACTTTTGTCTAAGATATAAAGAACCCCCCCCCACAAAAAAAAACAGTGTTTCCTGGTGCATGCTTTCACTTCCTGCTAGTAATATATCTGTTCTTCACTGACATCAGATTTCAGCTTTGTTACTCTTCCAATGTGTGTTGAAGACAGAAATCTTTCAGATTTACTTCAGTGTTAGAATGTTTGCCTAACATGCCCCTGAGTTTGAACTATTGCACTGTAAAAAGAAAAAGAATAAAAAAATAATTGATCTAGTTTATACTTTAAATGAATGAATATTTTTACTCATGCATGATTTTCCATAATTTTGTAATTGTCATTTGAAAGACATTAGTTCACTAAATGGTGTAATTCTTCCTGATGTTGGCACATTTCATTTTCATTTTATATATATATATATATATATATATATATATATATATATATATATAATTATGCAGACATCATGGTACACAGCTATAATCCCAGTATGCAGGGAGGTGAGGCAAAATCTATTATATCCCCTCCTTAGATCAATCAATTTTAATATGTAGTTGACAAATTAATTGAATTAGTTTTAGATTCCACATTGTGTAAAATTTAAGATCCTAAATTTGAGGTCAGCCTGGATTATACTGTTTGACATTAACCCACTCTCCCCAGAAACAACTGCATTCATTAATAGTACCACCAACCTCCAAAGAAATGGCTTTATGTGATGGGAAACTACCAGTCTCATAGTGACAGATACAAATCATTCAAAATCCGTTTTTTTTTTCCTGGAAATTCAAAATTGATTGTTAGCAACAAATACTAAGTACTGTCAGTTATTTGTCTTAATGAATATGATTTACTTTATCCAGGAAAAGTCTGCTGTGAAAAAAGAAACCTTTCCCTGTAACTTTTAAGATTTTATCACTGAGCCTATAAAATGAGTGATGTCAAGCATACCAACCAGGTAAAGCATATACAAATGTAATACAAGTAAATTGGCATCTCAAAAAAGGAAAGTGAAGCCCCTAGATTCTAGTATGATTTAAAAGTTTATATGCCTTCTTCCTAGAGGAAAGAAGAGAGAGGCTTAGGACAACTGAGGAAGAGGGGATGATTTGCTTGAAGCATGAGTAGCCTTTAGAAGACTAGATGACAGTCTGTAACAAAGCTTGGATATGGCATCTACTTCTGGTCTCTTCTCTTGTGATAGAAGTCAATCTAGGGGGAGACTCATAGCCATTGGTTTTTGTTGGGAGTCTTGTCTCCAGGTGGGAGACAGTCCCTTCTTACAGGTTATGCCCTCAGTTTGAGGGAATCAGCATAAAGTGGCATATTTTGAAGTATCATTTCCCAAACCCTTCAACGTTGAATATCTAGTTCAGGATAATCACATTTGACAAAGATGGTCTTTTAATAAAAATGATGCTCTACTACAGAAGCTGCCGTTCATCTCACAACCCGAATAGCTTCATGGGAGTTTTCCCTAAGAAAACCATACTTACATGACTAAAGTACTTTGTGTGTATTTCTCAACTTAGCATACAGAAAATTGGAGATGTGCACTAAAGACTGGGCACTCAACAATATGGATTAGTGAGTTCAGAGCTATTAAGCACATGTTCAGTGAAACTCTGTTTTTTCCTCTGTGTATCCAGGGATTACTGCAATCTTGTCATACCTTGTTTTCTGGTAAGTCACTGAAGTCAAATCTACCCTTGTAACTATTAACAAAGCAAACAGGGTAAATGGTACCTTAATGGTACTGTGGAAGCAGCTTTAGCTTTGCAGATACTTTGAAACAGTCTTAGGGAGCCCCAAGAGTTCACAGAGCCAGAACCCATAAGCTAAACCATTTCAAGACTTTCCCTGACCCAATAACACATTTTTTCAGTGTATATTTTTATTGAATTTTTCTGTACTTCATATAAAATATCTTGATCATCTTTATACCTCTTTCCCCGTCTACATTGCCCAAAGCTCCCCCTCCCACCAGATTTCATGCTTTCAGTCATATATGTTAAGGCCTATAGAGCCAAGCTTGTGTACCCAGATACTCCTCAGTGCAAGTTCATCCACTGGAGTCTTGTCAGTCTATCTAGAGTCTCTTAAAGAAAATAATCTCTTCCTCACCAAGTAATAACAGTTCTTCAGCTAAAATTGTGGCCTGCTATCAATTTTTCTAGTTCTATGCTGAATTTTTGTCTGATTGTGTTTTCATGGGTCTTGTGCAACTGACTCTATTTCTTGTAAATTCATCTGAGCAAGTTCCCAGAGTCTTGGAAGACTCTGTTTCCTTATGATCATAGACAAACCCTGGTTCTAAGAATCTTTCCACCTCCTCTTCCTCAAAGTATTCTCAGTTCTAAATGACCATTGATGCCAACCCAGAATACTTTACCTAACAAAACTATCATAGTTTAAGAGGAAAGAAAAGCTTTCCATGACACAAATAAGTTGAAAGAATTCATGTCTACCAAACCATCCTTATACTTGAAGCAATACAAAGAACTAAAGATATGAATAACTATACCCAAGAGGTTGTAAAAGAAAAACAAATGAAGGTATAATTACAGAAACAGAAATATGACCAAGAACAGAAACAGAAATTAAAATGACAGTAATTAATCAACATCTTTCAACAATAACTGTAAATATCAATGGCCTCACCTTTGAAGTCAAAAGACACAGGGTAGCAGAATCAATTAAGAAATAAAAATCCATATTTTTGTTGTCTGCAAGACACTGATCTCATCTTCAAAAATAGGCACTACCTTAGGATGAAATGATGGGGAAAAATGTTCCAAGCAAATGGCACTAAGAAACAAGAATGTGTTTGCAATTCTAATATCTGACAAAGTAGACTTCAAATGAAAACTAATCAGAAGAGATAGAGTCCAGTCATTCTGATCAAAAGAACACTTGACTAAGAAGATATTACAATCATGCACCAAATGTAATGCACCCCGATTTCATGAAAACAGTACTATAGGACTTTACAATACAGATTAACCCCAACTCAGTTACAGTTGGTAACTTCAGTACCCCACTATCTCCAATAAACAGGCCAATTGGACAAAGAATAAACAGAAATAACACATTTTGTAATTTAAAGTCTTTTTATAGGGCCTTATACAGGACAAGCTTCAGGTCAAAATCAACCTGTAGACATGCTTTCTACAGCAAATAGTTCTTTAGATCTTGGACTCTGAAAGCAGTATTTACCAACCAGTTTTCTCTAAAACTGCTCTTTAACATCTTTTACAGACTAGCCACACTCATTTGTGTTGCCAATCTAAGCCTAAAGGTGAAGCCTTACTCCAGTCTTTGTTTCTAGCTCTATCTGCTACTGCTCTGACACCCTTCACCAGAGGCTAACTGTTCCAGTGGATCCCCACAAACTCTGTTGTTTGTAACCACATCTCTACCATCCCCATCCCTGGAACCCTCCTATCACTTCATGTGACTCTTAGTTCTTCTCTTTCTTCAAGACTGAACTTTGTACCCATTCCTCCCAGAAAAACCTTTGCCAGAATGTTCACCCGATTTGAATTTAGGTTCTAGCAGTCATTCAGAGTCTGTTTATATACTGGCAATCTTGTTCCTTGACTGGAAAGTCACAAAACTCTGTGACTTCACACAAATTATTAATTTTTTTCATTTATGGTTTCATAGTATCTATTTTTTGTCATTTTGAAAAAGTATCCTCTAAACACTTAAGAAATGACAAGCTTTCATAAATCACATGGCATTGAGCCTGAATATTAACATTATCGTCTTCAAAGATTGATGGATTCTTAGGTACCATATAAACAGGAGACTGATTCTAAGTCAGTTAACAATTTCTGTGTTGTCATTCCTAACTAGATATTGTGAAACATACTATATTTGTTCTTCAGTAGAACATTTATATGTACATGTGCACATAGATATACATGCACATATAATTTATGAATGCTTACAGTCATACATACAATGACACTTTAGGTCATGGCAGACTTCATTTACAATAGTAGTTTTAAAAGATTATCACAGAGCTGAAAACTTCCTGTCATTCAGTATCATTATTATAGCCATCAACAATGTAGTACAATGTATTACTTCTGGTGATGATGGTATAAATAATTGTACACACAATTTGCTGTGCTCTCCTTTTCTTTGCTTCTTGAGACAGGGTCTTCATGGGAAGCTCCAGGTTGGCCTAGAACTCACAATCAGCCTAGCTTAGTCTTAAGCACATGATCTTCCATAACTTTTATAGGACTAGAAGCCAGTTTCTATAAAACTATGTAAGTGTACTACGTCAGAAACATAGATAAACATATTTGTGTCTTTCCAAAATGTTGGAATTTATTGAATAATGATGGCAGTTTCAGTGGCATCAGTTTGCCTGGCATTCCCATTTTCCTGGTACACCTGGCCAAGGAGGTTCTTTTATTTCAATCTTTATTTTTAATACTAATCTTCGGGTCACATATTACGTATCACACAGTAAATACATAGCTATGGCTGTAAAGAGTTAAAGGGCCACTGCAGGGTTCAAGAAGTCTCACAAGTCTTGGAAGCAGAAAGGCTGATGGAAATGTAAATAGAGTCTGTATTGATAAGATAACAAATCCAATAGAACTGCAAAAAAGAAACTAGAAAAGCTTCAGAAGCTGCTAAGGCTTCTGACTACAGGTCAGACCACTGTGGAATACAGACTTGAGAATGAAGTTGCATGTGTGAAAGGTCAGGACTGTATCCACGTGAAAGAATAGGCAGATGGAGTGAGCAGGGGCCTGGGAAAATGGCGGTTGAATATGGTTTGTCAACAGTGGGGATTGAAGAGATCTGAAGCCCTGTGACAGCTGGGAGTTCTCCTGTTGGTCCTTTGATGCATACTCCAGGTGGTCAGATGACAGGTCACTGCACTTGGGAACCATTGCAGGGCTGGGTGTCCACTTCCTTATAGGGTCTGGGTGAGGGAATCAGATTTAAAATCTTTTGCTCTCTGATGAAGTCTAACAAGGGGTCTTGTTCATTTTATTGATAGGTGTATTTCAAGACCAAAATTTAAGTACTGAGAGTGCTCATGGCTATTGTATTGTCATGGTTTTCAAACCTTTTCACTGGAAAGAACTAGAACTGTACAAGGTGTTTTGTTTGTTTCTAAAAATATGCATGATGGATATACATATCGCATCTGATTCAAGTCCAATACTCTACAGATTTTCCTTATCACACTAATTTTATACATATCTCTACCTGCCATGCAAAAATGTTATACTTTGTTCTTTTCCTGAGAACTACATTAGTCTCAGAATATTACTACTAATAAATCCCCCAATGTTCTTACTAGAACATTATTTATTCAATCTCTCTATTGCATTTTGCTTTTATTTTTCAGAAAAAACTTTGTCAGGGATGGGGCTATAGCCTCCTACCATACGGCCTAGACTGGCCTTTAACATTCTGTCCTCCTGACTTGGCCTCCCAAGTAGCTAGGATTATAAATGCATGCTATTGTGCACACCCAGGGATTGTTATTCACTTAGTTCTGTCTTACAATATAGGAAATATGTGGCTTCTCTTTTCACACACACACACACACACACACACACACACACACACACACACACACATATATATATATATACACACACACACACATATACACTGATACTCTTCATTACTGGTGTTTCCTATATTTTAATTTGCTACAAACTAAAATATATGCGTAACCCCCAAATCAATATTTGTGGTGCTCTCATTGTTATCATGGACATGTAGAGAGCAGTGAAAATTTTGAGTCATTTGACTCATTCCAACACAAGGCAAGGTTTTGTTTGTGCTCTCACACTAGTGTCCTTTCTTTGGTCTATTAGTGTCATGCTGTCCTTATTTTAAAGAGATTTTTGGTTGTTGGTGGTAGTGGTTTACTTTACTCTAAGGAGTTTCTAATACTCTCTAAGTGTTTGTATTGGTTGGCTTCCCATAACTGTCACAAAATATTTGAGATAATCAATTTAAAGGTGGAAAGGCTTATTTTAGTTTCAATCCATCGTCACTTGGCTCCTTTACTTTGGGCCTGTGGCAGTGGAAACCATTTATGTTGTAGAAGACAAGAAGAGAGACAGAGGATGGAGAAGGAATATCAATATCTCCTTCAAAGGCATGACACTAATATCTTAACTTTCTCCCATTAGGCATCACCTCCTAATGCCCCCAGGTTGGGGACAAAGCATTTAACACATGGATCTGTGGTGAGTGAATGTTCAAAATTCCAAATATGGTGATGCTAAAGCGCTAGTTTGAGGTATACATTGAGAAGAAAATACATGTTAGAAAAGCTTCATTCAGACACAAGGTTAGTGCTGTTTACAGTAAGGTCAACATTAGGGAGTTAGCAATTTTTAATTTTTTGTTAACTTTTAATTGAATTTTCGTGTATTTCATATAGAACATCTGAATCAGTCTTAATCATCTGTATACTCTCTTCCCCATGGGCACCCTTCCATTAGACTCCTCCGCTGGAATTCATTCATTCTGTCATTTGTGTTAAGGTCTATCATGCACGTCAAGTTAGTGTCCTCAGACATTCCTCAGTGCAGGTTCATCCACTGGGGTCTAGTCAGCCGATCTAGAGTCCCTCCCTTTAAGAAGATCAGCTCTTCCTCACCTAGCGGTACTCCGCTAGGTACTTCAACTAAGATTAGGGCTTGTTGCCCATTTCCACAGATCTGTGCTGGAACTGTGTCTGCTACAGTTTTCATGCTGACATCATCACTGTAGGTACATATGAGAAAGGTCCGCGGAGCTTGTAGAATTCTATTTCTATGTGTTCCTATACCTCCTCCTGGCTTAGAATCTTCTGCCCCCTCCTCCTCAATGGTCCCAGAGCCATGGGTGGGTAGAGTTTAACACTGAGTCAACAGTAATAATTCCTATGGAGGAAGGAAGAACCTTGCCATTCTGTACATGAGCCTTCCCTGGAGAGCATAAAGTAACACCTAGTATGTGATGGAGCTAAGAAAAAGGGACAGGCTAAATTTGAAGTTCATCTGATGACAAGGCCAACAAAAGGCATAAAGGAGAGGACTTTAGTGAACCTGAAAAGTGAAGGAATGTGTAATCATGGGTAGACTGGTGCATTTCAATGAGCACTGTGTTTATGAGGACATTAAAGTTGCAGCTGGAGTCTGTGAGACAGTCCTGAAGATCAGGACACTTTGAGAGGATTTTCAAAATATTTGCCATGTGTCAAACAGGAAAAGATTTATGAGAACACAAGCTTTTGATCAATGCTGGACTAGCTTATTGGATTTTGGCAAACAAATCTCTAAGCAACAAATAGCCTCAACATCCCCAAATTTAAAACTTTCAAAGAATATGCAATTAATTTTTAATAAAATACACACTAAACAATGTTCTTTAAAACAGAAGCACATAAAGCAAGGTTATATGCTAATTAGCTCATAAATTGTGACCCAAGGCTCCCAGGAAATGTGTGCTGTATTATTAAGCAGTGGCTCAATATTCACCAATTCAGAGTTCTCAGGAGATTTGTGGATTATAACGGTCATGGATAACAAGAACAAGAACAATCTATCATGTGTCTCTAATCTTTTTCCCTCAGCAATACACCCTGAGCCTGAATGTCTGGTAGGAGTCCTTTTCTCCAATTTGTTGCTGTATCAAAGTCTATTGTGAGTTAGCTTTATGTTATGAAATGCCTGAGATAATTGACTTATAAAAGAAAAAGTTGATTCTGACAAAAAATTTTAAGAATTTGAGTTCATCATCAGTTGGACCCATTATTTTGGGTTTGGGGCCAGACTTCATGCAATATATGGTATTATATGTATGGCAATATAATACCTCTTGGAAACAGGCAAAAGAGGTGACATGGGATCAAAGGTCTCACATTCCCTTTGAACACTCACCCCAGTGGCCTAAGAATCTCTCAGAAAGCCCCACCTTTGTAAGGTTCCATCAGTTCCAAATAGTGTTAATCTGGGGACCAAGCCTTTAACATGTGGGCCACTGGGGACAGTCAACATCTAGACTAAGACATCTGTATTTCAGGAGCTGTGACAAAATACCCAAAGGAAGTCACTTTACAAAAGGAGAGGTTTATTTTGTCTCATAGCTTTGGGAGTTTCAGTTTTTGTTAACTTGGCCCTGTTGTTTCTGGGTCTGTAGGGAGGCAGAACACCAAGGTGGTAAAGCTGCTTACCTCCGAAAATACAGAAAGAGGGAAGGGAAGGTGCTCTGGATGAAACACCTTCAAGGGCGTGCACTTCTGTCCCCCACCTTCCACTTGCTCCAAGTAGGCCCTACCTGTATAGTTTTTTACAAGTCCCAGTAGCCTGTTAAGGTGTGAATCCATCAATGGGTTAAACGCTGGCCCAGAACACTGTCACTATTGGGAACCACGTCTTCAACACATGAGCTTTGTATGGTCATTTCAGAGCCAGAACAGAAGAAATACTCAGGCTTGCCCAAGTCCAAGACGAAATTCTGTTTTTCTGGCCACACAGATGACGCAGCTAAATTGCAAGCCCAGGCATGGGTTACATCCACTTTACCCTCACCTTGGCCTTCGGGCTGCAAACTTCACAGGAGTTTGCAAATTGCCAATATTTACACTTCTGGAGACTTGGCATGGACTGTGGTTCCTGATAACCCGATTTTCGTTTTCTTACTGTTCTTTGTTTATAGAGGAATCCTCAAGGCAAAACTAACTCTGAGATTTCAGCTTTTTCTGGCTCTCATTCAAAATATGGTCTAATGATGTTTGTTTTCTTGTTAGCTCTGTGATACTCTTATGGTGATAAACTTGAACATAATCATCCAGATATTTTCATTTTCTCAGAACAAAGGTTGGTCTGAATTACCCAGTCTGCCATTACTAGAAGCATCTGTTACTCTCACAGTTGGGAGAAAATTTACAAAAAGTTGTCCATGCTTATCTGGGAGCTCAGCATCATCTTTGACTCATGGATACTAAACCAAGAAGAGGATCATCTTAGCATTTTTCACTTTTGTGAATATAAGAATATTCTTCCTAATAACATGATTTCAGGAAACTTAGAATCAAAAGCATCTGTATGTATCTCAGAATGTTCCAGAAGCAATTAAAGATAATGAGCTGTGATTTGTGGGAAGTATTATGAATCACTTTAAGAGACACCCTTCCAATACACCAAGATTTCATTAATTCAGCTTAGGGAGGCTGCAGAAGTAGTGTGGGTTTCCAGGTCTTGGAATGGGATCATCAGTCATCCTAATGGGTCTCTGCTTCAAAGTAAGTAAATATGTGCATTATTCTAAATATTCCTCTTCTGCTCAAACCCTCATCACCACATTTCTATCCGTGCTACTGACTATCATGGCAAGGGAGTTCTCCAGATGAGTATTCTCTGCTGCTGCATCTACTACAGAGGTGCTGTGTGATCAAATAGTGAGACATTTAATACGTAAATGAATGAAAGAGTGAATAAATGACAGATCAAAGTGTCTGTTTTTAAGTCTGCGCCTAATGAGAAGCCTGGATTATATTTTCAAAGACTTGTGATCTAATTGATCACTGAAAACACTTACATGATTGTGAATGCAATTATCATGTGTCCAATCATTTTTACACGAGTGCCTTTCCAGGGGATGTTGAGACTCTAGGTAATAACAGCAGGTAGATGGTCCCTGCAGGAAGTGCTTTGAGCAACTTCATCTGGAAGCAGAGTTAGGCATTCTTTGAGGAAAAATCAAAGCAGTAGTCAAAGTAGTTTTTCAGGGAGGGAGACATGATGGGAACAGAACTGACATGGTCTACCAGTGGCAGAAGGATGAGCTGTGTATCTTATGATGGACCTTATCTTCCACACTATGATGGTGAGCAAGGCTGATAGGAACATGAGCCAGGAGGAGCAGAGGGAAATAAAAGAGTTTAGGATAATGTGTGTCTGTCTCTGTTGAAGCAGGGACCCATCTGGCTCTCTGTTGCTGACTCCATATGGCAGGAAGGATTGTGTGTAAATGGCCTTGTAACTGTGCCATCTGTTCAAACAGGAGCTTCTCCCCAGGACTTCGGCTACTGTCCTCGTGTCACATGGTGGGCAATAAAGTACATGTGGGGAATGAAGAGAAAGGTCACGTGAGTGTTGCTGCCTGTTGCATAAATCCACTGTCCATGCCTTGGGGAGGGGGTTAATCCAGCTGGATAAACAGAAAAGTGATCTTCCATTTAGAATAATTTATTTATCTACAAAGTTATAAAGTCTCTGGGGACGTGCGCCCCACTTGCCCGCTGGTGCGCTGGGTGCAGGCCTCTCAGTTCATTTCACTTATTCTTGGATGACTCTCTTGGAGATGAATCTCTTGGATGAATCTTGGAGATTCTTGGATGGCGGGGGCATGGCACGCTGCTTCCTGGGTTCCTCGCTGTCTGCATCGGCCTGGGACGGGGCATTTTCTCTTCCCACATGGATCTTAGTAACCTCCGCTTCTCTCCCCAGCTAGAGGCCATGATGATTCCACCTACTCCCACCTCCCTCCTCCCATATTGGTCAGAGGGTGGGACTTATCATAGAATGAACCAATAAGAAACAAAACCTGCAGAGAGACAGTGTCTATGGCTCTACACTGCCCAACTCTTATCTGGGGCAGTGAGGTGCTGTACTCTTGAGGCTTGAGGACTTGTGTTGTAGACATGATTCCTTTAGACACCAAAGGCTAGCTTCATACATTTTACTGTTAGTTGTGAATCAATGCCTTGTAACACTGGGATTTAGATAAATAGCTTGGCAGAGCATCACCACAATATATCTAAGGATGTTTCAGAACCCCATTTTCTTAGATCTGTTCCTGAGCGTAGAAAGGCCCTTGTGTAGCCCTAGTTTTCAGAGTGAACACGTCATCTCCGTTTGGCAGACAGGAGTAGAGGTATCTTATTAGTTCACCAGACACCTCCAGCCTTCCCCTGCAATTTGCATGTTCTAGGGCATGGGGCTGGTCCTGTATTCCTGCGCCACTGTTCTGCTGGCAGTGGGACTCCAGATAAGGAAGTGTGTATGAAACACCTCACTTACTGCCTGTTCCTGGTCATCCATTTCTCCTCCCTCTTCTTCTTCCCCTCCTCTGTCCCTTCCTTGTTCTCCACTCCTCTTCCTCTGCCCTTGCTTCTCCTCAATCTCCCTTCATCTTTTTCACATCCAATTTTATGAGATCAAATATCAAACTCTCTAGACTCTGGTACAGCTTTGGAAAAGCATAAAAACCTATAAGAAAATAAAAGTGGGGAATAAAGAACCTAACCCAGTTTCTCTGACTTGCTGCACTGCCCGCTGCCTTGATTAGAAGATGTCCAGCCTAGTGCACAGAAATGCGTTCTTTGCCCCTAGGGCATGGCGATTTTTCCCTGAGTTAGCATATCTAGGCCAGTGTATAAAATTCGCCATCTTTAATTCTTATTAATAAAATCTCTCTGGAATTCATTCCTTCCTGTATTTGACAAATTTGAGGGCTGATTTTGTCACCTATGATATTGGTTCTTACAATTCTCTGTCCAACTGCCTTAACTGTTCCCTATAGACCTGGCCCACTTGTGTTTATATAGGCCCTAATGGGGATTATGCAGGGGTCCACCAAGACAATAGTCTTGGCAACTAAATTCCTGTTTACTTGAAGAAAAAAATTAGTCTTTGCTGAAATTTATGGTTAAAAAATTTAAAACATTTTAGGAATTTCTCCATATTTTATATTACTTTCTTTAAAAGTTATGGCTATTCCTATAATCAAGCATAGGATTGTGATATGATCTAGTAATTCCACTTCTTGATGTACATCCAAAATATGATCTGGCACTTATGTGTCCATGCCTAAGGGAATAAACTACAAAATCCCATAAGAGTGAACTGAGTGTGCATCAGTGGAGGAATGGCCAAGCAAATGTGGTATATACCTACAGTGGATTATTATCCAGCCTGAAAAGGAATGAAATTTTGTCACATACTAAGTGAACTTTTGTCATTATGTTAAGTAAAATAAATGGGGCACAAAATGATTAATGCTATAAGATTTCACTTGTAGGATGTTCCTAGAGGCATTTAATTCATAGAGAAAGAGAGAAGAGTGGTTCTCAGGGACTGGGAAGGGAAAATGTGGTTACCCTTTAATGGACACATCAGTTTTATGTACTGAAAGGAGTTTAGGAAATGGATTATGATGATGTGAATTGCACTGACTCTCCCTTAAGTATACATTTCAGGTGGCAAAATTTTATGTTATATGTATCTTACTACAATAAAAACATAACTAAAGATGACTAATTTGGACTTATATAAATTAAGCCATGCCCTACCTACAGTACAAGAATTTGGTTTTGGAAGGAAAGGCTCCAGCCCATTATAAAGGAAGGGTTTGGGGATTGCCTTCAATTACATGTTTCTATAGAGCTGTGTTTTTATGCAAAGTATCTATTGGGTTTGATAATCACCTTGAAAATGCACAGGTGTCTTAGAGCAGTCTAGTGTGTATCTGCTGAGTATTTAACATGCAGAATGCTAAAAGGTCCTGGTGCTGATTTTGGAGGTTTCAATATTGTTGATTTTTTTTTTCTTTTTCAGTTTGGAGGGAATTAACTTTTGTGTCCCTACAGTATGTATTGCAGACTCAGAATGAAATACCACTATTTGTATTGACTTTGATTTTACCTCAAGTAATTTTAGAAGATACCACTATGGAAAAAAAAAAAAGGTTTGAGGTTTTCTGCTTAGGGTTTATCGCTAACAAAACTTAAGAAGTCAAAGGTCTGCACTACAGCTCCTGAGTTTTTCTAATGCAAAAGCATTTTAACATCAAGCGAGCAGCATTGGCAACTGTGCCGATATCCAAAGAACAAGGCAGTGTGAGAACCCCGTACACAGTATTTTGGGTTCTGCCAGTCCTAAGTAGTATGGTTTTAAAGCTCAGAAAATCTTTTAAATAAACTGGGTTAAATTACACTTGATTAAAACATTTGCATGTCTTTTTAGGATCACTTTGGTTATTTGGAGTCTTTTGTGTTTTGATATGAATTTTCGGATTTTTCCCTAGTTCTCTGAAGAATGTTATAGGAATTTTTTACACACACGCACACACACACACACACACACACACACACACATATATATAATCTACTTAGTCCATTTAGTGATGCTTGTTTATGTACATGTGTTTAGAGCTGACCACTTGGGATTAATTAATCTTAGAATTTGATGGGGATTGAATTGACTCTGAAAGATGCTTTTAGTAATATACTCATTTTCACAATATTAATTCTGCCAGTCTTTGAGCACAGGAGATATTTCCATCTTCTAGCGTTTTCTTCAATTTCTGCTTTCAACTTTTTAAAGTTTTCATTGTAGAGGTCTTTCACATCTTTGTTTCGATTTATTCCTAAATATCACTTTATTTTTGAACTTATTGTGAATGGGATATTTTTCTAATTTACTTCTTTTTAAGTTTTTATTTTATAAAGAAAAGCTACTAATTTCTAGTTTTATTCCACTATGATCTGATGATAAAATACAAGGAATCCCTTTGATTTTTTGTATATTTTAAGGCATGCTTTGTGACCATATCTGTTGGATGAAATATTCTGTAGGTATATGTTAAGCCCAGTCGATCTATGGCATTATTTAGCTCTGAAGTTTATTGGTTTTCAATCAGGAAGACCTATCCTAAGATGAGAGTGACATACTAAGGTCTCACATTATTATTATGTCAGTACTAATCTGACTTTTCACAGATTTAGTGTATGTTTTATGACATTGGGAGCCCTAACATTTAGTGCATAAGTATTTATAATTGCAATATATTGCTGTTGAGTTGCTCCATTTATTAATATGAATTGACTTTATCTTTGCTTTGCATTTTTCTTGGGCAGGGCAGGGTTAGGAATTACGTCTAACATTTTATACATGCTAGGTAAGTGTTCTAACACTGTCTTTGCTTTGAAATATTAACATTTTACCTATGATATGGCATGGAGAGGTCATGTTTAAAAATGCTAAATTACTCTAGTATTTGGATGCCAACTTCTTTTTCTAGGTTTAGGAAATTTTCTGTAATTTCATTCAGTAAATGACCTGTGCCTTCAGGCTTTACTGAAGCCCCTACTCCCAATGGATTAAGACTTCTGAACATATCCCAAGCTCTAGGTAGTTTTAGTCAAGTCAATTGTTCTTTTTCTTTTAAAACTTTTTAATTGCATTTTGTGGATTTTATACAATAGATCTTAATCAAATTTTGATTCCCTCTCCCACCTGCACTCTCTCATAAGTCCCCCCACCATATTTCATGCATTCTGTCATATATGTTAAGTCCTATCAAGTCAAATATTTGTACCTGGCTGTCCTATGGTATAAGTTCACCCACTGGAGTCTAATCATTCTATCTAGAGTCACTGCCTTAAAGATCTACTCTCCCTCACCCAGCAGTAATCAGTTCCCAATAGTTCCTTGGCTAGGGTTGGAGCCTGTTGCCCATTCCCCAGTTTTATGCTGGGTTTTTGTCTGAATGAATTGGTATGGATCTTGTGCATGCTGTCACCACTGTGACAAGTTCATTATCAAGTTACCAGAGGCCTGAAAGTCTCTATTGCCTTGTGTTCATGTGCGAACCCTGGCTTTACAATCCTTCTGTCCCTTCTTCCACAATCGTCCCTGAGCCATGAGTGGGTGAGATTTAATATAGGAGTCCTATCCGGGGAGATATACTCTGTGATCTTTAATTCTCTGAAACTCGACTGCGTGTATTTCGCTCTGTAGCATGAAGGGGCTTTACTCGTGAGAGTTGAGGGTACATTAGTATTCTTTCTACTCCTTGTTCTGCTGTGTTCAATAAGCTTAGGTGCTGAGGTTCCACTGTAGATGTGTTACCGAGACATCTCTCGGACATATATTCTCTGTGGGTTACCTGGTATGGATCTCTGCAATAGGCACCATCTGTTGCAAAGAGAATCTTCTTAGATTAGAGGTGTACAGACTAATTGTCTTTAAATATAAAAATCCATATTTAACATAGAATAAGAAATTTAATTTGCCTAGAGATATGACAGAGGTCCTCTAGGACCTATGACCTCTCTAGCAATATGTATTTGGCAATATTTAAAGTGCCACCCATAACTTTCCTCCCTTTGAGGAAATTCCAAGGGAATTTGTCATCTGTGGTTGATGAGAAAAGGAAAAAAAAAGAAAATTTGAGTGTTTCATTTGCTGAGTTTTCCCTCTCTTGTTTGCTTTGATGACAGTTCATCTTTCTTGGATGATTCTAGATACACTTTCCAGTAATATTTTCTTGGCACCTCCCTTTCAGTCTGGACTCCCTTGTTTGTGACCCTTTCCATCTATCACCCACTAGACATTATTGGACATCATTCTAGTGAATTTCTAACATCTTCGCACCCATAAGATATTGACAACATTTTCCCCCTGGATGGGAATATTCATTTTGGTTGACTAGAAGACTCTGCATGTGAGGTTAAACAACTCAGAAAATCTATTCACCATGTGATCAACTAATGGGAATTCTCCTAAAACTGATGGAAGTTTGGGTTATTGTGCCAAGTTTGCCCAGGGCTATGCTATATTTGTTTAACATGGATTGAGATGGACAACTGTACTTGTTTCATTCCAGACCCACTTTCAGTAACACATGGAGGCTTGAGGTTGACCACAAAGGGAGCACTTACATCTGGAAATTGCCAAGTCTGAGCAGTTCTCTTAGAAATCTAATGGTTGGACATGTGTCGACTCACTACCAGCTTACAGAGTATAGACCACAATCTGCTTTCTTTAGTTGTTGTGCTATGGCTGCAGTGACCAGAAACATTGGAGAGGGAAAGTTAATAGTGATTATACCAGAGCCACATGCCTAGACCGACTACAGTGGGCAAATAGAGATATGGTCACACTCTATGCAAACTCTTTGCCAGGTTTATAGTTATTTCTCTAAAACATAACTTTCTTTTGACTGCATAGTATTCTTTCATTTGGAGAGAATGGAAATTTTTCTATTATTGAACAGATTACAAATATGCAAGTGATATTTAAATAAAAATTCCGAACAATGCATTTCCATGTCAGGGTATATAAACATTATTAAAATTCTAAATACCTATTGCCAAATCATTTACTCAGAAGGTTATAAACATTTAAGCTCTTCCTGTAGTCATCCCAGTTCACCAAAGCCCATCTGATACTTAGAATTAGGACACAGAGAACATTTGCCAACTATCTCCAGCGCCTCTCTGCACAGACTCAGCTTTCCAATTAAGCTGAGTATCTTCTGAGACTCTGGCAAGCTTTGTTCTCTCTGGTCTTCTGCTCTCTTGTTTCTTTTGATCCATCCACGCAGGGTTCTTCCCAGCCTCTTGTCTGCAAATTCTCATCATTCTGATTTTAAGAGCCAATACTAAAGATGTGATTAAATAGGCACACCAAGATCCACACTAAACTCTATTTATTTATCATAAAAACAACTGAAATAACTGGAAGTGTTCAAAAATAGAGATTTGTCAAATACATTGCAATATCTCCTTGTGGTCGAATACTATGCAAATGTTAATGAAGATGATATGAGCAGGAAATGTACATGGAATATGCCTCTCAAAAAGGTGATAGGAAAATTCCATTATTAAATAGAATATTAGGATACAGCATCACTTCCAAGTATTCAATCAAAGGAAAATATATTAAGTAAAAAATGTTCATCTCTGAGAAGGAGACTGGATTTCAAAGAAATGATCTTAAAGCTATAAATTCATATGTATGACTTTCAGACAGTGAAAATGGTCAAAGAAATGATCTTAAAGCTATAAATTCATATGTATGACTTTCAGACAGTGAAAATGGATTCTTTACACAGTGGCAATACTTTGGGGAAGATTCACACAGATGAAAAGCTCTGACTTTTACTTACACGTCAAGACCCCTTCAAATATTCCATCAGACTTTTCCAAAATAAGCAAAGCAGACGTGATAACTCCTTTCTCTGCCTCTTCATCACCCTTTTGAATCTTTCTAGGCTCTCCTACACTATCAAGACAAAAGATATTTGCTTGCCTATCTTGTCACTAGCAGATTCTAGACATTCTAAAGGAACAAACACTATTACATTTCCCCTCAAAACATGTGGATGTCTTGTTTGTGGAGGGGTTTCAAGAAATGTTTGATAAATTGACTGGAATTCAATTCTCTTAGTACCAACATATCAAAAGTTGAATTTTCTGAAAAGTTTGGAATATGTGCAGTGAGTTCTTAGAAACACACAACATACAACCTCACCCAAGATGACTATGTTGAACAGGAAGCTCAATGTCACCTGCTTCTGGGGTTCAGGTTACATCTCTCATGAGCAACCCTACATGCTCTGGCATATGAGATGTCTCAGAGCCACAAAAACAGCTTCAGTGATTGTGAATCATAAAAGGTCACTTTGTGTAATAGTTTCAGAGTGGGTCTTAGACACACTTCTGCAAGAATGCTGCCCTGGGACTCAACAGGCAACACAGTGGATTATGTGGGTTGTTACTGTGCTCAGTCATTGTCTTACTTCTGCTGAAACTAGATTGACAAGTCTGTTGCCTCTTGCCAGTTTGTTCAGTCTAAGTCTAGTCACCTCAGGTTAAAACCAGGATGAGTCTGAAAAACCCCGTGGTCTTGCTTTTTTTAAGGCATATAAAGTAATTATAAACTATATGAGAACCTTTTTTTTTAACCCCTCATAGGCAATGACTAGATTTTTAGCAAGAAGAGTATATCAAACTGGACAGTCCACTGAAAATTTGGACATGGCTTAATAATTTGGCTTCTAAGCTATCAGTGCATTGGTGACGTGGTGATAAAGATGGGAAAGTTTATTTTAACATAATATTTTTAATTTATGATTTGATAATTACATACAAGCATTTAATGTATTTGATCATATTTGCTGCCACCTCTTTGCTCCTCCCAGATCCCTCCACATTCCCTTTCCAATTTCATGTCCTCTTCACTTATTTTTCAAATATGTTTTTGAATCATTGTGTATTTCATACAGAACATCTTAATCAATCTTAATCATTTTCATACTCCCTTCTCCATCAGGATCACCCCAATGCCAACCCCCTCACTGAAATCCATACACTTTTTTCATCTGTGTTAAGGCCTCTTGTGTCAAGTTAGTGTCCCCAAATGTTCTTCATCTTAGGTTCATTCACTGAGGTCTAATTAGCCTACCCAAAGTACAGACTTTAGGAAGACTAGCTTATTCTCACCCAATAGTAATCAGTTGCCAATATTTCTTAAGCAAAGATTGGGGTCTGCTGCCCATTTTCTCAGGGCCATGCTGGGTTTTTGCTGCTTGAGTTTGTACATTTCTTAAGCATGCTGAAACCATTGCTATAAATTCATATGAACAAGATACCAGGAGCCTGAAGGATTCTATTTCCATATGGTCATGTCTCCCTTCACTGGCACTTACAATCTTTCTGCCCCCTCTTCCAAAATGGTCCCCGAGCCCTGGGTGAGTGAAACTTAATATAGGAATTCTGTACAAGGACCCTTACTCTGCAGATTCTTAATCTTCATGCTTTAGTCTTTTGTAACCTTTTGTGTTAATGGCCCTTTGTTGCATGAGGGAGCTTCATTAATGAGAGTTGAAAGATTCATTAGTGACTTCTTTACCCTTTTTTCTATATTGTGTGAGCTTTGGGTATACAAGTTGCATTGTAGATGTGCCTCTTAGGCATGGAAAATTCACAGACAATGCCTGTGTGTGACCATCTGTGGTACTTTATATTAGTCTCTGTCTGCTGTAAAAGAAGCTTCTTTGATGAGTGATGACTGGGATACTTCACTGTAAATATAAGCACATATATTTTGCATTTGGTAAGACATTACATTACCCTATGAATGTGACAGCCTTGGAGAATTCTCTAAGATCTATGACATCTTTGGTCATGTGTATTGGCTATGAGTACCACACATAAGTTTCCTCTTATTAAGTGGACTCTGAGACCAATTTTGTAGCCGTTGATTTGCCCTAAAATAAAACTGCCCCTACTGCACCAGTGTAGAATGCTGTGCCAGTTATCAGTGTGGTTATTTGGTAATGGATAGTGGTGATGTTCTCCGTTAGCTACTTGCATAGTGCTCCCCAGAGTTATGAGAGTTAACCTTCAGGGGAAGTGGTTTCTAAGTCAATATCAGCTCCATTGCTCCAAATTTGGTCTCCAAAGCATGTCCTATCTTCAGCAATATTGTCTTAGCTTCAGGTTCTGGGAGGCAATCAAGGGCTGTGGCAATAATTTGTGTTGTTTTGGGAGTCTCTTGAACCACGTTGACCAACAACCCAAAGAAAGTTTCTCCTGTCTGGCACTGTTTCTTGTTGTGTAGCCTTCAGCTTTGGACATGGGCTCATGTAGAGATATTCTATGTGGAATTTGTCATTTGTTGTTAGAATGATATGATTCCCTCTGGTGTTTTATACTAGCTAGGCATTATTTATCTCTTCTCTTCTCTCCTCTTCTCCTCTCTTCTCTTCTCTTCTCTTCTCTTCTCTTCTCTTCTCTTCTCTCCTCTCCTCTCCTCTCCTCTCCTCTCCTCTCCTCTCCTCTCCTCTCCTCTCCTCTCCACTCCACTCCTCTCCTCTCTTTTCCTCTCCCCCCATCTAACCTTCCCTCCATTCATTCCACATTTATAGTGTCCCCATTTAATACCAGTCTCCTAAGGCCCCACCTCTCCTGAGCTCCTTCTTTGCCATATCCCCATAGTCACTTGTATAGCCCTCCCTTCCCCTTCCCATACCCCTCTTTTATCTATTTCTCCCTTAGTAAAATCTATCTCCTACTATTCTTCTTTCTTAGGTTCCTTTTCTTCCTTTACCTCTCTGGTTTCTTTCCATTTACCTGGTTCCTTTCGTCAAGATGCATACTCACATATAAGCGTTTGGTGCTAGGATTCACAAATCAGAGAATACATATGTTGTTTGTTTTTCTCCTTCTCTGTTTCTTCACAGAGCATATCAGGTTCTAGTTCCGTCCATTTACCTGCAAATGTCATGATTTCATCTTTCTTTACAACTGAGTAGAACTCCATTGTGTAAATAGATATAATGTAATTTTCATTATCCACTCTTGAGTTGAGGGACACTTATGTTGCTTCCATTCCTTTAGCCATTGGGAAAAGAGCAGCAGCAAACGTGGATGTACAAGTATCTCTGCAATAGGATGAGTCTTTTGAGTATATGCCAAGGATTGGTACAACTAGATCACATGGTAGATTCAATTTTAGTTTTTTAAGCATTCTCCACACTGCTTTCCACAGGGGTTGCATGAGTTTGCAATCTCACCAGAAGTGAATGAGCATTCCTCTTTCCTGACAACCTCTCTGGCATTTGGAATCATTTTTTCTATAGAGCTTAGCCAGTCTGACTGGGGTAAGATGAAATCTTACACTGGTTTTAATTTGCATTTCCCTAATTATTAACGATGTTCAATGAACACTTTTTAAGATGTTTCTCAGCCATCTCTATTTGTTCTTTGGAGAACTCTCTCCTCAGGTCCTTAGCCCATCTTTTAATTAGGTCACTTGTTTTCTTGATTCTTTGATTTTTGAGTTCTTTATATATTCTAGATGTTAAACCTCTGTCAGATGTGTCACTGTTGAAGATTTTCTTCCATTCTGTGGGTTTTCTTTTTACTTCCTTGGTTGTTTCTTTGGCTGTACAGAAGCTTTTTAGTTTAATGACGTCCCACTTATTTTTTATTAACCTTAATTCCTGAGCAACTCCTGTCTGATTTAGAAAGCCCTTTCTTATACCTATAGCTTATAGGTTACTGCCAAAGTTTTCTTCTAAAAGTTTCAGGTTTAACGTTGATGTCTTTGATCCTTTTGGGTTTGACTTTTGTACAAGGTGGAAAATAAGGGTCTAGTTTCATTCTTCTCCAGGTGGAGATCCAGTTTTGCCAGGAGCATTTACTGAAGATGCTATCTTTCCTCTAGTGAGTGTTCTTGGGAACTTTGTCATCAGGTGGTTGAAGTAACATGTACTTATGTTTGAATTTTCAGTTTTATTCCATTGGTCTATGGGTCTATTTCTGTGCCAGTACCATGCTGTTTTTATGACTATAGTTCTGTAATATATTTTGAAATCAGGTATAGCAATTTCACCTGCATTGCTCTTTGTACCCATAGTTGCTTTTGTTATCCCAGATCGTTTATGCTTCCATATGAGTTTGGGAATGCTTTTTTCCTGATTCTATAAAGAATGCCATGGGGATTTTGATTGGAATTGTATTGAATCTATATATTGCTTTTGGTAGGGTGGTCATTTTAACAACATAAAGTTTTCCAATTCATGAGCATGGGCAGTCTTTCCATCTTCTGATGTCCTCATTAATCTTGTTCTTTAAAGATCTAACATTTCATTGTAGAGATCTTTAATATCTTTGGTCAGGTTTATTCAGAGATATTTTTTGGAAACTATTGTGAATAAAAGGGTTTCCTTTTACTCTTTCTCCAATTGCTTGTTATTGGTGTATGGAAAGGCTACTGATTTTTGTAGATTAATTTTATAACATGCCACTTTACCGAAAGTGTTAAACATTTCTAGGAACTTTCTGGTAGAACTTTTGGCATCTCTTAGGTGTAATATCATGTCATCTGCAAAAAGGGATAAATTGACTTCTTATTTTCCTATGAATACTCCTTTAATTTCCCTCTCTTGTCTTATTGCTCTAGCAGAGTTACAAGCAGTATATTTAAAAGGAATGGATATATGGATAACATTTTCTGGTTCCTGATTTTAGTGGAAATATTTCTAGAATATCTCCATTTGGAATGATGTTGGCTGTGGGTTTGCTGTATTTAACTTTAATTATGTTGAGGTATATTCCCTCGAGTCCAGTTTCCTCTAGGAGTTTTAACATAAATGCATGTTGGATTTTATCATATGCCATTTAGGCATGTATTGACATGACCATGTGATTTTTGTCTGTAAATCTATGTGATTTATCACATTTATTGACTCACATATATTGAACCATCCCTGTAACTCTGGCATAAAACTGACTTGTTTGTGGTGGATGATCTTTTTGATGTGTGTCTGTTTGAGCTTTGGAAGTATTTTGTTGAGAATTTTTATGGGCCTATAGTTTTCTTTTTGTTTTGCCATGTCTTCACCTGGTTTTGGTGTTAGAGTAATGCTGATTCACAGAAGGAGTTTAGGAATTCTTTTGTTTCTATTTTTTTGAGTAATTTAAATAGTATTGGATATAAATCCTCTTTGAATGTCTGGTAGAATTCTGCTGTGACTCCATCTGGGCTTTTTTTGGTTGGGAGGTTTTCTATCACTGTTTCCATTTCCTTAAATGTTATTGGTCTGTTTAAACTGTTGCTCTCTTCTTGGTTTACCTTTGGTGTTTCCTGTGATTTTAGATATATATCCATTTCTTTAAGGTTTTCAGATTTAATAGGTTATAGGTTTTTAAAGTATTCCCTTATAACATTCTGGATCTTTCTGTCATCTGTTGTAATGTTTCCCCTTTCATCTCTGATTTTGTTGACTTGGAGTTGCTCTTCTTTCTTTTGGTTAACTGGGCCAAGTGTATGTTTATCTTGTTTTTCTTTTCAAAGAGCTGACTCTTGGATTCATTGACTCTTTGTACTGTTTTCTTTGTTTTTATTTCATTAGTTTATGATCCAATTTTTGTTATTTCTTCTTATCTTTTCATTTATCTATTCATTTCATTTGTTGTCTTTTATGTTTCTTGAGTTACAATGGTATCATTTATTTCTGCTCTTTCTGATTTTTTAAATGTAAACACTTAGAGCTATAAACTTCCCTCTTATGACTGCTAATAAAGTGTCCATTATATTTTGTTGGGTTGTATTGTCCTTTTCATTGAATTTCAGAAATACTTTTATTTCTTTCTTAATTTCTCCTTTGACCCCGTCATCAATTCAGTAGTGTGTGGTTTAGTTTCAATGTGTTCGTGAAATTACTAAGGCTTCTTTTTGTGTTGATTTTAAGCTTTATTGAACTGTGGTCTGATAGAATGCATGGAATTATTTCAATTTTTTGTATTTGTTCAGGGTTTTTTTTTTTTTTTTTGTGTTCCAGTATGTTAAATTTTGGAAAGATTTCCATGGAGTGCTGAATAGAATGTGTATTCTTTTGTGGTTGGGTGGAATATTCAGTAGATGTCTGTTAGGTCCATTTGATGTATGGTATTGTCTAATTCAGGTGACTCTCTGTTTGTTCTTTTTCCAATTGACCTGTCTAATGGAGACAGTGGGGTACTGAAGTCCCCTAGTATTAATGTGTTGGGAGTAATCAGTGTCTTAAAGTCCTGTAGTACTGATTTTATGAAGTTGGGTGCACCAGAGTATGTGCATATATGTTCATGATTGTAATATCTTCTTGGTTAATTGTTCCTTTAATCAGAATGAAGTGGCCCTCTTTATCTCTTTAAACTAGCTCTAGTTTGAAGCCTATTTTTTCAGATATTAGAATGGCAACTCTTGTTTGTTTCTTAGTGCCATTTGTTTAGATTTTTTTTCTTCCTGTCACCTTAAGGCAGTGCCTGTCCTTGAAGGTGGGATTGGTTTCTTTGAGACAACAAAAGGATGGATTTTGTTTCTTGATCCATTCAACTAGCCTGTGTCTTTTGACTGAGGAGTTCAATCCATTGATATTTAAAGTTATTATTGAAAGATGTGTATTGATTCTCATCATTTTAAATTCTGTTAGCATCTTTGGTGTAACTATTCTCCAGTTATATCTTCATTTAGTGTCTTTCTGCTATCCCTTGGGTATAATTGTGCCTTTCTTCAGCTCTTTGTATTGCTTCAAGTATTCTCAGAAGAGCTAGTTTTCTGGACATGAATTCTTTCAGCCTGTTCGTGTCATTGAAAATTATTCTTTCCCCTTCAATTATAATAGACATTTTTTTCTGGGTAAATTATTCTACATTGGCATCTATGGTCATTTCTTTCTTAATTTCTCCTTTGACCCGGTCATCATTCAGTAGTGTGTGGTTTAGTTTCAATGTGCTCGTGAAATTACTAAAGGAATACTTTGGTCCAGGCTCCTCTGACTTTCATAGTTTGCATTGAAAAGTCAGATGTAATTCTGATGGATTTTTCTTTATGTGTCACTTGGGTTTTTTTTTGTTTTGCTTTGTAGCTTTCAGAATTCTCTCTTTGTTCTGTATGCTTATGGTTTTTAGTATGACAGTCTATGGGGAGTCTCTTTTCTGGTCCTTTCTATTTAGTGTTCTGTGTGTTTCTTCTGTTTGTTTGGGATTGTCTTTCCTTACTTTTGGGAAATTTTATTCTACAATCTGAGATTCTTCTCCTTCCTCTACATTTGTGATGAATAAATTTGGTCTTTTCCTGGTGTCCAACCTTTCCTGCATATTCCATTCCTGTGTTTTTAAAATTTTTTCATAATCTTTGCTTGAGTGCTCCAATTCTTCAATTTTATCATTCATTCTTAATATTTGTTTTCCATTTCATTCATTATGTTACTGAAGCTTTCTCCTCTCATTTCAAATCAGCTGAGTTTTTCACTTCCTTCTTCATTTCAGTCTGAGTTTTCTTTAATGTTTCTGTCTCTTTTGTGAATTCAGTCAGAAGTTTATCCCTACCTTCTTTTAGTTCTTTGATTTGTTTGTGTGTTTTTAAAATTCATTGAAGTTTTTTATCATGTTTATGATTGTTCTTTTAATCTCTATGTCCTCAGTTATCTCTATGGGGGTTTGCACTGCAGAAATCTTCTACTGGACTGGTGATGTTTGGTAGAGACCTATTATTTGGGTTTTTCATAGAACTGTTTCTTTGTTGTGATCTTGGTATGTGGATTTCTTGTTGTTTATGATTCTGATGTGAGACTCAATCCTTCCTTTGTTCAGTTGAAGTCTGATTCTGTTTGTATACTTGTGAGTTGGTTGTTTTCTTACTGGGCATGAAAAGTTGGCTGGTCAAGACTTCATGCTCTCTCTTTTGTTTTTATATTGGAGGGTCCAGATGGCTCTAGTCCAGCTGCTTCAAAGTTCCCTAAGAACCACAGGTTAGGTGAGATCAGATGCTCTCTGGCTCTCTCTTAAGGTCTGGATCCCTCTAGCCCAGAGGCACAGCACAATTTGGGAAAATTGCTATGCAGAAGCTGAATTTGTGCTTTTTCAAGCTGTCTGAAAAGGTTTGGACTCCTACAGAAGGGCACAGAAGCGTAACCTTGCAGCAGTGGGCAGGGCTGCAGAGGGCACCAATGCAGGGGAATGGGCATGGTGCAATTTGGAGAGCTCGCAGTCTGCCAGATGCAAGAGGGTAGTCCAGAAATCGTGGAGGTAAGAATAAGAGTATGCCTCTGCCCAAGGCTAGATGGAGAACAGGATGTGGGTGGGTGAGTTTGAAGTTGCTGCAGGGGTATGGGAGTGGAGATGCAGTGGACAGGGTCAGATTTACCAGGGAAGAAGGCTGGTCTCCTGAATCTAAGGCAAGTTGTGTGTGTGGACTTCCTGTAAAGGCTCTAGCAAACTAGACTAAAAAATTGAGCTGATCTGAGTACAAAGGATTCAGGATGCAGTAGGTGGGTCTAGAATGAGAGAATAATCTAGAAGTCTGGGTTGCTAAGAGGAAGAGTATGTTTGTGCCAAGGTTAGAAGACATCCTCTTATTTTAAATAACCAACTACATCCAATGACTGCTGCCTGTATGTGTATGGGAGTAAGGGCCATTCACTGGAGCATAGTCAACCTACCAGTGACCAAACATCTAAAGAAAACTGACTTCCAAACTCAGCAGCCATTACCTGCCAAAAGCTCCGAAGGAAGAGGTTGTATCTTGTGTCCTCTTTCCCTATTTTTGCTAAAATGTTGACTGGCTTGATCTTGTACAGGTCATGTACAGGCCACCATAGCTGCTATGAGTTCGTGAAGGCAACAGTCTTGTCCTATCCAGAGGAAATTATTTCACAGTAGTCCTCTCAGACCTCTGCCTCTTATAAATATTCTTTTCCCTATTTCATGAAGTTTCCTGAGCCTTCAAGGAAGGAGTATAATATAGATGTATCATTTATAGCTGAACATTCCATAGACAGATGTTCCTTGCATGCTGACTAATTTTGAGTCTCTGTATTGATCACTTTCCACTGCATAAAGATGTTCCTCTCATGAGGACTGAGAACTGAACTAATGTATGGGTATAGTGAAACCTGTTTAGAAGGCAATTTGATATATGTCCACTTAGTGAAATAATAATAGTGAGTTCCCCACTAGGGCCTATGAGTGTCCCAGCCCTTGGTTCTTGGTCAGATTTACAGTAGCAAGCATTAGTACTTTTAAATGGGCATTAAATCAAATCATAAAGTGGTTGGTTACCCCTATAATATTCATGTCATTATTTCACTCATGGGTTTATCTTTCCATGGTAGTCATTATTGTAGCTTACAGGGCTCATAGATAAGACTGTTGATGACTTTTCTCTCTCAAGAGCCTGCATTCCATCTTCTGATCCTACCAAAGCTTGCCCGAATTCTCTGAACTCATCTGATGGACAGTCTCAGGGAATCTACCAGAATTGTTGTAAAAGTCATTTTCAGAGACTGGAGATGTAGTTCAACAACAGAGTACTTTCCTAGCATGCATGAGGCTCTGTGTTCAATCCCCAACATATATAAACCAGGTATCATAGTGCTTGCCTGTTATTCTAGTATTTGGGAGGTGGAGTAAGGAGGATCCAAGATTCAAGATCATCTTTGACTGCAGAGTGGAGAAGGGAAGGAAGTGGGGAAAGGCTGATTAGCATGTACTCAATTGTAGTAAGAAGCTTGTGCTGTGGTGTGCAGTCTCAAATAGAATGACCGTAGGTGATGACACTGTGCTATATATTCAAAAAAGCTGAAGGAAACTATGCTGAATGTTCTCACTACAAAAAATACAAACGCTGAGAAGGCACATTAATCTGACTTAAGATTTCACAATGTTTTCAAATATCATATGGTACTTTGTAAGTATGTGCAAGTTTTATGTTTATTAAATGAATAAATAAATAAGATGCATGTTCATTGAATTTCCAGGTTATCTCATTGTTTCTCTGGGATTCTACATATTGCCTTTCTCTCTTGCCCTTGTGAAGTGGTGCCATTAATCTTCTGTTTAGGCGACTACATTTGGTGGAGGCACCATCAGAACTGTCTAGGAGTAGGGGAGAGAAAGTATATTAATGTGAGTTCTGTTTTCTAAGGGTCACCTTTCACAGTTAATTTTTCAGATCAGCAATTTTTATAAGACATCTGAAAACAGTATTGCTGCAGTTGCATTTTAGAAATTTAATCTGAAGTTATGCACTTTTATATGCAGGTATCATTTTTAATACACTACATGGAAACACTTTTTTCAAAATTCCTACATGTTTTCATTGTGCTATTTATCTCTTGCTTTATAATAAATGCCTCCAGATGGCTGGCTTTGAACAGTAACAATATTTGTTACCTTTAATGCCCATGGCAAGGCTCGGGATCTCTCCTGTTGTGGCAGTCAGGTGTTGACCAGGGCAGTTATTAACCAAAGACTTGACTAAGGCTGAAGATTCACCTTCAAAGGCCATTTGCATGCTGAAAAATAGGGCTGCCTTTTGGCAATGAGATCACTCCTTCTGGGCTTTTCCACAGCCCTTCTTAAACGTCCTCCCACACAGCAGTTGACTGGAGCCAGTGATGCAAGAAACAGAGATGGGCTCCCCCACATTTTTTTGTGTATGTGTGTGAAACAGTCTTGGATGGTATACATGTCATCACATTTGCCATCCTTTTAAAATGGGGAGAAAGAGCATCCCCTAGAGGGTTGCTAGTCTCATTCACAAAAGAATATAAGAATGGCTCCAAAGGGAAACTTTAAGACAATTTTATTAGAATTTAAAGAAAAATCCTCAGGGCAGGCAAACTGGGAATCTCAGCAGGTACCTTGAGGATGAGAATGAAGAGAAAAGGAAAGATACTAAGAAGCCATGCAGGTCCAGAGCCAACTGTCAGTCACACATCAGAGAGTAGGAAGCTTTGACAAAATGTAAAGAAATACAAGATGCTAGGGAAGTCCAAAGCATTAAAAGAAGAATGTTTAGAAAAGGGATATGAAGAAGAAAAGGAGAGACTATGCTTTTCTGAAGAATTCAGAAAAGAAGGCAGACTTACAGAGCCCTACATGTCTGTGGCCAGGTCCAGAAGCATTGCACTGGGAGGTAGAATTCCAGGCAAGAAACGTTCACTATCTCATTTTCCATTAACACACTAGGTATTCTGCCCATCTATTTAGCATGACTTTAAGATGAAACCACCCTCCTAGGGATGGTCCTAGGATCAGGTGATTAATCAGTGAAACTGGAACAGTGGGTCTTTCAAAATATAGACTAGAGATTTTTAGAGTCTTGACCAGTTAATCTTCTTTTTGCTATTGTAATACTTTATAGGTTCACACAGATCAGCTCTGAGCTAGTGTGAGAGGAGACTGCATATGAGTACTGGGATATTGGTATCCTTTCTGAACGGGGGTCAGATACATTAGAAGGTAGATACAACAATTGAAATGTCATATTCACACTTACAAATTTCTAATTTTGAGAGGGAGGCATGTAAAAATATAATTAATTCAGCTGCAATAATTTATGACCTACTCTAAGATAAACTGCCTTAAATTATCCTAAGATGTCAGCAGCCCAAAATTTGCTCTATAATTCAGGCCGGTTTCCACAGCTCTCTTCACACACACTCCATCCCTTCTTCCCTTATTCCTCCCTCTCTTTCTTCCTGCACCCCTCATGCATAATCATACACTGACTTAGACATACACAGACATACATATTCACGTATGTGCAAAAACACACTCATACACACTTATTCTCAGATGCACACTCATACATACAAAAAAGTACTCACATGTACACATTCACATTCACATCCACTCACACATGTACACACTCACAAACACATATATACACACATAAGCAGACAGACAGATACACATACACACCCACATTACCCTTGTTACATCCACCTCATTGGGTTAAGAATCTCAACAGAAAGTCTTTCCTTTGTTCAGTAGTTCCTGCCTTTTCCCCTCCCCCAACCCCACAATCATCATTCATTTCTGTAGATTTCATGGCCACCCTGCCTGATTTTACTTCTTCCTTCTCCCCGCTTTCTATCTCCTTTCACATCAGAAGCTGTTTCCTGGCCTGGCCCTTTAGACCTGTGCCTGTTTGCTCCAACCTTGTGACAAGGGTTCTGCTGGGCACAACAGTAGCTCCTTCCTTGTAGAAATGAGTGGGTTTAGGCATCATAAGGACCATCTTGAGTGGAAATGAGATGCGACTTTAGCATCCAGTGTTCATTTTCCTGAACCTCTTTGGTCTTGATTTGAAATTTATTTCCCAAAGCCCCGATGAGACCCACTAGCCAGGTGGGACAGGGAGGAATATCTTCCTTTATTTCTGGGGACATGCTCTCCAGTCTCAAAACTCATGATTCCCCTGGGGGTTTTTACTATTAGCACACATTTCTGCCTTCACTAGCCTGTTTATGGGATCTAGGAAAGATTCCAGCTTAGAAGGCGATTTATTGTGCATGTGGGGATTTGGACAGCTTTGGAGATGGCCACTTGGTATGAAAAGCAGCTTATCTGCGAGTCCACAGTCAATTTTAAGGAGCAATGAGGATAAAATATTTCCCTGTTTGATTCTTAATGCCAATGTAATCCATGGGAAGGACCTGAGATTCATTGATTTGGAATGGCAAGCAATGTACGTTGGGGACAAAGAACTTTATTAAATACAAAGTTCCTGGTATCTGTGGCTGTATGCCAAGCTCTGTGTTAGACCCTTAGTACACAAAAATCTGGATGTGGGGGCACACCTTTCATCCCAGCATTTGGAAGGCAGAGGCAGAAAGGTCTCTGAGCATTGAAGGCTAATCTGGTCTACATAGCAAGTTCCAGGACAACCAGAGCTACAGAGCAAGACCCTGTCTTTAAAAAAATCCAGATGTGGTAATACTCAGTGAGCTTCCTAGTCTGGGACTGAGTCAAGTCACAAGTGGGCAAGAGCATGAACAGCTATCCCAGAAAAAGAACTGCTATGTCTACTCGTACCCTGATTGTCCAAGTTCTTTGAACCCTTCCCTCATTCTCTAATTTAGGGACTTGAAAAATACGCATTGTTTGTGGAAGCTACCAAAATAAACTAACAAATGTGTGTGAGGATGTGGGTAAATTAGAGCCTTGCATTAGAGTCCTGCGTAGTGTTGGTGAGAATATAAAATGGTGTTACCGGTGTGGGAGATAGTATGTGGGCTCTTTAAAGAATCACAAATAAAAGTACATGCTATATACACCGATAATGGTACTTCTGAGTATGTACCCAGAAGAGCTGAATGAAGACCCTGAAGAGCAGTGTGCATGCCTACATCCATAGCAGGATTATTCACAGTAGCCCAGAGGTAGAAATAATGCAAACATCTGAATTAGGAAAGGCGATAAGCAGACTTGGCTCTGTGTACACAAAGTCATTGTATTCATCTTTAAAGAGAAACATAATTTTGCATACTACAACGCGAATGAACCTTGAGGACGCCATGCTAAGTGACCCTGACCTATTTTAATGGTCTAATGAGAACCTTCCCAGATTGCCCAGCTAAGCTGGTGCTCAAGCTGACTATCATTCTTGAGGACTTCTGACTAAAAGCCTGGCCAAGTTGCATAAACTTCAAAGCAAATTCATCAGGGTGGACCCCAACCAGGCAGGTGGACATTTCAGCCATGCCAATATCTGACTCCCCTGTCCTGGACCTCAGATCATGATGAGTTCCTCACAAACATGTACTTTCAGCTTTTGTGGGTTCTTTCCAGTATTCAGGTATCTGACAAGAGGGAGGCATTTCTGAACCTCGGTCCTGAGAGCATGTATCAGGGGTCCAGTTGATCTGAAACCTCCTTGAAGGTCCTCTCTCAAGAAGACTTACTCTTTCCTCAGTTGGCTTCTCTCTATTCTTGTTCTCCTGTCAGTAGACCCTCTAGCCAGCTATTAGGAAAGACAGGTCTCCTCTCCTGTCCTATTAATCTAGTGGCCACTGGTGTCCAGGAACCAAACCCAGACTCAAGGTCCCCATTGTTCAAATATCCCTCTTTGCTTTTCTTTGAACCTTGGTAATGCATCTGAGTAAAGCTTGCTTAATTAGATGTCCAGATGTATGAACCACTGAAAAAGAAGTCAGTACAGCTTACGGGGAAGGAGTTTGGAAACAGATGCTTGCAGGGCATTGAGCCTCAGCTGGGCCGTGCCCAGGCTTTGAACATTACCTTAAATATGGTGCTTTTAGCTTCCTTGTTGGTTAAGTGAGTTTTCTGCACACCGAATATAAACATACGTGTGAATGCCTCACTCTTGGATGTGGGGTTTGGAGTAGGTACTGGATGAGTGGAGGCAGTGCAGATCTGGGGAGCTGCAGAGCCTCTCTTGATGCACAGGTCATGCTTCCCTGATCACATGGAGGAAAATGGGTATCACTGGGTCAGTTACTGAGAACAGGGATTTTTCAATACCAATGAGGAGGTCTGCTTCTTGTTGCTCTGTCAGGAAAAGGTCAGGGAATGTCCCCATGCTAAGAAAATGGCTTTACTGTGACCATGATGCCTGAGGACTGGCTAGTGATGGTTCTGCAGACTTGTACTGCCCACTGGTCAGAGGTTATCTTCAGTTAATCTCAGGGAGCATCCGGGACCCCGACCTCAGCTGGTTGGGAATCAGCACTGAGTATTTGTTAAAGGCTGCTAAAGATTTCATACAATTGAAAGGGTATAGAAGGAAAAGATGGTGATGATTGATGTGGGGGAAGAAGTGTTCTCAGTGAGCTAAAGCCCACTGGAGGAGCATAACAAAGGGCCTATGCATTCAGGTTGGCATTTGGGCTCACAGGGGAGAAATGTGCTATTCAATGGTAGCCTCATTTCCAAGTCTTTTCCATTTGTCATCTGGATGGTGGTGCTTATCTTGCAGGAAAGACTCCAAGAAGTGTTTGTGAGAGCTATTTGCCAGGGACCTAAAATAATAAAGTCATTCACTTTGTGCATGCCTATTAATCCTAGTAGGTGGATCTCTGTGAAATGGAGGCCAGCCTGGTCATAGTGAGTTCCAGATCAATTGGTACAACAAGGATACCTTTTCTCAAAAAGCCAAAACCAAAACCAAAACACCACCAACAAAATAGTGTCATTCATAAAAACCATGGCTCTTGGACACACGGGTACCTACAGATAATACCTTAGCTTGTTCCGTGGCCTGCATGAGTTGTTGATTCCTGCATACCAACATACATATTCTTCTATGTATCATGCTTTCTTCTCCCATCCATTTTCCATTCCCTTTTCCACTTGTCTTCCTTTCTTTCTCCCCTGGCCTTGAAAAGCACCCCAGGACTCATTTTACCATCTCCAACAAACTCTGAAAGAACTTTTCTAATACCTCATCACCAGCTCTCCCCTGTAAGCCTCATCCACTTGCTTTCTATAACACACACACACACACACACACACACACAAACACACACATCCCTCTTGTCCTCAGCAAGTCTATACATTGTAAGGGCTTAAGAAACATCACATCTATCTCTGATTGCTGCAGCTAATGTACAAATATGTCATGAAAGATTAAGGCAATATCTTGGACTTTGCAGGTTACAGTTTTTGATATATACCTCGATTGATTGTCATGAGCAGTGACAGGGGAGTTAGGCATAAGCTTAGACTGGGTATCTGTAGGCAAAGGTGATTATACTCAAACAGGTGAGGCATTTGTCCCAGACATCAGAATTCTTCCCCAGCAACCACTAGGGAAAGTCCAGGAGTGAACTAGGAACAAAGTCTGAGTTCCTTGATGGCCATTATGTTTATTTCTGCTGCTCACAGACTCTGGACAAGGCCCTGGCCTTATGATGCGAAAACAAGTATGATCCATTTCCTACTTTTGAGGTGACATGGAAGGGGGTGACTGCCAGGAGTCCTTTCTGGACACCATTTTCCCAGACTTGAGCTGTAAAATACCAATTTCTATGTAGTGTCATGTTACCAAAAAACAAAACAACCCCTCCTAAAACAAGAACAAACTATTCCTCTTACTCTAACGATTCTCTTGAATATTTGATTCCCTGGGTACTGTTTTGAACATAGACATGGGTTCTAATTGTGGAGAAGAGATCAGCCAAGAAGACAGAGTCTAGCTCTAAAGAGGTCTTGAGTACCAGGTGGGACTCAACTGGAGAGAAAAGTCTAGTGAACAGCTTAGACCACAAGAAGTAGAGCTTGAGTTCATAAAGAGAGAAGCTGGAGAGATTATGCTATGTGGGATGAGAAGGCAGAAGCATCCTCTGTGGTCCAGCTTAGTTTAGTGTTGGTAAACTCAGCTCTGGGAAGCACAGAGGGACATGTGCACACTAGCATGAGCATGCTGGATTCAGTCTCACCAGAAACATGTTCTGTTCTGCCTGCCCTGTCGCCCCTGGAATGACAGTCGAGGTTTGTGCTCGGTGCCTTCTGCAGTCCTTTAGAACTTGCTGGGAGTAGCTGAGTGACTGCTACAGCCTCAGAGTATGAACAATGCCGGGAAGGGAATCTTTTCTAGCTGGAGGAATTCACCATTCCGGAAGTGCAAGTAGAGGCAGAATGGTAACTTGGAGGTCACCCAAGTAGCAGCAGGGAGGCAGAGGGAGCACTGCAGACTCACATTAAGGACTTTCTTTCCTGTTTAGGTAATTTACTAAGCATCAAGATAAGGACACAAGGAGCACTGGTGTGAGTGGGATGGGGTTTGAAGATTTGAAAGGTGCTGGTTTGAAATGAACCTCACAGGCTAATTGCTATATTAGTATTATTTCCTTTCTTTCTCCTTTGGATTGCATGGAAGAAAACAGCTACATCCTCAGATAAAACTCATTTCCAGAGGGGACATGCCTAATGAAGGAGAATACGGAAAATATGGACCCTGCTGCTCTAAAATCTCTGCAACTGCTTTGTGCTAAAGAAAAATGATCAGCCACGAGGAGCCATGGGGAGTGCCAGAATCCCCCTGTGTACCTGGCCCTGGTGGCTTGAGCTCACTGCTGTCCTGAGGTCTTTGTCCATTTCCATGTGGCCAACACATGGGCTTGTCTAGAGCTCTCAGAAGAGGACACATCTCTACTTCCCATTCCATTTCAGAATACGTATTCTCTGGTCCACTTCTCTGAGTGTCAAAAATCTGAAGATGAAGATTATGGGGAGCTAGACCTTCCCATGGGTAGGTGTTGGTGTGAACAGCAATTCTTTCTTTCTGTGTGGACTACTGGAAATTAACAGAGGATGATTGTAGTAGCTAGTGACAGAATGTTAACAAATCACATAAAAACGCCTTGACCCAGGCAGCCATGTTCTTTCTGATTCCTGGGCGTGACAAACACTACGAGTCATTCAATTTTCAGATGAAGTGCTAAGGTTAACCTCCAGGTTTGGGGATGGTGGGGTGTAAATCATCAACTTTCTGCTTCATGTTTTTTTTTTTCCAACCAGATCACTTTTTACAATAGACATGCTTTAGTTTCTTAAGTTAAAAAAGGGAGAAATCAAAAGAAGAGTAACACTAAGTTTGAAAAGAAAGAAGGAATGGCTTAATAAGGAGACTCTGGATGACTCTGGAGGGAGGTAGAATCAGTGTTATCAAGGAAAATCAAAATTTCTTTTTTTGTTGAGTTCTCAGTCTCTCTAAAAGAATAAAGAATGGACTCAGAAGGAAGCCTGAGGACAATCTTATTTGAGTTTAGAGAAACACAGCAGGGCAAGAAAGCTGAAAGTCTTGACAACTTCCCAAAGGAGGAAGACCAAAAATCATGCCTTTTGCAAGGGAGATTGGCAGGCAGCTGTATGAACAGCATTACTGAAAAGCATAATTAATATTTTCACATTAAGAATATTCTTCACTCAGCCCTTGGGAGGTAGAGGCAGGATGATCTCTGTGAGATCAAGGACAGCTGGTCTACATAGAGAGTTCTAGGCTAGCTGGGGCTAGAGGAAGAGCTTGTCTTAAAAAAAATAGACTAGTCTTGAAAAAGAAATCCCTAGCAATTAGTCCAACAAGGACTAGTTGTATATGACCCTGAAGTGTCCCAACGAACATTAGGCATTTTCATGTTCCATTGTTTGGGTTATTGCTATCTCATTACAAAATCATTGGTTAGTTATCCCCTCTCAGTATGTCTTCAGGTAAACCATCTTTCAGGGAGGGGAGGAGCAGAGAAATTGTTGTCCAGGGAATGAACAAGTCTGACTAAATTATTTTTACATTTATTTTTATTTTATGTGTATGAGCCTGAATGTATGCAAGTCTACCTGTATCATGCAGTGCCCACAGAGGTCAGAAGGCATTGAAGTCCCTAGAACTGGAATTAAGGATAGTTGTCAGCCATTATGTGGGTGCTGGAAACTGAACCTGAGTCCTCTGCAAGAGGAGCTAGTGCTCTTACCCACTGAACCAACTCTCCATCCCTAAATTAACTCAAAAAAAATACTACAATGTTTTGGGTAACTCTAAACATCTCTGCCTTTTGATGTGGTAATTTAATTCCTAAAGAGGAACATCCCATTCTAGCATTCCCCCTTAAGAAAAAATAGGTTCCAACATCAATCTTAAAAAAAAGGAATCTATCCTCAATGGTCTCCAAGACTGTTAATTCCTGTAACAACAGAATCAGAGAAGCTGAGGTCAGAAGGTGCATGTGTCTCCCAGGCTTCAGAGCTGAAGTTAGAGACCATGTGTGTCTCCAAACTCTAGTGCAAAGTCAGAGGCTATGTATGTCTCCCAAGCACTAGCATGAAGTCAGAGGCCATGCATCTTCCAAATTCAAGAAGCTAGTTTTCAAAATTGTGTGTATAGGGTATATGGATGGTCCTGAAGGCAAATTTGTCAACTTTCTGGTGTATGAAACTTCATGATCTCTGTAACCACAGGGCCATGGTAATCCAAACCCAATTAAGAAGCCTTGTCTAATCCTATCACCTACTCCTAGGCTGCATCGGGGAGGGCACACAGTGACCAGGAAAGTGAGTCTTGATTTAGGACCACTCCAGTGATGGCACTGGAGCCTTTTAATAATTGATATTGTTTAGGAAGAAGTCATTGGGTACTGGAACAATGTAGCTTCAAAAGTCACACCTTTGCATGTGTAGCTATTGTTATGACACAAGCCCCTTTCTCTATCCAAACCCATGCTTAATCCTAAGCATTTTTTTCTTAATAAGCATAAACTTTGCTTCATATTGACTCATCATAAGATTCTTTCCTATAACATATATGCAAGACCCCAGTCATACTGGAGAAGAGGTTCCTGGAGTTTTGTTTTGTGTTGTTTTGTTTGGTTCTGAGACAGGGTCTCCCTGTAGTCGCAGCTATGTAGAACAGATTGACCTCAATCTCACAGAGATCTGCACACCTCTGCCTCCTGAGTGTTAGGGATAAAGGTGTGTGCCACCATGCAGGGCTCTGAATATAGGTTTCTCAAAAGAACTCCTCAGTGTCAGTAGCTTCCAACTTTGGACTGTACCTCCCAGTGCTGCTGACATGGGGACTTGACCTGAAACTAAAAGTCTGTGCTAATCTGTGTTCTGAGCTTTGTTACCTACTGTTCCAGCACTAAGTAAATGTTCCCAGCCACCCTAGGATTTCTCAGTAAAAATTTGTCTTCTTGAATATTCCTTCTCCTGAACTAGGGCCACCAGCTTACAAAATTAATTTACTCTGTGACTTCACTTACCATCACAGTATAGTAGCTTTTAAAAAATATTTTATTTATTATTTTTATCTAATGTGTAGGTGCTGGTAATCAAACCTGGTTCCTCTGCAAGAGTAGTCAGTGCTCTTAACTGCTGAGTCAACTCTCCAGCTCCAATGAAGTAGCTTTTGTGGTCATTTGTTTGAAGCAGGTTTTCTTTAAGTAGCCCAGGTTGTTCTTCAGTTTATAATCCTCCTGCTTCAGCTTCCATACCAAGCTCCAGAGCATAATTTTTAGCAGGTCTTTATTTTAAATTTTATGTATATGAGTATTTTTTCTGCATGTAAGTGTACCCATGTCATGTAATGCCTGTGGAGGCCAGAAGAGGGCGTTGGATTCTGTAGGGTAAATTTATAGAGTTTGCTCTCTGCCTAGAGGATCATCCCTCCAACAATGTGATTGACATCCATCCAACCAGTGACTTAAGCGGGAGGGTCTAGTGGGAAAACAGTGATAGCTGGGAAGGAGACCAGGTCTCCATTTTGGGTGTGTGTGCCAGAGGTTCACTAGACTTCTGATCAAAATGCTGGGTCTCCCATATGAAATTTCTTTCTCTCTTCCCTGGGGATGAATCCTTTGTAAGTAACCCTGAATAAAACTGGTTTCTCTAATGGGAGAGCATTCTCTGTTCACTCAATTGGTTCAAACCTAGGGGGTTGGGGATGCTGGACCTCACTGCAAGAGAGAATTCATAGGACAGATCCCCTTGACATGGAGTTATGGATGGTCACGAGCCACTATCTGGGTGTTGGGAATCAAACCCCTGTCCTCTGAAATAACAGTGAGGACTCATAACTGATGAGCTATCTCTCCAGCATTCAGCAGGTCTTTTCATTTTATTGTGTGATGATGGTTAGGGTTGATTGTTCAGTTGACATGATCTGGAGTCAATCATGAGTCTCTAGGTACACCTGTGAGGGTTACTTAGATTAGGTTAGCTTCTGGGCATGCCTATGAAAGATTATCTTGATTAGATTGCTTACAGTGGAAAGACTCACCCTAAGGAAGGTGGCATCATTTCCTGGGCTTGGGTCCTAGACTGCATAAAAAAGAGAAAGCTAGCTGGGCACAAGCATTCATCAATCTCCACCTCCCGAATGCAGATGCAACATAACCAGCTACTGCATATTCCTGATTCCATGATCCCCCATTATGTGCTCCCAAACAATGGTCCAAAATAAACCCCTCCTTCCTTGGGTTGCTTTGTCAGGATATTTTATCACAACAGCAGGAAAAGTAGTATACATTGTTCTAAAAAGCTACAAATTGAGAATTTTTGTTTTATTTATTTATTTATTTATCCTTTTGAGACAGAGTCTCCCTGTAGCCCCAACTGGCCTGGGACTTACTATGTAGATCAGGTTGGCCTTGATCCCACAGAGATCCATCTGCCTCTGCCTCCAAAGTGCTGGCATTAAAGGCATGGGACACCACATCCACTGAGTATCTTCTTTTAAAATTTTATTTATTATTTTTATTCTATGTGTATGACTATATTACCTATACATAGGCAAGTACACCTCTGTCATGTGAGAAAGGTGTTGGATCCCCTAGAACTAGAGATATGGACCATTGTTAGCTACCATATGGGTGCTGGAAATTGAACCCAGGTCCTCTGCAAGAGCTACCATCTCTCCAGTCTGAGTATGTTTTTTTTAACACAGATTTTTAAAAACTGAACTTATGTGTATTTCACACAGAACATCTTAATCATTTTTCTACTCCCTTTCCCATTGGTGCACTGCCATAGCCTCCCCCACTGGATTTCATACATTCTGTCATTGATGTTAAGGCCTGTCCAGTCAAGTTAGTAACCCCAAATGTCCCTCAGAGCAAGTTCATCCATTGAGATCTAGACAACCTATCTAGAGTCCCTACTTTTAAGATCAGCTGTTCCTCACCCTGCAGTAGTCAACTGCAAAGACTTTTTCAGCTAAGATTGTGGTCTACTGCTCTATTCCCTAGTTCTATATTGGGCTTTTGTCTTCTTAGGTTTGCATGTTAACACCATTGCTGTAAGGTCATATTAGCAAGGTCCCAGGAGTCTGTAACACTATATCTGTATGGTCATGCTCCTCCTTCCCTGCCTCTTACAATCTTTCTGCCCCCTCTTCCACAATGGTTTCTGAACTGTGAGGTGGTAAAATTTAATATAACAGACCCACATTCTACAGACTCTTATTCTCTATACTTTGGCCATCTGTGTCCTCTTGTGTTCATGAACCTCTATTGTGTGAGGGAACTTCATTCATGAGAGCTGAGCGATGCATTAGTATTCTTTCTACTCCTTGTTCTATTATGTTCCATTAGCCTTAGGTGTAGAGAGGTTCCATGGTAGATGTGTCACCTATGATTGGGCATTTCACAGACAATCTCTGTGTGTGACCAGTTGTGGAACTCAGTAATAGTCACCAACTGAAGCAAGAGAAACTTCGTTGATGAGAGCTGACTGGTATACATTTCTGTAAATATAACAATCCCTATTTAGTACATAGTAAAAAATTATATTTTTCTAAGCATGTGACATCCTTGGGGTCTTCTCTGAGATCTATGACCTCTCCAGCCATGTGTATTTGACTAGAGTTACAGTACCATACATGACTTCTCTCTCGCTGAGTGGGCTTCAACTCCAATTAGGTAGCTGCTGATCACCCCCAGATGAAAGCACCCCTGCTGCACCATACAGTTTGCTTTGTCAGCCATTATTGTGATTACTAGGCCTTAAAGCTGGCTGGGGTTGGACAGCTGATTGATGTTCTCCCTTAGCACCTTACATAGTATTCTCCAAAAATATGAGAGATAGCTTTCAGAGAGTTGGATTCTGGGTCAGTTTCATCTCTATTGTTCCAAATATCTTTTTATACTGGAAAATCAACAGAAAACCACTTATGAAGAAGAAACATCACCCACTACCACACTGTCCACCAGTAACCACTAGTTAACTTTGGCTTCCTATGTGTATGTACTCAGACATATTAGCAAATTTGAAAACAATGGTGACTAATTATTAATTCTTAGCAAAAGGGAAGTGTTGGATAGCATATACTTTCAGCCATTTGACTTCACTGCTCACCCTTTAGAGTTGGGTAAGAGAGAGGCTCAGAAACTTAAAGCCCGAAGTATCAGGCAGGCTGGTTGCTTCTGAGGCCTCTCTCCTCATCTTGCAGGTAGCTACTTTCTTCCCACATCTCTTCATACATCTTCTCTATATCAGTTTCTTCTATGGTGCTCTTCTGATCCAGACTCATAATTTTGTTTGCTTTGCCGCATATCTGTCCTCCATATGGTGAACTTTTTATAAGACAACAGTCATATTGGATGAGGCTGCATCTTATTGCACTGCACCTCATCCTATGTGCTCTGCCCCTGGAGGAGTGCAAGGTTAGTACCAGCAACCACTAAGTCGACTTAACATTTCAAGAAGAACCTCAGTTCAGACATCCAAAGAACAAGGGTTGAGTGTAAGGGATGATAAGGAGAGAGACTGAGACATCACAAATCTTAGAAATATGGCTGACCACCCCACTGAACTCTGGAAGGAGTAACTTTGTTTCTTCTCCTCATTCTATAAAATCTGTTGGCTCTAAATGAGATGCAAGGCAATCTTTTTGAGACTTAATCTGCTGCCTTCTCAGATCATTGGTGACTGAGTGAAAACTTAAAGATGTAACCCCTGTCTCTGGCCTCTGTGATAATAGGCATCATGAGTATTCCAGTTTTGTTCACAGTGATCTCCTTAGCAGATCTGTAGGGGCCTGGAGAGATGGGATCTGTTCCACTAAACACAAAATATGTGTGTTCTTGAGAATGCATTCATTTTACCAACTCTCCCTCACTAACATCCTGCTTGTCTAAGAGCAGTGTCCACTTAGACTCAGATCCTTTATCTTTAGAGAGTCTTTCAAAAAAGCTGCCAGCCCTCTTTTCTATCCACTCTTTCTTTACATCAACTGCTTTCCTACTCGAATATGTTTTTTTCAGAAAACAAACCAATCAATATTGCTGTCACAAATGAAAACTACACTTCAACAAAAAATGCTGCCTGTGTAGCCTCCAAATAATTGAACTTTCTAACAGCAATCATCATGCTTTGAGAAATGATGATGTGTAAGCATGTGGTCACAACACATCTACAAGTGGCAAGCAGGGGTCATGAGTGCATGCTGCTGCTCCGTTCTCTTTCTCATTTATACAGTTCAGGATCCCAGCCAGAGAACTGTGCCACCCACAGCAGACAGGTCTTCCTACTTCAATTAACATAATCAAGTAATTCCTGGGACATACCTAGAAGCCCATCTCCCCGGTGGTTCTAGATTCTGTCACGAGAAATATTTTTCAGTTAAAAGAAAAAGACTTCCATGGATTTATTTTTGTTGGGATTGTTCTTTAGGTATCTGTTAATTGAGAAAACAGGTCAGAGGGCCTGGTATGACAGCTAATTTGAGGCTACTCTGAAACTGTCTTCTCAGAGCATGGATCGTTGAAGAGATCCCATAAAATGTGGCAGAAATATTGCAACTTAGAACTTGGCATCTTGCCAGTACCCAAGGCAGGGCATAGAACTAGCAGCCAGGGCTGGAAGACAAGAGGCAGGAAGACAAGACTATCCCCTGTGACTATCTCTGTCACTGGAGAAAGCCATCAGGACTGGCTGCAGCAGGGAGGAAGGAGAAGGAAAACAAGGAAACAGGACAGTTGTGATTATCTAGGGGAAATACTGAGGAGGGACAACGGGAGGACTTTCTGACAGCTCTGTGGGGTAATGTCACCCTCGCTCTGCTTCTTCCATCAAATTGTATCCTTATGGCAAGGCTTCTTTTCACAAAAGCCCCCTTCCACCAAGGTACAATATCCATAACTAAGCAGCAGCAGGTGAGCGTTTCACAGTATTATATAGTCTGGGACCAAAGACGACTTTGTAATAATAGGAAGAGACAACTGAGCAAGCATAGAGGACCTTATAAATAGATTATGAGACTTCAGTGAGTTCATCTTAACTTTTACAAAATGCTTAAGCTTTTCTGGTTTGTGATAGTGGCAATTGAACAGGGTCTTGATGCTTTATTGCCAAAACAATATCCTTTCTCACTTCCCTTTTTGCAGCTTAAAAGCCCAGAATAAATAAAGCATAAGCATTCTGAGTTCCCATGTTGAGGACATAACTCATTTTAGAAATATCCTAAGCTGGGCAAACAATCCCTGATGAAAGAGGTGGCTCACTTGGTGAAGGCAGAGAATAGCAGGCTTGCGATCCTGGCACCAGCATTTCCTGAGCTTCTCTCTGATGCTCAGAGTGGAAGCACTGGTGCCCGTGGGCAAGTGGGCCTGGGTGTACACAGGCCACCATACAGACAGCAGACACAGATGTCAGTTCAGAGGGTCACCCATGTCTTAAACTATTTTGTGGGATATCTACTTGGGGTCAGATGAGAAACAGCAGGAGATTCTCAACCCCAGCCCCTCTCTAGCTAGATGTGCAGTGGAAAGTAGGTGGCAAATGAGGTGCTGATTTGGGTCAGGATTGTATAGGAGAGGGTTGTCAAAAGGATCCTCTACTCCCATGGGTTCTTCCTGTTGATTGTTGTGACTCTGCAAAAAGATTTCATCATCTAGGGGGACAGGCTCTAGAAACAAGATGGCACAATTTTTTTTTTCTGACAGAATTCTGACAGGTTCTTATTTTAAACATTTCTGGAGGGTGGCATGCAGGTACTCCTTGAGAAACTGGAAGGTCATGTGGTCATGTGATGAATGTTTCTAGAGTCTGTACAACTCCAGCTAAGCCTTGAACCCAAGAGTCATTTTCTGGATTCTTTGAAGCCATATGCTTTGACTTAACATGAAAGTCCATGTTTGTTTCATTTCCCGGCCTGTCTTTGTTCCAGGAGCAAGGTCCAAAGAAACTTCTAGACTCTGCTGAAGGGCAATGGAGTAGGTATCTTTAATCTCTCTCTCTCTCTCTCTCTCTCTCTCTCTCTCTCTCTCTCTCTCTCTCTGTATGAGAAAGAGTGAGAGAGAGAGAGAGAGAGAGAGAGAGAGAGGAGTGAAACTTCTGGAGACTTGGGATATCTTGTGTGTCTATCCATCTGTATTCCTATTGTGTATCTAACATCTATTCATCCATTATTATCTATATATTGCATATCTATTAAATATGTATATATGTATTTTTTGTATCTATCTGAATACTATGTATTTGTATCAAGTATCTATCTATTGTGTATCTGTCTTTTATCTATTGTCTGTCTCTATATTGTGTATCTATCATCTTTCTGTCTATCTAAACCCTTATATTTGATAATCATGAACTATCCAATTTTGAAGATCAATTGATTTTAATTTCTAGTGAGTTATTTTTTGTAAAGATTTTACTTTTAGTCTGGGTATGGTGACACACATCTTTAATCCCAGCATTTGGGAGGCAGAAGTAAGTGGATTACTGTGAGTTTGAGGCCAACCTGGTCTATATAGAGTATTTCAGGCTACATAGGGAGATTCTGTCTCAAAAATATTTTATCTTCATTTAAAATGATATGTATATGTGCATATTGTGTCTGGGTTTGTGTATGAGTGCAGTGCCTGCAGAGACCAGATGAGGGCATCAGATTCCCTGAATCTGGAGTTACAGGAAGTTGTGAGCTGCCTGACATGGGTGTGGGGAACTGAACTCTGGTCCTCTGAAAGAACACCAAGTGCTCTTAACTGCCAGGCCATCACTTATTTATCTTACATGTATGGGTGTTTTGCTCCCATGTATGTAAGTACATGAGTGTAATGCCTGCAGCGGCCAGAAGAGGGCAATCAGATCCCGTAGAATTGCGTTTACAGACTGTTGTTAGCCACCATGAGGATGCTGGGAACCAAATCCAGGTTCTCTGCAATAGCTACCAGTTCTCATAACCACAGAACAATCTCTCTAGACCCAATTGGTGCTATTTTTAATCTCTTATGAATGAGGAACTTGAAGCTCAGAAAGATGTTCAGTAGCTGGTCTAGGCTCTCAGAGCTGGAGTGAACTCAAATGTTCCAAAGGAGTTGCCCTGCTTAAAATCAGAACAAGACTAGACAGAAGAAAACATTACCCTAGATTCAAGCAGGAAATTGAGTAGGATATTTCCCTCTGATGATCTGTATCTATAATTTTAATCCAGAACCTGGGGACTGTGGCCTATGAGAAAATAAAATATCAGTTACTTAAAGTCAGGCAAGGGCATTCCCTCGATTTCTTTCTCCCAGTCACGGTATGCAGAGAAGCTGCATTGTTCACACTATACACATCCTTATTCATACAGGTCTCAGATAGGACAGAAGCCTACCCCAAGCCTTCTGTCACCATGCATGTTGTTAGTAAATACAAACTTGATGTGTGTTTGCTGGGCACCTTAGAGCATCAGTTGTCCTGGCAGTAATTTTGTTTTTCAAATATTGAGAACCAGAAATATTCCTGTTCAAGAAAAGGAGACCATTACTGGGGAATTTCCAGAATGAAGGCGCTTTCCAGTATGGAGGAGTCAGAAGTATATCATGATGATCATAGTCTGCCAAGTACTAAAAGACAGCAAGCTCTTTTCAGTGTGAGTAGGAAAGGAAGTCGGTCTGTTCATCCTGGCCTTGAAGAGCTGATTGTCCTTTCTTTAGTTGAAACACTGAATACTAGTGAGAAAGATGGCAATATAGTTGGAGAGGGAATTTAACAATGAGAGTTCAGTGATGGACGTGGGCTTTAATGAATGGAGAAGGGAAGAGAAAGCAAATGAATGGGGAAAGCATTAGCAAAGGAATGGTACTTCCAGAGGGGGAGAGCCCTCCTCCAGGACTGACCATGAACCAAATCAGGGGAAGAGTGGAGTGTTGAGGTTAGGACTCCATAGAGGCCTGATGTTGACAAGAAGTGGAAGGTGGAGAGAGTGAATTCAGACTAGGAAACATCAAAGCAGTTGCAGGATTAGGAGCACACATGCACTTGCAGCAGCAGCAACAAGCCAAGTTGCCCCAGCAACGAAGGCTAGCAACAGTGAGGAGCTCTGATGTTGGTCTTGCCTTTAGGAGAACATACAAAATCCTAAGTAAATAAATAAATAAATAAATAAATAAAACAGCAGTACATATATACTGAGCTATTTATCTATTCATACAAAAAGCACACAAAACATTCTAAAGTACTGAGCAAACCACCATGAGACTGACCAACAAGAGACAGGGTTAGATCAAAGGTGACTTTAGTAAAGACTTCCTGTTTCAGAGGCTCCAAGGTGCCTCATACTAATAGGCCTTCATTAAATTAAGAGAAAATGTATGCTCCTAGGTCTCAAAGTTCTATCGGTTGCTTTAGCTGATCCGCTCAAGACTGCTTGCTAATACTCATTATGTTCAGAAAAAACATGCCTAGGGATTGAAAGCCCATGGCCGAAAGCAAACTGCACCATCCAATTCCTTATCACTGGCGCACGTACACACACACAAAATCTCAGATATACACACAAATAAATACTTGAGCACACACACACACACAGGCACACATACCCCTAGCCCCCCACCTCCACATGCTAACACACAGACACATGCATTTGGGACATCAAAGGGAATAGTTACTGTACTAGAAAGGAAACAGAATGAGAGAGATCATTTCCAAGCAATGTGTCTGAAAAGGTAAAGTATCAAGAACATATTTATTTAAGCTCTTTCAATTCAACAACAACAAATGAATAAGCTGATTTGAAGGACTTGAGTAAACATTCCTCCAAAGATACATACAGATACAAAATGGAAACCTGTTACCTCAGTGGGAGTTGTGTGCACACTTATAGGAAGACTACTATGAAAAAGATAGAAAATAACGTGTTGGAAAAGATGTGAAGAAATTAGAACTCATGTGCACTGTTGTTCAGAATGTATAGTACAGCCACTGTGAAGAATAATATGGAAGTTCCTTTAGAAATATAAGTGTGTTTGATGACCTTCTCCAGCAATCCTGTTTCTGAGTATACATATGCAAGTACTGCACTGAGGATGCAGCTCAGTAGTAGAGGGTTTGGCCAGCGTGCTCTGGATTTCATCCTAACTCTACAAGAAAATAATACTAGAAAGAAGTTGAAAGAAAGATCTGGAAGAGGTATTTGCACATTCAAGTTTACTGCAGCATTATTTATCAGAAGAAGAATAGGAACAACCCAGAAGTGTCCTGAATAATGAATAGAGAAATGCACACAAGGCACAATTCTTATATATTCCCCCAAAATAAGGAAATTCTGTCACAAACTACAACACAGACAAAATCTGAGGGCATTATGCCATGTAAATCAAACTAAAAGCAACCCTTTGTGATTCTACTAGTATGAGGTTTCTAAAGGAGTGTAACTCATAGACACAGAAAGTAAAATGGTGGTTAACTGCAGCTAGGGGCACGGTGAATGGGACAATGGTAGGGAGCTGGACAGAGGACCCAGAGCAAGAATGCGTGGGTAGAAGCCAGACAAGGAGAGTGAAAGTGTAGTGGGCTGGCTGGAGAAAGCCCATGGCCCCAGAGAGCATGCGTAGTCTCAGAGCAGGGTTCAGCCAGCCCTCATGGGTGCTAAGGAAAGAGGCTGAAAGGGGAATTCAGGAAGACATTCAGACAAATTTGGCAATATTTGAGACAGTAATTTACACGTATACAGGAGGGGAGAATGCCAATAATGGAAGACCTTTCTTCAAAGACTATTGCACAAGTTTGGCTTGGCTCAGAGATTCCTTTATCTCTTTGCTGTCTATAATAAGTACATGAGTATTTTTCTCTAAAAATTTTCTTAGTTTTTTCTCTCCAAGAGATCTCAGCTTATTTTATATACCAAAAAACAGGAGAGGAGAGGAGAAAGAGAGAGAGCGAGAGCGAGAGCGAGGGAGAGAGAGAGAGATTACTAGGACATGGGAGGAGAAAGGAGCCCCTAGCTCCAGAGTCTGGCTGAAGCCTCTTGCCAGCTGAGAAGCAAGAATTCCAATATTATTAAGAACATTTTGCTTAGGGTCTTTCTCCTCTCTTATCTGCAAGCCTGAAATTTTCTAGGAATCTCACTACAAACCCTTGTGGCTCCAGGTTTTATCTCATCAGATCATAATTCAAGTAACCCAAGAGCCACCCTATAATTTCACTTATCAGAAGAGAGATGGAAGGAGCGTCAAGAGTTCCACAGCAACTGTTTGAGATCTAACTTGATAGTCACCAAATAGTATCCATGGTTAATGCTGTAGAGTCGTAGGAAGCAGGAGCCTGGGTGAGGGACGTGGTGACCACTGAAAGTCTGTTCCCAGCCTGGAACAGAAGAAATGGATTCAGGAGGTCTACTATCACAGTAGGAAGTAAAAGGGCGGGTGTGGCAGCAGGACACACGCCCACCTAGGACGAAGGGCCTAGCCTTTGCCTCAGATGTCCATGGCCAGGTGTCCATGCAGAGATGCCTTCTTCAGCTGCAGACTAGGTACTCTTATTACTATATGTAGAGTAAATTAATTCTCCGAGGGACAAGCCTGATGTGCTGTGAACAAACAGCCCTCCCAGGCAGAGTGGTATTTACCCATGATCGCTTTGGGTGGAAAGAGGAGCTAAGAAAGCCCTATGCCCCTCCCCACCAGTTCATTAGCCTTGAGTGTGAGAAGGGGATGGGCTAAAAGCATGTAAACTAAGGGCACCCGGAAGCAGCCCCTTTTTGCTTCCCCTTTGGCCCTTTGGATCCAATCACCAGGAAGTCACAAGATCCAAGCCTCCTTGTGGATTTATTAATGTAACTTATGCAGGGGAGGGAGGGCACCCATGCTCTGTAAGTAGACCCCTGCCCACTGCTGTGTCGGTAAGCCCAAGTAAACTAGCTAGAATTTGCCTAACTGTGAGTTGAGAAATTTGTGTGTTTGTTGTAGAACCTGGGGAGGTAGGAACTGAGCTTAGTCAACCTCTCCCAAAAGGAATTGTAGTGACACAATAGGAGCCAGACAACCTAAAGTAAAATTCCACAACTTCTCTGGCTTGTGAACCCCACTGAAACAGTGGAGTCATAGATTAACCACTCTCAATGCATCCAAAACATTAGATATCTGAGAAAGTCTCCAGTACAAAATCTAGGTATCAAAAGAAATAGAAAAAATCATGAGATTCTGAGAGACACTACATCTGTGAAAACGTAGCAAATGCCATCATAAGTAACAGTGAATGAGAAAGTGTTTTAGAAATTAAAAGTATAGGGGCAGGAGGGAAGATTCAGTGAGTGGTCAGGTGCTCTAGTTGCTCTTGCAGAGGACCCAGGTTCATTTACGAGCACCCACATGGCAACTGAAAACCATCCAAATCTCCAGTTCCAGGGGATCCAATGCCTTCTTTTGACCGCTGCAGGTATTGCATGACACTAATGTGTGGAACTCCTGGAACCCCTTTTCAACCCAATAACTGCTCTCTTCGCTTCTGTAAAAATGCTTGGCTATAGGACGTCAGAAAATGGATAAATATAACTTCATCTTGTTCTTTGTTCCTTCTAAGCAGTCACAAGGCCACAAGATTAAATAAGGCTAAAACAAAAACTAGCAAAAGGTTTGAATAATAATCAACACATTCCTTTGCCCTGAAGGCAGCATGCACCAATAAGAAACCTCCAAACCTCTATTAACCAATTTTGGCATATAGTTTATTACAACCAATTAATTTAAAATATGCTTGGCACCTGGGTTCCTATAACCAAACAAAATGTAACACTGTTATTCCCCACCTTCCTTTATCTTAAACTTATAAAAGACTCCTAACCTCTCTGCTCAGGGCTCCCAGAATGGATCCACTATGTTGGTGAGGTCTGGGGCACCAAGCTTAAGCTTGAATAAAGGCTCTTTGTTTTTTTGCACTCCAGGCTCCGTGGTGGTTCTTGAGGAGCCGTTCTCTGGGCACAACATAATGTACTAATATGCATTCAGGCAATATTCATACACATAGAATAAAATAAAAATAATACAATAAGAAGTTATAAGTATAACAAACAAAAATTCAATGAACACAGTCAATGAAATATTCTGGGAAGTATTTAAAGAGTTAACTAGACAAGAAATGAAAAAGACGAAAAATAGGGTAGTAACGAAAAAAATTCTACAAAGAAATAATTCATAAAATGAAGGAGAGGGGTTGATGTAAGAAAATGACCAAAATGAAGGAGCATGAATTTTCAGACTGAAAATATCAATTATGATTTTCACAGAAATACTGAAAATTGGACTGGAGTTATAGTTCAGAGGTAAAGCATTTGCCTAGCATCCCTAAAGGCCCTGGATTCAGTTCCCAGCATTTCAAAAGAAAGACAAAAAAAAAAGAAAGGAAGAGATAGAAAGCTGGTCAGTACCAGCATAAGTCACCTCATGATGAAATTTTACAATCCCAGCTATGAAGAAAATATCTTAAATTTACACATTAAAAAAGTCATATGCAAAGATCAAGGACAGCTTCCCTTCAACTTCAAGCAGCAACGCTATAAGCCAAAAGGCCCTTCAAGAATGCTGACAGGCAACTATTTTCAACTTGGAATTCATTCTCGTGCTCTTGTTATGGCCAATAATAAGAGCCTTCAAAGGGTCTGACAAAGGCTCTCACCTAGACCTAACTCTAGCCGGGGTCCTCTGAGCTCTGCCTTTGGTTCTGTTTTGGCCCTCTATTTCAGTTAGAGTAATGGAATCATAGCCATCACCACAAGAACCCTGCTGAGTCCTGCTGTTGTGCTGGAGGATTGATTTTTAAAGGTGATGTGGACCTTGGAGTGGGGTAAGTAGAGAGAGCTCTTCTAGGTTGCAATCTCTCTGATGACTTTGAGTCCTTTAAATTGTGACTTTAAAAACATAAATGTTATCATTTTAATCTTTTAACTTTTTATTCTCTTTTTGTTTTTCAGATAGGATCTCGTGTAGCCTATGTTGGCCTTTCTGTGTAGCCAAACCTAGTTTTGAACTTTGATTCCCCTGCATCCTTTTCTTACATGCTAACATTTCAGGTAGACATCACACAGCACACCTTAACCATTTAAAAATGTTTACTTTGACGGCATTACTCTTAGTCATATGCTTGTATGCCGTCAGCAGGGTCTATCTCCAGAACACTTCATCTTGCAGAACTGAATCTCGCTACGTTTAAACACCATCTCCCAGTCTTCCCTATTCTCTATTCTCTGGCATCCACCATTCTACTTTCTGTGTCTATGAATTTGACTTCTGGGCATCTCATATGTTAGAATTTGAATACAAATTTGAATACACAATGTCCCCACAGGCTTATCATTTGATTTATTGGTCCCCAGTTGGGGTTCCTATTTTGGGAAGTTCTGAAAACTCAGTAGGTGAGACTGAGCTAGAGGAAGTAGCCAGAGGGATGTGTCTTTGGGGGTGTACTATTCTTGGCCATTTCCTGGTTTGGGGGGACCATGTATCTACAGCTCCCTTCCCACCACCATAATGTTTTGCCCAAGTACATGGCACCAGGAACCACTAAATGAACGCTTTGAAACTATGAATCCAAATATTTCTTTCCTCCCTTAAAAAGTAACTAGTACATTCATACCAGTGGACCACACTTTGTCTATTCGTTTGTGACTGGCTGATTTCACTCACTGTAATGTCCTCATTTCAGGTATGCTGCAGCACATTTGGAACCCAGCCCCTATGCACATAGACACACACACATGTGTACGTGCACACACATGCACACACAGAGAGTTTTTTAAGATAAGGTTTTAGACTTAGGTTAATCCTCCTGCCTCAGCTTCCCAAGTGCTGGGATTACAGATGTGAGCCTCTGTGTTTGGTTCCAAGATTTTTCTTCTTTTGACCAAGCAAGGTGGCACAGATCATTGATTCTAACACTCAAGAGGGTGCTCTCTGATACTTTGAAGCTAGCCTGATCTAAAGAATTCATTCTAGGCCAGCCAGAGGTATGTAATGAGACATTGCCCTGCCCCTAAAAAGATTTCCTTCCTTTGTAAGGCAGAATAACATTATCTTATAGTTACAGACTACATTTTGTTTTCCAATCATCCATTAATGGAAACTTGGGTCACTACCACATTTTAGCTATTGCAAATGACTGCTGCAAACATGGACATACATATATCTGTCTGAGCTTCTCTCTTGAATTCTTTTACATATATACCCAGAAAAGCAGCACTTGGATCATAGAGCAATTCTATATTTAGTTTTTAGGAAAAATAAGACCTTTCTGTAGTACTGTTTTTCATAGTGGATCCACCATTTTACATTCCCATCTGCAATGCAAGAAAGGATAAATGTCTCCATAGCTTCATCAATAATACCAATGATTACTTGAATAATAGCCACCCTAATGGTATGTGAGTGGTGGCCAGGCATTTTTGTTGCACGTGTTGCACAAGCACTCTGCCACTGAGTTACAACTGTGGTCTTGTTTATTTTATTTTGAAACAGGGTTTTGCTGGGTTGCTCAGGCTCACCTTTATCTTGAAAATCTCCTCCCTTAGCTTCCCAAGTAGCTGAGATTACAAATGTGCAACATCCTGTCCTTAAAGTCTGTTAATCCTGTCCTAATACCAGCTGCCTTCTAGAGAATACTTGCTGGGTGGCAGCATTCTAAATGAATTAACTCTGAGGTAAAAATAAGACTTCAATTTGTCAAGAAGATGTGTAGTTCATGGATAAAATATGCACATTTCCATGCTTTCCTGCCAGAGAATATACTATTTATTGCCCTTCTTCACAGCTTACTGCCCACTGACTTGCTGGTCTTTTGTCTCTTAAACATGGGCTCCATGGACAGATCTTCTGTGCACCGGGTGATACATCCTGGTTATCCCAGTGCTTAAGTGATGGTAGGTAAAGGGAAAAAGGTTTTGCTTTCCTAGAGTATAAAACATGTCAGCCTTGACATTTTGATTTGCTAAATAAGCAGTTAACACCTTTAAAATGCCTCGTCCTGCCCAGCCTCACCTCCTCCACTTGTGCCTTCTACCTTCAAACCTACCCTATCTCTGTCCCTTTCCTTTAAAATTATTTTAGTTATTCTTGAAGAACTTCATGCAATGTATTTTGATTATATTTCCCTCCCCCAACTCTTCTGAGCTCCTCCCTCGCCTCCCTATTCATCCAGCTTCATGTGTTTGCTCTTCTCTCCCATGGAGTTCAATTTTTGCTGTCTAAATACCCAGGTGTGGAAACTGACCTAGAGCATAGCTTGACCTACTGGGGGTCACAGCCTTAAAGAAATCTGACTTTTCCTATCCCAGCAGCTCTCAAATGACAATATATCCTCAGCTAGGGGTAAGGTTTCTTGCCTACTTCCCCTGTCTGTGCTAGGATTTCTGTCTGGCTTGAAGTTGAGTAGATAGACATGGTGTATGCTATCACAATTGTTAAGTTCATAGGTGCAACCACCCTGCAGTCTGTTCCTAGAAAACACTGTTCCTAGAAGTTTTCTACCACTTTTGTCTCTTACAGTCTTTCTTCTCCCTCTTCTATGAAGGATTCTGAGCCTTAGGGGTATGGGTATGATATAGATGTCCACAGGGTGTGAGGACTCCACAGTCTCTTATTTTCTGCACATCGACTAGCTGTGTGTTAATTGCCTTCTACTGCAAGAAGCTTGAGAGATGCACTGAAAATTCTAGTGCCTTTCTTTGAGTTACTGGTCAGTAGGATTGCATAGACCGCAAACATTACAGGCTATCTCCAGTGTTCTCAATTACCCTCCAGAACCTGAAGGAAAAACCTATACCTGAAGACAACATATATTTGAGTCATGAGAGATGGCAAAATTAAGTGGATACTGACCTGGAAGCTTCATCCCTACCGGCTAGTTTTTATAGTGTTAGAAGGTGCTATGCATGCTACCATTAAAAAAAATAATAATCAGGACTAGAGAGATGGATCAGCAGTTAAGAGCACTGACTGCTCTTGCAGAGGACCTGGGTTTGATTCCCAGTACCCACATGGCAGCAAACAATCATCTGTAACTCCAGTTCCAGGGGATCTGATGCTCTCTTCTTACCTCTATGGGCACTGCGCAAAACAGGTACACTTACATTCATGAAGGCAACACACTCATGCACATAATTTTTTTTTTTAATTTAAAAAATTTTTTAAATGAAAGAAATCATCAACCTTACTCAGCTGTGAACCCTTCAACCTACAATAATGACTGGTCTGAGAAGATATGTCCACTTGTGCAAGAGTGGCATGAATGTTATGGGAGTAACCAACTACCCTCTGATTGTATTGAATAATCAAGGACAGTAATAATCACCATACTAGCCAGACACATGACTGGATGTGCTCAGGTATCCTCAGCAATGGCTTAGCTCTCAGGAATCACATTGTACATGGCCCTGAAAAGGCTGAGAGAACATGGGTATGGAGAACTGGTGAAATGGGACTTGCTGGTGTTATGCAGCTTCGGAGGGTTGAGTAGGACCCAGATACCTCACTGAGTTACGGGAGAATGTGTTCTGGAACTGTAGAAGTCGAAGGGGACAGCACTGAAGGCAGTGCTGGGATTGGGCAATCCTCAAATGAACTTACAGGACTGCCTGACCCTGCTGAGACACCACCAGCTAAGAGTGATGTTATGTGGAGGAGTAAGGTGGACAGGGCACATCCAATAACAAATATACAATGAGGTTTTCTGCTTTCATTCTTTTTTCATCTTTATGGAAAATCATTCACTTCACACTTTGACTTTTTTTGTAAGGTGTAGAGAATACAACGAGATGGTTGGTTTTAATTGTCAATTTGACACAATCTAGAATCACCTGGGAAAAGTGTCGATGAGGGGTTGCCCAGATCAGATTGATCTGTGTGCATATCCATGGGTGATTGTATTTATTGCATTAATTGAAGTGGAAAGACCTACCCACTTCAAATGACATCATGCCCTAGACTATGTCCTGAACTGTACAAGAGTAGAGAAAGTGAATTGAGCACAGGCATGAATGGATTAATTCACTGCTCGCTGATCTTGATTGTGCGTATGATATGACTAGCTCTTTCAAGTGCCTACAGGCTTGACTTACCATGGTGAACTGTAGCCTATAATTGTGAGTCAAATAAACCCCTTTCTCCCCTTAGTTGGCTTTTGTCAAGGTATTTTATTACAGTATTAGGAAGGGAAACTAAGACAGTACTGTCCCCTGATGCCTCACGGAGAGCCTTAGAGCAACATTGTGTGGAATTCCTCTTTGCTTCCAAAACCCCGCATGTGCTTCTAAGAGAATGGGCAGTAGCAAAATAGAGTGAGCTAGCCCTAATCAGTGTGCTGCTCCTCCACTCCAGCGGTGGCTTGACTCTGGGGTAGTGTGCTCATGTCAGACTGACCCCTCAGGCTCTGTGAAGGGGCTCTCACCAGGCCTGGCACTTAGGATTCCTCTACCACCTCCACAGAAAGATCTTTTTCCTGTAGATCTCCAGTGAACCCCGTGTTCTCTGTACTGTCTGCTTGAGAGATATTTTGCCTTTTCACAAAAGCTCTTTCTGTGTGCATGCTGAGGCTTATCATCTCATAAACAGGTCTTCAGCTAGCCCAAGTCATGTTGAATGCCTGGAGATGATCACTAAACAAACAGGAAAATGATTGGTAGTGCATCTTCAGCAAATCTGTGGCATCAGAAACAGGTTTAGGAAATAAGAAAGTAAGTTTTCTTTTCTATGGTGCCAGGAATCAACCCCAGGCCCTTGCTCAATTGACTCTGCCATTAAGCTACATCAACAGCCCAAATGGGACTTAAATAGGATCTAGACCATTCATATTAAAAAGGATTTCTGGTTTTATTAAACCATTGAACTTGGGCTTGCCTTGGATAGTGCCAAGACCCACACTTGGTGAACATTTTCAAAAAAAACGTTCAGTTGTTTCACAGAAGATTGTCTCCCTGGACCTTCCCCAAATAGGAGAGATGCACCAAAGAACCTAATTATGGAGTTGAGAAACCCCTTCTATGAAAATAGAGGACTGTATAGCAATGAATAGAAGGACACTATTTCTATGGACTTGTCAACTTATCCCTATTCCTCGAACCTAAGGACATTTTTTATGAGAGAAAACAAGAGAGTGCACATGGCCTTCATAGTTACCTTGGCCTTGGGTGCATTCTCTACTTGGCTGCTCTGCTGTTTTGATAATTAACCAGCACAAAACATCCTGAAACAAAGTCTGAGTGAGTCTAGCTTGCTAATCATTTATCTATACATTCACTGCAAGGTCGTTATTGAATGTTTTAGGTGATCAAGGCTCAGGTCTGAGCACTGGGGATACTGAAGCACACAGCACAGATTCCTGACTTTGTACCATGTGATAAAGACGAGAACCAATGAGCTTGTTTATAAGTTACTTATAAAGTTCATCAGACAGTGGAAGCGCTAGCAAACACTAGAAAATGTTGGAACGTAGATTGGGAAGAGTTTGGGTAAATGTGTAGGAGGTCCTACAAATCAGAGAAGGAACAACCGACCAAGACTCCAGGGCCTAGTATCCACACAGAGCACAGCTCCTTAATGCAGGAGCAGATTTGCCTGTCTTCTGGTGAGCATCATGGAAAACTGGGGCCTTCCAAGAAGAGCAGGCATTAAATCACCTGGACAGTCCCAGCAAAGGCCATGTAGGAGTGGGGTTGACCACTGGGAAAGACAGTGGAATCTGGTCATATTTTGAAGCTGAACCTATAGGATTTCAACAAGAACTGGATGAGATCAGAGCCAGGGGCATTGGAGAAGAGAAAGGGTTGGGAGTGACTCAGATGTGGAACCTGTGAGCTCAGGAAGTGTTTGTATATAATGAGAAGATGATTTCTCACTCCCCTCAGGCCACATACGTTCCACATCCAGATGTTCTACTCTCTTTAGGTTCAATGGGGAGCTCTGATGCTGAGAGCTTGTTTCTTGCCCTGTTCAGTCATCAAAATTCCCTCTGTATTAGGTTCAGATGCATATTACATTAATCGAATACATTCAATTAATAGAGAACTGAAAAAAAAAAAGAAAATGAAGTCAGGCAAGTAAAGACAGATTGCTGCAGCTGTTTTGAACTGCACACAGCAGTTCACTGGTGGTTACTCATCTGATATTAAACACGGCAAGAGTCCTCTGGGTTCAGAGCAGGTACACTCTTCTGTTTGTAGTATATCCTGGAATCATTTTCTGTGAATGTGGTCAGGTAGTCATTTTGGAAGGCCTTAAAATATAAAAAACTAAAATTTTTGGTATCTTTTGGTGGCATGAAGTGGGCTGAAGCCATAGGAAGGAAAATGTTATGTATGTGTTAGTAACTTCTAATTGTCTTTGTTTTGCAAGAAGAATTGAACTATTTTTGATAACATGAGTAAATGGTAGAAAACAGGGGAAATTTTTCTGCTGAAAAGCAGTAAGACCTTATTATGCTCGATCTCCTCCATACAAGAGGCGGCTCTCTATTGTAACCTGAAATTTCAGGTATTGTCCAAGAGATGGTAGGCTTTCTTTCTTCCAGACTGAAGGAGGATGTCACATGGAGCATGATAAAAATGTCTTCAGATACAGATTTTAGGAAGACTCATGAGAAGAAAAACAAATCTCCAAGCCCTGTTTCCCTGCGGAAGGGAGTTTGGATCACATAGTGAGTGGTCTACAGTGGTCTGGAAAGGAGTCATTATGCTGCCTTTCCTTGTTCCCACTTGCTCTTCTGAAACACCCCAAATACTACTTCTAGAGTTCACACTATGAACACATTCCTTCAGGAAGCTAGCCATAGCTATGAAGTTTCCAATTTATAAAATTAAAGTTTCTCACAGTGACCTTCAAAGGTCTATCCAGGGTCCTGTTTTCTCTCTCTCAGGGAATATTTTATCCTCAAATGAGCAATGCAACCAGTCAGTAATAGAAGAAACATGTGACTCTGTTTCTTTATTTGTCCACTCAGCAGTCATTGAGCTCCCATGTACAGAACATTGTTCTTAAAGTCAGACAATGGTGGACAAGATGGACTAACCCCAATTTCCATCAGACTTATAACTAGCAGAGTTATAGTTTGATAGAGTCTTTGGTGCACAAGTGGAGACAGACTCACAGATGGTAGGGAAGGCTTCTTGTGACTGACAGTTAGGAAGAGAACTACGTATTGATTACACTGGTCAGGGGTCCAGTGGATAGTAAGCAACTAAGCATCCCTTATTCAACCACCTCAGTACGTGATGGTGCTGAACCTGGGTTTTCTGATCAACATGGTCAACTTGAATGGATAAATTATTTTCCTCCTAAGCTCTAGCAAACATTATTTCTTTCAGTTATGAATGTGGATAATAAGCTACTGCAATTTTAACAATAATGACAGGGATGACAGATTTGGAAAATAAAAACTATTGGGTGCCTAGTTAAACTTGAATTTTGTAAGAATGAATAATGTTTTAGTATAAATATGTCCTATATACTTTGGGGGACATATTTATGCTAAAAATTAATCACTGTTCGTGTGAAATTTAAATTTAACTCATCATCTTGCATTTTATCTGGAAACCCTAAGTTCTGAGCACTCTGTCCCCACTGGCAGTCACTCATTTCCAATCACATTATGGCCACTACAGTAAGCACAAAATATTACCTGTATGAAAATACAACAGTTAATAAACCAAGCACTAGGTTATTTAGTGTATTAATGAGGTACATTTATTGCCATACAGAAAACTGTTTCTTTTAAAAGCTATTTTGCTATTTCAGTATAATAACCGGTTTCCATTGTCATGTGATATAAATCATTTAACACGGAAACCTGAGTCTCAGGGTCCATGATATGGCTCAGTGGTAAAAGGTACTTCCTGGGCAAGACTGGAGACCTGAATTCAATCCCTGAAACCCACGTAAAGGTAGAAGGAGAGGACAAACTCTATAAAGTTGTCCTCTGACCTTCACACTTTTGCTGGGACACACACAAACACACACACACATATACACACACACGTAATGATAAATGAAAAATGAAAACAAAGGAAAACATGAGTCTGAGGAGTCCACAGCCCAAGAAGGGCAGACTCCAGTAGTGTGCCTGACATTCAGGCCCAGGCCTGCTTGCCTTTCCCATGTGCCCCTGAGGTTTCTCCAGTGTGTAGCCTGGGCCCTGTCAGAAGACTACAGGGCCTAGCTCTTGCCCAGAGGACCTGAAGCCCAAGTTTCACAACCCTGTCTTCAGCAGTGTGAGAGCAGAGCCTGACATCCGAGTCAAGACCGAAGAGACCGTTCCAGGACACCACTGTAGTTCTACGGTCCGCACCTCTCCTGAGTCCTTATCCCACAGCCAAGAACAGTCCTGGAGGCTGTGTGGGGTGCAGGGCCAGGGGAGGTGAGGGTAAGAGTACTGGCATGCATGGCTAGAGACCGAGCAGCCGTGAAGGGAATGTGTGGATGGGACAAAAAGCCAACTAGTCCCTGCTACCAAGTTGATAGAAGAACAGATGTGGGAGCAGATCACAATTACTCTAGAAAATGCCAGCCACATTTGCTATGCCTACTCACCTTGGGGTGGTCATAGCCTCACAGAGATCTGGGCATGTATTTCTGGAGTCCTTCCAGCAAATCAGTCTCTCCATTCCCTTCCCAAGCTCCAGTGTGGCATGCTCCTTCCTGTTTCCTTGTTTGGGTAAAGTTAAGAACCTTCCTCAAGGTCTACATGTGCACCCACTCTGGTTGAATTCTCACTACCACTTGCCCCTCCTAGCCCCAGTGTGACACCTTCAAGGACATGGGTGACACTTAGACTGAGCTGGGAACGGGTATTGTGTGCAGGTACTACACTCAACTTTTCCAGGTCTGGGCTGAGCAGACTGAGCATCCTTCCAGGAACGAGGAAATAAACAGCACATGCTGTAGGAACCTGGACTGAGAAGTAATGAGTAGCCCACTAGAATAAACTTATGTCTTTTAAGTAATTCTTTTTCATTTCAGTGTGATGTGTTGTATGTCTATGTTCAAGTAAAATAATATTCTAACTGGCATGTGGGGAATCATGAGGCTTTCCTACACCAAAATGACTGTGTGGTGGTGAAGACTCAAGAGACCAGCCTGCCTGAATTCAGATCTACCGCTTCCTACCATGTGGGCTGAACACATTTGTCATCCTTAATGACTTTCAGTGTTTCCCATTTTCAAAATGGCTAAAACGCATATTCACCCACTGCTGTATGGGGCAGCCCATCAGCACAATCACAGCATGCCAGGCTCTCATGCAAATACGTGAGCACCATATTTCAGCATGTGATTGACTGATGGCCCTCAGCGGAGGGACCTGGACTCCTATCTCAGCCCAGTCAGAGAACTCCAAAGTTCAGAGATGCAGACAGACATGGAAAGTGCGCGTTAGACCTAGGAATTCAGGGGCATTTCATTTGCACCTAACTACACAAGCAGACTGCCTCAAAGACAAGCTTCATTCCTGTGATTCAAGAGGACCAAGTTAATATCTGCTCTATTTTAAGCAACTTAAAGACACACAGAGTGTTATTTTGGCTCATGGTTTGAGCAGGAGTTTCCATCATGGCAGGGAGGATGTGATGCAGTTCTTGGTGGCAGGAGTGTGTGGCTAAGATTCCTTACATTTCAGCAGACTGAGTTAGCCTTTGGAAAGAACTGGCCCTGCTATAACTCGAGCATTTCCCTTCTCCAGACACCCATTTCTTCCATCTTGAGCCCACCTTCTAGGTCCCAGACCTCCTCAACAGCAGCACCAGCTGGAGATCAAGAGATCAAGTGCTTAAACTCATTCGTGGGGTGGGAGGGAGGCTCATTTCACCCCTCAAACTGTAACAGGTGGGGTTTGGAAAACAAAACAAAAACAAAAAAAGAAGCTGGTATGCAGCTTATCCCTGGGTCACTCAATTGCCACCACTTTTCTGGTATGTGCTTCTCACTCTGCTATTCTTAGAAAGGAGTGTAAAGAAATGTTTTTTCAAGGGTAATTATAATACACATTGACATAATGTATATTTAGGAAAATGTGGACAAATAACTCAGAAATGACATGCTCTTTTAAAGAGCTCTCTCTGAAGCCACAGGTCTGGGGTTTTCTTGGGATTCCTGACTAGAGCAGTGCGGGGAGGGAAGAAAGGAGAGAAGCACTGGAGGAGGAAGGTCTGTGATGGTCTAGCTTCCGCAGCATACCAGCAGGGAGGCTGCAGACAGCAGCAGACCCATGTGATCAACCCTCTGAGAAAAGCAAGCCAAAAATAGCTCAGAGGCTCACACTTCACAGCTGGCAGAAGCACGATTTTCCATCCAGTTTCAGGAGTGGCGTTTGGAGGGCTCTAAGCACAGTGCTGAGGTAATCTAATGAGCTCAGAAGCTTAGGCTTCGTCTGTGCACCAGAAAACACCAAACGCGGGGGCTACCTTTAACTCCAGTGCCTACCCATGCAATCTGTGAGGACTGCAAGACAGTCAGTCCTTGGGAACATTTACCAGGTCACCGAAGGGCTTGAGGATGGATTTCTCCTCCAGAAAGCCCAAGCCATCCTGCTTTGTGTACACAGGTTCTTCCAAGTGCTCCTGAGCACAACTGAGTCACGTGATGTGTCACGTGGGCTCACATGGGTGAGATAACGATGCAGCTGCACTTTCAGATGTTTGCCAAGAATTCGGCTCTCTTATTCACACTCTGGAGTCCTACATTGTAATACTAAATGTAATGACTGAAAACAGCAGTAAAGCAATACAAGTTAATGGCTTGTTCCCAGGACACGATTCCATAAGAAACTCAGAAAAAGTGGACTTTGGATAATTTCTTTTTAATTCAAAATTTCATGGTAAACACCATATAGAAACTTCTTTTATGGAATCTGCTTTAAAATGTGCAATTTAATTATATGTGTTTAGAAAACCTAGAGTTTTCAACATGTACAGGCTGGTGGGATTTGTGTCCTTGTTATTTATTATTTATTTTGAGACAGGTCTCTCTTTAGCACCAGTTAACCTGGAACTCGCTGTGTAGACCAGACTGGCCTCGATCTCACAAAAATCCACCTGCTCCTGCTCTTGTGTCTGGAGTGCTGGGATCACAGGTGTGTGCCACCACGCCCAGCCCTTATTTATTTTATTTTTAAAGGTAAGTCCTGTGGAACATATTAGCTGTCTTCTATGGCATATGCTGATATTTAACATCACAGATCAAAATGACTTTTGACAATCATGAAAACTACCCTCATTCAGCCATGAAAACAATCGTTCCCTTCCCTTCTCTCTGATGTTCTGACAAGACTACTGCCTCTGTGAGAAAGACAGGTAAGAAGATAAATTACAAAAATAAAAAAACGAACAAAGTGGGCTAGAAGAGGCAATTGCTCTAGAGGAAATACAGCACGTACTCGGGTACTCTGGCCTGGGCAGCATTCTTAGGAAGCTAGAGACACACCCAGTGCAGCTTTCTTCACAAACTACAAACTGGAGATTGTTGTTTTCTCTGAGAGAAGACAGGAGCTAAAAATATGAGGACTTTCCTCCAAGAAGCTCATGTCTGATGTATTTTCCACTGCTGTGAGTCATAACTCAGGACAGAGAGATTTATGGCCACCTGAGCTTCAACCAGTCATTTAGAGCTTCTGAGTCAGTCAAGACACATTTGCTGCCTTGCTAATTTTCACAGAGAGATAGACTCTCAGACCATCTACAAGTGAAGCATGCTTTGAGTGGGCCCAGCTACAGAATGGGGAGGAGAGAGATTCAAAAGCTGCTCTCCCAGCACACCCATCTTTCCTCTGGGCTTCACCAGGCACTGGGGGAGAGCCATCCCTGCCACACATTTTCAAAGGAACTACCTCTGTGGAAAATTACAAAAAAGCACCAAGCGGTGTAGAGCTTTCTGGGTGCCTGCTGTGTCCAACTCCCACTCTTGTAAAATAGCCAATGGGTGCAGTAAATGTCAGAGGAAGGACAAGCATTTCTGGCAGAACCATCTTCATCCTACACACCATGCGCTCTTACTTACAAACAACTCTGGTGTCTCCTCAGAGCTCTGTTCATGCAAAGAGGAATCAGAACCACAAACTGGGCTCAGCAACTAGAGGACAACTTTAGTCTTTCAAGTAAAAGTGCCTCTGACTCCACAATAGACCCAATAGACCAAGACTCGGGGATGCGCTGCACAGATTTGGAAGGACTGCTTTTCCCTCTGTGGTTGTCACCCACTGAGGAGCTTCCACTGCTTTTCTTGCCGGTGTTGACTCATTTGCAAGGTTACCATAGTCAAAAATCTCATGCATAGTAAAACACTAAGATGGCTCTTCCTTGTCTTTGAATAAGGGAGATGAACAGTAATGCTTCTTTCTGGTGTCTTCGTGTGAAATACACAATTTCTGTTGGGATTCTCAGCCCTTTCTCAGCACACTGGTTGGGGTATCTCTATGCTATGATTTTTGTTGTTGTTTTGTTTTTAGGCAGGGTCTCCCTGTAGCCCCAGCTGGCCTGAAACTTGCTATGTAAACTAGGCTGGCATCAATCTCACAGAGATCCACCTGCCTCTGCCTCCTAAGTGCTGAGATTAAAGGCTGTGACATTACACCCAGCTTCACTCTTTATAGAGATCTATATGAGTCAAATAACTTTTAGATTTGTAGTTTACTTTCTACCTGTCTTTTTTTTTTAAAAAAAACTATGTTTATTTTCATTATTATCATTATAGTTTTAATTTTCAGTGGATTATGCATTCATATTTTTTTCTATAATTTTTATCCCAAATACTGTATTGTTTTGGTGACTGCTAGAGAGGGGAATCTGATTTCTAGTTAGGAAAATTTAGACATAATACCAATGATGTTCATTATGAAATGAATGTAAAATTAGAGGCTGGTGTACTAGGGGATTTGTGAGAGAATTTATTAGATTGACACAGTCCTAAGGAACCAGGAAATTGGTAACTGTTCAGTCCAAGACTCTGAAAGCCTAGAATGAGAAAGACCAATGATATAGCATCAGTCTGAGGCAGAAACCTGGATACCCCTTGCAGAGCCATTAGCGAGCCTGGAGTCTGATGTCTGTAGACAGCAATGGCAGAAAAATACATCCAATTGGGAAGAGTGCGCGTGAAAGCTAACTGCCCCCTTCTTCCACTTATTTTTTCTAGACCAGGATCAGAGGGCTCACTACTTGAGTTCCTGGGGGAGGTGCTGGATGACCATAGTGGATAGCTCATGGTAGAGCTCACCTCATGAGCCAGGAAGCAAAAAAAGCCCCCTTCACAGAGTGTCCTGATGGTCCAAGGACATCCCGCTGGGCTCCACCTCCCCAAAGTATCCCTATGGTTACCATGACAGACTGGCTGGCGATCAGGATTCAAATTGTAGCACACTTTCACCTCCAACACAGTGAAGACCCATAAAATTGCATGATGAGAGCTGGAAAGTGCCCAAGGCTAAGGCAGGAGGAGCAAGGTGAGAAGTGGACAGCCCAGCTAATTTGAATTAGCAGTGATTCATTGGGTAATTATTAAACAAGTCTCTCTGAAAAATAGGCTCTACTCTGAAAGAGCTAATGTTCTGTGGAAGGTGACAAGAATGTTTCACTAGGAAAAAAGAGACACAGCTCAGCAGGAAAGTGAGACCCCTGCTATCTTGTACAGCATGAAGAGGAGAATCACTTTGGGCTAAAGCAGGCTTGCTGAAGGCACCCTAGAGCAAAGATGTTTCTTGGGATTTAACGCCTCAGGCAGATGTGATCTGTGCTGATGGAGAACTGCATTCCCAACCGTATGGCCCATGGGGATTAACCTTTCAATTTACCTGTCTGCTTTTAAAAATTATGGAGAAGCTGAGGTTTACTTTGAAACAATAAATTCAGGATAGTGGGGAACAGTTTTGATACAAAACCACACTGAGATATGTCTGTGATTATATCTTAATAAGATTTTATATTAAAAAATGTCCATTGTTACTTTTCTTTCATTCCAGTTAGACTTAAACTTGCCATCCTCCTGTCTCAGCTTCCTGAGTACTGAGATTACAGGTGTGCACCACCAAACCTGACTCGGCTATAGTCCATCTTACTATGTTTATGTGTATCTAAGAATGACTTCATAGAAGGAGACATACGCTGGCTTTTCCAAAGTGAATTGTTTCTTGATTCAGGACTTTGTTAGATCAAGATCCCCAGGAAGCTAGCAGATTCCTGTGCAGTAGGTTTATTGGCAATGCCCTTAGGAACGACCCCACAGGAGCATAAAAGCAGCAGATTGGGGGAAGGGAAGCTTTAGTCATGATGACACCATGAGAAAGGCTTGGTCAGTCCTACCAGGCCCCCTGAGCCGCATCACTATTCATATCTTAGGCAGGGAGCTGGCAGTACGCTCATGTAGACGCCGGTGGGGTTGAAATGTGCTGGGAAGGCAGTCCTAGTAGCAAGGCAATGCTGGATGAGGGCAGCACACTGTATTTATGATGGGAGCTCAAATTACTATTTGTGGTATTCAGATGGTACCCAGGGTCTCTCAAATGCCAGGCAACTCTGCTACCACTGTTCTCTTACCTCTAGTCCCTCATCATTCCACCATTCTGTTTTTCTACTGTAGGATGGTCTATGCTAAGATAGCAAAATTCTAGAGCTAACGTGGCCAAGTTATTTACTTGGACTAATTTTCCAACTGGGGAATGAGTTCAAAATAAGAGGAAACATTTGAGGATTACCATTTTGGATCTGTGACTGAACCTTTTTTTTTTTTTTTGATAGTTTGTGTAAGCAAGACACTGGTTCTCATTGATGAGGCTCTGAAGCCAAATGTTGATGGAGAACAAATCTACTATAGCCCACAATTTTGACATTTGGCTATGAAAGTGTCAACTTAAGAGTATTTGTGAGTACTTTTATTCCCTTCCTTTTCTATTTCTGAGATGTCATCTCAATATGGAGCTCAGAATTGCCTCAACTTGAAATCCTCCTGCCTCAGCCTCCCAAGAAGCTAGAATCACAGACATGTGCCACCACACCTAGTTTTTAGACCATTTATTGAATGTGTTCCTTGACACTTTTATCCGTGTGAAGTGCATCCTGATCACTGACTCCCCTGACTTGCTTTCTAATCTCCTTCTCCCCTGATCACTCCTCTCCCCCTACTCATCCCTTTCCCACATTCATGTATTTTTTGTGTTTTTGAGACCTACTAAGTTTGATCAGGATCATCTCTGTGACTCTAGTTTGGAACTATCCACCCATACAGGTTTTAACAGGGCTACATTTCCACTACCCTCAAGCCTTCTATACATGATGATGAAACTTGCATCTTGCTTCAGAAAACATGTTGAACATACTAAGTGCCAGGCATTTGCCTATATGCTGATGAATTCGACATGCAGTAAGTGGACTCTGTCCTGCTAGGAAGGAGACCTTTCACTGCTTCTCTCAGTAGAGTCTGTTTTGCTTCTGTAATCTCCTTACTTCCCCAAATTAGTACCTTACTGATCAAATTGTATCCGAATTTGTAACAGTAAGTGTAAGGAGCATCTTAAATGCATGTAAGTGGTTATTTTCTTTCCATGTAGTCCCTAAAGTTGGAAGATCGTTCAGCAGTTGTGCTTGCAGTGCAAGCATGAGGACCAGAGTTCAGATCCTCAGAACCCACTTAAAAAGCTGCCTGGAACTGGTGGCCCACCTGTAATCACAGAGCATGGGAGGTGGAGACAGGATTCTCAGAGCAAACTGGCTAGTCAGACTAGGTGAAACAGCAAGTTGAAGGTTCAGTGAGAGATTCTGCCTCAATATAAAAAGTGGGGAGCAGTGGAGGAAAACACCCAGTGTCAACACTGAACCTCCACACACGTGCACACAGATGAGCATGTGAACATATGTGAACACACATACGTACCACACATACACAAAATTACTTTTTTAGTCCTCCAACCTGGAATTCCTGGGTCAAAGAGGAGTGTGTTCAGGGCACTTTGTTCTGCATTACAAAGCTTCTTCCCAGGTAGATTTTTCCCACTCAAAACAACGAATGCTCAGGGACTGGAGAGATGGTTCAGTGGTTCAGAGCACTGGGTGCTCTTGCAGAGGACTTGAGTTTGATTCCCAGCACCCACATGCTCACTGGCATGACACATTTCTTTCCCTGGTGTGTTTTGAGTCATCCCCTAATATATAAAACAGTAGAATGTTTGTAATGCAAATTCCTTTCCTCTCAGGAGAGCTTATCTGCCATTTCTCAGTTCAACAGTGCCCCCTCTAGCTAGATTTCCTCAACAAAGATGCTTCCCTGGCCCTAACTGCTGATGTTCCAGGGCCAGGGAAGTGTTCTCAGGGCTGTACCATAGAGCCAAGGCAGCTCGAGGCGTGGTATCCTAGAGGGTTCAGAGAATTGTTCCAATAGTAATGACAAGTTTGGCAGATACTAGACAGGCAGAGGAGATGCTAAGAATATTAAGATCAGAGCAATGGAAGGCTCCGTTCACTGAGGCCATAGAAAGGGATGCAGGGTGGAGGGCAGGGAAGACTCTTGAAACTGCCCCAGGTGTCTAAGGGGCCACCTACAGAAGTCTAGTGAGACTTCACTGAAGTTTCCCATACCTATGCTGTGCTTTTCAGTCTTAAATTTTATTTGAATTATTATGTATACATAAGCTTATTTGAATTATATATATATGTGCATACATATACATGTATAGTAAATGATTTTTCATTCTAATCAGTTATCCATGTGACTTAGTCAATATTTTTCTCAGTGATTCTTAACCCTTTTAAGAATAAATTCCTCTTGGGCTGGAGAGATGGCTCAGTGGTTAAGGGCACTGGCTGCTCTTGCAGAGGACCTGGGTTCAATTCCCAGCACCCACATGGTAGTTAACAACTGTCCATAACTCCAGTTCCAGGAGATCTGATGCTCTCTTCTGACCTCTGTGGGCAGTGCACAATATATTTATATACATAAAATAAAAAATTTTTAAATGAATAAATTCTTATTGTAAAATGATATATTAAGTCTGTTCCATTTATGTATTTTTAAAAATATTTTATTTATTATTTTTATTTTATGTGTAAGAGTGAATTGCCTGCATGTAGGTAGGTGCACCCATGTCATGCAATGCCTGCAGAGGTCAAAAGAGGGCATTGGATCTCCTGGAAGTGGAGTTACAGGCAGTTGTAAGCCTCCATGTGAGAGCTGGGAACCAAACTTGGGTCCTCTGCAAGAGCAGCCAGTGCTCTTAATTGCTGAGCTATCTCTCCAGCCACCTTACATATATTTTCTTGAACAAACAGCACTAGGATGTTGTAATCCTATTATATAATCTCTCCATTATCTTTTTTCTTTAATGATTCTTCTCTGGCTTTATATTTGTTTCTAGAACTGGGTAACATTTCATTGTATAAAACAGAAAATTTCCCTCTATGACATATGTTGAAATTTTCTTTGTTTTTGTCTCTACATCCTTCTAAAGTCTAGAACTGTCTTTCTAATTTCAGAAATAAGTAACCAAAGAAAATGAAAACTAAGAAAGCCTGTCAGAAATTGTGCATGGAATGAACAGCTTTACAGTATTTTATAGCTGGAGATGAGGCCTGTCTTTGTAGTTAGCACATGGATTTAGTCTTCCTGGATGCTGGTGAGTTGTCTTTGTTCACTGAGATTCTTCTTTAGTACCTTCGTGTCTGTTAGGATTGGTATTGCTGTGGCATCCTAGATGGTTCCAGCCGCTTTGGTGCAGCTTTGTAATTTCCATTGCTGTATAGTGAAGCTGTGGCTTGTTTTCCTTACAGTGAATTATTTATTTCCTCCTTTCATTAATCCTGACAGCCTTTTAAATTGTTCATTTGGGATTTTCCAGGTACACAGTCACCTGTAGGTAATGGTAAACTCAAATCTCTAACATTCTAATAATTTATCATTTTGAAAATCCATATATTGGAGCTAGAGAGATGGCTCAGCAGTTAAAGCACTTGCTGCTCTTGCAGAGGACTTGGGTTTGATTCCCAGCACCCACATCATGGTTAACAACCGTTGGTAACTCCAGTTCCAGGGGATCTGATACCATCTTCTGACCTCTGAGGGTATTGCACAACATGGGTGCACTTACTTACATACAGGTGATGCACTCATACACATAAAGAAAAAATTTAAAAAATTCATATGTCATTGCATTAACCAGAAACTATTAAACAGTAGTGATTTGCAAGTGACTTTTCTTGACTATGATTTTAGTAAGAATGCCTTTAATCTTTATTATTAGATTGATTCTTCCATTCACCCAGTATTTACTGAATGCATTCAAACTGCCAGACTTGTGCAGTGATTAGTTCTGAGAACCTTTTAATCTGCTTACTTGCATTTCCCAGGTACACTGCCCCATCATGTATAATTGGGTTCCACTAGTCATTCTTTTTGAAAAATTCTTGTTTGTAAATGTTTTGTTAAGATTTTGTAATGTCTTTCACCAAGTGCCTTTTTGGATATCATGATCTTCATACTATCTTGATTTGAGATCAAACTCGGTTGTAATAGTTTACAGTAAATTCTATGAATATTCCTCATTCCATGAATAGTTAGCTGCCAGTGCATTTTACAATTATTTGCTTCTCTAAAGTGGCTTGGATATGGAAGTTTCTGAAGACACTTCCTGGACTCTTCTAATGGCAGGGAAGTCCTATCGTCAGAGGTAAGATGTCCTCTGGAGGGAAGGGGAACTGTGAATGCAGGGGGTACGAGTCATTTTGAAGTCTCAGAACTCTTGTGATGTTTTGGGCTAAGATCTAAGAGACAGTTGTGTCTCACACCTTCCCAAGTTAATGTGCTTCAGATGTCCTGAGAACAGAAAAAGTGACACCAGGCACAGGGCAGGACAAGGTTTGAATAGCTGCCACCTTCAGGAATGAAACACATTTTGATGCTTGATATGAAGAATATTCTTCCCCAACCCTCTCTGTCCTTTACACCTCTGCCCTCTCCTCATTGCTGTCCTTAGAGACATGTACCCACAGAAGCCAGAGACACACTTCCTACCCCAGGTGTGGAGCCAAGTGGGACCTACACCGAGGACTAGCAAAGTGCAAAAAGGACGCAGGACAGGCTACCACTTGGCTGTAACTGTCTTAGATTTTTAATCATTTCCCTTTCTTTTTCTCTTTTTGGACAGGCAGACAGACAGACATAATAGCTCATCAGACAAATGCCTGAAGGTAATTACTTAAAACATCTAGATCTTAGCTGGAAGGATCTTGGAGCCCATGGTCTGGTGCAGGGAGCCTGGGGTAACCAGTCACAGTGTCTCCGTCCCGTATATTACTATACTGTTTTCTTCAGTGTCTTAAAGGATTTGAATAAGGAAGTACCACACAGTATTCAGAACTCATTCCCTAGGTCATATATCAGAATCTTCACACAACATGGTGACCAGACACACTCGCTTTGCAAAGTGGAGGTTGTTTATTGTTTGTGATGGTTTTAACAGGCAATACATTATATTGAGGCTGTCATACCTATGAGGTGAGCTTTATGAAATGCCTGCACAAAACTGACTGTGGGCACAAACTTCACACGATTTTTTTCTTGAAGTCTCACTTTCCATTTTCTGGGTTAAGAGGAGCCACAGACTGCTCCCAGTGCTGAGAGCATGGAAGGATCTGACTCAAGGGTCATAGCCCTCCCCTCTGTCTTCTCTCCTCTCTGTCCTGGGTCCTTACCCACTACAGTCACCCCAGGGCTCACTGCTTATCACACATTTATGCCTGAAGAAAGCAAGGATTATGTGTATTAAAGAAACAAGGCATGTTGCTTTTCTTTATAAAATGAGATGAAAAAATAAATCTAGACACACTTTTCAAGTGTCATTCTTCTTTAAACTTTATATATATATATATAGATATAAGCTCTTTTCTTTATCAGTATATTCTACTTAAAACTTTAAAAATAAATTTTCTTTTTTGGTACCTCTGGTTTCCTATGTTAGTCTTGGAAACATTAAAAATATATTTCCCTAGAACCCTGCTGTGCAAATAGTAAACATAAATAACATTAACATGTGTTATAAAATAAAAAAGGCCATTTCAAGGTTCCTCTGTGGGCCAACTGTAGCCCCTTGGAGGTGACACTAGAAGTAGTCCGTGACTTGTCCCTGTAAGCTGTGCAGGTCCTGGTCTGGCTGTGGGGGGCTGGGCAGGAACTCACCATCCTGCTTGTCCATCTGTAAACTACTTCTGGAAAGCTGCAAGACACTTCCCAGCCCACTGGCCAGCGACAGGGAGGAGATCCAGTTAAGTGAGCTGAAGCTTGGCAGGTTGAAGAGGGATGATAAAGGTGCTGCTGAACTCCCACTGGTGGGTTTCCTCCTGGAATCTCCAGGACACTCTTCTGAAATGGCCTCTCCTGGCATGGAGGACCCTGGGATTTGAGTGCCTAGTCCCTCCAGCAGGGTGTCATCTCTTAATGGCATGTTCATGTCTACTGCACTTGGCTCCCCACTGGCTTCTGGTGAACAGGCCAATTGCTGTGTGAGCTGAGAAGCTTGTGTGGCACAATCCTTGGGAAAGGGCTCAGAAGGTCCCATTGTCTTCCTTTCTGAGAACTCGGTTTCTGGATCTCCCTGTGGTTGTGCCTGAGTGAAGGTCTCTTTGGGAATGGTGTGTTTGTTGGGGAATTTCTTGGCCAGCTGACGTCCTAGTTGAAGCTGAGTAGGGTAAAGGCTCCCCTGGAGGGCTTTGAAAAACAATCTGAGAAGAACACATGAAAAGATAAAAAGTCAGATTTTGCAGGGGAGCCATGCCTGAGCTCCATTAGACTCTCATAGGCATAAGCACAGCAATATGGATGGGTTGTGTGCTGCAGTCTCGGGATTTGGGAACACAGCATGGCTGTGCTCTACCCTTACTTAGGACTTGGGAGTACCATCTGGGATACTTACCTGGGCAACAATGCAGAAACAGGTGCAATGAGGCAAGTCAAGTAAAACAGGGGGTCTCCCAGTAATGTCTGCATGGTCCAGTAAGGGTTCGATGGAGGATAGCATGTCGCACAAGAAGTGTTGTAAATCAGAGCCACGGAGAAAAACAAAAGGGTACTGAAGCCACAGGCTAGCCAGTTGAGCCAGGTCTGAAGGGGAGCCAGAGAGAAAAGACTTTTACTTCATATCACAAGTGGCAATAAATGATGGCAACGCCAGTGTATGGATGGTGAGTGGTGTACCCCCCAGCTGGAGACTCTTGGCAGGGGTATCCAGTTGACCTTAGTGGAACAGCCTGTGAGGGGCATGAAGGCAAGTGAAAAGGGCAAGGTGGGGGCATGGTGGTTAAGGAAACAAAACAAGTGGAAGGAGGAAGAGCTGCTTAGGGGTGGAGGTTGCTAGCTCCTTTTCCCCAAGCTAGCAGCCTTGGAACAGCTGTCATTCTCCTTCTTCCTACTGGTGGGACACAAATACAATCTCCTGTTGGGAAGCGTGTGACCCACAGTACCAGCCCCTTTTGGAAAGGGACCTTGCCAGAGGCTCTCACCCAGGTTTTGGTTTCAATACCCAGGTGCAGCAGGAAGGTCAGCAGAGCAATTGCTGTGACAGGGGTTCCCCAGGTAAACACATCCACATCAGAGTCGTAGTATGCCTGAAAGACAGCAGCAAGGCAGCACTGTTGTATGTCTGTGGGAGCCTACAGGCAGCCGAGGAGACAGCTTACGTTGGGTGCCCACTTACCAGGTAAGGAATGAAAAAGCACACCAGGCTCTGGAAGGCAGCATCTACCATGTTTAACCAGAAGGCTCGTGGCCGGTATTCCTGGAACACAGAAACAAGCAGCGAGGGTTACAGAAAAGGCTCGTCTTCTCCATAATGTTCTCTAGCATGCTGTTCCCTGAATACACAAGGCAAGCATTGCAGGAAAATGTGCTGCTTCACTCCCTGGGGAGGTAAGGCACCATTTGCGGGATGAGAAATCAGAACGGAAAGTCTCATAAAACTGCCAGCAGTCAAGTCTCTGGGACCAAGATGATGTACGTGCAGGTAAGAAATGAGAAGTATGCTGCTCACTCAGTCTTACAAGGGAATCTTGTTCTCGAGTGGAAATACCTGAAATTTGGGGCAAAATCCCCTGATTTGGGCTTTTCTAGTCTTTCAATTCTGGAGAGGTTTTGCGGTTGGTCCTTATGAAGGACTCTTACGGTAAAATGAAGAAGTTATTGTACTGGTCAGGATATGGTTTGGATGTCCCCTTGAGGGTTCAGGTATTGTCACTTAGTCCCTATTATGAGATATTGAGAAAGAGAGACAGTGAAAACAGTCTACAGTGTTTAGAGGTGGGACCTTTGGATAACAGGGGACAAAGCCATCAGGGGAGAGCCGTTATGATTCAGATATAAGAAAGAGACCAGAGGAGATACAACGTCCTATCTTTTTTTCTATTTCTGTGAGAAAACAGTGACCAAAAACAACTTTGGGAAGGAAAGGGTTTATTTCATCTTGGACTTCCGGGTAACAGTTTATCATGGAGGGAATTCAAAGCAGGAACTGAAGTAGAAACCACCACGGAGGAGTGTTGTTAATTTGCTTGCTTTCCTTGGCTACCTTTTTTAATACAGTCCAGGCCCATTCACAGTAGGCTAGCACCTTTCACACCAATTGGTAATCAAGAAAATGCCCCACAGGCCAATCTGATAGTGGAAATTCCTAAATTAAGATTCCCACTTTCCAAATATGTGTAGGATTCTATCAACAACAAAGCCATCACCAGATGTAGCCCTTTGACCCCGGACCTACAGAATTATCAACCAAAAAATGACTTTTCTTTATTAAGTAAGCTACCTTAGGTATGTTTTGTTATAGTAATGCCAAACTTACTACCTTGATACACACAAATAGAATTCTCCATTATTTGGATACAGAACTTGTATTTATCTCTCTAATGTAATATAGTGTGAGTCCTGGAAGTGGAGATTAGTTTGAGAGCTTTAAGTCACTGGGGGCATAATGCTGCAGGGACGGTGGGCCCTGGTTGCTTCCTCTTTGCTTCCTTGCTTCTGGAGGGAGCAGCCTGCCCTCACTTCTTTGCTTCTCATCATTGCCATCCAGGACTCCCACCACATGGGATGAACCTCCATGTCCTGTGCTTAAGCGACCTTTTCCTCTTACAAGTTAACTGTCTCAGATATACCAAAGCAAAGCTAACACTATGCACTACAGAGTCTAGCAGACTGTATTGGTTCTACAGTTTCAATAATTTTCTGGGGTGTCTATTAGAAAGGATGCTTGTTGACTTGCACTTTCTGAAAGGTGAACTAGAGGGGTGGGGAATGCTGGAAGACCAGGAGATGGAGGCAGAGATGCAGGGGCGCTCACCTCCATATTCTGGCCACTCTTATAGAGCTGTGGCTCTCTCAGAAGCATGTCGGCTGGAACGTCCTTGTCCAGCACCCCAGTCACGAGCTGGGGAAGTGATGAGAAGAGTAGATTAAAGAAGATCAGATACCACTGGTCAATCATGGCAGATGCAGAGAAGCCACAGTAAAACTGGAACCAAAACAGGAGGCCCACAAACATCTGCAACCAAGAAGAAGACGTGGGTAACAGGTTACTCTGTAGCTGTCCCTGCAGCATCTTCCTGATGGAACCAAGAGTCCTGAAGAGGTTTTCTGTAAGGATTAAGTGGCTAGGCAGAGATTTGTTCCAAAGGTAACCCTAACCTTGAGCCCTGTGACTGGCAAGCATCTCTTTCTTCCTTTCCCCAAAGGCCCCTATCCCTAACAGGCATTTGGAACTCCCAGGAGCAGTCCTGCGAGGAATGGGGTTTGGGACATGAAGAACTTGAGATGAGCCATGTAAAACACAAAATCAAAGTGTGATGGGCTTAGGGTGGCTCACATTTAAGAGACTCACATTTAGCTTCTTCTCCAGGACCCTCTTCCTCTTTTGCACCCCTCCCCAAATCTGCACCACAATACATCTCTGATCCCATCTCACTCCTCAGTCACACATTTTCTTTCTTTTCTTTTCTAATAAAATTTCACTGTGTAGCCAGGCTGGCCTTGAATTCAACATCTGCCTGCTTCATTTTTAATGAGGGACCGTGAATAATTATAAACTTCCATTAAGAAAAAGACACATAGGGGATGGAGAGAAAGCTCAGCTGCTAAAGGCATGTACTGCTTTTCCAGAGGACCTGAGTTGGATTCCCAGCCACCACACTGGGCAGTTCATAACTGCCTGTAACACCAGTTTCTGGGGGATCTGATGCCTCTAGCTTCTTCAGGGGTTTTCACAAACGTGTACCCCCTCCACATACACACACAATTTTTTGAAATTATAAATTATAAATTATGTGTATTTTAAAAAATTTAGAAAGACATACAAGTGCAAGAGTGAACGAAGACTAGAACCACACCTCTGGTTTCATCACAGCCCAGCTGGCCTAGGGCTCTCTGTTGGCAAGAACATTACAGGAATGAGCTCTGATCTTACAAGTGTCCCTGCTTCACCAAAGAGGAGTATAAAAAGCAGAAAACTTCGACAGCCTTCTCAGTAGTGATGGGAACTGAGTAGGATGTCTTTCCACTATCACTTGGTCACTGGGGAGCATGGTAGTTTGACAGACACTGTGGTTTGGATCTTAAATATCCCTCAGAGGTCTGTCAGTCAAGGCTTGCTTCCCAGCTATAAGCTATTGGGAGGGAGTGAAACAGAGATGTGGGGTCTAGAGACAGGAAGGTAAGTTATTGAGGGCATGTCCTTAAAAGAATCCTGGGAACCTGGCTCTGATCCTGACCAGACAGCCAGCTTCACTCCAGTCATGATATGCCATCTCACCACAGACCCAAAGGCAACAGGGCCAATTGACTATGTATTGAAACCTTTGAAACTGTGAGTCAAAATGAACCTGTTACCTCTCATAAGCTGTTTGTCTTGGGGATTTCATTAGAGTGATAAACACTGGCACTGCATCCTCAAGCTTTCCAAATATGCAACTTGGCATAAATGTGTCATTCTAGCTCCTCCACTTTCCCTGTCTGTGTTGTGGCCATTCGAGTGAGACTTACCCAGCAGGATATTAAGCATTAAAGAACCTAATGCCTTTGAAGACCTCATCAGAGTTCTTGGCACTCTGTTATTGCCCAAGGCATATTCTCCTTAATGAACCCCTGTCATTTCCTTCTCTGAGTCTCAAGTTCAAGATGTCCTTACCATTTACAGAAAACTAAGGTTCCAGATACGAAGCCTTGGCCATGGTATGGGTAACAACCCCAACTGTTCTGGACACCGAGGGACCTAGGGCCTAGGGTACATACAGGGGTCAGTCCCTGAAGGAACAGTGGTAGAATGAACAAACACAGCTGGGCAACATGAGGTCTGGGCTGGGAATCTGGAGCTACAACTCTCTGTGACTCTTGACTCAGTTACTTAACCTCTCTGAGTTTTGGTTTCTTGACCTGAAAGTGGCTTGTGAAGATCAGAAGAAATGTTAGTCAATGTGGGTGGAAGCTATGACTAAAGTCCCTCAAGTGCTGTTTCGATCTATGACTTAAGTGTCTTAATATGCAACCTTCCCCCTCCATACCAACAACAGACTTGGACTTTTCATTGATTTTCTTCCCTCCTCCCACGGCTGATTCTCTCTCACCCACCTGCAAAGGCTCAGCCTCATGAGTCACAGCAAAGCACATGGAGTCAAGGGGAACAGGAAGAAAAATACTTAGATAATTGAGAGGCTCCTCCACCCCCACTCCCAAGAGCCAAAGAGCTTTATTCTCAAACCACTGTTGCTAAGGAAACTAGCTTCTCTGCTCTTTATTGCAAAGGAAAGCCACTTTCTTAAAACTAATGAATCTCTCCTGCGAGGAGTGATTATCCTTGAACTCCTGACATGGATGAATGCTCCTTAACTCTGGCCTTTGTTTGTGTCTAAAATGTTAAATCTTTGTTTTTGCCTAGGCTTTATTCTTTCATGAAATGCTGTACTGTGGCTTTAAGCCAATGTCCCAGGGCAGCAAGGAGACCACAAGTGGGCAGCAGATGTTCCAGTGTGCTGTGCTGCTGAGCTATGATGGCAGATGGCCCAAGTACTAGTTGTGTTTTCCACTTGTGATACTTTCAGTTTGTGATGGGTTTATCAGGACGATGTAACACTGCTGCCAGGTGAAGATTCCATGGCCAAGAAGAGACAGAAATGAGGCCACATTCTATCCTTATGGGCTTCACAGGGTCACGTTTGCATGTGAAAGCTGGGAGCCTCTAGGTTTGCAGCTGTGTGTCTGAGGTTTCATGATGCTGGGTAGAAAGGAAGTCACCAGGTCAGAAATGGCACACTTTCAGATGTGGTACCAGGCAGAGCTAAGTCTGAAGTGATTTCCAAATCTACCCAATTAGGTACTTTCCTGATTAGTTCTGAGCAACTGTACTCATTTGTTAGAAGGCATTTTGAATATCAGGGGAGTGAGTGGACGGAAGCTGGGAATGGAAAGGTGGACATCAGCCTCCAGGATGAGACATGAAGAACAAGAAAAGAGGTCCACCAACGGTGGTTTAGAGGCAGCATGAAGATTTCCATATGGAATTTGTAAAACTTTGTATTTTATTCTTTTCAGAAGACCGTGATATAATCTTGACACTGGAGTTCTCCTGTATAGACAGTGAGATTTATGGGACAACCCAGAAAAGCATTTATTCCAAGAGTTTCTTTTTATTTGTTCACTCATCCTCAAGCTATCAGAGGCAGAGACAAGAGCAGCAACCCAGCGGCTTCTCAGGAGAGTATCTAGAAAGCTCTTCAAAGTGAGTCAGATCTGCGAAGACCTTGCAGTTCACCTTACAGGGCTGTGGAGAGGCTGTGCCTAAAGATTTGGTATGGAGGCACTAAGAGTAAACATCTGGACCTCAGGGGGACAGGTACATAGGGCACTATATTCAAAGCCCTGAAGACTGTCCATATAGCCCATCTGGTCTGGGAGTCTTCACTGGAAGTAAACAGAGTTACCAACTGAACTAGTTGGAAGAGGGCAAATATGTTCCCAAGTCCAGGAGGGTGAGGAGCCCCTTTTCTTGCCCCCTTTCTTGCCAGGTACAAGCGGCAATTGGGATTTGTGCCAGGCCTAGTGTATGTGTGTGTAATAGAAACCACTCAGTTTCTGAACTATAGCATCATCAAGTAATTTTCTGATTCTAAAGTCACCAAACACACTTCTCCTTTAACTTTCGCTGTAGAAAAGTCAGTGTCTCAGTGTGGATATCCCAACAGAATGCTCTTGAGAAACATGCGAAGACTGGCTGAGACCTTGGAAACAGAATCAGGTCTCAGATGGTGACATGGTTCTCAGCAGCGTACTAGCTATGTGGCCCTGTGAAAAGCACTGACCCAGCAGTTATGTTACCTCTCAAAGTTATGTGTGGATTTTTTGTTGATACCTGCTTATTTATGACCTCCCCCTTAGAGATACAGTTTCTGAGATTATCGGGTATAAAGCCAGGCTAGGACTGAAAACATTCACAGAAGTCAAGATGGATGGAGAGAACAGACAGGGAACCTTGGTGGCCTGCTGGCCTTACACATACAATGATCCTACAAATCTTAAACTCTAAAGACCCATGTCAGACACCTACTGTGTTTTTGTAGAAGAAGTACAGCACCATGTTGGCCAGTCGGGAATAGCACCAGTGTCCATGGACAATTAAGAGTCTTTCCAGGTATCGGAATCTCGGCACTGCAAAGTCACTTGCCATCACTGCCTTGAAAAGGATGGGAGTTACCGTTACTGTTAATGTCCACTTGGCATACGTCTGTCTTATCTCCCCCAAAGCAAGGCAAGACACGGGAGGAAGAAACTTCAGCTTCAAACACAGTGCTAGGTGTGGCTTTGTCTTCCTTCATCTCATCATCTTCTTCAATTAAGAATAAAATGATCCAATAACTTCTTAATTTTAATTTATTTATTCATTGGTTTTTTTGAAACAGGGTCTCCCTGTAGCCCCAGCTGGCCTGGAACTTGCTATGTAGTCCAGGCTAGCCGCGATCTCTCAGAGATCTACCTGCCTCTGCCTCCCATGTGCTGGGATTGAAGGTGTGTTCCACCACGCCCAGATTTAATAAACACTCTTGCTCAGGGGTGCCACTTTATAGGAGCAATTAAGGCTTCAGATACTGAATATATGATTAAGGAATTTAAAAAGGTTTTAATTCTTTTCCCTAATGCTGTTTTCTAACAAGTCACAAATCATGGAGAGACACTGAGTTTTCCCACCTTTTCCAGCCCCGCATGTTGTTTGCTTCTTTATTGTACCCAGATCTCAAATCAAAGAGGAACCAAAGCTGTCCCTCAGATGTGTGTTAGAAAGACCATCAGATATCCTGGGAGCTGCATTTTGGACTGTTCTCCCCAGGACGATAAATAACTGTTGTCCTGTTCTTTAGGGAATGGAATCTATAGATGGCCAGCACTGATGCATCTTGTTCCCAGATGTTACCCTCTCAGTTTTGGGATGTGCAGATGCTCAGTCTGGAAGCATAAAGGGCTGGCAGTAGCTCTGCATGGGCCTGCTGTCAGCCTGTCCCTTCCTCCATCATCCCTTCAGTCACTGTCTGTGTTGCACGTGACCCTGAAAAGGACTGGCACTTCACTTTCTTTTGTCTCTTCATAATTCTCAGCACACTGCCACATCCATGAAGAAACTCAACATTTGTTGAATGAATGAAAGGAAAAAAATTTCAAGACCTTTTCTGAATTTCCTGTAAACAGACTGTCATAGTACCTGTAATCCCATAAGCAAAGAAACCAGAAAAGAAGTCTTTTGTATCAAAGACCTTGATGGTGAAGACAGCTGGGGAGGAGACTCAGCTGCTTCCGGTGCTCTAGCCTTAGAGCAGGTACAGTTTCCCCAGCCATAGGGCCTGTGTAACTGGAATCACGTAGGCAGTGATGGAAACACCTGGGCCATAGGGCACACGACTTTGAGCAGGCAAATTTCTTGATGGGATGTTGCTGAACACTTCCATATTTACTATAAGCGACACTTAATGGAGAATGTGTTATGTAAGATGGTTCGACCTCTTCCCATGACCCTGTTGGCTTGCATTTTTTTTATTTTTCAGTAAGTGCAGGAACACTATTCTGGGCTCTTTGTTGTGGAATAGGGATGTGAGGAATCTGAGCTGAGCCCTTGTGGAGGAACCCGGAGAGGCAGGATGTCACAGCCCAGCCATTGTGGGAAGGCTGTCTCAGACCAGGAGCTGGAAGGGCAACAGAGCTTCTGCTCTAAGACACTCGGTCTCTGTGGGCTCATCTGGTCCATCATATTGTAGAATGGTCCCTGGAGCCAAGCTTTGAGCAGAGCTAGGTAAAAAGTGATCATAGCATCCACTACCTAGTTCTAATGGAGTTTTCAGAACAGCTGGGAAAGCTGAGAGCATTTATAAAGGCCATTTCAGTGGAGGGACATGCAATATGTCTGGGCTGGAGTTGGGGAGAGGCAGACAGCTGGAGAGTCAGGTGATGTCTTCAGGAATTCCCAGATGCTGCACATATTTGCCAAAGACAGTCTAGAAGTATGCTTTGTAAGACTAAGTTGACTCTTAGTCTACTCTTATCTTTGTATCTTTTGAGCACTGAAGCTCAAACCCAGGGCATTGCATGTGCTAGGTAAGCTCTCTACGAGTGAGAAAGATCCTCATCTCCTCTTTTAGATACTGTTGCCTTTGCGTTTGTTTTGTTTTGTCTTTTTGAGAGAGGGTCTCCCTGTAGCCCCAGCTGATCTGAAACTCGCTATGTAGACCAGACTGGCCTCAAACTCACAGAGACCCACCTGCCTCTGCCTCCCAAGTGCTGGGAATAAAGGCATGTACCACCACACCCAGCTAACTACTGCCCCCTTTGAGCGAGTTTCTGAACTGACTCCACTGAGGACAGCAATTTTGTCTGATCGTGTCTGTGTTTCTAAGTCTGTTCCAGACAATAGTGGGGTCTGATTAAGTTTCTAGAGAATGAATAATGACTGAAGAACTGAAGAGCACATCAAACATTTTAAATCTGTACGCATCAACAGGACCGGATATAGATCTCTGGTTCAGATGTGAATGTTCTAAGGTTCTAAACTTTTAGTTATTTACAGTCAGCATTTTACATTTATGGGATCTGAATCTATAGGCTCAAACAACTGTGGATTGAAAACATTCAGGAAAAAACCATCTATATTGAAATGTGGAGATTATTCTCTCTAAACAATAGTTTATAACAACTATTTATGTAGTGTTTATATTGTATCAGGTATTAGAAGTCATCTGGAGATAGTTTAAAGTATATGAATAGGTGTGGGGAGGTTATATGCAAATATACCATTTTAGGTGAAGACTTACATATCTGTGAATTTTAGTGTCCACAGGAGCTTCTGGGAAGCAGCTCTCCATGGATACTGAGGAACAACTGTATCACTGTACTTCCAGAGGGGACCTATCATATTATTATTATTTAATAGCAAATCAGAAAATTAATATCCTCTGCACAGTCACACACATAATAAGCATTCAATAAATAACTTCTAATCAAATGATTCAACCAATTAATAGTATTAACATTCTGATTAAGAAAACCCTGAAGAAATTGTTTCCTAAATACTTTGCCAAGTTAAAAAAAATGTGTGACTCAAACTTGATCAAATGTGGAAGTTGTTATAATACTCCATCCAGAATTGGCCACATTTTGCCTCATGTGTTCAACTTCTGGAAGTCAGAGCTGACACGTTAACAAATAGAAAGCACTTCCCCTGGAGTCATGGTGGCTCCATCTTTAGAGTGATTCCAGATTCCAACAGCACAGTAACATGACCTTTACATGTATGGCTACTGTTGAGGAACAGTAAACAGAAATGTCTCCCAGGATGAGTCACGTAGCCAGGAGAAGATGGTGACTCATTTTGCCTCTTGAAGTCAGATTTTCCCCAAATGTGAGTTTCTTCATCAATAGAGTGACAGTCTACCTCAGTTTCTATTATTGTAGCAGAAGATGAACATAGGCCACATAGAAGGCAAATCCTTTAGCTTCATCATTGAGAGCCCAGAGGAAGGCTGGGGCAGCATGTGCTATGATGGGACAAGAGTCCAAGGACAGCTATCTGGTCCCACAGGACAGCCCAATGTCTTTACCTGCATGCCCTCTTGACCTGAGATCCCTACGCCTACGTCTGCCACCTGGATCATGCTGACGTCATTGGCTCCATCACCTAAAAACAACATAAGCAGGAAGAACCACTGAGTTCGAGACGCACAGAATCATATGAACAAGCTGAGTTTCTTTCGGATCCCTGCTGGACGGAGTTCTGTTTAAGAGTCAGGACAAAGACTGAGAAAAGAGCAGAATAGCAACTTCCTGAGAAAACTGTGGTAAAGAGAACTGCTAGCCCACATCAAGAGGTGTCCCCAAAGTGGCTAGCACTGAGCCACTGTTATATTCAGTAGGATCTATACTGTCAGTATCTGCAGAGAAAAAAGAAACAACAAACAAACAAAAACCCCTTAACGTGACATCTGACACAATGAAGAGATGTGATCACACCTTCACCATTGTTATGGTTACTGAACTATTCCAGGCAGGTATCAAGGCTACTCCAATTCATACTCACTTTAGCGGTTTTCTAACCTAAGCTAAACAGGCTAAATTCTATCCAGCTCTTTGTGTACATCTATCAGTCACCAGGGAATTAACCAACATGTGCCTGTGGGCCCTCTGGGGTGTGGAAAACTTCCATTTGTTTTATCAAGCAGTTGAATAATGAATGTTAGGAGCACAAGAACAAGTCAGAGACCTTGACATCTTTGGGATGTCAAACAGATAGAGTCATTATGATTTGCTCGTTCCTGTACTGGGCTGAAGAATAGCCTAAATCACAGCACAGATCCCAAGCTGCACAAGTAAAGGTGCAGATCTTGAAGAGTCAGAGGGACTCATGACATGGCTATAGCCATCTCTCCCCCAAGTACTGGAGACCAAACCTAGAGTTTTGCACACACTAGACAAGTGTTCTACCACTGGGTTTTATCTGCAGGCCTCTCTCTTTTTACTTTTTATTCTGAGATAGGATCTCACTAAGTGGGCCAAGATGGCCTTGAACTTACTTTGTAATCCAGGCTGGCCTTAACCCTGTAATATTCTTGCCTCAGTCTCCTCAGTAATTGGAATATCCAGGTGTGCCCCAGGCATGGATTAAGACCTCTCTTTCTTGTGCTTATTGCTCTTTATTGGGCTATATTTTACAGCTTTCTGGTATAAGCTTTATATCTGGAATATGTTACTTTACCATTCTGGATATATTATAAATGGAAAAAAGATGAAGAAGGCATTTCTTTTTTCATAGTGCTACATGCAAGAGCATCAGAAATTCAGGTTGTATTAAAGGAAGTGGCTGAGTGAGATAGATGTGGGATCAGGCTCTGCCATACTGGTGTGGATAGATACTTGCCTATGGCCAGGGTCATGGCCTTGAGCTTACTTCTGACCAGTTTCACCACCATGCTCTTCTGCAAAGGGGTGGACCGACAGCAGAGGACAGAGCGGCACTGCTTGGCAAGGAAGAGAAATTTGTCCTCCAGGCTTTTCTCAAGGGCATAGGCCAGACTTCTCCCATCAATCACAAGGCTTGGGCTGGGGCCGGAGGCAGCAGATGTAGAGGCTGGGTTGAAAGAGAACCCCACGCTCACATCACTTTCTGTATTCTCAGGGGCGCTTCGGGAGCCCCTGGACTGAACATAGTGGAGGCACTGGTCCAGCAGGGCTGAGCATGCTTCCTGAAATGGACACATAGTGTGTTTCATTAGGGTAAAACCACTGACCCTGGTCACCAGCTCAACACTTCCAAGCTGATGTCTTTTTAGGGCACAGACTATGGTGCATGGCTCTTTAGAAGGATACCTTCCAGAAACTGAAGTTCATCCAAAGAGAATGAGTTCCTGCTTAGGAAAACCCTAGGTTTAATTGGATTGTACCTTACCACCCAGGCTACTGTACTGAAGTTGGCATATATCACGTCCACCCATGCAGGCAGCCTTGGCTGTACTACTGCCATACTGTATCAGATTTGGCTGAAGGTTCAACCTATCTATCTCCACTGCTCTCTGAGCCTTTACTTAAACTTTCTTGTTTCCAAGTGAGGTATCAACAGTGGGAAACAAAGGTCTTTCACAGCCTTTGCTAGATGAGCCACTAAAGAAATATAACTTTTAGTTCTCTCCCTATAGTGTCCATTTCCACTCGTGAAAGAATGAAAAGTCTAATTACTGTGGCTTTTAATTGTCCATGCTCTTCTAAAACTGGATCTGAATTCCAGAAAGAGGAGGAAACCCTCCTGGGAAACATGCACAAAGAACCCGGGATAGGAGCCAGAGGCCAAAGAGGGATACTCATTCCCAGGAAAAAACATAACCTGGACAAGTTTGAGAGGCTCCTGGCCTCCTGCAGATAGAGAACCCATTGGCTTAGGGCCCAGGCCCCTTCAGCACACTGTGAGCATCCAGCTGTGGTCAATCAATGCCTCCTGAAGACTTTTGCATTCAGAAAACTAAGGTGTCTGAAAGGATATTGCCAGTGCCTTTGAGGAGACTTGGGGAGAAAGGCATGTCCTTGGACATGACCACAGCCAGTCATAGATGTGCAACCCGCACACCTGTGCCTAGAGAGGGAGACCTCCCACGGTAGAGAGGGGGACATGGTGATAACTGGGACAGGCCTAAGAAGAATGTGGATGTAGGAACCCTATGATGTCCCTGGTCCTGCACAAAGCACTGATGAGGCTAGTTCTGAGCTGCCAGTCTCTCCCTTGAATGCAACTGTTGTATCCTGGCAGGTACACAGAGTAACTATATCCAATCTCAAAGAGAACAGTAGTGTTTGGATTAGGGGAGGAGATCATCATACAAGGACATCAAAGAGTAACAAGTGTTCCATTTTCACTCTGGTAGTCCCTGGCATGGGTCAAATTACCAAGAGAGCTGAAGTGGATGCCAGGGATGTCAGAGCTCTGAGAGAAGACCTCGGTAAGGAAGGAACTCTCAATATTTAGAGAAGGTGGAGAATCTCCACTTAGCTTTGGTTTTCTTTTCATGTCTTTTCCTATTTCTAGTCCCAGTGATTCTGGAATTCTGGAGGTGTCAGCAGGACCCATCTACAGCCAAATCTATGAGGGAAAGCACCCTCCCTCTGGCTCTAGTGCAGGTGGAGGTGGAGGATGTAGGAAACAGGGGGAAGTACCTCATATCCCAGCTTTCTGGCCAGAGGACTGAAAAGGGGATTCTTATGAAATTGGAAAGTACTGAAATAATTGTAAAGGGTAAGAGCTTAGCTAGTTGACCCTACATTGTCTATGAATTCCTGGGCTCACCATATGATGTTCACATCTAGATATAATCCCAAAAGGGCAGCAACATCTCTGAATGACACTCTGGCACAGCTAGCTCCCCAGCTGCAAATATAACCTCCAGGCAAAAAAATGTGTATTCGAAGTTGAAATCCAGGAGCTGGCAAAGGCTAAGCAAATCTGCCACTAGAGCCCATACAGAGGCTGGGTACAGTCTGAAGTTCAACTCTTAACAAGGATCACCTGCTTCAAAAAAAAATTTACACATTCTCTAGAGGAATTAATCATGGTCAGAGTGTCCTAAAATAATATCTGTATTGCCAATGGCATGAGCCAAAGACTCCCAGTGTCCAAAAAACCAAGAAATCTCAGCCCATGTAGAAAAGCACAAAGGACAGAAGATGACCCAGACAATGGAGTGACCTAACAGAGACATTAAAACATCAAGTCTAGAAAAGCTTCAAGTTATCACTAGCAGTCTGAAAATTCGTAGAAAAATGGAACTTTTCAGAAAAAAGAAATTGCAAGTGATATATAAAAAGACCAAACAAAAATTTTAGACCCCAAAATGTATAAACCAAAATGAAATGTTAAAGGAATTCTGAATAAATATATGGAACTCTGAGCTCAGGTAGGCAGGTAGGTGAACTCCCCAAGTGTGACCTCTTAGGGATTTTGTTGCAAAGAGTTCAGTATAGAAAGGTGATGGGGATAAACCTGCCTGACAAATACCAGTTCCACAACAACACAATGATATGTTGATAAGATGTGATGAAATGGTACTCCATGTCCTCCACAAAAATCCAGAGCTCTATTCTGGTTATAAGAAAAACATCAGATGAATCTCAAGATCAGGACACACTTTAAACAACCTTCTTCGAACTGCCAAGTTCATGAAAGACAAAGATAGCCTGAGAAACTATCACAGTCAGGAACAGCCAAGAGAGATGTGACAAACAGATGCAATGTGCTACCTGAAACAGGATGCCAGGTGCCAGCTAAGGCAATATGAATATAGCATGGACTTCAGTCATACTGTGTTAACACCGTTTCCTGGGGATGATAAATATACTATGCTCCTATAAGAAACTCATCAGGAGAAACTGGATGTGATATGGGAATGTTCTAGGGTAACTTCCAAACTTTTCAGTCAATCTAAAACCATTCTATACATGAAGTTTATTTTCTATAAACCACCTCATTCTATTGGTTTAGAAGAAAAGACACAAAAACAGAAAAAAGTCAGCAAGCTTAAAACACAAACATACTATGGTCAAACTGCTTAAAACAATAGACAAAGAAAAAAAATCAAGCCCCAGCCACAGAAACAGGCATTAGTTATAAGGCAGCAAGGACTCAATGACTACCCATTTCACATGAGAACCATATGTCTGGAAGGGAGTGGAGTATTCATAGAGTGCTGAAGGAAAAGAATTGCCATTTCAGTCTTCAATATTCAATGAAGATGCTGTTATAGGAGAAAGGGGAAGTGAACACATTCTCTGAAGAAAGCAGCAGAATTTGTTGTCAGTAGACCTGTACTAAAGGAATTGGTGAAGAGAGATCTTCAGACACAAGGAAAATGGTTGCCAAGGAAACTCATGAAGGCTTGTCTGTTGATCTTTAAAACACAAGAAGGGAACCACTTCATTTACAAACTGGATACTACTGACTTTGAAGAAGTGAGCATCCAATACAGCATAACACAGTCCCCAAGAGAGTTCACTCTACTGGCCATTGAAAAACTAACAATTTCAATGAACTGAAATCATAGTATCTGACTCAAACTAGAAATCAGTAGTAGAAAGGTGACAGAACAACCTTCAACTACTCTGAAATGAATCAAAACACTTCTAAATAATCCACAGGTCAAAAGTGAAGCATTAAGGAAATGTTCATAAAATGTCTTGCACTGTATATAGCTAAAAACATTTCAAAACTGTGAGACACAGACAAATAGTCCTTAGTGTAACTATGATTGCATGTATTACCTATATTAGAAAATAAAAATATTCTTGAATCAGTAATACTCATTCCATTTTGAGAAGCTAGAGCAGGAAAATAAAAGCAGAGCAAGCAATGGAAGGAGAAAATGAAGATGATCGTATAATCAATAAAATCGAAAAATCAATGAAACTGAAACCTTGTTCTTTGGGGAGGCCAATATAATTGACAGACTGCTATCAAAAGTATCAAACAAGAGAACAAATCACTAAAACCATCAATAAAAACAGAGCAGATTACTACAAATTCACAAACATTAAAAGACAATACAGAAAGACTGTGAACATGTAGCTTTCAGGGGAAGTGTGCTGAGATCTGAATAGCTGATGATATAGGTGTGGAACTCAGAAAAAATGAATGAATGCAAATGTGAGCACCATAGAGGCTACAGTGGCCCTGAACAGTGCAGGGAGCTGAGGAGAAGGGCGAGGGTGGCAACACAGGGAGGACTTGCTCCACCAAGAAGCTCGTGAGTAGTCCAAATAGCCATTCTGAGTGGAGATCATGGGAGGAACCTGAACCTCGATGAGGGTGTTTCAGGAAGCAGACGCTTCCGGCATATGAGGATTTAAGCAGATAAATGTGACTACACCACAAATGTGCTTAGAAACAGCTGATGAGTCTAAGGAACTCAGTGCTAAATGGATCACTGCCTTGGCTCTGTGTTTTAGACACACATGGCCTTCTGAAAAAATTCTGTGACATGGAAGAAGAGGTTGAACTTTGCATTAATAAAGCCCAGCTTTATTTTTTGCTTTGGTATCTAGGAACCTCAGCAAATTCCACATCTTCCAAGACAATGATAAGAATGTCTGAAGTCTCAGAAACAAGTGTACATAGTAAGAGGGTGCAATGGCTAAGTATCCTCCTTTGGTCAGCTGTCCGAGATGGAAGCCTTGGGCAGCCTTCCAACAGTGCCCTGTCTTGGAGGCCCAGAGGATGGGAGGCCACCCCAGGTAGGTCAGAGCCTCTCTGGAAGCCACTTACCTGGGACTCAGCATTCAGTGTGATAACTTCCTCACCATGGTCCAGCAACTTGCAAGCATATGCAATGTTAATGGCTGTTTCTTGTTTGTCACCTGTGAGAACCCAAATCTGCAGGCCGGCTTGTCGCAATTTAGCAATGGTTTCGGGAACTCCATCTTGAAGGCGGTCTTCAATCCCAGTGGCACCTGGTTAAATGTATGACAGTGCAAGGGAATCCCTCTTCACTTGCTCCCATTTCTGATGGGATACAAATGCTATATGCCAAGCATATCAAAGACCAGGAGTGGCACTTCCCACAGAGACCTCCCTGGGGCTCCCTTTCCAGTGACACTAAGTGACAAAAAGCCCCATCTGGAAGCAAACTGTTAGGATTCACCATTTTAAGATTGTAGTGGCCACTTTGGATAGTTGTTGGCATGACTCAGTCAAGAATGTGTAGGAAGAACAAGTGTGAGTCATTGAACACAATTATGCGAACTCACAAAAGGCTACCTTGAATTCTTCTGACGTGCAGCTAACTTTTTCGTGAAACCTGAAAACAAAAGTCTATGGAAGGGAGAGGTGTCCTGATTTAAATTTAAAAGAGAGTCCAACCAATTACTCATCCCCTATCCTGTGGCAAGCTTTTGTGTATGAAATTCAGTGTTTGCTCTCAACAGTGTCAAGTATCTGATATCAAACAGATGGTACAGGCAGACTCATTAGTTTTTTAAAGCAACATTATCCTGAATGTGTTTCCCACAAATATAAAGAATTTAAGAGGCTAGCTCCCTTTATTGATCTCATTATGTTTGGAAAAAATATACTACAGGTTGAAAATCTCTAACCAGAAATATATGAAATCTGAAATGCTTCAATATCCCAAACTTCCTGAGTGGCAATATGAAGCCACAGTCGAAAACTCCAACATGATCTCATGTGACAGACTGTAATCAAAACACAAGTGCACTATAAATACTGGTTACAACTGCCTTCAGGCTTTGTGCATAGGATAAGGCATATAAAATGTAAATGAGTTTGACTTGTATTATCCATGTATCTCATTGTGTATATACAAAAAAACAACTAAACCCACAACAATGAAAACCAACCAACCAACCAACCAAAAAACCCAAAGACTCCTCAAAATCCGAAACACTTCTGAGCCTACAAATTTTAAATGAGGTATATGCAACCTATATTCAGTGCCCCAAAATGCCTGGGTAGATTAGTCACTTTTCTGTTGCTGTGATAAAACATCATGACCAAGGCAACTTATAGAAGGAAGAGCTTATTGGATTTGCAGTTTTCGAGGGATCAGTGTCCATATCATGGTGGGGGTATATGGCAGAAGGCAGCAGGCAGAAGTGCCCAGAGCTTACATCTTCAAGCAGGTACAGAAAACAGACAGCCAGACTGGAAGTGGGACATGGCTATATACTCTCAATCTACCTCTCCACATGCTTCCTCCAGCATGGCCTCACCTCCTAAGGGTGTCTACTCCTCTCCAAACAGCACCACAAAATGGGAGCCAAGCAGGGGCATTCTTAGCCAAACCACCACACTGGGGCTGCCTCTACTTCTCATCTGTGTATACCTTGGTGTGTCGGTTTCCTTTTCCCACATCAGAAGTGAGTTAGTTGCAGCCCATGGTCTCCTAGGCTCTAGCCCTGGCTGAGGCTCCTTGCCATTCTTGCTTTGTCCTTCAATAACACATCGTTCCTTGTGCTGGGGCACTGTTATGGACTGTGTGGCTGTGTCTCTGCCTTCCCCAACAATGCTCTCAGATTCACAGAGTGAAGCTCTAACTCCCAATTGTGACAATGTTAGGAGGTGGAGCCTCTGGGAAGTGATTAGGTTTAGATGGGGCCACGAAGTAGTGTCCAGATAAGATTAGTGTTCTGTAGGAAGAGCACTAGGGATGCAGTCTCTCTCCACTAACCAAGGAACCACCAAGAAGATAGTCCTCACTAGACACCAATTTGCTGGTGCCTCCATCCTGAATGGTAAGAAGTAAATGTGTATTGTTTAAGTCATCTAGCCTATGGTGACTCCCACAACAGCTCATTTGAGCTAAGACATCCTTGTCCCTTTTTATAGAATAGAGAAAGCAGGCATGGGGAAGGAAAGACGGAATCAAGGTCGACAATACATATAAAGATTCCACATTTCTCAGACACATCTTTGGATGTACTTTCAGAAATCACATGCTTAAGCCAAGGAGGCAAAGATCACCGGCCTTCCAAAGCTCCCTCAGAATACATGGCTGGTCTTGTTTTCTAGTTGAAACCAAGCTCCTGTTGTGGAAGGGTAACTGGAAAGGTGGAAAGAAGGTGCCAGAAGGATAGGTGGGAATTTGAAAAAGGCGCATCGCAGGCAGAAGATGATATTTCATGGAAGTTGGCTGCTGCTCAGAATCTTAAGACCACAGAGTCCCTGCAGGAAGGAGACTGGGAGGGTTGGGAATTAAGACTTGCTCAGGAATTAGGCTGTGTGCTGTGCTCTGCATTGACTGGGAGCACCTCTCTCCTGTGCCAGGAGAACATCTGGTCTTGGCCTTTTCCCCTCCGATCAGTCCTCCAGCCCTATAGGGGTTGAAGAGGTAGAGTAGTGGAAGGGAGAATGTGGTAGCTTGGGTCTCTGACTCCAGCTATGAGTCACTTCTGTGATATGTTCCTTAGCATCTGGAGATAAAATAAGGGCCAGTTTCACCTGCTTCTGTGTACTTGCAGCTCCTCCATACTTAATCATGTTCTCAATGATTATAGTATAATCATAGTAATGGCCATCCTTGGTGGATGACCTGGGATAATGCTTCTACCATAGTACTTGGCAGGTAATTTGTTACAGTTTAACTCTTGTATGTCCCCCAAGGGCCCATATGTTGAAGGCTTGGTCCTCAGCTTACCGTGCTAATGGAGGGGTGGAACCAGAAGGAGATGGGACTTAGTAACAGGAGGTATTAGTCACTGAAGATTACCTTTGGAGAAGGTGTCAATGCATTATTATTAAAAAAACATAGAGGAACTGACACTGGAAGAGGGTAGGGAGGTAGGGATAGATTTGGGGGGAGTTAGGGAAGAGCTGGGGATGAATATGGTCAAAATACATTTATGAAATTTTCACAGAAAATATTTATACCAAGTGGTAGGAGGTGGAAAGTAGTTAGTAACTGGCTTGCAAGAACAAGATGGATTTGTTGAATTTTGACCATTTCTGTGACATAAATAGTCCCACTTTGGTTAATTTCAGTCTACCCACACAGCATCAAAGGTCATGTAAAATTCATGCGCTCATGCAAAATAGCAAAAGTATGGGTGAACTGACTCCATGTTAAGTGTGAGACTAGGGTATACCTGGGCTATTCTAGATTAGAGTGTGTTAACAGAGATATACCACAATACTAGGGATACAGTGTCTGCCCAGTTACTAGAGACAGTTTGCAGAGAAAAGACCAGTCAGGCTATCACAGATGTGGATATAATCAATGAGACTCATCACCATGCAAGTGATTGAGTCCTAGGGCCCACACGCAAACCTAGGGCTTCCTGCCATCCCCTCCTTCCACCGTCATAGCAGCCTTCCCATGTTGGAACCTTTATTCTCTACATAGCAGGTAGGATATTAAAAAGATTGAATCACTTGCCCAAATTTGCACAGCCAGTAAATGGCAGAACCAGGACTGAACAACCAAGGCAGGGGATGGGGAGGAAGGATGACAGGGCAGAGACATCCCAATGACTCCCAGCCATGTTCTCCATAGCTAAGGTCAGTCATGACTTGGAAAAGGGATTCCATCTGCATGGCTCCTGAGTGGGAACAACACCCACTGTGAGAACGTACCAAGAGGCAAACTTTATTTCATCTCAGAAGTTAATGCTATCTGGGGACAGAAGCGACCTCACCACCCAGACTTCAGTCATGGAGGGAGAGTGACTGGAATCACAGCGGCTAGGGAGGTGGTCCAGAAAATCCAGCCAGATGCACCTTCTCTCTTATCTCAGGCCATCACTAAATCACATTCCAGACATTCCAGGAAAGCCCTTCTTGATTTTTATGTTGCTTGAATTTTGTTGTTGTTGTTACTGTTTGTGAGACTAGGTCCCCCTGTGTAGACATGACTGGCTTCAAACTCACATTCCTGCTACTTCCACCTCCTAAATGCTGGAATTACTGGTGTATACCACCATGTCTGGCTGTTGTTTGCTTTATGAAGCCAGAGATCTCACTATGTTGCCCACGTTGGCCTTGAACTCCTGGGCACAAGCAATCCTCTTGCTTAGTTTCCTGAGTAGCTGAGAGCATAGGCACATGCCCCACCCTGACATCCTACTAGGGAAGTCTATCCTGATGACAGCAGTCCCAAGTCAGTAAATCAAAACACAGTGGCTTAAAATAGGCAGAGGTACCTTTGAGGGGCTTCATTTGATTTACCAGGGACAAAGCTCACAGCTTTCTGAGTAGGATATGGTCTGCTAGACACCGTGGGCAAAGTTTATGGACTTATTCATTATGTCTAGGGCACATTACACTATTAAATATTAACATTAACTAGTATAGGAGATATGTATAGGAGATATAGAAATGTAGATTTCCCAATTTAGCTGCCCAGATAATGAAGACAAGTAAAGGCAAACTGCTAAATGAGAAAAGATGAACTCTCTGGCGCTTTCTGCAGGCCTAGTGGAATCTGACCAGTATTCTCCAGAGGAGGAGAGTACAGTACTGTGACAGCCTGCTCCTCTGGGGGCACACATACACAGCCCTGGTACATCCAACCAAACTTATTCACTACTTTAATAAATATGAAATACTAAAATATTGAAATATTAAAATAGGTGCCAAAATGATAAATATCTTAACTCTTACTAATAGTAATTAGTATTTATTAGCTGTGCATAGGGACAAAGAGGGAAATATGAGCCATTTTCTTTTCATTCCAAATGAATCTGAAATATTCATAAGATGCAAAATGCAGTATTTCCACAAACGTCTCTTGTGGATTGCCAGGGGGTTGAAATCTTTTCAACTGTCAATTGTCAAAAGGCTTGTTCCTCATCTCCATTTTTCTTGGGAAAGTGAGGTTTAGGGAAGGCAAGATGACAGCCAGGCTGGAGTGTCTGCTGCACATGTGCCTGGTGGAAACAGCCTGAAGAAAGTATTCAAAGACCTTCCAACCTGGGGACAAGCTAGCATGGAGCCAGGCGGTTCTTCAGACAATCCTAGTGAAACCCAGAGTGTGAGGAGCAGCCAGAGGACTACCCACATCAGTTCCTTTCTGCAAACAGTACTACTCCACATAACAGGCAGCTGGAAAGCCTAATTACCCAGAAGATGCAGGTCTGTCTCCAAACGAATGGCAGACTGGAAGAGGAGCTCCTCCCGGTTGTCCACAGCTGATTCTGCCTCAATGTGGTCTTGCAACCAACAAGCATACTCTTCTTTGCTCAGAACCTGTGGAAACACACTATTGAGTGCTGTACTGAGTGCTACAAAGGGCCGGGGCAGCTACCAATGTGCACCCTCGGGAAGGCGGCTCCCACTCACCCTCTTGGCAATGCATAGGGTGCGCAGGCCTTCCAATGCATATAGGTTGAGGTAATGCTGTGTTCTGCTTCGGATCTTTTTCTGATGCCTTCCTCTGGCATCGTCTGGGGAGTAAAAGCAGACATAGTCAGAGTAGCCCAGTGGAATGCCCTGTGCCTGGCATACCACTTACAAATAGTGTGCACATGTCAAAGCCAGTCAGCTGTCACTTTCAAAAGGAACTATGTCAAAATGTAAGTTTGGGGCCATATCCAAAATCTTTTGTTGAAATCAGAAGCTTACGAGAACAAAAAATTTCTCAAAAGTGACTTGTCTGGCTTTTGTCCAATCTGCTAAATAGAGGTATACACTCTCCTGTTTATAAAAAGTTACATTTAAGACAAAGTACAATTTCTCTTCCCAGAACATCCTTCACTTTTGGTAAAAGATATTAAAATGATGTCCAGAACAGATTTTTCTAAATATATATACACACATCACACTGAAACTTGAATTTAACTGAATAGTCTATATACTGTATTTATTAACTCTGGTAATCCTGAGCCATGAGGCCTCTAGCCCCAGAAAAACTTAGCTACTAGTCAAGTCCACCCCATGACAGGCTGGTCCTGGCCAGAAATTCTTCACAAGAATGACAAAGCTGGCAGGGGCTTTACAATTGAGGTAGAAGATCTTCCTCTTATGTATGAAGCAGAGCATGACCAGACAGACAGCATCCCTGTGACATTAAAATGTCTTCGCAGGACAATTATTTTAAAGTGATTTATTAGGGACAAGGTCAATACCGAACACAAAAATTATCCAGTTGCTCTGGATAATTTTGCTTTGGTATTTAATTTACTGAGAGACAAGTTCAAAGTCATCTTTAATTTGATTGTCATGTACTAGTATTTCATCACTCATATGTTTTCTGGGATTCTGGTTATATTTTTAGCTCTGAAATTAAAATACAAACCACTAAGCTCCAAGTTATCCCTGGAGAGGGGTGGATGGAGTACCCCATAGAAGAAGTAAGCAGGGCTGTGACTCTGACCAATCACACTTGTCAAAACAAACCACCAACATGAACAGCAGTAGGCCAGGCCATTCAAGACCTGGACTAGGAGTTGGGTAGGTATGGCCACAAGCATCCACTCTGAGGTGAGCATCGAGGTATAGGACTATCTGCATGGAGCCTGGCAAAAAGGACTCCCTACCTGTGCTCAGCCAAAGCTGATCACTGCACTACCCTATACACAGAGACACAGCACTTTGCCACTTCTGGTGAAACTCTCTACACTGTATACAGAAGGGTAGGAAGGACTCAAGCTCAACATGAACCATCACTGAGGATCTGGGAAGCTTAAGGAGACTGCACTGGGGAACACCCTTCAGTATGCCCATTTCTAAGACCAGGGCTGGAGTTGCTGATTCAGGCTAAAACCCTAACATTCACATTGCATATGAGGTCCTCTTCTTTGTGATATTATTCTACAGCAATCCATGATCTTCATTATTGGCCTTTATTATTTGCCTTCTGATAGGAGCAAATTCTGTGTCTGGTAATCAGTTACTCAGGTAATAGAACACCAGAACATACAGAAGTGGGACCAGGGCTGTCACTGCCTCCACTACCTGCTGAAGGTAGCAGCGGAGGCTCTTGTAGAAGGATGCTGAGGCTGCACCTGTGTCCTGGAGGGGCGAACACAGCACCAGAGAGTGATAGCTCATGTTCTAGCCTGGAAAGTCTGCATGTCTACCAACTTCCAGACACTGCAGGTCGGAGAGCAGCACTTGGCGGAAGACTGGGAGATGGCCGGCAATGCTCACAACACAGAGAGACCTGCAAGGGAGCACAGCTCCCCCTCCTGATCTCAAAGTGCTCTCACAAAGTTCTCAGTGATATTTTCATTTCTTTTATACATTAAATTTTTGTTTTCCCGAGAAGGAATTTGATTTTATGAGACTATTATCCTCTTGACCAGTTAGTTATATGAGTTTTTGCTACTGTAACAAAAGGACCCTTTAGCAATACTTGCTGTAACATAGACACACAACATAAATGGGATCCCTTTCCCATCTGTCTCCATCCCTTTAAGATTTCCTTGCCTATGCTTTGGTGGAGCCCCCACTTTGTGTATTCTTCAAAGTATAACCCTCAGTCTTCTCTGTTCTTCTCCAGCAGTGAGGGTAGAGAGTTCACTGAAGCCCACTGACCAGCGAGGACTCACACATTCACTCATTGCGCCTACCAGTTCATTAGTAATGCTTTTTGCATGAACAAGCAGACAATCACCTTCTCTCTGTTTTCTGTCTCAATAAAATCAATGCATGTTGCCTCATCAGAGTCTTAAGAGAGATAGAGTGTCAGTCTAGTAATTGTGGACTGAAATTTCCAAACTGTGACTCAAAATAAACCCTTTCTTTGTATAGGTTCATTTTTTTAGGTATGTTGTTACAGTGATGGAAAGCTAGTAGGTGGCATTAACAAGAGTTTATAACTTTTCTTTATGGTTTTTTTTTCTATACAATTGAGATTTTCTACTGATTAAAAAATGCCGTGGCAGGGAGTATCAATGTGACATTGCTGTGGCCTCGTCCATGGAGCCTGTTTCTTGCCTAGCTCCACTACCCTCCCTCACAGAGGATGGATCTCTTCTGCTGACCTTGTCCACCTCTGCATGGTAGTGGATCCATTCTTTGACAGTTTCATACATGCATAAAATGCATTCCCATTACTATAACTGCCCAGCATCCCTCCCACTACTCTCTTATCTACAATCCCTTTCCCATAGGTCTATTACATGTGTGTTAGAGGCTGAAACCTGGGGATCCACTATCCCACCTTTAATGCACAGCTACAGAATAGGACAGAAGTGATCTTGGCAGTAGAGGAAAATCTGCTGATAACTGCATTCTCTGTTTTTTAATCCGTGTAGATGTAAACAACAATCAGAAGTCAGAATGACAAAGGAGTGAATCTTGGAATGCAAAATCAGTCCATAAATAGAACTCTACCCCAAGTGGAGCCTGCTCTAGTCATGAGCATTGAGAGCTCCAGAAGGGCCTACTCACTGAATAGAGCTTTACATCAGGTGGTTCACGAGCCATTTTCAGGATGCAGGAAGTGGGAAGGCTGAAGGGATTAGGCAGTAGGGACCTGGACAGGACTCCTCTGCCCAGCTATACCAGTCCTTTACATTCCTTCTGATCCCTGAGGGTGAGCTCACTCTCTAGGTTCTCCATTCAGCGCTGAAGGAGGAAAGACCTTTCCCTTCCCTCCCAATTCAAGAGCATTTCTAGCTGGATAGTTACAGTCTCTTTGGCAGGCTAATTATATTACAGATTTAAAACCCATTTTAATGCCCACATGATGAACAGGAACTGAAAAGAGGCTGCTTGGCCTGGTGAGAACAGAGGAAGAGGCTGACAGGCCTACTTCCTGGCCCCGACTTTGCTTCAGACAGCTCTGTTAGACTGTGGGCTGGACCTCAAAGCTGCCTCAGGTCTATGACAGGAAGGAAATTTCCAGAATTTCTAGTCTAAAGGTTCCCAGTGTTCACTGTTCATATTTAAACTGTGATGTTTTCCATGTGACTCCAGAATCCAGATACAGAGCTCCCTAAACGCATGCTAATGTAAGTCCTTGGCACTGAAAAACGTGATTGTTTCAAGGGCACTGCACTACAAAGAGGATAAATGAAAAGTCCTCCACACAACAGGGTGGGGCTTCTCAAAACGTCCTCCTGGCTTCGGAGAGGGTGCTGTGAGAGAGGAGGGGGTACCTGAGGAGCACGGCAGTAGAAGATCCATGACCACCGAGTCGGCTCCCTTGGTGTAGACGTTGATCTCATCGGTCAGTGGGTGGCGGATCACCACCGACATTCTCTTACGGATGGAGTCGAACCCAAGTGTGTGCAGGAGCTCGAAGGTGAGCCTGCCCAGGTGGGGCAGCTCCACCGACACCTGGTCGTGCAGCCGGTCCACCAGCGTGCAGCTGTAGGCCCTGGCCGCATACACCAGCGCAGCCTCATCTGGGCTTTCCGCCTCGTATCTCAGTTCCTGCTCAGGCTGCAGCCCCTGGTTCTGCTCTCGGGCACCCTCTGGGGCCCAGCTTTCTGCCTGTTCTGCTTGGCTGCTGTAGCCGTTGGGGGCAAGGGTTGGTGGGGCCTGACCCAGCCTCTCCTCTAGCCGAAGTAGCGTGTTGTCCTGGGATAGGCTGGACAGGACGCTGGACCCTGATTTGTGGCTGGACTTGTTGGTGGCCAGGTTCCCGATGCTGCTGCAGCCAGAAGTCAGGCGACTAGGGGTGAATCTTCGTAGGAAATCTTCTATGGTCTTCACCGGGGATTTCAGCTCCAACCTCACCCTTACCTGCCGGAGAGACAGAGAGAAGGCGGGTGAGAGGATCCTAGTTGTCCCTGTTTTGCCAAGTGCCTCAAAGGATTGGCTCACTGATGCCTGCCACAAAACTGGCTTCCCTCCAACACACACACACACACACACACACACACACACACACACACTCACACACACAACATAAACAACCTTAAGAACTGACATGGTGGTCCAGGCCTGTAATCTCAGCACTTAGGAGTCTGAGGTAGGAGGTTCACAAGTTCCAGACCAGACTGGGCTACTTGAAAGACTAATTTATATATTCTTTTGAATTGTGTCCATAAAATATTTATATACAGATCACATGTGTAAACTCAAAAGACTCTTTCAGCCAATTAATACATAGACTGATTGAGAATCCGAATCACTAGAAAATATTTTCACCAATATAAGAAATAAAAAAAGGAGTTACATACACGAAATTGTTAAAAGTTCAAAATGTTATATCAGAACAACGGAGTCACTCTTTATTTAAAGAGCCAATGCAGAAACAACCCCAAACTGTAATACAATAATTCTTAAAACTTTATCATTTGATCCTTTGTGTCAAAAGTTGTGAATTACTGTAGTAGCTTCCAGCAAAATCAGGTATGAGGGAAAGTAAGATATAAGATTAACACATGACAAAAATATTTTCTCTTTGGTCCTAGAATGACTGTGTTTTATTCTTTTGGTTCTGAGAATTGAATCCAAGACTTCATGCATGATAAGCCTATTCCCTACCATTGAACAACCCCTCTAAGTCCAGTATAATGACTTTAAATATGTCCCATGTCCATGTCCGAGTCGGGGAAGCCGGCAACCACCTTACAGCATCCGATAGCTCTACATGCTCTTGAAGGTGGCACTCATCCTTGTGTGGGAACAGAAATGCATCCAGAATGTTCATTTGCAGCCTGAGGATGGACAATTAAATATTTTGTCCTCTATGTGAAGATGACAGCATATGTGATCTTCAGAAAAAGCCTCAGTTACACTGGGGTCTTTTGTTTATTCAGCAATGGCTCCATTGCTTGTCTGTTAGACAAAACCTAGGAATCTAGAACCTAAGAAACACTCTCACTGCTCCAGAGATGCAGAACGCTTTAATACTGGGTGGTAGAAGATCTCAAATGCCAGGGAAGGGATACTCAGTCAGCTATGTACAATAGTAGAAAGCAGGAAGAACAAGCTTGTGGTCTGAGGGTAGAGAGTTGTCTACTTTGAGGGGCGGGGGGGGGGTCTTCCAGATACCTTGGGGCTCACCAGCCTGATGTGGCAGGAATAAAAGCACTGTTGGATAGCAACTGCTTTCTGATATGCTGCCATAGTTGAATGAATTGTACAACCCACACCATCCACCAGCAGATCCATTAGTGGAGGCTGGAGGTTGCTGGAAGAGCTAAGCCAGGAAGCTGATTAAGGGCAGGTCTGGGGCTTACATCCAGCCCTGAACACTTTCATTTCCATCCACTCTGAACTGTCTTGATTTATAAGCATGGCCAGGCTCACATGCAGTCTTTATGCAACCTGGCTCACATGCATGATTTTCTGAGGAATACCTGGATTACACCAGATCTCTTTGCCCATAAACCTTTTCTTTCTTTAGAGAACCTTAATGCTAGATCAAATCAAACCTAACTTGAGTTCTCCTGTTTCCCCACCACTCTAAATAACCTCTGACTGATTCTCTCTCACCTACTTGATGAACAGTGCTAAATGTATTTATTAACATCACATATTCACTGTGTACCAAAACTTGACTTTGAGTCATTTCTGTAAATACTCACCACTGCCCTATGTCCCAGACCTGAGCCACAGTGCTGAAAAGACTACCTGAAGGCACCTTCCGAATTCAGTCCATCTTTGTCCTCTCTTTTGTGTGAAACTGGAAGCCTGAGGCTCTAAGTAGTCTCTAGGTTAGCCTTTTTTCTGCCCCATGCCCAAGGCCATGGGACTCAGTAAGTACCAAAGCAGGTAGGACTCTTGAAGTCATGTGTCCACCCCAGACCAGGTCCTCACTAGCTTGTCTGTGTACTATTCCCATCCAAGTCTCAAAAGGTATCAAACAACCTATCTTCTCCCACTTATCCCTAATCCTGTTACTCACCCCCTGTAGTTTGATGCTCCGCTTTGCCGAATATAAAGCACCTGGCTATGTCCCCTTAAACCTGAGGCACTGGCCATAACTGGCTTCCTCAAGGAAAGGGATGCATGCTCACCTTCAGCAAAACTTAGAATAGGAAGGGCTCAGAGGAAGTCAAGAGCACTGTGGGCTCTCAAGGGTACTGCGGAACTTGCCTTTTGTCGTGGCTGATCTGGAGATGTGACAACTACTGTATTGCAGATGGTAAGCGCAATGAAGAAGTCAAAAACATCAGACAGCTCCGGTGAGAGGTGGGCCAGAGGATGCTCCTGGTGCCTTGCAATGGCAAGGAACCTGTCACACTCGCTCACCTTCTCCAGCAGCTTAGGGTCAGGGGTAATGTCTTTCTCCTGGGAAGAAAAGAGACGTGCATGGAGAGAGTCTGACCCAGTAACCTGCAAAGTGTTTTGAAACTTAACTATTTAAGAAGACCTAATTTTATTATAAGATATGAACAGCATTTTATCTTATGAATAGACATATCATTTCATAATTACATATTATATTACATATACAATATATATATAATTTTGACTGTGTTAAAATACATTACTTACATATGGAAGCAAATGCAAATATTCTTACTATATATAAATATACTTCTGAAATAATACATGTATGATATAATATTAGTCTAGAAAAATTCAACAAATTTGAATCACACCCACCCCACAAAATAATATCTTTTGAAAACTAACCTTCGGTATTCCCTTGCAATCAATTCCTTTTGCACTTAAATAATTAAAATATTTGAAAATATTTATATAATTATAATTATATAATTACCATATTTTATATGCCAGTTGGCAGTTTTCCCTTAAAACACGATATTGTCTGAGTTTTTCCAGGGTTTTAAGAATTAAATGAGAACATATTTTAAAAACATCTTCAAAGTGGATAGACATACCATAATTATCTGACCACCTCTGTATCATTAAATATTTAACTTTCTCTCCCATTCTGATGAGATAACTAATACATTGGTGGTAGACTTCTGTGTACAGTAATGTTTGACTGAATCATTAAATTGCTTGGTCAGAAATTTGAATCCCTCATGTATTCTTGTAATATATTGCAAAATATTGGAAGAAAAATATGTTCTAAAGCCGTCTTCCTCCCAGAGCCCTTCTTCCCAAACGCCTGCTGAGACTGGAAGATTGCTACCCACAATTCTAGTTCACCTGTACTTAAATGATGGCTTCTACATGGGCCTGGAAAGTCATAAAAAATGTGGCTACCCAGAGTCAGTACAAAGGATTTCTCCCTCTGTTCTTAAAACATTTCAGAAGTGAAAGGATCTTTTAGAGCCTGTCACACATGTCTAGAAATTTCTGTGCCTGATGAAAATGACATGAAAAGCATGTTAACCACAGGCAGCGTAAGAGAGAAAGTAGCTTTATTAGCTTTGTGTTCATCTAGTTAAGACTTGGGGCCGGGTGAGGACCTGGCTCTGCTTTTTCACTCTTGCCATCTTGTCTGATGCTTTGCTGATTTTGCTTGGCCTGCTTTACTCTCTGTCACCCTGGCTCACCTGGCAATGACCCAGCAACAGACACCATGGCAAAGAGGTTGTATGAGTGCTTTGGAGAAGATATAATGGTAGAGAGAGGTGCTGGCCAGAAAAGCTTCTGCTCATGGAGCTCAGACAAGCTAGAGCTTATTTGTGCGATCAAATATAGATATAGATACTTTTGATGATCAGAGACAATGACAGTGGGAAGAAAGCAGGAAGGCAGACTGGCCTCTCTCCAGGAGGATCACATGCTGCCCATACTCACCATGGGGCTGCTGAAGGCCGTGTGCTTAGACAGCATGCTGACTCTCTTGGCCTCAGCTCGGCTGCCTGTGCGTCGATGGGTTTTGATACTTTGGCTCCTGTGAGTGATCCGGATGCTCTGATGGCTCCCAATGCTGCCACGCTGAGACACTGTACCCACCCTAGGTATCACTTCCTCCTCTTCTGAGTCCACCTCTTGGTACCTGGCCAGACGCTGGGCTGTAGGGACAGGGATGCAGAACAAGACATCACGAATATGGGCCAAAAAAATTCAGGGTACTCTGGGTTCCAGGAAGTTCTGGCAAGGCCCCCAGAGAACACCCCTGCCTTTGCTCTCTTATGGTAAGATGGCATTTAGTCAGTTTCACTGACAAGGGGAAAGAGAACAATCTCACCTTGCACCCTTCACTAAGTGAGTGAGTGGTCAAAGACCCTGGAGGAAAGGTTTTATGGTAGCATTTGACAACTGTCAAAATCTTTCACAGGTGAGAAGACCGTATCTCATGGCAGAGAATTTCAGAAGGTTGCTAAGGCCATAGGACACAAAGGCAGGAAGATTTAGGTGGCACCCAAGTCTAAGCAATTGCACAAAAACCCTGGGTCCTGTCTAGTATGCCACAGTGGCTACCCTACCACACTCAAGCAACAAGTCAAGTATGGGCACACATAAGCTTCCAAAAGCTCCTCTGTTCAGGTAGAGCCTAGTTGTGCAAGTGGTCTCGAGGAAGGCAGGGCAGAATGTGCTGGTCTGCCGATACAACAGGGCTCTTCAAAGATTTGCAATCCCTCCTACCCTAGGATCATGGCATGGCCTGCCTCACTAGGGCCTTCAAGGCAAATGAGACATTGTCCGTGTGCCTTTCAAACAGAAATGCAGGGGGCTTAGGCTGGAATGAGGGTGTTCGCTGGTACAGGCTCCTTTCAGACCTATGGAGTCTTGGGTCTCAACTTTATTATTTTTAAAAGATGTATTACTAATACTATCTTTTATTGACAAATCACAACTGTACATATTTACAGCATACACATTTTTGTTTTGATATATGTATAGAATGTGCTATACATATACATCAGGTTAATTAATGTATACATCATCTTACCAATAGGAAACATCAGTATTGACTAGAGTAACTCGGTTGTACAAGTGATCTCAAATCTGTTCTTGTCTATCTGAATATCTGAAACTAGGTTCCAACTCTAGAAGGCTGCTGCAAACACACTGCCTGTGAATGAACTCTACTGCACAAAGCCCAGAGCAGGAAGGTTAGAATTTGAGGCAGGGATGGGCAGGAGGTCAGGAAAACAGACAGGGTAGATGGGTGAAGGCATGAATACCACCACTAGCGTGGTACAAATAAAACATTAAGCAGTGGATACAGCCTTATGTCTTTTGCTTAACAGTATATGCAGAGAGTGGATATCAAGGTAATTTGGGGGGGGGCGGGGGCAGTGCTGAAGAGATATAGCTCAAGAGTTCCAGATGTGGCCACGCATTGTCTCCCATTTCATACTTGCTTCTGCTTGGAGGCATGGTTTTTTTTTTTATGTTTATTGTTGTTTTTACAGGAAGAAAGGAGAAATCTGTTTTCAGAGCAAAGGGGCCTTATTTGGAGTTGCTATGACTCCAGAAACGCTGCTGTGACGCAGGTTCCCTCATCACAGCCCCTTCTCCTGGCAGGGTGGGGAGGAGATGGCTTAGGAAGCTGATGGCTTCCCTTGAGTCTTCCTTCAGCAAGGAAGGAGGCAGCAAAGGATAAGGAAAGAAGAGAGAGGAGGTGGGGCTGCCCGAGTAATCAGAAGTGAAGCCATTCATTTCTCTCCGCTCCCACAGACACTGTGTTCTAAGAGAACACCCAATGCCTTTCTGAGGATTTTCAGTCCCTAACTGGAGACAGATGAGTGACAAGAGAAAAATCTCTTTATCCCTCTGTGTGGCAAAGTGAAGCCACTGCATGCTGCAGAAACTAGCTCCTCAAGGCTGCTCTGCCTGGCTGCTGCGCTTGCCTGGCAGAAAATGAGAGCCAAAGCAGATGTCTATCATTCCAGATACTGCAGCAAGCAGGGCGATGTCAGCACTCTATAAATAGCACTGGAGCTTTGGGCTCCCAAGTGACAGCCAAGGCTTTATGTTCTCTTGAAAATCAGTAATTCCTGGAGCCTGTGGACAGTTTCTCCCAGCCTTCCTCCCACGCGGGTTTAGAGATAACAGCTTTCCTGTCCAGCCCAAACTGGAAACCCTGTCCCCAGACTCACCGTTGGCATCATGTGAATACTCCATGCCAGACACGGTGCATCTTCGGAAGACCATCTTATTCTCAGTTAAAGTGCCAGTTTTATCTGAGAATATGTACTGTATCTGCCCCAAGTCTTCCGTGATGTTCAGAGCTCGGCACTGCAGCTGGGAATCCGTCTCTTCGTCGTACAGTTCTGTGTCTTGGTTAATGAAGTACACTTGGCATACTTTAACAATTTCAATGGAGACATATAAGGAGATTGGGATCAAGACCTAGAAAACACAGGCGTGCAGGGTGAACACTGTGAGGATGGGAGCAGTGGAATTATCCCAATCTATTTAAATAACAAACAGCTACACCCACAAGGAAGCAGGAACTGTACTGTACCTTTCAGAGCTTAAGTGGGTTTAAAGTCACTATTGGAAAAGGATTAGAGTATTGGCAAAGAGTTAAATTAGGACAGCCTAGGCCGGCGCAAGTTCAGAGCGGGAATCCACTCTCCTGTCTCGAAAGGTAACGGTGGCCTGGAGACTAAGTTGTGCTTGAGAGAGGCTGGGAAAGGAAAGAGAAGAGATGAGAAAACATGGCACAGTCAGAGATCGCACAGGCAAAGTCACCTCCAACTACAGCAGTGCTTGGCCTCAGGTTTCCCCTGGGCCCCAAGGATAGGAGCTGCCTGCCACTCAAGGATGTGACCCAAGGTCCAGGGAGCCACTGCAAAGTGCAAACAGTCTTTTTCATAATTTAAGACCAAGTGTTTTGAAATGTATTTTTGTATATTTTAGAGTCGCAGTATTGAACTAATATTTATGGGCCCAGAGTATCATATTCATACTAACTGGGTTCTCCTGCTTAACTGATTATGCTAATGAGATGCCAACTATTATTTTAACTCAAAGCTAGAACAAACTTTGCATTTATAAAAATGGGACTAATTTGGAATGTTAAATGAGGCTGTTTCCCACTGTATGAAAAATGTATGCGAAGAAGCAGAGAGTCTTGTCAGGTGAGGTTGTGTATGTGCTGTGCTCATTCTGTGTTCTCTGATAGGCTAGTGGTGACCATCCCTGCCTCTTCTCAGCCCTGGGAGCTCTGGGCCCATGCCTATTCCTTAAAAATCTTCCCAGGTGCAGACTCCCAGTAAGGGACTGGGAGGCATGTGAATGCTACTGCTATTGAGCGACAATACAATACTACTGCTACAGATACTGGAAGGAGAGGCAGCACCAGGAGAATGAATCCCAGAGAAGAGCGTGAGCAGAAAGACGGACACTCTCAGTGAAGCAATCTGGAGTTCACTTCACAGCCAAGCACCAGGTTGGTTTCTTAGTTTTTTACAAAATTCCTTATCAATGTAATGTGTTCATGTCAGGAGAAACTGGGTGATGTACACAAGTGGATGTTGTTCACTAGTCTTTGCGTAGTTTTGAGAATCTAAAAATTACTTCCAAATAAAATATATTTTTAAAATAGTAACTGGGACTAAGAGTATAGCTGAGTGGTTCAGCACTTGCTTAGCATGTGTGAGAGTCTTGACTAATAGTAAAACAAAGATATAATGGCCCCAAACTAAATCCTCAGATCATTAACAATTTTAAGAAAAGCAAAAGAGAATGGCTTGAAAATCAGTCAAAGAAACAGCCTATGAATAAGTAGAGGAACAAAACCCAACACATATTTGTGGTCTTTCCTGACACAGGGTTTATAGGGAATTCTTAGCAAGTATGATGGTTTTTGAGTTCTTTTGAGAAAAGCAAAGTAACTACACAATACTTAGTATTGTTACCTGTAGAACTATTATCATTGTCAAAAATGAGTAAACCGCAGCCGTGGCTGGGGAGAGAGAGCTGCCATCAGACTCAGGGACATCAAACAATGCTTTCTTCTCTTGATAGCGCCGTACCCATAATCCATGTCCTGCACATGTTCAAAGAGAGGCATCATTCGTCTCATAGGAAAGTAAGAAAGATGCTTGGGAAAATTAAGGCAAAGCTTTAGGATTGCTACTGGGCCTGGCACATCTGGTTTATCAGGAAAAAAAAAAAACAACAACAAAAGCACGTAACATTCTTTTTCCTCACATCAAGAGATTCTTGAACTGGGTTAGGCGCTGCACAGCTGTAATCATGTCACTCAGGAGGCTGAGGCAGAGGGATCATACAGCTAGTCCAACCTGGTGCACAGTGGCACCACTGCTTACGACACAGGGACGGCCTATGGGCTTGGAGAGGAATTTCCCCAAAGTGCACAAAAATCCAGTGTCACCGACTGCTTGGTAAAGAAGCAGTAGCTCCTTGATCTTGCTCATTGCTGTTCCTTCTTAGAGATTCAAAAATCATGTGTTATAGATCCCGAGTATCTCCACATTATTTCAGAAACTGGGTCCTACACCCATCTGGTAACAGAAACCTTTTGATATTCTATATGCCTCTGTCTTTACCATCTGAGATTATGCTTTGAGACCATGTTATACTTGCCTGGTCCGTGCTGACAGTTGATCAGGGACAAGGTGGAGGTCATATGCTGGGGACTCAAAACACTTTCCTCAAAAGCTAATATAACCTTCTAGCCTCTTTTTAGGACCCAAAAGCCCCTTTGGTAATATGCGTACCTCTCCTGTTCTTAGCTTGGTTCATCTCCAGCTTACTGAGTCCTCTTGCTAGACTCATTGCAACTGTTGTGATGACTTCATCTTTCCATCCTAATTGTCAACTTAAAAGGGAACATTACTCTGCCAAGCTCCTTCACCTCAATGTGGCTGATGCAGGCAGCACTGGAATTCAAGCCAGTTAAAATGGTATAGTTGATCTTTAAGATGCTGGATTGGTGGAGTTAAGAGGAGCTCCCTCAAGTTGCCTGGAAGCTGCCCAGCAGCACCTACTTACTGGAGACCCATCCTAGGACACTTACCAACTGCTGAAAATAGAGACATACAAACGAGGAGAAGGACACACCAGAGCACATCACAGTTCATCTGCCTCTCAAGCTGGCTGCGCTTGTAGCGGGGCCCACTGTTGTTTAATAGGGCTTTAGTTTCATGTCCTGGAGGGGAGGATGGAGGGAAATGGTATAACAGTATCCTACAGACAAGGACTGATAACTGGATCCTACAGAGCAATTGAATTATGATGTTGCGGCCTGATTATAGTTGTGTGATATGCTTGGTCAAAATAGGAGGGTACGGAATGATAGATCTTCATAACAACTGTGGAGAAAGGAATGGAAAAAGTATGCTTCTTTTGGTTAAGGTACACTAGAAGAACCCTTGCTTTGGCACTTTTCTGTTTTCTTAAATTTCCCAACATTCCACAATGGGTATATGCAACTCTTACAATTGGACAGAAAGTAGAGAGAAATGTGGAGAACACAGAGTACCATGTGGCAACATGTGATCTAAGTGCCTATGCCTACCTGCGTAGATGACGATGCCAGCCACGGCTTCTGTGTTCCTGATGGTGCACCCTCGCAGAAGCAGGTTTTCCTTATGCAGCCCAGCCTTCTCCCCATTGCTGTGTATGCTGTTGTGAAACAAGGCGTGCAGGATATCACATGGTTGCACACACTACCTTGTGTCTCAATCAGCACTGCTTAGGGAAAGAAGGTCGTAAATACAAGGGAAGCTCTGGGAAGCCTGGGTGCCAGGCGGGGAAGGGGAAATGGAGCCGTGAGCATGGGTGCTTGTCCCACTGGGTCTCTAAAGCAACGGAGGGGAAGCTGCTGCTTCTTAGTAACTGGGAACCCAGAAACAGTTAACAGTTAATACTTATTTACTTTGCATGAGCTTGTTTTGACACCAGAAACTGACTACAGAGGGGACCAACTCTGGAGCAGCAGGGCAGTTTTGCTGGGTGATCGTTGGTACATGTGGTCTGTATGGGAAATGCTAGTTCTGTTCAGCACCTCAAGTCTTCACAAAACACAAGCATGCCTCTAGAAAGGGGGATGATAATTATCTTAGCAACATTTTCTGTTGTGTGTATGTGCGTGGTATGTGTGCATGTGTGTGTGCATGTATATGTAAGTACGCACACAGAGGCAAGAAGAGGCCATCAGGCGACCTGCTCTGTCATTTTCTGCCTTATTTCCATGAGACAGGGTCTCTCACTGGAGCTTGTCATTTCTTACCAGCTGGCTGGCTAACATGCCCAGCAGTCCTTCTGTCTGTCTCCCCATTTTTGGCCCCAGCACTGGTGTCATAGATATGCATGGCCACACCTAAATTTTTACATGGGTTTGGGGATCTGAACTCAGGTTCTCATGCTTACAAGTACTTTTACCTATTGATCCATCTCCTTAGCCCCCAATACTGGCAATATTTTTACATCTAATTTTTCTTATAGACAGTCATTTAGTTATCTGAATTATAAATACTGAAATTAATATATTTAATCTGAGATGTGTTAATACCCATGGCACAGGGTTATAAAGTGTTTTAGTGCTGTATAGACTGAAAAGTACTGTTTAAGTTTAAGCCATTGGATTTCAGATTTGAACTCTTGGTCCAATGATCAGTACTGTCCAGGACAGCCCACACCAGGGTCAAGCTTGGACAGATGCCATCCTAGGAGCCCAATACACAGGTCACAGGGCAGGTCTTGGAGGCTTCTGGAACTACAGCAGAAGCCTGGCCTACCCTGTTCTGAAAACTGCTACTGAAAAGACACTTTCCAAAAAGCCACCTTTCTGTAGCCTTCACAGACACATCCTCCCCCAACCCCCAATCCAAATGTCTCCTGCAGCTCGCACCTCTGAAAGCCTTCTCCTTCTGCCAGCTCCTATAGTGACACAAGCTAACAACAGAAAAAAAAATACATTTTCTAGTTAAGAAGAGAAACTAAAAAAACAAGACCATAATGCATGCTTGGATGATACATTTTCCACAAGTGTGTGATTCACCAATAGGTGGGTTCTGCAGAACAAGTGGAAAGGGCCAGCAGGGGGTAGCCAGCAGGGGGTAGCCCACAGCACTGCCTGGGCAGCTCACACAGTAGCAATTCCGAGAGCGAGGTTCAAGAGTGAGGAACTCTCTGAGCTGAGCTTTTAGAGGCTGTCCAGTACAAGACAGCTGCATACAAAGTGCTGCTCCATTACTGTCCCAGGAGAAGACATCCATGTTGTATCTTTTACATGGATGTTTCTCTAGGCACCACTGGACATGGAAATAACTTCTCTGGGTCAACAGTAAAGAACTATCATCTCAGTCATATTATCTCGGAATGAGATAAACTCAGCAAGAACAAGAACAGCATTTCAGATTAGGCCTTTTTGACCTAATGAACACTTTGTTGCAACTACAGACCTTCATGTCAACCTGTTCCATACAGACTCAACCAGCCACAGAAGATAATTTGGGGGAAACTGTCTATACTGAACATGTAAGATTTTTTTCTTGTTATCCCCTGTATGATACATTATATAACTATTTACGTGGCATTTACAGTGTATTAGGTTTTTAAGTCATATGACTTAAAGTATACAAAAGGATAGGTGGGTAACATGAAATACCATACCATACCATTTTAAATAGGGAATTTGAGCATCTGTGAGTTTTAGTATCAGCAGTGAAGAGTTCTAGAAATAACCTCACAGATACGGAGGACTATCTTATATAGCTCTCTGTCTCAGTCTTTCTATGCCCCTAACTCCAGTCACCCCCCACGTGTGTACATGTGTGTGTGTGTACGTGTGTGTGTGTGTGTGTGTGTGTGTGTGTGTGTGTGTGTGTGTGTGTATGTTGTACTTGAAATTAAACCCAGGTCTTCAGAAATGTTAGGCAAGTACTCTACCACCGAGCCACACCAAAGTCCTATACTGTGACTTTTAATCAAACCAAATAAGGTAGAAACTCATCACCAGAAATTGCATTGGCAAATATAAGGGTCACAGCAGCATGGACAGGCAGCCGATACAAGGCAACAGGGATACATTTCTGTGAGAACAGCTCCCAGATCATAGGTAGAAAGAAGACTGCAGAAGAGAATCACCAGTGGGGTCCTAGCTCTCAGTAACTGGAAGGCCACCTTGGACTTCGGAGAGGGAGAGTTCACTATCAAGATTGTGACAGATCTAGGGCTACAGAGGCATGAAACTCGGTTCCAAAGATGCCCAGGAGAAAATAGAATCCAGCAAGCTGCCCTCAGTACCGTTCTCTAAGTTATCAGTCCAACAGTCCAACTACAGTGTCCATAGAGTCCGTATGTTAGAATCTCCAGGACCTCAAGCATGGCAGGATGTTTAATAAAGCAACTGGGTTAAAATGAGGTCATTAGGGCAGTCTCTAATCCAGTCTGATTGATGACCTTCTAATAAGAGATTAGGACACAGAATCACAGAGAGATGGTGATGAGAAGACACAGGGAAAAGCAGGCCATCCACAAGCCAAGTTGAGAGCCTCCGGAGAAATCAGCCCATCTAAAACTGTGGCCTCTGCCTTCTAGGATCTAGACTGAACAAATTAAATTAAGCTCTGTCATCAGCTCTGCCCGGTCTGTGGTACTCTGTTGCGGTGGCCTTGGCAACTGAACGCATCCTTTAACATTTAATCTAAGCTATTAGGAAATGCTCATCTAGTTCAAGTCCCTAGGCCTCTTGACTCATCTAACTGCCACCTTCTAAATGAAGATTGTTGGGAAGCAAAACTTTATGCAGAACTGACTACTGGTAAGATCTAGTATTCACTGAGAAGTGCCACATGCAGGATTCTGGGAAGTAGCAGAGTTCAGCTAATAAATGCCTGGCTCAGCTTCTCTCTCTCTAAAGTTGTTACATCTCTGTGACATATTTTCTGTTGGGAACAGTCCTATTCAAATGAGTTTAGTGTGTGAGGAAAGCCACCACTAACATGCCCTCAAGGTCCTGGAATAAGGGTGAAAAACCATCTAGTTAGACACAAGAGGGTAAGGCTATGATGTTCAGGCAACTCACACTAAGGCCAAGGCCTACAGCATAAAGGAGTGACAGCTTGCATGGTCTTAAGTCAACTCTCTCCCCAAGGCACCTCACCTGTCATATGCAGACACCTGGGCCCTCCTCTGTTGTGCCCTGATGTGACTCCTCATTAACCAGGCCACTCAGGCCATCAGTCTGTGTTCTGGGATCCTCCTGCCTCACTTTTTTTTTATCCCCTCAACTATCAGCCCTTAATATGGCATAGATGGGAAGGATGGAGTAATAGGTAAATGACAGAAAATGCCTGGGACTACTGCATCATAGGCAGACTTTTCTTTAAAATAATATATTGTTCAGGTTTTTTATTCATTTAATGTAAGTACATGTGGAAATTATCAAACTGCTTTGTGCTGATAGCTAATTTTCCTAAGGTACAATTACATCAGTTAAGGTAAATGGAAGCTTCCCAGTTTTAAAGAGTCTGGCTGATGTGGTTACAGCTTAATATCTTTTCATTGCCACTGAGGCTCTTTTGGATACATCACATAAAAGCTTAATCTTTACACTGGGCTGCTGTGTGGGAGGTGGGGGGAGGATAAAGAACTGTGATAGCTCTGGCATCAGTAATGACCCTGCTGCTGTATCTCACGGGGTGACAACAGACCCTCAGAAGTCATCTATCAGGGTGCTGAAGCTGTCCCAGTAAGCAGGCTGTGGGTTCCTGATATCATCCAGCACTCATTCCAGCCCTGTGAGGTTGTATAGCACACAATTCTATGGCATGCAGGCTACAGAGCTCTGAGGATACATACTTGGGGGCAAGAATAGTAACTGAAAGAGAAGGGTGGCTAGACATGCATTGGGCAAATAGACTTGAGACAGAGCTATTATAAATACCTATGTACCCAATATCAAAGCACCTAAACATACAAGCAAATACTGGCAGATCCAAAGGGAGACAGAGGTAACTGATTTTATAGAGTGAAACACAATTTTACATCAATCAACCACCCAACCAACCTCATGTTTTATTCTTTAGTGAAAAGTATAAATATTCCATTAGGTAATGGTTTCAAGTATCACTACACTCAGGGCTGGAGAGATGGCTCAGTGGTTAAGAGCACATACTATTCTTTCAGAGGACCCACTTTTGACTCGCAGCACCCAATCAGGTAACTTACAACTGCCTATAATTCCAGTTTCAGGGGATTCAGTACCCTCATCTGGCCTCCAAAGGCATTAGCATACATATGGCATACATTTAGACAGACACAGACACACAGACTCATGAAAAAAAATCACCACACGCTATGAACTTGACTGAACATAAGTGACCTGGGCCATGTCTCTCTCCATTGCAGGGGAGCTCTCAGGACAGCGAGGCTCAATTCTGTGCTAGTGAGAGAACAATGCGGCTAGCTGAAAGGAGTGGAGAATGCTGGTATTTCCAGTTCCTAAGGATTTCAAGGTATTTTAACTGTAGGGACTGAGTTAAAGAGCACTGAGCCCTAAAGTATACTTGAATTATGAAGCTCCTGACATCTTTTCCTATAACCTGCCATTCATTTCACATACCACAACATTCACTCATTTAAAGTGTGCAGTTTAGTGTTTATATGTTCAGAGTGGTGAAATCACCAGCAGCTAATTCAAGAAATTTTCCCCACCTAAATAGAAACCCTGTATCAAGGCTCCTTTCTGTGCTGTTCTGCCCTCTCCAAGCCCAGGAAGTCTCTAATTCTGTTTTCTCTCTACAGAGAACCCCACTCTGGATATTTTCTACCAATGGAATCACATTGAGGCTAACACCATCTTCTGTATGAGGAGTTCCAAATCACATGGTATTTTACATAGGTTCTTTCACTTGATTCTCAGGTCAGCCCCAGGCTGAAGGGACATCCAATGCTATCTGCAGAATTAGAGGGCCAAGAACCAGAAATGTAGGACAGTTCTTCTATAGATGCCTACTCTAAAGAGCTTAGTTCAGACACAGAGGTTTTGGTTAAAACCTAAAGTTCTGTTCAATAAATAAAGATGGCTATGGATTTGAGTTTGGATTGGCTACTCCACAAAAGAACAAAACTTGCAATCATGCCTGGTAATGTGGCTAGGCAGTGATCCATGAGCCCCTGGCAGGCAACTTCTGCTTCACAGGGGCCAAAGGGAGCCATTCAGAGAAGATAATGACAACATATAAGCCCACAGACAAGGGGGCTCTCTCTGTAGCTGATGTTCTGGGTGAGTCTACAGGATAGATCTCAGGTGCTTACTGCTCTGAGGATTAGGATGAGGGTGGGCTACAGCCTCCCTTCTCTGCCCGGGGCAGGACTCAGGAATGCAGAATGACCAGGTCTGCCCCCTCAATGAGAGGCTGACTGGCTCCCCTCTTAGACACCCCTTCACAGCATGCACACACTCCCTCTGTACTTTTACCACGCTGAATTTCACCCTGACCTGTCAGGACAGGGCTACTCACTCTGAGTGTCTCAGAGTTGCAGAAAAATTCTACTGTGATGTTATCCATAGCCTTCCTCCAGAGACTCACTCACCTAAAGTGCTCTGCTTGGTGGAGGGGTCCATTTTGAATACTGTGGTCTATCCAAACCACTGTACCCAGGTGAGATGGCAAATCAGTGCAACGATCATAAAGGATGCTGAGGCCTGGATTGGCAGTGCTCAGGCAGCTGCGTCTCTGTACTATTCCTCAGCCCAGGCTTCATAGAAACCACCAGATAGGACAATGAGGTGGAAAAAGTAAGATAAAAAGATCAGAGACCCAGGCATAAAGGGCACTTCTCTCTGGCAATGTGCCAGTCAGGACACCCACTTTAGGTTGGCATCATCAGAAAAGCCTTATTATGCAGAACAGAGTTCACTCAAGAGGCCATCTTCCATAGCTTCTGGGGGTAAGAAACTAGGAAGAGGATGCTGAACTGCTGAAGACTAGTTCTGCAAGTGAGCAAGGGGCCATAGGCTCCCTGCACCAGTGTCTGCCCTTCATGGAAGTCATTATATACTCTTGCACTCACTCAAGCACTCCTCCAGCCTGACCTTCTGTTACCATCTCTCCTCCTGGCAAGTGTTCATACTGTTTTCAGGCCTTCATTTCTGGCCTTGATCATTCTCTTCAAGACACTTCTGAGCATGCCTGAGAGATATGCTTTTTCATCTCCTGAACCCTAGGCCCAACCCCTCACTCTGTTGGGTGGTTATCACTTTTCCTGGGCTCTCTGTGGAATCCAACATACTGAAGAATTCCTAGAATACAGCTTTCCCAAGGTTCCTGCTTTGCCTGTTCCCCTGGGCATTACCCTGTAATGACATCCCCATCAAATCAATGAGGCTCCGACCTTTAAGGTCACTCTGTCTTCATTCCTTTCCTTTCTTCCTCTACCCTCTTCCCCATATGGCCTGGCCTTTTTGCTGACTGACTACAACTTCTAGGCAGAGCGTCTTCAAACTTTAGCTTCCCATTCGCAAATCAGTCCCTGCTATGGTTTAGATGTGATGTGGTTATCCTCCAAGGGTTCCTGTATTGGCAGATTGGTCCTCTGTGACAGTGTCAACAGGTATAGGGACCTTTAAGTGGGAGGGATAGGAAGTCACTAGCAGTTCTTTCCGAAGCTCTGGCTCTCTATCTGGTAATGTTCCCCCTTAAAAAGTCTCCCACCACGATGCCGTCCCCCATGGAACACAGCTGGAGGGCCTCACCAGAGTCTGCACCATGGTGCACTTTGAGCCCCCCAAATAAATCTCTTTATAAGTATCCAGACTCAAATATTTCTTTATGGTGCAGACTAACTTGCTGACCCACTTTTTTTTTTAATTGTTAAATTATCACACTACCTTTTGCATTTGCTACACCCTCAAACTCAGGAAACCTCAAACCCACTTTCTCACCTCGGGCAACTCTTTCTGATAAACACAAATCAGAGAGACAGTTCTCTAAGCAAGCTTCTGAACTAATCTCTCTCCTTGGGATTATCAAGTTCCCACAACATCTCTCTTCTGGCCCTTCTTATCTGATGTTCTGCATCACCTGTAATAGTAATATTATACACATGTCAGCCAGAATAACAGTAGCCAATATTTATCAAGTACCTATCATTCTCAAACTTTCTGTATGTCAAATTAACTGAACTTTCAACAATGCCCTGATGGTTGTTTTAAGATTGTGTGTACTACAATGAGATAACCAAGGTTGTCTAGAAAGCATTATGTCCATAACCTGCCAACCTCAGTGCTGTGGGGACTTGCAGAATATTCCACTCAAAAGACTTCCACACCTGGAAGAATACAGAATATAAATGTCTGTGAGATGCCCAGTCTTAAGTGACACATCTACCAACAACCTCTACATCTAAGGTTGAGGGAACATAATGGAATAGGGCTATGAAGAATATTACTGCGTCTTTTAATTCTCACCAGTGCACCTTCTCATGCAACAGATGGTGATTAACTCAGAAAGTCACAACTGGGCAAAGAGCAGAGAATAAGAGACTGCAGAGTGCTTATCCCTGAATAGGACATCTATATCAAACTTCTGACAGCCAGGACTCAAGGACCACTATATGAGAGGGGGTGGAAAGACTGTAAGAGCTAGGGAGTGATGGATGACCATGAGAGTAAACAAGAGTTTTTCAGACAGCTGAGAACTTGCTCATCTGAACTTACAGCAGTGGTGACAGCATGCACAAGACCCACGAAAGCTCAATAAAGAGTTGTTCAGTAACTGCACGAATGAGAAGGAATGAACTTCTACTGAAGCTCTTCCTGCCTGGCTCTGATTCCCACTTTTTGAGGTCAGGTATAAATAAACAGTCAGCAGTCTCTTGGGCTTTGTCATGCCTCGCACCTCTACGAAGGAAAATCAGTCACTCCTCATTACAAGTTCCTGTTGCTGACAGGATCTAATGAACTAATCCCAAGAGCAGCCCAGATAACGCTGGACAGCTTCCCAAGAGGCTACATACTATGTAGAAAGAATATCCAAGACCATGTTATAAATGTGTTTCTGTGTGTATATCTCTATTGAAAGAATGACAAACAGGAAAGATGCAGGATACTCACATACAGCCACGAAATCTACTCAGGTCATTGTTTGGCTTCTCGCACTCGATTACACTGGTGAACGTCAAGGGGTTGAATTCTGAGACCTGAAATAACAGCACAGCCACATTAGAGAAACGTGGGCTCTGGTCGGCCGCTCTGAATCTCTGCAGACTGCCAATGCACATGAGACGCTTAGCCCATCCGCTCCTGTTTTTATAACAAATAATAACTAATCATTTTAATTATGGACAACAACTAGTGGACTGGTAGTGGTGAGTGAAGAAAATAGCTCTGTCGCAAAATAAGAGGTAAGATAATATCAAAGGAAGCTGCTAGTGACAGGAACGGGAGGAGTGAGGTTTTCTGAGACAGATCAGCTCTTTCCTATTTCTATACTCATTTAGAGAAGCAAATTCCACCTGAAAAACAGGAATTTATACTAAAATCCCATTTCCTTAATGTACAGTAGCCAAATGGAAGCCAACAACTTGGAAATTTTGTTATGATTCTGCTCAAATAAAAAATGACAACTCGTGACACAGGAATTCTTTCCTTTCATTAAGAGATATAACCAGGCCTGGCTCCTCTGAAGAGGGCAAACGTGGAGGAAGGGAAGGGATAAAGGGAGGAGAGAAATGCAGGAAATAAGACTTAGACAGCCGAGTACACTAAGGGATTTCTTTCCTATCAGCCCTCCGGTCAGGCTCATTCGATTTTCTCTGTCAAGTGTCACAAAAGGGTAAATCACTGAACTGTCTTTGCTCACATATATGTCATTGGAAAACAGTGTAGATGGTTGAAAATCACAAAAAGGACAGAGGTATCACTGACATCAGTCCAGGTAATTATTGTTCTACCAAAACAACATATCTCCCTGTACAGAATACAGCTATAGAGGTGACATCTCAAAAATCACATACCACTGTGTTCCAGTGTGTCACATACATTAAAAATAAGAAAAAGACTCGCTTGGCAATAGGAGCCCAGTGCAATAGCTGAAATGTAAATGCAATGCTTAAAATTTTTATTTATTTTGCAGTGCTGGGGCTCAAACTTCAGGCTTCACATTGCTATATAGGTGTATTTTACCACTGAACTCTGCCCCAGAATACCATTTACAAAAGGTTTTCTTGAAGTATGTTAGTCATCAGTCTCTCTCCATAACTGAAATGGCCTTGGACTCCATTTGCAGAGTGAGGCTCTGTTTCCTAGTCTGGTGTTTATATAAAGCTCTGTGAATTACCATGAAGCCAGCAGACTGCTTTTTCCAGAGCAGACATTGGCAAATGCAGAGTACAAGATGGCCATGAAGGGAGTGGGCTCCATACAACACCATGATTATTTTTGGCAGACAAGAAGGTAGGACTTAAAATAGTCAGTCTCTATTTATTATTCTTTCTCTCCATTAAAAAATGTAATATGCATAACTTGGACACAGTAGGATATTCTGTCCCTTGGGCATCATTGTTGCATTTGTAATATTCTGCTCCAATCTCTTGCCTTGGGAAACCTACTTGCCCAGGGCACAGATGTCTGAAATTGGAATTATGGGCAGTGTTTAAAACTGGAGGGATCTTCAGAGTCTGTTATGGGCTGAATTGTGCTCTCCTCATCTACAGAATTCATATGCTAGAGTCATAATCTCCAGAATCACAGAGTGTACCTGTGTTTTCAGATAGGGCTTTTAGAGAAAATGAGGCCATGATTGCGGGCCTAACCCACTAGGACCTGATGTCCCTTTAAACAAGCAATTTGGACACATACACAGGGGACAACCATATGAAGACACAGAAAGAAGATATGCAAGAGAGAGAGGTCTTAGGAGAAACTAAACCTGTGCACCCCTTTGACTTAGACTTCCGTTCTCTAGAACTGAGAGAAATACATGTCTGTCAGTTAAGTTTCTGGTCTATGGCAGCCCCAGAAAACTAACACAGAGATTGCCATCTCGCTTCTCATTTGAAGGGGCTTGCACCCCGAGGAGGTAACTCAGTAGCAGAGCACTAGCCCCACATATGTGGAACCCTACAATACTGCTGAAAAGAAAAGAGGAGAAAGAAGAGGAAAAAAAAAAAGCACAACCTTCAGACACTTTAGATGAGAAAACTTCCATTTGAATGGATTTTTTTTCTCACAGTGGACAATCGGGTAAGATTCCTTCATGCATGTTATCTTCCATCCACTCACCTATCACCTGACCTATTCCAAAGCACCTTCAAGGTCATGCTTTGGAGAATTAGGGTCAGCGTTATACATCAGCCAAACTCTGATAAACACTGTTCTCCCAGAGCATGGATCCTAATCCACCTTTCTATGCTGAAACATTAACTTAAGTCTTTAAAAGTAGATGTAGTTGGGAAAGATGGGAACATTCTGGAGACATTGCACAATGTGAATGAACCTAACAACGGCTAACACAGTAAATTCTGTGTATATTTTCCCATGATGAAAGAATTTAAGAAGCAGAGATAAACACTGAGAACTGATTGTGAAAAACATCATTCAACAGAACACAGCACAGAAATTTGGGACTTTTCAGAGCAAGTATGAAGGTGATTCACATGTAAACCACTTTTCTTTTGGTGCTGGCCATTAATTTCTGGGCTTTAGATATGCTGAACTTGAAGTCTACCACTGAGCTACATTCTTGGTTTTAGGGTTTGAGAAAAAAATTTACTTTTTGTTTTGGCTATTAATAAATAAACCTTTGTATGTAGGTATTTTTTTCCTGGATCTACCTCTTCTGATTTAATTTAATTTAGTTTTGTTTGCTTTTAGTTTGGGTTGGGGAACTGACCACAAAACATTGATCACACTTAGAACATGCTCTCTATCCCAAGCCACATTCTCAGTCAGAATAAATTATTCTTGAAAGCCCCATTGTATTACTTCGAGGTCTTCATTGTCAACCTAATTACAAATTTTTAATAACTTAAAAATATCTGGTACTGTGCTATGTGCAGTACTAGCTTAGAACTCTGCTAGGAGGTCATTTATTTAAGATTCATTTTATTTATTTATTTTTATGAAGCTGGAGAGATGGATCACCAGTTAAGAGCATTGGCTGCTTTTCCAGAGGACCTGAGTTGGGTTCCCAGTACACACATGAGGATAACAACCATCTGAAACTCCAGTTCCAGGGAATCCAACAACCTCTTCTGGCTTTTGCAGACACTGTACACATGTGGTGCACTTACACAAGCTAAATACTCATTCATATATAGAAAATAAATAGAAACCAAAAAATTTTGAGGTTTACTTTGAATTGTATGTATATACATGTATGCCTATGTGTAGGTATGTGTATGAGTGCAGAAGCCAGAAGAGGGAGTTGGATCTCCTGGAGTTAAAGTTGCAGTCAGTTGCAAGCCACCCAGTGTAGGTACTGGACATTAAACTCGAGTCCTCTGCAAGAGCAGTACATGCTCTAAACTACTGAGTCATTTTTCCAGTTCCCTCAGTTTTTATTACTTAGAATTTAGGATCATTATGGGTGATGCCCATGGCCACAGCAGCCTTGCAGTGACTGAAGCTGTCTTGATTTCTGAGATACCCAGCTTCATTACTGACACTAACTGAGATGATGCTGCCTTAAGAGGAGACTATGCCACATCTAATATACCAGAAGGTATAGAGTGAGAATTCTAAAGAATTTAAAAAAAAAAAAAAAAAACCTTAAAGAAAACTTAAAGTTTTAATGTTTTTTAAAGTTGTGTTTCAGTTACTTGTATCATGGTCTAATAGTTGAGACCCTTGTCCCATATTAAACAGTGCCTGTAGATGGGCTAACAAGGTACACCCCTGGATGGAGTAGAAAATCATGAATATCAGGATTTAGGCCTAATTCTTTTGTTTAACAAGTATGAGGCTCTGGCAAATGAAATAGTATATGGATTGGGAGGCAGAGGGTCTTGGAGGGACCCCACAATTCCACAGTTGTATTTGTTGTGGAGTGATGCTGTGACAATGGCTCATGGATACAGAAGCAGCATTAGTTACTAGAGTGTTGTCCATATACACCATCCAGCTGTCCCTGAGCCCAAACTGCAGTCCTTAGCAGCCTGGTCACAGGCTGCCAATCTTCTGGGACTAAGTGCAGTAGATTATATGGAGGATCCACCCACAGCCCTCTAGCCATAAAATGCCAACAATGCCTGTTGTTCTTCAGATATTTCTGAAGTTTTTTTGGATGAGATGACGTAGGTGGGCCTTAGTGGATGAAGGAGAAGAGGACAGGGTGGTGACTCAGTAGAGAGTTCCCAGCCTTTGGGACTCTGTTAAAAACTGCATGGAGCTAGAGAGCCAAGTCATCAAAGTGGGTGAGCCTCCTTTCTTTCAGAGATACCCAGAGCCCAGAAGCAGTTTTCCTCTGAATGCTTCATGTTTTCTAAATATAGAACAGGTATCTGTGCAGAGGCCCCATGTGTCCTTTTCAACCACACAAGGAGGCCTATGTCTACTCCAGTAGTGCCCAGATTGAGTTGCATGAATTCTATACCCACAAAGAAGATTCTGTTATCAGTCTTGCAGTGGGGGTCCTCATATGCAAGGCTCTATACCCACACAGTCAACCACATTCAGCCAAGACAGGACTGAAAATATTTAAGGAAAAAACTGCACATGGATACTGTTTTCCTGTCAATATTCCCTAATCAACACAGTTTATTCCCTAAACAGTTCCCTAAAAACATATTTATATAACGTTTGCACTGCAATAAGTATTATAAATTACTTAGCAATGATTTAAAGTATTTGGGATTTAAGGTATTTGGGTGGATGTGCTATTCAAATATATTCTATTTCATACAAGGAACTCTAGCCCCTGAAGATTTTGGTATATTCAGGATGGGGAACCTTGGAGTCAATTCCCAACAGTAAGATTATATTTCACACTTGCATTAATTGAATTACTAATTACTACTCAACAAAAGCAAAGTAAATTTTCTGCACTTTAAAACAGAAGGAGCGGTATCTGAAAGGGCAGTCACAGTCATAGAAGTGAAGCAGGCCAGTTGATGTGGCTTCAGCTGATATGAGGTAAGCGGACATCACAGGTGCATACTCGGGGTCTCTGCTACTGTGCTGTTCACAGAATTCTCTGCTGGAATCTAGAGAGCTGTCCTCTTACGGTCTTTACATGACACGGGTCCTGAGAGGCCTGGTGAGATGACATGCAATTGCCCAACAGCACCCACCAGCTGGGAAGAGCCACCGCCTGCCTCTGCACAGGACATGCAAAATGTGCCTCCAACTGGGGCTTCTGGGCCCCACCCTGAAAATGTTGTTCCATTTGTCATGATATTCCTAGACCACCAGGAGCTCCAGTCCTTCCAGTCTTAAGGCCACCTTGGGCTAATTTGATCAAGTCTCACCACCCACCACAGGCTTGAGCCAGGCTAGCCTGATCACCAAAGTATGATGCTGCTACCTTATATGAATGAAACCACATCCCAGTACAGCAGGGAGGCTCTGTGGAAGACACTCTCCTGACCACCTGTCCTGCCTCATCCCTAGCCTGGGAAGAGTAAAAGTTCTGCCTAGGCCCAACCCTTCTTGTACAGCTTTCATTGCTCTCCCTCTATTGCATCTGGCTAGCTGCCTTGGCACTGAGGCTGCAGTCTTTTCAGAAGTCTGTATTAGCACCTTAAAGAGGGCCGGCAGGTGCCACTTCTCAGAGCTTGCACAATGTCACACACAAGTTCAGCATTTTTCATCACTGGGAAAGGCTGAGGGGATACATCCTTTCTTTGCTACAGAACAGATTCCCTGAGAATAAAACTCTGTGACCTGTGAGCCAATATAGAGCCTGAGGCTCATATGCAAGGTCAAGAGGGTGACGGGTAATAATTTTACAAGGCTCTCATGTACCATATGCTCCTGCATTATCCCAGAGATCTATGCTGGGTTCTTGTGGGCTAGAATGCCTGCCTGCTGCTATTTGTAACCATCATGCCTCACCTGGTGGCTGGGGAAAGTAAGACATCTATAATTCCAGAAATCAGTCCAAGCCCAAGCATGTTTTACATAACAATAATAAGATGATTTCTTCACAGCCTAATCTATCTCTGTATTATTGACAATGGGTGAAGAATACTGAACTAATTTAGGCAAGCATCTTAAGTCACATTAATGGAATACTTACCCCAACCCTTTTGTTTTGGATTTTTAATCCAATCTGTGAACCACACAAGCTTGTCCGTGCTGTGGGAATTCACAGGAGGCCTGATGGCCTGATACCAAATGAGTGAGTGAACAAATGAATGGGTGAACTTGTTCTCTGCCAAAATAGCATCTTCAAATTGGTAAGGATAATCTGTCCAATCTACTCTGGTACCCCTGCCCTCAGTGAGTGTTCATATCTGCTTATTAAATAAATAAGTGCTCAAACAGGATTTTTTTTGGAGTAGAGTATTTCAAACAAATAAGGAGAAAACTCTAAAGTGATGATTTTCCAATCAGCTTAACAGACTCAGTTTTTACAATAGCAGTTTATGCCCAGATACAAACACTGAACAGGAAAGATCTCAAGACCCATTTAAGTTAAATTCAATGCATAACAGCAATAGTTGTGTTGTGCTATTTAAGGTGTCATAAATATAGTTATGCATAAATAGGCTGACCCAGTAGTCTATGACTCAGTATGTGACAACTCTGTGCCACACCCCTTCTTGGCATCATCATTGTCTCCAGATAAATGGTGAGTGATGAGGACAGCATCAGGACATCCATGGTCCTTCTCAGGAGCAATTTCACACATGTCCAAGTGGCTGATGGTTACAAAAATCACACACTACAAGTGGCTTCTAAGGAGCTCAAAAATTCTGGTGGATGCTGGGGAAATGCACCAAAGGGATTCTTGAGTTGTTGACATTTATTTCTAACTGCAAATTTTCTTGTCATAAACCCAAGCATTAGAGACTAAGTGGCATTTCTTTGAGAATAGAAAGCCAGCTTCTCCTTCCCTAAGTGTGTCCAGAGAGTGTAAGAGCTTTTCCCTCCCCTCCCTGCCCACCTTTTTCATCCTTTGTTCTCTTGCCTCCTGGAGGATTGAGAGCCCAGAACCCTGGAAGCTTCATTTAGATGGTAGCAAAATTCAAAGGCTCAGAGTGCTGCCCTTGGGCCAGAATTCTCAAAATCAAAGCCTTTCTCTTCCTCCTGGCCACAAACACTCCATGCTGCCTTAGTGGGCTGCAGTTGTCAGCCGAGCCCTGCATTACCTTTTATCAAATGTGTTTAAAAGCACCAAGGGCTGGCTGTGCATTCAGACAGCAAGTAATGAGAGCTGTTTTGCACAACACTTAAATGGGGGCTGTTCTTTAAAATAGCCTGCCTGAAAGAATACGTACTTATTCCAATCTGGTGTCACCACAGGAAATATGTCTTCAGTGACTCTGCTGAACTAATCTGGCAGCCAGGGCACAAGTCAGTCTGCCTGTCTCACAGCACTAGCCACTTTGTGACTCTTTCATCACTATATGTAGGAGGGATGATGTCAGCAAAGAAGGGTTTTGGGCTGTGATTGGCATGTTTTGGTGCTTACTGAGCACACAGCCTTGTGAGAGAAAATCTATTCTGCTAGAGGGCAGTGTAGAAGTAGACAGGAGGTGCAGCCTCAAGCGTGCATAGAAGAATGTGGACCCGTGGGCTACAGGACTATGAATGCTGTGAAAGAGCAAGTTCTTCCTGTCGGTTTTAGAAAAAAAAATCTGGATAGAGGATATAAAGAGGAGGCCAGCTAAGAAGTTCTTACACTAACCTGAAGAACCACTTCATGATTAATTGACTGTAGGAATGTAAAATTCTAAACCACAACCAGATTAACTCAGTCACTGGATTCATAAGAAAGATCAGCACTGAAGGCTTGGTGATTCAGACAGAAGCTCTAATTTCAGACAAGAGGCTGCTGGACAGAATCTTCTGCCCAAAGATGTAATAAAAGGTAAATCTTCAAGTCAAGATCTACCAAAGGCAGGAATCCAGAGTTGACAGCTGGGTCTTGGGGGCCCTTTTCTCGCCAGGGAGTCTGTAAATGCTGAAAGAGAAAGTTGAAAACTTGAGGACTAGTGGGACAAACCTAGCCCAGGGCTTGCACTCACTTGTACTGCTGCTGTAACAGACGACCACAGACTGGGCGGCTGGAAACAATACAAACCTGTTAGGTCACAGCTTTCCAGGTCAAAGTTTGGGAATGGGTCTCACTACGATGAAGTCAAGGTACTGGCTCCAAAGCTGAAGCTCCAGGGAAGAATTCATTCTTGACTTTCCCAACTTCAAGAGGTCACCATTCCTGGCTCCTGGCTTCCCTACATTTTCAAAGTCAGCACTGTGAAGATCTACTCTTTCTCATGTTGTGTCCCTTTGACAATCTGCCTCCTCTGTTCACTGAGTGACAAGCTGTGCCCACAGGAATAATCTGGGGTCATCTCTGCATTTTAGGAACCATGGAGGGACCACTGTTAATTTCATTTGTCATCTGACTTTCTCCCCTTGCCGTTAACTCAACATAACACAAGGGTCAGAGAATCAAGATGAAGACATCTTTAAGGACTACTCCCCTGTTCATCACAGGGCTATCAAGAAAGGGGCCTGATAAACAGCTGCTTTTTTATGAGGCCACAAAGAATTGCACCCCACAGAAAGAGTGAACTGGAAGGAAGAGTCCCATCATGCAGCCACAGCATGAAATGTACTTTGTAATGTTGCTGAATTCATTTTGTGCAAACCGCTGTCCAGCTGAGAGTAACTGAGAGGCCAGAAAAATCTCAGTCCTAAAGTTGGATTACAGTGACTCTATACTGCTAGAGCACCCAGAGACAAAGTCCTCTATCTATATAGATAGATAAGTGGATACGTATAAATACATACATACATGCATATATGCATGCCTGTGTGATCCAAGTCCTCAAATTATTTGTAAAAAACAGTTTCCAAGTACAATATCAGATACACAATCAAAGATAACAAGTCATGAAAGAAGATACATCATCATAAGCCAGAAACAAAAACAATAAAAACTGGAACAGGAAGAGGAACACAAACACTTTAAAATTACCTTGCTTCTTATGGCCATCAAGCTAAAGGTAAGACTGACATTTCAGAAGCAACTGTAACATGGCCAAACAGTTCGGGAAAAAAAATAAGAATCAAAAATCCTAATGTAAAACTTAATGAATCTGTTATTAGATTTGGCAAATATGAAATTAATAAACTATAGTCAACTTCAGAAAAAAATGTTCAGAACTAAGCATGGAAAACTATAGACCAGGAAGTAAAGAACAGAGGGCGAAGAAGGCGAAATTGGCACACATGTAGTTGAGGCACCCAAGGACAGAACAGAAAGAATTATATAGGAAAGTATCTGATGGTCATAAAGCACTGTAGATTCAAACTCTTAAATAAGGACAAGTGAAAAGAGACCATTGCTAGGCACAGGACATCAAAACACAGAAAGCCAGCCAGCAGGGCAGCCTGAGCCCACAGCTCCAGCACCTGTATGGAGGGCAGAGAAGCCCTTATACCTGGAGCATCACAGTGGGAACCTGGCCAAATAAAATTCAAAAACAATAAAATGCTGGGAAAAAAAAATTCATTATAAAAGAAACTGAAGTCTGGTGAGATGACTCAGCGGGGAAAGGTGAGCACAAACCGGGTCACCTGAGTTTGACCCCTAGAGCCAACGTAAAGTGAAAGGAGAACTTTATGCAGAATTCCATGGGCTCACAAATACCAAAACAACTCTGAGAAAGAAGCGGTTTTGAAATTTACCTCAAAGAACGTCAGTAATCAAAGCAGTGCAGTACTACTACAAAGACAGGAAATGGACTAATGGACTAAAACAGAGAACTTTGCAGTAAACCCTTGCACATATGGTCAACTGATATTTGAATGGGTATCAAAGCCCACTGAGTAGAAAAAATAAAAGTCTTTTCAGCAAATGGTGCCAGGTCAACTGAATTTCCTCATGCAAAAGAATATTTGCCCAGAACACAGGAGGCAGAGGCAGAAACGTCACTGCAAGTTCTAGGCCAGCCAAGTCTGTAAAGTGAGCTCTAGATGAGCCAGGGCTACACAGTAAGACCCTGTCTCAAATGAAATAAATCCAAACAAAACACAAGAGCTTGGGAGATGATTCAGCTGATAAATGCCCACACCAGCAAGAAGACCTGAGTTCAGATCCCCAGCACCCATATAACCATCAGGCATGGCAATGTGCTGTTTATAAGATGACACAGACAAGCAGATTCCCAGAGTTCATTGGCCAAAATCAACAAGATCTAGATTAAGTGAGAGACCCTGACTCAAACAATAAGATGTTCTCTATATGGTGGCACAGGCTTTTAATCCCAGAACCCAGGAGGCAGAAGCAGGTGGATCTCTGTGAGTTCAAAGCCAGCCTGGACTATAGAGTGAGTTCCAGGCCAGCCAGGGCTACATAATGAGACCCTATCTCACAAAATCAAAAACAAAACAAAAAGATAGTGAGCAGTTGAGAAAGATATGTGAACTCTCTCTCTCTCTCTTTCCCTTTCTCTCTCTCTGTGTATGTGTGTGAGAGAGAGAGAGAGAGAGACACCACATAAAACAAACAAAAAATAATGTATTTAGACCACTACATCACACCATATACAAAAAATTAATATGGATCAGTGCTCTAAATATGAATTAAACTCTAAAACTCTTACTAGAAAATATGGTAAATTTTCCTGACATTGTATTTAACAATGGATTCTTAAATATGATAGCAAACTCAAAAACTAGAAGTAGAAAAGAAAAATTTAAATACTAAGAACAATGTTACACGAGGGGATGCTATCATGAAAATGGAAAGAGAATCTACAGAATGGCCTCAATCATGTTTGCTAAGAATTTAATGTCTAGAATACATAAAGAAATAATAACTAAAATATATCATTAAAAAGTGGGCCAACTGTGTGACTCACACTTGGAGTTCTATCACTAAAAAGCTGAGGCATGAGGATTACCATAAGTCGAAGGCCAGGAGACATAATAAATTCTAGGCCACCAAGGTATACAATGAGACTTTGTTCCAAAAGACAAACAAAAAAAACAAAACAAAATAACAAGTAACAAACTAGCATGAATATTTACCCAGAGGAAGTATGTAGATAGATTAAAAGCACATTAGTTGTATCAGTCATTAGGAAAAAGAAAATCATTCATGAGATTCCACAAGCAAAACAAGCGTCAGAAGGGATGTGGAGAAACTGGAGCTTTTGTGCATCACAAGTGGGAATGAATGCAAATGATACAGAGTCTGTGGAAAATAGACAGCTGTCATAGTTTGAACACAGAATTACACATGATCCAACCATTCTATTCCTAATAAACCAAAGGACTTGAAAACAGGAACTCAAAAAGATATTTGAGCACCAGTGTTTACTGCAGCATTGTTCACAAGAGTCAAAGGTAGAAACAATCCAAGTCTCCATCAAGATAAACAAAATGTGGTATACTCACACCATGAACTGCTCCTTAGCCACATAAGGACTAAATTTCTGACATGAATGTAACTTGAAAACACTGTCTTAAGTAGAATAAGGAAGATGCGCATGCGTGTGTATACTCACACATACACATACAAATACTTTGTATCACTCCATTTATAAGAAATTTCTAGGAAAGGTCAATGTATAGAGACAGAAGAAGTATGTAAGAGATTACCGGGGGCTGAACGATGGGGAACCCGATATATCATTCATGCTTAGTGTTTACAGAGTTTTTGTTTGAAATATACTAAGCTTTAGAAAGAAAATGATAGCAGTTGTACAAGATATGAAGGAAATTTAAACCACTAGCCTAACATTTAAAATGACAATGTGGCAAAGCCTATGTTTTCTATATGTCTCCACAATTCAAACAGAAACACTGGCTGACCATTTACCAATGCCAGATGTCCCTGAGGGTAAGAAGGAATTGGAACATTTGGACACTGCTATTGGGGTGCATTTTCAGCCACTCTGGAAAACTATTTGGAAATTTTTACAAAGTTAAATATGCATCTACTACATCATCAAAGCATTCCACAACTGGCTATTTTATTTTTGTAAGGGAAATGAAAACACATGAGTTACCTGTGAGTTTTTGAAGCATCTTTATTTGTTAACCCCAAACTACTAAAAACTCAAATGTCCATTAACTGATAAATAAATCAATATAGTATATTTAGCCATCTTAATACTACTAAGCAAGAAGAAAGCAATAGACTATAATACAACTTAGAGGAATCTCTAAATATTTGTACTGAGTGAAAAAAAATGGCAGATCAAAAATGTATAAAGTTTTCAATTTCATTTACATAACTTGGTTCAAATCCCCAGTCTGTAGTTACTGAGAGAGCAAGGCTTTGGGGAGGAGGTGGGGGCTCTCCCTCACTTCAGGGTGATAGGCGTGTTCTCTGGTTTGACTGCCGGGCTGTCTTCCCTGGTGCACAGTTGTGTTGAGGTGCCTTCATCCAATTGCACATCTTCATTGTATGCCGTCTATTATGTATCAACCTAATGTCAGTAAACCTGATTTTAAAATGAGAGCTCAATTCTGGAAACTGTCTGTGCTCTCTTGATTTGTACCACTTTTATTCTTTTTTTTTTTTTCCATAAAGTCTTAAAAAGCAGCTGAAACAAATGTCTAAGGAGTCTTCTGTCCTTCAGGAGGCACACTCTGATCTGACTGATCTAAGGCTAGGTTCCTCTTAGGGAAAGAGAAGTTTATTTCTGTAAAAACATGATTGCTTTTCCACTTGCATTCAGTGCACAGTGGAGGAAATGTAACCTATTGAGAGTCAGGGTGTACTCCTCCAAGGCCTGAAGTGCTTGCCTATGGAATTCCTGAAATAAATTATTTTCAGTGGAACTGGGTGTCTTTTTAATTGTAGATAATTAATTTGCCATCTGCTTGCTTAGACTTGGAATATTAGTAATTGGTGAGGCAGACTCAGTCCAGGCAACAGAAGACGGCCAAGTTCTGGTTTGCAGCAACTTCTCTCATGGCATCCAGGGACTGACTTCCTCCTGGACTCTCCAACTTTCCATGTCCCTTTGCACACTGAACTCCATCGTGGAAGTCCCACAGCTCTCTTCAGTCTGCCTCACCTCCCATCTAAACTCCTCGTTTCCCAAGACTTGTCCTGCCTGGCTCCTACTCTGTCCTTAGACACACCCACAATACACAGCATTTACCTAGCAACTAACTACTCATGAGTGCTACCTTTTACTTAACACAAGCTCTATGCCAGTTTGCTCCCTGTTGCTGTAACAAAATTCCAGACACTGGGTAGCATATCAAGAATAGTCTGTTGGCTCACAGTTCCAGAGGCTGGGAAGCCTAAGGTGATAGCACCTGCTTCTGGTAAGGGCCTCCTTGCTATAACATGGTGGAGGGCATAATGTGGCCACTAGAACATCCTGAGGGCTCCAGTCTCCTTCCCTCCCAGAGTTCCACCTCCACCATCAACTATCAAGATGGGATTTAAGTTTCCAGCAGAATTTTCAAGAAACACAGTCAACCACAGCAGCCTGTGCCTTCGTCTGTCTCTAATCATTCAGACAGGAAGTATTGTTTAGTTTATGTTACTATGTTACGCATACAAGGAAACTGGGTTTCAAAGGGCATGTAACTGGCACATAACTGCTCTCAGTTGGATAAAGCAGGAAGCCAAGCCCCTCTCTAACATAATTCTTGTTCCTTGAGCTTCCTCATACTCTTAGGTGCCTGGTTTGTCAAGTGGGGGACTGGCTTTCTCAACTCTGCTGTGTGTGCTGGTGTGTCCATCGGGCATCCTCCGGAGCCTTTCATCCTGCTGCCAGCAGAGGCCGCAGTGCCAGGATCCACACTTGCCTGCCTGGCTCAGCCAAGCTGGTTAACAGTGGCCTTTCCAGTGTGATTTGGATTAGAACAATGCTCAAAATCCCACACTTAACTGGCTAGCCACATTCATTCTTGCCAAATCCTTAATCCTCCTGAGGATTAAAACCCAAATAAAGGCGCCCTCCTTGTTAACTAGGGATTAGAATCAGACAGCAACTCAGAACAACCTGGGCTCCGCTCCTCTCCAGCCTACATTTTCTCTCAGGAAAAGATGCTCCTAGTCCGATCCACACATGGCAGAGGGCTTCTCAGTTCCTGCAGAGTTGGTGGAGAGCCTCCTATTATAACCTACACTCCATACACGAAGTCCACTGAACCATCTACACCGAAACAGAAGAAAAAGTAGGGATCAGAAACGCAGGAAGGCAGCACCCTTGAGTTTAACCTCTAAAGTGCCCACTGCACTCTGCACTCAGATATAAAGGTAAAGGTGTGCTTTTTCCAGCTTTTCTTAGCAAAGGCTATATGGCCATTCAGTTCCCTTGTCATACATATTTACAAGTAGGATCCCCTTCATTCACACGTATGACAAGCAGAAATCATTTTCTGCATAGCCACCCAGGCCAGGCTGGTCTCCAGGAGGGAATGGCGAGAGAAGGGACCCCAAAGGAGGTGTGTGAACCCAGCTGGTGACAGCTCAGCCACAAGGGGGCAGGAGACAAGGGGCAGAGCTTCTGCTGACACTTGTTTTAATGTTTCTCCTCTTTAACCTTTTATAATGCACCAAAAAGGCTGTATATTTGAAGTGTTTGTAACCAGAGGTGGTTTGGAGTTGGGATTATTATTTTTACTTAGATATCTGCATATACATTATGATACATTGTGGAGGGTGGGACCCAGTTCTAAACATGAATTTCATTTATATCTCAAACACATCTTACATTCACAATCTGAATGTACTTTTGTACAATTTTTAAATGACTTTTTGTATGAAACAAAATTTTTATGTAATTTTCTACTTGTGGTGTCAAGTCAGTGATAAAGTTTTAGATTCTGGAGTATTTTGGAACTGTAACGATCAGTACAGTGGTATTTTGACCTACAGTAATGGGATTTGGGGGTACAATGCTTGTCTGCTATGTGTGAGGACCTGAGTCTGATTCCAAGAATGACAATTCAGAAATGGTTTAACCCCACAGGAGTAATCTAATTTATAAGGAAATAAAACACATACGAAGGCGCACGATTGGAAAGCTTGTAAACTACTGCTTAACTGTTAGGGCAACCAACAGAGCCGTCAGACAAAGCCATCTGGGGATCTCAGGTCTCTCATGTGCTGGTCCCCAGACTGGCAGCAAATTGCTCTACATTCCCTGGCTCTGAGGCTATGGATGCAGTGTGGGTGACTGAAATCCTGTCTATGAGGTGCATATTAATAGGATGACAGATGTAAAACCTCCCAGTAATAGTGACTGGATTCTTCTGGTGAGTCTAGCTGAGAGAGAGTACAAGGACAGAACATGGAAGGAGTGAGGCTTACAAGGACCTGGAGGAAGACCCAGAGAGAGGTGCCCAGGTCTTTCTTTCCTGGGGAAGGAACTGATACGGTACCTAAACTGGAAAGAGTGCAAAAGCTCAGGACCACCAAGAGTCCTCACTATTCAACACCACCCAGGCCCTTCCTCCTCCCATAGCCACTTAAAACACTGCAGTGACCCTGGAGCTTGCCCCAGATCTAAGGTCCCTATATGGTTGGTGTCAACTGTCAACTAGACAGACTCTAGATTCACAGAGGTGGGACTCTGTACATCTGTGAGGGATGTGGGTGGCACCATTCCTTAGGTATGGGATCCTTGACTGTATAAGGTAAGAGAAAGCTAGCTGAGCATTAGTGTGCATGCATTCACTGCTTTCTTCCGACAGCAACTGCACCGTGACCCTCCTTGTCATGATGAACTGTAACTTAAAACTGTGAGCTAAAGAAATACTTTCTCCCTTAAGTTGCCTTTGCCAGAGTATTTTATCACAAAAAGAAAAGAAACAAAGACAGTCCCTTAAGGTAGAGAATTCCACCACCCTTCTGAGTCCCCTTCCACTGCACGGTAAGATGTGTTATAACTTGAGGCCCAGGTTCAAATGAAGTCTCTTCCTACTCAAAGCTATCTTCTTTTCCAAGGATGGTGGACCATGAGTGTGGTATGAAGGAGTGTACTTCGGCTTGAGCCCCGGCACTTCTGGCTGTGTCTCTCTCATATCTTTGTGTGTCAACTGCGTCTGTAAAATAGAGACACTCACAGTTTCACACCTGCCATGTTACTAAGGGTGAACTTGGAGAGCAGTACATGGTGAGCACACAACAGTCACTGAGGTTGGGAAGTGGTGACAACCGGGGCACAGCTGCATATTCACTGTTTCTTAACACCCCAAACCAGTCACTGCAAGGTCCTTGCCCTTTTTCATAAAAGGCATCATTGAGTGGGACAGGACAGGATGGGTCTCAGAGACCTATGGTCCCACAGTGTCCACTTATACCAAGAACCCTGGATCTAGGTGAGGGCTGACTTGGCTAAGGTCTCGGGACCATGTTGTGGACAGTTTCCTGCCCAGTCACTATTCTTCCTGCTCAACTTTATTCCTTCTGGTCAGTGCACCGTTCTGCTTTTTTCTACTCCTGTTCCATGGGGAGGGGACACCTTGTAGCCATGGTGGCCTTCTCAAGGCATCTGTAAGAACCAGATACAGAGTGATCATTCCACCAGGTCCCTCAGCTGAAGTTTCAGGATAGCTCTTCCCCTTTTCTCATATTCTCTCCAATGGAAACACCACAGGACAATAAGTACATGCATGTCAGGATGAACTGCATGAGTCAGCTTGAGTAGGTGCCCAGGCCAAGTGCTGTTGCTGGGCATGCCGGTCCTCTGTCCTTCTCTAGGGAAACTGGATGGACCATGGACCACAGATTAATGATGAGGACACAGCAACACTGCAAGGACTGATTCTGCAGCATTAGCTGTAAAAGTTTCACCCAAGCAAACAAGGGCTCCCTATGAATAAGTGCTGTAGATAACCACATTGCAAAATAAAATCAGGGAGTAATAAATTCTTCCTACATGGACCAATTAATAAGTAACATGAATAAATCAGCCCTCAAATTACATCTATAGGAAAGCATTTTTCAAAATTTATTTTATCCAAAGCTTTTCAAAAGAACATCTTTTGTAAAAGAGAGTGTGTGCTTTTTCTTTTTCTTTTGCAAATAGAAGTGTCTTAGTGAATTACAGCAATACAAGGAAGACAAAGACATAGGTGCTGAGTATTCTACTAGTGTCTAGAACACAGAGCAACAATTACAAAAGAACACACCCCTCTGTGTCAGGTGGAACTGCATTGTGCAGGCAGGGCTTCTCACACTTGAAAGCATATGAGTCCCCAGAATCTACAGATCCTGCCACTGTGGATCTGGGAAGGACCCCAGGAATGTGCATTTCTCGGCAAACAAGGCCCAGCTATGGAGCAAGAGTCTTCAGCTGCAAGGAATCTCAGGTAAGTTTTTCCAACCTAAAATCCATGATTCAGTTCTGCCTGATTCAGGGTGAGGACACTTCTATTGAAGAAATCTTTGTGATCTCTAAACTTTATGTTGAAACTTAACCCTCAATGCCATGGTACTAGGAAGCAGGACCACTGGAAGACAGTTGGGTCATGAAGGGGAAGACCTCATGACAGGGATTAGGGCACTTAACTGTAAGAAACTGAGTTTTCCTTCTGGCTAAATGAGGACATTGCAGGATGGCTATCTTCTTGAAGTTCAAGAAGCCACTTCTCACTAGACATTAGATCTCCTGTCATCTTGATCTTGAGCCTCCAGAACTGCAGAAAATAAACTTCTAATATTTAAAAGATCCAATTTGACAATTGGTTATAGCAGCAAGAACAGACTAAGCCAGTCTATTTTCTGATCATAGCCACCAACACCTTAAACCAGAATCCTCTGTTCTCCAGTGGCTGTGACAGCAGCCAATAATGGCAACATTTGATAAAAAGCATCCAGAATTTGCCATTGGCAATGCTGTGAGTGTCCTGTGAGGTGGAGTAGCTCAGCAGCCCTCTCCTTACCCGTTCCTTGTACCTTGAGCTCTCACTCAGGCTAAAGCTACAGACTTAGCTCCACATCATCCACACCTTTGATTCCATGCTGGAGAACTTCCAGCCTCATCCCACCCTTCACTGCAGGAGTGCTGTCCTGTCATGTGCACAGGAGTTGGGTCACTCCTAAGCAAGACAGGGCCCAATGTGACTCAGCCTCCTCATGTGGAAAAGTCCTCTGGAGCCAGAAGCTCACAGTCCTGCCATCTGACACCCAGACTTTTGAGTGGGGCTGTGCTTTTGCTTCTTGTACTTCAGACTGTGTGGCAGCAGCACAGCCTGCCCCAGACAGACCTTGATAGTCACTGCCAGGACAGGTTCTTCTGTCCTTCTCCCTGTAACCCCAGACATAAGTTCAGGTCTACTCTCCTTGCAGCAGTCAGTGGGATAGACTTTCTGATAGGAGGAGCAGGGGCAGGGGCATCGGGGGCTGCTAGGAAGACCACCACTCTCTTGAATGCCCAGTGCCAGCCAGGCACTATACCAAGGGAGGGCAACAAAGACTTGATGTCATCATTTTGTAGACATAGATACAGGCCCAGAGAGATCGAATGACTTTTCTGGGTCAGAATGTATCAGAGCAGGAAGCAGATCCCACAGCTTCCTCTGACTGCTGTACCACAACTCACACATCTTCAAGTGCTACTCCGCCAGGGTCCTCCTTAGGCCGTAAGACCTGGCCTCCGGGGGCCCCACCAGCACCTTCCTCCTGAAGGGCCTCCTCTGAGCCAACCCAAAGGGGTGAAAGGGTGAAAAGCCACCGGACACTGGTGTGGCTTTATGTGCACATCACACAGGCTGAAAAGCTGCAGCGGCAGAAGCCCCAGTCCACTGGCACAGTGCCTCTGTCCTCTAGAGGAACCGTATTTTCCTTCTGGTAGCTCTGGGGGAAGAGACAGGGGAGCTAGTTCTGAGCACTGAAGACACTGGCATTCCTTCTACCTGAATGCAACCTTGAGGCCCATGAATATAGGCTGGGAGCCCAGGGCCTTGTTTTCTGGTCTGGTCTCAGCAGCACACACAGACTTTGGTCTGAGTCAGTTCTGTCTAATTGACAAGCTCAGGTTCCTTAACCTCAAGGAGATGGTTTTGGTCTTCTGTTTTTCCAGTTTTAATCACAGTGGCTAGGGCAGGACCTAGCACAGGGAAGTATGTCATGTATCTTAGAGAGTAAGGAAGTCTTTTAGACATGCCTGGACACTGCCCCCTGGGGCCTGGTGCTAGAGGCCCCCACTTCCTCCCTTCTCTAACCACTCCTCAGGCCAGCTGGAGACTGGAAGGTGGAAAGTGAACACATGTCAAAGGCCACACCACAGCCACACCTTTACTACTGATGGGTCACCATGCAGCCCTAAGACCTCAAACATCGCCTCTCAGTGTGTGGCCCGGGTGCTCTGTGGGTCTTGCCTGAGAAGCTGCTCCTTCTAGTCTGACAGCTACAAGAGCCATCCTCCCCGAAATAAGTAGTGTGCTGCACACAGGCTGCAACCCACATGGAGTGCCTCATCCATCCAACCTCCACCAACCGCAGGAGGTCCCTTATGGCTCCTCCCCCTCAAGGGTTGGGGAGGATAAGCAGAGCCTCAGTTCCTATAGCCAGCAGCTGAGCAGCCTCCTAGAGCCCAGACCTTACTGTTCCAGAACCCTGGAGCTTATTATCTGTGCTCACTGCAGAAGGTTCAATGTGCCTCTGCAGAAACTTCTGGGAGCACAGCCAGCTTGGGGGCCAAAGCTGTTACTTGGTCAGACACTAACTCACCATGCATCAATTATATACAATATTCTAAAAATAATCTAATCGAAGTTTTGTCAATATTCTAAATCAGTGGAAGCTTCTTTTCAAATAAGTGGCCCCATGTGCATCCCATGTATGTTGTGCATGTGTGTAAGTGTATGTGCATGTGTAGACATATACATTTGGCTCTGCTTGGATTCTTGTTCATACAGCTCCTGTAGGCTGCTCTGCTGTGCTGCATATCACAGTCAGATCTGTGCACAGTAATCGAATCATCTTCTACCTGTTCTGATGTACAGGGCCGGTCCTCAGTTTTACCAGATAGCTCAAAGTGCCTCCTGCCACTGCAGGCTTTTGAGCCAGAGTACCAAGGTCAGAACTATAATTTGGGCACAGCATCCTGACTGCTGCTACTGCAGAGTGTGGGCTGACTGCAGAGATAAAAACTGCATGGCGTGAAGCAGCACTCTTGAGAAGGCGAGTAAGGAACCAGGCCAGAAGCTATGTATACAAAGTATAGGACAGACCAGAGACTGCAAATCTGAAAAAGTCAATGTTACAGCTAGGAAGTATAAGGGACATTTGGAGAGCAGGCTCTGGAGACCCAATGCTGAGCTTGCTGTGTGACTTAAGAAGAGTCGATGACCTGATAAGACAGGGAAACAACCGTACTACCCCAGGCCATGGTGCTGAACCATTTAGAGCCCAGAGTACCCCAGGACATTACCCACACATCAGTGAGTCAAAGAGTCTATTCCTTGAAACTTATAAATAGCTAAAGGGGATCCTATGTGTGGTCAAGGAGCTCCCTGGGATAAGTGTGACCTGATCCCACTGGAAGTTGCTGGTGTGTACAGACAGACAGTGACCACCACTATAGGGAAGGACTTCTCTGCTGGTGATCTTCAGCCACAAGAACTTCAGTGGGACTCCAGATGCAAGGAGTACCATGACTGTGGAGCGACCAGGCCGTTAACATGATGCTGTAATAAAGGAACAGCCTAGTAAAGGGGATAAGTGTCAGTACTGAACCCCTCCGCCCCCAGCTGCTCATGCCCAGTGCTCATACTGTGAACTTCGAGTAAATAAATAATGTAATTAGAGGAAAATAATTTCCTTTGTTTAAAATAAAAGCTTATGTTTCCTAATGTCCTAATATCATAGACACACAGGGTTATAATGGAGCAATGGGGCAGGACACACACCAGGCAGGGCAGGTGGCCCACACCATAGACTGTACTCCATCTCTCCAGTCCAGGAGCACCATGTCCACATCCAGGACCACGTTGGGCCTTCCAAACTGGTTCTCAGAAGAGTTGTTCTTTCTTCTTTCTCTCTCTTTGTTTCTTCCTCTCTCTCTCTATCCTTCCCTCCATCCCTCTCTCATTTCCTTCCTTCCTCTCTGCCTGCCTTCTTCTCTCTCTTTGTTTCTTCCTTTCTCTTTCTCTCTCTCCCTCTCTCCATCCCTCTCTCATTTCCTTCCTCCCTCTCTGTCTGCCTTCCTTCCCTTCTTTCTTTCCTTTAGCTATTGGTATAAACCAAGCCCAAGCCCTGATTCCTTTTTTAATGTAGAACAGAGAGAATAGGAAGAACACAAGGTATCTCTTCCAGTGGAAATCAGTCTTCCTTCAAGGAAACTCTAAGATGAGAAGCAGATTTTAGTTAAGGGTTGAAAGGCTCTCTTTCTCTATTTCTTTGGGAAATGTTTAGTAAAAGCAATTTTGTCCTGGCTATTAATATTTTGACTTATGCACATGACTCACACCAAATTCTTAAAAGAACTTGAGAAGATGTTCTGAAATTTGTCCCACAGTAAAGCTGGTTCCTTTTGATCTTCAGCCATTCACAGGTTTTAGTACATGTATTAAGGATATAGATTGCAGCAGTGAGCTTTCTGGGAGTCATCCAACACTATTTCTGAGATTTCCAGGCAGAAATTCATCATGAGAAAGCACTTTCCTCTTCTGGGAGCAGAGGGATTCTGAATGAGCTTTGTGGGTTGACGGAGATGGTCAGCATGATAGTACACCACTCAGTGAGTAATGGACTTTTTGAAAATGTACCATAAGACTTGAGTTCTGTCCACCTCACATTCCAATACATAATCTCAGAATGTGATGAATACAGCAAGGCCTTTGAAGACATGATTGAGTTAAAACAAAGTAAGAGTGTATGCCTGACCCATGATGACTGTTGTTCTATAAAAAGAGGATATGAGGTCACAGAGGAGAGACTTCATGAAGACACAGTGAGGAACTCCACAACTCAAGAGAGAAACCTCAGAAGGAACCAATCCTGCCAAGACCTTGATCTTGACCTCAGACTTCTGGTCTCCAGAATTGTGAAAACAGAAATTTGGGTTATTCAGGCTTCAGAGTCTGTGGTTCTCTGTCTGAGCAAACGTGTACATACTGCTTTGGCTGAGAAGGGTCCTTCCAAAGTTTTTAGCCATCTCTGCCTATGACACACAAACCAGCTGCTGTCTTCATTACTAAACTCTTCCAGACTAAAGTGGGAAATGATTGAGCAGTGCTGTGTAGAGAGGTCAGGAAGCTGGAGAGACTAGAATACTACCTACACTATCATATTCACCAGGTCAGGCATCAACAGCCTTTCTCCTCCATTTCCTTTGTAAGGTGGGGCTTCTGTGTGCTTGCTCCATGTGAGAATAGCTGGCATCACCCGGAACACAATGGTCATGCTTTGGGGGCCCTGGTACACGTAGGCAACACAGGGACCCGTCTGCCTGTGTTCATCAGAATACCACCACAGAAGTTGGAGAAAATTCAGATTAGGGACTTAGGAAACACTGACTCGGCAAGACAGTGAGCACAGGTTGCTAGCCAACTACTACATCTACAAAGCCTTTCAGCCATTGGTCTGACTTCTGTGTGTCATGGCTTGGAACGCTGGATTATGCATGGTGACACTAGTAACCAGTTACAATGCTGATTGCAGACATCTCTCAGATGCCCCCGATTCCTTCTGGTTCACCATAGCTGTGACTGGCTCGGGCCTGCACACAGCAGCTCAGGCCTCTGCGGTGGCTGCTTCGGTGCTCTGGAGATGGTCCACCTGCCTCTCCACCAGGCACTGCCTCAACTGCCCACCACAAACCCACTCCATTGCTTAAAGACGACTCTTTCTGTGCCTCAGTGTCTCATCTGCGACATGGAATAACACACTTCTCTCAGAGTCGTCAAGAGAATCAAATGAAGCAACATCAAGTGAAAGCTCAGAAAGAGCACAGCACACAGTGGATAAAGAGAGGGCAGCTGTTCCTCTCACCCAGGGAAGGAGTGTGAGGGTGTCTCTGTACCTGATCAGAAGATGCCACAGTAGAGATTCTAAGGGCCCCCCATGTGTTGATGGCTTGGTCTCCAGCATGGTATGGTAAGGAGGTGACAGATCCTCTAAGAGACTGGACCTAGTGGGAGGAACTTAGATCACTGAGGGATGGTTGGATCTCTGTTCCCTTCCTGGCCACAAGATGAGCAGCTTTGCTCTACCTGTGACCCAATCATATCCGCTGCACCAACAGGTCATGGACTGATACCTCTAGAACTATGCACCCAAATAAACCTGTTCTCACCAGCTGATTATCTCAGTTATTTGTTACAGTGACAGAAAGCAAACTGACACAGAGGGTCATAGGTTTCCTGGACATTGACACAGAGCTGCCTCCAAACCAGGTTCTGGGTTGTTCTTGACCGATCTGCTGTCCACAGGTGATCTACTTGCCATAGCCATCCCAGTCTCAGAGGGGTGTGATGTGTGTGATACCCAGAAAAGGTAGTAACTCCCTATTCTCTTGACATCCAAGATTCTCTCACCCCAGGACTTTGTTTCTGTTTTGTTTTGTTTTTTTTCATTGTTGTTGAAACAGGATTTCAAGTAGGCCAGACTAGCCTCCAACTCACTATATAGCTGAGGACCTTAAACTTCTCAGTTCTCTACTTCTCAAGAGCTTGGATTTAAATTTGGACTTTCTGTCTTTGAAGCAGGGACAGACAGTCTGACCTTAACCTGGAACCTAACCCTGAATCAACCATTTTTTAGCCTGTCCCAGTGAAATGACAACAGTGCACAGCCCGTACGGACTCCCTGAGCCAAGGCGTTGACATTGGCCTCAGAGTCTGCCCTGGAGAGCTTCCTGCCTGATGGTCAAGGCTCCTCATGCTTGATAAAGGCCGGATGAACAAACCAAGCATTTGATGTTTTGTCCAAAACAAACCTTCAAGACTTTGAAGTTGACCTAAGTTGGCCTCCTTTCCACACAAATGAAAGGTTTACTTCTAGCTCATGACAGGTACCACTGCTAAAAGTTAGTAAATCCAGGGGAATAAGAATTATTACTATTATTATTATTATTAGCTCAAAGACAAAGGTTAAATTATACATTTAAATCTTTTGGAGCGGGGCACGGGTTACTGGTGGTTGAACTCAGGGTTTCATGCATGCTAAGCATACATCTTGTGAGTATGTGTGTGTGTGTGTGTGAGAGAGAGAGAGACAGAGACAGAGAGAGAGAGACAGAGACAGAGACACAGAGAGGGAGACAGACAGTAATGGAGGGGAGGGAGAAGAGGGGAGGGGAGAAGACGAGAGGAGAGAAGATGGGCAGACAGTCTTTAAGCTCTAGTCTAGGTCCCAACTTATGGGACTTTTACCTAGATGTTCCTAAACACCTGTTCTCTGGAGCCCAGGGGGGCATTTTCACCATGGCCAGTGACACCCACATTTCTTGGTCTTTTATAGTTGAGGGACAGTAGGGAGTAAGGCATTCTGACAGAGAATTGACTGAGAACAAATTTTCTAAAACCGACAGGCTATAACTGGTTTGCTTTTGTCCCTATCTCAGCTTAGTTAAGACTCTCACTGGGTCCTTAGGTCACTTTTCAGTACAGTCACTCAGTACAAATAAAGTGAAAAGGTACTGAAGTTACCTCACCATTAAATACAATTTTGGTGTCATAATGCATGGTTCCATTCACACTTGAGCCGGTGATAGTTTTCTGAAGTCAAGTTCATACCCTGTAAAGTCTTGCTTATACTCGCCACTTCCATGTCCCCTACTCATGGATGGCTGAGACTCCAAGACGCATTGTAACCAAAATGAGGACCAAAACATAGCTTCTGTTTGAAGACTACATGCAAACTGAAACAGGAACAGGTAGAGAAATGTGGTTCTCAGAACTCAGAAACAAACTGAGAGCAAATTGTGGGGACCTGGTCTGGGTTCTGTGAACATGGAGTTTTCTCTTGCTGGGCACTCTGCTCACAAAACAAGCAGAGGGGAAATGACCCTAGACGGGTCCTTTCATCAAGGGACAGGGTGTTCTGCAGACAACTCTGCAGTGGACAGACTGTCTCGGCACACTGGTCTGCAGCCTGTATTCACAGCCATGTCAGTGACAAAACTGGAAACTCCATTTTCCAGAATACTATTTGAAATACCGCTGTTTCTAGGACACAGTATATTAATGCAGAAAAGAGTAGTTATCCTTCTCTAAACTTAAAGGTAACTGTAGGATAAATTTACAGAGTTTCTCTCTGCCTCAAGGGACATGTGTCCAAGAATGTGATTGACACAGATGAAACCAATAGAGTCAACTACTTTTCAACCAACCAGTGACTTAAGGGGGAGGGTCTAGAGGGAAAGTAGAAAAAGCTGAGTAGAAAAAGCTGGGTAGGAGACATTGGGCGAGGCACCTCCGGTCTCCATCTTGGGTGTGTGTGCTGGAGGTCCACCGGACTTCTGATAAAATGCTGGCTCCCCCATATGAAATTTCTGTCTCTTTCCCCAGGGATGAATATTTTCTGTGTAACCTGGAATAAACAGGTTTCTCTAATTGAAGAGCATTTTCCATTCTCTCAGTCAGTTTAAATCTTGGGGGGTGGGGCTGAACTCCAGGATTCACTGCCAGAGGAGAATTCACAAGACAGTAACACAAGCTAATGTGGTGGTTTACACCTGTAATCCTAGCATATCAAGAAGCTGAGGCAGGAAAATCACAAGTTTGAGGTCAATCTGGGCTATACAGCAAGATCTTATCTCTAAAAACATACAACAAAATCTTAAAGGGATGCAAAATCTTCACCTAACAAAGCAATATATTACTTGTGCACACTCATATCATATCTGTGGACACTTATAGATTCACATATTTGTGAACAGACATACACATAAACCATAGACACCCATGCCTGTTTATGAGTAGATACTTAGTGTCATCTGAACAGACCTGATCTGTCAGTGCTTCCTACTGCAGATAAATACCTACTGCAGAAGGATGTGTGTACGCGCATGTACAAACACATGCGCACACACTCAGGCACACATATGGACGTATACACAGATACAAAAAAATCAAACTCTTTAAAATTGTGAATACAATTGAACTACATTTATGAAATTGAAATTTAATTGACTTTTCACCCCCTTTCCTTTATAATACAAATAGTTAGAAAACATCTCACATACATGTCACCTTAAACAGAATAGACAAGTCTTATAACTTTGCTTTGCCTTTTTTTCCACAAATGAAAACTAATTATTTCTGGTCACACTGGTTGGAAAATAATCTGAAACACCTACAAAACTTTTCAAAATTCCATACAATGCAATAAGGTATTTTTGGACAAATACCCTGGCTTAGCCTAATACTACCAACTTTATGATATTTAAGTTTTTATTAAGATCAGAGTGGTTTGAAGTGTTGATATGGCAGACCATAAGACGAAGAACCTACAGCACTATTACCAGAATTAGAAACAAGCAAAATCTCAGTATGGCCAAACTTGCATTTCTCAGGAGGCAAACATGACTGATAATATATGTCTTATTTACCTCACCAAAAGTGACTATTCCAGAGACCAGAATTAGAAATTTTATCTAGTTATTTTGTTCTCAAAGTAATTTCTATCTTTCCTGTTGTACATTTAATATCCTTCAGGAGAAATTATATAAAGGTTAAAATCAAGAATGAAAATGCTCCATAATATACCCTAGGAGCGTGACAGGTACACTTCAACACATAAACCAGGAATTTTTGTATAAAGGCTTTTGTATAAGGCTCTAATGATCCAATCAGCACATGAAACACCAAGCCAGCTGACTTTGTTTTCCACAGAAGATCAGAGATGACACTGTTCCACTGGATTCCACAGCAGAGACTGTTGGCTACATTTAATTAAAGACTAACAACTTGCAAAGAGTAATGAAAGGGGGAAAGGCTGGCACTACTCTACCTTACAGGTTGTAGTTTGGTCTCTAGTTTTCTGTGGTAGAGATAATTTGGGGGAGGCATGTTCAGGTAGAAATAAAAACAGCTTTGTGTTCTATGTATTTCAAAACTTAAAATTATTTTTTTTCTAAGCTCCCTGGATTCTGTCAAATAGTTTGGGGTAGGCCAAGGTCTCCTTCATGAGGGGAAATGCCACAGCTCAGCCATTGCTGGGTCTACCAAGAAGAGGGAGGGCCACCTGATAGCCTGGAATCTGAAGATCTCTGGATACTTGTGCATCATTTTGATTTACCGCTTTTTTAACCTCTCCAGCCTGGGAAAGTTACCACATCCACTTTGTTTTTTTTTCTGATTTGGAGCACATGGCAGCACACACACTCATCTACAGGTACCTGGGAGGAGCCAATGATAGCTCTACAAACCTAAAGTTTGCTACAATAGTGACTTGAGCCTTGTGGGTATGGCCAGCAACTCAATGAGGTTCAAGGACAAGTCATTAGCACAGATGTCTCCAGTATATCAACCTACACAGAAGCCATTCCTCGAGGTTCCTTCAACAAAGACATGGCCTCTGGGTTTGGAGGGTCTATCTGCCCTCTTCCTCCTACCTTCTGCAAAACTCCAGCACACATTGCTGTTTCATGGCCTTGCTTCTGTTTTATTATTTATACATACCTACCACTTAACACTTCAGTCTTCTACCCAGTTACTTATTTACTCAGATGTTGTAAATACCATGAGAAGAAAGATGTTCCTAGTTTTGAATAATGCACCTTTGATACATAACAGATGCTCAATAAATATTTGTTGACTGAATAAAAATTTGCAAAGGTGAGTATTGTATATAAGCTGAGATGCTTACAGAATGCATCAGTTCTGCAGTGATGACCATACAAATGTTACCGGTAAGCTAGAACCTTCTCCCTTGGCAATTGTGGAGTAGACACAGCACAAGACGAGGCCTACAGGTCTACGGGAATGGACCTATGAGGAGAGAAAATCTGAATGCTGGAGACCCTTCCCTGACAGCTTAGGAAGACAAAACCCCCTGCTCCAGCTCCGCTCAGATAAGCACCTTGAGGATATCTCCTGACTTCCCTTTTGTTTCTATTTTGCAATGCTGACACAATGAAACAATCATGTCATAGGGCTCCCAGCACTACAAAAAGCAAAAAAAAAAAAAAATCATAGCATCAAACTTCCTGGATGTAGCCTGAACTCCTGACTGAACTCCAAGGACACACTCAGCTCCTTCCTGGGGAAATGTCAAGGTCATTCATTATTCTTAAAGAAACACAAATATATAAATCCCTTTTAATTTAAGTTTCCCAACTGTCCACTCCTTCCAACTGACCATTTACCAAACCGATAAAATATTATTTGGAATATCACACGAATCAACTTCCAGACCATTATCTGTTCTTCATTTGTCTCAAACTAGCAAATCTATTTTATGAAAAACCTACTTAAATACAGAGAACATGCATTACAATGCTGCTGTTAGAGATTTGGTTTGCCAATTGTTGGGGTTTTTAAAAGCCATGAACTTGCTGTTTTTAATTTTCCATATGGGTAAAAAATACATGAATTTCAAAATTATAATGTATAAGCAATCATTTAGAAAGAGAAAAATATCTGGCTATGAAAATTAGAATGTGTATGGACATTGAAGTTTCTTTGGTTGCCATCAAAGAAACTGTTATCAAAAAAAAAAAATCAGTGTTCTTTCAGTTGTTAGTCTTACTCAGTTTGACTATATTATGGCACAGTTCTATTTACTTGCTCAGGTCTTCCAGGAGGATGATAGCAGACAGTCATCTGTATCAGTTACTTTTCCTACTGTGACAAACTACCTGACAAGAAGCAACTGAAGGGAGGTTTATTTTTGCTTACAGTTCCACACATACAGCCTGTCCGGGAGGGGAGTCATGGTAACAGGAGAATGAAACAGTCAGTCACATTGCATCCAAAAGAAGAGAATGATGAAGGTCTGTGTTCATCTCCTTTTCTCCTTTTGATTTCGTCCAGAACCCCAGGTGTTGGTTTGGTGCTGCCCAGTTAATGTGGGTCTTCCCACCTCGGTCAACCTAATCTAGATAATCCCTCCTAGACTTGCCTAGAGATTTGTTTCCATGGTCATTCCAAATTCCATCAAGTTGACAAGATTAACTACCACACCACCCTTGAACCTTAAGCACCACACTTGTACTTACAATTGACTTGTTTATATAAAGCATCGTGGAGCTATGAAGTGTTACACATGATGTTTGAAAAATAAGTGGGCAGGGGATTTGGGGCTCAGAAGTTAAAGATTAGAAGATATGAAATGAATAAATTCTTGAGAGTTAACTCAAGTGTCAGTTCTGTGACCTTCCCTTCTGCCATACCAAACACACATGCTACTCACTGCCTCTTCATTTCATTACTTTTTCCTCGCCTTCAGACACTCACGTTCACTTTAGGCCTATGTCATCTTTTACAGACTGCATTACTCTGGGGTGTCATGATGGTCTCTGCAGCCCACTCCACCTCCTTGTGAGATAGTGAGGCTTAGTTGTGTCCTCCTTTAGTACCCACATCTGATCACTTGCTTCCTGGAGAGGAGGCAGAAACTTCAGGTTCCAGAACAGAGGCAGGCCTGGTGGGGAACCTGAGGCATAATGGTGACTTATTGCCAGGCTTTAAGAGACCTGTGGGTCTGAGATGGAGTCTGTCTGGGGTCCTCCAGAACCATTAAATTAAGGAGAACATGTTCATCATTCAGCAGTCAGAAAAACCCCTAACAGACTTGCCAGCTCTCCAAACAAGTGTGTGTGTGTGTGTGTGTGTGTGTGTGTGTGTGTGTGTGTATGTATGGTATATGTGTGTACATCTACACACATATACAGCATTTTGCATGTATTTGTACATACGTACATGCCACACATTTATATATAAACTGTAGCTTTTAAACTTTGCTTTGTATTGATTTACTTAGTTATCTGAAGCAAAGTCTCCCTATATAGCTTAGTTAGACTCTGAACTCTCCATTCTCCTGCTTCAGTTTCTACAGTAGCTGAAATTACAAGTGTATGTCCCTATGTACAAGTAATTTTTATGTGTACAGTTACACAAAATATATTTTGTAGAAAAGAAGTTTGGGTTTTGTTTTGTTTTTGTTTTTAGACAAAGATAAACAAGGAAATTGTGGTACAAATAAGTAAGGGCCAAATGGTAAGCCAAAGGCTTGTGATAGAGTGACATCAATGGAGGCAGCTGGACGCTGGGTCCTCAAACTCCTGCCACAGGGCTCAGTGGGAAGGCCTCAGGATACAGAGGCCTGTATAGCCTTCCAGAAGGGTGTAGAGCAATCTTTTCTATTGATGGTGACTGAGAGAAATTTCAAGAAATTTCAAGGGTAAGATGCAGGGATCCTAAGTGCACTAACAATCCTGCCCAAGGAATCACGCTACCCAAAATGTCTGCAATGCTATTCTGAAGATTCATAAACTATCAAACAAAGTCAGTTGCTACCAGACTGATGGATCCTGATTCCAAGCCCAGAAGAACTCCACTGGCATGTGTGGAAAGACCCATGTTAAATCTTCAATGACACCCTCCCTCAAATTCAGGGCTTCAGTTCTTTGACCACTTCTTAAAGCAGCTTTCAGTAGAGGGGCCAGACCCAAGAATAAGACTGAGACAAGGATAGTGTCAGTGGGACTAGGAGGAGGTTTGCCCTCTTCCTTTCAGACATCCTCTGATCTCTGGAGACTTGCGACACCTAATTGCATCCATTGTTACCACTGAGTACATCTACACAGCCTTAGAGGAGGCAACCCTTTCTTAAGAACCCCTGCCATGTTTGTGGCTGAAGCCTCCCTTCTCACTCCTCATGGCACCCCATGCATGGCTATTGGTGTACACTTGAGATAGAATTCAACTACAGAAACCCTGCTGCTGAATTGAGAACTCTCTTGAGGAGATAATGTTCTCAAGCTACACAAGAACAGGCTATCACTCTACTATGCTGCCATTTAGTGGCACAGGGTGCTGGCTCAGGAAATGTTGACTATCAGAATGTTCTTTGTAACTCTGGACAAACTAAATGCTATTCTGAGAAACTTTGAAGTATCCAGTAGAAATCAGAGTCCGAAAACACGAGTCCCATCCCAACAGCAACAGGCTGACTCTGGGCTTAGCCAGGTAGGAGTGCTCTCAGACCCTCAGTCCTCTCTACTATTAAAAGTGGCCTGGCCTGACAGAGGCCAAAAGGGGAGACACCTTGTGGTGCCTTGGTACCCTGAAAACGCAGGTCACTTACAAGTTCTGAGAAGCCACGGACCACCTGCCGTCGCTTTAGGTTGGTCTCTCCATCCAGGTTGGCAGTCTCAATGTGGCACAGCCCATCTGGGTCGCTGGAGGACAGCAGCAGAATGTCTGCAGGTATGATCTCATTGCAGCGAAGATGCACGAAGTCGCCCACACGGATTTCTTTCCAGTATCGGTTCACATACTTCTTTTCTTCCCTAGTAAGAGACTTTGGTTAACTCATCTAGCAAGATATGACTAGAATAAATTTGGGTTGTTTGGAAGTCATATAAAAGTTGTTTCTACTTTTTCACAATAAAAAGTTAAAAAAAATAAGATTGGGGCTGGAGAGATGGCTCAGCAGTTAGAAACACTGGCTGCTGAGGACCTGGGTTCAGTTCCCAGCACCCACATAGCAACTAACAACCATCCATAATTCCAGTTCCACTGGATTCAACACCCTCTTCCATCCCCTTCAGGCATTGTATGCATAGGTGGACTTAGATACTTGCCGGCAAAACATTTGTACATATAAAATAATAAATAAATAAATAAATAAATAAATAAGGTTAAGGCTGCATATTGCATATAATTCTATTTGTATAAAGTAGCCAGAATAGACAAAGATAGGAACAGAAGGTAGATTCATGGCTTCTGGGGGTGACTGGAGCTAGACAGTATTGTGGGTGCACAACACTGTGGATTCACTAAATGCCTGACTTGCTCACATGAAAATGACTAAAATGATCACTCCTAGGCACATGCTCCAAAAGAACGGAGAGCAACGTTTCAAACAGACTGTCAGCATTCGTTGTGGTATTACAACAGCCACAATGTGGAATTAACTGTCACCCTCCAGCTGATAAGCAGGCAGGCAAATACAGTGCACACACACACAAGGAAATGTCATTGGGTATTTAAGAAGTGCCAGAGCACAAGAGAACCTTGAAGATGCTACGTTAAATAAGGATTCACAAAAAGGCTATTGCAAGGCTCTACTCATGAGGTAGCTAGAACAGGTAACTTCACAGAGAAAGTAGATTAGGGCTGCCAAGGGAAAGGGGAGGAAGAGCAAGGAGTTTCTTCATAGGTACAGTTTCTTTTTGGTGATGAAAATGTTATGGCAATAGATAGTGATAATGGTTGAATTACATAGTATCACTAATGTCAAATTATATACTTAAAATAGTTACAGTGGCAAAGTTTGTTGTGTTTTTGGTCACAATTTAAAAACATTAAAGAATGTTAAAATGGTTGAAATAGTAATGTTTGCTATGCTTGTTTTTTCACAATAAAAAGGACATCATTTAAAAACTGTAAACCCTGTGAAACTAGATTTAAATTACACCAGAGTACAAGATGCTGCATGGTACAAAGTGTTGATGCTGAAGCACAAGGTCTGGTTCTGATCTCTGAAAAAACCTGCCACATTACACTGTCCTGTCTGCAAAATGGACACAAGACCAGAGTCATCCTCCCCTCCCATCTGGACAAGCAGACGACACCAGCCACCTGCTGAGAACAATTGCTGACCTCAGCAGCCTTCAAAACCTGCTGGTTATTACCAACAAAAATTTACATGGCCCCTGGGAAAACAAGCCCACTAATCCAATGCAGAATTATTTAGAGTTTCTTGAACATAACTTTGGCCATCTGGATATGAAGGACAGAGTGTGGAGAGCTGGCCACTAATGTTTCGAAATGTCTTTGATAACACTCTGGATTTAAGAGACTCCTAAGAAAGTTCATGGGCTGCTTGCCACTGATGCCACCTTCCCCCCACGCCACTCCTCTCTTTTCTGTCTCTTTCATTTATTGATACAGAATCTCACTATGCTTCACAGGCTGGCCTCAAACTCCTGGGCTCAAACGATCCTCCTATTGCAGAAACTCAAGTAGTTGGAACTACAAATATATACTACTGTTCCTGGCTTCACTTACATTTTAAGCCTCTGTTTTTTTTTTTTAATGTGTATGAGTGGACTGCCTCCATGTGTGCAGTGCCCATGAAGGACAGAAAAGGGCACTGGATCCCCTGGAACTGGAGTTATGGAGGTTATCTGCCACCATGTGGGTGCTGGGATTTGAACCTCAGTCTTCTGCAAGAACAGCCAGTGTTCTTGCAGCCATTGCTCCAGCCCCTAATCCTCTATTTGCTTATGTTTCTTTAATTCAAGATCCACCAAACTAATTATGTACAAAGTATAACTCTGGCAATTATAAAACAAAGATTTAAATGTAGCTTCCATCCTGGAATATAAACACTAGGAGAGACATAGCCACTAGAGTATGTTCTGTGGGCTGTAGCAATCAAGCTCAGCACTTGGCCACCAAGACCACACTCCCTACAAAACAAAATATGCTTCAGTCTAGGTCCACTGTAGTGACCAGCCCTACCACTTGCTGTCCCACATAGACCTATCATGATTAGCTTAGGGAATCACAGGGTCCACCTATCACACTAAGGTCTCACCGGTGGGGAGCTCTGAGATAAGGCACTCTATCACCTGGCATCCTTGCTTACTAACTACCAGTCTTAGTTCTTCCAAACATAGAGATAAATGGCAGGCCTTGATGTCAAACAGAAGAATACATGTTAAACATATCCACAGTTCTTTTTCCAAAGGTCAGACCTTGATGTCACATAATTATAAGCACTGCCTTTAATCTTCTTCCTTATAAGACCAATGCTGGGTTCCTACAGAAAGTACAGGGCAATCTCAAAGGGCTGATCCTTTTGGAAGATGTTTTCCTGAAGATAAGTCACAGAGAACAGCAGCACATATCCTCAAGCTAGTGGAGAGGGCTTTGGTCCCGCAGGATCCTCAGATGGGGTGGTTTTGGGAATCATCTGAGGGCAGTGGTGACAGGAAGGGAGGTTCGCCAGCACCATCTGTGTCTTGTTCATACACTGAAAATCAGAAAGCTGGACTTGCCCTCCCCATTAGAGTTCAGTTTTAGAACAGTTAGGAGGGAAGCACGTGCATCTTATAGGGAATTCTCCAACAACTCCAGAGATAATCAACTGGGGGCACCATGTGGAAGCTTAGGACCTCAGTCTTCACATTAACCTCAGGACAAGGCATATAGAGAGCAGCGGCCCCCATCCAAGATGCCCAGAAAAACTCTGTTCCCAAAAAAGGCATTACAGGCTGCAGGGTCAGGGCTGACAATCCCTTCTAGAGAGACCTTGTCTCTGAATGCAGTCTGAGCTAGTGGAAGAGATTAGGATTTCAGCAGTCAAAGTTGGTGGGACACAATTCAGCCCATCATATTGGGAAAGGCTAGGGAAAAATATATAGTCTCTATCATTCCCCCCTTAAGTGGGGGTGGTATACATTGCTGTTAACATAAATAGGCAGACATTTTTACCATTGAATCCGTTATAAAGAGCTCTTTTATCTCCTCCACAGACCCAGGGGAGCATCAACAGTCTACCCTACTACAATCCTTCTTGCTGCTTTCTCTTATTTCTTTGTATTCTTTCAATGGTAAAAATGTCTGCTATTTACATTAACAGCAATGCATGCCACCCCCACTAAAGGGAGGAATGATAGAGACTGCATATTTTTCCTAACTCTTTCCCAATATGATGGGCTGAATTATATCCCATTAACTTTGAATGTTGAAGTCCTAATCCCTTCTACTAGCTCAGACTGCATTCAGAGACAAGGTCTTTCTAAAAGGAACTGAGTGAAGGTGATGTCATGGGGTGCCAATCCAATCTGAGTAGTGTCTTTATAAAAAAAAAAAGAAGAGATAACAGAGATATGACTGCACAAGACACTGTGCCAAGATGACCATCTACAGCCCTCTTGAGCAACCAGGTCCACAGACACCCTGATGCAGACTGGGAGGAATACATTTCTCTTGTTTAAGCCAGCTGGTCCGGGTACTTGGTTATGACAGTCCACCTAGATTGACAGAGCCCCAAATTGCATAATGTTCAGTAATGTCTGGTCAACATCAGCTGATACAATGGTGAGTTGGAAATTTCCCATACTATAATAACATCACAACTTTCCTAACACTAGGACATAATGCATGGCTTCCCTGTTTGCAGTAAGACTGTCCCAAATGAGGCTCCTGAGCTGCTTACCGCATAAAGTACAGAAGGTAAAGACAGTGATGCATGGCCATAATATTAGATGATGAGTGACTGTCACTTGGTTGCAACTTTTCTTCATCACACTTTTTATCTTTTTCTCCCCCAGCCCGGACCCACTGCTGAGAACCAAACCAACAGCTTCTTTACACTGAGCAAAATCCCAACCCCTTAAGATTGTGTTAAAGCACGCTTCTGGTTGTAAACAAAGTTTACTGCCAAGCAGTGTGCCAGTTCCTCCAGTAGCAGATCCACACTGCAGCACCAGATTGCATCAAAAGATCACATGCAGTGAGCAACCTGGGTCTGTGTAAGGACGTGTGGGCCACCAGGACACCACAGTGATGTTCTGACAAGAGTGAAACTGCCAATCTGCTGATAATGCCTGTGTTGGAAAGGAATCTCACTGTTAGAAATCACATGACTAAGGACTTTGAATTCTGTGACTGGTTAGAAGGAGTAGCTCACAGCCTGCAATGCCAGAAAAGGAGGAGGCGAGCAGAGGAAGAGGGAGGGGAAGGAATCGTGTGTTGTACCGATTTATTCATATGCTTGTGCTGCACATCCCTAAAGCGTGAGCACCGGGTAAGTACCATAGAGACAGCAGAAGCAAATCCACCTGACGCACAATGGCCTCTTGAGCAGCACCCTTTTTTAGGCATTGGCCAGATGACTGACTTGGGTCTGCCTCCTCTTTCCTCAGGCTACTGTGCCCAATGCTCGGGTGGGTGAGACTTGCAACCATTCCCCACCACAGGGGACATCTCAAGGGTCACAGCACTCCAGAGCCTCTCTGCAGGTGTCTTCACTTTAATGTTGATCTCAAGGGAATTTATATTTAAGCTATTTGGCCTCACTTTTCCCTAGACAGTAAAGGAACAAGGTTTGTTAAAGTAAAGACAAACTCTGACCTGTCCTCAAACCAGTTAACACTCTCTGGTGGGCATTGCCATTCCATGTATAAAAGCAGTCACAACGATCATTTGAATTGCCACCAGCCCTGCATCCAGCCTGGTCTCTGAATTTGTGAATGTTATCATTCCATCAGCAAGAATCTAGGATAGATAGGAAGACGAAAGAATAAAAAACATGCTCGTTTCTGACTCTGCATACAGCGAGTCAGTCCACATTTGTTAGGTGGCAATCATTCAAGTTTGGTGATCCTGCTGTCAGTACAAAGTAGCCATGAGCATTTGCAGTGGCATGCTGCTGGCACTTGTGAGGAGGTCTGTGAAACCCTGCACATTCACACATACATGGATCTGCTGTCTGCCATGCTCCCCAGAGCATCTCACTGTTGGAGAAGCCTACTTCATCTACTTTTAGCAGATGAATGAAAAGTTTTAAATAGTTGTGATCTGCACGCCCATTTGATTTTCTTACCCTTACTCCACCTGACAACTTTCTACAGCCATATTTCACTGTTCTTGTGTTCTAAATTTTTCGAGCTTGAATGTAACTGCAGACTATTTTCATCACAGCATATGGTACCCCTTCACCCGGGCAGCCCACAATCTCCTGCTTACCCAGCTTGGGGAATGAAAAGGGGTGGAATAGCAAGAGGACTCACTTCTCTTGATCTCTCCCCTTTTAAAGTTGTCTTTCCTTCAGCAAGAGTAAAATGGAGGGAAGATATCTTAGGTCTCAGTTTATTTAACTTAGGATGGACGAGAAGGAGAACTAAGAAGGAAAAGAACAGAGCCTTCTCAAGGTTTAAATATGTTAAAAATTTAAGGACAACTAACACCAAAAGGAGGAATACTTGTTTTAATGGGCAATAAAAGAATAAAAGCCTTCCTGGAAGAGGAGGCACCTAAACTTAATCCTAAAGGAGCAAAAAATCTTAGCCTGACCTGAATTTCCTGAACCAAAGAAGACTTCTTGAGTGAAAGAGAATTTTATTTGAACCAAGTATAGAAGGGCAGTGCCCAAAGGATGAAGATCAGATCAAAAGCTATCATCCATTAGCAGGTTCAAAGTCAAAGGTCTCTAAAATTGATTGAAAGAAACCATGAAGTTCAACTGTACTATCCAGGTGAGAAGATAAGTCATCAGGTGGGGACAATCAGGCCATAGGCATCAAGGTGTCGAGCCCATGTGGCCAGAGCTGTTGTCACCCAAGAGCACAGCCTCCTGGAGAAGGGCTAGAGAATCTTACTGCTATGACTCTGAGTTCATGAAGTTGAGGGGCTGGGAGGGTGAGCCAGAACAGATATCCACAGTTTTGAAGACAAAGGCAGAGAAAGATACAAGCAGGGGGTGCCTGAGCAGAGAAATGGTGTCTCCTCACTGAGCATGCCTTGCTGAGATCCTCAGAGGAATGTTCGGGGAAGACAGGCAGAGGTGAGCCTTGGGCAGAGTGAGGGAGTACTGAGATGAGGGATGGTAGCAGGCAAGGCCCATCAGGAACCAAAGCTGAGCTCATATTCCGGGCAGGGCTGCAGGCAGATGGGGAGCCCCACACAATTACATGCAGGCTGATAGACAAGGGTTCAGTCCACTTTTGGAAGGTGAGCCTAGGGCACTAAAAAACTGTGGGCACTGAAAGTAAGAGACCAGTGTGCTGTGCATTGTGCCCGGAAACCCTGCCTTAACCTTCCGTACTGAGTGAACACAGCTGGCAAAACAGTCCTGGAATGTGTGCATGAATTGCCACATTCTCATCTCATTTTGGAAACTGTAACTCCCAGTGGCACACCCATGAAGACAGAGTGTCATCTTTCCAAACATTCCTGGCATGTGTTCATCTCTCCTGAGATTTACTCACTACTCAAACACATAAGACTGTTTAGTCTCTTGAAAGAGACAACTGTTCAGAAACAGACCTCTGTGTAAGGGTCATAGGTGCTAAGGAGTGACCAGTGCTTTCATATGAGGCTTTTAGCCAACACCAGCTGGTCTAAATGGTTTAGACCGGGTTCCTTTCAGCACTGAGACACCACAGTATCAGTACTGGCAGTAATTAAAACCAAAAAGTGAATGCAGCCTCATTCACACTATGTGGTGTGGCGTTACCACATATTACACTTCCTGGCCTGTATCTTGGGAATTCCTCACTTGATCCTAATAGTGCATTCCAACCTTCAGACAGAGAAAGGGACCCTAAAGAGACTGACCTGCCAAATGTCACAAATCTATGTGACTCCAGGGTCCATGATGCCCAGGGATGCTTGCTTGACCTTGAAAGCATATTTAACCTGGTGACCTAAGACAGGAAGTCTCACAAAGACTTTGCAAAATGCTAAGAAGGAAACTCTATCTCTCCCTCATTTTAAAATGTGGTCTGAGAATAAATATTGCTACGCATGATAATAGATGGAAAGGCAGCCAGTCGCAGACCTCAGCCAGTGTTTTGAAGGCACAGAATAGCACATTTCAGTCCATTTGTCAAAATGCCTGCCTATTTGCAAACAATAAGAAGGGGCTCTTCCAAGGTCAAAAGACATCAAATTGCAGTTTGTGCAACAAATTGGCACATGTGCCCTAATGTGGCCTGAGCAGATTGAGAGATGAGATCATTGTTTGTAGGGCCATTTGTGTTCAAAACTCTGAGCTGTGTTTTACAGAGACACTGCTCCACTCTAGCATTCTATCCTGGTGCCTTTTTCCCTCTGAGCTAAAGAGGCAGCTGCTTGAGTTCTCACTGGGGCAGGAAGCTGTTTTATCTTGTGGCTTCTGGATGAAGGGAAGCTCTGAGTATTGCTCCCTCCTGAGGAAGGCACACCTGACTGCAGGAAGCAGCCACAGGCTCCAGGTTTGTATCCAGCAAGGCATAAAGCCACCCCACCCATTTACAAGGATCCTTCCTGCAGGAAATGTTTACAAATCTACTAAGCTACTGGCTTTGGGGAGATCAATGATCACTGATGATGCCTCCCATCTGGTGGATTCCTTCACTTAAGCTCATAGAGCCCCCCACTGCCTCAGTGCATTTATGTTCTCATCTGAATTGGTGAGTCATGTCCTTATGGGCAGGCTCTGGGCTCAGAAGCCTAGGCTGAGTGCCTCAGCTTCCTGATCCATGAAAGAGGAATCTGAGCTAGCTCAGTATCTCAGCAAACCAGCCTCTTTACGCCCATCTCCCTATAGCTCTTTACTCCCATCCCATGGACTTTTTGCTCTCCTGGCACCAGATGATCAACACAGGACTAAGGCAGGTCATGTCCACTACTGGACTCCACCTTCCATGTTGTTTTCTAAGTGACTTTTTTCCCACTATCATGCTTGAAGTAAGTGTTTGGTTTTAATAATAAAATCAGAAATGACACAAATGAGCCATGAGATACATCTTACATTTGATTTGTGGTTAAGAATTAAAACAGAGTTGGTACATTCTTTATCAGAGAGCACTTCAAAAGAGTAATGAAATAAAGCACATAGGTACTACTTTAGCGTAATCACATAAATATGACTGCAGGGCTATTCACATCTCTGTCCTTTATTTCATCATATTCTCTGCAAAGGCGGGGGTCTTTCTGAACCTCATGTTGCCTCTGGTCTCCATCAGCTTAGCATCCTTGCTAGGACATCCTGGATTAAGTTAGGCATATGACCACTAAAACTGTACATTTGCTATAACAACAGAAATGCAGCTGGCTGAACATAGCTGGATGCTTCATGTCATAATCAGTCAAATGCATTTTATAGTCTGTAGTATGTCATGGTCAGGTAGGTTTAAATATAAAGCATTTAGTAAGATCCATAGAAAACTATATCTAAGAAAAGGGAAAGTCCACTGAATTGAGTCCACCACTTAGAGCAGCTCCCTTGAGGCCTCAAGCACCCTGAGGCTGAAGGGTCAGCAGGGTCACTGAGGGTCACCAGGGTCACTGAGGGGAGAAACACACAACCCTCCCTAAGAACAGAACTTGAGACAAGAGACCAAAGACTTGCATTTTAAAAGTTTAAATGAAATGGCTGTAGGAGAGAGAGAGAGAGAGAGAGAGAGAGAGAGAGAGAGAGAGAGAGAGAATGAATATGAATAAAAATGCATGCTTGAAAAAAGCTATTCTTGGGCCTAAAGAGTTACTAACCAGAGGAAGACAGCCATCAGACATGAGAAATCGAATGCCATTGCAGGGAGCAATCTCCTAGAACCTGACAGTCCACTGCAGGATGTTGAGAAGTGTGGGAGATGAGTTTGTCCTGCATCTGGACATTCCTAGAGACTCACAGAATTTATAACCACTCGTATCAACACCCATGCCCGCCTGCTGGTCCTCATCAGGACAGTCTATACCCACTTGTCTCTAACTTGATGCTGGTTTGGTTCAACTGAGCCTGTGCTCCCAATATGCAAATTTAATCTGCTCCCAAGTAAAACTCTCTTTGCTTGGTTTTAACCCTGTGAATGACTGCTTGGTTTACAGAGTCTTGTGAAATAATTAGTGCAAAAGCCTCATGCACTTAAAATAAAAAATATTTTCACATAATTTATTTTTCAGATGATGTACAGATAAATGAGTGTGTATTTGTGTGTATGTACACTTGTGTATAAGAGAGAAGCAGAGATGAAGAGACAGAATCAGATATGCAGAGAAATCTAATACAATTGAAATCACCTAGATGCCATGTACACTTGTTCCATAACAGACAGGGAACTGGGCAACCTAGAATGAGAGATAATAGCATCCACAGGTTTCTTAGATTCAGCACTACTGACTTCCTGAGCTAGGTGGTTCTTTCTCTTCTATCTTTTTGTCCCCAATCCTGGGGGACAAAATTAATTAACCAGGACCTCACACATCCTAGAAAGGCACTCTACCACTGAAATAAATCCCCATCTCTCTTTTCACTTTTTTTTAAAGGCAGTCTTATTAAGTTGCCCAGGCTATCTTTGAACTTGCAGTAGTTCAGATGGATGGCAGATGTATGCCTCCGGGCCCTACTGGAAGTCAAGTGGCAGTTCACAGCAGAGAGTTGTCTGTGAGTCACAGGACCTTGGGCAGCAGCCCTACATCCAACAGATGCCAGCATCCCTCCTTGGTGACTTGTGAAACTGACTACGGACATACTCAAATGCCTATGTGATTGCCCCTAGTTGAAAGTTCCTGCATCAGTGCACCCAAGACAAACATTCTAGAACATGGGTTATTAAATAAATGTTTACAGGTTCAACATATTTTAAAAATCATGTAGGTGAGAAGTCATCCCTTAAACAGAACCAGCAAAATCTGAAGCAAGAGTCTGATCCAAATGTATTGCATAATACCCAGAATGGACCACCCCTCTACAACTCAAATGTCTGTTCCTTCAGTAAAATGAGCTACCCAAATGTTTTAAATCTGGGACAAGATCAAAGGCAGTGAGAGACGATATTGGGAATGGCTCTTCTGGACAAAGCCTTCCAAAAGTACTAAAAATATAGCAGTTTAAATTATCAGCATATCAGTATTTTCTGATCTCACTCGTAAGTGAAGTCTTTGAAAGTCGATCTCACAGGATAGAAGGGGGAACAGTTGACATTAGGAGCTGGGGAAGGAGCTCACAGAGATACACAGTGGACACCAAGGGCTAGAAGAGGGAGAGCAAGGTTGATAGGTGCTAAGCTACAGTTAATCAAGAGAATGAATTCTGGTGTTCTACTGCACAGCTGTATGACTATGAACAATCATGGTGCATACTTTTAAAAAGGTAGAGGAATGCACCGAACTTTTTCACCACAAAGAAATAAGAGAATGAGATCTATATGGGCCATATGATTTGGACATTGCACAATGTATGCACCATCAAAATATTGCACGGTGCCCCATAAATGGAGAAGGAAAAAAAATTCACATTTTCTAAACTATTTTCTATTGTATATGTCACCTAAAAGTAACATGAGCTGTAAAAAAATGTCTGGACTGTGTGTGGGAGCACATGTGTGCAAAGGAGACAGCTCAGATGGAAGCACAAACCTGTAATCCCAGCATTGGGGAAACTGAGGCTGGAAGCTCAGATTTTGAGGTCAGTCTGGCTACAGAGCAAGAACCCACCACAGAAAATAGAAGGGGAAATATCAGCTGCTTTGAGGTAAAGTTAGAAAGCCCTAAGCACTTTTGCTGCTACAGAACTCCTGCCCAGATACAAGGGCCCTAGGCTTCTTCAGGAGGTGGCCAGGAGGCTGGGTTTCCCAGTCCAGAAATAGTGACAGACTACACACTGCTCTAAGAGTACAGTTATTCACTCCAATATGACACTGAACACCCAGGATAAATGACTTTTTCTTAGAAAATATATCAACCTGTCAGAGTAAAATGATACCTACAAACAAGATCTCTTACAAACCTCTTGGTGAGGTTTAAAACATACATTTGGGAGCTGAGAGCTGGAGAGAAGGCTCAGTGGTTAAGAGCACTGGTTGCTTTTGCAGATGATCTGGATTTGGTTATCAGCATCCACACGGCAGCTGAAAACTGTCTGTAACTCCTGTTCCAGGGGATCTGACGCCCTTTTCTGGGCTCTACAGGCACTGGGAAACCCATTGGCGCACTTATGTATATGCAGGCAAAACACTCATACATAGAAAATAAAAAATGTTTAAATGATAACAATAAAATATAAACTTGTGGACAGTTGTTTCTAGCATGGTCTTTCTCTTGTTGTTAAGAAACATTCTCAAAACACACAAGTTCTTGGTATTCACAGGGACTGGGACAAGATGTCACTCAGACCACTGAGTTGTCTTGTGAGTTAACCCACATCTCTCTGCTTTCTTCTATTTTGCTTTGTGCCTTTTTTGACAACCTGACCCATGGAATATAAAATAAAAACCTTTCTCTGTCTTTTACCTTGAAATATTTCTCTACTGATGTTATGATCTCTCTCTGTCTCTCTGTCTCTGTCTCTGTCTCTCTCTCTCTCTGTCTCTCTCTCTCTCTCTCGTGTGTGTGTGTGTTTGTGTAGTCTGTGCCTTTGGTGTAAGTTTTGCTATATTCAGTCTTACATTTGTAGATCATTAAATACGTCTGATCTCTCCAGACTTGGCTCAGGAAGCCTCTAGTGTCAGCTAACTGTACATGATGATTCCTAGTTTTGATGCTCATTTTAATATGAGGTGAGGGGCTGGAGAGATGGCTCAGAGGTTAAGAGCAGTGACCACTCTTTCAGAAGACCCAGGTTCAATTTCCAGTACCCACATAGTGGCTAACAGCCATCTGTGACTCCAATCCCAGGGGATCTGACATCCTCTTCTGACCTCAGTAGGCATTACATGACACAGGTGCACTTACACACATGCAGGCAATATACTCATACACATAAAATGAAAATAATGAAATATTTTAATATGAGATGAATAAATAGCACTTTATTTAAAAAAACATTTAAGTTTTCAAACCAACTGATATTCATTTTCATATGTTCGATCTAAGAGCCTTTATTATACTGTTTTTTTTATTGCTGTGACCAAAGAGCTGATGAGAAGTAACTGAAGGATGGAGGGTTTATTTGGCTCATGGTTTGAAAGAGCTACAGCCTGTGAGGGCAGAGAAGGGATGGCAGCAGGCATGTGAGGTTGTGAGGTGGCCGGTCACATTACGTTTACAGTGTAGGCACAGACAACAGGCAGACAGTGGGGCTGGGCTATGAACCTTCATGGTCTGTGCCCATAGCAGGCCCTGTCTTAAAGGTTCCACAGTCTTCTAAAACAGCCACCAGCAGGAAGACCAAGTGTTCAAACACATGAGCCAATGAGGGACAGTTTACATTCAAATCACAACCGGGCCCAACACATTTCTCCCAGTCAGCCAGTCCTTTCAACACTAATTATTAAGCCATCCTTTCCTGCACTGAATTGAGCATCCCTTCTGCTTTCTATTAAATGTTTGCATTGCTGTCTTCCGGCCCAAGCTTATCTGCTGGCTTCTAACAGTCTCCTTATGCTTTCCCGTGCCAACACCACACTTGTTTGACCAAGAAGGATGTTGGATCAGCTTCACCACTACTCTGGGCATTGGGAGGAGCTCTTCTGCAAACTGACCAAGGTGTAGCCTCTGGGTAAGACAATCCCTAAAACTGTGATCTTGCTTGGGAAATGGAACGTGTGATGGGTGAGGTTTTTACATCACTCACTGCAGGGATCTGTGAGTCACACATAATTTCAGGCTGTAGTCCTGGACCCACTATCTTGTCTAAAAATTTCTCCTATTTGATCTCTTTCCTTTGTACATGTCTTAGTGATAGAACCCCTAGAGAACCCTTCAGGTGGAATGGCACGGCACACATACACACAGCTCCTTCCAAGCAGGGCAATGTAAAATGGTATATGGTCACTCCTTCCAAAATACTCTGTGGTTGGGGCTGTAATGTGGCTGAGTGGCAGTGCACTTCTCTAGCATGCAAGGAGTTATGGATTTGATCCCTAGCACTTAAGTATACAAATGCAGTTCTCTTGATGGAGATCCTGCACTAAAACTGCTAAATTTATCTCTTAGTTCAGTTTTTGTTCCTTTTGGCTGGAACTATCTTCCCCAATTTTCCTTCTGGGTGTTCCCTGCTCCCTGCATTATTGTAAATATTAAGTGGATTGGCTCTGCTGGGTATGAGTTCTGTTGGCCAACTCCAGCTTCCTCCTCTGTTGCCAGGCATCACAGGTCAATAGTTACTATTCCTGGTAATCATGCTTTGGCTCTGGTCTGCTTTCCAATATGACAACAGTTCCCTTCAGTATAGAAGATGAAGTGGTTTCCCAAGAAGTAGAATTCAGAGCTTCTGTGGGTGTCTCTGGCAGACTCTCCCTGCCACTCGTGAGGCCCAGGAGAGAGGGTGGGTTAATTACCATTCACTGTACTTTTCCCATTGGTGGTCTCCTAACCTTGGCAAGCCCAGACTTTTTCTAAAATGTTTTACTGCATGGGAATGAAATCAGGTTCTCTCATGTACCAGGCATTCCTTGCTGAAATTGATTTCATCAAGTGTATGTGGAGGATGAGCAATGACACTAGAATTCAGAATGAACTCTTTGTTTTCCTCTTCGTGTAGAAGCATGATGAGAAGGGTCATGCTGAAAGTCATCTTCTAAACCATGAGAAGGGGACCACAAAGAGATTACCACAGATTTGCTATGTCCCTGTGTATAGTGTTATCCTCATCCCAACAATGAAGACACTGAGGGTCAGGAAGTTAACGCAGCATCCAGCTAAGAGTCAGGATGGCAGCTCACATACCCATTGAATGTGTCAAAATAAATTAACTCCTTTTTTCTAATTTTGGGTTACAGAGATGGAACGAATACTAAGAAATGTATAGCACTAAACTGTAAAAGTTCTCTCCTCTTATTTTGAAAAGATGTATTGTTTCCTTTTTGGTGAAAGTGAGTGGGTCATAAGTAAATACATAACAGTGACTTATGTCACCAGGTACACATACATAGATAAGTCAAGCAAACAGGTGGAATGGTATCCACCTGTAGTTGTAGCACTCAGGATACTGAGGATCACAAGCCCAAGGCCGGGGCTATATAGCAAGATTCTGCCTCAAAACAACCAACCAAACAAACAAAAAGACAAACAGTACTCCCTTTCTGAGATTCTCTGAGAGAAATGGCTCAGCCAGGGGCCCCTATCCACTCAGCACACACTGCAACCACACAAGCTCACCGTGGGAAGACCAGGCCCTGGTTGTTACTTTGGGCTCAATTTTTATTATACTTTATTAAGTTAAATTTTTATTGGAAGGTAATAAACTTCTATTATTATAAGGTACAAAATAATACTCTAATTTATGTATATACTGGATAAGGATCAAATCAAGGTAATTAGCTTATCCATCACTTCAAAATAACCATTTATTTATGGCAAATACGTTAAAAATCTTCTCCCAAAGCTCTTTTGAAATGTATAATGCATTCTTATTAGCTACACTCCTCTTCTGTACAATGGGATACTACAAGTCATCACTTCTATCTAACCTATCAAGACTCAGTACCCTTACACCTGCCTCCCCTTTCTATCCAACAGTCTATTTGAACATATAGTTAAGATGACTTTGAGCTTTTACTGTAGACTGCTATGAAGGCAGTGAAGGATTCTGCCTGAAGTTCTACCAGTTGTCTTGGGATCAAAGGCCTATAGACAGGAACAAGAATTGTTTCCGTGTTTTGGGGTTTTCTACCTTTAAAGACATTGGGTTGGATTCCTGGATCTGGTTTTAGCAGATCTTTTTACTATCGGTAGCTGTAGTTCTTACAGGTGCTAGTACTACTACAGTTTCTAGCTGAAAATATTTCTTTAGTTGTTATTCGATTCGTAACTCTAGAGTGCTGGGTAACAGTATTCACTGAGGAAAACTGGGCATACGGAAGCAGTGCAGCATCTGTCTCTCACTGCACGCCATAGATCTGGCTGTGACCTTGTGTGCACACCCAGCGATGCCTGGCATCTTGAGGGTCCCACAGGGGAACGCAGCTGTGTGGAGTAATGTGATTTTATCTGTGCACAAACTCTGTGTGAATGAGTCACTAGGGAGAGTTATCCCTTGGGCACTGAGAGATATATCCCATACCAATGGATCCATCTACAGGGGCCCTCACAGTCAGTCAGGCATCAGGTGATGGGTACATCCACATGTGTCCTGGACATGTACGCTCTGACTGAAACATGCCTAACTAATTTTCCTTTGCGACTGACTAGGCAGGCAGAGAGACATGGTGCTGCTGGCAGAAAGCCATGACAGCAAGAATCCCAGCTCCCACTGAAGGTTCCCCTCTTCCTGTAGCTTTAGCAACATTCTTTCATGATTTATGTTTTAGATTTAAATAAAAAAATAATAATTGTATATATAAATGTGTCACTTTGATATCTCTGCACTGTGGGATGATCAAATCAAGCTCTTTAACATACCCCACACCACACAGAAATATTTAAAACCTGTTCAGCAGTTTTGAAACAGACATTAAATACAGTCACCCAGGATGCTTGTGCAATAGATAGGCAAGCTTAGCCTTCTAGTCTGTCTGAAACCTTGCATACTTTGACCAATAGCTAGCTATTCTCAATTCTTTATTATTGTTATTTACTTATTTGTGTGTGTGTGTGTGCATGTATGTGTGTACTCATTTCTGCCTGTGGAAGTCAGAGCACAGATTGTGGGAGTGAGTTTTCTCCTTCTACCATGCGTGTCCTTGGGATTGAACTCAGGCCCTCAGGCTTGGAAGCAAGCACCTTTACCGGCTGAGCCATCTTGCTAGCCACAAGTCAGTCTAGCTGTTCTCCCTCCTCCTCCAGCCCCTTGCTACCACCATTCTGCTTTTTCCCATTCAGGTTTCTTGCATGTCATATTCATACCTTTCATTCAAAAACCCAAAAGCCCAAATGTTCCAAAGTCTAAACCGTTTTGAATGCGTGCATGATGCTAGAAGAGGAGGGGTCCATATCTGATTTCATGTGGCAGCTGCAGTACAGTGAAGATGAGCTGAAAATACTATATAAAATTACCTGTGTGCTATGTACGTGGTCCAGTTTAGACCTGAGTCCTAGCTAGCCCCAATACAATTCATCACGTATACGTGTGCATCCTAAAGTTTGAAAAAAATCCAACATTTGAAAAATTTTAGTCTCTAGAATTTCAGCTACGAGATTCTTGTCCTGTCTAGCTGATATTATGCAGCATTTGTTCACAGAATGATACTTTATTTCACAGAGTTCTTTGGCTTCTCCTACACTGCAATATAGTTTAGTGCTAATTTTTCAGAAACGAATTCACAAATACAAGTCTTTGAAATCTTTGTGCCACTAGGCTAGCCCTTGGAGGAGAAGCCCTAAAGTCAGCCCTGTGGTGGTTCCAGGCTCTGGACCCTCCCACACCTGCTCACATCTGCCCACATCTGTCCACACCTTCTAAGAGTGCTGTTACCCCTCAATTCAAGTTTCTCTTTGGCTTTTGCCCCACTTTTCTATTTTGTACTAAGCTTTTTATTTACTTTAAATTAACATTAAAGACTCTCTTATGGAGTCAGGATGTCTTTAGCCTACCACCAGACTCTGGGACACTGGAGTGTGGGCAGTGGAACCTCAGATTCTACCAGAGGTACAGCATCAAAGAAAGGTGACCCCTTAAGGGTCCTGCCTTCCGAACGGGACTCAGCATCTCTAATAAACAACTGCTGTCTTGGGGTATGATACAGGAACCTAAAAGAGACTCCTTCTGTACTATGCAGCACGGCCAAGCCTCAGATTGCACCATGGGCTCTGGTTCCATGTCTAGGTCACGTTCTCTAGGGACATCTAGAGATTAAGCTAAAAGTGTGTCAGGTAGAAAGATCATCCTCCCTGCCACAAAAGGTTTCTAATTAGAACTGAATACAAGACTCTGCTGTGATGCACTTGGCCTTCTTAAAAATACATCCTCTGAAAGTTTGTCAAATTCAGAAAGATGACGTCTTTAAAAAGAAAAGGAAGCGCCCCCTGGTTAGCTGTCTCTCTCTCATTAACAATTCACAACCTATTGACAAGCTTGTTTATGGCAGCCATAGTGGGTGCTCTTGTCCACAACAGTCCTGCCTAGTGGGAGAGTCACATCTCAAAGTCAGAAATCAAAATTCCAGAGTTTCCCTGGAGCAAACTGCACTCTGGAGACACCTGGTACAGTGTGTGCTTCCTGCTTCACAGTCTCAGTTCCAGTAAGGGATACATCCAGTCCAAGCCAGTGAGTGTCCTCCTGCATAGAGGGGAACAGCAAGTACTAGCCAGCACATTTCCTACCCCAGCCGGAAGTTAGGAGGGCTGGCAAAGCCCCATAAGGCACCTATGCAGGTCATTCGTCATAGAAAAGAGACCCACATGCAAAGGAGGACACATAAATCTCAAAATATATAGGAGGGCAGTGGGGTGGAGGGGTTCCTATGGACTACTGCAGCCTGTCTGTGACAGTCTCCAGGATGGCCAGCTCACCAAAACAAAGAGCCTTTCTCCTGCCTACAAAGTACCAGATTGCAATCAGGTGCCACAATTTCCAGATCCCCACTGCCAGAAAGCACTCGGCTAATGGGGGGCACAGCCTAGCCCCTAGGGGTTTCCTGACAGCTAGCTGAATCCCCTCTCTTCTTAGAAATGCCTGCCATGTCCCCTTACATCCCCAGGCCAGACAGAATGAGCCCTCCTAGGGGCCCTGTCAGGACAGATGGTTTCACTCCTTCAACTGTAAGCAGTGTCGTCAGGAACTGAGGACTGAGCAAGTCTTGGGCAGCCAGCAACTTGAGATGAATCACAACACTGTTTAGCAAAAAATTTTAAAACAAGAACAAAACAAACAAAAAATCCAACTAAGTAACATCAGTATGCTGCATAAATAAATAAACTCAACAATCCCTGTGGAGACATCTGCTTGGGAGCAGCTATATGAACTTAACTCAAACCAACTATAAGCCTGTCAATTCACAAATTAAGTCCAAGTTGTGGAGCACAGAATCTCACTTTCTGATCCACTCCAAACACACAAGTTGACCCCAGAAATATATCAGCAAGAGTTCTTCACTCTCAGAATCCTGCCAGCTTTTACATTTTTAACTGACAAAAAATTATCCTTTGATAGAGCCTAAAATAATGTTTCATGGAACAGTTGCCTCTGTAATTAATAAATCAAGATAATAAACATATATCACCTCCAATACTTTTCAGAAATTACTTTAACAACACAATCAGTAAGACACTGCTCCCTGAGGGACCTTGATAGGGCAAGTAAGGTGTCTGTCTAGGTCAAAAAATAAAGGGATACTCAAAAGCTCTGTATTTCCACTTCAGTGGAAAATTAAACATAAAATAAATGCAAAAACACCCCTAACAAAAAAAAAAAGACTGAAATTTTCCAGAAGGAACAATTGTGACTGAGTTTTCTTTGGGTCTCGGGCTCCTAAGCTTTCCTAGGCTTTCAAAGCCCTGGACACAAGAGTGTGTGTCCCCTTTCTTACCTCGGACCTCCCTACAAAGACTCCACAAGCTAGCAACTCCACAACTGTAATGTGTGCTTCCTTCCTTCCTTCACGGGATCCACCTGTCCCCAGGCTCCAGTGCCTACTTTTCATTGAATTGTACCATTAGTCAATCTCTCTCTCTCTCTCTGTATTTCTCTCTCTCTCTGTGTGTATCTCTCTCTGTCTCTCTGTGTATCTCTCTCTATTTCTCTCTCTGTGTCTCTTTCTTTCTCTGTCTCTCCCCCTCTCTCTCTATCATATTAATTATGGGTATGCAGTGATATGATTGATGTATACCTTGAGGAAGGAATGGACTGAGCAAATGAACATATCCATCTTCTTAAATACTAATCGTGAATTTTTTCTCTTTAGCCAAGATTTTGTCCACCATCTCTCAGCTCCCTGGCCCTCAGCTTTTGTTAACCTTCATTCCGCTCTCTGATGCTATGAGCTCCACTGTTTTCAATTCTGCATGTGAATACCAATGGTGGGCTAGGTCTTTCTGTATCTCACTTGTTTCACTCACCATATCCTCCTCTGGATCCATCAATGTCACTGCAAACTACAGGATATTTTTTAAGATGAATAGCATCCATCATGTATATCTAGCACATTTTCTTCACCCATTCACGTGCTGAAAACTGTTCACCCTACAATGAATGGTTCCGCAATGAACAAGTTGGTGGGAGTGTCTCTTCTACACACGACTTCCAAATTTCTGTACACACACTACAAAGGGAAATTGCTGGATAATATTATAATTCTATTTTTATTTTATTGTTATTTATCTTTTAGACTGAGACATAACATTTGTACAGCTTTGTGTCACCCTTGTAGAGAGGTCATGCTAATCTTCCCTGAATCGTTCCAGTTTCACTGAATGCGCTACCAAAAAGAGCACTGTTTTGAAGCTTTTGAGGAACTTCCATGTTGTCCCTCCAGAATGAGTTTTCATTGCCACCAACTGCGTAAGGAGGTGCTATGTGTACATTCATCGGATGGCAGTGCTTTCTAAGGATGTGGGATGGGGGGCTAATAAGACACAGTGTTCCTAAGGTGACTTGAGTAAGCGATGGAAGAGGGAAGTATGCGAGCCGCCTGCCTGGGGACCAGAAAGCCACATGGAGGGACACCTAGATTTGATGAGTCTGCTCTGGGTGAAAGGAAAACTTGTACATTTAAAATAACTAACCTAAAAAGAGCAAGAAGCCTTTGGGGCAGTAGTCTTTCTTCAGCAGAGCAGAGTAGTCAGGTGCATCCAGGAAGACAGGGCTATGTAAAGCAAGGCCTTCATGAAGTTTGCATTAATCCACCCCCTACCTTGTACACAGTAGAATTGAACACGTGCTCCTATTGAGCAGGCCATTCAGTCAACATCAACCGAAGCAGAGGCACTGCACATGGAGGCGTCTCTCTGGGCTAAACCCAGGCATGGGCAGTTAGGAATTGCACTGTCCATCAAGTCTTGGGCTCAGCAACTCTGAGTGCAAAACAGAGACTGTGAATCTGGGCCAGGGCCAGAGTAGCGACTGCATCACAGGTGCTATGGCCAGGTGTAGGTGCAGCATACTGAAGCACCTGACAAAGACGTGGATGTCAGTCTCCAGGATGCACATACCCACTCTGAGCATGCCCACTCCTGTTCGGGCCCCAGCAACACCACCAACATCCGAGCTCCCATTATCAGGCCTAAATTTACTCAGCCTAGTCAACCTGTCCATCTGGTGGGAACATCGGCTTTGGGGGAAATACGCCTTCTAATTCTCTCGAGGTTATTGCATCCTCCAATAGGCTGTCCGGCTCTGGCTGCACCTCACACTACTGGGCAGGAATGGAGACACAGCTCACCCAGTAGAGGCTCTGGGAGCCGGTCCTGGGCAGAAGACTGGATACACGTCCCTATACTCTAAAGCCAAGGGTCTCATCAGTATTACTATGTGAACAAAGAGAACATGTGCTCCACATGACTAGGGCATGTGGCTTACTTGGGTTCAACACAAAACACAAAGCCATCCTTGTTCACTAGAGAGACTTCTAAAAGTATTTTTTCTGTATTAAGACAGCAAGATGTTGTACTGGGCCAGGATTATTTGGGAACTTTCAGTCTAGATGCTTTCATTCTTGGAGCAAAACAAACGAGCTGCAAAATGCACTGTGGAAACAGCATTACCCCTACCCACCCCCCAGGCACACTGTGCTGCTCCACAGGGAGCACTGCTGAGCATGCTCTGAGCTGCTGCTTGAAATTCAGGAGAAACTCATTAATATCCACCACTGGCTTTTTCACTTCTGTAACAAATTTCCACAAACTCAGTGGTTAAAGCCATTCAAATTTACTGTCCTAAAGTTCTGTAGGCCAGACTTCCAGCAGGTGAACTAGGTCTAGACACGAGCAGGCTCTAGAGGCCCTTCTGGGGCTCTGGCAGTTTCCCTATTTTTCCTGTCTTCTGTAAGTATTCCCAAGCTTTAGCACCCCATCTTCAAAGCCAGTAACAGTCTGCTGTTACTGTAACAGGTCTCTGCATGAGCTAACATCTCACCACTTCTTTCTTCTGACTATTCCTTGTGGCTTAAAGAGCACTGTGAGACTATACTGGCTTAACCAGCTCATCTAAATTGATCTTCCTAAAGATCCCAGTGGAGATTGCCTGCTCACTCCCATGCAAACTTTGCTTCTTAAGATTGAGATGTGCACATCTGAGGGGCCATTATTCTACCTAAAGTGAAACATGAGCAGAATTCATGTAAAGCTGTGCTGTATACATGAGGCAACTGTGGCTGATATCCACTGTGCAGTGGTGTTTCAGTGGGCTTTCCCCGAACCCAGTTTACTTGGTGTTAGTCCCACTATATTTAGTATCATAAGACACAAAAAGACAATGTAAAGTATACAGGAGCAACTTGAGCATCTACAGATTTTGGTACCTCTGGTGGGGGACTGCTTGAAATAAATATCTGTAGATACAGAGGAACAACTGTTTCTCTTCCAAGAGGAAGAAAAATGCTGAATCCAAGTATAAAAAAATGAAGGCCAGACTATTTTCCTTCCCCAAACTATTTCAATCCAGGAATTATTGAACATTTTACAATTTGCTTAATAAAAAGAAGGTCCTACCTTTACTTTTAGGAGAGAAGAGAGAAGAATTAATGTGATCAGAGTGTGGCAGCTTGTGTCTACACTTTCAGCACCCAGGAGTTTAGGAAGTATTGTGACTTCAAAGCCAGGCTGAACTATGTGGCAAGGTCTAGGTCAGCCTGAGCTACCTATCTAAAGCCTGCCTGAAAAAGAAAATGGAGATAAGAAAAAGGCTAGCCTGTAATCCTTACAATTTCCAAAGGCTGGAAACTACATAACTATATTAAAAAATAGAGATGGGGGCAATGGCTGCCATTTACTTGGGAATAGGTTCCAAGCCATTTACCTTAATTATAACAAGTAGTCCCTTACATCATGAAGAGACTGTTACAAATTGCTAAGTATAATTATCACTTAACACAGAAGTTTAAATAAATACCTTCTTTGTGCATCCAACAAGGGATTTTTCATTGATGGCAGGTATTACATGAAACTGTCAGTCTCATACAGTCGTATTCTCTGCCTGAAGGAACTGAAGGCCACTTATATTTTCCGTATCTAAATTACACAGTCCTGACCACAGCTTACCTGGATCTACCCATGTGATTCTCCCAAAAGGATGGGCCCCACCTATGGCTGAGATTTCAACTTTTTATGAACCAATGAGCATAGGGAGAGGAACATGACTCCTCCAGGCTTTTACACAACGAGGACAGTGGGTGCCGGAGGAGGAGAACACCCCCCACTCTCTAGGGAATCTTTGCATTTTTAAAGAAATTATGATCTTTTCTCCTCCATCACAGAGCACTGAAGGATACTGATCCCAGCCTGTAAGCATGCCCTCCTCCCCAGGGGAACATAATTAGTTAATAAACAGATGAGGACAGTAAGGTAGGGAGCATGCAGAACTGTCCAAGTAGGCCAGTCCATGCACCTTCTGGCACTCCTCTGGAGCCAACAGCTGGCGGTGCCCTTTCCAGCACCAGGTCCATGGTGGGCCTCCCAGAGTCCTTAAGGCAAGGACTTGGTAAGATTTGGTAGTCATGAAAATGATTAACAGGAGCTACGGAGAAAGCTCACTAGGTAAAGTGCCATGCAAGCATGAGGACCCGTATTCCATTCCCAGAGCCCAGGAGAAAAGCAAGGCACACAATTCAATCCCAGGAAGAATTTGCTGGAAAGCAAGTGACAGGTGAGGGACTCACTGGAGAGTCAGCCTAACTTAACCAAGTTGACAAGCCCCAGATCCCAGTGAGAGACCCTAGCTCCAAAAACAAGGTGGACGGTGCCTAAGAAAACGACTTGAAGGTTGAACTCTGACCTCCATATGCACACACACATATACACGTAAATAAACAAAACAAATAACTAGGAAAGCCTTATGATGCTAGGGAAATACTCCTTATGAGATTATATTTTTAAATGAAGTCATAATTAACAGAATAGTTTCTCTTTGTTTTGTTATTTTTATTTGCGACTGCCTATGTGTCTGTGTACTGCGTGCATGCCTGCTGTCTGAGAAGACCAAAAAGAGAACCAGAGTTACAGGTACTTGTGAGCTGTCATGTGGGTGTTGGGAACCAAACACAGTCCTCTGTAAGAGCAACAAGTACTCTTAACTACTGAGCCATCTCTCCAGTCCCACCAACCCAATATTTTAAGAGAGAAATACAGTTGTTGGTGGTAACCAAGACTTCAACCTGACTTTCTTATGCATTTTCTAGCTGTCTTTATATTGGAGGTAAAGGTAAAAGGCTCGATTTCAAGGAATACCACAGTGCAACATTATTAGTGGGGAAAAAGAAAGCAACCATGAAAGATTAAACTTTGCCCCAACGCAAAATAAGCTGAGGGGGCGGGGGAGAAAGAACGAGAGCGCGAGAGAGAGCGCCTGGAGACTCCATGTAGCCTCAGCTGGACTGGAACTTCTATTCCTGGATCTCACAGAGATCTGCCCCTACTTCTGCCTCTGGAGTGCTGGAACTAAAGGCCTGTACCACCATGCCGGGCTATAAGCACAGTTCTTTACTCTTCAGATGACAGTAACAGGAAGTCTCCCTGTGTATCGAGGTTCATTTTCGGTGTGGCATTTGCATTTGCTATATCTCACTGTAGGGTATGTTGGAGTAGCAGATGATCACAAACTAAAGAGCAAGGAAGAATTGCTTCAACACAACCCACAGCTCCCACTGGAGTACTCTGCAGTTGAACTCGGTTCATAGGTGTAAAATGGATCCAAACACAATTACGAAGCAGGGTGAAGAATTTCTAAGAGCAAGGCTAAAAGCTGTGGTCTGGGCTTGGCAGTCTACACAGCCAGCCAAAGGCTAGGGAGTTAAAATCATTTTTCATGGCAGTGTTTGGTTTTTTTTTTTTTTTCTTACTTTTTAAAAGTTTCCTTAGTTTTTGACTATTCTCTGATGAAGGCCATGGAATCAATCACACTCAAAAATAATAAGACAGGAAACAGGAACCTGCACTCAGATTCTCGCCCTGTTAAAGAGCACTTTTGTAGTTTGATACCATGCCCTGGACCCAGGACAAAGCTCTGTTTGTTTCTGCTTTGTAATGTCAAGTGCTGTCTTCTACTGCTATACAATCACTCTAAGGAAGCATTACTATAAAAATAAATACTTTTTTAAAAATTCAAACTGAGGGAGAATAGCAAGGACGCCCTATGCACACCCACAAACCTTTTCCTAGAACACTTACATTTGTTCTTGAGCCCTTAAGAATGTTTGGCTGATCGTATCAAAGCCCTTAATTTATCTAAGATCAACCTGATTTAAGTACAGAGGAAAAAATACTCATTTTGTTTCACTTTAAATTAAAACAAGATTTTTTATGGTGGGGGGAGGGCTGTCTTTATTTTTCTTTGAACACTGAGGGACACACTATTTAATATTTCTCTTGGCAGACAAACACATTATTAATCTCTGAACTGAATTTTTAGAAAAAAATAAAGCAAAGCATAATATTTTTTCTTTTTCTTTTTTTTTTTTTTTTTTTTTTTTTGTAAAGTCAGGTTCTCTGGCCCAACAATTACTTCTTGAGTCCCATTCCTGGCTTCTATTTCCAGATGTATGCAGTCTATAACTTACTAATGCTATTTTTTTTGAAATCTGTGTTTCATATAGGATAGCTCATATTGCTGTCTTCAAGTCAGTAACTTTTTCTTTTACACCCACTGAGCTTTTCATCTCAGACATTGTCGTTTTCAAGTCTACATATTGATTCACATCTTTAAAGGTTTTTTTTTTTTTCAAATCCATTTCATCCATGTCTCCACTTCTGACTGTTCTCTAACTTCTTGGACATGGCAGCTGTTTTGACATCCTTGTCTGTTAATTTTTAAAAATTTGTGCCGTTTCTGGATCTCTTTGTTGTATGATTCCTATCTTTTTTGTAGGGTGCATTTCCTGCTTCTGTGCAGGTCTGCCATTTTTTACTTTGACTTAACATGGCGAATTGAGCCTTACAGAATCATAGCCATTTTGTATTCCTGTGAAGGTTCCTGAGTACTTTTAGGATGCTGTTAACTTCGTTTGGTTCTCTGAAGGCTTGTTTTTCACTTTTCTTAGGTGGGATCAGGAGCCTCTTTTCAGAGACTACTACTAAGTAATTATCACAGGTTACTGACCTGCTAACCTTTGAATGGAGAGATTTTTCTCCCTGGCTAGTAAGAATAAGGGCTCTTCATTGGCTAGTGAACTGTCACAGGTGCTTCTTACTGGCAGTGGGGAATTTTCTTACCTGTTTCCTGATCAAGACTTGGCAAAACTGAGGCTGGAGAGATGACTCAGTGGTTAAGAGCACTGCCTACTCTTGTACAGGACTGCGGTTTGATTCCCAGCACCCACATGGAGGCTAACAACCATCTGTAACTTCAGTTCTAGGGGATATGATGCCCTCTTCTGACCTCCACAGAACTGCATGATACTGGTGTACTTACATGCATACAGGCAATACACTCATGCACATAAAAGTAATAAAAAAATAAAAATTTGGCCCAAAACTCCAGCAGGACCTCTTCAGACACCTAGGATGCCCTTTCTGGCAGAACTCCACCCTGCAAACTCTCACTGCCTTGCTCTCCCTGGACCCTCAGCTCTGTAGCCTCTACATTGGGAGCTAGAGTGTTGGTTGACTTGTTCCACAATGAAGGGGCTGTGTAGACAATGAATGGGCTACAGAGCTCTAACCTTACTTGTTACTGTCTTACAGAATCATGGTCTCTAGGTCCCTACTGTTCAATGACTGAAACTGCTAAAAGTGTCTTTCTCACTTGTTTTCTATGAGCAGATAGACCCTGAACTTTAATTCCATCTTGGTCAGAAGCAGAGGTATGTGATTATGTTTGGAAAAGACATAATCTGGAGATGGCTCAGCAGTTAAGAGCACTAGCTGCTCTTACCCAGGACCCAAGTTTGAGTCCCAGCATCTACATGGTGGCTAACAACTGTATGTAACTCTAGTTCCAGGGTATATGATGAACTCTCCTGACTTCTGTGGATACTGCATGACACAGGTGCACTTACATACATGGAGGCAATACATTCATACACATAAAATTAAAATATTTTTAAAAGAAATAATTGTCAAATAGTTTCCAAATATGATGAAACACAGGCACAAATTCAAAATGTTCAATGAATTCCAAGCCAAAAACCAAGAAAAAATAAATTAGACTCAAGCTGCTGAAAATTGATAACTAAATTGTAAAAACAGAGAAAAAGATATGATATAAAATCTAGCAGTAAAGGCAATGGTCATGAAACAATGAGGAAAAGGGCAGAAGTGAAAGATTTTTCTTAATGGAAAGAAAATGGTCAACTCTTTAAGTCTACACTGAGGAAAAATGTATCTAACAAACAAGTGTGAAATAAAGACATCTCTAGACTTATAAAAATAGAGATAAGTTATCAAGGGCAAGCCTGCATGGTGTGAAATATTAAGTCCTTCAAGCAAGATTAGGAACTCTGAGAAAATCAGCAGAGTGTGGAGGACAGCAGGTACCAGAGCAGAGACCATACCATGCACCTGGTTTGGTCTGCAATGCCTGCAGACCAACAGCATGGGACAAGGATCTAAATTCCTCTTGTCTTTCATCATCTCTGTCTGTGATAACTACAACTCCCTGCAAGCTTCTCTGGGAAATATTCATTTCCTTTTGTTCCCTGGGGATTCCTAGCTGTAAAACTAGGTTGACAGGAGCCCCTTACTTCTAAAGATAAGTGAAAAATCCTCTTCAAGTTAAAATAGGCTATTGCAGATTGTCCTTGGAACTATTCTTTCTAGATTCATTTTGTGTCCAAAAAAGGGGAGATTTTTTTCAAAAAAGAAATTCAAACAGGAGATAAAGGCCGAGGCTGTCATATCATATCACGTGGTACTGGGCAGTTTTTCAGAGTCTGGAACCAATGTTAAAAAATAGATAAGAATATGCACATGTTTCTGTATTTCTTTCATTTCATTCATTTCATTTATAAGGCAGTGCCTTGTAAATCAGAAATGTCCATCTGGCTTATGAACAACGGGTATGCAAGAACATTCTTTCAAGAGACCAGGATGTCCTTTTAAAGAAAATGATGCCACAACTGAGCTTCTGTTGGTTGTTAAATTCAGGTTGATTGGAGAGAATAACTTCCATTTCCTATCTCCAACAAGTTTACCCAAACAAAGGACATTCAGAAGCTTAATTCCATAGAATCTAAATCTCTGTCACACACACATAAAACATCCCAGAGAGAGATGGGGATTCTCTGTTATTGGTCAGATGAGATTAGCAATGCTCTAACTAATGAACAGGTGACTATGCAGGATTCTTGGGCTGTGACCACAAGCAGGGAACCCACTTGTTCCAGGCTGCTTTCGTATATCACAGGGAGTAAGGGTAGTACTGTCCAGTTCCAAGCTTCTGCATTTCGCATTTCCAAAATAAAATGAAAGGATCCATAAGACATGGGGGCACGAGGACACGTTGTCAACTAGTAATGACAAGTGTCTTTAAAAAGGCTTATTTAAAAGATATTTATGGAAATCCCTATGTCCAGATATGTAGTCTCTTGGGAAATTGAGTCAATATTGCACCTCCATGGGCTTGAGGCCCATCTCCTGGGGTGAACTGGATTTTGCAATTCACAGTTGCCTCCACCAGGGAGCCAAGGCTAGAGACTCAATGACATGCCTCCTCCCAGAGCCTCACATCCTTTAGTCTCTCCTACCACCAGTCCTATACTTTCCATGACAGGAGTGACCAGTGAGCAAGATGGAAAATGTGGGTTGAGAATGTGCCTCACAGTAGAGTGCTTATGTGGCATGCCCTGGGGGTCTGTCCTCCTTGCTGGGGATGGAAATTAAAATATACCAGCTTTGTCAAAGACAAAGAATCTTAGTGTTTTTTGCTCTCAGTTCCTGCCCAACACATGGGACTATTTCTGCTGTTTATTATAGGAAAGCGTGCTAAAAACAAACTCAAATTAATTTTTTAAATTATTATGCCTCAGTGATAAAAGTTTATACATGTATGAAAAAACTTTTCCTAAGAAAATAAAAACATCAGACATGTTAAACAAAAGACTGCTTTTATTGATTAGTAATTTTAGGGGAATGACAACTTTACGAAGCAACTGTCTGACTTGCTTATGATATATTTATGCTTTAAATAGAGAAATACCTTCATCGTTAATTGACTCATACTTTTGTAAATATAAGAAAAATTTCCCCTAACAGTTCTAGGTGGAAATTCTGATAGCTAATTGAGAAATGTGTATTATGAAAATTTTTGTGAAAAGGAGAAAAATGAAAGTGTTTTAACCAAGGATTTTCATGGGAGAGGAATGAAAATACCTGTAATAACTAACTTACAGGAAAACTGGGAGTGTGAATTAAAGTGAGACCTCCTTGTTTCTTTGCTGTCAGTAACATTTAATATTTAGGATTTAAAATGTTTGAAGTTGGTGAGAAGAACTTACAGCATGTTGAAATTATGAATGTAATTAAACTTGTATTGCTTTTCTGACCTTGGTTTTAAGACCAAAGTGGAAAAACATGGAAACCTAAGAAAAATTAGAGGTTTTTCTTTTTCCTCTTCTGATGTTGCCTAAAGAAAAAAAAATGAGTTTTATTAAAAGTAAAAATTCAAATTTGTATTAATAATGTGAAACTAATAAAATATATAAAATTTAAAATCTTGAAGACTGGAGAGATGGCTCACTGGTTAAGAGCACCGACTACTCTTGCAGAGGACCCAGGCTCAGTTCCCAGTACCCATATGGCAGCTAACAACTGTCAATAACTCCAGTTGCAGGAAATTCGATGCCCTCTTCTGATCTTCATGAACACTGCATGGCACAGGTGCACTTACACACAGGCAGGCAATACATTCACACATGTAAAATGAAATAAAATATTTAAAATTTGAAATTTTGTATAGGCTTTAAAATTTCATTTATTGTTTTTATTTAATGTGTGTGAGTGTTTTACCTGCAGGTATACAAGTGCATCACATGTGTGCAGAGGCCAAAAGAGGGCAGTAGACCCCTTGGAACTGGAGTTAATGACAGTTGTTAGCCACCACGTGGGTGTAGGGAATCAATCTCAGATCCTGTTCAAGAGCAGCTACTGCCCTTAACTGCTGAGCCATCTCTCCAGCCACATTGTATAGGTTCTTTTCTGTTGTTTTTAATATTAGAAATGTATTTAACATTTTTGAAAATGCTGGCAATCCTTGAGTAGTGTCTCTTGGAAAAGCAACAGCAACCATGCTCTTAAATCATGGGTACCCAAGCCCTCATTAATTTCTGAACTGTGTTCCATATGCAAAGTCAACAGATCTAAGACCTCTATATTAAAAGTACATTTCTTCCTACTAGTATGACGAACTCACTCCAAAAGCCTAATATAGGAAGAATGGAGGTGAGAGGCTGGGGGTTTAGTTCAGTGCCTGCCTCCCTAGATTTGGTCCTCAGCTCCAAGAAAAGAAAACAAGAAAAGGGAGAAAAGAATGAAGGTTGAATTCCATTACTGCTGCTGTTAATGTTGCTGACTAATACATAAGGTATGTGTTTCAGGCTTATTTGATAATGCATAGGAACAAAATTTCAGTCTGAAATTAATAGTGTAAATTAGGTAATCCACTACCTATAAGCAATTTTCCACTCCCCCTTGCTTTAACCATGAAAATAAATAAGAATTAAACAATGTACACAAATATTGAGACATGACATGATACCACATGTATATGTATATCAGTCAATAATAAACTTAAGAGTCAGGCATGGTAGCATACACCTGTAATCCTAGCACTGGGGAACTGAAGGCAGGAGGATCAGGAGTTCAAGGTCATCCTTGGCTTACATACAGCAAGTTAGGAGTCAGCCTGGGCTACATGACAACCTATCCCCTTAATTAATTAACAAGAAGAAACTGAAAAAAAATCAGTTCCCAATATTAAAAATATTGCTGAAAGAAGATATAAGTGAGCTGGGAAAATGGCTCAGTGGTTAAGAATGCTTGCTGTTTTTCCAGAGGACCCAGGTTTGATGTCCAATATCTACATGGCAGCTAACAACCACACAAAACTCCAGTTCCAGGAAATCCAACACCCTCTTCTGGTCTCTGTGGGTATTGTGTGCTAGTGGTGCACTTACGTACATGCAGGCAAAACACTAACACGCATAAAACAAAAATAATAAATACAATATATTTAAATGTTAAAAAAGAAAGAAGATATTAGCATGTCTGAATGAATAAAAAACACCACTAATATTTGGAAATAAAAGTTTCAGGTAGCCTATTTAATGTTAAAGAAATATCCAAGAATGACTGAGAAAAATAACTCACAGGGTATGAACAGCTGCCCAAGAGTACATAAGCTGCTTACTCTTCTTTTACTGAACTCACTGTCCACCCACATTATATTGGAGGACAACAGCCACTACAAGATTAAAAGGAAAAGTGAAGTTCATGATGAGCCCTGCCCTTACTAGACAGATATCCAGCTGTAGGCAGAATTTGACCTTTCCTTGGGTGGAACTTCTTGTCTCTAAAACAATCCCAAAGTCACATGGGGCTCTTGTGAAGATTAAATATACCAAACTTGGGAAGAACTGCTTGTGTTTTGATGATAATGATGAGCTACAGTTCTACTTGTCATACACAGCATATATTCAGAATGCACATTCCCATAGATAGTATGCCCGCTTTCCTTTTCACAAATTAATTTTAATATTATAGCTAACTGATTTGCTATGAAATTTGCTTGAAACACCTGGTAGATACGTGTGTGTATACACGTGCATGCTCTTGCACATATATATACACATAAACACTAATGTTATATAGATTACTTTTTGCTACTGTGATAAAGACAAAGGAATGTTTTAAAGACAACTTATTCAGGAGGATTTCAGTCCATCATGGTGGGAATGTCATGGTGGCAAGAGAGAGTGGCACAGGTTTCTCACACTGTCATGCCACTGGCCGTCAGAACTGGAGCTTGACTACAATCTTCAAAAGCCTGCCACTAGTGACCTGTTTCCACAAGCCAGGCCCCATTCCTAAAAGTTCCACAGCCTCCCCAAATAATGCCACAAACTGGGGAACAAGCTTTCAAAACATGAGGCTAGGGTACATTTTAGATCCAAAATCTACCAGTTACCTTGAAGAACAAATAACCCACACCATTACACGACCACTTATTTGATCTGAAATCCTGTAACAGTCATCTTTTAGGGCAACTGTACTATCACTTAACAATTTTTCTTTTTTGAGACAGGGTCTCATGTATCCCAAGCTGGGAATTCTGTCTCACTCTCACCACAGCACTGCTAAGATTATAAATGCTCATCTGCAGATTACACTGCATCTGACTCTTTTGTGGGTTGTAGGGATCAAACTTGGTTGTCAGACTTTTTACCCACTAAGCCCTCTCCTTGGACCCAAATCTTTGTGATTCAGTTTAATCCAAGCTAACCTTCCTCCAATATTAGACGTCTCAGCTTGAAATACCCAGAGGGTCTCTACCTCAGGGCTTGTACTAGCTACTCAATTCAGTCTTTGTCCTCAAGAAGACAAACATGGTGTCTTTGTATATTTGACTTGTGTCTCCAGAAGCCAGTGGGAGTCAGAACTTTTTCTTTAAGGTTATAAGCTATATTCTTCTTTTTAGATCACATGGTTCTTTGTCCCCTTAGTGTTTTTGGCAGGTGCTAATGACCAAACTTAGAACCTCATACGTATTAGGCAGGCATTCATCCACTGAGCCACACCCTCAGGGGTTTAAGTTATGGTGTTTACGTTTTAATATATACATAGACATGTGGCACAATGAGATACGGTTTTCCCACGTCATCATTACTACCATTAAGGGTATTTTTGATGCATGAATTTGAAAGCTTGCTTACATTTTTTTCCTTTTCTGTACTTTTTTTTTTAAGCTTAAAATATTCCCTTAAACCCTGAAGGACTCTCTTCTGGTTGCTTTGTGTTGCTATGATAAAAAAACATTCTGACCAAAAACAACTTAGAGGGGGAAAGGGTTTCTTTGACTTACGCTTCCAGGTCACAATCTGTCACTAACGGAAGTCAGGATAGGAACTCAAGGCAGGAGCTGTGGAGAAAGGCTTCTGTGGCTTGCTCACTAGCTTATGCTTAGCTAGATTTCTTTTTAATTTAATTTGTCTTTGTCTCATGCATATGAGTGTTTTGCCTGCATACATGTATATGTATCAAGTATGTGCCTGTTGTCTTTGGAGGTTAGAAGAAAGTATCAGATCTCTTGGAGCTGGAGTTACAGGCAGTTGTGAACCATTTCAACTGGATGCTGGGAACTGAACCTGAGTCCTCTCAAGAGCAGCTAACACTTTGAATTGCTCAGTCATCACTCTAGCCTTTTGGCTACCTTTCTTAAACAGCCCAGGTCTACCTGCCTAAGGATGGTGATGCCCATTGTGACCTGGGCCTTCTTGCATCAATTAGCAGTCAAGAAAATGCCCCATAGACATGCTTACAGGCCAGTCTGATCTAGACAGTTCCCCAATTGAGGCTTCCTTAGCTAACTATGCTGTGTCAAATTGACAGCTGTAACTACATAGAAGGAAGCCTAGTCAGTCCTCTTTTTTCCTCTTTCTATACTGGGTATTGAACACAGGGCTTCATGTACACTCATGCATGCTGAGGGGGTACTCTACACTGAGCTATTCCCAGCTCTCTGTTCATTTCTTTTTGCCTAATAATTTTGGGTTTTTATTTATGTCCCTTGTTTATAGGTGCTAGTGATGGCATAGGACCTTGAGCATGGCAAATGCTCTACCAGTGAGGTATGGCACATCCATTGTTACTCCTCTCTCTTTCTGAAACAGGGTCTGACTTATGCAGCCTAGATTAACCTTGAACTCATTGTACAGACCTAGGCCAGCCTGGATCTCTCCAATCTCCTGTCTCAGCCTCTTGAATGCTGGGATTATGAATGTGAAGTACCAGGTTTGGCCTTTTCCCGCACATTCTTTAAAGTTGTATTTTTCCCTTTCATATAATAAATTGTCCCAAGAAACACTTAATGAATTCTTCCTTCCTCACCAATTTAAAATTCCTACCTCTATTATATTTGGTTTATAAACCATTTTGCTCGGCATATTGATGTTTTCTTGTATAATTGGACTACACATTTATAAACATTTTAACATGTAATGGTGGAAAAACTCCACTGCTGAAACTGCTTCCTTATATATTTTTATCTATTAATTTTTCCACATAAAAGAATTACCGTCAAGACCCACTTGAGCTGTGACTCAGTTCTCGTACATAAGGAAAATCACTCCCCACATGTTGTAGAGTGTTGAGTGTTTCCATTCAGAACCCTGATTACCTTTTGTATTTACCTGGTTTTCTACTTGTTAGAAAGTCCCTCCACTCTCTTCCTTGAGGAACTGCCTTGTGATTGTGCCTTGCAATTCCTTTCTTTCTCAGGTCTTAAGCACTAGGTGAACACTCTAGCAGCAGAACTACACCCCAGCCCTAGCTTACACATTTCTTTGTTTGAGACAGGGTCTTGCTATATAGCACAGGCTGTTATTATCTTTGTGGATACTGAGCATCAATTTTAAATTTCTTCACTGCCACTTTGTGCCATTATGAATGGATTGCCATCCCTGGACATACCCCCTTTGAGCTAGTTATAGTGGATACATATGGTATTCATGTACATCTAGCTTTTCATTTACTTTTTAAATTATGATCATGATTTTATCATATTTCTACTTGTCTATATTTTTAAATTTTTTCTCTATAATATATTCTATTCCTTAAATACCTTCTGTTTAAAAATGTTTTACATTAATTTACTGCCTTTTCTTAAAATTTTCTCATATATAATATATATTTTATTATATTGTAACTATATGATAATTAATATATAATAATGAAATTTATACATGAATTGTATATTTTTTCAAATTAAAAAATGTTTTGAATTTGCTTTAGGCTTATCTGTCATAAATGTAAATAGATTGTTTTTACATAAAGATTCACAAAATGAGGTTAAGTTTGTCATTTAAAATTATCCTAAGAGTGACTGGGAATGTAGCTCAGTCGGTAGAATACTTGTACAGCTTTCATGAAGCCCAGGGCTGATAGCCCACTCTGCACAAATCAGGCATGATAACATGTTCCTGTAAATCTCATCATTTGGCAGGTAGAGGCATGAGGATCAGAAGTTCAAGGAGTAATGGAGTCTACAGAGCAACAGTAAAAATAAGATAGACCTCAACTCAATAAAGCAGAAGTGATCTGACTCTTAAAGTTGTCTTCTGAACTCCATGTGTGCCATGATACCCACAAAGAGACATGCGTGCACACACACACACACACACACACACACACACACACACACACTGGTCTGCAAGGAAGTCTGGCCATCACATCTATGTCTATACTTAATAATCATGAAGCAATGTTGAAGTCATAAGCAGAAACTTTGTAGTTTTTAAAGTTTAACCTTTCAGGATGTACTACGAAAAGAAACACGATTGTGACATAATAGACAGGGACATAAACCACAGACACACCAAGACAGAGACAGGATCTGTGGCAGAAGCAGTTGCACAGGACTATTTTCACAGAATCATAGACTATATTATCTATAAATACATATCATATGATGCCAAATCATCAGGTGGGATCTTCTGCAGATACACGTCATCAAATATCTGGATGTGTAGCTATAGAAAGTCATCAAATATCTGGATGTGTAGCTGTAGAACACTGTGAATTTTGTTTACTTGACCTATACTCTGTCCCTCTGTCCCATTTACCTGAGGGTCAGGAGTGCCACAAAGGTCAGAGGACCTGATAGATACATCTGATACATCTTCGTCCACCATATAATAAGGTCCTGAGAGGTATATAATATTCCAAACTACGGAGGAGTACAGGGTTCAAGTGTCATGCCCAATCCACAATGGCAATGACATCCTAAGCAGACCTGAAAGCAAACCCCAGACTGTCCCCCTCCAGATAGAAATCAAAGCACACTCTCCCCACCCCCATATATACACACATGCATGCACAATCATATACACAATTATACTCCAAAGTTTGAAAAATAAAGCCATTTGAGAATATTACAGAATAGTGATATTACACAAACGCATGCACACACACTTCCAATCTAAATAAAAACAAATTCCACATCCATGAAGTTATGAAACTATGTAAGAATTCTTTTTTAATTTTATTTTTAAAGTTAGTGTGTGTGTGCCTATGCCAAGGTGCATGTGTGATGATGAGAGGACAACCTGCAGCACTAGGATTTCTCCTTCTACTATGAAGGTCCCAAGATCCAACTCAGGTTATCACGCTCAACAGCTGACACCTTAGCCTGCTAAGCCAGCTCTCTAGTCCCAAGAATTCTTGATGCTTCTGCAATGTGCACAATATTTAAACTATCAGAAATACTTGTAGAAATATTTTAGCATAATTTTAAGTTTAGAAACTTAATATTGAATGAAACTTGGTTTTAGTAACAGTTTATATATATATATATATGTATATATATTTAATTTAAAAATGGTTTTAAAAATCTAAATGCAAAACATGAATCTCTAAAACAACTAAGGAGAAACAGTTCAAGACCTGGATTCAGGCAATCATTTCCTGGATAGGATCCCAAAGCACAGTATACAAAAGTAAAAATTGGAAAATGAAACTTCATCAAGCTGAAAAGCTTTTGTTCAGCAAAGGAAACAATCAAGAGACTGAAAAGACACCCCATGGGAGAGAAGAAAATACTTGCTGACTATTCACCTGACAAAGGGCTAGTATCCAGAACATATAAGGATCTCAAATAACTTAATAATGAACAAACCCCAAGTAATCTAACTTAAAACATGAGCAAAGGCTCTGAACCGATACTTTCCTAAAGTACAAATGGTCAACAAATATATGAAAAAAATGCTCAATACATTAGTCACCTAGGAAATGCAAACTGCAAAAGAAATACTATCTCATTATAGTCAAAATGGCTATTATTAAAAGAAATTAATAAAGAAATTCTGGAGATGAGGTAGAAGAAAAAATCTCTTACTACCGCTGAGAATGTGAATTAGTATAGCCACTTAGAGAACAGTATAGAATTCCACAAAAAGACTACAAATAGAACTGCCCATATGAGCCCACATTCCCGCTTCTGGGCATATGTCCAATGGAAATAAAATCTACATGTCAAAGAGACACCTGGTTTCCCCATGTTCACTGCAGCACTATTTACAAGTGCCAAGATGCAGAATTAACCAAGACGCTCATGGGCAGATGAATAGACAAAGAAAATGTAATATTGATGCAATCTTACTCACCTGTAAAGAATGAAATCCTGTCAAATGCAGCAAAATGGGCAGAACTGGAGGACATAATTCTAAGTGAAATAAGCCAGACACAGAACAAATAGTTGCCTATTCCTTTTCCTAGGCAGAGGGTAAGAGAAGCCAAGGTCAAAGTAGAAGAGTGGATTACTAGAGATTGGGCAGGGTGGGCAGGATGGAAAGAGAGCAGGAAACTGGTGCACACTCAATGCAAGTGTGAATCGCACTGATAGCACCATTAACATATGTTAATAAACCCACTTTTAAAAACTTTATGTATTTTATGTGTATGTGTGTTTTGCCTCTATGTATGTATACTGTGTGCATGCAGTGTCTGTAGAGGCCAAAAGAGGGCATTGTATCACCTAGAACTAGAGTTATAGACAGTTGTTAGTCACCATGTAGGGACTGAGAACTAAACCTGGGCTTTTTGCAAGAAAAACAAGTGCTCTTAACCATGGAGTCATCTCTCTGGCCCCAATAAACCAATTTTTAGAAAGGACATATATATATGTTTGTATATATGTATATATATACAAAACTTAAATTCTATGCCCAGCAAAAGAAAAAGTACCTCTTCCACATCTTCACAACAATATTAGTACTACTAATAGTAACAGATAGTTGTAAACTCATAAACTCTTATAGTTTGTGAAGAATAGCCATACTTTAGAATTTGTTTAAGATTTATTTTTATTTACGTGTTTTTGTGTCCGTGGGCGTGCACATGTGCACACGTGTGAGGATGTACCGGGAGGCCAAAAGACGGTATAGGATGCTCTGAATCTGGAGTTACAGGTGGATGTGAGTCATCTAACATGTGTTAGGAACCAAATTCTAGACCTCTGCAAGAGCCAGAAGCACTCAACCAGTGGGCCATCTCTCCAGTCTGATTCACACTTTTTATAAAAGTTGCACTGACTGGATTTTTTTTTTTTTTTTGTCAACCTGTGGCAAACTAGACTCTGCTAGGAAGAGGGAACTAAACTGAGAAATGTCCTCAGGTATTGGCCTGTGACCATGTCTGTGGGGCACTTTCTTAATTGTTAATTGATATAGGAGGACCTAGCATACTGTACATGGTGCCATCCCTAGGCAGATAGTCCAGGCTACATAAGAAAAGGAGCTGAGCAAGCCCAGGGAAGGAAGCCAGTAACCAGTATTCCTCCATGGTCTCTGCTTCAGTCCTGATTCTAAATTCCTGCCTTGAGCTCTTGTCCTGACTCCTCTCTATGATGGACTGACTATAAGCTGTTAAGTGAAATAAACCCTTTCTTCCCCACGTTGTTTTTGGTCAGTGTTTTATCATAGAAATAGGAAAACAAACTAGGACAAGAATTTTATTAAACCAGTTTAATAGAGGAGAGAACTAAAGCTGCCCAAGTTCACACTGTTTATCACTGAAAGCTTGAGCCTCCACTCCTGTCCAAACAAAAGCCTTTCTGTGGGATTAATGCCAATAACTACACACTCCTCATGCTTTGAGATTCAAAAACTACCATATTATAGTTCATACGCTAAAATTTAAGTTGCTAAACCAAATTGTTTCTATACAGGTGTTTCAAAAAGTTACTATGTAATATATTCAGAGCACAGAAAAATTATTCAAATTAATTCAACTACTATTGGTTTTAATTTCTATAGGGAAACAAAATTGTCATGTAAAATAGTATGAATTCATTCTTGAATTTAACAATATGCAAACTAAGCTGATACAGTTCCCATTCATTACCATGTAGAAGAGACCATTTGAGAGCGATAGTACACATCTCTTATTCCCATACTCAGAGACTAAGGTGGGAAGGTCACATATTCAAGGGATGCATAGAGTGTATGAAGATAACCTGTGCTACATGGTGAGACCCTGTCTTGTAAAACAAACAAACAAAGAAAAAATACATAAGCAAAAGTAATTTAACATACAAAGTTACTTTACTGGGTACCAAGTATTAACTATTTTTTTAATAAGGCACCAAAGAGTAAACATATTAGGCCCATACCATAGATCTCTTTTGCACCTATTCGAATGTCTCTACAATAAGGAAGCAGCAAAGACTATGTTCCAAGAAAACTTTGTGAAAACAAGGCTATAGTTTGTTGACACCATTGTTCCAAAGCTAACTGACTTGTGTATGAACATAGGCCCCAGAGTCAGTACTTCTGCTTTCAAAGACAAAAAGCATTCACTAAACCAAGTAACTGAGAAAAACAAAAACTTAACTCATTCTCCTCTCTCACATTTTAAACATTTTAGTTTGTTTTTTGTTTGTTTAGAGGCCATTTATTTTCTAACCACTGTGCTAATCAAACTTAATCTTAGTGGTTATAGTAACAGAAAGAACACAGAAACTTTAGAGAATTTGTTAGGAGAAGTCAACAGACACCAACAGCAAACCCCAAGGAAAGAGAAGTCGATTTCTAGAGTTTCTACATTGTTTTATTTTAAATGTCATTTTCAATAAGGAAAAATAATGAAGCCAGGCATGGTGGCCTACAACTGTAATTCCAGAATTGCAGAGATTGAAGCAGGGGGGAGCCTGAGTTCAGTATTAGCTGGGCTACATAGTAAGAGCCTGTCCAAAACAAAGAAAAGGAAAAGAAATATTCATGAGACATAAGAAAATGCAGTCCCTATATAAGAAAAATGGCTCACAGGTAAGCTCAGAACTGAATTTACTAGCTTTAAATTTAAGAAACTAAAGGTCTAAAGAGCATCTCATGAAGTAGAAAATATAAATGGAGAGAGAAAATATTAAAAGGAACCAAGTAGAAATTCAGGAGTGAAAATAAATGAGAAATTGAGGGACTCAGTAGCTTCCCAGCACCCTCAACAACAGGTCAGCTGACACTTCAGCAAGAGAAACAGAAAAAAATCAAGAAATATCAACAGTGCCTCAGAGTCCTATCTGATACGATGAAGCATGCAAACGTATGAATAACTGGCATTTTACAAGGAAAAAAGAGAGAGAAAAGGAAGAAAGATTTGAAGAAACAATGACTGAAATTGATGAAATCATTAATTTACTATGTCTAAGAAGCTCAGTGAACAACTACATATAAGGCAAAGAAAAAAAAAATCTGAGTTTAAGCACATCAAAGTCCCATAGGCAAAATCCCAGTTCGTGCTTTCAGTAAAGCAGCAAGAGAATTCTGTCTTCTTGTACAAGGGGACATGAATAAGTTTAATAGTTGATTTCTTTTTCTTTTTCTTTTTTTTGTTTTGTTTTGTTTTTGTTTGAGACAGGGTCTCACTATACAGCTCTGGCTGACCTGGAACTTGTACACAGTGCTGTGATTAAAGACATATGCCTCCTGGTCCAGCAGCAGCTGATTTCTGATCAGAGAGGATCGAAGACAAGAAAGTTGAGAGACATTTTAACATTTTAATTTTTATTTTAATGTGTATGGGTGTATTGCCTGTATGTAGGTAGGTGCACCCATGCTATACGGTACCAAGGAGATCAGAAGGGGCCTAGGACCCCCTGGAACCAGAGATACAGACAGTAGTTAGGTGCCATGTCGGTGCTAGGAACTGAACCTGGGTCCTCTTCAAAAGCAGACAGTGCTCTTAACCACTGAGCCATCTCTCCAGTGCCAGAGAGACATTTTAAATTGCTGAAAGAAAAACTATCAGTCACCAATTCTATATCCTGATAAAAATTCTTCAAAAATAAAGGGATACTTGGCACCATAAGCTAAACAAAACCAGAATTCAGCACTAGTAGATCTTTCCTAGAATCAATAAAGAAGCTCTTGAAATTGAAATGAGAGCCCACTAGACAGTAACTTCAACACATCTAAACTGCACCATTAAATGTTCACTAAGTAAACTGAAGAGTATAAATGTAATTTTCCCCTTGACTTAAAAAACAATAGTGTAAAGGGACACTTAGAAGTCTCTGCTTGACAGGCTCATAGGGAAAAAGATGCACATTGTAGGATAATATGAGCAAATTGGGGGAGAGCAGCACACAGAGCTTCCAGGAGTAAAGCCTCTGACAATGTTCCAAGCAGTGTTCATCTGAACTAGGTCACTATAAATTAGGTGTTAATTATACTTCCCAAAGCCATCACTAAGAAAATGACCCCAACAATAAATGACAGGGGGATAAGAGAAAATGAAAGCAGTAAAATAGAAAGAGCTGAACAAACATCTATAAAATAAAAGCAAAGGACAAGACAGCATGCTTAAATTCTACCATCTTAGTCTGCACATGCTGAGCCATAAAACAACTGCCATGAAGTCTGACAGGTGGCAGGCCATGTATGTTCTCTTAGCAAGAATTTATAAAAGACAGCAACTTTGGGAAATGCATAAATAAGTGGGCATTCTTAAATAACAAATGTATCAAAGAGGAAATCACAAAGGAAATTTAAATACTTTGAAATGAATGAAAACAAAATGTAATATACTGATATCCAATTTTAAGCATCTCCATGTACTTAAAAAGCATTTTAAACACAATTTAATAAGGATTGAACATCCCAACAAATGTACATACCACAGTGCTTAACTACTGTACAGATTTGGTAACATTTATACTGTATTCTATGTCTGCTGCTTCAAAAACTGACATTTGAGCACCTGAATATTTGACTGCATTAAATATTATTTTTCCAGAGATGTATTGGGAAGGGCACTGTTCACCAGGTAGGTCTTGTTGGGTATAGTAGCACACTTCTGTGATCCAAGTACTTAAAAGGCTGAGGCAGGAATGTTGTGAGTCCAAGGTTAGTTTGAACTCTGTGTCCAGATTCTTATCTCAAAAATCAGACAACATAAAAAGTAGATCTTGCTATTGCTGGAGATTACAGGCAACCCTGACTACAAAGTGATGTTCAACAGACAACATTCTGATAATCCCTGTCAATCAAGCTGGAGCAGTGAACACCACAACTCCAATCTACCCAAGGAAACAGGCCGGGTCAAAAAGCAGAGCCCATTGCAGTTGCCTTTCCAGTTTGCTTGCAATACCACAAGAGCACCAAAAGAATATAGAGAAATATGACTTAAAATAGAAGAAAAATTTTATGTAACTTACTCAAATCTGTTGAGGGGAAGGAGAGGTGTCAGTTCACAGGTCATCATGGACAAGGAGTGATGTCACAAAGAGCAATGACACCTCTGACAGTGTCCACAGACAGAGCAGTGACTAGCAGGATTTTGCATAATAAGATACCTAGACTTACATTTAGTATATATCTTAGAATGAGTTAAAATGGGAAATCTATTACAAAGATTAGTTCTTGGGCCAGCAAGATGGTTCAGCAGGTAAAGGAACCTACAGTCAAACCTGACAGCCTGAGTTCGCTCCCCAGGACCCAAAAACTGATGGAAAGAGAAAACTGACCTCCACACATAGACTGTGGCATACATATACACAAACACACATCCTCCTATACACACACACACACACACACAAACACACACACACACTAGACACACACAACAAAATTTTAAAACTTTTAAAAACTTTTAAATATGAGAAATGAATGAGTCCTGAGTGTATTAACATTATTAGTTCTTTCAAACACACGCACGCACACACACGCACGCACACACCATTCTGAGTATCTTTTAGGAGGCAGGTGTTTCTGCACTATAGCAATAGGGCATGTACCACACACAAAGCAAAGTTCCTGCTCCTGTGAGTTTACATTCTAATGCTGAGAGAGAGTTGGGAAACAGCCAAATGCAGAACTCTGTAAGAGGGCTGGAGTGTGGTATGTGCTATAAAGATAAATAGAACAGAGTAAGACAGAGATTGGTATGTAGAGAAGGTCCCTTTGAGGACAAGACACTGGGATATGTAGACATGAGCTAGAAGTCAGGCAAGAGCTAAGGAAAAGCTCCAGAAAGAATGGCCACATGAGGCTCTGGGTGGGGCTGCCCTCAGAGCACCATGCACAGATAGGAGGACGGGAGGACACAGTGAGGTGGAGTGAGAAGGGAGTGAGGCAGCGGTCAGTCAGGTTCAGAGTCCTGGAGTCTAAACAAAGGCTTGGGTCTTATTCCAGAGCTGTGAGGAGGCCCTAGAGGATTCCCAGGAGGGCTGGTATCTGCTTTCTATATCTGGGCCTCACTTTCGTTCAGGGCAGAGTGCCTCATCACATACAGGAGACATGATACTGGTAATGGAGAAGAAAGTAGGTGAGTTAGGCTTCCTGGGCAAGGCTGGCAGGAGCCAGGTCCCCAGCAGGATCTACAGAGTCAAGAGGCATGAAGTAGGTAAATGGGACCTCAGGAAAGCAAGCAAGCTTATGTTCAGGGCCAGGCCCATCCTGGCCTCCTCTCCTTTACCTCATGCAGAAGCAGACCTGGTTTTCCCTTTATTTGCTGTAAAACTCACACCCTCTAAAATGACGGCTTGCTGGAGTGGCTAGTGTTAATGTTCTCCTCACACTGCTCATTGCTATAATGTTTGTAGTATTAGAGTCTGGCTTCAGTGATAATTATCCTTCCAAAGAAAACTGAGTTGAATGCATCAGAGATTTCAGAACTGGCCCTCAGGATTCCTCTCTTTCTCTCTGAGGCCTGTAGTCCAAGACCTCAACCTTACAACCTATTTCCCTATACCTACTTTGCCCAAGGAAGGAATGATGCTTTTGGATGGTCTGCTTTTCATTTTTGCTATTTCAGCCTTTCTAAAGACACAGGTATCTTCAGTAAATGTGTATCCTAAGGAGACCTTCAGAATGTAACTGTCATGGGAATCAATACTTCAACTATAAAGAATTCATTTCCTAGGCCTGGCACAGCAAAGCAGAGGGGCATTTAACAGCACTCCTGGGGATGCTGCTTAGAGATGTGCCAGATTGTACTTTACCTACATTATTCAAAACTAAATTATACTTGAGGTGAGTGATGAATCTATAATGAAATGCAAACAAAACACCTACAACTAACCCAATCAGACACTCAACAGACTAAACCCTGGGCCTGGCCCAGCAGCCCCTTCATTGTGTCTGGCCATCTGGATCAGCTGTCCACACCCTCCGCCTTCTGAGGAAGCACAGCTCATTCCAAAGCTGTGTGTGGTTTAGGCCATCGGGGCTTTTGGGGACTCCTCTCTTACAAGGTTCTCCAGGCTGCAGTTGTACATTGTTGGACAATTACTGTAACTGTAATGGGTTCTGTGTGTTTATGCTTTCTCAGAAAAATGATGACTTTATCCATGCACAGTTAATCTGCTTGATAACAATTTTCAGGGAGGAAAACTTCTAATGGGAATGGGGCCACATCAGGGCAATCTCTAAAACACCACATCTGAACTGTAGAGATGTTTATGTAAAGCTTTCCATCAAGTTTAAATGACTCATAACTAACTAGCAATATCCTCAAAATACTTGGAAATCCAAGGATGGACTTCATAGAGTTTTCCAAATACCATATGGATGAAGGTACCGTATCTGAGTTTCTGTTTATCCACAGACTCAAATGGAACTCACAGAATGTGCCAGAGGTTGGGCCAATCATGGGAAGCCTGTATTTACAAATCCCTGTATGTGTCTAGATGCCAGCAATGCATGTATGTCCAAAGAACCACCTGCTACCTGCTGTTAATGATTCGCTATTTACTATCACAAAGGCATACTTTAAAATTAAAAAAAAAAAGCTCCCCATAGAGATTTCTAAGTTGTCAGTAACAATCTATAATAACTAGTTTGCGTTATGTACTGCCCCTCAAAAAATGATGTCTATCTGGAACTTTGGAATGTGACCTTATTTGGAAACGAGGCCTTTGCAAATGTGACTGGTTACGATGAGGTAATAGCGGTGGAAGGTCAGTCCTAATCCAGTGAGACGAGAACACAGACAAAGGAGTCCACAGAAAGAACAGCCATGCGAGAGCACAGCAGAGACTGGAATGATACAGTCATAAACCAAGGAGCAGCAGACTGCCAGGAACCCCAGAAGTCAGGAGAGGCAAAGAGTCTGTAGTCTTTGGGGAAGCATGGCCCTGCCGACGATGGCTGACCTGCAGCTTCCAGAACTAAAAGACAAAGGATTTCTGTTGTTGCCAGGCGTCCTAAGACATCCATTCTGCGATGGGTGGGAAATCTGCGTGTAGCTCTTCTCCACACAGACGCCAGGTCTCCTTATGGCAGAAGCCCTGGAGTTCGCCCTGCCATGGCACAGGCACTGCAAAGACTGAAGCTGCAGATCCTTCGTAAGCACATGTATCCATGTGCCCAAGGAAGGCAAACAAAAGAATAAACATGATAATGACAGCATGTTGCCCATGTTCTCCAAAGGACCTCGCTGAGATGCGGGCGTCATGTCACTGAGCAACCAGCCAGGAAGCAAAGCAGTGGAAGATGACTGGACAGAAGCAGGCCATGCTGGACTGTCAGAATCACTTGGTAGTAGACCATGTCATCAACCATTTTTCTCTTCCCTTGAAGTGGGGAAAAAAATATGTGTTGCCGCATGCTAATTTAAGTTAATCAACACACATTTTTGTGTAGTATAAACACTCAAAATCTCCTGTTAGATACTTTCAAGTTAAAAAAACTCAGTTGCCAACTGTATGGCTATTAACTATTCCACACTGTACACCTGTTTCAAAATGGCATGCTTCACATCATCTTTATTCATTGACAAATAAATAAACTGTACATCATCAGTCAAGCACATCTGTATGTCAGTACTCAGAAGGCTGAGGCTGGGAAGTCTGGGCTGCACAGCAAGCTCAAGAGACTCCATCAAGGAAGTTCACTGATAATTCATGTAATATCAAAGTATTTCTCATGTTTTGGTTGTTAGCCTTGGCCTTTAATGGCTGCTCTGTCTCTTAGAAGCTTAATAAAAATAAATAGTAATTTTTAAAGTCTTTCTCTCTCTCTTCTCTCCCCCTCCCCCACTGTATCCCAGGCTGACCTTGAACTTGCTATTGAGCCAAGAATGACCATGAATGTCTGCTCCTTCTACCTCCAGGAGCTGAGATTACAGGCCTATGCCCCTATATCTGCTTTATGTAGTGCTGAGGCTTGAACCCAGGCTTTCTGTATGCTAAGCAAGCACTGTACCAAATGAACCACATTCCCAGGCCAGGACAGTACTTTTCAAGCCAAATCTAATTGGGACTTGTAGCTACTAACAACAACAACAACCAAAAAAAAAAAAAAAAAAAATTACAAGTAAATGATTCAATTAAAAAGGACCAAGGCTCAGATATTCCTCCAAAGAAGTGTGCAAATGGCCTGTAAACATATGAGATGTTTGGAATCATCAGTATCAAGAAAGTGAAACTCAAACCACAGTGAAGGGTCATTTCCTAGGAAGTCTTCAGTCAAAAGGCCAGGTAAGCATTAGAAGGGGTGTGCAAAAATTAAACCCTCATTTACTGCCGGAAGGAAAGGAAAATGCATCTTCAAATAATTTAACTCTGGGGAAAAAATAAGCATGTCCACACACTACATTGTTCTCAAATGTTCAGCACACAAGAAGATGTAACTCAAATATCTATCAGCAAAAGAACACGCAAGAAAATGTGGTATATTTACAGCATGGAATACTCATCAGTAAAAAGAAGTAAAGTGTAGACATGAGAACTTACCTGCCATGTGCAGTGCACATCCGTCTCAAAGAGTACTGTCTCTACTCAAAAGCTTCCCGTTTCAGGAACATCCACAACAGGGTAGTATTTCTCCAGGGCATCTATGTCTCCATGCAAATGTATTAGGGTGTCAAGGGTAAAGGACTGTGACACTCCTAGATCAATACAGGCCTAGTGTATAGTCCTGGGTGTACATTAGCACATTTCTTAAGACTGTAATCATTTGATTTACCCATAACAGCGCCATACTGGAGCCTGTGAGGGGGCTCAATAGGTATGGTGCTTGGCGGCAAGCCTGCTGACCTGACTTTGATCCTTGAGCTCACATGCTGGAAGGAAGGAACAAAATACTGCAAGTTGTCCTCTGACCTCCACATGTGTGCTATGATGCAGGCAGGAGTATATGAGCATGCATTCACGTGTGCATATGCATGCATGCATGTACATGCACATACACACGCTAAATAAAAATGAAATCTGAAATTTTTAAAAATAATGACATATAAGTACACTGAAATAAGACACTTGTGAATATTTCCAGATGATGATATTAAGTTAATAATGACAAGAATTTAGGAGAATTTTTGTTTTGTTTTTTTCAGTCCTTCAGTTTTGAGGCAGGTCTTGCTGTACAGTCTTGGTTGGTCTACTGACTATGTAGACCAGACTAACCTGGAATTCCTGATTCTGCCTTTGAAGTGCTGGAATTACAGACATATGCCCACCTCTAAGCAGTTTATGTTTCTCTTACAATCAAAGCTTGGGCCTAGAATAAGAGCAAGATTCATCCATTGACCCCAGTTACTGCTATTCCTAAATCTTACATGACCATTTTTACACCTGTGAAAGACATTGTTAACCAAGCACCAAGGAAAGCAGCACCTCACGTCTCTCAGCCTCTCTGTGTGTGTGTGTGTGTGTGTGTGTGTGCGCGCACGCACGTGCATGCACACACACACACACACACACACATATATGTGGTACAATATTTCAGAAAGCCTGCTTCCCAGGGCTGAATTTCCTCCAGTCTCTCAGTTCCACTGTCAGATACCATGCCACTTCCCATAGACAGCCTATGTGCTGTACACATTGGATCTATTGGATATACTGGGTCTCCTTATTACACTGAGTAACCAAAGTGCATAATAACAGAATGGTCATTTTCAAGCTTTTTAATTTGAAATAATTATGAATTCATAAGAAATTATAAGAAATTATGAAGAAATGTATAGGGGCATCCCACATACCATGATCAAGAATCCCCTAATGTTACCAGGCTGCATAGCCAGAGTACAATATCCAAACCAGGAAATTGACATTAGTTTTGACAAAGAGGAAAAGTCAATTCAATGGAAGAGATTCAACTTTTCAATAATCAATGCAAGAGCAATTGGAAACTACAGGCATGGGAGGGAGGGAGAAAGGGTCAACACACACCTCAGGTACCTCTTCGATCTCAAAATCTTGCATATTTGAACATTAACTGAAAATTTTCTAGACTTGGGTACATGCCTTTAGTTCCAGCTAACCAGGAAGCTGAAAGTAGAAGGATTATTCCAGCTCAGTAGTTGGAACCTGGGCAACACAGTAAGACCTCATTTTGGAAGGTGAGGGTGGTTTTCACTTCTAAGATGAAAGATTAAAAATTTGGAATTGAGGATTAGGCGGAATCTTAGACTAAACATAAAAAACATGAACCATAAAAGGAAAAGAAGATAAATTAGGCCCCATCAAAATTAAAAATATTTGCTATGGAAAGATTTTTATTAGAAAGAAAAGGCAAAGGCTGGGTGTGGTGGTGCATGACTTTAATCCCCACACATGGTAGAGAGAGGCAGACAGATCTCTGTCAAGTTTATGGCCAATCTGATCTACATAGCAAGTTCCAGATCATCCAGGGCTGCATAGTGACAGAGAGAGAGGACAGAGAGAGAGAGAGAGAGAAAAGAGAGAAAAGTCCGGGGCTAGGGAGGGAGATGATTCACAGTAAAGAGCTTAACACACAAACATGAGAACCTGAGTTCAACTCCCAAAACCCACATAAAAAAGCCAGGTATTACACAAGACTGTAATTCCAGTTCCTGGGAGGCAGAGGCAGGAGGATCCCTGGTGCTCAATAGCTAGTCAGTCTACTGAATTGATGAGCTCCAGGGCCCTGAGAGGTCCCATCTCAATAAACAAGGTGAAGAGCAACTGAAGAATGATCCTGGAACTGACCTCTGACCCTTCTATACACTCCACACATGTGTACACATGCCTGAGTATACATAACCGTGTATACACAGAGAGAAAGAGAGAGAGAGAGAGAGAAAAAGAGAGAGAGAGAGAGAGAGAGAGAGAGAGAGAAGGCAAATTAAAGTTGCATATAGGAGATAATTATTTGTAAATTAGACTTCAGACAAAGCACCTGTACTCAGAATACACGAAGAACTCTGGAGGCCCAGGGTGCCACTCGGTGGTAGAACACGTGGCTGGCTTTAGCAAGGTCCTTAGTCCTATCCCTAGTTCCCTAGCACTGATTTCTTTTTTTTTTTTTTAATTTTCAAAATTCAACCTTAACAAAAAATACAGTTTGAAAATGGGCAAGACATGAGATTGTTCCCTGAGGAAGACAGATTTGGGAGACAAGAAAGTGTCCTCGCTGCAGAATGGACAGTGGAACCCTGGGCCTCCTTAGGCCCTCCGCCTGAACCCTTTGGTGTGCTTGCTTCTATCTGCTTCGGAAGGTAGTTCTGGTTAAAGCTTCTTGTGCAGATTGGGTGCACATAAAGCTAAAGCAGAAACCCAGGGATTCAGTGTTGTCTTCCAGTCCCACAGCTTCCTTCAGCCTCCCTGGGCCTTTTCTTGTCATCTGTTGAATTACTTCCAAGGTCAAGTTGTATTATAGGGAGGAGCTGGTAAAAGAGAATTGATACCATCTTGTTCTATAACCAAAAGTCCCTGTTTTTACATTTTTCTATGGTGAATTGACTTAGCAATAACAGGTCCATCCCTTGACCATCTGCCTCATTCAGGGGTGTATCGGCTGCATTCTAGATGTCCCCACCTCAGCCCATACAGGGGTGTGCTAAGGCTTCCAGGGAGTTCATTTCCACAGTTATCAAGGTTCAGGGATGGAAGTTAACCTTTCAGTATAAGGCATACATGGGGAAAGGGAGCTGGAGATAAGGCTAGGTGAGTAAAGGGTTTGCTCTACTAGCATAAGGACCTGAGGTCAGATACCCAACATCCATGTAAAAGTGAGAGCATGCATCTACAACAGGGAACATTTAGATCTCTGGGTGGGCTGGCCAGTTAGGCTATCCAGTCAATAAGTTCCTGATTCAATTAATAGACTGTCAAAAAATATGGGAAGAGTGATAGAGGAAGACACCTAAAGTTGACCTAGGCCTCAAAGGCAAGTGTACATGCACATCAATGTGCATACACATGTACATCCTACACATGCACTGAAAAAACGAGAGAAACGGCCTGGTGTTAAGAGTCCTTCCTGTTTTTCCAAAGGACCCAGGTTTGGTCTTAGCACCCACACTGGGCAGTTCACAACTGCCTCTAACTCCAGTTACAGGGACGCTGACCCACTTCTGGCCTCTGGGCACCAGCACATATGTGCCCATACCCCCACAGAGACACCCACACTCACAAAGACACATAACTAAAAATGAATTTTTTAAAAAATAAATGAGGGGTAGAGGCATAACAAGCCCTAGAGACTAGCTGAGTTCCGCCTCAGGGCAGCGGGTAGTCCTGCACACCCACCTGACAGGTATAGCCTGCATTCTGGCACAAGCACACTCTTGCTGACACCTGTGATCCTTTCAGACAGGTAGAAACTGTGCAGATGCTTCTTGTCCCTCTCGAAACCCTGAGCCCACAGATTGCCATTTCCTCAGAGTTTATCCAAAGCATGAAGAATAGGAGAGATTTATGGGGGATATTAAAGAGAACCCCTCCTCCAAAAGAGCGACTCATGGTCATAAACACAAAACCCCAAATATCTGAGCTGAGAAAGTCGTGCAGGGCCCACAGGTATCACCAGAGAACACACTTCTGGAAGCTACTTCTGAGAGCTCTTTCCAGTTAAAGCAAGAAATTCTAAGTTCCCAAGCAATCAAGAATTGGCATAAAAGGCAGGGGTTTCCTTTTTACCATTTCTTTCTTTTCCTGGTTTTGAGACACAATTCTGGAGGATTATTAAGATAACAATATTTGGGTGGGGGATGTAGCTCAGTGATAGGGCACTTGCCTGCTACGCATCAGGCTCAGGATTTGATTCCAGAACTATAAAAGTAAATTAAGAAAGCTTAAAAATTAACAATCCCATTGTCTGCTGAAAATATGACAATATTTCAGTTTCAAGATGACCCAAAGGAGACGACACCTATTTTACTGCTGTCCCCATATAACATGAAGGAGCCAAAAATATCACAAATGATACAAGGCCACAAAGCTTTTACCAGGTATTAAAAATCATTGTCATATACTTTGATTATATATTTAATACTTGCTACTGGTTATGCGACACCACTGAAATTTGATGAGAACTGACTATTCAGTAAAAAGAACCTTGAGATATGAGATATACACTTGTAATTCCAGCCCCTGGGAGGTAGAGGCAGGAAGATAAAGAATTTTAAAGTTGTGACTCGAGAGTAAGTCAGAGAGTGAAAGTTAGCATATAAAAGAAACTGGAAGAAGGAAGACTGAAAACCTCATGCACCAAGGCTGCATGTAGCACCATGGTAACGGGGTAGCTATGCCAACCAGTGATCTATAAGGGACCTACCATCTGAGAACGGGTGCCAAGGGGCCTCTGGCTTTTCTCCAGCTTAATCTGCTTTACCTTCAGAAATGCCTTCTCCAGTAAACTCTCTTCTGCTGTGATCCGAATGCCTCTGGCCAAATTCTTGTTCAGTGACATGAGAACCTGGAAATCCGATGGGTGCTCACCAGACCCAAGTGTCTCCTATAATAAGGTCATCCTCTACTATATAGCAAGTTTGAGGTCTACCTGGGCTCCATGAGAATTGGTCTGGTTAAAAATAAAAAAAATAAAAAAAAAGAAAGAAAAGGAAAAGATCCACAGTTTTTCTCAACTCAAACCCATCCAGGAAGTATTGCATTTCTTCCCCCGTGAGCCTAACATGATCATCCCTCCTACCAATACCTGGAGTAGAGAGTTCTTTAGGCTAGCTGTAGGGTAGTCAGTCATGGCAGGAAACTAAGGAGAACAATCCAGGTCTGTGGTGATGATCATGGAGCTGTTATCACTCTACTGCAGAAGAGGACTCCCTTTACCTGGGAGTCAAGCTTTTACTACCACCTGGCCTCCTCCAGCTGCAAGTGATCTTGCGAATGGTAGAGTATACAGGAAGTGGAAGGTTAACTTAAAGTGGTGCAGTTTCCATAAAGCCATCACCCACGATGGAGTAGGAATTGGTGAGTGTGTGGGAGTCACCCACACTATTGGAAGTAACCCCTCCTCCTGTTCTCCTGTAAGAAAGCTGAATAAATTCACTAATTCACCAAAGTGGACTTTGATGGAATTTTCCTTAGATCTTTGGTTGGTACCATATTTGGGGTGAACAGATGTTTGTTCACATCTCCCGAGGAAGATGGATCTTTCCAGTCTGAGGATCCTGCTTAGGACAATGAAGTTCAAGAAACTTCTGCTTAAGACCATGTTTCTAATATATTTGTTTCTATTACGTCATATTTTCAGTAAAGAGATTATAAATTTGTTAGGCAACCAAAAGTGAATCAAATAATTGAAACTTTTCATTTAAAAACTATTTCCATTTTCTTGGGAGCTTTTAAAACATGGAGATCAAGTACTTACAATGATGCAGCCCCAACCTGTCTGCACAGCTCTTTTCCCTAGTTAGACCTATCCTGACTGGTGGGTGGGAGGCGGGGGGGTCTGGGCTGCAGCAGTGGAGTCCCTGCCCACTTGCTGGCTAGGGATAGGCTTACCTCCTTTCAAACACAGTCAGGTGTAATGGCACAAACCTATAATCTCAACATTCCAGAGTCAGAGGCAGGAAGACAAGTTTCAGGACAGCCCTGAGCTATATAGAGAGACCTTATCTCATAACAACATCAGAAAAGAGGTGTCATGAGGAGCCAGGAGGTTTTGGAACAGCTGTGGAGACACGTGACATGATTTCTGCCACTCCTGATATCAGTTCTGATCTGCTAAGTCCCCTACCCTCTGCCTACATAGCCTAAGTCACTGTATGCTTTCTGCTCTACCAAGAGGGACAGCCTTCAACATGAGGATATCAAAAGAATGAATAAAGTTTTTCATGAGACAATCCCCAAATACAGGGATACGGTGATGCTTGTATGTGATGTGGTAAACATTTACCAAGCAATAATTCTTCCCTCCTATGGCCAGAGAGCCTTGGAAACTGCACAGCAGTGCTAGGAAGCAACCTCTCACCAGCTAGTCAAAATCAAAGCATGAATAAAGTGAAAAAGCCCTGCAGCATTAAAGGAAGAAATACTTGAGAGAGCTCAAGAAGAGAAAGTCAAGCCTTTAAAATGAACATGAACCATTTGTGTGTGTGTGTGTGTGTGTGTGTGTGTGTGTGTGTGACAAACAAGAGAAGGAAAGGAAGGTTTCTTGGCCACCTCTGAGATGTAACCTGAGATCCACCCAAACGACAGACCTGGCTAGCCAAGACTATGAACCAACCACTTGGTCTTCATGGAGGAGCCAGTGCCCATGCTTGGGTGTGCCCTGTTTTTCCTGCATACCCCCATTTGAGTGTGTCTTACTTTCCTCTGGGTGCCTCTCTCTTAACTCCCATACTTAATCTTATATTAAATGTCCTTATTAAAGTTTCCAATTCGGCTTCATCATAAACCACCTAGCCCTGACATTTTTTTCTGTAGCGAGGCCAGACATCCTTACCATTTTCCAATTGTTTAATTCTAATTAATCTCAAATAAATGTAATTTCCTATGTTCTTAACTGGATTTATTTCATTCTTGGTTGGCATCAGCAACCTTAATTATACATGCAACAAACTTCAATCCTTTTTATGCAACCTAGCACACTCACCGGTTCTGGGGGTCAAGGCATGCCCAATAGGGAGGAGCTTTACTCTGCTCATCACACAAGCATCCAGGGCTCAGGTATAATAAAGATTACTGCATATACACATCTGATCACTCAGAGATGCTGAACCTCAGCCTGCAGGAGCAGCTATAGGTACACTGGCTGCCCCAGGAGCACTACCTCTTGGAAACAGTGGTGAGGTAGGAGAGGAAAGGAGAGGCCAGCAGTGGCTGGAAGCTATGGCTCCCAAAATCTAGAAACAAGGCCTGGAGATGGGAGGAGACATGGAGTGCAGTGGGTGCGGTGTGTGCACAGCAGTAGAGAGAAGGTACAAAGGAAAGCCTAAAGCATGGTCTAAGACTACAGCTCAGAGTCAGGAAATCAAGACCCAGAGGGAGGTTCCAGCATTCAGGGAAGAAAAACAAAGCTATAAACTGAAATGGATAGATTTGGGCTGTGAGGGGGTGGGTCATCAGTGAGGAGCTGACAAAGGCAAGAATTGATCAAGTAAGAGGAAAGCCCAAAGGGGAAGGCTTAAAATTGTCTAGGGATTGGGGAAAAATGATCTGGGAGGGAAGCAGCTCCAGAAAGATATTTTTGTTATCTTTTGTTATGTTTTTACATGTGTGTGGTGTCTATGAATGCATGTAGAGGCCGAAGGCTGATGTCTCAATTGCTCTCCACCTCATATATTGAGGCAGGGCCTCTCTCTGAACCTGAGGCTCACAGTTTAAGGGACTATTAGCCTGTGTGCTCCAGCGATCCTGTCTCTACTGGGATTGCAGGCAACCACTATCCTCATTTGTCTTTTACTTGGGTTCTGGGGATCTGAACTCCAGTCTTCAAGTACTTTGCTTATTGAGCTATTTCCTGAGCCCAGAATCATTTTTTAAAAGAAAGTTTGTTATTTTTCAAGTGCAGTAAACCTGCAGAACAAGGAGATAACTACCAGTGAAAAGATATTGGGACTCTCAACAGAGCCCAGTGGCAAAGTACTTCCCTAGCCTGCGAGAGGCTCTGGGTTCAGTTCTCAGTAGTGAGAACTTCTCCTTCTCCTCTTTCTTCTCCTCCTCCTCCTCCTCTTCATCTACAAGGGAAGACATTTCTAACTCACAACAGTTCTCAAGAGAAGGAGGCCCACTACACAGGCCGTGGTGGTCAGAGAGGAAAGGCTCTGTTGTCCTTGACATGGAAACAAACAAGACAGAACAAGCAGGTTCAGAATTGGTCTGTGTGTCAGCAGACTTTAGGCATATCTAACTGTGCAGTACCTAACCTGGGGCGGTAAAGAGAACCTGAAGAAGGCGGCAGGACATGAGTTTGGACTGCCTAGTCTATACACTGAAGACATGTTCTCAAGAGAGCTGTTTCCTCTTTCTAGGAACTAGTAAGTCCTAGGAGGGGCAAGTTCTACAAGGCCAGCAAGACCCAGGATATCACAGCATCAGCACCCATAAAATGAGAAGATGTGGCTACCGCAGGACTGGATAAGCAGCTGATTTAAGATGTCATTGAAGGCAGGAATAGAGCCAAAAGTTACAGACATCGTCCTCCCTTCACTATGCAAGGCCCCCTTCTCCAAGTCCCAGGGGTGCATTAAGAAGGATTTCCCATTAAGTGCTGCCAGGCACTTCACAGAGAAATCAGCAGGAAGAGAAACTGAAAGGGGAAATACAGGGAACAGAAGCCAGAAACACACAGAGGAGGTTAAGAGCAGTAAGAGCAGTCACAGCTTGGGGGACTCACAACGTGGATTCTCTCCTCCAGTGCAGTGAACATTCAAGCTGTGCAGGGAGGACCTGCGGCACCCCCCAACCACAGACTGAAGCCATCCATTGTCTGTCAACGAGTTAGACTTTCATATGCAAAAGCAATGACTGAGAAGGTAGGGAAGAAGCCAGGAAGAAAAGAAAGGGAGAGAGAAGGAGGAGGAGAGAGAAGAGACAGGAAGGTGAAAAGAAGAAGGGAGAGGGAAGGGAGGGAGAGAGGGAGGGAGGAAAGGAGGGAGGGAGGGAGGAAAGGAGGGAGGGAGCTGATTGTAGGGCCAGGCAGCGAACTTATCTAACTCTGAGTTCAAGCCCCAGCAGCCCCCTTTCAATGGCACACAGAACAAAGAATAAAAACTGTTCAATCAGAACAGTAATGAGAGTTCCACGCCAAGAAGAGCCTCACATATTTGACCTGACAAAAGTTTGTCATGGAAAAAAGAAAAAATAATCAGAGAAATACCCTTCACAATATGAAATATTAATACTTAGGTTTCTATAAAACAGACCTGAGGGCCAGGCATATTAGCATGATCATGTGGTTTAATAAGTGTTTTTTTTATAAAACAAATGCTACATATATAGTCTTGAACACTGCTCAGTGGAGAACATTTTCTCCCATTCTGTGTGCTGTCCTTTCCCTCTGGTGACTGTTTATTTTGCTGTGCAGAAGCATTTGCATTTAATATCATCCTATCCATCCACTTTTTCTTTTGTTGCCTCACTTTGGGAGCCATTGCTGCAAGGTTTTTACCCAAACCCATACATATCCTGAAGTGTTTCCTCTTTTTATTATCTGTCTGAGACATTCTGGGCATAGCTCTTTTATGTTTAAAATGGCTTGTTTGTTCAGGGCAGATACCAGGGCCTCTCCCCTGTGGAGGAGTCTCCTCTAGACAGCTCAGTCTTCCCACACTGTCTCCCTCAGATTGTGCAGTTTTTTGGAGTCAACAGATTTCCAGAGCCACAGTGCTTTGGAGATAACCAAGATTTAGATTGTGAATGGATTTTGTCATTGAAACCGAATTGATTTTTCTAACCTGGCAAGCAGCAGGGGAGAGGCCCCAGCAGTGTCTGATGTGATCTCTGGCTGAGCTTTAGAGAAAAAAGCTAGAAAGGAATGTGGCAACTCTAGGTTGGCAATAGCCAGAAGCCTCCAGACTGTTCTTTCATGGACTTAGTAGTTAGGAGAACTAGACTACAGAGCAAAGGCACTGGTCTGAGGCAGAGCAGACCAGAGGGCTTGCATCCTCCTCCCTCCTGAGCCGCTGTGGTTGGCTCACTTGGTCAGCTGGTCAGCTTGCCCTAGTGTGGGCAGCCACGGGAGAGGAATGAGGAGGAAGAGTGACAGTGGCCAGGATGCATTTGCCAGGCTTATCTCTCAGCTTCCATGACACGTGCTGTATGTCACCAAGGTTCATGGAGTCATAATGTGACAAAGGTTCCTAGCAGGAACTGTCCTGAATGTGGCTGTTCTGAAGTATCACTAGAAGTACACAAACATAGAAGGTCTAATAGCGAAATCAGTGTGAACAAGTAGCTCAGCTGCTTGCAGAGCATGCACAAAGTCCTGGGTTTGAGCCCCAGTACTGCAAAATGAAAAGAAAAAAAAAAAAATAATAGTACAGATGGGGTCTGGCTGCACACATTGCAGCCCCAGCTCTCAGGAGGCTGAGGAAAATCAAGAGGTCAGACTGGGCTATGTAGTGAGATTACCCTCCCTCCCCCAGTAAAATGTTTAAAACCTTACAAATGAATCCATTCAAATGTCTAGGGATAGCTTAGGACTCCTGACATTTCATTAATCCCTCTGGTTCTGGATTCCTCTAGGGGCTGAGGCTGCCACTGAAACAGCATTGGTCAGGGAAAAAGAGAAGCAGATTAGAGACTTGAGATGTCACTCAGCCTGCCCTCCCAGCTGTTCTCATCCACGGTACTTTCTAGGAAAGTCTTTCAGTTCACACAAGCTTCAACCTTGATGCTGAGGAAAGAAGAAGGCCAGTCTCTATGCTGCTGGAAGATGCATGCTATGGAAAAGACCACATAGCCCCAGAGCACCCACAGTGCCTTACCAAAAGGCTTCCCAAGGCACATCTTTGTGAGGAAGCCTCCGTTCTCCACAAGGTTAGTTTAGGTTGATTTTCCTTTGGGAAACCAGGGGTTTATTTAAGGCTTTAATTTTTATCCTTGTTCATAAGCAAAAATGACTACTTCAGAGCTACTACTCCAACAAAATGCAAAACAAGTAGACACAGAAAACTAAGGGTATTCTAAAATTGTAGAAATCAAAATAGTATCTCCGTTTTTCCTGTAAGTTATTTCACTCTGCTATATATAGCAAGAGAGGTCTTGTACACATAAGCCTACTGGGCTCCCCTGTTCCAGGAACTCAGTGGGAAGAAGCTGGCCAATCAAACTTTGAAGGGCTAGAGCCTGCTGGTCTCACCTCCTCAATCACCCTCAGGCAAGGAATCTAGTTATGTGGGAAAACTTTGCCTCCAAAATGCTCTTGCAAAAGTACTTTTAAATGCTTGCTTGACTTGGCTTTGGGAGTGGGACTGTCCCAAGTAGGGCAAGTGTACCATATACCGTTCAATAGCTCTGACTCATAAGCATTAAGTCCCAAGAACTCTAGAAGTCACTGTGATAACTAAATACTGGTCACACACCTGACAGTGTTTTCCTTCCCAGGTATGAGACTGCCAGACCATTCTCATAAAGGAAAGAGGGGATCTGCAGAGAGGATGGGTATCATAATGAATGGTGAGGATCAAGTTAGGTTGTGGTTGGAGGGACAGCCAGGAAATCCAATCCACACACACTGGGCTTCAGCTACAAAAAATTGCATTAAAAATAACAAGGCTACCTGTAAATCCAGAAGTGAAGTAAGAAATTTGTGTGATGAGCCTTGGATACATAGGAACCAAAGGAAATGACTATAGGTCATATAAAAAGGACTTTGATGTCAAGTTGAAAGTTTCCTATTGACCAAAGAATATCAATTACAAAAGTAACTACAGGGCAGGGGAGGAGAGTTTTTACCTAGAATGTATGAAGTCCTGCCTTCAACCTGTCTTCCCCCAAGACACTGTTAACTACAAAAGTGGAGAGAGTAAATGACAGAGCAGAAAACCCTCACACACCACCCTCACCCAAAGAAGAAATCAAGTAAATCATTTGGCCATCAGGTATCTCCTGATAGCTGCCCTGGGAAGCCAGTTTACCCCTGGGGAACTGCTTCCAATATCCAAAATCTCTATCTAACAAAGGAGGGAGGGAAACATATTTTATAATATTAAATGAATCAGTCCATAAGAACTGAAAAGTCCAATATAACCATTATTTATAGATCTAACTATAAGGACCCAAATACAGGAGATAGGGAGGAAAAACAAGAGTAATGGCAAAAAAGAAAGTCAAGAGGAACCAGGATCCAGTTGTAAGGCCTGTGGCAGGGAAGGGAAAGCAGAAACCTCATCTGAAAGATTAAGCCTGGTGAAAGAGACCGGCAGTCCTACCCACAAGACAAGACTACAGCCCTCACAAGCCTCAAATTCAATTACAGGTTTTGGTGAGACAGACATTCCTCTAATGGGTAGGTCAGGAGTGGAGAGGAATCCATTTATATAGAATCCATTCTATAGAATACAGAGGGCAGTAGGTAGGCTCCAGCTTCAAAGAGAATTGACTTTTTAAAACGGATTTACCCTAGAAGCCTGGGAACAGGGAATAATCACAGCTCATGGAGTCTGAATTTAATCTGTTACCGGCCATGGTGAAATTGTCAGTCCAGGAGGGGAGACCCGGAGGCCCAGACCAGAAGCCCGACAAAGGGGCTTAGCGCAGGCAGGGAGATACATGAGAAAGGTAGTCCCAACCCCTCATAACCAGGAACAAAGCTCACTAACTGCAGGTTTGACCGATTTGAGAGTAAAGCCTGTGTGGGTCACCATCTGAAGTCACCCGTCTATGGTTCACCACTGTAGAGTCTAAGAGCACTAAGGCTACAGAACATCCACAGCCACATCCTTCCAGAGATGATTAATATTTACGTGTTGTGAAATACAAAGATAGGTCTCTAACCCATACAGATCTCAATGCCGTGGTGTTTCCTACACTTTTAGCCCATGTGGGAGATACCGCCTACCCCAAAGAGAACATTAACTACTCCAGGGAATGCAGTCTGAGGCAAAAAATTCCATTCATAAAAAAAAAAAAAAAAAAAAACCTAGAAATATACCTAAAAATAAAAAAAACATTTTAGAAAACTAGAAATAAACCTAACTAAGGACATGAAGACTTCTAAGATGGAAACTTAATGATATCAAAGACTAAGCCTGAATAGGATACTGGAAGATGAAAAGCTGTCCCATGCTCATGTATTGGCATGATTACTATTGAGAAAATGGCAGTATTATATTAACAAAGATTCAATAAAATCACCATCAAAATTCCAATGGCATTCTTCAAAGAAAAAATTCTAAAATCCATAGGGAAACACAGAAGACTCCAAGCAGTCAAAATATCCCTAAGCACAAAAGAACAGGGATGGAGGTATCACAATACCCAAACTCAAATTATACTACAGAGCCATAGTAACAAAACCAGCATGTTTCCAGCACCAAAACAGGCACAGACACCAATGGAATGAAGGATCCAGAAATAAGCCTAACAGCTATAACCACCTAATTGTTGGCAGAAATGTAAAAAATTGTACATTGGAAAAATAAAGATAGCCTCTTGAGCAAATGATGGGAAAATTATGTACAAAAGAATGAAACCAGATCTATTATCTTTCACCCAGCATATAGATAAATTCAAAGTGGATTAGAGCCCTTTGTATAAGATCTGAAACTGCTGGAAGAAAACACAAGCAAATACTTCAAGATATAGGCGTAGGCAAGAACGTCCTAAAAAGGACTCCATGCATAGGATATAACCCCAAGAATGGAATAACATTAAATTAAAAAACTTCTGCACGGTAAAGAAACCATTACCAGAGTGAAGAAACAGATTATAGAATGGGAAAAATCTTTGCCAGGTATACATCTGACAGAGAATTAATATTTAGAATCTATATAAGAATATATGTGAAAATATAATGATGAAACCCATTTCTTTGCTAAGTAAAAAAAATAGGAAGGAAATGTAAACTAATAAAATAAATAATAAAAAAGACACATCACTACCAAACTAACAGAAACAATTATAAAGAAATACTAGGAAAAACTCCATACAAAAGTAAATTAGAAGCGAAGAACAAATTTCTGGGCAGAAATAAACTATTTCAAGGGACTAGAGAAAAACAAAATCTGAATGTTCCAACAGGAGAATGAATTAACAGTTTTAAAATTCCTCACAAAGAAAAGCCCAGGTCCCAAGGAGCAGGCAGCTCCCTGGGCTGCCAGGATTCTAGGTGCTGCTGAGAGGTGGGGCAGGGCTGGAGCAGAGGCCCCACAAAGCCCATGCCTATGGTCTGGACTAGACCTGAATCAGAGACTTGAGTGCCCCTCTTGCCTGAGATTCAAGGATAGGCAGCTAGAAGCTGCCTGCTGCTGCCTCTGGCCCATAATCAAAGAAATTAAATTTAATTTGGTTGCTGATGGTTTGCAAGACATTTTTATTCCAGCTGTGTTATTCTAAAGACTAAGTTTTATCCCTGAGGACATGAGGAAATGCTTGGGAAGGTCTGCATTTTGCAAAAGTGTGAATCCCCCCCAAAAAATAAAGGGCCTGCACAGGGCAGCAGACACTGGAGCAGCTCGAAGGGGCAGTAGAACAGTCTCAAGTGGCCCCTCCCCTGGGAAATCACACAGAGTTCATCACGATGACAAGTGATGTGCTAAACAGAACTGAGACCAGGTTCTTTTAACATAACTCCATGAATGAACAATTCTTACCCAAGCAGACGATAGGCAGCAGACTGAACTTTCTAAAGACTTTTCTATCATGTACATTTTTGAAATTTGGAGAAGAAAGATGTCACATTAATAGAGACAATTGTTTTATATGCCAGGAACCTTTTGCAATTTTATCTATAAATCATATTGATTAAATAAATAAGAAGACTGTATCATCTTTTCAGCTGATACGGAAAAATCCAACACCTACCCTTCTCCCTCCCCCTCCGGAGTGTTAAGGATTGAGTCTAAGGCCTTTTCTACAAAAAGCGTGTGCTCTAACACTGAAGCTGTGCTCACAGCCCCCAAAGCCCTCTCTCAGTTATTGTCATAGTGAGTAGCTTTAGTTGTGAACTTGACACACCTGGATTGAGACAGTTTCAATTAGGAAATTACCTCTATTGAACTGGCCTGTGGTCATGTCTGTGGGGTATTTTCTTGATTACTGAATGATGTAGGAGGGCCCAGCCCATTGTGTAACCAGCCCTGGGCAGGTTGTTCTGTATTGTACAAGAAATCAAGCTGAGCATGGGTCAGAGGAGCAAGCCTCCATGGCCTGCCTCCAGATTCCTGCCCTGAGCTTCCTACCTTGGGGCCCCTTAGATGAACTGCACTCTGGAGATAAAAGCCAAATAAACCTTTTCCTCCCCACGTTGGTATTGATTAGAGAGTTTTGTCACAGCAATTGAGGCAAACTAGAACAGTGGGAATATGAAGGAACTTCCTTAACTTATAAAAAAGCATCTATTAAAAAAAACCCATAGCTAGGGCTACAGTTCTAGCTCAGTATAACACGTATAAGACCAAGTTTGATCACCAGACACACACACACACACATACCTATACACAAATACATATTATACAGATATACACATACAAATATACACATATATACACAAACACACACATATATACATATTACACAGACATATACAACACATACACAAGTAAACACATACATTCACACACAGAGAACTACCATCATACTTAAGGATTGTTTTAGTCTCCTTTCCTATTGCAGTGATAAAACACTAACCAAAACCAACTTAAGAGAGGAAAGGGTTTATTTCACGTTACAGGTTACTATCATCATTCAGGGAAGCCATGACAGGAACTTAAGGAAGCAACCTGTAGGCAGGACCATGGAAGAACACTGCTTATTGGCCTCCTTCTTCTGGTTTGCTCACCTTTCTTTTTGAAATATTTTATTTATTATTTTTGTCTTATGTGTATGTGTATATTTATTTGCCTGTATGTATGTAAGTGTACCTGTGTCATGCAATACCTTGGGCTATCAGAAGAGGGTGTCAGATCCCCTGGAACTGGAGTTATGGTTGGTTGTTAGCTGACATGAGGGTGCTTGGAACTGAACCTGGGTCCTTCCAAGAATAGCCAGTGCTCTTACTGCTGAGCCATCTTTTCAGTCCCTCAGCCCAGGGATAGTACCATGCACAGTGACCAAGAAAATGCTCCACAAACATGCCCACAGGGTCTGATGGTGGAAATTCCTCCAGTGAGATTTCCTCTTCCCAGTTTTGTCTTGAATGTGTTGACAAAGCCTATGACAATGGTGAAAGACAATGCTTGTCCAAGGATCACATATAAGACAAGGAGGCTACTTCTTGCCATTTCTATACAACATTGTCCTGGACTTCTAGCCAAGCTGATTAAACAAGAAAAATAAATATAAGGCATCAGATTGGAAAGGAGGAAGTAAACCATATTTATAGATGAGGTGATTCTAAACAGAAAAGCTCATGGAGCCCAACAAAACAAATATTTCAAATGATATATGAGTTAGTAAGGTGGCAGAATGCAAGCTCGATATGCAAATGCATGATCGAAACTCATTAATGCAGCAAGAGAAAAATTGTTTCTATCTGAAAAAACATTGTGACTTAGCAGTTTTCGGAGAGGAGGTAGAGCTCCAAAGTTTACCAGGGGAAAAAAAATCCAAATTCCTAGCTTTGTACTGATATTAGCTTCTTAGTTTGGTCCTTTGTAGTACAGGTAAGCAAAATTTTAACATTAAGTAAAAGTGAATGAAGGGGGAGGAGGTTTTTGGGTCAGTTCCAGCTCTGTGGCTTCAAGTCCTATGTCCAGAGTATACCCTGTCTTCAGCAGTAGGGTCTTACCTTCAAGTTCTGGGAGGTAATTGAGGGCTGTGGAAATAGCCTATATAATTTTCAAAGGGAGATGTCTCCTGTTTGGCACTGTGTTTCTTGTTACACAGCCTTCAGATACACACATGCACTCAGGTACACATATCGTATGTGTATTTTTTTTCCAGTGGGCTTTTGAACTAATATATTTTCTCTCTGGTGTTCCACACCAGCTAAGCAGTATTTATCTCTCCATTCTCTCTCCCTCTATCTAATCTTCTCTCCTCCTTCCCCCATTAAAGTACACCCATTTTCACCATTTCTGCCTTGATAAAACCTGTCTCCTAAAAAAAAACCCTCTCTTAAGCGCTTTCTTTCCCTTTTCTTTCATGGTTCTTTGTATGACCCTTCCTCTTCCCCTCTCAGTTAAACACCTCCATTTTACCTAGTTCTCCCTAGTAACACCTGTTTCCTATTATCCCTTTTCTCAGGTTCCTTCTTTCTCTTTACCGCCTGTCGTAGTTTCTTTCCATTTTCCTGGCTTCTGCAGTTACAACAGGATATACTCACATATAAGGCTTGGTGCTAAGATCCACGAATGAGGGAGAACATATGACAAAATGCATGAAGCTCTGTGGACAGGATATGGAGAGTCCAGATAGCTAACAGGGCTCAATATGAATACGATGTATTGTACGGAACCCACAAAAATTCAATAAAAAATATTTTTAAAAATCTTGACCAAGTACTGAGGATTAAGATTGGGGGGGGGTGGCTGATTTGTAGAGTGCTTACTTAGCAAATACAAGGCCGTGGGTTTGCTCCTCAGCATCAAAAATGAATGAATGAATGAAATGAAAGAAAGCGAGAGAAAGAAAAAAGGAAGGAAAGGTGGAAAAAAACGTGAATGAAGGGAACTGAGGAGGTAGCTCATTGATAGAGTCCTTTCTAACATGCATAAAGCCCTGGGTCTTTACAGAATCTTGTAAAGATTAGGTTAAAGTCCACCCCACAGGAAATAGGGTTCACCTGAAGACCTGCTAGGGTTAGGGGAGGACTGCAGTAAAGTACTCTCCCTTCCCCCGCCCCATCCTTGTTGCAGAAGAATCTTGTACTATTTTGGTAACTTCTCTGAGTATAAAATTATTTCAATACCAAAAGTTAACAAAGTTTAGAAAGCTAATTGGTTCCCATTGGAAGACAATAGGGTTATAATATCAAGCACTGATCTGTCCTTTCCTATTTGAGCTGAACCAAGGAGAGCCAGGTAGTAAAGAAAGTATCACTCTACTAAAATAAGTATCTCCATACCAAGCCAGGTGGCACACCTTTCTTTAATCAGGAGGCAAAGATAGCCAGATCTCTGTGAGAGCAAGAACCGCCTGGTCTACATAGTGAATTCCAAGGCAGCTGGTACTATAGGGAGACCCTGTCTCAAAAAAACAAAAACAAAACAAAACAAAACAAACAAGAATTCAGAGAGGTCAAGTTACAGTAGCCTCAGAGGTCATGAGGCTTTGGACTCTTCCTCCCTAGTTTCCTTGACAATAATTACTACCTTTTTCCTTGGTAACGCTAGAGAGGTAAACAGCTTTGCCACTTCCTAGGAGTTAAATTACCAAGTGAAAGATTGCATTATCTGGGTTTTATTGAAACCATTAATAGAAAGCTACTTCCTCCAGATCAAAAATATAGAATCTTAAATTGTGCCTCTGACTCTGAAAAAATATCTCTCATTTTAACCTACCCAAGGCTTCCTCCTCTTTAAAGAGTCAGTCTAGCTGGACCTGTCAATCACTTAGGTTAAAGTCCACCCCACAGGAAACAGGGTTCACCTGAAGACCTGCTAGGGTTAGGGGAGGACTGCGGTAATGTACTCTCCCTTCCCAGAAGCCCCGTCCCTGTTGCAGAAGCTTGCAGAGTTTCCACTCACTTTTCTGAGATACCCAGAAACGCATAACTTTCTCTTTTTCTTCCTTCTATATCTTTTTTCTCTCAGACACTGGTCAAAGCCTCTCATTGGACTGCCCATCCGCCATACAGCTGCTAACAAACACCATGGCTTTCTGTCTTCCCATCTCCATTTTGTGATTATAAGTATAAGACATGGAATTAGAGCAGGAAGGATCGGGTTCCAGCCTTGGTACTATCTTCCACTAGAATGCTGGTAGACAAGCTACTGAGCCTTGATGCCTCAGTTTCCTCATCTGTGGAGCAGGGATCCGGGGGAGCTACGCACACAGAACACAGAATGCTTTGGCCCTTATTAACAGGTGAAAACAGAATCACTCCATGAGCAAGATTACCCTGTAATGGCAACCAAGTTCTTAGGAAGAGAACGGCTCCCACTGCAACCTGACTTGATAGCCATATAAGACACAAAACAAGTATCAAAAGAAAAATTATTTCCAAAAACATGGGTGTGACTCTGCATAAATATTATTCCTGAAGTGTCCCACACAGCACATTTGCTCCGTCTCCAAAATCTTGTCCTGCTTATTTGCGCTTGAAAATCATTTTACTCAAAATCACAAAAATGTGCCCAGTTTAGAAGCACAGACCTTTGCTTCAGGCAGTTATGAAGGGAGGAGGGAATGTGACCCAAGGGCTAAAAGCTTAGGAGGGGAAGAGGCAGGCAGGCTCGCCAGGACAGGAAGGGGAGAGGATATGAAGGGAGAGGAGCAGCAGGTTGGCTAGATAAAGGACCAGGAGTCAGGGAAGAAAAACAAAAAGAGGATTTTTTTAGGCAAGAGTATCACATTCTCAGTCACTCAGCTAGCTCTTCTGAAACAACAAATCATGAAGTTCAGAGTGACAGGTTAGGGAGATAACCCTGGCTAGCAGGGGCAATGCAGAATCAAAGGAAATGGAACAGGCAAGTCCAAAATAAGTATAAAGTACCCCAGATTGTTATCCCAAAAGGTGATGGATGGGAAGACATTCTGAAGCTATGCCCACACCCACGACTGGGGAGCCCAAAAGGTTCAGAGGTGCAGCCCTGGGTTATTCTGGCTTATTTCATGCAGAAAGGTGAAGTCTGACATGGAAGTACATTTCAGCCTTAGTGTAAGGCCCTGGGTTCAATTTCCTGCACCAAAAAACTCACAACAACAAAACAAGAAGATTACGTTTGTGTCATCGTAAAGAACATGGAGGAGGAAACACAATAGAATCACCCAGGTCGGTTGTGGGGAAGAGATGGGGCTCGAGCACCAAGGCTCGTGCTCAGCAGTGACCTTCCACAGCATACTCCACTCAGGCTGCACTGCCCCACACTGGCCTGTTGCTATTCCCTTCCTATAGCCTAAGGAAGGAGAATGCTGTCTCCTGGACACCTTCCAGATCATATCAGAAGGGTGAGTTCTTCTATTGTCTTACATCTCCCTCCATAGATTCTGTATCTAGGGACTCAATCAACCTTGAATCAAAAATGTTATGGAAAAAAATGTGTCTGTGTATCCTTTATCATTGTGGCTTCAACAATATAATAGAACAGCCCTTTGAACAGGATTTCCATTGTCATCTAGAAATGACTTAAAGTACCTAGGAGGATGTGTGAAGGTTTTATGAAATAACTATACACTTCATATAAGGGACTGGAGCATCCATGGATTTTGATATCCATACGATCCCTGATGGATACTCTCTATTGTAATCTGCTGGTCACATACATAGAATTCTGGGACCCTCACCCTGCACTCCTACAAGGACATACTGTAACAGTGCAGCAATCCAGCTCAAGACCCCTTTAACCACTGGCCAAAGACAGATGCTCTCCAGCCCACTGAGTATGGCTCAAGAGGATCTTCCTAAACAGAATCCAAAATCTAGAAGAGGAAAAAATATGCTCAGGACTTAGAGAACAGCTGCTCAAACTTCATGGCCTGGGAAGCTGCACTCCTGATAAGTACTACACAGGATCCTTAGAGTAAAAGGCTCAAGGGTCCAATTCCTGAAAAACCAGCATAAAACTGATGTCAAAAAGCCACCATTAGAGGACAGGATCCCTGGTAAGGAAGGCTTCTCTAATCCGCTACATTAATGCATTCTTTGAGCCAAGTACAGTGGCTCCCGACATCACCAGCTACTTGGTGATGAAAGCGGGTAATTTGCTTGAATCCAGGAGTCAGGGCCAGCCTGGGCAGCATGGTGAGACCCCACTCAAACACAGAAAGATGATTTGACTCAATACCTCCTCTGCATAGCAACTACAGCAATGGCACCTGGAAACGTATAAGCCAGGACAGACCCCCATATTTCACAGCTGTATCTGATTGACTGTGCTCATTAAAGGCACTGAACAGACTGACCTGAGATAGATCCTTCCCAGGCTGTCCTAGTGCAGCTCCCTGTGGTCCCAGGATTTATGCCCACCCTTACCCCATGCATCTTATTATCCATTCCCAGTCTCTCTAAGTCCTGGCCATTATGGGCCACATCCTCTTGATTTTCCCTCACCTGCAGCATCTGCCCTTTCTTACCTCCTTGGTCATATCCCCTCTGGTCCTTACACGGCAACCCCAGACTTACCTGCCACTTCTCAGAGGCCTCTCCTGAAAATCACTCTGCATTCCTAGACCAAGAGCCCAGGCCATAGCCAACCCAGCCCAAGAACTTGCCCAGTGTCCTAACACTATAGCACTCAAGCCTCCTCCTCTTTCCACCCTAACAGCCTGTCAACATCAGTCCCAGGCTTTCTGGGACTGGAAGAATTTGACCTGTCTTCCCAGAAAATCTAATGGAAGTGGGGCATAGGGCTGACCACCCTTCCCACAGTTGGGAAGTGAAGAAGCTGGCAGTTTCTTCAGTAGAGAAGATGACATGCTCAGAGAGGTAGCTCGGGTAGCTAAAGTGAAGTTTCCTCTCCACACATAACCACCATCTCTCTCTCATACCTTCTGACCACCCAGTGGCCTTGCCAGGTAGGTTTATTCTTACCATAGGAAAGTCTTCAAGAATTTGATTTAGGATCAGGAAGGACTTTGGAACCCGCTAGGCCTGCCTGATGGGTGTACTGGGTTGTACTTGGAGTTCAGGAAGCAACTGGAAAGTTAGGCAGGTGTGGTTTCACAACCTCAGGAAGCTTTGCATTGTGAGACCCCTGCCTCAGTTTTCTCTTCCACAGGTCAAATGACAAGTGGGCAGCATTCTGTGAACTAAAAATAAATTATTTCCTAAGGTTCACGTATTTCTAAAATGGAGTCTACTAGGATGGTTGGCTTAGTGGAAATAGTAGCATATATGCAAAGATTTAGAGACTTGCTTGGCTGCTTAGAGTTTGAGACACTGAGAGTGTCTGTGTAAGAGGTTCCTCACTCCCTTGCCAATGTTTCAGGTGAACAACAGTCAGGAAATTCCATAGTCCTTGCCATACACATCATGCTTGGTGACTTGCCAATGAGTACCTCTCCAGGGCAAGCACAGTAGTGTTACTCAAATGTGAGTTATCATATAAGAATCACCCCTATCCTAATTAATACCCATACCTGGGCCTATTTCCAGACCTGACTCAAACACGTTGGAAAACTGTTACTCTAGCAAGCTCTTCCAGTGATTCTTAGAAAACACTGGAAAAATATAAGCATGGGAACATGAGATAACCTGGTCAAAGCCAGCACCACTTGGGAGGAGCTGCATAGGCTTGAGAAAGTTACTTAACCTCTGAACCTCTGTTTACATGAATTAGGTATCAAGCACCAACAGTGCTCAGAGGATCACAAGATTCAAGTCAGCCTAGACAATGCAGCAAGAACTCATATTAAAATACATTTTTCACTCAAATGTAGAGAAAGTGATTCATGACCTTCTCCTAAACTAGTCTAGCAGCCCCAGGTACTGGGGAAACAATTTGCCACTGGGGTCAGGGACTTCCCAGGATGCCCTTAGGCATGGTGGAGTAAGAACAAAAAAGAATGCCATCCAACTAGGGGGTCATATCCAACTAGGGCTCATGTGGGACAAGGTGAGACAGGAGTGGGCAGAGGAGCAAGAACAGCCCATAGGAAGGTCACACCCTGCCACTAATTCATCAGCATCTTAACTCCCCTCAAGGCCTCTTTTCATATGGAAACAAGTTATTAAGAAAACTGGCTGGTGTGGTAGCTTCTGCTTGTAATCTCAGCACTTGGGAGACTGAGGCAGGAAGATCATCACCAGTCCAAATACAACCTCAGCTACATAGAGACTCTGTGTTAAAAACGCTGGGAAAAAAATTAAAAGAGGGAGGAAGAGAAGCAAAAAGAAGTGACTAAGGAATGGTGTCCTGCTTGTGGCCAGCTCGAAATTGGCATCAGTGGATGGACTGCTGTTTGTGCCCTGCTCTTCAATCTGATCTGTGCCAGGCGCATCAGAACCTGTTGTACCAAGCCAGCTGTTACCTAAGACTGCGTGTTATATTTCTGTGATAAACGCCATGGTGCCCGGTGATGGAATGAGTTAGAGACTTCGGGGATCCTGCCCGGAGCTTATGGTAGGAGCAGTGGGGTTGAGGCTGGCCAGGTGCTGCCATATCCCAACCCTGGGATCATTCTAGCTTAGTTGCTAAGTCAGACTGTCAGTCCTGACTGGGGATCCGCGTGTGCCCTTGCATCTAGAGCGCAGAAGCTCCTTCTCCAAGTGACTTCCCAGGCCCCACAGTGATTCTATGGGCCACACCTACCTCTTGCACTCACTTTCTCAACATCAAGTTTCCGGAAGCTCCCAGTCCTGCAGGGACCACGCGGGCGCGCGCGCACACACACACACACACACACACACACACACACACACGCACACACACACACACACACCTGCCCAGCAAGTCAGACTCACCTGCTGAAGACGAGGCAGCCCAGGTGGTTGATCTCGTGGTCCGAGCGGTGGCGGCTATAGTCCTCCCACAGGTCCTTGATTGCCGTGACCGCCAGGATGAAGAGCACCGGCGCCAGTGCCAGGCCGGGCTGGAAGGCGTTCACCGCCGGCACGAAGTTGAGCAGCGCAATGAAGACGAAGTACACGTTGGCCAGGCGGTGGAACTGCTCGAAGAGGTTCTTGGGCAAGAAGGACAGCAGCGTGTACTTGGTGGTCTTGAGGCGGTTGTCCGCCAGGTGCTGGACGCACCCGCGCATCAGCAGCCGCTCGCCCTTGGAGGCCCCGGCCGCCGGGTCCTCGGCGCCGGGGGACGGCTGCAGGTTGGAGCGCACCGTGCGCGTCCGGCCCTCCCAGCGCCGTCGCCGCGGGCGCCGCCGCCCCGGGGATGCCGGCTCCTCGGCCGCCGCGGGCTCCCGCTCCATGGCCGCGTGTTGCCGCGCCCGGCTCGTGTGCCGCTCCCGCCAGCCTCCTAGGTGATCATCTCCCGCCGCCGGGGCGCAGCGGCGCGGGCTCTCCTCCTGCAGGACGCACGGAGACCCCAGTCAGCGCCAGCCGAGGTCCAGCCGCTGAGGTCCGCGGTCCCGGCAGGGCGCGGGCGGGCGCGGCGCACAGCCCCCTCTCTGTCCCCTCCCGCCGCCCAGGCGGCCGGGCCGGTTTCCGCCGAGGTGGCTCTTCGGCCCCGCCCTCGCTCCGCGCCCAGATTCGGACTGGGCGGATAGCGGGAAACCAAAAGATCCCACGCTGGAAACTTTAGAGGGTTACTTTCGTTTCTCTGTAGCATCAGTGTGGTTTCAGAGAGTTTGCTAAAGTGCTCTGTCACCAGTAAGACAGGGGAAGCCTTCAGGGTAGAGGAAAAAGGCGCTTGGGTCCCCTCTTAACACGCACCCTTCACGGGCAGGCTGACTTGTCCTGGACCGGGGAATGTCTGGAGAGCCTAAACTGGGCACCTCCTCCTGGAATCAGCTGAAGTCAGACTCCAAAGAGCCCTGCCTGTTCTCCAGTTTTCAAATTCTGTTTAAAGATGGCATTGGCGTCTAAGCACTCCCCGAGAAGTCGTCTTTCCTGTCCCCTTTACAAATATCCCTACCCTGTTGTACAGATCACACCCACTGTCAGATGCAGTTTGGGGATGAACCAGGCATTTCCTTTGCTAGAATCACCGCCGCCTTTCCTTACTCCCCAAATAGAGGTCTCTTTGTCTTCTCTTATTTCTTCGTAGAAGGGAAGATGCTTATGTTGTACTAAAGTGAGACATGTGAGTCATTTTGTCTCTGCCTGATGGACCTAGGACAGTTCTGAGATGTGTGTTCTAATCTAAACAGCCATTGGGCAGTTGAGTGAGGCTGATGGGAAGCTGAGGGAAGGATGGAGAGAAAGATGCTTAAGTGTGGGCAAAGCTATCCCTCGTACTGATGAGGTATAGGGACACTTATGAAGATGAACTGAGAGAACAGAGTTACTTGAAAGGATCTGGGGAGCACCCTTACCTATGCAGTAAGACCCCCATAAGGGGACCACAGTTGCCACTCTGTGGCTTACTTTACAGGCAGAGAGATGAGACCATGGCTGGAACCAAATAACAGTCCACAGTATTTACACAAAACCAGCCAGCATAAGGAGGACACAAGTGATAGTACTTTTAAAAAATCCTTGTGGTCTATTTAATATCTCTTTACCTAGAAGTATAACCATAGAGGGGTGGAGGCCAGACTTGAGAAAGGTTAGGCTGAAGTATCTGCATTATCTGAAGAGAAGTCATATCTCACGGTGAACCTGTAGATATCCCCAAGCTGAGTATTAACAGCAAATGAGTGACCAAACTCCTCTGGTTTCCAGTACCTAACAACTTAAGGCTCAGTTTTTAACCAAGTCATCCAACTCAGTGGGGCTCCAAGGCCTGCAGTTACCTCCACTTCATCAGCTGTCTCCTATCTTTACAGGTATCCTCAGGACTTCCCCCAAAGCATTCAGATCTCCCCACATCCCAGTATCCTTGGATCAGTCAGTCCACACTGTTGTTAAACTAATTACTTGCTCACTTCATTGCTTATCCTTACCCTGGAGCTCCTAGGAGTCCCCCGTGGCTTTCAAAGTCAAATGCTGACTCCTCAGGCAGAGGTTCCTTGAAGCCCTAGGGGAACTGGCAGGAGCTTGCAGGTTAAACTCTGTCAGCCCCTTCTAGTCCCTGCCCACCCCAGGGTGAGAGATTTCCTTACACTTCTTAGAACAGACTTTGCTCATCTCATCTACATTCCATGCTAAGGTTCCAAGATTCTGTGAGTCACACTGCTCCCTCCCAGCCCCCGAGTCTGGAACCTTTCTTCATGTGCTCTTCACCAATCCACATACAATATTTCCAATAGGACTTAGCCTATCTGGTTTCCCAGAAGTTCACTACACACTTGATTCCAAGTTTTGTAAGGTTTAGGCTTAGATGTTGCCCACACTAATTCTTAGACCCTAGGCTGCCTAGACAAGATTGAGGCTGTGAGGTGGCCTGGCCAGTTTGGGGCTTCCCTCCTGGACCAGGCTGCTGATTCTTGGGTAAATCACTATAATCATCCTTGTTCAGCAGCTCTGTTAACCACCAGCTGTGTGCCATGGCACTGATATAGGCAGTGGAATGCAAGGGAGAGCTGTCAAGGTCAACATTCTTGTGGATCTGACATCCTGCTAGGAAGAGAATGAAACCCACAAGAAATCCTGAGAGATCATCCAAGAGGCACAAGTGGAGCCACGGAAGGGAGCGGGAGACATGAGCGAGGGATAGATGAGGCAAGATCCCTGGCAGAACCAGCAGAGGAAGCTGGTTTTTACAAAGGCCCCAGACAGCAGGTGGGATGATAAACTCTAAACAGGTAGGGCCTCCAGCTAAGAATACTCAAGGAACACACCCAGTCCCACAGCAGGAATCCCAACAAAGAAGACATGAACATGTTGGTGCACAAAACACAGAACGGGTAAGAGTTCAGCTGCCTCTGTGAATGGGAGTCAGGAAGCTGCCTGGCCTCCCTGAGCGTGGGCTTGAGGCTCTGAACCAAGCAGATATCAAGTGCAGGTGGCCCAGAAGGGAGGCCTTTGTGAATGGAGCCAGATGAGGGAGCAGAAGAATGCAGTTACACAGGCTGATAAATGCAGGTGAGGATTTCACCTTTTATGTTGAGTGCAAAGGGAAACCTTGTACAGAAGCTGAGCAGAGTTGTGTGTCTAGGCTTAGATTTTAAAAGTCTCCTTGTTGCTGTGTGATACTGGAGAGAGAAAACAGTGACTCAATCAGGTACTGATGTGGAAGGGGAAGTGGTTTACCTAGAGCCCGAGGTTTGCTATTGGTTTAGGGTCTCAATAAAGGAATTGTGGATGGCCAAGCAGCTGAAAACAGGTGGCCAGTCACTGAGGTGACAGGAACAGGCAAGGCTGGAGGAGCAGGAGCGGGGAGCAGTATGCCCGTCCAAGATCTGGGAGGAAGCTCCGGTGGCAAGAGCAAGTCCAGGTGTAAGAAAAAGTGGGAGGGGCAGAGTGCCTGGCATGCAGGCTTCACTGCCCTCAGGACAGAACAGGTGTCTGGATTTGCTTCAACTGGGAAAAAGCCGTGGACTTCTTCCAGACAGAAACTTGGGCAAAGAGGACCAGATTTGTCCTTTCAACAGATGGGAGGTGGATTCCAAGCACAAGCGAGAGCAGGAGAGGCGGTAAATTGGGAGGTTTGGAAGGACACTCAGCCCATCCCCATCAACAGATTCTGCATCCAAGTGTTCACTCTGGAAAATATTTGGGGAAAAGTGCATTTATAATGACATGTTCTTTTTTCTTTCTCTTTATTCCCTGAACAACATAGTATAACTATTTACATAGCATTTCAAGTGCATCAGTTATTTTGAGAAATCTGGAGATGACTTAGTATATGAGAGGTATGCATGGGTTATAAGCAAATGCTAGGCCATTTCAAACATGAGGAACTTGAGCATCCATTGTTTTGATATCGACATTGAGCTAAGGGACAGCATATCCCAGAACTAGTCTCCTAGTGAAGGATGACTGCACATTATAGAGTTAAGTTAGCAAGGACATTTTTATTTTAAAAAGTGAGTTTTCCGACATGTCCCTTGAGAAAACTCAAAATCTGAGAAAGAAGGCCTGGGATGCTAAGCCACTCTAAGGCAGTTGGGGAAATAATGAGGCCACTGAGTAGCAGCATCTGGGACAGCCACACCAGGACCCAGGCTGGTGATTTGGGGTAATTTCTCCAAAAGCTAGATGCACATTAGTGTCATCTGGCAAGCTTCCAACATCACTTAATTCCAAGCCTCACTCCAGAGCAGTTAATTATAGGGACCTAGCCTTAGCACCCGTGATTTTTAAAAGCTTCTTGGGTGATTGTCACAAGCAACCAGGTTTAGTCACCTCCAATACATGTGTAGTAAACAGAAACTTGCTTTGTAGTCAAGTCACTGGGATTTTAAGAATACCTGATGGCACGAAAGAGCTTGTAAAAGTGGGTTTTTCTTCTCTGAATGGGTGGAAAAAAGAACAGATGCCAAAAGAAATGTTAAAAAGCATCACTGTTGTCCTTACAGAAATCCAACAGACCAACCTATTTGCAAAACTGCCAAGAAAAAGGAGAAAGCAGGGCACAACAGAAATGTTTGAAAGTATCAGTCACTTAAATTCCTTACCTCTTATAAGTGGCTGGTTAGGAGTATGCATGAGACAGTTTTCCCCTCTGAAAACACCATTCCTATTGGTGATAGAATCCTTAGCATCTTTATCTCTAGTACCATTTGACAGCCAATTATAGAAACCTCCCCACAATTCAAGAAACTCCATAAGTTCTGTTCCTCAAGAGCATCTCCTGTTGGAAGTATAATACATACACATAATCTCAACAATTGGGAGGAGGATCAAGTTGGCAGTCAGGACAAGGCCTGGTTGCATATGCCTATAATCTCTGCCCTCAGGAAGTGGACACAGAAGGATCAGAAGTTCAAGGTCATCCCTGGCTACCTAACCAGTCCAAGATCCTGGACTACAAGAGAATATCTCAAAAAAGCCAAAAGGAACAAGCAGACAAATAAGCAGAAAAATCAGGTTGAAGGGGAGTGTGGGCTACACAGGTTCTCAAAACAAGACATACAGAAAGACTTCCTGCTACCCAAATACCCTAGGAAGCAAAACCTGTATAATGCCTAGGATATGAGAGGGGATGTATTATAGGGATTAGCTCGTAACTTAGAGGCTGACTTATGATATGCAACCTTCAGACTGGAAAACCAAGAAAGCTAGGCATGTAGCACTGCCAGTAAAGAACCAACAAGGTTCTGTGAGCAGCACTTTTTCTGAAATAAGAAAGTAACCTTCTACTACACTGACAAAAGAAGCTAGGAGGCCTAAAGCTTGAGAGCACTGGAATAAGATATAACTCACTTAATTTCTTTTAAATTTATTTATTGGGTTGGGAGAGATGACTCAGCAGTTAAGAGCACTAGCTGCTCTTGCAGAGGACCCAGGTTTGATTCCCAGCACCCACGTGGCAGCTAACAACCATCTCTAACTTCAGTTCAAGGCGATCCGAGGCACTCTTCTGACCTAATAATACTTTTTATTTATTATTTTATTTTATGTGTATGAGTATATTGCCTGCCCATGTGTAAGTGCACTCGTGTCTGCCATGCGCACAGAGGTGAGAAGAAGGCCTCAAATCCCCTGTAACTAGAATTAAACATAGTTGTGTGTTGTGGTGTGGATGCTAAGAACTGAATCCAGGTCTTCTTCAAGAGCAGTTATTGCTGTTAACCACTGACCCAACTCTCTAGTCCCTTGAAGGAACTCTTAAACACTCCTGGAGAGAATATGAATTGCTGAGACCACCTGGCTAGTGTTTGGTGCATTTTATTTGAAAATTAAATCCTCAAACACAGTTATCTTCATTCCTAAGAAAATGTCTAATAGAATTTTTCACTTAGATGACACATTCACAAATAATATGTTTTGTTCACAAAATGTAGAATTTATTCTCCCATTGACTATATACAGTAATATATTCACAAAATGAAAAATATATACAATGAAAATGAACTAAAACTATGTGCAACAACATGAAGAAATTCTGGAATCCAACACTGGGTGAAAAGTTCCCAAGACCTTATATACAATGTGTTACTCTTTGTGTAGAACACAGGTATTGCTAGTAACACTAAGAACAATATTGTTAAGAGTATGTGATAGTTTCTCATAAAACTAATGTATTCTTACTATACAACATAGCCACCACACACTTGGGTATTTATCTTAGAGAAATTAAAACTTACATGCATACAGAATAATAGTTCTATTCACAGTAGTCAAAAACTGGAAACAGAACAAATATTCCCAACAGGTAAAAAAATAAATTATGGTGCCATCCATATCATAATATTACCTACCCAACAATAAAACAATAACCAAGCTATATATATATATATATATATATATATATATATATATATATATGGTAGATGGATCTCTGGACTGTACAAGCTACATACATTTTGTATAATTCCATTTATATTTATTTTTGAAACAACAAGATAATAGAAATGGAGAATAATATACTGATTGACAGAGATTATGGAGAGATGAGGGATAAAGAATAACCTGTGGTTAATAAAAGGGTAGTTATTTCAAAGCATCCTGTGATGGAACTGTATTAATAATGCTGATGGACTACTAACTAAAGCTGATGAATTTTATAAACTTTTGGTAAGGTTACATATTACTACTTATAATTACTAAAATATTTGGCAATCTATTCAAGCATGATAATGTGGCATTGCATTAATCATTAGAGCATTGTGATTTATTAATTTTAATATGAATTCTCTGAGTATAATATATCTTTATATCATTGTTAATCTTTATAACTAACAGATACCTAATATATAATGCTTGCATACTAAATTATGCACTTAGGAGGTAAGCCATACACAACAAAATATAAACATAAATTCCAGTATCAAAATATGTCAATACAAAAGACAGATCTTACTATATGTCAGTTAAAGACATTATTTCTGGTGTTATTCAGGCAGGATTATACAACTAGAATAAAAGTAAAAGAGTCAGAAGCAAACTTCTGTATATATGGAAGTTCAGTCTGTGATAAATACAGTTTCAAGGAAATGGAGGAAAAGAAGCAATATTAGACACATAGCATTAGAAAAATTAACCATTTCACATGGAAAATAAAATCTGCCTCTGCCTCCAGAATGCTGGGATTAAAGGTAAGTGCCACCAGGCCTGATTTCTCTTACTTTTTTAAGCATTACATTTTATCCCAGTGTTGTGGTCCGTGTCTTTAATCCCAACACTCCAGAGGGAGATGCAACCAGATCTCTGTGAATTCAAGGACAGCAAGGGCTACATAATGAGACCCTGTCTAAAAAAACCTATTTTTTTTTAAGTTTTTTATTATTTATGTATGTCTGTGTGTATCTGTGTGGATTCGTGTGTATGTGTGTGTGTGTGTGTGTGTGTGTGTGTGTGTGTGTGTGTGTGTAGTGTGTATGAGTTACCACAAAGGCCACAAGAGGGTATCAGATCCCCTGAAACTGCAGTTAGAGGTAATTATGAGCTGCCAGATGAGGGTGTAGGGAACTGAACTCTGGTCCTCTGAGAATAGTAAATGCCCTTACCACTGAGCCATCTCTTCAGCTTCCGCTTCCTTTGCTTGAGACAGGCCTGACCTGTAACCGCTTGTGAGTCTCTTGCCTCTGCGTCCCCCGCACTAGTACGGGCGTTTGGGGAGATATGACAAGTATCCGCCGCTGTGTCCGACAATTAAACTCTTTTTAAAAAGGAACACTATCAGAGATATTTATGATATCTTGTTTTTTATGATTTTTAGATGTTTCATTGTACATGGTACTGTGTTGATGGGGATATTTTCATGCAAGCGTACAGTTCACATTAACAATATCCCCCTGTGCTGTCTGCCTTCCGCCTCCTCCTTTCTACCAACACCCCTCCTGCTTCCCATTAGTCTTCTTTGTTCCCCCAGACACTTTCACTTCTGTTTCCATGCCATATATGCATACTTTATTTTGTCTGACTATATGAAACATAGGAATCACAAATGAGAGAAAACATCCAATATTTGTCTTTCTGAAACTGGCATAATTTACTTTATTTGATTATTGCCAGTTGCATCTATTTTCCTGTTAATAGCATAACTTCTTTCTTTACGGCTCAAAAAATTCTCTTGTATATATATTTGACATTTCTTTATCTATGCCTCTGTGGTTGGATACCTAGTTTGGTTTCATAGCTACGGTGAATAGTGGCTTCCTCAAACATTGATGTGCAAATATCCCCGCAATGTATGGGCTTGGAGTTCTTTGAATAACTATCCAGGAGTGGTGTAGCTGGGTCACATGGTAGATCATTTTTTTAGATTTTGCGAAACCTCCATACTGATTTCCCTGGGGGCTGAACTAGTTTACATTCCCTCCAGCAGTAAGTGTTCTCTTGTCCACATCATTGCCAGGATTTGTTACTTGTTTTCTTAATGATGTATGAGTGCTTTGTCTGCATATATGTAAGTGCATCTGCGTGTGCCATGCCCAAGGAGGTCAGACGAAAATGTCAGATCCTCTAGAGTGACAGCTATCATTTGGGTGCTGGAAACCGAACCCAGGTCCTCTGCAAGAACAACTAGTGCTCTTAACTGATGTGCTGTTTCTCCAGCCAGGATCTCAATATAATTTTGATTTGCATCTCTTTGATGAATAACCAGTTGACAGTTGTTTTGTATGGTTATTGGCCTTTCCTACTTTATCTGAGAAATTTCTGCTCATTTCACTAGCTCATTTATTTATTGGGATGTTTGGTTTCTTATTTAGCTTTTTAAATTATTTGCATATTCTAGGTGTTCATCCTCTGCCAGATGTACAGTTAGCAAAGTCTGTGCTTCCCACTCTGTAGGCTGGCTCTTCATTCAATTTACTGTTTCTGTTACTGTATGGACGCCTTTTATTTTATGAGGTACAATTTGCCATTTGTTGTCTTATTTAGAAAGTGCTTTCCTATGCCTGTCTCTTAATGTATTTTCCCTACCTCTTCCTATACCAATTTTAGTTTGAAGTCTTATATTAAGGTCGTTGATCCATTCAGAGGTGATTTTTAAATTTTTATTAGTATATATTCACTATGCATAATAATGGGTTTCATTTTGACATTTTCTTACATGTACAGAACATATGTCAATCTTATTCACCCTTGTTACCCTCTCTTGACCTTCCTCATTCCCACAAGTCCTCTTCCTCTCCCCTTCTACTTCCATGTCCTTTTATTTTTCCTTGAGCCAATGAATTTTTTGAATGTTTTGATATGAGCTTGGTTGAGAGCTTGTTTACAGGAGCATGGGCACCTTACCAGTTGCTAAGACATGGAAAAGTATGTCTCTCCTGGGGCGGGAGAGATGGCTCAGTGGTTAAGAGCACTGGCTGCTCTTGCAGAAGACCTGAGTTTGAATTCCAGCACTCACATGGTGGCTAACAACAATGTGTAACTCCAGTTCCAGGGGATCCAACACCCTCTTCTATCCTTAGGGGGAGCTGAAGAACATGGGTGCACTTACATTCATACAGGCATAGCACTGATACACATAAAACATGTCTCTTCCTCCCCCCATCAACAATTAGCTACCTATAAATCCTCAGAGATGGGTAGGGGTAGGGCCCCATTAGCTCCTCCCCCTTCCATGACAAAACGTTTAGGGGCTCAATACTCTAGAGAGCTAGTGCAGATAATCACAGCCACTATGAATCCAAGAGTGTAATAGCCATGGTATGCCTAGAAGTCAGTGTTTCACACTCCCCTTTTCCTCTGCCTTTTACATTCTTTCTATCCCCTCCCTGCTGATTACTCTGAGCCTTACAGGGTATGATTTAGATGCTCATTTATGACTGGGCATTCAACAGTTATTTCTTCCATTTATTTTGATCAATTATGAGCAAAAGAGAAGATTCTCCTACCAAACTTAACAGCAGCACTATTATAATGTATACAACATAGTTATTTAGATGGCAATTTGACAGACCACATCATGTGCATTTAGCAAAACAACAGCAGCAGCCCTGCGCCTCTGGGATTTTCTTGAGACAGTATCTTATGTAGCCCAAGTTGACTTGGAATTCCTGATCCTTCTGCCTCCATCTCCCAAGTTTTGGGACTACCAGCATGTGCTTATAATGCTGGGGTATGCTAGATCTTTCTAAAAAATAATAAACTTAGAAGCCATGAAAGCAAAGATCAGTTATAGGAAAGTATAATATTTACATAGTATGAAAACTTAACATATTAAAAAGGCAAATAACATTTTAAGACAGAAATGATAAACCTATACTATACATTCATCTCTTAAAAATTGAGTAAAACTGCCTTTCTGGCAAGGGAGAATATTCATACATTAGCGAGTCATAGAAGACAGTTGGGAATGTTCTATGCACTGACATATGTTAGGACCCACTTACGGAATTAGAGAGAAGCATATAACAACCTATCCTGTGTTAGTTTCCCCTGGCTGGTGAAAGGGGCTGTTACAGGGGCTGCAGGTGTCAGCAGGGTTGAGTCCTTCTGAGGATTTCTGGTGCTTTGCTGGTGACCACTGGGATCCCTGTCCTGTGTATACATCACCACCTCAGGACCTTCCTTCATGTGTCTGGGTACCTTCTTGTGTACTATCGCATTCTCTTCTTTTACAAGGATACTTGTGTTATTGCATAAGGTTCAGTCTGAAAGTAAGAAAACAAAAATGAGAAAAATTTTGAAAGCAGGTCTCAGGAAAACAGACACATTGAATACAGGAGAATGCTAGGAATCTATTTTTCATTGAAAAAATGACTCTAGAAGATACATGAATGATATCTTTAAAGCAGCAACAGAAAATCCCCAAAAAGAAGAAAACCAACAACTCTATAAATCATCAAAACTATCTGTCAAAAATGAAGGCAAGCCAGGGGTAGTAACACACACCTATAATTTCAACACTTGAGAGGTGGATGCAAGAAGATGAAGAGTTCAAGGTCATCCTCAGCTGCATAGTGAATTGAAGGTGAGCCTTCATTACATGAACACTGTCTCACTAATAAAAATAATTTTCAATGTTTTAGGTATATTTTATTGAATTATTGTACATTTCATACATCTTAATCATAATTTTTACCCCCTCCCTTATCTTCACCCCTCCATACCTTGCTCACAGGATTTCATGCATCCTGTCATGTATGTTAAGGCCTATCCATTTTGTGTACCCAGATGTCCCTCAAGGTGAGTTCATAGACTGGAGCCTGTTCAGTATCACTCCCTTAAAGAAGACCAACTTTCCCTCATCCAGCAGTGATCACCTGCCAATAGTTTCTCAGCTAAGGCTGAAAATATATCGGTACAGTAGTGTTAGTTTTGTCTTGGGGGTAATCAACAGCTGTCTAATTGAACTTAAAGCCCATTCAATTGAGGGGACTTGTGTGTGGCAATGTAAACATATTCAAACACACATGCTGGAAAGGTCACAGATCCTAGAGAAAACCCTCATCTTTACCACATCCCTAGACAAATATAATTTTTTACTGTATGCTGAATGAGTATCATATTTACAGACCAGTTGCCAATCATCAAAGAAGCTTCTTTTTGCAACAGATGGAGACTTACGGAATTCTACAAAAGGTCACACAGAGAGGATAAATGTCTTTAAGATGCTCCGTGACACATCTACAATGGAACTTCTATACCTAAGGCTCAGGGAACACAGTGAAACAAATGTTAGAGAGAATACTAATGCATCTCTCAAATCTGAGCAATAAAGCTTCCTCATGAAACAGAGGGCAATGAACACAGAAGGCCACAACTGGCCAAAGACTAGAGAGTAAGAGACTGCAGAGGGTGTGTCCCTAGATAGGACTCATATTAAACCTCATCCACCCAGGTCTTAGGGACTATTATGGAAGAGGGGGTGGAAAAATTGTGAGAACCAGGGGTAGTACATGACCAGAAACAGAGTCTTACAGGCTCCTGGGAACTTGCTCATATGAACTTATAGCAGTGGTGACAGCATGCCCAAGACCCGTGCAAACTCAATCTGACATAGAGCTGGGGAAATAAATGCACTTTTAAAGGCAAATTTAAGGGCAGTTGATTAAGATATATAAAAGCTAGTCAGGCTTGGTGTTGAATGCCGGTAATCTCAGGACTTTGAAAATTAAGGCAGGAGGCTCCAGAGAGTTTGAGACCATCTGGGCTGCCTGGAGAAAATCTGTTTCAAGGAGCAGAAGAAGATAAAGGGAACTTAACAAAATCACCAGCTCACCTGGACTACATAAGAAGCCAAAATGCTTCTGGGTGAAGGAAAATGAGTGCAGACAGAAACCCAGATTGGAAGGCACAAAGAGCCCTGGACATTGCCAGTAAAGACTGCAAAAGACCCTCACATTTCGTGTTGTACAGCTACCAAAAAGCAAGTGACACCTTAAGCAAACAGTATACCAATTTACTATGTGGTTTATACATGCCATTTAAAAATAGATGGGAACAACAGCATAAAAAGTATACATTAAATGGAATTACACTATCACAGCAACCTACAGGTATTTAAACAGTGACAGAAAAAACATGTAACTCTACACAAATATATATAGCAAGCTAGATGAATGGAAAAGTTCCACAGACACAGCTTTCTACATCTTCTATAAGATGGCTAGAAAATCTAAATGACTTTATCAGCAAAATATATTAAATTTATTTACTGAGATAAGGTGTCTCTATGATGCCCAGGCCGGTCTTGAACCTCTGGCCCCAAGTGATACTCCTACCTCAGTCTAAATTTAGTATTCACATCCTTCCTAATAGGTAATCTCCAGTCTTGGGTGGTATAAATGCACAAATACAAGCACGCTGTGGAATAAAGAAGTAATACAAATACTGTCAAGTGTGGAACAGGTTGGTGCTGAGAGTAAGAACTAAAAAGAAACAGCTGTAGTTTTATAGTTAATTAAACATGTCTGACCCATGATCAGTAGCTCTAGTCAGACATTTATTATAGAGAAATGAAAACATACATATGCAAAAAGGCTTATTGCCAGGCACTGACTCATACCTGTAGTCCCAGCACTTAGAGATGCTGGGGCAGGGTGATGGCCATGAGTTTGAGGCCAGCCTATGCTACATAGTGAGTTCCAGGCCATGCTGAGCTACAGAGTAAGAGCCTATCTCAAAAAGCAACAACAACAAAACAAAGGCTTACTTGCAGTTTCATTTAAAATGATTGAAAGCCAGAAACCAGTACAACTTCTCAACAAATGCCTCTGTTCTCACACCACAGTCAACAGAAGGTTGCAGGACTTGGCCAGGAAGCACTCAGCTCTTTAGTGAACCCGAGCGGGGGTTTCTTCTCATCCATTGCACTTCCTAGATAGTGTCACATCCCACAGGGAGAAAGCTGTCAAGTCTCACCCTACTTACTTGTTAGTTACATCCCCAAGTGGTTTCCCCGGTGTATGACTGATCTATAAATTACCATCCCCACAACTTCTGCCTTTCAAGTCTGAGTCATTTGCAAAGTGGCTCACAGAACTCCAGGAAACACATTTCTCAGTTTTCTGAAGGTTATTACAAAGGATGTAGGTGACAAAACATGTATGGCCAGGTCTGAGGGAACAGCCCCCGGGAACCTTCACCCACATCCATCTATCTGGCCTTTGGATTTCATTTTCATTTGTTTTTAGTAATGGGATTGAACCTCAGGCCTTGTGCATGCTAGGCAAACACTGTACCACTGAGCTAGTACCTCTGGGCTTTTATGGAGATTTCATTGCAAAGGCGTCATTGAAGCATGGACAACTGTGTCAAATGTGATTGGACAAAAGCGGCATGATGCTGTTAACAGATTGGGTGGGGAACCCAGAATGGCCTCGGCAGCATTCTTCAGCATTCATCTTGGCTTCTCTGCAGCTTTGCTCTGCAGGCTATAGAGCAGGAATACAGAAGTTCTTCAAACTGAGGAGGCTCTTATAACCTACTATTAGGTAAGATGGGTTCGAGAAGTCTTGGGGAGGAAGTTAGGAGCCAGGTACAGAAGAGGAAAGCCAAAAGAAATATCTCTCAGAGGACTAGGGAATAACCCAGTGGTAGAACACTTGCCTAGATGTGCAAGGCTCTGGGTTTAATCAGACACACACACGCACACACACACACACGCACGCCCGCACACACCAGATATGTCTACAGGCTGGAATACTATCTAGCAATTAAAAAAAAAAAATAACAAACACTCAAAGATGGGTGACTGCCTCAACATTGTGCTGGGTGAAAGCCAGGAAAGAAATACAGTTTTGATTTTGTGTTGTTGAAGTTCAAGGTTAGGCAAAACTAATTTAGCTTGAAAAACAGCTGAACAGTGGCTGCCTGTGGGGGGAGGTGGGGCTGGCTGGGAGGTCACAGGGAACTCTGTGGGAGCTTGTAAACACTCTCACCACACACAGTGTGATACAGGGGTTTGCATTTCTCGCCCTGCTTGTGCTTAGCTTTGGGAAGGAGGCCGGAGTGGGCAGAGGGTGTTTCTGGAGTGTGGTCATGTTCTATTTCTGAACAAAAGAGCATTTACTTTGGGATAATCCTTTAGCTGTACATTTTTGATGTGATTATTCTCCTAGGATTTCCTGCACTTTTAAAATAAGGTAGATGATGCCATTCTGAGAAGGAGGCGGGGAAGAGAAGATTGGAAATGAGGCCCAACAGTGAAGGGCCAGCCCAGCGATCCCCCAGCCAGCACCTGAGGTCCCGTCTTAGGATGCAAACCATTACATGACGAGAATGCAAGAACAGAGTCACCACAGCCAAGGCTCCCACGCTCCGGAGCTGCAGGCTGTGACTATCTTCATCCAGCCTTTGTCTTTTTCCTTATTCTTTACCATTTGTGAATATGAAAGAGCTTAAAGCTCTGCAGCAAGAATCGGAAGCCAGTGAGGGTGGAGGGTAAATGTGAGATTCTAGTTTGGAAATTTTCTTCACATCCATCCTACCGATATTTCCTTACTAGATATCACACTTTCTAAAAAAATAAGTAAGTTGAAGATTAGAACCCCATTAGTGACACATGGCCATATTTGTCTCTTCTTTGGTCCTGAGCACGGCATCTGCATGGTTGGGCTCTGACTGGCATTGACAGTTCTAAAGCTGTCCCCCGTGTTCTAAACATATGCTCTCTGATGCAGAAACTCGAATTTTCAGAAATAGGAAACTCCACTGGGCCTTCCCAGGGAGGAGCTGGTCTAATTGCCTTAATGAAGCCAAGAACCTCTTACACATGTCTCTTTGTAATGGCAGGTCATTATTTTAATTGCCCACTATGTAGGAATGGCTGGCTTGCTCTAGCTTCATTAAATGAATGCAAATCAAACACAGCAATCACACCCTCTCCTGCACTGTGCCCTGTCCTTTTTCGGCCATCCTCTGTACCTCATCTTTCCAAGTTAGCTCTGCAGGTTGGTCCTGCCTGCTTTACATATGCTTGTCCAGCCATATAGTTCTGCACTGAGAAACAGTGCATCTGCCATAGCCGTGCCAAAGGGAGGCAAAGCAGTCAACCCTGCCCTCTGACTCCTTGCTGGGAGACATTGGCCATGATGAAAGGCCCGGCTTCTTGGCTGTTGCAGTATGTGAAACAGTACTGATTGTCTTGGCGTTGTAATCTGTAGAAGTCTAAGCATCATCACATTGGGTCCTATGAGTCCTCTAAGCGACTAACTTAGTGCACTTTTCAGGGATTTTTCTTAGTTGTTCTCTTTTTAGATGTTGTATTCTCTTCATTCACTGGTTTGTGGAATAATAGGTTGATTTCTTAACATCTAGTGGTGACCAGTTTTGTTGGCTTTGTCTGGTCCTCAGGTCTGCTCCCTGATACAGTCTATTTGGTGTCACTCAGTCCACGGTAGTCAGTGCACGCTGCTTCTGAGGGCCCCCTTCCTACCAGTAGGTGTCTCTTCAAATGGCTTCAGGAATTTTTTTTTTCATATTAATTAATTCATGTGCTTTGATGTGGTTTTCCTACATAGCCTTGGCAGGTCATGAAATTAAGATCCCCTTGCGTGTGCCTCCCATGCTCTGGGATTACTGGCATGTGCCCCACCTGAAAATAATCAGCTTGTTTTCACTTCTTAAATGTGCTTCTATAAAAATCTCTTTCATATCATCATGCTGAAAAAAAATCTATTTTCACGTAAAATGAAAAACTGAGAAGTAACATGGCTCCTGGCACTCTAAGAAAAGAATCCTACACACTCCAGGGAGCTTGCCTTTTTAAAAATTCTGAGGAAGTTATGTTCAAAAGAGGCATCTTAACATTAAGAAGACATAAACCTTTTTCCAGAAGTTGAATAAATACATAAAAATTAATTCAAATCCTTATGGCAATCTGTTAAGTTAAAAACAAAAAAGGAAAAGGAAAAGGCACAGAAAAGAGAAACTAGAGAAAATTAAACACAGAGCCAAAGTGCACAGAATTAGAAAATACTAACCACTTGCCTTCTCTTCCAGCCAACATCCGATGTACAGGGCTCTCCTGAGATTCCCTGAACCACCCCCCAACACACTGCCACCTTCTTTCCCCTGAAGTATGTGTTTGTACTGAGATTTCACTGGACAGGTCTCACACTGTAGCCCTGGCTGGCCTGGAACTCAATGTGTAATCCAGGCTGACCTTGAACCCCTGGCCAGCCTCCTAACTCGACCTCCCGAATGTTAGGATTGGAGACACGTACCACCATGCCTCGCTCTCCCTGAAGTTTTGAAACAGTCTTCATATTTGATTTAACTCTTCCCTCACACACCCACACCATGGCCTGCTTTCTGCACAACAGCAAAAAAGATTCATTATTTGTTAGACTATTTTATTTTATTTAGTGTAGTGCTGGGTTTCAAACCTGCTAGGCAAATGCTCTGTCACTGAACTAGTTCTGGGCCCAGAGGATGAACCTTTTGAACATGTGTTAGATGGAATTCCTCCTCCTTTCCAAGTCTTTTGTGGCCTCTCTGCAATGTTTTCTGGTGTCCACAGAAGCAAGCATGCCTCACATGGTAGTGTCTCCCTGGCCCCACACCTTACCTCATCTCTTCCCCTTGCTTACGCCTTTGCAAGCCCTTGTAAGCACCCAGTGTTTCCTGGCACCTCCTCCTTGCATTTTTTTCAGTAGTCCTGCTGCCCTTGAATGAAGCAGTCTTCTTCTCCTCTCTCTGGGCATTCTCCTGGAGTTTCTCATCTTCAAGGCCCTCATCACCAACTGACATTATTAATATGATATAGTGGCTTCTGCATCTAAAGTCTTTTTGAGCAGGACAGATACTGAACTTTCCCTTTCTTTGAATCTTCCCAAGAAAACTGAAGGCACTAAGGGGTCAGAAGGAGTCAGAGGGGTCAGAAGCTGTAGGCACATGTACGGGATTTTACATTAATGATAGTGATGATTCCATTAAAAGGTACAAGTTTAGGTGCTAGAAAGGTGGCTCAGTGGTAAAGAACACTGGCTGCTCTTGCAGAGGATTCAAGCTCTGCTCCCAGCACCCACATGATGGCTAACAACATGTTTGTAACTCCAGTTCCAAGGGATCCAACACCCTCTTCTGACCTCAGAGGACACTGCACATGGGTGCACTTACATACATGCAAGCAATACATTCATACTCATAAAAATAATATAGTTTTTAAAAGTACAGATTTAGAGAAGGTGAGACTGAGGACTTGGGAAGATGGGTGCAGCAGTGAAAAAATGTCAGGACAAACATACGTAACACAAGACTGAATCAAAGGGGAAAAGTCATGTATGGTCTGTTTGGGGAGAATTTATGTTAGGAATAGATAAGCGGATTGCTCCGTGCTCCCCATTCTCTAAGCTAGCCCCTTGGTGAGTGTCTGTGTCAACTCTGCAGTTTGCCCTCCACTTCCCTCCTGTACTCCTTCAATTTGATATTTTTGCCCAGACTTGGGTGGAATGGAAGGAATGGCTTTTTGTTATCAGTTTCCCAGTAATCTTGCTTTGCTCACCTAGTTTTCTCTGCCATGAAGTTCCAAAATTCAGTTTTGAGAACTGAGGGTGGTAAAGACTGCACAAAGCCCTTAGCTCTCAAGAAGGAGAAAGAAAGGTCTTTTGGAGATGCAAATATTGAGAACTTCAGGCTTTTTTTTTTTGACAGAGTCTCAGTATACAGCTCTGGCTAGCCTTGAACTTACAGAGATCTATTTGCCCCTGCTTCCCAAGTCTAGGATGAAAGGCATGCACTGCCAGCCCTGGCCAAGTCTGCTTTTAAATGTACTCATGATGGTAGGACAAGACTCAGCAGGCTGGTGTGGACATAGGAGAAGGGCCATAGGAGATGGAGAGATGCCTCCGTTAGCATCAACATATTGGCATTGGGGCCTGGGACACAACATGGAGGAGGCTCAGAAGACACAGAGAGGACACAGAGGGCGTGAAGAGGATGAAGAGAACATGGAGGGACACAGAAATTACAGAGAGCCCAGAGCTCATACGGGGAAAGTTTAGTACCTCCAGCTGTAGTCACCCATCCTCCTTGCTCTGGACCCTGTGCCTTTCTCCTTCCACACAATCTCAATATTGGTCCCTGGTCTAACCTGGGAAAGTGTCTCTGATATAAGGCAATAGAGAACTGGGATGTTCTAGAAGGCTCCTGAGCCAGAGATCTTTATATGATATATTTGCTAATTTCTTAGATATGATATTATGCTTTGTTAGTTCAGTTTGTACTTTTATTACTTGTGGACATTTTCCCAAATGACTGTTTTTCTTCCTCTTCCCCGCTCCCGTCACCTTCCTTCCCCTCCCTTCCACTGTCCTTCCGTCCTTCCTGGCCTCTCTTCCTCCCTCTTTCTGGCTGGAGATGGAACCCAGGCCATCCTGCATGCTGGTCAAGGGTTATACCACTGAGCTCCCTCCCAGCCCTGACTACAGCTCTTAACTGCCAGCTATTTCAGGCTCTGCCCTTTTGAGTTTCTAATGAACACCTTTCTAGACACTTTACAATAGGTTTCTAGACAATTTCTGCTTTTCTTTTGGGGCAAAGTATCCATATGTTACTCGGGGTGACTCCTAACTACTGTATTCAAGCAATTCCCATGCCTCCGCCTTGTGAATGTGGGTGCGTCTCCATCTCCAGCACAGCTGTTGTGCTTCAGCCATGCCAGACAATGGAGGATGATTGAACAGGTTCTCAGGTGGCTCAGAGTGCGATGGGAGGAAGAGCTCCCGGGATACTGAGGAAACGAAACCAAAAATACATGGTTCTAGTCTAGAGTGGGGAAAAGGAAGATTCATATCTACAGTAGCTCCCTGGGGCAAGGTTATCACATCAGGTAGAGCAGGCCAGACACCTGCTGTCCCTTCAGGGTATATGGGGTTGCTTGCCTTGCTCAATACCCAGACCCCCACATTGTGAGAAGCTGGGACAGCAGGTTCATGCTGTCTCAACAGGCCCTGGACATTTAAAAATACCATTAGGCAAATCCTCTTTCTAATTTCCTTCCAGTCTTTACTTCAAGTTAACTGTTAACTGTTCTAATTTCCCATTTAATCGTGGTAGTAGTTGGTATTCCTACTGCCTGGCATTATTTAACTAACTTTATTCAACATATTTTTTCTTACTGAAATCTTCCTTCTTCCTTCCTTCCTTCCTTCCTTCCTCCCTCCCTCCCTCCCTCCCTCCCTTCCTTCCTTCCTTCCTTCCTTCCTTCCTTCCTTCCTTCCTCTTTTTGTCCTTCAACCTCAGTGTCTAATTTTGACCTTTTTTTTTGTGGTGCTGGGAATTGAACCTAGGGCTTTAGACATGCCTGGGAGGTGAGGGCTTGATCACTGAGCTACATTATTAAAATTCTGTATTTTATTATGAGACAGTGTCTCACTAAGTTGTGCAGACCAGCCTTGAAATTCTGATCATCCTGCCTCAACTTCCTCTGTGCTAAGATTACTCAACTGTGCCAATAAATTTGGCTGAACTGTGGTGACTATATTCTGAGAAGCATTCAGATAATTTTCAGTGACTTCTTACTGTAAATAATGTGACCATAAGTATATTATACGCATGAATTTGTGCTTAGGATAACAAATATATACAGGAAAAATTCTTATCATTCGATCGAAGAAGTCTTTAGTGTAAAGAGTTGAAAAGACCATCCACAATGTACTACTGTACATGTAGTATGTCTGTACTCCCGCACAGAGTGGTCTGTACAAGTGCATGAAATGTGACTGTATGAATGCATGAAGTATATTTATATCTGCATGGAATGTGTCTGTATGAATGCATGGAATATATCTGTATGAATGCATGGAGTTCATGAGTACATAAAATGCATCTGAATGAGTGCATGGGGTGTGTTTATTTCAATACTTGGGGTATATCTGTTTGCACTGAGTGTGTTTGTATCTGTCAATGTAGTGTGTCTATATTGGTGCATAGAATGTGTATGTATGAGTGCCTGGAGTGTGTTTATATCAGCGTGTAGTGTGTGTCTGTATCAGTGCATCGAGTATGTCTGTATGAGGGCACGGGGTCTGCTCACATCAGTGGATGAGGTGTGTTTATACTCAGTGCAGGAGAATGTCTGTATCGATACATGGAGTGAGTTGTTTTTCCCATATCCAAACAATCTATATACTATCCACTTGTCTAATTGTACAACTCTGAAGGAAGAAACTGACATTTTTTTCTTTTTTAAAATAAAATGTTTTATGTGTATAGATTGCATTTAGATGTGCCATTTAGGTTTGGGCAATTCACAGACAATTTCCATGTATGACCAGTTCTGGAACTCTAGTAATCTCCATCTGTTGTAAAAGAGGCTTTGTTGATAGACAGTGACTGGGATACTTGTCTGTTAATAAAAGGATTCATATTTTGTGCATAGCAAGAAATCACATTTGTCTAGGGATGTGACAACCTTGGAGTTTTCTCCAAGATTGATAACCTCTCTGGCCATGTGTATTTGACTATTTTACAGTACCACACATGAGTTTCCTCTCACTGAGTGGGCTTTAAGTCCAGTTAGGTAGCTGGGCCCAAGATGAAAGTGCCACTTCTTCCCCAGTATAGTTTGCTGTGCCAGTCATTAATGTGGTTATTAGACCTTAAGGTTCACAAAATATACACTAAGGGGTAAGGAGAACAGTAATGCATCTCTTAGTTCTCATCAATGAAGCTCCCTCATACAACAGAGGACCAGAAATATAAAAGGTCCCAAATGACCAAAGCATAGAGAATAAGAGTCTGCAGAATCTATTTCCTTGGACAAGATTCCTATATTAAACTCCACCCATCCATGGCTTAGGGACCATTGTAGAAGAGGGGCTGGAAAGATTGTAAGAGCCAGGGGGGAGGTGCCCGATCATATGTAATTAGAGTTCTACAGCTCCTGGGATATTGCACATAGGAATCTATAGCAATGGTGTCAGCATGCACAAGACCCATGTAAATTCAAGCAGATTAAAAACTCAGCACAGAACTGTGGAAATAGGCAGCAGGCCCCAATCTCAGTCGAAGAACTATTGGAAGCTGATTACTGCTAGATGAGGAAGTGTTTATCTTAAAAGGAGGGACTCTGGACAGGCTGTCTAGCCCCAGGTGGATGAACGTGCACTGAGGAATGTCTAGGGACACTAACTTAACACGATAGGCTTTAATACAAATGATGGAATATATGAATTCCAGTGGAGGGGCTATGGGAGGGTGCCAGTGGGGAAAGTAATAGAAAGATGAATAAGAAGTTCTGAATGAAATACACAAAATTCAATAAAAGGTTTACAAATAATATTTTTATTTGTTCTTTGGGAAGTTTCTACACACATATAAAAGGTATTTTGATCAGATATTTTGATCATTTTCTCCTCTAGTTCTCTCTGGATTGCTCCCAACACATTCCTCTCCAAACTTCATTCCCTCTTCTTTTTTAAAGGAAACGTTTCTATCCCAATGAATCCACTAAATGGTGTCCATGTGGGCACAGATATGGGAATATCCACTGGAGCATGGGCAATCTCCCCATTCCAAAGAAAAATGACTCCTACCTCAACAGCCACCACCCCCATCGCTCCTCAAGTAGGACTGGGTCCTCATGAGCCACTCCCTGATGGAATCGTGTAGCTAACCATAGTTACCGTGAGTTCATAAATGTAGTGGCCATGTCATGTCCAGCAGACAGCATTTAACAGAGTCCCTCTCTGCCCTCTCACATTCCAGCTCCTCTTCTGCCATGTTCCCTCAGTCTTGAGGAGAAGTGTTGATACAGATATCTCATTTGGGCTGAGTTCTCAGCAGACACTTACTCTCAACATTTTGACCAGTTATAAGTCTCTGCAATGGCTGCTTCTCTTTGCAAAAAGAAGCTTCTCTGACTAAGATTGAGAGCAATACAGATCTATGAGTGTGAATATAAATATTCATGTTTAACAACATGTTCATTTAGTAAAATAACAATAGCAGATCTCCCCTAGGATCTATGACCTCCCCAATTGTGGGCTACTGACAAGGTTTAGCAATATCAGGCATCAATTCCCTCCTGTAGATCAGGCCTCAAATCCAATCAGAAAGTAATTGGCTTTCCCTATAACCTTCATAGCTCCATTGCACCAGTGGGCACATCTTACCTAGCATGTCAGTATTATGGCTTGCAGGGACTAGTGCTGGGTAAGGCCATTGTCTTTTCTCTCCTAGGGCCCTGTATTGCACCTTCTGATAAAAGTTAGTGAATGGTAAAGAAGTTTTCCAGTCAGTTCCATCTAGATTTCTCTTGTCCTACAACCTAAGTATGTTGTATCTTCAGCAACATGGTCTTGCCCCCTAGTTAGGCATGCATCAAGAGCACTGCAATACACTATGCCGTTTTACAGACCTCCCTGACCAAATTATCCCATGCCTGCCACTGAGATTTTAATTTAATAACTCATGTCTTCTCGAAGCAGAATTGTCTACCCATGTAGGATAACTCAACTGAACTTATTTTTTAAATGTTGTAATTAGTTTACAAACTAGTGGGTCTCCATAAGGTTTTTTTCATATATCCTGGGTTTGGGTTAACCCATTCCCTATCTCCTCTTTAACCTATCCCCCCATCAGTATCTCTGCTGAAACTTTTAACCTCAAGTATTCTGCTCCTCTTCTTACATACACACTTATATTGCTATCCCCTACAATTACGTATTTTAATGGGGTTGCAAGATAGTAGGTGTTCATATGGCTTCTTCATACACCCTTCATTCTGCATGACACTCTACCTCCCGAACCCCTGCACCCTTTCTGCATAAACGTTTCTGCCCACCCAGTATTCACTCTCTGCTTTCATTTTATTTATATTCTATGCTCCACCTTCCTTAATGCATACTCTTCAGTGACCTCTTTCTAGTTTCCTGGCTTCCACAGGGGCTTCAAGTTAAACACAGCAAACAGGATTTGAAGCTAGGATTCATGAGACAGAAAGAGAGAGAGAGAGAAGAGAGAGAGAGAGAGGAGATAGAATCTGACATTTGCTTTTCTGTGCTTGAGTTACCTCACACAGTATGCTATGCTACTTTTTCCCAGTTTCATTCATTCACCTGCAAATTTCATAATTATTTCATTTTTCTTTCCAGATAAATGAAATTCTTTTGTGTGTATATGTACCTCACTTTTCTTATCTATTCATCAGTTAATGAGCATCTAGGGTAATTCAATTTCCTTGTTATGCGAACAGAACACAGCAGCAATGAACATGGATATTCAAGTGTCTCTTTGGATAGAAAATCCTTTGGGTATATACCCAGGAGTCCAATAGCAGGATCATATGATAGTTCCATCTTTAGTTTGTTTTTAGAAAGCTCCAGACAGATTTCTAAAGTGACCCCACTAATTTTCTGTCCCACTCACAGTTCTTCCTTCCCTACAACCACACAGTATTTGTATTCCTAATGATGGCCGTTCTGACTGGGGTAAGATAAAATCTTAAAGCTGTTTTAATCTGCATTTTCCTCATGGCTGAGGATGTCAAACAATTTTAGTATTTCTTAGCTATTTGTATTTCCTCTTTGAGAACTTTCAGTTCAGTTCCATAGCCCTCTTCCCTGTTTCAGTGAATTTTTTTCTGTATTTGAGACAGGGTCTCCCTGTGGCCCAAACTGGCCTGGAACTCAGTATATAAACCAAGCTGGTCTTGACATCACAGGGGTCTGCCTGCTTCTACTTCTCAGGTGTTGGATTTAAAGGTGTGCACCACCACACCCAACTCCATAATCTATTTTTAAACAATTTGTTCTATTTTCTGTATATGTGTACGTGTGTGTGTGTGTGTGTGTGTGTGTGCATGTTTGTGTGAGTGCCCATAGAGGTTAGAAGATAGCATTTGATCCCCAGACCTGAAGTTACAGGCAGTTATGAGTTGCCTCATGTGTGTGGTAGGAACAGGACTCAGGTCCTCTGAAAGAGCAGCATGTGCTCTTAACCACTGAGCCATTTCTCCCGTCTCTTCATAGGCCATTTTCAGTGGTATTTTTTGTTTTCTTGATATTTAGTGTTTTGAGTTTGTTGTATATTCTAAACATCAAACCTCTGCTGTATATTCTAAACACAACCCTCTGTTGTATATTCTAAACATCAAACCTCTATTTTATATTCCAAACACCAACTTTCTGCTGTATTTTCCAAACACTAACCCTCTATTGTATATTCCAAACACCAACCCCCTGTTGGAGGTGCAGCTGGCAAGATTTCCTATTCTAAAGCTGCTCCTTTGCTTGATTTACAGTTTACTTTGTTCTACATAGCATTTTAATTTCATGAGATTCCATTTCCCTCACAACTAGAGTCACATTCAGAAAGTCCTTACTGGGGTCTATACATTGAAGCATGCCCCTACTTTTCTTAGTGGTTTCAGGATATCAGAGTTTAGGTTGCGATCCTTGATCCATTTGGGGTTCAGTTTGGGGCAGGTGAAGTTAGCTAAGAATATAATTTCATCTTCTACATACTGAGATCTGGGTTTCCTAACACTGTCTTCTCCAATGTATATTTTAGGATTTCTACTCTATTCCATTGATCTCTGTGTCTGTTTCTGTATTAGAACCAAGGTGGTTTTATTTCTATGGATCTATAGTACAAACAAAAAGTATGGTGATACCTCTGGCAGTATTCTTTTTGTTTAGAATGGTTTGGGCTCTACTTTGACCTCCATATAAAATATGAGGTAGTTTTTCTAGCTCTATGAAGAATGGCCCTGGGATTTTTATTGGGACTGCACTGAATTTATAGATTGATTTGATGGAATGACCATTTTTACAGGATTAGTTTTTCTGCTCCATGAGCATGGGAGATCTTCCATCTTCTAGTGCATTCTTTTCTTTCTTTGGTGTCTTAAAGTTTCCATTGTAAAGATCTTTCATTTCTTTCATTAGATTTATTCCCAAGTATTTTATTTTTTGTTTGAATATTGTGAGTGGAATTATTTTTTCATTGTATTTGCCATTGGTTTTTGAAAGGCTACTAATTTGTGTGCATTAATTTTGTATCCTGCTAATTTTGCTGAAATTATGTTTCATCTCTAAGATGTTGGAGTCTTTGGGTCTGTTAGCATAGAATTATATCATCTGAAAATGGGTATATTTTGACTTCCTTTCATGTTTTTATCCCTTTTATTTCCTTCTTTTGTCTTATTGTTCTATCTAAGACTTTTAGCACTAACATTGCATAAGAGTAGAGAGAGTGGACAGCCTTGTCTTGTCCCTGATCTTAGTGGAAATACTTTGAGTTTTTCTCTACTAAACATGATGTTGGCTATAGCCTTGTCTTATATAGCCTTCATTATGTTGAGATATGCTCTTTCCAACCCTAGGTTCTCTATGACTTTTATCATAGATGTTATATTTTTTAAAGACCTTTCTTGCATCTATTGAGATGATCGTGTTGTAGTGAATGAGCTAAGACAGTTTTTGTAGGAATTGGAAATTGTGAGGTGATACATGGAGTTTTAGCATAACATGACCTCATTTATTAGAAATTTCTCTGATATTAGTTATCAACATAATCTTATTTTTAAAGAAACATATTTTAGAGCAGTCTTATATTTGAAGCAAAATCAAAAGGAAGATTCAGCATCTCTATATAACTCCTGCGTGTATGGGACCTCCACAATCAGAATAGTGGCAACTAAGGTACCTTGTTGCTCAAGTCCTGTGAAATTAGTATGAAGAATGTTGCCCTTGGGTAGAAGGAAAGCAAGTCTATTATGTTGCCGGAGTCCATCTTTATATTTGCCATAACCAATGAGCCTACACTGACCCATCATCACCCAAAGTCTGAGGTTTGCTTTAGGCTTACTCTTGAACAAATAAATATACAACATCCTGTATGCTTCTTTCCATCCCGATATCACACTGAATCCTCCCCTACCTAAAGCCCTCTGCTCCTCCAATCCATTCCTCCCTCTTCATTATCCCATAGTAATCACTCAGCTTCTCTCTTTCTCTCCCTCCTTCCTTTGCTCCCTCCCTTCCTCTCTTCCTCCATCTTTCCTTTTTTCACCTCTTCCTATCTCTTCTCCTCACTTCCTCTCTTCCTTCTTTCTGCCTTTCTCTAGTATTAAGGATGAAACCCAGGATCTCATGTAAAACTGGACATATGCCATACTTCTAATCCACACCCCCAAGTCCTTGATTTTGCTCTAATCGCTATGATTTTGACTTCTTCAGAATGCCATTATGTAAGATACAGTGACTTATTTTACTGTTTTACATACACTTGAGTTTTCTCCATGTATTTTCATGATTTCATAGCTCACTAGTTTTCAGAGCTGAGTAATAGTCTCTTCTATGAGTGTGCCACAGGTCATGTGTCCATTCACATGAATAAAGCTATGAACACAAGCTTGTTCTTCTTTCTTTCATTCATTTGCATGGTTACTTTCCAGTGCTAGGAGGAACCATATTTTGGCTAAGAAAAGAAACCTAACCATTTTTGTAGTACCTTAACTCCTTGTGCACTATGAAATAATGAAATTCTAAACATGGAGGATTGAAAGTATCACAGTTCTATAAGAAAGATTCAGTAAATTGTACCCTCTGGCATAAGGCAACCTCCTTAATTGTGAGTAAAATTCAGTCACCTAAGGATGACTCAAAATCTGGAATTTAGAACCACTGTAAGAAAAGACTATCAAAAGAAAAGTGGGATATATATGTATGTTTATGTATATGTAGATGTATATGGAAAATAAGCTCACAGGGAAAAATGCAAATAGCTCAGTCAAAGGAAAAGATGATCTATTCCTACGCAAACAGAAGAAACATAAATTAAGAAGACACTGAGATTCCATTTTACATCTGCCAGGCTGACAAAACTACAAACTGTTGATGAGAAGCCACACTGAGCCAGGGGAACAGACACCCTCAGATATCCGTGGCAGTACTGTCACAGAGAAGAACTGACAATATCAAGCAAAACTACATGTGTGTTCATGTATGACCCTGCAATCACGCTTCCTGAAATGTAGCTTAAAGCTATACTTTTAAAAATATGAAAATATGTAGGTAGTGCTAGCTAGAGATCCCCCCCCCGAAAAAAATGACCTTGGAACCTTGGAACTGTGCAGTACTAAAAGAGAGAAAGATAACTCAAGTCAAAGAGCAGCAGTATTTCTCTGCCGTGACTGCAGGCATCCAGGGACCACGCCAGCTGGAGTGGAAGCCGCCAATGGGAGGCTGAAGGGCAGCCAGACTCATAAATTTGAAAAGTGGAAAAGAATTGCGATGGCAACAAAATATTTCTCTGTAAAGTAGCCAGGCACAAGTCTTTCAGCAGTGACTTTCAAACTTAGAAACACTCAGCGCTTTCTAAATAGAAGGTTGTTACAAGCATGTGGGAGGCACAGGCCACTCTCAGATCTTGTGTCAATGAACAAGACCTAGACTTTCCCCAAGGTTGATCTCCCCGGGGAGGAAGTGTGTGCAGTACTTAGCATTTTATCAAAAAATTTTTTAAATAAATACAAAGTCAAGAGAATAGCAACCACTCCCAGATTCCTCTCGCCACCCATTTCAGGGTACACATGGTGTATTCCATCAGTTTCCTGCTGTTTTGACATGCAAGTTATTTTTGGTCTTTTGCTGTAATGAATAAACACTCTGCCTACATATTTTCTTATTTTTAGAAGTATAGCTTTAAGCTACATTTCAGGAAGCGTGATTGCAGGGTCATACGTGAACACACATGTAGTTTTGCTTGATATTGTCAGTTCTTCTCTGTGACAGTACTGCCACGGATATCTGAGGGTGTCTGTTCCCCTGGCTCAGTGTGGCTTCTCATCAACAGTTTGTAGTTTTGTCAGCCTGGCAGATGTAAAATGGAATCTCAGTGTCTTCTTAATTTATGTTTCTTCTGTTTGCGTAGGAATAGATCATCTTTTCCTTTGACTGAGCTATTTGCATTTTTCCCTGTGATCTTATTTTCCGTATACATCTACATATACATAAACATACATATATATCCCACTTTTCTTTTGATAGTCTTTTCTTACAGTGGTTCTAAATTCCAGATTTTGAGTCATCCTTAGGTGACTGAATTTTACTTGCAATTAAGGAGGTTGCCTTATACCAGAAAGTAAAATTTACTGAATCTTTCTTATAGAACTGTGATACTTTCAATCCTCCATGTTTAGAATTTCATTATATTCATAGTGCACACTTCTCCATATAAAGTTTTACCTTTGCAGATTTGATCAATAATAGACTGAAACAGCTGAAAAAAATTGCCTTGTTACTGAATGTGTACAGACTTCTTTCCTGCCATCATTTCCTAAACAATGCAGAATAAAAACGATTTATGTGGAAGCTGGGCATGGTGGTACATGCCTTTAACCACCCCAGCACTCAGGAAGCCAAGGCAGGTGGATCTATGTGGGCTTAAGGCCAAGCTATATAGAAAGTTTCAGGCCAGCCAGGGCTACATAGTAAAAGCCTGTCTCAAAACACAATGAAAATAAAATAAAATAAAATTAGTCCTTGAGTGGAATTTACAGGGTGTCGAGTATCATAAGTTATCTAGAGATAATTTAATATATACAAACAGATGTGCTAAGTTCTATGCAAATAGACTGTTTTTTATATGGATCCAATTTTGCTTCTAAATAGCCAAATATTGGATTGAGAAGTCTTTCCTTTAATCTCTGATTTAAAGACCCATCTTTATCACTTGTGACCCACCCTTTGTTATACTTCACGACCTTGCCTTATGCCTCATTGGACTGCATACTGTTTTACTGTCAGCATCACATTTTCCATTACTGTTGTTGTTTTGAGGTAGGGTCATAGCCCAGGCTGTCCTAAATTTTAGGTCTCCCCAACTCAGCCTCCTGAGCATGCCAAGTTTTCAGAGGAGTATTGCCACTTCTGACTCAAATGCCATATTGTTTTGATTGGAAGATTTGTAATATGCTTGCTTAATGCATTTTAAAAAATATTTAGTTATTTACTTATTTATTTTGTGTGTGAACGTATTTGCATATGTCTGAGCAGGTGCACACATCTGGGCATTCCCATGAAGTCAGAAGAGGGTGCTGGGTGTCCTCCTCTGCTTACTCATTTGAGTCAGGGGCTCTCCTTGAACCTGAGGCTCATGTTTCCTCACTTAGACTAGAAGCCCACAAGCTTGGGTGACCCTTCTGTCTCTGTCCCCCTTAGAACTGTGGTTGAAGTGTGCTGTACAGTCAGCTTGTTACATGGGTGCTGGACCCTCACAATTGCCCAGCAAATGCTCTTAACCAATAAGCCATCTCTTTAGACTCACATAACAAGTTTTAGTATTAGGGGATGAGTATCTGTCTTTATTTTTCCAGAGTCTTTCTGGCTATTCTGCTATATGTATCTCTAAAAGAGCAGCATGACCAGCTTTGGGCTCAGATCTCATAGTGCTGTGTGGCTCTCTGGAGTCAGTCCTTTCTAGGGGTGTCTAGATTCCACAGGTAGGGAGAAGAGCCTCCTGGATATGGGCTAGCTTAAGGTTTTACTAACTCCTTTACTATTGGTCAGAACCTGGTGGAAAGCTAAAGAGAAGAGCACTGTCCTAGGCAATCATAACACAAGGAAGAAACCTAAGCTACTAGAGGGCAGATATTATTCGTGAAGTGCCTAAATATATGTGCTAGAGCCTCATACAGGGCTCAGTTAAGTTGAACAAATGAATATGGCACAGCATAGAATGAAATGCCACAGTTCAACAAAGAAAGAAAAAGGGGAAAATGTGGATGGAGAGGAAGAGGTCAGGAGCTTGTGGGGTTGAGGAATGTTGGATCCAGAGCAATGATGCTGGGTGGAAGAACAGTGTATATGTACATGCAATGAGAAGCCTGCAAAATCATTAAAGGAATTTTCTCACTCTCCAAATCTGAATCTAACAATGAAGGAACAATCATAGAAGTCAAGAAAAACTAACTGCATAAAGAAGAAAACAGAAGTGTTTATAAGATAAGAGGAGAAACACCCTGCATTTTGGAAGGCATGCCTATAATTTCAGGTATGAAACTAAGGAGGCAGAAGCAGACGGAGCTCCATGAATTCGAGGCCGACCTGGCCTACATAGTAAGACTGTCACAAAACTAAACAAAAGCACCCACCTAAGCTCAAAAGAATGCAGTATTTGGAGGAACAAGAATAGAAATGCTAAGAGTCTTAGAGAGAGAGAAGGTAGGAAGAAAATTTACTGAATACTCTGCAAATGATGAGACAGAATAGACAAAAATAGAATGGCAGGTGAGTTGTCATACATAAGCCTGCAGTACAGATTTCATAGGGGCCTAGTTGGGGAAATAGAAGGAATTCATATAGTTGGTAGAGATGTCATAAAGCAGTATACTCAAAATAAACAAAAATAGTACCCTTATAAGAAAAAGTGATGCAACAGGAAATGAGACTTGACCTCAGGAGGTGGGAAAACAAGAAACACATAGAAGTTTATACTTGAGATCACTATGAATCTGTGAGATCTTGGTGCAGGGAACAGACATCTGTAAAATCTTGGTGCAGTGAAGATTTAGATGCAGTTAATTTCAGTTATAGGAAACTATTATTATTTCAGTTAATAATAATAAATGCATCACTAAACACCTGAAGTTGTCAGAGTCACATGTTGAAAGTTAACAAGATACATGCTAAAGGCAGGAAACTTCTCCTGGATTTCTTTGCAAAGATGTTAGGTGAATAAATTTCTTTCTGGCTTGAATTCCTTAAAATAATGGAACAATTATTATAGATAATGGACCCTAATTCTCCCAGAATTTGTGAGTCACTTTATCTCTTGGTCTATCATTCAAGAGTCTGAGATAGGAGAATTGCTTCCAGTTTGAGAACAGCCTGGCTACACAGCAAGGCCCTGTCTCAAAATAATCCCCCCAAAACAACAACAACAACAACAAAAAACGAAAGAAAAAAATTTCTTTGTAGAAGGTGGTATTTTTATAAGACTGTCATATTTTATTTAATTTCTCTCAAGCCTCTCTGCCCAAAAGAATCTGGTTTTTACTCTGGTACAACTAAAGAAAAAATGTCCTCTAGTCCTTGTTCTCCTGGAAGAAAATATAGTAGTGCTTGAAGCCATAAGATTTTATTGCACTTAGCCTTCAGAGTTTTCTATTTATTGATCGTAAATGTACATATGGTTCTTGACTTATAATGGCTCAGCTTATGATTTTTTGATTTTTATGGTAGTGAAATCAGTAGAAACCATACTTCAAACTTTGGATTGTGATCTCTTCCTAGGTTAATGATATAAGACCTGGTACTTTCTTGTGATGCTGGACATTTGCAACACACCACAGCTTGTAGGCATCCAGGCAGCCATTGGGAAATAACTAATGCTCTTTACTCTAAGCTAGAATGGTTGACAGGTTATACATTTTTGACTTCAAATATTTTCAGTTTTCGTGGTTTTATCATGTTGTATCTCATCCTAAGTTGAGAAATATCTGTGTACATTTTATTTAAAATGACAATAAATTATCACTGTACCCATAACTTTCAACCAGGCTAGTGGTGTCCAGTGAGCACTGTGTGAATTCTCTGTTGATTGATATGCTGCTGTCATGAGAGTGGAGTGGGGGCAAGAGAGACCTGCTCACTCAGTGTACCCTTCTTGCTTTTACGTTTGAACTGGTGAAGGTGGCAAGGAGAGAGAGAGAGCAACTGAAGAAAACACAACAATGAACCTTCACAGGTAGAAAGTAAGGAGAAATGGCATTGTCATATAAGCACTAGGAATTCCAATTTAAACGATCCTTTAGGATCTTCCTTCGGGAATATTATTACTTAATGTAAGAGGAGCTCTGGCAGTTCTTTCAGATATAGACAGTCATGACATATGCAAAGTCGTGTTGCCTCTCCCCAGCCAGTACATCTTCTGGTTCCTTTTCATGCCTCCTAGTTTTAGCTCCGGTTTCTGGCACAGTGCTGAAAGGGAGTGACCAGAGAGGGCACCCTTACCTCATTCTTGATATTGTGGGGAAGCACCTAGCACTAAGCACAATGTTAACCACAGAGTTTGTGGAGACATTAAGAGCTGAGGAATCCTCTTTCCTGAGATCTTGAGAGCTTTCCTCATGAATAGTTGCCAGATTTTGCCCTTTCTACATTGAGTCTTCTTAGTGATTTTCTTAGTTTCTTGATAGGATGAATTATATTGACTTTCAATTATTAAAAGGGCACCAAAGTAATCTCATTTGGTTGCAGTGTTTAAACATTTCTGAGTTCAAAGGAGAATTATTTCCATTTCATGATAAATATTATGCAGTGAGGGATGCCAAGAGTATGTGTGTTGTCAGCTTCTTAAGGCTGAGGCCAGCTCGTGGCAGGGGAGCAGCACAGTGGCAGGAAGTTCATCTCAAACCCACAGCCAGCAGTGTGGGCAGATGACAAGAAAATACCGACAAGAGAGGTTCTTTTGGAAAAACTTCCTGCATCGGAACAAAAGACACTTCTCCTGAAAGGGTGTCTTTGTGGTCTCACTGCCTGGCAAGAGTCCCAACCCTAACCTGTCCATGTATGAGAGAAGAGCATTCTGTGGGCTAGATATTGGCCTTAGCATTCATACCTGTAAAGCTCACACACCCAGGTGGCACTATGCAAGATGAACATTGCTGAGCTAAGCCGGATTCTGCACTCCAAAGAGAGGCCCTTTGTGCACCTTGTGGACTCCTGATTTGAAGGAGCCCTCCTTTATTCTGTACAGACACGTGGGACAGAGGTCACGAGGCTCTGAAAATAGGAAACTCAAATTTCCATGGAATTTCATTAAAACATGGAATGGCGTAACAGCAAGCAAGAACTGGGAACAAATTGTGCCCATCTTATTCTAATTTTTTTTATAATCCCACCTTTTGTATTTGTGCCAGGAGGAAATAATTTCCTTGGTTCTCAGTGTTCACGTCATGGTGTTCAGTATGAACTTCATCTCCCTCCCCCTCTCTCCTTCCTTTGATAAGATCATGTTATCCAGAGTAGACATTATTTAAATTGACATCCATTTTGTTATGGTGGTGTTTTCATCTTCCAGATCTGTGGCCCGATCAGAGAACAAAGGGTGTACTTTGAAACCTCTTTTTCCTTTGAAGCACCGTACACCAAGAATTTAAATCAAGGTCATTCCTTTCCTTTGAAACATATCAAGATGACCTCTGACCCACCTACTTCTAATATTCCAAATCAGCTTTCTTCTTCAACCATTGACATTTGTGTTAGATCAGAGGCGCATGCTTTATCTCAACTTAATCACCTGGTTTGCCACCAGTTGATATCTCTCATCTTTCAAAGTGGGGAACAATATGTCACTCATCCACCAATAACTTCAGCTCTGGCCTGCGATCTCTGTTCTTTCATGGGTACAGTTTTGTTCAATAAATCAGAGATTCCTTTGAAACCTTTGCATTTGATGCAGCACATGTAATTATAGATCAGTGGTAGTAACAACGCAGCTTTTTATATTGGTTTTTTTTTTTCCTCACAGAAAATGAAAAGTGTTTACTACCACTGCCTATCAACAGATATTTAACAAAAGTTCATCAGTGCTGAACTGAAGTGAGGTGTCCTCCAGCACATCATCTTCTAAAGCACACAGAGGTGAGTGGAGTGAGGCACCCTGGCCAATCACAGTACCGAGTGCTCATAGTGACCTCTTAAAACTCATGACTCCATAGTCACCCATTCTTGGTTTTCCATTGGTCCACAGTTTTAACATGTTTGGCATTGGGTTTTCTGAGGGCAAATGGATTAGAAATCACAAACTGTCCATGGGAGTTAGAGGCACACATTCTGCTGTTGGCAGCAATGCAGTTCTAGGGGTGGTCAAAATAACCCACAAAAACCATCAGGAGAGTTCAAGTGGCACACAGCCAGTCCTGTAATGAATAAAGAGATGTTCCCCACACTCCACTAGCTTATTAAGATATCACGTAAAGAGCACAATGTGTACTGCATGGCCTAAGTGGCTCCATTTCAACCATCTGAGAGAAACCACACAAGCATGAAGAACCTGGGGTGCAGGCGGTCATGTGGATGGTAATTTAATAGCTAGCATCTGTTTCCTGCTTCCTACATGCCATGCTTTTCTCAGCGATTTACCATTTAATAATCTCTCCAAACCACCATGGTAGGGACCATTCTACTCTCTTTTCTACTGCTTGGCAACTTGAACAAAATTCCTTTGTGCTGCAAAGCCAGTAAATGACAGAGGAGGACCCAACCTAGGCAATTGGTTCCAGAGCATCCAGTCCTGCTCTTGAGTGGCAGAGTCCTGCAGTCCATCTCTGTGTGCCCTAGTTAAAGTGCCATGTTCCATCTTAAGCTTCTGGGATCAAGGTATCTGAAGCGGGTCTGGACTTTCATTTAGGATAAGTGTTCTGTATCCCAAGAACCAACACACTGTGGTCTACTTCCCCAAGGAGGCACAGCATCTCACTATTGAGGTCATAAGTGGGGGTCCTTCCTTGGATCAACACGCAAACCCAGATATAGGTGGGGGATGGACCACAGTTGTGCTGGTATTGATAGCTGTATAACTCAGAAGGCTCTTTCTCCTTTTCTAGGCATCCTCCTGAAATTACAGGAAAAGTATGTACCCACAAAATCTTGAACATAGTAATGGCACCAGTGGATGTTGAAGAAATCTTGAGGAACACAGCATAGGTAGGGCTGATGGTTTAGGTAGGAGAAGAAAATTGTATGTGACTATCAGAAGGTAAGGAAGATGTCCTCCGGAAGAGGTGTACAAAGATCATCATGTGGTCAACATGATTAGTTACACAGGGACACTGAAAGTGCTGAGCTCTTGCTGTTTGCCCTTTACCTGCAAATAGAACAGTGTACCTGGCACTCATCTGAAGCTTTGATGCTCATTGGATAAAGGATCTCAGTAAGGCCAGAGCTCAGCACACTGGGAACAAGGTACAAAAAGCTTGCCTACCTGCTCAATGTGCTCTACTATGCATCTGTGGGTGGCTGCCTTACCACTGACTGCCAACCTCTCCATTACTTCCCCTGAACCCTATAGCTGTCTATGTGAAGAAAACTCTGGACAAGTGAGAAAAACTACAGACAACTGGGAAAGGTCATGATGCACACACTGACACAGGAAGGAGAATCTAGAAGCTTGGACTACAAAGCTTACTTGGATAATGATATTGAATAAGTGCTTTATGCAGTTACTTATATCGATATTGCATCACTATATAACATCATGTGTACACACACATGCTACAAAAATGACAAGAAGTAGCTATGTAAAACAATATATTTCAGAGAACTTTAATGTGTTCTTAGAGTTCAGAAACAGTATACCTCAGAGGACTTTAATTTGTTCTTAGAGTTCAGAAACATGACCAGTGAAAACCTTGCTGAAGGGAAGGGCAGGGGAACGAGCTGGGAGTAGCTGAATATCAAGTTGCAAATCTGGAATCTTTCAAATCCTAAGGTCAGTGATTACCTCAGTGAGTAAAAAGAACTCTGACTTTTCATGTGGCCCTTCGGAGTGGTATGAACTTCTTTCTTGACCCTATGCCAATACCACTTTATTAATAAAATTGGGAGGGATAAAGTTTCACAGCATGCTAAGGATGGTGTCAGGAGAAGCACCAAATTAGATTATTTAATCAAACATGACATGGCTCTTGCAGATTCTTATTTAATAGTAGAAGTTAGGAGTCAAGTTTGTGTGTCTGAGTGTGTGTGTGTGTGTGTGTGTGTGTGTGTGTGTGTGTGGTGAATGTTGACCTTGTGTGTGCTAAGCAAGTTCTCCACCACCAAGTTACATCCTAGTCCTTTAATCTTAAATATTCTTTTTGTAAAAATATTGTATTTTTTTTGTTTTGTTTTATGTGTATGAGTCTATGCTTGAATGCATGTAAATTTACCCATGTCTTGCAGTGCCTGCGGAGGTCAGAAGAGGGCATTGGATCCTCTGGAACTGAAGTTATGGATAGTTGTTAGTTGCCATGTAGGTGCTGGGAATCAAACTCAGGTCCTCTGCAAGAACAGCCAATGCTCTAACCGCTGAGCCATTTCTCCAGCCCCAAGCATTCTTTTTACAAGATCCAAGAGTGATCATTTTTCTGGATTGACAATACCTCTTCTATCAGATACCCAGTGATAACTTATGTCTCCTTTTGTTTCAGTAGCTCTGTCTTTCCTTTGTCCTAGTTGCCAGGGTATCTGGCATGAAGCCAAACTGCAAAGCTGACTGTGGCTGTTTTATTTTGATGACACTACACATAGAAGGGTCACTTCCTGGGAAGGATTCCCTGGGAGTGTGCTATATGCCAATTGTAGCTTTAGATGCAGGCTAAAGGAAGAGCATCCCAACCCATTTCCCTGGGCTTGTCTCCCTTGAGAGACCCTTCTGTCTGGCTAAAATGTGGGTCACACATCCCCCAGCTGGCTGTTAAAGGCAGAGGCACTGTTATGAACAAAATATTTAATAGAGTAACAATCTTAGTCACCAAGAAATGGGGAAAGAGAAGGGCATGGCTCATGGGAGAACATCCTCATATTTTCAGAGAGAACAGATAAAAATCAAGAATTTATAGAGAGAGTGGACAGATGTCTACAGGCAGGTGAATAACAGGCTGAATGGGGTTTAGGCAGGGAGCTTAAACCATGGCTGAGGTAGAGACTCAGGCACACCTGAGAGGTGGGCTCTACCGTGCCCACCTCCAGACAAGGTCTGAGGTCTGTGATCACAGGCCAGGGTCTATCCGGGAGATGGCACTCAGGAGAAAAAACCGAACAGAATAAACTTGCTATTCTCAAACCCAAGACATCAGGGCAGGCCACAGAGAGGGATTCTTGAGGTCCTCAGCTGTTCTACCAAAATCCAGAGCCTCATATACAAACAAAGCCAGACACCAGTGGAAGTGACCAGGATTTTAATCAACAGCAGCTATTGAAACAGTGTGGATGAATGCCTAAAGAGGTGACCAGTGTCATCAGGGAGAATGAGAAAGTGGGAAAGGGGCAGATGGAGGCTCAGCAAAGTCAGGGAAATGGCCAATGGTCCAGGACCCATATGAATTTGTTAACTAGGGCTTACCGAGGCTAGGTTCCTGACTTCCCACAGAGGCTGGGAGACAAGGGCCTGACCTTAGTGTCGGCTGGAACAACTGAATACTTTTTATGGCCTGTAATTTTCTCAAGCAGACACTTTAAGGAGGATCAGGATAGTTGGGTGTGGTGGTATACACACTTAGAATCCCAGCGCTCCCAGCGGAGAGGGCTTCTGAAGCTGGAAGATGGCAGCTTTGAGACTGCCCTGGCCTATATAAGAACATTATAAACCAGAATAAGCTGTTAGAAGTCATAGCCATATCAGTATTTGTTGAAGCTCTTTTCTTTTAATTTCTTTTTTGGTTTTGGAGATTGAATCGAAAGTCTCAGGCATGCTTGGCAAGCAGTCTGCCCCTGAGCTATGCCCCAACCTCTGCTGCACCCATTCCAGGCCTGTTCTGAGGCCTTGTAAAGGACTGGGCTCAGAGGAACCTGCAAGGAGATTGGGCAATGAGGTTGGGCCAAGGTAGCAGATCCCACCTGTGGGTCCAGTGATCTCTGTGGTTAGCTCTCTCACATAGGCATCTGTGCTTTGCCAGCACAGGGTCCAAGATGCCAGCCTCCGTGGGCAAAGTTATCACAGTGTCCCCTCAGAGTCTAAGAGATACCAGAAGCAGCTATGACACCCCCTCAGAGCAAGATCTGTAACTGCTAGGACTTCTCACTTGCTTTCAGCCTGGCAGACTTCTTCATAGCTACAGTGCCTGTTACCCCTCCTCTGACTTGCCTTAGGTGTTGGTGCTGTCCCATTGGAGGCAACCCTGTGAAGCACCCTTTGTGCTTTCTTCTGCTCAGCCACCTTTGGGACCTCTGGGCTGTAGGCCACAACTCTTCCTGGAAGACTGAACCCTGGCTTTTCAGTATGTGGACAAAGTGGTTTCACCCAAGCCCATTCCATTAGTTCATTAATGTCATTCATGACAGAAGTGCTTCTGACAAGACCACTTTCCAGAAAAAGGTATTCATGTGCAAGTTTGAGCAATTTTGGCAACATAGGTCACTACCCAAATGTGACTACTAAGAGCACACATTTTTAAAAATCGCACACAGCCCTGAAAACAGTTTCACTGCAATATGGGCTCTGAGATGGTTTTAATTAAGACTCAGATCTGTGACACAACAAAAGTAATAGCATATGTGACCGTGGTGACAAGGCTGCCTCCCCCTATCTCCTGCTGGCTGGGTTTGGAAATTAAGAGCTCTCCAGCCAAGAGCTTCTCTCAGAAGTCCAGGAAGTTCCTCCCCAGCACTTGACTCAGCCTCTCTAGATGATTGTGCATCACTGCTCTGGGGTCCCTCAAAGCTGCCTCCCTCGGTCTCCTGTAGAGTATCACTCAGCCATTGGGTTTTGAGGCCAGGTACAGAAACATCAGGGCCTGTCTGGAATCCTTTCCTTGGGTCCTCAGCAGATGGAGAGCAGTTGAGTATAGCGAAGAACAGTTTGCTGAACAGGTGCAGAAGTAAAAATTCAGTACAATTAAAACAATTTTATTAGCAGTGCTTTCTTTGAAAAATAATGTGATTACATTGAGTGACTTTGTGTGTTAGTTAGAGAATTTGGGAACAGAGTGAATGGCGAACTCGCATTGCAGCAACAGTGACCAGTTCCATATTATTGTTGAAGCTTGGTAGTACAGTTTTGTCAGTAAATAATACAATTACTATATTTTTAGTTTGAGAATTATATTCATTTAGTTATTACAGTACTTTCATTTTCTTTCTAACTTCCCACACTGTGATTTTTTTCTCTCTAGAAGTTCAATTAGGTGTTTTATAGTTCCTGGGTGGCATAGGTGAAGCACACTGAGGCTGTAGAATGGAAAACATCTTGGCCTAGAAATGGGAGAGGTCCAACATCAAGGCCTGAATGTCCAGGACCATTGTGAAATCAAGACCACAGCAGGCCTGTGGTCTGGGTCTATCAGAAAAGGTATTGAGCAAGCCAAGGAACTCTGGATACCCTGAAGGGACGGTAGGGGTCTGGCCTGCTCTGCCTGATGTGATAAACCCAGGTCCCAAATGCAGGCCTCAGCAGTTGCTTCATCTTTTCCCCCCACAAAGATCACCCCAGACCAGAACCAGGTTTTCGGGTTTTGTTTCCTCATTCCTAATTTCCACATCAGCCCTACAACCTTCCCGCCTTTACCTAAAGACCCCACCTTTAACTTCCCACCTTCTGTAATGACCAGAAAGGCCTCCCTATATAAATCCCTACTTTGGTCTCAATAACTGAACTGCCCACCGAGGCAGTATTCCGGGAACTCCTCCCCAGGCACTCTGAGCCACCTGAAGACCTGTTCCATCATCCTCCATTCTCTGGGATGGCTGAGACCCACCCACACAGGCCCTCAAGAGAAGTGGGAAGTCTGTTCTAGAGTATCAGTCCTCCCAAAATCAGAATCTGCAAATGACAGAGAACTCCCCTGTCCCCAGCAGAAGCTCAACATAGAGGCAAAGCCACAGCCTTGCACAACCTGGGACTGCAAGAGGTGGGGCTGTAGGGAATGCAGACACTCAGAGAAGGCTGAAACTGCTGCCCAACATGGGGAAGTCCTCCGTCCTCCACTCTGCTCTACAGTCAGCTTACTACCAGAGGAATGTGGAACATGTTGTGGTAGGAGATTAAACTCCAGGCTCATGTGTGGGCACCTCTGCTCCAACTCCCAGGACGGGACCACAACTCTGGCTCACAGAAGGTGATTATATAATTTTTTAAAGGTTGGTATGACAGATTACTTCCTTCACCTGAGGGAGTTGAGATCTGTTCTGGGCAGCCATCTGACTAGGAACAGATAGGTTTAGTGGACGAGTGCTTGAACTCCTCCTAGCCTTAAACCACCAGCCTGAGCAGGCTCTGGTGGAAGTGTGGCCAGAACAACAGGCCTGCAAGGTCTCAGCAGACAGAAGAATGTTTATAACAAAAGAAATGTGTTGGAAGGCAGATGACTGAGGGTCAGGCTGCTGGGCTCTGCCAAGCACAGGCACAGATTCTCTGCTTCTCATGAGCCAGAGGGAAGGTGAAGGGTGACATCATTAAAAATAGTTTTTAATCATCACCACATGTTTCCAAAAGATTCTAGCACATGACTCAGAAGTAGAACCTTTGACAGATACCACACTTTTGTGTTTATTTATGTAAAGTTTTTCTCCACGTTTCCACATATTAAAAAAAAAAATCCTGAGCCCACTTACTGTTGCTGAGAGGCAATATTCTTCTCTGGGTACGTAATTTGGAAAAAAGCCTCAGAGCCATTCATCTCATTATACAATGTATTTCTAAAAGAATGTGTATTTTCCTGTATTTCCATAATCTTTACAATTATTTGTCAAAGGCTACATTATAGTCATTTTGCTTTAATAAACTGAGTACTACTAGTATTTCAGGGGAAATCAATTAACATTTAAAGACATGTTTGAGAGGATAAAAATTAAATTTCCATATGTTTTATTTATTTGCTTTCCGTTGTTTTGAGTCAGGGTCTGCCTAACAAACGGGGTTTGTCCAGGCTGTCATCAAACATGCCATCCTCCTGCCTCAACTTCCTAAGTGCTGGGATTAAAGGCACATGCCACCCACCTGCTTCGCAGGATCAGATTTTCTGCAATAGAAATAAGTGTAAATTCAGAATTGGTGGTGCATGCTGGCGATCTGAGCACTTAGGAAAGATACCCTATTTCCAGAAAACAAACAGGACAATGAAACAACCTCCAAACATAAATAAAACCCACAAAACAAAACAGGAAACCTAATAGTGTGATTTACAAAACAGCACTAGGCATAATACATCATTTTAATAAAATTTCATGGGGGAAAGAAATGAAAATATGAGCTGAGAGAGTAAAGCAAAGGTATTCTAACGAAGGACTTGTTCACACATTTTAAAATATGAGTAGTTGTGGGTTTCAAAATTTCTGGCTGTATCCCATTGGATCTATTCAAAAGGGCATACAGTTTTTGTAATATCAGCATATACTGGAGTCTTTGGAAACTATTTCAAGGTATGCTGGAAATGCTAACTGGACTTAAAATATGCACGGGGGTATGTGATGCCACAGTGTACTACTACATGAAAAATAAAAATAAAAAGAAGAAAAAAAACCACACAAATGTTTTAATGTGTTTTGTAACTTAGAAGTTTCTTTTTTTTTCTTATGCATTAACTTTTTTTCACTTTCCCACACAATATTCTCCTAATATAATGGATATTTTCTTGAATGTTTTCATTGATTATTCCATTGTAGATCTCTGCCATAAAACATATAAAGTGACCAAAATTTAAAGGCATTGAATTAATGGAGGATAAGCCATATTAAATATTTTATCTGACCATTTGGAAGTAGAAAGTGTGCTGTTGGGATAAAGGTTCTGTGCTGTTACATGATGGCTCAAGTTTCCTTAGTGAATGATACAACAGATCTGAAAGGAAGCTCAGAAGATATTCATATCAGGGCTTCCACATACCACATAACAAATTAGCTCTGTCCACAAGCATGCTTCTGCTGTTGGCAGAAAACTTTCTTTCTGACTAATGGCATCTCCATTAATAAATCCAGAAGAAGAATGAAAGATATGTTTAGAAATAGGTTAGAATCGGGACTTTTCACCATGGGTCTTTTGACGGTTAATTTCTAGGAGTGGGGGTGGGGATGGGTACAAGGTGAAGTCATTCCCAGTAATGTGAGCCCAGTTCTTTCAGGATTGTATGCACGAAGGACCTTGCCGTGTGTTGGGTGGGTCTCCACCTCCAGCTCGGTTGTTGTGCTCCGACCATGCCAGGGAATGTAGGACGATCGAACAGGTCCTCAGGTGGCTCAGAGTGCAGTGGGAGGAGGAGCTCCTGGGATACTACGATGGTGGGTAGTTCAGTTATTACAGCCAAGGCAGGGGTTTATATAGGGAGGCCTTTCTGACTGTTACAGAAGGCAGGAAAGTTAAAGGTGGGGTTTTGGGATAAAGGGCGAGAAGGCTGTGGAAGCTTAGGAATGAGGAAACGAAACCAAAATACATGGTTCTGGTCTGGGGTGGAGAAAAGGACGATTCATATCTACAGTAGCTCCCTCGGGCCAGGTTATCACATCAGGTAGAGCAGGCCAGACACCTGCCATCTCTTCAGAGTACCTGGAGTTGCTTGCCTTGCTCAATACCCAGACCCCTACAGATATGGTTGTCTTTTACATGACTTTCTAAGGCTGGGGAAGATGAGGTACAAGCCTGCTTTTGCTAGAGGTGATGGCATCCTGGAATGCAACTCACTGCAACGGGGCCTTAGGTAGGGAAATGAGATACCTAGAGCATGCATAGGCACAGGGAATTGATACCTTAAACTCAGGGGGGTAGCTCAGTGGTAGAATGCTTATATAGCATGAACAGGGCATAAACAGAGAAACACACCTTACAGTTGCCTCCACAGAGGTAATTTTAAAAATATATTTTAATCTATGTGCTTATTATGTGTATGAGTGTTTTCCTTGCTTGTATGCAGTGTCCAGGAGGCCAGAAGAGGGCATCAGATACCCTAGAACTGGAGTTACAAATAGTTGTTACCTGCTATGTGGGTGCTGGGAATCAAACCCAGGTCCTCTAGAAGAACAAGTGTTCTTAACTGCTGAGTCATCTCTCCAGCCCTAGAGAGTACTTCAAAGACTCCTGAAAAGAGAGAACAAGGGCTGCGATACTTTGGAGGTTAACTCCCAACGATGTCAGCTCACCTCGGCCTGGCAGGAACCTATGGCAGTGAAGCCAGGCTTCTGTTTCAAGAAACATCAGGTGATTCGGGTCCACCCTGAACTTGGAAAACCTTGTCACTTCGGGAGGTCATTCTACCCTGCTTTTCCTGGCTTATCCTCACAGGCACAGGGATTCATGCATGATGCCTCTGGCTCCTGTTTCAGTGCTGCTCCTATGGTGCTGAGCTCACAGCTCTGCCCCTCTGTTCTCCAGGCTCTGACTCCATAGTTCTCCACCTACCTAGTCATCAGATCCAATTCCCTGAGGAGCTAGGACTGCAAATGGCTTCTAAGATTTCCCAACTGGTGAGAATTTAGGGGTTGGGGTAATGATACATTCACTTACCAAGTTTCTAAAATCACTAGGATAATGCTGAATATTTTTAATATTGATGGTAGAAAATGAGGAAAACACACAAAAAGTGAAATAAAATCTCTAATCTTTTTAACATTTAGCGTGTGTGTGAGTGTGTGTGTGTATGTGTGTGTGTGTATGTATGGAGGTAAGAGGACAGCTTGTGGGAGTTGTATTCTCTCCTTCTACCTTGTGGGTTCCAGGGATTGAACTCAGGCTTTGAAGCAAGTACCTTTACCCCCTAAATCATCTTGACAGCCCAAAATAATCTCCTAATAAATATGACACACTTTTACATCTCCAATAAATACACAAATAAGGAAAAGAGCATTGTTTTCTATTGTCAAAAGTGAAGAGACAAAACAGGATGACTGATAGGGACATAGAATGGCTTTGTTTTCTACTGGTGTGACTCCTGTTTCTGACAGGGTTGCATGCAGGAGAACAGTTTGGCAAACAGGATCAGCATTCAGACAGATGTTGAGCCTTTAAAGTCATGTTTACTTCTAAGCTTTTTGCCTAGAAAAGCAATATGCATGAAAGTTTCTGTACTGAGAGTGATGTCAGGACCTTTTATTTATATTTAAAACCTTACATAATGCTACCAGAGTATCTACATTTATTAAGCTAAATTCATGACACAGATAATACATGACTGTTTTCAATCTGTTTCAAAGAAGATTCAATGACTTGGTGCTGAAATGCCAACAACAGGTTGGTACAGAGTGAAATCCAAAGCCTTGTATACAAAGTTTCTTTAGAGAAGAAACAAAAGAAACCTAATCTAATACCTGAATTCCCCTTTACTTTGCTTATTTCCCCATCTGCCTTTCACATGCTGAGCACTTCACACATCAGATGAACAGACTTTGAGGGGCTGTCACGTAGACACTGCTCACTAGCTTGCTACAGGATTCATTGTGGCATCTTCATCATTTGGGTTTGGGCAATCCTTTGAATGTTTTCATGATTTTTTGTCCTTGTTATTTTATAAAAAAGAGAGAGGGGAAGGAACTACGAAGCTCTGGGGTAAAATCAACCTTCTCACGCACAGTAGGGGAGTTGGGGATCTGAATGTCCTCTGCCTGCAGTTACACTCACTGGGTATATTCTGTGCACAACTTTGTTCAGAAAACACTCAGAATTAACTCTGGAGTTCTTAACAGTAGAAATAGATTCTGAAGCTTGTGTGCAGAGGTTAAGGAGGAACTTGAAATGTCAGAATCTGCCTGTGTGGACAGAAAAGTCTAAGAAGGCAATATACCAAACTAGGAAAACAGTTATTTCTGAAATGTGAGACTACGCTCATCTCCATTTCTCAGTGTTCCAGAGATAATCAATTCCTTTGTAATCAGGTGAGACAGTAAACATTCTGTACAAGAGGAAAGAAGAAAATGTATCATGTGAATCTGGTGAAATGTGTGAATGTAACTGTGCTAATTACAGTAAGCTGGCACCCCTTCCTGGGGCCTGCTTTACATGGTCTGTATTGCTTCACAGTTTAACTCAATTGGTCAGGCAGTGGTGATCCACTGGGGGACTGGATGGGATCCCAGAGTCCTTTACTGACTGTCATTGAAATAGTTTTAAAAATATGAGCACTTTCTTTGCAAATTGTAGACAGAATTATGAAAACCTTTTTTTTTTTTTTTTTGGTGGATAATGAACATGATTAGCAGAAAAAGGCAAGCTCACAGCGGCAGGTGAACTATCAAAGTTCAGTCAAACTCCATTTGTGGCTGCTGCTTCTTGACAGAAGTACTTTGTCTTCTGCCTATAACTTTTCTCACTTGGGTGTGGGAACATCACAGCATACACCAGCATTTCCTTCTAGGAGAAACATTCGGATAATCTGGGACATAGCTTACTGTGCAGGTTTCTGTTAAGTTCTTTCTTAGCATAGCTTACATCCTACATTTCAGAGATGAGCAAAGTGTGGTTCAGTGCACAACACGCAGAGGCTGAGGCATTCACTACTTTTTCTGTCAGTCTCTGAGCTGATGGTTAGAAAAAATCAACAGTAGCAAAAGTCAGGGACCTGGTGGCATCTGGGATTTTAGACTTAACTGAATACACTATACAAGAATGCTACACAGTTAAAGCAATGCCTGTTTTTGTTCCTGAATGTTCCTGTTGGCCTCTCTTCCTTGAAAGGTAAAATATCATATAGAAGTTCTGTCTGAATACTCATATATGTGTACCCCAAGCAGTGGACATGGGCCTCATCCCTGAGTAGCAGACATGTGACTCACCATCTTTTGGAGGAGAGCCTTGACTCATCAGGCCAACCCCAGGAATGCCCAAACCATGGAACTCATATCAGTGGTCACCCAAACCTTTAAAATTTAAAACTACCTTCTCTGAAAGTTTCCAATGCAGTCTGTGACCGCAGTATCCCCATGTGTACCCTGGGCATTGGGTTTTATGTGTAGATCCATAATCATTTCAGTTTCATTCTTGGTTTCACAGAAGATACAAGCCCTCTCTTCAGATCCACTAAAGACTTGAAGGTCAGCAGCAATAATCGCTGACCTGTGAGACCAGTGGCACTGAATGGCCAAATGCTCCACAACTATTATAACCCTTTGAGTCATTTTTCCAACAGGACAAGCTGTTCATACCTGTACTTCGTGTATTCTTTCTATCCCCTTCCTATGCCTACTGTGGGCAAGTTACAGAAACATAAAGTGAGAAATTGTCTTCAGAATGAATTTTGTTGGGCTGTGATGAGTATCTTCAACTTGCTCAGGAAAACCTAAACCCAACATTCAGTCCACTTCATAAAACACACTATGGTCTGGTTTAGAGAGATTCAGAGAATTATTCTGTTTATGGTCTTTGATGTATAACCAGGGATCATGACCAAGATGCCAATACCATTTCAGCATTCACTCATTTGGCTTTGATATAATAATCTGCTATAAAAACACATCATTTTGTTTTCTAGTTATGGCTTTGAAATCCTTGACTACTTAGTTTCCCAATTCCCTTGCTGGAGCCCAAACAGGGAACTTGGGTGAGTGGCTTTTAAAGTTGTTTATGGAGTTCTTTGGAGTCCACCCATCATGAATATGGCAAGAAAGGGCATCTTTCATGTTTCTGACTATGCTTGGGTAGTTTTCCTTTTCCTTCTGACACAGTACCAAAGGCTCCTTTCTACTCATGCTTGGGGCCTCCTCTGGTTTATTTTCACCTTGTATATATGTAGAATTTTCTAAGGAAGACACTTGCTTTGCTTATTTTTCGCAGTCATTAGTATCTATGTTTGGCAGATCTTTTCTTCTTGATATCTAAAATACAAGGAGTTCATCTGAAAGACTGTCATGTCTGTCATTGTCTCCATTTAGCTTCCCTCTCATTTTAGCTCTGGGGTTTGGAAGCATCCAGTCAGTTGTGACACCATTTTCTCTTCTTTGTTTTTTTTTCACCTGATTCTAATATACCTCAGTCTCCTACCATCACTCCAATCTGTGTAATGCATTTTCAGCCTGTCTTGCTCAATGCTCAATCACTCTTAAAAGGGAAGCACAGGTCCATAGTCCCATCCCCAACCTCCTCTATCCAAGCAACCACTCTTCAACACATTGTCCTCCCACCTTTGTGTTCTCTGCACTGAATCCAATTAACACCACTTGCATACACATGGATATGGAGCCATCCACCAGATCAAGGGCAACCCACTAGAAGCCATATTCCCAAAAGAAAGATGACTCTTCCCCCCTCAGCACCCATTAATTACCAAAATAGGAGTGAGGCCTTATAACTCCCTTCCTCATCCATGATGAAGCATCTTTTGCATATCCTTTTTCAGGTCTTATGTAGGTCACCATAGTTACTGTGAATTCATAAATGCAATAACCATGTCGGAAGACAGCACTTCACAACACACCCCTCCCCCCTTGTCTGGCTCTTAAACATTCTTTCTATCCCCTCTTCAGCTATTTCCCCGAGCCTTTCAAGGTTGGATATCAATGTCTTTTTAAAAACTGAGCACTCAACAGTCGCTTATTCTCAGCACTTTGACCAGCACTATGCGTCCCTGTATTAACTGCTGACCACTGCAGAAAGAAGCTTCTGTAACTATCATTGAGAACAGCATTAATCTATAGGTATGAACATAATATTTAGAAGGCAGTTTGATAACATATCCATTTAGTAAAACTTCATAGGGTCCTCTTTATGGTCTATGATCTGCCCAGCCATGGACTCCAAAATCATTTTGTTTGGAAACTAATCTTTTCTCCTTATGGGACTTCTATATAGGCTTAGGTATATTTTGTACTGCTTATTCTGTTACACTGGGAAGAGAGAGAGAGAAAGAGAGAGAGAGAGAGAGAGAGAGAGAGAGAGAGTTAATGTCAGTACTGGATTGTTTGATTACTATAGCTTTGTAAGGTATTTTGAAGCCAGAATGTGTGACTCCTCTAGTTTTGTCTTCCTTGCTCAGAATTACTTTCCCTATTTCAGATTATTTTGAATCATTTTTCCTGTTTCTTTTTCTTGCCTATTTTCTTTTCGCTTTCTCTTTCTCTCCAACTTTCAGTATAATGTGAAAAAGAAACAGCAAAAATGGTCATACTTGTTCCAATTTTAAGAAAAAAAATTAGTCTCAGTATTGAAATTGACATGCATTATGAGATTTTCATTATGATTTTCATTTACCTGTCCTAATTTTGTGTGTGTGTGTGTGTGTGTGTGCGCGCGTGTGTGTATGTGATAGGAATGTAATTTAGGCCTGCACACACACTAAGCAAGCACTCTTTCACTGAGCCGTATTCCCAGCCCACTGTATTCAATCTGTTGAGAGTTTATATCATGAAGACAATTGAATTTTGACAGTGCCTTTTCTACATTTATGGAATGACCATGTGATTTATACCCTTCATTTTGCCAATTTGCATAATTGAGCCATCTTTGCATCCTGGGATAAATCATTTGGTTATGGTTTTGCTGTGCTGTTGAATTTGGCTACCAGCATCTTGTTGAGGAATCTATTTGCTCCATTTCATAAGGAATCCGACCTGTTCTTCGACTACCTGTGCTGCCTTTGTGCTGAAACTATGGTGATGCTGGCTTTACTCTGCTTCATTGGAAGAAGAAAATGCCAAGCATAATATCAATTCCTATGGTTTTTGAAGAATTTAAGGCAATGTGGTGTTATCCTTCTTTGGATGCTTAGTAGAATTTACCTTTGAAACCATTCTGTGTTGGACTATTGTTTGAGTACTTTTTTTTTTTAGATATGAGACTGAGCCTTTAACGGCTGGGCCAGCTCTTCATTCTGTGGAATATTCCATGTGATCTTTCCTTTCTCTTTTCTGTTTCCTTCTTTCATTTTTGAGATACTCTTTCATTATCACAGGCTATCCTTCAACTTGTGATTCTCCTTCACCCGTCCATAGTGTATAACATGAGATTGATTGTATTTATATGTCACCTTGTCTAACTTTGTCTTTTATTTCTTTGAATTTTAATGTTTTTTCTAAGACTAAGCACAGATTTGTTGATTTTTGTCTTTTAAAAACCTCTTATGGAAGGATGGGAAAGAAGGCAAAAGAGAGCAGTGACGTGAAAGAGGAGAAGAAGCTGAAGGTTTCAAGGGGGATCAGAAGCAGGAGGGGTGGAGAAGGAGAATCACTAAAATACACTTTGTTCAAATAACTGCATAATGAGAGCCTGGAGAGATTGGCTAGGTGGTTAAGAGCACTGGTTGCCCAAACACACAGCAAAGAGGTTTGGGCTTCTGTAAGCATTGCATGCATAGGTGCATTTACATACATGTAAGCAAAACATTTATAGACATAAAATAAAAGTGAATAAATAAATTTTAAAAAATTTAAATGTCATGATGACATTTAACACCTCGTATGCTAATTGACTATAGAAAGGATCTTCTATGTATGCGCGTGCTGCCCTGTATGTGGGGCAGCACCTCTGTGCAGTGCTCTTGGGAGCCTCGGGAACTGGAGCTACTGACAGGTGTTAGCCGCTGTGTGGGTGCTGGGAATTCATCCCGGATCCTCTAAAAGAGCAGTAACTGCTCTTAACTGCTAGCTCACCGCTCCAACACTTAATGTAAAGTTGAAGCTGGTTTAAAAGTAATTCTTTTACGTTTTACTACATTATTTCTGCTCCAATGTCCCTTTCCTTCGTTAGCTTAGCTAGTTCTCTTTTTTTCTCCTTTTTGCAGTATAAAGTTAGGTTACTGACTTTAGATCTTTCTTCTCTTTTAATGAGGGTATTTCTTATTATAAACATCCTCTCAGGACTGCTTTTGCCAAATCATGTAATATTTGGTACCTTGTGGTTTGATTTGTCTCAAAAATTTTCTACTTTCTGTTCTGATTTCTCATTTGACCTAGTGATTTTTCAGGTGTGGGTTGTAACACTTGGAGGGTTAATTTTTCCCACATTCTTTTTTGCTGCTCACTTCTAGTTTTATCCATTAGGGTTAGAGAAGATATTATGTATAATTTTATTTCCATTTTCTGGCATTTGTTATGCATTGTCTTGTGAGCTGGCATCTATCTGCCTTGAAGACCATGCTCTGTGCCCTTGAATGCATATTTTGCTGCCACAGTGCTCTATACAGGTCTATTAGTTCTACTCAGCTTGTAAAGTTCTCTAGTCTACACTTGCTGATTCTCTGTCTAGATGGTCTGTCCATGATTAAAAGCTGGGCACTGAAGTCTCCTGCTTCTGGTGCACTGCTACCCACTTCTTCAGTGTGGTCAGAGGCTCTAATATGGGGTGCATAGATAGATTTTTTGTGAAATGACTTTTCTGGAATAGTATTTTGTCCATTGTGACAGTGTGGACTTTAAGTCTATCATCTACCCTGCTCTGCTAAGGTCATCGTTTGGAATCTCTTTCCTCATCCCTTTGCCTGAGCCTCTGTGTCCTTTGGTTTTTAGTTGTGTGAGGGCACCACCTCTCTCCCTCCCAGGAGAAAAGAGCAGGAGACAGTGCATATCACTCTTGGAGGATGGACAACACGCCAGTTCTAATACTCTGAGGCTATGTTGGAAGAAAAAAAAAATGCCGGTGTGCATTTCAGATTAATTTTCAAAAATTAAAAACTTCTATAGTTAATTGAATTTGAATCAGGCAACAGAAAAAGTTCACAATTGTCTCATTTTCTAAGGGATATGCAATTCTATTTTGTCTTTTCCAGTTTGACCTACAGAACCATGATGATAGGATTTCTACAACTTCTGTTAAACCTTCTCAATGGCGTTAGAATCCAGGAGCAGAGAGAAATATGCTCTGTACTGACTTGTGGTCCCAACAGTCCCTCAGAGGCCCCACTCACCCTGGCAGTGTCATCTCTTGTCACTAAAAAATCAAAAGTTTTGCTTCATGAATGTGGTTTCTCTTGAGAACCCGTGGAAGAACTTATCTATGCAAGAAATGAGATGATTCACAGAAAAGATTAAATATTAGCCTAACCTTCAAAGGACAAAAATAGCTTTCTTTGAACGTTCTTGACGTGTTTCAGGGCTCTGGGAAACTTTAGTTCTTAAAATAACACTACTGTTGCCCCTTTGGTCACAGTGGTGCCTGAACACTGTGGAGAGTGGGAGGGCCGAAAACAAGGCCCACGTGGCCTTTCTGTCTCTCCTCTCCTGAAGGGTGTGGCTGGGTTTTTTCCCACATGGGCTGCCAAATTGACATGGGCCTTGCTCCCCCAGAGGAATGTGCCCAAGGTTCCATTATAGAATTCTTATTTGTTGGTCCGAAAGAGGAATTGTCCCAGTATACAGCTGGGCTGTCACATACATGATGCAGCAGATGTCCCATCCCCAAGCCTCTGCAGAACCTAGTACTGTGAGTGCCATTCAGGGCATCAGCTTCCTGGTGTGGTGTGTGGCTATCTCTTCGAATTTAACGTGAGCAGGAGCTCCAGAGAGGATGCTCTCCTTTCGCTTTCCCCAGCTCTCACCCTCTGGCACATCACTGACTGGGGAATAATTATCCCACATGATTTAGGAATTATGAAAGTGGTTCGGTGTTCTGAGATACTCTTTAAAGCTATGCTTCTGGGACTGGGGTTGGAGCTTGGAGGTAGGGCATGTGTACTTAGCATGTATGAGGTCCTGGGTTTTATCCCAGCACCCTCCAATAAAGCTAAGAGCCAGTGTTTCCCTGAAAGCTCCCATCATTTCATAGCATTATAGCCATTGGAGAAACTCCAGGTTCCAGGACAGCCTGCCAAGGCTGATGTGCATCTCAGAGGCCTTGGCTGTGATGGATAGGAGGTGACTGTCCACTTTGTCTCTCTGTTCTCATTCTGTTGACAGCTCCTGCTCATCTTTCCCACTATATTCCATGATCCCGTTGACTCTAGGTCTCATCCTCACTGAAATGCAGTCATTGGTGTTAGCAACCATGTAGAAGATGGCCTCAACTCACTGCTTTGCATGGAAACTACTCAGTGACTGTTTTCTGCAGGATGGTGGCAGTACTATGTCATCGCTCCTACAGAGGACAAACCTCTGGACAACCTGGGGCATCTGTGGACCACAGTCCCCAGCCATCCCCCTCAGCCCCCAACCCCTGAGGCAGTCCTTTTCTTAGCTATCATCCTCCAGCTAAATGTGTTCCCCAGGTGCCCTGTATGCCTCTCAAACTAATTGTTGCTCTCCATTCTGCTTGTCTCCGGAACAATTTCAATTAATTCTCTTTTTTCAAATGCCAGTTGATGCAGCCTGCTGCTTGCAGAATGCCTGTGTATTAAAGTTTAAGATGGAGCCTAAATCACCAGGAGGAAGCTGCAAATGCTCCTGAGAGTAGGTGAAAATCTCTGATAGGAAGGACTGGACACAAAGGCCCTGAGACATTTGTGATCTTGTTTAAGCTGAGTACAGGACTCTGTATGAGGGCAAACTGGGAATTTTCTTTGTTTCCCCCTTCCCACCCCCCACCCCATACAAACCAAACAGAGCAGGGAGTGAGCAGTGGGCAATGCCACCACCTAGTGGTAAGCCGCCTGCAGAGCAGATTACAGGACCATTGTTGAAGCCACCTGGTTTGAGGGGGGCATGGAGGGACTGCTCCATTTAAATGGCTTGACTTGACACTGCCTTGCTTCTCATTTGTATTCCTTTCCTAAGCTTTAAATGAAAGTGTGAGTTCATGAAAATGTTTAGCTCTGTTTTACATATGTTTCCAGAAACGTGTTATACTTGAAAAATGAAAGCAGACCTTAAATGAAATTGTCCTTCAATAGCTTGCTGCAGAGATGGTAGTGGGTCAAGCCTCTTCAGATATTATTGGGAAAAGATTCTCAAAAAGAATACTCTCTCTCTCTCTCTCTCTCTCTCTCCCCCTCTTTGTCTCTGTCTACCTCCCCCACCTCCCCCTTTATATAACTTAGGCTGGCTTGGAATTTACTATGTAGCCCAGTCTGGTCTTAACTTTGTGATTCTCCTGCATCAGAAACTTCTTGAGTGTTCCAATGATAGGAATTTGTGACCACACTGGCTTCCAAATTTGAATTTGGTAGAAAGGTAGTGTAGGAAATAACATGCTGAATGTCTAAATTTAATAGTCTGTTATCAAATCCTTGGGCCATTTTAGGAGGAAGGCTGAGGGATGACCAGATTGGAGTTCAGAGGGCTCCTTTGAATTCCAGAACCCTGTGGGCATGACAGGCAGTGCATTGTGCATTGGTATCACAGCCTAAGTGTCACACAGAGAGGCAAAGAGGTCGGGGAGCAAGTGCACAGCAGAACAGTTCTGAGCTCTTACTGCGCACTCAGTTAAACTTCCCTGTGCTGATCCTGAAGGAGGTCTGACGTAAGTATGGGAAACAGAGTTACACTCACATGGGATATTGTAGATCTGACACAAAGATTTCCCAGTTAAATTTATTTTTGTTTTGTTTTGATACAGACTCTAGTTGCATAGCTTAGGATGGCTTTGGACTCATGACCCTCTAGCCGCAGCCTCCTGACTGCTGAGATTACAGTGTGCACTCCTGTCTTCTGCTGGAATTATATTTATTTCCCATAACAGCACATCCTCTGGCAAAGGAGTCTTCTCTGAAGTCAGAGTCTGCAGAATGTAGAAAAGGAGGAAGGATCTGGTCTGGCTCTGAGAATTCTGGAAGAGGCCAAGAAAAATAGCCAGGCAGCATGCCATCCTGACTGTTGTCACGGTTCCCAAAGAATGCTACTGGCATGCTGAGTGTATAATTCTCATACCTCATGATATTTCCCTTGAAACCTGTGACTTTCCCATGAGCACTTTTGTCATTAAAATAAGCTTAATTTGACACCCTCTGGTGTGAATAATACAGTGGTCTACTAGTGTGAGAAGGGAAGCTATGGAGACCTTTCTCCCACCCTGCTTTTCAATCATACTTCACTGACATGCTCTTAAAGGCAGTGGCTGTGTGTGTGACTGACTCTGACATGAAGGAACCAGCATATGGAAATTCAAAAATAAAATGTAGTGTTACACAATATCGGACTTCAATCATTCATCCCTCCCCCAATCTATTGATTTCTCCTTTTGTTTATACTTGATATAATATGCTGTCAGGGTACCAAGATACATGAATTTAGTCAGATGAGATTATTGGGAATGTATTTTAATGACAAATACTGATTTTATAGAGATTCAGAATAATATGTCAGGTTTACTGGAGACTAATAACACAGCAATTCAACAATATAAATGTTCAGCTTTTGTCTTTTTAAAGAGTTTTAATGCCCCCAAGAGGTCTCCATCTCACATTCTTCATTTTTATTAGAGGCTATATAGTACTATTTGAGTTGGTTTTGGTATAGAAATTCCAGGCAGACTGGATCAGCTGTCTATTGTCACCCACTCCACAAACCCAACATCATTCACTGAAGCATAGCTGCCCAGCTGGGAGGTTCCTCCAGTCATTAGAGTAGGGTGTTCAGACTAATAAAGCTCTTTCGTTCTCGCACGTGATTTCATAATCTCCACAAATCTTATCTAGATTAATGAAATAAAAAATAATGCAAAACATCACTAAGTTAATGATGTTTTCCCTCTTCTTTTTATGTGTATCTTTTAAATTTGAGATGGTAAAAGAATAATTAGGAAGGTGAATGGTAGACTGCTTGTCAAGTACAAGCAGGGTTCTGATTTTGATCTCCAGTGTGCCAATGCATGAGTGAGTGTATACACACACACACACACACACACACACACACACACTTTCTGTAAAACCTGAAATATTTGCCTGGAATGTTCTAGCTTCTTCCTTTAGACACATGCACTACCAATAACAGGACTTTTGAAATAATTTCTATTGCTTTTCTTCCCACTGCTCATCCTCATCAGAAACACCTGCTACTTGTGCTAGTGGTTCTATGACCACATTCAAATCCTGGTGAAAGAGAATAAGAGAATTTAGTGGTGTGACTCAGCTGTGCGATCTGAATTCGCAGGAGCCCCTCGATGGCATCAGAAGAATCTGCAGCATCTTTAGAATCCAGGTGTGTGGCTTTTCATACATTACTGGGTGATGCACGGTTTCCATGGTTTCCATTGCGCTCCGCTCCGGCAGAAGGACTATCCTAAGATCCTAAAGGACTCTGAGCCGATTGACTCAGGGAGGTTGTGGTTTGCACTTGAATGGCTGTGGCGCTGTCCTCAAAGGACAGGGGCCTCAGAGCCAGGCAGGTCTCACTGGGTCTAACTTCTGCCTTGCAAGGCCACTCTCAACTCACATGGTTTTGCTTTTGCTTTTCAGACTCCACTTCAGAAAGCTGCAGTCTCTGGAGTATAGCTCTCTCTGTCTCTCTGTATGTGTGTGTATGTATACACTGGGAATGGAGTGCATAGCCTCCCCACACCCACACTGCTGGGTTTAGAAAGGGACTCTAGGCCTAGGAGGTTCTCCTGGTGGTGAGGCCTAGTCTTTTTCTCCCAGATAAGCCAGGAGGGTGCTGAAAATGGAGACACTTTCATAAAGAAACTTAGTTTTTTAAGGGAAGAAAAGGCAGGCGAAGAACTTCCCTGGAGGCTCAGTGGGCCCTATGAAGCCTTGGGGCGGGATGCTGGGGCCTTGTCCTGCTGCTCTGCCTCACTACCCACAGAAAAATCCCCTCCCCAGACACTGCTGCCCATTTTCCACTATCCTTCTGCAGCATGCTATTTTGGTAGATCCAGAGGGGTTTTTTAGGGGGTGGGGGCTGGAAGGAGGCGATATGCTGCTCTACTTTAAAATCCCAAGCATCGTTGAAAGTTAGAGATATCATTAAAAATTTGCAACTAACTAGGGTCCACCCACTTAGGAGCTGTTCAGACAACAGCCTTCCTTTTCACAGGCTCTCTCTTCCACTTCTTTCGCCGCATCTTGGGCTTGCCCTTTCCCTTCTCAGCTCACTAGGGAAGCTGAGCACACTTCTTTGTTTTCCAAGGGAGTCTGATAGAACCAAGAGGTTCCAAGGTCCCTCCTCCTGGGAGAAAGAGTAAAACCTAATCAGCTCCAGTGTGGGTGCAGCAGGGATAGGCAGGGGCGGGGTATGGCGGGAGCTGGAAAGCTGTGGATCCAGGTTCCTGCAATTCTCAAACCAGTCCTGCTTTCACCTCCTAGGATGAGTTATCCCCACACTTCTCCGGAGCTCCCTCCGGATCACTCTCCCAGGAGAGCTCAGCAGCTTTAGACAAAGTAAGCAATGAGCAATCTGGCCTCTTCTTTGACCACACATGGAGCTTAGGCTCCACATTCAAGGGAAGGATTGAACTTTAGGAGGATTTCCCTTGAACGCTGAGGGATGCAGAAGCTGAGGCTGTACCAAACTGAACTGCTGAGGCTGTAGAGAGCCTCTCTGCCCAGAGTTCAAACCCAGTGGATAGTGTAATTGCAGATAGCGGGGTAAGAATTCAGAGACAGAAGACAGGGCCATTAAGCAGGATTATGCCTGGCTGGCTCTTCCAAGCATTGGGCAAAGACTCTGTGAGAGGGGCTTCACTTGATGTCCAACTCTCTGCCTATCCACCTTCCACCATGTGAGGGCACAGCGTCCCTCCAGTCTAGAGGGAGCAGTATTCAAGGACTGATTTGGAAGGAGAGATTGGGCCCTCACTCTAAAATCAGGACTGCTAGAGCCTTGAACCAGTCTTGGGGACTATGAGAACACACAATTCTATTATTTATAAGCTATTTGTTACTTGGTCTGTGGAATTTTGTTACAGAAATATGAGATTAAGACATGCCCCCCCGCCCCCGCAACACACACACCCTAAAGGAGCAGAAGAGAAACTGCTAGCTCTGCAGATAAGAGGCCTGCTGGAGAAAGGTTACAGAACTGTGTGCAGTGTCTGCAAGTCAAGCTTGCCCAATAAAGCCTCTGGTTGTTCTGGGTTATATGAGGAATCCCCTCTCAAGTGGCATCAGTGTGTATCTGGCCTCAGGTCAGGTCTGATAAAACTTCAGTCCTGAGAAAAGAAGTCTTGCTTCTAGCTCACTACGTAGCCCAGGCTGGCCTTGAGCTTCTGATCCTTCTATCTTAGCCTGCTGAATGCTGAGATTACAGGAGTATGTAGCCATCTTCTGTCTCTTATTTCTTCAAGGTGGAATAATATACCATGACAAAGATACACAGCAAGCTGTCAGTATCTTCAGGCATTGGTTCCAGGACTTTGGAAACTCCAAGATCTTTGAATGCTCAAGTCTGCCACCTAAAATGGAGTAGTGTTTACATGTAACTAATGTAGATACTCCCATATAGCTTAAATCATCCCTAGATGATTTGTAATACTCAATATTATATAAATGCCGTATAAATAGCTGTTACATTGTATTGTTTAGGAAATGATGACAAGAAAAACGTCTGTATGTGGTTAGTACAGAAGCAATGTTTCCAGATATTTCCATTGTGGGTTGACTCTCTGGAGCATCTGTTGATGCACAGTCCAGCTTTGCCACATAAAGTGTACTCCCTCACCCCTCATTCTGTTATCTGTGGACACTTCAGAGGCTCGACCTGTGGACTGTGTGAATCACACCTCTATGTACTCTCCTCTTCAAGGTTCAGGCATCTGCAGTGGAAGTTTCACATTCCCAGGAGCATGGCCTGTCTAACTGCGGGAGGAAGCTGGATCCAAGGTGCAGTGGGAGGAAAGCATTTGGTTAGAAAGAGTCAGGGAGCTGGGGATGGATATCTGTAACACCCCTGGAAATCTGAGTTGCATTTTGGAAAGGAAATAGGCAGAACACCCAAGTGAAGAGCCTTCTGGCTCACCAGGGCTACAGGCCACCCTCTCCCCAGCCTAGTATACTACCTCAGATCAGTGCAGGGCAGGGATGTGGAGCATTGCCCTGTCACAGTCTGGCAAAGCTCCTACTGTGGAGCAGAAGCTGCATTCAGACTGTGTGGGCTGGCTTGCCTGTAGTTAGACTTCATGATTCCCCTGTAATTACAGCATCAGCTTCGCATAGCTCCATTAAATTCCAGATGTTACACATTATGTTTCTGTCCAAGTTGCCTTGGAGGAGTGTGACCTGGTGTTTGGTATGCATTTTCTGGACTGTAACATCTAAATTTAATCTAATAAACAAGATAGTAAAATTGGCTCACTGTTCAACCTCTTTTTGTTTCTGATGAATGAACCTTACATGCTGTATGTCACGAACTCTTGCTGTACCACAGGGAGGCCATCAGCAGCCTGAGAAGACCCCCAAGGTCTTGATCACATAAGTAAGGAGTAGGATGGAGGTTACTAGGACTAAGAAGGGCAAGAAAATGGAGAGCCGGATCATGGATACTGGGTAACAAAGCACAGGGAGAACAGGAAAGTGTTTTTAATGGTAAATGGCTCAGTAGGGCAATTATACTAGAAAAGTCATTTATGTATTTCCAGATAATAAAAGGAGAAAAGTTTAAAGAGTCAAAAGTGCTAATTACCCTAACTGGATCAGTATACACTGAATACATGTATTGAATTTTAATACTTTACACCATATGTGAAAATATTATATATCAATTAAAAAATAAAGGCAAAACAAAAGAAAAAGAGACTAGAACCATAGGTCCACTCCTAGTTTCTGAAACAGAATGTGCATTTTAAACATACATATGCACATACACATGCACATGCACCCCCATACATAAGCATACATATAAGCACACTCATGCACATACTATACATATGCAGACACATACACATATCATAAATATGTACACACATGCACAAACCACACACAGGTGGACATGGGCATACACACCAGCAAAATGCACATCCAAATGCATATACATGTACATACAGGCATGCTTTGTGCTCTCCTCTTTCAAAATGGAACTCCGGGAGCTGATCCGATGTGAAGATGCATTCGTATGCACACAGGCACACACATGTACACACACATGCACACACATAGGCATGCTTTGCATTCACCTCATTCTGACTGGAACCCCTGAAGCTGATGCAGGTGACAATGCATTCAAGGTGGTGTAGAGAGCTAGAATGCAGGAAGCACGTGTATTGTCTTATCCTCACAAAGGGAACCCCTGGAAGTAAGAATCTGTGGGAAGAGCAGAAATGCCCTCTGGCCCTGGCACACACCCCTGTAGCTCTAGAGCATGGGGCCTTCACATCACAGCCCTGCTGTGTCCTAGTACTTGACTGATGAAAGACCCAATAGCTTCAAAAATGCTATTTGTGAGAAGTGGTTGCTGAGCGGTAAAATTCTGCACACATCTTCTCATTATTAAGGTAGTTCTCAGCAGGGGACGGCCATGATGCTGCTGATGATACTCACTCCAAGTCTTTAGCTTTTCATCTCTCTGTGGAGGCAGGACATAGTCATTGTGGCAATGCCCTGATCTCAGAAATGCCGCAAGCTCTGATTGTTTCAGTATCATTTCTTACCTTGTGTAGAAGTGACTCCACCAAGCACTGGCTGCTCTACTTTTCCCACATTTTCAAGATGAATCAGACCTAAACCAAAGGCCTACTCCTTGATTTCCCCTTTGTTACATGACTATGCATTTTGAACATAGTGGAACATAGTTTTCATAAAAATCTTAAACATTGTTCTCCTCTCTGCTCATGTGCTGTGCTTCAAAGAGGGTGGGAAGGCCTACTGGTATCTGCCTCAGGAATAATCAGGTAAATTCATTTCTGCAAGTAGAGGCTCCAGATTTAGCTCCAGTTTTTCAAAGTAATTGTCTGTATTGGACATGTGGAATTTTTCATTTCTCAAGCTAGAAATGACATATGTTTTCTGACTCATGTAGAAAATGGGAGGCTATTAGAATTCTGCTCTTAGAGTTATGGGTGTGGTTCATTTGTGTCTCTAGATTCAGTCTTGTCACAAAAAGCATTAAAGACGAAGGAAAAAAAATCGACATGGAAAGATCTAAGTATGTCATGCATTAGATTTGCGCAGACTGTCCTAAGAAAGTGGAAGCAATCTGGGACACTTAAGAGAAATGTATTGTCTCCCTGCTCTAGAGTTTAGAGGTCAGCAAGGTTGACAGCTTCTGTGGCCATTCTTCCTGGCTTGCAGATGGTTTCCTCTGCCTGTGTGTTCCCATGTTATTCCTCTGTGTTTGGCTGTGCCCCAGTCTCCTGTTCTTCCAAGGACACTGGTTATATTGGATTAGTTTCATAAATATGATTATTTAATTTGCTTCTTTAAAGAGTCTTGTGTCCAAATAAGGGCCAATTATAAGTTCCTGAAGGCTAAGGCTTCTGCATACAAATTTTAAGGAGACACACTTCAGTCCATAAAATGTTATGTATTTTTGTCAAAGTTTTACTTCAGTTGCTTGAGGCCACTAATGGTGTTTTCTTTTGTCCCGCTCTGGTGATGGGTTCTGACCAGTGTGTCCAAGTAGTCTATTCTACCCAACCACCTGTGGGAATCAGTTATTACTTTATTACAAGACGGACAAGTACAATGAAATACATAGAGATAATGAGAGAGCACTGATGCAATTTATATTAGAGAATATGGTTCTAATTGTTCCCTTTTATCATTTTTGTTCTTATTTTTTTTTTGCTGTATTTAGTTCATAAATTAGTAAGCATCTTTGTCATAGACATGTCTGTGTAGGAAAAGGATAAGTGTACATACACAGCCTTGATCTGATGACAGAGTGCTCTGTTGCACTTTCTTTTGCATTAGGATGGAATCGAAATAATAAGATTTTGAAGGCAGCTGGGAAGGGTCTGAATGATCTAGGAGACAGACTGTCCTTATGCTTCTTACCTCCTCTCATTTACTTACTGTTCTCTGGGTCTTTTGTGAGTTCCTCAGGTTGCAGGACTAAGCTCCCATTTCCATTGCTCATCAGGCTGGTATGCTCCGCACCCTTTGAGGTACTCTTTTGCCTTTGGTGTGCAGCTGCTCTTCCATCTCCACACCCCAAATAGCCTCTCCTATCCCAACCTTCCCCTCACCTTTCTCTTCTGTCACCAGGTATTTCGTGGTTAGATTAAATGAATGGGCTCAAAGTCAACAAGTTACTAATTAGCAGTCTTAATTTCTGCAGCAAAATTGCCTTTGTCATATATACCATCACGAGGTATTTTGTCCTGTTTACTATCCCTGGGATTAGACTAGGAAGATGTGGACTATTTTAGATTCTTCACCAGCAGAGACACCACAAGATGCTGTGAATTTGGCATTGTCAGTGGAGATGCAAACTTTCAGTATCCAGTGGCGACAATCCCACCAAAGGCTTCAGCATGTCTGTTTTGTCCCTGTGCTGAATAGCTTAGTGTCAACTTGACACACCTGAGTAGAGGGACTCTCAACTGAGGAATTTCCTCTACTGGACAAGCCTGTGTTCCTACCTTGGGTTCCCTTAGTGATGAACTATGACCTGGGAAATATAAGGCAAATAAACCTTTTCTTCCCCAAGTTGGCTTTGGTGAGTGTTTTGTCACAGCAATTGAAGGCAGACTAGAACAGTCCCTTTATGTCTTTTGCCCCTTGATCATTAGCCAGGTTTGTCTGTATTTAAACAACTTATTTCAGGGACATTTTTCCTTCCTTTCTTCAGGCAGATGCCCTAGACCTCGTTCTGTGAACTCTGTGAACCAGCTTTGCCTTTCTGCTAGACTCTTTTTGGAGAATTAAATAAAGCATTCATTCTTTATTCACATGGAACCATCTGTTTCCTTTGTGACCAGAGCAACGGAGTTCCCCATGAGGACTGTTTTTGCAGCTTCTGGGACTGTCTAGTCCTTCTTCATACCAGAAACCTATTGTCCTCTGAGATCACCTATGACTCTGCCTTTTGAACAAAATAGTGTAAAGCCTCACTTTTGTAGTCTTGCATGGTGACTGGTATCTTGAGAAGGAATTTCATGGGAAGTATTTTATCACATGTGGATATTTTTTAGAGCAAAGAGTGATTAAAATGTTGGAAAAGAAAAAAGAAAATTGCTCAGCTGTGACTATTGCTCTCACTAGAGGCCAGGAGAGCAGAGGGCTGGGTTTGTGCATGAACTTAACCAACTGTGAAAACATACAGCCAAGATGTCTCTGAGACCTTACTTATTTAAAGGACAGCAGGCCTGATCTCATGGGTGTCTGCAGGAGTACAGGGCCTTGTGCTTAATAAAATTTGAATGAGTGTCTGAATTTCATTTAGCACTGGGCCCTGTAGGTCACATATACATTAGCTATTTCTTACATAATTGAGCCTCTGGTTTGAGATGACTCTGGTATCAACCAGCTGGGACTGTGAACTCTTTCCTGGGATTGCTCCCTCCCACCTTGTCCCGTACAGGATGTTAAGCATGTAGTGTATCCATACTGTATCCACTATTCTCCCATTAGTTCCTTAATGATAAACCAATTATTCAATTGACTGTCAACACATCTCAATGCTGGTGCTCAAGTTACCCTTGTTAAACTTGATAACTGCCCTAAAGAGCAAGAGTCTGATGCTGGTGGCTCAAATGTGGCAATCAGAAATCAAAGCACTTCTCTGAAGCGTGAAGGTAAAAGTTTTAATTTCATAAAGAAAGGGAAAAAAAATTGTATGCTGACTTTGCCAAGATCTGTAGTAAGAGAAATCTTCTTTCCATGACGTGGTAAAGAAGACAAAAGCAGGCTGGCTTGATGACTCAGAAAGCAAAGGCTCTGGATGCTAAGCCTGATGACCCCAGTTTGATCCTAGGGACCTACGTAGTAGAAGGAGAGAACCAACTCTTGCAGGTTGTCCTCTGACCTCCACATGTGTGCTGTGGCACCCCTGTGCTGACACACTCATTCAAAATGAAGAAATGCAAACACTTCTTTTAAAAAAGAAAACAGAGCAATTTATGCTAGTTTGCTGTGACATCTCAAATTGCAGAAGTCAGGGCTACAAGGTGTGAGAAATTTCTGGTTAAGATGGGGAAGAGTGTACATAGTGTTCTAGTTTTATTTCTTTTGCTGTGAGAAAATACCCTGACTGAAAACAATGTGGGAAAGGAAAGATTTACTTTAGCTCACAACTCTGGATCATAGCCCACCACCCAGGAAAATCAAGGCAGGAAGTCAAAGGAGGAACTTGAAGACAGGCCTACTTGCTATTCCATATAGCATTACTTCCATTGAAGGAATTCATGCACAGCTGAAGCGTACAGAAGCAATCATGGAGGATGCTGTGCACCAGCTGGCTTTTCAGGTGGCTACACATGGTTTCATTGCCATTTATGGTTTTATGAATCCACTGGGGGTTTTGGCATATATTCATACAGATAAAGAGAACACTGTATATGTTGAAATTAACAGAAATGATCATTACAATTATTTAATAATTGAGATCAAAATTTAAAACTAGAAAAAATTTTAAAAGATATGTATTTTTATTTTATATGTATGAATAGTTTGCCTACATGTATGTATATGTCATTGGAGGCCAGAAGAGAGTATCAGATCCCCTGAGGGTGTTGGGAACCAAACCCAGGATCTCCACAAGAACAGCAAGTGCTCTAAATTGTGCTGAGCTATCTCTCCAGACTACAAATTAAAATTTTTATTTTAATATTGCAGCTTCCAGTTTGTGAGTTTTGGAAAGATCAAAACCAAAAACCTTCCCTACTCTCTCTTTCAGTATTTAGGACTAATCTTCACCTAGTAGATAAAGCTCATTCTTCCCCCTCTTCCTTCCCTAGCCCTTATCCCTCTCTTTAATTGTAACAGTTCATTTCCAGATAGAATTTGGGTCTCTTGGTGTCCATTCCCACACAATAGCAAAACGTCAGCCAGCGGTAATGATACTGAAATTGCTTCTTTGCTGATTTTAATTCATCTTAGCTAGTGTTTACTAAACATTGACCACATGCAGATCTTTACTGATGCAGTTCTTCCCTTCCTTCACAAATTCCAAGCCTCCTGTGAGGATGCACTAAGTATATAGATAATAATATCCAGCAAGGAGGCAATGAAGAGAAGCCATAGGTGACTGAAGTCCTGGAGAGAAGAGGGCCCTGAGAGTTCCTGGGACAGTGCTCCCCCAGGCAGGAGCAGCAGCATGTGCAAAGGCGAGGAAAGCAGAGTGCCCAAGTCTGGAGGCAAGGTTGGAACATAGGCTCGGTGTGGGGTTTTGTAGGTGAGGCCTTCTAGAAGTGAGTTCTTAGATAACAAGTTAACTCAGATTTAGTCCGGAGTACATGAGGGACTCACAGTTGGCTGTTGAGTAGCGGAATGACTAGAGCTAGGTTTCTGAAAGATAGCAATATATTCAGTAAGTTAGATTGGATATAAGGGAAAAATTGACAAAGGGAAACCCAAGGAAAGGTTCTGAGTTTCTAGAGATAGTGGTCCTGGCAATGCACAAGAAGGCGATACTTGAGAACTCTGGGAAACTATATTGCTACAATGGTCTTTGTCTACATCTGCATTACACAGGGTTCTCTAAAGGAGAGTATTCCTGGGGAACAGAACTGGAAGTTGGTTCTATTATTGGCAAATGAATGCCACAGCAAGAGAGAATAAACTGACCAGTGAGAGTAAAGGCAAACCGACACAAAGCAAAGGTTCCTTCTGTCATGCCCTTTTATCGGGACTGCCACTAGAAGGGGCCACCCACATTTGGGGTGGGTCTTTCAGCATCAAACAATCTGACAATCTGATCAAGAAAGTCCCTCACATTTTATTAATCCCAGATCCAGTCAAGTTGACAACGAAGATCAGTCATCACAATATCCATACCTGTATTTGTCTTCCCTGAAACCCCATGACCTCTAGGATAGCTCTCTCTTCTGCTCTGTGTCTTCCTTGTGTCCTGGTTCTTACCTTCCTCTATCTGGGTCCCTATCTCTATTTTTTTACTCTGTTACTTTTTCTGAAACATCTCCCTAGGAGGCTCAGGGCATGGTCAGGGCTTCAGTGACAGCCTGCAGAGTAGGGGTATCCAGGTAGAAATCTTTAAGTTCCACTTCTCTGTTATGGTTTAGGTCTTAAATATTCCCAAACACCCGGTTATTATATGGTCTTGGTTGCAAGCTTCTGGTTCTTGGGAATAAGTGAAACCTATAAAAGGTACAGTCTAATGGGAGGAAGTTAGGCTACTGGCCACGCCTCTGAAGGAGACTTTGGGACCTTGGCCTCTCTGTCTCTCTTTGCTTTCTGGCTACCATGAAGTGAGCAGCTGCTTCTACTCACATGCTTCTGCCATGACGGCCACCACGCCACAGGCCCAAAAGTAATGGGGCCAAGTGACAAGAGACTGAAGCCCCTGAAACCGAATCAAAGCGGCGCTTCCCCCTTTAGGTTGAGCCTTTTGGGTGTTTTGTCACATCTGTGGAAAAGTAACACTCTTGCCTTATCTGTTTTATGTCAAAGACTCCTCTTCCAGATAATCCTTGCCAACACATGCTTGGAATGGGACATTTCCCTGTGGAGTACTGACTTTGTCCACTCCACCTTTCTTTCTCTCAGCATGACCTACCAGCCACCATGTCTTGCTGTGAAAGTCAAGGGTCTGCTTTGCTGACTCTCTCTTATTTTCTCATTAGTCGGTTCCAGACATTCCTCTGGGTAATGCTTTTGTCCCACCCTGGTTCAGACCCTGCCCAGCATGCTGCCACAGACTCTTGCCCTGTCTCCATCCCTAGTATCCAACCAATCTCACCTGCATTACAAAAATGCTTAAATGACCTTCAACTGGGTCCCGTTTTGCCCTCCAGGAGACACTAGGCCATTTCTAGAGATGTTTATGGTTGGGTGTACTGGCATCTTATGGGTACAAGCTGATAATTCTGTTAGATTTCCTACAATGTAAAAGACAACCCTCACAGAAATCATCTTGTCCTAAATGGCAGGAATGAGGAGGCTGAGCTGCCCTGGCCTACAACAAAAGCTACAAGATGCCCCAGGCCCTCCCATTCTATGACTCAGTCCACACTACTGATTTCTTGTCTCTCCCACCTTACCTCTTCTGTCTCACAAAACAGATCTGTTTAGGGCTTAGGTGGTAGCTTCTGGGTCTCTCTTGCCTTGGCTTCATTGACTCATCTCCTTAGTTCTCTTTCCTCTCCTCTCAGGCCCTACACAAATAAAGCCTCTGTCATTCTTTGACATTCATTCCATGTTATTCGTCTGTATAAGTGTTTAGTGGCACTTGGTCTCCTCATCTCCTGTGGCTGACTTAGAGTCCCCTCTGAAGTCTTATAGTACCCTGTGTAGAAGCCAAAGGACCTTTTCTGGAGGTTAAAGTTTTCAGTTGGAAAGATAAAGTTGCAACAGGTAAACAGGAGAAATGACAGAAATTTATCTGGTTCTTGGGGCATCACAGGAAAGTGAAGCCCAATGCTAGTGAAATTCAGAAGCTTCCTTGCCCTTTTCAGAGGGGCCGAGGCTGTAGGCATTTTAGGGGAAAGTATTTTGAGAGGGTATGACTGAATCTAAAGAATAGAAAGTAAGTCAGAACTAAGTCTGTGGGGGTTCTGGGTGTGATGTTACCTTTCCTTTTAGGGGATCCAATCTTCAGGTAGATAAGGGTATTTTCCCCTTCCTTGAACCTCAAGATGGCTCAGCCAGTAAAGGAGCTTGCTTCTATTCCTGACAACCTGAGTTCAATCCCCAGGACACACATGGTAGAAAGAGAAAACTGACTCTAGCAAGTTATCGTCTAACTTCCATATGGCACCATGGCACCCACATACATACAAAATAAAATTTAAAAATTAAAAAGAAGAAAAGAAAGTTGCTTCCTGTTCTTTAGTAAGTAAAGAGAGGTAGGAGATAGAGGGTCAGGTGGAGGTAAAAGGGACCTTGGTTTTGAGACTGCTGTGGTTTTCAAAACTCAAAGAACTTAGCCTCTGAAAGTGTCATATTTTGAGATATTGTTTCCTGAGCCCCAATATTTGTACAAATATGTTGGATTTTGCTATTTATGTGACCTTTCTCTAACTGTGAGATTCTTTGGAATATGACTGTGTTTTTTATAGATCAATTTGTATACTACATAGAGATATTCAAAATATAAACAAATATAAACTTAATTCACTGTTTTCAGGTAAACAATGAATGGTGTAAGCTCTGTATGCAGGGCAGTTCCTACGTCATCAGACTGATGCCCCACCAGCAGTCAACATACAGTAAACACATATCAGCAACTCAAATGGAAAAACAGCACTTCGCTTACTGAGAAATCACTATTCAAACTGAAGGACACTCGGTTGGATACTGGCATGCTTTATCAAATTGCCAAGTGCGTGGAAACTCTCAGGAAAGAAAAATTGCGTATGAATTAAAACATGATCAAGATGGAAATCCCAAATGGCTATCACCTATCATTGTGAATTATTGTTTCAGGTACTGGCTAAACTCTGAGGATAATCAGCCATGTGGCCTTGCATGAATATGTGTCTTCTGCTCTTCCCTGGCTTCAGTTGCAACACTTTTTCTCTTTGGGAGAGGCAGACCAACTTAACCTGCCTCTCTCCAGCTGCCTTGCAAGCCAAAAAATCTCCTCAGGCCTTGTAACAAACACACAGATTTCTCCACTCAGTTAAGCAAGCTAGTTTACTTGGGCTCACTAACAGAGCAGTGAGTAAGGGGTTACTTACAGAAAACGGGTGCCCACCCTCCCCTCCACAAGTACATTAGTAAATCTATGAGGCTTGGATCTTTCGACTTCCCAGTGATCAGATCCAAATGGCCCATGGGGGAGGGGAAAAACAGACCGGCCTCCTGGTGCCCCCAGTTTAAATACTTTTAGCCCCTCCTCTTCTCACATCCAAGGCCAATAGACAGGGTGGGTGGGGCATAGGACTTTCCCAGCTCCTCCTCTTTCTGCTCAAGGTGATCCTGGGTGATACCCAGGGAGGTGTGTTTGTCCACAGCTCATCAGGCTTTTCCTTCGGAGAATCAATCCACTCTACAAACACGAGGACTTCAGAATACCTAATCAAAATCAAAAGGTAACTCTTGTTTATTCTAGCTGACTTTTGCTCACCCTCTGTTTCTACCTCCAGCTAACCAGCCATAACTGCTCCATGGAGACATTGTTTCTATAATACTCGGAAACTTACAAGTAGCCAGGCAGAACATTTTCTCATTCCATTGCATTTGCAGTTCCAAGGGAGCCCATTGTCCCTGAAATTCTGAGAAGCTTGTTTTTCCTAACCAAAACTTACAAAGTTTTTGTTAACTGAAAACCTCTTTGCTTACTGACCTCCTGCCGTCATTCGGTGTGACTATGGTGATCTGATAAAAGTATAACAATTGGCTTTGCCTCTGAATGATGTGATTATGGGTTTAAGCTTTATAAACCTTTCTCTGCTTCTCCTTTGTGAGAGCTCTTTGTGGCTTAGCCCCTTCTCAACTGCCAGCTATTAAAGGTCTCTTAATTTGATCATCACTATGTAGTGTTCTTCCATTCCTCACACTTGGTATTAGGTGTTCCTCTGTGTCTCACACTCAGTATTACATAATGGGGCTCCCACTGCTCTTATTTTATTTTCTTAAGTTCATAAATTAGGATGCTTATCTTTAATTGACAGGATATAAATGGAATTCCATAGAAGGAAAAAACTAAGTTGTGTCATTGCTGAGGGAATACATAATCCAAAACACTAGACATACAATCTATCCAGTTCACAAATAGAGAAGCCAGATGTCTCAGCACACATGGCCAGCTGGACTGAACACACAGATCAAAGGTGTAACGCAAAATTCTCATCACTTTCCACAAACTTTAATGTCAGTTATTCACGTTTATTTTTAACTTCAGAGTAGTCAAATTTGATTCTTGCCTCAATAAAGCCACAGGGAATAATGGGATTCCAAAGCTTTTGAATGCCAGGGCTGTGTTGAAACTGGCTACAGTTCTCTTTTGTGCCTGGCATGGAAAAAACACTTGACTAATCGTTTGAGGTGCTCAGCAAAAAAATAAAACCTGAGGTTGACTATATCTGTAAGCGGTTACAAGCTCTATTTCTCTGTAAATTCCCAATGTTCATTAAAATGTTAAAGACCCCGAAAATCCCTGCAGCAAAGAGACTTGCTAAAGTGTCTACAAAGTGGTTAGTTTGACTCTGACTTTCAATAATTCATTAGTTAAGTTAGACTCAAAGTCTGACGACTCCTTCTTCTCCCATATGAAGTATATGGAAATGAAGCATTCAGGAATTGTAGTAGAAACTTGACAATGCCCCAATCTATGTGTGACATCAGAGATTTGTCTCAATGAGCAGGTATGTGTCAGCTCAAGTACTGTCCCACACATGAAGAGTTACGCATAGTATGAGCAGCAACCATGTTATGTGCTCAGGAAGGAGGTGGTAATGTGCAATCTTCAGACTGGACAGTTCTGAGGAAACTCGGCATGTATTCCATGGATTTTCAATTTTAAAATCAATTGAGTTTATTTATAAATTAATTTTTTGCTATGTTGAAGATCAAACCTGGGGCCTCACAGATGCTGAGCAAGCACTCTACCTTGAACTATACTACCAGCCTAATAATTTAAGTTTAAATAAAGCCAATGTTAATATTATTGACTAGAACAATAAAGTGAAACTTACATTATTTAATATTAATCCTACCTTGTTAACAATGAAACAAATTCTATTGGATCAATATTTTTCTACTATAAAACCTAAGTGGAGCAGGCATGGTGGCACATGCTTTTGATCCCAGCACTTGGGAGGCAAAGGCAAGCAGATCTCTGTGAGTTCCAAGCGAACTTGGTCTATGTATTAAGTTCCAGATTACCAAGGCTACATAGTGAGACCCTGTTTCAAACAATAAGCAGCCTCTCCCAAACAGCAAAAAACAAGTGCTGATGACAGGGGTGATACTGGAGACATGAAAACCAAGAGTCTGTTTTCATTTACTCAGAAATACTGTTGTTCAGGCATTGAATCTGGTTTATAGTAGAATTATAATGGAATGATGTTACAATAAAGATTTTCTTAAAAGAAAAAAAGTCGCATCTATAATCTTCATATCATGAACAAGACATGTCCCTTAATGTACTTCAAGCTTTTACCTCTCTAGGGTTTTTCCAAGGGATAGTCTGCTGACATTGGCCCTGAAAGAATATAAATACCCACAAGCTTCTCAGTTTGATAAAAGGGAAACTGGAATATCTACTTCATCACCATTGGATTTTAAGTATAAGTCATGTATTTGATGACACCCACAAGTTTCAGGACATTAAGAAATTAAAACAAGCTAGTCATGGTAATACATACCTGTATTCCAGCACTCTGGAGGCAGAGGCAGGCAGATCGCTGTGAAATCAAGGTCAGCCTGGGAAACATAGCAAGTTCCAGAGCAGCTGGGAAATCAGGGAGACCCTGTCTCAAAAGGACCAAAACAAATAAACAAAAAAGAATTATAATTTTAGAAATATTGTTGTATATTTAAGTCAGGGTTCACCAGGGTAACTTCCAAATACCCACACTGTAGTTGTATGACTGCCTTTTTCCAGTGCACAGAGGAGAAATCGTTTGAGGAAATCAAACTCCAACTTGCCATTGATTTCATTTGTCCTGTACTGGAATTCATGTAGACATCACAGACACTGCAGGAGGACAAGGACACAGGCTATTTTCTTTGTAGTTCACCCACATCATATAGCTGCATTTGGCCTGTCGCATGTAACTATAGAAGTGCTTCAGACATGGGTGTTTTCCTCTCCTTTAGATAACACAGAGCGGGTGAACAGGGATCCTGCCCTCTTGTCTTCCACTCCGAGGTCTTAAAAGCCCTGTATCTATTTATGCTAAGGCCTAGTATCTTCAACTTTGAACTCTGAATAAGAGCTATGTCCTCACCACAAATAAGAGGATTTAAGTGGGAATATGGAAGAAAATATATCCATGCTTGCAGCATGGACTAGAGGATTGCTGCAAGGAACTTTCGCTGAGAATTGAGGACAGGGACTGAGGCCTTGCCTGTGTGGGCAGCTCTGTCTGTAAAACCAGTTGCACTGAGGTTCCTGTCAGGCTGCAGCTTGGCTGTGGTATCTAGGAGGGCAGAGACTCTAGCTGAGGCACCATGGTGGCCTGAGGGCCAGCTTGCTGGGTGACTTGTATGTAGTCCCAGGAGCACATGAAGCCCAGCCTGTGGCCTCTGAGCTGGTCAGGGTCTTTCTCTTCGGTGCTCTTTACTCATTACAGTCAGTTCAGGTGAAGACTCCTGAAGAAGAGGTCAAGGCTGATGTGGGTAAATGTGAGCTCCTGTTGGGAGTCTTCGCTGCTTAGGAGATTTACTACATGACTGCCAGATTTAGCAATAAAAATACAGGATGCCTCATTAAATCTTAATGTTAGGAAACAAGTAAATAGCATTCTAACATGTTTTTCCCAAATGCTGTATAAGTGATTAGGTGTCCTACATTTTATCTGGCAACCCCAGCTGAACAATATTTCAATATCAGGTTCAGCCATGAATAATAAAGTGTTAAAGGGGATTTACTCACCCATACGAGTTTAGTCAAAGCGTATCTGAACTCTAAGCAGGTTTTGATCTCTCTGCTACACCCAGCTTTTAGCATGGGTAAAGGGTTCTGAATTCAGGTCCTTCTGCTTATATGGCAGGCACTAGCTAGACTGAGCCCTTTCCCCTGGTCTGTCTTAAGGAAATTCTAACATCTGTACTAAATCTTCTCCTGGGCATTATTCAGCCTGTGTGTGAGTATGGCTGTGTGCATCTGTGCATACCTGTGTAGTATGTGCTCATGTCTATGAATATAATGTACATACATATCAAGGTATGTACAGGCACATGCATGTGTGTTTTTATGTATATGTGTGGTGGGGGAAAAAACCATCTGAGTTCCACATCCCAGCGAAGCAAAGAAATGTGTGCATGTGGAAGTGGATTTGGGCCTGGGTCAGATGCGTTTTGTCATTCTTGCTCACTGGAATTGCTGGTGAGTCATAGCACCTGGCAGAACAGGACACTTTGTAACAGTCTTGGAGAATAAAAGATGATCTTAACAAAGTCCTATTTATTCCCAACTCTTAAGCATGATTTCTTTTTTTTTTTTTTTTAAAAAGGAAAGGTAGGATGACAAAAAAAAAAGAAAAAAGAAAAAGAATGATTCTCCCAAAGACAGGATTATCACATTTCTTACACTTCAGCATGTAATTTATAGAACCGAAAGGTCAGTTATTATAAATGCATATGATCACCTCTCTGAGGGACACAGAGCTTCTGAAATGAGACATGAGGGCAAAGCTCTGGAACAAACTGTGCCAACAGCCTGTTTATAAGGAAAAAAATGTTACATTTATCTGTGGTTACCAGCAAATTTGGTACCAGTTTTCCCTACCAGCTAAGAAGTGTCTATTTTAAGCTTCAAAGGAGGAGAACACACTTGATGGCCTTAATCAGTTTCATGCCAGCCATATAAGGAACCTGAACGACCTGCTCATGAGACCAGGTCTTGTTTTCATTTGTTTGCTTTAATTAAAAATTAAGAAGTTGATGCAGGTGAATAAAAACCACACTCTCACCACAGTCTTTAATTTTTCATATGTGTAAAATTTTTCCCAAAGAATAAAAAAGAGTTATAAATCAGTGACCTGCTGCCACTTACCCCAGCTATTTCTGTATCTCTTGGTACAACATGAGAGCTTCCTTTCCTTCCCTTTCCTGGTTACGTTGGATTTAAGCACAGATTTTCTTTCTCTTCAAACATGTAGTTACTGCTTTGAATTCCTGCAGACTTTCTTATTCTGTCTCCACAGACCGGCCTCAAAGAGCAATTGCCTCCCCTGGAATTACTCTCCCCCGAAGTGTGCTCCCTGGCTGCTACTCTAAAGTCACTTTTTGAGCTGAATATTGTGCCACAAATGGCAGCACACTTGAAAAAGAAGTGCGTTCTTGAGTGTCCCCCAACCTGCTTTGTGTCAGTATTTAATAATCTTTCATTCTATAAATACTTATTCAAGGCCAGACACTAAGCCAAGTTCTGAGTTATAAGAGTGAGAGGGGGAAAAAGAGACTTGGCTCTGCTCTCCTACAGTTGACAATTGCACTGGCTTCAGAGTAGTCCAATAATGACAGGGCAAATGCACCCAGGAAGGCCTGTTCTGAGAAAGCCCAAAGTGAAGAGGGATGTGAAGGCCGGTGCCAGCATGGTGAAGGCAAGGGGTGGGTTGGGAGGCTGTTTCACAGAGTCTGAGAAACCCTTGCAGTAGGAAAGGACAAAGCATTGTTCAAGGGATTGGAAGGTGTTAGCAGCAGATAACTGAGAATGGCAGAATAGTGGGAAAGGACATCCGCAGCCACTGGGGAAGATTGCACGGGCTTCTGGGTCAAGTCGGGGGTTTACCTAAAGTAAGCAAAACTGTCAATTTGTGATTTTTGAGATAGAATTTTGATATGTAATCCAGACTGGACTCATGATTTTCTGCCTGATTCTTGAGTGCTGGAATTACTGGTGTGTACCAAGGTACAATTTGTTTCTGAGACCATGTTAGGTGGGTAACCTATTCTGCTCATCCTGGTCAAGTGCAACATTAGAACAGCAAGCTGATGAGTTCTCTTAGTAGATGAGGATCACCAGCTTCACAGCCAGCATAGAAGAGTGAAAAGCATTCAAGGGGATAGAAAAGCTTTCAGTAAGCAGTGACCTATGCACAGCACCCTTCCCGGTTCCCCGATAGAACTGAGTTTCTGTCTGGTGCTATTTCCCTTAAGCTTAAACACATTATTGTACAGTTTTAAAGTAGAGGCCTGCTGATGACAACTTACTTTATGTCCCTTTGCTTAAAAATGCCTCTTTGGGGCTGGGAGTGCTCTCATGGTAAAGCACTGCTCATGATCAATGCTTTGGACTTCGTCATCACTGCTTAGGGGAAAAACACTTCCTTAAAATTATTTTTACTTCATTAAAATACATTTTAGTATTTTATTTTATGTAGATAAGTATTTTGCGTGGGTGTATGTAAATCACCCATGCATGCAGGGCCTTTAGAGTTGAGAAGGGAGCGTCAAATCCCCTGAAACCAGGATGACAGATGGTTGTGAGCCACTATGTGAGTGCTGGGAACCAAACCTGAGTCCTCTACAAATGCAGGCAGTGCTCTTAACTGATGATCCATCTCTGCAGTCCTTCTGAGTCATTTTTGAAGACTATTTCCTGTGGATATGAAAATTCTAAGTTGATAATTTTGTCTTTCAGTGTTTTAAAGACATTATTTAATTGACATTATTAATTAAAGGACATTATTAATTAATGATAGCAACAATTTTCACTGCTTTTCTTGCTAAACAGTATGCCGTTAATACCTCAGGACATTAAAAAGCACTATTATTAATTAGCTAGTATGAAGAGTCGTCTGTTTCCATGTGCCTTCTTCATGTATCCTTAGTTCTGGTCAGCCTCGCCTGCACCTCTGCTCTCCCCATCCTTCCTCCCGCTTCCTTGTTTAGCTCCTCATGGCTTTTATTAAGGTTCCATTGTTATATGGTTTGGGTATGTGTCTTGCTCAGAAGTTTTCAATTTTTGACTTGGTAATTAAAACATTTCAACACATTTGTAAAACCATTGAACATTACTTCTGGAATATCTTTCAAGCTACAATATCTTCTCACATTGAGGGATTTTAGAGACACAGTTTGGACTGTCTGATATTTTCCCACAGCTCAGTGAGGCGCTTCTTATTTTCATCTGATTTTTTTTCTTTGTGTTTTAGTTAGTCTAATTCCTATTGGATCGTTGTTAATTTCTTTAGTATTTCCTTTACAATGTGAATCTTTTAACCTCTTGTTATTTTCCATTGTAGACACCACATTTTGAAATTTCTAACTTTAGTCATGTGGATTTTATTTTTGTGATTTTTCTGCTGAGATATCCCATCTGTTCATTCATTCTCCTAATCTTTCTTCTAAATCAAACATAGATTTAACAGCTATTTGAAATTTCGTTCACTAATCTCAGTATCTGCTATCTCTGGGCCTATTTATGTGAACCATATTTCCCCAGTGCATTTTTCTTGTTCCTTTGTGTGTCTATTCAGCTTTTAGTGTATCCTGGATATTGTATATCAAATAAACTGATTCTTTAAAAACCTTTCCAGTGTTTAAAAAATTATTTATTATCCTATATTCACATGGTATGTGGGGGGTGGTACACAGTTCGATGGTAGGTGTGTCAAGTGAACAACTGTGTGGAGTCAGTTTTTTCCTTCCACCTTTAAGGTGCTGTTACCCATTGAACCATCTAGCTGGCCCTAGTCTTGAATGTTATGGGGTTAATAGTTTAGTAGTAGCTAAGTATGAGAAACTGAGTTTTTAAAAAGCTGATTAAAATAGACATAGAGTAGCACATCTGAAATACAGGGCTAGAGCAATAGTGCTCTATAATAGGGTTATCAAATTACAATAATTTATTATTATTATTTTTAATTATTACAAGATCCTACTGTGTATCCCAGGTTCTCCTGCCTCTGCCCCCTAATTCTGGAATTAAAGATGTACTAAACATTGATAATGCCCAGTAGGGAATGAAATTGCCCACATCTGGGAACCAATGGGATAGATTGCACTACCCTATATTAGCAACTTGGTAACTTTGGGGGCATGCTTGGGGTATATAGCTCTCCATTCATCTTACAACTTCCCCTGTCTTCTGTCATCTCATGGACTTCCCACAGTCTCATTCTGTATAAAATAGCTTAATATTTGGTTAAAAACTGAATCAGATCTCCATGTGGATACTTTGCATTTTCTCTGATAACCTTTGTCTTCCCCTCTATCCTACTTCTAAAACTCTATCCTTCTTACCACCCTAGTATTCAGCTTTCTTTGGGGGCTTAGTTTCCCTTCTTACAGCTCATAAAATGCCCCAAACAGAAATCTTGGGTGTATGTAGAGCTTACTCTATGTTTCACTTCTCTTATGGATCACAATTCTGCTATTTGCTTTTCAATGACTGAAACATTGTTTCATATATTTTATTTGTTTTAAAATTTCATTTATTTAGTGTGTGTCTGTCTTCTGACTGCATATACATACATGTATGTGCATGCCATGGTACACAAGTAGAGGTCAGAGGACAACTTGGGGAAACCAGTTTTCTTCCACCAAGTGGCTCCTAGAGATCAAACTCAGATTGACAGACTTGGTAGCAAGTACTTTTGACTGCTGAGCCATTTCACTGGCCCATTTTTATTCATTATTGTGGTTGTTTGCTCTGGGAGGCAAGTCTAAAGACCATTAACTTGTCAAGGAACTATAAGAAATGACTATCTCTTCAATCTAGAGACATATTGTTCAATTGATTATTTGTTTTCAAAAGATACAACTACTATCATGCAATAGGGGACAGGGATGCAGAATGTTATAACAAAACTCTTCTTTGAATGCAATGGCATTGTACGTTCTGCCAATCATTACCAAGATACCCCAGGTCATCTGATCATTTAGACCTTTCTGTTACTTGAATCTGAAATGTCCCACAAAGGCTTCTATTTTGAATACTTGGTCCCTGGCTGCTTGTGATGGTTAACCTTCATTGTCAACTTGATTTAGTACCAACATGAAAACACAGTTCTGGGTGGGTCTTTGGGAATGTTTCCAGAAAGATTTAACTAAAGAGGGAAGACCACCCTGAGTGAGGTCAGCACCTTTCCTTGGGCTGGGTTCCAGGAAGGAATTAGAAGGAGAAAATGAGCTGAGCACCATAGTCTGCCTCCTGACTGCAGAGGCAATTATGACCAGCCGCCTCCTATTCCTGTAGTCAAGATGTGATGCTCTGCATTCCTTTCAACCAGGAACCCAAATAAACCCCTCTGTCCTTAAGCTGTTTTTGTCAAGTCGTTTGTTACAGCAATGAGAAAAGTAACCAGTACAGTGTTTGAAGAGGCTGTGGAACCTTTAGGAGACAGAGTCTCCCTGACAGAAGTAGGTCACTAGGGGTGGGCCTTTGAAGGTTGCAGCCTGGTCACTGGTTCCTGCAGTGCTCTCTGATTCTTGGCCCTCTGTGATGTGGAGTCCTCATGTGCTCCTGCCTCCATAGGCTTCTCTGTCTGCCTTGCCTTCTCTGCTGTGATTCACTGAAACCCTGTGAAGTTATGTGCCCAAAGAACTACTTGCTCCCTTCAGTTGTTCCCAACAGGTATTAAGGTCACAGTGAAATAAAACTATTATACCTTCTCTAAACAATGACTCCCTGAGGATCACACAGAACATTAATCTCTCTTCTTTTCTCCTTCTGAGTTCCCCAAGCTAAAGCCTGTACCTCATGGTGCCTCTGTTTCCCGGTTTCAAATCTATTCTGAAGATAAAGTCAGGGAAATGCCTGGTGCCCCCTCTCAGTTCATGTTTTGATTAGTTAAATAAACTTCTTGTGACAAAAAGAAAATTGATATTCTACAAAGGTGAATGATGCAGGTTCTATTTTCTTTAAAAATATTTTGTTAATTTTTTGAGAATTTCATTCAGTACTTTTTGATCATATTCAGACCCCTTCCCCCATCTCAACCCCTACTTGACTACTGTACGCCCACCCAGTTCATTAGTTTTCTTTTTTTAAAGGCCTATTTTTAGGTCTTTTTGTGTCAATTTGTGTTCCCTAAATGCCCATGGGTGTGGATCCATTCCTTGGAGTCTGGTCAACCTACCAGGCTTCACACCCTAAAGAAAGCCGACTCTTCCTCTCTCAGCAGACATTAATTGCCAGTAGAGTTCAGCTAGGACTGGGGCTTCTTGTCCACCTCCCCTGTCGATGCTGGGATTTTGTCAGACTTGGGTTTATACAGATCTTGTGGATGTTGTAACAAGCACTGTGGGCTCATGTGTACAAACACCCTGTGATGTCCTGACAGCATGGTTTCCTTGTATTCATTCTACCACCTCTGGCTCTTGAGAATCTTTCTGCCTCCTCTTCTGCAGTAATAGCTAAACCTTGGAAGAAGATGATGCCATAGAGCTGTCCTACTTAGGATGGAGGACTCCATAGTCTCTTAGTCCCTTCATGTTGACCAGTTGTGGGTCTCTGTGTTCATTAGCATCTGCTGCCAGAAGAAGCTTCACTGGTGAGAGCTGAAAGATGCACTAATCTGTAAGTGTAACAAAAAATCATCTGGCGTCACTTTAATACTCTTTGCAGTTGGCAGGATAGTAGTGGGTGCTTTCCTACAGTCTGTGACCTTTCTAACCACAGGTTTTTGACCCTAATAGTAATGCAATATATGGGCTTTATGAGGTGGGCCTTAAATTCAATCAGAGGGCGGTTGGTCACCCCTATGACATTCATATCACTACTGCGCTGGTGGGCATATCTTGCCAGGTCAGTCATTATTTTAGCTCACAGCACATTCACAGCTGGGTAAGGGAGACGATTATTTTTCTCTTCCAGAAGTATACATAACACTTTCTACTGTGAACGCTAGCTGTTAGAGATGAAGCTTTGAGGTCAGTATCAGCTTGATTTCCTCTTGTTTGTTCTTCAACTCACATCTGCAGTGTCTTCAGTAGTCAGATCCTACTGTCAAGTTCTGGGGGATAACCAAGAGCAATGACAATAGCTAATATTGCTGGAGAGTCTATGAGATTCTCTTGGTTAATAATTCCAAAATAGAGTTCATTACTGGCATTGGACTTTTTATTTGCTAGTCTATAATGTCTAGTAAGGCCATTGAACCCTGGTTATAGAGAAACTCCATTTAAACTACATATATATATTTAAGGAGCTTCTGTAATAGTAGGTCTCCATATGACTTTTTCAAAAGGTCATTAGTGCAGGTTCTGTTCTTAATGCAATCACCAATGGCAGTTGATCTGACAATTGACTATGTCCTGCCCTGAACCTCAGTGTCCTCATAGACATCATTCCTAACATTCCTATGAGTTCCGACATCCAGGAAGTTATCAGAACATGACATGTGTTTACCTTCTGAAGAACATAATCAAAATTTAAGGGAATGTGTGCTATGTTTTATCCCAGTGACTGAACATGTAAGCAGATAAAATTGTATGTGTATGTGTGTGTGTGTGTGCATGTGTGTTCATGCACGCACATGCACACTGAGGAGAATACGAAGGGAGTGTAGGTAGCATTATGAATCTTTACGAGCAGTTTGTGATGTGCAAGAATACTGACAATAATGCTGAGTGAAACTATTGAGTTAGCTAATCCTTAGGACCAAAAAAAGCTCTGTCTGTTTTCCCACTTAGACCCTAGGTAATTTGTCAAAGTGTTTATCAAAATTATGTTGTGTTGTATTTTCTTTTCCTGTTTTTAGGGAGGCAATGTATTTTGAGAACTTCAAGTTATTATGGAAGTTGGGAGGTGGCATTCCAGTTTGAAGGACACTTGAAACTTCACGCATAATCATGCTTTTTTCCTGTACTATGCTTAGTTACCTTGGCCAGATAAGAGGTTGTTTATCTGCGATGATAGAACTGGTAGGCTGAAAAGAGGTAGCCATCAAGTCAGAGCAAGAAGCAAGAGTATTGTTGGAATAGAGCCCTTAGGAAGGAAACAGAAGAAACATTGCTGGGCCTTCTGGAATCTCACTCATGAGTTATTTCCTCAAAGTGCATCCAGTAGGTACAAGTCTGTAACTCTCCTGTGCAGCCCAGCAGCTAATATAAACTTGTCTCCTTCATTGCACAGGGATAGATTTATTGAGCTGATAATATTTGCTCACTCTTCTTTTCAGTGATGATTTATTTAACCTCTCCAACTAATTTAAATTTAATAAAAAAAGAACTTTGCACATTGCTTTATTGAAGCAAGATTCATCATCTACAAAAAAAAAACACTGCAGTATTCAAAATTAGTGCAAAAGTGGCAATAACTGTTACTGGATTTAATTAAAAACAACAAATCACTTGCTCAATGGTAATGGATACCCTACACAACCCATTCACCACTTGATAATATAAGACATCAGTGTTTTAGTCCTGAAGCATTTGACTAGACAAGATCATCTGGTGGATGGCCCTGCTTTCTCTCTGCCCACCACAGTCCCATTTGATGAAATTATGGCCTTCCTTTGATATTGGGACCATGAGAGTCCACTGACCAGAGGAGAAACATGCTATACTTCCCTTTAAGTACAGAGTTAGGAAAAAATGGGGGGGGGGACAAAAGCAAGACAATAAAGCATTGCATTTTATAGGTGAAGATCAGTACCGTAGACGGCCATTTTTCCGGGGAAGCCTTTTACTTTATTGTGATGCCACAAGACTCTCTTCTTCCTTATAGCTCTTTTATGCAGAGCAAAATACGGGCTAAAAATGTGTTGAGATTTCTGTGTAGCTATTCATAGCACAACTATCATTCATCTAGCACTTGGAATTTCCCAAAAACTCTGTGTTCTTTTCTCTCTTTCCTCTTCCCCGCCCAGCTGGCTCAGGGACAGCTTATGGCCTGATTAGCTCAAGAATTAGAGAGCAGGAACAAGGGCATTAGGGACAGGAGTACTTGTTCCTCCACATAAAATGGCCATGAAAGGGATAATTTTTTTTTAAAAATAAGCAAGGCATTTAGACTATTTCAATGAACATGCACTGTTAGTTTTACTAACCCACAGAAGGCATCTGTAGGTGTCTTGGAAACAGTGAAAGAATTATGTGCATTTGGCTAATTCTTTTCTAAAAATATGAATCAGTCTTTATATTACCATTATTTGTTTTATTTTACTATTTTATTTTGCTTGTGCACATGTAGAAGTTGAGGTCAGTGTCAGGTGCCTTCCTTAAATCAACCTGATTCACTGTCACACCTGACTCTTTATGTGGGTGCTGAGCACTGAGCACTGCTTCAGCAGTGAGACTTTATCGACTAAGCCATTTTCTCAGCCCTGTTGTTGGGTTTTTGTTTTGTTTTTTGAGACAGAGATTCTCTGTGTAGTAGCCCAGATTGGCTTCTAACTCCTTCCTTCTGCCTCAGTCTTGCTTCTACAGGAATCACAGGTGTGTAGCACCACACATGTCTTGAAGCATGCATCTGTCTAAGCATCACATGATTTTCGCAGGAAGGTTTTGCCAGGGAAGTTTGGTCTGTAACACACTGGCTGATGTGAACCCACCCACAATCATTTCTTACATAAGGAACTGTTGGATTACTGGACCTAGAGTGCTGGACTTTCTGATTGTGTCCTCTAGGAGAGCCAGCTTAGAGGCACAGTTGCTATGCTTAATGCTAGAGACATCTTTTCTCAGAGCTCAATTTTCCCTTTACCTCCTGGCCTTCCTTGGATGTTCCATTTGTCCACGTTTGCTTCTTCATGATAAAAGTCTAATTAGGACTACTTTAATCACAATTGATGTGTAATTTTGTTAGGGATATTCCCTTGTAGGTGAATATATAATAACAGAATTGAGGATGCCAAGTCCTTTGAGATCCTTGTAACCAAAGTGGAGGTTTGGGGAGTGGAGGAGCCGGGTTGTGGGGATCCACACTTGTGATCCCAGCATTAAGGAGGAAGAAGCAGGAAAATCCTGAGTTCAAGGTCAGCCTGGACAATATAATGAGACATAATCTTTAAAAAAAAGAAGAAAGAAATAAAAGTGTGGAGGGGGGTAATTCTCCATGATGAACATAAAATTTCCTAATTTCTCAGGTCAGATATTAATCCTTCCAAGGATAAGAAACCAGAGTAGTTTGTATCCCAAGTTTTATCCCAATAATTTTTTTCTTTTATGTGTTTTCTTTTGTACAAGATACACGTTTTTGGTTGACTGTTGCTTACTTAAAAGCCCAGAAGATAAAATGGGAAAGCATAAATTTTGCCGGCCTAGTTATTTACTCTGTGTAGGTGGAACTTACTTGTTTAATGTTAGGACACACATGTCCACTTGCACTTTAGGGGGAACAAGGTTCAGGGCCATGCAGAAGGTGTGCAGAGGCCCAGCATCGACAGAGAAGCACAGTCCCATTTTGTTCAAGCTATAATTTACTATGTGAGATTCCCCGAGCAGAACCGAGATTTACAGTATGGCTTCTGGTGACTGCCTTTCAGATTCATGGGTTCTGAGTGCACAGACCACATCCAGATCTGACGTTGCTAGAACAGAAATGTTTTTCTTTTGGAGCTCAGGACCTGTGATTTTTATCACTCCTGCCAAGTTAACATTCAGAGAGTGAAACACTGTGCACAGCGGTTCAAAGGCCAATGAGAAAGGAACTTTGGTGTGAATGGATCTTACCATGGTGTAAGATGTGTGGAGAAAGGAGTTTCAGTGGGGAGTTGAACTGAGCCTCAGATAGACAAGTCTTTCTTTCCTCTAAATAACTGAAATTTTAAAAGAATGCAGTTTACATACTATTATAAGAAACAACACAAAGACATCTGTAATATTCCTTATTCCTTACCTGCTTTTCCCAAGTGGCAGTGCCATTTGAAAATCATATTAAGAGGCAGGTATTGCAACCAGCACACCCCCTTTGGCACAATCCATTCTTCTAATTTCTGTTTCTCATTTTACATGTACAGATTTAGGTGTGTTTGTTTCTAAACTATTTCATCACATGTATATGTTAGACTATCCAGTCAAGGCTCTAAATATTCCTGTTTCACAAGTACACCTCATTTTTATTTATAGGACATGAAAATTGAACATCCAGAGGGCTGCACATTGTGTGATTCAGTGGGAGGTAGAGGGTTTCTGTGGCTGAGAACCTAGGCAGAAGGAAGCATGTGGCTTTGGGTTGGAGGAGTCCATCTTTGCATTCATGAAGGGCTGGTCAGGCTGAGTTTGTTAGACCTTTGACATCCATCAAACAAGTTTATATGCATAAAAGTTGAGGTTCTTTTTTGGTATTTTTCTTTTTCTTCTACTGAGACTCTAAAATTAAAGTGACTCTAATGGCCTGCCTTTATGTGTTACTTGGTGTTTCTTGCTGCTTTCAAGGCCTTCGGTATCTGGACTGGCATCTCTTTTCTTAACTATTAAATATTTTCTATTAGGATATTTTTGAAAATGTTTTCTGTACCTTCCTCTACTTCCCCCCATCGCCCCTCCTCCTCTTTATTATGTTTCATGATTATTATATAATTTAGGAGAAATGTCATAAGTAGGAGCAATCCTTTTTTTCTTTTTGATTTATTTACATTTATTTTATGTGGATGAGTGTTTTGCCTACCTGTATATAAACATACTCATGTTGTGCATTGCTAGTAGAGGACAGAAAAGGCTGTTGGATTCCCTAGAATTAGAGTTTAGATAGTTATTAGCTATCATGCGGGTACTGGGAACTGAACCCAGATCCTCTGTAAGAGCAACCAGTGCTCTTAACCCCTGATCCATCCTCCAGCACCAGAGCAATTATTTTAATAGTTTTTTTCCCAGTATTAAGGCAGTGTCTACCCAGTACCTAATGAAATAACATACAAATGTAGCATTTGGATAAAAATCTAATCACACACACGCAAACGTGCGTGCACACACACACACACACACACACAGAAAGAGAGAGCAAAGAGAGAGAATAAAACATAAAAGCCTCTTCTATAAACTATTTTTCCCTCTGTAAGTGTTACTAAGAATAGATAAATATTCAACAAAATAATTGTTGTAAGTAGAGAATAACTACCAGTTATTGAAATTTGACCTTATGGATTATAATAACCTTTAATTATAGTTGACTTAGTCATTCCTATATTATCTGTAAGTTTTAACTTTTACAACTTTTACACAACATATTTTAGCCTCCTAATTTTATTCTCATTTTTTATTTTATATTTTGTAACAGTTCTTTATTTTAGTACAAAAATCTTATTTTTGTCACAGAAAATCCTTTCTCATCTAAAAACACTTCTTTCTTTCTTTAACCTTCCTTTCCAAAAATATATTTTCTGTCAATAACTTTTTCTCACTTGACAGTTGCTTTTTTATCTTCTTTTCTTCAAAAGGTTAAAGTAATTATATTCTAAATGAAAACTCAGGAAACTATCTGAAACAGAAAATATACACATTGTATCTTAAATGTCTAATACCTATAAATATAGCCAAAATATGTTAACAGTCTTAGAGATATTTTTATTTTTAAAAATATTTTATTTATTATTTTTATTTGTTTGTGTGTATGAGAGTATTGCCTGCATGTATATAAGTGAACCCGTGTCATGTAGTGCCTGTGGAGGTCAGAAGAGGGCATCGAATCACCTGGAACTGGAGTTCCCGATGATTCTTAGCCATCAAGTGGCAAGAACAGCCAGTGCTCTTAACCCTTGACACATCTCTCCAGCCTCTTTTCTTATCACAATTTTAAATTAACTATGTGTTAAATATTTAAGTCATTATAACACGATTTAGAAATTGTTTTAAAATCTTAACAACATTAACCTTTCATTTGAGTCCACAGGGTAAATAAAAGGCAGAATCAAAATCAAGCATTTTTGTCTCCATCCTAATTTTTATCTCCTTTATTTTCAAGTCTCCAATTTACTTTTGCAGTAACATGCTAAACATTTATGAATATTCTAACTAAAGTATAAGTAAGTTATTTTCCTAAATACATTATACAAAAGAAACGAGTCTGAATTTTGTTCATGATGAAATGAAAAACATCGAAATCATCTGTATGCGTGATGACTTTTGTAAACTTCTAAGCAGTTGAATAGTTATTAACAGCTTCATTTATAAATTAGCATTTCCCCCACCTTCTAATTCCAAATTTTTAATTTTATTCTTTCTAGGCTTGGAGGAAAGGGCTTTAAGAAACCTCTTTTTCAAAAGAGACCAAAGTAGTCAAAATACTCCAAAAATGTTTACAGTTACACATACATCATATATTAGGCATACAAAAAATAGCAAATTTATCACACAAGTTTAAAAAGTATAAAATGAAACTGTCACAGGTTTTGTTAGTTATTTTCAGGAATTATAGGGGGTAGACTAAGTTTCCCCAAATAAAAACAATTAATGTACATAATCAGAGTGTACGAAGTAAAAAGTTTGCATCTCTGTATCTCTGAGATGCAAGAGAGACCTAGTGAAGGGAAAAAGATCAAAGGTAAAGGTTGTCATATTGAGTTATATAACTGTCTTTCAAGTAAGATCTAATGGAGGGGGGAGGGACAGAACTTCATAAATGAAACTTTGTATATAGTATGGGAATTTCTCCACTAGGTTTATCATAAAAGCAGACAATAACAATCTTGACTTAATACAGAATTTTGGTCTGCTTGAAGATGAAAAAGGCAAAGTCAGAGACGCGTAGCTGAGAGTAAGCTGGGTGAAAATATTTAGTTCTCTCAGAATGTATCTGTGCTTCTAACACAACCTCTGAAGCTTTCTTGTTAATTTCCTATACATTTTAAACATCATTTAATTTGGTTGTAGCTCCTAAATCTCCTATTTTTTTGTAAATTGCCAATTTTATGATTTTTTTGATGTTTCAATATTCCAATAAAAACAGGCTGCCCATTTAGGATCTTAAATCTGTTGCTTGGAACTCCAGTATGAACACACATACGCATGCAAAGGAGCAATTTAGGATCAAATGTTTTCCAATGGGCGAATGTGTAAAACCAAGTCATCTTTAGTTATATTTCCCCCTTTTCAAAATACTTGTACGTTTAACACAATTATCAAACATGAAACCAGCTGGAGTCCTAAATGGCAATCTTTCTCCAAATATTACCTTCTTCCTTGAACCTCTGTCTCCCATTTCCTCTCCCAAATTGCAGTCTCTCTGTGTCAGCTGGGGGATCTGTCTTTCTGATCAAATGCTTTTGAGAGTAGCTCCCTTGACTCTCCCTGCAATTGTGTCTTCCCATCAGAGCCAGTAAGGATTCATTCTTCTAATTCAGAAATGGAGTATGTTCTGTTCGGCTTCCCTATGAGGCATTTACATGTTGTGAAGTGTTCTCCCTCAAATCTCTACCCATTGTGCTAGAATATAGGTACTGCTTGTAAAAATCAGGTGCTCACAAAATTTCTAAACTAAAGGCAGCAAGGTTTCAGAAGAGAGAGAGAGAGAGAGAGAGAGAGAGAGAGAGAGAGAGAGGGAGAGAGAGAGAGAGAGAGAGAGAGAGAGAGAGAGAGAGAGAAAGTGCAGGAAAATCCAGAATTAGATACTGGAGTGATAGGAGAAAAGAGCTTAGTGTTAGTAATTGTGAACTTGAACAGTCTGGAAGCAAACAAAAACAAAAACAGATTGAATGCTCTAAAACCAAAACACTTGCAAACAAACAGAATGGATGCCTTAAAACCAAATGATCTCAAAGATTATGACAAATAGGATCCTAACAAGCATTTCAGAATAAACCAATAGATTGCCAGTCAAACCAAAAGCAGTCCAAACTTCAAAAAGAAATGATGAACGTTCACCAGAATACAAAATGCAGGATGGATGAACACAAGGCGCCTATGATGATTCTGTTGTGGGAACTTCTGAAAATCAAGAAACCAATAGCCAAGGGTCCAGGTGAAGGAGAGAGAGTTTATTTGTGCCAGACTTACACCTGGATTAGTCCATAATGGCAACAGCCCTGAATTTAAGTTTGTAGGGAAATTGATGGTAAGCAAGCAAGTCCGGCCCTGCAGAAATTAAACAAGCAGTTATACATATGCACGTAGTTACAAAAGACCACAAGACTGTAGCAGTTTGACAAAGATTTCAGTGGTGGGTAGATCAGTACTGAACTGCAGGGGGTAGGGGCAGATTCCTGTTTACCTTTCTCATTTCTTCCTGTCTTATCCCGGAGGCTTTCCATGGTTCAAGTTTCTTAGCAAATATCTTATTAGTAAATTTCCATTTGCCATCATGTTCCCTCCTCTTCATCAGCATAATCCCTTACATTTTTATTCTATAGGAATTCTTTGATAGTTCTGACAAGTTACCTGGAGTTTTATAGCCTCTATTCAGTTTCAGTTAAACCTTGTAAGCAAGTTTATCAGGCAAAATCCAAACAAGAGGGCTAGGTGGACTGTGTCTATTGGTCCTGCTAGAGGGGCCAGCCAGGGTTCCCAGGTATTCTAGGTACTTTTTCAATAAGACTTATTAATTGAAAGTCAACAATGGTCTAGTGGAGGGGAAAATGGAGGAGAAGATGAGCTGATCGGTTCAGTCCTCATTTCAGATGTCTGGGTCCACAGAGGTTCTGGTTACATCCTCAGCATATCTTCCACGAACAGGGTATTACTTTGGGAAAAACAGAGATACAGACAAACCAGATTCCCCTCCCATTGGTATCCCCAACTTCTAGCTATGGCAGAGCTAGAGACGTCTTTGATTGTATAGTTCTGGCATCTCTAGCTTCAGATAGGGACAAGTTCACTGGCAGATACAAGGGAATTTCCAGCCCTCAGCTGAGAAAGAAACTGGTCATTTTTCTTTTGGGGTCTTCGCCCTGAGACTACTTAGTCAATTTCTATCTCCTGTTCTTGTTACCCCTCCCTTCAAAGACACAACCCTAGTTGTCAATCAGGAATTGGGGTGCCAACTACTCTGGCTTTTTCCATGCTGAAAAGAAGAATACAGAGTGTGGCAATTGGGGCACCCCTTCAGTAGGCCTACCTAAAAGACCCAAAAGTGCATAGAAAGTCCTTGTAACATGAAGGAGAAGTAAGGCAAGAGTATTTAACATCACAAGTTTTAGGCAGGGGACCAAGAAAAGTCAGAACAGAGTGAATTTTAAATGTCTAAATCAAAGTCCATTAGAATTCCTTGATGAGGGCTTCCAAAAGAATTCATCTATCAGGTTCCCCCTCATTTTCTTTTGGCCACCATGAGAGTGATGAATTCAGGCTCTTCCTTTATGCACTTTGATCGCTGTGGGAGTAGCTAGATTCTCAGTATGAGTTCCCTCCTAAATGGTTTCTAGACATGGAAAGAAAAGAAATTTAGGCATCATTTAATTTTTAGACAAGAACAATAGTGGACTTGTCTTTCTTGGCAGCAGGTAGGCACTGTAGTGTTGAACTAAGCCAAGATCTGACATCTTATATCTGAGTAGCATTTTTATGAAGAAGAAACTTTCCCCATATGAACTTTTAAGCTAATGTTTGGGAAGTACAATTTCTTGAACTTTAAAAGAAATATACTAATTAATTTTTGACTATACTTTCCTGTTGGGTGTATAAGTCCATATGGTTGTCCTAAATTGACCAAGTTTTTTTTTTCTAAATGTCAGTTGAGTGGCTGGTCCTCAGGGTTACTTGGCCTTTGCAGGGGAGCCCTTGGCTCCTTTAGGTTTCCTTTTACCAGTTCCCTCTACGTGAGGATAAATCAAACAGACCTGTTCAACCAGGACTTGGAAGCTTTGAGGAATATTTTCCTATATTGACCCTCTTCTTTATAGACTGGACACTAATTTGAGTCCCTCTAGTGGAGTCTCCATAGCCTTACTGAATAGGAAGATAGGTGACTCATCACAGGTGACCCCCAATACTTACCTGCATCCATTTAATCTAAGACTATAACTGGATGTGCAGTACAAGCCAGAGGAGTGGACTAAAAATTTTGACAGCAATTATTATAATAATGACACTGTATTTCTATATTTCTAAAGGTTCAGACCTTTAATAAACTTGTTCAAACATTCGTATTATCCCTTCTATTCTGGAAGCATCTAGCCATAAACATACTAGCATTTATAAACAAATTTGCCATTTGTTGTGGGAATTTACTAAGCAATTAATATCTACCCCTTTATATATATTCACAGAGATGTGCAATTATCTCAAACATATTATTATAATGTAATGCATTAAAATTATTTATAAACTTTAAGATGTCTTTGTAAACCATGAAGCAGATTTTTATGTGATCACTTTTCTTTTAAATGTTTATAGAGAGCTGTTTTCACATAGGCTTGGCAAAGATATGGACCTTGACAAATCTGTTTGTTGGCTTTAAAGAGGCAGTAGTGGTCAGAATGTCTTAAAAGTTTTAAAACTGTTTGTATTATAAGAAACATAAAAATACAGAGATTAAATTGCACCCTGGAGCAGAAGTATTCATCCCTTAAAATTAATTTATATGCTCAAGCAATAAGAACCATGTTGTAATTTCACAATTTTAGTTTCCATGAGAATTTATTTATAAATCAATTTGATATCGAGTAAATTATTTTCCTAAAAACATAAGTTCATGTAGACCATACATATTATATGATAAATTATACAATTATATGCTAATTTTTAAAATTATCTTTCATTCTATTTTTATTGTTAAAATGAAACAACATGAAGATCTTCAGACAAAGAACACATGGTAAAAGCAAAAATAATTTCACAAGGCAGTTTTTACTTTTGCATAAGAGTGCATTGTTTGGTCAGTTAGATACAGTTAAAACAGTATGCTTAATTTCTTACCGTAAACCAAGTTCCAAGCTTTACAGGATTAGAAAGCAAAGACTAATATTTAATATTTCCTACAAGGGGAGATGCCTTTACAACCAACAGTGTTCTCCTTGTCTAAGCTATTAGCATTATATAAATCAGAGGTGACAGGAAGGATGGTAAAGGAAACATTAAAACTTCAGGTTAAGAATAAAGTTCAAATGTAGTTATTTCAAACACATTGCAGTTGTCTCATTTTGTCTCAGACTGTTCCATTGGTGTGAAGAGACTGACTCACACCATCTTGGGGATCAGCTCTTAGGATGTACCCCGGAAGAAACCATGTACTGCTGTGTCTGACCCAGGTGCCAGAGTATGGATGAGTCTAGTGGATTTTAAGTGGCTCTCTGGTCAGAAAAATAAAAGTAAAGGAACATGAAGTGCTTAGCTACCAGGGTAGGCCATGTAAGGGACAGATGGGAAACTCACTATGTTCCAAGATGGATTCCATCAGGAGTGCACAGAAACCTCGGGAGTGACCAAGACACAACTGCCATGTGGTCTTCACCTAGTGTCCAGGGCGCTCTCCCAAGTTTCAGAGACCTCCATTCAGGTCAAATCAGGATTCCTGGCTTCAACTGTTGAAAGGAATTTTGATAATACCTAGTAAAAAAGCAGTTTAATGCAGACTTAAGCATGAGTTTTGAAAACAAAAGAGTTGTTCTGAGACAGGGAGAAAGCTTCCCCCAGTGGGTAATTAGTCTCATTCATAAAAGAATTTAAGAACGAACCCAAACAGAAGCTTTAGGACAATTTTATTGGAATTTTAAAAAAATCCACAAGGCAGGCAAGCTGGGGATCTCAGCAGCTACCTGGAGGAGGAGAATGGAGGGAGAAGAAAAGAAGCCAAAATGTCCTGCAGGTTTAGAGCCTGCATGGAGGTCAGACACATGGTGGACTGGCAGCCACATGGCTGGGAGAAGAAAACTTTAGAAAAAAAGTAGAGGAATACAAGATGCTGGGGCAGCTCAAAGCATTAGAGAAAGTATGTTTAGAAAAGGGATATGAAGAAGAAAAGGAGAGATTATGCTTTTCTGAAGAGCTCAGAAAAGTGCACAGACTTACAGAGATCTACATGTCCAGAAGCACTGCCCTGGGAGGCAGGATTCCAGGCAGGAATAGTTCACTGTCTCATTAACACACTCTGTATTTCGCCCATCTATTTAGTGTAACTTAAGGTGAACCTGGCTTCCTAGGGGTGGTCCTATGATCAAGTGAAACCAGAAATGTGGGTCTTTCAACAGATAAACTGGAGAGTTTATATCCCAGTTAATTTTCTGGAGCTATTTGCTATCTAACAGTTCCAGGGGAGAAAAAGTGTGAGATACAATCCCTGGAAGAAAAGTGGTCCCTCCTCCAAAACAAGCCACAGTCTGACCAACATATACTGCCCCAATGTAGGAGATGCCAGAGAGAAGATGAGACAGGAAGGCCAGTCCCAGAATTCATCCCCAGCTCTGAAGATGAGTTAACATACTAATCAATCTTTCAACTATAGGAGTACATGCATTTAAATGTATGTTTAAATGTACAAAAAAAGTACATGCATTTAAATAGGGTATGCTAAAATAAAAATAAATTCAATACTTTTGTGTAAAATAAAAGAATGAAAAAAACTTAAGTGGCCAGTTTGTTTTAAAACATTGTTTTTGCAGAAACAGCATATGAAAAAAATTATTTTAGACACACATGACAGAACTATGTGAGATCGCAACAGACGAGACACCTTATAAACATATATGATATAATCACATAAAATCTCAAACATGAAAAATGATTATCATAGACACATATGACTTAATTTCATGAAAGCTAGGTGTACCCAAATCACAATAATCAACAAGCTTGATTAAGATGATCTTTTGCAAGTAGGCACTCATCTTTTAAACCTGGATGGGAAGAGAGCACTTTCTTCATAACCTCCTTGCATCTATGGAGGGGTTCTCCTCTTCTGGTAAGTATGTGGCTGATTTCAGGGTTTAAGTGGCCTCCACCTGACTTTGGGGATTCTTCCCCAGCATGGTTTGATGTGCCACTGAACTTCACAAGAAGTTTCCAATTTGGAGGGTTTCATCTTCATTTTTACATTCACACACAATCATTCTTCAAGGTGCACACTTCTCTGTTCCAGGGTTATATGTGGGCTTCAGGGCCAAAGAGTGGCATCCTTTATAACAAATGGGGATACTGCCTCATCTTGCTGGGAACCTTCCAGAAATGTTTCAGGAACTTCTGGAAATCAAGAAACCAATAGCGAGTGCCGGTGAAGGAGAGTTTATTCTACAGTTCAAGGTTCTGAGAAACCATCTTATTATAAGCCAGTTTCCGTTTGCCACCTTTGTTCCTGCCACTAATCTGGGTGATTTCTCCTGTAAAGGCAAATTGACCTTGGGGTCCCACATTTAGTACTCCAAACTGTAATACAAAAACACAACTCTCATTTTAGAGTAATAAAAGATAGTTTATTCTGGAAGCAAATATGAGGGACCTTTGCCTGGCCACACAAATTTTGGCTACACCAAATGCCAAGTTCAACATGTAACAATTTCATGAAGTTTTTATCGTAACAAAACAAAATTATGAATCAAGGTATTTAAAAAATGCTTTGGAGACATTCTCAGGAAGACGGGTTAAAGCAGAGCAGGCAAGTCTCTGCTTCAGTCTTTAAATGTCATCCGATGACATTCCCAGCCTTTGGATTGCTAGAAACTGTGGGCCTTTGTATATTTCAAAGGGATTTCTGCAGCAAACATAAGGATGGATGCTAGGTCAACAGAGAGGTGGCAATGGATGGCTATTAAGACCCTAAAGAAAGATCAAGATAATTTGGCCCCAAACTTGTAACATCCCAGCTCTGTAAAAATCACAGAAAGTCTAATCAGTCAATCAGCCTTGTAGAATCTTTAACAAAGGTGTGACTCTTTTTCTGGAATAGGCTTATCCATCCATCTGTCTTTGGTTTTCATTTTCTAGAGAACCCTGAAAAGCACAGTCATCTCTACTGGAAGTGTAAGAGAGTGCAATGTATTCACACCTTGGAGGGTACAAGGTCCTTAAGCACAACTGAGGCAAGAGACAATGAGCAGAAGGGATGAGGACATTCCAGAGAGTAACATATGAAAAGTGGCAGAAACAGAAACCTGCAAGACCTTAGCTCACCTGGACCTCATTCAACCAACGGTACATGCTCAAAAGTCCCAACATTTGGAGAGGTGGGTACTTCTCTTTCTTGGGAACAAGGTGACAGGTCAGGTAACCTTTAAGCTCATATTCATTTCTCCTTTAATAAACTATTTCTTTTCTTACAGCTATCCAGCACGAGAACCTGGATATGTCAGTGGTCAGTGGCTACTCTTCAGACTCAAATCCATGATTTTAACACAACCATGTGATAAAGTGTTAAATTTGTATTACTTGTATTAAGTGTCAGGAGCACTGGGGAAAGATATCAAAGCAGTGTCTCCCCCAAAGAGAGGGACTTTCCTTGGGGGCACTCGTGCATATTGATAGTCATAAGTCTCACCACTGAATATAAAAGGAAGCCTGAACATACTCTGTTCAAGATCCTGCTTTACATATTCATAAATAAGGGAATGCCTCCTGGGCTGAGAATGTAGCATTATAGTGAAATTAGAGTAACTAAAGTTAACTCTGGGTCATCTAGTTGAGTAAATCAGAGTGAACTCATTGCTTTTGATTGGTTCCTTATAGTTTTCTCTGTTGGGCTTCCTCTGAACAAGAAGAGCTCCAAGGACAACATCAAAGGAGCAGCAGCTTCTTACTCCATGAGCAGTTGTCCCTAAAAGACCTTCCCTACCATCTAGTTGAGGAATTTCCGTCCTCTCTGCCTGTTTGCTCTCAGAACCTGTTATATTATTATTTTGCTGTGTTTTTCTTTTGGCTCCTTTGAATGTTCCAGCTGCTGTGTTTAGCTTATAGCTGATGACGATTCTGACATAACATCAAGCTTTCAGATCACATTTTGGCTCCAGGGAGAAGCACATGGCTGCTAAGAGGACACAGGAAGGGGAGCTGGCTAGAGGTTGGTGGGAGGGGCTTTGGGAGGAAGATCATGAATTTCAGACCCGTCAGGAAGACACAGCTGTATCAAACAAAACAAAGCAAAACTAAAAGAATGCCATGTTCATCTAACAAGGTATCTTTCCTGAGAGGTTTAAAATCGCCTACAAATAAATTGTTTAAATCTCTGAAATTCTCGTTGAGCCCCCAAATAGAAGCTTTGAAACCCTCCTAAGATCTTCCCAAAACAAGACATTTTAATAGCGTATTTTTATTTATTCTTTGACAATTTCATACATGTATTTTTATCCCATCCATCCCCTCCAACTCTCCTGTTCCAATTCTTCCTGGAGCCCCCAACATATTCCCCTCTCAACTTTATGTCCTCTTCTTTTTTAAATAACTCACCATATGCACCTGGGTTGGGGACCATCCACTGGACTGCGAGCGTGATCGTTGATTTTAAACTTCAGCTTGCCACAATTTAGAATCACTTGAGTGGGAAGCCTCAACTGAGTAATTGCATTGATTGCTCTAATTGATGTGGAAAGACCCACTCCAAAGGTGGATGGAACCTTCTGATAGTAGCCCAGATAAAAAGGACAGGGAAGAATGAAGATTAATTAATTAATCTTATATCCACTATCAAAATCAACATGAGGGATTCACTTGTTTCTGATGATGATTTCTTCAGTGATATTAGAACCAGAGTTTCCAGGCTGCAAACATGTGCTGAGTACCAGTTCCTTTCCAGGAACCCACCAGGTCTTTGGCACCAGATTGGGTGCTGCTATGAATTCATGAGTACAACGGTCATGTCATATTCAGATGACAGTCCTTCACAGCATTCTTCCCTATTCTCTTACATTCTTTCTGCCCCCTCTTCTTTAATGTTCCCTGATCTGTGAGGGAGAGGTTAATACAATGTCTCAGTTGGGGCTGAGCATGCACAGTCACTTCATTTCAGTACTTTAACCACTTATGGATCTCTGTATAAACCATGACCCACTACAAAAAGAAGCTTCTCTGACTAAGGTTAAGAGCAGCACAAATACATGAGTATAAACATAAAAATTCAGACTCCAGTTTGACAACACAACCATTCCTCCCTGGGGACTTTGGTCTAAGTTTTCAGTATCAGACATGAATTCTCTCCTGTACAGCAGATGTCGAATCCAATCAGAAAACAATTGGTTACCCCAAACAGCCATGCCACTATTCAACTAATGAGCACATTTTGCTTGACAGGTCTGGTCTGTATTATATCACCCAGGGTACACAACTGGGTAACACTGTTGATGGCTTTTCTCCCTGAGCAACCCACATAGTGTCTTCTAACACTCTGATATCATGACAGCAAGGGAGAAATTTCCTGGTCAGTCCCCCATTGGTTGATTGATATCCTGCAACCAAAGTGTGCAGTGTCCTCAGTAGTAGAGTTTTACCATCTAGTTATGGTATGGAGCCAAGAACAATAGTAATAGCCTGCCATATTGAACACACCTACATGTTGAAACCACCTACAATATTTAGAATGTCCTCTTCTTCTTCTACTCGTGTTGATTTTGATAGTGGATAAAAGATTAACTTTTCCCCTGCTACGTTGTTACATTTCTAGAAGCTTCTTTGACTGAAATTAAGCTCAGCACAAATCATGAGTATAAATATAAAAATTCAGAAGCCAGTTTGACAACATGACCATTCCTCCCTAGGGACTTTGGTCCAAGCTTTCAGTACCAGGCATGAATTTCCTCCTGTACAGCAGGTGTCAAATCCAATCAGAAAACAATTGGTTACTCCAAACAGCCACAACACAATTCGACTAATGAGCAGCTATTAGCTGATTTATTTTGTTTCCACATACTTTCATTTTGTTATCATTTGGTAGGCAAGGTGACTGTGGACCTCTGTGTGAACCTGGTTGTTAGATCTTTAGAACATCAGTGGGTTCCCCATCCTGGCCCGAGTTTGGAGGAAACACACACCAGCCAGCATAGACATCATTTGGCACAGCCCTCTGCACTAGTATGGCTTAGTGAGAATGGAGCACTGACCAGGCAAATTGGGGGCCAGGAAAATGGCTGCCACATGTCTTAGGGAGTTAAACTTCTGCTTTGAATTTATGCTCTGATCACTACTGGTAGGGTGACTTAACCTTCTGTGATTCAGTTTCCCCATCCTTTAAATGAGAGCAAAAAATAGTAGTTTACAAGACTGTCAATAATTATTGATAGAATAATGTTATGAAAACACTGAGCACAAGCCTAGTGTACAGTGAGCTACTGTTGTTTACCTTTTTGTTAGTTTGGGTCAGGGGAAATGAGGAGGGAGGCTGGTAGCTCTCTGGGCAGGGGTGCAGTTGACAGAAGCACTGTACACCATGTAGCTGGGAGGAAGGTCTGTTCTGACTATGGATAGGAGAACGCAGAGTAGGAAAAGCAAGGAAGGTGAACTGCCCGGTGATCAGTGCAACCCGGCTGCGCTGCCTTCGACTGACCACTGCTTCACAGCATCACCATATCCCATATCCTTACCCCCTTTTATAAAAAATTATTCTTTATTTTTATTTAATGTGCATGAGTATATATACCCATGTCATGCAATGCCTGCAAGGTCAGAAGAGGGTGTCAGATTCCCCTGGAACTGGAGTTACAGACAGTTGTTAGTCACCATGTGGGTGCTGGGAATCAAACTCAGTTCCTCTTCCAGAGCATCCAGTGCTCTTAACCACTGAGCCATCTCTCTAGCCCATCTTCCCCTTTTTACTCTTAGTAATTATTTTAAATTAAATGCTGGACCTTACCATAAATAAGAGTTCAAGCAGTCACAGATACCACATCAAATAAAGAATGAATAACCAATTTAGGCATATTCCTCAGATAGTAATTAGTTGGGACCATTTTGTAGTAATGTAAAATGCATTACTTTTCAAGAGTCCTAAAATTAATTGTACTCCAAATTAGTTTCCATCTTAGGCTGTCAATTACCTTTCCTTTCTACAAATCTTTTGTGGTTAAAGACATTTTAATGCTCCTAGGAAATGACAGGATCACCATTCCATTATTCTTGCATTAATAATCATTTTTAAATTACCTGGATTCCCTCCCTGAGGAAGACATTGTTCTCCGTTTATAGATGTCTACAGTGGCCTCTTCTCTGCCCACGCCAGCCACAGAGATGTCCTTTCCACTAAATCATGCAACACATAAGTTTCCCAAGGCAACAGCAGAGACAAACTGTGATGAGAATCAAAGAATTATTAGGTAAGTAGATTCAAAGGTTAAGCAAGTTGGGATGGATTTTTGTTTGTAAAATTTGTTTCACTAAGTGGGATATTGTATGGGGAAGTGGCTTCATGTCTCTTTTGTCTCATCTGGCACATCTGTACATCTAGGGAAATTATTTTTCTAGCCTCTGTCATCTTGATGCTCCAGTGTGCCTTACAGGAGAACACTCCTTGCTCTGGGTAACCTGATCCCAAGTCCCTGTGCTGTGACTTCTGCCTCCCTCATTGCCCATCCCATCATCCCTTACCACCTGTATGTTCCCGGAAGGGACCCTGTTCCAATACAAACCAATCAATCCAGGGCCCACTCCCTAAACTGCCTCTACCAGGGTCTCATGTTCTGATCCACCATTCTCCTAGCCTGCTTCCTTCAGATCCAGGTCCCAGACAAAGTAGGGAAGTCCTATGCTCCAGTCCAGAGACGAAGCTACTCAAATGATCAATTCGGAGTCCACACCTCATTGATTCTTATCTGCAGAGGCTTCTGTCAAAGCATTTTACAACAGCTGCCCACACCCTCTCTGCCTCCTAACCACCTCCCCAGTTGAACTGCCTCCTCTGTATATCCTCCCACAGTGTGCTAGGTCTCTTGGAATTGTGGTCAGTTTTCTGTTGTAACAGAATATCTCAGACTGGGAAATATCTAAAGAATGAAGTCAAGGCTGAGGATGAATCTCAGCGCGAGATTGCTTGCCTAGTAAATGAAAAAAATGAAAAAATTAAAATTGTCTAGGTTTTAATGTCAGTGTTAGTAAGAAAAAAAGCATCGAATAATAGATGCTCCTGGCACTGGAGGTTGATAAGTACAAATAAGAGTGTGGAATCGGGTGAGGTCTTCTTGTTGCCTCAAACTTGGCAGACAGCATCATATGACAAGAATCAGGTCCCTCTTCCTCCTCTCAGGAAGACACTGATGTGGTCCAGGAGGCCCCACCCTCATGACCTCCTAAATACTATGAGTATATGAATTAAGACATTAACTTTCCTAAACATGACTTTTGGAGAAACACATTTGAGTCACAGCAGAATCCCTAAGAATTGCTTTTTCTGTGAGCACCATCTTGTGATCTATTACTTTAGCTTACTTAAATCTCAGCGGGTTGGGCTGAAGCCCAGTGGTAGAGCACTTGCTTAGGTGCGCAAGACCCTGGATTCAGTCATTAACACTGCAAAACAAATCAAAAAAGGAAATAAAACCTACGAGCTGAGTGCTGCAAGTTCAGCTCCTGAGGGCTTTAGCTGCCTGTCTGGGGCACGAGGAGCATGGGCTGGCGGAGTGGCCCACTGTGTGGCTTGTTCAGAAGGCACAGATTTTAACTGAGCGTAAGAACTTCCGGGCCACGTAGTGTCCTTAGCATCACCTCAGCCCTAGCAATTGTGCTAAAACAACAGGAAATGGAAGTAACGCTGAGGTCTTCATGGTGGGGGCTTTGGGCACAGCGGCCGCACTTTCTCAAACTCTGAGAGCTTCCATCTGCTGAGACTTCCTGCTGCACGGGTTTATATGTTAGGAATTGCTTGCGTTTAAAATTATTTATAGATGTCAGTTTTTAGCTCCAGCATGTAGAGAGCTTGGAAATTTGTCATTTCCACCCTCACAAAGAGAAAAAAAATGAAACAAACTAAAAATTAACTTTCCTAGACCCAGCAGAGAACTGAGGTCCCAGGGCAAGCTGCTACTCTCCAAAGAGGAGAGAAGGGAGGGTAGCGGGCGGGCGCTGGAGCAGTAATTGGCAGGAAAGGACAGAGTGTGGGAGGCGGGGCCAGACAGCCACAGACCAGACAGCCCAGGGTCAGCGCCCCGCCCCACCTTCACTGGTTTCACCCACAGGAGCTCCACTGAGGTTTTACAATGAAAATCAAAGAAAATGGCTCCAGGCTACACACGAAGAGGAAACTAGTTCTCTGAAATAAACCCGAGCCATTATTCTCACAAGTCTGTTCTCCGGGGCTTTATTTGGGCATTCGCCCACAAATTGGAAAAGGCAATTAGATAATTCCAGACCCTTACTAACCTTCCTGTCTCATTTTAGGGCAAGGAAAAAAAAGTTCAAGAAATGTTTCTGACAGAGCCCAAGAACTCAAGCCCACTGAAAATGAAATAAAACTATTTTAAGACTGCAGACTGTTTCTTCCTCCAAGACCCATCAGAAGGGTTCCAGTCTAACAGGGATTACAGCAGAGAGTATTACACTAAAGAAACTGACTAGGGAAACTAAAGATAACCCAGAAGAAAAAAAAAATAAAGACATTAGAGAAAAGAAAACTGAAGGCCCTGTTCCATGCTGCTACAGCAAACCTTAAATACAGCCAGTGATGTAAAACATTAGACATAAATCCAAATCACCCCACTTCCTATTATCAAAGATGTGCAGCTTAAAAAAAATTCATGTGTATATGTATGGTCACACTTGTACCACAATCTGTGTATGAAATTTGGAAGATAACTTGATGGAACCACTTTTCTCCCTCCCCTGTGTGGGGCCCAAAGAACGAACTGGGGCTTGGTAGCAAGGACCTTTATTCACTGAGTCATCTTGCCTGACCCATGAGTGACTTTTAATCAACAAATCTTAAGGCATGATTTAAAAAAAAATCTAAAGACATAAATGAAGTGTGGTGCCAGAGCAAACGCAATAAACTTCGGGGTCATTAGGTAGCCGGGAAGTGTTTATGTTCAGGGCCCAGGACTTTAATGGGAAGAAGCATATGAGAAAGATGACCTACACGAGAAAATTGGACCCGCTAAGGAAAATTCAAAGAAAATGGTTGAAATAAAAACACCAGAGATGCAGAATGTTTCTGCAGCACTGGCTGTAGACTGAGCAGAATGGGAGGGAGGCAGAGGTAGAGAAATCTCTGTGAGTCTAAGGCCAGCCTGATGTACATAGTGAGTTCTAGGCCAGCCAGGGCTACACAGTGAGATTTAAAAAAAAAAAAAAAAAAAATCCCCAGAAAATTCCCTTGTGATCCTTGCTATTCTCTTGAGGTGCCTCCCTAGGAAAGGTAACCATTATTTGGATGTCCAATGAGAATGTTTCTTCTCTACCTTCATGTACATAAAAACATATAGCACATACACATTTGTGTTAGCTTCTTTAACTCAGTATAAGTGTATCTCAGTTTTTGTGAACTGGTCATCTATTCCTCTTCAATTGTATGATATTACATTTTATGAACAGACATGATTTATCTGTTGTCCTATTGATGGATGTGTGAGTCATTTTCATTCTCTGATTATTGAGGAAACTACTTCAGACATTCTTTTAAAAAAATTAAAATATAGAAAGAAGAGGAGGACTAGAAAGGGTTTTTCAGATACAGAAAAGTTGAGAGAGGAATATTTTTCCTTTTCTTTTCTTTTTTCTTCTTTGCCTGTAGATTTTCCTTGTAGAAAATATTTAAAGGTGCTTAGTGAGAAGAATGAGCTAGACTCAAAACTTGCAACCATGTCAAGAGAAGGTAAGTGGAGGAAAACTCAATGAATTTATTTTTGTTGCTTTCAACTGGCATGATAAAAAAGTATTTAGGGTAGTACTGATGAGAATGTATTGAGTAATTGTAGATTATGGTTAAATGCAGCAAATGCTGGCAATATTATAAGGAACAAGAAGAAGACATTGGCAATACTCTTTGTTATCTGAACTGCCTGAGAATCAGGATCATGTTTGAAACAGTAGAAATATTATAATTTATAAAATGATTACAATTGATATAATGAAACTATAAATTATATGTTAATGTATATTACTTCAGGGGAACTGAAGAAAAGCTGTTAAATTAAAAAGCACTGTAGTTAATAATATTATGGCAAAAAATATTCAGTTAATAACCCAGAGGATGTAAAGTTAAGTGAAATAAGTGAGATACGGAGAGACAAATGTCTCATGATCCCTTCTACACATGAAATTCATTGAAAGGTGGCTTTACAGAAGCTGAAGGCTGACAAGTGAATACCAAAGGCTGAGGAGAGTGGGGTTTGGGAAGACTGGTTCAGTGGGCCCAATCCTGCAGTTAGGTGGAATAAGTGCTGGTGTTTATTCCATCAGTAGGGTAACAGAGACAACACTAATGTATCTTTCAAATAGAAGATTGGGAGTGTTTTCATCACAAAGAATTCACGATGTTTAAGGTGATGAATTTGCCAGTTCCCTTGATTTCTTCACTGCATAGTGTATACATGTATGAAAACTTAACATTGCAACCAATAAATATATGTAATTGTGGTGTATCAATTAAAACACTTCGAAGCAAGATTGAGGGTGCAGCTCAGTGGTACAGTGATACAAAGAACACACAAGAACACACAAGGGAAGGAAGATAATTTGAAAGAAAGAAATAGAATGAATATAAATATAGTTAGAAATATGATAGATATTAGTCCAAAGACATAAAGAATCACTTTAAGTGTGAACGGTCTAAATACACCAAATAAAACATGAAAACTGTCAGTGTGACTTAACAAAGACAGAAAAGGTTAAACTTACTTTGTCTATAAGAAATTAACTTTAAATAAAATACAGATCAGAAGTAACTGAGATAAAGCTAGGGTAAGAAGATCAGCCTCAGACTGAGCAAACGCCAGAGCAGGTCAGAGTGCTGGAGCTGTGAGGGATTCTGCATGAAAGGGAAGGGACCACTTCTTTAAGAAGATATAATCATCCTCCAACAAATTCACACAAACGGAGCAGCAAGTGCTGAAACAAAGCTGGTAGAACTGCAAGTCCTCAAATCCACTGTTACAATTGGAGACATCAACATCCCTCTGAGTAACTGACAGAAACAGAACAGGAAAATCAGCAAGCACATCCAGTCCTGAAGATGGTTCAGTTGCCGAGGGACCAAGTACATGTCTACTGAAAATTCTTTTCCTTGATATTTCCAGTGTATCTTTTCTATGTTTACACATCTTCAGATATACACATATTCAAAAGTTTGGAATTCTAAATCCCCACAGTACTCGATATAGTAACATCCTGAGTAAGTGAGCAGCCTAGAAGCAGGAGGCTTTCCCATATAACCTACTTGTAGGTATATTATTTGGGTGTGGGTAAATAGACTAAGATGTTTGCAAAATGATCAAGTCACTGAAAAGCATATTCCTCAGAAAGCATTAATCTTAAGTAATGCCTAACTATTAAAATGAGTAAAACCATTAGTCAGCTAGATTTGATTGATGTCTACAAATTTTATCCAGCAACATAACAACATTGATTTCTTTAGTTCACATAGAAAATTCACCAAAAGAGACCACATTTTGGCCATAGAAAACACTGAAGAGAACAAGAATCATATAAAATACTCTAAAGCCACAGAGGGATTAAATTTAGAATTAGTAACAACAGGAAAATTCTCAAAAATTTAGAAATCAATACACATCTTAAAATACATGTGGGTCAATGAAGAAGTTGGAGGGGAAAATTATTTTGTAGTAGGTAAAAATGAAATGTGATTTCATCAGAAGCAGATTTCAGAGGGAAATGCATAACATTGGATATATTAATAACGCTAATATTTTAATATTATAAATTCTAATATTTAAAATCAATAACCCAAGGAAAGAGGAACAATATGAACTTAATGGCAGCAAGGGAATACAGATCACAAAAATTAGATCCCTAATCAATGAAACTGAAGAGGACAGCAAAAGAGGATGCTACCAATATTAAACCTGGATTTTTGGTAAAATTGATAAATCCTTAGCTATGCCAACTATTAAAAAACCAGAGAAGATTCAAGAATCCATATTGCAATAAAATATTAATAACATTTATTTTATAGAAATTCTACATATGAATTTGATAAACTACCAAAATTCACACAAGGAAATAAATATAATCTGATGAGCCTCCAGTAAACTCAATCTATATGATTATCTACGCATACTACATGTTAACCATATTATATTGATTAATAAAACTGAAGACATAATTAATAATCTTCCCAAAACTAAAACACCATGCCCGAATCATGCCTTTGTGTGTGTGTGTGTGTGTGTGTGTGTGTGTTTGTGTGCTTTAGAGACGGGGTCTCAGTGTGTAGCTCAGGAAGGTTTTGAACTTGTCATCTTCCTGACTCAGTTCCCCCAGTGCTGGGATTACCAGTGTGCACCCCTATGCCTGGCTGGAATGGTTTTCATTGATGAAATATAGCACACATTTAATAAAGAAATGGTATGAATTCTCTAAAATGTCCACTGGAATCTTGAAGTAAACAGAAGAATTTTGAATATAGAGAGACAAATTCAAACATCAATGATCACCCAAAGCATTGGATGACAATGTAAGAACGGGACACTATTGACAGTAATTTCTCTGGGTAAAGACACGGAAACTTCAACAAATATTAGTATATTGAATGTAACAATGCATAAAATAGGTATGTTGTGTGATACACTGGGACTTACTTAAATATGCAGAACTAACATCAATAATCAATTTATATAAATAATCATATCAACCAGCAGCAGAAGAAAAAGTACATCATTATATCAATAAGTCCAGAAAAACAAACATTTGACAAAATATAATTCCCATTCATGATAAGAACATTCAGAAAATTGGGAATGAAATAAAATTCCTCAATTTGACAAATGACAATAATCTACAGATAATATTACACATAGTGATGAGAAAAGAGACACTTTCCCCTCAGGTCAGGATTAAGCTAAAGACCTCCTTTTTTCTCTACTTCTTTTCAACATTATACTGAAGTTCTAACTAATGAAATAAAGCAAATAAATAAAAGGCATACACATTGGGACTGACAAATAAAATTGCCACTGTTCATACAGGACATGGTTGTATAAAAAACACCTAAGAATTGACAACGTTTTTCAAATCTCCAAACTCATTTTTTATTAAGGGTGTGACTGGGTCAGTTGACTAGGCTCCAAGGGTGTACTCATATTCAAGAGAATTTGAGGAACACAAATTAGACTCAAATGGTCTTAAAAAAATAATAGAGGGCATGGAGTGAGGGAGGGTTAGAAGTCTGGATAGATCTAAGAAGAGATAGAGGAGGGGGTCTGTATATGATCAAAATAAATTGTATGAAATTCTCAAATAATTAATAAAAATAATCATTAAAAAACATAAGCCCAAAATGTCTCCTGTAATAAATGTTTAAAGTAAGGATGTAAAATACAAGGTAATGCACAAAAATCAATAGCCCATGTGGAATTTGAAATAAAAAACACACTGTTAGATCTCCAGAATGAAAGACTTAGATACAAACTCAGTGTAATATGCGTGATGTTTATATGAGGAAAGCTACCAAACTCTGGTGAAAGATACCAATAGAGAGCTAAATAAATAGCTATTTCAAGCTAGGGAGACTGAAAGTTAGTAAGCTAACTTCCTGATTTGCTTTAGAGACTGGAGGCATCTTAATTGAAATCCAAATCAGTTTTTCTATTCATATCAACACGTGATTCCAAAAGTTTTAGGGAAAACCAATGACCCAAAGAAGAAGCTCAGACTATGGTAACTACCTGGATTAGAGGCATAACCTCCAATGACAGTAATCAAGACAGTGTATTGTAGGTAACAGAGACATATATACCAATGGAAAAGAAAACAGAGACTAGAGGTAGACTCACAGTGTGTTTAACGAAACTTTGACAGAGAAGCTAAGCAGTTCAGTGGATAAAGGGTTGGTCATTTAAGAAATGGTGCTACAACAGCAATTGCATACTATGAAGCTAATTTCAAATGTCAGCTGGACCAGATGATGATTTCCTAGAGATCTGGTAAAACATCATCTCTAGGTGTATCCATGGCAGTGCTTCCAGAGGACTGTGACATGTAAGCCCATGGACTGAGTAGAGAAAATGTTCCCTCAGTGTGGCAGAACCATTTAATTGGCTGGAATCACAAAAGGAGCATAAAGGCAGAAGAGAGAGAAATTCTTCTCTTTTTCCAGGAGCTCAATTGTTCTTTTCCTGCTGGGAGACATCAGGACTCAGGGGTCTGTCACCTTTGGAATTTAAGAATTGCACCAATGACTCTCTTGGGTTATCTATCACATCTCTGACCTTCAGCTAAGTTACATGGTTGTTCTCTGTGATTCCAAAGCTTTTGGATTTAAACTGAGACTCACTAACATTTTCCCGTGGTCTCCAGCTTACAGATAACCTGTTGTGGAAATTTTCAGCCTTTAAAATTGCATAATGCAATTCCCCTAATAAATCTTTCACATACCAATATCAGCATTTACATATCCTACTAGTCCTATTGCTTCAGAGAATATGAATTCATATAGACACCTAGATGCAAGAAATACCACAGAGGAAAGCAGCCATGCTACTCTTTTGATATGGGAGTTGTAATCTTAAGAAAATACAGTTCTGTTGTTTACGACTCATGGTCTTGGCAGCTTGAGAAAAATAATACAGTAGGCAGGTGACAAGCAAGATAATAAAAAAATCTACATATATCTATATATCATTAGGAAACTGAATATTAGAAGCATTGCACACATAATAAAATGGCTAAAATTCAAATTACTGACAATATCAAAGTTGACAAAGAAGCAAAGCAGTAGAAACTTCCATTGCTAGTGGTACTGGAAATTGATACACCACTTTGGAAGGCAATTTAAGTTTCTTACAAATCTAAACATAACCTTGCCATATGATTCAGTCATTGTGCTAATAAGTATTTAACCAACTGAGTAAAAAACTTATGTTCACATGAAAACTTTCACACAAATATTTACAGTAGCTGTATTTATAACTGCCACCAAATGGAAATAACTACCTTCTCTTTTAATAAGTGAGTAGGCAAACAAACTTGGTATATCCATATAATAGTGTATTATACAGCAATAAGAAGAAATGAACAGTCAAATCACAAAAAGTCATAGAAAAATATCAAAGACAAGTTGCCAAGAAATAAATTTGGTCTTGATAAAAGCTAACTATAAGATTTCATATATGCAACATTCTAGAAAAAAGTAAAACTAAATATCGGAGTTTGCCAGGGAGGTGGGGAATGAACAGAGAAATCAGAGGTCTACAGTGTGGTCCATCTATTCTGTATGCATTGTGAAGGATATGTTATATGTTTGTTAAAACTCACAAGTTCACTGTTCAAAGTGACTCTTACGAAAACTCTGGGCCTTAGATAACAGTAATGCAATTCATCATTCTTGGCTCAGTAATTGTAAAAATGTGCACTAAAGCAAGATTGTAAGAACAGAGGAATGACCAGTAGGGTCTTTCTGTACAGTTCTGGCTTATAACCAACAGCAATGGAAACATCCTGTATTGTTTTGGGATCTTCTGGGGACATTAGCTAATAACTCATAGAGAGGTTTCACAGGCTTGATATTGGAATTTTTGTTCAAAAACCAGTACTTTCTGGGAGCAGTATTACCAACTCATGCAGGGCACGTCCATCCAAACTTTAAAAAATTATATGTTTTATTTATTTTATACAGACCATACATCCTTAATTTTGATTGAACTTCCCCCAAACCTCCGTGTTTCTTCTCTGCCTCTGCCCCATCCCTGTTGAAACATTTCGGCTGCAGCATTCCCTACTTGTACTTTCATATCGTATGTACTTTGCTCTCCTTTACCTCAACAGCCTTCTCCTCATACACCTTGGATATAGGACATAGGTAAATCATGCTGCAAGTGAGTTGGAAACTTTCTCTGCTAGCTAGTGTTCATAGTGCCAGAAGGTGCTATGCAGACTTCTGGGAGAAGAAAAGTCGTCAACAGTCTTTCCCAGTCATGGGTCCTATTGTGCTATTTCTGACATGCCAGGCAAATGTACCCACCCGTACAATAACGGTATGACTGTTATGGGATAACCAATTGCTTTCTAATTGGATTTAAGGCCTGCTCTACTGGGTTAACACAGAATTGGTAAATGTCTATGGCTGGGAAATTAACAGGCCTCAAGGCAGAATGTGCTACTGACATTTTGCCAAATTGGCATATAACTAAACTGCCCCTTAAATATTCACATTTATAACCATGGACCGGTGCTCATGTCATCCTGGGAAAGAAAAACTTGTTTTTTTGTCGTGAGTAATGACTAATGTAGAGATTCACAACTGACCAAATTGCTGAGAATAAGTGACTTTTAAGTGCTCACTTCTAAATGAATCATCATATAACCCCCCTCCAAGATCCAGGAAACATCATGGAAGAGGAGTTGAAAAGATTGTAAGAACTGGAGGATGGAGATGAGCACTGAAAATGCTCTATTTTTGATATGACATGGCTGTTTTAATTCTATACACACAGCAGATGTGGCTATTTGCAGAGAGAGAGAGAAAGAGAGAGAGAGAGAGAGAGAGAGAGAGAGAGAGAGAGAGAGAATGAGAGAACACCAACCTCTAGGGACTAAGTATTCAAATGTGTAAGTCTGTGGAGACATTTTACACTCACACATTCCTAATCCTGTTCTTAACTATGCTTTGGAACAAGTTTCTCTACACACCAAAAAGAGTGCTTTAGAGAATTCCTTACTATGTGTGAGTATCTGTGAAGCTGTGTTATAGCAAGGACACAGGTATTAAACAGCAGAGGCTGCCTTTGTACCTGGCTGCTGGGAATCTATCTATGTCTGCTGATGAACAAGGTATCTGTAAGGAGAAAGCCATCAAGCCTAAAACCTGCTTATAGAAATTTTGGAGATCAGATTCACCCCAAGGACTGGAAGAAAGGAGGTGGAAGGCTAATTTTTTTTTTTTAATTAAAACAGCAGTGGACTTACTTAAATCCTGATTTAAAACACACCAATAACAAAGTGACAATGACAGTCATTTCTTTTTTGACAATTCTGGGTATTGACTACAGTGCCATATACTCTACGACTGAGCTACACTCTCATCTAAAATGATGACCAGAGCATTTAACCCCGAACTGAGCCTTAGATGGAGTTGAGGAATTACTGTTAATTCAGTAACATGAAATTATGTCATGGTAGTAAATACTAAAAAAAGCTAAATTCAAAGTATTTGTAAGGTGAAATAACATTTAAAATTCTTTAGCAAGGTATCCAGCACAAAGTTAAACAAATCAAAATTAGAGAAAGTATGAAAGATAAAAATGATTGATTAGCAAAATGATTAGCACTCGAGGCTGGGGCACAGGTGTATAGAAGACTCATCTTTTATTCTATCCAGTTGCTTATTTGAAATGCTTACTCTTACCTTTTAAAGTCCATCTAGAAGGATAAAAAAAGAATTGATCCTTCTTATTAATAGGCTTTCATGTTTTCAAATGAATTATTCTCCAGATGTTGCTGTATTTCCTGTCTGTCGAGATTAGTTTCTGTACAGTCTCATTCCAGGATCAGGCCTGAGAGAACAAGAAAGGAAACAGTCAGAGCTGATGTTTAGACAAAAGCTTAAGTGGTTGGGCCAGAGCTACTGTCTCCTACAGAATAGAAATGCTCTCTTTCCTTCTAAGGGCACACAATTGGTTGAGACCATTAGCTAAATGACTGGGTTAAATTCATCCCATAGAAGAGTAAGGCATTCTAGATATCATCAAATAAATACCAAAGGACTTAATAACCAGAGGGGCAACAGCAAACCATAAGAAGCATAGAACTGAGAGAAAATCACATACAGTTAAATGGCTGAGAAAACACATTTACTTAAATGGTGATGCAATTTGGAGTTACGTCTTAAGTATTGTACTGTGAAATTTCAATTAGGAGCTAAGGACTGGGAAATGGGCTGTGATCAAGAACTTTGGCCCACTATTAGATGTGCACTATAATTTTCCAAGAATGATAAAGACAGACTTCAGAATAAATGCTGGCATTTTGTGTGGTTTCAGTTCTAAAGTCTTTGTACACACTCAGAGGTGTGTACAGTTTCCAGGCAGGGTACAAGTCTGGTACCCCTATTCACACATGTGGCTCAAAAATACACAGGACACTGTGTGAAATGACAAACAGATTAAATCAAGAAGTGGGAAGGCTCGTAGCAGTTTGACACACTTGGCTTCTCTTAACAGGATGTCATTATGGTCCCTTGCTTTGGGCACATCAATTGACACGTGCAGCTGAAGTGCCGAGCTGTGGTGTGTTGATAAAGAACATTGCTTTACTGTCATTGCAGCGATCCTGAAAGCAGCTGCTACAGTATCAAGTATAATGAGAAAGTAACACCACTGGACATTTCTTTTACTCTAGTTTGGGAGTGCTAGAGGGAAGGTACTGGTTTTCTTGGGGTTGGTGGATTTAGTTAAGATTATATGGCTGGCTGATACATAGCTTAGTGATAGATACTGAATTTGATCTCTGGAGCTGCAGAGAAAGTGATAGGGTTATGTGTGTGAGTGATTACAGATTTGTCGCTCTGCTTCAGGATCTAAAATTAGGATTGCAAGAAAGAAGTCAATTTTGACAGCCCAAGATGAGACCATTAAAATCATCTTGCTGCTGCAAAGTCATGGAAGCTTGTCAAATGCTACCGAGACAGCTTTCCATCCGTACCCTAGCATAAGTGTGCTCTCAGGATCCATGGAGACAACAAATGGAGCCGGCATAGTTTTTTTCTCAGGCTTCAGAGGGTGTTACTAAAACAAAGATGCTGAATGCATTTCTAATTTCACAAGGCATGAACCTGGTGTGCAGAGGTACCCAAGATTTGGAAGGAGTCTGAATTATTAGAGTTCAGATCCAATTCTGTGGCTGGATTGCTGAATGACCTATTACAAATGACTTCCTCATTCTTAGCTTAAGTTTTGTAATAGGAAATCTACTAATTATTGTATTAAATATAATGAAAACTAAATTCAACAGTACATAGTAGGTCCTGTCTTAAGGAATGTCGAGCAAGAAAATAGCGATTGTATGAGTTAACAATCATGCCATGGACTCTGTGACAACAGTTGTGAATCAGGAATCAAGCTGAGGGACTTTCCAGGCGATAACCTCAGCGTCTGCTATAGAAGGAGCTGAAGCACGAGGACTAAGGCTGTGTGTGGCGGTTTTGCAGAAAGACATCCAGATGGCCAGTGAAGGCAGAGCACTTTGTTGTGACTATCGAGGATCTCTATGGCCACAAACAGGAATGAAACTTCATTGATCTTCAGCTTCTTCATACAATATTATGAAAAGGCGTACAATCATTCTTATTTAACAGTAGTACACTGATAGGGCTCAAATATTAAGGACATGAAAAAGTGCTCCGAAAAGAGTCCCTTTGCCTGACCCTGTGCTGGGATTACATGTCCCTTCTCCATAACTCTCCTTCCTGAGGGGCTGGTATTGTTTTGTTGTCAATTTGTGCTTTTCATCCATAAGTCAAATAGTCTTTGCTTTCTTTCCCCTTCTGTGTAGAGTGCTACTGCTCTTCAGCTTGCTTTGCTCACTTGACATTTTGTGAGGCTGTTGTAAAGGTAATTGCCAAAAACTGTTTCAGATGCTCCTCTAAAGGCAGTCAGTTAATGATGAAATTATTTTAAAATGTTTGTCATAGCCTGACTTCATGTTACAGAACCTCAGGAGGAACTGCATCGTGGTGTTCATCAGTGTGGCCACTTGTCTACTGTGGGACACATGACAAAACTGTCTCTAGATTTCCACCATCTATCCTTTGTCTCTCGACAGGGCTTTAGCCCAGTTTTTGGTCATACTCCACAGGACAGTGTATGTGTGTGTGTGAGATGACTGCTCATTTCTGAGTGAGCCCCTTCTCTGAAAGAACAACTGAGTCACAATTTGCTTCAGAACCTATTTTGGTGCCGGCACCATACTAGGTACTCTAGTTGGAATGTAAAAGAGTAACCTCCTTTAGTTTTCCCAGCCTGTGTGCTCTAACCCTTCCCAGGACAGGTGCAATTAGGTCCTAATTGCCCACTATGGGTTGGGAAGAGTGTCTGGATGCTCAAGTGAAGGTCTTAAGATCCTCCCCATCTCTCCATCAATGAAGGATCGTCAACAGTCAACAAGCCTAGCTTTGATGAGATTCTGCAAGCTGACACAGTTGAAGATGGAGTCTGTTTGGCTTAGTGGACAGTACTGTACAATAAAAGTTAACCCAAACATCAGCACTGCAGTACCACTATTGAGATAGTTACTGACTAACAGCATATACGATATGGATACCCTGGGAAAGGGGTGATTCATGTCCTGGGCAGTATGATATTCTATCATGCCACTCAAAATGGCATGTAATTCAAAACTTGTGAGTTATTTTTGAAATTTTCCATTTAATATCTTCAGGTCACATCTGACTACAGAAAGAGAAGCCACGGATATGGCAGCACTTTTGTACACTCTGACAATTTTTAGGTCTCTCCAAATACAATTCCTACTTAGCACTTTATATAGACTTCCAAAGCAGCATTAAGTAGTTGTTATTGAGACGTTTGGCAACAATTGTAGTCCTGTCTTAGAATGAGGTTCCTGAAGGTGTGGTTTACTTGTGTTGGCTTTGCACGAATGATGACAGTGAGAATCAAGCTCTATACCTTCTAATCCAGGACACTGAGCTGGGAAATGCCCTGTGGGGTTAAACCTCAATGTCCTTTTGGCTCCTGGGAGCTGTGTGACTTACTCAGAACTAGTTAATGATGAGTGAAAAGTAAGGTCCTTGAATTCTATCTCAGTCAACTTTTACAGAATGTAGCATAACTGTGTAAAGATGGAAAGATCAAAAAAGCATTACAGAAACTCCCTAGCAAATTGAAACCTGATTAAAACGGTTTAATGAAGGATCCTTTGCGCTTGACTCTGTCTGAATTTTAAAAAGTGTCTTTACCTCTTCTGTGGACACTTTTAAGGTCAGAGGTCAGGTTTTTTTTTCCTTTATTCCTGAATTCATGCATTTATGTTTTGATTATCTGTAAAAAATGCTTCTGTATTATAAATCTGACATCAATTCATATATTGTCAACCCCATAATTCATATATATGGGGTTGTTGGACTTGAAGCGTACTTCAGAAGCAGCATTATCACACACACAGTATTGAGTTGGTCCTGAGTACCCTGCTGGGTCTAGCTGAATGCTCAGAAAATGCTTTTAGAATGATGAATAAAGGGATGAATGCTGAGTGTATATCTGCCTATCAGCATGGATGCAGGTTAGAGAGAAAGATAAGCAGTCTTTGTTTTTCTTGAACCTGAAACCAGTCAGGAAGCAAAGCTGCCCCCAGATTCCCTCCAACCATGTTGCAGTATTTTAGCTCTGTCTGACACTGCTGAGGTTTTCTGTGCATGACAGGCACAGACTAAGATGCTATTCTTATATCTAAGAAGAAGCAATTCTTTCCTTTCCTACCAGTAGGTTTTATAAAACAAACAATATTCCTTATTGAAGATGGTTTGTGGTATCCATAATGTTCTGGGAGATTAATTTGTTTTCATAAAGTAGAAGTCATGCCAAAGAAAGAAATATCTACCTTAAAGTAAATGCTAAGGATCACTAAAACTATTTTTGCAATTTTGAAACAAATGTGTAGGCACACAGGTCATGGATATATCTCTAGCCTTGAAAAACCATTAGGAAACATTGCTTATGGCAACCACAAGACCCTGCTCTTTCAGAAATGGTCCTTTTATGATATGTTGCCATGGGGACCGAAGCACTGCCATCCAGACATACCATCGTCTGCAGGAGAAGCTGATGAACAGAAGCTGCAGAGGGAAAAGCAGACATTCCTGCCTTGACTTTCTCTCTTTTCTCAAACTCAGATTTGATTTAATTCTAGGGAGAATGACAACACATTGAAATGGACACATCTCTTGAACTCCTAAGATCTAGTTGACTATGATTTTTATTGAGTTTTTAAAATTTGAGGTCTTTGCCTCCAAATTTATAAATCTAGTCACTACCATTTCATGGTGGGTTTATAGGATCCTGAAAGACTTTTTAGAAAGGTAAATTCTGATTTTCTTGGTGGATGCAGGAGGAGGTTCTCAGCAAGCATGAAAGACTGGGTTGGTTCCACCCATGTTTGTGTGCACCGCATTGTCCCTCAAATTTACCTTTCTGGAGGTCTGAATTCTGACTTTGAATCAAGAGGGAAGGCAAGCACTCTGCTTTAAAAACTGTGACAAACTACCTGAACAGAAGTGACTTAAAGGGAAGAGGATTCATTCTGGCCTATGGCTTGAGGGGATGCAGTTCATCAGTGCAGGAAAAGTGTGGTAGAGAGAGCAGTTGTAGCTACAGGGACAAGAGTGTGAAGTCATAGCCAGGCAGCAGGACACGAAAGCTGAAGCTCAGCTTCCTTCCTTCCTTTTCCTTTTTCTTTCAGACGGGGATCCCAGTACATTCAGGGTGGCTCTTCTCAACTCATTTAAACTTCTCCAGAAATGCTCTCACAGAGACACTTAAAAGTGTGTCTCTTAAGTGATTTCAAATCTGGAGAGTCTCAGAGGACAATACAAATTAACCACCACAGTATTCTTAATTAATAAGCGCTATTGATTCATTGGCATTGACCATATAGTCAGCCGCACTGTACCTGAATGAGGCTTATCTACATACCTGCCTCCAGAAAGCATGCAATGTCCTTCCTGCTCTTAGGAACTCCTGACAGCGCCTCAGTACTATGTTGAGAGCAGAAGGCATTTTGAGGTTGAAACCACCAACTGAAAGTTTAAAAACCACAACAAATATATTCAAATATGGTGCGAGAGCTGAGAAAGGCAGAGCCATATCACCTTGTTCTTCCTCACTTTGGAACTTGCTCTTTGTTTTCTACAGTCAAAGTCTTTGAATGATCATGAAAATGCCCCAAATATTTATTTTATGTTTATAAATAGATGTTAGTAAATAGATGAGTTTGAAAACACACAGTCCTCAAATAGTAAGATCAGTTGTGTATTACTTCCATAAGCCTTTATTTAAACAAAATTTATAGTTACAAAAGACTTCCTGATTGATTCTTTGGATATTTAGTGAAATAGAATTTATATATGGTCCATTAAAAAGAATGATGAATTCCAGGTTAAATGGAGTCTTTACTCTGTCCTCTGGATTTTACACAGGAAATGTGGAATTATTATTTTAATAAGTTCCTCTGGCAGATGACACTGTGTTTTGAATTCCAAGTAGGCTCTGCTTGCTGGCTAGAAAAGGGGATTATAACTAGAAAGAAATGAAGGAAGGAAGCCCGTTCTAAGAGGATGTCTGCTAATTTGTTTGCCTAGCATTCATTTATCAAGCGCATTTTTCAGGGTATCAGTAAAATTCCAGGCTTTGGGGATCCAGCCATGAGCATATATCCTGAAAGCGTGGCGTTTGAGGAGCTCGTGTTCTAGGAGGGAAGATAGTAAACCAACTTGGTGTTGATGCTGTGAGTCCCCAGGCAGTTACATATATATAGTGGTACAGCATCTAGGGGACTAGGAGAGAGAACTGTTCCTTGGCAGCTACTGTCCTTCTGTGTGACCTGGATCTTGGTCTTGTAGGGACAGTTTTGTACAGAATAACTGGGTTTTGGTAGCTTCAATATCACTATGATGGAGAATGCACACCTTACCAACTGTAGACTAGAAAGTTGAGGGCACAGACTGACTAGGAGCAGATGGATGTCCTGTGCTTGATGCTGTCATGAGCAGGGCAGCGGAGCACACAAGACTCTCTGATGGTCTAGGGTATGAGATGAACCAGGGCTGAGGCTAATGAATTGGGACTGAGAGAGGAGAAGGGCTTGCAGAGATGACTGTTCCTTTGTCATAGAGAGCCTGGAAAAAAGGGCAAGTTTGGGGAGACCCCGAGAATCTTTGAAGTTTATGCTTTATAGGTCATTTGATCTCTTGGGAGCAGATATTATGAAACTGTGGTAAGAAAAGAAAGAAAAGGCACTGGTGTGAGTTGCCAGCATTAGGACATTATTTGGTTCCTTGGTCGTTCTCCCAGTTAGCTCCTGCTCAGATCCCAAGATGCAGAATGTGATTGACATGTTGAAGGGAAAGGCACTAAATGTGGCTATGTCCTGACCTGTTCCTTAAGGAATCAAAATTTAAGGAGACAGGCGTAATCAGCCCAGAAGAGTCTGGGCAGCTGGAAACCACTGTTCAACTTGGCAATTTTTGGTAACCAAAAATGTGCCTTGCCAAAAAAGGTTCAAGCAGATGGACTATTCAGATGAACTGAAAGCTATCATTGAAGAAAATGATGCTGATTAGGAGATGGGTACTTCCCAATCACAATACAAGTATAACAGGAATGACTGAAGAAGTTAAAGAGATTACATCAGAGAACAGGACCGTCTAAAACTCTAATATTGCTCAGCACTATGTGAAAAGGAAGAAGAAGCTCAAGGATAAGCTGCAGAACTTGAAGAGCATAAAATAGAAGGTAGTTGGAAACAGACTATGCTACCCTAGACATGAGAAAACAAATAGCAACCTGTCAAGTGATTCATAGATCACTTAGAAATATTTCCAGATCTAGGGCTAGATGGCCCAACTGGTAGAACAACCTGCGTTTGATGTCTGGAAGCTTCTATTAATAGAGAAAACTGACTCCTGGAAGTTGTCCTCTGCCCTCACATGCCTGCCTGCACACATACACACATTATCACCACAATAAGATATTAGCAGGTGCTCAGCTATGGAGGTTTTGCTATGATGAGCAGCTGTCTTTTACAGTGGAGCACATTTCTGGAGACATGGGTGAGGAATACGTGAAGAAACAATGGCGAGGACAGATCGGGCTTCTCTCACCACCTCCCATGCCTTCCTTCCACTTTCGAAGGCATCGCTGAGTGATGAGGAAAATCTCCGAGGCTGCTTACTGCAGAAGGGAAGCAAGAGCTTGGTGTTCCTATGTGTCTTGTAAATTTTTTTTAAAAAATGTAAAAGCTATCATTCCAGCAGTAGAATCCGCAAGCTACTTCATAATGCATGGAGGAGAACACAGAATAGCTTCTAATTACTGATTCTGAGTTTTAAATAATTAACTCATAGATGTGACCATTGACTATATTTATCAATTTATATTCTATGCATCAAATAATGTTTCAGTAAAAGAAGTAAACATAGTTTAAATAAGTTTAACAGTTTAATTTAGCAAAGAAAGATTATGAGATTTGAATCCTCAAAAGATTCAGGAGTTCACTTTGCAAGCCACTCTGGAGCTTTCTTGGGCAGGAAAAGGGAGTGGGAAGGATGGGAGTGAGGACTGGAGACAGCTGATGGGCTCTCAGTGACTTCTGCCTTATTTGAACAGGATTCCAACAGTTGGTTGCTTGGGTTTATGGCTTTGTGACTCTGATTAGCTGAGTCTCAGTCATTTGTTACAAGGACAGATTTCTAAGATAGCTTTTTAGTGTCCTTAACTAACAAGCTATCACATCTTTAGAAGTCTCAAGCCTGTGAGCAAAGAGGTCCCATCTGACCAACTTAGACTGATTAGACACCATTCAGCTCTGACAGTCTCACTTTAGCTTCTGGAAAGGACCTTCCTCAGGGGGAAGACATAGTCCACATCACTACTGGGGAGCTGAGGAGCAGGGAGGTCAAAGCAATAAAGCTGAAAGTCAAACAGTGACTCCCTCCCACTGCTGTTAATCATCCTCTGAGGGCACATGGTCAGGAAGGTATGTGAAAAGGCCCCAAAGTTGGAGCAGACTCTAAGAAGCAGCAGGAGAGTGGGCCTGAACCAGGAGAGCAGCAGCTTGAGGAACAGAAGGGCGGGGCAGAACACTCACAGCAGCCTCAGCCTGCAGTTCTCCTCCCACCACACTGGTTCCACGTGAGAACGAGCTCCCCATATGTGATTCTAGGTCCACAAGGGACTGATGTTTTCGGTCTTGGGTGGGGTCTAGGAATTTCCCAACTTCCCCAGGCCTTTGCTTCTAAAGAGAAGTAAGTCTAGTTGGTGTGATTTAGTGCTTCCCATGCCTGGATTCAGCAATCAGCAGGACCAAGGCAGGCAGCGATTGCTTGAGACGCAGCAGCAAGCATGCAAGCACTCGGGAACTGCTCACTATAGATAGAAAGGTGACATATTTGGGGATGGGCTTAATGTTTCATAACATTCCCTTGATTTGCTGGTGCCCAGATTTTACCAATAAAATTTCCACAGGCACAGGGAGAGCTATGTCTTTTTACCCCTCAACATCTTGTAAAGGGTAGAAAAGATTGCTCAGTGGTCAGGCTAGCAGCAAGCATAAGGACCAGAGTTAGGATCCTCAGAACCAGGAGGTAAGCCACCCCACCAGTAATTCCAGTGCTTAGAGGGCAGAGTCAGGGGAACCAATGCAACAAGCTGGCTAGCAAGATTAGCCTTCTAGGCAAGTTCTGGGTAGAACCCAGAGACCCTGCCTCGATGAATAAACAAAAGAGCCACGAAGAAAGACTCCAAGTTTCAACCTCAGGCCTCCACACCTCTACACATGCACACACACCTGCACATACATACGTGTAAAAAAAGAAAGAAAGCATGAGAACAACTAAACCCTTGTGACTGATGGTGCCGTGGCTCCTAATGCTTTACACACTGTGTAGGTAGATACAGGCGCCAGCAAGGGTCTCCGCTCCAAGCTCTCCTTCCATCCACCTTCCTTTTGTCGCCTTCCTTGTCTGCTCCATAAATCACTGGGTTATGCAAATTGAAAAATCTGCCTGTAGCTCCTGTGAGAAGAGATCATCCACAAAAGTGAATTTCCATGGAAACCAAATGCAAAATGCAACAGGAAGGAGAGGGGAAGGGAAAATTAGACTTGCTGCCTGGTTTCCATCAGCTCACAGGTTCCCATTAGCGCCCCTCCCCCACTTTTTAGTGTGTTCGCTTTGAGACCAGAGTGGTTTTTTTTTTTTAATTTCGTGTCCTTCTGGGAGTTCAATTTATTCAGTCTGGAAAGGGATGATTTATTTAGAGTGCTTACCTTTGTGAAGAGCTATTTCATAGAGAATGGTGGCCATTTTCTCTTTATTACTAAAGAAAGGAAAAAGGGAACCTGCATCCCAGTGGGCGAAGTGAACATTAGGGAAGAAGTTCCCAACTTAAAGGGCTAGAAAATATTGAGTAAGGACTGTGGCAATAATGGAATGCTGTTTCTTGGAACATTTTAATTGTGGAATGATCCATCAGTACACTGGGTCAGCCATAACAAGGCACCACAGGTCGGGTAGTTTAAACCACAGAAACTCATGTGCTCATGGGTCTGGAATTCAGAAGCCTAGGAAGGAAGTGCCAGCATTCTTTTAATGCTGTGTTCCTCTTTGGTTTCAAGACAAACTGCCTTCTTCCCATCTCTTTACTTCTTTTCTGTGTGTACACATTCCTGTCTCCCTGTATCCAAATTCCTCAGCTTATGAGTATATCGGTCAGATGAGATTAGAATCCTCCTTGATGGCCATATTTGAACACCATTGCTTTTTTTATAAAGACTCTGTAGCTATGTCATGGCTGCTGCAATCATGAACACACAGCAGCTATGACCATCTTCACAAATTCTACACACACACACATACATATATACACACACATACACACACAAAAAACACACACACAGCATGAAAGTAAGTAGTTGAGAAGAAGAAGAGATTAGAGGGTGTAGAGTGGATTGATTCTCCAAGGGAAAAGGTGGACAAACACCCCTCCCAGAGTGGTATCACTTAGGACCACCTTGAACAGAAAGATGAGGAGCTGGGAAAGTCTTGTGCCCCACCCATCCTGCCTATTGGGCCTTGGATGTGAGAAGAGGAGGGGCTAAAAGTATTTAAACTGGGGGCGCCAGGAGGCCAGCCCTTTTCTCCCCTCCCCTATGGGCCATTTGGATCTGTTCACCTGGAAGTTGCAAGATCCCAGCCATGAGGATTTACTAATGTAACTTGCAGAGGGGAGGGTGGGTGCCCGTGTTCTGTAAGTAACCCCTTACCCATTGCTCTGTTAGTAAGCCCAAGTAAACTAGCTAAAATCTGATTAACTGTGAGTGGAGTTGTTGCAAGGCCTGGGGAGACTTTTTTGGGTTGCAAGGCAGGGAGAGAGTGGCAGGTTAAGTTGGTCTGCCTCTCCCAAAGAGAAATTTTAATAACACAGGGTAAACTGTATACATATATGAACCTGTCAATATTCAGTTTCAATATTCAATTGAAAACAGTAATGGCTTCATAGTTCTTTGAACAGGACACACTAAAAACTAAAATTATGCAAATGGGCAGATTGTATGCTGCCCATTTTTTATCAATAATTATTTTATCAAAAAATAAAGACTCTTTATCAAAGTATGGTCATGTTCTAAGGCCCTGGGGTCAGGGATTCGATATACAAATCATGAAAGGACACATCAGTCCATCACAGAAGATTCTGTTGGGAGAACATAATTTAAAATGGAACACAGAAGAGCCAGGGAAAAGCTTCCTCAGACAACATTTCAGAAACAGGATACTGAGGCCCAAGGGAAGGAACTCTGTGTAGGCCAGATAATGGGAGGCCTGGGACCTCTATAGGGGCCCCCACGTGCCTTAGGTGACAGATGAGATGCATTTCTTTAAAGCAAGTCAAATCATCACTCCCAGATCCAACTGGCTGCAATTTGGTAAATTCTGGACTCTTGTTTTTCTCTATTCTCTAAGTTGCCAGGGATAGAACTAATGCTTCTTCCATCCACAAGGGCTAGGACTTAGAGTCACTGAAAATTAGAATGGTGAACTCCAAATACTAAGGAGTGAAAAATGTCATGAAGGAGCTTACTGAAGATGCAGAACCATTCAAGAGCTTGCTAGGCAATCTGGATGGGTTGTGGTTTAGGATCACTTCTGATAAGAACCAAACAAGTAAATGAGTCAGACCTATTGCCCACATCCCAAACTTGCTACTGAGCAAGGTCTGTGGACAAGTTATACCTCAGCCCTGGAAGCTGACATTCAATCTGAACCCCATCCAGGTGGGTTAGATGAGAATTCACGTCATCTTTCATGTTTGCAGAACTGTTTTTAGCAGAATTTTGCCTGTGAGACAGGCTCTCTTGGTGATGATGGTGCTGGAATTACTGGAATCACTGCTTGCTAGGATGTTGTAAGGATGCTTCAGTCATGTCAGCCATCCTGAAAACGTTACTATGGAGACTAGCATGCTAATAAAATAAAAAGGAGCTTCTGGGTCAGAGACAAAGGACTCTTGTATATAGCACAGCAGACAGCATGAGCTTCAAGTCCACAGAGGTTGCCCTTGTCCTCTGCATTCTGTGCTGTTGACATGGAAGTGCCTAGGTAGGCAGTGTGCAAGTGAATTTGCATCACAGCCAGGGAACTCTGAGTCTGGGAAACCAATGCCACAGAAGGAGGTATTATGTTCTTATCTTGGTTAGGAAATAAATCCACATCGTGCCTCAGAGAAAGACATTATCTCTACCTTCCAATGCTGGTTACTGTGCAAATATTCTTGAAAATGGCAGTCTGGGTCAAAACCAATCCAAGAGATACAAATTATCCCTAGAGAACTGCTCGTCAAAGCTTGTTCTCTTGAAAGTGCTTTTGTTTTCTGAGGTGTCTCTCCTAGTATCTTTGTTTGCAGGGAGTCCCAGATACACCGCAATTTGTAGTCAGCACACGGGGAAACAATAAGTAGGAATTAGTACAGGTCAGCATTTAGTCTTTTTAAAAAAATATTCTTTGTATTGAATCTTTGTGTATTTCATACGAAACATCTCAATCAGTCTTAATCATCTTTGTACCCTCTTCCTTAGGGGCACACCTCTGTAGCCCCCAACTGGAATCCATACATTCCGTCATCTGTGTTAAGGGCTATTGTGTCAAGTTAGTGTCCCCAGGTATGCCTCAGTGCAAATTCATCCACTGAGCTCATGAGAATACTGAGTCCCTCATTTTAGGAAGATCAACTATTCCTCATCCAGCAGTAATCAGTTGCCAATATTTCTTCATCTAAGATTAGGGTCTGCTGTCCATTTCCCCAGTTCTTTGCTGGGCTCTTGTCTGCTTGAATTTGCATGGGTCCTGCACATGCTGCCACCACTGCTGTAGGTTCATATGAGCAGGACTCCAGGAGCTTGAAGTATCCTACTTCTACATGGTGGTGAACCTCTTCCCTGGCTCTTAGGATTGTTCTGTCCTCTCTTCCACAAGAGTCCCTGAGCCCTGGGTGGGTGAAATTTAATAAAGGAGTCCTATTCAAGGACCTGCTTTCTGCAAACTCTCAATCTCTATGCTTTGGTCATTTATGACCTTTTGTGTTCCTGGCCCTCTGTTGCATGAGGGAGCTTCATTAATGAGAATTGAGAGAGTCATTAGTGACCTCTTCACCTGTTGTTCTGTGTTCCGTGAGTCTTAGGTATAGAGAATACATTGTAGATATGCCACTTAGGCTTGGGAAATTCAGACACTGTCTGTGTGTGAGACCAGTTGTGATACTCTGTGATAGTCTCCACCTGGTGTAAAAGAAGCTTCTTTGACTAGCGGTGTACTTGTCTGTAAATATAAGGATACATATCTTGCACACAGTAAGAAATTACATTTGTCTAGGGATGTGACAGTCTTGGGGTTTTCTCTAAGATCCATGACCTCTCCAGCCATGTGTATTTGACTATGATTACAGTACCACACATGTGTTTCCTCCCACTGAGTAGGTTTTTAGGTAGCTGTTGATTGCCCCCAAGATAGAAGTGTCCCTACTTTACCAGTGTCATGGGCTGTCCAGTCATTCATGACATCATTTGGTCTTGAAGGTGATGTTCATCCTTAGTGGCTTGCATAGGGCTCTCCAAAGCTATGAGAGCTAGTTTTCAGAGGAAGTAGTTCTTAGGTCAGTTTCAGCTGCCTTGGTCCAAATCCTGTGCTGAAAGTATGTTCCGTCTTCAGCAATAGGGTCTTACCTTCAAGTTCTGGGAGACAATCAAGGACTGTGGAAATAGTCTCTAATTTAGGGAGTTTCTTGGAATACTCTGGCCAACAACTCAAAGCAAGATTTTTACTGTCTGACACTGTGTCTTGTTATATAACCTTCAGCTATGCACATGGGCTCATGTAGAGATATTGTATGTGGAATTTGTCATTAGGTCATTGGGCTGATATGATTCCCACTGTTTCTCCCTCTATTCCAATGTAATATTTCCTTCATGTCTTTCCCATTTGAAGTGTCCCCATTTTTCTCATTTCTCCCTTGATAACACCAGTTTCTGATGGCCGCACGTCTTGTAAGCTTCTTTCCCCTCTAAGTTCCTTTTATAACCTTCCTTCCCCTCCCATTCAGATACCCACATTTTATCCATTTCCCCATATTAACACCTGCCTCCTACTGTTCTCTTTCAGGTTCCTTCTTTCCCTTTGCCTCCCTGGTTCCTTTCCAGGAACATCAGGTAAATCAGGACACACACTCACATATGTGGATTTAGTGCTAGGATCCACATATGAGGGATATCATAAGTCATTTTTATTTTTCTGAGTCTTTGTCACTTTATTTAGTATAAAATTTCTAGTTCCATTCATTTACCTGGAAAATTTCATGATTTTGTCTTTACCACTGAATAGAACTCCATTGTGTAAATGTCCCACATTTTCATTATCCACTCGTCAGTTGAGGACATTTAGGTTGCATTCATCTCCTAGAAATTATGAAAAGAGAAGAAACAAACATGGTATCTCTGCAATAGGATGGATTCTTTGGGTATATGCCAAGCAGTGGTATCACCAGGTCAAATGGTAGATTCATTTGTAGTTTTTAAAGACTTCTCCACATGCTTTCCACAGGGGCTGAAGGAGTTTTCACTTCCCACAGTGAATGAGTGCCCCACCTCGCCCTACATCCTCTCCAGCACTTGTTATCATCTGTCATCTGTTCTATTGATCGTAACCAGTCAGATTTGGCTAAGATGAAGTCTTAAAGTGATTTTAATTTGCATTTCCCCAATAACTAATGATATTAAACACTTCTGAGATGTTTCTTAGCTATCTTTATTTCTTCTTTAGAGAACTTTCTGTTCAGATTTTTAGCCTGTCTTTTAACTGGGTCACTTGTTTTCTTGATTCTTTGTTTTTTGAGTTCTTCATGGATGTTAAATCTCTGTCAGATGTGTCACTGGTGAAGATTTTCTCTTGTTCTGTAGGTTTTCTCTTCACTTTATTGTTTCTTGTGTGTACAGAATCTTTTTATTTTAATGAAGTCCTCTTTGTTGATTCTTGACATTAATTCCTGAGCAACTGATGACTTTTTAGAAAATCCTTTCCTACACCTATGTCTTATAGGTGAGTGACAATGTTTTCTTCTAACAGTTTTAGAGTTTCAGGTTTCACATTGAGGTCTTTGATACATTTGGAATTGATGTTTGTACAAGGTGAAAGATGAGGGTCTAGTTTCACTCTTCTACAGATGGAGATCCAGCTTTGCCAGGACTATTTGCTGAAGATTCTGTCTTTCTTCCAGTGAATGTTCTTGGCTCCTTTGTCAAATATCAGGTGGCTTCAATATTTAGTCTTAAGGAAACTATTGTATGTAGGAATTACATGTACTTGATCTTTGTGGTTTCTGTTTTGTACATTACATAATAGAGTCCTGTGGGGATCTGTGTTTATGGAAATGTACTGACTAGATGGGTCAAATATTCCTAATTTTGAATATACCTATCATAAATTAGTTATAAGACTACAAATTAAGCTAATGTTAGACTAGGGGAGATCACTAAGCTACTTTAGGAAAAGTTGAATTTCAGTTGTATCTATAAGTCCTGTTATTAATTAACTTATGAGAGAAATACAATCACAAATGAGTGACTTGATTCCTTGGATAGTACCACGTGAAATTGCAGTCATGTGGGATTGGCCCACCATCTGCCTTGATACAGCACAGATAAGGTAGACACAATGACTGTTCTGGCAATTTCCTTGTTAGATGACTCAGATAAAGAACTGAACAATAGCGTTATGTGGTATAGGGAAAAATAGCAATAATAAATGAGGATAGGTTCTTTCTTAACACTTTATATTTATTAATGCACTTTTACATTTATTCAGTTTTCAAAACCTTATCTGATTGCTTCCTTTTCCATATGTAAGCAGTCAAAGAAACAAATACTTACTCAAAGTCACCACTAAGAGGTGAACGCTGTGGCAAATGCCTGTAACCCCAGATGGGCAGAAAGATGGCAAGGTCAAGACCAACTCAGCCTGCATAGATAGCCCATCTCAAAACTCAAACAAAACAACAAAATTCACCACTGTGCAGCAGAGTCAGGGCTCACATTTATTACTATGACTTTTTATAAGGGAACCTTTTCTCTGAAACAAGACAACAACAACAAGATCAGGAGAATTGACTTCATGCTTACAAACAGAAATCACTATTACTAATTTTTACCAGGAAAGAGAACAGTCACAAGACACACGATAACTCTCCTTTCCTCTGTGTCCAGTCTATGTTCTTTAGCTCTTTCCAGGGCATGATGCTTGTATAAGATCATTCTCAAGGTTTCAAGGTTTCTCATCACTTCTGCTCCTCTGGAAGCAAGAACTTGACCTGACTGAGTCTATAAGGAGAGTGCTGCGTGCTGTATTCCAAACCTGATTCAAAACTCATTTGAGGAATGTTTCTTAGATACTGCAAAAGAGCCAGTGGTGGAGCCTTTTACCACCCATAAAGTTTCCAGTATGGGGAGTCTTAGCTGATCAGCTGCACTGCACAATTAGGAGCTCAGTAAGTCAGATTCGGGAGCAGACTTGAAAGGGAGTTTTAATTTCTCTTTAATATCTCACTTAGAAAATTTAGCAGGGGTGTCTGTATGTGTGTGTGCATAGTGTAAGTTTGTGTTTGCATATGTGGTGTGTTGTGTGTGTTTGTGTGTGTATTTCTATGTGGTATGAGGTATAGCATGTGTATGTGTATGCATATATGGTGGTGGTGGTGGTGGTGTGTGTGCATGAGAGAGAGAGAGAGAGGTGTGTACACTCCTGTGGAGAGTCTAGAGGACGATGTGAGGGGTCCTGCTATATCTCCTCCTTATCTGCTTGAGATTGTGAACTTGAGTTCAGTTTTCTAGCAATGGTGGCTGGCTGGTCAGCAAGCCTCAGTGATCCTCTTGTCCCCTCCCTTAAGAATTAATACAGCCATGCCTGTCAATTACCTGTCCAGACAACCACCCTTCAGGAAAGCTAATGCACCTGAAGACATACTAAGGAGATGGGAGGAATAATTATCCCTTAATGAGATAATGCACTTACTGCACCCCCTAATGTAGTCTTGCAGATCTTCACTGCTAGACCTGATTGCTTTTCTGAGTTCTTTCTCCAAAAGTGCTGCTTTTCTTCTTTCCGTCTCTTCTTTGGATATTGGCCCAAATCCTCAGTATACTTGCTCTCTCTGGATATCCTCATTCTTTCTCTAATGAACGCTTTCAATGTGCAGCTCCTTGCTGACCTGCACTGCCGAGCCTGGCTGCTTTCTTGGACCCTAACTCAAAAGTCATGGATCTCTCCTCCATGGCTCTCGCCCACTTCCTGGCAGCTGCTGATGTGTGTAACTTGCCTGCCCTGGTACTTTTCCTTCAAACTCTAATAAAATGAGCATCCTTCTAAGTCTATTTTTAAATTCTTTTATTAATAAGATGAAATACTCACAAGTGGGAAGCCTAATTCCCCAGCACAGTACTAGTTTGTTCCATTCCCACCTCCTCAACTCTCACCCATAGCCTCTGATGGCTGTCAGGAGCTTGGAAAGAAGAGCTTTGACTAGAATGCCAGCTTCCATCCTTGTTGAAGGAAAACATATATATTCTTGCCCTGTGTCTCTGTGTCACAGGGTCCCTGAGAGGGACAGGAGAGAAGGAGCAGGCCTTAGACCTTCATAGACACCTGCTGTGCATAAAATTTCATCTGGTGCACAGTTATTCAAATTCTAAAATGTGCTTGACCCACAGGGACCCTATGGAAACGAGACATGTGATCTGGCAGTCCTGAGTGGGGTCTGAGGCCTCACATTAGCTTCAAACTTTAGGTGCTTCTAGTTTTCAGATCACATTCTAAGTAGAAAGGGCTTTGGAAACATTCTCCTATAAACTGCTAAGATTTACACTTTCAGCTACTTGATAAGACGGGTTAATAATGACTGACATACAGTGAAGGGTCAATGCAGTTTGATATTTTTCCCCATGAACTAATCACTGGAGGCAAGGAATTCAACATAACTATTATTCCTCCAAATTTCCTTGAACCTATTAGTAATCTGTTAAGTCACCATGATCCCTCCCAGCTAGCCAGTCTCTGTTCTGTCACTATAGATATGCTTTCATTTTCTCGAATTTTTTTTTAATCAATGCTGTCTTTGCTGTTATGTTTTACTTTGGCTTCTTTTGCTGAACATAATTATTTTCCACTCATTTATGTTACACCATAAATCAATATTCCTTTCTTTGTGGCGGACGTTTTCAATACTTAGTTATTGCAAGTCAAGTCATCATGGACATTGCTGTGAAGGTTTGTGTGCTTCTGCTTTCAATTGTCTTTAGCAAACTTCTGAGTGAGATGGGGCTGGATCTTTAGCTTCTTAAGACATTTCATAACTGGCAGCAGAGAATGAAGCTCTAGCTCTTCCACACTCTTGCAGACTTTTTTTCTTTTTGAGACAGGGTCTCCCTGTAGCCCCAGCAGGCCTGGAACTCACCATGTAAATCAGGCTGGCCTTCATCTCACAGAGATCGACCATCCGCCTCTCTCCGTCTCCTGATGCTGGGATTACAGGTGTGTGCCACCATGCCTGGTCCCTTGTAAACATTTTTTAATGGTCAGTCTTCCTAAGATCTTGTAAGGTCTCAGATTGCAGGGTTCATCAGTGTCACTGAGGCAGAATGTACTTTTGAGTAAGAGTATTATTAGGCATTATCAATGCCATAGATAGCCAGCTACATGACTGGAACTCTGAGGAGAGTTCAGGTCCAGGAGGTTAGTTAGCAGTTCAGTCTTGATTTCAGAGCATGGTGGGGAGGTCCTATGACATATAATTGATAGGCATTTAGGAGCTTAAATGATTCTATTTCCATACAGTCATGTACCTCCCAACTCTTACAACCTTTCCCTTCCTTTTCCACAACGGCCCCTGAGAGGTGGGTGAGTGAAACTTAATATAAGAGTCCTGTCCAGGAACACCCTGCAGATTTCTAATCTCCATTCTTTGGTCACTTGTAACCTTTTGTGTTACTGGCCCTCTGTTGCATAGGGAGCCCCATTAATGAGAATTGAGAGATTCATAAATGTTCTCTTCACCCCTTGCTCCATGTTGTGAGAGCCTTGGGTACAGAGGTTGCATTGTAGTTGTGCCACTTAGACATGGGCAACTCACAGAAAATGTCTTTGTGTGACCAAGTTGTGTTACTCTGCAGTAGTCTCCAACTGGTACAACAGAAGCTTCTTGGATGAGTGGTGACTGGGATACTTGATGGTATATATAAGGATGCATATTTTGCACTTAGTAAGTAGTTAGATTAGTCTACGGATATGACAACCTTGGAGATTTCTCTAAGATCTTTGAGCTCTTCAGCCTTGTGTATTTGATTATGGTTACAGTACTACACATGAGTTTCCTCTATTGACCCAGCTCTAAGACCAATTAGGTAGCTGATGGTTGGCCTCAAGATAAAAGTGCCACTACTGCACCAGTGTTCAGTGCTATGCCTTGTCATTGATGTGGGTTTTTGTTTTTTGTTTTTTTTTTTCATGAAGCTGGTGTTGGGCCATCCATTGATGTTCTCCCTCAGCACCTTGCATTGTACTCTCCAGAGCTATGAGAGCTAGCCTTCAAGGAAAGTGGCTTCCAGGTCAGTTCCAGGTCCATTGCTCCAAATTTGGTCTCTGAAGTATGTTCTGTGTCCACCAATAGGGTCTCACCTTCAAGTTCTGGGAGGCAATCAAGGACTATGACAACAGCTTGTGTAATTTGGGGAGTCTCTTGGACTACCCTGGCCAACAACTCAAAGGAAGGTTTCTCCTGTCTGGCACTATTTCTTGTGATATAGCCTTCAGCTATGCACATGGATTCATGGAGAGATATTGTCATTAGGTTGTCAGACTATTTTGATCCCCTCTGGTACTTAGCACTAGCTAGGCACTATTTCTCTCTCTCTCTCTCTCTCTCTCTCTCTCTCTCTCTCTCTCTCCCCCCTTCCTCCCTGTCTAATCCTCCCTCTGTGACTTCCCCATTTAAAGTATCCCATTTCCCTATTTCTCCCTTGATAAACCAGTCTCCTGCGACCCCACCTCTCTTGAATTCCTTCTTTCCCTTTATGCCCATGGTTCTTTATTTAACACTTCCTTCCCTCTCCCATTTAAACACCCCCTTTTAATTTATTTCTTCCTTAGTAACACCTGCTTCTACTGTTCTTTTCTCTCAGGTTTTTTCTTTCCCGTTGTCTCTCTGGTTTCTTTCCAATTTTCCTGGTTCCTGCAGTTACATCAGGACACATACTCACATATAAGGGTTTGGTGCTAGGATACACAAATGAGAGAGAACATAAGTCATTTGTTTTTGTGAATCTGTGTTACTTCACTTAGCATAACAGTTTCTAGTTCACCTGCAAATGTCATGATTTTTGTCTTTCTTTACCACTGAGTGGAACTCACATCTGACAGAGGTTTAACATCCAGAATGTACAAAAAACTCAAACAATAAAGAATCAAGAAAACAAGTGACCCAATTAAAAATGGGCTAAGGATTTGAGCAGAGAATTCACAAAAGAATAAATAAAGATGGTTAAGAAACATCTTTAAAAGTGTTGAACATCATTAACAGTTAGGGAAATGGAAATTAAAACCACTTTAAGATTTCATATTACCTCAGTAAGACTAGCTAAGATCAAGGGAATAAATGATACCAAATGCTGGAGAAGATGTGGGGAAAGAGGATTGCTCATTCACTGCTGGTGATATTGTAAACTTGTGTAACCCATACGGAAAGCAGTATGGAGAACTCTTAAAAATTAAAACTATAAATGAATCTACTGTTTGACCCAGTTATACCGCTCCTTGGCATATACCCAAAGGATTCATCTTACAGCAGAGACACTTGTACATCTGTTTGTTGCTGCTCTTTTCACAATAGCTGAGGGATGGAAGCAACCTAAGTGTCCCTCAGCTGATGAGTGGATAATGAAAATGTGATACATTTGAGAGTTAAAAAAAATATTTTATATGTACCTTTTGACAGACAGATGATAGCAGATATTTTCCTGAAGGTTGTGTCTCATATTTCACATGAAGAATTATTCACTCCCATGTTTAATTCCCTCCCCTCCTTTTATGCATTGAGAAAAAATGTTTTGAAATAAAAAATATAAAATCTATACTTAACACAAAGACTTTCCCCTACGCATCCTTCTAGAACCTTGTAATTTTATAATTCTGACCCATTTTAAATTATTTTTATGTAAGAGGTATATATGCACAGTCTTCACATACATAATGTAGTGTGCATAATATGAAAGTATTTCATTGCCATTTGTACAAAAAGTGGATTACCAAGCCTTGCACCTTTGTCAATATCAGCTGCAAATATCTGTGTCCATCTTTTTATTCTATTATTTTGATTCAACAGTGTTGAGTCCCTCGACCAGCAAGGAAAAACCGCACTCCAGAAGTACCGTTGCAAGCAGTTTTATTCAGTCCTTCTTCCAAGACAGCAACTCTTCCCCCAGACAGCAACTCCAACTAACAGACAGCAACTTGAACTCTCCAACAGTAACTCGAACTAACTCCTTCCTGGGCTTCTTCTCCTTTTATATCCCCTAGCTTAGCCAATCACCTAAAAGGTCAAGTTGTGGGTGGGAGCCTCCAGTCCTGGTAAACATCACACGAAGGTCACAAGGCCTGCATGCTTTTAGCAACCAGTCATACTTCCTTCCTGTAACCTTGGCAACCTCCGGCTCTAGGAGGAAGCAGCAGCAGGATGCCATCTTTATTTCTCCCCACACAATAGTCTGTCTGTCTGTCTCACTCTGTCAGTGAAAAGTTCTTTTGGTCACTGACTCTTGTTCCAAGTCTTGATCTGATTATGTTAATCTTTCAGTTTTCTTATTTTTAAAATACTCTTGATAATTCCAGGTCCTATGCATTTTCATGTGAATTTTAAAATCAACTTGCCAATTTCTATGAGCAAATCTAGGATTTGTGTTGGAAGTGCTCACTAGATCTATGGATTGATTTGGGAATATATTAAGCAACTTAGCAGTATTGAGTCTTCTAACCCATAAACAAAGCATATCTCTCCATTCATTACGATCTTTTATTTCCATGAGTAAAGATTCTGAGAATCTTAAGTATCTTGAAATTGTAATACTAATTAATCTTTCTTCATAGAGATGCCATGCATGCTATTATTTATTATACATATTTTAAAACCCAAAGTATCTTTATCTTATTATTATTTTAGCAGTGAATTGCAATTACGGTATTTGCAATACCACTCTTTTAATTTTCTGTTGCCCTTAGGTTGGCAATAATGGTGGTTGATTACACAAATACTTCACAACTGAAGAACAAAGTGCAAAACATCATTATACAGAAATGCATTCCCTGTGATCAGCAGTCCATTAAAACCTGATGACTTCTTTAAGACAGAATAACACTTTTAATTAACTCACAATAGACTTTTCTATTATAAAGAATGAAACTGTCAGATGCACAATGAAATACTTCTAAGCAGATCAATTGTAACAAAGGAAATCAGGAAACATGTAGATATTCATAGCACCTTGCCTTTGTGAACAGTTATGATGGAGGAAAGCAGCATTCTTTGTTATTAGTTTTATTATTTATGTGTATGAATGCATTGCCCTCATGTAAGTGACTCGTGTGTCATACAATGCCCACAGAAGTCAGAAGAGGATGTGGGATGCTCTGGAACTAGAGTTACAAGCGCTTGAGTCACCATGTGGGTGCTGGGAATTGAACCTAGGTCCTTTGCAAGGGCATCCAGTGCTCTTAACTGCTGAGCCATCTCTCCAGCCCCAGAAGCAACGTTCTTTAGCCATGTCATTGCATCTTGTAGAAGAGTTGCTAGCTAAGGCATCAAAAACCCAGACTTAGAAACTGTCCTGGTTTCTGCCTTGTGTATGTATGTGCCTGTGATGGACGCACGCCTGCCTGCCTGATGTCCCTAGGAAAGCGCCTGATGGGATGCACAGCCAAGGAGCCAGCCAGCACCTTCTTGGGCACCTGTCTCTGATGTGGCTGGGACTGAATTAGAAACCTCAGTTTCGTCCTCTCTGATATGTGGATGGAAGGAGCATGTAAGCTGGGTGTGGTTTACATGGAAGATCCAGGGAGAAACTGAGAGAGAAAGAGAGATGGGGAGGGGAGTGGGGAGAGTGGAGAGAGATGGAGAAAAAAATACAGTGAAGTAAGGATTACAGAGAAAGAATGTAAGTTACTGCAGGTAACACGCTTGTGCTTGGGGAATACACAGAGGAAAGAATTGTTATTATTTCACTTTTGTGAGCATTTTTAAGAAGATAGGACTTCTCTCCATTTTTGCATGAATTATGGCTTTCTGGGGTAAGTAGGTAAGAAATTCCAAGACCATAAATTCTTTGTTACAGCCACACCTTCTCCCTCCTCCTTTCCCCCTTCCCTTCTTCTCTCTTCTTTCCCGGTAAACTTTTGGGTTGACCCCTTACATAACCTGACTTTAGATTCTATTCTGCCTTTTTCTCCTTACTGAATTTAGCAGGAAATGACCAGCATGACAAAACTCAGTCTATTTTCTTGCAAGTATGTCCCTTTTGTAATTTTATAAGAGAGAAAATGGATGAAGCGATGTTTTCCGAGCCTTTAATTCATCGGTGTTCATCTTGACTGCTGCGTCAAACCAATTTTGTTCCTCTGTGCTCTGATTCTCAACCAGAAAGACAATTCAAGCACAATTGTTGGTACTGTCACATGTGGGTGAGAAAAGGTACTAGAGTATGCCCCTCTCATCGCATAATGACTCAAAGAAATATGACAAGGGACAGAAAGACATGCTATTATTAATGAAATAATTGCTAACAACTGCAACAGCAGTCATTAGGCTTAATGTTGGTTCCAAAGTATGTCAAAATGTTTTAACTCATCGTTTAGTGGGAACGGCAAATGTTTTCCCAGCTTCTGGCGCAGGGATGTCTTTCCTTTCTGGAGGATATTTGGGGTTCTGCGAGTCTGTCTCTGCTCTGTACCCAGCCACAGCTCCCCGCACAGCTCCTACTTCTCTGCCTTGACTGAATATGCCTTGACCTTCCCACCCTGTCTGTTGTCATAAAGTATCTGAGAGGGGAAAACTCTTCATCAGCAGAAGAGATGGAATTAGCAAGTCCAGTTCCGTCTTCCATCCTTGAAACTGGACAGAGAAATCTGGATCCAGCCTCTGGCAGGACAAGATGCTTAGCTGAAGCAGTGGAGAGCAGGCCTGGGGTCATAGGGGATCTGGTACTTTGAGTTCTCAGAAAACATTGGAAAAAAGAAAACCTGTTAATGAACCCGTGAGGTGAACAGCTGGGACGAGATGAGTGCTACTAACAGAGAGAAGGATGTGGGAGGCTAGTCCGCCCTGGAATGAATGATCACTGTGGCTGAGTCGTTGCTATCTGTGAATGATGACTGTTCTTGTTTTCTTGTGAGCCCAGCCACATAAGTGCTCATAAGGTTTCTGGCTCCCATGTTTTATGTTTATCCTCAGTTTAAAGGGTCCAGACTTGGGGTCTGGCAGAGAAACCTGTTACCTACATGGTTTAAACAATTCATCAGCTCCACTTCCACTTGGGTCAAGGAGAGGGCAATTCTGTCCAAGAGGAAGATGCAGTGCATCTTGGTCTGGTGCAGATGGAAAGGCTTCACTGCACATGAGAATAATCCTATCTTTTTCTCTCTGAGTTGAGTTCAATTTGCTGTCATGGAGTTTGTCCATGAAGAACTTGTGCCTGTTCCTAGGTCTCCATGTCTTCACATATTCATGTTCAGAGCAGCGCATCACTGTGGGAAGGCATATTCAGGGAATCTGTTCCCTTCTTGATGGATGGAAAGCAGAGAGAGGATAGGGATGACAGCCTTACGATAATCACCTGTAGAGGCACACCTCAGGTAATCTAACTTATTGCAACTATAGGTCTCGCCTCCTAAAGGTTCTACCATCTATTTATAGCCCCACAGTCTGGGGCTCAAACTTTCAACATGTAGGCTTTTGAACAAATCACTTCTTAGAACTACCACAATGCACAAGCCACTGACACAGCTGGACACTTTTTACTTGATTGTAGGTCAAGACTGTGAAAATCTCCCTGCAAGCTGAAGTGGTTATAATGCACAGTGATTGTAATAATCAGGCAGATTACTTTAAATTGTAGTGTGTGTGTGGAAAGCTGGGTGTGGTGGTTCATACCTTCAATCTCTGCACTCAGGAGCAGAGGCAGGATGATTACTCATCTCAAGGACAGCCTGGTCTACATAGTGTGACTCTACCTACAAAGCAAAACAAAATAAAACAAAATTTGTGGGAGCATTAAAATTTCTTACTGTAGACTTTAAATGCATGAGCAAATTATAAAACAATAAAAATATTCCTTAGAATATGGTATTTTGAAATATTAGAAACTTTGATAATGAAAGTGTTTTATTTCTGTGTAAACAAAATAAAATGAAAACACTGCACAATATACGTTCTTCTCATCACAGAACCTCCAGTGTGGAGCGAGCATCTTATAGAACCCTCAGTCCAGGGTGGAGTGAGTGTTCTTCTAAACCCTCAACAAGTTGTTATACATGGCCCCATTTGTACCATTTCCTGTATTTTATTCTGTATTTTCAATGTTGTGAAATGTCCCCTATAGAGTTTGTATAATCATTATTATTATTATTTTTTTTTTTGCTGATGTCACTGCTTGGGTACATCTTTGCTATCCTTGTCACAATCACTTCTTTAATTCATAGTAATGTATTCTCCTTCACTGAGTCTGTGGCTGCTCATCTAGAGTCTCTGAAGTGGCAACAGGTTCAGTTTCCCCATGACCAGCTGTTTCCTGCATGAGTCAGCTTTCCATTATTTCAATTCCTCCATTACTATTTTCCATTTACTTTTGCACTTTCGTCTTTGCTGGCCACTTTCGTCTTTTAAGATGCATATGTCCTCATCAAAATGCCTTGGCAACCCTGTTGAAAATCACTTGACTGTGTAAGTGTGAAAGGGTTTTTATTCTTGGGCTCTCAGTTCCATGTTCTGGGTCTGCAAGTCTAACCTAAAGCTAGAACCAATTCCTTGGTTCTAGGAGCAGAAATTATTGGGATGTGGGCTCTGGAACCCTGATTCTGACACCTGTTGATCTTGGGCACGATGATGTATCTCTCTGAGCAGTATTTACCCTGTTTATGAAAGCCTGCCTCAGAGAACACTTGTGAAGATGTGATAATTTGTGCAAACCATTTTGCTCAAATCTAAAAGCATAGTAAATACCTGGTAAGTTAAGTGTCTTATTGCATAGCCATCACTGATAGAAGGCCAAGGTTCATTACTCTCAACAGCTTCCCCTGCCTTTCAGCCCATAGCTCTACCAACAGGCAGTGGGTTTTATAACCTTTTCTCCCTAAAATTTGGGAGCACTGTATTTCCTCTGACTAAGAAATGAATAGCATGATCCCAGGAATGAATTATCTCACAAGTGAATTTCCAGGTAAATACATGGGCACAGTCTCAACTGCATAACAACCTAACCAACATCATTAACCCTGCATGTTGCACTCGGCTCTTATTGCCACGACACTCTGTAGCCAGCACAGGCTCTCCCAGCTTTGAGGAAATCATTGTAGGTACTTGGTATCACCCCAGGTCCTGTCTTCTGTGATGGAGGTGGGCGAACTGAGCAAGAACTGCACAGTGGGAGTTAGGTGAAGAAACTGCCAAGATGGCCAAATGGCCAACCCTCAACACACAGAACTGTCACTTACTGAATAGGGAAATTACCTATTGCCTAAAGGCAGCAGTTTTACAAAGTTCACTTTTCACTTCATGTTACAAACAAGAACTCAGAAGCTCTTCCTAAGATGAATATGGGAGGCATTTGTCCTCCCCCTGGACTGGGGCTTTTTAGTGGACATCACCTGAAGTGGAGTTTTATGTTTTGCTATATGATACTAAATTGGACATTACTCAATGTAGAGAATCAGTAGCAAGTGACTTCTTTGCTATTTTCTATTGGAGAGGAAAACATTTTTGTCAGTTTCTTCTAGTTTATTTGGTTCTTTATTTATTTCATTTTATCAGGAGATATTTCTGAACTAGTTACTGGGAATTAAAAATCTTAGAGAATTCTTGGCAAATTCTGGCTATACTATAAGATTTTGTTATATATAATAAAATGTATGTACAAATTAGTTTAATATAAAAGAATGTGAAAGTTGAACCTCTCCCTCTCATCCTAGTCCCTTCATCAAGACCTAGAGGAAAGGACTGCAGGATTTAGTGGTATCATTCTTTTACTCTTCTTTGTTTTTCAGTTTAAGATCCATTTTTGCTTGGCATATAATAATCACACATACACTGTGCTATTTGAATATATACATATAATGTGCAATGATCAAATCAGTATAACTGGCATTTCATTGTGTTTGGAACATTCAAAATCCTCCCAATGAACTGTTTCCAAAATATTTGCTTAACCTCTGCCACCCATAGGTAGCCCATGTGCTGTGGGATGTTCCTCCCATCCATCTGCGGCCCTTGCCCATCAGTCACCCTCTCCATGGTCCACATTTGCTTTTCTTTATGATACTCATGCATATATTTGTGTCTTGGAATGACATTTTACCGTTCAAATTACTTGGCTTTCCATGTTTTTAATCATGTCTTCATTGCTTTCCACAGCTAATTCCTAAGTTTTACTCATCTGTCGTCCGAATAATTCGTTTCTTTCTATTGGAGAGCAGCTCTTCAATTCATACACTGTAACGCACCCCCTGTTCGCTGTCTGTATGGATATGCGGACTGTCTCCAGTGGTTGGCAGGTTTTTTTTACTTTTGCATGAAATGTTGCTGTCTTCCTTCCTCTTCCTCCTTCCTCGCTCTCTCCCCTCTCTCTCTTCCCTTTTCCCTTGTCCTTCCCCTTTCTCCTCTACTCTCCCATCCAGTCCCCTTTCCTTTCCTCCCTTTGCCCTTTCTCTTCTCTTGTCCTCTTCTGTCTCAATGCTGAGGACAGAACCACACACCAATGCCTGCCTTCCATGTAACATTTTGGCATAAAAATTGCAAGAATTTTTCTTGCTCACATGCTCACCTTTAGATTTACTTGGTCTTTAATACACCTACCCATGACCTTTAATTTCTGTGTGTATGTGTATGTGTATGTGTGTGTGTGTATGTGTACGTGCATGTGCTGTGAATCAGGGTTCGATTAATTTTTTATCAAGTGTGCTATTTATATAACATTTATCTTCAGCGACAGACAAGTCTGTAGGAAACAGAGCTTCTGGAGTGTGTGTCTGTTTCTAGGCAACATGCTCTATCCCATTTGTCACGCATCTGACCCTGTGCCGTACCACACTGTTGCTGTAACTATAGCTTTGTGGTTTCCCAGGCTGGTTCTCTCTGCTTTCTTGGCCTTTGCTCTCTTTTCTGTGTCAGCCTCTTCTTTTTTCATTTTAAATAATAATTTTTGTTTACTGGAAATACGAAAGGCATAGTGAATTTAAATAAAACAATACAATAAAGGTTTTTGCATTCCTCCCGTGGGAAATAGCCATTATCAACATTGCATCATAATTTCTTTGAAAGTTATTTTAATAAAGGAAATAAACCAATACTAATTAAAGCAATATTCTCCTTTCCCCAGTCTCTCTAAGTTATCTACCCATCTCTGTACTTTCTGTCCTTGTTGACATGTATGAGTAAGCATGGATTTGGTGTAATCCTTTAAAGGTTTCTGTGAATGTGCTTGTGTAGCTGAGGATACAAATAAATCCTAAGTATTGCTATGCTTTTTTAAAGTGTATAAGTGATACCTAATTGCATAAATAACCATGATTTTCTTAAATCTACATAAAATGAACATTATTGGAATTTTGACAGGAATTATAATAAATGCATAAATTAATTTGAGGAAAGCAGACCTACTTATGATATCTAGAACTCAGATTCATGAGTTTCTCCAGTTCTTCTAAATTTTTAAAGCATTATATATTTATGGATTTGGTGTGTGGTGTGTGTGTGTGTACATGTGTGTGTGTGTGTGGTATGTGCACATAACATGTCATGGTTTGTATATGGAGGAGGAGGTCAGAGAACAACTTGTAGGAGTTGGTTCTCTCCTTCAAATATGTGGGATCTGGGGATAGAACTCCAGTCAGGCCTGGCAGTAACTATCTTCACCTGCTGAGCCATCTCACTGGCAGTGTCTAGTTGCTCATGTCTTTAAAATGCCATTTAATAAAGTTTTATAATGTTCTGTATAAGGAATTTTGTGAATATCTTTTCCTATAACTATTCTGTGTGCTCATATTTTAATTATGTATGTATTGCACTGCATTTCCTGATTTTCATACACTCAGTCATCTTGCATCCCTGAAACAAAGCCAGCTTGGTCATGGTATGCGACCTTCTTGATGTGTTCTTGAATTTAGCTGCTCACATTTCACTCGAAATTGTGTTCATCAGGGAAACAAGTCTATATCTTTCTTTTTTGTTGTATTTTTATCCAGTTTTGACATCAGGGTAAAGTAAATTGAAGAATGATTTGGTAGTGGTTTGATGGAACAGTTCGTGCAGCATTAGTGATAGCTCTTCTTTAGAGCCGGGTAGAATTCACAGTGAATCCATTCAGTCCTGGGATTTTTCTTATTGGGAGCCTCAACCTTCTTGCTCATTCTGAACCTACTGAAGCTGTTTATATCCTCCTGGTTTAAGTTCAGTAAGTCATAAGTGTTTAGGAATTTATCCACTTCTTTTATATGCACTGGTATTTTGGAATAGAAAATTTTAAACCATTCCCTGAGGATCCTCTGGATTTCTTCAGAATCTGGTCTAAGATCACCCTTTTCATCTTTAATAACATTAATTTGGATCTTCTCTTCCTTTCCTTTGGTTAGATTGTCTAGGGGTTTGTCAATCTTGCTTTTTTAGAAACAGTGCTTAAAAAAACTTTCTCTTTGAAGGAGTTTTTGGATTGATCTAGACTCCATCTCATTAATTTCTACCTTGATCTCTGCATGTCCTGCCATCTGTTGCCTTTTGGCTTAGCTTGGTCTTGTTTTCTAAGATCTTGAGGTACAACATTATGCTGTTTGTTTGAGACCTCTCTAACTTTTAATGTAAATCACTCACAGTTATGAACTTTCCCTTTAGAACTACCTTAACTATATCCTAAATGTTCTGATAAATTATGCTATCATTTTCATTTGATTCTAGGAATTTTTAAATGTCCTTCCTGGTTGCTTTCAATGACCCATTGTTTGTTCCAGGGTGTGTTGTTCAGTTTCCACATATTTGTGTGGTGTCTGTAGTTTCTTTGTTATTGATTTGTAGAGTTATTCCAGGATGATCTGATAAGATACAAAGGGATTATTTTAATCTTTTTTGCATTTGTCAAGACTTTCTTTGTGGCCTAGAAGGTGCTCTATTTCAGAACAAGTTCATGATATGCTGAGAATAATGTGTATTCCATTCTACTGGGTGAAATGTTTTGTAGAGATCTGTCAAGTCTACTTGATCTATGATTTAGTTTAACTTTGAAGTTTTTTTCATTCATGTTTAGACTGGAGGATCTATTTAAAGATGAGAGTTGGATACTGAAGTCACCTTCCATTACTTTATCAGAATTTATATGATCATTTATACCAAACAACACTTTTTAAATGAAATTGGAAACTCCAGTGTTTGTAGGTGTGTTTGTAATTGTTTTATGCACTTGGTAAATTATTCCACCTTATGTGGAATTATATGTTTTGTCCTTCTTTGTATCTTCTGACTAATTTTGGTTTGAAGTACACTTTATAAGATTTTAGCTTTCATTTTCTGGAAAGATTGATTTCTATCCTTTGAATTTTAGATCTTAGATGATTTTGTCCCAGAGGTAAATTCCTTGAAGACAACAGATAGTTGGATCTTATTAATTGTTGAGAGAGCTTTGCCAGCCCATGTAATGTTGTAGGCTGTCATTTTGGATTTTCTTTGTTATTTTCTTCTTTCTCTCCTTAGTATTACAGGTTTGTTGGTGTATTACATTGGACATGATGGATCCCTTTGTCCCTCATTGTTCAACTGTTCCTCTCATGAAACTTATTCTTTCCTGTAATCTCATGATTGAGACCATCTTTCTTCTTACTCTGTGAATAGTATTCCTTTTATTGTCTTCTTCAGTGCTAGCTTGGTGGTGATCAAAAGCCTTAGTTTGTGCCTGCTTTCAAATGCCCTTTTTTTTTTTTCTCCTATCAATGTTAAAAGATAGTGCTCCCAGATATAGTAGTCTTTGTTGGTAGCTATTTACTTTCAGAGCCTTCTAGCTTTTAGGATAGTTGAAAAATCTCATGCTATCTTTATGTGTTTCTCTTTCTAGGTGAGTTGATGTTTTTTTCTACTGCCTTTAATACTGTTTCTTTGCTTTGTATTTTTTTGACAACTTGACTATAGTATGCCACAGATCAGTTCTCTGGTCACATCTATTTTGGGTTCTAAATGTCTCTTATACTTAGATATCCATTTCTTTCTCTAGAGTGTTTCAGATTTTATGCTCTGACTTTATCAAATAAATTTCCTATGCCTTTAGTTTATAATCTCATTTCCCTCTACCCTGTGGATTCTTAGGTCTCAATTCTAGATCATATCCCAGAGTTCTTGGATATTGTGGTCATGCTTAGCTATTCATCTTTTAGTGATGTTTTAATGTAGCATTTGCTCAAACTCGTCCTTTATTACTGATACTATTTCTTCTATTTGGTGGAGTCTATTGGCAATGCTTTCTTCTGAGTTTATTTGGATTCCTTATTTTTCATTTCCAACATTTCTTGCTGAATTTCCTTATTCTGTTGGTGACTTGTGTCTGCTTATACCTCATTTACCTCCTTGCTTGTCTCTTTTTACTTTTGTTAATAAACTTTTGAGATCATTATTTGCTATTTTACCAACTTTGACTAAAGGAGCTTTGTGTGTGTGTGTGTGTGTGTGTGTGTGTGTGTGTGTGTGTGTGTGTACATTATTCAAACAGAGTCAAATGTGTGCCCCCAACTGCTCTTCCATGTGGTTTTTTCCACTGGAACCAAGAGAGCCTCACCCTTAAATGAGATTGACACCCCTTTCTCCAGCAGTCACAGGTCTCCAATAGCTCCTAAGGTAGGGCTGGGCTGCTTACTGACATCCCCTCTTTCCTTCTGGGATTTTGTCTGGCTTGACCATCTGTGGAACTTGTGCATGCTGTCACTATTGCTGTGAGTTCATATGAGTAACTGATCGATTGTCTGGAAAACTCTGTTTCCTTGTGGTCATCCCTACTTCTGGTTCTTAACAATCTTTCTGCCCCCCTTCTGCAATGATCCCCAAGCCTTGGGAGGCAGAAGTTTGAAATAGGTGTCCTATTCAAGGATTAGTACTCTGCAGTCATTAATTCTCTGCATGTCGACCTGTTGTGATTCTCTCTGTTAATCACCAATATGAAAATGAGATGGAACAAAACAGATCCACATATGTGTCAATTGATCCATTGCAGGAAGGAAGTTATTTATAAACAATGCCAGAACATTTGGAGGCACATATAAAAGTGTGATTTAGGATAGATTATTGATAAAAAAGATAAAACTGGCCAGGTGTGGTGGCATGCCTTTAATAGAGGCAGGGGCAAATAGTTCTTTGTGGGTCAGAAGCTAGCCTGGTCTACATAGTCCAGCTTAAGGCTACATGGTGAAACACTGTTTCAAAAACAAACAAATGGATAAAACTGTAAAGTATTATGGAAGATATAGCTGAAAAACTTTCAGAATGACAGGACATGCTGAGACTTACAGAATAATCCCCTAGTGAACAGAGATGTAGCTCATCAGTAGACACAGTTCATTCACCACCATCAAAGAAAAAGAAAGAAAGACCTCAAGTGAAAGTCTTAGAAGCAGTGTTTCCCTCTGCCCTCCTGTCTCTCTTCCTGCGTTTTCCCCCCAACCCCAAGGCAAGCAATGGAACTTTTTTCCCTCTTCTTCAAGGTAGATCATAGAGCAAAAGTCTTTTTCTCCACAGCCAGCCATGAAACTCAAGTTATTCCCTTAACTCTGCTGTGTAAGAGTTGAACATAAAGAAATTCTCTGACTATAATGTTTGGTTACAAGTCATGGAAATTTATTCTAGGAAAGGTCTTGATCCACACCCAGAATAAAGGCATGCTGCATAGAAAGGCATGATGAATCTCAGCACAGGCCTTGCTGGTTTCCCGTCACTGTTGCTATCAGCTCATGCCCCTTAGCCCCATCTTTACTCTGCATGGTGGTTCATGCTTCAGTTTTAAGCTTCCCGTGATGCATACAATTTGATTAAATAAATTTGTTACGCATCTCTTTTGTTAGTACATATTTTGTTATAGAGTTTTCATTCCCAATCCTTCATAATTGGCAGGACAGGACACATCTTTTCTTTTACTCCTACAAACCCAAAATCTTTAAAGGAGACCTAAACGAGGCCAGGCACAGTGGTGTAATCATGCCTGTAGAACCAGATACTTGAGAAAATGAAGCAGACAGAGTAGGCTCTTGCAGAGGACTGGGTTCAATTCCCAGTATGCACATAGTGGCTGACAACCATCCTAATGCCAGTTTCTGATGCCCTCTTCTGACCTGAACAGTCATTGTATGATCCCGGAGCAGTTATGTACATGCAAGCAATACCTTCATACACATAAAATAAAATAACAATAAAGACTTAAAATTAAAACTAAATAAAATCAGCTTAGGTAGTAGAATGAAGATTTTCATTAAAATAAAAGTTTAAAAATAGACTTTAACTATATAATATGTTATAAAATAGAGTACATGAAATCAGGTAGAAGGTGGAAGGAGGTGTAGATAGGAGAAAGGGTCTAAATATGATAAAAATATATGCTATGAAGTTTTGAAAAATTCAATGAAAACTTAAATAAAAAATGAATTAATAGAAACTGTATAATATCACAGTGAAAAATTTCTGTTCCTTCAAAGATATCACTAAAAAATGAAAAGCAAGCTATGCCCCAGAAGATGATCTTTGTGATAGATACATCTGACAGAATCGAAATATCTGTCTCATATATATACATATCTCATATACACGTTATATATTTACACTACATACATAGCTTCTTATTCTATAGATGCATGTACAAATCCTTATTTTAAAGTACTCACTTTCTAAACAATATAGTAGTACGTAGTTTCAGGCAAAAAAAAAAAAAAGCCTCCAGAAACTGCACATTTAACTCCCCTGCCTTCAGAATGCTCATCTCCACGATGCCGCTGTCTGCTCATTTGCTGCAGCCTGAATGAGAGAGCAGATGACTCTATTAGGAAAACACGAAATATTTCTCGGCTACATAATGTCTCCGTTTTTCTTTCACATTGTTAAAAGCAATCTTATAAACCAGAAAATCCAGCAGGGGGGTGTAGAATTCCAGCTTATGAATGTTATGTGTTTCTTTGGAGAGCAAATTCTTTCTTTATTGCTACAACTCAGAAATGTGCTTAATATTGACTAGGGAATAAAAGGTTCTTAAATGTCGTTGCACTAGCACTGACTAAATGGCTCCTCTCTCTGAAAGGGACAGTTCCTTTTTTTTTTATTTGCTTTTAATAAATGTGTTTCACAATCAATTCACAAGCAAACATTGATCAGACAGAAATTTTATTTAAACATTCGCACTGCTGAGGGTAACTAGCCAATTCTCTTTGGTGTTTATGAAAATAGTTGAGTGCAAGATCATTTTTATAAAAGCAGAAATTCTCTACAGGGAGTAAGGCCCATGATACTGGGGCAAGCCAAGGTCAAGGATACATGCAATGCACTTAAGAAGAAATGACTTAGACAGATTAAATTTATATTCTTACAAATAGGCTTATGTAGAGTATGTTTCTTAAAATTATTTACAGGTAGTTATAAAGTGTTCTTTAGAAACAAATCAGACAACGAAAGTGAGTTGAGAGAGGGAGAGGCACTCCTGTGAAACAAGGCTACCTCTTTCCTGAATCATCACGGGTACCACATTTCTTTTTGGTCTTCTATTCTTCTAGACCAACAGAGCTTAGCTCTTTGGTTTTTAAAAATGCCTTGAAACAAAACATTGGAAAGCTGAATCAAGAGGCAAAATGAAAGCCAAACCCCAAACCCATGCCAGTAACCTTAAGACACACCTGTGCTTATTCCAGCTTTGGGGTTCATACTCTGTCCTTCCCTCCTCAAGCACCCGTGTATGTAAGAGGTCAGTAACGAGCTCAAGGCAGCATCAAGGGCTCCCCTATCTAGAACCAAAGGCCCCACTAGGTCATTTCCCACCAGTTCACTGTTCCACGGTTGTCTCGCACCTCTGCCACTATTTTCCTCAGAGGTGGGGCTGTGCCTGATTTCAGCACAGGGGTCTGCAGAAGGCAGTCCAGAAGAGTAGGGCGTGTGGGGTGGAAGCCTATAGGTAGGTCTCAGACATTTCCCAGTGGTCTCCATGCGCACAGCTGTTTGTACCCACGCCTCCAGACTTCCACAAAGGGCTAGAAGAGACCCTGACTCCTTGGATACGAGAAGTGGTAAGTTTTAATTTCTGCCTTTTGGAAAAATACATGTTACTGTTATTCTGTACTGAAAGAAACACACTTCAATAGTTTTGTGACTTGTGTAACAGATTCAAAGCATTTTCACCTGCTATTTCACACTTCTAATGACTTCTTCCTTTTGTCACATGAGTACAGGTGGGATGTGCCCAGAACCCTCTGTCATTCTGTCCCTGTTTACTCCACTTTCCTGGGTTTGATAATCTTTACACTATAGTTTCTTCATCGATGTCTCAAATGTTTTCATGTTGTTAAGTTTACAGGAACTTGTGTGTGTGTGTGTGTGTGTGTGTGTGTGTGTGTGTGTGTGTGTGTATAGGGGTACATGTGCATCTAAGTGTAGAGATCAGAGATTGCCTTCAGGTACCATTCTTCCTTCTTGAGACAGGATCTCTCATTGTCCTGGGGCTCCCTGATTAGGCTAGACAGGCTGAGCAGCAAGCCCAGAGGTCTGCCTGCCTCTAGCACTGGAATTACAAGCACTCACTGTCTCAGCTTTTTCTTACATGGGTTCTGGGTGTAAGAAACATTAAATATTAGTGTTTTCCATAAAACTTGGAACTAGGTTTATGACAAGGCATTCTAATATTTCAATCCCCCCATATCCTGTGAGACTTTTGTTTAAGGAAAGGCCCTGATGCATTCCTGAGCCTGATGGCCTGGGGTGGTGGAGTTCTTTTCCCTTCATGTAGATTCTTTTAAACTAGCCAACCAGGAGAGATTGTGGGTTAGATTCCAGTCAATGGGGGGTGTGGGGGGGAGACACAGTTCTCTTGGTTTAGGAACAAATACTGACAAAACTTCTGCATTCTATGTGTACTTGCTGGATCTGAGTGACCACACAAGGTGCCCTTCTGGAAAAGTAAAACCTGACTTGCTGAGTTACTTTCATTTTGTCCAGGTGTTCTTTGTGTCATATTTATGGGGTCCTTGAACCTCGGATTTTATTCCTAACTTGGGGATCAAAAGCACTGTACCACCTGAGTTATCTCCCCAGCCCTGGATTCCAAGAATTCACTGACATGATTCTGAGACAAATGCTTAGTGCAAGGAAGAACAGTTCTTCTTTGAGGAGGTAAATGCTACCTCTGGACAGGACATTCCTTGTAGGGGGATAAACCTATTGAAAAGAAGGCCTTTATTTTGGAGCCCATGTTGAGTGGTGGGACAAACCTGGGAACTATCATCACAGATCTGCCGTAACTCTACTTTGGCAGCTCTGTCATTCCTGATGTGTTAAGTTTCTGGGTCTTCATACTCTTGTGTTAAAAATAGGCATAAGATCCCTGTCTCAAATGGTTAGGCTATGGTGACTTATAATGTGCCAGCTTGCCTAGGCTAAACTACATTTCCCAGAATTCTCTTCCCTGTTTATTTCTCAGAGGACATTTTGACTAAAAGTGAGAGTGGTGTGAGGCAGGAGCCACATTGACACAACATTTGGAAGGTTTGTGTAGGAAAACATGTTGCCACACATCTGACTTACCTTTGTGCTCCCAAGAAGCAGGCAAGCAGGCAACTGCTCTGTGTTTCCTGCAGTTTTTTCAGTTCCTCTAATTCCTGTGAAAAGACTGCTTTGCTCTCCAATAAATGATGTTAGCTTCCCTTGCAAATACAATCTCTTGTACCAGCCAAAGCTGGAATGAGAGACTGACACACAGAAATGTATTGATAACTATTTTTAAATCGATCTTCCTGAAAAACTCAAATCCCTGATTCAAAGTGTGAATGAAAGCTCCCAGAAAAAAATTCTGCACCTTGGACTGAACTTCCTGCGAGAAGTCCAACTTATTAGCACTTCAGTGATTGTAGAAAGTTTGGAAAGTTGCAGATCCAAAATCTAACTATCATTTACCTTGGGCCATTGTTAGTCCCTAAATAGCCACTTTTTGTCTACTGTGGGGAACAGGCTAGAATGACTCCGTTTTAAGTTGGACTCCATCTTAAGGCTTTAGGCTAACTTCTCCATTTTGTCAACTTTTGCTGTAAGTTTTCAGTTGCAACCACAAGGCTATAAATTAGGCAAGCCCAGGCATGTCAGGCAAGGAAGATGTGCTTGGCATGCGCCGGCTCCCCTAACCAAACATAATGCGTCACTGTAATGCCCCTCCTCTCTTCAATAAAAGGCCCACACCCTCTAGGTTCAAGGTTCTCAACAAGGATCCACTCTGTTGGTGAGGTCTGAGAGTCCGGGCTTAAGCTTGAATAAAGGCTCTTTGTTCTTGCATATGCTCCGGACTCCGTGGTGGTTCTTGGGGAACCATTCTCTGGGCATAACACCTACCTCTGTTTCTGATTTAACATCTTGTGACTGACAGATTAAAAAACCTTTAAGAATGTATTAACTTAAGAAAGCCCTAGCTCCCACCAGCCAAAAGGCTATGAACGCCATCCAATAGAATCTGAAGCTGTAGCTGAGATTTCTCTTTTGCTGTATCTTCCTATATGTTTCCATCAATGTACTTGAAAAGCGTCTTGATTTGTGACTTTTCTTTGTTCTGTTACTATAAAAACTTCATGCACTGAGGTCATTTGGGGACACTAACTTGACACCATAGACCTCAATACAGATGAAAGAATGTGTGGATTCCAGTTGGGGGAGCAAGTGAGGAAAGGGCTATAAAGATGATTAAGACTGACTGAGATATTCTGCATGAAACACACAATGATTCAATTAAAAGAATTTTTTTTTTAAAAAAGGTCATGAATCTGCTTCCATTGTTAGAATAGGGAATTGGGGATAGCCTAAATCTGTATTCCCAGGCCATGGTCCCATATATTTGGCTCCAGAATAAACTGTCTCTTATCCCTTTGAGGTGAGAGTTATGCTTTTGTGTCAACAGTAGTGTTTACCAATTCATGTGGTAGATATTTTTATCGTGGTTGATTTTAGGCTTCAATGCCATGTCCCTGAACGTGTAGTTAAAAAGATAAGTGTATTAGACTCTTGTGAGCCAGTATGTAAGACTACCAGTAACCCACTTCTGCAGGGGTTTATTTTTTGGAAAGTATAACATGTGTTATAGGGTTCAGCTTGCCTTGGCTCTCACCTACTTTACTGGTTCTTGTTTCTCTGTTTGTTTAGGGTGTTTGTTTGTTTGTTTGTTTGTTTGAAACAGGGCCTCCCTGTAGTCCCAGCTGGCCTAAAGCTTATTAGGTAGACTAGGCTCACCTCGAGCTCACAAAGATTCACCTACAGAGTTTAGGATCAAAGGCGTGCACTTCCACACCCAGCTCTTACCTACTAACTTCTTTCTCTGATACCCTGCTATTCTGATACCCTTCATAGAGACTATCTTAAACAGATCTCCAGCCACTGCATATGATCAAATCCCTAAAATAACCCCTTTGTTATACAAACAGAACTCCATCTTTACCTATAGAAAATGCACGTCCATGGCCCAGGGGATCCCTGAAACCAGGGATCAGACAGCACTGTACCCTATGTATTCTGTTCTTTCCCTAGACACACACACACACACACACACACACACACACACACACATATATATACATACTTACATACATATATACATACATACAATACAGTATAATTTATAAATTACACATAGTGCTAAATTAATACCAATAACTAATAATAAAATGAATAAATAAAAAATTTCTGTAAGGAAAGTTTTATGAATGTGTTTTCTTTTCCCTGAAAGGATAAAGACAATTATAAATATTTTTAGGCAGGGATAGTACATAGATAATTGAAGTCATGGAAAGCTAAACCACAGACAGGAGAAGCACTGTCAGACAGGTTTCCTAATATATCTAGACAAGTTTCACTTCTTTGACTAACCCTTGGCCCTTGATTGACATGGGGAGTTTGACTGAGATCTCTTATGTGTATTGAAGGGATAGGGCAGGACCATCAAGAAATCACATAAAACTGCTTACCAGGGGTCTGGAACTAGGTGGTTCACTCATTTTTACAAAAAACTGTGCCATGCAAATAATAAATTCCAGTGGCATATGCAGATTTCAGAGTAGATCAGTCATTGTAGACCATAACCTAAAATTTTCCAGGAAACCACTTTATAATAGTTCATACTGACCATACCATGAAGAACAACTTCAGAAAATCATGGCAAGACTACTTACTTGACCTGAGTTGAGAAAACAGATTATTAAAACCCCTCTGTGTAGTTGAAATAAACCTGATTTGAAATAGATTATTCCCCTAGTGTTTACATGAGTTTCGCCTGAGTGTTTGTCCTTATTTGGTCAGAGGGATGATGAGCTGTGTGGGAATTTTGCTCTGTTGTGAAGCAGCAAACCTCTTGGTAGTGACTACCTGTGACATTCCAGTTGAAGCTGATTTGGGTGTGGAAGCCATTAGACAACTATCATTACCTTGATGCTTTTTGTTTGACTCTCACAGTTCTGGGCTCTAGAAACAATGGATTCTCAGTGGGCTGAGTCTGGTGCCATTTTAACAGCCCAAGTTGGGTCTAATGAGTTATCAGCTCACGCAAAGTAAGATAATTCTTGCTTTGCACAAATGTTACAGATTCATTCACACAACAGGGACAGCATTTCTGTGAAATATCTGAGTGACACTTCCAACTGCATACAGAATGAAGAAGGAGTGTCATTTGGAGGAAGACTCTGAAACCAGAGACTCCTGTTGGTAGAACGGAGGGTATGTATGGAGCTTTGTCAACTCCAGACTCAGAAAGCATGACTTATTTCGATGTTTGCAAAGAGTGCTAGTGAGGAGAACGGGAATATGGCATCACCTTGGCTTGGTTTCTTCTAGGCACCCCTGCAAAGCTATTTAGAAGACTTCTTTGTCCAGGGCTGGTTTTAACTGGGAAGCACAGATTTCAGTGTTCCCAAGGTTATTGGATGTTGTTGGAATTCTTGAGAGGCGTCCTCTATCACTGGGCTACTTTGAAAAGACATGGCAGTTGGTGTCCTCTGGAGATGTGGTTATGAACTGTAGCTCTCTGCCTTGTCCTTGGCCTGACATCATGGGCATTTATCCTTTACAGTGGGGAGCCTCACAATCAACATTTGCCTCTGTTTATAATGTTGGTATGTCCTGATCTTACTTGTGTTGGGCTGAGATTGAGATTGCTATTGCTTAGGAAGAGAGCAGTGTGATCCAGTGGTTGACATGCTTGGCCCATAACTTAAACTGTGTTGCATTTGGACATGTTGCTGTTCTTTCTCCTTGCTACATTTTCTTTCACCTTCCTTCAGTTTACTTTGTAAGAGCTTGCATATTCATGAATCTTATCATTTCAACCTGGGCTCTTACACACTGGCTGGCTTTGGCCTGGGCTCCTCTACACGGGCTGCCTGTGCTGCATGGTGCTCTACTGTTCTCCTTCCCTCCCTGTTATATTCTCTGCAAAGACTTCTGGAGGACTTCTCAATGTGAATGTGATCATACTTCTACCCCATCCCACTCTGCACAGAAATCTTTAGCCTTGTACCTTGGGCATCCCTGCCTGACCCCCAACTCCACCTTTGAGCTGCAGCCAGGCTGACCTCTCTCATTGCTGGGATGCATGTGCTCCTTTCCTGGGACATTGTTACTTCCTTTTTGACCAATTCTCTCCTTCAAGGTTCTTAAGGTTTACCAAGTAGTCATGTGCCAGTTAAGTATCAGTTAAGAGTGAGCCGCATGTGTGATGATAGCCCCAGATACAATTATCTAGTAACATTATAGCTATTTTACTTTCTGTAAGACTGTTTTACAATATTTACACATCGATGTGTTTCTCAGAAACTACCTCCATCCTTAAATGATATGCAAATGTACTTTAACTCAGTCAAGACCAAGGAGGCCATCTGCTTTTCTTGTAGAGACACGTGTTTGGGATGCCCAACCACTGTAATAATGTTGCAGAAGTTGGATTCCATTTCTTTATTAGCCTGTGAGGGCAGGGAGCATGAGCCCATTTTGATCTTGACTGAATCATTTCTGCTTGGCACTGAATGACTCACCATAAATGTGTGCTGTGTTAGAAGGCAGAATGAATGCTGTATCAATTTGTTTTATAACATAGTCCTTCCTCCTCCCCTGTTCCACCTAATCTTGAGTGATGCTGGGCACAAACTGTTTAATCATAAGCAATTTGTTTAAACCCATGCAGGACTGTGGAGAATGCTTATGAAAATATATAAGGAATCATACACTAACACAGAATGTTCCAAAGTAATTTTAAATAAATGATATGCTACTTGGAATTCTATTAACAGGACTTTAAAACTCTCCTCTCATCAAAATGTTCTGATTAAAAGAAGGATGTTGGAGGTATCAACATATCTGATTTTAGTTATACTATAGAGTTATAGTAGTAAAAAGAGTACACTACTGACACCAAACAAACACAGAAATCAGTGGAATAGAAGACAGTACCCATATACAAGATCATACAGTTACACAGATCGACCTAATTTTGGACAAAGATGCTAAAAATACACACTGAAGAACATTTCCTGCTGGGAAAACAGCATGTCTATATGTAGAAGAATGAAATTAGACCTCTATCTCTCACCTTGTATAGACATTAACTACAAATAGATCAAATATCTTAATGAAAGATCTGAAATTCTGAAACGGATAGAGGAAAAACTACAAGATAGTTATAAGCAAGAACTTTCTGAATAAGATTACAGTCAGTTGGGAAATAAGACTAACAATTCAAAAATGGGATTTCATTAAGTTAAAAAGCTGTTCAGCCAAGGAAACAACTGAGGGATGAAATATCCCACAGCAATAAGAGGAAGATCTTTGCTAGCTATTCACCTGAAAGAGTATTAACAGATAGAACACACTGAGAACTAAAAACTGACAAGAAATCAAACAACCTAACAAGTAAACGGGCTAGCGAAATGAGAAGACGTCTCATAAAAGAAGTATACGTGACCAATAAACACATGACAAAGTTTAACCTCATTTGCCGTCAGGGAGGTGCAAATTAAAACTACATCGGGATTCCACATCATCTCAGTCAGAATGGCTACCTTCAAGGAAACAAATTTCAACAAATGCTGGTGAGGATGTGGACAAAACAGAGCCCTATACACTGCTGGTGGGAACATAAACTAGTGTGTCCACTGTGGAAGTCAGTATGCAGTTCCTGAAAAACTTAAAATAGACCTGCTATATGACCCAGCTGGACCAGTCCTGGACCTTTGCCCGAAGGACTCTTTGTCAGCATTCCTCAGAGATGCTCATGTGTCGAAGCCCACTGCAGCACTGTTCACAGTAGCTAAGTTATGGAGCCAGCCACGATCAGAGATGCTCATGTGTCGAAGCTCACTGCAGCACTGTTCACAGTAGCTAAGTTATGGAACCAGCCATGATCAGAGATACTCATGTGTCGAAGTCCACTGCAGCGCTGTTCACAGTAGCTAAGTTATGGAGCCAGCCACGATCAGAGATGCTCATGTGTCGAAGTCCACTGCAGCACTGTTCACAGTAGCTAAGTTATGGAACCAGCCACAATGTTCATCAGCAGAGGAATGGATTAAGCACACGGGAAAAGTCTGAAGCTTTCCTGTCATAAAGAATGGAGTTTTGTCATGTGCAGGAAAAGGGATGCAATTGGAGATAATCAAATTACGTGAACTAAGTCAGGCTGAGAAAGACGAATATCATATCCATTCTCATTTGCAGATTTTATAGAGGTACATAAAATCATATTTATACAGAGGGTAGGAAGGTAAACGTGAAGTTGTCTACAGAAACAAAGAGGACGATAGAAAGGTGGGACGGGAAGGGGAGGGTAATGGGGAATGGTGTGGGAGAAATATGCTGAAGTGCATGAAAATGTCCTTATGTAACTCACTTTAATAAAATAAAGCCAGGTATCAGTTCCCCTTAGGAGTCTCATGGACTCAGAAGATTCCCAGTGCGTGCTTGTTGATAGCGGTGATGGCAGCATCTCTGGCACCAAGCTTGGTTACTATGGGGACAAGCCTGAGCTCACTGATGAACAGCAAAGGAGGCATTGGGGGATGTCCAGTGCCTTGTGAGTGACAGCAGCTGCCTCCATGCAGTCTCACTGCTAAGTGCTCTTATTGCATTCTGCATCTTTAATCATTATTCCTGTGGGCACATGCCAAATCTTTATAGCAGGATATTTGATCGACATTTGAGGAGCTCATGGTTCACCTCTGAGCACAGGTCCATTCTTGGTTTCTAAGGCATGGATTGGATTTTCTGAACCTTTTCTGCTTTGTGGAATAATCACTGTAGCACTGGTCTGTGAGTTGAGTGTGAAAAATTAGTGTATGCAGCTCTATGCTTTCCTTTTTTCAGGCTAATCTAAGCAATAGGGAGAGGGTGTCCTGCAGATGGTTTAAGGTGATCAGAACGGGTAGTGTGGCATAGAATGACTCAGGGCTTATTTATCAAATTCTCTTGCTTCCTGGTGCTTCTCTGCACACCATTTGTAAGACACTGAAAGAAAAAGTCTCTGGACACAGGAAAGGTAGTTCTGTGATTACAGTATACAAAGCAAGTCAGTAAACATCTAAATCAAATCCTACCCATGGAATGCCATGGAGTGAATCCTTCTAGCCTTAATTGTTTCTGCAGTAACTGTAGCATTATCTACTAACATTTTTTTTTTTTTGCTTGAAAAGGCAAATGACTTCAATTCAGTTGTGAATTCAAGAAAGAGTAACAGAATAATCATGGAAGTAAAATGTTATGGAAACTATGAAGCAAGAACTTACAGGAGAGTGTAGAGAAGCCCCCTCATTCAACACATGGAGCATTGCTTGGATGCAGTGAGCTGGCAGTGAGTAAAATGAAGGCCAACCAATCAAACGCCCATTGTAGACGGAAATATGGGGGAAGCAACAAATATGGGCTTTGCGTCTGAAGGAGATCAGGACAGAGGCATTCAAGGTGCACTGTGTGCGGACTGTAAACAGCTGGCTGCCCAGAAAGATGCTTCCTGCGAACGTTTGGACAGAGTACAGGTCTACTACAATTACAGAACGCACTCATTTTATCCTTGCTGAAAACATTTTATGATGAGAAGTAGTCAGTCTTCCACATTTGGATCTGCCTCTGGGTGCTCCTTCTTCCACCTGTTTTTTAGTACCCTGCTTGGTCCCTTCCTCTTTCCCTCCATTCATCCATTTTACCCTCCCTCCCCTCCTTCCCTGTTCCATCCATCTGCCCACCCCCTACCCCTTCACATACCAGAACAGATTCAATAAGCAAGTTTCATTACTTATGAAGACCCAAGGACAGTGGCAAGTTCTGGGGATGCTGCCATTCGTAGTGGTTGCGATGCTTGTGGAGTTTACATTGTAGTCTCAGATTGGTAAGCATGAGTCCTATGAGACAAGTGCAGGATGGGCCTCTTTTGCAGAATATTGCAGCCATGGTGAAAGGTCCCAGCTAATAGAGCTGCTGCACACATACACACATGCTCAACAGGGGCCTGTGTTCTAAGGACTTGACTGGGAGTAACTCACTTATTCCATTATAACCCTGAGAATTCATACTGGCTTCATATTTTGCATAGGAGGAAACTGAGCCAAAGAGACATCAACTGACTTGTCTGGTCCCCAAACTCATGGCTCAGGGTAGGATCAGATACTAAGTATAGGTAGTACCTGCCAGCTTCCTGGCTTCCCTGAAATATCTTTCATGGCCTCTGTGTCTGTGCTAAATGCCACAACCCTCTGTGCAGGGAATCTGAAATATATATGCTCATTATGATAAAGTACTATTAACATCAAGGAGCTTGAACCATGTGATAAGATTGACGAAGTCATGCTATTCCTTAATTCATTTCTGCACTCTCCTCCTCAGGCAGTAGAAAGAGCTGGAGAAGCTCCAAGAGTCATGAGGCAAGTCATTTAGAACTTGGAAAACTTCCCAGGCACAGCCATTGGACTGCATTTGCCAATAGCAACATCAGAGAAGCGTGCAGGGACTCAATTGCTGAGATACACTGAGTCTGAGGGCTAGAGACTGACAGCTGGTGAATTCTGCCCGAGCCCTATGATTCTGAAAAATCATCTCCACTTTCTCCACATTTGTGTGGTGAAGATGACCTGTTGTAACAAAGACCTTTCCTACAGGACCTGATGGCTCAGGATGCTTCATTGTTTAGGAGACCAGAGAGAATCTTAGACTGTCCACTCTTTGCTTTAGGAATGATTAGCTGAACTGCTTGTCCCTAGTGAATGGTCAGAACAAAACGCTTGCCATCAGAAGCAAGTAAACTTCTGTCCTTCCCCTATGCCCTTGTGATACCTCCTCATCTGCTGATGGTCACAATACCCCTGTCACAGGAATGCATTCTTCTCTTTGCACCATCCCTCCAAACAATCTTTGCTCATCAGGTCCATCTCTTTTTATTTGGTAAGGTGAGTACCAGTTCCCAAGGGGAGAGCTGCTCTTTGGTCAAGGCAGCTGCTAAGGTGAGGCTGTAGGAACGCTGAGTGTAAGTGAACAGAATCCAGGACTGAAAGAAAGTAGGAGCAATGACAGAAAGAAGGGAAGGGAATGAGGAGGGCTGGGAGGGAGGAGAGGAGGGGAAGGAGAGGAAAGGAAGAAGGAGGAAGGGAAAGGAGGAGGAAAGGGAAGGAAGAAGGGTGGAAGGGAGGCAGACAAACAAGTTCTGGCAAACTGCTTATGTTCTGAATGAGTTTTAAGGTCTTGACACTCCATGTCATCAACCCTTACCTCTCCCTTTACTGGGAACCTTGCTGTGCTGTGACTAGAGATCCTAGGGCGACAAGGAGACACCCCTCAGCTTCCAGTCACAAGCAAGCACTGAATCTGAGGCTCCGCTCTTCTGTAGGTCTTCAGTCCAAGCTTGGGCATCCACATGCTGACCAGCTGCACTTGCATCATCCCGTCTCTACTTTCATCTTACTTCCATATGGCTTCCTCTTCCACAGAGCGCTCATCAGCCTCCTTCATCTTCAAGATCTCTGACCCAGGATAGACCACCTAACTCTCTACCATTCAAAGTTAGAGTCAGTTGTTGTTCTGATAAACCTGTGTTCAGTGTCTAGCCTAGTTCATCTGTCTTCCCAGATGGTATTCTCCCAGGATAAGTTCCCCTATTGGTCATCCTCGGATATGTAGAAACCAAGGTCACCTGAGCTATGTGTTACCAAATATTGTGAGTTTTTCACATTATTATATTTCTTATTTGTGCTCAGAATTCAACTTGATCCTTGAAATCTTTTCTGGGCTTGGCTTAAAATTCTGCTGATCCTATTATAAATTATTACCCGAGGCAGGTTCATGGAGAAGAAAGTAGAGGCCAGTTACCCTTCAGAATGAGCTTTATTAAGCGAACACTGCAAACATAGGGGCCATGCTCAGGCCTTAAGATAGAAGAGAAATTGGGAAGGAGAGAACATCACATCTGAGACATCATGATGAACCTAGAGGAGAGAGAGAGAAGCCTCCCTTCAGAAACTGGGAGAGGAGCTTCACTAAGAGCAATAGGTAAAATGGACGAGTAGGAGAGGCAGCCACCACACACAGCATGGGATGTGTCTGAAGGAGTGAGAGCCTTCAGTGAAACCCCCTGAATGGGAGAATTTCTGGGAGTGGCGGGAAATTCCACACCACGTGATTCAGTCTAGCTTAGCATAGGTGGCGAGAAGCATGGAAGAGGCAGGTATTAAGAAGGAATGTAAACTTACCTTGCAGTTGCAAGAAGGAAGGAAGGGCTGCTCTTTGCTGTGTGCTCTGATCTTCATGTAGGAGCTGCAGAAACTTGTCAGCTGTCGGGGACATTGGCCCTGAGGCCTGGGAGAAAGAAAGACAGCTAGACAGTCCATGATCCCTCAGAACCTAGGGTCATGCACGTGTGAGGCAAACAGCCTTCCTCTGAGCTACAGCCCAGCCCCACACAAGCATCCTGAAGTTTCTTCTTTGCCTCTTCTGATGAGTGCAGTGCCTCTCATTCATGGGTCCAAACTTGCCATGCACGTTTCATCAGAAGACTTGAACCAACATTTTCATAGTTTCAACAATTATTTCTACCAAGATGATTCGAAACTTGCTGTTCTATACTCTCCTCTCTTGAAAGCTGTGGTGGTGTGCCTCCTCTCTGCCATGTGTTCTTATTAGACTCAAAACAACCACAAACCAAACTTCTCATTTCTACCTGGCCTCCTCTCTGGATCTTGGAGTGAGAACAATATAGTATTTGTGTCCCATGAAACCTTGTGCTATTTCTCTGTGACTTTGTCCCATGGAGATCCCACATCTCACTGCCTTGCTGTTCTTGCTTCCCCCATTCAGTGATTGTTAACATGTTAATCCAGACTACCATTATTTAAAATCTTAATTGCCATAATACTTTAGTTAGTTTCTCTGATTTTGGCCCTTTCTACACAGGATACTATCCAAGTCACATCTGAAATCTTGTTAAACCATTACTTTCCGTATTGCCTTGCCTAAACACCCTTAGTTATCTTTCTTGGCATTGCATCTTCACAGAAACACAACTCTTACAGTTCCAGTCACACCATCATCAGCCACCTCCACCTCAGTCAAAACCGTAAACTCTGTGGCCATTATACATCCCGTGCTTCCTCCTCCCATCACATCTTTGAGAAGCAGTCAATTCTGCCTGAAATGCTTTCCCAGTATCCTTCCCACTATCCAAACATCATGAATAGGATCTTTGATAGCCCTTCTCTCGGGAGTATTTTTCTTATTCCATCTATCCTCTGGGAACTATTTCTGATAAAGTATCCTATTAGCTCCCAAATATTAGTTTATGAAGTGGAGATAAGTCAGTGTGTAACTGGACTATTTTTTGTTGAATCATTGTCTCGATCATCTTTATGCCCCTTATCCACTGGCACTCCCATAGACCCTCAACTGGAATCCATACATTCTTTCATTTGTGTTAAGGTCTATTGTGTCAAGTTAGTGTTCCCATGTGTTCCTCAGGGCAGGTTCATTCACTGAGGTCTAGTCAAGGTATCTAGAGTCCCTTACATTAGGAAATAGCTCATTCTCACCCAACAGTAATCAGTCACCAAGATATCTTAGCAAACATTAGGGTCTGCTACCCATTTCTCAGGTTTCATGCTAGACTTTTGTCTGCTTGAATATGCCAAAAACACTGCTGTTGGTCATATGGGCTTGTGGGACTCTTATTTACATATGGTCATGTACCTCTTCACTAGCTTTTACAATCTTTCCACCCACTCCTGAGCAATGCCTGAGGCCCGGGTGAGTGAAACTCTGTAGATTCCTAATCTCCATTCTTTGGTCATTTGTGACCTTTTGTGTTACTGGCCCTCTGTTGCATGAGAGAGTTGGATTAATAACAGGTAAGAGGTTCATTAGTGTCCTCTTTACCACTTGTTCCATATTGCATGAACCTTAGATGTAGATGTTGCAGTGTAGATATGCCAATTAGGTGTGGGAAATTCATGAACAATGTCACTCTACAACCAGTTGAGATTCTTTGTGGTAGTCTCTGTCAGGTACAACCAAAGCTTCTTTGATGAGTGTTGACTGGGATACTTGACTGTATAAGGATACTTATTTTGCACTTAGTAAGAGGTTACATTAGCCTAGGAATGTGACAGCCTTGGGGATTTTACTGAGATCTATGATCTCTTCAGTCATGTGTATTTGGCCATGATTATGGTACCAAACATGAGTTTCCTCCCATTGAATCAATTATGTAGCTGTTGATTGGCCCCAAGATAAAAGTGCTACTATTGCATAAGTGTCGATGGCTGTGCCAGTCATTGATGTGGCTATTTGGTCATGAAGCTGGAGTTGGGCCATCATTGATGTTCTCCCTTGGCTGCTTGCATAGTGCCTCCAGACCTATAAGAGCTAGCCATCAGGAGAAGTGGCTTCCAGGTCAGTTTGAGCTCTATTGATCCAAATTCAGTCTCTGAAGTATGTCATTTTTGACCAGTATGGTCTTACCTTCAAGTTCAGAGGTGGGGGTGGGAGATCAAGGGCTGTGTCAATAGCCTGTATAATTTCAAGAGTCTCTTGAAACACCCTGGCCATTAACTCAGAAGAAGGTTTCTCCCGTCTGGCTGTTTCTTGTTATATAATGTAGCCTTCAGCTATATACATGGACTCATGAAGAGATATTGTATGTGGAATTTGTCATTAGGTTGTTACACTAATATGATTCCCTCTGGTGTTTTATACTAGTGAGGCATTATCTCTCTCCTATTTCTCTCTCCTCTCTCTCTCCCTTTCCCTGTCTAAATCTCCCTCCATGCCTTCTCCATTTACACAGTCCACATTTTTCCCTTGTTAATACCAGTCTCCTATGGCCCCACATCTCTTGAATTTCTTCTTTCCCTTCATCACCATAGTTCCTTGTATAACCCTTCCTTCCCCCTCCTATATAAGCAACCCCCTTTTATTTATTTCTCCCTTAGTAACACCTGTCTCTGACTATTCTTCTTTCTCAGATTTTTTTCTTTCTCTTTACCTCCCTGGTTCCTTTCAATTTTCCTGGTTCCTGCAGTTACATCTGGACACATACACACATATAAGGATTTGGTACTAAGATCCACAAATGAGAGAGAACATACGTTGTTTTTGTGAGTCTGTGTTTCTTTACTTAGCATAACAGTTTCTAGTTCTCCATTTACATGCAAATGTCATGATTTTGTCTTTCTTTATCACTGAGTGGACTCCACTGAGTATCACATTTCATTATCCGCTCATCAGTTGAGGGATACTTATCGTTGCTTACATATCATAGCTATTGTGAAAAGAGTAGCCACAAACATGGTTTTACAAGTATCTCCGCGATAGGATGAGTCCTTTGAGTATCTGCCAAGAAACAGTACAACTGGGTCAAATAGTAGATTCATTTTTAGTTTTATAAGAGTTCTCCACACTGTTTTCCATAGATTTGTACAAGTTTTGCAGTCCCAGCAGCAGTGAAAAAGCATTACTGTTTCTCTACAACCTCTCCAGCATTTGGTATCATTTATTCTCTTGATCTTAGTCAGTCTGACTGCAATAAGATGAAATTTTAAAGTGATTTTAATTTGAATTTCCCTAATTATTATTGATATTGAACAGTTTTGAGAATTTTCTCAGCCATCTTTATTTCTTCTTTTGAGAACTCACTGCTCAAATCCTTAGCCCATCTTTTAATTGGGTCACTTATTGTCTTGATTCTTTGTATTTTGAGTTGTTTATATATTCTGCATGCTAAACCTCTGTTAGATATACTGCTGGTGAAGATTTACTCCCACTCTGTGGGTTTTCTCTTTACATCCTTGGTTTTTTCCTTTGGATGTCAGAAGCTTTTCAGTTTAATGAGGTCCCATTTGTTGATTGTTGACCTTAATTCCTGAGCAGCTAATATCTGGTTCAAAAAGTAATTTCCTATATTTAAATCTTGTAGGTTACTGCCAATGTTTTCTTCCAACAGTTTCATGTTTCACATTGAGGTTGTTGATTGATTTGTAGTTTACTTTTGTACAAGGTAAAAGATAAGGCTCTGGTTTCATTCTTCTGCCTGTAGAGATCCAGTTTTGCCAGCACTATTTTCTGAAGACTCTATCTTTCCTCCAGTGAGTGTTCTTGACACCTTTGTCTAATACAAGGTGGAGGAAATTCCATTTACTCATGTTTGAGTCTTCAGTAATATTTCATTGAACTATGGGTCTATTTTGGGGCTAGTACAATGCTGTTTTTTAAGACAGTAGCTCTGTAATGTAGTTGAAATCTGGTATAGTAATCCCTCCCTGCATTGCTCTTTGTGTTCAGGGTTGATTTGACTATCTGGGGTGTTTTAAGCTTCCATATGAATTATTGGATATTTTTTTCCTAATTCTGTGAAAAATGGCATGGGAATCTGGATTGGTATTGCATTGAATCTATGTGTTGCTTTTGGTAGAATGGTCATTTTCATAATATTAATTCATCCAGTCTATGAGCATAGGAGGTAGGTCCTTCCATCTTCTGATGTCTTCCTCAAACTCTTTCTTTAAAGATTTAAAATTTCCTCCATTTAGAATGATATTGGCTATGGATTTTTTTGTAAATGCTTTAATTATGTTAAGGTATATTCCCTCCAGGTCAATTCTCTCTAGGACTTTTAACATAAATGGGTGTTGAATTTTGTCAAGGAACATTTCTGCATCTGTTGAGATGACCATGTGATTTTTTACTTTGAGTCCATTTATGTGTTTTATAATGTTTATTGTCTTATGTATATTGAACCATGTGATTTTTATCTTTGAGCACATTTATATGCTTTATGACATTTATTGACTTACATATGTTGATCTGTCCTGCATCCTTGGGATAAAATCAACTTGATCATGTAGATGATCTTTTTATGTCTGTCTGTATGAGGTTTGCAAGTATTTTGTAGAGAATTTTTGTATCTAAATGTGTCTATAGTTTTCTTTTCTGGTTATATCATTACCTGGTTTTAATATTAAAGTGATGCTGGATTCATAGAAGGAATTAAGGGATTTCCCCTCTGTTTCTCTTTTTAAATAATTTAAGCAATATTGAATATATTGGATAGATCTTCTTTCAATGTGTGGTAGAATTCTGTTGTGAATCTATCTGGGCCTGGGCTTTTATTTAGTCAGGAAGTTTTGTATTATTGTTTTAATTTCCTTATATGTTATGGGTTTGTTTAAGCTGCTGATCTCTTCTTGATTTAGTTTTGGTGATTCCAATGATTTCATATACACATCCATTTCTTTAAAGTTCTCAATTTAATAGTATATAGTATTTAAAAGTATTCCCTTATCATGTTCTGGATCTTTTTGTTGTCTGTTTTGATATTTCTCCTTTCATCTCTGATTTTGTTGATTTGGATTTGGTCTTTTTTTCTTTTGGTTAACTGAGCTTAGGGTCTGTCTATGTTCATCCTTTCAAAGAATTAGCTCTTGTGTTCATTGATAATTTGTATTATTTTCTTTATTTCTATTTCATTGATTTCTGCTCTAGTTTTTGTTGTTTCTTCTTGTCTACAGGTTTTGGTTTCATTTGTTTTTGCCTTTCAAGATTCTTGAGTTGCAATATTAAGTCGTGCTTCCTCTGATTTTTTAATATAGGCACTTAGAGCTATAAGCTTCCCACTTAGGACTGTTCTGGGGGTTTGTTGTGTTATTGTCATTTTCCTTTAATTCCTGGCATACTTTTATTTCATTCTTAATTTCTTTCGACCCATTCATCATTCAGGAATGTGTTGTTTTTGTCTCCATGAGTTCAAGTAGTTACTAGGGAAACTTCTGGTGTTGATTTTAAGCTTTATTGTACTTTGGTCCAGTGGAATGCATGGAAGCATTTCTCTTTTTATATTGGTTGAGATTTGTTTGTGTCCCAGTATGTGGCCAATTTTAAAGAAAGTTCCCCGAGTTATTGAAGAGAATTCTTTGGAGGTTGGGTAGAATATTCAGTAGATATCCCTTAGTGTTGTGCATAATGGAAGTTGGGTCTGGCCAGGCCACCAGCTAGGAGGAATAGAGGCATGGCTCCTGTGGGTGTGGTGTTCTGCTCTGGCTAGTCATGAGAAAGAACCTGCCTACCTGGGGACAAACTTACTATTTTGTATTTGGCTTACTATTGGCTGTATTTGGGACCCCACACCATAAGGTCATTGCTATCCAGGCCTATAAGAGCTTGTGCACCTAGTCAATAAACGAGTTGGCAATGCTACACGCTTGGCCTGCTTCCCATCCATCTCCTGGAGTCTGCGGCTTGACTCTGCATCTACTTGCTCCTGTCCCCACTCGGGCTGACCCCCCTCGGTCCCCTCAGGCTGGCCCTAAGTGCTTTGACTCAGATACCTTAGGTCCATTTGATCTAGGTTGTTGTTTAAATCAGTTGTCTCTCTGTTTATTCTTTACCTGGCTGCCCTGTCTAATGGAGACAGTGGGGTATAGAAGTCCCCTACTACTAGTGAGTTGACATCAATCTGTGTCTTAAAGGCCTGAGGTATTGATTTTTGAAGTTGGGTGTGCCTGAGTTTGGTGGATATATGTTCATGATTGAAATAACTTCTTGGATAATTGTTTCTTTGATCGTAATGGAATGACCCTCTATATCTCTTCTGATTGGTTTTAGGTTGAAGTCTATCTTTTCAGATATTCAAATTGCAACCCCTGCTTGCTTCTCAGTGCCATTTGCTTGGAATACTTTCTTCCATCCTTTCACCTTAAGAGAGTGCCTGTCCTTGAAGATGAGATGGGTTTCTTGCAGATAACAAAAAGATGGATTTTGTTTTTTGATCCAGTGAAAAAAAAACTGTCTTTTGACTGGGAATTTCGCCATTGAAAGATCTATATTGGCTCCCATCATTTTAATTTCTGTTTGCATTCATGGTCTAACTTTGTGGCTCCATAGTTATGCCTTCATTTAGTTTCTTTCTGTTGCCCCTTGGGTATAGTCATTCTTTTCTTCAGCCCTTTGTATTGCTTCAAGTATTCTCTAAAGGGCTAGTTTTCTGGATATGAATTCTTTCAGCCTATTCCTATTGAGGAAGATTGACTTATTGGGTTTTTCAATTGCTTCTTCATTTCAACCCAAGTTTTCTTTAATATTTCTATCTCTTGTGAATTCAGTCAGAAGTTTACCCCTATCTTATTTTAGTTCTTTGATTTGTTTGTGTGTTCTTTAAATTCATTGAATTATTTTATCACATTCATAATTGTTCTTTTAAACTCTGTGTCCCGGGTTATATCTATTGGGTTCCCATGGAACTTTTTTATAGGACTGGTGATATTTGGTGGAAACATATTATTCAGGTTCTTCATATTATTATTTTTTCACTGTGATCTTGGCATGTGCATTTCTTCTGTTGTTTTGATTCTGATGTGAGACTCAAGTCTTCCTTTGTTGAACTGAAGTCTGATTCTGTTTGTATACTTGATGTGACTTGGTTGTTTTCTTATTGGGTATGAAAAACTGGTTGTTTAAGGCTTTGGGGTCTCTCTTTTCATTTTATATTGGTGGGATCAGATGGCTCTAGTCCAGGTGCTCAGAAGGTCCCTCAGAGACACAATTTTCCTGAGATCAGATGCTCACAGGCTCTCTCTTAAGGTCTGGACCCCTACTAAAGGACACAGAAGCCTTGCACTGCAGCAGTGGGAGGTGCTACAGAGGGTACCAATGTCGCGGGGTGGGCACAGTGAGATGTGGAGATCTCACAGGCAAGCAGAGGTAAGAGGGTAGTCCAGAGATCTGGGTGTCAGGAGCAAGAGCAGGCCTGTGCCCAGGGCTAGAAGGAGCCTGAATCCTTATTTAAAATGAAGGGTTTGAGAACTGTCAAGATGGCTTTGCAGGTAAGGGACTGAGTTGGATCCCCAGAACTCAGATGTGGAAGGAGAGAACTGACTCCAACAAGCTGCCTTGGAAGTCCCATATACATGCCGTGGCACATGGTTCACCCTGCCCCACGCACACCCACTAAATAAATATTAAGAGAATACACTATTTGAGGGTAGTTGGGGTATAGTTCTGTGGTAGAATGCCCAGTATATGCAACAATCTGGATTCAGTTTTCAGGACCACAAAAAGAAGCAATGTGTTTATGGGTTTGCTGTGGGCTTGGGGATCTTATTTCATCATGTACAAACCTGCTGGATTTGAATGTGCAGTTGGTGGTGTCTTAGTTGAGAAATCTTCAAATCTTATTCATATCTCACTTTCCACATGTAAGATGCTATTATCTAGCTAACACATGTGGTACAAGCTGCTCCAGCATGCAGCCGAGGGCTTGTCCACACAACAGTGTCAACATTAATGTTGGGAGCGCATAGTAGAGACTAGGTATCATTCACTTTTGTAAATAAACCCCAAATCAATTTTTCAATGAACCATTGCCTACAAATATAACTGCATCCATTTCTTTATTTTTCATTCATTTCAGCCAGATAACTGACATTTGCTGGCCAGCATCATGTTCCATGTAAGTAGAGAGTGCATTCATCCCAGGCAAGAGGAGACACTTCATTTCATATGAAAAAGCTCTCCTGTCCAGGATGGACAAAATGCTATTGGAGATCGAAGGAAGAGACAACTAACCTTTCCCTGGAGAGTATCCACACTCTTCAAAGAAGATGTGATGTGTGACGTTTGAGATGGTAGTGAAGAGAAAGTTGAACAGAGAGTGGAAAAAGAGGAAAGGAAGGAGGAGAAAAGAGTGATGGAGAGATACAAATATTAACAAAGAGCACACTCCCCATGTGCAGAAGAGGGTAGATGGAAAGGGAGGCGAAGGGAGGCGAAGGGAGGCGAAGGGAGGCTCACTCAAGCCTTTATTCTTGGTAGTTGTGGTCGTTTAAGATCTGTACATTAGATAAATCCTTTAGGGTCATAAACCTGGCCCTGATATATAGTAGATCACAAGGGAGGCCATGCAGGAAATTAGAAAATGACCATGAGCTGTCATGAGGAATCAGAGAAGGCAGGTGAAACGTGGTCTCTCTGAAGTGAAAGTAGAGACTCCAAAAAGAGGGTGCAGTTGAACAGACAGGACTTGGTTTCCCCTCAGGAGCCAGTTCTCTCCTGCTGCAGTCCCAGTCTGTCATAAAGCCTTCTCTCAAGTTTTGGCTCAGATCACTGGGTGAGTATAGCTGGTCCCTTGCCTGCAAGTTCCATATCAATAGATTCATCAACTGGAAATAGAAGACAGACCTTAAAATTCCAGTTGGAGATGGAGAGATGACTCAGTGGTGAAGAGCACTGACTTTTCTTGCAGAAGACCCAGATTCGAATCCCAATACCCACATAGTGCCAAACAACCAGCCATAACTCCAGATTCCGGGGATCCAACACCCTCTTCTGTTCTCCGTGGGTATTGCATGACACTGGTCCTCCTACATATGTGAAGGTATAATACACATACTTATAAAAAATGAATAACATTTAAAATATTGCAGCTGTAATGAACATGCACAGACTTTTTTCTTGTCAGTAGGACCTAAACAATGCAGCAGAGTGAATTTCCCCCTTGTGTTAGACATAATTCATCTAGATTACAATAGGTACAAAGATATGGAGGGTTAAATGCAAGCACTTTTATAAAAGGACGGAGCATCTGCAGATTTGGGCACCTTTGGGAGATGGAGGCCCTGAGATCAGTTCCCCGCAGAGAGTGGGGAAAGATGTAGTGGCATCATTAACCATGACGGACACCCCGAAGAAGTACCAATTTGTGGAGGAGAAGCGTCAGCACACATTATGTCAGGCTGAAATTGATTCCCCTACAAGACACCAGGACAAGGAAACCAGAAGCAGTAAGGAGCTAAGGAATAAATGTGTAGACTTGAGTCACTAAGAGGGTGGGAGTTGGAGCTTTGAGAAGAGGTGAGATTTGGAGGTGACTGAGACAAGAAGATCGGGGTTAGAAATATTTATTTATCAAATAAGAAAACAAATGGGACTTGAGTTTTACTTTAGTTTGTTTCCTGTTCCTCCTTCTTGGGAGACTAATCAATACATGATTTTCAGGAAGAGGACTGATTAAATTTGTTAGGAATTTGGGAGTTAAAATGAGCACTACAGCAGCAGCAGCAGACTAAAGAGAAGTGCTGGGTGATGGGAAGTGGAAAGATGAAATGGAATTGTTCCAGCCTTGCTGTAAATAGGTTTCCTAATGTCTAGAATTTGGAAGGAGAATCTTCATCCATTATCCATGACTGAAGGAGAGAAGAACTATTTATTGGAAATACTGGGGAGATTTCAGGCTGTTATTTATGATGCACTCTGCTGACTGTACACCCAGAAGTCATCAAGACCAACTTCATGATCCTAACAGTTATAATCCCCTTACCCTTCAAGTACCCAATAAACTTTCTCATATATAGAAAATGTAATTAAGTAAATAGTTATATCTTATATGTCATTTATTTTTAAATAAGAGCTAACTAAAGCAAAATAGAGAAAAGGGGACCCTTGCTTCATTTGCTCAGATTTTCAAGGCACCTTAAGGAAAGATGAATACCAGAAATCTCAGCCCCTATCAGTGCCTTGTGCTCTGAGCTCTGCTATTGGCCTTGGGATGGTGCATGGAGTTTACTTAAGCCAATCTAAGAGCAGAGATTTTATATGAGGCTTTGGATGAGACCAAAATCCTCAATATTTAGTCCTTGTACAATTTTTCCTTATAGAAAAAATACAAGTTTTAGAACCATCAGTAAGTTATAATGGGTGCATAGGGTCATTCATCTGCAGACTTGTGTGAAGTCAGAGCATTTCTCATTCCATAACTTGATGTTTCAGGCTCTCTAGGTCAGTTTTGAGAAAATGACATAAACACAAGCTCTTAAACTATCTTTGATGATAAACAATCCCTTATTTCTTTTCACATCTTCCATCCTCATATAATTAAGAAGTCATAACCATGTGAAAACAAGGGTAAGGGGTAGGGTATAAGAAGCACCAGCAGCATCAGAAAAAATGAAATTCATTTTTGTAAGCTCTTATTCAAAATGGAAAGGTGTTCCCTAAATATACTTGGCTATACCCAATTAAATAAGACTGGTTTCTTCAAGCAGAACATAAACTAACATATTAGCTACACATCTGAGAACTGAAACTCCAAGGCAAGATGACATACAGAGAGTAAAGAATGTTTCCGTATCTCCTAAGAAGTCTGGCTGACATTCCTAGGGTTAGTGAATGATAGGCTTGTCCTCTATGCCCTTTGGTCTGGTATTGATACTTCATGAATATGTAGTAAACTATATGTTCACTCAAGTATCATGCAGTGCCATGGAGGCCAGAATAGGTGTTGGATCCCCTGGAACTGGAGTTACAGATGGTTGGTATCTGCCATCTGTAACAAACCCCAGTCTCTGCAAGAGCAGCCAGTACTCTTAACCACTAAGCCATCAATTCAGCCCACATATTTGAGTTCTTTTGATGCATATACTATAACTTTATAATATAATTGTGGTAGCTTTCTATTACTGTAATAAAATATCTATCTGACATAATCAACTTGAAAAGAAGAGTGGGTTTTTGTGCTCACAGTTTTGGAGTTTCAGCCAATGTCAATTGCTGCCTTTGTTTTTGGGTCTGTTTGGAAACTAAATCCTGGTGGGAATGTATAGTGGAGGAAGCCTGTTCACCTCAGGGACTAAAGGCTCTACCACCTGCCAATAAATCTATGAACCGAGGACCAAGCTTTTTAATGCACAGGCCTTTGGGGAACATTTTAGTTTCAAACTTTAGTTATAATTAATTGTTACTATAGTTTATCAAGAATTTGACAAACCCTGGAAACAAAACGGTGCAGAGAGGGTTATTTCTATGAAAATTCGCTTGAATCCTGTTGAAACACTGGATACAACATATTGAATCAAGAAGATATTATTAAGGACTGGGGCGACTTCAACACTCAGAATTAATTCTACACCTAAATTGTTTTGGCAAGACTATTTAGATTTTCATCTCATTTCAGAGATGCCAGGTTCATGGTCAGATTAGGAATACTTTGAGTATGTTTACTGCAAGGAAATGAAGAATGACAAATGCCCTCAAAGATCCTGGTCTACAGCACAAGATTTGTTAATAAGTACATATTTGCATGCTTCACAGAATTATTCAATACTTTTAGTATTGTCATCTTGACTCAAGTGACATTTTAAAGTTAAAAAAGCAGATCTAGATCACAGGAGAGAAACCAGCTATGGAGCACCTGTCTGCACGTTGGTGAGCTTCAGGCATGATTATGGTAGTGTAGAGACAAAGCAGACTTAGACCTCTTAAGTTTTAATCGCCCCGCCCTGCTGTATTCTGGGCACTAACACTTCAGCACGCATTCTGGCACCAAGCCAAGACCTCATGGATGACGAGGTCTGAATTGTCCAATAAAAGTAATCCCCAGGGGTCAGACAGGTTCTGGACCAACCAATTCCAAGGATGGACCAACCCGCAGAGCCGCACAGCTACTGAACTTATAAAAGCTGGCTGCAAATAAGCCTGATGGAATCCAGGCCTATGGGAACCCCAGTCTATGTCTCGCCGGACATGGAATCTGGGCTTTCCAGATCTGTTGGAACAGGGACAGGAGCCATCTTTTCAGCTGACTCCGAATGCTGTGAGGTTCTCGTCTCCCCTAGCAGGGACCCGCCCTCTCAAACTCTCTTCTCCCTATTCTCAGAGCTCCGTCCCCGCTATCATATTCCTATCTTACTTCTCCTGACCCTCATCCCTGTCCTCATACTGTTCTTTTTTGAGGTATATCCTACTGTGAGTCAGAAGGTCTCAGTTAAGGTCTCCACCACTCCTCTTGATCTAGTCCCTAACCATTTTCAAGATTATAGGGGGGCAAACTCAACCATGCCTGGACTATGTGTTGAACTAGCTCACCTCCAGGCTCTCTGCACTATAGAGTGGCCCTTTTTCAATGCTGACTGGCCACCAGAAGGATCCTTTAATTTGTCTCTCATTTATAGGGTCCAAAGAATTATTTTCGGGGAGACATCCTGACCAGATCCCCTATATTCTAGGTTGGCGGTATCTGGTCGCCAACCCCCTGACTGGTTGCACCCCATGTTGCCCCCACCGCCTAGACCAAAAGACAAACTACCCTCCTCTCCTTAAGAAAGGCCCAAGTCAAGAGCTTGCGGAGACCGGGGATTCTCCCTTCTGTTCCTGAGGAAGATTTACTTCCTACCCTCTATGAACCCCTACCCAGCCCATGGGATGGGCCTGGAGAGCATGAACCCCATGCCCCTTCCTCATCTGACTCATCCCAAACACCATCACCAGCCCCTATGGCCATGCCCAGCCCATTACACACCCATTCTCAGCAGGAAAGTAGGATAGTCTGGGCCCTGCTCCTGAGGGAGGTTGGGCCCCCTGGGGAAAACGGAGTAGCCCCGGTGTCTACTTCCCTTTTTCTACTAACGATCTTTATAACTGGAAGTTACAGAGTTACAGACTCCTTTTTTTACACAGAAGCCTCAGGTGCTGTTTTCCTTCTTAGACACTGTCCTATTCACCCATCAACCGACCTGGGATGACTGCCAGCAGTTATTGAACACCCTGTTCACCACGGAGGGCGAAGCTGCATCATCCGGGAATGTAGACATGCATTCATTCCCTGGGGATAATGGCGAGAATGAAGACCTGATGGAGGCTGCTTTTCCCCTCATAAGCCTTAATGAGGGATGGGACCACAATACTCCAGAAGATAGGGAGTGCCTAAAGGTTTATGGTCAGATTCTTATGGGGGAACTCCAGGGAGCTGCTCAGCACCATACAAACCTATCCAACGTCAGTCAGGTAGTGCAGGAAAGAAATGAGTCTCCTGGGGCTTATTTAGAATGCCTTCTTGAAGCCTTTAAAAACCTATACTCTTATTGATCCTGAGGCCCAGGGAAACCAAATGGCTATCAACATGGCTTTTTGTCAACCAAGTTGCCTCCAATATAAAATGAAAACTTCAAAAGTTAGAAGGTTTTGAAGGTAAAAACTTGTCTGAATTTTGACCATTGCTAAATAAAGTTTTTAACAACAGAGGTATAACACCCCTTTGAAGGGGTTTGGACTCTTCGCAGGGAAGAGCCATTAAACACTTCCAGTTGTAATAACTTTAAAGGCTACCGCCCAGCCCGTCAGATAAAACAATATCCAATGACGTCCAAGCCAGGGCGGGAATTGCAAAACACATAGGAGGCCTCATTGAATTTGGTATTCTGACCCCCTGTCTGCCCTCTTGGAACACCCCTCTCATGTTTGTCAAAAAGCCAGGGACCAGCGACTTTCACCCAGTGCAGCATCTGAGTGAGGTCAACAAAAGGGTGGAGGACATCATCCTATTGTCCCCAACCCTTACACCCTACTAAGTTCTCTCTCCCTGGAAAGGAAAATTTATACCATTCTAGATCTTAAGGACGCCTTCTTCAGTTTAACCTTGGTGAAGGAAAACCAACCCATTTTCACCTCAAATGGCGGGACCGACCGGAGCAGGGGTTCAATGGACAGCTCACCTGGACGTGGCTACCGCAGGGGTTCAAGAACTCCCCCACCATCTTTGACGAAGCCCTGCACCAGGACTTACAGGAGTATCAGACCTCACACCAAGAGGTAAGCCTTCTACAATTGTAGATGATCTCCTGATCACTGTGGAGGACAAGGACACCTTCTTTCAAGCCACTAAAGACTTTCTCCACATCCTGGACCGATTTGGATACAAGGTTTCCTCCAAGAAGGCCCAACTCTGTGCTTCCAAGGTAATGTACCTGGGATATATATTAAGGGATGGACAAAGATGGCTGTCACCAGCCAGAAAACAGGCTATCACTGGCATCCCAACCCTGAGGACCCACAGGCAATTGCGAGAGTTCCTGGGGTCAACAGGGTTCTGCCGTCTACGGATACCTGCGTTTGCTGAGCTAGCAAAAGTCTTATATGAGGCTACTTGAGGAAACGAGTCTTCCTTTCTATGGACTGAGACTCAGGAAAAGGTCTTCCAAAAGATTAAGAAGGCCTTATTGCAAGCCCCAGCCTTAGCTCTACCAGATGTCAACAAGCCCTACCAATTTTTTATGGGTGAGCAGGCCAGTGTAGCTAAGGGGGCCTAACCCAACAACTTGAGCCCTGGAAGAGACCTGTGGTTTATTTGTCAAAAAAACTTGACCCTGTAGCATCGGGATGGCTAAACTGCCTCCGAATCATTGCAGCCACAGTCCTGCTGGTCAAGGATGCTGATAAATTAACCTTGGGACAGCCCCTATTAGTCACTACCCCTCATTTGATTGAGGGCGTCCTCAGAAATGTCCCTGACTGCTGGATGACAAATGTCCGACTGACCCATTATCAGACCCTGCTCCTTAAGCCCCTCCCCAGTATCCAGTTCCTCTCTTGTACTGCTCTCAACCCTGCTACCCTGCTGCCGGAGGAGGTCCCTGAAATCATGCATGACTGTCTAGAAGTGTTCCATGGAGTGCATGGAACCTGAGAAGACCTAACAGATGTCCCAAGGTCACAATTGGACTGGTTCTGTTGGTGGATGGCTCCGGTTTCGTCAAGGAGGGAACCAGGTATGCAGGGGCAGTGGTCACTACATCCCAGACACTCTGGGCTTCTTCTCTACCAATTGGGACATCAGCTCAGAAGGCCAAAATCATCGCCTTGACAGAGGCCCTTGAACTGAGCAAGGGTCAAACTGTTAACATCTTCATGGACAGCTGCTACGCTTTCGCCATGGCTCATATCCACAGGGCTATTTACAAAGAAAGAGGTCTCCTAACAGCTGAAGGAAAAACTGTCAAAAATAAACAAGAAACTCTAGACCTCCTGGAAGTCCTTTGGCTACCCAAGAAACTGTCTATCATCCATTGCCCAGGCCATCAAAAAGGAAATTCTGTAGAGGCACAAGGGAACAGGAGGCGGACTTCCCAGCCAAGAAACGGCTCTAACTGCCCCAAGGCTACTAATTTCCTACCTACCGGAGCCTCTCTTGCCAGAAGAGTCCTCCTACTGAGCTCAGGACGATAACAACTTAGCTACTCTGCCGAACACCAAGCTCAAGCGTGGATGGAGATACACCTTTGATGGAAAACTCATTTTACCCTGCACGTTGGCAGAGGACCTAATATACAAGCTCCATAAAGGAACTCATCTGGGAAAGAGAAAACTAAGGAGCTGCTGGCCCCATATCACATTTTCAGTTTAACTAAAATAACTGAAAACAACCTCTCCAAATGTCCTTCCTGCCAAGTGACCCAACCCTAAAGGAAGTAACATGACCCCAGCTAGAAGACAGAAGGGCACTGCACCAGGAGTCCATTGGGAGATGGACATCACTGAGGTAAGCCCTGGCAGGTATGGTTATAGATACCTTTTAGTTTTTATAGATACATTTTCAGGATGGGTTGAAGCTTTCCCCACAAAAGGAGAAACAGCATCAGTGGTAATTAAAAAGGTCATCAATAAATTAATATGAAGGTATGGACTCCCCTCTGTGACTAGATTAGACAATGGACCGACATTCATTTCTAAGGTAATCTGAGGGCTAACTAAAATATTGAGGACTAACTGGAAGTTACATTGTGCATATCACCCCCAAAGTTCAGGACAGGTAGAAAGATGAATCAGACCCTTAAAGAGACCTTAACTAAATTAACCCTAGAAACTGGCAATGACTGAATGGGTCTCCTGCCCTTTGACCTATATAGAGTTAGAAATACCCCCTACACCCAAGGCTTAACACCCTATGAAATCATGTATGGGAGACCTCCACCCCTGCTCCCTAAGCTGCTGTCAGATATTGATTTATCTGAGTCTCAATTCCTTAAGTGAATACAGACCTTACAGACTGCACAGGACAACATTTTTCCTTTGCTGAGACACATCTACGATCTGCCACCAGCCCAACCACTCGGGTCTAAGCCAGGAGACCTTGTTTGGGTAAAACGACATTCCAAGGAACCTCTCGGGCCTTGAGGGAAGGGACCTCACATTGTGATCCTCACCACTCCCTTGGCTGTCAAAGTGGATGGAATCAAGACCTGGGTGCATCATTCCCACTTGAAACCTGTACTGAATGGCCAATCAGACAATGCAGACAAAGGATGGAAGGTCTCACACATCAAGGTTAATCCCCTCAAGTTAAAAATTACTGCTGTTCCTTAACCTTTGCTGTCTTTTTATGTCTCCTTATCAAGCCAACCCTTGATTCCAAATCTCCTCATGATATCAAAAACTTCATCTGGGTAGCCAGCAAATGGCAAGGGGAAAAACGGTGAATGCCACCTCCCGCCTGGGACCCATCGACACCTGGTATTGACCATCATGTTTGACCTCTGCGATCTAGTAGACAGAGCCTGGAATCATTCCACCCACAGCCCAGGAACCCTATCAGACGGATACAAATGCCCAGGCCCCAGCAGCCAGACCAGGAGTCATTACTTCTACGTTTGCCCTGCAAACAATGGAAACTGGAAGGGAACTTGTCTGAGGTGTATTTTTGCGTTTCTTGGGACTGTGTGTCTACAGGATGCATTTACTGGACAGCACCTGTTGCCACTGACTTAATTCAGGTGACCAAGGCTCTGGGATCATATTCCCTAGAGTGGGAAGGAAAACTTGAGGGAGGGAGTTGGGAGGCCCCTGCTCGTCTAATTGTAACCCTGTAATCTTAGACGTCACCCCAAAAGGAAGAGAGGTTGGGTAACAGCAGAAATGGATAAATGGCTTAACTTGGGGACTAAGACTATATGCCCCAGGAACTGACCCAGGAGTGCTCTTTATAGTCTGGCTACACAGACCATGGGACCCCTGTCAGACCGGTCCCGTCAACTTCACAACTCATTGGGCATCCGGCCCAAACTATGTTATAAACAGCCTTCACCTCTACATCCCCTACAAACACTCTCATAGTCTGAAGGCCCCCACCTCCTGGGCCCTTAAGCCTCTTAAATGTTACCTTCACCATTTTAAACAGCACCAACCCTGATCTTACAGCCAACTGCTGGCTCTGCATGGATCCTGGGCCCCCATTTTATGATGGCCTAGCCTTCCAAGGGGCTTATATCAATACCCTTAACCCAGCATCTTGTAGAATTTCTCCTCCCACAGGGAGGAGAGGGCTTACCCTTACTCAGGTGTATGGCCAAGGGTTATGTATGACCTCCACAACAGGAAATGTGCCCCCTTCTTACCAACACCTTTGCAACACCACCTGAGCCATAAGCAACAGTACACACCCATATATGGCGCTTCCTAATTCCACCTGGTGGGCCTACACTTCCCGATTAACCACTTGCCTACATTCTTCAATACTCAATCAAACTAATGATCTTTGTGTCCTGGTCCAGCTGGTTCCCCATTTATATTAATGGACCGACCTAGAGATGGAAACTAAACTCTCAGTCTGGACTAGGCCCAAATGTGCAATAGGCACTGCAGCTATTGTCTTAACTACCCTACTAGGAATAGGCACTGCTTCTGCTGCAGGAATAGGCACCTCTACGCTTATCCTACAGGATCAGAACTACCGCACTCTCCATCAGGCTATAGACCTAGACATCCAGGCCCTTGAAACATCTATCCGACACTTGGAAGATTCTCTGTCCTCGATAGCTCAGGTAATTCTACAAAACAGATGGAGGGCTGGACCAGCTTTTCCAGAAAGAGGAGGACTTTGTGTTGCTCTGGGTGAACAATGTTGCTTTTATGTTAACCATTCTTGCATCATAAGACAGTATCTGGCTGAGATTAAAAAAAGACTGACAGAACAAATAGACTGACTTATAGATGGAATCTTAGACATTTTTAAGCAATACTGACAGCGATTTCAGTATTTGCTATGTAAGCCCTGGCATGGTAGGTACTATACTAAAGTTTCCATTTGCTAACTATGAAATGAATAGTAAGCTCCATGGAGAAGAGGGAGAAAGGGTGTTTGATATAGGAGATCTGATTTGATTTTCTGAATATTGGAATAGAGCTATTTTGCTTCTAGAACAGTGTGCAACTTGCTATGCACTTGCCTGGAGAAGACAATTTTATGATTATCTTCTGGAGAGAAAAAACATCATCTCGTTTGCTAAGACATGTCAGCTGTACTGGAATGGGTCAGGTAACTGAGGCAGCTTGGTCTCGATGAAAGTCCCTCCCCTCATGCTCAATAAGACCATAAGAGACTCAAGACCTTGGGGAGTAGGTGTTTGAGTGTGTGAGTGAACGTCTGACCTTTGTCAGATTCCTTGTGGCATGTGTAATCAACATCACCTTTACTTAATGAGAAATAAACTAGGTAAAAACAATGTATGGCTCTCAGAGATGTGGTAGAAACAAAACTAAAAGTGGTTAGAGTTTGGATTTAAACTGTGTTCCAAAGGAGTGTGAAAGCCTTGATGACCAGCCATGACAGTACTGGGAAGAGGTTGGGACATGTAGGAGGCTATGCCTAGTTGGAGGAAGATAAATCACTGAAGAAGTAATCATTAAGAGGATGGTGGTGCCTGGCCCCTTCCTGTCCTGCTTTATTTCCTGTTTTCTAAGAGGTGAGTACCTTGCCCCACCAGGTGCTTCCTGTCATGATTTGCTGCTCTGCCACAAACTCAAAGGTGAAGGGGTCTGGTAACTACAGGATGAAAGCTCTGAAATCAAGAGACAAAAGAAAGCTTTTCTCTTTATATTTTGCATATGTATTCGTATTGATCTATGCATGTGCACGCATGAAAGCTAGATAATAGCTTGAATTTCATCCTCAGGCTCTATCTTACAAATTTTTTTGTGACAGAGTCTTCTACTGACCTGGAACTTACCAAATATGTTAGGCTTCCCGATCAGCTAGTCCAGGGATTTACCTGTCAGTCTCCCTAGCATCTGAGATAATAGGTCTACCACCATGCTTTGCTGTTGTTTTCTATGATTTATTCATTTTGTTATATTTAAGAGTGTTTTCCCTGCATGTATCTCTGTGCACCACGTGCATGCCTGGTGCCCACTGAAGTCAGAAGAGGGTGACTCAGTGGTTAAGAGAACTGGCTGTTCTTGCAGAAGACCTAGGTTCAGTTCCTAGCACTCACAGGGTAGCTTACAAATGTCTGCAACTCCAGTTCTAACTGAAAGAGATCTAACAATCTCTTCTGACCTTTGCAGGCCCTAGGCATGTGTATAGTGAACAGACATACAGATAAACACTCATACACATGAAACAAACAAGAAAAAATGAATCCCTTTAAAGCCCTAACAAGTCCCCCAAACAAACACATAACATTTGTTCTTCTGAGACTTGTTTAGTTTGTTAAATATGGCTAACTTCAACTTCATCCTTCCTATGGAGTGGGTTTGTACCTTGGCCCTCTGCTCTGACACGGATAACCTGCGTTGGAATCACTTTGTTCCTCCCATTCCTCCACCTAGTTCCACTTTTCTCCGGTTGCTGGCATCATCACTTGACGTTTTCCCCTGTGTCCATCGTAGTATTCCAGGTGCAGTCCTGCCCGTTTCGTGCCGGTAGCATGCAGTTTTTGTTTCTCTTTTCATTGTGTCCCATATGTTTTGGTGAATTATACTTTCATTTTCATTCAGTTCTAGGATATTTAAATTTCTTTCTCAATTTCTTTAATGGACCATTCGCCACTCAATAGTGTGTCATTCACTTTCCATGAGTTCCACATATTCTAATACTTTCTTTTGTTGTTAATTTCTAGGGGATTTTTCCCCCATTGTAGAAATATAGAATATCAGAAGTTATTTCAGTTCTTCTGTATTTTGAAAGACTTGATCTGTGTCCTATTAGATGGTCTATTTTAGAGACTGCTCCATGGGCTGCCGAGAAGAATGTGTGTTCTGCAGTGTTTGATGAAAAGTTTGTAGATGTTTGTTAGGTCTGTTTGACCTGTGATCATTTTCTCAGATGTTCCTCTCTTCACTGTTTTTTAAGTTTAAGAAAAATTGTATTGATTCAAGAATTTCATACAATGAATTTTGATTTTATTCTCCTATCTCCACCCTCGCCCTCCCACCCTTCACTCACTCCCCCACCTCCAACTTCATATCTTCTATTAGAAAATGAAAAACTACATGAACATCTTACATGAAAAACATCTTACATGAACTGGGTGCCAGAGAAATAATACCTCATTAGAATGCCTGTGATCTGTAATTCTTACACACAGTGGGCCAAAGTAGTGGCTCTTTCCTCTGTATGTGGTTTTGGGCTAGAGAATGCCCAGGTATTTTAGAATGGGATTTTCGCTCTTATTTTCTGCTTCTCTTACACAATGCTTGGGAATGTCAAGTAAGGATTTCTCAGTGGTTAAAAATGCTTGGCTTTCCTCATCAAAGTTTTGCTTACAGTCCTTTCATACAAGTTACACTTTAGCTGTGACAGGGCCTCACTCAACACAGTGAACCCACTGGGAACCAAGGTGTTCTCCAGAAATTTGATCACCCACAATATTTTACTGTTGGTAAAAGCAGCAGCTAGGTCCTCACAGCAGCCAGCAATTAGCTCACAATCCAAGATTCCGAGTAGGAGTTGGGAAGTTTCACAACTTCACACAACAGTGTTAAACAGCTGTTATCTAGCTTATTTTCTATATCTGTAAACATCTCAGATTCCTAATGTGGTTGAGGACTGTATGCAGCCACATCTTGACAGTCAGTGGGTAATGATGATGGTCAGCCTACCACAGCTGCCACTGGAGGACATTGATGAGCAGACTGACTCGGCTCTGCCCTGCTGGCGCACATAGGCGGCCAAGCTAGCTTCTTGTCAGTGTTATATTCCTTCTTGTATGCATCAAAACCCATACTGAACAATGAGTTCAGGGTTGCAAAAGATCTAGGGATTTTTTGTTTTTGCTTTTGTTTGTTTGTTTTTGATTGATTTTGTTTTCTAACAGGGTCTCCCTAGTCTCAGCTTGCCTGGAAGTTATATGGACCAGGCTAGCCTCAGTACCACAGAGATCCACCTACCTCTGCCTTCTGGGGACTGGGATTAAAGACACACACCACCACGCCCAAGCCCAGCATGAAAGAGGATTTCTTTCTTTCTGCTGTTTATGTCTTTGTCCGACAGTTGAACAAACACACACAGACAAGACATGCTTTCTGTTTATATTTTTATGGAATGACTTTTCTACTAGTGATGTGAGTAGTCTATTTTGTCAGATATTAGAACTGTGACACCTAGGTATTTGCTAGCTCTAAATCTTTTTTTTTTTTTTTTTTTGATCCTTTGCCTGTAAGGCTGACTCTATATTTAATGATAAAATGCATTTGTTGGAAGCAACAAATAGATTGATCATGTTATCTTAGCCAATCTGCTAGCCTTTATCCTTTGACTGAAGGATTTATGTTTAATATTGAATTACTATTGAAAGGTGGGCATTCATTTCTGTCATTTTCTTGATTTTGTAGTATTTAATCAATTTTCTATTCTTCACTTGCTCAACTATTGTTCCTGTTTGGTTTATTCTTCAAGAATTTTCCTGAGGAAACATATTCAGTCAGCCTGAGAGCACCTGAATCCCACTTCTGCATGGTGGTGAGTTTCCCAAATTGCCCATTCCCATCATGTTACATTGGAACCATTTTCAGTGTCCCTTACTGCCCCAGGACTAGGCTTCTCTGCCAGCTAGGAGGGTCCCAGACCTCTGCAAACTGCTTTCAAGCACCTGTAATGGACCTCTGCTAGCAAGCCTCCCAAATTATGCTGTTCCCGCTGGATAGTAGGGGCCCATACTTTAGAAGAAAGCCTGAGAGCATGTGACTGGCACTTGACTCAGGCCTCTGTTGGGTGAGCTTCCCAAATTGCATTGTGTCCATCCCCCGCCTCTGGGATCATCTATAGTCCTTTCCAGTGCTTCAGAACTCAGGCTTTCCTCCTGACTATTAGGGATGAGCACTTTCATCTCCCATCTCCTTCCCTTGCACATTGGTACTGATCATCTGAGGCTTCTGAAGTGCTCTTAAATAGCCAGGATCACTTCACTCTCCTGAAGAGTTCCTGAGTAGTTGGACTGGAGCCATCTGATCCCTCCAATATAAAATCAAAAGAGAAAACCTGAAGCCTAGACCTAGCTTATCATACCCAATTAGGGGTTTAAAAAGGCACATCAATAATATAAATAGAATCAGACTTCAGCCTAACAAAGGAAGGCTTGATTTTCATACTAGAATCACAAAAAAAAAAAAGAAATCTACATGCCAAAATCACAACGAAAAAGTAAAAATATGAAAAGCCGAAATAATGTGTTCTCAACAAACACCAACAGTCCTATAGAATAATTCAACAATGAAAACCTCCTAGAATTTAAAAGAATAGTCATGAACATGACTGAAGATTTTAACAAATTTAAAGAGCACACAAATCAATGAACTAAAAGAAAATAAGTATAAACTGCTGACTGAATTCACAAAAGAGGTAGAAATATTGAAGAAAATTAAGACTGAAATGAAGAAGGAAGTAAAAACTCAATAAGCCAATTAGAAATGAAGGGAGAAAGTCTCACTGAGAATGAAATGGAAAATGGTATCTCAAGAATGTATGATAAAGTTGAAGAACTGGACTTCTCAAATAAAGATTATGAAATTTTTTTAAACACAGGAATGGAGTATACACGAAGTGCAGGAAATCACAAAAAGACCGAATTTACACATCATGGTCATAGAGGAAGGAGAAGAATCTCAGGTTAATGGTATTGACCAGCTCTTCGACAGAATTGTAAAAGAAATTGTCCCAAAATGAAGGAAAGACATACCCATACAAATACAAGAACTGCATAAAACATCAAATAGATAAGACCAGAAGAGAAGCTCCCTACAGTATATTATAGTAAAAACACTAAATATGCAGAATAAAGAGAGAATACTGAAAGCTATAAGAGAAAAATCAAATCACATATAAAGAAAAACCCATCAGAATTGCAGCTGACTTTCCAATACAAACTATCAAAGCCAGAAAAGCCCATATCAAACTATTCTTAGTTCTAAATAACCATAGATGCCAATCCAGAATACTTTATCTTGCAAAAGTGTCTATTACAGTTAAAGGAGAAAGAAAAATTTTCCATGAGACAAAGAGGCTGAAACAATTCATACCCACAAAGCAAGTCTTTCAGAGAATGCTCAAAATAATACAAAGAACTGAAGAAAGGAATGACTATATACCCAAGGATCAGCATAAAGAAATTAAATGAAGAACATTTGTGGAAACACAAAGTTAGACCAAGAATGCAAACAGAAATTAAACTGATGGCAACCAATACATGTCTTTCAATAATAACTTTCAATATCAATAGATTGTTGACCCAGTCAAAAGACACAGGCTAGCTGATTGGAGTAAGAAACAAAATCCATCTTTCTGTTGTCTCCTAGAAACCCTTCTCACTTTCAAGGACAGGTACAACAAGGACAGATGAAGGGATGGAAAAAAAATATTTAAAGCAAAGGACACTAAGAAAGAAGCAGGGGTTGCAATTATAATATCTTACTAAATAGACTTCAAATTAAAACTAATAAGAAGATATAAAGAGGGTCACTTCACTCTGATAAAACGAACAATTGACCAAGAAGATATTACAATCAGGAACATATACATACCAAACTATGGTGCATCCAATCTCATGAAAACAGTTCTACAGGACTTTAAGAAACAGATTGACCACAACTCAGTAATAATATGGGACTTCAACATCCCACTGTCTCCATTATACAGGGCAAATGGACAAAGAATAAACAGAGACACATCTGAATTAAATGATACCATACATCAAGTGGACCTAACATGGATCTACCGAATATTCCACCTAAGCACCAAAGAATACACTTTCTATTCAACACCTTGTGGAACTTTCCCTAAAACTAACCACATACTGGAGCACAAAACAAACCTCAAAAAATAAAAAATTGAAAAATTCTATGCATTCTATCATACCACAACACAATAAAGCTTAAAATCAACACCAAAAAAAGTCCTAGTAACTACATGAACACATAGAGACTAACATATTACTGAGTGAGAAATTAGTCAAAGAACAAATTAATAAAGAAATGAAAATAGACCTGGAACTAAATGAAAATGATAATACAACACAACAAAACATCTGAGACACTTTAAAAGCAGTCCTAAGAGGAAGGTTACAGCTTCTAAGTACCTACATTAAAAAATTCAGAAAGAACAGAAATCAATGACTTAACATTGTAACTCAAGATTTTGGAAAGACAAGAACAATCCCAAACCCAGCAGAAGGGAAGAAATAATAAAAATCAGAGGAGAAATTAATGAAATATAAACAAAGAAAACAGCGTAAATAACCAATGATTCTAAGAGTTCTTTGAAAAAATAAACAAGCATTTAGCCCAGTTCACCAAAAGAAAGAGCAACCCCAAATCACAGATCAAGGAGAGACATATCACAATAGGCAACAAAATGATTCAGAACATTTTAAGGGAATACTTTCAAAAATTATACTGTATTAAATTTGAAAACCTAAAAGAAATTGATGAATATATAAAATCATGGGAATCACCAAAGTTAAACCAAGGAGATAAAGAGCTTAAACAGACTCATAACATATAAAGGAACTGAACCAGTGTCTTATGAATTCTTTTGCCCTGAGGCCCAGCATTCAGCCCCACCCCCTCCACCCCTAGGTTTGAACTGATTGAGCAGACAGAAAATGCTCTCTTAGAGAAATTAATTTATTTCGGGTTACTTACAAAAGATTCATCTTTGGGGAGAGATGGAGATTTCATATGGAGGAGCCTTCATTTTGATCATGAGTCCCCTGGACCTCTGGAACATGTGCCCAAGATGGAGCCCTGGCGCCACACCCATCTCTCTCCTTCTTAGCCTTCCATGTGCTTCCCCTAGACCTCCCCCCTTAAGTCATTGGTTAGGGGGATGTCAGTCACATTTGGAAGCCTGTCCCTCGCAGCAGAGAGGAAACTATAGAACTATCCAACAAACAGGAATACAAACCCTTCTGATTAAAAAAAGCCCACGCCCAGATAGATATACAGGAGAATTCTATCAGATGTTGAAAAAGGATCTACAACCAAAACTAGCTAAATTATTCAAAAAGATAAACAAAGGGAGAACCCCAAAATTCCTTCTATGAAGCCAGTATCACCATAATACCAAAACCAGGTAAAGATCCAACCAAAAAAGAAAACTATAGACCCAGATCCTTAATGAACATAGATGCAAAAATTCTCAACAAAATAATTGCAAACCACATACAAACACACATCAAAAAGATCATCCACCATGATCAAGTCAGCTTTATTCCACAGATGCAGGGATGGCTCAATATACTTGTCAGTAAATGTCATAAATCATATTAATGGACTCAGAGACAAAAATCACATGGTCATCTCAGTAGATTCAGAGAAGGTCTTTAATAAAATTCAAACATGCATTTATGGTAAAAGTTCTAGAGAGAATAGGGCTGGAGTGAACATATACAACTAAAGCTGTATACAACAAACACACAGCCAATATCATTCTAAATGGGGGGGCAGGGAATGGAAGCACTCCCACTAAAATCAGGAACCAGACAAAGCTATGCACTATTTCCACCCCTTTTTAATAGAGTGCTTGGGATTCTTGCTAGAGCAATAAGACAAGAGAAGGAAATTAAAGGTGTACTCATTGGAAAAGAAGAGGTCAAATTATCCCTTTTTTCAGATGTTATAATACTATACCTAAGAGATTCTCAAAAAATCCACCAGAAAACTCCTAGAAATGATTAACACATTCAGTAAAGTGTCAGGTTACAAAAAGCAATGGGAGAAAGAGTACATGGAAATCTCCCTATTCACAATAGCCTTAAAAAATGTCAGAATAAACCTGACCAAAGATATTAATGATCTCCACAGTGAAAATTCCAAATCTTTAAGCAACTGATTGCAGAAGACACCAGAAGATAGAAGGACCACCCATGCTTATGGATTGGAAGAATTTATACTGTGAAAATGATCATCCTACCAAAGTAATATATAGACTCAATGCAGTGGCAATCAATATCACATGACATTCTTCACAGAATTAGGAAAAAACTCCTAAAATTCATATGGAAGCACAAAAGACTCCAAATATCCAAAGTAATCCTAAACCCGAAGAGTAATGCTGGGGGATCACCATGCTAGATCTCAAACTACATTACAGAGCTGTAGTCATATAAACAGCATGGTACCTTAGTTCAATAGAACATAATAGAAGACCCAAACACGAGTACATGTAATTTCAGACATCCAATATTTGGAAAAGGTGCCAAGAACACACACTTGAGGAAAGACAGCATCTTCAACAAATGGTGCTGACAAAACTGATTTTATTTAGTTTTATTTTATGTGTATAAGTTTTTTGTCTGCATGTATATAAGTACACCATGTGCATAGCTGGTGCCTGCAGAGGCCAGACAGAGCACTGAATCCTCTGAAACTGGAGTTAAGGACATGTGTTAGCTGCCATTTGGGTGCTGGCAACCAAATTCAGGTCCTTTGGGAAAGCAGTAAGTGCTCTTAATTATTGACCCATCTCTTTAACCCTCCATTGTATCTTCTTACCAATTTACATGTTATTGTTTGAATGTTCCAATTCCCCTACTTTTGTCTTCAAGCTCTGAAATTCTACCCTCATCTGATCTTGTCTATTGTGAGGCTTTTCCCAGAGTCTTCTCTTTGGCCTAATGAATTTTTTATTTCCTGTGTTTCAATTTAGTTCTTTTCAATATTCCTGTTTATTAAATTATACTTTCATATCCTTTTACTTCTTTCTCTATTCAGTTGTTTATATTCTCTTGGAACTAATTTCAGAGTTTGTGTTCTCTTTCATTTACGTGAACATACTTATAATAATTCTTTTGAATTCTGTGCAATTTCAATTAATTCATTCTCATTGAAGAGTAGGTTAGTAGTTTCTGAGAGAATCATGTTATGTTGCCTTGTTTTGTTTTTCTTATGTTCTTGGATTTGGACTTTTGGTACTGTTTTACATTGTCCATTGAATTTTTTAACCACCCTTATTTATTCATTTTTGATGAAAGTGTTTACCATGTTCAAGAGGAATTAAGTTATGGTAGGGTGAGGTAGTTTCTCTGTGTAAGACTTGTGTTTGAGGAACAAGGTTCAGTCCCTAGTAGTCTCTTGAAAATAGAATACTGTCTTCCAAAATAATAACTATCAAAGGGTAGGCCCAATATGAACATGTAGCAATAGCCAAATCATAAACAATTCAATCACCCTTCAAACTCCAACCACTTTGTAAAGCAAAAAAAGCAAAGGGAAACTGGTAGTCTTGTGTGCACTAAGATATTAGTTACCATGGTGAGTGGAAAGGAAGAAGACAGAGTAAGACTAATGAGTACCTTTGGGTTGATAGAGAAAAGGCAGATGAGAGAAAAGCAAATAGAAGAGGGCACTAAGGGAGACAAAGGGGTGTAATGGTTCAATTTTGAACAAAGATAGAATGAAAAGAGAGAGGTAATGAAATGCAATCATATGATCTAAAAAGATTCCAGTCTCTGGAGGCTGAGACGTGAAGAATCTGAAAGCCCCATTAGCCTATGTTCTTTGGAAAAGCCTATCAACAGGGAAATGAAAAAAAGAGTGATTATAGAAGAAACAGAAAAAAAAAAAGAGCTAAAGAGTGAAGCTGGGAACAGAGCAGGACAGAGCCGGCCTGTGGAGCTGGCACTGAATAATGAAGAAACGGTAAATAACAACTTTATTTTGTTATTATACTAGTGAGGGAAAGGTCTGGAAAAGGGACAGAATCTAGATGCAGTCTTGCTTGATTGCTGGTTCCCAGAGGCCAGTGGTACTCCTGAGGCATCCTCAGTAATGTCAGATGTCAGATTCTGGTGCCAGGCTAATCAGTGAGCACTCCTCACAGTTGGGTCACAGGTGCTGATCACACCTCTGGGAAGGTCCTTTAGGACCTGGTTTCTGGTCCTGGCCTTAGCTGTTTCTCTCAATACTGGATGCACCACTGAGAACCTAGGTCCATATTCCCATGAACTCTTTGACCATGCTTCCACTTCATGGACTACTGCATGGCTCTGATGCAGTTTCTTTACAGTTTAGAGAAGTACCATCTGCTTGCCAGTGTATTGTTCTGTGACACTTGTGGTGAGTTTCCCTGAGGGTGTGGTTCATGTAAAGTCTGGCTTTTTGAGACACTGATTCTGCAGGTTTCTTTTCGAAATCATCTCTTTCCACTGCTCTGGTTGAGTCCCAGGGACCATCTCTTCTTTGTTGCTACGGTGTGAAACGGCAGTGTCCCTTCTTTCTCCTTTTTTTCTTTTAAAAATTTTTGTTACTGAGAGTATTATTCTGATTTTCTGAGGCTCTCTATCTGCATATAGTTGCAGTAAGTCCCTCTAACTTGGAAGAAGGAGCTCCTCACACCACAACAACCCATGGGATGTGGACTTAGTGTTTTACCTCACCTTTTAAAGATTTTTACTTTATTTTGTTATTATACTAGTGAGTGTTTTCGATCATCCACCTGTTCTGATAGCTGTTATCCAGCTTTCCCACTTTATTTCTTATACATCCTATTAGACCATGCCTTTGTGTTGTCTGTTATCTTGAATCCCCATTCCCTTTCCATAAAAAATGTATCTATCCTTATTTGTGTGTGATTCATATGTGTAAATATGGGCAGGCTTGTGTTACGGCACGTACGTAGAGGTTGGAAGACAACCTCAGGCGTCAGTCCTCACATGGCACCCTGTTTTGGGGTCCGTTTGTTGTTTTTCCTTGCATTTTCCAAGCTAACTGGCTGTGGACTTCCAGGTATTCTGCTCTCTGTACCTCCCTCTCTGCGGAAGCTGAGACGCTTGCACTATGTGCTCAGTTCTGACACTGTTTCTGAGGATTCAAACATAGGGTCTCAGTCTCAGTCTCAGTGTGGCAAGTGTTTTTACCCCGTGAGTTATCTTTCTAGCCCCATTTTTTATGATTCAGTTCAGGGATTTGTTGCAGAAATGAAAGCCTGACTGATTCTGGATCTTCATCCAACCCTCTGACAACTTTTATAATTATTCATCCTATTCCACAAGAAGCTATGCTAGCAACAATAATGAACTGTAGTCTAAAACTGTGAGCCTTATGTTACCTGCTTGTGTTATAAATGTGGGTGATTGTGTTGGGAATAGAAATGTTTGGCTTTATACCTGGAATTTCAGTAACATGAATAAGATAAGAGGACAATATTAGACATACTAATCAAGCAATTTGAATTTTTCACTGTATAATAATCTTATATCTAATTCTTGATGCTGTAGCACTATGGTGATCAATATGATCAAGTATAATTCAATAAATCATATCGGCTATATGAGGTTTGCAATGTGAGGGGAACTGAATCCCTTCCCTTCATTCTTTTGTCTTATAAATATCTGAGCGACATCAGGAAAGTGAGCTTGAATGATGACAAATTTGTGCACCAACAAATTTCTCCAAAGGACAGATTTTTGCTTTGTATCTTTGGACACTGGTCACATAAACTAAAATAACATTTGGAAAGAGTAAACATTTTCCTTTCTTCACTGGACACTTTGAAAAGGTATTATTAGAGTTCAAGAAATTCAAAGAAAACAAGCATCCTCGGGTGTTCTAAGTCCAGTCTTCTGCAAATCTGTGCTTTATAGGGCCCTCTATTTCAAGAGTAAAGTCATTTCTTCAATTTTTTCCATCTGTACTTTCATAAACTCACATGAATATGTATGTGCATACTTACACATGCATGCACACACATACCTTACTCTCTTCCTCTATTTACTTCTGTTTTCTGATTTCCTCATTGAAATTGGATGTGCTGCTGTCAGAGAGTCCGTTACATGGTCTTACAAGCTGTCAGCTAAGAGCAGAATATTCATTAATTATAAATCTATATTTTCAACCTAGAGCAGACTTGGACGTACACAATGGAATCATTTCCATGACTCAGAAACATCCTCTGCAGAAACTCAGCTCTACGTGTTTCCTCAAACTTCAGTGAATCTTCATTGAAAAAGAAATGGACACAGGTGGGCTCCAGAAACAGGAAAATCGATTTCATTCATTCATTCATTTATTCATTCATTCATTCATTCTGTTTTAGATTATGGTGACAGTCTAATTGACAGATATATTAATGTAAACTTTATTTTTGTCTTCTAAATCTATAAAACAGAACTGAAGATTTGTGTATATAGTTCAAAGATAAGTTGTATAACAAAATATCTTTATTCTGACTTTATAAATCTGTTGGAGATTTGAGAGCTAGAACAACTTCTGTAGTCTACTTTGCTTCAGAAAAGATCTATAATTTTCTCCCCAACCCCATTTTTTTCTTGCCTTGGACTTTTTTTTGAATGTTACAAGGGAAAATAAAATGCCAAGAATTTTTGTGGAATATATAACTTTTTAGTTTTATATAACTAGCATTTGCTAATGAATATGGAAAATGGAGAGAATATATGTGAAAATTATTTTAACACTGTTAAATTAAAACTTGAATATCTATAAAGTATAGGTGAAGGTACATGTAGTGAATTAAATGAAGTCTGAGTTTTATCATATTAACTTTATATTGTCTTTCATTAGGACAAATTTTTCTCCAAGTTTTCTTAAATGTAACTTTTATTTTCTTACTTCACAATAGAATGTCTTGTAGCCATCTTGTCTTCTAGGTAGATTATTAGAACCTTGTGTTTAGGGACAGAAACTGTTGCTCCTATCTTTAAGCACATTCCATTTTATGATGGTAGTAATTAACACAATACAATAGCACCAGCCCAATAATTTCTTAGTATCAGTCTCTCTGATTAAACTTCTTAAAATAACAAGACTGGAGAGATTACTCAGTGGTTAAGAACACTTGCTGTTCTTGCAGAGGACCCAGGTTTGGTTCCCAGCACCCATGTTGGGAAGCTCACAGTTGCCTGCAACTACAGTTCCAGAGGATCTGACGCCTTTTTCTGGCTTCCTCAGGCACCTGCATGCATGCATGTGGCACACATATATATTCTCAGACACATGCATAAACATAAAATAATTTTATAACTTCTTAAAATTAATTTTCATATACCCTTAACAAATGTCTACTGCATAACTAATTTTTATAGTCAAATGATATATGATCTTTGACCTTTCTTCTGCACAAAAAGTGTATATTGCTTGTAAAACAGTTTCATAAAAGAAACTTCCGTGAAAAACATTGGAAGAGTTACACAGTGTCTCCTCAAATCTCTGGTCTGAGGATTATCCAGGTCTCAGGAGAGAATGGCCCTGAGGAGTGGTCTGTGGTCTGCAGGTTTTTACTGCTATCCCTCTCTGCTCCTCTTAGCCCAATTGCTTTTCTTCTCTTTCCTCTCAGACTTCCCTACTCTGAGCTACCCAAGAATTGAGCACTTAAGGAAGTGTCACCATCTGCAGCCAGCCAGGCGGAACATGGAGAGTCACAGCTCAGAGTCCAGATCTGAAGATAATGTAGCTCAGACTGGTCCTTCTGCATCTGGTCCTCATCCCCAAATTATGCAGTCTTGGTGTGTGGAGATGAGTAATATTGGTGTTGAGCTGTGTGAACCAAGATGTTGATGTCAGCATCACAGCACAGGATGAGCTGGAAGGGATTTCCAAGGAAGTGTGAGGAAAAAGTTCATAGTCATCTCAAGAGGCCCACAATGAGGACTGAGGACCACAAATTTTAAGGCTGAATTTGTTGATAAAAGTTTTCAGTTCTTTTAAATATTAGGCATTTAAGGGATGGAGAGATGGAGCATCAGCAATTCAGAGCTCTTACTGCTCTTGCTGAAGATTTGAGTTTGGTTCCTGGCACCCAGATTAGGCAGCTTATAACCACTTGTAACTGCAGCTCCAGGGGATCTGATGCCCTCTTCTTGTCTCTGTACACACATGATATTCACTCACAGACACACGTATACTCATAAACAAAAACAAATTGTTTATTATGAATTTATTAGTATTTTTCTTTTGGTTTCAATGAAATTCACAACAGAAAAATTTAACTACTTCAAAGTGTGTGATTCAGTGTCATTTAGTACGTGAGCAATGTATAACTACATTTCCATCAATCAAATTTCAAAATACCCTTTCTTACCTCAAAAGATAACATTATATCCATTTAAAATAGTACCCTTGTATATCCTGTTTCCCCAGACTGCAAAACACTCTGTTCTGTTTCTCTGTGCTCATACATTCTGGCTATACTGTATAGATGGATTATGTGCTCTGGGATCACACTGCCTTTTCAGATTGCTTTGGGGGAATGTGGCATTACTCTCTTAATCACGTTGGGTCTTGACCCCAGGAATTCAGTAAGTCTTTTTATTTATTTCACTTCAGTTTCTTCCATTTGTGTTTTATAGTTTTTGGTATAACTCTTGTGCTACTTGCTAAATCTTTGTGTAGCTATCTTATTCATTTTGATACTATTATGTAATGTAAATATTGCCTTAAGTTTCTGTTTAGACTGGTTATTTATTACTAGCATATGAATGTTGTATTATACAATGTGGCTGACTTTGTCCATTAGTCCTAATAGCTTTTTGTGAATTCTTTGGAATTATTGATATATGTAATTTATGGAACCTGTAAACATGACAATTTTACTTTCTTTTCAATTCAGATATCTCTCACTTTTCTGGCCTAATTGGTCTTTCTAGAACCTCCATTACAAATTTAAATGCACATGGCACAAGTGGGTATCCTCTTCTTGTCAGATCCCTTTGGGAAAGTTTTTGGACATTCTTTGAGAAAGGGACTAAGGGTAGATTCAAAATGTCCTGTATCAGAGTGAGGAAGCTCTTTTATACCTAAATTGTTGTGCAGTTTTTAATCATAATAGGCTGTTGGCTTTTATGAAATGTGTTTTCTATTGAGAAAAATCACATGGCTCTTTATGCTGCTAATTTGTTACATGACATTGCTTTCCATATGTCGAGCTGCCCTTGCATTCCTGGGATAAATAGACCATCACTCATAATTCACTTAATTTGTGATTGGATTCACTTTGTTAGTATTCTACTGATTTTTTTCAACTTGTCCAGAGGGAATTTTAATCTACAGTTTTGTCCTGATGCTTCGTTGTTGCTGTTTATTGCTAGGGTGTCAGGACTAAGGTGGCCTCTGCAAACACAGTAAGGCAGTGTTTCCTTCTGTCCTTTTCGGAAGAGTCTAAGAAATGTTGGTTCAGTTCTCATTCTAATGTTTGGTAAATCTCACCAGTAAAGTCATGTGATCCTGGGATTTCCTTTGTTGGGAGGCTTTTGATTATTGATTCAGTCTCTTTGCATGATCTACTTAGAGTTTCAGCTTTTTTTTGAATCGTTGTAATCCTTTCTGCTTCTAGATGTTTTCCTATCACACTGATTTTAGATTATATACTTTGTTCTCAAATTATTCATAAAATTGTCTTAAAATCCCATGTTTCTGGATGTTTGGTAATAATATCTTCTCTTTCATTCCTGGCTTTAGTAGTTTGAGTAATTTGACAAGAATCAACTTCTAATTTGAGTTATTTTTATTACTGATCTTCTATTTTTATTTCTATTTTCTTGGCTCTAATCCTCATTATTCTTTGCATTCTCTTGGTTTTTGAGTTTAGTTTGATTTTCATTTTCCTTTCTTATTAGTTATATTTATACATTTAACCAAGCAAGTTATTTGAGGTAACTTTCATACAATTATATAATGTACTTGGACCACATTCTCCCTGCACTCTCTCTGTTCTCTGTCACTAATGACTTAATGAAATTGTACAAAAAAAGCTTTTCTAAAAAAAATATAGCATTTACACCTCTAAATTTTGCTTTGGGTTCTGGCTGAACTCCCTCCCAGATGCCTTGGTGAATCCCTGTTAGTTGGTTTGCTACTGGACTGCATTTGCGCCTAGGATTTCTATGACTATATACTTACTGTATGTCTCAGTAAGACGTAGAGAATCAAGAACCATCACATTTGAATGGTTCATGTATTTCTTGAATTTTTAGCTTTAAGAGCTCTAAGTTGTGGTATATATACAAGAATTTTAAAAAGAATTTTATTTCAAATGTCACCTAATAAAAGAAATAAATCTTAAAACAAAAATAAACCCAGAACTGTGGTTAGACCTGAGAATACAAAGCATCCCAAACAGAAAACTAATTAAAGCAGGCTGATAAACCAGAACCATTTTAATGCCTCTTTCCTGTTCTCCATGTTCTTTTGCTGATCACCACTGCAGCCACCCTTCAGTCTTTATATTCTAGTATAACTCCTTCTGACTGATGCTGGAACTCTGTCCATGCTGTCCCCTTGTCTGGGTGCCCTCATTTTCTTTCTATCTTTTAGATTATCTTTAAAGATTGATTTCAGGCATTATTTTCTCCAAGAAATCTAGGTATTTTTAAGTACAGCTTGTACTTTTGCCTGAGCTGTGAAAGATCAATCTCTTTCTCTTTTTCTTTTCTAAATCACATGGAGAGATGTTTTTGCATTGGTTTCCACTGGACTAAAAAGCTCTTGTATGAACCTCAATTTTTTAGCTTTTTTTCCCCACTAGCTTATAAAAACCTTGGCACACAGTAGATGTGTGATAAATATATGTTGAACTAAATGAAATGTGAGCATATATTCAATTCTTGACAGGTATGGTGGCCAAAAGAGTAGCACAGATTATGAAAGAAGCTGAGGAGTTGCCAAGAACTAGGAGTTAGGAGCCATCTGGAAACAGGCTTTGGATTAATTTTAAACTTGTAATGATTTGGGTAGCAGGAAAATAAAGGCTTAGGTCAGGGTAGAGACTTTGAGTTCGAAAGTGAAATAAAATGAGAATAGACTTGGATTGTCTTGGAAACAAGATTGCCCTGACTATAAAGTGAAAGATCTTGGATAGGGATGTAGAGTGGTGAGTGTGAAAAGTTTGTCAACAGTACAAAGTTTCTGACCCTGAATGCTAACTTGATTCAGTGTCACAGTTGAAATGAGCCTGCGGAATTTCTAGCAATGCTCACCATCGCCACATTACAGGATTCCACTGCAGCCTTGGTTCTGACAACACAGAGTGTGACTTTGCACCGAGCCTGTAGAGGCATCACACAATGTCAGTGCATGCAGCCTGCAACCTTTCGGCTCTGAGAAGAGTTCATTTTATTCTCTGACCTGCAGTGCTTTTACTACACACACAGTTTTCTGCCTTATAGAAACACAACTGCTTAACTATAGAAAACAAAAAATTTTAATATTTTCTTATTATAATTCTTGAGAATTGAAATTTCTGAATTGGAGCTTAACTTAATTCTGATATTTCATGCTTTATATCTCAACATTGATTATGAAAGCAAAATGTCAATCAACTTTAAAAATTGTTGATGTTCTATGTTTTGTGGCATGAAATCTACAGTCAAGATTTAATTCTTCATGTGAGAATAAATAAATTCATCTCAGTAGTATGCAAATTTGGTCCCATATTTTACAAATGGTAAAATTATATGCATTCCGAAGTCTTATTTTCTTTTGTCTCTTTTTTTCTTTTGATCTTTTTTGAGGTAAAAATCACCCTATAGCCTGAAACTCACTATGTAGACCAGGATGATCTCTATCTTCAAAGATCCACCTGTTTCTGCCTCCTGAGTGCTGGGATTAAAAGTGTGCCCAAGTGTTGGGATTAAAGGTATGTAACACCATGCCATGCTCAAAGTTTTATTTTCAAGTAAATTTTTAATATTTTATTATCAATAAGTGTTTGACTTATACAGATATTTTATATACCTCTATAGTCTGTATTACATAGAAATTTGTTGGGTGAAAAGGATCACAAGTGGTAAAGGTTTTAAAATTCCATATTGTATATGAAGATAACTGAGGCTGGTGCTTTATTCAAAAGATGTCTGTTTAATAGCTCAAGTTCTGGAGGTTCAACAACACGTCTAGTTCTTAAGAGGCCCTTAGGGCAGTTGGTCTCGCAATAATGGGATCATGTGTGAGAGGGAGAGATCACGTGGTGAGCACCAAACCGGAGGGTGATTCAGGAGAGATGGGGAAATAGAGGTTGATTCAGTCAGGTTGCTGTTTTGTAATACAGGGTACTATGAGAACTAACTCAGGTTTTGCAGAATGCTGTATCCTAAAAGTCGTTATTCTGGCCAAAGTGAATATAGTCTAAAGAGACCCTGGGTGTCCCTCCCTTTGAGTATCAGACTACTGAATCAATGATCCCGAAGAAATTAGAATTTCCCCAGGAATCCCATGCTGACAAAAAGGAGAGGCTGAAGCCTGGTGCCACCCAAAGTTGGAATTTGTCTCCAGGAAAGAGGTTTCATATAGTTCTTACAAGTGGTCAGACCATCTTGCTGGAGTGACGAGCCCAGTGGTGGGCAGGATACACCTTCAGTGGGACTGCTTAGTTTTGCATTCCTGTTGCCTGCTATTTAAACCTGAACTTCAAGTTAGGATCCTGAAGAAAGACTCACAGAAAAGGGGGCCACTGGACCCCTCTGTTTCTCTTGCCAGTGTGTCCACACTGAATAAATCTCCTTTTACTGCTTTTCACTCTTAGTTGGTTCTTTCACTGGCCTGTGGAGGATGGGCAGTCAAATCTAGCTTGTTGCATCTCTCAAAACACAGACTCTGATCCTATCAACCTCTAACACAGTGACCACTAGCCTCCAACTCCTGAAAGCTCTTCCACTGCTTAGTATTGCCACATTGAGGACAACCTGTTGGACACACACTTTGGAATCTTCTAGTACGTTATCTATTACCATGGGAGATACTTTTCCTTGACTGTTAATCCTAGGAAAAAACTGTTCTGACTACATGCCAGAGTTTGTTCTAGGGGCATGGGTGGTAACATTGAAAACCCCAAAGCATACTTGGGAGAGGCCACAACCTCTATGTGGCAAAGGAACCAGCTCAGAATCGCACTTTGCCTGCCACCATACCGGAAGCACTTCGAACGTGGGGTTGCTTTGCTTGTCTGCTGTTTCATGAGTTACTAATTACATCTTAGGGAGATAAACCTTTAATGAACTAGAACAGGAGAGCCAATCTGGACTTGCTGTTTCCTCAAGATTTTACTTTTCAAGCAGAGCATCTTATATACAGATTCAAGTTAATAACTTTTCACTTAACATGGAGCCTTCTTTTGGGCATCTACCTAAAATTATGCATGACTATTCTACTATATTGTAAGCTTTGAGAAAAGGAGGAAAAAAACGGCTTGTCTTCCTGATGGTATAAAAAAAAAAAAGAAAGAAAACAAACCAGCTGGATATAAGCGGCACTATGTATAAAAGCTGCTCTGAGTTACCAGGGCAACCAAAGTTCTAAAAATGACAGGAAAAAAAAGAACATCAGGTTGTTGTGACAAATGACACTTGAAATGACACTTTTTCTTGTGGTGCTTGCTTTTAATTAATGCAGCTCTGTAAGGAACATTATTATTGAATAATAGATTAATGTGGTCAACGAGGAGTCTGCCTTGCAGATTTATTTTTCCAACACTGGGATAACTAATGAGAGAATGCAGAAAACAGCTGGAGCATCAGGCTCCACCATGGAGGAGGGTGGCTGACAGTGACTAGCAAAGCCACAGGATAAGTGTGCGCATCCCGGCTCTCCTGGTTCCCAGACACGGCGGTCTCTAAGCAGTCATGATCAAAGTACAGCTAAAAATGTAACAGTCGCCACCAAGGGAATCAGTCATGCAACATCAAAAATATCACTGGCTTAAAATTTTAATACGATGTTTGTATTGTTTGTGCTTGCTGGTGTTTTAACATCTACGAAAAATGAGAGCATATATGTACACACATATTATCTCTGTCTCTGTTTCTCTCTCACTGCCTTTCTTCCTTCCTTCCTTCCTTCCTTTCTTTCTTTCTTTCTTTCTTTCTTTCTTTCTTTCTTTCTTTCTTTCTTTCCTTCTTCTTTTTCTACCCCCTTCATTGAGTAACCTCTTGCCTTTAGTGGAGGGGGTGATCTAATAACATGAGCTCCTAATATCTTTTATCAAGAGGCTACGTAGGTACCTGCACAAGAATTTACAGATATTAAAATTCATCATGCCTAAGGAGACAATGAGTTTTGATAGACAGGAAAACAGATTCTCTCTGGTTGTGGCAACTGCGGACAAGGCCAGTATACTCACACACCCAGGAACATCCTGTCCCTCCCAACATTTTGTGTTCAGAGCATTCACTCCAGAGTTAGCTTCCTTGACTGGATCAAGATTCCTGTTGCATTTATTTATTTATTTATTTATTTATGAGATTCCCCCACACAATATCATCACCAACCACACTGCGGATCAGTCAACACTACCACATGCTGTGCTGTAGGCTAGCTAACAACTTTAGAAGAATGCAAACACAAAGGAAAGCACTTTAAGGTAGAACAGAGGGAAAACAATGACAAATGATGTGAGTGGTGGACTCCATTTTTTATGTATGCTTCAATCTGCAGTGTGCTGAGCTGAAAGGGTTTTTCAAATCCTGATCACCTGGCTTTGTCTACTTTGGCCTCCTTCCTCCAGGTGCCATGTTTAGGTGCCCTCCTCTGTGATTCCACAGCCCTGCTGGGAGCAGGCTTTTGTGGAAAGCCTTGCATTCTGTACATCTAAGAGGTACTGGCAAGCTTGTCTTCTGGCTTATCCTTTTGAGACTGTTGCTGCAGCAGGCAGATTCATTAAGACAGAGGTAGTGTCTCCCTCTGGACCAGAGGCAAGCTTTGCTCTCTAGTAGACTATAAGCAGCAACTCATTCTGGAGGAAAAGCTGGGCAATTTTTTGGAATGTCATTATAAACATCTGGGATTCCTAAGCTCAGGGTTCCTCAGTTGTGTTGTGAACCCACAGAGAATATGGCATCTATCAAAACCACTTCATGTTGTCATCTTCATTGGGTTGGGGAATAACAACAAGAAACAAACAACAACCCAGAACAAATGTAAAGCTCATGCTCTTTGACAGGCAATAAATCCCTCTATCTCAGACTAAAGCATTATGTGTCTTCTAACATCTACAACTCTGAGCAGCTAAGATCATCATCCTTGCTTGGGAAGCACTGTACTGGCTGAGCTATCTTCACAGCCATTCTACTGTTTTGTTTACATACAATTTGCCCACAATTTAGCCATCAAATTAACTTCAGCATCTTTTTGCCATTCACTCATCCTTCTTTGATCATTATCATAGTTAGATTTGTCAACTTTACACAAACTTTGGCATATCTGGGAAGAGGGAACCTCAGTTGAGGAACTTCCTCCATCAAACTGGTTTGTGGGCATGTTTGAGAGGCGTTTTTTAATTGTTGATTGACATAGGACATGCCAGACCACTATGGGCCGTGTCATGCCTGGGAAATTGGGCCTAAGCTGTAAAGGAAAGGTAGCTGAGCAAGCCAGGGAAGCAAGCTAGTATGCCACATACTCGCATGGGCTTGCTTCCCCCATGGTCTCAATTGCAGTTCCTACTTCCCGTTTCTTACCTTGAGTTCCCACCTTGACGTCCTTAACAATGGACTGCAACCTGTAAGACAAAGAAAGGTTTTTCTCCCCAAGTTGGTTTGGGTCAGTGTTTTATCACCGCAAAAATCAAATTCTTGCTTTATAACACAAAAAGATATTTTGGCCAATCTTGTACTTCTCCTGCCCCTGCACTTAGGTCAGCCTCTTCTTTATGGAGGTCTCATTCTATTTAGTGGAGGTCACACATAGAAGCTAAGATGTGTGCTGTGAGCATCAGACAGCTACAAAGTTAGAGGAAGAGTCCCCAAAAGACTCACCCTGATACCAACTGCAAATTCAGGAAAAAAATGCAGTCACTGTAAGCTTGGACTATTCACTAGAGGACTTGCCACTCATGGTAACTGTGCGTGGCAGGGAAAGACTACAAGTTAAAGTTCATCCAGCAGGAAGCAGAGTTTTACCACAGACAGTACTGTGTATCACCACTCTGATGTCTCTGTATGGCAATGCACGTGAATGTGGCCCAAGAAACGGAGCTTGCAAAGCCATAGAGTTTTTGCAGTAGTTTCTTCAAATGAACATGAATGATTTATGGATTGAATGCCCTTAGTCCTGATACCAACTGCAAATTCAGGAAAGATGCAGTCATTCTCAGCTACCATCCACAGGAGGACTTACCACTTACAGAAAGATGCTGTTCTTATGACCCAATGTATTATAGGAAAAGGCTATCTCAATCTCTAGATAAGTAGGTATAGTGTAACCCAAAGCCTCAGAGTTCCTTCCAGGATGGCTGTCAATTTGATGAATGAGAAGGCTTACGGGAGGCTAGAGACCACTTGGGTGGGATAACTGGGCTGATGTCTCCACCCATAGGAGTGGGGGAATCAGAGAGTAAACACACATATCCTTGATGTTTTATTATGTTTTTATCTCTAGCAACTACTCTTCCACAAACTCCCTAGAGAGCAAGGATGAGGTCATTTCTTCAGACTATCTGCACGGCCCAGCATTGCTGAGCACTGAGAACACAGTCCCATGGGCTTGTCAGTGCTTATTTTGCTCCATTATGACTCATTATAGTCTCTGGACTTGGTAAGCAGCACATTCTCTTCACCTACCTTACCCCATATTGAAGAACATGTGGACTTTCAGAGTTTTCTTCCTGAACAGTCAAGGCAAAGGAACTGAGGCAGCACTATTATGGGAGTGTAAAGTGCTACAGGTAATGTAGAAATCAGCATGAAAGGAAACAAACAAACAGAAGTAGAGCTACAATCCCCTATCAATCTATCAATCCCCTTCTGAGAATAACCCCACAGTATTCTAGGTCAGAAGACAACAGAGATACTTGTACATTCTATATAGTCAGGCTATGAACCAGGCCTAGATGTCCATCAATAGATGAATGAATAACAAAAAATGTGCTTTATGCACACATTGGAGTTCTAGTCATCCATGAAAAATGAGGGAATTACCTCATTTGCAGAAAATGGACAGAACAGTAAATTATCATAGTAAGTGAAAAATGGCACTCAGAATGACATATACGACATGTTCCATTTGTAAAATCTAGATTTAAATATATATATGGCATAAAAGCAGAAAAGGAGAATGGGGGAGGAAAGAGAACACTCAGGATGGGGAGAAGGGAACAACAGAGGATAATTGAGGGGCTGACTGTGTCAGAATGTGTAATACATACAAGAAACAGGAGACATTATTTTGCCCATGAACACACACTTTGGAAAGCACAGTGGAAACGGTGCCCTGAAGATGGGGTTTGTGCTTTGGCAGCCCCCCTGGGAGTATTGCCTGTGATGCTTGTTCCCATCTTAATGTGGATATAATCTTAACTCCATACTTAAGGAATACATCATAGTTATCAGCATGTTACAGCGAGTGTTATATTAATAATAATAATTATTATTAATAATAATAATAATAAAAATCACAGGAGAATGACAAAAGTATAGGTCTCTAAGACAAAATGTGGTACTCAAATGATAAGGTTGATCCAGCCAGGGTGCCTAAATTTTCTCAGTTTATGTGAAAATGAAGTGGGTCCCATCCATTTCTATCCCATGTGGAATTACATGCCAGAAGACGACTTCAGCTGTGTTGAACCCTATTCTTCTCAATAAAGAAGACTTCAGTAAGAGGTCAACTGCTTTTTGTGTTGTTATTTATAAGCCTTTTGACAGAAGGCTATAAAGGCCAGTTTATATGTAGACAACATGGTACCAATGCAGGCATCCGATATGAATCAGCTAAAACATGGCTGACACTGGATATGGGGCTATGAGTCAGCACAAAATGGCTGACATTAGATGTCCGGGAAAACCTAAAGTAAACAGTGAGATACATTCGGTTACATCACTATTTTAGGCAGAGAGCTTCTTTTCCGTGATTCTGTATAAATGTGGCCTACTTCTGAGCAATCTGTTGTCTATACCTGCCTGTATGTGACCTATGCATGCGGGCTTGCCAGTGGCTGTCAGCCAGTGGCCTGTGTGCTGGTGAATGAAGTCTGTCTTAACTGCTAGTGACTCCTTGCAGTCTCTTCAATCTCCCTGCTTTCCACAACCTTCCTCTTTTCCTGGTGTTGGAGCTTGGACCTCACGTACCTTTAGTGAGGCTGCACATAAACCTATCGTTTCTATTTGTACATATGGCACTTACAAAGTGAGAAAATGGACCCAGAGATGGGGCAGGAGATAGTGCTGAGAAACTGGACTAATGTGGCTGTTCCGCTTGCATGTTTACTGTAGCTTTCAGTTGCCTAGTAGGCAAAGTAAAACAAGAAAGTAGATGAGTTCAATGGTTCTTTTACAGAACAAACATTTCCAAATTGTAATTCATCTGTCCATCTGATACCAAGGGAAGGCTTTCTGGCTGTTCATGAACAGAAGCCAATACTATGGCACTGGTTTAAGCAGAATCAAATTTTTGTTTTAGATGACTAATGAGGCAAGAGGCGTGTTCAAATCTGTCTTCTCAATTGGGTAGTCGCCAAGGAATTTAAATGGCTTTAGGTAAGGGGGTAGGTAGGTTGTAACTGACAGTCTTCATGGAATAGGCCACACCTTAGGCTATGTTCCCAGAAGGAAAGGTAGTAGATATTTTATAGCTGGGCTACTTCTCATCTCTTCATTGTGTTCCATCCTGAGACCAGCCACAGTTCTTGAGCCTATAGTTTACTCTGCAGAGCCATGAACTATTATTAAAAGGGGTGTTTGGGGAGTACATTGTTATATACTACAGGCTCCTGGTCTTTAGGACACGCACATCAGACACTTCAGCTTCTACTGCATCTCAAGGTCTGCTCCTGAACTCCCAAAAGTAGTAGGCATGAAGGTGTTTAAAAATAAGGGAGCTGTTGTTTCCTGGTCAAATTTCCCATTCAACTAATACTATGCACAGATGCTCTTGACTGATAGTGTGGTCAGGGCCTGGTAAACTTGCTATAAGGTGAAAAGTTTAAGTCAGAAATGCACTGAACACGCCTGACCTACCAAACATCATAGCCTAGTAATACTGCACACTGGATACACCTGACCTACTGAACATCACAGCTTAGAGACACTGCACTAAATACTTCTGATCTAATGAACACCATAGCCTAGCAACAGTGAGCACTGAGTGTACCTGACCTGCTGATCATCACAGTCTAACAACACTGCACTGTGTTTGTTCCCTTCATGGCATGGCTGATGGTGAGCTGCAGATTCCCACTATTACCCAGCATCAGAGGAGATTATATACATATTATTAACAGGGACAAAGCAAAATTCAAAATTGGAAGTGCATTTTACTTGATGAATATCACTTCTGTATAAGAAAGTCAAGAAATCATAAGTTGAACCATCATAATGCAAGGACTGCATCCACTTAAAATGAGTCACCTTCCACTGGGAAGTAAAGTCCATCTCTCCAACCCCATGGAACTAAGCTAGCTTGGACTATGTTGAACAGTCTGATGTAGCATAAGGGAGGCTAAGCCAGATCTTAGCCTTTTGTTTTTGCCATGGGGGTCTCACTCTGTAGCCTAGGCATGCCTTGAACTTGAGTCCTTTTTGTCCCAAACTTTCAAGTAGCTGGGATTCCAAGCTTGCACTACTACACATGACCGAGCCTGGCTGTGAACAGGAGGGTCAATTTTGGTTTCCTTCCATCTGGAAACCATCCACAATGTAAGGTGAGCACTTACTAGAAGATCACCATCTTGAAAAGCCCAGGGAATGTGAAGAGTTAGATAACATATGGTGAGGCCTCAAGCCATGTCTTCACTGAATCCCACCTAGAGAGTGACCGGCAGGTGGTGCCATGTAGAGCCAAACTTCCTTTCTGAGTCCTTCTTGACTCTGCAGAGCCGTGAACTATTATTAAAAGGGGTGTTTCGGGAGTACATTGTTACATAAGCTCAAAACCAGTATCTTCTGTTCCAGAAAGGTGCACAGATAAGCAAGCAAGCAACAGCAAGACATATGATCAATGTCGGGGTGTTTCCCCTGCTGTGTAGTTCAGAGTGCTGTAACCTGACAAGTATTGCCTGTTCATCTTGCCAGCTGGCTTCTCATGAGGTACTCATTGAGGTTCTGTTTAGGAGGTTGGAAAGTAGAAGAAAGGGAGGTTCTTTTCTTCTGTTTCCTAGGGCTGAGACTTTCCAGGTTCCAGCCTTTGGCATCTTCAACAAAAGTAAGGGAATCTGTGCATGAGCTTGGGTAGGTCTGGGAACTGAGCAATGTGTTTAACCATGCCAGGCCTAGAGAGGTGGTTTGGCAGTCAAGAACACTTGCTGCTCTTCCAGAGGACACAGGTTTATTTGCCACCACCCACTTTAGACAGCATATAACCACCTGTAACACTAGTTCCCGGGATCCAACACCTTCTTCTGGCCTCCTCAGTCACTGCACACATATCATGCATATGTGTCCATTCAGACATACACATATACGTAAAATAAATAAATAAATCTTGAGAAAATAAAAGTAAAGGACTAACGTGCATCCACTGTGGCCACTACAAGAGGCTAAGTGACTCCCACATTAGCAGCCTACCACATCCCAGAATTGTCTGCAGGACCTAACCATACCAGTAGTGGATGCTCCTACTGATAATGGGAAGTAAATCTTCTGATAATGCCACACTCTCCCGCTGTCTTTTCTTTGATTAGCACCTATTAGGGCAGTAGCATGGCTCAATGATTTAACAAACAACAACAACAACAAAACAACGGATCGAGCCTACAGAAAGCCCTGGTTTGGATCACCAATACTGATTTAAAAAAAAAAAAAAAAAAGATGAAGAAAAAATAAAAACAAAAACCTTAAACAGACTCTCAGAGAAGAAACTTTGAGTTTGCTGGGTTTTTTATTAGACATAAACACAGTAATGACCTTATGACTTATGGAAATTGAGTTACTGGTAGTTCACATATGCAGTAGCAAAATATTTCTTTAAATGGTCATTTAGCATTACTTGGGTTAAATTGAGTCTTAAAAAGTAAGATACAGAGTCAACGGACTGCCAGAAGAAATGATTGTGATAATGGCTGGCAATTTCTGACTGTACTGAACAGTTTATAGAAAGAGAATGAATTGCTTAAAACTTCAACTCTCAGCTTCCATATTATGAGAGGACTAGATGTCTTATATCATGTCCCTCAGATGATTCATTATCCCTTATATCTGCAAGAAATAACATATAGAGCTCCCTCTGCATGGGCCCTGCTGTGCATTACTATTGCCATAGGAATCACACTCCTGCCAACCCCACAGAAGATCTGCTGAAACTTCCAGAGTTACTGGAGTCTCGATTGTCTGCTGCTGTCACCGACAGCAGCCCTTGTCAGAATCACAGGTACCACTGCTACCTGCGCTTGTTGGAAGCCATCAGGGAATGGCCACTGCTACCAACAGTCTATCTCAAACAGGTTTTTCTTTCTATGTGGCATACTACAGTCTTCCAGTAGATGAATCAGCTGTCTGCTGGAAAGGGATCTGGGAAACGCTGTCTCAGTGCCCATGGGTAAAAATACCCATGATACAAAAGAAGGTAGGAGCAAGCAAGAAAATGACCATAAAATTCTGCCCTTTGGAGAGCATCTATCCCTTCCAAGCCCTACATGCACCTTGCTGCTGTAAAACACCGTGCTCAGGCTCATGTTTGTGGACTTGCCTGGAATAATTAGGGCACTCTTACTCACTTTTCTTCTGTATCTGTTGCAGCAGACAGCTCAGAGTGAAACCTCTAGTAACTAAGTCCAAAGTCAACAAGTTGTGTAAAGAAAGTGGGGATGGAAAGAATGCAACACTGACAGGTAAGTACCAAGCATGCCTTTCAGAAGTAAGTCTTAAAAAAAAATTGTTCTAGAAGTTGAGGGGTGGGGCAAGTGAGGAAGTCGGGTCCCGTCTTAGAGGAGTTAGGGGCAATGGGAATGAATACAATCAAAGTACATTCTATGAAACTCCCAAGGAATTAATAAATGTATGATATTTTTAGAATGAATTCTTCCTATGTCACATGATGGACAATTCCTGAAGCAATAATTTCAGAAGACTGGAGTCTTATGCTGAAATGTAGTATTAGTGTTCAGTCGGTGTGACTTCTCCAAAGAGTTTTACCTGTCTGCAACTCATGCTATTGTTTTACAGATGGTATCCTTGATCCAGATCCCATTTTCTCAACTGAATTTTATTATCCAAGTCTCATTAAAAACAGGAGCAACTGGAGAACAATGAGATTGGTGACAAGATTTAACTGAACCCCATGAGTGGCACAGGGATTGGCTCAAGCAATTGAACTTTTGTTTAAGGAGCCATAGTTGCATTGATCTGTTTTAGACCAGTACGCATATGCAGGGCTTGTAGTGTGGTTGTAGGCATGCAGGCAGGCCCACACACAGGAATTATTTCAATCGCACTTTCCAAGTGGTGGAGCTAAGAAGGTTCCAAGGCCTACCCCTTCTGAAATTTTAACTCTGCGGGAAGCCTTGACCTGAGCCTAACCACTAGTGTGATTCTATCCAGAGGTTACTTCCGTGCCTCGGTTTCCTGCCATGTTGTTAGGTGGAAGGTAACTGACTAGGTGAATGGATGGGGTTTCCTCACCTGCCTTAGACCCTGGGCAATCCTTTGCTAAGGCTTTGTTTCTCCCCTAGGAGCCAGCTGTAGTGATTGCATTCAGGAAGTTGCTTTCCCAATCCTCAGTACTCTGGGCAGCAGCTGGGGACCGCTGCTCTCATGCTCACATGTTGTTGACCACCTCCATAGCTACAGACCAGAAACTAAAGAAAAAGATCAGTGAAGTGACCAAAAATGTAGTAACAGACCGCGAAATTGGTATCACTTTCGGTGAAAATTTAAACATTAATGTTAGCTAGTAGAGAAACTCCATTCGTTGAGTTGTGAATTTAGGGGCGACTTTGTTTTTCGTTGGTAAGCATGACATATTTAAGATCTTAGTGTTCTTGTTGAGGAAGATGTAAATTGCTTTTGTGGTTGTTTCAACTTTCGCTTTACAAAAGAACCCATGTTCCCACACCGGGAGTCGAACCCGGGCCGCCTGGGTGAAAACCAGGAATCCTAACCGCTAGACCATGTGGGAACTGACGGGGGAGGGCGGCAGCTAGCGTCAATTGAATCATTTAAATCTGTTTCCGCCTTCGAAGCCCCGCCTTCCCTCTCGTCAGACCGACCTCGGCGCCTGCGTGGTTGCTCCGCGTCCTGACTGCCTCGCTGGGGACGTTCTTCCTGCCTCTGTGGCCTGAGCCGCATTTTGCTCCCTTGGTACCCTGCACTCTACCGCTCAGAAACAATGTCTTTGTGTAAAATTAAGTTTCTAAGATCCCCGTTCTGAGAATGTAGAAAACAATAGTTTGAATGACCCAGAACACAGCGAATCAGTACATCACGAGCGTGGTTTGCGGCCGAGGATAATCGATAAAATCCTGTTTTTCCTATCACAGTTTGGACACACGCCATTTTATCCTAGTGTTTCTGTTGTGTGTGTGTGTGTGTGTGTGTGTGTGTGTGTGTGTGTGTGCTGGTTTGTTTGTTTTCACTGAAATCAATTCTAATTCAGAGTTAAAGCCGAGTGAATGAAATTCCAAATAAGGGATGCTGTGAGCGAAGGTCTTTAAAGTACTGTTTTAAGATCTCCTACAGGATAGACGTTATCAAAGGCGGATGGGGTAGGGGGAGGGACTGGCTAAAAGATTCTTAATCCCAGAATCGCGGATATCTGCGCGAGTAAATAATTCTTAAGAATTTCAAACCTTGTGGAAAGAAATCACAGCAAATAAAGTCAGTCACGTAGTGTTTGAAATATGACAGAAGGTGGCAATGGACTCTAGAGGGGGCAGTGAGGGGAAGGTGCCCACTTTTTGGTACCACAGCAGTTTACTTTTTGATTGACTGACAGGCTGATTGATAGATTGACTGGAGTTGGGATTCTGGATTAGATTCGCAACTTCACACATGCTGGAAGCACTGTACCAGTGAGCTACAGCCCCGGCCCATCAATTAAAACCCATGCTAAAATAGCCCTGGTGGACCCACTGCGGAAATAGATACAGCTGATTTGGGGCAGGTGCAGCCTGACAGTTACCAAAATGTGGAAGTTGTACATCGAACCCGGAAATTTCAAGTCAGAGTTGCCTCTAGTCAGGGAGAGTTGTTGGGAAGGTGGATGAGGCCCAGCAGTAACAAGCAAAGGGTGCTTGGGAAGTCTGTCTTCAGATTGCTTCCGTATTCGAGTAAGGATGACCAGCTTTCAGCTGCCATTCAGTTTTTGTTTCAGCCTTTGCAGTAGGGCCCTGAAAGGATGGGAGGTGGGTGTGGGCTGCCTAGGAAACCAAGATAGCTGTTTCTCATTTTCTGTCTGAGGATTGTTGACTAAGGAGGAGAACCCAGGAGAGAGAGAGAGAGAGAGAGAGACAAAAAACTGCTCCCCTTGAGCAGGTACGTGCCCACTAAATCAATCTCCACTATTTCATTGAAGGCTTTCAGTACAGAGTTTATTTTTCCTGTCACAGCACCTAAGCAACTTGCCATCTTTCAATGCCAACAATAGGCTGTTAAACCAGAAATCAAGCTTTATCGTATTAAACAACTGAAATGTAGAGCCTGTTTGTTAGTACTATGCCAATTGAGGCAAGAGTTTTGTATAATAAATGCAAGCACTCTGAAAAGTAAAAGAATTTTCTACTAGCTGATAACCTCGGTGATAATTTGCGGTGGGGAGGATTGGAGAGCCGGAGAGGTGGTTCAGCAGTTAAAAACACTGACTATTCTGGCAGGTGACCTAGGTTTCGTTCCCATCACCCACTTGGCAGCTAACAACTGCCGTGTAATTCTAATTCCAGGGAATCTGGCACCTTCTTCTGACCTCTGTGGTCATATATGTAGTAAATATACACAATACACATAAAATAAAAATAATAAATAAATTTAAAAACAGAAAGTAGGAATTAACATCTCATATTCCTAATTTCTGTCTTTCACTGGTCACTGGGTTACTTGGTTATTTTCTTTTAGGGAGAAGCAGGGTCAGTATATAGCTTAGGTTGGCCTTGAACTCATAATCCTTCTACCTCTGCTTCCTGCACAGGTAGTTGATAGTTTAAATAATAGAATTTAAACTAAAGAAATTTTAGATCTGAAAAATAACTGGGAATTTTTTAGGCCAAACCCACAAAAATATCCACATTATTAAGATGATTTGGTCGAAATCATGCAATTAATAGAGTTAGTGAAATCCTTGGAGGAGAGATTATCTTATATGAATAAAGATATATTGAAAAATTATAAAATGAATGAAAAAGTAGATAACAGTTTTTCCACAGAGAAATGGAAAATTCCACAACAATGTACAATATAAATAAAAAGGCATGACTCTCCAATGTCTTTGTATTACTTCAAATTGAGGCACACTATTACTGTAAATTAATTGTTTTTTTGACTAGGGTAATCTGAAAACTAAAATAGAAATAGTAATATGAAATATGTATGGTATGGGTGGAGTACAGTTTGTGATTTCCAAGGGTCCACTATGATTACAGGTTTGGTCCCATTGCTGTTCCAGAAGTGGGACTTTGTGAGAGATCCTTAGGTTCTTAGGGGGAGTACTTTCAGAAAAAAAGTTCTCCCCAAATGGGATTGTTCTAAAAGCCTCTTTGGTCCAGGATTCAAGGAGGAATCATTGTTTCACTCTTGAGGCACCATCATCATTGCTGTTTGTGGTTGCATGATGCCACTAAGAACAGGCTCATGCCAGGACTATACCTTTTACCCTCCAGATTCTGTGTCATGGTACTTCAGTTGGGCAATGAAAAGCTCATTAATAAATACTCTGTGTTTTGAAACCCAGTATCTCTGATATATCTGAGTTCTGAAAGTCGACTACCTACCAATATTTGGAAAATTTAACAACTTTAGAATTTAATTTACTAATTTAAATTAATCTAAATTTACCAAATTTAGAATAAAACTTTCCCCTTTCTAATAAAATAGAATTGTTGTGAGGGCCTTGAGTCATTGAGAGCTATCAACATTATTCCTAGAGGTACTTGCTCCAAGTAATGATAAATGAACACAGTGGCCTTCTGGGTTGAAGTCATCTTTTGCCTCATTTTGTTCCTGAATAGGGACAGGGTGGACCATGGCACCTCTGTTCATGGATCCTGTGGGTGATCATTTCTCCAGCAGGATTTGCTTTGAGGACGTCACCTATATTTCATCATTACTCACAAGTAAACCCATTCTTTGTACTCGTATCATCCACAGAAAGCTAAAGTTACTTGCTTAAGTGTAGGCAGTCAATATTTGGCAAGTTGCTTGAAAGGATCCTGTTCTTGGTCTGCCTTTGGGTATGTGCTCTTTCTCTTTGACTTTCTTTCATTGGAATTTGGAAGTCTTTTTCTATTACTATTTATTTGAGGACCATATAGGTCTGTGATCTTCACCAACCTTTAATGGATGTATTTTAAAACCTTAATAGAACATAGGCTTCCTCCGGGTAAAAACCACATTTGATTTTCTGACTTCCCCGTGTGATCACAGAGCAGAGTATTCAGTAGATGTGCAATAATTTTTGATGGAAGTATTTCCTTTTCAATTATGTAAGATTATTGTGTTAGCTTTCTGTTGCTGTAGCAATAGCTGAGATAAACCAAGATAAAAAGTCACAAAGGTTATTTTAGCTCACAGTTTCAGAGGTCTCAGACCATAGTCACTTGACCCTCTTGTCTTCCGAAGCACAGTATGGCAGGGGTATGTCGGGGAAAGTTTCTCTCCTTGTGTCAGCCAGGAACTGAAAGAAAGGGAAAAGATGAGCAGGGTTTAGTGTTCCAGTATGTCTTTAAGAGCATCCCCATAATGACCTAGTATCTCACCTCCTGACAGTCTTGCTACCACATCATGCTATAAGCTAGCCACCAGTCTTCTAACATCATGAACCTTTGGGAGATATTTCTCTGAACTATAGTAAGTATGTCAGCAATTCTTCTCAGGCAGGAATAAGTTTCTCAAGTCTTAAAAAAAATTTATCTAGTTGGGCAAAGATAAGGTGAGTACTCTTGCTTTAAAAATACACAGCTACAACAACAACAAAAACAAAATAAAATGGAATTGCTTTTGAGATCATCTTTGCTTGTTCTGTGAATCAAGAAAAATGTCTATTTAAAAGGTACCAGGCAGGAATATTCTGGGATTGTAGAGCTCAGCTAGAGAGTATGCTTAGCATATATGAAGTCTTGAGTTCACTTTCTAGCACCAAAGGTAAGTAATAAATTAATAAAATTTAATTTTCTTTACCTTAGTTTAGCTACATAAAATTGTCACAGGGCTTACTGTGGACATTTCATATTCAGTCTAGTCCCTCTTCCTCTAACTGTCAGGGTCACACCACTGTAATGGTTGAAAGGGAGACTAAATAGAAAACTTATTGCTTAACTGAAAACTATATTTTCTCAACATCAGTAAGAAAAATACTCACTTTCAGAACACAGATCATTCTTTTGCCCTTTTATGGTGCTGAGGACAAAATTCTGAGCCTTGTGTGTGCTAGACAGGTGCTCTGTCACTGAGCTATGCCCCTAAGTCCTACTTCGTGTTTTAAAATAGCAGAATTCCAAGGAAGAAAGAGGCATTTAATCTTTATCTGGTGCTGAAGCCTGTAATTCCAGCTATTTGGGAGACCAAGTTTCAAAGATAGTTTGGCTGCTGAAAAATCTCGGTGCCAGTTTGGGCATATAATTCAGTGGTAGCGTACTTGCCTAGCATGTGTGAGGCCTCGGCAATTCCTAATACTGAAGGAGATGGAGGAATGTAACTGATGATGGTTATTTTACACATTTTAAAATATAATATTTTATTATTTTTTTGAAAATTTCATATATTTTGATTATATTCAATGCCTTCTAACCTCATGTCCTCTTCTCTTTTTTTGACCTGAAATTTATTGTGTAATGGGGACAAGAAGACGATGCAACTTTGCAAAATATGAATCTAGTTCATTGTAAAATCTGGTTTGCTGACATTTGCAGTTCAGACAGATGGCAAGTGATCTCAGTATCCAGTGAATGGGAATGTAGAGAAACCCATCATCAGTTCCAGCTAGAGTTGGAAATGGAAGGAGCTAAGTGAACCAGGTGAGCTGGTTTCTCTTTTAAAGAGAGAACATTTCAGCAATGATAACTTCATACTATTATAATTTAAGTTGTAGTTCCACTAATATCTTTAATGAATAAAAAGAAATGAGCACATTGAAACTTAAAAGAGATTGTTAAAAAAAAAAAAAAAAAGGAAACAGGAAAGTTAATCCAAGCAGGCCATCCTGCCCTGAAGTAGCCTGCTGCTGTGTGTGGCCTAGCCTTACTTCACGGCATCCTGTGATCTGTTTTCAACTACAGATGTGTTGCATTTGTGAGATGACAATATAAATAATAGATGTCTAGGCTAAAAAAATTCTAAAAATCTACAAAAAGAGAAGGAAGATATTGGTTAAAAAGTCTTCCATTCTAAGGCCAGTCTCGTGTGGAAGGAGGAAAATCCTCCAAGGCAGGAGGTAAAGGTAACGTTTAACCAACGAGACAAGACCCAGACAGCAAAGCTACTTACACCTCCAAGTACAGCAAGATATGGTGATCTATAGGGGCAGCATGTGTCCTTGGAGGTTGCCTTGGCGATATCCTGTTTGGTAGAATACTCTCAACAGCTGGACTGTGCTATAGCTGCTTGTTTCTTCACCCTGTGAGGATGAAATTCTCTTTACCTCACAGAACTGAGCTAGATAAAGTATGATGCTACAGTTAAGTATGTTCACACTGCAAGGCAGCATTATTTCTTGGACATCACTTTTGGTACCCACAAAAAGTGGTAAACCAGAAGGTTTAAGTCTGATGTATTCTTGAATATGTGCTGTCATATATAGCATGTGAAAAGATTTCTTCAACCATCACATTAAAAATATGATTTCATGGTTCTCTTGATATACTCAAATAACAAATACTCTCCAGAATAATTATCTTCTTATTGATTATGAATGAACTTCTCAGTAATTCTGTGTCTGTAGGAATCCAATCAGCCATGATACAAATCTTGGTCTATTCTAGACCACTAAGAATCAAAAAGAAAAAGGAACAAAATTGTGTGTATGTGTGTGTGTGTGAGTGTGTGTGTGTGCGCGCGTGTGTGTGTGTATATATATGTGTATACTGATTACCTCCTTAGGTTCTGCCTCCTGTCTCGGCTGAAATCCTCTTCTTTTGCGATAACCCATCAAGTCCAGTTTCTGCTGCCCATGCACTCCCGGGTGTGTGGTCCCCCACTGTAGCATGGTCAACCCACCAGGGGCTATACACTTAAAGAACACTGACTGTCCCTCTCATAGAAGACATCAACTGTCAATAGTTCTTCAGTTAAGGGTGGGGACACATAAGCCAGCCCCCCGCCACTGTACTGGAATGTTGGCTGGCTTGATCTTGGACAGGCTGTATAGAGATAACCGCAAGTACTCTGAGCTTATAAGTGCTATAACCCTGCCATGTCTAGGAGTATTATTTTGCTCCAGTTCCCCTTAAACTCCGGCTCTTAAAATCTTTGCTCTCTTGTTCTGGATGGTTCCTGATCCTTGGTGTGCATGGAGATTCGAGTTGCAGGGGAGGGATACAGAAGTCTCATTTGTGACTGAGCACGCCTCTAACACTGGTTCTTTGCATTTTGACTAGTGAGTCTCTGAGTTAACACAACAAACTTCTCTGATGAGATCTGAGAGCTGTATTAATCTGTGCTTACAAAAATAAGAATTTAGAAGGTGGTTTGATATTATGTTCATTTAGTAGAAAATAGTAGTAGGTTCATCCCTGGGGCCTGTGAGTTCCCCAGGCATATGTTTTCTCCTGTAGAACAGGCCTTAAATCCAACCAGAAAACAGTTTGTTATTCCAATAGTATTCACGCCACTACTGAACCCCATGGGCAAATCTTGCTATACCTCTCATTATTGCAGTTCACAGGATTCCCAGGTGGGTAGACTGCTGATGATTTTTGCCTCCAGCAGCCAACAGACCACCTGGTGTTACTTCTCATAGAGAGGTAGCTAGTGAGAAGGAGCTTTCCTGATCTGTACCAACTAGATTTCTCCATGTCCTGTGACCAATAAGTGTGTCATCACCAGCAACAGGGTCTCAGGATCAAGTTCTGGTGGGCAACCAAGAGCAATGAATGGCAGTTGCCTGTATTGTTTTGGGAGTCGTCAGTAATATTTCCTGGCCAATTGAGCTCCTATTCACAAAGTCCGTATGTGAGCCTCTATCCCGAAATGCACTCCCTACTCTTCCTTCTAGAAGTTACAGAGTTTCAGGTCTATCATTAAAATTCATTTGGAATTAGTTTGTGTGCAGGATGAGGGAGAAGGAACAAAGTTCATTCTTCTTCATGTAGACATTCAGTTTGCACATTCAGTTAGCCATTTGCTAAATATGCTATCTTTTCTCCAATATGGATTTTTTGGGAACTTTGTCAAAAGTCAGGTGTTTTTAGGTGTGTAGACTTAGATCTGAGTCCTTGATTCTATTTCATTGATTGATGTTTCTGTTTTAGTGCCTGTACCATGTTGCTTACACAATTTATAAAAACATAGGACTACAGGAAGACAACATTGGAACTTGGAAAAAGTCAGAGGAAATGAGGCACCCTGGAAGCTGAAGCCTCTCTCACTTGTGGGTCTTTACTTGTTCTTGTAGGGCAAGAACTGTAGGCTCCTGTTCCAGGGTCTCCATCTCAATGGCCGGTACTTGGTATGGTCTTCTCTTTGGGTGTGCCCCGATTGTTGGGAAAGTTACCTCTCTCTTCCCCCTGCCTGGTACTATTCTTTCTAATAAGTGCTTTGCTAATCCTTGTTCAGCACCTTTAGTGGTATTAATCATAAAGGCGACATTAACATCCAACATTGCTAAGACGTGACTTGTGAACATAGAGGCAGCCTGATTCTTCTCCACTCGGATTCCTTATGGTTTCTTCTATCATGGCCCCTTGCTTAAACATCTAGTTTCTATTTGCTGATTTATTTCTGTCTAAAATGGCCTCTACCCCAATGTACACATGTTCCTGCCCATGCTAACTAATGTCTACTGACCTGTGGGGCCTCAGATAGAATATCACCTCATTATAGAAATTCTTTTAAAAAATAAACAAATAGGTTAAAAGGAGAAAAAGAAAGGCCAGAATCCTCTGACCTGACTTCTCTCTGCCCAAGCTGGGTGGCTCTCTTCTTGGCTCTGGGCTTCTACGTGGAGTGAGTCACACTATTAAACTTAGTTCTTCCAGTGGTTGCCATGTGTTGCTTTTCCCTAACAACTTTGGTTTGGGACAGAGAAAACAGTAGAAAACAATCTTGAATTTGCAGAAAGCTGGCCTAGCAGTAATTGACCATGCTGTTTTCTTTTACTGACATAAGCACTCTCCCAAACACCAACCTCAGATACGGTCACTCTGAGGCCAAGATAAAGTAAGACAAAATGAAGTTATGGTATGACTATGTAAATGCAGGCCACAAGCAGTCCTTTTGTCATTCACAAAATACCATGTGCTTTTCCCTTGGCTAAAACCAGTGACTGCAAGTTCTCGGGAGCCTTCACCAAATCCCTGTTCTAGTTTGGACTGCTTTCCTCATAAATAAGATTGGTTGAGATCCTCAGTTATGGGATTGCCTCCATTCTCCAACATCATCAAAATAGAATGGCTTCCTACTTCCTTTGATTTTTCATCAACTCATCCAATCACAGCCCACGTCGTAATTTGTTTCTAGTTCTTCTTGTGAAACACTGTGCTTTCTGCCTCACTGCATGTGGTCATAAACCCAGCTTGTTGAAAGCAAGTGTGATCAGTTTGTCCTTGAATCACAGTGGCAGAGAGTGAGGTGTTGGTGAGATCTGCAAAACTGAACCTGGGGTGCTAGACTCTGCAGTGCATGTGCATCCCTTGTCCATGCTCTCACCTGCTTCAGCTGGCAGGTGCGTGTCCACTAAATCGGTCTGCAGCATTTCACTGGAGGCTTTCAACATTGGTGCTTATTTTCATTTTCCTATTTATTAGACATACTGGAATTTTTAATTTTTCATTTCTTTATTCATTAGGGAGAAGGCTGGGGGCACACTAGTGCCAGGGCACATGTGTGGCAGTCAGAGGGCAGCCTGGAGAACTGGTTCTCTTCCTCCACCACGTGGGTCCAATGGATTGAACTCAGCTCAGCAGGCTTCCTGCTAAGCCATCTTGCTGGCTTCGACTTTTTAATTTTGTATTTGTATTGTTTTTGGCAAAATTTTATGATAGCATGTAATACCTGATGGTCTAGTACATTTCTTTTTGTTCATCTGTCTGTGTATCCAGTGTCTTAAAAGTTGTCTGTGAGGGCAAAGTCCATAGGAAAAAAATAAATCTAAATTTGAGAAGCCCTTCATCACTCCATATGCAGGGTCTGAGACCCAGGCTTCTTTTCTAATCAGAGTCCAGGAAAAGCTTGGCTCAGGCTCATGGTTTCAAATCTTTAGGACTTCTTCCTCAGATCTGTGTTTGTGTCTCTGTGACTTGCTTTCATTGAGTTCTGTCTATTAGGAACCAGGTGCTTTTGTATGGCCCCAGATCAGTGATGGGCACTGCCCTGACTACAGATTCACGTAGTGTTCACAATATGGTGTGCCCTCAGTGCAGTCACAGCTGCTCTCCCCTCAACTCCTGGATCCTCTGTTTGTCACTAAAAATCTAACTCTTGTGAACATCTTTCTGTCACAACTTCACTAGTTCAGTTCAAGACCACAGTGCCCACTTCAGAAAACCTTTAACACAAGAGAAGCATTCAGTTGAACACCTCTTCAGAAAAGGAAGGAAGCCAAGTCTTAGTGGTTTGAGATATGCTTTTTTGACTGATACGAAGAGGAGGGTTACAAATGTGTTTGACTCCTAAAATATTCTTCAGAAACATTTAAACTAATTAAAAAGGTGAAAGGCAACCCTTTAAGCAGCACCTTTAAACAATATTCAAGAGCAGCAGCTGGTGACATTTCCAGACTTCCCTTACTTCTTTTGTCAACAGTTATAAGTCAGAAATCATAGCTATGATTACAAATAAAATGTTGACCAACAAATTACCACAGACATCAAACAGTTCCTCATTGGGGAACTGCTGCATTTGTTTAAAAGAGAGATGACTGTGTTTAAACATGGGAGAGAAATGACTGTGCTTAACACCAGAGGCATCTCTCCTTTCACCTTAGTCCTGTCGGGGGTCGATTCTATGACTTGATGATGCTCTCAGAATCCCCATCATGTCAAATTCAGCTGCCAGACAGTCTTGTGTAAGGATATGTCAGAATCTTTCTCTAATATGTTCAAACTTTCTTTCTCTGTTTTGCAGAAAGAACATAGTAATTTTCCTTTTGTTATGGTTCTGGGGTTAAGTGAGAGTCAATAGGAAGCAGGTGCTCCTCAGGGTTACACATGCAGGTTACACTTAGGTGAGGAAAATCAAGCATTTCTGACTGCTGACAGACAGAACTATTCCCTACTCAACATTGCTAAGCATTGTGTAAGAGAAACGGAAATTAAGAGTTAAAATCCGATTCCAAGAAGCCTGGGCGCAGTGTGACCCCAAACCTTACGTAACGGAAAGGGAGTAGTCCCTTACTTTGGCACATGTGTTTCTAAGAATTATAGATCACTGACACGCTAATGAGACAGGATTTCTCTGGCACCCAGTTCAGAGGTGTTACGTAAGGTGGATGGAGTTTCTTGTTTGCTAACAGAAGACACAAAGTAAAGGGCAGGGGTGGGGAGTGGTGAGGTGAAGGTGGATCTGGGGAGGAGGTCTGAATATAATCAAGGCTCATTCTGTGAAATTCTTGAAACAATAAATTTCCTCTTAAACTTGAAGCAGTAACAAAGAGAGCTGGCTTCCCCTCGGAGCCACGCCCTCAGCCCCTCTTGCTTTTCTTCTGAAGGCTTCTTCCCTCTTCTTTCAAACTCTCTGTTTTCTCTCCCAAGGGAAACTTGACACATTGATCAAAAACAATTCATTTGCTTTGAGCACACTCGAGGAATATTTTATGCAGCTACACTGTAAAAAATGTCTAAGGAAGAAAGGAAAAAAGCTTTCATACTGTTTCCTTCTGTGGATACTGGAAAGTCAGTTGGTATTATAACTATTAATTATCATCAGAGAGAGATGGTAAGAAAACATTTGAAATTGCTAAGGCTTGTTAAAAATTTTTTTCCTATTAAATTTCCTACATTGGTGTTGTGATTTGAGTTTCTACTAATTCTGTGGCCTATTTAAAGTGGAAATTGACATGTATAAGTTTATTTTGGATGGAGGAGGGTAGCAGACACTGGCCTAACTCACCCCACTTTGTTTTTCTGTAGACCTGTGTTTGTCTCTTTTTTCCCTCCTAACTCACTTCAGTTACCTTTCATTCCAGAAGCCACATGACTGATTCATAGGCACTATTTGACAAGGTACCAAACTAATCCCAAGCAACAGGGAGTTTCACAGCACAGACTCTGAGTCACATCACAGCAATTGCACATGACGATGAGGCTGTATCTGGGAGCAGAAGCAATCTTCTCACAGGAAGTAGACTGCTCCCAGCAATTGGTCATAGTGATAACAACTTCTGTAGATCTCCCCCAACCCCCGAAACTAGACCCCAGATAATGGTTAGTCAGACTGTAGACCTGACCAAGATCACCCGCTCTGTCAGCTGTGTCAATCTGAATTCCTCCTTTGTTTACTGTTCCTATAAAACCTCAAATTTCCTGTCATTCCCGAACCACTTTATCTTCTCTTACAACATGATCAACATGATTAAATCTCTGTTCTCTGCTCTTCATCAGCTAGTCATCTCTTTGATTGGCTATTGGGATGGGTGACTGAGCCTAGACTATTGAGATTCTCAGAGCGAGAACTTTTACCCTAAAAGTCTGGTAGCATAATGATAATGTTGGAATGTTTTCATATTAATAAATAGGAATTTTAGAATGCTGTTATATGTTGTTGTACATAACACAACTCTTACCTCAAAGAGAATAAAAAAATTTTTTCTGAAGCCAAATATGAGTGACCATGGCCCAGGAACACATATTTAAGTTACCCCAAATTCCATGTTCTAACATGGTAACAGTTTGATGAAGTGTTTATAATAACAGAACAAAGAAAGTCATAAATCAGGCCCCTTTTCAAATACATTGATAGAAACATTAAGTATTGTATGTTTAAAAAAAAAAGAGGAAACTTGTCAAAGGCCTCAGATGCTATGTGACAGTATTCTTAGCTTTTTGATCAGTTGGGAAATTAGTGATCTGTTTGCACATTCTGAATGATTTACTTAATGGCCAGAAAGCTGTTAGGTCAGGTATAGAGGAAGGCTATAAATTGCTATTAAGAGGGCTACAAAGAGCCCAAGATGGTTTGTAATAAGACTCTAGACCTGCAACATTCTAACCTCTCTAATATTATAATCAGCCTTGCAGAAAGTTCAGTTGAGAGTGCAATTTCTTTCTACATAGAAAAGTTGTGAAGATAGCATGAAGTATTTCTATATAATCCAAATCTGTGTCCTATATTATTAACATCTTACATTAGTATCATATATTTGTCATAATTGATCAATAAATATAAATACATCATTATCAACTAATATCACACTCTGATTGTAATTGCCTTTTGTCATTGCAGCATTCCATCTGAGATCCAGGCTACACTGAATTATCATGTTGTTTAGACTGTATCATGTGGTATTTTCTTAGACTTGCCTGGTTTTTGATGAGTTTAACAGTGCTAAGGGGTGGAATATGTAGGAGAATGTCCTCCAACTGGTAGTTGACTGATGTATTTCTGATAATTAGATTGGATTTCAAGTATGTGGGTTTTTTTTTTTTTTTGGTGTGTGTGTGTGTGTGTGTGTGTGTGTACTTATGTATGTATGTGTCCATTTGTAAGGTTCAGGGTTCGAGAGACACAGCAGACAGAAGGGACCAGACTCTGCTGGCAGCTAACAGGACCCGGCTTTATTGAGAGAAGACCAGATGGGACTAGCTGCTCTGCACCCACAAGTGGAGAAACACTAGCCCCGTTGGGGGCTAGCCTTCCCAAAGAGATGGGGGGAGGCTAGCCCCCTCGGCCCCATCTTGGGTCTGGGGCTCTGGGGAACCAGGCTGGTGTGCCAGGCTCCAGATCGGGATGGAGGAGCTCCCTCCAGGACAGTGGGAGAGCCAAACTACCTGGGGAAGCGAGCTCAGCCCAAGTCTGAGTCTCAAAGCCCCCAAGCAGTGCCAGCCAGTTGTCCAAGTCCTCAAAGCCTTAAAAACCTTCAGCCCCCTCCTGGCTTTTAGGGGAGGAGGGTTGCCATGACATCTGATTGATGTTTAAGGCAAGCTTCTGGCCAGGAAGTAGTCCTTTTTCAGAGCTGTTTGTGAATTCCTTGAGTCCTGAATCTTATCTGCCAAGGAAGCCCAGTGTCCTTTGTGAATTTGGGATCTGGAGTCTTATCTGCAAGGCTTAGATAAGCTCTGGCTCCAGGTTTCTTCCTGAGTCTGAAACTGTTGGGGGTTTCATTCACACCTTACAGGGTTGAGACAGACTGCAATGCTCATGCTGATCTTGAACTCCTGGACTAAGTGATCCTCCTGTTTCAGCATCTGAGTGCTAGCAATACAGGTCCACCACCGCTGGACCGGGCCAGACTTCAGGACTTTTAGGAGAAACAGTGTAGATGTAAAGTATCATCGTCATCATATAATATCCAGTGTGAGGGACTTTGGCCAGGGTTTTCTACTACAAGGCTACACACCCACCCCCATCCCCACCCCCACACTGTACTCCTTAAAGGAAACCATACCACACCACTTAGGGAAGGTGGGCAGAGACTTTTTACTTCTTTGGGTATAGGAACAGCAGCATGAATTATTTGAAATTCTTCTTAGAGATAGGATTCTCTGAAATTCCTGTTTGGTCTTAATCCTGATTTCCTGGAAAACAACTCCTTGGACTCTAGGTGGAGATAGGTCTTTTCATATGCTAATATTTTGACAAGTGATTGGCAGCCTCAAGGTAGCTTCAGGGTGGAGCTGCTCCTGGGAAGAACAAAGCAAGGTCAGTAATTGAAGTCCTATTCTCTAATCTCCAAGGAGGAACAGAGGCTGAAGGTTAAAGTGATCACCAGAAGTTAGTGATTTTATCAGTCATACACATCTAATCAAGTCTCTGTTAAACCTCAAAAGGAAACTTAGGGTGCATCTCAGTAATATAGCACTTGTCTAGCATTTACAAGTCCCCTGCTTCCATCCTCAGCACTGCAAAAAGAGAAAGAAAAACATCAACCATCCCTTCCTACCACCACCAAGAAAAGTCCAAAGTATGGGTTTACCCCTTTTCCGTTCACCGCATCCTATGCATCCTGCATCTACATCCTCTTTAGTACTCTTTATAAAATGAAGTTCTTTAAACCAGCCTAACATAGTAATTGAACCCAAAGTGGGAACTGTCAGAACTCCAATGTGAAGCTGGTAAGGTGGTTCAGAAACACAAGTCTGGAGCTTGTGTCTGGCATCTGCAGGGGAAGGGCAGTCTTGGGAAGCCATGCTACCTCCAGGTAGATGATGTCAGAAGTGACATGAATTACTGGACTCCCGCTGGTATTTGCTGCTGCAGAGTAGCTCTGATGTGTGGGGAAAGTCTACACAGTCCTGGTATATGAAATAATCAGTGCTGAGTGTACAGTAGGAGAAATGAGTCAGAGGTCAGTTTTTTTTTTCCTATCAAAAACAAATTATTCTTCTGTATTTAATTTTTCTGTTTAATTATTTATTATGTGCATTCATTCCCTTCCTCACTTTTAGTATACTGTGATGTCCCAGGCTCATCTTATTTTCTGCTCCATTTTCAGAATCAGCCATTATCCAAAGAATTCCAGTTCTATGTTTGGATTATGGTATTAGAAATCATGATCTGGGCACTGTCTATGTGCTCTGTGCTTCTAGACCTTCTTAGCTGAAAAAAGAAGGAAGTACATGTGTGCACACATAAGGTAGGTGTCTATAGAGCTATGAACAGTCTGTGTTATCCATCCATATGGGGCTAAATATGAGTTCATACTGATATCTTCAAATCAATGCTCTACTTATACTGAACCTTCTGCCTACTTATCGATTCTGTTTATGTGTATAGTAGTTTTAGATTTGTAACCCCTTTTCCTTGCGCAGCTGTTTTTGCCAACATCCATATTTTGCTTACGATCTCCATTTATGTCTACAAATTTTCAGTCATTGTTCTCTCCCAGCTCTTTTCAGTGATAATGTGCCAGACATTTATAATAGTTACTCACCATCCCAGCATAATTTATAATAGCTTCTCTGTGCTTAATTATTTTCCCTCTTCAAATTTCTGATGGTCATCTTTTATTGTCTTCATATGGTCTCTCCAGCTTTGCCATTTCCAGAATGTCATAAAAGTGGAATTACTCAGCCTGTGGCCTTTTCAGACTTGTGTCTATTGCTTAGGATGCACACTAAAATGTCACAGGTTTTCCTGTGACTTGGTAGTTCATGCTTTTTATCACTTATTAGTGTTCTTGGTGCTTGATCAACAGTTTGCTTATGAGTTCACCTATCCAAGGATATCTTTGTTATGTCCAACTTGGGGCATTTATGAATAAAACTGCCATATATTGTATGGTGTAATGCAGGATGGGCCTTAGCCAGTTCACCTGCTATGAGAAATAAGGAAATGACTTCTGTGGACATGGCATTCCACTCTGGCCAGGCATGACCTCAGCTTCCACCAGTGTCTGGAGAGAACCTACACTGAGATAATCTACTCAGAGTTAGAACACCATTGGTTGCAGTCAGGAACCACACCATAGTGCGATTGGCCAACTTAACCCATAAAAGCCCTTGCACTTCCTTGAATAAATGAGTTTGTAGCAGCTTGCCTTCTGCCTGCTTCCACCCAGCTCCCGGTGTCTCTGTGTTCTGACTCCGCACCTCTCACACCCTCTAGGCAGAAACCCTGTGTCCATCCCCCTCAAGCTGTGGCCCCGAGCAGAGGGATGGCAAATATATATTTGAGGGCATGCTTTTGTGTGAATTTAAGTTATCTGATCTCAATTAGGCAAGCACCGAGGAATGTGAAAAGCCTCAGATGTGGGGTTCTGGGGACACTGAGATGGATTGTTGAGGATAAGAAGTTCATTATAAAAGTTGCTAATACCAAGGACAGACAGGAACACACAGCATGGCCAGGGATGGGAGGAGAATTCAGGTCCAAGCACCAGAGAGAGACAATGTGGTACAGGCTCTGAAGAGAGGAAATGGGACTCATGTGGCAGATGTAGAGGTCTTCTTATAGCTTTCTGAGGATGGAGGTGGTTTCACAGCAGAAGCCTTAGTTTCCAGGCAGTAGACAAGGGAGGTATACAGAGCAAGCTGTGTCTCCACCAATATCCCTCTAATATAACATCAGGCACCTGGAAGTCTGTAGCTAAGGATTCCCAGGCAATGTCTTCATAGGTGCCTTTCTGTATCTGTGAGAGGGGAAAGGCTGCTGTAAGGACTGTGGCCTGGGCAACAGTCTGTTCTGGATGCCAAATGTTAGCTGTGACTGGACCCTCTAACCCCTCCCCCAACACTTCCAACCTAGACTCTCAGGTGCCTCTGAGATCTGAGAGATCTGAGAAAAGAACGTGCTTTTGAATATATAAGGCCCCCAAGCCAGGATTCACAAACAGCTGTAAAAAAGGACTATTTCCTGGCCAGAAGCTTACCTTAAACATCAATCAGATGTCATGGCAATCCCAAACCCCCTCCCCTAAAAGCCAGGAGGGGGCTGAGGGTTTTTTTTAAGGCTTTGAGGCTTGAGGACTTGGACTGGGATGGGAACTGGGACTTGGGCTTTTGGGCTGAGCTCACTCTCCGGGGGAGTTAACCTCTCACACTCTCCCTGAGAGAGCTCCTCCATCCTGATCTAGAGCCAGGCAAGCCAGCCTGGTTCCCCAGAGCCCCAGCCCCAAGATGAGGGTGAGGGGGCTAGCAGTTCTCCACTCATGGGTGCAGAGAAGCTAGTCCCAGCTGATCTTCTCTCAATAAAACCAGGTCCTGTTACCTCCCAGCGGAGTCTCCGGGTCCCTTCTTGCCTGCTGCGTCTCTTGAACCCAGAACCTTACACCAATATTACATTACTACAGTCCCACCCCTAAATTGCATGATTTGAGTATGCAACTTCATGAACTTGCCTGTCATTCAAAATGGCTGCTCCATTTTGCATTCCTACCAGCCATGAATGAATATCTTACTCTGCATCCTGGCCAGGAATTCATTTAGTGTGTTTGGGATGTTAGCTACTTAATAGGTGTGAAGTGGTGTCTCACTGCTGTTTTAATTCATGCTTCCCTAATGGTAAATGGGGCTTGATCCTTCTCATATGCTTATTTGCAATCTGCCCTTTCTTTGGCTCTGCTCTGATCTTTTACTCCACCTACATTCTATGGTCTCCCTGCTAAAAGAGAATATTCTTGCTCACCTTGCTAAATGTTCATAACATCATGTGCTGCTTATACTTGATTACAGCTTCTAACAGTCCAAGCCAGGGTCAACTATACCTGAAGATCAAACGACACATGATAGAAAAATGTAAAAGTATGCAATTATAAAAATGTCTCTCTCCTCATATTGGTTGAGTCTGGAATGTCCTCCAGAGGTGCATGTGTGAAAGTTTTGATCCTTGTAAGATGTGACTGAAACTCCCAACAGTTTCAGACTCAGGAAGAAATCTGGAGCCAGAGTTTGCAAAAGAGGAATGAAGAAAGATGGACCTTTTACAACCTCTCAGAGATCTAAACCTTGCAAATAGCTCAGATAAAAACTCCAAACCCCAAATTCCAAAGGACACTGGGCTTCCTTAACAGATAAAATTCCGGACTCGAGGAATGTGAAAAAAAGGTAATTCCTTCCTGGTTTAACATCAAACGGATGCCAAGGGGGTACCTTTTCCCTATAAAAAGCCCACCTGTCCAGCTAAGGATGGGCTAGTTCCTTCTCCACTCCCGGGAGAAAACTAGTCCCAGCTGATTTCCCTTTCCCGACTGGGAGTCAGTTCAATGCCCAATAAAACCGGTTCAGTCAATTCCCGTCTCTGGTTGATTTCTGTTACATCTCGCGAACCCTGACCTTACATAATGGTGCCATGACTCAGATGGAAGAGAGCAGCAGCCCACATGGGGACCACCTTTCACGAAGGACCTGACATGGTGTGATCTGATCCGCTGGTCTGGCTGTGGGCTCCCTACCCACAGCCCAGCACCTACATCATGAGACATGGAGGTACCAGGTCCCTTTCCCCTCTATTGCTCTCTCCCTCTCATTCTCCCATTTCTGAGTGGTCACTGGTACCCACTTGCCCACTCGCCCACTCAACACCCTTGTCTGCCTTGTGCCCGGGCTCTGCCTCTCCTCCTTCATTGCCCACAGGACTCCTGCCAGGTCTTCAGAGAGGAGTGCCCTAGCTAGGGCTTTTGCTTGCTCCAGCCTCTGCTCACCAGTCTGCCTGGGATTTCCTCCGGTCTGCCTAGCCTGTCCCTGTCTCCCCTTGTGTGCACTAGCTCGAGTCTCTGCTCACCCGCCCAGGAACTCGTCTGGTTTCCCTGGCCTCTCTCTTTGTCTCCTCTGTCCTCCATCGTGCTTGTGTACTAGGTCAGTCCTCTGCTGGCTCCACTGGGAGCTGGTCCACCTGCCCTTTTCACTTTCCCTCCTTCTGCGCCACTTCCATCTGAGCCTAGCTCCCAAACTCAGCGCCTATGCTCACCTGCCTGAACCAGGATCTGCCTAGCTTTTCCCTCCTTCTGCCATTTCCTCCACCATGGGTCCCATCTCGGCTTGGTGTCCGACCACGCCCCCACTTTCACCCTCCTGCCTCTGGCTGCAGCCATGCCTGGGACCTGTGTAGTTAACTGGGCCCCTCTCCCTGACCCCATTTTCTCTCTCCTCTACCCATTTCTGGGTGTCGGCCCTCTACACTTCTCCCTGGACCCCTGTCAACTCTCCTCTCGTTTTGAACTCCCCCTCTGGTAGGGATGCCTCTTGTGGTGGGGAGTTCCTACATATCTTGTCTCCTCTCGAAAGTTCCAGAATGCCAGGGGTTCCCACGCTCGCTGGGCCTCAGGGCCCAACTCTAACCTGGAAAGCTCACCCAGGTTCAGAGATCCCTCTCGTTTGGATTCCACGCTGGTAGGGACACTTACCTGTCATACAATTCCCTCATAACACCCCCTCCCTTGGCCAACCACCCTCACTTTATCCTCCCCACCCATTTCCACTATAAGCACATGCTCCAGTGCTTTGCCACATTCTCAGAACACTGTGTGACCCCCCACCCTGCTTTGGGGTCCACACCCTGAACTCTTGAATTCCCGCCTTTACTCTGTCTGTCTCTGGCCCAGGGCTCCCTCTGGGCCCATGCCCAAACTTGCTGCAGACTTCCCCCTGCCCCTAGGGTGCTTGTCTCTCTTGGGACACTACACAAACCCCTCCCACTTTAGGGCCCAGGCTCTGAACTCCCGAATTCCAAGCTGTACTCTTTCAGTCTCTGGCTGCTCAGCTCTGGCCGGTTCCCTCTGGGTCCTAAATTCCAACCCGCCTCTACTCTGGAAGCTGTCAGTCTAGAGATCTCTGGGATATCATGCAGGTGAAAGCTCTCATGGGCAGTGCCATCCCCACGCAAGCACTCAAATTCCTGTAGCTGACTCCTTTGTTCCTGCCTCTATCTACTTATCTTGCCTCCTTTTATATTTACACTCTACCCTGCTGCCCAGGCACAAATGCTCTCTCTCCTTCTATCCTGTCCACTAACAAATGCCCCAAAGCCCCTTACCCTCCCAGGGAATGCTGCTGAAAAACGGCCTTTAAAATATTCCATAACCCAGAGGAACAGGAAAAGGCAAACTGAGTGTGCCGCCCGATACAGGAGCTCAACTACTGATGGTGGCATTTGGGGTTCCTCCCAAGAAGACCTCCAAGCAACTCAGCATCAATGCTGCAACAGCTGCCAGGCTCACGGTGACAACGAAGGACACTGGGCACAAGCCTGCCCTAACTCAGCAGCCACTGCCAGGGCTATGCCCACAGTGGGAAAAATGGGGATGCCTGCCCTTCTTTTCAGAATCGAGGTAGGCCAGTCATGTGGCCCCCAGATCCCCCAACCCGCCTTCAGATCTTCTTCACTGACAGAACTCATCTGCCTGGCCACCAAGGAGTAACCTGCACAACAGCAATGGAGGAACCCAGAGCCGCTGCCACAGTAGACAAAAAAGCCTGTTTGTAGTAGGGGACCACATGGTCTGTCATCCTCTTCCTACTCAGGTAAGACACACCCTTAGCAGCGATCCATGGTGGGAGTCAGTGGGCCCCCCCACACCCCCAGGGCTACTCTATCTCTTCCCTGCATCTAAAATACCCCTGACAGCCCTCACTCCTTGGATCAGACTTTAAAATGCATCCTTCACTGTTCTCAATTACTGACTCTCTTTATGATCTAAATAGTTTTCTCTGAAATAGAACATTTCCTTATTCCTTCATGCCCTGGCCACCCCATATAAGTTTCCTAATTCAAACAAATTATTAAAACATTGGGAGATACCTCCCCCTGCCCACTCAACTACATTTCTTATGTTTTCTACAAGCTCACCTGGAAGTTTATAAAGTGTAATGTATATGCCAATAATATCCAATTCATAACATTATGTGTGTTCTTTTAGTAAGATGGTACCATACAGCACTCTTCTGAGCCAAACTGCCATCTTCATAACTTCAGCTGTGTCCACTTACAGGTTTGTTAAGTGGGGTCATTAGACTCTCACCTAAATATCCAACCACCCTTCTCAGCTTTAATGTTATTATGTCTTGTGGTATTAAGAAAGAAAATAAGAGGGTAAAAGGAAAGGAAGTATTTTATAAAGAAGGATTTATGTAAGATTATGAGGGCTGGATATTTCCACAATAGAAAGCAAATAAGAAAGTCTATGTAAGTGATTGAAGGTCTGAGTCTTGAAAGGGGAGTATCTAATCTTATGCAAATATCCATTGTTAATGATCACATCTGTGTCTGTGACTCTGAGTTGGACAGTTTCTGGTGGTCTTCAGGATTGGATATAAGGCCAGGATGTGTCTCAATCAGAAACAAAGACTATGAAGCTAACCTTTACACACCTCATTTGTCTGACCTCCATCATGGGCCAATCTTTCTCCCATCTCTACCCCCTTAAATTTTTTGCAGAATTGTCTTTGATCTCTACCTGGACCTGATCCCTACAAAGTGTCAAATCTCCCATTTCACTAACCCTTTCAGGTCTGAAACAGTGTTAACAGCAGCTAAGCCTCTAAAGATTTATCCTGTCCTCTTATCCCTCCAGGGGGCAGGGAGTTGGGGAGGCCTGTCAAGCTTATTTCCTCACCTGGTCTACAGTCTCTTATGCAGGAGGAAGTGTCTCAGCACCAGTCCCTCTGCCAGTCTACACGGGAGGACTGCCACCAGCTCTTGTCCTTCTACTCACCTTCCCACCAGGAAATATGCACAGCTGCCTAACGGTGATGAGGACTCGAACCCATTCCAGCCTCATGTGTCATTCCCTATCCCCCTATCATCGCCCAAACAATCAGCCGGAAGTAGCTAGAGGAGAAACTGCGCCCCCATTCCCATGACTCAAAAGGCTGGAATGTAAGGTGTGAATGAAACCCCCAACAGTTTCAAACTCAGGAAGAAACCTGGAGCCAGAGCTTATCTAAGCCTTGCAGATAAGACTCCAGATCCCAAATTCACAAAGGACACTGGGCTTCCTTGGCAGATAAGATTCAGGACTCAAGGAATTCACAAACAGCTCTGAAAAAGGACTACTTCCTGGCCAGAAGCTTGCCTTAAACATCAATCAGATGTCATGGCAACCCCCTCCCCTAAAATCCAGGAGGGGGCTGAAGGTTTTTAAGGTTTTGAGGACTTGGACAACTTGCTGGCACTGTGTGGGGCTTTGAGACTCAGACTTGGGCTGAGCTCGCTTCCCCAGGGAGTTTGGCTCTCCCACTGTCCTGGAGGGAGCTCCTCCATCCCGATCTGGAGCCTGGCACTCCAGCCCGGTCCCCCAGAGCCCCAGCCCCAAGATGGGGCTGAGGGGGCTAGCATTTCTCCACTCATGGGTGTGGAGGAGCTAGTTCCATCTAGTCTTCTCTCAATAAAGCCGGGTCCTGTTAGCTGCCAGCAGAGTCTTGTCCCTTCTGTTTGCTGTGTTTCTCGAACCCAGAACCTTACAATCCTCAGCTTGTTGTTGGAAGTGGGTGGAAACATTTAAAAGGTGGGACTTAGGAGGAGATACAAGGTCATTGGAGTCCTTTCCTTCTATCAGTGGGAACTATGGAACACTGGTCTCTTCTCTCCCACTTCCTGGGTACAGGGAAGTAATTCCTCCCATTAGCATATTCTCCCACATTGATGTACTGACTATAGCAGGCCAACCTACCATGGACTGAAACTTCCACAATTACTATCTAAAATAATCCCTTCCTTGTACTAAGTTGATTACTCTTTGCTATTGATACAGTAACAGAAGGATGACTTGTTAGGTGTGACTGGACCCTCCCAATCCCTCCCCCAGCAGTTCCAACCCAGACTCTCTGGGGCCTCTGAGACCTGAAAGATCTGAGCAAAGAACTGACTTTTGATTATATAAGGTTCCCAACCCAGGATTCACAAACAGCTGTAAAACGGACTACTTCCTAGCCAGAAGCTTACTTTAAACATCAATGAGATGTCATGGAAATCCCAACCCGCCTCCCCTAAAAGCCAGGAGGGGGCTGAGGGTCTTTTAAAGGCTTTGAGGCTTTGAGGTTTTGGGAGACTAGGACTGGAACTGGGACTTGGGCTTGGGGCTGAGCTCGCTCTGCCAGGGAGTTTGCCTCTCGCACTCTCCCTGAGGGAGCTCCTCCATCCCTATCTGGAGCCTGGCATGCCAGCCTGGTTCCCCAGAGTCCCAGCCCCAAGATGGGGGTGAGGAGGCTAGCCTCTCCCACCCACCTCTTTGAGGGGGCTAGCATTTCTCTACTCTTGGGTGCGAAGAAGCTAGTCCCATCTGGTCTTCTCTTAATAAAACCGGGTCCTGTTACCTCCCAGCAGAGTCTCTGGTCCCTTCTTGTCTGCTGCGTCTCTTGAACCCAGAACCTTACATGACTAACACACTGACACATTCCATCCAGGGTTAATTCAAACAATCCGTTATAATTTCTTCCAGTATTTCTTTCTCCTGTGAGATTTATTTTTAAACCTCCGTATATTTTTATGTTAAACATTTATTTTTACCTTCTTCTTATCATACATCATATTGATATAAACCACATACATCACAACTCTCTGACCACACCCCTTGCCATTTAAGATTTTTACAGCCCTTTAAAGGGCCCTCTTCCAACATCCCTTTGCTTCTTCATGGTTATTAGCATGCTACTTCCAGGAAGGGACTGGTGCCTGGAGCACTCCTAGAGACACTCTGCACATCAAGGAGGCCAGTATGCTTATTTTTGTTGGCCTATCAACCTGAGTGGTATCTTGTGTTGCTTTAGATGTATTCAATTCACTGCCAAGCTTGAACATTTCCTATTGTACTTGAAATGAGCTTCTTAGAATAATCTTTGTAAAATGATCATTGGTAGGCCCAGAGATGGCTTGCTGTGGTCTTAGTCACAGCCACATCTGCTTCTCCATCTATTTTGGAAGCATCCTTAGTCACAAAGTAAGTCTGGGAGAGGGGTGGAACCAGAGTGCTAGTAAGTTTGTGAAAACCATGCCAGCAAGGCAGCAGGTCTGTGACTGTGCTGGTGCAAGGCTAACTCTATGGCCTTGGTATCCTCATTTGGGAACATCTCTTTTGCTTCAAAGAGCTTGATAAAGACAATGTGGGCAACACACATGACACACTTCCTTGGTTTCAAGCTCTTTGTACACCATGTGAATGAGCTATGGATTCAGTTTGTCATCAACTTGACTGCTCACAAGACTATTCCACAAAGGAACTGGGGGTAGGGGTCCTTTTATGCAGGGAAAATGAGACCTGAGTATAGGGTCAGGCAGTAGAATCTGACTAGTTTTTTTTTGTTGTTGTTGTTGTTTGGGGTTATTTGGTCTTTTTGAGACAGGGTCTCCCTGTAGCCCCAGCTGGCCTAGAACTTGCTATGTAGACCAGGCTGGCTTTGAACTCACAGAGATCCACCTGCTTCTGTCTTCCAGGTGCTGGGATTGAAGGCATACATCACCATGCCTGGCCTGACTAGATCTTTTAAAAATATTTTTTATTTTATGTGTATGAGTACTTTGTTGAATGTATTTAAATGCACCCTTGTTATGCAATGCCCATGAAGGCTGGAAGTACATCAGATCCTCTGGAACTGGAGACACAGATGGCTGTTAGCCACCAAGTAGGTGCTGGGAATTGAACCTGAGTCCTCCGCAAGTGCAGTCAGTGCTCTTCACTAAGCCATCTCTCCAGTCCATGACTAGATCTTTTTTGTTCAAAGATCATTTTGTAAGAATATATTAGTATATAACCATATATGACTTATATATAATATTTCATATAATATGTTAATGCTCCATCTTTCCACCCAAAGAAAGCTTATTTCACAAGCTTGTTCTTTTTCCATTCATAACAGAGGAAATAATGACCCAGCCATGGAAGGCATGTGTACAGTGAAGGGAGCCAACATGTTGCAAGTCAGCATCCTGGTACAGAATTGGTAGAAAACAGTCCATTGACAATTTAAGATATAAGCAATATGACTCAACTGGAGAGCAAACGACTTTTTTCAAATTTAAGTGTTGCAAGAAATCTGGAAAGATCACATTCCTTTAGAACTAAAGTTTCAAAGGAATGGGAACAATGACAGAAAAAGTATTGAAAACTGGAAGTAATGTTAGGAAATGTAACAAGAGAATAATCAAGCAGTCTAAAGAGACAAAAATCAAACAACTCACAGAAATAAATGATAAAGGAAGATTTTTCTGAGATAAAGTCTTCAGGTTGAACAGACTGAGTACTTTTTTTTTAAATCAATAAAAATGGCTAGACACATCTTTTCAAATTCTGACATTCCAAGAAAATGTTAAATAAAGAGAAGATCGCTTGAGCCTCAAATTGTACAACAATCAGAGAAGACTGAAAACTGAAATGAGAGCTCCATCACATCTCCTTCCTCAGACTCCAGACTTAGTAACAGCCAAATGGCATCCATAAAATGACAAAGGCCAGGACACAAACTGCCAGCTAAAATGCCATTTCCTTTTCTATGCTACAGACTGAGCATTGGTTAGAACATCATCTAAACCGCTAAGGCTGAGGAGAACAGGGCCCTGTGGCACAGCGTTTGGTTTACTGGAGCCTGCATGCACAAAGGCCACCTCCTGAGATATGGGCTCTAGAAGGGCTCTGAAACAAGGCTTGCACATGAATAGAAGCCTTAAGACACATGAGAAATTTGTTGTCTCTTAGACCTTCTAACGTCAAAAAAAAATTTTTAAATGCTGTAAATATTAACCATTGAAACAAAAGATATAATTTAAGGGGGTAAATCTATAGAAATACATAAGTATACATATTCTCAAGAAATTTTTTTTTAAAAAAACAAATTTGAATCTACAAATTGATGGTCTAGTTAAAACTGAAGTAAAATATTGACTTAGATGTACTCTAACACAATTACTGAATTTTAAGAATGAAAAACAGTCCTTTTGCATCCATGGAAATGACTGTCACATTTAATCTGAAATTTATAAAAAAAATTATGTTGTCAACGTCGTCTAGACTTTTTCATACAGTATTCAATATTAAAGACCAAACTATCACTCAAAGGATATGGGAAAATTTCTATTCCAAGACAGTCTTTATTTCCTCTTTTAATGTAGTGCTGGGATGAAACCCAGGGCCTCATGATGCCAAGCAAGTCTGTTCCAAGCAACTACACTCCGTCTTTGTCTGTCAAATGAAAACAGCAGAGCTCACTTAAAAAAAAAAATTGTTAAGTCACTTGAGCTGGTCTTGGAGAAAGTTCTGAAGACAAACCTGAGGCAGCCAAGAGATGAGCTGATAAACTATGGACTAATATCTAACCCAAGAACTGTGTAAAACACCCTACCTGAAGACTGTATCATCTAGGAAAACAAATAACAGTCCCTAATGTCTCAAAAACTCTGACCTGCGTCTCCTGCAGTAACCCTACACCCCTCCCCTTTCCTAATCCCTCAACTCTTAGAAGAGCCCACCAACTGTGCCTGAGCAGGTGCAGTTTCAAATCCTGAAGACAAAGTGTTGCCACCTTCATTGCTCTTAACAAAGAACAATCTGCTCCTAAGGTTGGTCTCTCATCTTTTGTTTTAATGTCACCCTGGTCAATCACTAATATTTTCTAACAAAAAGTAATGAATAAGACAGTTGGCTAAAGATAGTAGAAAGGAGAGCAGAGGTGTTTAGCAGTAGAAATGTACTAGATTTATTATGAAGATAGGAGAAATGAATACTGTTTAAAAAATGGATGGCAAGGATTTTGTTTATCATTTTTTCCAGTTTTATATTTTGAAAGTTTCAGTTATCTAGAACAGTTGAAAAAGTGCACAATGAATCTTGGCAACTCACCACAGAGGTTCACTTAAAAAAAAAAACAGAACCCCCCCGCCCCTCCATTTGCCTTTCCTGCAGATGAAATACGTCTGTTTCCAGCCATTTGAAAGCAAATGGCAGCCACTAAGCTCTTGCCTTCAAGTGGCTTTACCAGGCTTCTCTTAAGAGCAAGAGCAAGGCCATGCTCAGGAACAGCCCTCACAGGGCTGAGGTCATACTGGCCTACCGATATTTCCCCAGGTGTGCTGATGTGCTGATGAAGTTTCCCAACTCCCCCTACACTCTCACAGTGGTTTCCTTCAGAGTAGTGCTGATCAAGACTCAGGGGATGGACTTAACCTTGTTCTCTGCAGGAAACCCCCAGCTCTTGGTTTCTTGAAACTGAATCTGAAGAGTAAAGCTGTTCTGCAGAGCATCTCCCAGTCTAGAGTGCTGAATTTCACCCCACCCCGATTAGATCAATTTTACACTTTTTTTTTCACATATACATGGATGGTATAATATCAGATTTGAACATTTATAGCTCTGAAATGTGGTCCTTTTTAACTCCAGGCCTCCCTGTGACTGCATGTTCCTGACAGCTTCCTTGGCATCTTTAAAGGTATCAAGTAAAGCGTGTGTGTGTGCGGGGGGTGCTGGCAAGGTGAGCCAAGTGTGAGTTTGGAGTTTGTCAGTGCTGGGCTGGGGCATTCTACTGGTATCTAGAAGGTAGAGGAGGTCAGGACACAGTGAGGCTCCCTTAGTGTACAGGGAGCCAGAAGTGGTAGCTCAGGCCTTAAAATCCTAGCACTAGATAGGCAGAGGCAGGTGTGTCTACATAGCGAGCTCTAGGGCAGCTTGAGCTATAGGGAGACCCTATCTCAAATAGAAAACAAGAACCAACGATCCCTCCCTCCTCCAAAAAAAAAAAAAAAAGCATTAGCCAGTCCCAAATGCTACCAGGAGGTAGCAAGGACCCCTGGAGTCTTCTTATGACCCTGCAGCTTCTGATCAGCAGGCTCCCTGGCCTAGTCTTCTTCCTTCCCTCCTTGTTCCTGAAATGCTACATTCCAACAGGAAACCTGTCAGCCTTCTGCAGGTAACAGGAGGTCTCCATCCTTGTGGAGGGTACACCCTGTCTCCACATAACCTGGACCAGGCCAGGTGTTTATAGGTGAAACTGAGCTACCAGGGCCAGGCTCACTGCCAGGAGGCAGAAGTGGGATCTCCTGAAAGAAGGCTTTCTTCAAGAAAACAGCTCAATTTTTTTCTTTTTTTCAAAGTGTACAGCCGTGCTGACCCTTATGTGGGAGTCCTAGAGCTAGGCTGCATGCACAGTTCAGCTCGGAGAGCCTCAATGCTTACCCTTCCTGCTCACCGTCACCACCCGTCATCTACCTTCTTGGCATGGATGATTCATCTTTGGTTTGTGGTGAAGTCATGAGGAAGACTACTGAAAGGAAAAAGAAGATTTTTAAGTCCTCTAAGTTTGGCAAAAGACAAAATACATTAATATAAAACTAAACCTTATAAATAAAAGGAAACCAGGAAAGAGTTAGCAGTTACAGAATTCAGAAGAGGTCTTCATGACAGACCTCTTACCCAGATTTCAAAGAATAATCATTCTAGGTTTATTAAGGTGCTTAAGTACTGAGAAAAAAACAGAAACTCTTCCAAATTATTTAAATAAAATTTACGAAAAAACAATAAAAAGCAGAAAAACCAATTAACAAAATTGATATGAAATTATTTGTTGAAATATATTTTTATTTAGGTGTAAGTGTGTGTTTGTATGGCTTAATGTGAACCACATGCGTGTAGGAACCTGTGTACACCAGAAGGTGTGGGATACCCTGGAACTAGAGTCACAGGCCGTTGTGAGCTGCGATGTGGGTGCTGGAAACTGAACCCATATCCTCTGTAAGAGCAGCAAGCATTCTGAACCACTGAGTCATCTCTGCAGCTCATTGATATAAAAGTCTAAATAAGGGGCCTAGAGAGAAGTGTCAGTAGTTAAGAGCACTGTCTGCTCTTGCAGAGGACCCAGGTTCAATTCCTAGCACTCACATGGCCTCTAACAACCATTAAATAACTACAGTTCTAGGGGATCTGATACCCTCTTCTGACATGGGTGTACTTCCATACATGCAGGCAATACACTAATACACATAAAATAAAAATAATAAATAAAATATTATTTAATCTAAATAATGAATCCTAACTAATTTCTAATTTCATTAGACAATATTTAAAGGACTGACCAGTTTCTGACTTATTGAAAGAATGAAAATACGGTTAACTACTGGGAAATCTCTTGAGGTAAATTTTTTATGTAATTCCATTTTATCAACATAAATAAATACATTCATATATAAAACTAAGTTTCTGTAGACACTGTAAAGATATCTTTTAAATTTTTGACATTTAGTTTTTAATCCAGTCCTAAGAGATACTACCTTAACTTTTTAAAATATCCCTCTCTTGCTTGCTTGTTCTGTGTGTGTGTGTGTGTGTGTGTGTGTGTGTAGAACCTCAAATGAAAGGCCAGTGTCATGTTTAATGAAAACTAAAAGAATCTCTTCCTTTAAAACTGGAAAAGACAAGGGTGTGAGATATTGCCATTGTTTTGTAACTCAGTTCTACAATGACTACTTAATGCATAAGTATTTTAAAAAGTAGAGAAGAGGACTTAAAACGGGTGTTGTCTGTAGGTGACATGGTTATCAATGTACATGGAAAATCCAAGAAATCAGTAGACAAATCATTGCACGTAAAGGATCTAATCTACTACTTAAATACAAAAGTAAAGCACAGAAATAATTGGCTTTGGAGGTTGTGCCAGTAGATCTTGTGGTGGGAGGAAAGATGTGTTCTTTCAGTAATAACAAATAAGCATTGGGGGCTAAGCTTAGACAATGTGTAAAATCAGCAAGAGGAAGTGTTCTGCAACACTGGTAATAGAAAAGAAGTCGAGCCGACAGACAGGTGTCCATCTTCTGTGTAAGATTTGTGTCACTGCTATGGGGACCGCTACAGTGATTAGCACACTTAACATAATCACATTCATATACAAAAGAAATATATTCTGGGGACCTAGACAAGGTAATTATGATGTTTGTGTTAAAAAGTAAACAAGTGTGAGGTGCCAGGAAAATCACAATCAAAATAATTGTGGGAAAGCAGATTCATCAGAAGTGAAGAGTTTTTTCAGTCCTGGGACATGGTATCAGTATCTTGCAGGTGCTAGACAAGTGCTCTGCACCTCAGCTTCTTTCTCATGTCATGACACAGGGTTTCCCCTAGGCAACACATAAAGCTGGAACTCATTTTGTAGCTCAGGCTCCTAAACTGGCCTTGAATTTGGGATCCTTCTGCCTCGGCCTTGAGAGTACATAAATTTTAGGTATATATACTCATGCTTGATATATATAAAAGATTTTATAGTTAAAATAATATGGTGACTTCTTGTGGTGGTTAGAATGAGAATGCTCCCCATAGGCTTCAAGTATGGACATTTTGTCCTCAGTTGGTGGTGCTGTTTTGGGGAGGTTTTATGAGGTGGAGGAAGCACATCACTGGGGGTGGGCTTTGAGAGCTTCTTAAGCCTTGTCAGATTTACAGTCCCTCTCTGCTCCCCACATTTGCTTGAAGATATGATTGCTCAGGTTTCTGCTCTGGCCGCCACCTTCTGCCATGCCTCCCTGCCATGATGAACTCTAATTCTCTGGAATCATAGACAAAATAAACTCTTCCACTATAAGTTGCTTTGGTCTATGTTTTTATCACAGCCACAGAAAAGTAACTAATGCATTTCTCATTGAAGAAAATGGAGTAAGGGGCTGGAGAGATGGCTTATCTGTTAAGAGTAGTGGTTGCTCTGGAAGAGAACCTGGATTAGGTTCTCAGTACCTACATGGTGACTAACAACCATGGGTAACTCCAGTCCCAGGGAAATTTGACACCCTCTTCTGATCTCCATGGGTATTGTACAATACAGGTGTACTTACATACATGCGAGCAATACACTCAAACACATAAAATAAAAATAAGAAATGAACTATTTTTAAATGGAATGAATATAGCAAGTAGAAAGTGCCAAAGCAGCCTGACTTCATATGATCAGCTTGATAGAAAGCAGTAGAGAAGGGAGCATGGACTGCCCTTAATAACAATGAATTGCGTTTTCCAGTGTTACAAGAGTGAATTTTTAAGTGTTTTCATCATAAAAATGATAATGCACATGTCAGTATTTGATTGATTTGTTCAGTTCAACACACACACACACACACACACGCACACACACACATTCCTTCTTCTTCCTTCCCCTCTCCTCCTTTCCCTTCTTCTGCCCATTTTTCTTGATCCTGGGGACCAAACCCAGTGCCTCACAAACATGCCAGGCAAATGCTCTCCCATGAATCTATATCCCTGCTCCCTCATTTTCAAATCATCATGTTATAATAGTAAGCCTATAGTTTTTATTAGTCAATTTTTAAATTGGATGCAAATATGGAAAAAGTGTTCAATCTATGTTCATGTCTCTCCTGGATGTGAGTCATGGAGTTTCCACCTTTATCCGTTGTCCCTGGGGTCTCTAATTTGTAGTAACATTCTTCATCAAAGTTGTCTTTATCTTTCAGAGTGGGTTATTACAAAATCTCCTGGATTCCTGAGTGGAAATTTAGTTTATTTTTAATCTTTCTTTGAATCTGATCAATGTATTTAAGGACACTTACTCTGACAGTGTCATTTCATCCTCCTCATCCCAGCAGTGAGGTTCCCTTCTTTATCGCCCAAGTACAACTGATTTACAGTTTCTACTTTTATGTTTTTCATTAAAAGTTATGTAAACTTTGGAATTTTATACTGTTTTCTAATATTATTGCTTCACTGAAAAATGTGTTTGGGATCATTTAAACCTCTAGAACTTTTGATGACTACCTCTGTAGTTCAGGGTTTGATAATTTATTTTGAAAAGTATGCATGTCTTTGAAAAGTAAGTTTATTTTCTTATAAATGAGTGTAATGATGTGGATTGTGTTCTGAAAGCTTTAACCTTTGATTATTTGAACTGCTTTATTTCTTTGTGAGTGTTCTATCACTGTGTGGAGCCAGTGCCTCTATCCTTTGAAGTTCTGGAACTCCTCCATATGGTTTTGCCTTGTGACCCCCACTTAACTGGTAGTAAAAGTGTTAGCACTTTTGCAGAACCCTCACAGGGAAGCACGTGGCATTTGTCCTCCTGTGAGGGGCCAATTTCACACCTCGTGCTTCTGATGTTGCTGCGATTGATCATTGAACTTCTCCAGGATCAACCCTGAAAGTGAGAATCAGGACATCAGGAACCATATGAACTCAGCCAGGTACCCTCCTGTCCCGGGGGTTCTCAGGGTCTCAGCATCCATGAGGGACAGCTTGTGGTGTCCAGTTGCTCTCTGCTTCTTTCCTGGGATGTGATATGTGTCCAGAAGAGGCACATGATAAAGCCACTTGCCAGTGTTGTCCCGTTTTCACTTCTTTTGGGGGCTTTTAATCCTTTTTGTATTATCCTACCTCTCACTTAAGTATTTAAAGGTCTTTCTGATATTTTTGCTTCTTTTCAGCAGGAGGTCTAAGGGTATGCAGCTTATTCCACTGTTGTGAAAGCTGTCAGATTCAGAATAGACTTAAGGAGGGTGAAGAGAGAGGAGCCCTCACACCTATGCCTGAGAGAATGAGGGCCTTTTAAGGTGTCTGTAGCACACAGACAGCTTACTGTTGATGTAACAGTTGTCTAGCACGTGGTCTTGTAAGTTTAATCCAATGTGTCCTGAATTGACTGCAATCCTATTCATTATGATTCCCCAAATAAAGCCTTCTACATAGGGATTCATCTCTATAGCTTTATTTGATTTTGACACTGTTATAAAGGAATTAACTCTCTGTCTCTCTCTGTCTTGTCTCCTCTCTCTCTCTCTCTCTCTCTCTCTCTCTGTATATATATATATATATATATATATATATATATATCAGATATATCAACAATATGTATCAGATTTTTGCTCAGTGGAAAAGTGCTTATCTACCTTATGTCAGATCATGATCTAGGGTGGTTGATCTAGCTTGGTGACATGCATATGCACCCACAGAAGACACACACACTCTAGAAATTTGAGGAAACAGTAACATGAAGAATGCACAGAGAAAACCATAATAGCACATCCTGGTATCATGTTGATTTTTCAAAAACAATTTTAAAGAAAAATTTTAAATTATGAAGCTTCTGTAATTTGAACACTTGTTTTTGTTAGTGTTTTGTTTTTTTTTTGAGACAGGGTCTCATGTACCTTAGGCTGGTCTTAAACTTGCTGCTTAGTCATGGATAACTTTGAACTCCTGGTCCTCCTTTTCTCTCCCAAGTGTTTTTATCATGCTCTGTTTCTGTGAGGCTAGAGATTAAGCCCAGTGCTTCATGATTTTATCACCATTTTAATAACTCTATATCACCCTCTTGTTCTCTGATGTTCCAGGATAGCCCAGTGTGGCTGCCTCAGGAACTGGGCTCCTGGCCCTCTGCCTGACTCTTCTTTCCTGGATAGGACTGGTTTGGTTCTTCTCAAATGCACTGTCAACATGCTCTCTGCAGCTCAGCTCCTAAGCCCTATGTCATCCTCTATTCTCTGTAGGAAGGATGCTCCATGTACTCTGCCCTTGCTGTGCCCTCAGCTCCTAGAGCTATGCCGGGATCGCCGGCAGGTAGGGTGGTGGAGAAGCTGGTCCAGCCGGCCTCCTCCAGGGGCTGAGCAGGATGGTGAGTGTGTCGACCCCGACCCTCTCCACTCCGGAGAAAGAAAACCACACCGAGTCGGGAGTCTGTCCAAGCAGGATCTCGTTTATTGAACGTTACAAAATGACATATAGGGTAGGGGCAGGGCTAAAAGGGAGTGAAGGACCAATCGATCTTTGTCACATAAACTGCAGCCAGGCAAAGTCCATTTTGATAGGCTGCCAGACTTGGGTGAGGCTCAGACAGCTGCATTCCAAACGGTTGGTGACAGTTGGTTATGACAGTTGCAAACAGTTGGTTAGAAGTGGGTTGTGACAGTTGGTGACAGTTGATTAGATAACACCCCAGCCACCAGCTATTGTGTGGAGTGCTCTGAGCCACTGTGTGAGACCTGTGTGGAGGCCCAACAGAGCTAGACCTTCCCTTCTCCCTTGGGTACCTCTGTAGATTTGTTGGGGGAGACTCATTCAAGTGGCTATTTCACTACCCTGACCCCAAACTATGTGAATGGAAAGAAACAGCATAGAATAAGTAAGAACAGATTTCTCTTCAGTACTTACAGTTTAGGAGCAGGAAAGCCCAAAGAAGTTTGCCTCATACCTCTACATCTGAGCAAGGGTAACGGTGGTAGGAAGAACAGCTTGTCTCAGGCCTGAAGCAAAACCTTCCAGCTCCTTATTTTACAATATTGCTGTTTGATTGTTTACTTTTGAAACATGTCTTTTAAAATTACTTTCCCAAAACTTCATTCCTTGCTTAAAATTATAGGTAGTTTCTATAATTTCTTAATTGTCTTTTTATTTGTTGTTGATTTTTTACCTTTTCTATTTTCTTAAAATTATACTTATTTGTGTCGTTGATTTTATGACTTTATTAATTGGTAAGCAGCTTTTCCAGCTTTCAATTTGTCTGTATTTTCTATTGTATTATAATTTCTTGTATACTTTTAATTCTGTATTTCATTTGGTTCCTGTAATCTACAAAGAAATTTCTCATCTGAGAGCACCTAAACTAAACTTATAGTTTCTTTCCTTTAGTAACTTAAAAAGCTTAAATCCTAAAATGCTAACTTAGGAAATCTAAAACTCTAATGATAAATCCTAAAGTTGTTTTCTTTTTTTGTAAAAAAAAAAGCTTAATTCACTAACTATTCACTATGTGCTATTTGATTGACATTAGAGGCCATTACTGCCCCACATTATTTCTTTTAGACCATCTTGGGGTTGGAGTTTGGAATATCCTGACAGGTTCATGTTTTGAGTGCTAAGTACCCAGCTTATGGCACTGCTTTGGAGGCTGTGGAGCCCTGAAAAGGTGGAGTGTGAGTGGAGGGAGTCAGTCCCTTCAGATGGGCCTTTGGAGGTGATGCGAGTCCTGATCTGGCCTGCACTTATGCTTCTACGTTCTCTGGCATGGGAGTGGCTTCCCTGCCGTCCTCCACAGCATGGAATCTACGGCAGGAGAGATTATTTTATTTAGTTACAAAAAAAAAAAAAAAGACACATCAAATATTTTTCTGTATAGCTTCTGCTTCTGTAGACACTTTTTCTTGTTTTATTGAGACAGGGTCTCCCTGTAGCCCCAGCTGTCCTGGAATTCACTATGTAGAACTAAGCTGACCTGGATCTCACAGAGATTCACCTGCCTTTGCCTCCTGAGTGCTGGAATTAAAGGTATGAAGACACACAGCCTGAAGACTTTTAAACTTTGTCTTGAAGGTACATAGAGTATTTTTCTTTCTTTATTCTTATAATTACTTTAAAAATAAAATTTTATTTTTATTTAGGGCCTTTTTATTACAAGGAGAGAGTTAGGGATGACCAAATCCTTTGTATTTTAGAATTATTTTTTTGCCGCAATTAATTAGAAGTCAAACCTAGCTCGACGAGCTTCCCTTAATATTTCTGAGTTGGCCTCTGGGCACTGTGGCCCCAGCACATTTCTCTATTGCTGTTGCCCCACAGAATTTTTTTTCCTTCAGGCTGGTGGCTCTACCCAAGGTCTCTCACATGGGCTCTACCACTGAGCTCAGCATCCCTAAGACTTTTAAATTTCTGAATATAGGTCACTAGGTCTGGTGCAGTAGGAAACACTGTGGGTAGGAAGCATCTGCAGAGCCTCGGGAGTGCTAGAATTCCTCTCCTCTTTAGTCACTGGCTCCCCAACCACTACTCTGTGAATTGGAGGTCTAACTATTTGGAACACAAATATATTTCTTTTTATTGGAAATATAAATGCATTTGAATCAGTTTTATCATTAAACAGAAATGCACAGTTGACCTGAAATAAGTAAGAAGAAATCCCAGAACCCCAAAATAGAAAGAAAAATTAGAGACTGCCTGAGAATGCACATTGATCCTGGATGGCCTGTGGGGACTTACAGAGGTGTGCAGTAAATGTTTGGTCTCCTGGGGAAGAGAGCTCAGATTTGTAATTGTTTGCTAATTTGCATGGTGTACTGATTTTCACCATGGTTGATTTCAAGCTTTCAAATGTGCCATCCCAGCTTATGGAGGTTGGGAAGATGCCCGCAGGGTATACATTAGCTAAGAGATGTAAGCCCTGCCCAGATGTTGAACCATCACCATGTGCCAACACAAGCTGTGGCTTGGACCATCCCCCAGAGAGAAGCTTTGGATGAACCCTTGTATGAAACTGACAGTCTCTGAGCCACCTTTCACAGGGAAAGAAAATTCCGAAATGGGCTAGTCTCCTCAGGTCCAGGAAGGAGCTGAGCTGCCAGAGGATGTACTGGACAAGATGTGACACCTGTCAGGATCCTCTCTCAGGGCTGATGTATGTAAGTTAGAGCAAAGAGAATGACAATTGCAGAAAACGAATTCATCTCTATGAAAACTCATGTAAAAATCAAATATTTACCTTTCCTGTTCAAACTGAGCTTCAGGGTAAGCAGATATTTGATAAAGAAGTATCCTTTGCATGGATTAAATTTAACAATAACTGCAGATGAGATAAAGTGATTAGAGTGTGATTCCCTTGCCCTCATTAATAGGATATTAAGCTTGAGGACTCACTCTTGATGTTGTGCATCTACATGTTGGCTTTGGTTGATGCATCGTCAGGGATGCATCAAAGTGACATTTGAATGAAATCATCAATGTTTAGTCATGAAAATGGAGACAATCAGATGCACTGTCTGGAGTTGATGCATTAAAATTTCACAGCCCACCCATGAAGTATTTCATCCCTCAGATTAAACTTGTGAACAACCAGGCCTTTGGATATAACAAACAAAATACCAGAGATTAAAAAAAGAATCAAAGAAATACGTTAAAATTCAGGCATATCTAAAACATAGGAAATTATACATGTGTGACCATGCTTCTTAAATAAATTATAGAAACAAACCTGAAAGAATCAGGGGAGGGCTGGAGATTAAAATATATTAGGACAATATTAGCTCCTGTTGCTGTGTAACACTGTGAACCCATTTCATTCAGGTTCACCCAGATAGTTCAGGATGGTACCACCATCTCAAGAGGCTTATTTTATTTCTTCAGAGACCCTCTACCCACATGTCTTAGTTAACTTCTACTGCCATGATAGAAAGCACTGACCAAAACCAGCTTGAGAGAAAAGGTCACAGTTCATCACTGAGGGCAGTCAGGGCAGGAAGTAAGGGCAGGAACCTGGAGGCCAGAGCTGAAGCATTGACCATGGAGGAACGCTCCTTACTGGCTTGCTCTCCTGAACTGGGCTCAGCCTGCTTTCTTACATAACACAGGACCACCTGCCCAGGGGTGGCACCACCCACAGTGGACTGGGTCCTCTCACATCACTCAGCAATCAAGAGAATGCCCCACAGACGTGGCCACAGGCCAGTCCAATGGAAGAAATGCCTTAGTTGAGGTTCCCTCCACCTAGGTGTGTCAAGTTTACAACTAAAGTTATCCAGCACACCACATAAGGTAACATTCACAGATCAGGGAGTTCAGAGGTGAACTACGGACAGGGGCCGTTACTCATCCTACTCCAGACATATCAAATATACTGGAGTCTAATTAGGTAAATTAAGAAATCATGAATGAAATTAAAATAAATGTGAAGACAGTTTATCATGTGCAGAATGGATTTTTGAATCAGGGACACTGATTTGGGATAGAAACTAAGCAAAAATACCATTTAGGTAAAGCAGGACTAAAGATTTATGACAAGAGGAGTAAAGAATTAAGTGCAGCTGAAGATATTGGGGAAAGCAAGCAAGACTGAGGTAAATTCACCAGCTGGAGGCTGGCTGACCAGATCAGGGTGCTGGTGAATTCTGTAAGTTCATCCCAGTCTCTAGTTTGGGAGACAAACTGGGTAGTTCAGCATTTCTCAAATCTTGCAATATGCTGTTAGAGTCTGGAAAATTACTCTCTACTGGATTCAGTTCCTGATATGATGTTTGTGTGACATTTTTACCTTGTCTAAGGTTTACACAGTAATTTCCACTTTCTATTCACCAATAACAATTTTAAATTGTTATACGTAATTTCATTTTTACTAATTAATGCATACATTTTTTAATCCTATAGAGGGCATGGTTGCATGGATGGGATAACATGCAATGGGAAGGGGTGGTCTATGCTATGAGTTCACTGATGTTGAAGAAGATCAAGCAGGCACTGGAGGGCCAGGCTTTGCCCAGGAGTCAGGAGTTTTTCCTGTGCTTTCAGGAAACAGGACAGACAGGTACAGACATGGGTGGATTTGAATATTTGTTGAAGAGGAGAAAGTTCACTGCTAGTGTTTTCTATTTTACTTATCAAGTAGGACTTGTGGTGGCACGATGGGGAAGTCAGGGGTATGGGAGGGTGTGGAGAGGTAGAGACACCCTCAGAAGTGATTAGGGGCTGAAGCATGGTTGATGACACACTAATTGCGTGCATTCATAGAGGAAACAGAGTCCCGTAGTGTGGATTTTGTTCAGAAGCATTTTAAACACTCTCAGGAGTTCTGAGAAAGCACTCATGCTTATGGATGGTGTTTGAATGGTTTTACTATTGTCCCCTTATGGTGAGGACAGCAGAGAGGGAAGTGACAACCACTGAAAGGGTGGCTCCCGACTGGCAGAGAGAGCATGCCACATTGTGGGGCCACAAGGGGGATTACCTGTGTGGGTCTGAGGGAGAGGAGGGAAGTGTGGGTCTGACCTTGCTTGGGACTCCCCTGAGGATGGTACGAAGGCTCAGGTGGTCAGGTTTGATGCCATTCAGGAGGCTCTGTTCCTGGAATGAGCTACCTTTACTTGTCTAAGCCTGACTTTGGGTCATGATTAGATGGTTGGAGTGTGGGCTCCGGATTGATTGATTTGTATCTGAAACAGACACTTACAGGCCATTGGGAGGCAGTCCATTCCCCTCAACAAGGTCTAGATATCAAAGCTTCAGCACATAAAATGAAAGACATGTGAATTCGACCTATTCACCTGCATGCCAGAAAGACCAAAACCAGGAGATCTAAGGGCAGAGGCAAGTGTATCGTTGAAACAGTTGTAGAAGTGAGAAGATGAGGCAAATATGTGGATCCTAAAACACAGTTCCTGGTGGAAGCTAAAAAGGAAGTTTGTGGCTCCTGGGGATGGTAATTGTGCCTAAAGGTGAAGTCATTGAGCCAGGCTTTGTGGTGCATGCCTGTATTTGCAGATTTGGGAAGCTAAGGTAAGAAGATTGAGGTTCCAGGCTAGCCTTTTATACATAGTGAGGTCCTGTCTCAAAAATAGGTTGTTTTTGTTTTAAAGTGGCAATTGTAAAAAGAAGTGTTTCCTGGTAATAAGGAGCTGATGGGCTGAGGACTTGGAAACTTGTCAAGATCCCAGAAGGCTCAGAAGTGTTCACACCTCTTCTTGTTGGGTAGTTGACCATTCCAACAGCTTGTACTACAGTTGCTTTCACACACGAAGCAGTCTCCTTCTTTTGTGCCAAAGACATGGTCAGAATAACAGCACAGAACGTGAGCTTTCAGAGGCATATACCATTTTCTCTCTCTCTCTCTCTCTCTCTCTCTCTCTGCCCTCTATCCCTCCCTCTCCTTCCTTCCTTCCCTCTTTCTTTCTTTCTTTCTTTCTTTCTTTCTTTCTTTCTTTCTTCTTTCTTTCTTTCTTTTTCTTTCTTCCTTTCCTCTGCTTTCCCAGAGATGGGATTATAGGTGTGGGTTACCAAGCCTGGCTTCTGCCTCTATTTCTACTGCTTGTTGTGATACAGGTTGATAGGTGTTCTATAACTATTATTAACTTGGAATTATAAATCAAACAAAAAAGATATCCTTTAAAGTTAAATAAATTGCATTGCCATTGATAACAAAAGAGACGATCCACGGTGAGTGGTAAGAGTGTGTATGGAAACACAACCAGTCGTCAGGAAGCAGAGGTGCTGCGTGGAAAGAATGACGTTTTAGAAAAGATAAGCCTAAGGGACTTTTGTTTAAAAAGATAGCATCTTGCTTTAGCCAGACTTGTCCTAAACTCCTGAACCATCACCTTAGCCTTTCAAATAGCTAGGGATAGAGCATGGCTGTAATATATTTTTGATAAATAAGAATAAATCCTAGATTAAGTACAAAAAATGGACTGTATACTGTACTAGAAAGAAAGTGGAGGAGAGCCTCGAAAAATTCAGTGTGCATACTGGGGAATACCAAGTGCCCTGAGAACTTTCCATCAGTCAAAAGTAGGGCAAAACTTGAACTCTATGAGAGAGAATGGTATATTCAGTGATGTTTGCACTTGAGCAGTGCTGTGGGATGAAGATCCAGGAGGTCACAGGTGCCTCATCTGCAGATCTCAACAGTGTGCCTGCTAAAGTCCAAGGTCCTTTCCATGCAATAAAATTATAGGTGTGAAATGCATTGGAGCTATTTTCTCCAAAACATATCACAGAAATCTCAAGAAGATGCAAAAAATGACTTCCTCCCCTTGAAATGGCTAAAACAAAAGCGACAAAAATAAGTTCGTAGTTAAAAATATCCAACTGCTGGTCAGGCAACAAGCTATCATTACTCAGAATCTGGCCTGTAATTAAAGACTTCTAAAAGGTTGTAGATGGCTGGCTTTTTTACCAATTTCACATTTTACCCACCCCAATCTTTCAAAGGGCAAGACTTGCCAGGGAAGCTTCTTTGCAGCCATACGGTAAGGCACCCACTTCAACACTGTTGACATCCTGAGTTCTTTCAGTATCTAGAAGTTCATTTGTGTTGACAGAATCACCAAAGACTAAATCTTAATGTGTTGAACATTATACGCTGTGACTGATAACTGTCAGAAATATCATTTTTGCATTGTGACTGACTCCAAGGAGAACCATCCAGATTGCTCGGCACACTATCAAACAGAATTGTGTCACATCTATACTTAAGTACTGGGTATGATCCTTGACTGAGCCTCACCTGGCTTTCTGTTTGGTTCTTGTATTTTCTCTTTACAGATATTTTCTGTCTGGCTTATTTAGCAGAAAGTAAAGGGTGAAGGAAAGTATTCAAGCTTAGGGAATGTGAGTTTCTTTTTTCTTTCTTATTTATTGTTTGTGATGCCATGAAAGAAAGTCAGGGTATTGTTCATTACATGATAGGGAAGTGAGAAATACTTTCCCACTAACCAGCATCCCCAGCATTCCCAATGAAGATTTTTTTCTTTCTTTTGTCTTTCTGAGACAGGGTCTCCCTACATTTCCAGCAGGCCTGGAACTCAATAAGTACAACAGGCTGGCCTCAATCTCTTTGAGATCTGCCCTCTCTGCCTCTGGTGTGCTGGGGTTAAAGTTATGCTCCACCCTCCAGTTCAGATTTCTTGAGAGTAGGATATAGAATTTCAGATTTTTTTTTTTGCACTTAGTATTTAATCAGTCAATATACTTAAATCCTAAATCTAGAATTTTTGTTCTTTGTTTGTTTTGTACTTAGTAGTGAAAAAAAAAGAAACCACACCATTTAATGCTAGGATTATAAGGAACATACCAGAGGGAAAAGATTTTCCACTGACCATCAAGTTAGTAGATCACGTGTATTACAGCATGTGTGAGAAGTTCCTTCCTTGTGAAGGCTGGATGACATTCCATTGTGTGGGTGTGTCATGTTTTGTTTACCTATTCATATACCAATGATAACCAAGCTTTTTCCACCTTTGAATCTCTGTGAACTGTGTTGCTGGGAACATGGGTCTATAACATTACTCCAGTTCTGCTTTCACTTCTCTGGGGCTTTATTCCCTCAAGCAAACTTTCAGGCTCCTATGGTAATTCTACATTTAAGAGTTCCAGTTTTGGGATGGAGAGATGGTTCACTCAGTGGTTATGAACATTTGCTGTTCTTGACCCAGACTCAATTCCCAGAATCGATAACGGCAACTAACAAACATCTATAATTCCAGTTCCAGGGAATCTGATGTATTCTTCTGACCTCAGGGGCATTGCTTGACCCAGGTGCAGTTACACACATGCAGGCAATACACTCATACACATGAATTAAAAATAAATACATTTTAAAAAAAGAGTTCTAGTTTCTGTACAGATAACAGCACTGTTTTCTGAGTTTCATTTGGCTTTGTTACTAGCTCTCTGTGTTAGTTACTTTTCTCATTGTTGGGACACAATATCTTAAATAAGCAACCTAGGAGAAAATTTTATCTCAGCCCACAGTTTCATCGCAGGGAAGGCCGGGTATGTTCATGGCTCCTATTGGTGGTCGTGAAGGTATGAGGTGACTGCTTGTTGCTTCTTTCTCAGAAGAAAACTCATATGGGAAATGGAGCCAGCCTTGAACCTTTCCTCTCTACCCCTAGTCCTACACTTGTCAGCTAGGCCACTTACGCAAAAGGCTTAAGCCACCAGCTGTGGACCAAATAGACAAACACCTGAGGCAGGATGAATATTTCACAATTACGCTCTAACATTATCCTGATGGTGTCAAGTGCTGTCCCATTGTAGTTTTTATTTGCTTTCCCATAATGATCAGTGATGTCCAATGTGTTTTCATACCTTTCTTGGCCATTTGTTGGTGTTCTTTGGATAAGTATTTATTTACATCTGACACTTATGGGCTCAGCACATCTGTTACTATTATAACAAGGGAATTTCAAGAATAAGGCAAAAATAAGATGAATGTTTCATTAGGAATAATTGAAATCACGATCAGAATCACACTCATTCTTGAGATTTAGACAAGTCATTCAAGCCTTCTCTGCTCAGCATATCACCTGCTCAGTGAGCTGTGGAATAGGCCTTTGACTTAGGAGAACTCCACATGCCCTGGTCACTGTTCAAACCTGTAGAACTTTAGAAAATGTGGTCTGTAGGAGCAGCCTGAGTCACTGGGCATATTGGAAGGAAGACAGCAACAGTTGCGTGTGTCAAATAGTTTAGAAGCTGGGTGGAACTGTCTGTGTCCCAGCATCTACCATTTATACCATTGTTTGGGGGCAAAAGAGACATCTAACTGGCAGAGAGAAAAATTGTGATAGTGAATCAGATTTTGAACAGTAGCTGGATACTGTAGACTTTCCAGGAAGAGAAGTCACCTTGAGACCTGTCTAATCAGGTTTATTAAAAGATGCTTAACCAGTGTTCTGGAGGCATTGCCTGCCCTGGATCTGGCATTATGCATCTAGAATAGCTGACTACTGTTTATTTGTTTCATTCCTTCTTACAGTCTACTCTGGTATATGTATGGAGTGAGGTGAATTTATAGGACCAGCTTTTAAAAATATTATGCCACAATACCTTCATGAAATAAACTATATCCAGTCTCGCATCAGTTTATCAGGGGACCAACTTGGGCCTGCCTCAAGGGTCACTATGGGGATTGCATGAGATAAATGTGGAAGCATCAGAGGAGGGGACACATGGCAGCCCTGAAAGAGAGCCAATGACGTGGACCTCAGAGGACCAGGCTGGACCATGCTGAGTCACAGTATAGAGAAGACACTCTGCGTCTTGTCCTTGTGTCCACTTGAAATTATCCTAAATTAAAGCACTATGATGAATAATTGACTGGCCTACTTACAACTTGTTAACACCTGTCACAGTGTAGGAGAAGGTTACTTGGAGAAGTTCTATTTTATTTTGTAAAATAAAATTTAGTTTAGTGTATTTCTTTTGCATAAGATACCTTCCAACAGAGAGTTACTGCGTCACTTTTCTCTTTCATGTAGGAACATTGTTATTAGAGTGAGGTATTGGCAGCATTACAAAGGAAAGAAGGAATGGCTCCAGCTGAGTGGCTGGCCCCACACCTGGACAGATGCAGTGCCTGTTGGCAGCCTATATGTATTCACACATGTGCTTCTGTGAGGTGCTCTGCAGTACGGTGTCAGACCACCAGACTGGAGCACTGCTGGTGTCCACATGTTGGAGCTGTGGCTGTTGGACTTATCTCAGACCCTGTCTGATTGACCAAGTAATGCCATCTCTTGGAGGGGAACAATGGGTTTCATCAATAAATCACTCCTCAACTTTATTTGTTTACAAAAGCAATCTGATGTTGGCGAATGAACATGTGAGCATGAGTGGTCCCATGTGTTCCATCTGAGGAGGCCGGAGAGAGCACAAATCCTGTTTCATTGGGAAGTGGTCCTGAAGCACTCAGGGTCCTAGAAGCTTAGTAGGTGTTTGCCACATGTCATTCCAGCATTGTGTACTTGGCCTACATTCCATTATCCTCCATCCATCCTGTGAGGTCTGTGGAGCACACCCCAACAAACTCTCTCAACAGTCTACTCTGCAGAGGCTGAAGAGCCAGGGCCAGGCTTTCTCACACTACACAGCAGAAGGAGAACCAGGTAAATTTATTCTTCCAGTCAGAAGTGCTGGCTAAACACAGAGGGCAGAAAAAATGTGGGTACTATCCCCCAGGCTGCCTGCCTGGCAAGCATAGCCTCAGACAATGGATTGATCATGGCCAGCCAGACTGTGTTTGCTTCCTTGTAAATCAGCATTGTGGCACATCTGCTTCTCAGTGGTCAGATTCGAGATCCTGCATCACAGTTAAAGCTGTTCTTGCTCCCTGAGAAGCCAGTTACCCAGTTCTGGACATCAATCCCAGAGTTAAAGGCAAGCAACAACCACTCTGGCCCTGCTAACAGTTCTACCAGGACTCAGTTCTTTGTGTGGAATTCTTTACTGTGTTAGATAGTGCTAATGAGTTTTTTCTCTGCAACTGAACTGACTGATAAGGATAGGAATTATTTTGATTCATAAATGAGGTAATTGGGGCCCAGTAAAGTTAAGAGCAAACAATGACGAAGTGTCAGATGATGGATTTAAATTCTGGCTTGTTATCTCTAAAGGTAATGCATTGGTTCCACATCTTTAGACTGCCTCCAAAGAAGTCTGAACTGATAAATAGAATAAGTAACCTGGAAGCCCTGTGTGGTCACGCCAAGTTCTGGATAAAGACAAACTAATATTCCTTAAATTTTATCTTTCTATTTCAGAGACCAGAAATAAAGAACAAGAATGTAAAGGAGCTTCACAGACAGTTAAAAAGGAAAAGAGAATGAAGATCAGGGGTGTGAGATACCACTGCAGCTGCTCTGCCTTGGGCAAGGCTGGTGCTACAGTGTGGAAATCAGGGACTAGACTCTTAATGCCACACAAGGGAAGGATGTGAAGTGTCTCTTGGGGCCCTAGAGAAGATGCATATTCTGAGTTGAGATTCATACATCAAGTCATAAATGTGTAAAGGTTTAAACCCTAGTGAATATCTTGGTTAGAAATTTGAACCACGCATTCGTGATATTTTATCTTCAGTGGCATAGATTTGAGTTTTCAAATGAATACTGCTGAAGTTGTGTAGCAATTTACAAGCACAGAAATTAGAATGCAACAGGGTTCCAGATCACAATTTCTTGGAATTTATGGTAGAGAAAAATGTGACCCTTATGGGAAGGAGTAAGTTCTTATAAAGCTGTGGTGATGACTAGATCACAGCCTAAATCCCGAAGACTCAAAAGAGTAACTACTCTGAAATGAGAAAACAATAAAGCAGCAGCAGCGAGATTAGCCCTTTCTTCACGAGCTCCACTCACTATTTCAGAGAAAGGTTGCTGATCCCTGATAAGAGGATAGTAAGAGGACAGACCTTGATTATTGGTAAAAAAAAAAAACAAAAATAAAAACAAAAACAAAAACAAAAAAACAATATCATGCTAAGAATTAGAAACAAAGATTCCAGGTGAAACAACGGGTTAGAAGTTGCTTCCTGTGACCTAGAGAGGTATCAAGATAAGAAAGGCTGGGTTCTCTTATAAAGGGAAAAAGGGTTTGGGAACTCAAAAGGAATGACAGCACAGCTTACAAGGGCAGAGTCACAGATGTCTGGTGCACAGAAAGAAGGAAGCCAACTGAACACAGCTTTAGCAGTAGGTCTCTATTTGGGAAAAGAAGCAGGAATCTCAGCCAAAATGAAAGCCAAGTGCCTCTGCTGAAGCAAGATCGCCACAACACTCATGAGCCTCAAATCCTGCTGCAGACTTTGGTGAGACATGTCTTCCAGTAGATGGTCAACATGCAGAGACCAGATTTATCACTCTCTGAGGTTTGTGGGGTAGGAGGCAGGCACCATCTTGAGAAGGGACCTAATGTTTAAAACTGAGCTGTCCTGGGGCCCAAGAAAAGGAAATAAGTATAAGTCAGGGTGCTTAAAGTCACCCTGGTACCATCCTAAGGAGACAGACAGGTCTAAGAGAGGCAGTTGTGGAGAGTGGAAGGCCAGACACTGATAAACCTAAAGGTGCATGTGGCAGAAGGCTGGAATCAGGCAGTGATGTGCTCACATCACAGTAGTCTCACCCTTGTGAGGGGAAACAGACTTCATCAACTGAAAATAATGCTGGAACCTGAGGTCAGTGGGTGGATCAGCCTCCAGAGCCACTTATCTTCCTTGAGGCTCATCACTATGGAGTTCGGGGGCTCTGAAGCTCCATCACATTACTTGACATCTACAGTGCTTCCCTACAGAGGGGCGATTAATGATTACTGGGTTTTGAAAGTATAAAGATACATTCACTTGTACAGATCTGTGCTCCACTCCCACCAGAGTCACTACACAACAAGAATATTAGTCACCCCGGAAGTCTTGAGAATGTCGGAGAGCCTGTCCAGCCCAGACTGCAAGGATGCACGGCTAGAAGAAGCCACTGGTGTACAAAGACAAGTTGTTAAAGTGAAGACACCTCTTGTAAAAATTGATACTTGTCTAGCTCAAGCTTAGAAGGAAAACATCAACAGAAAAGAAGAAGCAACCTATAGAGTGAGGAAAAGTCTTTGTTAACTATGTCTCTACTAATCTAGAATCTACAAAGAAGTTTAAAGACTAAATATCAAAACTCAGCCTATCAATAAAATGGGCCAGTGAACTGAATTTTCGGTTCTGAAGAAAGCAATACAAATGTCCAACAAATATTTGTCAGAGTATTAAACATCCTTAGTCTCAAGGGAATGCAAATCAAAATAGCATGATATTCCATCTGGCCCTCGTTATAATAGCTGACATCAAGGAAACAGCTGATTCAAAAGGCTGATGAGGATGTAAGGCAAGAGGAACTCTTGTTCACTTGTATAGACATTGTGGAAGTCAGTATGGAGTTTCCCAAGACACCAAGGTGAGACCTGCCGTATGACCCAGCTATACCCACTCCTGAGTCAGCATATGGCAGAGATACTCCACATCCATGTTCATTGCTTCACAATAAGCAAGGTATAAATTCAGCCTAGAGTTCCATCAACACATGAATGGACAAAAATAATTGTGGCATAGAGGAATAATAGAATCTTATTCAGGTATAAAGAACAAAAAAATTATTACAGTTTTAGGAAAATGCACAGCACTGGAGATCATTATGCCAAGTAAAAGAAGGCAGACTCAACATGAAAAATATCACATTTTTCCTCATTATGTGGACTCTCCCCCTCCCCACCCTGCCCATGTGTTTGTGTGTGTAACATGAAAATAGAAAGGGGACTATGAGAAGGGAGAAAAAATGAGAGGAAGAGGAGAACAGGAAAAAGAGTAATTAAATACAAACATTATATATCTGAAAGTGGGGCTAACTAGGATGAGGAAGGGGACCAGGAAGATAGGCAGAGGGAGGATAAAGAAGTGCATTGGGGATGCTAATAGGAAGAAAGTGTATGAGACTGGAGAGATGGCTCCGCTGTTAAAAGCACTGGCTGCTCTTGCAGAGGACCTGGGTTGGAGTCCCACCACCCATATAGTGACTAACAATTCTCTCTAATGCCAGTTCTATGGGCTCCAATTCCTTTTGACCTCCTCACACATTGTACATGACATGGGTGCATTTACATACGTGCAGGCAATACACTCATTCACATAAAATAAAAATAATAAATGAAATACTAAAAAAGAACAAAGTATCACTGGAGGTGCCATGGTCGTTCCCCTATCACTGGAAGGATGGTCGTTCCCCTATCACTGGAAGGTTAGGAGACCATGACTGAGTACCTGGGACTGGAGGGCCGTTCTATGATACTGTGCGGAAGGATTTGGCAGCAATGAACACAGCTTTCTTGAGGCATGAGGAAAGTGGCATGCAGGTTTCCCATTGGTGCAGACTCTATGCCACTGCTACAGTAGAAAGCTGTGTGCTTTGCTTGTCACAGATCACTAGCACATTCTGAAAACAGTCTTACTTAGCTGGAAAATGAACTGGAACATGGAATCATATTTCAGGCCACATAATGATTTATTTCTGCATAGATGAAAATAAGTCCTCAAAGTTAATAAATTAATGGTTTTCCCTGAGTCCTCAGTTCAGTGAAAGGGTTTTGTTAACTCCTTTGGTAGATGATTATGGAAAATATTATGTGTAAGATCAAGATCATTTAGCATTCTGGACAGAAGTTTCTTCACTTGGCTCTAAAATTAGAACAAGTCTTTTTTTTTTTGCAAACCAAAACCCCAACAAATGTTGGGTAGTCTGTTTATACTGGAGGCTTTCCTAAGGAGAATTTACACAGTGTTAATTTAATCACCTTGCAGCATCATTAGTTCACACTGTCCAAATGAATTTAATTGTGAAATTTAGGGCTTTTTAGTCAAATCCCCAGTCTCTTTAAGTAGCCCCAAGCCATCATTTCGTGTTGTCTGTGGTGCATATCTTGCCTTCAGCTGTGAGTGCTTATACCATGTAGCAGGTTAGATGGAATTACTTCAGTGAAGGAGAGTTTGCATCTTCATTTGTTAATTTCAAAGCCATTTGGGAAACTTAACCCTGAGCTCCCTCCTTTTCTCTTCCTTCTCTTCTGAGAGAGTGAACAGAGGGAGTTTGGGAGTTTGAAAGTCTGTGGTAGTTTTGGGGTTCATATAACCTAATAAGAAAGGAGTTCTAACACTAGTAAAATACAGTCAAAACCAAACTGTTGTGAACTTATTTCATGTGCACCAGAATGTCCATTCAGGGACCACTGGTCTCCTCTCTCAAAGCTAACAGTCTAGGACTGAGACAGTTATAGATGATTGCACAATGACATGCTATGGTGTCGAGTGAGAAGAATAAACCAGTGAGTGTGCTTAGAGGATACTGCAATTGACTGTGGGGGTGGAGAACTATTTTTTGCTATGTGAGAGACATTTAAAGTAGTTTTGCCACAAGCCATCAAGAAAAGATAGGAAAGAAAGGGGGCGAGACATTTCAGAGAATAGAAGGACATATTTTAAGATGGTCCTAAAAAGGCCTGGAATATCAAAAAAACTAAATAAATGCATCAGAATCCATTTTTTACATGGGTTTTGTAAGTGTTTAAATTCCATCCCTGACATTCTGTGCCTTGGGACCTATCTGCCACCCACGCTGGGCTACTCCTATGTATGGGTATTGTGGCACCAGCAAGCCCTGTTAAAATGTAGACTGAATAACGTAGCAGATGGATGTCCGAGTCTTCCATAGAGTGCCTTGCACTTTGATCCCTCATCATCTGGACACGACCATCCTGAATAACACAAGATGTGGTAGAGTATGATATCCAGTATGAGTCAGAATTAATGAGAGTGTAGCAGGCCTGATACATACAAAGTCTATATAAAAATCAACTGAAACCTGGGGCAGGAGAGATGGCTCAGTGGTTAAGAGCACTGGTTGTTCTAGCAGAGGACCTGGGTTCAGTTCCTAGATCTCACATGGTGTTTAACAACTGTCTAAGTCCAGTTCCAGGGAATCTGTCACTTTCTTCTGGTCTCTACAGATACTGTATACACATATGGCACTTATACACATGCAGAAAAGGCACTCATACACATAAAATAAAAAATTAGAAATCAGTTGAAACGTCATTTATTGAAACACAACCTGAGAAAACAAAAAAAATTTGCCACTTAACACAATGTTCGAATATCAAGAAGATAGTAGATAATCATAAAATAAATATGCAAGAATTCTAAAAAGAGTGAAAGACCAACAATGCAGTTTTGATACATTAGCCCTTGCTGTATGAAGACATCCACCAGGTTCATTGAAAGAACCCATAAAGAGACCCCATGGCAAATATCAGCAGGGGTTGCAAATAAGTTGATAATCATTTTAAAAGTTCATATCAAGATGTGGAAGTGCTGGGGTAGGAGCACAGCGGGGGGACTGGCCTTCCATGTTGTCCACAATGAGTATAAGCCTGTAATAAGAGCGACAGACTCACTTTAGAGTAAGGCTAGATGGACGGGCTGTGAGCTCAGGTAGACATTCCAGAGGCTGATCCCTCCATCTCTTCGCTCTGGTGTGGGACAGAGATTGTACTAACAAACCAATGGTGCTGAGGCCTTTACTATTCATACGGAACGATATAAAATGCCACCTATCACACTGCAAAAATGTCAGTTCAAGAAAAAGGTATACTTAGATGAGAAAAATTAAGCCATAAAGCTATTTAAAACAGTGTAGGAGAAACTCCCCTTTTCAATATGCGAAAATATTTCTTAATAGAACACCAAACCATGAAGCATAAGGTAAGTAAAGTACGACATTACAATTAAATATATTTCGAGGAAACATCATTGTAGTAAAAGTAAATTTTAGTTAAACTTTGCTCGAATTACATTAATTTTATCATTTTAGGCATAAGAAGTTGTTAAATCAGAAGCAGTCTTTTTATTCACTAATAGTCAGAAAAATAAATTCCATTAAAATGGTAAAAAGACCAGGTGTGTAAGGGAATGTAGTGGTAGCAAAGGACTAATCCCAGGCTCTACAAGGCACATACGCACCAACAAGAAAAAGACTGCTGGGTAAAAACAGGAAAAACCTTGAAGAGATGCTGCACAACTGAGGTAACTCACCTGACTGGTAACAGAGAAAGGGGAGCTCTGGTCTTTGCAGTAAGAAAGGAAACCTAAAAGAAAACCACAGGAAGGTGCTATTGTACACAAGCTCAATGGCAAAAACCTTAAGTCTGAATGTACCAAGTGCTCATACAGAAGCAAAGAAACTGGAATTCTGCTGCCATACTGGAGGGCACAAGGCATCACCTACTGCCATCCACGTGACCTTCAGTGCTCAGGGAGAGAAAAAAGACCAAGACAAGCAGAATCATAATATGTAGGAATGCATGTAAAATTATAACTAGGAGAATGGAGAAGCATTTATCACAAAATCAGAGTAGCAGAGAGCTGCTGAAGGTGAGGGAAGATTGTCAACAGAGAGAGGCAAAAGGAAGATCTCCTGGGTCCTGGTGATAAGATCTGAACGTGTGCCATGTGCACATCTTTACATTTTAGGGGATAAATCTAGAAAAGGGAATAGGGTTCCATGTGAGCAAGCTTGTAAAGGTAGAAGGAGTGTTTCCAGAACAGCAGCAGCATATGTGAAGGACCCATGGACCAAGAGAACAGAAGGGACTGAGTGACTATTCTAAGGGATCAACCTTATTTCAGGATCCTTACTAATATTTGACTTTCAAAATAGTGGATAAAATATTCTTCATGACCTTTAATTCCTCTTTGTAAATAAATCGACACATCAAAGACATAAGACAAATATATCCCTGTTTCCATCTGCAGACCAGAAAATATTGCAAGCAGTGTACAATTAGTAATAGCACATTATTAGCATATGATACTGATTTTATTAGGCTTTCAAAAGCTGTTACTTTCTTCCCAGACGTCATGTTAATACTTGTCATTTATTCCTGTTAAGATAGTAAATTTATGCTGCTACTATTCTCACAGCAATCTTTTTATCCATTATGCTCGGCAATAGTAAATATATCAACTACTGGCATGAACGTTTTAGTAACATTCCAGGAAAAAACTAAAAGGAATGAATTATTTCTGAATATGCTGATTGAATATATTTTGAGAAGTTATCATTTCGATGAAAGTAATTTTTAAGATTCAGTTAAATTTTGCTCCAATTATATTAATTTCATTGCTTTAGCTATAAGAAGTTATTAAACTAAAAATTGATTATCTCCACATAACTGACAAAGAGGCAGCTGTGAAGCATTTTTCTAGTGTCACTGGTTCAATCCCACTCCTTACACATGACTACAGCAAACATGTTTGAATGCTTCATTTTCTTACACCAACAATGTCAAGTACATTCAAACCCCTGAGTGAAAATAGTTGCCGATGATTTTAAAATTTATTTATTTTTATCTTATGTGTATAAGTGCTATGCTTGCATGTGTGTAAGTACGCCTGTGTCATGCAGTGCCTGTGGAGGTCAGAAGAGTTGCCCTGGGACTGGAGATATGGATGGTTGTTAGTCACCTTGTGGATGCTAGGATTCAAACCTGGGTCTTCTGGAAGAACAGCCAGTGCTCTTAACTGCTGAGGCATCTCTCCAGCCCCAACAATGAATTTTTTTTAACCTGTCAAGTGACAGTTGTTATTTTTTCCTCATTGTTCTAGTTAGAGAGATTAATGAGATATTATGAATCGATCCCATTTAAAAATTTGACCTTATAGTGAATATAGCCTTGTGAGAAAGCCAGTAATAAATCCATTAGGGGACTGGAATAGCATGTTATTTCACTAAAGCACAAATGGTTCTAAATTTCTTCTAATTTCAAAATTCAGTGACTGATTTCTGATATAATTGATTATATAATAAATATAAATAATTAAATATTTAGCATTTACTTTGCATTTTGACAATTTATTTAGTAATAACTGAAGGAAAAACATTATGGGTATCTAGGGCATATTCATGGGAAGGACAGTTTTAATTCACTTGAAATCTGAGGATTATGTGGAAGGAGGTAGCGCATAGCTGCCATAAATACATTGTAAGCATATATCAGATTCTCAGTGAATAAATAAAAATATTATATAATGAAAAGTGTCCTTATTAGATTAAAGGAATAGGGAGATGACAGCCCCTATCACTCTAGCCTTTGAGGGAGAAACCATTCCTGGAATGGTTTCCCACATGTTCTACTTGGGAAATACTGTGGTCATTTTCTAGGCATGTGTCATGTTTTGTCCAAGGCCATTAACTGATTCTTACCTCCAAATCTGATGGTGTCTGCTCAGATTGTGTCTTTCCTTTTTCTTTTCTTCCCCTTTCCTGTCACCATTCTTTCTTCTGTCCTTGCCCCAATAACATGCCAGGAACATCACTAAATCAAGAGAGACTCTACCCCTTTCCAGAGCTTTTCAGACATGCACCCTTCCTACCTAGCCCGGTGGCAAGTTTCTGCCTAGAATTTCTGCTTCTAGTTCTGCCCTCTAAAATTGTTCTTCCTACTGTCAGTGGCAAGTTTTGCAGAAGCGGATGCATCAGAAGCTTGTCTACTCATAAGCTGCTTCTTTGGTGGTTGTGGCTCCGGAGGAGGAGCAAGCTCCTCTCTCCATCCGTGCTTTGCCTCCTCTTACACTCACCTTAGACTTTGTTCCAATGGAACTGAGCTGCTGCTGCTGACAGTCACCAGCTCATCACTTCCCTCCAGCCCTCTCTTGTGAGCCCCAGGAGTGTTTGTTTATTATTTATTTATTTATGTGTCTATTATTTGTCTGTGTATGTGTATGTGGGCACATGTACCGTGGTGCATCATGGAGAACAGAGGGCGTCCTATGGGAACTGTTTTCCTCTTTCCACCATGTGGGTCCTGGGACTTGAACTCAGGTCATGAGGCTTGGCAGCAAACACCTTTACCCACTTAGCTTCTCACTGTTCTTTTGTTTTAGCTTTAATTGGAACATGAAAATCATGCATACTTGATACAATGTGATATATATATATTTATATATGTGTATGTATATGTATATATTGTGCAATGATCAAATCAAGGTAACTGATTAATTGATCTCCTTCAACATTAACTATGTCTTTGTGGTAAGGACATCCACTAACCTCCCTTCTATCTGTTCTGAACTATTATTGTACAATATTGCCAACTACTGTCACCTCATTGTGGAACAGGACATCACAGCTAGTAAATGTCATTATCTGGACATTTTAGTTCACGAACTTGAAGTTCAGAAGAGCTAAATCAGTTGTCCAAGGAATCATGCTCACCTGAAAGACTAGAAACAATGTCAAGGTCTTTTCTTTTTGGCTTTGTGCCTTTTCTAACAGTTTCCTGAAAGAACTCATGCTTTTTGCACAGAGCATTCCTCTCCTCTGGAAATAGGCAAGACCCACAGATCTCTCCATCGTGGTTTGTTTTAGGGGCTCATGTGTGGTCCTTTGTCTTCATGAAGCTCTGCATATCACTCTGGAACACTGTGTTGTTTCCTGTCTTTCATGCAAGTGAGTCTTCAGTGCTGTAACTGCTGTATGTACCTTAGGGGTTATTTTGTCCCCAGGGAAAGTTTGGGATCACCTGGAGGCATTTTGGTGGTACAGTATGGGGAGAAATGATACTGGCATTCAGTAGGTAGAGGTCATGGATGCTGATAATCACTCTCCACAAATAAGAGTAGTGTTAAGAGGCAAAAGATCTGGTTAATGGTGCTGCTGTTCCCATCCATTCAGCAATGCCATGCTGACTCCTTAATAGCTATTGTATGAAACTAATCAAAGGGCCTTAGTCCTAGTATCTTTCTGGGAAAATTATCAGACTGGCTGTCAGAATGATGTACTTATAAAAATGTGAATTTGGCAAAGAGTACTTCAGTGAAACTAGCTTTTAGATGTCCTCTGCCGCACTTTCCTGTAGCCATGTGAGGCATAAATCCTCAGAGGGCATTAGTAGTTCATGTTCAGAAATGCCTTTAATACTCCAACAGATGAAAGAAATAGACTTGCAGCATCATAGTTTCGGAAATCATCCTCAAATTACAGCACCTGAATTTGATCCCATTAATACTGAGATAGAGACTTGCATCCTCATTACAGATAGAAATGTTTCTTTTGTTGAAAGTTTTGTATCCTGAGGGCAATAAGTCTTAAAGTTGACTCTGATAGACATATGAGATGAACAGAATTATCTTCAATATAAGTCTTTCTAACTTATTGCTGGAGAGAGACTCAGAGAAGGAGGAGAATGGGGAATGAGGATATTAGAAGAAAGGAAGCAACCATCCAAGAAGGGAGTCAGGCCTGTGGCAGGGAGATGGAGGTTGAAAGACTTCTGTGGATTCAGGCATCCTGTCTGATTGTCCTATGTATTCCATGTTATTTTCCTCTTTCTGATTCATCCTAAATGTTACCATGGAATAGTTAAAGTAAAAAAAAAATTGTAAATTCATTGTATACCTGCATCAGAGTCTCAAAGAATAAATAAAATACTACTTATTGAAAGATAAATAATATGTCCTTGTTAAAAGAGAAATGCAGGAATGGTGAGATGACAGTCCCTAACACTCTAGCTTTTGAAGAAAAAAACATCTTGGAATGGAGTGGTAGGTACAGAAACACAATACAAAAATACAGTCATGGTAGGTACAAAATAATACAGCAAGTTAAACTGGTTCTTACAGTGAGATGAAAAAGTGGCTGAGGACTGGCCTTGGCAAGAGAGGGTTAGTGCTTGGTAGAAAGTGCCTAGAACGTCCCTGTGCACCCTAAAGCATCAGGCACTTTGGGTTTTGCAAATACTAGTAATGCCCATGATGTTGTTTTAACTTAGGATCTTTAATGTGTAGAGTATCTCTAAGTATTGTGAGAGACACAGATGGAAAAAAAATTATTACTTTTCTGTCCTAGAGGGTGCATAGCACTTGCAGGCTTCATACACAGACATCAGGAAACATGTAGGGGAAGGAGCAAAGGGTTTATAGGCACTTTTATTGGGGTCAAGGGTATTATCAAAACAGATTTTTCATGAGCGAACTAAAAACAAGCAGATGCAAGATGTGGGGAGCCCCACTGTGGCTGAGAGGTTTCACAGTCCATAGGGTGGGAGTCAGCAGTTCCAGTGATGGAGGTTGGATTCCTGATTTCTATTAGGCAGCTATGGACCACAGTGAGGCACTGGGAGGACACAGGAATTGAAAAATGATTCTTTTCTTCTTTTTTAAAAAAATATTTAATGTATTATTTTCATTTTATGTATATGAGTTAGTGCCTTCATGTGTGTAAGTACACCCGAGTCATGCCATGCCCGAGGAGGTCAGAAAAAGGTGCTGAATTCCCTGGAATTGAAATTATGGATGGTTGTTAGCCATCATGTTGGTGCTGGGAATCAAATCCAGGTCCTCTGCAAGAGCAATCAGTGCTCTTAACTGCTGAGCCATCTCTCCAGCCCTGGAAGCTGATTCTTAAACTTACATTCAAAATGGTTGTCAAAGCAACATAAAACTGTAAGTGTTTACTACAAAAGTCAAGAAGTGGGCACCTGGGAGATCCACCAGATATTGGCAAAGACATTATTGTCTCTGTAGCTCTGACTTCACCAGCATTAAGACAGAATCAGTCAGTTTTTGCTAATTGGACTTATGACTGGTCTCAGAGATGGCAAGTAGTTGGATCGTGTAGTTAGGAAACAACATGACAGTCGGGGACAGAGACTCCTGATTTACAGACATGTCTCATATTACAACTGAAATCAACAGTATCCACTGTTTCATGATTCTGTTGGCAGGGTGTAGCCCACAAATGAGGCCCATCATATTAACTCACAGCATGTCATAAGCATCAGTGCACAACCAGAATGAATGTGGCGTAACAGGAGCTAGAATATCCAAAATGTTTCAGGAATTAACTGTAATTCTTAAACTAGTTACGAATGTTGAACTAAAACAATCCAGAAAAGAATTGTTCCAAAGAAATCCACAACACTAGAGCAAAATAACTCATGGAGAATTATCAGGATTTATTTCTCCTAAGTATTAGTCCTGTCATATTATTTAATTATATTTAAGACTTTAAAAAATATTAATAAAAATGTTTAACAAATGTTAGATGATTTTCTTTTCTTTTTTTTTTTTTAAGATTCTCCTCGATTGAGTTTTTAACATTTTCTTGAAAGGAAGTCTATAATAAATGTGTGAAGTTATTTTTAGAGACTTTTTTTTTTTAGAACTAAATATGATCTTAACTTACAGAATAATTTTCAAGGGAAAACTTGGACCAGGGGTGAATCCACTAAAGTCTCTGTGGATATCCCAGCATCTGTGGAAGGCTGGGGTCTCACCATTTTGTACAAGAACTGGACCTCTTAGGCTGAGTATTCAGTTAGCATTTCTGAGAATCTGAGCAGCAGTGTCATCACTGTCATCAAATGTTTTGCAGTCCATTGTCATATGAGTCATCCAGGCCCAGAATGTCAGTCATGTCTGCTGAGTAAGAATCTTGTAGAATAAACCAATAAATGCTTTTGAGACTGCTACCCGAGAAATACCAGTCAGAAGTCCCGAGTAGTCGAGGAGAGGAACACAGGTGCTCCAGGACACCACCCTAAGCTTTTTTGTTTCCAGAACTGTAGTCTCTGATGATTAAGCACAGACTTTCACACATGTGCAGCTAAACAAAGACTCTTGGACTAATTAATAGGAATGAATTTTTCTGAATGACCCCATAGAAGTAATTTGCCTTATCTGAGTCTAAATAAGATATTAGCCCAAGGACTGAGCAGTGATGTTGTAGATATATTTATGCATTTGATAGATGACATTTTAAAATAGTATATGAACCTAATTCTCAAATAAGAACCTGAAGGTGTTGAGTTCAAATCCTGTGTGCATCGCTCACCTGAGGTCTTCTCCTGAACAAGTTACTTCATCTCCAAACCCCAATCAGCACCACCCTCCTTGCTGGGCTTAAGGGTGTTGTGGCCCATGCTTGCAGCACGCCTGGCAGGTCTGTAACTTCACAGGCACATGCGGGAACTCTCACTCATTTCTGGCTGCACTGTTCTGCACTTCAATTCCACTTAGCAAGTTGATCTCAGAGAGAAACAGATCGTTTCAGATTATTATGGCTTTTTTCCTCTGTAAGAATCGCATGACATATTCAAACTTGATTTACTTGCTTTTAGATGAAGACATAGAAACACATTTTCTCATTTAGAAGATGGAATGGAGAAAGACAGTTTCATTTCCCTTTCCTTTCCCAGAATCATTTATCTTTAAAACTGCTACAGATTTCTACTTATGGATGACTGCTGCTGCTGCATAGAAATGGGAGGGTGTGGAGCCTTACCAAATGCCTACCTCATTCTAGGATCGTTGCCTCCCCACAGCACTCAATGCCTTATTATACCCACAGTCCAAGGTCCTCCTCCCCACAATGCTATGAGGAAGGAGGGGGCCACACAACTTCTCTCTCTCTCTCTCTCTCTCTCTCCCTGTTTTGTGTGTAGCATATGTGTATATGCATGTGCATGTGTGTGGTGCAAGTGCATGTATATGCTCATTCGTGTGGAGGCCAGAGGTTAACATCATGTCGTCAATGGCTCTCTACCTTGTCTTTTGAGAGACAGTTTCTCATGGAGTCTAGCATCACTGATTGGTTAAACTGGCCAGGGAGTTTCAGGGATCTTCCTGTTTCTGCCTCTACTGGGCTCTGGTTACAGACACAGAACTTCACCCTGCCAGCTGGCTTGTTTTCATTTTTATTTTTTAACATGGGTGCTAGGAATCTGATGCCAGGTATTCATTCATGTATAGGCACATGGAGCTATCACCCCAACCCCTGGTTTCTCTTTTTTGAAATGAAGGCTCTAACATAGAAGGAGTTTGAGAGATTTTCTGAAATTCATTGAATTTGCCATGACACAGAGACAATAATCCCATCTTCCCAGTGAACCTATAAACATGCCATTAAGTGATAGAGAACAAGGATGTGAACATTAGACTTAATAACATCAAATGTTCAAATGCTTAAAATGAGGCCTGCTTCTCAAATAACCTTACCTTGATTTTTTTTTCATTTATCTAAATACCAGTATGATGATCTACAAATACCGAAATGTGTCTCAACATTTAAAGAGTCATCTTCAGAAAACGCAAAGCTGGGAGACCTGGAGTCGGAACAGGGTTAAATTCATCACTGAGATGCAACAGAGTGCACTAAGGGGGAAAAAAAATCACAATTAACTTCTTTGAAACTTGATTTTATTCTCAAAATCAGGGATAATTATGCTGAAAGGACTAAAGTAGGAATCTGGAAAGTACTTAACACAATCGTGCATATAGAAGATGCTGTATCTCATGCTAACATCCTCCCCACCCAACTGTAACTTTCTGAGTAGTAAACTGAACCATACATAAAGTGCGACAGCATCAGTAGACATTTCCACATGTTATATACAATGAGTACATAAGTTTAAAAATCAGATATTGGCCATATACCACAGCCATTCTTTGTGCCCTCTGCCCACCACTTATCAAAGATGACCTCTGACTTGAATTGTAACAGTAGATTTTTTTCCTGATTTTGAACTTGATAGCAAGAGACTTTTTATCTGTATTGTTTTACTTGCTGCAGCTTTCAATATTACTATTTGACATCCATTCTTGTCTTCACAGTATTCCATTGATGTTCATCACTGTATAGTATTCTCCCGTATGCATATTCCAAAGGTCATTGAATCAGTCTCGTGTTGAAATGGGTGTAGTTGTTTACAGTCTGGATCTGTAAGACAATGCTGCTGTGATCTTCAGTATTAACCCACCCTTCACATGCCCTTCACATAACACATCCTATATGAGGCAAGTGAACTGCATTGTTGGCATGCATGGGTCATGTGTCAGGAAAGTTAATAAAGGAAGCCAGGAAGCCAGTGTTCCAGATGGATGCGCTGAATGCTTAAGTGACCTATAACCATAAGTTGATGTCTTCACCCTTAACATGAGGAGCATTTGATCTGGGCCTTCCTGGGGTGACTGGGCTTGGACAAGGTCATAAGGATAGATCTTCATGATGACTCATTCTTGTGTAAAGTCACCTTTGATATTAATGCAACGTTTTGAGATAAAGCCTTCTTTCTCAGAAGTTAAAAAGAAGTATACTTTCATTTGTTTGTGCTTGCATAGAATGTCTTTCTTAATCTCAAATTATTTTGCTGAGGTTCCATCTCAGGTACTCTATCTTCTATATTTTTATAGCTCAATCTTCCATCTGTACGTTTGTTCTGATTTTCTACAAATATAATCATGTAACTTGTGAGTGAAATGAGTGCTTCATTTCTTCTCTTCTAGTCATTTTAATTTTATTTTCATTCTTGATTTCATGTGTAAAATCAAGAGCCTCCCAAACATTGCTGAATGGTGATAGGGGAGGGAAGAGCAGGCACATCTGTCCTGTGTCCAGTCTCAAACAGAATGAAATTGGGCAAGACCATTCAGGAGCTTAAGGAAGTTCTATTCTTAGTTGGACAAGAGAATTTATCATGTTGGGTGTTAAATTTTATCATATTTCTTTTTTTTTTTTTCTGTGATGGGGTTGGAACTTAAGGCTTTGCACAAAGAGAGATAAGCATTCTCCCACTGAGCTCTGTCCTCCATCTCTTTTCTTTATCTATTGAAATAATTACATAAATGTTCTTTCATTCAGAAAATGCAGTAAATTAGAATGATTGACTGTTCTTAGGGAATAAACAAAACTACTTGCATGGAATTATCTTTGTGTATTCAGACAGATTTTGCTGGCTATTTTGTTTATAACTCCTTAGCTAAATTCAATAAAAATTTGGACTTGCAATTTTCCTTTCTACTAAATTTCATTTTTCCTTATCCATTTTTGGAAAGTTATATATAAAGTCCATGGAAAACCTGCACAAGATTAGTAGGTTACTCCTTAATATGTGTCAAGGCCAGCTGGCCTTGAGTTTTCTTTGTGAGAATATCTGTAATTACAGTTTCCATTTCTCTAGTAGTTATAGGATTCCACATTTTCTATTATTAGTTATACTTTTCTCTTATTTGTCCATTTCATCCAAATTTTCAAACATTTTAGCATCAACAGGATGTAATTAACTCCTGTGGTAGTTATAATATCCTCGGATTTTCCTTGTTTTAAAGACCATCCTGGTCTTGATAATGACTTTTTATAAATTTTTATTTTATGTGTATGAGTGTTTTTCCTACATGTGTAAGTGCACCACATGAATGCAATGCCTGCAGAAGCCAAAAGAGGGTCATATAGCCTGGAACTGGGATTACGGACAGGTGTCAGTTACCATGTGTGTTCTGGGAACCAAACCTGTTAAAGAGCAGCCAGTACTCTTAACAGCTGAGTCGTCTCTTCAGTCCTGGAAAGTTTTCTTGTAACGTTGTTCAGTTTTTCTTCATTCATTTAAAAACTGTATTGTAATGGTACTGTAAAACTAAAACGGATCTGTCTTACTAACAACTTAGATTTTTCTTTCTCCTGTGTTGTCACTTTCTATTATAATGTCTTCCTATGACGCCTTCTTTTCAAAAACTGAAATTATACACTTTCTTTGGTTTAGTGTTTCCACAGAATACCTTTTAAATCTTCTCAGTTATTTTTCATAAAGTTTAATTTTTGTCTGTTTTCCACTTTCTTTTCTCTTTTATTACTTTGTTTTTCAAGACTGGGTCTTGCTCTGCAGCCCAGGCTAACTATAATACTAGATACTCCTGCTTGGCTCTCCTTACTGCTGGAACTGCAGCAAGACTGTAAATTGTATGTGGTTTCTTTCTTGCATTTTTATTTCTCAGTTGAATCTCTTGAAACTGAGTGGTTGGGTCCATGAACCCCTTCAGCTGAGCCTACCACTTCATCCGTGACATCCTTCCATGTGTTGGTTGAGTCCACCACTTCATCTGTGACAACCTTCCATGTGTTGGTTAAGTTGACCACTTCATCCGTGACACCCTTCCAAGTGTTGGAAGCTGCTCTCTTATTGAACCCCAGACTTCTCTTTTCTGGGTTCATTCTTATATCCTTCAGCTGCCTTCTTCGTGAAATGACAGTTTTCATATCGTTTACAGTGTTCAGACAAACAAAATAATGGAACTAAGCAGATTTGGTCTTCGCCTTAAACTTTCAGTGATACAGTGACTCACTGTACATGTGATAAGAGTCCCATGAGATTACATCTCCTGATGGCATCATAGCTGGTAGAGCTTGTATTGGTTGGAAAGCATTTCTGAGACCATCTCTCACTGTTGGGTGATGCATGGCTGTCTTCATCACTAATGCTCAGAAATCACAGTAAACTGGTTTTGCTGGACAAGAAGGTAGAGACCTGCCTCATGACCTGGATGAAAACCTCAGTGAAACCTGCAGAGATGCTCAGGCCAGGTTTGTGGAGGTGTTAGGTTCAGCTGGAGCAGGCACTCTGGCCTCAGCAGTGGAGCTTTTCCTCTCTGGCCAATGACCACATTGTGAAAAAGTGGACCAACTATTAGGGAAAAAGCAGAATCTAGATTGACATACTACCGAGTCTGATTTTAAATATGAGTTCAAACCTGTTTGAAACTACAAGAGTTGTCTGATGTGCCAGTCTCTGAACTCTGCTCTCAAGCTCATCAACCATGTCCATGTCTTTTAGCTGCTTGGGCCCACGTGTGCCTTCCAGCTATTTCCCAGGTAGTATGGATAAATTAAATGAATATCTCAAGTCTTATAGTCTGTTTAGAGACTGATTCCAAACTGAGTCCTCCCAAATTTCTTCCCAGCTACAGTCTGCAAGCTTTTGTTTTGTTTGGTTTGGTTTGGTTTGTTCCTGTCTAAATCTTGTTTTCCTTATTCTGTTCTAAGCATTTATGGAGTTTTCAACACATAAACAGAATTTCTCGCGTACCAAATTTACCTCATAGGTAAATGTCTTCATGCCTTCTCTGTTGATGCAACTAAACAGAAGCAGTTTGGGAATTTATAAAGTAAAAAGAATTATTTGGGCTCAGAACTTCAGAGGCTGAAATTTCCCAGCTCCAGAGACCACATCTTGTCAGGGTCTTTTGCTGTATCATAACATGACAGATGACATCAGATGGCAGGAGAGTATCAAATAGCACACATGGATGAGACCAATCACATTGCAACAACTGTTCTCAAGTAAGTAATCATAATCCAGTCCTAGGAGATGTAACCTACTCTAAGAATGTGAGCGCTTTCCCTTTTGGGAAGGAATCTCATGACCTACTTACTCCCTGTTACAGGCTCCATTACCTCCCAGAGCCACTCCACAATCCAAGCTTGCCACCCACAAGTTTTAAAGAAATAAATCCTAGCAGTAAGGTGTTGCCTTGGTCGGATAGCAATGGGATGCTTCTGTTATCCTCCTCAGAGAATCTGTCCAGCCCTTGTCTACCACAGGTTCTGATGAAGTCAGTCCACACTATTTCTTTCTAGGGATTGGCAAGTGGATTCTCTTGCACAGGGCTTAACTTGCCTTGCCTGTAGGCTTCCCTACATGTTCCCTGCTCTGTCATCATCTCTCCTATCTCTCCTTCCTCTTTGCTTTATCCAGGCTGCTGGCTATCAGGGGAGGTGAGCTGTGATCTTTCTACTTTGCTTATGATCTGGGCACTCAGAGCGGACTCTGCTGGCTTGTCCTGGATCAGACTCCTTTCAGTGTACTTATGTGCCATTATTCAGTTTTCCATGGATAAGAAGCAGAAGAGGAGTAGGATGAGACACTGTTTTAAAGGCCAATTGTGTTTTTAACATTTTAGCAATAGAATTTGCAGTACTCATGTCCTGACTCGGTGCTGAATCATACTATTAATTGGTGTCTAGGCATGAGTATAGAGTTCAGAGAAAATCAAAGTGATTCTCATTCAGTTTGTACTGCCCTTCTTCAGAGAGACACACACAATATGTGTGTCCTCTGTTTGCAGCACACAACGGTAGAGATGGCAGGAACCCATAGAGCAAGTGCAACCACAGACCCCAGCAGAGTGGCTATTAAGTGACACTTAACACTGGGGAAGAGGAGGTTCTGGGTGTCTTGGAAGCCCAGCCAAATTCATGTCAGTAAACATGCTGAGATCTCAGTATCTCCTCCATCCTTGGACTCTGAGTGTATACCTGTACCCACCTAGAGTGGTCTTAACAAAAGCACAGACTTAACTCTTGTCTATACCTGGCTGTGCTGGCCAGTGAGTGAATCAGCCCAATGAGTTTGCGGTCATAGAACACGTTAATGTAACTCTTCTTTCTTTTCTTCTATATAAGAAAATGTATCAATATTTATATGCACAAAAAGATATGTGAACATTGGGGCTGATTCTCTAGGGTGCAAGTTAAACATGAATTCCCATAAATTCACAAGAAGCCCCTATGAGTCTTCCATGTTTCTTGTGTGGATTCCCTGGGAGTCTCTCTGTCCTAAGAAACACAGCATGTAGATTTTCTTAGCAGACTAACAAGTATATACAACCTGTAGTTGTAGGTATGGTACCCGTGACCACTCTCTCATGTCCCAGAAGATGAGATTAGGGTGCAGGTAATGAGTTCTTCTGTCTGTTTATTGACTGTGCTTGGCCAGGCTTCTCTTCCCCAGCATTGAAATTATACTGTACTGTCTCCTGTGTTCCTGATGATTCAACAACACAACTGTACTTAGAGAGGCCCTCTGTAAATATGAAGGGGCCACGTCAAAGTAGGGGCTTCTGTGCAAACATCTGTGATAGATGAAAATGAGCCAGATCTCCCAGAAGACTGAATCTTCAGAGAACATTGCTCAAATATTCAAGAAACTGAACCATGGTGTACAGGCCGTTTACCACAGATCGTAGTTTACACGACAAATCTTTGAAAGCAAACTGCGTTGGAAGAGAATACAATGGTGTGAAAGCGATCTTAATAACAGCACCTCTTTACTGAAAGATGACTCTCAGATATTTCATTATAAATAAGATGCACAGATTTTCCCAGTACTCAGTGAGTCAAGGAAACTGACTTTGCATAATCCTGCTCACCTTTCAGTTCTATGGAACATTCAGTTGTTCAGTGATATTAAAGCCACAGACAGCCTCAGCAACAAGAATGGGAAGCACTGAGCAGAAAGAAGTCTGGTGTGCTCCCTTCACAGAATGTCACTGTGGTCGAGGTCTTCAGGTGAAGGTTCTGTTTGCTAACAGATAAAGACAGTCAAAAGAGGACCTTTCTCTTCTCTCAGCAGAAACTGTCATGTGCCTTTGGGGAAAGGAGGGCCACAGTGATTAGACTTCACCAAGGAGCAGAGTGGGTATGGAGCCAGCATAGGGCTCATTCCACAGGCCACCTGCCTGCAAAAGTCATCAGGCTGTCATTGCTCAGGGAAGGAGCAGTGAGTGGAATGGAACTTCACACCACCTGGACCTGCGCCTGGGGGAGGCGGGGGAATGAGATGCAGCACTCACTGGAAAGGCGCTGGACTTTGGCTTAAAACAAACAGCAGTGAGGTGCTGTGCACTCTGCCTGTGAGGCGTCTCCCTACCTTTCTGCTTCAGTCACATCTGAAACCATCTGAGCAGCCAGGAAAGGACACATGTGCAGCCACCAGGGCCGATTTAGGAGAATGACTCTGGTTTGTAGAATTCCTTAAACAGGTTCTTGCATTCCCTGAACTTCAGCACCTCTTGGGATGAAAGAAAAAACGAACAAGAAGACTGAGATAGTGCTTGGGAAAGTTCAACTCCATGTCCAGCTACGGAACAATGGTTGATGTCCTCTCTGCTCTGATCGGCTAACATCATGGGCACAATCTTGGTCTTACCATGTCCACAACCCTTTGCTTATTTCCTTCATTTCTTTAAAAGGGACCCTCATTGTTCCCACCTGCAGAGACTTTGGGGCATCTTTTCACTGTGGTCCACAAACCACCATTTAGTAAACAGAAGTTGGCAACTCTTATTGAGATGTCTTGCAGTTCACCAGCTAGATGGCACATCCCTTACACCTAACATTTGTGCTTCATCTAAGGCATCTCTTAGTTAAATTTAGTACAAATTCTCTAATGGCAGTCACAGAACGTGGCAGTAGGAGAATGTACCTGAAGAGTGAGGAAAGCCTGTGGATCATTTCACAGCTGTTGTAAATGGTGATGATTTTTTATTGATCAGAAATAACCATGGAACTGTCTCTTGACAAAATATAACTTTGATTTGAAGTCCAACTTATTTACATTTCCTTCTTGCCCTAAATAGTGAAGCATGTACCTGAAAACATTGACTTAGTCAGTGGCTTCCTGCAGTGACTCATGGAAACATCCTGATATATCTTGGCAACAGAATGTCAACGTAGAGAAGTGTTTTCTACACCATCTGAGGTAGTCCAAAGAATGAATCAGCTATTGAATCAAGCAATTTTGAATATCATCTCTGATCTAAGTATTGTGCTCTGGACAGAAGGTAGAAAGATGCCTGAGGTCGGGATGTCACCCTAGAGCCTATGGAGCAGATAGGAGTTCAGAGCCATAATTAGGTGACATCAGCAAACTTTGGCTGGTAGAAGATAGATGACAATAGAGGCATTAAATACATGACTCAGAACATCTCTTGTTGAACACATTTAGAAAGGAAGCTGGGAATTGGAGAAGCTGAAATGTGCATGAAGGTAACAAAATGGGGCAGCTAGGAGGAGGAGGGGAGGCATGTCTGTTGCTGTAGATAGGCTGTATACCATGAAGCCTCCGTGTGGCTGCACAGGACAGTGGTGGGACCTCTCTGAGGTGGGATGGATAGATCAGGGAGGGCTCTGCTCTTGAAGAAAATTAAGTAATTCTCATAGGATCCCAGGTAGCTCCCCAAGTAGTCTAAAAGAGAACTTGGGATCTATGCCTTCTCTTGGATCCTTATCTTGCCTTGCAGTCTTTCTTCTCACACATTCCCTTCCATAATGCCATTTACTATGATGTCTTTACAAGATCTGAACCAGTGCTATGTCCTTGAAGCTTCCAAACCATGAGCTAAGCATAAATGAATAAATCTTTCTTCTTTAAAATTCCCTGCCTCTGGATGTCTTGTTATAGTAATTGAAAACAGATTAATATACTTTTTTGGAGAGCATGCTGTAACCAGGAGGTTCTACATGAATGTAGCACAAGTTTGGGAGCGTGTCATGATGAGGCAGTAGACTACAGAAGCCAAAGCAGGACAGCCTCAGGAGGTAAGCTCTCACCCACCAGGAACAAGAAGGCACTGGAGGTGTACACACAAGAGCTGAAGGCCTCAGAAACCTCCCTGGGGTTGGAGGGACATTTTGGAGTGTGATACTTTCAGAGACCAGTTTACGTCTCCTGTCAATCCTAGACTAGGGTGATAGAAGAGGCCCTCAGGTCCCAGGGCATCTGTCTGCCATCTCGCCTGAGCATACTTCAAGAGGCATAGTATCCAAACAAGTGTAGACCAGAGAACACAGTACAGTTTTTATTTTCCTTCTAAGAGTTATAAACAGCTGAAGCAGGGGCGAACAATCAACAATGACATTATAATAGCCATTGTGGAGAATGCTAGCCTAGGGACATGGCAGAGGAAGCTGTGTTATGCTGACACAATGACAGAAAGAACATAGCTTTAGGTAATGAAATTACACTTATTAAACAGACACTATTTTAGGTCCCACGTTACATTTGATGGGAAGCCAAAAACAGATGGTGCCATGCAAATTGCTGGACCACAGCTTCCTCAGAGTGCGCCCTAACCTAGAATGTGCTAAAGGCTCTCAGCTCGTTCTGCCCCTCCACATTGTACCAGTGTGCATCCACGCCTGTTGTTTGGGTTTTTAATACCAAAGGATGTATAATCATTTGGGAAAAATGTGAGAGACATCACTCATTAGAGAAGAGTATCAATCAAAAAGTAAGTCTCTTCTCTATCCCTCCTTCAACTCCAACTGTAGATGAGAGTTTTGGGGATTCTTTTCCCATTTTTAATAGAAATAAAATATTCATACACCTATACATGTCACGTGCACATCTGTACAGCTCTGCTAAGCTGTGTGAGAATGTCTTTGAACTAATTCTCACTCGTGGAATTACCACCTGTCTAAGATTGTGTTCATTAAAATTGTAGCAACCTGGCAAAATTGTTTGGCAAAAACAAATGTCTGCCTACAACCCTCCAAGTTCTGTCAACACAGAGATTGCAAATTTTGTTTTTTTCAAACTTGATATGTGAAAATGCTTGTTGTTTTCACTTAACATTTTCCGTTGACTTTTTCATTTTTGGGTGGTAAAGCCTATTTTTCATAGAGTACCAATCTATGTATTTTTACAGGCTCACACAGTGATGTAACCATCTACAACCCAGGTGTAGCCCCTTGACTTGACTCTTCTCTCTGGATTCTTTCATCCTGCCCTAGCCTGCTTAGCGTATTTCCCAGCCCTTCTGCTAGTCCTGACATGTTGTCTTCTTGGCATAACTTTGTCTTCAGTGTTACGCTGATGGGACCCCTCAATGCATAACATGCACATGGCTCCTTTCACTTAGTACATTGCATTTGAGATCAAGGCCTGTTGTTGCATCTGTCAATATCCTTTTCTTTTGTTTCAGAGTAGTGGCTCACCACAGTAACACCGCAGAGTTGGCCTACCTTTCTGTTCATTTGGACGTTTGGGTTGTTTTCAGCTTTTAACAATTATGAATACAGCCACAAAAACTTTCAGATAATATTTTGGTTTTCAAATACTCACTTTTGTCTTTCTTGGTGATGACTGATGGGAAGCACTGCTATGCTTGATGGTAAATATGCACTTGCCCTGATAAGAAGCCGGCCACCTGTTCCTGGAGGCCTGCTGCCATCTGCATTCTCTCCAGCATGGGAAGGAGTTCTTGTTCTGCCCTTTGCCTGTCCATGACAACAGCTGTAAATTTGTCAACTTGTTCTTGCTGTTCTACCCATTTTAGTAGGTACCTAGTAGTGCTTCCATGGTGGTTCCACCATTTCCCTGATGATGATGGGTCTCAAGCATCTCCCCAGTGCACTCACACACCCACACTGAGGCCCCATTCACTGCTGAAGGGCTGTTGAGTTCTTTGCCTATTTGCTATTAAGCTGCTGGTTTTCTCATCGAGTTTGGCAGTTCTGTCTATGTTCAATATGCAATGCCTTTTCATGTGTTTTGCAAATATTTCTCCCCACACTTTGCTTTGTGGTTTTATTCTCAATTTTGAAACTTACATTTTTGTTTGTTTGTTTGAGACAGAGTCTCACTCCTAGCTCTGGCTCACCTGGAAATTCCTAGGTCCACCAAGTTGGCCTTGAACTCAAGAGATCTACAGCCTCTGATTCTTTAGTGCTGGGATCAAAGGTGTGGGCCAACACACCAAGCTAAAATGTATGTGTGTGCATGTATCAGCTCTCTCCTTAGATGACTGCTCACTGAATCATCTTTCCAGCCCAGTGCTGGATTTTATTTTCTTAACAATGTCTTTTGTAGAGCAGACATTTAAAATTTTTGACGATCCCTAACCTGACAATTTATTTTCAATGAAGTTTGCTTTGATGTTATATCTAAGAAATTTTGCATACCCCAAATGTACTAAATCCTTTTCCTTGTTTCTTTCTTCTTGAAATTTTGTAATTTAGGACTTATGTTTCATTTTTCTATAAAATGTGAATTAGGGGGCTGGAGAGATGGCTCAGTGGTTAAGAGCACTGGCTGCTCTTGCAGAGGATACAGGTTTGATTCCTAGCACCCATGTGACAGCTAACAACTGTCCTCAACTCTAGTTGTAGGGGATCTGACACCCTCGTCTGACTTCCATGGGCCTTGAACAAAATGGATGCACTTACACATATGCAGGCAATACACTCATACACATAAAGAATAATAAAAAAAGTGAAATGGGCTCTGTGTACATATTTTGTTTGGCTTTGTGTATAGACATCCAATTGTTTCAGTGTGGGGATCTGGTTACTGAGCAAGCCAAGCAACTGCAGATACCCTAAAGGGATGGCAGGTGTCTGACCTGCTCTGCCTGATGTGATATGAATCTTCCTTTCCCCCACCCCAGACCAGAACCAGGTTTTTGGGTTTCGTTTCCTCATTCCTGAACTTCCACAACCTTCCTGCCCTTACCCCAACACCCCACCTTTCCCGCCTTCTGTAACGGTCAGAGAGGCTTCCCTATATAAGCCCCTGCATTGGCTCTAATAACCGAACTACCCACCAACGTAGTCTCCCGGGAGGGAACTCCTCCCGCCACACTCTGAGCCACCTGAGGTCCCGTTCCATCGTCCTCCATTCTCTGGCATGGCTGGAGCACAACAGCCATGCTGGAGATGGAGACGCACCCACAAATGGTGCCCAACGTGAGTGGATAGAGACCAACAATGGCGATTGAACAAGGGACACTCCAGGACGCGCTGAAGAAGGTGAGTGCTCCCCACGAGGGACATCGGCTTCGGCCCCGCCATCCCACCCTGAGGACAGGCACGGTTTCTTTCTAACTTCGGTCTTTTCTATCAAGCTGCAGGTGAGGACTGAGCTCAGTCCTCAAACCTCAGGCACCTGTAAGCACCAAACATATGTAAAAATGGCTAGCCTAGAGTTTTCATGTCTATTTTTGGTTCCTGTGTCAGATCCTGTTTCTGTGACTTGGCAATAATCCAGCTTGTGTTACTGTCTGTGTCTGTTTTGGTTTTGTCTTAAGTGTTGTGATTGCTTAGTCGTGGGCCAGAGTGAGTCCAAAAATGTCAAAATGTCGCTACTTTTAAATGTATAGTGACTAACTTTTCTAAATGCCTTTATCTACCTTGTTATCTAAAAATGTAATTACCTCTCTACAGAAAAAAAAAGATTTTAAAAGTTACTTCTTACCTTAGACCTTTACTCCACCATGCTTCTCTTCATGGATAGGAGAAAAGAGCCGTTAGAGGGCCTAAACTTTGGACCTCAGTCACCATGGTCCCAAGACAGCTGCCTTTCTAACTAGAGCTAAGCATTTTAAGTTTTCGTGAACAGGAGAGTCATATACCATACTGTATAAAACATTTAACTAAATGCCTTTAAAAGTAAAAAAGAGGTTTCTATGATATACCATGCGTTTGTTCATGATCATGGCTGGTGCCCTTACTAGGAGAGAGGCAACCATGTGGTCTGGTCTCCATATCTTAAGTATGTAATTTCATCAATATGGTAACAGTCACATGGCCTGACTGCCACCTTGGACAAAAATTTTCAAAATGGCGTTGACCTCTTGACCTTGTCGCCATCTTAATCCAGCCACATGGCATAATCCAAAATGGCCACACTCAGGAATTTACTGGTTCTATAGAACTCCAAAAGATCATGATAATCTGGGAATTCCTTGGACCACAGACATTTAATCACATGTCCTAATCCTTTTACAATTTATGTTTTTGCTTTGGTTTTCATTTTTGGATTCTTGATGGTATCATAGAAAAGCAAACAATTTCTCACATGGTCTTTTGTCACAAGGTTAATACATTTAAAAGTATTTTAAATTTTAACTTTTAGTATGGTATTTACTGGTTTTTAAATGACTCTTTTTACATTGTCTTATGCATTTACTGGTTTTTACAAGGAACTATTTTAAATTCTGTTGTTTATATAACATCTTTATCTGGTAGGATAAAGGAAATTATTTTGGATTGTAACATCTTTATATGGTATATTTACTGATTTCTAAATGTAACTATTTAAAATTTTAGATTGTTTTGCATAATAAATTTGTCAGTTTCTAAATGGAAACTTAAAAAGGTTTTTCTAGCCATAGACCTCCAAGACTAGCTAGGTACAAAGTAAACTGATGTTTTGTGATGGGTAAACCTAAAAAGCTCATGTAAATTTGCAGTATTCCAGTACCAAACTTTACACGAGACAAGCTGCTACCAGGAAACAGCTACAGCAATTGGGAGGTAAAGAGGAATAGCCTACTTGGATGGGAGATATGAGATTCGGCCTTCACTGGTTTTAATTCCTACTTTTTACATTATGATTCAAAGCCTGTTTTTCTGATGTTAAGTTGCTTCAAGCTTGCTTTTCCATGTCCTGAGCATCACTGCTTTTCACTTTCTAGTTACGATGTCCTAGACAAACTAAAAGAGAAAAACATTTTTGTATCAACTCTTTCCAGGTTCCTTTAGGTATCATTATTTTCTGTGTTCTTTATTATGGCTTAATAGTAATTCTTCTGTTTTAATTAATGGAATCCTGTTCTAGATAAAGGACCTGGCAGAATAAAGACTCTCCTGCCTAGATAAATGTATACAAGTTATAAGAAGGACAGATGTTTTCATTTATACTAGTAATGATTAAACTTAACAGCTCTCCTGTGCAATGACTTTGTCTAGTTTCAGGCTAGCCCCCTGACTGTAAAAAGGAAAACAATACAGCCTCTGAGTAAAGTCACTGTGCTACTAAAATTAACTAAGAGATAAACTAATTTCAACAAGGTTATAATTATTCATCTTATGATTTAAAATGTCTATAACAAAAGTAACTCATAAAATTCTCTATTTTCTTACAACAATAAAGGTCACTAACACAGACTAATGCAAATGTATGAACAGACAGCACCCTCTGTCAAAAATTCCTCAGTTAGTGATTTATACTGAAAATTCTAAACTCAAGTTGATAATGTATTACTATGTACCAATTGCTTCTCTCTAGTATCTACATTCTCCAGACCTAAAGCAAGGTTTTGGTAGACCAATTCACTAAAATAGATAAAGTAAAAAGGATTTTAATGGTTTTTATGTTTTCTATAAGGTTTTACTAGAAACTTATAAAGTAAAATGTACATTATCTTATGTATGTAATTTACATCCCATGTTCTTTATTAAGATGATGCTGCACAGCACTCCTGAGTCAAGTAACTGCCATGCTTGTGACTTCAGCTGTGCCTACTTACAGAAGTTCATCACAGTTGGGTTTGCTTCAGCTGTGCCTACTTACAGAAGTTCATCACAGTTGGGTTTGCTAACGGTTGTATTCTTCAACTGAAGGAGGAGTAAGCTGGACCCCCCACCTGAGTATCCAGCTACTCTTCCCAGCCAGCTGTATGTAATTTTGCCCTAATCACAAATGGTCTCCTGCATTTGGGGAGGAAATTTGGGAAAGGCTAAAAGAAAGGACTTGATCTATGAGGTTATAAAAAAAAAAAAAAATCAACTCCATGCTAAAGACTACGGTGCATTTGCTCTCAGGTTACCTATATACCTGTTAGTAACACCTCACCCATCTGTATGTGTAAAGTCATTCATTCCACAGGGTGAACTTTAATATGATCAAACATTGGTTTGATACTAGAACCCTAAAAAGGAAATAAACATTACTTAATGCACCCAGGAAGAAATTTTTCTTAATGTTATTAAGTCTCATGATCTTAAAAAAAATAAAATAAAAAGGTGAAAATTATGTATATCTTATTAAAAAGGTTTTTTGTATAAGATGTCTATACAAGTGATTAAAGATCTAAATTTATATGTTATAATATAGAAAACATTAGATAAATAATATATACATAGTCTTAAAGTTTCTAAAGTAATAGTTCAGTCAAATACTTTAAGGGTTCAAGAATGTTTGGCTTTTGTCCAAGCTTTAGCTACATGACATATAGTAATTAATAGTTCAGTATTGGTGGAACTAACCTTCTTGGGTGTCTAACCACCATATTTAATGGCCTCTAATCTGGTCAGAGGGACTTAAAGGGACAATTTTTTGTCTCTTGCCCTTCAAGGTCAACTAAGTTCCAGGGGACAATGGGGCATCTCTCGAAATGTCCTATAACTGTGATGTGTCACCTGTCTTCCTGTTCAGGGAGGTCGTGGAGACTCCACTAGAAGGACTTGAACCAGTATCCAGTCTGCAAAGAAGAGGGTCAGCACAGGAAAATGTTTCCTTGATTTGCTTCAAAGTGAAGCCATGATCTAGCAAGACCTTCTGACTTATCTTCACATAGATGGAACTGGTAAAACAAAGGCCTATGGAGTCAGGGGCTCCTCTCAAGCCCATGTGATCCCCCTGAGGAACAGATACTCAACTGACCTTAAGAATCAAATTAAGTTGGTTTATTTGGGCCAAATTATATGATCTTAAACACCCAAAAGGAAAGTATAACCAAAAAATTAAAATGATTAGTATGCTTCTTTAAGACTATAAGGAATTACACTTCCCAGACATTAGGTTTAAGTTTATATAAAATGTTATTTACACAATTTCTCACTAATAATTTTGTTAATAAGAAACTGCCACTCAGATGTTAAGACTTCAATTCTTGGCCTACCTTAACACTGCAGTGCCTACCTGTGGCCAAGAAAGGCAAGCCCACCATTGTTCTAACCCCAAAATTAAATGATTTCTTTTCTCTCTTTATCTAGAAGCCATTTGGGAGGGAACTCACCCTGATTCTAGCCACTCCAGCTATCAAGGTGCCTGAAAACTAATCCTGACTTCAAGACTCTCAAGTTCAGTCTTGGCAGTCAAAAAGAAAAACAAAGAGGAACCCAAAAGATGGAAGCCTTTAAAAGTCCTTAAGCAAAAAATTCTAATGGACTTTGAATTGGACATTTGAACTCTTCCCTGTTATGACTATTTTAATTTCATCTTCCAGGGACTAGTCAAGGACTTTCTTTTCCCCTACAGCTAACAGTTATGCAATTCAGGGGTCTTTTAGTTAGACTCACTGAAGGGGTACCCCTATTGCCACAATCTACGACCCTATTCAGCCTTGAAGAAGCCAGAGCGGTCAGCGCCCCGATTCCCTATTGGCAATTAGGGTGACCTCTTCAGAGGGTGGTGTGATGAGAATAGGAGGTAAAATTTGGCTAGGCAATTTAGGGTAAAAAGACCCCAAAAGACCAAAAACTGTCCTTGTGTCCTTCAGTAGCCTACTCTATATCAAAGGCCAAATATGTTTAAAGTATTTGGGGGCTCTTATCTAATTCCTAAAAGGTTTTAGTGTTACCTCTTCAAGAGAGGAATGTGAAAAAACAAATAGCTAACTGAGAGACTATAAATTATCTCACTTATACCTTTCATAAACTCAAAAATGAACTTAAAACCCATTATCCCCCCTGGTTTGCCAATCCCCTCATGGTCTGGCTCCTCCCTTTACTGGGCCCTTATATACCTCCCCATTATATATATAAAAAAAAGGGGGAGATGTGGGGATCTGGTTACTGAGCAAGCCAAGCAACTGCAGATACCCTAAAGGGATGGCAGGTGTCTGACCTGCTCTGCCTGATGTGATATGAATCTTCCTTTCCCCCACCCCAGACCAGAACCAGGTTTTTGGGTTTCGTTTCCTCATTCCTGAACTTCCACAACCTTCCTGCCTTTACCCCAACACCCCACCTTTCCCGCCTTCTGTAACGGTCAGAGAGGCTTCCCTATATAAGCCCCTGCATTGGCTCTAATAACCGAACTACCCACCGACGTAGTCTCCCGGGAGGGAACTCCTCCCGCCGCACTCTGAGCCACCTGAGGTCCTGTTCCATCGTCCTCCATTCTCTGGCATGGCTGGAGCACAACAGCCATGCTGGAGATGGAGACGCACCCACATTTCAGGGCTGTTTTCTGAGAACTTTAACTTTTTTTTCCTTTATTAAAAACTAATTAAACATAAATTATTGTGTAGACTATTCATACACTCTCCTTCACAGCTTCCTCAGAACCCACAGTTTTCATATAAAGTAAATGCCTAAGTCTTATACACACTGATCCCTTGATGTCCCCTACTGCTGCTGTCGTTTCTTGCAGTGTTTTACACAGGGATTCCTTCTCATCTGTGGGTTTGGCTTGCAGTTCCCAGAGTCCAAGCACTGGACACTGGGAGTTGGGATCATAGGCATCTGTGAGCCTCCTGACCATAGATGCTGAGAACCAAACTGGTCCCTCTGCAAGAGCGGTAAACGGTCTTAACTTCTGAGCCATCTCTCCAGCTCAAACATTTATAAATTTTAAACTTTTTAAACAGTCTGTTAGTATAATCTTCTATATTATTGCTGCTTATTGGTGTTAATATCCTACTGGCTTAATATATAGATTAGACTTTCTGAAGCATGCATGTTCAAGGTTCTGTGTTTTCCTCCGTCTCTGTCCTCTACCCCACAGCAGAGTCTGTAGACACTCAGGGAATTTTGGCTGTAAACACATTATTAGTATAGTCTCTATTAGGAAATTTTGTATTTTATTATGTTTTGAGATGGCAAATTTCCCTTCCCCTCTTTCTGTTTTCCTACTGAAGTCTGCTCGGCACTTTTTCAGCAGCATCATGACCTCATGGCATGTGCTGGTTAAACTCTCTGCATGTTGTGTTCTACTTTATCCTATTCAGATCTCTTAGACGATGCCGATGCTAAGAATAAGTCTTATTTCTCTGGTTATTGTGGCCGAGTCCTCTTTAACTCTGTATGCATATCATTATGTTATCGGTAGATGATAGTTTTCATATCCACTTTCTAGCAATGTCCTAGCACTTCTATTATGACATTTCGTTGGCTGTAAATCTTTATAAAAAAATCCTCATCGTGAAGTTGTACATTGCTGCTGTATTTCTGTTTTAGAATTGGACAATTAGAGTAAAATTTAACAAAGAACCAATTATTATAGATATGATTAAGACTTTGGCAAAGCATTAGGAGCAGATGAGGCCCCTACACTAGCAATGGTTGAAGCTTCTGTCTGTCCCTGGCTGATGTGCCCAGAGGGAGCAGAGCAGCCGGCAGTATTTATAGCAGTAAAGATGGAACCAGCCTATGTGCCTGTGCCATCAGGTGAATGGACAACGTGGTATGCCTGTTTGATGGAGTAGTATTCCAGCACAAAGAAGGATGAAACCCTGTTGTTTTCAACAAAATGAACAGAGCTGAAAGATATCATATTAAGTGAAAATAGAAATCAGGCAGAAAGACAAGTATCACATGTGCTCTGTCATATGTGGAAACCAGAAATATTTAATCTGAAAATATAAATAGTGATTGCAGAGCTTGAGAAAGATGATGGGGGTGGGTCAAGGGAGGCTGATTTTGATCAGTGTTTGCTGTATGAATATGTTGAAATATTAGGGTGAACCCTATTAATATATACAGTTAATAAATGTCTATCAAAAAGTGGGATAAAATACTAAAAGAGGCCTATGGATCCACAAGAGAGGGCTCTGTAGAGAGGAACACTTAGGCAGGAAGGATCAGTTTTTTCTTTCTGTACAATTAGAAATTACAGAAAAACAAACAATGTCATCAGAGACTCACGGGCAGACCATCCATAATGAACAATTAATACTTGGAAGTTTTCTCACATCCACAGACCTCATTATGAACAACTTTGCATTCCTCCTCAATTATTCCTTCCCAAGACCCAACTCCTCACTTTTTCTCAAGGTTTTCACTGTCAGGAATTTCTGTGTATTTGTGCCTTTTGCATGGATATCTATATAGATCTCTGCATAGAGAGCTGGTATGCATAACAATTCTTGGGGTCTACGAAGTTCCATAGTTTCGAGGTTTATGAAACTGGTTTTATCTGATGAATCACCTTCTGTTTTGATGTTCTGATATTCATCTGTGCTGATACTTGTTCATCTAGCCAGTTTACCCCATGTGTATGTACGCCTACCGCACATGCCTTCACATCTCTAGTGGCACACAGTGGGTCTCCCTGTTTTCACTCTTGCTTCTAAGTCTTCCTTGAGGAATCCATTTGATACACCTGGGATCTTGCACCTTACTAGGTAGTCAAGGTGCACTTCAGGGTGGTTGTACCAATGCCATGAAGTCTCAGAGGCAAGGGGTAAATGTGATAGGACTGGTTTTAATCTTATCTAAGTGTAGCTTTGCGGCAAATAAGTTTAAATATGTGACTCTTACAACCGGAAGAAAACCTGAGAAAAGCAGTTTTTAGAGCACTGTAGATACCAATTTGAAAACCATTTGTTTTTAGTAAGTCTTCTAGAAGAATTTAGTGAAGAAAGCCACATATTTCAACGGTTATTTCAAGAAGAGCTACTGAACACGAGGATAAGAGTATGTGAGATACAAAGACTATGGATCTAGGCTCACCTGAGCACTATCCATAGGGTTATGCTTAACATAGCACTTAAGTTAACTGAGTTTCAACTGCTTTTCTTATAAGATAGCAAAGTAAGGATGTTTCAGTCAGTGACAGACCATATGTGACAGTGGTTTCAGGTGATTATGATGGAGCCGAGAATCTTGTCACCTGGTGACATCATAGCCCTTGTAATATCATAGCATAATGCAGCACATAACTGTGGGGATGCTGGTGTGCAAACCAAGTGCACCTCTGGTCTTATGGAAGTGTAGCCCGCAGAACTGTACTCTGTACATAACATTTAATGAGAGTGAATTGTGTTAGTGGTTTGTGTGTTCTTTTGCATGTTGTTGGAGACTATTACTCTGTTTGAACTCTGATGAATGCATGCTTGGCATATGTGCAAAGTCACCACTAGCCAAGAGAGTCTGTGATGGCAAAGCCAGACAGACATGTATGCAAGTTCCAGGTCCTAAAGTCCAGTGTCCCTTATTAGATTAGATAAAAAGGCTATGCCTTATTTATACTGTTCTGTGAACATCTGCTCTATACCTTAAACAGGCCACATTTTGCTTCAAGCAGTCTCCTGAACCCCTGCAGAGAAGTACCCTTTGATCTGCCTACATTTTGTTCCTGAATGCCTGCTTAGAGTACCTTATCCAGCTATCATAACTTTGGGCATTAGAGACTGAAGGCCTTTGTACTATGGGACACAGTACCTCCTGGTCCACTTTCTTAAAGGTAAAGGGTCTCGTGTGTCTTGTGTGATATTGCACCATCTTTGTTCTAGACTTAGCAATGTGGGGGATGGGGAGTAAGCACGTGTCTATGAACGCATGTGGAGGCCAGAAAACAGCTGTGTTATTCCATAAGTGTTGTTTACCTTGTGCTTTGAGGCAGGATATTTCACTGACCTGGAGCTCATCAAACAGGCTAGGCTGACTGGCTAGCAAGCCCCAGGGATCCATCTTTTTCTTCTTCCCCAGTTCTGGGATTGCAAGCATACGCCACTTTTTAAATGTGTTTTCTAGGTCCTCATGCTTGCAGGGCAAACAATTTACTGACTGAGCTATTATCTTAGACGTATAATGTATTTCTTAATGTTATTTTAGAATGTCCTATTATTAAAAAGCTGATTATAAGCCAGTATTCCATGTTGTCCCAATTAGCTTTAACTGTCAATACAGCTTTGATCATCTGAGAGGACAGCCTCAACTGAGGAATAGGCTAGATCAGACTGGCCTGTAGATATGTCTGTGGGGAACTGACTATTAACTGTTTCAGGAGGGCCCATTATAGTATGGGTGGCATCATTCCTGGGCAGATGGTCCTGGGCTATATATAAAAGCTAGCTGGGCATGAGCCTGAGTGTGAGCCATCAAGTAGAGATCCACTAAGGGTCTTGCATCTAGGTTCATACCTTGAGTCTCTGCCCTGGCCTCCCTCAGGGATGGACTGTGACCAGGAAGTGGAAGCCAAATAAGTCCTCTCCTCCCCTAAGTTGTTTTTGTTGGTGTTTTATCACCACAATGTAGAGGAAACTACAACAAATGTTCTGCTTGCTTGTTGCATCTTGCATTAACTGCCATTCTTGATTGTATAGAGAGGCCATGTTGAGTGACTGGCATATTTAGTCCGTGTAGATTGGTATAAGCACACTTCTTATAAGCACACCTGCACAATGATGAACTAACCCGAGGAAGCACTTCTCACAAGTCCATGTCATTAAGCAACTATGTCCTTCTGAGAAAACAGTTGTGTACCCTGATAAGTTCACATGGCTGTTTTTATTTTAATTATGAAAAATGCTCAGTGTAGGGGAAAGTTGAAAGAATTGTACAAAGAAAATGATCCTAGCACCCAAGTTAGGTGTTGACCAGCTTTTTCTATAAAAGGCTGAATATTATATTTCAGGTTTTGTGAGTTACATGGTCTCTGTCTCAGCTCTGCTATTATAGTATAAAAAGAGCTGTGAGCAACATGTAAATGGTGTCCATGCTAATAAAACTTTATCACTGCCACTGAAATTTGATTTCATATAATTTTTGTATGTCAGGAATAGTTTTGTTTCATTTTTTCAGTTTCTGGAAATAGTAAAATCCAGCCTCAGTCCATTGATAAAAGTAGGCAATTTTCTGAAACTATCCAGTGACAGTAGTTTACAGGAGCCCTGTTCTAAGTTGTTCAAGCAACTATTTATATTTTACTATATTTTGGACATAAGTCATTTTGAATGTAAGATATGAGTTTTTAATCATACATTTGTCAGCACTCATCTCTGAAGAACTAAGGGCACCCCCTACGCCACCATCATCGCATCTAGGAAAAGTAACAATAATTAATTCTTTAACTATCTGATCTGTACAACATACTGAATTCTACTCATTGCCTCTGACGTATCTAAGTACTTTCTTACCAATTAAGATACATTTACAACAGAAAAAATTTATGAGATCTTTATCTCTTAAAGCCCATCATAGCTCATGCTTTTTCCACTCATGATCAATCTTCCATTGAGACTGATAGAGTTATCTCCTGTAGTTTCCAGCAATTTGGGATTATAGATTTTCTTCTTTGTTGAGACTTTAATTTGTTCCTTTATGACTGACATTTTCTGTAAACTCCAGTTGAGTCTAAATGACTTTTTAGACTCAAATTAAACATCCCTGGTAAGAATACTGCATAGGTGATGCTGGGCACTCATGTGGAGTCTCACCTGGATTTATATAATATTTGCTTGTCTCAGGGGAAGGCTGGCAGGTTCTCTATCATGAAGGTGCACTGTCCCTTTGCTGTCAGTAAGTCACCACTGCAGGGACCTTGGAACCTTAGAAATATACCATTCCCCAACAACTATTCTTCAAATGGTTTTAGCCTTCTCAGTCCTCATCAGAATCAATCATTACATTGGTGAATCATTTATTTTTAATTTCTTTATAGATAGAGGAGATTTGATTAAAGGAAACATGCAAGAATCATCAGAACTTGTCACAGTTTCTACCAAGTAATGGTGATTTCTATCTGCTTCTTTTAATTAAATCTTCTTTACCAGCTTGAGCCCTAGCCCGCAAAGGGTGATGCTGGACACTTCATGCTCTCTTGGAGATACCTGCTTCCTCTTTCTCCTCCCCCTTCCTATAGTGCCCTATTTGGCAATATAATTATTTGATGAAGTGTGTGTTTGAAAAATTGACTTGGGGCTGGATAGAGAGGTGAGCGGTTAAGAGCTCTTGTTGCTCTTGCAAAGGACCTGGGTTTTGTTTCCCAGCACCTGCATGAGTTTCCTTTGCAACAGACAGAGGCTATCACAGACTTCCACAACCAGGCACACACCGGTTGTGAGATGCCCAACCCTAAAAGACACATCTACAATGGAACTTCTCTACCTAAGGTTCATAGAACATAGTGGAATGGGGGTGGGAGGATCTCAACTATCATCAGTGAAGCTTCCTCATGCAAAGGAGGGCAATGAGGACAAAAAGCCATAAATGACCAAAGTGTAGAGAAAAAGGGACTGCAGAGTGTGTGTCCTAGACAGGGCTCCTATGTTGAACCTCACTGATCCAGAGCTCAGGGATGATTGCAGAAGAGGAAGCAGAAAGATTGTAAGAGCCAGAGAAGAGTACATGACTATATGAAAACAAAGTCTTACAGTATTGGGAGTCTCAGCACTCGGGGCCAGCCCGAGGGGACCAAGGGGACCGAGGGGACCTCTGCCGTGTGGGGAGGGGGCGAGTAGACACAGAGTTAAGGCACAAACTCTGGGAGCTGGACGGGAAGCATGCCAAGCAGGTGGCACAGCAAGCTCGTTTATTGAATAAGTGCAAAAGCTCTTATAGGTCTGGATAGCCAATGACTTTATGGGGTGGGGTCCAGAATACAGCCAATAGTAAGTTTATCCCCAGGTAGGCAGGTTCTTTCTAGGTGCTGAGCAGAAACCGGTCTCACACTAGCCAGAGCAGAATGCCACACCCACAGGAGCCATTCCTCTATTCCTCCTAGCAGGTGGCCTGGCTAGGCCCATCCTGCATTAAGCCCAACATTATAGGCTCCTGGGGCCTTGCTCATATGAACTACAGCAATGGTGACAACATGCACAAGACTCAGGCAAACTCAATTAGACAAAAACTGACATAGAACGGGGAAAATGGGAAGGAGCTCACAACTTTGGTGAGGAACTACTGGAGGCTGATCACTGCTGGGTGAGAGAAAATTAATCTTCTTCAAGGGAGTGATGCTAGACAGCCTGAATAGGCTCCAGTGGATGAACTCACACAAAGAGACATCTGGATACATAAACTTGACTCAGTAGGCTTTAACATATATGGTAAAATGCGTGAACATGTCTTGTGGGCAGAATGTGGGGGGACAGGCAGGGAAGGAGAGGCTAAATATGATTAGGATGTATTGTATAAAATCCATAAATATTCAATAAAATATATTTTTAAAGAAATTAAACATCTAACCACAAATAAAGTCAGTCTGACAGACAGCCACTCTGAGACATAATAGAACAGACACATTTTTCTATGTCTCCTACTAAGAGAAGATGAACTCCCATTCTCAGACATGCACATAACCAACATGAGACCCGGAAAAGTGGGGAAAGACAGCAGAGCTGATCATGATCCCAGGAAACAGAGAATGGTAGATTATTTCATCCCTTTGGCTTTCTTTTTACTCAGATTGTCTTCTGAAGTCAGAGTATACAGACAAGGAGGGCCTTTGCCCTTTACTCCTAAAGTCACAGAAGGGACCATCTGGCAAGATTTAACTTCAGAAGAGCAAATTTAGATAAACACCACAGAAAACTGCATCCCACCACACAGCAATAGCAGGGGCTGTCTAGGTGGAACAGAGTCCCCATCCCTGCAGGGCAGGGATGGCTTTATTTTGTTATATAAAGTGTAATCACTGGAGCAAATGGGGTGAAGTATACATAGAATATCATTTTATAACTTCTCTATTTTGAAACTAAAATTTCAACAAAATCAACCAGTATTTGATGTGTTCCTTCATCTGGGTGCCCAGACGCTTTGATGTATATTTACTGAGCTCGGTGTTTTGTGGCAAAACAATTGGAACAAATAGCTGCTTGTCTATTTCATTCTAATATAAGGGCCCTGCATTTTAGATTTGGAAGTGATGTGGCTTATCACCAAGAAAAACCATTTAGATGGGAGTGCCAAGAGAAACTGATGTTTCTGGTATAGATGTGGTTTTCTGAAAGACATCCACTGAGAGTTCCAGGTTCCTATGTCTTTGAACAGAGACCAGGGGCATACGGATAATGAAAGAAACGGAGATGCTTTATTAGGAAAGAGAAAGGCATTCTGCAAAGTGGAGGTTGATTACTACTCTGGAACAGGGCTAAGGCTTAAAATGTCCCCAGTGTTAAGACTCAACATAAGTCATTCACAGAACACCCGCCTTCCTCTGGCTTTGGAGGCCACAGAGCATTTCTTGCACATGCTTTGTTGTGTTGCACTTGCTTGTATACTTTGCTGCAGTGATGGAAAGCTGACTAACACACTTACATTGAGCACACACAGTCACAGCATATATCCTGTGGGCTGTATCAGTTAGACACTACTCGCGACTCAGAAAACTGTAAATCTGAATCTCAGATCCACAGCAAGCACTTTTAAAATTAGTATGTTGCGTGTAACACTTGTTTTGTGAGCATACTTGTTAATCCACCAATGACAGTTTCAGTACATACCTCTCCCAGCTTTGTTCTGCTTCTACTGTTACTGTTTCTCCTGAGGAAAAGTCCAGAGAGCTTCTTGAGGATCCTGACATCATGATCATAGAGCTTCTGGGGAGTTCAAGCATTGGTCTTCCCCAACATCTTTGGTATGTTAGTTTTCTGTCAGTGTGACAGACATACACAGGACACTTAATGGGAGGGAAGAGTCATTTTGTCTTGTAGTTTAAGAGGTTTCAGTCCGTGATTGTTTTACCCCATTGTTCTGGTCCCAGGGAGAAGCCCTGCATTATGGAAGGGAATGCATACTAGACAAAGTTCACCTCAGCTAGGGACCAAGCCTTTGACTTCTGGGATTTTAAGAAACATTTAAGATTCAGATCATAACACTTGGCCAAGGCAGGGACATTAGTATTCAGTGATCTTGCTTCATGGGGACAAGATCTGAGGCTTGTCTAAACTAGCATCGCTCCTTTGCCACTCTAGTGTGAAGAAAGGGCCTAGTGAGAGATCTTTACGTCACTGGGGATACACATGAAGGGGACTGAGGACACTGGTTCCTTCAGCTTCCTGACCTTGAAGGGAGTGGTTTGCTATTCTGCACCTTCCAGCAAAGGTGTGCTGCCCCTGTCTGAAAACGATAGATCCATCTTTTTGTGGACTGAGACCTCCAAATTCATGAACCAAAATAACCCTTTACTTTTTACAAGGATTGCCTCAGGTGTCTCTCACACTAAGACAGCTAACACATTTAGCTTTCCTGTTTTGTTGCCCCGTTTTTCACAGATCTGCTGGGAATACTTCTTAATACATCACAGGAACATGAGTCCTATTAGTAGGGTCTATGCAGGGTCATATGTCCCGAGAAGAAGGTTCAGCTCTGAGGAGTCCAACTGTAGTATAAAAGGTTGCCCCATAGACTCCCACTCTAGAGATTTCTCAGTGTGAGTCTTGTTAGTAAACTGAAACTGAAAGCCCAACATCAGCCTTTCTAGAACTGAAGTCTATTTTATAATCAAGTATTCAGTTCAAGAGAAAAGCCTAGGTTGGGATGGCTCAGTAGTTAAAAGAACTTACTGTTCTGGCAGACTACCTGAGTTCAATTCCCACCATCCACGTCAGAGTGGTTGACACAACTGTCTGTAACTCCAGCTCCAGGGGATCTGACATCCTCTTCTGGCCTCACGTCAGAGTGGTTGACACAACTGTCTGTAACTCCAGCTCCAGGGGATCTGACATCCTCTTCTGGCCTCCCTTAACACATCAATAAAAATAAAAGTAAAATATAAAAACAAATCATTTAAAATAAAAAGTCCCTGAAAGAATTTTATCATGGAATCTACCAAGAACTGAAGTACCCCTCCTTTCTGCCTGGTTCTACCCACAACCTACCAATTCACAGTATCTTTGGTCTGGCCTGGGCATCCAATCGCCCCTCTGATTTCCAGAATTATCACACCTCCTCATACAATAAACCAGAAAACTTCATGCTGAAGGTTCAGCAAGCAAGAAAAATCCCCATCTAGTAATTATCTTTGTAAAATTATCACTCTCAGGGATATTTTTAAATGATTTCTCCCCTCTTCTGGCCAGATGCGTTCCGGGAAACTTCTGAGGCTTCTCTGTCCCTCACACTCGTTTCCCTTATCCTCCTAGTTTTGGGGGCAGCTACTGAAAAGCAGAAGCTTTCTTTGGAAATGAAGAGGAGATGCTGAAAATCCGATCAGTATTGAATAAGAGCTGAATAGCCCCTATTTTACAGAGTTCTACATTTGTGGGGTGCAGTCCTAGCTGTCACTCATGATAAGGTTCTCTGCTAATCATCAACAGTTTACTGGGCCATGAATGAGAAGAGGCCCAACATTTTCTTGTTCTTGTGTTCATACACGTTTCTACCTTTTATTTTTGCTCTCCACTCTCATCAAAGACTGCACCAAGCTGTTGACTGACCTACTTTTGCTGCAGTGTTACATTTGCTTTTAATTATAGCAATTACAGTGCCCTGATCACTGGCATCATCCCCAGGATGGTTTTTTTTTTTTTTCCCTTCTTAATGTTATTGTTACCCAAATTACCCAGCTTTTGTCCCAGCATGAAACCTGCTAATGGTCCAGGGAGGGACTGGCCCTCCCAAAGACACCTGAGTGGCCAGCATGAGCTTTCTTCAGGAGTCTCCAGTGGTTTCCAGCCTGTCCTTGCCGGGGAGAGCTGCCTCTCAGCACAGCCTGGGAAGGCTGGCGCTGTCCTGATAATGCTCTTGAAAAGGGAGTGTTCTTTAAGATGAAACCATAAAATAAACAATTTTAATTTTAAAGAACAGATTCAGGAGAAAATGCAATGTCTTAGAGGTATGAGACTCTTGTAAGCCCAGTGGATGAACCCACACTGAAGGATACTGGGGACACAAATCAGACTTTGTAGGCCGTATTTTATATATAACATTCATTAGATTGGAGGAGCAGAGAGAGAAGTGGCTCTAAATATGATCAACCTATACTGTGTAAAAATCCAAAAATTTCAGTTATAAAAAACAACTTTCTCAGAAAGAACTGATTTAAGTTCTAGTTCCCACCTGAATCTTCCCTCCTTCCTTCCTTCATTTTTTCTCTTATTGTTCTTTATTCTTTTCTTAGCTTGGTCTTTTGTATATGCTAACAACAGGTACTAATTTTCAGAGTTTTGGAGGTTGGAAAGAAGTCCAAGGTAAGGAATTAGGAAGGTGAGGTGTTTTGTAAGGACCTCTTTTAGGCTCTCTGGCAGCTACCTTTTCATTACATCTGCAAATGTGAGCACAACAAGGAACAAACTCTCTTCTTTCTCTTATAAGTACAACAATCCCATTAAAAAGGAATTCATTCCCATAAATGAATCACCTTTTAAAGGTTACACCTCCTAATAACACTGCATTTGGGGGTTAGGATTTCCTGTATGAAGTTTGAGTGAAACAACATTTTAGAAATTAGATTTATTTATTTAATGATGTATGTGTGTATATCCATGCACATGTATATGGAAATCAGAGGACAACTTGTGGAGTCAGCTGTGTGGATACTGGGAATTGAGTGCTGAGCCATCTTAGCAGTCCTAGAACATAATATTTGATCCATGGCAATCCTCAAATTCAAAACATTTATTGACTGTGACCTGTATAGGATTAGCAATAATAATGCTGGCAGGTAGCATCTGGAGACAACACCATTGCTTTCATTTTCCTGTCCATATCAACAGGTAGGTCTCTTATTAGCCCTGCTTTCATGTAGCAAACTAACAACCTTTCTAGATGAGAAGGCTCAGCTTTAATGCAGCAATCCACAGCCTCCCCAGACCTGGTGTAGACAGAGGTTTCTGGGGTGGCTCCCACCCACTCAGTAGAGTCTGGAAGACATGTCAAGAAGCTTTACTACTCACTGGGAAAACAGCCCCAAATTAATCAAATTGATAGTATAGAAAAGAAAGGGTAGTGATTACGGCCATGTACCCTTCCAGTTGGAGGAAATACATGGAGTTAAATCTAATTAATGCTCACCTCCATAGTAGGGCCTGGCATGACTCAGAAGATGAGGTGCAGAAGTAACTTAGCTGCTCTTTACAGGAAGGCTGAACTTGTAGCAGACCTAACAGAACTCAATTTGAAGGCCCTTCTGTAGGAGGAAATACCAATTTGCTTAGAGATCATTGATATGCTAATTACAAATCCTCCTCACCTACTCATTAGAGTAACTCACCCAAGGAATTCCCCTCCGAGCTCACTCTGTGCTTATTATAGATAGGTTTATCCATAGAATTCAGCAGAATACTACAGAATGCTAGACCTGGACTGGAATCCAGACTCTTCCACTTAGTGACTATGAAATTTTAGACAAGTCATTCGGTTTTTTTGAGTTTATAAAATCAGCGGTATAATTCACCCTGCTACGATGTAAACTATAAAGAAGAAATAACATCTAGTCACTCTGATAGGACCATGGTGATGTTTTAGAAAAAGTTGCTAGTTCGTATTTTGCATTTAACTCATTTAGATTTAAACTTTTCATTAATTCTATTAAATATAAATATAGCAGCATTTGCTTGTTTCCACTACTTGTGTAGACTTCTTTTAGTGGAAACATTTCAAATTGCATTGTGACTTTCTAAGTATTTGCTATGTGTAATGAGTATGTAAACAAGCTATACAAAATGGAGCCTGGAGAGTAGGAAATTTAAGTAAACAAGTAGAAACATGCCAGAGTGGAAATTTACAAAGTCTGCTGTGGAAATTTACAAGTTTGCTGTGGAACTAAGATTAAGATTTAGTGTCTTGCTGTGACTGAAAATCCCCTAGAAAATAGATAAACACTTGCATCTGCTTATCTAGCAATGACCTAAACCAACCAGGTCTGAAGTGTTTAAAAATGGAAGCAGAAGCTCTGTGGTCTGGGCTGGAAGCAGAAGCGCTCCCTCGGCAAAATCTCTCCTCTGCCAAGCATCTGTGGTCCGGGCAAGGAAGCCCCGCACAGAAGCCTAAGGACCATCCTGAAGGTCCGTGGGAACCCAGCGGACAAGTCCGAGTTCCCGATCTCCGGTTGTTCGCTTTGGTTCCTGATTACAGCCTGTAACCACTTGAGGCCGCTCTGGAGCCCTCAAGCCTTGGATCAACTCTGCGTTCCGGACCTGGGACCTGTGACTGCAGCCGCCTTGGTGACTGACCGTCTCCGCTCCTCTCTCGCGAATTTCCAGTGAGAGGCATACAAGTCCATGGGGAACTTGAATAACGCGAACTTCGGACAGACTTGCGGCTCTTGCGCCACGGGAGGTACTTTAATAATTGGCTGTATTAGACCCCAAATAAACCGTGTGATTCGTGAAACTGAAACTAAGTGTCTGAATTCCTCCTCCTGTAATTTGGGAGCGTGCTGGCGTTACGATGGTTTGATTAACTCTACCCAAATGCATGCTGACATTTAATCTCTGTTGGGAAATATCAAGAGGTAGGACATGTAAGATGCGGTTGGTCCATGAAGTCTCATAAATGCATTAGTAAGTTAATGTGAGATACGAGGAGTGGCTGTTATAAAAGTCACACTGGCTCTGTCTTTGCCAAGTACCTCTGGAGGCATGAGATTCCCTGTGATGCCTCTGGACCAGAGGTGGGCTTTTGACTTTCAGTCTCTCTGCTTCCAGAACTATGAACTGAATAAGTCCATGTTCCTTATCCATGACCCCATTTGTAGTATTCAGTCATAACCACAGACAAATTAAAACAGTATCCCACTGAAGTCACTTTATTTATAAAATGGTTAAATCAATTTTGGCAATGAGACTAGAGACCTGATTACAAATTTTTAGACAAAGTGTCCTCTCTCATAGCCTGCATGAATCAGACACATTTTTAAAAAGTTGTATAGAATGCTGCATCACTAGCCATACTTTTTTTTATTCTTGAGTGTTCATGAGACAAGTTTCTTCCTTCCTAGGATATTTTAAGGGAATCATATTTAGTCTTCACTGTGTCTTATTTTGACCATTAACTCCATGAAATCCAGGATTTGTCAGACAACATGCCTGCCCTTTCTGGGATGATGGTTGTGTTAGAGTACAGGGAGCCTCCCAGGAAATTTCTTGTGGGCCAGGCATGTCAACCATGCAGTATGTTTCATGTTCTGTGACGAACAGGTCACTAGTAATAAAAGCAGCCAGATGTCTGGGAGAATAAAAGGAACATCTACCCAATTTTACAGCTTTGGAAATGTTTTGTGGGGTTAGCTCTCCCCCCAAAATATCGGGAAAGTGAAATAAAGAAAATAGGTCAACTGTAAATGGAGTAGAAAGTGAAAATGTGTACTAGAGAGAGAGAGAGAGAAAGAGAGAGAGAGAGAATGAGAGTGAATGTGCTTTGTACATTTGGAAGATGAAAATCATTCAGTAAGGGTTAAGGTGAAGACTGATAAGAAAGTTCCCAGTAATATGGTTGACCGGGTGATCGAGGGCCAGCTCTTCCTTTGCCAAAGGTCACAAATAGCATTTTAGGAGTTATTGACTTCAAGAAAGAAAATGACATAATCTCAGCTCTGCCTCTTGAGCATTGGCTATATCATGGAGAACGCATGGAGGGGACCAGTAGACCGGAGCAGAGCAGACCAGTAGATAGATGTTAAGTGGCATCACTAAAAACTGGTTACCAGAAAGATCTTGGCCTAGAGGAAACCAAATAATCAAAGATTAAATTCAGGTCCTGACCTTTACAATTACTTAAATGAAGGTGCCATGGCCTGACTTGGGAGCAAAGACGGTAACTCTAGTTGAGACCATCTCTTTAGTTCTGTACATATTGATCTTGAATTTTGAGGGATATCAGAGTGAAATGTCAATAGGATGCACAAGAGGGTGTCCTGGGAGGGCAGCGCTAACTTGAGACTCATTTTCAGGTAAAAATAAAAAAAAAAAAGCAGGTGATGAGCCCTTCCCAACAATTATGCAGATCAAGAGATACTTTATTACATCTGCATGGCCCACAGTGTGCTGCAAGTCCCTGTATGGAAGCAGTTTCTTCTTTAGTTCAGATCTGTGCTGTGGCTACTCTTTCCTAGAGAGAATGTTACATGTGATCCTATTTGACTTCCGTAGTCTGATTCTGAGACCTGCGAGAAAGTTGTAAATAGATCGTTTCCCTGATTTCTCTCTCAGTATATTTGCCATTGGTATATAAAAGGCTACAGATTTTTGCATGCTAATTTTGCATCCCACCACTTTGTTGAAACTATTTATCAGGTCTAAAGGTTTTCTGGTGGAATCCTTATGGTCTCTTGTGTTCAGAATCATCTTTTACAAACAGGTATGCTCTAACTTCCTTTCTCATTTGTGTCTGCTTTATTTGTTCTTTTGCCTTATTGCTTAAGCTAAGACTTCAAGCACCTTCGGAGTCACACTGAAGAGAGTAGACACCTTTGTCTTTATCTTGATCTTAGTGGAGATTTGTTTGAGTTTTTTCTCCGTTTGTCATGATACTGGCTCTAAGTTTGTTATATGAAGCCTTCATTATGTTGAGACTTGTTCCCTTCATTCTTATCTCATTTTTCATAAAACAGTGTTGTATTTTGTCAAAAAATTTTCTGTATCTATTGAGATTTCTGCCTTTTGGTCCATTTATGTGATATATTACATTTATTGACTTGCATATGCTGAACCATCCCTGGCATCTCTGGAATGAAGGTAACTTGACCATGGTGAATGATCTTGGAATAAATCTAACCAAGGATCTAAAAGACCTTGTTCATAAAACTTTAAAACATTAAGGAAAAGAATTGAAAAAAAATATTATAAGATAGAAAGACCATTCCCCCATGCTTATGATTTGGTAGAATTACTATTTTGAAAATGATTATCTTACCAAGAACAATCTGCAGATTCAATGAAATCTCCTGTCAAAATTCTAAGGTGAAACCAATCCTGAGTAGAAGAAATAAGACTGGCGGTATCACCATACCTGACTCACATTATACCTCAGAGCATAATAATAAAACCAGAGCAGGGCTGGTACAAAAAAACACCAGACATATAGATCAGTGAAATGGAGCAGTAGTCTGAGATGTAAACCCACAAATCTAAACAACCTTGCCGTAATAGATGAGAGTATATCTTAGCAAGTGTCACCTGAGCACAGGATCTGACTAGAAAAGGAAGCTCAGCTTGTGATAATTGACTTGGGGGCAGACTCAGTGCTTAAGTGTAGTCACTGAGACACAGTGGAGACTACACCTTCTACCAGAAAAACAAAGCAAAACAAAATATTTGTTGCACTACTAAGGCAAGTATTTCCAATGAACAATCTACTTCATCTTCATCCTAATTCACTCCACTGGGAATTATCTTTCAGTTATACATAAGAATGTTTGGTGCAGAGGCCTTCAATAACATTACATTGTCAAAGCAATCAGCTTCTCCATGTCTCCAGGATATATCCCTGTACTTTGTATTCCAGAATGGAGCCTGCTAGCATGTGCCAAGCTAGCAAATGTGCTTAGGAAGTGCTGGGCACTATGGCTGGAACTTAGCTAATCTCAGTAGTTGAATGCCGTATTTGAAGGCAAGGAAGTATGATATCTCCTTTACATGGCCATTGAGAAGATAAGACAGAATCAGATATTGTTCACAAAGACTTTGCCTTGATGCTGGTCCACTTTACATGCTCAGTAAATAAGAGGTACTACTGTCACATCAGAAACTGGTGATAATGGCAGGGTGGAGAGGAAGGTAAGATATTCTTTTTCATTACAAATCTGAAATTTTTTGCCATCAACCCTTTTTTGCAATAAAGTAGAGGTTGAGGAGAAGAGTTGGCAGATCATTCAGTAGTTCTATTTTTAACTTTTTGAGGAACGTCTCTGTACTTTATCCATAATGACTGCACTAATTTATATGCATGAGAGATCTCCTCTCTCCACATCTTTGCCATCATTTGTTAGTTCTGAGTCTTTGAAGTATGGCATTCTAATTTGGGTGAAGTGATATCTCACTCTACACAATGGCCAGGATATGGACCCGACATATGTTCCAACATACAGATGAATTCATGTAGAAAATATTGTCTATACATACAAGGAATAGTAGTCAACCATAAAACCTTGCTATTCTACCAATACTGATAAACTTGTAGGGCAGCGAATTAAAAGTAAGTCAAGCACAGAAAGACAAATACTACATGATCTCATGGTATGAGAAAGATTAGCTTTGATCTTACAGATTCAGGAGGATGGTGGCTACCAGAAACTGAGCCGGATAAGGGGGAGATGGAGATGAGAGGTTGGTCAGTGGGTGCTGTTATAATTAGCTAACTTAGGCAAGAGAAATAAAGTCTGGTGTTCTGCTACACAGTAGGATAGCTATAGTTAAAAATAAGGCATTTTATACTTCCAAATAGCCAGAAAAGGGGATTTGAAATGTTCTTACTACAAAGAAATGGCAAATGTTGAAGTAGTTAATATATCACTTCCACCAGTCTAATCATTACACACTGTCTATAAACATATGGAAATATCACATTTTACTTCAAAATGTCCAGTACATCCATACAAATGAAGGAGAACATAGTGGACAGCCCTCTCCTCCTGGGCTGTATCTTTCAAGCAAGGAGGAAACCTGCAGACAGCCTCGGCCCTTGCTGCCTGCTGGGAGGATCGTGTTCCCTGCTGGCTTGCATCAGGGGCTCGGTGGGTGACATCACAGCATTTCACACTAAGGTCAGTGTTGGAAGGCCTCCCATCTGTGTCTTTTCTCACATTCTCCTCTCTTCCCGGTTTATTCATTTTTTTACACCTTGCTGGGAGCTTATTTTGGGGTTCCTTTATACCTTTTTGTTATTGACAATGCTGATATTAATTTTTTTTTTCATTTGTGCTTCATTTAAAATTGTCCCCAGACTCTACCACTTCCAGACAAATATACGTAATCAGAGCACATCATGACAGAATTATGTTTGATTTCATTTTAGGTCTATTTATAGAAAATTTGAAGGGAGGAAATATTCTGAATTTGTTGCTTCATCAAAGAAAATTAATAAAAACAGTTATTACTTTGGGAAGTCAGAGCCTGAAAAAGAAAAAAAAAATTAAGCAGCATCTTATTGCTGGAGATGATTTGCTGTTGGCATCACTCATGGGGAGCTAACACATGCTCGACAGGTCTTTATAAATCTGAATTAATAAAATCAATAACACTTCATGCAGGAACAGTTTTATTCATTCATTCTAATGTTATTTTATCTCTTTTACATTTACGACTTCATTTTAGTCTTGCTGTGCCTTTCTATCATTAAAGCGCATTAGTTACCATGGCAGCAATGGTATGGGATCAGAAGGACAGGGCACTACACGTGGTTGTAAAGCAGAGCATTTATACACCAGGTGAACATTAGAGAGGAGATGAAATCATTAAGGAAGTGATCTTTAGAAAATTCTTCTGTAAGTGCTGTACTCATCTCACTCAATTACCTGGGAGACAAGTTCCAATTAGGTCACTATTGTTTGACCCTCTTCACGAAGAACTAGTTCTGAATGCTTTATATTTTATTGTGAAACTTGGATGCAGTGTTTTCGCCGTAAGCCTCCATGTTCTTTTCTGATGGTGTCCTCAGAGGTCTCCACTCAGGCAATGCTCTATAGTGTCTGCTCAGACAAATGCTAAATAACTGTAGGTGGAAGGTGGTCATGTTGATTTTTCAGGGCAGAAAATGTTTTCACCACAATAGCTGTAGATGGTATGGAGTCAGATTCAAGGCCACCTTTCTCCTGCTGGAATCTCACAGGGGTCCAGTTTCCTTCCCAAGCTTGCCTGTGCTCTTTGTAAGCTGCATCAGAGTTCCTGCCCCGCCCTCTTTGATTGTGGGGGACATAAAAGGCGTCACAGTAATGGGATTTTAAAAAGTGGGCCTGTTTATCCTTACTATCAGCAAATACTCATTCCTTTCGTTTGCCCCTGTTATTCCCACTTTCTCTCTTCACCTCCATTCTGGGTTCTACTCCACTCTCAACCTCCCTCTCTCTGGGAGAATCTATAATGCCATTTTCTAATGGTTATATACAGGAGGATAGACATACTCTATTGCTGACTGGTGGTTAAATCTTCTATGAGAAACTCTTGCTAAAATAATGAGAATTGGGCCTCCAATGAGAGTTTCTTGGACCTCTGGATGCATTATGAATCTCAAAATGCAAACAATAGACATGGTGGCCAGGATCACCATGGACGTATCTTACTTCTTAAAAGATCACTTCCTAGAGACTGATTTGGAGGGAATTTTTATCTATTGGGGCTGATGAGAAGCTCAGTAGTTAGAGCATTTGCCGCCCCTGCAGAGAACCTGAGATCAGTTTCCAGCACGTAACTCTAGTTCCAGGGGATCTGACATCCTCGTATGGTCTCTGCCGACATTGTGGCCAGGTAGTACACTTACATACACACAGACAAAGCACTCATGCATATAAAATAAATGTAAATAAAAATTAAAATTTTTTATCTATTCGTTTATTATCTTTGTGTGTGTGTGTGTGTGTTTGTGTGTGCCTGTTTGTGTACCTGTGTGTTCTTGCGTGTGAGTATAGTTTCATGTGTTCCATGGCATGTATGTGAAAGTCAGTGTACACTCTCGGGGGTCAGACTTTGTCTTGTATTTTCTTTGGAACAAGGTCTCTTGCTTGCTGATACATTCACAAGGCCAGCTGGATGGTGAGCTTCTGGGAAGTATCCTGTATCCACCTCTCATTTCATAGCAATATGAGAAGCACAGGAAATACAGACATGAACTACCAGCTTTTCATGAGGTCTGGGGGTTCAAATTCTAATGCTCATACTTGTGTGGCAAGTGCTTTCCACACCGAGCCATCTTCCCAGTCCAGAGGAATCTTTTGGCGGCGGCGGGGGGGCAGGGGGGGAGCTCTGTCTACTTCCTCCAGCATTCCTGGTATTTATTACTTCTTGGTACTTATAGAAGGCGATGTATCTGCACAGGGCACTTGGGCATTGGCTTATGACTGAATGATACAAGTTGGGGGAATGCCAGCAAACCCAAATCCATCTCACAAAGTACCAGGACCCATATTTGAGACACATCATGACTCAATAACAGCACAACACTTTACCTGAGGATAGCAAGTCGGCTTTGTAAGGTTCTTTGTAAGGTTACTTGTGTTGGCTTCCGCCAAACAAGTAACCTAGATTCTAACCAATCCTTCCTGAACTAAACTCAGGAGATTCCATTAACGCTGCATCAAGGCAAGGTACTTTCCCTGTCTTGTGTAGCCATGTTAAGACTGACCGTGTTTCCAGAAGATTCTCTTTCTGTCTGCCTCCAGTTCCATCCCAAGAGTAAGTGCCCATTCTGAAAACCCAGATACCACAAAGATGGATGCCCTTGCTTTTCCATCTCACCTAGAGTGGAACCTCACTAATCCACTTCATACTCATTCTTCCTTGGACTGCCTGTTTTGGGATTTTTCCTCTTATCTGTTTAGAGGGCAAAATACCTGTTGTCATTCAAGATCACACAGCTTGAATGCCCTGATGTATTCAGCTCTGACATTGCAGCCCTTAGATGCTGGAACGGACTCTCTGCTGTCCAGACAGCTGCCCCGGTTCCCTCAGACTCTGTTCATCAGCCTGTTTCCCAAGAGGCACTTCAGTGCACTCAATACCTGGCACTTCAGGGCTTGAGAACATCTTTCTGAGTAGGTGACTGGAGGGACTAAACAGAAAGATATAAAGGTAGCTTAAACTGGGACATTTCCCACCAAACCAGTTGGGCAGGCAGTCACAGGAATAAGTAATCCACAGGGAGTCAGGTCTGAGTTAGTGACGTGGACACTGTGAATGGTACAGAGGACTGTGGTAATATAGAAAGGACTACAGAGAGGTAATGTCTGTCTCTAATGGCAGCACCATTGATACGTGGAAGGGTGCTCTTAGGTATTCAGGAAAACTGGAGGAAATAGTAAGTCTTCCTTAATAGACAACCCACAGAAGGATAGCAGTAATATTTACACAGCTGCATCTAAACTGACATGAATAAAAGTGTGTCACTAGAAAACGTGTTTCCTGGAATCTTGCAAAAATCTTGATGGTCAACTGTTCCAGATCTCCGAGGATTTCCTATCTCTGCCTTACAGAATGACCAGCTGCAGCAGTCTCCTTTTAGCTTTCTTCCCTTTCATCTTCCCAAGCCAGCCCACAGGTGTGGTGAACCCACCAACAATGCCACCGCAGGGCTATGTTAGTCCATGCAAAGACAGAATCTCCATAGTTTCCCTGACCTTTCTGCCCTCTCCCCAAGCCAGGTGCCTCTTTACTGGAATCCTTAAAACAAAGGTGGCCGTCTGAAGGCAGGCGTGGAGTTGGGCCCCATTTCCAGTTAATCTCCGCTCCTGGGCTACCCCACACCGTGGTACCTGCCGTGCTTTGTTCTGCAAAGGGCAAGATTCACTGAACAGTTGGGGCAATTGATGTGATTTGACTTGTTTTAAAGGCATTTTTTGTTGTATGTCAAAAATGAGTTTCAGAGATTCTAAATGAAAAACAGAAGCTCCTGTATTCACTCTGTAACAGTAATGTGTCCACTGCATCGCGGCCCTCCTCACCTTTGGAACTGCTCAGGGAAGACTGTGGGAGGAAGCATACAGACAGAAGGCTGCTGGCTGCTTCTTCTAAGCACCTTCCCAAACCTGGCTGGGGTGTGGGGTGGCTTTTCCTTCTGGTCTAGTGGATCGCTCCCTCTTGTTGGTTTTGGCTGTTTTCATCTATTCTTAATACAAGAGGAATTTGAAAGGCACCGTATGTGAGATTTTCTACCTGCAATGGCAGAGGAGGACTAGGGAAGTTCTGTACAGTGTGTGGCACATATTTCTAGCCTTTCCTTCCCAAAGTAAGCTTTAACCAATGATCCACACTGATTGTTTCAAGCAGAGAGGGTCCATGAGTTGGTCTCCATGGCAATAATGTATACTGCAGTCTCCTTGGAGACAATTACTTGTGTGACAGACTTTGAATTTCCCTATTGCCAAAAAGGAGAAATAATTTTCCTTTTCACACCTAGCCATGTTCAGAAGGCTTGAGTTTAAATTTATTTTTAACCGTTGTTTATTACTGTGACATGAAAAGATGAGATATTCTGAGAAAGAAAAAGAGACTACAAGGTCTCATAGGAAAATAATAACTAAATCTTGACTTGAGTTATAATGATTTGAAAAAAGAATGTACTAGGTCAGAGGTGAGGCACAAGATCTCACTTATGATGTGTTATAGGGATGTTTGATTCTGGTGATACTAGATGCTGGCTTCATGTAAGCTCCAGTGAGTCCTAAGACACAGCAATGGTTGCTGCTGTGTTTAGAAGACACAGAATGTGTATCACTGAACAGCTTCATTTCAGGCACTGTGTGGGTACATGAACAGACACACCACATGGCCACTGATGACCAGCATTGCAGTCACCCAGGCCCTTGGCCAGTGGACACAAGTATGGCCTTGAAGCCCAAATATTCCATTTATTTCAAAGCCTAGAAACCCATCAACTTCATAGACACACATTTAAGGATGATCCCACCCTCATGTGAGGTGCTACCACTGAAGCATGAGGTTGGGGAAGTCCTGGAGATAGGTAATAGACCAAGTGCCAAGTGTGTCTACTCAGAGTCTTTCCTCATTATCTCCAGAAGAAGAATTTGTTCACAGGCTCTGCCACGAAAGGTCTACATGCTATTCTTCCTTGCTGCAAAGTCACTGTTATATTAGAGAGGCAAGAACATAGATGGACTTGGGGTTGGACACAGAGGACACATAGCAGCCTGGTGTGGACAGTGCTTTTGCTCAACACAACTACAGATGTTTCCAAGAATAAATACCCTGTAAAGGTCAGAGGCTCTTCAAGGACACAGGGTGATTGGCTCCTACCTTCTGAGAGATCAGGTTCCAATCAGAGAAGCACAACTATTATAGATTGGTGGCTCTACAGAGGCATGATCTAAGCATTTAAGAGGCTCAGGAAAGTAGTAGATTTTGTTCAGAGGAAGGTTGAGGATGATGTGGGGTTGATAAAGGGAAAAGATGAAGGAAGGCCTCAGGGAACGGTTCATATTTGAACAAGTTTACAGGAGCCCATTCAGTGATTGCAGGAACTGAGTGGAGAGTGAGCAATAGTCCCACGTGCCACAATGCTGCACACGAGAGCCTTAGCATCTTGGCTTCTGAAATCCATACTGGGTTTCTGTTTCACGGGACTTCTCTGCAGGCGCTGTAATTCTTCAGTTTCTATAGTTCAGATCAGATCATACATCCACGAGGAGGCTTTTGTGTCAATCATATTTGGCTAAAACTTAAAGCAATTAGTATGTGTTGAGTATAGTATAGAATTAATATAGTTGAATAAAACTAATCAGAATGTTTCCCCATCTGTGGTGGGGAAGGGTGGGGAAATGTTGGACAGTGGGCACACAATTCCAATTACACACCATGAATAAGATCAGGATGCCTAATAGACAGCGGCATGCTGCTGGCTGATAATATTGAGTATTTGACCTTGTTACGAGGGTTGATATATTTCTTACCACATGCTAAATAGGGATCCTTGTATTTACAGACAAATATACCATTCAGTAATCATCAAAGAGGCTTTTTTTTCTGCAATAGATGGAGGCTACTGTAGAATGCCCCCACTAGTCAGACTTAGAAATTATACAGAGGAATCACTACACCTAAAGTTCATGGCATACAGTGGAACAAGGAGTAGAAAGAAAACTAGTGCATCCCTCAACTGTCCCCAGTGAAGCTTCCTTATACAATAGACTGTGATGCACACAGAACGTCACAAATGGTCAAGTTTTAAAGAATAAGAGACTGCAGAGTGTGTGTCCCTGGATAGGAGTCCTATTAAACCTCACCCACCAGGGACCAGTATGGAAGAGGGAGTAGAAAGATTGTAAGAGCCAGGGTGGTTCATAAATACAGGGAAGCAGAGGCTTTCAGGCCACTGGAGGCTTGCACGTGTGATCCTGTGGCATTGGTGGCATCAAGCACAGGACCCATGCCAACTCAATCAGACAGGGGCCCAGAGTGCAGTGGGCTAGTCTTAGACTGAGAACTACTAGGGACTTGATTACTAGTGAATGAGCAAGAGTAGCCCTTCCTTATGATCTCTAGATGGGCTGAAGTGACTTCAATGCATGAATTTGCACCAAAGGACATCTAAATATAAATGTTTGATTGGATAGGACTTAACATGTATGGCAGAATACATGAGGTATGGCGAGAGTTGGAGGGGCATGGCTGGGGGAGAGGGTTCTGAATTTGATTAAAAACTGTTTTATGAAATGAACAAAAATTCAATAAAAAGGCTTTTTTGAAAAAAAAAAAAAGAAGACAGTTGGGCTGGAGAGATGGCTCAGGTATTGAAAGCACTGACTGCTCTTGCAGAAGACTGGGCTTGGTTCCCAGCACCCAAGTGGTAGCTAATAACCATTTGTAACTCCAGTTTCAGATCTAACTCCCTCTTCTGGCTTCCATGGATGCTACATGACATGGATACACTTATATACATGCAGGCAAAACACTCATAAAGTAAAAAAAAATTTAAGGTAGTGGATATTTATCAGTGCCCAGCACACACAAAGCTGTAGACTCAACCTCCATCACTGGAAAACAAAAGAAAAGACATTTGCAGACAACAGATATGTGCAAAGCCTTCATTGTGGTGATGATGCTACAGATGTGCACGTTTTTGAAGTGATCAAATCTACACATTAAACATATTCAATTTTAAATATAAATTGTACCTCAATAAATGATGTACCTCAATATGTCAATAAACATGTTAAAAGAAAAATCAAAAATGAACTAATGAGGAGCTAGAGAGATGGATCAACCATTAAGGGTGCTCACTGCTCTTGCAGAGTACCAGAGTTCAGTAACCAGTACCCACAGGCACACAGATGCATGTACAAACACTGTATATGTATATATACATACATAAACATAAATAAAAGTAAACTGAAGAATAAATGAATCATGACACAATTCATTACAAATTGACCGATTTTTTTACATCGGGACACATGGCTCTTTTTTTTTCCCCTTAGTTACTTCATATACATTATGAACCCATTGTAGCTCAGGTCTGGTTAGGGATTTTCTTACTGCATTCTCTTAGTTTTATAGGAAATAGAGACAAAGAGTAGGCTTTGATGGGCCTCTAAATTGGAGTTCAATTTGAAGGTTTGCTGCTGTCTTGATAGTACATGCATGTCATCTGCACACACATGCAGATACACAGGATAACCCACGAGGAAAAACCTTTGGTGCCAGGCATTTTTCACAGAGAACTTTGCATTTACATGTAGATAGCCATGGAAAGACCAAAAGGGGGTGAAAATACATTGCTGCTTCTATTGCCCAGGACGAAGGTTAGAGCTTTTAATTTGCCGGATCACTCAGTATCCCAGCACATCAGTTCATACACAAATACAGTGATTCAACTGTTGGACTAAGGAAAATGAAGGGAAAGTAGTTTGCAACAGATACAAAAGGACCGGTTTCATAGTACAAAGATAGTATGAAGTACAGCATAAAAGTGAACATATGAGCATAGTGCTTAAAATACCCCTGGAAGTTCTCTTTGTAGTGAGGCAGACAGTGTTTGAGCAGCAGCCAAACTAGGGTGGGATGCCAGGAAGTCAACCCTGGGAACAAGAGAGACCATCAACTTTAACAAATCTTTAAAGATTCGGTCCTATACAATGACTCTAGTCTTCTGAACCTAAAGATAGAACATAAACTCTTTAAAAATCCCCAGAAATAATTTCTTATCTGAATTTAACAGATTACATATATACTTTTGCTGAGATTTTTGAAGATATGGGAAGAATTATAGAATTCTGAACAAACATCAGAAATGGAATGAGAAGAGAGGGAGGGAGCAGAGGAGAGACAGAGGGGAGAAAAATCAAAGAAGGAAGAGAAAGCAAAGGAAAAACACAGTGATAGTTTCCAAGGTGTAAAAAGGAACAAAACAGCATCTCTAGTGGTATTAGATACAGAACCAACACCACACTACAATAATCACATGTAATATTCCATTCTGCCACATGTACACCCTTCAAAGTATTGTATTTTTATTTTATGTGCATGAGTATATTCCCTGCATGTGTCTGCCTAAGTGCACCTGTGTCATGCAGTTCCCACGGAGGTCAGAAGAAGGTGTTGGATCCCGTGGACTGGAATTATGGAAAGTTATTAGCTGCTATGTGGGTGCTAGGAACTGAACTCAGGTCCTCTGCAAGAGCAGTCAGTGCTCTCAACCAGTGAGTTACTTTTCCACACCTCCCCCGGCCCCACACACATGTAAAACTTCTTATGACAACAGTGTATGTGTTTCTGACAATGACCAGCTGTGATAAGGGATGACGACAAGAACAAGTAGAATAATAAGAGGGGACTGTCATAATTTTCAAAGCAGTAGGTAACTTGAAAAAGGTTAAGAAGACTAAATATAGACTAAGATTCTAATTCAAGTATCTAATTTCCTAAAGCATGTTATCCATTGCAAAAGTGGTTAAAAATTCAGATTAAAGAATCTATGATGCAAAGTGAGCATGGTGACACTTGGCTTTAATCCCAGCACTTTGGAGGCAGAAGCATAGAAGCCTCTGAGAGGTCAAGGCCAGTCTTGTCTACATAGTAAGTTCAGACCAACTGGGACTACAGAGGAACTCTGTCTTAACCCTACCTCCTTACTCCCCTCCCACCTCCTACCAAACAAAGAATCTATGAAATAAAGGAGACTGGTTCAAGCTACCCAAAATGGTTCATGGAACATCTGCATTGAGTGACAACAGGATTCCTCAAAGTGCAGACTTTTAGGTATGAGTCCCAACCTCAGAAGACATGGTTCAGGGATGTGCAGTAACACCTGCTGTAGTTGATACAACAGCACATTAAAGCCTCAGAGTCTTTGATCTGATGCAATTAGAACAGCAGTTGAAGGAATCATAGAGGTTGCAGATTACTGGAGGTGCTGATGGCACAGTGCGCACAGTTGGGGATGGCAGGTCTATGGGGCCTCCCCATTCATCAGTGGAAGATGGGACAGAAGCCTGTCATTATTCTGCTGACTTCACCTGTTGAAGACAACAGAGTGCTTCCTTGGATTTAATTGTATGGAATCACTGGTTTGTAGATTTTGTCTCTTATGAAGCATATACTCTGCCCAAGGATTTCCTGCACTTGAGGCTGTTTCCAAACTCTGGATTTATGTTTGATGCCAGTAACCCAGAATCATCAGAATTCATGAATATTTTATTTTGTCATTCGAGTAAAACCTTCCTTGATACAGCAGAAATAGTCAAAACTAATTATGGAAATGAATCTTGATCATTTCATTGTAAGTCTGCTTATTTATAGAATTATGAGTACTGTTTCGATTAAATTTGTGCTAAATATAATAGCTAGTTCTAAACAATTACATGAGGGCACTGTGAATGAATTCTGACAGTAAGAAAATAAACGTGTGTGTGTGTGTGTGTGTGTGTGTGTATGTGTGTCTCTGTCTGCTGTATATGTGTCGGGAGGAAGATATTTTAACCATATAAATTTCTAAAGGTATAACTTTTATTTCTTCCTTAAAGTTTTCACTGGAGACCTAATATCAAATTTCCAGTGGGCTTTGGTAGAGAAAGAAAAACAGAAAATCTGGAGAATATTGGAGCAAGAATGGATTTGTTATATTACGGTGACACTAACACAACAGATAGAACTTACTAATATCAGTTATTCAACAGTATCAAGTGTATAACTCCACAATTCATATTTCACATGAAACAATACATTTCAAGGAGAGGCCTCAAAATTAAGGGTAACCAAATACACTGTGAAATAGCACTGTTGGTAGAGTTTGTTTGTTTGTTTGTTTGTTTGTATGGTAGAAATCCTTGTTAGTGACACTAACATGTCAGCCAGTAGCCACACTGAGCACTGGATGCTTGCTAAATTTTGCATTGATTTAAATAGCCATAAAGACTTGTAACCACTACACTAGACAGTGAGTTCTGTGATGTAGATTGACCCAGGAAGGCTACTCCAGATGTTGAAAGCGTTTCCAACCTACTTACATGGTGTAGTTTGAAAGCTAGATATAAGAAGTTCAGCAGGAAGACAGGATGGAAAAGGCACCGATGTCAAGCTGGTTCATTACCACTATGCCGAAGTCACATGGCTTGAGGAATGCACCCTCTGGCTCACAGAGGTCCCATGCTAACTATTTTAACTAGAGGCGGGCCTCATGGCACGAAGTAGGGACTTTATTAATATGAAAAAGAAATAAACAACCACATTTTTATTGCCTTTGGGATAAAGATTATTCTGGAACTCCATCCTCCTCTAATGGCTATAAATTTGTAGTTTGGCATTTTGCTTTTAGAAATTCATAAGTATTTTGTTACTAACAAGTTTCTCATAAGTTAGCTGTCACACAAGTTGGCTTTCTCTTGTTAGTAAGACACTATTTTTCTGTCACTGTTTTCAGGACTTTTCTTTGCCTCTGTTTTTCAGAAGCCTGACTGTGATGAATCCTGATGAAGATTATTTGGGGTTCATCATACCTGTAGTCTACAAGTTCTTTTATGCTTCCAGGTTTATGACTTCTGGAAAATCTGGGAAGTTGTCAGCCATTTCAGTATTTTCGCAGTGTCTCCCTCCCCCATCAGCACCCATGGACACTGAGAGAGGGAGGGCATCCTTGATCCTAGTGGCTAAGGTAGCAGCTAGCACTTCAGTAAGTCCTTGGTGATTTTACACTGGCTGAAGGGCCTAGCCAGGCTACTTTCTGTTACACCTGTAGATTCCACTGGCACTTTACTGATGAACATGTGGGTGGGCACCACCACAAAATTCATAAGGCTCGATTCTTATATTAGCTATGGGCAAATTGCTGAAAGAGGAGCCACTGTCTCTGATAGACAGTGGTAGTTACATCAGTCCTGATGCCACCAAACCTCTGTGGACACCATTCCAATGAAAGGAAGAGAGGTGCCTCCCGTCAGCACAGCGCCAAGAGCTCCAGGCCCCCTGTGTTGTCTGCATTGACACTCATGTGTGAGGACTCATCACTGCCAGATAGAGGTGAAGGTGTCCCTACCAGCCCTCTGTTGATGGCACAGAGGGTTGGACAATTTGTTGCAGTCCGAGTTGGAGTTTCGGTTTTCTTCTTGGCCTTTATTGGTAAGGCCACATCTCTTCCTCCTCCCCTGTATTTGGCTGCATTAGACAGTTTAAAAGTGCTAAGCTAAGCTATCCCTTTTCTGTTCACCTGGCTAGAGGTAGCATCATTTCTTGTTCCTTGTTTGCTATGACAGACTCTTTCTTACTCAGCTTTTGACCTTCCTTCCCAAGCCTCCCAACTACTGGGATTACTAGTGTATATCTTACGTGGCTTTTTAAAATGTTGACTCTAATTGTCTTGCCGAAATTTTCATCTGGGATGAATTAAACAAAAACAGAGTCTAAACAGTACATCCCTGTCCCTGGTATAGTTTTTAAAACACGACATTAAAAAGTAATAACTATGTTCCATTAGCTTTAGATGTATCGGTTCCACTGTATGTATATCACTTGAGACTGGTCATCTCTGAGACATATTTTCTCTATGTGTGACCGTTTGTGGAACCTCTATCTGTTGCAGAAAGAAGATTCTTTCATGAATGGTATGATATACTTGTCTGTAAATATAAGGAACATGTACCAAAGGACATCTGGGCGCTAATGCTTGACCAGATGAGACTTAACATGTACGACATGATGTCCTGTGAGAAGGGGCATGGATGGAGGAGGGGGTCTAAATTTGGTTATGAACTGTTATATGAAATGTACAGAAGCTCAATAAAATATATTTTTTAGAAGTGATAGCATGGCATCTTTGCTATGGTCTGGGCAGTGTTCTAAAACATTACATATGTCTAATCCTTTTTATAAACAGATTTGCTTTTTTAAGTTCAATATTCTTTAAAAAGAAACAGAGTTTCAGGGAGTTGGAGTGACTGTACAGAAAAGGGCAAACTCAACAAGCGTGATTGCTCAGATCTCACCCATTCAAAGAAGGAACTTGCCTCGAAGGACCAGGACCTCAGAGTATTGCACCATGCCCTAGTTTGAATAATAAAGGAGGGAAACTGAATGGTGTCAGTCATGGTTGTTGCATGCTTCATAACAGACCCAACAGAACCCGGAATATCAGAACTCCCCTGGCTGGCAACTGACGTGGAGTTATTTCTCTGAACTGAAACATTCTTTCTAGAAAGGGTAGAGGGAATCAGAAGTCTCAGAAGCTAAAGAAACTTACAAGGTTCAGGAAGCTCAGAAAGTTACAAAATTCAGGAGGCTGGAAACTTATATTAGTTACAAGTCATCATCCACGCAGGGTGGGTTTTCTAGTGGTTCAGATGCCTTTGAGTCACCAGGCCCCTGTATATAATTCCGATAAGCTCATTGGCTCATCAAGCTAGGTTTGAGCAAGATGAGTTTTTTGGTCATTGACCTATCTTGGGGTGAATAGACACTTGTTTCCTGTTTTCCCGGGAAAATGTCACGTAACACATTTGGTTCCTGATTAGGGATTAACAACCAAAGATGAGTTGTGGAGGAGTGATTGCCTGGCTCCTGCAATGGGTAAAGAAACATGAAATAGAGGCTTGAAGGTGGAGCTTCTGCTGGGGTAATCTTAACATGGCTTCCTTTTCTAGGTGCAATAGTGTGAATCTTTGAAGGTGTAGAAATTGCCTGCCATCTTTGAGAGGACCCCCAAGAAGGCCTCTGTATAGTAGCCAGTGACATATCTCCTTGATGAATGGAGTCCATCTTGTGAGTATAAGGACACCCCCAAACTGCTAATAGAATAGAAAACATATTTCAGTCTCTGAAATTAGAATTTGTGTGACAGGATCACAGACGGTCTGTGGCGTCAGCTGTGAGGCTTTGCTGTGGGTGCTAAGAAATGCAGTGGAGGCTCAGCTGTCTGTCCAGAAAGAACTTGTCTGTGGAAGGAAGGAGTTACAATCACAAAATGACATCTGGCAGAAAAGTGGAATAGAAGAAGGATGAGATGGAAGTGTTGGCTTACCATTTCTCCCAGCTGGTGGGATGCTAGGGAAAGATCGTATAAATGAAATTCATGATAAAGAGCCCTTTGTGGGATTCAAACCCTTGGAATCCATGAGAAAATTTGAACAGTGAAGAAGAGAATGACGTAGTGTTGGTAGAACACACCCCTCAGGTCCCACCTGTAGTAGAGAGGAAGTGAAAATCCACAATATAAAATACAGACAAGAGCCTTAACAATGGCCCGGTACAGAAAACTATGTTAGTCAGGGAATGCTCTGCTTTGAACATCTTAAATCTCAGAAGACTTTTAAATAAGAAAGGAAAGAGCCCCTCACTGTCTGTCTCATGAGGCTGTGGGATGTGGGAGCTGATAAGATCAGTCTGGATGCTGTGGAGGCAGATAAACTGAGAACCATAACCACTCATCCTTCCAGACAAAGGCTACATAACCTGAGGCAACACAAGGGAAATTAGTCCCTAATGGGTTGACTCCTATGAGCCATTTGGGACATTTGGTTATCACCAACTGAGATTCTGATAAATATCAGGGATTAGAAAGGCAACAAAAGAAGGGAGGCATTATGAAGCAGTATTTGATGTACAGTTCAACAGACCAGTGTACACAAGAGAGTTAATAAAGAGCCTGATTCGGCAAGGCTTAGAATCGGTATAGAGTTTTAGGGCCTTTGAAAGCCTCATGGTAGGACAAGATCGTTATGAAGTGGGAAAGACTCTGGATGAACCTGATTAGTTAGAATGGCATATAAATCACATTCATAAAGTACTAAAACAACTAAAAGGAGATGACAGAGGCAAAACACAGAAGAGGGTCTAACCTGGTCACTTGAAAACAAATGTGTCAAGATTTGTGTTGTGCTGGAGTTCCTGAGGAAATAACAGAAAGTCTCTGTGCTAGTGAAATTTGTAAAAACTTACAAGGGAGAGCAATGGTCCACAGAAGACAGAAATGATAAAACAGCAGAGGTGAAAATGAGTTTTTGATTGTTTTGCAAATTTCAGATATCTTGATCATATATAGATCTCCTCCCTTATCTGGACTCCCCATAGCCTCCACTGTTTTAAATTCATTCTCTCATGAATGTTAAGGCCTATTGAGCCAAACTTTTGCTCCCAAAAGTCCCTTGTTGTGAGTCCATCCACCGAAGCTTGGTCAACCTGTTAGTATCACTACCTTAAAGAAAATCAGATCTCTCTCTCCCTTATTGGTCACTGGTGGCCAAAAGTTTCTCAACTAAGGTTGGGACTTCTTACCCATTTCCTCACTTCTGTGTTGGGCTTTTGTGTAATTGAGCTTGCGTGCATGGGTCTTGTGCATGCTGTTACCACAGCTGTAAGTTCATATAAGTCATTTCCCCGCTATCTGGAAAACGCTGTCTCCTTGAGGTCTTCCACCATCCTGACTTGCATTCTTTCCAGTTCCTCTTCTGTAATGTCCTGAGCACTGGTTGGCAGAGGTTTGATATAGGTGTCCTACCCAGGGGTACAGATCTGCCTCTTAGTCCCCGCACTTTGGCCAGGTATGGTTCTCTGGTTCATTCCCCATCTGTTGCATGGGGAAGCTTCAACAGTGAGGGTTGAGAGATGACTTAATATTCTTTCTGCATCTTGCTCCATTATTTTCCCAGAGTCTTAGGTGTGGAGGTTGCATTGTAGATGTGTCACTTAGGGCTGAGCTTCTCACAGTCAGTCACTTTTTCTCAGCATTTGACCAGTTTTGGAGCTCTATCTGCTGCAAGAAGCTTTTTTGATTTGATGGATGATGAGAGGCAGACTTGTCTGTAAATAGAGGGATACATATGTAGACTACAGTAAGAAATTACATTGGTCTTGGTATGTGACAAAAGTAGACTTTTCTCTAGGATCTGTAACTTCTTCGGCCTTGTGTATGTGGCTACATTTACAGTGCAACACATGAGTTCTTTCTTGTTGAGGGCCTTAAGTTTGATTAGACAGCTGTTGAGTAACCTCAAAATAAAAGTGCCACTACTACACCAATAGAGATGGCTTGCTGGGCCAGTCATTGTTGTGCTTATTAGACTTTACAGCTGGATAAGATCATTGATTGGTTTCCTCTCTTGGAACTTTGCATAGTATCTTCTGATACTATGAGAGCTATTCTTCAGGGAGAAGGCTTCCAGGTCAGTTAAAGCTCCACTGCTCCACATTCTGTGTCTGAAGTATGTCCTGTCTTCAGCAATAGAGTCTTACCTTCAAGTTCGGGATGGTAATCGAGGACTGTGGCAATAGCCTGTATTATTTTGGGAGTCTCTTGGACTAACCTGACCAGAAACTCAAAGGAAGGTTTCTCCTGCCTGGCACTGTGTTTTTTGTCATATATACTTAAGCTATACACATGTCCGCACATGCATGCCCACACACACGCGTATACATATATGTGTGTGCATGTGTGTGCGTGTGTGTGTGTGTGCATATGTGTAATTTTTCAGTAAGCTCTTGACCTATTACATTTCCCTCTGGGTTTTCACATCATCTAAGCATTATTTACCTCTGCTCTCTCCCCTTCTATAAGCCTGGTTAAAGTACCCCATTTTGCCCCTTTCCCCTTTGATAACACCTGTCTCCTACTATTGGCCCCGCTTAGCTCCTCTTCCCCTTAACCACCATGGCTCCTCTCCATTTTTCTGGCTCCTGCTGTTATATGAGCGATAGAGTCACACCTCAGGATTTGGAGCTAAAATGCACAAATGAGAACATACAGTGCTTGTTTTTCCAAGTCTGTGTTACTTCACTTAGAATAACAGCTTCTAGTTAAATCTATTTACCTGAAAATTTCATCATTTCATTTTCTCTGTACCACGGAGTAGAACTTCATTGTGTAGATGTATCACAATCTCATTATCCATTCATCATTTTCAGGGTATTTGTTTCCATTTCTTAGCTATTGTGAAAAAAATAAAAATAAACATGACTATGCAAGGATCTCTGCAGTAGGATGAATCCTTTGGGTATGTGCCAAGGAGTGGTATAACCGGATCATGTAGTACACTTGTTTTTATTTTTTAAGGGTTCTTCACACTAATTTCCACAGCGTTTGTACCAATTTGCAATCCCACCAGTGGTGAATGAGCGCTCCCCTTTCTCACATCCTCACAAGGTATCATTTGTATCATTTATTCTCTTGATCTCAGCCATTCTGACTGTTGTAAGATGAAACCATAAAGTTGTTTTGATTTACATTTCCCTAATTGCTAAGGATGATGAACACTTTTCTTTACATTTTAAATTGTGTGTGTGTGTGTGTGTGTGTTATCTGTATTTATGCACATGTATTTGTTGGGGAATGGCTGTGCCATGGAGTGGATGTGAAGTTCCAAAGTCAACTTGAAAGATTCAGTTCTCTCCTTCCACCATATGAACCTTACGGATTGAACTCAAGTATTAGGCTTGGCAACAGGGACTTACCCACCAAGCCAACTCGCTGGTCCACAATTTACATTTTTAGATTGTATATTTCTTAGATAGTCATTGTGGCAATAGATACTTATATTAATTTGTATTCTAACACTCTCAAGACATGGATGTGATACACATACCATTACCCCAGTGTCAGAGTACTCCACATTTAACCTCATCTTTCCCACTGAGTTTTTATCTTTATATGTTTTCATGCTAATTATCAGCCTTCCATTTCAATGTGAAGAAATTCCTTTAACATTCCTTGTAGAGTGTAGAGGGGGTGGGTACCCACAGCTTTTGTTTGTATGTCTTTATCTTTTCTTTGTTTCTAAAGTAAAGATTTGGCAGAGATAGTCTTCTTATTGGCAATTGATTAAAATTCATTTTAACTAAAATTTTGCAATTTTCATACAATATAATTTGATGATATTTTGATAGCCTTTCTTATCCATATCTTCCCTTACTGGCCTCCCCCCAAATTAATGCATTCTATTATATATATATATATATATATATATATATAAAATAAGGCTTAAAGACTAATTATCCTTCTCCCACTCTATAGGCTTCCTCTTCACTTGATTTATTGTTTCTTTTGCTATACAGAAGCTTTTTATTTTAGTGAGGTTCCACTTGTCAATTATTAACTTAATTTTTGAACAACTGATATCCTAGTTAGAAAATCCTTTTCTGCACACATATCTTGTAAGATACATCGTATGTTTTCATCAAACAACTTCAGTCTTTCAAATTTCACATTGAGGTCTTTGAACCATTTGGAGTTGACTTTTGTGCAAGGTGATAGATATGGATCTAGTTTCATTCTTCTCCTGGTAGAGTTTTGCCAGCACCATTTATTGAAGATGCTGCCTTTTCTCCAGTGTGTGTTCTTGGCACTTTTGTCAAATAGGTGGAGGAAATTGCATGCAGTCATGTTTGGGTCTTCTAATTTGTTCCATTGATCTACATGTCTATGCTTTTCTGCTAGTACCATGTTGTTTTTATGACTACATCTCTGTAATATAGTTTAAAATATGCTATGGTATTCTCCTTAGCATTGCTCTTTGTACTCAGGATTGCTTTGGCTGTCAAAGGTCTTTTGTGATTCTCTACAAATTTTAGAATATTTTTCTAATTCTGTAAAGATTGTCATGGGAATTTTGATTGAGATTGAATTGAATCTATAAATTGTTTTTGGTAGCGTGGTCATTTCCCCAATATTAATTATACTAATCCATGATCATGGAAGGTCCTTCCAACTCCTGGTATCTTGCTCAATCTCTTTCTCTAAAGATTCAAAGTTTTCATTGTAGAGGTCTTAAATGTCTTTGGTTTGGTTTATTCCTTCATATTTTTTGAGGTTATTGTAAATGAGAGTGTTTCCATGAATTCTTTCTCTGATCAGTTGTTATTAGTATATAGAAAGACTACTAATTTTTGTACATTGATGCAGGTGAAAAATAATAAATTTGTCCTAGAGATAGAGGTCATCCCCCAAGGCTATGCTATGTGCATTTCTCACTTGCAGGAAAGTATACCAGGGTACACACTGTTTGCCTAGCTAGAGACAATTTCAGCAGCCATTTATGACTGATGGAAAGGCAGGGGCCATGGTGCTGATCTGGAACCTGTCAGAACTAGAAATCTAGCTACCCTGTGGCAGTCATGACAGGCAAAATCATGGCCTTATTTTCCCTTGGGCCTGAGTCATGCCAAACAGTGAAAACTGGCTCTGCTGAGACTGTGGGGAAATTACTTCAGAACCATGGCAGCAGCAATACCCCAAGATGAGAAAACAAGATGTCTCATGGAGAATGACTGGGATTATTGATGGCTACATGGGGTAATGACTCCCATCCAGGCTGCTTTATCCATCATTTCAAGGAAGTAATTGACATAAATACTGTGATCTTTTCATGCTATAATGGAACATATTCATTTTATTTTTAGATTTGCCTTATCCATTCAAGACTAACTAGGACTGGTTTAGTGTGGATAGAGGTTGGTCTTCAGAGATTCTTCCCAAGCCCTGTTAATTCATGAGTGTCTTGTAGATTTGGAAAATTATCTGGAAGGATAATCAAAAGAGCAGCTAAGAAATTTTTAAAAAATTAAAATTTATTTTATTTTATGTATATGAGCATTTTGTCTGCATGTATGTTAAGTGCACTTGTATATATGCAATGCTTTCAGAGGCCAGAAGAGGGCATCATCTTTCTCTGGAACTAGAGGTATGGACGGTTAGCTTCCATGTCAGTTCTGGGAACCAAATCTGTGTCCTCTACAAGAGCAGCCAGTGTTCTTAACTGTTGAGCCATCTCTTCAGCCCCCAACTAAGGAGTTTGAATGAAGGTGACCAGCATGAATGGGAGAGACCATTTCCAGGAAGCATAAAATATTTTCTTGGAAAATCTCAGCACAATGTGTGGACTCCATTCTTACTGTTGGTCTGGGAAGCTCCTAAGGCTCCCTACACCATGCAGTTTGGCCACTGGTGTTAACTGGATGCTATAACTAGATGGTAAATACCAAGTGCTGAAGATGCTGCACCTCGGTTATAGGACAAAGATATTAGGCTGAGACTAAGCTGGAAACTCCTACTGGCTGGCTTTTGTAGTGTTGGAAGGCTCTATGCTACCTGGTAGCAGAGAATTGTTGATGATATTCCTGCTTGAACATGGATCTTGTGTGATGGACTACCAACATGCCAGACAAGTTGTACACAAAACTTACTGGTGAGAATAACTACTTTCTAGTTGGATTTAAGGTCTTCAAAGCAAGGACCTATGATTACTACAGTAAAACAGAAATATGTGGCTGTGGGGAAGCAAAGACTATTGTTTTGTTAGACGGTTGTGATGTGCCTGTCAAACTGCCTTATAAATATTTAAGTTTATGTTCACAAATTACAATTGTCAGACTCAGGCAGTCATGATGAAAAGCTTTTCTCCTTTCTTTTTTTTTTTTCTTTCTTTTCTTTGATTCTTTCTTTAATTTTTCTAGTAAATGTGGTTACTTTAGAATTCCCATAACTGGTCATATTCCTGAGAATAAGCGACAGTTGGAGTGGTATAGTGGCTCCTTGCTCATCCATACACAGATGTATTTAATCAGAAATCCATATTACCCCCTTTCAAGGCTCGAAGAATATCATGGGAGAGAGAGCAGAAAGAATATAAGAGCTAGAGGAAAGCGTGGAGTGTTATGTAGCAATTTTTTTTCAAATTGAAATATTCCATCTTATAGGGAGGAAGATTCATAAGATTCAGGAAACTAATGAAACTTGAGAGCTTCAGGAAGCTCAAAAAGTTACAGGATTCACAAGCCCCCGCCCTCAGTTATCTAAACAATAGAATCTGGTGGGACTGCGTGAAAGCTGAGCAGGGAGCTGCTGGTTGAGCAGGGAGCTGTGGGTTGAGCAGGGGGCTGCGGGGATGCACCCTTCCTGAGCTGTCACCCATTCTGGGTGCTCTTTCTAGTTCTGAAGCTTCTTCTGAGTCACCCATGTTCTTAGAAGTAACCCCCATAAACTCATTGACTCACGAGTGAGATTAGGTGAAATCATTTCTTTGGTCTGTCATTGGTGTTTTGTCCTAGGTGAACAAATATTTGCTCACCTCACTTCAGGAAAAGCCATATAGCAGCAGCCCTTGGCAGCTGCATCACGTTCCATTGCTATGAGAATGAAACACCCACTGGAAATGCACAAGTAGAACTCCTCCCCTTCATGCCTTCTCTCATAGCTGATTTCTATTTGTGTCTTCTCATGTCATAAACTCTACTTGTTCTGAGTCATGTGAGCTCTCCTATTACTCACCAAACCCCAGCAATTCCTTGGGGACCTCAGGCCCCAACCCAAGCCTCTGCTCCGAGTTATCTATCCCTGGGTGCTTATGTCTCCTATCCTTCTGTTTTTGTAAATGGATTAGTGAATCTCCCATCACATCTTTCATATATGTTTATGCTACATATGTTAGGTTGGCCAAGTGACTTCATTTAAAGGAATACCTTTCTCCACAATCATTTCTTGAACCCTTCTTAATTTTCCTAGCTTCCTAGCAGATATACCTTTTCATTTGAAAGATTAAATATTTAAACTCGTTTATAACTTGGAAGAAAAAGAAACCCAAACAAATCAACCATGAACTTTGGGAAAGAAAACAGACTATGCTTTAGATCACTTGGACAAAGCCAGACTGACCTATGACCAAAGGAAGGTATACTGTATTTCATCACTAAGTGGATTCGTTGTGTCATGGATATTTAAATTTTGTTAGAAATAAACCAGTAGTTCATTATTACATCAGTCTGGATAGTTATTGCATCATCAAAATTCACATTTAGGAAAACTCATGATATCTTTAATATACCACTTGTGTAGTTGGGGACATGGTTCAGTGGGTACTATGCTTACTGTTCAAGCATGGGTGACTGAGTTCAGATCTCCCCAGTACCTATGTAAAATGTTGGATACAGTGAGATTTTCCTATAATCCTGGTGCTGGTGAGCAGAGAGAGTATGATTTTATGGGGCTTGCTGGTTGCCTAGCCTACCAAATCAGTGAGCTCCAGGTTCAGTGAGAGCACCTGTCTCAAAAGATAAGATGGCTCACAATAGATGAAGAGACCTAACATCCATCAATTGCTAGCCTCCACATGAACTCACAGAGGGAGGGAGGGAGGGAAGGAGGGAGGGAGGGAGGGAGGGAGGGAGGGAGGGAGGGAGGGAGGGAGGGAGAGAGAAAGACCAAGTAGAGAGACAGAGAGACAGAGCAAGAGAAGCAGAGCCAGAGAGAGACAGAGACACTACCACTTGTATAACAAAAACCTGATAAAGTTTACCAGATAGACATAGAATTATCATTAGGTCTCCAGAAGCTACATGTGAAAGCAGCTGCTGCTCATCCTCCCACCACCCAGTTTCTCCTGTGTGTGCATGTCATGTATGTGTCTTCTGAGTTTTCCATGCATTTTCCCCAAATAATCCCAGATCAAAACTGGTGTCACTCTGGACCTAAAAACGTGTTTGACTGCTGGCTTCTCTAGGGACTGTACTCATCTCAGATACCAATTCCAGAAGGATTGCTGGGCTGTTAAAATTAATTAATATAATTTTATAATTAACTTTCATGTATTAAGCTCTTAATTATCCTCTGAGTAGCAATTATAGAGCTCAAGTTCCTCTGCCACCACCTCTGTTACTTCTGTGTAGAAATTATCATGCTAACATGGAGTCTTGCTCTTCTGTAGAAAGCCCAGAGCTTTTGGGGAGAAGCAAAAAGGTATTTATTAAAAGCAGCAGGACTGAGGGAATCAAACTTTCCTTCTGAACACTCAGCTTTATGACTGTTATTTTAATGACTTGAGGGTTTATTTGGTCAACTGTGCAAACTAGAATTCCGACTCTGCTCCTCCTGAATCTGTATAAGACAGATTTGTAGTATATAGAAACTGAAGATGTGCATAAGGTTTTATACTGTTTTCGTGTTTCAGAGTGACTGGTTCATTTTGGATAGGCCTTCCAGGGGTAGATACAAGTGGTTGATTTAAAACAGTCCTCCTTCCCCAGTCACTTTTCCTTGTGCAAATTAACTTGGTTTATTTATATCCAATTATAGTGATAAGTTTTCCATCCAGAAGCATTCTCTGCCATTTTAAAAACATGAGAATGATGGAGGGAGCCTTAAACTGTACATCCACAGGAATGTACTAGACTCTACTAGATGATGATTTCCTTCTTATATGACCTTGTAAAAGTTTATCCAATAAAAGTCCCATGCTTTCTTTGTTGGGGAGGTAATGCTTTGGGAATTATCCTTAGGACTTCTTTAGCTGCTGTAAGAAACACATTTTTTTGTTTCATCCTTTATTTCTTAGTTGTGCTTGTGGCTGTTTATCTCACCAAAGGGTGAAATAATGCGTGGGGTACAAGATCATCACCTTTGTTCTGTGACTGCATCTAAGTGGACGGACAGAGCCCTGTCCCACCACACGGATTCACCTCAGCTTTAGCCTGACTTTTCCTTGCAGAAGAGTGAACTTGGGGCGGTCAGTTTCAATATCATTCTGATCTTTTCCCTTACAGTGGGTTGGTCTAACAAAGTGTAGGGCCTAGGACTATTGCAAAAGGTATTGAGCAAGCAATGTGTGGTAGGAGTCCTGAAGCTATGGCCTGGGTCCTAGGGAGCTGATGCAGGCATGACATAAAGTTTCATTTCCTTGTTCCTCAGCACTTTCTTAACATCTAAAATCACCTGATTCCCTACAGGCCAGATCAATCCTAGAACCTTCCCGCCTTTATCTAAAAGCCACCACCTTGAACTTTCCCACCTTCAGTAACGGCCAGCCCTATATAAATGCCTGCCTTGATTTCAATAAATGAGCTGTTCACTGACACAGTCTCCCGGGAGTTCTTTACTGTGGCACTCTGGGCCACCTAAGGACCTGTTCATTTGCTCTCTGCTCTTTGGGATGAATGGTGTGCAACAGCCACCCATGGAAACAGAGACCCACACCAAAGCACTTCTCTTGTCCTCTGAGAGGCCTGGGGACAACTGTTCCCTTTATTTTGGGTGTAGGGTGGGAAACACTACACAGTCAGTTTTTTGTTTGAATGGAGATTAAAACATCCTCCCATAAGAACATTTTACTTAACAACTATGGGCATTAAATAACTTCATGAACCAACTCGGCAGAGGGTCTCTGCCCTGAGGGGGTGAGAGGTGTGGAGTCAACACATAGACCCTGGGAGCTGGGGGTAAGCGTGTGGAGGGTGAGCCACAGTGAACTCACCTGCTCTTAATACAGGGTGAAGGATATGCTTGTATCTTTCCAGAAACCTCATCCTCTCCTATCTGGATACACACCAGAAATGTCAAGCCCACCACAGATGCGCCTGCTGGCACAGCAGATGCCTTTCCCACCACGGAATCCCTGGATCTGTAACTACACGCCCCTTCTTCTACAGCTCTTGCTCCCACTCCCCTTTCCTGTCTAGGGCTGATGACTTGTGGGCAGCGATGCCCTACCCAGCCACCTCCATGCCTGTGTCTGAGGATAGCCCCATTTTCCTGGCTATGTATTCATCCAACCCTGCCACAGGCTTGCCCTTCATGGTTATCCCTTCAGTAGAGGGAATTAATGGGAACTGGCTCCTCAATGGTTCCCTCTGCTTTTCCTTCCACCCCATGCATAGCTTTGAAAAAAGACTAATTTTTCCAACTTTGCCACCAGAACAATGCAGGCACAACTGGCCCCTTTAACACAAGGGACTTCAGCCCCATCTGCCGAGACGAATAGGATCTCAGCCATTTTTTTGCCCCCAATTTGGTAAACTGGGGTATTTTTGCTGTGGCCTTCTTGATAGTGCTGCTGACCTTTCGTTGCCTTTAGAAAGCACTGCATCAATGCAGAGCTTCTCAGACTTTGATGCTTCAAATTCTCCAGGCCTCCATCCAGGCTCACACGGTATCTCCAGAAAACCTTGGCCGATAGCCTCGACTTGGTTCCGAAATCGGGGGGTGGGGGGGATGGGGGATGGGAGGGGAGTGTCGGGCCCTCATGTGATTTTGCCAGGATGAACCAAGAAGGGAGGAGGCTAGCCAGCACGGGCTTCGGGACCATGTGGCGAGGCATGCTTTGCTACGGGGTTGGGAGACAAACACGGGAAAGGTGAAAGGTAGGGGAGTCACTCACTCACCCTCGGGAGACAGTCAGCACACAGAAGACAGTGGGGCCTACTCACCTACAACCAGGGTGGGGGTGTCTCACCAACATCAGAGGGTGGAGTCCCTGTTCAAGAGCCAGATGTTGGGGTCCCTCTGCTCAGGGCTGGCCCGAAAGGGACTCAGGGTCTCTGCCGTGAGGGGTGAGAGATGCAGAGTCAACACACAGACCTTCGGAGCTGGGTGGAACCATGTGGAGGGCGAGCTGCAGCAAACTTGTTTATTCAAGGACGTGCAAAGGGTTTTACGAGTTTGTTTAGCCAATCATCCTCTGGGGTGGCTCCCAAATGTGGCCACTAGAAATCTGTCTCCAGGCAGATCATCTTGGTGCAGGTTCTTTCCAGATGCTGGCCAGAAGCTGGTGTCACGCCTGGTCAGAGCAGAGGGCATGTCCCCAGGAGTCATTCCCTTATTCCCCATGACAGGTGGCCTGGTTAAGGCCCATCCTGCGTTATGCCATAGCAATTCATTAAGAAACTACCAATGAAACTAACATAAATCTGGTGAAAACAAGCCTTTTACCTGACTGTTTTTATCTGAATAGAAGAGACCTTGACTCAGGAAATTGTGGTTCATCCCTTCCTCCTTAGAAGAAGGTTCTCAGCTTCAGAAATGCTCAGACATGCAAGTAAGACACATCCTAGAACTGGAACAAATGTGGAATGTGAGAATTTTAGAAGCTGGGATTGAAGAAAGCAATACTACCAACACTTCAAGAGGAAAATGGAATTAGAATAATCTTGACAAAATGTACCTTCACACCATTTTCTATTTTCTTCATCACTCCTGATGCAAATGTCTTTCTGACCAAAATAACACATGATGACATTTTAAATAACTGCATTTCAAAAAGATTTTTAGAGATTCTAAAATTATGGAAACTGTACAGCAGTTGCAGATTTTTCTGGATCTCTGTGAGAGTTAAGTGTTATTCATGGTATTCCCACATTCCTCTTCCCCAGTTCTGATAGAGAACTAAACCTGCTGCTAATGAGAGGGTTCTGTTCTCCACCAACAGAACGCAGTGGAGAATCGCAGGGCCTCTTCTACAGTCACAGTCCATGAATAAATGCAAATGCATTCTTTAAAAAGTGAAACAGATGAAATTCAGAATGACTGGAGACACATTCACACTACTAAAGTATCGTCCTTGGATAATGCAGTGTGTTACTGTGTACCAATTCCATAGGAAGGATAAAGGATTTTTTTTTTTTTTTTTTTTTGGTTAGCAAAGGCCTTCTATTATGTGAAAACATATATATTGTGAAGCGAGAATACCAGACATGTTTCCTCCTTAAAAAAAATTTTCCATTAATTTACTATGGTTGGCATTTTTTTAAACCCAATAATTCCTCTCTTAGTGGCAGTTATGATTAACGTTTCTGTAATGGATTCTTCTGAATTCAATGACATTCCAAGTAGCACTTACTATTTGGAGGGAAAAATAGAGAAGGAAAGCATACCATCTTACATAAAAATACTAAAAACTAAATTCTTAGTTTCTTTTTCTCTTTGAAATTATAATAAAATATTTTATGAATTGTCTGATTTTTTTTGAGTCAAGGGAAGTAGTTTCCTCACTTTGTTACCCGGACTGGCCTATACTCACCCGGACTGGCCTATACTCCCATAATCTCACTGCCTCATCTTCTAGAGCACAGAGATTACAGCTGTGTGCCTGCACATCTGAGCTCATGCATTGTCTTTTAATAGAAAAGATACGATGCACACTGTGTGGACTGAAAACTATCTCCCAAAGAGATATCTGTATCTTAATCCTTGGGATTTTATCACACTATTATTTGATATGGTCCTCCCTTGAAATCACAAGCATAAACAAAACAGAAAGCAAAAGAAAAACAAACTCTCCAGGAAACAGTATCTGCTCAGATGTGATCAGTTAATGATCTTGCGAGCAAAAACTCCTCTTAGGTTGTCTGGGTTGATCCCTGTAGGGGTAAATATATAGTTTCTCTCTGCCTCAAGGGAGAGGCCTCCAAGAATGTGATTGATAGCCAACCAATTACTTAAGGGGGAGGGTCTAGCGGGAAAGCAGTGAAAGCTGGGAAGGAGACCAGCTCAAGGCACACTGGTTTCCCTCTTGGGTGTGTGTGCCAGAGGTTCACAAGACTTCTGATCAAGATGCTGGCTCCCCCATATGAAATTTCTGTCTCTTTCCCTTCAAATAAAACTGGTTTCTCTAATTGGAGAGCATTCTCCATTGGCTCAATCAGTTCAAACATGGTGGGGGATGGGAGGGCTGAACACTGGGCCTCACTGTGAGAGGAGAATTCTTAAAAGAATCCCAAACGTGACTTTGTGTCCTTATGAAAGGAAAACACAGTGTTCTGAGCCACATATATTCTGAGAAGGTAGAGAGAAGATAGAGCAGAAAGAAAACTGACATTTGAGATTGGATGGAAGCTAACAAAAGCCAAGGACTGACCACAGCCACCAGGAACCAGAAGAGGCAGGAAATGATTCTCCCCAGAAGAACTGAAAAGAATGCAGCCTACCTGCCACTAGGATTTCAGCCCCTGCTACTGATGTTGGCTCCTTGTCAAAGAACCAGAACCATGAGAGAATGTATTTCTGCTGCCTTTAGCTCTTAGTGTGTTAGACCACCCACCAGTGGTAATATGCACAGACATAGAGAGCATATTATGGACAAAATAGAATGTCCCTGAGTAGATAGGAAGGACATCCTTAAAGGGCCTCACTATCCCTTTATCCGCCCCTCAATGCAGAAAGTGGATTGACTCAAAACCAATGTAGAGTTGGATAAATGCAATCCGAGTTCTCTACCTTCCAGGTCATGCAGCAATTGCCTTTGCAGAGAACATTATTCTTGCTTTCAGACTTTCTTCCTTCCACTGCAGGTATCAAGTGGCTTGCTTTAGCCAAAAACATGTGTGGAAAATCAGTATCTTCACCTTCCTTAGTGTGCTCAGGCACTCACATTAGCCTGCAGTTGTCCAAAACCATCTAACATAAGGCCCCTTGGTAACAAAGTATTAGATACCTTGTGAAATTTGTTGAATGCTGTATTTAAAATGAAAAATAGAATAGGTGTATGTGTGTGTTCACATCAATGTAAAGTAAAAAATACCTATGCACTGAACCATCATTAAGGTAAGGACGGTCTGTGGAGCAGCTGTGGAGATACCGCAGAAGCAATGTGAGAGTGACTTGGTACACAGCTCATGGGAACGAAGGAGTTGGAGAATTGTTTGTTTCAAGACGAAGGAACCAGGAGGCTGGGTTTGTTCCAGGTGGAAGATGACACTGCAGGACCCGAGCATCTGGACAGGACACGGCTTCGCCTATCCCTGCACCCCTCTCTTCTTGGGGTCCCTCCCCAGAAGCTTCTTCAGCTGTGATTGGGGACCAATATGGGAGATTCTCCTAGTTAAAGCCAGGAAATATGAAAACAAGAGGTTGTTCTTAGGGGTGGGATCTAGACTCCTTCCTGAGGGAGGATTAATACGGTCATTCTCTCAGCTCCGGCAACTCCCTAGGTAGCCTTCCCTGGGGAGGTGCATAGGTGCTTTACACTAGTTACTGAACACTCATTCATTCATCCTTTTTCTGAAGGAGAATTTGTGCCATGGGGTCCTGCCCTTGTCCCACCATCCTTCTGTGGAGACAGTAAACTTTTTTCAGATCACGGATTTTGGGATCAAAATGGTCTACCCTTTACACTGAGGAAGATTCCACTGCATGCTCTTCTTGATACCACATTAAATAAGATGTTGGGTGTCACATAGAGAGGGAAGGAGTGTACCACTGTGTGTGGAATGAAGCATGTACCAACCAGTGGTTTCTGCTGGATAATAACTGGTGACTGATTCTTCCCCTCTTCTAGGGCACACCTCCATCCTTGGAGGTTAGCGATGGTAGTGTGGCCTACTTGGACTGATAAATGTGGGCTGGGGAAGTATAGCACTGTCAAGGGTATGTATTTAAGAACAATTGATCAATATCTCACACACATTCCCTATCACCCTAAACCTGGATAGGAGTGTATTTTCTAATAGTCTGAGTACCCAAATGGCATCAGCAAAGAATGATCAGAGACAAATACTTTTTCTCTGGATTTGGATTTTGAGCTGTTTGCTACTGTTACCTTGCCTGATTAATGCACCACTCATAGAACATGGTGTCATAATTACTTGAAAAAATATGTACTAATTTTCTAGGAAGCTATCTTGAAATTATAAATGTCAGAAGTACATATTTACTTCTGTAGGGCTGTGTGGTCTGTGACATTCATTTGGTACTGGGCACATACAAGTTTACCTTTCAGTTACATTGCTCCCTGTATGTTCTATCCTGTTGGTAACTATGTAAGAGTCTTAAAAGAGACTTTGTAGCATACTTAATAAAAGCTTCAGCACACAAAGATGTAAACATCATTCCCATAGGGAAAAAAGAAATCAGGGAAGTTGAGTTTTCAAGTAAATCATAAATGCTTCACTACAGAGGATCTTTCAAACAGAGATAGCAGCAAAACACATATTTGGAAATGGCATTCATATAGCCAAGATGGAAAATTCCTCCACTCTAGCTCATCAGACTTACTGCATATGGAGGTCATTGACTTACAGGGCATGCTCTGGAGGTATGTCACTGTGTTTATTCTTCTGTGTGTTCCTGTTTCCTTGCATATGGCCTCCACCTCCTCCTCCTCCTCCTTCTCTTCCTCCTCCTCCTCCATCTCCTCCTCCTCCTCCTCCTCTTCCTCCTTCTCCTCTTCCTCCTCCTCCTCCTTTTACTCTTTGTCTTCTTATTTTGGAGAAAATATCTCATTATGTAATCCAGATTGTTCTAAAACTCAGGATCCTCCTGCTTCAGCCTCCTAAGTTCTGAGGCTACAGGTATGTGCCACCACACCCAGTTCTTGGTATCTGTGTACATTGTAGACTTTCAAAACTGTAACAGGAACTCACGTTTAATATCTTACTCCTCTCCACAAATTTATGACATAATAAATGTGACCCCTCTGTGGCAAATATGGGAACTTAGGCTTCAGTGCTCAGAGCCCTAGTCTGGTTTATATGACAATAAAGTGGTAGAGTCAAGACCCTCACTCAGGACTATCTGACTGTAAAGTTCCTACCCATTTTTTTGTTAATTTGCTCAATGAATGCCTTGTGTATATATATAACATATTTTAGTATTTAGGAAAGCATTAAGCAGTTCCTCCATTACAAAGATTTAAGAAGAGAGCTCTTGGCTGAACTTAGCAGTATTCATGTTGGCACCAGTTGCCTGTGCACTTGACTTCCTTCTTAGTGCCCGCCCACCTCACACCCCCGTATGTGTCACAGGTGAATGCAGCTCCATCCATTCAGCATGACCAGATTCTAGATCACTCCTCTGCCTTCCTCTGTCCTTGTCAGGCATTATTCCGCAGAGAGAATTTTTTTCTTCTAAATGCCTTCCATTAAGGCTTTTAGACATGCAGATGTGTAAATTAGGGCATGTAGGTCACTTAGGAAAAGAGGACAACTATTTCTAGTAACATTCCAAATTTACTGTGATGAGGTGAGCAGGGGGCGAACCCTTTCCTTTTCCCATCATCCGTGAAGCTGCTTAACTAGCTCATCCATGTACAGGAAATGAGTCTCTGGCTGGTTACCTGGCAACTTGGGAAATCACTCATGTATAATGATGCAGAAGACAGTCTAATTTCAACTCATACTGATTCTACCTCAACTTGCCATGAATGGTTCCTATTTTTATTGAAAAACACCAGTCAATTTTTCAACAAAATAGTAATGAAAAAACCCAGCAATATGCTGACTTTAATTTTCATTAACAAATTTATTAATAGTCACAGATTGCATAAAGCATGCTTACTTTTCAGAGAATAGATATAGTCTTTGTACCTAAAAAACAAACCCATATAGCTGAGATGTTGATTTTATTTTTTTCTGCAGTTACTTCATGCCATACCAGTCTTTACATCTATGAAACCAGTGAATTCCAGGCTACTTGGGTCAAAGGGTGGTTCCTGAGTTTTTGCCCCTTTTGGAAGTGAGCCTGTAATGAAGGGGGCGGGTTAAGTCCCTCCCTCCCTGCTGTTTCTCATGTACCCGTTTCTCTGATTTCAGGTTGGCCCCATCTTCCTTCCCAGGGTTGCTGGAGAAGAGCACTGTGGATTCATTGTACCCCAGAGTCATCATCCATAATTAGAAAAGTAAGGATATATAGTGTGAAGCTTTCTTCTGTCAGAATCTAAATGCGGCATAAGAAGCTTGATTGACAAACGAAGAAGCCAATAGAGTCAGCTACCTCTCCCAACCAACCAGTGACTTGAGTTATATGTAGGGGGAGGGACTAAGGGGGGTGATTTGGGGGGAGAGAGGAATGGGGGAGCACAGACGGTCGCTGTTATGCCCAGAGAACAGACTCTTTCCAAACCACCAAAGAGTCCCGAGCGTATGCATGAGCAAAGTGCTCGGTCTCTCAGACCTCACCAACGCAGTGGATCTGTTCTGAGAGCCTCAAGGGAAGCGGCCAGGAACTCTTTATTGAGGGGAGGAGAATTGCAGGGTCACATTATGGTTGGTCAAGGAAGCCCTTGGGGGCCAAACATATTTTAAATTGATTGGAGGTGGGTTGAGGGGTCTCTCCTTATTGGTGAGGGCTGCCTTCAGAGCAAAGGAATGTGCTGACTGTTACTCAAGCTCACTGTAGGATCCTGTTTTTACCTTATAAGGTTTTATTTTGCCTGGGCATGCTCGGTCCTGCTGGGGCCTGTTCCTCCCCTTTGTCATGACCTGGGGCTTACAATAGCTTGAGACTGGCAAAATGGAGGCAGTACATCATAAAATCGAATCATAGCCATTTGACTCCTATTATTCTAAAGCCAAGCATTTTACAGAAGCCAAAAGAAGCTGTTAGACTAAGAGGTCATAGGGGTTGTGAAGGGAAAAAGAGGGTTCCACAGTCGCCATCTTGGCAGAGGTCAGCAAATTCATTGGTTCTGCTGAAAATGTAAAATCCATGGCCTGGTCTCTCTATGAGGATCCTGCCCCTCTTGCCAGTAATTGCCTTGTAAGTAAGCCCCAGAACTCTGGTTTCCCAAACTGTGATTTGGAGAAATCATTATTTGTTCACTTACTTGTTCTGGACCTAAAGAGGTGGGCGGGGCTGAACACCATGTATCTCACTGAGAGAAATTCTTTGGACAGGATGGGGCCCAGTATCCTGATTCTGCATGCGTACAGGGCAATGCGTCTTCACTTTTGAAGGTGGCAATTACTAGCTTCTTTCTATGTGCTTTAAGTCTTTTAAATCTAGTGATAATCACAATGATAGAATGCTACGTAAAGAGATACAGTTATCTGAGGTCATTTCTGCCTGGTGAGAAGTTCCCATAAAAATGACTTTTGTTATGTTATCCTCAAGGAAGACAATTTCAATGCCATTTATTAACCATTACATTCTTGTTTTTTTTAAATTATTCACAGAGAAATGCTTTCTGATCTCCAGCAAGAGGGCAGAAAGGCAAGAGTATGCCATGGAGGAGATGAGGTAAGGAAGTGTGGTATGGCTGGGACCTGCGGCATGTTGTTTTAAATCTGTATGTGCACATAAGATCAGACACAGGAGAACACACTCCATAATAAAGTCATATTGCTCTGGAGGATGGAACTGGATACACCAACTGATCTGAGGACAATGTGGATCTGGGAGCAGTTTGTAGGCTGGTGATTTTTCTTATCCTTCAGTGATTCGTCCCTATCTATTGCTACTGATTCCTGGAAGCTTGTCAACATCTTCTCTAGGGTCATTCAGTCAAATGGACAATGTACACTGTGGGTGCAAGTCAAGGCATATCACACTTTGGTTTATTCCATAAACTAGAGCTGAAAGCCAGTGTAAGAATCTCAGCTGACATGCTTGCAATCTGTTTTCTCGGCATATCCACGTTACACCATTCTAGGCTGTGCTGCATATTCTTTGATTGTGGAGTTTTGCTTCTTCTACCTGCCAACAATACTCTGTATTGAGTATAAGGATCTAAAAATCCTATCAAGAGCTCTCCATCCCTCAGAATTGATTTTTTTTCCCATTTTTCAGTAGCCAGTCATAGCTATGCAGACACTTTGTACATGATAGTTTGTTTCCATTTAACTTAGCTTTATTCATTTAATTCTTAATTGGGGTGCACATTAGAATGGCTAGGGGAACCTTAAAATACACAGTTGTCTGGTTCAACCAACACAAAACTGAATCTGACTCTCTAGAGGTAGGGCCATGGCAATAAATTTTAAGAAAAATAATAATAGCAAAGAATCAAAACCTCTCCCAGTGATCATGTGTGTCCAGGATCAAGCTAACTCAGGTATAATGTGAAGAGACCAGGTGCTAACACACATTTGTCCTGTTCATATTTGAGCATAGACAGTCTAACCCAATGCTTCTAAAAAATCTTTTTCAGTATAGCCTATAATAAGCCACTTGTCACAAGGCAGAGTAGGTACATAAAACAGAATCTGTTAGTATTCCTGGGATAAGCCTAACATATGGCAAGGCCACTCTAGGTGGGGTGAGAATTCTTTCAGGTGTAAATGTCACCTAGGCTTCCAAGCTGTGGCATTAGAAATATGAATCAGATTGAGGACAGCTAGAACCAACCATGTACATGGGGATCATGAAAAATGGGATATATAATCACAAGGGTAAGGAAAGATTGTGAATTTTAGGGACTTAGGATTTAAAGCTGCATAGATCAAAATGATGAAGAGACAGCCATGAAAACCAACATAGGATCCTAGTTCAACCCGAGAACAACCATTGTTGGCAAATAGCGGAGACCTAAGCAGCAGACGGGAAAGCCTCTGCAGACAGGAAGCTATACCAATCAGGGGTTCTACAGATGCTCTGATTGTCCCCTACTCCACAGCAGGATTTTGAGTTTGGGGTTCTCAGATCATATACAAGAGCTCCAAGATACATTTAAATTTCAGATAAAACCCCATTTTACATTTATGCCACCAGATATTACATAAAATCTGCTGCCAAGATTGGGGAGTTTGTGGGCTGGGAGAAAGTGTTCAGCTGATTCTGTACTAATGGACACTTCCTTCCTGCAGAGCATCCCCTTCCTCTCCTGTGTCCCACGTCCAGCTGGTTGTACCATCATCCAGTTGCCTCCCATTAAATCAATTCAAATGTTATAGGAATGTTGGTAGAACAGATGGGAATAAGCACTTAGTTGTGGGAGTCTAGATCCAGTTTCCACTGAGAGGAAGGAACAATCTGAGCTTTAAACCAGCTCTGGCTCATGTCTAGAATTCACTTGAGCATTTTTGGAAATTCTTGAAGAAAAAAAGCTTAATTTTTCCCGAATTTTCCATTTATATACAAAGGGACAGCTCTGAGTAGTTGACTTGCATTTTATGATAGTGTAGCCTTGTAGGCATTTTTAATCAATAGAAACTGACAGAGATAAATTTTAGCTTTCTAATGATTTAGTTATAGAATTACCTTTTAATCAAAGATCTTGGGAGTCTAACCTCTGCCAGGTATTTATGAATCAATTCTTTGCTCACTCAAGACATGTTGGTGTAAGGAACATTGGAACAGAACAAGGTGCCATTTCTAAAAAGGCACCCACAGACTGTTAGGGACATGTGGAAACAATCCAGTAACACTGCTGTGAGAGCAGGGAACACACTAACCATTAACCTCAATAAAGAGAATGCCAGAACAAAACAATTAAAACTCACACCACTGCTTTCAAAATTGGCCTTTTCGTCTTAATTTTTTCAGTAACAACTGTAGAATGGGTGACCAATCCCCTCCTAGGTGATGAAGAACACTTTAGTTTATATGAGAAAGCAGCTAATAAGAATTAAACAAATGATACAATTTTTAAAAACCACCACTGTAAACCCAGTGTGGTGGTGCATGCCTTGAGTTCCAGCACTCAGGAGGCAGAGGCGGGTCAATCTCTGTTAGTTCAAGGCCAGCCTGATCTACATGATGAGTTCCAGGACAGCTGGGGCTACAGGAAGACTCTAACTCAAAAACAAAATTAAAAAAAAAAAAAAAAACCCACCACTATAACAACTTTCAGAGTGAGGGTTATTAAGTAATGTTAAAGCACTCTACATAACGCTTGTGGAGAACTGAAAGTCTGCACAACACAAGCAAATCCACAGAGGATAGTTATAAAGGTTCAAGGTATGTCACAATTGGCTTCGGCTATCAACTCAACACAAACCTAAAAACATGCTTGGAATTAAGGAATTTCCTCCATTAGATTACCTGTGAGTATGCCTGTGGGACATTTTCTGGGTTGCTAAATTGATGCAGGATGGCCCAGCCCACTGTGCACAGTGTAGTGTCACCCTGGGTATGTGAGTCTGGGCTGTAAAGGAAAGGTATCTGAAGAGGCCAAGAACAGCAAGATGGTAAGCAGTGTTCTTTTATGGTCTGTGCTTCAGTTTCTGCCTCTGAGTTCTGCCTTGAGCTCCTCTCCTCATTTCTGGAGGTAGAAGACTGTTACTTTTAAGCCAAATAGACCTTTTCCCCCAAGTTGGTTTTGGTCAGTAATAGGAAACAAAACTAGAACAGACACTGGTACTAAAGAGGGAGATCTTGCTGTGATGAACCTATCCATGACGGTTTCAGGAGGATTGTAGAAGCATTTGGAGCTTTGATCTTTGAGTACTCTGATCTTAATATACAATTCTGTGGAAGGTAGAAGCCATGAATGTTGAGAGAAATGCAGGTAATGGAGGCCTTGGCTTAGAAAGTGCAGAGGGTAGCTGAAAGTCCCTCAAAGACAGATCAGGGCTATTTGTGTGATATATTTTGAATTAAGAATCTGTGGAAGTGAAACTGTCTTTACTTTACTGGGGCAATGGATGATGGTTAGCTGGGGAGGAAAAATCAGCTGTGATTAATAAGAGATCAGCATCATTGAGGAGCAATCTTCTGGGAAGTAATTCCTCAAGCTTAGCACAGAGAAACTGGGGTCCAGGTGGGCCAAGTATGTAACTCAAGATGCAACCAAACATGGCAATTTGTAAGAGTCTCCCACATGGTACAGGTTTTGAAGGCATGAAAGAATCATGGAAAGCAGATGAGGCTTGGCACCATGTGACAGAGTTGGAATCCTTGCAAAGAGGCCAGAAGGCCATTGGTGAAGATGCAACCTCGGTTGTAGTGGAAGTCCCAGGATTGAAGAGATCATGGAAAGAAGTTGAGGTTTGATGCCATGTAACAAGGTTGGGGTCCTTGAAAAGAGGCCATTGGTAAAGGCCATCTCAGTTGCAGTTCAAAATCTAGCATACTGGAGATGCCAGTACCATGGGGTATGCATGAAGATCAGTTGTAGGTGTAGAGCAGGGTTTGCTCAAGCCTACCAGACAAACTGGGTGTGTTTCAGATGTCAGAACTAGAGGGGTGGGGGACTGCCCAAACGCCCTGGAGCCCAGAAGATCAAGAGAGAATCCCAGATGTCAGACACTGAGCTTTTTTATATTGGATTTTAGTTTTGTGTTGGTCTGATAGTAACTGTGCCTTGTACTTCCCCCTTGGAATAATAAAGTATTTAACTTATTTTGGATTCTGTAGGAGCACACAGTCAGGAGGCTTGGAATTTTTAATAAGAATTTGGAATTTTTAAAAGTGTAGAACTTTTAAAAGCTGGAGTGTGCAACTTCATTCAAATTTTGAATACATGTGTGTGTGTGTATATATATATTTATGGGTTTTTATAGTGTTAGATTTCCATATGACTTTTCAAAAGATCTTTAGTGTTAGGTATCCCTCCTTACACCCCCTTCTATGTCCTGCCCTCACATCTTCCGCCTCATTTAACCATTTCTGTTCCATTATTTTCCTTACCCATTTATATCTCTGCAGTCTTTCTTCTCTTCCTCCCTTGAAATTCAATCTGCATGGCACATTACTAATTTCTTGACCTCTGTGGGCATTCCAAATGAGACATACATGTCTAAAGACTTAAAACTAGCATCCACAAATGAGAGAAAACATGAAACATTTGTCTTTCTGGGTCTTGGTTACTTCACTCAAAATGATTGTTTACAAGTTCATTTACCTGTGAACTTCATAATTTCATTTTTCTTAACACCTGAATAATATTCCATTGTGTAAAAGTGTCACATTTTCATTCATCAGTTGATGAACACACAGTGCCACTACTAGACATGACAGGCTAGCAAATATCCCAGTACCAGGAATGGGTCACCTCTTCTGGAGGTGTTGGCCAGTAAGACTCCCCAGACATTATAGGCTATTGCCAATACTCCCCGTTACCCTCCTGAGCTTGATGGTAAGATAAATTTCCTGAAGACACCACATACTTGAGTCATAGAAAATAGAGAAATAAGATGGTAATGATCTGGAAACTTCATTCCTATTGGGTAGGTGGAAGGTGCTCTGAATGCCTTCAGAAGAAAAAGAAAATAATCACCAATCTAACCCAGTTGTGAACCCAGTAGCACATGCCCATTGGTACAATTGTGGGATGAATGTTATGATAGTAACCAACTAGTTTCTGATTGGCTTAAAATATACAAGATGCAGCTTATATCTGATAACATTACTGAGGCCAAGAATCTGTGACTAGATAGGTAGTTGGGCCTACAGGAGAATTTACATCTATTATTTTGCTAAATGGAAAAAATATTACACCATTATACCCAGAGATTAGTATGTTTCCTAACCCTCATCAAAGAAGCTTCTTTTTGCTGTTGATTGCAATTAGCACAGAGACTCCCAATTCGTCAAAATGTGGAGAACAAACAACTGTATAATGCTCAGCCCTAAATGGTACACCTATATCACACCTCCTTCCAAGACTGAAAGATCATTGAGGAAGGAGTGGAAAGATCGTAAGAGCCAGCGGTGATAGATGACTACAAGGAAACAGCATTTTCCAGAACTAACCTGGCAGTTGTATCTATGAACTCACAGTAGTTGTAACAGTATGCACAAGGCCTGTATAAGCTCAAACAGGACAAAATCCAAGCATGGAGAGGGAGGGTGGGCACAACGTCTCACCTGGAGCCAAGGAGATATTGGCAGTTGATAACTACGGGAAGGGGAAAGTGAGTTTTCTTTCAGAGTGTGTCAACTGGTAAGTTAACCATGCTCCAGTAGCTGGCCACACACCCAAGAGCTGATGAGCAGAAAAGCATGGATTCTATGGGTTAAAGAAAAAGAGGACAGGAAGTTCAGTGGGTAGGGAAGGGGTTGTTAGAGAGGTTGGGGGAAGGGGGTAAATACGATCCAAATACATTGAATGAGATTCTCAGAACACTTCTAAGAAGGAAAGAAGAGAAAGGACTTTTATGTTGGAATGTTAATATTAACACAAGGTTTTTGGAACAGAGAGGGAAAAGTTATGGTTTAACACGATGGGTTTATTGTGTCAAAGTTGACAGTAGATAAAATGTCATAATGAGTTAGCTTCAGCTGTCTACTTGACACAAACCTATACATACCTGCATGAGGGAATCTCAACTGAAAAATTTCCTCCATTAGATTGGCTGGTGGGCATGTCTGTGGGGCATTTTATTGGTTGATCATTGATGTAGGAGGCTCCAGCCCACTGTGGGTGGTACCATCCCTGGGCAGGCTGCCCTGAGCTGTAGAAGAAAGGCAGCTGAACAAGTCAGAGAGAGGAGCAAGCCAGTAAGCAGGATTCTTCCTTGGTCCCTGTTTCAGTTTCTGCCTCCAGGAGTCCTTAAGCGCCAATCCTTGCTTCCGTAGAGAGAAGACTGCAACCTGTAAGCCAAGTAAACCCTTTTCTCCCTAAGTTGGTTTTTGTTGTGATTTTCCATAGCAACAGAAATCAAACCAGAACAGGGAGGAATGTCTGTACATGGCACATTGTGGGTTTCATTGTCCCAACCCTAACTCAGTTGTTGGTTTCCGTCACTAACTGACCATAGATCAGCAAGATATGTGTCTCCTGATGTGATCGGAGGACAAACGCTGTCTGGTAAAATCTGTGTGGATCTGTTAGTCATCAGTTCTAGAGGTCAGCTTATAGAAACTACTAGAACTGAAGGAAGACTACATGGCCTACAGTATATATCCATCCAGGAGGCTCTTTACTTTAGCCTCTGAGTTTCTTACTCAATAAGTTAGTGTTATAAGTAAAGAAATGGGGCAGGAGGTAGATTGTGCTAAACGAGCAGAGATGGACAGGTCAGCCCTAGTAAGTCTAATACATGCTTGTGAATCTGGATCTTGAGTTGGTCAAAACAACTATAAAAAAACTGTTTAGACAACTGAAAAATTTAGATACCTCTCAGGAGAATCTTCTTACATTTCAAATATATATTGTTTCAAACATGCAAGTATACATTATTTAAGTAAATTTGTAATGATGTACATGTGTTTATGTGTAAAGACAAGCACCTGAAAGCACATCATCAAGGGTGGACAGTGTTAACGTCTGAATTGCAGAATACATCACTATTTAATTTTTGTGAATCTTTATGTTCTAATTTTATAGTCATCACACAGTTTTAGAAATGATGAAAATTGTTATTTAATTTAAAAGTTAAGTAAACCAAGGTAGTTTACTTGCATTTCTGTACCTTTTAATTAGTTTGATTGGCTTTGGGGAGTTTCGACAGGTTTTAAGCTGAATGTATTCTCCATAGTGCTCTGAATGGCTCAAAAACATGCTCCATTTTCTTTTGATTTCACAAATTTTTCCAACCTACGCTAAGAAAAAAGTCATTTCTAACTTTCTTGAGAAAAAATCATTTTACTCTTGATCCCACCAGAAATAATATTTGTAAAGAGAAATTTGTGGCTTCTCCTTACCAATTCAGTGTGATGTCTGATCAAAGTAATGCTGATAAACACCGGAGCAATAAGTTTCCAGTTCAAGATAATTTTCTAATTTAAGCTACTAAAGAAGCTTTTGAAGCTTTGACATCACTATAACAAAAGCTTCAGGAAACAGAATGAAAGATATATTTAATGGCAACAGGAAGAATGATTGCAAAAGTATCCAAACCTTAATGAGTTTTATTAACAAGTTTAAGGACAACTGGAAACTGAGATGAGGAAAATGAATAGATTCAGTAATATGTGAGTCACAGTTTGGGATTTATATAAATATTTCAGGGAGATAATGACTTTTTCTAGTGCTTGAGTAGTCAATAGTTGTGTTTTTCCTATAGTACCAGAACAAAGCAATCTAAGGAAGATATATTTAATACATAGTCAATTAATTATTTTCTGTAGCTAGTCCAAGACAACTTTCCTTACTTTGTATGAAAACTGTTTCCACTCATTAATCTGAAAATGGGAAAAGGTGGCTCAGCAGCAATAGATAGGAAAACGACTCACCATGGTTTTTACATTTTATGGGTTGATTCGCAGCATTGAAGAGATTTTGTGGTAAGAAGTAGTCAGAGAACAGTTAAATGTAATCTTATAGATAGTTAAATCTTATGGTATAAATTATTATGACTATGTATAACTGTGTAGTACTTTATGCAAGACTTACAGCTAAATACTTTTGGAAATTATAAAATTTTGGACATGAGTAATTCAGGACATGTAACCATTGATATATCATCTAGCACTGCCTAAACAAATGCCATATAACCAAACACATGGCTATTTCTGCAGTGCAGTTAATTGATATCTAACTTCGACTTAATGAAGTTTACAGGTACATTTACATTAGATCAGATCATGTTTGACTGTCTCCTAGGTATTGGTATCCAATTTAAAAAAAGCTTTGAGGACTTCAGAATTGCATGTAAATACGTTCTGGACTATGATCAGTCACTGATATGTCAGGAGGTAAAGCTGAGTTCCTTCCTTTTGGGCTGAAAGGTGCAGAATCAATATTTTAGTGCCCAGACAGAGCTGTTGTAGAACTTTGTTTGCTGTGAGACAGGGTCATGACCTTGCTATTTATATTAGTTAATTTTATGTTGCTGTGGTAAAACACCTTGGCCAAAGCAACATGAAGAAGGAAGAATTGGGTGTTGTTGACCCACTTAGAGATGAGTAGTCCACAGACTCTTGCTCTCTGAACACTGAACACTTGTAGGTCTCTGTATTGTACTTATTATATTATATTATAGAATGAAGCTTCTTTGATGAGGGTTGCGAGGTGCACTAATCTGTGGGTGCTGGAAGGTGTTATGCATACTCCTGGGAGAGAAAAATAATCAACAGACTTAGCTACTAACCCTGAGAGTTCAGTAACAACTGGCCTGGAACTTAGGTGCACACTAGTACTATGTCCCATTTAACAGAATAATGGTATTAGGTTCTCTCCTAGGGCCTATAACAGTCAGCCACAGGTTTTTGACTCAGTTAACAGTACCAGGCGTGAGTTCTGTTTTGTGGAGCAGACTTTAGATCAATAGAAAGTGGTTATTCCCAATAAAGTTGTGTCACTGTTGCACCAGTGGGTAAAGCTTGCCAGACCAGTCACTAGTATAACTCTCAGGGTTCACAGCTGGGTAAGACTTGATTATTTTTCTCTGCCAGTAGAATGAATAGTATCTTCCAGAATGATACAAGCTTCCAGGTCAGAAACAACTTGATTTCTTCATGTCCTATGACTCAGGAACATGGTCTTCAGTAACTGGGTCTTAAAAACAAATTCTGGAGGGCATCTATGACAATGGAAATCATCAATAATGTTTGGAGCTAGGGGTCTGAGGTACTTTGTTGACAAACAATTCAAAATAAAACTAACTCATACTTGGGTTTGAGCTTTTTATTTAATATCTTATGGTATCTATCAGGGGGCATTGTTCCCCCGTTATAGGGAAACTCCATTTAAACTCTTTTTATGTATGTGTATATTTTAGGAAAGTTCTACAGTAGTAGGTTTCAATATGGCATTTCAAAGATCTTGGTTATCCTTCCCCATATTTCTGCTCTCCCCTGTTCTCCCATTCCCTATCCCACTTAACGCTTCCTGTCCCATTATTCCCCCTTTCATGACACCTGCATTCTGTCTGCTAATAATTGTTCACTCATGTTCCTTGATGCTCTATGTACCATATGTAGGAGATGGAAACAGTCTAGATGTCTAACTGATGAAAACAATGAAAATGAGGTATATATATACACATATATATATACACACACACACACACAATGGAATGTTATTCAGCTGTAAATAAAAATAAAATGATGAAATTTTCAGGTAAATGGATGGATCTGGATGCTGGTCTTTTATCTAGGATTGTTACCACCCTGAATTTGTTGATCTCTCAAAGCCACATCATTCAAAACTGAACCTCAAGACTCAACTTTTTGATCAAGGTACATTCAATAAGAGCCAGGAAATGTCTACAGTGCCATGTTTTGAAGGTTAGAAAAACTATCTTGAGTGTATGTACTACTGTGTCCAGTTTGCAGAATATTCTGAGGCCTACACGGGATGCCTATATGAGCGAGGACAGAGACACTGCTTCAGCAGACAGATCCTTCCAAACTTACCCTCTGCGAATAGGTCTTTGTTGTTGTTTCTGTATTTATTTATTTTTATTTTTAAAATTTTATTATTTTTATTTTATGTGTGTGAGTGTATTGCCTTCATGTATGTAAGTACACCTGTGCCATGCAATGCCTGCAGAAGTCACAAGAAGATGTAAGATCCCATAGAACTGGAGTTGTAGTCAGTTGTTAGCTGCAGTGTGGGTGCTGAGAACCAAATCTGAGTCCTCTGCAAAAGCAACCAGTGTTCTTAACTTCTGAGCCATCTCTCTAGCCCCATGTTTCTATATTTTTTAATGAGAAAAATAAAACTACCAAAACAACACTGTGCAATATTGATTACTCTGAAACCTGTTTTCTCTGTGGCAGTGGTACATAAAATTCTCTACAGTATGGGCTCTGAATTCTCCAGGCTTCTTTTCTGTTCCTATAGGCTGGATAGGATGGATAGACAGACAGACGGATGGATAGATAGATAGATAGATTCTGTTTTTAATTTTTTAACTGACATGGATTAGTTGCTTTTTGTTGCTGCAATAAAGTACCATGTTTAAAAGGAAATTGTGGAAGAAAGTTTATTTTGGTTCATGGCTCCAGAGGAGGGGTCCATAATAATCAGGGAGGTAGCCCAAACAGGAGACTGAGTGATCATATGACAGTCCTCAAAGTCTGTCCTCAGTGATGCAGTTCGTCCAGCAAGGCTCCACGTCCTACATGCTCAACAACTTCCCCAAACAGTACCACCAAACAACAAACCACTGCAGGCCACATACAGTGTCCAGGGCAAGGACTGTCCTCACTCACACTCCTGTTCTTCTCTCTGAGACACTCTGAGGTGCTATGAAATATTTTGATAGAAGTATCCATTTTGTACTGTTCCACTCCAGATAAACAGATCTAACTCCTCAAATGTTATCATGCTTTGTGATGAAAATATTCAAAAACTTTTCCTCTAGCCTTCTCCATTTGAAATATTAGCTCATTTTTATTGTCTATGGTTACCCCAACTGTACCTGATGACTGACCTCTCCCTGCAGTCTCTGCAGCCTCTGGAAAAACACCACTCAGTTCTCAACTTTTGTGAGATCAATTTTTAAATTTTCCATATAGGAGTGGGATCTTCCACTGTTTAACTTTCTATACACAGCTTATTTCACAGAGCACGGATCACAATTATTTTTCTGGACGATATTTCTTCTTATTCTAAAATCCAATTCTTTTAGCGCTAATGACTGGATTTTTATAGTGCTTGAGAAATTATATTTCAAGTTGTGTTGATTTCCAAAACATGTCTTCTACCAATTTATTTATAAAGAAATACATTTTCTTTGTTGATTAAAATAAGTCCTGAATGATTTGAGAGACATTTGATTTTGTTCATTCCACATCTGTTCAATACGTTTCCTGTTTTCCTCTAATAGAAGCTAGAAAATCAGCATTGGTTCCTCAGACTCTGACAGTTAGGGATGGCCCTGGGATGGGTACAATTCAAGTCATGGGGATGGGAGCAGACCTACTTTGTTGTATCTCTGTTTCTTCCTTCCTCTGTGTATGATGCTTGAAGAGGCAATAACAATAAGTACAATAAAACATGAAAGTACAAAGAAAAAAGGGAGATAATTCATTTCTTCTCAAAACCAAATCACACTGGGAGGCTACTTGCTGCATGAAGCAAGCTCCATTTGGTTTCTGGGATTTCCTTCCTTCAGATGAGAACCACATTTTCTGGATTGCACAAATGGCACTCTATTGACCTGAAGACTCTCCTGAAGTCTTCTCTGTGGTCAGAGAAATTGAAAGACAATAGGTAAAAAGTGCAGTTTAGGGGGCTTAGCACTTGAGAGCACTCACTGGCTGCTCTTGCAGGGGATCAAAGTTTGGTTCGTTTCCCATCACTCACATAGAGGCTAATACCTATCCATTATCACAGTTCCGGGGCATCTGATGCCTTCTTTAGGCTTCCGTGGCATTGTACAACAGAAGCACACTTATATACATGCAGACAAAGCGTTCATACTCATAAAATAAAAATAGATGCATGTTTAAATGCTGTTTAAAGAACAATATTTTAAAAATCACGAAGTAATTCTTAAAAGCATCAAAATCAGACTATCAATGGGAAGGAAATGTTCAGCAGAACTTTGTTATGTCCTGACTCTACAAACCTAGCAGTAGAGCTAACAGAGGGCATGGATGAGGGCACTCTTGTCTTGGAGGACCCAAGATTGCTTTCCTCTATGAAGGAGGCTGGAGCAGGAACACCAGGATTAGAGGAGGTATTTCTTACAACATCAAAAGAGAATATTTTAAGGAACATGCTTATAGTTATGGGTTTATCCATTTGCACAAGCACCCACAATATTGCACACAGAAGTGGAAGGATGACTTTTTTTAGGGGAGGAAAGTGTATTCCAAGAAGGGTTTTCTAAGTCTTTTCTAAGTCTTCTAGAAGCTGGTATGCTTATCAGTGGCTACAGTTCTAGGAGTGCACCACAGCATGCCCGGAAGTCAGCACAGCTGCAGGGCAGGAGCCACTTGCTGGAAAGTTTGCTGCTCTCATCCTTGCTGTACCTTTGCCTGTAAACTTCTCACCAGTGCCAAGGTGAGACTCTGGAGTACCAGAAGGGTTTATTTCATTAAGTGAAAGCTCTGACAGTCGACTGTTCCGGAAACACTAGCTCTCCTATGGCAATATTTCTTAACATTTGACCAGAACTGAAGGCTTCCTTTGTCCTTTCCATAGTCTGGACCCTTTTTGTGAGAACTTAGTAAGAATACTTATGCACATGAAAGGATATAATGGGGGTCTGGAGAGATGGTTCAGTGGGTTAGAGCACTTGTCATGCAAGTCTGATGATCCACCTTTGCTCCCCAGAGCCCATGGTGAAAGGAAAGATCCGGTTCGTTTGCTCCCCAGAGCCCATGGTGAAAGGAAAGAACTGGTTTCTTAAAGTGAGGGTCTGGCAAAAAAGAGCTCAGTGTTTGGGGCAGTATAACCATTAGTAAATAAACTAAAAATCGATCAACTGTGTATCACCTTTTATATTCCAAGTAAATGAAATCAGCATATAGAAGAAGCATTGTCATGCCTGTTATTGCAGCTTTATTCACAATAGACAGATAGGAAACAAGCACACATCCCCATCAGTGGATATGTGGAAAAGAGAATGCAGTATACATGTACACTATGGTGTATTAGGCAGACATAAAAAAGAATGAAATTCTGTACTCTGAAGAAAAATGGATGGAAATAAAAGAAATTAAGTGAAATAAGTTAAACACAGAAAGTCAAGCACTGTATTTTCTTTCTCATTTACTAAAGGTACACGATAGTTACTTGAATGTAGAGTAAGGATGTCTAGAAGTTGGGAGGTTGGTGTTGACAGATAGGCTTTGGGTTAATCAGCACACTCTATGCATGCACTGAAATATACAGAACTCAGTGTTCTAGTTTACTTCTCCACTGCTGTGGCAAAACACTCTGACCAGTACCAACTTGGGGAGGAAATGCTTTATTTGGCTTAAATCTCCCAGTTCATCACTGAGGGAGCCCAAGGTATGAATTCAGGGCAGGAACTTGGAGGCAGGAGCTGAAGCACAGGCCATGGAGGAATGTTGTTTACTGGCTTGCTCTCCTGGCCCATTCTCAGCTTGTTTTCTTATACAATACAGAAAAAACTTGCCCAGGGATGGCATCACCTACAGTGGACTGGACCTTCTATATGACTCAACAATCAAGAAAATACTCCCATAGATATGGCCTCAGGCCAATCTAAGGGAGGCAATAATTCCCCAACTGAGACTCTCTCAACCCAGATGTGTCAAGTTGACAACTAAAGCTATCCAACATACTCAGTATGTTCAATTAAGACATGCCATGCAAATATTAAAATTATATAAATATATATGTATATATTCATATACTAACATATGTATGAGTTGCTAGTAGTGTTGGACTACTGGCTGGTTATCTAGACAAAAGAAAGTTCATGGTGAGGAAGCTGTGTGGATGAATCTTAGGGTCATATTAACTGAGATCAATGATAGGGCAGAGATACGTTCAACATGTGATTGCCAAGAGCCTGGAAGGAACTGGGATTTCCAGTGATCAAGGTGTATATCTCTGGCCTTTGCTAGGGTTGGGGCATGATGAGAAATCATCAGCAGAAGCCTCCAGTCACTGTCATCCATCACTCAGCCCACAGAGGAACAAGGACAGTGTCTCTAACTTGTCACCTCTAAGTGTGAGGTGTTACCTCTAACTTGGCCACCTCAAAATAAATTGCTCCATAATAGCTTTTCATCAGACAGCAATTTGAAACATAGATATTGTCCTAAACAACAGTAGGCTGTAATGGTGAGATATCTGTCTGTCTTTTCCTCAGGCATTATTCCCAGTGTGGAGGGGTCCGGTCTACTGTCAACTACTCATTTGTCTCATGATTGTTTCTCCAAACAGGTCTTGGCAGAAGGTTTGCAAGCAGGGTGCTTGGTGTTCTTCCTCTGTCTTGAAAATTCAAGGGTAGGTGTACATAGTGCCCTTTGTGGGACCATACTACTTTTCTTAATAAACTAACCCCAGTTGGTGTGAACTGGGGTGTTGTGTGAGATGCACACATCTGAGTATCTCATAAGTGCTGTTACATCGGTTTAACTTCTTATAGATCTGTGTAACTTCATTACTCACTGCTCTCGAGGCTGGAGGTCTACCATCAGGTTCCAGCAGGACTGGGTTCCAGTACAGCCTGGCTTCAGAGTTTTGGAGGGACAACTTCTCTTTGAATTCTTTCCTAATGTAGAGCAGAGTAGGAAGTAAACTTTCTCATGAGCAGAACCCACCAGAACCCACTCAGGCCAAAGTACAACTCAACATCCTAGAAGATGCTGCTAAATGTCTCTTAAAAATACCCTGAGGAAAAAAAATAAGAGTGAAGAAACTGAATGGCTGCATTTCCCCCCACCTTAATATAATCCTAAATTAGATCCCAGGAGTCAGGAACACTGGAGGAAGCAATTCTGTTAGGTCAGAGGAAGGTCCAAGGTTCACAGAGTCAGTGTGCAGTGTATCCAATCACACGTAGCTAATTGGTCCAACTGTCCTAAATTCTTTTCTGCTGCTGTGAAAAAATATCTTGACAAAAGGCAACTTAGAGGAGAAAGTTTCCTGGGCTTGCAATTCTGGATACAGTCCTTCATAGCAGAGAAGTCCCAGCAGCAGGAGCTTGAAGCTGGTCACATCAGAGCCACAGTCAAGACCAGAGGAAACTGAGCACCTGCATACTGACTGTCTGCTTGTTTGTGTTCAGTTGGATTTCTCCACTTTTAGATAGTTCAGGACTCTCTGTCAGGAGAACAATGTTGCACACGGTGGGCTGAGTTTTCTCACATCAGTGAACTTAATAAGACAATCCTCAACAGACATGCCCACAGGTCAATTCAATATAGACAATCCACCACTGAATCCTCTACCCAGGTAATGCTGGGTTGTGTCAAGTTGACAGTTAAAGCTAACCACCACACCAGGCAACCAATTAGATTAAAGACTCTTACGTGGTATCAGGGAACATGGGTTCATGAGGAGAAAGCAGAGAGAGGCTGAGTAGAGAAAAGGTTAGTACCACATCCAGGAAGGCCCAAAGATCTAGCAAGTATCTGTAGTTCAGACCTCACATTGAGATTCTAGTTTCATACATGTGTAGCAAAGGGCATTAGACACTCTGTCACTGCTATCCCTCTAATCTTTCAGCAAGAGGAAACTGACAACACAAAATGACTCAAGTCCCTCTGGGTTTGTTCCTCTTCTGTTTGGCAAAGGAAACCTACTGACTGTGGCAACTTGGAAAAGCGCAAACACCAGTAGCTACAAAAAGTCAGGGTGTGATCCATTTCCAGGGAGAGAGTCAAGGTCACACTCACAGAAGGGCCATTCTCTCCCCATGAGAAATTATTCTGTGACACAAAGACAAGTTGGTGGCCTGTGTGGACTCTGTCACAGATGGCTACAGATGCAACAGTGAGAAATGTATTATCACAGGCACAACACCTACTGGGTACCCAAAACATGCTTCTGGTAAAGCATGCATTGCAGCCTCCAACCAAAGCCCGAGTGCGAATTCTCTAGACTAAGACAATTAAGACAGGAGCAGAATCCATTCCTTAGAGACTGAAGGAGAGGTTGGGACAGCTAAGTGAGCTTCTGATCATGTAGTAGAAATTTTGCTATCACCAGTCTCTTCGAGTTACACTGACTTAGCCGGGAAAGAACAACCAGCCCATAACTACCTGTCCCCATGGCAACATGAGAACACTTCCGACCCTACCAAACTTCTCTTTAGGGGTATTCCATAGTCAATGAACTCAACAATTGCTGAGTGGACCAGGTGCTTGGGCTCTTGTCTCCATCTTCCCAGAACAGATCCTTCTATAGTCAGATCAATCTGGGTTAAAAGAAACCCCTTCCATCTGTCTCTTGCATTTACAGCAACCCTGAGATGTCTGCATCTTAACACACAGTTTCACGGCCCTCCCACGTGGCTCTCTGTGGCTCAGTGGCACTCCAGTAAAGCTTCATTCTAATGGTGACTCAGATGCAGCTGCTTCTCTCCTACAGCCACATCTTCTAACGCAGGCCACTTCCAAGGCAGGGGGGAGAGGGTTGGCGATTGCACACCTGCCACTGTGCTTCCGGTCACTGCCTGCTGTTCCCACCCCTTCTGTTTGACATAACTGATTTCTTAGACCTGTCTGCCCTGGTAAAGGGGATGTGGTCAGTGTGTACATATTAGGACAGCATCCTGTCTCTTGCATACTGTTCCATAGGCCCCTCTGTCTTTTGGTGTTAAAGACCAAATTCTCCCACGATTATATTCTTCTCTTACTTTGAGGCCTTTGCGTGAACTGCTTATTCAGCCCATAATGCCTGCCTGATGTTCTTGCCAATAACTCCAATGCGTGTATCTCTGTAATATCTGTTACATCTGTGATGTCCCTTGTGATCATAAGTGTGTGTTTGTGTTTGACTTTGGCTTTTTGAGATGGGACTGGGCTACACAGCCCAACCTCAAACTAGCTCTCAGACTGGCCTTAAACTTGTGATTCTTCTGCCTCTGCCTACTAAATACTGGGATTTTAGGCACATACTAAATTAACTGGCTCTGTATGATTTTTAAGCTCAGACTTTTATTGAGATAATTGCAGATTCACACACAGCTCTGAGAAATAATACTGAAGGATTCCATTTACCTTTTTCTCCCTCAGTTTGCAAAACGAGAGTATAAATTCACAGCAGGATATTGATATTGGGTGTATACACTTACCAACTTTGGGTTTTCTCACTTTATTTACATTCCTCTGTGTGCGTGCATGTTTATTTCTTTATAATTTTATAACAAGCTCATGTATCCAAAATTAAATTTGAATTTGTCTTAAATGGCTACATATAAACGTAAAAACTGTATACTTGATGGGGTAGCCTGATGCAAAATACATAAAGAACCACAAAGACCTTTCTTGATGCTTTTTGCTTTTTGATACATGGTGTCAGTGTATATCCCTGGCTGGCCCAGAACTCCCTGTATAGACCAGGCTGTCTTCAAACTCACAGACATTTACCTATCCCTCCTTTCCTAGTACACATACCACTGCCCTGAAGTCTCTGCCTGTCCATTCTGGCCTTGTTCCTGACAATTCCAATCTGCTTTCCAATCCTAAATTTGTGTTATTTCAAGAATGTTATACACAATCAAACAGTATGTCATCACCCTGAGGCTGGGTATACATGTATATCTTCATGTCTTCAAAAGACATATACATGTCTTTTGAAGATAAACAATATCGTTTGTGATTCCAAAGATCAAAGAGAAGAGGATTAATTCATCCACCTAGGTGATTTACTCACTTATCCTGAGGCTCAGTAGCTGCAGCACCCTGGTTGTGCTGGGCCACATCCACTGCAAATTCTTGTATTGGACTTGTGAAGTCTCTGGATAAGAGCTCCCCCACCTCACCACCAGCTTTTCATCTCCCTAGGCCCACTCCCCTCCCAGTGAATCCTTTTATTATGTTAAGATGGGACGTCATTGCTGGAATTAGAAAGGAAAATACCAGCTGCTTTTGTCCTCCAGGAAGAACTTGTGCAGACTAATTACAAGTCTGCTGCCTCCTGCCCCCATGAGGCTCAGACCACAGCACCTGCTCTGCTAAGCTGAAGTATTTTTAGGAACTGGAATCTCCCCCTGGTTCTTGTCTTGCATTTGATGCCTTCATTACACATCTCTTTTTTGTGATAGTTTCCTCCTTGGTCCCTGATTTTCAGCTAACCTCTCTTGCACAAAACAGCCAAATTTATCTCCCTGAAACACAATTTTAATCATATAATTTCCTCATTCTAAATGTGTCAGGACAAAGCCCATACTATATGTAAATTGTAGTCCAAATCCTTCTACCCAGGACTGAAGAGCCTGAAGGCCTTTTGTAAGGGGGAAACAGGCCCAGATTCTGTAGCCCCCTAACCTGGAGACAGGCCACAGCTCCAGTCCCCTAATCTAAACTCATCATCAAACACTAGGGCAGCACCCAAACTCAGGGAGAGATATTTGTGGCTCCCACATTCCTTTGTTGCAGTACTAATCCCTAAATTAAGGATAGTGAGGAGTTAGGGACGTTGAAAGGTGATTAGGGTATACACCTGGGATGTTCATGAACAAGAATGGCTTTTAGAGAGGAGGGAGAAAGCTGCCTCTTGCCATCGTGGTATAAAGACAAGGAGACACAGAAGATATAGCTTTATACACACCAGGAAGCAGGACCTCCTCTGACACTGACAGTCGATACAGTGACTGCAGGCTCCAGTCCTGGGACTGTGAGGAATTAATTTCTGTGGACTGTAACTTGCCCAGTCTATGGTATTTAGCCATAAGTATTAAGACACTGACCAAAGAAATCAGATTCCCTAGGTGTGGGGAAATGATATTGCACCACTTGAAAGCTGCCTGGGGGACTCCTCTGCTCAGCCAGGATAGAGGAACATTCCCCACAGCCCACTCTAGCAGAGGCAAGAAGCTCCCCACGGCCTGGAACCAGGTGGGAGATGGTTCCTGGTAAGTGTATGGCTGCCAACAAGAGTTTCACTGTAGACCTGTCCACTCCTCATGTGATGATTTATGTTACCACCTGTTAGTATCAACTCAAATCTCAAGAGAATAAGAGTTTTTCTGAGCCAAAATGAGTGCTCTTGACCCAAGAACATAGATTCAAGTTACCACCAAAAATATATTCCAACATGGAAAGAGTTATATGAAGTTCTTCTAGTTACAGAACAAAAGAAAATAATAATTCAAGGCTTCTTTCAAGTGTATTTGCAGAAACATCAGGCAGGACAGGGACAGCAAAACAGAGAAACCTCTGCTCTGGGCCTCAGTGCTGGTTCTTAGGAAGCTAGGGATCCATTAATCTATTCCAAGGGTTTTATCTGATAGTCACAAAGTTAAGTCATTCATGGTCTTGGGCAATAATTGACCATTAAGGCACTAATGACAACTGTCTATAATCATGAAGTTTTAATCAGCCAGTAAGTCTTGTAGATTCCTCAATATCAATGAAACTTTTGGTCTGTGAACTTCAGATCACAGTTTTCCTGGTTGGCCAAGCATCACACTTTGTGAATATGGAGATGTTATCTTTGTGAATATGTGAAATATTATCCCATGGTGCTAAGAGGGCTCTTTCCTAGGACCTGATAAACGTAAGACTGCACAGGCAAGAAAAGAGTTTAGAAGAGACAGAAATAGCTGGAAAAATCTTTAAGGAAGAAATCCATGAATCATATTGAATCATTTAGCCACTGTTCTAGCTTATTTCTCCATTGCTGTGACAAAACACACTGACCAATACCAACTTTGGGAGGAAAAAATTTATTTGGCTTACATTTCCCAGGTCACAGTTTATCACTTAGGGAGTACAAGGTAGGAACTTAGGGCAGGAACCTGGGTGCAGGAACTAGAGCACAGGCCATGGAGGAACGTTGCTTACTAACTTGGTCCCTTGGCCCATGCTCAACCTGCTTTCTTATATAATACAAAACACCCTACCCAGGGGTCCAGGGATGGCACCACTCACAGTGTGCTGGGACCTCCCACATCATTCAACAATCAAGGAAATACCTGACAGACCATTCCACAGATCAGTCCAATGGAGGCAAATCCTGAATTGAGGGTTCCTCAACCCAGGTGTGTCAAAATGAATCTAAAGCTATCCAGCACAGCCACCATGATCTGGGTCTGATATTTCTTTTCCTGCCCTCTACATCTGATTTAATATTTAGATGTAACATATAATAGAAGTATCATACCTAAAATTAAAATAATCAGATGCACAAAATAGCCTAACGAAGTAAAGTTAGTGAGGTTGGAGAGATGACTCAGCAGATCAAAAAATGCTGTCTAGCTGTTTGGTTTAAGAAACAACACACAACTATTGGTTGACTATAAGAAGTATACCTCACTGACAAAGACACAAAGAGATGGACAATTTTTGCACCAAACAAATAGAAATTCAAAACAAAGGGAGTAGCTATACTTATGCCTTATAATGTACACTTCAATATAAAATTAGCCAGAAGAGGCAAAGAGGGTCACTACATGTTAGTACAGAAAGCAATCCATCAAGAATACATAGCAACTATAAATCTATGTACCCAATATTGGTATACCCAAATTCATAAAGTAATATTTCTAGACATAACGGGTCAAAGTACAATAACAGTGGGTTACTTTAGTACCTCACTCTCATCAATTGGCAGACCATCTATGTTAAAAAAGAACTTTCACAGTTAAAGCACAATATAAATCAAATGAACTTAACAGGTATATACATATATAGGAAGCTGATTTTTCTAAGTAGGCCATGGAACTTTCACTAAAAGAGATCATATTCTAGACCATAAAGCAAGTATTAACAAGTACTAAATAAAAATGAAATAATTTCTTATATCTTATCAAATCATGGTAGAATAAAATAAGAAATCAAAAGCAAGAGAAACTGTGGAAACAATATAAATACAGAGAAATTAAATGATATATTTTCAAATGATCAGTGGGCCATTAAGTAAATCTGAGATGAAATTTTAAAACTTTCTTGACTTTCCAGGGACTTCATGTGGCCCAGAGACCTAGGAAGGCAGCTTGCACACTCTTCCTGGCCTTCTTTTATTTGGGCTATTCCAAAGCCTCACAGCTGCTTGCCAGGGACTGATGTCTCCCACCAACTCCTCTCTATCCATTCTGGACTTGACAGATGCCAGTCTATTCCTGACCAGAAACTCTTCTAGCTGCCCTACAAGGGTGGACACAGGCCCCTTCCTCCCTTTAGTAGTCAGCAAACCCCTGGAAGCTGCCTAACTGGGATTTTCCAGTCATCCAATCTGGTCTTGAGACCCAAAACAAGTCCACATTGACAGGGAAAATCTTATTTTAAGATCCTTGACCATGCTACTGCAGATGCCAGATGATGGCTAACAAGCAAAAGATCTCAAATAGGGGCTGTAGCCCTGAATGCTACAAAATGACATGCCAACAAAACAATAAAATGACATGCCAATCCTACTATGACTTAGCCCCCTCCTCAACACTGTAGACACCTCTGCTGAAAGAAGAAAGGTAACTTGAACAACAATTAAAAAAAAGAAAGAAAAAATCATTCAAGAAACTAACTCCAGATGCACAAATCCCAATGCAGAAATAAAATCAACATTAAAAACCAAACGAACATATCTCCTCTAAAACATTCAAATCCCATTATGATAGAACCGGTGAAAATGATCTGAACAACTTCTAGACAAATAATTAGAAAGAATGATGATAGATACAGTCAAACAACTCCCCAAAAACAAAGACAAGGAGATGAATGAAATAAGGAAGTCAATCCAAGACATGAAAATAGAGTTCAAATTGCTGAGGAAAATCCAAATTGAAATGATACCGGAAATAAAAAAAAAAACAAATAAAAATGTCTAGAAAGTTCCAGCAATAGAATGGATTGTATCAAAAACACAGAGGATGGGAGACAAAGTAGAACAATTATATGACTATATAAAGGTAAGTGAGAAATTTTAAAATTATGAATAGAATATGGGGGAGTTTTAGGATACCATGAAAAGACTTAATCTTTAAATTATGGGCATAGAAGAAGGAGGAGAATCTTACTGAAGGCATAGAAAATATCTTCAATAAAATCATAGAAAATTTCCCAAACCTAAAGAAAGAAATGCCCCATCTAGGCACAAAATGCCTACAAACAATTAAATAAGACCAGAACAGATATTCTCCACAACATATTATACTTAAAGCATTAAGAACATATGTTATCAACATTAAGAAATAAGGAAAGGGTATTGAAAGCTTCAAGAGAAAAAGATCAAATCACAAATGATAGCCCCTTTATTATAACAAATAATTATTTGACAGAAACCTTTAATCCTGAAGGATTCCAAATCCTGGAAAATCCCACTTGTGAACTCAGTTTTACCCAGTAAAAGTATTGAAACTGAAGGAGAAATGAAAGCATTACTTGATTGAAAAACATTACTAAGCCATCTCTACAGATGATACCAGAAGGAATACTTTAGTGTGAAAAGAATAAGCATACCCAGGAGGCCAGAAAGAACAAATAAACAATGCCAAGACAGGCAATCAAAGAGATCCAAGAAATATCACAGAGTCAGTAAAATGGCAGGAACTAATACATTTCAGGAATAACTCTGAATATTTACAGTTTCAGTTCTCAAAAAAAACAAAAAACAGGCTCAGTGATTAAAATATGGCTGAACAGTTAGGAGCATTTGCTGCTCTTCCAGAGGTCCTGAATTCAGTTAGACTCAAAATTCATGTTGGGCAGCTGACAGTCACCTATAACCCCATAGGATTCTGACCCCTCTTCTGGCCACCTGGGCACCCTCACAGATGAAGCTCACACATATACACTCACACAGACACATATACATAAACAAATAATTAAAAATCATTTTCTAAGACACAGACAAACAGATTGGATTAGAAAAACAGCATATGTCTGTTTGTTGCCTCCAAGAAATGTACCTCACCACCAATAATAGCTGTCACCTCATGGTAAAAGGATAGTAAATGTATTTCATGCAAATGGAACTAAGAAATAAGCAGGCACAGCTAATTCTAATATTAGACAAAGCAGACTTCAAGCCAAAAATAGTAAGATGAAGTAAATAGGGATATTTCATATTAATTAAAGGAAAAATCAACCAACAAGATATTAAAACCTTAAACATACACACATGAAACACAGTGGTACCCAATATCATTAAAAGTGCTATTAGATCTAAAACCACAGAATAACCACAACACAACGAGAGTGGGTGCCTTTACTACTCAGCTCTCACCAATAAAAAGACCACGTGGAGAAAAGTTAAACCAAAATAATCAAATGAACCTAGCAGATATTTACAGAACATTCCACTTTAATATTAAAGAATACAAAGTCTTCTAAGCAGCTCTTAAAACCTCTGAAACTGAACACATTGGAGACACAAAGCAGGTCTTAACAAATATATGAAAACTGAAATAACATCCTGCATTTTGTCAGGCCATAAAGGAATAAATCTATGTGTCAAGAGCATTAGAAACATACAGAAACTACAAGGAAACTAAATGGCATGCTACTGAACAACAGTAATTATTCAAGGAAAAAATCCAGAAAGAAAAATTAAAATTCCTAAAATTGAATGAAAATGAAAATACAACACATCAAAATCCTTGGGACATATGACAGAAGTCATAAGAAGAAAGTTAATAGTTCTAAGTGCTTAAATTAAAAAATTTAATTTAATTGAAAGGTTTCAAATTAATAACAATTAGCTGAAAATCTTGAAAACCAAAGACAAAAACCATCCAAAAACAACAGATGGGAAGAGACCATCAAAATCAGGTCCTAAATTATTGAAATGGAAATGAAAAAGGAATCAATGCAATGAACAATTGGTTCTTTGAAAAGATTAACATATTTGGCAAACCTTTAGCTAAATTAACCAAAAGAATGAGGGCATCCAAATTAATAAAATTAGAGCCAAAAAGGGAGACATTATAACAGATACTGAGGCAATTCATATAATAATCATCCTGACATATTTTAAACATCTATCTTCCACTAGATTGGAAAATCTAGAAGAAATAAATACATTATCTATCTATCTATCATCTATCTATCTATCTATTTATTTATATATAGCCTACCAAAGATAAATCAAGATGAAATAAATAATTTAAATAGACCCATATCATCCAATGAGATAGAAGCAGTAATTAAAAAAAATCTCTCAACTAAAAGAATCCAGGGCCAGATGGACTCAGCCCAGAATTCTACAAGATATTCAAAGAAGAGCTAGTGACATTATTCTCAAATTATTCCATAAATAGAAAAAACAAAGGAATATTTCTAAATTCTTTTTACTAAACTACTATTACTGTAATACCAAAGCCAGATAAAGACAACCGTAATAAAATTATAGACCATATCTCTGATGAGCATGGATACAAAAGTTCTCAATAAAATACATGTAGACCAAATTCAAGAGCACATCAAAAAGATTATCCACCATGATCATGTTGGCTTTATCCTAGAGATGCAAGGATGGTTCAACATGCTCAGATCTATAAGTGTAATCTACAACATAAATAGACTTAAGGACAGAAATTACATGATCATCTCATTAGATGCAGAAAGGGCCTTTGATAAAATCCAACATGCATTTATGACACTAGTCATGAAGAATCTAGAGATACAGGGTCTATATCTGAACATAATAAACACAATACATAGCAAGACCACAGCACACATCATGCTAATTAGAGAAAAACTCAAAACATTTCCAGTAAAATCAAGACCAAGACAAGGTTTCCAAATCCCTCACCTCCTATCCAATATAATGCTCGAAGTCTTAGCTAAAGCAATAAGACAGGTGAAGAAGATAAAGAGGTTACAAATAGGAAAACTACCCTTATTTGTAGATTATGTGAATCTATACATAAACATCTCTAAAGGCTCCACCTTTAGAGTTTATAAACTTCTAAAGTTTATAAACACTTTCAGAAAAGTAGTAGAACACAAAATTAACTCATAAAACCAGTAGCCTTCCTATATGGCAGCAAGAAACATACTGAGATATTGAAAAAGAAATCATGAAGACATTACCATTCATGATAGTCTCAGAAAATATCTTGTAATAGATCTAGCCAAAGAAGTAGAAGATCTGTTCAATGAAAAGTTTTAAATAATGAAAAAATCAATTGAAGAAGATACCAGAAGATGGAAATACATCCTATGATCATGCATTGGTGGGATTAACAGTATTAAAATGGTCATCCTACCAAAAGTAATTTACAGATTCATGACAATCCTGATCAAAATTCCAACAATTCTTCACAGAAATTGAAAAAATATTCTTAAATTTCATATGGAAAAACACAAAATCCAGTAGAGTGAAATTAATCCTGAACAATAGCAAAATCTCTGAAGGTACCAGCATTCCATATTTGAAATTATACTACATAGCTATAGCAATAAAAACAACATTGTACTGTCATAAAATCAGGCACATTGATAGATGGAATAGAAGCAAAAATCCACAGATAAGCCCACACTACCTGATTTTTGTCACAGGTCAACAATACACATTCAAGAAAAGACGGCATCTTCAACAAATGGTGCTGGTCAAATGAACTAGATTAGCACCTTATGTTTCACTCTGCGCAAAACTCAACCCCAAATGTATCAAGAACCTTAACATAAGACCTGATACCTGGATTCTAATAGATTGGAAAACAGGTAATATGACTGATTTCTTATTGGCATAAGAAAGAACTTTCTCAACTCAACCCAGATAGCACACATATTAAGAACAACAATTGATAAATGGAACCTCATAAAACTAAAAAGCTACATGCAGTCAAGGGCACCATCATTTGAGTAATGAGGCAGCTCACAGAATGGGAAATTATTAACCAGCTATACATCTGAAAGCTAGAACCTAAAATGTACAAGAACTAAAAACTAAACATAAAAACAACCCAATTAAAATGTGTCATGGGACTAATCGGAGAAGTCTCAAAAGATGAAATGTTGTAGGTTAACAAATACTTTTTAATGTTCAACACCTTTAGTCATCAGGGAAATGCAAATAAAAACTACTTTGAGATTTCATCTTACCCCAGTCAAAAATGGTCAAAAAAGATCATACATGCTGGTGTGGGTTTGGGGGAAGGGGAACACTTATTCAATACTGGTGGAAGTAAAAATAAGTGCACTACTGTGGAAATCAAGAATTACATCGACCAACAGATCCAGCCATACCACTCTCGGGCACATACTCAAAGTAGTCCATATCCTACCACAGAGATACTTGTTCATCCACATTTACTGCTGCTCTGTTTACAATTAACCAAGAAATGGAAGCAGCTAAGATGTCCATCAGCTGAAGAATGGATAAGAAAATGTGCTACATTTACACAATGAACTATTATTCAGTTGTTAAGGAAAAAAAAATTATGCCTGTCACAGACAAATGGAAGGACCTGGAAACAATCATGCTGAGTGAGGTAACTTAGGCCAAGAAAGTACAAAGGCGACATGTTTTTTTCTCATTTAGTGGCACTGAATCTTTTGATATGTATGCTTTATTTTGAGTTCTCATAGAGGTAAGGATATTAGTAAGGGGCTGTGGTGGTGGACTTTCAAGGAAGGAAAGATAAAATTCAGTGGTGTAAAGAGCTAAGGGGAATAATGGGAAAAGAAGAGTTAATACGGCGGGAGATTGGAAGGCGGGGTATGAGGAGGGATTACTAACACTAAAGATCTTTTGAATAAGTCATATGGTAACTTACTACTCCAGAAACTTCATGAAATATATACAAACACACATATCAAAAGAGTTTAAGTGGAGTTATCTATAATGAGGTAATATTACCTCCTCTACTAGACACCCCAAATTAACAGACAAAAAGCCCAGTTCTATGAATAGGATATTTCTTGTGGCCTTGCTGGGAAGTTCCAAGAGTTCCTCGAGACCCCTCAAACATTGAAGGCTCGTGTTATTGCTCTTGTTTAACTTTCCAAATTGATGGCAAGACTCTATTGTTAAAGATACCACATACTGGTAGTGACCTGTAAGCTTCATTCTCATTGACTAGCTTTCATAATGCTGGAAGGTACTATGAATGATAAAATTATCTAGCTGTGAACTCAGTGAGCTACAGTATTGAACAACCTGGAAAGATACGTCCATTAGTACAACAGTAGTATAAACACCATAGGAGGAACCAAGCACTTTCTTATTGGGTTTAAGGCCCATTCCACAAGATGAAGCCCATTCTTGGAACTGTTATCAGGGTCAAGACCTTGCAGCTAGACAGGTCATAGGTCTAGGGAAGAGCCAACTATTAGTACTCTGCTATAAGGATACAGTATTAAACCAATTCCTAACAGCTTATCAATATACCATAGACTAGTGTATCTCTCAACGTGTATCTCTCAACTCTCATTAGAAAAGCTTTTTTTGGCAGTAGAGGGCTAACGCTGAGACTCAGAACTGACCAATGTGCAGAGAATAAAAGACTATAGTTACTTAGCCCTAAATGGGACATGTCTATCACACCCTTTCCTCCCAAGGTTCATGGATCATTGCAGAAGAGGTGGTGGAAAGATGATAAGAGAGAGAGGTACAAACTAAATGTAAGGAAACTTGTTCTGGACACACAACAAGGAAGGGGTACATGTGAACTCACAGTGGTTGTGACAGCATGCATAAGACCTGTGCAAGGAGATGAAAGTCCAACATAGAGAGGGGAGGGTGACATGACCTTTCACCCTTAGTTGGAAAGCTATTGGCATTTGAGAGCTTCAGGCATAGGGAGGGTCAGTGTTCTTTGAAAATGCAGCCCTTGGTAAGTCAGCATGCTGCAGTGGCTGACAACTCATACATGAGTATATGAACAGCATGAACTGGACCACTGATTTAAACATGAAGGTCACAAACTTGACTGAGTGGAAAGCACTGGGAGAAATCAGGGAAGGGCGAACATGATCAAATATACTTTACAAAGTTCTAAAAGAACTAATAAAATTCTAGTCTGATATGGTGTTGCTCACCTTTAATCCCAGCACTTGGGAGACAGAAGTAGGTAGAACTTGGTGATGTCAAGGCCAACCTGGTCAACACAGTGCATTTCAGACCAGCTGGGGCTACAGAGAAACCCTGTCTCAAAAAGACCAGAAGTTATTTTAATTCTAGAATCAAGTGAAAATGAAACCGTACCTTTCAGAACCTTTGGGATACAGAAAGTTATTACTAACAAAAGTTTATAGGTTAAAGCACTCACATTAAAAAGTAAAAAAAATCCAATAAATCATTTAATTATATCTTATCTTCTTAAAGCAAGAACAAAAGAAACTCAGAATCAGTAAAGGAAAAGAAAGAATAAGGCTCGTTATAGAAATTAAGGAAATGAACTCAAAAATAATAATTAAAAGGGTAAAAAATTGATTATTTGAAAAGACAAAGTCAACAAATCTGTATTTAAACTGAAAAATGAATTAGAGAAGAGCCAAATTAATAAATTAGAAATGAGAAGAGACATTACAACAGTCAACAATGCAGTCCAGAGGACCATTAGCTAATAGTTTACAAACTATATTCCAGAAAGATGAAAAGTCTTTTAAAATGTATAAATTCCTAGGTCCAAAGGACTAGCAAAATTAAATTAAGTAGATGTCTATATCTTAACCTGATATACAGTGAGCAGTGGGATGGGATCACTAATGATACTCTGTGGTCAGGTTAATTTCATTCCAAGGATTAAAGGATGCTTCAACATGCACAAATCAGTAGTGTCATACAGCACATAAATGGATTCATGGATTGAAAGCACATTCTTATTTCAGTAGTTGCAGAAAAGATATTTGACAAAGTCCAACATTCTTTTGTAATAAAAGTACTAAAGAATCTCAAAGTATACAGAACATAACTTAAGAGAATAAGGTTGTACACATCAAACCCATAATCAGCATATAACCCATTTGTTCAAACAATGACCAAATGAATTAATCAGAAAGCTCTCAAAAGGAAATACCAATGACTAATTAATGTATGAGAAAATGTTCAACATTCTTCGTTATTCGGGAAATAGAAATTAAAATTTCATGTGGATTTCCTCTCATATTACCTGGAATGGATGTCATCATGAAAACAACAAAAACAAACACTGCTCGGGATATGGGGGAAAATAACCCCTCTACACTGCTGGGGTAGAACAACCTAATGCAGCCACTATGGAAATCAGTGTGGAGGTTCTTCAGAAACTGAAACAGAATTACCCATATGCTCCAGATAAGCTACTCCCAGGTATATAACCAGAAGAATCTAAGTTAACACACCACAGAGTTATTTGCACATCCATATTTATTCTAGGACAGAATATTTAATCATGTGTTGACATTCATGGATATTTATGTCCCAAATTATAATTCAGTATAATGTTACTTACTTTCTTGATCAAATTTGTTTAAGCCTGGTCACTGAGAGGTTGTTTAGTTGACTCCTTTGTTGTGACAAACCTATCATTTGATTTGGGGTATGTCTTTACTTTCTGATACACTAAAATTCCCCAAGCTCATGTTTTATATTCCCTTATCTTAGAATCAACCATTTCTCCAAGGAGCCCTGAAAACTTCCACTGAAGCACAGTGATAGAAACCAAAGTCTTGATCCTGGGTGTTCTTGTTGTTCCCAGGTGAAATATTTACATGCATTCTGTTTAAAATGTTCTCCCTAGGACCTGGAGACATGGCTCAGTGGCTAAGAGCATTTGCCTCTTAATCATGAAGACTGCAGTACAGATTCCAGTATCTACACTGGGCAGTTCATAAAGGCCTGTAACTCCAGCGCCAAGGAATCTGAAACCCTCTTCTGTTCTTTGTGGGCACCTGCATACACATTTGCACTTATGTTCGCTCAGACACACAGATGCATAAATAAAATTAATCTTGAGAAATGCATCCAAGTATTATTTGCTTACAATAAACTCTAGAAAAATGATATGGTAGTTTGTCTTTGAGAATTTAGATTTTCTAACTTTAAATTTATTAAATTATCAGATGATCTTTTTCTTGTTTTGTAAATTTGTGCTATGGTTCAATTCTCTTGACTATATCTTCAAAGAATTCTAAGGTGTGTCAGAGTCTAATTTTTTGTTTTTATAAGTGTTGATTTTATCTCTTATAACTGAACATCTAATTTAAAAGGGATTCGGTTTCTTCATCACTAAGCAATTACTTTGGTTTGGTTTTTCTCAAGCTAGCTCTTGTCCTCCTATAACTTTCTTCTTGTCTAACAATTAGAACTTGGGTAACTAAGCTACTGAAGTGTAGGAGACGCCAAGGCTTTGGACAAAGCTGAGGGAATGCATTCTGAAATGTTCCAGTCCTTCAGGGTGAGTTGGAACACTTGACTGGTTTTTCTGGTAGCAGCATATTTAAATGGTCTCCAGTGAGCCTCTTAAGGCAAATCGGAAATACATTTCTTGGATCCAAGATGAAAATTCAAAAAGCTAAGTATCTTTTGAAAATATCTTACGCCTCTTTTACCAGCTCTAGCTGTGTAATTTTGCTCTTCCTCGCGTTAATTTTCATCTGCTACTTTCCTGCATTGTTGCCACCAAATTATGTCCAAGATTTTGTGCAATTATTGGCTGTACTTGAAATGACTCGATGTGCACAGTCAGAAATAGACTTACTAAATAGGAGACTTTGCTCTTCCTAAGTTAGAGAACAACTTTGTATTTGTGCATTTGGATATGAGTGATAGGACAGCTTTTGGACACAGGTGTAAATTTGATTCTCAAATTTACAATGGTTATGCAAATAGTGTAAACTATCATAATTTCTTAGGTAGGTTTAGTCCCTGCCGTTTTGGCAGTATGTTATTACATTTTCCTAGCATGCATGAGGCCAGTGAATAGGAGAAGGCTGTCCCTTCACCTGCTTATAGATGATTTTATAATTAACACAGAGAACATTCCCCTGGCAAATTTCCCCTCCCTCTCTAATTTTAAGTCAGCAGATTAATTCAGCAATGACTGACTGAACATCTACTCATCTCCTTTGCATCACACACATACTGGTGCTGATGCAAAGCATAGCCTGGCATCAAAGTCTCTCTTCCCTTGAACTGCCCTCATGCTGTGAGCCCCAGACCTGAGGCCAATTCCAGCTCCTTGACCTGGTTTGGGACATCTGCTCTGATAAAGAAGGGGAAGGTGAACTTGTAAACCCTGGCTGCATCGTAGTGAGTAAACTTAAAACATGTTTTTAAAAACTTAAAAAAATTCTGTAACCTTCAACACCATTCCCATCACAATTCTTTTAGTGTATTTAGCTTATGTTTACTTGTTTTTTTTTTTTTTTTTTCTGTTTTTGCTTTACTGTCGCCACCACTCACCCCTCACTTTTTACACTGAAACAAACCTAGCAAGCCATGATTAGCTACACATTAGATGTGTCGTGTCTTTTGGGTGTGAGCCTGCTGATCTGGTATTTAAAATTCGCAAATTTCATGCCAGACACGACAGCCTTGAAGGGAAGCGAGTGATTACCATGGCATTCAAAGATAGAACTCTGAATGCCACCAACAGAATGTCACCACTTGCAGCTGTAACTGAAGGCAATTGAGGAGGACCCATTTTTATTCAGAATTTAGGAATCCAAAATAGAATATTTTTAACTTGAAAATTCCCTAATACATTCTCACCTCCTGACAAGATGGAAATAAGTCCTGGATATGAAAGCACTGACTTGGGGATCAACACGATAGCCCTGGCATCAGTAGTGTGGCACGGTATGGATCAACAACTTGGACTAGACACTACAACTTGAGTTCAGACAGAACTGGCAGCAATCAGGCTGTTACCAGGAAGTTTCACACATCAAGCTGAGTCCAGAAATGTCTCCCTGAGGAATTGTCTCCGACAGGCAGGCACATCTAAGGCTTAGGCTTTCCCAAAGCAAGAGTCTAGGGTCTTGAGCAAAATGAGTAGGCCCAGGCTCCTCCGTTGGCTCAGAGGTAATATGGTCCATACATCTCAACTAAAAGCATGTTGATGCTGTTCTTAAGTTCAAATTCAGCTGATTATCCTGCACTGTAGCTGACAATTACATAAGAAGCCACCTCCCTTCTTAAAGGAGACTCTGGGGAGAAGGACAAGAAAGCATGCATAGGTGCTTCCAAGGATCAATAAGGGGCAGTAACCTTAGAGACTTACAGCGATAGGAGGCAGAAACATAGAGGAAGGCTTCCTGATCTGCAGGATATGTGGGCAGGGAGAAAGACTGTGTTTCCATCTTCCCCGAAAGGTGCGACTTCCAATAATGAGGTCACCCAACTTTCCTCTAGCTCCACAGATTTCTTCTTTCAATTTCATTTCTTCATTGGGTGAAGAGGCTTGGGCTCCCCCTAGAGGCCAAGCCGGCACACAGACCTGGTTAAGGGCCCAGCCATCTCTTGCTTTTCAGATGGTTTCATCCCTCTCCCCAATCAGCACTAGAGACTAGGGGAGACTCGGCAAGTCGGGGACAAAGGTGGCATTAGTTTTTTAATGACCGTGTTCCTCACAGGTGTGTTTGATTAAATGCTATTTCTCTTGGTTAAGGAGCCACCTTGTTAAACATGACTGGCAGACACATACTGGTGCCCTAACAGAAGGCAGCAAGCCATCAGCTTAGACTGTGTAGCACTGAATTGTGGTTATTATTTTACCATGAGCACATTTCTACATTCAGAAGTGTCTGAAGCCCAACATGTTCTTATCATCTCTATGGTCCAGAACATAATACAGATATTCAACCCTCCATATCTATAAGTTCCACATCTATGTATCCAACTGTGTATAGAAAACATTTGAAATAAAAAAAGTCATGTTGTCACTGACATTCTACATAGTTAGGCTGGAATAGCTCCCTCTATACTGAACACATACAGGCTCTCTTTTCTCCTTGTTATTATCTCCCAATCAGCACAGTAATAGTTATTTACATAACATTTATAATGCAGTAGACAGTACATTCAATCTGGAGATGGTTTAAAATATATGTGAAAATGTGCATGTGTTATGTATAGACACTTTACTTTTTTATATGAGGGACTGAAGTACCTTGAGATTTCAGTAGCTTCAGGGGTTCCTGAGAATGAATCCCTCCTGGATACCAAGAAATACTTGGAAATGGAAGGCTGTGCTTGGAGGTGATGTCTTAGGAAATGGTTAACCAGGGTACTTTCCATTCACAGTAAAGGTGGTTACCCTCAAGCTTCCCATCTACAGAATCAACAGCGTTTCTTATTCCCAAGACAAGGCAGATGTCACTAGAACAACAAAACACCATCACTCAACATTCAGTTTCCACTGCTTCTTCAGAGGCTATAATTTAGAAGCCCTGGCTTTCACATGCCCGGAGACAAATGTGGAAACCGAGAAGAGAACCTTCCTGTAAACACAGCAGATCCAGGACCCAGGTAGAAGGCAGCCTGCTAAGAATTGAGAAGCCACACCAGGAGAAACAGAAGTGCAGGTGCAGTTGCATGCAAGGTGATAAACTCTCAGTTTCTAAGGGGCTGGAGAAGATGAGGCTTGTACCAGATCTTCTGAGTTCAGCATGACCCGCAAACAAAGTAGAACATTGAAACATTGGCTATTGGGAGTGCAGATTCTAGACTTTATGTCCAGCTGTAAAATTGTCTGTGTGTTACAGTGCCTGAATATGGCAGTGGGACATCTCTAAGGGACCACATGAATTTAAAAGTCAGGGGAGGGCTTTGAGAGCCAGTTAGCAAAGCAGACAGGCTTCCCACATTATGAGCACCTTACATGCCTTTTAAGACTAGATTTTCAAGCTATATTCATTTCCTTAGGGCTGACACACAAATTATCATAAACTGAATAATTTAAAACAACAGACATGTCATCTTTCATAGTTCTGGATGTCAGAAGCTGAAAATCAAGGTGTAGGCAGGGATACTTTGTTCTGAAGCTCCAAGGAAGGAAGTGTTTCGTGCCTCTCTCTGCTTGCTGGCAGTCCTTGGCAGAGTTGGCTTGTAGATATATCCTTCCAATTTCCATTCTATCATCATCTCCACAGTCTTTTATCAGCAAAGACTATCTCAAGGAAGGTCAAATAGCAAGGTTCAGGGAAATTTGAGAAAGGATTTGAGAAACCACTGTTCATTCCATTTCAGTGGGATTAAAGGACTGTATAAATTTCTGGGAAAACATTAAAAACCCAAGTATGGAAGAAACTAGCATAATAAGATGGAAGGGAAATTATCACAATTTTAGTTGTCTGGAAATATTCTTACAATCATGCTTTATAGTCTTCACTTTCTAGTCATAACCACACTCTGTTGTAAATATATCATAGGCATTATATAATTTGTGATTTTTAAGTCTAAAACATTGTAGAAAATTTGTACCAATGAAAAGTATATATAAAACATGAATAAATGTATGCTGTGCACTCAAGGGGGCATCCATCTTGTCATTAGTTGACTCATCTTAAAAGTGGTGTAGGAGGAATTGGAAATGGGAAGGTACGTATGGGAAGGGATGTCAGCAGATCCTACGGGCCACTCCTGGGACACCTGGTTTGGCTCCTTTCCCATTTCTTTCCTTTTCAGAGAGTATGCCCACCCTGTGTGTCAGAGTCAGGGCAGCAGTGAAAACCCATAGTTTCTTTGTGGTGTTCAATCGCTGCCCCACATTGGGCTCCAGCCTCTACTGATGGTGGTCTTGGGTCACTGTCATTGATACAGGCCCACACATGGAAGGAGGGAGTGTGTTTGGTACAGAGGAGAAGGCAGTTATTTTCAAGCTTGCTCTTACACTCTGGATGAGAAACTTTTATACAAGAAAGCTTAGGTCAACCATTTACTTATGATCTAGTTAGAACTAGATCTGTATCCTAATATGTTATATAGTCTGTTTCAATTTTAGAACTTGTTTAAATTGGTGAAGGTAGTACATGGTGACTCTTCATTCTGGTCTTCATATGTGTCCATATCTTTAAAACAGAAACAGAGAATAATTTAGGAGTTAAAATATCAGGAGAGGGCTAGGAGTCAAACTTACGGGCGTCAGATGGTGAGGTGTGGAATGACGTCATATCACAGAAAGGCTTTAGAAAGTTGGACACAGTTTGTGCAAGTACATCCAAAAGTAGAAAATTACCCCAAACCCAGAACTTTCTCAGTGCCTAAATGGTGTCATAAGTAGAAAATTTCACATGTTACAGGTTACAGTTAAAACACAGACGTGGTTAGTCTCCTTCTGGCCACAGGGAGAAGGTCTACCTAAAACATAAATGAGTTTCAGATTTAAACTTTGGTCCCATTCTCATGATATCTCATTATACATGGAAAATATTCTACACTTTAAAGATAAGTCTGAAATCTGGACCATTTTATCCCAAGCCTTTTGAAATAAGGGCTTTTCAGCCTCAGCTGCAGGAACTCCTAACGTCTCAAATTTAGTATGTAACTTTGGACCATAAGAGGCCACATCATAGGATGTCAGGAGCCCAGATCTTGCTTCATGAGTGCCAAATGGATGGATTCTGTACTAACACAGGCTTCTCCAGGAACACACAAGCTCTCTTGGAAGAGAAACTTGACCACAGCATCACTGCTTAATAGTCACCAGCATTTATATCACTGACAGAGAAATTATGACTGGAACCCATCTCCTCAGTTTCTTTTTCTGTTGCTGTGATACAATACCCTGACAAATACAACTTAAGGGCAAAAAGGTTTATTTGGCTTACAGTTGGAAGGGTTAGTCTGCTATGTTGTGGAAGTCATAGCAACAGGAGCTTGAGGCTGGCAGCTGGTCACATGGTATCCACAGTTAGGAAGCAGAGAGCTGTGAATGCTGGTGTTCCCTTCACTTCCTTCGTTTTATACAGTCCAGGATGATCCCTGCCCAAGGAAAACTCCTGTCCAGAGTTAAGATGGGTCTTCCCACTTAACTTAATCTAGATAATCCTTCACAGGAATGTCTAGAATCTATCTCCTAGATGATTCTAGATCCTGTCAAGTTGACAATAACACTGACTATCACATCCATCAAAATTTGCACATGTCTGATTTTAGCCCAGACACACCAGGTCTCATAACCTCCTTCTGTAAGCCACTAGGCATTAAACAGCTTTCTCTTTCTTTTCAGGGGATGCTAACAGGTTTCTCAACACTCAGTTTCTATTAAGGCTCTTCTCTGAAGCCTCCCTTACAGCCTTCACAGCTTGGCTTTTCTCTCCTGTGATCAGCCCCAGTCCCATGTTACTGAATTTTGGAGTCCTAACTGCCATCTTTTGTGACTTTCAGTTGTGTGTTTGTTTTAAAGAGTAGATTAGAAATACTATGTGCCTGTCTTGTAAATGTGAACTCTTCCTTATTTGTGGTTTAGAAGCTCATGGCTCTTAAGGTTTCAAGAAAACCCTTCCATTTGCCCTCTGGGCATCTTCCTATATCAAGCACCACCTCATTTTCATAAATTTCGACACACTAGTTTTATAGATTCATAGCCATTGTTCTCCAGTTTACTTACTAAATGACTATCTTCTTCTGCCTCCTGTCCATGTTCTGTGTTTGTATCTGCCACGGACCAGCCATCCCTATCTATCTAAATGGTTTTTTTGAGTCATTTGAAAGTAAGCTGTCAATCTCATAACCACAGATGAAGTTAGTAGAAATCTTACTCTTGATTATGTCTTCCTTTTTCTGTTCTTAAAAGTAACCATTGCCAGGCTGGAGGGATGGTTCGGTGGTTAAGAACACTGGCTGCTCTTTGCAGAGGACCAGGGTTAGATTCCCAGCACCCACATGGCAGCTGACAGAGAAATCCAACACTTTCTTCTGATCTCCGCAGGCATTGCACGACATGGGTATACTTACATTCTTGAAGGCAGTACACTCATACACACAAAATAATAATAAAAATTATAAATAGAAAAATTTTAAAGTAACCATTGTCAATTCATAATTTATATTAGCAATAGCTATTTTTGTAATAATAAATGCATTTTCTAATGGGTTTATTGACTCCTTGCGGTTCTTTCTGTTTGTTTTATTATAATTATTTTACTTTTAAGTTGACCTGGGGGAGGGGGATATCACTGTATCTCTGAATATGCCTAAAATATTTTATTTTTTTTAACCTAGGTAATTTAAAATATAGCTCATCATAGATATAGAAAATAGAGTTATCATTTGGTATCTGAGAAGAGTGCTTCGGGAACCTCCACTGATATCAAAATCCATAGATATACAGTTCCTTATATAAAATGGCAAATGATTTGCATGCAATTCATACACACCCTCTTGTATTTTAAAATAATCTCCAGATGACCTAAACTACCCAAGGTAATGCCAATTCTATGCAAATAGTGTAAGGGACTAAATCTTAATAAACAAACAGGATCACTAACGAATGATAAAGATGGCACACTGGCCCAAGACAAAGTCCTTGCAGGCTTTTTCTCTGGTTGAGTGGGCCCCTTTTCCGTCTGGCTGGTCCAGACCAGTTTAAATAAGATCAAGGCTAGACTTGGGTATATCAGTATGCTTGGAGCTGTGACCTAGGGGCTCTCTCCTCTTTGTTGAAGCTGACCAAAATCAGGGGAGGTGCCTACTTCATGCCAGCAAAAACACTTAAAAAGCCCAAGCCTTTCTGAGAGCTTTAGATATTTTTCAGTTGCTGAGTCCCCTCTCCATTTGTGGAGGGTTGTTCTTTCTGGATGTGTTTGTGTATGGATATGATTCCTTATCTTTCAATAAAGTCTGTTTTCCCACTTTAGAGAACATTTCTTTCTAGGTGAGTGTATGTACAGATATGGTTCTTTCTTTTAATAAAGCCCATGTGCTTGTTGTTTTCTGCCATGTCTGAGTTTTTCCCTGTTTTTTAATTCTTTAATCAGAAGAGAAAATGAACCCACCCATAACCCCTAGATGATAACATGGCCAAAACAATTGTTACTATTTTAGGAAATAGTGACAGGAAAGAAAAATCTGTACATGTACAGAAAACAATTTTTTTCGCCTGTTTTTATTTGTGGTTGATCGAATCCACAGAAACAAAACCCAAAGATACAGAAGATTGGTTGTATATGTATGAGAAGAGAAAACATTTTTAAAAAATTGGAAAACAAATACATATGTGCACAGTTCAAATATATATGTGTCAATGAAATTGCAGATTTAAAAATATTCTATTTATTTTTATTATTTTATGTGTACGAGTGTATTTTTCATATGTATGTAAGTGTACCCATATAATGCAATGTCTGTGGAGGCCAGAAGTGGGTGTCAAAATTCTCTGTAACTGGAGTTACTGATGATTGGTAGCTGTCATATGCGTGCTGGGAATCAAGCCTGGGTCCTCTGCAAGAGCAGCCAGTGCTTTTAACCACTGAACCATCTCTGTAGCCTGAAGTTATGGATATTAACTTGTTTGAAACATATCAAAAGATTGATTACAGCATTATAATATTTTCTACAAAGATACAGTCCCCCCAGGTAAAGCAAAGTGTTTTGGTCCAAGATGGTTATCACATTTCTGCTGCATTGATTTGGAATGATGTCTAAACTTTTGAAAAAAATAGAGAAAGTGAAAATTTGAAACCTGGAGAAAAGATGTTGTGTTGTCTGAGCTCTGTGATGGTCTGCACACTGAACATGTCATAAAAATGCTGACCATCACCACAAATCATTAAGAAAAGAGGAGTTCTTCCAAAGGGATGAGTATGAAGGATTAACTATGTCTCTAGTTAGCATTCTTCTGAGACACTAATTACAGCAATGCTATGTAATGCTTATGGGAGCATTAAAGCAAATCACCGAATGGGGTTGCCAAGCAACCCAAGGATGGTGGGACATCCTTTCCCCAGCACCATGTATTGTAGATGCTGGAGGAACTTGGTGGAGATGCTTAGAGTATAAATAGTGAAGTGTGGAGCAAAATTCTATTATGAAAGACAGAGAAATGGTCCCCTCAAATCTGTGTCAAATTCCTAAAAGAAGAAAGATAGAAAGAAAGAAAAAAGAAAGAGGATATAGCTAGTTCATATCACTCCCAACCACTGAACATGCTCCAGCCACTGAGGACAAAACTAAATAACAAATAAAGAATAAAGAAATAAATAAATGGAATAAGAGAACTTCACCTCACAGTCTCATTCTAAGATAACAAACACTGCTCTAAAATAGGTAGCATCTACAAAGCTGGTAAGTAAAAGAACATTTTCAGAACACAGAAATAGAACACAGAACGCTACTCTGCCCTTGCTCCTTGTATTTAATATATCCCCAGGATCACGTTCCATCAACATCAGAGTCCTTTGTAAAATTTCATTTTGAGGTTTGGTCAGTTACCACAAAATATCCAACCCTCTTACTGGTCTCTTGGGTTACTATTATCCTAACGTGATAGTGAAGAACACTGCAGTGCGTTCTTCTGTATTTGTTGATATGAATCCTGAAGAGAGATTCTCCACATGGCTGGCAGGATCGCAAGGTAAATGAATCCTCAACTGTGTAGTACGTTGCCACGTTCTAGGGCCTGATTCTCAAGAGTACATCATTAAGGTTTAGATCAGTGCCAACCTGGTGGGTGAAGCATGGATATTTTTATCAGCGTAATTTCACTGTGAGATTTTTTTTTTCCTGTGAGTCAAAATGATTAACTTTGAGTGTTTTTAATGTTGTGTGTGGTGTGCCTATTGTTCTGCTTTGTCTATGGGTTATCTTATTGAATTTTATGGGTCTTTTCTGAGCTTTTAAAAGTTGTTCATATATTAAGAAAATGTCTTTTTCTATTAGATAAATTGTAAATATTTTCTACAAGATCGCCTCTTGGGTTTATTTGCTGATTTCTATTTTTCAGGCATCCATTAAATACAGTGAACGTACCAATCTTTTCCATTCATAAATTTTTGAGAGACACACCTTCATATTTTTGTCTGTTACCTGATTGGTTTTGTGTTTGCGCTCACATTTCCATTCCATTTGGGTTTTATTTTGCTGCATGACGTTAGAATTAAGTATACAAGTTCTTGTTTCCCACTGAATACGCATCCTTGACACTTTCATTGTTGAAACAGTCATTGTTGCCACAATGTTAGATGCACTTGGCCTTGACTAGACCTTCCCGTGGTCTTCACCCCCTCGTGGCCCTCCCCCTGAGAGTGAGCAGTGCCTTATTTCTCTAAGACTATCACAGGTGTGGCAAACTGCCACTCTCATGTTGACCATCCATTGTGTAGCAAAAATGAAGGGATGCCACCCATGGTTATGCTACACTATGCAAGGCTCAGATGCCCAGCAGTAACCCGTGCCTCTTCATTTTCCATAGTGGCTTAGGATAAACAAGGTGCCAGGAATACAGTGGCCATGTTTGAGAAATGCATATTTCACGAGTCTTCAGATGGCTCTCAGGAGCTGAGGATGATGCTTAGCACAGAAACTTAAGGACCAAAGTTCAATCCCCAGAACCAGCTTTAAAAAGCTGGGAGTGATACTTGTAATTTCAAAGCTAAGGAGGCAGAGAGAGGCAGATCCCTGGGGCTCATTGCCCAGCTAGCATAGCTAATCAAAGAGACCCAGGTCTGTGGGATCCTACTGTAAAAATGCATGTAGATAACTTCTGGAGAATGACACCTAAGATTGTCTTCTGGCCTCGCCTCACCACTTGCATAATGACCTTCACACATAAGTGTATGTGGAGAGAGGAGAGAGAGAGAAAGAGAGAGAGAGAGAGAGAGAGAGAGAGAGAGAGAGAGAGAGAGATATTAAACTGGGAAAGTTTCAAATTCCAAAGTGGAAATTCACTAAGATAAAGAAAACAAAATAAAATTTTTAACCTTGATAATTTGAAAATAATTTCAATATGTCCATAGAAAAACAAATAAAAATTCAAAATTGATCACATAAATTTTCTAAGAAATTATTGCTTTCAATATGTTTTAGTTCCATTTACCCAATTTTTAAAGACATATTTTAATTATATTTTCTTCTAGCTGTACCTGGTTTTGATATTTCATTTTCTCCTCTTTGTCTTGATGGGCATAAGTGTTTTAACAATTTTACAAAGACTGTCTTTTTAAATTCTTTCAAAATTCTAATTTCCTTTTAATATGAATACATGCTAGATTTTGTCAAAAACCTTTTCTCTATAGAGATGAGGGTGTAGTTTTTGTTTTTAAGGCCATTTATATGTTTTATTACATTTATTGACATATATATTGAGCCATCCCTGCATCTCTGGAATAAACTCTACTTGATCATGGTGGATGATCTTTTTGATGTGTGCCTATATGAGGTTTGCATTTTTCGAGTATCTTTGCATCTATATTCATTAAGGATAAGGGCCTATAGATTTTTGTTGCTGTTGTATCTTACCTGGTTTTGATAGTAGAGTGATGCTGGCTTCATAGAAGGAGTTCAGGAGTTCTCCATCTATTTCTATCTTTTTGAATAATTAAACAGTATACGTTGTAGATCTTGTTTGAAAATGTTGTAGAATTCTGCTGTGAATCCAGCTGGATCTGGGCTTATTTTAGTCAGGAGCTTTTGTATTACTGTTTCAATTTCTTTATTTGCTACAGGTCTGTTTAAGCTGTCAGTCTCTTCTGGGTTTGACTTTGATGATGTCCATGATCTTGGAAATTCATCCATTTCTTTTAGATTTTCTAATTTCATGGAGCATAGATTTTAAAAATATTCCCTTATACAATGTTTGGATATTTTTGGTGTCTGTTGTGATGTTTTCCTTTTCGTCTCTGATTTTGTTGATTTGAATTTGCTCTTTGTTTGTCTTGGCTAACTGGACTATGGGTCTGTCTATCTTGTTTAATCTTTCAAAGATTAGCTCTTATATTGATTGATTTTTTGTATTGTTTTTTGTTGTTTCTATTTCATTAATTTCTGCTCTGATTTTTGTTGTTGCTTCTCATATACTAGGTTTGACATTTGGTTTGTTCTTGCCTTTCAAGAGTCTTGAGTTGTACTGTTAAGTCATTTACATGTGCTCTTTCTGATTTTTTAATGTGGGCATTGCAAACTGTAAATATCCCTCTTAGGACTGCTTTTAAGGCATCCCAAAAGTTTTGTTGTATTGTATTCTCATTTTCATTTAGTGCCAGGAATATTTTTATTTTGTGCTTAATTTCTTCTTCAATCCATTCATCATTCAGGAGAGTGTTGTTTCATCTCCATGATTTCATGTAGTCACTATAGCTTCTTTAGCAATTGATTATAAGCTTTATTGCATTGTGGTCTGATAAATGCATGGAATTATTTTTATTTTTCTATTTTTGAGATTTGTTTTGTGTCCCAGAATTGGTCAATTTTAGAAAAACTTGCATAGGCTGCTGGGTAGAAAGTGCATTCTTTGGTGCATAGGTGGAATATTCTACAGATGTCTGTTAGGTCTATTTTGTATATGATGTCATTTAATTCAGATGTCTCTCTGTTTATTCTTTGTCCAACTGACCTTTCTGGTAAGGACAGAGGGTATTAAAGCCACCTATTACTACTGAGTTAGGCTTAATCTATGTCCTGGAGTTCTATTTTTATGAAGTTGAGTGCTCCAGAATTTGGTGCATTTATGCTCATGACTGTAATATCCTCTTGATCGATTGCTCACTTGATTAGAAGGATGTGGTCCTCCTTACCTTTTGTGATCAGTTTTAATTTGTAATCTATTTTCTCAGATATTAGAATCCCAATACTTGCTTGTTTCTTAGAGCAATTTGCTTGGAATATTTTTTTCCCATCCCTTTGTCCTAAGGTAGTATCTATCCTTGAAGGTGAGATGAGTTTCTTGAAGACAACAGAAAGATGGGTTTTCTTTCTTGATCTTTGATTGGTTAGGACTTAACTTGTATGATGGAATACATGAGGACTGGTGGGGGTTGGGAGGGATGGATGTGGGAGGGGGTCTATATTTGATTAAGAACTGTTGCATGCAATGTATAAAACTCAATAAAAAATTTAAAAATATCATGCACATGTATGAAATTTTTAAAGAATAAATTTTTTTAAAGTTCTAATTTCCTGTTAAATAACTCATTTTCTATTTCCTATTTCTTTTAGTTTGCTTCTTCCTTTTTACATCTTTTTAGTTGCAGATTTAATTATTTTTCCTTCCTCCTTTGTAATCAAATTCTAGTTTGTATTTTTCAGTTATTCCTGCAGAAAATGCATCCCATGGATTCCTGTGTTTATATTTTATTTCCAGTTTTTTTGATATAAGAACTTTTTAATATTTTAAATTACCCAAATAATCCTTACCTGGCCTGGAACTCAAGACCCTCTTCCCTCAGCCTCCATAGCGCTGGGATGAATAGATAAAGGAACCCTCACACTTGTAAGCAGTGCACCACTACTTTGGCCATAGGCAGAGTCTTCAGTACCAGGTTCTACCGTTATAGAGCTATGATACACTATTTCCCATTATGTCTACTTTATAGAACTCTCACATCTAATGTTAATTTTTAGAGGTACCATGTTATTTGAAATGAAGACTTATATTCCCTATTATTTTGACTACAAATTTTCATATTCTTTTTCTTTATAATAATGATAACATATTTTTGTCTTCTATTCAAATTTCATTTAAGTTTATATATTTTATCGATTTAATCAGTCTTACAGCACTATGGCATGAAAAATGCCTGTTTAATTATTTATTTGATTATTTCTCTCCTCAAATTTCTCAAGGTTTCTATTGGCACAAGTTATAATTTTCTTTGGTATACAAACATAAATATGCTATATACTCATTTTGTATATTAACAGGTGTGTTTTAGTCTCGTTTGATAGCTTGTAACCTGAATTTTGTTTTGTTTTATATCTGAACTGAAGCTCACTTTCTGCTATACTCTTAAAATCGTCCTTTAATTTTAGAAATAATTTCTTTATGTTAGAAATATTTTCTGTATACAACATATTGCACAATAATATTTTCTTTGTGTTAGAAATGTTTCTATATACAATATATTGCACAACTTTCTATTGTGTAATAATATGAAAGTTCTAATTCTTATTTATTTAGTTGGATATGATAAGTCCATTCCAGTTTGTTGATCAGATGAATCAACATGGGATTATTTCAAGCTCTATATTACATTTGGTGTTTGATTGTGTGGCTTTTCCTTTCTTCACTTGTATCATTTTTATATTTCTAAAAACAGAGTGGTTTGCCTCTTTGAGCTATATTTACATTAATTTTCTCATTAAATTATTTCATTTATCTCCAATTTATCATACATGAACAATAAGAGATTTTATTATACTTTCTATTCCTTTTAATCTTATTTTTTATATGAATAATTTTTCCTTTATGGAGCTCTGAATTTACATTTCATGGGCAAATTTTCTAGATACAATGATTCTTTTTAATATTATTGGAATCTTCTTTTATTCAGATCACTTCGGATTATAATTATAGAGTTGGTGCTATCCAAACTTTATTTCTTTTATGATAAGGATATCTTTATTAAATTATATAAAACAAGACTGGAAAATAACTCTGACAATCAAATATGCACAAATGTTTAGGTGGAAGGTAAGCACTTCCCTGTTGTTTCTATTGATCTCTATAACTGCTCAAAATAATGGGTTACATTATGACGTTCTCAGGCAGGCATATAACATAGTAATTCCTATACCCTGCAAATCTCTCCTGTTCCCCCTTGCCTTACACTCCCACTGGTTTCCTTCCTTTTCCCTCATTGTCCTGCTTCTATTTCAAATATTTTTTTCAAAGTCTAGATTCTACTTATAAGATAAAACATGCAATTCTTGGCTTTCTGGGCCAACATAAAGACTCCATTTTTTATGTTTCCATCAATCTAAAATCAAGATGTAAACTTTTGTTTGTATTTAGAGGATAGAATAAAATGTAAAACACCAGGCCAATCAATGTAAAGGAAAGCTGTGCCCACAGAAATCTGTGAGGCCTTGGGCACAGGAAGGGCTCTCAGATATTCATCTTATGAAGATGGGAGACCCCATGAGTTCTACAGGGTAATATGCATCCGGCAGAGCCATGCAGGGAAGGAAGATCAAACTAGTGTCACTAAACATTCTCATTTTCTAGTTCAGTAGACTACTTTACAATGGCCAGAGGTCAATGATAGGAGTAGAAGTGCTGATCTCATAAGGGAAGGAAACAATAGTCAACACAGATGCCACGCTGTCACATTGGAGGGCAGGGTGGCAAATGGTGAATTTTATCATAGTTTCATCTGCAAATGCATTCACTCATTAGCATAATGAACATCTTCTACTGTAATTAGTTGTTGGCTACAATTTGCCAACCCTCTTGGGGAATATTATCCATTCCCAGTGCCATAGATGCACAACCAAGGACTCCCTAGAGCTGTGTGCTGGAGAGCTTTAGTTGTCACCTTGACACATCTATGTTGAGGGAGCCTCAATTGGGGAATTTCCTCCACCGGGTTGGCCTGTGGCCATTTCTGTGGGGTATTTTCATGATTGTTGAATGATGTGGGAAGGCCCAGCCCACTGTGGGTGGTGCCATCACTGCGCATGTTGTTCTCTATTGTACAAGAAAGCAGCATGAGCATGAGTGAGGGGAGCAAGTCAATAAGCAGCCTTCCTCTGTGGCCTGTGTTCCAGCTCCTGCCTCTGGTTCCTGCCCTGAGTCCCGACCTTGTACTCCATAAGTGATAAACAGTGACCTTGGCAATGTAAGCCAAATAAACCCTTTTTTCCCCAAGCTGGTATTGGTCAGAGTGTTTGGTCATAGCAATTGAAAGCAAACTGGAACAACTTGCTTATCTCATTTTTATCCTCTCCATGCCAGGGAAAGGATTTGGGGTTGGAAGTAGACCCGAGTAGCTCAGTCCTTCCAAGTTTTTCTGTTTATTAGAGTCAGTCTAGGAGAGAGTGACCTAAGGTAGTTCAGGGTGCCAGGTCTAAGGAGATACCTATATATTTGAGGAATAAGTTTTGACAGAGTCCACATGGCCATAGACATGAATCCATGTTGCTAGGCAGCTTCAGTACTTTGAAGCCCACACAATAGCAAAGCTCTAGTCTAGGCACTAGGAGCCTAAAGGTCCAAGACAATAGGCCATGTACTACTTTTTCTTAATGTGTTCATTCTCAGTACCATGTAAATACTGGATGTTCCATAAACACTTACCAAAGAAGATAAAATAAATCGTTAGAATTTTGAGAAAAGAACATTCATCCAAAAGTAGGGTGGATTATAAAATTGGAGCTTAGAAAGTAAGATCAAAGCAAGTGAAAGACTGAAAAGAAGAAAGCAAATGGGTCAGGAAACTCCAGGGAAATCAGGTTAATGTTTTGCACTTGCAGAAGTTAAGACAAGGTTGGAGTAACACATCTTGCAGATCAGTAAGGAAGAGAAGATATGATGTTATTTATTTAAAGTAGAAGACCCTCATGTATTGGTAACAGAACTCAGTTCAATACATCTTGATGAAACTTATCCCATGCACTTAGTTGAAAGCAGCTGTAGATTTTTAGACAAAAGGTATTATCAGAAAGAGAGGGAGGAAGCAGTTCCACCTGGCTCTTCTACCACAAGTCATGACCTTTTCAGAGTCACACTCACTGTCCTAGCCCTCATCTATGTAAGAAGTGGCCCAGTGAAGGCCTTCTGCTGAAGGGAGTGGACTTCTAAGGAAGGTCACATCTTCCCCTGGGCATCATGTATAGCCATGGAGACTGAATACATATGTCATGCAGGATTACAGTATGGTGGCGAGTGAGAAAGACAAAGGGACTGTAAAACAGAAGATATTTAAGTCACAATTATCAGAGGGGCCCCAGTCTTAGATACTCCAGCGTCATGGAGACAATCAACTTGTCCAAATACTTTGCTTTGCTATTGTTTGTTTTCAGTCACCAATTCCTGCTGCTATCTCATCTCTCCTCAGGGGAGGCAAGCATCATAGAACAAGCATTTGCATTATATACAATAAATTTAGCATTACAGGTTTACACTTATTCTTGCTTCTGTATAAAATCTAACAATAAACAATCCAATAAAGTCCTTATCTAGGACTCAGTTTACCAATGCCAGAAGACAACCCATTTTTTGATTTCCTGATGGAACACTGTAGTGTTCTTCATGACAAACTCTCAGGAGAGTTTTAGGAAGAGTATACCCCTGGCTTGCTTGAACTACTTCATCCCTGGGAAAGACACGCTCTTCACTGGTGAGTCTTGTATCTTTCTTTTCTCTTTGTAAATCCAGCCAATAGCTAACTGGTTAGTAACATTTGATGACTCACTTTCAGAACTGCTCCAATTGTGTGTGTATTACAGTTATGGCAAAGAAGAAATACATTACTGGACAAAAAAGTTATATAAAAAGATAAGCAAGGGGTCACATGCACGTGAAATATAATAACATCCCAGTAGTAGTGTTATCAAGAAAACTACTGAGTGTTGGCCCTAGTTCTCAGTAGTACAATTACCAACTGATGTTTTGACACATAATTTATATTTCAAAACCTTCACCCACTTAGAGTATATGATATTTTGGTATATTTTCAAAATTGTACTATTATTGTCATCTTATTTTAGAGCATTTCATTATTCCACAAGAATCTGAATGGAGTGGCCATCACCCCTATTAGTTCTTCCTCCAGTCCAGCAGGCAACAATCTGATTCTGGTTTATAAAGGTTTTGCAGTTCTGGACATTTTATAGAAATGGGATTACATTCTATGTGGCCTTTTGTGTATGATTTCTCATTAGAGCAAAATTTTGATGTTCATTTGTATTGAAGCATTTTTTAAATGATTTTCTTCTTTTCAATGGTGTCCCATGAGTTCTTGGAAAGATATCAATTAACCAAAGAAACTGTTTCATCCAGTTCAAGATTGGTTAGCTGTTGAGTTTATCAGATTACTTACAAAGAGAATGGGTGACTCACAGGCAGGCACACAGCACTGGGATATGCCCCAGGAAAGTTATGAGAAATTATACCACTGAAAGTTATGAGAAATTATACCACTGAAGAGCCCACTCACAGAATGGGATAACTCAAGAAGACATTTCCCACTGAACACTTCTAGATAATGTCCTGGCAACCTCACCAATGAGTCTCACCCACCAACTGTTTACCTTTAATACAACCCTAGGAAAGGGAGGGGATCATGGGGATTCTGTGAAGGCTCATGAGTCAGTAAGATCCCGGAGTTCTGATCTTAAGAGGATTTCACACAAATGATTATGACCTCTCTGATTCAATACAGCAATTGCCATTTCCAGACCAGAAGAAGCTATACCACATGAAAACATCCCTGTACTGTTGATGTCAGTTGATGGACAGTTGACTTGTTTGGGGGTTATACTGTTGTTATTACTATCCATATGTGTTTGTATGTGTGTATTTTCAATTTTCCTGATTATATTTCTAGACCAAATGATAAGTTCTCTTTTGAAAGAACTGTTTCCCACAGTGGTAGCTCCAGGTTAGAGTTACCCATCAGTTTTCATGGGTTCTGGTTTCTTCATGTCCTCATGGACATTTGTTGTTATCTTTCATATTGAAGTCATTCTGATGGGGGCGAAATGCTGTGTGGTTGTGATTTTCATTGTTTTCCTAATTGCTAATGAAGTTGAACATTTTTCTGATAATGTGTTGTTTAGCTATTTGTATATTGCCTTTGGAAATGCATCTAAGATATTCCTGTTCTTTTTCACTTTTAAAATGACTTATTTACATTTTCATTATCGAATAGTACAATTTTGTTATATGTCCAGAACAGAAGTCACTTATTAAATATATGACTTTAAATATTATTTTCTCTAGATAAATGATGCTTAGGTAGTATGAAAAACCAAAGGGAAATGAAGTAGTTTAACAGCCTGCTGAAAAATACACATACAATATCTGTATATGATGTACATGTGTATTGCTAAACACTAAACAAAAAACACAGTGCCAGACAGGAGAAACTTCGACTTGGGTTGTTGGTCTGGGTAGTCCAAGACACTTCCAAAATAACACAGGCTATTGACACAATCCTTGATTTCCTCAGAAAACTTGAAGTTAGGACCCTATTTCTGAAGACAGGACATACTTTAGACCCAGGACTTAGAGCAAAGGAGATAAAACTGTCCTGCAAGCCTCTTCCTTAAATACTAGCTCTCATAGTTTCCAATGATACAATGCAAGCTGCTAGATAGGAAAATCAATCAACAGTCCAGCCTCAACTTTAAAGCCTAAAAAATCACAGTGATGACCACCATCGCAAGCTATCTCTATCAGTGTGGTAGTGACAATGTTATCTTGAAGATAATCAATAGATATCTAATTGTACTTAAAATCTGCTCAATGTGAGGGAACTCACATGTGGTAATGTAAACTTAGCCAAATACAGATGGCTGTAGAGAGCCGCGGATTGCTGCATCTTAAAGATGGCGCCTGCTCCCGTCTCCCACCATCCCGAGGTGGGCGCTCTCTGGAGCAAACAGCTCCATAATTGGCTGTGGCTGAGGTCTGGCCCTGCTTCCGCCTGTGTGTGCCTATCTGCTTTCACCACGTGGTAGTTTGGGGTTGGCTGGCAGGAGGGAATTTAACTCTGTGGCGGGCTTTCCCCGGGAGGAAAAGGAGAAGTAAGTTAGCAGGAGGAGAAGTAAGGAAAAGGAGAAGTAAGTTAGCAGGAGGAGAAGTAAGGAGAAGGAAAAGTAGTGAGGAGAAGTAAGGCAGGAGAAGTAAGAAGGGAAGAAGAAGTCAGAAAGTTAAGAAGCCAAAAGGTTGTTCAAGGTTCCTGAATAAACTGCTTTTGGAAGAGTCCGGGGTCGCGTCTTCCTTGCTGGACGAGACAGACGCGACAGATGGCTGGAGAAATTGTTGATCCTAGAGAAAACACTATATCTATCATATACCTAGACAAGTGTAGTTTATTCCTGCATGCTAAATATGTGTTTATTTACAGACAAGTAAACTTGTCACCACTCATTAAAGAAATTTCATTTCAAAACAGTTGGAGACTATTGCAGAGTTCTACAATGGAGCACACATGGAGAATAAGTGTCTGTGAGATACCCAGCCCTAAGTGACATATCTACAGTAGAACCCCTATATCTAAGACTCACAAAACAGAAGAAATAGCAGGTAGAGAGAATATTAACACATCTCTCAACTGTTACCAGCAAAGCTTCCTCATGCAACAAATGGTGATTAACCCAGAAAAACATAACTAGCCAACGTGCAGAAAATAAGAGACTGAAGAATATATGTCCCTGGATAGGACACCTATATCAAATCTCACCCACCAAAGGCTCAAGGAACATTGTGGAAGAGGGAGAAGACTGTAAGAACCAGGATGGTAGATGACCACAAAGAAATGAAATTTTCCAGGCTTCTGGGAACTTGCTCATATGAACATAAAGTAACGGTTACAAAATGCACAAGATGTATCCAAACTCAAAACAGATAAAAACCTGTTATAGAACTGGGTAGAACTGGGGAAATGAGCAGGAGGTCCCAACCTTAGCTGAAGAACTATTGGCAGCTGATCACCTTAACACAGATGAAAGACTGTATGGATTCCAGTTGGGGGGTCTATGGTGGAGGTGCCAGTGGGGAAAAGGCTATAAAGATGATTGGCATTGATTGAGGTGTTCTGTATGAAACACACAATGATTCAACAAAAATATTTTTAGGATGCACAATGAATGATTCAATGAACATTATATATTAAAAATATTTTCTCCCATTCTGTTGGGAAATTTTGACTTTTTGATTTACTTTATAACATAAAGGTTCTAAGTCTGATGAAGTCCAAATTATCAGCTTTCTCTTTGTTCTTTGTGCTTCTGAAGACGTATCTAAGAAAGTCTTATCTAACACAAGGTCATAAAGACACATTTCTACGTTTTCTTGTCAAGTCATAAAGATTTATATATTATTATAAGCACATAATCCACTTTGGGTAGAGGCAATGCTCCAGTCTCCATCTTTTGTGTACAGGCACTGAGCTGTTCCCATGCTATTTTTGATAAAATTGTTGCATCCTTATTGAACTGTCCTGCACTGTTGACCAGTAACATCAATGCTTATAAATGTTGGGGTTTATTTGGGGAGAATTAATTCTTTTTTAAATAATAGATTATTGATGTTCTGATTGATTCTTGGTAGTTGAGAGAAATGCAGTCTATGTTTGTATATTGATAGTATGATCTGTAATCTTGTTGAAGTCCTTTATTATATCTATGTGTATAAATTCTTGTTAGCAAAATAGAAAGAGGCTTACTGTCAGATAACATTTTTAAAAAGTTTTACCTTTTTAAAAATTTTATTGCATTTTGTACATTTCATATGACAGTTCTCAATCAAATTTGGACTCTCTCTCCCATCCATGGTCCCCAGACTCCCACCAAATATCATGCATTCCACCATACATGTTAAGTCCTTTCCTGCCAAGCATTTGTACCCAGATATCCCCCAGTGTAAATTCCTCCCCTGGAGACTTGTCAGCCTATCCAGAGATCATAAGTAAGGCATACTCTTCCTTACCCAGTAGTAATCAGTTTTCAATATTTCCCAGTCCAGGGCAGGTCCACTACCCATTTCGCTTGCTCCACCGTCTTGTCTGATTGAGCTGGCACCGATCCTGTTGCCACCATTGCCACATGTTCACACGTACAAACTTCAGTAGTCTGAAAGCCTTTGCTTCTTTATGTTCATGAACCAGTCCTGTATCTTACAATCTTTCTGCCACCTCTTCTGCCGTGGTCCCTGAGCTGTGGGATGGGTAAGGGTTAACAATGGAGTCCTACTCAGGGGCATACGCTCTTCAGTTTCTTATTCTTTAAAACTTGAACAGTTGTGGCCTTTTGTGTGCATTGCACTTTGTTATACAAGGAAACTTCCTTGGTGAGAGTTGAGGGATTCATTAGTTGTCTCTGCACCACTCATTCTGCCATGTTCTATGAGCCTTAGGTGCAGAGGTTCAACGATAGATGTGTCACCTGGGACTGGGCATCTCTCAGACAAATTCTGCAGTAGCCTCTATCTGTTTCAAAAAAGAGCTTCTTTGCTTCTTTGATAAGTGGTATATGATATACTTGTCTGTGAATATAAGGATCCATATCAAGCACATGGTCTAGAGATATGAGAGAGATTGGATTTTCTCCAAGAACCATGACCACTCCAGGCATGTGTATTTAGCTGTGCCTGCAGTTTTAACCATGAGTTTAATCACATCAAGAAGACCTTAAGTCCAATTAGAGGACTGTTGAGTACCTCCCCCAACCCAGATAATAATGCCACTAGTACATCTATAGAGGTTTTTAGTCTTAAGGGGTGGGTTGACCGTTGATTGATTACTCTTTTTCCACTTGAAGCTGGCATATTATCATCTAGCATTTTGAGAGCTAATCATCAGGTAGACTTCCAGGTCAGTTCCTCCTCCATTGCTCCAAGTCATATATCTAAAGTATGTCCTGTCTTCAACAGTAAGGTCTTATCTTCTAGTTCTATTTCTGGCAATAGCTTGTATTATTTTGGGAGTCTCTTGGAGCACTCTCACAAACCACTCAAAGGGAGGTTTCTCCTGTGTGGCACTCTGTTCCTTAGCATACAGCCCCCAAGTATACATATACACTAATATTCAGATACTCTGTGCATTTCTAGGCTTTGGGGGGCAACACATTTCCCTCTGACTTCCCCACTGTCCAGGATCCATTCATCTCTACTTTATCGTCCCCCATCCGGCTTCTCTCCTCCGACCCCAGTTCCAGCCCCCCATTATCCTCACCCTAGCCCCATATCCCACTTTCCCTCCTTCCCGCCTGGTACCATCTGTTCCCGACTATTCTCCTGTTTAAGGGTCTTTCTTTTCTGATACCTCTGTGTGTCCTTTCCAGTTTCCTGGCTCCTGGTGTTACATCTGGCTATATAGTCACATATAAAGGAATTGGTGCTACAGTTCACAAATGAGGGAGAACACATGTCACTTGCTTTTCTGCGTTTGTGTTACTTCACTTAGTATAACACTCTCCAGTTACATCTATTTACCTTCAAATTTCATTATTTCATCCTTTCTTATGACTGAGTAGAATTTCGTTGTGTTAATGTACATTTTCATTATCCGTTCTTCAGTTAATGGACATTTACGTTGTTTCCATTTCCTAGCTATTGTGAAGAAAGCAGCAACAAACATGAGGTATCTCTACAGTAGGAAGCGTCACTTGGGTGTACGCCAAGGAGTGGTATAACTGGAACATATGGTAGATTCATTTTTATTTTTGAGAGTTCGCCATGTTTCTTTCCACAGTGGTTTCATGAGTCTGCATTCCCACCAACAGTGGGTGTCTTTCACTCTCTTGGATTTAGCCAGTCTGACTGGGGTAAGATGGAATCTTAAAGTGGTATTTATCTGCATTCCCCTAATTACTAAGGAAGTTGAGCACATTTAAGGGTGTTTCTTGGCCATTTTTATTACTCGGCTTGAGAAATCTATCTTCAGATCTATAGTCCATCATTTTATTGGATTGTTTATTTTCTCGTTTTTTCTTTGTATATTCTAAATATTAATTGTCTGTTGGATATACAGCTGTTAAAGGTTTTCTCACACTCGGTGGGTTTTCTCTTGCCTTCCTTGATTGTTTCTTTTGCAATACAGAAGTTTTGTAGCTTAATGAGGTCCCACTTATTGATTACTGACATTAATGCCTGAGCAGATGATACCCAATTTAGAAAGTCCTTTCTTTGTAGGTTACTGTCTACATTTTCTTCTAGTAGTTTCAGAATTTGGGGTTTTATATAGGGATCTTTGATCCATTTGGAGTAGACTTTTGTGCAATATGTAAGATAAGGCTCCAATTTCATTCTTCCATAGGTGGAGATCTAGCTCCATTTGTTGAAGATGCTGTCTTTCCTCCATTGTGTATTCTTGGCACCTTTGTCAAATATCAGGTGGCTGAAAATGCATGACTCATCGTTGGGTCTTCTCTTGTTTTCCATTGATCTATGTGTCTACTTATGTGCCAGTACCATGTGGTTTTATGACTATAGCTCTGTAATATAATCTAAGATCTAGTATGATGATCCCTCCCGCCCCCCTGAGTGTTGTTCTTTCTGCTCAAGATTGCTTTGACAATCCAAGGGCTTTTGTGATTTCATATGAATTTAAGGATGAGTTTTTCTACCTCTGCAATATCATTAGGTAATTTGATTGGCATTGCATTGAATCTATAGATTGCAGCACATAGTTGGAACATATTCATTTTTTGTTGGTTTTTCCAAATCTCAGTCTTTCTTTTTCAATAGGATTATTTAATCCATTTACATTCAATGTTATTATAAGTGTGGTTGATTTATGTCTGTTTAGTTGCTTTTTATTTCATCTGTTCCATCATTACTTGGTTTCTTTATTTCTCCTTTAATAACTGTTTGTCTCAAGTAGACATTTGCCATAATATCATTTTAATTCTTTTGATTATTTTGTACTAAAGTTTTCAAGCCATATTCTTACTGATGGCTCTCCAGTTTGCCATATACTTATATAAATTCTTAGAATGCATATTTGCACTAGTTACAGACATTTATAAAATCTTTACATCTAAAAACCTTTACTAACTATCCATATATGGTACAGTCCCAATGAAATAATTATTGACATATTGATCTGTGTCTTATGAAGAAGCTGATAATATAAAGAATTATATTTATAGAACTGAAATGTGTATATTTGTTGATTCTTTTTTCTTTTCTTCATTTTCTCTATTTTGTATTCAAGTTATCTTCTGCCATTATTTAGTTACTATAACATAGTCCTGTGCTGTTCCCACTTCTGTTTTTAGTGTTTTCATGTTCACACATACTGAAGTTTTATATAGAATAAATCAAACAATGCAAACTAAACTTTGTGTAACAATTCTTAAAATAAGAGAGAAAAATAAATATATAATTATTATTACTCCCCTCTCTGTAATCAACAGTACCAACATTGCTTTATTCATGTGAATTGATATTTATTTTTATTGTCATTGTCTTTTAGTCCAAAGATATTTCTGTCATATATGTTTTAAGGCAGTTTGTAATAGCCATGAGTTGTTATTTTTTGTCCACTTGGAAATGGCCTCATCTTTATTTTTGAAAGACAGTCTTTGCCCTTGTGTTAATTACTTTTCTGTTGCTAGTTAAAACACCATTACAAAGGGAACTTATAAAAGGAAGAGTTTATTTGGGCTTAAAGTTCCAGAGGAATCAGAGTCCATCATGAAAATAAGACAAGGTAACTTGAAGAGAAAGAGGAGCACTCACATCTTCAAGCAAGCACAGAAAACTGAGAGGTTTAAGAACAAACAGTGATGCCCTTCCTCCAGTAAGGTAACACATTCCGAAAACAAAATTCTCCCAAAACTGCACTAAGAACTGGGGAAATGTGTTGCTCTCCTCTGCCAGGGACCAGCCCAGAGTGGAGCTGAGGGGCGCTGAGGGTCTCCCTCAAAAGAGGGGGTGAGTAAGCGTAGAGTCAACACACCGACACTGGGAGCTGGGTGGAAGCAGGCAGGTAGTGAGCTGCTGCAAGAATCATTTCTTCAAGGAAGTGCAAGGGGTTATATAGGATGGTTATAGCCAGTTGTCTTAGGGAGAAGTCCTCATCCGTATCCAATTGCGCTTTGTCTCCTGGCAGATTTTCTTCAAGACAGGTTTCCTCTCACAGATGGGTGGTGGTCCTTCCTGATCTGGTTGCCATGCAATGGCATGTCCTGTTGTCTCAAGGCCAGCAGCCATTTGCTGGTTCCCCATGGCAGGCAGTCTGGCTAGGGCCCACTCTGCTATACACCATACAGGAATGTCCAAATACTTGGAGCACATGGGGACATTCTCATTCAAACCACCACATTCCACTCCCTGACCCTGATGGGTTCATGACCATATAAAATGCAAGATGCGTTTAGTCTACCCTCAAAAGTTCTCATAGTTTTTACCAATCTCAATACTATTCAAAAGTCCACAGTCCAAAGTCTCTTCTGTGACTCAAAACAATCTCTTAACTGCAAGCCCCTGTAAAATCAAAAGGCAAATTACATACTTTCAACACACAATAGTACCAAAGGCATATTTCCATTCCAAAGAGGAGGAATCGGGGTATAGTGAGGAAATACCAGGCTAAAACAAGACCAAAACCCAGCAGGGACAACTCGAAATCCTACAGCTCTATGTCTGATGACTGGACCGCAACACACACTTTCTCCAGGACTCGTATGAAGCTCTCCTTGGTAGCTGTCTCATGGCTCTAGCATCTCCAACATCTTCTTGGCTTCATCTTCAAAGCTTCACACAATGTTCTGTCAGGACCTCTTGGTCTGCCAGGGCTTTCTTTATGCAGGGTCATTGCTGGTGCATGCTGCCTGGCCTTGGCAATTCTCTGAAACCATGGAGGAAGAACAGGTGACACTTTCACTCTTGCTTCTTTCATACCTCTAAGGCTAGCATCATGTGAATGACACTGCCAAGCTCTGTTCCCAGCCTAGCATAGACTCTGACCTGTCTCATCCACATTACCAGCAGCCTTCCTATGCTGTGCATTTTTAGGATTAGAAAACCCTTCCAGGATTTTCCCTTCACAAGTTGGAGGCTTATCTGGGATTGGCTTTGCTCTGAAGATACTCTTGCCATTGTTTGAGTACAAATCTCTAGATCTCTCCTTAATCACTCTACCATTCCTTCAGCTTTGGCTCCAACTTTCATCTTCCTAGAGCTCGTTCTTTATTTCTTTTTGCCCCATTTGCTCATTTACATTGTAGATCTGTACAATATTCACCATTAATAGCCACATCACTATTTCTACATTAGGCTTTATTGAAATTTCCTCCACCAAAGTAATTAGTCAACTGCTTTACAATCTAGCCCAAGGCAAGCTCTTAGGCTGTGGGCAGGCAGCAACCACACTCCCCAAAATATTCCAGTTGCTGCTTAAGTTCTCATTTCCCTCTGGAACTACTTTGCTCTCAACACTACTTTCTTCCAGGCACCTACTAGAACAACACATCAATCATTCAAACACTTTTCTAGTCCAAATTTCTAGTGTCTTCCATATTCCTCCAGAACCCCACATGAGCAGGTTTTTCACAGCCAACAGCCTACTCTCTGGTACCAACTTTCGTGTTAGTTACTTTTTCTGTTGCTGTGATAAAACACTGACCAAAGCAATGTATAGAAGGAAAAGTTTATTGAGCTTATGGTTCCAAGTTGCAGATAGATTAGAGTCCCTAATGTTGGGGAGGCGTGGTGAAATAGACAGAGCAGGAGCAGAAAGCTAAGTGCTTACATACTCATGCAGGCACAAGGAGAGAGTGACTAGAAATCTGGCTATCAAAGTCCACCCCCAGTCACATGCTAGCTCCAGCACAGCCACACCTCCAAAAGCCTTCCAAAAGAGTGCCACCAAGTGGGGGCAAAATAACCAAATACGTGGAGTTGGAGGTCAAGGGGCATTCTTATTCAAATCCCCACAGTCTGATTGCATCCTGTGTTCCATATACCTGTGAGATTTTACTGCTGCCCATAGCGCTGTCCCCATGCGTATGATGTGTGCAGGGATTTTTGGAGCGAGTCTTATATACACATTCATAGACCTGAGTCCTGATCTTTTAAGATTTTTGTCTACATCAACATGGCTTTGATATATATAAGCAAGAATCTCTTCATGCTTAAAAATAAATTTTCTACTTCGATTTTATTCAGCTTTTTAGAAGATTTAAGTCATTATTTTTTGTCTTTCTCTTATCTTATTCTGTTTATTTTTTTCCCCACAAGCTTTTGTTGTTGAACTCAAGTTGTCCCCACTTCTGAGACTCTTCATTTCTCTTGTTTGTGTCTCTTGTGTTGCAGTATGTGTGTTTGCTGCTTGTCTAGCTCCAAGTGCCCTGGGTTTCCTTTGTCAGCTAAAATCTCTTCCATCCCACTAGTGTTTACACTGTCACTTTTTTGTTGCTGCTTTACCCCACTATCCCTTTAAAATAGTTTTTGTTTCCCCATAGGTAATCTCTACTTGGCAGTTATTGCTGGGTTTTGGTTCTGTAATTGCAGATAGTGCAAGCAGAAAGAAAGGAAAGAAAGGAGGCAGCGAGGAAGAGAAGGATGGAAGGAGGAAATGAGAGGGAAAGAAGATCCCAATGTTCTTCAAATACCCACTGCCACTTTTTGTTTTGTTGCATGCCTCTTATATATTTTTTGTTTACAATAGACATTTTAGACTATATTCTGTGTGCTGATCTCTCCTTCCTGTGACTGTTATGCATGTTTATTTGTTTACTCACTTGGATAGACTAATTCTGCACCTACCTCCTCTATGATGTGTAGCTTCTAGTGTCCCTGACTAGATTTTTTTTGCTTTTGTTTTTATATATTGGCTGTCTTTCTGAGACCCCCTTCTGGATCTTCATAGGCATCTTTACTGTTAATGTGTTAATAGTTGTCCATGACTTACTTTGACCAATTCCATCTTCATCCTTTGCCACTGCGTATGTGTGGCTTAGGACTTTCCTTCATCATTCCAGGAATGTAATGTTACCCACAGTCGTTTTTTGGAGCCTGAAGCCAAGAGGATAAATCTCTACTCACTCCTGAGAGGGCCCAGACTCCAGCATCCACACAATCTTCCTAACCTTTGAAAATGAGGTTTTTGATCTGTTTTGTTTCATTGTTGTTTGTGCTTAGCTCCTGAGGTTTCCCCTTGATTCACACATCGCCTCCTTTTCCTGCTCCTGGGTGGCCCAAGTCTCAAGTCCTTTTGCTGTTGCTTCTCTCTGTGGCTAGAAGCATGACTGTGTTCCTGAATGTATCTAGCCTAGCACACGGACACAGCCTTCCAGACCTTCAAGACATATGTGATACCTAGAGGGCTCTTCTGGGCCACGGGGCTGACTGACTGTAGAACTCTTACATGACTTGTGTCTTTACTGTTTGCTATTAGAAGTATGAAGCTGACAACTCTCAGAGCTGGTGGCAGTAAGGTCTCCACATTTCACATAACATACTACCTTGGAAAGGAATTTACTGTTCCAAATATGAAACAACCCTTCAGTGATAGTTTGAAGGTCTTCACTAATGACTTACCTTTAATTCTTAGGAAATCTTCTACTCTAGATCTGAGGGTGGGCATGCTACTTTATTTTTCCCAACCCCCTGCTCTGTGAGTAAACTCTGGGGGACAATGGCTGGGCCCAAGGTTCTTGACTTGCTTCATCTGGACAGAGCATGGATGAGCAGCAGACTGGGAGTCAGCTAGTGGGATGCAGTGCTGTTGGCCTGTCACACATCTAGACCCACCATCAGCCTAGGAGTGAGGTTGAGAAACAGTTGGATAGGATGGGGCACTGTAGCCAGCTCCAAATAATATGAAATAGACTGAGGCAGGCAGAAAAGCCTTGGTTTTGCCCATTGCACCAGCCCTGGATGCAGTCCCCTGAGTAAGCCCCTCACGTCAAGGGGAGAGGGGATGAGAACCTGGGGCCAGGCCTGAGTCCTGGATGCAGTCCCCGGAGTAAGCCCCTCACGTCAAGGGGAGAGGGGATGAGAACCTGAGGGCAGGCCTGAGTCCTGGATGCAGTCCCCGGAGTAAGCCCCTCACGCCAAGGGGAGAGGGGATGAGAACCTGGGGGCAGGCCTGAGTCCTGGATGCAGTCCCCGGAGTAAGCCCCTCACGCCAAGGGGAGAGGGGATGAGAACCTGGGGGCAGGCCTGAGTCCTGGATGCAGTCCCCGGAGTAAGCCCCTCATGTCAAGGGGAGAGGGGATGAGAACCTGGGGGCAGGCCTGAGTCCTGGATGCAGTCCCTGGAGTAAGCCCCTCACGTCAAGGGGAGAGGGGATGAGAACCTGGGGGCAGGCCTGAGTCCTGGATGCAGTCCCTGGAGTAAGCCCCTCACGTCAAGGGGAGAGGGGATGAGAACCTGGGGGCAGGCCTGAGTCGCAGTTTCTCAGGGAGCTTATCAAGATCCAGATTTTTTTCCTTCACTTTCTGTATTTATTCACTTACACAATTTTCCAGAGAACTTAAATTGTTCCATTTCAAAACCGATTTCTGCCAGTTAAATTTTTGAGTTTTCTTCAGTAAGAAGAGGTCTGCTGAGCTCCTGGCACCTCCATTTCTCATGTCTTCCCTGTTTCATCAACTCACTGCTCCCTACAATGAGTCCAAAGTGGCAGTGAGCACGCTGTGTACATTAGCTGTAAGGGAAGCTTAGGAGAGGTGGAGGAACTCGCCCCTGGCCATTCAGCTCAGGAAAGGCATCTGCCTTGACCCCAGCACACCTGTTCTGTACGTTGTGTTTCATCGCCCATACCTCTAGGTACAGGGTTCACAGGTGAGAAATGAGGAGTGCCCACCGCATAATAAATGAGACATGTTTTCATTCTTCAGCTGTGCTCATTAATTACAAATCAAAATACCAACGAGTGGCTAGATGTCTTGCAATACAATGCAGGAACCCAATTTGCAACATATACTGAAAGTGATGAATTATTTTTTTAAAGAGTAGTCATTTGGCAGACAAAGAACAGCTCACACAGTAAGAAATGAATTTAACTAAAATAAAATCTTCAATTTCATGTTTTGACTTTCAGTTCATGTCACCCACATTTAAACACTTTAATGTAAGAAAAATATTGTCCAAGGGAGAATGGCGGCCTCAGAGACTTAGAAGCATACAGTAATTCAATCCTGTGTGCACACCATACTCTAATTAAATTTCTTAAGTTTACTGTAGGAACTTGTTTGAGCTTTTTCTCTAACAATAGCTCAGAGGTCAGTTCACCCCTGGGAGTAGAGTTTCTGTACCTTTGCTCACATTGGGTCCTACCTGACCTCCCCCCGTCCCCTCCTGACCTTCCTCTGTCCCCTCCTGACCGTACTCTGTCCCTGACTGACCTTCCCTGTCCCTACCTGACCTTCCCTGTCCCTGCCTGGCCCTTCCCTGTCCCTGCCTGGCCCTTCCCTCTCCCTGACTGACCCTTCTCTGTCCCCGCTCACTGACACCTGCTGCCTATCTCCACTTCCTCACTCTGTCCACTGCCCGCATCTCTCAGCTGGAATTCAGTCACTCTGCCTCTTCTTTACTTCTCTGTCCATTCTACCTCTTTTGATGAGATATCCTTTTCCTCTCATAACGCCCGTCCCTCTCAAGTTTCCCCTGCTCTGCATACATTTGAATAATCTTACTGCATGACTTGGTGTACAGGCTCTACCTCCTTGTCGTCCTCAAGTGCCTGGGCTCCTGGAAGGCCATGGCTGTGCCACATTAATGTCCCAATTGTCTTAGCAGAGGAGACATAGTCTGCATTTGAGGCATTAGACATATTTATAAAATGTGGCATGAGTGATCAGAGAGGACATTAAGACACAGGAAGTGTCCTTACTATACTAGAAACACAGTGGGATCTGGGTCTGAGGGAAGTCTATGATAAGCTGTGTAAGGCCCTGAGATGCGAAAGCAGCCTGACTTCCACTCAGCTTCCTGGATGACATCAAGGAGTAGCAGATTGGACCTTCCAGAGAATCCAATCTGAATCCCCAAAGGCTCCTGGCCTTTTCATAATCATAAAACCAGGTTCCAGGAACATAGTGAAGGTCAGTGTCTGCAGTTGCTGGCATGGAGGGAAGATGATGAGATGATGCCTGGCTGGGGGGGCGGGGGGGGGCTGTGGAGTTGACAAAGGATGATCACATGGGCGAATCCACTAAAGGAAGGTCTGCGCAATGCAGGACTTGGCCTCTCCAAGTAAGTCAGGGAATTCCAGAATCCCTGGCTTCCAGGTCAAGTGTCCTTAGACTGAGTAAGGGTCGGTGGTTTGGGGGAAGTTGACATATAGTAGGCTATCATGTTACAAAGCTCTCAATGCCCAGGGGGTCTCTGCCTCCCCCTCTAGCAGCTGAGGGCTTCCTGGACTTCAAGACACTATCTCCTCCCTGGAGGAGACCCTCATCATGCTACACCCTGGACAGACCAGGAAAATCTGGTAGCAGAGAAGGCAGCAGGCTTCTACAATGCTTCCAGGGTCTGGAACGTGGGACCCAAGGCTTGGCAGCAGTTGAATGTAGCCAGGGTGTCATTCATGGGCAAGCAATCCTATTTACCACCAGTCTGAAGTTATCTGATACTTCCAGTCTGAAGTTATCTGATACTGTATCTTTCTGGCTGTGATGCCTTGTGGAGAGAACTATTACCAAGACTAGGAAATGACCAAACTTTGATATCTGCCATGTCTGGAGCGAATGTGGCCAGACCTAGAAATGTCTGCACTCACAAAAGTAAACACCAGTGCAAAATCCTTTCTCGATCTGCTGTTTCTGATTTCCACATGACCCACTGACAAAAACTGCGTTACGTTAACCGTGTTCCTCCTATGAATGCCAGTTTCTTGGCCCCTTGAGAAATGCATCAGAGGATAGATTTGTGCAGTCTGCTGTGCTTCTTCATAATTTTCTCAGTTTTTTTCTTATTGTCCCTTAACTTTCATTCATTTAGCAATAATTCTCAACACTCGTTATTAATTTACTGCCTTCTTCCCAGGCAGCAGAATGCCAAAAAACATAAGGCCCACCTGAGAGGTGTTGAGTCTCAAGAAAGAGAAATACTTCATATATCAGGTAACATGGAGCTACAAATGCATATTTCTTGGTTTCATATTCTAAACTATAAGAAAAGATGCCTGGAGGCGCCCTCGTCAGTATCTTTGTAAATGACAGGAAGCACATTCAGCATAATCGAAAGAGAAAATAACTGCCTATTGAAACTGGTTAAAGTATATTTAAATCCTTGTTTCTAGACGGCATAGTTCATGCCTAATTCTGATAACATGGAAAGAGAAATTAGCTGCACAAAACCCTTAAATGTATCGTTACTTCTCTATCTCCCTAACCCCTTCTTGTTTAATTAGGAACTTAATGCTGATATATTGGAACTGTTGTTTGAGTAGCTACTTTGACGAAGGGAAAAACAGCCTTGTGTAGGAGCTTGGTGACACATCTAATGTGCAGGATGCTCCTTGTTTACTTTGTAGCAGCTCTGCAGAACTGATTTAAAAAGAGAAGGTAGTGGAGGGGATAAATGACTGCAGCTTCTCAGGTAGCTCTCTAGCAGATTAGGCCTGTTCCGGTTGCCAAGGAGTAATGTGCTTGGAGGCAGCTGAGCTTTATAGGCTCTGGTGCCAGCTCCTTTGCAGCAAGGCCCACCGTCTGTCATCCTTGCACAGGAGACACATGCTTTCCCGAAAACCCACTGTTGATTATCCAGGAAAATACAACTGTCTGCAGGGTAGATTGAAGGAACTTGCTTGGGAAATTCATTTTCCTGTACACTAAGATATTCTCTGTGTTCAAGATATTCTCCCTCACAAAGGAGACACATAGTTTTTTTTTTTTTTTTTTAAAGAGTGCTTTCTGGGCATGTGGTGAAAGGAGAGAACGGAATCCCACAAGTTTTTCCTCTGTCAGCCGCACACATACACAAACAATAAATAATTCTTAAATAAACAAATAAAAATTTCAAAATTTGAAAGTAACTTCCCCTAGTAAGACCTCCCTGCCTCTCTGGCATCCTCTCTTTACAGACATCAAAGAGAGTCTGATTCTCATCCTAGTGTGATCCATGAACCTAGTAGGCTAGTATTGCCTAGTTCTCCCCCAAGGCAGGGGAAAGTAATCTTGCTTCTCCTGGAGGCATTCTGTAAAGCTGAAGAAGGTTAGGAGATGGGCTTTTCCTGCCATGGCAGTGTTGCAAGTCTGTCTTTCCTCTAAAATTTCCAACGCTTCCTGAATCCCATGAGCCGTCAGTTGAACTTGCTGCTAAAGATAAAATTGGCCTTTTGTAATATCTCTTTATATCATTTTCCTATGCTTGAGTGGGTGGCTACTTTCTGCGCCTAGGTGGGGTGGGAAATCCTTCCATTGGTTTTCTCACATCCCGTTTCCACTGCGTGAGTCTTCAGACCCCCATATGTTCACACAGCTGTAAGACAGTTGCCTCAGCCATTCTTTCTCAGGTAGCTTCCAACAAAACTGGGGCCCACTGTGGATGGGGTCTCTGGGAAATGTTTTTTCCTTGGTGTGAAAGTTAGGCATAGTTTAGTGTGCTAGGTGTGGTAGTGGTGGCTGGGGTGTTTACTACTAGTGTTCAGGAGGCAGAGGCAGGAGAATCTCAGCCTCAGTGGTGGCATGGTTTACATATTGAATTACAGGCCAACTGGGGCTACATAGTGAGACTCTGTCTTAAGACAACAACAACAACAACAAAATGTTAGGCATAGTTTAATAGTGATGGAAATTAGTCCTGAAATGTTATTTTCATACATATTTCTTTTCAGGAAATGTGGGAAACAGCAGCAAGAGGGACTATTATGAGTGTCTGCACATCTGCTAAGACTCATAGAATCATGCAGTCAAAAAACCCATATATATATATTCAAATGATAATAAATACTAAAGCTGAATATTTAATCTCTTGCTATTCCAGGATGAGGAATCCTGGCTCTGAGACTTGCAAACTCGGGTTTCTTCCTTCTTTGCTTGTACCCAGTGTTGAAGCATCAGCCAAATGGCATTGCTCTTCTTCATCCCTGTACCCTCATCTCCACAAACACCTCTCCTGGGCAGTCTGAAGTCTGCTGGGCTTTGGAAACCGTCAGTCCACTCAGGTTAGTCTTTTCTAGTTTTGGGAAATGTTGCTCCTACCCAGTGGGAGGTGTGGGTCCAAGCCCATGGAACAGTTCAGAGCACTCAGTTGTTCAGACACTGCAGGCTGCACAGTAAGGTTTTGCTTAAGGACTTTTCTGGAAATAAGTAATCCGAGCATAGCATGAGCCATTGCAGGGGTTTCCATCACTACCATGAATGTGGAATGAGGGATTTCTTTTTTCCCCTTTCTGGTAGGTATAAAAAGGTACTGATGGCTGTCTTAATTGAACTCTCAACATTTACACTTACTAGCTACCATTATGTCAGTTTGCTCCTAAATAGCTTTATGTGCACTCAGAAGGAAGGCTGGTGGCCGTTTGCCAGATCACACCACAATTCTTTATTTCTTGGAATTCCTAAAACTTTCATTTACTGAAACAGAAGTGTTAACCTGAATTCCATAAAGATGGAGCAAAAGAGGAAAAACTACCTCGGAATTTGATATATCTGTTTTCCAAAGGCAGAACTTAGAGCACCGATTCTGTTCTGTCAGATGGTAGCTGGTACATCAACGATGGATGAGGACAGTCAGCAGGTGCTATGTCTAAAAGGAGCTTTCCAAACTCTTCCAAAGCTGGAGGCACAGAGTAGTGATGACCAGAAGCCCACCCTGCACTGCCAGCCCCTTTTCCCTTTCGCGTTCCGGGGTCGCTCTCATCACTGTTTTGCCATTCTGTTCCTTTCCTGTGAAAAAGCTGCTGTAATTTGCAGCACACTCTATTGCATTTCATCTGTATTTTAGCAGATACCCCTATGGAAGCATAGCTTCCATGGTCCAACCTATGGTACCCTCTGTGCTATATATGTAGATTCCACCTACTGTAGCCTGAACTATTCAAAACATTGTCTGTTCTAAACACAGGTATCTTCCCTTATGACTAAGTATTTCTGGGGTATCTACGTTGAATTTGGTATCACAAGTATCTTGAGGTGATTCACAGTATACAGGAGGATGGCATAAATTCTATGTAGATACCACACTAGTTTATTTAAGGGACTTGGACATCTAAGAATGTGATATATGTATGGAGGGGAGTGGTTGTCCTTGAACTCCCCTCTGCACACACTGCAAATGACTGAGGCAGTACCATCATCACAGCCCTAATTAACAATAATTCTTTATCATCATCCAACATCTATTCAAAGTTCATAACTCTGCTATCATTCTTTATACAAGGGTTTATTTGAACCAGGATGCAGACAAGACCTACATCTGCTTGTGGTGGATTGACAGGTCTCTTGGGCCTCTCTTGTTCTAGTATGTCTTCCCTTCCCTTTCCTTTGTCATATAATTTGCCAAAAAAAAAAAAAAAGTGCATAAGAGGTCCTGAGAGTTTTACTAACTTTGGGTTCACCTTACCACTTCTTTGTTTGGTTAAACAGGCATCTCTGCTTCCTAAGGTCTTGATAAAGAGTTTTAGTCAGATTCAAGTTCAGCTTGTGGACCAACGGCCCTTGGAAAGTGGAGTGTATGCACAGGAACCCTGCTGTGCGAGACTGCTCGACAATTATCCGGATTAAGACTGAGCAGTAGGGTCTGGTGGACCTTTCATCGCAATAATGTTCCCCCACAATTTTTAACCTAATGATTTTGTCATTGGTCCTGCCAGCCCCAACATTTCACACATGCAGAGTCTATTAAAAATCCCAATGTAGAGCCAAATGTGGTGATGCACACCTTTAATCACAGCACTCAGGAGACAGAGGCAGAACTGTGAGATCGAGTCCAGTATGGTCTACAAAGCAAGTTTCAAGTTGGGACTATAGGGAGATCCTGTCTCAAAAACAAACAAATAAACAAACAAACAAAATTTCATAGCATCTTCAAGATGGGCATCTTTGCTATTCTTACTGTGTTTGTATTGTTATTTAGCATAATTAAGGCAATAGTATGCATTAATATATTAATTCAGTAAGCTCCAAGGTCAATCACCAAGGAGAAAAGACTAAATTTTCTCTGATAGTCAATATAAAACACATGTAAGCCAACTTTTGAATCAAAAGCTTCCTAAAATTTTAAGTCTACAGGTGGAAGTCATTTTCTGTTTAGAGCTGCTTTTGTATAGAAATACATTGTGTTCTTTTAAATTCAAGTTTTCTATATAATTGTATCTACTTCAGCAAAAAAGTTGAACTGTTTCACCTCTATCCTTGGGAGAAGCACATGAATTGTTCATTAAGTCCTAATTAACTCCCCTTGTAGACAGGAAAAACTCAGGGAGGTCATGACTCTGGAAATTTCTGCATCTGCTTTTTATTTCATTTAGAGAAAACTCCTCCCATTTCACCAGAGTTAGGCAAGGTGTGTAGGTGAACAGAGACCATGGAACCACAGAACCATTCCCTTAGGGTAAGTCACATTCCATTGCTGTCACAGCAGCCCTCTTGCTTGACTTAGATTGAGCCTTTCCACTCTATCAGTGGGTCTGTCCATGCCATCTGCGGTCAGTCAGTCCATACTGTCACTGGTCTCTCTGTGCCATCACTAGCCTGTCCATGGCTTCACTGCATCTCTGCATGCAGACAACAGCCCTCTCCAGGCACTAACTGGGTCTTGGCATGCAGTGAGTGGCCTCTCTATATGCTCACTGGCCTCTTCTTGCTCGTCATATTGGCTTGCTTTGGTAAGACCTGTCCCATCACTGTATTCTTCCCTCTAAAAAGCATCAACAGTCTTTAAAATGAGCCAGTTAAGTATAGTGATTAATTAGAGCTCTCCTAAGAGTCAATTTTTGGTATGTTTCTTTTCTGCCATTTTCAAAATAAATGTGTTTGGATTCAGTGGTGGCAGCATGTGTTGGCTACTCTGTATAATTCAGCTCATTTCATTACACTCCTTCCTTCCTTCCTTCCTTCCTTCCTTCCTTCCTTCCTTCCTTCCTTCCTTCCTTCCTTCCCTCTCCCTCTCTTTATTTCTTTTTATTTCATTTCATTTTGTTGTTGTCTCCCTGTTCAGGATCTCCCTGTGTATCTCAGGCTGTCCTCAAATTTTCAATGTTCTGCCTCAGCTTGAGACTGTTGGGATTAGAAGAGTGGGCCCCTTGACTGGCTGGCTCATTATACTTATTTTCTTTCAAAGGCCACACCCAACTTATTATCACAAAGTTATGTTCAGTAATCATCATCTTAAGACAATTTGTGACTGCTATAACAGAAATCCCATAGCATGGAGCACTCACAAGCAGCAAACACTCATCTCTCTCAGCTCTGGACACTGGAAGTCCAAGACCAAGGCACCAGCAGGTTTGGTATCTGGTTTGTAAGTGAGGATTTTGTTCTGTGTACTCACATGGTAGAAGGGGTGAGGGAGCCCTCTGTGGTCTTCTTTATGAGGACTCTAAACTCCTTCATAAGGACGTAATCCTATACAATTACCCCCATCTTGAACAACTGATCTGCTAAGAGAATCACCTTAGAGGTTAGTTTTCAATGTGTGACTATTGGGAAGACATAAATATCAATCTGCTGGAACCACAAAATTAAATACCAAAAATAAGAAATGAAACACAGTGCTCTATTAGTGTACTTCACATATGTTGTCATGACAGAAAATAAACTCTTAAAATAGTAATTATATTACTGTATTGAACAAAAGAAAAATTTGATTGTTTGACACTAAAAAACTAGTTCAATAATGAATTACAATAAAAAATAAATGAAATTTCAACCTACAATTTAACATTAAGTGTCAAATTGGCACTTAAATGAACATTTAAGTGAAATTTGTGAATTTAAAACACACACAAAAAAGTCACCATGGAGCATGAAACGGAAGCAATGAAAGTGTTCCTGTGTCTTTCATTAAGCATGTTCTCACTGCTAGTCTTAAATCTACTGCTTCAATAAAGGAATGTATATTACCTGAGTGCTTGAAGACTGCTGTTACTCAGGACTAATGCTCTCCAGAGGTCACTGGGGGTATATGATCAAAAAGTGTTGGGAACCCCGCTTCTGGCTTTCTCATTTTTTATGCTTCTCAGCCGTGAGATGAGCATCTTCCTCTGCCACATACTTCTATAATGGTGGCCTCAGGCTCTGGCTGTAGTATGTTGCCCCACATAGGCACAAAGCAATGGGCCAACCAATTGTGGACTGAAACTTCCAAAAATCTGAGCCAAAATAAATCTTTTCTCTCCATTAGTTGATCATGAGGTATTCGTTACAGTGTTAGACTAACAAAAGGACAAACCAAGAATCTCTTTTCAAAATGAATATGTGTACTTGCAACCACAGGAGTGGCTGACAGTAGAAGCCAAGGTTTTCCAAGATTTATCTCCACATAAGGGCTGGAGAGATGACACAACGGTTAGGAGTACTGACTGCTCTAGCAGAGGACCTGGTTCAATTTCTAACACCAACGTGACAGCTAAAAACAGTCTGTAACTCCAGTTCCAAAGGATCCGATGATGCCTTCTGACCTCTGTAGGCATCGCACAACAAAGGTGCACTTACACACATGCAGGCAATATACTTACACCCATAGAATAAAATAATAGCCAATAAATAAAATACCTTCACATAAATTATTCAGTTATTGCAACTTAAGACAAATGTGTATAATTAAAATCTTTTGTGTATCAAAGAATGCCAGAAAATGAAAAGATAATCCACAGAATAGAATAATGTATTTTCAAACTGAGTTTCTGATGAAGTACTAGAATCTAGAAAATGCAAGGTATACTTACACATCAAAAAATCCACCCCCTCCCTTCTTCTGAGGTCTAAGTCTTCTTTATATAAAAAGATTTTTGTTAAAATGAAATATTTACTTTTTTGTCTTCCATTCCTTGTGCTTTTGATGAACTGGAAGGAAGTGCCCCCAACCCCTGGCACCGCAGGATTAGCTATCGGCAGAAAGACTGACTGAACTCTGGAGATACAACCTAGGACCAGATAAACCAGGATCAACTCAGGCTGTGGATATGGAAGATTATGCTTCGCATTGGAGCCCTCAGCTGTCCAAGCAAGTGATGACGTGAGACCTGAGATGTGCACTGAAATGAACTCTACTGTGCTAGAAACCCAACCCAAAAGATAACTTGTTTAAGTTCCACAGGGAAACAAGAGCCCTCCCTACATGTCTGGCTTTACAGGCTTGAGCCGAAGCTGCAACCTTTTTCCCTATCATTGTAGTTTGATATGTGAGACATCACAGACAGGAGAATCAAAACTTATCCTACCAAGGAAGAATATTGACTATATTTAAAAAAAATTATTTTACTTTGATTTCACTTTATGTTTTATTTCATTTTATTTATTTATTTAAAAATCTTCACTCTAGACCGACTTTCTTAATGTGCGTGTTTTAGACACTATTGCTCTATTACGTTTTATGATTGTTTTTCATGTTTCTATGTCCATTCTCTTGTATGCTTTACTACTCTCCCTACGCACAACCGGATACTTTCCTCTCATCCTACCTCCTTCCCTTTCTGTTCCATTACTTCCTTCTTACTATAACGTTTCATAGCTTTAATCATCTTTAAACTCTGTGGATCTGAACAATATTCCAAATTCCCCTTCTTGAGGTTTTTATCAGTTGATCTAGTACTAACCCCTACACTTACTCAGCCCATTTTTTTCTCCACTCATAACCTTTGTAGCTGACACACATTGCATGATCGTTGTTCCTCTATGCCCAAAGGTTATTCAAGTTAAAGAGATGGCTTTCGTTAATTGCTTATTAAGATATTTGCACAGTGGACCTACTACTCTCAGAGGAGTATTGGGGATTGTTCCTGGATGTCAAGCACATGACTGTGGGTTTAACTGGCCTGCATCTGAGTTAATGGGGAGGAATAGATACCTCAATTATACTATGACATATTTCCATTTGAACATTCAAATACTTCAACTAACAGAAAACAGTTGATAAAACAATCAAATGAAATACTCCAGATGTGAAAAATATGGAAATATAAGAAGTATGAAAAATCAAGGCAATGTGACCTTTCCTAAACATATCAGCTTCACAGTAATAGGGGCCAATGAGAATGGCTACATAAAAAATGATCATGAAGAATGATGGAAGAATAATCACAAGATAGTGCACTAAGCCAAAGAGGATACAAATGCCTAAATTAAATTCAAAGAGAACACAAAGAAATAGTTAAATGAAAATGGAAGTCCATTCATATATAAAAAAGGAATTCAATAGAAATAGAGATAAAAATACTGAAAAACTATATTCCATTTTTATCTTGGGGGTAATGAACAGCTATCTAACTGGCTTTGAAGCCCATTCAGTGGGGAGGAAATCAGCTGTGGCACTGTAAAAATACACATATCTAGACAGATCACAGATCATGGAGAAAACCTTAAGTCTGTCACATTCCTATGCAAATGTAATCTCTTACTATATGCTAAATATCGATCATTATGTTTACAGACCAGTATGTCAGTAACCACTCATCAAAGAGGCTTTTTATGCCACAGAGACAATGATTATAAAGTTCCACAGTTGTTCACACACAGAGAGTAAGTGTTATGAGATGCCCAAACCCAAGTGACACATCTACAATGTGACCTGTCCACCTAAGGCTCACGGAACATAGTGGAACGAGGGGTAGAGAGAATACTAACATATCTCTCAACTCTCATCAGTGAAACTTCCTCAGGCAGGAGAGAATGATGAACACAAAAGGTTACAAATGACCGCAGTGCAGAGAATAAGAGCCTGCAGACTGTGCGTTCCTGAACAGGGTTTTCATGTAAAACTTCACCCATCCAGGATTCAGGGATAACTATGGAAGAGGGGGTGGAAAGATTGTAAAAGCAAGGAAACAGACTCTTCCAAGCTCCTGGGACCTTGCTTATATGATCTCACAACAATATTGTCAGTATGCAAAATACCCATGCAAATTAAATCAGACAAAACCTCAGCACAGACCTGTGGAAAAAGACAGCAGGCCCCAACCTTAGCCAAATAACTATTAGCAGTTGATTACTACTGGATGAGGGAGATTTATTGTCTTTAAGGGAAAGATTTTAGATAGACTGACTAAACTCCTGTGGATGAACTTGTGCTGAGGTATATCTGGACACATGAACTTAACTTGATAGGGCTTAATATATATGATAGAATGCATGGAATCCAGTAGGTCACGGTTAGAGGGTGAATGGGGGAGGGAGTATAAAGATGACTAAGATGTTTTATATAAAATGAACAAAAATTCAGTGAAAAACATAGATTGGAAAAAACTAAAACAAGGATTCATCTATTTGTTTCCCCTTAAGAAATGCACCTCATTCTCAAAGACAAACACAAAATCCTTAAGGTAAAAGGATGTTTAAAGGTATGCCAAGGAAATGGAACTAGATAGCAAGCAGGTATCACTGTTCTCATATCTGACAAGCTTGATTTAAACCAAGTAAGTCAGGAAACATAATGGAGGTCACCTCATCTTGATCAAGAGGACATTTCATTAAGAGAGCATTACAATTATAAACATATATGCACTGAATATTGGTGCACCCAATTTCAAAAAAACTAAGATTACTAAATGAAAAGACAGATTAGTCCCCAAACAACAACATTGCATGGCTTCAATAACCCATTATAACCAATAGATAGGTTATCCATAAAAAAAGAAGAAACATAAAAGCATCTGAGTAAATGGCATTCTAGATGAAATGGACCTAACAGATTTCTTGGGAAAATACCATTCAAATGCTGCAGAATACACAGCTTGCTGCAGCCCATATAACCTTCTCTAAGACAGACCATAAAATATGGTACAAAACAAGCCAACAATATAGGAACATTGAAATAGTTTCTTGTGTTCTATCTCATCACAAATGGAATAAAACTAGAAAGCAATAGCAAGGGAAATCACAGAAAATGCACAAACTTATGGATTGAACAGTATACTATGGAATGATGAACATATCATTAAGGCAATTAGGAAATAAAAATTAAATTCCTAGAATCAAACTAAAATGAAAATACAACATAGAAAAAAATAAAGGAAAATTGAGAGGGGACATCATAGTTCTAAGGGCCTCTGTTAAAAATCAGAGTCCTCTCAAGTACACAATTTGATGCTGCACCTTTGGACTACTGGGACTACAAGAACAAGAGAAAAAATATCAGGGCAAAAAATTGATGTAATGTAAATGAAAAACTACAAAGAACTGATGAGTTGGTTATTTGAAATAATAAGAGTGACAAACAGCCAAGTTAACTGAGAGAGAAATGCACACACACACATGCAAGTGCATGAGAAAGGGGAGCAGACGGCACAAATTAATAGAACTAGGAGACTATATGGTTTGAATGAGAATTGTTTTCCACAGGCTACAAGTACTTGAATACTTGGTTCCAGTGGTTGCACTATTTGCTGAGGTTTAGGAGGCATATGACCTTACTGGAGGAAGCATGCCATTAGGAGTGTGCTTTGAGAGTTCATAGCATTGCCCCATCTTGAGTATCTCTCTGCTTCCTGTGCTTGATTAAAGATGTGAAAGCTCAGGTTTCTCTTCCAGCTGTCATGCCTCCACACCATGATGGACTCTTTCTTATCCTTCTGGAACCACAAGTGCAAATAAAAATTTCCTTCTATAGGTTGCTTTGGTCAAAGTTTTAATAATCCCACTATTGGAAAAATAACCAATATAGAAACATTGCTATGGATAACAATGAAATTCAGAAAACTGTTAAAACATACTTTATGTTTGTAATGTGTATTTCAATGTATTGGAAAAGTTCTAAAAAGAAATAGATGGCTATCTAGATACATACGACTTGCCAAAGCTAAGTCAAGATTATATAAATAACAGACAGATTGACAACAAGCAATCAGATTGAAGCAATAATAAAATATCTCCCACCTAAAAAAAGCCCAGGTCTAGATGGATCCAAGGCTGAGTTCTACCAGAGTTTTAAAGAACAAATACCAACACTCCATACTATTTCAAAAATAGAAATGGAAGAAATGCTACCAGACTTTTATGAGCCAGTTTATACCAAAACCAAATAAAGACACAACAACAGCAACAAATTATGGGCCAGGACCCCTGATATACATAAATGCAAAAGTTCTCAATGAAATGTTTGTAAACCAAATTCAAGAACAAAACAGTCTCTTGTTCTCTGCACTTTGATCTGATATGAATCTCTGTGTTAATCACCATCTATGCAAGAAGCTTTTCTGATGGGAGCTGAGAGATGCACTAATCTCTGAATATAATATTAAGTCACCAGAAGTCAATAATACTATGTCCATTTAACAGAGTAAGAGTAGTAAGCTCTCCCATAGAGTCTATGACCTACCTAGCCACAGGTTCTGGGCCCTGGTAATGGTGCCAGTTATGGATTCCATCTTCTGGCATTGGTTTTGAATCCAATCAGAAAGTGTTTGATTACTCTCACAACATTCATGTCATTATTGTGCCAGTGGGCTTATCTTGCCAGGCCAGTCATTATTGTAGTTTATAAGGTTCACACATAGATTAAGACTGATAGTTACTCTTTTCCTCTGGTAGCCTGCATAGTACCTTCCAGCACTATGAAAGCTAGCCAGGGATAAATGTTTGAGGTTAGCACCTGTTTGGTTTCTCCATGTTGTTACTCAAGTGTGTGGTGTCTTCAGCAATAGGGTCTTACTGGCAGGTTCTAGAGGAGAACCAGTAACAATGACAATAGCCTGTAGTGTTTGGATACCTCTGGCCAAAAACACTGGGCTTTTTATTTGCTAGTAGGGCCATTGTGCCTCTGTTATAAGGTAACTCTCTCTCTCTCTCTCTCTCTCTCTCTCTCTCTCTCTCTCTTCATATATGTTTTAAGAAGCTTCTCCAGTAATGTGCCTCCCACCAAGGGCCAAGGTTTATTTCAGAGGAAGGAGAAGAAAGATTGTAAGAGCCAGACATGGTAGAGCACTGGAAGGAAACAGTGTTTACCATGCACAACAGGCAGTTGAGCCTATGAACTGACAGTGGTTGGGACAGCATACACAAGACCAATGTAAGCTCAAGTCAGACATGGAGTAATGTAGTGGGCATGAAGTTCCACCTCTGAGAAGTTATTCACAATTGATAGCTGCTAGGAGAGAGGGGGTCTGTTTTCTATAAGGGTTTGACCTCTGGGAAGTCAAGTGCACTCCAAAGGATGATGCCAAACATAATGGGTAACAAAATTTGGTCTTGATGGACTTAGAAAAAGGGAAGACATGAACTTGTGTGTGTCGGGAGGTGAGAGGAATAGCTCTGTAAATATGAACAAAACACACTGTATGAAGTTCTCAAGGAACTGAATCTAAAAAGCTGCCAATCGTTCTTCATCTAAGGCTGAGGCCTGCTGCCTATTTCTCCAGTTCTTTTCTGGGTTTTTGTCTGCTTGAGTTTGCATGGGTCTTGTGTATGCTAACACAATTGCTATAACATCATATGAGTAAGTTCGCAGAGGTCTGGAAGGCTTTGTTTCCTTCCTGCTACATGAAAAAGAGTTGACCCTCTTTAAGAGAAAGACTGTCGACAAGCTGACTAGACCACAGTGAATGAGCTCGCATTGAGGGGCATCTGAGTACACAGACTTGACTCGATAGGCCTTAAGATATAGGAGAGATTGCATAAAATCTGGTGGAGGGGATATAAAGATGATTAAGATGTTTTGTATGAAATGAACAGAAATTCAATAAAAAAGAACATCTAAAACTTTACCCAGGGAATCACAGATGAATGTTTTAACATATCCACATCAATCCATATCACATAAATCCATATCACATAAACAGACTCCAGGACAGAAATCACAGAATCATTTCAATAGATGCTGAGTTTCTTTTTTTTAACAGAATCTAACATCCCTTTGAGACAAAAACCCTAAAGAGACTAGGACAAAAGGAGTGTATCTCAATATAATAAAGGTTATATACAACAGACGTAAGGCCAGCATTATATTAAATGGTAAAAATCTGAAAGCATTTCCACTAAAATCAGGAACCACACAAAAAAATCCACTCTTTCCACTCTTATTCAATATTATAAATTAAGTCTTAGTTAGCAAAATAAGGAAGGAAAAGAAATAAAATGAATCAAATAGGAAAGAGAGAAAAGCATCCTTATTTTCATATGATCTGATCCTATATATATGAGATCCTTACAACTCCATCAAATAAAAACAACACACAAAACTCAGTAGCCTTTCTGTATATCAATAAGTATCAAAAAGCAATCAGGAAAATAATCCTATTCATAATAGCCTTAAAAATACTCTGAAATAAACCTAATCAAGGAATTGAAAGACTTCAAGTGATACCATGAAGCCATAGTAACAAAATCAACATGGCACTGGTACAAAACAGGTGCAGAGATCAACAGATTGAAGAAAAGATATACAAACCCACACAGCTACAACCACCTAATTTTTTAAGGGGTATCAAAAACACACATTGGAGAAAAGGCAGCCTCTTCAACAAATCGTGGAAAAACAAGATATCCACATGTAAAAGAACAAACTAAATTTTTATTTACACACTTTATAAAATGGATTAAAGGCCTTTATGCAAGTCCTGAAAGACTGAAATGAAAGATGTAGGGAGAACACTTGAAATGTTCCTATCTCTTGAAGAGATAGATCAGGTAAGGATTTTTTGAAAAGCACTCCAGTTTTTTTTTTTTTTTAATGATGCCAATATTTAACAAATAAAATGGCATGAAACTAAAAAGTTTCTGTAGAGCAAAGGAAATAGCTAATTGAAGAGGCATGCTTCAGAATGGGAGAAAATCTTTGCTAACTACACATCTGAAAGAGATTTAATATATAGAATTCACAAAGAACTCAAAAACCTATATACTAAGAAATGAAATATCCAGTCAATGAATGGACTAATGAAAGTCGCATAGAGTTCTCAGAAGATGAAGTACAAAAGGCCAATAGACATAAGAAACCCATGAACATCACTAGCCAAGAGGGAAATTCAAATTAAATTGAAACTGAGATTCCATCAGCTTGCCCCAGACAAAACAGCAATCATTAAAAGAACAAAGCACACAATGAATGTTAAAGATGCAAAGAAACCCATACAGAGTGCTGGTGTAAATATAAATTACTCCAGCTACTGTCGAAAGTGTTTCTTCAAAAATTTGAAAATGAAATTTCAATATGACCCATCTATACCGATCCTTGATACTTACCTGAAAAATTCCAAGTCAACATGTCACAGGCACATCACTGCTTATCGCAACATTGTTAACAATGGCTGTTAACAAATCATCTTAGGTGTTCATAAGCAGAATAATGAACAAAGAAATTATATTATGTATATGTATAGGAATTGTATCCATCCATAAAGAATGAAATGATGTCATTTTCAGGAAAACGGATACAACTGCAAATTATCATGTTAAGTACTTTAAGTTAGACTCAGAAAAGACAAATATAACATATTTTCTCACATTTTTAGATACTAGATTTTATATGGATATATAAAATTGTGCATATTATATGATGTGACTGAAGCAGTGAAGCTGCATAAGTGAACAAAGGGATTTAACATGAGAAGAGAGGAAAAGGGAGATAAAAGAGGGTTGGGGTTAGGGAGAGCATGATCAACATAGATTATATAAGAATGTCTTTGTGAATCCCAGTACTATGCGTAGAGTATAAACAATATGTAAATGAACATATTCTGATAAAATAATAATTGCAAAGTGGAAAGACATGTTCAGTGAAAGAAGTCAGTTAAAAATGACCACGTGTACACGATTCCATTCATATAAGGAGAGGCGTGAGCAGTGACAGAAAGTAAATTACTGAGTGCATAGGGATGGGGGAGGGGAGGTGTAAAATGATGGAAAAGATGTAAGTTTTCTGTGAGATGTTTCAAATGCCCTAAAGCTGATGATGGCATAGTTTGAAAATATTTATTTGTGAGTATACTGAAAGTCATTGAGTTATGCATTTAAAATAAATGAATTGTAGAGTACTGCGTTATATCTGAAGAAAGTTATTTAGTATATATCATAAATAAGCCTGTAAAAAGATATTTAACACCATTATTTATCTAGGAAATGCAAATAAAAACCAGTGATATATCACTCTGCACCAATGAAGACATCTGAAATTCATCAACAGATTGATGGAAATAGATGTGGTCTGTCTGCGTGCACAGTGGGATCCTATTCAGCCTGGAAGAAACTTTGCTGTGTGTGACACATGAAGCTGGAGCTAATTGAAATGAGTTTGACATACAGAAATACGTGCTCCATGATCTCACTTACATGTGGAATCTGCAAGAGATGAACTCTTAGCATTGAATAGAGAGTATTGGGGCTGAAGAGAGAAGCTGTTGGTCCAGCAGGGAAAACTTCCAGTGATAAGATGAGTAAGTTTTAATGCAAATCCAGTTGTCTCTAAGTAGTAACAATTCATTGTAAATTTGAAAATTTTTAAGAGACCATATATTATGCTGGGTGTGGTGGCGACACATGCCTTTAATTTCAGCACTTGGGAGGCAGAAGCAGGAAGATCTCTATGAGATCAAGGATAGTGAGTTCCAGGCCTGCTGGGGTTACAGGGAGAACCTGATTCAAAAAAAACAGAAACTACATATTAAATATTAGTATCCCATGCCCCAAAAGTAGCTATGTAGTGTAGAAGATATGTTAATTATCTTGAGTGAATTATTTCATAAGAATATGTATAAAACATAATTTTGTATACATTAAATATGTGCGGCTATATTTGTTAATCATACCACACAAGGCAGGGTTTGAAGTATAAATGAACAAATTCTTCCAGTGCTGCTAGTTTGCTGAAAACATCTCCTGGGCTCTTCATTTACTTTTGAACAGTTTTATCTCCTGAATTACATTTTCTTGTCAAATTTTTGGCAAAATCTTATGGTGTTAGAGATAAACCCACTCCATGCCAGCCACTCCACTCGAATGTTCAGGAATGTACTGAGGTTAGAAAAGCATAGTTGGGCAAGACTTGGCAACAAATGGTAACTACAGCCTCAAGCTGGAATTTGCTCAAATATTTATGAACAAGTGAAAGATGACTGTGATAGAGTCAATGAAGAGAATGGACACTGCATTTATGCCACAATTCAGGGAACTCCATAAATAACTATTCTGAATAAATAACCAGCTATGAAAGATTGCACACGTGCATTAGGGACCTTTGTGTTACTATAACAAATAAATTTGTAAATTTATGGTTTTAGAGGTTTTACTCCATAATTGGTTGGCTTTGGGGCCTGTGGTGAGGAAGAAGCACCTCATGGTAGGAGTCTATGCAGTCACTTCTCCCACAGCCAGGAAGAAAAAGAAGGAAGGTGGGTTGACAAAGACCTGACAACCTCTCACTGGATACTTCTTGGAGGCCAGACATCCTAGTAGCATTTCCTTGGGGACAAGTCTCTGACACATGGGCCTTCACAGTCACATGCGATCCAGACTGTGGCAACCTGTAGGATTCCATTCTAGAAAATGCAAAACAATTGATATGGCAGAAAAAAGTGATTCCCAGGAACTGAGGAATGTAATAGTTCTACAGGTGAGTGTGTGTGTATGTGTGTGTGAAAATATCAAATTATAAGCCATTTATTTTTTATTGAATGCCAGTCATACAGCAATAAAATTAATTTAACTGTTATGTGTACATTATCCCATGCACATTCCCTGATGAGACAAGAGGTTGAGATTCTGCTCTTTAGGAAGCTTTCAGGTCTTTTCTAGCTTGATAAAAGAGGCTGCCTTTAAAACAAAGGAGGTCACTTGGGGAAAAAAACACAAAATAAAGTCTTAAGGGGCTGGAGAAATGTCTCAGCAGGTAAGAGCACTGGTTGCTCTGTCAGAGGACCTGGGTTCAATTCCTACCACCCACACGGTGACTAACAACCTTCGTAACTCCAGTTCCAGAGCATCCAATGCCCTCTTCTTACCTCTGCAGGCTTTGAATACATGCAGACAATGCATGCATACACACCAAATAAAAGTAATAAATAAAGTATTGTAATTACTTACTATGTGCTCTGTATGGATCCTTATATTTACAGGCAAGTATGTCAGTCACCACTTATCAAAGGAGCAACTTTTGCAACAGACGAAGACTATTACAGCATTCCATAACCGGTCACACACAGAGATTAAGTGCCTGTGAAATGCCAACCCTATGTGACACATCTACAATGGGACCTCTACACCTAAGGTTAATGGAACATAGTGGACAGGGGGTAGAGATAATTCCGACGCACCTCTCAACTCTCATCAGTGAAACTTCCTCATGTAACAGAGGGCAATGAACACAAAATGCCAAAGCATAGAGATTAAAAGTCTGCAGACTGTAGTTCCTTGGACAGGACCCCTACATTAAACGTCACCCACCCAGGACTTAGGGAACATTTCAGAAGAGAGGATGGAAAGATTGTAAGACCCAGGGTGGAGGTGCATGACTATACGGAAACAGAGTCTCACAGTCCTCATATGTACTTGCAGCAATGCTGACAGGATGCATACAATCTATGCAAGCTCAAGCAGACAAAACCCACCACAGAACCGAGGAAATGGGCAGCAGGACCCAATCTTTTCCAAAGAACTATTGGATAGCTGATTACTGCTGGGTGAAGAAGAGCTGATCTTCTTTAAGAGAGTGACTCTAGATAAGCTGACTAGACCCTAGTGAATGAACTTGGGCTAAGGGACATCTAGGGACACTAACTTGATAGGCCTTAACATAAGTGACAGAATAACGGAAATCCAGTGTGTGTGTTTGTGTGTGTGTGTGTGTGTTGGGGGGGGGCTTTATGACTGGGTGCCAGTGGGGAAGGAAGTGTGAACATGATTAAGATGCTGTTTATAAAATACACAAAAATTCAATAAAAATATAAAAATAAAATGTTGTTTAAAAGATCTTGCTGAAATGAAGTGATCTGTTTTGTTCCCTGACACAGCTTGAACACAGATGTAAAGGAGATACCTACTAGGTGGTGAATCTGTATCCATCATCAATTTTCACATTAAGAAGTTGACTCCTGTTGCAACAGGGCTCACTAGCTAAAGCAGCCTGTTTCTGAAGACTGTTTTGTGGTACTCAAAGACTATAGACAATAGAGGAAGAAAGAAGACTGCGTTTCTGGTGAACACTACTGTCTGAGAGACTGGGTGAGAGGTTTGAATTGATTTAGCTTGTTTCTTCTCTTGTAAAAGGGGAACAAGGAATTCTTTCCTGTTCATCATTTCTTATCAAACTGAATGATATTTCAGCATTTTAAATAAAGAATAATAGCCTTCTTATAAAACTTAACAGATCAGTTTTTAGCACCATATATTATCAGGACGTAGGCATGCACAGTACCCAACTTTAGGCAGCATGAAAATCAGTTTGGGACCAGCTGCTCCAGCCACCCTCTGCGTTGGGACTGAAGGCAGCACTATCACACTTGATAACTTTTCTTTATGACTAATCACATGTACTTCATTTCTCCTTCTGAACTTTTCTCTAGCAGCACAATGCTTCTTCATGCAGTTCTTCCAACCATGAGCCAGAGATCTTAAAATAGAATGTGGCTTCAGCAGTTTCATAGTTTCCCCTGAAGTATCACGCAAGGAATTCGTGGAGTAATTGTTTCTGCACTTGGCACCATGTCACCAGCAGTTATGAATATGCAACTAAAAAATTTTGGTAGAGCTGCAATTAAATAAAAACCTCTCAAAGTCCTACAGTGTGCATTCTGTACCACTTTGTATTACAAATAAAACAATACAGTGAAAAAGGAAAAAACACTGCCATTATGCAATGTAGTTACAGCACACCAGGTTTGCCCAGAAGCACCAGTTTCAAAATTCAAATGGGATGAACACATTAGTAACAGGACTTTACCCGATGCTCGTTTATTATTGTTATTATTATTATTATTATTATTATTATTTTGTTGATTTTTTAAAAGGTAATGTCTGGCTATATACTCTAGGCTAGCCTTGAACTCAAGATTCTCCTGCCTTAGTCTGCCAAAAGAGATTACAGGCAGGTGCCACAACGACACACACCCTAGTGTAGCCCAAGCTGACTTCAAACTGCTGGCTCCCCCATGCCTTATCCTCTTCAGCGTGCTGATTACTGCCATGTTCCACCAGGATCAGTGCTGGTCCTTAAACACTAAGGAAATCTCGAAAGCTTTCATTAATAATCAAGAAAATTAAATAACTTCACTCTGTCCATTAAGTAATCAAAATGGAAGAAAATACACTAGAAAGATAAGAGGTAAGGGTTTTAAACCAGGACTAATCAGCACAACACTTTGAATTTAAGACTCAGGTCCTCCAGAAACATATCTCTTTATACTATTATATGTGAGAAAGCAAAGGCTGTTTATAATGGAGAGTCCCACAAAGCTGCAAACCAAAAAATGCACATGTGTACACTGTCGTCCTTCCCACAGAAGGACCAGAAAGACACTTGTCTAAATACTGTCTCCTGTTGCCACAACTACAGTGTCATCTGTGGACACAGTGATGTAAAAGTCCATTTCAAAAGAGCCCAGTGCAAATTCTAAACCTGTGTAACAGGCCAGATCTACAAACAAGACCAGACAACTTTCCTAGAACACTAGACAACATTTTCAAATGAGATATCAGGATTATTCATTTTTCACCTTGTTTTTCCCCACCTTTTTGATCATATCTGTTAATTACTTTTTCTTTCTGGAAATCTAGACCCTTCAGTTGTGGAAAGATCCTGGGGCTATGCTCTAGTCATGTCTGGAGGTCAGGGAACAGGCCTGGGAGTTTCAGGCTAATCAGGTTTCTATAAGAGCACAACAGTTCTCGTAGCTGGTCACGGAGAGGTGAGAATGGGTGAAGAGTCACAGACATGCTTCTTAGTGGCCTGGTGGCTATTAGTGGCCTGGTAGCTATTAGTGGCCTGGTGGTTATGGGCCGGAGACAGGCCTCAGGGAAGTAGAAGGGAAAGAAAGGAATCTAGTGCCTTAACCTTCACAGAGACCTGATCTATGCTGAACTTCCAAGCTGCAGAAATGTTAGACAAATCTTTGTCATTGAACCAGTAACTCTGTAGGAATTTCTTATATCAACTATACAAAGTGAACACAGAAGTCTTCATGATACTTAATAAAAATGGCTGCAACCTGAAAAACACCTAGTGTTTTTCACTGCAGCACTCTATCTCGAAAACAAGGGATGGGAATAGAATTCAGTGGGAGGGCCTAAAATGCACAAGGTCCTGGGTTTATTAGTCTCTAGTACTGTAAGAAGACAGTGTAGAGACAGGAAGATCCAGACGGCATTGCTTCTCTTATTCTTAGAATAAAATGAAGAATTAGAAGCCAATCTACTCAACATCAATTTAAAAATCCTAGTATATGAAATTAAGAATCTAGTGTGCAGTGTTTATTTCCTCCTGGAAAAGGCTTTTCTTAAAAATAAGCAAATCTGATACATACTCATTTAGTCTATATATAAACTTGCTGTATCTGAGGAAAAATATCAGCCAATTTTGTCATTAATTCCAGACTGTCAGCAAAGCTGGCCGAGACATCTGACCAGGCATCAAGTCCCTGCCTCCTAAACCATCTGCAGAGCAACAAGGTGACGGTGGTTCTAGAGAAGTTTGGACACTCCAACAAAGCCCAACACTGCGTTCCAAAGGTGACTGCAACAGCTGAGAGGGTACCTTGAAATCAAGTTGCAGCTAATGTCTGTGTCACCCCAGGCGGCTCTGAGGCTCCTTTCCAAATGCCATTTCTGGAAAGTGCACATTACAGTCCCCAGGTCAGCAGTTATCTGGTGTTGAAATAGCTCAGGTTTTATGTACTGCTTCATTTGTGATCATAGACAAGTCCTAGGTTTTATGTTCTCACAGCATGCACAATGAAATTATTTTCATTTAAGCTGTGTGGGGCAGGACTGGCAGATAAGAAAACAAAAAGAGATCCAAGAGCATTCCAGAAAAACCTTCACCAAGCTTCAAACCCTCCACCTTATTTTGCAGTGTGGTTCTCTGTCATGACTATTGATAGCTGCATCTACTGCCTAGGCACTGGGGTTCCAAAGAAGAGACCATACACACAAAACATCTATCATCAACAAACAACTTGCAAGATACCCAGGCTAGCTCACTCTCACAGAGATTTCCAGTGGACCTGGATACAAGTCCTGTCATGCAGGGGATGCTGGCCATGAGAAATCATAGCTCTAAATTGTCTTAGCAGGATGCCAGACATTACTCTGACCAGATCTCCATCACTCTGGGTTCAGCGATTGTCACCAACTCTTCCTGAATAGAAGCACTGGAGTTCTTGGGTGGAAAAATTTGTATACATCTCAGATATTATCACTTTCAAAACTTGATTCTCTAACTCAATGCTATGCTTAGAGGGAAGTTTTTAATAAATGATAATGATCCCCCTTTAAAAGCTAAACAATTTCTTAACAATATCATATAGCAAGTTTTTTTTTGTATTAACCTGAAAAAATAGCTGTGTCAGGAAAACAAAAGCTTTCTTTATGTAAAATAGGAACAACTTATTTTTTATCTTTGAGGTTATACCCATTCAACATGGCAAATTAAGTTGAACAGATTTTCTCTACTTATATTTTGTAAGTTGAAAAGAGAAAATTCCCCATCTCACTACAACTATATACCTTTTTCTTTAATGAAACTGTTTTTTGATTTTACATGTAATTTTATGGAACAGATCTCAATTTAAAGAATGTTAACCATCTTAGTTGGTTTTCTGTTGCTGTGATTAAATACCATGACCAAGACAACTTATAGAAGAAAGAGTTTATTCTGGCTTATGGTTCCAGAGGGACAGTCCATAATGATGGGGAGGCATGGCAGGAGTCAGCCAGAACAGAAAGCTGTGAGCTTTTATCCTCAAGCACACGTAGAAGCAGAGGGAGCAAGGTTGAAGAGAGGCAAGGCTATGAACTTTTAAGTCCACACCCATGGACATGCTTCCTCCAGGAAAGTCACACTTCTTGAACCTCCAAAAATAGTACCACCAACTCGAGCCATGGATTCAAATACTTGGAGCCTGTGGGAGACATTTACCATTCAAATCACCACTCTGATTTTAGGCAACTACTAGATAAAATGACCATGTGTATGATTTAAAAGATGCTGACTCTGTCCCTAAATTAGGTCCATTCAAGAAGAGATGAAGATCCGTATGTAACAAGAAACAACTAAGGAAAAGCTGGGTGTGGGAAAAGAAAAATCTCCAGATCCAGTGATTTCAACACAATAAAGTTTCTAGAGAATGTCGCTGCCGTAACTGATAGAAGGGCAGTCCAAAATCTGAGTAGTTGGGCTCTCTAGCCAAAAACAGACACTATCTCTAGGAAATGTCACTCAACACTGTGTAGAGTTCTCAGGGTGCAGGGGAGAAGTTGAGTCTCTCTCATCAGTCTCTAAGAGGCTTGGTAAAAAGCAGTCACACTCATGGGCTGAGAAATCAAGGATGGAAGTGGAAGGGTTTGGGGTCTTTGCAGAACAGAAGGCGCTGTCAGTGAGTGTGGAAGGCGGTTAATGCAGCCTGTGGGGTCAGAACAAAGGTGCTAAGTGGTGCCAGGTCCTCCAGTAAGTCATGTGCTGTAGTGTTAGAGATACACAGATAACAACTAATTCACACTTTGGAGGTATTTGAACCATTTCACAAATTATATTGGTTGAGCTATTTTAGGAAGAATTAGTTAGATTAAGAAATCAACAGTGAGAGGCAAGTGCAGGAGCTCAGGCCTATAATCCCAGCTGAGAAGACACCTGACATTGAAATCTGGCCCCCATGTATGCACGTATCAGTGCACACAACTGCATAGAATATGCAAAAAGAGAGAGACAGAAAGAGAATGTTCAGAGAGATTGGGGAGCGGGGGGAGAGGACAATCCAAGTTATAATTGGCAGCAGGTTTTCCTCTTCTGTGGCATTCACAATGGCAAGTTTATTAGAAGGCTTTGTAACCTCGTCACAGCCACTCCTTTGGGCATAGGAATTTATTTATCTATTTTTTAATTAACTTAAATCTCTTCTTAAGGTGACATGTTCTATGCACTTCATTGATTCTACAAATTTTTTTCATATAGTCATCCTTCAGTGCAAGTTGCCTACAAAGCAGAATATACAAAATATCCTAACAAGAATAAAAAATACGGAATAAAAATTAGAATGGTGGCATATGAGGCAGAACTTCTCAAGAAAGTTAAATATCACAAAGAGAAATATCCCATTCATAACCCGAAAACATTGAGAAGCACTAACACATTTGTCTGTGCTGAAGAAAAGTGATTGGAACAGCCTGCCTGACTCTGTGTTGCTTACAAGACACTCTGGGTTCCACAGACTCAATGTAGGAGCAAGATTTACCACAATAAAGTTTCTTCTGGACTCTGGTAGCTATGTCTATCAAAATTGATTGATACAGGTGTGGTGGCACAAGCCTTTAATCTCAGTTTTTGGGAGGCAGAGGCAGGCCAGTCTCTGTGAGATCAAGGCCAGCCTGGCCTACATAGTGAGTTCTAGGCCAGCTGAAAATACAGGGAGACCCTGTTTCAAAGAAAAAAGGAAACAAAAGACAAACAAAAACTTCATTAATACAATGTAAGAGGTTAACTCCTTTACGCATATTATTTCCATTTTAAAACAGAAAAGCATAAAACTGCCTCTCTTGATTTCCTAAAAGCATAATTTTAATGATGCTGTGTAGTTTAGCAAGGTCTAGTCCAATATTTGGTGTGTAAAAGTACAGTGCCTTAATTACTTGGAGAAGCCATGTACTCACTACCAAGGAAGTACATGTCTTTTCATTTGCCAGGAGAACCAAACATAAACTCCCATGAAAAACCAGGTTCTGAGATTAAGCCCCATTACTGTCAGAGCTCCAAGGGTTGTAGGAATGTATTCACACCAGAAAGACACGTCTGGTGGTTACTTAACATGTTCAAGCCCTGAGTTATCTGTGAGAACATAGACGTGAAAGCAAAACATGGTTTCTGACCTTATAGGGCTGAAGCTAAGTGTACACAATACTTGTCACCGGGAAGGGATGGTAGGAATGAAATAAACGTCGGAGAGAACTAATTAAAGCATCCCTTCTTGCTGCTTGCAGGGACCTCTGGGTACTGCCATACCAAAGTAAGAAGCACGATTTGAGCAGTTTAGGTGGGAAACTCAATAGGATCTGTAAGCTAGCCATGAAAGACGACAGGATAGCAGCCAGGCAAGGAGAAAGCATTCCAAGTCAAGAGAAAGCAAAGGCCCATGGAAAACACAAGTCAGAGAGAATGGCTCTTAGGAACAGGCTACATACACAGTGTGTGTGGAGAATGGAGAGAATGATTCCCCGGGCATGCTGAGGTGACAGAGGAGAGGCAGAGGGACCGGAGTGTGGCGCTCACATTAAGCGCCATAGAGTTGAGGCCAGACCTCTGACTGTAACGTTGGTGCAAGGCCCACTGTTTGGTGCCGTGTTGAAATTTTCCAAGGATGGTCCAAAAGCTACAGATAGGTAGAGGTTAGTGTCAGCCCACAGCCCAGGTCAGTACCTAGAAGGGCAGCAGAGAGGACTAGTACAGGGCAGCAGGATAACCGCATAGTAACCATCACCACAGGCTCAGGGGAAAGAGCACGGTGTGCCCAGGTCATGAGGTTGAAGAGAAGGTACCGGGCAGTAGGAAAATCCGAGTCATGAGGTTGAAGAGGTAAGACAGATCCCACATGGGCCACCCGTACCTGACCGGAAGTTGAAATGGTCAGCTCTGGGGAAGCGCTTCTGGCTTTGTGCTGAGTTGCATCGGCAGTCAGAGTGGTTTCCTAAGCAGCAATAGAAGCAGCCTTTGTTTATTGTGTGCTGACAATTTACCCAGCCCTATGCTAAGTGATTTGTATTCATTCTTATGATGATCTCATGAAGAGAAATTCCGAGTCTCAGTTTATAAAGAAGAGAGTGGCCACACAGAAGAGCTTACTTGCTCCAGGTCATGCATCTGGGAAGGGCCAGAAGAAATATTGGGAAGATTTGAATGCCAGTATCTTGTATCTGACTGCTATTTGCTAAGAAAGATAATAAATGTGGCTAATGATTATAAAATTAATCCAGGCAAACTAATTATTATTACTGAAAATAGAGATTATTAGTGACTTTAAGTTGTGTCATAGGGAGTAACAACATAGACGTTTAAATAAAGATCTGACTCCCGAGAAATAAGCAATTCTCTCTCCATGCAGTTGCAAAGTCTGTCAATACCACAGGTTCTGAACATCCAGAAAGAAAGAACTGTAGCCATGAAGGGGAACTCAGAATCATGACAATGAGGGAAGGAGGGAGAGGAGATGGAGAGAGAGAGAGAGAGAGAGAGAGAGAGAGAGAGAGAGAGAGAGAGAGTCCTGCCTTGGGTAGTGGGTTCCTTTTATGCTAAGGGTCAGTTATGGCTACTTCTTACACCGAAAGAGCCTCATGCAACCCAGAGAAATTCATTAAAATAGTAGACTTTCTGGTATGCCTTGATCCCTCCTGAAGGAACACTAAATTGCTACCAACTTAGGCCAATGAACCTAAGATTTGAGATTCAAAGAATAGTTAAGATGAGCGTTAGGCCATATTTTTGACATAGGGCTCATTATAGGATTTTTGGGTCATCAGCCCTCGTATGAATTATAAGCAGAATGTACAAACTGGCCCTGTGTATTTACAATATGTGTGTGTGTGTGTGTGTGTGTGTGTGATCTATCAAAAATTGTCTATACCATTCTGAGTGAGCAAGAAAGACCAGAGCCTGAAAATGACCTCTAAAACTTTATAAAATAATTATTGAATCATCTGCTATTTCTGGATTGGACTTCAGAGGGAATAAAACAAAAATAATATTTTCAACTTTGCAAAAATTTTCTTGGGAGAATTTTAGTCTAATCTTGTAATAAGATGCAGTACATTTGGAAATTTTTTATTAAATGTGATAAATGGACAAACTGGACTTAATAGTCCTTTGCAGTTTGCCTCCTCCTAATTAAAAACATAATTCTTGAATGGCCATAGCAACATGCTTTACTGTTAACTCAACATATACTAGAGACTAGTGGAAAATACTACTTGGATGTTTGGATTAATTAAATGACATAAGGATGGTTCATTTATAATTTGTAAGTAATGGTAAAATACATTTGGAAATGTAACTGAACTATACTTCAGTCATTGACCAGCACTATTTCTGTTTGGACTAAATAGGTTGTATTTTTAATAGGTGTATGCTTTTTAAAAATATATTTTATTTTATGTGTATGAGTGTATTGCCTGCATGATGTAAGCACATCCATGTATTACAGTGCTCACAATGGTCAGACAAGGTTGTCAGATCCCTTGGAACTGCAGTTATGGATGGTTGTTGGCTGCCATTTGGATGCTGGGAATTGAACCTGGGTCCTCTGCAAGAGCAGTCAGTGCTCTTAAGTGCTGAGCCATCTCTCCAGTCCTATAAGTATATGCCTTCAAAATTTTAATATTGGGCATAAGATGAATGGATGAAATAAGATGCCCTTATCAAATAAATATGCTGTCTTCTAGGTGAGTCAGATAGAAAGATGGGTAAAACTGGGGGGACGTGAGGTCATTTGAAGCTTCTCATCTCAGAAAAGCAAGAATTCTATTACAATTAACAGCTGCTCAAGACACTACTCTCTTCCCAGCTATACGCCTACAATTTTCTAGGAATGTCACAGGAAACCCTATTTACAGGGAAAGGGCATGTGCTAAACTCCTTGTGCAACCCTTGTAGCTTCTGGATTACAGTTCATCCATATCTCACAGCCTCGTGCATCATTCTTATCAAGAGAGAGTGAAGGAAAAATAAAAGGATTTATTGGCCACCTTCTGAAATGCCACCTAAGAGCCACCCCAAAGGCAGACCTGGCTAATGCTAAGCCTATGAACCACTTACTCTTCACGGAGGAGCCAGTTCCCACACCTGGGTAGACTTTCTTCCCTCCTCTCCCCTTCGAAACACATACTCCCACTTGGGTGTGTCTTACTTTCTTCTGAGTGCCTTTCAATGCCTGTGCTTAATCTTATATTAAAATATGTCTAATAAACTTTCCAGTTCTGCCTCACCACAAACAAACTAGTCCTGAAATTCTTTTCATCACTGATGCCATGGATTCCCGTCTGTCCTGAGTAGAGGGCCCAAACACTCTAGGGTGACTCTCCAGGCTCATTAACGAAGGTGACAGTAAGGAGAATGCCTCTGTTGTTTCTTTGTGAACATTAGGATAACAGATGGTATGAAGATTCACACTAGTTCTGGTGAGGTGGCACATACCTTTAATCCAAGCACTCAGAAGGCAGAGGCAGGCAGATCTCTGTGAGATCAAGGCCAGCCTGGTCTATATAGTGAATTCCAGGCCAGTTGGGGCTACAGAGAGAAACTTCCTCAAAAAAAGCAATAAAGAATTATGCTTAATGGGTCATTATCCAGTACTACTTCAAGTGTAAATCTCTTGTTTCTGTGGAAGCAGACATGTGGTTTCAATTTGGAGACACAGAGAGATAGACAAAGTACTTCTTCCACTAACGTAATGGAAAAAGACGGTAAAACTTCACCCAGGAGAGTATTGTTACAGGAGACAATAGCATCAGGATTAATCCAGGAGGAAGCCAGAAGGCAGAAAAAAGACTGGAAGCCCTTCTGCACTTGGGCTTCATAGCAAACAGAGCATGTTCAAGAAAACCCAGATATACAAGTGTAGGAGAGTTGGGTGCTAAGTGAAAGATCTATAAAACATCATGCAGCTCAAAAATCAGCACTTCTGGACTTTGTAGCTTATAAGCCCACTCCCATTTTGAAAAATAATTTCCTCTTCTTAATAAACTGTCTCCTTTCCTTTTTTTGGTTCAATTCTTTGCCCTAGGACACAAACCCTGGAAACTTCAGGTACCCTGGAACTCAGATCTGTTCCTAAAACAAAATAAATGACTTTTTGGAACCTATTAAATTGATGAAGTGACAGAACAGGATCTCAGTGTTTGCTTACCTGGAATGGAAAGAATTCACTAGAGAATCTACAAAAATACTCAGGGAATTGTGTTTAACAAATTACTAGGAGCCAAGTAGCAGCCACTGATAATAATGAACCTCCATGGCTTATAGACTTGGGAAACAATGTTCTCATTGGAATTTCTAATGGCAGAGCTCAAGAAGAATTGTGCGAAAACTCAAAAGTGGTATGGAAGAGTATGGAGAAACTGTACTCTCCCCTAGGCCTTGGTGGGATTTCATATCAGGAGGGGACAGAGAAATCCACTGAGATGCAATGCCTTTAAAAACCAAAACCATAACCTGCATGGGACAGACACACAAACTACAGCCTGTGGACATACATGGACACTCATCGAAGTTTCAAGAGAGCAGAGAGGAAAAAAAGAAGCTCTATACCAGAGGGAAGGGCAGAAATATGTCCAAGACAGAGTTCTGTCTGGTAGGAACTACAGAAATACACTTAAGGCAGGTCTCCATGTGCAAGATGGGCAGATACACTTGGTAAGATCACACTTCTAGCATCAGTCCAACTTGCAGGCAGTTCAACATATTGGACACTGTCTTTTCCAGGTAGCTCTCTTGGTCTGAGTTTCCTCCAGTTAGCACCACTTGTCCAAGAACATCTCTTAGCAATTGTTACTGCTTTCATAAGCTTGGGGAGGAACCTAATGAATCTGGTCAGTTTCAGGGAAGTCTTGGAGCTTATGAATTATGTACTTACTGAGTTGTAGGGAGCATCCCCACAAATTAGAATGCTTCACCTCCTTTTAGAACCTCCAATTTCTTAAAAGCTTCCCTATAATATAGAAGGCTTTGTCTTAGAGGAAATCGTTGCATAACAATATCACTGTTTAAGTCCCAGAGGGGAAATGAAAGAAATACAAAAAAGGGAAAGGACTGAAGAAAATAGAGTCACAAAGTATTTGAAATAAAATACATGAGGCAAAAACTGACAGAACTGAAGAAAGAGACAATTCAGTGAAAATTAGAGAATTCTAGTTGCTCTTCTCAGTAATGAATATATCAGACATAATCACGCAGGGACATACATTTAACCAACATTATGAAAAAGATGGATTTAACTGAGAAGTATAAACTCCATCAGCATCAGCACAACAGATTCCTCTCAAGCATGCAGGAAACTTTCTCTCTCATGGCCCACATGTGAAGCCAAAGCAAAGACCTCAGTGAATGTCAAATTGTTGAAATAGGGAGTTGGGATATTGCTTAGCAGCAGAGCTTTGACATGTTCAAGATCTTGGGTTCATTCCCCAGAACCAAAATAAAAGTAACTTAAGTAATCGAGATTATATAATTCAAAGTAATTAGAAAAGTACCCTGTAACATTGAAATTGCTACTAGAAGTAAAGAGGAATACCCAGTAAAAAGATATCTACTGTACGAAGATAGAACAGTCAGAAAATAAGCTCACTCAGCAACACACATGAATCACAGCTGGAGGATGGAACATCTTCCTTTAGGAATTAGAAAAAGAGACCAAAGTTAATAAAGATACAGAAAATGTGAATAATACTATTGTTACAGTTTCAGTTGGGTCTTCCCAGAATTCAGTCATTGACGATGTGACAGTATTAGAGATGGAGCCAGGCAATTTGTCCATCAGGGCTCCTTTCTCATAGTAAGATCAATTCCCTTATAAAAGAGGCTTTGTACTACATCTGACAATTTTACCTCTCTCCCTTCTGCCCTGTGTTTGTATTGCCAGCCCTTACCAGAAACCAAATGTCAATGCTTTAACCTGAGATTTCTAACTTCCAGAAATGTGAGGAATAAACTGAGATAATTATCATTATTTTATTTATCTACCATCTTTCAACCTATCATCTATCTTCCTATATGTCTCTATCTTTCCTTCCCCTCATATCTTATCTATCACCTGTTGTCTACCATCTGTTATTCATCTATTATGATATAACCTCCATCTCTCTCTAGACGTGTGTATGTCTCTCCCTACCATTTCTTATATGTCTTTTTCTAGCTATCATTTACTTACCTATATAGCACTATTCTTAAAATAATCTATATATTCTTTTTAAGTTCGCATATGTTGAATAAGATCAGCTATCTATGACCATAAATAAATTTTAAATGAAAAAAATACAGATATATCAGTGTGTTCTGTAAGTACAATGTAACTAATTTAGAAATAAGTAATTATATAACACTTAGAAATGGTCCCGAATTCAAAGAAGAAATCATAGGGGAAATTAGAAAAATATTTCAAACTAAGCATGATGAAAATACAAGTCTGCTGCTGCTTTAAGCAATTAGAAATAGAAGAACCAATTAAACCAGAGTAAATAAAGGAAGGAAAATGACACCGAGGAGAAGAGAGACCAAGTAGGTAAAAAACAAGACAGCCAACAAAATTAAAGCTGAAGATTTTTGTGTACTCTTACATTAATAAATGAGGCCAATCAGATTAATAAAAAATGGTGAGAATAAAACTTAATTTATGTATTTAAGTCATCACAGTGTACATTGACATAGTGTAAATATCATCTGTAAACTTAAAAATAATGATCTGGTGTCTTTTTATGTTGTCGTGATAAATCACAGTGACAAAAAGCCACTTAGAGGAGGAAAAGAGTTCGGTCACTTCCACTCCTAGGTCACACTCCGTCACTGAGGGAAGTCAAGGCAGGGCTTCAAGGCAGGAGCATGGTGCAGAAATGGTGGCCGAGTGCTGCTTGCTGACTCCCTCACAGGCTCATGTTCAGCTTGCTTTCCTATACAACCCAGAACCACCTGCCTAGGCATGGTACCAGAGTGGGTGGGGCCTCATATATCACTTGGTAATCAAGGCAGTTCCCCACATACATGCCCATTGGCCAATCTGATCAAGGAATTTCCAAAATCAAGGCAAGTTAAGAATTAAAAACAACTAGGACAAATAAGTCAAATTAATACAAAAAACAAGAAAATATCAGGGGCAAATGAAGTGCTGTCTTTATTAATCCTAGAGTTGTTGTTTATTGTTTTGAACAATTTTGTGCCTGCAAAGGTAGCTATTCAAATACTTAAATAAGATGGGAATATTTCTTGAAAAGTAAAGTTTGCAGGAGAAAAAATATATAAACTCAACACACACACACACACATATATGGAATCAAACTTAAGACAAAAGTTTTTCTACAAGTATGAAATTGTCAAAAAGTAAATATCTAGAAAACCAACCACAGTGGCTACCATCAGCTTTATTTTCTTTTATTGCTTTCTAGTGCTAAGGATGTACTCTAAAGCCTTGCACATGAAAGCACATGCTCTGTGCTGAGCTACCTTCTGAGTTCCTAATTGAAGACCCAGCTAAATCTTAGAATCGCTCTACCCTTCCTCTTCCTTCCTTCTCCTGCAATGAGTAATGAATTAGCAAAGAAAAGTAGTTACATCTACAGCAGATGAACCAAAAAGACAACCCAGAGCTAGATGATCAGCAGGAAGAGTGTTGAAAGTGAAGGCACGATAAACTGCGCCATTTTGCTCTGTGGATGCAGCTGGTCTTGTCGGGCCTGCGTAGGGGACATTTGTAAGTTCTATTAACTGCTTATTAGACTCCTAGTTGCTGTTGCTGCTACCTAGCTGTGACTTGGCTTTTGGCCTGATATGTGGCACTTTCTGGCCACAGGAGTCTGCTGAGCACCTGCGGGATGCACAGAGACCACTCAAGGGTGGGAAGGTGACCACAGCATGGATCTTACCACTAGCACTTAACATGTTCCATGAAATCTCCAGGATTCTCATTTTCTCCAACAAAATATAAGCATCATAATGCTTATGTTCTTATAAATTATGCAAATACCTGGCACATAAAAGACCATTTCTGTTGATGATTGTATGTGGGGATTACCTATACCTTAGAAAATCTTAATTTGGAGCTCTGTTTCAGTTTACACTTACTGTAGTAACCTTTGAAAAGGCCCTTTTCTTTAAGGTCATTGACAACAGAGAAACTTCCCAAGCTCAGCAGTTTCCAACTGCAGGATATGAGTATCTGAACAGTCGCTCTGTGTCATCTGTGTTATGACTGACCAAACCCCACTAACAGAGAAACCTAGGGAACGAATATTCACTGTAAGATAGCATCTCCAAAATAATTTCAAATAGAGGTAATAGACAAATAGAGCTGAACCAGTCAGTCTCACGAGATATGGCTCTGTCAAGCCCTCCACAACACCCTGATTCCTATGTTCCCATTCATAAAGATATGGGGAAGAGAAAACAATGCTCATAAACATTCTGTACATAGCATGATTAAAAATTCCAATTTCCACTTATTTATTTTTTAGACAGGGTCACAGACAGCCCAGCTTGGCCATGGCTGCTATGTAGAGGAAGATGGCTTTGAACTCTTGATCCTTCTGCTTATCTGTACCTCCTTAACACTGGGTTACTGGTGTGCATCACTATACCCAACTTTTAAATTTTGTTACAGTAAATAAGTAGAAAGCATCAAAACTGAAAGCTGGGGGAGAAAGGGTAATCTAAATCATAAACTAGGATGGAGAAGAAAAAGACACGAGAAGGAAGAATTTCTCTTACTATCAATTTTATTATAATTATGTGTTTAAACCTCATATTCTGGATTTACTTGCATGTAAAAATGATTGTCTTTTGGATAATACTTTGAAGTAAATATTCATTATGTTTTATAAATGTTACTTATTCTTCACTTAGAATCCACAAGTAATCATTCTATTTTGTGGCAACATAATATTCACATCCATAAACAACACTTTATTAAAGGATAGACAGGTAGAAACGCAGGTGATAGAGAGATGATAGACAGATAATAAATCAAAACTAGACCATTACTACAGAAATAAAAGAACTACATGTGGCATAGTACTATAAACTCTATTTTATTTAAATTTTAACAATTAGTTCAACTAGTTCCAGTTTAGAAGTGCAACTCTGATTTTTACAGTGTGGATATTTTATACTCACTGTGATGTGATAGGTTTAGAAAAACATTTCAAGTAAAGATAGATCTAATGAAAGAGTGGATATTGGTTTGAACTGTGAGAGAGTTGATGTTATAAGCTGCAAGGTACAGATACACAAATGCACATTTTGATCACTTATCAGCTCTCTTTTGCCTTACTATGTAACAAAAACAGTAAGTTTAGACAGAAATTCTGTTCTAGATAAATGTCTCAGAAATTCATTATTTACTGTAATGTGTATACAGAACACTGAGTTCCATAGGCTTTGAAGGTCTTCATTAGCTCTAGGAACTGTGTGGCTATTAAAGGTTTCAGCATTTTATTAAATTCTATGGTGCAGATCTTCAATATATATTTTTCAGTCTTTCAGAGGAAGAAAATCTCAGGTTTTTCAGGTATATTCAATCATAGAATTCTATAAAAACATAGTGAAAGGTTAGCATTTCATAGAATAAACCAGGATGCCTCTTTCTAATCAGTCACTGCTATCAGCAGTCAGTGACCAGGAGCACCAGAAGATGAAAGAACAGGAGGACCAATATGATTCCAAGTAGGTGAAGGAAGCTGCGTCTTCAGAGCAGCAACAGAGGCAAGTGTTGGTCTCAGTGGCTGACAGAAAGGAATAGACTGCAAGCCTGTGCTTCACTAAATTGGGAGTGCATAGTGGACACTGAAAACTGAGATAGGCCTGGTGATGTGGAGGTCTAGAGAGCTCAAGACCATAAGAGAAAACAATTACACTGTATTTTATCTTCTTTGCTAAAATGCTAGGAAGAGTTCCTCCCAAGTAGGGCATCTAAACCTGACTATCCTGACTTGGATGGAAGCTCTGGGTTCCTGCTGCCTGCTGAACTTAATAGCATGGCAGAAAGCACAACTTCAATGTGATTGGCAAGAATCAAGATGCCATTGGTGGACATGCAGGAGGAGCCTGTCTTAAGCCTTTCCATGCACTCAAATAGCCAGGATCCCGCCATGATGTGACAAGATCTAATACACTGCTCATGTAGGACCATGCATTGAGGAGCAAGATTTAAAACATCAGGAAGGGTTTTGAAACCCACACTTTTCACAGTTTACTTTCACGAAGGGAGGCTCCAAACCCTCCAGGCACATTTAAGTTATATCTTGACTGCTGTGTTAATTATCAGCTTAGTTTTAACATGATAAAACCAGTGGTCATTCTTAAGTCCCTACCTTGCCAGTGGTACTTTGCTTCAGTGATGGCGGCTTCCTCCTGCAAAGGTATGTCTGCCTTCTTTGGTTCCTATCCATCTTCCTAATCTCCAAAAGTTGGGATGTTTCTGGTTTCATTCTAAGGCCTACTATGACATCCTCCCTGCTGTGTGTGTGTGTGTGTGTGTGTGTGTGTGTGTGTGTGTGTGTGTGTGTAGTCAAGGCTGGACTGGAACTTGTGATGCCCTTGACCCTGCCCCTGCCCCTGCCAAGTGTTGGGGTTGCAAGCCTCTATCAGCAGCTAGGCTTGTGGTCTCTGGACTTTGTCATCTGGTTTCATGGTTTTCAGCAACATGGATATCTTCTTGATTCCATAAACTCACCAATGTGTACATTCAGCCTGGACCTCCTGGGCCTTAGTCCTTTGTGCAGGTCAGCCTAAGCCACCCCCATACACAAGGGGCAAAGGCGCATTCAACCTGTGCTTCCTTCACCCAGCGAGACCATTAGCAGAAGCTACTCAGGTGAAGAGATTTAGAAGCATTCTTAATTGCTCACTTTGTTCTCCTCTGTTTTTTAATCCAACTCCACTTTCTGGCTTCCCCTGCCTCTCACCTCCACCCACTGCTGCTCAACCTCATTGTTCTTCCTGCTTCTCCCCTGACTCCCTGCAATAGATTCTCAGTGCAGCAGCCTAAGTGGCCCTGTAATCCCATTAATAAGACAAATCGCACTAGTTCGCTGCTCTGATCTCTCTGGCACCTTCCCTTTGCCCCCAGGATTACCATCCATGCTCAGAATGGCTCTCACAGGTCCGCAGCCTCCTACGGTTCTTGCCTCCCCTTGCTTCCTAGTTCCCCTTTGTCCCTATTGTTCTGCGGACTCGCTTTCCAGTCACTAGCATGCTGAGGCACTCTAGCCTTAGCTCACTCCTGCTCCCCGCTCCCGTCTAGAACTTAGTCTTCCTAGTCCTAATACATGATATTTGGAGGCAACTTATATTTAGCAGTTGGAGAAAATAAATTCCTTCTCTTCTCCACTTCCAGAACAGCAGCTGGATATGGAGTTTCTTCTCTGAGGTGCTTCACATACCAATTTCAACTTCTCTTGTCTTTTTCTCCTGTCCTTGAGTAAGAAGACTCTGTTGGAAAATTTGGGCTGCAAATTTTTTGGAAACATAGGAGCAACATTTATTCTAACAACAAAAACAAACGCACATGTGATATATCAGGTGTTAATAATCACAGACTCTCACAGGCTCTGTCATACAAGCATTGTCCCCAACTTCAGTAGGGTTTTATCACCAGTCAGCAGGAAAGTGCATGCTGTTTTCATCTATTTTGGGTTTGCTTTTTCATTACGTTGCTTCCAGGATTTCTAACTGCTTTCTCTTCCTTTGTAATGACACAGACAGTTATGGATTAAATTGGTCCCTTTAAAAGTGGTCTGAAGGGTCAGGTAAATAAATCATTTCCCACCTTTAAGGGGCAGGTGTGATCTGCTCTGAAGTCTTTTTGAGTAATTACTCTCATGATTGTTGCTTCAGCTTGAAGAAGATTCATGGAGTGTGAAAAACATGAGAGTTTTTCAATTCAGTTTACTTTTTAATTTACTTTTTTTTTCATCGATTTAGGGATTTTTAACATTTTAGCTTTTTTTTTTTTTTAATTTAGGGTTTTGTTTTTTTTAATCAACTTCTTCCCGGACTAGATTGGTAGAGAGTTTGAAATACGAATTCTTATGAGGTGCTTCACATACCGATTTTAACTTCTCGCCTTATATGCTTCTCCTGTCTTTTGTAAATTTTGTAATCAGACAAGATCAAGCACATTTAGGGCAGTATGGACAGAGATGTAGATTTCTGTAAAATAACTCTGAACATTAATTACTCTGATCTAACTTACATAGAAAACAGTTTCCTCTGTTTAATCTTATACATGTAATGATTTGGTTTGGGATAATTTATACATTAAAGATAAATGTTTTGTTCTGCCTACCATTATGAGAATAGCTCACTGTACTTTATTAAAGTCAAATTTTAAAGTGGAAAAAAGTTCATAGTCAGCACAGATATTCACTTAACACCATATTTCTTCTCTTGCTGTCCTGTTTTAAATACATCAGTGCTAACTTTGCCAGAACTGAGTTAGTTTATCTCCTTGTTTTTTCCTCAAACAGCAAATGTATAAATAGTGCCTCATTAAAGGACTTTAGCACCTGCTCTGCCTGGTGCAGCACTCTCATCACAGCTTGAAAAACTGCCCTCATCTGAGTTCCCTAGGAGTATTCCTCTGTGAACCTTGGTTGTCCATTCAGGATTGTAGATTATGCTTGAGTTTTTAAAAACAACAGTGATTTTAAAAAGAACCTCTTGCAAACAATTCCTCCTTGTCTATGAAAAATATCTTCTAAGACTCCCAGAAGATTCCTAAAATGATGTCCAGTCAATGCCCCACCCTACATAGACAGTCAGTCCTAGTTGCATTTCTGTTGCCTGACAAGAAGAGACAGGAGGAGAAAGTGTTTATTGGGTTTACAATTCCAGATTACAGAGGGTCATGGTGGGGAAGTGAAGGCAGGAACTTGGAGCAGCTAGCCACATGATATTCAACGCCAGAAGCAGAGAGATGAATACATGCATGCCACTTGTATTCAGCTTTCTCCTTATAGTTACACAGTTCAGGACCCACAGCCAAGGAATGGTGCTACCCACAATGGGGCAGGGGGCCTCCCACATCAATTAAAGCAATCAAGATAATCCCCACAGATATGCCCATAGGCCAACCTAATCTAGACAACCTCTTGTTGAGACTCAATTCCCACGTGACTGTACCTTGTATGAGGTTAACAAAAGGAATCCTCATAACTTAATTATCACAATGCTCTTTTCTTACATATACAACCTTATGATCAATTTTGTATCTTTACTGTTTGTCTTCATCTGCTTTTTCCTTTCTTTCTCTGCCTGAGCAAGAGATTAACAACAGGAACTGGTGAGATAGCTCAGAGGTTAAGAGCACTGGCTGATCTTACAGAGGACACTGCTCAGTTTTGAATATCCACATGGCTACTAATATTCAACTGCAATGTAACTCCAGTACCAGGGGATCTGAAATCCTCTTCTGGCCTGTGCAGGCATTGCATGACATGGGTGCATTTCATGTATGAAAAAAAACTTATACACATAAATATACATATATATGAATGAATTTTTTATTAAAGAAATAAACAATAAAAGTAAATAGGTCAACTATAGCAACATACTCTAATACAGTTATGTGAATATATGCGATTCCATGGTTCACGTGATGGTAAACACTATGGACTCTGAAAAGTGGTGTGAGTATGGGCTGTCTCTCTCAAATACTCTATTGTGCTATAGAATTGGGGATTTTTTTTCATATCTTAAGCATTTTACTGTCTCTCATTGTCATAGCTGAATTGCCATCATCTCTACTCCTGTCCATCAGGACTATTACTAAGCAAAATAAATGTTGATTGAACACATCACTCTGATTCCATAACAGTTGATCTGATAATCTGATTGATGTGAAATAACTAACTGCAGGGGAGCATATACAGTGTAGAGATGCTGGCAAAAGAAGAGTTTATGCAAGAGCAAATGATTTCATCACACCCCTGAGAACAGCACACGATTTGAAATGTGATTGTTTCTGGAGTTTTGCATTTAATATTTTTTAATTGTAGTCAATCCCTGGTCATCAAATCTGTGAACGGCAGCTGAAGCACGGGAAGGGGAGGGTCTGCTGTGATGCCTGTACAAGTGGAGCAAGTGTCAGTTCCTAATTAAGTTCTTTTCCTATCATCTCAGTCTTCAAAATGCGATAAGAATAAAATAGAACGTGAACCATCTTCACACTTATGAAGGTAAAGTTGCTCAGACACCATTGGTGAGTTTCTCGAAGACATCTGATAACATCTTGATATATTATATGCTGTTATACTCACTTTTACCATAGCAAATTTTCCAGTTTATATCTCAGGATTATCTCATTTTAAGTAATAATGTTTTATTTATTTATTTTTAATAATTTTAATAGATTACAGATTCATACAATATATTTTAATCATAGTCAGACCCCATCCCACCATGCACACTTTATTACCCCCCCTCCAGACTTCATATCCTCTATTATTGTTTGTAATTTTTTAAGGCCTGTAGAGTCTAATTTGTGTTTCCTAAATACTCTTGGGGGTGTGGATCTATCTCTTGGAGTCCAGTCAATCTACCAGGTGTCACACAAGTGACTCTCCCTTTCCCAGGATCTATCACTTCCCAATAGATTCTCATCTAGTTCTGGGCCTTTCCTCCCACCTTCCTCATCCATGCTGGGTACCTGTCTGGCTTGAGCTAGCACAGATCTTGTACATACTGTCATAAGTGCTGTGGATTCATATGTGTAACTACCCTGTGATGTCAAGGCAGTACGGGTTCCCTGTATTCATCTACCACTTTTGGCTCTTACAGTCTTCCTGCTCCCTCTTCAACAACGATCCCTGAGTCTTGGGAGGAGAAGGTGTGATATAGGTGTCCCATTTAGGGCTGAGCATAATTCATTATTCGCTACACATTGACCAGTTGTGGTATTTGTGTTAATTGCCATCTGCTGCAAGAAGAATCTTCTCTAGTAAGAGTTGAGAGATGCATGAATCTGTGGGTATAACAGTAGGTCATTATAAATTAGTTTAATATTATGTCTATTTAGCAGAATGATAGTGGAAGTTTTTCCCTATGGCCTATGCTGCCTATCCACAGGTTCTTGACCCTGCTAACAGTGTCAGGTATGGACTTCCTATTGTGAAGCAGGCTTTAAATCTAATTAGAAGGTCACTGGTTACTCCCATAATATTCATGTCACTATTGCCCCAGTGGGTATATTTTACCAAGCCTGATGTTATTGCAACTTGCAGGGTTCACAGCTAGATAAAGGTGATGAATACTTTTCTCTGCCTGTAATATTCATATAGCACCTTCTAGTATTATGAAAGTTATCCAGTAAGATGTAGTTTCACAGTCAGTTCCAGCCTGATTTCTCCTTTTTTTTTCCCCCGGACTTAGATATGTAGTGTCTTTAACAATAAGAAGGGTCCTAATGTCAAGTTATGGTGGGTAACAAAGAGCCATGACAACAGTTGGTATTATTTGAAGGTCAATGGGATCTCTCTGGTAAACAACTTTAAAAAAAAATCAACAACTTCATTTCTGGCACTGGAATTTTTATTTGCAACTCTGTGATGTCTATTAAGGTCATTGAACCCTTGTTAAAGAGTAACTACATTTGAACTCTTTTAAATTGTATATGTATATACTGAAAGAAGTTTCCACAGCAAGTTTCCATATGACTCTTTTAAAAAAAGCTTTTAGTGTTAGTTATCCCTCCCCCACTCCTTCCCATGCACTACCCTTTATTACCTGCCCTGTTTAACTCATCCTATCTTCTATCCCATTTCCTATTTGTATCACTGTATACTAATCTCCCATCCCAGCCATGACCCCTTAACTAGTTTCCTGACATCCATGAATTTTGCAATTAATATACACCTATCTAAAGACTGAAGGCTAGCACATAGGTTGTTTTCATTTCCTGGCACTTGTGAATAGGGCAGCAATGAATGGATGAATGGGTATCTCTGTAGTAGAATTTAGATTCCTTTGGATATATGCCTAAGAGTGGGATAAGTGGATTGTGTGGTATATCTATTTCTAGCTTTTTGAGGAATATCCAAACTGATTTCCATAATGGCTACACAAGTTTGCAGTCCCAGCAATGAATAATAAGTGTCCCCTTTCCCACATCCTTGCCAGCATTTGCAATTGTCTGGCTTTTTGTTGGATCTTAGCCATTCTGACTGAGGTAAGATGAAATCATGAAGTAGTTTTAATTTGCATTTCTCTTATGGCTAAAGATATTGAATACTTAAAAAAATATTTTTCAGCCATTTGTGGTTCACCAATTGAGAACTCTCTGTTTAGTTCCTTGTCCCAATTTTCAGTTGCGTTGTTTGTTTTGTTTTGTTTTAGTTTAAGATTTATTTATTTTTATTGAATTTTTATTGATTTTTTTGTGTATTTCATGGAAAACATCTCAATCAATCCTAATCACTTTTATGCCCCCTTCCTCATCAGCACCTTCCCACAGCAACCGCCCCCGAATTCATACATTCTGTCACTTATTTTATGTCTTATGAATGTTTTGCCTATATGCACATAAATACGCCATGTGTGTGCAATGCCTGTGGAGGTAAGACAAGGTCATAGGATCCCATGGAACTGCAGTTAATGATGGTTTTAGCCTCCTTGTGGGTTCTGAGAACTGGACCCAGGTCTTCTGCAAGAGCAGCCAGTGCTCTTAACCACTGAATCATCTCTCAAGCCCCAAAGGTAGTTTGTTTTTCAATGTTTAGTTTTGGGTTCTTTTCTTATTCTAGATACTAACGCTCTGTCGCATGTCCAGATGGTAAAGATTTTTTTTCCCATTCTGTAGATTACTACTTTCCTCAGATTATGATGTCTTTTGAAGTACAGAAGGGTTTTAGTTCATGAGGTCATTATTTGTCAATTTTAATCTTAATGCCAGCATTATTGGCGTCCTGTTCAGAAAGTCCTTCCTTGACCTATAAGCTCCAATGTATTCCCTACTTTTATCATAGTTAAGATATCAGGTCTTATGTCAAAGTATTTGATTCATTTCGAGTTGAGGTTTGTGCAAGATGAGAGGTAGGCATCTAGTTTCATTCTTCCATATATAATTCACCAGCTTGACCAGGACCATTTGATGAACACGCTGCTATTTGTCGAATATGTGCATTTGGCCTCTTTGTAAAAAGAGTATGGACTTAAATCTGGGTCCTCAATTCTATTCCACCGAAAAATTCAGTCTATGCTTATAAAAGTACTGTGCTGTTTTTATTACTATAGCCCTATAATATAATTTGAAATAAGGGATGTTGATGCCTCCAGCATTTCTTTTATTGTTCAAGATTGTTTTGGACATCTGAGATTTTTGTGTTGTATGAAACATGAGATCAATTTTCCAATGTCTGTGAAAAACTGGGGATTATGTTGGATCTATAATTTACTTTTGGCATGAAGGCAATTTTCACATCAATTCTACTAGTCCATAATCATGGAAGGCCTTTCTATATGATATCTTCTTTCCTCAGTGTCTTTAAATTTTTATTATACAACTTGTTCGTTTCATGGGAGATTTATTATAAGATATTTAATAGTTTTGAGGCTGTCATGAGCAGATCATTTTCCCAAGTTCTTTCTCAGTATGTTTTGTAGATGTTGTATAGGAAAGCTACTTATTTTGTGTGTTAACTTTATAATTCTGCTCTGAATGTGTTTATCAGTTCTGGGAGTTTTCTGGTAACGTCTGTAGGGATTTTTATAAATACAATTGTATCATCTGCAAATAAAAGTACTTTGAATTCTTCCCTTCCGGTTTATATTCTTTTTATCTCTTTTATTTGTCTTATTGTTCTAGCTAAGACTTTAAATATTATATTATACAGAAATGGAGTGAGTGGTTCCTGATTTTAATGGGAATGCTTTGAGATTTTTTCCATTTTGTACAATGCCAACTATGAGCTTATTATATATTGATTTTGTTATGTTGAGATGACACTTGTATTTCAATATTTTCCATGACTTTTATCATTGATGGGTGCTGTATTTTTGTCTAAGGCATTTTCTGCATTTAATGAGATGATCATGTAGTTCTTGACCTTAAGTCTGTTTTTTTTTTTTTTTTATTGTTTACAAATGTTGAGCCACCCCTGCATCCCTGGAGTGAATCTGACTTGATCATAGTGTTTGATCTTTCTGCTCTGTTCTTGTATTTGGTTTCTATTTTACTGAGATTTTTTTGTGTGTCTATATTCATTATAGAGGGGAGACTACAATGTTCTTTTTTGCTGGGTCTTTGTCTGTTTTTTGTATGAGAGTAATACTGATTCATATAAAGAATTTGGGAGTGTTCTTTCCTAGTGTATTCTACAGAATAATTTGAGTAGTATTGCTATTAATTGTTCTTTGAAGTATCTGGTCCTGGAATCTTTTACTTGGAAGATTTTTACTTACTGCCTGCATCTATCTCATTGGTTTTTATGGGTCTGTTTAATTTATTTGTCATTTTGATTTTAACTTTCATAGACTGTATATATCAGGAAATTTATCCACTGCTTTTTGATTTTCCAGTTTAGTGGAACATAGACTTATAAAATATGGCCTTATGGTTTTCTAAATTTCCTATTGTAATATTTCCTTTTTCATCTCCGAGCTTGTTAATTTGGCTCCCCTCACTTTTACCATTAATGGTTTGTCAATTTTGTCAACCTTGTCAAAGAACCAACTCTTCATTTCATTCTTTGTAGAATTCTCTTCATTTTTATTCCATGAAGTTTAACCTCAATTTTACTTATCTCTTTCCAGATACTCTTTTAAGGTGTTGTTTGTTCTTGGTTTTCAACGACCTTTGAGTGCATTACTGCCTTATTTATATGAGATATGTATAATTTTCTAATTGTCCTAGTTTGCTTTCTATTGCTTCAACAAAAACAATGATCAAAACCAATTTGAGGAGTAAAAGGTCTATGCCATCTTACTCTTCCAGGTAACAATCCATCACTGAGGAAAGTAAGACAAGACTTAAGCAGGGTAGGAGCATGGAGGCAGGAAACGAAGCAGAGACCACGGATGAATGCTGCTTACTGGATTGCTCCTGTAGCCTGTGCTCAGCCTGCTTATGTATACAACCCAGGACCACCTATCCAGGAGTGACAACTCCCTCATCACTCAATAATAAAGAAAATGCCTCACAGACATGCCCATAGGCCAATCCAAATGTGTAAATTCTCCAGTTGATGTTCTCTTTCCCAGGCATGTCAAGTTGACAACTGAAGCTATCAGTTCAGTGATGTTGGCACTTAATGCTATATTTTTTTTTTCCTTTTAGAACTGCCTTCATTGTGTCCCATAGATTTTGGTATGTTGTCTTTTCATTTTCATCCAATCTAGGATTTTTTACATTTCCTACTTGATTTCTCCCTTCACCCAATTTTTCCTTCATTAGTGTGTTGCTTAGTTTTCATGAGTTTGTGTACTTTTACCCATTTCTATCATTATTGACAAATGGCTTTATTCCTTTGTGGTCAAATAGAATGCAGAGTGTCATTTCAATTTTGCTAAATTTGTAGATACTTGTTTTGTGTCTCAGTATGTGGTTGATTTTGGAAAAGGTACCAGGTACTGATGAGAAGAAAGCATTTTCTTTCGAGTTTTGGTGGAATGTTCTTTAAATGTCTGTTCTGTACATTTGGCTTATGATGTCATTTAAATTCATGGTTTTTGTATTTAGTTTTTGTCTGTATGACCTATCTGTTGATGACAGTGGGATAAAGAAGTCACTCACTATCACTATGTTGGAGTCAATGCATGATTTTAAATATAATAGAGTATGTTTTTATAAAATTATGTGCCCCTATAGTTGGTGCATGTATGTTTAGGACTGTGAAATCTTCTTGATGTATTTTTCATTTAATGAATATGAAATGGCCTTACGTATCTCTTCTGACAAATTTTAGTTTGTAATATATTTTGCAGATAATAGAATAGCTAGACCTTATTTCTTCTTTCCACTTCATTGGAATAGCTTTTGACATCCATTTACTCCAAGGTGATATCAATCACTGGTGGTGAGGTGTTTCTTAGAAGCAGCAAAAGGGTAAATCCTATTTTCTAAATCAACCAGTTAGTTTGTGTCTTTTTACTTGGGAATTGAGTCCATCAATATGGAAAATTATTATTGACCAATGTTTTTTAATTCCTGTTATGCTGTTGCTGTTGTGTTGTTTTCTTAGAACTCTTTTGATTAACTGTTCTTTAATTGTTTGTTGTTGTTGTTGTTGTTTATTTATTCTTTGTGCCCTCTTGAGGCCTTATGGATGTAAATTCCTTAAATCTGTTTTTGTCATGGAAAGTTTTTCTTTATCCTTTGATTACAAATCATAATTTTGCTGTGTGTAGTAGTCTGGGCTGGCATCTGTGTGTTCTTTCAATGACTTGGAGAATATCTGTCCAAACCCTTCTGTCTTTCATAGATTCCATTGTAATTCATTTGTTAGTCTCATGGGCCTGCCTTAATATGACTTCATCTTCCCCTCTCTCAGCTTTCAATATCTCTTCTTTGTTCTATACATTTAGTTTTTTTTTTTTTTTGCCTATTCTATGACATAAGGAGTTTCTTTTCTCAACCTATTTGGTGTTCTGTATGCCTTTTGTACCTTAATAGGTATCTCTTTCTTTAGATTTGGGAACTTTTCTTCTGTGATTTTGTTAAAATTATTCTCTGTGCCTTTAATTTGAGTTTCTTCTATACCTCTGATTTATAGGTTTGGTCTTTTATAATGTTCAGGACAGCCTGTATATTTCATTCCTGGGTTATTTTAGATTTGACATTTTCTTTGATTGAGCAATCCATTTTTACCAACTTTGTCTTTAAGATCTGATATTCTCTATTTGACTTTATCCATTCCCTTTTGGGTCCTTAGCTTTTTGTTTGAGTTCCTGAGTTTTTCATTTCAAGATTTATTTCAGTTTGACTTTTCTTTAGATATTCTAATTGTTTATTGAATTCTAATTTGGTGTCTTTAATTATTTTAGTTAGTTCATTCCACTGCTTTTTGATAGAACAAAGAATGGAAAGGGTCCATGAAAGAGGCATGGTGGCACACAGGTGGTGTGAAAGAAAGGTACAAAAGGCAGCTGAGAAAGATCAGGCGATGGATGGATAGAATCATTCAGATCCAAAATGAGCAGAGAAAACAGGGTGTCAATAATGTACACAAAACTAGTTTACTGCTTCCTGGTTGTCTTCCTGGCCCTCACATCCCTGCTTCTATGCCTTGCCCTCTGAAACTGTCAGCAAAAATAAGCATTTTCTTTTGTTAAATTGCTTTATCTCAAAGTATTCTATTACAACAGAAAAAATAACTAATATAGAAATTGGCACCAAATAAATAGTTGCTTTGTAAACCTGACCATGCTAAATTTTGGAGGAAAGTGGAAGGTTTCAGAAGCTTGACTAGAAAAGTCATTGAGTAGTGTGGATAGTGTTAATGGGCCTTCTGGGGGAGCTTGGAAGATAGGACTGTTGAGAGTAATTTGGACAATGGAGACCCAGTTTATGAGGTTTCAAAGGGGAGCATGTGATAGTTTGTCAAAGAATCTGATTGTATTTTGCCTGTGCCCTGAGAATTTTTGAGAGGCTGTATTTAAAAGTAATGGAATACGTTTTCTGACAGAGGAGATTTCAAGACAGCGTAACATCGAGTCTGTGACATTGTTATTAGTGATTACACTTATGCATATTTACAATAGAAAATAGCAATAAGTGGGGCAGAAGGAGATATAAAACATGCAGTTTGGAGAAAAAATGAGTGCTGGGAAGCTTAAGGTTATAGTCAAGTCATGCTCTAGAAGAGAAACTATAATTGGTAAAGAGATTAGTACCATTAAATAGAAGCCTCCTTGCTAAACAATGGAAAAATAGGACAAGTACCCTAATAGCAAGGCCCAGCCCATCTAAGGCTCCAATTTGTGAAAGGAGAGACTCTAAGGGGTTTTCTGTCCCTGGAAAGCAAATAGTTAGGGACATTTAACACCAACTTCAACATGCTAAAACTGCTACAAGTGTACTCTAAGGGCCTGGGCCCCATCTCAAGCTGCTAGCAGAACTTGGGAGTATTGTTTACATGGTACTGGTTTCTGAGGCAAAAAGATGCAAGGTTGAAGGAGTAGAATTCTTCCTCAGAGAACCACTGAGGCCAGGCAATGTGTGGCAGGGTGGAGTCTTTGCAAGATGATCATGAGCGGTCACTGCATGAAGATGTAAAACTTTTGCATTTGGATACCAAAAGATGCTGTACATACCAAAGCCTTGAGATGTCAGCCAAAGAGGGCTGCATATAGGGAGTGGAACCAGTCCAGGAGAGAGATACATGTTGCATGCACAACTGGAGAGGTGGAACCACCTAAGCCCTTTCAGACTAAAGTCCTGCATACCTGATATGGAGCTGTCAGATTTGGAGTTTGTCTTCTTGTGTTTTGGTCTTGTTTTGGTGCAATCTTTCTTTGATATATCCTCATTCCCCTTTTTTGGAAGGTGTTTGTGTATTTTGTGTCATTGTATGTTAGAAATACATAAATTGTTTTAATTTTACTTGGTGTTACAGTGAAGAGATTGCCTTATATCTCAGAATAGACTTTGGAATTTGAATAGTGTTAAGACTGTTAAAGACTATAGAGACTTTTGAAGTTGGACTAAATATATTTTGCATCATGAGATGGTCATAGGCTTATGGGAACCAGGGGGAAAATGATGTAGTTTGACTGAGAAATGACTCTCACAGACTCACTCATGTATTTGAACACTTGGTCCTTGGTTGATGGCATTGTTTGGAAAGGTTATGGAATCTTTTGGAGATGGCGAAAATATATCACTGGGAGGCAGGCCTTGGGGTTTTAATGGCCAGGCTCCACTTCCTCTTCTCCCTCTGTGCTTCCTGACTGTGGGCCAGCCTCATGTTCCTCTGTCATGGTTTCCTGGATATAATAGAGTGAATCTACTCTGGAACTGTAAGTCAAAATAATTCCCCTGTTTCCCGTTAAAAAGAAAAAGAAAAAAAAAAGGTTTATAAAGAAGTTAAAACACATGAGATCCTGGCCTTGATCATATGGAGACTGAAGTAGATGTGACTGAAAATATTTAGGAAGTAATGCTGGCAAGACTTGATAACTGTAGTTGGTGTGTCAGAGAAGGATGGTGTCGAGATTTCCATGACATGGAATGCCTGCAGGACGCAGGCATCATGAAATGCAGTGAATACTCTCTCACAGGAACAAATTTGGCTGTTCTGAATTTGCACAGAATTAATAAGTACACCTGGGCATAAGCAGTAATTGTATGCCATTGTAAGGCGAGTCAGAACATGTGGAGACAGCAGAGGGAGAGAAAGGCATGCTGTATGTGAGAGACGGGGTGGACCAGGCAAGGAACCCAAGAGCAGTCACCAGTGCTAGAACAGTAAAAAGCTCAAGAAAGGTGGTGAGATGACACATTTCAAATTAGCATGCTTTTACTGGGAGGCCTAGCCAGCATTCTCATGTCCTGAACACGGTGACTTTTGATTCCTTAATGCAGCTAGTTTTCCTCATACACTTCTTGTCAGTCATCTAATTTACAGAACTGCTTAATAAAAACTACACCACCTCAATCTTGTCTTTACACCTAAAATATTCTCTGAGCCATATGGATTCCTTTCCTTTCCTTTCCTTCCTTCCTTCCTTCTTATAGTTATTTATGTATCTATCTTGTATGTCCATTTTCACATGTGATGGGGCACAATTACCATGATGCAGATGTGATGGTTAGAGGACAGCTTGGAAGCTGCAATTCTCTCCTCCCACTATCTAAATTCCAAGGATCCAAATCAGGTTATCAGCCTTGATGGCAAGTACCTTTACCTGCTGAGCCATCTCACTGGCCCTCAGATGGTTATTGAATCATTATCCTTGTCTTAATCACTTAAGTAGTCAGACATATCTCCACTAAAATAAAAGTTTATTTTAAACTCTGTGTATCTGTCAGTTTAACATAAATGTACATCTTTAATCTTATTTATTTTGTGTGCATGTACCATAGTGCACATGTGGAGGTCATAGGACTACTTGGGGGCAACAATTCTCTCCCTGCCTCATGTGGGTTCTGGGGATTGAATTCAAGTCATCAGTCTTGGCAGAAAGCACCTTCACCTGCTGAGCCATCTCACTGGCTCACAATTGCATATCTTCATTAGAAAAGAATCTTTTCTCTGACATGCCACTCTCCAGAAGTAGTCAAACCTATATTTTATTCATAGATATCGTCTCAATGGTTTTATCACACCATGATTGGCTCCTGGCTTTCTATAGTATGTAAAATTCTAAGACTATATGGAACAGCAGAGTGGTCCCACAGCACTTCGCACTGCTGCCTTTGCTGGAATGAATGATAGTGAGTTGTCTTTGGCAAAAACGTGAGATATGAAAATCTTTGTGTATGATAAAAACCGAAGACTCTGTTACCAGCTTCCATTTATTGATAGGAATTGCAAGAATAAGGCCTATTCATAAATATGTAAACACATTGGAGACTAATTTAAATTCTGATCTGTACTTATTCATGGTGCAAAATGTTTTCGTGGGTTTTTCTATGAATATTTCTTTCTATGCTTGCACATGTAGCCACATCCCTGGCACAATTTGGCTGTAAAAGCACTTGCCAAAGAAATTTGTGATTAATCATAAAGAAGTTTGTGGTTAATTTTCACTGTGACCATCAATTAAAAACATCAAAGTGTATCTCACTGCACCTCAGGAAAAAAAGGCCTAATGTGTATGCTGCTGGAGTATATCACACTATTTAGAGCTCTGTAGTCATCTTGAATTTTTTATAAACTTCATTCTGTGTCTGAGCTTTGTCCAAATCTGACAGGGATTTGTGCTGGAAACACGGATTCCAGAGTGCATTTGCATTTCCGTCTTAGTGGCCATCCTTGATTGGGAGGTGGAGCAGCACCTCTCTAGACTCAGGTTATTTAAGAAACTGAGGACTATGTCCAAACTGGGTGATGTGTTCTGGTCAGTGAGAAGTGTTCCCAACTATTTCTTTCAGATGCAGACAGGTGATGTGACAGAATATGGCCATGCTTGTGACACCAGAATTGAACAACTAGTTTAATTGCGTTCATGTGGGAATTACTGTGTGCTGCTGACACCACTCTGTCACTGTTCTGTATCTCATTCACCTGATTTCCACAAAGTGCTTTGCCACTATAGGGCATTGGTGTTAGCAGCAGGAGCTAATAAGAAATACGTGAAATTAGCAGAGGGCTGTACAAAAAACCTTCACAAACATTCACGAAACAAGTTCAGTGATGGGTCCTCATGAAACTGTTATAGTGTGCCTTGGGGTTTATTGTACATGTTTAACCTTTCCAACTGATATTCTCTGTGGGCAGAGATGTCACAAATTAACCAAGACCATCTTTATTATACTTTCAGAAAAAAACAATCATTGTTTTGATTGTTTTGATAATCAAAGCCAGGCAGGATGATGTTTGTTGTCTGTTTATTCCTGTTCTCCTCTCTTCCCATCCCTTTGCCTCTCCTTTCATTCTGCTCCTCCCTCTCTCCCTCCTTCCCTCTGTTCCTCCTCTCTCCCTTCCTTTCTTTCCTTCCTTCCATTTTGTCTTATTTTGGAATAATTGTATGAGTTAGACTCAGGTAAAAAAGTAGCATAGAAATAGTATCTGTTAGCATGAAATGAATGTTCCAATTTGTTTAATATTCAATTATTCATCATTCAATCTCTTGGAAAGCAGGAGTGGAGTGATATTTCTTGTTACCCATATGCTACGTACCCTGCAGTAGGTGCAGTTGTCATGGATACAGCTTGCTGAGTGCAGGCAGACCTTGACTCTAAATGTTTACAGGGAATTGATAGACTGAAGCTAAATGTTAGACAACAGCATGTTGTGCTTGCTGAAAGCCTGGCAGGGCAGGCGCTGTGGAACTCCTTGTCCCCTTCTGGGTGTGCTCTGATAAGATTAGAAAAGCCATCCTCAGACCATTTAGTATCCACTGGCATGTGGGAAGAGGGGAGAGGAAAAGAGGGACAGCAATACAAAGAACAGACAGATGAAATAGACCCACAGCCTGGGAAGGAACATGAGCGAGCACATTGTAATCAGGGTGGTCTCCAAAGGTAAATGCAGGTTATGAGACTCCGGGCTCTGTCAGCTTAATCACCACTATTTATGCAGGCTACCGATTTCTCAGGCTCAGAAACCAGGTTGTCATCATTCTGGAGTTTCCTGAATTATCTTATAGCGCACTGCACCCAGTGGGTGAGGTGCTATCATTTGTTGAATTAAATGTGTGTTTTTCTGCCAGTTCCCTTCCATTTCCTTAATCAAAAATAAATATCCACTGTGCCAAGTGCCTGCTGGGAAGAGTGATTTCCAAAATAGACATGCAGCAGGAAGCTGGCATCATCCATGTACTAGGCTTTGGTGATGGACATGGGTCAGATGCAGACTTGTTAGTGTATGCTGTGTCTATAACTGTGATTTAGAGTTTTAATTGCCAACTTGACACAATGTAGAATCACCTGGGAAGAAAGCCTCAGTGAGGGATTATCTAGATCAGATTGGCTTGTGCGGATGACAGTGAGAGATAGTCTTAATTATATTAATTGATGTCAGAAGACCCAAACCATTGTGGGAAGCACCATTTCATAGGTTTAGTTCCTCCACTATATAAGAAAGAGAAAGAGAACCGAGACCTAAACATACATTCATTCATCTCTGCCTGACTATGGATGCAAGGTGACTAGCTGTTTTAAGTTCCTGCTGCTTTGATTTCCCTTGATGAAGTATAACTTGGAATTGTGAGCTAAAATAAACCATTTCTCTCCTAAGTTGCTTTTAGTCAGGTTATTTTTCCCCAACAGGAAATGAAACTAATACAGTCCCAAAGGCAGACTTGTCTCAGATCTTAGGCCAAAGCTGCTCTATCATTCAGATGTATTTTTGGGTGCCTGATCTCTGGCAGCATATAAAGTTTTCCTTTAACAGACCAGGTATAGAGAAGGAAGCAATGAAGCCAAAACCCATTGTTCACAGGGAGCTAAAGTCTGTGCTTATTCTGACCAAGCTCTTGTCTCTGAACCAACAAATCATCTCCTGCTTCAAAGCCCAGCATGTTTACAGCTTTTATTCCTGCTGTCTTGCTATGGTAGCACTGCATTGCATTCCTACAGTACAAGGTCAGTGGGATGTCTGTGTGCTACATAGCAAGCTGAGAGAACGAAAGCAGAGCAAGGACTGGCTAGGGAGCGAGAGTACTACCAGAAGCATTCATCATGTTATAAACAGCTACTGGGCCAGCACCGAAGTAGGGAGCCTCATCCATTAATGGAGCATGCACGGACTGCTTGAAACAGTCTGTTCAGATGGCGCACAGGTGCTGTCTTTAAAAGGTAGCAGAGTTAAGTTCTGTTCTGCACAATTTGGCAGCTGAAATAATAGAACATTGGAAATTTTCCTTACAGATACTTTCTTTTATTGCCTTATAAATTGCTTTTTCTATATTAACTCACTGGAGGAAGAGTGATAACTATGCCCAAAATCTTAAAGTAAATAATTAAAAACAGCTATAATTTAAATGTTTTGTTGTATACGTTATTTAATACTAACTTGCAGGGAAATTGCTGAGAAAGAATTGAATTTGCCTGCCCACCAGGAGCTCCTATCAATGATAGAAAGTGATAAAACTAAAATTGATGAACATAATGTTATCTTAAATGACGTACTGAGCCCTGTGGATGTTCTATTTTTTCCTTCGAAGCTTGCATTAATTTGTTATTGGTATAAGCTGTCATGGCTAGTGAGGACTGTCACAAATTATTTTCCCACATCTATTTAGTCCAAGAAATTATGCTGCTTCAGTTGTTTTAATCCTAGAGTTCATGTGGAATTTTAAACATCTTTAAATTAACATAGGACTTATAAACACATAAGCTATACAGAATTATCACATCTGAGTCAGTCATATGTGGGAGCAGTTTTTCTGGCATTCCGAAGTTATTACTCATTTATCATTTATTTTAACATTATCCATAAAATTTAAACATTTATTATGAATGAAACCTATTTGTAATACTAAGATAGATGATGAGACCATAGTGATAAAGATAGTACAGTACTGGCAAAAACAGACATATATACCAAGGAGGCAGAAATAAATCCACATAATACTGAACAAAGGTGTTAGAAGCATACACTGGAGAAAACACAGCCTACTCAACAAAAGGTATTGGTCAAATTGGCTATCCACCTGCAGAAGAATGAAATTAGATACATATTGTCCAATCTGAACAAAAACTGATTCAAAAGGGATCAAAGACCTTCATTTAGAACAGGTGATGGTGAAATTGAAAAGGAAGACATAGAGAATAGTCCTCAAATTATAGGGTTAGGCAAGGACTTTCAGAATAAGATTCCACTGGAACAGGGAATAGCTCCAAGAATGAAAAAGATGGATTGTGTGAAATTGAAAAGTTTCATAGCAAAGGAAGCTATGAGCAGAGTGCGCCGACAACCTGCAGTATGGGAGAAACTGCAGCTTCACTTCAGACCGGGGTAACTATCTGGGCTCCATAAAGATCTTCAAACTGTAAACACTAAACTGCCATTCAATAAATGGGCTAATTCAGTTTTCAAAGCAAGAAACACAAAAGGTCAACAATTATTTTTTAAACTGTTCAATATCTGAAATCATCAGGGAAATGCAAATTAAAACTACTTTGAGATTCCATCTTACTCCAGTTTGAATGAATATCATCAATAAGTCAAATGTCAACAAATGCTGGTACGGATGTGGGAAAGAGCTACACTCATTGCTAGTGGGAGTGTAAACTAGTGCAGCTGCTTCACAAATCACTGTGGAAGTTCGTCAAAAAATTAAAAATAGAACTTCCATCTGACCCAGCTATATACCATTACTGAGGATATACGAAAAGGACTCCCTCTCCTACTGCAGAGATACCTGCACATCTGTTTGTTGCCGTTCTGTTCACAATAGATTGGAAATGAATCAGCCTTTCTCCTTCATCAGCTGATAAATGTGTAATGAAAATGTACTACATAGATCCCACAGAATCTAATTCAGCCATAAGGAAACATACAACTGTGAAATTTTTTAGGAGATTTAGTGGATCTGGAAAGTAGTATATCAAGCAAGTTAACCCAGACTCAGAAAGACAAATAACCTTTTTTCTCTCACAAGAAGATTCTAGCTTTGGGTGTGTGTGTGTGTGTGTGTGTGTGTGTGTGTGTGTGTGTGTCTGTGTGCTCTCTCTTCCCCTCTTCCTCCTTCAAAGCAACCACCAATGGGCGAAAGAGATACTAAGGAGGAAGAGGGGAGGAGAAGACACTAGAAGACCTGTGACAGGAATGCCAAAAGAGGCTCCCAGGAAGGTAATACAGATGTGCGGGGAGAGCAGAGGGAGGGGAATCAACAGAAAATAAGCTATGGTTTTAAACACCATGTTTAATCTTAACACATTGTATGCTAATTTAAATATATAAATATTAAACACCTCTATTTTCATTATGTTGAGCACTGCAATACACTGTTAACTATGCTCACCCTGACATGTGGGGCAATACCAGAACTTATTCCTCCTCTTTAAACATAAATGTAACAAGGGAAACTCAACTAAATAACAAGAGCAAAAACCCCCAAATTTTAATTTAAGAAGAGGGTTGAAAACCCAAACAGTTATTTCTGAAAAGAAGATATATAAATAACCAACGGGTACAGTTTTCACAGACCAGAGACATTCACCATCAGACATAGCCAAAGATAATCATGAGATGCCACCACTCTCCAGGAAGATGGAAAAATTAACAAATTCCTGTGAGGATATAGAAACAAAGGACCTCTCATTCACTGTTGGTGGGAATGTGTCAGTACAGCTTTTATCACAACAGAGTGAGGAGTTTCATCAGGAAGCTAAAGATGGAATTGTCATATGACCCAGACATACCAATGCTAGTGTAAAGGCTTTGTGCCATGGTTATTCAACATCTTACTAGCCAAATTTCTGTGAATTAAAAAAAAATACGGTAAAAATTCCCCTTGCTAGAAACCTTTTGAAGTCAGGTTTATATTGACCAACTTTTCCAGGCACTTTTCATTCTGTAATTGATGTTCTTTATCTCCTGAAAGTATTCTAATATACATTAGATGTATTATCCTCTTCATCTTCTTTATTTTTAGGTTTGAAAATCCTATTCCTTTCATCTTCAACTTTCTGGAGAAATTATTTAATATTTTTGTCTTCTTTCCATTAAATTCTGTGGGTTCTACTTTCTTTGAGGGAGTCTCACCATTTAACCCTGACTGGCCTCCAACTCATGATTCCTCTGCCTCATTCTTCTGAGTGTTGTAATTATAGGCATGCATTTCTAAGATATTTTTAACCTTTATCTTGTCCTCTGTCCTTGAGCTTCTAGTATTTGAAACCCATTTTTTTTTTATTTCTAAGACCACTGTTCTGTCCTCTGAGTGTTCTTCTTCTCTCTAATAAACAAACTCATTCTCATTTTTTAAAAAGGAGAATTCTTAGGCATGAAGACTCTTGATGTAATCTCAGCACTTGGGATACTGAAATAAGAGGATCAGTATGAGTCTGAAATCAACCATGCCTACATATCTAGTTCCAGGTCAGGAAGAGGAACATAGGAGACTGACTAAATGACTAAATAAATAAATCAAATATTTTTTAGTCTTCTGAGGGCTTTGCCACTCGCTGACTCCTGGAACTTTTACTCTCTATGATGTATATAGTCTGTTCTTTCTCTAAATTGCTTGTTATTCCCTGCTTAAATCTCTTTCATTCTACACAATTCTTCTGATGTACAGAGGTCCTTCCTGTATACTTATATTACAGGCTGGGACAATAAGAAGCAGATTGAAAGTTCTCTACACACAGTCAAACCTAATAACCATACTCTGATTCCAACGATGATCTGCCTATGGGCCTGTATTTGTAGTTTCTTTGCCTTTGGTCTTTACCCCTGATGCTCTGCTTTTCCAAAGCCTAGCTCTCATATTTAATGTGCTCTGAAGTGTAAAGAAGTCTGAGAGTCTGCTTAATATCTCTAGTCTAGCTTATAATTTATATTTCTTAATGTAATAATCAATGATCATCCTTTTCTGCTTTCTAATATAGATAACTTTTCCTTCTTTATTCCTTTGGATTTGTGAGCTGATGTAAAGATCTTTCGCTTGTGTGCTGGGTTTTTGTCTGATTGAGTCAGTTTGGGTCTTGTGCGTGCTGTCACCATTGTTGCAAGTTTATATGAGCAAGTTTCCAGTGGCCCGAAAGACTCTGTTTTCTTATGTTCATGTACCACCACCAGCTATTACGGTCTTTCCTCTTCCTCTTCTGCAGTGATCCCTGAACTTTGGGTTGGTGAGGTTAAATATAGGAATCCTATCCGGGGACATGCACTCTGTAGTCTCTTATTCTCTAAAACATAACCAGTTGTGGCTGGCGGTGTGCAGGTCCCTAGCTGAGGAACCTACTGGCAACTGATTACTGCTGAATGAGAGAAAGTAGATCTTCAAGGAAGTGACTCTAGCTAGGCTTACTAGTCTCCAGTGAATTAACTTGAACTGAGGGACATCTGGGTATAAATGCTGTACCTAATAGGATTAACATATATGACAGAATGCATGAAATCTGTTGGAGTCCTACGGCGGGCTTTGATGAGGAGTGAACTAAATTTGATTAAGATCTATTACATGAAATGCATGAAAATTCAATAAAATATATTTTTTAATTTGTCACTTCTTTTCAGTAGTTTCAAGAGGGAGAAAATAGCCCACAAATAAATCCTCCCCTACAGTTTTGTACTCAATAACAGTGGAATTCTTCAGCTTATACATATCATTTTACATAGAAACACAAAACTAAGCACAAATTAATTCTGTAAATGTAAAAATAGCAATATGGGCCAAATGTATTGAATACTCAGAGAATCAAGGCTGAAGTCAAAAAAATTTAGATGTCTTAACATTCTTCATTTTTTTAATCTAGGATTTAAATATAAGTTCAAATTTGGTGTTTATTATAGAATGCAAAAGGAATCTTAACCAAGGAGTTTAAATTGAGCAGGTGTTTTCTGGATTATTTCATAAAGCTTAGTATTGAAACCCTCTAAATAATTCTCTTAACTGGGACTAATAGTTCATATTATAGATAAGAAAATTAGGGCCTGGAAAGATGTACTTTTAAAATAATTAAAGTTATCTAGCTAGAAAATTACATCTTGTATTCAAAAGTAGGTTCATTTTTCTCCAAAGTCCTGATCTGAGTATACAAGCACACAGGGAGTGAAGCAGGGGTCTTTATCAGGGGCAACAATGGCATTCCTATTTGCCATGAAATAGTCATCTTCAGTTTTTAAGAAAATCTTATCCAGTTGTCTGAGTTCCATGTCTTTCCTTCTTCTTACTGGTGCACATATCACTGTGATGCTTTTGCTGTTTTCCTACTCATGCAGCAATTGTGTGCATAGAATCAACAAGAAAAAAATGCACCCCCTCTTTCTCTCTCCCTCCTTCTCTCTATCCCACATCTCTGTCTCCTCAAAGCATGAATGGAAGAAAGTTGATTCAGCCATTAAAACACATTGAGGGATCCATGGATTTGTTTCTACACTGTTCCTGTTCAGTGTTACCACAGCCTCTGAAGTCCTTCTCTGTACTATGCTAGCCGGAACCTAGCTGTGAAGGATCCTAAGCCTTTGTGGATGCTCAGTTTTCTGCCCCTCCTCCTCCCCCTCCTCTCTGCTTCCTCTCCTCTTCTCTTGCTGTGTGAGGTTTTCATTCTTGTGTCAAGACTGAACCACAGCAGAGTTCTATGTGAATTCCTCCCTCACACAGCCATTGCTTCTGACCTCAGTGGGTTAAGCATCTCCTAATCGTCTCTGAAACATAGTAGCAGTACTTGTAGGACACTGTCTGACTCCCAAATTGTGGAATAAATATTAGAGAAACATAAATAACAACGTTGGAATTTGTTACATGCTTACTCTATGCCTTATTTATTCTAAAAGCATTTTATATTTTTGCTTTGTTCTTACATTTCAAGTCTCTAAGAATTTCCATTTATTATTGTTATTACTACACAAGTTTTACAGACAAAATATTTTGATATGGAAGGATTTAAATAATGTGTCCAACATCATGGGCAGTGTAGGACCGGATCAACTTCTATGTGTACTCAGTCTGTGGCCAGTGGATCATCTAAATCCCAGGACAACTATGAATGTAGTTAGCCAGATTTGTAGGTTGCAATGCCATGTTGCATTGTCAACAAGATCAAATCTCTGTTCTTAGAAGTCTTTCTTCCACAAACCTCCTGGCACTTCATGTCCAAGAGCCCATTTGCAGTGCAGCCTTATTAGGAGAGGGGTTTTAGGAGAAGAACTTCAAATGTCAGACTTTTCGCTTTACTCTTTAAATTTTTTTTTACAGTCATACTTGAACAAGCAGGTGAAGATGCTCAAGTTCCTCGGGATGCTTTCTCTCCTTTTATGGAACGTCTTCCACCAGCAGTAGAGTGCTATATCAAGTGAGAGAGAAAGACCCCCGAATTCAAATGCTTTTTCAGAACATTTGTACTTAAATTAATTGAATCTAATCTAAATCTTAATGAAGTAGCCAAGGAGCAAATATAAATAGCTGCTGTCAAATGCATCCCATTTCAAAAAAAGAATGAGCTGAAGTAACTTAAAGTGTTCAAGAAACTGAATACGGAGGCCACTGCAATGAAGAGTAGACGTAAGAGCACTGAAGACAATAGCAGACCTTCCCTGTAGATGAACCACAGGATCCTGGTGATTGCAAGCACTTCACAGGCCTTGTGTGGGAAGAGAACAGAAGAAATGCAGAATGTTAGACTGGTCAATGTCATTCCAGAGAGCTCTTTATGCCCTTCGAGGCCCCCAAGGGAGGACTTGGTGCTAGCTGACAGTCCAGTGGGGTGAGGACCTACAGGAAGAGTTAAAGTATATATTAAGAGTTAAAATATATAAAGTATATATAAAACATATAAAGTATAGTATAGTTTTAAAACCCAGAATAATTATTTGATCAAATGATTACTTTTGACAAACTCTTTACACTGAAATTATAGACATAAAAATGACAACTTGTTTGATGACAGCAGTCCCCCTACCCAAAGGTTTCTCTTCATCCTTTCAGTTTTCTGTGATCCACTGTGGTCTGAAACTATTAAATGGAAACTTCCAGAAATGAACAATTCTTATGTTTTAAATTATAGCCTATTCTGAGTATCATCACTCCATCTCCTGCCCTGCCACCCTGTCATGTTCAAGCACCATTCTGTTACCCAACATATCAGTGTTGGGTGCACAACCTCCACCAGTACCTCAGCAATCTTAGTTCTTTGATCCATGTCTTGGTATAGCAGTGGCTGTGACCAGATAAGTCTTGTACCAGCATAATGCCTCCTCACAGCCCTGCATCGTCCCTTACTGCTTCCGATATGTAGGCATGATGTCATCCCACATCATCACTAGAAGAGGGGTGAACAATAAGAAAGTGTGCACACCAAACAGCTGGTTTCCATAATCTCTTCCTTGGCTCCAATATGTATTTACTCAGGTGCCAACAAAAAGATAGCAAGTATCTTGGCAGACTTTTAAAAAAAGTTTTCCTAAATATATTTAGCCTATAAAACCTGCATATAGTTAATATATACAATCTGATGATGTATAATCTTTTTGTTTGCTGCGTGCATGTACATGTGTGTGTGTGTATGTGTGTGTGTGCGCATGTGTGTGTGTTTGTGTGTGTGTGTGTTTTGGGGAAGTTAAGAACATTCAATGCCAAATATTCCCTTATGGTACATGTTTAAGTTTACAACACTATTTGTTAACTACATCCACTCTGTTGAACAGCAGACCCATCAAACTTATTCATCTTATATTCTTAAATTAAATTGTTCATTTGATAGATTGATAGGCAGAACAACTTAAAAATACATCAAAGAGTAAGACGCAGTACATGCCTGTAATCACAGCACTAGCCAGTTAGAAATAAGAAGCTCAGCTGTTCATGGCCATCTTTGGCTATGTAGTGAGTTCAGGACCAGCCTGGGGTATATGAGACTCTCTCTCTCTCTTTCTTTCTCTCTCTCTCTCTCTTTCTCTGCGTGTGTGTGTGTGTGTGTATACTTCACAAATTCCTCTTCCTCTAAATTCAGAGACTAAATTAGATAACAAGTTGAAGGCAAAGAATCAAGAACTATGTAATACTTCCCCCACATTTCCAGCATCCTTCACATTTTGCTGAGGAGATTCAACCTCTTCTCATGTCTTACAATAATTTAAAGTTCATAAATAACTTTTCCCATTATATAGCAGCATATTAGAAAGTTATGTATTTTTCTGATTGTTCATTCACTGGTCTATTAAACCTTCTTTAATAAGTATTTAGTAAAATGGACTGGAGAATTGAAATTAGCTCATGTTGTTAACAGAAGGAACAGCTTAAATCTGAAAACAACTTGTCAGCACAGGTTTTAAACCTTTAAATATTAATTTTGTATGATTCATATCTCTGAGATCCATATTTCATATTATTGCTAAGTGTAGAAGAGCAAATTCAATTGGTTACTGGAGGCAGTTTGATAAACTTGGCCTTCAGTGCTTTCCTCTCTTAGTTTATCAGTTTCTTCAGACTGGGTACCAAGAATATCCCAATTTTCTTTTCTTGTGCAACAGCAAATGCAATATTGAGGATGCATTCCAAGGTATTTGGAAGCCTTGCCCTGACATAAGGGCTGCTTCTCTTATTGGAGAGAACACCGAGGAACTACAGATGGCTTGGGAACATGCATGTGGGCCAAGTTTTAACATTTACTGTTGTCACATTGGGTTTCATTTCCCAGTAATAATGTTGCCAAGTATCTTGAGACTTATGCCCCTACCAGGAGGCTGATTCTCACTTAGGAGAGCTAGTCTTTTTTTCTTCATTAGATGGAGTTTAAGTCACAGTAACTGCCTAATAATATTTGCCTAAACAAATCATACTTCATTTTTAATTTGTGTATCTTTTGCTCTTTGAAATACAAATAATTAAAAAGCATTTTCTATTTTGTCAGCATCTCCTAACACCTTTATTAAGTGGGAGATGCTACAGAGGCATCCCAGCAATAACGCCAGATGGTGCGATATATCTATATGTATGCCCATTGAGCAGAAGAGCAAGGTAGAAAAAAGAAAGTCTGGGATCCACCACATTTTTTTTTCTTTTTAAAACTGATGGCTATCATCTACCAGTATCTAACAAATCATCTTGAGCTGGGAATGACCTATGTTCTGTCTATAGAGTCTTGGGCATAGGAAAACTCAGTAGTCTAGTTGAAAAGGGATTTGGAAGGATGTAAGAGGAAGTTCAAAATGCTTCCTATATCTATATTGTAAGAGACTCAAAGAAATCCTAGAACCTGGTAAAATTCAAACTACTACTTACTATTTTTTTTCAAATCATGAACTTAAAGGAAGATCTATAAAAAATTTCAGCTCATCTTAGAGAATGAGTGGCAGCTAAACAGACCCGAAATATGTGGACTTCACAATCATGTCAGTTTGTTCCTGTGTTGCTATTCTGCTCACACACCTGTGGAGGCTTTTTTCCATAGTGAAGACACCCCCAACAGGTGAAAACTGAGGTAATAAGAAATCTGGTGCATGCTAAGACAGACTTGATATGTACATAGTAGTCTGAGTGTCTTGCCTGGCAAGATCCTCCTGCTTATTCCAGGCCTACAGTCACCAAGTGTATAGCCTGTGTTGTAATAGACATAATGCACCTTTACATACATGGAATCCTCATGCATGTTCAGCTATGTTGTGTGCTGGGACTGTCTGGCATTACTTGGCTAACTGTGGAACAACTGAATCGCCTTCAAAAGACACACCAGGAAGTATACATACCTGTTCATTCCAACAAGAATTTCTTGAGCAAATGTTTTGAGGGGCCAGTGTTGTTGGTTATCAGAAGACAGAAATGAAGAGGATAGGTTTCAGCTAGGGCACCCTGGCCAGAAACAACCACCAGGGCATGGGAATAGAAAAGAAGGTCTGAGAAGTCTCAGTATGGAGGAGTGTCTACAGGATCTTTAACTCACCAGCAATTTCTCAGTTATTCAGGTGGTTTAATGTACTACTTCATTCTGGAGGCGTAACCAAGGGCTTTACCCACACAGAGGAAGCATCACTAAGGCTGATTTGCAATCACAATGATGACCTCTGTTCCTGGCTATGGCCCTCCTGTGTTAGGTGATGGTGATCCTCCTGTGACTGCAGAATTCTCAGAAGAGACTCACAACTCTTATATTTCTATCTTTAGCCTTCAGTAGAAATACATTAAAATGCCTGTTGTGACACTCTCCATTCTAAAATATCTTGAGATGTGTTCACATGGGGTTGGTTAATCCACTTCTTCAAGAAGTAGGCACTCCTGCTTCAGAAATCTTTCCATACATTTAGAACTAAAGCTTTCTGTCAAGTATTACTCATTATTTCCAGCTCTGAACTGCTTCATGAATAAAATCTCGAAAGGTGTAGGTTATAAGAAGAAATAAATGCACACTAAATTCCCAATGTTCTGTGAAGAGCAGTGAGTGAGTTGCTATCAGTCTACTGATAGTTATTGTAGTGTTTGCTCAGGGAAGTTGGCAATACTAGATCAATCATTTGCTCCTTATTGTTCTTATTTCCAGTAAAAGTAAATGCATGGAAATATATTCATCAAAGCTAGGCAAACAGAACATGATCTTAGATGAATGTTTGACTCCAATCTCTATGCCCTTAAAAGCTGCTCTGACTCCTATAAATGTATTTCTTCTATCGCAATGCCCGGAGACTCCAAAAACTATTTTTCCTTTAAGCCCTCCTTAGATGGATACAAGTAACTCTAAAGCCACAGGCAGACTAGAATCTGCATACTAGGTGGTTCTTGTGAAATGCTCTTTGCAACTGCAGGTGATGGAGGGAACAATCTAATGAGGAGGGTACCATGCTGCATGGAGGTAGCCTGATGCACTTATAGGCTCTTGCCATGGGGACATGTGCTGTTTAATTTTCATCGTCAACTTGACTAGACTTAAAATAACCTGGGAGACTGAGATATACCTTTGGGTATGAACAATGTGACGAGACAAAAAGTCCCAGCCACATACTCCTACCACAATAGAACTACCTGCATCAGTGGTTTCCCTGCTATGACGGATTGTATTTTCAAACTATGAATCAAAATACACTTTGGGCTAACAAGCAAGAAAGGAAAATTGAGCTCATGTTATAAAAGGGTTCATTGCCTCTTGGCCTAGGAAATGACAAGGTTTTGGCTGGTGGCATATGGAAAGAAAGGACTCCATGCCTTTTGTCTGACTCCTTTCCACTTTTTCCTGCAGGTGGAGGTATGGGTCTCACCTATTCATAGATACCACCAAAGAGAAAAGTAAATAATTATCTCCTCCTACTTATAAATCCAATGAGACAATTTTTATAGACCCAACTTGGGTCTGTTTTTCAAAAAATATTTTATTTACTTTTTAATTTTATGTGTATGAATATTTTGATTACATGTATGTATGTGCAGCTCAGCATTGGATCATCAGGAACTGGAGCAATGGATGATTGTGAGCTGCCATGTATGTGCTGGGACTCAAATGTGGTCTCTCGAAGAGCAACTTAGTACTCAATCACTGAGTCATCTCTCTAGTTCCCCCAACTTGAAGGTTTGCATCAGCTAATCACACAAGGGAAATAAAGATTGATGATAGCTGGTGTCGAATCAAGGGGCAATGTGTGCACCTGGGGATGCACGAACACCTGTTCCAATTGAGTGAACTTTGGAAAAGTGCATAAGCCTGTTTCCCCATTAGTTATGTTCAGCCACAGGCAGATTCAAGGTGCTTTTTAATTGAACTTTGAAGTACTGTGATATCACACTACGCTGATGTGTGAATCAAAGCGCCCTGACCCTTACCAACCAAGAGTGGGACCCGAACTGCTCAGAGAACCTATTCTTTCAGATTTCTCACACATCTGTGCTCACAAAGGCCTTCCTTTCTATTCATCAAAACTGTATATTCAGCATGAAATAGGGAAATAAATGCATACCTTTATCTTATTGCAGAAGGATTTTGCCCTTTCTGATCCCTACTGATTTGGAGCAACACACACAAGCATAAGAAGATGTTACCAATCTAATCCCAATTATTGTTTGCAACAAAATGGGATAATTCTCATTTCAACAAATACCTGAGGCCTGCAGTGCTTTTGATATTCATAGTGCACACCACACACACACACACACACACACACACACACACACATTGTTCTGGTTCAAGGGTTAGGAAAGGTCATGAGGGAATAAAGCTATAGGTTCAGGTTACAAAAGGATTCCAAGGCCTAGTAAGCTTGTTTTACATCATAAATAAGCTGAGATGGTGTTAAATGATCTCAAAGCACAAGATTAACTTTTTGATTACACGGTTAAGTCTAAAACAGCCACAGAACTGCCTACACAACCAGGTTTCTACTCACTGAAAGCCACCCATCACCCTACAAGAATGCTTCTCTACTCAAGAATTCCATTGTTTACAAAGAAGGGAAGCATTATAGAATAAAACATTAGTCATTTCAGGAAACTCCACAAAGGGCATGGAGATAAAAATCCGTTATTCTTGGTTTCTCCAAAACAAACACGGAGATGAAGACATTCCATGACCGCTCTTTCCTTCACAACAGCTATGTGACTACTAGGCATATGAATTGTGGATGGTGCAACTGGAAACTGAATTTTAACTTTATTCAATGATTTCTTTCAGTAGTCACATGTAGTTAATGACTATCATATTACACAGTACAGAGTAGTATGCCTGGGCTATGGCAACAGCATCTATGATGATAGCGCCAGGAAGATGACTCAGCGAGTAAAGACACCTTTCACAGATGTCTGGTGGTCTAAGTTCAATCCCCTGAAGTCTCAGAAATATGAAAGGAAAGAATCAGTACAAAAAGTTCTCCTCTGAAGTCCACATGCACCTTGTGGCACATGCACATAAACACACATTATATGCACACATATGTAAACAATAACAAAAATTTTAATTATGGTAATAGCTTTGGATATGATTATAACTTCCTAAAGAATCATCTTATTACAACCCTCTGTGTTTTGGGGAGTTTCTCTTGTGGTTTTACTAGAATAAGTAAATATGACAGCTGTAAAGTGCATATCCAGTAGATATAACTTCTGCTTTAGGTCAGGGAACAATACATACTAGAACAGAGTGAGCCATTAATATATAGGTGTCCAGGGGGGAGAACCAAGTTCAACAGAGACCATGCTAGAAAATGTGGGTCCCCGGCTCCCCATAAAGATGATCATCCAGAGCAGGCCCTGTGGGAATGTGGGAGCCCTTGAACTTTGACTTCTTTCACAAAATGCATTGAATATTCATCAGTGTTCACAAGAGAGCCAATACTCCATTCTCATTTGGTAATATTCCACTTTTTACATTAGCCATAGTTTCATTCTCTGTTCCATGTTGATAAGCTTCCTGCCTATTTATCACTTAGTGGTCTTCAGGAAAGCTTCTACGGACATTTGCATGCATGTCTTTGTGTGAACATAGCCTTTCAATTAAACGGTGTGAATGACTGGGGGCAAATGCTCCTGGGAGTAAGGTCAGAACACGCTCAGTTATATGAGCTGCATTCCGAAGTGTTGACAGTGCTTCACATTGCACCACAGTAGACGAGGTTTCAGGACTCTGCATATTGACAGTGTTTGCTACTGTCCTTATTTTCCATCCTGATAGTTTTACAGTGATATCTCTTTACTGCCTTCATCCTTAGATCCTTGCTTGACTATAAGATCAATGTTACCATATAAGCAGATTTTATAATGTAATTTGAACATTTACTTAGTAATGTATGTCTTCAGATACTTTTCACAGTTTTAAAAAATGTATATTTTCTTATGATTGAGTGTCACAGTTTTAAAAAAATGTGTATTTTCTTATGGTTGAGTGTTAAGAGTTCTTTGTCTTTTCTAAACACAAGTCTGTTATAGTAAATGTCATTTTCTAAACATGTGACTTCCCCAACAGTCAACAATGTTTTCTCATTGTTTTATAAAAACAATGTCCTCAGCTAAAACTTTTATTTTGGTAGACAAATTTTTCATTTTAAAAAAATAAATGGATGATATTTTGCCCTTAGTAATAAGTTACATTAGCCTAGGGATGTGACAGCCTTGGGGATTTCTCTAAGATCTATGACCTCTTCAGCCATCTGTATTTGGCTGTGATTACAGTACCACACATGAGATTCCTCCCATTGAGTGGGCTCTAAGACAAATTAGGTAGGTGTTAATTACCCCCAAAATAAAAGTGCCACTACTGCTCTAGTGTTGAGTCATTGATGTGGACTTTTGGTCATGAAGATGGTGTTGGGCCATCGATTGATGTTTTCTCTTGGCTGCTTGCATAGTGTTCTCCAGAGCTATGAGAGTTAACTTTCCAGGTCAATTCTAGCTGCATTGCTCCAGATTCGGTGCCTGAGGTATGTCCTGCTTTCAGAAATAGGGTATTATCTTCAAGTTCTGAGAGACAATTGAAGGGCTGTGACAATAGCCTGTGTCATTTTGGGAGTCCCTTAGACCACCCTGACCAACAACTCAAAGAAAGATTTCTCCTGTCTGGCACTGTTTCTTGTTACGTAACCTTCAGCTATGTACAGACTCATGCAGAGTTACTGTATGTGGAATTTGTTATTAGGTTGTTAGACTAAGATGATTCCCTCTAGCTAGCTAGGCATTATTAATCTCTCTCTTCTCTCTCTCTTCTCTCTCTCTCTCTCTTTATTCTCTCTCTGTGTCTAACCCTCCCTTCATGCTGAACCCATTTAAAGTGTCCATATTCATATACATATAGCCGAGTATCCATCACCACTCATCAAGAAACTTCTGTTGCTCCAGAGGGAGACTACTCCACGATAACAGTGTTCACACACAGACATTGCCTGTGAGTTGCCCATGTCTAAATGGCACATCTCCATTGCAACCTCTATACCCAAGGCTTGCACAAAATGGCAGGGGTTAAGAGGACACTAATGAATCTCTCCACTTTCATTGATGGGGCTCCCTCACACAACAGAGAACCAGTAGCACAAAAGGTCACTGCTAAGTGAAAGTCCCTGGATAGGAATCTTATATAAGTTTCATTCACCCAAGGCTCAGGGACCACTGCAGAAGAGGGGGCAGAAAGACTGTAAGAGCCAGTGAGGAGGTGTGTGACCATATCGAAATAGAATCCTACAAGCCCCTGGGACTCTGCTCATAAGAACCTACAGCAATTTTTTGGCATACTAAAGACCCATGCAAACTCAAGCAGAGAAGGACTTATCATGGAACTGGAGAAATGGTTGGCAGCTCCCAATCTTTGTTGAAGAAATGTTGGCAACTGATTACTGTTGGGTAAGGATGAGCTAGTTTTCCTAAAGCGAGGGACTCTGGGAAGGCTGACTAGACTGCAGTGGATGAATCCGAGGAACATCTGAGGACACTAACTTGACACAATATATGTTAACGCAGATGAAAGAATGTATAGATTCCAGTTGGAGGGGGCTATGAAAGGTGTCAGTGTGGAAGGAGGAACAAAGATGGTTAAGAAGATTATTGAGATATTCTGTATGAAACACACAATGATTCAATAAATAAAGAAAAAATGGATGATGTTTTTTATTGTTTTGTCAGATTTCCTCATTTTCTTGTAAAAATTTTAATGCTATGGGAGCTTACATCTAGTTCTATGACCCATTTCAATAAGGTGTAAAATAAGTGTCAGTTCTGTGAAAGTCCAGTTGTTTTGGCAAAACTACTGATAAGACTTATTCTCCTCTGCTGAATCACCTTAGCATGGTTATAACAAGTTGGGATTTGTGCAATTCTATTTCTGGACTGTTTTCTGTGTCAAAACATGGTTTAGTCCAAATCTTCCCACCTTGTTCCTTTGGCTTAGATTTGCTTGGGCTGTTCTAACTTCTTCAAGTTTCCATATGCATCTCAGATGGAATGAAAAACTTACTGAAACTCTTTAGATTTTGATGAGTCCATAGATAAAAACATTGATGAAAAGTTTTTAAAATATTTTGAGGGGCTGGAGAGATGGCTTTGTGGTTGGGAGCACTGGCTGCTCTTGCAGAGAATCTGGTTTTATTCTCAGCACCCATATGGTGGCTAACAACTGTCTGTAACTCCAGTTGCAGGGGATCCAATGCCCTCTTCTGACCTCCATGTTCATTGCATGGCATGGGTGCTCTTACACTCATGCAGGCAAAACATTCATACACATAAAATAATAAAATATTTTTCCCAATTTTATTGATTTTTGTGCATTTCATAGAATAGATGTTTGTTAGACTCCATCCCCCGTTGCCCCCCCACCCAGATTTCAGATATTCTTTCATAGATGTCAAGCCTCTGTTTCCTCATGTTCATGCACCAACCCTGGTTCTTACAATCTTTCTGCCCCCTGAGCTGTGGGTGGGTGAGGTTTAGTACAAGAGTCCTATCCAGGGACATGCACTCTGCAGTTTCCTTTTTCTAAAACCTGGCCAGTTGTGTCTTTCTGTGTGCATTGCACTGCATTGTATAAGGAAGCTATGCTGGTGAGAGCTGAGGGATGTATCGGTATTCTCTCTAGCCCCTGTTCCACTATGTGGAACAATTGCTGTAGGTTCATGAGCCCTAGGTGTAGAGGTTCTAATGTAGGTGTGTCGCTTAGGGCTGTGTACTCTATAATAGCCTCCATCTGTTGCAAAAAGAAACTTCTTTGATGAGTGGTATATGATATACTTGTCTATAAATATAAGGAATCTATTGGAAGCACTTGATTTATCTCAAGCCCCAATTGTTTGAGTAATTATAAATACAAATTACTTTTGAATATTGATCTTCTGTCCTACACATTTGCTAAACTAACATATTTGTTGTTTTAATTTGTATTCTATTGCTGTGATCAAACACTGACCAAAATCAATGTGAAGAAGAAAGGGTGCATCTCATCTCACTCATTCATGTGAGTCCGTCACTGAGGGAAATCAGGGCAGGAACTCAAGGCAGGAGCCTGGAGGCAGGAACAGAAGTGGAGACCATGGAGGCTACTGCTTGCTTTCCTCCTCAGCTACTTTTCTTATACAGTCCATCTGCCTGTGGATGGCATCACCCAAAGTGGGCTTGGCTTCCTCAAATAGCAATTAAGAAAATGCCTTACTGACAGACATGCTTACAGAACAGACTAATGAAGGAACTATCTCAGCTAAGGTTCCTTCTTCTTGATGACTGGTTTGTGTCAAGATGACATAAACTAACTAGCATATTTATTCTAGTAGATCTTTGTAAATTATTTTGTATTTTCTCTATGGAATCATACTGTGATTTTTGCATTTTCTTTCTTCCCTCTACCTGCCACACACCCATTGTCCTCTTTCCTTATTCACTGGTGTTGGTGTGCAGGATAATGTTGTCTCCAATCCTGAGAGTTGGGGGCAGATACCACATCTTTTACCATTAAGCACCACAGTAACCACAGTATTAATATTATAGCTGTAGGACTAGTTTTTAAGTGAATTCAGGAAGTTTTGATTCATTTCATTTCCTTAGATGCTTATCATCAATAGATAATGATTTTTAATGTTAGTGCTATATCAATTAATGATGAATTTTTTCAGTTACATAGGGAATTATATAGCTTGATTTTCAAATACTGCACAAGTCTTGCATTGTCTCATGAACTCTAGTTGGCAAACATATGTTAATCATTTTATATTTTTAGTATATTCGTTCTGTTATCTTCTGTTCAAGAGTTTTGCAAATATGTTCATGAGGGATTTGGACTATTAGCTTGTCCTGGTATTTTTCTGTATGATTTTGATATAACTATAATACTAAAATTATAAAACAGGCCTAGAAGTCTTTGCTGTTCTCTAGAGAAAAGGGTAGAATGCATATTATTCTTATTATTGTCATTTCTTAAGTGTTTGGAAGAATCCACTAGAGAAAAAATACAGAGTTGGAGTTTTCTATCTCTTTTGTGGGAAGAGAATTATCTCTTGTGGTCAGAATTAATCCAAGACATCCACATGTGCACACTTTGAGCTAGCCCTCATTTTATAAAGAGACACGTTTTTAAACTGAGAATTAAATTTAGAGAATACATAAATCATCTTTTTAATAAGTTTTTATAGATTTTTTTTCTCAAAATTAGCCCGTTTTTCAAGAGGGAGACAGGAGGGATGAGGAAGCCACAGGAGAAGCGGACAGCCAAGAACAAAGTCGAGCAGCATGCATACACAACAGTGTCATCACAAAACATTACTAGGTATGCTCACAGGAAAAGAACTAAAAGAAAGACTGGATTTAACCATTTTGTTTACTTTTTAAATTTATGGGCATAATGTTGCTCAAAGCATCATCTGCTTTATTTTCATCTCTGACATTGAGAGTCTGTATTTTTCTCTCTATTTCTCAGTCTGGCTAGAGCTTTATAATTTTTAAAAGCATATTTCAAGGAACCCGCTTTTGTCTTATTAGCATTCTGCATACTATGCTCTCATGTCTGAGTGCATTTCCTTTGGATCTCTGTCTTCCTCCCTCACTTATTATTTTAGATATTGAGATGACGGACCAGAGAACTCCTCTGATTTCTGTTGCACACATTCAATGTGCTGTGCAGTTCCCCCATTTAGATACATTGTGTTTCTGTTTCCTTTACTATATTAAAAAAAATTCTTTCTCTTGAGGCTTCCTCTCTAACCTCTAATTACTCTAAAATGTTTCACTAAAATATTTAAAGATTTCTCTGATATTCTTGTATAATTGGTTTCTAGTTTCATTCTATTATGATGTGGTACATACTTTGTGAGTTATATTCTTGTGTCTCAGCACATGGTCTGTCTTGGTGAGTGACCTGTGTCATTGAGGGAGAAAGCTGCTTGCTGCTTTTTTGTATGGAGAATACCATTACTGTTACCTATATCTCCTTGATTAATAGCATTTGTTTTTGCCACTATATTTTCACATCATGCTTTGACAATGGATATGTGAATATTTATCCCCACAAACCAAGCAAGCAATTCTGTAGCATTAGACACCCCCTGCATATTCACCATTCCATTCAGGCCTGAAAATGCCTGGTGGGAGGCAGCATCGGTTCCCAGGGTGAACTCTCAGGGCCCCTAGCCAGCCTCCACTTCACAATCAGCCACAAGGCTGGGCCTCTAGAATTTCTAAGTGTTTGTAATTTGGGAATCCCACAGCCATATACTTGATTCAATTAATTTACTAGAGCTACTCATAGAATTCAGGGAAACATATTTAGTGGTTTCTTATACAGGAAATTACACAGTGCCATGTTGGTTTTGTTACCATGACTGTTGTATAACTTGAAAGCAGGTATCATGACACCTCTAGTATTGATCTTTTTGTTCATGATTGCTTTGGCTATCCATGGTTTCTTATGATCCCATATGAATTTTAGGATTCAAAAAATATTTCTGCAAAGAGTGCATTGAATCTGCAGACTACTTTGGGGAACATAGTCATTTTCACAATACTGATTATGCCAATCCATCAGTATGTGAGGTTATGTTGGCTAGTTTTTGACAACTTGACACAAACTAGAGACATTTGAAAACAAGGACCCACAATGGAAGAATTTCTTTCATCTAATAGGCCTGTAACCATGTCTTTAAGGCATTTTTTTCTCAATTGATAATTGATGTAAGAGGGCCCAGCCCATTAGGGTGATACCATCCCTGGCAAGGGACCTAGAGCTGTATAAGGAAGGTAGTTGAGCAAGCTTCAGGGAACAAGCCAGTAAGCTGCATTCCTCCATGATCTCTGCTTCAGTTCCTGCCTCCAAATTCATGCCTTGTTCTTGTCCTGACCTTTCTCGATCGTCGACTGCAAAGTTCATCCTCCCCTAACTTGCTTTTGGTCAGAGTATTCTATCACAGCAGCAGACAAGCCAATCAGAACGGAAGATGTTTCCATCTTCTAATGTAATCTATGTAATCTTCATTTTTTTTTTCAGTGTTTTAAAATGTCCATTGTAGGGATTTTTAACCTGTCTGTTTAGGTTAATTCCTAGACATTTTAATGATATTATTAATGGGATCTTCTTCCTGATTTCTTTCTCAATAAGTTATTACTGGTACAGAGAAACGCTATTGAATTTTGCATGTTTGTTTTCTATTCTGCTGTTTTGCTGCAGTTCCTTATCAGGTCTAAGAGAGTTTTCTGGTGGAGTGGCTAGGTCTCTTCCATACACCTTCATACCTTCTGCAAATCAGCATAATTTGATTTGCTTCTCTTCTATTTGTATCCCTTTTCTTTGTTTCTTTTGTCTTTTTGTTCTAGTTAAGACTTTAAGTACATTGTTGAGTAAAAGTGAAATACACATCCTTATATCATTCCTGATTTAATGGAAGTGCTTTCAGTTTCCCCACTTATTACAATTTCGGTTGTAGACCTGTTATATACAGGCTTTTTTATGTTGACATATGTTATTCTATGCATAGTTTCCTCAGGAACTTTTTTTCTACTGAGATGATCGTGTGGCTTCTGTTCTTGAGTTTAGTTAAGTAATATATTTTGGTTTTGATTTTATGTGTATTGAACCATCCTTGTATCCTTGAAACAAACCTGGTCATGGTAAATGGCCTTTTTAATATCTTGTTGAATTCAGTTTGCAAGTATTTAAAAATTTTTGCATCCATGATCATCTAGGAGATTTGCCTATAATATGCCTTTTCCACATCTTTATCTGGTTTTGGTATCAGGGTAATAGTGGCTTTGTAAAATGAGTCTACTTGCAATTCCTTCGATTTCTATTTTATGGAATAGTCTGAGGACCATTCGTATGTTTTTTGGGTTTTGTTGTTATTGTTGGTATGATATGCTAGAATTCAGCAGTGAATCTATCTAGGCCTAAGCTTATATTGGGAAACATTTTTGTTTAAGTTGTTTATATCCTTTTGGTTTAATTTTAGAATTATTTCTTCTTCCTCTACATCTTTCTAAAAAATTTTAACAAGTTTCTTTTCTTGTGATGAATACAGCATTTTAAAACACTAAACATGTGTACTTACAAGAAGTGACAGTGGACATAAAAGTCACTACACACTAATTTCTCTCTTAAAGTGAAAGAAGAAAATCTTCCCAGACTTCTGTATTTTTTACTTTTCCACACTAAAGTAAAGGTTTACCCAGTCATAATGATATGAATTTGTTGACATCTGCTATGATAATTTCTCATCTTTAATTATATTAATTTGGTACTTCTTTGGGTAGTTTTATCGATGGTTTTTTCAATTTTGTTTATCTTTTCAGTAAACCAACTCTTTGTTTCCCTGATTATTTGTGTTGTTTTTAATTCATTCCATTTCATTGACTTCTTCCCTGACCTTATTCTTTCTATCCTCTGTTTTTTAGTTTAACATGCCTCATTTATCTAGGACTCCAAGACATTATTTATTCAAAGTCTATAATTTTTAATGTAGCCATTGATAGTTATATACTTTCCTTTTAGAACTACTTTTATTGTATCCGCAGAACATGGTATATTGACTTTACTATCATTTAATCCTAGAGACTTTAAAAAAATTTCCTCTAATCTCTTCAGTGGTCTATTAGTATGTGTTCAAACACCATTGTTTTATATATTTTATACAATTTGTGTGTTTCCTGTTTCATTCTACTTTAATATGATAGAATATAAGAAATTGTTTTACTTTTCATGTATTTGTTAAGACTTGTTTGTATATTACAATACAATCTGTTTTGGAAAAAAGTTCCCTGAGCTGCTAAGATGTGTATTCTGAAGTATTTTGATGGAATTGTCCCTAAATGTTTGTTAATTCCATTTGATCTATTATGCCATATGATTATATTTGTTTGAATGACAGTACTTTCTTTTTATTCCCTACTGATAGTGTTTCTGTTGATACTGAAGCCTAAAATCTCACAGAATATGCTCTCTGTCCGCATATGTATTACTTGGAAATGAAATATGAAAGACTCTCTGATCTATATGAGACAAGGATCCATGAGCAAATTATCCTCCTCTTCCCGTCATGTTTGACTGCTTGGATGAAGACATCCGTACAACCTGCTGGAGGATGAATACACAGGTGGAAGCTGTCAGATTTAGGTGGCTTCAGATAGACAGTGTGGCTGTGCTTCCCAGAGCCACTGTCCTTCCTTTCCTGCCTTACTTGTTTGTCTGTCTCCATTCACATCTCAGGATATTACTCTTATGTCAGTTTTGCCTCAGAATGTTTTCAAGGAATCCAAGCCAAAAATATTATTCTTTTCTCAGCAAATAATCTTTTTAAACCATGAGATGATATTGAAGCATAAGCCAAGGAAGGATTGAATATTTCAATAATAATCCTAGCATTTAAATAGTATTTAATACTTCTATCTACTCGCACTGTGGCCAGGAATCTAGATTCATTAAGCCCACTTCATTGTTTCCCTTTATTTAAAAACAAATTAGGAAACAGAAATTGATAAATGAGATGGATTTATTTTCATCTGGCCAAAAGACACAGTGGGAAAAGTATAATTTGCTCCCCACCAAGCATGTAGCTATGTCACAATTTATATAAAACCCTGAGACAATGACTAGAACTTAATTAACTGTGAGATGGACTAATTAGTCCTTTCATTGGTGGGAGGGAACTTGGGACCCAGAAGTCTACAGATAGTTTTCCCATCATTATTATTTAGCTTCTAAAGGAGGAAAATGGAATCAGAAAGATCATTCATTTTGAAAGAGAAAAGAACTGGGGTTGCAGAATACAGGATTCTGGACCTGACAGTTATTTGTGCCTAAATTGATTCCTTTGGTAGGTAGAGAGTGTAATTTTTCATATCTTTTCTTTAAGGTAAGCTACGAGATCCCGACTTCTGAATTCCTGTTAAACACAGTAATTCTGAAAGTGAAAAAGAAAAGTGATAGTATGAGAGCAAGTGTGGAATAAATGCTTCTTATTAAAAGCATTTTAAGTGACTGTTTCATCATTCTATCACTACCTTTAATCTGCCTCATTTTTTTATGATTCCTATAAGAAACATCGTAGAAGAGCCAAAATAAAAACCCTAGTTTTAACTCCAAAGAGAATGGAGCTATGTATTTAGCTTTCATAATAGGCAGAGAAGAATTGGGAGATAACATTCTAAAACAAAATGCATTCAAATAAAAAAAAAAGCAAACTCTCTCAAGTAGATGCAAGTAACAAGTTAAATCAGAGGCAGACAGTCAGAGGTGGAAAATCATAGCCTGGATTAGAAATGAAGATGTGAGAATCTGAGCTTCCTAAGGACCAGCTCCAAATGCAGAAGTGATAATAATGTGCAGTCAAAAAAGTGTGAAGAATACGGGGAAAAAGAACTGCAGAGATGAATACTAGAAAGACAGTATAAAAATAGCACATGAGTGGTCTGTAGAGCCTCTGGCAGCTGGCTGCCTTTCAATATCAGGAAAAACTCATGGTGGAAATATAGAAAAACAAAACTTCACCTGTTCCCTAAAGAGTCCTTCTTTCTCAGAATAAACTTTGAAATGCAGCCTTATATTTAGAATTCACTTTGTCGTGCACCTTGCTTTTTATGTTTTTCTCTGGTAGCTGGCCCTGTATGTGGCAAATGTAACTTACTGCATAATTCCACCTATAAATCAGAACCATCTATATTTGCTGGTTTGAAAAGAGAAAAATAATGTAGAGTATATTCCCTATTGAGCAAAAAAAAAAAAAAAAAATGTCAGTGAGCCAGGAAAGGACATTCATAATTTCAAATACCTCCTCAGACAACCACAAATTACTCCCTAGTTTGGGCTACATTTCAGGAATTGAAATGAACATACAATACCTAGACATAGATATGAGTTGATTCAAAATGGTCCTACTAAATAGGATACTATTACACTTAATAGAAAGTGTGAACGTATAGGCAATGTATGTGTAGTTTTAAGGGAATTGGACTTCCATTTTGTGGGTTCTTAGTCTTGTGATAAAAGAATTCTAAAATTAACTCAAAAGAAAGCTCAAGGAGCAATTTATTCGCGTTTAAGTGGAAAACAGCAGAGCAGACAAGCCGTAAATCTCAGAAACTGCTGGCAAGAGGGGGAGAATAGTAGAAGCAAGTCATGGCTTTTGTATTCAGGTCCAAGAAAAGAAGCAGGTTCATCCATGGAGGTCTGTGAGAGGTCTTTCTTCAGAGAGAAAGTGGGTGTCCAGACTGTTGGGAAAAATATGCTTAGTATATTGGACAGTATAGAGAGAAAGAGGCGGGGGGGAGAAAGATACCTTTCTGGAGTTAAAACTCCAAATAAATAAGTAGGCCTAGCAGGTAAACAAGTAGGCTTAGCAGTGATTCTGTAAGCAACTGTGCTGAGGGAGGGCCTTGTGGGATGAAAAGTACACTATTTCAACAAGGAGATCACTTTTTCTGCCACCTCAACAACATGTTCTCAGGCATATGAATTTTCCTGAGGTGCACTCTCCAGAACAGATGACTGACAGACCAGATTGAATTAACTCGTAAGCAAGGAGGCAATAGTATCTAATAATTTGGAAAGTTTAGAATGTCATGTCTCTCTCCAGATGTGGGAGCCTAGTAGCAGGCACATCTAGGAGGTGCTTGCAAGCACCTTACCATACCAAGCCCCTGTGCACCTTTTGCCCAATGACCACCAGGCTGTGTACCTATAGTCAGCCAACCATAGTCATCATGAAACCAACACCAAGGAGGACGAGGGCTGATCCTCCAGCACAGGTGAGAAATGACTTGGCAAGTAAGAAAGAAAATGGAGAAAGAGCCAAGATGGCAATGCCAGCAACTCTTAACAAAATGCAACCCTGGTAAGATGCCTCATCACTGGCTTCCCCTGGCTAGCCGGGGGAGATGGGAAGGACCCAGAATCCCCACCCCATTACAACTTGAACTTTTATCATGAAAAATAACAGCACAAAAAAATGTTATGTCTTTCTCCTTCAGCAAAAGTGAAAATGGATTTCACCGATATTAATGTCCCTCTAGTAAGAAATTCAAGTCAGAAAGTAACTGTTGCCTCCATTTGCTGCGCAGAATCCAGAATGTTCTTTCTTAAACACAAATATAATCCTGTGATCAGAGCAATGGAGACAGGAAAACAGGAACCTGTGTAACTGATACTGTGACCCCGTGAGCCTGGAGCTATGGTCCCCTCCATGAGCCTGGAGCTCTGGTCACCTCCTGTCAGATGGAGCTGTGGTCACCTCCTGTCAGATGAAGCTGTGGCCAACTGTGGTCAACCTGGAAGTGTGGTCCCCTTCTGTGAACTAGAGTTCTGCACCCCTCCTGTGATTTGGAGCTGTGATTCCCTCCTGTCAGATGGAGCTGTGGTTTCCTCTCATGAGCTGGAGCGGTGATCCCCTCACTGGAGTTTTGGCACCCCACCAGGAGCCATGGTTCCACATTCCTCTTGGGTGGGGAGGCTGATGGTGGAGCAGAGTGGAGGATGGAGGACTTTCTGATGCTGCACAACTGTTTCATCCTTCTCCGAGTGACTACATTCCCCACAGCCACCTCCCCATGGTCCCAGTTGTGCACAGCAGTGGCTTTGCCTCTTATGTTGCAGACTGGGGAGGTTTCTGACATTTTAAGATTCTAGTCTTGGGAGATCTTATTTTCTAGAATGGAACCCCCACCCTCCCTGAGGGCCAGTTGTGGATTTCACTCCATATGTGGTCCTTAGCGTCCAGGCCTTGATGTTGGACCTCTCCCATTACCAGGCACCAGCAGGCTTTCCATCATTTATCTGTTGCTCCTCTACAACATCTATGCCTTATGGAAAATACAAAATACTTCACTGAAGTTCTAGAGATAAAAATTAAAGTCTCAGAAGTTAAAAACAATAGAAAACACTGCAATAAATAGAAATATGTTATTATATTTTAGAATGCACATTTGCAAGTTTCTGTCTACTATAATTTTTAAATACTATTTTCTGATAAAACTGTACTACTACTAAGTGTTGATGATGATGTGAAATTTGTCCCTGTTTCTGTAATGTGAGTTTGCCATTCATTTCCTTTCCAAATTCTCTAATCTATACAGTTTTTTTCTCTGTCATCATGTTATTTCTTAAAGAAAGCAATACTAATAATTTTTTTAAAGACTGTCATGTTTCCATCCAGGGCCAGAGGTAGAACGCATATTCTGTTCTTTAGACCTGAAAGAAGTAACTTTCCCCTAATTGACCTCCACAAATCTCTGATACCTCCACCCACCTCCCTTTCATATGGTATTTTAAATCTTCAAGAGGAACAAAATTGATTTTGACCATACTCAATGGTCTCCAAGTTCCTAATGTCTGTCTACCTACCTAACATACAGCAGCAATTATTTACTGAGCATTATTTGCAAGGACTTTGCCAAGTACCCTTCACATTAACAATAGCAAAAGTACATGCTATTGTAAATCTTTGGTATGGACGATGGATTATGAAAATTAAGGGTTTTGATGAAAATCACATCAGAACTGGAAAACAAAGATGATAGCATAAGGTATTTCATAAGTTTCATAAAGTAATGAACAATGCTACCAATGGCCAATGTGTAGTGATATACAGATACTATTTTTAATCCATTCATACCTTGGTAAGAAAATTAAATTATGTTTACCTTCCTAGTGAGAAATCCAAGTCTCAGGAAACTCAGTGTCTTACCCTTTCCCAGAAAAAATTGAAACCTGACTTCTTGTTTGTGTGATTGGTTTTGCCTTAACAGTTATATCAATACGGTTTTGAGGCTTCCAATAGCACATGGTTCTTTGTTAATGTTCAACAAATCTTGCTGCCCACTTCAGACTGATCATAGGTGCATGGATGGTAAAACTGAGGCTCTCTATCCAGAGTTATACAAACATGTTGGTCATTCAACAGTTAAACTATAATGGATGTGCTATTACAGGCCAGAGCATCTGAGAGCGCTAACAAAGTAGACCTAAGAAGAGCGGTAAAATACCATCTTGTCCTAAACATGGTGAAACGAAGTTCTATAGGACGGTGGTGGGAACCAGAAGAATGCTTGGTTTTCCTGAAAGTGAGGTCTCATAGTAGAGCAAGCCTCAGGAAGTCCAGTGTGTCACTTTCAGAAGTGATCATCAACCTACATGTTGACTGTGTTATTTATATTGTCACCAGATTTTAGAAACCAGGATCAAATTTACCACATATTCCCTAGAGGGATTCAGAAAGGTAACAATTTACTCACTTGCTTTTTTAGATGAAAAACTTGAGACTCCCCCTAGGTTAAATGTCTGGTAAGCTCTGGTAATTTTAAAGGGAAGAGAATAGAATTCCCCTTGTCAAGGGCAGGATTATGTCCAACATACCTTTCTACTTGCTAGGATTACCAGATGGCTCCTGTGTATTCCATAATGGTTTTTATTAGCTCATCAGTATGTAGAGCAATGTGATTCTGACCCCACACATACAATAATTACTGTCCTCACTCTAGGATATACATCTACATGCATTCTGATACAGCTCACAGGGAATCACTTAATTCTTCCCTATAGGCCATTACCTCTTTTCCCATAGACAGGATCGCAATGGCATCCTCTGAGGAATGAACATACTGGAAACAGCACATACATTCAAGGCAGTAAGGTTAGTATATACATTGTTTTACATAATCTTCCTTATGTCCTCTGGAATGGTCATTATAGAAAGTTCACAAAAATGAGTATTGGCTTGTTTCCTTATTTGTGTGGTGTTGGGTTAAAGCAAGCCCTCAAGCATACTTGGTAAACATTAAGCTCCGCCCTTGACACAGAAAGTGACATTGTTTTCTTTTTCAGAAATTCAAATTGATCACCAACCCAGACTGACTAGAATCTTTGTGATTTGATTTCAAAGCTCACCTATGCCAAGAAGCTTTTGGCTAGTGCAAAAGCTTATATATAATTAAAAACAGAGTCTCCCAGGCAGCCTGGAACTCACTGTGTAGGCAGGCTGGCCTGAATCTCATAGAGATCTGTCTGTTTCTGCCTCTTGAGTTCTGAGATTGAAGGAGTGAAATACCACACCAGATTTAAAAACCCCAAATTAAAACCACCCTAAGAACAGCTAAAATTCATTTTCTAAGTATGAGATTAGATCAATGACAGTTAAATATTTGTCATCTTTTAAAAAAAAATAAAGAGCTGATATTAGAGAACAAAATTGCAAAATGAAACACCAAGCTGATAAGTCCATGGAAAAATGGATATTTAGGTTGCCTTTATATAGCTAGAGTCAACATTCTGAAGGCCTAGATTAATAGAGCAAACCGCGATGGTGATTACCACAGTAACGAAATCTCCATTAAGCCTTGCTGGAGGAGAAAATGAAAAGTTTGAACATCTGTCAGGTTCATCCAGAGTTCATGGAGGATAGAGACTTCTATTCTCATATTTTCTTAAAATCAAAGTTATCAGAATGAAAACACAAAACCCTGTAGGTGAGGGAAACATCTCAGAAAACCCCTAGAGCTTAGGAGCAATGTGGTCTGACGTGAAGTATACACACAAATTCTTGGGGTCAAATCAAGTTTGAGCCTTGAGGTATCTTCCTAGGATACAGTAAGCCATTACCAGAAATGTTAGCATTCTAAAAACCAAATTTACCCCGACCAGTGTCACTTTTAATAAGAATTTGTTGACATGAGTTATCTTTGATAAGAAAATCCATCTGGCCATTTCCCCCCAATTGCACTTTTGGTCTTAGCAGATGAAGAGAGAGCCTCCATCAAACATGGCAATTCTATCAGTTTCACTTTTTTCTCATATGGAGCAGAACAATCTAATCTTACATTAAAAGATCATAGTTCTCTCTTTCCTCAAGAGTTAAATAATGCTTAAGTGGTATGTAAAATCAAGGGAAATATAGTGTTTAGTAAGCCTACTTATTATACATATATATTATATTTATAAAATATACATATAATATAAATATGACACATGTGTATAACTGATAGCTATATAATAAAAATCACAGTGCCAAACATGGGAAATCTTCCTTTCAGTTGTTTATCAGGGTAGTCCAAGAGACAAGAGACCCTTAAAATAATGTATGCTATGGCCATAGCCTGTGTTATCTCCTAGAATTTGAAGGTAAGACTCTATTCCTGAAGATACAGCCCACTTCAGATACAAGACTTAGAGCAATTGAGTGGAACTTACCTGGAAGCCTTCTTCCTGAAGACTAGCTCTCAGAGTATCAGAAGACACTATGTAAGCTGCCAAGGGAGAAATATAAACAAGGATCCTACTCAGCTATAAAGTCTAGGAGCCACAACAATGACTAGTCCAGCAAACCACCTCTACTTGTGCAGAAGGGGCACTTTTATCTTGGGGAGAATCAACAGCTGTCTAATTTGACATAAGATCTACCTAATGGGAAGGAATCATGCACGGTACTGTAAACATAGACAAGTACATACATCTGGAGAGGTCATAGAACCTAGAGAAGAACCTAGTTCTGTCACTTGCCTACATCATTGTAATTGATCAATGTAGTCTAAATGCATATCTTTATATTTATCAATAAGCGTACCTCTCACTCATCAAAAAAGTTTCTTTTTGCAGCATATGGAGACGATCACAGAGTTTCACAAGTGGTCAAATGCAGAAAATTGTGACTGTAAGTTGACCAGCCCTAAGTGCCATGGCAGCAATTCAATATGTGTATAGCTTCAAGGAACAGTGCAGAAGGGGCCGGGGGCGGGGCAGAAGGCAAGAGCCAGAAGACTAGGCATCTGCTGCTAGTTAATGTATTCTAGACATGAAGAGAAACTACAACAATGAAATCTCCATGGTATGGTGATCTGAGAAGATCTGCATAATGACAAAACTAGTTCACATACCAAGGTGGATGGGGGGGAACATCATGGTGCCCACCTCAGCATGAAGAGCTACAGGCAAACTTCGGGTGCTGAGGAGGGAGAATCAGTTTTCTCAAGGGACTAGCTCCCTGAGAGGTTATCTAATACCAAATGGACAGCCCTAAACAGAGGCACGCATGAGCACACCTAAATGGACTTGGTGCCTTTTAAATATATATGTCTGTTTATGTAACAATACTAAAGAAGAGGAGGAGATTGAGAGGAAGTCGGGGAGGACGTGGGAGGAGCTGGGAGGGGAAGTGGGCGGGAGGCATGGAAGTAACGCAAAGAAAACGCTCATGCACGAAATTCTCAAAAATAAAAAAAATCAAAAATCAGAGTTCTATTGACAGCCTCTCCCTACCCACCGTCTACTCTCCGCATTCTGTGGCAGTCTGATTCTGCTCTCTGCTCCTGAGATCAGTGGCTCTAGCTTCCACATACGAAGGAGACCTTGTGTTTCTTTCCTCCTGTGCATAGCTTGTTTAGTTCTCTTCTTCCATCCGTGGTGCCAGCGGCAGCATTTCACCAGTGCTTGAAAAGACAGATGTGTTGAATCTGAGTGGAACGTCACACAGTGCATACATATATCAAAACATCACGTGGCTACCCATTAATATGTGCAGTTTTATGTTTTCATAGAGCAGGGGTGGTGAGGGACTGGAGAGATGGCTCAGCAGGTCAGAGCACTGGCTGCTCTTGCTTGGGTTCAGTTCCCAGCATCCACATAGGATCTAACAACTGTCCGTATCTCCGGTTCCGGAGGAGCCAGTGCCTTCTTCTGGGTTCTGTGGGCATTGGATAAATGTGGTGCACTTGCGTACACACAGGCAAAACACTTATGCAGAAAATAAAATTTAATTAATTAGTTAAAAATTTAAACTAAAAAAAAATACAAAAGATCTCAATTCTCTCCTGGGATTTATTTCTGCTTTCTCCTACTCCCCATTCAGCACCTACTACTGACTTAGTAGAATCTTGCCATTGTTGGAGCTAAGTAGCGTTTCTATTTCTTTCTTTACCTGTTATTGGAGCATGTTTTTACACAGAGTAGGATGCTTAGGATTGGTGATTTAACAAACTGACCTCCCACGTGCAGCTGCTACATGCAGTAGCATGTTCCCAAGGATGTGCTCTCTATTCCCGACCTTCATTGCTTTGAACTAGACTCAGAAATGCTACCTTGGCCCTGCTTATGCTCGTGCTAGAACATTCCCCTGTGGTTGCGTGCTCTGTGTTAGAGTGGTTTGCAGTCACTTTCATTATGCCCTGGCCACACTTCCCAGCAAAGTACAATCCACTGTTTCATGTCATACTTAGATAAGTAGCATTTGCCACATTAGAATGGAAGACAGTGTGACTCAGCTTAGCTACACTTTCTCTCTCTGGTTACAAATCAGCAACTGAGTGCAGAAATGCTTCTCCAGCTTGGGTACCAGAGTCTGAGCACATGGAGATGAGTGGTGTTGACCCACAATCATGTTGGGTGGAGTGATTTGGGAATGAGACAATTATTAGTCTAGCACATAGAGATATTAATATCACTCAATGATGTAGTAAAAGCAAAAATGTGCAAATGAGGGCTGCAGGGTGTAATCTTTGAGTTGCACGCTGATGCTGATAGGGCTCGTCTGGCTGGCTTATTGGCTCTGGGGATCTCTGTCATTCCCATGGTGGAATCAAAGGCCTCTTCCATGCCTACTCCACATTTATGTGGATTGAGGGATCACAACTACAGTCTGTTCTCTTAAGCAGCAAACTCTTTAACTGTTGAGCCATCTCCCTACTCCCACGAAATATTTTGAAGTAGATCAGTATTTAAGTTTTCCAGATTATCAGACATACAGCAGTATGTAGCAGTGAACACGATCAAATTCTTCTTTCCAGAACCATTATTTGAATATATTCATAGATACTGGAGAATTTCTCTTTTCCCTAATATAGGTTAAGTAACTCTTACCTGAGAAATATGGGATCAGTGTTTCAGACTTAAAACTTCCTTTGGGCTTTGGAATAGTTGTACTTATGTAATGAGAGGCCTTGTGAATTGGAACTGAATCCTAATTATAAAATTTGTTTCCTATCTTGAAGGAAACTATTTTAATCAAAACTTTGTGTATTTCATACAGAAAATCTCAATCTATCTTAATCATCTTTAGAGCTCCTTCCTCACCAGCACTGCCCAGAGACCCCCAAATGGAATCTATACATTCTGTCATCAGTGTTAGGGTCTATTGTATCAAGTTAGTGTCCACAGACATTCCTCAGCGCAAGTTCATCCACTGAGGTCTAGTCAGAATATCTAGAGTCCCTCACATTAGAAAGATCAGCTCTTCCTCATCCAGCAGTAATCAGTTGCCAACATTTCTTCATCTAAGTTTGGAGTCTGCTGTCCATTTTCCCAGTTCTATGCTGCGTCTTGTCTGCTTGAGTTTGTACGGGTCCCGTGCATGCTGCCACCACTGAGGAAGGCTCATATGAACAGGGCTCCAGGAGCTGGTAGGATCCTATTTCCATATGGTCATGCCATGCACATGTTCCCTGGCCCTTACAACCTTTCTGCTCCCTCTTCTACAACGTTCCCTGAGCCCTGGGTGGGTGAAGTTTAATATGAGTCATGTCCAAGGAGCAGCATTCTGCATACTCTTAGTCCCTGTGCTTTGGCCATTTTTCACCTTTTCCATTACTAGCCCTCTGTTGCATGAAGGACAAGGGAGCTTCATTAATGATAACCGAGAGATTCATCCATGATCTCGTTACCCCTTGTTCTATGTTCTGTGCATCTTAGGTATAGAGGTTGCATTGTAGATGTGCCATTTAGGCTTTGGCAATTCACAGACAATGTCTGTGTGTGGCCAGTTGTGGTACTCTGTAGGAGTTTCTGTCTGGTGCAAAAGAAGCTTCTTTGATGAGTGGTGACTGGGATGTTTGTCTGTAAATATAAGGATACATATTTTGCACATAGTAGAAAACTGGATTAGTCTAGGGATGTGACAGTCGGGCTTTTCTCTAAGCTCTATGGTCTCTCCAGCCACGTGTTTTTGCCCATGTTTACAGTATCACATATTAGTTTCCTCCCACTGAGTGGGTTTTTAGTTCAATTAAGTAGCCATTGATTGGCTCCAAGATAAAAGTGCCACCACTGCAGCAGAGTCGTATGCTGTGCTGGTCACTGACGTGGTCATTTGTACTTGAGGATGGTGTTGCGCCATCGATTGGTGTTCTCCCTTAGCAGCTTCCATGGTGCTCTCCAAAGCTGTGAGAGCTACACCGCAGGGGTTCCAAGTCAGTCCCAGCTTCATTGCCCAAAATTCAGTCTCTGAAGTATGCCCTGTCTTCAGCTGCAAGATCTTACCTTCAAGTTCTTGGAGACAGTCAAGGACTGTGGCAATATCTTGTGTAATTCTGGGAATCTTTCGGAGCACCCTGGCCAACAGCTCAAAGGAAGGTTTTGTCCTGTCTGGCACTATTTCCTGTTATGTAGCTTTCAGCTATGCACATGGGTTCATGTGGAGATATTGTATGTGTAAATTCTCACTAAGTTGTTGGACTAATATGAGCCCTTCTGATTTCTTACACTAACTAGGCATTATCTGTTTCTCCTCTCTCTCCCCTGGTCTCTAACTCTTCTTCCCCCATTTGAAGCGCCTTCATTTTTCTTATTTCTCCCTCGATAATACCAGTCTCCAGGGTTCTACCTCTCTTGAGCTCCTTCTTTCCATTTATCCCCAAAGTTTTCTGTATAGTCCTCCCCCCTCCCATTTAATATCCCCATTTCATCCACTTCTTCCTTTGTAGTACTTGTCCCTGCTGCTTTCTCTCAGGTTCCCTTTATCTCTCCAGTTCCTTTCCATTATCCTGGTTCCTGCAGTTACAACAGGAGGTATACTCACATATAAGGATTTGGTGCTAGGATTCACATGAGGAAGAATATACGTAGTTTGTTTTCGGAGTCTGTGTTACTTCACTGACTATAACAGTTTCTGGTTCCACTCATTTACCTACAGATTTCACGATTTCATCTTTCTTTACGGCAGAGTGGAACTCCTCGTGTAAATGAACCTGTGTTCATTTTCCACTCGTCAGCTGAGGGACTCTTACGTTGCTTCCATTTTCCTGCTACTGTGAAAATAGCAGAAACACAGCACAACAAATGTGGATGCACAAGTATCTCTGCAATAGGATGAGTCCTCTGAGTATCTGCCAAGAAATAGCAAAACCGGGTCAAAGGATAGGTTCATTTGTAGAAAAAAAGGAGTTCTCCACACTGCTTTGCATAGGGGTTGAAGGACTTTGCACTTCCACCAGTAGTGAATGAATAATACCCTTTCCCCACATCCTCTGCAGCATTTGGGGTCATTTGTTTTCTTCATCTTAGCCAGTCTGACTGGGGTAAGATGAAATCTTAAAGTGGTTTTAATTTGCATTTCTTTAATTACTAACGATGTTGGAACAGTTTTCAAGATGTTTCTTGGCCATCTTTATTTCTTCTTTTGAGAACTCTCTGCTCAGATCCTTAGCCCATCTTTTAACTGGGTGACTTGTCTTCTTGATTCTTTGTTTTCTGGGATCTTTATATATTCTGGATGTGAAACTTCTGTCAGATGTGAAGACTTTCTCCAACTCTCTAGTATTTCTCTTCACTCACTTGGTTGTTTTTTCTGCTGTACAGAAGCTTTTAGTTCAATGAGGTCCCACTTGTTGATTCTTGACCTTAATTCCTGAGCAACTGATGTCCAATTTAGAAAGTCCTTTCCTACATCTATGGTTTGTAGGATATTGCCAATGATTTTGTAACAGTTTCAGAGTTTCAGATTTCATATTGAGGTCTTTTATCCATTTGGAGTTAACTTTAGTGCAAAGTGAAATATAAGGGTTTACTTTCATTCTTCTATGGGAGATCAGTTTTGACAGCAACATTTGCTAGCTTTCTTCCAGTGAGTATTCTTGACCCCTTTGTCAAATATCAGATAGGTCTTCAATTAAGTTCTGTTGATCTACAGGTCTCTTTTTCTGTAGTGCTATGCTGTTTTTATAACGATAGCTCTGTAATATAGTTTGAAATAGGTAAAGTAATACCCCATGCATTGCTTTTTTGTGCAGAGATTTGCTTTGGGTAACTGGGGTCTTTTGTGCTACCGTAGGAATCTTAGGTTGCTTTTTTTCTAATTCTGTGAGTAGTGTCGTGGAGATTTTGATTGGCAGTTCATTGAATCTGTATATTCCTTTTAGTAGGACGGTCATTTGTACAATATTAATTCTTGTGATCCATGAGCGTGGGAGGATTTTTCATCTTCTGGTGGCTTCCTCAGTCTTTTTCTTTAAAGATTTAAAATTTTCATTGTAGAGATCTTTATTGTCCTTGGTTGGGTTTACTCTGAGATACTTTTTAGACTATTGTCAATGGAAGGGTTTCAATCTACTCTTTGTCCAATTGTTGGTTATTAGTAATAGAAAGGTTACTGTTTTTTATACATTATTTTTAAAACCTGCCACTTTACTGAAAGTGTTAACTATTTATAGGGGTTTTGGTGGAAATTTTGGCATCTCTTAGGGATAATATCATGTCATCTGCTAAAAGGGATAACTTGACTTCTTCCTTCCCAATGAGTACTTCTTTAACTTCCTTCTCTTGCCTTATTGCTCTAGCAAGAGTTTCAAGCAGTGTATTAAAAAGAAGTGGAGATAGTGAACAGTCCGGTCTGGTTCCTGGTTTTAATGGGAATGCTTCCATTTTTTTCTTCATTTAGAATGATGTTGGCTGTGGGGTTTTTAGCTTTAATTATGTTGAGGTATTTTCCCTCCAGTCCAGTTCCCTCTAGGACTTTCAACATAAATGCATGTTGAAATCTCTTTTCAACATTTTCTGCATTTATTGAGATGACCATTTGATTTTAGTCCTTGAGTCTATTTATATGATTTATGACTTTTATTGACTTATGTACATTGAACCATTCCTGTATCTCTGGAATAAAGGTGACTTGATCCTGGTGGATGATCCTTTTGATATGTGTCTGTATGGGGTCTGAAAGTATTTTGTTGAGAATTTTTGTATCTATGTTCATTAAGGATATGGATCTATAGTTTTCTTTTTTATTTGTATCTTTACCGGGTTTTAGTATTAGAGTGATACTGGTTTCATAGGAAGAATTTGGGTGTGCTCCCTCTGTTTCTATATTTTTGAATAATTTAAGTAGAATTGGATACAGTTATTTGTTGAATGTCTGGTAGAATTCTGTGTGAATCCATCTGGACCTCGACTCTTTTTAGTCAGAAGGTTTGGTATTACTGTCTCAGTTGCCTTATATGTTATGGATCTTTTAAAGCTATTCATCAGTTCTTGGTTTAGCTTTGGTGATTCCCATGACTTTGGATATACATTCATTTATTTTATGTTTTCAAATTTAACAGCATATAACTTTTTAAGTATTCCCTCATAATGTCCTGGATCTTTTTGTTATCTTTTGTGATGTTTCCCCATTCATCTATGGTTTCTGTTGATTTGGAGATGATCTTTCTTTCTTTTGGTTAACTAGGATAAGCATCTATCTGTCTTGGTTATTCTTTCAAAGAATTGGCTCTTGTATTCATTGATTCTTTCTGTTGTTTTCTTTGTTTCTATTTCATTAATTTCTGGTCTGATTTTTGTCACTTTTTTCTTGTCTGCTGGTTTGGGTTTCATTTGTTGTTGCTTTTCAAGATTCTTGCATTGCAATTTTGTCATTTATTTGTGAACTTTTTGAATTTTTGAAAATTTTTATTGAATTTTATACAGTTTTTAATCAATTTAGACCCCTCCCCCACCCATCCACCACAGTCCCCACCAGACCTCATATGTTCTGACATCCTGTTTAAATCCTGTCCAGTCAAGCATTTGCATCCAGATATCCTTTAGAGCAAATTTATTCACTAGACTCTGGTCAGCCTATCTAGAAATCTTAAGTAAGGTATACTCTCCCACTCCTAGCAGTAATTAGTCTCCAACAGTTCTCAATTTAGGTCTGGCCTTCCACCAATTTCCATTGATCCACCTTGGAGCCTTGTCCACTTGAGTTGGTGTGGGTCCTGTGCTCGATGACACCATTGCTGGAAGTATGCATGTGCAAGCTTCCAGTGACCTGAAAGCCTCTGCTTCCTTAAGTTCATGAACCAGCCCTGGTTCTTACAATCTTTCTACCCCCTAGACCACAATGGTACCTGAGCCATGGATGTGTGAGGTTTAGTAGAGGAGTCCTACCCAGGGATACACACTCTGCAGTCTCTTACTCTCTAAAACTTTGCCAATTGTGTCCTTCTGTGTGCATAGCATTATGTTGTATAAGGAAGCTTCATCCGATTTTTTAACATAGGAACTTATAATTATAATCTCCCTTTTTAGGACTGCTTTTAAAGTCTCCCAGTCTCACAGAGGATTTGTTGTGTTGTATTGCCCTTTACATTTAACTCCAGGAATACTTTTATTTCTTTCTTAATTGCTCCTTGACCCATTCATCCTTCAGGAGTGTGTTGTTTAATCTCCATAAGCTTGTGTAGTTACTCATGATTCTTCTGGTGTTGATTTCAAACTTTATTGCATTTTGGTCTGATAAATGCTTGAAATTATTTTAATTATTTGTATTTGTTAAGGTTTGTTTTGTGCCCCAGTAAGTGGTCGATTTTGGAGAAAGTTCCATGGATTGCTGAATAGAAAGTGTAGTCTTTGGTGCTTGGGTAGAATATTCAGTAGATGCCTGTTAGGTCCATTTTATGTATGGTACTGTTTAATTCAGATGTCTCTATGTTTATTCTTTATCTGTTTGACCTGTCTAATGGAAACAGTGGTCTATTGAAGTCCCCTACTATTAGCGAGTTGATATTCATCTGTATCTGTAGTACTCTTTTCTTGAAGTTGAGTGCATCAGAGCTAAAGATAAATTTTAACAAATATGTGAATGAAACAAATGCCACTTATAAAGTCATGTAGATAGTGTCTTCCAGAGATGGCAGAAAAGCTACACCTGTAAAAGCCCACCGATGTGTTGCCTAAGGAAGACCTGCATGATGAAAACACCAGCTGTCATGCCAGTGTGGATGGGGGAACTTCCATAAGTTCTCACCTTCACATGAAAAGCCACAGGCAATTAAGTGTTACTGAGAAGAGAAGAATCTGTTTTCTCCAGGGAGGAGCTCCATGACAAATTATTCAGTCTCAAGTAGTCAGTTCTAAACATGTGCACATACAAGCACCATCAAATGTATAGGTCGGGATATTGAGAAGGAGTGGGGGAACAGGAAAGGAGCTGGAGCGAGTGAAGGGGTAGGAGAATCAATGCAAGTACAATGTATGAAATCCCCCCAAACTTAAAGCAATTCAAAATGAACTTGAGTTTGGGGCATTTCAAAGCTCAGATTACAGACATTCAACTTGTTTTTTATCAAAATAGAACCAAGAAATGCAGAAATCTTTCTTTTCTCTAACTTTGGGGCAAGGCTTATACTCTAGATATGGGTTCCTTCTTGTGAGTTGGAGCTGTGATCCCTTCACTTGAGCCTGAAACTTTGGACCCTTACCATAAGCCACAGTTCCACATTCCTCTGCAGTTAGGCTGATGGTGGAGCAGAGTAGAGCATGGACTTCCTGATGTTGGGCAGCAGTTTCAGTGTTCTCTGAGTGGCTACATTCCCCACAGCCTCTTCGCCTGAGGTCCCAGGTTGTACATGGCAGAGGTTTTGCTTCTTATGCTGGGCACAGGAGATGTCTCTGTTATTTTCAGATTCTGGTGTTGTGAGGACTGATTCTCTAGAATGGCTCTCTCACTTCCTCTGAGGGCCAGTGATGACCCTCAGTCCACGCACATGTGGTCCTGGGCATCCAGGCCTTGGTGTTGCATATCTCCCATTACCAGGCACCAAGACTTTTTTCCGTTATTTTTCTATCACTCTTCTCCAACCCCAGTGTGCATTCACCTATTCCCTAATTGAATTTTCTGAGATAAAAAATCACAGTCTGGGAAGGTTTTTTTTAAAGATAGAAAGTATTGTAATAATTAAACTGACATAATCTTCAAACTAAAATTATGTAATTATACCTTAGAATACAAATTTGAAATTCTATGTCTACCATAATTTTCAGTATTATTTACTGACATGACTATACTACCAAGCTTCAAAACTAATAGGAAACTTGTGACTGTTTTATAATGCCATTCAATCCCTTTCCAAATTCTCCAACCCACACAAAGTTTTTCAATGTAATCATATTACTTCTTCAAGAAAGCAATGATAATAAAATATTTTACAAAACACTGACCAAAAGCAGCTCTGGAGAGGAAAGAATTTATTTGTCTTGAAGGTTTGCATCTTCTAGAGAAGCCAAGGCAGGAACTGGAGGCAGGAGCTGAATCAGAGACCATGTAAGAACACTGTTTATTTATTATCTTGCTTCCCCTGGCTTGCTTATCTACTTTTCCTATACAACTCAGGCTTACCTGCCTAGGTATAGCATCTCCCACAATGGGCTAGGCCCTTTTATATCCATTATCAATAAAGAAAATGCTCTACAGGTAACACCTACATGTCAATCTGATGGCAGAAATTTCTCAGTTGAGGTTTATTCTTCCCAGGTGTGTGAAGTTGACAACTGAACCTAACTCTGACACTAGGAATTAGAATTAGAAGAGCTTTCCTGTTATTCATTAAAAGATCTGTAGCACACTGTGGCTGGCTACAATTCTACATCAATAAAAGTGCAGGCATTTGCACTTTTATTACAAAAGTGGATTTTCCATAAGGACTATTTACTTTGAGTTACTCTGCTTTATAACTCTATGCTTAATTTTCAGTGATAGAAATGAGAAACAAAGCTTCAGTTGAGAAGAGATTTTGCACAGTGCAATATATGTTTCATTGTCATACAAAGAAACACCAGCGAAAGGCATCAAACAATCATATCACTGCAGAATTTAGTTACTATGGCAACATAGCAAGCGCAATGAGGTACGGTTAGATGCATGCTTCAGGTGGCCCTAGAAAGTGATGCACAGAAAGAAAGAAGTGATTTGAAGGTCCTAAATGCTCTGCTCAAAATATGAGAATAAAAATTATAAAAGTCAATGAGATTAAAGAGAGATTTGCTTCCTTTCTTTACCTCTAGAATAGATACCGAAACAACCAAGCCCTTCTTCGGATTATTGATTGTAGAATTGTTTCCATATAAATATCCAGTCCACCAAGTCTTCTGTGATCAGGCTCCTGACCATACTGTAGGAGGCCTGCAGAATGACTACCACCTGTTTGTCACACTCTTGGCTTCTAATGTCCCTGTGAGGGTGGGTGAGAATCATGAGATGCTTCCAACTAATAAAAAAATAGCAAAAGAGATGGGATGTTAAGACAACAGATTGTTGTTTGTCTTTCTGAAAGAATTTCTATCCCTGGGTGATTTGAAGAGCCAAGCAGCCATTTTTGAGCTGCCATATGTTGAAGACCATCCATATTGCAGTGACCTTAGGCCAGGAATATTGCAAGCACCTTAGTCTGAGTGTTTATCAGGAATGGTGCGGATGATCATGTGAGCAGGAATGAGACCCTTCCCGGTTTTGTCTTAATGAGACTAAATGCCCATCTGACACCTTGATGTCAACTTGTGAGACCCTGAATCCGAGAATGTACCTACTTTTGTTTTCTCAGGATAAATTATTGAAAAATGATAGCCAATCATATGCCTATAGAATTTGAGGAAAGAGATAAACCTGAGAATACTGAATCCAAACTTCCACCCCAATTCCTTCTCATTCTACCCTTCTACCTTCAAAAGAATAAGTTACAAATATTCAGAAAATAGATACATACAAATGGAACTATTCTACAGGAACTTCTCAGCCATTCCCTAAAGTTTCCACTAAATCCCTGTACTATAGTTTGAATCCACAATGTTCCTTAGGGGCCCCTATATTGAAGACTTGGTTCCCTCATCTTGGAAGGTAGTGTAATCTTTAATATGTGGGACCTAGTATGTGGAATTTAGGTCACTAGGATAACGTTCTTGCTGGCAATATTGAGACCCTACCCGCTTCTTTCTGTATGTCTCTGCACCCTGATTCCTTTCAACTCAAAACATAACTATCCTCATAAAGATAATAGGAGATCATTTATTTTGGAGCTAAACATGAATGATCATGGTCCAGGAACACAGACTGAGGTTATCCTAAACACCATGTTCCAAGGTGATAACAGTTTGTAAAGTTTGTATGGTAACAGGACAAATCCTAATTTATGGCACTTTTCTAATACATTTGTTGAAATATCATGTAGGAGGCTGAGAACAAAGTAGAGAAACCTCTGCTCTAGCCTTCACATGTTATCTGAGTAGCCTGAGTTAGTGGAAGTTACTGGTCTGTTAAAACATTCCAAAAGGATTTGTATAATAGTTACAAAGAGGTAAGGTCAAACACAGGGGTAAGCAATGAATGACTATAAAGGGGCTAAAGATACTTCAAAATAACTTGGTGTCAGACCTAAAGCATCTCAACTCTCCACAGTCATAAAAGCTGCAAACAGCAATCACCTTGGAGAATAACAGAGATAGCAATTTTTTTCCTAGGAACATGAGTTCAAAGTTCCCTCTGTGGGACAAGCATGATACTTTGTACATATGGAAACAAAGTTTTATTTTATTTACTACACTGTTAGGAAGATTCATTCCTAGGACCTGAAAAATACAAAACTTAGTAGATAGGAAATCGGTCTTCCAGAGAAATAGTAGTTTTGTAAAACCCCTATAGACTAAATCCCTGAGCATATGGAACTTAGCAGCTGATTTGATCCAGTCCGCGTTTTCTCTTAACCACTCTCCCTGTCTGCATAACATTAACTCTTTATATATAATATAACATTTCCATGTGACATGTAAATATGATAGGAGGATTAGATCTAAAGTTAAAATAATCAAGAATACAAATTGCCTAAAAAATTTTAAGGAAACACATAAGGGAAACAAACATTTCAACCAACTGTTTAAAGTTGACTCTATGTTCCTCTCTGTGTCTATTGTTATTTGCATTTTATGGAATGTTTTATTTAATGTTTGGCATACATAAAAAAATTTGTTGTCTTTTAATTTTGGTTCCCCTTTTGGCTGGTTTTATTTCAAAGCTATAACCTTGCAAGGAATGACTGGTTCTAATTTAAAAAAAAATTATTACTGTCTGAATTATTAACATTTATTTGTGATTAATAATTTCTTTGTTCTTATTTTGACAGTACATGAAATTTTAAGTTTGGGAAAACAAATGGGATGATACTTTGAGGAAAATATCAGATAACAGTATAGCATCACTTTAAATTCCTGTTAATAAAGTTATCTTTTTCTATATACCAAATATTATTAGTGATGAACAGAAAAAATAATAGACTTATGAGAAATCAGAATTTAGGAGGTTTTACAGACACAAGAAAATTTTTTATTTAGTAATCAGAATGGAAAATTGGACTCCAATATGAGTCATTTTTAATATTGCCCATTTAGTTTTCAGATGAAAAATATAAATATTATTTTTGAAATATCAACTAAGAATACTACAGAATACCCTAAAAACTCATTTAATCAAGAGATGTGGTTTCCTAAGGTACAAAATACCATAAATTTTATCATTGGAAATTGATGCCTTTTGTATCATTTGGATTTAAAGAACCTAGTCAAATCTTTGAGTGTCGGTAATGAGAGCTAATGGAGCCAAAGTTGTGTTAAAATAGTCAAAAATTTACATATGTTATAGGGCTATTTGAATCCTTGAATTTTTTTTGTCTTAACATTTTTGCATCAATACTATCATCCAATTGCTTTGACCCAGTTAACAGTCTTCTTGACTGTTACTGGGAAGTTTGTTTGTTCTTGTCTCTGAGAGTTTGATTCTGAGGCATCTTACAAATGAAGTTTCTTTGGAAGATTTATAATAATTCTTTGCCAATTTAGAAATGGAATTATGTGCCTGAGAGAATTCTTTATGAAGACAGGGAAAAACTTGAATCCCTTTAACATGAAAACTTGGTTTAAGTTTAAGGTAGGAAGCCTAGATAAGTAAATAGCCTTAAAAACAAGATTACTGAGAGAATATAATACCAGTCTCTTTATTTGTAGATTTACTAAAATCAAGATCAACATTAGAAATTATTACATAGGAAAACATACAAAACAATTCCCAAATATCTCAGATAATTTTGAAAATATCTACATATAAAAGGATTTAATAAATATAAAATGTGAGTTAGTAGAAATGTTCCAGAGGTTTTTAGTTTAGCTATTAGGAGTATTCAACTGTTGATGTAGCTGAAGATGAGTGTCACCTACCCATTCTGAAATCCACACAGATAGGTTTTCAGAAAGTGTCACACATTTGAGGTGAGAAATATGAATCTAAGAGTTTACGCCTGATGGTGTGCAGCACTTGAGGTGGTCACAAGTGCCTGATGCACTCCTTTCACTCGAGCTGAGAGGGCTCTTTAATGTGGTGTCTCTTTCAAGTAGATGAAATTACCTGATTTCAGTTCATGTACCTCTAGTCCTTTGTCTCCTGGGTGCTCACTGTAGAAAGATGCTGTAATCTATTCTGAATTTTCAGTTATCATTTTTCAAAGTATCATATAACAATATGAATATTTCCTTGAATGCCCCTTATAACCATTTGTTCATTTTTTAAAGGACACCCAGTACTTATTTTATTAAAAAGAAGTGAGTGGGCATTTTCCTAAAGGATTAGATTTTAGATTGAGAACTACTGGGAGTATCTTTTGCTAAAAATCCCTAATGCTTTAGTCTCTTTTGGCAATTAATATTATTTGTTCATTTAACCACCAAACTATAGGATTGGAGACTATATGCACAATGAAAAAAAATGAAACCTCCAGGCAAATGGGTAAAACTAAAACCTGCTCTACTAAATGAGGTAGACCAGCCTCAGAAAAACAAGTGAAGCATGTTCTCTTTCATTTGTGAATCCTAGTTCCAAATCCTTAGATACAAGTATACCTCTCACCACTCATCAGAGAGTGTTTTTTTCAACAGATGGCGACCATTACAAAGTTCCACACCTGGTCAAAGTACAAAGAGTAAATGACTGTGAGGTGCTCATCACTAAATGACATATCTACAAAGCAACTTCGACATCTAAGGTTCAGGGAACATCATGGAAAAAGTGGCAGAAAGATTATAAAAGCCAGAGGGACAAGAGACCTGTGCTAGTTAATATATTCTCAATGTTATAGGGAAGTTGCACTAATGAATTCTCTACAGTATGATATTCTAACGGGATCTGCGTGACAGACTAAGGTGAATTCGGGAAATGTCATGGAGTCCCTCCTCAAGATAAAGAGCTACAGGCAATCAATGGATGCTGAAGGACAAAGAATTAGTTTTCTCCAAGAACTATCTCCCCGATAGGGTTATCTAAGTCCTAATGATCAGCGCTAAACACACGAACATCACTAAATGGACTCAGTATATGTATGTATGTTTATAAATGTGTGTAGATTTATGTAACAATAAAGAAGAAAACAAGAAATTACGATGGAGTTCGGGGAGGAACATGAAAGGAGTCTGAGAGGGGTGCAAATACAATACTCATGTATAAATCTCTCAAAAAAATTACAAATAGATTTATATTTTTGTCCACTAAAATAACTTTCATGATTACTGTGTAATTCAGCAGAAATGCTCAAAATAGAAATAATGCTCTTCAGTGGAATTTTCCTACTGAGGATGTGGCTATCAGACAAGTGAAGTTTTCAACCCAATGGAAAACAAACTCACTCAACATTTAGATAATATTTAATCACCAGATTTGAAATGGCTTTTTGGTAAAGGATAAACCCTGAAATCCTTGTTCTTTATGTTATTTTTACCATAAACATTACTAAGAATAGATCAATATATTAAGAAAACCTTATTGTTTATGAACAAAGAATCAGGTACCAGTTCCACATCAGAGAATTGAACTTTGACCTATGAATTTTTAATAATTTTAATTATACTTAACTTCATCATGCTGCGCAAGATTTCTCTAAGTTCTAACTTCTACAAAATGATTATTACATAATTTAATATTCTAGATTTTCCTCATTTGTTTATTTTTAATTTGGAACAATCTTTTATCTTTAGTATGAAATATCATTTTACTAAAGAAAATCCCTTCCCATTTAAAAGCATTTTCTTCTTACTTTAACCTTTATGAAAAATATATTTGATAATTACAAGTTTTATATTTTTCTTATTTGGTGGCTCTTTTTATACATTTAAATTTCTTTATGAAATTTACAAAAATCATTCTTAATGGAATAACTACTTCAAATAAAAACTTAGAAATCTATGTCTCAGAAAACTGTAAAAAATGGATGCCCTCTCTTATATATGCTTATAATGCAGAAAAAATATGTTGGAAACTTTCTGTGCTGCTATTACACAAAATTTAAAGTAACTATTAAAGATTTAAGTCTTACAACAGGCACTTAGAAACTACCTACGTTAAAAGCACTGACTTCTTCACTAGGCAAGCAAAAGGCAGGACCAAAGGCTAGCATTTCTTTGTCTCCCATCCTATTTTATCTCTTTTCCTTTTGGGTTACTTGATTACCTTTGTGACACAAGCAGACAAGCATCCCAAGATATTTGTAATCACACACACACACACACACGCACACACACACACACACATGCACACACACAGACACATCCTAAATTAGACATACCCAGAATAGTAATTTTATCACACAGTAATTTAAAAATGTAAAATGAGACCACAGACTTTGCTATTAATATTTTCAGTAATTTTGGGGATAGATTAAGTTTTGGCCCATCCTGTTTTAGACTCAAAATGACATGTAAAAAATTATATGAAAACTATTATCAAACACAACTGCTTTAAGTCAGAGTACACTCAGTAAGAATAAAGTAGATGGTTTAAAATTCTGTATTTTTGAGATATAAGAAAATTCCAGTGAAATAAAAAGAGCAGAAGGTGAATGAAGTATGCTAATATAGACTTAGGTTAGTATATGTGATGATTAATCTTTTAAAGCATACTTTCTTGATTATTTGGTAGTTATATACAATGTATTCGAATCATATTCAGAACCCCTCCCCCACCTCCTCTCAGGTCCACTCCTGCCTCCATGCCCATCATCACTTCATGTCTTATTATATTTTCCTAAAAATCTATTAAGTCCAATTTATGTTCCCCAAATAGTGTTGTCTGTAGGTCTAGCCCCTGGAGCACTGTTAATCTAACCAGCACCACATCGTTAATGAAAATTCCCTTTCCCTTTCTTTGTTCTAAGATTAAAGTATGTAGTCTCTTCAGCAATAGGGTCTTATCATCAAGTTCTGGAAAGTAACCCAGAGTAATCAAAATAGCCAATATTGTCTACGGATCTTTTGAAAACCTCTGGTCAGCAATTCCAAAAGGGAAGGAGTAAATTCCTGACACTGGATTTTTATCTTAATTGTTAACTTGATTATATCTGGAATCAACTAAAAGACACACTTCTGGGTGAATCTGTCAGAGCGTTCCAGGGAGAATTAACTGAGAGATGAAGGCCCTCCTCTAGACCAAGAAGCATCTTCCAGTGGCAACAGAGTTATAAAAAGGTCTGGGGGAACGCAGTGCTGATTATTAGCCTGTCTTTGCTTCTTTCTGGTGAGTGCATCTGTCTATTCTTGCTGCTGCCGTCCTTTTCTGCCGTTGGAACCTAGATTCTTCAGCCTTTTAATGTGGATTGAACACCGACCGATCTTCAGAAGTCCTCTAATCCTTTAACATTACATTGGGATTTCTGAATCATCCAATTGCATAGACTAAATAGCTACTGTGTCCTAAAACGTTTTCAATATGCAGAGAGCAACTGTTAGTCTACCTGGCCACTACGGTATAAGCTAATTAGAACATTCCCTTTTTAGAGAATCCTGACTCATATATCATTCTCTGTCTAAGAACTAATCATCACAGAAACAGATGTCTTATAAATGAATATTTTTCCATGCCCTGTGACCATGTGTGTTGTATATTCAGCAATAAGCTGTTACTATCAAGTTCTGGGGGAAGGGAACAATCAAGAGCAGTAGCAATAGCCTGTATTGTTTGTGGTTTCTCCAGGATGCCATGGACCAACATCTCCAAAGTTAGCACACCTAGCACTGGGATGTTTACTTGGCAATCTGTGACTTCTGGGATGAGCATAATCCCCTGTATACGATAATTCCAGTTAAGCTCTGTTATATTGCTGCGTGTATACTCGAATCTTATAAAATAGTAGGTTTACTTATGGCTTTTTCAAGCATCCTTAGATTAGTTAACCCTCCTTCAGCCTCCTCTCCTCACTTAAATCTCTCCCCATTACTCCCCTGTGTTCTACTGACCCCGTATCCTTACCTTTCTGCACACACACACACACACACACACGCACGCACGCACGCACTCCACTGGTCCCTTTCTAGTTCCAGGATTCTAGGTAACCAAATAAAATACAAATATATAGATTTCATGCGAAAATCCACTTATGATTATGAACACATAACATTTGCCTTTACTATGTTTTCCATCTCTATTTACCTGCAGATTTCCCAATTTCATTTTTCCTTAGAGCTGAATAGAATTCTGTTGTATATAAGTGCCACATTTCATTATCCACTCATTAGTCTCCATTTCCTAGCTATTATGAATAGAGCAGCTATGAACATAAATGATTTTATGTCTCTATAGTAGGTAATAGAGCCCCTTGGGTATATGTCAGGGAGTATTAGAGTTGAACCATATGGTAGATCAATTTCTAGTTTTGGGGGGACCACCACACTCATAGTCACAGAAGCAGCATAAATTTGCACTCAAATCAACTGTGCATGAGGGTCTTCATTATTCATATCCTTGTGAACATTTGCTGTCTTTTGTTTTTGTTTTGTTTTGTTAATTTAGCCATCCTGACTAAGGTAAGATGAAATCTCAAAATATTTTTAATTTGCATTTTCTATTCTATAGGCTGCTCTTTAGTCAATTAACAGCTTCTTTTGTAGTTATTAAAAAGCAAAAGCTTTTTAATTCCATAAAATCTCACTTGACTTTTGACAATATTTCCTGAGTAACCAGAATCCTGTTCAGAAAGTCCTCACTGTAAATTTAGTTAAATACCAATAGTTAAAAAGCTCACAGTTCCCAGGGTTGAGCTTACTATTATCCTACTAATTGTACCTAGTATCAAACAGACCTTTATATTTGAATCTCTTTACCCATAGATTAGTGCAGCTCACAAACCGCATCAGAGATGTTTATTTCTGTGTGTGTGTGTGTGTGTGTGTGTGTGTGTGTGTGTGTGTAGTGGATGGTAGATATTCAGAAATAGGAGCCCTGAATAGCTGATGAATCCTGGGGGAGGAAGAGTCAGTATTCTTTAAGGGTGTGGCTCCTTGTAGGTTGACAGACTCCAATATATGACTCCACACCTAGAAAAATATGGTCAATACAAGTTGAAGTTTTTGATTCATTAAATTAAATTTTAAAAGGTACATGAAGTTATGGGGGTGGGAGATGAAAGGTGAGACAGATCTGGAAAGAGTGAAGGGAAGGAGGTTGGGGTTAATGGGATTAAAATACATTGTGAAAAAGTTCTCAAAAAATTAACAAAAATACTTATTAAAAATAAATAGTTTTAATGTAGTATGGGATCATTTCTCTCTCTGTTTCATCATAAAGTAGTCCATAGCAATATTTTTTTTGATAGGGAATTTTGTTTTACTTGGAGACTAAGAAAGAGGAAAGGGCAGCTCCCCACCACCCAAGAAGCCCCATTTCCCCACCCCACATCCTTTTGTCCCTCTTGCCTTGAACACAGGTCCGCTTTTGCACTTAGCACCCCCGTTCTCTAGACTGCCCCTAGTCCAGGCCTGCCCTCTGCATCCTGATCACCTGTACTCAGACCAGCTCAGTTTTCAATTCTAGCTTGTTAGAACCTTCACAGGCTGTTCCTACCCAAAACTTGCCTTTACATCTCCAAGGCAAGTCTTCTACTCTGGCAATCACTACCCACAACGTGTCTTAGATTCCTGAGACTAGCCTTCTTCTTTGGCAAAGCTGATCCTGCCCACCAAGTCTCCAGTCCTCTACTGCTGCTGGAACTCCAATCTCCCCACCTCACATCCTGTCCTTCTAGCTTTGGGCACGGGTATAAAATCTTCTTAGCCATGACCCCCTCCCCACCCCAAGACCTCTGAATTACCCTTTTAGCTCTGCCTGGCTGTCAGCTCTCCAAATCATCCTGTGCCCACCCTCATACGCAGACACCATCTGAAGCCCCTCCCACTGCTACAGGACCCAGGCCTTTGCAGTCTGAATTCAGTCTTTGCCTAGCAATCTTCCCAAATTGTGCTGTGCCTGCTGGCTAGAGGGGCCCAGAACACAAGAGAAAGCCTGAGAGGATCTGATCTCCCCTGATTTGTGCCTCTGAGGGACTCTGAGCAGATAGACTAGAGCCACAAATCACACCATTATTAAACAATAAGTTTTCTATATCTTGTCACTGAAGTACAAAGCTAATATTAATACCACCGCAGGAGACAGCACAACCTTAAGAGCCTCAAAGTCCTTAAAAAATGCAAACACTTGAAAGTTCACAATCTCTTTTAAAAGTCTCTTAACTGTGGGCTCCTGCAAAATCCAAAGCAAGCACTCTCATTTCAAAGGGAAGAATTGGGCACACTGAAGCAAATCCTAAGTCCAGCAAAGAGCTGAAGACTGAACATCTGGATTTCACTCACAACTTTCCAGTCTACAAAGGGTTTCAGCGACTACACGTCTATGGTTCTGCAGTCCATAGCATGCAGAATTCATCTAGCAGGTCCAGGCTAGCTCCATTTCATACCTGCTACTGTCCTTGATGGTCGTCCCATGGTCCTGGCCTCTCCAAAATTCCGGCATCTCCACTGAAACTGAGGCTGCACCTTCACCAATGGGCTCTTCTGACCTCTCCTGGTGCAAAACCTCAGATTCTCTCCATGACCACTACAATCTTGGAGGTTTTTACTTGCAACTGAGATGCATTGAGTCTGCACTTTCACCAATGACCTTTCCCAGTCTCTTAGGGTGCCAGTCCTCTGCTGCTCTCTGTGATCTCTTCATGATTTCAACACTAGAACTTTCCAGGAAAACTTACACATTACTAAGTCCTGCTTTCAGCCTGAGATGGAGGCTTGGGTCCCTTCTGAACCATAGATTCTATGTGCTGAAACTGAGGAAATATGTCCCAGAAGATATTGCTTCACTGTTACTGGTTTCTTGTTACTTACATTTGATTTTTGAGCCCCAGATAGCCACCACCAATTGTTCCAGTAAAACAAAGGATTTCAGGATCTGGTCCCTTCTTAATCACAGCTGATTCTTCAGCCCCATCCAACCAGAAATCACAGATTCTCCATTCAAAATACCACACAAGTACCCCTAATAGTCTCCACTTCCCTCTGAAGCTTCACAAACCAGGCCTCCATCAACTACAACTCTTTTAGAGTAACTGTTCCAAGTTCCATATCAACAAATTCTAAGCACTCAGGAACTTTCCTACAATTCATCCAAAAACATCAAGGTCAGGTCTGTTACAGAATACTCCACAATCCTGGTACCAACTTCTGTTCTAGTTTGCCTTAAATTGCTGTGACAAAACATTGAGACAAATACCAACTTGGGGAGGAATGGATTTATTTGGCTTACATCTCCCAGGTCACACTTCATCACTTAAGGAGCACAAGGCAGGAACTTAGGGCAGGCAACTAAAGGCAGGAGTTGAAGCCCAGGTAAGAAGATCAAGCCAGTAAGGAGCATTTCTCCATTGTCTGTGCTTTAGCTTCTGTGCTGGTATCAATTTCTGTTCTAGTTTGCTTTTGATTGCTGTGAAAAAACCTCTGACCAAAACCAACTTGGGGAGGAAAGAGTTTATTTTGCTTACATCTCCCAAGTCACACAGTTGAAAACTAAGGGAGCCCAAGGAGAGAACTCAGGGCAGGAACTTGGAGGCAGGAGCACAGGACAAGGAGGAATGCTGCTCTCTGACTTGCTCCCCTGACTCATGCTCATCCTGCCACATAATACAAAATAGAATACCTGGCCAGGGGTGGGACCAGCCACAATGGGCTGGGTATTCCCACATCACTCAATAATCAAGAAAATACCCCACAGACATGGCCACAGGCCAGTCCAATGGAGGAAATTCTCCAATTGAGGCTCCCTCAACCCAAGTGTATCAAGTTGACAACTAAAACTATCCAGCACAGGAATATGCAGGAAATGTGAGACACCATGAAAAGACCAAATTTATGCATCATAAGTATAGAGGAAGGAGAAGAATGTCAGAACAATGGTATTGATAATGTCTACAAAATAATTGTTGAAGAAAAATAAATTTTCCAATAAAAGAAAAGACATGCAATACAAATACAAGAAACACATAGAAAAGCAAATACACAGGATCAGAAAGAAACTCCATATGGAAAATCATAAGCAAAACACCGAACATACAGAATAAAGAGAGAATATTTGAAAAAGAAAAGCAAGTCTCATTTAAAGGAAAAAAAACACCAGAATTAGAGCTAATCTTTCAATGCAAATTTTGAAAGCCATAATATCCTGGACTAAAGTAGTCCCAGGTCTAAGTGACCACAGGTGTCAACCTAGAATACTTTGCCCAGCAAAAAGTCTATGAAAGTTGAAGAGGAAAAAAAATCTTCCACAACATGAATAGGGTGAAAGAATTCATGTCCACAATACCAATCCTTCAGAGAATACTTGAGGCAATTCAAAGAACTGAAGAAAGGATCGCCTATACCTAAGGGACAACAGAAAGAAACTAAATGAAAGTAAAACTACAGAACCACAAAGTTAGAACAAGAATGCAAACAGAAATTAAAATGACAGGAATACATTTTTCAATAATAACTTTAAATATCAGAGGCCTGAACTCACCAGTCAAAAGACACAGGCTACTTGAATCCAAATTCAAAGGATCCACATCCAAAAGATGAAACAAAATTCATCTTTTTATTGTCTACACAAAACCCATCTAACCTTCAAGGACAGGTACTACCTTAAGGTAAAAGGATTGAAAAAAATTATTTCAAGAAAATGGCACTAAGACACAAACAGGAGTTGCCATTCAAATATCTGACAAAAGAAACTTCAAACTAAAACTAATCAGAAGAGATAAATAAGATTATTTCATTACAATCAAAGGAACAATTAACCAAAAGGATATTATAATCATGAACATATATGCCCTAAACTTTGGTGCACCCAACTTCATAAAATCAGTACTATAGGACTTTAAGACACAGATTATATCCAACTCACTAATAGTAGGGAACTTCAATATCCCACTGTCTCTATTAGAAAGATCAACAGGACAGAGAATAAACAGAGAGATATCTGAATTAATCAATACCATACATCAAATGGACCTAGCAGACATCTACCAAATATTCCATGCAAGCACCAAAGAATACACATTCTATTTAACACCCCCGAGGAACTTTCTCCAAAACTGACCACATACTGGGGCATAAAAAAACCTCAACAAATAAAAAACATTGAAATAATTCCATGCATTCTATCAGACCACAGTTTATTAATCAGAAGAAGCCCTAGTACTTTCACAAACTCATGTAGACTAAACAGCACACTCCTGAATGATGAAGGGGTCAAAGGAGAAATTAAGAAAGAAATAAAAGTATTTCTGGAATTACATGAAAAGGACGCTACAACACAACAAAACCTCTGGGACACATTAAAAGGAGTTCTGAGAGGGAAGTTTACAGCTCTAAGTACCTACATCAAAAAATCAAAAAAGCACAAATAAATGATTTAACATTGTAACTCAAGAACCTTGAAAAGCAAAAAGTAATGAGACTTCTAGGACCCATGAGACAAGAAGAAATAACAAAAATTGGAGAAGAAAAAGAAATGAAATAGAACAAAGGAAAACAATACAAAGGATCGATGAATCTAAGAGCTGTTTCTTTGAAAAGATAAAAAAGATGGACAAACCATTAGCCCAGTTAACGAAAAGAAAGACCAACTACAGATCAACAAAATCAGAGATGAAAGGAGAAACATCACAACAGACAACAAAAAGATCCAGAACATTAGAAGGGAATACTTAAAAAAACCTATATTCTATTAAATTTGAATACCTTAAAGAAATTGGTGCATATCTGAAATCATGGGAATCACCAAAGCTAAACCAAGAAGAGAACAACAGCTTAAACAGTGCCATAACATAAGGAAATTGAAACAGTAATACAATAGCTTCCAACTAAATAAAAAGCCCAGACCCAGATGGAGTCAGAGCAGAATTAATCCAGGCATTCAAAGAAGATCTGTATCCAATACTACTTAAATATTCAAAAGGGTAGAAACAGAAGGAGAATTCCCTTAGTCCTTCTATGAAGGCAGCATTACTCTAATACCAAAATCAGGTAAACATATGACAAAATAGATAAATAAATAAAATAAACTACATACCCATATCCTTAATGAAAATACATACAAAAATTCTCAACAAAATACTTGCAAACTGCATATAAACACACATCAAAAAGATCTGCCAACATAATCTGAACAGTTTTATTACAAAGATGCAGGTATGGTTCAATATACATAAGTCAATAAGTGACATAAAGCATATAAATGGACTCAAAGACTAAAATCACATGGTCATCTCAATAGATGCAGAAAAAGTCTTTAACAAAGTTCAATATACATTTATGTTAAAAGTCCTAGAAGGAATTGAACTATAGGGAATATAACTCAACATAATTAAAGCTATATACAAAAACCCCACAGGGAGAAAAACTGGAAGCATTCCCATTTAAAAAAAAAATCAGGAACCAGACAAGGCTGTCCACTATATCCACTCCTTTTCAGTACACTGCTTTAAACTCTTGCTAGAGTGATAAGACAACAGAAGGAAGTTAAAGGAGTACTAACTGGGAAGGAAGAAGTCAAATTATCACTTTTTGCAGATTCTAATGTTATTATACCTAAGAGATGCCAAAATTTCCACCAGAAAACTCCTAGAATGATTAACACTTTCAGCAATGTGGCAGGTTACAAAATTAATCTACAAAGATCAGTTACCTTTCTATATACCAGTAACAGGCAATTGGAGAGAGAGTACGTGGAAACCCTCCCATTGACAATAGTTTCTTTATCTCCCTCTCTCTTTCTCTCTCTCTCTTTCTGTCTGTCTCTCTCTCATATCAGAATAAACCTGACCAAAGGCATTAAATAAAAATTTAAATATTTAAAGAAAGAGATTAAGGAAGACAGCAGAAGATAGAAGGACCTCCCATGCTCATGGATTGTAGGAATTAATATTTTGAAAATGACCATCCTACCAAAAGCAATATATAGATTCAGTGCAATCCGAGTGAAAATTCCCATGACATTCTTCACATAATTAGAAAAAAAACCCTAAAATTCATATGGAAGCACAAAAGACCCCTGATAATAAAAGCAACCCTGAACATCAAGAGAAATATAGCAGATGACTGTACCAGATTTCAAACTGTATTACAAGCTATAGTCATAGAAAAAACATGGTATTGGCAAAAAATATAGATCAGTGGAATAAATTGAAGACTCAAATATGAGTAAATGCAATTTCAGCCACATGATTTTGACAAACAGGTCAAAAACACTCACTGGAAGAAAGATTGCATCTTTAGTCAATGGTGCTGGCAAAATTGGATCTCAGCCATAGAAGAATGAAAACAGACCCTTACTTTTCACTTTGTACAAAGTCAACCCCAAATGGATCAAAGACCTCAATGTGAAACCTAAAACTCTGAAACTCTTAGAAGAAAATGTTGGTGGTAACCTAAAAGTTGTAGGTGTAGGAAAGGACTTTCTAAATCAGATATCAGTTGCTCATTAATGAAGGTCAGCAATCAACAAGTGGGACTTCCTTAACTAAAAAGCTTCTGTACAGCAAGAGAAACAAAAAAGGAAGTGAACAGAAAACCTATAGAGTAGGAGGAAATCTTCAACAGTGACACATATGACAGAGTTTTAACATCCAGAATATATAAAGAAGTCAAAACACAAAGAATTAAGAAAGTAAGTCACCCAAATTAAAAGATGGATTAAGGATATGAACAGAGAGTTCTCAAAAGAAGAAATAAAGATGGCTAAGAAACATCTTAAAAAGCATTCAACTTCATTAGTAATTAGGGAACCTTTAAGATTTCATCTTACCCTAGTCAGACTGGATAAGTTCAAGAAAACTAATGGTACCAAATGCTGGAGAGGAAGTGGGGAAAGAGGAATGCTCACTCCCTACCGCTGAGTTTGTAAATTCCTGTACTCCTATGGAAAACATTGTGCAGAAGTTTTAGAAAACTCAAAATGATCCTACCATTTGATCAGGTTATATCACTCTTTGCCATATCCTCAAAAACTCATTCTATTGAAGGGATACTCGTACATCCATGTGTTTGGCTAATCTGTTCACAATAGCTAAGGGATAGAAGCGGCCTTTAGCATCCCTCAATTGATGAGTGGATTAAGAAAATGTGGCACTATTACACAATGGAATTCTACTCAGTGCTAAAGAAAGGAAAAAAAAATCATGAACTTTGCATCTAAGTGACTGTAACTTGAGGCTGCTATGCTAAATGAAGTAACACAGACTTTGAAAAGCAAAAAATATATGTTCTTCCTAGTTTGTCAATCCTAGCACCAATTTCTTATATTCAAGTATTCCAGTCACCAATAATCAAAGAGTAACATAGAGTTACAGAGTAATATAACTAGTCACACACAGGAATTATCTATGAATTGCCCAAGCCTCAATAGCACATCTACAATGTAACCTCTACACTTAAACCTCAAACAACATAGAACAAGGGGTAAAGAGGACAGTAATGAATCTCTCAGTTCTCATTAACGCATTCTCATGCAACAGAAGACCAGGAACACAAAACTCACAAATGGGTAAAGCATGGAGATTAGGAGTCTGCAGGGTGTGACTCCCTAGACAAGACTCCTATATTGAGCTTCACTTACTGAGGGCTGAGGGACCACTGAAGAAGAAAGGGTGGAAAGGCTGTAAGAGCCAGTGAGGTGTGTGACCATATGAAATAGAATCCTACAAGCTCCTGGGACCCTGCTCCTAAGAGCCTATAGCAATGGTGTCAGCATGCTCAAGAACCATGCAAATTCAAACAGGCAAAAACTCAGCATGGAACTGGGGAGATTGGTAGCAAAACCCATGTTTGCTGAAGAAATATTGGCCACTGATACCTGTTGGGTGAGGATAAGCTAATCTTCCTAAAGCGAGGGACTCCAGATAGGCTGACTAGATGTCAGTGGATAAAACTGTACTGAGGAACATTTGGGGACAATAACTTAACAGACAGATTAAACCATGTATGGATTCCAGCTGGGAGACTATGGGAATGTACTGGTGAGAAAGGGGTATAAAGATTCCTGAGACTGATTGATGGCATTAGATGCACATAGATTCAACTAAAAAGAGTAATAGGAGGACATCAAGTCCTCCTTGGATGGGTAGTAATGTGAGTGTAGGGGGAAGGGATCTGAATATGATCAAAATACAGTTTATAAAAGTTTGGAATCAATGAGAATATATATTTTTTAAAGTAAGAGATAAAGGTAACTTCACAGATGAATAGATGAACGTAGGGATTGGGAAATGTCAGATTCCTTACAATTTATCTTCAGTTCTAGCACATCTTTGAAGTTCTTAATTTTCTATTCATTAATGTCTCTTTTAATTTTGATAGCACTAAAACTCAAAATTTTGTAAATTAACAATTTCAACACTTTTTCTTGAATGTGTTAAAGTTCTAATTTAAGTAGGCTGCCCATTCATGTTCTTTAATTCTATCACCTAAAGTTTTAGTTTAGCAAATAACCAAACCAATTTAGGAATAAAAAATATTCTCCATTAAAGGAAATATAACATCATATTATCCATGGTTACATTTGTCCATTTTTCACATATTTACAAGTTGAATTACATCAAGTATCAAACATAAAACCCACTGGATTCTCTCTTTAAATATTTTATCATTCCTCAAATCTATTTCTTGTGGCCTTCTGAAATATTCAAGCTTCTCTGTGTTAGCTAGGGAGTGCATATATACATTGTATCAGATTTATATGCTTCTTATGGAAATATTCCCTGAATTCCCACCCCAGGTCAGTTCCTCCCACTGTTTGTTGGGCTTTATCCTGCACATTTACAGTAATGTGAGAGGACCCAAGCCACAAGTTGATCAACATTTTTATGTGTCTTTCCAACTAAGGCAAGAAAACTACTTCCAATCCAGAGCAGGGTATATTTTGTTGAACTGTCTTCTGATGATTACACACCATAAGGTGTTCTCCCTGACACCTCCACCCACTGGTGCATCTTCTCTTCATCACATGGTGAGGAGAGAACACAGACAGACACAGAGAGAGATAGTGGAGGATAAGCAGGAGAGAGAGAGGCTATATGCCTCTTTTTAAAAGTACTAAAGTCAAGAACTTTCTGAAAACAAATAAAAGTAAATCAAATGCTCTGAAAACAAAATACAGCATCTAAAACAAATGTTCTAGGGAGAAAAGATATTAACACAAAGCAGGATTCAAACAACCATCTCAGAATAAAGGTATGGATTTTTAAAACCGAGAGATGTTCAAGCCCCAGAGAGAACTTATTCATGTTCACCAAAGAAGTCAATGCCAGAGGGTTGGTCACAAAGGGCCCATGCTCAAACCCAAGGCAATCTAGGTGATTCCTATGGTGAAACTGGATCATCCTTAGGGACCCATATTGTGCCCTTAAACTAGTACTGCCAAAACAAAGTTCTCATCTCAATAAAGCAAGAGAGTTTATTCTGGTGTGAAACATGAGTGGCCATAACCTGGGAACATGGATTCGTGGTAACCCAAATACCAGGTTCTAATTTGGTAACAGTTTCATGATTTTTTTTATACTTACAAATCCATAAATCCAAAAAAGGCACTTTTCAAATACACTAATCAGAATATTAGGTAGGTTGGCTATAACAAAGCAGGAAAATCCGTGCTATAGGCTTCATATGTTATCTGATGACCTTATCCTTTTGGTAGAAGCTAGGGATCTGTTAGTACATTCCAAAAAAGATTTACCTAATTGTTTTAAATCAGACACAGATGTTTGTAATGAATGTTGTTTAGGGACTAAAAATAACTCATGAGAATTTGTCTCTAAACCTAAGCATTCCAAATCTCCACAATCATGGAAGTTTTAATCAATCAATCAGTCTTGTAAAATTTTTAACACAGGTGTGAGCATAGCCTAGAACTTCTAAAATCATAATCTAAAATAGACCTTTCCTAGTTACAAGTTCTTTTCTCAGGTATTTTCTAAAAATAATAGAAAATTATCAAACTTAGAAGATAACCCTTTCATTGAATCACAAGGAAATACACAGATATCCTTGGTACCATTATGCTTAAAAAAGTTCAGTGGGATATGTTGTTTGGAGCCTTCAAATGCAGTAGAGATATATCATTGGAACTATAATTCCTGTTGCCCGGGGGAATAATCATATCTCGGAATGACAGAAATTTGTCAATTAAGAAGATGGAGAAACAGAGTTGGAGAGATGTCTTAGTGGTTAAGAACACTGGCTTCTCTTGATGAGGACTTGAGTTCAGTTCCAAGAACCCACATGGCAGCTAACAACCATCCATAACTCTAGTACCAGAGGATATGATGCCCTCTTCTGACATCTGTGGGCACTGCACAATGACATAGGTACACTTAGATATTTACAGAAAATGCACTCATACACATAAAATAATAATAATAATAATAATAAGAGCTGGAGAGATGGCTCAATGGTTAAGAGGGTTAAAAGAATGGATTGCTCTTGCAGAAGTCGTGGACTCAATTCCCAACAACCACATGGTAGTTAACAACCATCCATAACTCCAGTTCCAGAGAATCTGGTGCCCTCTTCTGACCTCAGTGAGCATTGCATGACACAGGTGCACTTACATACATGCAGGCAATACACTCATACACATGAAATAAAAATTTAAAAACAAAACAATAATAAGATAGAAGAAGGAGTGTTAGTTGCAATCCTATCTTTTTGAATCATTATTGTAAAATAATTTTGAAAATGTTGCAAAGATTATAGGGAGAGTTCCTTTATTTCTTTCAACTAGCTTCCTCTACTCAGCATTCATTTGACCATGACGAATTTGTTAAACTCAGAAGTTGTCATTATACAATAGAATTAACTTAAGATGTAATTTGTATTTTGCTAGTTTGTCCTCTATTTTCTTTGTCCTCATCCCAAATCCAACACAAGGACTCCACTAAAGTTCAAATAGATACATTACACTGGCCATCATCAATGGAGGCTAGAGGCAGAGGGCTGTGGTTTGAATGCAAAATGCTTCCCATAGTCTCATGTATTTGAGTACTTGATCCTCAGCTAGTAGCATTGTTTGGATGGTTGTAGAAACTTTAGATGGGGAAGCCATGCTGGATAAAGTTAATCACTAGGGGCAAGTCACCCTTGATGTCCACTGTTTGTTTCTTGACTGCAGATACCAGATGGGCAGCTATAACATGTTCCTGCAACCATGCCTCCTGAGCCACAGTAAGCTATATTCCTTTGAACTGCAAGCTGAGATAAATTCTGTCTTAAGTTGCTTCTTGTTAGGCATTTGATCACAGTAAAGAAAAATTAATCCAGAAAATTGGTACCCAGCAGTGGGACTGTGATAAATCTGACCATGGATTTCTTAGGCCTTTGACACTGATTTAGTTAATGAATGTGGAAAAGTTTAGAGATGCTGCCTGATGCAATCCTAGAATTCTGTAATCAGAGTTTAGAATACCAAAATCCTGAGAGAAATGAATGAGACACTATAGGTCTGGCTCATGAAGTTTTAGAGAGAAACAGATTCTTATATTTGAACTTAGTTAGAGACCATTCCCGATGTATTCTTGCAAAGAATCTGGTTTCATTTTTTCTCCTGTCCTGAGAACTTGAGGAGAATTCAAAAGTAGTGAACATTTTTTTTCCTTCCTTCCTTCCTTCCTTCCTTCCTTCCTTCCTTCCTTCCTTTCTTTATTTCTTTCTTTTGTGGAAGAAATTTAGGAGAGAATAATATTCAGTCTATGACTTGGTTACTATTCACTGTTCTTATTCAGGTATACATTGAGGGAGAGCAACAAGTGGAGTAGAAAGACTTGAAAAATGTACAGTTTGGCAAAGAAACAAATGTGAGTCAGTCTAAGAATGTAGACAAGGAGAGTGGAGACAAGCAACTTTAATTATTAAATAAATTACACCCATTAATGTAAAACTCCATGCACTTAACTGGAGCAGCAGGAAACATGCCCAGAAGGCAAGTCTCTACCCACCAAAGTTTGCAACTTATAAAAATGGAAATACCTTTGAAAGGAAAGATCCTGAATTAAGAATACTATCTAAGAGGTTCCCAGTTCAAAAACAACTAGGGAATATTTTCATAAGATAAGCCTGAAAGAAACACAGAGGTCACTGCAACTATGATCCAAGAAAGCCAGGCCACACTACATTTTGAGTGGACAGCAGAACTTAGTAGTGTCATCTACAGGGTATAATTATGCAGGCATGAACGATACAAGAATGGGAAAGTCCATTGAACTTTAGAAAACGTTTCAGAATGATGATGGGGCCATGCAATATGTGACAGAACTACTGAATGCTAGCAAAGAAATGGGGTTGGTTGGCTGTGTTTGTCTGCCTTTGCCCTCTTGATCCACAATTTATATCTAGATCTACTTGCAACCAGCTTAGGAGTCTTCTGGAATCTTGTAGGCTTATAGTGACAGAGGGAGAGATCCTCACATAGATCTCTCTGTGTCAGGCTCCCAGGTTAGCAGTGCCTACTTGCCTTTTCTGGAAGCATAGCTCCAGTGTCCAGGTAGAGAATTTGGAACTCTCTGCAACTGCCTTTTCAGTTGTGGCCTCCTGTTCTTACTTGTCCTGGAGTGCCTCACTGTTCTTTTCTGTTTTCCACTACATGGTCCATGTGATCAAAAATAATTGTTCCATTAAAACCTTCCTCAATGTGTCAACTTCTTTGTCTTAGATTGAAAGTATCATAGTATCATGAATGCCAGGAAAGGCAGTGGGTGTGCAACCAAGAAGGCAGACCTGCTTCCTGCCGGCCTGAGGTTTTCTTTTCTTCATGTTTTAACTGAATTTTTGTGAATGTCATTGAATATATTTTGAAAACATATTAGCGCCCCCTCTCTGATCTGACACTCCCTTAATCCTCTCTACTCAATTTCTATTTTTTATGTATATCAAGTCAAATTTGTGTCTCCAAATGCTGTTCAGCGTGGGTCCATTCTCTGGAGCATGGTTACCATACCTAGCATCACAATCTTAAAGAAAACTGATTCTCCTTCTAACAGTAGCTATCAGTCACCAATAATTCCTCAGCTAGGGCTAGAGTTTTTACCAACTTCCTGGGGTTTTTGTCTGGCTTTAGCATTCATGAAGTTTATGCATTACTGAGGGCACTACATTCATGAGTTGTAGAAACAACAAGGAGAAGCCGATAGCATCAGCTTCTTTATAACCTTCATCTCCAGGTGCTAGCTTTCATATTACTGCATGATGCTATGTATGTGTCCAGAAGAGAAAAGTAATTATCAACCTTGTCCAGCAACGAATTCTGTAAGCTACAACAGTTACAACTGGACTGGCACAATATGCCCACTACTGCAATAGTGGCACGGATGTTATAGGAGTAACTAGACACTTTCTGATTGGACTTAAGGTCTACTTCACACAGGGGAGCCCATTCCTGATATTGTTGTCAGGCCTAGGAGCCTCTAACTATACAGGTGAGACCCTGCTACTATTATTCTGTAAAATGGACATAGTATTAAACTAACTACTAATGACTTGTTCTTATAACCATCGATTAATGCACATCTTAACTCTCAACAGAGAAGCTACCTCATGCAGCATATGGTAATTAACATAGAGACCCACAACTAGCCAACATGCATAGAATAAAAAAAAAACTGCAGAGTGTTTATCCTTGAGTGGGACAAGTCTATCAAACCTCTGTCTCCCAAAACTCAGAAGAGGGGGCAAAAGACTGTAAGAGTCAGAGGTGACAAATGACCACAAGGAAGCAAGAGCTTTACAGATAGCCGAGCAATTACTCATATGAAGTCTGAGGTTTTCTGAGCTTTCTTTCACTGAAGGTTTTCATTCAGGCTGGCTGAAATGACCTGAATCCATAAATAGAGATTTAGAGCTGAATAAATCAATGAAGGTGGGTGCTCAACTCTAAGCACTCTGCAAAGGATCTTAAATATAAGGTCACCAGTGGGCCAAATAATCTTGACTCTCCTTTTAATTCTAGTATTGACTCTTTATAGTTACCATATGGTTCAAAGAACCAGCTTTATGTTTGGTTTACAGATGTATGATATAATCACTATGAGAATCACCTTTTGTTAAGGAAGGCCTCTTGTTTCTTTATAAAGTGTGTAGTACACAGTCAGGATGAAAAAGACACCATCTAGAAACCGATGATCTTTCATGCCTCCATGAAAAGGCAATTCAGGGAGCAGTAAATATGGCTCAGAAGTTTAGGCCATTGGCTACTTTTCCAGAAGACCAAGTTCAGTTCCAAGCACCCATGTGAGACAGCTCACAACTACCTGAAATTCAGGTCCAGGGGTTCTGATACCCTCTTCTGGCCTCTGGAAGCATGCACACATGTGGCACACATTCACACAGACAACATACATACACAAATAAAAATAAATTGAACAATAAAAGACAATTCAGAAACACTGGTTAAGACTGAATTAAGGGGGCTTTTGAGATAGCTTAGCAGTTAAGAGCACTTGTTACTCTTGTACAGGACAGGAGTTCAGCTCCCAGCATTCACATTAGACAACTTACACCTGCCTGTAACTCTACGTTCTGAGGATCCAACACCCTTTTCTGGCTAAAGTGGGCATATGGAAAAAGAGAGGAGAGAGAGGGGGGGGGAATAGAGAGAGAATAAAATAAATCTTTAAAATACATTATAATAAATAATTACTAATAAAAAACAAATTCTGAAATAGAGTTTAGATCAAACAGTGCAACAAACAAAGGTTGAGCTAGACAAATGTATAATGCCTCCATCCTCACCCTGCATAGCTGACAATGAGACAGAGCTAAAGGGGTGAAACACTGAAGAGAACGGCGAAGCACAGGCAGCTTAAGACTCTGCAGTGGTGCCATTTTTGTGTAGCGTTACGTTGCCTAAGCTTTGATTCTCCATATGGCAATTTTTAATTTAGAATAGTGTCTGACACATACTAAGTTCTCAATGAATATTTGCCATGCAGATGAGTGTTATTTCTATTTTAAATTATAGACTTGAGCTTGATAACTCCTAAGGGATTAGCATGCCTTGTGATCTTGTGAAATATATGCTTGGTCTTCCATTCATTTCCTAGCATATAAATCTAGAAATCTAGAGTTATCAAAATGAAATCAAAATGGTGGTTAGAAAGACCACAGCAGAGGAGAGACAGTTGAGACTGTCAACTCCAAACCCAACTTCAATGACTTAATCAGTCACACCTGTATAATGCAGTCTTCATGAATCTACAAATTGCTAGGTCTAGGGAACTTACAAAGCTGAGCTCAAGGTGGGTGTCAAGCCAGGTGGTGGTGTGGAAGCTCTGTGGCCTTTACCTGCAGCTTGCCCTTTGTGTTTCTTTGTAACCCTCCCAATACCCATGATAGCACACCAATAAGTGTGCTTCCCTGAGTTCTGTAAGGAGGTCTAGCAAATTAATCAAACCTGAGGTGGGGATGTGGGAATTCCTGTTAACAGCCTGCAAGCCAGAGGCACACCTGGAGCTTGTGATTGGCATCTGAAGTGATGGGGTGTTATTTTTGGTAACTTATCTCTCAGCTTATGGGATCTGACCCTGTCTGCAGGTAGGTAGTGTCAGAATTAAATTAAATTGAAGGGTTCCAGAAGATATTCACTGCAGAATCACTTTCTTGCTTGCTGTATTGGGAAACCCCAATCACACCTGGCATCAGAACCATGTTGCAATAGCATAGTGAATTTGCGTTTGATTTTCTGCTTTATTATCAGATCAGATTATTGAAAACACCAAAAAATATGCAGAACAATTGAATTTTGTTTATTAGAAATGAAAATTCTATTTATGAGGGATGAAAGGGCATTAGGAAAGACTATACTCTCTCACATGTGGACTCAGTACTCTGGGACAGTGCATCAGGATGTACTCATGTATTAGACACATGAATAAAAAAAGTCAGGGAAATGAAAATGGAGGTGTGGAGAATCCAGATGACAAAGAGATTTGCTTCCTGCCAGCTCTTCAAAGGGCCATACTTATTCCATTTCTTAGTCTACTATGCTTTTTGCATAGCCCTGTCAACACTTAACACTGGTTTAATCAGATTCAAGCAAAGACGGCTGTACTTTGTAAAGCTGCTGTCACTGACCCAGTGATCCTATAAGATAATAGACAGTTCTTTTTATATTGCAATTGAGCATGGTTTCATTCTTCCAGGAGCTACAGACCCCTGTTTTCACTGGAACTTCATGAGCTCAGCCATGACTCTCCTCTTTGTACAGAGTGGGGTGTACACAATGTCTAGCATAAGGTTTTGAACAGAGCCTGCATGCTGCCACCACAGTCTCTGGAGAGTTGAGCCATGTTTTGCTCTCTTTCCCATGATCACATTCATGCAAAGATGTTTGAGGACAGAAGTACTAGGCAAGCCAGACGCATCACTGTCAGGTATAAAATCAGGTTTGCAGTGTGATCAGCAAAGGCCTACTTGTCTTGCCAAATTCTCTGAAGTGGATCTCTCAATTCAAGCTATTTCTACTAGCTTGGAAGGTGAAGTTCTCTGTGAATCTTTGAAGACTGCAGGCTTACTCTGTTCTCAAGTACAGAGTAAATGTCATCTTTGATCTAAGACAAGGCCATTCAAAGCAAAGTCACCTGGTAAAGCAAGTGACTGACTCGCACATATTTAGTCTTGGTTACTATGGCAGTGTGTCTCATATCCTATAAGAATATTATATCTGTTATAACTTCATAAGACTATTTAAATATAACACACTGCATGGGATAAAATTTTGTATTAATAATCCTTTTAAAAATGCAAGCATAACTATTTAAAATTATGAATATCTACTCAGCCTCAAAGTGTTGATAGCAGTTCTGGTTCCTTTTTTCACAGCCTGTAAAGCTTTTAGACTGCCACAACAGTGGAATCTCCCAGGGAGATTTTGTTTATGGGTGGTACTGGGAATCCAGGGCTTTAGACATGATAGGAAAGTGCTCTACCACTGAGCTATACTCTAAGCCTCTCCTAGGAAGCATTATGGAAATTATGAAGCATGACCCCTTCAAACACTTGAGGGTTACCCAGTGAATTTCCTCAGAGCTCCCTGAGTAACTCTACATTTAGCTTCCAGCAAACAAAATGAATCCAAAGATTATTAAGTTTTAACATCCAAAGGCACTTAGCACATCTCATGAGATGACCACAGTTTCAATCTCTTCTAGAAAGTACAGGGTGACCAGGAACTGAGTGGACTTCTCTGACAAGTAATTACCTTCCATTTGGGAAGATAAGGTTGTCAATGGGTGGAAGTAGATGAAGGGAGGGCATTCTGCCACCCAGAAGGAGCCTTTGTGTCTGGGTTCATGTAAGTTACTCTGTGGTAAGCAGAGTGCTGTTCTGAAAATAGCACCATCAAAGAAGCTACCTTGAGCAAAAAAAGAGTCAGAACTGCCTCTTCAGCACAACTTCTTTCCTGTACATTATTGGTCTCTATTATCAACTGCAAATCACATTGATTTAGAACTATGTTCTGCTTGTATCAGGACTTTTCTTATTCTATAAGAATTTCTTGACATGGCTTTATATTTTGAAAAATTAAGGCTTCAGACAACATATCTCTTAGAAATTATAGCAGCTTTTCTTGCTGTTTGTCTATATGTTTACATGTGTATATAAAACACGTTTTTCTTAATTCAAACATCCATGGGACTTCCTGTGACTGTAATTGCTGAAACATCAGTTAATGTAGTAAGTTATCTGACTTGACGAGACTGTCAGTGAAAACCTGGTCTCTTGCAGCAAACAAGCTGTCAAATGAAAAGACTGACAGCTTTCACACCAGGAGCTTCTACATACTGCACCAGGCTTGCACACTTTAAATCACAGTCTTGTCAACAGACATTCTAAGAAGGCTCATTTTGATTTACCTCGAAGAGCTGAGAGCTGCCAACATCAAATGGAGTAAAAAGCAGAGTCCAGTCAGCCAGTCCCTCCTGTGCTGTGTTCATAACATTCATACTGCCAAGAATTCACCCAGAAGCTGTCAAGCCGATGCTTTGAGATGGATAGGAATCAACCTCGGAAAAGCCCTTGGGAAAGAACTACTTGAACTTGAATAGAGAGAGTAGGATATTATATACCTGACACCCACTAGATGCCTCACATCCTCATTTGATTTTATTCTGTCTTCATCTTTCTTTCTCCTCCTCATCCTCATCCTTCCACACTTCCACATATCCTCTTTTCTTCCTCCTCCTCTTCCTCCAGCTCTTTCTCCTTGATAAATTCTCTCCATGTAGCTCAGACTTCTCTGGAAAGTTCAGATCTGGAATCATATGCTTTAGCTTCCAGAGTCCTGAGGTCACAGGTTTGTGTCATCATGCCCACTTAGTACGTTTCTTAAGCCACATTTTCATAATAGGAATAGGAATGTGAATCTTGGGGTTTGTGTCTAAGTATAGACCTCAGTGTACAGCAAAAAACCAACCCCCAAACCAAAAAACAAACAAAGAAACTGGAGGTGGCTGGGGTAGCACTTGCTTCAGTGAGAATGTCTAAAGGGAATATCCACCAACAGGTTCACAGTAAAAATGCAATATTCATCAAAAGTGTGCTCATCAAGAATCAGAGTGCCAGAATTCTCTGATGGTCAGGCTTATAAGATGAAAAGTACTGGGAAATTACCATAAATGATAGAAAATGGGTGCTAGTAGCTGCCTCAAATACAAACGAAAGAAGAAATGCTGTGTTTTAGAGTCTTGTGTTTTAATGGGGAACATATAGTATGGTGATAAGAACCGTGAAACTCTGATACTATGTAAAGATGTTAGTGTATACAAACTTCCAGTGACAAGTCCAATCTGTCTCATTATATATTCCCAAATTATCAGGACTGCTTCTTATAAAAATAATAAAGATTATGGTGGGAAAGAGTTACTATTCACCGGGTACAGGACTGGTAGAACACTTGCCTAGCATGCACAAGCCCTATGTTTGATCCTCAGTTCACAAAAATTATATATGTACATATACATATACATATATGTATATGTGGCATGTAACATGCTAGGCAGTTGTGGTAGAATCTCTTAGGAGACATACATTTTTGCATATCTGTGAGGGTGTTTCCAGAGCAGATTATCTGAGAGGGGAAGACCTACCCTGAATGTGGATAGCACCAATCCATGGGTTGGGCTCTGGACTGAAGAAAACAGAAAGCAGAGAGCACTACATTAGTGTCACTCTGCATCCTGGTCTGCTGAGGTGTGAGCACCCCGCTACCACACACTCCTGTCCATGGAGCTGTTCACCACCACAACATTCCTACTTCAATGAGCTAAATCACCTCAGACTGTGAGCTCCAACAAGCCTCTCTCCCTTAGAGAATGCTGTGACAAGAAAAGTAACTAATGTAGCACTATTCTGGAAATTTCCTGCTGTGATTCACATATGATCTTCATAAGTGCATAAAGTAGGTGTGATTATCTCCACTTTACAGATAACTGATGCTCAAGGACATTTCATGTCTTACCCAACTTGGAATGTTAGCACTTGAATAAACCTACATGTAAATGCTAAATCATTTCTCCCCTGAATACTTGCCTTCCAAGTCACATAGCAAAATGCTACAAAGAAAATCTGCAAATACATGGTATATGATATATGTCTATGCCATACCCTGATTCCTAAAAATATTGCAAGTCTACTCACAGACTTTCCACATATACTTGAAACTTGCCATTTTGAGATATTACCCCAGTAGACCGCACTTCTCCTGTGTACACCCAGAGCCACACTCTTAGCACCTGCACCTCCTTTCCCTCTGTATTCTCCTATCCCAAAGCTCTCCATTGTTAAACAAAGACAACCAGCACCTGGAAATCAGAATGCTCCTTGATAGTATTTTGTTTTTGTGTTTAGGTAATGACATTTTTGTTTCCATAACAGAAACTAGAATTCTGGAATGTGCATTTAACAGGACCCTGAGAACTAACACATATGATCATACCAAAGCATTTCTCTTTTGTTCACATTTCAGTGACATTTTCCCTGTGTTTTACTTAAGAGGACAGGCTAACGCTTTGCAGAAATGTCCTTTTCTTATATAGATGGAAAGAAAATTTGTACACCACATTGTAACCCTTGTTTTGGGTTCTCAGATATGCTCTGCAGCAGATAAGTGAAATCCTCCTCCATGGTCCCACGGGATGAAAAATAAACAAGTCTGACCAGTCACCTTACGATGCCCCAAGCTGTGCAGAACACTGAAAAGCTTGATTACCCAGCCAGCAGGTCAAGTGTCCAGTGAGCAGATAGCTGGCCAAATTTCAGCCTCCCCTGGGAGTGCTCTACTGGGAATCTGAGTTTGAAAGAATAAGGGAGGTTTCAGAGTGCTGTTTTCTTTATTATATCAACGTTCACTGGGCACTATGACTTAGCAGGCACAGTCCCTGCCCCTGAAGGACTCAAGGACTACTGAAGGCATAAAAGAAAACACCCTCTGCTTTGGGGCACAGAAGAGGAATTCCTCACTTTCACAAAGCTACTACTGGACAGCTGAGCCTGGAAGAAGTGGAACATAGCCAGTACACCAACTGAGAGCTGCTATGCAAATGGAGGCAAAGGCAGTAAAGCTTGCAATGACATCGGATGCTCGATGCTCCATGAGAGTCATTAGACTGAAGCTTAAGGGGTGCTTTGATTTGGATCTTAAATGTCCCCCAGAGGCCCATGTCCTTAGACAGGACTCCGGCATTGAACTTCTCCCTCGCTTTTGACAACACTCTACCTTTCCCGTAACTGCTCAGGTTCACATTTTCTAACCCTCTCTGGTTTGACTTATCTTTGTTGGTCCCACATACACATAGCTGTTAAAGTTCTACCAGAGGCCCACAGTAATGGAGTTAACTGACCATGCAAATAAAGTTATGAGTCAAACTTAACATCTCATAGGTGATGGCTCCAGTCACAGAAAGCTGACTAATACAAGTGGCACACAGGCCACATTTTGGAAGAACACTTCAAGGGCTAGATACAGGAAAGCCTTGTAAAAGAAGATACCTTGAAATGAAACAGGAAAAAATTTATTACTGAGAAACCGCGATCTAATTTTTTTCAGTTCTGGGAAAATTACAGGGCCCACACACTTCAGAAAGGCATTTGGATAATTGCATTGGCCTAACATAAAATCATATAGAGGGTTGCAGTAGTGATATTGATTGAACATGGAAACCAAAGAGGAAGGCTGACTCATGCATATCCTTGTTAACTGAAGAGATGATAGTTTGACCAAAGAAAGAAGTATTAGATGTCAGTGAAGGGAGTGGACAGCATTATGCCTCAGTTGACACTGATGGTATGATGAACCTAGAAAGCGTGTATGAGAATCTAAGACGAAACTGAGTCACCGTGCCACCTGCAGGAAGGAAGACAGGATGGAGAGGACAGTTGGGAACTTGTTTGCAAGAGCTTGTGGATAGAATCACAGGGGATGTTTTAGATTATAAATGTTATCTCACATCTCACAAAGATGAGATCCAGAGACAGAACTTAAACAGCGTCATATATGCAAGTTAGAGAATGTGAGTGCTATGAAAAGCAGTGGAGTCTTTCTAGTCGTGGGTGACACTCCTAAATACTTTGAAGTCGGCCTTAAATAGAAACCACTGGACAGATTTCTTGAGTGCATTAGAAATGGAGGTCAGTGGAAAGATTATCACCTTGAAATGAGGAGAATGTGGCCCATCCAGAGGCACAAACTTCACCTTCGCTCAGCCATAAGTTTCTAGAAATGCTGAAGTAGTCACACTGATGGCATGTGGACATCTGAGTAATGGGGCGGGGGGGACATGAGAGGCCAACTACCCTTTCATAGGCTCTCCCCTTGGTCTCCACTAAGTTCCACAGTGGCAACCTAAGAGAGTTCGCCACACAACCTTGGCAGAAGGAACCTAGCAACCCTGAAACCCTCTCACACCCTCCCATTAAATTTTATTTTATTTTATTTTTTCTCTTGGAGACTGGGTTTTAGTATACAGTTCAGGTTCAAATTTCAGATTACCCTGGTTTCAAATTTCATGTAATCTTGCCTCAGTCCTCCAAGAGCTGAGATTTCAGGTGCGAACAACTATGGTAACCAAATAAAGTAGAATTCTAAAGCTTCATTTCTGTTTCATGAGGAGAACTCTGTGCCCTTTTCTCACTAAAGGGAAAAAAAAGACACAGTAAAGGAGAAGGCATCTAGAAAATAGATTGGGAATGTTGGCACCAAGGAAATAATGAAAGACAGTGCACACTGCAGGTTCATGGACTGCCTCAGGCTAGTGGATTACCACAGGCTAGTGGACTCCCTCAGGCTCACAGAATTTTGAGTATGCTCTTGAAGTTATTTCCTGGCATACTAGACTACCCTTCAGGATACAATTTCAAATCAGTCTTGGACTGTTTTTCTTTTTTCGTTTTTTCCAGTTTATTCAAACTGCTCTTAATTACCCCAAATTCTAACAAAAGGAAATGAACCCAAGCCTTGGATCCTTGAGATGACTTTGTGTTTAATTTACAAATTCTTTAAAGTTTGTCATCTTCTTAACCATATAGCTTTGCTAAAATGTATATGTGTGTGTGAGTCTGTGTGGGGAGTGTGCATGTGTGTGCTCATTGACTTCGTCATTAGTTTTTATCTTGCATTTTCAGAGATATTTGAATAGATATAGCTACCATGATCTTGTCTGTTTTTTCTCTGAAGTTGTTGTCCATCTTCTTATGCAAATAATTTCTCCTAATTGGGAAGGTATGAAAATTAAAACAAAACTAAACCAAAGACAATACTATAAATGCAATCCTGTATGCTTTTAGAATGCTCACACTTCATACCTCAATGACACTTCTCTATAGAGACATGGACCCTGATGTCTGTACACATTTTGCTAAAGTATATATTTTAAAGATTAGAGTCTATAGATCCTATTTTATAAACAGATTCTTTTCATAAAACATATAACATATACGCAAATCATTTTGGTTAACTATTCAAGTTTGGCCCATTTTTTCTCAATATTTATAAAGCAAAAATAGAGCTACTCAAAGAATTCTTATGTTCTTATCATATACAGCCTTTTATTTCTCTATAAAAATGATAATTCAGTCAAAATCTAAAAGTTGCTAAATGGCTATTAATATGACTTCCCTTCCATGTGAGCTAGGTGAGATGAATACAGGTCATTAATTATTGCTGCTGTTGGACAGTGAGACCAGCCCCCATCCAGCTTTCTCTGTAGTCCTTCTCCATTGACTTCATCCTCTATGCAGGAGAAAAATGGAAAGCAAAGATTTTTTTTGTTTGTTTCTAAAGTTTCAATTACAGTGGTTTTAACAGTGCTCTGTGTACTGGGGTTTTTACCTTTGGAGTCCTGTGAGGAGAAACATTTCAATAAACACAGATCAGATATAAGAAATAATCCGATTTTACATTCAGAATAATGGAAATGATTACTTGTGATATGATCTTACTGGAAGGCACTATTTTCATAAAACTAATTTCTGTGAAAGGAATAGAAATATGCATAAAGGGGAACAATTTAGCACTAAAGGAAATTAAATTAAAGCAACTTTAATTTGTTGTTGACTTTAGTTTCCATAAATACTTGCTCGGTTCCAAAATATCAGTGAAACGTTGCATGTTCTCTTTCTTTTCTTGGTGTTGCCTTTTGGTTATTTACAGACACGTTTGAACCAAATAAACGACAAATCAAGATCTGTATCCTCCCAAACTATGAGTTTTCCTGATCCCAGGCCTCCCCCGCTGATGTGTCTCCTCATGATCTTAGCTGGCTTTGTCAAAAGATGGCATTTTCCTGTTGTCTTTATATTATAAAACTGAAAAATAATTCACTTATGTAAAAATGTCTTTCTCTGATAGTGTTAATTTTTATTCCGTTTCCCCCTCCTTTCCCCCTCCTGCTCAACTGTTTTTATCTGTTCTCTTTCATAAGAGAGTATGTCAGAGTAAAAATTCTACATTCTTGATGGTCTGAATGTCTTCCTTTGGATATAACAATGGAATGTGGAATGCTAGTTCAAAAGCATCATCTGTTCATTTCCTTAAAGTAGTGCTGCATTATCCTCCTAATGATAACTTTTAGTATGTTTTCTGCAATTTTTACATTCCATTCTAGGAAATTCCCAGCCATTTACAACAACAATACCCTTATTTGTAAGACAGGGTTCCACTATGCAGTATTAGCTAGTCTTGACTAAAATGATCCTCCTGCCTCTTCCCTGTGAGTACTGGATTGCAGGCTCATGTGACCATGCCGAATCTATTTAACAAAGTTAATTAACAAATGACAAAGTTATAGAAAAATTTACAAAATAAAAATATATGATCAATGATTTAGCATAAAGTTCCACACTTTGTATCTCACTTGTATAATGTCACCTTGGAGCAGAAAGTGGCTAGTACACATAAGTGTCATGCCTTAACTCACGATCCGTAAATCAATGGACAGAAATTAGTTGAATTTCATAAAGAAACCCTACCAAAAATCATACAGTTGGCATTACGCTTAGCAGTGAAAGAGTATTTTCTCCTAGTGTTATTGGGGAATTCAGGATTCCCTGAGTATGGGTTCTGAGTCTTTTTAATAAGTGAAGTTTTTAAAGGATTAAGAAGGAAGCTCAGAGATATTTTATTTGTATTTAAGAAAGTAACAACAGAGAAAGCCAGTCATAAATCTTGGCAGCTATAGTGAGAAAGGAGCTTGATAAGAGAAAGAGAGAAAGCCATGCCCTTTTGGTTATGGACCAAGAAAAAAGGCATGGTGATCCATGGAGGTCAGCAAGCAGCTAGTAGAGAAGGTGATCTTCAGAAAAAGAGGGAGAATGTCTGGAGGTTCAAGGAAAGTGACAGTTCATTAAGAAGAGTGGGCCAGCAAGCTGCTTAGAAAAGCCCAAAAAGTACTGGACCATGAGATGCATGACCCTTTAAAGGACATTTACATAGTACCTCAACCACATACACACATTTGCGTATTGTGGGGTTTTCTCTAGCATGCTCTGTCATGGTGTGAAGCCCAGATGAGAAGGGGTATGCTGGATAGCTTCAGTTGTCAACTTACATCTGGGTAGAAGGACTCTAAAGTGAGGACTTGCCTTCATTGGATTGGCCTGTGGTTGTGGCTGTAAGGCATTTTGGATCAGGAGTTCCTGTATCGTATAAGGAAAAAGGGTGAACACAGGCCAGGGGAGCAGGTCAGTAGGCCACATTCCTCCATGGTCTGTGTTCCAGGTTCCTCCTTTCTTGGCTCCCCTTGACAATGGACTCTTCTGTAAGCCAAATAAATTCTTTCCTCCCCAAGTTTGTTTTGGTCAGCACTTTCATTATGACAATAGAAAGCAAAGACAGAAGTTGGTACCATGGTTGTGGGGTATTGCTGTGACAGACCTGACCTTGTTGCTTTGGGAAGGATTATAGAAGTATTTGGAACCTTGGGCTGGAAAAGCCTTTGAACACTCAGAGGTAAGTGAAATGTTGCTGTGGAACTTGAAATTCCTATTTTAAGGATAAATGTAGATAATGGAGTCCTTGCTTGCAAAGTTTCAAGGGACACAAAGTCTATTTGTGTGATATCTTGAATGGAAAATCTGTGGTTTCTGGTTGACTAGGGCTGAAGAATCAGCAGTGATTATGAAAGATCATAAGCCCTGAAGTAAAATCTCTGCTTTACTGGGATAATTGTTGCTGAGTAGCTGGGGTTGAAAAATCAGTTATGGGTAACAAGAGACCAATCTCACTGAGGTGCAATCTTCCAGGAAGTATTTTCTCAGGATCAGAACACAAGCTGAGGTTTACATGGAGGTCCAAGACTCCATCTCAAGCTGGAAGCAGGACTTAGTAATATATAAGCATCTCCTATGTGGTACTGGTTTTGAAGGCATGAAGAGGTCATGAATTGCAGTTGAGGCTTGGCACAGTGAGAGGCCAGGAAAGGCCATTGCTAAAGGTTCAGCTTCAGTTTTATTGAAGACCCACAGGATTAGTGAGGTCATGGAGAGAATCTGAGGCTTTGCATTCTGAGAGGCCAAGAGAGACTATTGAAAGTTGCAGATGAATTCTCCACATGTTGGAGATACCAGGACCATGATACTACCACCAAGAGCAGCAGCAAGTATGGAGCAGAACTAACCTGAGCTTATAAGACAAACTGCATGTGTTATAGATGGCAGACTCGGAGAAGTAGACAACGCCCAAGTCCTTTGGAGTCCAGAAGACTGTGGATGAATCCCAGATGTCCAGCCTTGAGCTACTTTGCTAAACTTTGGTTTTGTTTAAGATTCTTTTTGAAACAAAACAGTATTTCACTAGTTTTGGATTTAACAGGAGCCCACAGTTGAAATACTTTTAAAAGAGACTGAACCTTTAAAGTGTTTGGATTTTTAAGGACTGTAGAACTTTAAAGTTATACTGTTTTATGTTATGATATAAATAGTAACATGAGATCTTAGTGATAAGAAATGGAAGGGCTGTGGTTTCAAGTGCTGTGTTTACATGTCAAGTTGACACAGGTCATTTGCGCTAGATAGCATTAGTTGTCACTGCAGAGTTCCACCTGATTCATGAATGATGACCACATAGAAATCAAATGGTAGAGTCCCATTTTCAATTAACCTTTTACTTCCTATGTGCTCTATTGTCTTCCACGATCACTTAGAGCTGGAGGAGGGCTAGAGATAGTGAAAGCTGGAATCTTAGATGAGAATCCTGTGACCCTCCCTTCCTCCATACTCTATCTATCTCTGTAGTTAGTTGTTATAGCTACTCAGTCAAGGTAGTTGTTGAGCTCAGGCTATGCTTTGCTCTAAGTTACTCTACATTATGTAAAAGCACTGTTTTCAGGCTATGCCTTACCTGGTTTTCCCTGAGAGACTCCATTTCATAAGTAGTTTTTGGTTTCATTTTGAGGATGGAGGATAACTGTGCACCTGATTGGGTATGTAGATAGCTTAACAGAAAAATACAGACTGATAAAGGCCTTATTCTTGCAAGTAGAAAGGTTGCCACTCTACATAGTTATCAGAGTGAACTGAGAATGTAGGAGCACAGGCTGTCTGAAAATCACATAGAGAAAACCAGGCACAGGAACTTACCAGACACACCAGGTTAAGGAAAGAACACAGCTCCTCACTTGAACCACATAAGGAGGTAGACACCAAGATGGCAATTGCAACATTTGCTCTGTCATCTAACAAAGTATCAAAGAGAACTGGTTGCCCTTGGGGCTTCAGTTTGGCTCAATTCCTACTAACAAGGCCTATTCCCCTACCATATAGTACACAGAGATTTTATATATATATGATAGATAGATAGATAGTAGATAGATAGATAGATAGATAGATAGATAGATAGATTCCATTGTTCTGTTTGCTGCATCAATCCTCCTGGACCTGCATTGATCCTTCCTCCCATTTCCTTAACACCTGGTTCAGTTCTTTTGCCTCTGCAGATAAACTCAGCACTGCAGCTTTGCTCTCAGACCTGTGAGCCACTGTAGCCTGACAGCAGCTTCTCAGCAGGTGATTTGTACTCATCATTTTATCAATAAAGACTCTGTTTACATTTCTTTCACCCTCCATCTGAAACCTCTTGTTTACATTGTGTAACCTACACATATAATATACATATGTACAGACATATTCATTATATGATGTGTGCTATCAAAGTATATATTTGTAATGCAGATTGGAATAAAAGAAGCTGTGTTCACTTTGGCCAGATTGCCAAAGAAAGCATGATTATCTGGCAACTGCTGCTATTAGAACTGCTATTCCCTGCTCCACAGATTGCTGTACGCCCACATCCTATGCTTATTTACTCACAGTTAACATGACAGGTGTCCTGCACATCTAGTGCATCAGTGCAGTAACCAGATAGGGTCTAAGTTCAAGACGATCCTTGGTGATGGAGCATGGCATACACCCTACGTGGCAGACTCAGATCTACAGCTGGAACTCATCGGCATACACTACAATGAGGCCTTTTCTCTCAAGAATGTGCCCAGGGCCACTTCCTGGAACCGTGGACAGCATCACATGTAGGGCCTCTGGGTGCCTGCTGAGGCCTGACCACTTCATTTTTGGTCAGATTATGGCTAGCGACAACTGGGCCAAAGGGCACTATACTGAGGGGGCTGAGCCAGTGGACTCAGTTCTGGATGTCATGTGGAAGGAGTGTGAGAACTGTGACTGCCAGTGCGATTGCAACCAATGGACTCACTGGGTGGAGGCATGGGCTCAGGCATGGGCACACTGCTTACGGGCAAGGTGACTGCATTGTGAACACTTTCAATGTGCTGTCCTCACCCAAAGTGTCAGAGACTGTGGTGGAGCCCTACAGTACCACTCTATCCATCTACCAACTGGTGGCAAACATGGATGAGGCCTACTGCAGGAATGATGAAGCCCCCTGTAATATCTGCTTCTGCACCCTCAAACTGGCCATACCTACCTATGGGGACTTCAGCACCCTTATGTCAGCTACCACAAGTGGAAACCCTCCCCCACCATTGCTAAAATTCCTTCGGGAAGGCACAAACAATTAGCCATCTCCTCCCTTGGGTTCCTAGGACAAAGCAAAGTATTATTTTGCCAAACTGCAGTTTGGAAAACCAGCAAGTTTATTGGGCTTATAGAGCAGTGGGTGAGGGGCTGCTTACAGGTGTGTGAGTGCCCCCCACACTGGAAAGTCTCCATCCAGGCAAGGATCATGACTTCCCAACAGCAGTACATGGTGAGAGAAAGCCTCCCTGTGGCTTCTTCCACTTACATACGCTTTGTCTCTCCCCTTCATGCAACTAGGGTTGACTGGTTGGTTAGGAGGTGTGACTGACTCTTGCTACCCCTCCTTTCTTGGGAAGCATCAACTATCAAGTTTGTGGTGATCCTAGGCAAGCAGGTGCAACCAAGTTTGGGAAGAAGGCATCTGTCCATAGCTTGCCAGTCTGAGGACAGTTCCCTGCAACACCACCTTTCTGTGCTTTCCTGGTCAGCCAAATGCTGACTTCCAGCTCTTGCCATTAACATGGTGCCCTTCCCCCACATGCACATCTTCATGCTTGGTTTTGCCCACTTACAGCCCCAGGCAGTGAGCAGAATCATACCTGGACAGCCCTGAGCTTACCAGTAGACATTTGATGTCAAAAACATGATGGCCACACCATGGCCGCTACCTGACTAAGGCCACTGCCTTCCATGGGCACATGTCTATGAAGGTGGTAGATGAGCAGAAGCTCACCATCCAGAATATGAACAGTAGCAACCTCATGGAGTAGATCCCCTACAGTGTTAGGGTAGCTGTGTGTGACATCCTATCCTGTGGACTTAAGATGTCCTCCACCTTTATCTGCAACAGCACAGTCATCTAGGAGCTGTTCAAACACATTTCTATGCAGTTCACAGTCATATTCTGGTGCGAGGCCTTCCCTTGCTGGTACATGAATGAGGGCATGTGTGAGATGGAGTTCACTGAGGCAGAGAGCAGCGTGGATGACCTGCTGTCTGAGTACCAGGATGTCACTGCTGAGGAGGAGGGTGAAAGGTACAGAGACAATGAGGAGGAATTCGAGGCCCAGTAACCCAGGTGAAACCACTGACAACTGGGGTATGGGACCAAGTGGTATCTAGGCTGAAGACAAGCGTCATCTGTCCTCAGAGCCATTTAACTACTGATACTGCCCCTAGGTCTGCTTTCTATCAGCTCTCTAGAGAGCTCTAGGGTTTCTAGCTTATGGTCCTTAAGTATTTATTATTATTATTATTATTAATTATCTATTTATTGCCTATAGAGTCAGGTTTGTATGTTCAAATGCCCTTCAGTGTGGGTTCATTCACTGGAACCCAGTCAACCTACTAAGCCTAAGCATTTTACCCTTAAAAGAGACTGACTCTCCCCTTCCCAGAAGCCATCATTCTTCAACAGTTTCTCAGACAGGATTGAAGTTTCTCCTACATTTTCCCACATCTATGCTGAGATTGTTTGTTCTGACTTGAGTTTACATGGGACTTGTGCACACTGTCACCATTGCTGTGAGTTGGAGTAGAGGGCCAACTGTCTGGAAACTGTTTCCTTATTATCACCTTCCTCCTTTGGCTCTTACAATTTTTCCAGTCCCTTTTCTGCAATGATCCCTGAGCCTTGGGAGGTAGTTTGATATGGGTGCTCTATTCAGGGATAAGCGGTATATAGAGGTTATTCTCTGCATATTGCACATTTGTGGTTAACTGTGTTAATCACCCTTTGCTATATAAGGGTGTTTCTCTGCTAAGAGTTAAAAGATGGTTTAATTTTTGAGTATAAAAATAAGACATTAGAAATATGTTTCATACTATATTTATTTTAGCAGAATTGTTGTATTAAGCGTTCTCCAATGGCCTGTTGGGCTGTCTATATTCAGTTTCCTAGGCCTGATACATGTGTCAGATATGGGCTCCATCTTATGAAGAGGACCTTGAATACAATGAGAAAGTAGTAGGTTACTCTTATGATATTTGTGCCACTATTTACCCAGGGAGCACATCTTGCCAGGCCAGTTGTTGTAGCTCACAGGATTCATACCTGGTAAGGTTCATGCCAGATTTTCTCTTTGGGTAACTTGCATAGCACCTTCCAAAACTGGCAGCCGGAAGTTTCCAGCGTTATGAAAATTAGACAGCAGAGATGAGGCTTTGAAGTCAGCACCAGCTTGATTTCTCTTCATTTGTTCTGTCGTTCATGTATGTCTTTAAAAATAAGGTCTTACTGTGAAGTTCTGGTGGGTAACCAACAACATCTTTAGTCATCAGAGAAATGCAAAGTAAAACCACTTTGCGGTTACATCTTATCCCAGTCAGCACAGCTCCAATCAGGGGAAATAATGCCAAACCACGCCAAGGATAAGGAGAAAGGGGAGCACTCACCTCTGCTACTGGGTGTGCAGTCACTATGGAAATCAGTGGGAAGAGTTCTCAAAAAGCTACAAAGTAATCTAGCGTTTACTGTAGCCATACCACTCCTGGGAGTGTACACAAACGAATGTATTCCCTACTGCAGTAATACCTGTTCATGCGTGTTTATTGCTGCCTTTTTCATAATAGACAGGAATTGGAAACAACCTAGATTTCCATCAACTGATGGAGGAATAATGAAGGTGTGGTACATACACACAATGAAATATTATTCAGCTCTTAAAAACGAAGTTGTGAAATTCACAGATAACTGAATGGAACTAGAAACAATCATCCTGAGTGAGGTAATCCAGACCCAGAAAGACAAATGTCACATGTTCTCCCTCATAGCTGAATGCTCACTTTGCGATCTTAGCTTTGTATGTTTCAATCTGAAAATTCAGAGTGCCCAAGAATCTAATGAATGACAGTGGTAGGTGGTAGGTTTCCTGAGAGGACAGGTAGAATGCAATGATATAAATAAAGGAAGAGCTAGAATGATTAAAGGGAGTTGGAAATGGGGAAGTAGGACAGAAGAGGGACTATGGGGAGAGATACATAGCACTAAAGGCCATTAGAAAAAGCCATATGGAAATCTATCAGTAGGGAATCTACTTAAAGCATATAAATTATAAAAACAGATTGAAAAGAGTGACCTTATAACAGGGAGACATTGCTCCTACTAGTTACCATAGGCTTCAGAAAAAATTCAGTGCTGAGAATGGACTCCCTCTTTTGAAGCTGTTGATTGGAGATCCCATAGACCCTTAAACAATACTGACCATTGTCCCAAATCTTAAAAAGATAGGGAATATACCCTATCATGGACCAAAAGACTCAAAAAAAATCAAGAGACTCCTTCTTCACCCTGAAATATAGCTTAATGGCAAAACACTTGTCTAGTGTGTACTGGGCCCTAAATTCTATTCCCAGCACTGACAAAAACAAGACATCACTTCTCACCAGACTGGTCAATAAGATTCATATGCTAGCCAACAAAACATTCTCAAGGCTTTTGTACTTATAGACCGGTTTATTTCTTATATCTGTGAATATACAGAATAGTCAAAGCCAGTGATTGTCTAGCCTGTAGAGGGCCCTGGGTTCAATCCTTAGCATCACAAATGTTAAACAATAAAATCAGAGAACTCTCTCTGTAGTTGCCTGCATAGCCACACTCTAAACATAAGAAGAAAAACATAGAGAAAGGGACTAAATTGTCAAGCCCAGACATAGAATAAGACAGGAATGCACATCGTTTTTGACAAAGATGCAAATGCTTGACCACATGTAAGTATTGAGATCAGGTTGTGCCCTACTCTGAGTTACTCCACATTGTGTAAAACACTGGTTTTCTATACTGTGTTTTGATTTAAGAACTCCATTTTACAAGTAGAATTTTTAACTTACTAATTTTTTTTTAGATTTCATTTGTGACTACTGTATTTACATCACCTCCTCTGCTCCCTCGTCCCCCGTTGACTCTTTCCAAGTACCCTTTCAATTTCTTGTCATTTTCTTTGATTACTATTGCTACATGTACATATATGTGTATTTATAATATAAAGTTGAGTCCATTTAGTGGTACTCTTATATACATGTATTTAGGGATGACCACTTAGGATTAGATAACATATTAGCAAGCTCAAAGCTCAACCATGGAGAAAACTGATCTTCCTTCTCATCATCCATCAGTTGCCTGTAGCTCTTCTTGAGGTTCAATGCCATGAAATTTCCTCCACCCACATTGGCATGTCAACTAGTGCTGTCCTAATGTAGGCCTTACTTGGGCAACTATATTGTTGAGATGTCATGGGAACAGCCTCCTTGTCATTGCCAGAATACAATATCTGGCAGCGTTGTCCTGGTCTTCTGGCTCTTACAGTCTTCATAACCCATCTTCCATGATGTTCCAAGCCCTAGGAGTAGATGTATCAATTGGGGCTAGGCACAACACCACTCATTTCTTATATTTTGATCAGTTGTGGAGCTCTGTAACAGTCTCTCTCTCTGTTGCATCTTCTCTGATGGTGGCGAGGGTTACACCTATTTCTGAATATAAGGATAAGTATTTAGAAGATAGTAAGAAATTGCATTAATTTAGGAAAGTATCAGAAGTACGTTCTTCTCTAGAGTCTACAATATCTTCAAACATGTGTCTTTCACTATTTTTACAAGCATGGATTCCCTGCTACTGAGTAGACTTTAAGTCTAATTAGATAGCTGTTGATTACCCCCAGGTAAAATTGCCACTACTGTGTCAGTAGAGATATTTTACTGGGCTGGTCATTGCTGCGGTTGCAGGTTTTATAATTGGGCAGGATCATTGATTGGTTTTCTCTCTTGGTAGCTTCCATAGCACTGTGCAATGCTATTAGAGCTAGTCTTCTGACAGGAGGCTTCTAGGTCGGTTCCAGCTCATTTCCCCTAAGAGTTGTGCCAGAGTTTTATCTTCTGCAATAAGGCCTAGCCTTCACATTATGAAAAGCAACCAAGGACTATAGCCATATATTATATACAAATATACTATAGTATTTTGGTCTACACTGACCAACAACTCGAAGGGAGCTTTATGTTGCTGTGCACTAGGATTTTCATAAGATTTCACTCAGCCATACACATATGCTACATATATATTTTGAGTATGCGTATGAAATAGTGCATTTCTCTATGGCTTTTCAAACAGCCTTATTATGACTTATCTCTCCTTCCATGCTCTCTCCCAGTATTACCCTCACAAGTTAAAATACTCCCCATTTTTCCTGTTTCCACCTTGGGAGCTACTATCCCCCTCTCAATAGTTCCTCTTCTCTCCCCTCCTCCCATGGTCTCTTTATACTTTCCTGGTTTTGACATTACTTCAAAATATATAATAACATCTAATGACTCATAGCTAGGATCCACAAATGACAGAGACCATGCTGCATCTGTTTTTCTGGGTCCAGGTTACCTCACTCAGCATATTTTCCAGGTAAATCAATTTACCTGCAGATTTCATTATTTGTTTTTCTTTATAGCTGAATGCAATTATGTTATCCATATATACATTTTCTTTAATCCATTCATCAGATGAGGAACATTTAGGTTGTTTCTGCTTTCTAGTTATTTGAAAAGAGTAGCAATATGGCTAAGCAAGTACCTCTTTAATAGGACATTGAGTCTTTGGGTATACTCCAAAAAGTGATATAACTGTATTATATTTTTAGTTTTTTAAAGAATTCTCCACACTGACTTCCATAGTGAATGCATCAGTTGCCATCCCACCAGCACTGAATGAGGGGTCTCCTTTCCCCAGATCCTCACCAGCATTTGTTGTCAGTTGTTTTCTTGGTCTCAATCATTCTGACTGTGGTAAAATGAAACTTTAAAGTAGTTTTAATTTGTGTTTTCCTAGTTGCTAAGAATGTTGAACAATTTTAAAGATATTTCTTAGTTTTATTTTCTTCTTTTGAGACCTCTTTGTAACCCATTTGTAAAATTGGGGTCATTTGCTTTTATGATTGTTTGTTGAGCTCTTTGTATATTCTGAATATTAATTCTCTATAAGATGAACAGCTAGAAAAGATTCTCTTGCATTTTGTGGACTTCTTCTTACTTGATTGTTTCCTTTGCTGTACATAAGCTCTTTAGTTTAATGAGGTTCCATTTGTCAATTGTTGGTCTTAATTCCTGTGTGAATGAAATCCAATTTTAGAAAGTCCTTTCCTGCACTTATTTAAGGTACGTTTACGTTTTGTCTAACAGTTTCAACATTTTTCATTTCACATTGAGGTCTTTGATCCATTTAAAGTTGACTTTTGCACAGGATGATAGAAATGGGTCTAATTTCATTCTCTAGTTTTCCCAGCATGTTTGTTGACTATGCTGTATTTCTTCTAATGTGTATTTTTGGCGTCTTTGTCAAATATCAGGCGGCTACAATTAAAAGTGCTGACGTTTGTGTCTTCTGTTGTGATCCATTGATCTCCATGTCTGTTTTCATGACAGTGCTATGCTGTTTTTATTACTCTGTGTGTCTAATGCAGCCTGGAATTGGGTATGGAAGTATTTATCATTATTCTTTTTGCTTAGGGTTTAACTATTGTGCATCTTTTGTGTTTCCACATACATTTTAAGACTTTTTTTCTATTCCTGTGAAGAATGTCATGGGTATTTTGGTTGGGATTGCACTGAATCTGTGAAATGCTTCTGGTAGGATGATCATTTTCACAATGCTAATTTTACCAATTCATGAGCATGGGCAAATCTTTCCATCTTCTAGTCTCCCTTCAATCTCTTCAGAGATTTAAAGTTTTCATTGTAGAACTCCTTCACTTCCTTAGTCATTCACAGGCATTTTTAAGGCTATTGTGAATGGGGGTGTATCCATGTTCTCTTTCTCCACCTGCTTCTTATTGGTATATAAGAAGTCTAGTGATTTTGTAAGTTGATTTTTGTATACTTTCACTTTGCTAAAAGTATTGATCATTTCTAGTTTTCTGGTGGAAATGGGGATAAATAGATTTATTTCCTATTAGTATGAATCTAATTTACTTCTCAATTCTTGCTACTTTAGTTAGAGTTTCAAGCAATATATTGAAAAGAAGTAGGAATAGTGGCCAATCCTGACTCATTATTAATTTTAATGGGAGTGTTTTGCGTTGTTCTCCATTTAGAATGCTGTGAACTGTGGGTTTGTCATCTATAGCCTTCATTAAGTCGAGCTGTGTTCCATTCAGTCGTATTCTCTCTAATAGGTTTGTCATGAATGCATGCTGGATTTTGTCAAAGATCTTTTCTGCATTATTGAAATACTCATGTAATTTTTATCTTTAATCTATTTATACGATTTTTTTACATTTATAGTTATGTATGCTGAACTCTGCTTCTCTTAAAGAAAAGCCAATGTGCTCATGGAAGGTGATTTTTTTTGATGTGTATAGTTTGCAAGTATTTTATTGAGAATTCTGTGCACCTGGATAGGACTCCTATATTAAACCTCTTTCATCCCTGGCTCAGGGACCATTGTGGAAGAGAGCGTGAAAGATTATAAGAGCCAGGGTAGGTGCATGAACAAAAGGAAGCAGAGGTTTTCCAATCACTGGAAACTTGCTCATATGAACTTGCAACAATGGTGATAGCACGTACAAACCCCTTGCCTACTCAGTCAGACAAAAATGAGGGGAATGGTGAGCAGGCCCCAACTCCAGCTTAGGAATTATTGACAACTGATTACTACTAGGTAAAGGGGATTAAATAATTTAAGTTATAGATTCAACATAGTCTGACTTGATTAGACTGCAGTTGATGAACTTGTACCAAGAAACATCTGGGTACAAATGCTTGACCATAAAGGACTTAACACATATGACAGAATACATGAAGTCAGGGGAGGGAGCTATGGGGGTGGAGATGGGCCTCTAAATTTAGGATCTATCATATGGAATGCACAAAAATTCAATAAAAATATTTTTGAAATAAATATAGCATATGGAGAAAAGGCACAAGAACTTATTTAATAAAAGACAGGAACTCCTATATCTCCTTCATCTGTGTCCTTTAAAAAGAATACTGATACTAGATAAATTAATAGATATTTGTTTTATGATAAATAATGTGTGATATTAGAGTTAGTGTTAATAATTAAGAATGAAATAAAATAATCTGGTTGCCTCAGCCAGGGTTAACAAAGAAAATGGGAGTATCTGACAAATTGGTATCAATGAAATTGCCATATTCTGTGAATTTATTGTTATTGGTTGTGTTAAAATTGCATCAAATTTGATGGAAGCCTAGGGTAGGAAGTGGGAATAGTTATTGCAAGGTTCTGAGTTCGAGAGACACAGTAGACAAGAGAGACCAAAAACTCCACTGGGAGCTAACAGGACCCAGTTTTATTGAGAGAAGACCAGATGGAACTAGCTTCTCCACACCCATGACTGGAGAAATGCTAGCCACCTAATCTTGGGGCTGGGGGCTGGGGCTCCAGGGAACTGGGCTGGCTTGCCTGGCTCCAGATCAGGATGGAGGAGCTCCCTCAGGGAGAGTGCAAGAGGCTAACTCCCCAGGAGAGCGAACTCAGCCCAAAAAGCCCAAGTCCCTAGTCCAAAAGCCTCAAAGCCTTAAAAAACCCTCAGCCTCCTCCTGGCTTTTAGGGGAGGAGGGATTGCCATGACATCTGATTGATGTTTAAATTAAGCTTCTGGCCAGGAAGTAGTCCTTTTTACAGCTGTTTGTGAATCCTGGGTTGGGGACCTTATCTATTCAAAAAGTCAGCTCTTTTCTCAGATCTCTCAGATCTCAGAGGCACCTGAGAGTCTGGGTTGGAACTGTGGGAGAGGGGTTGGAGGTTCCAGTCACACCTAACAGTTATTAACAACACAAGAATCTCTGTTGAACTGGAGACATTCATATATTTACTGCTTTAGTCAGTGAGTTCAGTAATCTGCATAGATGATACAATTGTGCTGAGTATGGTAAAGACACACTTCACACATAAGTGACTATAAGAAAAATTTGAAAAATCTGAATAAAATTGGCTACCTAATTGTTCTTAGAGTCCACTCAGTGGGAGGAAACTCATGAGTGGTACTGTAATCATAGCCAAATATACATGGATGAAGAGATCATAGATCCTAGAGAAATCCCCAAGGCTGTCACATCCCTAGGATAATGTAGCTTCTTACTAAATACAAATTATGTATCATTATACTTGTAGTCAAGTATCCCAGTCACCACTCATCGAAGAAGCTTCTTTTGCACCAGACAGAGACCACTACAGGGTACCACAGCTGGTTACACACAGACATTGTGCATTGGCCATGCCTAAGCATCACTCCTACACCCAAGACACTCACAATATAGAACCATGGGTAAGGAAGTCAGAAATGAATCTCTCAGCTCTCATTAATGAAGCTCCCTCATGCAACAAAGGACCAATAACACAAAAGGTCACAAATGGCTAAAGCATGAAGATTAGGAATCTGCAGGGTGTGGGTCCCTGAACAGGACTCCTGTATTAAGTTTCACCAACCAGGTCTCAGGGATCATTGGGGAAGAGGTGGTAGAAAGATTATAAGAGCCAGTGAAGAGGTGAGTGACCATATGGAATTAGAATCCTACAAGCTCCTGGGACCCTGCCTATATTAACCTACAGCATTCGTTTTGGCATGCTCAAGGCCCATGCAAACTCGAGCAGAGAAAAACCCTGCATAGAACTGGGGAAATGGGTAGCAGTGCCCATTCTTTGCTTAAGAAATATTGGCAACTAATTACTGTTGGGTGAGGGTGAGAAAATCTTCCCAAAGGGAGAGACACGAGATAAGCTGACTAGACCTCAGTGACTGAACTCATACTGAGATCATTTGGGGACACTAAAACAGATGAAATGTACGGATTCCAGTTGGAGGGCTATGGGGAAGTGCTGTGGTGAAGGGGCTATAAAAATGGTCAAGATTTATTAAGATGTTCTGTCTAAAATACATAATGATTCAGTTTTTTAAAATATACTTATAAATAAAATATTTTAAAAATTAAAAAAAAAAGTTAAAGTGCAATAGGATAAGATCCTTTTCTTCCATGCCCCTCCAGCTTTTGGTATCCTGGTATAGCCAGGTTGGGAGGCCTCCCTTCAAGTGAACTCTGAGTTCTTGCTTTTGGGAACAAACCTTAACAACCAGACTTCACAACTGACTGTTGGCTATAGGAGGAGCCAGAGATTTCACTGTATACGACTTCAAGTTCTTCAGTTTTGTCCTTTCATTCTAGGTTACTCTGAATTACAAGATGAACATCTTATTTGCTTTATTCCTTTTTTCTCTTTGCTTCACTTTACATATTTTGCTTTAATTGAAGAAGTTTCCATCTCCAGACTTCTAGAGAACACGCTTAATTTCACTTGTCACTTGCTCGATAACTCCAACACTGTTCTGGCCAAAGTCTACATTCCTTTCCACATATGCATGTGCAGCTATTTCTGTTCTTTGGATGATTTGAAGTCAACAAGGTCACCATCATCGGGTCCCTCACCACATGTACCTCCATGGCGATCCATGTCCACCTTTACTTTACTTTCTAGAGACAAGTAGGACAATTGAACCCTATCTGTGCAGCCTCACCATTGCTATCACCGCTGCCTGTGATCACTGCCCCTATTCAGTGCCTGTGATCACCCTGTGATTTCCCTGTGATCACCCTGTGATTTCCCTGTGATCACCCTGTGATCACTGCCCCTATTCAGTGCCTGTGATCACCCTGTGATTTCCCTGTGATCACCCTGTGATTTCCCTGTGATCACCCTGTGATTTCCCTGTGATCACCCTGTGATCACCCTGTGATTTCCCTGTGATCACCCTGTGATTTCCCTGTGATCACCCTGTGATTTCCCTGTGATCACCCTGTGATTTCCCTGTGATCACCCTGTGATCACCCTGTGATTTCCCTGTGATCACCCTGTGATTTCCCTGTGATCACCCTGTGATTTCCCTGTGATCACTGGCCCTATTCAGGGCCTGTGATCACCCTGTGATTTCCCTGTGATCACCCTGTGATTTCCCTGTGATCACTGGCCCTATTCAGGGCCTGTGATCACCCTGTGATTTCCCTGTGATCACCCTGTGATTTCCCTGTGATCACCCTGTGATTTCCCTGTGATCACCCTGTGATCACCCTGTGATTTCCCTGTGATCACCCTGTGATTTCCCTGTGATCACCCTGTGATCACCCTGTGATTTCCCTGTGATCACCCTGTGATTTCCCTGTGATCACCCTGTGATCACCCTGTGATTTCCCTGTGATCACCCTGTGATCACTGCCCCTAGTCAGTCGGCCTCCCAGTCTCGCCTAGCTCAGATGAGAAGGCCCTTCTACTTGTTTGTTTCTCCAGCTACTTATCCACCTCCCTATCCACGGGCTTATATTCCATCAGGTTTTCCTATTGTCAAGGGTACCTAAATTTCCTCACTGGTCTTTTCCTGTAGTTGCTAGTAAATAGGGAACCACATAAACATGTTAAAATCTTCTCCCTCATACTACCTGCTCATCCTGTTATCTGAGTACATATGGTCTTAGTTTTGCATCATGCTGCTGTGATAAAACACCCCTAGAAAAGCAACCTAAGGGAGAAAGTGTTTATTTATAGTGTTTATAATTCCAGGTTACAGTCCTTGATGGTGGGAAGTCAAGGCAATAGATACTTGAAGCATCTACTCCCATTAGATGCACAGTAGAACGCACAGAACATTTAAATAAAGCATGCATGCTAGTGCTCAGCTCACTTTCTCCTTTTCATTTAGTCCAGAGTCCAGCCTTTGAAATGATGCCACTCACATTCATTGTGGGTCTTCCAACCTCAATTAACCCAATTAAAAAACACCATCATAAACATGCCCAGGGGGCCAACCTAATACAGACAGTCCTTCATTGAGATTTCTCGGGTGATTCCAGATTGTGTCAAGGTGACAGTTAAAGTGAATCATTACACACAAACGTTTCTTCCTCAGAAATGCTCTAAGTCCTAACCTTGCTGTTACCTTTCAGCACTTCATGGGGACAGCCTTAGCCAGCCTCATTTGGCCTGGAAAAATGAGCCCATGGACAAATAATTAGATACTAATTATTCCATTTCTTCTCCTTCCATGTGATGGCTAATCTTAGTTGCCAACTTGACACATTGGGGAAGAAGGAACCTCAGTTGAAGAATTTCCTCCATTAGATTGGCATGTGGGTTGGTCTGTGGAGCATTTTCTTGGTTGTTAATTGATATAGAACAGTTCAAAGCACTGTGAGTGGTGCCATCCCTATGCAGGCAGCCTGGGCTGTATAAGAAATGTAGCTGCTTAGTAATCTATTATTGGTCCTTCACAGTTTCTGCTTCAAATTCCTGCCTTGGTCTTGGTGTCCCTTGATAGTGGATTCTAATAGGTAAGATGAAATAAACTCTTTCCTCACCAAGTTACTTTTGGTCATGGAGTTTATCACAGAGACATAAAACAACTATGAGACTCTACCTCACCACTTATCTACTTGAACATGGCATCATCTTCTGTGTAACCTTGATCTCCTCAGTCTTCCTATCAACTGGACATGGGCTTGTACCCTATTATACTAATATCCAAATGTAGATGAGCTCCCTGATAACCAGATTGTCCTAGTCCCTTTAATTGAGCACACATGCAAAAAGAATCCTCACTTTTATTCCTCTTCTTGTGGCCTTGGGCAGAAAGGAGGCCATTGGCACAAAAATGGTGGCTCAACCATGTCAGGAACGTACTACAGCATTCCTTAATTCAGAACACACAAGAAAGCCTTGAGTAAATCTTTCAAAGTCTGACAAGAATCCAACATCTAATGTACCCCTTGGCAGTGTTCATACTACAAAATAGGAGAAGTCCAGAACTCTTGACAGCAGAGAAAAGACTCTGCCTCTACTTAGAAGAGGAATTACACTTTTATGTGAGTCAGTCTAGCCTGCCCAGAGATTTAACAAAAAATGTTAGCTAACTGTGTTTTGCTAAATTCTTTTGGGAAGGTGTATCACCTAGGCCCTCCCTCCTCTCTAGGTCCCTAACTACAAAATGAGGAATATTTTCACCAAACTACAGCTTGGGAAAACAGAGTATACTTGGGTTTACTTACAGAACAATGGGCCAGGGGCTTACCTATAGTAGTGGGAAGGGAACTCCCCTTAGCCTGTACATCAAATTCTGCATTTCAGCAGGAGCCCGGAGAGCTGCTGCCAGCCACCCAAGATGGGAAGGGACTAGTCTCCTCCAAGCCTCATCTGATCATAACTTATTTCCTCCCCCATGTACAACTCAGGTCACTGGTTTGTTGGGAGGGGTAGCTGACTCTTCCAGCTCCTCCCTTGCTATGAAGCACTGATAGTCATTTGATTTTGTTGATCCAAGCAGGCAGGTGCAACAGAAGTCCATCTTGGCAGGCAGAGGACAAATTCATGCAACACTCCACTCCTTCCTCCTTCTGTCATTTACATTCTTTCTGCCACCTTCTTCCGCAAGTCTCCTTGAGCCTTGAAAAGAGTGACATACATGTCAGTTTCCACTGTAGTGAGATAGTGAACTCTTGGGCCTTTGCATCATCTGTCTTTAATGGATTGCTGACCCATTTCCAAGGTATTCTTTCTACTATAAAAACACAAATAAAAAGAGGCAGGAACATCTCAATAAACACTGACTGCTCTAATAACCTAATCCCTGGGTGTAAACACAAATGCTTGGCATCATATCCATCTTACAAAACAATTGCAGTGGCTTCCCCACTGGTGCCTGTAACTTTCCCAGCCACTGAGGGTCAACAGATGTCTGTTTCTCCCTGTGGAGTGGGCCTTAAATTACATTGGAATTTTCCTAGTTGTACATATACGAGATGAGCCAGTATTGCACCAGAGGAACATCTTGCTTGGCATCTGATAGTGGAGAGAATAGGATCTGTTATTAAGTGGAACGTTTTGGGACCATTCTCCCCTAGCGATCTGCATAGCGCCCTCCAGCACTATTAAAGCCAATGATCATTTGTAGGAAGTTTCCAGCTTGGTCCCAACTGGATCTCTCCTTTCCATTCTCACATCATGCTACATCTTCAGCAATAAGGTCTTATCGTCTGTTTCTCATGTTCAACCACCATTAGTGGCAATGGCCTTTATTGTAGAGGGGAACTTGAGGGCTTCCCTGGACCACAGCTCATAGTGGAGCAGCCCACCCTTGGTACTGGAATTTTCAGTTAGCAATTGTATAAGATATCTTTTTACTCTTTGGCATCTATAGACCCAGGTTGTTGTAGACTGTTCTCAAACATTATGGGGGATATCACGTGTGCTTTACCCGACCATAAAATTCCTAAGAATTTTACAACTATAACTGGCCCTTGAACTCTGCAAATTTATATTCCATCCTTATTTCTTCAGGTGTACTTGGTATCTCCCAAATGAATTTCACATCTGTAAAACACTCAAAAGTTAACATACGCTAAATGAAATAGAAACAAGGTACAGCATAGCATGGAAAGACTTTGTCATTTCTATCAATTGTTTTCTCAGCAGATTTATGTTGGCTAGAATAACATGGATAAGAAGCATTAATTTAGCTAGTTCTTTATTGTCTTTAGTCATCTTCTTATGACTATTTGGTGTCCTGGAGTTTTTACATGAAGAATCCCTGCATTTTTTTTATCTTTGATAAATTAATTGGGTCTGGCTATTGCATCTGTTGCTCCCTAGGATCAGGCAGAACCTGTGCCTGACCCCTGGCTCTAGCCACACGTGCTCTCTCTCCATTGACCACACCTGGCTTCTAGGGGAGGCCCTGGCTGGGCAAACTTTTTCCACTACTCAAAGAACCTTATACAGGACAGAAATATACCCTGTCTACTCTGAAGGGGGGTGCAGTTATTAGCCACACCTGAGATAGTTTATATCTTTTCTGTACTTTTTGTTAACAGTATTCCAGAAGCTCTTTAGCACAGAATTTGTCTTTTTGTCAATTTTTCTTTTCTTTTCTTTCTTTTTTTTTTTTTTTTGAACTTGAGCTTGACACAAATCTTGCCGCATTTGCTTTCTTTGCTTTGCCTTTTTTATACCTCTTTCGGTTGTTTTATTCTTTTATAGATGTATTTTAAATGCTGGACTAGTCACTTAAATCTATCAAAGACTATTCTAGCTTTTAAAGCTCCTGTCCCACTAAGGGACTCAGCACAGCCACTAAACCTCCATACCAATCTCAAGGCACTTGATCAATCAATTTCTTTAAAACTCTAGTGAGCACAGTCCTATCTGGTCCAGTGTATGGAGCACCATACATTGCTTTGCTCTAACCTAGTTCTCTCAGTAGTGTCATCCCTCTTCTATTGTCCTTCAGCCCCTAATATCCATGGGAACCTCCACATGTGATAATCAAGTATCTTTAATGGCTCATACAAGTCACTCCACCAGAGACTGAGTCCCTCTGTACTGCCTCAGGTTATGTAGCCTATATTTCAAGGAGGGATGGGTGGTTATATTGCTCTACTTTTCTGCTTCTATGGCACTTAAACTAATATCATCTACATGTCCCATATCCTCCACAAGCTGTTGGGCCTTAAGAAATCCTAATTGACCGGCTGACACCTTGTGGCCTGGGCAAGATGGTACTGAGAGGAGCTAAAACAAAGACTAGCCAGAGGAGATAGGCACATACCACACATACCATGGTAATTAGGTGGACTAGGGACTGCCGGAGCCCGCTAGCAGAAATGGAACTGTACCTGAATTGGGGAGTGAGGATTGAGAAAATGAGAGAGAGAGAGAGAGAGAGAGAGAGAAGACGAGGACAGACTCGGGAGGGCTCTCAGTCAATACTGAGGCCTTGACTTTATTTTGCTCAGTGTATTTATAGGAACAATACAACCATCATTTACATATACAGGATTATTCAAAACACCTACATCTACTTAACAAAAGGTGCTAAGCCTAGGATTTAAGATAAGCTTTCCTCCTGGTGATTAAATCAGACCTTCCTACAAGGATTTACAAGATCTTCAGCCTTGGGTTTACAGGATTTTCAGCCTTGGGTTTACAGGATTTTCAGCCTGGGGTTTACAGAATCTTCAGCCTTGGGTTTAAGATAATCTCCCCTTCAAGTGAATAAATCATTCACATTGCAAAATGCCCTAATCCCACAGCACTTCTCGAAGCAGCAAGACTGATCCCTGCTTGATCAAAGTTCAAGGCAGTCAAATGGCTCCCGACAAGGGACTTAAGTGCCATTGGAGGAAAATTACTTCCTCTCTCGTGAACAGCGTGTGGACAGTAGTAGCCTCTATGTAAAGTAAAAAGCATGATCAGAGTGACCAGTAAAGAGACTGGTAGAAACTTCCCACTGTATGCTAATACCTGTAACTCTAAATCTTTATAATGTGTCTGATAAGTTCAGTAAACGGCTTCCAGCAGTACCATTGAAGAAGTTACATTAATAAACCTGTATCATCATAAGAGCTGGTTAGCTGCACACTTCTTTGGTCAGACGGTGCACACTTTTTTGGTCAGTGTCTGAGTGTCTTCTGGAGCAGGCCAGGAGGCTGAGAACAGGCAGGCCGCAGCACCCGAAGTCCCTTTGCTTCCCCGTGAAGGCCCTCTCCTACCGTGGGGAGGGGGCTGGGGCAATCCAAGGGAAGTAGGACATGAGACTGGTGACAGATCCCCCTCACCGTTCTCTCCTGCTGGCCAGGAGACAGAGGACCTGGTGAGGGGGTGTGCCTGCTGGTGCCTGCTGCTCTGCCACAACAGAGAGTGGCAGATCTGGTGCCCTGCGACGTGATTCTCCTTCTCTCACAAAGGGTAATCAGGAACTTGAAGGTAAGTGCCTTTTTGGTCGGGTTGCCACCATGGGTAACACCGTGTCCTCAAAGGAGGACCCAGCCTTCAAAGCCTTATGGCAGATGCTTAAAAGCAAAGGGCTGAGAATTTCTGATTTAAGTGAAGCTAAAGTTTGGAATGATATTTTAATCAAAGCCCCCTGGGTAGTGGAGACAAACTGGTTCCAGCCACAAACCTGGGAGGGAGGAGAGAGGCTAGCTAGCTCCAGAGAACTCCGCACAGGGAGAGAGCCCGCCTTGGATTGAATACATTAAGGGCAATGACCTACTCTTCCCCTGCAGTGGCCCAGGAGGAAGGCTCTTTGCAGGCTGCAAAGGTACCAGCAGCCTCAGCGACCAAGCAGCAAGTGGGGGAGGGGCCGGGACATAATGAGGTTGACCACTGTTTCTTAGCAATCTTTACTCCTTCTTTTGAGAGTTATCTATTCAGATTCTATTTTTCCCTTAACAACACCTGCCTCCTACTGTTCTTCCCTCTCAAGTTCTTTCTTTCCCTTTACCTCCCTGGTTTCTCTCCATAGGTCTTTTGTTTTTCGGAGTCTGTGTTACTTCACTTAGCATAACAGTTTCTAGTTCCATCCATTTACCTGAACATATCATGATTTTGTCTTTCTTTACCACTAAGTAGAACTACATTTTGTACCTGTACCACATTTTCATTATCTACTCATTAGTGGAGGGACACTTGGTTAGCTTCCATGTCTCAGCTATTGTGGAAAAAAAAAGCAACAATCATGAATGTACAAGTATCTCTGTAATAGGTTTAGTCCTTTGGAAATATGCCCTACAGTGGTATAACTGAGTCAAATGGTAGATTCCGTTTTTTTAAGAGTTCTCCACACCGCTTCCCATAGGGGTTGAACGAGTTTATAATCCCACCAGCACGTGAATAGGCGCTCCTCTTTTCTCACATCCCTCTTCAGCATTTCATGTCATTTATTCTCTTGATCTTAGACAGTCTGACTGGGGTAAGATGAAATCTTAACGTGGTTTTAATTTGCATTTTCCTAATTAATAATGATGTTGTTTAAGAAGTTTCTTAACAATATTTATTTCTTCATTTGAGAATTAACTATTCAGATCCTTAACCCATCTTTTCATCAGGTAACTTGTTTTCTTAATTCTTTGTTGTTTGAATTCTTTATATATACTCTGAATGTTAAACCTCTGTCAGATATGGCACTTGTGAAGATTTTCTCCCACTATGTAGGTTTTCTCTTCACTTTCATGGCTGTGCCTTTTCCTGTACAGAAACTTTTAGCTTAATGAGGTCCCACTTGTTGATTATTGACCTTAATCCCTGAGCAACTGTTTTATTTAAAAAGTCCTTTCCTACAACTGTATCTTGTAGATTACTGCCAATATTTTATTCTAAAATTTTCAGAATTTTAGGTTTGACATTGAGGTCTTTGGTCCTTTGGAGTTGACTTCTGTGCAAGGTGAAAGGTAAGGATATAGTTTCATTCTTCTACAGGTGGAGGTCCAGATTTGCCATCACCATTAGCTGAAGATGCTATCTTTCCTCCAATGAGTGTTCTTGGACCCTTTGTCCAATATCAGGTGACTGAATTTGCACATACTCATGCTTGAGTTTTTAATTATGTTCCATTGGTCTACAGGTCTATTTTTGTGCTATTAACAGGCTTTTTTAAGACTACAGCTTTGAAATATAGTTTGAAATCTGGTATAGTAATTTCCCTCGCATTGCTTTTTGTGCTCAGGGTTGCTTTGGCTATCTAGGGACTTTTCTGATCCCATATGTATTTTAGGATTTTTTTTTTCTAATTTTGTAAAGAATGTCATGGGTATTTTGATTGAGATTACATTGAATCTATATATTGCTTTTTGTAGGATGGTCATTTTCACAATGTTAATACTTCCAATTCATGATCATAGGAGTTCCTTCCACCTTCTGCTGTCTTCATCAATCTTGTTCTTTATAGCCCTAAAATTTTCATTGTAGAGATGTTCGATGTCTTTGGTTGGGTTTATTCCAAGATATTTTATAATTTTTGGCTGTTGAAAATGGGAGGATCTCCTTGTACTCTTTCTCCAATTTCTTGATATTGGTATATAGAAAGCCTACTGATTTTTGGAGATTAATTTTGTAACTTTCCATTTTACTGAAAGTTTTAATCATTTTTAGGAGTATTCTGGTGAAATTTTTGCCATCTCTTAGGTACAATATCATGTCATCTGCAATAAAAAGGATAATTTGATCTCTTTTTTTCCAGTGAATAGTCAGATAACTTCCATCTCTTGACTTATTGCGCTAGCAAGAGTTTCAAGCAGAATATTAAAATGGAGTGGAGACAGTGGACAGTATTGTCTGGTTCCTGATTACAAGGGTAATGCTTCTAGTTTTTGTCCATTTAGAATGATGTTGCCTGTGGGTTTTTTTGTACATAGCCTCAATTATATTGTGGTATGTTCCCTCCAGTCCAATTCTCTCTAGGAATTTTATATAAAGGCACAATAAATTTTGTCAAAGGCATTTTCTGCATCTATTGAGATGACCATGGGATTTTTGTCTTTGAGTCCATTTCTATGATTTATGACATTTATTGACTTAGGTATATTGAACCACCCCTGAATCTCTGGAATAGTTCCAACTCCATCATGGAGGATGATCTTTTTGATGTCTGTCTGAATGTGGTTTGCAAGTATTTTCTTGAGAAATTTTCCATCTATATTCATTAAGGATGTGAGTCTATTGTTTTCTTTTTTGTTGAATCTTTACTTGGATTTGACGTTAAAGTGATGCTGGTTTCACAGAAGGAATTTAGGAGTTCTCCCACATTTTCTATTTTTGAATAATTAAAGTACTATTGAATATAGATCTTTGAATATCTGGTAAATTTTGCTGTAATTCCATCGATGCCTGGGCTTTTTTTTAGTTGTGAGGGTTTGTATTGCTGTTTCAATATCCTTAAATATTATGAAACTATTTATATGTTGCTCTATTCTTGGTTTAGCCTTGGTGATTCCCATGATTTTAGATATAAACCCATTTCTTAAAAGTTTTCAAATTTAATACCATATGGATTTTTAAAAGTATTTCCTTATAATATTTTGGAACTTTTTGTTGTCTGTTGTGATGTTTCCCCTTTAATCTCCAATTTTGTTTATTTTGAATTGTTATTTCTTTTAGTTAACTAGGCTAAATGTCTATTTTGTTTATCCTTTCAAAGAACTAGCTCTTGGATTCACTGATTCCTTGTATTATTTTCTTTGTTTCTATTTCAGTAACTTCTGCTCTGATTTTTGCTATTCCTTCTTTTCTGCTGGGTTTGGGTTTCATTTTTTTACCTTTCACGGTTCTTGAGCTTTAATGTTAACTTGTTTGTTTATATTCTTTCTGATTTTATAATGTTAATACTTAGGGCCATACACTTCCCTCTTAGGACTTCTTTAAAAGTGTCCCAGAGGTTTCATTGTGTTGTATTATTCTTTTCATTTAGTTTCAGGAATACTTGTATTTCTTAATTTCTCCTTTGATTCATTCATTATTCACAAATGTGTCCATGAGTTTCTGAGGTTTCTAGGGCTTCTTCTGGTGTTGATTTTAAGCTTTATTGCATTGTAGTCTGGTAGAATGGATGGAATTATTTCAATTTTTTGTATCTGGTGAGGTTTGATTTGTGTGTTTCTTTGGTGCTTTGGCGGAATATTTGATAGATGTCTGTTAGGTCCATCTGATGTATGATATTGTTTAATTCAGATGTCTATGTTTATTCTCTCTCCGGTTGACCTGTATAATGGAGACTGTGTGATATTGAAGTACCCTACTATTAATAAATTTGGACAAATCTATGTTTAATCTCATAGTACTGATTTTATGAATTTAGGTGAACCAGTGTTTGTTGGATATATGTTCATGATTGTAATACCTTCTTTCTTAATTGTCCCTATGATCAGAATGTAGTGACCTTCTTTACTTTTGATTAGTTTTATTTTGAATTCTATTTTGTCAGATATGAGAATGGCAGCTCCTGCGAGTTTCTTAGTGCCATTAGCTTGGAATATTTTTTTCCCATTCTTTCACCTTAAGGTAGTGCCTGTCCTTGAAGGTGATATGGCTTTTTTACAGACAACAAAAGGATAGATTTTCTTTCCTGATCCATTCAACTAGCCTGAGGTTTTTGACTAGGGAGTTAAGACCACTGATATTTAAAGTAATTATTGAAATATGTGTGTTGGTTCTTGTCATTTTAGTTTGTTTGCATTCTTGGTCTAAATGTATGGTTCCCTTGTTATACCTTCATTTAGTTTCTTTCTGTTGTCTCTTGAGTATGGTCACTCCTTTCTTCATTTTTCATACTGCTTCAAGTATATGCTGAAGGGCTGGTTTCCTGGACATGAATTCTTTCAGTCTATTCATGCCTTGGAAGATTTTTCTTTCCCCTTCAACTATAATGGACTTTTTTCTGGGTCAAGTTTTCTAGGTTGGCATATATGGTAATTTAGAACCAGAAATATTTTGGTTTGGTTTTCATTGAAAAGTCATCTGTAATTTTGATGGGTTTTCCTTTATTTGTGACTTGTTGATTTTCCTTTGCAGCTTTCAGTACTTTCTGTTATGTATGCTTAGTGATTTCACTTGACATGGCATGGAGAGTTTCTTTTCTGGTGCTCTATGCTTCTTGCATTTGTATTGCTATGTTTTTCCTTAATTTGGGGAAATTTTCTTCTACAATCTACTTGAAAATCTAGTCAATACCACCACCCTGGGATTCTTCTCCTCCCTCTATGCCTATGATGTGTAAATTTCCTTTTTTCATGGTGTCCCGCATTTCTGGTATTTTCCATTTGTTTTTCAATTTTTCATAATCTTTGCTTGAGTGCCCCAATTCTTCAACCTTATCATCCAGTCTTTATATTCTGTTTTCCATTTCATTCATTCTATTGGTGATCCTTTTTCCTGTGTTTCAAATTGGCTTATTGAATTTTCCACTTTCTTCTTCATTTCAGTGCGAATTTTCTTCAATATTTTTATTTCTTTTTTTTCAATTCAGTCAGAAGTTTATCCCTAGTCTCTTTAATTCTTTGATTTGTTTGTGTGTTCTGTTTAATTGTTTGATCATGTTTATGAGTGTTCTTTTAAATTCTGTGTCCTGAGTTTTATCTCTATGTGGGTCTCATTATAGAACTTTTCTATATGACCAGTGATGTTTGGTGGGGACATATTATTTGGGTTCTTCATACTGTTATTTTTTCATTGTGATCTTGGCATGTGAATTTCTTTTGTTGTTTGTTATTCTGATATGAGTCTCAAGCCTTTCTTTGTTGAGTTGAAGTCTAAATCTGTATACCTGATGTGACTTCGTTATTGGGTATGAAAAGCTGATCGATTAAGGCTTCAAGTTATTTCTTTTGATTTTATATTGGTGGCACCAGATGTATCTAGTCCAGCTGCTCAGTAATTCCTTCAGAGGCGCAAGTTAGGTGAGATCAGATGTACTTAGGCTCTCTCTTAAGGTCAGGCCCCTCTGTTCATCAGACACAGCATATTTTGGGAAGATTGCTATGTAGAACCTCAATTCCTGCTTTCTCAGATGATCTGCAAAGGTCTGGGTCCCTATTAAAGGGCACAGAAGTCTAGCACTGCGGCAATGGGGGGACTTCCGTGAGTACCAATGTAGGGGGATGGGCACAGTGCGATTTGGAGAACTCACATCCTGGCAGAGTTAAGAGGGCACTCCAGAGACATAAGGGACTAAATGCAAATGTGTGCCTGTGCCCAAGGCTAGAAAGAGAATAGGATATACAGTGAGGAAGCATGGAGTTACTGGGGTATTAGGGGGGCAGAGATGCAGTGGGTGCATTGAAATTTACCAGGGAAGAAGGCTTGTCTCCAGAATCCAAGACAAGTTGGAGATGCAGACTGCCAGCATAGAAAACTGGTCTCTGGAATGCAATGGCAAGTTGGGATGAGGATAGCCTGTGATGGCTCTAACAAACTAGACTTCAAAGACTGAGCTTGTCTGAGTAAGAGGGAATCAGGATGCAGTGGAGTAGGTTCAATCAAGAAGGTAGTACAGAGGTCTGGGTTGCTATGAGCAAGAGTGGACCTGTGCCCAAGCCTAGAAAGAGAATAGGCTGGGGAGTGGGTGAGAATGGAGTTGCTCAGGCAATAGGAAAGTGGAAAGGCGGTGAGCAGGTCAGACTTAGCAGGAATGCTTGCTCACTGGATTCCAAGGCAGGCAGGGGTAGGGGACAGCCAGAGTAGACTGCTGGACTAGAGCGGGAAGAGAGAAATTGGGAGTGGAAACAGCCTGTGAAGGCTCTAACAAACTAGAGTGGAAAATTGAACTGTTCTGAGTATAGGGGATCAGGATGCAGTGGATGGATCTGAATCAAGATGGTAGTCCAGATATCTGGGGTGGTAAGAACAAGAACTAGCAAGACGTGTTTTGTTTGGGTAGCCTGAAACTCTACTTCAGAACACCACAGTGCAACCAACATTTTAAAAGATATCTTTTACTTGAAACAGAGACATCTTCATGCCTCCCTCAGATTGCCTCTATTTTCCCTCCCCCAAAAGGCTAACACTATGAGAATTTTATGTTTAACTTTTATGTAGCTGTCAAACTGTCATATAGATTCACATATGACAGAAATATTTGAATTAACATACAACTTAAAATACATACTTCTATTGGAAGTTATTCTATTAATATCCTGTAGCCTGTTACTTTAGGGATGGTAAGCATGCCTTCCATTTTGATGTTAAATTCTACTTGATCATGTCACATCTTTAAAATTCTTCAAGAATAATTTTAGCATTTCATGAGTAATTTCCATCTATTGTAAGCAATGTTTCTTTATAGCTTCTTTGCCATCTTTGTCTGGTTTGAGTATCAGGATACTACTGACTTCATAGAAGTGGGGAATGTGTTCACACTTCTTTACTTTCTGAGAGGTCTGTGAAGGATTACTTCTTTTTAGAATGTTAAGAAGAGTCTGTCAATGACGCCACTTGACTGTGGGCTTTACTCTGTGAATCTTATGCGCCATTCATTTTTTTCTTGTCTTTCGTAAGTTTGCTTGATTCAGTTTTAGTACTTTATGTCTTTTTATTAATATGCTCATTCCACCTAAGTTATCTAATTGGTTGACATAAGTCACATAATTTACCTTCTAGTCCATTACATTATGTAATATTACTTCTTAATTCCTGATTCTAGGAAACCATATCTCTTCCCCTATTATTAGTTAGTTAAAGCTTTGCTAGTTTTATTGTGACTACCAAAAAACAGCTTTTTGTTCTGTACTGTTTTCTGTAGTCCTTTTGTTCTTAGTGAAAGTAAATCTACTTCCCTGATGAGAGTTCTCTGGAATTACTCTTCACAGGGTCCAGCCTTGGATTTCCACAGCTGTCCTGCTCACCAGGACTGACTAATTGTAATGTGCTCTTTTGACTCTTCACCTCATTTCATTGAACATCTGGCCGATCTGCATCTATTGTTATCATACCCAACTATTAGCTTCCACTAATTGCTGGCTAAATAATGTATTATTCTAAACAATGCCTGCAAGAATATATTGTTCTGGAGTCTGATTCAGTTGAACCCAGGCCCCTTGGCAGCAGCAAAGAATTATTATTCCTCTGCACTGTGAAAGGGATCAGGGTGCAGGAAAGGGGAGCTCGCTTCCTGCTGGCTACCACCTGTGCATCCTTATTCCTGTCAGCATTGCGTGGTGAGATGACTGGTGCTTAGCTGCCTTGGAATCACCCACTGTGGATCTTGTACAAGCTGGTCACAGCTTGGAATGAGCCACGTTTACTGCTGCCAAAATTACTTGGAGCAGATCTTCTGCTTCAGAAAGCTCAGAGCAATGGGAACTGTAATTTGTAGGCAAAACCTCAGGAATAGGCTCCTCCAACATGGAACTATGAAGAAGAAGGGACTGTTTTCTTCTCAAGTTGCCTTTCCCAGATCCTACCACCTACCACATATTGAGGTGTCTTGGCACAGGACATACAGGTCTTCTGAGAATGGAGCTGTAAAAAGCAACACCTTCTAATGCTATTCAACCACAATGAGGAGCTCTTCATCCCCAGACATCAGAGGAAGACAGAAACCCTGGTTTAGCCTCAGTGACCATGAAACAGTTTCTGTACAGGGCAGAGTGGAAGGAAATGAGTATTTTTTTCTGCCCACATGAACAGACTCCCTCTATTCTGACAGAGTTGGAAGCACTTTCAAAGAATATTGAACTCTTGATTCATTATAAAAGATTTGCAAGTAGTTGAAATCACTTTGCTTAAACTCTAAAGATACTGGATGGCTGTCTTGATTGTAATAATGTATGTCTGCTAGTGGGAGAAGTTTCTATGGGAGTCTCACATAATTGTGGACTATGTTTTTGTCTTTACGATGATTATATCAAGTCATTTTTTAATATAGAAAGATAATAAAATCCAGAAACAATTGCAATAATATTTTAATATTCTTATGTTAAACTTGCAACTCACCACCTGGACATTGCTTCTGGCATTTATTTTCTTAAATCATTCAGATTCGTCATAATTTCTCCCTCCCCACACTCATCTTGGTATTTGTGGGTTCTGCGTATATTCCCTGTATAATGTGAGTCTCCTCTAGGTCCAGCTGCGGTATGTCTCCATGAAAGCTGTAATTATTAGCACAACTGACCACCCCCCAGTCAACATCCTTTCTGTACAAGTGGAGAGGATATGTGGGTAAAACAAACTTTGTTTTCTACTATTGATCTTAGGATTTTTTGCTGCCTAAGAATCAGATCAACCTGGTTACACGTGTGTAATATGGGCTACTAATCAACTATATACCATGGAACCTCCCCACCACTGTCTGAAACCTCTAAGTTGGTTCAGAGTCACTTAACCTCATGGGTCTGAATTCTCTTCAGAACCCACAATATACTACTATCTATCTGGGGCATTACCTTTTCTAAAATAGTTAAATGAGGTGTAGAATGGGAGGTCAAAGTAGAGAAAGAAGAATGAAGAAGGATAACTACAGTAAAGGCCTTTTGAAGAAAAGTCATATGGAAAACTGCTACTGTAGGAATCTTTGAAAATATATCCCTATTTTAAAAGTTTAAATGGAGTTACCCCAGAACAGGACAACATTGTCCCTACAGACTGCCTTTTCAAGATTTTTTGATCAGAGATTTTCCATGGACCCCCAGACAATACTGGCTATTGCATTTCCCTTCGTCATTCCCCAGAACTTGATAGTAAGAGCTTAGTGCTGAAGATACCACACATTTGAATCATAGAGCAAACACGGAGAAACCAAACTGGTACAGACTTTAAAGCTTCATCTCTGCTGCTTAGTTTAAATACTGATGGAAGATGCTACACATACTAGTGATACTAGTGGAAGAGAAAAGTAATCATCAGCCTTACCCAGCTGTGAACCTGTGAGCTACAAATATGATTGACGTGGAAAGATTATATATATATATATATATATATATATATATATATATATATATATATATACATACACACACAATGGCATTATAAATGTTATCAGAGTAACCAAACAGTTTTTGGTTGGATTAAGACTCACTTCACAAGATGGAGCCCATACCAGGCACTGTTGTCAGGGCCACAAACGTAACTAGAGAGATCACAGGTCATAGGGGAGAATCTATTACTATTATTCTCCTAAATGGATATAATATTCACCCAATTTCTAGTGATTTATTGCTATACCTGTAGATTAGTGCATCTCTCAGTTCCCACTAGCAAGGTTTCTTCTTGCACCAAATGGCAATTAACACAGAAATCCACAACTGGTCAGTGCACAGAGAATAGGAAGCTGAGGAGTGCTCAGCCCTGAATGGGACACCTGTATCACACCCTCACCTCCCAAGGTTCAGTGATCATTGCAGAAGAGGGGGCAAAAAGATTGTAATAGCTAGAGGTGGTTTATGGATATAAGGAAACCATGTTTTCTGAACATAACAGTTGTACATATGAACTGTGGTGTTTGAATGAGAATGTCCCCTACAAGCTCCAAGTATTTAAACATGTTGTCTTCAGTTGGTGGTGCTATTTTTGGAGGCTTTAGGAGGTGTGCCTTTGATGAAGGAAGCACATCACTGGGGAAAGGCTTTGAGAGCTCTTAAGGCTTGTGGGATTTCTAGTTATTCTCTGCTTCCTTTGCCTGTTTGAAAGTCTGAGCGCTCTGCTTTCCCCTCCAGCTACCTCATGCCTCTGTGCCTCTGAACCATGACAGACTCTAATCCCTCTAGAACCAAAAGATAAACAAACTCTTCCTTCTTTAAGGTTAGTGTTTCTATCACGGTGACAGAAAAGTAACTAATAGGTGAACCCACAATGCTTATGAAAGAATGCACAAGATCTGGACAAGCTTAAATAAAATAAAAAACAGAATAGTGGGGAAAGGTGGACAAGAAGCTCTCGTCCTAGTTGAGGAACTTTTAGCAAGAGATGCTATGAGATGGAGAGTCAGTTCTCTTTGTGTATGTGATGCTAACTAGGTTGACAGGTTTCCAGAGTATCAACCCATACCCTAGAGCATTTGGGGAACACAAATTAGACTTGCTAGGCCTTTAAAATTAACAGAGGGTATGAAGTAGGGGGTCTCAGAGGACATGTAGGAAGGGGGCTGTGAAAGAGGAAGTCGAATATGAATATTTTCAAAGAATCAATATTAATGTCATTTTTAAAATTTCAAGGACAATCTGCTTCAGTGTCCCTTGTGAACCCCTAATCTGAGACCGTTTAATTGTATTTTATTTTTGGATGAGGTCAGTTTTAAGACCATGGAATTTTCCTGCCAGTTATTCTCAAGGTTTTTTAAATTTAATTTTTCTTTTATTTTTCATGTTTCTTGTCTTCTTTTCTGCCTTGTACTTCTATGATGGCCAACAATGATTCAATAATTTGCTGTTTTTTGCTCTTCTGTTTTTGGCAGGGTATAGTATGATTTCCTCCAAAATATAATTTTTCACTGGTCAAAATTACTGTTCTAACTTACTTAAATGCAAAGGTATTCCTAAATTTTATTTCCTCAGTTATTACATTTATCAATGTTAGTTTTGGAGCACTATTGCAAGTCTGAAAACTTAAATGCCAAAAATGTGTTGTCTACAGTTCTGTAATCTTCAAGTGGAGGCTATCAAGAACAGTGGCTCCTTCTGAAAGCTGAAAAAAAGTCATTTATTTCTTGCCTTTTTCCCTGAGTTCTACTGGTTAGCTGAAAATATTCAGCATTACTTGGTTTATAAAAGTCATCACTCCTATCTCTGTATGTATCTTAACACAGCTTCCCCAACTGTGTGGAGTTTGTGTTCAAATTCCTGCCGTTTAAATAGACAATGGTCATAGTGCATTAGGGGGCCAGCCTATTCCATTATTAGTAATTGTCTTCATAATTAGATGTGAAATAACCTTGTGTCAGAAACACTACTTTGTGATTAGTATTTTGGCATTTGAATTTGGAGGGGGACAAAGTTCAACCCATAACACTCAGTTACTTAGTTTATATATTTAGACAAACAATTTTAACAGTTAAAGTAAATGTAAAGAAACAGGAATTATAAAAGATGTATTATCACACTGAATTTTTACTGTAGAAAGACCCCTCTAGACATATTTTAAGTCAAATAGATGTTCAGTTCTACTGTGGTTTATGTATATCTTCAATCTTCTCGTGATATTTTTCCAAGCGCAAGTTACAAGGATTTGATTTTGTGAGAGGAGTCATTCATTTTACCACAAAGCAAGTAATGCTGACACATAGGTTCACAAATGTCAGGGATGGAGATCTAATTAACCAACTACAAAACTGCCAAATCCCTACTTCTTCTGGTTTAATATACTCAGAAGATCTATTCAAGTTGTAAATTTTTCAGTGAGTTTACATTGAGAAATGTGTCAAGTGTTTAGTGTCTTCTTTTACACAGCTTTCCTTTGCCTTTATAAAATCTAGCATTAACATGTACCTCCCAGGCTCTGGAAATGAGAAACACAAGATATCCTTCCTATTATTTCTTCCCATCTAGAAAACCTGAGACACATGCAGATATATACTGAAGAACACAAGAATCTGAAACACCCTGGCTCCTGGGGCGCTCCATCTCCCGTTCTGGTGTTCCTAACCTGAACTCCACAGAGTCTCAAACTTGGAAGTAAGGGTGATGGAGTAGAAAAGAAATCTAGTTTGGGACACAGTGGAAAGGAAGGAATTCCCTAAGGAACCTCAGGGCCTTCCCCTATTGTTCTACATTCTCTGCCATGCAGTGTGGACAGTGGCTGCTCCCCTGATCAGGACAGAAATGCTGTAACCATATGACTACCTGACCTGCAAAGCAAGAAGTGTTTATCATCCACCCTTAACCAGAAAGGATGCTGAACTCAGCATCAGAGATCTACTCTGGATGCCCCTGGAAGAAGCTGTGATGCTATTAGGTCCAGTGAAGAGAGGCCTTGCAAAGTGAAATGATCCCTGGTGAAATCAGATTATCGTCTTGGAGAAGATGCCCCTGGTAAGCTCCAAATTCTATCATTTAGGCTACTGTCTTCCCCTGACCATGGGGCTGCTGGCTGTCCTGGCCTCTGTGGCTCTGGAGATGAGATGGCACTTGAGGAGTTACAAGAATTTAAGTATTTTTTTCCTCTTATTTTAGAGTTAATCCTTGAGCTGTCACCACACAAACTTAACTTTTAAAAACATTTAGAGTAAAAGGAATCTTAATGTTCCCTCTCTTCCAAACATCTAAGAATACTTGGATGCCAATCACACTCGATTCCAGTTCATGTTATTGACTTCTAGAATACAGTTCGTCCTTTTATCCTGTGATCCCCACATATTAAAGATTATCTTTGTCTTTGTATTTTGAATGACACCTAGGGATATATAAGTATTCTTCTTAGGTTTTCTCCTCGTCATTACTTTGGGCCTCTTATACCATTGTACTTGAGTCCTGTATCTTTGTTTTCGCCAAATTCTTTAGAAATTTCATTACAAAATATTTCTTGGTGATTGATTCTCAGGTTTACCTTTTTTTCTGAAAAAAATTTTTCTTCAATAGGAAATTAGACTTGGAATTGTTAATGAACATATTTGTGCATTTAATGCTTCAGACCTATGATGTGAGCATGTTTATTTATGAACTAATCCAAAGTATTAGGGTGTTTCCTGTTTCAAAATGTAGTTTTACACTAATTAATTTAAAAATGGCAGAGAGTTTAAGCCTTGAGGAAGATTTAACTACCAAGAGCATTAGTCATAAGCACAAGGACTTATGACTACAAATTACAAATGGACAGCTTGTCACAGAAAACAGGGGCCTAGAAAAGCTGGTTGGAGAGAAGCAATCTTCCAAGCAAGAGCATCCATTTTGAACAATTGAGGTAAGTGAGAAATGAGCTACTTATGCATTTAAGGCCTTATAAAATCTGGTATTTGCTTATTACTGTAACTAAACACTGTTCAATCCACTGCCCTTCAAATGTAAAGGCTGCCTCTATAGTCAATGTGATACAGAGAGCATTTTCCTCATAGTCCATTCCTTGAGGTGTCAAAAATTAGTAGATGCTTGTTGGGGTCCCTCTGCTCCACGCGGACCAGAGTGGGATGCAGAGTCTCCAGCATGAGGGGGTGAGAGGCACGGAATCAACACAAAGACCCCGGGAGCTGGGTAAGAAGCATGTAGAGGGCAAGCAGCAGCAAAACTCATTTATTCAAGGAAGTGCAGGGGATTTTATGAGTTTGGTTAGCCAACCCCCTATGGGGTGTTTCCCAACTGCGGCCAATAGTATTCTGTCACTATATGGATCATCTCGGTGCAGATTCTCTCCAGACACAAGGCGGAAGTGGGTGTCACTCCTAGCTGGAGTGGAGCACCACGCCTATAGGAGCCACTCCCTTAATCCTCATAGCATGTGACCTGGCTAAGGTCCATCCTGCATCTTTCCCTACAGATGCTATAATGATATTTTATCTTGTAAAACTGTTTACCACTTAAAGAAAGGAATAAAACCTGTAGTTCAGTTGGTAAAGTATTTGGATGACTATGTACATAGCTCTGGGTTTAGGCATCAGCACTGTCCAAATAAATGCAGTGGTACCAGCTATAACTCCAGCACTTGGGAGGCAGACACAGGAGAATAAAAGCTGAAGATCATCAAAGGAAAGTTTGAGACCAGCCTGGGATACCTGAAATCCTGTCTCAAAGCACAAAATAGATAACAACTACAAATTAATTTGAAGTCACTGTACAGAATTAAATTCTGCCATAGATGTCTCAATAAATATTGTTCAAATATGTGCTTCTCTACCAATCATAGTTCAAACCTTGTGATAAATTCTTTATTATGTATGTGTGCACATGTATGTTTAGTGAATGTGTATAAGAGTGGGAGTCAGAGGACAACTTTCAAGAACTGGCTCTCTCCCTCTACTCTGGGATCTGTGAATTTAACCAAGTAAGGTCCTTAGTCCTGTGTGGTAAGAGACTTCACTCACTGAACAAATTCTTAGTTTTCCTTCTGTGAGGTACTCAGAATCCAATCAAAATGAAGACTTTGTTTGAGACCAGAGGATTTCATTTTCATACTAGAACATACTGCTAGAATACTAGAATTTCTGCTATCATCAGTTTGTTGCCACTGTCCTGGGAGGCTCATATTCCTGTTCTTTTGACAGGAATGACACATCTCCCCAAAAGGCCTAATGAGATTCCAAGTGGCTAATGCATAGAAATTGCCTGGCTGTCAACACACATGATTTTGCTTATTGTTAAAAATTTGTTAGGTAGAGAAAAAGATAAAATAATATGTGGATCCATGATTTAAAAAAATTCTACTCATTCATTAATTTTTATTCTCTTTAGGAAGTTAACATTGGTATGTATTTTCTATCAAGATGGTAGCTTCTTGGCTTCTTTTCTGTATATGTTAACTCATTCTTTTGCTTATTAATTAATTACAGTACTGTTGCCTTAATTATTTTGCATGACTTGACTTCTAATGCGATGGTTTTCTTCATGGTACATGGTTTGGCTTGGTGCTCAACCTTATGAACCAAGTAATGCTCACATTCCCTGATAGTACTGGTGACCGATATTCAGTGTTTTTCTGATGTTGAGTCTTTGCTTTCTTTTCATGGCACTGCCTAAACAATCACAGTGATTGAACCTAGTGTGAAAATCATAAGAGCAACCACAGAAATCTTTGGCTGTTTCATCAATGGCTTACCTTTAAGTATAGATGCAGAAGTGAGCTCCAGCCTTGAGTTCGTTTTAAACACTGAGAAAAAAATCATCTTAAGAGAATTCAGGTTTCATTCTCCAGTGCTTTTAAGATACTGGCTTGCACCAACAATAGTGATCCGTGGCTCATTAAAAATACAGTGAACTTCAGTAAAGTGCTTTCTGGAGTATATTCAGCTTGTCGACTGTGGTTATATATAGTTATGGCTTATACAAATATTGGTTCTGATTGTCAGTATTCTATCATTTTGAAAGGATGCCCGAGAAACCCAAATTAAAGGGGGAAGAATTCAGTTTAACTCAGAGTTTCAGAGGTTTCATTCCATGGTCATATGATAACTGTTTCTAGACAAGGATAAGGCAGAATATTATGGTAGGGTGCATGACATGGAGCAGAGCTGCTTACCTATGGCAACTAGAAAAGAGAGAAAGGAGGTAGGAGTTGTAGGAGGCAGAGAGATAGAAGAGAGGAGGAAGGCACTTAGACAAGATCTAGCCCACAAAGCCACACGACAGAGGAACTTCAGCCAGGTTCCATTTCCTGTTTCTACTATCTCTCAATAGCTCATAAGTTATGAATCCATGGACAAATTTACTGATCAAGTCAGAGCTCTTATTACTTCCAAAAAGACCCGGTCTATGAACACAATACTAGAAATTAAAATATAATTTTTATAATAGTTACATTTCCAGTTTAGGATCACAGAGCTATTGTAGGTTATCTCCTAAAGATTTGTTATTCTATTTAAACTTTTTTTCCCTATTTTGGAAGCAAAGCTAATCACTCTCTTTAAGAACATTTCTACCCATGTCATCCATTGCTATTGGCCACCAAATCCCAGGTGGCAGTCCCTCAGAATGTTGTACTGATATTCCTCAACTGTGTGGTATTATATGCAAGGTTGTGCTTACAGTCTGGTCAGCCTTCCCACCCAGGTAACTCATTTAAAGCTTCTGAAACACCTGTATCACAAGAGATGCTCTGTGGTCTGACCCAGCACGCCATGCTTGTGGTGAGCTACAAAGTTAGTCCTGTGTTATTTGTTTATATTCATACTCTCTTCCTAAGGTTAGGATTTTATTTTGTGACATTTCATTTAATCATCAGTTCACAGGGCACAATAGACTCTTAAATTATAAATGAAATAAATTAGGATACAGTGAATAAATCAGTTTATAAATTAATCAATTAGTTTTCAGCCAACAAAGAGAAATACATAGACATGGTCAGTTAAATGATTTGTGCCTATGACACATTGGAATGACCACCAACTCTCATTTCCTCATTCATTCCACCCACTGGAAATAAGGAACTTGTAGATCCTCTACAAGGAGGAAGATGGACAACTATGGAAGCTGATGGATATTCTACTATGGTCTATTATGGTAAAAATTTTCCTGAATATATGTTGTCAGTCATCTTCACATCACTATAATGACATGCTTGATACTGGCTACTTAAGAAGAGGATTACTTAGCTCAGTTGTGGAGGCTGAAGGTCCAAAGGGTATAATTCAGACCTATGCAAGGGGAGCATCTTGACTGCATCAGCTCTTGGTAGAGATGAGGAACAATGAAAGTAACATGTGCAAGGGTGAGCAAGTTATTCCACCTCAGCAAGGTTGTGAGGATCCCGGTTCACTGCTTTTCCCTGCTGAGAAGAGGTTGAACATGAACTAACCACATGTGGTACACCTTAAGCCCCAGGACACACCATGCTAGGCCTTTAAATTTTCGACTCTCTCTAATAGTAGCACCCAGGGAAGCAAACATTTAACACACAGCCTTGGGAGACACTGTTAAATCATGTCTAAACCATAGCAAGATGCTATGAAACCCATATTATAAACTTAAATAAATAGAAAAAAAAAGAATTTCAACTGGATATTTTCAGGACATGGTAGTTTAAGCCTGTAAAAGGCTATGGAAGGAGGATTGGAAGTTCAAGGCCAGCCTGGATAACTAGTGAGACCCTGTGTCAAAATTAAAAGTAAGAGGGACAGGGATGGCTATAACTCAGCGACGGAGCATTGCCTTCCCATGTGTGCACCAGTAGGTTCAATTCTTAGTGCCATAAAAAATAATGAAAAGAAGGATTTGCTTGTATCTAGAATGGACGAGAGTCTATGCTCTCACTGATACATAATTTTAACCTCTTTGGAGAGTAGTGTTTTCAAAGTCCCAGTAAAATCCCCAAGTTCTTGCTGCCTCATCACTCATCAGTAACTTCTCTCCCACTGTGTATGCTTCCTATAAAATAGGGTTTAGGATACTCTTGAAGAACTTTTAAGGCATCTCTCTTGAAAGCTTCTAGTTGATGGTCTTGCAGACTTATATTAAATGCAAATAGTATGACTGAGAATAGAGGTATTAGAAGGAGTAGCACAAGGAGGAACTGAATAAATCCTTCCCAGCAGCAATCCAAATGTCCTTCTCACCACACATCACACAAACAGGCAGGAAGTTTCTTTGTATATCAGCCTGGAACTAAATTTTACCTGAGATCACATTGCTGCTTAACTGTCTAGAGGGGTTTGCTAGCTCATGTGTAATGTTAAAAAACTGAGTGTCACTCTTTAGTGTGTGTGCATGTGTGTGTGTAGTGTGTGCGGTGTGGTGTGTGGGTGTTATAATGTGTGTGTGTGCATGTGTATAGTGTGTGTAGTGTGTGGGGTGGTGTGGGTGGTATAATGTGTGTGTGCATGTGTGTGTGTAGTGTGTGTAGTATGTGTGGTGTGTGAGTGGTATGACGTGTGTGTGTGTGTAGTATGTGTGGTGTGTGAGTGGTATAATGTGTGTGTGTAGTGTGTGTGGTGTGTGAGTGGTATGACGTGTGTGTGTGTGTAGTGTGTGTGGTGTGTGTGGTGTGTGAGTGGTATGACGTGTGTGTGTGTGTAGTATGTGTGGTGTGTGAGTGGTATAATGTGTGTGTGTAGTGTGTGTGGTGTGTGTGTGGTATGACGTGTGTGTGTGTGTAGTGTGTGTGGTGTGTGTGGTGTGGTGTGTGGGTGGTGAGATATGTGTGTGTGTTGGTGCATCCATTCAGTTCATGTGTGGTAGGAAGAAGACAAATTGAGGAAGTCACTTTTCTTCTCCCACCATGCGGATTATAGGAGTTACAGGATTGTGGGGACAGAACTCAGGTTTTCATGCTTGGCAGAAATTGCCCTTACCTGCTGAGCCATCTTGCTCACACTAAGGATATTATTTTTATTATAGACTTTTTATCCTATATATTATTTGTGAAACATGATGTTGCATTTCTTCAAATTTTAATGCATACAAATATGTTGCTTCCTTATTTTTCATTTACATCTTTGTTTTTTAATCTACCTTCTGTGTTCTTAAACAGTTAATCCTGTGAGATAAATACTGACAAAGATGCTCAAGAATCTTGGGATTCTCCAGTGAGGATTGGCATGTTTAATTCACAAGCATGAATTGTTTTAGAATGGGCATAGTGCTTAATTCTACTTGTGAACTCTCTGAATATTTATTTTTCTGAATACAAATATTTTGTCAGTAACATTTTTTATTATTCGTTATTGCAGAGCATTGACTTTTAGTCTTGATAGATGTATATTTTGGAATGCAGCACTAGATAAATCACACATGAATATCATAGTATGTGGACTCTTAAAACTCCCCTAATTGTATTTCTCTAGATTTACATGGGCTGACTGCTGCCCAGTAAAGTAGAAACCTAAAAATTATCTCCTCTCTGTGCATTTATAGTAGCATACATATTTCTTATTGATTAACATTATATTTGGAATTTAAAATCGAAGCTTAGTTATTTGGGCATGGTGTTTAAACAATTAGCATTATGTTTAAAATTATTTGCAACAAAATATACCATTTTCAAGGAATCTATGTTCAGAATACATTTATATAAAATAATCTCTTCCTTTCCCAGTTCCAGTGCTTTGGCTAACCACTGATCTCTCAGCTGTCTATTCTTCATGAAATGCAAGCATAAAAATAAGAATGGAAATATTCTATTTCATGTAATATTTGATTAAGTCAATTTGGTAGCCACTTTTTCTTAGACTGTGTATTCTTCCATATGTATCAGCTTGAGCTTTATTATGGCTGAGATGTTTAGTCACCACTATGCCTCTGTAGAACTGAGCAAAAGCACAGTTTTACCATGAATTAGGGACTTGGCACCAGTAGTCACATGATTTTCTTGGTTTTTATGTCATCTCAAAGAAACATAAGAGCATGAACAGCTGTAAAACTACCTACCAGGTCAAATGTGAGATTTTTTTGTTTTGATTTTTTTTAGTATTTTATTTTATTATTTATTTATTTTATGTGTATGAGTCTATTGCCTGGGTGTATGTAAGTGGACTTATGCCCAACAATGCCTGTGGAGGTCAAAAGGGGGCATCAAATTCCCCTGGAACTGGAGTTACAAATGATTGCTAGCTACCATAGGGTGGTGGGAATTGAACCCAGGCTTTCCACAAGAGCAGCCAGTCCTCTTAACTGCTAAGTGATCTATCCAGATCTGTGCCTCGGGTTTTTATGTGTTCATTTCAATATTGTAATTGACATTTCAGTATTTCTACCTATGAAAAGAGCATACATTAGTGAATCCAGTACAGCTTGAAATTAATTGTTTAATAGAGCAAATAAGTATCCAACTGCCATGGAAATTAAAGACACCAAGTCCCCCTGGTCCCCCTGTGCACTGTCTGCACTCCCCATAAGCAGGGTCTATGTAAATTATTTGCAACATGCTCCACTGCACACCTGCCATGTACTGTCAGTTTGCAAAGGTTAGGTTGTCTTAGTGACTGAGATGTAACAGTAGCTGTTTGCCAGTTACTCTTTGGTGAACAAGGGGTTTGGGACTAAGAGAGGAATTTTCCGGGTTTACAGACTCAGCTGGAGGAGAGTTAGGTAGTAGTCCCTGTCTGTAAAGATGATTTTGATTTACTAATCAGTTTTTCTCTGCGGACAAACAGAAAAGTTTTTTTTTTTAAATCCATCATTGTACTTTAAAGCAGAAAATGACAAGAAATTTTCTACTAATAAGGTTTCCTAACTTTTCAAATCAAAGCTTATTTTAAAACAAAAGTTTGATTCTTATTTTCAAAGTAACCAGAATTTTTCACTGTTAATAAGACTGTTTTAGTTTTCAGTGCTGGGGCTGAAACCAGGACTAACAAGCACTATGTTACTGAGCTATACCCCTGTACCAAAGTGTAATGCCTTTTAAAAGGTATTTTGTAATATATATTACTGTTAAAATATTTTATTCATTATTTTATGTTTATGTGTATATTTCCTGTATGTAAGTAAATGTACCTGTGTCATGCAATGCCCATAGAGATCAGAAGATTCTCCTGGAACTGGAGGTACAGATGGTTGTTAACTGCCATGTGGATGCTGGGAATCAAACCCTGGGTCCACTGTAAGAGCAGTCAGTGCTCCTAACTGCGGAGCCATCGCTCCAGCCCCATATACTATACTCTTTTATATATATGGTGCTTTCAGTTTGGGGGTTTTGGTGGTGGTGGTGGTCTTTTTGACATAGGGTCTCCTTGTAGCCTCAGATGGCCTAGAATACACTATGTAGACCAGGCTGACCTCAGTTTCAAAGAGATCTGCTTGCCTCTGGCTCCTGGGTGCTAGGATTAAAGGTGGGCCACCATGACCAGTTGTGTATGGTGTATTAAACTGAACTGATTGTGTTCATTTAATTTTATTATCAAAAAAGGATAGAAATATTGAAGAAAATTCATGCTGAAATGAAGAAGGAAGTGAAAAACTAATAAGTCATTTTAAAACAACAGGAGAAAACTTCACCAATAGAAAGAATGAAATGGGAAACAGAATATCAAGATTGGACAATAAAGTTGAAGAATTAGAGCACTCAAAGATCATGAAAAATTTAAAAATCACAGGAATGGAATATACAAGAAATGTGGGACATCATGAAAAGAGGAAATTTACACATCATAGGCCTAGAGGAAGGAGAAGAACCTTGGTATAATGGTATTGACCAGATCTTCAACAGGATTATAGAAGAAAATATCCCAAAATTAAGGAAAGATATGCCCATACAAATACAAAAAGCACACAGCACATCAAATAGATAGGACCAGAAAAGAAACTCCCCACTCCATGTCATAGTTAAAGCGCTAAACATACAGAAGAGAGAATACCGAAAGCTGCAAAAGAAAAGCAACAAGTCACAAATAAAGGAAAACTGAACAGAAGTACAACTGACTTTTCAGACTATAAGAGATAGAAGAGCCTGGACGAAAACATTCCCAGTTTTAAATGACCATAGCAGACAATCCAGAATACTTTACCCAGAAAAATGTCTATTATAGTTGAAAGGGAAAGAAAAATCTTCCACATGAATCAACTGAAAGAATTCATATACACAAAACCAACACTTCAGAATATACCTGAAGCAATACAAAGAGCTGAAGAAAGGAACAACAGAAAGAAACAAAATGAAAGTATAACTGTGGCACTGCAAAGTTAGACCAAGAATTCAATCAAAAATTTAAATGATGGGAACAAATACACATCTTTCAATAATAATTTTAGTATCAATGGACCGAACTCTCCATTCAAAAGATACAAGTGAGTTGAATGAATCAAGAAACAAAACCCATTTTTTTGTTGTTGTTTTCAAGAAACTCATCTCACCTTCAAGGTCAGCATTATCTTAAGGTGAAGGATCAAATATAATATTCCAAGCTTAATGGCACTAAGAAACAAGTAGGAGTTGCCATTCTATTATGTAACAAAATAGACTTCAAAGTAAAGCTAATCAGAAGAGATAAAGAGTGTCATTATGCTCAAAAGAACAATTAACTAAAAGGATATAACAATCGTGAGCATATATGCATCAAATTCTGGTAGAACCAACTTCATAAAAATAGTACTATAAGACTTTAAGACACAGATTAATTCCAACTAACTAGTAGTAGGGGACATCAATAATCCACTGTCTCCATTAGACAGGTCAACCAGACAAAGAATAAAAGAGAGATATATGAATGAAACAGTACCATAAATCAAATGGACCTGACAAACATCTATCAAATATTCCATTGAAGCACCAAGAATACACATTCTATTGAGCACACTATGAAACTTTCTCCAAATTTGACCACATACTTGCAGACAAAACAAAGCTCAACAGCAATAAAAAGAAGCAATTCCATGCATGCTAACAGACAACTATGCAATAAAACTTAAAATTAACACTGTAAGGAGTCCTCATAACTACACAAACTTATAGAGATTAAAGAACATAGTCCTTAATGATGAATGGGTTGAAGGAGAAAAGAAAGAAAGAAAAGTATTCTGGAATTAAACAAAAATGGCAATCCAATAGAACAAAACCTCCTGGACACTTTATAAGCAGTCATAAGAGGGACGTTTATATCTCTAAGTGCCTACATTAAAAATGAGAAATAGCACAAACAAATGACTTAACATTGCAGCTTAAGCTAAAGGTGACAATAAATGAAACCCAAACCCAGCAGACAAAAAGAAATAACAAAAATCAAAGCAGAAATTAATAAAATATAAACAAAGAAAACAATACAAAAAAATCAAAGAATTCAAGAGCTGGTACTTTGAAAGAATAAACAAGTTAGACTAACACTTAGTACAGTTAATGTAAAGAAAGAAAGAGCAGCCCCAAATGAACAAAATCAGAGATGAAAGGGGAAACATCACAACAGACAGTAAAAAGATCCAGAACTTTAGAAGGGAATACTATCAAACTTATATGGCATTAAATTTGTAAACTTTAAAGAAGTGAATGTATGTCTAAAATCATGGGAATTATCAAAGCTAAAACAAGAAGAGATCATCAACTAAAACAGACCCATAATATATAAGGAAATTTAAAGAGTAATACAAAACCTCCAGACTAAAAAGTCCCAAGCCAAGATGGATTTATGGCAGAATTCTACCAGACATTCAAAGAAGACCTATATCCAATACTACTTAAATTATTTTAAAAAGATAGAAATGGGGGAAGAACTCCAAAATTCCTTGTATGAATCCAGCATCACTGTAATACCAAAACCAGATAAAGATTTAACCAAAAAATAAAACTATAGACCCATATCATTAATGAACATAGATACAAAAATTCTCAACAAAATATATGCTAGCCACATACTGACACACATGAAAAAAATCATCCACCATGATCAAGTCAGCTTTATTCCAGAGATTCATGGATGGTCCAATATATTTAAGTCAATAAATGTCATAAAGCATAGAAATGGACTCAAAGACAAAAATCAAGTGGTTGTCTGGATACTGAAAGGCCTTTGACAAAATTCAACATACATTTATATTAAAAGTACTAGAGGGAATTGGACTGGAGGGAACATACCTTAACATAAATAAATTATGTACAGAAATCCACAACCAACATCATTCTAAATGGAGAAGAACTGGAAGCATTCCCATTATAATCAGGAACTAGACATGGCTGTCCACTATCTCCACTACTTTTTAATACAGTGTTTGAAATCCTTGCTTGAGCCATAAGACAAGTGAAAGAAGTTAAAGGAGTGTGCATTGGAAAAATAGAGCTCAAACTACCTCTTTGTAGATGACATGATATTTTAACTAAGAGATGCCAAAAATCCATGAGAAAACTCCTAGAAATGATTAATACTTTCAGTAAAGTGGCAGGTTACACAATTAATCTACAATAATCAGTAACCTTTCTATATGCCAATACCAAGCAATCAGAGAAAGAGCACAAGGAAACCATGCCATTCACTATAGGCTTGAAAAAAGTCTTGGAATAATCCTGACCAAAGACATTAAAGACCTCAACAATGAAAATTTTAGATCTTTATAGGAGATTAATGAATATACCAGAAGATCGAAGGACCTTCCATACTCCTGAATTGGAAGAATTAATATTGTGAAAATTACCATCATACCAAAAGCACTATATAGATTCAGTGCAATCCCAATCATAATCCCCATAATATTCTTCACAGATATTTGACAAAGGAATCAAGAATACTCCCTGGAGGAAAGATAGCATCTTCAGCATATTGTGCTGACCAAACTGAATCTCCACCTGTAGAAGAATGAAACTAGATCTTTATCTATAGCCTTGCACAAAAGTCAACTCCAAATGGATCAAAGGCCTCAATGTGAAACATGAAACTCTGAAACTGTTGGAGGAAAACATTGGCAGTAACCCACAAGATATAGGTGCAAGAAAGCACTTTCTAAATCAGAAATCATTTGCTCAGGAAGTAAGGTCAACAATCAACAAATGGGACCTCATTAAATTAGAAAACTTCTCTACAGAAAAACAAACATCAAAAGAAGTGAAGAGGAAACCCAGACAGAGGTGAGAAATCTTCACCTGCAACCCATCTGACAGAGGTTTAACATTCAGAATATATAAAGAACTCTGAAAACAAAGAATCAAGAAAAAAAGTGACCTGATTAAAATACTGGCTAAGGATCTGAACAGAGTTCTCAAAGAAGAAATAAAGATGGCTAAGAAGCATCTTTAAAAGTTCTCAATATCGTTAATAATTAGGGAAATTCAAAATAGAACCACCTTAAGATTTCATCTTACTCCAGTAAGACTGTCTAATACCAAGAAAACAAATGATACCAAATTAGGGAGAGGATGTGAGGTAAGAGGAATGCTCGTTCACTGCTGGTGGGATTGTAAACTAATGTAACCCCTATGGAAAGCTGTGTGGAGAACTCTTAAGAAAATAAAATGATTACCACTTGACCTGGTTATACCACTCCTTGGCATATATCCAAAGGACTCATCCTATTGTAGAGATACTTATACACTCATGGCTGTTGCTGCTCTTTTCACAATAGTAAAGGAATAAAAGTAACCTATGTGTCCCTAATTTGATGACTCGATAATGAAAAAATGTGGTATATTTACACACTGGAATTCTTCTCAGTAGAAAAGAAAGATGAAATAACTTAATTTGCAGGTAAATGACTGGAACTAGAAACTGTTATCCAGGGTGAAGTAACACAGACTCAGAAAAACAAATTACATATGTTCGCCCTCATTTCTGGATTCTAGCATCAAATGCCTAAATGTGAGTATATATCCTAGTGTAAATGCAGAAAGCAGAAAAATGGAAAGGAACCAGGGAGCTAAAGGGAAAGAAGGAACCTAAGTAGAAGAATAGTAAGATATAGGTGTTACTAAGGGAGAAATAGAAAAGAAATGGGTGTATTTAAATGGGAGGGAGAATGGAGGGTTATACAAGGAACTATGGGGATAAAGAGAAAAAGAAGCTGGGGGTCATGGCAGACTGGTATTATCAAGGGAAAAATGGGGACAATTTAAATGGGGATGGCATGGAGGGAAGGCCAGTTAAGGAGAGATAAAGAAGAGAGATAAAGAATGGCTAGTTAGTGTAAAACACCAGAGTGAATTTTATTAGTCTAACAACCTAAAGACAAATTCCTTATACATTATTTCTACATGAGTCCATGTGCATAGCTGAAGCCTACATAACAACAAACAGTGTCAGATGGGAAAATCCTTCGAATTGTTGGCCAGGGTGGTCCAAGAGACTCCCAAAATTACACAGGCTATTTCCACAGTCCTTGATTGCCTCCCAGAACTTGAAGGTAAGACCCTATTGCTGAAGAGGGGTTATACTTTGGAGACCAGATTTGGAACAATGAAGATGGAACTGACATGGAATCACTTCCCCTGAAGGTTAGCTCTCATAGCTCTAGAGAGCACTATGCATGCAGCTGAGGGAGAACATCAATAGATGGCCCAACACCAGCTTCATGACTAAAAAAACCCACAGCACTCGATACTGGTCCAGTAGTAGCACTTTTATCTTGTGGGCATCATTGACTATCATAGCCAAATACACATGACTGAAGGTGTATTAGAGATCTTAGAGAAATCCCAAGGCTGTCACATTCCTATGTTAATAAAACTTCTTATTAAGTGTAAAATATGTATATTCATATTTACAGTCAATTATCCCAGTCAGTACTCATCAAAAAGGCTTCTTTGGCATCAAATGGAGACTAATAGAGAGTACCACAACTGGTCACTAGACATTGTCTATGAATTGTCGAAGTCTAGACAACAAATCTACAATTCAGCCTCTACACCCAAGGACTGTGAAACATAGAACAATGTGTAAAGAGGACACAATGAATCTTTCAACTCTCATCATTGAGAATCCCTCATGCAACAGACGGCCAGTAACACAAAAGGTTACAAGCAGTCAAAGCACGGAGATTGGAGTCTGTAGAGTGTGGGTCCCTGAACAAGACCTCTATGTTAAGCTTCACTCATCCAGGGCTCACAGACCACTGTGGAAGACGGGGCAGAAAGACTGTAAGAGCCAGTGACTCAGTGTGTGTCCATATGAAAATAAAATCCTACAAACGCCTGGGACCATGCTCATATGAACCTACAGCAATGGTTTTTGCATGCTGAAGACCTACATAAACTGAAGCAGACAAAAGCCAACATGGAACTGGGAAAACGGCCAGCAGACCCCAATCGTTGCTGAAGAAATATTGGCAACTGATTACTGTATGTTGAGAATGAACTAATCTTAAAGCAAGGAACTCTGGATGGGCTGACTGTACCTCAGTGGATGAACTTGTGCAGAGGAATATTTGAGGACACTAAGTTGACACAGTAGACCTTAACACAGATGAAAGTGTGCAGCAATTCCAGTTGGGGGCAATGCGGGGACTGCCAATAGGAAAGGTTCTATAACGATGATTAAGATGGATTGAGATGTTCCTTATGAAACGCACAATTTAATTTAACAAATTATAAAAGAAGGCATGTCAAGCATGGGCCAGAGAAGCAAGCCAGTAAGTAACATTCTTCTATGGCCTGTGCTTCAGCTCCTGCCTCCACCTTCCTTCCCTTAGATCCTACCTTGAACTTCCTCAGTGATGAACTGCTACCCACCCCAGCGATGTAAGTCAATTAACCCCTTCCTCCCTAAGCTGGTATTTGTCAGAGTGTTTTATCTTGGTAGTAGAGAAGTAACTAGAACAATACCCAATATTGCTACCCAGATAAAAGACTGAAATCCAAAGTACGGCTTCTACTGAATGCATATGCCTTTCACATCTTTTGTAAAGCAGAAAAATCAGGGATTTGTCATTATTTATGTGATCTAAGAGGTGGAATCAGGGCTTGGTGATGTGTAAGTGTCGCCTGAATGGTTCTGGTGTTCGAAGTGTGAAGGGGTCACAGAAAACAGCTGAGGACTTGCACCCTTAGAGGCCATGAAAGCCATTGGTGAAAGTGCATACTCAGTTGCAGGGACAACACCCAAGATTTAAGGGGTCATGGAGAGAATCTGAGGCTTTGCATCATGAGAGCCCATTGATGAGTGCAGCTGCAGTTTCAGTGGCGACCTAGGCCTATACGGCTCCTGCTATATAGCACAGTTGACCTGAAACTCATTATTTTGGGCCTCAAATCCATGATATTCCTGCCGCAATCTTCAAGTGCTGCTGTCATAAGACACTCTCCCTCAGCTTCACTGGAAGTGATAGTTGGTGTTGCTTTTGTCGTTATTTTCACCTTCCACTTTTCTATACGTTTGAACAATTTTAAAACAATACTCACATTTCCCCCTGTGAACATTTTGTGTATAATTTGGTATATATTTGTTCTTAATATAGTGCTTGACTTGATAAAGATAATGTGCTTCAACATAGCATCCTTATTCACACCCTGGAAACTTCTCTTCCCCATCCTCATCCCTTCTCTTCTAATCTCCTTCATTCCACTGCTCCCCTTTCTGTTTTTGTGGTGTGTGTGTGTGTGTGCGTATGTGTGTGTGTTGTTGTTGTTTTTGTTTATCTATAAGATATCTGGAATCCACAAATGAGACAAAGGTATCCAGTGTTTGTCTTCCTCAGTCTGCCTTACTTTACTTAATGTAATGATTTCCACTTTGCATCTATTTCACACCAAATGATATAATTTCATTCTCCTTTATGTCTGAATAAAATTCCATTGTATACAGTTACATTTATTTATTTATATTTTTAATTTTTGTGGATTTCAAGCAATAGTTCTGAATTACCTTATCCCACCCTTACTACCTGCATCACCCAGGCCACTCATGGTACTTCACTCAGTTTGGCGTATATGTTAAGGTCTATTGAGTCAAGTTTGTGTAACCAGATGTCCCTCGGTGTGAGTTCATCCACTGGGACCTCTTCAGGGATGTCACTCCCTTAAAGATCAACTCTCCCACACTCAGCAATGATCAGCTGCCAATAGTTCCTTGAAAAGATGTGGGGCCTTCTGCCATTTAACCTATTCTATGCTACTTTTTGTCTGATTGAGTTTGTATGGGTCTTGTGCATGCTGTCACCATTGCTGTAAGTTCATATGAGCAAGGTCCCTGGAGCCTGTAAGTATATGCTTTCTTATGGTCATGCACCTCCTTCCTGAGGTCTTACAATATTTATTCCCCCTCTTCCAGAATGATCCTTGAGCTATAAGTGGGCAAGGTGTAATATACAAGTCCTGTCCAGGGACCTGTACTCTGCAGTCTCATTCTCTGTACTTTGGCCAGTTGTGCCCTTTTGTGTTCATCACCCTCTGATGCATAAGGAAATCACATTTTAATCCATTAATTTTTTATGGATATAGGTTGATTCCACAACTTGACTATTGGAAATATTGCTGCATCAAACATGAATGTATTAGTATCTTTGAGGTAAATACCCAGAAGTGGAGTAGTTGGTTCATATGGTAGTTCTACTTTCAGCATTCAAGAACCTCCATACTGATTTTTAATGGTGACTGGACTGATTAACAGTCTTCCTATCAGCGAATAATAATTTTCTTGTCCTTAAAACCTCCCAGCATTTTTATGGACCTTTTGTTTTGTTTTGTTTTGTTTTGTGATATCCAATCTAACTGAATGAGAAGAAATCTCAACACAATTTTAATTTATATTTCCCTGATGACTGAGGATATTGAACATTTTTTCCTAGGCAATTGACCATTTATACTTCAACTTTGGGAAAGTGTTTCTGCATTTCATTATCCCATTTGTTACTGGCTTGTTGGCTTTCTTAGTATTTATTTTTCTGAATTGGTGATCTAGTCTATATAGTATCCCTGTCAAATGTGGAGATGGTAAAAATTTGCTCCCATCTTCTAGCTGTCTCTACTCAGTTGTTTCCTTTGCTGTGCAACTCTTCAACTTCATACAATCCCACTTATTCATTCTTGATATTATTTCCTGAGCTATCTGTGTCCTGTTCATAAAGTGTTTGTCTATGCTTATGTCTTAAAGTGTTTTCCTTTTATTTTACTTTATTAGTTACAGTTTCCAGTCTTATACTACAGTATTTGACCCATTCTTGCTTGATTTTTGTATAGGCTTAGGGATAAGTTTCTAGTTTCATTCTTCTACATGTAGCTATCTAGTTTTCTAAGCACTATATTTTAAGGTATATGCTTTTGACATCTTCATCAGAACCAGGTGATTATAGCTACCTGCCTTCAATTGTGGGTCCTCTACTCTTCTCCATTCAATTATTTGCCTATGCCTACACATTCGCATGTCAGTGTTATTCCTGTGACTCCATTATATAGCTTGAAATCAAGTTTTGTGAAGCAGAATTGTTCTTTTTGCTGAGGAGTGCCTGGAATATCTAGTTTCACTGTACTTACCAATGAATGCTACAATTATTGTGTCTCTATGGACAATATCTTGAGAATTTTGATGGAAATTGCAGTGAAACTTTAAATTGCTTTTGTTAATGTATAATTTATAATTCTGCAGTCAACAAGCATGGGATGTATTTCCACATCTACTGTCTTTCTCAGTTTCTTTCTTCCATGTTCTAAACCTCTCCCTGTAGGAATCTTTCATGTCCTTAGCTAGGTTTACTTACTTCAAGATACTGGTTTTGAATCTAGTGTTAAAAAGATTGTTTTCCTGGTCTTTTCTCAACATTTTCATTATTGTTTACAGAAAACTAACTGATTTTTCACATTACCTTTGTACCCTGCTCTTTTGATGAAGACATTTATCAATTCAAGAATGTTCTGGTAGAATCTTTAAGCTATCTTATATACAACATATTATTGACTGCAAATAGGGCTAATTTCACTCCTTCCTTTCCTATATCCATGTATTTTATTTCTTTCTTTTATCTTACTGTTCTGAGACTTCAAGAAGACTTTAGAAAGTAGACACACTTCTCCCATTCCTAGTTTTACTGCAAATACTTTGAGATTCTTCTCATTAGTATGTATACAAGCCTGTATACAGGCTTGCTATATATATAAGCATTACTGTATGGAAGCATACTTTTTCTATTCCTACTTTTTTCAGGCAGATTTTCATGAAAGTATGTTGGAGTCTGCCATAGACCTTTTCTGCATCTATTAAATTGATTGTGAAATTTCTGTCCTCGAGTCTATTAATGTGATTTGTGTATCCTTTCAGGCTGAACTGAATCCCACTTGGTCATAGCAAATGATCTTTTATTGATATTTTTATTTTTATGTGACCCTTATGTGTATGCAAATAAGTGTACCCACGTCATGCAGTGCCTGTGGAGGACCGAAGAGGATGTTGGATCCACTGGAACTGGAGTTATGGACAGTTATTAGCTGCCATGTGAGAACTGGGATTCAAATCTATGTCTTTTGCAAGAACAGTTCATGCTTTTAACCACTGAGCCATCTCTCCAGCTCCTTATGGAAAAATTTTTGAGGAGCTTGGTGAGTAACTTCTTTAAAGGCCTGATAGAATCCAACAGTGACTCTATGGATTGGTTTTGGTTGGGACACTTATGATGATTGCTTCAATCTCTTTCTTTGCTACATATCTATTTAAGTTTTGTATATTCCCCTTGGATTAATCTTGATAGACTTTATAACCGTTTTTTCAAGATTTTTCCAATTTGTTGAAATATAGTTTTTCAAAACATGCCCAAATGATCTTCAGAATTTCATTGATTTCCATTGTCATTATCTCCTTTTACATCTCTAATTTTATTAATTTGAGTCTTCTATCACCTTCTTTTGGTTACTTTGGCAAAGGATTTGTCAATCTCATTTGTCTTTTCAAAGAACTAGTTCACTTTTTCTTTGATTCTCTGATATTTTAAATTTCTATTTCATAACTTCTGCCCTTATCTTTGTTTTTTTTCTATTACCAACTGTGGCATTGTCATGTTCTTGTTTTTGAAAGACCCTGAAGTAGAGGGGAATCATCATACTATTTTCATGAGAGTTCTCTAATTTAAATGTTTTTATCTTTTTACTATTGTACTGATTCTTTGAGAATTTCACACACTGCACTTTGATCACATCAGACCCTTCAGATATCCACCTCCATTCTACTAACCCCAACTTCATTTTTTTTTTATTTTGAAGGACTATCAAACTTAATTGTCTCCCCCAAAAGCTCCTGGGTGTAAGTCTAGTCAACCTATCATTCATCACACCCTTAAAGACAATGGAACCCCCCCCCTCTCTCCTCTCTTCTCCCTTCTCTCTTCTCTCTCCCAGTAGCTATCAATTACCAATAGATCATCAGCTAAGGCTGGGGCTTCTTGCTCACCCTACCCTACATGCTGTGTTCTGGAGATAACCACTACAGCTCAGTTTAATGATGCAAAACTAAGTTTTCAGATTATTTTGGAGGCATAATGGAGGGAGGGATCAGCTGGGGCCTGAGCTGTGGAGTGGATGAAAAGCAGTCTCTTTACTAAAGAAAAAAAATTTGTGTGCAATCAGAACTGGAACCATCCACATGCTGATTTTAAATGTCATCTTGCCAGAACCCTGAACCACCTGAGAAGAAAGTCTCAGTCGTGGAATTTCCTAGACCATTTGACACATGGGTTTGTCTATAGGAGATTTTCTTGACTGTTAATTGATGTACAAATTACATCATACTAGTGCAACTCTGGGTGGCACTAGTTTGAAGCTCTGGTCAGTGTCAGAAGAGAGAGGGCTTCACAATTACTAACCAGCCAGTTAGCAAGGATGCTTTTATTCTTTTTGCTTTACACTATGGATGTGATGTGATTAGCTGCTTGAAGGTCCTGTCATGTAACCTGAAATTGTAAGCCGAATAAATGTTCCTTCCCTTACACTGCATTCGGACAGGATGTCTGTCACAGCCACAGAAGTGAACCTAGGATAGCATGTCAACAAAAGTTTCTGCTGAGTCAAAGAATTTTGAAACGTTAAGAATCCTAATGGTAGAAACAAGAGAACTTAATGACTGACAACCCTGGACGTGAAAGGAGGAAGGTTCCTACTGCCCACTCTGTACTGTTGCAACCCTGGCTGGCTTCAGCCTGGGGCACTGGAATACCGCCACCCTCCCTCTGTTTTGTTAACCACTAAGACTCTGCCTCATCACCTGAGACCTAGGAGACTGCTTTCATTATTACAGAGGGATGAAGACTGGAATTCCATATTGCAGTATCATTATTTAATCATACTCTGCCTTAGAGTTTCTCATATTGATTAGTTATCTAACTGTGGAACATCAAATCTTAAATTCTTCTGTAATACACAAAAGCGTTTATTTTGAACACTCCTTATAAAATAAATGTTTATTGATAGACTAATCTTTAGTGTTAAAGGAAAAATAATATTGAGTGACACTCATTAAAGCAAATAAGGAAGATTTTATTGAGGATCGTAGAGCTAAAGTACAACAGTCTGTATTTAGTTCCAAATGCAGCACAGACAAGTGAGAGAAGTTTTAACCAAGAAGCTGCAAGTGGGATGTCACTAGGTGGTAAATCTGTATGTGAAGCAAGGATATTCTACTAAACTGACCTAAAATTAAGGGCCAGAGTGACTAGATATTTCCCTGGGAATGAGAAGATGAGAAACCTGATTGCACATGGGGTATGGGTGCTAACCTTACAGAGAAGTTTTCACTGTATCCGATTTGCAAAAGGAACTTCACAAAAGGAGTAGGAGAAGATCCAGGATCCCACAAAGACTGGCCAAGCAGAGAACTTTGTCACATAGTGCAATAAAATATTGTGTCTTATAAGGCACTCAAACATATCAGATATCAGTCTTTATGTTGCTGGTGGCAGTGGCTTCATAGATCTGACAGAGAGAGATCATATACAGGCCTCCATTCAGTGTTTCTAGGTTTTTGTCTTAATCAAGGAAAGAATGCCAAGAGAAGACAATGTAAGGAATCAGGAGGAAGTTTATTGCAAGGCAAACATGAACACTTAAGAGAGACTACAGGCTTCTCAAGGGTTACTCTTTATAAAATGTCACTGGTGGTTTATAATAAATCTGAAGAATGTGGGTACAAAATTACACAGGTTATTTTTGACTGGGTAATTTTAGAAGAAATACTCCATTTTCTTAAAAGGCGACACACTATATTAGTTACTTGTCTCATTAGTTACTTGTGATAAAATACCATGACAAAAGCAACTTAAAGTTTAAAAGGCTTACTTTGGGTTACAGTTCCAGGGTGCAGTCCATCATGGCAGGAAGTCATTAAGGCAGCTGCTCACATAGTCTCCCCAGTCAGGAAGGAGAGAGGAATAAATGCTTATGTTCAGCTACCTTCCTCCTCATTATGTAGTTCAGAATCCAGGCCAGGGAATGGTGTCATGCTCCTTTAGGTTTTCTACCTCAGTTAAGCAAGTTAATCAAGACAAACAGTTATTCCCAGAGACTAACCTAATCTAAATAAACGTTCCCTTTTAGGTAAGCAGGTAGACTTGTCTCATAGGTGATTCCAGATTCTGTCAAGTTGACAATATTAAGCCTTGTAAACCCACTCCTTGTCAACTTGATACCCAAGCACAACACTTTTAATCAATAATATTTCACCCTTTGTCTCTGTAGCCATACGGCCATATTATAATCTGAAATTACAATAGTAACAAACACTGTGATTAACTCATTCTTACACAATTTTTCTAGGGTTTAAAGTGTACACTGAACAAGTATGCATCACTGAGGTTCCATCTGTTGCTAAATTTTGACACATCATGGCATAATCTCATATACTGAGCCTAACATGCTAAACATTTCTATTGAAGCCCAGTGACTTCTTTTTTGTTCATTTTGAGTCTGTCTCAGTTTTGCGTAAGGGTGTGGTAAAGAGAGAATTATTGCACACCTAGTGGTAAACAGACATATTAAATATATGTTCAATGTTTACGGATATGGATTTACTTCTCCAGACAAAACATGAGCCCAAGCGTGCTTAAATTTAATTCAGAAGAACACACAGAAATCACAGAGATGACAAGCAAACACTTTTCCACAACTCGGTAGATTTTTTTAATATGGAATACAAATAAATGAAATTAAATTTTACAAAGTGGTATTAAGGAGGGTTAGTATTGAGGGTGACTTCCTTGTCTGGCAGAGATTCCAACGAACCTGGATATAGAAAGTATACTTGATGGGACATTGTAGGCCTATGCTATGGGATCCGCAGTGTTCTGAAGTGAAGAAAACCTCCTCTGAAATACCAGAAGAAGCTTTCCAAGGACACAGGACCGCTCTAGGGGTGTACTGCTTCTCAAGCTACTACAGAATGGTACAAAGAACTCTTACAGGGGTCCTTGAGGTGCATAGCAGGGATAGACATGCTGCAAAAAAGGATGTGTCTTCATGAGCTTTCTCAGCTGTCCTTTGGGTTTTAGAAGTCTTAAGAATTTCTTCCATCCCAGACAATCTTCTCTGTAAATGAGGTGTTTGCATGAGTGTCCTTTATCCCCTGACTGTTTTGAACATTTTATTATTATTCTGAGTCAGCAATATTATATCCTCCTTTTTGGACAACCTGTCAAACAGTGTTGGCATTTCTTTCTCCCAAGCTGATCGGGTGCTTATAGCATCAGCTTGCTTTGGGTGTGCCTCAAGTAGCGACAGAAAGGCAATCCAGCAAGCATGCAGAGCACCCACACAACAGTCCACAGTCAGTCCATCACATCCGCAGTCATCCGGTGTGCACTCATCACTATCTCAAGATTGTTTCTGTCTGATTTTTAATATATTTTTTAAGAAGTTTTGTTTTCACAGCAAAATCGGCAGAACACATAAAGAAATTCCCCAAACACTCCTGCTTCAACACCCTGCAGCAGGTGAAACCACTGTTACAACAGATGAAGCGATCTAAACCATCCTGTCATCCAGAGCGTAGATTAACATGGGCGCTCATCACTGGTGCTGTAATTCCCACCACCTGGACAAGCACCTAGTGCTATTTATCCAGCTTCACAGTATCCTGTGAGTTTTCACAGCCCCCGAACCCCTCTATCCTGTTCATTTGTCCTTGCCACTTTCCACCCCCAATAATCTGATTATTAATTGCCTCTCAGTGACTAGAGTAGAGGCCCATGACTTGGCTTTATGTACATTGCTAGTCCCATTAACACACAGGAAACACCCAGTGACCAATTAGGAAGGAATGAGCAAATGAATGAGTGGAATGGCCATGTGGGCCACAGTGTGACCAGGAGGTGTCATGGACTGTGTTGCGTAGGACTATCTTTCAAGAGGCGTACCATGGACAGATGCGATCTTCCCAGACTCACACACTTGCCTAGGATCATCACAGACTGTTACTCTCAAGCAAGTGGGGCAGGGAGAGTCAGCCACACCTCTGAACCAACCAACTGGCCCTAATTGCATGAGCAGGAGGGGCTAAGAATATATAAACTGAGGAAGTTGAGAAGAGGCTTTCTTGCCATTTTGTGTGGCTGTGGGAGAGTCACAATCCGCATGTGAGTAGAGAATTTCCAGTGTGGCCTTAGGAGGAGAGCACCCAAACTCCTAGAAGTAAACTCGCAGTCACTGCTCTCTAAGTAAGCCAATAAATTCACTGGTTTCCCAGACTGTAAGTTTGGGGAAATAAGACCTTGGTTTGTTGTAAGAACTAAGGGAGAAAGAGTTTGGACATCATTTGCACTTCCCAGAAGGAACGGCATGACCTCCTCTCTTCATGAAATATTTTATTTAGTATTTTAATTTTATGTGTGTGAGTGTATTGCCTGTGCACCCATGACTTGCAATACTCATTGAGGTCAGAAGACAGGGTCTAATCCTCTGGAATTGAAGATAGTCGTTAACTGCCATGTGGGTGTAGGGAACTGAACCCTGGTCCTCTGAAAGAGCAACCAGTGCTCTTAACATCTAAGCCATTTCTCCGGCCCCAATCCCTCTTTTATTATCTACTTGATAAGCTGCGGTTTTTATGTATTTATTTTCATTTTTATGTCTGTGGACTTGTACACATGCATGTATGTAAATGCATCATATTCATGTCTGATGCCTGTAGAGGCCAAAAGAGGGCATCAGATTTTCTGAAACCTGAGTTACAGACAGTTGTGAGCCACCGTGTAGGTGCTGAGAACCAAATTCACATCCTCTTTGAGAGCAGCAAGTGCTCATAACTGCTGGGCCGTATATCCAGCTTTAACAAACACTGTGATCTTCTTTACAGTTAACACCCTTGAGTACTTATTGCTCTATTCTCTTAAGAATTCGGTAACTCAGTTCTAGGACTTTTCTGAAAACTAGAAAAAGTACAGATGCCCTGAGATTATAACACATCTATGTCCCAGTAAGTTCAACCTAAGTAGAAAAAATCATAAATTGAAAGTACACGTGTCACTTGGTCCACTGAACACCCCAGTTCAGCAGCCGTACACTGTTGTTTCCTCTCTTTGGTGGTGCTGAGGCTCCCAAGCATCACAGGAGATCACACTTCATGTCACTAGTCCAGAAAAGATGAAAAACAAAATCTGAATAATGGCTTCATTTAATGCCTGTCTATTTTGCATTATGGGAAAGTAGAAACATTTGGAAATTCAACCACCCTAAGCTGGGGACTCTGTAAGTGAAGTCCTAAAAAGCACAAGAATAATAGTGTGTGCCTCCCAGTGTCTATAATACATCTTAGCTTTTTAACACACTGCCTTGTTGAGATCATCATTGCCTCTTTCCTGTACTGGGGGATTAGTGCTTGTCTTAGGAACCCCTGCAGCAGTGTCCTAAGTGGAAGCAGTTTGTTTTAATCATATAAACATTGTAATGCTGGCATCATTTTTATGATGGCAACATCCTAATTTTGTTGGCATCATCTTCCATCAAACATGTAAGAAACACTTTGTGTTTGACAAGTACTCTATCAATAAAGCACTACAGACATTCATAAGGCCCAAGCCCCATTACTGAACTAGAGATCTGATGTTAAGATCTTGAGATGCCTTGCTTCCACAGCTTCTCGTTTTACAGAAAGACTCGTGTTCTTTTAAATTAAATATAGAACATGTTTCTCCACTTTACATCTCACACAGTGATTTTTTTTCTTTTGCCAGGATCTTTGAAATGAGTACTTTTTTAACAACACACAAGAGGATTTAAGTTCTCGTTCTTTTGAAGAATTACTGCTTTCATAAATCCACTGGGAAAGAATTAGTAACTGAATTGGTACAGCATTGATTCCCTTAAATGTAATGAAATGATTGAAACTTTCTGTTGAAAAATTGCTAAGCTACAGCTAATACTGTAAAACTATGTTAGGTAAGATTAGATGGTAAGGAGAAAAATCTGACTCAATGTGTTATTGAAAATTTAATACTTACACTTCTTCCCCAATGGATATAGAGAGGCTGAGCAAGAAAACCTTTCCAAAAGAGACATAACCTAAATAGAAAGGCAAAATTGTTCTTAAACATTTGCTGAGATGTATTGAATATTAAAAATTGCATATGTTTAATGTATGTAACTTTATAGTATTGATTTTTGCATACATCCAATACATCATCACCTCAAAGAAATAAACCTATGTACACTCTCAAAAGTTTCCTCACCTTTGTGTGTATTTTTTGAAAGCAGAAATACCTTTAATAAGCACATAGATTTCCAGTACAAAAGGGAAGGATCTAGCACGTCAAGAGCTGAGAGATTAGAAGCTTCCTCTATGCAGTACTACTCATAAGAAAAGTCAACACAACAAAGGAGAGGAGATTCAAGGAAACAAAGTCATGAAGAACACTGGAATCAAGAAAGAGGTGGCAGAAAGGCTGAACAGCATGGAGAAGCAGAAAGATAATCATGGAGAAAAGTGAGAGGTGCACGGTACAACGCTGATGTCTCAGAGTCATACAGTGCAGAACAGATTGTGAAGCAAAAGTCCAAATCAACAGCTACTTACTGTCACAGTTGCCTCTGTGACATCAGTAACCACTTCTCTTAGGGTCCAGAGACCACATCTAGCAGCAACCACCTATGGGTGTTAAAGGCTTGCTTCTCCCAGCACGTGGTCTCCAGAATAAGCAAACTGTGCAACACATTTTCAAACTGGAAAAATGTGTCTAGAGAAATCGCTCTCTTGCAGTTTCACATTGAACACATTTCCTGCTCACCTGGGGCACCAGAAGGGGAAGGCAGGGCATCAGGGATGCAAGTTTGTGTCACTGTGAGACCGAGGCAAGGAAACATAAGAAAGTGGTTTTTTGAGAACACTGGAGGTCTTGTCCCACTGTGTGTGGCAGGCTTTCTAGCTGTGGCTGTTTTCTAGAGAGGATGCCACAGGGCAGAACTTCAGGATCCTGAATTAAAAGTCAGACACATACTGAATAACCAGTAGGCACACTTTTTCATAAAGAAATAATCACCTTGGTTGTTAGGAAGGAAAATAGCATTGTGGGGCCTGGCTTCCATGTTACTAGAGTTGTTAGGGTCAGACCCTGGGCCCTACCATGCCTGTCAAGCTGGGCCTAGCCACCCACCCTCAACGGTCCAATTAAATTAGGAAGTAATAATGAAAAGCACAAAAAGAATATTCATCCCTTGTTGCCACACTGGGAATAGGTAAAAATACGCCAAAGTCCATCTTCAGGGTCCTGGTATGGGCTGTAGGTTTAAATAGAGCACCAGAGGTGTGCATCACTATGAAACCCCTCCTTGGCCATGGCCTCAGTCCCAAGCTTTCCTGCAAGGTGTTCCAACAGTTGGTAAATCTCTTTCTTGGCAATAAGCTCCCTGTCTGGCTCCCAGCCTTTTTCTTATTTCAGTGTGAGAATCCTGGGAAGTTCACATTCCTTGCAATAGCCCGACAGCCAAAGGGAGGAGCACAAGTGCCTGTGCAGAGTCTAGTCTCTCCCGCCAGGACAGTCACTTCCTGTAGAGAAGATGACACCATGTGCAGGTGCATTGTTACAGCTGCAAAGGCTGCTGCTTCATATGGTTTCTGTACCAAGTTTCTTGCACACAAGATACAGTTTCTCTTACCTTTTAGCTCTTAAACATGACACTAATACCTACGTAGAGAACTTGTTGGAAAAGTTTCTTGGCCTATACCCCTAGAGCTTCTGCCTCAGCAGATTTTGGGTGGGCTGAGAACTTGAACTTGCATTTTTACTTAATTTCCTCACAACAGCCGTCCTGCCTATCCAAGGACCCACTTTGAGAACTGCTCTTTGAGCAGATGCACTTTGGTTCTCATATCATTACATAATTAGCCTAGAATCCTAATCTCTAGCCCATGACTATTTTTCAGTTGTGGGAGGGGGATTTTACAACTAAGTGAAATTTCTGGAATTCTGAAAGGTAAGATGGTCTCAATGAACAGTGGTTACACAGTGTAATGTTGGGTGGAGTTAAGAGGATATGTCGCATTGTGGTGTGAATGTGTCCTCCCAAGATTTGCTGAAACATAACTCCCAAATTGCTATGCTAAAGGATTTGGAAAATGGGACCCCTAGGAGGTAGTTACGGTTAGATGGGTTCATAAACGTGAAGGTCTCCTGACAGGAAGAGGAAGAGGAAGCGGCCCTCAGCTGGCAAAGCTTCCTCTCCCCATGCAGCACCATCTGCTTATGGTATTGCTGCAAGAGGCCCTCATTGTATCTGGTCCCTCCACTCTTTTCTTCCCTATTGCCAAAATTGAAAATAAAATAAAATTCTTTTATTAATTACCTATTCTCTGGTATTGTGTTATAGAAACACAAAGCTGGAACATGCATCTCCATGTTCAAAATTCATTGCAACCCACTGAAAAGAGTTTTCTTCGATAGGTCTCTGGGACCAGACTTGGAGCTACTTGGTCAGGACCCTTGCCAGAGCGAGCATGGTGAGAGCATTACCCACTGGCTGTGGAGGGACACTGAACTGGCCTGAGCCTGGCCTCCACTAAGTAGTGTGGACAGAAGTATTGTTGCCAGTGTTCAGGACTGAATTGTATCCCTTCCCCTAAGTCATATGATGAAGTGCTATTCCCAACATGGCTATATTTGGAGTTAGCCTCATTTTTAATATGTTATTTTTTATGTTATGTGTATAAGTGTATTGCCTGCATGTAGGTAGGTGCACTCTTGTTACACAGTGCCCATGGAACTCAGAAGGGGGTGTAAGATCCCTTGGAACCAGAGTTACGCATGGTTGTTAGCTACCATTCGGGTGCTGGGAATCAAACCAAGGTCCTCTACAAGAGCAGCCAGTGTTCTTAACCACTAAGCCATCTCTCCAGTCCCTGGAGTTAGCCTCTTAAAAGAGGAAATAAAGTTTAAATAGAGGCATTAGGGTGAGCTCTTCTACAGTAGGAGTGAAATCCTTATAAAAGGGGAGTAGGACCAGACATACATAGGAAGACTGTATGGGGACACATAAAGATGGTGGACTTCTAAAAGAAAGGGATAAAGTCCTCAGGAGATACCAGCCTTGCAGCACTCAATCTTGGACTTCCAACTTCCAGTGCTGGGAAATTGTGCTGTGAAGCCTCCCGTCCATGACACTTCATTATAGTTCCTGGAGCAAACTATACACCTGAAAGCTTGAGTTCTCTGAATCTTTCCTGTCCTAGTTTGCTTTCTACTGTTGTTATGGAACAACATGGAATGGGAAGAATTTGTTTGGCTTATTGAGCATTTCATCATCCAGACAAGTCAGAGCAGGAAGTCCTGGCAGGAACCCAGAGAAGACCTGAAGCACAGACCATGCTTGCTGACTTGGTGCCTGGGCTCTGCATACTCTGTTTTTTGTACAACACAGGACCACCTTCCCAGGAATCAGACCACTGACAGTGGGCTGGGTCCTCCCACATCACCCAACAATGAAGAAAATGCCTCACAGACATGCTCACAGGCCAATATGATGGAAGAAATGTCTCAACTGAGGTTTCTTCTCCCCATTGTGTCAAGTTGACAACTGACGTTATCCAGCACATTTCCCAACCCAGATATAATTATTGCTTCCTTCTTTTATTCCACAGATCCTCTAAGGTCTGAGACACAAAGTCCAAGGGTCGCCATTAAAATATGCAGAAAGGGGCATATAGGCAGCAGACCCAGTTCTACTGAGAGCCAAAGATGGCAGTGAACGTATATTCAGCATCAGTCACCAGTGATGACCTAAGGTGACAATAACATGCTGGGCTGGACTAATGAGTCTCTGCAGTTGAATCTGACAATGATAGCACAGTTACATTACATTCAGGGGCTACATACTGTCCATTTACAGACATACTTTTCCCCGGCTCCATTGCCCTGCCTCTAAATTCCAAGCTAAGTTAGAACATGAATATATGCAGAACTTCTAAATACTACAAGCAGATTTCAAGAAGATGGGTGTTGACAAAATAATTCCTGTGGATAAATTAGTAAAAGGAAAATTTCAGAACAATTTTGAATTTATTCGGTGGTTTAAGAAGTTTTTTGATGCAATTTATAATGGAAAAGAGTATGAGTTCCTAGCTGCTGACAAGGCCAGGAAACTGAAACGGTTCCTTCCTTGTTGCTCCAGCTCTTAACAAACCCGAGAAACCTCTCTCAGCTCTGGCAGTGCAACCCCATAGAGACCCATAACAACACAGAGAACTACTGCAGCACGCAAGGCTGGCTCAGGGATAGTGGGAAAGAATCTGGGTTTGGGCAACAAGGCTGATGAAGCAGCAGGTCAAAATACTGAAGCTTACAGTTGAAGACTTGGCGAGAGAGAGAGAGAGAGATTTCTACATTGGAAAGCTAAGGAACATTGAATTGATATGCCAGGAGAACGAGCAGGAGAACTACCCTGTATTGCAGGGGACTATAGATATGCTCTATGCCACAGGCGAAGGTTCTGTGATACTTGATGATGGGGGCCCATAGGAAGAATGAGAAAAGTATTAAACAGGCTGGACCAGCACAGCAACATCTGAATTATTCACTCTAAATCATGTACTTAACTGTTAAATGCTCTCTTTTATTATTCTTACAGGATTCACTGGTTTCTTTTCATAAACAAAAAGTACCTCTTCTTAAAGGTGCACTTTGCAGAAGTTTCACTCCTTTTCCAATGAGTTTGAGCTAAGAGCTGGACCTTGTAGCAGAACAGTATTAACATCTAGTTGGTTCACCAGGAGAACAAAGAGGCTGACCATGGGGCTTTCCATATGGACACTGGTCACACTGACTGAAGTAGGTATTTATTATAATACATTTCAATGGCAACCTCAGAGAAATATAAAGACTAAATTGAATTTTAAGCTAATGTGAAATCTTGGCAGAGAACATTTTAATAAATAAATGCCTTCGAAGTATTTAAAATATGCTTCCATATTTCAAATATAAAATATAACATGGCAGATTTTATGTGTCTGGCATTGTGTCTGGGAAAGAGGGCCAGACTTTTGACTCTTTGGAATCTGCTGTCAGAGGCCTCGCAGGGCTCCTTGAATCCTAATAGATATAGTCTTTGGCCCAGAAGGAAAGTTTAAAAAGTTGCTGTGTAAAACTACTTGGTGTCATCCCTGCTGTAAAGTGGCATGGTTGCCTGAGTGGATAAAGGATGTTCCAGGCCTGAGATGTTTGAAATGAAGAGCTCAGTGTTCCTTGAGCATTCCTCATGATTTTTCAAACTAGCCCTCAGATTCCTAAGTATTGTTTCCTGGGACTTGCCCACATCACTGGGATTTGAATGGGCCTCATGTCTTATTTTACTGTTTTTTAAGTTTACATTTAACATGTTTCTCTTCTCTGCTCCCCTAGACCTCTGGGGACTCCCAGCTCCTTAAATTTTGTGCTGAGCATTTTTAAGTCCAGCAGGCAGGTCGTCATGCTGCAAGTTTTTGCTGGACTTCTAGCAGAGGCAGCGATCAGTGAAGGCCTTTGTCATCATGGGATCGCCAAGGCTGGGGTGTTTTCAGTATCTGCTGTTTACAGCTATCCATTGTTACCCAAATACTTTTCCAGTGCACTAATATCTTTGGAGATAAAATTCACCTGTGTGTTACTAAATGTTAAAGTTTTTCTTGCAGGATATCTAGTACCATGACTGAATCAATTATTAATATTTAAAATATTTCATTCCTCAGTGCTCCCTCATTTGCTTTGCCCACAGTCTGTTCAATTCCTTTTTTCAGCAGAATTCTGTAAAATATATGTTACCCACTATTGAGATTGTTAAGCCCTTGATGTGTTCATATTGATTTGTTTCTGGTAGCAGCTTGTCCTATGACGTGTGTAGAAAATAGATATTTTATGACAGATTGAATACATGCTTTGTGTCGAATTCAGAGGAAAACCCAGATTCAGTGATTAATAATGCCCCCCCCCACGCAAGTAACTAACCACTGTTCAAACAATAGTGGTGCTGTTTCTCCTTTGAGGCCTTTTAAACTTTTGTTGCCCCCAAATTCAATTTTATACAGAACTCACTTTCTACCTGGTCTTTTTTGACAGAGTTGGTTTTGGAGGGTTTTTTTGTTTTGTTTTGCTTTGTGTTCTACTTTAACCAGTCTCTACATAAAATTCTGTATTTCAAGAGAAAAAAAATGTGCAGAAAGAGATCACATGACATCTGTAGAATCTGTTTGGGGATGAGTTTAGCTCCCTTCAAATGTTCAGGTGGAAGACGCAGATGTGGCACAGCCAGGCCAAACTGACCAGTTCCTGGAGAGAATGACAAAGCAGCATCCTGGGTGAGAGAAGAAGAGGAATTGGAGGATCCAAGCATGCAACAGAGGAGAGATTCAGGAAAGTTCTTGTGCCAGGAGCTAGCCATTCATTTGCTAAGTATCTTCCAATCTGGGTGGGTTGCCATCCTGCACTGGCTGAGTGCCCTCTTACTATCTGCAGGCTAAGACCAAGTTGGAATAAAAGTTGTTTGGGAATACAGACAGCAGTTTCTCAAGTCCTAAAGTTCTCCGTAGAACAGGGAAACACATACATACATACATCAGTGTGCCCCTTAAACCTTCTTGAGTTGGTGTTTAATCCCTATTAAACTTTGCAGGGGAAACTTAATCTGACACAGTATTTCAAGGCGGGGGCCGTTCGATAGCTATTAGGATTATATAAATTCATTAGGGTGGAGTGATCATGATTGAATCCAGGTGGCTTAATAAAAAGAGGGAGAGAGACCCAGAAGAGAGTAAACATCTGCATACAGATGTTTTCCATCTCATGTCCCACCTCAAGACCTGCCATCACCACATATAGCCACTCATCATTGCGTTTCTATAGCCATGACACAAAAATATATCTCCCTTTTCACATAACTGCCCCAGGCTGTGCTAGTATGCCTCTGGCAACAGAGATGGATTGACACACTTACCAAAGAAATAGATCCAGAGAGCATGGGATGAACAGGCAGACAAATAGATCATAGTTCAGAAGTCATGATACTTTTTACAAAATGAAATAAGAGTTAGAGAACAGAACTGCTCTCAGACTAGGCAAATACTAAACACTGAAGCAGACATTTCAGGAAGGACCATTACTAAAGTGGAGATGCATTGCACTCTGCTCAAGTTCCCCACCCTCTGTGCTCATAAATGTTCCTGTGTAGCTGTTATTTGTCATAGAGATAGTCTGTGTTCTTTGGCGTAGCAGAGACTACAGTTTTCTGGTGATCTCTCAAACTGACAAGAATTTGAAGGCTTCCATTTCATGACTCCAGGTAGAAAAGCATTTCCTATGGATTTATCTCTCCTTTGAAAAGGCATCGTTCTTCTTTAGGAAGACATGGAAGTAGAAGCATGTTTATTTAAAAGGTTGTGTTCTCTTTTTCCTTATTTACTTTTATTTAAAATATTTAATTGACAAATATGGTATATAGTCAACTGTACAACATGTTCAGGTGATACATGTTATATAACAATCATCACAGTCAAATTAGTGAGCACATTCATGACAGTCTGTGTATGTGCTATACACTAGGGCCCCAGAAGCTTGAAGCTTCCAGGGAACATCTGTACTGTACTCCTGGGCTACACAGCCCCTGGAAAGCACCATTTTACTTTCTAGTTCTGTGACTTCTGCTTTTTTATTTTCTAGATATCTAATTGTCATTACTCACTCATTGCCTCTGTTTTGAAGGAAGCCACCTTTTCCATGTCCAGTTCCTCTAGGTATCTGTCTTGTTCACTTCAAGGATACCTTCCAGTGAGCCTAGACTTACCTTACCCAGATGCAGAAGTCTGTCACATTCTAGGGGCCAGTCTCTGCCCTTATCCCACAGGGGCCCCTTCTCTCCCAGGAGTGGTGATAGAAGTGTCTTGAATGCCATCCTGCAGTGACAGGACATTGAATCCCTGGGTTTAGCACTAGAAACAGGCATTAAATGAGAGTCACAGTGAACATTTATTTGAGTGAGGCCACTCTGGAACTCTCCAGGCCCCTAAAATTTACTTCTTGGTACAGCCACTGCTGAATTGAATTTCTTCCTATTTAGTCTCTCTGAGGCAGAAAGAAGAAGAGAAAACGTTTGAGAGCTTATATTTTTGTGAAGCTGTGTTAACCTACAATAGGATATTTTTTGGATTGAAAGGTAATACAAACACTAAGTCCTACCTAGGCAGGAACCCTCTAATCATAGAGGTGGAAGAGATTACTAGGTGCTGTTTTATGGTGTGAGGTACAAAAACTTACACTGGAGCAGCAGTATAAGCATATTCACTGTTTGGTATTTTACATATGTTTTTATCTCACTCCAATTAACTGTGTGTTACCTCACCTCTTGTTCTTATGTGAAAGTAAAAAGTGAATTAGAGATGCTCTTAACATTGGTAGTAACTAGACGTGACAGATGCTGAACAAGGACCAGGTGCTAAGCTCAGGTAAAATATAGAACTCCCCGCTGCAGCTTCCATTTGTTCTAATTTGCACATCGTCTTTATCTGGGATCTCATGGGAAAAGGATCATGGGCAGCAACATTGCAGAATGGTCTCAGCCGTGCTGCACCTTGAACCTGGGGCCTCATATATGCTAAGCAAACTGAGCTACCCCTCTAGCCCAAGATGGTGGTTATATAGATTTAGATATATAGATATAGATGATGTAGATGTAGACATATATAGAGATACAGAGAAAGATGTTGATCTATAGTAGACACAGATATATAGAATATTTCTGTATTATATATTATACATAATTTACATTATATATAAAATCTCTAGACTTACAAACTTTAAAAGAGCTGCTGTGTTCCTTATCTCTTCCTCTTTCCTTCCTTCCCTCCTTCCTTCCTCCTGTCCTTCCGACAAGGTATCAGTATACAACCCAGGCAAGCCTTGGATTCTTAGGCCTCTGCTTCTGCTAAGAGATTATGACACACCCGAATACATTTTTCCTACTATTTCAAGTTTTGATTCACATGCTATTTGAGAAGAAGGAAGTGCTTCCAGGCCTACAACAAGGATTATTTAAAGTTGCTCATTTTTGCTGATAAAATACTCTACTTCAATTGTGAAGTATTAGAGTTATCCAGTTTTTAGCTCTGGAGAGAATTGTAGATATATCCTCATTTTCCCAGATCAGGACTGAAGTGTAGAGGGTCTTCTACTTTCTTTGGCTCAATATATGATCTTTGAATTATAGACGATGGAGACTCTGTACAGATTCAGTAGACACCACCCTTCAACATTTGAAAGCTAACTTTGTCTTCATAAACCATCTGTGGTTCACCTCTCTTGTCTTTGTGAATCAGAGCTCACAAGAGGAAGCAATTGGTACCGCAGTGTGCTGTGTACTGAGCTGGGCTGCTCTCCAGGTCAGCTATATTGAGTTTGGGCTTATGAGGCCTGATAACAGAGTCAAGGAGCATCTGCACTGATCATGTAAGCCTGGGTTTATCCAACATAAGGAGGCAGTAAGGAATTAGTCTATGTATTAGTAACTCTTCTGTTGCTGTGCTAAACTATCATGAACAAAGACAACTTCTAGAAGAAAGAGGCTGTTTTGTCCTATCATTCCAGAGGGAGAGCCCATACTAGCAGGGGAGGCAAGGCACCAGGTACCTGAAGCAGAAGGTTAAGAAATCACATCTCAGCCACACAAAGGAAGCAGAAAGAGCAAGTTAAAAGTGGAGGGAATAAAGCCCACCCCAGTAACATACTTCTTCCAGCAAGGCTGCACCTCCTAAAGGCTCCACAACATTCCCAATCACTGCCACCAACACGGAATCAAGTGTCTAAATACATGAGCCTATGAGGGACATTTCTCATTCAAACTACCACAGTCCATTGTAAGCACCCCCCAGAAATGAAAAGTGAAGGCTGCAGCAAACCTGACTCCATTTTGTTAGAGAAAAACCTCTGCTATGTAAGCTTGATTTCCCAGCTCCAGGAAAGACCACAAACAGTCTTTCCCACACTCATAGGAAAACACCTGCAAGGATGTAGCCTTCAAATACCAGACGGTTTTGTAAAAACAGCCTACTTAGGACTACATGAAATCTGGTCAGGTTGATCAAGGCTAAAATCAGAGACATAAACAAGACCTTGTAACATCCTTTGGTCAGCACATTCCACAGGCCCTGTAACCTTGATATGAGTAAGATGCTGTTTGCGCCAGTGGGCTTCCTTAACCAATCCCAACCCTTGTCCCTCCTCTCTTTGTTTTAACCCTATAAAAGATCACCTTACCCTCCACTTGGGGCCACTGTTTTATTACCCACTGCATCGGTGTGTCAGACTGTGGACTGAGCTCGAGCTTGTAAATAAAGACCCTTTGTGATTGCATCAGATTTGACCTCCCTGGTGGTCTTTTGAGAGAATTCTATAACCTGGGCACAACACCATAAAGACTAATGAGTGAAAATGGGCAAAGCATTGATAATAGGTATGTCCAAAAGAGAAAAGAAAAAAATGGGGAGGTGAATAACACATTTCAATCAATCTTCTCCTTCTACTCAAATAACATGTGAACTAAGTGTGAAATATTAAGACAAAATTATCTAAGTGTGATGGTACATACCTGTAATACCTGCAGAAATGGAAACAAGATGATTGAGGGTTTGAGGCTTGCCTGGGCTCTATAGTGAGACCATATCTCAAAAACTGAAGGAAGGTAGGAAAGAAGGGAGGGAGAAGGAAAGAAAGAAACAGGTCAGAAGATTAAAGAAAAGGTTGAAAGATTAAACAAGAGGTGCAATTTCTGTCATCCTTCTCCGTCCATAGATACATGTTCTGCCAGGCTGACAAAATGGAAAAGGCTATGGCCATAACTAGCTTGAGCTCCACAGTTCCCTTATTGACATCACCTGTCTTACGTCCTACACACTATCAGTACCCAAATCACAGGATTTCAGTTACAGAGCTACAAGGTACAGACTCATCAAGGAGCAGGACACAAAGAATGCATAGCCAAGAGAGATAAAAAATTCAGTTTTCAACTAACTTAGCACGTGTTATCCAAAACAGCACATGTCCCTTCAAACAACACAGAGCAAATCATGAAAGACAGAAGCATTTATTTTGAACAAAAATGTTAACATTTTCAGATAGAAGATTTAAAATAACTAAAATTTCAAATAAAATTTAAAAAAATAGTTAATATATGACCATGTATTAAAGATTCTTATAGAAAAATAAATTATAAAGAAGTAATTTCAACTAAGAGGTGGAAATGATAAAGAAGAAAAAAAATTCTACAAATAAAAATAGTTGTTTTAATGAAGAATTCAATGCAGCAAGGGAAGACGGGGTGACAGAAAATTCTAAACTTGTCACATTCAAACTGCAGAAAACTAAAACAAAGAAAAATCTTCAAAAAGAAAAAAAAGAAAAGAGGAAAACAAAAATCAGGAATCATTCACAGTACAATAAACAAACCATCCAGTCTCATACCCAGCAAATGAGAATGGAGGACGTGGGCAGAGTTCGAAGTGCTGGAAAAATGCACACCAATGTAGATTTTCATATTCCGTGAACTGCCCTTGGAACTGAAGGAGTAACAGACATGTTCTACTGGATTCACATTAGAAAAAGAAGCACATCAAGAATAAATAAGTCAATGGAAAATGGTTTCTTTATTCTTCCTGAACATATCAAAGCACATTGAAAGGAGTAAGAGTAGCATTGTGTCATGAAATGAATGGCAGCCGTGTCACAAGGAGTCAGAGAAACGAGGAGCTGTTCTTACTGTTTTTCCCATTGCTGTGCTAGAACACTCTGAGAAAAGCAACTGAAAAGGAAATTGCTTATTTTAGCTTACAGTTCAAGGTATAACCCCGATGGTGAGGAAGTCAAGGCGCCAGGAGTGTGAAGCGGCTGGTCACTTTATTCCTGAAGTCAGAAGAAGAGAGCCAGGAATGCCAGCTTATCCTTATCGGTGTTCAGCTCACTTTCCTGCCCAGGGAATAGTGCCACCTACAGTTAAAACATCTTTCTACATCACTCAGTGTAATCAAGATAATCCCTCACAGACATTCTGAGATGCTAACCTTAATCTAGATATTCCTTTATGGTATGCCTACAGGTTCACCTCTCAGGGGATTCTACAGTCTTTAAAGCTGACACTAAACATCCATTACAGGAGTGGTCTGCTATAAGGAACCCATACTGCATGTAGAAGCAGCATGATTGTTTTAATGCAGTTAAAATATTTAAAATAAATAAGCTCTAGAGTAACTAATTAATGATTTTAAAGAGGTATATTTGATATGTCAAAAGAAAAGATGAAATGTTATATAACATGCTCAAAAAAATTGAATGAGGTAGGAAAGGCAAACAGAAGGCAAGGGCAAATGCAGTGAATTAAACACAGACAGGAGAAACCTCCCTTTGCGTTGTTGGCCAGAGTAGTCCAAGAGATTCCCAAAATAACATAGGCTATTGCCACAACCCTTGATTATCACCCACAACTTGAAGGAAAGACCCTATTTCTGAAGACAGGATAAAATTCAGACACATAACTTAGAGCAGTGGAGTTGTAACTGACTTGAAGCCTCCTAGAAGACTAGCTCTCATAGTTTTAGAGGATACTATGAGAGCTGCAAAGGGAGAAAATCAATCAAGGGTCCAGTCCAGTTCTAAAGCCTAATAACCACAAAGACTGGCACAGCAAACTATCTCTGCTGATGCAGTGATGGCACTTTTATCTAGGGGATAATCAACAGCTATCTAATTGGACTTAAAACCCTCTCAATGGGAGGGAACTCATGAGTGGCATTGTAAATATAACCAAATATATGTGACTGGAAAGATCATAAATCCCAGAGAAAACCCTATTTCTGTCATATCTATAGACAAATGATATTTCTTACTGTATGCTAAGCACGGATCCTTATATTTTCAGACAAATATACCATGCTGGATAGCTTTAATGTCAACTGAAACACCTGGATTGAAGGAGCCTCAGTTGGGGAATTGCCTCCATTCAACTGGCATGTGGCCATGTCTGTAGGGTATTCTCTTGATTATTGAGTGATGTGGGAGGACCCAGCTCCTTGGGTTGTGCCACCCCTGGATAGGTTGTTCTGTATTGTATAAGAAGGCAGGATGAGCATGGGCCAGGGGAACAAGCCAGAAAACAATGTTCCTCCATGGCCTGTGCTTCAGCTCCTGTTCCCTGAGTTCCTACCTTGGGCTTGCAAAGTGATAAGCTATGACTTGGGAGATGTAAACCAAATAAACCCTTTCTTCTCCAAGTTGGTATTGATCAAAATGTTTTGTCACAGCAATGTAGAAGCAAACAATGTTAAAAGCAGCAATGGAAAAACACTATAAAGGCAGAAACATCAACATAGCATCATCAAATCTTTCATGAGCATGCTAAAAGCCAGGAAAGCACCCAAGAGAAGCACAGCAAACCACATGTGGCCAATTGGACATGCTCACAAAGATACACTGACTATAGAAGGCCTGAGCGCACAACAGGAAAACACTGCTCTCAAATTTTCTCCTAACTTTTAAAATACTGCATGATTTCAACTACAAAATAATCTCAAAAAGACAAAATTATGAGGACAAAGATAGTGGTGAAAGGAACAAATAAGTACAAGAGGATGTTTAAGCCCATGAAGGTATTGAGTAAAATGTTATAATTATGGATACACCACTGTATACAATTGCCCAGGACCAAGCAGGAGCTCTGATGGAACTGGGGTCTTTGAATGTTTATGATATGTCTGCTAGGTTCATTAACTGTGACAACATAGGATTCAGTGGATGCTGATGTGTGGGAGACATAGTCGCATGGGAAACCTCGGCAGAGTATTCTCCAATTTGCCATTAATATAAAACTTATCTTAAACATATAAAGCCTATGTAAGGTCAAGAAGAAATTCATAACATAAAATGATTTCAAAAGTCAGTAAATATGTTGGATGATAAGATTAGGAAATTTCCCAAACATAGAAGAAATATTCAAATATATAAATAATAGAAGAAAAAAGATAAAAATACATTTGTTCAAGGGGTCCAACTCTCAAGCATATACAATTTCTGGAAGAACAAAAAGGCTGAAGAGAATAGAAAATTGTTTTTGAAGTATTCAAAAAAGTTTCTCAAAATTAGTTATGAATTTCCTATTCAACACATGAATACAAGTACTCAACAGAGTAGGTTGTTTAAAATTAAATCAGAGTTGACATTGTAAAACATCGTAGTTCCTGGAACAAACATATCTGAAGCTTTTAGAAAAAGTAGAAAGTGACAGAATCAAAACATTAAGGATAAAAAAGTCTTTAAATTTCTCCAAAGAAAAATTGAATGTTGCAAAAATTAAAGCAAAAGTTTCAAAATTCTGAAAAAGATACTTTCAAAGCTTAAATCCAGAAAAATTACTTACTAAGTGTGAGAAGTGAAGGCTACCTTCTTTGAGCCTTCTCTCAAGAGCTTTCTGAAGAAGTATTGTCAAAAGAAAAGACAGAGTAAGTCAGGGCAGAGACCCAGCATCCAGAACACCAGCACGTGCATGGAAGAGCCACACGGTGTACCCTCAAGATGAAATGGTAGGGCATCAAGGAGCAATGTCCACAGAATTCAAGAGACAGCCCAGGCACTCCTCGAGAGTGTATACTTCAAGAATATAGAATGTTTTTCTGTAATTTAGGTTTTAGGAGAGAAGCTGGAGCTGAATGTCGATAATCTTCATCAGAAACTAAAAACTGAAACTAAGACAGTTAACGTTGGAAATAAGTGAAAAAAAAGTCATTCATTATGAATAAAAGTTTTCAAATAGCAATAGTGTAAATGATAAATATTGACTTAAGCACGTTATAATTAAATTGAGGGTATAAGACAGGAGAAAATGGTGTCAGTACATGTGCATGAATATGCACACGTGCGTATGTTTGTGTGGGCATGTGTGAACAAATGTGCACACATATGTGTTAACAGAAACAAGATTAACATTTAAAATTCTTCTCATAGATACCATCAGATTCACACCCTGGGCCTAGGCCTCCTCCTACTCTTCCCTGAGACTTCCAGACCCTGCCTGCTGTGTCTTTATTTTTCCTACACCTATACCAGCGACATTCTCCTGCTCCAGGGCCCACACCTACTCTGCCTGTCATAGACCCTTCCCACAGTGTTCCCATCCCCACCTTGGCCTGAGATTCCTCTCCTGATCATCATGGATAGCATCAAATTTGAATAATCAAGATTGGTCAGCACCAATGTATAGAGACACAATAAAAACGTTTTATCTATTCATTTTTGTCTTTGTGTGTAAATGTTTTGTCCATAAGTATGTAAGTGAACTCACATATGCAATACCCATGAAGGCCAGAAAAGGATGTGGGATTCCCTGGAACTTGAGTTATACACAATTGCTAATCACTTTGTGGATTCTAAGAACCAAAGCCGGCTCCTCTGCAAAAGAAGTCAGCACTCCTGATGGCTGAGTCATCTCTCCACTTAAAATGTCAAATTCTCAGTGAAGTGGGACATTTTGAGAGTGTTGGATGGTATTTTTTGGATAATAATTCTTTATACAACTATTTTAAGTTACCTGCTTACATAACATTAAATCAAAACCAAAATACAAGGGAAGAGTTCTGACATCTTGCAGCAATTGTTAGATAATGCCTCTGGTTAAGTCTTAAGAATTCTAAAAGGAGAAAAGATGCAGATGCATTCCCCAACGGTGGTCCAGCTAGCGTCTAGGCGAGGGGTGCCTGTGTATTTTCACACTACACTAGCTCCTGACTCCATGAGCATGATTTGAATGATTTGGTGGTTGCAAGAGATACATTTTTAACCCCATAATTATTATCAATCATCTGCCAAGCTTTTGCTTTTCTTGTTCATTTTCATCAGGCTTTATAATTACAAATCACATGGAATAGTTGCAGGTTTTCTGAACTAGAAATTAGGAGAGCACCATCATCAATCATGACTTCTGTTTGTTAGTCAGAATGGTTTATGCTTCCACTGCTATAACAAATTATCCCACAGTCTCAATGTCTTTAACACGTAAGTGTATCTATTTTTCTCCTAACGTCTCTTCCAAGGAGCAATAAACATGGGAAATTAAGAAAGAGATTTTCACTACTCTAACACAAAATTGTCTCTTTTGCAAAATGAGAGAATTAATGTATTCACTTGTTCTCAAAAATATCAGCCTTTTCCCCTCAACCTCTCCCCTTCTGCCATGAACTCTGAAACATCTCATAGGTGATAACTAAACAGCGATAATAAACATGCCACCGGTGAACAGAGCAATAGCTCTAACCATCTACTTAGCTCTCAACATATCCCCAACTCTATGATGGACACTTTACATTTCTCTAATAAGAGACTGCGAGCTAAATGCCAGTAAGTCAATCCCAATCTCAATGATAAAAAAAATAAAGCAATTTCCCTATGTTTCCGCTTTCTCATCTCTCTGACTCTAAGTCACAGAAGATTCTCTGCTTTTAAAGAGCTCATGGGATTATATGTCCCCCAGAACTGTGGGGAATGATCTCTACATGAACACATGTGGATGGCATACATATCCACAGGGCTCTTTTTTGGAGTGGTTTTGGAGGTCTACTCTGGGAGTCCATGATCTCTCTGGTGCCTTATTATTCTCTTTCTTTCCTTGTTCTGCTGTGAATAAACAGAGAACAAGAATGAAATAACCCCCAGACTGATGAAATATAAAACAAAGTTCAAATAAAATCATGACAATTCTACCCTACACCCAGATTTATTTATTTATTGAAGGACTGCGTATAGTAATAAAATACAATAGGTTTTATTTTATTAAAGCTTTTTATTTTACTAAAAATTAGCCAGATATTGTGCACACAACTGTAATTCCAGCACTGAAAAAGCTGAGGCAGAAGATGGCCATGAATTCAAGGACAACCTGGGCTACACAGTGAATATTAGGGATACATAGAAAGAATCTCGCTCAACCAGAAAACATACTATTATACCTCATGGAAGACTTTAGAGACAAAAACGTCATTTTGTAAAATATAAAAAAACTTACAAAACAAAGAAACTCAAAGCTAAAACTATATTCAGTAGAAACTGATAACACCTGTGTCTAGTGTGCCCTCTTGGCCTGCCTTCTTCTTTGACTGTGCTGACAGAAGTGGGCTGATGGGAAACTGGCTAGTCATTTCTCTCTTCTCTCAATTGACATCCAGGCACAGTCTTGGACTTGGGCCAAGCCTGATACAAAGCACTGTGATGCCCTTTGTCTTTTGCTGTCATCTCTGATGCTCCCTCTCTGATACTTAAGGGTGTATCTTAGATCAGCCTTTCCTCAAATTGTAGCGTGAAGATCTTAAATGATGAGGGCCTGGGGAGGTGGGCACAGAATAGAGAAGACACTAGGTCTGAGATCTCACTGATATCTAATTTAGACTATAAAAGCATTTAGCTTTGCCAGAGAGCTTCTCACTAGAAAAGAAGGCCTTTGCCAGTAAAATGAGCCCCTGGTGGCTAACCCATTTTTCATTTTTTTGACTTAAACTCCCTCAGTAAATAACCCAGCGGAATGAAGAATGTGTGCTTAAATCACTGCTATCTATTAAGCCATATTGATTTCCACAACACCGATTTTTCATTGTACATATAACATCCTCTGTTATAAGGAAGCATCTCTAAATTTTCCCAAACGAAACTGGAAGAAAATATAAAGACTGTACTAACTAATCCAATGTCTCAGAGCCCTGCCTTGTCAACATATTGACCTTCACAAATCCTTTTCCTGCATGATGCTGTTATGTCCGTTGCTGTGCCCAAGTGTGTGTCCTCTCTACCTGATGTTAATAGGTGTCATTCATGTGAACGAAGTGATACTCACTGACAAATAAGCCTAGACAACAAAGTGATGAAAAATAGATTCACCAACTCTGCTGTCCACATTTAGATGTCTACCTTTAAAGCAGATTCTCATCCCAGCTCCTCAGAGTCCAGGATGTTCCCTGACAGAACACAGTGGGCCTTTGACAAATGCTGACTGTCTTCTCTCTGGAGTATTTAGGTTTAAGAGAATAAGAGACTGGGCCACTTACTAGTGAGAATGGAGCTAAAGGACTGCACATATTTGGGGACACAGCTGTCGTTCTCCACACACACAAAAATTATATGCAAAAAAGGGACAAGCAGAGTCTAAAGCGTAAGCTGCCCACCTGGAGTAGCAGAAAAAGTTGGTTAACAATAGGAAAGACTCCTCATGGGAAATGAGGAAAACAGCCTTGGGCTTTTACTTCAGCTCTAATCTTGTGTGGCAAATTTGGACTGTAGATACTATTCCTTATCTTCTGTGGCATTGCCTTTTACATCTTCTCAATCATTTTTTTTTTAATTTTACCAACTTAAATGACAGCCAAAGTGCTATACCAAAGACATCAAACCCAAGAAACCCTGCCTGCTGCAAGCTTTTCTTGAGTCTTTGTATGCCCACTATGATGTCTTAGTTATGCCCAGGGTTTGGGGTGCAGAATAATAGGCTTAGGTGGCCTTTTTATTTTAACTAGATGTGGAATTCACTGAGTAACACTGACTTCACTAGTTACCTCATCCTTTGGCTATGTGTGATATACCACAAGCATTGGCTTTGGGACCCCAGACAAGTATGTCACAAACTACAAACCTCTAATGACAATCTGCCTCATCAATATTATACCTATTAATACTCATAAGCACAAGGAAGCATGTTACAATATTGAAAAATAAAACTGACAACACAGGTCTAGAATCTCTAAGAATTTATAAAGCTATAGTCAAGGAGTCACTGAAAAACGAATAACAATATATCCTTTTTGTTAAGATTTTGTCTTCTACTCAGCTGAAAGCATCTAGAAAGTATATTTTTGGACACACTATACAAACCCACCTAATTTAAAAAAAAATAAATGGTTGCTATTTCATTTTTAAAGTATTTTACTGAGTTTTTGTGCATTTCTTATAATAGATCTTAAAATTTAGATATCCTCTCCCATCTGAGCCCAACCTATATCCCCTCTACAGAATTTCATGAATTCTGTCATATATGATAAGTTCTATCTGGACAAACATTTGTATCCTCAATGAAAGATATTCCTCAATGAAAATTCATCCACTGGAGTCTAGTCAGCCTATCTAGTCACTTCCTTAAAGAAGTGACTCACCCAGCAGTAATAAGTTGCCAATAGTTCTTCAGCTAGGGTTGGGGCCTGCTGCCCATTTCCCTTGTTCTATGTTGGGTTTTTATCTGATTGAGCTGACATGGGGTTTGTGTGTACGAGACTACCATTGTCTCCAGCTCGTATGAGCAAGTTCCCAGTGGCCTGATAGATTCTGTTTCCTTATGTTCATGCACCAATCCTGACTTTTACAATCTTTCCATGCCTTCTCCACAATGGTCACTAAGCCGTGGGTGAGTGAGGTTTAATATAGGAGTCTATCCAGGGATACACTCTCTGTTGTCGCTTATTCATGAGCTATACAGTCTTGTTCTCTAAAACTTAGCCAGTTGTAGCCTTCTGTGTGCATCATATTCTGTTGTATAAGGAATCTTTGATGGTAAGAGTTGAGGGATTTATTAGGATTCTCGCTACCCCGAGTGCTGCTTTGTTCCATGAGCCTTGGGTGTAGAAGTTCAACTGTAGATGTGTTACTTAAAACTTGACATCTCTCAGACATATTCTCTGTGTGTGACCTATTGTGGAACTCTGTAATAGCTTCCATATGTTGAAAAAAGAAGCTTCTTTGATGTGTTGTGTTTGTAAATATAAGGATCCATATTTAATATACAGTAAGAAATTTCATTTGTCTAAGGATGTGACATCTATGTCATATATCTATCTCTAGGATCTAGGACCTCTCCAAACATGTGTATTTGACTATATTTAAAGTGTCACCCATGAGTTCCATCCCATTGAGCGGATTTTAAGTTGACTACCCTCTAGAAAACAGAGCACTACTGCTCCAATAGAGATAACAATGAGTAGAACTCCATTTTGTAAATATACCACATTTTTATTTTCTATTCATCAGTTGAGGGACATTTAGGTTGTTTCCATTTCTTAGCTATTATGAAAAGAGTGGCAACAAACATGAATGTACAGGTATCTCTACGATAGGATGAATGCTTTGGGTATGTGCCAAGGAATGGTATAATAGAATCGTAGGGTAGAATCACTTTTCGGTTTTTGAGTTCTCCGTATTGTTTTCCATAGTGGATTTAGGAGTTTGCATTCCCATCAACAGTCAATGAGCTTTACCTTTACTCCATATCCTCACCAGCATTTGGTATCTTTTGTTTCCTTGATCTTAGCCAGACTCATTAAGGTAAGATGAAATCTTAAATTAGTTTTGATCTGCAATTATCTAATTACTAAGCATGCTTAGCACACTTTTTAAGGTAATTTTTAACCATTTTTATTTCTTCATTTGAAAACTCTCTGTTCAGGCCCTTAGCCCATTTTTTAATGGGTCATTTATTTTCTTGTTTCTTTGTTGTTTGAGTTCTTTGTATATTCTGGATATTAATGCTCTACTGGATGTGTAGCAGGTGAAGATTTTGTCCTAACTCGTGGGTTTCCTCTTTACTACCTTGGTTGTTTCTTTTGCTATGCAAAACTTTTTTAGTTTAATGAGGTCCCTTAATGCCTCAGCAACTGATGACTGATTTAGAAAGTCCTTTCCTATACCTATATCCTGTAGGGTACTGCCTATATATTCTTCTAACAGTTTCAGAGTTTCAGGTTTCACATTGAATCATTGATCCAGTTGGAGTTGACTTTTGCTTTTATGATTAGAGCTCTGTAATATAGCTTGAGATCTGATATGGTTAATTTGAAAAAAGTAACCAGTTGATTCAGCTGTTGTGTTTCTGTCTGTGTCCTATAGACTACTTCATTATTCTGTGGATCTGTTTTGTGCCAGTACCTTGCTGGGTTGCTTTGTTTGGTTTTGCTGTGGCTATCTAGTAAAACTGGAAATGAGACACCGGAAAACACACAGGATTGTTCTTTTGCTCATGATTGCTTTAGATACTCAAGGTCTTTTGAGCTTCCATGTGAATTTTTGGAATGACTTTTCTGATTCTGTGAAAAATGTCATTGGAAGTCTGATGTGGATTACATTGAATCTGTCAAATGTTTTTGGTAATATATCCATTCACAATATTATCTCTGCCTATCCATGAGCATGGAAGTTCTCTTCATATTCTAGTGACTTCCTCAGTTTTTTCTGTACTGTTTTAAAATTTTCATTATAGATGTCTTTGGCCTCCTTGGTCTATTAGTTACTTTCTTGTTGCTCTGACCAAATATCTGACATGAAGCAATTTGGAGAAATGAAGGAGATTTATTTTGGCTTGTTTGAGGGGATACAGTCCAGCACAGAGGGGAAGGTATAGTGGCATATAGCTTTATGGTGGAAGTCAGCTCCATGGTGGCAAGAGTGTGTAGCTGGGACTCTTGATTCCTCGCACCTCAGCAGGATGAGGAGCTAGGAGCAGTAGGAAGTGGGCCTGTCTATAAGCTCCTGTCCCTCTTCCTGCTAACCTCCATTTCCTGAACTTTCACAACCTTCCAAAATACTACGGCAAGCTTGGGATCAAGTATCCAAAGGAAGGAGGCTGTGAAAAACATTTCACACTCATATCACAACACTTGGTCCGGTTCCTTCTGATGTCTTTTTAGTGTTATTTCTACTCTTTTTATTTCTTTCTCAACACATTCATATTCTGATATATAGAAGGCTGTTGGTTTTTCATATGCTGATATTGTGTCCACTAATTTGTTGGAAATATTCTAGTGAAATTGTTAGTCTCTTACATTGTGCACAAATAGACTACTTTGGTTTCTTTACTATTTCTGTCTCTTTCATTTCCTTTTCTTTTCATATTGCTCTAGCTTAGACTTCAAGTACTATGTTGAATGAAGAAACTGGACATCCCTATCTAGTTCCTAATTTTAGTAGCAATGCTTGCACATTTTCTTCTTTCAGTAGAGTGTTGCCTGTGGGTTTGTCGTGTATAGAATTTCTTATGTTGTATATTCTTTCTATTTTTCATTTCTTCAAAGTTTTTATCACAACAGGATTTTGTACTTTCTCAGGGGTCTTTTCTTCATCGATTGATATTATCATGTGATTTCTATGCTTGGGTCTATGTGATATGTTACAATATTGATTTGCATATATTGAATCATCTTTGCATCCCTGGAATAAAATCAACTTGATTATGGTGAAAAATCTTTTATGTTGTTTAATTCAATGTATAAATATTTTATTTAGAATTTGTAAATTTTTTCATCAAGGAAACTGGCTTATAATTTTCTTTTGTGATGTGTGTTTATTCGGATTTTGGTATCAGAGTAATTCACTCTTCCTAAAAGGCAGTTTGTTAATATTCCTTCCCTTTCTGCTCTATGAAATAGTTTGAGGAGCATTGATACTATCTCTTTAAATGACTGGTAGAATTCATAGTGAGTCCATCTGGGCCGTTAGATATTTTCATTTAGGAAACTTTATTATTGATTTAATCTAATTTCTTATTATAGATTCATTTAAAATTTCTATTCTCTTGTTTTAAATTTGGTAGGGCATTGTTTTCTACAAATTTATCCATCACTTTTAGATTTTTCTAATTCATTCAAATATATGTTTCAAAATATTTTCTAAGAATCTTCTGAATTTCATCGTTATCTGTTACAACATCTCCTTTTCAATCTCTAATTTTTATCAATTTTATTTCTTTTGTTTAGTTTGGCTAAGAGTATGTCATGCTTATTTTCCCAGATAAGAAAGTCCTTGTTTCATTCTTTGTTTTTTGTTTTGTTTCTATTTTCATTTCTATTTAATTAATTTTTGCAAAGATATTTATGTTTCTTTCCGCCTTCTGATTTTTCATTTGTCCTATTCTTGCTTTCCAGGACTCTGACATGTAAGAAGTTATTTGTTATCTCTGACTTTTTGATAAGCACTCGTGACTATACTTCCACTCAGAAATGCTCTCATTTTTTGTCATGGGTTCTAAAACGTTTTTTTTCATTTTTATTTAATTCTAAGAAGTTTTTATCTCCTTCCTAATTTTGTACATGACCCATTCATGATTCAATAATGGGTTCAATCTATATGAGTTTGTGTATAGTTTGTCTTGTGAAATGGTTTTAGTTTTTAATTTACAAGTATTTTGTGTTTATGAGTATTTTGGTGCATATATGTACACTTGTGACATGTGCTGTGCCATGCCCATGGAGACCAGAATAAGAGCATCGGGTTCCAGGGAACTGAAGTTATGAACAATTGTTAGCCACCATGTGGATACTGGGAACCAAGCCTTGATCTTCTGCAGTAACAGCCAGTGTTCTTAGCTGCTGAGCCACCTTTCAGTTTCCATTTTAATCCATAGTGATTGAATGGAGTAATAGAAATTATTTCAATTTTCTTATATTTGTTAAGACTTGCTTTGTATCATAAAATATGTTCTCTTTTAGAGAAGGTTCTTTAAGTTGCTGAAAATGTGTATTCTTCACTGTTTCTATAGAATATATTGTAGAAGCCTATTCATTCCAATTGTTCTATCATACCCTTGACTCTGCCTTTTCTTTTTTTTTTTAATCTGGATGTCTTGTGTACTGGTGAGAGTGAGGTACTGAAGGAGCCTCTTATTACTATGTTGCAATCAGCCAGTAGTGTTTGTGTGATGAAATTGAGTACAATAATGTTTAGTGCATGTATGCTTAGAATTGTTACATGCTCTTGAATTTTTTTCTTTAATCAAAATGAACTGAACTTTAAAACTCTTCTAAATATTTTGGGTTAGATTTTTACTTCCTTACATATTAGAATACTGACATCTTGGTTTGCAGTTCCACCTGTTTGGAATGCCTTTTTACCTCATTCACCCTAAGGCAGTCTTTGTCTTTGTCAATGAAATATGTTTCTCACAAGCAACAAACGGACAGGTCCTGGTTTTAATCCAATTCCCTAATCATATTTTGGTTGAAGAAGTGAAGTCACTGGCATTCAGAATTAATTCCTGTAGTTTTGTTGTTTTGTAACACTTTGCATTTTCTTAATCATCATTTGCTTGACCATTGTTCTAGCGCAGTTCATTTTTTCTTATGACCTCGTGCATGTGCTTTAATTTAGCAAATGGGGTTCTTTTCTGCATTGTCAGCTTGGTGGCCATGAATTCATCAGTTTGTATTTGTCATACAAAGTTCTTTTTCTCCTGGTGTTGGATATAGTAATCTGGTTTGGCAACTGCAGTCTTAGAGAGCTTCGAATACACTGTTCTACACCCTCTTGGCTTTACAGAGTTTCTGGTGGGGAATCTGCCATTATTTGTACGTGCTTGCCTTCGTATTTGACTTGATGTTTCTCTAGTAGTTTTCTATATTCTTGCTTTGTCTTATGTACCTAGCGTTTTAACTGTGATATGACTTGAGGAGTCTGTTAGGCATTCTAATTGCTTCCTATATGTGGATAATCATCACTTTCCCTAAATTTGTGGATTTTTCTTCCATTACTTCATTGAATATATTTTCTGTGCCTTTAATTTGAATGTCTCCCCCAATATGCTCATACTTTGAAAGTTTCTTGTGCTCTGTTCGTGCATTTTTCATCACTTAAAATTTGTAATTCATCTACTTTGTCTTCTGCATGATCCTTTCTATCAGTGAAGATTTTCACTGAGTTTTTTCTTTGACTTACTGAGTTTTTCATCTCTAAAGTTTAATCTGCATTTTTAATATTTTTCTGTCTGTTGAATTCCTTATTCATATCCTGTAATGGCTTCTTTATGTCATTCATTTGCATCTGGCTTGCATTCTCTTTGAATTAATCTAGTAGGTTTGGGTTTTCTTAAGCATTTGTACAATTATTCTTTTGAAGTTTTCATGTGGCATCTCATTCACTCTCATTGGAGTTCATTTCTGTGGAACTGATAATTTTCGGATGAGTCAGGCTCCCTTGGTTTCCTGTGTTTCCTCTGAATCTATGTGGACATCTGGTGTAAAATTTTTCCTTGGATTTTTTGTCACCATATTCATTTAGTAGATGCATTTGCTATGTTTAAGTTAGTCTAGGTTGTAGTAAGAGTGTCATTTCTTCCCACTTAGACTAGGTGTGCAGCTCAGTACTTATACTCTTTGTCCACATGCTCAGGACACTGGGCACAATCTTCATCAGTACCAATCTGAGAAAATACTAACTGCAGAAGCATTTTGGACTGGGATTAAGGATCCTGTTCAAATAGGCAATAGTAAATTTAAAACGGTCATCTCTTTAAATTAAATATTTATTTTAGAAAAAAAGGAACAAGAGAGTAGTGTTGTCCTAAGATATTAGAGACTCTGAAGAAATTGAAGGAAAACAAGCTAAGTAAGATAGAGCAGAGAAGTGTAACCAGAAATGGGGAGATGGATATTGTTAGGGTAAATGGATCTTAAAGATTATTAGTTAGCAAGTACAAAGAAAAGGAAATGGGGAACAAGACAAAGAGAAAATGAGGGAGACTTGAGAGGGAAAGTATATGGTTGGCATGTAAGAGAAATAGGAAACACTGAAGAATAAGCACAGAAATTGAATAGCATAAAACCTAATCAAACAATATAAAAATAAAACAAAACTATTGAAAGATGCTTACTCCATGGTGAGAGAAGTGAATGAGCTATCCCTGTACACACGGAATTGGAAGAACAATGTATTACGTTCACTGAAGAAGGCAATGGGCTGAGCAGCAATTACCCAACCACTTTTATGATGGGCTGGGGAAGGGGTTCTCCATTTAAGAGAGGTCCTTTTACAGGTAGGGTTGGTTTCTTTGTAGTTTCCTGGAATGTAATTTGTGCCGTGCAAAGGTATACAGAACAGGAACTGGAGAGGTGGCTCTGCAGTTAAAAGCATTAGCTGCACTTGCAGAGAATCCACCAGCATCCACATGGTGGCTGTAACTCTAGTTCCAGCGGTTCTCATACCCTCTTCTAGACTCCATTTGTACATCCAATCATGTGGTATTCATACATAACTTCAGGTACACATATAAAATAAAATAAATAAAATCTTTGAAAAAACTACAGTCTAGCACCATTCTGAGAGGTTAGCATGAGCCGCTATACATGTAATTTCTGGTTGTACACTCCCTGTCACTAATGAGGCTACATAAAGTAAGCCAGTTCAATTTCACCAATGATCTGTGATGGTCAAAAGATTGGGTCACAGGAACAGTGGACTGTAGATCTATAATGTTAGGTTATAGCATTCCAATGGGAGTAGTTTGGGATTCCTGAATCACACTTGTGAAGATTCCCAATGGGGAAGTCTCCAATTCCTGGTCTCTTATTAATGGCCTTCCCTACACTGGATGAGTGTTGGCTCTCGCCCCTCCCTGAAATGTCTTATAGAGCAAACGTTGTTGATGAAAAACCTACTGTTTGTATCTGCAGGTTAAAAGCTTTACCAAATTGCTCACTTAACAACTCTATTGAATTTCTGTCCAGTTGGCAGCAGTCAGCTCTACTTTAGGAGTTGCTGCTTTACGTTATCCCTCATTTTCCCATGGGTGGAGTGGCCATGCTTCCCATGTGTGAATTTTCAATGTCCAAAGCCCTGATGTGGCCATGTCCATGTTTATCCTCCTCTTTCAGGGCTTGGGTTGCCTATTAGCTCCACCAAGTTGACGTGCAGAACAGCTCAGGTTCATGGAGTCCTGTGATTCTCTAGGTCTCCAGCTCTTAGTGGGTGGGAGAGGTGTTGGGGTTTGGAGATGAGGTTGTACTTGTCTTTCTTTTCCTGTTACTCTTCTCAACACTGGAGATGGGTTGTCCTTGTTCCCTACTTATCCTAGTACTACAACTCAGAGTGATCCGGGAGAGTCGGCACCAGGTAATTTCCCAGCTTCTGATTCATGCAGCTTGGGGATCTTCTGAATTTCTTTTTCTCTTTTTGCTTCTGGAGAGTCTTATTTTCTCTTTTGTTCAGAGATCCATATCAGGAGTGTGGGAACTCCACTTCTCTTGCTGTTCTCTTCAATGCTCTAGGTTAGACTTTTGCTTCTCTTATGAATCTATTCTTGAATATTTCTGCGTTTTATCTTTCTGTTTCTTACAGTTCTGACTACTACAACCCTTCCTCACCTTTCCACACTTCTCACATCTCTTAGAGTCATGGATCAGATGTCTGCTTGAAGATTTGTGAGGATAGAGGAGAGTGCCACTTGTCCCTAGCCCTTTGTCATCTATTTCTTGCATTTCCTTTTGATTCATTCTTAGGTTCCCATCTCGGTTTACAGTCCTTTTCTGTTCTTTCATAGTGTCTTTTTATTCCACTCTAATATTTACCCTATTAACTGTGATTATTTTAAAACTTTAACTGATAATTCATTTCTGTTTCTGATTGTTAGCCTTTTGTGACTACATTTTCTTCTTACCTTTATCTGCTTCTTGTTAACTTTTTTTTTAGAGCTCAACTTGTATCAGACACTAGAAAATCAGATAAAAAGATTATGTAAGTTTTGAACGTTCATATTTGTTAAGCTGACTAAGTTTAATGTGTTTAATGTTTCAGGTGCCAGTTGGCCATGCTTCCTCAAGAGTCTTCATTTGCTCTTGACTTTAAATTTCCTAAGAGCATCTTTTCAAGAGGAGTTTGTCTCTTGCACTATAACCTGCTGTTGCTGCATTAAAACCATTAGGGTATAGTAGTGATATATGAATGAAAGAAGGAAAATATTCAATTAACTGTTGTCAGATTAAACAGGAATCCTGGAGGGGTCTGGCATTAGGGGAATTACCTGAGATAGGACCCACAGCATCATTTCCCATGGAAAGCAGATGTGTGATATAGAGAAAGACATGAATCTATATGCCAATGTCTGATTATCCTCTGCCAGAGTTACCAAGGGACCTCTCAGAACATGATCATGAAAAGTTGGTAACTTTCTGTGATTGTGTCCCTAAGGCTGAAAGCCCACACTCTTCCACATTCAACTTCATCATTTAACTGAATTTTCATGTAAGCATCTGTGCTAGCCTATGGCTACAGTAGCCTCTCTTGATGTGAACATGTACTTGTGAGTCTTCTCTCTAGATTTTAGAGTTGTGCTTTGATCCATGACCCCAGTTTTCTGATATGTCCAGGAAATGCCATTGGTTTTCAATATTCAGCATTTTTGTTGTTGTTCAAACAGCAAATGACAATGTCCAAACCTTTCCCATTAAAATAGAATCTTCTTATGAACCTGTACTTCATAAGATCCTGGGATAGAATGAGCCATGAAGGCCTTTTTCTTGCTTGTGCCAATGTGGAATCTGGACAAATACCATTGAATTTATTTGCTTTGGCAGGGTCCAGCCTAGGAGGTAGAAACTCTAGGACAAGTATGTCTAATGGCGGTTACTAATCAGCACATATAAAAATCACACTTGAAAAGTGGGTGATTATTTCCATTATAAAAGATTTAAAACAGTCAATGAATAAAATCTGAATTTCTTTTCAATTGAATATTCTTCTATAAAATCCAGCCAAAGAAACTTAAATGTCCACTTGTTAATTCTAGATAGAACAGAGAAGACTCATTATAACTTGAAGAACTTCAATTTTCAGAGAGTGGAAAAGAAGGTTACAAGATGCACAGATCCTTAGGGCTTGGAGATGATCTACTCCATAATCAATAGCACAACTGGGCTTGCTTTCTGCAAGAAGGCTGAAATTGCTCTTATGTGAATTTGAGTTTCATCTTAATTTTCACTATCATTTCTTCATTTGTAATTATTCTTTTTTTCCCTAGAATAGGGGAGATGGGAGCTATGAGGAAGTATTTGATGAAATATCTCTGAGGTAACCCAGGTTGGATTTAAGAGTAAGAGTTGATCTGTTAGTAGTTGAGTTCTCCTGGAAAATCATTTTGATTTGATGTATAGAGAGTATAATAATATTTTAACTTTAAATTAGAATGTGGAAGAGTCAGATTTGCTCTAGAAAGATATGGTGATTTTACCCAGTTGTAAATAAAATCTGGAATCTATGGAACTCTGAGAACAGAGTAGAGTCAGGATATTGGTTTTATTAAAGTTTTTTTTTAATGAAATTTCATTTAAACTGTTTTTCAATAATTTGCATCAATCTAATGAATTTTCCTTTAGCTTTCATTGTTTTTCTGTGATTTGTATGCTAAGTATTGAATGCAGAACCCCACAAAAGCTAGGTAAGTACTCTACAACTGAGCTCATCCTAAATTTTGGTAATATTACAAGGTCTCTATGTAGCCGCAACTGTCTTGCAACTCACTGTGTAAACCAGGGTGGCCTTGAACTCACAGAGGTCTGCATACCTCTGCCTCCCACATGTTAGGACTAAAGACTCACACCACCATGCCCAGCCACTGAGCTTTTATTATAGATGTTCCATACTAGGAAAGGAAACTGATATGATGTGGATTGAATTTGCATAATCTCATTTCCATCTTTTTATGAAATTTAAATTCTTAAATTATCCTAGAGAATTTAAAAAATAGTTGGAGAACTAAATAAAACCATCTTCTAATGGTACTCAATTAAATCGCTTCTAATTTTAAAATTTTAGAAGATTTAAAGATTAAAATTGAAGATTTGTTCTTCTGACATTTAATGGTATTTGGACATCTGGAGGTTTTTTATAGATCAAGTAATTAAAACTGCGTAATTTCTATGAATGTCAAAACTGTCATCTGCATTGTCAATATTATAGTTGTATAAAATTAAACTAAAGATATCGCAGGTCAGTGAGATCACTGACATGATATGATCTCAATGCTATGAAGTAGTGAAAAGGTCTTACAATTCAGGAAGTGCAATAAACCCAGTTGGCTCCAGTATGCATACACAGAGTCCAGGCCATTGGATTGAAAGCACTGGTCAACCTTCACGACTACTGGTAATTCAAGCACTCATACATGAAGAGTGCTGTCGTGCAGTCAAAACTTCTCAGAGAAGCACCAGAGGTTTTTTTTAGCCTGTCTCTAGGAAGCCCTGTTCAGCAGGTCCGAGTGCAGCCCTGGAATTTGGTTTAGAAGACCCTCGTTTTAAGCCTTGGAGGCATTGTTTCCATGTTTCTTTGAGCAGGCAGCCTTTCTCCTGGGCAGCCTTTTTTTCTTTTAATTTTATTTCTTTGTTATTACTTGTGTGTGTGTGTGTGTCTGTGTGCGTGCGTGTGTGTGTGTGTCTGTGTGCGTGTGTGTGTGTGTGTGTGTGTGCACGTACATGCCTCAATGCCTGTGTGGAGATCAAAAGACAACTTGGAGGAATCGGTTCTCTCCTCCCACCTTTACCCACTGTGCCAAATTGCCAGCCTGTGGACAATCTTTCTATGATTTTTAAGGTTTATTTTTATTTTATATGTACGAGTGCTTTGCCGGCATATATGTAAGTGTACTGCATGCATGCTATACCCACAGAGGCCAGAATAGGGCATGGATCCCATGGAACTGGCGTTACCAATGGTTGTTAATCACCACATAGATACTGGGAACTGAGCCTGGGTCCTCTGCAAGAACAGCCCAAGGCTCTTAGCTGCTGAGCCATCTCTCCAGTCCCTCAAAATGGTTTTCTCATAGTTTTTTGTTGTTGTTGTTAAAAACAAACATGCAAGATAGCTATAAACATCATCCTCTAGAACATGGGGCATATTTGTTTCCAGGTCAGGATAATAAGGTGAAGTGAAGAGCACTTGCCTGCCATGCAGGAGAGCCTGAGTTTGATGAGGTTCCCTCAGTATTTGTTTCCTAAACTCAAGTTTTCTCAGTTGTAATACACGCCTAGTGTGTACACTGCCTTAATTCATCCCAAGACACACATGCACACAACTCCCGACTGCTTTTTTAAAATTCTTTTTTTTTTTTTTTTTTGAGACAGTTTCCCTGTAGTCCCAGCTTCCTAGAATTTGCTATGTAGACCAGGCTGGCCTCAGTGTCACAGAGATCTGTATGAGTCTGCCTCCAGAGTGGTAGGATTAAAGACATGCCCCACCATGTCTGGCTCCTGATTACTTTTTAAATCACTGTTATGTGATGTGACAATCAAGGAGTTGTCAATTGAACTGGGCGATGTCCTGAACATTGAGACAGTGCTTGGCCCTTTTACTCTGAGATGCTAATTTTCAGTAGCAGCCGTTTAGATAGTAAATGTGAGATAATAGAATCATACAATAGCATCAACACAGAAGGAAATATATAACAGCAAGTCCTCCCTGTTCCCTGAGGACTGCCTTAGGATACTCTAACCTGTGCTCCCATAATCTCTTGCTTTCTAATTACATAGGAACAAATAAGTAATTAGGACATCAATCACTCTTTACTCATGAGCAACATCTAATTCAATCCACACTCTTCTAAGCTCTGCAACTCGCTTTGCACTTATAGCAAAGCGGCCGCAGGCTTATTTGTCAAGTGGAGCTAATAATGCTTCCATCCTGTAATTGCTCGAAGGATTCCAGAAAACAAATATAAATGCCCACGAAGTCCCCAGCACAGCAGCTGGTTTGCGAAATAATCTCAAATTATTACTTTCAAAACTGCTATTTGAACTTTTGTTCAGGTGAATCAAGAACTCCATCTGAGGCTGCGAAGTGGGGGCAGCAGAAGGCAAGGCTGAAGCAGGAAGCAACGACTCAGACCTTATCTGAGGTCAGATTTGTGGCTTGTAAAGGAACAAATGGTCCAACAGAAGGCAGCCCAGAAACCTTTCAAGAAGGCAGCCTGTATTTACACTCTTCTTATACTAGTGGCAATTACCAGGGAAGAAATGAGTGTTAGCACCTAGTGAGCCCTTTGTGAAGACACTCCTCTAGTGTTTTGAAGCTGGGACCCTGAAAGGATGCTCATTTTTTAAATTTTCTCAGTGTTAATCTCTCCCATGAAGACAAGGACTGCTCTATCACCTGGCATATCAATCTTCAGTTAGTTCAGGACCAGGGGTGGAGGAATGGAGGTTTCTGCAAATGGGACACTGGCCCCAGGTTTCCCTCAAAGCATTGGTGGTCAAACTTCTGGAGTGGTATCTTGCCGACTCTTCTCACGTTGTTAAACAGGAACAGACTCAAACCTCCCCTGAAGGAGATCACCAACAAGGATAAGCTCACTGTCTCACTGCTCATTCCCTGCCATTGCCACCAGAGCCACCTGGAGGCTCAGTGGAGTAACTTCCCAGGATGTATCCTCATTGGACCAGTTAGCCCTGTGCACAGAGGGACTTTGAAACATGGTTTCTCTTTCAGTAATTCCCTTTTGACTCATAAATGTATCAGCCTCAATGAGGAAGCCCCAATAGGTCAAGCCTTCATTGCCTGCTTGTGCTTCATAACCAGCATGGTACCGGGCAGAGAAGACTCAGAAAGAGTGGAAACCCTGATATGACCACAGAAGCCTTCCCAAGAGTGGATGTAACTTAATCAGTCGATACTTTCTTACAGTTTTTGAGGTGTGCTTTTGAGAAAACTCCTGTTGAAATATACCTGTCTTCCAAATACCAGAGCTCAGCACGTATCAGAAAGCCCTAGCCCCTCTCCCTGTCTGAAAGGCTGATATAGTGGGAGCTCCACTAGCAGATTGTGAGGCCACCTCCCCATCCAAGACGATGAGGACTTAGGGTTGGCACAACAGTGTGGCTAAGGGAACTTAATTTATTCCAAAAGTTAAGTTCTCTGTGGCTCAGGAGACACAGCAACTGTTTTTCTTGTTGTTAAACAGTTTTCCTTCTCCCATCATTCTCTTTTCCTCCACATCCCTAATTTAGTCTCACAGGCAGCATGTTTTTGGTTTTCTGTGTACTTTAGTTTTGGGCCCCTCTGACAGGCTGACAGGTTTACAGACATATGGTGTCTTCAGCAACTGGGTCTTACCTTCAAGAATATTTTACAGTTTTAAAGGAAGGGAAAAACTGCTTCAACTATTTTCTGTTAGTGGAGTCAAGTAACATGGTTCTGACCTTTGTATTCTGATTTAAAAGGCTTTATTTATGTCAAGGAAGAACCCAATGTTAATATTCGTTCTCTGGAAATACATTATCATTTCCCAAGTGCCAAAGTTGACACATGTTGGTCAGATGATCTTAACAATGTAAATTCTTCATCCATCCAAGCCACAGCAAGGTATACACACCCGCCTTCCACTTATGATTCCAGGTTCATGGAATTAATGAAAGAGAGATCAGAGAGAGGGACATGAGGAAGGAAGAAATCCTCAGGCAGACAAAGATGCCTCCAGTTCAGCCCCACAGTGGACACCTTGTCCTATGCACTCACAGATGGCTGCATTCTGTTCTACCCTTTGCTCAAAGCATCTTCAGAAATATGACTTGCTTTTTAGAAAAAAAATCATAAAAGGAAATATAAGATCTACAGGGAAAAAAAGGTTATGATCCCAAATGGGCCCTCAGTAAGTACAGGAAAGACGGCCTTTCAACTCTCTCACCTCCCGCAGTCAGTGGTACCTAAACAGTGTCTCCAGGCTCTCATACTGGTCAACTTTCCACCAACAACTCATTCTCCAGTCATTTTCATTAGTCTTAAAAATAGTTAAGCAAAAATCACATTCATTATCATTGAAAACATGAGCAAAACACATAAGTTACTTAATACAATTGTAAAGTAATGCTAAGAAAATGACTTTCTGCTAATGAGATATTGATGTCATCCAACCCAAAAAGAATCACTCATTCAAGTAAAACAAAGCCATTTTTATTTTATTTTTCCCTTTAAAAAATTGTGGAATTTGCAGATATTTAAAAATAACCAGAAATAAAAATAATGATTGATATGCATTCTCTGTTGAGCATGGACTCTTCTGGTCTAGTTGATGTAGCTCAGGCTGCAGTTGCAGTAACGATGAGTGAGTGTACTGTACTCCTGCAAAAAGGGCTGTGTCACATAGCAGTTCCAAGGACAGACAGTGGGAGGCAGTGATGAATGCACTCCCCTCTATGAGTGTGTGTACACAGGTACAATTACATTGCTGGGGCTGGAGAGATGTCTCAGCAGTTAAGAGCACTGTCTGCTCTTGCAGAAGACCCAGGTTCAATTCCTGACACACACATGGCAGTTAACAAGCATCTGCAATTCCAGTTTGAGGGATCTGATGCCATCTTCTGTCCTCTGCAGGCACTGAAGGAAATGGGTGCACTTATGTACATACAAGCATAACACTCATACACATAACAAATAAATAAATAACCCTATTACATTGCTTTCTTTATTTAATATCAGACTATAAAAGTGGAAATCCTGAGGCTTCACATCATCTCACATTGTGGAGCAAGGCCACCATGGCCCTCAGCTGTCTGTCTTCTGTGCCACTTCCTGTGCTGGGGAAGGATGTCCATAGCACATGGACACTCAGAGCAGAACCAAAGAGCTCATATTTACCCCTTTGCGTCACACTGCATTGCCAGGTTACATACAGACTCAACTTCCTGTACACTTCCACACTTGCCTGAAAACCAGACTTCAGAACTCAGTGAGGCTGGTTTGCCTCTGCTTCTGTTCTGCTCTGCCCCTTCTTCCTACAATATCATGTCATTTCTCTCTTGAGTTGGGACTGCCTGAATTCTGAAAGTTATCAAAATAGTTTCTCATTTGTGCCCAATAGCATGTCCCCAGCCCACACAGGCACTTTGATGAATAAGCACCCAGCCTACAGCACAATGGAGTTTTATTGCAAAGTCTTCCTGATGTCAACTGAGCAAAAATGGTGTTTTGACTCTTCACACTTCTGCTGGACTAGAGTAAACAAAGATCTTGCTCATTCCAATAAACTATTTAATTAAGAAAGTTGTTGAAATGTCAATAAATATTCAAAAGGCAAGCTTTCTGAAGATAATTTGAAATTCTAATTTTCTGGCTGTGATACATGAGAGTTGAGGATGGAAGATGATTAGTTAACCACCTGAGCTTGTTTATGAGTCCGCTGGCAGTATTTAGCATCATGGAGAGAAAGGGATGGGACACACAGTGAAGCCCTTGAAAGATTCATCATCCCAAGGGATCAGAGAGGAAGGAAGTCTGGTTTCTGCTTTTTCTAGTCCAAACCGCTCATTTGCAAGGTTTCTAGAAACCAAGTGGAGAAATGTTCTCAGGACCAAGGGAAAAGCTGTGAGAACAAAGCATTCTGTGCTGGGTGAGGCCAGTGATATAGGACCAATCTAGTTAAAGAGTGCCTATGAAATGCCAGCCAACTTGACAGTGACCATGAAGTGCTTGTCTGATGTAAGGAACCAGGCAAGAATGTACTACCATCTCCACTCAGTTTTGTACCTGAGGTTCTTGCTTGGTGCAACAATGGAAGAAACAGGACTAAAAGGCATCTAGATTGGAAAGAAAGAATTGAATTCTCTTTCTCTAAAAACAACAGTATTGTTTATGTACAATATGAAGTCATCTATTTTTAAATGACTATAAGCAATTATGAGTATACTGATATTTCAAGGTACAAGGTCAATATAAAAACAATCAGTGACATTTGCAAAAACTAGCAAAGAAGTATCCAAAATAAAAATACAAAAATTTCAATCACAGTGTCATCCAAAAAAGTTAAATAATAAAAATAAGGCAGAAAAATATATGAAAAGCTTGTATATTAAAAGCCAAAATCCATTGTTGAGAGAAATTTGAAAAGACAGAACTTTTTTATGACCAATTTTATGACTTAAGAGATAGAATGCCCATGTCTGGGGCCACTTGTGGTTGCCACAGCCCGGGGTTGAGCAAGGTGAGGGGTAGGCTATTCTTCTGCCTTCTGATGTGCAGAGGTCTCAAATGTGGTGTTCAGCATATGTGCCCATACTAAGAGCTGTGTGACCCAAGACACAGTGGGGCATGATGAAGTAAGAGTCACTCATGGGTCTGGAGACTCAACATGGTTTGGACAGCAGTTCTTCACATATTTGTACAGTCAATGCCATCTCAGCCATATTCCCAGAAGGCTTTTATTTGTTCAACACATACCAATAAGTTGAGTCAAAAAGAATCATATGAGGGCTAAAGAGCACTGGCTCCTCTTGCAGAAGACCTGGTTTTGAATCCCAGTACCCACATATCAGCTAACAACTGTCCATAGGTCCAGCTCCAGGGAATTTGACACCTTCTTCTGACCTCTGTGGGTACACAGGTGCACTTTCATACCTGCAGGGAATACATTCATACCCATAAAACAAAAATAAATGAAAAAAATATCATATGAAACACAAAATTCAAAATAATCAAAATCAACTAAAAATACTAATGAACCGGGAATCATAACACTGTAAGAAGTCTTATAATAAAAACTACAGTAATCTGACAGTGCACAATCTTCAGAACAAAAAAGCTACAAAGTGTGACACAAGGTCAGAGATAAGAACAGTTGATATTCAGCAAGGACACACACGAAGTTCAGTGAAGAAAGTTCACTTCTTTTACTTAAGAAGTGGTGCCAAACAGATATGTGTAGAAATTAAATTACATGTGTATCTCATTCCATATGCAAGTACTAACTCATAATGCATTGTAAGTCTAAATGTCATTTCTAAAACTATAAAACTTATAGAAGAAAAAGTAGGAAAATAATCTTTGTGGCCTTTGGCAGGGAAAATATTCTTAGGTTCAATTCCAAGTGCATTAGCCAAAGAGGGAAAGAATTTAGACAAACTGAAGTTAAAAACTGTTATGAGAATGTAAAGTTACAAAATGAAAAGCCACAAATTAGGAGGAAAGTGTTAGAGCAAATATCTGTAAAGGATCTGTATCCTTTATATAAAATACCCTCAGAATATAACTAGCAAACAAACCAAGTAAAAGAATGTTGGGCATAATGCAAGGTGGGCCTAGCCAGGCCACTTGCTAGGAGGAATAGAGGCATGGCTCCTGTGGGTGTGGCGTTCTGCTCTGGCTAGTTGAGAGACCAGCACCTGGAAAGAATCTGCCTACCTGGGGACGAACTTACTATTGGCTATATTTGGGACCCCACCCATAAGGTCATTGGCTATCCAGACCTGTAAGAGCTTTGGCACATGTTCAATAAACGAGTTGGCAGGGCCACGCGCTTGGCCTGCTTCCCATCCATCTCCCGGAGTCTGCGGCTTGACTCTCCGTCTACTTGCCCCCAACCCCACTCGGGCTGGCCTCAAGTGTTACGACCCCCATAAAAGAATAGATGATTTAAACAGATCTTTTATCAATGAAGAAAGAGAAATAGCAAACAGAAACAAGGAAATATGCTCATCATTAGCTAACAAGAAAGTAAAAATTGTCAACATTCCACCTAAGAACAGCACAGAGCCAGGTGTGGCAGAACACCACAGATGGCAGAGCTCACTCTGCCAACCCCACCATCACCACCTGAGGACTTTGTGTTGTGGATCCCAGTGCTATTCCCACAGATAATATCACCCAACCTGCTAACCCTAGCTTTGGAGGCCTGAGGATCATGAAGAGCCATACACCCTATACAAGTAGCACTGCCACCTACAGACCCAAGACTAGGCTAGTGGAGGGCCCCCTGGATCCCTGAGTACCTCTCACAGACTTCTGAGAATCTGGAGCAAGAATCCACTCATCCTATGCTCAGAAGTTGCATCTAGCCCTAATTGAGACAGGACCACTTCTGATCACCCAATTGCACATCAACACTGAGTGGCCCCAAGACATAACCTCCAGCATCTTTCAACTGATCCAAAAACTGACAAGTCAGTGTAATGGCAAACATTGATACAGATATCCACTCAATAAAGGTGAGACAGATATCCACACAAAGTGAGACTATCAGGGTCCCACCACAATAAAAGAAACAGCACAAAAAATACCAAAAGACAATATGTCTCCTCCAAAAATTAGTATTCCTATAATAATATTTCCTGAGAAGAGCAACTTAGATGACACACAAAAAAAGTATATTCAAAATAAGAGTTATACATATGTTTAAGGAATTCAAAGGGTATATGAATAAATGCCAGAATAAAGACAGCAAAACCACAAAGAAATGGTTCACTGAAATCTAAAAATATTATCCTAGTTATGAAAATAGAATTTACTAAAGATACAGATTTTTCTAATTTTATGTGCATGAGTGTATTATTTGCTGGTATGTACATGGGTGCATCCATGTCATGCAGTGCCTGCATAGGACAGATGAGGGTGTCGGATTCCCTGGAACTTGAGTTATTAGCTGCCATGTGGGGGTTGGGATCCAAACCCAGGTCTTCTGCAGAACAGGCCAGTGCTTTTACCACTGAGCCATCTCTCCAGCTCAAAGATACAGATTTGAAGAAAATACAAATTCAAGTAAAACCTAAAATTTGGTAAGTCAAATGAAAATCTCAATAGAGAACTGCAGCAGTAGAATGGATCAAACAACAAAGAATATCAGGACCTGAGGACAAATCAGAGGAACTGGCTAACTCAAAGAAAATGTTAAATCTAGAAAAGAAAATTTAAAAAAAAGAATGGAACATGCAAGAACTACGGGATACTATAAAAAAAAATCTATGGTTCATACATATAGATGAGTCAAGGCTCAGACAATAGTCTCAAAGACATCAAAACAGATACTTCTAAGTCTAGAGACTCCTATTAAGGTGAAAGAACACCAGAAAAGAAATTCCTCATTTAATCATCAAAACACTAAATGTAGACAACAAAGTATATTGAAAACATCAGAGATTGGGCTAGTCTCCTACAAATTACAAAAGACTACAAGTGCCAGCCCAGACTAGTATACCTAGCAAATCTAACAGTCATAATCAAAGAAGAAAGAAATACTATACAAAATAAATCCAGGTCAAAGAAATTTATGAATGCAGAGCCAGCACTATAGAAAATACTGGAAGTAATAATTTAGAATAAAGAATGAGAAAAGCATACCCAAGAAGCAAAGAAAAAAAAAAACAATTGTCAAGTTATTGATTAAGCAAAGGAAGACTAAGAAAACAGGCATGATTTTCCTTGGCCCACGTCCTAGTCTCCTTCTGACCTTGGACACAGCCTCACCTTTGCTCTTAGCACTTCTGATCAATGGACTACACTCTTGTTCCAGGCCTGCCCACTGCATCCTGATCCCATGTACTCAGGGGAGCTCAATTTTTCAGGCTAGTTTGTTACAGCCTTCATAGACTGTCCCCACCTTCAACTTGCCTCTACCTACCCCCGACTGGCCATCTACTCTGACTGTCCCCACATCCAACCAGCCTTGAATTCCTGTGACAAGCATTTGTCTCTGGTAAGTCTGATCCCACCCAGTGCAATTCTACTCCCTTAACACTTGAGCAACTCCATTCTCCCCTACCCTTGGACACAGTCACAGATTTGCTCTTAGCACCCCAGATATCTGGGTTAGTTGTTCGTCCAGACCTACCTAATGTGTCCAGATCACCCAGATCACCTCTACTCAGATCAGCTTAATTTTTCATTGTAGTTTGTCAGAACTGTCACAGGCTTTCCTCACCTCCAACTTGCTTTTGCATTCCTGAAACTAGCCTTCTAACCTGGCAGTCCTCACCCCCAACTTGCCATGGATTCTTGAGACCAGCCTTCCCTGGTAACTCTGACCCTGCCCACTGCATTTCCACTCCCCTAATGCTGCAGCAACTCAGGTATCCTCCACATCCTATTCTTCTAGTTTTGGGTACGCCCAATTTTGCTTTTAGCCCCCAAGATCTCTGTATTATCCTCTTAGCTCTGCATGGCAGTGAGTTCTCCAAATCACATCATGCTAGTCCTCCTACATTGGTATCATCTGCAGCTGCTCCCATTGGTGAAGGACCCTTTAGTAGGAGCTCAGATTTTTCAGACTGCATGAGAACATCTGATGTCAGTCTCTGCTTAGCAATATTCCTGAACTATGCTGTGCCTGCTAGCTGAAGGGGCCCCAACCTTAAGAGAGAGCCTGAGGAAGTCTGATCTCCTATCACCTGTACCTCCACAGGAACTCCTGAGCAGCTGGACTACAGCCATTTGGTCCCTCCAATATAAAATCAAAAGAGAGAACTTGAAGCTTTGACCAACCAGTTTCTCATACTGAGTAAGAAAACAACAAAATCACAAGTATACAAATAGAATCACTCTTCAGCTCAACGAAGGAAGACTTGAGTCTTATATCAGAATCACAAACAACAAAAGGACTCCATATGACAAAATCACAAAGAAAAAATGATAATATGAAAAACCAAAATAATATGTCCCCACCAAATATCACCAGTTCTATCAAAAAGTTCCACAAAAAGCCAATAGAAATAATCCAGGACTCAGAGTTTAAAAGAACAATCATAAACATAATCCAAAAAGTCAATGAATTTAAAGAACACAGAAACAAAGAAAGCACTGAAAGATAGGGATAACGTCTGACTGAATTCACAAAAGAGATAAAACCACTGAAGAAAATTCAGGCTGAAATGAAGAAGGAAGTAAAACATTCAATAAGCCAATTAGAACCTATAGGATAAAGTATCACCAAAAAAATGGTAAGATATGATAAGTTGGAGAATTGGAGCATTCAAGCAAGGATTATGAAATATTAAAAAACAAAACAGGAATAGAATATGCAAGAATTGTGGGACACCACAAAAAGACCAAATTTACTCATGATAGGCATAGAGAAATGAGAAGAATCACAGAGTAAAATGGTATTGACCAGAACTTCAGCAGGATTGTAGAAGAAAATTTCCCACAATTAAAGAATGACATGCCTATACAAGTAGGAAAAGCACATTGAAACCAAATAGACAGGACAAGAAAAGAAACTCCCCATGGAATATTGTAGTAAAATCACTAAATGTACAGAACAAAGAGAGAATACAGAAAGCTGCAAAAGAAAAAAATCACGTTACATATAAAGGAAAACCCATTAGAATTACAGCTGACATTTAAATGCAAACTGTGAAAGCCAGAATAGGCTGGACCAAAGTATTGCCAGTTCTAAATGATGATAGATGCCAGCCTAGAATACTTTACCAAGCAAAAATGTTGATTATAGCTGAAGGGCAAATAAAAAACTTCCATGGCATAAATAGGCTGAAAGAATTCATAAACACAAAAGCAGCCCTTCAGAGAATTCTTGAAGCAGTACAAAGAGTTGAAGAAAGGAATAACCAAAACCAAGGGGCAACAGAAAAAACTAAATGAAGACATAATTGGGGAACCACAAGAATGTTAGACCAAGAATGCAAACAGAAATTCAACTGATAGGAGCCAATACACATATTTCAATAACAATTTTAAACATCAAAGACTGAGCTCCCCAGTCAAAAGACACAAGCTAGTTGAATGGATCAAGAAACAAAATGCATCTTTTTGTTCTGTGCAAGAAACCTAGCTCACCTTCAAGAACAAGCACTACCTTAAGGTGAAAGAATGGAAAAAAAATATTCCAAGCAACTGGCACCAAGCAGGAGTTGCCAATCTCATATATGACAAAATAGATTTCAACTAAAATTAATAAGAAGAGATAAAAAAAAGGTCACTTTATTGTGATCAAAGGAACAATTAGCCAAGAAGATATTACAATCATGAACATATATGCACCAAACTCTGGTGTGCCCAACTTAATTTAAAGAGTACTACAGGACATTAAGACACAGATTAAACCCAACTCACTAATAGTAGGGAACTTCAGTATTCCACTATCTCAATTAGACAGGTCAGCCAGATAGATAATAGAAAGACATCTGAATCAAACAAAGCTATACACCAAATAGTCATAACAGAAATCTGCTAAACATTCTGCCCAAGCACCAAAGAATACATATTCAGTTCAGCATCCCATGGAATTTTCTCCAAAATCAACCACAAAGCAAAGATCAACAGATACAAAAAATTGAAATGTCATGCATTCTATCAGACCACAGTACATTAAAGCTTAAAATCAACACCAGAAGAGCCCTTGTAACTTCATGAACTCATGGAGATGAAAAAGCATACTCCTAAATAATGAATCAGTTAAAGGAGAAATTAAGAAATAAAAGTATTCCAAGAATTAAAAGAAAAGAACAATACAATACAACACAACTTCTGGGACATTTTAAATGCTGTCTGAAGAGGAAAGTTTATGACTCTAAGTAACTACCTTAAAATCAGAAATAGTACAAATAAACGACTTAACACTGCAATTCAAAAATCTTGAAAGATGACAACAAATGAAACCCCAAACCCAGTAGGAAAAAAAGAATTAACAAAAATGAGATTAGAAATTAATGAAACAGCAAAAGATAAATCAATGCGTTCAAGAACTGGTTCAGTGAAAAGATAAACAAGATAGATGGACTTGTAGCCCAGTTAACCAAAAGAAAGAAAGAGCAACTCCAAATCAACAAAGTCAGAGATGAAAGCAGAAATATCACAACAGACCACAAAAGGATCCAGAACATTATAAGGCAGTTCTTTAAAAACCTATACACTAATAAATTTGAAAATCTTAAAGAAATTGATGTATATTGAAAATCTTGTGAATCAGCAATGTTAAGCAACTTTGATGAGAAAAGATTAACATCTTAAACAGATTGACAACATTTATGATAATTGAAACAGTAATAAAAAAACTTCCCAGTTAAAAAAAGTCCAGGCCCAGATGGAATCATAGCATAATTTTACTGGACATTCAAAAATTTAATATGAATTAAATTATTCAAAAAGACATAAACAGAAGGAGAACTCCCAAATTCCATCTATGAAGCCAAAATCACTCTAATACCCAAACCAGGTAAAGATACAACCAAAAAAGAAAATTATTGACCCAAATCTGTAAGGAATATAGATTAAAAATTCTCAACAAAATATTTGCAGATATCATACATACATCAAAAAGATCATCCACCATTATCAAGGTGACTGTATTCAAGAAATGCAGGGATAGTTCAATATATGTAAGAAAATGTCATAATCATACAAATGAACATGAGAAAAACCATGGTTATTTCAATAGATGCAGAAAATGTCCTTGAAAAAATTCAAAATGCATCTATATTAAGAGTCCTAGAGAGAACTGGACTGGAGGGAACATACCTCAGCATAATTAAAGTTATATACAGCAAATCCACACTGGAATTATTCCCATTAAAATTAGGCACCAGACAAGACTTTCCACTATCTCCACTCCTTTTTAATATAATGCTTGAAACTCCTGTTAGAGCAACAAGACAAGAGAAAGAAGATAAAGGAGTACTCATTGGAAAACAAGAGGTCCAATTTTTCCTTTTTGCAGATGATGTGATATTATACCTAAGAAATGCCAAAAATTCCACCAGAAAACTCCTGGAAATAATTAACACTTTCACTAAAAGTGGTAGGTTACAAAATTAATGTACAAATATCAGTAGCCTTTCTATATGCCAATAATAAGAAATTGGACAAAGAGTACATGGGAACCTTCCCATTCACAATAGCCTCAAAAAATAGCTTGGAATAAACCTGGCCAAAGACATTAAAGACTGCAACAATGCAAATTTTAAATCTTTAAAGAAAGAGTTTGAGGACACCAGAAAATAGAAGGACCTCTCACACTCATGGATTGGAAGAATTAATATTGTGAAACTGACCATCCTACCAAAAGCAATATACAGATTCAATGAAATCCTTACCAAAATTGCCATGTATTATTCACAGAATTAGAAAAAACATCCTAAAATTCATATTGAAACACAAAGACTCCAGATAGCAAAAGCAACCCTGAGCACAAAGAGCAATGTGGGGGCTGTGACTATACCAGACCACAAACTACATTACAGAGTGACAGTCATAAAAACATCATGGTACTGATACAAAAATAGACATGTAGATCATTGAACCAAAATTGAAGACCCAAATATATTCATATTCTAGTCACTTGATAATTGACTCAGGGGGCAAGAACACTTACTGGAGGAAAGATAACATCTTTAGAAAATGAAGCAAACTGAATCTTCATTAGTAGAAGAAATGAAAGTAGACCCTCACCTTTCACCTTGCACAAATGTCAACTTCAAATGGATCAAAGACTTCAGTGTGAAACCTGAAACTCTGAAACTGTCAGAAGACATAAGTTGTCAGGAATTAAGGTCAACAGTCAACAAGTGATACCTCATTAAACTAAAAAGCTTTAGTACAGCAAAAGAAACAACCATGGAAGTGAAGAGAAAACCCACAGAAGGGGTGAAAATCTTCACCAGTGACACCTCTGACAGAGGCCTAACGTCCAGAATATATAAAGAACTCAAAAACCAAAGAATCACGGAAACAAATGACCCTATTAAAAGATAGACTAAGGATCTGAGCAGATATTCTCAAAAGAATAAAGAAATATGGTTAAGAAACATCTTAAAAAGTGTTGAGCATCATTAGTAATTAGGGAAATGCACATTTAAAACACTATGAGATTTCATCTTACTTCAGCAAAACTGGTTAAGATCAAGATAACAAATAAGATCAATAATCTTAATTAGTAAAACATATTAGTAATCTGTACTGTGGGTCCCTGGACAGGATTCCTATATTAAGTTTCACTCACCCAAGGCTCAGGGACCATTGAAGAAGTAGAGCAGACAGATTCTAAGAGCCAGGGAGAAGGTGCATTCCCATGTGGAAATTGAATCCTGTCTGCACCTGGGACCCTGCTCATATGAACCTATAGCAATAGTGTTGGTATGTTCAAGACCCATGCACATTCAAGCACATAAAAACCCAGCATAGAACTGGTGAACTGGACAGTATATTCCAATCTTTGCTGAAGAAATACTGGTAGCTGATTACTATTGGATTAGAAAGAGCTAATCTTAAAGTGAAGGACTTTGGATAGACTAACTAGACTTCAGTGAATGAACTTGCACTGAGCAACATCTAGGGACAGTACTATGGAGTTGGAGCTCACCAATGAACAGATCATCCAGACAAAAAGTGAAGAGAGAACTAATAGAGCTAAATCCTACATCAAATGAACCTAAGAGCTAGCTACAGAGATGAATGGATGGTTTAACATATGTAAATCAATAACTAATCCACCACATTAATAGTCTCAAAGACAGAAACCACATGATCACCTCATTATATGCAGAAGAAGCCTTTTATAAAATCAAACATCTCTTCATAATAAAAATCCTGGAGATTCTCAAGATACACATCTAAACATGTGTAAGCGATATACAACAAGACCACAGCTAACATCATTCTAAATGGAGAAAACCTCAAAGCATTTCTACCCAAATCAGAAACAGAAAAGGATGTCTGCTTTCTCCACTCAATATAGTGCTTGAAGTCTTTGTTAGAGCAATAAGACAAAAGGAGGAGATAAAGGAGATACAGATTGGAAAGGAAAAAGTCATAGTATCCTTATTCACAGATACTTTGATTCTATACATAAAAGACTCTCAATACTCCACCAGAAGACTACTTGACATGATAAACACATTCATCAAAGTAGTAAGATAGTAAATTAACAAAATTGGGAGCCTTCTTATATACCACCACCAACATACGGAGAAAGAATTCAGGAAAACAATGCCATCATCCTCAAAAGAAAGTAGAAATATTTTAGAATAATTCCAAGCAAGGAAGTAAAAGATTTGTATAATGAAAACTTTAAGATACTGACGAAAATCATGAAAAGACCTCCCATGCTCAAGGATTAGTAAGATTAATATTAGGGAAATGGTCTTCTTGTCAAAAGCAATCTACAGATTCAATGCATTCCCCATCAAGATTCCAATGCAATTCTTCACAAAAATTGAAAAAAAATATAGTCTTCAGACTGGATAGATGGTTCAGCAGAGAGGAGGACGAACTGCTCTTGCAGAGGACCTGAATTTGATTGCTGGTACCCAGCTATCAGCTGTCCGTAATTCAAGTTCCAGGGAAATCTGATGCTCTCTTCTGACCTCCACTGGCACTGCATGACATGAGTACACTTCCATACAGGCAGGCAATACATGCATACACACAAAAAATAAAAAATAAAATATTAATATTTTAAATCTTAAAATTCATGTGGAAACACAAGTATAGAGGAGAATCAAAACAATCCTGAATAATAAAAACACTGCTGGAGACATTGCCATTCCTTATTTCAAGTTATGCTATAGGATTATAGTAATAAAAACAGCATGATATTAGCATCAAAACAGACACAGTCATCAATGAAATAAAACTGAAGACCCATACAGAAGCCCATACTCCTAAGCCACCTGAGTTTTGATAAAGGCAAAAAATACACATTGGAGAAAAGACAGCATCTTCAACAAATGATGCTGCTTCTAACTAGATAGCTGCATGTTGAATAATGACAATATATCTGTATGTTTCATCCTTCACAAACACAACTGTGAATGAATCACTGACCTCAACAGAAGACCTGATACTCTGAATCTGATGGAGCCATAATAAGTGATACACTGGCATCTACTGACACGGGAAAGGAATTTCTGAACAGGAACAGGTTGTGTAGACATTAAGACCAACAACTAACAAATTGGACCCAACAAAACTAAAACTCTTCTGTACAGCAAAGAACACCACCTCTCAAGTGAAGGGGCAATCTATAGACTGGAAAAAAATCTTTATCAACTGTGTATTTCCAAGATCATTGGTTATGAGATTATACCAAAATTTAGAGAAAAAAAAACCCTACAAACTAAACTAAATACCAGGGAAACAAAGAACCAATTTTAAAACTGGAGCAAATGGCTGAGCAATAGCTTTTTTATTGTTTGGCAGAGTGTCCTGTAGCAGCAGTTTGCCTGGAACTCAAATTTCAGACCAGGCTGGCCTCAGTCTCACAGAGATCTGCCTGCCTCTGCCTCCTGAGTGCTGGGATTAAAGGCATGTGCCATCATGCCTGACTGAGAAATACTGTTTTAATTTTTCAATATTTTTAGCCACCATAAAGATTCAAATTAAAACTACTTTGAGATTTTAACTTACTCCATTCAGAATGTTTTTTTTTTTAATCCAAATGACAGTAGATGCTGGTGTTGATATTGTACACATATTCACTGTTGGTGGGAGTGCAAACTTTTGCAACCACTTTGGAAATCATTGTGGAGGTCCTCAAAAAGATGGAAATAAAGCTATTATATAACCCATGTATATCACTGTTGGGAATATACCCAAAGATCTCTATATCCTTCAACAGAGATACCTGCTCATCCATGTTCCTCACTGTTCTATTCATAATTCCAGGAAATAAAACAGCCTAGATGTCCATCTGATGAATAATGAAAATGTGGCACATATACACAGTATTTTTATTCAGCTATAAAGTAAACTGAAACTATGAAACTATGAAATTTCCAGGCAAATGGATAGAGCTGGAAATAATCACTGAGTGAGGTAACCCAGTCCCAGAAAGACAAATATTGCATTTTTCCTCTTCTCATATGTGGATAATAGCTTAGGTATGTGTGCTTAAAATGGAGTAACAGTAGAAGTCAGGAATGTAGTAAGGGGCAATATTGGGCATGGTGGCACATGCCTTTAATCCCAGCACTCATGAGGCAGAGACAGGCAGATCTCTGTGAGATTGAGGCCAGCCTGGTCTGCATTCTTAGTTCCAGGCAGGCTGCTGCTACAGGACTTTCTGTCAAACAACAAAACATACATCAAGTGAGGGAGAACAGAATGCAGACTGTAGGAGAGAAAGGAGAATAATGGCGCAGGAAAGGGTCCTGGGTAGAGTAGAAGAGAGGTAACTAACATGAAAGGCATTTGAAAAAGTCATAAAGAAACCTACTACTGTAGAAGCTTCCTAAATATAGACATACATAGAGAGTTTAAGCGGAGTTACCTTATCCTCTTCCAGATCATATAGGGCATCATGTAAGAATCCCAGTTCTGGATTTGGGTTACCTCTTTTGGAATGGTTGGTGACTGGGATTCCACAGACATAACAAATCGTATATGCTATTGCTATTGCTCTTAGTTGATCTCTAGGACTTTGTGGTAAGACCTTATTGTTAAAGACCTACATACTTAAATTATAGGACATGGAGAAGTCAAGCTGCTACAGACATAGAAGTTTCATCCCTACTGGCTAGCTTTCATAGTGCTAGAAGGTGCAATGTACTCTGCCTGGGGAGAAAAGTAATTAACACTTTTACCCAACTGTTAACTGTGAGATTTACAATAATGACTGGCTTGTCAAGATATGCACACTGGGGCTGGAGAGGTGGTTCAGTTGGTAAGAGCACTGGTTGCTCTTACAAAGGACCAAAGTTCAGTTCCCAGCTACCAACTGTGCAGAACTACATTTCCAGAGGGTCCAGTGCCCTCTCTGACTACTGTGGGGATTGCACACATGGATGCACTTACATATATGCAGGCAAAACACACATGCACAAAAATAAAAATAATCAAAATAAATTTTAAAACACAAAATGAAAGGTAGAATGCCTAAAATTTTAAAAAACTGACCATGCTTGAAGGTTGAAGACTATGTAGAGAAACTGGTAATTTTATATAAAATAGGTGGAAATGCACACTGGCAAAAACACTTTGGGGGTATATCTGGTATTTTCATGAGCAAAGTTGAACACACACTACCATAAGATCTATTCTCTTAAGTAATTACTCAGGAAAAATGAAAGCATAGGCTTATACAAAGACCTGTACATGGATGTTCATAATTTCTTCATAAACAAGAGTCAAAAAAGTGAAAAGTATCCAACACCAGTTAAGAGGTGAGTAAGTAAACTGTATATACCTACAGTGGACTACTACCCAGGAATTAAATACAGGGACTATTGATACATACAATGGCATGGAAATTTCAAAATAACTATGTTGAGAGAATAAAGAAAAATGTATCCTGTTTGATAGCATTTATATAAATTTTAGAGATTACAGACTAATATCTTGTATAACAGCAGTTGAAAACACATTAACTGTTGCTTAGAGACAGGGATGGGTGAATGAATATGTTCACAATTTAGATGGTGATGATGGTTTCACCTGCCAAAGTTTATTCAATTAGATGCCTTAAATATGTGTAATTTTTGTGTATTTATAACTAAAAAATTCTACTCAGGAATGGAAATGGAATTGTGATAAGGGTAAAATAAATCTCCCAGAACACAAAGATGATAGACAACCTGTCCCTCATATAAAACAATAACAAAAAGCAAGGACAAATCAGAAGCATTCTACATCAAGAGCTGGCATACACTCTGAATGATGTTTGCCACTGCCCAAGCTCCTGTGGAGTTAGATTATTAGTATGGAGTTGTGGGAGTTGTCAAGAGGGGTTTGTATTATGGGAGTGGAGTCCTCACGAATGGATCATGTTTTCCCTGCAGGAGTGGGAAAAGGTACTTTGGAGGGTGTCTCTTTTTTCTCTTTTTCCAGTGCCCATTTCCCCTTCCATTCTTTTCTGTTCTCTGTCTAAGAAACCTGTATCTTGCCCCACGTGTCATCACTATAACTTGCCAGCTTCCATAGCCACGAAGCAAAATAAAAGCTGAGGGGTATTGTTACAGTAACAGAAAAATTGGCTAAAACAAGTATCAAATCACAAGTGCAAAATTTGACTAGCAGTAGCACAGGAGAGAAGATACAAGGAATTTTCCTTAAAATAATATATGAAAATATGTTCAAACTTAGAAACAAGGACCTTTAGATATTGGTTTAACCTAAGATCACAAACTACAACTAAATAAAGATTTATACTAAATCTACTTTGTGAAACACCAGAAAGATATCAAAGACGCTCGCGGTAGCACAGTTAGGAGTGGGGATGAGTCACTGAATGATAAAAGATCACCTGTCTAAGGCAGACTGGATGAGGAAAGGGATCTCTAACAATAAGTCTGAAAAAAGCAATATGGAAATCTACTATTTTATAAGCTTCATATATATAATATAAAAGACTTTAGTTGGAGTTACTCCACATAGGGGATAACTTCCCTGAAGCCATAGGCTGCCAAATAAAAATCCCAGTGCCAGGTATGGAATATCTCCCCTCCAGTTCTTCGTTAGAAGTATCCTGGAGAACCCCGAAACAATATAGGTTAGTACCATTGCTCTTGGTCGCCCACAAGATCTTGGCAGTAAGATCCTATTGCTGAAGACACCACACACTTTGATCACGGTACATGGAAAAATGAAGTTGGTACTGTCCAAGAAGCTTCCTCCCTATTGGCTAGCTTTCATAGTACTGGAAGGTGCTATGTAGCCTGCTGAGTGGAAAAAATGAACACTGTGAACTACAATAATGGCTGATGTGGCAAAATATGGCCATCAGTACAATACTGGTAGTAATGTTAGAGGTATAACTAACCATTCTTTGGATTTAAGGCATGCAACACAGGAGAATTCCAATGCTGGTATTGTAAATCTTGCCAAGAACAAATGGTTGGGGAGTACCAGAGCCCCAGTAGTGAACCTACTGCTATTGTTCTGCTGAACAGACACAATATCAAACTGCCCTCTGAATTTGTACCTCCATATCCAGACTAGTGCAGCTCTGAGACCTCATTGGAAAAGTTTCCTTGTGCAATGGACCATGATTAATTGGCTTTCAACTTTTTAAATAAACTCATATAAGATCTTTATATCAAGTACAGTGGGGTGCAGACTGTGGATACCCTCAACTCTTGATATGCCATCAAAGGATCCTGCTTTCCAGGCAGAAGTCAGCAGTATTTAAGGTTTTTGTTTTCTTTTCCTTGTTCTGATTAGTTTTTCATCTTTGAAGAGAATACTAACTCTTGAACTGCACTTATAAAGTACAGCTCAGTAATGTGTACATTCATTAGCTTTCAATTATTATTCTAAATCTATAAACATAGTACTAAACATTAACATTTTGTGATTGTAGGCCCAATATAAATATTTTCAACCTTGATAATATAAATATTTCCAACCTTGATAATATAATTATAATTACAACTAACAAAATTAGAAGAAGGGAAACGAGGAGAAATTCATCAAAGAATAAGACTGCTAATGTTTTCATCTAAAAAATAGTGTCGTTGTATCATTAACAGTAGCCAAGATATGGACTCAACATGGGAATTAATAGATGAATAAAAGAAGAAAATGTGGCCTATATACAACAGTCCAGGTTGTTACTTAGCCATAAAAAGATATTATAAGTCTTGTCATTTGCAGCAAAGTGCATAGAAGTGGAAGGTCCTCTGTTAAATTAAATCAGTCAGACGTAGGACAAATATCCCATGTTCTCTCTCACATATGAAACCAAGAAAATTGATCTTAAAGTAGAAGAGAGGATAGGGATTGCCAGAGTCTGAGGAGGGTGATGGAAAGATGAGATGGCAAGACATTTGACAACCACAGCACAACATAAGTTCTAGTGTGGGCAACACAGCGGACAGCAGTATTTTGCAATAACCTGTCATATACTTTATGAAATGCTGGGAGAGGAGCTTGGAGGCTATGAAGAAAAGAAGAGATGAATAGGGCATGCACTGGAGAATTAAATTAAAAATAAAACAATAAGACAATTGTGAGGCAAGAGATAATCACCCAAACCCAGTGAAACAAATAGAGGTTTAACTTACTAAAGGTGTTGTCTAATCTTCTGGTGGTCAGGGCCAGTAATCTGCCTGTTTTGAGATATACAGGACCACCCAGCACACTGTGTGCTCCCATTTCAATGGAGCGCTTATTTATTTATATCTTGTTTTTTAATGATGCAGGGGATTGAACAGGATCTTCTGATCTTCTGTATGTATTCTACTGCTGAGTGACAGGCCCAGCTGCAGTCAACTTATTTTAAGCACAGATGTTTTCTATGTTGCTCTCAGTTGATTCTAAGTTGAACCTGCTTATCTAAAAGCAAGGGTCATGAAATGTCTCCACCTAACACCAGGAATACCTCAATCAATAAACCCTGCTGGTGTAGTCACACCCACAGTATCTCAAATCTGTTGCAACCTTTAAAGTGTCAGACTCTCTGAAAGTTATTCTCATTACAAGGGAGCAGTGATAAACCTTATCCTTCACAAGCTAGTAAAATGGAAGTCCCAACAAAAACTGTAAAACAATCACACGTGAATGCAGGTGATCGCTGCAGAGAGCTGGGGACTGAGCAATCTGAGTCAAGGTTCCCTGGACGTAGTTTGGATGGAGGCTCTATGAGTACAGCTTGATCCTGGGGTGAGTCCTTAGAAGCAGCTCTTAGAAATTCAGGCAGATTTGGAAAGCATACCACCTGGACTCGCCCAGTGAAGAGGGGAGAAATATCTTTGCTGTGGTCTCACTACAAACAAAAGTAGTTTTAGCTATGTCCACATCATGACTCCAAAGCAGATCTGGAATACAAGATTTGTGCATAGCAGAACAAAGGAGGAAAATGGGTCCTAATGGCCTACTACTTTGTTTAAGTAGCCAGGTGTGGATACACGGCTGCTGCTCACCAGCATCTGGTCGCGTGTATCTTACATTGCTCAGGGTCACTGCATGGGAAAGGGGGACCTGCTCTCAGCAGCAGTGCTCTCTGCATTCAACTGGCCGTGATCTGAGCGCATTCACCTATGTTCACCCCGCAAATGCATTTTATGTTCTTACTGGGAAAGCAGCCAGAGAAGTTGCCTTAAAATGCTTAACTCAAGGGACGAAATGTAACCAGAGAGGCAGGAAGATTACTTTTTGCTTTTTAATATACATTTCTTTCTTCTTTCCCTCTTTTTGTTTTGTTTGTTGAGACAGGGTTTCCTCTGTAGACCCAGTTGGCAGATCTGGAACTCACCATGGAGTCCAGGCTGGCCTTGAACTCACAGAGATCCACCTGCCTCTACCTATCCAGTGCTGGAATTAAAGGCATGCATAACCACACCCAACATTTCTTTCTCAAAATATTAATTTGAAGACAAGGACAGATAAAAACTCTTGTGTGTCTAGTTATTCTTTGATGTTCAGAGCATCAAATTAAATTGTGATTGTCTTTTCAATATTAAAGATTGAATCCAGGTTCTTACATAAAAATCACAATTTGTGATTTAAAATAAATCCTTGGCTATTGTGTTAGGCAGTCAAATAGGAATTTAAATTCTTTATATTTTCAAATAACCCAAGTGGACATGTGTAATTAAACAAGACTGGATTAAAATGACCACACCTTTCCACAACAGACCCTCAAGTAAGAAAAACAAATCAGCCTTCACATTTCTCAGTCCTTTTTTAATAAATTTGAATTCATTCAACAAGTTTCATATTGTATCTGTCACTCAATTTTGCTGATTTTTTTCATGTCAAATAATACCAAAAAATTACATCAATGTGCTTAAGCAAAACCGGGTTTAAATTTATCTTTACAATGAAATGAAATTGACATGGGTATCAATCAGGACAGCAACCACCTATTCCTACTAGAACAATCCTGTACTTACCTTGAACACATTTACTGACTTGGGAAGCAGAAAAATTAGTTAAGAATGACATGTTTGTGGGCCATCCCTAGGAGAGGTGTGGTGCATAAGCCACTCTGGGAGGTCACGGTTACTAGGTGAGGGGGAGTATTTAGTAATTCAGGAGAACATGGCACCTTTCAATGCAGTAGAAGAGGTAATCAGTCCAAGGCACACTAGCTAGTGTCCTGGGAAATTTAATCCACCAGGGCAGCTCTTTGCCCCAAGAGTCAATGTTACTCTGATGGAGAGCTCGCACTGACATGAGAGCCAGCATTGGTTTCAAGAATAACAAAATATTTTACCAGTTGTTCAGTTGGCTTACATAAAACGGCCAGAAATAGGAACTCATTTTCAGGTGGAGGGTTAAATTAAGAATTATAGACGCTTTATACTTTCAAGTTAGGAGATTTAAAGTTGGACACTCATCTTTACAGAATGTGTCCATGTGGGAGGGACAAACAATTGCAATGTGCCTGACCCTTAGAACCAGGCCCAGATGAGTCTGACATCCCCTCTGGGATGATCTCATTGATCAAAATATCAACTCCATGTTTGGACAGGAGAGAAGTGCTTTTGATGGGAGTGACTGAAGATGTCCCAGTTCCCATGTTGGCATTAAAAACCACAATACTGCTGAAGCTATGTCATTTTAAACTTAATGGGAATATTACCATGACATACTTTCTAGTTCATCTGAGATTTGGGGGTACCGAGTGGGCCATGGTATAGGTAACCCAACCCCTTGACAGTCCTGGGGTTGGTGAGCAGAAGCAACTCTTGTTTAAAGATGATTCCAGTCTGGTCAGTCTTTCTCTGCTGGGACTTATGCAGGAGGGCTCTTGAGTTGTCATAAGCATATCTGAATAGGGCTAATAAAAGACTGTCATCAGAGACTTCAACATTGTGAGCCCTCCATGAAGCATTCTGGAAATACAGTACTACTAAGAAAATAATGGTTTATTACTTTGAGTTGTTGAGGAATTAAACTTTTCTGTCCTTACTCAAGAGCTCTGGGCATGGGTAACAGCCACCTCGCATCAGAGGTCATGGTGGATTCCTCCCCGTACTCACACCCTGGTTCAGATTGTTACTGTGGAGTGATGAGAGGTGATTTTAACAGAAGAGAACCACAAATCCCACTCTTCTGCGAGCACACCCAGAGTTCTCCTCTCAACACTTCACATTCTTTTAAAAGTGGAGAAGCTACAAAGTAATTTTATTAGAAGAAAAGAAATTTTCTTCTGAAACGGAGTAAAGCAAACACATACCCAAGGATCTTAAAAAGGTTTTTTGTTTACCTAATACACGTATGTATTTGTGTGTGTGTGTATGTGTGTGTGTGTGTGTGTGTGTGTGTGTGTAGTTACAAATACTACTTATTGTCTAGCTACTATGTTATCTTCATCGCAGTGTCTACAAAGTTGTGGATCCCAGTCTTGGTGCCAAATGCATATAAAAAGCTCAAAAGCTATTATGACCATACCATGCAAATTTATATCCAGAAAATCTCAGGAAGGAGACTGCTGCTCCTTTGAGTGGCATGAGCGGGGGGATCTGCCTCTGATATTTGGGTATCTCAACTATGCATCAAAATTTTTTTGAGTCATTTTTCTCCCAGAAATAAATAATGTCAAAATTCTGAGTATGATAAACGATCAGCCATTGACTGCTTCTGCCACGCTGCTTGCATTTTTGGGTCCCTCTTCTGCATGTGGCGCTCACATCTTCAGGTACCGGATATGTAAAGAGATACCTGAATTATTGAAAGGGATAAGGTCTTTGCAAACATTTTTTTTCTCCTTCCACAGGTTACAACAATAAGGCCACTTGCAAGATTTTTTCCAATCTGTTTAAATTTTGGATCTTTCCATTGTTACCCATGGAAAAATTAATTCCCAGAGAAAAGTCAAAGGCCAAAATTCACTGGCTTATCTCCAGGTAAAAAATAAGATCAAAGCACAGTAATCGGGGGACGACGTAGCAGATAGGAATGGAGGTGAAAAGGGGAGCACAAACTGGTGACTGCCTCTCACGTGAGATTTTTGTGGATTCTGTTTTTATCTAATGGTGGATTTTGAACAGTCACAGATTCACACAGATTAAAGGTTTCTATGGCCACCGAAGAAAAATCAAGTAGTGTCAGTTCGTTGTGATAGTCCACACTACACACATCCTCAGGGAGGGCGGTACTGCTGTCTGCGTGGAGAAAGATGGCGCCAGACTCAGGGGTGAGGCGTAAGTGGGATTTGGGGGGAAGTATTAATTTAGCAGTTCTTTCTTGCATGTTTTGTCTTTTATTTTGCCTTCCAAAAGCTTCACTGTGATGCCTATTTGCACAGCTTCAATCATTTCAGTTTATGGATGCCTGTGATAGAAATATTGTTTACAAAAAATAGATCATCTTTTTTTTTCTTTAGAAAGAGCTCATCTAAATAGTAAGTTAAGGTTGCGTCTATGAAACCGATGCACCTTGGCTTGTTTCTACGAGCTTTAAAAAGTCCAAATACTGATGAGGCTGTGGATCAGAAGGAACCAAAAGTGACTGTTTGTGTCAGGTTGCCCTCCTTGCCTCAGGAACGGTCATGGGTTGTTGCGTGATTGTGGTGTGTACTGGTCATGTTCCTGCAGAATCCTAGTCCGGTCTAGGAGGAGTGGATGTGCTTATGAGATATGTCAGTACAGAAAAAAAGGCGTGAGGATGTTTCTTAAGTTTCCAAAAGTGAACAGTAGAAATGTTTTAGATTCAATCTTAATTTCTAGGTAACAGAAAGTAGTTACATCACAGAATGAAAAGTATGACGTCGCATGCTGCCATGATAGCAAGCAGAAGAAACAAAATCTTGGTAATATACATATGTATGCATATTATGCAAATATATTTATATTAACATACAATGTTATAAGAATGATAACAGAACTGCAAGGGGGAAAATCATTCTAGATGGTATTACCTTAGAGTAACAAAGAACCTGAGACATCTATGCTTTCAGTTAGACAGCAGGCCTAGAAATCTGGACGAGATGTAGAGTACATCTTCAGCGATTGAATGTCATTGCCAAAACGTGCCACTGTGTTCCCACATGATAGTTAAGCTGGATCCACTCAATGTGAACAGAAAATCCCCACATGTGTGGGACAGTGCAGTGCTTACTATAGGACACCATTCACTCCCAATGGGTTTTCAAAAGACGGATGTTCAGACGCGAACATGGGATCTATCTATGCATAAGACATCAGGCAGGTGTGCTGCAGCCACTCACCGCCTCTGCTAACCCATCACAGAAAACATATACCTGGTAAAACCAACCCATCCCCAGAGAGGCCACCACGCCTCGGCTCAGCAAACTGAAACACAGGGTATGAAGTGTGTGACTACCACTGTGGGAGTTCCCAAAGATTAACTAAGAATTTCTTTCTGATTTTTAAGCAAAAACATCTAACTTATGATAATAAAAGACACACTTTGGGATGACGTTGTGTTTCACGCCCTCGTTCTCGAGGCATAATATTTAGATACTTGTCCCTTTCAATTAAAAAGAAAAAAACTATGACTTTCTTTAATATGCATCCTGTGTTAAATTGTCCATAGCTGCAAAATGTATGTATGTATGTATGTGTATTTGTTTTACATACACATGGGTACTCACACCTGTGTGTATAAACATATACACATACATCATCATATACACGTGTATTTTATATATATGCTGAGAAAGTTCACATATATATACAATTGTGTATGTATATGTGTGTGTGTGTGTGTGTGTTGTGTACTGGTATAAAAACTTGACAGGCAGGGTAATATTTCACTCAGTGTTAAATGAAGTCTTTGAAAAATCAAGTACAGTCACTCAGTTAACATAGTACAGCCAGTAAACTAAGTTGAAAAGAGAAAAGGTAAATGGAAACACGATCCTGGACCATCTGTCTATGGCATTCACATCGGTTAGATCAGGGATTTTGATTTTGAGCTGTGAAGACCTCCTCCGTAGGTGGGTCTTCTTGTGTGGGATGCTTCTGTCTCCCATGTATCGCCCATGCCCTTCCCTGGGCATGCTCTGTTTCCTGTACTGGATTCCTGAGTTGTCAAAGGATATTGCTGAATTCCTGGTGTCACCAACGCCGCCTGCAACCTCATTCATTTCATTATGAACCTCCAGTGACGTTAACAGGATATTTCCATGAGCATCCACCTAATTGGAAGAAAATACATACCATAAGGTAGCTAGCATGTCCATAAATCTAATTTACACATACATGCAAACCCAAGACAGAATGATGCCACACAATCATACCATATGGTTTACAAAAAAACTGTTTCTTTCAATCTCAGTGCCTCATTTGATGGGAAAATGTAATTTTCCAGAGTTAACACAGCTTGGAGACTTTATTTCCCTGGTTTAAAAGTTCTCACATAGGAGGTCAGGGAAAATAAGGGAAAGGGCCCTTTTTCCAATTGAAATTTCATATTATAAACAGGAGTATTTACTGAAGAGAAAACTGAAGTACAAACAGCTTGTCAACTTTTATGTTATGGTCATTTTTTAAATAATTGTATACTGGATAAAAATAACAGTAGCCCACCCCTTCCACAGCTACAGTTCACCAGGCACCATCTTGACTCAGTATCCATTACTACATCACAATACTAGCATCACTCACCTTCCCTCTTGGTCCCATAAGCGTGGCATGACCACCAGGGAAAGAAAGTGAGACTGTAACAGAAGGCCATGTGCACATGGCTTTAATTGGAATTCATTGCCATAACTACCCAACTTTATTATCACATCCTGTTATTATTGTGTCTGGTTAATACCTTAAGCTTTGCCTTGGGCACACATGTGTAGGAAAAGCACAATATATAAAATATCGGATACCAATGGTTTCAAGTATCCCTGGAAGTGGGGGTCAGATTGTCCTTTTGTGAGTGCCTAGCACTGGCCCTAGGGCTGAAATCTGCTAAGCATGCTCTCTTTCCTTTGGGTATATGCCAGCCTGCTAGTCCCTTCTTTGATGGTTAAAATTGCCAAATTACTGTAGGGAAGCTAGGTAACAGTCCTGAGGGCTCATGTGATGGATGTTGGGGCAGATACAGACCCCACCTAAGTAGGCTGTCCATGCCTAATCCTGGCCATAGCAGAAGACGTCTTATTTAAGGGCCATATTTAAAGTAGAATGTACTATATCCACAGTGGGGCCTAACTTTAAAAGATAAAGTTTTATCCTGTGTTAAGTATGACATTTCATGACAATGACAATGGCCTCTGTTTATCGATTTGCCATGGAATTGTCAGCAGCCTCTTTGTGGCTGGGGAACAATGCAACCAGGGGAGCCTGTGACTAGGGGTCACTGGCGGGAGCCCCTCTGGGAAGAGACTGTATCTTCTGAGAAGTACCCTCCCTGCCATGACCTGCTTTTCTGGCTCTCTGGGATCCAGCATGTGCCATATCCTCCCATCTGTGTCATATTCTTTTGCCTAGAGGGCTATATCACTTCTCCTTTCTTTGCCTTGGGAAAACCTAGGACTAGATTGCCTATGGCTTTTTCCATGAACTACTAGTTGCTTTGTCGAGAACAGTCTACTGATATATTGAGTTTTCCCAACATTATGGATGTTCTTAATCTCATTTAAAGAGTAAAGGCAAATGAGGACGTGCCAAGGCAGGCAGAGCGGATGCCTGTCTTCTACCTATGAAGAGATGGGGGCCAGTGTGAAGCTCTGGGTAGAATGAAGAGCTAGAACAGGAGGAGCTACTTAGGCTTGGACCACTGAGCTAAATACACAGTACTTTGAGAATACCTCTTAAAGTAACCTCATTATAGCCTAGAAAGGTCAAGTTTCATGTTCCAAGTAGGTTATAAGGGAACTTTTCAGATGTGATCAAGGGTACAGACCCCAAGACAGTTTGTCTTGAATTATCTACCTAGACACAGTCTCAGAACATATACATTCACAAGTGCAGTGCATAACTTTTCTAGCTATATGAAAATAAAGTAAGCAGAGGGAGGCCCAGCATAAGGAGGACTCAACTTGCCTTCATGGAAAGGTCTTCAGGAAATGTTTAGTTATGAGGGAATAGAGCATCCCACAGGAGCAAAGGCTGGACCCAGCTGACAGGCAAATAGTCCTATAACATAAGGGACTATTTGGCCAGCTCATCTGAATGAGCACTTTTAGCTCAGATTCTCTTTAGCGTCAACCTGTGAGACTGAGTTGTGGCCCCAGTCAAGCCCCACTGCTCCTCCTGCCCCATATTTTGACCCAAGGAACTGTCAGATAAAAATGGACGTGCTTTAACCTGTTTGTGGTATTCTGTCATAACAGCACTCAAAAGTGCTACAGGAAGTGAGAGGAGAAACCTCTTTTCATGGCCTAGTATATTTAAAGGCCCTGGGTTCAATCCTCAGTTCTGTAAAAAGGGAGAAGAAATTTATTTACAAAGAAAAAGAGGAACATTTCAGGTCGAAAGCAGGAATCATATCACAAGCAAAGGTCTGAAGTATTCTGTACAATACAAACTAGCTGAGTGAACTCAAGTTCCTAAGATAATGTATAAACACAGTTCTGGGAACATGCAAAGCCTCTGCTAGATAGTGTTCCCCCACTTCTCATCTGTCATCTCCCTCTTCCTCTTATCTAATCTTAATAGCAGATGATACTTAGTGATGAATGGGAAGGCAGATTAGAGCTGGGCCAGTAAGGCTTTCTGTATGTCATGATAAGAAACTTCGGCTGTGTGCTTTTAGAACAGATGTGAAAGTGATCTATAAGCAGAAAAATAATATGTTTCTGATGTTAGACCCAAGCTAACAGAATCAAGAGTAAAAGCTGAATTTGAGAACAGAAAAGGGAGTCCATCAGACTGGTCTCTACATGAGCAGTCTGGAAAAGAAATGCTAAAGGTTGTGGGCAGCTGCCCTGGGACAAATCCCAGTATCTCCTCTGGGTGTCTCTGAGAGGATGGTGAGTGTGTGTCTGTAGCAACAGAAACTTGGCTCTGTATCTTGACAGTTCTGTTTTGTTTTTGTTATTGTTTGCCTTTGAGGCAAGGTCTCACTCTAGCCCATGCTGACCTAGAACTCACTCTACATGTTTAATTCTCACAAGGACTCGGAAAACTGGGTTTTGGTAGGATTTTGGAATATCTTACCAGGTTTTTTGCAATCTCTCCCTGAAATAATAAAGAGTAATACAACTCCAATGACAAAGGCTGTATTCAGGACCAGGAAGACTTGAATGGTTTCTAAGACCGAGTCTCTAGTAATTCAAACCGAAAGAGAGGAAGGAGTCCCTCAAACAGTACAGAACAGTGGAGGAATGTGTCAAACGCTGCCATAGGTAGCAGGGCAGTAGCAGAAATCAGTTGTGGGTGAACTGGGCCACATCCACCCACCCTAAGAATAGTGATGTGAATTTACTCTGGAAGTTCAGGATGGGGCCCAGGAAGGGACGGCTGATCTGCCTATGCCTAAAGAACTATTGAAAGCAAGTGAGCAGGCCAGAGCCCATCTCACTAGTCTTCATCTCGTCAAGCATAACCTATTGTGCTTTATGGCATGAAGGCGTGAACTGGTGCTTGCAGGGCATGTTGTCCTAGCTAAGGGGGTGGGAAGGAACAGAGGTAACTGGATCCTGTCTGGTTTATTTCATTCCTTCAGTTGATTGCAGTGAGTGTGGGCAACATTTTAGACAATACCTGGCTTTGACCATGAGACAAAGCATATTCAGTCACCACTTGTAAAACTGAGTCCACTTATGTGAGTTCAATTTAATTCTTCTTAAATGTCCAACATTTTAAGTAGACATATTTTAAAACTATTGTGTCCCTGAAGTTGAGCAAGAGAACATTCTAAAGTGGAAGGTACTGATGTTTGTTTGTTTTTTAAGATAGTAATATAGAGCTTATTCTTTTCAATAATAATAAGTCATTTATTATATTATTAGTCAGCATCTCAGAAAACTTAACCATTTACCCCCAAGGTCGAAAATAACCCAGAAAAACAGCATTAAGATACAGAAAAATGTTCTTTATAATCCATGCAATGTATTAAGAACAAAACTGAGAGGTGAAAGGTCCGCAGGCCACTTCAGAAGATGATGCCTCATGGGGATTTGCACAGAGGCCTGTAATTCATGATTGTATACCTGCTTCCCACTAGGGTCATGTATAGACTAAGCTGTGACCCATGAAGCTGAAGACAGGAAGGAAGTCCTCATCTCAAGCAGTCTAGTGAGAACTTCCAACTATCAACAGACACATTTTTTTAAAAGTTTTTATGTATTTTAATTTTAAGCATAGGAAAGTTTACCTGCATGTACGTATGTGTACCACCTACATGTTTGGTGCCTGTAGGAGCAGAAGAGAGTGTCGGATCCTATGGAACTAGATTTACAGATGATTGTGAGCTGCCAGGTGGGTGCTGGGCACTGAACCCAGGGCCTCTGCAAGAGCAGCCAGTGCTCTTAACCACTAAGCCATTGCTTCAGCACCAGAAAATACATTTTTAAAAAGACTGCATGTTGCCATTTAAACACATCCTCAAATACATCTCTTTTCTAGTTACCAAAACCATATGAAAAGCTTCTTTTATCAAACCCCAAGGGATTCAAATTAACAATTTTGTGAGATGAAATAGCAAGGAAAGAAATATCTTTTCCCATATAGTGGATTTTCATGACTCCCTAATACCCAGTTTTACCTGGTTTTAAAAAATATTTATGAACCTTGTCCTGTCTTTCCACTAGATGTGTGTGTGTGTGTGTGTGTGTGTGTGTGTGTATGTGTGTGTGAGAATACTACCAGTCCAGTAAGACCAGATCAGCCCATGAGGAATGCCACTTGAGTATTTGCCACAATGGAGTCTGGTTACGTGTATTTTCATAGAGACAAGGGACTGGGTTCAGCCTGGCAGAGAAAGGTCCCAGTGCACACAGAATGTAAGGGATTTACCATTTCACATGTGCAAAGAACATGCTGGAAGTTGGGAGAACAGGAACAAAATCAAGGTTTTGGGTCTGGGAATGATTGAGGCAAGACACAAACAGATAGGGAAGAAATGAAGGAACGTTCTATGAAGAACATCTGCTTTAGATCCTGAAGGCAGAGAAGATGTCAACCTAGAACAAAATGAAGGAAGAGCAAAGGGATGGATAAATGATGATATCAGGCACCACATAGAGATATTAGAGATATCAGAAATAAGGTTATGGTTTAAAGGTTTAAGGACAATTGATACAAATCAATGACAAGCCTTCTCAGGCCCTCGTGGCCACTGTTGTATGTTTGGGAAATGATCTAATGAAAGTGGGAATCTTTCTGTGCCTTTGAACTTCAGTGAAGGAAGCTGAGTCTGGGGAAATCCATGCTTCCCTAGGAAACTAGAGCATAAAACATGAGCAATTAGTCAAGAGCTCTGGGATCTTCTGAACATTAATGATAAGTCTGTATCTATCTTAGAGAGATCCTGTGAGACAGAACTCAAGAATCAATACTATTCATATGATTCTATTTCAGAGTGGATGGACACCTGTAATGGAAACAGTATCAGAAATAATGTTTATTCTGGTATGCAAAAGAGTGCAAATATATACCGAATGAAGATCTTAGTTTAAAACAGTTTGCTACCTTTACTTACAGTTTTACTTTTACACACGTTTGATGCAAATATGAACCATGTGTGGAAAATTACTGACATTTCTTTCTGAAAAGATTAAAGGGTATTAAAATTTACAAAATTTTAGAAATCTCCTATTTTAAGTATATATTTCTGAGAGATTCTGATCTTTTTCTATCATCCTTATATCCAGAATGTAAGTCTCAAAATAGAAATAAATGGTTGCAGATGAAATATAAGACCAAAATGCTCTTTATAGAATGACAGATGACTAGTAATTTTAAAATCATTTCATGAATTCTCGTTATTTTGAAGGGTCCATCTCATATGTTCTATAATTAGAGTCTCCGATTTCAATGTAGTTTGTCTTTCTGCTCTGTAACCTTGACAGGTGCAGATCTCCAAAAATAAAAACATGTCATCCAGAGTACATCACAGAAGAACTTTTTTTTTTCCTTAGAATATGTTACCAGATGGGCACATAATGGCTATCTCATTCTCCACTTACCTTTCAGACTCCAGCTAGGACCAAAATTTTAGTTTTAGAAGAATAAGAAAAGATTTTTCCATATAAGAAAGGCATGAAATTTTTCTTCTTAGCAAGAACAACATTGTAAATCTGATGTCTTACAAGAATTATGACTTTACCTAGTATGTGTGAGACCCTGGGTTCGATCTCCAGCATCTCACACACACACACACACACACACACACACACACACACACATACACACACACACATTAAGGGTATACCACTTCATTCATGACATTCAAATATTAAACCAATAGTCCAATTTCCCAAATATCAAAAGGTTTATAACTATCATGTGTGCACTATGACCATGGTCTTGCCCTCAGGTACAGAAACAACTCTGAAAAAACTGTACAGTATCAGGAGAAACTAAGAAAACAGAAATACTCTCTACAACTCCAAATCAACTGCTAAGTTAAAATATTGCACAGCCACTCGTATAAGGAAAATCTCTTGTTTTTTACAAACAGTGTCAATAACAGTCCCAAAGGTAGTTGCTGATAGCATAAATCCCTGACTGATGGCCTGCAATGCCCTGGAAGATACTGTCTGCCCATGACTTGCTCCATGGGACAGGCAGTTTCCTTAGGAAAGACAATGACAAGCCAGTTCCTTACAGTCAACTGACAGTTCACATCACTCAAAGGGAAAAATACAGGTGGTGGTTGGCCACACTGATAAAGTCAAGCATCAAGACTACAAACTCACAAGTGGCAATTATAAGGGACTGTCAGAGCTGTTCCCGTCTGCTGGTGTTTTTCTGTCTGGCATGAAATATATGACTCTTCATTTTTTCTTAAACCCACTTACATTATGATATGAGCTTTTGGGGAGATTCATTTCTACGTAAAAATATCACTAAATTCTTAAGTAAGGAACACTTTTAATGCTTAATTTCAACAGCATCAAACAGATGCCCCAAATCAGAATACATACATATTTGTATGTTGACCACAAAACTTAAGACCTGAATGACAACTTAAATGGCTCAGAAAAAAAACGAAACAAAATTTAGAGGAAAAATAAAAATGAAGTAGTGGATCTATTTAGGATTTCCTGTGCATCAGATTTATATTCTTTCTAGATTCTGATCATTTTCTTTGTGAATGGTATAGGGTTGGGTTTTCTTTTTTATTTAAAGTTTACACACTTTATATTCAAAAGGGTATTTCTGAGTCACAATGATTTCACTGTTTTAAAGAGTCTCATTTGAAAAATAGAAAATGTATATACTCTTTAAATAAAGGAGGAACTGCAAAAGACAGCATTGTTCATGTATGTGTCTGTGTGTGTCTGTGTCATGGAGACAATGGCATGATAAATTCTAGTTTCCTTGGAAACAGCACAGCCAAGGCATATTGTGTATTCATAGTAGGATGCCATCTCTTTAGAAACATAACTGCATGGCACTGAGTAGATCTTCCAGTAAGATATTCAAGACAATTCTATCTGTGGAAAGCCTGGTTTTGTACATAGATTCTGGGTTTACTGATTAACTTTATGCTTTACAGAAAGGAAGGGGACATTCCTTCTCACCAAACTGGACTCTACCCATTTATAGAGATTTGCTACTCATTCTGGGCCACCCCAGTTCAGGCAGTGCTAGAGACCATGCTGCCAGGAGGAGCATGCATAGAGTCCTTCACGGGATTGAGAGGCAAGTAGATTTAGAGGATAGTTAGAAAACATAACACAATATACAAAAAAATAAGACAAACAAAAACCAAAGAAATGGAGGAGTAAGCCCAGTCTTTAAACTGGTAGCAGAAATATATATTATTCTTGAGGATTTAAAGAGATAAAGACATAAAAGGTCACATTTAAAGAATTTTTACAGAAACTATGTGTTTCATTAAAATGTAATTAAAATGCTTTTATGAAAACAAATACCATCCAATGACAAAGTCCCTTGAGATTGCAAGGTAACTATGCAGGGCTGGGCTTCAGGGGGCTTCTCCTAGTTCTTTGGTGGAATGGGTGAGTCCTGCTCTGGTACAGAAGAGCAGGGTATACCCCAGGAGCAGAGGCCAGAACAGCAGCAGTCTACCAGAGCCTGTCCTTCTGGTTCAAGCTTTCTACTCAGGATTCTTCCCATGGGATTATGACCAGCAGGAGAGTGGACCAGTGAAGTGGCTGCCTACTACACCGCCCAGCGGTGTTGGATGGTTGAATTAGCAATTTTAGAGCTCAGAGGATATTAAGTCATTTTGGTAAATGGTTTCCCCAGGTCATGCTAGGGCCCTACTTTCCAAAGCCTCTCCTTCTGCTCCTTCTAGCGGACACTGGGAAACCTCGCCTCTCCAGCACCTGCACTAATAAACTAATGTTGGTTTGATGGAAATCCTGTGGCTTGTACTAATACTGTCTCAAAGTATGAGGGGCAAGCGGGGGTCTTGCTCCTCAAATTCACAAGGTGAACTGGGAGGCCTTAGCAACAAGTCACTGGCCTGTAGAGCTCAATGGTGGTGAGCCTACCCGATTGCTTTCACTCTTGGAACGATCATTCTTGGCCTTGGCTGTCTTTTCCGCAAGCTTTTTCTGCCTTTGAGGGCCTCTTCCAAAGAAAATGTAGTTGACAAAGGCGTATTCCAGAAGGGCCAGGAACACAAAAACGAAGCAACCCATTAGGTACATGTCGATGGCTTTGACATAAGGGATTTTGGGCAGTGTCTCCCGAAGGTGGGTGTTGATGGTTGTCATGGTGAGCACGGTGGTGATCCCTAGGAAACAAACACAGTGTGAGTGTAGCAGTTTCCAAGCTGGCTGGGGTAGCTAGGGAGAATGTCCTCCGCATGAGTCAAGTTAGAAGAAATGCAGATAATCCCAGAATGTAAATAAGCACTGAGTGTCTTGCTGGAAACCCCCAAGAAGCTGACATATCTGCTGTGCGGTCCGGGCTCCAGAGGCCTGGCATCCAGGGAAGCTCAGTGTGGCTGCCTGTCCTATGCCAAGGATGGCTAGAAAAAAGTGAAAGACTTTGAAACATCAAGGAGAGGCCAAAGAGAGGCCATTTGGTAAAACCCAGGACAGATTGTCTCCCAGAGCCATTTCTCTCAACCAGGAAAGAGTGCACTCAAGGGAGAAGTGGGGAACTTGCTCCTATTTCAGAATCTCATGTTCTGACACTGAGCAGATCCTCTTTCTTCTACATGGTTGAAATCTATACACAATACTGTATGAAGGATACCTGTCTTCCTAAGGGAGCAAGGTATAGTCTTTTAGACCACATAAGCAGCATATTTCACAATCCTCCCATAATCCAAGACACAGTTCTCTCTATACAGAGATTACAAATTAAGTGATCTAAAACTACAAAAACTAGTGAGCATGCCAGCTAGTGACATGATCAGAGCTTCTTGAATCCAGGGAAGCTATGCTTGTAGAAGGCATGGGTCACTCACTTCTGAGTGCCATGGCAACAAACAAGCTGATTTCCTAATGTGGAGTCTGTTCAGTTGTGATAGTACGAAGTCTGACGGCATGCTGCAGCTCCTAAGGACCAGCTTTTTCCACTAATGCAATTGACCCCGCTCAATGTGATCAGGAGTGTGTCTTCCAGAACCAGTGGACAAAACAGCTGCCTCTGCATCCTTCTTTCAGGGTTTACTTAAAAAAAAATACTCTTTCTTACAGGGAAGGGAATAGCAGTAATTCCCTCACCTCCACGAACACAAAAAGTGACTGATGTATCTGAGGCTTAGAGGCAGTGTGAGCTCAACAGCTCAGGACCACACATGTAAGACAGAGGTTCTCAGGTAAAGCCAGAGCCCTCTATAGGGGAGGGTTTAGATTTACTGAGTGTCTTGGTTTGCACCCCTCTAGTTTCCTGTCTGCCCTCAGAGATATACTCCCTACGCTGTGTCTTTAGGAGAGGAACCCTGGGCTGCAGAGCTCAGCCTGCCATAATGAAGGAAGAACAGCAGAGAACGAGCCAAGGTTCTTCCTCCAGCACATACCCACCCTCCCTGAGCCTGAGAGGCTACTAACAGCAGAGAGGAAAACCGAGAACCAAGAAACTATTTTTAAATATAATTGCAAACCACGATTGCTTATGAAATGTATGGAAACCTCACATGTAAGAATATTTTAAGACTTCTTTTGACATTATATTCATGTGCACCTGGGGACTTTAAAAATTCTAACATGGCAATGGGATAATTACAGTTTACAAATAAATGTGAAAACACCACGCAAATGATACAAAATTAGGCATTCTCCCCATTTTTCAAAAAATATTTCAGTGCTCGCCATCAGTGCCATTTTCCTCACTTTATCTTAGAGATAAAGAAGGCATTGCCACCTGGGTGGCCTCACATGGTGAATGGCACCATGGTGGCCATGTAAGTGACTGGGAAAGACCACATAGAAGTTCAAGAAGCCAAAGGTGGGGAGAGGTCAGTCTTTTGTAACAACTCTCTCTCAAGAACTAACTGGGTCCCATGAGGACTACTTCATCTCCTCTGAGACTGGGACCCCCCCAGTGACCTTCTTATCCTAACAGACCTCACTGGCCCTAGGATCATGGCTGTCTGCGGGCCTCAGGGGGTCTCACTGAACTTCTGTAAATACCCACTCCCTTCTACCCCATTTTGAGCCGCTAATCCTTGTCAGACTTGACAGTCTCAAAGGGTGAAGCCTTAGCAACATCGTCCCAGCAAAGCCACCAAGGTATAGTTGAAGACAGGAATAACAGTGTCACATCACCAAGAACACATGGAAGCAACTTTTTTTAACCGTGTTGAGGTTGGATTGCCATAATCCATTTCTGATAGATTGTTTCATATTATAGGAGATACTATTTTATGATTAAACAGGTACAGAATTTGTAGTAGCAACGGACACTCAGAGAGCCACATCTCCAGTATGACTAGCCCCTTCACTAGGTAATTGCATCTCTTTGGTTCTTGCATTTCACTAATTACAGTCACAGCTTCTCTGCAGCAAGGCCCCTCTACAGCTCCTGACATTTCAGCTTATAGAACATTTTTCAAACCTGGAAGGAGTCCCAGTAACTTTTTATTTGTTCATATATGTATTTTTTTTGTCTTAAAAGAAAGAATCTCAACTTGTATAAAATAACAACTCTACAAAATCTAGATCTGTCCCTACAAATTCTTTGTCTTGAATTTTGCAGATGCAAAGAAAACATAATAGTGTAGGATCTAGTGATAGCAAGTGATCTAGTGAAACTAAAAACAGAAAGGAGTCAAACCTCTGAAGCTAAAGAGAGATCCTAGAGACTTTTAAAAAGAAAATTTTGCTAATCATAGCCGTTAGAAATACAAAACAATTTAGCGTAGAACTCTAATTTTTTTATTCTTTATTTTTCCCATTGTATTTTATTTTATAGCATACAGAAATTCCTAACACCTTTTAGGAACTATTGTCTATATTTTCCCCTAAGTCATATTTATGTGCCATTTCCTGGGAGGTAAAAGTGTAATCATGATGACAACTGTGCAAGTTACATAGCTATAAGTCCAACCAAAGCATTGACATATGCAAATTCTCTTATACAATATAATACCAAGTCAACTTTTGGTCCTGGAAAAAGGTGATAAGCAGAGAAAGGAAAGTGGGAGAGGGTAAGTGGAACCCTGAACTATGCTTTCCAGCCTGATTCCCGCAGAATTATTGCTAGCTGTCTTCCTGCAATTTTTAAAGTCTCATTGTTAGTTTCACCTTCAGAAATTAAATTCAACCCAGAGGAATGCCCTGGGAATGGCTCCTCAGCTTTACTTCACTGAAATTCACATGATGATGTTATCTATAAAGTTTCATAATAATTAGCTGAGTAAAAAAAAAATAATGCTTCTGAAAGTATAAGCCCTCCTTTAATAAGAAAATATTAAAAATAATGTCAGAACATATGAGATATATTGCATCTCAGTTAATAATCTAGTTGTCAAATAACCAATGGACAGGAAACTTTACTAGGGCTCTTGGGAATGACTCAGAATTAGTTGCTTATTTTAATGCTCATTAAATTGTGTGATTTCAATTATATGCTATAATATTTGATGATTTTTCTGCCTTAAAAAAGAAGAATACACAATTAATCAAGTCTTCTTTCTGGGCCATGGAATAATTTTGAGCAGGAAATGTTAATCTTTAATTTAAAATTAGTGTTAAAAATAGTTAAATTATGCAAATATTCTGCAAGCATATTTCCCTTTCATAGGCATGAAAATTCGCATTTGAGCCTTATAATTAAATTAACACATCAAGGGATTCATGCATGAAATTATTGTTTCAAGATAAAAAATGACTAAGTGGACAAGAATGGTGTCATGATGTCAAAAAATTGTAGTTGATCTATAGCCTTTAAATTCCCTTAATACTGTTAATGATACGGTCACTTTACATTTTAGATATGATTTAAGAGCAGCACGTACCAAGGGCAACTCGAGCAGCAGATGCATCATAATTGATCCAGAAGGACACCCACGAGAGGATCGTAATCAGTATAGAGGGCATGTATGTCTGGAGAATGAAGTAGCCGATGTTTCTCTTCAACCGAAAACTCAGTGAGAGTCGAGGATAGGCACCTATAGCAAACAGACAAGGACACAGTGAAGAAACAAGGCAGAGTCTGCTCGCTTTTCCCAGGGCCAAACAGCATGCCCATGAATTGAGGAACCTCCACTGCCATGAAGCTTGGAATAGTATTTGTAATGGTAGAAGACTTGAGAGGGGACTTTATGTCAGTTTGCAAGCTAATGATGACAGCAGGGCTCTAAGATCAAATGCTGAGCTAAGAACTGCTCTTGGGAGGACTCTGGAAAGGTTTTAGAGAATAGGGACAAGTGTGCTATCATTTAGTTTTTCATTGATGACTGTCATTTTTTTTAAAAAGTCCCTTTTCAGACAAAGGAAATTTGATAACCTTTACTGAGCATTTAAATGATATCAGTGTCTATTCAGAGAATCCTGAACACAGATGTCAGAGGCACTGGTCCTGACAGAGATAGTTCAAGGACACATTGAAATCGAGGAGCAAGAAGCAAGTGCAGGCCCAGAGAGAGTTATGGTGCAGACTACACTGCCCCTCTGTCCACAGCAGAAGCGCCAGGGAGATCCTGGAGAAGCATGTTGTATCGTGCAGAATCCACGGGTCACCATTGGATGTGTACATTCTAATCACGACTACCAGCATGGGGTGAGAAAGCAGCACCTTATGACATCACGTTTACTGTGCTATCTGTCTATTCTGTCTTGCTTTGCAAGTGTAAAGGCAAGTGTAAAGTATTTTCTGAACAGCTCAACAGACCACATCACCAGCTCCCAGATCTGACTGACACTATACAAAGTAAAAATCCAAAGTTACCCTCTAACTATCCGCTTCCTGAACCCCTCTGCTGACAGATGGTTTACTCTTCCTCCTGAGACTGCCTGTATTAGGCCTTCTTAAATTTTTTCTGCATACAACCTGGACCTAAGAAAAATTTATGTGACTTCAGGTATATAAAATAGTTACACAACTAAAATATTTTCAAATAATAAAGCATAAGAAAATTCCAGTTATTAACAATTTTTTGCTATATGTAGTTTTACCATTCATTGAAGGCAAAAGCAAATTTGTATACCAATGGGAAGGATATACTTGGATATTTTTACATAAAGAATTGAAGTTTGGCTACAGACGCAACACTGCAAGATGCAGAGACTCTTGGATGTTTTTGGAGGAGATTGGCGTTTTATAATCATCAGTGCCAAGAACAATATTTCAGATATATTATGTAAAAAACTGTTGGAAGCATGTTTAGGGTCATCTCAAAAAGTTAGGAATTCTCTCCTAAACTCAGGCTCAAATTCATTTAATGATCTTGACAAAACTCAAATCAGCAACTCAAACAATTTTTAACCTCAAGCATTCTAACACATATAATCCAAACATATATTAATTTGATACATACATCTGAGGAATAATGGTGAAAACCTTAAAATTCTTTGTCTCCCGTGATTAAATCATTATGTGACTATAACCACAGAACACTTTACATGTACAATAAAAACAATGAAGTTTATAACCTACACATCCTTGGACCTGAGCCCCAGTGTTTCAAGCATCATTCAGCTGGTGTTGTGTGGTGTGATGGCACAGGTTGTGCGTGTTATGTGCAGAAGCAGGGCTTCAGTGAAGCTGTGGGATGCAACACAGATGACTGCTGCCAGGAACACCATGGACTCATAACACAATTGCTTTGAATTAATTTTTGGTCACTGCATATTCAGAAATCTTTTACTGTTGCGACGCTCAGTTTCAAAAGCTCTGATGTAAGCCTAAGCTGCTGGAGACCTTGACTTTACTGACTTCCTTACGTGCCAGGGCTGGCAGGCTCTTACTTTGCCAGCCTTCTCTCATGCCTTCTCCAGAGTTTACTCCTTGTCCCTGTGTGTTCATTTTTCATGTTGATCATTCACTTATATGGTTACTACTTTCATGTGGCGATGACTGCTTTTGCCCCCTGGCTGTTTACTTTATTGCCAATCACATTTCTAGCCAGAATTATATGAAAAAAGAAAATTGTCTAATAAATGCAGCACCTAAAAACTGTCAGTGTGAGAACTTGCCTCTGTCTTGTACATCTGAAGTTTATTTTTGAGGCTCTGATCAAATGCAACTATATATATATATATATATATATATATATATATATATATATATATATCACATTGTCAACATGTATCAACAGTTATCATAAATGACACAAATTATGTGTAAACACAGTTTAAATTCTTCCCAATTTCCCATCAAATGCATATACATAAAATCTATCTATTATAAATATACGTTCCTGAATGTTGTAGATTTGGGTGACTTTCATTTTTGCATAACTATAAATAGTAATCTGAAGAATAACTTTGCACAGAGTGCTTTTGCTATACTTAGATTTATTTTCTTGGGAAGAATTGCTGGGCTACTGCTTAAGGCTTTCTTAAATACTGTCAGGTTACTTTGCAAAGGTATATCAATGTACTCTACCCTCACCTGCACTTTCTAAAGTGCCTCTCTCACTCTGCAAACATGATACTGTGTAACTCTTTCATTAATTCTCACGAGAAAGAACATACCATTTCAATTAATTTCTAGGTAAAGAGATCCACCACTGGACTACATTCTCAGCCTGAACTTTTTTAACTGAATATTTTCTAAATATTTGTTTGTTCTCTGAATTTACTCTTATTATGTCATAATCATCTTCTAATTTCTGTTTTCTTGTTTTTCACTTTTTCATTAGATCATATAAATTTTTACTGGTATCGACGATAAGCATTTTCCTAGTTCTTTGTTAATTTATTTTTATTTTATCTACATGAGTGTTTTTGTTGCATGTATGTAAGCGCTTCCATGTTGTGCAATGCTCTTAGGGTCAGAAGGGGTTATCAGATCCATAAAACTGGAGTTAAAGATGGCTATTAGCTTCCATGGGGTGCTAGGAACCAAACCGAAGTTTTCTGATGAGCAGCCAGTGCTCTTAACCTCTGAGCCATCTCTCCATCCCCCCGTTGTTTGTTTTAAAATGTGTAACAGCTTTGAGTAACGACTTACAGATATTTAAATTTTGTTTGTAACTTTATCTCTTTTACATTGTTTTCTTATGACTCCTGTAGATAGAACCTAGGGCTTCAAGCATGCTGAACAAGCTCTCCACAGTAAATTCTAGCTCCAAGGCCTGTTTCTAAAACTATTTTTCTACTTTGAGTCAGCATTTCTATAGGTTGCCAAGTCTGGCTTTGAACATGGGATCCTTCTTCCTCTGCCTCCAAATCATTACAAGATTATAAGAATGTGCCACTTAATGATTTTTAAAATTATTTTTACTTTGTAAGTATGAGTGTATTGCCTGAATGTATATAACTGCACCTGTGTCATGCAATGCCCATGGAGGTCAGAAGAGGGCCTTAAATCTCCTGGAACTGGAGTTACAGATGGTTGTTAGTTGCCATGTGGATGCTAGGAATCGAACTCAGATCCTCTGCGAGAGCACGCAGTGCTCTTAACCACTGAGCCATCTCTCCAGCCCCATTCTTTATGATTTTTAAAACTTGATTTTTGGTCTTAGATAAGTTAATTACAGAGATCCACCCACTAACCTATTCTGAAGGTTGGCAATTATTTCAGAATTTGACATGAGATGAAACTGTACACAATTTTTGTTGCATAAACAGTTAACTGATCTTTCACACACCATCAATGGATTAGAGCTTTCTTATAACAGATTCAATACAGACTGAATGTTCTATGTTCCATTCTATATATATGTGGAGTACTGACATGCTGTGTCATTGAGGGTTCCCTCATAGACCCCTGATACCAACCATACATTTCAGAAGCACAACAGGGCCACTCCAACTGTCTCACACTCACAACTCGCCCACGGTTGATTACTTCCCGCAATCACTAATATATTCACCTGAGAATTCTAATTCTTCATGCTTTCACAGTTTCACCTGTGCTTTATGTCTCACTACGCCTCTGCATAAGCATGCCAGTATCTACTGCGGGAAATCCACATTGCCCTGAACATTTGTTAAATTTCCAATGCAAATTCATAACCACTGTCTTAGGAAGTTCCTTCCATTAACCATACTAGAAGTCCTTGATCAAATGACATTTCCTATAATTCCTTTCTTCTTGCTCCTTCCAAACATAAGTGCTTACTTCCTTGAATTATTTTTCTTTTTGTTAACATCCAGTTAACGGTATTTACCAAAGTTACATCTTCATGGCAACATTCACATTTTTATTGAAGTAATCTCAACAACAGTTCTTGTTTTGTGATTTGATGGCAACATCAGACTGTATTATTATTTGCTTCAGCTTGTTTCGGATATATCTCATCACATTCATTATATATGGAATAGCCTTTCTTTTAGCCAATATGGGTTATATTATGCTACAATAACAAATAGCTCCAAAATCCCAATAGTTTTATAAACAAGTATTTCTACTTCTTTCCTGGTAACGTATCCATTCAGTTCTTTCTACCCAAAATGCCGTGGAGCGTTGTGGCTGAGTGTCATATATTCTTAATGCACTTCCTGCTGGCTATCACAAGTCTTCCCGCCAACTTTATGCTATCAGAGCAAGAATATTTTATCCTCTTCTAGGAAGAACAACAGATACTTCTAAATGAAACAAAATTTCTCAACTTTCCACTTCTCAAGTCTAATTTCTTACAATGTCCTGAAGTACGTCTTTAGGAAAACTACTCCGACACAGGGTGAGGCTGGCACATATGCAGTGAAGAACCACTGCAGTCTGCGGGTGGCTTGTCCTGCAGCACGGGGGCCAGAGGCAGGCCTACATGGCCAAAAGCTGCAAGAGCGTTAAAGTCCTCTAGGAAGGACGCTAAGTTTTTCCTTCACAGAAAGATGTGGAAATTATTCTGTATTAAACTCAACTAAAAATCTGAAGAATTAAATAGATCTACTCTGATTCATTCTTCATATGTAAGCACTGATGTGTAGCATGTGACAGTGCAGTTATTTAACCCAGCACTGACATTGCATTACTTCACAAATGGCCGGGAGACTGTATATCAAACAAGGAAGATCTAACTTTTATAAATACCAGTAATTAGATTTTAACAAAAAGAAAAATAGTTTCAAAAATATATGGAATTCTGAAAATTTTCTAAGCAGAATTTAGAATAAAGAAAATATACTTTCTAATACATTGGTCTAGCACTTACATTAAAGCGACTTAAAACCCCCCTGATTTTAGCATTTAGTAGATGCCTCATGCCACGCTCTGAGGTAAGCCACAAGGCTGAGGAAAGCGCTGTCTTAAAGAGCTACCATTGATGCCAGGAGCCAGACAGAGTCATCTTGGCAACACTAAAGAATATGCTACATGGGAAGATGCAAATACATTCTGGGCACAGGCGTTATTGATTTGGGAAAGGTTTCCCACAAGATAAAATACTCATGGATGAATAAATATTTTTGGGCAGACAGGAAGGAAAACCTTCATGGAGAAGGACTCCACAGAGCCAGGAGATAACAGGAACAAGATTTCTGAATATTCATGAACTCAAGAATCATCAGACAAGAGGTATTCTTCTAAGTGCAGCCTTCTGTTGTTTGATGTGCACCTCACAGACTGTATACATTTTTATGTAGCTCTGTTAGACCATGTCCTGATATTGGCAAGGTTAAACACCATGACAGATGACATATATATGGGAAAAACTGTCAAGTAAACACAGCCCATGGCTAATAATTCAAAGTCAAGAAGTAACAAGTCAGCTGTATGAAGATATTCTTATAGACAGGAGCAGAAGTTCTAAAATTACAACAGAAATGCACAGAGCTATGGTCTGATACCTGTGTGCCAATGCAGACGTGGGCAGTCTCCAGCATATGCTGAGTCAACAGGCAGAGATGCAGCCTATGAACACGATGCACCATTCCAAGTCAGGGCTTCCTTGGCAAAACTATCTAGCAAAGATGCTGATCTCAACCCTTTCTCCCCAGACGCATTAAAAGCTATGCCAAAATAAAGTTCTGGACCTCTAATCCCGTCTAAATTATATCACTCTCTAGGCATCAGTATTTTTGAAGATCCTCATTAGAAATGTGCACATGGAATATCAAGCCAGCTGTTGAGAGTGATAGCAGCCATTCCAATGTATCTATAAGGTAGCAAGCTGATACTTCCTCTAGCTGTTACAGAGCTGACCCAAGTTCTGTAGAAACCTCTTCCTTATCCATGAAGCTGCTGAGGGACATGAGGCACTGCATTTTTAAAAAAGTATCAGCACTGTTCTTAGGTCCTTTACCATGTTATCTTATTCACTTATAATTTATCTTTTACTTTGTAAATACAGCTCCAAATTAAAAATAGTGTGCTTTGTGTATGGTGCTACATGCTTGCAAACCCAGCACTCATCAGGCTGAGGCAGGAAGCTCAAGGCCCATCTGAGCTACTCAGAAGTACCCTCCTTTAAAAGTTGCATTATTAATTTTCTTAGTACCATTACTAATCACTTTAGTATATGTTGGGAAAAAAATCTATCAAGGATGAGGGAATATATGAAATGAAAACAGAGACAGGAAAAACAGAATTTAAGCTGAAAATACACCTCAAGTGGGCTGCTGCCATGTGTCCCCTTCTGGTCCTCCACCATAAAAGCATATAGTTAGATCATGTGATGCTGCCATGAAGAGCAGGTGTTTGCCTCATCATTTACTTGGATTATTCCCTCCTGTAAGACTGACAGTCTCATAGATCCTGTGATTCCTTGTATATAAAATCAGGGCAAGAACACAATGAGTGATGGAAGAAAGTGTGACAGATGACAATTCATCCAAATTAAATACAATTATGTTGTGAAGAGTATCACTAACAAGATGAAAACAGAACAAAACAAAGAATGGGAATAAATATCCCCCTGACATATATGTGAAAAACAGTTAAGAATTTTCAAAAACTGGACAGTCCCAATTTTGGCAGTCTGCAGGACACACAATCAGAACCAGTACACACACTTTCATAGCTCATTGCTATTACAACCAAAGACTCAGACCTCCTGACTGAACGTCAAAGTACTTTGCTCAAAAAACATACTGTTGAATGAAGGCTTCTTTATAGGATATCAAAAAAAAATACTAAAGCATGCGATTTATATTTTCAATCATGTAAGAAATAGATCCTATATTTTCTTTTTCACTCTCATGCATTAATAAACCAAACAAAGTAAGACTCAGATACTGAAAGTTTCTTATAAAAGTGAAGGGGACACTAAGGCACTGTGTTGTGGTACTACAGGAAACATAGCCCATGACACAGTGTGGCTTGGAATCTGTGCAAGATTGGTTCTAGGATATCCAAAAACATCAAAATCTACTGATGCTTAAGCCCCTTATTTAAAATGAGCCAGTGTTTTCATAGAATCTATAAACATACTTTATGCTTTAGATCACCTGTAGGTAGACTGATTCCAATACAGCACTACATGAATGATACGCAAATTGTTTCCTTGTTTATTTTTAAGCCAGGGACTTACTATGTATCCCACACTGGCCTTGAGTTTGTAATCCTTCTGTCTTTGTCCCCCAAGGGCTGGCATTGTAGACGCCTGCCAATATGCCAGTCATTACATAAACAGTTTTTATACTGTGTGGTTTATGGAATGATAACAAGAGCAAATGTCTGTGCATGTTTACTGTAGATGCAGTTTGTCTTTATAAATATGTGCGTATGTGTGTGAGAGTGTGGTATATGTACATATGTGCATGCCCAGGAAGCTCAGAGGAGGACATCAGGTGTCTTGTATCATTCACTACCTTATTACTCAGAGACAAGCTCTCTCAGTGAGCCTGGAGTTAGGTTGGTGACCAGCACACATCAGTGAACTTCCCATTCCTACTCCCAGCAGCACTGGGGTTACTGGCACACAAGGCCACACTAGCTTCTTACATGGGTATTTGGATCTAAACTCATGTCCTCATGTTTGCTCAGCAAGCACCCATACCCACTGCATCATCCCTCCAATTCCTCCTTATGGATATTTTTGTGCCTTATTATAGGAGTCCAGAGATGTGGAACTCATAAGTATGGAGGACTGATTGTACTGGAACTGACTGTGAAAACATGGAAACAATTTAAATACATTGGACTTGTGAGATGGCTCAGTGGGTAAAGATACAGTCACACTTGACAACCTGAGTTCTGTCCTGAAGATCCACGTGGTGGAAGGCGAGAAAGAACTGACTCCTGCAAGTGGCTCTCTGACCTCCATGTATGCCACATGAATCCTGTGAATGTATACAAACACACACACACACACACACACACACACACACACACACTCAAATCAATAAAAGTAATGAAACACTAAATGAACCTCTTTGAATTTACTGGGGAGATATCCATTAAAAATATCCATTAAGATTGAGGAGGAAAGCTAACTGAGAAAAGCAGAATATCTGACAAATTCCTAGAACTTGGGGACAAACCTGGAGATGGAGACTGCTAAGAAGGGGAGCTTCACTAAATCCATTTGTACTTTGGGTTAGTTACACTTGCACAAAGCACTTTGCTCAAGATGTACAATTATAGCAAGATTCATGCCAGGACAGAGGCAGATTCTGAGGTCAAATTTACCCAAATTCTAGTAAAAGGATGAAGCTTACTCTGAACTACTGATGCCTCTTGCTGCTACCAGAAGCAAGGAGAGACCCTCTCAAAAAGGTGAGTTTCCAGGGCAAAGGATGAGGAGAAAATAAAACGAAGGAAGGAAAGAGATTTAATGTGTGTGAGTTTAGAATTCTGGAAGAGGATGAAGCCAATGTGCAGAGCTGGAGAAGATGGTGCTAGTGGTTTAATGATGGCCAGAACTAAGATTATTAGGCCCCAGAAACAGCTGTAGGAAAAACTATATAGGACATGGTGATTACACTAAGGAAAAAGAGGTACGGGGAGACCATGAAGCACCAGGAAGGAAAGGGAGATGGTTCTCAAAGTAGCAGCACTTGGACTGACAAGTGTCTTCTCAAGAGGAATGACAAAAGCCAGAGATAATGAAACAGTATCTTCAAATGGAGAAGAAAAGCCAAAAAAAAAAAAAAAAACCACAGCCAATTTACATAGCTACCACCAACACATGACCTACCTTAAAAATAAGGTCATACCTGCATCTAGATTTAAAAACAATTATAAAAACGTTGTTACCAGAAGACACATATTAGAGAAAATACTCTTGAAATGCTCTTCATTAAGGACAAGGAAAATGTTCATAGAGAGATGTGAAGATAACAGAAAGAATTAATAATAAAGAAGAGTATTTAAGTGAACATTTACCCCATTGAGCGGCAATATTATTACGTGGGTTTGATATATCCATAAATTATCATAGTGACAGTAAGAAATGGAAGCTATAATGGAGAAATATAGATTCCAAATATACTTATATTAATTCCTTATGTTTATCTCACCTAAGATAAATTATTAGACATAACGGAATGTTATTAAGTTTGTTTCATACAAAACATTGTTTTCTTACAAATACACACAAACAGGAAATAATGTTTAAAATACTTTAGCATTTATAATGTTAGACATTTTCAAACAGCTAGTAAACTTTTTATAAGATGTGCAAGATTTCTACACAGACAACTGGAACAGGGTACAGAGAAAAGTTGCAGACTTGAATAAATGGAAAGATGGGGTATGTACAAATTGGAAGAGTGATAATGAGGTCATTTTTCACTACATTAACTAATGCAGTCCTAATAAAAGCCAAGTCATTTTAAGTGAAAATTAATCTTCTGATTAGGAAATTTATAAAAGATGAAAAGCAAAAATAATAAAGAAACGTGAAGAGAAGGAAGATATGGTCACCCAAAGTAGATGATGCGTGACTATCGCATTTGCAAGGGTGCATAAATGAGTCAACATTCAGAACAGAAAGCCCAGCGCACACCCACAGGCACAAACAATTTGTGATCAGGGTGCTGCCTACAAAGCAATAGTGCTTAGGAGAGATGGAACCTGATCCATAGTGCACAAGTGAACACCAGTTACAAAAATAAATTCCAGTAATCCAAATCTACAGCTATGTTAAAAAAATGTTTTGATGTAAGGCATATAATCTACAACACACTTGTCCCTGTGATTTTATTGAAAAAGAACAGACAATTTACTAAAAGTCTACACAGGAAGTTCATAAAAGAAAAACTCTAAGTAGGCACCAGGAAAATGCTCATCCATACTAGTAACAGGACATGGGAGTTGAAAACATAAGACAGCATCTCACACCCAGCAAGTGATGCCCACTTTGACAAATGTCTGAGGTTATGCAGCAAGGGGAGCCTCAGGCTGACTGCTGTGAGTGTTTCCTTAGTAGGCTGTGAGTTAAAGGGGCCTCAGGCTGACTGGTAGGACTAAGAGTGTTCCTTAGTAGGCTGTGAGGTAGAAGGGCCTCAGGCTGACTGGTGTGAGCTTTCCTTGGTAGGCTGTGAAGGAGAGAGGACTCAAGGTAGCTGGTATGAATGTTGCTAGTAAGTTGTGAGGTAAAAGGCCTCAGGCTGGCTGGTGTGAGTGTTCCTTAGTATGACCATTCTGTAAGGCACTTTGGCATTTCCAGTTCAGTCTGAGCATTCCCCGTTCTACTCTTAGAAAATACATTGAAGCAGAGTATGACAAATGTCAGGCCAAGGCAGAGAGAAGTCACTAAACAATCTAGACTCTACTACCCCATTAAACAAAGCTCTGAAACGGGTAAAATCATCTGGTCACAAGACAGTGGCTATTTTCAAGGAGAGAGGGGAAGAAATTTAAAATATGGGGACTTTTGCTCCTTGCACTGAGGGCAGCTCCTGGTTATTTACTCAGTCATAATTTGTTTAGCTATCAGAGAAGTTACGAATATTGTTCTACTTTTCTTTTTTCTGCTATGATAAACACTATAACCAAAGAAACTTAGGGAGGAAAGCATTTATTTCATCTCACTTTTCCAAGTGACAGTCCATTACCAAGAGAAGTCAGAGCAGGAACCCAAGTCGGAGGAGGAACCTGGAGGCAGGAAGTGAAGCACAGAGCACGCCAGAACTCTGTTGGCTTGCTCCTCTGGCCTGTGCTCAGCCTGCTTTCTCATCCAACCCAGGACCACCTCTCCAGTGGGGGGAGGAGGACAACAAGAGTACCACCCATAGTGGGCCGGGCCTTCCCAGAACTCAACAATCAAGAAAATGCCACATCTACCTGCTCACAGGAAGCCTATAAAGGAAATCTCCCAAATGGGGTTCCTTCTCCAGTGTGTCAAGTTGAAAACCTAAACCAGCATGACAAATACTGTTACTGTTATTGAAGTTAAAATGACCTCTTTTCCTACCATCACTCCCTTAAGGAAGACCAACTCTCCCTCCCCCAGCAGTGATCATCTGCCAATAATGCCTCAGTTTGGGTTGGAGCATCTTGCCCATCTCCCCAGTTCTGTGCTGGGTTTTAGTCTGATCGAGTTTACGTGGTCTTGTGCATGTTGTCACGATTGCTCTAAGTTCATATGAGCATCCCACTGAGAGACATCTTAATTACCTGCTCAATTTGAAGAACTAACATCTAAAGTTAGAAAATTCTCTCTTTCTCTGCAACACCTTTTCTTTCTTTGTCTTTCCTTGGGAATAAAATCAAAAGGCTTGTATACCTAGACAACTGCTCTACCTACCTTTCTTTGATGAACTGGAACCAGTTTGAGTTAAAGACATTAAAAAGAAATATTTTTACCACATCCCAACTACCCCAATAACAGGTAGACTTTTATGTCTAACAAAAAGAAGCTAGGTAAAGTAATGGAAAAGATTTCTCTTTTCACGATTCCTGCTGCGATCAATGGTTTTACTCAAACTCCTAAATTAACTACCATATAATATTGGCTTAATTCAATATTTTTCTGAGAGATATGTTATGATTTCATTTTTTAAGTGATTATGTTAAAAATGTTATGATCAGGAAACTAAGTAAGTATAGTATTCCCCAGATTACTTTAGAATCCTAATACCTTTTCAGGTTTTGATTCAAAGAATTTCCAAAACTTCAACATATTTAGTTTGTGCTCATTTCCTGAAATTCCACCGTAATCATCTATGAGTCTTACAGAAGTGGACTGATATCTAATGATGACCCTGAATATAATAGTTTCTTCAGTGATTAAAGCAGGAATGAAATGCTACATGGCCCTGAGTCTAGGTGACACTCAGGTGCATAAGAACTCATGAGACTCTACATTCACCATGTTTCTATTTCTCCATATGGGTCTTAGCACTCTTTTCTTCCTATGCTTTTTTGGAAAATGGACAATGCTAGTTTCTGGGTTTCATTGTATTCTACTAGCTGTAGGAATCAAAGAATTATCTGAGTACTTGCTTTATAAATACTGTCATTAAAAATTATAATTGTGAACCAGGAAGGAATATTAGCAGAGCATACTCTACTTTCTTTGTTTTATTTCTTCTAGACATTCAAGGAGAGCCTGTATTTGGGGTTTGGCTTTGGTTTGTTTGTTTGGTTGGTTGGTTTTTTTTGTTGAGGGGAAGTAGCACTTTTAGAAACATAGAAACATCTATGGAGGGTTTACAATAGGCCAAAGAGTATGTTTAAGAGTTTATATAATAGGCTGCAAAACCTTCACCCTGTGAAGAAGGAAATCTTGTAATTCCTTTTAGAGAGATGAGTACCTCATCCAAGATTGCACAGCTCATGGTCAAAAGTCACTGCGGCACTATGTCCAGGTGTCTACTGCACCAGTCTTGGATCTGGCCTAAGTTGTCTATGTCCTGTTACTACAGAGCCACTCTCATTGTTGGCACCTGGTCTGTACCCACATGGTTGGCTATTTTGTTAGAACTCTGAGCACATGGTTATAAACAAATAGTTACTCAAAAGATATGTACAGAATACCTGATAAAGCATAAGACTAACAATACTTGACATGCTTTTAAAAATGCTATTATGATTCAAAGCTTTCCAAAGAAAAAACAAAGACAACTGGAAGGGAGACTCAAGGAGGACCAAGCACAGAGATTGGTATGTGAAGTGCTCACTAGTCCTGGATTTGGACAGAAAAAAGAGGAAAACATAGCAAATGGAGGCTAGAGTCAGAACAAACATTTGGTGGCAGAATGAAAGAGTGAATGATTGGAGCAAAAGAATTGAATGCAGTAACTAAGAAAAAGGCTGAGGGAGCTAAAGTGATTTAGGGACTCAGATTACAGGAATATGTTTCCATGCTGGGCTATGGCTCGAAGAACATGATATTCTCTGGCTTTTAACAGAGAAGCAGGGTAGAGGAGGAGTCAGAGGCAGAAGGCTTGTTTCTTATCATAGAAGACTTGTGGATATGATACTAAAGCATTCCAGGGCCCCAGATTTGGAGGGAATGGTGCCAACTCCTTGTCACCTTCCTGAAGCCTGCATGGCAGCTCACCTCACTTAGAACCTGGGACCCCTGAACATACTTAGCAAGTGCTGTGCTACCAAGTTTGGTCACCAACCCCTAAAATTCTTATTCTTTAATGGAAGCTAGTATATTTCTAGACTATCGTTTCTCAGGGACAGCAGAGCTATGAAAGTACCACAAGCACACTACTGCGGTGGGGGAGTTAGCACCATGAAGTATGGCTTCCTTTTCTGAGTGAGTTAAAACACTTTCCAAAATGTCAGAATCATGATGAGAACTAATGAACTCAGCCTTTCACAACTCTAACATGATTTCAGAGTGCAATTCCCTTGCTCTAAGCAGCAGAATCCTCAATTCTCATCCAGGGACAGAGGTGTTGTGTGTACTTTCCTTTGATTTATACTATTTGAGCACATTATATGCTTGAGGATAGAATGCCACTTATTTTTGTGTTTTTTCTTCAGTGTAAAATATTTAATTATCTCTTCTGCAGAAAAGACTCATTTGAATCTATACCCACTAAGAATAGTCAGGTGTGACCCTGCATGATTCAAGCTGTTTCTTGAGTAGAACAGGTGCTGGTCACGGGGTAGGCTTCACACATGTGCCCCCACAACCTTTGATTATAAGACTCTTTCAAATAAGCAATGGGGTTCAGATAACCACCATGTAACAATACAGAGATTCACGGTATAATTTTTCTAACATGCAGAGCTCTAGTCATCTATCAGTGTAGTTATCAAAATATGCCTCCATAGCTGGTAGAAGGTTAGTGAAGTACTTATGATTCCTCTGTTCTTTCTGTGGTGAGGTCTGTATTCATGTGTACTCAAGCAACTCTCTCAGCAACCATACCCACTGAATGTTGCTAACACCCATGATCTCAGACAAGTGGGATACTGTGCCTTGGGCCATACTTCCACAGAGGTTAAGCTTTGACAGTCTGGCTCCAGAATCTGAGTTTTCAAATCCTTTTCACAGGGGCCCTTGACTATATTTCAGTGAGTTCTTTCACTATGACCTACTTCCTGCCAAGCTTTATGTCAAAGAGGACACCAACTCGCCGGGAATCACTGCTTGGAACCTTGAAGGCCAAGGAGAACTACCCTAGGACAAGATATTCTTGTGCTTTGTTCCTAAGGCCAGCCCCCATGCTTCTTTCATCTTGACAGCTGCTGTGTGAGTATTTATGACTCCAGTCATCTACAATGTCCTCTGAGGGCCCATATGGAGCAAGAGAGTGAAGCACAAAATCTCCATTGTGTGACTGTGGGAAAGCTTGCAAGCTTACACCTCCCTCAAGAACGCAGCCTCCAGCTACCAGGCTGCAGACTCTGGTCCCTCTGCTTGTGTTCACATCATAGGGAGATCATGAGATCTTCATCTACTCTGTACGGTCCCATAAACTCTCAGAACTGTTGTTCTCTCCTAATTCTTGTTTTGAATTTTTTTTTTTCCCTTAGGCTCTCAAGTCTTTCAATCCCGATTACTGATTCAACTTGCATGAACTTACAACCCCTTGAAAAGGAAAATAAATTAGGATTACATTTTGCTTTAAAACATCTTTAAGATGATGAGAGTTATGCTATTTCTTCCTCTATGGGACAATGAGGATAATCTTAAAATGCAAGTTCTTTAAGAGTAAGGAGGTTTTATAACAGGCTGCTTGGTGAATGTGGAACTCAGGCTGGGCTGGAAAGAAGTATTGCACTGTACCAGCGTCACCGGTCTGTGGAGAGCCTGAGGATTTCCCTCCACTCCTGTAGTGTGTACGTTCTAGAACAGTTAGGATGTGCTCTACTCCACATGTGCCTAAAGCAGTGGCAGAGACAGCATGTGGAGAAGAACACATGGTCAGAAGTAGCCAAGACCACAACCCTCCCTAGGCTTCTGATGAGAATACAGTAAGACCCTTCCAGCAGCACTCTATAGTCCACAAACGTAACTGTGCAGACAAATGCAGGCCTGGGCAGCATCATTCCCTTGTGGGAATACTACCAGTGTACTCAGATCCGACCTTCTGTTCATAAGGCTTGGAGCACAGAACAGCTTAAATCTCTGTTTTCTAAATAATAATAATAATAATAATAATAATAATAAAAAATGATTTCTTCAACGCATCACTGAGTAATTGTCTTGATTGTAGGCACAATGCTGAAACTGAGATCCTGGGAGTTCTCACTACCCACCCAGAGTGAGTACTCCATTGTGTCTCCTGCAGATACGGAAGCACACAGAATTAACCAGCACTGCTTGGAAATGCATCTGACTTTAGAATTCAAGCTTTCACCTCCACTCACACATTGGTTCACAAAAACCAGGGTGAAGAGGAGAGATGTGGATAACAACCTCAACCCACTGTTCAGGTAGCAATGAATAGTGCTCCAGTCCCAGGCAGGCAGCAGGTAGGAACAGGATGGGCAAGCACTGACAGGGGCCATTCCCTCTGCTGGACATGCACTCTTGCTGTCCAAGGAATGGGGAGCTCTGAGCAGAGATGAACGGAGGTCATGAAGGCACACAGAAACCACGCAATCCAGCTGAGGTGAGAGGAACCAAAGAAGAAGACGTGGCAGGTGTCTGTGGGTCAGGGAGCATTCTCCCACAGGTACCAGGCAGACAGCAGAGTGCCAGCATCACCGACGCCAGTGTAGGGCTGGGGCTGATTCCTAGCTGTTTGCTTTTGCCTGTGTGTGTGGACAGCTCTGCTTTCACTTGGCATTTTCAATGCAGAGTTTGCAGACGTGGCTATACCTTACAGATTGCAAAGCACTCTATTATCTCAATTACCATGCAAAGCATATACCAAGAATGAAAAGCTACCAAGAAAGCACCACAAATCACAAAGTATATGTGACAGTAATTTAGTCAAACCTCAGTAAACACAGACAAAAGAGCAGAAGATATGGTTTCTGGCTGTGGGTAGTTGAAACAAAATGGCAATGAGGCTCAGGCCAGGGCAACCTTACCCAAACAGAACTGGGAGAAGGCCATGTGCAAAGGGGCAGGGATACCACTATGTACCTCCATCGTCCTGGATCACCAAAGCTGACTGAGGCCAGGATGTGGAGGTAGCCAGCTTCGTGAGAACAGCCATCTCCTCTCTCCTCTGTCCCCACCTTCTTGTTGTGCAAGCCACTGACCAAGGGTGAGCAGTATGTCATCAGACAGAGACCAGCTGCATGCTTCTCCACTGTCCAACCTTTGCACAGCATACCCAGAGAGCATCTCACTCTCAGGTAGACCTCTTCCCTATCATAGGTACTAATCCCTTCTACATACAGACAAAAGGGGTTCACGTGATGGTGAGTTCCCAAAAACAGTGCTCTGAACAAGCATCCCTGTGAGCCAGCAGGTGCACGCTTCACAAGCAGACCGTGCTGCTAGTGCAGCCAGCATTCTGAAGGAACCGGGAAGGGGCACAGTAGTCACCTGTGGCGAAGACAACATTCCTCGAGACCAGCCGGTGCTCCACAATGGAGAACTGAGGGAGCTCAATTCTCTCCACGCCGGTGACAGCCTTGTCCCCTCCGCGCCAGTAAAATTCAATGTCATCCGTGGTGTAACCATCTACCAGGAGAGAGAAACAGGGACGTGGTGGACAGGAGAAGACACCGTCATTTTGCAGCAATGCATAGCACAAGGTATTATTTTTGCTAAAATGGAAGTCATGACTTTATTAGATTTAAAGAATTATTTAATGCTGTCTGAAAAATGTCAAAGAATTAGCTTTCAAGTATTTGTGTGCAGAGAACTGGGGTTGTAGGAGATGAGAGCTCAGGTCAGAATTCTGTGTGCAAAACATAATGTTACAACTGTCAGGACATCACTCAGCAGATGATTTAAAGAGTTCTTAACAGCAGAAATAAGACATTGTGGGGAATCGGGAAGGGAGGATTCTGGGATGGCTACAGAAACGGAAAGGCAGGTTGCCTAGCCGGGGTTGGGTTACCCAAGGTCCAGGTGCCTGCTCTGCCCATCCACTTTAGAAATGCCTTTAGCTAAGAGACTCCTGGCCCTGGCACACTGGCCCAGGTGACCTCATCAGAAAGAAGGTGTTCATAGTCAAGACTGCAGTACCACCCAGCTCCGGGAGAGTGCTCCTTGAAGACACGTGAGCAAATGGGAAGCAAGCCCAGGTCTATGCGAACACTTAGGTGTCTCTGGGAAGACTGCAGCAAACTCTCTTCCCCCTCTCTTTACTTTTGTTTCTTTTTCTTTTCCTTTGTTCTTTCTTTCTACCTGCCTTACCTTCCCTCCTTTCTCTTCTGTTCCTCCTTTTCCCTCTCTCTCCCTCGCCTCTTCTTTCCTCTCTTCCTCTCTTCCTCTTCCTCTCCCTCCCTTTCTTCCTTCTTTGTTTATTTTCTTGAAGCAAAATCTTATTATCATAGGACAGGCTGACCTAGATCCTCTTGCCTCTGTCTACCAAATGTTACAGTTATAGATCACCACATCCAGTTAGAATTTCACAAGATCAATAAAACATTAATGTGATTAAATTATTTCAATACATGGAATTTTGGATGTGAGCATATACAACAAAAATCTGTTTGATGCATGAACACATCAGGGATGGCTGCTGCAGTGGATGCTCTCTCTAGACCACTCTGCAGTACCTCAGATGGCCACAGCATGGCACTTACTGTCTGGACCCCTGCTTCTGGCTTCTCTATGTTCCATTCTGACTAAGCCAAATTGTCTATGATTAAAAATGAACAAACAAAAAAATAACTAAAACTAACTCACCTGATTGCCCCACACCGCTGCCTCATGCTCTTGATGGTTTCCCAATGCAATGCGCAAAACAAGTTAAAACTTCTCACAAGGACCTCATGAACCTATAGGACTGGCCCCGCCTCCTTCTTCCACCAGTTCGGGCGCACAGGCCTCTTCTTACTCAGGGCAGCTGTGCCCTCCAAGGAGCCTATTTCAAGTGTTCTCATGGTTTATTCTTCTCTACATGCACATTCTGACTTATAATATCTTTATGTAGAAACCTTCCACCCAATCCCACCTACTGAGCAACCTCATGATCAGTCATAATCCTTTGCTCTTTGAAGTATCTATCCCTCTTTTAGTTTGCTTTGTATCTCTCTAGAACATATGCTCCACACAGGCTGGCATTATGCCTGTCTTTTCTGTATATCCTTGTGCTTACAACAGACCTGAATAAGGTCTAGGGGTATGGTTCTGTGGTAGAGTGCTTGCTTTGCATGGTCAAGGCTCTATGTTGAATGTACAGCAACAGAAACAAAAATCAAAACTAAAAAACAGTACCATCCAAGCTGAAGTCCCAAAAGTGCTTGACTGACAAATTAATGTATCAATGAATTTGTTGCTATTTAGGAAATAAAGTTGCTACTTCTCCATTGGAGATGAGGTCAGCAGAAAAGGATCCTTTTCTCTTTCTATTGTATTCACTGTGGAACTCTGCATGATAAGACCTCACTTAATGGGGGAAATCTTGTTTACCTTCCAAAGCCCAGGCCTCACAGTAACAATGGCCACATGAAGAAATCATGTTCAGTGCCCATGCAATTGAACAGGAGCTTAATCAAAGCTCAAATCTACAACCTAAAACTTTATCTCATCAGAGCTGGGGCTTCCAGCTTTACAAATTGCTTAACTTCCTAGGATGCTTCTTAACATCCTAGAAACTGAGAATTATCTTTCCTATGAGCCTTCTGAGGTCCGTGGTGAGAGTCCCCAAGAGGCTTCAGTTGATGTAATTTTATGTTCCTCATCTCTGAAATTAGAGTTTTGAGAAAGCCTGCATGTGACACAGTGTGGAAGTGAGGGACCAACTGTAGCTGACTGCAGCCTCCCACTGTGTGGGCTTTCAACCGGCTTGAGCACGATCCGCCGTCCTTACCACAAGAGCTTCCAGTGACACTACAAAGTCCACCTCACTTAACCAGCAAAAACTCTAGAAGAACTGCCTGAGACGAATACTAAAGCAGTCTATGACAGGCCAGGATCAACAGGAGGTCCAGTTCAGGTGGCAGGAGGCACATCGGCTAGTTAGATGCTCCAGATGTGGCATCTTCCCGCCCATAGTGATACTCAACACTGAATTATCAATAAAGCATCTGAATGAAGCATCAAATTGAAGAAAATTGCCGAGATACAGAAATGGCCCTCATGGCAAGGCTATGATTCTGATGGGAAATGAGTTTCGCTCTGACTGCCCAGGGTCCCAGCAGTCCAGCCACTCATGCATGATGAAGCAGATTGTAAGAAAATTGCATCTTAGTGTTTGCTCTCTTCTTGCTGAATGGACTAAGATGTGGAACATTTGTTTTCTCCAATTTCAGCACAGCAAACAGACTCTCTAATCAGATTAGAATGAAGAACTCCTTTGTTCTTGTTCTCTCTCTCTTTCTCCCTCTCTCCCCCTTTCTCTTCTTCCCTCTCCTGTTCTTCTAATGCTCTGCTTCTCTCTTACAGTTTCTTCCCCTTTTTGTCTGTCTGTATGTCTGTTTCTGTTATGGCAGGGAAATCTGTAAAGAGGTCTGTGTGTGTGTGTGTGTGTGTGTGTGTGTGTGTATGTGTGTGTACTGGGGATGAATCCCAGGGCCTTGTGCATAGTAGGCAATATCCTACACTGATGTACCTCCAGAACCCAAGTTTAGCTTATTACAAAAAGACCTGAAATGCAAAGAACAAGAAAAAGGAAGCCAGACACAGATACACACAGCTTTCAATTTCCAGGGTGCAGTTCTGTTCATCCAGCGGATATCTTCTGAGATCCATCATGCATGCTGCTGTTGTGGTGATTCTGAAACACACAGAGTAAAGGGCAGCATTAGAGATGTGCTGAGGAATGTAACAGGAAACTGCTTCTAGACATATACAAGTTATACCCAAAGAAGTCCTCCAAAGTACACCGGACTAAACATCTTTCTCAACGTACCCGGAGAACTTCAGATGAGTAAGGAACTCTTTGAACACACTATGTGAATACACTACATATCAGATTTATCTAGGAAACAATGCGAAAATAAATTTCACTTCCCTTAAATATGTTTAATTGACAAAATGTATACACATTGATGTTGTGTAATATTATGTTTAGAATTATGTACACATTATAGAATGGTTAAATTGAGGTATTAACCTAAGCACCATTCCACATACTTTTCTATTTTGTGGTGAGAGACACTGTGCCTTTTAAGACACTGTCCTTTTAAGTTTTCTTGAACCTTGTTCACTTTGGATCATCAACTCGCTAGAGTCATTCTTAATTATTGTTACTCATACACACATCTATATGCAACCTGAGTCTGTTTATTCTTGCTCATATGTACACATGTAAGGGAGCTCTTCCTTGGAGAAAACTGATTTTCCATCTCTCAGCAGCCACTGATTGCCAACAGCTCCTCATCTAGAGGTGGGGCTTTGTAAAATTTCCTCCACTCGTGTTGGCATATCATATGATCTTTGGACTGAAGTTCCAGCCTATTCATGTGAACAGAGTTCATAAATGAGATTACTACTTTTTATTGTTTGTTTGCTTACTCATTGCACTAAGCCACCTGAAAGCCCACACACAAGTATGCACACGTGCTCACACTACAAGGGGTGCCCTGCACAGCAGCCTTGCACTCACTGTGACAGATGTAAAGGCTGCATGGAAGTTATTGAAACAGGATGAGGAAATCAGCACGAGTGACAGAAGTATGTTCTTGGCAGCTACTGTCTCTCGCACAGAGATCCTGTCTAAATGTTCTTGTATTGGTATAATACTGACCACAAAATGGGGTCCTTTTATGTATTCACTTGAAGAATAATAAAAGAATGTGCTCACTATTCTTCCTTTGGAAGAAACAGAAAGTCCCATCAACCTGGAAAGTGAGGCCCAAGAGCCTGAACATGATGCAAAAGGAAAGCACACAGGCAAGGGATGGAACAAAGAAGCTCTGTGGGGCTGTTGGAGACAGAAAAGCGAGGACAGGGGAGGATGTGGGCGCAAAGGAGAGAGGTCAAGGCTGAACAGCACTGAAGAGCCTCTCACTCAGCTCATAGCAGATTAGGGAGTAACCTGAGTGACTGAAACCTGTACCACTGGGACTTGGCAGAAAGGAAAGAAGGAAAGAATAAAGGAAGGGAGAGGAGAGAAACAGAAGGAGGTAGAGAGGGAAGGAGGGAGGGAGGGGCAGAGGGAAGGAAGAGAATATGAATAATAAGATAGAGTGGAGTAGCAGACTGGGCAGCCTTGTGGAGCAGAGGTAGATTTATTACTATTATTCCCATTTTGCAGATGAGCAAACAAGGATGAGAAAGGACAAATGGCTTGAGCACATTCTCAATGCTGCTAGGGAAGCAGACGCTGTCAGATCCAGGTGGCATGTACTGTACACCCTACTGTATCTGTGATATCGCTTTACCTTTGAAGGAACAAGACTTTTAACTTTGAAATATATATTCAGGAAATGAGGCTCTTGTTTTCAGTGAAGAACAGTAAAGTAGAACATTTAGATATGCATGACAAATTGGAAGTTTTGCTGCAGTGCCTGTATTGACACTTAATCCAGTTTTTAGTCATCGTAGGGTAGTTTATTACTATCCTATTTTTTAAATAAAATTACATGCTTAAAGACATACTTAAGTCATATATAGAGAATACAAGTAATAAACCTGAAAGCTCAAAGGACTCTTGTGAGCTTAAAATGGTCTATCAAGACTCATAGCAAAACCACCATTAGGTGCTGTCTTTTAACTGTCCTTTGCTGCCTTCCCTTACACAGGGGAGTGAGGAGTCCTGAGTTAAGTAGGTCCAAATGCAAGCTTTCAGTATGTTGAAAAGTTTATATTTTGCCTCAAATTTATTAAGCTTGTAAAATGTATTTGGAATCAGTATCACCTCTATTTTTAAATACTCACAATTAAAAAAAAACACAGAAGAGCAGATACAGATTCTTTATGTAATCGCACAAATATAGACTTCACCATAGATGGTCTGGTTCTGGCTGCTGTGGAACTGTCAGTGGTGGCTGATCAGGAGCATGTTAACAAACCTTGTCTGAAATGTCTACTTACTGGCCTAGGTATAAAGGTACCCCTTTACAATTGGTGTTGCTGGGATAGTGCACATTTAGGAACAGCCTGGGATTTACATAGTAACCCATATAAGCTATTTCTCTGTTTGTATTAATCTCCTAGAGTCTTGGGAAACACCGAAGACAATGGATGTGAGTACTCAGTTTGACATCTCTGCTGATCAGAAGACAGCAAGACCCTGGACAGTCTTCTCAAAGGTGGCCAGAAGTAAAGTACTCTGTTCCTATGATCTCTCCACATCATGACACACATTAATGTGTTCATTGCATGTAGCACCAAGGGCAAATGGGTACATTTATCTGTCAATTGACTGGCTGGCCCGTTGTTGACTCTATGATGGCAGAGTTTTGCCTGCCCTGTCTACAGCTGTCTCCCCAGTACCAGACAGCCTTGCCCAGACCAAGGGAGCCACAAAGAGTCACTGAATAAAAGACTTTGAAGATTTAGGGACCAACCAAATTAGGAAGTGGTATATGACCCACCTCTTAACTACAGATCAATTAATTCTGTGATCTGCTTTATCTGGTAAGTGGTGTAGGTGACACTGAGGCAGTCACAAGAGGAACTGGTCTCTCTTACGTCTGCCATGAGAAGCACATGGCAGGGGAGCCTGATGGTCCCCGGGGAAGAATGGACAAGGGGCTAGTGCTGGGGTAGTCTTCTGGGAGATCACCTCAGTGAGATAGCTGATGGGCCATTCACACTCAGCCTGTGAGAGAGCCAGCCAAGACCAGCAGACAGGCTTGTTATCCCCCAGGTTAGTGAGCAACGCACACTTATCGTGTCATGTACACTGCGGCTTTCCAGGTCCTTGTTACACAGCAGTGATTTAGCAGTTGGTAACTCCTACAACACAAGTAACGGCACATGCAGAAGAGCATGTAATCTCTTTATGGATAGCAAGTATAATCTGATACTGCTGAATAGGGTCACAGAAAACAAGCTCCTTAGCATAGCATATTCCTAAAACATAGGTGTTTATCCACTGAAGCATCAAAAATAGCACTTTTGTGAACTGAGTCACCTCTAGGAGATGAGACAAGCTGACTCCTCTCCTCTCAATTTGTAAATGAGCTGAAGGCAGAGCTACAACCAAGGCCAATAGGTGTCACTGTATTGGAAACCCAAACTGAGTGCTTACTGTCCCCAAGTGCCTGCCAGGAAAACACCCCAGGCCCAGTCCTCTGAAGAGAACGGGTAGAAAACAATCTGAGAAAATCAGAAAAGTACTTTGAGTCAACACCCATTGTACTGCTCTCAGTGTGGTGCTGAGTGGCATGGTTCTCTAGCACTCTACTTATTCCTATGATCTTGATCTAAGTATGGCACTTGGGGTCTTGGCTTCCTAGAACTCCACTGTCCAAAGCAGCAACCACTTAGGCAATATGCAATATCATGTTCAAATTTTGAATTAATTTAAATAAAATTAAAAATTCACTTCAACTTGCCACAGACACAGAGGGTGGGTTGGCAGTTACTGCTGGCTGGCAGCTCATGGATACAGATAGACCAGTTCCATCACCCCTGAATGTCCTCCTGAACAGGGCTCTCCAGTAGCAGCTGTCCTCTGTCTCTCTCTCTGTTTAATCAGGCTTAGGGAACACATGGTCCCGGGTGAAAGAAGTTGGAGAAATAAAATCAAGTTCAGAAGACACAGAAGCTTGAAAGAATGTTCTCAGAGTGAGGAAGCCTTGTATGCTATGGTAGAAAATGACACTCTGTACTGTAGACAGAGTGCCCCGGGCTGTGTCTGAATTTCTGAGTAGTCAATTAGCATGCCAGTCAGAGAGGAAGACCTACCCTAATAAAATGACAGTCTATCACAAGCAAGGGTATGTGTGTGTGTACAGGACTGATCTCAAGCACCCATGGGGGAGGTGGCTGCAAAGGCAGAGAACAGCACACCAGTGTTTTCACCTGAAAATTGCTCTGTCCCATGGATCTGCCCCACCAAGGATGAATGCAAGGAGTAAACAAAGAGGTGTTCTATGAAAAGCTGTGGAAACACAGGAGACAAAAACAGAAAGCGCAAGATGTGCCTCATCACTCAAAGGACTGAGTGGATGTGGCCTTCATAAAACCAAAACAGGGAGCTATAAGGCAAGGTGGAGGCTGCCTAGGAATAAAACAAGCCAGGCAGCTACAGGAGCAGAATCCACACTACTGAGAACCACTTCATGGCACCAGGGCTTCCTACTTGGAGTGGACACCCGTCACTGAGGGGTTCAGTTAAGAGTCAAAGCTGAGTCACAAGTGCAGGGCAGTCATGAATTCTAAGGTTGTAGGTGCTTTCCCAGGGCTGCTAATGCTGGCCTCAGAATCATACCAAAGTAGAGGAAGATTTATAAAAACTTTTCTAAATCCAAAGATCAAAACAAAGCAAAGGAACCTAAGGTTTGGAAGAGAGCAAAGAGATAAAATGCCAATGCCAAGAGAGGAAAATCAAACTTAACCAAGCCAATAAATTAAAGTTGGATTAAATAAAACATAACTCAGAATGGAAAAATAAATGATTCTGCTTTTCCCCTTGTGGTGCTGAAGACCCAGGTTAGGACTTGTTCTTTACTATCAATTTTATCTCAAGGTTAACTGCATGTTAGAATACATACTTCACCAGTCAGCGATATTCCGCTGTATACACATACAACACCCCATTAGCCTAGTCATCTGTGGATGGACATCCAGTTGTTTCTTCCTTTAGTTGCTATATTTTGCTACACATATCTACTAGGGTCACTACTTCCTTCTGTTGGCATAAAGGAGAAATATCATTGCTTGATCATATAGTAACTTTATGTTAAAATACGAAGAGCCTATACACTACTTTTACACTAATCGCCGAATAGTTTTAAATCCCAGCCAGTGATCCCCTAGGGTGACCATTTCCCAATACCTTTGTCAATATTTGCTATTTTGTTTTCTTTTCTTTTTGTGAGGATGCATTTCCTAATGAATTGACATCACTCTGTAGCTTTGATTTACATTTTTTTAACTCCTGGTAACGACCCTGTTTTCATTTGCTTATTGGCCATTTATATAACAGCTTTAGATAAATGTATACTGACCATTTATTAACTGTGTGTTTTTGCTGAGTTGTAGGAGTTGCAGGGAATATTCTTTATATTAACCTCTTACCAGATATGATTTAAAAATGCTTTGTCTCACTCTGAGTAGACGTCTCTGTCCTTTGATGCACATTTTAAAAAATGATGTGGCTATCCAGTTATCCTCTTTTCCCCCTCTTAGATGACTTTTGGAGTCATCTGAAATTCAATGCCATGTTCACAACACGTAGCTTTTCCTGTTTTCTTCTAAGGGCTTTATAATTTTAATTCCTGGGTATTGGTCGATTGACTTAACTTTTGCAGTAGGATATAAAGCAAGGTTCTGATTTCATTCTTTCACATGGCTATTTCAGTATTTGCCACTCGACTACAACGATACTCGACTATCCACTGAATTCTGTTTGAATCCCTATCAGAAAACATTTCCATATATATCAAGATTCATTTCTGGATTATCTATTCTATCTCACTCAATAATATATCCTTATGTCAATGATCGTTTATGATTATCAAAATTTTATAGCAAAGTTCAAATTCACAAAGTGTGAGGCCTTGAATTTACATCTCTTTAAAGATTGTTTCGTATATTTGGAATTGTGAGACTCCACGAGGAACTAGGAAAGAGTTAACATTTCCACAAGTATGCTGTTATTGTATTTGATATGGATTGCACTGAATGGTTTGGGGCAGTATTGTCACCTTAATGACATACCTTTCAATCCATTAACACAAAATGCCTTCCTTTTTACTTATATTTCTTTTTAAAAATTTTTAAACATTTTTATTGAGTTTTTGTGCATTTCATATAATCGTTCTTAATCAAATTTAAACCCTACCCCAAATCTATGCTTCCCGTAGACCCACATCAGAGTCCATGCATTATATCACACGTATTAAGTCCTATCTGGTCAAGCATTCATACACAAATATCCTTCACTGCAGATTCATTCACTGAAGGCTAGTCAGCCTATATAGAGATCTGAAAGAAGATGGACTCTCCCTTACCCAACACTCATCAATTGCCAAAAATTTTCTAGGCTAGGGTTGGGACCTGCTGCCCACTTTAGGCTTACATCTTTTAAAAATTCACAGTTTTCACAGTTTTTAGTATCTGTCTTTGACTCTAACTGAACTGATTCCTACTCCTGTATGGTGGCATTGTGTCTGTAAGCCCAGCACTGAGACTATATTATCCTCAGGAGGCTGAGGCAGAAGGACTGAAAGTTTGAGGGCAGCATGGCAGCACATGCTTTTAATCCCAGCACTCGAGAGACCAGCCTGGGCTATGAAACAAGTTTCAGGATAGCTGCAACTATTGGGAGACCCTGCTTCTGAAAACTAATCTGCTGTTTGTGGCGGCTAACATCTCAAGAGGCAGAACCAAGTACAAGGTTAAGTCTTTGGGACAGGAATTAGAGCTTGCTATTTAATATCTTCTACTACTCTTGCAAGGACTGGAGTTCAGTTTTCAGCACACATATCAGGTGGCTCACAACCACCTATAACTCTAGCTCTAGGAGGCTCCAATGCCTTTGACCTGTGAAGACACTTGCACTTACCACTCGTGTGCACATAACCACATAGACACACACACACACACACACACACACACAGAAACAATAATTTAATAATTTAAAGCCAGGCATGATGACACACACCTTTAATCCCAACACTTGGGAGGCAGAAGCAAGCTGATCTTTGTGAGTATAAGGCCAGCCTGGTCTACATAGTGTGTTCCAGGCCAAATGGGACTGACTGCAGATCAAAATAATAATAATGTCTCAAGAACAGATCAAATAATAATAATTATTATTATTACTGAAAATATCTTTTTAATAAACTAAAAAATTCTAAAGCAAAAATAATAGCAACAACATAAAATAAAATATTCCTAGGTTTTTTTTATCTTTTTAGACGCTGATGTAAATAGAATCACTTTCCTACCTGCCTTTTAGGATTGCTCTTTGTTGCACAGAAATACAACTGGCTTTCACTTGTCCATTTTGAAATCTGCAATATTGCTGAGTACAGTTTTAGCTATGATAGACTGTAGTATTTATACAATGCTTTTTTAAGACTATTGTTACATACAATCATGCTTATGTGAACAAATAATTTTTTACCTTCTTTTCCAATTTTAACAGCAGAGGCTAATTGGCAGGTTTTGTGTTTGTAGAAATTTGTTGATCTTGTTTATAAAATTTTGTAGCATGTAACTAATATATTCCATGTGAATTTCATTTGCATAAAATGGTTAATGAGGGCTCCATTTTTAAATTCTGATTCTAGTTATTTTATATCTTCTCTTTTTTACTCAGTCAAATATAGATGAAAGTCTGTCAATTTTTTGGTTTGAACATAAAGGCCAAGCTTTGGTTTCATACCTCTTTGCTCACCATCTTTGCATGTCTATGCACTTCTGCTTTCATCTATTGCTTTGTTTTTTTCTGTTAGCTTTGGATTTTTGTTTGTGCTTGTTCACCTTTCCTTAGTTCTTGAAGGAATGAAGATAGTCACTCTTGTGAGAAGATTCATCTTTTTAACGTTGGGTCTAAATGTACACATTTTCTCGGGACTTAGCACTTTTAGGCAGGAGTAGTCACTGTGTGCTTCTCTTGTCCCTTTTATCACACTTGATTATGTTTCATAAGGTTGGTGATTAGTGAATTTATGTTTATGACTGTTATAGCCTCTTGGTGACTCATTAATTTCTCATGTTCTCTGTCTTCTGCTACTGTTTTTCACTTAGCATCTGCTTTATCTAGCATTAGCACCACCATCTCGGATCGCCTATATGTAGTAAGCCTTTACACTCTTTTACTTTCAACTTACTTAGGTCTCTATTTAGGCCTGTATTTTGATGTCTGCTTAGGTCTGAGTTTGTGGATTTCTTTGTTTAGACAGCATATAATTTGATTCTGCTTTATTTTTAGACTCTGTCAATTTCTGGATTTTGATTATTTTAACGTATTTACATTTAAAGTAGTACAAATAAAGAAAAACTGTTGTATAACAATGCTTTGCTTTCTTTACACCCTGTTTTTCTCTTCCCTCATTTCTTTGATCTTTGATGTGTACTTTACTTTTAGCTGTACAACCTGACTCCCTTTGCAGCTATGCCATAGTTATGTTCTTTGTTGTTACCATGTATATTAAAAGGAATACCCTAAGACAATATTATCTGTCCTGATATATAATCTTTAATTAGCTGTATATCCCTCATATTAGATTAAAAACTGTGTCTCTGAACATTGTATGCCAAAAAACACTAATTTATAATTACTTGTATTTGTCTTTGGGGAAGGACAGTGAGAGTAGGCCTTGCTGTGTAGAAAGTTGGCCTAGAGCTTGCTAAATAGCCCAGGCTTGGGATTTTCCTGCCACACCTTCAAAGTACTTATAAATTTGTTGTTCAAATCATGCAGAGAATAAAATTTCAAGCATAGAGTTACACACAAAAATTGACTAATTGTGAATATAAATTAGTATTCACTAATGGTTTTCATTTACTTTTACTGGATATCATTATACATTCATATTCCATTCAGTTACTGGCAAATATCTTTTCCTTTAAATTTGAAAGTCTCACTTTAACATTTTCTTAAAAGCAGATGTATTAGAAACACAAATAAATCACTCAGAATTTATTTACCTAGTAGTAGCGTAATCCCTGGAGCTGCAAGCTGGCAGCTTTGTCTCCTAGCAAACATAACATATCTGCCAGCTATCTGTTGACCACCAATGGTTTTGATGAAATGGGTTGGTTGTCAAAGAAAGAATCTCATTCTTCCAGGTTCCACTTTGTGCGTATGTGGTTTGGTCTACATGGTTACTAAGGCTACTGGGACTGTGGTGATTGCATACTCCTTATGAATGGGACTGGCCTCTTCCCTTGCCTGCATTTTGAATTAGGCAGAACAGAGCACACCTTGCTTCAGTCCTCCAGGTCTTCTGCACACAGTTGAGAACAGATGTGTTGATAATTTAAATAAAGATCTTCTCTCTTTCCTCTGATGTTAGGTAGAAGAACTTGGGACCGTCTCAAGTTCAAAAGTCTTCCTTCCATGGTGAACCGTTTAGGGCCATAGTGAGTAAACATGCCATAAAACCTTCCTATTAAATAGCTTTTCTTGATTGTGTATTTGGTAGGTTGCTTTGTAACTTTGGCTGCTTTTTTTCAGATCTTCTATAACATTGGCTAAGAGAGTCTATATCTATTTCATTGTTTCCATGGGAAACAAGATACTGAGACACTTAGTCTCCTTTCTGATACTGCCACTCACTCATAAAATGATCCTTAAAGAAGACAGGAGAATGTTCACAAAAACAGAGCAGAAATGATCAAAGCCTAGTCCTTTAAAAGTAAAAAATAAAACAGCATCTCACTGTGTAACTTAGGCTGCCCTGGATTTTACTACATAGGCTAGACTGATTTGAAGCTTATGGCAATACTCCTGCCTCAGCCTTTGCCTGGATTGAGAAAAATTTTGTTTGACACTGCAAAACAAAATTATAAAGAAGGTAATATCACAATATGTTCCTAAGTAGCTGATAATGAATTAGGAAATCCAAATTAAAACATTTTCTGTAAAATAATGAATTTTAAGGCAGATAAGTAAACATAAACCCATTACCATGCCAGAAAATTCAAGATAGTATGCATTCATAAAAATATCTGTCCAAGTGTGGTGGTGAATGCCTTTAATCCCAGCACTCAGGAGGCAGAGGCAGTGAATCTCTGTGAGTTCAAGGACATCCTGGTCTACATAGTGAATTCTGGCAAGTTGGGACTACAGAGAAACCTTGTCTCAAAAAGATCAAAAAGAAAATATGCATATATATATATCTCCAAAATATTACAAATGAAGCATATTTTTATGTGCAAAACTTAAATACTGACATAACATCACTCTTTTTAGTGAGAGGTATTCCTTATATAATCTATTACAGAGCATGCAGAAAGACAAATCTTGATTAATGATACATTGTAAAAGAAATCTCAAAAAATATACAGACTGACACATAGAACAGAATATGTGTGATACAAACACACTCAAATCAGAAATCACACTACTAACTTTCCAGTGGATAATTTATTTAGGAAGTTCCAGCAAATTCATTCATATTTTCTGGAAACTTCAAGCAAATCGTGGTCAGATCAATAAAAATCAGAGAAGTTGGGGAAGGATGGTTTTTTAAACCAGAGTTTACACCTATAACTTAAAGGTGATTTTTCTCAAAACAGACAAAGAAATGATTAACAAACACAGGAGGAAAAAGATTCAGCAGTGCTGAGCATCAGAGAATTCAAATTCATGGCACCATAAGAAACCACTTCATGCTTGGCAGGATGGCCACCATAAAAATAGGAATAAATGTTGACGAGGTAGTGAAGAAACAGGTACCCTGCACACTGTTGGTGGAAATGTAAATTCGTATAGCCCTTACAGAAAACTATATGCAGGGTTTTCAAAATATTAAAAAATAAAATAACCATATGAACCCTGAATCCCACTTTTTTAGGTATCTACCCAAAAGATTTGAGATGAATTTGTCAGAAATATCTACACTTCCATACTGGCTGTTTATTCACAATAGCAAAGTTATGGAATGAATTGTTCATCAAAAGTTGAAGAGATAAGTAAGTGTGGAATAGGTAAACAGTGCAACACTATTTAGTCTTCAAAAACAGAAAGATGTAGTCATTTGTGATAACAAGGACAGAACTGAAGAACGTTATGTTACATCAAACAAGGCAGGCACAGAAAGACAAATAGTCACATTGCGACGCGTATGTGGAATCTAAAACAATCAAATGGAGGAGTAGAGAACACAGCGGGGTTGGCAAAGGCTGGGAGAAGAGGGGAAGATGATGATAATGGTGAGTGGTGCAAATCTCTGCAAGGAGCATCATTTTTTCAGATCTTTCACAGTCTGGAAGATAATAATGTACGGTATAGTGCAAAATTGTTAATTGCAGAGTACTAACAACAAAAATCAAATGTACTCATCAGAAATGATGTCATGTATTTAAAGTTAGGAATAGACACCTAGTTTGACTCAATTATTCTACATTGTAATCATAAACCACGACGTCATAATGTACCCACAATATTATATAATTATAAAATGTTAATGTGCAATAAAAATAAGCATTATAAAATGAATGAGGACAGGACATTAATATGTAACAGTTATAACTGAGAAGTAATAGACTCTACTCTGGACATGTAAAAACATATGGAACATCGGTAATCAAATAACAGTTATTAAATATAAATGCTATAAATTGGTGACATTTCATTTGCCGTTATTTCAATTTATTAACACAATTTCTAGAAACTACTTAGCAGTCTCTCTCTCTCTCCACAAGTACACACACGCACACACACACACACACACACACATTGCTTTTGGCAGTAAGAGAACACCTAGTAGTCAAGCTAAACTGGGAGTGTTAATCATCCTTGATGGTGAACAAGTAGCAGCCTTTTTAAAGAAGGAAGCCATACTGTACACTGTTGGCCACTGTTTCTCATTGCTCCAGAAATGAAAGTCAATGCATTGTAGAAAGGAATAGAAATGGAGAGGTGAGCTACTTAAATGAGGGGGAAAGTCCCAATAAACAATATTGGGACTAAATAAGAAGAGCTGGGATTCAAGTTTAATCCACACGTAATACTTGCTTCTTTTTCACCAAACCGTACTTGAGATTTTGGTGATGGAGTGGTAAATAGAAAGGAACGGTTCTTCTTTGAGTTTGTATCTCATTGTAGTTGATTTCCATAATCACAGATGAGAACAGTGAGCTGATAAGAAAACTCAAATTCTTAGGAAGAATAGCTCAACTACTGGAAGTACGAAGAGATTAGTCTTGCTGGAAAAATTCTGGATAACCTCACAATAAAGATAGTTTAAAGCAAATAGGGCAAAGCTTTTCTCATATATTAGGAAAAGCCAGCTAAGAAACAATAGGAAATGATCCATTCTCCATACTTCTAAAAATGGAATAAACTTACCAAGAAAGGAGTGGGTGGAAATAGAGGAAATGGAGAAACTTTGCAAAAGCTACAAATGCAGACAAAATAAATGCAGACCTGTGCTAGCGGAAGAAGAATGAAATTGTTCCCAGCCTAGGGCTTAATAATCGTAAGTCCAACAAACATCGCATCTGAAGTTCATGCAGAAAAGTAAACTGGTAAGTATTGGAAACAAATAGCTGAGAATTTAGTATCAAAAATAAAAAAGCTGCTTGGATCTTACACAGAGCTAAAATGCTAATGGAGAAAAATACAAATAGAAAATGTAAAGACATTGGCACTAAATAAGAAGAGCTGGGATTTGAGTATAATCCACACATAATACTTGCTTCTTTTACACCAAACCGTACTTGAGATTTTGGTGATGGAGCAGTAAATAGAAAGGAACAGTTCTTCTTTGAGTTTATATCTCATGATAGTTGATTTCCATAATTACAGATGAGAACAGTGAGCTGATAAGAAACCTAATAAATTGAGAAGATGATGTCAGATCTGGTTACGAGGTTTAATAACAATGGAAGAAGGTGACAGAAGAGAAAGTGAACAGATTTTCAGAGCAGAGCTCTTCTCAGAGGTGATAGTATAAACTGTCTTTGATTACATAATTATGCCACTTATAATGATCCTGAAAACCTGAATATCTACAGACAGACACATCCAACCAAGAGTATGTGCAAAGGTCCCCAAACAGAGGCATCCTTGAGCAGAAGGAAGTGAAAAGACGGGGAGAAAGACAGCAGCAGGTTCAAAGAAAGCTTAGAATACAGATCCAAGTCTACAGCAGAGGGACCAGACCAAGTAGAAGGGTGAGTCCTGGAATCCTCAGAGACTTGGGCCCCATTTTCATAGGAAGCAAAACATGAGCAGTTCACATGCCAGAATGGGGGACAAACCACTGTATTTCACTCTAAAGTAAGAAGTCACACCATACACTGAGAGTAAGGAGGGAGAGAGGAGGCTGGAAAAGTGAAGTCCTTATGAAGATGGGAAAGACAAGTTCATCTCAGGGAAGAAGATAGATAGACCTGGGGTTCCAAGTGAGATGGAGACTTTCTCCAGTCTTCAGAGATGAAAAACACTAATAGTTTAATTTTAGTAGTCTAAATAATAATAAATCCCATAGCAAGTGTCAGAGTCCCAAGGTTGGCATGCATTTTATTGCTGGTGGGAATGTGAACTGGCGCAATTCCTTCTGGAAGGCAATTTTTATCAGTATGATACTTAGTTACATAAACACCGTTGAGAGAGAGTAACAAAAGAAGTATTCAAGACATAGGCAACCGTACTTGCAAACTATGTGAGCCCTAATACTTCTGTGAGCTCGCGATCTTTTCTGGGGAAAAGGGTAGCTGAACGAAAGGACTGCAGAAAATACAGCTTCAGAATGAAAAGCTAGCTAAACCAATTACATGGCTTAATTTGAATCTTCTGAAATACATTCTAGGCTCTATCTAATATTTCATTCAACATTTTAACTGTAAGAATGGCAACGTTAACCATCTTAGTTTTTATCAGCAACTGGAAACATTACAATGTACTGTCCAATATGAAATTCTCTGTCAAAATATGCTACCTCGCTTTGGTGAACATTACTCACCCCTTGTGTGCTTTTTAGAGCAAACTGAATTCTACTTGTGACCTCTTTATCAACCCCTTGCATCAAAGGCACAACATGCATAGCATGGAGCAAAGACTCTATGTTTAATGGGCAAAGTAAGACATTTAGTGTCATCAGAGGATCTGGAGATTGAAAAGAATGTGGAGATGAAGAAGGAAGACAGCTCAACCCAACAGACAACAGGGCAAATCAGAGCTGCTGTCTAGGAGATAGAAGGGGAGTCCCCAGGGATGGAGGCCCTAGGTAGCTAAGCCCTTCCTGAGACCTTGGACTTTTAAGCGTGCATTCTGTGTCAGGACAGCTCTGTGCCCCATCCAGAGATTCTCCAGTATCACAGAATGAGTTGGGCCTGTGCCAGAGGTTCAGTCAGTCTTGTGTTCAGCAGTGGCAAAGTTGGTAAGCATAAGTGAATGCTCGCCAAGTCTCAAGCTCAAGGCACTAGGAGAGTCAGGAAAAATGGCTCACAGCTTCCACTGACCTTTCATCACCATAAGAACATGATTGTTCTCAAGTGTCTGCGTGAGCAGTTGGAGATTGCTTTCCATCAGCAAAGTAAAGGATCAATGATTTCCCAGAATAAGGCTGAATTGACGCACTAATCTACGTCATGGACAACCCTTCCATAGCCAAAGATTTTCATCTCTCCCAGAAAATGCCAACATCCTGATTGATCTTGGCCCAGAGATGCCAAGTGGTAACTGACCATCAGTGTCCCAGGGTGGGAAAAATTACCCTTAAGGACTCGGAAGCACTGCTAGTCTAACTCACATCCACAGCCAGGATGGAAGTATCTTCTGCTGGATGGGACTTCCACTGCAGCACCTCGTGAGGAGAGAGGCAGCAATCCAGCCCCTACAAATTTCCACAATTGAGAGTTTGACTAGTGTGTGCTGCACCCTACATCCTCCAAATCCACACACAGTGCAGACAACCTGACTTTCAGGGCTGATTTTAGCGTTCTGATTTCATGATAGAGCAGGAGCAGCAGGCACTCGGGAGAAAGCAGACTTCAGATATTGTATTTTTCTCTTTCCCCAGGTTGCCAATATGCAGTTTGTGCCTCTCTTGTGATGCTAGGTGTCATTGGGGAGCCACAGGTCCCAGTAGTTTCAAACTCCAGAAGGAAAGAGCATACAGTGGTTGAAGGCTAAGATGCTAGAGCTAGGTGACTTCCAGGATTTTGATTTACAATATGTTCAACTTCTGATGGGTTAATCAGGACCTCACACAACTGTAAGTTGCAGAGCATCTAATCCTATTTACCAAAAAAAAAAAAAAAAAAACACAGTATATAGTCAGAGCTATAGATACTGGCCTAGAATGGACTTGCTAGTTCACCACCATGACTGAGCAAGTTTGACAATTAAAGAAGAGTCAAAGAGTGGATGGAGGGTTGGTGCCCAGATATGATCACTTAAGCTGTCAAAGGTTAGTATTAACTTTAATTGGTTTTTAAATTTACATTTGTTCCATCACACTCATGTGCGCACACACATACACAAGTGCATGAGCATCTGCACACATGTGGATACAGGTGTGACACAAGCACACACCGCCTTCCTTTGTTTCAGTGGGGGAGAGGAGGGAAGGTAAATGACTTTCCATTTTATGTTCAAAAGATGTCTCAATAAATTCTATGTAACCAAAAATGCTACTTGTCAGAATCTCTTGAATACTGAATTCAAATTTGTTATTTTAGAGCAAAAACAGAAAATGCTAAAACCTCCTACAGAAACTTCAGGCTAGACTTTTGTAAAGTAATGCCATGGTTTTATTAACATGTGCCATTTTTCTCTCATAGTTAAAAAGGTCTGATTTGGCAGAAATCCCATCTTTTTCTCTGATACTGAAGCTATCAGAAAAGACATTCAGCATTTTCTATTTGAGACAAAGTTAAATAATTTCACTTATTTTGAAGCATTACCAGTCACAGTAGCATAGATTTCAATACATTTTGTTTCGTTTTCATATTTAACTATTGGGAATCTTCTGGAAAGGGTTTGGACTCAAACAATTTGAGATAAGCCTTTCTTTAAGAATCCACATGCCCCATTCAAAACTGAGGGCCCCCCATAGAAGGTCTCAGAGGTGCACATTTGAGCTAGGACATCAAAGAAAACACATAAACACACACACACACACACACACACACACACACACGCACACACACGCCACACACCTACACCAAACCGGAAAAAAAAATGTAAAATCAAGGCAAAAGAAAGCGATTGTTTTATGAATACTGTTGAGTAAAACAATTAACAAAACAATGAAGCAGCAGTTGTGCTGGAGCATGCTGGGTAGATCAGGTCATTCCCCAGTAAGCAGGGAAGCCCTGGTTCTCCTTCACAAAGCTTAGGAAGGTAGCCTGGTTTCCAGAGGTAAGTGACTGTGTTCTAAGCCCTGGAGGGAACTGTTTCTCATGAGCAAGGTGCTCACTCAGTCACTCTGATAAACACTAATGACACTGTCCTGATGAGACTATGCATTAAATCTGCACAGCAGACATTTTTTCAGCTGTGCAACTAGCTTTGAAAAACTTTATTAAAGCCTCTGTGGTGTCAGGGCAACATTAATTACAGGCCTTTGTGGATATGATATGGGAAATCCATCCTAAGGGAATCTGCGTTCTTAGATATGGCAACCCAATTATATACGAGCCATCCGAGAAGGCTGCTTTGCAACTGTTGGCGACTATTTATAGTAACAGTAATGCCCCAAATCTTAAGAGTGATGAGATTTTTTTTTCTGCAAAGCTCAGAATGTTTCGTCGATATTTTGTAATTAATCTGAGGACATGGCCTCACTTACTATAGTCATCTCAAGTGAGAAACTCAAAGCCAGTGCACCACACAATTGCAAAATTGACCCTGAAGAACAGACAGACCTGAGTCCATACAGCACCGTCCCATCAGGATGGAGGCGGATCATTCGGTTTTTCACTGTCACTCCATGCACAAATGACTTTTTGTCATTTAAGAAATATGTGTCGGGCACCCAGAGTTGGTCAGCGACTCGGTTGTCAAGTGTGAGGTTAAGAGGGATCCCAGAATAGGCGAGTCTTTTATCTCTCCAGTATTGTTGAAAATACATAGTTAAGGTATAATCCTGGAAGGAAGAGAAAAAAAAAAAAGAAAGAAAAATTAGTTGTAGTTCAGACACAGGCATAATTTCTGCATGCTATGACTAAACCAGGCTGAAATCTATGCTCCATAGTGGATGGAAAGAATCAGTGGTTGCTTTCTTGGGAATGTAAAACCCCAGTTTAATAAGCACAATGTATGAAGAGATGTGTGACATGCATATAAATATTATCTTTTACTTAGTTAATGAGACCAGACATACTGCATTTTAAGAGATAACAGAAATAAAGGTTAAGAAACCATCATTGTAAAATCAGGTGTCTGTCCAGGAACTTGACTGGCTCCCCAGGGACACTCTTTCCCATCAGGCAGACAGAGCTTTAACCAAGCACTGCAGATGAGCTCTATCTATAATATTGTCTCTGCAACTGAATTCAGTTTTCTCTTGTCCACTCTTGTGGAGGCTATAAACACAGGCTTTCTATAAACATCCATTGGAGACAAAGTGGCTTGTGGGAAGGCTCTGTGCCCTGTCTTTCACATTTCCTTTTCTCTTAGCTCACCCTGGCCATATCTGCATTAACTGGGCCATAGTATCACCAGGAAATGATGACATATTTTTCTAGGGAACACAGGAGCCAGAAGCCACAGCAGGATGTGGGAGATGGGAGATGATCGTGCTACCACAAGCAGTCAACAAAACCAGCAAATACCCACACAGGTGAACATACTCTAGTTTGGTTGTTGTTGGTATCTGCAAAGCAGTTAATTCAGTGGAAATAAAGACAATTCAATGGCTGGACACTGAGAAATAAGAAATTATGTATATATGTATATATATATATATTGTATACACACATACACACACACACACACACACACACACACACACACGTCAGTTATTGAATTCTAAATTGACAGTCAGAAAATCCAGTAACATACACAGGACATTCTGAATTCCATTGTGGAAGGACTGAGCTGAAAAACCAAAGCTGTGTAGGTCAACTCCACAGCTGGGATAGGGAGAGCAGTAACTGTTTCAGCTTTCTGAGTCCACATGCCATCTGGTCAAGTCTTCATATACCCTCATTTTGTAGACAGTGAGAGGCAGACAGAAAACCAGCTTCAGAGTCCATCCTCAATACAAGTGCTACCACAACTCATCAATAGTCTTTTCCTTTACTTCATAGGGAAGTTCTCTTTGTTGTACTTCATGCTGCATTTGAACCCAGAGGCTAGAAATGAAGAGCAGGTGTCAACCTTGTCTTCTCCAGATGTATACAGCAAGAGGACACAAGAAAATTCACACACGGCAACCAACAATAAACAAAATACAAATTTGGAATGGAGTTGTAGCTTAGGGACAGACTGCATAAGTAGCATGTACAAAACACCAGCATAGCAAATAATTGTCAAAGGTGTAAAGGTCTGGAAAAATCAGAAGGGGGAGAAAGAGAGAGGGGGCAAATCCACGTGGGTTAGAGTCTTTACAGAGGTTTTACTTGCACTTTAAAGGAGTGATAACATTTGAGTCCCAAAAATTCCCGAGGTGCTGCATTTACAGTACTCGTGTAAAGCCCTGACGACTGCAGTTTTACGGCATTTCAGGAGTATGAAGTACTTAGCAAAACTGGACCATCGACTAGAGAAGAAAATAGAATGGGAGTTTCACAGCCAACAAAAACCAACATAGTATCAAGCATCAGAGTGGTGGCCCAGTACAATGACCATGTATCTTAGTCTCTGTATGTTTTGACATATGGAGGAGGCAGGGGACTGCTCTCCCAGGGTTTCCCAGTTACCAGAGAGAGTAGACAATTTCCAGGGTGAGAATAAGTGTGAGTACACCTTTTATATGAAAACCAATGGATTCAGGACTTATACCCCAATACCTCCTTTGTGGAGCTTGGATATACCAGCCCACAATTCAAAATCCCGTGTCCTAGGTCTGGGTACCAAATAATGGTGAATAGCCTGTATGCTCATGAGCCTTGCAGTTACCTAAACTAGAAAATTCTGAGACTGTTTACCTTGTTTCACCTGTTCTTTTCCATGGAAAGTACAGTAAAGGCCTTTGCCTTTTGATCCATACTGGTGTGGCCCTCACAGTGTGGTGTCCCTCCCTTTGTGAATCATGAGGAAAACATTCCCCTTGCATTGACAGGTGTTTCCTAATCTGTTGGCCTCACCATACCTGAATATCTTGTGATGGATAATACTGTCAGCCTGACAATCACATAAGAGACAAAACTCTGGGCATGTCTCTGAGAGGGTTTCTAGATTGAGTTAATTGAGGTAGGAAGATCCATCTAAACGTGGGTGACATTATTCCACGTGCTTGGGTCCTAGACTGGATAACAAGAAGAAAGGAAGCCTAGGGCAAGCATTTATCTCTGCCTCCTTCCTGACTGTGGGGGAAATGCAACCAGCCACTCCAAAGTTCTGCCATGACTTCTCTGCCATGATGTCCCATGTCCTCAAACAGTCCAAATTAACCCTTTCTTCTTTACATTCCTCCCTTTTGTCAGATATTTTGGCATAGCAACAAGGAGTGTAACTAACACCTACATTTAAAAGAACAGTGTGCGGGTGAGGCAGGTCTACCATAAGCCTCAGTGAGCAAGGGCATAGAGAGCTTGGTGAAAAGCAAAGTGTATGCTGGCTGGAAAGAAGGACTAGGTGTGGTGAGTGTGGTTGAGGCAAGTTCTGAAAACGCAGACACTGGGCTGATCAAGAACAGATGGAGAGCAGACCTCCAACTACGTAGTTGTTCCTGTCTGTCCACTGTCACCACTATTAATGCAGGCCATATGTGATAACCCACAGATGAAAGTGGTGGTAGCAGAGCCACATGGGAACCAACAGCATTAGCCACTAGAGATATCCTACGAGCATCCAGCGCTCTAGACTATCAGAACAGAGAAGTTTCACTTGCTTCTTTCTTTATCTGACACCCTGCATCCCTACGCCTGAGTCATGAAGTCTAGCACTCCCTGCAGAGCCCCCTTCAGACTGGCTTCACATGGTTTGCCACGAGGAAGGTACCCAGCTGTCATTCACAGTCTGAAAGTTTAGGATAGAGTTTTATTTTGGGTGGTGTTGCTCGCTACACTATCAGCAGCACCTCCTAGTTTGGGACTGTGGTGTTTGTTAAAGTGACTTGTCTTAGGAGGAAGAGCTTAGCAAACCTTTCAGAAGAAGAAGAAAACATATTTAAATTCAAACCCAATGTGTTTGCTCTGCTTTGCAAAGCAGCAACAATTTCAGCAGTGGAGACACAAATCAGTAGCTTCCTTCTTTCCCTGGAAGACATGATAGATGATGAAATCAGGATGGTGGGCAAAGGGAAGCAGGTGACATAATGACCCATGACCTCTTCCATTAGCCTGTGCAGTTGTGGGGACATTGCCTGTTCCCATGTTGGCAAGCACTGAACTAGTGGCCAAGCATGGAACATGTTCTGACTCTTTCCTGTACTTAAACAGACTATAAATGCTATTATTATTTTTACCATCCCATATCAATGAAGAAAATGAAATTTAGAGAACCGATTTCATTTTGTTGTCTTCTTCTTCCTCCTACCCCAATCTTTAAATAAGAGTGTTTTTGAAGTTGGGTCTGTTCCCTTTGGGACATTGAACCCTGATGAACAGGCAGCTAAACAATTATGCACAATAAAGTGGAGTGAGCTTGGCAGGGGCTGTTTGTAAAGACCCTGGAGACAATAGGGTCCCAGGCATCCTTCAGGGGGAATAGGAATTATAGAAGTGTCCATCCTCCTCCTGAATAACTGTTTCCTTCAAGATCATCAGAAAAGTGGCTAGTTTTCACATGTTCTGTCTTGTAGCCTGGACCAGACAGAAAAAGACAGCCAGATATAGGAGAAGTCATGTGGTATGGAGAATCCATCAGCATTTGAATTTAAAGCCAGTTTCCAGCAATAGAGGATACCTTGAGACCACGAGGGTCCAAGAACCAACAGAAATATTGATGGTAGATCGGGAAGAATGCACTGGATCTCACAGAACACAAGATGGTTTGGGAAACTAAGCTTTCTGTGGATGGAGGCATTTATATGTGGAGGCTACAGGATAATTTTGGGTGTCGATCCTCAGGGACAATCTATCCTCATTTTGGACTCTCTCATTGGTCTAGGACTTGCCAGTTCAACTAGACTGAATGGACTAGCCAGCCCAGGAATTATCTTTGTCTCCCAAGAACTGGGATTTAATGCCTGACACCACAGTCAGCTTTTTTTTATGTGCTTCTGAAGGCTCAAATTCAGGTACCTATCTTTACTAACTAAACTGTTTCATCAAGGCCTATTTGTTTTGGTTTTCACAAGGTGGATTCAGGTGACAACTGAATATGAAGATAGGAGTGCATGATAAGATTGAAGACCTGATTGGGAGGCAAGCCATTCCAAGGAGGGAAGCATCCAGGCAGCTGGGATGCCTGCTGGAAGCTAGGAAGGACTCAGAGAGGTAGAAGTAGGCATCAAATAAGACAGGCATCCAATACTGTCCATACAAGCAGCCTCACCTTCCATTAATATGGTTGACAGAGCCCTGTCTTTTATCAGCTCCTTAGACTTCTGTACACATCTGTTTATTCAGATATTTATTCAGTCAGTCATTCAATTATTTGAGGGAATGCCATGTGCTAGGCAATGTCAGAGATGAGTGATGAAGTAGAAGCAATGTGAGCCCTAAGGGGCTGACCACCAGGCACAGGAAATTTGGTTGCAGGTGTACATAATTCAAAAGCAATCTGGATTAAGTGCCACATTAAACATGAAGTGATATAGGAGTCACATTGAAACTACTTCTGGAAAGAACAACCAAGAGGAATTTCCTGGAAAAAGACTTATGCAACTTACTCCTTGAAGAAAAAGTAATGAGTCTGGTCATCTCCTCATAGCCACTGACATCACAACTGTCTTTTCAAGGCAGGCTGCCAGAGTACCAGGTACAAAGGGTGGGATACTTAGGATGGCAGGTGAACAGGAACCCTTCTCCACGAGTGCACCCCAAATATGATACAGGTGAGGGAGTCCTTAGAAGAAAGTGACTCAGAAAAGGCTCAGAAATGGCTATCCTCAAAGGAAGGCTTTTCAGAAGCTCTGAGGGTTCTGGAACTCAGAACTACCTTTCTTGCTTGCTTGTCTGGTGGTGAGGGTACAAGAGTGTCTCTAGTTCTTGTAACTCACAGAGGTTACTCATGTCCCTATCTCTGAAGGTTTCCCTTCTGGGAGATCTGCATGGGGACAAGACCAGGACCTCAGATCCTCCAAGGCAATGAACTCAATTCACTGAGAGCACATGCCAAGAAGGCGGGAAGCCATGATATGGTGGCTTCCTTTCCTGCTTCTGTCTTTTATGGAATACCTGGTGGGGCACGAGAGAGGAACAGAGCAGAAAACAGCAGGAGTAAGGAAGAGGCAGAGTGTGGGTGGGGCCTGAGGAAAGCCAGGGAAGGGTGTGTATGGGCACAGGGGGAGGACAGGGAAATGTGGAGAGGAAGATGGGAAAGGCAGGCTCAGAGGAGGCACGGAGCTTAGGGAGGAACAGAAGTCAGGAACAGGGAGTGAGGATCCGTAGGGTGAATGGAAGTGGCCTAAGGCAAACAAACATAGGCCTGACAGAGACAGAAAGCCAGGCAGAGAAGAACCAATGCCTGGGTTGGGGTAGGCCCAGTGAGGGCCAGCTTACTTAGATTACTATCCTGGGAAAGATATGAAGCCTCCTGTCATACCTTCTCCTCAGAGGTATCGTCACATCTCAACATAATGTTGGCAAGAGAAGGTGAAAAGGGTCCAGGCCCACATAGGAACATGGCTGTATGTCCAAGAGTGCAAGCTCTGTCCTCTGCTACAGGTAGAGTCAATGTGGAGTAATAGGACCCCTTCTGCTCTGGCCCAGATCCAGATTTAAGTTTCACACACATATGGTTATGATTTGATGGAACCTGGTTTAGACTAGAGTTTGAGTCAGTCAAGCTATAAAATGTCCCTTCTATAACCCAACTGACTCTGAGAATTGTCTTAGTGTCACCGACTCATCCTCATTTCATGAGCCGGCCTTTTGTCCTCAGGGCCCTAGACACCATGAGGGCATTTGGCTTCTGTATGGTACAGATTTGGTACAAAAATGGGGATGGTGCTCCATTATCAGAAGACTGGAGTACAAGCATCTTTCTTGGTACCTGTAACCCCTACCACCATGACTTTCCCACTCCATTTATTTGGCAGTTCACCCTAAATCTTCACCCAGGAAGGCTGCTGGGGAAAGAATGAAGAGCAAATATCCTGGGGCTCTTGGGTGGGGATCGGTCAATTCCTTGTCATAAGAACTGACAGAGGAACAGGAGAGAAAGAGCGAGAGAGCGAGAGTGAGAGAGAGAGGGAGAGAGAGAGAGAGAGAGAGAGAGAGAGAGAGAGAGAGAGAGAGAGAGAGAACGAGAACATGTGCTAACCCAGACTGGCAGGGCAGAAAGAGGAAAACTAAGAGGAAATGGGCGAGGGGACCCTCATGTCGTTGAAGCCCCCCAAAGGCTGGCAAACTCCCAGCAAAATGAACACTATCTGAGAAGTTTGCTCCACAGAGACAATAATCTTTTCATACAAAGATGCTTGAAACAAAAATGTTAAAATCGCAATGAATCATGCTTAGGGTCTAAGTGTTTATGACCTCTGAGTATGGCCTTTCTCCTTTTCTGGCTGTAAACCTGTAATTTTCTAGTAATCTGACAAGAAAGGATCACTTCATGCAACCCTTGCGACCTATGGATTTATCTTATCACACTGCGATCCTACAAAGGCACCTCTAGAGTCAGCCTATAATCTCAATTATAGAAAAAGGAAAAAACAGAAAAAGAGAAAATTTTCTTAGCCATCCTCTGATATTTACCTGGAGCACCACTCTATTGCACATACAGCTACTGCTACAGCACTTAAAAGAGAGGCTCTTGAGAGGTGCCTAGGTGTATGTTATACTCTCCCTGAATACCTCTCCTTTTTATAAACCCTATACTTAAATATGTGATGACTATCTGCATAGTAAACTTCAGCTGTAGCCCATCCTGAAATTCTTTTCATTGACAAAGTCAAGAAGTCTATTATTACCTGACCAGATAGCTCAGGAAAGACCTCAGCTGACTGCAGGTGGCAGGGTGGAATTGTGTCTCCAACCGTCCTCTGCCATTCCTAGCAAGAACAGCACTGCGAGACCCCCTGGGCCTCTACTGTATGGATATCTGAGAGTTCTCCACACCAGGAAGCATCCTCAAGACTGGTATGAATCTTCCTATCTGCCCTGCAGCCCTGGGGTTTGGATTGGCTGGTGAGGGCGGAGTAAGTGATGGGGAGAGCCCACATGTATCCTCACCCAGCATTTCCTGGAGCACTGAGCACTGGAATTCTCTGGGACTCACTGTGCAACTGCAAGCCGTTTCAGTTAATTATACCTGACTTGAAATATGGCAATTCATCAAAATCATCAGAATCAATACCTCCAGTTTTACAAAGTTTTATGTAGAACTGGCACAAAGGGATATTTAAGAATTGCATTTAAAACAAGGGGTATTTCTTTAAAAGAAGCTTAGAAACCAAAGCATTTGAATCAAGGGTCATTTGTCTCTCCGGATTTCCTTTAGGAATCACTAAGCCCCTTTATAATCTAATGAAATATTATCTACACCCCTGCCTCCTTGACTTCTCTTTCTCCCTCTTCTTCTCCATCTCTCTGTCTTCTACTTCTCTTCCTCTCTCCTTCCTCCTCTCTTTCCCTTCCCTTCCTGTCTCCTTCCCTCTTTCCTTCCCTCGTTTCCTTTCCTCTTCCCTCTCTTTTGTCTTCCTTATTCCACCATTCCTTTGTTCAGTCAGCATGAAACACTAAAAATTCAGGTGATAGACATTCTTACTTGCTAAAAATTGCCTCAAAATGGTAGCAATATTAATAAGTAATGTTCCACAGATTTATAACCAATATTTTTTATAATTTGTATAATTGTTTCTCATTCAAAAAGTATATGACAAACATGGGGACTCCTAGATTGTAAAAGTCAGTGCTCAGCAAAGGCCAGAAGAAGCCCTAGTCCATCGGTGAGATACCAGGCATAGCCAGCTCCACTGTTTGGGGCCAGGACATTGTGGATGAAGCAGGAAGGGGTGGTGGCATTCATCTGGGGAGGAAAGGCAATATTGCTAAACTCTCTGGTCCCTACCAGAAGACAAGAATGGGAGATAGACATCCTTCAGTATGAAACACCCACTAACCAAGCACTTATACTCAGGTTACTGTCCTTTGAAAACTTCCTGAGAATACATAAGTGGCAGCCAGAGTAACAATAAAATACTAAACTCCACTCAGCTAAATTGCAGTAAACTACTTAAATAACAAAGTTTCCTCTTACTTGTACAAATCTCTTGGCATTTATCTCATTAAAATGACAAGGATACATATTTAGAAGTGGAAATATTGCTCATTATTCTACAATTAAGTAATTGAGTAGATTCCTCAACACAGGAAATGAAGAAAAAATTTACTATCCCTGAGGAAGAACTGCAATCTCTAAACCAAATTTAAATATTTAACCACAGCTGGGAAAACCACAGGACACCTGCATTTGCATCTGGTTCAGCAAGTTTATGATACCAAATCTTGGAGGCAAGTAGTTCCCAGGTCAAGAAAGATGGAAAATTGTTCTGAGAAGTTTATATAATCTGTAGGTGGAGGTGGATTCCTCTGCAGGAACTTCTAAACTAAGGTGAGACTGGGAAAATCTTAGTATTTCTATTAACATAATGTGTTTAGAAAATTCTAATATATTCCATTAATGAGTAAAATATGTACACAAACATTAGAACCATCTCTCTTCCCCTTACAGACTTGAATCATATGTAGCTTTTGTTCGTTGATTCTGTACAGTGGTGTTTGATGACAGAGCGTCATCTCCCTCCTCCCTTCCTTTCTCTCTTCTTTCATCCTTCTTGTTCCAAGCAGTTACTGAATGTTTATCATGGATCAAGAACCCTGCTGAGGACTTAGACCCAAAGATGAAGAAAACAGCACTGGTAGTTCACAGTGTACTGCAGAGACAAAACTGAACCAAGGAAAATTAGAATAATTAAGAGAAGGAGTTTCAGAATTAGATACATTCAAGTCTCAAATGGGTCACTTTACAGGCGTGGCAAGCCAGAAATCTAACTGGTAGAAGTCCAAAAATGTTGCTCCATGATGAAGACCCCAGGGGGAACCTCAGAAGCCTCCTTTCTCTGAGGCTTCCCCTGCCCTCCTGTCTCACCCTGCATTTCTCCCTAGACAAGCTACAGAAACTTAAATTACTTCCACATAGAAAGCCATAGACTCCCAAACTATGGGAGTCTTTTCCTCAAACCATGGATAAAACCTGAAAATGTTGTCCCCACCTTTCTGCATAAAGGTTGACTATACAGAAATTGTCTGGTCTACCTCATTGCAGGCCATGAGAGTCTTTCTCTAGAAGTGTTCCTATCCCATACTAGGGAGAAAGGAAGGGAGAATCTAAAATGCAGGCTTTTCTGGCTTCACCCACCCATATCAGTTACTACTAGATAATGTCCATCCTATGAGGAACTTAAGCATAAAGCAGCAGAGTTCACCCTGGGGTCCCTGGGTCTTCAATCTGTAGGCTCTTGTGCCATAAGAATCTATGATCTAATGGATTTGTTCTGCTTTTCTTGTCTCTGCTATGTGACATCATCATTGAGCCTTACTATAGGCTTGGATTCTCCTTTCTGACCCTGAACACTTCACTGTCCAGAGTGCAGCCAGTGTTACTGTGGAAGACTGACTTCTGCATGTTTTGATGTAGGTTGCCTAAGGGAGAGTAAAGCTGAATGAGTCAAAAAAGTATATACTGAAGGGCGCCTGACTAATCCAGAGCCAGCAGGGGACAGGGAGCTGGGCTGTGAAAACGAGAACAAAGTTCACTGAAACTTCTTCATCTTCCTGTAGTCTGTCTGGTGGTGAAGGACTCACATCTACACCCTTCACTGAGCCTCCTAAGTGCTAAATGTTCAGATGCTGAATTAATCACCTTTGCATGAATCTGGAAGGGCTAGAAAAATTAGGTATCTCCAATTCCTTAAAACCATGTGAAAAACAGGCCTAAGATTTGAATTATTTGAAACTACATTTTTCATTACAAGTACGAAAAGATGCCACAAATATTTCTTTGGAGTCAAATTAGGTTTAAAAGGACAAAAAAAAAAAAATGATTGTACTGACCTACATTTAAAGGACAAATAAATTGTATATTAGAAGAAACTGAGAAAATGCAACCTAAACCAACAAAACCCAGGCAGATAGAAGAGAAAAGCCACTGGCTAAATATCTCCAGTGGAAGCTAACAGGTCAGCCTTGTGGAGTATGGAATTCGGTGCCAGACTGGTGTTCCTGTCATATTCCTTCCACAAGAAAGTTACCTAGTCACTCAAGGTCTTAGCAACCATCAACCAAAGATGAAATGAGGTTGCTCATCTTAGCAGTGAGGAAGTCATTAATTGAGCTAACAATGCTTCTCCCTTCTACACTACTAGGCATTCAGAAATGTTTAGTTTTCTTTTGCTTTCCAACCCCAAGTTCCATCTTCTACTCAATATCCAGTTATAACTCAGACACAAGCTGGTTCTGTCAGTTCTATCCTTCTGTTAGTATTTGCATGGTTTTTTTCTTTCTCTTCTATGAGTTATTATTATTTTTGAGACAAATCTCACTATGTAGCCTCAGCTAGCCTGCAACTCACTATGTAGATAAGGCTGTCCTGGAGCACTCTGCTTCCTGAGTGCTGGGATTAAAGACTTGTATCACTATACCCAACCTATTATTTTGAAATTACAAATGAAAGTTAAACATAAATTTGCAAAATAGATACAGCACTAGTAAAATGGAAGACACAAGCAACCATCTTCCCTCAGCAATGATAGCCATGGCAGAGCCCAAATTTGCCATTCTTTCAGTGCTACAATACATTTCCTACCCATGTCTAATCTCTGGGGTCTAGAAAAGTCCTTTTGATATAATTAAGTGACCCTCTGTATGAAGAACATTTCTGCCACATGTTCCTTCTCTAACTGTCTCCTCTAACTAAAGTTGTGGCCCTAGTGTAGCCTTTTGAGGGAGGTTGCTTATTCTCCCAAACTACACACATGGGAAATGGGAAGGAAGAGCATCCTTGTTCCATTTCTGATCCACCTCCAGAGCAGGTAGTAGTCAGCTTTAGGATACTATGACAAAATAATATATTCAGCTTTTACAAGGAATGGTTTATTTTGGCTCAAAGTTTTGGGGGTTTCAGTCCACAGATAGTTGATCCTTTGATTTGGGGTGTGTAGTAAAGTAGCACATCATGATGAAAATACCTGACAGAGGAAACTGTTCAGCAAATGGTTGTCAGAGTGAAGAAAGATCGGCTAGGTTCAATATTGCTTTCAAGTGCTCAACCCAAATGACCAAACTTCTGTCTACTAGGGATACTTCACATCTTTAATCCCAACAGGAAGATCTCTGTGAGATTGAGGCCAGCCTGGTCAACACAGCAAAATACAGGTCAACTAGGGCTACAGGTCTCAAAAAGAAAGGGAAAGAAAGACACAAAACCGAAGTCCCAAGTACCACAGACAGTTGAGTGAGCCTTTAACACACAGTTCTTTAAGTAACACATCCAAACCACAGGTAGATCTTTGTTCTACCATTGGTTTTCTTCTCCATTCTACTTCTCTGTGATTCCAGTGCACATAACTAGCTGCCTCCTGAAATGTTCAGAGCTCTGAGGTACAAACTTCAGCTCAATATGTCCAATATTAACTCACCATCTTTCTGCCCAAGACCATACCCATTATACACGCCATCTACCAACCCACTCAGCTAAACTGAAAGTAGACATGCTATACTGACTTCTTCATTCTTTCTCATTCTAATTCTCAACAGGCAGTCAGTAACTACATTGTTGATACAATTTCCTAAATATCTTCCATAGTTAAAACCACACCCTGGGGTAAGCAGCAACAGCTAGGGTTGGTGTGTCCACTGGTGCTGTCATGGCAACTGATTTGAGCTAGAGCTCAAGAACTATCAAACTGCATCTCAGAGTCAGCCTCACAATGGTGTCTAGAGCACACTGAGACTCACCTTATGTGTTCTATCATTTGTGAATTGTAAGAATATGCCATATTACCAGTGTTCCTCTGTGTGGCAACAGATCTTCCAACATGATAAAAACACTGTGCGAATGAACCTCTAGAATATGCTAGCAAACTGGGGAGGCATTGAATTCTGTCTTACTTTATGTGAATGTTCATCTGCACAATACTCACTAAAGACATATTATATATAGATACAGATAAGGATATGAAGATACACAGTCATACATACATATGTATATATGTGTATGTCTGTAGCACATATATTTTTATTAATAAGCAATTAGGTTTAATTTATATGCTTTCAAAAGGAAATGCAATGGCTCCTAAGTTATATGTCCAAAAGTGTTCACACAACTGCTATGGAAATAGCCAGAATGCTTAGACAATGTGCTTTTAAATTACTCAGTCCTAAAGAAATTTTACTAGTGAGATAACTTTTGCAGCTGGAGAGCTGAGGGGGACTTCTTCTTGTTCTAATCTTGCAGCTCTGATTAAACAATACAATCCATGCCGTCTTCGTACACTTTGCATAGGCAAGCCATCTGAAGATTCTGGTTATGAGGTTGAGTTTCACATTTTTAAATAGTGAGCATCATGACTTAGGCTAAGTGAGTTACAATGTTTGCATTGTTAGATTTGCTTGACTGAGCATCAATTCAAATTAGTTCTCTTTGAACTATAAGCAAATATGCATAAATGCTTTCAAAGAAAGAAAAGGCTTAAATTTATCATAACATAGAGTGAATATTTCTGCTTTAAAGCACAACACCTTTTATACACATATATCTATCAGAACTCAGTTGTTCTTGATGTTATAGATGGGCCTCCATATCATGATTTTTCAATGGATTTCATCATCCTAAAGATAAATTCATGGATCAGTGACAACACACATTGTGAAAAAATTTCAGTGCTTAAGATGTGCTATTTTCAGAGAGCAAGCCCATTCATTTCTTAGAGCATGTCTTTTTCTAGTTACTTCCCAGAACTTGTTAGGGTACTGCAATTAGAAAAGTCTTTACACTAACAATGTAACTGAAAAAGATTAGTTTGATAATTTTCTTTCCTCACTTTTTACATGGGTGTATTTTCATGGAATTGCGTGAAGTGGTCCTTTCCTCTGTGAGAATGTGATGGTATCAGTCAGCTTATCAACACTCTGCCCAAATGCATGAGATAACTAACAACTTAAGAGAGAGTTTCTTCTGGCTTATCAGTTTCAGCCCATGGTCACCTTGCGCATTGCTATGGGCTTTGGTGAAGCAGGACATCATGGCAGCAAGAGTGTTTGACATAACGAAGCTCCTTACTACATGGTGGCCAGGAATCAGAGAAGGGCAGGAAGGAGAAAAAGCAAAGGAAATCATTCTAGAATATACCTCCTCCAAGTAGGTGCTGTTTCTCAATAAGCCACTGCATTATGAATCCATCAGGGGATTGGATTAATTCATTGCTTTAGTCTGAGCTCTCAAGATCTCAATGACTAGGTCCACCAGCCTGGGACCCAACATAGGAGCCTTTTGGGCAACAGTTCATTACCAAACCAAAATAATAATGAAAGTCAAAAAATAAAAAGCAAAAACAAAATTATGATATGTACATTTCTGTTTATTGAACAATATACATTGTGTTTTCACTTTGCACCAGGCTTCATCACTTACACAGCTGATTCTGGGTGTGAACAATAAAATGTCCATTCTTACCAACCTATAAAATTCGTGTCTGCTTCCAGCATTCAGAAAGTCATGGTAAACTAGTTTCTTAGCTTATAACTATGACAAAATCTAGTACTATCATTATTTTTTATTATTTTTTTCATTATTTTATGTAAATGAGTGTATTACCTACATGTATGTACATGTACTCATGTTGTATAAAACTCATAGAGGTCAGAAGAGGGTGTTGGGTTGCCTGGAAGTGGGGATATGGAGGGCTGTTAGCCACCATGTGGGTGCTGGGAATCAAACCCATGTTCTCTGCAAGAGCAGCCAGTGCTCTTAACCACTGAGCCATCTCTCCAGCCCCTAGGACTATCCTTCTTGACACAGCCTCTCCATCACTTTGAGTACTGAATGGGCTCATCTTTCTTGCTAATCGATCTAATCCTTCCTTTTTGTTTTAATGACAGAAGATCCCAGAACTCTTCATTCTATAAATACTATTTATCCAGTCATTCAATAAAGCCTTGGGCCCATTTCTTCTCTATCTATACCTGCTCTCTTAAAGATGGCTTGTAACATCACGACTGTAATGTCAATTACATATTAGAGTTCCCAAATTGAATCTCTATTCAAACTCCAGAATCATCTCAATATACCTCAGTTAAACTGATCTTACTTTCTAGCCTTCCAGATCTATATCTAATCTTCCCATTTCACAAGGGCATTCCATCCTTACAGTTACTCAAACTCAAATCCCCAGAGACATGCTCTACTCATCTCTCCTCTCACTCTGTCAATCCACTTGAAACTCTGTCTCCTCAAGATTAGAAGTCAACCATGAATCTGTTCTGTATGATTGAAATGAATGTTAGGGGAACAACAGTTGAGTTCAGAAATGCTGGAGAAGATAAGTTAGAGGGCTTGCAGCTGGGCATATCGTCTAGGTGAGAAGAAGGAGAGGCTCCTGGAGAAAAACAAAAATGTGGGTAAGAACAGCTTCTAGGAAAGCATCCACCTAATCAAGGAAAGGGATCACACCAGGCTGTCCCAGGGGTAGAGAAAAGGAAGAGAAATGAGGGACTGAGACGTCTGAGTCCAGGCATTAAACCCAGCTTTTGCAGTTGCCACTTGGCTCAGTGTAGAATGATGTAGTTTACCTGTGCTTACTTGCTTGCTGAAGTAAACCTTGCCCATTTGCTGGCTCTGTCTGTGTCCTGGTGTGAATTCCTCTTCTTCAAGCACACAGGAGGTGAAACTGCTGCAGTGTTTGGAGGGAATGAGGGAGGAAGTATCTCTCTTCCACCAGAGACTCATCACTGCTAGTGATCAAATCCACCTCCTCCTTACCCTGCTAACCACTTAAATGGCTCCTTCTCTGCTCTAATCTCATAGTCCTGCTCTCAACCTTACTGCCTGAGTGATTGCTGACGATGTAAGCCATGTCGTTTGTTCTCTAGTTCAAAGCTGTACAATGGCCCAAGATGATCCTATTTCTGACATCTCCTGATATGGTCGCCACTGTTAATTCGAGCAGGAATTCCTTTTGTGTTCCTCTATAAGCAGATATGCTACTCACTCAGGCTCTTTGCATCTGTTCCTTCTGGCTGACTTCCTTACCTCAGTTTTTACTCTGATCCGCTTTCCATGAGCTTTCCCGACGTGCCAGCACTCTCCTTCAGCACCTTCTCATCTGTGTCTTTCTTTTCTCGCCTGCTACAGTGTCCACTGCATGCATGCAGGAAGCCCTGTTTCTCTTGTTCACAGACATATACTTAGCGCATTGGACAGCACTGAGCACAGCAGGCAAACTACAATAAATACCTTCTAAACAAGTGAGAAGAAACCTAGACAGCTCACAAGTCCTGAAAACCTAGATAGTCCACAAGTCTCTTCAGAAATCTGTGTGGTTTTGCTCAGGGATCCATACTGGTTGGAAGCCTTGGATCACTTCCAAAGACATTTTTTTTCTGTAGGATAAAGTCAGACCTCAAATCCACATCAGTGCTGGCATGGAATCTCAAAGCAGATGTCTTCTTGGCCACCTGCAGCCCAGAGGATGTGACAGATGCATTTCCTGGTTATCGCTGGAGACAGCTGGACTGATGCTCTAAGACACCCCTTTCTGCAGGGCTGTTGCACAGACGAGTTGATGGAGATTCAGATCAACCTGCTGCCCCATAGTGTTCCCTGGTGCTCATGGTCTCCTGCTGTGCCTGATGAACAACGCCCACAACAAACACCCTTCCAAACGCATCTTGTAATGCTTTCATGCTCCCCCATCTGTTCAAATTTGCATCTTTTCATGGCTCATGGGGCTGTCTTTTGTTTTCTCTTGAGTTCAGTGATACATTTAAATAATATATACTATAATTTATTTACCGTTTCCAGTTGCTTTCTGTAGAGAATTTGTACTCAACTATATTTTGAGGACGTAGGGCTTTCCATCTCTCAGCTGCTCACCTACCCTGTTACTCAGCCTGGTGTCAATGAGATCATCCAGTTACCTCCAAGGACACTCTTGTCCTAAACTGAATGAAGCATATGGCCAGAGGAACAAAAGCGGGCACTACTTAGCTGTCTGCTCAGCTTTAGACACCCACTTTTCTTGCCTCTGTGTTCCACTATCAGTTGAAGAGGACTGGGGCTGGGCCCTCCATCTGCCCCTGCATTATCTCTGGCTGGATCTTCGCTCCTTTCCTTCTTCTGAGGCAATCTCCTGTACTCCTAATATGTTTAACAATACCCATGCTATGGCTCCCATTTATTCCTTTGAATTCTGGGTCTTTGCCATCCCCAGCCTCTCTCCTGACAGCTCCATTTTTGAGTCTCTTGACTCTTTTATCTCATTCCCTGATCCAATCAAAGCATCTACCCCATCTGCACTGGTCAGAATCACAGGAGGAAAAGTGGAAAGCGACTTTAAATGCTCTTGTGATATTTACTTTTACATATATCAGCCTTTATACCATTCGTGCATATTTTTATTTAAAGCTCTAGCTTCATCAAAATCAGAAATCTCTATTTCCTAAAATCAACAATCTGTATTTAGAAAACATGCACATGTGTACTGAAACACAAGCAGAAGGACAGTTCCTCCCAAGCTCTATCACGGTCTGAGGAGAATCTGTTCTGGTAAGTTGCAAGAACATGTTCTCCCACTCACTTCTGGGACTCTATGGTTGCCAAAATGGTCTTGCTGCAAACTGCTTTAGTAGGTCACAAAGTCATTAACTGCTGTCTCAGTCTTGGACATGGCAGTAGGACGACATGGGGCACAGCTCCAGCATCACAAGAGTTCAGCTCCCTGCAGCCACATGTAGGAAAACAAGCTCAGAATAGAGACCTGCCTTGTTCTGCAGCCAGAAGCTGTAAGCAGCCATGACCAGCAATCCAGCAAGTGCTCCTAACTTCAGACTGATTGGCTATTTCAACAAAATTAAAAATAAAAATAACTGCTTTTACTCCTCCACTGTGCACTAACATGCTTATTTATATCATGCCACAGGAGTATTTTTGTATCAGACAACACATTCATACAGTGGTATATTCATATAGAAAACCTTTTTCTTTCATTGTATTCAGACATTTTCATGCATTCAATTGCTTAGGCTGATGAACTACGGTTCTGCTTATCTTAATTCCTCTAATATATGCTCCTGGTAGATGTAAACAGATGTTTCTAATTACTCCCTTTCAGCACTGATGCGTACATATCACCATGCAGATAGAAGTTTTAGTTCTCAAAAGAGAAAGCCAATGTCTGCAGTGTTAGCTCAAGTCACAAATGGATGATTTTGACTGTAGAGATGCCCAAGTTTGGATTTGGAAGTGATAAATAAACAAGAACAATTAGAATACTCAAAAGAAGAGTACCATTTTAGTAAGGAAGGACACATCTCGGCTGGGAGCTGTGGAACCACTCAAATATAGTATTTGATGCTATTCATATTCCCGTGAGTTTGAGAGGAGTTGTGACGCAGTGCTGTGGCCCAGCCAAGCCAACTCAAGGCCACCGAAAGCACACATTCATGGAGCATCCAGATGGTGATTTAAAGAAGTAAAATATCTCTATTCGCCAAGGTGCTGGTTAGAGCATCAACTATCAAGTTAATTGTATATTTTCCTGATTTTGTGAGTAATGTGGATATTAAAATACAGGTTTTCCATATGTGACTTGCCTCAAGCTAGATAACAGCTAGACTATTTTTAGTGTAAGAACAATAATTCAAAGTGTCCTTTGTATTTCTCATTCCTTTGCAGGGTGCACAGAAGCCATACAGCAAGGATTCAGCACAGTTTATAGGTACATTCTTTTTTCCCCTTCCCGTTAGTTTGAATTGTGCATGCCAGATTCAGTTGTAACATAACCAAAGCTGTCAATTATTTAGCTGCTATATTAATCAGAATTAGAGTTTACAATTTGTCATTGGTCATATAATTAAAAGCTGGAAATGGCACAAATTGTGATCTACTCATTTTATGTTCACCTTTAAAGTTGTTGTCATTAACATGCACAGGCTATGGTGTCACAAAACTAATCATTGTGATTATGCTTTGACTGTAAATCTATAATTGTGGGGATCTGGGTATTGAGCAAGGCAAGCAACCCCGGATACCCTGAAGGAACGGCAGATGTCTGGCCTGTTCTGCCTGATGTGATAACCTGGCCCCAGTAAATCACTATAGATATGAATCTTCTTTTCCCCCACCCCAGACCAGAACCAGGTTTTAGGATTTCGTTTCCTCGTTCCTGAACTTCCACATCAGCCCTACAACCTCCCTACCTTTACCCCAAAGACCCCACCTTTAACTTTCCCGCCTTCTGTAACAGTCAGAAAAGCCTCCCTTATATAAAGCCTGCCTTGGTTTGGATAACCGAACTACCTACCTACATAGTATCCAGGGAGCTCCTCCTCCTGCCGGACTTTGAGCCACCTGACGCCCTGTTTGATCATCCTCCACTCTCTGGCATGGCTAGAGCACAACAGCTGTGCTGGAGATGGAGACCCACCCACATATAATGTGTCCTAAAGAGGTCAGGTAAGACAGGTAAGACAGGTTAAAGCCATCATTTATCGGGGATGTACACCTTCAAGACTGACCAAACCAGACAGAAAGTGAGAACACAGGAAATGGAACTGTCTGTTCTAGCTGAAGTCCAAAGACAATGCCCAAAGCCAAAGACACTAAAATATAAGAGTCAGCGCTAAAGGGAAAATGCAAACTCCTCATCTGAATTAAAGTTTGCAACATAATATTTTGCCCTGCAACTATCTATGACTATAGTTGCTATATTGGACAGGAAGATCACAGCTGCCTCTGGTCAGTTTAATCAGCTTTGCTGTGAGCCACAAAAGTTAAGCCACTGACACCAGGCTCTCAGGTTATGGTTGGTTCAGGGTCATATGCAACTTGGTTTCCTGGCTGTGACTGAGAACAGCTGACAGTAAAACACATATGCAGCTACAGAGTGCCCTGCGTTGATTAAGTGGTATCAAGGCTAAAATGTATGTATAAACATATGTATGAATACACATAAAAACATATGCATACAATTGCCCCTCAGTATCAACAAAGGACTATGTCCAAGACCCTTGCAGAGCACAAAATCTGTGAACATCCAAGTCTTTTGCAAAAAATAATCTAATAATTATCTATGAACACTATAATTCTCTTGTGTTTTGGATTCATATCTAGATTCCTATAGTACCTAATAATGTATGGAAAATAGTTGTTCTACTGTATCATTTAGGGAGAAAAAAAGAAAAAGGTCTACATATGTTCAGTACAGATCTAACTATTTTCCAGACATACTCAATCCCTGACTAGTTGCATTCATGGATGTAAACTAATGACTGTATGTGCAAATATCTGTTATATGTATTAAAATGTGTGTTATATATTTATATAAAAACATGTCTATATCCAGTTCCAAATTTATGGGAAGGAAAAATGTATCAGTGAGCTGCATAATCCTGCATAGCTTGTAAAGAAGTGAGAAACTGAATTACAGTTCTCACATTAAAATAGTCTGTGTTCTAAACCTATATCCACCTACTAATCTATATATAGACACACAGATATATTTGTACATACTGACAACATAGCAAGAACATACGGATGCACTGTCACATAATTTTTAAATATTACTAGTTATATTGTCTGGAGAGATTGCACAGGGTTAACAGCACTGACTGCTCTTGTAGAGGACCCAGGTTCAGTTCCCAACACCCACATGGCAGGTAACAACCATAATTAACTCACATTTCTGGGGGATACAATGCCCTCTCTGGCCTTCACAGACATTGTATATACATGGTGCATCTATGTACATGCAGATAAAACTCATACACATAAATTTTTTTGAAACTTAAAAGATACTGCCAGTGATTTACAAGACTATCAGTCAATGGAAAAGCATTTATTAAATTCATTTTATTCATGAATGCAACAATGCAGTAGTGTGTTCATATTTTTATTTATTTCATAGTAGTTAAGTTTGTTTGAAAAATGCATGTTAATCCTCAGTTCACAAGGGTTTTCAAATTTTCCATACACATTCTTTTCAAGCCCCTTTCTCTCATCACAGTCTTCCTGAGGTGTGCCTTTTCCTTGGGTTCTTTCACTCTGACCTAAGAGGTGTCTACACTATCATACACAGTCAGAAATGATGATAGTGGTCCCTCCCACCTTGTGAGGTCAGCCTCCTGTCTTTGCTGGTCAGCCATGCATACTCTGGGACATCCAGTAGGAGGACAGAGCAAAGTTACTAGAACCCAGCTACAACTTCTCCCCACCTGTGACCACTAGGTGCCCAGTAATTCCGACACCCGCAGATGACCTGGCAGAGAACATATCATTGTCAAAGCAATGTGGTCATAGGTCCTTCCTGACCAACTTAAACTGGCTGGTTCATGAGAGCAGTAAGCCTGATTTTTCTACTGTACCTAAGCAACCAAGAGAAGTTGGACTTCTCTATTCTTCTGCATGATGGGTTATCCTCAGGCTCTAACCATTTACAAGCCCTTCCCATTGGTACTGTCTCACCATATACAACCCTCAAATAATTGCTTCACACAGCAATCAGGAGTGTCATTGAAAGCATGTTGAAGCAGAGCCTCAGCACTGTGTGCTGTTGGAAAGCAGAAGAAACAATGCAGGATGGCAAGGGACTATCAGAAATGGGGCAGACCATTCTGAGCAGATCCACCATGCAAGCTGGAGTCCTCAGAAATGGTGCAGGAACATCTAAGCAGATGCACCTTGCAAGATCGAGTCCTCAAGAGCACAGCTACTATATCATACGCTGAACTAGCAGCCATGGGCACTGGCCAAAGTGCAGCCTTAGAGGCAGAAGGAGTTTTCCCGCTGTGGCATCTTCCAGCTCCCTTATAGTGTAGAGAGGCTAATGTCACTATCACAAAATTTCCCCTGAACAAGATAAATGTGAGAGAAGTAATATGCAACCCCACACACATACTGTTGGTTGACTGATGAGTATGTGCATGTGTACGTGTGTGTGTGAGAGAGAGTGTGTGTGTGTGTGTGTGCGTGTGTGTACATAAACAAGTGCTGTTCAGATCCACATTACTAAGCAGAATGGGTGACTTCAGTCTGGATTCCAAAGTGCAAACATCTACTCTACTCTATTACTCTATCTTTTACTTATATGATAGAATTACTGATGAACTATTTAGACATGACATAACTTTTGTTATTTCCTGGAGTTTTAATAATTTGAGTCTATAAAAAAAACTGACGATAGGCAGATTAACAAGAGAAATGACCCATAAATTTAGAAATATGCATTCTTTCCCACAAAGAATGAAAATTCAAAGTAGTATCAGGTAGTTGAAGGTTAAATGGCATTCTAAGAAAGAAATAGGAGTTTGAGGCTTCTGCAGGGACAAAGAGGCAGGACATGATAGGGAACTAGGACCACCCATGGAAAGGAAGAAGAGAAAAGGCAGCTGGGACCAATATCAGATGTATATCAGGTTCTCCCAGGAATACCCCAGATGAAGAGATGGTTGCTTTGGGAGTCTCTCTGCATAGTGGTTTAAATGAGAATGTCCCCTATGGGCTCAAAGTATTTGGACATTTTGTTCCCAGTTGGCAGTGCTGTTCTGGGAGGTCTTAGAAAGTGTGGTCATGCTACAGGAAGCACATCGCTCGGGGCTGGTTTAGATATTTCTTATCTCTAGTCACCTGGATCCCTGGATCTCTAGTCACACTCTGCTTCCTGTGCCTGCTTGAAGATGTGAGCACTTAGCTTCTGTGTCTACTCTAGCCACTTCTGCCGCCACGCCTGCTCCCCAAGATGGACTCTTGCCCCTTTGGAACCATAAGTTAAATAAACTCTTACTTTTATAAGTTCCCTTGTCATTGTTTCTATCAGAACAACAGAAAAGTAACAAATACAGGCCAGGAGACCGTAGTGACTATGACCCTCAGAAGAAGCTCCTACTGTATTTTCCCAGAGAAATATTAGGGCTGCTTCTTTAGCTGGAAATCCTTAGCACATCAAGAACCACACCCAGGGGTTTAGTCTCTGAACCCCAGCACCTACTGATCTCTGTAGCAGGAGAGAGGCTGAGAAGACAGGAGAAAAAAAAATGTCCCTTCAGGGTCCTGTTCTCAGTCTAACAAAAGGAAAGAAAATATAGGGAGATATAAATTCTGTCTTTATTTTTAGTACTTCCTACACTGCAGAAAACAGATGCAGAGGGCTTTATGGAGCTAGTGAGGGAGGCAGACACTGGCAAACACCCAGACGAATGCCATCCTGAAACAGGTGATGAGGACTCTGGAAGCTTCCTGAAGCCTGAAGCCATGCAGCCTGAGGTAACCAGGAGCAGGTGGAAGGAAGAGAATGCTGGACCAACAGGTCCACAGAGGCTGGAGAGCTGGGGATGAGTGTATAGGCCGGAGGATTGTTACTCCGTGTGTAATGGATAAGGCAATCTTTGTTTTTGTTTGTCTGGAAACCATAAAGCAGCTATAGTGCATCTTGAAATTGCACCAAAAAATGTTTCAGTGTTACTGTTATGTGGAAAATAGAGGTAAGCACCTTTGAAATCAGTTGCCTACAAACTCTCATGGTGAAGGTTAACCCTCTAGAACCTGAAAGAATGTGTCTTTATTGATGGATGAAGCCTTCCCAGAGATGACAAAAGAAGCATGAAGACACTTATGTGAGCATTTACCCGAATGGGACTGGTGTCCTTCTCCTAGGGGAAAGTCTGGAAGAGGCTTGCACACAAGAAGAAGGCCATAGGACAGAGAGAAGGAGGCATGCAATGCTTCTTCAGGACAGCAAATGGCAAACATTGGTCATTCTTCTGTGTGACAGTGGCTGTGTGTCCATGTAAACCCTAGATAATGGCTTGCTAACAGAAATTCATTTATTTTAGCTTGCCTTATACTTTAAGAATGTATTTTAAATTGCCCCATATTTAAATTATACCTAACCAAATAATAAGATCTATTTTTTTTCATTTTAGCAAGGAACAATTTACATACAAAAATCACTTATTGCAAAAGTGTGATTGAATTACTTTTTAGATAAATTTACAAACTTCTGCATCCTTTACAGATTTCATAGAAAACACACATCACCACTATCATCTCCCCGCCAAAAAATCATCTTCCCACTTTCAATGACCCTCCATTTCATCATCTATGGCAGTCACTAATACACTTATGGTCCGTACTTCAGATAAGTAGAATCATACAACATGTGATAGTTTATGTCTGCTTCATACACTTGCTATAAAAGTTTGGAAGTACATCTATATTATAACATGAATCACTGTTTCATTTCCTTTTACTGTCCAAGACTAGTGCATTGAGGCCAGGCATAGTGGCACATGTGTGTAATACTAGTAATCAGGTGGCTGAAGGAAGAGGATCATGAGTTTGAAGTCAGTCTTGGCTACATAGCAAGGGAGGGGAGGGCAGGGGGAAGAATATATGAATTTTATTGCATGGATAAGCCAGTTAGTGAAGGTTATATTATTTCCACCTTTGTTCCTGTACTGTCTCTGCAGATAAATGTTCTCCTTTCCCCTGGGTATATCCTTCTGAGCAGAACTGTTGGGTAAGATGGTAAATGACACAAACTGCCAAGTTGTTTCCAAAGTAGCTGCGCCCTCTTCATCCACCCAAGCAACATGTGAGATACTCCTTTTCCACACCCTTCCCTTGCCTGCTAATTTCTGTTTATTCTGAGTTCGCTTGTACTGTGTACGTGGTTGTTTGTTTGGGGCATCCTAGTGGGGATGAAATGTTATCTCGCTCTAGTTTAAACTCTTAGCACCTAATGATGCTGCTTTGCTTAGCTATTCATGTAACTTCTCAGAGAAAGGTCTATTCAGATCTTCTTCCAGCAGCTTTTGTAATTTGTTTCTGTGCTTATTATTAGGTAGTAAGTGTTATTTATGGAATCTAGATACAATTCCCTTGTTAGTTATATGCATTGCAAATACTTTTCTCCCTGCCTGTGGATTATATTTCAAAGAGCTGAAGTTTTAAATTTTGATGAAGTCCAAATTATCAATGTTTCCTTTTATCTCTGGGGTTTTTGATGTCATATCTAAGAAATCTGTGCTGGGCCCAAGATCAGGGAGATTTAGTTTTAGGGTGCAGATTTTTTCTTTTTTTATAAATACTTGACAGTTTTAGTTCTGGAACTTAGTCTGCAGAACATTTTGAGTTTGTTTTAGGGTATTCAGATCAGATTTCTATACATTTTCTACTTAAGGGAAGACAAAGTCATTCATCCACTTGTAACAAAATGTTTACACATGTGCTAAGCCAGGCATTGGGCCCTGCTTCAGCTTGTGACCACAGAATCTGAGCTGCAGACTTTAGGAAACCCAAGGCCTGGGTCCAGGCAAAAGAACTCAAGTATGCAACTTCTGCTAGAAGCCAGGATGGACATGCATCAGTCAAGGGCTTACTCAAAATACAGACGGCTCACAGGGCCATGCTGGTCATAAAGCAGACACAAGAGAAAAGTGGAAAACACATTAGGACTTCTACTATTAAACTGCACTAAAATGCACGTAAGATTTGCCAGCCTAGCCATCCTTCACTCCACAGGTCAATGACAATAAACACCTTTATACTTCTGCTCAACCATGACCACCACCCTTCTCAGAACTCTTCTCCCCTCCCCAGTTCACACTGTCCCATTAAACAGCTCCCAGGCCCATGAAGACGCCTTCCACCTTCTGTTTCTATGACTTCAGACCATTCTACTAGTGCTTTTGTGTCTGGCTTATTTCTCTAAGTATAAAGCCATGCTGCAGTATGTGTGACGTTTCCTTCCTTTGTACAGTTCAATAGCACAGTGCAGTGTGTTCTGTTTTGCAAAGGCATTTGGAGGAGTTACACTGCACTTGGGAGGAAACTATCTGAAGCTTGTAAATTAAGATACGTAGAAGTTTTAAAGTAGATGACATACCCATGGAAAACATAGAAAGGAACTTCCTGATCTATCAGCATGGAGCAGGGGAACCAGGGAATGGGAATCAAAGGAAATAGAGTTTGTACAGCAGAGAACATGAAATGGAAACAGTCATGAGCCTGGAGTATACTAGGTCACAGGGACCTCAGTAAAAATAAGCATCTGTAGCAACACTTTGCACACTCTGAAAGGTGAGGGACAAGTTGAGCCAGGGCAGAGAATTAGGACTGTGATTTGTAGATCAGTGCTCAACAGCAGGGCAGCCCTCGGTATGTAGGTGGCTGGTGGATACCAGTTGATGCTGGAGCTGTTGCCCGCAAAGAGGAATTGCAGAGAGAGTGGAGCTGCAGGAAAAGTAAAGTAGCAGCAGAGAGGCTCAGGGTTTCAGGGAGGTAGTGATTCTGCGTCTTTCGCTGCATCTCCCTGCTGGAGCAAGAGGCTAGGAAGCCTGGTAACTTGAGAACAAGCATTGTGGTTTAAATTCACACATCCTTCTCATCCCTACCCTCAAGAATGGGATTAGCTTTTTTAAAGGGCTGTCAGGAACAAGCTAGGTCTTTCTGCCTTTCTATCTCTTTTGCTCCTCTACCACAGGAGGGCACCACATCAAAGTGTTATCTTGTTTGTTTGTAGTTTGGTTTTATATTTAAGGTGTAGTCTCACTCCATAGACCAGGCTTGGCTGGAACTCACTATGTAGCCCAACTGGTCTCAAACTCTCAGTCAAATCTCTTGACTCACTCTCCTGGGTATTACTGGTATAAGTCAAACAACACATCCACTGGCTTGATCTTTGGCTTACCTCACAAACAATTGTATTATCTGTAAACTACCCTATCCGTGGTAATGTGCGATAGCAGCAGGAATGTGCAAAGGCAATCAGGAAGAACCTTAGAGGTACATTCAGCTCTACAACAACTGCCATAGCGAAGAAAGCTGAGAAGAAAGGAACATTTTCTGAGCCTCGAGAAAAAGCCGTATGGCTTCTGCTGTGCCTGTGCATAGAGACAGGGTGGAGATGGAGAAATTGGTACGCAACCTGAAATATGCAACACAATTACAGGGGTATTAATGTTCTGGGGGATGGGACCATGGCTTCTTAACTTTAATGCTTTAATAGTGTTTTATAATTCCCAAATTTTCTACAAAGGAGATTTTTAATATGAAGACAAAATAGTTCAATTCTATGTTTAGAGACAACTGGGCACAAAATCAAAACAAAATGCTGAGTAGTTTTCAGAATCCAACAGAGATTGAAGCTGTGCTTTGTTCTGTCACCAGTCAGCAAGTTTAGGTGGCTTTTTCAGCCTCCCTCAGCAGCCTGACAGGAAGCCTGGTGATCATAACACCAAGACTGTTCACCCCACAGTGGTCCAGAAGGAAAGCTCAGACCTGTGTTAGGGAAACTGCTTGAGATTTCACAGCATTTGGAAAGGAAGAGTACAGTGGATCTACCTACCACATGCACTTAATCCTATCTGGACAGCAAGAAGCTCTCAGGTATGTGGAACTGGGAGGTGTACAGTTGGGGAGGACTGAACTTGGGAAAATAGAGAGGTCAGGCCTGAAGACCTGGAAGAGCCAAAGAAGAGAGGAAGGTAAGACCACAGTGAGATGTGCTGGAATACCTGGAACAGAGTGTAGCCCCAAGTTTCTGCCTTTTGGTCAGTCCCATGACCCAAAATGAAATAAAAAGCCTCTACCGATGCCTCAATCCTAAAGAATATGTCCATGCTTCACTTTCTTCAAATACTCTTGATCTTGTGGTTGGAATGATGAAGAGCACCAGCCGTCTTGCAGAGGACCTAAGTTTGGTTCACAACACCCATGTGATGGCTAGCAAACATCACCAACTCCAGCTCCAGGGGAAGCCGATGCCTTTTTCTGGTCACCACGCACATGGTGCACTTACACGCCTGCAGGCAGAAGACTCACACATAAAATAAAAATAAATAAATTTTTTTCTTAAATGCTATTCTTTTTATATACCTTCTGAAGATCACCTGTATTGTTTATTATGTCCAGATTTTTTTATTGATTTAAGACACACTCAGGTTTAAGTTACCTTCATATCACGTATTTCATTGTCAGAATTCATACTTGCTGACCTCGTACTTCCTGATGGGGTTTTCGTAGACTGGAGCTTTCTGTACTGTGGAAATATATTTATGCCTTGTTATTGCTCTCTTGGCAGAAACTGAGGTCAGTCCACTAGGTGTGGACTAGAACAGAAGCACCATGGGCCACCAGGCTGTCTCCTTTGGTGGCAACAGGATTCCTAGTTGCTACCATGACTGGGAGCCAGTGGATGGGTGTTAGGAAACCACAATTCACCTATCACATCAAGGGCATAGCTCAACACATAATTCAGGAGAAATAAACCTGGCATGTTTGTTTGACTCCATTTGCTTTTTCTCTCTCTGAACTGACCTCTTTAATGTAACGGTAAAGCCGGAACTGACAAGGTAGCATTGTTCCTATAGTCTCTTATACCATTTCACTGTGTGCCTTTCGTCGCCACAATTAAAATCTCTCCCCATTTTCTCTCCCTCTTAAAATCTGTCTTCTCCTTTCTTGCTCCAAGTGATACTTAAGAAGTCAGTCTGGTGGGAGTAGCTATACAATTGCACCTAATACATAGTTCTAAGAAATTCTTGGCTTTTGTCCTAGCAGTGATGATAGTCTTATGCTTCCTCAATACTGAACCAAAAATGCAGACTCTGCACTTAGGCTCTATGCAGGGTGCAATCAGGAAGTGCATCGGTAACAAAATTCATCTCTCCCAGCATCCAAGTCCTTTGTCACATGACTCTGCAGACTTTCAAAAGGGATTTCTCAGATGTCAGGTATGTTGGTTACTTGTTTATTTGTTTGTATAGAGTCAGAACCTCACTATGTAGCCTCAGCTGATCTCAAACGTGCAATCTTCTTGCCTCAACCTCTAAAATGCTGAGCTTACAGGTATGCTCTGCTTCTCATCTGTCAATTGATGCCTGGTTTGGCCATGGGTCTAGCACTTGTGAATCAGGAAGCATAATGTAAGCACAAACCAGCAGTGTGCTTTCATGGTTGCCACTCCCATGCTCATCTGTGTGTGCCCTGTGAGAAGTCTTGAAGCAAGACTGCTTCACAGTTATTCCATTTAGAAACTCAATGATGCGATCAGAGACCTGGAATTACTAGTATTTTCCTATCTATGAAGGGTCCATTCCTCGTGCTAGAATTCATCAGGCTGGAACATGGCCGTGCAGAGCAGCGCAACCTATCACATATGAAATGGCTCGGCTTCCTGTCTTGCTCTTGGCTCATGTTTAAAGTAAAAGGCAGATTTCTCAAGCACTTCATCAGACTGCTCACATCTCTGGTCAAAATAGGATTATAGGAATCATGTGCTATGACTATGGTCTGACAAAATGTGAGAGAAGGCCTGTTTGGCAGGGTGGCACTACTGGAAGGTGGTAGAATCTTTGGGAAGTGGGGACTGGTGCAAGGTCATTTGGCTACTGGGAGCATGAGGTATTCTACAATCATGCCTTTATTTCAGTAGTCACCAAGCAAGGATGGTGTGAGTAGGCTGCACCTCCCCTCTGTTACTGTCCCCATTTGAGATGTTCCCACTTGATTCTACAAATGCTTCTATCATGATTCTACCTGTTCATGCCTCCAAACCGATGGGGGGGTGCGTGAACTTAGACCCTGAATCTGGAACTGAGCTGACTAACCTGCACCAGGGGTTCTGTCATAGTGATGCACAGTGACTCACATACCATCAAACCATCACTACCACAGGGAAGGAGAATGCCACTCAGCACTCTGTAATGAGGGGAAGTGAAAGTTTCTTCCTTTGAGGGAAACAACAGATCAAAGTGGGATTCGATGAGCAGAATGCCAGGGACTGAGCATGGCAATGGCTGAGAGGAACACTGACTGTGATTCTTCAGACTGCTGTCTGTAGAGCACACACAAACCTCTTGTGCCACACTGTAGGCCATTTTTGTCCTATTGTTAATTCTAATCATGAACATGGGATAGAAACTGAAAGAACCATGAGAAGTAAAACACCTGTGCTATCCTTGAGTTGTGCTGATTGCCTCAGCCAGCTGCTGGGCAGCCCTGGATCTGTGCTTTCATATACCGTGGAAAGCCCCAGAACAGCAGGACATATGGACCAAAGAGGAGTCTTCCAACTATGGATCATGTTTGACTGAACACGTCAAACGTGTACTGGAGGGAGATGAAGTCACATTCTCATTTATTTAAAGTCGATTACAGGTTGATTTGGAAGGATATTCAATTTCACAGATAATATGTAACTAAAGAGGTTAATTGATATCTAATTCTGCCATTCATTCATGGTCCTCAAAGATCTAAACATGGAGTCAGGATCATTAGTGGCTGTTTTATTTGTCATACTAGTGAAACTCTAAGCCCTAGGGCAGAAATAGATTCTTCTATGAATAGCTTTTCTCACAATAATCTTAATTTCAAGATTAGGCAGGGATGCTGCTCTCATTTGCCACCACCCTTGTCTGTAGTGGAGACACAATCCCTTCACCCTGACCAAGTCAGCAAATAAACTGCAGGGCAGAGTGCATCAGCATGCAAGATGCTGAGGAAGGCCCAATTAGCTAGACCCAACTTAATTAATTTGAGCATGTCTGGCTTCCTCTGGGTCAGTGTATCTCCTGGCCGATTGTACAGTCATGGAGGAAGAAAGCACACAGTCCCACAGAGAGCAACCACAGTGCACGGAGGAGCTTCCTCAGCAAAGAACCCAGGCCTGCAGGGAGCAGGGGTCAGGGCTGGATGGGATTGTGAAAGGAGCTGGTGACTAAGACAGAAGAACGGAAGAAAAGAAGGAAGTGCTCTGGATGGGGAGAAGTGGCAGCAAACTCATGGAGGAAAATACCGAGACAGCAAACAGAAAGGAGGGTGAGCCTCTCCATTATACCCCTTCCTCACTGGCCAGCAGCATCTGCAGTAGGCCAGGGGATGACAACAAACTGGAGCTGAATATGCCTGATATTATGAGACAGCAGCAGCCCTGATTTGATATGCAATAGGAACAACAAATAGGCAGAAAGATGCAGTGGGGCAGGTGCCACTAAGAACAGACTGGGTCTTGGGTCATCCTCAAAGACATCCCATTGTGGTGTCCTCTGCACTGGCTACTCTCTTTTACTAACACAGGAGAGAAAGCCGTCATCCTTCAGAGCTAGAGGTGTAGGTGAAGGTCTCTCAATCTATTGTGTTGGACAACTAGTTTTGCACCTTGCACACTCCTCTCCTCACATGGGTTCCTCTGATTTCTTTGGCAGAAACCCTGAGCACCACAAGGCCAAGGACAAAGCAGCTATGTTCCTCCTCCTCTCGAGAGTTGTCCAATGTATTTTATTGGTAATATATGTGTCATGTTACTGGCTGTTCTTTAGCCTCTTGACTTCACACTTGGTTCCACCCTTTCTGTGGTGTTCTTGAATGCTGCTTAGACATACTGTAGTTGCTATTCTGTCTCCTCCGTTGCTATTCCTGGATAACCAACTCATGACTCTAGGTACTCCATATAAATAAATGTCTGCAAAGAGTTCAAATTGATTTTTCCCAAACCTAGGCCTACTGTTAACAACAGGCACCAACAGATGTACAATGGTTGCCAGGGGCACACTTAAAACATAGCTAAACTAGAAGTTATTGCCATTTCTGGCCTAGGTTGCCTACCAGAGTTCACTATTTTAACCAGTGGAATACGTCTTCTTCACACACCTATTAGGTGAACACCTGCAAAGGATCATCAATCACTCCTTGCCACAACTTCAAGCAGCTATTATTTCTCATGAGTTTCCATGCCCTCCTTTTCTACAGTGAATTTCTTCCTCTGCATTATTTCCTTGACTCAAGCCATTTGCATTTCTACGTGGACTTTGATACTAGCTTCCCAATCTACTTGCCTGAATCACACATCCTCCTTCCCTCCCAGTCCTCTCTGAACAAGCTTTCCTCTCCTGAAGATCTTCTATGCTTCTGAAGGTTGGGTTCTGGCAGTTTTTCTGCTTTGCAAGGAATATGCAGTTCCTTCTATCCTCTCCTTGCTCTTCTGGTGCTTCTCCTGTTTTCAGTACTAGGCATGAACCCAGGGCCATCTGCAGGCTAGGCAAGACTGGACCATGCCACCACACTGTCAGTCCCCTTCTTACGATCCCAGTGAGTGGCATCTCTTAGTTTGAGTTATACTAAGATGACTTCTCTCTCTTTGTCATCATGCTAAATGGTTATCGCTTTTCTTTTCAAAGAACTGGATTGTGTTTCATTTTCTGTTTTTCCTGTTCAGTTTCAATGACTTTCTTCTTCCCTGTTTTTGATTTTCATGACTCTCCTCTCTCTGTTGAGGTGGAGTTTATTTTGCGATTTCCTTTGCTCAGTTTCTTGTGTTAGGAACCTGCACTGCTGTTTTGTGGTCTTCCTTTCTACTATGGGCTCGGTTTTAACTCAACCCCATTTATTTTGTTGTTATTTGTTCCCTTCAAGGGTTCCTTTTTGATCAGTGTGTTATTTAAAAGTGTACTGGTAAATTTGAATTGGGCGGTTTCTCATTTTCATTCATCGTTTGGTTTGGTTCTCTTATGGTCAGAACACATGCTCCATATGATTTCGGTGCTTTTAACCTGCTGAGGTTTGTGCTAGGGAGCAGGGTCTAGTTTGATGTGAAGGCAGGAGCACTTGAAGAAAGGGTGTTGTTCTGTTCATTTGTGTTCTTAATAATTTTCTTTCTGGAAGTTCTATTAATTGCTGACAATGAGGAATCAAAATCCCAAGTATAGCTGCAGATTTGTCAGTTTTGCTAAAGACCTCTTTCAGTTTTGCTCCACACATTACACTTAGGGCTTATCTTTCTGGTGGATTGATTACATATAGTCTGCTCTGTCTAAGGTAGTTTTCTTGCTCTAAGGCATAGTCTATATGGTATTCTGGTAGTCAGCCTTGACTTCCTTCAGTTTAATGTCCGTATGGAATCTTCTTCTATGTTTTTTTTAGTCTACCTTTATATGCTGGTTAGTTTTAACTGTCAACTGGCCACAACCTAGAATCACCTGGGAAGAAAGTCTCAGTTAAGGAAACATTTGGGTCACGCAGGCCTATGAGCATGTCTTTAAGTAATTATCATAATTAGTAGTTGGTCCAGTCTACTGTGGACAGCAATATTCCATAGGCTAGACCTAGAAGTGTGTAAGTGTAAGGAAAGCAAGCAGGACAAGCAAGCAGGCTGCATGTGCTTGCTTCTCTCTGCTCTTGCCTATGGATGTGAAGTGACTCACTGCTTTCAGTCCCTGCCTCAACTTCCTCTCAATGATGGAACTGTAAACTAATAAACCCTTTCTTCCCTAAGTTGTCTTTGGTAGAGGTGTTCTATCACAGCATAAGAAATGAACCTGGAACACAAGGCAATAATATCTGACGTAAGTTTTCTGTACAAAAGCTGTTACTGTAGTGCTATCTCTTTTACAAGGCAACACTCAAAAATTATCTAATAAAAGGGCAGGTAAAAACTCAGACAGGCACTTATTTTTGACAGAATTCTCCATAAATGGTGATTGTGAACTTTAGGGGCAGCTGTACTCCTGGTCCTCATCCTCTTAATGTGGGCTTTGCAATCTCCATCATTCTCTTTCCTGTGAAAGTGACATAGGATACCCAGGGAGTAATTTCAACTTGGTCCATCTAAAGGAAAGAGTATAGCTCATAGATCATGTAATAGGCGCAGCCTGGCCTCTATTGGACACCAAGTCCCCCTTTTGCTCTTTAGATGTCAGGTGGGATTGGGACACTTGTGGGTAAAGTTCTCTGGGTTACCTAGCATGCTGGCACTTGTGGAAATACTGGCCTGAGTACAGGCCAGATCTGACCACTTGTGAGAAAGGAAACAAATTGAGTGGGGCTTGATGGGACATTAAGAGAGACTACAGTGGGCTACACGTCCATCTCCAGACAAGGCAACAATTCGATTGCTACACATCCTACCAATTCCTGTCTTCTAAATGGTTTATTTGGAGCACTCAAAATAGAAGTAATTAATGATACGTTAGGACTTAAGTCTGCCATTTCAATATGTTTTCTGATTCCTACATATCTTTTTTTTTTCCTTCCCTGTGAATTATTTGAAATTTTGAAATAAATGTTTGAGAATAGTACATTGATAGTTTGGTTAATAATTGTAGATACAACAATATAAAAATGTAACTTACTGTGTACTGGTACCAGCACGTTTCCCCTTGAGTAGTGTAGAGAAGTTTTACTTTCACTTAGAATCTTTAACCTTCAGTTTTAAAAAGCAATTATCTTAGTATTTCCTATACATACATTGACCATATCAAATATTATATTTTTTTGCTTCAACCATCTAACAAGTTTTAAGGCAGCTATTTTTCCTATTTTAATCTAACCTAAAGTTCTTTATGCAGTAAAGATCAATAGTATTTTTTTTTTAGAGAACTTCTTTTAATTATACTGGAAAGGGTAGGTTTGCTAGAAACACATTCCAAGTCCTTCTTTGTATGGACTGCTCTTACTTCTCCTTCATTTCTGAAGGATATTTTCACTGGCTATAGAACTCAAAGTTGAAAGTTCCTTCTTTTCAGTACTTGGAAACAATTGCACCATTTTCTACTGGCCTGTATCATTTCACATGGGAAATTTATTGTGATTGGAGGTAGTGTCCTGTATATAATATGCCATATCTCTCAAATTTATCCATCTCTATCAATTTGAAGATTTATTCCTTATTTCTAGATTTTCAAGGTTTAATTATGAGGTATCATTGCTTAGATTCCCTTGGAATTATCATTTTGGACATTGGCTGAACTCGTTAAATCTCTGTATATTTTGCTACATATAGGGAGTTTCATTCATTGAATCTGCAAATGCTTCAGTCTGGAAGTCCTATAATGTGAATGTCACCCCTTCCCGACCACCTCACAGATCACCCATCCACATGTTTTTATCTGTTTGCTGCTCATAATGGGTCTGATAAATTGTACTGACTTACCTATATTTTTTTCAGCTCTACTCTTATTGAGCCCATTCAGCAAGTGCTTTTTAAAAGTTCGGTGATTATAATTTTGGTTCTATAAATTCCTTTCTTTAAACACTGTTTCTTTCATTTGATTTTCTGTTTTCTGACTTGTTCCAATATGTCTGTGATTCTGACTTTGAGCACTTTTACAACAGCTGCCTTTAGATTCTTGTTCAATAATCCATCATCTTATTCTTTTCTGCTTTCTTTTCTTATTCAAGCCGTGATTGTCCTGCCTATGGTGTGGTGAAATGTTTTTTCTATTGTGTACTACATACCTGTACATTTCATTCTAAGATTCGGGAGCCCATCTCTTTTTCTTTCTTAGCAAGCAGTTCCCATACTGAGTTGGGGCTGAAGCTTGAAGTGTGAACATTAGGTTTCCCATTGAGTCCTATGCAAACCAACACAAGTGGGGCATTGAGTCAGTTTTCTCTCCTCACAGTTAAACTCAAGTGAAGATTTAGAGAACTTCTTGGTCCTATTGAAACCATTTGGGATAAAAATAAGTCCAGAGATCTTCAGTATCTCTCAATCAGGATATGAGATGAGATTCCTTCTAGTCTCCAGTGACATCAGGGTAAAATGCAAAGGGTTACTGTTTGGTATTATTTTTTCTGCTGTAAGAGAAGACCCCACACTTACTGGCACTTGGCAAGGACCTTCCTGCTAATTCATCTCATGATGAAGATTACAAAAATATGTACAAAAGAGAGTAAAAAGGTGAAGATGACTTTATAACAAATATGTCCTTGTGAAAACTAACCCAGTCCAGCAACAACAGCTTTAATCCAGATCTGTTCTTAAATGTACCATGTCTCAACACTATTACACTGGGAACTGGGTGTTCAACACCTCAACTTGGGAAGCACACCCAAACCACAGCAGATATTCCAGCTCAGTCACTTCTGTAGGTCGGAGGTAGTATCCCAACTCTAGTGGACCTGCTGACTCAGTATATTCAGTATGGTGAAGAGGAGAATCAGAGTGACAGTCAGCCTGGACTCCTGATAGCTTGCTCAACCTCACTGCTAATCACAGGACAGCCAGCTCCTTCCTTCTCCCTTTGAGAGCACCATGTGAGTATGTAGAGTATGCATAAAGCACCCAGGAGTATCTAGCTATGAGGCCTCAGAGACAGAGGACTCTTACATCTTGGCAAGAGCCAAAAGTTGTGTATTAACTGTTTTAATGCACTTGGATATTAATTCTAACCTCTGTGCTAATCCTGAGTTAATTCTGATTGACTGATAATTTTTACTTATCATAGCTCCCATTTTTAGGTTTTGAGTATGCCTGGTAAATTCCAATAAAATTCTCGGCATTATTAACTTTACGTTACTGGGAGCTGGATGTTTTTGGTTTCCTGTTAGTATTGTTGAGCCTTGCTCAATGCAAACAGTGTGGTCTTTTGGATTTTCCTTTTCTTAGATTTATTGATGTTATCAATTAAAAATAAAATTATCAGGGTGCTGGGGATATAGTTCAGCAATAAGGTGACTACCTAGCATGTCTGAACCCTAAAGTTTGATCCAAGTGTTACAAAAATGACACAAAAAAGCAACAACCCAATAAAAAGAGGGGCTATGGATCCAAAGTTCTCAAACAAAGAAATAAAAATGGCTAAGAAACATCTTAAATAGTGCTCAGCATCCTTAGGAATTAGAGAAATTCAGACAAAAAGCACCTTAAGAGTCTATCTTATCCCCAGTCAAACTGGCTAAGATCAAGAGAACAAAAGACACGAAAGGCTGGGAAGAAAGGGGAACGTTCATTCACTGCTGGTAGGAACGCAAACCTGTGCAGCCACTACAGAAAGCCGTATGGAGAACTCTCAAAACTAAAAATTACTATACCCAATGATATGGTTATACCACTCTCTGACATATACCCAAAGGACCCATTCTAATATAGGGACCCATTCTCCCTCATTTGTGGATAGTTGCACCAATCCCTTACATGTGAGTATATATCCCGATGAAACAGGATGCCAACAGTGGCAGCCAGAAAAATAGGAAGGAAATGGAGCCCCCAAAAGGGGTATAGTCGGGAGCAGATGTTACCAGGTGAGAGGTAGGGAAAGAGTGAGTACCCAGCTGGGAGGGGAGGAGGGAGGAATATGCAGGGGACCATGGGGCTGGGGGAGAAGGGAACTGAGGAGAGGAAAAATGGGAAGTGGTTGTTACGAGGGGAAGGTGGGAATAATGGGGACCCTTAGACTGGGGAGGGAGGAGTTAGGTAGGATGGGGAGAGAGAGAAGAAAGATGAATGGAGCTTAGGTGGCAAGGGAAGCCAAAGGGAAATGAGTTGGCAAGGGAATCCTGGGAGAAATACACATATAGTGTCTGAACAGTAGTGCAGGTATATTCCTGGGGGCTGTGTGGCAAGGAACACCGAGCCAGACAGGAGAGACCCCGTTGAGTGGTTGGTCAGAATAGTCCAAGAGACTCCCAAAATAAAACAGGCTATTTCTGGAGCTCTTAGTTATCTCTCTGAACTTGAAGACATGTATATCATACACTACTCATTAAAGGAGTGATTTTTTTTAAACAGATGTAGGCTACTGCAGAGTTCCACAACTGGTCACACACAGAGAATATGCATCTGAAAGATGCACAGTCCTAGATGACATATCTACAGTGGAACCTCTACACCTAAGGTTCATGGAACAAAGTGGAACAGGGAGTGGAGAAAATACATGTGCATCCTTAAACTCTCAACCGATGGAGGCTATGACAGAGTTCCACAACTGGTCATGAACAGAGAATATATGTCTGAGAAATGTGCAGCCCAAAGTGACACATTTACATTGAAACCTCTATAACTAGGGCTCATGGAACATAGTGGAACAGGGGGTAGAGTGAATACTAATATGTCCCTCAACTCTCACCCACAAGGCTTCCTCATACAACACATTTCGATGCACACAGAAGGCCACAACTGGCTTTAGAGAATAAGACACTGCAGAATGAGTTTCCCTGAATAGGACTCTTATACAGAACCTCACCCACCCATGATTCAAGGACCATTGTGGGAGAGGAGATGGAAATATTGTAAGAGCCAGGGTTGGTCCATAAACATAAGGAAACAAAGGCTTTCAGGCCACTGGAAGCTGGGTCATGTGAGCTTTCAGCAACAGTGGCATCAAGCACAAGACCCATGCTGACCCAATCAGACAAGGGTCCAGAGTGGATCAAGGACAATAGGTGGCAGGCTGACCCTAGCCTGGGAACTGGTAGAGACTGATTACTTCTGGGTTGGGGACAGTAGACACTCCTTAAGACCTCTAGATGGCCTGAATAGACCCCAGTGGAAGAACTTGCATCGAAGGGCATCTGGGTATAGATGAGTGACTTGACAGGACTTAGCACGTATGGTGGAATGCGTGGAGTCGGGTGCCGGAGGAATGCAGTAGGGAAGGGTCTCAATTTGACCAGGAATTTTTGCATAAAATGTACAAAAGCTCAATTTAAAATTTTTTATATCGAAATAGGAATCCCAGTATTTGAGAAGCTGGGACAGGAAGATCATCTGAGTCAAGTTTGAGACCAACCTGGAAAATAGTAAGATACTAGAGATTAAAGCACTGTTTATGACTGAAGTACTCTGTTGACTGGTACTCTTCCCAAGGTCAGTTTCCACCTCTGCTTTTCACAGCAGGTGGCTTAGCTCTGTGTTGGTTGTTGGGTTCTTGGGGCTATTCTTTCCAGACTTGCTCAGTCTAACTTGAGTGTTCTGTTGCACAGACAGAGAGATCTGCAGACCCCTAGATTCTTGAGCACCTCTCTCCTCTCAGTCTGCCCATGTCTTCTAGTTATCTTGATCTCCCCAGGCTTTCAGCTCTGCCTCCTGTGTTCAGGGAGACTAACAGGAATTGTCTAGTCCCTGACTGCATCCAATCCTGGAGATGCTATTGAAGTAGTGAGGAGAGTATACCCCTAGCACAGGCTAGCTTCTGTTTCTCACCTATTAGGACCATAATGTGATATCCAGTGTCTTAAAAACTATAGTTTCATGTATGGTAATAGGTGAGAAAAAGACAGGCAAGATGGCAGTTTCAAGTGTAAAAGCAAATCTCATCATTGCTGTTCCAGAATTTATATCCATTACAAGAATTACTACAATTTAATTATGTTCTTTCTTAATTGAGGCAGATTCTGTGTCTTTACGAACAGGTCCACACTGTCCATCTGCTTTGATTCTCATTATCAGTCTGTGAGGTTAGTAAGCAAGCAGTTCACAAGTGAATGCTGGCCACACTCAATGTCTGTCACAGGTATACCTTCAGTCTCTTCCCACATGGCTGCTATCAGAGCTGCAAAGTGTCCGTGCATAGCTGTAACTTTTCTCTGATTACCTGTCTATAGTACCAAATTTATGACCTCATTACCCATGCATTAACTTCTCTTGTTAAGCACATATAAATTTTTTAAAGCACAGTCTTCACAGAGTATTGTGAACGTTGACCAGCACCCATGAATTAAGAACACCAGGTGGTGTAGTTGCCCAAGACTGCAGTATGCTTCCTGGCCACAGATCTAGCCTTGTACAGAGGATTTCTACTGTATATAATAGGCAGTTATAAGTCCTTACATGTTACTAGCTTCTTAGTGGTCCAGAGGACAATCATCTTTTGAGAGAGAAGATAAAGTATTAGAAATATATATATATATATATATACATATATATATATATATTCTATGATTCAGTATCAGTAGTTTCCCCTCCTTCAGTATGCAAAAAAAAAGAAAGAAGGAAGGAAAGAATGAAGGAACAAAGGAAGGAAAAGAAAGAAACAAAGAAAGAAGGAAAGAAAGAGGAAAAAGATAATTGAGGTACAAAACACATAATAATTGGGGAAACTGCATATAATTGCATTCACCTATTCATTTTAAGTCAAATTATTATAGGCATTTTTAAATCTATCAGGCTAAGAAGTATCACAGAGCATCCGGAGCCGCAAGCTTGTTGTTTGCATACAGAAAGGAACTGTTCATGTCAGTGAGAGGAAACTGAGAAGACTAAAGGGGTCTGCAGATATACAGATGTGCTGACTTGCTCAAAGATTCTTTATGATGTTTGATATGTGTATGCATTGTAAAATGATTACCCCAATCACTACAGGTGGCTATTCCTAATCCACTCTGTCAGCCAATTTAGCATTTACAATATGCCATTAACTAAGGTCTATAGAATGTTTTCATCTTATAAACAAACTTTGAATGTAACGTTAAGTGTTCTACCACATAAAACACAGGGCAAACAAAGTAAGTATCTATGAATTAGACACAGTCCATCTCATTCTTTCAAAAACAGAAACAGGGTCACATCTACTTCCTCAGGCAAGGGTTGTTCTTTAGCATGTTCTCTCTCGAAATGGAAGTGCCAAAGAGAATTTTTACTGCTTTGTTCAGGGACAGCAATCAGGAGCTCTGAGGAATTTTTGAAGCTGTGTAAATTGCACAGGGAAACTCTGCTTCTTATTTGAATAGAAATAAATAAACCTTCGCCTCCTCACACGTTCATCCCTGCTTCTCTCCTAAACAAAAAAAAAAATAGTTGTTCCATCAAAAATCATTTCACAGACCATTCCTTTCCATCTTAAATATCACTTTGATATCACAGACACACCGACAGATACAAAACACATCCTAGCTTTCTACCAAGCCAATTACTTTTAACAACATAATACAGCACTGTATATTCTTGAAAGTAAAATATCAGGTTCAAGATGTTTCTTGCAATTATTTTTGGACTAAGAGACAAAAAGTCATGAATGGAATGATCTTTGAGAGCATTCTTTGAAAAAACAATCTGTGCTGAGAGATATCAGTTACTGCACTCTATCCATGAGCTCTGAAGTTTATGGGGTAACAGCTTTCAATATCTTAAATAGTCAACACACTGTGATTCATGCCTGAGAAATGGGAGCAAATCATCATTTCAGAGTAATGCATTTTAAAAGGCCAGAAAAGATGAAAATAATGGGGGAGTTTATAACACTCCTGGCTGGAGGAGAACATCACCACACCAGTAGCTCCTCCACCCAATAGCATTTATGTGAAGAACACACAAAATTATTCAAGAGACAGACAGGGAGAGTCACTCTTAAAAGAGAGGGACACAGGGTGTCCAGGGCAAAGACGAGATGGTTCTGGGACAAAGCATGATGGTTGCAGGGCTTTCAACAGTGGCATTTATTGGGAACAAGGAAGAGTGGTGAGGAGTTTGATAGATTGGGGAAGACCCTGGTAGAAGAAAACACAAAATACAGGGACTGAAAATAAAGGAAAGAGCCTATGATTCAAAATGGCTTGAATGCAAAAGGCAGTACAAATGAAAAGAAGGAAGTGAAGGCAGGCAGACAAGGTCCTGCTCTGCCCCTCTTCTGGCCTTCTCTCCCCACCCTCCTCTGACGCCACTCCCTCTTTTTCCTTGTCATCTCTTTGTAGCTTTGTCTCCAGTTCCGTGGCAGCTTCCATCTGCTTACAAACATGGTTAAATTCCACCAGTAATATTCCCTGGACATGTGTCACTGGTGTAGGCACCTACTCTCCCAGCTATCTTTCAGGTTATAAGATGCAGCTACCGTGAGTTCACAATAACCTACTTTGACCATTTAGCTGGTATGGAAAGCTGGGAGTTAACGTTCAATCTGCAACATCCTCTTGGTGATCCAATATGCCTCAGTAATGTCTGTTCAGAAAAATGTTATTCCCACATCTTGGGAAAAAAATTCCTTTTCATGAATTTTGTTTTATACAGTATATGTGGAAGAAACCCATATATGAGCTTCAATCAGAAACTATCAGGGGCATCTTTAGCACAAGCAGTTATGATAGTGTTATCTGTCAACTGGAGAGGATCTAGACTCACCCGAGAGGGCCTCTGGGCATGGCTCTCAGGGATTATACCTGTCCTTTAATTGATGTGGGAAGAGTTATTCAACCTTGGCTGGGACCATTCCCTAAGCAGGGGCTGTCGCAATACATGGCTGGAGAGAGAATAAGTTGCGTAGTAGCACGCATGCATTCAATGCTCCTTTCTTCTGACTGTTGATACACTGTGACCAGCTGCTACAAGCTCCTGCTGCCTAGATGTCTCCAACATGATGGACTCTAGCAAGAACTGTGAGCTAAAATCAACCATTTCTCCTTTTAGTTGCTTGTGTTCGACCATTTTATCATAGCAGCAGAAGAAACTAATATAGCAGCTATCGAGAAAAAACAAATTCCTTTCCCCATCAAAGTACTGTGTCTGTGCATAAAAATTTGTATGTACAAATTATGCATGTATGTACTGTATATAAAGTAGATCATGTGGATATGGCAAAGGGAGAAAAAAAGCAAAGGAAACCTAATGTCATTAAAATCCTAGCGAATATGCAAAAGCCCTCTTTATGAATGCCACATACAAAACTTGACGTCATGCTATTTTCAAAAATTATCTTTTATAGCCATTTCTTGCAGTATAAGCTTTGGAGAAAGAAACTTCATTTAATAATTAATAAGAGGTCATTGATGGACAACACCAGGAGCGAGGGAATTGGGTATCCGACTACGTCATGGGTTTTTGATTCAGTGGCCTCCATTCCTTTGAGTCCTGGTATCTTGGGATCAAACCCAGGAGGAATTCAGCTGCAAAGAACAGTGCTCTAATATAGATATGCTGATGGGAATTTATATCTTAAGTGACTGATGATCTAGTTCGTTTAGTGTATAGAACTTACCAAGTTCTAGACGTAAAGACAGATAAATTCCACACTCAATTTATATTGGCCAAGGAGTCCCGCAAAGTCCCCAAAGAAATGAATGAATGGTTTCAGAAAAAGACTGTCATTTTCTAAAGAATAAACATCATTTGAATTTGACACAATTGTTGGAAGGAAATACATTAGGTAACTAAACGAGCTATTCAAAAGCTGAGAGCGATCATTTTTGTACTTTCTTTTTAATATTTGCTTTAGAAATCTAGGAATATAGATGCTTTCAGTCTTTAGAAAAATCTTTATTTTGTAAAATTGAGCAAGAAATATGTGTATCATAGAAGGATTTTGCATCTTATTTAATGTTGGGCAAAACATATCATCACTTTTCTGGTAAATTCTTATCAGTAATTTGAAGGGGAAGTACCAAGGAAACATCATTCTTTCTTAAACTTATTTCATCTTTCTGTAAGAGGAAAATAAATATGCCATTTTCCCGGAATATTATAATTCTTTCCTAGATAAGATTGGTACTGTTGACAGCTAATAAACATATGGTAAATGAAATTAATTTTGTACTTTGATATGTCTGGTTCTGGATAGCATTACAGTCACAAGTGAGAAGGACGTGTGTTTTACTTTGAGCTTTCTAAATTTCAATTGTAATCTTTGAATATAAAGGACTTACAGTATTATCAGCCTGATGAGCAATGAGTGACTGTAAACCCAGCTTTTGGTGGTCAAAAATAAATCCATGGCAGAGTGGCCATCCCTGTCTTGCACTCAAACCACCACATTACAGAAAACTTACCATGCATTTCCTACTTATATGTATTACTTTTCTGTTGCTGAGATTAAATACCATGACCAAGGCAACTTATGGAAGGAAGAAGTTATCTTGGCTTATGGTTTCACAATGTTAAGAGTCATTAAGAGTCATTACAGCAGCAAGCAAGAGGCATGGCGGCAAGAGCCAAAAGCTGGGAGCTTACATGTTGAACTGGAAACGTTGAAGGAGAGAGAACAAACCAAAAGTGGGGCAAGAGGATGAACTCTCAAAGCTCACCCCAGTGTGATATGTTCTCCATCTAGGCTACACTCCCATAAAGAGTCCATGATATTCCAAACTGTATCACCAACTGGGAACAAAGTATTAAAATATTTGAAAGTATGGGGAAAATTTCACATTCAAATCATCACATTGCATTCCCTAGCACCAAATGCTCTTGACCATCACATAATTAAAGGTATATTTAGTTCAACGTCAAAAAGTTCCCATAGTCTCTAACAGCCTCAACACTATTCAAAACTTCCAAAGTCCAAAGTCTAGTCTCAGATTCAAGGCAATTTCTTAGCTGTGAGCTTCTGCAAAATTAAAAGGCAAACTACATACTTCCAATATGCAATGAGACAGAATATATATTCCCATTCCAAAAGGAAGGAACAGGGGTCATCGTGTGGGGATACAAGAACACAGGAAGACTGAAAATCAACATGCCAAACACTGCAGCTCCATGTCCAGTGTCTGGGACTTACGTTTCAAAGGGATTAGATGGCTCTGCCCTTCCAGCTTTTCTATCTAAAATATACATACTACTCTTAGGTTGATTCTATTCCCTGTATACATCTCTGTTTCTCAGATATCTCATGTCTCTGACATGTGCAACATCTCAGGATCTCCACTACAATCCAGGCTTCAAACAACGGCCTCTAAGATCCTTCTAGCAGTGACTACATCACTGGCATAGATACTGTGAGTGCTTTGAATTAAACTCCACGGTAAGGCACTAGGCATGGTGGTACAGGACCTTAATCCCAGCACTCAGGTGGCAGAGAAAGACAGCTCTCTTTGAGACTGATGCCAGCCTGGTCTACATAGTAAGTTCCAAGCCAGCTGAGGTTACAAGGATACCTGTGTCAAAAAAACAACAAAAGACTGAAAAATTCCACAGTAATGGAGGTCACTTCCATTTTTTGTGACGTGCTCAGTTCATATCAAATTTGTGTCTATCATTACTTTTTCATCATTGTATGGAGAGCTCTATGTCTGTATCTGAATATAGGAAGCACAATGCACAGTTTAGTTCCTTATTTCTGTTCTTTAAATGCTGGCTCTATTCCCTGATTCTATACTGCAAAGTCACCTTTGCTTTTATCATAATCTAAGGAATCTAGCTCAACTACCTGCAGGAAAGCTGCCCATGCCTGTCCAACAAGTTCTTCTCCCACTCTTGGATAAATGAAAAGCTGCCACATCTTCTGGATTGTCACTAGGGGTCTTGATGGGCTACATGTCCATGAAATTTTCTAGATGTTTTTCATCAGTTCCCTTGCTCCAGTGCTGGGAATTGAATCCAGGGCCTTGCACATGCTACAAGCTCTTTTACTGAACTACATTCAAATATAATAATTGTGCCCTTCCCTAAACTCAGAAGAGTGGACTCTGCATGCCATACCAGAGCCTATGAAAGCTTCTGAGAAAACACTCTTCATCTACTGTCTTAGGGCTTTCTGAGTTCTCCAGATTAGGGGCAGACTGGCCCCTCCAACAGCTCAGATCCTGCTCAGAGTTTTATCTGAAATGATTGGCTCCTTCTGTGTTCTCTACTGTTGGTCTAACAATTCTTTGAGGGGAAAGTTCTATAAATCAAAATGCCCGTGATTTTTAGGTTCAAGAACAGCACCATCCTCTGCTTCCTGGTGACTGGAAGTCAAGTAGATGGTTGTCACTGAGACACAGTACAATTCTGTAACATAGCAGGAAACCAGTGAAGGGCATTTGCAGATGCACCTGTCCAGAAGGTTGCTGGTCATGTGAACAGCAGAGAAGAATAAAGATAACTAGAAGCTCATGAATCCATAAAGAAAACATAGAAAGGTAATCTGGAGCTTGGAGGTAGCACAGACACAGACGGAGAGAAACTTGGGCAGGACAGTATTGATTTCTATGACATAGAAGCCAGTGAATCAAACAGATGTCTACATACCACTTGGGCAGCCCTTTGATGAGCTTAGAAGTTGAGAAAAAGAGAAAACTGCAGACAGGGAAGCCATTAAAACACTTTGAAGCAGGGATGGGAGATGAGCAAGAGAGGTCTAAGAACGAGAGTGACAGCATGTCACATGGAGACCACTCATGCTTCCTTTCACTGTGAGCTTTCTGAGATGCCCCATTGGACAAGCACTGCTGTGGGAGCTACTCAGATGGACTGAGAACGATGGAGACCCTCTTCCAAGAAGCCAGACAAGTGAAAAGCAAAAAGCTGTGTAGTTACTTTACTTTATAATCAGTTACTTTAAAGAAAAAATGAAGTAGATTGAGACATTGAGAGTAATGATGCAAAAGAACGCTATTTTCGATGAAGCAGGCATAAAAAGACCCACTAAAAACATAAATTAAACACAGACTGGAATGAGGTGGGATGGGCCTCCCAATCCAGGATAGGGAGGAATATCCCAGGCAGGGGGAAGAGGATAGGCAAGACACAGGAGAACACAGGTATACTCAGTGAATCCAGCATACAGGAGAGGAGAGTAACTGAGATCAGATGAAAGAGAACAGCCAGATCACAGAGATTTCCCACAAGACAAAGATGAGTCCCAAGTGATACAGAGCTAGGAGGGGGCTGGGGGAAGTGAGACCTGGGAGGAGGAGCTAGCAAAGCACCATGAGGCACTCTGAGAGGGAGACAGACATAGTCCCAAGGCAGAATTTCTACAAGAAGAAGGAAAGCAGCTGGGCAGAAAGCACAGAGGGAGGCCAGTGAAATCCCCAGAGATACAAAATCAGAGTTGGCTTTGCCCTGTGTACAGCCAGTAGTTAGGCTTTCTCCTGCCTCTCGTGAAACAGGGAAGGCAGACTTCATGACCATCTACAGACATCATTGATATTCATGCACGATTTCTAGGTATAATGTCAGTGTTCCTCAAAAACTCATGTTAAAAATTAATTGCCATTGTGACACCATTAGGAGGTGATTAGGCTGTCTGGATATGAGTGCAGTATAAAGAAGCAAGTCCCCACCCCCATCTCTCTCTCTTACTTCTTCAACTACAGCATAAGGAAGGGACAGTACCTTTGCCAGATGTTGTACCCACTGTCACAGACATCTAGGCTTGTAGAATCAGGAGCCAAAAAATTTCCACTTCTTGTAGCTTCTGAAGTCCCTGAAGGGATCCCTGGCTGAAGTAGAAGTTCTAGACTTCTTCTTCTAGCTCCTCAGTCACGTGTCCAGCACATGTCCCTCTGCTCTGCCAATGGCTGGCCTGATTTGTGGTCAGCTCTGCAGTTCAGTCCAGCCCAGCACACAGTCTAAATGTGTAAAGTCCCTTGCTTACAATTTCTGAAGGAGCAGCAGGAGAATAGGTGCCACTTTCCAGTAACATTCAGAGGTCAACTCCTAGTCTGGCCCACATATGGCTAGAGTGTGCAATCTTCCCTTCTAGCCTGGGGAATCTCAAAAGCTGGATTCTGGCTAGAGCACCACCTCACTACATCATTTCCTTCCAGACGAAAAAGTCCACACAGAGTAGACCAAATATTTTGAAATCTACCTATCAAGAACATAGCACTATTGTCAATAATAATATTTTGTAATGTGTTCTAACAAACAGTACCAAGCATTGTCTCTCAAGGCTTCAGTCCTCAGGGACCACCCCCTCAGGGATAGGATTTTGATTAATTTCAACATTGAGAGACAGCATTGTACCTTCTCAAAGTATTATTCTGCAGATCATCTGTTTAATTATATAGCATTTTACATTTAACAAAGGTGAAGACCTTCAGCACTAAAGGAATCTTTGCTCAGCAATTTGAAGAATTACTGAGTTGCTGAAAATCCTTTGAGAATGAGAGTTATAAAGTAAGGAGGATATTCAGTATGGCCAATTACAGCATGCAGGCCAAAAGGAAGGTATTATTTTTCCATTTTGAAAGCAACAACTTCAGTTCATGAACATAGAGAAACAGAGGATTACAGGCCACTGGAAGCTTGCTCATGTGAACTTGTGGCAGTGATGACTTTGAGCACAGGACCCATGCAAACTCAGTCAGACAAGGGCTCAGAGTGCAGTAAAGGAAATGGAAATGGGGCAGGCCAGCCCTAGCCTGAAAACTGATTACAGCTGGGTAAGGGAGAGCAGACCTTCCTTAAGATTTCTAAGTAGGCTGATATACTCCAGTAGCTGAATTTGCACCAAAGGTCAACCGGGTAAAATGCTTGATCGAATAGGACTTAGCATGTATGGCAGACTGCATGAGGCCCAGGGAGTGGGGTGGTATGTGGGGTCATGAACAGTGGAGGGCATCTAGATTTGATTAAGAACTGATGTATGAAAATATTAAAAATATTTTTCTTAAAAAAAGTAACAACTTCAGGCACATTGAGCAAAACTTCCGTTGGTTGGTTGGGTGGTTGGTTTGTTGGCTTGCTTGCTTTTTAAGACCATATCCCTGGCTGGTCTGGAATTTGAGACAATTCTCCTACCCTTGTCTCCCAGGTGCTGGGATTACAGGCACACATCACTCCGCTAAACTCAGAACTGCATTCACATATGCTGGCATTTCTTTCTTCAACACTTGCTTGAACAACAGACAGCTATCCAGGAAAATCCCATATAGCACAAAGGCTACTTTTCTGTGCTTCACATGATGAACATTAGTATTTTCCAAGTGATGGTCCACACAACAAAAATGAGTCTCTATGAAATGATTTTATTTCTTAGTAACAGTATTTATACCATGAAAAAAAGTTGTCTTGATTCTTGGTCTATATTTTTATTTTGTAGGTTGGAGAAGCTGAGGCCCAAAGGGTCACCTTCTGTGTGGATCCCAGTTCCTGCTCTGCCCTGATGATCACCAGCAGCATTCAGGAATCCATCAGCAAAGCCTTGCAAATCTGCTTACAGCAGGAGCTCTTCCTAGCAGGCAGTATTCTGCTTAGCCTTGCCCCATTGTTTGCATCCTGGAGGAATCTGTTCCTCAGCATAAGTCCGGAAGGTGCTCTATGGATTATTAGAGCACTATAGTTTTTAGAGATAAGAGTCTTTGGGAGGTAATTAGGATGTCTGTAGGGTCAAGCTACCATGATTGAATCCTGGCAGCTTTACAAGAAGAGAGAAAGAGAGGGAGAGACCACACACAAAGATACATAGCTGATTTCTGTCCACTGCCAGGGGACACTGTGGGCTAAATCAGGATTCTGCCTGCAAGAAAAGCATCACCAGAGGCTGACCCTGAAGAACAGACCTCCACAAACAAGCCAGAATAAATGTCTTTCCTTTATAAAGAAGCCCACCACTGGTATATTATAGTAAACGAAATGGATTAATATGACATTAAAGGTTCTTGGTACATCAAATAAATATTAGTCATTAGTCTTTTAAAAGAAAACAGGAAGCTGAGAAGCAACAAATTGCAATATTTGGATATTTAGTTAGCATCCTCTTTTCAGTGATCTTGGAAAATGTAGAGAGCATTTCAGAAAAAATGCTTAATCAGATTATAAACTGTGATGTTATTTAGTCTGATCAAACTATCCAAATAAGTCTCTACTGCAACAAATACTAGGAAATACCAATACGAAGTAGGAAACAGCCACTGATGTGATCTAAATAAAAGCTGGAAAATTAATGTACAAAATAGGATTACTTAGAAATCATTAAGGCTATGGCAAATCCAGGTATTCTAAAAGTTGACTTAGTTTTGGAAATTATTTCTCAGTAAGTGCATTCCTTTATCTTTTTAAGAAATATTGAGACAGAATTTTCGTGTATAGTTCTGCTGTACTGAAACTCCCTGTGTAAACCAGACTGTCCTCAAATTCATAGTGATATGCCTGCCTGTCTTTGAGTGCTGGAATTAATGTGTACTACTGTGCCTGCTCTCCTTTATCTTATTAAAAAGATACTGCTATTTACTATAGAAAATAAACAACAAGCCCTATCTTAAGGCAACTATTTGTTAACCTTCAGTGACTTACTCCATAATTTTGTTGCATATATTTGATTCTAAGGGATTATTGGATTTTTGTGTTTCACATAAGACTAAATTTTGAATATTTTTCCAGACCAAAATAATTAAAAAATCTCCCATTATATGTACAGTCCATTATGGATCACTGTAGCTTATTAAACCATCCCCTTTCACGCCAAATAACAGAGGGATGAATGGTGTCATAGGTGCTGATTTGCTTTGTATGAAAATGCTGCAAATAGATGTACTTCTTAGAATGGGGACAAGCAAACCGTGAATCCCAGGGACCTATCTGCCTTCACACTCAGGCAACAGCACTGCTGGGTACTTCATTAAACCAACACAAGCTCATCTTTATTCTCATTCACATTTTGAGAGCGTTTCCAACTGTATGTAGTTGCAAAACTGTATGTTTTTCTCCTGTGAGTGGAAGAAATACTCTCTTCATCTAGATTTGTCTCAACATCTATGACTATTTCTATTATTCTATGTCCCAGCAGTTAAGAACAGTGATCCTGCAGAGGACACTGATTTGATTCCTAGAACCTACATGGCAGCTAACAACCATCTATAACTACAGTTCCAGGAAATCTGATGACTCTTCTAACTCCATGGGCAGTGCATGACATGGGTGCACTAACATATATGCAGGCAATCACCCATACACAAAAATAAGTAAATTAAATAAATAAATAAATAAATATCTCTGACAGTCAGTTATCCATGGTGTTATCTTCCTTCTGTTTCTTTGTAACTGGTTGACATGCATGTTTTAACAGCCTGTCTCAACTTGTGTAATCATTCACACAGTGTAGCAAAGGGTACAGAGCAGAGACAAAGTTGATGCCATTTCTATGGGACTACTAGGACGTGGAGAGAAAGACCTGCTTGACACCTGTAATACATATATGGAAAGCTTGTCCCCAGCCTTCCTTAGTAGATCCAAAAATTAAAGAGTACTTGGATCATAAGGGCTTTGATTGGGTGAATAGAGGAATCCATGGACAGATTCATAATCTGGTGATATTATTGGGAAGTGGTAGAAATGAGAAGGTGTTTCTACTTGGGAAGCACTCACTAATGTGCCTGTGTATACTCCAGCCTGGGCCGTTCACTGCCTCTCCTTCTGCTTCCTGTCCATTATGAGTTGAGCAAACTTGTCTAGCATATTCTACTACCACCCTTCTGCTCTGACTCACCTCACACCCTTAGTAAAAGAACTGGTTGATCATAGACTAAAACCTCTGAAGCTATTTTAGTTTGCTTGCTATTTTAGGTTGTTTTTTTCACCCTCAAGTATTTTCTAATACTGAAACTGATTAATGCAGAGATAATTGCTTAAACTGCACTCTGTGAAAGGAGAGACTGTCCATCTCTCACATTCCTATGCTCCCCAGTTCCAAAAGGATGTAATATATACTGATTTCAGATAAAGAAGCAAAATTCAGGGCTGGAGAGATGGCTCAGTGGTTAAAAGCACTGGCTAATCTTGCAGAGGACCAGGTTCAGTTCCCAGCACCCACATGACAGCTAATAACCATACATAACTCCAAGTCCTGGCGATCCAATGACCTCTTATGACCTCTACAGGGATTGCATGACATAGGTGCACTTATACACATGCAGACAATATACTCATGCACACAAAATAAAAACAATAATTTTTTTTAAAAAGAAGCAAAACTCAGTTCATCCTTTCTAAACTTAACGAAAATTTGGGAGGCATAATTTTTTAAGCCCAAAGTTAAGACTATTTAGTTACATTTATTCATTCATTCGTTCATTCATTGTGTGCATGTGTGTGGATGTACATGTACACTTACATGGGTATATGTACTTGGTGTACATATGGGGGTCTAAGAACAGCCTATAGAAATTCGTTCTCTCTTTCCATCATGTTAGTCGTGGATATCAAACTCAGATCATGAGGCTTGAGGCAGGTGCCTTTATCCTCTAAGCCATCTTGCCCACCCCATTTAAAATTTCTCTTAACTACCTTAAGCATGATTAACCTCAGTTAATTCTCTGTATATTATAAAATAGAGCACAGTTAAAGATAATTCTTGTTTGGGTTTTAAATTCCTTGTTGATCTAAGTCTAAGAAAACTGTTTCAAATACAGACTCACACATTTTTTAGCTGTTATCTAGTAGCTATGACCTGTCTCAGTAGAAAACAATATCCTCTTTTCAATCTCCAGAAAGCAAGAAGTACAGTCTCTACATGGGGACTTGCAGCTTTTCACTATGGTTTCGACAGTTACATCTGAAGCCTAACTTTTAATGACCCACGACACCTAAGTCACTACCACTGTTAAATGTACTAGTTAACAAGATAGAGAGATGCACAACTACCTACACAGATAAGGAGCCCACATTAATGACCCAAGACAGAAGGCCAAGTAACATACCCTTCAAACCCCTCTTGGTCCTTGTTCATGGTCTACCCACTGCTCTCTAGTAGCCTGTGTGAATACATTGTCACTTCATGTCTTGGTAACTTCTGTCTGTTAGCACTTGCATCACTGGCCTTCGTTATGCCATTTTGCATGGTGGTGTGGAGTTTGTCGTAGGTGGGCTATGGCAACCACTTTTTTTCTGGTGGCAGTGTATATCTTACTTAGGGCTTCATTTAGCCAAACATCCTTTCCTTGGGTTATTAGCATCTAGAAGGGAGCAGCTTCTCCTCATTTGTGTTCAGAAGATTACAGAGAAAAGTAGCCATCCAGTCTACCATTCTCTGACCTGAATCTCAGCTGCCAAATGCAACCCTAAGTGAATCTGACAATGAAATATTAACAACATACTCACTAGTCTTGGTTTAGGGGTAGAGATCTGTAGACGTGAATCTAGAGACGGTGACAGCAACTCAAATCACCCAAATGTGAATAAAATCTCAGAAAATAAGAACAGTAAGTTTAATATTAGGAAAGGGGACACAGATAGGAAAGCAGTGTATAGAAGTTGCTTTATATGAATGAGCTCCTTAAATACTCACAGCAGATAAATAACATCATTGGTTGAAGTTTTCTTCAACTGTGGAACTAATGCACCCAGGTGTGAATTAGCGTAAGATGTGTGATTACCAAACACATACTCTGAGGCACAGACAGACTTTGCATGGGTGCTGTCACAGAGTAACCTAATGTCAGTCTTTCTTTACTCACACATCGATTGACATCTGAATGGGAACTCAATATTTTTATTCCAAACATCCGCACTCAGAACTCAAATTGAACAGGGGCGGCAGTTATGAGATACTTGTATGTAAAACAAGTCATGGATGGGAAAAACTACAGTAAATCATTGATCAAATTGTTCCTACAAACAACTCAGTTTCAGGGCCTGGAACTTATTTGCAGAGGAGTACAGAGCTTGTGCCCAACGGATTTGCTCTGAGACCTTGCAGACACGGGGACACACATACTACACACATGCACTCTTGTATAGACAGACAGATAGACTGGGAAGGGAAGCTGCTAGACAAAGTGAGGAGCCCACAATGCAGGTTTCATGGCATTTACTGATCTTTATTTTATTTAAAGTTCACTTTGGGTTTATAAAGCAATGTACTGTGATGATGGCGAAGTAAAAGGCAGTCTTTACACTTTATTTTCAACAAACTTCATTCAAACATGTGCACTTATTAGTACGAATGGGGAGCATGGAAAGAGACTTAGAAATGAGGAGAAGTATCTGCTTCTGATAGAAGGTGCCATCCAAGCTGGGCACCAGTTTGCACTAGAGCAGTACAGAAGGCAGAGGCACTGGAAGTCACAGAAGGCACAATGATTTAGGTGGCTGCTGTGCTAGGAAAGATGGGGGGACCCCTTTAAGATGTGTACTCCAGGGAGCTCAGGCCGCTGAGGGGAAAATGTACACTGAATAAGAAAGCAGCCCTAGGACCCTCCAAATATCAAGTTGATGATGAGAGCAGAGACTGCTGCCATAGCAACTGAATAAGTTCAATAAACAGCTTTGCTACACTGCGGTTTAAGCTAGCCAATCTCAAATGGTCAGGGAGTTATGAAATCCCAAGTCAATTTCCTTGCATCTCCCTGAACTTCTACACTGAGTAAATATATCTGAGTAAGAGTTGCCTAATTTAGAACAAAAATCAGCTGGCAACTGCCCAAAATGCTTCGACAGCAAAGCTTATTTCCCAAATCTGGCAGAAGACCAGGCCTGCATATCATGCAGAGAACAACCAGTATACACAGTCAACATCTGTGGCCATCAGGTTGTGGATGGATTAAGTGTGAGGTCCTGCAAGCCTCAGGTCCTTAACTGCCTCAGGTGCAAAACGAGACAGACCTGCTGAACCTACTGCACAGGATCGTAGTAAGTTAATACTCAGATGCACAGCCAGGCATGGTGGGGCACCTCTGTAATCACAGTACACAGGGGAATGAGGCAAGAGGATCATGAGTTCCAGGAAGGGCCATGCTTGGTAAATGATAGAGAGTTACAAAAGCACTTGAGAAGATACATCGTCACAGACAACCAGCACAGATGAAAACAGGAAAAATGAATAATCCCCCTGAAAGAAAGACATGTTTCCCATCTCCAGCTGAATCCTTGACATAAACATTCAAGAGAAAATACATGTATCAGCACACATGAACACACATGTATACTCACACACATGTATGAACACACATCTGTGCATACACACAGATACAGATAAACAGAATCTGAATGAGCAGAGCCTATAACTTTTGAAGACTATAAAAACAGCTCATGTTTTCCAGAAATATACTTCTCCCTCTGATTTTCTTATGTTCTTTAATCTTTACTGGTATTTTCACAAAGAAAATGGGTATTTGTTTTCAGAAAAAAATAATCATATGATCATTTCCAAAGACGCTGAGCTTTCAGAAATAGTTCTAGAAGAGAGCTTGCCAGATGCAAATGGTTAACTTTCTTTGTGTGAGTCACAGAAGAACTTGGATCCATGTAGGGAACTTCAAACACAGCTTCTTCCAACCAATAAAAGACTTCACATCTCTGTTGCTGGGTTCCCCAGCTGTTGTTACACCTGTACCAGGACATAAATGGCCCTATTTTTAGCTTCCTATGCCTTGAGTAAAATTTTACAACAATTAGGCATAATTGCTATGTCTCTTACTGCCATGGCAACTCTCTACAGACAAACTCACAAAGCCTCAACCTTGGGATCCAGGTAATCCCTGGCCCTGAATCCCATGCTTAGGAGAGACACAGGGCTTTCACTTCTAAGTCACAGAACAGATGGGTATATTGTAGTGTGTTGTCATTAAAACATCATCACATACAGGGTTCAGAAAGAGAGATACATTCATGTAATGATGGGAAAATACTGCCCAACACAAACACAAATCCAGAAACCCACCAAGACCCACAGTGCCAGTATGTTTCATTTGTTTTAAGGTTATTATGAAATAGTTACAAATCTACAGAAAAGGAAGGAAGGAAGGAAGGAAGGAAGGAAACTGATCATATGATTTTTTTTCTGTCCTTAATTCTATGTCACACTTGTATAGGTAAGTAAATATGAATGTTTCAGCTAAAGCCTGAAAATGTATTTGCTCACTTATGTATTTCCTTCTTTTCTCTCTTCCTTCCTTTCAGTCTTCCTTCCTTCCCCTGTGTTTATTCTGTTTTTCTCCCCTGTTTCAAAGCCTGCCTGCTCTTGACTTTAAGTACTTACGAAGCTTTGAGCATATATGTGAGGACCATATCAATAGTCTGCAGTAGGGCCGGAGAGATGGCACAACAGTTAAGAACACTGGCTGCTCGTGCAGAAGACCCAGGTTTGAATCTCAGCACCCACATGGCAACTAACAACTGCCTATAACTCCAGTTCCAGGGGATCTGACTCCCTCTTCTGTCCTCTGCCAGCCTTAGGCAACAGAGGTCCACTTATATTCATGAAAGCATAGTACACATAAAATAAAGAGTAAATTTAAAAGAGTCTACTGTAACATACATTTGAGGACCACATCAAGTGTTTGATATAACACATAGGCGAGAACCATATCAAGAGTCTGCTGTAACATATATGTAGGACCATATCAAGTAACATACATGTGAGTACCACATCAAGAGTCCACTGAACCATTCATTGAGGATTACACCAAGAGTCGCGCTTTGGCATTTTTATTAAAATGGAAGTAATGTTACTTTTAGTATTTGTCTTTTTCTCTCCCATCTTTTATCTAGAGAATCACTTTTTAATTCACTAAACAACAATGCAGATTATAACCTGCATCTTTGATTCAACCATCCCATAGCTCTTTAACGTTTGAAGAGTGGGAGGACCTCTGCACTCCCCTCAGACACTCAATCTACTGTTCTATCTTCTGCCCATCATAGTTTCACTTGGTAGAGAAAAACTATTCAAGGTATTCTTTATAGGTGCAACCCAGCATGGTTTGTTCAGAGTTCTTTGCTTCTGGGTTGCAGTCTTTGCAACAGTGCATCTGGAATACAGAAGAGTCAGTCAAAGACCAAGGAACTCCCAGATGCCACTCCTCGGTCATGAGGCCCAGGGTACACTGCCTTCTCTGTCTCTTTGCCCTTGCCCTCCAATAGGTCCTAGTGTGATGTCTCAGGTGCTTTAGTTATTAGAGAAAAGGTATGGGAGGAACAGGCTACCACATCTGGGAAGAACTCAAAACTAATCTTCATTTATAAAGTCAATGAATCTCTATGCTGGAAGAAATGTTAAAGACCATACAATCGAATCCTTTCATTCCATAAAGGTAAACGGAGTCATACCAAAACCCTTCAAAGGAAGAACTTGTCAAAATACCACGAAAGTCTGTTTTTAAACATACAACTGGGATGAAAAGACCAAAGGAATCTTTTAAAGAGTAGAAAGAGAACTAGTTCTACTAGTAACAGTAAGGGGATGTTTTCTTTTTCATGTATATCCTCTCCTCTGTGTAAAGTGACAAAGGAAGACGAAGGTGTTGTCAGACAGAACAGGACCCTAAACACTTACACCAACACCATGTGGAAGCTTTGGGGATTTCACACATATCATTTCATCTCTCTGGGTCTTAGTTTCCTAGTCTTCAGAGTGGAGAAGATAAACTCATAAAGCACTGTCAGACAGGACAGAAAGGGTTGTTTACATTTCTTCAAAGTGTTAATGAGATGTTTTATATGACAGCATCAGGAAACACATTGTAAAAGACTACTTGTAATGGATGGTAATTATAAAAGGGATGCACTGATGTAAAAATAACAAACAAGGTGAACCAGTGGAGAACAAAAAGGCTTAAGATAATTCAAAGTTGAAATCTACTGGGCTGAGAAGCATACATAAGGACACAAAGTTCATTTCCGCCTGGAGCCACTGTCCAGAAGAAAGCATGCTTACGTAAGTACAGTAGCACTGAAAGTTGGCCTCTGAAGTACTCACAAGCTATCTACAAGTCCCACTATTTTTAGGTTTCAGGGAAGATGAATTGTTCAGATGAAAGCATTGCTCTTCTGTTCTAGGCAAATACTATATTACTCATGGTCAAGCAATCTCTAAGGCAGCAACTGAGCAATGTATTTCTATTACATGGCAGATGGGAAGCAAGGATGGCACATCTTTATTGCTACTCTTTCTGAAGAGTAACTTGTCGAAGGTCATGCATTTTCCATGCAGCATGCAGCAGGGATACACTGAGCTTCTTGTGCATGTGGAGCAGGGATCACTTAGGACTGCAAAGTAGGGGGAAGGCATAAGTCACAATGTGCTGTTCTACCTGGGGTAATGTAGAAGCAACAGGCACAAACAAGGATGTAGACCAGTTTGCAAGTCACAGAGAGCCCAACAGTTGGAAAGCCTGTCAGCTGTTACTTCTATCATTAGTCACCAGTGAATGTCAAAAGCATGGTGCTAGGAAGCAGGGAGTAGGAGGATTTCTCATGTCTTGCTGGGATTCTAAAGATACCTATAAGCCAGGGTTACTTAAAGACTCAGAACACCTTCAGACCCAGAGCGGGAAGGGGTAAGAGGTTGCACACAAGAACTCTGTAGTCTTAGAAAAAAATATGTCTGGACTGAGGATGTAGCTCAGTTGGAAAATACTCGCCTAGCATATATTAGGCACTGGGTTTAAGCCACAAACCTGCATTAAAAAAAAGATTTCAGTAGCCAAAGTTAGCCCTAAAGGAATGATCAGGCAGGAAGGAACCTGGAGTCAGTCACTTCCCACACAGAAAACAGTAAGCAGGGTGATAAGGGTTTACCAGTCTTATCACAGCCTCCTACGTCGGACTGCACATCTCAGCCCCTCACAGGGGTGCCAAGGGGTTAGCCACTGTTTTATTGAAAATCTCTTAACTCAGGGAAAGAACCCATGCCATGTCCCCTTTCTGGGATACATTGTACATGAATATAGGTGCTTTCAGTATGAAAATAATGGCCCAGATACTGACTGGAGGTGCACAGCTGTGACTCCGAAATGCTTCTTCCCCCTTGTATCAGGAGATACAAGGTTTCATTTCATAATGGAGGAAAACAACAGTACTTTCACAGTTGGTTTAGAGCAGAGAATTCAGCCAAAGTCTCCAAAGCATGGGGTTGAGGGGGAGCTGTGAAGCAGTGAAATGACTAAGGTCTCAAAGACCTCCTGTTTCTGATAGGATATGGACACAACACACTCCAGAATAAGCTCACTGGCCTGGTTGTGGTGACTTCTCCCACTAACACTGACCCATTCTGGATGATAGACCCCTGAGCCTGACACAGTACATAGAAAGTGTAGATTTGAAAGACAGAATATTGGCACTGGCTACTTTAAACTACACTGAGTCCTATATATAAAGGATGATTCCATCAGGCTTATTTAAAATTTTTAAATTCCCAGTCATTGCTTCATATCATATCTTTAAGTTCTGTTAGCCCTTATCTTCAGAGCCCCCATCTTCATATGCAGGCTTTCCCTCCTGAATGGACTTCTTCCCTATATGTTTTGTCTGTCTATTGGAACAACTATTGCTAAGAACACACAATTGCTAAACACTCATGCACTCTAACAATTCTCTTCTCAAGAGTACTTTGATTAATCTCTTGAAGGACTGGTCCTTACTCAAGAAACTAAGACATAGCTAACATTTAAAAATATGTGAAGAAGGAGTTAGGGTTTAGTTCAGTGGAAAAGCACTTGTCTGACATGTGCTCAGGCTCTGAGTCTGATTGCCAGTTCTGAACATAAAAGTAAATAGCATTTTACAAATCTAGAGTAGCAAATTATGCGATGATGCTTTCCAAGGAAGCAAGCAGTGAAATCTCTTTATGCAAAAACTATGCACATTGAGTACCCAATATAACAAGCTCACTATCCTCCAAGGCTGGCTGGACTGTAATTTAACAAATGCAAACAAAGATTAGTTGACTGCAAAGATGACTGACAACCTATGAATGAGTATATTTCCTTCAGAAAAGTCCCAGGCGAAAAGCACCCTCAGGGACTACACCTGAGGTATAAGCAATGGGATGAGGATGGTATGGGCTCAGGCATCTTCAGGATTCCCACAGGAACACTCACTGCTGTTCTGTTTCTTGTCCTATTGTCTGTCTGCTTTCTCTGTGTCCATCTGGCTCTTATCCTCACCTTGCTCTGACTTGCTCTGACTCTATTCCTCAGTTTCTTTATCTCTTCTCCTACTTCCTGGTTTGGTGATATTTCAGAATCTTTCCCTTTTATCATCAAAGGAATTTTTCTCTTTAATGCTTTTCATGTTCTTTCCTGTTAGTTCTTCGCACATTTCAACAGCCTCGATTCATGTACATAGTGCATATTCACCAGGAATGTGACAATCTCCAGCTTCAGTGTCTTCTTTTGCTTTATGGAGGATATGGTCACATGGTCCTTGCTGATGTGTTGTTGAATGTTTGCTATGTAATTTATTCTAAATACTCATCATCAGCTGCTCTAGGGCAAATGTCCAGTAAGTATTGGCTGCTTTCATATTACTTCTGAGTTACTGAGAGACGCTGCCACAACCTGTTTCCCCTGCAAGGTGGTGTTCTGAAATGTTCTTGCCATTGCAGCCACTTTCTTTCTTTCTCTCTGTGTCCCCTCTCTCCCTCTTCCTCCATATTTCTATTCTTTTTCCATTCTTGTGTGTGTGTGTGTGTGTGTGTGTGTGTCTCGAGTGTTTGCCTGCACACAGGTGTGTGAATGTATTCAGGTACCTGCAGGTGCACAAGAGGTGACTTCAGCTGTGCCTTCTTCCCTGGCCCCGTCTACCTTGTCTATTGAGACAGTGACTCTTAGTGAGTCCTGGGGCTCACCAATAGGCATGACTAGCCAAACAGTGAGACTCAGAGATCCTCCTGTCTCTACCTCCCCATGCTGGGATTACAAGCACACATCACCATGCCAGGCTTTTTACATGGGAGCTAGGGATAGAACTCAGGTTCTTGTGCTTTTGTCAGAAGCTATCTTCCCAGCCCATCAGTATTCTTATTGTGGCTTACATATGTCCCAGTCTTAAAAGGAATCACAACATATTGTACATAAATATGATATTATGTATCAATTTAATCAATACACATTTAATTGATTAAAAAATAAATAATATTCCCCAGCCTAATATAGGGAGGAGGCAACACAGCTCAGTTGGTACGTAGAGAGCTTGCTAAGCATGCATGAGTCCCTAGGTTCAATCCCTGTACTGCAAAAGGAAAAAAGGAAAAAAAAGGAAGCATAAAGAAACAAAAAAAAGAAAAATGCGAATTTTTTGGGAAAATGAAAGGAAATTTCAGAGGATGAAATATAACAAGGGCAGATTGTGAGAAGATCTATTCTCATTTTTCCCATCAACTTAACAGTGAATTCTATAATGATGCTCTATGTCTGTAAAAGGGACAAAAGTTTCTTGTTCTACATGATCTTCATGGCCATATCAGTGAGGGAATTGCTACAATCCCCAGAGTGATAGAAATTTAAAAGCTGGAGAAACAGTGCAATCACGACCTTCACACTGCATGACAAAGCCTACAGATTCACACTTCACAAAGAACAAAGCCCTTGTTTTTGATGCTTCTTCACTTGAGCTCTGCATTTGTTTCTGTTTCTATATCATCTTTTCTACCTATCCCAAAGCTACCAATCAGGTAATCCCTGTAAATGTGTCCAGTTGTCCCAGTATTATTCTTCCTTGGCCCAATCTCTTCCACAGTGTCACTCAGGTATATTTGAATTCACTTGTCACTCAGGTGTGTCTGTAAATCCATGGTGTCACTTATGGATATATATACATCCATAGATGGTATCACTTAGGTGTGTCTGAATCTACAATGTCACTCAGGTATGCATGTGTGTGTGTGGGTATGCTCCATCATATCAGTCAGGTGTGTGTGAACTCATTTGTAACTCAGTGTGTGTGAACCCATGGTGTCACTGAAGTGTGTCTGAATCCACTACATGACTCAGGTGTGTTTAACTGATTGTACTCTGTTATTTCCAGAAGCCCAAACTGTTCTTATCTGTCATCTGTTCTGGATGATAAGGCAAAGGACACAGAATGCTCAAGCCCAAGGTGATACAACTGTGACCCAGCATCAGAGAACACATAAGAATATATGACTGACTGTTATTCAAAAGATAATGATGATAGTTCATTTGGTATTAACTACATGGTTGAAGGACTATCTAGGAAACTGGTGAATCATTACTTCTTGTGTGTGAGACTACAAGAGCGGTTCCTGGAAAGACGGCAGGTGGGCTGGAGGACTGAGTTTGAATATCATTTGTTTTTGTTGTTCCTGAAACAAAATACCCCAGAAAAACAACTTAGGGAAGAAAGAATTTATTTAGGCTCACAGCTTGAGTATGGTTAATCACTGATGAAACTTTTGGTAGCAGGAGCTTGTGGTTGTTGTTCATATTGTAGTCAGGAAGTGAAGGAAGATGAATGCTGGTGCTTAGCAGGCTTTCTCCTTGTTATTCATCCTGGAATCCCAGCCATGGAATGTGCTACCCACATAGGGTATATGTCTTCCCACCTCAATTAACCCATCTAGAAAGTCCTTCACACATGCTCAGGTTTGTCTTCTGAGTAATTCCCGGTCCTGCCCAACTGACAATATTAACCATCTCAGGTATTTCTGAATCCATGCTTATTCATCCTCTCTCTTTCTCTCTGTCTCTGTCTCTCTCTCATTCTCTCCCTCCCCTCCCTCCATCCCTTTCTCCTTCCCTCCCTCCCTCCATTTCCTCTGGATTTAAATACTACCCCTTAGAGTAAGAGGAAGACACTCAGGAATTTGAAAAGTGCACGATGCTCCCAGATTTATAAGAAACCCACTCTGAGGTTATATAAGCAAGGAGCAATGGCTAGAAAAGAGACTCTTCAGTAGAGCTGCCTGAAAGTTGGACAGAAAGTTCCAAAAATGCAGCTTTTATGAGTCATCAACCGTGCTAGAGTAGCCTTTTATATAATGCACCTGTTCAAGAACCACTCAAACCTGTATAAGTAACCTCAGTAAACTCATTGCTTCACAGAGTTAGACTTGGGTGAAATAATTTCTTGGGTCTGGCATCAGAGACCTATCAGGAGTGAAGTGACTTCTGCTCATATTTCTCAAAAAATGTTTCTCTCCTTCTCTCCATCTCCCCCCCCATTTATTTCTCCATCTCCTTCTTCCTTTCCCTCTCTTTCTTTCTTCTAGAGCTGGAATAGTCTTCTCCTTCCCTGACACATCAGAGCTCCAGGTTCTTAGGTCTCAGGCCCTGACCTTGAAGAACAGCATCAGTTCCCTTGGTTCTGAGGCTGATGAACCTAGATAGAGACACACAATTGTCCTCTGTGCTTCTCTATCTTGCACATAGCCTGTTGGGAAATATAAGCCTCCCTAATGACAGAAGCTAATTTCCTAAAAAGTCCCTCTGGTATCTGTATCTGTATATCCTGTTGGTTCATTCTCTGGAGAACCCTGAAATACAGATCACAAAAGAACAAAGCAATTTGACATTTAGTGTCACAATTCCTGATGCTGAATTCAAGTTCTGTGGTTATATTTGAAAGTAAGGAAAATGAAGTTTACATTTTAAACTGTGTTACCATAGCCCAGAGTTTCCTTCATTAGAGACATATGAAGAAGCTTGAAATACTTACAAAGACTCTTTAAAACACGTTGGCCTGAGTGAACTTCTATACACTTTTCATAAAAAGAGGTTTTAAAACTTCCAGCTTAATATAGCCTCGCTTTTAAATGCTCAGTCTTTCTAAAAAGGTTTCATGCAGGGCGGAATGATGGAATTTGTGTTGATTTTCAACATATAGATCTGAGACAATGCTAACAGAGCTAAACTTGGGTGTTAACTGTAAAAATGTATTATACAGCTTACAAAAAAAGTAAGTTAATTATACAAACAGAAATAAACAAAGCTTTACAAGACCCTTAAATGTAGAAGGTCTTTTATTAATAACAGGTGCTAAGACAGACCTGCATAAATCTTTCCTGAATGTCTTCATACCCAATTAGGATGATCTCAGCTGATCCTTTTCTTTCTTTAGCCCTCCTGGATGTTACTTAAAACACATATTACATATGGCCAGGGCACAGCAAATATGGGGAAGTTGAACATTTGAAAGTCTCAATTTACAATGATCCTCTTTCATCCTTGAAAATATAATTAGGGGTTAGAGTGATGGCTCAATAATTAAGAGCACTTTCTGCTCTTCCAGAGAATCTTGAGTTTGGTTTACAGCAACCACTTAGAGAATAACTAACCCACAAGTCTGTAGTTCCAGTTTCCAGGAATCCAACTTCCTTTTCTGGCCTTTGAGGGCACTGCACATATATGATGTACATACATGCATTCAAGCAAAACACTCATATACATAAAATTAAAATATCATTTTGTAAAAGTAATTAAAGAAACTGCCTTTAAAGTGGTGCAAATGCCCATTATCTTGATATGCTCATCACACACTGTATACATGTATCAAACTACCATATTGTACCCAAAAGTATGAATGATTACTATATGCCAATTAAGAAAGTGAGGATCTGTAACCTTGGTGTGCCTGGTCACCGCAGAGGCACTGTGGTGTGGAGAGGAAAAGGACTAGCAATGGGCCATACCTGGGAGACAGTGCTCCCATGCAACACATATGACAGGATGGTGGATAGACAGAGTTAGGGAACAACACTTCAGGCAGAGGTAGAAGTGCAGAGGTAGGGCTGGCTAGAGAGGGCCGGCAGCAAAAAGAACCTGGCACAGATTGTGCATTTGTCAGAAGGTGCGTCCAGCCGGGGCATCTCTGCTCCTGAGTGAGTGGCACCCACTTCCATATATGGCAAAGATGCTCTAAGAGGAAGGGAAGAGGAGGGGCAGTAGTGATGTCAGTCACTGCCTGGACTGTGGATCTATGTTGAGGGGGAAGCATGGAGGAGTGAGAAGGACAGGAGACTGTGCTTGGAAAGCAGCAGAGGGTCTCCAAGACAGAGCAACTCTCCAAACTGCAGGACTCGACTCTGGCAGCTTGCAGGGCAGATTTTCCAACAAATATTGTCATAAGAAAATTAAAATGCTGGGCCTTTGAAGTGTGATATCACAGAGACATACAGAAACTGTTGAAAATATATTTTGAGACACTTGATGCAATTGGCATTTGTATACTCAAGACACAAGCCTTGAACTTGGACAAGCCTTGCTTTTCCTAAGTTACCTTGCTTTCTCTCTTTTCTGCTCTTATCTTTTCTTCCCAAGGCCTTGATTAATATTTGGAAGGACACCTGACAATGCAGACCACAGTAGCAGGCTCTCCCTGCCATCCTGACTCTCACCTCTGTCCTCCATCACTAGAACATTCTTTTGCCCAAGGTAAGTTACAGAAACTGGAACTCTTTTCTCATAAAGCCAGCCCCAAAACATAAAGCTATTCTACTTCACTTCCATCTCTGTGTAATGAGTCATAAAGAAATGAAAACCTTCATTCATTCCAGTGGGATGACCTCTACCCCATATTCATAAGAAAGAATATATCTATCTAAGAGGCCAAGAGTTGAGGAGAAAGAAAGTAAGAGAGACAGAGTCAGAAACAGAGAGACAGAAGAGACAAAGACAGAAAAGTACTTTCTTGGTCTCCTCTCGCTATTTCTATTGGCTCATACATTCTTTTTGTCCAATCACATTTCTGCATCCCTGGATCTGCTCTCATGAACTGTATCATGAAATCAGGTAAGTTTTTTGTATCTTGGTAAAGCTTTACTCCAAGGGCTCCATTATCACATGTAACTTTTATTAATGGATTTGTCATGCCTTTCATGTGTCCTTTGTTGCTAGCTGAGTGCCCTGTGACTGGCCTAGTTCCCTTCTACCACACATTACCAGACAGTTACATATGAGATACAGGCCTGTTGTGGGATAAAGCCAAGGTTATATGACAAAGTAAGACCCCCACGATACATGAAACGGACAAGGAAAGAATGCCACATCCTTTAGGAGAAATAAAGGCCCCAGTTCCAAAACATGCCTAGATTCAAATTCAAGCGACTGACCAGGTCTTTTTGGGTTTGTGTAATCTTTCCCTTGATAAGTGGTTAGAAATAAACAGAATTCATTATGTGATTCAGATATCTCATTAAAAACTCAAATTCATTTTTCAAATGCATCTAAGAAAAGATTACCAAATCAATATGCTTCAGAGAGTCTCTATCTATGCTTGGAACCAGGAAGGAAGGAAAACTCTTGTGTGCTGCTCCAAGTTGCCTGAAGAAAACTAAGCTGCACAAAGAGGATTTCTCCATAGTGTTGCCCCTTTCTCTGTCACTTTGAGGGGTCTTCTCACATCACAGGAACATTACACAGCCTGAAATATAGCCTAGTGTGTACTTTATAAACTCAGAAAGGTGGGGACTCTATGAAGAGTCATATTAAAGAACTGTAAATCCCTTAGTTGATGAATTCAAGTTGGTTTTACTGCTGGAACATCAGAATGACTTTATTATGCTTCATCAATTTTATGGTTGACACGTTTTAATTTACTTTGCACTATTAAAAACCTGAAACTAGTTTTTGTAAGTAGATGTTCCTTGCTCTCCTCTCTCTCCCCAGAGCTACAGCACAGGGCAGTTGGGGGTCTGAGCACTCCAAGCAGATCTTAAACAGACATTTCCACTGCCTGCCAGGTCTGCAAAAGTTTGATCTCATCTAATCCAAGTGAGGGAAGTTAGTTTTAATTTTCACATCTATAGATTTGCTAATTCACTCCTGAAAGCTACTCAGTCTGATTTCACTGTAGGAAGAGGTTTCTTATCAACCAAAAACATTTTTTTTAATTACCCTATATTCAATCTCTCTCTCTCTTTCTTTCTTTCTTTCTTCCTTTCTTTCTTTCTTTCTTCCTTTCTTTCTTTCTTTCTTTCTTTCTTTTATTCGACATCCCCAAGCCCCATTCTCTTTTCTTTAAAAAATTATTTGTTTTTATGTGAATGAGTGTTTTGTCTACATGTATGTCAGTGCACCCCATGTGTGCAATATCCACGGAGGCAAGAAGGCATAAAATCCCCAGGAACTGGTGTAATGAATGTTTGTAAGCCTCCATGTGCATGCTGGAAACTAAATCTTGGTCCTATGCAAGAGCAGCCAGTGCTCTTAACTTGTTGAGTCATTTCTCTAGCCCCAGTGCCCATTTTTCTTGACAGGATACAGGATGTGCAGCAGTTACATGGCGCTGCTTGGGCTAGAGACATCTGAGAATCCACAGATACAGAAAGAACATTTCTCTAACTTTTCCTGCCTAAATATTTCCCTCAAAATAAAATTCAACTCTGCTTCATTAAGCCTGAAAGCCAGTGTGACTTCAGCAAAGGACACAGGTGGATACCAGAGCCCAACAGACACCACAGCTAAGATGATCCTACATCCCACCTGTCTCCCAGGGTCCCTTTCCTCTAGGTAGGCAGCTAGACTGGAATTAGTGGCCTTGGAGGTCATTGAGGATAGGCCACTCCTCATGGTCAGCTTTGGACCCTACCTCCCTCTTCCTTGGTAGCCCTAAAACCAGAAGCATCATAATTGGCCCCATTAAGATTTAAATTATCATCTAAAAAGGTAGAAGCTTCAGGGCTTTATTGAGGCCCATTAAGGGAAAGCTATTTCCTCCAGGTCAAAATAATAGAATCTAAATTATATGTCTAGAGCTGGATGGATACTTGACATTCTATTATGTTCTGATGGTTAAAACATTACATACTATGGTCTCCTCCCTCAAGCATTACCCCAGCTGAACCTACCAAACACTTGGTCAGCAGTCCACTCAACAGGAAATCTGATTCACCTGAACACGTGCTATGGCGATAAGAGGAAAAATGATCCCGTTTATGAGACAATGTTCATGTCTTTCACAGAAGCCCCTCCCTCGGGCAGTCACTCACCAAGCAAGCTTCCCCTTAGGCAGCACTGCCCAGTCTGCCCACTTTTCTGAGTTCTAATTCAAAACGATGTAACTTTTCTTTTTCCTTCCCTGACGTTTTCTGATATTGACCAAAAACCTTAACATGATTTTCCTGATGCTCAGGGCTTTTCTTCTCTTTATCTGAAGACCCTCCCCTTCCACCAAGAGGCAGCTTTCCAGCCTCCATTCAGAACATTCTGGCTTTATGGGACCCAAACTCACAAAGGCAAATTTCTCTCCTCCCCTTCTCCATCTCATTCCTCCCAGCATCAGCTGAGAAGTACAGTTTGCCTGCCCTGTCATTTCTCTCACAGACTCGACTAAAACGTCCTCCACCTTCCTTCCAAACCTATTTCTAAATTATGTTATTAATTGAAGTAAGAACTCAATTAGCACTCCTTCCCAGCAGTCCTCTGCTCTCTCACAGGTGACCTCCTCTGCCTTCACTATTCAAGTACAATGTGAAGTCTCAATCTCACCTATCCTTTCGATCTGGATGTCTCCATGTACATAAAACTACAGAAATTAATAAATTTGTATGCTTTCCCCCTCAATCATCAAAATTCCTTGACGTTCAGCCATAAAACCAAGAAAAATATAAGATGTGACTGAAAGAAACCCTCCCCCGTAGTTTCAGGACTCAGGAAGACTGACAGAAACCTGGCACCAGAATTTACGAACATCTATGAGAAGAGACTGACTTTTACAACTTCTCCCGGATGAACCCAGGGTCTGCAAATACCTGCAAAAGGAACTGACCTTTATAGCTTCTTGGTCAGATAAGATTCCTGACCCAGAATTCACAAAGATCTGTAAAGAGGGATTGCTTCCTGTCCAAAAGTTTTCTCTCAGATGTTATGGGGAATCCCTTCCCATAAAAAGGCCTACTGACCAGGTAGCCATGGGGAACTTTCTCTGAGTTCTCCACTCCCAAACTTAGAGAAAGCTAGTCCTGGTTGGTCTTCTCTCTTTTCCTGACTTGGGAAGCCAGTCCTGTGTCCTTAATAAACCAGTTCTGTTAACTCCCAGTGGAGTTTCTGGTCCATTTCTGTTGCATCTCGAGAACCAAAAAAAAAAAAAAAAAACATTGCTACCCTACGCTATCCAATAAAATTTGCATTTCTTCACAAAATTCTCCTCTTTATATATTTCTGTACAGTTAAATTTTTATAATGGAAAAACTTACTGGATTTCCAACAGTGTCACATGGGCCAGGGGGCTTGATGTTGAAAATAAATGAAAAATGTGTGATGTGCCCAGCAGCTGGCGAGGTAGGAGCTGAAGACAGCTCTGCATTGCGGCTTACAGTAGCCTGAATTCTTTTCAGAGACCTCTCTACTCAGGTGAAGCCAAGATTCTTGACTTTGGCACTGACGGGAATTTCAAGAGGAGCCAAAATGAGGCCAAGTTGGAGTTTATTAAAAAGCAAATTTAGGAAACATGTAAGCATGGAAGTTAATACAATGGGAAGTACTCAAGGAAAGGAAAAACACTAACGCATGGCTGTGGGCTTCTCAAGAGGAAGCAACCTCTCAGATGTCTTCATAATATAAGATTCTGGTGGCCTCTGAAGTTGCATCTCAAAGGGCTGCTGAGGAACTTTTCTGAGTTTGGCAAATGATAAGATGGAGTGGTTTCTGAAGAGCAGTGGCAAGAAAAGCCCCTTAATAGAAAACTGATCAAGAGAATAAAGATCTCCAGCCTGGGTGGAAACCTAACTTTATAGTTTGGTCAGTTCAGTTACCACTCCTAGCAACGCCGTGTTAAAGAAACAGCCAGAATAACTAGTGCATTACTAAGATGGTGAACAACTCCTCCCTGGAACTGGGGCAGTTACTTATAGATCCACATCAGACATGTACCTTCCTGAGTCTATGCACTTCTGAAGAAAACATGGATTTTTCTAAATTCTTCAGAAAAGTATAACCTCTCCTTTTCTTCCTTCTGTCTCTCTTCTAAGCATATGTTTTCTGACACTTTGGGCTGTTCCATTAATTTGGGACTTCTTGCTTTTCCTTTATGTCCCTGTCCTGTAGCTGGTAGGCAGTCATGTGTCTAACCTCCATGCGGGCATGGTTTTCTTCTCTTTCTATCTTCCACTGGCCTCCTTACAGCTCTTCTTTAGTTTGCTCTCCCTCGAAGTTTATTCTTTCACATTCTGACAAAATTGTCCTAAACTTTCCATTTGTGTCCATTATTAAATCCTTTTATTAATGAGACTAAGAACCCCAAGAGGGGACCACTGTTTTCCCCAGTATCACCTGGTAACCAAGATGGGACATCCAAAATTGCAGTAACAACAGGGGACAAGGTAAGCTCCTGGGACACAAGAGTTGTAGGGGAAGGTAAACGATCTACATTGTGAGTTCCAGGCCAGCTGGGGTTACAGGAAAAGGCAGAGGCAGGTGAGTTCAAGGCTAGCCTGGTCAACATAGTGGATTCTACGCCAGCCAGGACAACAGAGTGAAATCCTATCTGAAAACAAAACAAAATAAACAAAAAACCTGCACTCCCTCTCTATAAAAGGAATATGTCTCTATATCAGCAACTAACACAGAAAATGCTGCTAATTGTACTAGAATTCTTGATTCTCAGCTGGTCAGAAGTTTCAACCAAACTCCAAAGTGAGAGACTCCTTTCCCTTCCCAAGCCCCCCAAATTCTCCACATCATTCTGTCTTGCGTGGGAAAAGGAGAATCATAAAAATGGATTAAAGAGAGAAAAGTACTGTCTTGTTAGGTAGCTCATATCATGTGTCTCACAGGATGAGCATTCACAGGCAGGATGGGAAAGCTCCCCAAGCATGCTGTGACCCATGTCCAATACATAGGAACACAGATATGCATCATAGTCTAGAATCTGGTCCAAAGCAGGAAGTTAATGAATGTCTATCAAAGAAATTGCCACATTTAAGCAGATTTCTTTATTTCTTTCATCCTAATAATAGTTTTATGGTATGTCCTCTTTTAAAAGGCATAACTACAAAAAAAATTAATCTTAAAAAATGTGTTACCCAGAAGCAAACATCAAGTCCATCTTCGGAGTAAATTTGCTTAGTAATGAATTCAACCATTTATTCATCCATTTTTTGATTGATATTCTCTAACACCTTGTTTTAGACACTTTAGGCATTTTGAGAAAAATAATACTGTCCTAAGGAACTGGATTCAAGGAAAGCTAAAGGAACAAATATATACAAAGGTTTTGTTATGGTGGAGACTCAAAAGTGACACAAGGAACAGCCACTGAAACAGCACTTAGACACCGCTTTTCTGAACAACACTGGCTCTTCATTTGGGTCCATAAGGCAACCAAAAGCAAGATGAAACCCTGACATCTCTGACTCTGTCTTGTGTCTGATGGTCTCCTTTACCTTACCTGAAAGAACAGAGACAAGTCATAATGCCAAACCCAGGAACTACAGAAGCTTGTAGGACAATCCCGTGTCCAGATGAGGGCATTTCCACCTGGGAGCAGAGCTGCATCCTGGAGAAACGCAAACTGCACTGAACCCTTCAAGCACCAAGGACTTCTTAGGACCAATTTGTCAGACCTGAGCTGAGACAATGGTAAAGTTTGCCACAACGATATCAAGACTGTCTAATTATGCACACTTCTTACCCTTTACCCCACTTCTTCCTCTATTTAAAGCTGAAGCTCAGTGCCCAGAAAATGAGCTTGCATTCACTGAACATCTTGATTTGGTCCTCTTACCCATGTCATGTGGCCACATTGAGTAAATCTCTCTGAATAAATCACCATTACTCATCTCTTTAATTAACATGTTAGGGACGGGTGGTGAAGCCTAGGGGCAAAACCATACTTCTAGCCAAAGCTCAAGTTCCTCACTTAGAAGGGATAAGGAGTGACAAGAAAGGCATCTTGAAGTAAGCGCTTTTGCAGAGATCTGGAGTTAGGTATCTAAGCACAGATCTAAAATGAGGAAATCAGAATCAAGGACCTCTGCAAACCTATGCACAAGGATTTTCACAGGAGCTTACCAGCTTGGAGACAGGCAAGGCTGAGAGAACCAAAACTGCCTCCCCACACAGAATGCTCTCTCAAAGACAAAAGGCATAACCAGAAAGATGCCTTAGCTCTAGACCATCATATTCACTCCTTGAGCTCACAGTATGCTATGTAACCAAGTTACCACAAAGGGTTAAACTGAATAACCCAAGAGACAAAACTGCCTTCTTTGTCTCTGAGAAGGTAACATCAAACTGAGCTGGCAGGCCTTCCTGTGAAATAATTACTTGTGGTTTCAAGTCTCAGGAGTCCCAGGATCTCTTAATGAGGCACTGAATATTAAATTACACTCAAGCGCTCTGGCTTCAGTTGAAATCATGGAGTTGATTTCTCATGGTATAACAATTTCTTTTTTCCAGTTTCTGAACAACAACACAACGTTTTCGATCTTTAGCGGCTTATAAAATAAGGTTTTGGTTCCCGGCGCGGCTCTGTCCCAGTGCAGTGTTGGTTCAAAGGACTGAGCCGCGGCCCCGACATCCCTTCATTTCTGCCCATCCTCAGGTTTCTTCTCAGAACAACTAAACCAGATCCCCAAACAACAGGCGCATGGGTTGATATACTACAAAAGAACAGGTTTCGGTGGTCCGTAGATAGAAAAATTACTAAGGAGAAAATGAGTAAAATCCCTGCTACACTACCGACCTAGGAATAGGCCAGGGCCATCAGTCTGCCCTGAAGGAAGACGAGGGGAGAGGGGCAATGTGACGGGTGATCTGGGGTGACCAATGCTGAGTGTGGGAAGCTTGAGTTCATCTGACTGAGCAGAGATCTTGTGAAGCAGTGCTTAAAAGTTGTTCTTGAGAATCAGTTCACTTGGGCCAACATCTCTGCCTTCACTTGGTTTCTGTCTACCTCCTTTACTTAAGTTGAGAAGGCACAGAAACAAATTACTGTCCTAAAACTGCAGTGACCTTAGATTCCAGGAAGAATCAAACTTCACAGGCCAGTCCAGCCCTGGCATCCACTATGAAGACAATGATCTTCCTAATGAAATCAGCTTTACTACCTCTAGGCATATGAGCTTTCGTGCTTACACACACACACACACACACGCGCGCGCGCGCACACACACACACACACACACACAATTTTTAAAAAATAATTCAGAGAATTATGTAAGCCCCTAAAAGTCACTATTAGAACCTGGCAATGTACTATATGTATGTAATCACAGCACACTAAAAACAGTGGCAGAGAGATCATAATTTTGAGGCCAGCATGAACCACCTAGTAAAACTGTCTGAAAAAGCAAAACAGAAAAAGAATCATTATGAAGCCCTCCATTTTTCCTTAAATAAATGTAGAATATATTTCTCAAAGCATGCAAGCTGTTAAGCTACAAATTCTTAAATCTCTGCTTGTAACTGTGTTGTTTAAATAAACCTTTTCTTTTCTTTAACTACTACTAGATTTGAAACAGGGACTATAAAGCAAAGGACCCCTCAAATTAAAACTTCCTCAGGAACCCCATTCTGGGATAAGAAAGTCTAAAGCTAGTGTAAAGCAGGAGGAACTACCACCCAGGAGGAAATTACACACTGTTATGACAGCTTATCACACAGCTAAATTAGAGTATGCATATTTCCTGGCCTTTGTTTCCTAGAAAGGCTAGGTGGAACTAGGAATCTTTATCTTCCTGGACTTGCCAAACTATAAATAAATCCATTTCCCTTTATCAATTTCTGTTTCCAATTTTCTTTTGAAATATTGAGAAATTAAGTGGTAGGATGATAAAGATTAAAGCTGGTAACAGACTGAATTACACAAAAAAAATTTTTTTTTAATTTATCAAGAGGTGTTCAGCTTTTACTACTCCCTGATAAGCCAAGTACAGGGCTTCCTAAGAGATCTGGATCCTGAGCAGCCTGCACAAGTGAGTAACTGTGGATCTGATTATACACAGGGAACAGATGATTGTTACCTAAAAGTTGCAGAGACCATCAAACACAACCCAGTGGAGCTCAAGCTGCTATCTGGACAAACTGAATGATAGGGGACAGGAGGAGAGATAAGGGTTCTTTATATTCTGTGTTAGCAAAGTACATTTGTACCTCATGTTTTTGTTTTTGTTTTTGTTTTAAAGAACCCTACAAGTACACATTGTAAGAAGCTCAGCAAAAACACACCTGAAAGTCTGTTAGTTCTGAGTTAACCTTGAACCTCAGTGAAACTCAGGTGGAGGCTGAGGAGGAAAGCAAGACTCAGAGGCCTTGGTATACTTGAACCCCCTCCACTACAGAGAGAAATGAGTCTGAGGGGAAAGCACAGAAGAGATAAGGAGAGGTACATGGATGTTATAAACCTCAGAGACAAAACTGACCACCTGACCAGGCAGCCAGGACTAAACTTTAGGATGACTGACTGCCTCTGTTTGGATTTCCTATAAAATACAAAATGGGGTATCAACTTGGTCTATCTCTCCAGAGCTCTAAATGAATCTCAGCATGAAGATTCAATTCCTGTCTCTGTTCACTGGCTTCTACAGTGACAGGCAGCAAGAACTACCATATTCCAGTTACTAAAGGGAACCAGAGGTACTGTGCTTGCGTGTTCCTGTGCACACACAAACCAAAAGTATTTGTATATAAAAATGCACACATACCTCCCAGTCCTCTGTGAGTGGTAAATTCCTTACCACTAATGAATCTGTGTTTAAATTGCTTAAATCAGGATAAAAGAAGCCCATTAGGGTTGTATACGACTGTTATTCCAACACTTAGGATGCTGAAACAAGAGGATTATACTAGTTAGGTTTTATAGACAGCTTGACACAAATTAGAGTCATCTAGGAAGAGGGAGCCTAAATTGAGGCATTTCCTCCTTCAAACTGATATACAGTCATGTCTACGGGGCATTTTCTTGGTTGTTAATTGATAAACAAGGGTCCAGCAAACTATGGGCAGTACATCCCTAGGCAAGTGGGCTTGGGCTCTATGAAAAGGCTAGCTGAAGCCAGATTTAGTGGTGCACACTTCAGAGGCAGAGACAGAGGCAGGCTAATCTCTGTGAGATCATGGCCAGCCTGGTCTCCATAGCATGTTCACAGGCCAGCTGGGGCTAAAGAGAGACCCTGTCTCAATAAGACAAAAAAAAAAAAAAAGGCTATCATCCCTCCATGGCTTCTGTTTCACGTTCCTACATCAGCTTTGAAAGGAGTGGAAAGTACCCACCTCAACAATCCTGATTGACTTTATTGAAGTCATTGAGGGTGACTAGCATTCTGACTGGAGATCAGAGGTGGCCACAAGGACACAAGGATTAAGTACTTTTAGTATGTGGATAGAAATCAAGGAAAGTGGCAGGTAGGTTGGGGGGTAGTATGTTGGGAAACCATATTTCAAGACAGGGGCTGGCAGCTAGCAACAATGCTCCAATAAGGTATGTTCCCATAAGTGGTGGTTTGTAAACAGTCAGGGGGCTTTTGTGCAATCTTCCTTTAGGCTTCAATCTATGATGGACTGTAACCTGAATGATGAAATAAATCCTAACCTTACAAGGTGGTTTTGATCAGAGTTACACCGTGGAAATAGAAAAGCAAACTAGAACACGAATTTTAATTTCAGGACCAACCTGAGCTACATAGTAATTACCCACAATCAATAAACCAATCAACCCAAACTGAAAAATCCAGGCTTGTTCTGTCTCAGTACTGTAAGGTTCAGCTTCTCAAACAAACTTGCCTAAATATTCAATGGTTAACACTGAACACTTAGGTCAACAAAGCAGGCTTAAAATGAATGTATCTTGTTAATACCATCATGAACAGGACACCTTCATGTCCTGCCTGCAGAGAGGCCTAAGCATGACTTGTGTTAATCAGATAATAATATCAAGATAAATGATCATGATTTCCACATAATATTACATTTAAATACATTTCCAGTGGTCACTGTTTTTCACATCTACTTCCATGAATGTATATAAAAAGTGACTCTGGCTAATTAGATTTAGTAAGAACCTTGTGCTTCCCTGGGTGTGAGGTGCCAGGACCAAAGGGCTGGGAAGGATGGCTCTTCCCTAACAAGGACATTAGTCACTCATTTATCATAGTTGCTTCTCTTCACAATCATGTTTATTTTTTTTTCCCCTTGTCCTAAGGAAGAATGTGGGACCTTCTGCATGCCAGGCAAGCACTAAACCATGCCTAAGTCTATATTATTTTTTATTCAGCCAGAGTTCAAACCTCAAAAGTTAAATCCTTTCCTTCAAAAGTGCACTCCTGAAAGTGATGGCAATAACAGTGAAATAAAGGCTGCTTCACGCATCTGGCTGGAAGACTCTCCAGATGTCCAGTGAGAACACCCTTCCTTCAGTTCATTTCAGGTGGGGACAATTTAAATGTAGATATTCAGAGAGGGATAATACAGACACCATTAATTTCTTATAATGGACAAGCCCAAAGTTTTCTTGTTCAGGAATTTCTTACAGAGTTAGTTTGTCAGAGTCTTTTCTTAAAGCCAATTTTCTAGACAAGAAAAAAAAATCTCCAAAAAGCCAAGAACCAAGACCCCATCGTGACCATTATTCCATTTTCTGCCTTCTTAAGTACAAACCTGAATTTAACTCAAACCCCAAAATTTCTAGAGATTTAAAAGAATGGAGAAAATAGAATACTTTGTCTCATGTATTCCAAGCACAAGAAAGAAAGGCAGTTGAAAGAAAGAGAAACTACCAGTGTGTCAAAATATGCTAACATGGATGGCCATGCTTCCTGAGCTCCACCTTTGCTCTAGATTCTTATTTACTTTTAAGTTGACTCAGGAAAGTGCTTTAATAATTAATAGCTGTGTTCCATTTTTTTCTCTGTCTTTGAGGGCTGTAATAATGAAGACCCCATAGGAACTTGTAAATCCTGGGGGGAAAAGTTCTAATTTCACTCTGATAGCAAAATATACAAGGTGACAAGGGCATCCACAAAAGCATCTACCAATCAAATGACTAGATGACTAGGTCAAGAATGTTTTCCAGTTAATTATTACAGAGAAGCTGAATAGAAAACTGGGCAGGGAGAGCATCTTGGCAAACAGATTAGTACCTGTAACATTTCCAGAGGGCCAGTGAAAGGTACAGGAACAAAGGGCCCAAAACAAAAGCAAGAGCAAAATTAGCAGGGGGTGACGGGACTTCCCTGAAACTCCCTCCAGACATCCACAAAAGACCCGCTCAAACCCTTCCAGTTTTTATCTTCACCCAACAAAGCTACTTTCTGGGAGTTGCCTTATCAGCAGGTTGACTGCAGAGAGAATGCGCTGGTTATAATGATGGCTACCCCTATTCTCCTGACAGAGTTTTATCTGGGATTAATAGCTTCAAATTCTAGAACTTTCTGGGAAAGATGTTTCCTCCGTGTTCAGAAATTATGGTGGAAAGAATAAACCTGATTGCAGAGTAGAAAGATCCTGACACCTCCAGCCCAGGCCTGAGTCCTTTACTGCTCGTTGCAGCTTAGTTTATGCTCCTTGGGAACCTATTTTGTAATCAGGAGATAGAGGGAGGGAGGGAGAAAGGGAGGGACAGAGTGTGTGAAACAATGAAAAAGAAGAAAACGAGGCAGAGACAGAGAGATGAGATGAGGAGGACGGGAAAGGAATGGAGGGGAGGAGAAATATAGGAAATGTAGAAGAAACCGTGAGAGGAGAGAAGGAGAAAGGGGAACAGAAGGAGAGAATGAGGATGAACCAAAGAAGCAGGGAAGACATAGACTAAACAGCAAGACTGAGAGAAACAACTATGATCCCTCCCCAAGGTGACTGTAGCCCTCGGCCCCCCTTGCCCAAACCCAGGACAGATCTAGAAGGCCAATCAGTACATACACTTGGCCAATGGCCTTTCCAGAGAGCTAGTCCAGCTTAGGAACCAGAAGAGCCCAGTGCAATAAAGGCTAATTAACAGCAATGTTAGTTAGTGTTACTATGAAGGAAGAAACATAGTCAACTAGGATGTGGTGTAGGCTGGTGTGGGACATCCACAGAGCAGGGTCTTCCCAGGCTCTGCCTGGCCTGATCCACAGACCTCCAGCATCATCCACACCAACAATGTGATGAAACCAGCATTTCGATCTCACAAGACATAGGATGACCCTGTAGATTTCTGGACTTTAAGTGTTCTAAATAAGAAAAAATAAAAACTGAAACTCTTTTCTATGTGAAAGTGTCCCCTTTTAAGTCCCCCATTCACTGAACAACATGGCTATCCCGTGCACTGAACAGACATTTTCTAACCTCTTAAGTTAGTACTGGCTGACATCTGCGCTTCTAAAATACTCTGATAAACTCTCAGAATAAAACAGTGAGAATCACACTCACCTACTCCTGAGAATTCACACATATTCCTTAGAATTTCACTGGGATCTGCTAAGGGACATTGCCCTGTGATGGACCTCTGTGATACCTGGCCTGTCTGTCCCCATCTCACTCCAGCCCACTTTGAATTCAGATATGACTATTTATGTTATTCTGGGTACACTTAGTTGAGCTTATTTGAGAAAGACAAACATGAATTGTTGATGATCACAAACTCTTAAAGCAAATGCTGAAGTGGGACCAGAACTTGGAACATCAAAGTCAGCTGGAGTGTTCTCCCAAAGCTTAGGGTGGTTTTGCTGCCTCCAGTAAGATACTAGGAAAGGCGGAAAGCAGCTCAGCCATGGCCAACACAGATTGCTCTTCCCCACAGCAGATAAGACCTACCCCTGCCTGCTTCCTCCCTGTGTACCCACAGCTTCAGTCTAATACCTCACTCCTGAAGACATCCTTTAAATACAATTGGAGATAACTAGCCATGATCTAAGGTCAGGCTGATTTAAGCCTAAAGTGTAACCTTAGTCTCTTCCCGCCATTCCTTTGAAACAATAGTGTGATAGTTCATTTTAACTGTCAGCATGGCTAACTGACTGCCCCAGTCTAGTGGTCACTGTGAAGATAGCTTTCAGACAGTCTACTAGTGGTTAAACCAACAGACGCTGAGTAAAACAATGTCTTCTACAATGTGGTCTTCTACAGTGTGCTGGGCCTCAATTAATCAGCTGTGACATAATAGGAAAAAAATTGAAATCTTCTAAACATGAAGGCAATCTGCCTCTAGGTTGAGATTGGACTTGAACTACATCACTTTTTCACTGGGTTGCCAGCATGATGGCCTCCCTGCAGATGTCAGATTTGCCAGCCTGAACAATTGCTTCAGTCGGTTCCTTGAAATAAATCTGAGAGAGAGAGACACAAAGACACAGACACAGACATACAGAGAGAGAAAGAATATGTGTTTGTATGTCCTGTTAGGTCTGTTCTCTGCAGAACACTGGCACATGGTTCCCTAACATGTCATCACTCTTCTTCATTTTAACACTGCAATGGAGCCAAATCCTCACTGGGAAGAACTGTCCACTTACACCCTGCACCCCATGCTCCATTTACCTCACAGCCTGATACAGTCAGATTCTACTGCAGACCAAAAGCTATACCTAATTCATTTCACTTTGGTGATAGTCTGCCTTCTGTGCCAGAAGATGCTTGATTTTCAAGCAAAATTTTCAAGCTTTGTTCTTTTTTGCACGGGTGACTGTGACTGTTGGCATTCTTCCTCCTGCAAATGTAGCAGCCAGAAGTCCACACCTTTTCTAAGATTAACCTTCACTGTGCCTTGGTATTACATTTTCTATCCTTACTTCCCTTCAGTTTGATTTCAAAACTTTCTTATAAAAATATTATTCATTAGGTGCTTTAAGCCACCTTATATCTTCAGGGCACAAGAGAAATAAACAAACGAACCAATAGTGTATCTAATATTAGCTGTCCCAGATCTAATCATCATGAATTCACCAGTCATTTGGTTCTGAACAAAGACCCAAAATAAATTCAGATAAAGTTATAATTTATGTGCCTTCTATTCCCTACTTGAGGAAAAAAAATCAATGTAAGTTTCTAAATGCCTATTAGTCCCTTCAAATTGGATTATTAAGATTGTAAATAATATCTAAAGTGATATTCTGCTTCTGGAGTGAGGAAGATGGGCATGCCAATAGATTCAGGCTGCTAAGTGTTTGCAAATTTGACTCCTATTACGTAGAGTCAGTCTATGCTAAGCATGTTTGAAGGCAGAGCCTATGAAAGCCCCAACTCTCTGGATGGGAATTACTGTCCTTATTTGTTTTCAGAGTCTGAGTTACATAATTTTCCACATTATGAAACAGACATCATAAGTTTATGTTGGTTCTAATTACTGTCAGACATTCCCCAGGATTTGGAAACATTACTTATGGTGACATAAAACAATCTATACACGCACAAACACACACACACACACACACACACACACACACAGTGTATGTGTATAAGCATAATTATCCTGTCATTAGGCGAAATAGCTCAAAATGACGTTCTACCTTGCTTCTTGTTTTCCCTGAACACTTTCCAGGAGCTTACATTTTTCCAGGGCCAACCTTCCCCTGCCTCCTCTTTGTCCTTTCAAAGTCTGATTCTAATACCTGGGCTTCGGCTTCCTGCATTTCTCCCCGCTCCCCCCAGGACAGTAGTGACTCACTGTAGTACATGAAAGCCAACTTCCACCTTCTCCTTCATGAAGTTTTTCAATAAAGTTCATGTGCAATTCTAGGCTACGTCAGTACCTTCCTCTCTCTTTCCAGCCTAGCGTAATTGGGCCCTTTTTCCTGTTGTTTCCATAAGCTTCTCTATGAGCTGCTGGCAGAAACTACCAAGTCCTGTGATGAAGCAAGATGAATCACCAGCAGTCAGTGGGAAGACCTCCCTTGGTATGGGACCAACCAACACTGAGTCCCTCCTCCCTGGACAGAGCAGAAGAAACCTACACCTATGGCAGAACTCACTCAGCTGAGGAGCCAGGGTTTGAAGGGAGTACTGAATTTGATCATTGCCAGTCCCTGACCCAACTCCTGTATAAACTGATCTGAAAACTAGTGTTTGATGAATGAATGCATGCACAAGGTTTCCAGCTACCATTCATCTCTAGGATCAAGTCCAATGCCATAGATAAAACATGAATAAACCAAATCTGTATGGAAAGACATGGTGCCATCCAAAAACGCAGAAATACATCCTATAGTTAGACTTGATGAAAAACTTTTTATACTTTTACAATCAAACCTCTTGTATTTAAACCAAATACAAGCCACAATAAAATGTAAGCCACAATAAAATCATTACAATTACATACTCCTGGGTCAGCTTTCAGAAAAGAAAAATAAAATGCAGAAAAAACACTGTGTGTGTATGATAGAGAGCTGTGAAGGGGAGAGTGCCGCAGGGAGGAGTGAAGTACGGGCCACAAGCATCCGGCTTTGGAGGAAGAAAGTCCATCTCCCAGTTTTCAAGTGCTGCAGAGTTATTGTGGGAGCAAATTCCCGAGTAGGAATAGCCAGAGTAGAACTTTTAAGAGTGAGATGTAGGAAAAGACATGGTAAGGTGCTCAGGTTAGCACTATCATTTAGTAAATGAGTAGCCCCCAGCTCTCATGTGCAGCCCAGAAAAAAGGAGAAAGAATATCCCTTAGCTGAGGGTAGAGACAAGGAGCACAATAAGTGACTATCAGGTGCAAGGCCCGAGGCTTCAACCCTCTACACCCTTCCCAAATCTCAGAATGGCTGGTAAAGACAGATGCCACACAGGATATTCAATCCACAGGGGAAGATGGACATCGCCATTTACATCAGGGGTGGAAGGAGTTCTGGGGATTAGAGGATGAAGACAGGCACATGAAGTTCAGGTGAGACTATGAATGACAATCACAAGAGCTGAAATCTCTTTCAAGTGTCATTCACTCAGTTCAGTTCCCATCTTTCTGAGCCCTCTCCGGTTTCTTCATTTGCATATCAAATGATTAGTAAGTGTTTCATGTGCACTTCCACCAGGGAACATAAGTGTTGGTCCTCATCAACTCTCCCCTGGATAACTGCACTGCCTCCTGGCTGGATCCATCCCTGAGGACTTTTAACTAGGGCACATGTCACATTCCTGTACAAGAAAAATTTCCACAGTCTCACATTCCCTATAAAACACAAAAACATGGGAAGATTTATTAGATGTTAGTCTCTGTTCTCAGAGAAACAAAGTCAACAAGAGGAAGATATAGACATAAAGATACTAATATAAGGAATGGGCTGATGATTAAGTAGTTTGAGAAATTCTACAATCTGCAGTTGAACTGAAGTTCAATTCTGAGTAAGGTCAGAAACCAGAGAGAAATCAAGAGAAGTCCTGGTCCAAATGAAGAGGGTTCAAGACTGTGTTCAAGATAGGAGCAGAGACTTCTAACTTGTGCTATTGCAATGGATAAACCACAAGTATACTACTGGTGGCCAGGATGCTGAACTGAGACTATAACAACCTCTGCAGAGTGGCATCCTTGTGGTCCTTAAATGGGAATGACCTGTACAAACAAGAGAGATACAGTCATTACAAAAAAAAGACATTACAAAAAAATGGACTTCGCACACATGAGCCTATCAATGTCACTGAAGTTTTCAGGGTGTTTTCATCTCTGAGCAGCTGCTAAAAATGTTCTAGTACCTTAGAAAAGTGCTTATGTTGATAAACAGTGAGAATAAAATCCATTACTATATAAACTGTACTGTATCGAAAGCTAAATTTCTTTTGGAAAGGAAGAATGAACGCTGACAGCTCCAAAACACTGAGAAGGTCACACTTGAACTTAAACGGTGTGTAGGAGTGTTGAGATTGAACACAAGGGCTTTGGCATGCCCTCTACCTCTGAGCTGCCCCCAAGCCACCAACAAACAGTTTAGCAGTTCATGAAAACCTACCCCAGATAATAGATTTTCAAGAAGACAGCATGTTGGCGGGGATTCTTCACACTGCACACACCGCTGACACCTGGTGCCACTGGGTACCAGTGCCCTGGATCCACTGAAGAGTCAGGGCCAACCTCCCTGACTTAGGAAGAGACAAACTGTGTGAAGTTCAGGCTGAGATATTCTACTCTGGCAGTAAGTGGAAGCTTTTAACAACAGCAGTCACATCTGCGGCCACCTTCAGGGAAGAGACAAAGCTGATAGCCACAAAGTTATCCTGCGGCCAGGCCTGCCAAAACTCAATCCACTCAAGATGACGTCCAGCCTCAAGGGAATGTCCCTGTGTCACATCAGGAGCTGAGTATGGGGACGTATGTCCATCCAGACAAGGAGGGCTCCACCCTGTTCATCCTGTCCCTGCATCTGCGTTGCTCCTTCACCATCACTGCACATCTCTTCAGTCTTTCCCTGGCGGGATGCTCTCCACCCTGTGCTGGGCCAGGTCTCCATCAGCTCCTACGTAAGGCTTTCACTTTCAGATTTATTTCTACCTTTCATGTTGAAGGTATTTTGCATCAAATGTACCCATGTCACCTTTCAAATGAGATTACATGTGTGGGGGTGTGGTTTTCAAATCAGTGAAGGTTTTACAAAGTGCCTTATGAGGTCATGAGTTCATCCATATAACAATCAACTGTTTACAGAAGCAAATCCTTATTTACAAAAGCATAAAAATGAAAGGGAAGGGTCAGGGCAATGCCTGAAACCAGAGTGGTTGATATATCTTGGCTGTGTTTCTTCCTTGAATCTTTTGGTGTTTTCTTTGCATCCTCTCTTAACTGTCCCTGCATAGCCTCATTCATTCTCTCTCTCTCTTCTCTCTCTTTTCTCTCTCTCCTCTTCTTCCTTCCTTCCTTCTTTCCCAAGTCATTCTCAGAATAATGAAAAGTAATATATAAAATATTTATAAGCATTATATCCTTTTGTTTTGTTTTTAATTGCTAACAATCTGACTGACAAGAGCAGATTGTGACAGGCCATGCATTTTCCATTCAGACTTACTCTGCCACCCTACAGGGAGTTTAATTACACCTGCTGGTTGCAAATTTTAATAAGCATTTCTGTGATGATTGTTTTTTCTCATCATTACAGAATGTGGATTTAGGAAGAAGCCCTACTTCAAAGCAAATAATTACATAGACTAGGCTACAAGTCACAGAATCTATCGCGTGTGTATATGTGTGTGTGTGTGCATTTGTGTGTGTGTGTATTTGTGTGTGTGCGTTAGTGGGGGTAAGTACACCATAGAGTGTGTGTGTGGTCAGAGAACAAGCTCAGGTGTTGGTCCTCATCTCTCACCTCCTTTGAGACACGGTCTCTAGTTTAATACTGCATGAACCACACTACAATGTCTCACTTTACATGAGCTCTGGAAACCCAAACTCATGCTTCCCCAGCAATCATTTTACTTACTGAACCATCTCCCGAGCCCAAGTCACTGAATCTTAATAAGAATTCTCATCTTTTCAGAATATTATTTCTATGTCCAGTGGATGATCCATTGTGGAGGAGACACCTTGACTTGATAATGTATTATCTTTAAAAAAAAGAAAGAAAGAAACCAAAATTGGAAAAGCAATTTTTTCTGTTGCATAATGACCCCAAGACTGGTAATTTGGGTGGAAAGTGTAACTCAGTAATTAGTCATTATAAATTAAAATAAAATATGGCATTGTTTAAAGGCCCAGGCCCAGGTATCAGTATACTTTTTAGCTCAGTAAAATTTGTGTATTAGCAAGAGCACTGTGTGGGTGCTGAGCAGACACCAACCAGAGCACTAGTTGCAGTGCCTGGGTAGACTGGAGGCCAGCACCCACATGAGATGGTGAGAATTGCATTCCACACTGTCCCACTACTCACCAGCTCTGGGAGGCCAAGGGCTCTCCACTCAAAGCTTCAGGTGCTGATTGGTCTGATGTAGGGTCCTTGTGGGATCCTTTCTGTGGCGGACTAAATCTAATGCCCGTGCTTACTGGAGGTCTTCACTCTCTGTATCTCTGGTTGAGGGTCAAGAAAATAATAAAGAAGTGGAAGACTGAAGTCATGTCCTGAAGGAAGGCCACAAACTGTGCATCAACGCCTTTTATGTTCATTAAGCAACACAGTTTAACCACAGCAGTGAAGCAGTGAAGGGTACTGTAAAGTTTGAGTTTGGATTTGGTTCGAAGTGAGACCCAGCAGAAACAAATGAGAGACACTGGCTTGGGAGTCAAGAGGACATTTATTAAAGGAACAGGGCTAGCCTCTCAGCTAGGGAGTGAATAAGCTAGCAACTCCTAGGCTGCTTGGTATTCTTTTTAAATGAGGGGGATGTAATTAACAAAACCAGCCCATAATTGATGTCAGGAAGCTTATCTTCTCAGGAAGCTTTTCTTATTGGTCTTAAGGAGCTGCAGTCCATTTTCACAAATGCTTGTGAATTCTGGAAGTTTGGCTGGAGTTGCCAAGGTACCTGTTAGTCTTCCTGAGCCCTGGAACTGCTGGGGGATTTCCTTTCAGTCACATCTTATAGATACAATAGCTCTCATCCACTGCATGAGCTCTGAGAGTAGGAATCACACCCACCATTCACCAAGAACAGCTAAGAAATGCCAATGCCATGCAAAACTACACTGATGGTAGCTGCTGATATGGAATGTCTTAATACTCAGAGAGTCCTTAAATGGTTTAGACAGGTCATTTAAAATGCCTTAATATTGTTACCTGGGACTATGGCCAAGCTGTTGATAAGATTTGAAAGCACAAACCTTCTGTAAAACCTCAGGTTCTTTGTTATCAGGTTTATTTTGGCCTCATTTTCAAACTTCAGAAATGATTCCTTAAAGTACAAAGCCTCATTTTCTTCTCTGCATTCTGAAGCAGGAATCATGTTCCCAGAGCAAGGCATAGGCATTTTTATCCACATTTGTTCTCACAACAGGCCTAGAGAGTAAGGGAGAGGGTAATCCCAAGGCCTCTTGGCTGGGGTTTATAAGTAACCCACGAAAGCCAGGGTCAGAACCCAGCTCTCCCAACATCCAGGAGAGGACAGCACTGGCTTCTTCCAACCTGGCTTCCTCCAACCTGGCTTCCTGTGATCTTCACTGCAGGCTGGCCATGATGCTACAAGTACCTCTATACATCCCACTTGTTGGAAAACTGCAGCCCATCACTCACCCCAAGTCATCACTCTGCCCAATTACCTTGAGCTTCACTAGTTCTCAGGAGTGCCTGAAATGGATCATCAGCCTCAACCTAGTACACACTGCTCTTATTTTTACAAACCAGGAAAATGAGAGAAAAGACTGAAATCTTTGAGAAGAAATACTTACAAAGACTTTGGGACAAATAAACTCGAAGAAAGATTAAGTGTTTCACTAGGCAAAAAGAAAGAAATGTTATTTTGTTGAGTTTTTAAAAATATTTTATTTATTATTTTTATTTTATGAGTATATTGTCTGTATGTATGTAAGTGCACTCATGTCTTGAAGTGCCTGCAAAGGTCAGAAGAAGGTGTTGGATTTCCCTGGAACTAGAGTTATGGACAGTTGTTAGCTGCCATGTAGGTTCTGGGAACCAAACTCAGGTTCTCTGCAAGAACAGTCAGTACTCTTAATCGCTGAGTGATCTCTCCAGTCCGGAGGTTTTGTTTTTTAAAGAAAACAATTTTTTTTCTTAAAAGAAGTACTTCTAGCTATACAACTGAATCACCTGTGATATTTTATATTTTTTAATATTTATTTATTTATTTATTTATGGGGGGGGCACACATGCCATGTATGCCAGGTTCCTGACAGCCACCTTTACCTGCTGAGCCGTCTCCTTGGCCCAGTTTATTGGTTTTTAAGACAGAGTCTTACTATTAGGCTGGCCTTGAATTGATTCTCTTGCATCAGACTTTCAAATGCTAAGAAAATAAACTTTTAAAATTAATTTTATGTGTATGATGGCTTTGCCTGCATGCATATCAGTGTACCACGTGGGTCCAATGTCCAAGGAAGCCAGAGAGGCTGTCAAATCCCCTGGAACTGGAGTTATGGAGCTGTTGGCTGCCATGTAGGCTCTGAGAAATGAACCCATGTCCACTACAAGAGTATCCAGTGCTGTTAATTGCTGAGCCACGCCTCCAGCCCCCTTTTAAATTTGTATTACATTTACTTATTAATTTTGTGTGTGGTAGGTGTGAGTGCGGAGGTCAGAGGACAACTTTTAGGATTCAGTTCTCTGCTTCTGCTGTGTGGGTCCCATGGGTGAAACTCAGTTTATCAGGCTTGGGGGCAAGCGCCTTTACCCACTGTAGCCATCCCACTGACCCAGAAATAATTGTTTAAGTATTGGGAAGGTTATGTCCCTAGCCAGGAATGCATTATCAGTCTTCACCTCTGGCATACAGATGGCATGAACATTGGAAGAAAACGTCCTAGAAACAAACTTCAATAGAAGACAAGCGAAGGTGATAGGTAGAAGAGGTGAAAGTCACACATCTTCCATCAGAAGATGCACAGTCACATGGCTGGGAGTGCAGTCCACACGTGCTTTGGGTCTCCTCTCAAATGTCAGGAGAGTGCAGCTCCCCACCCACTTTCCCTTATTCTTTATCACCGTCTTTCAACACACCCACTCTCCATCCTTTTTCCCGCTTCTTCCTTTCTTCAGAATGTTTTTAGAACAGGTCTGACAGCAAGGTTTTCCATACTTACTGAGTCATAAATATTTCATCCTGTCTTTCTTCTGTCTCTTTCTCTCCCCCATCTTCTCATCTATCTCTTGTGTTACTCTTGCAGTGTTTTGTTTTCTACCTTTATTTATATGAACTTTTATTATGGCTTATCGTAGTGTTATGGATAGATCCCGGTCCTTCGTGCTAAGAACCTGCAAGTGCTCGATCATTGAGCCACATGCCGAGTCATCCCTGTTTTATTTTGAGCCTGGACCTAGCTATGTAGATCAGGTTGCCCTCAGTCTCACAGAGATCTACTGCCTCTGCCTCCTGAGTGCTGAGATTAGAGTCATGCATCACCACAGTGCAGTTTTAGTTTTAACTGATACACATCTGTACATATATACAGGGTGCAGTATGGTGATTCGATAGATATACAATGAATAATGTTGGAAACACTATTTCCATTTACTCAAATAGTTAGCCCTTCTATGTGATGAAAACCTTCAAGCACTCCTCTCACATTGATCTGTGGGTTTTATTCTAGTTTTTGAAAAAGGATGTCCTATAGCCCAGGCTAGCCTCAAACTCAACTGTACCTGAGGTTGGCCTTGAACTCCTCATGCTCCTAACTCTGCTTCACGAGTGCTGGGATTACCAGTATGTACCACCTCATCTAGCTCTTCTACTTATTTAGAAACATATAATAAACTACTATGGACTGTAATTGCTCTACTGTGCTCCCTTTTTACTAGTATTTTTGTATTTTGTTTTTTGGGTTTTTTTAACCACTGTAACAAATACCAAAGACAAATTAATCAGTTATTGAACAGAGACTGTTGTGGCTCACAGTTTGGGATATTTCAGTCCATGACTGGATAGTCTCATTGCTGTGGCCTGTGCTGAGGCAGCACATTAAGGTAAGAGTACATGGTGAAGCAAAGAGATGGAGAGGAAGAGACTACAGTCCCACTTTGCCCTTCAAAGCTGCACCCCAAATTACCTAAAGACTCACCAGGCCCCACCTTTCAATGCCCCCACAGCTCCAAATCGCATCAAGCCAGGACCCAAACAGTTAATGGGAATTTACAGGATTTCTATGATTAAAACCACAGCAAGAGCATTAGAATTAACTCCTCCTGACTACACCTGTTATTTTAGTCATTCAGCATCTTTCTATCTCCTTTCCCTCTACCCATCCTAGGGACAACTGCTGCACTCACCATTTCTATAGATGTTTTGTTTTATGTAAGTTTTGTGGCAATACACAGCAAAGGTATGACTTATCTACTTATGTTCCTCATAGAGAAAGAAGGAGCAACAAAAAGTTTGAGGAGGAGGAAGAAGAAAGTCAGAACACTGGAAAGTAGAAAGGACCAGGAACTCCCCATGGCCTAACCAGCCCCCCAGCGGGCCTACAGCCCATTCAGGAATCACTGTCATTCACACAGAAATAGGTTCTGCAACCTGACAGCCTCCTCAGCTAGTCAGAAGACAGAGTAGAAGTAAAGAGACCATGGCTAAGGAAATTTGCAATTAAGTCTTCAGGGAAGGCCACGAAGAAAGAAAAATCTAATCACAACATGCTTAATAACCTAACATCTCTAAGAAAGGGCTAAGGGATAAGGTCACTATCTGTTCTTCACTTGGGCTTCTGTCCCCCACCTTAATTTCTGATAGACTGATATTAGGACCCTGTTTTCACAATCAAAGGTCTCAACAAGTTGAAAAAAGAAACAGGCAAAGGCCTTGCTAAAGAACCAATAATCTGTCCCATGTTCCCCTGTTCTTGGTGTATCATGAACTACCAATGAGGGCTCTGGGGTTCCACAAATTAACAGGTACATTGGTCAGTATTAACACCTCGTTTGTTCTGCTTAGTGTTCTTAGTGTTCTGCTTAGTGGCGCCATACTTTCAAGGCCCATCATGCTTTGATCTAAGTGGGTACCAGCTGAAATCTATAGTTAGTTACTTTTCTCATTACTGTGACAAAATACCTAAGAAAAGCAATTTAAGACAGGAAGGGCCGGGTGTGGTGCATGCCTTTAATCCCAGCTCTGGAGATAAAGGCAGGGAGATCTCTATGAGATGGAGGCCAGCGCAGTCTGCACAGTAAGTTCCAGGCCAAATGGGACTACATGGAGACTAAAGCAAGGAAGGACCATTGATTCACTGCACGGCAAAAGAACCGTGAGACAGCTGGTCACTGGTGTGTGCAGCCAGGAAGGAAGCAGAGCGGTGCACACTAGTGGTCAGCTCACTTCCTCCTTTTTATTCCACCTGAACCCTAATCTGAGGTATGGTGCTGCCCACAATGAGGATGGGTCTTCCTTCTTCTGTTAGGTCTTCCTGGAAACATTCTCATGTTTCCATGGTGCTTCTAATCCTGTCAGCAGGCAATGAAAGTTAACTATCACAAACTCACAGCACTGTGTGCCTGATCCACCTCAGCTGTGGGGATCGAGCCAGGCTTGCAGAACAATTCATGCCAGTCTTGGTAATTATGATGAATACAGGGCTTGACCTGTTCTTCTTGATGAATTTGTTGAGTGACAAAACATCTCTCGAACATCATAGCAAGAACTACGTGTGAAGAAAGTGCAAGCGCTCTGGTTCCCACGTGTATACAAGCTAATAAAATGAGGGGATGGATTAGCTACTTTTCTGTTGCTGGATAAAACACCATCACCAGGCAACTTATAGAAAGAAGAGTTAATTTGGCTTCTGGCTCCAGAGTGATGAGTTCATCCTGGTAGGAAGGCATGGCAGGAGGTGGTCAGAACAAAAATCTGAGGGCTCACAGATTCCAGCAGGCGCAGGAAGCCAAGAGGAAGTGAAACTCTGAGGGCTTCCAAAGCCCACTTTCATTGAGATGTTCCCTCCAAGCCTCTGAAAACAGTGCCACAAACTGGGGTCAAGTACACAGACACTTGGAGACTATGGGAGACACTTATTAAACCATCACAGAAGAGACTCTACAAAGGTGCATTTTCAGCTGTAGGAAAGATTTCCAACACTTTTTTTGCTTTTTGTTTAGAGGAACTTTTCTTGTTACACGTGATGGGCACTGATGGAGGCATGTCTTCTAAGTCTGAATATTGATGTGTTTATTTAATTACATTTTTAACATTTATTTCAGAACAATAAAAGATTGGATTTGTGACAAAAGACTTATAGTAGGGAAAAAATAAAAAAGATTAATGGTCAAAAGTCCTTCCCTTGTCAACTTGACACTCTGCCTGAGCATTTGGTATAAATCAACCTATGGTAAATGGATTGAGGAGAAAAGTATAATTAAATATTGTAGATGAAAATGACCCAAAGTCACTCTATCCAGCCTCCAGCCTGTGTTTAACTACTCACATTTGCCAACATTGCAAGTATCTACTTTGTCTTCTAAACTTGAGCTGATCTCTCGGGGAGATATTTCTCCTCTCAGAGACAATTTGTTCAGACTCATTGCCGTCTAGATGTGACAATATCCACCTAAATCTATTCCATAGTTAAACAGACATAGGCAGTCAAAAAGGATTAAGGAAACAGCATAGATACCCTTCTTGGGCACACAAGTCTCCATTTTTATATGTATATTTATTTTTTTATACATTTTTTATATTTTATATACATTTTATATGTATCTTTATTTCTGTTTGGTTGGGTTTTTAAGTTAGTATAAAAGTATTGGGCTTCTTTGCCACATTTTCAATCTCCTGTCTATTTCTGTAAAAGTACTGAACAAACAAAAATTCTGTGAAGTCATTTCCTAACCCTCCAAGACTATGGTCCATGAAAAGCAGTGAGTATATCACTCTAGCTTAGAAACAAGAGGTAGCATTAAATTGTGAAAACCAATTTACTACATTTTTGCTCAAGAAGTAGAAAGACAGTGTTCTGCTTCATGCCAGCTCTCAGGGTGCTGCTGGTAAGGACACTGAACAGGTGCTTTAGCAACCAGGTACTCGTGATGGCGACCATAGTTTCTTCAATCTAGAAAGAAAAAGAGCTTTGAAGATTTTTCCCATGTTTTGCTATGAGAATGCTGTGGTAGACTGACAAACAGATGAAGGTGCTCCATAAATCACAGCTCTGTGTGATCAGAGAAAGACATATCTTATTTAAACTATGTCTTCCATTTCTAATTTTGCTTAAAGATAATTTGTATTGATTTTGTTGATAAAAATTTCTCTATGGATCAAAACATTTAGATATTAATTTTAAAATCTATACATCAGACGTGAAGTTCTTATTATATGGTAGAGCACTTGCCTAGAAGAAGCTACAACTTGGATTTCACTCCTAACACAACACACACACATACACACACACACACACCATACACACATAAATGAAATCAATCGTAGGGCACAAATGACAGGAGGGTGAATGAAGCTAGCCTGCTGCATCTGTGATGTAATTCCTCAAGTAAACCAATCACAGCTTGAAAATATTAAAGAAAACTGTTCCCCAAAGAGCACTTGCCAGTGCAATGGACACACTCTCTAGGGAGATCTTGCCTATGCACTAAATATGGACACACTCCATTGGAAGCACTTACCAGTGCAATGAGCATGGACACACTTGCCTGGAAGCCCTTGCCAATGCACTGAACATACTGTTTTATTCTTTTCATTATTCCTTAAAGTCTAAACAATATCGTATAATAATGATCTGAATTCCGTTTAGGGTCTATGCAAATACTAGACCATTTTACATAAGGGACTTTAGTACCCATGGAAGGGGTAGAATAAATCCTTTCAGATACTGGGGGAAAACTTGTATATACACAAAGGACAGTCAACCAAGGTCAAGGCTGTACAGGAAGGCACCATGCCCCAAGCTTCAGATGACTTTCAAATATTGAGCAGTTAATATCACAATGGTTCTCCTAACCAAAATGAGTCCATAAGAAAAAACTCCATGGCAGGGAATCCTCACAACAGGCAGCATCTTTGCCCAGTATTCCTTGCCTCTTATCACACTCAGAACACAGGCATTAGTACCTGTGCTCCCTAGAGAGTACAAACAAAGCACAGGGATTAGAGCATCCGCTTAGCTGCATCCTTTCAGCGCCAGAGTAGCCTCATGATCCCCAGCACAAGCTCCAAACATTTTCACAATGTGAATTCACAGAAGTGAATCTGTCCTATGAGACCATGCTAACCATAGGGGCACCCTTGTTGGCCTGGGATGGGATCTCCAGGAGCAATATTCTGCCACACAAGAGCTTTGCTTTATGCCCCTGGAGGAAGAGTCCAAATCTGCATGAGACTTCTGCTTCTATCCCAGCCTGCAAAGAGCTATAAAGCCACACTCTTGGTTCTCAAGAGAAGCAGAGGAGATATTTAAAAACAGAAATTCTCATTACATCCAGCCAAGAACTAAGGACACAAGACAAACCTCACTGAGAACTGCAGAGAGAGGCAGATGGACTCAGAAAATCACAGCTCACTGGAAGCAGAAGCTACCCTAGAGACAGCAAGTGCTGGAAAAATTAGATGGTGCTAACTGCTGGAGGTTGAGCACAGCCTACCTTGAGAGTTAAAGAAAGTTCCAGGGAGAAAAATATAGAAAAAAATCCCACCTGCTTCCAGCAGGGAGTCTACAAATATCATTTTGAAAGATATCTTGTATACTTTTGTCTCTTTAACTAAGACAATTCTCAGGGATAATCATGTTACCAGAGCCTAACCAATGGCATTCAGGGACATAGAGCTCCAGGACTTCCACTAGCCTTCCTGTCTCATCTAAGGGAGGAGCACTGTTGAAGTTCACAGCCCTGAGCAACAGGCTCACAGTACCACTCGTCTTCCCCCTGACACTCTGCCTCTGTCCCAGAAAGCACCATTGTGGAAACAGGGCACCACAGGCTCTGCCTTTAAAGGCCCAATGAACCAGGTATCATGCTGGCACAAACCTGTAGTTCCGGCTACTCAGGAGATGAATACTACAGAATTATTTGAACACAAAAATCTGATCTTTTTCAGGGGTTGAAGGGTGTTGAGGGGACAAGTGGTGCTAGCTGAAATCTGTGCCTCCAACATTTACAGCTGCAGTGCAAGTTCTAGAAACCAAGAATACCGGAGCAGAAATGAAGGATGCCTTGAATGGACTCGGGAGCAAGGGGATGAGAAATAGCTGAGGATTGAAAGCTCAAGCTTAAGGATAAAGAGACACTTAGAAAATCTTGGAAATCAAAAGTAAAGAAGAAAAAAGACAATAAAATTTCTATAAAATTTCTATAAAAAGTTAACACGCATGTAATGCGAGATAGGAGAAGAAAGGGAGGAGCTTTAGAAATGCTGGAAGTAATGAAGGTTCAAATTTTTCCAAACTTAATGACACACAGGAAGCTTGGACAACCCCAAGCAGAATAAATAATGACAAATTTACATTTAGCTGTGTTATACTTAAACTGAAGAAAACCACAGACCAAGAGAGGAGCTTCAAAGAGGAAAAAACAATCCTTCCTATGAAGGGGCAAGGACAATGATTATATCAAACTTCTCTTGAGAGACCATAAGATGAAGAAGAGAATAAAATACTGAATTATTAAAAGGCAATAGCCAAGAATTCTCTACTCAGCAAGATTATCCTCCAAAACGGAAGGAGAAGCACACTTTCAGACAAACAGAAATGGAAGGAATGTGCTGCAAGAAATGTAAAGATAGGGTTGTCGGCAAGGAAAATTGGGATAGGTCAAAAACCAGGATCTATACAAAGGAAGAGCATGAGAGAAGAAATCAGGGATGGTAGCATGACAGCTCATACTTTTCTTACTGTTAATTGATCTAACAGATAAACAGTTCAACATAACAAGAGCAGTCATTACTTACAGAACAGGGAACCACCGAGAGCCTGTGAGAGCCTGTGAGACAATCGCAATCCTTTCTCTTGATACTGAGACCTTAAAGCAGAGGGACTTTCCCCCAGGCACAGTTTTCTTTTTCTTTGTGTTTATGAAAACTCCTAAGAAAGTAATAAGTGAATTCTATAGGACAAACCACAAAATTAAAGAAAGAAAAAGCAATAGAATTATGAACTTTGTTTTTCCTTAAAGCAGAAATGTTACAGTAGTTGATGTCTCCTCTAATATTGAACTTCTAGGAATCTGGATACAGATGTCCTTTCTCCCTCCCTCCATTCCTCCTTCCCTGCTCAGTTCCTTTCCTATAAGCAGATAAAGTAGATGGTGCATTCCTTCATCCTGTGCTCTTGATTCCATCATATACTTCGTGTATTACTTTTTCTATTTTACTAATGGTCAGCGATTTTTCATGCTCTCTGTGTGTTTGGTATTGTAGTAGGCATTTTATATCAATATTCCCATGTAAGCTTCCCATGCTGCCTTCATGGTTAGTATTATTATTGTTTTAGCAATAAGCAAGTTGAGGCTCAGATTATATAGGTAAAAATATAGGGGGTCTCTGCATAGGCTGACTAGATCTCAGTGGATTAACTTGCACTGACGATTATCCAGGAACACTAACCTGACACAATAAGCCTTAACACAAATGTCAGAGTGTATGAATTTCAGGGGGGTGGAGGCTATGGGAGGGTGCCAATGAAGAAAGGGGTATAAAAGTGATTAATAGGTTGAGATATTCTGTATGATATACACAAAAATTCAATTAAAGATATATTCAATTTAAAAGAAAAGATTCCCTAGCAGTCTCTGCAACCCTATACCCAGATATGGAATGCATCTTTTCCAGGCAATAGAAATGCTCCAGGCCTTTTAAAACCCTGTACATCTCTGGCCCTCTCACCTTGAACCTTGTCAGCAGTTCTCTGAATCCGCAAGGCTGTGAACCTTGGTATAGCTCCAAGAAAACTGACTGTCAGCTTGCAGCAACCAGCAGTCACACTGCCTTGTGCAACAATGGCCCATTCACCACACAGGAGGTGAGTCCTGCAGAGGGTCTTGGAGTACACACAGCACCATCAAGAGGACCAGAATATCACCAAGACTAGATTTTCATGTCAATTAGATTCCAAGGAAAGCATGCACGGAGCATGTCTCGGCCAAAGCTCCATTGGCCATGTAATACCGGAGCACCGCAGCCCCCAAACTGGCTGGCATGCAATGACTTAAGAAATGCTGACTGAAGCTATAGAATCAAATCTGAGGACTAGAAAAAGGAAAGAGAATCGAGCATGGTAATACACACACGTAAGCTCCAGCACTTGGGATGCCAAGGCAGGAGGATCTTGAACTTGAGACTAGCCAAGTAAGATCGTGTTCAAAAACACGGGAAAAAGAAAGCAGAAAGATGTATTTCCACCCACACGTGTTGTTAAGAATCCCAGTAACATACAAAGCTCTTCCAGACGCTTCTACCTACTAATGGTCAGAGTCAAAAAAATTAACAGAATCAAATGCACAGGAAGTATAACTAACCTTTCAGTTTATTTTTAAGCACAAAGTTCTGAAAGATGCTACTGAAGAAATACATTATCCTGATTAAATAATAGCCTCTTTCTAGAAGTATAAGCTTAAGCTTTTCCTTATTATGAAAATAATGTGATTTTTCTTGTGAATTCCTTGAAAATAAAAATGACTTGCTCTTTACGTTAAATGGCTGGATTTTAAATGCAGAATAAACATTCATGCAAAGACGCAACATCTGCACAGCACAGTCTGTTCTACAACACAAGCTCAGTGTTGAGTGGTTTCCCCTCCCTCCACAGGGCATACTCTTCAGGCACTTCTTACATGCCCAGGCAAGTCAGATCTTCGACAGCACATAAAACACATATGAATACACTTGCCAACCTGTACCCACTCCTACCTCAGATGGTCTGCCTTATTCTAGCCAGAGAGTAAGAGGGTGTACAGTCTGTTCCCTTGGTCACAAAAAGAAATGGAAATCTCCCTCCCCATCTCCAATATATTTTTAAGTTCCTGTCCTATAAATCCTATGAACCCTTGATGCAGAAAAGTAGCCCTTTTTTTCCATTAGTGGGAATCAATCCCAGGGCTTTGAACATGTTGGACAAATACCGTGTGGCTGAGCCACACCTTCGGTCCTTGCTTTTTGATATCAGGTCTTCCTCAGTAGCCATAGCTAGCTATTAAACTGTAATTGTCCTGCCTCAGCCTCTTACAAGCTGTGATTATAGACATCTGTGACCATGCCAAGACCCAATATCGGTCTTGAATACATAGTACCTGAGAGCTGAATTAGTGAAAATTCTTGTCACTGTGAGAAAATACCCAACAAAGGCAGTTTAAGAAAGGAAGGGTATATTTGGGCTCACAGTTTGAGAATAGCCTCATGGGAGGGGAAGAGATAGCAGTAGGAACAGCTGGTTACATTGTGTCTCCAGTCATAAAAAGGAGACAGAAGCAAGCCGGTGCTTGGCTGCCTTTTCCTTTGAATTCAGCTCAGACCCTGCACATGAATGGTTCTGCCACATTCAGGAAAGGTTGAACTGTTGTGGAAATACCCTCGTAGGCATACCCAGAGGTGTGCTTCCATGGTGATTCTAAATCCCCACAGGGTGACAATCAGGATTAGCTATAACAGGCAACAGGCAGCAGTCCTCTGATGACAGCTGGACCTCTGTAGTCACAGCTTCCCAGGCATGGCTCATACACTTTATGATGGCAAGTATCAGCACATATTTGTAATTTTCCATTGAATTACAGATTCAGGAAGGAATATAGAAATCACCTGTCAGAATAATTGAGTCCACCACCATCACCACCTCAGAGATGATGGAGACACTCAGGTTCCTCAGCTAAGCTAGCTTCCATGAGCCATGGCCAGCACAGCAAACACAGACCTGTGTATACTGTAGAAAAGACAGATACAGAGGGAGCTGCCAGGTTAGCCACTAACTGCCCCCCCAAAAAAGTCAACTGATGATACCCCAGGAGATAAAGCAGAACAGATGATTTACATACTAATTCCATTACTCTCTGCTCTTCTGGATGTGAAAAAAGTATACACCTATATACCTCTCTGAGGTTAGGACTAGGTGATTCTGTGGATTGTTTCTTGTGAGAAAGTGTATTTATTTTTTATTAGATGCTCCTCCATTTGTTTTGTGGACTAACTGTGGATGCCAGAGTGAAATCTATTAGGATTCAATGGATTGTTCTGTGCCCACACACAGAGAATCACAATTAAAACACTCTGACAAGAGTATTGCTCTCTAAATACAAACAGTTTGATGACAAGGGACTACAACAAGATAAAGGAAGAGAGGCTTAAAATATCCAAAGGACAAAAGGAGGAAAGAAGGAAAAAAAAATAAAACATCCAAGAAACAAGAGATGAAATAGAAGAGGAAGAGAGAAATGTTAGGAGGGGTCCTGGCGATGGGAAGGGTCATGCAGCCAGTTCCCTGGCCCTCCTTACCGCCGTCCCTCATATCTCCCCAGGGTTCCTGTGTAGCTCATGTGACCAAGATTCATGTTACCAGATTTCTCCCCAAACTCATCTTCATTGGTTAAAACACTAGTTTTCAGGAATAACTAAAAGAAACTTGATGTAGTAAATGTGAATTTAAAACCACCACAAAATCATAACCAATACTTTGGTGAGCTCTTTCAAAACTCTAAGAAGCGTCACACAATGAGTAAATTTAGAATAAACCATTAGAATTCAAGAAAATGAAAAGTTTTTCAGTCTTCATACAGTGTGATGAATTTTTGGGTTTACACTAAGCTAATAGGCTGAAACAGAAGAAAAAAGAAAAAGAGACACAAAAGCCCATTACAAGACACAGAAGGGCCACGACTAGAGGAATCTTCATCAAAGAAACTTCGAGCGTGGGAACAGAGGGTGTTCCACCGAGGTAGGACTCAATCTACAGGAAGAGGCAGAGTACACATAAATGGATGGCCCCACACTCCAAAGAGCAAAGCAGGGCAGCAATACTCCAGAGAGCCCCCCACCATCACCTTCACTTATCAACTTGACACACATGGGACAGGGACCCTCAGGTGAGGAATTTCCTGCTTCTTAATGACCTGTGGGCATGTCTGTGAGGCCTTTTCCTGTTACTGAGTAATGTGGGCCCACTGTCGGTAGTGCCATCCCTGAGCAGGTCGGCCTGTGTTATAAAAGAAAAGTAGCTGAGTACACCAGGGAGAAGAGGTCAGTAAGAGTTTCCTCCAAGGTCTTTGCTTTAGTTCCTGTCTCGACTTCCCTTCACCACAGACTGTAACTCTCAAGTTGAAATAAACCCATTCTTCCCCAAGTTGCTTTTGGTTAGTGCTTTATCATGGCAACAGATAAAATAAATAGAACAAGGCAAAAGAATTTATAAAGCAAATCATACAGCACTCAGTAGGTTAAAATTCACCATGTCTACTCTGCAGACAGATATCACCAGGCGTACAAAGAGACAAAAAAATATAACCACTGGAAAAAATTCTGAATCAAAATGGAACAGACCAAGAATGTTAAAGGTGACACGCCCACAGAGACATTTAAAAAGTTACTATAACATTAACCTATTGTAGATAAGTAACAAACATTGAAAATAACAAAAAAATATATATAGTGAAAAGTTCAAGTCTGAATGTTTTGAAATAAAAATGAGGCTAGAGAGGAACTGAGTAGTAGAGTCCTTGCCTAGCAAGAACAGGCCTCAGTTCAACAGAGGGGAGAGGGGAGAGAGGAAGGAAGAGAGGAAGGGAGGGAGGGAGAATATTAGCAGACTACAATGAGAAGTTGGTAGTGAATCCAACAACATAGCAACAGAAATTACACAAAATAAAACAGAGATAGAAAACATGAGAGCAAATGAGCTTTTGTTGTTGTTGGAGAATTTCATACACGCATATGTGTTTTGATTGAGAATACCAGACATTTCTTTCCCTCCAATTTCTTTCCTATTCTAGCCCCAGCCATTCGCCATGAAAACCATGTGCTTTGTTTTGTTTTGTTTTTTTTTTTTTTAAATCTCCCTGCATCTTCTTAGGGCTGTCTCTATGAACATGAGTGTAGGACCATCTACTGGATGTTGGGGCTGGATCCTTGAAGAAAACTGATTCTCCCTCTACCAGGAGCCATGAACTGCCAATACCTCCTCAGTTAGAGGTCAGACTTAGTGTCCAGCAACTCCCTATACTCTAGAACGTTTTCTGGGTTGATCTTGCATGGGTCCTGTGCATGCAGTGACAGCCGTTGTGAGTTCACGTGTGGAATTGCCCTGTAGTGCCTTGTAAACACTGCTCTAGTCATCTATGACTTCTGGCTCTTACAATCTTTCTGGCTCCTCTTCCTCAATGATCCCCGAGTCTTGGGACTAGAGTCTGATATACATGAGTGCTCTATAGTCTCTTATTCTCTGTTTATTAACCACTGGTGAGACTCTGTGTTAATCAGAATATGCTATCCAAAGAAGATAATTTGATAAGGTTGAGATATGCACTGATCTATGTGTATAAAGGTAAGAACTTTGTGTCGGGGGCAGTTTGTTACTACTATGTCCGTTTACCAGAATTATTCAACTAAGTTCTCCCCTAGGAGCTAGGACCCAAGTCTCTGGTTCTTGGACCCATTAGCAGTAACAGGAATGGGTTCCATCTTGTGGAGTGGGCCTTGAATCCAATCATAAAATTGTTGGTTACTCCCATATTTGTGTCACTGTTGCATCAGTCACCCCATCTTGGCAGGATAGTCATTGTTGTAGTTTGAAGTATTTTACCTCGCTAAGACTGATGATTACTAGTCTCCCTCAGTAGTATGTCAAGAACCTTCCATCTGTATGAAAACTAGTCAGATGGGATGAAGCCTCCAAGTAGGGACCAGCTTGGGTTTCATGTCCCACAACTCAATTACATAATGTCTTCAGCAAGAGGGTCTTACCATTAAATTCTGAAAGGGAATCAAGAGCAAGGTCAACAGTCTATAATATTTAGGAATCTATAGGATCACATTCCTGTCACTGGTCATTTTACTTGATACCTATAGTGTAGAGACACTGTCCTCTCAAAAGAGGGCAACAACTTCACATATACTCCATTTATAAATGTATACAGGAAGCTTCTAGAGCTTTAAGCTTCCTTGTGTCTTTTCTGAATGTCTTCAATGTCAAATTATCCTTCCCCATATTCTATCTTCCAACCTGCTGTCCCATCACCACCCCACTGAATCCATCCACCTGCACTCTATCTCCCCTTCCTCAGAAACCACTCCCATGGCTCCTTACTATCTTCCATCAATGGCTACTCCAATTTAAGGACACATGATACTATCTGTGAGCCTACTATATCCTGCTTTTATTATGTTGAGATTTATCTCCTGTATCCCCAGATTCTTGGGGACATTCATTGTGAAGTGATATTGGATTTTATCAAAGGACTTTACTGCATCTTATGAGATGATAATGTGTTTTCTGCCATTGAACCAATTAATGTGGTAGATGACATTTACTGATTTATGTATGTTGATCCATTCCTAAGTCTCTGGAGTGAAGTTGAGTTGATAAAGGTACATAATCTTTTACTTATGTGTTCTTAAATCTGAATGGCATGAATTTTACTGAACATTTTCCCATTCATGTTACTCAGAGAGACTGGCCCATGGATTTTCTTCTTTTGTTAGGTCTTCATTTGGTTTGTATATCTATGTGGATAATATTGGAAAATAATTTAGAAGTATTCTTTCTTTTTTTATTTTATAGACTAATTTGCTAAGTATTGGTATTCCTTGAAGGTCTGGTAGAATTTTCTGTTGAATACATCTGACCTTAGGCATATTTGTAGGGAGATTTTGCTTGTTTGTGTTTGTTTGTTTGTTGAGACACAGATTCATTATGTAGTACTGACTTTATAGACCAGGCTAGCCTGGAACAGAGATTTGAATGCTAGGACTAAAGGTATCATGTCACCATGCCCTGCTGGCTGGGAGTTTCTATCTCACTGGTTATCATGAGTCTTTTTAAATTACTTCATCTAGATTTAATTTTGGTAGGCCCTGAACATCTAGAAATTCATCTACTTTTTTTAGATCTATCCAGTTACATGGAATATAGATTTTTTTTTAAGTATGTCCTTTTGATTTCCTGAATTTCCTTAAAGTGTCTCTTGTAATGTCTCTTTTTTCATCTCTTGTTTATATTACTTTGACTCTTTTCTTTCTTTTGATTAATTTGGCTGGTTTGTCAATCTTATTAATCCTTTCAAAGAAGCCAATTCTTTGTCTCATTGACTCTTTGCATTGTATTTTGTTGTAATTTTTTCTGCTTCTTTAATTTCAATTCTTATTCTGATTATCTATGTCTATGCACTGTTTTTTGATGCTTATTCCTGTCTTGCCAATGTCCCTAGCTACATCATTAAGTTGTCAATTTGAAATCTCAAAAACCCTTTTTGCTTTTTGTTATAGATACTTTGTGCTATAAAATTACCTCTCAGGATTGTCTCTATTATGTCCTATCGATTTTGTATGTTGTGTTTTTATTTGCATTCAATTCTAGGATTTTTTACATTTCTTTCTTGTTTTCTTCCTTGACCAATTATAATTCAGTAGTGTGTTGTTTAGTTTCCATGAGTTTGTGTACATTCTGTGATTTCTATTGCTGTAGATATCCATCTTTATTCCATTGTGGTCAAATAGAATGTAGAATATTATGTCAATTTTCTTATATATATTGAGATTTGTTATGGGTCTTAATATGTGGCCAATTTTGAGCAGAATTTCATGGAATAGTAAGAACAATGTATGTTCTTTACTGTTTGGGTGAAATGTTCTTTAGATGTTTGTTAGGTTCATTTTGAATTTAGTGTCATTGAACTCCAGTGTTTATCTGTTTAATTTTTGTTCAGATGAGCAGTACATTGCTGAGAGTGGAGTATTCAATCAGCCACTCTTAATGTGTTAATCTGTGATTTTAATTTTATTATTTTTAATTTATGTGTATGAGTGTTATGCCTGCATGTATGTAAGTACACCTATATTTAGCAGTGCCCATGGAAGACAGAAAAGGGTATCAGGTCCCTTGAAACTGGAGTTATGGGTGGTTGTCAGCATCTGTGTAGTTTCCAGGATTTGAACCTGGTTCTTCTATAAGAGCAGTCAGTGTTCTTAACCGCCGAGTTACATCTCCAACCTCTAAACTGTGGTTTGAGATCTAATACGATTTATTTTATGAAATTGTGTTCCCCTGTGTATTTAGAATTATAATTATAATATCCTGTTGGGGATTTTTTGGGGGGAGGGCTTTAATGAGTGTGAAGTTCCCTCCTTATCTCTTCCAACTATCTGATTTGAAGTCTATTTTGTCAGATAGTAGAATAACTAAGCCTGCTGGTTTCTTAGCTCCATTTGCTTGGAGTGCCCTTTCCCATACTTTCACTGTAAGGTGATATGTAGTGTGGATGGTGAGACATGTTTCTTGGAGACTGAAAAATGATGAATCCTGATTTCTAATCCAAACTGTCAGTCTGTATCCCTTTATTGAGGAAGTTGAGACTGCTAATATCAAGAGTTGTTATTAGACAATTTGCATTAATTCCTGTCGTTTTTGTTGTTTTGTGAGGATTTCTTAGAACTCTTTTGATTAATCACTCTGGAATTGTTTGTTCTTTTCCTGTGACCAATGTCTTAGGTGTGTTCAATATTCTCTTCAGAATGAATTATTCATTCCAGTATCTTCTGTAGACCTGGCTTAGTGGTCATAAATTCCTTTACATCATGGTGAGCTTTTATTCTCGTTTGATTATGACTCATAATTTTGCTGGATACAGTACTCTGGACTAGTTTCTGTAGTTCTTCAGAACTTGTAGAATAGTAGTGCAAGTTCTTCTGGCTTTCAAAGTCTCCATTAAAATTCAGCTATTATTCTGTTGGGCCTCCCTTTATTTGCGACTTCGTCTTTCTCCTTACAGCTTTCAATATCCTTTCTTTGTTGTGTACATTTACTGCTTTGACTACTATATGAAGTAGGTAGTTATGTTATGGTCCTCTCTACTTGGTGTTCTGCATGCCTCTTGCACCTTGATAGGAATCTTTTCTTTGACTTGGGAAATTTACTTCAATGATTCATTTGTAACTATTTTCTGTGCCTAAACCAGGGTTTCTTCTCCCTCTTCTATACCTATGATTCATAGGTTTGGTCTTTTCATAGTATACCGGAGTTCCTGTATGTTGTATTCAAGAGGGTGGGGGAGGTTGTTTTGTTTGCCTAAGTGATCTAATTCCTTTACTTTGTCTTCACATCCTGATATTCTCTCTTCTACTTGATCCATTTTATTGATAAAGCATTCCCTTGAGCTTTTTCTTTTAATTATTGAAGTTTTCATTTCAAGTTTTATTTCTTCAGAAATTCTCTTTGTTAAATTCTATTTTCATATCTCAAATTGTTTTATTTCATCCAACTGTGTTTTCACTGTCTTCATTCCAGCATTTTTGCACATCTTCGAGTTTCTTAAACATTATTATTGCTATTTTGAAATCATTCTCTTATACATTGTATAAGTTGTTTTTCTAAAGGAACATTACTATGGGAGATCTAATTCTTGGAAGAGACATACTGTCTTAATATTAATTTTGTATGTTTATTCTATGGAACCTAAGAACCTGGAATTAGGTCATTAGTAGTATTCCTTGATATACACATTTGTTCTACCTTTGTTGAGTCTATGTTTAGATCTGTTTATCACTAGCTGAATGGTGTTTGGGGTTAAGTCTTGAGACAACTCAGTGCTGATGTGTGAATGGGGTACAAAAGCAATCTAGTTCACCCAAGGTGACTCAACTTTTTTCAGAGCTCAGGGATAAACCCTTTGTAGAGTTAGAAGATTATTGCTGCAGGTCCTCAAAGTCTGTGGAAGAATTACAGGATTCTACAGGCAGTTCTTAGGTGGCAGGGGCTGTAGTCACAGCAAGAGTGGGTGTCCACAGGACTTGTAGTCCTCAGGTGGCAGGGTAGACTCACAGGTGGCAGGGGTCCCAACATGTGGGTGATGCTTAGGACTTCAAATGAGCGTTTGGGTCTGAATGAAAATGGAAACAAGGCATCAACATTATGAGCTACTACTGAAGAAGGATGTAGGAAAATGGGTTTTTGCACAATGTCTATAGGACACCCCTAAGGAAGGGGTGAAATCACTGTTACTGGCTTCCACCTCATAAAACTGGAAAGATCAACCCAATGCAGATGAAACAAAATAAAACCAAGTTAGAAATTCATGGAATAATAAGGGAAATCAGTAAAACAAAAAATGAAAGTTTGTTTTTTTAAAGATCAATAAACTTTACCATACTAATAAGAGAGGGAAAAAACAAAAGAGAAAAAAGATAATGACATCTGGATGGGAGAAAAAATTCTTTAGGGTGTCCACATGATGAATAAGAAATCAGGCAACTATTGTGACCATCACAAGACATACCACACAGGGCTGATCTTCCAAAGAAAAACAAAAAAACAGCACCCAACTCCTATTTTAGAGAACTGAACTGAGGAGTGAAAGTGGCTAAAATTCATTACTTTAAGGTATCAAACTGTGTGTGTGTGTGTACACGTGTGTGCATGCACGTGTGTGTGTGTTGGCAGGTGTATGTGTGTATCCGTGTGTGTGTGTGTGTGTGTGTGTGTGTGTGTGTCTGTGGCCTGTGTCTGTCTGTCTGTATGTCTGTGCGTCGATGTGTTTCTGTGTGTGTGTGGTTCGGCAGAAGACAAATGGAAGAAGGCCTGATGAGAAGCTTACACAAGCCTAAATGGGAAAAATTTTTAAAAATCAACAGTGGAAAGACCACCGGCTCCCTGACTTCTTTCTTATAAAATCAAGAGCAAAACAAACATTGTTTTTGCCAATTTTTAAAAATCTCAATTTAGGGAAGAGAAGGAAGGGAGAGATGAAAAGAAAGATCTAGCACTTAAGTCAGAATGAGATAACAGTGTTCATTTGCAGATACCAAGAGAATCCAAAGAATTATACTAAAGCTGTTGGAATTGATAAACATGTTTAATGAGATTGTAGAATATGAAGATCAAAAGACAGAAAAAAATTTCACAGTTTTATTTCTATATAACAGCAACAAATAATGATAAAACCCAGAGGGGCCCACAAAAGAACCCTACCACAGCTAACAACTTAACAAGACTGCAGAAGAGAATATCAATATACACAAATCAATTTTATTTCTATACACTAGATTCCCATTGAGGATCCTGCATGTGTGACAGTGACACAAGAGAGATAAGCATAAGAGGATGGGAACACCTGCACAGCAGAAACCAGTGAAGGTAGACAGCTTAAGACTGCAAAGATGTTAGTTCCATCTGGCGCAGGACTTCCAATCAAAATCTCAACAAGTTCAATCTTTAGGAAAGTGACCATCATATTCTAAAGTTCATATATAAATGCAAAGAACCTAACACAGCCCAGCGATGTCTGAAGACAAAATCATAAGACTAACATTACCTGATTGCAAGAATTTTTTTTAAGATACAGTGATTGTGATATTGTGGCATTTGAATAAATATAAAGGAAGAGATCAATGTACTAGGTTTGTGTACAAAAATAGACCCAAATATATCTAAACAATAAATTTTGACAAGTTGGTTCAGTGAAAACAGAGTATTAGAATAATTCAGCAAAAAAAAACTATATACAAATATTATTTCAATCCTCACCCTTTATATGAACAAAAATTAAATGGGAATGGACTATAGATAAAAATGCAAAACCTAAAGCTACAAACTTCTACAAGTAAGCATAAGAGAAAGGCCTTGTAACCTAAGATTCAAGGGCAGTGATTTATTTGATTCATACTAATGACTTAAGGAAAAAGATGAAAAAACACCACAATCAAATACTTGCATCCTTTAAAAGACACTCTTACAGGGATAAAAGGATGAATAATCAGACTGTGAGAAAATGTTTGCTAAGTATGTTTTGATAAAGAAGTTATATCCAAATATGTAAGGAATTCTCAAATTCCAATAAGAGGACAGACAATTCCAGGAGGTAGCAGGCAACAAAGAAGATGTGCACCCCATGAAGAAACACATCTTTTGTCCTTAGAAACCAAGTGTTATTCATTCAGAGCATTAGAATCTACTTCTTCTTTTATTGTGGCTTGGTGTGGTTTTGTCTTTTTCATTATTTTATGACATATTTAGTTTTTTTAAACTAAATTCCTTAACCAGCAATTAGCACTTAATGTGCACAAAGAAATGTAATAACACAGAGAGGAAGAAAAAAGCTAGCTCCATTTCCTGGTGACATCTGTATTCATGGTTTTAAAGAAGCATAACTTTTAATAAATAAAAACAAGAACAAATGCATGAATAAACACATATAATTGTGACCCACAAAGGATTTAATACAAAGAAAAATGAGAAAAATGAATGAGGTGGTTCATCACTAGGGTTTTCTCAGAGGGAGAGAATATTGTGACCATTCGTTTACTCCTATGTTCATTCATTGACTCAACAAAGATTTGTTTTTGCTATTTTTTCACATATTCACTGTCTTTTTATTTGTTTGCTTGGTCAGCTGGTCAGTCGGTCCTAGGGTTGGTTGGTTGGTTTTCTGAGACAGGGTCTCACTATGCAATCTTGGCTGGCCTGGAACTTTCTATGTAGATCATACCGGCCTCAAACTGACTCAACTGCCTCTTCTTCTGAGTGCTGGAATTAAAAGCATGCACAACCACTCCCACAATCTTTATTCTGCTGAAGAATAACAACATACACGCTATGTTAGGATACACGGAGATCTCCAAGCCCTAACCAAAACCCACATTTTTGAAGCTATTAACACTAAAACAGCTCCTATTAATCAAAAAGGTGATTTTGAAATCATGCGTAACAGGAGCTCAAGAATGTCTTCTTTGGGCCGCATTCTCTCTCCCCTAGTTTCTCACTCAGACCCCTGGGAAAGCCCTCTCCACTCTCTTCTGTTGCAGCACTCCTCCAGGAAAGCTCGCTCCTCAGAGGCACTGCTCCCATCATCACAGACATTTCTCTCTAGTTATTTAGTCATGAGTGGCAGTCAGAATTCTCATGTAAAGATATCCTCTACATCATTAGACTCAAGGCCATTTTCATCTTACCCTCACAGCTACCTCCCTCAATAACAATGTCTCACTTCTTGTACACAGGGCTCAACTACCTTTACCAAGCTCTGAGTGGGTCCAAGATATTCTCCGCTTTTTAAAAAATGTATTCTTTCTCAATTTAATACATACATATGATGTACTTTGATCATGTTCACCTCTTTTATCCTCTCATCACTCTCCCCCTCCTGTTGAAGCCTTTCTTCTTCCTGACAAGCCACCACCTCTGACTTTCATGTCTGTGTGCACACCCCCACACACACCTGTGTGTGTGTGTGTGCACATGTGCACCATGCCTGCCCCAGTGTATTTAATTAAAGTTGCTTGAGTGACATGAGGGGCTGGGGCTATTCACTCGAGCAAAAGCAACTTATTGGTATCTACACTACAAAGAAATATGACTCTACCTCCTCAGCAACCATTAGTTGCCTGTATGGCTTCTCAGAGACTACCAGGGTCTTATGAGACATTCCCCCATTCATGTTGGCACATGCATGGGCTCAATCATATGGTCTTCTCAGGAAACCATAGCTGCTGTGAATTCATGGCTGCAGCAGCCATGTCATATCCAAACGACAGCATTTCACAGAACTCCTTCCCATCTTCTAGCTCAAACATTCTTTTTGCCTCCTCTTGTATAATTACCCCTGAGCCTTGGAGAATGGGTATGATGTATTAGATGTTCCATTTAGGGATGAGAATTCAACAATTACTTATTCTGAGCATTTCAACAGGCAATGGTCTCTGCATTTACCCCTGTCCACTGCAAACAGAAGCTTATCTACATAAGCATGAGAGCAGTACTAACCTATGAGGATAAACATAACTATGCAGAAGACAGTTTGTTACCATATCCACAGTAGTAAAACAATAGTACTAGGTTCCCATCTAAGATCTTAGTCTTGCAGGTTTCCAAGCTATGGGCTTCTGACCATAGGAACAATTATCAGGTACAGTTTCCTCCTGTGGAGTCGGCCTTTAATTCAATCATAAAACAGTTGGTTACCCAGCTAAAAATTGTGCCACTATTGCATCAGTGGTCATATATCTGGCAGATAAACAAAGATTCTTTAAGCCAGTCTGTATTGTACTTTTGTCTGTCTACAGACCTCTACACAAAAATAGAAAGGATTCTCAGTCTTCCACCATCATCCTTTATTTCTGTGAGCCCAGGAGACAGAGATGCAAATTTGAAAGGTATATTAGTCAACTTTCTATAAGACAAAAAATACTTGAGATAATTTGCAAACAAAAGGTTTTATTGAGGCTCACATTAGGGAGGTTTTAATCCATGACTACTTGTCCTCATTGCTTATGAGTCTGTGGCAAAGCAAACCACATCATGATAGAAGCACAGGTAGGACAAAACCACTCACCACATGCCTGAAAGGACCAGAAACACAGAAGAGCTTGGGGTCCCACAATTTTTGGGAGCATGCCCCAGTGACATAAAGACTTTTCATCAGGCCTCTTCTGTGAAAGGCTTTACCACCTCCCAGGAGTTGCCAAGCGTGGGAACCAAGCCCAATACATGTGCCTTTGGAGGGAACTGAAGTCCCATCTTCCTTTAGCCTAACTGCGTCACAGGGAGTGGAGCTGGTGGTGGAAAGTCTGGATGGGAATGAAGATTCACATTCTCGAAGCACAGCTGAAGCTACTCAACTACGTGCTGAGAATGCACTAAAAACTGGAAATCCTGAGAAAGACACAAATGAGGTTTCCACCTTAGACTCACCCGCATTCCCAAAAAGGAGAAGGTAAAAAACTGCACAATTATACACATGGGATAGTTTAACAAAATGTGCCAGATGCTATGTGATTCTAGCAAAGAAAGTATCTGTATCAGACAGGTTTCATGGAGAGCAGAGCATTCGCACTAAAAACGAAGGGTGACATTCCTAGAAAGGGGCAGGTTTTTAGAACAGATGTGCTCCTACTACTTTCTGTGTGTGTGTGTCTTAGTCCTTTTGCTATTGTTCTAAGAAATACCTGAGAACAGATACTTGACGAACAAAAAAGGTTGATTTAACTCACAGTGGTGGAGTCTGTAAGTCCACCAACATAATGCCAATATAATGTGAGTTGTTAGGTGAGTGTTTTGCTGCAATCTACTTTGGTAAAGCACATCAAATGGCAAGACAAAGCAAGCATGTGGATGCTGCCTCAAGTCTCTCATCATGTTTTTTCATTTCTTTTTTCTTGTAAGGTCATGGGGTGAGGAGGGAGCACTTTATATATGGCACATGTGTGTATGTAGGTACACATACGTGTGGAAGTCAAAGGAGAACATCAGGTATCTTCCTTTATCGCTCCCCCCTGATTTTTTTGAGACAGCATCTCTGACAAGACATGAAGCTTGCTGTTTCATGTCCTAGGATGGAGTCCCAGGTGGCTCCACTCCTCCAGTGCTGTGGTTACAGGCACATATGGTCATGCCTTGATTTCATGAGTACTGGAGATTTTAACTCAGGTCCTCTGATTTCTGAGGCACTGAGACATCTCTCTAACCCTCTACATCTTATAAAGTTACAAACTCCATAGGGGCCCTAAACCCATGACCACTAAATCTAACTAAATTACCCTCAGCTCTGCCTTCAAGTCCATTAACACATGGCTTTGGAGGTTCTGATCAGAATTCATGAACTTCTGGAGAAGGACATAGTAAGGTTAGTGGAAAAATATTGTCAGCATAGACAAAAAGAATAAAGGCAACTGAAAAATAATTGTCAAGGTACAAGGAAGAAATGGAAAATGATTAAAATTGCCTGGGGAGGTAGCTCAGTCTTGCACACTTGCTTAACATTCACAATAACCTGGTTTCAATCCCCAGTTCTCCCCAAAATGAAGCTAAAATTAGGACTAGTGTATCGAGGATACTGAGTCATTGTAATTGTAGGCTCAGGCTGAGGGAGAGCAAGAGACAGACCAAGGCTGAGCTGAGTTTCCATCTAAGGTCATGTCCAGGGAGAGGAGCGTACATCCATGATGGGAAATACAGCATCTGAGATGTGTGAGTCACAGCAACATGAAGCACCCGCATGTGTAATGAGGATTCATTGCCATGGATTAAGAAATCAGTTGCTACAAGGGATTCCCAATTTATATAGTATGAATATTGTCCCTTAGATTTGCAAAGAGATAGGTTGGGACAAGCACAGTAGAAAGAATTTCAACTTAATGAAGATTTCTATTACATCGAAGAGTAACAAGCAAAGTGGCGGTGTGGAAAACGTATAGAGAAATGACGGAACCTGTGACTCAAATAGAATTCCAAGAAAATACTCAGAATACTGCTTTTCCCAGGGCTGTTCTATAAGAAAGATGTGAGTTCTTCTAGAATTCTAATCTAAACAAAGAGGATGACAGATTGTTCAGCATGACAGCTGCCTTCAGTAAGTGTGTGTCATATGTCATGTCCCGATTGACTACCTAAAAAAGATAATTCCAAAAGAAAAGAATCCACAGACCACATTCACTAACAGCCACGAAGCTTCCCTGATATGCAATACAGGTTCCAATCAGGAAGTGCAAGGCAAAGGTGCTTAAGAGATTGTAGTCAGCCTGCAGCAGCAAAGCAGGAAGGAACGAGGTGGGCAGCAATGGTGGAATGAGGGCATGGGCACCAGTGATGGCTGGCTGGGAAAAGAGAGTCTGGGCACTGGGGTACCCCATGAGGAAGAGAGGAAGGAATGTCTGCAGGAAACAGACATAAAGATGTCCTCCAAAATGAGCAGGGTTATTTCATAGAGAGGAGACAACTGTAAGAATATCCCAATGAGGAAAACAGCAAATGCCCTGAGGTAGAGATCATTCCATCCTAAAGAGACCAGGCCGTCAAATTCTAATTCTGACGCTACCAACTACAACTTCTGTGACCTTACGTAAATGTTACAACTAGCTTTTCTATACCTCAGCTGCCCTGCCTCAGAATGAGCAAGAGAGTATCCATTTCATAGACTAATCAGTAGGATCAAGAAAGTGGTGCTAGCTTTCTACCATTGTGAGAAAACACCAGAGACAACTGACTTTAAAGAAGGAGGTGAAAAGACAGAAAGGAGGAGGCTGCCCTGCGTGACATCACTTCCTTCTACTGCCTTGCATGACATCACTTCCTTCCACTAAGCCCAACCTCCCTCAAGATTCCACTGCCTCCCAACAGTGTCACAGGTCAGCATCCACACCTTTAGCACACAGGCCTTTGGAACAGCATTGAAACTTAAACTGTAACATCAGTTAAAAAGACAACCCATATGTACCAATCACTGTCATTATTGCTATATATTTGATATTTTGTTTGGTGTTCCTAAGTAAAATTAAAATTCTGCTTATTCTTTAAAAGAGAACAGAAGCAGGGCTGGAGAGATGGCTCAGCAGATAAGAGCACTGGCTGCTCTTGCAGAGGACCTGGGTTCGATTCCCAGCACCCACATGATAGCTAACAGCCATCCGTAACTCCACTTCCAGAGGAATTAGATGCCCTCCTCTGACCTCCACAGGCATTGCATGACACAGGTGCACTTACATACAGGCAGGCAAACACTCATACACATCATCCACGTAAAATAAAAGTGAATAAAATATTTTTTTACAAAAGAAAACAGAAGCATATGAATTTTTCACTTTCACAAAACAAGCTACAGGGTAGTTTATACAGAAAACATATATCTGTTCTAAAAATAATGTTCAATAATTTTCAGTACATGTACACAGACAACTGTCATCTCTATAACCCAGTTTTAGAGAATTTCCATCATCACAAAAAGTTCCTTCATGCATATTGGTAGTCTTTTTCTACTTCTACCCCCGGACCAAGGCAGGTTTCGATCTATTATCTGTCTACACTGATGTACTTTTTCTATATTGGGAGCCATACAGTATCCCCTCCTTTGTGCCTAGCCTTTTTCCTTAGCAGTGTCCCTGAGGACATCCCTGTTCTTGCATGCGTACTCGCTTCATTGTCAAGTAGCAAATCACACAGATAGTCCCATTAGCTTGTTCACCCTTGAGTGATGGGCATTGGGGTCGTTTCCACTTGCATAGAAGTCCTTGTGTGGGCATTTATTTCCATTTCTCTTGGGAAGATACCTAGAAGTGGAACTCCTACATCAGATGGTAAATCTATGTCTAAACTATTAAAAACCTATCAAACTATTTTCCAAAGTGTCTACCATCAGCAACATATGAAGGTTCCACCTTCCCCACATGCCTGCCAATACTAGGCACTGACAAACTTTTCCATGAAATACTAACGCAAATAGTTTGCCCATTTTTCAACTCAGTTATTATTGGGGTACAAACATTCTTCCATATTCTGGACATACATTTTTATGAGACAAACACTTTGAAAATATTCTTTTCCAGTTAGTGGGGTGAATGTTCACTTTCTTAATGGATGTGTGAGATTTCCATCACCGTTGCAGAGATCTGATAATCACCTTAAAGGAGGGAAGACATATTGGACCAGTTTCAGGGATTTCAGTCCACAGTCCACTGGCCTTATCATTCAGGTCTGTGGGAAGCAGAACCTCAGGCATGTCTGAACAGAGCTCCTCACACCCCTCCCACAGCTGGGAAGGAAAGAGCAAGGGGAGGGACTGAGGTCCCCTCCAGGACCATACCCAAAGCGACTTCCCCCCTATGCACTAAGCTGCACCTCCTAAAGGTTCTACCAGCTCCCATTACTGCCACAGCCTGGTAACCAAGTCTTTAACATAAGGTTTTGGGGGGTTTATTTAAGATTCAAACCATTACAATGGAATACTAGTTTCTGGTTTCTTTTTAATTTTTTTTTTAAATGTCTGAGTGCTTTTCCTGAACATATGTTAGTGCATCTGTGTCATACAAAACCCACAGAGGCCAGAAGAATGTCAGATCCCCTGGAACTAGTATAAAGGATGGTTGTTAGCCACAATGTAGGTGCTAGGAACTGAACTCAGATTCCCCGGAAAAGCAGTGCTCTCAACCATTGAGCCATGTCTCCATCCATTTCTTTATTCTCAATTAACCTGGAAGACTGCTCTGTTATTTACTTGAACCATATCTTATGAGCCCTTGGTGAAACTGTAGAATGTTCTTACTGTCTTGTTCATGGAAATCTATTTCAGAAAAAAACCTGCACATTATCTTTGAGCCAGTTTCTCTGAGAAATGGATTCTACCATACGTCCTTCAGAAATGATGCCATCAGTCTGTGTTAATGAGGAAAGGCAGTGATATATATCCCTTGTTTATTTTAAAGATGTTCTTGAGGACATCTTGCACGTGACAAAGAACTCCATTTTACAAGGATAATCCCTACTCTTGGAGTCTACACTGACTCCACATTTCCTAACAGTGCTGTTTCACTGCAGACATCATCATGCAACAGCATGCTTCTCCTCTGTCATTTCCTGACTGTGAAGAACCACAGATACCACAGCTTCGTGACCAATGCAGCATAATCTATAAACCCCTAGATGCACTTCCCGTCAAGGTTCCATTCACTTCACAGTCCTTGTTATAAATGTATTCTACTATGTTTCATGAGAGCAATTTTGACAGGATTTTTGCCTAGATTTGCCAACCTTACCTCCCACATCCGATGCCCACTGCCACCCCACATTCTTCTGGGCCATAGGATGCAGAGCTTTTGATCACAGCGGGACTACTACTGTGAGCTCTAAGTGTGGGGAAAAGAGAAATCATTCCCTTTGTCATGGCAGCAGTAAGCAACATAAGCCACCTGCTTTGGTGAATCATATTCAGATGGGGGGAAAGAATATAAAACAATAAAAAATTAAATATTGTAATCTTGACACTTGTCAATTAGAGAAAACTGAAGCCAAGTAAGAGGTGATAGTAACTGGATAAACAACAGATTTGAATATAAGAATATCTAAGGAAAGTAGTCACTGCACATTAGAGGCAGGGCATTCTGAGAAGCGACATTCAGAAACACAAAGTTTCGGGGGCAGACATAGATGCTGTGCATGTGTGATAGAACAAGAAGCCTACAGGCTAGAGTACCAGACTGACAGAAGGCTGGCATAAGGTAAGGTCAAGGAGGTGGCACAGAGGCAAAAGACAGAGTGGTGAGGCTTGTGAAAAGGAAGAGAATATATGGTTTTCAGTGCTCACTCTAGCTGCTAGGTGAGGAGCAGGGGAAATAAGGAGATGCAACCAGGCCAGTTACATAGGTCCAGATGGAGACAATGAAGCCGTGGGTGAGCACGGGACTGGCAGGAACCATGAGAGGAGACAGAAGCTGTGCAAATGAAGCAAGCAGCCTCTGCAGGCTTCTGACAAGCACTGCAGAGACAAAGGAGCTAGGAGCCAATGGAGTACTGTAGGCACTGTACCTTTGCAATGCTCAAATGTGTTGGTGGCCCTTTGGTATGCAAATTGAGCATGCTGGAGAAGTAACAGCATCTTGCCTTCCATATTAGTACTGATACCTGTGTGAAGGTGTTATTGGCGAGGAGGAGAAAGAAGAGGGAAAGCAGAGTTCAGGGTACTATCTCCACACATTGACCTTGGGAAGAGAGGGAAAAGGCTAACCACGTTAAAACTATCACAGACCACCCAATAGTACAGACACACGTGGGCTGGCGCAAAGCTGAGGGAGCAGGGGTAGAGAGGTAATACTCAGAGAAAGCTGGTCATGAGACCCTGTTCAAAAACTCCACATCACACCATACTGGGGCACAGGAAAGGCAGGTGGAGAGAGAGGGTCACTTGCCTGCTGGGAGACAGGAGAGGCCCTATGGGAGTCAAGGGTTCACATAGGGGAGGAGAAAAGGGAAGAGTTTTAAGAAGCTGGGCGGGCTCAGCTAACCGAGGCAAACTGCCCCAAAGGCCAGAACAAAGATGGGGTGAGAGTTCTTTTGCCTCTGGTTTGGCCACAGTGTGCTCAGTTGTTGAGAGCTTCCAGGGTGGCAAAGCAATGAGAAGGAAGTACCAGGGAGGACGCAGGTTTGCAGAGGCCAGTGGTCAGAGGGCCATCCCAGAGGAAGCCCTGTTGAAACCATTTTATGTTTTCATGGTGTAGGTTGTGAGGCTGCCTGTGGAGAGCCATGACAGGGATGGAGAGGACTGTAATATTCTCAGCAGCAAAGGCAGGGCAAGGGAGTGCGTGGATACAGAGGGAAGAGAATACAGGGGCCTGACCACTGACACTGGGGGCTGAGTCATCCTGTGAAATTAGACATCTCTGCTGGCCTGCAATGTTCTGTTGCTTCAAGAATGTGGCAAGCAGCAGAAGAGTCTGAAGATGCCCTCCCAGGGGTGGGGGTCTAAGGGGCAGGGGAAGAAGCACAATCTTAGGTTCTGCTGTCAGGATCTTTAAGAGTTCTTGACCACCTAAGAGAAGAACTAGCTCTGGGACAGGCAAGGTGCAGTAGGCTATGGGAAAGGTAGTGACACTCAGGCTCCATCCACGAAGTGGGAGAAGGGCATGCTCTTACTCTGACCTGAGCACAGTCTGTACAAGCTCAGGTGCAAGTGGGATCAAGGGTCACTCAACTGTCCACCCTGACCTTCACAGCAGAGATGCTGCAGCCCCAGCAAACTACCAAACAGGTGAGGAGGCCGAGGAAGGAAAAGAACAGGCCTACAGAAGTCCGGATCATAGATGGCTGGTGCAGGTGGAGGAATGAGGAGGAAAGGGCCTTCTGGAGGTTGACTCACTGTGGAAGGGTTGTTATGGTGACTGATTTACAGAACTATGACCCAGAAGGAAATTTCTAAGGCATGCCATCAACAGGTACAAAGTGTGGACCTGCTACCTGCTGTTCTGTTCTAACACCCAGAAAGATTAGCAAAGGAGTATATGAGTTATCTGGCTGTGTGATCTGCAGCAATTTGCTTAACCCTCCTCCCCTCCAAAGTGCTGCTTCACTTCTGCAAAGAGCTTTGGAATAATTGCAACCTTTAGAGGACAAACATAGAGACAATACCTGATATACAATAACAACCAATAACTGATACTATTATCACTAGCACATATCTTCAGACTACAACATTTTTAGACTATTCTTGCTTCATAGAAATTGGATAAACATGACTTGGGGACATATATGAAGTCCACATGAAATGCTAAGAATCTTAAAGGACACATCAAGAATAGAGAAAAACAACCGTCACCTGCTTCAAGATGATAAAACACATTCCCAAAGGCAGCTGAGAAAATGCACCCAGCTGCCCGGCAGTCGTATATAAAACAGAATGTCTGTTCTGTATATGGAAAAGGAATGGAGAGAGCACAAGGGGATGGATAGTAAATCGGAAGGCCATTGAGGAACTGGGTGGAGTGATCTTGGGGGTGGCATATGTGTAAACTCTCACAGACCAGCAAGTTTCCCTTCAGTGAGCATAGGGGTGAGGAACAGTGTGAGATGCTGGGTGGGGCTGGTTATTAAAGAAGCCAAAAAGGTCTAAAGACAGCCAAAAAAAAAAAAAAAAAAAAAAGAAGGGTTTGCAACGATCATTTCCGCTGCAAAGTCAACTGTGAGTTTGAGGGGTTCTCAGAAGCCTCTCTATGAACCAAGCAGGGGACAGAGCATTAGCTAGAATATTTAGCAGGGAATTTTTCTTCCCTGCAGCTGTGTGTGGGATGTGCTATACCCTAGAAGATCCCACAGGATGCAGTAAGACTTTCACAGAGATGTCCAATTGTGACAGTAAGTTTTGAAGTGCCAAATCAGGAACTAGATGGATATGAAAGCATTTGGTGTCTATGTTGAACACATTATGAAATGAAGAGCATTTATCAGCATAATTCTCTTAACAATACTGAACTCACAGAATATGTTTTTGAGATAAAAATAGAAACAGTAAAGTACTAGATATTTCAGTGTACATGAGGCTGGAAAGATTGGTCCCTATGGTGATATGAACCCCACACAGAAAGCAGACTAGTCTGCTGTGCTTATTGCACAAGGCCTCCATCACCATTTGTAAAACGGTTCCTTTGTTAATAAACTATTAAAACGTCCTTGGCCTGGCATGAGTGCATTCTTCACTGCAACACACTCATAATACCAAGTACGTGATCTCAGCATTCCATAGCTTGCTACATTTTCCAGACATAAAAACTAAAATGCACAGGGAGCAGGCCACAGAAGAACATAAGCCACTGTGGAAACCAGTTTTCAGCTGGCTGGGAATCTGAGCCTGCAGGAATTCCCATACCTTCTAATCAAACACATGCAGTCTGGGTTACATAGCCACAGATCAATATTCCAACTCATGAGAAGCAAACAGGAAAGCCTCATCTTCACAATGCTATGATTCTGATTGATTTTTCTCCTAAGGGACCAGAGGATACAAACTGCAAAACAGCTCTCAGCAACTGAATGCAACATGCTCATCTTCTTCCCTCTGAGCCCAGTTGTACGTGTGAGGACAGTGTGCTAGCCTAGAGGGGAACATCCAGCCTGAGTGGTAAAGAAAAGGTCTCTAAGCCTGATGTGGCTGCACATACCCTTTAATCCCAGCACTCAGGAGGCAGAGGTAGGTGATCAAGGTAGGCCTGTTCTACATAGCTAAGTCCAATGGAGCTGAAGCTACAGAGAGACCCTATCTCAAAAAGACCAAACAAAAGAGATCCACAAATGAGGGAGAACATACTTGGCTGTTTTTCTGTGTCTGTGTTACTTCACATAGTACAACAGTTTCTAGTTCCATCCATTTACTTGCAAATTTCATGATTTGTCTTTTTTACAGCTAAGCAGAAGAGGCCCCAATCTTAGCCAAAGAACTATTGGTAGCTGATTACTGCTGAGTGAGGGAGAGCTAATCTTTAAGGGACTGACACTAGATAGGACAACTAGCCCCCAGTGGATGAACTTACACTGAGGGCCATCTGAGTTCACTGACTTGACTCCATAAGTTATAACATAACTGACAAGATGCATGAAATCTAGCCAGGGAGGGGTGCTGTGGGAGGGTGTGGATGAGGGAGGAGGTATAAAAATAACGTGACTGTATGAAATATACAAAAATTCAATACAAATACTTTGAAGTAAAGGAAGGCCAAAAAATAAATAAATAAAATAAAGATTACGAAAAAAGGTATGTCTATCAGAACTGGCAGAATAAGAGTCTCCACAAGGCTGAGGAGGGTGCATTCAAACTCTCACTCATCAAGAGGGCTAAAGCTGGAAAACCAACTCCCAACTCCTCCTGTTGCACTGCAGCATGCCCATAACCAAGTCACTGGGCTTTGTTAGTCCTGTTCCACCATCCAGTAACTAAACATGGTCATGTACCACATAGCAACATTCCAGTCAACCTCATATACAATAGTCGCCTCTCAGACATATTCAGTTTTTTAGGTCACCTGGCTCGTCTCTCTGTTCATCTAGCAGAGAGACACCACATAAACCTTTCACTCCAATGAGATCTGGCTGGTGACTGGCCAATTCTGATTATTTCACTTCTGAGCTTCTAATCCTCAAAGACTTGGCACATGGGACATGGTGGAGCTAACAACTCTAGCAGTCTAACTACTCATGCATCATCCTATCAGACAAGCTCTCTATTCCAGGAGATACTGTTACAGCTGGGTTTCTGTTGCTGTAACTGAACACTACCAGCCACATAACTTACAAAGAACAAGAGTTCTACAAGCTGGAAGTTCAAAAGCATGGCATTTGAATTTGCTAGGCACCTGGAGGGGGCCAATATTATGCATCACAACAAGAAGGAGGCACCACATGGTGAGTCAGGCCTACGAGCTCAGGTCCCTCCTCCTAATGCCATCCTGAGACTCTACCCTCAGAACTTTATCTAATCCTAACTGCCTCCTCAAAACATCACTTCCAAATGCCAGCAACACAGGAAATTGGGCTTAATCTTCCAAACTCTCTCCTGTCCCCTGATCTAAATCATTTCTACTCAATAAGGCCTGTTCAACACTAGAGCTCTATATTTTTTTAATATGGCCTGACATATTTGTTCACTGGATGGGAGACAGATTCTTCCTGCCCCTCCCCACTCTTTCTCTGTCTGAATATATCCGGCATGTTAATGCTTCTTCTCAGATATTTATTTCACATTCCCTGGCCCTGACCTTTCCTTCTTTCCTGTTTAGCAGGCATTTCTCGTAAACAGGGATGGGCCTCATTCTTGCATTCAGATAGTTTTACTAACAACGATCGACAAGGATCTATGAGAGTGCTACCAGGACAGATAAGCATGCTAAATCCATTTGCTTCTTAGACCAAAAGCAGAGATTTCTCAGACTCTCTGTGGTTAGTTAATCACTCTAAATGTAGAGTACTCAATTACTTAAAGCTTATGCATTTCTACTACCAGTCCATCTCCAGTTCTTTCTTTTGGTCACTTTAGGAAATCAAAACAACAGTCTGAAATTGTCCTGTAATAACCCTTCTATGACAGCATGTTTGTCTGGTGATCTTTTCTGAAAGTTCTTGGTCCTACAAATAAAAACAAAAAAATTTTTTAAACCACTAAGTTCCTCTAAGACCTGGTCCAAAGCAAGAATTACCAAAGGACAACTCTACAATTTCATAGCATCACTTATTAATAGAAAAACCCATGCTAACATTGCAAACATTTGGCCTACACATTAAGGATTAATGTGATGCTCAATGAGCTTTGTCCTGACTAGTGTGCTTGTCCATGGATATGCTCCAGCTGGAGAGCAGCTAGAAACAATCTACTTATTTCCCTGATAGAAGTCTTTGGATGTTTGCAGCTACCTCAAATTTCAGAACGAAATTTACCATCTGTCAGTCTTCAGGAAGCAGCTAATAGGAGTTTTCAAAAATGCCAACTTCATCCTATTCCTCCCAAAACCGTACCCCTCAGTGCTTCGAGACATCTGAAGTTTAGTATCCTGGGCACATCTTGAAAGCCTGATATGAGTAGGTCCAACACACCTAATCAATCTGCCTCTCTCCATAACAACCACACTCCCTAGCAGGCAGCCCTCCACCCTCAGTCCAGAAAGCTAGGCAAGCTCTTTGCTCTGCCTGAGATTCTCTTTTTTTTTCCGTTGACCAGGCTCCTTATCTGGCCTGGTAAATGCCTATTTCCAACATCTACTTGTAGGCACCACACTCAGCTCTGGAGGGGCACAGATGAATCAAGCTGGACTATGGCATTTCTGCTGGATTCTCAACAGCATCAAAAGCTCTCTGATCTTATTCCACACACAAGGCCCTCAACAGAGATCCAGGCACATGGAAGGACACCATAAATGTTTGCTGCAGCAACAAAAGACCAGCTAAAGAGCAAAGATCATTCCAGAAAGACACACACACACTGATAGGTATGCCAGTCTTTGTAAAAACTCCTACAAGTAGAATAAGTTTCATTGCATTTCATATTTCAAAGCAGCATGAAATCATTATATGAAAAATGCAGGGTACCATGATTCAAACTATTGTCAGTCATTATAAAGCTGTTAATATTCAAATTTATTCACACTTTGCCGTGCTCTGTTGTGCAGTATCCACATGTACTAGGTAAGTTCGAAATACTGAACTTCTGATGACTGAGCGCATAGGACAAACACTTATTCAAACACAGTGTTTTCAAATGTCTCAAAGTGTAACATGTTAATCTTGTACTGTGTCTTATCATCCCATATTGACAACTATTTCTGACATGACATGAAATACATCAAGTTGTCCATCTCAACATAGCTGCTATCCAGATGGCTAGTCAAAATTATGAAACTCATAAACTAAGTCAAGGGAATAAGAGGGCTAAATGCTGCTGAGCATGGTGGTACATGCCTTTAATTCTCAGCACTTGGGAGACAGAAACAGGCAGAGCTCTGTGAGATCAAGGCCAGGCTGGTCTACACAATGAGCTCTAGGCCAGGTGGAGCTACAGAGAGATCCTGTTTCAAAAGAAAAAGGAAAAAAAAAAAAAAGGCAAAGGACTAAATGCAAGCATGAACGCACAATTGAATACTGTAACCAAAGTAGCAGTTCCCAAGACTGTCCAGCATCTGTAATACCTGTTTTCTGTGTCAATTGCCACTGGGCAGTATTTCTTCCCTGACTGGTCATCATTACTTTAACCACACAGAACAGTAGAATCTGGACTTGGAAAATGCAAAGCGATGAAGATACAAGGACAGGATGAAGAGTTCTGGGGCCTCTCTCCACAATACTGTGACCAGAGAGATATTTTCACACATTACCACCTTTCAATCTCTGAGATACCTCCTTATCAAAAGAAATCAGATTTTTCTTAAACCAGGAGTATTTTCTCTCAGGAATCCTAAGGATTCTCTGGTTCGTGAACTGTTACATTACTTCTTTTGAAACTTTTACACATACTTTACAGTCAGTCAAGTACACAGTCCCACAGGAATTACCAGTTACATCAAATGAAAGGAAGGCTCCTCAAAATGGAAAATAAACTACAACTTGGGAGAAGAACTGGGGAATAATGATAAAATGTAAATATCACAATGTGCAAACCAAAAATTCAGTGAATCATGTCATGTGGTGTTCCAAGACTCTCTTTATCAAAAACCATTCAAAATGTTTCAGCTTCATCACAGAATCAGTTGATATACTCCACAGTAGACTTGTGCTAGGTTCTTCTGAATAGTAAATGCCTCAACTTTTCAAATGTGAATAAAAGCCATATCTTCCACCATCAAGAAGTCTGTTGCTCTCTTCTTTGGGCCCCTGGCAGCATCTATGAAGCAACCCCACTGTGAGAGAGTGAGGTCAGGGACCAGATGGACAGAGCCTCCGCTGGGCTTCCAGAACAGCCATCTTTGCTGTGGGGATGTTTTATGAAGTAGTTATTTTGAGGAACCACAGACACATGAGAAGCTCTAGAAATAGCAGACGTGATTCTTTACTAGGGGAAATCCCTTTCATAGGGGTACCTCCCTCTCTACAGCAGGAAAGAAGGAGCCTCAAAACCCCACAAGAGAGTAAGTCTCACTATCGTTTACCTCCTTTCCTGGTCACCTTCCTTTAACTGTCTCCCCGACCTCCTTCTTTGCTTTTAAGTGAAGATGGTATACAAGCTGAATTCTGGAACATTGGTTAAGACTTAGTCATTTTTCTAAGCATCTTGCAGGGGTAAGGATGAGCATGTGTATGCTATTACACTTCTGTTTTCCTCTTCTTTTTCTGCCTTTTATTACAGGAGTATGCACTAGCTAAGTACTGTAAAGGGGAGAAAGGACATTATTTTTCTTCTCTGACTTTCCTGACTTGGAGAAACCATAGAAACAAAACAATGAAAACACAGCACACCCCAAACACCCAGGACTCCCAGCAGGGCATCATCAGTCATCATGGAAGTCTCCAAGCTGAGCCAGCCCAGGCACCAAAAAAGTCAGTAGTTTCCAGCTGCCTTGTCCATGATTCTAGAAGACATAGTAGAAACATCAAAAACACCAAAGAAAGAGGTGGCCCAGGGCACTTGTTCAATTACTGCTACAGAATGCCATCAGAAGCTATTTTTCCAGATTGTTCTCCCCTAACTCACCTTGCCATCTATTCACTAATGGTGGGCAAAGAGTTCTGCATTCTTCACATTAGGAGGCAGTGTCATTTTTAATGAGTTCCCTGTAGATTCAAGCAAATGCAAAAGAGCTTATCTATCTTATTTCATGTAAATTCACACATTTCTCTTTGTTTAGACAGTTTGTTCTGTCTCCTAGATTGTCCAACATGAGGCTAGAGGCTCAACAAAGCAACCTGGAAAGCTTATAAATAGGCTGGGCCCCATTTTGCTGAGCTGGGTAGCAGCCTGAGACACAGGGCTCCCTCCAGAGGTTTGGGCACTGCAGAAATATCCAACAGAAGAGAGACTTGCATGTTACAACATGGACTTCTCTGGGTCACTGAGCTGTGTATTTATGTTTAGGAAAAAAAGAATCAAAATGTGGCAACATTGATTTGGGATACTTAAAACACAATCAGGAGTTACAAAAGATCACAAACCATCTTCAGCTGATTCTTTCACATGGGCCGCAGGTTGGTCACCTCCAGTGACTGTTGGCCTTTGAAACACAGTTGAACGTTTTTTTTTTGTTGTTTTGTTTTTTTTTTTTTTTTTTTTTGAAACAGAGTCTTCTGTAGCCCCAGCTGGCCTGAAACTTTCTATGTAGAGGAGACTGGTCTTGATCTCACAGAGCTACACCTGACTCTCACACACACACATACCACTGCACACTGCTCAACATGGTTAACCTTTGCTGGATTGCTGACCAGCACAGTGGAACTCATTCCCAACCATACACACAGTCTTAGAGTACATTCTAACACCTTTTTCCAGGATACATTAATTTTGACTAGCACCAATATAATAACTTCTAACAAATGATGTAACTGTCAACCTCCATGGGATTTAGAGTCTAAATATAGCTACTATTTTGTAAATCTCAGAGCACAAATCTGAGTCGCCTGAATCTTTGTTGTCTATGATTGCAAGCCAAGGAGCTCCAAATAAATGTAATTTTCTTTGTTTTTTCAACTAGCAGGTTTTGTTTCTCTTCAACAATTTTAATTTTTAAAAATATTTCATTTATTACTTCTATTTTATATATATGAGTGTATTGTCTGTATGCTTGTAAGTACACCTGTGCCATGCAATGCCCATAGAGGTCAGAAGAGGGTGTCAGATTGACCTGGAACTGGAGTTAAGAACAGTTATTAGCCTCCATGTGGGTGCTGGGAATTGAACCTGGGTCCTATGCAAAATCAGCCAGTGCTCGTAACTGCTGAGCCATCTCCCCAGGCCCAGTGTTCAACAATTTTAAAAGAGAAATTTTTAGAAAGCAGAATGCAGGGCTCACAGTTTACATAGGCTCTCTGGTTGGTCACTCTCAGGGCCTGCTAGCATATTGCAGAAACAAGACCCAGGGAGAAAATAAACTAGCCAATGTGGTATGGAAATCAGGCCTGGCCTCCCAGCTGGATTTTGCTTGTGATTAGAGTTAAAAGTGGGCTTCCATGGTGACTGGCTCATTCACTTTACATTAGATCACATTAGCACTTTCCATTCAGTCCTGGTCTTTTGACAGAACTTCAGGACTAGCAGCAGCAGCAGCTTTACATGACTTACAGTCAACACTTGATTTACAGATGTGAAAACCAACGCCCAAAGGAAGGTAATTCACTGGGAATACTATGGCCTGCTACAGAAACCCATGAGTCAGGGTTGTCTGATTCCTGTGACACTCCTTGTGCACACTCAAATGGGACTCACCTGGGGTCCTTGTGTGCCCTCCCAGCCTCACCTTCCTTGGAGGTTCCACTACTCAGTAGGAGGGTAGGAGTCTTTGGTGCCTGATACTTTGCTTTGGAGGCCTAGCAGATTCACACTACACTACATTGCATCATTCGTTCCATTTCATTTTCATAATACTCCCAAACTTCAACCTTCAGACATTTATGGTAGGTAGCTTCAAAATGTCACTCTGGACTTCTGAACTTCTGTTGTGAAGAATCCAAGTTCTCCTTATGTGTCTCTGTTCACACAAGCAGAGCTGAATGCTCAGAGGTAGTAAGCAGTGTATTCAAATGAGGATATGCACCCAATCTCTGGCATCTCATTGAGAAGACTCCAGGTTCTCCATTCACAATGAACAGGCACATCGATAAAATGCTGAAAGAAATCTTGAGGTCTACATAAATAGTGGAAAATTCTGTTCCATTTACAAAAGAAATTCAAACTGCTTTTATCGCCATGCTTTTTATAAGGTCATAATATAAAACTGCATGTACCCTTGATCATGTTTAAACATACTATCTGGACAGGTGGTAAAAATGATTCAAGCCTTTTGAAGTTGTCTTCTGCCTTGCTGAAGACATTCCATCTCATTCTATATCCTGATAAGTATGGACTAATGTAGAACATACCCCTTCCCTAGAAGAGCTACAAGAAAACCTACATTTTGGCATTCATCTTCTATAATTTTGCAATGAATGAGCTACTTATGCTGAATTTAAGCAAATAATTATCTTCACACACATAGCATAGAAGGTTTTTGGGCACACAGAGGTTGAGTTAAGCTCTCATAGGCAAGAAGCAGTGTGCAAACGTCAATCAACACCTGGCCTTGCCCCTCTGTAACTATTCCATAAAGTCTCCTAGACATTACAGTCCATTGAGCCAAGAATTCAGCCCTTAGCTGCCTGTTTTAGCTGCTTCCTGCCATGAGTCCTCACCATGATGGATTCTTATCCCTCTGGAACCATAAGCCAAATAAACTCTTCCTTTAATAAGTTTCTTTGGTAATGATGTTTTATCACAGCAACAGAAAAAGAAACAAAAACTAATACACACCCTTTGAAGGATAGACCTATTTCCTGTCCCTCTTTATCTTACAGTACCTGTTACTATGCCTAGAACAAGGACTTAACACATACCTGCAGATTTTACTTGGTTTTTAGGAAATAATACCTTTTCCTGCAAGCAAATAGAAATTAAGCCTGAATTTTCATGGGTTTTTGAGTGGTTCCAACCAGTTGAACTGTAACTAATTATAACTTCAGCATTTTTTCTGTGCATAACACAAAAATGTTCAAGTAATTTTATGACTCCAAAACAGAAGCAAGATACATTTTCACCTCAAATGTCCCTTTCTGGACTAGGACAGCACACTGAATTTAATTACCTTCCTGAATCTCAGACAATCCCTCAGTCAATCCCTCAGTCTTTCTTGGTCTTTCATAATCTTGATAATTCTTCTTATTACAGACAAGATATCTTGTTAAATATCTGTACTGTGAAATTCAGAATTCCTGAATTTTTAAATAACATATATATATATATATACATATATATATATTGCTATTATTGTTCTATTATATTATTGGTCATTATTGTTAATCTCCATCTGTGCTGAATTTATAATCACAGGCATGCATTGATAGGAAAAAATACAGAATACATAGTGGCCAGTATTCCCTGGTTTCAAGTGTCCATTAATCTCTTGGGACACTGAAAGACCTATAGTTATGGAGGGCCCACTGTATGCCGCGATTCCTCTGTTCCCTGGCGGGGACTACTGAACATGCCTATCTGAAGCTGGTCTGCTGCATGGGCAGGCACTGTCTTGGATGCCATTACTCTTGTGGCCCGCCCTGTGCTGCCCATCCTGTGCTATTGCTCATCCCTCTTCCACAGTCTCCTCCTCAGTCACGCACACTTGAGTAGGCCAGGGGTTGCTGTGGTGCACTTACTGATCTACCTGGACAAAGGCATCAGGCTAAAAGTTGGCATCCCAGGAAGCCTGAAGCCTGCAGCCTGCAGCCTTGCATACACCTGCAGAAGAAGCCACCTGTCCAGTTAAGGGCTTCTAAAGCTTCTGGTGACCGTGCTTCAAAATTCCCTGAAATTGGGAATGAGGAAGAGAGGAGCTTTCTGTTTCTTCGACATCTCACTTCTACCCCAACTACTGGAACCAAAAAATATATGAGTTCCAGCTTTACCTTCTCAAGCAAGTAAATTTCTCATGCTGTTGTTGCAAGATTGCTAACCCAGAATCTCCCACATGTTAGGAAAGTACTCCAGGCCTGAGCTGCACTCTGAACCCAGCACTTCCTGTTTTCTGTGTTGCAGGTATCCTTCCTCTGGGACACTTCCTGTCTTCTTTGACCTTTCTTACATGCATGCCCCAAGTTCGTTCAAGCAGTTAGGCCTTCTCTGATCACTGTATACCTACTCCACAGCACACATAGTTTTCAACATGCTTAGTCTTTATTTGCATGGTTGGTTTTGCTATTAGCTCCAGCCAGGCAGGGCTTTGTTTCAATGTCTTGAAGTAACTTTAGTACCTAGAACAGGGCTGACAGATGAAGGTGGCCAGAGAGTGGTCACATCAGGTGGGAGGAGTGTCCTCTCTCCACAGCAGTCTTCCTTAATTCACAATTTAGTAGGGTTTTAAAGTATGAGTTATCTGTGCTCTACCACTGTCTGACAATAATAAATGTAAAAAATTTCAGAACTAAACACTTTATCATTTTAATTGTTCACAATTCAAAGTGGCATGATAAAACCACACTGTCACCAAAACCTGTGGCTCCAGGTTCAGTGTCTGGGTATTTAGTTTTCAAGAGGCTCAAATGACTCATTCCCTCCAGCATTGAAGCCTGCAACATACTTTTTCTTTTCCCTTGGGCCAGTTCCACATCCTACATGCAGCTCTCCCTGGCAGATGTCTCACAACTCCGGAATCTCTATCATCTTGAGGTTACCACTGCAACCCAAGCTTCATTTCAGTTTCACACAATAACCTCTCAGGGCCTTTCAGGCTCACAGGGCCTTTCTGCATCAACTCCAGGAGTGCCACATATTGCCAACCTCAGCAGCTCTCTGAAACATTGGAAGAATCCACAACTCCCTCACTTATATATCTTCTATTTCTCCAAAGCCACCACCACTAGGACAGACATTGCCATGATTAGCTGCTACACTGGGATGGCCTTCATGGACCACATTTGCAGCAGCGTCTGTATGCTTTTTGGAGGAAGAAAACCATTAACCTTTCACTGGAGACTTGGCCTGGTCAGGTCTTGCCCTGAAGGGATAGAGGAAGATTTGCACATAGAGCAGGTGGCTTCTTTTTAACAATTACAGCCTCTTTTCCAGCATATGCCCTGGGGGCAACAGTAAATTTTCTGGTACTCTTTTGTTTTTCCTCCAAACTCTACATTTTATACTTCTTTTTGGCCCATTTTCTCTTTTCCAATATAGACATACATAAGATTAATCAGTAATAATCATGCCACTGACTCAAATGTTATTGTTTTGAAAACTCACCAAATTAAGTAGTCCTCTACTTCTTAATTTAAGCTCATGAAAGTTCTTAGGGCATGGGCATAAAGGAGCTAGATTTTTTATATATTTATTTTTTACCAAAATATCACATAAATGGCCTCTAAACCAGTTGTTAATACAGTCTTTGTTTCCCTCTTAAGGGCTGAGTCCCACTGTCCAAATATTCGCAGAACTACTATCATCCAGGCTCCTACCAAAATGGCTTCTTAAGCTCTATTTACACCATTAAGTCACTCTTCTAGCCCAAAGTTCCAAAGTCTTCCATATCCCTCCTAAACACAACACGGTCAGGCTCTTCAAAGCAACAACCACACTTTTTGGTCCAACTTCTAGATTAGTTACTTTCTGTTACTATAATAAAACACCACGACCAATAGGAACCTATAGAAGAGTTTATTTTGGTTCCAGGGAGAAAGTCCATAATGGCAGAAGAGGTGTGGAGGCAGGCCTAGGTAGCTGAGAGAAGGAGATGGAAGTGGGACAAGGTTAGAAACTCTCAAGTCCCGCCCCACCCAAATGATATACTCCCTCCATCAAGGCACCATGTCCTAAAAGTTCCATAACCTCCCCAACCAGCACCACCAACTGAGGACCACATGTTCAAATACGTGAGTCTATAGGGGACATTTCTCTTTCAAACTGTCATGAGCACAGGGCATCTCAAGACTGGTGTTCAAGTCACCTTAAGTTTTAAATAATGGCCCCAAAGCACTACAGTAGTGATGCTGGCAATTTGGATACACCAGAGAAAAGTCATGAAATGCTTCCTTTAAGCAAAAAGATGAAAATGTTTGTCACAGTATGTAACATAATATATAAGCATGGCTCAGTACTATTCTTTGTTTCAGACATCCACTAGGAACCTGGGGAATTACTCTTCTCAGACATGGAGGTGTATTACTTTTTTTCATTGTGGTGACCAAATACATGGCAAAAGCAACTCAGGAAAGAAGGGTTTATTTTGGCTCATGGTTCAGGAGATACATTCCATCATGTCAGAGACAGTATGCCAACAGAATCTGATCCTGTTCATGGCAGAAGTGTGACAGTGCTTCTTCATATCTCAGTGCAAAAGGAAACAGAAATCTCAGAATGCAAGTGGTGTGGTTTATCACTCTCCCTACAGTCCTCTATCTACCTGGTCCCCATATTCAAAGGTTTCCACAACCTCCTAAAATACTACCAATAGCTTGAGACCAAGTCCAAGTGTTCAAACACATGAGACTATCAACTGTCAAACCACAACATTCCATCCTTAAATTCCACTGGCTTATGGCCATGACATTATGCAAAATGTATTTACTCCAACTTCAAAAGTTCTCAAAGTCTTAAGAATTCAAACTCTGTTCAATAACCCAGAGTCCCATTTCTTTTCTAAGATCAAATACAATCTCTTAACTGTGAGCCCCTGCAAAATAAAAACAATAAACTACATGCTTCCAATACTCAATGGCACAAAGTAAACATGCCCATTCCAAAATGGAAGAATAGAAGCACAGGAAACATAAAACTAAAGCAATATCAAAACCCATTAAGGCAAATGCCAAACCCTTCAGCTCCAATTCCAGTAAGCATATAGGGCTTAGAATGGCATCATCTGAGCTCCGATGGGCTAGGGTTGTCCCACACCTACAATGTTGATGCGTGTAGTACATATGACCTCTCTCTTGGGCTCACCGTATTCAGTGCCTGAAGCTGTCTTCAGCAGACATTCCACATCTCTGTCATCTTCAACATCTTGAGGCTTCCATGACAACTTAGACTTCACCTTCATAGCTTTATTGACAGCCCACCCAGAAAGTTAATGCAGGGAATACAACCCTGCTACACAGTGTCTAACCACACTTGTTTTCTAGAACCTTGGTGAAAGCCTCTAAGACCTTAGAATGAGTTCTATATGCCTGTAAAACCAGCACTACGTGGGTGATAATGCCATGTTGTGATGCCATCTTTAGAGGTAGTCTTGCCCCTTACACTTTAGCTTGAGTTGTCTCCAAGAACCTGTGCAGATTAACTTAGAAAAATATTTCCTTAGGTGATCTTATTGGAGCAGGGTATCCTAACACCTTTGACGGGTGGGATCTTATCCTCAAGCTACCATTCCTATTGTCCCAATGCAGAAATCTGAGAACTCCCTGTAGAGATCTAGCTTTAAACAGTTACAGCTTTTTTATCCACACTACCCCTGTGCACAACGTTAAACTCTCATGTTCCTCTCCTTAACAAACTGTACCGTCTCACATCTTTCTGCTTTATTTGATGATATTTCTTATTCTAAACCTGTCTTTAAAAAGTGACTAGTAACCATATCCGCAGTCAGAAAATAATGTTTTAAAATTTCCTTTTCCAAACAAATTAGTTGAATACTTTTGAAGTCATCCTTATTCAAATTTTTAGGAAATGGACAGAATATAGTCATCTTCTTTGCCAGAATGAGATACAAATGGCCTCCAGCACATTCCTGACCATCCTTCTTCCTCTTTGAAACCATGTGAGCATAGAGTTTATTGCCCGAATTTCTTTTTTACCTTTTTGTGTGTAAGATGCATGTTTGTGGATGTGGGAATTTCATGTGAGTGTGGGCATTCTTTTGTGCAAGTGTGGGTGTGCAATTGCATATGCATGGCATGGTGTGCACGTAAAGCTCAGAAGACAGCCATAGGTGTTAGTCCTCATCCTCCATTTTGTTAGAGGCAGGGTCTCTGTTGTTTATAGTTGCAAATACCAGGCTAGCTGGCCTGCAGCTTCTAGAAATTCTCTGTCTCTACCTCCTATCTCACAGGAAAAACACTGAGATTACAAATATGGCTGGTGGGCTTGGCTTTAAATGAGTTCTGGGGATTTGAATTCAGGTCCTCATGTTTGTATGGCAAGAGCTTTATCCCTTGAGCCATTTCTCTACACTGTTCTCTGCATTTCTATCAGCATTTTCATCTTTTATATTCCCATAAGAGTGGCTCATTAAGTTTTACTTATGACATTCTAGAGCTTCTCTAGCCCACAGAGAAACTCTTCCAATTCCTCCCACAAATCACTTCCACAGGCCTATGAACAACATGGTCATGCTTATAATAGCAATGAACCCTACTTCTGGGATCAATTTTCTATATTAGTAACTTTTTCCTGATGCTGTACTCAAATATCTGTAAAAGAAACTTACAAGAGCAGGGATTTATTCTGGCACACAGTTCAGGGCATATCAGGGGAAAGAAGGCACAGCAGTGGGAACAGCTCCTGTTCACAGTAAGAGCAGTACAAGGCTACTACTAGTTCACATCTCAGCTGATCAGGAAGCAAAAGGAGCTCAGGCCAAAAGCAGAGGGATCTATAGCCTTCAAGCTCCACAGCTATGGCTCTCCATCTGGTAGCTAGGCTTCATGTCCAAAAGGCTCCACAAACTTCCAAAACCCCACTAACAAGCTATGGGCTAACAAGCACATAATCCCATGGGAGTCAATTCACATTCAAACTAAGCCAAGGCGCAACTATTATGCTTGGGGAAGTAGAACCAAAATATAACAAAAACAAAATTCAGAAAAAGTCTATCCTTCAAATGCATTTAATTCCTCAGGAGTTAAGCAAATACTCCCTTTCACAATCCAAAATGAGTAAACATGCTGTTCTTCTGTGGGTTATATCCCATCTCCTGAAACTCCAACATCCACAGACTCTGTCATTCAGAAGATCTGGGACAATAAGACAACAAAACAATAGCTTCCCAGAAAACACACCCCACAGCCATGTGGATAAACATGGCCTTATCTGACTTGGAGGGAAAGAACCTAAGTAGCAAGGTCACATCCCTGCACAAAGCCATAGGCATGCAGGTGGTGAGGACAAGAAAAGTATTCCAAGTAGTTCTTGTCATTACTATCTTATCATTATTTTTTATGTCTCTGATATAATTTTCTTGGTTTTGTACATGTCTTAACAGATGACCTCAAAAGAAATTGCTTGATACAAAAGATCAGAGTGAAAATTAGTGCCAGAGGTCCAAGTTTAAATCTTCCATCGCTACCTTTTGCTGGCTAAATGATACCGAATCAATAACTTACCCCAATTATACTTAAATTTCTTCATTAATAAAATAGCATTAATAATAACATGTTTTTGTAATAGGACCCTCATACGCAACTGATAGCTTCATGCATCATCCAAAACACATGATCAAGGCTGACAAATTCTTTTAATCAAGTAATTATGAATAAAACTTAAGCTCAAGATTGACCCTTTAAAGATGATCCTTTAATCTGCTACTACCTAGTCCCTTTTATATTCAGAAATAACACATGAGTGAATGATGCAGTATCTCTCCATCTTCTAATAAAACCAACAGCACAATTTTAATTCAAAGCTTATGTTTACAGTTGACATTTATTAAACAGTTTATCTGTTTTTAAAATGAGATCACTGTAGGACATATGCAGTCTATTAAGTAAAATGATAAAGGAAGCCACAATAAAATAATATATACACAATATAATAAAATTAAATATGAGGAAAACAAACGAGCAGATACAAACAATGAGCCGTTCAATATATGTTTCAGAAACCTTCCCACCAATCAGAGAACTAGATTTCCTTATACCTGCCTCTTTCTAAAATACTAGCCCTAATGGATTTTTTAATTAATTAAGACACTTTGGAACCAGACTGGTTTCTTGAACTTAACTTTACAGTTCACAGCTCAGCCTCACTGGTTCCTGCTGGGTAACATAGTGAGTAGCTAGCAGACACAAACTCACACAGGGACAAACCAGGGTTGGGTGCTGACACCAGGCCTCCTGGTATCTTCCAGGAAACTCGGCTAAATCAGAAAAAGCCCCGAAAGATTGCTCACCTTTCCCTTCATGTTTGTATTCTGAAATTGCATTTTTAGTTTCTGAAGAAATTATTATACTTCAGCATACTAATTACAAAGTGCTCACCCAAAACTCAGCAAATGCAGAAGAGACTCTCAGAATTCTACACAGGAAAAGTAGAGTGTATATCAGTTTTCATTCTGATTTTAAAATTACAAAATAAGGCTTACCTCCTCAGCAAATATTAGGTGGACAAAATGAGGAATCAGTAATATTTGTGTTTTGATTGTCCTTATCTCCTGATGAAGAGGCCAGCATAATTTTTAAAGATTATAAAATAAGATTAAATTCTGAGAAATCCATTCATGTGAGATCAAGACCTTCATGGGGATGCAGAGAAGATCCTGGGCCTAACCCATCAGCTACTACCCACCACCAGTGAGAAAAGGTTTCCCATCCTCCCTTGTCAACAGAGTATGGGATGTATCCATCACATCTTTGTCTGTCTGTCGGTCCGTTTCAGTGCTGAGGCTGGAGCCCAGACTGTCTGTGTGCTACACTGAAGGGCTATACCCCCAGCTAAAACCTATTTTCACTGGAGAATGAAAACTTACCAGATTCAGGTTGGTGCCATAATGCCTCCAGAAATCAAGTGGCTACTACTGATCTACATCTTATACAAGGAAAAAAGAAATCTAAGATATGACAGAGATTTCCTTTAAAAAATACTGTCCTCATGTTAGTAAAAACTTAATGAACTCCAGACCACCCCAGCAACACAATAAAAGGCCAATTTTTTATCTGCCATGGAGAAAACCTTAATCTCTCTTAATCAGAGATGACTCCTTCTCTTCAACCCAACTTCCATTTCAATAAAACCATTTGCCTATAAAGACTACTTCCTCCACTTTCTTTTCACTTTCATTATAATTGTGATGGAAGTGACCTCATATTCAGACAGGCAGAGCAATCAAAGGGTAAGTGGGTGTGCCAAAAGACAGCAACATATACACCAATCACATTCTTAAGTTATGTTTCTCTCTATGATCTAACTCCTAGAATAATTATTAACATATACTTAATGGCTTTTGATGATCATTTCAAAATAAAGTCTACTTTAAAAAAGTCACCAATAAAAGAGTCTTCAGTGAGCATCATATTAAATGGTGAAAGACTGAAAACTTTTTATGTAAAATTAGCAGCAGTCAGGTGTAGAGTAGTGAATACCTTTCATCTTTACGTGGCCTCAAGGGACAGAGGCAGGAGGATCACTATGAGATTGAGGCCAGCCTGGACTACATTGTGAGATACAGGCCAATTGAGGCTATAGGGAGACCCTGCCACAAAAAAAAAAAAAAAAAAAAAAACCAAAAAATTAATAAAATAAAATTAAGAACAAAGCTGAGAAAGAGAATCGTGAGACAAAGAGGCAAGAAAATAAAAAAGCATTCAAATGTGAAGTGGTTATCACTGCTAGCAAATGCAGTGATCTTGTACATGAAAACCCTAAGGATCACAAACACACATAAAACTAGACACATATAAACATGTAGAGAGAAAGAGAGAACACTGTAATAAATAAACGAACTCAGCAAAGTGACAGGATATGGTCGATGTTGAAAATTTAGTTAATTTCTTCTATACTCCATCAGTGAACATGAAATTACAAAATTAATTTCATTTATAGTAACATCAACAAAATACATATCTATAGTATGTATAGTACAAACTACACTATAGTATAAACTATGACATACTCAAGGGCTAGAGCAATCACTCAGTGGTCGAGAGAGCTCACACAGCTCTTGCACAGGACCTGAATTTCCTTCCCAGCATTCATGTCAAATGGCTGACAACCACCAGCTCCAGGGAATCTAAAAGCCTCTTCTGGCCTCCATGGGCACCTGTACTCATATGCACCTCTCTCTCTCTCTCTCTCTCACACACACACACACACACACAAACACAAATAAATCTTGAAATACAGTTATTGCTTGCTGCTGAAATTGATACTTAATGGTGTTAAGATTTCAACTGTATCTGAAGTGGTCTGCACATTCAATGAAATTTCTACCAAAGTCCAATGTGTGTTTTTACAAAAATAGAAACACCAGTTTTAAGATTACACCGCTTCTCAAAGGACCTGGAGTAACCAGAATAATCTTGAAAAGGGCAATGGTAGAGGACCTACACTTCCTGGTTTCAAAAATTAATCCAAACACCAGTAACAAAAACGACAGAGCAATTTGATAAAGTGCAGGATAAACTATCAGTATGGTGTAGTGTAATATAAACCATGGCTTATATGGGGCATATATGCTTATCTTTGTTTCTTTCCTGATGATGTGATAAAAACGCCCTGCCCAAACTAACTTAAGGGAGAAAAGGTTTCCTTGCAACTCACAAGTCCAGGTTATAATCGATCATGGAGAGATGTCAAACTATCAGAAGCTTGAAGCAGCTGATCACAGTATGTCCAGAGAAAAAGAGAGAATTGAATGCATATATGCTAGTACTCACCTCACATTCTTTACTCCTTTAATTAACATTTTTACTTATTTACTAATTTATTGTTTATGTGTATGAGTGTTTTGCCTATGTTTCAGATGATTCTAACTTTTGTCAAGGTGAGAAATAACACTAATCACCACAGGATTGTCAAGACCACTGAATGATAGAAAGGACACTGTCATCAATGAATGGTGCTGGGAAAATGGAATATCCACAAGTAGTAGAATAAAGCTGTACCTTTACCCAAACACTAAGCATAAATCAACTTGGAATGGTTCAAAGGCGTAAATGTTAAAAATACTTAGAAGAAAATGAAACAAAGGGGTATATGTACATTCATGCTCACAGCAGCACTTTTCACAACAGCTAAAATGTTGAAGCACTCCAAGTGTTCACTGATAAATGAGTAAACAAAATGAGGTTCATCAAAGTAATATTTAGCCAACTTTAAAATGGGAAGAAATTCTTACACATGAATGACGAATGACATGTCTAAGATGTCCTACAACATGGATGAACCTTAAAGATCTTATGCTAAGAAATAAGCCACTCACAGAGACTAATGTTTTACAGTCCCACCTATATGAACTATCACAGAAGCCTGATGGAGAAAGGTGACCGCTGGGTGCTCAGAGAGGAGAACAGGAAGGTATTCATTAGCTAGTAGGGTTTCCCTTTCAAAAGATGGAAAGAATTATAGAGACAGGTGGCTAGATGATTATATAGCATTACAATGGTATCAATACCAATGAATGGCACATTTAAAAGTGGTTAAGATAATACACTTTACATAATTAACCAAATAACAGAATAAATGATCTTAAATAATTTTTAAAAGGTGACTTACATAAAGCAGTATCTTTGGCAGTATTACAAGTTGTTTGTCCATTAGTATAAAGATGGACAATAAATGAAAAATTTGTAAGCCATAGCTTCTGTTTTGTTTTAACTTGAGGTAAAGGGAATTTCCTCTACCAAATCACTTACAGGAAGGGAAATAATAAAACATGACAGAAACGGCTGTCTTGAGAACCACTCATTCGGAAACTGATAGCTACACATTTGTACCAGGTGCTTTGCCTCAGGAGTTTGGTAGAAACATTTTGTGAGGTCACTTCCACAGTACCCCTCAGCATGGACCATCTAAGACATCTAGTATCCTAGATCAGGAACTATGGGTCTGTGGGTCAGCAGCACAGGGCAGTTGTGACCTAAAGTAAAGCATCTGTCATAAATCTCTAGCCATTCCACAGACTGAGGCAGTTATATGTCACTAAGGGATAAGACCTCATGTGGCCACTGTCTGAGGTCTTAGGTGGCCCACATGCCCTTGGCTGCAGGTGACTAGAATACAGTTTGATGTCCTTGTTGCTCAGTGGGGTCTACCTGAGGATGAGTGGAAAACGTGGATTGAATGAGTTAGTACTGAATAACAAGTGCCTTGACTAGGTAGGAAAATGGGGCTGAAGAGGCTGAATGCCAAGCAATCTCCAGCACACCAATGCTGCTTTAAAGAAGTAGATATTCCTATGAGAACAGCTTGAGGAGTGTGGCCATTCCGTATGAACTGACCTTCTGGATTTCTTCTTAGCTTCTTGTGTCAACTCCATGCCACTGGAGACAGCATGCCTCTCTAAAGTGCCACCTATTCCTAGAGGAGAAAGAAATCCTGTACCTTCTTTCTCACAAAACAGCTAGGCCCCAAGGATTCCGCACCCTCAAAACTTATACTCAGAATAATTGGTAAAAGTAATCTGTATGTGTGTGTGGTTCTGCTGTGTGTTTCAGAAAGCTAGGGCCCCCAGGGCAGGCGTGCTGGTTAGTTTTTGTCAACTTCACACAAAATGGAATCACCTGGGTAAAAGGAAGCTCAACTGAGCAATTTTCTCAATCAGACTGATCTGTGATCATGTACGAGAGACATTTTCTTTTTTCCATTATTATTTTTATTTTATGTCTATGGTTGTTTTGCCTGCAAGTATATAAGTACACCCATGTTATGCAAGGCCGAGGACAGAAGGTGACATCTCATACTCTGGAACTGGAATTAATGAAGGTTCTTAGCTACACTGCAGGTGCTGGAAACTGAATGCAGTCCTCTGCAAGGGCAGTCCAGTGCTCATAAGCCCTGAGCCATCTCTCCAGCTCCAGCCCTGTGAGGCATTTTCTTAACTGCTAAATGACACAGTCCTGCCCAGCTCACTGTGGGTGGCGGCATCTCTAGGCAGATAGCCTGTGTAAGAAAGGTAGTTGAGCAAGGCAGGGGAAAGCATGCTAGTGAGCAGTGTTCCTTCATGCGCTCTGCTTCACTTCCTGCCTTGAGTTCCTGCTTTGATTTCCCTCAGTAATGGGCTATAACTTGGAAGGTAAAATAAATGCTCTCCTCCCCCACCCAGTTGGTTTTTATCAGTGTTTTATCATAAGATAAACCAAACTAGAACAGCATGGATGTCTAGAACACCCACGGAAAGATAGACTCCCCCTAAACACTGAACACGGACAATGAGAGCATCGCAAAATTAGACAAAATTGAAGTTAGATGAGTTTGCTTCTTTGGCCAGAAAATGAAAATACTTCCATCAAGAAGCTAAAGATGAACTTTGCATATCCAAAGGAGAAGACTCTTCTGGTCAGTTATCAAGCACATAGTACCTAATACATGGATATAGGATGCAATGGAAGTAAAGACTTCCAACCTTGGAAAATAACAGAGAAGTGCACAAAATAAACCATAACCATTCCTTCCAGTCTATTGTCCATATCTTGATACATTGCCAGCTCTGTGCATGTGTGTTATATCTTAATCTTATTGGGGGAATCGTTTTGCTCAGACAAGGAGCTTACAATTTCATGTCTTATGTTTATACTTAACAGTATATGAGCATTCTCCCATCAGGACATAGTTTTAATAAAAGCATTAACTTTACTGCTGTGTAATATTCTATTATTTCAATTTGCAGAACCTATTGGCCATTTAGTCTGAATCTGCTATTTCCTACTAAAATGATGATATGGCCCAAGGCTCTAAGCCCAAGCATGCTTCTTTGTGGTGGACTGCTAGAAAAGAATCAGTGGACATTAGTTAGCAACTCAGTAAAGGGTCTTGGATTTATTAGCAAATTAACTGGCTATGCCTAAGATAGCCTCATTGGCTATCTTGTCAGTAAGAATTATAATTCCCTTTTTGGCTGAATGAAACTTATTAAAAAGACCCAATAAACTATACTAGATATTAGCAGAGAATGAGCACCATGCTGGTGGTGACTGCTCTCACACTGCGCTTATCAATGGAGAGAACTGAATCTCAGACAGCTCTGCTTGCTGCCTGTTGTCATTCCCAACACTGCATCTTCATTCCATGACAGTACTGTCACTGTCATGGTCTTCAAATTCCTTCCCAAAGTGAGCCTCTCTGTAGGTGCAGTCAGGAGAAGCTCAGTCTCAGTCTTTGCAGAGACCAGTGCAACTTCTCACTGTCCATGTTTCCTGACTGCCTGGAATAGTCACATCCTGAGACGTAGATGTGTTAGGCTGTGAAAGATTAGCAATGCATCTTAATCACAATGTATTACATAATAGAAGGAGGTTAATATTTAACAAGAAAAGGGGGAAAGAAGGGGAAAAAGAATCTAGGATACTGTATACAATGCTCTCCTCTAATACCATGGGTTATGAACTGTGCTTTTGTAGTTCTTGTTTTGTTTTGAGATGATGTCTTGTTAGGTTGCTCTGGCTGGCCTCAAACTCCTAAGATGAAGCATTCTTCCAGCTCAGTGGCTGGGACTGGAGTAGCTGGGGCCAATCACTAAGATGGATCTATTTAGTTTATTTTTAACAACCTTGGAAGAAAAGAATCAAAGACAGGAGCACAAATCTGGCCATGGAACAAGTGACAAGATGAGTCAAGGCACCAGGGCTCAGGCTGGTTCCTGACCCTGGCCCAGCACCACCAGCACTAGGAGGGAGGCAAGCTCTTCTTCTATGCAGCCTCACCTGGCCAAGCACACCCTGCTCTATGAGTATGCTACTGTCCTGTGTTGTACTAGATCAGAACAGTATATACAGAGAGGCAGTGCTACTCTCAAGCAACAACAACATCTGACTACATAAAGCAACTCTGCTCAATATTATGTCTATTTATGCTTAATCTTTATTGACAGAAATCACTTACTTGCTCACAGAATTTAGTTGTTCAATATTGTTACTGGGAAATAGACACATAGTATAAGGACAAAAGGTTTTCAATAATATTTTTCATGAATTTGATGCATTAATTAATTCATTTTCTATCCCAGTAGAAGGCTACCTCCAGAAAGACCCTAGTGCTACCCTCTGAACATCGGCAGGCCTCCTCTCCTCCCATGCCTGGGGCTTTCTGCTTCTCAATCCTGACAAGATGGCTCCTAGTCTACGTTGCTGAGATACATGCACCATCAGATATGACAGTATTGATCCCACCTCGTCCAGACAGCCTCAGCTCACTTCTGCTTACCCCAGTTCAGCAGTAATAACGCCCTCTTTCATTCTCAAGTCCCCTGGTCTAAATGGCATGCTATAAAGAATCTTCTGAAGTTCCCAGGCACACTCAGATATATCTTGAAAATGCTGAGAAGACAGGGATGGCAGAGTCGTCCAAAGCCAAGGTAAAGAACAGACTCCAGGTCCGAATTCCAGGTGGAACAGAAAATACCAAGGATGTCTCAGTTTCTTCATATATGAAATGGGATAATTGCCATGCTTACCGCACAGGGCTGAGGAAAAAGTCTGCATGTCCCTGTGTGTACACATGCATGGCATCTTAAATGAATACCTAGCATATATCAAGCTCCCACAGACTTCATCTTGTTACTGGTGTCTTTGTCTTTTATTTGTGGCAGTACAAAGAGCAGGAAAGGCATATAGGCAAGCCTCAGGTGATCTGAACTGAGCTTCCCAACTCAGGCAAAAATGAAATAAACAGTCATCCTCTACATTGGGTTCAGGTGATTTCACCAAACACGAAGGAGCACAAGATACACTGTGGTTGGCTGTTCTGTATTTCTAATTTTCATCAAAGGAAATTAATTCATCTCAGTGGTGAATCTAATATACATATCAGAACACTTTGATCTCATCCCCTGACTCCTCCAAAAGAATCACACACAGAGCGGAAATATCCAGGCCATTTCCAATTCCACATACACATTTGTACGAAGTTTACATTCATACTCTGCACTGTGTCACTAATATTTATACACTAAATCAAGTGGAGTTAGGTACCTCATTCTTTGAATGGAAGCACAGTACCCTCTTTTCTGAAAGCATCCATGAGTATGTAACCTACTTCCTCAATGTGGGGCATCTGGATTCTTGGCAGTCTCTCACTGTTCTAAACAATGATGCAGCTACCATCTTGGAAACAAATCTGCAAATATTTCTAGAGGAAAATCCACAGAACACAATTTCTGGCCTAAAAGGACATAGCTTTTTAAATGTTCGATACTGTACCGAATTAGCCCTTACTGATTTCCTCATGCACTCCTGCAGACATTTCTCAAAATCAGGTTTTCCTGCAACCTTGGTAATGCTGGAGCCAAAGTGATTTGTGCCTCTGGTTTTACTTCTGTTTCCCTAATCAAACTGTGGATACTAACTGCCTCGTGAGCATTACCACCCATGTTTCCTCTTGAGCTTGTCGATTATACCTACAGGTCCTGGAATCTTTTTACAACTTTGCAATGGATCCTGTTCATTCTTGACTGAATTGTTTTGTTTTGGGAATTTTGTTTTTGCTTTTTGTTTGTTTGGGTTTTTTCTTTTTTTTTGAGGAGGTAGGCATGGGGGTCCTTTGGGAGCTACTGACTTATAACCTCAGGACTTAGAAGGCTGAGGTCAATTGTAGTCTCATAGTAAGTTCCAAGACAGCTGGAATACAAAGGAAGGTCCTGTTTCAGAACAAAGGAAGGGAGAAAAGACAAACCAGCTTTTTCTATTCCAAGACTGACTCAAGTTGTATTTCCATATTCTCCTGTATTTTCTTTAAACCCTGTTAAAATGTTCAAACCTTTGCTCCAGTTGACATTTTATACTAGGTGAATAGAAAACTGAAAGTCTAATGTTTTCACCCCAATAGATCATTCTTATTCCCCGAGTCGTGCGAAGCCATCGCTGCTGACTGCGCAGATCCCACGGTGAATGCACTTCAACTGGACTCTCTTTCCTTGATTACTGTGTCTGCTGTGGTTTCTCTGCTCTCAGCCCACAGTGATTTTTTTATATTTTTTAAATACTCCATAAGGAAAGCTCATAACCAAATTTTTCTCCCAAAGTTTAATTTGCATTTTCCTTCATTGATTCTGTCTTGTTAAACAAAATTTAGGCTCCCATGCATGGACAATGCTACTCCCAAAAGCTATGAGTTAATAAATGAAAATTCTAGTGCCAAGTATGGATACCTTTCTATAAGTTCCTGGTCAGAGAGGTCCGCAACTCCTCCAAACAGCTCAAGCTATTGCAGTGCTCCTGGGTGCCCACAAAAACCAGATGGTAAGACTTTCTGAAGACACTACACACTTTGGTTGCAGGACAAGGAAAAAATCAAGCTGAAATTCTCTTAGAAACTTAATCCTTCTTGAATATATAATAACTTTCATACTACCAGAAGGGACTATGCCAGGTAGAGAGGTCATCAATGGATTCACCCAGTGATGAACACCGGATACTGACCTACTATGCAAAATATGCCCACTAGTAAAATTGTGGCAAGAATCTTAAGGAGGTAACCAACTTTTTTTTTTTTTTACATTTGAAGTGTACTTCACAGGAAGAAATTCCTGCCTGGTATTGTAAAACTGGTCAAAACCCCAGGGCTAGAGTAAGCTGCTACTGTTTTGATAAATATATAGTCAAACTACCTCCCAAATATTTATATCTATAGATTACTATACTTTATTCTTTGTGTATGAGTGTATTGCCTGCATGTGTGTAAGTGTACCCTTGTCATGTAATGTCCACAGAGGTCAGAAAAGGGCACTGAATCCCGTGGAACTGGAGTTACGGATGGTTGATAGCCACCATGTGGGTGCTGGGAATTAAACCTGGGTCCTCTGCAAGAGCAGCCAGTGTTCTTGCTGCTGAGTCATCTCGCCATCCTTTAATGTGCTTTTCTTAATCTTGGCCTGAGAAACAGTGTGGAATGGTTAATACAAAACTCACAACTGATTAGAGTGCTGAGAATAAGGAACTATCAAGTGCTCAGCTCTCAACACAACATCTGTAGCATCACCTGACATTCCCCCCTGCCAAGCAATGGGAATATTGTGGAAGAGGTGGCAAAAAGAATGCAAGAACCAGAGGATAAGGAGGAGTGCTGTGAAATTCTCTCTTATGGATATAAAAAGGCCATTGAACTTCTGAATACACAACAGCTTCAGTGACTTGTACAAGACTTGTACAAGATTAAATCAGGTAATAATTCTAGCACAAACACAGGACGGGCTTGGGAGACACAAGAGTTTTTTTTTTACAATTAATGCCTGCTGAGCAAAGGGGAGTCATTTTTCTTTAGTGTTGTATCCACTGATAAGTTGCCCATGATCCAGTAAATAATTACCTCTCACGTACATACAAGCAGCCACAAATAAACTCAGGGCTGTTTTTTTTTTTGTTGTTGTTGTTTTTTTAAGAAAAGACACGAAAGTATCAGGAAGACATGTTAGAAAGAAGGGCTCCAGAGGTGGTAGGAGGGGGATAAGAAAGAGGAATGGGGGTGGACATGATCAAATATACTGTATGAAATTATTTTTTGAAAAAGTTAGGCCTCCAGTTGTAGCTACATTTAGTTGTGTCGTAATTGGGAACTGTGCTAATTTTGAATGGTGCTCACCAGGCAAATCTTACCCTCTCAGTACATGGTCATAGGGCACCCAGCCCACCAGCCCTAATCCTCTTAGTTTTAGATAGGACCTATTTGAGGTTAGGGTTGAAAGTAGTTCGATGAAAACCACAGGGCTTGGAGCGATGTACTTCATCTTTTTGAGTTCCTTTCTGGAACAGAGAGCTGTTAGTATTTAACTATATGAACTTTTACCTGCAGACGCTGTTGGTTTGGTTATTGCTGTGTATTATTATGAATACTTTCCAGTTCAAAATGATGCCACAATACAAATACCTAGTCCCATGCGGAATTAATTACATCATGGGCCATCCATATCAGAACAATAAAGATTCAAAATTATGAGGAAAGTGAACATCCCATTTGTATTTCTGTCTGCTTGCTATTCAGAGAGGCTCAGGATGGAAGCCTCTCTAGGAAAAAGCCATTTCCTGGCATCACAATGGCTCTTCTCCTCAGCTTCCACTTCACTCCTCCTGATGAGTATCTACCATGCATCATTTTGATTCCTCTCCAATGAGCAACTGAGTCAGAGTTCTGACATAGTTGATCCCTAGAGATGAATGCATGCCTGCAAATACCAAGCACAATCTCCAAGCTTGGAAAAGCCTGTACATACATTCCAGGGGTCTTTAGAACAAACCCCTTTTTCACTCTCCCAAGTAAGCAGAAAGGAGACTGCATTTTCAGATAGGAAAGCTGGGAGAGGGGAAAGTGGGGCACGCATATCACCAAAAATACAAAGAGCTTAGGTATTTCATCTCCTTACCAGTGTGACCAACACCCTGTTTCCCACCAAAACACCAGTCAAGCTCAACACAGCCTAAATATAAGAGCGAGGTACTCTGAGTGAGGCATGTAAAAACAGCACAATCTACCTGAGTTTATTGGTACAGTTCACTAATAATCCAGACCCCAGAGCTTACTAATTGTATGCAATACTAAAAATCAAGCTTAGAAATTCTTAGATATTTCACTCACAAAAATGGAGCCCGTGCTATTGGGTACGATTAAACTGAGACTTGTTCACATAATCCAGATCCAAACCCTTCGCCAAGTCCATGGATCATAAATATTTACTCTGACTAGAAAATTCAGCTTTCCATCTTCACAGAATATTTTGTGATGCAATTGCTTCACTTTTGATGCAGTCAAGTCCTCTAATTTTTCTTTATGGCCCCAGTTTGGGTATCAAGCCCAGGAGCTGTCTAGGCTGCCAGAATGTTCTGTTATTTTTCCACTTTGTATGAAGTTGTGTATGAGTCTGAGACTGTTTCACCACTGAATTGCTCTCAACCTTTGGTAAAAAGTTTGTTGCACTCCACCACACCCACCCACAGCTGTTCACACATTGACAGCTGAGCTGCCAGGGTTCCAAACCTCTAACTTAGAAATCTAACTTTTGCTTTCTCCTTCCTCCATCTCCCTCCTCCTAGTTGCTTCAGTGATCTCCAAACTGCGTATTCTGTTGCTTTCCCTCCTAAACATCAACAAAATTGTCCTTAAGTTACTGAAAGAAAGAAAGCAAGAAAGAAAGAAAGAAAGAAAGAAAGAAAGAAAGAAAGAAAGAAAGAAGAAAGAAAGAAAGAAAGAAAGAATAAAGGAGAACATGAAGTTGGTAGTGAGATATGATGGGAGACCCTGGGGCAACTTGCAGGACTGAGGGGTAGATAGATCAAGATACATTGTGTATAAGTGTAAAGTTTTCAAATAAATGAAAATAAATTTTTAACTAAAAAAAAAACTAGAAAACATGGTTGAACACATTTGTGTAGACCCATCTTTAGACTCACTCTTCTGTGCTGTTAATCTACACATTGATTCCATTGTGTCCCTCCATGAATGACACCCTGCCATGATAGCCCTGGCTTTACACTATTCACAGACTGTATGGATCTCTTCCCAGGCTTCCTTCTTTGGGCAGATTGTTTTAGCTATACTTGCACTTATAATTTCCCATATAAATATTATACTATGCCTGCAAGTACAACCTTGCTGGGACTTTTTTAAAGATTGCATAAAAATGATAGACCCATTGGAGAAGAATTGATTTTAACTATGGCGAGTCTTCCAACTCATGGAAACAAAAGGTTTCCCACTTTTTTTCATTTCTTTCACCAACTTTTTGTAATTTTTGGTATACATTTTCAGTGAACATTTTTCTAAGTTAAAACTTAAGTATTTCATTTTCTTGGAGTTACTGAGGATTACATATTTTCATTGTTTCCACAAATGTATTATAGTATATGAATGCACTTTTTTATGTTGATATCGGATACTATAATATTGTTTAATTACTTATTAGTTCTAGAATTTATGTAAATTCCTTGGTATTTTCCCTATAGATAACCACACTACCTCCAAATAGTGATTTCTTTCTCCCAGTCTGGGCATCTTATGCCTTTCTGTGTTTGCTGTAGTGCTGCGATGAAAAGGGTACTCAAGAGCATCATCATCTTCTTCAGTATCTTCAGGGAAAAGCATTTAGCCCTTCCCTGTAAGCATAATGAGAGTGGGGGGCGGGGGATGCAGATTTCCTTGGAAAATTAGATGAGCATTATTTTCATAAATGGAGACTGTACTTTCCAAATGCCTTTCTGTATCTATAGTTCTTCTTTTACCTAGTGGTGTGTGGATACATTGATTCTCACTCATAGCATACCAAGAAAAAAAAATAACCACATTTGGTCAGAGAACATGATTCATCGATATACTTACTGCTGAATGTGATTTGTACATATTTTACTCAAGATTTTTGTGACAATCTTGAGAGACTGTGTTCTTCAATTTCCCTTTTTGCACCTTTTATGGCTTGAGTATGGATGTAATTCTGGTTTCATAAAATAACTTGGTAAGGGTTTCTTCTTCTATTTTCTAGAATTGATTGTGCATAATCAGTGCTGATTCTTTAAATGTAGTTTAGAATCCTCCAGTGAGATTATCTGGACCCAGAGACTTCCTTTTTTGGGCACTTCTAATTAAGAATTCAGTTTCTTTAATCATTAATGGACCACTCAGATTATCAATTTCATCTTGGGAGTGTTTTAGTAATTTGTGATGTTTTGGTTTTGATTTTTGTTCTGTGTGTATATCTGCATGTTCATGTGTATGAAGGAGCGTGTGTGCGTGTGTGTGTGTGTGTGTGTGTGTGTGTGTGTACAACAGAGGACGGTCTCAGATGTTGTTCTTCAGGGTCATCCACATCCTGTTTTAGACAGGGCCTCTCACCTCCTGAGCCCAGGGATCCCCCCATCTCTGCCTCTGCAGCCCTGGGAGTACAAGCATGCACCAGCTGTGGTGGTTTGAATGCAAAATGTCCCCCAAAATCTCAAATATCTGAACACTTGGTCCTCAGTCGGTGGTACCTTTTGGAACACTTAGAAGGTACAGTCTTGCTGGGGGAAGCATGTCACTGGAGATTGGCTCTGAGGGTTCACAGCCTCACTCCATTTCCAGTTCGCTCTCTGCTTCATGTTTGTGGTTGAAGACATGATCTCTTAGATTTCTTAGGCCTCCTTGCCTATTGCTTGCTGCCATGCCTCCCTACCATGGTGGACTCTTATCCTTCTGGAACCATAAGGCCAAATAAACTTTTCCTTCTATAAGTTGCTTTGGTAATAAAGTTTAATCACAACCACAGAAAAAAATAACTAATAAACTACCTCATACAGTTCTCATACAGTGTCGTGGAGTTGTTTTAATATGAGTTTGCAAGATCAAACTCAGGTCCACATATGGCAAGCCAAGCACTTAAACTGACTGAGCTATGATTTTGTAGGAATGGAGGTAGTGTTGAATTTTGGTTTTGTATTTTTGTTGTTTTGTTTTGTTTTTTTGAGACAGAGTCTCCTTATAGCCCAGCTGGCCTAGAGCTCACTATGTAGACCAAGCTGACCTCAATCTCACGGAGATCCAACTGGAATTAAAGGTGTGCCACCACGCCCAGGGCTTTGAGCTATGCTTTGAATTTATGTTTTTCTTACTTGGCTTGGAATCCAGAATCTCAAGCATGAGAGGAAATCTCTTTAATAAGGTATATCCCCAAAGATCTCTAACTTTTTATTTAAAGACAGTATCACGTGGCCCAGACTGCTCTAGAACCTCCTATATACTTAAAGATGACCTTGAATTTCAGAGTGTTCCTGAGATGCCTCCACCTGCTGCAGGCTAGGCTTTCCGGTGTGGGTACCAGCCATTGTGCCTGGTTTATGTGGTGCTGGAGATGGAATCCAGAGCTTTATGCACACTAGACAAACACTCTACAAACTGAGTTACTAATTTACAGTTTTAAAGAAATTTAGTCTAATTTTTTTCCTAAGTTGCCAAATATGAATATATGTAATGCTGTTCACAGTTGTGTCTTCATTTCTTACCGCACACAGGACCTGTAAGCCACTTCCTGTGCTTTTTGGACATTAGTGATGTCAGTTTTTCTGAGGTCCATTGAACGTGTCATATCTTAGATCTTTGTCAACATTGTTATTAGAAGGACCCAGGGGCAATGACACTATTTCACCTCAGCCACAACTGAAAATATGTTGCAATTCAAGAAATATGTATATGAGTCTTTCGCCTGTATGTATATATCTGCATTATGTGGTTGCCTGGTGTCCTCAAACACCGAAAGATGGTGTCACATACCTTGGAACTGGAGTTGGAGATGGGTAGAGTTCCCATGAAGGGCTGGGAACTGAATTTGGCAACTGCTCTTAACCACTGAGCCATCTCTCCAGCCCCTAGAAATATTTTTAAAGAGCCAATATTCCTTTTTTTCTTCCCTCTCTTCCAATGGGTCTTTATGCTTTTTGAGTGTATTCCTGCTCGTCAGCACCCTTTACAAAAAGAGGGACAGTAAACTAGGAGGTGGAATTCAGTTCAGCTCATTTTGCTACTCACTAGCAGCTCTGGAAGAAGTTCAGTAAAGGAAAAATTGGAAGCTACTTAATAAAATGAAGCTTTCAATAATCCGTGGTCGTTAATGATCCATTCAGCCTGACTGCTCAGTTACCAGGGGTGGAATGGAACAACAAGGCTCAAGCCCCATTCATACAAGGCACTGCCCTTCACACCCTCTCTAGATAGGCCTGTTCAGAGAACACTAAGGGCTCTCCATTCAAATGGGGCTGCTGTGTGATAAAATAGAAATGTGAACATTGTGTTGTGAAAATATGTATTATGTGTTGGGGATATAAGGTAAGGGGTAAAAAAGTAATTGCGATAAAAGCATGTGGACCTGATTCCAAACCACCAGAACCCACAAAACCAGCACAATAGCATCGGCAGCATGCATCTATATCTCCACACTCCTAAGGCAAGACAGGAGGTGGGGACAGCATAAAGCCTGGAAGCTGAAGTGCCGGTAAGCCTAGCCTGTACACACACACATGCACACACACACACACTCACACTCACACACACACTGACACTCACACACTCACACTCACACACACACATGCAAAAAAAGCTATATTTTATTATTTTAAAACTTTCTTTGCTTTGGGTTGAGGAAATGGCCCAGAATGTGTGGTGCCATCCTTAAGGCTTGCTCAATTAAATAAATAAGAACCGGTCAACATAGAAGATTGTGAAGCAAGATTAACAAAAATACATGTTTGTATAAATTTAAATAAGCCATTTTGTCTATAAAGAGGAAGAGCTGCTTTAGTATAAAATGTTCTATTAAATTGAAGAAACAATTTGTTAAAGCACATTTTTGGAAGAAATTAGATTCATGAATTGCTCAACTCATAAATGTTACAAATCTGTCAAAGGTGTGAGAAACGGGGCCCAGGAGCAACACATGCCAAAAAAGGGAGTGCCCAGGACTGCCCCGAGCACATGGGAGGAACACATTTGATAACAGTTCATTAGAGCTCAGAAACATCAAGAATCAAATATGTTTTTCAATGTTAATTTATTCCCAAATGTCCTTAAGAGAGAATCATAAGTTCCTCAAACAATAATGTAGCATTTGGCATTTTTTCAGACCTCACCTCCCCAAAATGCAATTAGCATTTAGGAATAATAAAATCCCTAGATCGTTTGTTTTCACTTGTTCTGTCTGAGGAAGTGTCTTGCTATGTGACCCAGATGGGCCTTGAACACCTGCCTCAGTTCCCAAATACAAAGATTACAGACATAAGTCAAAAATCGAACTTTAGATTTTTATAATCTTCCTAGATTATGAAATATATAAAAACTACTGCTGTTGAATGATATATAATCCATTTTGTCAAGAGGTATCCAAAATCTGGGCCATTGTATCACTCATTTTAGTAAGCTGAGGGGAAGAACAATTTTTAATGATAAAGCCCTCCAGAACTCACAGTATGCCTTTAACAAAAGCACATTTACAATTCAAGTTAATCAAATATTTAAAATAAAACAGTAACCTTTTTAACATCAACTGGCAACAATTTCACTGTGGAGGTTCAAACCAGAGATACACAGGAATACATCCAGATCAGCACTGGGTGGGTATGCTATGTGGTTTCAAAGGCTCTGGCTCAGTATCCTGGACCATGGCCCAGCTGTGAAATGGCAGTGATCACACTCCCTTGGTGGTAAGAAGCACTCTCTAGAGGGTTTCATAAGACTAGAGATCTTACCAAGTACCTCGTCTCCAGATTTAGATGTTTGACTCATAATTTTCATCACACACTAATATTTTCAAAGCACTCTGGAGAAAAAAAAAATCAATGATGAATCTGACTGGTTCCCCTTTTCTTGAGTATCTTGTACTGCTGAGAGGGCGCACCTTGTCAGTGAACTTTAGTCAGGGTGCAGCCTCGTTCTACTCTCTTTTCTCCAGGTCTACTATAGCCAAGTTAACTTCTTTTCCTGCTCCTTTTAGGTTGGTCGGTTTGGTTTCAAGAAAAAAAGCTATGCACTTGTATCATGTTCACTAAACTTAGGGAGCCTTTGTCCATTCTGAATTTTCAGGTATTCAGTGACTTCTAGTGGGTGTCTGGCGTAACTCTTAAATAGGGGCATGTATCTAAGGTCGCACCCTGGACCCATCAAGAAGTAAACTACTCTAAACTTTTTTAAAGTATGCGTTGAAAATTTTTCACTTCAACAACTGGTATTGCTTAACAGGCAAACCAGTAGCCTCTCTCTTCTGGTTCCATTCTAACTATGTTTTCACCTAGGATGAGAGTGCTGGCTAAAGGGACAGCCATCCACACTTCACAGTCACTTCTCTGCTCACCATTTCCTTTCCTTAGTGTGTCTTTTTAAATTTATACCCTTTTAAATAACAAAAAAAGTATATAAAGTCACCCCTCTGCATCTACTGGTTCCAAGACCCTCCACAAAAAATCTACAGGTGCTCAATCCCCTGCTATAAGATCCTGTGATGCTTACATACAATGTATTCACCTCCTCCCAAATGCTTTAAGTCATTTCCAGGTGACTTAAAGTGATGCAGTATAAATAATATGGAAACAGTCATTAAAGTGTATTGGTTTTTTTATTTTTTTAATTGTTTATTCTTATCTTTAAACTGAATGTAATATATTATATGTAATGCATTGTTATGTTGCCAGTTTCTCTTTTTTCCTCAAACATTTTCAATCTACAGTTGTTTGAACCCATGGGAGTAGAACCCACGGATAAGAAGCCCAAGTATATGTATGGAGCACAACATGATATTTTATATATAAATACACACACAACATACATCATGATACTATTAAATCAAACTAATTAGCACATCTGTCATCTCGTTATTATCATTTGTGTATAAGGAGAATATTTTAAATCAATCATAGTCACTGTGCTGTTCAGAACATACCCTCCTCTGGAACAGAATATTGTATCCTTGAGCCAACATCTGGAACTTTGTTTTCTTTTTGCCTCTGGCCATCTCTCAATCAAAGTATCAATACTCATTTTTGAAGTATCTATTGTTCTTCCTTGCTCTAGAACTGTATCTGAAAGAAACTCAAATCCTGCCTCCTGTACTAACCAAAAGAAAGCATACCCTTGCCTTCTTAGAACCTCCAAGCTTCCTGCTCTACTGTTTGTTACCTGACAGGTATCAGAGACTGTGCAGATGCCCACTGCACAGTCAGTCTATGGGCATCCTTCCCTAGACTGCTGAATTAGTTTTTATTCCACGTGCCTGGCACTAGTCTGAAACTCCAGTCATCCCAGTTTGCCAACCCTCATGTAGGCAGGCCATTAGATGGTTCAGATCACAGACAGCAAATGTTTAGAAGCAGCAGAATGAACAGAGAGGAACACTGGCGACAGGGTCCCAGAGCACAGGAGAGTTACAGATGGGCGCAACTGAGATCTCTAAAGTAGGGAAAAGGGAAAATTGAAGAGATTTTTCAATATATTACTATAACTATGTAGAGATATTTTTGAAAGAGGAAAAATGAAATTTGCCTTGAGACTAAATGACAAGATAAGGCACAAACTGAAATTCAAGTGAACAACAAGGGCCCAGGCCAGGCGTAGATTGATATCAGTCCAGAAACAGCCCAGAAATTTGTAGTGGGCTGGAAGATGACTTGGTGGTTGAGAGCACTGCTTGTTCTTGCAGAGGATCAGAGTTCAGTTCCCAGCACCCACAGGTCAGTTAAAATCATACACAACTCCAATTCCAGGGAAGCTGACACCCTCTTCTGACCTCCAAATGCATTGCCCAACATGGATATATTTACATACATGCAGGTAATATACTCATACACATAAAATAAAAATAATAATAATTTTTTTAAAAGAATGAGAGCTTATGTGGATGGAGAGTTGGCTCAGAGGTTAAGAACACTCTGTGTTTTTTTCGAGGACTGAGGTTCAAATCCCAGCACTCACATGGTAGCAAACAACCAAGCATAACTCCAGTTCCAGGGGGTCCAACACCTTTTTCTGGCCTCTGCAGGCAATGTCAACACAGGTACACTTACATACAAGCAGGCAAAACATTTATACACATAAAATAAATTTTTAAAAATTCATTCAAAAAATGGAAGCTAAAAAAAAAATATTTCAACATTTAGGGCGAGTGTGCAAAGGAAAGGTTCAGTGTGTCTCTTCCACACAAACATTTTGTAACTCTTCTGTCATTTTGAAAAGGAGGCAATGAGTGTGGGTAGCCGAGAAATCAAAATCAGAGCTAGAAGGATGCACTCCAGACAGGGCAGAAGGAGGAAGGAGTTTCTGAGCAACACCAAAGGTTGAGGTGGGATACAGGGCAGAAAAGTAAGACACCAATGCTCTTAATTTTCTTGGAGAAAGAAATTTGTATTCAGCTATCAGGAAAGAGATGTTGCAACGAAGGCCTTAAAAACAAAGAATGTTCTGGCTGCTGAAGATAATGAAGATAAAATAATAAACTTGTTTCCTGGGAGACGTCTATAGTCAGAAACCCTTTTTCCTAGTGTGTAGGTTTGCTATGACACTTTAACATTTTTTTGAAGGCTGCTTTATTGAAAGCTGTACACATCCATGGTTTCAAGAGCTCCAGAACCTTGAGCTGAGTTTGTTGTCTACAGTGGGAGGCAGAGTAGGTGCTTAAGGACAAAGTGAACTAAAATTCATATTCATATTCTCTCCCTGTCTCTCTCTCTTTTTCTCTCTCTCTCTCTCTCTCCCTATCTATTTCTGTCTCTATCTCTCCTCCCCCAGCCCTTCTTTTTTTCTTTCTACTGTAGACAGGGTCTTCCTATGTAGTCTAGGCTGTTCTCAAACTCATGTTCATGATTCTCCTGCCTCACAATCCCAAAAGCTGGGATTATAGCTGTGCCAATATGCTAGACTCTCAAACTAAAATTTCTGACAGAGAAAAAGGAACACAAAGGATAGGAGACAATGAAAAAGTTTAAAAGACTAGAAAAAAAGGTCATCAAGAAAGCAGAATAGAGTCTTAGGTCAAATGTGTGACCTTGATGCCTGAGAAGAAGAAAAAATAAGGTACCATTGTGAGCAAGGTGGAAGGACTGAACAGCAGGCTTGAGGAAAAGGTGGTTACCTGCTCACCTCAAAACAAGCGGGAGGGAAAGGTGGCTACCCATTCATCTCAAAATCAAATGTGGAAAAGTCCAATTCCATCCAAATTCCCTTTCCAATTAGATGTTAATAGCCACTTAGATTTTTTTTCTCTCTGCATCAGTAGACCAAATTTTGGATCATATTAAAGGATGTCTGGCTTTTTATTTTCTCATTAACTATATGAAAATGTGTCTCTTAAAATGTCACACATGTAGGCAAAGTACACTAACGGGTCATTAAATAATCAGGTGGCTGTGGCTGAGTTTAAATCACCTCACTCTGCTCCTGACAGAGACCAAGGGGTGGATAGCTACAACTCCCTTTCTCCCCAGATCACAGAAGTGTGGAGGGACTTCTCTGGTACCACAACTCAGTCCTCAGTCTTCTCTACCATCTGTCCCACCTATTCTGGAGGAACAAGACTCAGCTCAGTTACTGACACTAAACCTGAGATCTAACTGAGACTACAACATCTTAGTGGAATCTGGCCCTCTAGATGAAAGTGGTCGGTTATGACCTTGAAGCCCTTAAGTATGTTTTCTGAGAAAATTCTTATTTTTCTTATGTACAATTTATATGTGGAAATGGACATTGATTTTAATTCATTCCAAATGATGGCTTTAATTCCTGTTTTCTATTGCTTACACCTCCCAAAACATCACACATAAAATTAAGATAAAATCAATTTAAATGTAAAACAAGTTACATGCCCTTTCTTATTGTTAGTGAGACAGTGTTGGAATAATGGTAAAATTGAGAATAGTTTGAGTATTGAATTTAGTTGTAGCTTTAAATCCTCTCAGGGGAGCTGGAGGCTAGTTATACTTACAGAAGACGGGTTCAATTCTCAGCACCCACATGTCAGCTAACAACTGTCCATAACTCCAGTTCCAGGGGACTCGACGCCCTTTTCTGACTCTGTGGACACTGCACAACACAGGTACACTTACATACATTCAGGCAATATATTCTACACACATGATGATGATGATGATGATGATGATGATGATAAAATATTAAATCCTTTTTTGTGGACCATAGTTCTTGTTATGTTTATGAGTAGAAATTTAATCCAGAATTACAGAACCTCCTTAGGCATTTAGACAGAAGCCCAGAGGGAGAACTACTATCTTAAAATCTTCTTGGTTACATGCATCAAACCCTTAAAGATTGACACCATTTTATTCAGTAATTCTAGAAAACAAAATATATTTGAAAGATCCATAATATAGTCACTTAAATAAAAGACTATTCACCTAAGTTAAATAAATATCCAACGGTGGGAAACTACTAAGTAAAATATATAATGTGTGGGTTGGCAAGCTGACTCAGAGGGTACAGGTACTTGCTGTCAAGGCTGATGACCTGAGCCAGATTCCTGAGACCGATATGGTCGAAGGAGAGAACTCCTAAAAGTTGTCTTCTGACCTCAATATGCATTTAATTAATTGTATTATTTAAGATATAAAAGTAATAGTAAACAGCTCCGGAAACATGCATAAAATATATTTGATAATCTCAGAACATCTATAACATTATAAGCATGAATGGTGCTAATGTGAATATACAACATTAAAGTAACAATGATGAGTGTCCATTACATGTGCATAAAAACCAAAAAAAATACATGTAAGTATATTTTTCTGTATATTCCAACATTTTCATGGTGAGGAAAACTCCGAAGTTTGGAAAATAATAAACACAATTTTGTGAAAGTGGTACAGGAGTAGCATCAAAGCACCTAACAAAGGGACCTCTTTTCTAGTACCTAAAACACTTCACAGGGAAAAGGTGCCTACACCTAACACTGTGTTAACTAATATGAAATTCTAGCTTGAGGGAGAGGAACATGCCTGTAATCCAGGATCTCAGAAGGCTGAGGTATGAGGATGAAAAATGCAAGGTCAGCACGGTTGACTACTAGGGTATCTTAGCAAGACAGTCTCCAAAGAGGGGAGAAGAACACTGGAATTCACTGCAAAGTCCCATATGAGGTAAAAAGCTGTGGTCGCCTTTGGAAAGTTTCAAGCCCCAAGCTGGATAAAAGACACCTTCTGCCTGCCTCTTGACCGAGCCATTCTCCTTCTCACTCTCCTCCCCCCAGTCACATCTGAACCTAACAGGCTCCAAGTCTCTCCCTCAGCCTTGTGGCACAGTCTCCTGTAGCTGTAACTCTCTTGGAGATCATGTACCTGAAGCAGCTGCCACTGGGGCTGTCAGAGCACCACTGCAGATACACCCGCATGATTGCATTTTTGTCAAGGATAAGAACAGGAAGAACAGAAATAAACAGAATTTAATATTTTGCTTAGTAAAAAGAGTCTACTGCCAGTCCTCTGGAACCATGGGTTCTGCATCCATAGATTCTACCAAACATGGGTAGAAAATATTCAGGGGAAAAAAAAAAACTGCATCTATAAACAAACTCACAGCTTTTTTTTTTCTTGTCAATATCCCCTAAACAATACAGGATAAAATATATAGGTCACCTGCATTGCATTACGTACTATAAGTAATGTTGACACCCTGGGAATAGTGGTGCACACCTGTAACCCCTGCTCTCAGAAGTAAGTAAACCAGCCTGGACTGCATAGAGTTCTAGGTCAGCCTGGACTTCTAGCAAACAAACAAACAAACAAACCAAGTTCTGTGGTAGTTAAGTGTATGGCAGGGTGTATGCAGATCTTATTCAAGGACTAAAGCATTTTATACAAGGAACTAAAGCATCTACAGATGCTGGAAGCTGCAGAATTCCTGAAAGTAATCCCCCATGATCGCTAAAGGACAGCTAGTTTCTAATTAAGCCTGGCAAGGCATCCTAGTATTCTAAGTATTTAAATAAAAATCCTGTTATAATGAACTTAGCATCTTTTGTTCAATGTTTTTTCCATCTGTAACTCCTTTAAGTCATTTCTGTTTCCTTCTAGTCTGCTATGTGGTAAATGCTGGGCCCTTCTTCCTCCACCTGGTAGATACACACCATCCAGATGCCAGTATTGGATGGTGTGGTGCTTGTGGTGTTGAGATGTGATCAGGTCATGATGACATCCCTCATGGTTGAAATTATCACAGTGCAAACACACAACTTTCTTCTACACAGGTTATCACTGCACAGCCCCGACTGGCCTAGCACACATGATCCTGCCTCAGCCGGGATCCCCTCAGTTAGGATAGCAGTTGTGCCCTGGCTGTGTCTGCAGTGCCCTCTAAAAACATGTTCCCTGAGCTCTCTTGTCCCTGTGCCATGTGAGGACCCAACAGGCTCCATCTGAGAACCAGAGAGCCCTCCCCAAGCACAGACTCTGGCAGCACCATGATCTCAGACTTCCCTGACTCCAGATCTGTGAACAATAAACTTCTGTTGTTTAAAAGCTACTTCATTTATGATCTTATCTATTTTTCCCCAAATTGCTTTCCAGGATGCTATCAGAAATGGCTGATGGCTCATCCCTTGGCTCCCCCGGCCCAGCCCTGCCCATCGCCTTCTCCCTTTTTTAAATCTTCTATCATTGCACGCGGGGCCTGTCATATGTCTGTAATGATTTATTCCTCTCAGGCTCCTCACCAGCTCGTCAACGCTCACTCACGCCCCTGTAGGCTCATGTTAGTGCACTCTTCATAAGTTTCTTCAGCAAATCTTTGCTTCCCATTGGTATTACGCATCTAGAGCCATCTGGGCCAAGCTTGCACATGGGCATCTAACGGGGAAAACGCAGACAAAAACGGGCTACCTTCATTGCATCAGTGACGCAGTGTACTTCACATGGTTGTAAGAGCAGTTGCATGAGTTAGGCCACCTCCTAAATCTTAAGACTATGGAAAGGAGGAGAAAGGCAGGAAATTAGATGTTATTTAATAGATATTTGCTTTCCTATCTGCCTTTGTTTGGTGAGTTTCATCTGCTCTCTTCTGGAGATGTGAGAGAGAAAAATGAGAATTTTCTTTTTTGCTTTGAAATACAGGGAGAAGGAGAAAAATGCTGAAGTAAATTCTCTTGAGATATTCTACTTGGAGAAAGAAGCTAGCTGACAAGATCACCCTTGCTTCTCTCCTAATAGAAGACGAATGCCATTTGGGTAGGCAGCTGAGAAGACTTTCAGAGCATCTGCCACTTTAACTGGACTTGTTCCCCTTACCCCAGTAAACCAGTCAGTGCCCATCATCTTCGTGCACCCAGGATTCTCAGAGCTGGATACACCCTAAGTGTGCCACTTCCATTAGAAAGAGATGTTTTCCCTTTCAGTGACTGACCTTAGCAAGAGCAGCCAGAGAGTAAGAGAGACCAAGGCAGACAGAGGCTGAGTCGCACTGAGCGACCACCGCTACAGGCGGGTGTCTCAGCACACTGAAGCTGCTTACAGGCTTTCCTCAGACTCTGCTAAAACTTTCCCTCGCAAGACACTGCAACCCATGATGAGCAGCGTTTCATAGACAGTGGGAAATATATAAGCTAAACACTGAAAAATTTTATTATTTCAGTGGAGTCAATAACTACGTCCAAGTTTGACTCATCCAATGCATTCTGAGTCACATCATATTAAAAAGGTGAACTCTCATTTATGCAAGAAGCTGCACATCTGCATTTATCTTTCATAAAATTAAATAATTTACAAATGTCAACAATATTACTCATTACTTGCATATTTCCAGGGCAGGGAATCAAAGTCTTCATCCTCACATTCACTGCAATTTACTAGGTTATATTTTAAGCATATAAAATTCTCCTTTACTGAGACTAAGCATCAGGAAATACTGGAATATAGCAAAACTTTATTATTTTTTTTTTTACAAGTGATACAATATACAAAGTCCACCTTTACAGTCTAAGCTTACAGTTAGGGACCCAGAGTCTCGCACACTCTAGGCAGGAACTCTGCCTCTGAACTCCACTCCCAGCCCAACTGTCTTCTTTAAACACAGGTTCATCATCCTGTATCTGCTGGAATACAGCAGAAACATGTGACAAACGCCTAGCCTGGGTCCTCTTCCCTAAGGTTTGGACCTGAGAGCTCTGATAAAAATTACAGAATCACTAAGATATCACAGAAGATTCAAAAAGCACACATGAATTAAAGTCATGTTGATTTTTAAATATGAATATGGACAATTTGATACCCAATAGAAAGGCGCTCTGGCTAGAGAAGACACACTCACTAGTCACTGAAGGTTTCACTCAAAACTAATTCTACACTCAAACAAAAATTTAGCACTTCTCAGTTTGAGACCTGAAAACTGATGACCATGGCGTCATGTTTTAAATCCCAGTGTTTGTGTATAAAATGCCTGAGGCTCGTGGCACACAGCACTGGCAGAATGAAAGAAATGGCTCCCGGTTTTCACATTAACAGTGCTTAGAAACAAATTTGCAAAGTGCCAGGTTAGAGTGGTTTGGTCCCGCTGACCACACTGAGATAACTAATTAAACCACAGGCAGCATCAAATGACAAGTAGCACTCTGTGTACGGTGAATAGAAGCCCGCTTAGGTTTCAAACTGCTCATAAAGTATATGAAAATCTGAACCAGAAGATAACATAGGGAAGCCCCACTTCTGAATCTGTACTAAAATACATCATCAGTCTGAAGCCTGTTGTGTTTGGAGTGTGAGATGCACCCCCACAGGCTAATGTGTTAGAGCACTTGGTGTCCCTCCCTCCTCCCAACCCCCATGACACTGTTTTGGAAGGCTCTGGAACCTTTAGGAGGTGAAGGCCTGCTGGAGGACCTGGGCCACAGGGGAAGGGCTTTGAGGTTTTATAGTGCAACCCATTCTCTGCCTGTTGTCTTCTTCCTCCTACTTCCATGCCTTCAGCACTAAGGGGGCTGTACCCCTAAGAACTCTGAGCCTGAATGAATCCTTCTTCCTTAAGTAGCTTCTTCTCAGGTGTTTGATCACAGCAACAAGAAAAGTCACAAAGGGCCACAGAGAAAGAATTTGCCAAAGTTCACAGAAACCCTTGCTTATGATCTACTATGACAGCTAACTTTGTTCACTGCGGAGGATACTCTTCAAGTTAAACCACCTATGGTAAAAGTTACCTTCCTTAGGATGTATAGAAAATTATCTAGATAATTAAAACCTCAACCAGTTTGTGATGATAAGTCAAAATTTCAAGTATAGGAAATTATTTGCCTGTCATGCATACAAAACAATGATACAATGCTAACCAAGCATACCAAAGGAGATAATTGGGCAGATAATAGATAGATGATAGACAGACAGTAGATAGATAAGCACTGTATTTGCAAAACAAGAACCCTACTTTTGTATTTGCTCACGTATATGCTCAGTGTTATGTGTGTGTGCATATGTGTGTGCAGGTGCATATACGCATGTGTGCATGCAGAGGCCAGAGATGACATCAGGTGACTTCCTCAATCACTGTTCTCTTCATCTTTGCAGAAGGAATCTCTCATTAAAGCCAGAGCTCATCAACTGGCTTGGCTGCCTGTCCAGTGAGCTCCAGGGATCCTCTTCTCTACTCCCTGCTCTCGCTAACTCTAGGGTTACAGACATTCACAGCTATGCCTGGTTTTTCTGTAGATGCTAGGGATCCAAATTCAGTCCTCATGCTTGCACAGCAGGTGCTTTACTAAAGAAGCCACCTCCCCAGCCCTGTGCATGTGAATGTATGAGCCCATGTGTGCATGTGCAGAGGTCAAACAGACATCATCAGGTATCTTCTACTTTCACTGTCTACCTTATTGCTTTGAAACAAGCAAGGCTTCTTACTGAAATGGAGCTCTCTGTGTCAGCTAGGCTAGCTGCCAGTAAGCTCTCAGGATCCACCTGTCTCCACCCCTCAATGCTGAGATTACAGGCATGCACAATCATACCAGCTTTTTACATGGGTGCTGGGGACTCAAACTCAGGTCCTCAGACTTGTAGAACAAGTACTCTTACCTAATGAGCCCTCTCCCAAGTCCTTGCAACTTTTCTTTTTAAGACCAGTTCTCTGTGCTTCTAAATATCAAAAACAAAAATTACAATTACTATATTTGACTCTCTTTGCAATTCTAGATCTACTTTGATTTACTCACCCATTAACATCATACTTTCTCAATTCCTGAGCAATACACAGGTCCCCAAAGGGACCTTCTAACTAAAACATAAGCAATGTTGCCTTCCTATGGTTTGTGGAACATCCTAGAAAATGTATCTGTGCTCTGAGTAATTGTCATTGACTACTCTTGAACATGTATGCATACTCATAAAACTACACAAAACTAGTCACCTTGTAGAGGTAATTTTTGGAATTAGTTCTCCGGTAGGCATTTAATATTTTTATTGCTAGAGGGTTTTATCCAAATAGAAATGTATTTTATATAACAAAAATTATCATTTTATTATGTAGTCTTAGTTCATTTTATGTGGCTATAACAGAACATGTGAGCCTTGATAACAAAGACTACAACTTGTATGGTACGGTTCTGGAGGCTAGGAAGTCTACAATAAAATTACCTGCGAGAGGCTTTCTTGCTATGTCATTCTGTGGAGGGGGCAGAAAAAGTACAAATTAACCCTTTTTATCAGAAACCCACCACCACCTTAGTGGCATTAATACTAATCACATCTTAAAGGCATCACCTCTCAACACTGTTGCATTGAGAATTAAGGGGACACATGAAAACCACAGTACTCACTATGAGATCTCATTACACACACACACACACACACACACACACACACACACATATACATACACATACACATACATACATACATACATAAATACCAGAATGTTTCCATATGAAATGCGACATACTCAAAGACGGAAGGGGACTTTCCTGTGGGACGCAGCACTGAAGCCTGTTTGACCCCTACTCAGACCTAAGAAAGCATCTCTAAGGCTCCATGGTTCTATCTAGGAAACAAGGGGAAGCCAGCAGCCACAGAGAGCCACATATTGTTCTCAAAAGGAACCTGTTGGGCCAGGGTTGTAGCTCAGCATAGAGTATTTGCCTACCATGTGAGAGGGCCTGTGTTCTACTGCCAGCACTTCCAACAACAGCAACAATAATAATGTGTTGTACTTTTTCTTCTTGGATGCATACATCTTTGCTTATATACAAATTATCCCTCTAGTACCCATAAGAAAATGAGGAAAGAGGCTTAAAATGTAAAAAATCTTCCTAATACGACAGTCTACTAGTGTATAACAAAATTGTGATTATTTTTTAAAATCCATCTGTAATTATAGATACTTAGCTTTCACTGCCCGAAAATGTCACCCATAACCACGTAACTGGTAGATTCTCTGTCGACATTTTGCTTTCCATGCTGTGGAATGCTTCTCTCCTCTATCTTAAGGCAACAATGCTCAACAATAGCTCCAATTGCTTTTATTTACCATCATCTAAGGAAATATAAGCAGTGAATTTTGTCTTTGGAAAAAAAAAAAACAAATGTTGGAGTTAAAGATAGAAGTTGGTCATAATTTGTCAACAAACTAAATTTCCTGCCAAACTAAATTGTTCTTTAAATGTAAATAAGTAGATGTCTATCAATTAAAACAAAAACTTAAATGCAAGGCATCATAAGTTCCCAATGTCCCTGCACACATTCCAGCAGGAGGCCATTCACAACAGGACAATGGGTGCAAGATTCATTTTTAATGTTGATAGAGACCTAGAAGTATAGCTTAGAGGTAGAGTACTTGTCTAGTATGTACAAGGCCCTGAGTTTGATTCCCAGCACCACGAGGAATAAAATAAAAGTTAACGGGATCCATATCCCTGCACACACTCAAAAAATCCACAAATAGATCTTTGAATCTTCAATTTTTATTCATCATATCATGATTTAAAGTTGTCCATATGCTAAAAAAGTCAAGCGAGTCCCATAGGGAAAAATAAAAGGTGCTTAGATATAATTTCTAACATTACTTGAGCAGAGACACCCTGACCACGGAGCACAAATTAATATTCTCCAGAGCATTTCTCTTATTTTAGCCTGTAATACAAGAGATGCCACCCTCATAGGGGATTTTTGTGCCCAAGACCAAAACAAAGATTCATTCATTGGCACAATTCAATACAGTATCAATAGTAGTGAGCTATGTGCACAACACTTAACAGCATACAAAGGAACAGAGCATAATCAACCCCACTCTCCCACTGATTATCTCCCATCCTTTTCCTAATATACATACTCTTTGCAAAGGCAAAGCATGTTGCAGACCCCACATCTGATGGCAGACCTTACACCTTCAAAATAAACACCAACAATGAGGACTTGGGCTCCCAGGGCACAGCTCTACAGACCGTAGTTCTGAAACCTCTGATCTAGACCTAGGGATAGTGACACTGTTTCCAGAATTCAGATTTGGTTCCTGGACAAGTTTACCATGATCTTTCCTGTTTGAAGCCATGATTAATTTTAAGGACTAAACAAACATCCAGTCAGATACAGTACTCTGTAACAAAACAAGTCACAAGCAGAGCTTTATTGCAAGGTGGTTTGCTCCACAAATTCTTCAACAAATATTTGTCAGGCATATCCCCACACCAGGCACTAAGCTCAGTCACCCTGTTAGTCTGCCCTCAATCTGACACAGGACTTCTCTCTCAGATGGATAGTCAGAGATGATATGACTGGCAAAATGTGTCCATTATAACAAATTTTAGTCTTAATAGAGTCACACAAACACACATACACAGAGGATAGAATAGTGGGTAGCCCAGAAATCTTGTTCCGTCTACTCATTAAAATTAAGAGTCATAAATTCTTATTCAAAAAACATTAAATTTTAAAAGAAAATGACATGACACTGAAATAACTAACAAATATTCACTACATATGTGTGCAACATATCAGGACTATGTAGATTCACATAGCCACTGCCTTTCTTTACAGTTATCAAATAAAATAATTTTCCTGCCCTTAATCATACGCTTTGGACTTGGCAAAGATTTTATATAAAAGGAATTCATTTGTTGTAGAACTAAGGCAAAACGTGATAACATAATCAATAGAATTTATATCCTTTTTCAAATGGAATAAAGAAGCACTATTTAGAGCATTTAAAGAAGTATGGGGATTTTTCTGTCTTAATTTTACTCTTATTCATCTGAATAACATTAGACTCAGGCATGGTAAAGTTTTAATTGTTTTAAATGTTTCTGTGTGGTGCTTGAGCTCGGTGGAAAAACACAAAGAGGAATAAAATAGCTAACACTTAGCGTTGGATTCTATTTCTTGATGCAGTCTTGCAAAAATGATGGAATAAGGCAAATCTTCATCCCCAGCCACAGAGAGCAAAGCTGAACTCCGCCTTGAATCGATGGTACACAGCAAACCGCTGAGAAATGGCACCAAGCTCAGTCTTAGTCTTTCAAATTTTGTAGCTAGATAATTTTCTTAATGGCTGGCACAAATGGCCCTGAAGTACACTGCCCTGAAAATTAGCAAACAACTGAAAACTACCACATTTCCTCTACTCTCTAAGGGAGAAAAGGAAAAAGAAAAGCACCCAAAGTTCCTGTACAAAGAGCAATCTCAACTCTACTGTCATACAGAAAGGCTCAGTAAACAGGTTTTACAAGTAGACACAACATTCTACATGTCAAAACACAGTGATTGGTTTAGAATTATCTACACCAACCCTGACACAAGCTGCATTGTGAGGTGAGTACACTTTTACTTATTTTCTGGATTGAAATCAGCATAAAATCTCCCCGGTTGACAGAGGTGATAGAACACTTTACAGCTTATGGTATTATACTTAGTACAAGTACACAAACTCTGACTGAATCATGCCTCCTGATGTTAAAAAAGCATATATATCATATTTACCTATAAGATTCTTCACTGTCATGAGCCCAAATTCTGGATTATAAAAATATTTCCTTTGAAATTTAAAGATTTATTCATGCACTTGTATGCATACGCATTTATTTACTTTCATTCATACTTTTTTTCAGTAAATATCTAATAAGTATTTATCATGTGTCAGGCAATAGGCAAGCACCACCCATAAACACAGCCCTGCCTCACAGAGCATGGTCAAAGACAGACAGAGAGGGGAAGACTGTGGAAGTTGGACATCCAAACAAAATGCTTGAAATTGTGATTTCAGAAAGAAAAAACAAAGTTTCTTAGAAAAGTAGAAAGGGTGAAGCTAGCTTAGGATGATACACAGAGAAAGACACAATCCCACCAACCTCTAAACAGAGCATCTGTGTCACTGTCTAACAAGGTGAGGTCAGACCAACTGAGCAGGACCAAGCCCCAGCCCTAATGCACAGCAAATTTGAGTACTGGTGTTCCCCAGAGCCCACTTCCTCACCTGAAAAGCAGAGATGCAGTTAGTGCCTTTAATACATTACAAGGTAGATCACCAGGTTTGATGCACAAGTATGACACAATACTGGAAGCATGTTAAAAACTACACAATGATATAAAACTTTTGTACTTGGAGACATTTTGTAAAGCCCTTAAAAGATTTCAGATATTGCAGAGGTTTCATTTACTTATTCTAAGTGTTCGGTACTCCACAAAATAACAGTGATCAGTTACTTTATAAATCACAGACCCATGTGACAAAAAAAAAGGGGGGGATTCTGTTACCAGTGAAAAAAAGTTTTCATAGACACCAATGTGGGAGGTCAAATTGCTTAACTTGTGAAAACCATGTCAGACTTGAGTCTTTCAATATGAGCAATGCAAACATGACTCTGACACTCTGGGCTTCTTTTGTTTCTATATGCATTTACTTAAAGGAACACTGTCCTCTTTCCTAAGGTCTTTGCCATTCTTCATTTAAACAAACTTTATTTGGCAAGTAGCCCAAGAATCAACAACTATTTTTCCCAACTTCTTTTCTTTATCATCATCTAAGGAAATATTAGCAATGAATCTGTCCTTGGAAGAAACAAATGCTAGAGTTGAAAAGAGAACCTGGTTATAATTTGTCAACAAACTGAACTTCTTGCCATTTGTAATTGTTCTTTAATTAAATGTAAATAAGTAGATGTGTATCAATTCAAACAAAATACTTACATGCAAGGCACGATAAGCTCCCTAAGCCCCTGCATAGGCTCCAGAAGGAGGCCATTCACAACAGAACAATGAATATAAGGTCCATTTTTAAAGAGATGTAACATACAAGCTTTACAACCTCCCTAGGGGGAAAGACAAAAAGCATTCTTCCTGGACTCCCTCTACCATTCTTTCTAATATTAAACACAAGCCTCTCTGCATAAAGCGTATTATGTAAGGTATTGTTGTCATCGGTCTCCAAAGTTCATTCTCAGCTTTCTTATCAGGGCCCAGCATTGATGTATGATCATAACTTATGCATGAAACACACTGGCAGTGAAAAGTAATGTTCTCAATAAACACCCATACCTCCCAAATGCAGCAACCTGGAAACAAACACTGACACACTCTGTGCAACTTCCAGAGAGTGCCTTCCAGATAAGCAGTTTTCCAACCCCCAACTGGGTCAGCAAAACACTCTTCCTTTTGGCTGAGTCATCCCCCAGTCTGCTTTTGTACTGAGAACATTAGCACATTTCCCACCTTTAAATTGCTAATAACAATTCATATGCAGACTCTGAATGTGGCTGAGGCCTGTCTGGGAGGAAGAAGGGAAGGACCCAGAGTTGTGTGGGTGTCTTCACTACAGCTTTCTTCATAGACACCTCTGTGATAGGATTCTGGCATCCATCTGTTCACTTGAGGCAGGGGATCAGTTAATTACCTAAGCCTGGAGGCCACAGACTTGGAAGCAGATCACAGGACTCCTAGGCCTAGCCTCTTTCCAAGCACATTATAGGACTTCTGGGATTAGTGTCTTGCCTGAGAACTAGCCAGATGCAGGACTGGACCAGGTGCAGGACTGGACCAAGTGCTCAATTAGCAGTCCCCAACAGCAAAGCAATCCTTGATTTTAGTCTACTCTAGCTAGAATTTCACTGCCCTTTCCTCTTTCTTCTGAATAAAAAACAAGAAAAAGTAAGGGCATAAGGTGTGTGTGAATGTATGTATGCATGTCTATGTGACTGTGATTGTGTGACCCTATGTGTGAATGTAAGCTATGTGAACATGTGTGAATATGAGTGTGAATGTGAGTAGCCACCTCTACATCTTTCCGTACATTAGCAAAAGTGTGTCCATTTGATAATTATGGGGCTCCCAAAAGCTTCTTGAAATGTACTAAAACTGTGATCATTTGTAAGATACTTATTTTACACCTAGGTCTATAATAGTGGATTTATGAGAAAAAAAATGCAACACGTGAGACATTAATACAAAGACTAACATGTGAATGAGTGGAGTAACCAAGGATGCTGCTACCTAAGAGGAATGCTTACAGAACAAAAGGATGGTGGTTTAGGATTTATATACCTGAAACCAGCACAATTGACCCTGTAGTTACATCTTCATTAGGACTAAGTTAATTTTAAAGGAAAGTAGAAGTAAAATCATAAAAACAGTATTACTATTGCTAGAATTTAAATCTTATTTTATATCTCCAGTATTCTATAGTTAATGAAGTGAAGATTAAGTACATACATATTCTGCTAGGAATTGGCAAATCAATGACTCATTTTAATAAATTTCTCTTTTTTTATTTTTCGGAAGCTCCCGTGTTTTCATATTTTCAATCTTTTGTTTCATTTTTTCATCTATCCTACATTTCTTATACACTAAGACCACTGTTAAATACCAAAATCACACACATAAACAATTTTTGATTGACAGTATTCTCACACATATACAATTGAACAAAAATCTGTATGCTAAATCTCAATAATTATGGGCATAGTTTTAAAAGATTATCTGAAATTATAAAGTGGCTAAGAGAAACAAGGCAAGTTATATCACACAAAATGAATTTAATCACTGTCAGGTGAATTAAATAAAAAGATCAGAAAAAGAAAAATTTAAAGACTTACAAAAATTAGAAATGTTATAACAAGCTATAGTAAAAATCAATGCCATATATTAAAATATTTAAATCTACTCTTTCTTTCAACAAAACACCAAAAGGAATATTTGGATATACATCCATACACATAATTTGTCCATTTGTTTATATGAAGTCAGAGATGTTCCTGGAACACATCATCATCACCTGCCATCATCCAGCACATGGAGACAGCACTCTACAGTCATTTTAAAGAGAAAAGCTACAGTATTGCCACCATGCAGTATTTACCATCGTTCTTTATAAGCAGTCTCCCAAACTTACCAATAAGCTTACATCAATCTCTCGCACCTTGAGATACATGTGTTTTTCAACAATCTTATTCCAAATACAAGTAAGCTGCTTTATTTTGTTAACTTTAATTTCTCATGAATATGTCCTTGGAGCTGTGACTGTAGCTCAGTGTTACAGTGCTTGCATAGCAAGCACAAGGCCAAGTCTGATTCAAAGCACTGCAAGCAGACACATACATGAACTTTACGAACTATTTCCAATGCATGACTTCTCATTATCACCAGCCATCCTCATTCTTCGCCATCTCTGTTCTTCCATCTAAATTTAAATTTTTACCAACATACTCATAGTTACATCTCAAATCTTATCAATTTAGAGACTCCTTATTTTCCAAAATTACCTTATGAAATATTTGGTATCATGAAGATGGGCCTAGTCAACTTCAGTCTCTTCCACTTATCCAGTTTCTCCTCTCTGATTATCCTTCACAATCTCTGATCTCGCTAACCTACAATTCCTATCTTTACCCATTTTCTTCCCCAACCCAGAATATCATCCACCTTGGATGCCTGCCAGAATCTGTTTCTCATCCAGTCTCATGAATCTATCCACATCAAAAACATCTCCCTCCACCTGGCCCTCCCCTGGCTCTCTGCTTCCTGTCCCTGATTTCCAGTCATCTACTCCATTGGGGCTTACCATTTCCTACAACCACTGAACATACTTCTCCAATAGTTAAAATACTGTTAAAGCAAGACCACACATTATTTAGTGATTGTTTCTTTATTCATAATATACAGTACTAATGATCAAGGAAGCCCATAAATAGAATGTGCTAATTCCAAATAGCAACAGTTGTGGCTCAAACTTAAAATTCACATACTCTCTGTTCCTACAAAAAAGTGATCCCTAAAATAATACTTAACCATTCCTACATTAGAGGTTCTTTAAAAACAGGCTGCATATGTAACTCATTACATATGTGTTCAGGAAATCAGATTTTTCCACAGTACAACGTTGGCTGATCTGTGAGAAAGAGAACACTTTTCACATGGCTCTCAGTCACATCTATCCAAGAGCTTCAGCTTCCAATGCTATTGATCCCCAATTTATTTTCAAAATAAATTTATGCTTAAAAGTCAAAAAATAATACAATGAGAAGGCAAAAAAATGCAGGGATGGTATATAAGGATGCTGTGGCTCCACCTAGTACGCTTGTTCTATATTGCGCCCTGCATCCTCAACTTGTCTACAACTGACTCTGGAGAAAACTGGGACACTCAACTCATAGACCATGAACTAAGGCAAATATTTTGACATTCTTAAACGTATCAACTGCCAGCCTAATGTCACAACAACTGAATAAGTTATAAAAAGTGCACTGGTCTGTAATACCACCTTCCACTCATTCTTCTGATTATTTTAATACTGGATAGGCTTAAAGTGCCATTGAACACGTTTTCTCTTCCATTTGACCTTCAAAACAATGAATTTTGACGTAGTAATCCACTAAATATCCAATATAGTTAGACTTCCAGAAAATTTCAGATAGTGAATCTAGAATATATTAACCTGCTTCCCTAAGGTCAGAAGACATGCCTTTTGGACAAAAATATATGTGTAAAGATATAAATAAATGAAATATACATGTTTACTTTAACATGAGCTAAAGATATAGTCTGTCTGTGTTTCTCACTAAAACTTTGTTATTTCATTGCCTGGATAAACAGTTGCCCTGAGTGGTAGACTTTAGAGGAAAGAGACTCTATTTTTAAAGTGACAGTGGCCTTTCTTTCTTTTTCATAGTACTGGAGATCATGCTGTGGATCAAATTCAGGATCTTGTAAATGTTAGGTACTGTAAATGTCTGCTACTGACCTACAATTCCTGCCCCTCATGTTGTAATTTTTAAAAAATGTTTTAGATAAGAATAAGAACAATGAAATAGATTTGATAGAATAATTTTTCCTATAAAATTCTCAGTAGTGCATATTTTAAAACATTATCTCCTAAAATCTGCAGGAAATAATTGTTCTTGTTTATTTGCAAATATTGGTATCTCTATAACTTACTGTAATGTTTCTCAAAACACTTGTTTCAAAATGATTGGAAACACCACGCTTAAATGTGGAGAACTCGAGACTCCACGCTAACCCATCTGTGTCAGAACTTCTTAGCATGAGGCAAAGAGAGTACGAATTGAAAACAATTTGCCCACGTGATCCCAATATACAATCGAGTTGAGAAACCGTCCCAGTCAGATTCTCAATGTTGTAAGCTTCAAAAGGAAAGTTGTCAAATGACTGCTTATAAAAACTATTGTTTCTAAATACCCATTCTTATGATTTCTACTGTGCTACTAAAAATCTGTTTTTAGTAAAATCAAATCTGTTCCTCAACCTCACGATATCATTCAACTCTTTATTCCCTGGTACATTAATGCCTGCAGAAAGGGCAGCATGGCACCGTCTCCGCACCTCGGTATACTGATCCTCACTTTCCGTAGGTCAGAATATTGAATCCTGTCAGCATACGCATAAACCCTAAGTAACACTCAAACACCAGCCTTCCACTTTCCTAGCAAAGTGGCAGCTTCTGAGAGGCAGAAAGCCTGCCTTCCAGTCTCTGAGCCTGCAGGGCTCCGTCAGCACCTAGGACAGCGCCCGGCAGACCAGATGCCAGGTTCTCTGGACTGGGAGCCTGCCCCCAGCAAAGCCGCCTGGGAAAGCCCGCAGAAGTCGCCTCTTTCCTCAGACTACCGCCCTTCGTGATACTCTCCCACTGTCCACATCTCTTTCCAAATGACAACAAAGGAAGTCCTAAGCACCTCTCACCCTAGGTACACAAGCCACCCCCACGCCTAGTCTCCCTTCGCGGTCCTCAGCGCCTGTTGCTAAGGAGGAGAAGAGTCAGAGCTAGGGAAGCCTCTGGACCTGGTGACAGCCCGCAGGAGGAGCGGAGAGCACGAGGCGGCGGTGAGAACGGGCTCCAGGCCAACCTGGGACCCCTCCACACGCAGGGTGCGCCTAGGGCCGGGCTGGAATGCCAGGGACGCCCCCAGCGCGGAGGGAGCGGGGCGAGCAGAGGCCTGCGCCCGAGAGCGCGGCTTACCCTGCGGGCCGGGAAGCCCAGGCCGGTCAGGCCTCCGGCCCAGCACCCGGGACCGGAGTCGGCCAGAGGGCCGGGCAGGGGCTCGGGGAGAGCTTGGGGAAGAGCAGCACTCACCATGTTGACTTCAGATACCATGTCGATGCTGGCGATGTCGATGTTCATCCCCACGCAGACTGGGGGACCTGCGGGAAGCGCACCACACCGTGATCAGCCGGACTTCGGCAGGGGGTGCGGGCGGCTCTGAGGATGGGGGCTCGCGGAGGAGGGGGCGCAGGTGCAGGACCACCCACCCCACCCAGCCGCAGCTCAGCCAGGCGGCCCCCCTCCCGCCTCCACCCAGGCCACCAACGCGGTGGGTCGCGCTTCCCGCAGCGGCCGCGCGCATCCCACTTACCCCCGAAGTCGGGTCTCAGGCGAATGTCGTAGCCTTTCAACAGCTTGTCCACGGTCTCCTTCACAAAGGACATGTTCCCAGGGTCGTTTACGCTGAGGGAGGGGGACAGGGACACGGTGAACAGGGTCAGGCAGCGGCTCACCCGCCAGCGCCCGGCGCGCACACTGTGCGCCAACCCGCTCCCGGCCCGCTTCCAGTCAAGACACCAGCGACCCTACCTCTGGGCGCAGCAAACCACCGCCACCAGCACCGGGGCCGAGAAGATGCCGAAAAGCCTTCCTCCCGCAAAGCCCCACATCCCTCCGCCGCGCCCCGGCACGGGGGAGGGGGCGCCCCGCCGCCGTCGCGACCCGCAGCCGGGGCTGCTCCTGCTGCTGCCGCCACCGCCGCCGCGCTGGCCCGGAGCGGAGGAGGGCGGAGGGGGAGGGGGAGGGCTGGAGGGGGAGGAGCGGGCCGGGAGGAGGAGCGCGGGCGCGGGAGCGGGGAGGGGAGAGCAGGCCGCGCCGGGGGCGGAGCTGGCCGAGCTGCACCCGGCCCTCCCCGCGCTGGCCGCCGCGCGCCCGGGCCCCGGCGCCCTCTCCTGCCCTGGCAGCCGCCACTCGGGACTCGGAGCGCAGGTTGCAGAGGCCGGCCGGGGCGGGACACTGCGGGCGAGGCCGCGACTGCGTGGCGCCTGGCAGCGCGGCGGATCGACCACCCACCGGCTTCCTGAGGCCGGGCAAGAGAGGCGACCCGCGGCTCCTACGAGTAGGCAGCAGGACGTGGGAAGCGCTCCGGCACCCCGGAGCCCCGGCCGAATCCCCTCACCTCCGACCCCGCCCAGCCGCAGCCCAGCCCTGGAGCCTGCGGGCGCCGCGCAGCGCTTCTGCTCGCGGGTTTGCGCGCCGCTGTGTAGGGAGGAGCGCTGCAGAGCTCTTGAGAAGGCCCTGTCCTCACCTGCTGGGCTCAGATCCTCGGGTCCCCAGAGTCCAGGAAAGCCAGATTGGCAATAGCAGCGCCTGCAGCCCGGAGCACATGGCGCTGCTCCTCTAGCCTAACCTGGGTGGGATCCGCTCTTCTCCACCGTCACTGAGCAAGGAACCAACGGCGACGTGGGGATCCCCGCCCCTACCCCCACCCCGGGCTTTCCCGCCCGACCCATCTTCCAGCCCCTTGCATGGCGGCCCAATTATTTATTTAACAGACGTGACTATGTAAAATAGGCTTCCTAAGCTATTCCTCACTCTGTCTCCTGTACATAACGTTGAGTGGTAAATCCTTGCTCACATAAATGCATTCATACTGGTAAAGAGAAACCATATCGGTAAACTGAAATCCAAGAAAACAAAGTGTCTTTTCTGGTACAGACTAGACTCTTATTTTAAATCAAAGATCCTTGTTTTCCTTGAGACAGGCCTCCATCCTTTGGCTGTCATTAGCAAACTACTGGCATACTGTAAAAAGGAAAAAGACTAATGAAGACAAGTGCCTACCCTGCCCTGTGCCTGTGGAGTGCCTACCCCTTCGCCTGTGGCCACAGGTTGCTCATTTTTCTTTAGTGAGTGATGATCCTCAATAAAGGACTGGTGCACCTTAGGCTTCTAACACAGAGGAAGACGGTTACACAGTCCTACAATCAACCAGCAAGACCCACAAACCAAGTTTGAATTTGGGTTCTGTAGACTGCTTCAGGCTGGTCCAGGATGTGAGGAGCCATTAATAACACAACTATTTCCTAGTATTGACTTGTTTTTGTTTGTTGTTTGTTCTTTCTGTAGCTTTTCTTTCTACTACGGAGGGTTTATATAGGTAAATATCTAAATCTGGACTTTTATTCTCAAGTTGTCATGTTTCTGTGCATTAATCTTAAATATCTTTTTCTAAAAATCAGCAGCTTTATTTTTGGAACGGTAAATGTGACTGCAGTACCTGGAAGGTTCCGAGATAAATATAGCTCCCTAATTATTTTCTGGAAAAGTCTATTCACAAGTGCTTTGTGTTCTGTGGCCTGTTCGTGTGCAATGGAGTTATCTGCAAAAATGGTATCTCTATTAAGACGTGCGTTTATGATTAGCCTGTTCATTCTGTTTGTATGTACCTCCTTTAGAGCTATACCCTGCTCGGTGGGGATCATGGCTATGGAAAATAAATGTTCAAAAAGCATTTGAAAAAAGCCAATAGTATAACAAGACTAGTGTCCCTCCCTACTGCCAAGATGTGCAGAAGCACATGGTGTTATTTAGCCCCTGTGCCACTTGGATCGCCTGCTTCCACTCCTCTCTGGAGTTCTTGGCCTTATTGATCACCCAGCTGCAGCTCAGCACCTACTTCTGCAACAGCTATGATCAGCTGTGCATGGAGCAAGTCCCCTGCTTCATCTCACCTTTTTTATCCCTTTCCATCTTCTTAACTGATAAAGAGATAAGATAACACACAACCTATTCTGTGTGCATCCCCCTGTAAAGTCTAAAATTCTAGATTCTAGACAAGCCAGAAGTTATAGGATGGATCTTTGGCCAATAGAAAGAAGGAGCCAGTGGATAAAGGCTTCTTACTCCTGCTTAAGAATTGCCCTGAGATGCTGACTGCTGGCCTCTCAAAACTGATCCTTAGAGCCACATCTCTTCTGCAGGTGCTCAGCTTTGGCTTGTGTGCTGACAAATCCTCCTGTTTCCTCCCGTTTCTAAGTCTCAATCCTTTTTCTTCCGATCTTGTTTTCATTGCTACTGCATGCCTTAATAAAGCAGTGTCTCTTAAATCTTGCTTCAGGATATCTTTTCTGGGGAATCCAGGTTAAGACTGGGACCAACTGGCAAATCATTAAAAATATCACATAAATGCAATCATCATAAAACAGCAAAGACAATTTTTAAAAAACATACTCATATAACTGCTGTAATTGAGGAGCATGGGGATGTGAGTGCTCTGCCTCCTGATCATCCCAGTCACCTCCTTGTATTGGCTTCCTACTCATAGGTATGCAGAAGCACTGGCTCAACACTGGCCTTCTCCTTTGCCGGAGTTACTGAAACCAAAAATTTTCATACCTTGATTACATGGCAATAACGTATTGCCCAATTCTGTAGGAAAGAGCAATCTTATTCAGTACTATCTACTCTACATTTCAATGGGACTGGTCGTTTTCCTAAATGTCATATTGTAAATTGTTGTTTAGGGAACAAAATGACTGATATTAGAGCACATGCAAGGGGACTGTGGGATACTTGAAAGAGTAGATTGAAAGTCAAGAAAACAAATCTATTTCAACTCTGCTCATTTTAATGACAAGCCACTGCCTCCCTCTATGGCTCATATTTCACATTTATGGTCTGGAAAAATACTCATTCATGATGAAATATATTGTTTTTATTAGTGTGTATTAATTGCACCAGTAATGGGTTTCATTATGACATGTTCACATAGCTTTCATTTCTTTCTTACTAAAAGAGAATAAGAGTCCTACAATGGGTAGACTTTTCATGACCTGATTAAAAAGGAGGGAAATGGCATCTTGTTCCTAGCTAAGTGGCGTTGAGCAGGCTATGATATGCGTATTGTCTAGGTCCTCGGGTAGAGTGTTGGGAGGCAGTGGGATGTGTCAGAGATGGAAATTAAACGGTAGTAACCAGGTTACTGAGAACAGTGATATAGTAGCAGAGTTCTTGGGAGACCCTTGTAGGGTTCTGGAAGTAGGTGTTGAAGACTAAGCCTGGGATCTCTATCCACAATGGCTTTTCGCTTTGCTCTGTGGTCTCTCATTCTCACATATGCCCCCTGACACTGTGATGCCACTCATCATGAAGTCCTCCCTGTAGCAGAGCCAGCTAGATGAACTCCACTAACAGCTGTATTTCCAGTTCAATTTTTTTTAACCATTAAATACACAGAAAATACCTTCTTCTTCTTTTTATTCACTGTACCCCTTTTTACATCTTTTGAACAAGGTACAGGTAAGAATGTGATAATACACGACACATGTACAGCACCACATGGAGCTCTCAAAACTCTAGCTTTGTTAAAGTACAGGTAGCATGAGGGCAGAATGTCATTTCTTAGTTAATGTAAGTGAGAGGTACATCTAGATCAGTATGAAAGAGAAGAGTCTAGCATGGGTGTCTGAGCCTGTGGGAAATGAAGAAGCCAAAAAAGGTGAAGAGGAATCCATGGAATCTTGATCTGTCTGTAGTCAGGGTCACAGAGGGTGAGGAGCAAATATTAATGCATGGAAATTGCCTTTCCATCTAAGCAAACTAATGGGAGGAGGACATACACACACGGAGGGCAAACTGGAGTAAGTAGCTAGAGCGCAAGCAGCATTAGATGACACTTTGCAGATGGCCATGTGCAAAGTGAGAAGATGAGACAGGCATTTGTATGGTCAGGCCCAATATCAGGACAACAGAGCCCCAGCTGAATAAGGAAGGCATCCATGGATGGCCATCCAGGGTGGCCCAAAGTGGGGGTTCTGGGCCTGAACAAGGACAGAGCAACATCCACAGGGAATGGTGGTGGTGCCAGCAACAGAAGATTTCATATATAGTCAAGATTATTCAGAACGGTAAATATAGTAAGGAAAATGAAAACACTATTTCTGTTGGAAATGGGAGTTGAAAAAATATAATGGAGAAATAATTCCCGTGGTGTGAGAGTGTTGTTGAACATATTTGTGTAAGCTAAGAATTTTAAAATATGCACATAAGTTATATACAAATGCATATGTGTGTGTGTGTGTGTGTGTGTGTGTATGTGTGTGTGTGTGTGTATGTATATATACAGTTATCCTCTGTATTTGTGGAAATCAGTTTCAGGAACCCTTCAGATTACAAAATCTGCAGATATTCAAGACCCTTATGGAAAACGACTTAGTGTTTGCACAGAACCTATACCAATCTTGAAATACTTTAAATCATCTCTAGATGGCTTATTATATCCAGTGCAAGGTAGATGTTTTGTACATGTTTGTTATGCTGCATTGTTTATGGAATAGCTATGAGAAAAAAGTTTATACTTGTTTAGCAGAGAAGCACATTTTTTAATTGGCTAAATCTGTAGATGGTGAACCCATGCTCCCAAGGGCTGGGTGTCTATGCACACATACTAAGAGAGCTTGGACACAATGAATACACAACAGCAATGAGCATTCTCTGCACCCAAATCCTGGCTTCTTCGTATTGCTTCTATTGAAAGGGGTCCAGAAAATGGATGATTCTAGAGCAGGCACAATCAGCACAAGATGAGACTGAAACTTCTTCCTAAATAAGGATGTGTCTAAAGAATAAAGAGATGTATGGTAGCTTTGATCACTGCCAGCTAACTAGCTCAAATAGCCAACTTAAAAAGAGAAAAAATATTTATTTTGTCTCACAGATTTGGAGGCAAAAGTTCAGGGTTGAGTGGCCCCATTGCTTTGGACCTCCCATTGTGGCAGAGCAAATGTCTGACCTCATCAACCATGAAACAGAAGAGAGAGATAAGAAGAAGAGAGAGATAAGAACCTGCCAATGACTTAAAGAGCTCCCATAAGGCCTTTCAACCTCCCAACAGTGTCACTCTGGGTGTGAAGCTCCTGACACATGCACCTGTGGGGAACTCACACTACAGCAGAAAAAAAGACAATGTCTACCTTGAATGTGTATGTGCTACCTGATTCTAGAAACTTTTTAGCACAAAAATAGTTATAATATCAAATTATAAGAGAAAATTAGAAGTTATATATATGCGTCAATTACATCAATTAAATATTTGATCATGAATAGTATATCTGCATATATACTTTAAGCATGTCCCCCATGAAATAATAAACATTGCAGGTTTAAAATGTAGCTGATAATTATGAATATATTTGAAGACTAGGATAAGGAAACTTAATTTAGTGCTATGAGACTACTCTGGAGGGTCTTTACATTCCTGGCAAAAATGCGTAATCTGAATCTAATCACTAAGAACCATCAGACAGATTCAAGTTGATATTTCTTGCACGACAACAGTTATGCAGTACAGAAAATGCCAAAGCCATGACATCTAGACAAGACTGAGAAGATTCTGATAAGAAAATCAAGACATGAAGGATCTTAAAGCATAGTGCTTCTGAGTTCAATCATTCTGCCATGAAGTATGTTAATGGAGTGGTTGGCAGATCTTGAATGGAGTCTGAAGATCAAATGGAATTAACTTAACAGCACCTACTTCCTGATCTTCGAGGTTATATTATAATAGCAGAGGAAAGTATATTTGCATATAACAAAAATATTACAATATTTAAGAATACTTTTTCTGTAATGTTAGGATAAAGTAATAAAACCAAACAAAGTATTAGGAATGTTTTCTGCAGAGGTCCCTTATCATAGCAAGGTATTTCCTCTGGAAAGTTTTATCAATAATGGTAGAAAAAATTTCCAGGTTTTGTTTCTTGTTGTTTTCATGATTATATAGATTTTTCTCCCTTGGTTCTTAATTATGGTAAGTGGTAAGATCAATGTTAACCAGCCTTTATATTCCTAAAATGAACATTTCTTGGTCATATTGCTTATACTTTTTACATGTCAATGAATTTAATTTCTTAATATTTTTTAGAAATGTTTATGTCCTTGCTTATGAATATTTCAGTATGCACTTGCCTTTTGGTCTGATTTTTGTGTCAGTACAAGACTAATCTCCCAAAATGAAGTTCTGTGTGTGCTCTCTATTTCTCTTCCTCTAATTGATTTTATTATTATTATTATTATTATTATTATTATTTGTGTGTGTGTGCACGTGCAGGTGTATACCTGTCAGAGCATGTGTGTGGAGGTGAAGGACAGATTTAGGGCGTCATTTCTCTCCTTCCATCATGGGTTCCAAGAACTGAACTCAGGTCTTGAAGAATATACAACAAGCACTTTAACCTGATGAACCACCTCGTCAGCCCTTTCTCTAATTTATGAGAGATTTTTTTTTGTAAGTTATCGTTTCTTTGTGAACATTTTCTTAGACTTACCAATTAAGCCTTTGCCCTTGAAGTTTTTCTTAAATTTTAAAAATAAATACAATATTTTAAAGGGGTCTGGCTATTTAGAGTTCCATTTCTTCTTGTAACAGTTCATCAGTTATTGGAATTATTTCCTGAATTGGAGTTTTTTTCAGAAAGTTCTTAATATGCATATATATTTAACAATTTTTCCTGCAATTTCTTTTAATAGTTTCAAGGGTTTAGGCTCTACATTAAAGCTTTTAACTCATTTTAAATGGACTTTTTTAATAGCGCCAAAGGTAGAGATCTAATTTGATTCTTCTACATGTGGAAATCCAGTACACCTAGGCCCACTTGTTAGACAGGCTTTTTCCAATATATGTTATTAATGCCTTGGTCAAAAACCAGGTTATTGTAGCTATGTGTGTTTTTTTCTGGGTCCTATATTTTTTTGTGTGTGTTTGTGTTTTTATGTGTGCATGTGTTTGTGTGTGTATGCGTGAGAAAGAGAGAGAGAGAGGATGTGGACTATAGAGAACTAAATAAAGCAATGCCTCCCATCTCTGCCCCTGTACCTGATAATGTCCTTTTGAAGAAACAATTGATGTAAGTAATGTGGGGTGTGTGTATAGTATGTGTCCCCAAAGACAAATTGCACTTACTTGGAATGATGTAAGCACCCTAGGCACAACCTTTGTAAAACCTCTGAGGATTCTACAGATATACAAAAGCATCTGTAAAACATGCAAAAGTGACTAAGAAAGAAATCTATACAAAATGCAGACATATAAAGAATGTAAGAGCCAGAGGAATGGATAGCGTTACAGAACTCTGACCTCCAGACAAGGCCATTGCTATCTTGAAACATAAGCAGCTATTATTACTCTTTGAGAGTCTCCTAAGACTGAACCCACTAAAGTTCCCTCATGAAAGGCAGAAGAGGGCTCACCACAGGAGGGAAACACCTCACAAGGCAGCTCACAAGATGGCTCAGAAGATACCTCATGAGGTACATGAATGCTTCCCTCCCTGAGAATATATAATTAGTTAACAATTGCTGAGGGAGAAACTCTTTGGTGACATAGCTACTTGTAAATCACCCATACTCTTGTAAGCAAGTCTTCACCTATACCTCTATAAGTACTGCTGTTACCAATTCATTGGTAATTAATGGGGTAATACAGGTGAAATAATTTCTTCACTCCATTGTTGGTTGTTGCCCTGTTTGGGAAAAACAAACATTTGTTTGTGCCCCCTTGGAAGGAAGAGTCAGGTAACTTTCCTATTTTTTTATTTATTATTTTATTTTTATGTGTATGAGTGTGTTGTCTTTGTGTATATAAGTGCACCTGTGTCATAAAATGTCCATGGAGGTCAGAAGAAGATGTTAAATTCCCCTGGAACTGGAGTTACAGACAGTTGTTAACTGTGTGGTTGCTGGGAATTGAACCTGGGTCTTCTGCAACAGCAGCCAGTACTCTTAACCACTAAGGCATCTCCCCAGTCCATAATTTTCCTATTTGTTTCCCTTTTATTTTTTTCTCTTACCTTATTGATCTAAGACTTCAAGTATTATGTTAAATAAAAGTAGAAAGGTTATGGTCCTTGTTAGTACTTAATTTTAGAGGAAATGATTTTGGTCTATCCCATTTAGTATACTGTTAGCTATAGATTTGTCGTATACTTTAATTGTAGAGTGGAGACCATTTAAATTTAGGGTTATTGAGAGAGTTGCTGATTCCTGTAATCTTCTATTGTTTTTCTGATTGATTCGATTATTATTTCTTCTTTTCTTTCTCTTCTGTCCATATCAGGCTTTTACCGGTTTGCTGTGTTGACTTGATGGGTTCTTTCCCTATTTGCCTTTGATCATATGCTCCTCCCATGAAATTCATTCTTTGATCTTCTCTCTTGTTTGAAACTTTCTTCATTAACTATATTTGAGATTCTCTTAAGTATCTCTTACAATACTGGCTTGGTGGCCATACATTGATCTAGTTTGTGCTTAAAATGTTTTCATTTCTCTGTCAATTTTAAAAGATAACTTTGCTGAAGGTAGCTATTTTGGTTGCCATTTATTTATCTGCCTTCAGACCTTAAACTGCATGTTTTCCTGGTCTTTAGGCTTTTGGGAGGGGTGTCTAATGGAATTCTGATTTGTTTGTTAAGATTTAATTTTATTATTTTAAAATTATGTGTGTCTGTGTATTGTGTCTGTGTGTGTCTATGTGTCTCTGTGTGTCTGTGTGTGTGTCTGTGTGTCTGTCTGTATTGGTATATGCATGAGTGCACTTCCCTGTAGAGGTCAGAGGTATTGGATTCCCTTAGAGCTTGAGGTACAGGAATTTTCAAGCCACCCAGCATAGGTGCTGGGAACCAAACTCCAGCCTTCTGCAAGGGGAGTACAAATGCTTAATCACTGAGCCACCTCTATAGTACCAAGTACTCTGATATGCTTGTCTTGGTAAGTGTGTTGGCAGATTTCAACATTGTTTGTTGGTGGTATATTTATGTATTTTTGTCGTCTTATCTATACTGTATCAAGGATAGGGTCTTTGGTCATGTCTATTTTCTTCTAAATGCCTCCTCTTGTGCTTGTGATTTGATGCTCATTTATTTCTCTGGATTTGGAAAATATTCTGGGCTAATTTTATTGAGTACATTTTCTCTGAATTTCATGATTAGTCTCAGCTCTCTGTTCTATTCCATTTATTATTTTTAGACAGTGATTCACTACATAGCCCAGGCTGGCCACAAACTTGCAATCCTCCTCCCTCAGTCACTCAAACATACCTGGGGTAATAGGTGTATACAACATGCCCTGGTCACCTGCACAGATTCTTAGGTTTGTCACTTCATCACATTTTATGGCTCTTGGAAGTTGTGATCACACTTACTTATTTTCTTTCTTGATATTTGAATGCAGTATTTTCTCAAATACTTGAGAAATACTTATCCTCCATCCCTGGATATTCTTTCTTTTGCTTGGTCTAGTGTGCAGTGATATTTTCCACTGTGATTAATTTTTAGATTTCCAACATTTTGTTTTACTTTGTCAAAATATAACTGTCCTTGCTGAATATCTCATGCTTGTTGCTGCCTCTATCACCCGTTTCACCTCTTCTTTATATAGACTTTGGAGCCATTAATCATTCTTACAAATAAAACTTTTGAATTGTTCATCTGATATTTTACTTTTCAATGTCTTTAGATTCAGTGGTAAGTGTGACTTATATACATTTAGAGGAGTTATGCTGAACTGTTTTTATTTCCATGTTTTTTGTATTTTTTCTACTGTGATTTGTGCAACTGGATTGTCTTGGCTATCTTTGGCTATCTCTTCCAGGTTTATTTGGGACTCATCTTAGTTAACAGCCTACTGGTAAAGGCTCCATCTCCAGCATCACTGATCATGAAAAAGAAAATAGATTAAAGGAACTTATGACCACTTAGCCAGCTCTGTAGAGGATACTGAAAGGAATACTTCAGTCTGAAGATAAAGATAGAGGCTTCCAAGACTTTGGTCACAGGGAATAAATAAACAATTCCATAACAGTTAATCAAAAGAGGTCTAAGGAAACATCACAAGACAAGAAAGTGACAAGATTTTAATATACATTATTAAATAATAATTCAATATTAATGGTCTTGACTCCTTAATAAAAAGATACAGACTAATAGGTTGGATTAGAAAACTGGGTCCATCATTTTGCTGCCTCCAAGAAACACAGCTCACTATCAAAGACAGACATCACCTTAGGATAAGAGGAGGGAAAGAAAAGGTATTCAAAATAAATGGAACCAAGAAACAAGCAGGCTTAGCTATCCTGATATCTGACAGAATAAACCTCAGATCATAACTAGTCAGGTGAAATTGGAAGGTATACTTCATTCTCATAAATGCATCGACTGGATATTTCAGTTCTAAACATATATGCATCAAACACAGGGGCACTCAATTTCATATCAGAAATATTATTAGAATAAAACCTCAGAGGAGTCCCAAAACAGTGATAGTGGATGACTTCAATACTCCACTCTTATCAGTAGACATGTTGCCTGGACGAGAACTAAACAGAGAAACACTGGAGTTAAATGACATCATAAATCATGTGAATCTTACAGATATCTATAGAACATTCCACCCTGATGATACTGAGCATGCCACTAAGGGAGAAAAGTTATCAGTCGTCTTACCCTGCTATAAATTCTGCAAGCTACAATAATGATTAACTTGGCAAGATATGCCCACTGGAGTAGTATTATAGGAGTAGGCAACCACTCTTTGATCAACACTGAAGCCTGCTCCACAAGTTGGAACCCATGCCTGATGTTAACTGACCCCTAAACCCAAGACTGGATAGGTCATAGGGGGGAATACGGTACTATAATTCTGCTAAATAGACATAGTAACAAACTGTGCCCTTGTTCTTGTCTTTTTACCTATAAATTAGTGAATCTCTCAATAGAGAAGCTCTTTGCAGTACAAGGCAATCAACAGAGACCCACAACTGGTCAAAGTGAAGAGAATAATATCCTGTGGGGTGCCTAGCTCCAAATGGAACATTTATATCACACACCTTTCCCAAGACTCAGATATCATCATGGAAGAGGGAAGAAAGATTGTAAGAGCCAGAGGGACTAGACATCTTTAACAAAACAGTATTTGCTAGACATGACAGCACAGCTGCACGCTTGAACTCCTAGTGGCTAGGGCTGCATGCATAAAATCTGCACAAGATCAATCCAGCCAAAATCCTGGAATGAATTGGAAAAGTATTCATGAAATCCTATCACTAGCTGACATCGACTGGGGGCTGATGGGAGAGGAAGAATCGGTTTTCTTCAGGAATGAGGACCCTGACAGGCTACTCAGGCTCCACTAGGTGATCCCATACCCATGTACATAGAGGCGCACTAAATGGACTCGGAGTATTAAAAAGAATGGAAAAGAGAGCACATAACTTTGGGAGAGAAAAGTTGTGGATGGGATATGGGGTGAACTGTAAGTGAAAATCACGGACAGATTTGAAATGCATCATATGTATGTATGTACATTAAATAAAATATTTCAAAAGGAATGAGAAACAGTATATTTATTCTACCTTAAATAATACATTTATTCCCTGCCCTTTCTGTGCAATATTTTAAATATTTCTGTCATTTAAGTTAGCAAAAGGAGGCAATAAAAAGGAAAGATAAATGTCTGTATTTAATCTTCCATGCTTAACTCTTAGTCCCATTAATATATTTGCTAATATTAGATCATTCTCATATTTCTAAAATAAACCATAACTGTCCATACTATATCATTCTAGTTTGATTTATGTCTTATACATCAATATACTCCTCATTGCTGTTGAATGTAAAGAGAATCATTAAGAGTTGGAGCTGGGTTTAGCAGCTTCCTCTTGCCTATATTTTTTTGTATTCTATTTCTTGTCTTCTCACGTGATTTCCCACTTATTCTCTTTGTTGTTTTGGGTAAGAAGCTGTAAGTGGAAAGCTTGTTAACTTCTATTACTTATAAAATGGCATGGATTTCCATCTCATCACGGAATATTGTTTGGTAAGTAGCATGCTCAGGTAGCTGTGGGCTTTTATTGGGGGTGTGAACATAGAAGTTCAGGCCTTGCTTTGCCTTGGTCAAAGTTATTGTTCTTTTTCTTTGTCTTTCCTTGAATTTATTTAGCTTTGTCCTGCTCAGAATTTTCTAAGATTCATGGAAATCTATCTCATCCACATGCCTGCTTTAAGATTTAACATTTAACAGCCTTTGAGCCCTTAAAATCTTTTCATGTGTCCTGGGGAAATGTAATGTGCTCACCCCTCTACATAAGCTCTGTGCATCCTGTAGGGAAGACTCTAAGGAGTCAGCACTCATGGGAAGGTGGGTTGTTTTCTCATCATCAAGTAGTCCTAGGATTGATCTTTCAAGAACAGGCTACTCAATAAAATGATGACCCCCAAAATGGGAAGAAATAGTCAAACCAAAAGGTATGCAAACTGCAGCACAGAAACACACAAGACATGAAAAATCAAGTATATTTGACTCCTCATGATAGCTCTCCTGTTATAAAACCCAAACATACATAAATAGAGAAAATAAGAGATGAAGATTTCAATGTTTTCTTGCAAAAATAATCACTGACTTGAAAAATAATACAAAGAAGCAAATAAATTCAATACAGAATCAGAAGAAGAAATCAACAACATAGATGGAAAAAATCAACAAGTAGATGAGGAAACCAGTAATATCAATGAAAAAATTAGCAATACAGGAAAAATTCAACAAGGTGAGATTTTAAAAACTGGAAAAGTTAGAAATGAAAAACTCAGTGAACCAATAAAAAGTCCACAGTATGCAGCATCATCAATAAACCTGATCAAACAGAAGTAAAGATGTCAGAGACAGAAAAAATGCATCATTCCAAAATTAGTAAGGAAAGAAAAGTACATAAGCACACCCAGACTAGCCAAGAGCTCTTGGATGTGATCAACAGACCAAAGCTAAGCAGCAGAGACACAGAAAGCACTGAAGGGATAGAGAATCTCTTCAATAATCCTAGCAGAGAGTCTCCTAAATCAAGAGAAACAAACTGGCATTCACACATGAGCGATATTTAGAACTCCAAATAGACATGACAAAGAAGAACCTATCCATGACATTATAGTCAAGATGTCAAAAACACAAAGAAACAATACCAAAAGCTGTAAGGAGATCTGACAAGATGGGTAAAGGCACTTGAAGCCAAATCTGAAAAACCTGAATTTAATCCTCAGAATCTTCATGGGACATGACCTCCTTTCATAAGGACATACCCCTATACACACTCACAAATAAGCAAATAACTATAAAAAGGAAATAATAAAAGCTGTAAGAAAAAATACTAAGTTAACTACAAAGGCAGAAAATCAGAATAATATTTTTTCCAAGCAACCCTAAATGCCAAGAAAGTATGGAATGACGTGTTTCAAAAATTGAAAGAGGATAGCTCCCAAACAAGACTGCTATATTCAGCAAATCTATCTTTTAAAATTCATGTGAAAAATGATATTTCAAGATAAGGAGAAACTCAGGTAATTCATGGCCACCAAGTGAAGACTGCACATGATCATTAAAGGAATGCCTACATAATGAAGGAAGAAATTCTTCACCATGACCAGAACAAGAATGAGCACATTTCAGGAGCTGAATGGATGAACAAAGGAGTACTCCCATTCTCCATATAGACAACCAGAAAAGCCGTGATGATGATAGGGGAGAAACAGAAAAAACATCATACACAATGAAAGACAACCCCAAATTACAAGTATGAATAACTTCTTTCAATAATAACCTTAAATATAAGTGGTCTTACCATGAAAGAGGTACAAACTGGCTGACTGGATTAAAAATCCAGATCTAACTGTTATAGCTGAGAAATATACCCCACTGGTAAAGACACTCAAATGCTGAGAATCAAAGATGGTGAAACAATCTGTCAAACAAACAGAAGCTGAATGCAATAGAGAAGATGATTCCAACCCAAAATTAGTCGAAAGAGATAAAGGAGGAGGCCACAATGCATTTATCAAAGTCATTCATCAGGAAGCTATAACAAGTATAAATATATATGTACCAAATGTTGGGTTTCCAGTTTTGATTTCATAAACAAATACTAATGACCATAAAAGGACAGCTCCTAATCCGAGTATAGTGGATGATTTCAGTACCTAACTTTCATGTCTAGATAGGTTATCTAAACTAAAACTCAACAATGAAACCTCAGAGTTAAACTACCCCATAAATCAAATGGCTATAACAGATATAGACTGAATATCCATCTAATAGATACAGAATAAACATTTTCAGAGAAATCCATAGAACATTCTCTAAAATACACTTAACTCTGGTCCATAAATCAAGTCTCATCAAATCAAGAGAATCAAAATAATTTATTGTATCTTATCAGATCATATTGCAATAAAACTACAAATCAACAGCAAGGAAACTACAAAAACTTCATGAATATATGGAGACTGAACAATAAACTTGAAAGGATCAGTGTAATTGACAAAAATCAGGGAAGAATTTTTTAAATTTCTAGAATCAAGTGAAAATAAAAATCACAAATTACCAGAACATTTGGGATACAGCTTGGACAATTCAAGAAAGAAAGTTTATATGTACAAGTGCTTATAAAAAATCAGAATTATCTCAAATACCTAATGCTGCATCCTTGAAAACCAGCAAATAGTCAAACACAAAACAATAGACAACAAGAAATAACAAAGACTGGGGAATAAATTAACAAAATGAAGGATAAAAATACAATATAGAGAATCAGCCGCTCAGAGCATTGGTTGAAAAAGCCCGTAACCAAACTAACCAAATGAAAGAAAAACTTAAATTAGTCAAATTACAGATGAGAAAGGGGAAGTTATGGCCAACTACAATAAATCTATATAATTATTAGGGAATCCTTCGAAAACTTATATTCCAAAACAATTAGAAAGTATAGAAGAAATAAATTCCTAGACATATAGGACCTACCAAAAATAAATCAGGAAGACATAAATGAACAGATCGGAAATAATCAGTGTGATGGTTTGAATGAGACTGTCCTCCATAGACTCAGTTTGTCCCTAATTGGTGACTGTTTTGGGAGGTCTTAGAAGGTGTGGCCATGCTGGAGGAATCACATCACTGGGGGCAGGGTTACAGAGATCTTTAGCCTTGTTTATCTCCAGTCCTGCTCTGCTTCCTGTGCCTGCCTGAAGATGTGAGCACTTTAGCTTCTGTGTCTACTTTAATAACCTCTGCCACCACACCTCCCCACCATGATGGACTCTTGCCCCTTTGGAACCGTAAGCTAAATAAACTTCCTTTTATAAGTTCCCTTGGTTAGTGTTTCTATCACAGCAATAGAAAGCAAAATAAGACAATCAGCAAGGCTGAAATGGTAAGAAAAAGCCTCCCAACAATGCAGAGCCCAGAATCACAAGGCTTCACTGACAAATTCTATTGAATTTGTAAAGAATAACTAACACCAGTGTACCCCAAACTGGTCCATAAAATAGAACAGGATAGAGCACTGCTGTACTTTCTGTAGAGCCAGCATTAAAGATACAACAAACAGAAACCACCACCAATTTCCTTGGTAAACATGTAGGCAAATTCTCAGTAAAAGTCTGGCAAACAGAATTAAAGAGCACATTAAGATTATACAACATGACCAAGTTGGTTTCATTTCAGGGATGCAAGTTTGGTTCAATATATACAAATAAATAAGTATAATATAGCACACAAGTAGATGTAAGGTCAGAAATTACACTGATCATTAAAATTGATGCAGAAAGAACTTCAACAAAGTTCAACAGCACCTCATGATAAAAGTCCTAAAGAAAGCAGGCACAGAAGGACCATAACACAGCAAGGCCTATATACATAAAACCTACAGCCAGCATCATACCAAATGGGGGCAAACTAATACTACTTTTCTAAAATATGCATTGAGAAAAAGGAGCCCACACTCTGGTCATTCAGTATAGTGCTAAACATTTTAACTAGACCAATCAGACAAAAGAGAGAAATAAGAGGCATACAAATAAATAGGAAAGGAAAGGGTGAATTTATGTGTACTAGCAGAAAGCATGAACCTCTATTGCAAAGAGCCCCAAGAAACTACCAAAATAATCTTAGGCTCAATAAACACTTTCAGCAAAGTGATAGGATACAAAGTCAACATACATTAGTAACAATGTGTGCGTTAAGACTCTTTCTAGGAGATTCTTACACTGACAGGAAATACTGCTTCAGTAACTGAGAGAAATCAAGGTCAACAATTCAACATCAGAGAAGTAAATGATGCTGGGGATGTCTAATCATTAATAAGGAAACTATTTCATAAAACGTAAAGAATTAAATTGTATCATTATTATTACTATTACTATTATTTTATGTATATGAGTGTTTTGAATGTATATATATATATATATATATGTATGCCCATGAGTACAACGCCCATGAAGACCAGAAGAGGAAGTTGCATCCCCTGGAACTGGAGTTACAGACTGTTGTTAGCCAGTGGGCCACCATGTGGGCACTGGGACATGAACCCATGTCCTCTGTAAGAAGTGCTAATGCTCTTAACTGCTGAACCATTTCTCCAGTCTATAAAGTGAGATATAAATGATTGTAACTTCTGTTATATCACTGGATTCACATATAAAACTAAGCTTTTGAAAAGACCAATATAAATATGAAATCATTTTTATTAGTTTGAAGTATTTAACATTTTCAGATTTAATGCTATATAGTAACAGAATACCAAATCATATTCAAAGGATCCAGGAATGACACTGAGAAATGGTTATTTTCCGTGGTATATATTAAAGATTCTAAGCATTTGAGAGTCTTAAAGTCATTCATTTAAAGTGGTGACATTCTTTGTGCTATACTGGGTACCTCAGTATATATGACTTCTAGGTCAGCCGAGATGGAGAAGTATGAGCAGCCTGAATTCAGGAATCAAAGATCAGCAGAAAAGCAGGAAGTATGTAAGTCATAGAATAGATCACTGAGGTGCAGGCTGCAGACCACTTGTACTAATCCAAATGAATAGTGAGAATTCCCCTTCCAGATGAAAAAGTAGATAGCTAGGCAAACTCCTCCATCTAAATACTAATGCCCAGCAAGGGTAAGTTACACGCTATGAAAAGTCATTGTTTACAGTCAGCATCTCTTACCACTGCCACATGTTGCCTAACATATGGCAACATACTTATCATATCTGGGTTTAAATGGCCTGCTGTATAAGGCAGGAATGATATTTCCCCTGTTTCTTACACCGTAATATGAGCAAATGTGAGCCTGAATTAGTTTGCTTAAATACAATTCCTCTGCTGGGTGTGGTGGCTCATGCTTTTAATCCCCAGGACTCGGGTGGCAGAGGCAGATCTTTGCAAGATCGAAGCCAGCCTGGTCTACACAGGGAGTTACAGTACAGCGGAGGTTAAGGGGAGACCCATTTTTTTAAAAAAATACAATTCTTCTGTCAGCTGAGAAGCAAAACTGACTTTAACTTTCAAAACAACCTTCTCTTGGGGGTGGTGTTCGCCTGTCTATAATGGAGAGTCTGGGTATGAATTGCTTTTTATTGGTACTTGCTTTTCTGAGTATTTAGTCTGAGAGACCATCCACATAGTAAGTTGTAGAAAACACCATTTATGGCACTCTCTTGGTTCTCAAGTGTCTGCTTTTAGAATTCTTAGGCTGTATATAAGCATTTACATTAATAATTTCTTAGTTATGTTGGCTATGAAACTCCCTTTAAGTTTCATTTTCTCTCTGTACTGAATTTGGAGTAATTTTCTTGATTTAATCTCCAGGACAACAACTCTGCCTTTATATATTTGGATTCTGAATTTCAATTTAACCGCTGAATTTTTCAGTTTGGTTGACTGTATTTTTCCTTTCTTGAAGCCCTACTTGGTCATTTATCGTTTTTCATACTGGCTTCTTTCTGAATGTTATAAAAATTCTTAAATATACAGAGTAATGGAAATATTTTAGTTTTCTTTCTATTTGTGTGTATGTTGTATGCCGGGAAGGCAGGGGCGGGGGGATGCGCAGGCACATATATGTGTGTGTGGAGGCCAGAGGTCAGTGTTGGATATGTTCCTTTATTGCTTTCCACCTTACCTTTGAGACAAGGTTCTCACTAAAACTGGAGCTTGATGTTTCAGCAAGAATGGCTGAAAAGTGTGTTCCGGGAATCTGCCTTTCTCCATCCCCCAGCACTAAAGTCACCGTAGCACCTAGTTTTTACATGAGTGCTGAGAATCTGAATTCAGGTCTTCATACGTGTACAGCAAGAATTCTACCTAGTGAGGCATCTTCCCAGCTCCTGAAGGCATTTTCATAGTGAATAACCTTATATACCCAAGACCTGGACTGTATAATTATAGTTTACCACATACTTTATCACCATCCATTTGTAAATTCCTGAATCCTTTTTTAAAATCTTTATTTCTTTGCATGTTGTACTGTAATGTGCACTGTGCTTCTGACTAAGATGATATAACAAGGACTTGTTCACTGACTTGTTTGATATTAAAAAAAGACTTTTGTTTCATAATATATGAAACAATAGTTTTCATAGTATGTGAAGCAATATTCTCAATATCTGAGTCTGATTACAACCTCATCACAGAGGGATGGCACATCTGTGTTCAGACTGACAAGGATGACCATCCTCCTGCTGTTTGTTTGGTGTTGTGTTGTGTGCATCATGAATAATGAAATGTGAACTGCACACTTTTCTGCGGAATGATCGGCACAAGGGTGTACTCTGGTGTGCAGATCTGCCGCTCTGCTTCTCACATTCTTTGTGGACCTTATCAAGTGCTTTTTCTATACTTTAGTCCTAAGTATAGGAGTTTCATAGTCACCCGAGGGTTCCAGTGTTTTGCAGAAACATCTGATTAGAATCCCTAAGCAGAGATGCTTGTCTTTCTGCAGTCAGTGGTTACTTGGAAAATGGTGGCAGCAGTTAGGGTTAATTTTCTACCTGTTATCTTCCCTCTTCTCTTTCTTCCTTTTCTCCACCTGCATGGGGTAGTGTAAAGGATTTTTGTTGTTGTTGTTGTAAAGGAGTTTTTCTCAAGCCATTAAGATTTATGTGACTAAGAAACTCTTCGGATTACTCCATTACAGAAAACCATGTGGTTACAGCAGCTACTGAGAAACCGCTTTTGCTAAAACAACCTACAACAATAGCAACAACAAAAAAATCTTTTGCTGAGAACCAACGACTCCTTTCTTGGGCCACTAAAGACAGGATGAAGCTTGGGATCTCCGCCTTCATGTTGTGTGCACCTGTCTCCTTAACTGTGAGTCAGTCACCTGCTTAACATTGCATATAAGCTGCCGGTCACTAAAGGACATCTGGTTTAGGGCCAGAATGTGTGCCAAGTAGCCACACCAGAAGTTTCTCTGTTTCCTAAACCTGAGCTTATAAATTTATAAATTGCCTTATAATTTCATTTACAAAAGATATCCTTGGACTGTGGAAATGGCTGAATCAGTGAAGTACTTGCCCTGAAAGCCTGAGGACCTGAGTTTAGTCCCCAGAAACACCATTAAAAACCAATTCCCAGTGCTGAGAGGCAGAGATAGGTGAATCCTCAGGGCTTCCTGTCCTGCTTGCCTATTTTTAATAGAGAGCCCCAGGCCAATGAAAGATACTGTCTCAAAAGCAAGGTCGACAGGGTTCCTCAGTGACATACCATAAGTTGACTTCTATCCTACACACACACACACACAGAGCGGGTGTGGGGGGACAAAGGGCATTCTTTAAAATAAGAGAAATAAGTATACTATATTTTGTTCTTAACTTTTTTCTTTTTCTTAATTATCATTCTAACATTTTACTTTGAATTGCAAACACCACACTCAGATATAAGCTATTTATCTGAAGATAACAGCTTCTAAAGGATATCTGATTTAAGGCCAGAATGTGTGCCAGGGTTAGCTATACTAGAAATTTCTATGTTTCCTAAACCTGAGCCATGTACCTTATAAACTACCTTATAATTTCATTTATGGAAGGATATCCTTGGACTGTGGAAATGGCTGAATCAGTGAAGTACTTGCCCTGAGTCCTCAGGGCACTGCACTGATGTTTATAATTAATTATTAATAACCTAAAGCTTCTTAGTGACACTGCTAACAACCAAATATTTTATCAGCTGAACATAATTATTAAGTTAAAAGAACAAAGTTTCATCTGCCTTCAAATCAAACAAAAAATAGTTTTCACCTGGAAAGAGCAGTAACTTCGACCAGTTTTAAATGAAACCCAGCATGCCTCTAAAACAACGGGGAGCAAGGCTTCCCAGAGCATGATAAAACTCCCTGGAAGAATTGATTTTCATCAATTTATAAAAAGAGAAAATGTGTACATCCTTTTAACTGTTTCTTCTCTCAAAGGTCTCGCTGTGCCTTTCAGGGCATCACAGAAGGCTTCTACTTATTTTTTAAACTTTGCATGTTATTCATTCAAGAATTATCTGGCCAAAACCCGGTAAAGCTTATTACTTAACCTGGCTCAAATCCATGAAGAAGAGAGAATTGGGACCTGCTAGCTGAGGACCAAAATGTATGTGACCTTTGAGTTTATTCCAGCACTCCCCTCCCATCCCTAAACCTGAACATGCTACCTCATGAACCACCAATTTCATTTACAAAAGGAAATTCTTTGATATAATAAAAGTAAGTAAACTTGTTCATATTTTCTTAAATTTTAAGCTACTTAATCATTGCACCCGCTTATACAGTATATTCCCTGAGCAAAATAACTTCAAAGGCTACAAATAATATATAGCAGTTGTTAAACCCCTTAGCCACTATGTTCTGTCTCTCTCTCTCTCTTTCTCTCTCAACACCCGCTTAAGTATATTCATGTACTGTTGCTTCTTGTCTCTATGTAATAAACACAATTCTGTTTTATTCTGACTTGTTCTGAAATTCTTTTCTACAACAAAGCTTTACCTGGGTAGAGGTCCCTGAACTATGACCACCTGAGAACACGGATGGCAGTGGTCCTGAGCTCTCCCTCTGCTCCTCTGCAGCTCAGGGCACCCTGTAGCATGTGCCCCACCAAGCAGATCCGTACATGATCTGAATTCCAATATCCCCAGACATCTGGAGGGGGTTTTCTCTGTGGTCACAGAGCATTGATAGGTTTCACAAAGCTGTTAATATTTGGAATGTTCCAATTTTTATTGTTGGATGGACTGCAGCAAGTAAATTTACATTTCATGCCTGAAATCATAAGTAACATATAGTTTAATTAAAAGAAACTTGTAAATTGGTTTATATACTCTTAAGATAACTTTGTTACTTTTTAAAATCTTAGTATAAACCCATTGAGATCATAAGTAAAATTTTCATATAAGGGCTGGGAAGAAAGCTCAGTCAATAAAGTGCTTGGTGTGCAATCAGAAGACTTGTATTCAATCCCCAGAACTACTTAATGAGTTCTCGTCCTTTTCTCAGCAAGCAAGAAAACAAACAATATAGACAGTGCCTGAAGAAGGGCACCCACGGCTGACCTCTGGCCTTTACAAGCATCGGCATACATATGCAAGCACACTCCCCACCATGTGTACCCACACCAACACATAACCACACCTAAACTTTGCTTGTGTGTGCTATGCATGCGTGTGTGTATATGTGTTCACAAATCTGTGGGCACATATTTGTACAGGTACACTTGCAGATATGTCAGGGTACATGTGGAGGCCAATAGTTAGTACTGACTGTCCACATCAGTCACTCTCTATTTACTGAGGCAGGGTATCTTCCTGAGTACAGAGCTCACTGTTAGTCTGCACATCAAACAAGCAAGTTTACTTCAAGGGAGGGCCCTCTCGTGAGTCCTGGGATTATCACCCCTGTGCCTCCCTGTCTAGCTTTTATGTGGATGCTGGGGGATCTGAACTCTGGTACTCATGGCTACAAACACATTTTATTCACTAAACCCATTTCTCTAACCTCAAACTTTTAATAATATGAAGCACTGATTCACTGCTATATATTATGCTTGGGAGTATGATAATAAAAATGAGTTTTCAAAATATTCTATATCAATACAAATATTTAGTATTAGCACAGCATGCTTCATGATTTGTAGCTAAGTTAGTCAAACATAATTAAACTTTAAGGCATATCCCTTGTGTTATTATTGAAAGGCAAGCGATATAGTGCAAAGTTTTATATGCTAAAACCAATGTTAACAACGTGTACAGTTCCACTTCTCGTGTTACTCTTATTTACTCTTTTGACAAATTATAAGAATAACAAGTTCATTGTAGAAAAATAAAGTCTGTAATTGACATTGCTTTCATCTCGAATATAAAAGAAATCATTTTAATAATTATTCTTAGTTTTTCAATGTATGCCTTCAATACAAACTATTCTTTCTTTTTTGACATTTATTTTTAGACAGAGTCTCGTTTATTCCAATCCTCAGACATCATATAGTGGAAGATGACCGTGACTTCCAGATCTTTCTCTCTTGCCTTTGCTCCCACAGTATTGAGATTACAGGCATGCATGATGATACCTAGTAAAACTATTCTTAATAAACTGGGACATTATGGGGATTTGGCAATATGGGATCTTATGATTTGTCTCATAGCAAGCTAAACAATGTAATTCCTATTTCCAAAAATTAACACACTTGAAAATCCTTATTGACACTTAAATAACAATTTGTATGTGGTAATCTACCTTGTTAACATCTCATGTTTGGCTATATAAATCATTTACTTTTTTCCTATAACAACACATCAAGTTGTTTGTTTTTGTTGAGACAGGGTTTTCCTCTGTGTTCCTGGCTGGTGTCAAACTTGCTGCCTCTTGGGTACTGATGTAAACAGGTGAAAACCACCATGTATGGCCATGATGTCATCAGTTCTAAAGCATCATTTTCATCTGAGTACTTGTTTCCTTAGGATGAAGTTTTTTGAACTGGCATCCTGAGTTCACAGTCAAATGGCAGGACTCTTGCTAAGATCTCCAGAAGGAAACGGCCGGACAGTGTCTTCCCCTCATGCCACAACACACTTGTGTCGGTCACACTGGCATGAAGGGGTAACAGTTTTTAGCATTTCATTTCCCATGTATCATCTACAGGAATTAATTGCAATTTTGTTTATCATTTTTTAATTAGTCAACTTTATTTTTGTTTTTTTAAGACAGGGTCTCACTGTGAGCTCAAGACTGACTTTGAAGGCCGGATCCTTCTGCTTTTGCTTCCTAACTGCTGGGATCGCCAATATGCAACACCAAACCCTGCCAATTGCAATTAAAACTTTGTTTTCATTATTCATTCATTAATTCATTAATTTTTACACATTTACACCATAACATTTCTTGGTCTCTCACAGTCTAATTTCATTTGCTACATGCATTTTATTTGTTCATTGCTATTCATTTCCTCATGGTTCTGTTGATGTGATTGTATTTCTTTTTATTGATTTACAAGAAAGGAAGATAATTAAATATATGTCCTAACCACTTTAAATTACATACAAGATTGATAACTAACACTTACTACTGTGCCTTTTATGTCCATCACCAAGATCCTCTTTCTCCAAGCAACATCTCACCCCACATCAGCCAGCTAGCACGGGGTGATGGGCTGCCTTGTTTATGCCAGAGGAACGTTGAGGAAGCTGGGATGGAAAGAGGTGCTCAGGGCTGGAGTGACCACTGGGTGCCCAGATGGACATTTCATTTCTCAGTCACAGCCTCTGAAACCTTCTGAAACTCAGACCCTTAAATATTTATATCCATATCCTCATTCTGATGTTTCTCTGAAGAAGTCTCAGATATAACCTTTCAGGTTTTCACACTGTGAATTGTGTCTACCCTAAAAATCAGTTATTTACACCACATTTTATTTGTCCATGATGCTTGTTAATCTATTAAATAATTTTTAAAACTTGAATAATTGCATGCTGTATGTTCGAGATTAATAATATCTAAACATGAAGAAATAGACCTCTTAGAAATGAGTGATATTCAACAAATGTGTGGGTTCTGATTCCTGCTTTATTTCTCCAATGATGTTGATAAGGTGTTATAACACGAACAGTAAAGACAAGGAGTGATGCATGGAGAATTTGAAAAATTCACAAAACTATTTGAAGACATCACTACAGTTCTCTCAGAATAAATCAGAATCGGAGAGATTTGAATAACAAGTGTGGGTGTTATGATTATTAAGTACAATCATATGTGCAGATACAATCACCAGAACTTTGCAAACACTCAACAAGATATGGAAATTGACTGTGCTATGCAAAAGGGAGTATATATACATTTTTAGAAGCAGAAAACAATGCAACAGCAGGCTAACAACCAAAGGATGGCCCAACTACCTCTTCTTTACTAAGAGAAATGCAAACTAAAATGACCAAATGTATAGAAAAAAATGCCATCAGAAAATTACCCCTGAGAAGATTTTTACTGACATAAAAAGAGTTGCTTTGAATCAATTTATTACACTGTAAGAATAAAATTTATGAAGCAAATAAACATTCAGTTTAATAGAGTTTAATTTATCTTTCTTTTTTTATTTCAGTTTGAAACAGGGTCTCACTATATATCCCTGGCTGACTTTCCTTGAACTCAATATATAGACCAGGCTTGACTGAAATCCATAGAGATACACCTGCCTCTTCCCCTTGAGTGCTGAAATTGAAGGCATATGCAGCTATACCTGGCCGATTTTCAAGTTTAATATATTTTTTGAAAGCACAATAAAATTAAACTAAATGAAGAGGGAAAAAGGAAAGTGACCACATTAAAATATCAGCATATACAGTAAAATATTTCCCATATACCATCAGAAAAATGTAACAAAAACAACCCTGCACCCAAAATTATAAATCTTCTTGGAATAAATTTGACAAAAAAACATAAGTGTACAAAAATCCAAGGCTTTTTCCTTCAAGGCTAAAGGAAAGGAAATCAAATGATATGTGAATGACATGTACCTTCTTCTTCCTGCATAGGACGATTTGTTGAATAAATGTGTTCATTTCCCATCAGTCTGTTTCCCAATTCTCTTGCATTGCTGAAGATAAATCAAGGCCTCAAACATCCAAAGCATATGCTCTATCACTGAGCTACAGCCCTAGACCCTATCTATCTATCATCTATCTATCTATCATCTATCCATCCAACCATCCATTCATCTATGTGTTCATATGTGTGCATGCACACATGTACCCATATTTGCATATATGTACCTGTGCATACATCAATCCTCAGGCGCTGTCCACCTGTTTTTTTATCATTGACGCAGGATCTGTCAGTAGAACTACCAAGTATGGTAGACTGGCTGGCCATCTAGCCCCCAGTATTTACCTGTTTCTGCAAAGCACTCCACACTAGGCTTTCTTTCAAAACATAGGTTCCGAGGCTCAAACTTGACATGTCCTTGTGTTTGCAAAGCGAGCACTTTAGAACCAAGCCATCTCCCCACTCCCATATTCATCTATTATTTTGCTGCAGTGTATTTCTGCATTTCCTTACATTTAGAGATAGTTTAGAGGTGGAGGAGTTTTATTGCGTTTATTTATAATTTTCACTATTAAATACTGCTGAAGTTAAATATCCTAGAACACAATCTTACCGGGTGAAAATTAGTCTGGAAATAGAATTGCTGACTGCATAGATTTTCAAATTTGCTAGTATTAGCAAAGTACATTCCAAAGTGTTTGTACCTATTTCTAGCCTCTCTTCATTGCATATTACAGCTTCCTATAACCTGTTACAAGTCAGTTCTCATTAGCTTCAGTTAGGTTTTCTCATTTGTCTACATCGTTTTCATGCTTGGCATTATAAGACTTAATTTTTACAGTTCTACATTATCTTCAACTTGAACTTACTTTACCAATTGTAAGTGTAATAACTTCTGTATGTTTACTAGTGATTAGGATTTTTTAAATCTCTGGACCCATTTGGGCACAGGAGTAGATTATGTATGTGAATATGTCTATTGATCTCTTACCAAAGGTCACGGGGATCTAATTTCAAGGGCATTGTGTCACATTTTTCATACAGAAGATTTAATTTAATTTGGGGTGTAGGCAAATTTCTCAATCTTTCTACTTCAATGTGGACTTTCTTGTGTGTCCAGTAAGAAATTTGTTTCTCACATAACGACCATCAAGCATTCTCTTCTGTTATCTTAAGGTTTTATAATCTTTTCCTCATGTTATATCTTTAGCTGTTGGGCGCTGACTCTGTGGGTGTGAGACGAAGCTGCAGCATCTTTGTTCCCATGTCCGTAGCCAGTTGTCACAGCAACAGGCATCAGTAAGTGTTGTTTCCTGTCTGTTTTGTAAGGCCACCTTCTTTTTCTGAATGTATATTGAAATTTTATTGAATTTTTGTGCATTTCAAATAGCATTTTTAGGCCCTTCTCCCATACTTACTGCACCCCATAGTCCCCATTGGACTTCTTGCACTCTGTCATATTAAGGTTGTAACCCCGATGTCACTCGGTATCAGTTCATCCACGGAGCCTGGTCAGCCTATCTAGCGTCACTCCCTTAAAGAAGGCCAATTCTCTCTCATCCAGGAATGATCAGCTGCCAACAGTTCCTGGGCCAAGGTTGGAGTTTCTTACCCATTTCTACCAGTTCTATGCTGGATTTTTGTGTAGACTGAGTTTGCATGAGTCTTGCCCATGCTGTTACTATTGCTGTAAGTTCATATAAGCAACTCCCCAGAAGACTAGAAAACTCTGTTTCCTTGTAGTCATCCACCACCCCTGGCTCTTACAGTCTTTCCAGGCCCTCTTCTGTGATGGTCCATGAGCTCAGGGTAGGTTTGGTTTAACACAGGAGTCCTGTCCAGGGACACAAACTCTGTGGTCTCTTATTCTCAACACCTTTGCCAGTTGTGGCCTTCTGTTGCATGAGGAACCTTTGCTGGTCAGAGTTAAGAGATACATTAATCTTCTTTCTATCCCCAGTTACATTATGTTCTGCGAGCTGAGGGTGTAGAGATTCCACTACAGATGTGTCACTTAAGACTGGACATCTCTCAGACACTTATTCTCTGTGTGTAAGCAGTTGTGGAACTCTGTAATATCTCCATCTGTTGCAAAAAGAAGCTTCGTTGATGAGTGGTGGCAGGTATACTGCTCTACATATTCTTGCTGCCCACCTTTGCACACTCTGCCGTTCTGCTCTAAGAATTCCTAGTCCATCAGCTCCTACACTTTTATCTATCTCAGCATTGATATGACACCTGCAGTCTGGTAGAAGGGCCTCGTCTTACGAGCTCTGTTCACCAGTTTTCTAGTCTTTTCTGAGTTCTGTACTTCCATAATCAGTTTTCATATCTCTAAAGTTAAGTTTCACAAAGAGTCCTGTTATGTACACAGAACTGTGTTGAATTTACTTCGGTTCTGAGAAGAAATGCCTTTGTTTTTTAATCTTTTCATTTATAATGAAATTATATCCTACAGTTGAGTTTTACAAAGAGCCCTGTTAAGCACTCAGAACTATGTTGAATTTACATTCATTTTGAGAAGAAATGCCATCATTATGATATTTTGATTTAAGTCTTTTCTTTAATTTTTAAAATTGTGTGTGTGCATGTATGTGTGTGTGTGTGCACATGTACACACAGGTGCATGTGTATGTGGAGGCCTGAGATTGATATCTAGTATCTTCCTTGAGAATTCTCCCACATATCTTTTCAGAGAGGGTCCCTCACTAAACCAGAGCTCACCAACGGCTAACCTAGTAGGCCAGAGATCTACCTGTCATTGTCTCCTGTACATTTGAAATACAAATGCCTGTGTCCAGCTTTTTTTAAAAATCTGGGTCAGGGGGTCAAACTCAGGTCCTCATATTATGTGGTAGGCACTTTAATGACTGAGCCCGTCTCGCCAGCCCCTCTCTACATTTTAGTAAAATTTTATTTTTTGCTCAAGAGACAAGTACTGTACAAAAAATTTTTAAGAATATTTTTATTGAATTTTGTGCATTTCTTGTAATACATCTTAATTAAATATAGACTTCCTCTCCCAACTGTGCCCTTCTCCCATAGGGACTTCATTGGATTTCATGCATCCTGTCATTGTTCTAGTTTGCTTCAATTTCTATGACCAACACTCTGACCTATACTAGCCTGGGAAGAAAAGGGTTTATTTGGCTTACATCTCTCATGTCACAGTTTATCACTGTGGGAGCCTAAGGTGGGAACTCAGGGCAGGAATCTGGAGGCAGGAGCTGGAGCACAGGACACAGAGGAACGCTGCTTACTTGCTTGCTTCCCTGGCCTGTGCTCATCCTACTTTCTTATACAGTGCAGGAGCACACGCCCAGGGGTGCACCGCCCACAGTGGCCTGGGCCCTCTCATATGACTCAACAATCAAGAAAACACCCCGCAGACATGGCCACAGGCCAGCCCAATGAAGGCAATTGTTGCAAGATGCACCAGTGCTGGCTATGACAGTCTTTCTGGCCCCTCTTTCACAATGGTCCCTGAGCCGTGGGTGCGTGAGGCTTAATATAGTCCTATACAGAAACATACGCTCTGCAGTCTCATTCTCTAAAACCTGGCCAGTTGTGGCCTTCTGTGTGCATTACACTCTGTTGTCTGAGGAAACTTTGTTGGTAAAGAGTTGCGGGATTTAATAGTATTCTCTCTATCCCCTGTTCCATTATGCTCCATCAGGCTTAGATGTAGAGGTTCCACCACAGATGTGTCACTTAGGGCTGGGCATCTCTCATATATGTGTGTGACTAGTTATGGAACTCTGTAATAGCTGCCATCTGCTGCTAAAAGAAGCTTCCTTGATGAGTGGTGTATGGTATACTTTTTTTTGAATAGAAGGATCCATATTTAGCATATAGTAAGAAAGCTCATTTTTCTAGGGATGTGCCAGAGATAAGATTTTCTCTAGGCTCTGTGCCCTCCCTAGCAGTGTATATTTGGCTGTATTTACAGTGCGACCCATGAGTTCCCTCCTGTTGAGAGGGCTTGTCCAGTTAGATAGATGTTGAGCACTCCCTAGATAAAAATGTCACTACTGCACCAATGAGATAGGTTGAGGTGTCAGCCGTTGTGATTATTAAGCTTTAGAGCTGAGTTGGACCGATGGTTAATTTTCTCCTTGGCAACTTGCATAATATCCTCTAGAACTGTGAGGGCTAGTTTTTAGGGAGAAAGCTTCTATGTAGGTTCCAACTCCCTTGCTCCATCTAAGTCCTGTGTCTTAAGTATGTCCTGTCTTCAGCAATAGGGTCTTACCTTTAAGTTCTGGGAGGTAATCAAGGACTGTGTAAATAGCCTATGTTATTTTGGGAGTCTCTTGGCCTACCCTGACCAACAACTCTTTTCTCCTGTCTGGCACTGTCTTTTTTGTTATATAGCCTTCAGGTGTATACACGCAGTTATGTTCAGATATTGTATGTGTATTTTTCAGGGAGTTTTGAGTAAATACATTTTCCTCTGGCTTTTTACACCACCTAAGCTTTATTTATTTCTTCTCTCTCTCTCTCTCTCTCTCTCTCTCTCTCTCTCTCTCTCTCTCTCTCTGAGTAGACAGTCATTAAAAGCTCAGACTTACAACCAAAAACACAAAGACACTTTTTAATGAAAACTGCAGTAGGGTTTGGGTTATTGTAAGCCAAGTTTCTCTTTAAAATTGCACGCTCTGATCAATTGTCCTTGGGTAATTCTAATGATCTGGAACAGGACTACCTGCTCTGGATGGCAGTGCTGCTAGTGTTGTGTGACTTCACAGGGAAATGGGCTATGAAAGTCTGCTCATTGTATTTTCCTTCCTATTGTATTATTTTATTGCTGTAATTGGGAACTCTTGTGTTCTGTTGGATACAAATACTGACAGCAGGTTTTAGTGACTTAAAGGGGACATATCTAATGCTTCCCTATGGGGGTGTTGGAACTGTATGATTCATTCTGAGGTTTGGGCAGCTAGCTTACATAGTTGATTGATAAATGGACTTTTCGTCTTTCAATGAGCAGGCATGCTGTGATCCTAGAGACTGATGTTATTATGCATACCAAGTAAGCAAAGATTCCACCACTGAACTGAACCTCTTAAAGTTTATTATTCTTTAAAAGTTCAACTTTTACTGAGTTATACTTTATATACAGTGAAATATGATATATTGTGAATTACATATGGATTTCTTGGGTGTTGTCTTTTGGAGGGGAGATACCAGATATTGAAACCAAGGCCTTATACATACTAACCATTTACCCTACCTCTGAGCTATACTACCAGTCAGTTTTATAATTTTGAGTTATAGCTTTGATGTGTTTCTTTAAAGATCCCTATGGCTCTGTTCAGGATGCATTTGCTGGCCATGTTTGGATGCTTTGAGCCTTAAGTTTTTGTTTTTTTTTTCTGATAGAACCGGGGGATAATCCTTCAGGTTTAGTGTAACTCTTAACTAAGAAATTCCCTTTCTGGAGTCTACTGAATACTATAAGCATTTAAGGAGTTTTCTCTACTAGGAATTTTACAAATTCTAATTATTCCTGGTCCTATTTGATAACTGGGGATTCTTTTTCTTATAATTTCCTTGTACTTTATGTTTACCTCAAGTTTTTCTTTACCTGGCCATAACGAGTCCGGCTTGTGCAGACAGATTTGTTCAGAGATACCGTAACAGTATTTCTGAAGCTCTTTGTCTGCTTGCCTGCACTCTGAAACTCTTGACCCCAACGTGTGTTACCCCCAGTTGCTCCCATCTCCCATTCCTGACTCTCGATTCTTGTTCTAAGGCCTGGGTGTTCTGGGCTGTATGGTTCATGTGGTTTGCTTCTCCTCTCACAGGGGACATAGTACTGTGTTTCCAAACACCCTCAGTGGAGGGAGCAGCTGCACTGTTGCTCAGCAGAGTCCCAGCTGCTCCAGGTTGGAAAGACTTCTTTCCTAGTTCCATCGCACATTCCTGTTAGATGTCACATAGAGCCCCAATATAGAACTTTAAAGAGCACTGTGTGTTTTTGAGGCTTTTCTGATGTTCTAAAACCTACAGACCACACAGAACTTTTATTTTCAAACTTCTGAGAGCAAAATTTAGTGTTAGACAAGAAATGGGGGGCGGGACACACACAAAAATTGACATAATCACGAGGATTTTTGTTTAACCTGAACAATATATTCCTATATATTCTGAAATCAAGGAAAGTAGACACTCTTAGAATAAATACTTCTCTGAGACTGAAGCCAGATGTGGATGGTATCATGATGTATCACACAAATACAACTAGGAATAGAGCACAGAGTACGTTCTTATGGCTCCAGTGCCCAGTTTGGGGATGATCATGGGATTTCTCATTCCCGAATCTTAGTGTGGCCAATGTCAGGAGGCTGACATTAATCAGTAAGAGCCAGTAATCAAGGTGGGGTGAAAGGTGCTCTTTCTTTCATTGAGCAGAGAGTCAGGTCGCAGAATATTGTGCTGAGCTCATCCACAAAGCATGAATCCTTGACCACGTTTTCTCCTTCAAGGTACCCTGCATTAAATGCTGCCTGTGGCCTATGGAGCACAAATACTGATGGCCATTCAAGGTATAAGGAATGCCACTGTTGCCGCCAAGCACCAGTGATGTGGGGATGACGTAAGAGGCGCCAGACTAGATGAGCATAAATGCGAAGTTCCTCTGGAAATATGTGCTAGGATTTATAACTACCCTGCATGGCATTTTTTTCTCAATTTAACATGAGCAGCAAGATCCATTATCAGATTATTGACTCACTTAGCACAAGCTGTCACATAACAGTTGTGCTGAACTTATTTCTGCTACGAATATAACTAGATTAAAGTCCATCACTGTAGAAAATTTGTTTTTATATCTTTAAGTTTTATACAACATATACAAATGTACCTTCAAGTCAAAGACACATTGTATTGCAAGAAGTTACGAAGGTGAAGAAACTCAATAGGACCTCAGGCTCTGTTTGGTTTTGCTTGCTGGAAAAAGGACCAGAGTTTATTGGTCCTTTCTTTCTCTTTGCTCAGTTATTCCCTTCATGGAAATTCAGTATAATATTCTCCTGCAGCAAGTATTTCTGATGTTGAAAACAGTCTCATCCACTGAATGTGCGTTTCATGAGCAGAATTTAGTTACTGTTATCTTTAGCATGTACAGCCAGAAATGCTTGGTGATACCTGAGCCACCAAGATCCTCTGTCCTTCATCATCAGTCCCCAAACTTCTTCTAATGGCGCCTCGCTGTACAACAGCTTCACCCGCCTGTAGAACCTGCTATCTGATCCTCAGTCACACACATCCTGGGCACATTCTGAGCTCCTGTTGTCAGGACCCTGCTAGATGGAAGGCAAATGGACTGCGGAGCAGCAAGGTAGCTGAGTGTGGCATTTTGAGGAGTCTGAGTGAAAATACACATTGACACACTGGGATTTGCCACTCTTGGGCCAAAGAAACAGCAGATGAATCAGTGTACAGGAGAGCTGACATCAAGAGCAGTGCCTGAGAAGGAAACTGAGCATGCAGAAATCAGAGCACCAGCCTCTTCCATCAACCAGGCTTTGCCTTGGGCTGGAAGCAAGCCCAAGAACATTAGAATTCTGTAAGCATAAACAATGCAAACACAGATGCACTCTTCCTCTTAGCATACTATATTTTGTTTTCAAAGTAGTTCAATGAACTATGCAGATAAGAGCTATACTTTTCCTTCAGTTTCTCACACACAATCACATCTTGGAATATAGCAACCAGTGTGTTGGTTCATACCTGTAATTCCAGAGTGAGAGAGGCCAAGGCAAGAAAATTTCCATGAGTTCCAGTCTAGCCTTGAGTTGCCTTGTGAGCTATAGACCAGCCAGAGCTACATACCAAAACTGTCTCTCAAAAAACCAAAACAGAACAAGACAAACAAAAAAGAAACACAGTGCAAGACCGTATTTCCACTGAAAAGAACACACACTGGATAGGAAATGAGTTTGTAGAGGATGTCTACCTGTGAAAAATTGCCTGATGGTCTCTAAAAATGACTAAATTTTATTAAAACTAATTGAATAACAGGTATTTAAATTTCAAATCAATAAAATGATATTTTAGTGTCCAGACACATCAATCATTCAGTAAAATACTTTTAGTATCCAAAGTATATCATCCATAGCTATCAGCTATGACTGACTAGCTTTCACGGGTCCAATCTTCCTACTTAGATCAAGTGCCACTCCCTACCCCAGCAAAAGAAGAGTATAAAATAGAAAAAAGAATGTGTGTGGTGACAGGGCAGAGCAGGTTTGAGACGTTAAAGTAGTCAGGACTTGAGAAGCAGAATCCTGGAAAGAAAATGGCTTCCTTATGGTGAATGTGGCTTTCTGGACTTGTTCTGCTCCAGCTACCAGGCCCGTAATTGATTCAGCAGCAATCACCAGATGGCCTGTGTATCCGGGTGTCTAATTCAGGCATGGGGAATGTTATATGGTATCTGTAAGTGGGAGTAGGTTCTACCCTGGGTGAAAGGTGGAAGTGAATATTTGGAATATCTTTCTCTGAGGCTGACCTTGGAGTTTCTATGAAAGTGCACCAAATCTCTGAGTAGCTGAGTTTGGTCAATCTGAGTATTCATTTACATCATATCTACTCCCACTCTCTCTGAAGTATTCAACTCCAGTTGCTACCTTGGAAGCTGGTCTAATAATAAAACTTTTAGCAGCTACTTTCCCTTCTCCAAGTCATTTCCCCATGCCATACCAGTGTCCTCTGATAAATTACTTTTACTCTAGTTTTTATCTCTGCATCTTTGCTAAAGTGACCCTGATAATGGTTCATCTGCTAGTGTGGGCTGTGGAAGGAACCAGGAAGCAGATGTTAAGGAGCAGAAAGTGTAGAAAGCACTTTCCCATAACTCATAGCATTGATGAGCTAGAAAGTGAGAACCAGACTGACCAATACTTAGTGCCTGAGAGGGCAAGGCTCTTGAAAAGAAGGAGCTGCACAAAAATATGACTCCAGAAGTTTCACCTGCTTGTCTTGTAAGGCATCTACCAGCTCCTAAGATGCACAGATGGAGGGGCACAAAGACTGAGCACACAGTAGACAATTACCAGCCATGCAAGGAGAGATGCTAGGACTCTCACTGCTCTGAAGAGTCAAGGAATGCAGTAGCAACCACACAAGCAGGAGAGGTCCCTATGGATACACTGGGCTCTCACCTGGGAGAATGCAAACTAAAAGGTGAGCCAGAGAAAGAAGAGCAACACTGCTCCATGCTGGCTGCATCAACAGGAGCACCAACTCTGTCTAGCTGCCTGCAAAAAGTTTAGAGCCAAAAGAAAGACCGAGGGTGTCGCGTCTGTCTCTCGTCCAGCAAGGAAAACGTGACCCCGGACTCTTCCAAAAGCAGTTTATTCAGGAACCTTGAACAACCTTTTTGCTTCTTAACTTTCTGACTTCTTCTTCCCTTCTTACTTCTCCTGCCTTACTTTTCCTCCTGCCTTACTTCTCCTTGCTTCTCCTCCTGCTAACTTACTTCTCCTTTTCCTCCCGGGGAAAACCCGCCACAGAGTTAAATTCCCTCCTGCCAGCCAACCCCAAACTACCACGTGGTGAAAGCAGATAGGCGCACACAGGCGGAAGCAGGGCCAGACCTCAGCCACAGCCAATTATGGAGCTGTTTGCTCCAGAGAGCACCCACCTCGGGATGGTGGGAGGCAAGGGCAGGCGCCATCTTTAAGACGCAGCAATCTGCGGCTCTCTACACGAGGGGACTCAAATTGATAAAATTAGAGATGGACAAGGAAATGGGAAAGCAGACACAAAAGAAAGTCAAAACATTATAAGGAAATATTTTAAAAACCTACATTCTATTATGTGGGAAAACCCAGAAGAAATAGATGAATTTCTAGATACATCCAAACCACCAAAATCAAATCAATAAGAGAACAACAACATAAACAGACCCATAAAAAACAGTAATAAAAATTTTTTCTGAATGAAAAAAGTCAAGGTCCAGATGGATTCACAGCAGAATTCTACCAGACTTTCAAAGAATTTTTCTCAAATTATGCCAAAAATTACAAACAGAAGGAGCATTTCCAAACTACTTCTACAAAGCTACAAAGTTAGTATTACTCTAACACTAAAACCAGGTAGAGGCACAACAGCCTCAACAAAATCTACAGGCAAATATCCCTGGTGACCACCCCTACAAAAAATTCTTAATAGAATAATTTCAAATGGAATGCAGGCATACATCAGATAGATCATCCACCATGATCAAGTTGGCTTTCTCCTGGTGATGGAGGGATTGTTCAACATCTGCATGTCAAAAAATACACTAAATTGTATAAATGGACTTAAAAGGGGAAAAAAATCACATGAGCAACTGAACAGATGTAGAAAAGGCCAAAACATGACTTTGATAAAAGTCTTAGAAAGAAGAGAATCAAAAGGAAATATTTCAAGAATTAGAATGATAAAAATACAAGTGTAACTCTTGTCAACACATCATCAGTGGAAGCTCTGAGGTAATGCAGTAGAGAAAAGATCATCTTTTCAACAAATGCTGCTAAAGCAATTGGTATTCAAAACATAGGTCTTACCTTTTCCCCAAATTAGTTCAGAATGGATCATAGATCTAAATGCAGAGTGTAAACATACAAGCTCAGAATGTACCAACCGGGGAAATATATACGATACGACCTTTGCACTTGATGTTGACTTTCTAGATACTAACAAAAAGCATAATACACAAAATAAAGCATTCATAAAATAGTTCTCATTAAAATTAAAATCTTCTGCTCTAAAAAAACAGTTACAACAATGAAAATAAAACCCACGAGCTGGAAGATAAATCTTTACACAGCATGTATCTGATAGACTGTTATGAAGATATTCAAAAAGAAACACCCCTTTAAATTCAACTTAGCAATAAGAAAACAGAGGATCCAAATTAAAAGGATGAAATGTCATCCTAGATGATGCCTGAATGATGCTTAGAATGGCCAGACCTACAACAGGAAGGCTTCTCACGGCCTCCTGAACTGTGGATTGATAGGAGCATCCACTCATTGTAGTTCAGAGGCACAATGATACAGTCATGCTGCAGAAAAGCTTGACAGTTTCTTAAAACTAAGCACAGTCTTTCCTTTAAATCCACCATTTATCCTTTTTTGTATTTATTTGAGTTCAAAACTTATCTTTGCATAAAGTCTGCACAAGAATCATTACAGTACCTTTATCCACAATTGTCAAAACATGAGAAAAGATAAGAGGTACTTCAATAGTTGACTGTATAAACAACTGTGATCCCTCCATGCAATGGAAGATTATTCAGACAGGAAAAGGAATGAGCTTTCAAGACAGAAAAAGATATGTCATATGAAGCATGATGACACATGCTTGAGATCCTCCCACTTGGGAGGCTAAGGCAGGTGAATCCTGAGCTTCAGGTCAGCCAGGGCTGCATGGTATGAGACCCTGCCTCAAAAACTAAACTGAAATAGCACAAGGTTTTAAAAGAAACGAAACAATCACAGTCCTCGGGAAGCAGAGGCAGGCAGATCTCTGTGAGACTGAAGTCAGCCTGGTCCACATAGTGACTTCCAGACAGGCTGGGACTAGGATGACCCTATAAAAAAATCATGTTGCTAAATAAAAGAACTGAGGTCAGAAGACCTACATAATATAATTCAGCTGTAGGCACATGGCTTTTTACAATGGGAAAAATGGTAGAAACAGTAGACTGGTCAGTGGTTCTCAACAGCGGGGGCTGGAGAGAACTGGAGAGCTGCAGATGTGGGTGGGTAAGGTAGTGAAACTGCTCTGAAAACTGTTGTGGTATCTATCATTGTAATGGCACTATGAATGTGTCAAAAAGCACAGAATGCACAACATCCAGTAAACCTTAATGTAAACTGTGAGCTTTAGTTAATAACTAATTAGAAACATAGAAATGAACTTGGATGAATCTCAGTGGTGGAATGCTTCTATCCACAGCATTAAAACAAATTAGAAAGTCCACAAAACATAACACAATATTCACATCCTGATTCCTAGAAATGGGCCATTTCCACCAGGAGCACTTTAGTGACCTCAATAAGCATTCGGGCTAGGCTGTTGCCTGATCATATCGGTTGCCTGGTTGGATGAAGACACAACTGATCCATATCATTCTGGAGAGGGAGAATTCACAGGCAGTGTTTTCTTTCTGGATGGTCCACCACAGCCTCCTTGTCATGCACCCATATGCCACGCTTAGCTGTCACTTTTCAAAGACAGAAAATACTGTGGGACAAGGCCACAGTAATCCGGAACTTAGATCCTTAGGGATGAGGGTTTGGTCATCCTACTTTGCTATGGCCCAGCAAAGGTGGTGGGGAAGGAACCTAGAATGGAGGGGCAGGAGATGGACATGATTCATGTCAATCATGGCCTCTGAGTAACTGCAGCATTCTAGGCTGTGCTTTGCCCAAAAGACCTGTTCAGGCAAACCTCCAAAGAATTTATGACCCAAGAACCTAACCTGAGATAGGTCAGAGAAATCTGGCAATTGGCTAGCTTTTTACAGAAGAAAACAGGCCCTGGGGTGGGATAGAATGAAGTTTCTGAGGTGCCGGTAATGTTATGTTCCCTAATCTGCGTGGTGATTACTTGAGGAGTAATTACTTGAGTGATTCACTTGAAGAGACTTGTAGATTATAAGTATGACTATGCATCTTTGTACAAACTTGCATGTAAAGATGTGAAAATTTTAATTTGCCTCCTTACATCATAAAATTCTACTTTCAAAAAATTGTTTTGAAGCACATATTTGGATGAGTAAATAAAATTATATATGTGGAATAAATGATGAACTATGCTTATAAGATGGTAAATAATATGTTTGCCACAATATATTTAATAACAAATTGTGTTATTGATCGATTATGTTGTATTTAATCATAGGTCACTAATTATATCAGATATATTGAATAACTGCTGAAATTCAACTTATAGTACTTAGAATCTGGACATGTGGAAAGGAAGGGCAGGAAAAGAAGGAGGGAAGGGAAGGAGGAAGGGAAGGAAGAAGAAGGAGGAGGCAGGGAGGGAGGAAGAGGTGGCCGCAGAGGCTGTTAGATAACTGGCTCCTGTTCTGACAGTGGCCAATACTAGTAGCATCAGTAAAAAGTGAAAACATTTAAATGATGGGATGAGGTGTGTCAGGCTCACCTGGTTTCATAAATGGCATAGAGTTTCCCATGCTCTTTGACTGCATTCCTGAAAAAAATACAAAGAGGGATATGAGGAAAACTTTCAAATTTTTACTAAGGTCTAAAATTCCTCTAACACATGCTCTCAAGTTGCATTTGGTGAAATACTTCTACTAGATGTTGCAAAATGTAAGAAACAGTATTAAAGAACTGTGCACACGCTTAAAAAATAATGCATGTAACATAAGATTAGCTCAGGTTCTGAGTTCTTACATAACAGTGGCCAACATAGCATTGAACCTCTGAGCAAATCCTATGTAAGAGAAAGAAAAAAAAATCATTTCAAATGTGGTAGGTTGAGTGATAAAAATAAAAGAAAGTAAAAAAATAGAAAATTACTTGAAAAAAGCCATGTCAAAAAATGTATCTTAAAGGGCACATTTTCAGTGCAATCTGACCTATCAAAGAAGTCAACACTGAGATATGCAGAAAAGAAACAACAGAAAGTTCACAGCTCCTAAAGGGAGAACCGGCCATGCACGTCCTCCGCACTGTACGAAAGAGTGAGATGATCGCCAGGTGCGGCATCGCTCATGCTGGAAATATCTTAAAATAAGAAAAATAATTCAAATAAACTAATGTTAGAAAGGCCCATAATTGAAGTCAATAAATCCATAAAATCATCATGTGTGTGTGATGGTGAACACTACCACCTGTGATCTTGACCTTCAAATCTACTGGAGGTCGAACCAGTAAGAAGAAACAATTAGGAAACATTTTTCCACATGAGATGAAATTATTAGAAAAGGTGGAGCAAGAAAATAAAACAAGCAAAATAAATATACCAAAGAATCAAAATCTTAGTAACACAGAAAGGGGACAAAAGGTAGGAAAACAATTTAATAAAGATTAGTTATGACTCTGTTTTAACGAAGAACGAAGGTTGAGGATGGAGCTCAGTGGGGGAGTATTTTTCTAGCATGTGCAAGGTCCTGAGTTCAATCCCTAGAACCGCAAAAAGAAAAATAAATCAAAACAAACAACCTCCTCCCATACAGCCTTCAGCTGGGGATGTGACTCCCTTGTATGTGAATATGCAAGCATCTGGGTTCAATTCCCATCACTACTTAAAAAAAAAATTAGAACATTTTGAAAGAAATAAATGATATCTAAATGACCAAAGAGCAAAGGGATGAGCTAGAAAATCATCTCGAGTGAGTATCAAAGGAGAAGGAAGTAATAATGTAGGCAAGAGCACTAAGAAATGGGGTGTGGTTGGTTCAAGAGCGGGGTATCGGGAAGTACCAAAGTGTAGAGAGAACTGACAAAAGAAGTGATGAAACTAAACAAGTTTCCTAAACTAGACTAGGAAGTAGGTTTCATGGGTTTGTATAACATGAAAAATAAGTAAGGTTTATATACCAGAAGGAATTAGATTAAAGGGAGTGATAAAGCATCCTGTATTCCATTGAATAAATAAATTTTCTATTCTTCACACTAATATATTTTAATTCCTAGAGGAAATACTAAAATACCTATAAAAAATATATTAAAATTAGAATATCACTTAGAATTCAAAATACTCAAATAGCCCAAAAGATTGTTATAATGAAGAATGAAAATAGAATGGGCAATAAGCAAGAGGATGATAGAACTATATTCAGTCATGTTAATGTTTATACTAAGTGTAAATGCTCTAACAGGAATTAGAAGATCAGAATAGATTCATAAAATAGCCCACCATATACTACATAGAGGAAGCTAACTGTGTGTGTGTGTGTGTGTGTGTGTGTGTGTGTATTCACTTATCAAAGTGCTAGGGATTGAATCCCATGTTTCATACATGATTGCCAGTTCTATTGAGCTATGTGCCCAGACCCAGAAACTACCTTTAAATATGAAAATACAAATAAATTTAAAGAGAAAGTTAGAGATGTTATGGAGATACCAATCAAAAGGAAGCTGACATGGTCATATTACTATCAGACAAAAAAAATTTCTTGTGATAAAGATGATAAAGGGAGAGGTTGATAACAAAGTCTCCCCATCAAGAAGACACAGCAATCCTATGTGTGTGCACACCTACCCATAGGCATTCAAAATACACAAAAATGATAGAACTTAAAGCAGAAAGAAACTAGTCTACAGTCATCTCTGGTTTCCTCTTATAAGAATACACAGAACTCAGTAAGCAAATACTTTCAAACAGTTGGTATAACTTACTTTTATAGACAACTCCACCCAACCAGAGACCAGAGTAAGATGTACATACTTTCTATGTCCTTTGTCATTAAAAACAATTCAGCAAAATCACATTTTGGATCCCCCAGGGGTTAATAATCCACTCATGAAGTCAGAATCCTTGATCCAGTCATTAACCAAAAGTCCATGAGCTGGCAACTAAGCTCTCAATATATGAACCTAGGTGAACATTTTACATTCAAAATGTGGCATTTTCAAATATATGATTATGAATCCTTTGCAAGAAAACACAGAAAAGAATCTTTGGGATCCAGTGAGTTTCTGAACATGACAACAAAGGCATAACACATATAAAGGTTAGTATGTTGGCTTGTGTTGAAACTGGAAACACTTTCTGCAAAATCCCCACTGAGAGAATACAGAAACAGGCTGCAGAGTGGAGGGTGTTTCAAAACACCTGTCTCCTTGGGGGTCTGCATCAGTTTAGAATGGAAAGCTCAACAGCAAAAATTCCAGAGCCCCAATTACAGCAGAGGAAACAAGGAGCATTTCACTGAACAGGATGCATGAATGGCAAGTTAGGAAGGTCAAAATGATGTCATTGAGTGGGCACAATGGCATGCCAGTGAAATAATGCAAACCCATCAGAGAAACTAAAATATAATAACACATAAAATGGAAACGATTATCAGAATCTTGATCATGTGTTGTTGAGGGGGAAGTAAAAATTTGGCTTTATTTGTGTTTCTGACTCAATAGGCCTTTAAAAAACAGAGAACATCGGGTAGAGAATTGGGGTAGACCTAAAAAGAGATGAAGAGAGGGTCTGAATATGGTCAAAATTGGTTGTATAAAATTCTCAAAGAATGAATAAAAATATTTGGCCATGGAAAACATGTTGGCCATTCCTAGGAAACAAAAACACAGATGCCATGCAAACTGGCCCTATACTCCTGTGCATTGACCAAAAACAGGAAGATCCATACTCATACATGTCTGCAGGAGCTCTGCTCACAGGAATGAAGTGAAATGACTCTGACATCCTTCTATATACGGAAACCTGAGCAGGCTTGGCTATACCAGGCCATGGGATCCTATTCAAGGAAAGGACAGGAAAGGACTCTTAAGTAAGTAATAGTAAAGGACTCAATATTATAAAGCAGAGGTAAGAGGAAGCTACTGGAACTTGCAGTATTGAAATCTGGGGGAACTATGCTAAAAACCAGAAAATGCATATTTAAGAAATGATCACATTTGTCATAGGGTATAAAAACTTTTAATTTATCAATAAAAGTGAATAGAGTTATAATAAAATATACAAATTCATATATACTAGAGACAAATAAAACAAAATGATCTGAATTCCACATTATACAGAATCTCAATTTGGTTTCTTAATGCTGTGATAAAACAATGTTCAAAAACAACTTAGAGTTTATTTTATCTTACATTTCCAAGGCAGGGGCCATCTTTGAGGAAAGTCAGGCAAGAACTCAAAGCAGGAACCTGGAGAGAGGAACTGAGGCAGATCACCCCTTGTCAACCTTACCCACACATTGCTGTTAAACCGTAATCATTCTGGTTTATCCTCAAGATCTCATGTTAATATCACAATATAAAGCACAGTACAACTTTAAAAGTCCAATAATCTTTAGAAAGTTCAATACATTGAAAGTTCCATGTCTTTTTAAATGTCCAAAGTGTCTTAACTGTGGGCTTTTATAAACTCAAAAATAAGTTAAATACTTTCATATTTCAAAAAGAAGGAACTGGGTACAGAAACAAAACCAAAGACCAGCAGTATAACTGAAATCCTATAGCTCAATGTCTGACATCTGGGACCCACTCAGCCTTCTGACTCTAAAAGACTTGGTCATCTGTATGTCTCTAGAGCTCTGCCACTTTCAACAAACACAGTTTGTCTTACAGGCTCAGGCAAGCTCCACTCCATACCTGCAATGTCCTTGGTGGTCATCCCATAGCCCTGGCATCTCCAATATGCTGGGGTCTCTACTGCGACTTAGGCTATGATCCACCAATGGCTTCTTCTGGCTTCTCAAGGTATCAAACCTCAGATTCTCTTTATGATACTTTCAATCCTAGAGTTCTTCACTGTAATTGAGGCTGTGCCTTGAATGATAGCCTCTCCTTTCATCTCTCAGCTTCTCCTCATGATTCCTTAAATTCTGCAGCTTTAATATCACTAAAACTAGTATCATGTTAGAGATTCTTACATACTACCAAATTGAGTTTCCAGCTTAAGATGGAAGCCCCCTCTGGATCATAGCTACTGTAGGTTGATCATGAGGAAATACTTTCTGGAAGACTTCACCTTAATGATCCTGGTCTCATTAGTCACAGCTGATTTTTCATCCCCAGCTCACGAGTATCAATTGTCCTAGTAAAATAAATGTTTCATAGCAGTAGTACTGGTCTCTTGTTAATCACAGCTGATTCTTCAGCTCCTGATGACCAGAAACCACAGATTCTTAATTCAAAACATCACACAAACTACCCCTGTAGAGTCTTTGGAGGACTCTCAAACTTCCCTCTGAAATTTTACAAGCCTGGCTTCCATTGTCTGTATTTTTCTTGACATCATCTTTCAAGTTCTCCCAAAAAGCCCATTAAGCTCTGAGTACTCCATGGCCTTTCCTGCCCAAACTGCTATATCTTTCCACAGTCATCCCCCAGAACAAAATGACCAGGCCCATCAAAGTAACACCACACTCCTGGTACCAATTTCTGTCCTAGTTTTGCTTCCAGCTGCTGTGATAAAAAAATGAACAAAACCAACCGGGGAGGTGTGGGTCTCTGTCTCCATGGGGTAGCTGTTGTGCACCAGCCATTCCAGAAAGTGGAGAGTGAACGAACAAGGTCTCAGGTGGCCCAGAATGCAATGGGAAAGAACTTCCAGGAGACTGGGTCAGTGGACAACTCGTTTATTGAAATCAAGGCCGGGGAATGTAGGGAAGCCTGTCTGGCCATTACTGAAGGTGGGAAAGTTCAAGGTGTGATCTTTAGGTAAAGGTGGGAAGGTTCTAGGGCTGATGTGGCCTATAGGGGTCAGGTGAAGCAAGCGCTAAGTAATGAGGAAACGAAACCTAAGATCTGGCTCTGCTCTACAGTGATCTTTATGGGGCCTGGGTCATAGCCTGAAGGCAGAGCAGACTGGATACCTGCTGTCCCTTCAGGGTCTCCAGGGTCACACTGCCCACTCAAGGCCTTTTGCAATAGGCCTAGGACCCACAGGGAGAAAAGGATTTATTTTATCTTAGACTTCTAAGGCAGAGTCTATCTTTCAGAGATGTCCAGCAGGAGATCAAGGTAGGACCTGAAGCAGAAACCATTGAAACAATTACTGTCCCCTGGCTTTCTCTGCTATTTGTCTTACACAGCCCAGGCCCACTAAGGGAGAGCACCAACCACAGTGCACTGGAACATCCTACTTCAATTAATAATTAATTAATAAAACGCCTCATAGACATGCTCACAAGTCAGTCTGATGGAGAAAATTCCTCAGTTGAGGTTCTTCTATCCCAGTGTCCTTGGTTTATACCAACTTGAGGAAAAACCAACCAGCACACATAGACACAAAATGTAAAATAAGAACTTTAAAAAACTTTAATTAGTATTGTCAAGTATTTTATAATACAAGCATTCTAGAGCATCCTGAGAATAAGTGATATCAATTTTTTTCGTATATCCACTTGAGTTTCAAGAAACATTATGCACTTTGAGGTAGTGGTTACTGAAAGATCGGTGAGAAGGAAAGACAAAGGAAGGAGCAACTCGTGACAGTACAAATCTTTGATGTGGGGAAAAAACTTGCTTAAAAGCTGGTGTAATTATAGGCAGAATGAGGGGATGGAGAAGCAATTTGAAGAGCTTCTTTTTGTGACTGCAGTTGACCATTTCTAGGGAAAACCAATGAGTAGTCAGGTGAAGAATGTTAGGAAATCCACAAATATTTTTCTGGCTGTCCATTACTGGGGGTTAAGAGGGCAGGGCAGCCAAGAATCTAAAAAAATAAGTTCCTTCTAGAAACCCAATATCTAAAGTTATTGGAATGGTCACATTTCAATCAAAATAGGGGAGCTATACAAAGTGCTGTGGCCCTGGCTAACAGTTAGAGATGTAGAAATCTAAAAAATATATCATAATCAATGTCTGACTTTAATAAAGCCAGCTGCCAATTTCATTTGTCTTAGAAATAGTATGTGCCCAACAACACTATTATAAGAAACTAAGGCATGGGAACTTTGCCACACACACAGAAAAGGCACCTAGAAACTTACAGGGAGAAAGTGGAAAGGTTTATTCATGCTATCATACTCACACGGAGTTCCCTCTTAAAGAACTCAAGACTCCACTTTAATTCCTTCACAGATTTTATAAGTCTGTCTGCATTATCACAGCATTAGGGGTTTAAGTTACAGTCTATATGTCACATGTTCTAAAATATAAAAGTCAGATGTAAAACAATATTTAGAAATACACAAAAGTGACATTAAATGCATGGGTATATTTCTTTTCTCTAACAATACAGAAAGTGTTAAATAAAGCAAGAGATTTTTAAAAAGACTATGAAACAGGCATAATAAAATTAATTTGAATAATCTTGAGTGACACAATATCATTTTCATGATATATTACTAAATGACATCATCATACAAGGCCTCAAAGTCATGTGCTTAGTAATTAACTTTTATTTAAACAATGTATAACCCCAAGTATTGAAATAATGAGTTAATTTCTGTCACAAATATACACCACTTCAGAATACAGGGGCTATGAATTTGCTTTTTATATTTGTTTCCTGAAGTAGAGTCTCCCTCTGTAGCCCAGCTGGCACCAAACTCAGGCAAATCCTACCTCACCTCCCCAGGGGCTGAGGCAGAAGGCTGATCAAGTTCAAAGTCAGCCTGGGCAACAAGACAAAACCTAGCTTACATAACCAAGAGCAGGGGGTGAATCTTTGGCATCTGAGGCAAAATTGGGAACAGGGTGAAGGGAATTCCAGAGATTAACACAGGAAAAGCATCAGGAATGAGCAGTTTGGATCCGTAAGGCCACCTGGGCTTCATTCAACCATGGGAGCATGCTCAAAACAACTGACTTTATCTGGACTTGTGAGATGTGGGCACTTTGTAAGTGAGCCATAAAAGATCATATAGCCCTCTGCTCCTTTTTTCATTTTTGCAGGGGAGAGTTGAGTTGGGAAGGGGACAGGGTCTGCTTGTAACCCCAGCTTCCCTGGAACTCGCTATGTAGACCTTCCTGGCCTTAAATTCACAGGGATCTGCCCGATTGTGCCTTGCAGATCCTGACACTAAAGGTGTGCACCGCCACGCTCAGCTTCTTTTTACTTTCTTGAAACCAGGTCACAGGTCTGGCACACCTGCAAACTCACCTGTATGCCTTCTTTGATAAATTATCTCCTTTTCTGTAAGTATCCATTAATTGTATAGAGACACAGAACCTGAAAACTCCACCAGACTCAAACCCATGCCTGTAACAATATTGTGCTTGCCGAGTGTGCCTGAAACCTTGGTTTTACACCCTAGCACCTCCACTCAATAAAGAGCAGGCAAGCTACTTCTCAGTTTTCTTGGAACTTGTAGAATCTTTAGAATGTTGGACAATCAACAGTGATTAGGGGGAAAAAAGGCCTCCAAAAGGTCCCAGTTAAACAACTGCACTCTTGTAGCTTCTGACTTTGATGACTGATCTCATTTTACATTTCCTCCCAAGAATCTGAAACTTTTTAAATCTTCTTAGTAATGAGAGACCTTCCTCCCTTCCTCTCCCTCCTCCTTTTTTTTTGTCTGGATAAGAAAAACATTGTCTCTGGGATTTTGTAGTGTCCCATCTGGGTTCCTAGATGATACAAAAGAAATTAGAGTCCTCTTTTGAGGTTCTTAATCTCATTAATAAAATAATTTAAGAATGAACTTAAATGGAAGCTTTAGGAAAAGAAAAAATTCTCAGGGCAGATGAGCTGCAAATCTCAACAGCTTTGCAGAAGAGAAAAAAAGAGAAAATGACAAACAAAGTCATGCTATTTAAGTAGATGTGGAGGTCAGGCACATGGTCAACAAACAGCCACATGGCTGGGAAGTGAGCTGTAAAGAAAGATTACAGAAGCCCAAAGTATTATGGAAAGCATGCTTATGTCAGAGTAGCAGTGAAATCCTGTTAGAGGAAACTAGTCAAGAGAAGACTAGTCAAGAGAAGAGAATCTCAGGCCTGGGTGGAGACCTAACATTTCAGTTGGGCATGTCAATCACCTGGCCAAGGGACCACCCCAAGGAACGTTGGTTCATCATAGGTCATGCCAAGCAGACAGGCTGAGTCCTTTGTTGAGATAATGTGCTTTTCTTTTCTGGAATCCCTACCTCTAGCACAGTAGCTCCCTGGGCATCAGTTATGTAGAACCATAATTCTGCCTGTTTTTCTGAATTATTTTGAAAAGCAGAACCTCTGCTTGTCTTCTTTTCTGGCCTAGGAAAATAGTATAAAAGCTTACATTTTTACTGTTTGAATAGGCTTACAGTTTACCTGTGTATTCTTGCTCAACCCCTCCCAGGGTTATGCCTGGAAAGAAGTTAACTCATAAATTCCAGGAACTGGCCTGACCATTAATCCTGAGACACCTATCTGGGAGGGCAAGCTGTAAATAACTACCTGCTTAATCTGCTTCTGTGCCATGGTAACAAGAATGCAATGGGGATATTGTAATTTCATGAAAATGCCTGATTATAGCCCAGGAAAATGCTTAATTCTTATTGGATGTTTCAAATTGTAACCAGTTGTTGCTACAGAGACGCTATAAAAACTTCTTTCTGAGCATGATTGGCATTTGCTCACACCTTAGTTAAGTGCCTGGTTTGGTCCAGTTGGCTGAAATAAAACACCTTGCTGCTTCATCCACGTGGTGTTGGATATTTTATCTATACCCTTGATACTTTTTAACTCTTTTCTAAACATCCTTTCTCTAGTGCTTTGTTCTTCTATAAAGCTCCCCTTCACACCATATGGATGCTAGTCTGCCATATGTCTGCCCTGCATGATGGCTTAAATGGCATGGCTTTTTTTCCTTCTCTCTTCGATTCTTCTCCTCCTCCGGTCAGCTGCTGTGATTACAGCTTGCCTGCCCTGGGGATTTTTCTTTCAAACTAATAAAATTGCCTTTGAACTCCTTTTTGATCCATTCTTAATTTCTTTTATTAATGAGACTTAGAATCCCAAAAGTAAACCATGGATTTCCCCTATATCACTTAGAAAAAAAGAAGCTATGCTTTTCTGAATAATTTACAAAAGCTGGCAAACTTACAAAGTACCATGGTTGCTGCCTGGTAAGTTACTGCACTAAAAGTGGAATTCTGGTAGGGAGAAGTGCTCATTAAAAGACTAATTATTTTACCTAGCCCTTTGGTTGGCTTAAGGTAACCCCATCTTGGCCAGGTAATTGACATGGCCATATTGTAATGTTAGATCTACACCCAAGTTAGAGAGTCTATCTTTTAGACCAAAAATAATTTTCTCTTAATGTGCCTTTACTGCTACACTAACAATAATTTTGGAGTAAATGACTATTAAATTGAATTTCTTAGCCTAGCAAGGTCTTTTTAATGCAGTCAATGCAATGTGGCTGCCACTCACTACTCAGAAAAGCTACAGTCAGTCTTGGAATGGAAATGTTTATTATAAAAATCAAACTACAGTTTATTGCCAAGGAAATTACCTGGACCCACATGCACATAAGCTGTATTACAGCATGGTTAGCCTGACTGTTCACTATCCTTTGTAAAAGGCTCATCTCCCTCCACTTCCATAATACCTTTGCCTCTTCTGCCTCTCCCTGTTACCACCTTCTTCCTTCCTCTGATCACACAGCTGCTGCATGTTTATTATAGAATTTATAAACATGAATTTTGCAGTAACCAGTTAGCATAAAAACACAACCTTATTTAATACAATTAATATTTCACCACAAAGTTCCACATGCTAAGAACTTTAGGGGTACACAGAAAAGCTACTCTTGATCTTGTTCTCCTTCTATTCTTGGAGACAGGCCGATAATTTCACTTAGTACCCTAGATCTTGGGACTAACCTCAACAAATACAAACAAAATTGAAATAATTCCATGCATTCTATCAGACCACAATGCAATAAAACTTAAGATTGATACCAGAATAAATAATAGTAACTACAGGAACCCATGGAATTTAAACAACACATTCTATACAAGATGGTGAAAAAAAAATCAAAGGAGAAATTAAGAAAGAAATAAAAGCATTCCGAGAATTAAATGAAAAGGACGCTACAACATAACAAACCTCTGGGACACTTTAAAAGCAGTTCTAAGAGGGAAGTCTATGACTCTATGTGCCTACGATGAAAAATCAGAAAGAAGACAAATAAATGACTTAACATTGCAACTCAAGAATCATGAAAGGCAACAAACATGAAACTCAAACCCAGTAGACAAGAAGAAATAACAAAAATCAGAGCATAAATTAATGAAATAGAAACAGAAAATCATACAAAGTATCAATGGATCCAAGAGCTGGTTCTTTGAAAAAATAAACAAGATAGACAGACCCTTAGCTAGATAACCAAAAGGAAGAGCAGCTCCAAATCAACAAAATCAGAGATGAAAGGGGAAACATCACAACAGACAACAAAAAAGATCCAAAACAATATAAGGGAATACTTTAAAAATCTCGACACTTCTGAATTTGAAAACTTTAAAGAAATAGATGTATATCTAAAGTCATAGTGTTATGGCACCAAGGTCTCTGGGAAGGACTGCCAAGACCCAGAAGTTCTGAATCAGTCAAATTTATTAGCTGACAAGCAACTACACTCTCTGGTTTGCGAATAGAGAGCAAAGCACTGACTCAGAGGAGAACAGAACTTATAAAGCATCCTGATGGACCAGGTAGTTGTACAAGTTTACACAGGCATGACATGTTTGTTCCTGCACTAGGAATGATATATTTGTTTCCTGTAATAGGCAAGCAAGTGGTTACAGAAGCCAGTTAAGCATTAAGCAAGCCAGATAAGCATTAGGCTAGATAAGCATTAATCAGGAAGTTACAGAAGCTGTAAGACATTAACTGAGACCTTCCAGATTCTGTGGGAATATTTTTCTGTGGTTAATTCTTTCTGAAACAACCCTCAGTCAGACATTTACTGGAACTGTCTGCCAGAGTTAGAGACAGCTCATCAAGGTGGTAGCCTTATACAAAATGGAGGAACTCAGGCCATCACAATGGGAATCACCAAAGCAAAGCCAAGAAGAGATCAACAGCTTAAACAGACATAAAACATATTAAAAAAACTGAAACAATGATGCAAAACTTCCTAACTAAAACTGTCCCAAACCCAGATGGATTCACAACAGAATTCTACCAGACATTCAATGAAGATCTATGTTCAATGCTACTTAAATTATTCAAAAACATAAAAACAGAGGAAGAACTCTGAACAGAGTTTTCTCAAAAGAAAAAATAAAGATGCCAAAGAAACATTATTAAAAAGTGTTCAATATCAGTATTAGTTAGGGAAATGCAAATTAAAACCTCTTCAAGATTTCATTTTTCCTCAGTCATACTGGCTAAGATCAAGAGATCAAATGATACCAAATGCTGGAGAAGATGTGGGGAAAGAAGAATGGTCATTCACTGCTGGTGGAAATGCAAACTCATACAACCCCATGGAAAGCAGCATGCAAAAATCTTAAAAACTAAAATTGAACCTACCATATGACCTGGTCATACATTCCTTGGCATATACCCCAAAGGCTCACCATATTGCAGAGGTTCTTGTACATTCATATTTGTGGCTACTCTTCTTGTAAGGACCCCCCAGAAATGGAAAGTGAAGGCTGCAGCAAACCTGACTCCATTTTGTTAGAGAAAAACCTCTGCTATGTAAGCCTGATTTCCCAGCTCCAGGAAAGGTCACAAACAGTCTTTCCCACACTCATAGGAAAACACCTGCAAGGACATAGCCTTCAAATACCAGACGGTTTTGTAAAAACACCCTACTTAGGACTACATGAAATCTGGTCAGGTTGACCAAGGCTAAAATCAGAGACATAAACAAGACCTTGTAACATCCTTTGGTCAGCACATTCCACAGGCCCTGTAACCTGAATATGAGTAAGATGCTTTATTGCGCCAGTGGGCTTCCTTAACCAATCCCAACCCTTGTCCCTCCTCTCTTTGTTTTAACCCTATAAAAGATCACCTCACCCTCCACTCGGGGCCACTGTCTTATCACCCGCTGCGTTGGTGTGTCAGACTGTGGACCGAGCTCGAGCTTGTAAATAAAGACCCTTTGTTCTTGCATCAGATTTGACCTCCCTGGTGGTCTTTTGAGAGGATTCTATAACCTGGGCACAACATTCTCACAACAGCTCAGAAATTAAAGCAACCTAAGCGTTTCTCATTTGAGGAGTGGATATTCAAAATGTCATACATTTATTCAATGGAGTTCTACTCAGAAGTAAAGAGAGATGAAATCATTAAATTTTCGGGTAAATGGATGGAACTAGAAAATATTATACTAAGTGAAGTAACACAGACTCAAAAATCAAATGATATATGTTCTCTCTCATATGTGGAATCTAGCACCAAATCCTTATATAATAGAAAATGTCCTGATGTAACTGCAAGGACCAGGATAATGGAAAGGATCCAGGGAGGTAAAGGAAAAGAAGGAACCTGAGAGAGAAGAACAGTAGGAGACAGGTGTTACTAAGGGAGAAATGGATAAAACTGGGGTATTTAAGTGTGAAGGAGAACTTTGGGGATAAAAGGAAAGAAGGTGCTCAAGAAAGGTGGAACATAGGAAACTGATATTATCAAGGGAGAAATGGGGAAAATGGGGACATTTCAATGGGGAAGGCATGGAGGGAAAAATAATGCTTACCTAGTGTAAAAAAACAGAGGAAATCATGTTAGTCCAGCAACCTAATGACACATTCAACATACAATATTATTCTTTACAGAGTCCATGTATATAACTGAAGGCAAAATAACAAGAAATAGTAACAGGAAAAATCTTCCTTTGAGTTGTTGAACAGGGTAGTCCATGAGACTCCCAAAATTACACAGGCTATGCCACAGCTCATGATTACCTCACAGAACTCACATATTGCTGAAGACAGAACATACTTCAGACACAAGATTTGGAGCAATGGAGCTGGAATTGACTTGGAAACCACTTCCCCTGAAGGTTAGCTTTCATAGCTTTGGAGAGCACTATGCAAGCTGCTAAGCGAAATCACCAATTGATGTTCCAACACCAGCCAAATAACCATATCAGTGACTGGCACAGCACATGACATGTGTACAGTAGTGGCAGTTTTATTTTGGGCACAATCAACAACTACTCATTAGTGTAAAAACCCATTCAATGGGAGGAATCTCATATTTGGTACTGTAAACATAGTCAAATACACATGGCTGAAGAGGTCATAGATCTTAGAGAGAAATCACAATTCACATTCCTAGACTAATGTAATTTCTTACTATGTATAAAATATGTATCCTTATATTTACAGACAAATATGCCAGTCACCACTCATCAAAGAAGCTTCTTTTGCACCAGATGGAGACTATTACAGAGTACCACAACTGGTCACACATAGACATTGTCTGTGAATTTCCCAAGCCTAAGTGGCACATCAACAATGCAACCTCTACATCTTAGGCTCATGGAACACAGAAGAGGTAAAGAGGACACTAATGAATTTCTCAGTTGTCATTAATGAAGTACCCTCATGCAACAGAGGGCCAGGAACACAAAAGGTCACAAATGGCCAAAGCATAGAGATAAAAAGTCTGCAGACTGCTGGTCCTTGGACATGACTCATAATAAATTTCACCTACCTAGGACTCTGGGACCATTGCAGATGAGAAGGCAGAAAGATGGCAAGAGCCAGGGAGAAGGTGCATGTCCGTATGGAAGTAGAGACCCACAAGCTCCTGGGCCCTGTTCATATGAACCTACAACAGTGGTAACAGCAAGCATAAGACCAATGCAAACTCAAACAGACAAAAACCCAGCATAAAACTGGGCAAATGGACAGCAGACTCCAAACTTAGATGAAGAAATACTGGCAACTGATTACTGCTGCATGAGAAAGAGTTGATCTTCCTAAAGCAAAGGACACTTGATCGGTTGACTAGACCTTAGTAGATGAGCTTGCACTGAAGAACATGTGGGTACACTAACTTGACACAGTAGGCCTTAACACACATGACAGAATGTATGAATTCCAGTGGGGGGACTATGGGAGTATGCTGGTGTGGAAGGTGGTAGAAAGATGATTAAGAATGATTTTAATGTTCTGTATGAAATACATAAAAATTCAATTATTTTTAAAGTAGTGAAAAGCAAGAAAAAAGAGAAAAGCTACTTATTCATATATACTGATTTTTATTTCTTCCTCCCTGGAGAAGGTGTTTATCAGATCTAAGTTTGTGGTGGGGTCTTTAGGGCCTATGATGGTTAATCTCAATACTCAATTTGAAGGGATTTGTCTCCTAGGAAACAAACCCCTGGGCATACCTGAAGGCATTTCTAGGGAGGTTTCCCTGAGCTAGAAAAGCCCACCCTGCCACCATTACCTGGTGAGAACCCAGAATGAATGGAAAGGAGAAAACAAGCAGAAGGCTGGAATTTATCTATCTCTGCTTCCTAACTACATATTCAATGTGAATGTATGTCTCATACTCCTGTCAGTATGCCCCCACCACACACAGATACATAATGACTGTATCCCTCCTGAAAAAATGAACCAGAATAAGTCTTTGATTCTTTAAATTGTTTTTATTAGGCATTATGCCATGGGAATGAAAAAAGTTACTTATACAGGATCATAGGTACAGAAAGTGTAGGACCATAGGGCCAGCAAGAATACTCAGTGAGTAAAGATGCTTGATGCCAAGCCTGATAATCTGAGTTCAATACCCAGGATACACATGGTAGAAGGAGAAAACTTACTCTTGAAAGTTGTCCTCTGACCTCCACTTATGTGCCACGTCTTACACACACACACACACACACACACACACACAGAAATATAAATAAATATAATTTTAAAAACAGAATTAGGATCATGTCATCTTCAAATAGGAGTGATTTGAATTCTTAGCTTCCTGTGTCTATCCCTTTTATTTCATTCTTTTATTTTATTGTCCTAGCTAAGCTTTTAAGCACCATATTTAACAAAAGTGATGAGAATATATCTCTTTGTCTTGGTACTGATGTTAGAGGGAATGATTTTAGCTTTTCCCATTTACTATAATTTTGGTGATAGATCTGTTATATATTGGCTTTATTTGTTGAGATGTGCTTTTTCTATTCCAAGTTCATTCCATTATTTTTTAACAAATGCAGATTTGTTGAAATTTCTCACAGGACGTTACTGTGGGAATTATTATCACTGATAATTTGTGATTTTATTTTCCTCTGATTCTAGGGAGTTTCAAATTTCCTCTCTGATTTCTTCTATAAGACAATGTCCATTCCAGAATTTATTTTTCAATCTCAAAATACTGCACAATTTCTGTAGATTCTAGGGAGTTTCAAATTTCCTCTCTGATTTCTTCTATAAGACAATGTCCATTCCAGAATTTATTTTTCAATCTCAAAATACTGCACAATTTCTGTAGTTTCTCTTATATTGAATTGTAGAATTATTCTACTATGATCAATAGAATAGAAGAAATTGTTGTAATTCCTTTGTATTTGTTTTATTCTTGAATGGCCCAAAATGTGATCTAATTTTGAGAAAGTTTCATGAAGGGTTAGGAAGAATGTACATTCCCTAGCTACTGGATGGAATATTCCTTAAATATAGGGTAAATTCATTTGATGAAACTAAACCCTGAAATTCTTTCATTGAATTTTATGTTTGTATAATCTACCTGATGCTGCAAATGGGGTAATGAAATCACTCACTATTGTTTTACCTAAGCCTATCTGTCCCTTTATGTCTGTTAGGGTTTGCTCTATTAAGTTGCATGCTCCACTGTTCAGTACATACATATTCTTTGTTATTATATCTTCAGGACAGATTGTTTCCTTCAGTAACACTTAAAGATCTCTATTTTGTCCTTTGAATATTTTTTCTTTGATGAGTACTTTATCAAATATAAGTGTGATTTCTTCAGTTTAATTTTGGCTTCCATTTGCTTGGTATATTGACTCCTTTCTTTCCACTTTACTTTGGCCTGTATCTTTCACAGTTAGAAGTATTATTTGTAGACAGTTAATAGTTGGATTTTAAAATCAAATTTGCTTGTTTATATCTTTGAATTGGAAAAATGAGTCTATCTAAATTTATGGTTATTATTGAGATTTTATGATTCCTGTGATTTATTGTTTCTTTTTTACTGATTGGATTATTTCATCTTTTCTTTATTCATATAAGTGCTTTGCTGATTTACTCAGTCTGATATGATTGGTTCTTTTCTAGGTCTTCTTGTTCATTTAGTCATCTCATTATCTGTTTCTTTTCCTTTACTGTTATATGACTGACGGTCTCTTTCTCTACCTTGATTTGTGATAATTCCTTGTTATTGGTTTCACAGTATAGCTCAGTCTTCAACTATAGATTATCTCTCAAGGTGGCATCTAGGAGGCTGGAGAGATGGCTCAGCAGACAAGCACATACTGCTATTGCAAAGGACCCAAGTTCAGTTCCCAGCACCTACATTGGGCAGCTTACAAGTGCTTATAACTCCGGTGCCAGGGGGAATTTAATGTCTCTGGCCTCTATGGGCACCTCTGCTCGCGTGCACACACCTATACACAAATACACATAGTTAAAAATAAAGTAAATCTTTTTTTAAAAAAACAGATGTTTTAGAAATGATATCTAGCTTTAGCCCTGCAAGACTATTGAGAAACTAGCAAAATCAACTTTCACTGGACAGTTGCCTTATCATGCAGGAGTATTCACTGTCTAACTCAAACCCCATTCTAGGTTTGTAAGAACTGTGGGCCTGTCCTGTGAGCCAGGCTGCCTGTCTCTTCACTGGGGCTGCCTGGCTACCTTTTGATGGAGCTTCTTTCTCCACCTCATACGCACTGCCCACTTGGGAACCTCAGTGACAGCTCTGTTCATACTTTCTCACTGCACCACTGCTTTGTTTCTGTTTTTTCAGGTATCCTGTCATCCTTTTGAGACATCTGATACTTTTCCAGCTTCCCTTTGTCACTGAGTCTCTTCTTTGTTATCTAGACTCTTCTTTTTCACTATTTCGCAAGGATGCAGTGTCTAATTCATCCTTATCCCACAAGTCAGGTATTCTGATTCTTTCCTCAGTGAGTGTTTTCTATTTGAAGCAGTATAAAAAGACAGGACATAGTAAGGGCTCATGGGCAGGGGAAGAAGACCCTTATTCCTGGTTGAAGCATCATCAGATGAGAAACGAGAATCCTAGCACAATGAACAAAAATTTACTGTGAAGGTAGTCTAGATAGAGACAACATTCTTCTTTTATAGATATTTGAAATAAGAATGTTAAAATAGTAGTGCATCATAGTTGGGGCCTAAGCACATAAGTCCTTTCTTCTTTACTAGCTGGGAAACTGCAGTTTTCTTTGAATCTGAAAAATAGGACAATAACTTTGTTTAATAGTAAGACACATCTTAACAGCCTGTGATCTCATTAAAGTTCTTTTGAGATGTCACTTTAGAAACCGCCAAAACCTAGTATATGCTATTGCCAACATGCTTTACAGAAACTCTCCCTTGGGAAGCCCACACCCATGTTCTTGGGCCTGCACTCTCCTTCCTGAAGTGTGCCCTTTCCTGTTGGCCTCATGTTTATATCTGAGCTAAAATCTCAATAAACTCCAACTCTGCCTCATACTTATCCTGAAATTCCTTTCTGTGGTGCCAACAGCATCTTGATTTTATATGGTTGATATATTTGTTCAGGGTTTTTTTCTTTTATTCATTTTTTTAACCTCTATACTAACTTCTATAATGAGCAGACTAGTTTACGCTCTGACCAGTCAACAATGTATAAGGGTTCCCTTTGGTTCCCATCCTTGCCAGGATTTGTTGCTGTTTGTTTTCTTAATGAAGGCCATTCTGACTGGGATAAGAGAGAAGCTCAATGTAGTTTTTGTTTGCATCTATACCACTTCTGGTTATTTATTCACAGGACTCTGAGTCAACAGATGACTTGTACATCAATGTTTACTGCAACCTTATCCATAAAGTAACCAACCTGAATGTCCAACAGCAAAGGAATGGGTTAAGAAAACGGTGCTCTATCTCTTTCTCTCTCTCTTCTCCACACATCTGTATTTTTTAATAATGAAGAATAAACTTATCAAACAATACAGCAAACCATATATCAGGCAGTAATGGCACTTTTATCTTAGGGTAATCAACAGCTATCTAATAGAACTTAAAGCCCACTCAATGGGAGAAAACTCTTGTGTGGAACTGTTTATATGGCCAAATAGACATGACTGGAGAGGTTATAGAGCTTAGAGAAAATCCTAGACAAACATAATTTTGTCAGGTCCCTAGACAAACGTAATTTTTTTACTGTATGGTAAATATATATCCTTATATTTACAGACAAGTATGCTTATCGCTACTCATCAAAGAAGCTTCTTTTTGCAACAGAGATTATTACAGAGTTCCACAACTGGTCTCACACTCACACAAAGAATAAGTATCTGTAAGTTGCCCAGCCCTAGGTGACATATCTAAATTGGAATCTCTACATCTATGACTCACAGAATATAGTGGGACAGGGGGTGGAAAGAATATGCATCTTTCAACTCTCACAAGCAAAGCTTCTTCATGCAACAGAGGGTGATGTACACAGAAGACCACAATTAGTCAAAGTGTAGAGAATAAGAGTCTGCAGAGTTTCTGTCCTTGGATAGGACTCTTATTTTAAACCTCACCTACATAGGGTTCAGGAATCATGGTGGAAGAGGGAGAGGAGATTGTAAAAACCAGCGGTAGTACTTGACCACAAGGAAAGAATCTTCCAGGCTTTTGTGAACTTGCTCATATGAACTTACATCAGTGGTGACAGTATGCAAAAGACCCATGCAAACTTAATCAGACAAAAACCAGCATAGAGGTGGGAAAATGAACAGGAGGCCCCAACTTTAACTGAGGAACTATTGGCAAGTGATCACTGCTGGGTGAGGGAGAACTGGTCTTCTTTAAGAAAGTGATGCTAGACAGGCTGAAAAGGCTCCAGTGGATGAACTCAAAAGAGGGACATCTGGGTACACAAACTTCTCACAATAGGCTTTGACATATGTAGTTAAAAATCCCTTCTGGAGGGGTATAAACAGCATCCTCCTTCCTCTCTTGATTACAAGGAAAGACTGAAGTATGATTCCACTTAACTTCAGTCTAGGGAACCCGTAAGTGTGTTGAGCTTAGTTACAGAGCAATGGGTGATAGTTTACTAAGTAAACTTGTAAGTTGAGAGAAACTCTCCTCTACTTCCTCAGCCTATGTATCCTCAGCCCCTCACCCCAGACTACATGCAACTAGGGCCAACTGATTAGTTGGGAGGTGTGGCTGACTCTCCATGCCCCTCCTTCTTTGTGATGTGTCACAGTCAACAAGCTCAGTTGTGATGATTGTAGGCAAGCTGGCACAACCCAGCTTGGGAAGATGGCATCTTCCCATCATCTGTCTATTGGAGGACAGTCCCATGCAACAACATATATGACGAATGCATGAAATCCAGTGGATGAGCTATATGGGGTGCAGATACGGGAGGGGATCTAAAGATGATTCAGATGTATTGTCTGAAATGGACAAAAATTCAATAAAAATACATAGTGAAGAAAGAAAGAATTACGTTATATAATTTGCAGTAAAATGGATGCAAGTGGAGATAATCATATTTTGGAAATTAGACCATCCTCAGACAGACAAATATTGTATGTTTTTCTTCATTTGTAGTTTCTAGATTTTACATAGATCTATAAAATCATGTATGTGTACAGGACCTGGGAGTAGATGTGAAACAGAGGGGACTAATGGGGCAAGGAGGCAAAAAGGTAGAGGGTACCGCAGAGTTAGGGGGATATGTTCTGTGTTATGCAGCAATTTCCTCTGAGATTAAGCATTTTACCTTAGAGGGAAACTCCTTAAGCTCAGGAGGTAACTGAAAAACTTCAGGAAGTCCCAGAAACTGAACAGGTTCACTGGAACCCAACCCAAGTGTACATTAGCTGCAAGGCCCGCTGAGAGACACTCCAAGACCAGCCAAGCTGCTTGAAGAAGCAGAATCCAGCTTCTCTCTAGGCTACCTTGTTGAAACTCACAGCTAAGTATCTTGTAACACAGCTGAATAGAGGTGAATAACCTTTAGTCTGGAATGGGATATATCTTTCCATTTGCTAGGGCTTTATTGTGGTTTGAGTGCTCCAGTGAGGAACTAAGCTGAACTGGGCTTGAGGTGATTATGTAGTTTGTTTCTGTGGATGAAAAGGGGTGTGCTATGGCTTGAATATTTGTCTCCTCAAAACCTCATGTCCAGATTTCTTTGCTGCTATGACCGTATTGAAAGTAGAGCTTCCAGTTGTGAGTGCTGTCCCCTCATGAGTGGGCCGGGACCACTGCCTTGAGAGTGTGCTCTCCCTGTGGCAGGTCTTTACCTCATTATTCTCCCTTGCCCTCCCTTGGCTGTCTGCCATGCAGTGCATTCTGCCCTGTCATGATTTAGTGCAAGACGCCAACAGATGTCCATCTTGGACTTCTCAGCCTTCAGAATTGTAAGGAATAAATTTTTCATCATTATAAATTACTCAATCTGTGGTATTCTAATATAGTAACAGAAAATTGACCATGACAGTCTTTAAATTCCTCCAGAAATATCTTATATTTGAGGTTTTGGCTAGTATTCCAGCGGTGCCCTGCCTCTGTCCTCTGACTTGTTCATCCTTGATCAGCTCTTTTTGTGCTGAACCACAGAGAAACCAGCTTTTTCAAACTTGCTTATAATAAATTGCTTTTTGACTGGGGATGGAGGGGAGGAAATACTTAAAATTTTGTTTATTCCTGTGAATGCATTTTTGTGAGATTACAAAAGTTTCTTTTCCTTTTTCTGTTGGTTGCTGGTATAAAACAATTTTTTGCTTTTTTCTATTGAGCTATAATTAGTTTATTAATTCTGATAACCTGTCATGTTAGCTTTAAGACATTGTAACAAAGTACCTGAGAAGGTCAATTTAAAAGGATTATGACAATAATAACATAGTCAATACATGCAATCTACTTTGGCATTTGGTTCCAGGAGCCATAGTCCATGGGCACTTGGTTTCCTTGTCTTTTGCTCCTATGGCAGCACAAGATTGCAGCAGCATGAGGAGGAGGAGGAGGCAGCCAGAAAGCAGAAAGAAGAAAAAGAAGGGGCCAGACCTGATATCCCTTACAAGGGCTCGTCCCCGGCGATTTAACCTGCTCCTACAAGGCCTGACCTCAGAGGGAATGCCATGTCTCCAAAGCACCATATAGGCTGGAGACCAAGTCTTCAGCACATGCATCTTTGGGGAGACACTCCATTCTTTATCTTATCTATGTAGGACAATGGCTATGTCTGTTCCTCTCTGCTTCCCGGTATAGTCAGACCATCTAGTATGGAGCTGCATAGAAGTGATAGTGATGGTCCCTACCTGGTTCTACAGGCAGATCTTGAGGTGCGAGTGTGCATAATTTTATGAGGAAGTGGCATACTGTTCCAGAATGATTGCCCACTGTTCCAGTCCAGTTCTAGTTCTTCACAAACTCACAGCGCTGGGTCCCTAGTTCTCCTCATAGCTGTACTTTGAGTTCTAATACCTCTGTGATATGACTCCCTTCACTTATTTCCTTGCATATGGCTCTTTTGGTAAAGTGCTTGTTTAAATCCCTTCCCCTTTAATTTTTATTTTTGTTTGCTTATAACTAGGATTTGAAAGATTTTTATATATTCTTTTAAAATTTTATGTATTTGAATATTATGCCTGCATGTGGGTAAGTGCACCCATGTTGTATAGTGCTCTTGGAGGACAGAAGAGAGGATTAGGGTTTCGGTAAGGGTTAATAAATTTCTTAATAAAATATTTTAATAAAAGAATATCTAATTTATTTCTATTGGAGTAAAAATGTACAAGAGGTGAGGCTTGACTTCCTAAAAAGTCATTGAACATTTTGCCCTCTGTGATCATATGGTTAATTTTAGAAAATAGTCCAAGTGTATCTGAAGAGAAGATATACTCTGAAATGTAGAATGCAGTGTCCCTGTCCTCTATATCTGTGGATCTGGTTGTTTTTCATCAAATCCTATGTCTTCCTGACTCTGTTGGTTGCTTCTTCTATTGGTCAATTCCTTTACTTTATGACCTAGCAGAAGACCAATTTTAGAAAAGTGTCATTCATTCTGCCAACAAATACATATCTGGTATCTATCTGTGTCTGTTCATTTTCCTCAAAACAATCCTCCTAGGTTTTGGCTTTATGAGGTAAAAATGTATGGCTTTGGATTTTTATGTGTGGCCTTTTTCTGGCAGTTGCTTTCCCAGTTTCTACACAGATCTTCTCTCCTGCTTCCTGTGAATCCAGAATTCTTTCAGAAACCACCATTGGTTTCTTGCTTCTTGAGTCTCAGGAGGAGAAAGCATCTAGAGAATTGTTTCTGTCACTCAAAAGTCTACATGCATTTATCTAGACCGTTATTTTTGACACATGTCTTCACATGCCAAGTATCAGTCATTAAGGTTGGCTTGGACAGTAAGGAGTTAATATTGTACACAAGGTTGGAGGGGAGCTGCTCCAGGTTGAATGATTGGCACTTCTTCAACTACCGAGACAGAGCCACTTAAGGAAGCTTTTCTTATGACCACAAGATGGCGTCAGCAGATGATGCCATTACTCTAGGAAGGCCCAGGCCATCTTGCCCCTTAACTGGAACTGAAATCATTCACTTATGAGATGATGCAGTCATAGTTTCTGTGGAAAAGAGAGACGTTGTGATATGAAAGGCAGATAAGCTAGATTATATAATTTTACCTTAGTCTATATGTGAGGGGGAGTAATTGCACCAGAGAATGATGTGATGAACTTTGTTTTGATTTTGAAAAGGTTATACAGAAGAGATGGGAGAGGAGAGGTGTGGAGTACTGTAGATTAGTTAGGGGCCTAAGGCAATAGCCTAGGAGACCCAAGCCTTATTTTCTGAAAGTAAGTTATTTACAACCAGAGGAAGGGTAAAAATTCTGCTTGTCAGTAAAGCGTTTTTGTCCCTTACCTTCTTCCTTTGTTACTGTAAATGAAAAAGCATAAAAACGTATAAAAACACGTTTATAAAAGCACCAAGGTGAGTATGTCTATGAGACCTTCCAGTACTCAAAAATATCAAAAGCAAGTCTTCTCCTTATCTTTGGTGACTGCATTCTATAAAATATTCTGCACTACTCAATGCAAAGCATATCACATACTTCACAGATGAGAGCATAAAGTGTTATAAAGAACTATGATACTGTAATTCAGTACTTACTGGTCTATTTGGACATAGCAAAATAAAAGTTGTGAAATTGCTATAATTTACTAGGTTTTACATATATAAAAAGATATATTATTTCTTCTTTTATTCCATTCTTTTTTATGTCATTTGCTGAAATTTGGTGATTTTATTCATTAAGATCCTTATACTCACAGAGGGCTTACTTTGTATTTTCCAAAGCGTGATACTGTGAAGGACATTATTCTATTGTTGTTGTTTTAAGACAGGAGCTCACTTGGTAGCTCGAGCTGTCCTTGAACTCACTATGTAGCCCAGGCCGACTTTGAACTCCTTATCCTCCTCCTGCATCAGCTTCGCCAATTCAGAGGTTACAGGCATGGGCCACAGATGTATTTTTACCTGCTTCTTAATAGAATAATCAGGACTTCCCTTGGAACACAAACTAATGAAGTACCCAGAGAGGCTTGCCAGCTGCTGAAAGGAAATTCCAAGACTGATTTCAGCTCATTCTTTGGGGTTCTCTATAAATAAAAAGACAGTATTTTTCAAACATGTTGAACTATAATACTTGAAAATTTATTCTCAGTTAAAGACAACTTACCACTTTTTATTCTCTCTTTTGCCTGATTCCTTTGGAAACAACATACTTTTAGTGTTACTTTTAATACTAAAAGACGGTGGCTGCATTTTTAAGTAGGAATACACAAAAGTGGCAATGGCATATGGTCCAAAATTAACAGAAAAATTTCATTAATTATGAGGAGTATATATAATCCATTTCAAATAAAACTATTTCCAAATTGCTTTTCTAAAACAAATACAAAATTCAGTAATATGACTACATAAGAGATACCTTTCACACAAGAGTTGATTGATTCTCAATATTGATCTTTTCTACCATTATTTGATTGCCACACAAAGTACTTGTGTTTTAAATATGATACTATACCCTATAAATATGTGGGGCTGGTGGGATAGCTCAACAGTTAAGAGCACTGACTGCTTTTACAGAAGACCTGGGTTCAATTCCCATCATCCACATGGCAGCTAACAACCATCTGTAGTTCCAGTTCCAAGGGAATCCAACACCTCCTTCTTTCTCAGAAAAATGGAGGAAACTTGAAACAATTATTCTGAATGAGGTAACTCAAACACAGAAAGACAAACATTGAATTGCATGTTCTCTCTCATAATTAGATGCTGTCTTTGAATCTTTAGATTCGTATGTATCAATTGGAAAATCCTTAGAGGTCAAGAAACTAGTAAGGGGTCATGGGGAACAATTCATTGGATGGAAGATAGAATGCAGTGATATAAAGTGGGAAAGGAGAATGATGGTGATGGGATAAGGAGAGTTAAAAGGGGCATGGTGTGGGATGCCAAGGCAGGGGGGGTTAATTCCTATTACAGGCCTCTTGAAAAAGTCATATGGAAGCTTCTTAAAACATATATATATATATATATATATATATATAGAGAGAGAGAGAGAGAGAGAGAGAGAGAGAAAGAGTCTAGACATATTTTAGATCATAGAGGGAAAACCTACTACTATTATTCTGCTAAATGGACTTAATATGAAATTGACTCCTAATGAATCTACACCCATAGATGAGTGCATCTCTCAGTTCCCACCAGAGAAGCTTCTTGCAGCAGATGGCAATTGACATAGAAATGCACAATGGGTTAGTGTGCAGTAAGTAAGAGATAGGGGAATTCTCGTCCCTCAATGGGGCGCTTATATCACATCCCTTCCCCCAAGGCTCAGTGATCATTGTAGAAGAGTGGGTGGAAAGAGTGTAAGAGCCAGCGATGGTAGATGTATACGAAGGAACCTTGTTTTCTGGACATAACAAGACAATTACACAGTGAACCCAAAACTTGCATCAAGCAACATGTACAACTGCTGCGCATGCCCAAGCCAGACCAATCCGAGCATGGAGGGCACAGTGGGTAAGAAGTCCCAGCCTTAGCTGAGAATCTATTGACAGCTAATAGCTGCGGGGAGAGGGAGAATAGGTTGTCTTTAGCAGTGTGATGCCTAGTAGGTGAGGGAGCATTTCAGGAACTCAAATTAGACTCAATAGGCCTTCAAAAAAGAAGATAACAGTAGAGGACATGAAGGGAGGCAGCAAGGTTGGGGTGGAGATGAGAGAGGGACCTGAATAGGAACTACATTTTATGTAATTCTCAAATAATCAATACAAAATCAAAAAGTGCTAAAGAGGCTTTCTCTGCCAAAGTTTGGGAAAAGGCTCCTCGGGGCTCCGTGGAGCAGCAGTCCAGGGTGGGCATGGGGTGGATTATTAGGCCTTGACCACACAGGCAGGGACCCATTTCAGCAGTGGGTCCCTCTTCCCCTCAGGATGAAACTGCTGGGGTGAAACAAGGTGGTGAGGCTCAAGAAGCTGCAGTTGAGAGTTTCCCAGGTGCTGCAGTGGAGATGAAACAGGACCTCAGAACTCAGCTGTTGAAATCAGCATCATGGTGGCCAAGGAGGCTGAAGTTGGTAGTGGTCAGAAAGCTCGTAATTTTTGTTCCAGTTCCTCAACTGAAATCTTTCCAGAAAATCCAAGTGCTGTGATTTAGAGTAAAAGTTCATTGGGAAGTATGTAGTCTTTATTTGCTCAGAGAATTCTGCCTATGCCGTAAACAAAAGCGTCCCAGTCATACCCTGACTGCTGTGCACGGTGCCATCCTTGAGGACTTGGTCTTCCCAAATGAAGCTGTAGGCAGGAGAATCCCTGTGAAACTGGACCAGTCCATAAAGGAGAATAGCCAGGGCACACCGTGGTGACTTTCTGATGTATAAGAAGCTCTTGGGCACAGATGTTAACTTTCAATTCCCAGAGTTTCAGTTGTAAATAGAAGTGACTAGTATCCTTCACAAAAAAAAGAAAGAAAGAATGAGGGGCTGGAGAGAGATGACATCAGTTAAGAGCACTGCTGCTCTTGCAAAGGACTTGGTTCGATTTCCAGCACAATGGTGGCTAACAATAGTCCTTAACTCCAGCAATAGGGAATCTAACGCCGTCTTCTGAACTCTGTAGGCACTGCATGACATGGGTGCACTTACCACATGCAGGCAATACACTCATGCACATTAAATAAAATATTTAAAAAATAATGAAGAATGATACACTTGAAATTCCTACCCCAAAGGAAACTTACATAGGTATATTTCAATAAAACAAAACAAACTTCATACCAAACTCATTATTTGAGAACAAATAGATATTTTGGAGAGAAAAATCAGGAAAGGAAAATTAAAGTTCGCATACACAGATACAATACAGTCAGCCATGGTGGCACACACCTCTAATCCCAGCACTTGGGAGGCAGAGGCAGGCAGATCTCTGTGAGATCAAGGCCAGCCTGATCTACATATCAAGTTCCCAGCCAGTTGAAGCTACAGAAAGGCCTTGTCTCAAAAAACAAACTAAACAACAACAACAAAAAACCAAACATTTATGGAAATGAGGAAAAGAGGGTAATGTACAATAACACTGGTAGAATTTTAATATGTTTTCCTTATCTATGAGTAGAAGCAGACAGAATGTTGGTGGACTATAGGAAATTTGGCACAGTGGGTAACAAGCTGGATCTTGTTTAGAATGTGTGTAGAAAAGTACAGGCTTGCTGTCCTATGGCTGGGCTCCTGTCTCTGTTAAATTGTCAGTCTGATCTTATCTCAATCAATTTCCAAGGATGATACCAAATATATTTCTTACAAAACATAATTAATTTTAAAATTAGTGGCAAAAGATAAAGCAAAATTGCCATTTGTTTAGAAATTAGCTCATGGATCAAGGAAGAAATGAGATATTTTGAAATGTGAGGTGTGCTGGGCATGGTGGTATATGTCTCTAATCCCATCGCTCAGGAAGCAGAGGCAGGTGAATATTTATGACTTCCAGGCCAGTAGGTTTGCATAGCAAGCTCCTGGGCTACACAGTGAGATCCTGTCTCAAAACATACAAAAATGTCAAGTATACAATAAAACTTTTTAAGCTTTTGGGATACAACTAAAAATTCCTAAGAGAAAATTTATAGACACAAATGTTTATATTGTAGAAAAGAAAGTGTCAGAAATTTGATGATCTAAACTTGAACTGATGAAGTTAGACAAAAAGTACATTCCAAAGAAGACAAGAATAATAGGTCAGTATAATATCAGATATTAGGCAAATATGATTAAAATGTAGACTTAAAAGTCATTCACAAAACCCAAAGTTGGCTTTTTGGAAGACAAACGAAAAGGAAGCCATCTGGCAAGCTCCTGACAAGGCAAAGACAAAGACGCTCAATCCACAGAGGAAGAAGCACTGGCCTGCTGGAGCTGCTGTGGGGATTACAAGGCCATGAGGAAGGGATGGTAAAAACTCGTGTCCCAATAGTCTATGCACATTCAGATGAACTTTTCAAAACAAAGGAAATCTTATTAAAGGAGCCCTAAAACAGGGAATTTTGGCAGGAAGAAAGTGATGGTGTCACAGGTTTACAGGTTCTTGTCTCCATTTTGTTGTTGTCTTGCTTATTTTTTATTGAATTTTTGCAGTTTTCATATGATAGTTTGGTAGCATTTAGATCAGCTCCCCCCTCCACGCTTCTCCCCCTGTCTCCCACCCAATTTAATCATCTCACACACACACACACACACACACACACACACACACACACACACGCACGTACATAAAACCAACAGAATCTGATTAGTCCTTCAGTGTGGGTCCATCCACTGGGCCCACCAAAAGTTCCAGCCTGTAAGACACTGTATCTCCCTCCTGAAGTCCCCCAGCAACCAGCCATCAGTTGCCCAAAGTTCCTTAGGTTGGGCTGAGATTTTTTACCCGCTTAGTCATGTCTATGCTGGGATTTTTGTCTGATTTGAGCTTGCATAGGACTTGTGCACTCTGTCACCACTGGTGTGAGGGGTCTCCCTTTTCATACTCTTTGTGCCTTTTATGCACCTAAGTATAGTCACAAAAACCAAAGCAAGAAGAAGAGACTGTGAGACTGGGGGCGACACATACTGTGGTGGCTTTGAGTGGGACAGACAGAGATGTCTGTGAAGGACTGTGTAAAGGTGAGCCTGGCCAGACCTACAGGGACAGGCCTAGAACCAACTGCCACTTAGGACTGCAGACAAAGCTCAAATACAGAGCAGCCTCGATATCATGGGACACAAAACCACAAGCTTACCTACTCACTGTCCCCCCAAAGAAATCCTCAAGCTGAGCCAAACCCAACTCAATGAATCTGAGAAAAATTAGTCAGAGAAGCCACTGAAGGCTTCAAATTATAGAGAAGTGTGATTTATGGGGCACATTAATGGGGGACAGTATGAAGCGGTTCAGACCTCAAAAAGAAGAATAAAGCATTTCCTTTCATTAGGTCAATGACCCACCCTAGAGAAAAAGAATGACACAGAGCCTGAAGTGAGCCCTGGAATCACAGGGGAGACCCCTGTGCCTAGTAAAGGCACCTGACCATTGGCACCTCGCTGTATTAGTGGACTGTAAGCCTGCAGGGGCAGGAGGCACTGGAGGGCTTGAAGTTTGAATAAGCACTTTGGTCTACCTGCAGCTGCCGCACAAGACAAGCTCCATAACAGGAAAAGGGTCAAAAAACGGGCCTGGGAAATGTTACATGTGCTGAATAGCATTGCAGGAAGCCCACCAGGAAACCCAGTGGCATAAAGAAACACTAACCTGCATTGACTGTACTTGACGATACATGTGCAATGTCTGCTCCACCGGTTTTGAGGGAAGGTTTATGTTGAGGATATTTTCCACCTGCCCAAGATCTGCAGATCTCCCAGGACAAGGGACATGCCTTGGAATCAGTTCGAGCAGCACCCAGCAGTGGTGAGAGCTGATGGAAGCACCAGCCTCCTTCCTGTAAGGAGCATGACTAATGCCATGGTGAAAGTGAAAGTTGGATTGTATTTGTTTGCCTCTTGATGTATGTTGATGTCTCATGTTACTGAGCCAATCCTAAGTTGTTTTGAAGTGTTTGTTTTCCACATATGCTAATTAGTCAACCCCAAGCAACAGGAGCCAAACTGCATGTAAAAAGAGGCTGCTAGTGGACTGCTTTCAGGAGCGCACTGCCATGTCCCCAAACAGGGCAAAGACCTCGGCTGATCACAACCATCTGCAGTTGGAGGTTTTTGAAGGCCACTGTGTAGCCTTACTTTGGCGACCATTGATCTTCCGGCATGTTAGCTGTGTTCACACACCCACCTGAATGGCAGGTCTGCAGGTCCATTGTTCTCAAAGACATGGGAGACCATCTGGACGTCTGTTGTGCGGTCCCTTGATCCATTGGCCCAGCATCTTAGAACTTCAGGTGGAGGAGATTCCTTCGTGAACATACCTGTCTATTTCCAACGGATACCCTGCATGCCTTCCTGGCTTGATGAGCATTAATTTATGATGTGTGACTTGTCATGCATTATGAATTCTTGTTAATAAACTTAAATATTTGTGAAAGTATATTGGCCTCAATATCCTTATTAATAACTCTGCCACCTGTGACCATGCACTCACTGCTCAGGACACCCCATAGATGGGGAATTCTGGAGAGCGTCTGTGCCTTGACTTCCCTTCGGCAGAGAGATGACCTTCTGGATGATGCACTTGGTTCACTTCTGTCATCCCCTTTAAGGTTCTTTACCTTCCAAAAATGTCTCAAATGCACCTTGACTTATTACAGACATCTCCTTAGAAACTCATAGTAAGTTGAAAATATCCTAAGCCAAAATACATGGCCAGTATCTCTGGCCTCAGGGTGGGATTGTAAGGAACTAAATCCCTGAGAAGCAAAGAGGGTCACTAATGAATAATAACTAAGGCACACTTCCTGCTTCTTCATCAAAGAAGAAAATGCCAGGGTAGGCTTTTACCCCTGCCAACTGCCTAGTCCAGACCAGTTTAGATTAGCTCGGAGGTCTGATCTATGGGCTGTCTCTTTTTTAAGTTGATCAATCCAAAATTAGGGAAGCCAAAGCTGCTCTATACCAGCAAAGGCCCAAGACCTCCTGGGGGATTTGGATTTGTATGTTTGGAGTCTGCTGTCCATTTGTGGAAAGTCAGTCTCTCTCTCTCTCTCTCTCTCTCTCTCTCCATTTTTTTCTAAATAAAGGCTGTCTGTTGCTCTCTGCCATGTCTGAGATTTTTTTCCTGCCTTTTAATTCTATCATTGGTGGAGAAAATGAGTCCAATCAAGGCTCGTTGATGACAATATATAACAGGATGTGACGTGCTGTCTGTAGCTTGACACCCCCATGCCCCGCCTTTATAGGGCAGTAGGATGAATATTTCCAATCAGAAGAAGGATACAAATGGTAATGTGAAGTGCATGACTGCTGGATGTTTGTCACCATGACAGGACCATGAGGTCTGAATTTCCCAAGTCAAACCCCAGCACACCCAAATATCTGTGTTTATCTTCTCAAGAACTGCTTGTGAGAAAATCCAAACTATGTTAAAATTCTAACAGAATTTTATGATGACTTACATGAAAACTCATGTGACAGATGGATACTGTGGTAAGCACAATAAAAAGAGTGAAGATTATTGGACAAAAATGAAAAGACAGAAGGACCTGGAGAGGTGGCTCAGAGGTCAAGAATACTGGCTAGTCCTGTAGAGGACCCAGGTTTGGTTCCCAGCACTTATATGTCGACTATCAAATATCTCTAAATTTAGTTCTTGGGGATCGAATGCTCTCTTCTGCCCTCCACAGGAACCAGGCATACCCACAATGCACTTACATACATGTAGGCAAAACACTCATAAAAGACACATAAAATGAATATAAATAGATACAAAAATTTATTGGAGAGCAAGGTTGAGAGAAATGACTACATGGCACATATGGTGTATGAGGTCCTGAAATTCCCAAGGAGACATTCATGAAATCTGAATATTTCAGTCAGCCTGTTGAAAACATATTCTAAAGAAGCCCTTCTGAAAGGCTGCATACTGTGTGATTCCACTGTTCTGACATCCTGGAACGGGCAGAGCTGCGGAGACAGGACAAAGACAGGACAAAGGCTGGGGGGCGAGGAGAAATGTTGAGGCACAGAAAACTTTTAGGTCAATGAAGCTATTTTATGTGAAATTTCAATGTTTCATACCTGACATTTTCCATTTGTCAGTAGTCATAGTATGTGGAACTCATAGTGAACCTTACTGTGAGCTATAACATCAGCTGCTACATATCACCAGGGAGAAACAGCACCTGGAGTGGCCTGCACTTTCTCCTCAACTGTTATAAAAATAAAGTCAGTTACTTTTAAAAAATGGAGAAGTTTGAATTTTAATATCAATACCTCAACTGTTATAAAAATAAAGTCAGTTACTTTTAAAAAATGGAGAAGTTTGAATTTTAATATCAATACATGCACAATGTAGTAAAAGAATTGAATGAGGAACTGAAAAGCATCTTGTTATAATAGGCTACTTTTTTCCACGAATAGAAGTTAGTATCTGTACACTAGACATAAACTGTTAATACAAAACTGTCCACCACAGAAAGTTAGAGAACTTAACAGTAGAAACTGATACTAGAGGACATTGACACATCACACTCAGGCAAAACAAGATCAAAAGTCAAAAGAGTAGCTAAAATATAGAAGGCCAGGGCCTGGATATGGCTCAGTTGTTAAGAGTGTTTGCTGCTCTTCCAGAGGACTAGAGTTCAGCTCCAGCCTTGACATGGCTCACATCTGCTTGCAACTCCAGCTCCAGGGGATATGAAACCTTCTGGCCTCTGGAGCACTCTCATACCAGGTATATGCATACACACATAAATAAAAATAAATCTTTAAAAAGATATAGAACACTAAATCTAAGAAAGTCATGCTAATATAAATAAACATCACTAGAATATACATCTTATTTTCAAATATACATCAAAACGAAAAGAGTAAAATAGCATGCAATAAAGCTATAAAAGAATTAGATATATAGAAAAACAGTATCTCACTAGTATAGCCTAATTATCTCTCCATTAAAGATGTATAATTTAAATAGAGTTTTTTAAAAAATGGAAAATTATACTGTTGAAAATATGACATACAGGAACTACCCCCAAAGAAAGGGAGACAAAGTATATACCAAAACAAATTTAAATTTAATTATTAAGTTAACTTTAGAAGCAGAAACACTAGTAAAATTAGGTAATATAAAATAGCTTAAAATAGAGTGTAATATTAAAATATAAAAAATGTTCATTGATTACTGCTAATACTACAAATTGTTAATCTGCAATCAATTTTGTGTTTATAAGAAAAGAAAATAAATGCCTGAAGATTCTGTTCTAAGGGGCTGGGAATGTAGCTCAGTGGTAGAGCATGTGTCTAGAACAACATGGGTGAGAAGAAACAGGGAGAGGACGGTTGCAGGGAAAAGAACAGTAAATCACAGGGGACAAAAGACCCAACAGTGCATGTGAGCTGCCACCTTAGCATCCCACTGCTCTGGCATGGCCACTGCCAAGTGCTGAGTTCCCCTCACAATGATCCCCTAGATGTCTCGATGTGTGCACAGTTTGTGTGAATAGCTCCGACATGTACACTGTGACTGAGTTCCACATGGCACTCCAGAGGAGCAGGGCACAGTCTGGGACGTGCTGTTTGTCCACAAAACTCCAACCCTAAGTTATACTCTAGTTTGCTCATCCATGAAAATGGGAAATAGTCCCCATCTTCAGAGAGGTTTGTGGATGAGTGTTGTTAAAATGACACCTGGAGGCTGGAGAGTTGGCACAGTGATTAAGAACACTGGATGGTCTTACAGAATACTTGGGTTCAGTTCCCAGCACCCACATGGCAGCTAACAACTCTAACTCCAGTTCCAGGGAATGTGATGCCCTCTTCTGACCTCCACGGGCATTGTACGGCATGGGTGCACTTGCATACGTGCAGGCAGTACATGCAGACACATAAAATAAAAATAACTTTTTTTTTAAAGAGAGGAGGTCCTGCTGTGTAGAATTCCCATGCCACAGGTGATTGTTTATATAGGGGAGTCAGTTTTGTGATTCCTAGGCACAGGTGTCATCTCCAGTCACAGAGAGGCTGAGCTCCAGGCTGCAGCAGCCCCATCCCTGGGGAGAGTTACCACACTCTTGATAGGTTCATTTTCATCTTCTCCTGGTGCTTCTGTAAGGAGTACATTTAGAAAATAACCTACTTCCATCTGTGAAATGCCCCTTGAAAATGGGGTCACTCTGGCAGCCCTTGCACATTCTGCTTCTCAAATTTCATCTGTTCACATCAGTTTGAGAGACATCACAATTATGTGTCTATAAAAGCTGATGAACTTAACTGAGTTCAGACCTTGTTGATTGCATTTTGCTGAAGCTGCTGCCGTTCTAAGGTGTCAGGAGAGGTGTGGCGCACGGACCCGGTTACATTATGATAGCTCTCACATCATGCTTACAGATTTCCTAGCAACTCGTTGCCTGCTGTTCCAGCTATCCAGAGAAAACATCTATCATATAATGAAAAACTCAAAGCACAGAGTTCAGATAACATTGCCAGTTTGTGTCAGTCCATATTTCCTCTCAGACCCTACTTCTATCCTTCATGTTGAGTTAAAAAAAAATCACAGAGCAAGGCATGTCTTTACTTCTAGCACAGAGGCAAGGGGGATCTCTGGACCATCAAAGCCACCCTGGTCTATATAGTAAGTTCCAGGCCAGCTGGGGCTAGAGGAAGACCCTGTCCAAACAAAAAAAAAATCAAAAAATAAAACAAAACAAACAACAACAAATGACAAAGAACTCACAAACACTGCAAGATTCTCCAGATGGAAACTAAGTGACTGACTCCATCATTATGCGGTGCGTGACATCCACATGCAGATTACCTTTCCTTTACAAGATGTCTTCCCTGAAATGCAAACTCAATGAGGGTATCACTGTTTTATATCTACAAATGAAGAAGCTGCACCTCAGAGAACTGAATTATCTCAACATACCGGACTGGTGAGTATAGAAGGCTGAGTCTCATGATGATTTCTACCAGATGAAATGGGTGGTGGGATGGAACTCACATATAGATCTGAAGCCAGGGAGGAGGAGTGGGTGAGTCAGGAAGAAAGCGCATGCTCTGGGGGGTCGGAGTTAGGGTGGTGAGCTCTTTGTTGTAATTGTGCACCTGACCCTTCCCACTGTGATACTGTACCTCTAATTCCGGGTGAAACTACCATGACAAACAACAAAGGGAATGCCATTGGAGAGAAGGCTCAGTGGGTAAAGCTTATGCCTCAGAAGCACAAGGATCTCTTGTCTCTAACAGAGTAGAAACTGAGGACCAACAGTGGAGGTTGCATTCACGTGCTGCCCTCGTACACATGAACACACACACAGTTGTGTTTTAAAGGGTAGTTATAGAGCACTTAGAGCATCAGTCACTGGGTCATGTGAGCACATCGTCTTTGTATCTACCATCTCCTCTCCTCCTCGTGTCCTTCCTGAAGTTCCGTTCCCTTCACTATCTATATGGGGATGACTGATCAGAGACCTGGTGCATTCGTCTAAAGTCACCAGTGCTCCGAAGTGCAGTGTCAGCCCCTGGCCTCAAATCAGCCTAAGCTTAAACCTCGGCTCGCCTCAGTGCCCACTGCCAATTCTGCCTCTGGTGGAATAGCCTACGAATCTCAGTTTCCAGGCTGCCATTTACAAGCCTTTTACAGCAGCTTCCTGCAGTAGCCTATGTTTTCAAGGCTTCTTTACTAGAGTTGGGAGAAATCATTATGGTTTTTTGTAATCGTGTAGGTCTTTGATGTTAATTTCTTTTAAGCACTTAAGTACCTTAATTTATGTTCAAATTAGTATGACATTACTTCAAAAGATTACAGTAATTCAGAATTCTGAAGCCTGGAAAACAGCTAATCAAAACAGATAGGCAAGCTAACCGAGGCACCATTGCCTTCTGAGAGACTTCCCAGTACCCGCCTTCTGAGAGAGGAGCCTTCTGCAGACACTCCATGCTATAGACCCCCTTTCCATCCACAAGGTGATAACTTTAACCACATTTTCACAACTAAAGCTATAGAGCCTAAGAATGTGAAAACTTTAAAAATGAAGGATCTCAGTGTGAGAATAGTCAAGACCTCACCCTTCTGTGATGCTTATTCCATGGTGAATAGATCAGTAATGCACCCCTCCCAACACACTGCCCAGCCCAGAGGACTGCATCAGGCCTTCCCTTGATAAGTGTCATAGGCTTAGGGAGATGACCCAGTGTTTAGACCACTTGCTGAGTAAGTATAAGGGCCAGAGTTCAGATCCCTAGTATCCAGTAAATGCCAAGTGGCCATGGTGATCTGCCTGTAATTCCCACCTCGCAAAGTATAGGTAGGGGATCCCCAGGACAAGTTGGCTACTGAGTCTAGCCATGTGGGTGAGCTCTGGCTTTGACTGAGAGACTCTGCCTCAATACATAAGGTAGAAGAGTGATGGAGGATGATGTCTGACATCAGTCTCATCTGTATCTGCATGCACACACAAGTACAGGTGCCCCTACACACTTAGAATCACCTGAGAGTGGAAAAAGAAAAAAAGTAATAGATGGGTACCATCCAGTGTCTGTGTCTATAACTGAATAACTCCTGTATCCTACTCCAGATTGTTTTCTCGCAGAAATGCTTACTATTCCTATCTTCTGATGGTCTGCCTTATTTTTTGTAACTTTCATGGCTAGCTGAATCACTGAATGTGATACAAGTTTGATGTCATTTCATTCTGGAATAAACTCAGGTTTTCTGGGCAACATTTGCCCTCATCCAAATTCTGAAGATACAACTTTCATCTAAGACACTGTGGGTGTAAGAAAGGCATCCTCTACCTTGAGAGAACAGCAAATGTTGGCAGGACTCATCTTGGTCAGGAGGCCCCAGAGCATGTTTGCTCATATGTGTCCACGATAATATAGATTAGAAACAGATGTCAGCTCAGTTCCCTTCTTTCCCACTTTGTTCATCAGTCCAGAGCTACTTGAAGCTCTTCCTGGGGATGCTGGGTTTCATCTGATGTGACTGAGGGTCCTCTGCAGAATTCATAAAATACAGGTTCCCACTGAGATTCATAAAATGCCAGCTGTCTAGTGTCTGATAATGGCTGTCAATAACCAGACTCTGCAAAGAGGGAACCAGAATTTTACTTTTTTCTCTCTTTTGTTTAGCTTTCATTTTTTCTTTTTTCCTTCTATTCTCCCTTTCTTCTTTGTTATCATTTAAAATTTTAATTATCCATTTTTATTTGTTTTGTTTGAGTGTTTTGCCTTTATGTATATAAGTATACCAATGTGTACAATGTCTATAAAGGTCAGAAGAGGAACATAGCAACTGGAACTGGAGTTACAGACAATTGTCAGCTTCCATGTGGGTTCTGGGTTCTCTGCAAGATCAACTAGTGCTCATAAATGCTGCTGAGCCATCTCTCCAGTCTCTTTCTCTTCTGTTTTGGGACAGGCTCTTGATAACCATGTAGCCCAGGCTAGCTCCAGTCTTGCAGTCTTCATGCCTCCACCTCAAGAGTGCTGGTGTTGCAGGCGTCCGCTCTTTCCAGTGACACACTTCCCTTGGCAGCCGGTTGGAGTCTTTTGCTCAGGCAAATCAGGTTTTTAGGCTAGCCTGTGGTCTGGTCCATCTTGGTACTGCTATGTTGTGGATGTGGTTTTTCTCCAGACATTCAAGTGCCAGAAGCTTGGTCTCTATTGTGGTGATGTTGAAGTAAAGGAACCTTAAGAGTTAGAACTTTGTGGAAGGTAAGTATGTCATTAGGGGTGCCATTGTCAGAGGAATTACTATAGTCCTTTGGAGAACCAGGCTAGTTGCCTTCAGAGTTGGAATCAAAGAGAAAACCCTCCTTCTGAACCCTCTCTGGTTTCTTGTCTCATCATGTGCTTCTGCCATGACACCTTCTGTCACTTTGTTAGGCACCAAGGGGGCCTTCGGCACAGTCCAGCCAGATGAGTCTGTCTGATCTTGGACTCATAGCCTCCAAAACTGTGAGTTAAATAGACCTCCTTTCTTTATAATTTGCCCAGCCACAGTACTTTGCTATAGCAACAAAAAATAGACTATTTGTCTGTAGTAAATTGTCATGGATTTACACATTCATGTGTGCGATTAAGCTTCTAGACACAATTCCATACACATTTCCCTCCCTTATTGCCAAAACATAAAGATCTGACTATCTCTAGATGGACTCTGGATGGATTATAATTCCTATTTTAAGTTCAGGCTGAAACAGTTATCAAGAGACAGAAATCAGGGTAAAATACTGCATCCTGCCAAAATAAATTTCTACTTTTTTTGAGAAGATCTGTTTAGGTTTCTAGATACAAATGACCACAGAAGCACACCTGCCCTTTAACACAGCCCTATGGTTAGCATTGTTGGCCAATTCTGTTTTCTTTAATCTTAGTTTTAGTTAGCAAATGATCACTGCTAGTTAGCAAATGATCACTGCTTACCTTTCTGGGGTAGGAAGTGACAACTGTCACTCTGGTACTCTGATGATCAAATGAGGCGAATTAGCATGGCTCACTGCTCCTGTGCAGTGAGAATAGTTAAAAGCCACTGTTTTAGCTATTTTAAAGTAGGTATTGATGTAAAGTATCCACAAACCTGTGCAGTAGAACTCTCCTCCTGTACGAGAGTGCTCTGCCCCACTCATCATTCTAGCCCATCCCCTGCCTCAGCCCCTAGTTACCACCATCTCTCTCAGCCTCTAGCTTATTTTTGTTTTGTTATATTTTAGATTCTGTATAACTTCTCTTTTTCTAAAGTTAAAGTTATTTTAATTGATGCATAGATATTTAGAATGTTACATATTAATGATACACTATGCAATGCTTCGTTATGTTGTGTAAATGTTTAGATCTGGTATATACCTTTCTATCTTCTAAATATTTATCAGTTCCTTATGGTGAAAACATTAGAAATCTTTTCTTCTAGCTTTTGAAATATAGAATTTGTTTTTGTTGTATATAGTCAGCCTACCATGCACAAGCACATTCCAACTCCTCTCCCCTACGTAGCTGCAGCCCGGCCACCACAGGTAACTTTCCTGTCCCTCTCTCTGTGCTCCTATGCTCTGGTTAGCGCCATTCTACTCTCAACTTTTATGAGGATACATTTTAGATGCCATATTTCAGTGACATGAGGCAGTGCGTATCATTTTTTTCTTGGCTCTTTCCATAAGCATATGTATTTATTTTCATTTAAGAATATGCATCTTCGGGGATGAAGAGAGGACCTAGTGGTTAAGAACACTTGTTGCTCTTGTAGAGGACCAAAGTGTGGTTCCTAGCACCCATATAGTGACTCACAGTCATTTGTAACTCCAGTTGCATGGGACCCAGCACCCTCTTCTGGTCTCCTGGGGCTCTGTATGCATGTGGTGCACATACATACACTAAAGGAAAATGCTTGCACACATAAATTTTAAAAATTTGAAAATGAACATGTCTTGAAGTTCGTATGGTGGTAAATGCCTATAACTACAGCACTCCAGAGGCTGAGATAGGATGAAGAGTGTGCATTCCAGGCCAGCCTAAACTATACTTTTGACACTCTTGTTTTAGACTAGCCTGGGCTAAGAACAAGGTCTCTCTCTCTCTCTCTCTCTTTCTCTGTCTCACACATATTTTCTCTTTCTTCCCACTTTCTTACACACACACACACACACACACACACACACACATACACACACACACTCACACCTTGAAAACAAAATGAATTATTTCTTGGTAAAAGCATTTAATTCTTAGATTTTCTTAAAGGTGCCTCTGGGAGGAAGAAGGAGGAGCAGAAGAAGTGGAAGCTGTGCTGACTGCAGTGATCTGTCTATACTTAGAGCTGACTGGCGAGCTGGAGCCTTCTCATGCTCCTTCTCACATAAATACCTTGTGCATACATTTATTTCTTTTTTGGCTTGAAAATATAAACATATACAGAACAGTGTGCAAAAGAAAAATACTTAAAAATCACGGGATGTTCATGATCTTGTTTATAGGTTTTGGCGTTTCTATTAATACTTTTCTGAGAAACAATTTTGACTTAACTTTCTATTTTATTTTATTTCTGCCTTTAGACTATCGTTTTTTTTTTTCAAATACTACTTTTTGAAAACAAAATAAAAAAATCTAAAATAAAAAACCCTAATATCCCAAGACTAATTCTAGGGAACTTGAATTTACTACTATTATTTATTATTGCTTGCTCTTGAATTTAGGCTTCACACATGTTAAGCACTCTTGCTATAGTGAATTACACCTCCACCTGCCTCCTTCAGAGAGTGCATTTCTGTCCATGTCTTTTTAGTAGAACCACCTTGTCAGACATTTTTGATTAAGCTGCAGGGTAGCTTCATCTCACACTTATCAACATTGTGTTTTCATTATGATTAAATTACATTTTTATATTTTCTTTACAATTTCCTTTGATTTGTGAATTGTATAGAAATACTATTAATTTTCAGTAATTAGGGAATTTTTTGGAAACTTTCTAGCTATCAATTTTCCAACTTAATTTTGTGCAGTCGGTGAGAGCATCTATGGTGTTCTTTAGTGCTGGCACTGTTCAGAAGCCAGCTCCCGCTGTATTTTGAAGTGTCCTTTACGTCTGGGAGGGACGCTACCTTGTGGACCACAGTGTTTCATGAGTATGACTAAGCCACCTTTGCTCTCCATGCTGGTTGCTAGGATGTTGTGTTAAAGGAAATGAAAATTCCTTTCATACATTAATCTTACAGTCAGAAATTTACTAAGCCTGTTTATTAACTCTATCAATCTATAGGTACTTTTAGACTTTTTGTGGATATAAAATATAATCTAACTATAATGATAGTTTTGTTTTTACCTTTCTAACAAAGGCATATATATTTTCTTCTGCAGTAAAACTAAGCAAACAATGACATTTGCTCATTATGTCATATTCTGTTCTCTTCTACCATGATAATATTTATTTGATGTATTTTCTATAAACACTATCACCACATATCAGTTGCTTTCCTCATGTTTCGACAATGCCTGCCTTAAGGGAAGAAAGATTTGTTTTGGCTCACTCTTCAGAGGGGATGCAAGACATCATGAAGGAAATTGATGAGAAAGCAGGAGGCAGCTGCTTACGTGGTCTGTGCCTGCAGTCAGAAAGCAGAGAGGTGATTGCTAGGACTCACCTGACTTTCTTCATTTATCCAGATCTTGGGATCCAGGTGTATGGGATGATGCCACCCACATTCAGGGTGAATCTTCTCTGAGTTAAACCTCTCTGGAAGCACCCTACCAACACACCCAGAGATATGTCTGCCAGATGCTTCCAAGTTCAGTCCAATTGACAAAGAAGATTAATCATCATGGACTATAAATGCCTTCTTTCTCTTAATACAGGAAATAAATTTCACAAGCATGCAATCTCAGATTCATATGTAGTCAAGAACTTTTCAGTTTGGGTGAAAAAATGAACTTCAATTTCAACCTAATGCTGATCTCTCTAGACTTTAGACTTGGGCTCATCTAAAACCCAGATCAGAGAGAGTCTGCCAAAAGCCTGCTTCCTCCAGCAAGCAGTGAGCCCCATGAAATGCATCAGGAGGAAGGCTGAGGCCTGTGGAAGGCAGTCGAGTGCTCAGAGAGAAGTCAGGCACAGACTGTTCACCATCTTCAGGACTACCTGCAGATTTTACCTAAAGCCCCAAGGCTACCCCTGAGTCCACAGTCTTAAAACCCCAGAGCCTGTTTACAAAGAAGCAAAAATAGCCCTCATAGACTTAGCAGCAGGAGCTTGGAAGTGACACAGATGGTGTTCCAGGGGACAATGATAGGACATCAAGAAGTGAAAATAGGAAACAGCTGGGCTTTCAGTGCTGAGGATCCACCGTAGATCTCCAACTGCTGGTTCAATGCCAATGCAGTCAGTACAGAGCAGAGACTGCATGAAAATTGCTGGAACACTCCCAGGGCGGGAGTAGACTAAGGAAATGTAACGACAGCAGCAACAGCCTGCTCTCTTCTAAAGCGTGTGATTGTCACATGCACATTGTAATTTTTTTACTTTTCAAAGAACAGTTCAGGAAGTGAGTTAATAACTTCTTAATTCATATATTCATCTCAGGGACTTCTTGATAGAGTACTTTATTATTATAACTATTATTAAGAGGCATTGCTGTTCCCAGTTGTGAAAGAGTATACATCAAGTTGTCCCCAATAAAATGAACTGTTACTGAAACAAGACAAGAAAAAAAAGACAAGCCAACACAGAAAATCAGGTTGGCATATCATTGGGTCCACTCTTCCTAAGCTTCATCTCAGGCCTAAGGTCTTTTGGTACTCAGTTTCCTCCCTTATTTCAAATGTCTACTCAGGAATGAGCAAGAGATCAAAGTAAAGATGCTGCCAAAGTCCATCTTGGTGAACCAGTGAGTTTTATTGGAGTTCCTTACAGGAGTAAGGGAGAGAGGCTATTTGCAGGAGCAGAAATGCCTCAAAGGCAACTGCATAGCCAGAAGTCCACTCCATCAAGGGAGACAGCTCACAAAAATAGGAAACCTAGAGTCAACTACACCCTGTGGGTCTTTAACTGGTTCATTCTGGTCTGAGACTCTTCTAGGCAACTCTGCTTGACTTTGTTTCTACCAGGTGTCTTGGCTGGTCTGAGTCTCTTCTAGGCAGCTCAGCTTGTCTTGAGAGCCTATCAGGAGGCCTTTCTGCCTATATATGCTTGGGGAGGAAGGGCCTAGTGAATTTGGTCAGTTTTAGGGACTCCCTGAAGCTATTGAGTTGTTTAGTTCCTGAACTTAATAAGCTTTCATGGAGGATGGAATTTGTCACCTCCCCTTAGAACCTTCCTTTAGATGATCCTTCTCTTCACGTCCCTTATGTCCATTTGTTTCACCTCCCTTTTAAGATCCCACATCTTAATGGACTTCCTGCCAAGATGAACTGTTTTCCATCAGAGGAAATAGCTACACAATACTGTGAAGTATTAAGTGGAGAACAATTGAGAAAAACACCCATTGTCCATCTCTGGCTTTCACACACACAGGCATTCCTGCCCCCCCCCCCCCCCCCCGGCCCCATGGACACACAAAGACCCAGATCCATACACAAAATAATGGAGTTGATACTGGGAAGATGGCCACAAGATTACCTAAGGCTGCAAAGTGAGACTCAGTCTCAAAATAAGTAAGTAAATAAAGAAAAAGAAGGCATAAAAGGATAAGGAGAGTAAGTTGATGCTTCACATATGAACAGAGTCCCCAACTTTTCAATATTCTTTTGTTTTTGTATGTACATACATAAGGTATTTGGGAATGTTGAACTCTCCCACACCGCCTGGCACAGTACAGGATGCCACTGCCCACCTCCCCATACCACTGTTGGCTTGTTGAGTGCCATAAATGGTGGTTAGAAACACTCCATTTACAATAAAAGAACGAATTATTAAAACATGGTCTCATGAACAATTTTCTAAACCCACAGTTTGTTATTATGAATGTTCAAATGAATCCTCATTTATGAAAATTCCTACAACCTCTCTAAGATGAAATGGTTTGGGGTATGAGCTTGGGTCTAAGTTCTAAAAGAATGTATTCACCTTGTGCCTTAATTATACTTGCCAAAGGTACTTGCCCAGAACACTGTATTTTGTTATTTAGCAAACTCTAATGAAAGGTGTGCCTTTTTGAAATTTAATTTAAGTATATTTACTTTTTGTGTATATACATGTAAGTGCACATGTGCCACAGTGCACTCATGGAAGTCACAGGACTAACTGCAGAGGGATCTCATTTCTGGGTTAATATGTAGGCAGGAGAACCACATTAAAATCTCGGCTTTTCTTTTCAAACTGAGGGTTTTTCTATTCCTTCACCTTAAATGACTTCTTTATGCCAAGTATGGTAGAAATGTTGTGCAAGGCGGAGTCAGGAGCCTTTCCTGAAACCTATGATTCAAACTTGCAATCTTCCTTTCTCTGTCTCCTGAGTAATTCATATTATAAGCCACCACCATGCCTCATTTAATGTCACATAAATCAATGTATACCCCAGTGTCAATTAATAAAATATGCACATTTTTTTTTGCTATTTCAAATAGGCCCAAGAAAAGCAGATATTTAACAGTTTAGGAAAGTATGTGAAAATTACTAAGGTTACACTGTGTATTTGGAATGTAACAGAGATAAATCCAACAATCACAAAGAAAATATTAGTAAAATTTTTATCTATGTGCTCAATAAACTCTCAAATTTATTTTTTACTTTTATTCCTCAATCTTGTGGGTAGCAGAATTTGTTTTAATTTTATATTTTGTCTTTCAGGGGGCAAGTGACTAACTCTAAAAGAAAATCACAAAACATGGATGTTACCTGAGATTTTTCTCTAGCATAACTGGAAACAAAGCAGTTAAAAAATCTTTTTTCGGTTCCATTTTGATGTTCCCAGTTGCTGGCTGTCTGGATGAGGCACCATTTAAAGATTCAGATTCCTGGCCTTTGTTTATGGAATGGTTAGCAGGGCTGCTTACTTTCTTCTTCTACACTCTAGTCTAGGTTTCTTGTAAGATCAAGCTTGCAGTCCCTGAAAGAGTCCCCGGCTCCTAAACCCAAGGGTGCTGGATTTGGATGTAAGATGAAACAGAGACTTACAGAACTTTGAGAGGGAAACAGCAGTAGATCCAATATAGTAGATTTTCATTGGCAGTCTGGGCCACACACACATTTTGATGGTGCTTGAGATCGAGCCCAGGGCTGCACATAGGTTGTGCAAGTGCTTTACTACTGAGCTGGACCTCCAGATGTATTTTATTTTATTTTGAGACAAGATCTTCCTATACAGCCCAGGCTGGTGGCAAACTCAGCCTCCCAGTCTTAGCCTCCCAGATGAACACTGGGATATGAAGAATGCACCACATAGTTCTATAGCTCTACTTTCTCTTTTAATAGTTGTTTTCTTCTTTTTATGCTATCACATATATCTGATTTTTAAAAATTTAACTGCAAGTCTAGGCATGGTGTCCCATGCTTGTAATCCCAGCATTCAGGGGCTGAGGCAGAAACATAATGAGGTTGTGTCTATGATACTTCAAGATATGTACAAATGTAAAAAGAATTTCAGAAACGCAATTGTGTTTGTTATGTATGTTAAGTGCTCATATGTTTGAACAATGACAAGAGATAAAAATGTGCACTTTATAAGTATGTGGGATGAAGACAACACAACAAGAAAAGTGCCATGAAACCAGCACCAGACACCTGGAATATTCCCAGACGCAGAGGTCCTCCTGGGCTCCCTGTCACTCATTTTCCTTGCACAGCAGAAACCATGCGTTGATTTTTTGGAGACATTACTTTGGTCGTTTTAACTTCATGTAAGTGGCTTCTCTTTATGTTCTTTTGTGCCTTACACTTATTGGGGAAAAATTTCAGGCTGTTGCCTGAAAATCATTGTCTTTGTTGCTGCATAGCATTGACTTGTAGAATATAATGTAAATCATTACTTCATCCTATTATGAATGACTGCTTGAGATGTTTAAAAATTTTATCTTTTGATAACGATCTTGATAATATTTTTGAACATGTCTTTTTGGGCATACGTGCATACATATATTTCATGTGTCTAATATTAAAAGTGTATGATCTCAGGCTGGGAGGATGGCTCCACAGGTAATGGGACTTGAGGCCCAGCCTGGTGACCTGTGTTCTATCCCAATCCTCCACATGGTTGGAGAAGGGAAACAACTCCTGCAAGTTGTCCTTTAACGTCTATGCATGCACTGTGTCACATGTGCACCTACATATGTATAATTTAAATAAATATACTTAAATTAAATTAAAAAATTAAGTATGGCCTCTCAATGAGATCAGCAACTAATCATAGTGGATAATGCCAATCCACTTTCCAAGGTTACAATAACTTATTCTCATTAGCACAAAATAATTCCATACACTTCAAATTCTTGTCAATGCTTGAAGTGGCCAGTCAAATAAGCCACTCTATTGGGTATAGAATGGTAGGTTTCTCATTGTGACTTAACATGACTTTCCCTGGAGACTAATTGTGCACAGTAGCCTGCCATGTCTTTATTTGAATAATCTGTGATGGTTGACATTATTTGTAAACCCACTGGGCTAAGTGATACTCAATGGCCGCTGAAATACAATTTCTAGGAAGTCTATGAAGGTCTTTCTGGAAGAGATTAGCATTTGAACTGGTGGAGAGCACAGAAAGCATTTCCTTCCATATGTGGGTGCCTGGTTCCCATCTGCTGCAGGCCCCAGTTGGACAAATAGGTGAGGGAAACCATGCTCACTCTCTCATCTGCCCATCATACATGAGCACTCCTTTCCGGGGTCTTTGTTCTTAGACTGGGACTGAAGCACCAAGGGTTTCCCTGCTGCTCAGGCCTTCTGGTCTGCTTTGACTAGGTTACAAACAAGCCTTCCTTTTCTCCAATTTGTAGACGGCATGTCCTGCAACTTCCTAGGCAGAAGTCAATTGCTCATAGGAAATCACTTACTGCTTTTTGGCCTTTCGGCTAAGACCAAGTGATGAAACCTCTTTCTACATATCTTTTTATTCCATTGGTCCTGTTCTCTACAGAACTTTGATGACAGGTGCATCTTTGATGAAGCTACTGTTTAAATATATTACTAATGATTTTATGTTTGTGAGAGACAATTCTGCAATGTAGCTCAGACTGGCCTGTAACACTGTTTTGCTAGGGTTGGTTTTAAATTTGTGATTCTTTGCCCCCTCCAAATTGCAGGTGTAGGATTACAAATGTGTGCGCCAGATGCTACTGATTTTTTCTGTTGATTTTTGGGGATAGATAGATAGATAATCTTTGGTGGCTATAATTTTTCTGAATATTTTTCTCATCCGTTTCCCTTAAAATGTTAACAGTGTGAGAATTTCAGACATGCATCTGATATGTTTTGATCGGATCCACCCCTAATCACCTCCTCCTGAATTCCTCCTCTTTCTTTTCTACTACTTCCCCTCCCAACTTCCTGTGTTCTTTTGAAAAACACTGTTGAGAACACTTAGTGCTGCTGATACGTGCATGGATGTAGGACCATCTACTGGAGCATGGGTAATCTCTCTCTCAGGGACCGCATCCTTGGAGGAAATTGATTCTCCTTCCCCAAGAAGCCATCAATTGACAATATCTCCTCAGCAAGGGTGGGACTTCCTGAGCCCTCCCCTTCCATGCTGGGATTTTGGCTGTCTTGATCTTGTTCAGGTTTTGTGCTTGTATGTCACAAGTTCATGTGCTATGAGTTCAGGTGTGTAATGGCAGTATCATGCTGTAGGCAGACATCCACTATTTCTGGTTCTTACAGTCTTTTTTACCTTTCTTCTACAATGATCCTTGAGCACTAGGGGAAAGAGGTATGATGTAGTTGTCTCATTTAGAGCTAAGCAGGCCATATTCTCTTATTCCCTGCTCTTTGACCAGTGGTGGTTCTCTGTGTTAATCACTGTCTACTACAAAAAGAAGCTTCTTTGATTAGGGTTCAGAGATGCACTGATCTATGGGCATAAAGGTAAGAACTGAGGGGAAGTTTATTACTATGTCCATCTAGCAGAATAATAACATTATGTTGTATGCTATGACTGGGGATCCACTGGCCACCTTTTGGCCCTGTTAACATCATCAGACATGAGTTCCATCTTGAAGAGAAGACCTTAAATCCAATCAGAAAGTGGTTGGTTACTCCCATAATATTCCTACCACTTTTGCACCAGTGGGTATATCTTGACAGGCCTACTGTTATTGTAGCTCACAGAGTGCAAGACTATGGATTTCCTTCCTTTGTTTTTTGATATATTCCCGACTCAAATGTTGTTTACCAGGCTTTTCTTCTTGGCCAATGAATGTTGTATCTAAAAGTCCCACTTAAACTTCTCTTTTTCATTGATAAAACTATCCCTTTGCCTGCCCCCTTGACCATACATACAATTTCCTTGGCTTGGCATTCCCTTGCTGTCCTCTGCTCTCCCAAAGTACATACCACAAATCCTCTTTCGTTTAAAGTGCCCTCTTTAGTTGGCACTTTAAAAACTCCATGTTAAAGGTTTGATTATGAAAGACTGTTAAATGTTTTCTCTATTTACTGAGATGAACATAAGACTTATTTTATTTTTCACTAAAATTGAGCTGTATAAATAATTTTCTTCTTTCCATGTAGTTCTTTTTCCTTAAACATAATTTGCCCTTACAAAAGTTTTGGAAAAATTTGTTGTTTTTGGAAGAGATTGTGAAAAGCTTACTTTTTCTTTTTAAAAATGTTTGGTAGGTTCCAGATCTAGAGTTCTTGTTATAAAATTTAATGCTAATTCAGTTTTATTGTTAGAGAAGTCTTCATGTTTACCTTTTAAGTATATCAGTTATAAGAGCTATTTTCTGGAAAACTATTCTTTTCATTTAACATGTTTAATATGAGTTGTGACTTTTTTCATAAAATATTTTGATAATTTTGACCTTTAAAGAATTTAATTGCTTTTTCACTCATACTAACAATTCTTCATCTTTTCCTCATACGTTCATTGTTTCCCCTCTCATGCCCACTTTTAACTTTATCAGACTTTTTCTCTTTCTTGTGACTTTTTTCATTATACCTTTTATATTTTGTGGTACTGTGGACTGAACCAAGGGTTGTATGCAATTCCTAGGCAAGTACCACTGAGCTCTGTTCCCAGCCATTCATTTCTTTTTACTTTGTATTTAATTTCATTTCTTTTTCAATCTCTTAATTATATATATATATATATATATATATATATATATATGAAGTTCTCAGATCATAACTTTGACTGCCACACCAAAGTATGGACATGACTTCTTTTATCATTCAGTCAGAACATATTCTGTGCATTTTTTACCTCCTGAGTTATTTAGATGCACATTTAAATTTTTCTGTATATTTTCAAATTATATAGATTTCTTTTTTCCTAAGTCAGTGTCGTGCTCTGTTGCTCAGGCAGCTCCGGTGTTCAAGAGAGTCTCCTTTTTCTGTCTCCGAAGTATTTAGTATGGCAGGCATGAACCATCTCAGTTAGCTGAATCCCACTGCTTTGTTATCCAATGTAAGTATATCTTACAGTTCAACCTAGAGGATTGTCTATGCATGGTTATATAAAATTGTATTTTTAAAACTCTCCTGCATATTTTCTTATTCTTTTCAACTGGTTTAAAAGATCAGTGTTAAATTCAAGTATGGTGACTCATACCAGTAGTATGGTGATTCATACCAGTAATTCCAGAACTTGGGAGACTGAATTAGTATGACAGTGAGTTCAAGGCTAGCCTAGGCCACATAGTAAGTTTGAGGATAGCCTATACTATAATATGAGACCATGGATCATGTTTCAAAAACCAAGAATGAGAGAAAGAAAGGAAAGGAATGAGAAGGAGAAGAAAAGAAGGAAATAAAGTGAGAGAAGTAGATGAAAACTTTTCTTGATAATTGGAGATTTTTCTGTTTCTCTTTTTAGTTCACAATTTTAAAAAGTGTTTGTATTTTCATCTACTTTTTTAAGAGACCCCCAAAATTAGAAATATCATCTGTTCTTCATCAATATTGAGGTATCTTCATCTCTAGGAATGCTGCTGGCCTGAAGTCTGTCTTGTATAGAATAGCAATACTTCTTTGGGATAGTGCTTACATTGTTTGTATTTTTTTCTATTTTTCTTCTTTGAATGATATGTCTCAGGTCATGTCGGAGAATGCTTTGTCCAGCCCTAATGTTTTCCTTGGAAAGTTTTATGTTTTAGAGTGAAGAAATTGAGCTATGAGCTCTGTTTTAGAATGAAAAGTTTATGTTTTAGAGTGAAGGGTAAGACATGTGTTACATGACTTCTGTATGTAAGTGAGGTTTAGCTTGTAGTTCATATTTTTGCCATCCAATTTCCAATGTCTCCAGCTTCACTTGCTCCTGAGACCACCCTTTCTCCATTGCTTTACTGTTTCTCAATTGTGGTGTGCCATTTGGTAACCTGTGCGTGGGCATTTTTCTACATTCTCACTGGTTCTCTTTTCTACTATGTCTATCACCAGAATACACTCTCCCAGGACACACAGACATATTAAAAATGGACTGCAGCTCTTCCCATTGTACTTTTTTTTTTTCCCTTTTCAAATTTGTTGGAGCAATTAAATGTGTTTGCTTTTTTCAACATTTTATCATTTTTATTTTATGTATATGAGTGTATTGCCTGCATATATGTAAGTGGACCTGCATCATGGAATGCCTGTGGAGGTCAAAAGACAGCATCAGATTATCTTGGAACTGGAGTTATGGAGAGTTGTTAGCTGCCATGTGAGTGCTCGGAACTGAACCTGGGTCCTCTGCAAGAGCAGCCAGTCCTCTTAATTGCTGAGCTCTCTAGCCCCTATTTTTATTTTTTCTATGAATTTCAGAATAAGTATCTAAATCTATAAAATATCTTATTGGCATTTTTATAGAAATTTCATTGTGTATCGACCTGAGAAAGATTTTGAGTGCTCCCATAAATGACCACATTTCCATGTTTTTAGCTCTTTCTGGTTTATTTTGCCAATGATGTGCAGTTGTCATCACATAGGCCTGGTGCCTGCATGTTTGTTAGTTTTATAGATATGTGTAGTTTAAATGTGAAACGTCTCCCATAGGCTCAGGTGTTTGAATACAGATGATAATGCTGTTTGGGAAGGTTATGAAACCCTTAGGAAGTGGAGCTTTGCAGAAGGAATGAGTCACTGAGGGCCAGCCTGGAGATTTATAGACCAGCCCCACTTCCTATTAATCTCTCTCTGCTTCCTGACTGTAGACACAATATGATCAGTTTTTTTCAAGTTCTTTGTTCTGAGTTCTCCACAATGATAGACTGTGCTCTGGATCTGTGATTCAAAGCAAAGTCTTTCTAAGACAATATTCATTTTATTTTCTTAGCTAATTTTGTAACTGGTGCTGTCTACAGTTTGGCGTCCATGTGTTCATTGTTACTACACAGATAGTACCCTGTGGACTATTTATTTACTCTTACTTTTTGTATAATCTTTAGGATTTTTTGAGGTTTTCCATGTGATTATGTCACATGCACAAAAGGACAGTTGTTTTCTTACTTTCCATCTTGTATATCTTTTATTTACTTTTATTGCCTGACTGCTTTGTACAGTTCCTAGTATGCTTCTGTTAAAGACAATTAAACAAGATTTGCTTGCCTTTGCCTGACCTTAGGGGTTAGCATGCAGTTTTTCAACATCAGGCATAATATTGCAGGTAGTACTTATAAACTCAATCTTTATGAAATTGTTGGAATTTACTTCTATTCTTACTTTTCTGAGATACTTGAACTGACATAGATTATAATACATCAAGGATGAAATGTTTCTTGATATTGTAACTTGTATTAAAGAAACTATCATTTATTTGCTAAATGAATAGATCCTAAATATTCTTATTATATATATTTACACAAAAAGCAGCCAGAGACAAATGCTAAGTTCATGATCCTGACTGTGATAATTATTTCACAGTGAGAGTTTATATCACACAGTCCATCATATGTCTTAAATATAAAAAAGTTCACCTATCAGTTATACCCCAATAAAGCCAAGGAAAAAGATACAAAAGAGATACAGTCTGTGTGGAATTTGGGTATAGTATCCAAGAACACTGACATTAATCAAAAAAAGCTTGTTAAACTCTCCCTTCTTGCTAAGCATGCTGGTGCACAACTTAATCTCAGCTTGGGAGTTAAAACAGAAGGGTTGAGAATTCAAGGTCAGCTTGGGCTATAAAGTAAGATCCTGTCTATAAAAAAGGAAGGGAGAGAAAACCTCTTTCTCTTTACAGCCACTATTTATGTGAAGCTGGACTACTTTTTAAACACTTTAGTATACAGAAAGCATTGTGGTATTCTGAGTACAGAAGATATGAAAATTCAGCTCTCTTGAATAGGGAGAGCTTTGTGAAGGAGATATTCAAAACTGTGAAACAATGTCACTAAGCTCACTAAAAATTTTCAATGTGTAGTTATTTTAAATAAATGTTTTGGGGCTGGAGAGAATGCTCAGATTTAAGAGCACTGGCTGTTCTTTCAGAGGACCCAGGTTCGATTCCCAGGACCCACATGTGCAATTAACCATTGTCTTTAACTCCAGTTCTAAGGGAATCCAATGTTCTCTTCTGACCTTATCCAGCATTGCATGACAGGGGTCACTTATATACATGCAGTTAGTACATCCTTCAGCATAAAATAAAAATAACAAATAAAATATTATAAATAGATATTTTATGTTAAATTATTTTGAAGTGAAATAAAGAATCCTTTTTAAAATCCCTCTTTCATTTGTAGTATATTTAAGATGAGAGCTATAAAGCTCATAGCCCAGCCCTCTAGAGTAATGAGGAGAAGGACAATGAGATTTTAAGATCAAAAACATTGAGAAGTGTTGTTTTCTTATTTGTGTGTCCCAGATGTCATGAAGGAAGTGGCCTGACAGCAGCAGCAGTGTAAATAAGAGTGATAATTCAATTCAGGAGCTGTTTAGTTCATAATGTATCATGGGCAAACATGGAAAAGAATTTTGAGTCTTTATATGGAATTTTATCTATATATCTTATCTGTGCGTATAAAAAGTCTCTTGTTTATATATTAAAAAACAAGCACATATAAAATAACTACATTTGAGGTAAGACATTCAAATCTAATCTGGGGTTGGTTGGATACAGAGAATAGGCCTTTGGGAGCTCAGAGCTTAATTTAATAAATAATGGTGAATTTCCTTGATCATTGAATAGTTAATGCACTTTATGTTGCTATAACAAACTACATAAAACTGGCTATATTGTAAAGAAAAGAAGTTTTCTGAGATCACTAGTCTGTAATTTCAAGAACATGGTAGGTGGCATCACAGTGGAAATACGTGGAAGAAATGGTCAGGGCTAGAGTCCCATAGGAACTATATTAAAGTCTTTGGAATAGCACCCCGCATGACCTAGCTTCCTTCCACTATGCTGTGCTTCCCAAAGGTCCCACCACCTCCCAAATTAGCATGTTGAGGGGCCAAAGTTCCTACACATGAGCGCTTGGAGGACACACTTAAAAGACTGACAAACTATAATAGTCAATTAACTTTATTATTATACCAAGTTTACATTTATCTTATTTTGCAGGTTTCTATATTGTGACAAACTGAATACAAATTCTGCAGTTGATTCTAGAGAGACAAATATTGGTACAGGTACAGGAAAATTCTGCTAAAATTTATAAAAAATATTACTGAGCTATATACTTGATTCGAGAGAACACTATAAACAAGCACTCAGGTAGCAGAGGAGGTGAGTAATCCTGGAGGTAGATCTCTCTAAAGGAAATTCAAATGGAAATGTTAAAGAATTTTCTGATCATTGGAAGTAGATAAAACTGGTGGCTATCTATGTACATATGGGAAAATATCTTCCGTATTTTACTTTCAAAAAGGCCCATAGGAAAAAATACTTTGCATGCTTATGAAGTTGAGGGTGTGGGGTTATGGTGGAATAATTGTGACTGGATTCAGCCTCCCTCCTCTATACACACCTAGAAAATTAGAGAAGACACATTAAATAATTTTTGAAACACTGAACCACAATGTATAGAAACATCCTAAATGAAACTAACATTCTTCCCCTAATTAGTATGATCTCCGCCTTACTTTTAGAGACAGTGACTCTCATTGAACCTGGAGCTTGCCATTTTGTCTAGGCTGAATGATTAGTAAGTCCCCAAGATCCACCAGTCTCTATTTTCCCAGTGCTGGAGTTACAGGTGTCTGCCCCTGCACTGAGCTTTCTACATATGTCCTTAGAATTTGAAAGCACGTCCTCACACTTGTCCAGTAAGCCCCCTCCTGATACACCGATCCATCTTCCTAGCTCCAAAGTACATACTTTTAAAGGAAAAAAAAATACGAACACTTAACAACAGCAAATTCATAAGGTGTAACTACATACCAGAAAGAGCAGATTTAACAGTAGCAGGGAAAATGTGAGACATAATCAAAAGAACCAGCAAAAGCTTTCAACAGCAACAATCCCTAAAATGATGTAACTGACAGTGTAAAATAGCTGGAACAAATGTGTGCTAGGTTTAAATTTAGAACACCAAAATGATCATTAGAGATATGAAAGATAGAAAGAGAAAATGCCAGAGATGAAACATTCAGTGCATGTACAGGATCATACAGCCCAAGAGCTGCAAAGGAACTACTAGTGGTCTGCAGACATGAGGTCTAGACATAGAAAAAATGTCCAGAATGAAACAGAAAATGAAATGAAATGAAGCATGGCTTTCATGACCTATGGGGACAATGGGGATGGGGATGCTTGTTTCAGGTTTTATGGAAACAGTTAACATATTGAAGGCCCAAGGCTCAAATATTCCCAAACAAACCAGACAGAGACAGAGACAGAGATAGAGAGAAGCAGAGAGAGATCAAGGCGTATTATAATTAAAATGCTGAAAACTAGTGGTAAAAGACACTTGGGAAAAGATGTTATATACAAAGAAATAAAAAGAAGAATGTCAGCTGACTTTTTAACTAGAAACAAATTATGTCAGAAGATGGTGATACGAAGTCTCAGTACACACAAAAATATCCACCAATTCAGAATTCTGTTCAGAAAAATTAACCACCTTCCAAAACAGATGATGAAATAAAAGCTATTTAAGAGTAATAAATGGTTATAGAATTAATTAGAGAAGATCTGTGATACAGGAATGATAAAGACATTTTTCTGAGTATAATTAAAATAATTCTCAGTGGAAACTTTTCCCTCTTGAAAATCCATTAAATAATTATTGTTAAAGTAAAAGATTATTGACAGAATATAGAATTAATATTACCAAAGAGGATAGGAAGGAAAAACAGAAGTATACGATTTATACACTATAAAATAAGCCTTCTATTCACATACTATCTTGCTTATTTAAATATAAGAAAGTCTAACAACTGCATCATATTATAAACAAAGTGGCATAATATTATTCACAATAAATGGTAAGAATCTAAGGATGCCCACTATAAACCTTAGAGCCACCATTCAAAGAAGAAATAAACATAATTAATAAACCAATAATGGAGATAAGATGTTAAAAAATCAGATTTTTAAAATGTTTTAACAAGACTTCATTGACTCTAGTTTCCAAGTTACACACATGAGGCCTGGGTTCATGTAGACTTAACAGAATCATAGCTATGTTGCTCTGAAGACCCATTCTCAGAATAAGTTGGTAGAGGTTAGCAAGAAGAGGAAAATGTGTGCCCAGTGTCACCAAATCTGTAAGAAATCTTTAAAGGAAACCTAGAAATTGAAATATATTCATTCATCTATTCATTTCTATAAAATTCAGGTTTTTAAGTGCTATCTCTATTTATCTTAAAGTAATGCCAGCTAATTGAAGCATATCTCATCTATACATAGCCTTAAAATGACTAAATCAGAGCTGTAATTTAAGTAACACGAAAATAAGAGAAATGAATTATAGACTGCAAACTTGCAGTGTGTGCTTTCTACAAGCTGGGTTTATACAGTGTCTCTTGGCTGAAGCTCTTCTTTTTGCTTATTCCCCAAATTATTTTTCAAGGATCAAACTAACAGCCACTTTTCCTCCAAATTTCCCTGCTTCGCCTGTCAGGCTTGCTGTTTCTGTTTCCTTAACAACCAAGACTGTCTGTCTGGTCAGAGCATGGTAAGCCCGCTGTGCAGATTTGTGATCAGTGGCCATTTCATTCTTTCAATGAAGTATCTCACCTGCCAGATCCCTGCCGTGGGCTGGCTCTCTGTGGTGCCAATGCTGTGCCTGTTTGCTGTTCATCTATATTTGCCTCTGCATGCAAATAGCTGCCAATGTGAGTCTTCTCTAGTCTTGTTCTCGTGACATCAAAGCTCCTTAGAAGCCTCTGCAAAACCCATACCATCTCATTCCATCCCTTGCTGTACTCACCTTGCACTTGATTTTTGATAAATGAAAATCACATAGACTTCCCTGAGTGGGACTTACTTTCCACATGTGGACCCTCAGCTTACAGTCAGCTGGCCTTACCCAAGCTGCTTCTCTGAGCAGACATTGATGGTTTTTTTTTATTGCATTATCACCAACAATTAAAAGGATTATACCTTTAAGATGCTCCAGTTTATAACTTCATAGGTGTCTACATAGTGCTGTAATCACATAACATATGCATGACCTCCTGCAGTCACCATCTTCTTTTCATGTGTGTGATGAGAATTAACACAGAATCTACCCTCTTAGAAAAATCCAGATATACAATACAGTGTGTTGTCACAATGTCATGCATTATAAACACATACACACACACACACATACACACACCCACACACACAGAGGCTTAGTTCTAGCACTGAATCTACAGCTTGTGCATGCTAATCAACTGCTTCACCACTTGGCACCTCCACCTCCACTTCCTCTGGGTATACACCTAAAGGAAATAAAATTCCTACTTTGAAAAGGTATCTGCATTCCCCAGTCCATTTTGGCATTTTTCACAATGGTCAAGATATGGAAGTAACTTCAATGTCTATTGATAGATGAAAGGAAAAAGATAATATTCAATGGAATATTTCATAGCTTTAAAAATGAAGGAAATCCTTCCAGAAACATGGATGAAGGTTGCAAACACACTAAGTGAAGCGATCCAGGTATCAAAAGACATATCTCACAGTCTCGCTAACATATGACACCATTTCACATTTTAGTTGATTCTGTTGAATCTACCCATGCAAACATGGTGAGCACTCAGCCTCTGCACTCTGAGCCTCTGCACTCCGTGCACTGAGTGCTGTGTATCTAGTGGGATCAGCGTTCCATCCATCCATTGCAGAGATTCTCTGAGGGCAGCTATTTTAGGCTTTAGCACTGGAAACAAAGTGATCCAGACTGTTCCAACACTGAGGTTATACAGAAGTGGGGTGCCCTCTACTGTTTTCCAGACTTATAACTACAATGTCTAACTTCATTCAATAAAAGGGGAAATGCTAATGAGCACATGGGAATGTGGCCAAGAGACCATTATCAGTCAGGACAAGCACTGCATTCAAAGTCAGCCCAAAAGTTGTTGCACTGGCAGGAAATGCTCTTCTACAAATGGGAGTTTCTAAGAGGTTTGGATCTCTTATTTCATAATCCTGTCATGTCTGTCTAACACAAGGCTGTATTTTATGTTACATAAATGCAGTTAAGAGAGACTGTGGTACTACTACTTGACTAGAGGAAGTAAAAAGGATTTAGGCAACATGCTCAACACAAGGATTCTGCTGGTGTGGTTGTCTTTGGAGCTGTGTAACCCAAGCTCAAATTCCCAGTTCTCCTGCTTCAGCCAATCAGGTGCTGGGATGATAGGCATGAGCTACCGCACTCAGTTTACAGAGTTTTAAGAAATGGATTATATTTACCATAATTTTCACTTTGATGTTAAAATGTGTTATTATGAAACTAATGGACTGAAACATGGAAATTTAAAAGATAATCTGTAAGAAGAACACATTTCCACACAACTGATATTTCATTCATGAAGAATTAATATAATATGTCACCATTACAAGAGCATCCCTTATGTACATTTCTATTTGCCAAAAGCCTCAGCGACTTTGTGTTCAGCTTTCTCCTCCCTAATTATTTACATCTTCCTATTTGCATTATACTGTTTAGTTCTAAAAGAAGAACAGATGTCTTTGGTATTTGGAATTCTAGACTTAACACATAATAGGTGAAAAGTATATTAAGCTAATTATAAATCTCATTGACTCTTTTAAATCCTGTGAATTTAACTCTTCTTTTAGTTTGCATCATCTGGACAAAATGTCAGAGGTAAACAGACAGGGAGGAAAGGTTTATATGGGCTGAGTCGTGGAGGTTTTGTACCATGAGTCTGTGGTTGGTTAGTTCTTGGTGGCTGGCACTGTGCGGTGGCAGAAGCAGCTGACTTCTGGCAGGCAGGAGGCAAAGAGAAGGAGGAGGAGGAGGAGGAGGAGGAGGAGGAGGAGGAGGAGGAGGAGGAGGAGGAGGAGGAGGAAGAGGAGGAGGAGGGAGGGAAGGAGGAGGGAGGAGAGGAGGAGGAGGGAGGGGAGGAGAAGAAGGATTGGTTTGCTCCCCAGGTCACCTTCAAGGGCATACTTCTGATGATCCAACAATCGACCACTAGGGACCACCTCCTCAAGGATCCACCTTCTCCTATTAGCCTCATAAGTGGGTGGCCAAGCCTATGGAAACCCAGATTTCACAGGACATTCAAGATTCCACGATAGCAGTTCTCAAGAAAATTTACTTTAGCGACACATCCTTCATACTTAGAGAATTCAGAAAATGGAAAAGTGCCCGTGGTCAACTTTTCTTAGAAAAGTCTTTTGAATGAATATCTCATTTCAGTTTTATGAAAAACTCCTTGGATGATGTGAATTATTAAATATTGTGGCCAAATGCCTAGTCAGGGTAACCATTCCTTTATATGCATTTTTATATATTTATGTCCTATTCCTGGAACGACTTTCAATGTATTTGGGGAAAACTTAGAATTTCTGTAAAGTGTAAAAGTACCACCTGATAGTTCAGATTGGAGAGGTTCTGTGTTTGATGTAACTGGGAAGTGGGGAGGGGTTCCTGCACAGAAAGGTGACAGTTCTAGAGAGGAGTGAGAAGAGGAAATCTTATAGTCACTAGGTTAGAAGATGCTATGAACAATGGCAATGCCCCAAAACTGTGGAGGACACATACAAATTCAATGTCTTCTCCACGGTTTCACTTTAAATCTTTTCTGTTCTTTTTTCCCCCTTTGAGACAGGGTTTTCCATGTCCCAGGCTGCCACAGAACTCTCCGTGAAGTGGAGAATAACCTAGATTTTCATGCCTCTGCCTTTACAATGCTATGGTTACAGGCATGCATCACCAGGCCTGGTTTACACAGTGCTGACGATGGAACTTGGGCTTCCTACACACTAGGCAAGCACTCTATGACCTGAGCTACATCCCCAGCCCCCTCCCCATTCATCTCTCTTGGAACTGCAGTCAAGGAATGAGTTAAGTCAGCATCTGCTTTACTGGTGATGTTTAAAGGGGCATCCTTCTGCCCAGTGCCCGTTGATGCTGTACTTGCCTTTCAGAAACTACTGTAAGGACACTGGTCAGTAAGGACACTCGTTACACTAACCAACCCTGAGCCCGCCTTGGCTGCAAAGCCTGTGAGCCTCACCCTTCTTGCGACCCACTTTTAGATCCGTAGACCCATAATTCCATCTCTGCACTAATGATACCATAGTTTGTGAAGAAATGGGTCTTTAGGCAACCCCTAAGTGTCCTGCTGTGTATATGGGTTTTATTCGCATCTCCAGCGTACTCAGGCTTTCCCTTCCACAGCAATGATGTAATTACCATCTGTGAATCATATGAAAAGGGTATTCTCTCACCAGCTTCTTTCTGAAAAGAATAAAGGATGGGCACACGCAGGGTTGCCACTGAAGACACAGGAAGAACAGGGCGTTGCTTGGCCAGCCCTATCTAACCTAAGCTCGCCTAGCAACGGCCTAGGTTACAGAGGCTGCTGTCAGTGTATACAACCTTTCCACTTCTGGTCTAAACCCTGACCGGCGGTTATTCTAAGGGAGCATCAAATATGCCCTGAAGAAACTTAGGCAGAAGCATGGCCAATCCCAAAGCAGGCCAGGCGGCCGGCCCCACGCCTCCCCCTCTGCTGAGCCGGGCCGGGGAGCGTTTGGTGAGAGTCTGGCGGCCTCTACCGGAGCGCCTCTGCAGAGGGACGTTCCTCAAACCTAGAGACGACATGTGGCGCTCGGGAGAGGTGAGAGCGAGCGCGAGTCCGCCGGGGGCGCTGGGGAATCTGCAGCCGGGCAGCGCGCGGCCTCGGGCGCGGCGCGGAGCAGAGCCGCAGGGCGGCGGCGGGAGCGCGGGGCGCCAGGTGCCCTCGGCGGGGAAGTTCGCGCTGGCAGCATGGGGCGGTGACGCCGCGCCGCTCTGCCGTGCCCGCCGGCAGGGAGAGCGGGCGGCGGAGAAGCAGGATGCGCCCTCGCCGACGGCTCGCCTGCCGGGGCCAGCGCTGGGTAAGGAGCGGAGGGCGGCCGCAGCCCGCCGGAGCCGCGGCCACCGAGCCTCGGGTGCCCTGCGGGGAGGCGCGCGCAGCAGCCGGGGTGCCCCGCGCCCGCAGCGCAAACTTTCCCCAGCGACTGCAGAGGCGAGGCCGCCCGGAGGGCCGGGGACCCGCGGCGCGGCTGGACGGGGCTCCGGGCGCAGCGCCTCCGGGTCCAGAGGCGGCGCTGCGCGGCGGCTGCGGGGCGGCGTCTCGGAGCCCGCGAAGAGCTCTGCGGATCAGCCTCCTGGAGGGCGCTCGGCCCGGGTCAGGGGCGCGCGGCGCGGTGCTCGCGGGGTGGGCGCGGGCTCCATTCGGTGTCGCGCGCCTGTCGCGCGGGCTGCTCGAGGCCCGGGCGCTCGCCGCGCCGCCACTGCACCGCGCACTCGGCAGGGGAAGAAGGCGCTGCCCGGCGGAGCGCGCAGCCCGCCCCGGGGCCGGAGCCAGGAGGTCTGCGAGGGCGGAGAGGGCCGGCGCGGGGGGTGCGGCGCGGCGCTGCGGGGCGGCGATCCGGTTGGCCGTTCGCGCGGCAGGTGCGGGGCGGCGGAGGCTGCGGCTCTGCAGTGCCCCCTCCGCGCCCACCTGCCCAGTGCACCAGCCATGGGGAGTCCGCACCGCGGTCTGGGGAGCATCGGAAGCAGGCTAGCCTTGGGGATCGGGGTCTCGGGGCTGAGGGGCGGCAGCAGGCACCGCCCGGGTTTCCTGCATGCGGCGCCGCGTGCTCGCCTCCCGGACTCGCCCTGCGTCCGGCGACTAGCCACAGGACGTGCCCAGGCGACCACCGCAGGGCACCCTTCTCTTGACAGGAATCTCAGAGGACCTTCTCCGAGGTGGAAGTACCTGTTGTGTGCTTCCTAGTTCTGGAGTTTGGGGGTCTCCTCGGAAAAATGTTCCTTTTGGAACTCTGTTTTTGTGTGCTGATCACCTATTTGTGTTATGCGCATGATGAGATGTGTGTCTTCCTTAAGGTTAGTTGCTGGCCCAGTGCTTTCTTGGATATGCGTTGCATTAATCAAGGTCTAGCTCAGAACCGAAACACTTCCCAAGTGCAGGGTTTATGAAGTCTGTAGTCCTGGGGCCAGGATGCCGACCCAGAAAGTCGGATACTCTTAGTCAGGTCTGCTCTTTTGATCCTGTGGAAGACGTACTTTGATATGTGCCTTTTCTGCTCTTTCCACACACTTTCAGCACCTCGCAGAACAAGAAGCAGCTTACCGGCTTTGAACGTGTGGCAAGTATTTTGGAAAGGTAAATTTATCTCATTTGTGGATTTGATAGATAGACAGTTTGTCACATCACTTGGAGCCTTTATTTTAATAGTTGGGTCATTTAATACTATGCTGAAAAATAAAACCATGTTTAATAAATGCAAGGAGTCCAGTAAAACGATTCTACATTTTGTGTACAGTGAAAACAAACCATATTGTAACTTTCTCATGCCTGATCTTGCTGTCTGGGGAAGGAGGTGGAAACGCCTGGTGAAGTCTGATGGGATGTGGCCGGTTCCCTGTGTTTGTAATGCTTCTGTGGAAACAGAAGGGTGGGATTCTCCGTGGAGACACCCCTGTTCATGCTTCTTCCTTTGTGTGCTTTCAGCCTCAAGATCCAGTTGGAGAAAAGAACAGTTTTTCTTCCAAATTCACCTGCTTCAACTTTTATTTGTACTGGGAATGGACAATGGAATGTTTTCTAGCTTTATCATGATCAAAAACGTCCTTCTCTTTTGTATTTCCATGAACTTATCCAGTCGCCTTGGGTAAGTTGTCATCTGTGCTTTCCTGTCGTGGTTTTTAGAGGTACTGGCACCATTCTGAACCCTGGTAGATCAGAACAGCCCTTGCTTGCCACCTCTGAGGTCCCACATCCTTCAGTTTGTTGAAAATAAGTGAAGGGTCCTTGCCCTGAACCTTGCTTTCTTCCTGAACAAGGCTGCTTGTGGCATGGGGGTCTCTAAATGAATTACAGACAAGAAAAGAGACTATGCCTTCAGAAGTGGAAGCAGAAACCAGCTTCAGGGAAACTGTTTCCTCCTATTGGGGTTGGAAGGAAACTCAGAAGTTCACGTGTGTTAAGGACATCCCCTGCTGTTAGGCAAGGCAGCTGCACCATTCTGAGTCCCTCTGTGCCATTGATTTTGTTTTCAAGCCAGGCTGCCGTTGTACATGTGCTATGGAAAAGGACTCAAAGCAGTCCTGGCCTGAGCCAGGCTCAGAAATCATAAACTACACTTGGCTCACCCCTGGGGTTCTGGAAATGTCATTTCCACTGACTTCATTAGTTTTGGCTCTCACTATCTGTGTACCAATGCTAACCTTTCCTTGGCAAACTACTAATACCCAGTATTCCAGATGCATGTTGTTAGGAGGCAGTGTTCTTCCTCTCTCCCCTGTCCCTCACTGCCCCAGAATTGTCCTGGCTAATCACAAGGATTGTGACTTGAAGTATGTACTGGTGGACACTGTGTGCCATTCGGTTTCCTCTTTTACCAATACTCTTTCTTTTCTAAGGAGACACTTGGGATTGGTAAAAGAGTTGCAACAGACTGTCCACCCCCTTCCATCAGTTTGGGTACAGTGCTTGCTTGGTGGGTGTAATATGGGATAAGCATTTTTCTCAGGGCTGCTCTGCCGGGCAAAGACCCAGGAGGGCTCAGACTTGTGTCCTCATACAGCTGAACTTCAGTCCCTGCACTTGAGAAAACCAAGTCTTGCTAGTTTGTCTCCCTCACCTCACTTCGTCTCTCTTCATCACTATCTCTTCTATATCTCTGTCTCTGTTTCCATCTCCATCTCCCTTCTCTCACTCTCTCTTGTCCTCCCTCTTTCTTCCTCTGCTCAGATTGGAAAGGGTCTGAAGTGCAGAGAATGTTCAGAGCACAAGCAGGAAATGCCACATCCCCAGCAGGGACATTTTCCTTGCTGGGAAATGGGTATCTTTGCAAGCTGTTGCCCTGCCCCAGTGCATCCTCTGTCCATTTATGATTTATGCTCATGCAGTGCTCAGTCTGGAGTCCATTTTTCCAGAACAAATGCTTGGCAAGTTTTGATCTGAAACTGAGTAGCACAAACTCTGTCCAGCAGGGTGTACTTTTCACCAGTCACAAGACACATCATAAAAGACAAGAAATCTCTAGTTATTCGGTCCTATTCCTTGCCTGGTTTGGTTGTAAGGACACCTGTCCTCCCAGGTTCTTGGATTCTTTACCTACCACATGTAGGTTTTTCCTCGCTAAGTTGTCTCCAACTGCTAGATCCTATAAACTGTGGTGTCCCTGGTGATTTTCTGGATAGAGGTGTGTAAAAATGAAATCTATAAATATTCAGCATTGCAAGTTAATGTATTAGAGTAGTTAGCTTGTATTCTGATATAGTATGTATAATGAGTGATATTTTAGAAGAGATGCATATGTTAGAGTTGAGAACATTGTATTATTTATAGTATTTGGGTCAATATTGATGACTGTGAATTGAATAGTCAGGAAACTCACTTGCTAGATGCAAATCTGAACTTAGATGTAAGGTACATGAGGCTTTTACTGGTTTTATTTAATTCTGTGGCTTTCTAAGGTCTTGTACAAATTGGAGGGTACTTGCCAGTTTCTGTAAAGACACACTAAATATGGAGATAGCTCTCAATCTTTAAAAGAAATTGACTGTTGGAGATTTTAAGGTATATTTAAAATTTTTAATATTTCATCAAATAAATATGTGAGATGCAGGAAAGTGTATAAATACAAAGGTGTCCTTATTCCCCACCCCCAGATTGCTATCCTGGGAACATCCTGGTTCTTACTGCCCCTTGCTTCTGTGCATAGGGAACGCATCTGGGGTCATACTGTGTATTCAGCTTTGTATTGGTTTTTGTACCTAACCTTTCACTATTACAGACTCTTTAGGCTACATGGTTTTGAAATGGACAGTTATTATAAGAGAGCGAAAGTGCACTACCATTAGTTAGTTCCCTGTTTTGTAACATTTGCACCACTTTTTATTTTCCTGCTGTAAATTGCCCTGTGTAGAACATATTTGGCTTACAAATTTTTAAGGGTTTTGAAAATGGTTTTTATTAGAAGATTTTTCTGTGAGTGGAATTATATGCTGGGTGCTCTGAGTGTATGTCCGGTTGCTTTCAGTAAAGCAAGGATGCAAGTAAGGTGGGGAGCCAAACAGAACATTGTGTCTAACAGGGGGTATTTTTCAACTGCCTCCCAAACATGTCATAAAACATATCAAGTCCCTATTTAGTTAATATATGAGGCTCCACTCACTTGCAGATTAAATACATGTAAGAATAATTTTGTTGAAATCCAGATGGTTTCATAAAATTTTTTGACTTTAATTTTGACAGAATAATAGCTATCACAGCACAAATCACCCATTTTTATATTAATGTTTTAAGCCAACCCTAGAAGCCATGTTATGAGCTGTCATTAGTCCCATCTTCCAGCTGGCAAGGCAGGAAAGATAAATAGCTAACCTTGGAAGCCCACAAAGCCAACACCAGCTAAGAATCCTCACTCAGCAGTCTTTGTGACATTTTATTTGGTTCCATTGTGTGTCCCCTTCTTTGACTGCAACTGATTTGTCAACATGTCACTAGAAATTGGGGGATTTGATCCTGGAAAGTGTCTTCCACTTGGTGGTTTAGAGAGAGTTTTCTGTACTCTGAGATTGGGGAAGGAAAACAGTTAGAGTAAGCTCTAGTTGTTGTTTTCCCCAAAGAAAGTGTTTATGTGATTGAGGTTCAAAGAACCTTGAAAAAGGAAGTTACATAGGTCTGAACTTGATCGTGACTCTCAGACCAGAGGACTGCTAGTGCTTGTGAATGTGTCCAAGATACTAGAGAGCTGGCAGGGGTAAGGAGGACTCTGAAAAAGCTGGCAGGGGAGAACCAGGAAGGAGGCAACGTATAATGTTTGTACAAAGTATTGATAAGTAGTGTTTGTGAAAAACCTGTGCGCCCAGCAACAGAAGATGTACTTGTGAGGAAGAAAATGTGTTTGATGATTATATAAGATAGTAAATGTGAATTACTTTGAAAATATCATTTCTTGTCTTTCTCCATGTGCTTTTCTAAATCTGGTCACCAGCAGCTCTTTCAATAGCCTTTGTGATTTTGCTGTTAGTTTTGACTTATAGACCTGGCCATAAGTCACCCAAACAATAGAACCAAAGCATTATTTTATAGTCAGCCTCTACTATGGCCTCTTAGACACATAAAATTATTTAAACCATTATAATTATTTTAATGAAATTAGTAACATAAATTGTAAAGTATAGAAAAATTAGCTCTCAAACAGTATTGGAACCAAAGTACTGCCAAAATATATACTATTTAGTTTAAACTGGAATTAACATATCATCATTTGAAAAGTCATATTTCATCAGACTTGAGGGACCAGTAATTGCATTCACCCATAGACCTCCACACCCTGCCATAGAGATATGTGCACCACCATGTTTATCACTGCTCTATTTACTATAATAGGGAAATGGAACTATCCTTTCATCAACAGGTGAATGGATGATGAAAACCTGGTACATATGTAACGTGGGCTATCATTTAGCTCTTAAAAAACGAAATCACAAAATTCATAGGAAAATGAATGAAATGAACCTAGAAAATGTGATATTAAGTGAGGTCACTCAGTCTCAGAAAGGAAAAAAAACCATATTTTCTCTCATCTGCACAGCAGAGTATATAATGTATACATGTACATTTGTGAAAAATTACATGTGTGGATATAATATTTAGAAGGGAGACTATAGAAAGGTAATTTTTTTTAAAAAACAGGACAGGAGAGATGACTCAGAAGTTAAAGCTCTAACTGCTCTTACAGAAGACCTGTTTGGTTCCCAGAACTCACATGACTGCTAACATTGACAGTAAATTCCAGTTCTAGGGTATTTGACACACTCTTCTGGCCCATGTGGGCATTGCATGACATGGGTGAACATTAATGTACATAAATTCCATTGTACATCTAATTAAAAGTAAATCTTTTTTAAAAAATGAAAAATGATCTCTGCAACAAGATTCAGAGCAAAGTACTGCCAACATATATACTAAGTTTAAACTGGAATTAATTTATCAGCATTTGAAAAATCAGATTTTTATTCAACTTGAGAGACTTATGATAATTCCAAGATATATTTGAGGATTATCTTGATGTTCAATAAGATAAAATCAGATTCCATTAATTTACCTATACTAACATATTTTATAGATTTATTTACTGAAAAGAGAAAATGCATCTGAATTTTATTACAGAGAAGCTATAATTCAAATAGACTTCAAAAAACATTTTTTCATTGGCAATGAAAAACAGACTCTTACAAACATGGAGAAGGTCATTCTTTCTCAGCCTACACATGTGGCAGCCTGGTCCTTTGGTCCCATGTCAAGTCCTTTTCTTCCTTGTACTCAAGGACAGTTGCCTTCCTAACTGGAACAGTAAGGGCATGCTCTCTGAATCATGTGAGCACTTATGTTGCCTTCTGAAACAGAAAGTTTTCTTGTACCTTCAGATAACAAATTCTTCCTGCCCTGAAGCTGCAGGTTCATGAAGTTCTGGACTCGCAGTCATTATAACAATTAAGAAAACACAGAGGCAGAGTAGTCAAAGCAGTTAGTAGGGACAGAACTGATGACTCTACATGGAGGCTTCAGGGAGGAATAGCAGAGATGAGGAAAGTGGTCCTGCACAGAGCAGATTGTGAGTGCTACAGAAGGACTGCAGAGCCATCCCAAATGCTGTTTTAAAAGGCTCCGAAGGAATACACATCCAGGCTTTCCAGCTTATGAGGCAAACTTTGAGTATGTTTGACATGCCCCGGTCAGTGAGCAGAGCTCAGAAGGAAGGGTGTGAAGCAGGCTCTGCTGAAGCAGGCTGGCAGGATGCGGCAGGATGAGTCATGAGCTGGGTTCAAGGAGAGGGAGATAATGTGGGCTTTTGGAATTTTATAAAGATATAATGGTATAAAACACATATCGTAATTGGTGTGGATTTTCAGAAGGAAGTATTAGAATTAAAAGCAAAGAGAAATCTCATCTCACTCTCTTAGCAACAAGAATTATCAACATGCATATGGGTGCATGGCATGAATCTTCAGAACGATTTTCAAAAACAAGATGTTTTATTTTCACAAAATCCATGTTTGGTAGGTGAAAAGAGCTCAGGCTTTAGAACATAGAAAAGGATGTCCAATTTTTGCTAATAGAAAGTGGTAGAGTCACCCCTGGCCTCCAGGATCCCTGCTAGGGACAGAATTCTATTACAAAGATATTTCCACAATGTCCTGATGTTTATGGTGTCTCAGAAAGGAAGAGAATGGGGGAAATATGTCAAAAAAAATGAACATCCCAATCTGGAAGTCTAATTGTGCCATTACTGAATAGCACCTGTGGATTCTGAAATCTAATGCTATAGAGAAGGGGCACAGGCTAGGACAAAAGCTCTAGCAGCTCATTAAAAACTTCATTTTATGTGCGTTTAAGAGTAATTTCAAACGCATAGGACAGACTCTAAAAGCCATAGAAATAGAAGGACATTGAGTTTCAGGTTTTACAAAATTCACACCATTGGTTCACAATCAATTTGGTTCTGTCCCCAGATTCTTAGTAATAGTATAAAGTGCCATTTTGGTGAAGGGACCAGCTCTGATCTTTGTTTCTAAACATTCTGTGAGGTCTGAAGTTGCTTAACCAGCCTGCAGTTCAGTTTCTGAATCTGAAATCTTGACATGATAATGGATACTGCATCTTAGGCCTGACAGGACGTTGATCAATCTATGTGAAATGCTTGAACAGATCCAGGTCTGTGTCTATGTGTTAAGTACACACTATCCATCCTTCTTTGTGTGTGACTAGGAGACTATGACCTGTACTGGGTTCAAAGGGTGAGCATGGTGCCTTGACTGTTCCAAAGCACAGCGAGGACCATAACCTGGATCACACCTGTTAGGCCTTGCATGGGTGTAACGAAAACAATACCTTGCTCTGACTTTGGTGTTAATATGTCCCTTTCTGTGTGCCAGGCTCTGTGTTAAGTGCTGAACAAGACAGACTGTCAAACAATTTGTCCAGTAATGGTGGCTGCTTTGAAGAGTAATTCTAATGAGAGATGCATCTTCAATGAGGAGATGCTACTTCAGGGACCTGAAGAAAGTGAGGGTTAGCAATGCCAGCTGTGGGGGATGGACCTGTGGGAGGAGTGCAGGTACCATGGCCAGGGTTCCTGGGGCGTAATGGAAACTATGCGGGAGTTAGCTTGGGATCAGTGCAAGAGACTGATAAGATGCATAATTACAGTGGAGGGGTACAGTTGAATTGAATGGCAGGGGATCTGGAGAGCATCAATTTATTTTATTTTGAAGGTCATTGAGAACCATGCAGGGTTACAGAGGGTTTTGTTTCATTTTTCTTTTTCTTTTTTGATTTTGTTGTTGGTTTTTGAGACTGGGTCTCCTGTATCCAAGGTTGGTAATAAATTCTGTGAAACCAAGGAAGGCCTAGAACCCCAGATCTTAAACTTTTCAGAATCTCTGCTTCCTGTTCCTGCTTGAAGATGTGAGCACCTAGCTTCTGGGTCTGCTCTAGCCACCTCTGCTGCCACACCTCCCTATAACAGATTCGTACTCCAGTGGAACAGTAAACTTAACTTAAATGTAATCCTTGGTCAGTGTTTCTATCCCAGCAATAGAAAGCAAACTAATACAGGACTGAATGGCTGTGGACAGACTGTGTATCAACAAGTGCTTGTTGATGGCAATGATGAAGGAAACTGTCAAGATGGACAGAGTTTGCTCCACAGCATCACAGGTAGCCAGTGTGACTAAGGAGATGTATGGGGCTGGGGCTGAGGCCAGGTCAGGGTTATATGTGGGTGTTGTGGCCTGTTGAGGCCTGGGATTTAGGCTCTACCTCATAGATTGTGCGATTCAGAGTTTAGCAGTAATGTGAAGGATGTAGCTTATAGGAAGGACTGGGGAGCAGGGTAAGTTTGAGCTTGATTAGAGCAGCTGAAGGATAGGGCTGGAGAGACTAAGTGAAGGAGGAGCACCTAAAGTTTTGGCACCATTCTTCATGGCTAGAAATTGGTTTAGCCAAATAAAATGCATTTGAAGTTCATAATCTTATCTACAGACAGGAATGTTCTCATGTGAAAACTGAATTGATGATCATGTCTATTGTGGTTGTTTGTTTTTGTTTTGTCGTTTTCATAGATTTTTAAATTAGACAGTGGAAGTATTATTTAATGGACAATTGAGAAAAGATCATAAAAAGATGCCATTGAGAGTTATATAATGACTGTAAGATACTCAGCAAAATGAAGTTATATTTCTCAGTGATAATAATTTTTAAAAAAAGAAAAAAGAATGCCAAGAATGCAATTTCAGAAGACAGATAAGCTGACACCCCAAGCTAATCCTATTCAACTCCCTAAAACATTCCCATCAAGACTATATGCAGTTGTCAATACTGATCTAGTTTATTTAAATTGCAGATGGCTGTCAGTGTGAACACAGATAACATAGAAATACAACATACTTTATTTTTTCTAGAACCATTTATAGTATGACAGGCCTCAAATGACCCTCCCCAGGCTTATGAGAAAGGCTGTACTCTTTAAAATACTGTAGGAAGAAAGCTTAAGCAGGTGTCACTTTGCAGAGTGAAGCACTTCTAAAGATGGACTCTACAGCTTATCACTGTCATTATTAGAGATTATAATTCTGGTATATAAATGGTAAAGTTACATTGGTGTAAAATCCATGAAAACTTATCAGAAAAGAAAGATTCATTCAGATAACACCAAGAATGCAGTTCCTAGCCAAGGACCCTCCCTTTTTTAAAATGGTTGTCCTTTGGTAGCGTGGGGAATTGATTCCAGGGCTTGCTCTGGATCCCCAAATCCATGATGCTTAAGTTTCTTTTGTAAAATGGTATTTTCATGTAACAGATGTACATTCTCCAGTGTGCTAAATTGTTTATAGATTCCATACACAGCATAAATGGTGTTTGTACTATTTTGTTTAAAGAAAAATATAAAAACAAAGATGCAACTTTTTCTGTGGTTACTTTCAGTCAGTGGTTGGTGGATTCTGTGGATGGGGAACTAAAGATGAGGAATGTCATGACTGCATTCGACAGCACTGTTCTTAAATTGCAGGTTGCTCCCCTGGACTTCCTCCCCGCTTCTTTCAGAGGCCTTATTTTCCTTTAGTCACATCCAGAAATCCTAACAAGCTGGACAGGATGAACATACCTGTAGTCCCAGCTATTGGGAGGCAGAAGCAAGAAAACTAGGCCAGGAGCTCAAGGCCAACCTGGGCCCCACAATGTGAGACTCCATTTTTAAAAAGGCAGAAAGAAATGCAGCTACCGACCACATCCTGTCTCTTATCTCCTCTGTTGTCTCCTGAGTCACTTGTCTCCATGTCTCCTGTCTTGCCTCTCCTAAGCCCATAATTTATAAACAGAGCAAAGGCATCAGAGAATAAGGATCTTGTTACCTTCCAGAAGATTCTAGAAGTATATGGTGTGGCATATAAAGTCTTTTATGGTTTGTTCCGTGCCTGTCTTCCCAGGTACAGGTTACCTTTTTAAGTTTCTTTTTAATTTTGACATACTGGAGACTGATGCCAGAGCCTTGCCTCTGTGCATGTGGTCTCCCACTGAGCTGCAACCCACTCAAGGCTAAATAGCTAAATTCTCTTACAGTGTTAATGATTTCCTTATATTTTATGAATATTACTTGTGAAAACATGTTACATTCATTCCCCCAAATTTGCAAGTATCACTTTCATCAGAGGCCTCACATTCTTTCTGCAAACACCAGTTTCCTTTTGTGGACCCTTCTTCATAATACTCTCTTGCACCCTTTCATTGGTTTGAGACCAACCTTCAGTATCAGAAGTTCAGACCTGTTTTCTTCCCTCCAGACTCTGCTTGGGCCCTGCATTCTCTCTCCCGTTGTTCGTCATCTTTATGCACTGACACTGGGTTTTTACCTCTGCCATGCTCTACTGCATTTCTCCAGGACTAAAACAAGTTCTTCATATCTGGAGGTCAGGGTCATCTATGCCCTCTTCCTGTCTCTAGTTCTTACCACAGTGCCTGGCACAGAGTGGACATCAGCCATTGAGTGCTATTGCTGGGCTTCCCTGAGGAAGTAGTTGGAGAAAGACTCACAGACCACTAGAGCTCTGGCCCTGGCTTCTGTGGCAGCTTCTCTGTCTCGGTCTTATCTCTGGAGCACTCACTTTCCTCCAGTGTCATCCAGTCAGGTCACCAGGCAGGAGTAGGACTCCCCCAGTACTGGTATTGTTCCCTTTCAGATCAAGTAAAACTGAGTCTCCAGGGCCCAGAAATTGAGAAGCTAACGCCTTTGAAAGGCCACATATGGGGCAGCAGAGAGAGGCTCCCCCACTTGAACGATTTCACACTTCCTGATGACATTCACAGTGTGTTTCTTTTAAATAATGCCTGGGAAATGAACCCATTAGTGGGTCAAATTTCATTAGCTGCCAGTTCCAAAATCCTCTTCCTCAGAAGTCTGTGAGTGAGATATTTGTGTCTGGCTGCCATGACTTGGCTTTTGGGGATATTCAGATCTTTGCAACACCCAAGAGTGTCCTTTTCTATTCTGCAGTGCACACTTTCATCAGGCTGGAGAATGGGGTTCATTTGTGTCATTCGTTTATTCCTCAAACCAAAATTACCAGAAAGAGTAACAGGGATCAAATCCTGTGTCTTTTGTATAAACTAACAATTCCTAGGCAAAAAAATGTAAAAGGTAATAATGTTTAAGAACTACTTAGGTTGATTCTGTACAATTGACCCAACATATCCGTGAATTCTGCATCTGTCAATACAACCACATCTTTTCAATTTCTGATGAAAAATATTGGGGAAAATGGCTTCTCTACTGAACGTTTGTAGGCTTTGCCTTATTACCTAAGCAATATGATATAACAGATATTTGCATGACGTTTATACTGTATTGGGTGTTATAGCTCTGCTAGAGATGATTAAAAGGAAGTTGTAGAAGTGCTACACAGACCCACACAGCCACATTAGGGAGCTGAGCCCAGAGGTTCTGGTTTCTACAATGAACCACATCTGTATTTCCTTAATGATCTTATTTCTGGAGTATCAAAAACACTGAAAAGATTAGAACTAGAACATGGAATGAATGTAACATGTTTTCACAAGTAATATTCATAAAATATAAGAAAATCATTAACACTGTAAGAGAATTTAGCTATTTAGCCTTGATTATAATTGAAGGGTAAATCCCCCAAATTTGCAAGTATTTATTTTCTATGGAAGACTCTTGTCCCTAATAACATATTTAGTCTCGCCTCACAAAAATCAACTCCTCCAAAGAATATCTTGTCCCCAAAGAAGGAGCTCACCCACGGTTGTCCTAAGAATGAACAGATTCTCTTAGTTACACTCAACAAGGTTAAGAACTCAATATGGTTGGTGCCCAGGCCTTCCTGGTGAACTAAACTGAAGCCTGTGTTTAGGGGCAGACACCTGTGGTCATGTTTGGGGGTCCTCTGCCACATTGCTGCCAATCAAACACAGACCCCAGAAGGTTCTCACTATTTTGTTTTTAAAGTGCCTTTGATGAGTAGAAACAGAGCAAAGCAAGCTGAAGTTACTTCTGCCTTAGAAGCAGCCCGTAGGGACTGTGCAGCTTGATGGGGACTGAAACATGTCTCCAGACATCTGTGTGGTGAAGGGAGGCACTGAGCCAGGGCTGAACAAACAGCACGTGTGTTCTATGAAAAAGCAAGTGTCTTCGTCCTCCGCTGTGAGAATGGTCATTGCATAACTGTGTGTTGCAGAAAAATAATTTTTCAGGTTGACTGTGAAAAAGATAACAACATGACTCAAACTCCTTCCTCAAGAAACATTTCTGGGGAATTTTTTTCTTAGCACCTGTTCCCTACTTCTGGCACCTGACTTTAATTAATACAGCAAATAAAACTCTCCAGACACCCTTGCCCTGGATGCTGCCATATGAAGAACAAAGATAAATACTGCACAGAATTATGGTACAATAGGGCAGATACTGAAATTTCTCTAAGAAAAGTGCCATTATGGGAAAATGTGCGTAGACATTTAAAAATATTCTGTGTATTGTTTTTTTATGAGTATGAGTGTTTTGCTTGCATGCATATCGTGCAGTGCTCCTGGAGGTCAGAAGAGGGAATTGGATCCCCTGGAACTAGAGTTATGGACAATTGTTAGCTACAGTGTGGGTGCTGGGAATTGAACCAGGGTCTTCTGCAGAAGCAGACAGTGCTCTTAACTGCTGAGCTATCACTCCAACCTCCTGAATAGACATTTTAAAGGTATTTAAAAACAGTTTCCAATAATGAGCTCTGAAACTGGAATTCATAAGCATCCTATCTATCCCTGGCATTGGAGATGATTTGGGTGTTTGTAAAGTGAGATTCAGAACTGAGGGGAATACAGATTGCTTGAAGCAGTAGAGCAGTGAGCCTGTCTCTCCTTGGAGAGAGCCAAGGAAAGTCACATTCTGAGGCATTACTGTGGCCCACAGTTATAAAAATGACAGTGACATCAGTAAATCTTTTTCTTCTAATAGCCAGGGATCAGATCTAATGTAACTGAAGAGCACTTTAAAGACAGTTGGACTAGCTTAGGAAAGTTTCCTTGAATGTGAAGTAATTGTTACTTAACTGGGGAGGGTCTGTTCCAAGACCTCCAGTGGATGCCCAAGGACAGTATCAGGTCCTACATATGTGCACCTGTGGTGAAATTCAGTTTACAAATCAAGCGGGTAGGGGAACACAGCAAGAACGGTGAGAATAAACTAGGAAATTTGTAACAACACACTCACAAAATTGCCAACGCCGTTACTCTTGCACTTCAGTGCCAATTATCAAGCAACATAAACGTTACTTGACATTCTACCTGACGGTTATGTGACAGTCCACCTGATTACTAAGACGGCTACTAAGTGACTAATGGCCAGGTAGTGTACAAAGCATGGAGATTCTGGACAAAGAATGTAATGACTCAGATCATTTCATCATAATACTCAGAAGACTATGCAAATTAAAATTTCTAAATTGCTTATTTCTGGACATTTCCATTTAAGCCTTTTGGGCAGGAGTTGACTTCATGTAGTTGAAACATCAAAAAATGAATCTGTGTATGTGGTGAGTTTTTTTTTAACTGCTTCATATTTTCATACCTCAATTTGTAAGTTGAAGAGGTAGTGAGAACTTTGCAAAGTTCGACACCTGAACATAGCCTAAAGTTTATAACCAGACTGATTGGCGATGAATGTCATGAGAAGTAGATCGTGAGGCCAGAGTTAGTGTGACCTGTTATTGCACAGCTGAGCAGGCACACACTTCACAGCCCTATGCTTGAAGGATTTTCATCCTAGTATTAGCTATGGGAGGCTTCGTTCTTTATTCAAAAATGTGAGATGGCCATGGATGTTAGACGAAGGGGAGCATATTTTTAAATATTTATTATTCCTATTTTATGTGTACGAATGTGTTGCCTGCATGTGTATAAGTGCACTGTGACATGCAACGCCCACAGAGCTCAGAAGGCGTCAATCACCTGTAACTGGAGTTATAGATGGTTTGTTAGTGGGTGTTGGGAATCAACCTCAAGTCCTCTGCAAGAGTAGTCAGTGCTTTCAACTGCTGAGCCATTTCTCCAGTCACTAGTATTTTAAAATACTAAATCACAGAGTAAAATACCCATGTCTTTGGTCTCTATATGAACAGGACTGAATTTTAGCTTGCTACAGCTTCAAATATAATGCATTTTAATGTGATGTGAAAATTAGATCAAAGGAATTTTATGCTTATTCAAAAGGGAATCACTTTGAGGCCAGTAAAGGATTGATCTGCTTAGATGTAATCAATGAAAAGGACTGGTTTTCAAGAACTGGGTGGGGCAGGGGCAGCTGTTCTGACCTTGGCTTCTCACAGAAGGATGGTGACTCTACTTTGATTTCAGCCACTGAACGGGAGAAAGTGTTTGAGCAGAGCTGGCTTCCTGCAGCCAGGCTTCTCAGGCAAGTACCAGGAATCATATGCTCTTTTCCTCAAGTGCCAAGAGAGCTAATTTCTTGGGATCCACAGCTGGATTTCATCCAATCATCCCCCTTGAGGCCAATGAAGCCAAGCCCAGTTTCTAAGTCAAGACCTGTTTGAACACCTGAAAGCTGCTATTGGAACCTGAGGAGGATCTGTGGTCTTCAGATATATTATGTCTTCCGGACATGCAGACTTTATTCCCCCTTATAGCCTCCTCAGGTGGTTAGATTTTTCTCTAGGCAGATGCTAAGGTCAGAACTTATGTATGCCTGTCTTACCCAGTTCTTTAAAATCACTAATTTTCATTGATTGCATTTAAACAGATCGATTCTGGCTTCCATCTGCTCCCCCTGCATATGCTTTTGGAATCTGGATAGCTTCACTCGTTTGGATGAACTCAGAATATTCTTATTATTTCCCTGAAAGTCAGTTTGCTCTTACAGGGTGTTTATTGTGCCTGTGATTTGTTGGGTCACAGAATATGTGACCATCAACAAAGAATGTGGCTCTTAGCAGGCAGTGTCAAAGGGTATGAGATCCCCAGATATATTACAAGCTCTATCATTTCTGTTACCATGTGCTATAGTCCAGGCATCTTAATCATAGCACAAATGTCCCCAGCCCCATAAGGACTCACCCACCTGTCTTCTAACTTAGTTAAAAAAATTCAGCATCCCTTTGCATAACTCAGGGCCCATTGTTGTAGGCCCATTGGTGATTTGCAAACTCAGTTTTTCTGATTTAAATAAAAATTCTGGAATCTCTGATGAGTTCATGGTTCTTTGTGTAAAGAGGTTCATTTTAATGTTGTTGTTTGTGGGGTTTTTATTTGTTTGTTTGAGACAGGGTCTTCCTGCAGCCCCATCTGGGCTGGAACTCACTACGCAGAGCAGGCTGGTCTTGATCTCACAGCTGTTCACCTTCCTCTGCCTCCCAAGTGCTGGTATCAAAGGCCACCACATCTGACTGAGACTAATTATTATTATTATTTTTTAATGGCTAAAGCATTGATAATAAACAACTCCTCAGAAACAGGGAGTAGCAAATCTTGAGAATGTTGTGAGGTAAGTGGCCATTCCACCCAGAGAATAATTAAGCATATCTGAGATCCAGGGATTACCAAGGGAATCTAGGGGCCTTGGCCCTATGGAAAGTTCCTTCTTGGATGCCCTTCCTCCAAGACAAGATGTATACGAGTCTTGTGTTCCTATTGTGAAAAGTATTCATAAGAAGCAATATATGTTTCCTCTGTCTTTCATATCTCTTTTAAAAAGCTTTTCCCAGGTGCCAACCAGTTCTGTAAAAGATGAGACCAATGACAACATCACAATATTCACCAGGATCTTGGACGGGCTTCTGGATGGCTATGACAACAGACTGCGGCCTGGGCTCGGAGGTGAGTGTGTTTCCAAATGAGGCTTGTGAGGACCCAGGAAATCTCATCCTCAGTCATAAGGATGTGCTTGCTGGAATTCAGACAGTTCCTGAAAGAGCTACCTTGCCAGGATTTCAAGTTGAGGCCTTCTCTCTCCTGTGCCCTGGGTTATCATCTTCCAGATGTGAGATGCTGAGGGAAGTGGTCTCCTTAACTTGGCCCCGAAAACTCCTTTCTTTCCAGATAATCTGATAGTCTATTCTGGTTCATTTAGGAGGAACCAAGTTCCTCGGTGCTGTTAAAGATGAGTGTACCCTGTGTTAAGAAATAATCTAAAAGGGCTGGAGAGCTGACTCCGCATAGAGAGCACTGGCTGCTCTTTCAGAGGACCTGATTTCCCGTCTTAGCATGCACAGCAGCCATTTCTAACACCAGTTCTGGATTCAGTGCCCGCTTCTGGCTCTGCTGGCATTGCTTGCATGGATGCACTTGATGCAGGCAAAACACTCATACACATAAAACAAGATAAAAAGTTTAAGTAATATAAAAAATTCCTCCTGCTCTGTCCTCTGTAAATCTTTGTCAGAAGTCTGCATCTTTATATGTCGTGGGTTTAACTTCTCACTCTGGCCCTAGCCATGGTAATTTACAATACTCTCTCCTGACTCAAAGGAATAAGTCCTCCAAACCCAGTCAATATCTCAGAACTCTATACCTGTTTTGCTTATTCCTATACATACACACCTATGACACAGCTTAAGTTGTAAATTAGGCACAGTAAGAAATTAATCACAATTAATTAAATCAACCAATTCAACTATTAATAAAACAATTATAACCATGTACTACAATGCAAAGTTTTAAAAATTATATTTTTGGACCTTAGCTGACCATAGGTAACTGCAAGCAGAGGAAATGCAGGGCAGATAGTGGGGAGACAGCAGAACTTTCACTCAGGAAGTTGATAAAAACTGAACTGGTAGAGGACTGCACTTTCAGAGCACAATTGATACCACTTAATTTTGTGCTGAGAATTGGGCTGCAGTTTCCAGGTTCACTAAGAGTGCTTGGCTCTTACACTTCACATGTGCATTTGAACTTCCTCTCGTAGGTGAGTTTAGAACCTCTGACAGATGCATTCTTGGAGGAAATGAGGAATTCTCCAACATTTGTATTTTTAATGAAGATTCACAGAGAGAATGGGCCTGTATTCTCAGTCTTTTCCACAAGAGAAGTCTGCACAGGCTTGCTGACATCTTTCTGTACACCTGAATGACATTATGATGTTCTATGCCCAGCATCCCTATCTCTGTGAGCACAGTCAGAGGTCTGTTGAGTTTGATCGGCTCTTGCAGAATTCTCCTGTGCAGACAGCCTGTGTCAGCACCTCACAGGGCAGAGGTCCTGCCCTTTCAGTAGCGCCTGATGGGTCACCCTGACTTGGAGGGCACAGTGGGACTTGCTTCTTATTGGGAGGCAGGCACCAGAAACAGCACCACAAAACATGGTAAATACACACGATACAAGCAAATGATCACCCACAGCTTGGGGGAATAGTTTGTACCCCCATGCCATCAGGGAGCTTGGAGTGGTTTGATGAGGACTGTGGTGTATTCTGAATTTCTGAATGTAGTCTCTGCTCATGACTCAGGGAACACATGCGTCCCTTCCCTGGCATTATAAACCACTTTGATCATTTTTGTACATTCCCATAACTTTAACTGAAATAGCAGCCTCCCATGACAGGAATTTCTAACAATTCAAAATGCCATAAAAGGAGAGATGGGTCTTCTTTTTCAGGCTGTACCTGTGGTCGGGTGCACCAAAGCCCTTTATCATTGGTCCTTTCCTGAGTCCACCCAGTGCTTCTAGTTTTGATTGGGACCATCCCCCAAATAAGCTCCCCTCATCCTGAATTGTGCAACTCTTACCAGTCACAGCTGGTGGGGAGGGTGAGATCATACACACCAGGCTGACCTTACAAGTTCGGGTTTAGGATTGTTACCACACATCTCAGGGGCAGAAGCACAACAAGAGGCAGGTCACTTCCCTCATGTGACGGGTAGGTGCTTCTTTATATTATACTTGGGAGCAGCTCCAGTCCATTGGGTGCTTGGTTAAGTCCTCCAAATTTACAAAGCACATAAATGCTCTGTGGTTACAAAGAATGAAATTAGTTACCACACTGAGACATCAGCTCAGTGTGGAGGAGGTGCATGGTCAGGGGGTGCATAGCAGCCTCTGTCTGTGTTTCAGAGCGAATCACGCAGGTGCGGACAGACATCTATGTAACCAGCTTTGGCCCAGTGTCTGACACAGAAATGGTAAGTACCAAGGCATGGTTCACAAAGTCAATTCTCTTGTTGAAAGAACTATGGTAAGGACTCCTCCCACTGAGATGTCCCCCTGGCTGCTTTCCTTTAGGAATACACCATTGATGTGTTTTTCCGACAAAGTTGGAAAGATGAAAGGCTGCGGTTTAAGGGGCCCATGCAGCGCCTGCCTCTCAACAATCTTCTTGCCAGCAAAATCTGGACTCCAGACACATTCTTCCATAATGGGAAGAAGTCCATCGCACACAACATGACCACTCCCAACAAGCTGCTGAGGCTGGAGGATGACGGTACACTTCTCTACACTATGCGGTGAGCAAGCCAACACCCTGGGGTGGCAGGTTGGCACATCTCGACATCCAAGGTGCTATGGCCCCATGTGTCTGAAGGTAGATTGGAATATTGTGCATGTGTGTGAGGGTGGAGGTGTCAAGTGCAGGCACAGTGAGCACTTGCACCCTAAAAGCTGCTCAGGCTCAGGCTCTGGTCTGTTTTCCTGGGCTTCAGGAGGCACAGAGTTCTTAGTATTTGTATTCATTTTTTATGTTTTGTTTTTGGTTCAACCTCAAGAACATCCTTGGAATTTGTGACTCAGATGATGAAAGATGAGAACATTTTATTCCATACAAATTTTATTAAAAACCTAAAATGAATCCATTTTTGTTGAAGTTGTATAGCTTTCTCAAGGGTTAAAAGCCCATTTTTATAATTATTTATAACATTTCAATGTTGACGATAAATTTTAGTATTTGTAATTTTAAATGATCATTAGTCACACTTTTATTCCGAATTATTCATTGACTTTAATTAATCAACAAATTGACCAATGAAGAAGACTCCTTTATAGCTCCTCATTTTCCATGTGTATCTAAGTAGGCTCCAGGAAATCTTTTCAAAGTTATAGAAAACAGAAACAAAAAACCCTAAGACCCAGTTTTCTAGCCACACACATTCATCTGGGTATTTGTGGAATTAATTTTATTAGAAGTTTTTCCACAGTGAACTTTATCACATACTCATAATGGAAAATAATATTGCTATTGCCTTATTTGGAGTTGGTGTTTTGTGATATTTACCTTTAGGAACACCCTGGCCTAGTGTCCTAAACCTGTCTATCAGCAAGACAAATAGCCCTGCAAAGGAGCTGTGGTGTGGAGCCTTTAACACACACTTTGGCATTTCATTCTCTGCCTATTCCTTTGCTTTCCCTTACATTGACCTTGAAATTGTTGTACCCATTGGTAGACACGGGGTGGGGGCATCACTGAGAGATGTTGAGAAACTGAATTAGTATCTTATGTAAACGAAAAGGTATGGAGGGAAACACAGCACAGCCTCAGTTCTTTGAGCAGAGAGAGATGCAAGACAGGCTTTGGCCATGAGGTATACACAGGCGCCACCTAGCATGGGCATGAAGCTTTGTATGAGATTATGATGAGGATAACTATATGTTTTGTTCATAAAATAAAAGTATCTCCCATTCCACTAGACTGCTGTCCTGGAGTCTCATCTCCAAGACACTATTTAGATTTCAAACTTAAACCATACATCACAAAGTATGCAACTTTACCTGAAGCAATTTGATGTCCCTCTCTGTTGTGAGGAATGGAGTTAAATCCACTGTGGAAAAGAGGATCAGGCAGGAGAGGGGATGCTTACTAATTATCATGTTCAAAGCATAGACATAGGCTCCTTTGGAACCTGCTAGTGAGTGCACTATCACCACTAATGCTTAGAGAGAATAAGGCTCAGAGGAGCTGGGTAATCACCTCAAGGTCACACAGCCATTAAAGGGACAACCACAATTTAAGAAGCATCCTTGCTTAATCCCCTCCCAATTGAGCATTGGAAGGCTGCCTCATTCTTACTGGATCTAGGAGAGCCTTCGCAGTACCATCTTTAGAGTGTCATGCCCAAAAGGAAGGCCAGGAAGGATGAGAGCCAGAGGAACTTGTGGCAGTAAATGAGTGGTTATTTATGCAGAGTGAGTCTGCTAATGAGCTGCAAAGGTGATAATGAGTTTCTCAGTCATCTATAACATTTGAGAAGTGGAAATGGTTTCTCTTCAAAGTGCTCTGCATTTTTGTGTGCTGAAGCTAGAGGGAGAAGATAGAAGCATTTTACTGATTTAGCAAAAACAGTGACATGGCAGAAAAAATTACTGTGAAAGTACAGACCACATGCTGGTGAAGGGGAGTCTCATAACCAACCATCATGGGCATTTGGGGGTATCGCCTTTCTGTTCAGCACTGGATCACCCTTCAAACCTGACACTCTACCTTGAATCTTGAACAGCCCTCCATGGCCAATGGGTTCAAGACTTTTTCCTCAGAGCAGCACTATTGGGAAGTGCTGGGAAGTATGGCCTAGTCTTCAGGTCACTGGGAACAGCCTTAGGGGATTGTAAGACTCTGTACCTTCTTCTTCCTCTCTTTGGCTCACTGGCATGAAACAAATGGTTTGGCTATGCCACACATTTCTGCCATGATGTGTTCTCCCATGCCACTGGCCCAAAGCAATGGGGCCAACAGGTCATGGACCAAAACCTCCAAAACCATGAGCCAAAGACTTTTCTCTTTGTAAGTTGACCCCCCCCCCAGATCTTTATTTCAGGAACAAAAAGCTGACTAATACCTCATATACCACTGGGCAGTAATTCCTAGGTATTATCTGCCCCAGGAGATCATTAGAAGCAAGGTCTGCAGGTGTGTGTGGAAGTGTGCCATGTTTCTTCTCCTGACACCAAATATTCGAAGAAATGTACAGAATCAGTAAAATGTTCAAATAAAATTTTGCTGTTACTGTCACTTCAGACTTGCAAAGTATAGAACAAACCAATGTCTGCATGATCCTTTCAACCCAAGACAGGCATTTAGAAATGCTTCGGCATAGCAGCCACCACCTTTGAGAAAGTAGCTTCCCAACTATAATGTAACCCCAAAGTGACTGTATATGCAAAGGAATATTGCATAAAATTGTCTCCATATCTCAGAGGTCTTTTAAGTTAGTAGTTATTAAAAAATACATATAGTAGAGCAAACTAGAAATTTTTCTATATTCAAAACAAGCCAACAGAGGTAAGTCTTTGTTGATAGGTGCTTCCCTGTGTCTAGCAACTGGATTCATTTACCTGGAGCTAATCCACAACACTGGATCTGAAGTTTTAATATTGCACTAATGGAAGTCTAAAGACAAAATTCATCAAGGTTCAGGGGAAGCCTAAAGAGAACCCCTGAAAGTTCCCATTGTCTTCCAGAAGAAATCACTTTGTTCTGGAGGTGTAGCTTAGGGGTAGATTGTGAGTTTGGCAAGTATGAGACCCTGGACTCTACCATCAAACAATGAAACAAATAAACAAGAATCCCAAAGATGAAGATAGAGGCTTCTAAACTTCCATTAGGTTACATTTCAATAAACCTATCCTATTTTGAAGATGTCCTGAGCTAAGAATGCCTTCTGGACACCCAAGGTGACAGGAGTCAGCTAAGCTACAGAGCCCTGTGTGTTTTTGGTGCTTTACCATGATCCCTAGGCTCCTGGGAGTGTGGGTCTCTGTGGCCACCTAGCATTGTTATAGAAGATCAGACAGCAGTTTGTTAAAAGACTCACTACAAAATTCAAAGTCCTGCATTTGCTGAATGTATGTCATTTTCATATCCATTAAAGTCAAAATATTGGCTGCCAGGGACTTTGACCTAAGGTTTCTTCTAGAACAGACTTTCAGCACACAGTCATCTCCAGAGGTGTGTGCCGGTGTTGAGTAGCCAGGTCACTCCCACAGGAGCCTCCACAGACATGCCTCCACCTGACTAGACCTTTCTTCCCATGAGGGAGAAAGGGTGCAGATCCTAGAGTCTGGCTTCAGCCTGTGTGGGCTCTTGGAGACATGCTATGACCAGCCTATATAATTGCTTTTTATTTTTTCTTTGTGGAATTTTCCCTTATTACTGCATAGAAGGCAAGCACTGATTCCCCTGTAGTTCAGAGTGGTGCATCTTCCAGGGACTGTGCCAAATTGTGATTTATTGTCCTTTATAAGGAGTTACCTGGTTATGAATGACTGCCTTTAATGTTCCTTTCTCCTGTATTCTGTGAACATGTGGGTTCTTTGAGAACCACTGTGAATGCTACCTTAGTAACATTGCCCTGGATTCTGCACCCCCTGGTGGAGGGCTGTTAGTCTGCTGGGTAGAAAAACACTAGATGCAAGCAAGGATTTACCAGAAGGGCTCCCCAGACCCACACACTCCTGCTCCACTCAAAACCAGGTGGCTCTTCTCTCCTCTTCATGTGTGACAATAGGGTCAGCCACACTGGAGTGTTGAGAGTGTCATCACTGTACAGAGCACACAGCAGATGAGCAACTCCTACATGGTCCGCATTAAGTGCCTTTCCATCTTGTCGCCTGCTTAGATGGTTTCTGGTGGCTGTTTTACTTTGAGGAAAGTATATCTTAAAGTCTATTAATCATTTAAAAATTTGCTAACATATTAATTATGAAGAATAATGGCTTTTTGTTGTGACATTTAAGTCCTTGCATATAATGTATTTTGATCATATTTACCATCATCACAGCCTGGTTTTTCTCTTCTAATGCAGTAAGAAGTCTAGGACTCATTTTCCTGAGAACTGCTGTAAAGTAAATATGTGCATGAGTCCAATGCCCACTGGAGGGCAGCATACTCACAGTCTGGCTTAGAAATTGGCAGGGTGCATTAAGTGGAGGTGTAACTTAACTGAGAACATTACAGATATTGTAAATGTTTGATTTATGGTAATGTATTTGAAGAAAATTATACATATGTAGCTAGAGAACTCTAACTGGACTCTGAGATGTGTATATGCATTTATAAACATAAATATCTATATATAGTATATCCCAATGTCTAGTTAATAAAAATTATGAAGCTGGGGAGATAGCTAAGTGAGTGAAATACTTGCTATACAAACATGGGGATCTGAGTTCAGATTCCCAACCCTTGTGTTAAAAGCTAGATGTGGGAGTGTACACCTGTTATCTCGGCCTCTGCCTATAATCCTAGCTGTAGGAGACAAAGACAGGAGGCTTATAGGGACTCACTGGCCACCCAGTCTTCCAGACATTTAGTGCTGTAATTTCAGAGAGAGACCTTGTCTACACAAAGTAAGATGGAGAGTGACTGACATCAATTTCTGCCCCCCATAGACACACACACACACACACACACACACACACACACACACTCATTGGTAAGTGCCACTGTACACACATGCACTCATGAGTATATTGTACATGTACACAAAGCACACAATACACAAAACTTTTATGAACAAACAGATATGTTAGCTGAATCTTCTAATTTATAGTGATAGGAAACAAAATATTATTGAAATTTTGGAAAATCACAAGGCATAATATCAAGAATAAAGAGAATCTACATAGTATTTTGGAGTATATCATATGAATGTGTCTCTGTGTGTAATATGTAATGTGTGTGTTTATGTGTGCACACACATAGCCCCTACAAGTTTAAGAGGTTTGTTTCTCTGAAATCTGTTTTGTAGGTAGCTCTGAGCTTAAAATATATTGAAAAAATTTTCCTGTGCCTTAAAAATTATTCTGGAATTGTCGCACATTGTATTTCATGATGCAGATATTTCGTTTCCATACAATGACTAAAAATTTTACCATAACTTCAAATATTTTGCCTCTGTGATAAAATAACATTGTGATACAAGCTCATGAATATATGCTTTGGATAAATTCCAGGACTTGGATGAGAGATAAGTAAATATTTTCAAAATGTTCTCTTAAAGTCTACCAGTGTCTCTCCCACCAAGAGTAGCGATTTTCTTATTTCCTCCCAACACTCTATATGTGAAAATGGTTGATACTTTGTTCCATGAGATGCCTTAGCAACTAGTCTATTCTAGAAACAGCCACAATTACCACTCATCATATAAACTCTAGTAACAGCAGCTTGTTCCCTTTCTTTGGAATATAAGGTTTACAGAAACCCCTTGTTTCTGCTTGGTTCAGAATGTACTTATTTTGGAGCCTGGTGTCTGGCTTGCACATCTTTGCTCTCATTTGCCTGTTGCCATCATGCTCCCAGTGGCACATGCCGATCATTTGTCATCTTTCCATTCATTGACCCATGCTTCTCCCAGATGTGCTGCTCAAGTCTGCCAGTCTTGCCAGCCTGCACCCATCCAGCTCAGCTCAACTCTTTATCATCTGGGCTTCCAACACCCTGAGTTATGCACTATTCGATGACTATAGAAGTCACCTTGAGGTGAGGTTAAGTCTACCAGAAAGATGTGTGAGGGTTCTATGCAAATGTTATAACAAAAAAATTAAGTTAGCTCACAAAACAATGGGTCATATTATGACATTTTCATACATATATCAGTATGATTTTTACTCACATTTGTCCTCTACCTGTAGCTCCTCCCTTCCTCACTAGTCCACTCCCTCCCTGACAAGTAGACCCTGTTCTGCTTTCATGTCTGATGTGTATTTGTATAATTAAATTTATATTCTGCATATTTGAGACAACCTGTGGTACTTTATCTTTCCCACCCAATTGCCATTTTTTTTTACTCCACTTTTCACCTTCCTTTTCTTTTTTAAAAATACTTTATTCATTTGTTAATTTGATTTATGTGTATGAGTGGTTTGCCTGCTTGTATGTAAATACACTTGTGTTGTGCAATGCCCACAAAGGTCAATGCCAGTTCCCCTGGAGTAGAGTTACAGATGGTTGTTAGCTGCAAGTGTGTGCTGGAAATTGAACCCAACTCCTCTGCAAGAGCAGCCAGTGCTCTTCACCTTTTGGATCTCCCTCTTAGTACCCCTTCTGATTTCATGTCACATATGTGTATGGCTATATATTTAAATATAGATTCTACACATGAGAGAAAACACAGTATTTGTCTTTCTGAGTCTTGCTTTGTTCTGGATAGCGTTACTTGTTACCTTGACACATCTGGGTTGATGGAACCTCAATTGCGGAACTGCCTCCATTGGACTGGCCTGGGGCTATGTCTGTGAGACATTTTCATGTTGTTGAGTTGATGTGAGAGGACCCAGCACACTGTGGACGGTGCCATACCTAGGCAGGTTGTTTCACTGCATTGTATAAGAAAGCAGGCTGAGCATGGGCCGGAGGTGCAAGCCAGTAAGCAGCGTTCCTCCAAGACCTGTTTCAGCTCCTTCCTTCAGGTTCTTGTCCTGAGTTCTTGCCTTGGGCTCCCTCAGAGATGAACTGTGACCTGGGAGATGTAAGCCAAATAAATCCTTTTCTCCCCAAGTTGATATTGGTCAGAGTGTTTTGTCACAGCAATTGAAGGCTAACTAGAACAAGCTTATTTAGCTTACCACGATGGTCTTTATTTTCCGAAAATGATGCAATTTCATTTTTTTCTTTATGGATGACTAAAATTCCAGTGCATGTGTGTTTGTGTGTGTGTGTGTGTGTGTGTGTGTGTGTGTGTGTGTGTGCATGTATAGGTTCATTCATGTTGATAGGCATCCTCACCTTGTTTGCTGTGTGTGGTGCACTTCTTGGGAAGATTTGATGGAAGAGGAAAGGGGATAAGAAGATAATGTTGAATAGTATGATCAAATCACATTATAGCATGCTACAGTATATTGACTCAGGAGAGGTATAATTGGATCGTATGGTAGTTTACATTCCCACCAGAAGTGAGCAGAACAGGCGCTTATCTTTTCCCACATCCTTACAGCATTTGTTGTCGTTAGTTTCATAATCACAGCCATCTGGTGTGAGATGGAGTTCCAATGTAGGTTAAATTTGCACTTCCCTGATGGGTAAGAATGTTGAACATCTTTTTCAAATATTCATTGACCATCTGCATTTCTTTCTTCATTAACTGTCCAGTTTACTTTCCCATTTATTTGAAAAATGAATTGTAATATATAACGTAATTTGATCATATTCTCTCCCATAGCCCCCTTCCTTCTCCCACCAAACCTTCTGCCCAAGAAGTCTTCCTCCTACATTGATGTCTTTTTGTTTGTTTGTGGCCACTGTGTTTAGTTAGGGATGCCTACATGAGTATGGATGGCAGATATTTGTTTGAGCAAGGACAACTTACCAGTGGCTGTAACACTGAGAAATATGACTGTACTCACCCTTCTCTAGTAACCACGAACTGCCTACAGCTCTTCAGGGAGGTGTGGGGACTAATAATCTTTCCCTGCTTCATCATGTAATGTTGATGAGACCAGTCTTGTGCAGGTGCTATGTAGAGAGCTACTGCTGCTATTAGTTCATGCATGTAATAGCCATGTCATATCCGGAAGCCAGATTTGCACCACACTGCTTCCCATCCTCTGGCTCCTAAGTTATTTCTATCTCCTCTTCAGCAATGTTCCCTGAGCCTTGGAGACGGGGCAAGCTGTCTAATTTATGGTTGAATATTCAGTAGTCACATCTCAGCACTTTCATCAGTTAGGCATCTCTGGATGAACTTTCACCCACATCAAGTATAAGCTTCTCTAACCAAGGCTGAGCACAAAACTAAACTATACACATAAACACAAATATTTAGAGGGTAGTTCAGGGTGCCCATATAGCAAAACAACAGTAGACTTCCCTTTAGGGCCTATGAACTCCACACTTTGACCAGTTTTACAGTACAGTCCTTCTGTGCAGTAGACCCAAAATCCAATCCGAAAATGGTTGGGAGTAGTATCAGTCATGCCTATCAGATGTGTAGCCAGTAAAGATGTCATGAGTTCTGTTGGCTACTTCTTCATTCAGATGATAGTGTTCATTGCTGTACAGAAGCTTTTTTAGTTCCATGAAGTCTCATTTGTCAGTTGTTGGTGTTAACGCCTATACCCCTGGGATCCTATTCTGAAAGTACGTTCCTGTGCCTGTAAGTTGAAGGGTAGTCCCCACTTTTCGCCTTATAAGGTTTAAAGTATCAAGTCTCATGTTAATGTCCCTAATCCATTTGGAGTTAAGTTTGATGCAGGACAAGAGATATGGATCTAGTTTCATTCTTTTAAATGTTGCTATCCAGGCTGACCATTATCACTTGTTGAAGATGCTGTCTTTTCTCCAATGTGTAGTTTTGGCATCTTTCGGTAAAAAATCAGGTAGCTTTGAGAGAATGGTACTTAATTCTATTCCATTGATCAATGTATCTGTTTTTAGGCTAGTGCCATGCTGTTTTTGTTATTGTAGTTCGAGGATTGTTTCTCTGATGTGTTTCTCAGCATGTCTATAGTTGCTGTATAAGAAGGCTACTGATTTTTGCATGTCAGCTTTGTGTCCTGCTACCTTGCTGAATATGTTTATCAGTTTTAGGATATTTCTAGTGGAGTCTTTAGTGTACAGACTGATATTATCTCCAAAAATGAATACTTTAACTTCTTTTCCAGTTTGTATCTTCTTTATATTCTCTTGTCTCATTGTCCTATCTGTGACTTCAGATACTATGTTGAACAAAGGTGGAGAGAGTAGACATTCTTGTCTTTTTCCTGATTTTAGTGGAAATGCTTTGAGTTTTTCTCCATTTAGCGTGATGCTGGATGTGAGTTTGCTATATATATTGCCTTATTATGTTGAGATATGTATCCTATATCTCTAGTATTTCCAGGATATTTATAATGAAGTGATATTGGTATTTGTCAAAGTATCTAATAAGATGCTTCTGTTCTTGTGTCTCTATATGTTGTGGGTTGCATTTATTGAGTTAAGTATGCTAAAGGATCCCTGCTTCTCTGAGATTAAGCAGACTTGATTATGAAGCAGACTTGATGTATTAGTGAATTCAGTTTGCAAGTTTTTTATTGAGAATATTTGTGTGTATGCTCATCAGAATGATTGCTATATATTCCCCCTTTTTGGTTACTGCTTTTTTTTTTAGTATCAAGACAATACTGGCTTTATAAAAAAATTGGAAATGTTTCTCCCTTTTCCATTTTAAGAATAATTTGAGGTTACTGATATTAGTTCTTTAAAGTTCTGATAGACATCTGAACTGAATCATTCTGGCCCTGGAATCTTTTTAGATGAGATATATTTAGTTCCAACTTCTATCTCAGTGGTTGTTATGGACCAATTTCAATTATTTACTTTATCTTGATTTAACTTTGGCAGGCAATATACACTTAAGAATTCATCCGTTTCTTTTAAATTTTCCAGTTTAATAATATATAAATTATTTCCTTTGGATACTGTGAATTTTCTCAGTGTCTTTTATAATGTCTCACTTTTCATATCTAAATTATTAATGTGGATGGTTTCTGTCTTTCTTTAGGTTAACGTGACTAAAGTTTTGTCAATCTTGTTAATATTTTCAAAGAACCAACTTTTCATTTTATTGATTCTTCTATTTTTTTCCACCTCCATTCTATTAGTTTAAGCCCTGAGTCTCATCAACCATTCCTGTCTGCTCTTTTTGAGTGTTGTTTGTTCTCATTGTTTTCAAGGCTTTCAGATACATCATCAAGTTATTCATTTCAGATCTCTTAAATTTTTTTGATGTAGGCACTTTCTTATTAGGACTGTTTTATTTGTATCCTAGGACTTTGGTATGTTGAATTTTCATTTTCCTTCGATTCTAGGAATTTTTAGATATTCTTCTTGATTTCTTCCTTGACCCAATTATCATTCAGTAGTTGTGTGTTTAGTAGTACATATTTTTCTGTATTCTTATTGCTGTTGATATCTAGCTTTATTCCATTGTGGTTCAATAGAATGCAGAATATTATTTCCGTTTCCCTATATTTGTTGAGACTTTCTTTGTGTTTGATTTTATATATATTTGATTTTAGAAACAGTTCTCTGAATGAGAAGAGTGTATTCTGTAGTGTTTGGGTAGAGTGTCTATGAATGTCTTTTAGATCCATTTGATTTATGATGTCACTTAACTATAGTGTTTCTCTGTTTGGTTTTTACCCATATGACCTGTCTTTTGGGAAGAGAGAGTATTGAAATCACTGACCCACTATGCTTGTGTTGGGGTCAATCTGTGGTTTTATATCTAATAGTATTTCTTTTATGAACATGGGTTCACCTGTGTTTTGTGGCTATATGTTTAGATCTATAATAGTCTCTTGGTGGATTTTTCCTTTAATGACTATGAAGTGACCCTACTTATGTTTTCTCTCTAGTTCTGGTTTGCAGTTTATTTTCTTAGAGATTAGGATAGGTATGCCTACTTGTGGATTGATTCTATTTGCTTAGAATACCATTTTCTATCCTTTAACCCTAAAGTTGGGCCTATCTTTGATGGTAAGGTGTGTTTATTGGAGACAGCAAGCTGGGTCCTGTTTTCTTATTTAATTTGTCTCTTTATTGAGTAATTGAAACCGTTAATATTAAGAGTTAAGAGTTATTATTGAAAAACGTCTATTAATTCTAATCAGTTTGCTGTGGTGTTGTTTCCTTAGATCTCTTTTGATGATCTATTTGGGATCGGTTTATTCAATTTCCATGACTGAGCTTTTCATGTGATTGTCCTTATCTTCAAACTGAAGTATTCCTTCCCGTGTCCTCTGTAGAGTTGGCTTAGTGGTCATAAATTCCTTTAGTCTATGTGTTTATTGTGGAAAGATTTTATTTCTTCTTCAATTTCAATAGACAGCTTTACTTGGTATAATAGTCTAAGTTGACAGTTATTCTTTCAGAACTTGAATTACATCTTTCCAGACACTTTTGACTTAAAAAGTTGCTGTTGAATAATCGAGCATTATTGTTATGGGTCTACTTTTCTAAGTGACTTGACCTTTCTCCCTTGTAGCTTTTAACATCTTTTCCTTATTATGTGCATTTAGTGTTTTAACTATAATATACCTTGGGGGTTTCTTTACTCGTCGTGTTGAGTTCGGTAGCCTCTTGTTCCTGATGGACATCTCTTTCTCTTGCTTTAGGGTATTTTCTACTATGATCTTGCTGAAAATGTTCTCTGTGTTTTTTCTGTGGTCTTCTCCTCTTTCTGTGCCCAGAATCTGAAGTTTAATCTCTTTTTGGTGCCCAGAGCTCTCCAATTTTCTGCTTATGTTTCTTTTTATTGTTGGCATTTACTGAGGAATCCAGTTCCTCTGCCTTGTCTTCCATCCCTGTTTCTACATGATCCACTTCATGGTGAGGCTTTCCATTGAGGTTTTTATTGGCTGTTGAGTTTTTCATTTCCAGTATCATTTCTATTTGGCTTTTCCTCAGCAATACTACATATTTTTATATCTTAGGTTGGCCTCTATTCCATTCCAATTATTTTTGTTCTCTTGGAATATACTTGTTCTTCTCTGAATTTTTTGAACACACTTGCAATCATTCTTTTGAATCTCTGTCTAGTAATTCTTCCAAGTCATTCTCATTAGGTGCTATTATTATGGGTTAGTGATTTGGAGAGGAGACATATTGTCGCCGTTTTTCCTGTTTTATGTTTGCTTATCTCTGTGCTGGTACTTGTACATCTGGAGTTTTCTGGTTAAATTTTTCTTTCTTTCTTTTGTGTGATATTTACAATGCTCAGTATAGGACTAAATTCTGGTAGGATTAAGTTGTCATTTCCCCTTTTGGGATTGGTATTGAGAACTAAGGCTCTATCTTCATTCTTCCTCTGGGGGTCAGGTAATTGTCCCATGTCAGCTAGGACCTCCTGCCCATATCTATAAATTTTACTGAGTTATGAAACTCCCCATATGCCTGTGGGTCTTACCCAGTGTGAGATATTGTCCAGTGTTGAGTCTGCAGCTTCTGCTGAAGCCACTGGGAGATGTGTAACTACTCAAGAACTTGTGGACCTAACCTGAATTAAATCTAGTCCCAGTGTCCTCTGAAATGCTGCAAGACATGACAATTCCCCTCCTTGGCCTCCTTGTCAGGAGATTCTTACTGCTTTAATAGGGCTGCCAACTGTGAATCCGTTTTAAGTTACTTATATAATCTTGGTTTCCTTTGGTAGATTGTAAGTATGAGTTTATTTCTTTGAGATTTTCCAGTTATAAAAGATGTGTAAGTATTCCCTGTGGTCTTCTAGGTTTCATTGCTGTTTTGTCATCTGTGTAATGTAGTGAAATCCCCAGTGTTACTAATTTGGGGAGTTTTCTCTCTCTTTTGGTTAATTTGTTTTAGTTTTTGGCTAATGTCTTTGTTTGATTGTATTTTCTGTATTTTCCTGTTAGTCTCCATTTCATTAATAGCTGACTGATCTTCATTCTTTCTGTATGTTGCCTTTAGACCTAGCTTATTCTTTTTCTAATATCATAAGTCACTTGCTTGTGATCTCTCTGATTTTGTTTCATTTTTGAGACAGGCTCTCACCCTTTAGCCCAGACTGGACTCAAAGTAATGACAACACTCTTGAAATCACGGAGCTCCTCTGAATTCTGCCTCCCATGTGCTGGGACTGTGGGTGTGCACCACCATGTCTGCCCCTCTGAGTTTTCATTGCAGGCACGCATACATATAAATTCTCCTCTTATAACTCCCTTTGCTCTATCTAAAAGTTCCAAGTTTTACTTTTATTTTCCTTTTCACTTGATTTTAGGAACTTTTAATTTTCCTCCTTGAGTTTTTCAATCACCCATATGTCATGGGACAGCTCAATTTCTGAGTATTCTTATGTTTCTGGATGAATACACAAACATACAAATATGCAAGCAGATGGACACACACATACATGAAGACACATAAAAATATGCACACACATGAACATGAAAGCACACACACAATATACACAGAAATTTAAGCATGACGACTGAGGACACATAAAGACACAAAATACACAAGCAACCACAAAACACATGGATATACACAAACACTCAAACATGGAAACACACCAACATACATCCACAAGCATGCAAGCACGCAGGCACAGAGATACAAATCTATAAACATCTACACTCACACAAGCATACACCAACACGAAAGCACAAAGACACAAGCACACAGAGACACTAACCTATGCAATCATGTAAATGCATAGACACACCAACACAAAGACACACATACAGAAACACATAAGCATATACAGATACACAAACCCACAAGCATACACCCAAACACACAAGCATACAAACATGCAAACAAACACAAATATATAAACCTGCCCATCACACAAATGCACAAAGATACACAAATACCCAAACAGATAAATATGCAATTACTTCATTCACAAATCAACTGAATGCTTAGGTTTCTGCCAGTTTTATGAAGATTCAAGCTTATATTTGATGAAAAACCTGTGCAGGCAGGGTTATATTCTGTGGTGGAAAGATGGTGGTAGGCGTTAAGTCTCAGGCTGATGAGAGTTTCAGATTCAGACTTGCTGTTCCATCCTCACAAGAAAAGGTTCTGGCAGTCAGTTATGCCTGACTGGAAAGAACCATTTGAGATGCTCTGCTAATTAATTTGCAAGAACATATGTGACTTTTGTTATGTGACAGGTGCTTTGGAAATACAAATTCATCAAAGAATGTGTGACACCATTACTTTCATTCATAGACTGATGTGAATATACAGAAATCCATTCATTCATACAACCACACAGCCCACCTGTCTGTGCCTACATTAAGAAATATCCAAGATATATTTATCGGGCCAAGAGGGCTGAACATTACTGCCACTAGGTGGTGCAGCGAGATTGTACTCTGAGATAAAAATAGGCCAAAGACTCTGCTGAGATGGCGGAGGATCACAGAGGCACTTTCAGAGGAAATAAAATTCTGGCATTCTGCAGAACACCTCAGCCAGACCTCAGAGAGCCTTGGTCCTCACTGATATGCAGCCAGTTTGGGCCTGCCTCCAAGACACTACAACATCAGAGCTCTGACTCAAAGTCAAAGGATATTGGCAAAGTCCTCCCCTACTGTAGAGAAAAATGAATAAGCAGACCTCATGACTTCAGTTAATTACAGATAGGGCTAGTCCTTTCACTAGGTGAAAATTAATGGTTACATGTTACAGCTCCATCTGCATTCCATCAATGCCTTCCCTGAGTCTGAGATGGCCCATAGATGGCCCAGGGATTGGAGGGGTAGCAGAGTCTTTGTCTCAGTGACGTGGCTAATACAGTGAAGATATCTGTATTTCCCTGACAGTAACTAGGCATTTCTCTGGTGCTGATGGGGAAATATGTTACAGAGTTCACCCTGCATGATTTCCTAACGAACCTGGAATCTCAAGTTCTTTGGTTTTAACCATTTCCCAGAAACTGTGCCATCTAATACAGTGCCTACCAAATATGTGTGACATTTAAAAATGAAAGCTAGGGCTGGAGAGCTGACTAAGTGGTTAAGAGTGAGTACTACTCTGGCAGAGGACCTGAGTTCGGTTCCCAGCATCATGTCAGGTGGGTCATAAACCCCTGTAACTCCAGCTCCAGGGAATCTGACACTTACTTCTGGTCTCAGCAGGCACCTGTGCTCACATGCACACACTCTCCCCATATACACATAATTTAAAAAAATTTTTTTTAAATCTTTAAAAATTAAAGTTAAAGGAAACCAACAATTAGGTTTCCCAGAATATTAACTACATTTCAAGCAGCCAGTGGTCAGTTGTGAGCATAGTTTCCATACTGGACAATACCATGAAAGGTAATTTGTGTCACCCTACGAAGATGCACCGGAAATCCAGGCAAATCTAAAATCAGAAAGGTTTGTAGGACTCTTTAAGTACATTAATAAATATCTAACAAGACAATAATATATGCAGCTAAGTTTTCTTACTGACCTATGCTTTCTTTCCAATCCAAGCTGTTTTCCCATGGTCTTACACATAGTGCTAGTAAGGTCAATAAAAAACCCATGACCTATGGATTGTTACAGACTGTCGGTATTCACACACAGGAGGAAGAACATGTCGTGGTGTACTAGGAGGTACCCTTTGGGGTGGGAGAGGACAGAAAAGGCTTCCTGGAGTAAGTTGCCTATCACCGTGCCCAAGGGAGGCCATGGCCTTGGATAGGCAAAGGAGGCTGAACATAGGTGTCTACAGCTTTGCATATAGGAGGAGATGAGTGCAGGCCAGGCTGGTGAGGGAGAGTGTCATCACACCCTGGATCTGAAGCAAAGGAGTGTGCTGCTTTGTGAGGATAATGGCCTAATTGCCAGTAGGAGCAGGATTCTAAGGGGGTGTCATGGGGGATGAAGCACGAAGGCCAGAAGGGAAGGCAGACTACAGGAAACGGAAGAAGGGGAATGAGTCTGCTGTGTTTTAGAGAACTGACAGGAGTGGTTGAAGATGTGGAGCAGGTGGTATATGAGAGCTGACAAAAATCATCCCCAGCTTGCAAAGTGTGTCACCCCAAGGTAGTGACTAGAAGATGGCAAGGGAAGAACAGGGACATCTAGAAGGCACCAGGGCTTTCTCAAGACCATCAGAGAAATAATTTCTATTTACAATTTTATATGTGTGTTGTCTTTAAGACCGCTAAATGAAGAGGCCTACTACGGGCAAAGTGCAACTCAAGAAGACACTTGTGTTTGACTGTGCCAAGAGTTCTCCACCAAACTGCACTCTGGGGTGCTGACTGCAGACACTGAGCCCCAGCGGGGAAGGGGGGGCAGGCCCTTCTGGTAGCTCCATGTGGTGAGTGCCAGATGCCAGCCTTTGATTCCCAGGACTGCTGGAGTCGCTCTGTCCTCCTTCCCTGCTCTGTGCTTTGATGGTGCATGTCTAAGCTGGAGAACATACCATTATTGAGGATGTCAGTGCAATGTGTGTGTGTGTGTGTGTGTGTGTGTGTGTGTGTGTACGTACGTACGTACGTATGTATGCATATATGTGTGTGTGTGTTGAGACTGGCCATCCATCACGGCTGAGCTCCCGTCTGTTAATTTGTGTCAATAAACAGTAGTTCTCTAAGTGTTGGCTGGCTGCCCTCACGTCCTCTCCACCCTGTAAGGACTGCTTCCGTCTTGCTCTGCAAAGTGTGTCATTTAGTCATGTAGAAAAGTCTTGCCCTGGGCATGTCTGGGGGCTGGCCACCTGCCCAGTTCTCAAGTCACAGTGATGGAGGAGACATGCCATGTCAAAGATGCAGAGGTGAATGAGGTGTGGGATGAGCTCACAACGAGACATCAAGACTGGAATTAGCACTGGGGTGAGGGTGACATTTCCAGGGTCTTTCAGGGACTAGCACCTGTTGAAGTATATAGGCCTTAGGAATCACTATGAAGTTACATGAGTATGTACTCAAGGATGCTGAGATGAGGGAAAAGGAGACATAGGACCCATTAGGTGGTTAACATGAATTCCATGATCTATATTCAAGGCTAGTTTCTTAGGGTTTGGGCTTTGAGGAAACTGTAGGCCAGGACCCAAGGGCCCTTCCTAGGCTAGGCACTATCTCATTCCATCCTCCTTTCCCCAGAATTTTCTGGAGTAGCCCTCAAGGTCAGAGGGTAAGCCAGGACAGAGAGTGGGGAAATCCTCTGCCAGACAGCGGGGTGCAAGTCACCTGGATCTGTGACAAGGATCCCTGTGCAACAACCATAACACTCAATAGGTAGAAATATCTAAACCAAATCATCGGAGTGGGAGCCACATGTAACTACTGCAGCTGTCTCTGAATGCTTGGATGGTTGTATTTCCTTTTAGTGGTGTTGTGGATGGAACCCAGGGTCTTTTGTCTGGCAGGCAAGTAAGTACTCTACCACTGAGCCACACCACCCCTAAACCTTGTTCCCCTTATAGAGAAGCTAGGGGAGTGCTTGAAACCTCTCTGGGCAGCCCAAGTCAGTGGCATTTTTGTCCCCCCACAGCATGGATGCTATTATCCCTTGGTCTGTGTTCTCACATGTAAGATCAGGACAGCCATGGATCGTCAGTCAGATGTTGTAGGTGGGACTCTAACTGACTCCTTGATACCTCCTGTGTGAGAAGCCTCCATCTGTGCCAACCCCGGCACGCACGGCAGCATACGGTTTTCTGAAAGCCTCGACTCTTGTACTTTCTCTGTCCCCTTCTGTGCATGCTAGTTCAGCGAGGCTAAGGCTCTTCTGGTCAAATCCACTTTCTTTCCTGTCTCCTCCACTCTCATTTTCAGCTCTCATTGTTGCTATTGCTTGAACCTGTGTTTTCCTGTGCCCTCCTGTATTCTCTCACTAGTGGCATTCCTTGTCTTCTCTTTAACTTTTTTTGATGCTGTTTCTAGCATCTGGCAATGTGCTGTGTGCTCCCCAATAAGGTGTTTGGGCATGTGTTTTGGGCCTGTTTTATAGCAAACTGATCCATGATTCGGACCTTGTCAAAGCGCACTGGCCTGGAGGCATGGCTGGGTTAATGGAATATTGGGCCTCTCCATTACTTTCTTTTCTAGGCTCAGTCTGTGATTTATTCTCTAAAAAATGAATCATTTCTTTCTACAGGTTCAATTTCTCCTGTTTTCCATTGTGCTTTGAAACCAACCTGACTCTAGTTGCTTTCTCTGTGAGTTGTAGAATGCTTCCCGTATGTTCTCTGTAGAGTCCTCAAACAGCCCAGAGTCCTTCTCACAGCCTAGCTGCCAGCCTAGATGTATTGACCAGCAGGCTCTGTTCATCCCCAGCTCCTCTGTACTTTCTCTGCCACAGGATATGGGGCACTCTTTGCCAGTTACTGGTTACCAGAGATCCTTCTCATGGCACGTGCCCATCTGCTGCCCGTGTGTTTGCCTCCTCTCAGCCCTGGAGGGCTCTACTTCTGTTTGGCTGATACCTTGAACTGTTTCTTTCTTATTCTTTCTCAATATAGATGCCAGTCCACTTGGCAAACTTCATTGTAATCCTTACAAAATCATTGCCATATTTAGGACTTAAACTTCACCAACTAACTTACAAACTTTTTATCCAACTCTGACTCCTGTCTAGGCTCTGGAGCTCCTCCACATGGAGTGTGCTGCTAATGAACTTCCCCATCTGTCTTAGTTGCCTTTCCTGCTGCTGTGATAGAACACTCAGACCAAAGCAACTTAAGGGAGAAAGGGTCTATGTAGCTCACAGTTCCAGGTTACAGTTCATCATAGCAGGGAAGTCATGCAGCAGGAGTTCAATCACCTGCTCACATCACATCTACAGTCAGAGAGCACTGCATGCATGCATGCCAACGTTCAACTCACTTTCTCCACTCTTATATGCAGTGTTTATTATTATGCCAACATCATAATCACCTGAATGGATAGACCGACTCTTAAATTAAGTTCTTAAGAGTGGGCCTGAGCTCAGAAGATCCTAGTTCCTTTAACTTTCTACTAGAACCCTCTGTCTCCCAGAACTGTGCAGATGATGGAGCTCTCTTGTCCCTTCACCCTGTGCAGATGGAGCTCTGTCTGGAACCTTGTTTCTACCATTCTGTCCCCCAAACAGACCACACTCATAATTAATTCAAAATGGTTTCTCCAGTTTCATTGGGGAAATACAAGTTCAAGTTCAGCTCCACTCCTAATCCTCACAGACAATCTGGTCTTTTCATCCCTAGTTTATATTTATCCAGGGTCATAGATCCTTCTCATCCTCCACTGTGTTCAGTGGGCGTGGGGTGCCTCCTTTATTCACTTTGATCTGTTAATTCTCAAGCACACCCACACTCATTTATTATCTTTTTGGGTGGAGTATAGGCTCTTCAAAATAACCTTTGCGGACTCTCTGTCTTAGCTGCACATACAGGGTGAGGCTCCTCTTCATGTTGCTGTCAGTGTGTGTGTGTGTGTGTGTGTGTGTGTGTGTGTGTGTGTGTGTGTGAGAGAGAGAGAGAGAGAGAGAGAGAGAGAGAGAGAGGTCTGTGCCCACTGCTCCCATCTTTAGCGTCCCTGTACCCTGTATCCTTCAGCACTGTCATACAGAGGCCTGATATAATTGGAATAGGATTCCCTTCTTTTAAAGAGTTGTTTGTGGATAAGTGTTAATGCCACACTTAAAGAAACAAAAAATTCATTGGTGTCTCTGCAAACAAACAAAAAAGACCTTTGTACAATGTCTCCTAAAAGCTGTGTGAGAGGGGACTGCATTTTTCGTGTGAATTCAGGCTTCTACCGCCTTTTAAATGTTATCATTCAGTAATTGCAGTTTAACTGATCTAAATTGATTTCTTCACTGTTTCCTTCTCAACACGACCATTTGTCATGTCAGAAAGCAAGTGGCACCTCGGGTGAAATAAAAATGAATTAGCTATTGTGGACTGAATTTTGTTGACCCCAAAATCTTATGTTGAAGCCTGAAACCCCCTGGTACCTCAGAATGTGTCTGTATTTGGAAACAAGATCTTTAAAGAGATAATTAAGTTAGCATGAGGCCTTCATCCAATCTGGCTGGTGTCCTTGTATGAGAAGAATAGGACACAGCCACACAGAGAAAGAGCCTGTGAGCACACAAGGAAAGGTTGCTGTTTGTAAGACAACGGGAGAGGCCTCCAGAAACCAGATCTGTGCCACCTTCAACACGGACTCAGTCTCCAGAATGCTGAGAAAACACCATTGTTGTGCAAGCCTCTTGTCTAATGTACTTGTCACGGCAGCCCCTGCTGACAATGGAGCAGGCAGGAAAAGCTGCAGAGCTGTGCAGTTGAGGAACCTGGCCCCGTAGGGTTAGCTGCATTCACCTCGCATCACAGGTGTCTTTCCATCTCTTACCAACCAGACAGAAGTGCAGGTTGCCCAATGTTATACTTGAAGAATCCATATATGTTTTTCTCAAGTTTTGCTTTTGTTTCTGCAGTTCTGGAGATGGAACCCCGGGCTGCACAGACTTCTAGCTCTGTATGGCTTTCACAGATAAAAAGAGCTGAGTCAAATGCATGCTCTCACTCTCCCTGTCCCAGTTCCTTCATGACACGCATCTGGCTCTATGCATGAACAGAGCAATGAGGGTTGATTCTAGGCACTGCCACTGAGTCCTGGAGAGGCTGCCACAGCCTTTTCTAAAATCATAACGTATCTTCTAAGTTGGTTGCATTTGGGTGCTGTTACCTTGAGCTCATTTTGAGCTCAATAATTCAAAGACTGCATTTCCTTCTCCACAGAAGATCCACAAACTATGTGGTTCTATATACCATGGGTCTGTGGTTCCATTTGATCCATAATGGATCAAATCTTGTAGATGTGAATCTATAGTATTTGCCTGCCTACTGAGTGGGAAGGACTGAGGTCAAAATGAGTTATCAGGGTGGACAGCACAGCATTTTGAAATGAGCAGTGGAAAGAGAAGATGCATTTAGACCACAACTGCGGACCGTCAAAGGAATGATACTTCTCGGCAGACAGAAAATCACGGTCAAGTCCCAGTATAGGAAACAAATGCTCCTTCTGCAGTGAATACAGAACATAGAGGGTCACCAGGTTTTCCACCATGGAGGAAGCTGCCCCACCACTGAGGCTGCCCTCGACCAGTCTTCCAAGCATCTCTCACTATCGTTCACCCTTGAGCTCCTGCACAGTCTACTAGCTCTGCAGAGGTAGTAAGGACATGAGGACACCATTTGAAACATTCTGAGATACTGAGGAAAAACACATCAAATAGAATATTAATACTAACTCTAAGTGCTCATATGTTACACAACTCACTCAGAAACCTGCAGGATCAGGGACTGAAAACAGCAGTGTCTATAGGAACTACAGGGCAGAGACTGGCGGGTGTGGCAGAGGACCACATGGCTCTTTTGTGCTGAGCTGCGTCCTCTGAGCCTATTGCAAACCCTTCCCATGTGTTTGCGCTTTGCTCTTCTAGGTGTTGTGGCTCCCTTCCGTCCTGAGCTTTGCTCGGTTTGCTCCTATTCTAGTTTCTGAATATACAGAAGTTAGGTTGGTACTTAAAGATCTTTCTTAAAAATATGAATATTTTGTTAAATATTGATGCTTTTAGTGTACTCCGTAAATCTTGATCATTTGCACTGTTTTCATCTCAAACTTTTGTTTTCTACAGAACTATTTTCCCTCTGAAGTCTGTTAGTTTTTCCTCAGATATTTGAACAAAGCTTTTCTCAAGGTTGCTACAAATGTGTCTAAAAATGACCACATAGTCCTGAGCATTTTGAGAAGGCAAAAGGTTTTGATTCTGCTGAGGGTGCAAAGCTGTTCTAAATTCAGCAAGCACGCAGATCCTGCCAGAGTCCCATCAGGTTTTCATTCCTAACAGAAAGGGATCCTGGGCTTCACTCTGAGTGGCCGGAGCTCGGCCTCACACTCCTGTGCAGTTCACTAATTCAAAACAGCACAGCTGAGAAGCAAAGTACAGCTTTTGAAAGCAGGATGCAAGCCGAACACAAACTTTAGTCTTAGAAAAATGCTGACTTGGGGAGGGAGTTTGGCCAGATGGCGTTTTTACAAATTTCTTTCAAGATGGGGCTTCATTGTATTTAATTCTTTGATAGAAAAGACAGCACAGTTTATTTACATTTCCCACAAAGCTCTCTTGTTTGGATGGGATACATTCTTTCCTTCCATCCATGTTCAGTTTTCTGTGTGTGTCTAAATTATAATGTGTCTCTTTTTTCTTAGTACATGATTACTTAACATTTCTTTTGAATTTTTAAAAAACATTTATTTTATATTTATTTCATGTACGTGAGTGTTTTGCCTGCATATATGTAAGTATCCACATCATGCAGTACCCAAGGAGGCCAGAGGAGGGTGTCAGATTCCCTGGAACTGGAGTTATAGACGGTTATTAGCTGCTGTGTGGGGGCTGGCACCTGGACCCAGGTCCTCTGCAAAAGCAGCCAGTGCTTTTGAATGCTGAGCCTCTCTACCCTTACTTAATATTTCTTTATTTATGCCATCCATCTGTCTTTCAGTTAAAGCATGTAATCCATTTATGTTGTTAATATGATTACCAACACAGAGGGGCTTTCTTCTCTTTCTGCTGTCTTTGTGTTTATTCTTTTTGTCGTTGTGCTAGACTTTCTTGACTTCTGCCTCTTTTGTGTGTTTGATTTTCTTCTCACAATTTTGGTTCTCTTTCATTTCTTTCCATATGTTAAAATTTTCTTGGTATTTTCTCAGAGGATTTTCACCTCCCTTTATCATGAATTATTTTGGGTTTTATAGTATAAGAGAATTTTGCCCCTAGAGCTCTATGCCCTGTTATTGCAGAATTTGCTTTTTACATAGTTTTGTCATTAATACGGATTTGTAATAATCATGTTCTTCATTCATTTATAAAACAATGTAAAATTATAAAATGTTTAGAATTTTAAAAAAAATTAGAGAAACTGTTTGGTTTGATTAGAAACAAAAGCTATAACAGCCCTCTGCCTTTACTGTTTTGGCATTCTTCATTATGGCTTTGAATTGCTGCCCAATGTTCTTTTATTTATTCATACATACCCTCCTTTGGCATTTACTATATAGCCAGTCTATTAGTGTTGTATTTTGAATCTAAAAATGCCCCTGGGTTCACTGTTTGAGGGCGTGCCAGCTGGTGTGCTTTTGGAAGATGCTTGGACTGTGAAGGCTCTGACTTCATCTGTAGATGAATCCTTTGATGAATCCATAGCCAGATGCTTTCTTATGCTCTGAGGCCTAGACTGGAGGACTAGGAGTATGCCTCTGAAGGACACATCTTGTTCCTGAACTCTTCCTCTTTGACTCACTCTGGTTCCTGGCTGCCGTGAGGGGAGCAGCTACTTCATCATGCGCCCAGGCCCAAAGCAAAGTGGACAGCCGATCATCGTTAGAATATATGAAACTGTGAGCCAAAAAGAAGTCTTTGCTCGTTTTAAATGGTTTCTCTCAGGTATTTTATAGCAGCAATGAAAACTGACTAAAACAGCCAAGCTCTTAACATCCTCAGGTGAAAAAAATGAAGGGATTTATTTACCTTTATATTTTAAAATTTTGTGTAATTATTTTATTTTTATTAACATGTGTTAATTATTTGTTCATTCTGGGACTTACAGGCATGCTTACAAGTTGTGTGACACTGTACCTGGGGAGCCATGAACAAATATCTATTCACCCCAGAGAGGGAACCAACAACAGATCAAAGTAAGGATGCCACCAAAGTCCAACCTGGTGAACCATTAGTTTTATTGGTGTGATGAGTGGTTACCTAAAGTAGCAGAAATGACTCAAAGACAGCTGCAATGCCAAATGCCCACCATAGTACAGGTACCAGCTCAAAAATGCTGGCAACCTGGAGCTCACCACACATCTCGCAGGCAATTCATTAGGTTGAAGAGTGTCTTCCAGGCAGCTCTGCTGGTCTCTACTTCTTTCAGACAGTTCTGCTTGTGTTCACAGCATCTCAGCTTGTCCTAGAATCTCTCTCAGCAGTGCTTTCTTTTTATGTTCTCTTGGGGAGGGAGGGGCCTAGTATATGTGGCCAGTTTTAGGGACTTCCTGAAGCCTTTGAATTGCTTACTTCTTGAACTTAATGAGCTTCCCTGCAGGATGTAATGTTTTCCCTTTCCTGTGTCTTAAGGAGCTTTATCCAAGATGGAAGGCTTTATCTCAAAAGGAAATTGCTGCAGAAAAAAATGGATCAAATACCGGCTGTCTTTATTCATCCTCATGCCCCAGCACACTCTTCTCTATTTCTGCTAATCACTATAAAAGAAATTTACTGGGCTGGAGAGATGGCTCAGAGGTTAAGGGTACTGACCATTCTTGCAGAGAACAAGGGTTCAGTTCCCAGCACTGACATGGCAATTATCAACTGTCCATAACTCCAGTTTCAGGAGATCCAACGCCTTCTTCTGACCTCCATGAGCATTGCACCACATGGGTGCACTTACACACGTGAATGCCATATACTTATAAACATAAAACATATAAATAAAATATTAAAAAAAGAAATCTACGTTTTAGGGGAGTTTCAGGCTCGTAGAAAAACTGAGTAATATACAGAGGTTTCACATGCTTTCTCTATGCTATCCACACAGTCTTCCCCATCATCACCACCCTCACTAGCGTAGTGCTCATGCTGTAACTGAATCCCCGCTGTAACACATTAGCATCGCCCTAAATGCGTAGCTCACAGCAGAGTTCACTGCTTCATTGTGTGTTCTATGGGCTTGGACAAAATTGTGATAACCCACAGTCACCACTATGGTATCACATGGGACATTTTCCTGTCCTGAAAACTGATGTGCACTTCTTGACTCCATCCTCTCCTCCACCCCTGGCAGCTGCTTATCTTTTCATTGTCTCCATACATTTGCTCAGACTGTCAAGTGGTTGTAGTCTCCAGATGTAGCCTTTCCAAATAGCTAGTAATGTGCAGTTAAATTTCCTCCACATATTGTGTGTTTGGGGGGGTGCATGAAAGCTCATTTCTTTTCAGCACTGAATAATATTCCATTATGATATCTGAGTGTAGCAGTTTAAGCATTCACCTATAGAAGATTGCTTCTAAGTATTGGCAATTAGCAGTAAAGTTTCTGTAAATTTGTGAAGATGAGAAGATTTGTGTAGACATGAATTTTTACCTCCTTGGGATAAAGACTGAGAAGCCCAGCCCTCTGGACCATATGCTAAGTTTGTTTAGTTTTTTAAGACTCTGTCAAGCTATCATTAAAGGTGATGGACCATTTTGCATTCATGCCAGCAATCAAAGAGAGCTCTTGTTTTTTCAAATCCTCTCCAGCATAATGGGACTGTCAGTATTAAGGATTCTGGTCTTCTGATGACCGTGCAGTGTGATCTCCTTGTTGTAGTTCACATTTCCAGGATGACATATCATATTCGTATTTGCCATTAGTATATCTTCTTTGGTGAAGGAGTTAATGCATTTTTAAGGTCTTTTAACACATTTTAAATTGATTTTATTTAAGGTTGAGCTGTGAATTCTTCATACACCTTGGATGGAACTCTTCTTATGTCCTTTCTTAGAATGTGTCTACTCCTGGACATTCATGAGGCTTCCTAAGTTTCCCAGAATATCTGGGAGCTCCACAGCCTTTGTCCCTTTTAGATCTTTTAATAACCTTTTCTCTCCAAGTTTGCTTATCTTTTGCTTACCTTGTTACCACCAGCTCCTGTTGACTGTGGCATACATTAGCAGATAAATAACACTGTCCAGGAAACTGCTTCTGCTTAGGATACTGTTGGTGCAGGTAAAATCAAGGCAGTCTTTGAACCGATCAGTCAAGGAACCCAGACAGAGCAAAGCAGGACATTGATATTGTTTGATTATAGAGACCGCATGGCTTGTGTCACCCAGAATGTGGTTGCCCTACAGCAGAACTAGAGAAGGATTGGGTCAGGAATGTGTTAAGTGCTGCAGGCCTTGCTTCCTGAGATTGGAGTAGTTTTATTTCATAAGTATCTCTGCAGAAGTTGTATGATTTTTAATACATTACAGAAGTTTCATTAAAGTTTTTGCCAGACTGTCTGTTGTCTCTATGGATGGACAGTCTATCGGGATCCTGAAAGCACTGATTTTGCTGGAGTTTAAGAACATCTATTACATCTCACTCATAGTGTTATGCATTTTATATTGGAATGTACAACAGACTTGTAGGGGAGTTGACCCCAGAACTGTGAGCAGTGGATGCTCACGTGGATTCTGCTTTCCTGTGGGTTATTGTAGTCTTTCTTCTGGAAGCAGTTATTGGCTGTTCAGGCTTGTGCTTATTTCCCCACAATTCTTTTCTTAATGTTGATTTATTGTGTATAAATATATACAAAATTAAGACTATTTCTACTCTCACTCTATCATTACAATACCTTCTAGAATTTTTTTTTAACATAAGGAAATCTTACTGATTCAAATAGATCTACAAAGTTTATGTCCCTCTGGCTAAGAAATAGACTAGTTTTTTGAGATCATCACATTAATGCTGGTTTTTCTCAATATAAATAAGAATTGTTGACATTTTATTTTCAGCAGCTGAAGAAGAATGAAAATACAAATAAACAGTGCACAGATCAGTACGCATTTTGGGATCAGTGTAATTCTGGTGGTTGGTCTCACATGCATTCCTGTTACACCCAAGCACTTGGAATGAATTAGTTATCCTCAAGACAGCTCATGAACTCTGTAACTCAAGCTTGAAATAAGTGGTGAAATTTGAGTCTATTTCTAAAAAGAATACAGTTCTATCAATAAGACATAGATCTTGGAGGAAGAAGAGAATTTTTTTTTTTGAGACAGGATCTTGCTATTTAGCCCAGGGTAGCTATGACCTCCCAGTCCTCCTGCCTCAGCCTCCTCATTGCTGGGATTACAGGCATGTACCACTACACCTGGGTAGACTAACTTTTAAGGGATATAATTCTACAGCTGTACAAATGAAAACTCAAATTGCTTTAATGTAATTTTATTTGGAGTATTTAAAATTTCAGAGAACAACCTACGATCTGCTTTTTTCCTTTCCTCCAAGCTCTCTGTTCACTGAATAGAATTTTATTATGTGTAAAGTAGGCTGTGTGCTGTCACCCTTCCATCTCTTCAGTCTTCTGCCCAGCTCTAGATCTGGCCAGGAAATGGTTAGCTTGAGATTAAGACCCCTTAGGAGGCTGGCAAACAAGAACACACACAATGACCAGAAGAAACTAGGCCTGCAACTCTGGGATGGATCAAACACAACTAAAGTGAATCTATAACAGTCACCAAATACAACCATTTCATCCATCATAGGTGGTGGCACATGGAGAGCTGATCCTGCTGGCCATGACCTTTGGACTCCAGTATATGTTCCTGACTTACAAATGTTCATATACAACAAAGTTCAGTTTTGTATAGCTAACTGAGCATTTGAAAACATCTGCCTTCAAAATAGAGTGTAAACTATAGTCATTTTTTCCAGAAAATTGGCAATGATTTACTGACAGATACCTAACCAACATTTGCAGCTTGAAGCCTGTGCGTTCATGCATTCTGCTCCTTGAAAAGCATGCTTGGGTTTCCTTTGCCCTAGTGCAGCAGGACAGTGGAGAAAGCTGCAAAACAGCTGGGTTTTGTGTCAGGCCAGCCTCATGGGGGAGGCGCTAAAGGAAGCTTATTCCTAGTACAAGTCACTGGTGTTTTTCACACACATACACATACAGAGTCATCCTTCCATCTGTAATGCCAACATCCTTGTGGTACTGGAGCCTCCAGCTTTAAAGCCTGGATCTGAGACTGAATGCAATCTAGAATTAAGAGAAAAAGATGTATAATACAAAGGAAAAGGAAAAAATGGGCTTATCTAGAAATTTGTCCAAAACTGGGAAGAAATGTTTTCAATTTATCTCTACCTCACTCATAACATCATTGCAGTTTATGGGCAAGAAGAAATGAAAGCCAGGATATAGACATATGGAGATTTATCTGGTGGCCCTGGTTTCCAGAACTGGAAAGTGGCCTTTTTCATGGTGCCAGAGACCAGGGCTCCTGGGGTGGCTATATTCACTCCCACCAGCATTTCCTGTAGGGACCCTAAGTGCCCACTACACTTGAATATTCAAACTCCTTGCATATAATTGCATCGTATTTGCTGCCTCTCCAAAATCATGCTAGTGTGTTCAGATGGGCAGCCAAACTTTGGTGGATTCTTTATAAGGACTTCTAGGGCTGAAAAAATATTATGACCAGATTGCTGTTTCTTTTTCATAGTAACCATCAATTAGGTACCCTGTGAATATTTCAAATGCCCCCAAATAAAGGACCTCTATTCCCTGAGAGCTGTGTAACATCTACAGTGGGCTATCTTTCCATTTCATGGTTCCAGCTGAGTTGACCTGGTGTGCAGATCAGCAGCCAATCATTCCGCAGCCTTTTTTCAAGGTGCCTGCTTCATTACTAAGGCCTGAGTTTTCACTGCAGTTAGCACTGGGTGATGGAACACTTGCTTCCCATGTGTGAAGTCCTGGGTTTCACACCCATTTCCACAAAACAACAACAATAGCACATAAGGCTGCTGTTTAGAACAATTCAGCTGATCATTTGCTTAAAAGCATCACTAGAGCTTTATTTTATGACAATTGCTGTATTGCTTCCCTACAGATGCTTTAACTGGTCGCCATAAACTTAGTGGGTTTAATGATTTCGCAGCACTGGAGACCAGAGTCAGAAGTGAACCTCATAGCACTAATGTCACGCTGTTTGCCAGGTTTGCTTTTTGTCCAGACTTTCTCTGGTCTTTTTCAGCTTCAGGCTGCCTACATCACCTGGCTTATGGACTTAGTTCATTCCAACCTCTGCTTCTGTTACTTCCTCTGTTTCTGACACTAGTACTCTGAGAGGCCTTATGATTGATGGCACTGGGCCCTGCCAGATAATCTAAGACAGTATCTCTATTGCAAAGACCTGACTTCATTATTCCTGAAAAGTCCTCTTTTCTATGTGAGGAAATACTTGTAGGAAGATTAGGACGGAGGCATTGATTCCAGCCCTCCAAAAGTCATGTCAATCCAGCATACCTCAAACTCTCAACCATATAGCATCAAGCAAAGGTTCAAAAGCTTCTCTAGAGTTCCTTGCTTCAAACGTTTCAACCCTAACTTGTGACTCAGCTGTGGGTGCTGATCTGTATAACATATTCTGAGACATAGTCCCTCTTCATTTGTGACTTTCTGGGTCCCAGGACATAGCAACATATATTAGTGGGACCAGCATACTCTGAGACATTCCCATTTAAGAGCACAGAAAAAAAGAAAACAATGTTTCTAAGCAGTTTCTAACCTATACAAGTAGGCCATGCCAGTTCCCCAGACCTGAGGAGAGTTGTTTGGGATTTGAGGCCATGCTCTCTGGGTCTAAACCTTTGGCCTTTGAGTCCTCCCCTTCTGTGAAGGTAGCACATGTTACGGGTGAGTATTTGAAACCTATTGCTGATGTTGGGAGACCAACAGCTTTGACATCTCTCTGTCCCTTTCAAAGCTAGGCAGTGTCTCGAGTATTCACACCATTACAAGGAAAGCTGCTCCATACATCCACCACCCCAGGATAGTCTCTCCATTCCTGACTAATGTTTCTCTGACTGATGGGACCCCGAAGCCACAAACTGGATCTCCAAACTTCCTCTGGATACTGAAGATTTTGGCCTTCTGGTGTTTGTTTTGTTTTCTTGTTTATTTCTGAGACTGGATTATCTACAGTCAAGGAAGGAACTTGATACATAGTCATGGATGACCTTATACTTCTGATCTGCTTCTGCCTCCCAAGTGCTAGGATTATCAGTATATGCATCACACCTGATTTACACTAGACTTTATGGATACTGGGAAATTCTACTACTGAGCTACACCCCAGCCACCTTCTGATCTTTCTGAGGCTTTTGCATGAAAGTGTTCAGGCACATCCTTGGCCTTTTAGGACGTACCATCATGGCAAGGAATATACCAATTCTAGCTGAATCAAACCTTACCATCAAATCCAGTTTCACTGTGGCAGCGGTTTCCCCTTCATCTCTTTTTTTTTTCCTCCCTATATTTTACTGTTAAGACTTAGGGAGAAATACCCAATTTCATCTTTGTACAGAGTTCTATGATTGTCATAACAAGTTACCACAAGCTGGAATACATAAAACACACAGAATCATTCTCTTAAAGTTTTGGAAGCCATAAATACAAAATTAGTTTCACTCCTGCAAAATGAAGGTGCTAGCAAGGCCAGCCTCTCTCTGGAGGCTCAGAGAAGCATTCACTGTCATTTTCAGCAGTTGTATCTTTTGTACTGCTTGATCATGGTCCCTGATGGCATCTTCAAGATAGCAGCATAACAATCGTATGCTTCCTCTCTGTCCTTCTGACTGTGTGCACTCTTTCAGCTTCTCTGTCCTAAGAACCTCCATGATTGCTTAGGGTCCCTGGATGACCTCTCAATCTTAAGAATTGATCCATATATATCTGGAAAGGCCCTTTCCCATGTGTGGGAATATTTACATGCTGCAGAGATCAGAGCCATATGTTGGAAGGTATTATTTTACTTACTACAATCAGTTATAAAGACTGCCTGCCCATAACTGAAGATACAGTTCAGCCATGCGGTCTACCACCAGATAAGGTTCTGCTTTCTTGGTTTCCAATACTTCCACTTGCTTCAGAGTCTCCCCTGCAGCACTTTGATGTCTTTGCCTCTGCCAGCTGTGTGCGCATGGCCATTTAACTGTTCTCTGCCCACTTCTCACCACCATGCATGTCCTCATTCCAGAGTCACTAATGATCAGTAGCCTAGCCATAGAAGGAAATATAGGCCTTTTCTGTCACATATTTATGGATTCTTCAGGCCTCAGCCCATTGCCAAACCCCTAAGGCATTTCTGCATTTTCAAAACTTGTAAAAATAACACCTCATTTCCAGGTATCAAAATTTGAATTTGTTTCATTTTTATTGAATCATTATATATTTCATACAGAATATCTCAATCAATATTATTCATCTTTGCACCCTCTTCCACACCAGCACATGCCCATAGGCCCCCAACTGGAGTCCATACATTCTTTCATCTGTGTTAAAGTCTATTGAGTCAAATTAGTGTCCCCAAATGTTCCTCAGTGCAGGTTCATCCACTGAGGTCTAGTCAGTCTATCCAGAGTCCCTTGCTTTAGGAAGATTAACTCATCCTTGCCCAAAGGTAATCAGTTGCCAATATTCCTTCAGCAAAGATTGGGGTCTATTATCCAGTTCTCAAGTTCCATGAGGGGATTTTGTCTGCTTGAGTTTGCATGGGTCTTAAGCATGTCAAAACCATTGCTGTAGGTTCATATGAGCAGGGTACCAGGAACTTGTAGGATTCTATTTCCATGTGGTCATACACCTCCTCCCTGGCTCTTATAAGCATTCTGCCCCCTCTTCCACTATGGTCCTTGAGCCCTGTGTGAATGAGACTTAATATAAGAGTCCTGTCCAAGGACTCACACCCTACAGATCCCTAATCTCTATGTTTTGGCCATTTGTGACCTTTCATGTTACTGGCCCTCTGTTGCATGAGGGAGCTTCATTAATGACAGACCAGAGATTAACTAGTATCTTCTTTACCACTTGTTCCATGTTGGGTGAGCCTCAAGTATAGAGGTTGAATTGTAGTTGTGCCACTTAGGCATGGACAATTCCCAGGTCCTCTGTAGGAGTCTCTGTTTGGTGCAACAAAAGCTTCTTTGATGAGTGGTGACTGGAATAATTGGCTGTATATATAAGGATAGCTACTTTGCACTTAGTAAGAAGATATAGAAGATGTGACAACCTTGAGCGTTTCTGTAAGATCTATGACCTCTTTAGCCATGTATACTTGGCTATGGTTACAGTACCATACATGAGTTTCCTTTCACTGAATGGGCTCTAACACCTATGAGATAGTTATTCATTGGCTCCAAAATAAAAGTGCCACTACTGCACCAGTGTCAAGTGCTGTGCTGGTCATTGATGAAGTAACTCAGCCATGAAACTGGTGTTGGGCCATTGGTTGATGTTCTCCCTTGGTGTCTTGCATAGTGCTCTTCAGAGTTATGAGAGCTAGCTTTTGGGGGAAGTGACTTCCAGGTCTGTTCTAGCTCAATTGTTTCAAATTCAGTCTCTGAAGTATATCTTGCTTTCAGAACTAGGGGTTTGCCTTCAAGTTCTGGTAGGCAATCAAACACTGTGGCATTAGTCTCTATAATTTTGGTAATCTCTTGGACCACTCTGGCCAGCAACTCAAAGGAGTGGTTCTACTGTCTGGCACTGTTTCTTGTTATGTAGCCTTCAGCTATGCACTTGAACTCATGTAGAGATATAGTATGTGGAACTTGTCATTAGGTTGTTAGACTAATATGAGTCCCTCTGGTATTTTACACTAGCTAGGCATTATTTTCTCTTCTCTTCTCTTCTCTTCTCTTCTCTTCTCTTCTCTTCTCTCTCTCTCTCTTTCTGTCTCTCTCTCTCTCTGCCTCTCCCTCTGTCTAACCCTTTCTCAGTGCCTTCATCATTTAAAGTGTCCCCATTTCCCCATTTCTCCCTTGAAAATACCAGTCTCCTATGACCCCATGTCTCTTGAGCTCCTTTTTTCACTTTATCCCCAAAGTTCCTTGAATAACCCTCCACCCTCCCATTTAAATTCCCACCTTTTATCTATTTCTCCCTTAGTAACACCTGTTTCCTACTAGTCTTCTCTCTCAGGTTCTTTCTTTCACGTTAGCTCCCTGGTTCCTTTCCATTTTTCTGGTTCCTGAAGTTACATCAGGATACATACTCACATGTAAGGGTTTGGTGCTGGAATCCACAAATGAGGGAGAATGTATGCTGTTTGTTTTTCTGATTCTGTGATACTTCACTTAGTTTAACAGTTTCTACTTCCATCCTTTTACCTGAAAATGTCATGATTTCATCTTTCTTTATGCTGAGTAGAACTCCATTGTGTAAATGGAGTACCACCTTTTCATTACCCACTAATCAGGTGATGGACACTTAGGTTGCTTCCATCTCTTAGCTACTGAGCAAAGGGCAGCCGCAAGCAATGATGTACATCTCTGCAATAGGATGGATGAATCCTTTGGGTATATGCCAAGGAGTGGTATAACCGGGTCAAATGATAAATTCATTTTCAGTTTTTTAAGAGTTCTTCACACTGTTTTCCATGGGAGTTGCATGAGTTCACATTCCTACCAGCAGTGAATTAGTGTTCCTCTTTCCCCACATCCTCTCCAGCATTTGGTATCATTTATTCTCTTGATCTTAACCAGTGTGACTGGGGTAAGATGAAATTTTAAAGTGGTTTTAATTTGCTTTTCCCTAATTATTAACGATGTTGAACACTTTTTAAGATGTTCCTCAGCCATCTTTATTTCCTCTTTTGAGATCTCTCTGTTATGATCCTTAACTCATCTTTTAATTGGGTCTTGTTTTCTTGATTCTTTGTTTTTTGAATTCTTTATGTATTCTGAATGTTAAACCTCTGTCAGATGTTTCACTAATGAAGATTTTCTCCCAATCTGTGGGTTTTCTTTTCGCTTCCACCATTGTTTCTTTTGCTGTACAGAAGGTTTTTAGTTTAATGATGCCCCACTTGTTGATTATTGATCTTAATTCTTGAGCAACTTATGTCTGATTTAAAAAGTCCTTTCTTGTATCTTGTAAGTTATTGCCAATGTGTTCTTCTGTTTCAGAGATTTAGATTTCACATTGAGGTCTTTGATCCACTTGGGGTTGACTTTTGTGCAAGATGAAAAGATAAGGGTGTACTTTCTTTTACAGAAGGAGTTCCAATTTTGCCAGTAATATTTGATGAAGATGTTATCTTTACTCAGTGAGTGTTCTTAACCCGTTTGTCAAATATCAGGTGGCTGAAATTCCATATACTCATGTTTGAGTCTTCAATTATATTCCATTGATCTGTGGGCTATTTTTTGCCAGTACAGTGCTTAAACAAACCCATAACATATAAGGAAATTGAAACAGTAAAAAAAAATCCCAAACTTTCTGACTAAAAAAGCTCTGGCCCAGATAGATTCACAGCAGAATTCTACGAGATATTCAAAGAAGATCTATATTCAACAGTACTTAAATTATTCATAAACATTGAAACTGAGGGAGCATGTCCACATTCCTTCTATGAAGCTAGCATCATTCCAAAAACAGGTAAAGACAAAACCAAAAGAGAAAACTATACACATATAACTTTAATGAACATAGATGCAAAAATTCTCATCAAAATACTTGTAAACTGCATTCAGATACTCATTAGAAAGATCATCCTCCATAATCAAGTCAGCTTTATTCCAGAGACACAGTGATGGTTCAATATATGTAAATCAATAAATGTCATAAAGCATATAAATGGACTCAGACAAAAATCACATGGTCATCTCAATAGATACAGAAAAGGCCTTTGACAAAATTGAACATGCATTTATGTTAAAAGTCTTAGAGGGAATTGAACTGGAGGAAACATACCTCAACATAATTAAATTATATAAAAACTCATAGTGAACATCATTCTAAAGATTGAAAAACTGGAAGCATTTCCATTAAAATCAGGAACCAGACAAGGTTGTCCACTATCACCATTCTTTTTTAATAGTGCTTGAAACTCTTGCTAGAGAAGAGAAGGAAGTTAAAGGAGTACTCTTTGGAAAGAAGAGGTCAGATTATCCCTTTTTGCGTATGACATGATATTATACCTAAGAAATGCCCAAAATTTTACCAGAAAACTCCTAGGAGTAATTAACACTTTCAGTAAAGTGTCAGGTTACAAAATAATCTACAAAAAGCAGTAGCCTTTCTATACACTAATAACAAGCAATTCAAGAATGAGTACAAGGAGACCCTGCCATTCACAATAGCCTCAAAAAACAAAATATCCCGGAATAAACCTGACCAAATATGCTGAAAGATCTCTACAATGAAAATTTTACATCTTTAAGGAAAGAGATTGATGAGGACACCAGAAGATGGAAGGGCTTTCCATGCTTGTGAACTGGAAGAATTAATGCTGTGAAAATGATCATCCTACCAAAAGCAATATATAGATCCAATGGAATCCCAATCAAAATTCCCATAACATTCTTCACAGAATTAGAAAAAAAATCCAAAAAATCATATGGAATCACAAAAGACCCTGGATAGCCAAAGCAACCCTGATCATGAAGAGCAATGCAGGGGGTGGGGTTACTATACCGGATTTCAAACTGTATTACAGAGCTGTAGTCATGAATTTGTTTCTTTTTGGTTCTAAAATTAATTATCACAGACTTTTTGACTTCAGACACAGCAAATTCTATTGATTTATAGTTCTGAAAGTCAGGAACCCCCAAAATCTCATGAGGCTAAAGTCAAAGTATTGACCATTTGTATTGTTTTGGGGGGATCCAGAGGAGAATCCCGTCTCTTCCAGCTCATGGGGGACATCTGCCTTCCGATGCTCTTGGTGGCATCGTTCTCTAGTCTACTGTCATCACTCAGTCTCCTTTGAAACTTACCCTCTTTCATCTCTCTAAGGACCATTGGATTACACAGGCTCACCTGGACAGTCCAGGGCATTTCCCCACTCCAAGAGCCTAAAGTAAATCATATCGACAAACGCTTTTGCCATATGCGGTGAATGTTAGAGGTTTGGGAGAGCTGTGTATTCACTCACAGATAGTTTTCTGTGCCATCTGCCTGGCCCCAGCATACCTTGTACTGCACAGATACAGCATTTCCATGGAAACAGAAAAATCTTAAATCTGAAGAGAATATCGGCTAAGATGTTTGAGGAAGCTGTCTTTAAATTACCTTGTTATCATCAAACCACCAGTCTTGGTCAATGCTATTTAATTTTTTTTCATACCTACATTTTTCAGAGGACAAAATAAACTGTTGTCTTTGTTTTCCCAATTGGAAGTCTGAACTAAAGCAGCTAGGCATTTTTACCGAGATCACACATTTAATGACAAAGCTATTTTATAATTTGGTTGATTAAATTACATTAAACTGGCTTCTACTTGTGAGCTGCCCTCTGGCCAAATGAGAATCTCCCTAGTGAGTCTGGGACCTACTCCCTCAATTAGGGTGACATAAACTTAATTCATGGGGCTGGAGAGATGTCTTAGTGGTTAAAAGCAGTGGCTGCTCTTGCAGAGGACCCGGCTTTGATTCTTAGCACCCACATGGCAACTAACTACAACCTGTAATTCCAGTTCCAGGGAATCCGACACCCTCTTCTGACTTTCTTGGGCATTTGTACCACATGGGTGCACTTATATTCATGCAAGCAATACAATACACTCATACACATAAAATCAAAATAATAAAAAACCTAATTCATAACAATTAACTTACAAAATGCCCCTTTCCTTACCTTAAAATTAAGTTGTTCAGAAATGGGACATTATGTTTCGGTAAGTTAATCCTTGAATTGTTATAGCAGAATTTGTAAGGAAAATATAAATAGGAGCTTTGGAAACAAATACTGGGTTCCTGGATTCAGTAATTTCGTGAACTTTTGCCAAAGACAAGATCCTGCACTTTCTGAGTTTCATTTCCTCTAGCAAAAAATGTAGTTTGGGGACAGGCGACTTGGCTGGATCTTTTGTTACAGCAATTAGCCATCCCGTAAAGAGCTCTGAGCTGAATACCACGTGGAGGTTGGTCTTCATCAGGGCACTTTCCATGTCCATAACCCCTGATCAGAAGACTCTCCCTTTATGGAGATGTGAGCATTTGCTCTTGAGGGGAAGAATTTCTGTCTATTAGAGGAACGAGACTGTGGCAGATGAACTGTATTATTTTGATGCTTCAGACTCAGTTCTTAGGAGCTCTACGGAAGTGAGGAATGATCAACTTATTAAGATGGTGGTTGTATTCTATGAATCACTGTCTCTTAGGTTTTTGTGGAAAATATTTTTATAGGGTCTTTAAAACACACCTAGCTGAGTTCTTTCTACATGTTTCTGCACACATTTTCCTTAACCTTTGCCCCCTGCATTACATAGACATACTGGATACTCACTTATTCCCATAGCATGCTGAAGGTGGGTTTCTTGCTGGATATTCCTCGCATACCACCTTTGGCCATGCTAGGGCAATGCTGTTCTGAGGGTGAGCAGCTCTCAGGACAGCAGCTCAGTGGCTCTGCTATGGCACTCTTGAATCTCACCCTCCTGCTCCTCATGGTCTTGGCCAGCAAAGAAGGAGAAAGCAGAGTACCCAAGGGGAGGGTCAGTTTCTGTGGGCTTTCCTTTGACAGTTAGAGATAAACTGCAGGGATTCTAGATTGTGAACCTCCAGTGACCATGTAGACAAAGCAGAAAACCAACTCAGAGGAAGAGGGAAAAGAGCTAAGCATGATGCATCACATTGTGAGCAACTCAGCTGATGACCTGGCTTCTAGGCAGTCCCATGGGAAACCGAGTGTTGCTGGGGTAAAAACACAGTTAAGAGAGCTGGTAGACGAGAGAGAAGCCAGGGAGGCCCTGCCATGAGTACCATCTCCATATCTCCCCTGGTGGGAAGGAAAACAGGGTCCAGGAAATTGCCCACATTCAGCAATGGCCTAGAGCTGAGTCTGCTGGTTGAAGTCTTCAGTGCTATAGCTAACTTACAATAGAGTCACCTGACCCATCATCTTCCCTTATACTGCTCCCATTGGTGGGACCCCAGTGTTCCTCTCACACCTGTATCTGTGACCTGTCAAAATAGAAGCTGTGGAGCCACACAGCTTCCATAGCCCTCTCCCTTTTCATGTGCTCATTTCAAGTTGTCCTTATCATTACTACTTAATGTACCTCTAGTTCCTTGTCATGGAAATTCTCTCTTCATTGTTGCTTTACCCAGCTCATTGCTTAGGCTTGCTAACAGTCACATAAAGTAACTTCATTTTCTTTGTTAGTTGGATACTATTCTTAAAGGCTGTGCTTTTTTGCATCCCTAATTTCCTAATTATAATGTTAATCTCTACATTAGCATTTCAGAGTCCCATACAGTATCCCTCTTCTATAGTTTGTGGCTGAAGAGGTTGGTTCAGATTATTGATCCTGTTAAATAATGTGAAGTCTAGGAATGTCTGGTGGTTCTTAGGTGTGCCGATAGACGTGCACACTGGAATTTTAAACATTAGCCTCTCAAACCTGTGACTATTTAGAGATTCTAGTCATGGGGGAAATAGTTCTGCTTGAGTGTCAGTGTAAAAAAGACTGTTTTTATGCTAAGCATGGAAAGGAAGTATGCAACCGGAAGAACTCCAGACTAAATGCACCAGATGACATTTTAAATGCAAAGGACCTATCTGAAAATCTGTTTTCCTATATTTCCAGTGTTCTAGGAATGTGTATGGAATGTCGTTTTCAGAGTCATTTGCCCATCTAACCTGAGAATTGGTAGCCTGTCTGGTCACCTGCACTTGTAGCCTTTGGTGACTCAGTCTGTCCCTGGGCACTGTCCTGCTAACAGAGAACTTCCCCTTCTTGATGGGCATATATTATATTTCCTTCCTGCTCATTTATTTGGAGGATGGACAGATAGGCTACTTAGACTACAGTGGTCACCTGTGATTTATGTTACCAATTTAACAGCAGCAGGCTAATCTGTTTTAACAAGAGGAAGTAGCAAAGGCAAAATGAATGTACCTGCATTTTCATTTGCATCCTGAGACACAGTCTTAATATAATGAGCAACGGTCAGTGCTGAATTATTCATTATTGGCTTTAAAAATAGAATTGTAACATGCATAGGAAATCAAATATTTCCTATTTTGATTTCATTTTGTGTAATTTAGTTTCATTTTAAATGATGGAAAGGAACATAAGAAACAATAAACTCATTAGTACAATTTAGTACAATTAGTACTAGTTTTGACAAATTAGTAAAAGTCTGTAAAGATATAAAAGCACTTGTATTGGTCTGTTTTTCGTTTGATAACAAAATGCCTGATGCTAGGTAATGTACAAAAAGAAGAGGTTTATTTAGCTCATGCTTTGGAGGCTGACAATCCTAGGTCAGGTAGCTCTGTTTACGTAGGTAGCATCTCTAGTGAGGACTCCATGGTAAGCCCCCTCACCATGGTAGGAATATGTGTGGAAAGGATCCATGGTGAGAAAGGAAGCCAAAGGCATTCAGGGACAAGCTTGGCACTCTGTAACAACCCACTCCTGAGGGAATTATTGGAGTGCCTCAAAAATTATTCCCCACAATGTAGTACCCTAAACAACCTAATCGTTATCCACTGGGCCCCACCTCTTAAAATTTCTACACTACCACACTAAAGACTTCCACCATGTGAACCTTTGGGAAACCACTCAAGAGATGTGTGGACAACAGCAGCCACACAGGGTAGCAACTCTGTAAGTATCAGGCAGAGCCATAGCTATGGGGCAGGTGTTGCATAGAGACCTCTCTATTGGCAGAGGCCAGCCACCCAAGCCCTAGCCATGGCTCCACCATCAAGAAATTCTACATTCTGGGACTCACTTCCATCGTAAGACAGATCTCCTCATGTAACTGTGATGATGGCAGCTAATGTGGCAAGATCTCTGACTTGGGGTCTAGTACCAACATCACCTGCTGTGGTGATAGGAGTTAACATAGCCAGAGCTCTCACATTTGGCCTGGTACCAGCATCACTCACCATGATTATAGAAAGTAGCATGGCACTGACATTAGCTGCCAGAGTGATAGGAGTTAACACAGCACCAATCTCAGCTGCCCTGGACATCAGCATTGTGGGTGGTTGGTGACAGGCAGTGGTTGGTGATATTCTTATGTGGAATGATTCAAAACTAGGCTTGAATCAAAAGAATAATAATCAGGTTGTACCAGAGAATTGCTATTGTAATTCAAGTTCATTTACAGCCCATTAAGCAATGAAAATAGTAGGCTTTGGTGAAAAATTGACTGTGCACTTACCTTGCATTTATATTTTTGAGTGTATAAAGTATTTAAGAAAACTCATTTATTTTCAGCCTTGTCAAGTAAGGTTTAGATGATGATAGAGAAGGGCTGGGGAACAATAAATTAATCATTTTTAAAAGCATCTTAAGTCATTTTATAAGCAATAATGTATGTTTAGGCATACACACATCAAACCACAGAATTTCAAAGTGCTTTGATCTATCCTTCATTCTCAGGAATATTCATTTACAACACAAACTTATGTAATTTAGTGGAAATCATAGTTTCACAAATGATATTAATCAAAATTCATATAAATGGCCACATGGGAGAAAGAGGCAGGTTCTTTAACACTCTCTTCTTACTTTTCAGCCTGACTATCTCTGCCGAGTGCCCCATGCAGCTTGAGGACTTCCCAATGGATGCCCACGCTTGCCCTCTGAAATTTGGCAGCTGTAAGTTGCTTCCATGAGTAACTACTGTGGGTGTGCTTGCAGATCAAATTCGTATCCACTCAGAGCTCAGTTCTGTCTGTGGGTGTGCATGATAGGATGCGGTCTGCTTAAAGACACCAGGGAGTGTATGTAATAGGATGACAGGAACTCTTGTTAAGCATGCATCACAAATTAGGGTAAACTTAATGTGTGTGGAGATGCAGAAAATCCTAGAACATGCTCCTCTGAGAGTATGTCCTTGAACCCTTGCTGTCAGCCTCTCTTCCCAGCTTTCATGTCCCAAGTTACAGGCCATCATCTCAAAATGGACTCTCAGCTCTGAGTACCCAACCAATAATTTTTTTTAATTGCATGACATTGCTGACTCTCTTCTTCCAGACTATTTTGTAAGAGTAATGACCTTGTCTATCATGTCTGTTGTCACCACCCACTCAAAACATTCAAGTTAGAAGTTTGTGTTACTTGAGTAAACTATTTACAACAAAGTACATTTTCCTAGTACCAGTGGCTATTCTTGGGTTCTGGCCACTGAGACAGATGCAATGGTGGCCCCCAATGTGAGTGTACATCTTCACCCATCTCTGAGATACTCAAGAAGGTTGGAACTGAACTATTTCCTCCTGCCTTCTGTTTCCTGTTCCTTTTATCCTCATGCTGCCTTAAGCGTTTGATATTTAATCTTTATCTGCATCAGGTCCTGAACCTGGAGCCATGTGGATACTCTCTACCACTGAGCTGTATCTTAAATCCTCCTTTTAGATTCTATTGTGAGTCAAGGTCTCACTAAGTGGACCAAGCTTGAGCTTATTCTATAGGCTGTTCCTGACCTTGTGATCCTCCTGCCTCAGTCTCCCAAATGGCTGGTATTAGAGGCCTTTGTCACTAGCTGGCTTAAAGGTTTCATTTATGAAAGTGGACTATCACCTTTGAGATTTAATCTTGAAGAGCAGGGGGGTGAATCATTATCCTGTACACTCCCATCTTTGGCTGAGTGACTGTGGCATCATTCCTGTTGCAAAGCTTCTTTTAGCATGCTGAATGCACTAGCCCTTTCCTCATGGAATGGGAGATTTTTAATGACATCTACTTCGAGACACAAGTGGACCCAAGTCACTTTTGTTCTGCTGCATTCAAACATTTCATTGTCTTTGTCTTTTGAAGGTTTACTTAAAATGTGTTTTGGTATGTACTTCTTTGTCATTTTGTGTGGGGGTGGGGGATCTTGCTGGTTCTGTCCATTTCTTTCCCCACATTTGGACATTTACAAGTCCTTTCTTTTTTCTGATATCTCATTGTGTACATTAGTCTTCTTGATGGTGTCACATGAGTTTCTTAGCTTCTTTCTCTTCCTTTCTTTTGTGTTTTTGCTCCTTTGGCAGAATAATTTCCGGTGATGTGTCTTCAAGTTCATTGATTGTTTCTTCTACCTGATCTAGTCTGCCATTCAATTACTTTAAGGAATTTTTCAATTCAATTATTGTAGCCTTCTGCCTTGTACTTTTTATGTTTTCTGTCCCTTTTCTTCTCTTCATTGAATTTTACTTTGTTCATGTGTTACTCCTCTGAACTTGTTGAACATCTTTATAATTGTTTTAAAGACATTGGCAGATAAGTCATGTAATTTCATTTCATTTGGTTCTGTTTTTAATCATGCCCTTCTTTCCTTCAGACATATTTCCTTATGTTCTTTATTCCTTATATTGATGTGTACATTGCACAAAGTATCTTCCCTCTGGTATTCAACTGTCATTATAACACACCTGATATAACCAATTTATAACAAAAACCAGGAATATTTTGTCTCACAGTTTTAGAATGTGTAATCTATGATCAGTTGGATCTTTGGGCCTGTGGCAAGGTGGTCTGTCATACAGACAGTACTGCATGGCAGAATAAAACTACCCACAAGACAGCAAGCAAAGAGAAAAAGAAGTGAAGGGATCCCACAATCCCCTTCAAAGATATACCCTCAATGACCTAAGGACTTCCCATACGGACCCATCTCCCAGTAGTACCATGTTGGGGACCAAGTTTATAATACATGGTTCTTGGGATGACAATGAAGGTCTAATTGTAAATGTCTCCCAGTCTTCATGAGCCAACCATGTCCCTTAGTCTTCCTGGTGACACTCTGGATCCTTGCCAACCTTGGTGCTAGTCAACTGTTTCTTTGCTTTCAGCAACTCCAAGATGTCTCAGGTATGCTGGGTCCTCTCAGCACCTAGACGACAAGCATGACTGTGTCTTGCCTCTCAGACCACCCTCAGAAAAAGTTGGATCACTGGAGTCCCTGTGTAGCTCTTTCAGAAGAAGCTAATGCTAAGATTCTTTCTCCATCCCATCTCTGCTGAGGGGCATGCACTACACTGGCCAGCTGGGTGCTAGATCAGCCTACTGCCACTCTTCTCATGGATCATCATTAGTGCTGCAAGACAGCTTAGCCCTCTGAGTAGCCCCTAGACGAGTCAGCGTGATGGCCACTGCCCACCTCGTCCCTTTCCCAGATCCTTCCTGGTTTTTTTTGCCCTCTTGCACTGAGTTGAGCCATAGGGAGAGACTATAGTGCCTCTGGTGGCCAGCAGCCCAAGCTGCAAAGTCTGTGTTCCCTAGCCTCAGGACCTTTTCCCTCCCATTGTTCTTAGTTGCCTATAGGTTTGCTAATTCTTCCAGTTCCTTTGCCCTCGAAAGAAATCTATGCCTGGGGAAGCACAAAGGAAAGTCTGGATGCTTGCTCTGTCAGCTACATTGCAGAGACTGTGAAATCTAAGGGTAAATACATATATTTATACTACAATGTATATTTATATATGTAAATATGACATTTATTATGCTTAAATATAAAACAAAATATTTACATTCTACTTTATGTATTTAATATATTACATATGCACATATATATGTATATATACAATTAACTTGGCTGAGCTCAAGCTCCAGCCTCTGTCAATTCTAACAACAGAGTCAGGCAGCCCATACCTTATGTAGGCTGTCAGGACTGTGCGCCACACAAACGCATAATGCAGAGGTGAGGTGGAGATTTGGTGGTGACCTTCTCCAAGGGGCCCTCTTCCCTTGAAGATTTTATCCTCCTTTTTCAGTTGTGCTGCTTTGATGGCTACAGACTCCTCCAGTAAGACAGGAATCCTGCCTGGACCTTAGCTATCCTGCAGCACTGACGCACAGCCTCTTAACCACTCCCTTCAGGTTTCAGCTTCCCTCCGTTTCTCTTTGTGCTGGGTCCCTCTCAAGCACACTGGAAGTAATATCGTATCTGGTGCCCAGATCTAATAGCTGTTACCTGATAGCCCTCTGACATTCCTGGAAGTGGAGCCACTCTGATCTACAGGATCCTATGGGTTACTTCTGTGATTCCAAAAGGATGTTTGAATTAAGGGAGATAAGTATGTACAATGAGTGGAGCATTACGGTGAAGGAAATCATTCACTTCTTTCAGTTTGTCATCTTCAAATATCCCAGAGATCTTACAGTTTACATTAATTTGTGGGAAAGTTTTAAAACACTGCCATCAGGATTTCTTGGTCATTTTCAAAGAGCCCAGATACTTAGGATGAGGGCCACTGATCTACCTTCCATTGGTAGGTCTTCTGAGGTTACCAAGTCCCATGGCTGAAGGAATGGGGGTTGTTCATATCTGTAGAGGAAATTTAGTTGTGTAGTTTAAAAGCATGCTGCTTTTTACATGTGAAAATGATGCCTTGATTTGATCAAAAACAAAGGACTTTAAGTCAAAGACTTATTTTTTGCCACAGTGTGCAGCTACTCTGGTCCCTGATTAGATGGGTTCGGGCCACTGTGATCCCAGATATAATGGCAGTGACATTTAGGAAAGGCAGCTGAAAAGCAATTTTCAATAAATAAAAACATATAATAACTTAATTTTTCTTTTCTAAATCATCACATACTTGTCAGGCAACCAATGGCAGTGCAATCACCACACTCAGAGTTAAACATGCATCTGATGGGGGCCTTTTGCCCTCTGCATGCCATGAAAGCAAAGAACAGAAGCAGCACTTCTTGAATGCTGCAGAGAGCTGGGATGCTCTTGTCAGCTTTCTTTTATTTCCTTGCTGATTTGGAGATGGATCTGATTTGGTTGAGATGTCAATCATGTATTTAAATTTGCTGTTCATATCGTCAGTACCATATGCAAACCATCCGAAACATTTTATTCACGTAGCTTGTCTCTGTACAATTGACTAAGAGCTAGACAACTCTAGAAATGTCTGCTTTCCTCAGCTCGGATTCTTTAGTTCTAAGAGAAGAACTGCTACTCAACAGCCAAATGGGTATTGATGTTGTTGTCCTTTGTCTTTCATCTCTTGGACTTACTAAAAATAGATGCTTGGCCAGTTTATACCACTGGCATGTGAGATAGTATAATGAGTTTAAATTACCCAGTTCAACAGTGCTTTGCTATTAGGAGACAAAAGAATGCAAGTATAGAATGCCATTATTCCAGTGGGTCATATGCTCTGCTGTCTGTAATGCAGAAGTGAGCTATAAGATGGCTCTATCATTGTTATGCCTAACCTCAAGAATACAAGCAAATGTTAAAATGAGCCTTTACTTATAGAGCCATGTTTCCTAGCCTTACAGGAAGTTTCCTAAGGGGTAGTGACTTGGCTTGCGTTTGCTGTGTTTCAATCAAAACTATTTGTAAAAAAGAAAAAGGTCTCCTTTAGTTCGTTTTATTCTTGGAATGATGTAATAAGTATTATATCAAATCATGACATAAGATCTGGAGCCACGAAACATGCACAGAAGTACTAACTGGAAACCTCTTTGGTGAGGAAATTGGCTATAAATCCCACTTTAACAAGCTGTTAGTGCATTCTGAGTGTGGAATTCTGACTCTCACACTCATTATGCCCAGTGTATAAATGGCTCAGGCAGAGGATGCATGTTCTAGCATACACAGCCTAGTATCTGAACCTTGAGGTCTAGAAACAACATTATGCCCTTTCAAGTTCAGAAATTTTTCAAACAATATGATGGTGCAGTAGTTAATCTTGACTTTTGTCATGGTCTGAATGATTGTGGACCCTCCCATTCATGTTTTGAAACCACTTCTCAATGTATTAGGGATGGTGTTAGGAGGTTTTGGGAGATTATTTGATCATGAGGATCAAGCCTCAATTACAAAAGTCCTAGAGAGATCTCTTTACTTTCTCCGCTGTGAAGACACAGTAAGAAGGCACTGGCACAGACTAAGATAAACATGGTTTAATAGATTCTTTGAGTGTGGCCTTAATCTGTTTGTGCTGTTAGAATATCACTGATTGTGTTTATTAGCATGTTAATACATTTATTCCCTACAGCTCTGGAGGCAGGTAGGGCTAAGGTCAGTTGCTGGTAGATTTGGTATCTATGGAGATCCTGCTTCCTCTTCATAGAAGGTTGTCTCTCTGCAATAATCCCAGAGAGTAGAAGACACAAGAGATCTCTTTGAACTATCTGATAAGGGCTCAACTCTTGAGGCCTTGAGGCCCCGCCACATGTCTTAATCGTCTTCTCCTAATAACCCACCTCCCAATACTACCACACTGAGGATGTCATTTCATGATGTGATTGAAGGCCCTAGGCAGTCAGCAGGCTAGGCACACTCTCTGCACTCTGCTGGATACAATGAGGGGGACAGAAGCATGACCCAGGCTTTTCCCAAGAAGGTGATGATGGACACACAAGGAAAATTGGGTTAAATGTCTTTGTGCAGTTGGAAGCCAGTTGGTATTCACAGATGAGAGAACCAGCTCATCATGGAAATTATGTTTTGAAGTGAACCTTGTAGGGCATAGATATGAGGATGCATCGTGGGTATTAGAGGAGAGCACCGGAAACCACACATCTGTTAGTCAAGGCTCCAGTGAAGCAGGCCAGTCATAGAAAGACAAATATATGAGTTCTGAAAAAAATCATTCTCATAGAAATATAAAGGAGAAAGGATTGTTGTCAGAGGATAGAGGTGGGAAGTGAAGGGTGGATGTCAGAAAAGGCCATGAAAATCAGAAAAACCACAGGAATGGCATTCAGTAATCTATTACACAGCATGGTCACCACAGTGGACAGTAATGTTTTTTTTTTCAACACTAATAAAATTGATTGTTAACGTCCTTGTCAAAGAATGATAAATTGGGCTAGAGAGATGGCTCCACAGTTAAGATCTTGCCCTGACTGCTCTTGCAGAGGAACCAGGTTTGGTTCACAGCATCCACACAGTGGCTAATAACCATTTTTAATTCCAGTTCCAGGGGTTCTGATGCTCTCTTCTCCCTCCATGTGCTGAGCATGCCTGTAGTGCACATACATACACATAGGCAAAACACTCATACACATAGAAATAAAATATTTTAAAATGATAAAGTATCGAATTGAATCTTTCTGTAATGTATACATAGATCAGAGCAATAGAAATAAATTTAAAAGAGAGAAGGCTCATGAGAGGTAATGAAGGTTAATACCACAGCTCATTAAGAAGGACCATAAATACGAAAGCACACAGCGGGAGACAGAGTCGTGTTGATATGACTGTTCATGGAGGTGGAACCAAGAGCTAGGGATGATCGTGAGGCAGCCAGAAAGACAAGAGCTCAGAGCAATGGTAGCCAAGAAAGAACTCTGAATGTGTAGTGAGAAAGAGGGGCATTGTTCAAATACAATACCACAATGGGAAGACCAGGTGACTTGGAAAATATGGTTCTCAAAGGAGAGTATCCTTTCTACAGGGAGGCGATGACCCTTTTCTTTTTCTCCTGTTCTGGTCTTACTAAAGCTCAAAGGCATGAGTTGCAGTTTCACTGACATTGTGCAGTCAGGCGCCAATCACCTTTGTAAGGCCTGGAGTGCCTGTCCTGGTGACTGTGATCCTTCTCTGCAGCTTAGATGCTAACAGGGCAAACATGTTACCATTTGCCTGCCTTCTTATTCTTTCTTACTTCACTGCTGATTCTGGCCAGTGGCAAATCCCACGGAAATAGTGCTGCCTGCTGGATTTGAAGCAGAAGTGTTGACCAATAGCCTGGCAGAGATGCTGTACAGATACATATATACATTTTGCAAAGTTTCTTTTCCGCATTTTGTAATTGATGTGCTGGGTGTTGACTGGATTTCCAGCCCAGGAGACTGCAGAAGGTCATGTCGCTGTGTGTGACTTGGTCTCCTGAGACAGTTATTCTTCCATTTCCATCCTTGCTTTATAGGAGAGAAAAAAGCTATTCCATGTTACAGTGTTCCCATTCCCTTCTAATTAGCATTGTTTTTTTCTGATTTTGTCAGATTCCACTAATGCCAAGCAGCACAATTATCTTACACAGTGACTCACAGTTTCTGGGTGTCCTGACACAGCCTGCTAGATAAGGCTGGCTACTGTCTCAGGTTGTGTCTGCTTTGGACTGACAATGAAAAAGTAAATTGAAGGCTGGGGTCATAGTTCAGAGGTAGTATGTACTTTGCCTGTGTGAAGCTTTAGGTTCAATCTCCAACACCCACTTAAAGAAACGGAGGAAGAGAGGGAAGAGAAGAAAGAAAAGAAGTGGAAAAAAAGAAATAAGTTCAAATACAAGGGTCTTTTCATGAGACTATATTAGACACCAAGTTATAATCCTTCCTTTCTGTTTACATTGATTTAAGCTTTCATTCATTAAACTCGTAGAGTGTGCCAGGCATTTACTGAACATGTAACTGCCATGTATATGCTTTGTCCTCACTCTGACCCTTCTACGTGGGCATTGTTTTCTCCAAACTACCAATGGGAAAATAGAGGCTTAGAGGTTGTTCATGGTCACTCTGGTAAGTAATGTCATCATCATTTTCTTCATTCATTTTTAGTAGGCGATCATAGCTTCTGAAAGGCCTTGTCACAACAGGGCTGATTATCTCCAAGTTAGATGTGAGGGAACATGTCTCAGCCTTCCTGAGCTGCTCTGCTGATGCCTGGCTGAGGTGTCATGACAAATGACACCCAGAAAACCTGAATCCTGTACTGTCATCCCAGTTGAAAGATGGAATTCTGCATCACTAAGAAGTCAGCATTGGCTGACTCCAGAGCTGAAATGAACATGAGTGGCTATCTGTTCCACTCTTGATGTTATGAGGAGATGTTATGTTGAACTAAGAGACCAGGCAGACATGCCAGAGGGCACACCGCCTCTTTCTGTTGTTATCAGTTAATACTGCTAACATTAGCAATATCAATAAGCCTTTTTAATACTAACAGTTTGAAAGTAAAAGCATATGCCCAATGTGGTAGCACACGCCTTTAATCCCAACACTTGGGGGCCAGAGGCAGGTGGATCAGTTCCAGGCCACCTAGGGCTACAGGGAGACCCTATCTCAAAAATACCAAAAAGAAAAAGAAAGACAAAAAAAGGGAAAGAAAGAACTTGTAAGTTATTATTATGATTTGTAGATAAGGTTCATTGTGTGATTTAAATAACATTTTTTATTCTATTAGACCTTTACTGGAAAGTAAATATTGCTCTATAATATCTATTTCTCAGCACTGAAGTTGGGCTTAGAGACACTGCTCAGAGAAGGAGAGGTAGCAGCCCAGCTTCCGCACTAGGCAGATCTTCCTGCTGACCATCCAAAGCCTCTCCCTAGACATGATGCTTTGTCTCTAAGCCCAAGAAGGAGCATTGGCAACTGTGTGCCACCTACAATCGACTGCTCTGAAGAGGGCAGATCGAGCTGAGGAGGTTCATGCCCTGGAAAGCTAGGGCCTCCAGTGTGGCTCCGAGACTCTGTGACCCAACTCCAAATTTGGAGGCACTGACACCCCCAGAGTCTACCACTCTTCACAACACTACTGGGATCTGTGTGACTTTCTGGGCCCCACATGTCACTGGCACTCTATTCTTTTACTTTTTCTTCCTTAGTAGATTTAGCACCAAACAGTAACTCACGAACAAAGTGTTTCCTACATCTTGTGCTCTCTTGAGACAAATATCTGCATTCCATGACATTTCCCATCTGCCTGAACAGTTCTCTGTCATATCCTACAGCCCTGAAACCCTGAGCTCTTTGTGTGCTTTCAGATTCACGTTTCTCATCTTGCCCATGTCTTCCACGGACTGTGGAACCATACCTAGAAGTTGGTAACAGAAGATAATGCTTATTAAAAATAACTTGGAAAGAATACCAGGAAATAGGGGCTAAGCACATTTTTTGTGCCAACTCATCAAGTGCTATAATAAGGTCTCCTCTTTTTCCTTATGTTTGGTGCCTACTAATCAGTAATGAGAATATATTAAGGATCCCATCATATTCTAATGGTCTGACACCTCACTAGCACAGCAGCTTTGTTAGCTGGCTCACCATATGGCCATCATTTGGAAACAGGATGTTCTGGTTTTTGGAAAAGAATACTGAGTATCACACATTCAAGGAGAGTGCCCATGCAAAGATGCAGAAGGGAACAGCCTAGGAAATGAGATTTCAGTATACAAGGCCTAGAACATGAAGAGATACATCATGTCTGTGATGAAAATATTCAAGGTCAATGCCATAACTTCCTAATCTAAAGCCTACAGTCTATCCGTACCAAAAGGCACTATAAATGGCCTAATTCCAGATGCCCAGATCCCATTGCAAAAACACAAACACTATGTCTCTTTCAAAAATAAGTACAGCAATAGTGATGCTCATTGAGGAAAGTAAGTTAGATGACACACAGGACAATGAATTCAAAATAGCAATTATAAATATGTTTAAGACACTCAGAGAGGGTATGAATAAATACTAGTATAAAAATAGCAAAATGAAAAAAAGCTTAGCAGAAAGTCTCAGCATAGAATAGATCAAGTGGAGAATATCAAGTTCTGAAGACAAGGTAGAGGAATTGAATCATCCAAAGAAAATGATAAATCTAAAACAACACATAAAAAGAACATGCAGAAACTGTGGGACATAAAGACCAAGTTTATGAAAAATAGGTACAAAGGAATGAGAAGAAGTCCAGGTCAAAGGCACTGAAATATTTTCAGCAAAATCACAGAAGAAAATTTACCAAATTTAAAGGAAGTGATGCCTATCCAGTTGCAAGATTCACTCAGAACCTTAAATAGGTAGAATCAGAAAAGAAACTCCCCACATCATATAATAATCCAAACACTAACTGTACAGAACAAAGTAAGATTATTGAGAGCTGCAAGAGAGAAAGACCAAATCATATATAAAGGCAGGCCTATAATAATAACAGGTGATTTTTCAGTGGAGAGGGCAGAAGCCTATATATCTTGGACTGGTGAATTATAAATTCTGTAAGACTACAGATGCCACCCCCCAAGCTATTATAAGCCGTCAGTCACAATCAAATGATAAGGAAGAACTTAACAAAATAAACTCATGTTAAATAATTGATGACCAGTAAGCCAGCCCTACAGAGGATACTTAAAGGAATACTTCAGGCTGAAAAAAAGATAAGCATATCCGAACTGTGACAGCAAAAATAACAATGTTTTGTCATTGAATAAACAAAGGAGGACTAAGAAAACAAACATGATAATCATCAAAATGATAGGAATAAATACGCATCCTTCAGTACTTACTTTGAACTTCAGTAGTCTCAATTCCCCAACTAGAAGACATAGACTAGTAGATCAGATTAAAAATCAAGATCAATCCTTTCACTCCCTTTGAGAAACACCTCACTATCAAAGACTGAAACCATTTTACAGTGAAAGAATGGTGTTCTAGTTTGTTTTCAATTGCTGTGACAAAACACTCTGACCAATACTAACTTGAGGAGCAAAGGGTATATCTGACTTTCATCTTCTGGGTTGCAGTTCATTACTGAGAGCCCAAGATAGGAACTCAGGCCAAGAATCTGGAGGCAAAAGGCATGGAGGCAGGCTGCTTACTGACTTGTTCCCCAGCTCATGCCCAACCTGCTTTCTTATACAATACAAGACCACCTGTGCAGGGGTGACACCACCCACAGTGGACTGGGCCTCCCACATCACTCAACAATCAAGAAAGTACCCCACAGACATGGCCAGAAGCCAGTCTAATGGAGGCAGTTTCCCCACTGTGGCTCCCGCTACCCAGGTGTGTCAAGTTGACAACTAAAACTATCCAGTACAATTCATCAAGAGGACATTACAATCTGAAACATATATGCTGCAAACTGGGTTGTACCCAACTTCATAAAGAAAATGCTACCAGACATAAAGCAACAGATCATCCCCCAAACATTAATAGTAGATGACTTCAATATCCCACTTTCACTAATGGATGAATTATTCAGACAAAAAATGAACAGAGAAATAATATATCTAAATATCATCATAGGTCAAATAAACATAACCGTTATCTGCAGTACATTCGATCCAAACACTAGAGAACACACATTCTTTTCAGCAACCCATGGAGTCTTTACTAAAATAGACCAATATTGGAAGACAAAATATCTTTCAACAAACACAAGGAAATTGAAATAACCCCTTGTGTCTTATCTGACCACAATGGAATAAAGCCATATATCACCAACAATTTAAACCACAGAAGATAAACATAGTCATGGAAGTTGAACAACACACTACTAAATGATGAGTGGATCACTGGAGAAATGAAGAAGGAAATTGAATTCTTCCGCAGTTTAATGGAAATGAAAACATAACACTAAAATATATGGGATGCAGTGAAGACAGTCCTAAGAGGGGGATTTATAGCTCTGAGTGTCTCCAAAAAGCCAACAACAAGCATCAAACAACTTAATTAAGCATCAGTAGGCCATGGAAAATAAGATAAAACAATACCCAAAACCCAAAGATGAGAGAGATAAGATCAAATTAGAAATTAATGAAATATAAATTTTAAAAAATATAAATATATAATATTCAGAGTAGGGCCTTTAAAAAGATTAACAAGATTGACAAATCTTTTCCCAAAAGGAACAGAAGATTCAAGTTCATAAAATTAAAGATGAAGAAAGATATAACAGACAATGAAATCAAGAGTATTGTAAGGACATATTTCCAAATCATTTGTTCCACCAAACTGGAAAACCTAAAAGAAATAACTGAATTTCTCATTGTCTATGATATGCCAATTAAACAAAGAAGAGAAAAAAATTAAACAGATCCATAATGAGAAAGGAGATTTAAATAGCAACACTCTCTCCTAAGAACAACGAAGCCCAGGCCTAGATGGATTTACTGCGGAATCTCACCAGAACTTTCAAGATGAACATAACAGATGATTATTAAACTATTTACTAAAAAGAAAAATAAAGAGCACTTTCAAGTTATTTGTATGAAGCCAGGATTACACTAATGCTTAAACCAGATAAAGACACACCGAAAGAGAAAATTATAGACCAGTATCCTCAATGAACATAAATGTAAAGCTGGTCAATAAAATACTTTTATAAACCAAATTCAAGAGCATATCATAAAGATCATCTAACACAACCACGTTATCTTCATCCTAGAAATTCAGGGATGGTTCAACAGATGTAAATTCATACATGTAATCCATCCCATCAATGGGCTGAAGGACAGAAATCACATGATCATATTATTAGATGCAGACTTTGACAAAATCTAATATCCTGGGAAGATGAGAGATACAGGGAACATAGCTCAGCATAAAAAACGCACCATACAGCAAACCAATAGCCAGTATCACTCTCAGTGGAGAAAAAATTCAAAGCATTTCCAGTAAAATCAGGAACAAGACAAGGATGTTCACTCTCTCCACTCATGTCCGAAATGGTACTAGACCAGTAAGACTCCAAAAATAGATTAAGTGGTACAAATAGATAAGTAGGGTGTCAAAGAATCCTTATTTGCAGGTGATGTGATTCTATATGTAAATTACCCTAGAGATTCCACCAAAGACCTCCTTAAGTTCAGCAAAGTGAAGGGATACAACATTAACATGCAGATAGCTTTCTTATATGCCTGTGGAAAACATGCTGAGAAAGAGACCAAAGAACAGTCCCATTCACAATAGCCAAAAAAAAAAAAAAAAGTCAGCATAAACATAGCCAAGGAAGTGAAAGGCTTGTACAATGAAAACTTTTAATAGTGAAGAATGAAACCAGGTATGGTAGTATACACCTTTAATCCAAGTATCAGGAAAGCAGAGGCAGGTAGATCTCTTTGAGTTCCAGGCCAGCCAGGGCTACAGAGTGAAACTCTGTCTCTGCAAACAAACAAAAAAACAACAAAATCAAAAACACTGAAGAAAGAAACCAAAGACACCAGAAGATGGAAGGACCTCCCATGCTCATGGGTCAATAAGGTTAATATTGTGAAATTGGCCATCATATAAAAAGCAATTTAAAGTTTTAACACAATCCCTATCCATTCCAACACTGTTGTTAACTGAAAAAAAAAAAGCCTTACCATTTATATGGAATCACAAAAGACCTAAGATAACTAAAATAAATATGAACAATAAAAGCATGCTGGAAGTATCACCATTCTTGATTTCAAGTGTTACCACAGAGCTCAGCTAACATAAACAGCATGGTGCCGGCATAGAAGCAAACACATCAATGGAACAGAATTAAGGCTCTAAATATAAGCCCACTCAGCCACCTAATTTTTACAAGCCAAAAATACACACACACACACACACACACACACACATATACACACACGGGGTGGGGGGAGATAGCATCTTCAACAAATCATGCTGGTCAGATTGCATGGCTACATGAAGAAGATCAAGATCCTTATATTTCACCCTGTAGGAAACAACTACAAATGGATCAAGGATCCCAACATAAGACTTGATATACTGAATCTCTCAGAGGAGAAGGTAGGGAATACATTTCAGTTTATAGGCATAGGTAAGGAATTTCTGAATAGGATTCTGGTAGCACAGGAACTAAGATAAACAATTGAGAATTGGGCTCTCATAAAACAAAAAAGCTTCTCTGCAAAAAAGAACACCTTTATTCCAGGGAAGAGGCCACTGACATAATTGGAAAAGCTCTTTACTATCTATAAATCTTACAGGTTATTGTTTATAATATACAAAAAAATTAAAAAACTAAACACCAAGAACAGAAACAACTCATTGAGAAATGTGACATGGAACTAAACAGAGTCCTCAAAAGGAGAAATACAAAGGACTAAGAAATTTTTTTAATTTTCAGTATCTTTTGCTGTCAAGGAAGAACAAATTTATTCAGCTTCATCTTATTCCAGTCAGAATAGCTAAGATCAAAACAAGCAAATGATAACAAATGTGTGTGTGTGTGTGTGTGTGTGTGTGTGTTATATATACATCTATCTATTATCTAACTATCATCCTATCATCTATCTGTGTATATCTGGGCATACCTATTTATCCATATCTGGGCATATTCTCAAAGGACTACCCATCCATGTTCCTTGCTGTCTTATTTACAATAGTCAGGAAATGAAAACAGCCTAGATTTTCATTAGCTGATGAACAGGTAACGAAAATGTTATACATTTGCACAATGGAATTATCCAGCTGGAAAAAATTGAAATTTGTAGGCCAACTATTAGAGCTATAAAATATTCTGTGTGAGGTAACCCAGATCCAAAAAGACAAACACCATATATGCTAGATTGGAATCTTCTGATGTGTCTGACTCTTTCATTATGTGTGTGTAAGCTGGAGTAGCCATAGAAGTCAGGAAACTAGTAAGGGGCCTTGGGATGGGGATTTCAAGGGAAGGGGGACAGAATGGGGTGGTGTGGAGCAGCAAAGGGAAATGATGCATCAGGAATGGGTAAGTGGGTTGGGAGACAGGTGAGCAGGGCTGAGAAGGAGCATGGGGAAGATAACTAACTCTAAAGTCCTTTGAAAAAGCCATATAGAAATCTAATACTACTGCAGATACTTGCAAAAATGAATGTAAGTATACACTTATGTAAAAGGAGCTTAAGTGGTATTAACCTCCTTAGAGACATGGACTACCAAACAAAAAGCCTGATGCTAGGAATGGATTGCCTCTTTTCAAATTCTTGGTTGATGGGGTCCCATGGACCTTCTAAATATTATATATGATCGCAATTGCTCTTGGTTACCCCAGAACTTGATGGTAAGGCCCTATTGCTGAAGACACCACATGAGTGAGCATGTATGTTTACATGAAGAAATCCATCTGGTCCTTTAAGACCCTTCATCCTTTTTATAAACTTTCATAGTTTTGGTAGATATTATGCATACTACTGAGGGAGAAAAATTATCAGCAGTCTTACCCAGTCATGAATGATGCAAGCTGTAATAACTACTGGCCTGGCCTGGCACATTATGCTTACTGGTAAAATAGTGGCACAAATATTTATTATGGCAGTAACTGGCTACTTTTTGGATTGGATTTAAGGCTTGCTCCATAAGAACTCCTATCTGGTACTGTTAACTAGGCCAAAACCCTGTGGCTGGCTGGGTCACAAACTCTAGGAGAAAACCTTATACTTACTCTATATGGTAATTAAACTGCCCCTAAGAACTTATCTTTACACTTGAAGCTTTGTGCATCTCTTAACTGTTATCACAGAAGCTTCTTTTTGAATAGACTAGGATTAATACACGGAGCCACAATTGGTCAGTGTGCAGAGAATAAGAGTGCTTAGCTCTAAACGAGATGCCTGTGTTACACCACTTCTTCCCAAGGCTCAGGATCATTGTGGAAGAGGGGATGGAAAGATCATAAAAGCCACAGCTACTGGATGACTATAACAAAATTGTGTTTTCTGGATATGACTGGTCCACTGTACACATGAATTTGCAATAACTATGTCTGCATACACAAGACGTGCACAAGATGAAGTCAGTCAAAATCTCAGCTTGGATTGGGGAGGGTCTCATAAAATCCCACCCTAAGTTGATGAGCTATTACCAATTGATGGCTTCTCGGGGAGGGAGAGTCAGTTTTACTTCAGGGATGTGGCCCCTGAGAGGCTACTTATGCTCCAGTAGATGGTCCACTCCAGCATCACATACAAGGAGTACTAAATGAATTCTGGGTTAAAAAAGAAAAAGGAATATATGAAGTTGGAAGGGGAAAGTGGTAGGGGAATAGGAGTAAGATGAAAGGGAGGGAATGCAGGATGGATTTGATCAAAACATATGCACGTGTGACATTCCTGAACAATAAAAACTGTTTTGCAAAAAAGGGGGGCAATGTCAAAAAGCAATACACGCGGGGAACATAAGGCCAGGTTAGTGAAACATGTCCAGAATATAAAGCTAGGGAGTACAAGATGTCGGAAACTACAGCGGAGGGAGGGCAGTTCACAGCGACAGCTTCATGTTTGCCACAGACATTTTATCTTGGTATTTTTCCCAACTATGAATATTTCTTCATAAACCACACAGAGCAGCAGTGTGGTTTATCAAAGAGGAGTCAATGTTTTGCAGTAACAGTCAGTCATTCACCAGATTCTTCTGGCTTATCCTGCTGAGCTTTGCCTGTGATATGCTAGAATGGCAGCTCCAGGCCCTTTCCGTGGTGTGGTTTGTTCCCTCGGCTGGGAGGTGCCTCATCTCTGTAACTCATTCCCGACCTTAGAATGCCCCCAAGGCTCATTTTTCGAACGCTTCCCTTTTCTTTACACGCCAGGTTTGTCCTTAGGTATCTTCAGTGTGCTCCTGCCTCAGGCTTTGACACCTGCAACTTTCTTTTTCCTGAGGAACACATGGACACTATTGAATACTTCATAGATCTTGTAAATAAAACCTTGAATTGCCTCATCTAGCATGCCTCTTTCTTCCTCAGAGCTGGTATCTTTCACAGACACCTTACATACATAGCATATGTTTTTCATGTGGAAGGTCATGCTTTCCTCCAGAACATGCATTTTCTTGAGGAGAGGGACTAGTGTTTGCTCTCCATCCTGCCTGTCCTAGTTTCCTATTGCCTATGTGATAAACTGTCGCAAACCCAGCAGATTAAAGGAATACCTGTGTTGCCCTTGGCTCTATAAAAGGAAGCCAGGAGTTGGGGTGGGGGAGCTGGTGGCTTTCTCTGCCTCACAGGCCAGAATCATGGTGCTGGCTATGTTCTCTGGAGGTTCTGAGGCTAGAGAGCATCCAGGTTCTTGAGGTGGGGCAGGATTTAGTTCCTTGTGGTGGTTGCTGTGGATGAAAGTTCATGTCTCCTCGATGGTTTCAACCTGGGGCTCATCTTCTTCATGGCTCTGGGTTCCCTGCCTTCATCTTCAGAGCCAGTGGCTGCCTGACTCCTTTCTTTATCTGCAAATCTGTGCCTGGCTCTCGGTTGAAAACTCTGTTTGGTGATTGGACTATCCCTCAGAGATAATCCGAGATAATCCCTGTATTTTCAGGCCATCACCTTGATTCCATCTGCACAGTGCCTTTGGCCATGTAAAGGATCAAGTTGGCAACCGTGGCCCCAGTGGCAGAGGTGCTGCCTGCCCCATCACCATCCTGTCCAGGACAGCGTAGACAGCACAACGGGAAGATTTGGAGTAGTAATATGATTGGTGTGTCACAGCTGTGTGTTACTGTGTAAGACAGTCATTTAAACAGGGACATAAGTCCTGTTATCACCCCATTTCGCAGATGAAGGGCTGTGCCACAAGTGACTTGCCAAGGTCAGAGCTGCAGGGACTGTTCCATGCTTATGGCACTTTCTTCCTTCTCCCTGCAGATGCGTACCCTAATTCTGAAGTTGTCTATGTGTGGACCAATGGGTCCACCAAGTCTGTGGTGGTGGCAGAAGATGGCTCCAGACTCAATCAGTACCACCTCATGGGGCAGACAGTGGGCACTGAAAACATCAGCACCAGCACAGGTAAGAACTGGCCAGGGCTGTATGCCAGGGACTGCGAGGCATCCTGCATCCGTGGCTTCATGTCCCACTCTGTGGGGAGCACACTGGAAGGGCACAGACCCGGGCATCTACTCTGGCTGCTAGACTCTTCTCAGCTGCCACCTGCCGTTGGTAGTGGCTGAAGAAGGCTGTGTGTCATCCCGCAGCTAGCAACAGGGCACCAGCTACAGTGACTGGGGGCAAGGGACAGGGCATACTGCGGTGCATTTGGTGTCTGCCACCGTGCAAGCAGGCTCTGCCGGGAGGCCCAGCGGATCTGCTTACATAACACCCCTCCCCACCCCTGAGACACATGGCCATCTCTTCAGGGAAGGTGGGCATTCTCTATGTTCCTGAGGTTGAATCTGAAATCATCCTGCCAGCAGAAAAGGAATAGTTGAGGTGGCACCAACAAGGAGACAGGTTGTCCCGATCACACGTGCCCCAATTGCCCCTGTAGGGCTGTCCAGCCTCGTATTAGCTAATAGAATGCAGGTGGGGAGCCCAAAGGGGCAGCATGCATCTGACCTGTGAAACCTTGAAGTTCTGTGACCATATCTCTTCTGACGGAGGGCACCCATGACCCGAGCTGTTACCAGGTAGTGTTGTGGTGATGGGGCACTGGGCTTCAGAGACTCCCCAGGTAGCAGAGGAGGAAAGGAAAGAGGAATGGAAGGAGTGGGCCCTGATCACATGTAGTCTGAGGTTCGGAAGTGCCCTTGGTCGCTTGCTATTTGTTCATGGCCAAACATCTGGCAGGATGTACACAAGACACTAAGCACTTTCTGGGGCACGGCTCTGGCTGCCAACAGCCCTGTACACTGGGCATCCCTGAGTGATGAAGAGAGCCTGAGGGGAGAGCATCCCTATTTGGGTACCAGAGAAAAGGAAGTGGAACCAGGTCTGTCTTTGTGGAAATGCAGGAAAAGCTGTGTGGCAGAATTTGAGGTAAAAAGCTGAGCTGACAAACTTTTGGAGTGGTTTCATGTAGTTTTAAAAACTGTAACTGAGCTTTCTGCCCCCTTTGTGTTCTCCAATGATATCTTTTTAAGAACATGACCAAGTTTTGTTACTTCTAACTCAAAAAGTAAAGCAATACGAAAGCAGCAAGAATTCAAAGTATGACAGTAAGTTCCCACTCTGTTTAGAATGGCATTCACATCTTCAAATGCTGAGAGACAAAATGCGGTCGTTTTAAATGAATGAAGCCTTGCAACTGGTCCTATATCCCGCTTTCTCACTATTCACGTTTCTCTCTTCCATATGAAAGCCCACTCGGACCCTCACCTGCTCTCAGCTGCCTAGGAGTGTTAAAAAAGTGCACCCTACGCCTGCCGCACCTGTAGGCACTAATGAGAACATTGGCTTCCACACTGTAAGAAGACAGCTTTTTCCTCCTGTGATCTGTGATCCTATATCATCATAAGCACATGTCTCAGGGAGCGTGCCTTTCTAAGCTATGGGCTTTGATTCCCACAGTAAGCAGTCTCTAACACTTCAAAGCCCAGTCCACACAGCCAGAAGACCATTCCCCACTCATAGGAAGACTCCACCTGGAGTCTATGCTGGAAGACTCTATTAGACTCCTTTCCTGTGGTCATAGTAACCCAGTAGTACAACTCCAAAGTGACAGCACCCACCCTGTGCCACTCACTCATGGAAGTGTCCAGACCCAAACCCCTCTTAACAGCCTTCACTTCTCAGATCATTCCCCCATCTCTAGGAAGATACACACATGTTCAGTAGGCCTCATTCCCACCCACCTCAGCTCCTTACCAGTTAACCACCAGGACTGCATCGTTCTCGGCAAAGAATGGGAGATTGCCACTCGCCTCCCACACAGCCAGGCAAATCCAGAGAAGGCACTGGGACATCACCCAGTAAATACCTACAGTTTCACAGAACAGAGGGCACTGATCTCTCTGCTGGGTAGCAGAGGAAATGAGCTTCCAGGATCTGAGGCCTGAGCAGCTGCTTCTCACCCTCCACCTGGGCTGGAAAAGCACCAAGCCTTGGGGGACAGTGAGTGTCCCACCTTCCCAGAGCTCCCCAGCTGGGAAACAGGAAGGAGCTGTCCTCTGACAACAAGGCTCTGAGCGGTGTTCCCTCTGCAAAGACTAAATCCTCAGATCCTGATTGCAGTGACCTGCAAAGTGGTGAGGGTGTGGGGAACATGACACAGATTGACTAGGGATTAGTGAAACACAAATCTGATTTTCTCCAGAAAAGCATCCGCCACAGCCAGGGCTGGAGCTCAAGATAGTTTAGGAAAGGCCCTTTAAGAAAACCAGGCATGTTCCCCCGCCCTTTCCCAAACCAAATAACACAAATAAGCCCTAGCCAAACTCAAAGGTATTAGAGTGGTGGGGGGGGGGGCATGAGCCCCTCTGGTGAGAGGAATCCTGGCTAGAACGGAGGGAACTGATTAGACTGCTTGGCATGTCTGCAGGTGAATACACCATCATGACTGCTCATTTCCACCTGAAGAGGAAGATCGGGTACTTTGTCATCCAGACCTACCTTCCCTGCATCATGACCGTCATCCTATCCCAGGTGTCTTTTTGGTTAAATCGAGAATCTGTCCCAGCCAGGACAGTTTTTGGTGAGTGTCTCCTAGTCAAGGTTGACATTGGTATCTTGTGGCTGATCTTTAGGTGACTGATGTCACTGCTAAAACTGTTCCCCCAGTCCCATGTGTTAACAGTCTGATCACTCTCCTGACACTTTTTGGAGGTGATAGAACCTTTAAGCGACAGGGCCTGGTATAAGTCAGGTGTGCCCTTGAAGGGAACTCTGGGATGTTAGTCTCTTGCTCTCTTTTGCTTCTTGGTTACTGTGAGGTGAGATTCTTTGTTCCACTATGTGCTCCTGACACAATGCACTGCTCTACTACAGGCTCAAATTCAATAAAGCCAGCTGTGTTCCAAAGCAAACCTTTCTTCTTTTTAAGCTAATAACCTCAGGCATTTTGTAACAGTAATAGAAAGATGATCCACAGTCACCACACTTCCAATATTGCCCATTCATTCTGACCTGGGGAGAAATTGACTATTTCATTAAGAATTTTAAATTAAGAAATGGGGTTTAGAATTTTTCTCTGAATGAGAATTTATGGAATAATATGTGTTCTGCTTGGTAATTATTCCCATTTAAAATAACTTTCTTCACTGGTAGCCTTTTTAAAAGAAGAATTGAGACTACAGGCTTCGCTCCAGCCTTCCCTCCCTCTCTTTTGTTCTCAATCCCAGGATCTTATGCCTGCAAGACAAGAACTTTAGCACTGAGCTATGCCCCCAGGCTTGGCACAGTAGTATTTTCCTGTTGCTTATAAAGTATTTCTTTGTGAGTTTTCAGATGATTTCCTTTGAAACGCAATCCAACTTTAAAATCTTCTACCAAGTGCAGCTGTTACAGGAAAGATAAGGCAAGAAACCAGGTTGGTTTAGGAAGCAGGTTTTATTTAGGCTGTAGCCTGATCCAGAGGACTTAAGTCTAAAAGTCTAGACCCCAAAGAGTGGAAGTTCATACACTGTGTATCTTGGGTAATGATACACATTGCAGTATAGGCAAATTACATAGTTTGGCTAACAGCAACATTATAAAAATCAAGAAGTTTGTCTAGTTCTTTTTAAAAATATTTTTATTTTATGTGTATACGTGTATTGTATTGCCTGCATGCATGTAAGTGCACCTGTGTCGTACAATGCTACCAGGGTTAGACAAGGGCATCATGTCCCCTGGAACTGGAGTTATGGACAGTTGTTAGCTATCATGTGGGTGCTGGGAATTGAACCAGGGTCCTCCTAATTGCTGAGCCATCTTTCCAGCCCATTTTGTCTAGTTCTTGAAAGGAAAAATGAATGTGAAAAGTACCTGTCAAAGATAAATAGAATTGAGGATGTTTCATTAGGACATAAGGCAAGGGGATCTAGCTAGTTGTGGCAGCCTTCTAACCACAAGAGGGAGGGGGGAGTAAGGGGGAGACAGAGAGGGAGAGAGAGGACTAGAAAAGCATTATTTTGTGTCCTTAGAACATCAAGACAGAAGGATCTAGTTCAGAAAATTCTTTGGCATAGAGGACAGAGTTGAATATCACCTTGAAGATCACTTCACTAATCAGCTTTCTCTCACTGCAACAAAATGCCTGTGCTAATCAATTTTAAAAGAAGAATGGTTTATTTTGGATCATAGTTTAAGATTTAAGTACATGGTCAGTCAGATGTGTTGCTTCGGGGCCCAAAGCAGTACATCATGTAAAGATGTTCACCTCATAGCAGGCGTGTGTGTGTGTCTGTGTGTGTGTGTGTGTGTGTGTGTGTGTGTGTGTGTGAGAGAGAGAGAGAGAGAGAGAGAGAGAGAGAGAGAGAGATGCAGACAGAAGCTGGAATCCTCAAATCCCTTTCTAGCCATGCCCTCCATCACTGGAAGATCATATGCTAGGCTCCAACTCCTCCCACTAGCATCCCAAACTGGGGGCTTAGCCTTCAACACACCAGGCCTTTGGGTTTACACTTGTCCAAAGGACACACTCATTCCCCTCCCACTTAGGAAGAGATTCTAAAAGCAGTTTTGCAGTTCACTGTGTCTATAGAGCTCATAGTGTTTCAGGTACTATGTGCAGAGAGACTAGACACTAAGGCATTTCTTTCCTCCAGGAAGCAGTTTATTGTCCTAACTGGCTTCGTAAGATAGTTCTCACAAAAGCTGAGCCTTGGTTAAAGAAACACCCAGGCTTTTATACCCTATATGACTTTCCCTTTATAGTTCAGGTTGTTTTGTCTCCTATATATGGTAACATACATATCTGGACTGGTGTTCAGCGCTATAAGGTCATGATGGGCAGAGCTACATATGTGAACTCAGGCATAGGCCATGTTGCATTCTTTTTTCTTTGTTCCGGGAGGCTCCTTCCACAGTGTCTTTCTGTACTGTGAAGTACAGTTCACCACAGCTTCTGCTTCTGCCACTCCCTTTCCACAGTAGGGAGGTGTTCATGTGTACTTTATTTTGATGGTATGTGGGAAGCCCAGGAGCCTGGGGACTTTATGAGAGAGGAGAACAGGAGTGGCCCCTGCCCATCACTCTCTTCCAAACTGTCACCTTCCCTAACCTGACTCAACTTCAGATACTTAAACAAGGTAAGGAGATTGGCTCATGGCAAGGCAGTCCTCATACCCTAAGTTAATGGACCTAATAAACTCTTCAGTGGAAATTTAATTGTCAGGTATGGGGAACATTTGAAAAGTATTTTCTGTGAGTCTGCTTCTTCTTGGAGATTCCCAACACATGTTCAAATGTTAAAGGACTCAAGAAGAGGTAAGAGGCATGTTTGAGCTTCTGTATAGAACTCTTCCCTCAGAACAAGCCATTTACTGGATTTCTAAGATAATCAAAAAGTAGAATCATGACATCTACAGATGTCTTTAGGCATTGATTCCAAGGTGGGTCCATGCTGTGGGTGCACATCCCCACCTGTGAAGGATGGAGTTGCAGGAGAACTCAGAACTTCTTGACCACCATTGACTTGTAACTCTTCACCCTATATTAGCTTCCTATGGCTTCTATATCACAGTTCTACCTGCCGGGTAGCTTAGAAACGTGCTTGTTTCACAATTCTTAAGGGTAGAAACCCAGGATGAGGGTGATGGAAGGGTTGGTTCATCCTGAGGCTGTGAAGGAGACTGTAGTCTAGGCATCTGTCTTTGCCTTCTGGTAGCTATTGGATCCCTGTGGATGCACATTCCCAGTGTGTGCCCAGGGTGCGCATTTGCTCTGAATTTCCTCTTTTAAGGAATGTTGGTCATACTGGATTAGGGCCCAACAAATACCTATACCTATCTTAATATCATTACTTCCATAAGGGCCCAGTTCCTTATGAGACTGCATTCCCAGATAGTAAAGGTTAGGACTTCCACATGTCAATTTTAAGAGCATCACAATTTGATCCATACCAGGTACATTGTAGCCACATAGGTACTTGTGCATGCTGACAGAAGTGTGTAAGGACGGAAACTGCCTGGATTTTGAGTCCCCATTCCTGACTCCAGAGATGGGCTGTCTCCTTTACAAGCTAGGAATTGGGGTGCAATGATCAATATCTGTAAATCTCCAGCTCCACCTGCCCAATAGAGACAGTACACCCTTACAGAATGTAGCTTTGGTCAGAGGCTGACACTCAGCTGATACCATGCACATCTTTCCATCTAAAGGCATGTCCTCTACAGAAGGACCTGCCCTTGTTGTATGGTTACTGCAATGCTTCTCAAGAGGCCACAGCCATCTCAAGTGGGCATTGCTCCTGCTCTGAGGGAGTGAAAAGCTCTGTCTGCTGCAGCTGCATTAGCTCTTTAGGAGTCTGCGTGCTGGTCCATGCACAGGGAAAGAACATGTCACATCACTTTGCCCCAGCCCACTGTTTACAAGTGCACAGTGAATCTTCATGGAACACTCTGTGAAGGGCTGTGTGAAGGTCATTGTCTAATGTCCAAGGTCTCCAAGCTCTTGTCTTAGAACCACAAAGACACCATTCATCTAAAACATATTTGTAAGTCCAACATTTGCCCAGAATTATCCAAAGAAAGGGAACATAGCTACACAGAATGTAGACCGAAATCCCTGCCCTCCTCAGCTTGGTTTTTAGAGGAAGGAAACAGCTGTGATCAGCGAGGTAAGTGATGTTTCCGCTGCATAGAGTGCACCGAACGCTGTGAGCACCTTCATGGAGAAAGGAGAAAGGAGCCAGTTGGGGCTAGAGCAGGAGGCCTTGTGCTCTGCCATGTTCAGGGAAGGGGCTCTGGGACCAGAACTACTGATCTCTGTTCCCCTTCTGTCTTCTGTCATCAACATGACCCTGCAGGGGTGACCACAGTGCTCACCATGACGACACTCAGCATCAGTGCCCGGAACTCGCTGCCCAAAGTGGCTTATGCCACTGCCATGGACTGGTTCATTGCTGTGTGCTATGCATTTGTCTTTTCTGCGCTGATCGAATTTGCCACAGTCAACTACTTTACCAAGAGAGGATGGGCCTGGGATGGCAAGAAGGCTCTGGAAGCAGCCAAGATCAAGGTAATCACTTATGTCCTCCTCCTTTCTTTCAGCTTCCATTGAGTCTGAGTCCTAATAGGAGACAAAGGATTTCCCCTTCCTGTCTCTCTCCTCAAAACGATTCTTCCATTTACATGCGAGGCTTTACAAGTCCTTACTTATAACAAGTCACTTGTCTAATTTATTTTAAATCATCAATTTCATGCAAGCAAAAGGTCTGATGTTATACAAATGACTTGGGCTTATTTATATTAAAGTCTGTTATTTTTGCAAGTCATCTTGGGATGCAAGTTTTAACGGTAAGATTCATTTTCCAGCCTGTTCTTTGCCACCAAGTCACTCATGGTGTCTTCTTCGAGGTGGTCACTGGGCTGTGGAGAGGACATACAGTGTAATAGAAGCCATCAATCAGACCTGACAATAATTTGGGTCACTCAAGTTGTGAGAACGAGTGGTTGTAAGAAGTTACTCTGTTCAGATGATCACTCAATAAGTACTTCAAGGTAGCTTTGCCCAAATTTAAGGAACAGCTGAAGGAAAAGAGTTGAGTTAGGTCTCAAACTAAATCACTTCCTCGGGGAGATGAGGAAACATAAACATGCATGGAAAACAAAACTACCCTTGACACACTGCCGATTATACCACACATGAAACACATATTTAAGCAAATTATTTGTGCCGAGAGATGAGGTCAGTACTGCTGGAGGAAGATTGAAAGGAAGGCATAACCTGTCTTCTGGGAAGTCAGCGTGAAGTTGAGTTAATAATGGTTCAGACACGGGAGGAATTAGATGTCCTGACCTCCCCACTCAGGGCCACACACTAGCACTCTCATCCCATGGAGACTGTCTGGTTCTGGTCCCCTCTCAGCCCTTGCTTGCTCTGGATTGGGTACTGTATTTCTTTTCCCAAGGAGAGTCATAGGATCTGACTTTGCCATGGACTGTCCTTGCTTCCAAGCCAGCAGTCCATTCTCATGCCCTGTGCTATTCCAGAGTCCCACCTGCAAGGCCAGCTCAACATGTCGGCACTGCCCTCTCATGGACAATGGGAGGGAAGAGGCTGATATATAGAAGCCTTCACTGGGAGTATGCCACAGTCTTAACTTTAAGTTTTCTTTACTCCTGAGTGGCAGTTTATGAAAGTATGCTAACCCTGAGGTTATTTATCCAGGCTCACTAGGTGACCATTGGGTATCTTTGCCCTAGTGTCTGTTGCTTCAGCATAGTGACTGTTTGGGTTTATTTTTGGGAAACAAAAATGATCTGGCTACAATGGATGACCCATGGGGAGCTGTGAAATTATTTGTGGAGACAGGGTATCCTTAGACTTTGCCACTTAGAAATGGCAGCCCAAAACAACCAAAGAGATTTTTTTGTTAGAGAGAAACAAGAATGGAGGAGTGTGGGGAGAGGAGGTTCGCCAAAACCACCCCTTGCCAGAAGGACATGCTTGCCAACTTCCTGAACTATAGATGTTTGCCAGATGCCTGGACAGATGTTTACCAGTCTGCCACTGGTAATAAACTAGATTTGGCCAAGTCTGAATAGAAGGACTCTTGAGAGGTCATTCAACAAATCAAAGTGGTAGGTAGTCCATGACTGAGTTCAAGTGCACAGGGAGGCCAAGGCAGCTGGAGAGACCTAACATGCTGTTAGAAGCTGCTCCTGACATGGCTTGGAGCAGGCTCCATGCACTAGGTCTGGGAAGCAGTGGATGAAGGGAACGTGGACTCACTAATCTTGCATGCACACAGTGTGCCATGCTCAGTCCTACGAAACTTCAAGATGATGAGCTACTTGCTGGAAGGCTGTGGTGTTGCCTCCACCCCGTGCTGGAATGGCTGTGTGTGTGTGGAGCATCACATTGTCACGCATGCCAGGCACACCCTTAGACCTCAGGGAGTGAGTGTGAATGTGTACACCTAGTGGTAATCTGCTGTAAGTTGATGATTACTTAGAAGTGAAAAGAACTCAAGGAACATAGAAAATAGACTGTGCTCTCCATTGCTTGATGGGTATCTAAAAAGGGAAGAAGTCAGATGTGGCAGAGGATGCCACAGCTCTGTGTGCAGGCTCAGCAAAGCCTCAGATAACTCATAGTGGAGCTCTAGTGCAAGTGCTCTGGGGACCCAGCAGGGAAGTGATGCTCCTGATTCACTGCTTGCTGTGTGTCTGTCTTCTAAAGAAGGTTGTGGCTAGAGACAGGACAGGCAGCTCTCTGCAGCCGAGGCTGTCTCTGAAGGAGCTGACCACTGGCCATAGTGATCACAGCTGAGCAGCAAAGCCTTTCTGGAAGAGGAATCCAAGAACATATCTCCATGCGGACCACACCCACCGGAACTGTATTGAGCCCAGTGGTTCCACACTCTTTTCATGCTCATTCCTACTTAAAAACACTTGATATCATGACACAGTAGTATGGTTCGTTGTTCGTATTCACAGGTTCCATATCTTTGGATTCAACTAACCACAAATCAAACTGTTGAGGAAAATATTGTATAAGTACTGAATGGTCACAGAATTTATTTTCTGATATTTTTTTCCTAAACAATACAGTATAATAACTATTTATAAACATTTACATTGTGTTAGGAATTAGAAGCCATCCATAGATGCTTTAAAGCATGTGGGAAGATGTGTCTAAGTTATAGGCAAACCCTAAGCCCTTGAGCAGCTTGAGATCTTTATAACTATGGAGTCCTAGAACAAACCACTGAAGGATGCTGAGGGATATTTTTGTCTTCTGTTATATTCTTTTCCTGATTTCCCAGAGATGAAAACCATTCAAAGCAATAAGTCTCACTAATATCTTTTGGCAGACCGGCATGGAACTTACATGAGGGTTTTCTGAAGCATTGCCCACTTCCCTCCCACTCTGCCCTTCAAGGGCCCCCAGATAGTCTCCCTAATCCCTATACTGGCTCAGCATTTCCTTTGCCTCTGTTCCCACCTGCCTCCCATTCCTGCTTTTCCTTTATACTTATTAGTTTGTTTATATGAGTGGTTGTTTCCCAAATTTTGTTTAGTGAGATTCCATTACATTGATAATACAATTGAATTGTTTATCCAACATTTTATTATGCATATTTTCAAACACACAGCCACAATGAAAACACATGTATAAGACACACCTCTCTACTCTGAACATTTTTACTATGTTTATGTCATCACCATCTATGTGTTCTCTCCCTCCCTCCATCTGTCTATTCACCCAGCAATTCATACATATGTCCACTCATCCACTGATCATCCAGCTATCATCCATCTATCCATCTTCCATCCATCATCCACTTTATTTATTTGGTGTGTATTAAAATAAATGTCAGACAGTAGTAATAGGTTTCTTACTCAGTACATCAGCATGCAGTCATTAACCAGAGTTTAATTTCATTCAATGTTTTATGTTTTATTTTCTTAAAGCAAAATTTACACAGCACAGTACACAAATACTAAGTAAAACTCTGAGTTATACTTAATATAACTCAACTTTGTTGAGTTCTGGCAAAAACATACTCCTTTGCATCCGAAATCTCTGTCAAGGTAGAGAAAATCACTAGTTTTTAGGAAGGTCAACAGATCTCATTTTAAGCAGCTCCTATCTCACCTCTCCACATGTAACCAAGATTATGATTTTTCCAAATAAATTCTTCCCTGTTCTAGAATTTCATGTACAAAACTAGAACATTGTACACAAGCATGTTGACAAGCCGAATCCAGAACAATCAGAACTGGAGACAACCCAGGTACCCATCAACAGGTGATGAACAGTTACCCATTCTTACCAAGAAATACTACTCAGAAATAAAAGAAATGAGCCACCAATGGAGGCAGCAACATGTGATGCTCAGAAGTATAATGCCGAGTAAGATACGCCTTGCACCAAGAAGCACATTCTGTGGTGACCATTTTTAATCACCCTCTTTAACTCTCTATAAATCATTCGCTAGAAAGTCCTTCATAGCAAACTATATACAGTGTTTACTCCCACAGCAATACTTTAATTTTTAAAAGTCTTGATTGCTGTGTGTGCAAGGTGAGTCTTAATTCAGTTTTTGCTGGTTCCTGAGAAACACGAAACATTAATATCGACATGGACTCTTGCTCATCCACACCTATCTGCTGACTCTGTAGGCTTCTATACTTAGAAGTCTGTGGAAGCCTGCCTTCTGCCCGGGTTGAGCTGATGTTCATTCATTTCTTCTGAAGATATACCTTCAGACCTCCAGAATTAGTTGAAAGGTAACATGTCCTTACATTCTTACTATATTTTGCAGAAAAAAGAACGTGAACTCATACTAAATAAGTCAACAAATGCTTTTACAACGGGGAAGTTGACCCACCCCCCAAACATCCCAAAGGATCAGACTCCAGCAGGGACCTCAAATACAACTTCAGCCTCTGTAAAGCCTTCTGAAGAGAAGACTTCTGAGAGCAAAAAGACTTACAACAGCATCAGCAAGATCGACAAAATGTCACGAATTGTGTTCCCCATCTTGTTTGGCACTTTCAACTTAGTTTACTGGGCAACATATTTGAATAGGGAGCCAGTGATTAAAGGGGCTGCCTCTCCAAAGTAAATAGGGAATGCCCAAGCTTCCAGGAAGCCAAATTTTTGAGAAATGGAACCAAGGAGAGGCTAAGCTTGGAGAGACTGTGTTTGGCACTGTCTTTCAGGAATTTTTTTGCATGTTTAATAATATGTACAAATAATATCGCCTTGATGTTTCTACATGTAACTTCAGATGTTTCAAAGATGTCCCATTGATAAATAAAACAAATAACTTTCTAGAAAAACAGGAGGCAATGACTCTGACACTCAGATCCTCAGTATCTTAACACCAATAGTTTACAAACAAGATAAGTATATTTTTAACTGTTCCAAGTATACAACGTTTTTTATACTTCCAATGTCATTTCGTACAGTTTTTCCCAGCAGACAAATATTTTAGGAAATGCTCCGTGATTACTACTTGATTAACTATTGCAAGAAAACAAAGATCCTGGGGAGCACATTGTTTATGAAGAGCAAACTGTGGACATTTAGGTCCAATATTAATTGCCTTTGATAATTATTCCTGTTCTGAAACTAAAATAATACTGCATGAACTGATGTAAGAAATAGAATAGGCAAACATTTATGCAGACAAATTTAATAATAAACCCACACTGTATGTTAGGCTAGCAGGTCAAATATTTCCCCAAGAAAAAAAAATCAACTGATTAAAAGTTAATTTTGGTTTCTTGAAAATGAATTCATTTCCCACCCCACCCCAACTTCTCTACTGCTTTGACAATGATCAAGAAAGAAGAGCAGCTATGAAACAGGTGTTTTGATGGACTTCTTGGCCCTTAGCACCCTATGCCCACCTACTGTCTCTGGGACATTGGCTCCTCTTGCTGCCACGCTTTAGTACTGAAAAATTGTAATTGAGTTATTTTCCATTTTATTTCCTTGTACATATTTCATGATTGGATTATTGCTCTGTTAGCTTTTGTATATGAATCTTAAATGTTCATTAAAAAATAAAAAATGAACTGATCTTACAAGCATATGTCATCTATATTTTAAATTCAAATTTTGATGAAACATTACAAAGAAAGCTATCATGAAGTGATTTTGGGGAAAAAAAGTATTAAAACTGAGTTAGTGGCCCTGACTCCTCCAAGCAAATTCTACAGAGAAAGGCCAAGAGAAGAGACTTGCTGATGTGGTGAGAATCCACAGATGCAGCCAGCAACTCTTCTTCCTGCCAAACCCCTGCTTGCGAGTGCATTTTCTGTGTATGCCATGGGGCTGGTGACTCTTGTTCCTTGGTTCTGCATCCTCCTTTATGGGCTTGATGGCTGCTTGTCCTGGCTCTGTACCCTCGTTTAGCCATTCATGAATAATCAGACGAAGCACAGTAATTGGGACACCTACTTACTGTTTGAATAAACATCAGCAGGTTCAAAGGAATAGGTCTGTGCTAATCTGCAATTCCAGAATCACACAGGAAAGTTATGAGGAAGTGTCCAACAAGATCAAATTGAATAGGCCTGTTTAAATGGGACAAGTGCCATGAAAATACTCCATCGCCCCCTTTTTTTTTTGTGTGTGTGTATGTATGTATGTATTTATGTGTGTATGAATGGGAGTGGCTATGTGTGAGCATGTGGAAGCCACCAGTTGAATTCAAAATTCTTTCTTCAGTTACTCTCCACCTTATTCTTTGAGATAAGATATCTCATTGGACCTGGAACGCACCGCTTCAGCTAGACCGTGTGACTGGAAAGCCCCAGAGATCCTCCTTTACCACCCCTCCAGTACTGGGATTACAGACATAAACAGCCACCCTCCACTTTTTACATGGTTGCTAAGTATCAAATTCAGGCCCTCATGCTTGTGCGGTAAGTACTCCACAGACTCAGCCACGTTCCCAGCCACTCCAGTTCCCCTTCTGCAACTGTGCTCAGGATCTTGCACAGAAAGTAACAAGAAGGATGCTCTGTAGTGCTACAGAAACATTTTCACATCATGGATGGTGAAATGTGTGTTTCCATTATGCCACAGAATGAAGGCCTCCCCAAGCAAAACTAAGCATAAGGCTCAACGTCAAGTCCGATTTTCATTTTCTGTTTAATTACATATACACACATTGCAGTCCCACTTCACACTGAAGTTTGAAGAAGATGCAGCAGACTATGTTCCAATGGTTATGTGTCTAACATGGATCTTGAACCTCTCACTCCCAACAGAAAACAGCCGCCCCCCGCCCTTCTTTGCAAGGTTGTAGTAAATTTCTTGACACACTATGGCTTTTACACAGAAAACTCTTACAAAACTCATTTGGAGACATACCTACTTCATTAAATGCTGCTGAACCTGATGAATATTTAGCAAAAATAATCACATTTGTTTCCTGCTCTCTGATTTTATATTGCACGTAGTCTCTGAGTTGGTTATTTTTAATGAGAACATAATAAAGAATCACCTTGGGGAAAAGGATAACAAGACAAGCAATACAAATTTCTGAGACAATTATACATTACAGTGTTCTACTTTTAGAGACAGTATCTAAATGTGTCTTTTTTGACATCACCACAAACATAAAGACGGTATCCTATCAGTACATCTTCTACATTTTCTTATAAATTCAAAGATCTCTCTAGGGTATGCTTTGGTTGAGGTTGACCTAACGTATGTGTTTGTACCCCATGACTGCATTCATCTGCTTTTGGAATAACTAAAACTGTCCAGCAAATGCACTCTGTTGAAGGTGGGCAGGAAGGCTGCAAACCATCTCCTCAGGTCTGTGATGCTCCCTGAGACACGCCTCTCATGAGACATGCTATGGGAAACAGTGCAGTAAATGGGGAATTTCTACTTTACACACGGGAATGCTGCAACTCAATTAGTTTAATCTATCACTTCAAATCACATGGCCAGTTAAGGAAAATTCAGGCCTAGATTTCTGTTCTCCTAGTTTCTAAGTCTGGGTTCACAGTACCATAAAAACTGCTTTATATGGTAATTTAGAAACATGAAAATCTTGCTTCTAAAGCCTGGGTGAGTGATTGATTATATGTTAAGGATACCCTAGATATTTTTCCCACACTAGAAACATGACATTTATGTCTGTGCCTTCATGTCTAGCATCTCTGATTCTTTGATTTTACAAGCTTGTTTTAATGGAAAGGCCATGTGTTATGGGAGCGCTTCTCCCATAAGTGATATGAAGGGAAGGGAGGGAAGGAGAGAGAGAGAGAGAACACACTGACAGAGGGAGCTGAATATCTTCACTCCTCCCAGAGCTCCAGTATATATGATTATGGTGGTGCCCCAGGAGGGATCTACCTCAGGAACCATAACAATGACACTGAGTCTTTAAGCAACATTAACCTCCATTGTAAGAACTAGTCTCAAATAAAAAAGAACATTTTCCTTGGAAAATTGGAAATGCCACAGTGTGCTCTGTGAAAACAGTATTTTAAATATTTAAAAATTAGTCTTAATGTTCTTTCTATAATATGGGCACATCTGGCACAATCAAAGCCATGTGTATTTGAATATGAATTACTTTGATCACTGCAGTTACTCACCAGGTTGCAGGAATGGAAGCAATTGCATTTGAGGTACACAAAAGGTTCATTTCATCAAAGATTTGCAATGATTATGTTTGCCACTGTCATTCCAACAGTTCACCTCAACCCTCAGCTCAAATGCTCTGTAGCCCCATTTAAAAACAAGCATAGGTTCTTCATGGAAACTTGTGCTTCAAAAAAATGTTCAGAATTGCTGTAATATATAATTCTGAAGAGTCTATCAATGAAGAAGGTGTGAAGAAATGACTTCCTAAGATTTTCTGAGTTCATATTGAAAGGCAAACAAAACCAAGGACCACACATTAAAATTTTCAATCTGAGAACTTAGAAAATTCAAATGAGATCTAATTGACCCCAAATATTGATTAAAGTTCACTATGTCATATGTTCATGTTGCAATGCATTGTTCCCTGGCAGGACACTGTCAGGTGATCTGCACAGCAGACTGACTGGCTGAGAAAATGAGTCCCAGGAAGCAGGTGGACTAGGAAAGACTGCAAATCAAAGGCTTTCTTAAGAGCTTATAAAATTGAAAGTTTAGTCAGTTCATAAAGCTAACAACTTACATGTCCTAAAATACTGATCACACAGTCCCACACAGTGACAGTTGTCTGGAGTTAAGTAACTGTAGCACCCTGTATTAGTTATGTTTCTGTTGCTGTGACCAAGACAACTTAAAGAAGGAAGGGTTTATTTGCACTTACCATTCCAGGGACAAGATTCCGTAACGGCATGGGAGGCATGGTGACAGGCTGTGGCTGGAACAGAAAGCCAAGAGAGCACATCTCGAAGCGGCCATAGGAAGTGACTGGAGTGACTGGAAATCCAACAAAGCTTAAGAACTCTCAAAGCCAGCTGCCAGTGATGCACTTCATCCAGCAAGGCTACACCTCCTAGAACCTCCAAAATAGTGCCACCAACTGTGATAGAATGTCCAAGTACTTGGAAGCTGTGGAGAACATTTTCAATCAAACCACCACAGACAGACCTGTTATATAAGATGACTGTCTAGACTTACCCAGATGTGATACTTCCATGAAGGTGGATGGAGTCATCAGTGATTCTTCTTCCTGCTAGAAAGCCATGATAACACTGGAAAATTGTTAGAAGCATCAGTTTCAGAACTTGGGAAATAAAACCAACAGTATACAAAAAAAAAAAAAAAAAGTGTAAGTGCTTATTGGAGTAAAATGACTGACCACAACAAGAAGGGTGGGGCCTGTGCCATTTTACCTTCAAGCTGTTTCTATCTTCCTACACTAGCATTGTGCTGTAATGATCCTGCTGCTTCCAGGAGCTTATTGGATGTGATCTATAGAAAGCCTCATTCCTGGGATCTTATCAATCCTCGACCTGATTTGGAACTCCATAGAGTAGTCTTACACCAAGGTACTATGGGAAGCAAAGCAAAAAGCAGCAATAAGTCTATTTGAACTTTTCAAGTTAGGATACCAATTGCAGTAAGAAAGAAGATAGTCCCCAAATGCTAAAGTACATTCTAGGAATCACACACATTCCTCCACTCACAGTCAAACAGGTTCTAGCTAGTTTATTTGGGCTTACTAACAGAGCAATGGGTGAGGGGTTACTTACAGAATATAAGCGCCCACCCTCCCCTCCGCAAGTTCCATTAGTAAGTCCATGTGGCTGGGATCTTGTAAGTTCCCGGTGAACTGATCCTAATGGCCCATGGGGGAGGGGAGAAAAGTACATACTAGGAATCAGTCACACTCCTGACCATTTGGAAGCCCGTGTTCATGCTCAGGGCTATAAGAACACTGCTCAAAGTGGTAGATGCAACAGAGTGACCTCATTTTCCCTGCCTCCCACCAGACCCTGTAAGAACTTAAGACCCCCACCATCTTTGGTATCAAATCTTATGCAGACATCTTGTATGAAAGAAGAGTAACTATTATGTAAAACATCTTAAGCAAATAACCATTGTTAATGGCCACATCTGTGTCTGTGAAGTGATAATGGTCTCTAACCAAACCAACTGTCCTTCTTACAGCAGTGACATCCTGTTTTGGACTAAAGGGAACTCTGTGCTTGACACTTTCTTGTGGTCTTCAAAATTGGATATAATGCCAGGGTGTCTTAATCCGGAACAAAGGCAATGGCTAAAATGTAAACATCTGCTTCTATGGACTAGGGTGGGGGTTTGGGGTTGGATACTTTTGAAGCTGACCTTTACACACCTTGTATTTGCCTATAAACGCTGGATACTACAATGAATAGGGGCTGCTTCTCAGAATTCTAGGGTTCGGAAGTGGGCTCAGTCGTAATAAAATCTACCTTGCCTTTCTTTCTGTGTGTGGTGACTTCTGATTGGCACTCTGTAACAGTAGACTGCTGGCTACTTCCTCACTCTGGTTGATTTCTGAGACCCCTGGAAAGCAGAAAGAGAAAGGAAGTCAGGACTTAATCCGCCAGAACTTGGAGGGTAGAATCTCCAGCCAGAACATGGGGAACTCACTCATAAACCTTCAAGGAGACTATGTGACTAATAACTAGACCCCTGAGCTATGCTGACACAAAGGTGATTTGCATAAAGCCAGGGTTAAAGAAAAAAATAACAGAGACAAAAGATTCCAGATTCCAGCCAATGGAACTACTGCAAAACTGGCCTAGGCAAGTCACTGAAGAACAAATAAACTTCCTCAGTACAAAAACCAAGACTTCATTTTTCCAGGCTGTCTAAGAATGCCTGAACCTGGCCTCTGCCTGGTGGTGACCTTCCCAAATTCTGCCATGCCCATCTCCTTACTTTGGGACCATCCAAAGTTCCCACCACTGTTGCAGGGCCAGATTGCACAGCCCTGAACCAGTGGTACAGATGTTTCCAGCCTGCCTGAGAGTGCCTGAATATGACCTCCACGTGGTGGTGAGCTTTCCAAATTGCACCCTGCCCATCCCTCTACCTTGGGACCATTTGAAACCCATCTCATTGCTGCAGGGCTAGACTTCACTGCCCTTTACCACCAGTTAAGACATTTCAGGCCGAGGATGTGTGAATCTGGCCTCCACCTAATGAGCTTCCCAAATTGTGCTGCACCTACTGGCTAGCAGGGGCCTAGACCTTAGAAGAATACCAGAGAGTATCCATTTGGTGCCTGATTGGGACCACTGGGGGAACTCCTGAGAAAATGGACTAGAGCCATATGGTACCTCCAATATAAAATCAAAAGGGAGAACCTAAAGCCTGGACCAATCAGCTTTTCATATCTAATAAGAAAACAAGCAAAGCACATCAATAGTACAAACAAAATCAGTCTTCAACTCAACAAAAGAAGACTTGAGATGCATACCAGAACCACAAACAACAAAAGAAATCCACATGCCAAAATCACAACAAAATAATATGAAAAACCCAAATAATATTTCCCCACCAAATACCACCAGTCCTATAGAAGAGTTCTACAATAAGAACCCCCTAGAGATAACCCATGGCACAGAATTTAAAAGAACAAGCACAAACATGGTCACTAATTCAATGAATTTAAAGAACACACAAACAAATCAAAGAACTAAAAGAAGATGGGGATAAACTTATGACTAAATTCACAAAAGATATAGAAATATTGAAGAAAACTTGGGCTGAAACCTCAAAAAGTCGATTAGAAATGACAGGAGAAAGTCATAGAATGAATGAAATGAAATACAAAATATCAAGACTGAACAAAAGAGTTGAGGAACTGGACCACTCACACAAAGATTATGAAAAATTAAAAAAACATGGGAATGGAATATGCAGGAAATGTGGGACACCATGAAAAGACCAAAATTATGCATCATAGACATAAAGGAAGGAGAAGAATCTCAGGATAATGGTATTGACCAGATCTTCAACAGGATTATAGAAGAAAATTTCCCGAAATCAGGAAAAGACATGTCCATACAAATGCAAGAAGCGCACAGAACACCAATACACAGGACCAGAAAAGAAACTCCCCATGGCATATCATAGGGAAAACAGTCAAAAAGCAATACTGAAAGCTGCAAAAGAAAAACAAATTACATATAAAGGAAAACGCATCAGAATTACAGCTGACTTTTCAATGCAAACTATGAAAGCCAGAATAGCCTGGACCAAAGTTTTCTCAGGACTAAAAGACACCACTAAAAGACATACCAACCCAGAAGACTTTACCAAGCAAAAATGTCTATTACTGATGAAGGGGAAAGAAAAATCTTCCATGACATAAATAGGCTGAAAGAATTCATGTCTAGAAAAACCAGTCCTCCAGAGAATACTTGAAGCAATACAAAGAGCTGAAGAAAGAAATGACTATACCCAAGGGACAACAGAAAGAAACTAGATGAAGGCATAAATATTGAAAAAAAAGTTAGACCAAGTATGAAAAACAGAAATTAAAGTAATGGGAACAAATACAGAACTCCAAATGAATTAAAGACTTCAGTGTGAAACCTGAAACTCTGAAACTGTTAGAAGAAAACATTGGCAGTAACCTACATGACATAGGTGTAGGAAAGGACTGTTCAAATTGGACATCAGCTGCTCAGGAATTAAGGTCAACAACAGTGGAACCTCATTAACCTAAAAGCTTTGGTACAGCAAATGAAACAATCAAGGAAGTGAAGATAAAACCCACAAAGTGGGAGAAAAATCTTCACCAAAAAGACATCTGTCAGAAGTTTGACTTTCAGAATATTTAAAGAACTCACAAAACATAGAATGAAGAAAACAAGTGACCCAATTAAAAGTTGGGCTAAGGATCTGAACAGAGAGTTCTTAAAAGAAGAAATAAAGATGGCTAAGAAACATCTTTAAAGGTGTTCAACATAGTTAGTAATTAGGGAAATGCAAATTATACCAGTCAGCCTGGCTAAGATCAAGAGAATAAAGGATACTGGCAAATCTAAAAGATCTGTGGAACACCATTCTGCAGACCAGCACATACATAAGAATGTCCTAGAAGGAGAAACTATGGAATGAAAACGTTTGAGGAAGTGATAGTCACAATGTTGAAAACAACAGATGAGATTCACCATGTATAAGGACCTCAGTTAGATGAACAGCAGATTTCTCTTGAAAAGCATGGAGTCCTCTGGGCAGTGGGATGGCATAGTAAAAATTCTGGAAAAGAAGAGGAAAGGTGCTATAGAGATGGTTCAGCAGCTAAGAGCACTGGCTGCTCTTGTAGAGGGCCTGGGTTTGGTTCCCAGTACTCACATTCATAACTCCAGTTCCAGGGGATCTGACACTCTCTTCCGACCTCTCGAGGTATTGTATGATATGGGAACACTTACATAAATTCAGGCAAAACACTCACATACATAAATATAAATAAATAAATAGGAAAAAAGATTTATGTCATCCCAAACTTCTGTGTTGCTAACTTATCATTCAAACAGACAAATGAAATAAAATTATCCTCTGTTAAAAAAAAATAATGGAGACAATTAGCCTATAGTAAACACATTCTACATCTGTTTATAAAGGTAAGATGGAAACTTGAATCCATACAAAGAAATGATGAACACTGGTACGTAGATAAATATAATAGAAACTGTAACTTTTACTTTTTTTCCCGTCTTAAGCAATTTAAAAGATAACTGCATAAAACAATAATTATGAAAGTATAAGACTGAGTGTGTTAGTGTTAATTTCTAGAATATCACAATAAGAGGTCATGACACTAATTAGAATAAAATTTGTATATATTGAAATTGTTGGTAGCAATCTGAATCACATTACTTTAAGGATACATATTTAAGCCCAGAGTAATCACTAAGATAGCGGATTGAAAACATCCATCAAACCAGTTAAGATGGTGTACTTTACAAGATCTAACACAAAAGAAGACAAAAAAGGAAAAGCACAGGGACAAGTCTGTTACAGTGAACAACAGAGTCTACCTCTAGGTGGAGCCCTGCCCTTGTCTCTCCCCTTAAGAGTTAATCCGTCCGCCTGAACCATCCTTCAGAAAGGCAGGATCCCTTCAAGTTAATAAACTTCTCCGTTCCAGATTTCCCATCTTCTGGCACAGACTCTAGGAACCACCACAAGGCTGAGCTGGGTCTGCCTGCCTTTTGGAGTCCCGATCCATAAACACATAGTCGTTTTTCTTGAACTCTTCTTTTTCTTTCAGATGGTAGCCAAAGCCTAAGTATACATTTCAACTCCCTGGTACCTTGGGCATCCTTACTCTTTCTTTAGAGCTCCCCTCCATATCATGTGGCTACATGCCACCCTGTGGCTGACCTCTGTGCTGGTTTACTTCAAAGTGCATGGTGTTATGCTTCGCTTCTCCATTCTCCTCTCAGCAGCTGCAAGATTTACAGCTTGGCTGCCCCGGAGTTTTACCTTTAAACTTGATAAACTGTCCTTAAGCTTCTGTTTGAGTCAACCTTCAAATTCTGGAGACTAAGAACCCCCAAGAAAGAACCCCAACTTCCTCCATATCATCTGGTGGATCCACTAGAATGCGCCAAGGTTTTTGGTAACATTTCTTTCCTGGCTTTATAAAATTTTTAAAAAAACTTTCATAAATTTCATTTCCATTTAAAATTTTGTATATTTTAAATATTATAAGCCTATACAAAAATTCAAATGATGTAGATACTTATACAACAGAATGTAAAAGTTCTGGTCTATCAATTTGATTTTCAACAAGTAACTACTTTAACATACTCTGTGTGCCCTTCAGAGTCTTTTGTTTTTATACATACATATAAGCACATGCTGAACTTTGTTGACTTATAAAAACAGAAATTTCACTGTTTTGTATTATGCTACCTTTTAAAGCATATTTATTTTGATGTATTGTTAAGCGCTTTGCCTTCATGTATGTGTGTGTGGCATGTGTGTGCCTGGTGCCTATGGAGGCCAAAAGAGGCAGTTAGAGTCCCTGGAACTGAAGTTCCAGACAGTTGTGAGTCGCCATGTGGGTGGGTGATGTGAACTGAACCCTGGTCCTCTGTAGGAGCAGCCAGTGCTCTTAACGACTGAGCTATCTCTCCAGGCCTTTATGCCAGTTTTTAAACAGAAGACTTTCAGATCATCTTCAGCCTCAATACATGTCGACCAATATGTGAATTCTTAATGATCTATGTCTCCTTCTCTAACAATTAACACTGTAAGCTGTGGAACTTAAAACACAGAGATTTATTTCTCACAGCTACAAAGGATAGGCGTTCAAGTTGGTGGTTCTGGAACATTCACTATCTGGGGTAGTCTGCTTTTTAGTCTTCCTGCTGTGACCTCACAGAATGCAAGAAGCCAGGGTTATTGATGAAGCCTCTCATGAAGGCTCTAATCTTTTCAAGTGTGTTTTATTTCATGTACTTGAAATAGTATTTTTCGATACATACACATTTACATCTTTGTCATTATGAAAATATTTTCTTTATTCATAATATTTCATGTTCCTATATCTACTTCATCTGATATTAATATAGAAATTCCATTTTTCTTGTGCTTAATGTTTATATGGTATATCTTTCTCCATTCTTTATTCTTATCTGTGGTTTTCATTTATATGGGTTTTTATATATTACACATGCAAGTACGTATATTTGTTTTGCCTTTTACTTATATATGTGAATATATAATTTTGTTTTATTTTTTGCTTTATTGACTTTGAATTCCTTACCTGGCACAGAAGACGAACCCATTCCTGCAGTGGTAAACAGTATCAAGAGGAGACGGCATGTTCTTAGGGTATGAAATTTTAATGTTCCTCCATAGGCTCATGCTCACAGTACTTGGTCCTTAGCTGTTGCTGGGAGCTTTGGAACATGAGGCCAAGCTAGGAGAAGGAGGCTACTGTGGGAAGGCCTTGAAGAATATAACTGTTTCTGTATCTGACTCAAGTGGTCTGTGAGAAGTGGCACTGACCTGGCTGAGCCTCTACCATGTCTTCCCTGCCTTTATTGATTGTATTCTCTGAAACTGTGAGCCAAAGTCAATTTTCCTCTTAAGTTGATTTCTTCTAGCACTCTGTCCCAACTGTAATAAAAGTAGCTAACACATGCACACAAAACAAGAGCAATATCACAGCTCCAAACTCACCACATCAATCAATGAAAATGTGTAAAGTGGTCCACTGGAAAGACAGGGATTGATTATCAGACTGGATTATCACGAACCGATTTCATTATTTGCTGTTGATAAGAAGCATATCTTAGAATCAAAGACACAAACAGGTTTAAAGTAAAGGTTGGAAATGAATCCAGATGCTGTCCATGAACATACCTGCACAGCCAACATTTATGAGGGTGGGGTAAGAAGATTCTACTTTGATACTTGCCTTGGATAAGTAGCAACGTTATATCTTGAAAACTAACTAAATAAAAATTTTTAAAAAGAAGATGCTAGAATGGATATGCCAATGTTCAGGAAAAAAAATCCCACAACATTAGCATCAAAATACTACTTGAGAAAAATACAGACATTTTACAATACTATAGTAATCAGTTTATCTAGAAAGGCTAACAGTTAAAGATACATGCCTGACAACAAGCCCCAAGTATATAAAGAAGTGAAAATTGACAGGCTTGAAAGTTGAAATACACAGTTGAACACAGTATCTGGGAAATTCGCTGCTCTGGACTCATCTACTCATGGAGTAACGAGACTGTCAGCAAGAGCAGAAAAGGCAAGGAAAGTGTTGCTGACCAGCTTGGCATGACCGATGGCCATATGGCACTTGATCCAGTGTGACAAAACAATTACCCATTCTTTTTAAGTGCACATGGTCCATCCTCCAAGACAATAAATTATCTGTATCATAAAGCAAATTCTAATAACTTTAACAAGACTGAAGCCATCCAATATATATTCTATAAATACAAAGGAGTTAGATTAAGACTATTTAATATTCAAATTAGGATACTTAAAAAAAAAGTACAATACTAATATTCCCACCAGGACAACAGGCCCAAATCAAGATTGCAAATCAAATCAAACCACATTCTTCCTGTCATAAGTAGGAATCTCTTGTAGAGTCCCATTCCACCGCAATCACTGCCTCAGTCAACTCCCCACCCCCCACTCCCCACCCCCCGGCTTTACCTTGTGGCCCTTTGAGTTGGAAACACCTCATTTACACAGGTTTGAATCAGTTCAGGGCAGGAAACAGGGACCTTATTTTCAGGAGAATTAATTTTAAAATTCATAATGTTGTAACCCTATTTTTAGGAAGCATTTTTTTCCAAGTTAGAGTTTATTCCTGTCATTTTTTTTTCCAAATGACAAGAAAATGAGCTAAAGGAATTTTTTTTTAATCTTGGTACCCATACACACAGATATTCATCACAATTTTTAAAAAACTTTAAGCCAGTTGCTGAGCTTAGTTCTCTCAGACTTATGTTAAAATTTAATCTACATTATGAAGTGTTTAGAACTGAGACGATCCTTAGTCATGACAACACACGTTCCTAAAGCTTTAACCTTGGCCCAGGCCACTCCAGAATTCAGCTACACATACCAGGAGGCTTTGGCTCTGGCAGTCACTCCTGAACTCAGTACTTTGCCTGTGGGTGGAGTCATGCTGCCACCTAACCAAAGCCATATCACCTCAGTCACCCCACCCACAGATCAGCAACAGTCATCTCCATACATACTCTATGAAGCCCTGCTCAAGGAATCTTGGGCAGAAACCTTGACTATTGAAAATAAGCATGAGGCAGACTGGAGCAAGGTATCACCAGCTTCCAAATCACTTATTTTCTTTCTTTTTTTTTTGTTTTGTTTCTTGGTTAGTTTATAAGTATGTTTTAATTCCATATCATTAAAAAGAGTTTTGTTGCCTCTTTGATATTGTTTTTTGTTCTTTTCCTCTAACATTTTAGTAGTTTAGTTTCTATTTTTTTCCTCAAACTACTTTGTTAATTTACTGACTTTTACTCTTTCATGAGACCAGACCTTAATGACCGTCTCTCATTTTTCTACATGAAAAAAATTTTCCCTTCGACACTTCTACATCTGTAATAGTCCCTTCACTGCCTCTAATTCATGGACTTTCCTTCTCATTTGTACTTTTCCCACCTTCCTCCTCTTCTCAGTCATTTTTCATGTGACTGCTTAAAATGCTGACACACCTCACTCCAAGCAATATCTAGAAACTACACATTCTCTGAATATGACCTGTACTGGATAGCTTTAGTTGTCAACTTGACACACCTGGGTTGAGGGAGCCTCAGTTGGTGAATTACCTCCATTAGACTGTCCTGGTCATGTCTTTAGGGTATTCTATTGACTGTTGAGTGATGTGGGAGAGCCCGTGGGTGATGTCATCCCTGAGCAGGTTGTTCTGTATTGTATAAGAAAGCAGGCTGAGCATGAGTCAGGAGAGCAAGCCAGTAAGCAGTGTTCTTCCATAGCCTGTGTGCTTCAGTTCCTGCCTCCAGGTTCCTGCCCTGAGTTCCTACTTTGGCCTCCCTCACTGAAAAACTGTGACCTGGGAAATGTGAACCAAATAAACCCTTTCTTTTCCAAGTTGGTATTGTTCATAATATTTTGTTACAGCAATTGAAAGCAAACTAGGACACCAATACTGGTGTCTCCAAATGATAATGGGGACAAAATGGTAATTTATATAACTAAGCAAAACCGGGAATGCTGATAAGTCAGAAACCCAGGAATCTCCCCTCTAAGTAGCTATGGAAAACACAATTCCTAATGAAGACATCACTCTTGGAAGATTTAGAAAGCAAAATAAATAACCAATTGAGAAAAGATGAAACTAAAACTGGAAGATAAAACCCGTCCAACAGCTGCCCAAAACACAAGGAAACACAAAGAACATGAGACAACTACCTACCACAACTAATTACTAAGCTCCCAACTTTCCTGTAATGTAATGTCAAAATCACCTTGTAGCTAAGATATGTGAGAAAGAATTCAGTCTTACTTACAAAAACAGTTTATGACAATATAATGACTTAAAGAAGCAGATGTATCAACAAGGAAGTCTATTCAAGACTTCAACAAGTCAGTCTCCAATGTGAATGAAAACAGTAAACTGGATGAGAAAATCCAAAATATGCACAAAAAATTCAGCAAAAAACTGAAACACCAAAAAAGAACCAAGCAGAATTTCTGAAAGTGAAAGAAATAATCAGCCAAACAACATATTAGAAAGCATTATCAATAGATAAGACCATGAAGAAAAAACAAATTTAATAGGTGGAGGACAAAGCAGAGACAATAATCCACTCAGACATATGTAAGGCAAAAAATAAGGAACACAACCAATATTTCCTTAGGAAGTGTCAAATATATTCAAGAGGCCAAACTTGAAAATACATGGAGTAGGAGGATTAGATAAAATGGAAGGACAGAATGTTAAATGACATTATATCAGAAAACCTACAGGAGAAATAGAAATTCAAACATAAGAGGTAGTTAGACTCCACATACAAACGACCAGAGAAGAACTTCTCTACCACATGTCATCGTCAAAGTGTCAATATATAAAATAAAGAAATAGTATAAGCCGCAAGGGAAAAATATGAACATAGATACAAGGGCAGGCATGTCAGAATAACTTTAGACTTCATCAGCAATCCTAAAAGCCAGAAAATCATAGAATGATATATTTTAATCCCTAAGGGCACACAACTTCCAACCAAGAATACTATTATACTCTGCAGACTTATAAAATTGATGGAGAAATGAAGATATTTAAAAACAAGCACACATTTAGGCTAGTTATGACAACCAATTGGCAAGCACTGAAGATAATCCACAGAGAAATATTTTACAGTGAGATTGAAGTAACAACTCCTTAACCAGAAGAGCACATGGATGGTTGCACTCTAGGAAAGGAACAGACGAACAAAGAAGAACCAGGAAGAATCAACAATGTTCAATGATGCAAATTGACAACCCCCAAAAACTAACAGGGGAAGAAGAAAGGATCAGAATCCAGTCAAGTAGAATATCTTGTAAAATAATAATCTTAAATGTGAATAGCCAGAAGTCATCAATAAAAAATTAACTGACTAAGTTTAAATATCAAGAACAAACTATCTATTGTCCCCAAGAAACATTCTATCAAAGTTACCCTTAAACTGAGTGTCAATGTCAGTGGAGAGTAATCAATATGCCAAGAAAATGGAAGCACTTAGACAAGCAGGACTAGTTATTATTATATCTGATAAAGTAAACTTTAAACCAAACTAGAAGAAATGAAGGGGGACACTACATATTCATAAAGGGAATAATCCATCAAGAGTAAGTAATGATTGGGGCTAGAGAGATGCTCAACAATTAAGAGCACCGGCTACTCTTGCAAAGGACTTGGCTTCAGTTTCCAGAACCCACATGGTAGCTAACAACCATCCATAATTCCAGTTCCAGGGGACCTGACACCTTTGTCTAACTTCTATGGGCAATGAATAACATGGATGTACTTACATACATACAGGCAATGCACTCATACACATAAAGTAAAATAATAAAATATTTTTAAAGAATAAGTAACCATTGAAAACATTTGTGCACAAAATATTGGGACTCTCAATTCCACAATACAAACACTAAAAAGACAATAAGAGGTCACACATATCTGACATAATGATAGTGGGAGACTTCAGTGTCCAACTCTCATATTTAGATAAGGCTTCCAAACAAAATCAGTAAGGAAACTTCAGAGGTGAATTATACCATAGATCAAGTGGCTTAATAGATAACTATAGGATATTCCACCAAATGGATATAGGGAGTACCCATTCTTTTAAGTGTTACATGGAACCTTCTCATTTGGTTTTGTTTTATGTCATTTCTGAGGATTTCAACTCAAGTCATTATGCCTCAAGCAGAGTAAGCACTCTTACCAACTGAGTCATCTCCCCACTCTCTATCAAACTGTCAAGGAATGTCTAATGCCAATATTTTTTAAATTGTTCCACAAAAAAATAAAGAAAAGAAACACTGACAAATCCATTCTGTGAAGCTAGAATTATCCTTTCATTAAAACTGAAAGAAGAAATTACTAAAAAGAAAACTCAAGATCAATTTTTTTGACAAACACAGATATACACATTCTCAACAAAATACTTTCAAAATGAATTGTTGAACATACCAAGATCACATATCAAGACTAAGTAGGTTTCATCCTAGGCATGCAAATTTATTCAATATATGCTAATCAATAAGCATGAAACATGTCTTAAGGACAGAAATCACATGGCCATCCTGATAGATACCAAAAAGACATTTGACAAAATTCAATTTGCCTTCATGATAAAACTCCTGGAGAAATTATGAGTATATATATAAATAAATATATATGAAAATATATATAAATGAACTTGCTGAGGATTATATTAAGAAAAGTATCCAATACACAATAGCTTAAAGAACCTAAGAATAACTCTAACTAAGGCAGTGAAAGGCTTCTATATTGAAAATCATAAGACACTGAAAAGAGAAATTAAAGAAGATACTAGATGATGGAAAAATGTTCCCTGCTTCTGGACTGGCAGAACTATGAAAATAGCTATACCTAGAGAATATTTCTTCAGATTAAATGCAATCATCATCAAAATCTCAATGACACTCTTCACAGAACTAGAAAAATCCTAAAATTCATATGCTAAAAGAAAAGGCTATGAATAGCCAAAGCAATCTTAAGCAGAAAGAGCAGAGCTGGAGGCATTACAATACCAGCCCTCAAATTATATTACAGAGTTATAGTGATGAAGACAGTATGGTTCTGACACAGAAACAAACATATGGAAAAATGGAAAAGAATGGAGAACCCAGAAATAAACCCACACAGGTATGACCATCTAATTTTGGACTACTGTGTCAAAAACAAACATAGCAATAAAATTAGCCATTCAAAAATGGCAGGTGCAAAACTGGATAGCTATAGAAGAATGAAAATAAATCTTCATCTCATTCTTCACAAAAAATCCATTCCAAATGTATCATACATCTGATTTTAAAACCTGAAATGCTGAAAGTGTTAGAGGAAAATACAAGAAATATGCATTCAAGATAAAGGCATACAAAGGAAACAGTATTCCTCCATAGTCTTTTCTTCATTCCTTGCCTCCAGATTCCAGATTCCTGCCTGAGTTCCTGCCCTGACTTCCCTCAGTGGTGGACTGTAAACTGGAAGATTAAATAAACCCTCACTTCTCCCCTCAAAAGATATAGGCACCGTCAAGAACTTTATGAACAGAACTCAACAACGCAAGACATAGCTCTCCCAATTAACAAATGGAATTACATGAAATTAAGAAGTTTCAGCACAGAAAAGAAAATTATCAGCAGAGTGAACAAACAGCCTACATAATTTATGCCAGCTACACATCAGACAGGAGGTTAATATCTAGACTATGCACAGAACTGCAAAAATTCAAACATAAAAATCCAAATTTCCCAATCAACAAATGGACTAACAGATGCTTTTTAGAAGAAGAAACATAAATGGCCAATAAGTACTTTAAAATATGTTCAACAACCTTAAGCATCAGAGAAGTGCAAATTAAAACTGCTTTGAGACTCCATCTCATCTCAGTCAGAATGGCTGTCATCAAGAAAAAAGACAGCAAACACTGGCAAAGATGAGGAGAAAGAAGCACCATTATTCACTGCTGGTGGAGCGTAACTTAGTATAGCCATTATAGAACTCAGAATGGAAGTTTATCAAAAATTTAAAAACAGAACTCCCATAGGACCCCACCATACTGCTCCTGATTACATACTAAAGGACTCTGTGTTATACCACGGAGATTCCTGCACATCCATGTTTATTGGTGCATCATTCATAATAACAAGAAATGGAACTGGACTAGATTTCCATCAACACCTGAAGTGAATGGTTAATAAAAATGCATTATATGTATCCACAGTGGAATTTTATTCAGCTGTAAAGGGAAATGAAATCATAAAATTTTCAGGAAAATGGATGGATCTGGAAAGTATTATATTGAGTGAGGTAACTAACTTAGAAAGACAAAAACTCGTGTGTTTTCTCTCACATATGGATGCGAACTGATAATATTTGTGAGGATGAGTGTGGGTACAGATTATGAGAGAGAGATGCTGAGGAAATGAGGGGAGGGCAATAGGACATAGGTGCCATGAAAAATGGAGGGGCGGCTCCATGTGAGGGAGCGTCAAAGGAGGGTGGGGTGAGAACGAATGTCGGAAGAGTTAACAAAAACAAATTTTGGGGCTGGAGAGATGGCTCAGCAGATAAGAGCACCAGCTGTTCCTGCAGACACTCAGATTAAAATCCCAGCACCCACATGGCAATTAACAACCATGTGTAACTCCAGTTCCAGGGGATCCAATGCCCTCTTCTGTCCTCCACGGGCAATGCACAGCATGGGTGCACTTATGTGCATGCAGGCATAACCCTTATACACATAAAATAAAAATAAATGAATTTAATTTAAAAAGTTCCAAACTTTTTTTGAAAATGCCAGAATGAAACCTAATGCTTTGCATGTTGATTAAATACACACACATACATCTCTCTCTCTCTCTCTCTCTCACACACACACACACATATAAAAACATTGATTTTTTTTAAGCCACAATTGTACAGTATGCTGTGGGATTTATAAAATATTGAGTATTCTTATGTGTAAAACGTCATGAAAATCACTCGTGTGTACAAGTTTCTCTTTATAGAGTTGGAACATACACATTACTGGAGGTAGAGCTTAGGAAGTTATGTGAATAAAACTAAAATTCCCTTCAAAATCACAATGAAAACCAAGTGGAAATTTTAAGATCCAACTAGGGCTCTGTGTTTATGCACTAATTATTCATTTGCATAGTAATGATTAATGACTTCATTGGTTGTTCTGAAAGCAGCCCTGAGGTTCATCCAGCTTATCTAGATTTCTAGCACATTTGTCTCTTGCCAGGGGTGCCCTGTGCCATGTGAGGACATTATTGGCAAGAAACCCATCATCACATGTGGCCTCACAGACTTAAGCCCTTAAAATAAACCTCTTTTCTCCAGAAATAAAATTGTGGTTTTATGTTTCTGTTCCACATATGTAATGATACATAAAGATATACACGCCCCTTGTTACCTCTCCACAGCAGGAGAGGATCATGGCGGTCATGTAAATTAAAGATCCATTCTGTGGATACCAATCATCCTTCTAGCTATCCTTGTCATTACCTAACTGTCTCATGAACAAAATGGCCATGTGGTAGTTTGGATAAAGCGCTTGTATTAGTTACTTTTCTGTTGCTGTGATAGAATCACTGATTAAGGAACTTTTAAAAGGGATAGTCCAAAGAGGAATTACGGAGTCAGTGATGGAGGAGGGGCATGCAGCAGTGGTGGCTAGAATACGGGCAGAAACTAAGCGCTAACATCTTTAAGCAGGCACAGGAAGTAGAGGGCAACTGGAGATCCAGCAGAGTTTAAGAACTCACTAACCCTATCCCTAGTGATGTGCTTCCTCCAGCATGACCACACCTTCTAAGACCTCCCAAAACTGGGGACAAAAATGTTCAAATACTTTGGAACCTATGGAGGACATTCTCATTCAAACCACCACATTCCATTCCCTGCCACCCACCCATATGCTCATGACTATGTAAAATGCAAAATGCATTTCGTCCAACCTTAAAAGTCTCCATAGTTTTTACCAGTATCAATACTATTCAAAAGTCTAAAGTCCAAAGTTTCTTCTGGAGATCAGGGCAATCTCAACTCTTAGCTCCTGTAAAATCTAAATACAAATTACATACTCCCAATATACAATGGAACAGAATATATGTTCCCATTCTAAAGTGGAGGAACAGAAGCACAGTGAGGAAATACTGGCCCAAAACAAGACCAAAAACCATCAGAGCAAACACCAAATTCAGTAGCTTTATGTCTAAATTCTGGGACTTACTTCCAAAGGCTCAGATGACTCAACTCCAGCTTTTCTTTGTGCAGCATACATCACTCTCTTGGGCTGGTACCACTCTTTATTCTTGCATGCTGTTCTCCTAGGCAGATGTCTCAAGGCTCTGGCATCACGAATGTCTTCTTAGGGTCTTCACTGCCAACCAGGCTTCACCATCACAGCTTCATGAAATGGCCTATCGGGCTCTTGGCCTGGCAGGGCCTTCTTTATGCAGCATGCTGCCTGGCCTCAACGGCTCTCTGAAACCTTGGAGGAAGAACCAATGACACTCTTGTATCTTCCATGCCTCTAACGCCAGCACCAGGTGAATGATGCTGCCAAATTTGGTGGCAAGTTTCGATGAACCTCATGTACTTCATTCACTCTCAAAGCTTTTTCTTTAGTTATTTTCTAGTATAAAACCCCTGCAGCAATTTCCTTTCATAAGTTGGAGGATTAGCTGGATGTGACCTTGACCTGGAGGCACTCTCTCCATTGTTTTAGTGCAAATCTCTAGGCCTCTCCTTAATCACTTTAATCTCCTTATCAAATGCATTCTCTCCTTTAGCACAAAGCTTGGCTCCAGGGTTAACCTTCCTAGTACTCTTTTTCTGCATGTCTTTCTGCCCCATTTGTTCTTTTTCACTGTAGATCTGCATAATATTCACCATTATTAGCTACACCATCATTTCTATGTTAGGCTGCCTTGAAATGTCCTCCACCAAAAAAGTTAGTCCATTGCTTTTCAACAGCTTCAGACAAGCTTTTTGGCTATGGGCAGACTCCAACCAGACTCTGCTAAAATATCCCAATTGCTACTTAAGTCCTCATTTTCTTCTGGAACTACATTGTTCTCAACACTGCTTTCTTCCAGATTAACACTAGAATGGCTTGATAAACTCTGTTTACAGCAATCAACTGCTTTTCTATCCCAAACTTTCAGTCTTCCACATTTCTCCAAAACTCACGTGGTCAGGTTCTTCTCAGCCAGCAGCCCACTCTTTGCTACCAATTACTGTATTAGTTACTTTTCTGTTGCTGTGATAGACACACTGACTAAGTGAACTTATAAAAGGAAGAGTCTATTGGAGCTTATAGTTCCAAAGGGACAAGAGTCCATCACGGCGGGGAGGCATGGTGGCAGAGGTGGCTAGAGTAGATGCACAAGCTAAGTGCTTAGATCTTCAAGCAGGTACAGGAAGCAGAGTGTGACTGGAGATCTGGCAAGGTTTATGAATTCTCTAAGCCCACACCCAGTGATGTGCTTCCATCAGCATGGCCTCCTAAAACAGAGCCACCAATTGGGGACCAAAGGTCCAAATACTTAGAGGATTTGGTTTGGGCAGAAGCATTATGAACTTTATATCCAGAAGACAGTTTCCCTTCATAATAGAGACTGTAAGGTTTGGGTTCGAGAGATGCAGCTGAAATGGACCAGAGACTCTGCAGGGGAGTTAACAGGACCAGTTTATTAAGGGTTCAGGACTGGACCACTACAGCGGTCATGCATGAGCTCAGTACCTCACACTTACATTCACTAAATTCAACCTAACTACAGTCACTCCTGAGTACTTTGTATGCAACTGCAGATATCAATGCTAAGTCTTGGGCACAGCATCCCAGGGTGAGTAGCCAGTGTTCTGGTGACCAGTTGATTATGTTGGATGGTATCTGTAAGATGTGACTGAAAGAAACCCCTGCAGCAGTTTCAGGACTCAGGGAGGCTGACAGAAACCTGGGACCAGAACTTACAAACATCCATGAGAAGAGGCTTTTACAACTCCTCACCAGATGAACCCAGGGTCCACAAATATCTACAAAAGGAACTGACTTATACAACTTCTCAGCTGAATGGACCCAGAGACAAAATACCCATGAAAGGAACTGACTTGTACAGTTTCTCACCAGATAAAGTCCCTGTCAAACATCTGTAAAATGGGATTGCTTTCTGGCTAGAAACTCACTATTTTCCCTCGAACATCAATCAGATGTCATGGGGACCCCCCTCCCTATCTGACTCACTCATTCGCTCATTCTTCCTCTCCCAAAGAGAGTTTCCTCATTCTGATCTGGAGCTAGGTACATCAGTCGAGTCCCCAAGCCAGAGCCCCCACAATGAGAGCGCTAGTCTCCCCCATCTCCTTGGGGAGGCTAACACCCACTCCTGAATGTAGAGAAGCTAGTCTTGCCTGGTCTTCTTTCTTTCCTGACTTGGGAAGCCGGTCCTGTACCCTTAATAAACCAGTCCTGTTAACTCCCCTGCAGAGTCTCTGGTCCATTTCAGCTGTGTCTCTCGAACCCAAACCTTACAGTTTCTATTATGAAGGGAGACTGTCTTCTGGATATAAAGTTCATAATGCTTCTGCCCAAACCAAATGCCTCACATACTTTCATGGGATTTAACACAGCAGTGACTCCAATGGGACAGTCAACTTCACAATAATTAAGATGTGGCAATGACCCATGATGAAAGGGATCTATTGTTCTTACACCTTCCTCACCTTCCTAGAGTGATGGGCTTCTTAGAACGTTAGTATGACCTTTACAATTTCAGCTGTGGCCCGAGCTAGGTGGAAATATCTAGGAAAATATTTCCTTCAATCCTTAACTTTAAGCTATTGATTAAGAAGAATACCCTGCCAGGAGATCTAACCATAGTAAGGAGGGCATTCAAGACATGCAAAAGAGAATACAGGTTTAAAGTTCTAAGGTGCACCAGAAAAATACAGTGAGACATGTGTCAATATAAATAAAAATGCTTGGACTGGAGAGATGGCTTATCTGATAAATGTGCCTGATGCTACCTGCTGATACCTGGGACCCACATGGTAGAAAGAAAGAACTGACTCCTGTAAATGATCCTCTTACCTCCACAAGAACTTTGTGGCATGGGTGTGCCCACACACATACATACACACACACAATAAAACAAAGATATGAGCAAATAAATGGTAACAAAATTATAAAAATACCGAAATGAACTAACTACTTACTCAACAAGCAAATAATAGAAAAAGAGTGTACAAAGCCAATGCAGATAAAAGCCAGATTTAATTACATAGAAAGGACAAAGTAATGTGTAATTAATGAATCAAACCTCTGGTGATTAATAAAGTCAAATATTTAAGCCATTTAATCAAAGAAAAAGTAGAATACAACAAAATAAAAATTATTACTAAGTCGTAGGAAAAAGAAGTCATAAGAGGCTACATAGTCGTTTGTCACCAAAACCTGAGAACCTGAGTTTAGATCCCCAGGACTCATATAAAAAGTTAGGAGACCTGTACAGCTATGATCCCAGAAGGGCACTGAGTAGGAAGGCAGATCTCTGAACTGAATGGTCAGACATCCTAGTTGAATCAGTGAGCTCCAGGTTTGCTGGGTGACCCTTTCTCAAAAAACAAGGTGAACAAATTGATTTGTAGGATTCTCATTCTCTCTCTCTCTCTCTTTCTCCCTGTGTGTGTGTGTATGTGTGTGTGTGTACTGAGTGTGTTGGTGGACTCCACATATGTAGAGTCCAGAGGTTAATGTTAGGTGTCTTCCTCTATCACTCTCCACCTGATTTTTGGAGACAGATCCTTTCCCAGAACTCATTGATTGGCTAGACTGACAGACAGTGAGCTCCAGAAATCTACCTGTGTCTGCCCACCTCCTGCCCGTGCTAGGGTTGCAGATTTATTTCACCCTGCAAAGGTTTTTTTCATGTATGCTAATGATCCATTCTCAATTCCTCATACTTGCATGGCAGGCCCTTTACCCACTAAGACATCTTTGCAGCCCAACACATAATTTTCTGATGTACTATTTGATTTTTGAGAATACTTGGTTAGCTTCTGTACTCAAACTCGTGTAGTTAAGACCTTACATATTTAGTATAGTGTAGGGTCTGGGTCTATCATAAAAGATATTGAGCAAGCCAGGCAACCCCGGATACTCTGAAGGGATGGTAGGAGTCTGGCCTGCTCTGGCTGATGAGATAATCTAGGTCCCAGGAAGCCACTGCAGGCCTCAGCAGTTGCTTCATCTTTTCCCCCAACAAGGATCACCCCAGACCAGAACCAGGTTTTTGGGTTTCGTTTCCTCATTCCTAATTTCCACGTCAGCCCTACAACCTTCCCGCCTTTTACCTAAAGACCCCACCTTTAACTTTTCCGCCTTCTGTAATGACCAGAAAGACCTCCCTATATAAACCTCTGCCTTGGTTTCAATAACTGAACTTTCCACCGATTCAGTATCCCAGGAATCTCTCCTGCTGCACTCTGAGCCACCTTAGGACCTGTTCAATCAACCTCCATTCTCTGGGATGGATGGAGCACAACAGCCATGCTGGAGATGGAGACACACCCAGAGTACAGTGCATTACCCATGCACAAATGGGAATAAATTAAGTTTAATGTTTAAAAAAATAAGGTGAAGAGAGTTTTAGGAAGACACCTAACTCTGATGCTTACTCTGCATATGCAAACACAGACACACACACAGACACATAGACACACACACACACACACACACAATTCTGCAAGGATAACTGAAATCTCATCTCTACATGCACTGATAACAAGAAACCTAGACCCTGCCTACTAGTAGATATCTTAAAAGGTTTTGCCTTTTGACTATAGTCAAATCCCTTGAGATTTTCTTTCCTTCCTCATATGCTGGCCCCTTATATTCAAGTGTAAGAATAAAGTTTTTCCTCTCTCTGTGGGTGTATGTGTGTTTGTGTGAACGTGAGAGAAAGAGAAAAATCAGCACACTTTATTGCATGTGAACATGTGTGGTATAGTGTGCAGATGTGTGCATGTTCTTATGGGGAGCATATGCACATGTGTGCAGGTGTGTGGAAGCATGAAAATGTTAACACTTGTTGTCTTCCTCCATTGCTTTCCACCATATGAAGAGTAAAATAAAAGTCTGAAAGGACAACTGTTAAAAATAGGGCCATTAGTTGCCCTCATAAAAAGCTAGCTTAGGAAATGTTTTGCCCCGGAATTGTTTTGCCCAAGCAGTGAAATCTACAAGGTGCACCCCGTGACCACAGGATGTACAAAAACATGTTTAGGAGACCTTGTGACCACCTAGTTCCTGTTTCCTGTTATTGTAAGAGCTGTAGGAAAACATGTTTACAAAACCTTGTGACTACCCCTGTTCATGTGACCACCTGTTTCCTGTTATTGTGAAATTAATGATACCACCGGGTCCTTGTTTTCGTCTCTGTTCCTTGTTTAGCAAGTTCCTGGAATGGGATTGGTGGAAATCCCCCGCCCCTGTTTGGGAGCTATAAAAGGGGCAGGCTACTGCAGAAGCATGTTTTTTCTTTTTCCTGTGTCCTGGAGCAGGGCGTCCACTTGTACAAGTGCTCAATAAAATCTCTTGCTTTTTCATCTGGCGTTGGTCTTCTTGGCCCTGCTGTTGGGTTCGAGTCCCAGAGCAAGGGGCCATTGAGGGTTCGAGTCCCGTAGCCCTGGTGCCATTGGGTTCGAGTCCCAGGGCAAGGCGTAGGGTTGTGTGACGGGGGTTCAAGTCCCGAGGAACTCAACACATACATATAAAGGCAGGGTCTCTTTTGAACCCAGAACTCAAAGATTTGATTCATCTAGCTAGACACCTTACCCTTGTTATCTGGTCTCCATCTCCTGAGTACTTGGATTACAGGTGGGTCTGCATACTTGCTGGGATTTTATGTGGGTGCTGTCGATCTATACTCTGGTTCTCACATTTTTGCAATAAGCGCTTTATCCATTGAGTCATCTCTCCAAACTCTGAGGATGCTTTGTTGAAAATGATTTTTAAAAAATTTGGAACACATGAAATGAACAATTTCTTCAGCAGATATAATTTATGGCTGAAATGGACATAATTCATCAAAGAATTGTTTAGGAGTCCATTTTCCACAGAAGGAAAAAAGGAGAAACCTGACAAGAAGGAAGGAAGTATTTATTCTGGTTCATAGTTTGGAAAATCAAGTGCATAGAGATCAGACCGGCATGAAGACAGTTGCTCCATGGCAGTGGGTTACTGGGCTCCTCCAGGGCTGTGGAGTCTTGGGTTCCTTACTCCCTCCAGGGCAGTGGGAACCTGGGTGGGGCTCCTTATATCTGCATACCTTTGTAGAATAGGAAGTAAGCATCAGACTGGCCTATGAGAGGCCAGCCACTGGCCATCCACTCTATTTTCTATGAAATCCCAGATATCCTAGCAGTGTGGGACCAGGTGTTCAAATGCATGAGCCTGTTGAGAACATTTCACATTCAAACCAGAACAAGGGTGAAATTTCATTTTGTAGAAAGATTTTAATAATAAATTAGAAAACCATGCCCTGGCATCCCACAGGTTTTTAAACAGAGAAGAATAATATTTATGCAAGTCAGAATCTAATACCAGTTAAAAGATGACAGCTTTGCCAGTAAACATGCTCTTTCATGGTTGGAAAGGAAGCCCACCACCGCTGTCAGGTCCCAGAGAGCCATGGAGGAGTAGAGAAGGGTGGCATTTCATTTAAAAACATTTTTATTAATTCTTTGAGGATTTCGTACAATGCATTTTTATCATATTCACCCTTTACTCGCTTCCTCATAGATCCTCCTTTGCCTTCTCACCCACTCAACTGTGTGTCCTTTTTTAAAAGATCACCAAATCCAATTTCCTGCCCAAATACACTTGGGTATGAGGTCATCCCCAGGATATGATAAGCTTGCCAGCGGTCAAATCCTTAAAAAAACTGACCCTCCTCACAGCAGTTACTAATTGCCAGTAGAGCCTCAGCTAGGGCTGGGAGATTATGCTCAACCCCTGCTGCAGGCTGGGATTTTGTCTGTCTTGCGTGTGTACAGTCTTGTGTATGCCGTTGCTACTATTATGAGTTAATATGAACAACTGCCTTTCTGCATCCAGAAAATGCTGCTTCATTGGTTGTAGTCAGCCTCTGACTATTACAATCTTTCTGTCCCTGTTCATTCTTGGTCATGAGGGAGACTCCGATACAGAGTCAACCCCCTGTGGGGCTGAACACTGAAGTCTCTTATTCTTTGCAATTTGACCACTGGTGGGTTCTGTGTTAATTGCCATCTACTGCCAGAAGAAGCTTATTTGATGAGGATTAAGAGATGGGTTTAGTAATAAGACATTGGGTGTTGGTTTAATACTGTGTCCATTTAGCAGAATAGTAGTAGCTTCTCTCCCGGGGTCTATTGTCTATCTAGTGACATGTTCTTGGTCCTGATGACAGTGCCAGGTATGGGTTCTGTCTTGTGGAATGCTTCTTAAATTCAACCAGAATGTGCTTGGTTACTCCTATAACATCCCTGCCACTACTGTACCAGTGGGTATATCTTGCCAGTTCAGTCAATACTGTAGCCTGAGTGAATTGTAGCCTGCTGAATAAGATTGGTGATTACTTTTCTCTTTTAGAAGTGTGCATTATACCTCTTAGAACTATAAGAGGCAGCGAGTAGTAATGAAGCTTCCAGGTCAGTACCAGCTTGATTTTTCCACATTCTATGACTCAAGTATGTGTTGTCTTAAGCAATAGGCTCTTACTATTATATATGATCTTACTATTATATATATTATATATAAGATCTGTCATATATAAATGTATAAAACGACAAATTCTTAAAATTGGAAGGCAAGATTATATTATTAGAAAAAAACCAGCGAATGATATTAAAAGATAATTTCCTAAAATATACTGTGACTCTATAAACATTTAAAAATGTTCAGTAGTGCCCAGAAGAGAAGCACACTGGGAGTTATGGATGAGAATTTAAAAGAAAATGCCAAAATAAAATAAATGTTAAATATGCTAAAATCATGTGTGCATTGAAATGAGGCTAAAATATCATTTTTTAACATCATAGCTTGAAGAAATTTAGCAAAGAAGCACATGTTAAACATAGCATATTAAAATTAAAATATAAGTTGGAATTAATTTGAAAATTTTATCCTTAAGGCTATGGAGAAATAGATATCATCTTTCATTGAATGCGAATTGGAGAAAATTTCCCTATGGGAAAAAAATTGTGTGACATTTGAATGAAGTATACATGCACATTTGTCCTAAAGATCTCATTTTTAGTGGTTTACCCTGAATCCAGCTCTCCAGCAGCATGGAAACTGGCACACATGAAGCTGTATGCTCATTCATGTGCTCATGCACCTGAAAAACATCTGAATTCTAAAATAGCCCTGTCAAAATAGGCTAATTTATACTTATGTCCAGGAGAGCACCTTGTGAAAAGAATTGATAGAAGCTGCCTTAACTGGTACATTTCTGAGATATGGTATTGAAGAACTCAATATTCAAAAGATTTACACACCATGCAAAACTGTATGTCAGGAAGAAAACTAGTCATTTATTTGTTCATTGGAATAAAAAGAAAAAATTCAGACATTGATCAAATGTACTGCATGGAGGAGAGGTTCATGTGAAAGTATGGAGTCACACTTCTCTTGGAATTTCTGATTTCCATTTGTATAGGTTTGAGTTTTGGAATGACATTCAAATTTTACATATTCAAAAGTAAAATTATAGATCAACAACAAAGAAGTGGACCACAGGATTTTAATTACCCTTTATTTTCCTAGTTTAAATGAGAACAAGGAGCTGGAAAGATGGTTCAGTAGTTAGAGAACTGGTTGCTTTTGCAGAAGACCCAGGTTCACTTCCCAACACCTACATGGCAGCTGACAGCTGTTTGTAATTACAGTTCCAGGGGATTCGACACTGTCTTCTGACCTCTAGAGGCATTGCACAACATGACACGGGTGTACTTGCATACATGCACACATAAAAATGATAAAGAATTGTAAAAAGAGAGAACAGGAACTGGAGAGATGGCTCAGTGGTTAATATCACTGACTGCTCTTGCAGAGGACCTGGGTTTGACTCCCAGCATCCACATGGCGGCTAACAACCATTCTAATTCCATCCTAATTTCAGTTCCACCCTCTTCTCACCTCCACAGGCATTGTACAACATGGGTGCGCTTACACACACACAGGCAACACACTCATACACATTAAATAAATAAATAAATAAATAAATAAATAAATAAACAAACAATTTTTTAAAAAACGAGAGAGAACAAGAAGGTCTGTGAGCCCTGCCTTGTTGTGTTGTGTTAAGTTCCCCTGGGTTCTGGCGTGGCATCAGGTGCCCTGTAGGTTGGAATAAAAATTTAAACACAGTAATTTTGTCCAGAATGAGAATCTTACTGTTGAAAATTACAAAGAGGTAATGTAGAAGAGCAAGGAACTATCTTACAGGGACATTAATAAAAACTCATTAATTCTCAATATCTGTAGATTGTAACATGGTATTACAACATATAGCTACATATGCTACCTCTGTTCTCTAAAGTGTCCAAGCAGTCAATGATTCCTCAGAACAATTAGACCTTGGTTTTGAAATCTCAATCTTCAAGAGAAAAATATCTATGGATAAATTTTGATTACAAAGATAAAAAAAAAAAACTGTGAGTGACCGTGGAAAGTTGTGCTGCTATTTTTAGAGTGAAGAAGACAAGTGAGTTGTTGATCAATGTGCTTGTGTCTTTCATGTGATAAGGTACAGGAGTTTCAGATCAGCAGTATATGTCATATCTATGTACAGTTTGTTTTGTTGTGTCTCAAAAGAGTTAGAAAATGAATTTAGATTTAAAAATAGAGGTTTAAAAATAAAGTTCTGAAACTCTAGAGAGTCCTTTTGATGAGGCTCCTGTTGTCTAAATCTTGGGTAATTTGGGAATAAAAATGAATAATAACAATAATGAAATAAAATGCATTGTAAAGCAAGAAACCAGGAGCCCATACTGAGAATTACCGTAAAGAATAGAGAAAGTACCTCCCAGTTCTATCATAACCAACTAATGAATGTCAGGCAGTGTTTGAGCTAGAAGATCACTATTTTATAGCAAGCTGCTATTGCTTGTTAAAACTAAAGTTGTTAAGTACTCTCAAATAATTTCCCCAAAGAATAGTTAACATTTAAAATAATAAAAAAGTAACTTTATAATGGAGAAAGCTGGCAGACTACAGCTTAATCCAGGGATCAATGTGACCTAATAAGACACACTTGCCAATGTGCAGCACTAAGGAAAGCAATACTACCTGTGCCCAAAACATACAACTCAAGTCTGATCATCAGAAAAGAGCAGACAGAGTCAGGCTGAGGATGTACACTGCTGATTTGAAACAACTGTACCCTGTCACATGAAAGCCACAAACACATTGTTAACACATCAGGTATAGCTGGTGTCTCCTGAACATACTGATGCTATGCAAGACCAAGAAAGGCCAGAGAACTCCTCAGATCAAAGGGAGACTGCAGGACGCAACAACTATAAAATTTGCAGTCCTGGGTGGGGTTATCGTATTAAATGAGAAAACACTGTTGAAGCTGTAACTGGAAAAATAAGACTAAGTTGTGGAATGGATAATATGAATTATTCTTGCGTTAGTCTCAAAAACTTATTTTTGTAGCTTGTGAATAAATCAAAGAGAATTTTTTTTAAAAATTGGAATAAATTTACAGTCTGACTCATAAAATAATGTAAAATACCTCCCAAATTACAAATACAATAACAGACATGACAATTAATAAATCTAAACTATATATATATATATGCTTATATATACATATATATTTTTTCTTTCGAGACAGGATTCTTTTAAGTAGTCTAGGCTGGTCTTGAACTTGAAGTTCTTTTGCCTCTTCCACATAAACGCTGATATTACAGGTGTTCACTGCTGCAGCTGGTAAGTCATGGCAATTTAAATAGTGCTGATGCAAATATAGACACGTAAATAAAAAAGTCCAGGAAAAGATCTACTCATATATGTGAACCTGATTTAAATAAATTGAATTACAACAGGGTAGAGTTTTTTTTATAGATCATACCAGCTTAGTTATCTTCATCAGAAGAAACATTGACTCATAAATCAATAACTTAAAATGATAAAAATTGAAATTATTATCAAAGTTAATTTGAATTATAATTAAGTTTTAGAAGAGGGGTGATCTGAAGTTTGGGGACAGAAGCTACAGCAAACTTACTTTCTGACCCATGGGCAGGCAATGGTTTGTTAAATGGGGCCCAAAGCACTGATGCTCATAAGACCACTGAGGCCAAAGTACCAGAGCTAGTAACTGGAATGTACCCCAAAGGCCCACGTAGTAAAGTCTGCACCCTCAACTTGGCAGTTGGAAGACGGTGGAACTTTTAAGTAGTGGGTCCTAATGGGAGATTATATATCCTTGAGGGCATACCTTGATGAACAAGGTGACACCCTGGTCTTTTCGCTCTCATTCTTTCCTGGCAGCCATGAGGTGAATCGACTGCTCTCTGTTGTTTTGTCTCACTATGTACCCAGAAAATGAGGCAAAAAGGACTGAAACCCTCAATACTGTGAGTCAAGATAAACTTCTATTGCTTAAGTTGACTTATTGTAGGCATTTGTTACAGTGATAAAAAACTGATCAACACACAAGAAAAACAGCTGACTAAAGAAAGATGTTTGTCCTGTTTGCATTAAAGAACTCATTAAAAAATTCCAAAAGAGCACCAAATATAAAGGCCAATCAGTTAGTTTAGAAATGGGCAAAGACTTAAATGATCAATGTCTCAGAAGTTATTTCAATTCTTGACAAGAATTGGAAAGCATTTGATGAAATTAAAACCAGACTGAAATTTCAGAATAGCTATAGTTTAAAAGAACAGCAAGGTCACATTTCATCAAAGCTGGCCTAAGTAGTTGGTACAGGAACACACTACTTGGGACATTGGGCATTTCTGGGGATATTTTCATTACCAGTAAACAAACGCTGCCCTTCTGAATTGGAGGCTTGGTTTTAGTCAAATAATCAAGAGAAATAGGCACTTGTTTCCATCAGAAGACATATACAGGAATGTTCATCGAGTAAATGGATGGACTCCTCACAAAGTGATCTATGTATAGACATAACATTATGAGTGACTGTTGACACAGAAAAACATTGCTATACCTCACATGGTATTGGGTGACAGAAACACAAAGATCTTTAGAATATGCTTTCAGGCTTGTTTTATATGAGGTGAAAGAGCCGGAAAGCCAGCCCCTTGTGATAGACTGAATGGTGGTTAACCTTCGGAGCCCTGCCAGTGAGAAAGTGGACATCCACAATGTCCTCCTGTGAATGATGTACAAGTGGTACTTGTGTACCTGTGATGTGGCTCTGTGTAAAAAGGTCATTGAAATACTCTATAAAGATTTTTTTTGTATGCATTTTCCCTCTCAGTAATAATTTTTGATTGAGTTGAATATTTGTTCATGAAATATGAACCGTTATGATATAATTCCTAAGAATAATTTGGGGAATGAGCAATGTTTTATTCAAAACTAAAAACTCTGAAAGCCACAGTGCAAAGGTGAGCCGAAGCTGTGGCCCAGGTACACAGAACACAAGCTTGGCTTTGCTCCCTGGTGCCTGGGAGGGGAAGGGAGGTTGTGGATGGAATCCTGAGAGGCATTTCTCTGAGAAGCCACAAGAGGATCCCCAAGCCAAGGCAGCCAGCCTCTTCCTTTCAGGCAGTTCCCTCGAGGGGAGCTGTAATTCCATTCAGGGCTTCCAGGTCTTCCCCAAACAGCCTGCAGCTCAAACAGGAGCGAGCAGGGCCAGACAAAGTCCTGTTTACAGAGACATCAGGCTGATTTTTTGGAGCTACTCCCCAATCCTTATCTCTTATTATGATGGCCCTACCTTGTGGTAGATCTCTTTTCTCTATTTATTTCTCTATCTTTTCCAGCTGGGGAAGGGAGTGTGAACCCTGCGCCTTCAAATGGAGCTGTCCAGTGTCTGAGGTGCTGAAGACGAAGAGGCCGAGGCTGCAGAGAGGGTGAGCACTGTGCATGTGCTGCAAAGCACCCCATCCCTGTCTTCTTGGGCAAGAGAAGAAAATCAGAGGCTGGTAGCCAATGCTTTGAAGATTCTAGACCTTGCATTCTGCTTTCATAGTCGTGTTCAGAAATCTTGCTTTGAATATCCTGTCCCTCCTGACTCATTTTTAACATAATTTTTTTTTCTAGACTGTACCACTAGGCTTTGTAAAGTAAAATACTCAGCGCTGCCAAGCTGACCCACTGTGTCCATTAAATGGACCAATTCATTACAAACTCCAGAAGAGGTCAGGTCACACTTGTTCATAATAATAGCACTTCAATACATATTCAGGAAAGAAAATTCAACAGCACCAGCACAGGGTTGTAAAAGGCCTCACATTTTCTCTTTTATTGATGGGTTGTAATAAATACAGACATACATACAATCCCAGGATGCCCTGCTGATATTTTACAAAACAGTTCAAATACCAGTAGAAACAGTTTGTTTCTACTGTAAAAATCTTGTAAACAACTCATGGTCTGCAAATAAAGAATATGGGGAGAATACCACTTTTCAGGAAGAACAAATACTGTCTCCTAGTTCCTTCCCAGAGGGACAGTGGACACACTGATTTAAGATGAAATGCTGGGCCTTACTGCTAGGGTCTTAGCCTTGGGGAAGGGGTAAGCCTCCCTAAGTGTGTGCTCCATGTGTGCAATGGAGAATTAAATAAGTTAATCACATTGGCCCTTGGCTCTCACCCATGTCTGACATGATTTTTGCCTATGTTCTTCTTATTAAGTTAAAATGGGAGCAGGAAAGACTGTTTCATTTTACAGTTAGTTTTCTCGTAGCGCATTTAAAATATGTTTCTGGAGAGGACATGTAGGTGACTCTCCTACACTTGTGAGCTCTGCATCTTTGGGCTCTGCCTCCTTGACTCCAACCAGCTTGAATGGAAAATATTGTCTTTAAAAAGTGCATTGAAGACAGTTTTTAGTATCTAAATAAATTTAACAACTATTTACATTGCATTTGTGTTATAATGGGTATTGCAAATGACCTAGAGATGGCTTCAAGCATACATGGGGTAGATGAAACGCTTAATCCATTTTATATGCCAGATTTTGGCATTCCCAGGGATCATGGGAATGATCCAGTCCCCAGATTGGAAACTGAGAGCTGATTGCATCTGTATAGAGACTTAGGGGATAATAGTACATTGTAATCTAACTGAAATTTGATATGTTAAGTTGTATGCTAGAGAAATTGGAGATCAGGGCAGAGTATTCATGAAGCTTGAAGAAGTGGTAAAGGGGGTGTTGGCTCTGGAACAACACAAGAATGTTAGAAGCTTCCATAAGACATGGCCATGTGCACATTAAATAGGTATGGGCAAAGTAGGATGCTAGAAAGAGTCTTGACAGGGAGCAAGAAAGAAGGCAAGCTGGTCAGAGACAGGAAGCATTGAATTTATTGATCTTTTACAGAACATGGATGAGGGTGGAGTCACTTGCAGGAACATGAGTAACTCCAAAGTAGCCGATATCTTAACCCTGCATAAATGATGGGGCTTCCCCACAGCCGCATAAGTAGAGCCCTGGTCATCTAGTCTTCTCTAGCCTATATACTAGCACTCCCTTAGAACTTCCCCCACCTCATGTGCAATTAGGGTGCAATTGCATACAGATGGTTGGCAGTTGCTGGAATATCAGTAAAGGGTCCAGTGGCTCTCCCCTCACTCCCTTTCTCTAAAGGAAGATCAACAGTCCACAGGCCAGAGCCACACAGGCTCTGGCAAGTAAGTACAACAGAGCTCATGAAGGAGGCAGTTTGACTCGGGATAGCATCTTCAACAGTCAGTATCAAATAAACTGTGATTCCATGAGTAATAGATGAAAATGTTTTCCAATAATGATTTTGTATTAAAAAAGTAAAACGGACTTTCTGGCCAGAGACCAGTTTTCTAAGTGATTATACACATGAAAACAGATGCAGTTTTCAGTTTGGAATACGGAATTACATCTGATGAAGTGAACTTCGTGGCTCCACCGAACAGGTGGACTTCTCCTTTCTGACTCAGAGTCCTTTTCTCTGGCCTTTTCCATTTTCACTTCTGCTACTTACTGGGATATTTTAGCCTCAATTTTCTGTAAGGAAATGACACTTCCAGGTGCTTTGCTCTAAACTACCCTTCCAAGCACTGGGTGATGTGCGGGTGAGCTGGCACCACACACCCGAAGGTCTGTTTTTGGCAAAGCATCTCATCCTCTTGCAATGGCGTCCCTAAGAGAAGGCACACGGACGGAAGGGCAACTGGGGTGAAAGAAAGCAGCAGGAAAACTACCTGAGCCCAGAGGGTAGGAGAAACAGGGACAGGCTCCAGTCCCTAGAACCTTTCTCGGGTTCCCTGCGGGATCCCCAAGCTCTCCACCCCCAGCCCCGCCTCCTTCCAGGCCTCCAATTCCGAGTCCATTCAAACCTTGCGGCTTTCGCCTCGCGTTGCCAAGCGTGTAATTGGGGAAACTCCTCCCCGCCGGGACCGCCGCGCGGGCGCCTCCCGAGGAGCCGCGACCTCCCGCCCGGCCTCCGAGCGCGGCGGCGGATCCCGAGCGCAGAGCCCCGCGCCGGCCTCGGGCTGCGGGAGCAGGGCGCACGCCACCTGCCCCGCCACCTGCCGCGCCATCGCCGCGCAGAGACCGCCTGGGTGCCGGCGGGCGCGGCATCCCGCGTGCGCCCCGCGGAGCTGCAGACCGGCCGTCGGGGGCGCGGCCGGCCGGGAGCAGACGCCTATCCCGCCCCGCGACACCGAGTCTTGGGCGCGCCGCAGCCCGTGGCATCCTCGGCGCTGAAGCCGGTGGAGCCAGGCTGGTGCTCGGGGGGAAGCGGTGCGTGGCTGAGGCCTCGGACCCGCGCTCCGGAGCACCATGGCCCCGAAGCTGCTGCTGCTCCTCTGCCTGTTCTCGGGCTTGCATGCTCGGTAAGTGGCGGCCCCGCGTTCCCCGGAGACCGGCGCGGGCAGGAGGGCGGCGGGGGGCGCTGTCTGCCGGCTCCGGTTCCTGGTGCGCGCGCCGTCGGCTGGGTTACAGGAGACTGGAGGTTTCCCGCATCTCACCCGTCGGTCTCGCAGGACAAGGCCAGCTTCCTGTCCAGGGCCGCTGCAGCCCTCGGCAACTGGGGAATGTGGAGACTTTGGGATAGCCAAGCTCTTCGGATGATTTTAGGATGCGGTGGGTGGTTTTAAGGGAAATTGGAAAACAAAATGATGAGGCAGTGGACTTCGTTTCCTTTCCTACCCCTTAAGCCCAGCCCAGATAGTCCAAGGGCTCTCCCAGTCTTCAGTAGACATTCTCTGTCGATTCCTTCATTGAAAAATCGCAGGACCCAAGAATGCTGGTTTCTTAGCCTCTCTGTGTAGATTAGTTAGTGGGCTGGAGGCAAGTGGAAGGGGCTGGGGCCAGATGAGCCCTCTGAAAGGTCCTCCTCCAGCATTACCCCACACAGACACTTTTTCCCCTAGAGAGGAAGCGTGTTGCTGTTCACACGGGGAGCTTTTCCTGAAGCTGTAAGAAATTACCTCACTATGAACGCCCCAAACCTTCCTTTCAAAACACCAGGCAGCACACAGAAATTTAGAAATACTCCATGGAAAGGTGAGAAGGGCTCATGAGAGAGGGCTGTGGACTAGAGGGGTTAAAGTCTGTTGCCATAAGCACAACTGGAGATACGGACATGGTTTAATTCCGTCTTTTAGATTGACGCTCTGGGCAAGCCTGAAAATTACACTGGGCTTTGGAAATCAGCGCAGCCTCCTACTTACTCCTACCCCACCCCCATCTTCACCCCAGGAGTGACAGAGCATCTCTATTCCCAGAACACACTTGTTTTGACACCTCAGTTTCCTGAAAGAGACCCGTAGAGATGGTTGCTGGTCCCAAGCGCCTGAGCTATCGGAGGGCTTTCATTTTCATTTATGGTTGGCGAAATATCAAGAAATTAAGAAGAAACCATGATAAATCCTTCAAAAGTGTGAGCGAAGAGTTCCCAGATTCTCACAGCTGCTATCCAAAACCCTTGTTCTAAGGAAGGAAGTCCTGCCCCTGTCTTGCCTCTAGGTCTTGCTGAATTGGGAGTATGAAAGGTAGCTCCTAAATGCTGGCTCATGAGGCAGAGCATCCTGGGACCTCTCCACCAAACTTTCTTTCTGTCCAAGAAGGGAGGTGGGAAAAGAGGAAAGTGCCTTCTGAGGGAGCCTGTGCCTGGCAGTCTCCCTTTAGAAGCAGACAGCTCCAAGAACATCATGGAGACTGGAGTCACCTCAGCCTGCCCTTGTTATTGTTACTAACTTAAACCTGACCTGCAGTTCAGGGTTAGGCAATCAGTTGTTCAGATCTCCAGGTTTCTAGACAGAAAACCGCCTGTTTCCTTCATCATTCTGTGTGCTCTGTGGAAAGATGTCTTAGTGTGTGGCTTGGAAGAGTCTGGTTTCTGCAGATTCCCAAACGCTCAAAAATCCTTTGGGATTCCTCATCCATCTTCCCTTTCATTCAGCCAAGGTACATGTAACTGATTTTAATGTTATCTATCTGGACTTTTAGTCTTGATAATTATGATTGTGTATCAACTTCAAGAACCTAAATTTGTACTTATGTTGTTGCTATCTGTCTGTCCTTTGAAGGGATGCTCATTCTTTAGTGATTTTTACAAACGTAAAATAATCAGCTGACCAGTTTAATCTTTCAAAGCTATTCTTAGCTCTGAGAAGATTCTAATTGGCATTTGGAGATGGCTTGCTGGCCTAGAAGCTCCCTAAGAAAGGGAGTTAGTGTGCCTTGTGGCTCTGCAATGGGGGCACCTCACACCCTGACACCCCCGAGTGAGCTTATTACACAGGAAAATGCTATATGTCACACCGCACCTTTTGAGGCTTTGAAGAAGCTTACTGCTTTTCAGGGTTTCCAAGTTCCTTTTAATATTTAAAAATCCTCTGAACCTTGTCTCTGTCATTTTGATGAAAAGAAGGTGTAAGGAGTGAAAATGCCCGGGGTTGAGCACATATCTCACAATTTCAGTACATTACTGATTTATTTTTAAGGAAAAGCTAATTGCACTGATGCTGTTTAGGATCCAGCAGTCCAAGTAAAAGAATGCTCTTAAAGCTTATATATAAACCACTTAGATTTGTGAGGAAAAAAAAAAGGGAAAAGCTCTGTTTCATCCATCTTCTGGTGGGTCCCCTGCTGTGAGATTTGGTTTTCCTCAGGGCAATGATCTTCCTTTGAGCTGCTGTAAAGCAAGGCATCTATCTGCCTCATCTTCTCAGGCAGAAGAAGCACAGCACTGGCAACTGAGAGGCAGAAGCCACTGAGGTCCCTAAGCTGATGGTTCATGACCCAGCTGAAAAACCAGGGACCCACTGCAGGAGTCTGAGAAAGGATACCCCTGTTTTGCTTCCCTCTGTCACCTCCATTCCCACCTGCCTTGGCCACTCAAGATTATGCAAGTTCAGGTAAATCCTCTCACCACTAGAGGGAGAATGAGGCTCATTATGATACCTGCTATAGAAGTAGCTCAAATTAATTTTTAGAAACTAAGGCTGTGAGAATGCTGAGGAGTTGGTGAGGAGTTGGTGAGTGTGTCATCTGCACATGCATGACTTTTAGGACAGTAGAGGACCACAGAGCTGCAGAACAGATGCTTCTGTCATGGTGGAATAGGGGGCAGGAGATGACAAAAAAGGGAAGAACAGAAGAAAGAGATGGGCACATGTCAGGGGACTGAGGAAGTGTGCTGGCTGCTTTGAAAGGAGCTCTGAGCAGGTTGTATGTGATCCTGAGATTTTGCTGGAAGGAGCTACTGATTTACACAGTCTCTTGATATCTTTGTTCTGGAGTGCTTTGTTAGCTCCTGTGGGCAATGTGTGACTCTCAGCCATCCCAATGCTTCATGCTAATTACATTTTTTGTTTTGCTTCGCTTTTGCAAGGTGACAAAATTAACACTCTGCATACTGCTCCTAACATACTTTAGCATTTAAAATTCTATAATATTATTTACAAAAATTCGGCTTTATCAGTCATGAAATACATCATATCCCTTATTGGGTGAATGTGCCAAATATCTTGTTCCTCTCGGTGGCGACTGTTCAGCTTAGATAAACATCTACAGCAGTTTGTGGATTTTGTGGATGATTTAGTTTGATCTCTAGCCAGTAGGTATTCAAGAAATAAAATGCAGTTTAAGAAAAGTTAAAGTGTAAAAGTTATTCTATAGGGTGCATACTATTATCAAAATCTGATATCCATGTGATAGCTGGGTTTTTATGTTCATGCATTCTACATTTACCATAGCTTGTTATCACTATAAAAGCAGATGATGCATATAATAATACTAACATACAACATATGCACATACAAACATTTATGCTTTGAAGATTTAAGTGAAGAAGAACTGAATTTTATATATTTTCATTGATTCCTTATTAACTTCAGAAAACTGAAATTCCACAGCATAAGCACCCTGGTGTGGTGCTGACATTTTGGCTCCTTTCTGAGAGTCTGAGCAGAAATGAGGTTGTGCTCAGTCAGGACAAATCTCTCTCAATGTAGTTTTTATTGTTTTTCTGTTCTCTTGTTAGAAAAGAGTGATCAAGGCAGTACACTGACAGACTACGACAGGCTTTTTGTTTTACAAGCTTTCCTGAGGGCCAGAATCTGTGCACATGTAAGGAAATGTTGCTTCAAGGTAGGAAGACACTTTGCTTTCCAAGTCACAGGGACAGTAGCTGGGAGGGCCTTATTTATTGAGAACACTTGCTTGTTGACTTGAAGACCTCTCCTCTCCACTCAAGAGCTCCTGTCAGTGTGCATCACAAAACAGGGTAGGACATAAGATCAAAAATGTTGAAGCACTGACTGAGCACTGATCCACTTCTAAGGAGCTCAAAGTGTTGAAGACATATTAGAAAATTTTTAATTCTCTATTCCTGCTAAGTGAGAGAGAAATCAGTTTGGTTGACCAAGGCATGTGCATTGCCAGAGGACATTCCACACATCAGCTAACACATCTATGGGCTGTCTCTCATGCTGAGTGCCAGCAAATCAGGCCACCTCATATTGTCCCCAGAGTCCAGGCTGCAAGGGAAGCACAGTCACCGCCAGCTATTTGCAATGAGTCCATTCTGCAGAAGCTGCTCTTAATTTCAGCTTGATGATGGGAGTTAGAAACAACATGGCAAAGTACTCTGAAAGGTCTCTGACCTTGAGAGGTTGATAAGGTGCATCCAGGGATGACTCATTTCCTGTTTACTGATTTGGCGCCTTTTACCCATCGCTGTGTGTGTAGTTTAAGTTAGGCAGGGCTGGTCTTGTCACATTTAATGAAACCCTTGTCATGCTGATCTCAGTTGCATTCTTCCTCTCAAATTCTTCTTAATTGTGTTTCACTCTTGTCTTTTAGTTTTATAGGTAACGAGCTTGGTTGGGTTAAAGGTACTGGAAATTTTCTACCCATTTAAGGAGCACTTGGAATGAGCAAATCTAAAGTCTTTTCTGGAGCTATTGCTGCAACTTATGGCTCATGTTGTGTTATAACTGCAGGTCCAGAAAGTTGGAAGAGGATGAGTATGAAGACTCTTCATCTAACCAAAAGTGGGTCTTGGCACCCAAATCCCAAGACACTGATGTGACTCTGATTCTCAACAAGCTGCTAAGAGAATATGACAAAAAGCTGAGGCCAGACATCGGAAGTGAGTGTTGTTCCTTACTCCAATATAAAAGATGCTGTGAGCCAGGTGTGGTGGCACACACCTTTAGTCCCAGAACTTGGCAGGCAGAGGCAGGCAGATCTCTGTGAGTTCAAGGATTGCTTGGTCTGTTAATGTGATCTAGGCCAGCCAGGGCTATGCATTGAGACCATTTCTCACAAAAAAGGAAGAAAAATATTTTAATGGTATTTATTAAGGATTTTTATATTAAATAACCATAAAGTCACAGAATTGCTAACATAGGACAGACATGTCTCCTGAATTCACAGTTTTAAGTATATGATGGCAAAGTCAGGAGATTGGCACCAGTCTGCCATATATGGGTCTGTATTACATAAGTTTATATTGCTGCTGTCTTAAGTCTCAGTTTCTGACTTGTTGGTGCTGAGCTTGCTTTATGTGTTTAGATTTCATGACACATTCTCTTCATGGACATGTCTCTTGATGCTATTTGCTCTTTTACATGTTGGATTATGAGACTGTATTTCACATTTTTACTCTTGGGAATTGAGAGTTCTTTACTGTGTCAGATCTGTCTTTTCATCCTCTCAACAGGCCCTTTCACAGAGGGAAGGTTTTAATATTGATGAAATCTGATTTATTAAATCTCCTTTTATGGAGTTTCTAAGAACTCTATGAAGTTCTAGTTCATGAAAATTTTCTTCTAAATCTTTTGTAATTTTATATTTTAGACTTCAAATCATGACCTTTTTTTACATGTTTTATTGAGTTTTTGTACATTTCATGCAACAATTCTTAATCAAATTTAGACCCCCTCCATGCCCCCCACTTACTCCCACCAGACCTTATCAATTCCACCATACACGTTAAGTTCTACCCAGTCAAGAATTTGTACCCAGATGCTCTTTGATGCAGATTCATCCACTGGAGTCTAATCAGCCTATCTAGAGATTGTAAGTAAGGTCTACTCTCCCTTTAGCAGTAGTAATCAGTCTCCAACAGTTCCCAGGCTCAGGCTAGCCCACTGCCCATTCCTTCTCTGCACTCTGGGGCCCTTGTCTGATTGAGTTGACATAGGTCCTGTGCTCGATGCCAGCATTGCCTCAAGTTCACATGTGCAAGCTTCCAGTGGCCTGAAAACCTCTGCTTCCCTGTGTTCATGAACTAACCCTGACTCTTACAATCTTTCTGCCCCCTCTTCCACAATGTCCCTGAGCTGTGGGTGGGTGAAGTTTAATATAGGAGTCTAATCCAAGAACAAACATTCTGCAGTCTCTTATTCTTTAAAACTTGGCCAGTTGTGACAGATGTGTGCATCACACTGCTATATAAGGAAGCTTCACTGGCAAGAGTTGAGGGATGCATTAGTTTTCTCTGTACCCTCTATTCCGTGAACCTTAGGAATAGAGGTTCAACTATAGATATGTCACCGAAGCCTGAGCATCTCTCAGACATTTATTCTCTGTGTGTGACCAGTTGTGGAACTTTGCAGTAGCTTCCATATGTTGCAAAAAGAAACTTCTTTGATTAGTAGTGTACAGTATACTTGTCTGTAAGTGTAAGGATTCACATTTAGCATATGGTATGAGATTTCACTTGAGTAGAGATATGACAGAGATAGGGTTTTATCTAGGATCTGTGACCTCTCCAGCCCTGTGTATTTGGGTGTGTTTACAGCGCCACCCAAGAAAAGAGTGCACTCTCATTGAGAGGGCTTTAAATCCAATTAGTTAGCTAAACATCAGGTAGAAGAATTCCAGGTCAGTTCCAGCTCCATTACTTCCAGTCCTGAGTCCAAAGCATGTCATGTTGTCAGCACTAGGGTCTTATCTTCCAGTTCTGGGAGATAACCAAGAACTCTGGGAATAGCCTGGGCAATTTGGGAAGTCTTTTGGACTCTTTTGACCAACCACTTGAAGGGAACTCTCTCATGTCTGGCACTGTGCTCCTTGCCATACAACACCCAGCTGTATATATGCACTAATTTTCAGACACTGTTATGTACATTTCTCAGGAGGTTCCAGAGGCAACACATTTCCCTCAGCTTTCCTACCCCTGTAAGATCCATTGAGCTGTTTTATGCTAATTTTTATATGAAATTGTTTTGAAATTTTGATAGTTTTTTTCCTCCATCCTCCATGGATCACCATTTACTTCAGTATGATTTGCTTAGAAAGACTATCTTTCTATTTAATTGTGTTTATGTAGTTGTCAAAAAATCAGTTGGCTTGACTAGTGTGGGTTATTTCTGGGCTTCTGTTTTGTTCTATTTATCTGTGTCTATTTATCACTCTGTCAATAACCACATTGTTTTTTGCTTGATGGAGTTGAACCCAGGGCCAGGCGTACAATACACAAGCACTTTGCTACTGAGCTACATCCTTAGTCCATGCTCACAGTTTTGATTATGCAGTTATACAATAAGTCTTGAAATGAGAGTAATTCAAAGAACATATTCATCTTAACGATATTTTACATCTTATAGATTTTCTTTTTCTGCACAAATTTTAGAATAATTTTGTCTGTATCTAAAAAAATTCTTGCTAGGATTTTGATAAGATTCATGTTAAGCCTATATATCAATCTGGAGAGAAATTAATATATTTGATATGCTGACTTCCAGTCCAGGAACATAACGGGATCTTCCATTCCTTTAGATCTCCTTTAAGTTTTTTGTTTTACATCAGTGGTTCATAGTGGATAACATGGGAATCCTGAAAGTATTTTGTTAGATTAACACCAAAATATTTTGGAGTAACTGTAAATGGTGCTGTATTTTCAGATTTCTCCCATGTATTAATTATCACATATATCAATACAGTTGATTGTTAAATGTTGATGTTGTGTCTTCTGACTCAGTGAAATTTCGTTCAATGTATTTTTTTACATATCTGAAGACTTACAATTTAACCTATGGATTATTTAAGAGTGTACTTTCAGTTTCAGAAGCTTTCATGAGACTGACTTGCATGATTTTCTTGTGATTCTAGAATGTACTGTCCATTGATTTAGTTCTTTTCAATTCATTATTGTGGATTTATGGCCCAGAATGTCCTCAGTCTTCTCAAGTGTTTCAGGGGTATTTGGGAAGTGTGTGGGTCTTGCTGTTGTTGGGTGGACTGGGCCTATTATTGTTGGACAGTTTTATTAAGTTCTCCTGCAGTCTTGCTTATTTTCTGTCTAGGTTCCTATTAATTGATTTGGTGGATTCACAATTGACAGATTGAAAATAGATTCTGATCCAAGGCAAAAACGATGTTTTTGGCCATAACAGAAATGGTGCCTACAGTGAAGCCTGCCTTGTCTTTGCAGGACCTGTCAGCACCTGATTTTGTACCAGCCAGATTTCTTTCACAAGATACCACAGCTATGGTTTGCTTTCTTCTTCTTCATGGGGCTGTGTTTGATATGATGTCCATAGCTTGTCACTCTTTACCTGTCCTTAGCCATAAGCTTCCTCAAGGCTTCCAAGCCTAGGGCTCCAGTTTCTCTAGAATGGAATCTCTAATTACTTTGGTTCTGATAGGTACTTAATTTCAAAATCCTTTGGCTAGTGAAGGAGAGTTTAAAGATGTTTGTTCACTGTGGTACTGGCGAAGTCATGTCATAGTTCTGCCTCAATGTCCTTTTCTATACAATGAGTGAGAAATGCCATCACTCTTCAACTTCCATTCAGCTTTTAAAATAGTTCTTTATCTTATTCCAATCTGAATGGCTAAAATGAAAAAAAATGATAACAAGTGCTGGTTTGCCTGTGGGAAAGGGGAACTCTTATTCACTGTTGGTAGGAGTGCAAACTGGTGCAACCACTATGGAAATCAGTGTGGAGTTCCTCAGAAAGCTAGAAAAAGATTGTGTGTATGACCCAGCTGATCCACTCATGAGTAGACACCCAAAGGACTCTATATCCTGCTACAGAAATACCTGCACATTTGTGTTCATTGCTGCTGTAGTCACAGTAGCCAAGAAATGGAAGCAACCTAGATGTCCATCAACTGGTGAATGGACAATGAAAATTTGGTCCAGTTTCTCAATGAAATTCTATTCATCTGTAAAGGAAAATGAAATTAACAGGCAAATGGATGGAGCTGGAAATATTCATACTGAATGAGGTACCCCAGGCCCAGAAAGGCAAATGCCACATGTTCTCTTTTATATATATGGGTGTTAGCTTTAAAGCTTTATATAAGTGGGTTGAATTGTAGTGAGCATAGAGGTCAGGAAGCTAGTAAGAGGCCATGGAGGTGTTTCAAAGTAGGTGGCATAGAATACAGGGAGAAAAGTGAATGATGGAACAGGAAGAGTGAATTGGTTGGGGGATGGGAGCTTGGGTAGAGGAGGGAGTTGGTGAGGGCTAACTAACAATAAAACCTTTGAAAGTGTCATATGGAACCTATTACAGTTGATGCTTCCTAAAATATGTACATATTCATATATAAAACGGGTTTAAATGGTGTTAGGATATAATGGGAGAATAATGTCTCCCCCCAGACACCAGAGGCTGTCAAATAGCAAGCCTAGGGAAGAGAGGTATAGTGTATCTCTTTTCAAGTTGTTGATCCCATAGGACTTACCCAAACGTTACAGGTGATTGCCATGGCTCTTGTTTACTCACGAGAACTTGATGGTAAGATTTTATTGCTGAAAACACCATATTCCTGAGTCGTGGTACCTGAGAAATATTACCTCGTCCTAACCTAGAAGCTTCATCCCTTCTGGTTAGCTTTCGTACTGCTAGAAGGTTCTATGTGAGCTTCCAAGATAAAAATAATCAACAGTCTTATCCAGCTGTGAACTCTGTGAACAACAGTAAATACTGCCCAGGCAAAATATTCCCACTAATGAAGTAGTGCCAAAATGTTATGGGAGTAATTAAACACTTTTCTGTTTGAATTTCAACTCACTCCATAAGATGGAACTCATATCTGGTAGTGTTAACTGAGCCAAAAGGCTATGGCTGGTTAAATTATAGTCCCTGTGGGAGAACCTTACATGCTTATACATGCTTATTCTGCTATATCAACATAGAAATAAGCTACCTTTAGCTTATCTTTATACTCATAGACTAATGCATTTCTCAAACTTCATCACAAGTGCTACTTTTGGCAGTAGATGGCAATTAATATAGAGACCCACAACAGGTCAGCATGCAGAGAATGAGAGACTGTGGAGTACTCAACTTGAAATAAATAGGAAATCTATAGCACAACTTTCCCCTTAAGGCTCAAGGATCATCGTGGAAGACAGGGTGGAAAGATTATAAGAATCAGAAGAATTGGACATCTACTTGCTGGACATGACAAGGGCTGTTGCACACATGAACTCACAGCAGCTTTGACTGAATGCATAAGATCTGCACAAGGTCAAGTCAAACAAAATCCCAGTATGAATGGACATGGGGCTCATAAAGTTCCACTCCTAGTTAAGGGGTTACTGGCGACTGATGCCTCCTGGGAGCTGGAGAACCGATCTTCTTCAGGGATGCAGCCTCTGACAGGCTGCCCGGGCTCTAGCAGACGGCCCTGTACTCATGGCCATACTGACAGCATTACATGGACTCAGTGGGTTTAGAATAGAGCTCTTGAAGTTGGAATAGAAGAGTGGTGGTAGAGACATAGAGAGGCACTGGGGGTGGGTTTGATCAAAACACATTAAATGCGTGAATGAAATTATTAATAAAATTTCCCCAGCAAGTTCAGACTAGTGGGTATTTTGCTTATCATGTGCTGGGCACCATCCACCATGCCACCTCATACTTGAAGTGGGAAATTTCTGAGGTAGATGATGAGTACACTTGACTTCCAATCAAGACCTCTGTGGTCCTCTTGTGAGATCTGTTAGCCACAGTGCTATTTATAGAAAGTATGAGACAACCCTTTTAAAAAAACACAAATCCAACGCAACACTTGGAAGAGAAACACTAAGGTTCTGTGTGAGGTAAGCAGAGTTCACAATTCTACACAACTTAAGATAATTCTCTTCTTATCTATAGGAGTTATATTCCAAGGCCCTCCTTGGTGGATGCCTAAAAATATTACATCCTATATAGATCCTATGATATACAACTATGATAAAGTTTAAAAATTAAAGAACAGGGGCTGGAGAGATGGCTCAGAAGTTAAGAGCACTGGCTGTTCTTTCAGAGGACCTCGGTTCAGTTCCCAGTATCCACATGGCAGTTAACAACTATCTGTAACTCCATGGCCAGGTCATCTGATGCTCTCTTCTAGTCTCTGAGGGCTTTGTACACACATGGTACACTTAATACATATAGGCAAAAAAACACTAATACGCATAAAGTGAAAATAAATGCATCAAGACATTTTGAAAATATTAAAGCACAAAAGAAATATAGAGCAATAACTAATAATATAACAGTAAACTATAACAACAATTTGTAATAGCAATGATATAAATATCAAAATATCTTTTTGTGCTGTATTTGCTTAATATTGGACAGTTGCTGACCACAGGAAACTGAAACTGTAGAAAGGTAAACTGTAGATTAGGGAGGAGTTTTGTCTTTTCCCTCTGTGGACATGAAGAACTGTGAATTTTCCAAATAAATCACTATACATGTACACTAAGCACGGATACTTCCTTCTTTTAAAGGAAGCAGCTCTTTTGCTTCAATATGTACTTGGTCCTCACAAGTCCCTGCCGCTGAAGAGCTCTGTGCTTTCTGAGTGAGAGGGATTTTACAGAACAATGAAATGAAAAGCCTCAAGTCAGGATGACTCCTTGGTTTCAGGAGTCTGAAGCTCCACTGTGAACATTCCCTAGGCTATAGCGGTGTCCTGATAAAAATCACTCTTTCTGAAATGCCTCTGGATGCGTCTTCCTATCTTGTCTGATTGCTATGTAGTGTATGATTAGCAGAATCTAACAACTTGCTGATACTCAGTTACAGGATAGTTAAATGCCTAAGAACAGATCTCCTGGTACAAGATACTGAATTAGTCACTATTTTGTCTCCTGGCTCAAAGGGTGCTCTCCTTTAAAGGTGAATTTCTCATAACAGTCTAATTTTGCTTTTTCTTTTCATGGCTTTTTTCAACTTCAGCATATTTTGCTTGGGGTAAACATCTCACTTCTCTATCACAGTGTAGCAAACACGCTCACCTGAGGTGTAGCATGGATTAAATACTCTCCAGTTGGTTTGTTCACCTTCGTTTTTACTTCCCTCCCTCAGTCATTCAGTGCATTATGTTCATTCTCTGCACAAAGGCCTCCATGGACAGCTGGAGAGCCACACAGACTCCTTCAGGCTTGTGTTCTGCTGATGGTGAAGGAAGGGAAGGGGATCTCCAAGTAGCACTTAGCGGGGAGATGTGGATATTCCTTCTTTGGACTAAATTAATGCTGCTTATTTGAAACGCCTGAAAATTCTATTTTGCTTCTAGGATGAAGTCTAAGATGCTGGAAAGACACAAAGAAGCATGCCCTTGCCTGCTTCCTTTCCGCCCTGCACTGTGTGTCACATGTACAGGGACACCAACCCACCTGCCATTCTCATATGAACCTCTCTATTGTTGCTACCTTAACCCTGTTCTCCAGTTTACACACTGAGCTCACTTGAACTTTCTCCAAGACCTAGTCCTACCTCCTAAAGAGGATCTTTCCTTTAGGTCCTGCCCCTCTCTCACCTCCCCAATAGGGTGATCAGGTGTCTGTCCCCTGAGTTTTTCCTAACATTCATCTTGAAAATACAGTTACTAGATTTCCGAGAACTACCCTGAGAGTGACATGATGTCCTGTCATCAGGATGCCCTTTCTAAAGCATTATTGCTAATTTTCCACAGGTGATAAATGATGATTTTTTTTCCCCACGGACGTTCTACTTCGAAACTTTAGATGCATATGTGTGAATTGCTATCTCTAAATATCTATCGTCTATCCACAGCCGCAAACTCAGAATCTGGATGCACTGAGACATCTCCCAAGCCTTGCTATCAGTGATAAAAGGCTGGGCACAGACTCGCTGGTACTGCAAGGGTCCCTTCATCCCTTTCTATATCACAAATTGTGGTCGTTATCGTTATGCTTGTAGCTATTCTCTCATCAATTTCTAAACCATGGATGGATCTATTTAGTTTTCTTCCTTTAACTTTTTGTCATTTTAAATAATGCTAAAGCTGTGTAGTCTGTTGATTTAGGGCCACGTCAACTGCTATTTGTTTGGGGAGCGGATCCTGTCATGTGGCCTGGGAAATACTGCAGGAGGATGAGCTTTCTAATAGGGGAATTATAGAAAAAAGGGAATGACTAAAGTGAATTTCTTTTCCAAAGGAATTACGTAGTTTGAATCACTTTCCTAAGTATAGCTTATTAGACAATACAATCTCACTTTTATCTCTACAGACAATTCCAATATGGTCATGTTGGAAAAACTGAATAGGTACATTTGGTTCACTCTGTGATAACATAGGCAATATGTAGAAATTTAATTCAGGCAAAACACCTGAGTAGCCTTGTCTTGGCCAGGGCTTGCAGTTCTGTTCCTCTTTTGAAGGTGTTTGCATATCTTCATCCCCTGACTTTCTAAAGTATATTTTCTCAGATGAGCTTTAATTTCTAAATGTGGTATGGAAGGCAGCTTGGTGCATGGATGAGGAGTTTGGCATGTTACTTCAGTAACCCGGGAGACAAGGCAGATAGATAATCAGTATCCTCCCCTGGCCCCAGTGTCGCATAACCTTGTCTGAGTTTAAGCACTGACATGAGATTCCCCAGAGACTCTTTTCTTTCTATTTTATGGAATTTTTGCCATTTTTATACGATAGAATTTGATGGCATTTAGATACCTTTACCTATCCTCACCTTCCCAGATTGTCCCACTCATTTTAATGTACTCTATTATATGTAATAAGGCCTATAGAGTCTAATTTGTGTCCCCAAATGTACTTCAGGTTGGGTCATTAAGTGGAGCCTGGTTAACATGCTAAGAGTCCCATCCTTGAAAGAGACTGTCTCTCTCACTCCCAGCAGCCATTGGTTGCCACAATTTCTTGAGGCTGGGTTGGGGTTTTTTACCCACTTTCTCATGTCTCTACTGGATTTTTGTCTGGTTTGAGATTGCATGAGACTTGCTGTCCCATGGTGATCAAGCTGTCAGTATTGCTGTGAATTCATATGAGTAACTGACCAACTGTCTGAAAAATTGTTTCCTTGTGATCATCTACCACTTCGAGCTCTTACAGTCTTTCTGTGTCTTCTTCAGCAATGATCCCTGAGCCTTCGTAGGCAAAAGCTTGATATAGTGTCCTATTTACAGACAAGTACTCTGTAGCCTCTTGTTCTCTGCACAATGGCCAGTTGTGGACTTTTGTGTTAACCACTGTCTTCTGCATAAAGAAACTTCTCTGGTGAGAGTTGAGAGATTCATTAATCTATGGGTATAACAAGTCATTAGGAGTCAGTTTCATATGATAATTATTTAGTGGAAAATTAGTATTGGGTTCTCCCCTATGTCTTGTGACATCTCCTAGCTTCAGGTACCTAAGCCTGATATCAATGTGAGTTGTGGGCTCCATCTTATGAAATAGATCTTTAATCCAATTAAAAAATGATTGGCTTCTCCCATAATATTTGTGCTATAATTGCCAGTGGTGGGCCAATTGTTGTTGTAGCTTGCAGGACTCACAGCTAGGTAAAGTTCATGTTAAAATTTCTCTTTAAGTTGCTTGTAAGCACCTTCCAGCACTGTGGATGCTAGCCAGTAGAGATGAGAACAGACTCTTTTCTTCAGCTATATCTGGGATATGGTACCCAGGAACTGACTTAGGGAGTCATTTAGGTAATAGAGTCATCATGCTAGGTGGGTTGGGAGGGCCCTGGCTCTCCGGGGTTGGTTCCTGGATGAAGGGGAAAGACATGACCAGTGAGATCATCACCCTCTAGCAGATCAAGAGTATGTTTTCTCTGCTTTTAATGTATTTTAAAGCAACTTAAAACAATAAATAGATTTCAAAATATGGTTTTGAAATCATTTATAAATGACATATAAAAAGCTTATAAATTCACAACTGTTTTGATACCTGTATGAACTATATGATGCTCAAGTTAAACGTGTGTATCTCCTCAAATATTTATAAATTTTTGTGTTGAAAACATTTAGAATCGTTTCTTGCACATTTTTGAAATATACATTACAACGCTGTGATCTGCACTAACCTTACTGTGCAGTAGCCTTGGAGCTTCTTTCTGACTGTAACTTAGTGCCTGCTGACCACTCTTCCCTTCTAACCTGCCCTTCCATTCTCCAGCCTCTGCCAGACACTGTTTGACTCTTAGGTTCTATAAGATTGGTATATGAGTTACATACGATTTTTCATACAATTCTTTTCATGTAGCTCTTTGGTACATTCATTGAGAAATTCTAAGGACTTTTGAGCTGCCATAGAGCTGTAAGATAAGTGCTTGAGACCTGCTGGTAACAGTGGAAGCAGAGAACCCCGAACTGGTCCTGGTACATAAATGGAACCATCTGCCATGTCCCACCACAGGCTATGGAGAGTTTCAAATGGAAGACTTGTTTGGAAAGAATTTGAACCATATGAAGACAGCTTTCACAAAGAACCCAATGAATAAGCTGTTTTGTAACTGATAATAAATGTAGCCCGCTGTCCTTCATGCTTATACTTTTTATATGTTAAGAAATAAAATAAGAGAGACTGGAGAGATGGTGCAGTGGTAGAGTCCTTGCCCAGAGGACATGGGGCCCTGAGGTTCATCCCCAGATCAAAAATCAGAAAATATTTCAAAGGGGAAAAATGATACGGAATTTAAAAGAATGAAGGACAAATGCTAAAGTGACTTTCCTGTGAATCTCAAAAAGGAAGTTGGAGAGAGGGCATTTGTTATTGTGAACTCCCTCAGCCCACTGTGCCCTGGGGCTGACACTAACTTCTTCCAGAAGGAAGGGTACTGACCACTGCATGACCAAGTCCAACTAGCCTCTCCTTTCTCAACATGCATCAGGTAACCTTGTCACCTGTACCTGGACTTAGCCTGCTCTGGAGAGAGACATGTTGTCACTTCCCAGAAATTACTGTACATTCAGAAAATAATTCAAATGTATTCATTCATTCCAGTCTCAGAACAGATGTAGGAGGAGAGGAAACAGACATTCTTAATTGCTGTGCTCCAAGTGAAAGCTATTACCGTAGAGTTAGTTAACTGATTCTCCCACAAAGTTAATTCAAATGCATAAGGGAGGTGGAGAACAAATTTGGAGAAATTATACTTGTCATCTCCTGAAAGACTAATTAGCCATCCAAAGGCCACCGGGTTAAGACTTGCTTGTGCTTGGTGACAGGTGACCCTTCTGGAAAATTCCTCATAGTTTTGGGTAAGAGTCCTTTACACATGTATGAGCAGTTAGGATCCACTGCAGCCCCTGTGTAAGATGGGGAAGCATTAGTGCCATTCAGAAGTTCAGTTCTTTAATAGATTGGATAACAGTATATAGTTTACTTATTGGAAATATATAATGAAGGTTCATTGTATAAGCAATTTAGGTTTTTTTTAAATATGTGATTTGGGTAAATCATTCAGGTTACATGTCTCTAAATATAATCTCGTGCTTGGGCTTCATTTGAATATTTAGTTCAGTAAATAGAATAAAAATGATTTGTTTCTTATGTTTATTCATTACTACTTCAGGAACTGAGCAAAATAGCTGCATGTGGATGGGAGCGCTTGAGTGGGGAAGGCTCCAGACTGAAATGATGGGTTTTTCCACTGGTTACCAGCAGACTCACACAGATCCCTGAAGATTTCTGTCTCTAAGTGAGATAATTAAGTCTGCATTCAAGCCCTGCTGCAAGAATTACAGGTAATAACACTGGCCCCTGCAGGCTCACAGGAAGCAGGAAGCATCTCTTATCCTTCCCAGACCCACACTGTTGCAACTTTTTCAGCATGGTTTCTGAGAGCTGGAAAAGAGCCCGCAGACAGCTCCTCCAGCAAAACAGCTTTGCCTCTTCCTGAGGTTTGTTCCCGTGAGTGCCTTTCATCAGTGTGGAATTAACATCTGATCCACACAGTATCTTGAAAATCCCCCTGTAAGACGCTGCTGCGTCTGTCCGAATGGAATGTCTCATCTTTCAGTTTTCTTGGCTTATTGTTTGCACTGTTACCATTCTTCTGTTTACTCCTGGGATAATTTTCACTTTTTTCTAGTTTGAAAGGAGGGAAGATGGAGTTAGTGACTTGAGATCATCTTAGTGTTCAGACTCACTATTCTCTTCAGAGATTCCCTCTACCAGGACTCTGTAGATTTCTATGAATATCTTTTGTTATAGTCACAAAATACCTTCTATTTTAATTCTTTTTGGAATCTTGGATTGCTTAGATGTGTGATCTATATTTTCCAAATATGTGATGCTATTTGAGGGATCTTTCTGGTTTTGACATATAATTTAATTGCACTGTGGTCAAAGAACATACTTTGGATAACTAGAGTCCTGTGGAATGAGTTGAGATTGTTTTATGGTGCAGATATGGCCTTCGGGCACACTTGGAAAGAATATATGTTCTGTTAAATGAGAACAGTTAGGATGTGGATTAGTTGGAGTTTCTGTTAAGATGAAGGTGTGGACTCCTGCCCCTTTGATCACTGGGGAAGGAAAGGCTGCCACAAGTCATCAGTGACCAAAGGAAGGAGCATCTGTCTCCAGCTTCCAACTCTTGGCTCCCCCGCCTCACTTGGTGATCCTAAGTGCTAGCTTTGTGAGGTTGTAGACAGTGCTTCCTAGTAGGTTGTTGGTGGAACTGAATGAGAAGAGATGACCAAGGGCAAAACGCTTAGTTTAAGGCCTGACTGCTGAGTAAGTTATTAATTATGGCCACTGATTATTATTGGGGGCAGGTGAAGATATGCTTATATATCATTCTAAGCATGTATGAAGCCTGGGTTTAATCTCAGGTGGCAAAGATCAAAAAATCCATTAATCAATAAAAAAATTAAGGAAAAAACACTGTTACTCTGAGCAAAATGTGAGAGTCTTAGAGTTGCCCATGTTTAATCAGTGGTGATGTGTTCTGTCTTCTTTGGTGTTATTCTTTCTGTGATCCTAGTCATCATGTGCATATAACAATTTTATTTACATGTATTATTCGTATAAAATAATGGGTTTGATCATTTTCACATGTGCACAATGAATTTCCAGTGTGTTTACCTTCCTTCACCCTTTCTTCTTCCCTTCTCCACTACTGCTGGCTCTTCCTTCCCCCAGGCTACTTTGACTTTGGAGACTTTGTCATTCGTGTCTGAGTCTAGTTTATTTTACTTAATGATGCTCTCCAGCTCCATCCATTTCACCACAAAGGATGTCATTTCATTCCCTTTTACAACCCAATAATTCCATCCTGCATATGTACCATATTACTTTCTTCCATTCCTCTGCGATGGGCACCTGGGTCGAGTCCGTTTCTTCATTGTTGGGAATGGAGCAGCAGCAAACACAGATGCACAAGTGTCTCTGTGGTAGGATAAGATTCCTTTGAGTACATGCCTAAGGTCAACAAGGGTTGTTTTTTAATTTTTCAGGAGCCTCCATATTAATATCCATAGTGTCTGTGCTAATTCTCCCTGTTAATCATGAGTAAGAGTTTGTTTCCCTTCCCCGATGAGAATCCTCAGAGTACATGTCATCATTTTACCATAGTATCTTCTGAATTCATTAGTTCATTCAACCAAATTTGCCTAAAATCTGCAAGACACCAGACCTTTTTGTCAGCTCTGGGGATTTCTCAGTGGCCGTGTAGCACAACCTTCATTGTTCTGGACTGTATGTTATGGAGGGATAGACAGAAGAGTCAAGTAGTATATTTTTCATTGCCATAAGGAAAATAAAGCCTTGATAGAGTGTGTGTACTTTAGCATGAGGCTTGGGTGTGAGGGGGTACCTTGGCACCCTCTCCTTTCTGGTGCTCAGTGGAGCACAGCCTTCCTCTCCAACCTTGCCTGCAATCTGGCCCTGCCTGTGCTGTTGTCTTAAAGTGATCTGTAAATGTTTCTCAGCTGTCCTTTCCCGGGATTGGTCTGGTTGTCTTTATCTACTCCCCGCGCTGTCTTTTCTGGACTTAACATCTTGGAGATCCTATCTCTGATGGTCTTTCCTTCCCTGAGCTCCGGTGAGTCTGGGCTTCCCTAACATGCTCTCTAGCCCTCTCCTCAGTCCCTCCCTGGTACCTTCCTAACACTCAGTGTGGATGAACCTGAATTGCACCTCTGATTGCTCTTCCAGTTCCTATCTGTTCCCCCTGACTGACTGTGTACTCTGAGGTGGCTGGGACCAGGCCTCTTCCGATTCCCTCATAAAAATGGGTCCAGGGTCTCAAAAAACTGATCATACAATCCAAGGTATTTTGACAAGGAAAAAATTTATTTCTGTGAAAGGGTAGTGCTTAACCAAAGGCCAGCACACCCTGCAGGAGGCCTTCTGGATTTTGTTCCTAATGCAAGAGGGTCCAGTACCTCACCCAAATGGGCAGAGCTCAGCCTCACGTTCTTAACGATTGACTAACTTGAAGCAGCATAGCTGATAAGTAGAGTCACAACTTTTGAGAACACCATGTTACCCTGAGCACAGAGTGCAGCCTTGGGCATGCATTTTGATCTTGCAGACATGCTGACTGGGGAGAGAGTTTGGCCAGATGGCCTCTGTACGAATTTCTTTAAAGATGTAACTTCCTTTGTCTCATTTACCTCTCTGACAGAACAGATAGTTCTTTTCATTTACATTTCTCACACCCTCCATAGGCCCTGGTGGGTCTCTGTGATTTATCACAGAGGTGAACGGGGAGGCACACATTTGCTTTGGGGACCAGAATAGCTCCTACCACAACATGCTGTTTCAGTACCACACTCCTATTGCACATGACCTAACTGCCCACCCAGAGGGGTCAGCCTGACCCTACCCTCCAGTTGATGAAGAAACTCACCTTTGGGCATCTTTGGGGGCAGAGTTAGACCTGCAGCCAGGTTTTTGCTTCCCAGGGAGCCTTATGTGTGATTGCCCGCATTGCCTGGATTTTGGGGGGTAGGGCTGGAGTCCTGACTGTCACTTGGAGTATTCCCACTGGGGTCTTCACATCTGAGATTCCCATGGCTCTCATGGGGGTATGGTTTGGGTGTGGAGCCTCAGAAAGCTTGGGGGAGGCTCGCTGGTGCAGAGGAGAGGGGAGGAGTGTGGGCTTTCTTAGGCTCTTTTCTTTAGCTCCTGCCAGGTCCTCCTTTCTGCCTGTTCCATTTCAGATCAAACAAATTTAACTTGGAACCAAGCACAGACTCCTATGTTTGGGGTGTGGATTGTGTCCCCAGCATAGTGCAGCCTGGCTCTGCATACTTGGAATCTGCACCTGCAGATTCAACTGATTGCAGAGTGAAGATTTAAAAAAAAATGTTTGTACTCAACATGTACATGCTTTTAAAAATAAAATTAAATTACTATCTCCTAAGTAATACAGCACAACAGCTGTTTATATAGCATTTGCATTGTATTACTATCATAAATCACCCAGTGATGGCTACAGTCTCAGGGAGGGGGCGTGCAGCTTGGTAGCAGAGCCCCTTGCTGTCATGAGGGAGGCCCTGGCTTCCATCTTTGCGATCAGAATGAAAAGTAATGGAATAAGTCTATGTGAGATTATGTTTAGGTGACATTTGAACACAGTTCTGTTTGGTATAATGGACAGAGCTTCCTAGGATCTTCACTTGTGCAGGATGCAAGAGCCAGTTCCTCCCGGATCCCGAGTGAGGGCGTCGTCTGAGTTAGTATTCCCAACAGCCTCCTCAGATGGATAGAGGCTTGGGGAGAAAGAGAGAAAAGAGCCTTTCAAGGCTGCACAGGAACAGTGAGAAACTCAACAACAATAAAAAGCAATCTAGAGACCAGTTGGGCACGGCTGCTTCCTACTTTCATTAAAGCCTCCTTGCTAATTGTTTCTCTTTCTGTGAGGTTTTGAGAGTGAGGTATTGTAAATGCCTCCTGATGGCTGTGACTCTTGTTTTCCTTTAGCTTTGTCAGTGAAATCCGTGAAGCCTTGTTACTAGGGTGAATGAATTTATGGTTTTCTGGTCCTCTTGACTAATTGGCTGCTTTTCATGATAAATCAAATTTCCTAATCCCAGGCAGTGTTCAGTGTGCCCAGTCTACTCTGATACTGACAGCACCTGACATCACCACCTCAGCTTTCCTGGGACCAGTGTTAAGGGGGACAGGCCTTCCAGTCTCATTACCTTCAATCTATGTTTGTTGCTCTGTTTGGGATCACATTTCTGGTAGGCACTAACTAGGTATGTCTTGAACTCTACTTAATCTACTTTATAGTCTACTTTAAAAAATTATTTATTTATTTTATGTGTGTTTTGCCTGCATGTGTAAGTATACCACTTGTGTACAACCCTGGGGAGGCCAGAAGAGAGGGTCAGATCCCCTGTAATTAAAGTTATGGTTGGTTGTTAGCAGCCACATGGGTGCTGGGAACTGAACATGGGTCTGCTGGAAGACCAGCCAGTGCTCTTAACTGCTGAGCCATCTCTCCAGCCCCTACACTCCACTTTTGATTACAGTTTTGGGATTGCTGACGTGGATTTAATCCTAGGATCATCATTTTTTTTTCTTCTAGTTCTTTCTCTTTATGTTTACTTTTTCTTTAACCCGTTCTGTTTTCTATATTTTTATGTGATAACCCATAATTTTGTTGTATTAAAATTTTCGACTGTACACTGTAATTAATCCATTTTATATGCAATTTCATACCGTTTTATGAAGTAGAGCAACAATCTAGAGAATTTTTCCAGCTCTTCCTTCTGAACATCTCTACCACCACCATGGTTACTTATGTCATCTAAACATGTTAGAAACTCTTAGTTATGTTGCATTTATTCTGTTTAAGTAGGCATGGTCTGTTTAATGATATGTCATTGACATCTCTGTGTAAGTCAGTATTTATTTCCTTAAAATTGAAAATATTTTGCTGAATTTTAATTAATTTATTTAAATGCTAATATCATTATTTATTCGCTGGTAATTTCATACACAGCCTCTTGATCACATCTGTCCTTTCCTCTCCACCTCAAACTCCTCCCCAATCCTCTACTCATCATCATGTCTTACAGTTATAATTTTTCTCTTTCATAATTTTATATTTTGGTCCTTTGACCAGGAACCTCTCCCACTTCCCTCCTGACACTGCTAGTTCTTCCCTCATAACTCTCTTTTTCCTATTTATTGGATTTTGTTTTCTTTAGTGTCCCACAGAGTTTAACCAGGCAGCTATCCTTATGATCCCAAGTTTGGAACTAACCGTTAGAGCCTGGTGAACTTGCCAGGTAGGTGCACATCTTGATACTGTGACTCCCTCTGTCCCAGAAAGGGCAGAAATCAACAGTATGTGGTTGGGTCTCATGAGCCCTTTCTCTCTCTGTAGCTGACTGTTAGGAGGGCGGAGCTTCTGTGGACCCACTGCCTGTATGCACAGGTGCTGTGAGCTCCTTTCTTCAATTCTGCTCCATGTGTTGATGTTTTTAAGGGTACGCTACATCTCTGAATTTCTGTTCATTTTTCTTCATTTTTTAATCTGTTCTTCAGGTTACTTCTATGACTTTTCTACCAGGTGAACTTGACCGTGGAACTTTGTATATGACTTGTCTGTGTTGGTTGTTACACATCTCATTCTGGAATTTCCAGTGGGATGCTACCATTTCCATAACTTTACTGACTTTTTGTTTAGGATTGTTACTGTAATTTCCTTCGATTTGTTAGATATGGTTTCCTTGAGTTCTCTGAACATATTTAATTTATAACGACTCATTTGAAGTCTGTTAATTATAACATCTGTTGTCTCTCTCTGCCTCTATCATTCTCTGTATATACATATATTTCCTGAGTATGGATCAGAAAGGTTGATGATACTTTTTCTTAAATATTTGTAATTCTTATGCATTTTTGACACTTGGCACTGGAGTAGCACATTATAATAGTGTGGTACAACTTCTTCATCTTCTAGAAATCGATGTCTTTGTTTCTTTGTGCCTTTGTTTCTATTCTTAATGACTCATCTAAAGAACTGAGGAATCTGTTCTGAGTAAACAAACAGATCTGCTGCTGTTCAGATCTTCCTAGGTTTTGTCTTTTTGCCTTGCTCTCTGATGATTTCTCTTGCCCAGATCTACACATGTATTTTTTGGTCAGTGGTTCTCCTTACACCCCCTTAGATGGCTGGATTTTATTTACTCTTCATCAATGTCTGTGTGACTTGCAGGCTACTGTCACAGTTTAGAAATTTTTCAAGTTGCTCTATGTTAAGCAGTGAGTTAGTATACCTTTCCTAAGGCACTGAAGCCTTGGTAACACACTGACTTATAGACTTCGAGAGATGGAAGTGATTTTCTTCATTTAAAGCCTGACTCCTTAGGAACTGTGCTGCTGTACAAGCAGTTACTATGTGGAGAGAGGTGAAGGGTGACCTCTAATCTTGTTTTGCTCTTTCCAGCACAGAGCCTTCACCCTAGAAGTAAGCATGTAGAGCAGAGGGGGTGGGCCAGTGTTGGAAGACCTTGGCAGAAGAATGGTTCAGATGATACAGAACTGCATTCTTACCATGTGTTAATAGGTATATGTTTATTTGCTACATGCCCTTACAACAACTTTTAGTGACACTGAATACTTTTGTAAAATATTTTTATCTGGCTAAATACCCGTTTTATTTAGGAGCAGGTCTGGTATTTACAGATTCTGGTGGTCTAGAAATTCTGACTTTCCTGCATGGTTCATGCAGGATTCTGCTTTAATTGCCTTTCAACGTTTTAAAGATTCTGCTCTATTTAAGCTGTTAGAATGGGAATCTGCACTCATTCCTGTTTTATCTCTTTGTGTCTCATGTTTTCCCCTTGTGGATTCCTTTATGTTTTCCTCCTTGTCAATGAATTTCAACAATTTCATTGTGACGTGTCTTGGGAATAGTTTGAGGTATATGTGTGTGTGAACATGTAGGAGTGTCTATCTGCATATGTATGAGTGTGAGCGTATGTGTGAGAGTGTAAGAATGTAAGTGTATATGTTTTGTGTGTGTATGTTTGTGAATGTGTATGTGTGTATGAGTACATGTGTGAGCACATGTGTGTATATGCTGAATGTTTGAATATATCTATATTGAGTGTGAGTGCACTCGTGTATGTACGTGTTTTTATGTGTAACTGTGTATGGATGTGAATATATGTGTGAGCCTAGTTGTGTGATAGAGTTGCGTGTCTATAGGTGTGAATGTGTGTAAGTGTCTGTATGGGTATGGGTATGCATGTGTTTGTGTATATGGATGTGAATGTATTTGAATGATTTGTGTGATTGTGTGTGTATGGATATGACTATGTATAAATATAGTTGTGTGTGTATGGAAGTTAATATATGTCTATTAGCATAGTTGTGTGTGTGAATCTGTGAATGTGTGTATGAATGTGAATGTGTATGTGTGTGAAGATAGCTGTGTGGGTATGTATGGATCTGGATCTGATTGTATACCTGTGGGTATTAGATAGATTCAGTTGTCAACTTGACATATCTTGGAATAGGGCATCTTAAATGGGAAATTTCCACTATCAGATTGGCCTGTGGAGATGTCTATGAGGAATTTTCTTGATCATCAAGTGATGTGGAAGGGCCCAGACCGGGCAGGTGGTCCTGGATTGTATAAGGAATCAGGCTGAGCACAGGTCATGGGAGCATGTCAGTAAGCAGTGTCCCTGCACAGTCTATTCTTCAGGTCTTGCCACCAGGTTCCCGTTTTAGATCTTACCTGATTTCCCCCAGGGATGATCTCACTTGGAAGTGTAAGATGCAATGAACCATTTCATCCCCAAGCTTTCTTTTTTAGTGTTTTTGTCACAACAACAGAAAGCTAGCCAGAACAGCATGTGAGCATATCTGTGTGTACGTGTACATGTATGGATGCCAATGTGTATCGCATGTGTGAACTTAGGTATGTGCATGTGTGTATATGGATGTGAATGTTTATGTGTGAGCATAGTTGTGTGAACATACATGTGAATGTATATCTAGTTGTGTATGTATGTGTATGTATGTGAATGTATACATATGTGAGCATAGTTGTTCATGTGTGTGTGTGAATGTGTACATCTATGAGCATAATTGTGTGTATATGGATGTGAGTGTGTACATAATTTGTGTGAATATGTGTGTATGTGAATGTATACATGTGTGTAGTTATGCGTGTGTGTGATCATAGTTGTGTATATGTGTATATGGATGTGTTTACAAGTGTGAGCATAGTTGTGTATATGCATATGATGTGAGTGTGTATATGTGTGAGTATAGTTGTGTGTATATGGATGTGAATGTATACATAGTTGTGTGTACATGTGTGTGTATGTGTATGAGTGTAGTTGTGCATGTGCTTTTTCTTACTCGGGTCTCCTCGAGCTTCTCATCCTGCAGTTTATACTTTAATTTTGACAGTTTTAGCCAGAATTCCTTCAAATGTACATTCTGCTTCTTTGAGTGCTCTTATCTTCAGAGACTTCAATTTCACATATTTTAGGGTGCTTGACATTGATGACTTGATGATGCTCTTTCAATTAAATATTTTCTTTGTATGTGTCTCTTTAGATGTTTTCCACTGTCTATCTTATACTCCATGTTCCGTATTGTTTCCAGCACATTTTTCACATCAAGTGTCTTTATCAGTCTTTATCTCCAAAAGTGTGGTTGAAGGTGCCTTTGCATCTTTCATTAATAACTCTGTCATTATCCCTGCTTCCAGTTCTAGTATTTGTATTGGCTCTGTCTTTGTTTCCTAATTCTGGCCTTTCTTTCAGTACAGCTCAGTCTGATTGTCTGATCCCTCTCTTCACCGTGAACTCTTTCTCCTTCCTCACGATAGCGGGTTCTGACTGATTGATTATTCTCATCATGGACTGTGTTTTTCCGTCTTCATCATGTATTTGCCAGTTTTTGCTGGCATTTCACACACTGAATTCTATCTTGTTGACAGCTTGTATTTTTATATTCATATAACAATTCTTGAATGCCATTCTGTGATATGGTTAAACTTACTGGAAGCAATCTGAGCCTCTGACTCTTGCCTTTTCAGCTTGTTAGGCAGTATGGAGTTATGCAAAGGCAGGCTTCAGTGCTGCCTTTATTATGCACTTCTGGATCCAAGGTATTCTTAATATTCTACCCAAAAGGCCTATACATTTTCACGTTTCCATTCTAGCTGTTAGGAACAGTGCCTGCTCATCGTCCCATGGGCACACTGGATGCTGATCTGTGATCACTTTTTTCACTGCTTTTCCATGGTTTCATCAGACACATGATCTGTTGACTTGAGAAGGGCACTATTCAGATTCCCATGATGCTCAGTGTGATCTATGAATTCTCTGAGTCTTGGTGGCTTTAGACTCTAAGTTCCATCCCCAATACAGAGAGTCACCTGTGATTGGGTAACTTGTCATACATCTTGAATCATTCAAAATAGTCAGGTGGCCAGCTTTGGAGCTGTCTTTGCTTGCTTCCACCCTCAGTGATGCTGTGCTTCTGCCTGATGCCCAGTGTCTTGAAACCTGTTGTTTCGATATTTTTTCAGGTTTTTTATCATTTCATCTACGTCTAGTCCCTGTTATTCTGTTTCAGGTGGGGGAAGTGCCATCTATCTGGCTGGGTTTGATGTTGCAGCATATTACTTGCTTCTCTGAAGGTTCACATTTGATGTTGAATTTCTTCTGGGCACTGTGCTGAGCAGCCATAATTTGAAGGAGCAGCAGCAGGGGATGCATGCAGGTCCTTTTTACCACTTTCTTTTCAGGACCTTCCTCATTAAGCCATATTTGTTGCAAGGCAGAGTAGATTTGCAGCGGTTGGGAGTATAGCTGTTCTCATATTGGGTTGATACCTCACAGCATTTCCAAAACAGCAACAAGTAGACAGTGAGAAGACTGGGAAAGGTGATGTAATGGGACCATTCTGTAGGCAGGCTGAGTCAGGATGAGTCCACTGACATCTGGTTGAGGAATGAAGGCAGAAGGTTACTTCTGTTGGAGAGAAGTGTCCACACTTCAGCATTTTAGGATCTCATTGGGGCAAAGGAATTTACTTAGGGGTTAGAAAGGAGCTTTCTGTTGGTATGGTAAAACAGATGAGATAACAATTTATGTCAATAGAAGGTTAATTCTGACTCACACTGTTAGAGGTGCTAGTCTCTGACAGGTGGGCACACTGCTATTAGACTCCTGCAGGTTCTATGTAGGAAGGGTGAACATATGGCAGAGCAAAGCTACTTGGATTTTTAGCCAGGGTATGGGAAGAAACTGGGGCCTTACAGTCCCCTGTGACCCACCAAAAGATAACCCATTAAGTCCCACTTCCTGAAAGTTCCAACATCTCCCAGTAGTTCCATGGGTTGGAAATTAAGCCTCTAATGCTTGGGCCTTTAGAGGTCTCTCTAGATCCAAACGCAGCACCTACTGACAACCTTATTGTTGATTTGGGGGGAAATGTAAACATTTTTAGCAATTGCATTGGGAGCCATTTTTACTTTTGCCAGTCATAGCAGTGAAAGAGCCTCAATTTTTAAAGCATTCCTATAAGTCTAACCTTCCAACAATAAACATATTTAAAAAATAATCAGTATTTTATTCAAATTTTCAGATTTCAGCTATTCTATCCTTTTAACCAGAACAGTAACACGATGTGCTAAAAACTGCTTTCTGATCTCACATGGTGAGAACACATGGTGGTGTTTGGTGCAAGGCTTGCTGATACACAGGATTTTCTAGTGTTGTCCAGGGTGGCACCTGGGTCAACCTATCTCGAGTCACTCTTTTAAAGAAGATCAACTCTCCCTCACCCAGCAGTAATCAGGTGCCAATAGTTCCTTGACTAAGAATGGGGCCTCCTGCCCATTTCTCCAGTTCTGTGCCTCTGGGAACTTGCTCATATGAACTTACAGTGCATCAATGTTTTTTAGCCACAGTTTGACATTTGTGTGAGGTATCTGTTTCTATGAAGTGAACTACCTCAAGAGTCATCAGTTTACAAGAGATGCTTTGTGGGCTGGCACTAAGCAGCTGTGGAGCACACTGAATGCCAATAGTTACAGGCTGAACTAGAGGGAGAATGAGCTGGAGGCTGGCAGAAGAGCTGGGCTTCCCTCTACCAACTGTGGAACCAATTTAGCTTGTTTCCAGCCCCAGTGACCACTGTCCACTGCACTGATGTGCAGTGTCTCAAAACCACTGTTTCTTGTTTCTTCTCTGAATTTTTGCTGTTTCAGCGAAGTTAAGTCGGGTTCCTTTTACTCTGTCTCAGGAGGGAGGAGGGGAGGAGCGCCACACCACCCTCATTACTTCTCTGCAGGGTCACATTTCATGTGGAACCCTTTGAACCATCGGATTACAGAAGCTTGCCTTGTCTTGTTACACAGTAGCAGGGAATTCAGATAAAATCAACCAGTATTGTCAGGGGTCACAGTGCATTTCCGTGATATCCTCTGTCAAAGCAAACCAAATGAACTGAGATCAGGAAGATGCTACCCGTGGTGGCGATTCCTTGCTCATATCAGTCTGTTATGGCAGTGCTTCATATATTTTTTTTTGTAATGATTTGGTACGTAGGGTGGATAGTTTCCATAAACATTGCCTTGATATCAGTCTTTCCAGCAGAAGCACACGGGAGTGCCCATCTCCCACAGCTTATCAAGGTTTTCCAGTTCTAGATTGAAAACAACGGCCTGATGAAAAGGTGAAAGCGAAAGGGAGTCCCAGCAGTTTTCTCCTACAGAGTAGCTCTCCTGGGGCAATGCTGTGGCCTTTGTCTAGAAGTATATGCTCCAAAAGCAAAATTGTGGAAAATGCTTATCCTCTCCTCCAGAAAGCAGTGCAAACCATCTCCAAACATGCTACAGATATTGTCACATAATAGTGATAGGACCCCGAGATTAGCTTCATATAGTCCCAGCTTGTGGGTCATTTAGAAATAATAAAGCTTAATAATTCTGATTTTACATTGTTATATACTATATATGATATAATAAAATATATAATAGTTTTGTAGGTAATTATCAATAATTATAGTACTTAAAATACTAGTTTCATGTATGATGTATATTAACAAAAAAATTACATCCAGAATCAGTGTTCAAAGTATGTGTATCAAATTACTTAAAGCCTCCAAAGATTTAGCCTTAGTATTACCTTACTCTAGAAGGTTCAGTGTGGATGTAAATGACAAATCAGGGAGGAAATCTGCAGAAAATCTGAGATTTAATTCTCAGATCAGAATGCATACCACCTAAAGCACACAACTCATTGATATTTAAAAGAAATTTCACAAACTGTGCAACTATAACCTCTAAGCCCATAATGTTTTTGTTACTACTGAAGGAGAATCTCCACCCATCCAGTCAGTTATCATTTCTTTCCCCTTCCCCTGCCTCTGGCAACCACTAGTCCACTTTCTGTCACTATGGATCTGTGTGTTCTGGACATTTAATAAAAATGGAATAGTAAAATATGACTTTTTGTGCATTGCTTCCCCAGGGACTTTTAATAAAGCCACGTTCTGAAAGTTTGGATTGCACATAAAGGTGAATATTTCTTCTCACTCTGAGAATGTGCACACACCTTTGATACTTGTTCTAAAATATGGCAAGAAGTTGTTCTTTCGGATATCGAGCAGCTAGGAATCTTCTGAATAGTAATCATTGAGAAAGTAAACCTGGGGGTCAGTGGCCTGGGCTCTGCTGTGCTACAAGTTGACAGGCCTTTGTTTCCTCTGTAAATACAACAATCAATCTATTTAGTTAAAGTCTTACATTGTTTGCTTAAATGTTGAATAATGCCCCCTCCCTCTTTATCTTTCCCTCCCTCCATTCAGATCTTTTCTTTTCCTCCACATTCTCTTCTCATCATTGTCCACAACTTCTTGCAAAGACACAGTTGTTTTTTAGTTGTAAGGAAAGGAAAGGCGATGAAACTCATGCAGTAAGTAAGTGCCATCCATCTGGAATCTTCTTGCTGGCTATCAAGGGTTGCCAGGAGCTGACACTTTCACTGGCACTCTATGGAGATGCTCAGCTGATGGGATATGGATGAATTCCCACTGGCTTTTTCATCAGCATCCAGCAGGATGCTGTGTCAGAGGAAAGCCCAAATTGTCCTTCTCTTCCTCACACAGTGTGTGGGACATTTTCAGAGCAGTGTTAGGAGGGGGAAGAGGAAGAGCACGCAAGTTTCAGCCCGGGACACTCTTGTGGTACTGTCCAGAGGCCACTGTCTGAAGCGGCTCTCCCTCTACTGAGGAACCTAGGCCCAGACACACAGGCTGACTGGAGATCATCTAGGCTGACATAAAGCCCCCCATATTTGACAAGACTCAGTACACATAGCAAGTACACAGTGAGCAATCATTGTTGCAACATTGTTGGAACAAAGTGGCTTTGGAGTTTTCTCACTCCTTCTCTGAGCTTTGTGCTGATGTCTCCTTACTAAACTGGTTATGTAAACTGGAAAGTAATAGTTCTACCAAGTTGTTTGTATTTTATCAAGTAACACATGAATAGTGAGAGAACTATGATGCTCCAGTAACACATACATACATACTCTTAGCACTCTGTATTTGAGGGTTGGATTCAGGTAACCACAATACAGGTAAAAACATTACTCTGTACTGCACATCTGTGGATTTTATTCCTTGGGAGTATTTCTTAAAGCATAACAGCATTTCAATACACTACATTAGACATTCTGTATCATCACTTAGAGATGGTTTAAAGTATACAGGTAGATATGTATAGGTTCTATGCAAAAACTACACAATTTTAGATGAAAGACTTTAGCATTTGTAGGTTAGTGTTTGGAAGAAATCAATCCTTCATGGATAAAGGAGGATCACTGCTTCTACCTGCACAGTTACAGCGAGAGCTGTGGCCAGATCAAGAAGAAACTCGTGCAGGCAGAGGGAGGTGTATGGTTGCAGTGGTTTGAATGAAAATATCCACCACTGGCTCCAAGTATTTGAACACTTGGTCTGTTGGCGGTGCTGTTTGGGAGGGATGTGGAACCTTTCAGGAGATGTGGCTTTGTGGGAGAACTGTATCACTGGATATGGGCTTTGAGAGTTTATAGTCTTCTCTCACTTCTTTTCTTTCTTTCTCTCTCTCTCTCTCTCTTTCTCTCTCTCTCTCTCCCTCTCTCTCTCTGCCTCTCCCTCTCCCTCTACCTATCTCCCCCCTGAAGAAAAGCCATCACTTTTCTTCTTTGACCACCCCCTGCCATGTCTCTCTCACCATGAGGAACTTGTATCTTTCCAAAACAATAACCAAATAAACCCCTCCTTCTGTAAGTTGCCATAATCATGGTGTTTTATCACAGGAATGGAAAAGGAACTAATACAGTGGTCTTTTAAAATTTCTCTATATCTTTGTTTGCCTTAGCCTGATTTAGGCCTCTTTTGGTTCACTCTTCTAGCATTGTTTATTTGTTCCTTGTGCCATCTCAGATGTGTTAAATCTTTTCTTCATACCTAAGTATTCCTTTATAGCCTCTGTGGAACTGGCTTTAGTGGACATAAATTCCTTTAATCTGTTTTTAAGATGGAAACTTTCTCTTTCTCCTTCAATTACAACTGTGAATTTTGCTGAATTTAGTAGCCTTCACTGGCATAGTGTTCTTCATGAATTGGAGGACCTTCATAGTCTCCACTGAAACAATCAGTTATTCTGATGGACGTGACTTTATACATGACTTGATCTTTCTCACAGTTTTCAATATCTTTTCTTTGGTATGTACATTTGGTGTTTTGATTATTATATGATGTCAGGATTTTCTTTTCTGCTTGTTTGGCAATTCTGTATGCCTAATACACATTGATAGGTATCTCTTTTCTCAAATTTGTGAGATTTTTCTTCGGTGAAGAAAATATGTTGAAAATATATTCTGTGCCTTTGAGATTGGTTCCTTCTCTTTCTTCTATGCCAATAATCTGTAGATTTGGCTTAATTTTTTAAATAGTGTCTCGGGGTCCCTGCATGTTCCATTCCTAAATTATTTTAATTTTATTTTTAACTTAGTGATAGATTTCCCCCTCCTTGTCTTTAGGATCTGATTTTCTCTCTTCCATTTGATCCAGTCTATTTCCCCTGAGCTTTGTGTTTGACACGCTGAATTTTTCATTGTGAGTTTTGTTTGTTTTGTTTTTCTTCAGAGATTCTATCTCTGTATTGAATTCTGTTTTCTTACCTTGAATTGCTTTCCTTATTTCATTTGTTTGGCTGTGCTTTTGCAGTCTTCATTCAGGTGTTCCTTCATATTCTCTTTGAGTTTCTTGAACATGTTTTATGATTGCTATTTTGAAAACATTGTCTTGTGCCTCAGTTAGGTTTGTTCAGGAAACATAAAATGGAGGTACTAATTTTTGGAGGAGACTTATTCATGTTGTATTTTGTGAGGGGGCCTAAGCTTCGTGGTAGTCAAAATAATATTCATAGATTTCTCTAAATTTAAGAGAAGATCCAAAGTAATATCAATTTAGACTTAGGGGTAAGGGACAGAGCCAAGTTAAACAGAGACATCTCCTGAGTCCCCCATCACCTCTTCTGTCCTTCAGGATGACAGTCATCTGTCTTTTCTGTCTTTCTTTCCTCATCACTGTTTCTCACCATTTAACAACATACCCAAGTAACAAATTAGAAATGTAGCTCTAAGTAGTAAAGTAGACCTGGCTGGCCTCATTCTCACAGAGATCTACCTCCCTCTGGCTCCGACATGTTGGGATTAAAGGTATTCACCATCATACCTGAACCTTAACCTCTTTAAAAAAAATATTTTTTAATTTCATGTGTATTTGTGTTTTGTTTGCATCTAAGTTCACCCATACATGCATCATACTTGCGAGGCCAGAAACGGGCACTGGTCCTAAATCAAGTGCCCTCTCGGTTTAATCTGCATGCAGTTTCCAACTCCACCATTCTGAAATGTGACCTTTGATACCTTGGTGCTATTTAAACTCCAAGCTTCTTGGTTTAAGTTCTACTCACAGTACACCTGTATCAAACCTCTCCCACCCACAGCTCAGGGATCATTGTGGAAGAGGGAATAAAATGATTCTAAGAGCCAGGACTGGTTCATAAACAGGGAAGCAGAGGCTTTCAGGCCACTTGGAAGCTTGCACATTTGTACTTGTGACAATGGTGGCACTGGGCACAGGACCCATGCCAACTCCATCAGACCAGGACCCAGAGTGGACCGAGGGAAATGAGTGGCTGGAAGATGGCCCTAGTCTGGGAACTGCTGGAGTCTAATTACTACTAGATGAGGGATAGTAGTCCTTACCTATGATCTCTAGATAAGCTGACTAGACTGCAGTGGATAAATTTGCACTGAAGGACATCTGGCTACAAATTCTTTGCATGTATGGTGGAATACATGAGGTTCAGTGGGGGTTAGGGAGAAGGAATCGGGGAGGGGTTTAAATTTAATTAGGAACTATTACATGAAACGTAAAAAAGCTCAATAAAAAATTTAAAAATATTTGTTAGTTGACGTTGCTTTCAAATGAGATTATTTAACTAACTAACTAACTAACTAAATAAATAAATAAAGTCTAAGGGGCAGGAGAGATAGCTTACTGATTAAGAATATTGGCATCTCTTGCAGAAGACCTTGGTTTGGTTCCCAGCAATCAGAGTCTCTAGCAATCATCTCTTCCTCTAGTTATAGGGCATCCAATGCCTTCTTCTGGCCTCTAAGTGCATTACATGCATGGATGAACCTAGATGCAAGCAAAACACAAATACACATGAAATAAAAATATATTTTTTTAAAAAGAGGTTAAGGTCCAGGTGTGATGGTGCACACCTTTAATCCCAACACTTGGGAGACAGAAGCAGGTAGATCTCTGTGAGAATGAGGCCAGCCTGGTCTACTTTACTACTTAGAGTTACATTTCTATACATTTCTAATTTACTACTAGCAATTTGAAGTACATGCCTGTTCTGTCAAATTCTTGAACTTCATAGATATAGAAGGCACCAGCTGGCCAGATGACCATTCTTACAGCTTTCCACTGCCTGCAGAAAAGTCTGGATAAATGCATTCATGAAACAAAAGCCTTCCATGATACAATTCTCTAACATAAAATTCAAACTTTGGCTGTCAGCAATTTCTATGGTAATAGAATTCTTCTAAATACATTCTCTTTCTTTCTGCATGATAAATACTGGCTGAACTGAAGGCACAGGAATTAACTGCTGATCCTGACACAGAAGCAGTGTTACTCATTTCCAGGCAGGTGTTCCTACTGTCTGACAACATGGTTTGCTGGTTCTTAAGATTTTTATAACTTCATTTTAAAAGGTCACTTCTCCACTGTGTCCTCTCTGTAAACCTCTACAAATTCTACAGCACACATATGATTCTATTTATCATTTCTTCTTTTACAAGTATTTCTTTTGGAATTTCCTACAGTGCATTTTTTATCATATTCACCCTTCTGCCATTCTTCCCAGCTTCAACCCCACCCTTCTCTGGACACTTTGTGTTCTCTTTTTTAACTCATCAAGTTCAATTTGTGCTGCCCATATATTCTTGGGTGTGTGGCTATCTACCAGAGTGTGGTTGACCTACCGTGGCCATTTTCTTAAAACTGACTTTCCCTCTCCCAGCAACTATCAATTGCCAATGGCTCCTCAGCTGAGGACTTCATACCCACCTCCTCTATTCATGCTGACCATTTTGTCTGGTTTGAGCTTGAGTGGGCCTTATGCTGCTGTCACAACTACTGTGAGTTCATATGTGCAGTTGTACTGTTGTGTCTGAAAACCACCGTTTCTTTTTAGTCATCTTCCATCACCTACTTTTATAATCGTTCTGTAGTGATCCTTGAACTATGGAGGAGGGGTGTGATATAGGTGTCCCATTTAGGACTGAGCACTCCATAGTCTCTAATTCTCTGCACCTTGACTAGTCTCTGTATTAATCACCATCTACTGCCAAAAGAAGTTTCTCTGACGTGGTTTGAGAGATGCACTAATACATGGTGTGTGCTGGATAGCGTTAGTTGTCAACTTGACACACCTGGGTAGAGGGAACCTTAATTGGGGAATTATCTACATTGGACTGACCTGTGGCCATGTCTGTGAAGCATTTTCTTGATTGTTGAGTTGATGTGGGCGGGTCCAACCCACTGTGGGTGGTTCCACCCCTGCACAGGTGGTCCTATATTGTATAAGAGAGTAGGTTGAGCATAGGCCAGACGACCAAACCAGTTAGCAGTGTTTCTCTATGGCCTGTGCTTCAGCTCCTGCCTCCAAGTTCTTGCCCTGAGTTCCTACCTTAGGCTGCCTCAGTGATGAACTGTGACCTGGGAGATGTAAGTCAAATAAACCCTTTCTTCCCCAATTTGGAATTGGACAGAGTGCTTTGTCACTGTAATTGAAAGCAAACTAGAACAGGGTGTAATGAGAAGGCATCTGTTTAATACTACATCCATTTAACAGAATAATAGTAGTAGATTATCCCCTAGGCCCATTGAAGTATCTATCCACAGCTTCTTGGCCCCCCCCGCCCCAATAACTGTGACAAGTATGGGTTTCATCTTGTGGACAGGCCCATGTATATATCCAATCAGAAAGTGTGTGGTTGCTTCCATGAGCTTTGTGCCACTATTGTGCCAGTGGACATGTCTTGCTGCTGTGATTTTACTGGAGTGTTTCTGTTCCTTACCAACACATGTCCATTTTACTATCTTTGCTTTGCTGGAAGAGTCCGAAGACAGGGCATCAACTTTGTGTTTCTTTTTTAATTCGAGTGTTAGCTTGCTACAGTATGACTGTAACAGATTTTGATTGAGTTATTAACTCATGGCAGGTAACTGCAGCACACCTCCTGACACTCTGAATTCCTTCCCCCAAACCCATCCCCCACATGCCGATTCGTTGATAGAGTGAGAAAATTTTGGATCTGATGGAAATGAAGCCTCCTAGACTTTATCCTGTCTGAAGAGGTTTATTTCACCTTGATTTTTGAAGGGCATTTTTTGAGTATAGAATTATAGGCTATTCTTTTTTTCTTTCAGTACTTTAAAAACCTTGTATTGCTGCTTTTTTGGCCTCTGCTGTTTCTTATAAGACGTCAGCTATCATTCTGACCATTTTGTTTCTTTATGCTATGGAACATTTCTTCCCCCTAGGCTACCCTTAAGGTTTCCTTCTCTTCCTGATCTTTAAGTGGTTTGACAATGACATGACCAGGTATAGTTTCCCTTATGTTTATTACTATTGGAACTGGATGAGTTGCTTGGATCTATAATTTGATTATTGTTAATTAGTTTATCAGTTCTGAGTATTTTCAAATAATTTGTTTCTGTTCCAACACATAGGCTTCTGGAACTCAAATTATACATATATTTTCTTCTTAGCGTCCAGTGCTACTGGGTCATGTGCTTATTGAAAACCAAGTGCCTCATTGTGTTAATTCCATAGGGAAGAATAGCTGTAGAAGGTGAGCTCCTACATCCAATGTCAGTTGTCTGTAACTCTGAAAGGTTTTTATCTCAGGGCCCAGTTTTACTCCTTTGTCACACTAATCGCTCCTCAAAATATCCAGCTTATTGATTAGTTTACTTGATTATCTGCTATACTTCCATGATATAAACTCTCTATAACTGGGAGGTTATGTCTGGTTTATGGTCCAGTTTTTAGACCTCAGGACTCATGTAGTTCAGTATTTACTGACGAATTATATAAATTAATGGAGATTGGAAAGGAGGAAGGCATTTGCTTTTAGAGTGGAGGTGCATTAATTAGCTCTCTGATACTAGAATAAATACTGAATTCAATCAACTTAAAAAAAATATCTATTTCGGTTCAGGAAGATAGAGGTTCTTGTTCATAACCAGATAGACTGATTCACTCAAACTTCCATGGGGAGTGCTGTTGAGTGTGGCTCCTCACCAGAACACTGGGAAAGAAAAGGAAGAATCTGGGTCCCATAGTCCCTTCAGGGCCTACTCCTAGTGACCTAAAACCTCCCTCACCCTTATGTCTGACCTCTCAGGGTTTCGATCACTTCTAATACTGCCAAGCCGGGGGAAAAATGCCTCAAAATATGTGGGATTTGGGGATATTGTCAAGATAAAGTTATGGCAGGGTAACTATTGATAAAACCCACCAAACAGTCTGTAATGCTGGAAAACTATAAAAGATCCAATAGTGAAAGAAATTTGAAATAACTCAGTGAAAACAAAATTTTTTGTAGTAACTAAACTTAATCAGTTATAATAGTACAACCACATTTCACATCTGTAATTTTGACCATTTCAAGTGCTTCATGTGAATGCAGTAATATAATATTTGCTGCTTCATGACTGGTTCACTTAGCATATCGTCTTCAGGGTACATCCATGGCAAAATTTTCATCTTTTCTGTGGGTGACTAATGTTCCATTGTGTTACATATTTTCTTCCATTCCTCTGTTGGTGGACACAGTTTGTTTCTTCCTCTGGGCTATAGAAACAGGGCAAAGTTTTAAAGTTTGATTGTTCATTAATCTGTTTTTGCTTTACTATTTGAAATTTGCTCTTATACTCAATAAATAATTGCCAAATTTAATACAAAAATATTTATCTTTTTTTCTATAAGTATTATAGGTTTAGTCTTACATGTAGACCATTGATACATTTTCAGTTATTTTTATATTCAGTGCAGATAAAGATCCAAGTACCACTTGTTAAAGAGACTATCTTTTTCCTTTTGTCTACTGTTGGTATCCTATAGAAAATCATTTGCCTGTTATATGCAAGGGCTTTTTAAATGGATACCTATTCTGTTTCAGTGGTCTAATTGTCTCTATTCCAATACCACTCTGTTTTGATTGTTGCAGCTTTGGCCTGGAACCCAAGTGCCTGACTCTCATTTTAAAGTCTTTGTGTGTGTGTGTTACTTGGTGGTCCCTTGAAATTACATGTGAACTTCAAGGATGCATTTTTCTATATCTGTCAAAAAATACCCTTAGTACTTGGATTAAGTTTGCACTGAGTCTGGAGATGGCTTTAGTTGTGCTGGTAACCTGACTTTAAGCCCTCCAAATCAGGACCGTGTCCTTCTGCTTCCAGACCTCCTCACTCCCCTTCAGCAGCGGTACGCGGCTTCAACGTGCATGCTCCTCTCTTTGCCGTCTCAGTTTATCCCTAAATATTCTATTCTGTTGTAAATATCATTCTTTTCCTTGCTTTTTTGTTTGTTATGAGTGTATAGAAATGTGATTCAATTTCAGTGTTCTTTTATAATCTATGTGCCAATTTCCCGAGTTTGTAAATTCCTTCTGACTGGTCAGGTTTGTTTTGTAAAGCTTTGAGATGTCTCTATATGACTAGTCATTTTATCTCTGAGCTGAGGTAGTTTGGGTTCCTTATTTTCCCTGTGGATGCCTGACTCTGGAATGTTACTGAAGACACCTGGGCTGCAGGTTCGATCTCCACCTGACTCAGATATGAGAGGGGGTGAGAAATTCATGGGATGATGTCTTGCTGGGGGAAGTACATCATTAGGGGGTTCCCTCTCCCCCCCCTCTCTCTATATATATACATGGAGATATAATGGGGTCCTGACCTTTCCCTCCATCCTTTCTGTCTGTCCCAAGGTGAGCACCTTTTCCCAGGTCCATAGCAACACGTTAAGTCATTGTGATCTGAAGTCTCTGAACTCATGTCTTGACTTTCCTTTAAAAATTCTTTTATTGGGGCTGGAGAGATGATTCAGCAGTTAAGAGCACTGGATGCTCTTGCAGAGGACCTATGTTCAGTTCCCAGCACCTACATGGCAGCTAACAACCATCTGTAATTCAACTTCCAGGGTAATCCAGCACACTTATCTGACCTTCATGGGTATTTTATGACATGGATGCACAATATACTCATACACATAAAAAATTAAAAGAAGGCTAGTAATAAAAAATCTTGTATTTATTCTTTGACAATTTCGTATGTGTTTTCAATGCATCTTTATCCCATAGCACCCAGCTCTGTTCTCTCACCACGCCCTGGACACTCCCGAAAAGTTCCCTTTCTACGTTCATGTCCTCTTAAAACCTATGAGTTCAATTAGTGCTGGAATGCTGACTTATCCTGCTGATTTGACCTTGTGCAGGTAACTGGGGGCAGTGAGGGCATCTTTAGATGTTTTATGTAGGACTGAGCACTCGATGTTCACTTAGTCTCAGCACGTTGACCATTTATGAATCTCTGAGTTGACCACTGTCCATTGCGGAAAGAAGCTTCTCTGCTCAAGATTGAGAGCAGCACTGATCTAAGGGACTCACCATAAATACTTAGAAGGCATTTTTTGACAGCATGTCATTTTAGCAAAACCACAGTAGTAGGTTCTCTCACTTGGGTTTATGATATTCCAAAGGGTGGACTTTCCAGTACCAAGTATGAATTCTCCCCTGTGGAGCAAGCCTCAAATCCAGTCAGAACATGGTTTGGTTATCCCTGTAACAGTCATACAGCTAGTACCCCAGTGGGTACACCATGCCTGGCGGATCAATATTGTACAGCATTGAGGGATCACTGTTGGCAATATCATCAGTGACTTTTCTCACCCAGCAGCCTGCATAGAACTTTCTGCATACTACAAAAGAGAGGCAACAGGAACAATATTTTCAAGTCAGTTTTAGCTTTATTTCTCCATGTCCTTCAACAAACGTGTTTTGTGTTTTCAGTAGTAGGGTCTTACAATCTAATTATGCTGGACAGCCAAGATCAGTGTCAATAGTCTGTGTTGTTTTGGGAACTTCTGAGGTCTCCTTGGCCAATAACTCATAGCATTTACCTGTGTCTTCCAGAGGAAGCATTATCTACTCATCCAGAGTTCTTATGTTTAGACTTATTTTTTATTAAAATTTTAAGTTAACTTAGTAGTACAGATTTCCCCAAAAGTTTTTATACATCCTTTGTTCTGGTTGCTCCCTCTCCCTCCTCCCCTTCCTCATATACCTGCTCCAATTCCCCCTTAAATCTTTTACAAAATGGACTTTCCATCTTTTAATCTGATGCATCTGAATTTGTCATAGTCACAGATAGCTGAACAACCCAGTGCTTTCATTCTCCCTTTCACATATGAAATTTCTTTGGGCTAGTAATTCTGGTTATATTTTGAGTATCTGCAACATTCTTGTTTTTCTCTTGACCTTAATAAAGAAGCTGTCAGTCTTTGTATGGAACTCACGTGACTTGTCACCTGTGTTTTTTATTATGTTGAGTGGTTTCCTAAATATTTTTGTCATTAAAGGATGTGGGATCTTGTCAAATGATTTTTCTCAATGAATTTTGATTATTTTATCTTCTCCCTTCTTTCTGCTCGTGTGACTTGTCTCGGTGTTGGTGTTTTGTATTTCACACAGTTCCTTCATTCCAGGAATAGATTCCGCTGTTCATGGTCCATGTCCCTTTTTGTATGATGTCTTTTATAGGTGAATTTTTTTTTTGAGAAAAGTTTCATCAAAGATATTGACCTATTGTTTTCATGACATATCGTTGACTTCAGTGTCAGGCAACTTTGGTTTCATGGAATAAGTTTGGAAATGTTCCCTATTTTTATCTTTAGAGAAATTTGAGGAGGATTGGTACAAATACTTTAAAAGTTTTATAGAAATCAGTGAAGCCCTCTAGTTCTGGGCTCTTCTGTATTAGCAGATTATTTTTCACTGGTTCAGTCTTCTTACTAATAATAGCTCTGTCCAAATGTTTTATTCCTGCATGTTTCAGTATTTTCAGACTATTTCTTGGGATTGATCCATTTCTTCCAGATAATTCAAATTTGCTCTCGATTTTCCAGATTGGTTCTAGGTATAATCGCTTGTAATACTCTGAAATCCTTTTAAATTCTGTGACATTAGTTGTGTCTAATTCATGTCTAATCTTAGTTGCTGCTTTCTTTTTACTTAGTCTAACTGGAGGCTATAAATTTTGTTGATGGTTTTAAAGAACTAACTCCTGGTTTAATTTTTGTTATTGTTGTTTTAAATGTTATCTCACTCATCTTGGTTTGATCTGTAGTTCTCTGCTTATGAATTTTCTTAGTTCTTCTTCTAGATCTTTGAGGTGCAGCCTTAAGTTGTAGATTTGAGGATCCCCTTTCATATGTATATAACCATTGCTCCACACTGCCCTCTTATGTTGTTGTTTATGTATTTCATACATGTATGTTCTGTGTTTTGTTTACATTTTTCTCCATGAGTTTTCTAAATTTCCCTGTGATGTTTGTTTGAGTCATTGCTTCTGTGTTATGACTTCTCCTAGGAAGATACAAACATCTATCCTCTCTACATACTGTTCAGTACAGACCAAAGATGTTATTCCAGCCATTCGGCATGGTGAGCCAGTGAGGTTAAGGAGGTTACTTACAAGAGCGGAGGTCAAGGTCAGGTAGAGGAGGGTGGGTGACAGAGGCTGCTGCATCAAGGAAAGCCCCACGCCCAACATGGGCCCTGCCTCAGAAAGCTGCATCCCCGCATCCCTGCAGCTCCCTGAGTAACTTGCAGGCTTCTTGGCTGATGGGATAGTGTTCACTCCCCAACAATTATTATTGCTTACATCACGTTGGGGAAGGGCTTGAATCTTGTAACTTTCCGGGCTTTATGAGTTTAAGTTTCCTAAGCTTCCTAAGTCTCCAACTTTGCTTTCTGAATCTTATGAGCCATCTTCCCCCTGTAGGAGAGAGTGTTTCCATTCTGAGGAAAGTACCTTATAGCGGCTTCTTCAAGAGGCACTTCAAATTTTCCACACTGAAGTGTGTTTTCCTACTCCGCCTCTGCCATTTATTTCTAGTTTTGTGCCCTTGGGGTTAGAAAAATGGTTTGTCTTGTTTGTTAAGACCTATTCCATGGTGTCATATATGGTAATTGTGGAGAAAGTTCTACTTGAACTTAGAGGAATTCATATTCTCCTGTTTTTGGGTAGAATATTGTCATGTGTGTTAGATCAGGCTGCTTGACAATATTACCCACTGGTCCTAGAGTTTCTATTTTAGACTGATTACAGCTTAACTTCAGTTGTATATAAAGTTCTACATGTTGCCTCTGTTCTCAGAGGCCACCAGATATCTTGCTATTCTGTTTTTGTCAACTTTAAATTCATATAAGACAGAAACCCATCCCTGGGGCAGCCTTTCTCTGTCTTCAGGAGTTTGGAGTTGGAGATTTCTCCCGAACATATTCTGCCAAGCTGGAGGCTGGGGCTCTGGCAAACAAGGGCCATGAATCTTCTCATTGGAGTCTCTGTGTGTGACTGCACTTCAGGGGTGCTAGAGCCTCATCACTGAGTTTGTAAAAGAGGCATTTGTTCTATGTGTTGCCACTGAGTTGTGGTCTTCATATTTGAAGTTGAATTAGGGGCTTCCTGTTCCACTGTTATTGACCTCACCTGGTCATTGGATTTAAAGAGCAACAGCGTGGTAAGATCTCTTCTGTACAAGTGGCTGCACATACAGTCCTGTCTTTTCTTTGTTTAAAGATGTAATGCACACAGCCTGTCTCAGGTGCCATGAGCTTAAAGCCTTTGCTGCTCCATGAACTTTGGTATTTGACATTCCTAGTCAGTTTAGAACAGAGAAGATACTGTTATGAAAGGCATTTGTCTCTCCTGTTTCAATTAATAGAGTTAATGTTTGGTAGGAAAAGTTATTTCAAGCATTTTGTTTAGTGATAGATAAAATGAGCCCCAGCAAATTTAAGTTAATTTGTCAAAGGCAGAGGATGGTTTTAGAGTCAAATATTTAGGCTTATAAGACTGGACAGATGCCTTTTTGGGGTCTTAATTTTTTGCCATTAAATTCTTTCAAGGTGTGGATATTTAGAAGTTGTTAAACTACCTGTCAGAGGTTTGAAGGATTCCTGGCTTAGAACATTATCACCAGGGAACTTCCTTTGGAGACTATGAATTCTGAAGCTGTTTACTTCAGTAGCAATTTTTTATGAGTGAACAGTGATGTGAATCACATTGTTTACCACATTACACATTGTTTCTCAAACGTGACACACAGTGACATGGTAATAGCTTTCCTTGATCTTCTAAACTCCTACTGACCTCTGTGAGGTCCCATATGGAAAAGATGATTGGAACAAGACTAAAGATTTCTATGTTGCCACAGTTCTAAGAGGGTGGCAGAGATTAGCTGTAAACTCCACATTTAAGAATCAGAACCTAGCATCTTGATAAGCCTTTCACAGAGTTGGAATGGAACCTGTAATACAGACTTCAACTTATCAGATAACCAGCAACCAGCCAAACCAAGAACGCTGGCAAGGCTTTTATGCTGATCAAGTTTACTAAAATAATTTACTTTATACTCTAATTCCTGTACCTATTTCCCAAAAACCTGGTATTCTCCAAGTCAGGAAAAGTATTTAAGAATGACTTCACTGAGATATTATGCACAGATCTAATATAAGCCTTGGAGACAAAGAATTTGAATTTTAAGGAGCCTGGAGAGATTATTTGTGGAGATAATTATGATCACGATTATGAAGATGATGCTAAAAATAATAATAGATTCTCACCGATGTCTTTGTTCCTCAGAATACCTTTAAACCTCACTTCAAATTAGAGAATCTGGAAGTTGAGTTTAGAACCCTGGCTTTTCTACTGTAGAAAGAATGCAGGAGCCTGGCAGTCACCCCCAATAACCTCTTCCTTGGCTCTTGCTTTAGCTTCCTGTCTGTAGAATGGGAATAGAATCGAATTATATGTTAGGTAAATACAAAATTCTCATTTCAGTGTTACTAAGTTATGATTACTGATCCTTTAGTCTGTGATCATCAGTGGAAGGAGGGAAAACAGGACTGGACACACAGGTGTTGCAGTGGAGACCACTCTACTAAATACCCAGTGGGAATTTTAGTTTATAGAAAGGCAAAAGGTGGCGGGATGGACAGTATTCACCATCCTGGTCTTCCAGACAATGTAGATTGGAAGGGAGAGTCCCAGCTATTAGAAGTAACCTTTATGCCTTAGTATTATTTATCTTTAAAAAAGTAAATTGTTAGGTATTTATTTCATATCTTAACTTTTATGAGAAATTAGAAATAGAAGTGGCTACATTATGTTTGAATGTAATGTGGGTTGGTTACCAGGCAGCCATTGCAGTATTTGACACCTTTTCTGCATCCACCGCCAGGAGCTCTAATAGCTATAAATTACAGATTACTAACTGGGGAACAGTCAAATTCCACCCGGGCCATCATGAACTAGGCTCCAAAGCAACCCATCTTGCAAAGGGGAGGGTACTAAGATGGAAATGTTGTGAAACGTATCAACATTCTAAACCTGGTTGGTGGCTAAACATCAGTGGAGTCTGGTGGGGTGCTGCCCTGACTACTGAAATCCCCACTCCTTTTTCCTATTGGTACCATCTATGGGATAACTTACGGATGATCTTCCATGATAGCCTTAAATGACTTGGCCATTGCCACAACCAAATAGTGGCCTCTGTCCTTGTAAACACTTGTTATTAGACCTTCCTTATATCCTGCCTATTCTACTGTGAGTTTCTGTCATTGCCTATTTCCTGCTTATTTATAAATGAATGTATGTGCTTTCATTTTCTGTCCCAGTGCCCTCTCAGCCTTTTCCCTGTGGACAACATCATTTCCATGGTAATAGATCCCTACTTTTAGGAGTAACCTTACCTATCAGCATTTTGTCCATTTCATTTCTACATTTGTAGTTTTCACTGTTTGATTGATTGATGGATTGATTGATTGATTGAGTGTGTGTGTGTGTGTATGTGTGTGTGTGTGTGAACACTGAGGTTGTGCCCAGGGCCTGGTGCATGCTAAGATGTGCCCTGCCACCATGCTGTGCTTCCTATCTCTAAATCTGTGGTTTTTAAAGAGAAATGTTTTTGGAATTAAAAAAAAATTTTTTTATTTGTATGTGTATGAGTGTATTGCCTATATGTAAGTGCACCCATGTCATGAAGTACCTGTAGAGGTCAGAAGAGGCATCAGATTCCCTGGAACTGGAGTTACAGATGGTTATTAGATACTGCATTAATGCTGAGAATAGAATCTGGGTCCCCTGGAAGAGCAACCAGTGCTTCTGCTGAGCTGTCTCTCCAACCCCAACTTTTTGAGAATTTTAAAAGCCATCTTGATACAATTTTCCAGTTCACCTTGGAAAAAGCCAGGCTAAATTCTCAAATCAGTGCACAATCCTTTTCATGAGAGAAGGTCAGAGAGGACCTTGTTTCACAAGAGGCACTTACTTGATTTACTAAATATGGTTGATGGATCCTAATTGGCCCAAGGCTAGAAAAAGAAAAAGAATCATTACATGTAGGAAAATGAAAGACATTTGCTAACTTTGAAATGCAACCTATCCTCTTTCTCCCCTGGTTTTGCATCTATAGATTTAACCAGATGTGTACCAGAAATATAGAAGGAAAAATTACATCTATAATGAACAGGTACAGAGATTTTTCTTGAACAACATGACGGTTATTTACATAGTATTTGTACAGATTCAGGCAGCATATGTCATCTGGAGGTGATTCAAAATGCTGCAGATAGGTGATGTGTAAATGTTACACTATTTTATGTGAAGGACTTGAGACTGCATTTGGTAGGAGCCTGGAACAAACAAATGGCAAGAAATGACTGTGGCACAAACCTGTGAAGCAGGAAGTTAGTGGTAGATTAAACAGAAGTGTTTCTATTATTTAAATTAAGATTTATTTTCAGTAAAGAAAAAAACCCTTATACAAGTATACTGTACACTACTCATCAAAGAAGCTTCTTTTTGCAGCAGATGGAGAGTATTACAGAGTTCCACAACTAGTCACACACAGAGAACAAGTGTCTGTGAGATGCCCAGCCCTAAGTTACACATCTATAGTGGAACCTCTACATCTAAGGCTCATGGAACATAGCAGAACAGGGAGTAGAGAGAATATTAATACATCCTCAACTCTAACCAGTGCAGCTTTCATTGCACAACAGAGTGTGATGCACTCGGAAGGTGTAGAAAATAAGAGACTAGAGAGTGTGTGTCCCTGGATAGGACTCCTGTATTAAACCTCACCCACCCACGGACTCAGAGACTATTGCGGAAAAGGTCCCTGAAAAGATAGTTGATGCAGAACATAAGGAAACATAGGCTTTCAGGCCTCTGTGATCTTGCTCATATGAACTTGCAACAGTGGTGACAGCGTGAAGAAGACCCAAGCAGACTCATCAGTAAAAAATCCCAGCCTGGAACTGGGAAAATGGAGAGGAGGCCCCAACCTCAGCAGTGGAACTATTGGCAACTGATTACTGCTGGGTGCGGGAGAGTAGATCTTGAAGGGAGTAACTCAAGATAGGCTGACTATAAAATCCAGTCAGTGAACTTGCATCAGACTTGACCAGACAGTCCTTAACATACAGACAGAATGCATGAAATCCAGTGGGAGGAGTGCTATGGGAGTGTGGATGCGGAGGTCTGAATTTGGTTAAGATCTATTATATGAAATTCACAAGAACTCAATAAAAATATACATTAAGAGAAAGAAAATATTGTTTATCTTTATTTTCGTTTTTAGTCCTTTTGAAACAGGGTCATCTTGTGCCCCTCCCCGCACTGACCTGGAACTTGCTATGTAGACCAGGCTGGTCTTGAACTCATAGAGATCTGCTGCATCTGCCTCTCAAGCACTGGGATTAAAGGTGTGCACCATGCCTGGCTTTGTTTTCCATTTTTACCATGGCAGGATTCCTGTAATGCCTGCAATAACCATACTATACTGTACATCTCCAGTCTTTGGAGACCAAGGATCAGCCTTCGGATTCAGGTCCCTCCCCAGATCACCCTACCCTGAGCCTATTGCCCTGGCAGGGCTTGACAGGCACCCTTTCTCACACGTATCACTTTTTAAATCTACGCTAACAGTTCAAATAGCCTTCTACCTAATACTCTCTTCCATTGCTAGATCTAGGGTAAGAAATGAGGTACAGTAGAAAAATAAGAGCTGTTATCCATCTGCTATGGTTTGTGACTGAGATGAGAAGAAAATTCCCTATACATTGTCCACATAAGGTTCCAGAAATTTCTGAAGACAAGACTGTGAGATTTCCCAAGGTTTGCCCAGTGTGAATTTGCGAAGTTCCTGCATGCCACACAATCTTTCCAGGAATAGTAACTACGGAATTTTAAGAAATAACACATGAAAGTTAAGCTAGAACACAAAGGAAGAATTGTAGTGTGAATCTGTTTTGCACCTAGTGAATGTAGCCCAGGTTATTACCCTGTTTTATACTCTTTACAATAGAATTTGCTCTTTCAGTCAGAAAATTAGTCCTTCCTGTTGCCATTCTTTGCTTCTCTATTTCTATAAAACAATCTCATTCTTTCTTTCTGTTGCCTAAGACTTAGTCTTCTCTAATCACTGTTATGATATATATATATATATATACTTATATATAGTATATGTAATGCATATGATATATAATGAGATACATAAAATGAAATTTGCCATCTTAACTACTTTTATTCAACTACAGTTTAGTGGCTTTGAGTACATCTTCAGCACTGAGAAACCATCACCACTCTCTACCTCCTGATCTTGTCTTCCAGAACTGAAGCTCTATACTTACTAAATAATAACCCCCATTCTCATTCTAGTCTGGCAACCACTATTCTTGAGCTCTTTGAATTTCATCACTCTGGTGATCTCATATAAATGGAATTATGTAATATTTAATTTGTGATGGGTTTATTTACCCAGCATACTGGTGTAATCATTCATCCATGGTGTAGCTTGTCAGCATTTCATTTCTAAAACATATCCTATTTTATTCCATTCTTTGAGTGTCCATTCATCTTTTGATGGACACTCAAGTTCCTTTTGCTTTTTTAGTTATTGTGAATGGCACTAGTATGAATGTGGACCTGTTGAGTCCTTGCTTTGTTTCCTATGGAAAAATACCAAGATGTGGGATTGCTAGGCCTTCTGACAGTTCTGTGTAATTTTCAAAATACTTTATTATTTTTTTATTTTATGTGTATGAGTCATTTGCCTACATGTGTATAAGTGCACCACATATGTACAGTGCCCATGAGGCCGGAAGAGGATGTGCATCCCTTGGAATTGGAGTTACAGACAGTTGTGATCCACCATGTGAGTGCTAGGAACAGAACTCTGATTCTCTGAAAGCACTAATAGGTGTTTTTAACCACTGAGCTATCACTACAGTCCAATTCTCTGTAATAGTTTGAGGAACCACTCTACTGTTGTGTCATTTTCCTTCCTGGCATCATGAAGTTCTTTATGCCATCATCAGCACATACTATTTTCCGTTTTTTCTTTTCTTATTCGCTTTGTTTTCTTTAGTACTAGACACCCTAATGATCATAAAGTGGTATCTCGATGGCTTCATTTACATTTTCCAGGTAACTAATGACATGAAACGTCTTCTGTGTGCTTATTGGACAGTTGAGTATTCTATGGGTACAGTAACTAAGTTCCTTTTCCACTGTCACTGAATCTTTTGAGTTCTTACAATTCAGCACAGCCACCATTTGTCAGATAAATGATTTGCTAATGCTCTTTCCCACTTTAGGATGACCTTTCATTCTGCTTTGCTTTCTGTATACAGATTTGATTTTGAGATAGTAAACTTTATCTATTTTTCTTTTGATGTCTGGGATTTTGGTATTACCTCCAAAATTCATTATGGAATTGAATGCCCCATGCTGTCGCCCCCATTTTTTTCTTCTAATAGTTTCTTCTGGTAATTTTTTGTAGCAAGTTTTAGATCTTAGAGTTACATCTCTGACCAATTTTGAGTTTATTTTTGGATAAGAAGTAAGGTATAGGGTATAGAGGTCCAAGTTCATTCTTTACTCTTGGATGTTCACTTTTCCCATCATCATTTGCTGAAAAGGCCGTCATTTCCCCCATTTCAATGTCTTGCAACTTTGTCCAAAGCGTTTTGTCAGGACTGCATCTTCAGTGCTTAAATGAACAACTGTGGCCTATATGCTTACTGGGCACAGCTGTCAGGGTGATGTTCTAAAGTGCTCCACTGACGTCATCATGACTCTGCTTAGAAGAGCAGCTACTAAAGCCAGTGTACTGTCCCCAGCTTTTTTGTTCATGTGTGTATGCATCTGTATGCATTCCAAATTCCTTTCTCTGAAAACCTTTATTGCTCAGTTGTGCTCAATACATTTCACACTTTCACTTTAAGCTGTTAGGGATTTATGTCTGTAAGCTCTTTTAATTTAATGAGATTAAAAAGCTCCGGAATCCCAAACTCTAATATAGCCAATGAAACAACCAGAAAAGTCTCTTGCAAAAAGTCAGTACTTGACTGCCTTCTCACAGCCTTCTGCACAGCATAATCAAAGGTTATAATGTGTAGAGACAGAACCCTTGCGGAATCTACAGAAGCTGAGGAAAGGTGCAGCTTATTTATTGTTCATAGCAATTAAGAAAACCTAGTTTAAGGTAAAGAATACTTCTCTTCTGAAATTCTAGTGTCATGTATATAGTGCATAGAAGTGTGTTGGGTTTTTCTCCAAAATGCTGACAGCTCTTTGAGGCTAACCTGATTTGGTTGCATCGCCATATGAGGAAGGGGTTGTTTCACATTCACTGGCCATTGTTTTTTATCTCACGGAAGCATGAAAATCATTGCCTCAACTGCTGACACCTGAATATAAGAGCCTGAGCACCGAGAGGAGCCACTAAGTTCCAGAAGTAAAGCATACAATCTATTTGTGAATGAGCAACTATTTAGCAAACTGAAGGAGGCCCATTGAAATAATTGCAGAAGCAAACAATCTTGTTTCCATGGAAACTTCACGTAGCAAGGTTCATGGTCTTGTTTATATTCCTTCTGGGCATAAATATTCTGAAATTGGCTCTGTTCTCTCCATTGTTACTCCCTGAGTGGTGATGAAGGGAACTTCCTCCCTGAAGAGGGCACTGGCTCCTGAGCTCAGGGCTCTGCAGACTCCTCGTCTCATTACTGGAATTGCTCAGTTCCGCTGCAGGCAAGGGAAATGAACTGGTTTTCTTCAGAGTGAATTAGCCAATTAACCTCTAGTATACAGTGTTGGATATTGCAACTTCTGCTTATAGAAACTGTATTCCCTCAACTTGAAACAGGAATTCTTTGACTCCCTAAAGTTTTACTGGTTTTGACTTGTATGATTTATGATCTTTGTTTGTGCAATTAATAATGATGATGATAATAAGAATGTTCCCATTTTTCTTCAGTAACTTACTAGAACTTTGCTTTAAGTTGCTCTGATTTGAAGCAGTTCTGTTTATGCCCCTCTGATAGTGCTAATCTTGTGTGGTTTAGCTTTATAGCAAAACCTTGACATTAAATTATGTATGTAATATCATATTTTATCTTATTTCATTGCCATAAAAATACATTTAAGTAACATAGAATACCTTTAAAGTCATTTGTTACTGGCAATTATAGTGGGTAAATGTCTTATTTTCCTTAGAGCTCAATAAATACAAGCCTAAATCTCTTATTCTTTGAGAATTTTAAGAAGGCAAGCTAGGTGTGCTTTTAAATGCAAAACAAATCCCAAAGAATAATCTACCCACATGTGCAGCACAGGCCCATAGTATTAGTGCCCAAGTCATGAGAACATTGAATTTTTCTCTATATGATCAAGTACTAACATAACGTGTATTTTTCTCCACAGTAAAACCGACCGTAATCGATGTGGACATTTATGTTAATAGCATTGGTCCTGTGTCATCAATAAACATGGTAAGACACACCTGCTTTCTGATCTGCAGCTCTTGTATTCCTTCTTATTTAGTCTCCTTGTGGATTTCTTCTTGAGATTTCTGCAGGGTTAAAACCCATATTAACTCCTTCTGATATCGGCAGTGAGCACTGTTCTGATCGCTAAGAGCCTCCTCTACTACAGGTGTTGACCACTGGTAACTTACAGATGGGATGATTATGGTTGTATAGCCATTTGTATGACCTCAATAATATTAGGGATACATATAAATGACAGTTTGTTATTTCTACTTCCTCCTTTTTCAAGATTCAAGAAAGATCTGCTCTATAGTGTTCTCGGGAAAGGACCCAAATCATCAGCTCCATATTTTGTCTTTGGTTTGGATTCTGAGGTTGAGCCAAATTTGAATGATTTATTTACCTGTTTTGGGTAGAACTATAAGATCAAATAAGTGCTTTCCCTGAGTAGGGATTTCCATAACTTTATAAATAAGTTGCACACAGAACTTTTTGATGTGATTCCCCAGGGAACAGTGCTTAGAGGCTACCCAACTGAGTCTGTGTTAGGCTGTTACATGTGTGTGGCCCTCTGACCTGTCTGCTGACCAGTGTGTAGGATTCCCAGAGGTGGTGTTCCAGGGGACCTGGTGACTGTTCTTGAGATCACTCCTGTGTGATTGCCTCTGACTTTGGGTATGTTTGAGAGAAAAGATGGAAAGTTGTCGGCATACAGCATACTGTAGTGTTGAGGGATGGAGATACCCTGTCCCTCAATTAGGAGCAAGAGCATTTCTTTAATGGCCAGACATTAAAAGTGTTTTTTACTGTTTCAGGGTTCCATACAGGGAGTTATGTTATGCTGTAGCTACTCCCCGTTAAAAAAATGAAACAATTGCAACTGCGTGGCTCAGTTGTAGAATGCACTCTTTGAATGCGTGAGATCCCATGTTGAATTGCCAGTCCCAAAACAAAACCCGGAAACAAAAAGCAATATCTGTGTCATCCATATGTGGGAGCAAAGAGGTAAAATGAATAAAAGAGACTTACTTCACACAGTCTGTGGGTTGCAAATGGCTTGTGTTAAAATCAAATTGAGAATGCAATCTTCTCTTAGTAAGTATTCAGCTGCCTGTATTGAGAGAGCACTCAATTCTTAATGGATTTGTGTCCTTTCTGGAGTTTTATTTGCTTACTTTTGTTGCACACATTTTATTCAGCACCTTTATATCTAACACCATTTTATGTCTTAACACTAAAAAGAAACAGTTCCTCTGCAGATACGCAGTATCAGCTTCACGCAGTACCAGCTTCACCGCAGTGAAGTGGTCCTGCCCAAGAATCCCTGCAGCTCTCATGAGCACCTGTCACTTGGTGATCTACTTTGTGTCCAGAATTTTACTTTTTTCCACTTGCTGGGAATTTCTGTGTGGAAGTCAAATGTGTGAGAGGAGGATGCTAAAGGCATGATGTCCTCCACAGAGGACAAGGACTACACCAAGAGTTGCACCCTCTGTGGGCAGGTTGGCAGCCTTTTCCAGTGATGTCATCACAACCATTTGTCAGTGGGGACAACCTGGGAAAGTGTCTCATGTATGATACAATTGAGAATGAGTGTCTGCTGGGTAAGAAGCGTCTAGGATGCTGTTCTGTGGACCTTAACCTGGACCTGAGAGACCAAAGGCTGAAGCCATGGCAGAGATCTGAGCTTCATCCTAAGGTTTTTCCAAATCAAATGCCAACTTTGAGGAAATGAAAAAGCCTTCCTCCACATGAGATCCATTCATAAAGTACCTCATGAGATTAGTGAAGACCCCATAAGATCTCCAGGTAACTCTGACTTCACCATTTTAAGGAAAAACCAACTATAGGATGGTACAGTATACACTAAAGATTTTTAATTTTTTGAGACAGTCTCACATGTCCCAGATTGGCTGAGAACTTATTATGTAGCCAAGATGACCTTGAACTTCTGATCTTCTTGTCTCTAGCCCCTGAGTGTTTTCTAGGCATGTGCCACCATTCTTGGTTTATGTAGTATTCCGGGGTGAAGGAGGTGGTTGTCAACCCCAGGACTGTGCTAGGCAGGTGCTTTACAAAGTGAGCTACATACCACAGTTCCCAAAGTAGGATTTAAATCTTGAACTCTGGTGTTTCCATCTAAGGGAGAAAAATGACCTTAATCAGGGCTGGCAAGATGGCTCAGCAGGTTGAGGTGTCTGCTACCAAGACTGACAACCTGAGTTAGAGTCTCAGAATGTTCCCACCAGTTGTTCTCTGATCTGCACATGTGTGCACCCGGAAATAAATATAATAAAAAATGTTAAAAGAATAACCTTACTCAAAATGGTCTGAGGCTTTTTGTGCCCTCCACCAAGGAAGACCTGAAGGTGTCAATAGTTTATAAATCTCAGGGCAGATTCAAGTGAGTTAGATTTTTAACAGTGTGAATCTTAAAGTTTTTTTTCAATTAACCCCTTATTTAGCAAAGACATTGATTGGAACAACTTGATATCCTATTTATACTGAATTCTTTTCTTAGACTTTTTCTCCTTCAGTGAAAGGTTGTACTAATACAGATAGCTGCCTGCTAATTTGAGACACTGAAGTTTCCCTCTAGGAAACAGCAAACAGCTGAACCCCAGCAAATGTTTTACTCTGGTGATAGTTGCATTTTTTTAATGCCAGGTTCTGCAGAGCAAATTTTTTCTAAGCTATACATTCATGTAATTGTGTGAAGTACAAATAAGGTATAGTAGCCTACCTTAGCTCGATATAGCATAGGAGGCAGTCCAGGGCTTGTTTAGAAGACACACACACACACACTTGTCCAGCTGGGTATCTGCCTGTACTCCAGTACTTGGGAGGCTGAGGCCGGAAGATGATGAGTTTCTGACCATCCATGGCTACATAATGAGAGCCCATCTCTTAAAACCAAGGGCTACGACTATAGCTCCACGGTAGAATGCTTGCCTAGAATGTGAATGGCCCTGGTTCCATTCTATGTGGGTGGCTCACTCTGCTCATTCACTAAATATTTGCTGGTGTGTGTTGGGTACAGGTGAGACAAGGTGAAGAAAGTCCTGCTCTGAAGTAGGCAAGTGTATAGTGCAGCCAATATTAGAGTGCAGTGAAATTGGGTGCCTTGCATGTGGGGGAAGGGACACAGCCCACCCTGAGGAGACTTCCACAGCCTCCTGAGTCTGATCCACAAAGGATGAACATTTCATGCCTTTTATTGCTGTAAAGTCAGAAAGGCAAAGGGCTCTACTTGCAAAAAATAAAAAAATATGAAGTGCAAAATTGACTATAAGTGGGCATTGAAGATTAAGTCATCAGTAAAGAAGCAAAGAAATTTATGATAGACATTAAAACAACCTAATTAAAGAATGTATTATGGGCCTGGAAAGAAGCTCAGTGGTTAAGAGCACTTGCTGCTCTTCCAGCAGACCTGAGTTCAGCTCCCAGCACCCATGTCAGTCAACTAACAGTTACCTGTTACTCCAGATCCAGAGAAATCTGGCACCTCTGGCTTCCTTCTGCAGGCACCTGTATCTATATGCACATACCCTACCAGGGACATACACACAAATAAAATCTGTAAAAGAGGAATATATCACTTGAAGGTGTGTGCAGGCTTTCAAGATGTAATCTTTTGTTAGGTTTTAGACACAAAGCTGAAATCTGCTAAAATTTTAGAATTTTCCGCCAAAGCCACTTAGCAATAAGCAAAGTTGGGAATAAAGTGACTGTCACTTCTTCTGCCCTCACTTTGGGTTTTCATTGACACTTTGGTTACTAAAGTTTTAGTTTCAAAACATTCTGCTGTTAAGTGAGGTGGAGTTGCAGTTCAGTCTGGGGTTTGGCTGACTGATGTTGACTGTCATGTCTGTCTTGCGGTTGTTTCTGTTTTTCCTGGGAGATTACAGGTTCCAACCTGGTAGTCATTGTACATGGATTGCTCAGGATCAAGGAAGGCACAGTCAGGGAAATGTGAGTTCATTTCTGAGAATATCCACCTTAAGCTCCTTCTAGGAAGTTAAACGACAGGGTGTTGTATTGGTGCATCTCTTGACTGTTGTTCTTACATGCATTGAGTGAGGTGAACCTGGTTGCTATCCCATAGGGAGGATTCTAGGTATGCTAATAGCCCCAGGCTATTCTCCAGGCAACCTAATGCTGTGGCAGCTCTGTGTGCCAGCAAAGCTACCACTTCAGCTAGGGAACTGAAATGACAGGGCTCGGCATGAATTCAGTGTAATTTCCTTTTTAAATTTTAAAAGATTTGTACATTTGTGGAAAATCTGGACTATGTTAAGTACAGAGAATTCTGAAAGTGCCTCATTTACAGCAGGGCTCATCCTTGGTACTGGGCATTCTATGGGTTTGGACTACTGTATAAGGATAGGTGCCTGTCGTTTAGAATCAGTATCACATACTCTACCCATTCCTTCCTCACTCTCTAGCCCTTGGCAGTGACTGGTCTGACTTAGGTCTCATAACTTTCCCTAAATGTCCTGAAGTTAGAATCCTGCTCCTTGCGGCTTCTCCACATTGCCTTCTTTTACTTTGTTTTTTAAAGTACTGTCACTGGTTCATTCAGGAAGTCGAAGACATATAATGACTCATCAGGAATTGATGGGTGGCTCTGAGGTCACTAAGATAGGTTAGATGTCACCAGAATATGTCTCATAATGATTCATAACTTAACTATTTAAAATGTGTAGAATGTTGTGCAACTCCAAGGATAATGGGAGAAAAACAAGGTCCAGCAACCTTCCTTGCTGTTTCCTGATAGCTGAAGCTTTCAGAGGGCACGTAAGGCAGCTATAGGAAGTTCAACTCCCACCTGGAGAGGCTGCTCACTCCTGGAGGGTGATTTCCTGCTTTGAAGAACTTTCCTGAAGCCATCCAGGTTCAGAGGAAAACCAAAAGAAGTGATGGCCAAAGAAACATGAGTCTGCCTTGCTTGATTTTCTTTACATATTTTTCTGTTTAAGTTTGGATAATTTTTGCATTTGTAGTTTAATGCCATATACGACTATTTGAAAAATTGTTGCCTGCCATTTCATTTTTCTTTTTGATTGACATAATTGTACATATGTATGGACTACAATGTGATGTTTAGTTTCAAGTAAACAATTGTATAATTATCAAATAACAAGTAGCAGATTAATTACATTAATATTAATTTCTTTGTGGCAAGAACATTTGTAACCATTAAGATATGGAATCAATCAAAGTGTCAATCAATGGATGAATGACTAGGAAAATATACTACAGTATATGCGTAAAATGGAATCTTATTCTGCCACGAAACTATGAAATCTGGTGATTTTCAACAACATGATATAAACCTGGAGGATTTTATCCTAAGCCAGGCAAGAAAAATGAATGCCATATGATTCCACTCTTACATAGAAATTTAAATGTTATCACTTAGGAGGATCAGACAGTGACTACCAGAGGTTGGGCAGGAAAGAGCAGAAGGGGAGAAGTTCACCAATAGGTATATATTTTTCAGGAGTCTCTAAAGGAACATAAGTGGTAGAATAAATATAAATATAAATATATATACATATTCATATCGAGAGAATGTATGGAGAAGATGAATATATGTATATAGATTTGTTAGACTGATTTGCATACTTTGGCTGTCTCTCACACTAGAAAGGCCAAGAAACTGGTAGTTACTTAGTCCTCAAGGCTAATGTATCAGCAATCAGTAACAATTTGACACTGAAGGCCTGGAAGATTCCTGGAGACCTGCTGGCCTTCAGTCTACTTTGGAACCTGAAGAAGTTGGTTCTAATTATCAGTGAAGGAATGCCACAGCGACAGGATGGATAAACTTATCAGCAGCAAGAGTGAAGCAGGAAAACAGCTAGTCATAGTTAGATAACAGGAATAAGTTGAGGAAAAAGGTCTGGGATTGTAGCTCATGATGATGTGGATAGATTCATAGGGAAGCTTGCAAATAGAGTGACTCCCAATAGCTAGAAAGAAGAAATTCACATGTTCTCACTACAAAGAAGAGGATGCTACTCCATATGCTGTCTCAGCATCGCTTTTCTCGTGTTCTATGGCTCCAATCACACGAAGGCTAAAGTTGTCTCCAATGTCCTTTCATCCCTTCCGCTCGTGCTGTTCCTTTCTCCCTTTTGCTCCATGCTGCAGGGCAGCAAAACTTTCTGATTCACCTTTCATATGCCAAGTCTTTCCTCATCTGGGTCCAGTGATCAGTAGAAGCCACCCATCTCTTCAGTTCTAAAGTTTGGTAACTGTACTTCTCAGTTGTACAATCTTGGGTTGATTCTAACAGATGTCAGTTTGGAGGCTCTCCATCTTGCAGACTATCTTCTTGCACACATTAATCATTAACGCTAGGTCTAATAACTGGGCCATTTCTGGTTTCATTTCTGTTGAGTTTTGTGGCTTGGTCCTATGTTTTGGTATGCCCGGCATTGCTGTATGGACACAAGAATGCATAGAGGTTTGGTGTGGTGGTATTTCTTCTCCTCTTTGCAGAACTGCACAGGTATAGACTGGCCTGCTGCCTTGCTGAGGCTCAGCTGGGTGCTGGCCCCATGTCTTGGGAGTAGTGCTCTGGAGGTCTCAGCTGAGGGCATTTAGCTCTTTACTCATTTCCCCTTACTCTGTGCAACTTAGCCAATGTGTAAAGAGGAAACCGTTATTTGTCAGCTCATTTCTGTCATTGGTTTTTTTCTTCAGTGGATTAAAATCAATGTTTTAAGCACACTCGGCTGAGCTGCAACAGCTAGGAGCTGTTCAAAAAATAATTTAATTTTGAGATAGACTTTTGGGTTCAAGGCTGAACCCAACCTTACTCTGTAGCCCAGGCGAGTATTGAACTTGGGATTCTGCTGCCTCAGCCTTCCGAGGAGCTGTGGTTACAGGCCTGTGCCGCAATCCTGGCTTTGCTCTAGCTCTCTGTGAACTGTGGCCTCTCCTAGTCCGGCTCCTTGGTGGCCCTCCGCACTGTTATCCTCACATTCTACTGGTTTCATCCTGTTAACTTCTCACTGCTCAGGTGCTGTGTCTTGTGCACCACAGGGGCTTGAGACAACATCTGGGGGAAGTGTCCCAAAGGAAACATAGTTTATATCTGTGAGCCTGCCCTTTGTTTCTTAGCTTCTCTAAAATAATTTTAAAATTCACATTTTATCTGAGTTTTCTCCTTGTTATCCTACTGCAGTATATCCCATCAAAGCTAGGTTATGTGGTTGGAAAGGAAATTTTATTTTTTGTTAACATGCTGCTTTTACATATTAGTGGTTTCGGTGTGATATTTCGACACATGCTTATGTCATGAACTGGTCAGGCACAGCTTCTCTATCTGCTCTGCCTCTGTTCCCAACCTCCTCTTAGCACGCTTCTGTATTCTTCAGAGACCTAGAGCAAACAATTCCCAAATCTGTATGGAAACACAACAGCAAGTAGCCAATGCGAACTTGAATATACAAGCAGACCTGGAGGCATCATGTTGCCTGATTGTAAGACTCATTACAGAGCCATGATCACCAGAAAATGATGGCATTGACATAAAAGTAGACCCATAGACCACTGGAACCAAATAGAGACCCCAGAGGAAATCCTCATGACTACAGACAGCTGATTGTCACTGAAGATGCCAAAACATGTTGGAGAAATGGCAGATTCTTCAACAAATGCTTTGAAAATCTAATCTTTGGTGGAATAGGTTTAATTTTAAACTTGCGAAGAAGTGCTGAGGTGAAAGCTAAACCCAGAGTAACCTCACTTAAGAACTTGTTTTCTTGTCTTGAGAATCTCTTAAAATATTGTCAAGTTAATGAAGGAATAGTTTTCTGGGGTCTAGTTCTCATTTTCTCTATGAACAGTAAGGTTATGAAAGCAAGAAATTAATTATATATTTCTTCTAGAAATATCTGCTTTGGGGAAGCACAGAGAGCCTCCATTATGTTTCTCAAGAAAATAGTGTACATATACTTTCAATATGCTTTTAAGGAATGGAAACTAATGCCTTTACACATTAAGCTAGTGTATTTATGATATGGCTCATTAACCAGAAGCAAAGCTTTTCCATGATTTGAAATGCTAATGATATATTTCCATGGAAATAATAGATTTATTTTTCTCAAACCAGAGGATATTCATGTACAGTATGGGAAACCATCTCTAGAACTGAGGAACAGTTCTACAAGGGTAAGAAAGAATAGACATGTAAGGGGAGAGTAAGAGAAAGAAAGACGCAGAGAGACAGATAGAGAGAGAGAAAGAGAGAGACAGAGACAGAGACAGAGATAGAGGCAGAGTCACTATGAACCCAGGCTGTATTTGAACTCAAAAAGAACCTCCTTTCTCCATGTACTGTGATTTCAGGTACGTGCCACATGCCCAGAAAAGGCTGCTAAACCTGTGACCCAGTGAACCTCTGTGTAACAGGAGCCTATTTGACCATGAACCCTGAGGCAAGATCCATGTGCCTTTATATTTACTTAGTTTTGGTTTTATGAGACAGGGTCTCACTATCTAGACTGACCTTAAATTTGTATATATTCCAGGCTAGCTTCAAATTTGCAGTCTTTCTGCCTAGTATTTGAGATTATAGGCATATACCGCCATCCCAGTGTTCCAGGTTTCTTCCTGGAACTCATACCAGTCTCATAAAACCCAGTCTAGAGGCCTCATAGATGCTTGTCAACTGAATGGGTGACTGAAGTACCATCTTCATCCTCTGCCTCTCACCTGTATTCCTATACACTTTGCAAGGGCTTCAGGTCACAGCTTCGTTAGTTACCTGACAGAAATCCCTTGTTCTCATATCATCACTTAGTTCTTGTCCATCGCTGGGACAAAGCATCTGAGACAAATCAACTTAAAGAAAGTAACATTTATTTTTGCTCACATTTTTGCAGATTTCAGTCCATGATCATTTGACCTTGCTGCTTTTGTGGTTATAATGTACTTAATGGTGGAAGCTGTGGCAAAGGATGCCTCATGGAGGCTGGGAACAACAGAGAGAAATAGGAGGAAGAGGCCAGAATCTCAATGTCTGCTTCAAAAGCATAGCCCTCAGTCACCTAACATTTCCCCACCAGGTCTGACCTTCTAAGTATTGCATCATCTCTCCGAGTGCCAAAGGCTAGAAACAAGTTTTCAACACATGGCCTTTGGGTGACATCTAGGATCCAAACTGAGGTATGTATGCTGCTTCAAGACTTTAACTCTCATGTTAAATTCTTGCTCCTCTTACCTAAGCTCATGGTTGATGGAGGTGAGAGTTAATTAAGGAGTGCATGCCAATGTTCCAAAGACCTTGTTTGGAACACGATAGTCCCACCACTACCTTGGCCTTCCGTCTCCCAAGAATCAATGTGGCTCTGCTAAAAGGCATGTCTCACATTAGACCAATTTGATTTAAACTCATAGATATTTTCTATCCTTTAATCTCTTGTTGTGTTAGAACACCCTATCACCTTATGTCCAATGTCATTAAAGATGCTACAAGCTAAGATGGGCAGCCATATCCATGGAAGTGAATGAACATGAACTTTCAACTCTATGAGAACTCTGGGGCTTCTGTGTACTGAAACCACTGATGTCTGCTAGCAGACATGTCGTGCACTGACTCTTTCAGATGTGTGAATAGCTAAGCGTCTCACTGTTTCTTTTCACCTTCAACTCTTTCACTTGGGTTGAATATTGCCCTGTCTTTTTGCAAATGCAAGCTACTCTGTATTTCTCTTATAAGAATATTCATATGTTGTATAAAAACATTTTTTGGTGACATGGAGGACTGTTAGGGTTGCAACTTCTTACTTAAAGCCTCTGCATTATCGCCTCTCTTACCCTGATGAAGTTCCCACAGGCCAGTTTGTATGGAGGCTAGAAAGCACATGTGTTTGCTGAGAGCAGCTGCATACTTGCAATAAGATTGGAGCATGGAAGGACAAGGGCACTGTGCTGAGGCTTGGCTACAGACGAGATTTTGTTCCAGGGCAGCGGTGACTGCCACTTTAGGAAAAATCTCTCTGGTGGGGTTGTTATGGATGACTTAGCAAGACTGTGTTTGGGAGACACACTAGGGTTTGTGAACGTTCAGAATGAGAAATAGTGAGTTCTGAATGTGAGTAGTGGCAGTGGGCTGCAGAGGAGGATTTGGATTTGAAAAGTGTGACTTCTGAAACATTATTGACTACATGTAATTACTAAGGAATAGAAGAGGAGAAGATGACTCACATCCTATCGGCATTCATTAATCTACTAAATATCACAAAGCATCCTCTGTGTATCATATGCTGAGTCAGGTAAGGGGAGGCCAGTGGTGAATGGAACTCACTAGGCTGGAACATTTATAAGAGTGATTCCTATGCTCTGAGACACGGAGAAAGCCTGAACAATGTTATTTCAGATTCTGATTGTTTCCACACATTAACATGTGTATGACCAGAACCACACCATGAAGATTTCCTTACATGGGATTTGGGGAGCAGAGGAGACAGAGGAGGGTTCTAGATTACATGGTAACTTTGAGGATGAGGGTGAAGTGTTTATAGTTGATTCTTTGTTCAGGAGAAAACCTAGGGAAGGTACTAAATAGATTGTGTAATGTGGTTTACCCTTCAAGATAATGCTGCGCCCTAATTATGTAGCTGAAGGGAAGCTTGTCCTCAATTCCCTAGAGGCAGCAGACCCAACTGTTCATCTTGTCTATGGAGGCATTTATAGTTTAGATTTGCTTCTCCTACCCTCAGCCCACATGTTGCGATCATGCCCCACCTCCCCGTATGTTGGAATATGGTAGTTTGGGCATAGAGATTTTACAGATTACATTGGTAAGGATAAGGTCTTACTAGACTGGAGTAGAATCTAATGTGATATGACAAGTCCTTATGAAAAGGGAGAAATATACTCAGACTTGCAAGGAAAATCCATAGGAGCATGAAGAATATATTTAAGTGATTCATCTACAGGACAAGGAAGTCAGAGATCACCAGCATAACACCAGTGGGTTGTCAGAAAAAGACAGTCTTGCTGGCCACTTGGTCTTGAACTTCCAGCTGAGAACTAAAGCAAGGGTCTATTGCCTGAGCACCCCTGATTTGTAGTGTTCATTATAGCAGTCCTGACATTGATATCAGGGTCACCCTGTAGTTTGCAGGTTATTTGTGCCTAAGGATTGTTGCTTACCATGAGGCTGACTGGCTTCTGGTCCAGGGATCCAAAGGCTCACTGGCTGTCCTGCTTTTTTCCTGGGCCTCAGAGTCCCAGCTGCCTGTGGGGTCTTTATTATACACCTGCTTGGCAATGTTATGAACTTTCCCAGTCAGGCTCTTGCCTATAAGATATGCCACTGGGCAGAGCACAGTCCTGGAATTAGTCCATTCAGGCAGCTATAACAGAATGCTGTAGACTGCGAAATTTATAAATAGAAATAACAGACATTTTTACTTAAGTTTCTGTAGCCATATAGTCCAAAGATAAGGTTCTAATAGAGCCATCCAGTGTCTGGTAAGGTCCTTGTCTGCTTCCAAAATAATACCTTCTATGTGTCCTCAAATGGCAGAAGGGGCAGGCAGGTTCTTCAGACTTTTAAAAGGGCACTAATCCTATTTGTGATTGAGGAACCTTTATGATATCATCATTAGTCTTTTTTCTACATGCTCCACTTCTCAATAAAATTGCATTGTTAAGTTCTAACATGAGTTTGGGGAAGATGCCAACATTCACACTGCAGTACGCTCTATGAGTTGAGATTCATCATTGTACTTCATAATTGAGAGTCTAAGACCTGCCTACCCCAGAGAGGAAGTGGAAGTAGAAGGAAGGTAGAGCCAAGGCCTGACATTGCCAGCCTAAGGTGTGAGTGACGGTTCTGGGAATGAGAGCTGTGCATCTTCTCTGAAGCTGCCCATGAAGGTAGAGGGGCAACTGAATCCAAGGCCTGACCTGAGGCTAAAGCCTGGCTATGCCTCCCATGGAAGGCTGCTTAAGGCAGCCTGTGCCGCAGGAATCAGTCGGAAGTCCCCAAATCAAGATGGGTACCATACAAGATGACACTTTAAACTGTGATGCTAGGGTGACTAGGGTATACTCCATGACTGATAAGCAGTTTTAAGATACTACAAGACATGATTTTTGTTCCTTCATTTCCCAGTTTAGCATATGTATATGACTCAGCTGACTTCCATTGGATGAGTGGGAGGCCTGGACAAATGCAGGAAGGAAGAAAACAGCTTGAGAAAAGCAGAATTGAGGTGGGGTGATAATTAACCATGAAAGCTCAGGAGGGCAGAACCAACACTGCCTTTTTACTAATATATCTTGGCATCCAACAGTGCCAGGCCCAGAGCACTGAATACCTGTCTGGGTTGTCAGAGCTACACAGCTTTATTATGCTAACGATACTGAGAAGCCTGGAGACAGTGATGGCTGTAGGTCTATGTTAAACACTTTTAACCAGACTGGTGTATGTATGTATATCTATAAGTATTTTGTGTAAATGTACGTATATGTGTGTGTGTATCTGTGTGTCTTTATGTGAATGTGTGTGTGTATCTGTGTATCTGTCCGTGTTTGTGTATGTGTATGTGTGTGCATTGCCTCACTGCCCATATTGGAAGGTGAGATTCAAACAGCACATATAATACAAAAGAAAGCCAGAAGGAACACATGTACCTGTGCTTCTGCCCTCTTTGATTCTGTCAGTTCAAACTGATACATGATTTAAGGTTCTGAATATGTTGTCAAAATTCAAAAGCATGTGGGTGAATATGATTCTCCTTAACAGCTCCAGTATTATGGTGAGCAATTATTGCCCTTAATAGAAATAACCACAATATGATTTATGTATATGGCACCAGGCACACAGCAATTTGTTGAGTTTAGGCTCAGTCATAGCCATGGTGTTCTTATGTGACTGTGGACTCCAAGGTCAAGGACTGTCCTTGGTCCTTCTCCTCTCATTACAGTGCTTGGCTGTGAACCTTAACCATTTCTTGGTAACCTGGCTTCACTTGCACCTCATCTGCTGTCTTCAGAGTGTCAGACCAGAAGCTGCACAAAGTCCACTGATCATGTTCTCACTTTAGAAACAGTATTCATACATTCTCCAAGATCTGCTACCTCACAGGAGCCTCAGCCTAGCCATTCAGGAGTGTAGAAGTCAGCCATAAAAGGTGAAAGGACCAAGAGCAAGGGACAGAGAGCATAGGGGACATCATGGGGACTGATGTCAGGAAAAGGACAAGCTTTGAGCCTGGGTCACCAAATCACTCCAGAGAGAGTAAAAAAAAAAGTTTCAAGTTTTTCCTCATCGTTGCATTGAGTGGAAGGCACAAATAGATAGCAGAGATGAGTGAGCTAGACAGGAAGGACATGGCCCTAGGGAGCTGCAAGAAGATGAGCTGCTGGCTACTTGCTGTGCATGGGGGGGTGATGAAGTTGACCCTCCCTGACTCCCAGTGGCTTCCTGCCCTTCACTGTCATCCTCCTTCCACTTGCCCTGGGAGGGAGGGTCCTCCTGGTTCCCTCCATCCCCTTCATCAGTGACACAGTCTTGCCTTTATTTGAGGTTTTGCTTTCTGAGACTTCAGTTACTTTCAATCATCCACGGTCTAAAAATAATTATAAATAATTCATCAGTTTAAAATTGCACACGCTTCTGAGTAGCTGATGAACTCCCGTGCACCCCCATTCCATTCAGGGAGCTCATTATCCAGGAAACAGTCCAATGTATCCATGTTGTATATGCTATCTGCCTGTCAGTCACTTAGTAGCCATTTGTGATGTGCTGTCATGGTATTCCAGTGCCTGTCACTTTTGTTTTACTTATGATTCTAAGAGCCATGCTGCTGACCATCCAAGTCTATAAAGAAGCTAAGAAGTGCTTGCAGTAAGTGAAAAGCAGCAAGTTCTCTGCTTGATAAAAAATAAGATAAAATGTATGCAAAAGTTACCAAGATAATATGGTAAGAACCTATCCTTTACCTGCAAAAAAGGAAGAAAAAATTCACACTCATTTCATTTCTGTCACATGTCAGGCTGCAAACACTATGGTGACAGCACGTAAGTCCTTGGTAAAGATGGAAAAGGCACTTAGCCACAGATTTGCTATCTGAGAATTCAGTAGGATTTAGGACATACCCCTGAAGGATAAGAAGGTGCCACATGGCTTCTCACGCTGTAATTCCTTGAGGCTTTGCTCCAGAAGTTATTTGAGTGGTTTCTCTTTTTCATTTTTCTGCTACCCTTCAGGCACATAATTTCTCATGAATTGCTGTGTCGTTTCCAGTTGGCTATTCTGGGCACAGCAGTCTCTCATAAAGCCTTCAGTAGATTGTACCTGTCCTCTCCAGCACCAGATGTCAGTTTCCTGCTCTTCTCAAAACTCTGTGTGATCTGGATGTCTGCAGAACAGGGTTCCTCAGCTTGTCCTAGGACCCTTCTCCACATGCCTCCAGTCTGTGGTTCAGCCTTGCCCCACCGTACCAATGCACTCTGGGTCTTCAGTGCACGCTGGGGTGACTGTTCCCAAGTGCCTTTCCTGTACTGTGCTGAACCTCATCCTACCCCCTCCAGGAGCGATCATCCAGATTTACTCTTTCTTCCTTTGTGTGCTTTTGACAAAAGTATCCAGTTACTCTTTTTAAAACTTTTGACATGAAATGACTGTCCATTTTTATGATGTACAATGTTTTGATACATGCACATTATTTGTAATGATCAGAGTAGGGAATTTGCACACCCAAGACCTCAAACATTTATCATCTCTTGTGCTGGGAATATTTAATTCTGTCTCTTCTACTTGTTTTGAAATATATAACAAATTATTATTGATCTGAATTTTCCTTCTGTAAATATTATGTACACCATTGAAGTTCCCATGTTGGAGTTGGCTTTTGGTGTTGCAACTGTCTTAGAGTAATTTTTGCCCCTGTAAGTAACCCCTCACCCATACGCACCCATACCCCAATAAAATGGATTGGTTCACCAAGTTGGACTTTGGTGGCATTCCTGTTTGGTCATTGGTTCTCTATTTGTGGTAAGTGAACATTTGCTTGTGTCTCCTCAGGAATAATGTCACTCAGCAGTAGCCAAGTGGCTCAATATATTCTCAAACTCACAGTCCTCCTGCCTCAGCCTCTGAGTGCTGGGATTAAAGTCATTCATCTCTATGCTGGGCCACATAGACTGGTGGTTCGTGATGAACGCCCTGTTCCTAACTCAACAACTCAACAACACTTTAAGAAAGTTGTGCACTCCAAACATGAGCATGTGTCTAATTCTTCTTTTTTGAGGGAAACACTTGTCAAAATGGAGAGTCCTGAACAGAAAGCAGGTGAAGTGGAGGAGGCAAATTCTAAATAGAACTGCCTCCTTGATAAGGAAAAGGAGACCCCAGGGCAGCGCTCCATTCTGAGGACAACAGAGTAAATGAAGGCTGTAGTTTCGTTGCTGCTGCTAAGATAAATTACCCTGACAAAAAGCAACTTGGGAAAAAGAGTTTATTTCATCTTACAATCCCAGGTGACAGCCCATCGGTATAGGAAACGCAAGGCAGGAACTTCAAGCAGCTAATCACAGCCACAGTCAAGAGCTTCTAGAAATGCATGCGTGCATGTCACTTGTGTGCTTGCTCTCAGTTTAAATTCTCCACTCTTACACAGGTCAGTGCCCCCTTGTGGCACTCGCAGTGGGCTGGGTCTTCTTACATCAATTAATTTAAGACAATCCCGGCAGACATGGCCAAAGGTGAATTCAAAATGCATAGTTCCTCATGGAGATATCTTTTCTCAGTTGATTTTTGGGTTGTGTCAAGTTGACAGTTAAAGATAACTATCACAATGAGGATGTATAGCCAGGGAGACAGGATCGATGGATGGAAAGTTGCCAACAGGAGATTCTGAGTGTGAGGCAGTCTTGCTGCTGCACCTGTCTGGGGTGATTAGAACCCAGAGATTTGAAGGAAGAATATCCATGATCAAAGTATCAAGGATGGTCTTGCATCAAGAACAGAGTATTCTTGCTAAATGATCTATCTTAACAGGGTTCCTTGTGAAAACTGGCTTTTTAATGAGTGATGCAGACACTGAGAAAACTTGGGTGTCTGACATATTTGGCAAAGCAGGGAATCTTTGCTGTGCTGAGGACATGTGTGGGAGCCGGACCACAGGGCTTTGCCTGTTCCACAAACATTGGAAGCCTCTCATAGAATAAATGAAGAGCATTCATGAGGGCAGATGGGGTGACAGCTTTGTACCACTCCCTTGATGGCCTGCACCGTTAGGTGGCCCCTAGTTTCCACAAGCTGCTCAGATGTTGAACAACAGAAATTGCTGCATCTGAATCCAGTGAGTCCACTTCCAGACAAAGACAGACAGTATGAATTTCAAAATGAACCCTTTGTAGTTCCAAGTGCCACAAATCCACTTTCTACCCAAATGCTGAAGTCCAGTGTTTGACCTTGGCCAGCACTTGTCAGGGGAACGTGGCAGTTTCCTAAGCCAGCCTTCTGCAGTCTCAGCAGACAGAGCTACATTATGGAAGTCCATTTTAAAGTATCAGTTGCTGGAAAGTGTTCCCTTTCCATTCATTACTTGGCAACACATTTGCCCATGGATGAAGGTCCATGATGCCCTTGGAATCTGGTAAATCTAGCCCCATGGATTGACTTGGTAGCTCAGGTGCCATAAGGTCTTCTCATTTTACCTTCCTAGGAAACTCTCTTGGAGACACTCTCCTTCCTGGTTTGGCTCTGGCTGCCCTTGTTTTGTTTCATTCCCTGGGTCTCTTTCTGCTGCCTTTGCCCCATTTGCTTTAAAGCATAGCTGCTGCTCTGTGCCTGGGGGTATCCCAGACCTCAGTGACAGAGAAGGGTCTTCAGGGTAGAGCAGGCATCAGTAGAGGCAGAGTCCAATGAATGGCTCTACTTGTTGCCTTCCCAGTTGTCAATGCGCTGAGAGTTAGAGACTGCCTCGTGGTGCCCTGTATCCACTGATGCCTCGTGGTGCCCCTGTATCCACTGATGCCTCGTGGTGCCCCTGTATCCACTGATGAGGCCTTAGTTCCCACTGAGGAAAGGGCTGGAGATACTGACTGGAAGCCTTCAAGACGGAGGTGGCACCTTTGCTCTGCAGGGAGTGCTCTCTGGTCATTGAGGTGTCCCTAGGAACCTGAGTTGCTGGAGGAGAAGCCTACCTGCATACGTGCATCTCTTGACTGTTCCAAGGGAACTCTGAATCTCAGATACAGAAGTCTTTAATGTTTCCTAACATCAATTAACTTGCTGATAAATTGCAGGCATTAACCTTTTGTTTCTTGATGCTAATTGTCCCCAGCCCTCTCTTTCATAACACCAGTCTAAAGATAGACTTGTCCTTGGAACTGTGCAAGGAAATGAAAATGAATTCCTGCTATCAAGAAATACCAACTGTCTTTCTTCTTGCCTACAAAGTTACAAGTTAAAGATCTTGAGAAAGGCAGTTGATAAAGTTTAATCACTATAAACTTACTTGTGCTCCAAAGAGGCCTTGTGAAGGGAGCCAATTCCCCTTTGAGCTTCTGAAATTGTTCTGAATTATTTCAGTCCTATTTTGTGAGGATTTGGCTCTTGCAGTTCTGTGAGCCACATCTCAGACCAAAGAAAAACTCTTCCAAAACCCAATATTCAAGTAGACTGAACACATATGTGTACACACACATACACACACACACAAGTGTTGAATAGGCTGAAATTACAGGTGGTAAACAACTAAGATGTTCTATGGACTGTTTACAATGCTCCTTGTTTTTAAAATCCCATGATTTGTTGCTGTATATATTAGTGAGTTCAAAGCCAATTATATACAAACTATGTAGTTAGGTCCTATCTCAAAAAAATCAAGCAAAAGTAAATAAAATGAAAATAAAAATGTACTCTAGTTGATCAAAATAATCTAAGATCAAAAAACAATGCCAGTCAGATCTAAAAGTTTGTCGTAATCTTGTATTTTACACCATGGATTAGTTACCTACTGCTTTTCAACAAATTACTTCTGCCCTTGCTGATTTAAAACAGTATGGCTTTCTTTTTCTTTTCATGGGCTTTTGGTTTTAGTTTATCTTTGATTGACCTATAATTGGCCATACATACAGAATGACACCTGATTCTTTTTGATCTATCATCTATCTATCTATCTATCTATCTATCTATCTATCTATCATCCACCTATCTATCTAATGTAGGGATCAGATTTGACTAACAGCGTATCCAGTTTATGATGAGGTCAGGATACCTGGTGTGGCTCTTCGTCTAGTCTCTCTGTTTTGGGGTCGTCTCACAGCTGTCTACAGGATAGTGCCTCTGTTCAAGCCTTCACTGGGGAGCAACTGCCTCCAGGGTCACTCCCATGACTGTAACAGTGTTTGGTTCATCATGGCGTATTGGACCACAAACTTATTCCTTCTAGAACTTGCCTGACCTCCCTCAGTTCTCTCTGCAGGGTATCTGGTTTCATCTAGGAGAGAGGGAGGAAGTGGGAATAGACTATTTGTTTTCTTAGTCTGTTTCATACTATTCCAACAGCATACTAGAGGTTTGGTAAATTTATTTTAAAAATGAGTTTTATTCTTACATTTCTGGAGACTGAAAACCCAAAGTGAAGGGTCCTACCTGTGGAGGGGCTGGATGGAACTAGGGGAGGCTTCCTGCTGAGTCATCTCAGGGTAGATGATGGATCAAAGAGGGTACCTAACAGGAGTAGCCAAGGGAGGAAAAGTTGGAAAGGAAGGGGGTCAAACTGGCCCTTCTATGGGGAACCTACCCCAGTGATAACTAACCCATCTGAGTTGACAGTACTTAATCCATTCGTCAAGGCAGAGCACTAATGACCTAGTCATCTCCTAAAGGTGCCACCCCAACACTGCAGCATTGATGACTAAATACTTAAACAGGCAGCAAGTACTTATAACCCAATCTGGGAGGTGCTATTTCATCACTTTGGTTTTACTGCTTGTTAAGAGTGCATCTAACTAGAATCCAGTGGGTGAACTTGCACTGACATCTGGATATACCAACTTGACAAAATAGGCCTTAACATATACGGCAGGATGCATGAAATTCTGTGGGGATTAGGGGGTGGAGGGTGCAAATGTGGGAGGGGGTATAAAGATAATTAAGATGTTTTGTATGTAATGTACAAAAGTTCAATAAGAAATATACATTAATAAAAGGAATACATCTTTGGAATGGACCTAATGAGTAGATGTGTGGAACCTGTGGGAACTATTTTAGAAGCTAAGAGCCACACATTAGGTTTGTATCAGCTTCTCTTTAGCAACAAAACCCTTCATGGCCTTTGAAACTAAGGTGATAATTCCTGGAGGAGACAGTTGCAAATATCATAACAGACGATCGGAGTTGAAATGGATGTGTGTGAAATGCAGTGAGACTCCCTGGAGTTATGTTGAATGGGACCTTACCTGGGTACAAAGCTGCTGGAAAGTTCCGTGAGCTGTGTGTGCCTGCTGCTGGGATCAGCAGAAGGGGGCCAAGTGAAGGAGTGATTAGGGGAGAAAGGCAGATGTAGAGGCTGACTGCTTCATGGCACAGCACAGGAATTCAAATGTGAAAATACTCCTTTGCTACAATCAGAACAAACTTGAGACAGTCCCTTATGGTTCATCTTGGTTTTCATACATCCCCACAGTATCTTGTATTAATTAGCTCTCATCACTGTGACAGAAACATCTGAAGTCACAACTTAAGAAAGGAAGGCTACGCATGGTTTCAGAAGGTTCAGCTCATGGTGCTATCCGTGTGCTGGAGTGCCATGTGGGAAGAGCACATGGCAGAGACTGTTGCTGCTTGTTATTTCCTGCTGGACAGAAAGCAAAAGAGGGGAATACAGGAACGGGCCAGTGGGAGACATCCTCCCCATGACCTACATCCTCCAATTAGGCCCCACCTCCTACCTCTTACCAACTCCAATAATGTCATCACATTGTGAATTGCCCAAATAATTAATTCATCGATTAGATCAGAGCCTTCATAAGCTAATCATCTTGAGAACTGCCAGCACAGACACATGCAGAGGACTCCCTCACCAGTCTCTGAGGCACTTATTCAGCCAATAAAATCGGCAGTCAAAATTAACTGTCGTTCTTTTTGTCCATTTTCCCTTTCTAGAATGCACCTTGGGCCTACTGCAAGATAAATTATCTAAAACGAGTGAAATGATACATGCTTTGGCAACAATCAATTTAAGCAGCTTTCAGCCAGAGCACAAAACCATAAATCTGCTGAAATTGCTAGATATCAAGGGACGTCAGCAACCACACCACTTCACTTTATCAAAAGCAGATGCGTGTTTAGTGAAGGAGACAGAGAGAAGGACTTGGATCTGCAGAGTTCCCAGTATGAGCCACACAATTTGCATGTGTAATGTCACTTAGTCTCAGCACCAGTGTTTTCAGAGATGGACACTCCTGTGGCTTTTCTTGACTCTGGAGGTAGCTCTGCAAGTGACCTTTATGACTTCGTAGTGAACCCTAGCCCTCCAGTAGGCCAGTGAATTCTATAAGCATGGAGAGTTGCCTGCTAATCTTGGCCCACAGTCTTTCTCTTCACCTGCAAATGGTAGTGCTAAGCTTGCTTGCTGTGCTCAAGGAGGCAGTGGACTTGGACAAGAGAAATACAGAATTCTCAGTTCAAAGGAAAATGTGGAATGTGAGGGAAGCAGGAAAGGATGCCTTTGAGTCCTCACAGCATTTTTCAGTGTTTTTCTACTCATCGCATCCCTTCTCATTCCTGCATTCCCAGTAGCTGCGTACAGTGTGCACCTCCTTCCCTGTGCATTCTCTGTGCTGAGGCCCATCCTCTCATGCCCACCTTCCCATCTCTTCCAGCTTCCTTCACAGCTACGTGCTTCAGCAGAAAGGGTATTCTTCATATTGATTTTGCTTTTTAAAATATATTGATAGAAGATTCTTTGAGCTTCAATTTCAAAGTCACAGCACGATGGTGTTTCTTCCTCTTGGATATACCAAATCAAGGTATGATTTGGAGGGTTTGAAAAATACACACGTGCCTTTGAAACATAGCTGTGGTCTTGGAACTCAGGAGTGTTCTTGTCTTCCACCATCCTCCTTTTAGAGACAGAATATAATTAAACACATCTGCAGCTCTCAGATGCTTAGAGTGATTTGATATTTTCAGAGGAAGAGTACCCAACTGAAAGTGTTACTGAGGCTAGGTTTCTTTCCTGTTCTGTATATTTTATAACTTGTGCACAGTCTTCCTTTGGTGATTCCCAGCTTTAATGCCCAGAGATGGTGAAAGACAAATGAGGTAACGTCTGCAGGGGGACCATATGCTATCAGCTGCTTACTCAGCCAGTTGCTGTGTAATTTTTCATGCTCCCTTCTTCAGAGATAAAATACCACACATTCATCTTAAATCCAGCATATTGAGTGTCTTCAGTCCGTTGTGATCTGAGGGAACATTCTGACATTCCAGTCTCAGGGTTATGTTCTTGGCGTTGTTGAAGAATAAAAACACAGGGATGCACTTCTGCCTAGTTTGGTAGGCTCATGTCAGGCTCATTGGGCTCAGAATGTCTAGACTCTTTCAGGTAGATATGGCCCAGCCCCTTCATTACCAAGGGTTTTGGGGTACCAACTATCACTTTGATGGGGAAGATTTGCCCACAGCCTGTCTTAGAGGGAGCCTCAGGGTCATATTATAACTAATGATAAGAATAAATATCTGTTTATGATATCTGCTGCATGTGGAATATTTCAGCTAAGAGACAGAGCAGCCAGTTCCTTTGGCCCAGCATTTTGTTGATCAAGGAAAGGGCACTTTCAACACTTGTTACATATTTGGCAACCCAAAGTTGAAGTTTTGAGATGTAGACTTTGGAACATCTTTAAAGCAGTCACTGTTTAGTCCTTGGAGTCAAGGGAAGCCTCGGCTGGGTGACATAGATGAATGTGATTCAGCATTTGCTCTTGGGCTCATCCGGGAGAGGTGGTTTGGATCTATTTCTAAGCTAACGCTGGAACAGGATGGATTACTTCTGTCTAGGCGACAGTCTTTAACTGTGCACTTTATCTTTATTTGGTTTATTGGGTTTTAATTGGAGGTCATTTTGCAAAATGTTTTTAATCCAGATGAGAATTGAATTTTGTCAAATAACTAAATTACAGAAAATGAGAGAACTGGATGAGCAAGGGCATGAGGTAGAGCTTGCATGCATTAGGTAAGGCTGTAGCACCATCAGCCTATGGTGGGGCAGGGGCTGCTCATTCTCAGAGAAGAGATCGAAGGGAACTCTGCAGGGGATGAACACATGCACCATGCCCTCCCCACAGACTGCATCCTAACAACCTTGGGAGGACTTCCACTGTGTATGTGCTTATTGGTTCTGATGAGGCTGTGGATCCCAGCTGTCTCTTCCTCAAAGGTGCCTCTAGGACAGGAATCACCTACTCCATGCTGGGAACCAGATGGACACAAGAATCTTATAGAAAAATAATATATCCTAGTGCTCTGCCCACTAGGGATATTCTGAGCAGGTGCTTAGAGTCCAGAAGTTTTGGCATTGACAAGGAAGCTGGGTTGAGATCTGAGCAGACTAAAGCCTACATAAGAGGTCATTTTAGGGCCATGGAAAATGTGGTGTGTCCCTGAGGATCTTTGCTGCCTGAAAAATACATGCAAGTTTTAGATTCCTGAAACTGCTCTTCTTACTAATCACACAAAATCATAAAATCAAACCATCTGCAGGTTTACTAGTGAACAATGGAAATTAGGACATTAGTATTCTCTTCTAAAATGAAAAATGTCTTAGCTGGGTGTGGTGGCGCATAACTTTTAATCCCAGCACTTGGGAAGCAGAGGCAGGAAGATCTTTGTGAGTTCAACACTAGCTGAGTCTACATAGCAACTTTCAGGCCAGCTGGGGCTATAAGGAGAGCCTGTCTCAAAAGAAAAAAAAAATGTCTTTTTCTTAGTTGACAACCATTAGTTTGTCTTAAATTTAAATCTCTCCTCAAAGAGATAAGGAATTAAAGATGTCACCATGATGTAACTGTGTGCAGATGGACTATGGCAATCTTCATGTGGTTCAGAATCTTTGGGCCAGGTAAAACAGTAGTTGGCCCTGGTTTCTTGCTGCTGTGTTAGGCTGTATCTTCCCTAGTCAGTCAGGATTGTTCTCTCCATGTGTTCACATACCAGGAAGCCCCCTCTCCCTGCCCCTGACTTTCTCAGTGTGTGATCCTTAGATGCAGGTTTGTGAGAGCAGAGACTGGTGATTGGGACCTACTTGCCTTCAGACAGAGTGACTGTAGGGACTTGTAGCTCATGCACAATTAAGGTCTCCAACCTGAGTTTAATGCCCCAATGTCTTTGTCTTGACTTTCATAACGTTTGATCAAGGATCTGCACATCTTTTATTTTATACTGAGCCCCATAAATTATGTAGGCAGTTCAGCTCTGGATACATCTTTTCTTTTAAGTGGGTCCATGGGTTTTGTTGTACCTATGTCCATAGTCTATAAAAAGAAAGAAAGAAAGAAAGAATAAATGAATGAATGAATGAATGACAAGTATCAGTTGCCATCATGGAGAATGGTAAGGATGCATGGGGGAGTTTTATCTGGAAGGGGGAGGAAGGGGCTGAGTGTCTGGGAGAATAAAAGAGTCTGTCCAGCTATGCCTCCACTGCATACAGATTGACCCCATTATAGACAAGTCAAGTGTAGGTTAATGATGTAATTTGTCAAGTGCCTGAGATGTTCCTGAACACATTAAATGAGACATGTAATAAGTGGTCTTCTCTTCCCTGCTCTGAGACCAGCATTTCTAAACACAGAGGAAGCCTGAGTCTTTTCTGGCAGAGGAAGAAGTTTTGGGTTTGTGTGTGACACATCCAGTTCTGATCCCTGAGCCTGTGCAGATGCCTACGTAATGTTTAGTTTCTCATGGGTTTAGGCTCACATGGCATCCACTTGTTCATTGATGACACACAGAGAGATTAGCTTTGGTGGAGAAACACGGTGTTCAATTTTCTGTTTGAAAGGATATATTTGCATTGAAGTGTTTCCTTCTTAACTCTGTTCTCCCACCTAGAACTCTGCTCCTTGGTTCTGTTGTGTGAGCTTTTACTGTACAACCGGCCCCTTAGGTCATTGATGGAACCCCATTCATAACACCTACTTACCTGAGTGGCTGGAGTCCCTGTTGTTCCACCACAGTTGGCCAGAACTTTTTGGTCTACAGCTGACCAGAGCCAGCTCCCTTCACCTGGGCAGTGAGGCCAGACCACCACAAGCTCTGTTCTCCAAGTGTCAACTTCTTCTGTTCACTTACTTGAGCTTAGCATAGCATCACAGGTTATAATAACAACAATACTGTGACTAAATAAGCAGAACCAGATCTCCAAATAATAAAGCAAAGCCAGGCACATGCAGCTATATTGAATTCCTGAGTCAGACCTTCTAGGATTGATGACTTTCATACTGACATTCCAAATGAGGAATGCTGCATTATTCCTCTAAGAACTTTCTATTTCATTGTAGTATTTTCAATGTGATATTTCTTATTTTAACAGGTTATAAATGAATAATTCATATTTACAATGAAATTAAATTACTAACATGAGATTACTACTAATTACTAAATATTAAGTATCATAGTTTATTATTTGTAGTTTTACCCATTTATTATGCTTATGTGCTAAATATAGTGGTTCTGCTGTTATCTATTTTGAGTAAATGTAGTAGCTTTTAAGTTATGTGAGTAAACTAATATGTGGTGAGAGTAATATGTTAAATACTGTCAAGTTCCTTTAATTTGTTTCTGTGTGTGTGCGTGTGAGTGTGTTTGTATGTGCACGTGTGTGTGAGAGAGCATGTGTGTGTTTGTGTGTGTGTGTGTATGTGTTTCTAGGAACAGAACTGAGGGCCTAGTGCATGTTAGACAAATGCTGCATGACTGAGCTGCATCTTCCCCTCCTGTACTGTGTCCTTTGATTGGAGAATTGAGACTATTAACTCTCAGAGTTATTATTGAAAGCTGCATATTGACTCTTTCCATTTTGTTGGTTTTATGTTTTGCTCCCCACTTCTTACTGTCTTGGTTTATTCTTCCCTGTGACCTCATGGATAGATCTCTTTTTCCATCAGTCTGAAGGATTCCGTCAGTTATCTTCTTTAGGGATAGTTTAGTGGTCATAAATTTCTTTACGCTATTTTTATCATGGAACGGTTTATTTTTCTTTTGATTATGATAGGTAGCTTTGCTGAGTATAGTAGTCTGAGGTGGCTGTTCACAACTTGAAATACATATGTCCATATCCTTCTGGTCTCTAAAGTTTCAGTTGAATGAGCTATTGTTATTCTAATGTCTGTTTATATATCACTTGGTGTTTCCCTCTTAATGCTTTCAATATACTTTCTTTGTAATGAATGGTTAGTCTTTTAATTATAATGCTATAAGTGGAGGCTCTTCTTGTCTGTTTCATGTTTTATATATCTGCTGTATCTGTATTGGTGTCTCTGTTCCTAACTGAGAAAAATTCTGTTTCATGATTTAAAAAAAAATAATGTTTTCTATGCCTTTAGAACTAGATTCTCCTTCTCTTCCCCCTCCAGCCTTCTTCCTTCCTTCCTCTTCCTCCTCCTTCTCCTCTCTTCTTCTTCTCCTCCCTCCTTCTTCTTCTTCTTCTTCTTCTTCTTCTTCTTCTTCTTCTCCTTCACCTTCCCCTCCTTCTCCTCCTCCCCCTCCTCCTCCTCCTCCTCCTCCTCCTCCTCCTCCTCCTCCTCCTCCTCCTCCTTCTTTTTCTTCTTCTTCTACTTTCTTCTTCTTCTCCATAAATTTGGTCTTTTAAGAGTGCCATGTGTGTTGCTGGAATCTTCTTTTTATTTTATGCTTGTCTTTGTATGATTGTTTCAATTCCTCCATGCAGTCTATAAACTCAGACAGTCTTTCCTCTGCTTGAGCCATTCTTTTGGGAAGAATTTCCACAGAGCTTTAAATTTAACTTACTTTTTTTCTTTTGCATACTGTTTTTCATCAGTATTACTATCCATTGAATTTCTCTTTCATATCTTGCATTACTTTCCTTATTTCATTCAGTTGTTTGTGTTCTCAATCAAGAGCTTGTTTTCTTCACAGATTTTTTCGAATAGACTTATAATCATTCTTTTGAGTTCTCTCTGTGATTTTATCTCACAGATATCAATATTGGAGGATTAGTGCTTTGGAGAGGACTTATGCTGTCTTGGTTTTTCATGTTACTACATAGGGGTTTATGCAACTGGTGTTATTTCTTTGTTTGATGTTTTTTGTAATCCATTATATTCTTTCGTTGAAATATTTGCATTGTTCACATGAGACTTAGATGTTGTGGAGTTGAGTCTGTATTTCCGAAAATGCATCCTCAGTCCAGGAGTTCAGAGTGCCTGGTATAAACTTTATGGAGTAAATTGTTATCACAGTTGAACAGGGAAGTTCTCAGATCCATCTAGCTATAGGAGGTTCTATGTGGTGATGTGTACAGGAAGGGGTAAGTAGGAGTCCTTGGTCTCTGCAGCCTCTGTGTTCTAGGTGGCTCTGGCCTTTGGGGAGATTGTAAATCTTTTCCCCATAGTTCTCTTGGAACACAGCACCGCACTGTGGCCTCTCCTGGTCCTGCAGGTCTGATGTGTGGGAACAGCTGTACTTATCCTTGCAGTGTCTGGTACTCTCTCCTGAGCAACTTGATTAGGCAGGCCATGTAGAGGGCTTCCCGCTAGGCTATGATTCTTAGCTTCCTTGTCTTAATAAGTTCTTTATAGATCTTGTCTCTTCTAGAGTAAGAACTCACAGTATTATTTCAAGTTGAGCCTTTTGGGATATAATTAGATCATGAGAACAGAGTGCTTGTGAATGGGAAGTAGTGCCATTACAAAAGAGACTGTAGAAAATTATGTAGCTATATAATAGTTTGAAATGTTTAGATAAAATAGACAATTTTTTCTTTTCTTGGGAATAGATCAATTCTAAACTTATATCAAGAAAAGAGAAAAATAAAATGTTGGAAAAGTTATAAAAGCTATCAAAGAGTTTCCCATAAAAATGATTGATTTTGCAATCTTTCTCAGGATGTGTAGGTCGTAGGAGGCATTGCAGGGGGAAGTTGATATGCACCTATTCAAGCTGTGCTTCTGTGACCTAATCTAGAAGCAGCTCATCTGATAGGATGAACATAGAGCAGGCTCTCTGAAGGAAAAAAAAAATGCCTAACCTGTACTCCATTGCAAAGCATATTCTTGAGTCCCAGGGCCTCTGTGATACTTGTATGGGGTGTTTGTATGGAAGAAGCAGCAGCCTTGCACATATCAAAGCTGTGACTCTCATTCTGAGCGTTGAGTACCTGAGGTAGAGTCTTAGTAGGATGAGAATTTCCTTAAGCAAAACTGTCAAGCTTGACAGAGAATTGAGACCATGTTGGTTAACTACAGTCTGAAGGGTATGTGCAACCAGTGTCTAACTTTATTTTCTAATGGTCTATCAGAAGATTTCTTACATTTTTGAAAGATCATAAAAACAAAACAAAACCTGCAACAAGAGTATAATCAGTCTCCCAAACAATACAAAAAAATATGACAGAGTCTGTGGTATGAAATACAATATATTTGTTTTCTGGCCTGTGGTGGTGTGAATGAGAAATGTCCCCCATAGGCTCATGTATTTGAACACTTGGTCCCTAGTTGCTACAGCATTATATATCTATAGGGTTGCATGCTCCTAAATTATGGGATGGTACTTCCTAGGAAGACTCTGTGGGCCAGAGAATGCTAGAGATGAGGAGGTCTGTTGTAGGGCGCAATGCAGGATGGACCTTAGCCAGGTCACCTACTATGAGGATTAAGGGAGTGGCTCCTGTGGGTGTGGTGCTCCACTCCAGCCAGGGGTGACACTAGCTTCTGCCTTGTGCCTGGAGAGAGCCTGCACTAAGATGAACTACCCCTAGCAGGTTGGCTAACCAAACTTAAAAAATCCCCTGCACTTCCTTGAATAAATGAGTTTTGCTGCTGTTTTCCCTCAGCATGCTTCTCACTCAGCTCCTGGAATCTGTGTGTTGATTCCGTGCTTACTCACCCCTTTCAGCGGAGACCCTGGGTCCCCCTCAGGCCGGCACCAAACAGAGGGACTCCAACAGTCTGTCTTTGTCCTGAATAAACTCTGGTCTTTCTTGGTGCCTCCTCTTCCTGCCATCCTATGTGTGAGGGATGAGCAGGGCCTCTCATTTCACATATAGAACTCAGGAATCTAAGGCCAGAGAGGTAACAAGTTTAAGGCCAGCCTGGCCTACAGAGTGAGTTCAAGGTTAGCTTATGTAATTTAGTGAGATCTTGTTTCAAAATGAAAACTAAAAAGAGGTTTGGGGATATAGCTCAGTGATAGAGTACTTGCTTCACAAATGTGATGCCATCTGTTCAATTCTCATTGCAACAATCACAAAGCAGCAATGTGGACAATGTAACTTTAAAATAATGTTACCATATATTTATTTCCAGAAATCTGTCTTGCTGATTGGTAGTACAATAGTATCAGTGGAGTTCAGGGCATTTGATAGTTACTCTTGAACATAACAATGCCTTGTTAGTGAAGAACTTGTTAGTGGAAAAGAAGTTTCCGTATAAATGCAGAACGAAGTTCATTACACCCAGCATCCAACATCGCTGCTCGGCTGCCGTCAGCAAGCTTACTACATGATGTAAGAGTGTGATTCCAGCTTATTTTTTCATGCTCACACAGACTTTATGAAGATATTTCTCAGTTCTGTAGAAGCATGTGGATTTTCACCTGCATTTGGATGGTGGAGTATACTAATCTGCTTCATCTGCAAAGGCAAATTTTAACACGAAGTTTTTCCGTGTCCACTGGATTCTGAGGATGACTCACACTGATACAGCCTCTTCAGTCCTGACATCATCCTGCTGATGATGACAGGCATCCCTGTCAGTATTCTACAGAACTGTGCTTGGTGGGGTTACAGATGGCAGAGTCTTAGCAATATGGATGAGGGTAAAGGTTTTTGAGTATGTTTGATTTTCAGTTTGGAAGTAATGGGTGAAAAACTCAGCAGAAGTCTGAATCATCTATGTCTCAATTTGAGTAAGTTTGGAGAAACTCACTGAACAGGAAGTGAGTTATGTCACATTCATCCAGAACATGCATTATCTCTAAAGTACAGGAAATTAATTTATGAATCCCCAAGTTTCTACCTACATGCCATCATTCTGATGTATGGCAATCTGTGAAAGCACTTTTGAATCCAAAGGAAATGAGATCAGTGTGCTGAAGGACATATGCTTTCCCATGTTGATTACACTTCTCTTAATGGCCAAGGGAAGGAATTAACCCAGGTGTCCATCAACTGATGAGTGCTGAGGGAAAATGTGCTATGTATTCAGCCTCAATGAAGATGGAATTTTGTAGTTTGCAACATGTATAAGCTTGAAGAAGATTATGTTAAATAAGGCAAGCTAAACCAAGAAAGACAAATACTGGTGATTTCACTTACATGTGAACATTAAAAAACTTGATCTCACAGAAGTTGAAAGTATAGTAGACGCGACTGGGGATGGAGGATGGGAGGACAGGGAGAGGTTAACCAGGCTCTGCAATGTTCATTTACAGCTCAACAAGAGGAGCAAGCACCACATGTCTATGGCAGCGCATGTCTATCTCAGCATCTGGGAAGCCAGCAGGAGTATCCCAAGGTACTGAGATAGGCAAGACTGAGAATGTATCTCGATCATAGAACTCTTGCTTAGCATGCTCAGTGCCCTGGATTCAACCTTCAGTACTACAAAATAACATTTGAGGAAAAGGCCCCATCATTTCCAATATGAGGAGGTTACAGGCATTGCTTTGATTCTTTCAATAGAAAGCTTGCAAGTGTCTTGTCCCAGGCTCAGGGGGCAGATCCTTGCAGAGACCTAATTCAGGGCTCTAGTCAGCTGCTGTGGCTCTAGAAACTAAGATTCCTGACAATCTACTATTACAGAAAACAAGAAAATAGGTTTTGGTGGACAAAGAAGAGTCTCTCCAACTACTGGGTTATTTTATAGGTTAAATCTAAGTTACAAGATTACTAGATTTTCATCCTAAGGACAAATCAGGCAGAGAAGACAAGAATCTTACTGACAATTCATTAAAGAGTCTGAAGATATCTCCCAAGTACTTTCTTTATATCTGTACCTTAGGTATCTAAGAAGACGTATATTCCAAGACTGTAGTCTTGTTCTCCATTTTCTTTGGTACTGGGGATTAACTCAAGGCCTCATATAAGTGCTCTACCAGTGAGCTGTATCCCTATATGTATATGCAAAGCTTCCCTCACCATGTAGAATGAAATTAGATTAATCTACCACTAGGTGGCACCATAGAGAATATGAACCTGTATTTCAATTATCAGGACTTTGTCAAGGTTTCTCTTGCTTAAGTATTGGTATTTCGTAGTATCAAAATTGGAACAGTCCTAGTTCCTCTCTATGATCAGAAAGGAAGAAATAAGTTACCATCCTATCCGTTTTTAGATTTTTATCTTAAATATGAGTGAAAAGACATTGATTACAACCTTTTAGTAATGCTAAAAAATTATCAACAGTGTGGCTATAAACCAAAAAATGGCAACTACATTATTTGGAAGGGAGGCTATGCAGGTCTGATTTGTATGTTCTACAAGCATAAGCCTGGTTGTTTTTGCTGCTAGAGGAGTGAGTGGTATGGTACCTGAGTGCCTCCATCCCGCAGCTTGCCTGTGGGGTTCTTCTTTGACTGCCTGGCTCCCAGCAGGACTGAAGCTTCACTTTGCCCACTGCTGTATAAGTCTTGGCCCCCTGCTCAGGAAACTACTCTTAGACAAACAGCTGGCAGCCTTGTAGCCTCTTAGAATCAACAGACTGTGCCTTTACCATATGTTGCAAAGCAATCCATGCCCATAACAACTTCACACAGACGCAGAAGGCCCCCTAAACCTTTGGGAATGTCAGTGGACACAAGCTCTAATAAGCCAGTGAAATTTAATCAACATTTACAGAATTGCTGCAAGTGAAGTGTCAGGTGGGACCCGCAAGATGGGCTGTCCCTGATAGTAAGTCCCTGCCCCCAGAGAAGCATCAGCTATCAGACAGCAGGAGTCACATGATCAGAAGTACAGTGACAGAACTGCGACTGTCTTCCTGGCCTTCCAGTGTGGCTAAGCAGGGAGTGTGGCCGAGAAGGGCCCCAGGACACCCTCACTCTGTCATCTCCTCTCCTGTGTCCTAGCAGCTCTCATTACAGGTCCACTTTTTTCCTTTTCCTTGGTTCTAACAAGACTGAGTTTCTAGAGAAACCACAGAGTAGATGCCATTAAATTCTCTGCAGTTTTCTTAATAAGGCAGCCAGCAATGCTCTCATATGAGTCAATGACTAAAATCATGAATAGAACGTTTGAGTTTTAATAGATGAGACATTTTAATACAAATAGGAATATTAAGGGTGAAGCAAGTAGCTGTTACTCTTCTGCATTTAGTACTTTCCTCTCCCCACATGGAAAATTACAAATACAAATGTGTATATGCTGGCAAGAAATAAAGGACCAATTCTTTGAGACCATATTAAATAATTTCGGTAGTAATGAGAACTTTCAGCAAATATGCTATGGTCTCTCATATGTATCACATACATTTCTCAATATCAGGGAAGCCTCGTGTAGCCAAATGTGTTCCCAAGTTTGAACTGACACTCATTTGGGTGGATTCTGAACTCAGGCCATCTAACCAATTAGTCTACTCCAACAAAAGCATAGCATTGAGGTAATTTCTCTTTTTAATCTGTTTGTTTTAGATAAAATTAAATGCCAGATTTTTTACCATTTAATTAAAAAAATCAAATGACTTAGCTATATAAGTACTTTTCAGATTATGATTACAGCTCTCTCAGGTGAAAGCTTTAGGACTTGTTAATGATGTCTTACATTCTAGAGAGCAAAAAGAAAGGATGATTGGCACTCTCCCCAAAGAAAAATATTTCCTCATCAACTGAAATGCTAGTTCTATACCAGTTTAGTCAATAGTCTGTAGCGAATTAAACACAGCAGTGAGTGACTTCCAAAGGTGAATGTAAATCTTCCCTCCCTTGCTGAATCCCCCACAGCCTCTGAGCAGGGTCCCCTGCATCCTGCCCCGTTACCACAGGAGACACTTCCATTTTGTGCTATTCTAAGTGCTGAACACTTCTTGAAGTAGAACTCTGTTTCCTTTTTCCTTATCCCCACTGACCCTCTATCTTGCCTTCTGAGTCTTACAGAATAAATCTCTTCCTCAGACCCTCATCCCAGGGTGAAGCACAATTTGTTGTCTCTCTAGAGAATGCCTCAGAACAATGATACAGGTTCTTGAATGTTCTTTCTAAGGCACCTGTTGTACCTAGTCCCATGCTGCCTACCTCCTACCATCTGGTAAAACCAGGAGAAAAAGTTCATTTATGCCTTTGTCTTTGCCCTGGATATATACATGAGTTAACAAATTAATGAAAAAGTACATCTCAGTGAAGAAATGGAACCATACTTTCAGTTCTATTTAATTCCTTTATTTGTTTGTTTTCTGAGACAGGTTCTCACTCCATAGCTCTGGCTGGCCTGGAACTTGTGATGTAGACCTGGCAGGCCTCAAACTCACAGAGATCCATCTGCCTCTCCTTCCTGAGTGCTGGGATTAAAAGCACATGACAACATGTCCAGCTCTTGATTCTTTCAAAAGTATTTTTTAACATTTTTACCTTTATTTATCATGTTTGTGGGGGCATTCACATGCCCACATATACTATCACATACATGTGGAGGTCAGAGGGCAACTTGCAGGAGCTGGTTCTCTCCTTCTACCATATGGGGTTCGCAGATCGAAATCAATCATCCTTCAGCTTGCTGCCAACTGTCTTTACCCACTGAGCCATCTTGCCAGCTGGTTTGTTTTTTCTCAGTTGCTTAACAATATTCATAAGGTCTTGGATGCTGATTCTGGGTTAAGGGCATTTAGATAATACAGTTGAGGATTATATTGACCAGAAACCTTTGCTAGATGAAGATTTGTGTCTCTGAAAATCTGAAATGATAAGAAGGTGTGACATTATCTTTGCAAGAATTAATGGTGAGATTCCAGGAATGTGCAGTTTTCTGTGGTTGACTGGCAATATTTAGTTAGGATGTGGTAAAATTCTGGGGCCAGTTTTTCTCTTTTTTCCCCCAGGTCCTTTGAAAGAAGTGGATCTCTGTTCATCTTTTTCATGTCATCCATGAGTTTGGATCAGAAGTTTCCCAAACTGGGAGTCAGCTTTGTGTTGTTTTGATAAAAAAGAGTATGTAGTATAAGATTTTTGTTGCCAAAGGAGGATCCAGTGAAGAAAAGAGTCCAAAACAAAACTCAACTCTCTGCCAAATGCATGCTGGCCATCACCAGGGTTTCCTTGACAATGTTAACCACTAAAATGACCCGGACACACTCTGACACTTTGTTCTTTCAGCAAAGCAGTAGAAAAAGAACCTCCGCATTCTTTTAGCTTCACTTTCCACTGGAATCCTCTGCAGGGAATTGAACCAGACAGCTGCAACATTGTGCAAACTGTAGTTTCCATGCAGAGGAAACTCTGGCCAATTTAGACATGCCAGCTCAGATTCATACTGTAAAGAGGAAAACATTCTCAGTGGGAAGGTGGCTCTTACCTCCTGCTCCCAGAAAACGATGCATTTTGTAGGACCGTTCCCTGTAGACCTACTCAATGGTGGCTGGGATAAAGGAGCTAAAAGTTGTATTGACGTATTTGTAAGGATTAAAAATTAGATATCTGGAAAACATCTTTGAGCTATTTATAGTCATGGTTTTCCTAACTTGTCATAGAGCTAGCAGTTCCTATGAAGGCTTTAATTAATAATAATTAATATGAAGGTATACAGACCTTTCTTACTTTTAATTACACTTCAGCCATTCCATCCATTTATGAAGATTCATGAAGTCAAGATGACTTTTTATCTCTGGGTGTGACCTTGTCATTCTTAAGTATTGCTGTTGAATGATCTGAATGAGCACTTGGCCTAGACACAACCGAATATGCCCCTAGATGATATTTTGGAACAATTTGGACTACTTTAGATGAGGTACCAAAACATGAATTCCCTCCATCAGAATCAGTAGGCCACACTCAGTGACCATTTTCCTGAATCCTGCTCCATTCTGTCTGGTGAAAAGGCATCATTTTCATCTGTGTGCTTCTAGAGTCATACATTTCTTGATTTTTTTTTTTTTTTTTACTTTTAAATTCTTCAAGTTGTGGCAGTGACAAAATTTATTCCCATCTAAAATACTGTAGGGCTGAGGATGGAGCTTGGTTGTAGAGTACTTGCCTAGCAGTTCTGTCTCCTACTACACATGGAAACTTTGGGCATAGCTACACACATGCTATAGGTAAATATGTTGAGACAGCATGTCATAGGTTATTGATACAAACAAGTAGCAGACATAGTCATCTTCAAATGGGGTCTGACTTTGAGGTAGCAGGGGCTTATTTGATGAGTGTCTTCTTTTTGGCTACAAAAAATGAAAGTAAGCACATGGTTTGTGTATCAACTGACAGACTGACACAGGATCCAAACATTCCTGGAAGTTTCACTTACATGAACACATCAGAGTGTATCACCACCCCAAGCAGCTCCTCCCCTGTAGTTCTGCTTTTCCGGGTTAGGGAAAGTTTTACAGCGCACCATTCTCTGCTCTCCAACAGGAATCTGAGCTTTGGGAAAGACTCAGTACTCCTGAATGCAAGAGTGACCTGGGTCACCTAGATCAGAGCAACGAGGAAGACTAAGTGTTTTATCTGTGTGGATTCACACAAAATTGTGTCTGTGCTCTCTCCCATAGGCTGGCTGTAGCATGGCCATATGTGAAGGCAAACAGTCCTGTGTCCTCACTCACATTTCTTTTCTTTTTTTTTCTGAGACAGAGTCTTATGTAGGCTAGGTTAACTTCAAACTTGCTGTTTAGCTGAGGTTGACTCTGAACTTATCCTCTTGTCTCTGCCTTCTGAGTGCTGGGATTACATGCATGACCCACCACACCTGGTTTATGTGGTACTTGGGAATGGAACCCAGAAATTCTTACCTGCTAAAGCTAAATGAGCACTTTGCCAGCTGAGCCCTGTCTCCAGCCAGCTTTCTTTGCTCCTTTGATCTTATATTATGGAGAAAACTGCTGTACTACCTGAGGGCTCACCACTCCCCTTTCTAGATAACGTGGAGCCACCCTGCCTGAGAGATTTTGTATCCCCCAGGGCCAGTGGACAGACAGGGGTGGACTGAGAAGGAAGCACAAGAGGCCGCTGCTTTGCCTATTCAATGCTCTAACCTCAGATCAAACAAGCGGCTTTTCTCCTTCAATCTGTGAACTACCAATGTCTTTTACTAATCTTTTTGCTTCTAGTGACCTAGGATCAGCATCTCTCCCTTGCAAATTGCAGAGCAGTTAGCTTTGGATCGGGAGAGGGAGGCTGCACAGAAGTCTGAATATGAAAAGTTTAATATAGAGAATTGCTAACTATTCAAGTGGATTGGAACAAAGAAGGACTGCTTAGAAGCAAAGAGCGAGCGTAGCCAAATACAGGAATAACAGATGAAAGGAGTAGATCAAAGGAGAGAGTTACAGAGGGAGAGGTCCAGAATGAGGTACCAGTAGTCTCAAAGGAGTCAAGTCCGATGGCATGGAAAGACCTGTGCTGTGCACCCATCCAACCTGCACCCATGCAACTTGCGGGAAATCTGAAAACTGCTGCTGCTGAAGTGTGTTCACATGAAGTGTCTTACTGGGCTCCTGGGGGAAGCTGCTGGCTGCCGGGTGCCGGGAGAGCCACCTAAGCTGCCAAATCCAGACAGAGGGCTGCTGAGAGAGCCACTACACTGCGGAATTCAGACACTGAGGGGCCAAGTGCTCTAGGAGTTTGGAGCTAGAGAAACCGTATATATTGGGAGAGCAAGGGCCTGGATATACCATAAACCCTAGGAGCGGCTAACTGGAGAAATCTGCCAAACTCCAGGGCTGTGGCTATGGGCAACTGTTTAGAAGCACTCTAGAAGCAAAGAGCAAGACTTTAGCAATGTTTCTGCAGCATCTTCTATAAACAAGATATACTCCCAGTTGCCAAAGGGCCCAGAGCTATTTTATGAAACAGGCAATGAGATGTGAATTTGAAACTGAAGGATGATAAATCGTTACGTGGTGTGATGTCTTGTCTCCTGCCATGGCATGCCGGCAGTGCTTGGTACCTGCCACTGTTACGATAGGGAGTCTGATGAATGCACGGTGGAGCTGCAGAAGAGGACTCGGAAGGGAGCACATTACAGTTCCTTTAAAAAGGAAAGTGAGGGGTTGGAGACATGACTCAGCAGATAGAAACGCTTACTGGTCTTGAAGAGGACCTGGGTTCCAATCCCTGTCTTCACATCAGGTGGTTCACACTACTGTAATTCCAGTTCCAGGGGATCTGATGCCCTCTTCTGGCCCTCACTGGCACCTACACCCATGCTATACACATATTCATAAGGCACAGACACATGCACATTAAAAATAAATAAATAAATAAATCTTCCAAAAGTTACACAATTTGACTGCATCATAATAATGGTGAAGAAATGTACAGTTTATTTAGGAGTAGTACTTAGCTCAGGTTGTGTCCTGCATCTGTAATTCCAGCACTTCGGAAGCTGAGGCAGGAGGATTATGAGTTCAATATTAGTCTGGACTGGGCTATGTAGTGAAAGCAAAACCAGCTTTCACCACATAGCAAGAATTTATCTCAGAAAAGAAAGGAAGACAGGAAGGAAGGAGAAAGAAGAAATAACTAATATTCCCCTCATCATTCTGTGCTATATATAGATAGATAGAGATAGATAGATAGAGATAGATAGATATGTATACATGTGAATTTTTTCACTATATATAATTTTTGTATTTTGAGAGTTTCATATATGATTATTGTATGTGCATTAATTCCATCCTTCCCAGTACCTTTCCGGTTCCTCACATGCCCCACATAATCATTCAGGATTTCTTGTCTTCTTTCTTTATAAATATATATGCATATATTTATAAAATATATATAATGCCCTGAGTCCATTTAGTGCTGCCTACTTGGGATTACTTCTCGGGGAATAAGTCCCTGTGTAAACTGATTCTACACACCTCAGCATCCACTGATTGTAGTTCTTCATTTTGAGGGGGACTCTGTGGAATTTCTGTCATCTACCTTAGCATGACTGTTGGTTTTGTTATGCAGATTTTTTTAGACTACCATGCTGTGGGGATTTCATTGGTGCAGCTTCCCCATCATGACTAGCATGCATTAACTATCAGCAGGTGTCTCATCTCTCTGGCTCTTTCTACCTCCTCTTCCACAAAGTTCCCCAAACCCTAGGTATGGAGATTACATTCTAGATGTAATACTTGGGGCTGGGCACCTCACAGTCACTTATTCTCTGTATTTTGACCAGCTGTGGAACTTTATAATACTTTCCATCTGTTGCAGAAAGAAGCTTCTTTGAGGAGTGGTGAGAGCTACACTTGTGTCTAATGATTTGGAGCTAGGATCCAAAAATGAAAGAGAACATGCATCACTTGTTTTTATGAGCCTGGGTTACTTTACTTAATATAACTGTTTCTAGTTCTACCCAATTACCTACAAATTTCTTTTTTTTTTTTAACTGCTGAACTCCATTGTGTAAATGTACTACATTTTCTTTGTCTACTATCACTTAAAGGACATTTCGATTGCTTCTATTTCCTAGATGTTGTGAGAAGAGCAGCAACAAACATAGCTGAGCAAGAATCTCTGTAGTGTGATGTCGAGCCAAGGAGGAGTATAGCTGGACCATATGATTAGATCTATTTTCAGTCTTTTAAGAATTCTCCACATTGATTTCCACAGTAGTTGCACCAGTTTGCAATCCCCCCAGCTATGAATGAGTATTCCTCTTTCCCCACATCCTCACCTGCATTTGTGGTCTTATGTTTTCTTGATCTTAGCCATTCTGAGATAAAAATATTAAAGTACTTTTAATTTGCATTTCCCTGATTACTAAAGATGTTGAAAACTCTTTTAGGTATTTCATAGTCATTTTAAATTTTTTCTTTTGAGAGCTTTCTCTTCAGATCTGCAGCCCATTTTTTAATCAGGTCATGTGTTTTCTTGATTCTTTGGGGTTGTTTTTTTTTTTTGAGTTTTCTTTGAATACTCTGGAAATTAATCATCTATCAGACACTTCCTCTTCACTCAACTGATTGTTTCCTTTGCTGTTAAACTATTTAGCTTACTGAGATCCTATTTTTCAATTGTTGGCCTTACTCCTTAGCAAATGAAGTCTGATTTAGAAAGTCCTTTCTTGCACCTACATACTGCCTATGTTTTCTTGAAACAGTTTTGGAGTTTCAGGTTTTACCTTGAGGTCTTTGATCCATTTAGAGTTGGTTTCTATGCAGGCCGGCAGGTCTGAATATTATTTCATTCTTCTACATGTAGATAACCAGTTTTCCCAGCACAATATGTTGCAGTACTAAGGCTAATACTGAAGAGACTGAAGTAACTATCACATATAATACACTGTATATGTAAAGATGTGCACACATAAAGACAAATATGTATATGAGTATATATTTAATACTTTCAGAAAGACTAAAATGAAAAATGTTCAGAAAGACTAAAATGGAAAATAAAGCACAAGTATTATTTTAATTTGTCTTGAAAAAGTATATACTTATGTCCACGCATATTTATCCATACATATGCATGTGATGCCACATGCATATTAGCATAATGGCATATATGTGTGTGTGTGTGTGTGTGCACATGTGCATTCCCTTTATCCTATTCTGATGGCAACTCCATGTTAGGAGCTGCTATTGTTTTTCCTGACTGTCAAGTGAGCAGGTACCAACACTTACAGGATGTAAAGGGTAATTTCACAAGGTTACAATTCCACCTGGTTTCAATGGGGGGTTTTCAGTTTCCTTTATCCTTTTCCACAACAAGGATCCTGACTGTAGTCTCGGGGTGCCATCACTGGTGCTTAGGTAGACTGACCAGGGTCAGAGGTTCTCTGGGGAAGTCCGTACCAGGGTGATCTTTCTCACCAAGTCTCAGTCTAGGTTTTCACAGGAAACCGTGATCACCAGCTTCCAGGGCCATGTCTACTCCACTGAGGACATCCTCAAATACAAGGCTCTTTTCTGGGTAAGGAGGTAGAGAGAACCTCCTGGCACAAGTGAGAAATATACTGGGGCCTGACTTGTCACCTGCATCCTGGGGTCATCTGCCAACAAAATGTGCTTGAATTCCTTGTGTCTGTTTGTCTTTATTTCAAAAGACGTGAACCCTGACCTGTGGCCAAGGCAAAGCATTGCTGTTTCAAAGTTATGGATCAGTTTTTCAGCCCCCGAGCACAACCTAAGAATAGCTGCTTTAACATTGCCTGGCTTTCCTTCTTGAACATGGGCAGCTGCATTGTCTATTTTGATCTGGGTCACTTCCAATGCATTTTTACCTATAACCAGGAAATTGACATCCCAGGCATGTTTTTTTCCATAGCAACGACATATTTCTTGACGCACTCCTGAACATAGCCACTCTGTATCTATTAACAGTCATCCATGTCAGAGATGGAGTGGGGTACCTGCAGCAGGTACATGGCACCTGTGTCACAGTGGTGCTGTCTTGTCAGCCCAGGGCAGGGGTGAAGCAGGTGGTGGGGACTGCGGCTTGGAGGGGCATCACCTGCCAGCCTCATGTGTGTGCGTTCCCCAGAAACCTGTTTTCAAAATCTTACAAATGTCAATTTTGTATGAACACGATTTCTTCTTTTGGATATTCTGGGATGGAATTGTACTTGCTACCAAAACATTTTAATGAATATTTGGTAAATTTCTTGATATTTTAAGGTTTAAGCTTATTGATATTCAATCATGGACTGTATCACAGTGTAAAAAACTGTGTGTGTGTTGTGATAAAATTTGTCACCTAATGTTATCATAGCCTATTTAAACGAGATGTTTAACAAGATGACGAAAATGTACTTATGGCATTTCTAAGATTTCCCTGTGAAGCAGTGCATGATAGCAAATGAAAAGGCCAGACCCTCTTTCTGTTTGGCCTTCAGGAAGCTGCAACCCCAGAGGCATCTAGGGAGCCACCAGTGGGGTGAACTTATAGGATGCATTTACTTAGGAATCTTTGAAATAAGTCACAGAAATAAATCTCAGTGATAGATGGCCACATCTTATTCTGTGATGAAAGAGAGCATTCAGATACAGCGTCTCGCCCCGCCCCACTGGCTAAGCCAGCTTCTCCCTGGTCTGGTCTGACTTTGTGGTGCATTGTAATTCTTCCATCTGACCAACATGAAAGAAATCGGATTTTGCACTCAAAGTTTGGAATCCCTTGTATCCTAGGCAACCACTTGGAGTGGACACATTCCCAAGTAAGAGGTGTCCCTGTGTTTATGCCACCGTCCCTAGTTTCTTGCTGTGACTCTCTGGGTCCAAAATTGCCAGTAATCAAGGGTATTTCATGGCATTATGTTGTACAAAGAGGACAGAAGAGGGAACATTTCTGTCCATTGCCCTCTCCCATCCTCTCCCAGTCTCTTTTTGTCCAGTTGATTTACACAAACTTTGGTTCCATGGAGTGGAGGTGGGGCTGTGCTGCAATCGACACACTGCCCTTCTCTGCTTTGCTGTCTTTTGGTAAATTCTTCAGTGATGCAGCAACCTTGAGGACTAAGATGTCTGTTTACCAGGCCTGACATGGTGCAGAGGTCCAACTTTCAGTACCATGTCCAAAACCAAAATCGCCTTTCCCAAACTGGTACACTATTGAAAGCCAAGGTCTGCACAGGGAACACCCCTGCTGCCTTTGATGACAGGATTGACGGTGCCTTTCTGTGGTAAGACAGTATGACTACAGTTAGGCTGGCGACCCATTTTCTAGAACTGTGGTATGTCAGATATAGATGTCACTGTGAAGGCTGCCTATTTAGATGGTACCTGTTAGAGTTTGTACATTTGTTCAGGAGTTCTGAGAAAAATGATTTGGTAAATTGTGGTGACTTTTCTCTTTCACAGCTGTGGGATTAAGAGAAATTCATTTTAATGCCTCCATCCAGGCTGTAGGATCCCTTCAAATAAAAAATTTACTGATTCTCTTCTGTGCAATGGCCAGCTTTGGGGAATATATAACAAATCCAGTCATGTCCTATTAGATCAGGATAGTGTTTCAGCATCATAAAGCTGTACCTCAGTCAATACAGCATTGTGCATCGTATAAATCTCTTCAGTAAAACCTGTTGAATCCACATCTCTGTTCATGCTACATACAGTGGTAGCTGTCAACAGTCCTTGCCGGGGTCCCAGATGACAGGTCCTTCCATACGTCTTTTCATAATCTGAAAACTCCCACCTGTACAGAGATATACTATTTTGTTGTCTATTTTAGAAATGGAATTTTTTTCATAGGTGAAGTCAGCCTACTTTCTATTACTGTGTAGTGGAGGATAGAGGTTATCTTCAACACATTTCTGAAGTACCCTACTTAGTCTTAGGAACTCATCCCTAGCCACTTGACATTCATAGTAGTCTAGAACTCTGCAAGGAACTCAAAACAGCCCAAATGCTATCAGAAGTTGTTTTCACTTAACCAAAATTAACCTTTAAGGTTGATTTTACTTAGGGATTGCTAATTGCTGTAATAAGCAGACCCCAAAGCATGAATTAACTAAAGACAAGTCCGTTTCTTGCTTAAGTGAAACCAAATCTACTTGTTGGAAACAAGTCTCAGACCCTGTCCACACAAAGGGATTGGATTCCTCAAGGTTCACATACTCTGAGTTGGGCATAAGGTGAGTCACCCATAGCCTTCATAGAGAACCTAATGTGTACTCTTAGACATAGTACATACTTGCTTTCTACAAGTAAATGTGAGGCAACTGTTACTATCTTTGTCTTATAGATAAGGAGACTGAAACTCATATCAAATAGAATTTGGAGGCTTCATATTTCTCATGCAGTGTAGCACATTTAGAATTGTGTGTATGTGTGTGTGTGTGTGTGTATGGTGAATGTGTATATATGTCCTACTGAGAGTAAGAAAGGAACTGAGGCTCTGACAAGTCTCCTGGAGAAGCTGTGCTCAGGGCATTGAGAATATTCACCATCCTTATTTACCTTTAGGTGACTGAGTAGTCATACGTCACAATTTATATTCGAAGATGAGGAAGAATGGTTTTGCTAATACCAGTGAATGAGCCTGAAATGATCTCTTAAAAGTTCTGCTTGGCTACCCCTCCCCACAGTCCCTCCTCTACCCTGTCCTTCCATCCCCCACCCCATTTAGCCCTTTCTATTCCCTTTCTCCTTTATATCACTGAATTATTTTGCCCCTTCCATAAGCCCCTCTCCCTCTGGCCCCTTACTGGTTTCCTGAACTCGATGGAACACTAATCTAAAGACTCCAAGCTTGCATCCCCTTATAAGAGAGAACATGTGTTGTTTGTCTTTCTGGGACTGAGTTGCCTCAGTCAGGTTGAATGTTTCCAGTTCCATCTATTTACCTGTTAATTTCATAATTTAATTTTTCTTAATAGCTGAATAATATTCCATTGTATAAAATTACCATAGGTTCATTATCAGTTCATCAGCTGATGGACATCTAGGTGGTTTCCATTTCATGGCTATAGTGAATGAACATGCATGAGCAGGTGTCGCTGTAGTAGGATGTATAGTCCTTTGAGTATATGCCCAAGAATGGTATGGCTTGATCATATAGTAGATCTAGTTCTCACTTTCTGAGGAATCTGCACACTGATTTCCATCATGGATGTACAAGTTTGCACTCCCACCAGCAGTGAATAAGAGTCCCCTTTCCCCACGTGATCACCAACATCTATCATCATTGGTTTCTTTCTGATTGGGGTAAGATGAAATCTCAAATTACTTTTAATTTGCATGTTTCTGCTGGCTAAAGATTTGAATATTAAAAAATATATTTCTCAGCCATTTGCATTTCATCTTTTGAGAACTCTTTCCTTAGTTCCTTGCCCCTATTTTAATAGGAATAACTAACACAAGGGCCTTTTAAAAAGTCATATGGAAATCTACTGTAGAAGTTTCTTAAAATAAATACATATACATATACAAAAGAGTTTAAATGGAGTTACCCTGTATACAAGGGGATGGTATACCTGCTGAAATGGGGCAAAGGAGAGCATCCCCTAGTGGGTTCTTAGTCTCATTCATAAAAGAATTTAAGAATGGATCCAATTGGAAGCTTTAGGACAATTAGATTGGAATCTAAAGAAAAATCCTCAAGGTATGCAAGCTAGGGATCTCAGCAGCTGCCTGGAGGAAGAGAATGGAGGGAGAAGAAAAGAAGCCAAAAAGTCATGCAGGTTTAGAGCCTGCATGGAGGTCAGACACATGGCAGACTGGCAGCCACATAACTGGGAGAAGGAAGCTTTAGAGAAAAAGTAGAGAAATGCAAGATGCTGGTAGGGAAAGCATGCTTAGAAAAGGGATATGAAGAAGAGAAGGAAACATTACCCTTTTCTGAGTTCAGAAAGTGGGCAGACTCACAGAGAGCTACGTGTCTTGTGGCTGGGTCCAGAAAAACTGCACTGGGAGGCGGGATTCCAGGTAGGAAAAGTCACTGCCTCATTAACACACTCGGTATTCCACCCACCTATTTAGTATAACTTAAGGCGAACCCACGTTCCTAAGGGTGGTCCTATGATCAGGTGATTTACCAGTGAAACTGGAAATGTGAGTCTTTAAACAGACATCTAGAGAATTTATAGTCTATCCAGCTAGATAGCTATTTGCTCTCTAACACTGCCAGATACCACAGGTTAGCAAATAAGAAGTCCAGCGCCAGGAATGGACCCTCTCTTTTGGAGTTGTGACCAGGAGGTCCCCTAGACCCTCAACCAATACTGACTATTACCCTCCCCCAAGAATTTGATGTAAGACCCTATTGCTGAAGGCACTACATACATGTGTCATAGAACAAACATGGAGACTGATACTAACATGCAATTGATACTAACTCTGAAGTTTCACCTCTACTGGTTAGCTAACAGTGTAGGAAGATGCTAGGGATGCTATAGAAAAAAGTAATCATCAATCTTACACAGCTGCGAACCCTGCAGACCACAACATCTGCCTACTGGTGTGACAGTAGCACAAAGATGAGAGTAACTAAACTTGATGCTTGGATTTAAGGCCCACTTCACAAGATGGAACCCATACCTGACATGGTTACCAGGGCCAAGAACCTGTGGCTAGACAGTTATCAGACCATAGGGGAGAACCTGTTACTATTATTCTGCTAAACGGATGTATTTGTTAATATTAAACTGACTCCTGATGACATATTGGTACACCCATTGATTAGTGCATCTCTCAGCTCTCATCAGAGAAACTTTTCTCTTGTAGTAGTTGGTAATTAACACAGAAATCCACAATTGGTCAATGTGAAGAGAATAAGAGACCGGACGTCTGTATCATTTCATCTCATCTCCTGAGGCTCAAGTATCATTGTAGAAGAGGGGTCAGAAAGATTGTAGGAGCCAAAGGTGATGGATGACTGCAGACAAGCAGTGTTTTCTGGACATAACAGTCCATTTTCACATATGAACCCACAGTACTGGTCACAGTATGCACCTGTGCAAGCCAAAGCCAGACCAAAGCCCAGCATGGATGTGCAAGGTGGGCAAGAAGGCCCTGCTTTAGCTGAACAGCTGTTGGCTGTTGATAGCTACTGAGAGAGGAGGATTCTGTTTTCTTTAAGGGTTGACCAGACTCCAAGGGATGGATATCACCCAAGAAGATTTGGGGAACACAAATTAGAGTTGATATGCCTTCAAAAAATAATAATAGAGAACATAATGTTGGAGGGGTGGAGATGGGTGAGGGGCTCTGAATATGATCAGAATACAATGAATGATATTCTCAAAGAATCAATAAGGAAAATACAAAACTTTGCTTGGGCCAGTGAGATGGCTCAGCAGGTAAAGGCACATGCTGCCAAGCCTAATGACCTAGTTTGATCCCTGGAGTCTACATGGTAAAAGGAGAGAACCAACTCATATAAGTATTCTGACCTCTACACATGTTCCACAGCAAACAAGCATGCACACTTACACACAAAACAGACAAATAAATAATTATAATAGAAAAAAAGAAACCTTTGCTTGTGTATTTTTTAATATTTAATGTCATTTGTTTGGAGTAATATATGCTTATTAATAATACTTCAGATTATGTGAAAGCCTGATGTGTAAGGATGTGTAAGGTCTTAGCAGTTTTAAAGAATGTTAAAACTTTTAAAATACAAAAGCTGCTGGGTGTGATGACATACATCTTTAATCCCAGCACTTTGGAGGCAGAAGCAGGTATGAGATTGAGGCTAGCCAGGTCTATAAAGTGATTTCCAGGACAGCTGGGGCTTGTTTAAGGAGGAGGCTTCTAGCTGAGTTCCAGCTTGATTGCTCTAGGTCCTATGTCAGGAGTATGTCTTGCCTTCTGGTTCTTGGAGGCAATCAAGCCCTGTGGCAATTGGGAGTCTCTTGGACTACCCTGACCAACAACAGGTAGATTCTAGAGCTGGAAGCTCCCACCTGCAGGCAGAGAACTCACTGTGGTTTCTCCATAAGAAAGCCATTCAACTCTGAATAATTTATTAGCTTTGAATGAGTAAAACAACCATAAAACATAGAAAGCATACTAGAAAGATGCTCAAAGTTATATGATTAAGAGCAGTTTTCAAAAGTTGAATGATAAGGAAGTGAGCTTGCTTTTCAGAGGATTTCCAAGCTCTATTTTTTGAGGAAGAGTTGGGTTTTCTGTGGAAGGGCCAACTTAGCTTTTTGAGAGATGATGTTTGTACTTAAAGAAAGAGATCCTGTTCAGCAAGTGGCAGGTGCCAGGGATTCACCACAGTGTAAAGGCCCTGATACCAGGAGCTTTGCCCAGATGTGCAAAGCTGTGTCTGTCTCCCCATCTGTTTGATCCTCAGCAAGGAAGTGAAGCTGTAAGTGGAAGTGTTCTTAGAATTTGCTCTGTATGCAGTTTCCACCTGTCCTTACCTTGTGCTCTGCAGTTATTTCTATCTGGGAGGACTTCTTTGCAGTCTTAGCTTGCTGGGCTTTAGCCCCCATGGCCTTTCTGCAGATTGGCTGTAACAAGAACACTGGGCCCATCTCTTTGCTTTTATCCATTTATGGAATGTCAGAATTTGATGCATCCTGTAGCTTCTCACACAGTGTTCTGTGGGAGGCTAACATGTCTCTCCAGTAGCCACAGATCCCTGAAAGTGGAAGATACCAATATGCTTATTGAAAAGCTTTCTGCACTGGGACTGAGTTATCCTGAGATTCCTGTGGGTGTTTCCTAGCTTCCAGATCCCGTGACACGTATACAGAGAAGTATTTGAGGTTGATAGAAGGGGAAAAAGTGTTGGTAGAGCTTGGAGTGATATAGCCACATGCCACCAGCCAGCAGAAGCTGGGAGAGGCAAGGAAAGACTGCCCTGAGGTTTTTGAAGAGGCTGTGGCATTGCTGACACCTTGACTGAGGACTTCTGTCTGACATCTTCTATGGGAGTGGGGGAAGTTCTGATACTTTTAATGATCTTCCAAGGTTGTGGATTTTGTTCTGGTAGCCCTAAATTATACATGAATAGACACATTTGCTATCATATAGTTCCAGTGTCCTGCCCCAACCTCTGGGTAGCTCTTAAATATGTACCATGAACTGCAGAGTCTGCAGTTCTGTTCAAGTCACACAGTTGTCAAGGTTACCTCCCTGTCCACAAAAGACCTGCCATTGTGGCTCAGAGATAGGCAGTTTTGCAAGTAGTGGAAAGATCGCCAAAGAGACCCAGATTCAGCAAGTGCCTCTGCTTCTAGCCTCCCTGAGCAACTACTGTGTTGCAGCTGAGTTTGTGGTACACAGCCAGTGATGGGTGGCTTCAGTTGAGCTAGTCTCTGTGTACTAACAGCCTTCTTCTTGTGACAATTAGGACTAAAGGGTCTCCCAAACACCCAGGGGCTCAGAGAGCCACAGGCTTCTTGGGGCCCTTCCTACCTGCTGTGTTATTCAGAGTAGCTGCTCTCTCTCTCTCTCTCTCTCTCTCTCTCAGTTCTGTTCTATTCTGGGCTATATTATCTTTAGAAATGCCAAGACAAATGGGGACTAATTTGCAAGTGCCCCATATGGCTTAATTGATTGCTTCCTGGGCTGACCTTTGTGGTGAAGAGGCAGCCAGCAGGAAAATGAGCATCCTCCATCCTCCAGGAGCCCTCTGCCCCGAAGCCCTGCCAGCTTGCAAAGTGTTTTAAGGAAATTGGGTAAAAATGAGAGAAGCAATATTCTGAGAGTGACTTACCCTGCTAATCAAGCTCTTCAGGCCTTTCATTCTTTTGTGGACCACTCTGGAAGTCAAGAGACCTTTTCTTTCTTCTGCTGAGCTCTGTTAAGAGAGAATTTGGCAAGAACCAGAGGTGAAGACTGGGATCCTTGGTGGGGACTGAGGATGGTACAGTTGGTAAAATACTTGCTGTACAAGCCTGAGGTATCTGCCAGAGATTGATCCCCAGAATGCATGTTTAAAAAAAAATGAAGTTGAGAGTGTTAGCTTGAAGCTCCCTGGTCAGCCAGCATAACGTAACTGGCAGGCTCCAGGTCAGTGAGCAGCCCTTCCTCAAAAAGCTGTCAAACAAGGTGCAAGGCGTCTGAAGAATGACAAGATTGACATGCACACACACACATAAATACACATGCATCCATATGAACACACAACCCCTAAATATATTTCTGCATGCCCGTATTCACATATACATTCCGCCAAAATAAGAAGGCACCCCTGGGGGATGTGGTGAGGATGGTTCCTGCTCTCCTATGGCCCAGTATGCCCTGAGACCCTGAGTGAGTATCACTAGTCCTGCCTGTGGCTGAGTGTGCAAGCCCTCTCCTTCTCAAGCATTCTGTTTGTGTTTTCCAGGGCTCTCAGCTATGCAATTTCATACAATGTCACATTGCGTGTGTGACCAGTTATTTTATGTCCAGACCTGATTAGATGTCCAGATGCTAGCATGTAACTGCGAGAATGTGCTGGAGTTTGGATCTAGAATGTCCTTGCAAGGCCCATGTGTTAAAGGCTTCTAGCCTGTGGCGCTACCAGGAGGGGATAGAAACTTTAAGAGAATGAGCCTAATGGGAGCTTTCAGTGGGTTGTGGTGTGCCTCTGAGAGGGATGGTGGAGGCCAAGTCTCCTGCTCACTCTCATGCCTTAGCTGTGAAATGAAGGTTTTTCCAGTTGCCTCCAGCATTATGTGCTGCTCTATCACAGCCCCATGGCAGCAAGAATAATTAGCCACCTGCTGAAACCTCCAAAGACATGAGCCACAACCAGGCTTTTCTCTTTATAAGCTGAGGATCTCTGCTTTGTTGCAGAAGTAACACAGGGTATTTCTGCATGAGATTAGCATTTGGCTTAATAGACTGAGGATAGACATTGTCCTCTCTGGATATGAGTGGGCCACATCCAACTGCTTGAAGGTCTGAATAGAGCGTAAAAGGACTGATCTTCCCTCAAACCGCCCTGTTCGCTCTCCTGGACCTCGGCATTTGAAGCTACACTGGAATTGCACCATCAGCTCTCCAGGGTCACCAGCTTTGCCAATCCACCCTGAAGAGTTTTTGAGTTGCCAGTATCTGTAATTGTGTGAGCTGGTTTTCTTTCTTTCTCTCTAGTCATCCTGCTGTGGTGTCTGGAGAGCATAGTCTGTCAGTACATTTCACTGCACCTTATTGTTTGAGGTTTTGATAATTTTTAATCTGTTAGTTGGTTTTATATTGCTGTATCAAAATATGATACAGAATTATATGTAAAGAATGAAGTTTCTCAGTTATAAGGCTGGGGGCTTCAGAGCATAGTGGTAGAGTCCAGAGAGGATCTCTGTGTTGCTGTGTGTTGTGGCACTGTGTCACCAAGATGAAGCGCTTGCATAAAGCCAAGAGAAAAGTCAGTCCACATCCAAGATAACTAACCTCTTCTGTGATGACATCCTTATTTTTTTAATTTAATTTTAATTATTATTTTATGTGTCTGAGTATATTGTCTGCATGTAGGTAGGTGCACCCATGTCATGCAATGCCCACAGAAGTCAGAAGAGGGCATCAGATAACCTTGGAACTGGCATTATGGAAAGTTGTTAGCCACCATGTGGGTCCTGGGTATTGAACCCATGTCCTCTGCAAGAGCAGCCAGTGCTCTTAACTGCTACGCCATTGCCCCAGCCCCCTTAATTCATTTTTGAGGTGGAGCCCTTGATCAATCACCTCTCAAAGCTCCCACTTAACACTACTACCATAGCAATTAGCTTTCAGCCCCAGTTTTGGAAAAGACAGTCTCATCATGGCACAGACCTTTGGAAAACCAAGTTCTTAGCTCTTACCTTTGCTGTTGAAAATGAAACGGCAACACTGACTCCATTTTATTCTAACTGACTTTAGCCTGACCCTGTGTTCCTGCCCAGTCCCACCCCCCCACCAGAGCATGTGAACTGAACCCAGCCTGATGGGGCCAGGCTGCTCTCAAGTAGGGGGTACATTGTTTCTACAATACTGGAAAGCTCACAACTAAGCAGGAAGAACATTTTCTCTCCCAGAATTCTTTCTCCCTCCCAGCTGCACCTGAAACTCCAGGAAGCCCATTGTTACTGCAATTCTATGAAACTCATTTTTCCTAACCAAAACTTAGAAACATTTTATTAACTGAAAACCTCTTTGTTAACTGACCTGTCCCTGGTCTGGTGTAACTATGGTGATCTGATGTAACTATGGTTATTGGCTTTGCCCCTGGCACGATGTAATTGTGATTTTAAGCTTCATAAACTTTGCCCTGGGGTCAAGAGTTCTTTCTGACAGTAGCTCCTCTTGATCATCAGCTATTACTAATTAAAGAAATTTTAATTGGACCATCACTATGTGGTGCTTCTCTGTGCTTCATGGTTGGTATTTTTAAAAAAAATCCCATTTTTCAAAGGAAAATATTCTGTAACCATAGCATATTACAAAATGTGTAAAAATAAAATCTCATCAGAGAAACAAGAACACAGGACACACATGGAACCCTAGAGCCCCAAAGAGAGTGCCCCATTGATAGAACACAGTACCTGAAGTCCCCAGTCCCTTCCCAGAGTCTTACCCTCTTAAAGAAGGGACAGTAATAATAATCCTTGCCTAAAGCCATTGCTCCAGACTGAAAGGCACTTGCTTTTGGAATGTCTTTCCATTGAGAACTATAGGAAGGGCTCACATTAGGGATGGAGAGAGAAACCTGTACTTGGATGGGTGGTATCCTCTCCAAATGCAGGTTCTTGGAACCTCAGCATATGAACTTATTTGGAAATACAATAATTGTAGAGGTAATTGGTGATGATGTGTTTCATGGGAAGACTGTGATTTGTTCCCTAGTGGAAAGAGGACAAGAAATACAGGAAGTTGATGATACCACATGTTCTAGTTTGCTTTCAATTTCAGTGACAAAACAAAATGACCAATACCAACTTGGGAAGGAAAAAATTTACTTGGCTTACACCTCCCAGGTTGCAGTTCATCACTTAGGAAGCTGAAGGTAAGAACTCATTGTCAGGAATCCAGAAGCAGGAGCTGAAGCACAGGCCATGAAGGAACACTGCTTACTAGCTTACTCCTTTGACCCATGCTCAGCCTCTTTCTTATGCAATACAGAACACCCTGCCCAGGAGTGGCACCACCTATAGTAGACTGGGCCCTCCCACACCAATCAACAACTAAGAAAATATCCCATAGACATGGCCACAGGCCAGTGGAGGCAATTCCCCAACCGAGGCTCCCTCAACCCAGGTGTGTCAAATTGACACTAAACCCATCTAGTATACCATGCACTAAGGGAGGCAAAGAAAAGGGTCTGCTTGCACCATCAACACGAAGGGAGTGACTTGGGTTTAGTCTCTTCCATAGGCTCTTGAGCTAACATAGCCCATGGCTACCTTGAGTTTAGACAAGAGGTAATCCAGGCATGGGCACCTCAGAGGTAGTAAGTATGAGATGTTCATTCATGTCACAAAGAATGAGTTGCTTCTAAAACCATGCAGGCACAACACTAGAGAAGACTAGAAGAACAGACCAAACCACTTTTTTTTATATAAAATTGGAGAATTTTAGAAATCAGAATAACCTTTTGAAAAACTCAGTGAGATGCAAAATACAATGGCAGCAGAGAAGCTAGGGTGCAATGTGGCGAGATGGGGGTATGAAATGGGTGGGAACAGCAAGGAACAGAAAGGCAGGACAACGTGGGAGCAGGGACTTGAAGCAGAGGCAAAGAGGCAGGGGTGCAGAAAGGAGGGCCCTGATTTCCTACAAAGATGGTGGCATGAGTTCAGAAGATGCCACGTGCCAGACAGGTAAAGTTTCACAAGACTGGCTGAAATCTTAGTGAAAGTCAAGAATTATCATTGACTGGGGGAAGAAGACAGAGATGCAGTTGATTACTTCATGAAAGAGCCTTGAAGTCTAACAGCAAGCTGGACTTTCTCAGCTAGTAAGGCTCACTGTAGAGCCTACTGTTCATAGATTACTGAAAGGTCCTGAGCTGCAAACGTAGGGAGGTTGCATACATAGCCTCCAACCCCGTCTCCAAGCAACCTGAGGCCTGGTTCCTGGCAGCCTCACAGCAACATCAAGAGGATCTTAATGGCAAAGGCTGTGCTGATGAAGAATGAGATGAAAGTCACTCTTGCGTTTCAGGCCGCTCTTCTCGAGGTCCCTTTTTGGAATGAAAGGTAACCTGAAATAATTCCTGGCTCATTGGCTGAATGTGTGTCAGCCTTGGGATCTGGGAGATGCAGATGCCAGAGAGTACATCAGCATTTCAAAGAAGCCCTGTCCTTTTGGAAGAAAGTGATCTTCCCAGAATAGATTCATCCTCTCTGAAGTTGTCCCAAGGTTTGAAAAGCATCACAGACGTGCTTGTTGCAGAAATAGCCCAGGAATGCACCCTGGAGATTAAGTGAAAGCTGGGAGCTCTTTATAAATGTATAGTTTCACCTTTACATTTTAATTGATTTTATTTATTTGTTTATTGTTGAAGAGTATCTTGCTGTATAACTCAGGCTAGTCTGGAATCTGGTATGTGCATCAGATTGGCTTCAAACTCATGATCCTCCTGCATTCTGAGTGAAGGTGAGTCATAACACTCAAGAAAATTTTTACTTATTTTTGAATTGACCATATTTATGAAAAGCAGTGTATGATAATTCCTTATATGTATGTAGTGTGTAATAATTAAATAAGGCTGATTAGTCTAGACCATTTGCCATCCAGGCCTATCGATAGTCACCAAGTATTGTGCAGAAAATGTTATTTATGGGGAATGGATGAGAAGGAAAGCCTATTTAGCATTTGCGCAGATAATTCAAACATGAAGAAACTGTAAAATGTGGGAAAACAAAGCTCATCAAAAGCTACAGAGTGTGTTAGGGAGGAGTCTGATTCAGTGCTGGTAGAGTGTAAGCTGCTGTAGACACTGGAAGTCAGTGTGGAGCTTCCTCAAAAGCTTGAGAGAGAACTAACATAGGACTCATCCGTACCGGTCCTGGGCATATATACTGTTAGACCTCACTCTCAGCCCAGGGGACTCGAACCCCTTTAGGCTGCCTGAGAGTCAGTCCCAAGAATCCAGACCGTCAGATGCAAACAGCAAGAGGAATTTATTCACTTGCGCAAGTGGGTGACTTAGCCTTGGGAAGCTAAGCACGCCTGACTTCTGCCAGGCCAGGTTTTTATAGTAGAAACTCACAGGATTATCATGCATTTAACATATAGGGTATTTGTTACATTTGGATTGGCTCTTGGCCCTTAGGCCAGGGTCACAGAGGGGATAATTTTACATAGTTCAACCTTTTCTCAGGAATTCCACAAGCATTGTTTCACATATCACAAGATATTGACTTAACAAGATGTTATAACCATAAACTTTGTTTTACAATATTGACGTACACTTTGGGGCTTTTCTGGTAAATAGCATAGACATTATCTCACATACCATGTAATGCTGACATAGCCTTTTGTGACCCTGGGACTTTCCAGTTAAGAAAGGGCAAGTTAACAGAGGGCCCAGGTGTTTTTCCACTAGAGCAGGGGTCTTACGATACCACACACTTTACATCCTACTAGAGAGTTACTTGCACATCCATCTTTGTTGCTGCTCCTTTCACAACAGTCAGGAAATGGAATCAGTCTAGATGTCCATCAACAGATGAGTGAATGGTGAAAATGTGGTATATACACACAGCACCATTTTTTTTCTCAGCTGTAAATAAAAAGGAAATTATGAAATTTGAAGGAAAGTAAATGGCATTTTAAAACATTATATTAAGTGAAGCAACTTGGGTTCAGAAAGATAAGTGTGATTTGTTCTCTCTCATATGCAGATACTAGCATCTGATTTTTATACACGTGTGTTGATGCTGCAGTGAATGTGAGTTCAGGTCATGAAACTAGAAAGGGTTAAAAAGACCTTAAGAAAGAAAGGAGAATGGTAGAACATATGAGATTTGAAAGTGGAAAGTGGAAGGGTCCAGTGATGTGGGGAGGGGAGAAGGAGGAGGAACGGAGAAACAGCAACCCAAACAGTAGTCATGAACATGTCGAAAACATGCCTGTTACTTTGCGTGCCCTTTTAAAATTAAATTTTTAAATAGATGCATAATTATCTTCTTTACCAAATATTAGGTGGTATTAGGCCACAGAGCATAGGCAGCCTTTGTGCTGTAAAAATTCCTATCCGAGCATCTGTTCTAAATATATTAGCTTATATTTCATCCTGATTTTGACTTCTTTTTAAGTTTTAAGTGTTCCTTCTTTTGCCCAAATTCTTATAAAAATGCTTATATATGTTTTGTCTATGGTGGAATTATACAGTTCTCAATTGAAATTTTTACTTATTCTAAAAATAATTATTATATTAAAATCTTTTAGGGTGATTATGGAATGTACAAATTATAGTTATTTTTATTGAACAAGCCCTTTTTTGTCCACAGTGTGAAGGTAGATAGATAACCTCCCCAGCCTACATTAACACAATCCATTTACAGACTGAATATCTCCTAGCCAAACTGCTTGGGAGCAGAAGTGTTTGGGGGTTTGGATTACCTTGGATTTTGGAACATTTTCATGTATATATTGAGCTGTCTTTGGTATGAATCCAAACTCTAAACATGAAATTATTTTTTGTCTCATATACATCTTAAACATATAGTACGAAGTTAATTTCACATAATATTTTCAATAATATACAGGAAATTAGGTTTTTAATAATATTTTATTGGTTATTTGAGAATTTCATATAAGTTTCTTGATCATATTTAGACTTGCCTTTTTCAGAGCCTCTATCCCATTTCCTCTCAGACTCCTCTTACCTCCTACATGACCCCTGCACTTCATGCCCCCTGTTATTTTTTAAGGTCTATCAAATTTGACTTGTGTTTCCCACATGCTCTTGACTGTGGGTTCATCCCCTGACCTGGTTAACCTACCCAGCATTGTACCCTTTAAGAAAACTGACTCTCCCTTTCCAAAGCATCTATCATTTGCCAACAGTTTTTCAGTTGGGACTAGGGTTTCTTGCCTACCCTTACCCATCCATGCCGGCTTTTTTTCTGGTTTGGGCTTCTATAGGTCTTGTGCCTGCTGTCGTGAGTGCTCTGGGTTCATGAGTACAACTTCTCTATTGTGTCTGGTAAATGTGGTTCAGAAAATGAACCACATTTGCTGTATAATTTTCTACTTCTGGATCCCTTTGACAAACTTAAAGTTTCGCATTTTGGAGTACCCAGAATTAGAGCTTTGGGACTGGGGTGCTCACACTGTCCGAGGAAGCTGCGCATTGACCCACCTCAGCAGAGTGTGAGGAGGAAAGCTTGGTGTGAGCTGAAGGAGTGATGGAGAGATGGGATCTCCGGCCTACCCAGACCTCCAGGACTCCAGGCTATAGGAGGGACATATTTTATTTACTCAGAGGATCCTGGTTCAGCCACACTCCCCACATTCTCTCCTCTACCTGAAAACTGTCCAAACAAACAGAGCCCACTGCTGATGCTTATTTGCTAAGTCCATACTGAGCCTCTGTGGAGTAGCCCTCATGTCCTGGAATCTCCGCATCTGTTGTTTTTCTTAGAACTTTGGTTGTAATTTTTTCTTAGTTTCCAAAGAACATTCTTGTTGTCTAGATAGGATTTTTTTTTGGATGGGGTCACACTGTGTAGCTTTAGCTGGGCCTGGACTCACTATTTAGACCAGACTGGCCTCAGACTCACAGAGATCCATCTGCTTCTGCCTCCTCAGTGCAGGGATTAATGGCATGTGCCATGACAACTGGCTAAGAAAGAATGAAATTCTGAATGTCTGATTTTGCTACACCTGACAGGGTGTACCATCCAGGCCAAATGGATCTGTTCTGCCCTGACCCTAGGATAAGATTGGTATACAGAAGAGGCCACCTTAGCTTAATACAAGGAACCTCTATAATGAAGGAAACAAGCCGATGCTGAAAACAGGCCAGCTAAGTGGCGTGAGTGCTGAATGCTGCCAGGTAGCCTGGGCTGCCGCCGTAAGGACCAGTGAAGCTGAAGTTTTGCCTGAGAAATGCTTGGTGCTCAGTATTATTATGTCTGACTCAGATCAGGGAAACCAAATTCTGATGCTCCTTGACTTCTGGTGGGTTGTATCCCGACAAATCTATTGTAAACTAAACTTAATGGCAGAGTTTAGAAGTCCAGGTCACAGACTATTGGCTGGTTGTTCTGAAGATACATGACTTGCTGGGAGCCACAGCTCACAGGTACTACCCAGCATTTGGAGACAGTACTCGACTACATTTCACTAACCAAGGAAAAGACTAAAATTCAAAATTCAAGGACTAGTTCCCACTGAACACTTTTGTCATTCTGATTTTGTACCATTGTAGAGTTAAAAAAATAAAAATCTTATGCTAGGGACCATCCGTAACTAGCTAACAAACATGAGCCAGAGATGCCAAGCTAGTTTCAACTTACTTTACAAGTGATGGTTGGTGCCACCACTCAAGAACCCAGAAAGTCTGGACTGGAGAGGAGCCTGTCTGCGCAGAGAGCTGCTTCTAGGCCTCCTGAGCATAAGTGACAAGTAGAGCACCTTGTGTTATTGGTGGTGTTTTTGAATTGTCTGTCTGATCTTTCAGCACTTGCAGCCTCCCCCAGGCTTGGGAACTCCATCACATCTGAAGGGCCTCGATCTCAGTAACTCATAGAAGTGATTTTTGGCCGGAATCATCAAGAACTACTTTCAGCTTTGTTCATCCTCAGCATGTGCTGTTGAGTGAGCGCAGGACACAACACAGGAGAGAACTTGTGCTGAGGTGATGGGAATGGCCTGTACCATGCTATTGTGGAAACCTAAGAGGAAGGGCTGGGGATGGGTCAGGACCACCCTAGGGATGCTCCTTCTCCATCTGGAAGTTGGCAAGGCTCATTTGGTTCTAAGAACAATGCATCTTTTTTTTTTTTCTTCATAAAACCATGCATCTGCTCTGTTGTGCTTAATTGATATAATCCATTATTAAATTTGTATGTATATGGTGATATGTGTGTGTGTGTGCGTGTGTGTGTGTTTGTGTGCTGGTGTGTACTGCACACATACAGAGGGCAGTGGAGGACCCTGCCATATCACTCTCTGCCTTATTCTCTTGACATGAGAGTTTCTCCCTGAACTTACAGCTTGTGGTCAGCAAGCCCCTTCTGTCTTGGCTCCCCAAGAGCACTAGGGGTACAGGCCTGTATGTAGCCACACTTGGCCTTTCTGTAGGTGCTTACTATTTAAACTCTGATCCTCATGCTTGTGATTGTGTGAAGCATCACACTGAGACTGGGAGCGTTGCATTGCTGCTCCAACTCCAGGTCTTTACAGTTATCCTGCCAGATTTCCTGGGATTTACTGAGAAACCCGAGGAATAATTCCTTTGAAAAGATTTTTACACTGGGAATTGCTTTACACTGGAAGGGTGTCAAAACTGTAATAAATGCTAATATTGAAAGATAATGTAACTCAGTTATGATACTTAAATTTTATGCCATAATTTAGACCTGGAATGTTCCCCAAAGGCTCCTGTTTTTCAGGTTTGCTCTCCAGCTTGACACTACTGAGAGATGGTGGGACCTTTAAGAGGTGGGGACAAATGGGAGTTTATGAAATGTATCTTTTGATTTGTTCAAGAAATATTTTTCAATGCACAATTTATTTAAATTTCCATTTACTAGGTAAATCTTGCACAGACATGTTTTTCTGGCTTTGCACATGGATTTCTGTCAGAATATATCATGTCTAGTATGCTGAGTTTGAGCGTTGGAGGCCTCCCTCACATATCTGTGATGACTTCTCAGAGCCTGTGTAAGAGATCTTCTTGGCTGCAGGCCATCTCCATAGGCCTCTGTGCTGTGTTCTTATCCTACAAGAACAGGAAGTGGCTCTAAACTCCCTCCAGCAAGACAGGTAGAAAGGCTCCACAGGTAGAAGAAAACAAACTGGGTCTTAATCACATTGCTGTTTGCTTCACAGAACACTATGCCTTGAATAATTTGTCATACTGGGCCAACTGTCACTGGATGTTTACTGAATCAGAGAGATGGATTAGATGACCTTGGTGGTCCCCTTCCACCTGTCATCCATGGTGACCAATCTGTATGCTGATGAGAAATGTGGAAGGGAAACATTTAAGTGACCTGGGGATTTGGACACCTGGTACTGCATGGTGGGGTCTAGATGAGACAGTGGACAGATAACTTGACCTAGAGCTTTATTTTCTTGAGCTCTGCTTTTCCACTTCTGCCTGAGATTCCAAGAGGTGTTGCAAGTATAGGGATTGACAAAGTAATGCTTTTGTGCTTACAGTGCTTACATGTGAAGGTACAGGATGAGGTGAGTTTTAGAAATAGTTACCACATACTGGTAAATTTTATTTGGAAAAGCTAAATATGAAGTGAGAATAAGGAGAGCCTAGAGTATGTAATGAGAATGCAATTTTGTACATGTATGAGTGGCTGCAGTTTTATAGAGTGTAACTGTGTGTTTGCAGATGTTTGTGAGTGTGTGTTGTATGTGTATAATTTTTGGTGAGTTAACTTTTGTCCTGCAACATTATGGAATTTGATTTCATCTCCTAACCCTGTGTGTGCACCCTGCTATATTTTCTGTTTATAGAACATGCCACTTGGAAATGTACTTTATGTCTTCCATTATGGTTTAATAGCATTCCGTTCTTTTTCCTGCCTAATTGCTTGGGTTAGAACTTCTAGTGAAGGGTTAATTAAAGTGGCAAAATCATGGTCCTTATCCCAGGCAAAAAGCTTTGAGGCTTTTGTCAGTGAGTATTATCTTAGTTGCACGATTATTGAAAATGTATTCCTTGGCATGTTGAGGAAATTCTCTTCTGTTTTTAATTTATTGAGTACTTTTCATTATGAAAATATGCTGGATTTTGTCAGCTGCTTTTGCTGTACCCACAGAGTTGATCATGTTGGCATTCTCTCCTTCCTCCACAGACAATGCAGTTAATGTTCTGTTATATTACTTTTGCTTATTGAATGTTGCATTCCTGTGATAAATCTCACCTGGTCATGATGTGTAATCCTTTTGATACTACTGGATTCTGTTTGCTGATATGTTCTTACAGACTTTGCCTGCCGTTCTTTACTTTTTATTTTTTGTGGTTCTTTGCTTTATAATGGCAGCCTACACATAAAAAGGAGACATTTCCTCTTGTCTTATTTTGGGAAGATCTTGAGAAGAATTGGCATTGATTCTTCTTTAAATATTTGACTATGTGATCATGGGCCTTTCTTGGCTCAGTGGCTTGTCTTCTGCTTGTGCTAAATCTGTTCAGATTTTGTGTTTTCTTTGTGAGTCAGTCCCTCATAGCAGTTCTGTAGGGAAACCTATCAGGTCACACCCCATACATGATTCCTTCTACAAAGAGCACAATCTGTTCCTTCCCTAGAACCAGGTACCCCCTGGGAAACACTGCTGATTTGGATAGGGAAGGCAGCCAGTCCAGGGGAAATTCCACAGTGTTCCCCATTTGAGGCTAATGTGCCTATGAATGCTGTGAGACTTTGGTTGTCTTTGAGAATTCTGATAGTTTAAATCAGTCAATGTCCCTGGAGGTTTTCAGTTCTTGGGCTTAAGGCCCACAGGACACTATACCACTTGCACTGAAGTAATATCCATGAAATAAATTGTCACTATGCCATCACAGTTCTCTGAAACATCAATTCTTTAAATATAGAATCACACACATTCCCGTTTTCTTTTCTTTCATGGGTGGCTGTCAGACGCATCCTGGTTTTACTCATCTGACTTGGTTTCTGCGTCTGGGTCATGACCACCAGGTCACTTCACTTACTAGTCTTTTATTTACTCATTTTTTTCCTGACAAAATTGGGAAACTTTTGCATTTTCTAAGGAATATTTGTTCTTGAGTGCGAGTTCTCCTAGTGTGTGAGATGTGGTCAGGAATACCCATCTTGTTTGATCTCATCACCACCATTTTGAAAGTCCTGGCATGCCTACCTGCATTGCTTGTGCTTTGTTCTTCACTTTCTGGACCTTCATTCTGTCCTGATGTGCTTGCCTTTGACAGGTGCTTGCTACCAGGCAGTGCTGGGAAGGATCAGCCACATGCACACTTAATGCTTTCCTTGTTTTTGAAGTAAGAACTGATGTTCTGGTGGCTCCATGGGGGGCTGTCCAGGCCACAGGCCGCTGGTTCAGCAGATCGCATACCCATCTCAGATGATCTGGTGAAAATAAGAGGGAGACATCTGTGGAGTTATAGAAGGTATGCTTATTAAATATTTGTCTTCTTGATATGAAACTTAAAGTACAGGTTTTTCAGAACTGAAGGGCACCTTGGAGATCACTGTTTAACATCTTTGTTTTGTAGAGCAGGGAGTAAGAACCATAGGAGTTCAGTAGGCAGGGGTCCCTTCTGCCATTCAAGATCCCTATTGTTCCTGTTCCTCTTGTGCTCCAGGGCCTTTCACCACAGACTCCTGTGGAGAACTTAAAAGGGACCCAGAAACACTTGTACCCCTAATACATTGTCCTGGTGTGCTTCCTCACCTGCTGAGCCCTAGATGTTTAGTGAAGGGGCCAGGAAGTGCTTTTTTGGAGAGGCTGACCTAAAGGAGTGCCTGAGAAAGCCTAGCTAGGGAACTTTAAAGCAGGAGAGGTAATGAGTGTGAAGGTGAACAGGGAGAAGCCTAGTTCAGGGTGGCAGCTTGATGAGCCAGAGGCAGGGGTGCCATGGTAAAGCCAGAGGGGCAGCAGCCAAGCTAATGTAAGCCAGATGCTCTTATACTGCCTCAGTTTCTCCTTCTGTATGATGGGAGATAATATGTGTAAAGTTTCATGAGGAAAATGGACAAAACATTTAGAACAATGCATAAGGAGGGTGTTAGTGATTATCGCTTCATAATTACTGCCTGCGAACTATGTGGCACACACTATGTGGCACACGCTATGTGGCACACACTATGTGGCGCACGCTATGTGGCACACACTATGTGGCACACACTATGTGTGCTCCCCAGGGGAATGAGGGATTCTGCTGTGTGATATTCAGCCTTCCATGCACATAGATTCCTGCATCAGTGAGCTCAACCAACTGCTCTTCAAAAATACTTGAAAAAAAAATTGCACTGAACACGTGCAACCTTTTATCTTGTCATTATTCTTCAAACAATATAGTGCAGTTAGTCAGGCAGTATCCTCAGAACTTTAGATGTTGCCTGTCATCCTACTCTGATTTAAAACACACAGGCTCTGTGCAAGTACTTTATATGAGAGACTTAAGCAGCTGCTGATTTGGATATCCGAGAGCATTTTGGAATCAACGTTCAGCAAATACTCAGGGATCATAGAACATACAAGGTACAGTCCCATTAGCTTTCTTGAAAATAAAGACCCTTAGATTAAAAAAAAAAGTTAGAAAAGATACCAGCTGGACAATTTGATCAAGCCTAGTATGTAAAACCCCAGTTTTCCATACGACAGAGTCAGAGAGGACTTAGCCTTTGAAGAGGAGCTCCAGATGTCAAACCTTTCCAATACCATATGCCTTCCGTGTTTTAGTGCACTTATCGCATAGGGAAGCAGGAACAAAGCAGCTCCATTCAGTCAGATTACCTGGTTTCAAGACCATGACATCATGCCTCTCACAAAATGAAGACTATAAAGCAATATTCCTCTTATCATTATGACAACTAAAGTCTGTTTAATAGATGTGAAAAATATAGCAAAATGCTTGGTTCATGAGAAAACATAATTGGTAGTATTGGTTGAAAATGTTACTCAGACACGCCTTGTTAATCTGGCTGCCACCAAGTGCCTCAGGTTCTGTCCTTTCTGTTTTCTGATAAAGGCTCCACTGATCAATTATTCACAGACTGCTAGGGTTAGCTGTGCTTCCTTGCTTTTTCTTTAGAAACCAGGGCCCAGAGGGCCAGAATGTATAATAACCAGTGTGCTTGACATGAAGATTTTAGTCTAACCCTTGCTCGGTGCTTGTGCCTTTGATAACTGCCTATATCTGTACTAGGTCACCAGAAACCAATGTCTCCTGGTTTCAACCAAATAGGCAATCACATTTTGATATGTGACTGATCTTCCTGTGTTCCTCTATGAAAAGCTTCTTGGCCTTGAGAGGAAGCTAGGTTCTTGGGATCCAGAAAGCATAAAGGGAAGTAGCTTTGCCATGAGCCTACAAACCTTCCTAGTGTGGTGTGATTGAGCCTATGTGCTCTTGTTGCTGTGTTTATATTCAAATAATTTTAAGAAATGCATCATAAAGATCTTTTCTTGATCACAAAAGTAACAGATGTTTATTGTTGAAGTCTGAAAAACACAGAAAATAAGTTCCAAAAATCACCATTTACCTTTTGCCATGTGCAATTCCATATGCAGAATAACGGCGCATTCACCAGCACACAGATGCGTTCACAAACCCAGTTTACCCTGAAAGCAGCATTTCCTTGCTAGATTGCTTTTTTTCCATAAAATGCATTACAAGTATTATGGGGGAGCTCAAGTGTCCTCCAGTCTCAGCATAGCAGCAATCTCCACACTTGTGTTTTGGAAAGAATTTGGTTGGGGCAAAGTAGAGCAAGCAGTTGAGGGCTTATCTCTAGCGTCAAGGAAGCAAGAACATACTCTTTAGCAGATGAGCAGCAACAACCCCAATCCTTTTTATTACTCCCCTATGCTTCCTATAAGGTAGCACTTTCAGGAAAGGAACACGTTTTTCTTAGAAGCCCATTTTACCCAGAATTCAATATGTTGTAAATAGATGTATAAAATACAAGAACATATAGAAGGATTTAAGTATTCTTAAAGTTGCAAAGTTCACTAGAAGAAATGGTAACAACTCTCTCCTGGTGCTATCCTGGTAAGGAAGTCCAGGAATCTGATTTAAGTTGACCATTCCCACCCACTGTTCTTTAGGTCTTGTTTCAGGGCCTGGAGCTGGCGCAGCCTGAAGAACCACCACCTATTGTTGTTTGTATCCTGTTTGGGGGTACACTTGGTCAGTTGCTATCAGAGCTAATTTCCTGCCTAACCTAACTATCATGGTGTTAATCAATTTCTTTATATGATTTTTTTTCTCTTTTCACAATATTGTCAAAGCTTTGCCTCTGTGTATACAATACAGTCTTCATTCTCTAATAAGCAGGAATCTCTGCAAACAAAGAGTCAAAGAGGACAGCTTGTCTACAACACTGGTGTCTTCCACTGTCGATTTTAAAAAATGGCGTTTCAATAACAAATTTCACAAAGGCTGGGAATTGCCTTGTTTTGCACCATTATGTCAGCAAAGATTGGCTTAGTCCTCTGTGGCTAACTCTCAACACCTCTGTTGAATGAAGGCTTTAATAGGGTTGTTTTGGCTCACACTCATGGATTTTACAGAATTTCCTTGTAGTACAGGGTAAGTGTCTTCTTAATTCAAAATTAAAAGGCTAAAATGTTCCAAAAATCCAAAGCTTTTGGAGCATCCATGTCATGCATCCTCATGTGACTGATCACAGTAAAAGTAGTAAAATACTGTACTAAAAATACTGTATAAAACAACCTTCAAGGTAGTGTACATGAAACAGGGATTTTTATGTTGGGTCCCACCCCCAAGAAATCTCATTATGGATATTCTAATATCCCCAAGCCTGGAAGAATCTGAAATATTTCTTGTCCCAAGCATGTTAGATAAGGAGTGCACCACCCTGTGAGAAGTGACAGACCAGGGCATGAGCATACCATCACATCGCTGTAAGGACAGGAGAGAATCTGGGAGTCCAACACCTAGACCACAGAAGATCTCAGCCTCAGCAGTCGTCAGTGTATTTTCTTCTAGCAGATGTTTGAACAGAAGCCTTTTAATTTAGTACTATTTCTTATGGATGGGACTCTGTCTTTAGATAAATATTTGGTGCCCACGATGGATGTGGTGACAGCTCACAATGATTGTGCCTGCTCCCAGCATCACATATTTAACAGTGTCTCAGACTTTCCCACAATTCTCTCCACTAGGTTATACTCCCCATTCCCAGAGAGCAATGCCAACACAGGGGAGAGCAGGGATCACTTTCCCCAAATGAGGGGCTTGCTTTCTGGATGCTGTGCTTCACGGAGGAAGCACCTGCAAACTGAGCCTCTTCCCTATGGAGCCACCAGGCCTCCTGAGGACAGGAGACCCGCCCTACAGCTTTTCTGCCCTTTGCGTCCTAGCTGTCTCTCTGCTTTCCTCTTTCATAGCCACTCTAGTTTTCCAATGTGGATGCCTGGTGTCTTCTTTCTTTCAGAGTCAGAGCCTCCTCTAGCTGTGGGATTTCCCAGAAGGGCTCCCTTCCCTTCCTCATGTCATAGCAACCCTTCCCTGCAGCACTCCAGCTTGACCTGGATCACTACATTTGATAAACAGCCACCATATGGCCAGCCTGGCAGGCTGTGGGTTCTTGCATTTAGAAACGCTTCAATTCATCACATACAGTTCCCAGTAAAACACAGACCATCCGCTCCTTCTAAATCATAACAAATTGTTCCCTCACGTAGGCACAGCGGACACCATTACACAAAGACACCAAGCCAGGTTCTGGTCGCCTCGAGGGTTTCCCTCACGTCTGTCATTCAATTTTACAAACTTTTGGGTAATACAATTGCATAGCAACCTTGGGCTTGCAATGCTCTGTATACTGAAGCTGATCAGAGTACTTTCCCTGTTCAGCATCACCTTGTCAGGAAAGAGGTGAACATGTGCTTACATGCATCCAGTAGACCAGATTGTTCATCCGTTTTCTATTTGGGATCTCGGGATTCATAGTTCCTTTTGGGGATAGATGAGGAATTGACTGGTGGGAGAACTGAGAGTTGTGGACTTTGACAGCAGGATTGCAGGGCTATGGTGACGTGATATTAACATAGGGGTCTCTGTGCAAAACATGACCTGGAAACCAGTGTTGACCTCATAATCTTTAGGAGCTCTGTGCACAGATTTCATTTTACTTTCTAGAATGGATGAGGAATTATGAGATATGAAGTTCTTTTTGTAATTACATTTTTTATATAAAATCTAGACCTGTGCTGTGCTCAACTTTGGTCCGAAAATCTTCTTATTACAGTGGGTGGTAGTTAATGAAGACTCATAACTGGTCCAAGTGCCAAGTATAAATAACTGAGTGCTCAAGTGTGGATGGTCATACATATCAAACTCCTTCCACCCAAGATTCAGTGGAATTCTGAATCCTTGAGGAAGAAGGGGTGCAAAGAACATAAGAGCTGGGGGACAGGGAGGAGAGCTGTGAAATCCTGGCTTTTGGATAGGATATGACTACTGCACACATTAATGCAGCAGCTGTGCTTACCCAAACAAGACCTGTATAAGAGCAAGCAAGTATAAATTCCAGCAGAGATGGAGGAAGGACCTCCAGGCCCACATTTATCTGAGATGCTATTGGCAGTTAGAAGCTACCCAGGGAGGGAGAACCAATCTCCTTTGGAGATGTGGCCATTGGTAGGTTGCTCATGCTGCAGTGGATGGCCCACACTGATGAGCGTACGTGGAGCACATGGACCAGAGGTTATCAATAACAAAAGTAAAAAGAGGACATGAGTTTGGGAGGGAGATGGGTGGTGAGTGCTCGGAGGAGTTGGAGGAAGGCGGTGGTGAATGGTTATAATCATCAGTACACACAATTTAAACGTATGGAACGTTCAAAGAAAAATGTCATTTAAAAAATAAAATTCAGAACTTTTAAACCAAATTATCAGTAAATCTGAATAGCATCAACTAGGGGCCAGTGTCAGGCCGTGTCCGTGCTTTCCACGCTCGTGTTGACTTCCACCGTGCACACATCTGTCTGCTGAAACACTCTGGAACTCCCTGCTCATGTGTGATTTCAGTCAGTCCCTACTACTACATTCCTAGCTCCAGTCGGCCCTGGCATGGTGAGTGGAATGTCAGTGCAGAAGAAGCTGCCAAGGGAAGGCCCAAAGTATATAGTGTGAAAAGGAAATACATTGTATTTTCAAAAGTAAGGAGGGTGGAGAAGGAAGAAGGACCTGCCTATCTAGGGGTAAGTCAGGAAGCAGATGGTGGAAGACTTCGGAAAATGGGCCTGTGCACATGGCTCCCCTCATTCATAGCTTTTCCTTAGGCATGAACTATTTTGTGCATCCCCCACCCTCCTTCTTTCTACCACCTTCTGACAATTTTCTTTTCAATGTCAATTGCAATTTCTTCAGGATGTTTCTGTTCATCCCACAGCAGAGGAACTTGATGAGGCAGTTCCTTATCCCTTTAAGACACCCACTGAGAGGACAGATGATAGTGTCTGGAAATGCTTTTGTTGCAACCTGAGGAAGGTGAACTGTCAGCCAGGAGCAAACGGAAGTCTGGCTTGCTTCTAATCATCCTGCAGTGCACAGGACAGCGCCTTCTTCTGCCCTGTTAAAGAATTATATCACCTGAAGAGACAGAAATGTCTCTTGAGAAATGCTGCCAGAGAAATGATGATCTGGATAAAGACACACCATGGCAATATTTCATGACTGTTGTTTTATTAGGTAGAAAACTCTTCTTCACAACAGTTTATCAGCCATAAAACACAGTGCAGAGGGAGGGAGGGAGGGAGGGAGGGAAAGGATAAAAAAAGGAAAAGTTGATAATAAAGCCCTGGGTGACATGCAGCCAGGGTGAGGTTTCAGTAACCTGAAATTGTCACAAATTGAATATTTTGACTTTCCATAAATACCAAGAGTACAGGAAGGGAATTTTAATTTTCAAAAGTTTTTGAATGCTAATTTCACAGTTCCAATTTTGTAAGCTCTTTTTTTAAACCACCCTGACTTAGGCAACAGCAAGATGAAATATGTTGTTTTTTAAATAAAAGATTTTACAAAACTTTGAGCAAGATTGTTCTAGAACACTCTGAGTCAGTTTTCAGGATTTTGCACTGAAGGTCTCCTGCCACTGATAGGACAAGTCAGAGTCTACTCAGTCACATGAAATTGAAAATCTGGCAGAATTAAAATATCACGGTTTCCATATGGAAGATGACAAAAATAAATCCTTCAAGAAAGATGAAAGCATGCAGTTTATGAGGTAAAATGTTTGGAATCCTGCATTTTTGTCTCGTCTGGGAACTCTTCTGGTCCTTGCTCTTACCTGGAAACCCCTAGACACAACAAAACGTTTCAAAGAAAATGGAAAATGGGGAGAGAAGCAGATTTCTCAAGAAGTCTGGCTTTGGGGAACGAGGCCTGCTGAGCTGGCTGCCATCCCATAATATAATGGCCCAACTGACAAAGATACAATAAAAACTCATGCATCCTATAAAACAAGGAAGTTACAACTTGAGTGAGAGAAAAGTATGATCCATTGTCAACACCAAGATGTCAAGATGCTCTTACTGACAAAGTGTGTGGGTGTGAAGAGCAAACATTCACACAGTTATATTTTTAGAAATAAGGAATCTCTAAAGACTTCAATGAAAATAAAATTTCCTCCCTTCACTCACACTGGCAAAACCACTTTGATACCCTTGAACTATGATCAGCTACTGAACCAGTTTTCCTCTGTGCGTTGAATTGTGCAGATTTTCTCTTCATCGGGACACCTATTCTATTGTATTAGGACTCCTCTCACAGGCTCATTTCACTGAATCATCTTTTCTTGGACTCTATCTTCAAGTCCGGTCACATACTAAGGTCCCAGGGGCAAAGACTTCAAACATGAATTTTGGAGTAGATGCATATCAGCTGACATTTCTGTATTCATTTGATAATATCCAGAACAACTCTAAAGAAAGATAAATAAATCATGCCTTTAGTCCCAGGACTCAGGAGGCTAAAACATGAATATTGTAAACTTGAAGCCAGCCTGAGAGCCTGCCTCAAAAATCTAAGGAGTATGGCTCAGTGGCAGAATGCTTGCCTAGCAAGTTTAAGATCCTGCTTTTGATCTGTAGCACTATAAAAAAAAAGAAAGAAAAATCTATAGACCAGCTTATTTTATTGGTTTAGATGAAAAGCATTACAACAAATACTGTAAATAGAATCTGGAAAAATATGAAACAATTATCTCATGAGCAAGTGAGATTGATATAGAGGCTGCTTCAACTTCAACTTTCAGAATCAATCGCATAATTCACTATGTAATGGGCAGGAGAGAAACCGTGATCATATCATTTGAAGCAGAAAATATTTGACAAAACCCAGTGTGTATTTATTATAAAAACTGTCATCAGACCAACGAGAGAGAAAAATTTCCTCAGCTTGATTGAGAACAACATCGATAAAACATTAGCTAGAGTTAATGTCACCCTTAATGGTTAAGGAGAAAACACCAGAAACAAACTGAACAGTCTTTCAATTGTCCCTCAAAAGTGCTGGATGGCCTAGCCATGGCATATGTCAGAATGAGGAACAACAGGCATATTTCTTTGCATGCGGTTTGAAAGAGGTGAAATAAAGGTGTTCCAGTCTTGAGCAAACCTGATTGACTACATAAAATCCACAGGCATTTACAAGATGCTCCTAAAGCTTCCTGGATTCCTCAAGGCGTCTGGATAAAAGATGGGTGCACAAATTCAGTCACATTTATACATAACTGCAGGGAGCATATGGAGACAAAAATGAAAGCAATTACAGTATTTACAACTGCTCTAAAAGAGACACACGGGGTAAACCTAAGGAACAAGCGCAGAATCTGCAAGCAGAAAGAACAGACAAAGAAAATGGAAGAGACAGGAGGAGAGGGCCTCTATAGGTGACAGCTGCCTCTGCTCATGGACTGCAAGGTTCCCTAGAATAATGGCAGTGGTTCCCCTGCTTGATCTGTAGGTTTAATTGGCTTTGTGACAAGATCCTACCCCAATTTTTCATGGTTAAAGACAGGCCTATTTGAAAACGTGTATGATGATTTAGGACTTAGAATAGTGAAAATGATTTTGAAGAGAAGCATAAAATTAGAGAAATTAGTCTGACTAGTTCCATGGTCTCTTTTATGGCAGTAATATTTGAGATTACACTCCTAGATAAGAGTGGAGAACCCTAGAAATAAGCCAGTTCAATTATGTTGAGATATTTTTTGACAAATGTATAAGAACTGTGCATTGGAGGAAGAAGGTGTTAGAACAATTGGGCATCTGTAGGAAAAACAAAACAAAAGCCTGTAATTTAAATCCATACCTTACAGAAAAAATATACCATGTCTGGCCCTTCTGTGTTTATGTAAGTGAAGCCACATTGTCATGGGCTCTCTGGAAGTGGACCCCTTCACAAGAGGATATGCACCTACTGAGCTCAATGTTTTAGTCAGGGACCAAGGTCCAAGCACATACATGGGCTGCTGTCAATGTTAGAAGATGGAGGAGCAGCCTGATGACTAACATTGGTTGTCAGCCCGCTGCATTGAGAACTGCCAGTGAGATGACAGAAGAGAGTCTGAGCATGGGTCTGTCGAGAGGCAGACAGATTGAGAGGCCCTGACCTAAGTAATGGATTAGAACCTTAATGGACTGTACTGTGTTGGACTCACTGAGAGGCAGTGAAAGGTACAGGGAGTGGCTTAGTTAGAGGAAGCCCTGGGCAGCCATATCTTTTTCTTATTCCTCCTGCATTGCCTTTCCCTTGCTTCTTGTTTTCTACCACCAGACCAAGCAAACAAAGACCAAACCCTCTTAAAATGAACTACAGTAAACAACTCCTCCTGTAAGTTGTTATGTCAGGTATTTTGGTCATTATGATAAAATGTAAGTAATGTAAGCAGTTAATTCACTTTTCTTGATAATATAAGGTCTACTCAGACATAATGCCACCTTCTATATAGTTTTTATTATGACTTGAAGGATATCTGAACAAGGATTCAGGTTTTATGCTAGGAGATTTACCTACTTAAACTGAGTTCTAAAGGATGACATGAAGTTCAAACTTTTTCATGGACTCCACTCAGAAAAATGTCCGGGTGCTAGAGTGATGATGCTGAAGAAGATGCTAACATAGTGACAATAAGTTTTCATAAAAGTGTTCTTGGTGGAAGCCCTGTGCGTTTGGTCTCTGGAAGAGAGAGCTTCACAGAGGCAGAAGTCTGTTTGGTCTGCTGACAGTCTTCAGCTGTTGACAAATCCAAATTCACATAGCTGTAGACAGTTACAAACTGCTCTCTATGCTGCGAGTTTCAGGGAAATAAAAGAGTTGGTGCCTGCTGCATTATCATTCTCACTAAATGTAATATTTATGGTTGCTAATGTCTTATCTCTCAATAGAGATGTAGAATCTGTGTATGTGTTTGTGGTGTGCATGTGGTGTGTGTGTGTGTGTGTGTGTGTGTGTGTGTGTGTATGTGTGTACTTTCCTTTCCACAGAACTCAACACTCCTTTTTCAAGTATCACCCATGTCTGAAATACTGAGAAGCGCTGAAGAACTAATAAAGTTGTGCTTATGGAGACAGGATGGCACTCTCTCCTTTAGGTCTTTCGGAGTATTATCTTTCAGAAGGCTGAAAACCTTGACCATAACAAGCATTTGAGACAGTGGCTCCTGGAACAAATCTCGGTCATGCCCAGAGTCTCTCCTACTTCTCAATGAGCTTGGAGATTCATTGTGTACTTGAGTGTCACATGGTCTCACGCCCATAATACCACATGTAGCAGTGCTCTCTGGGACCTTGACTCTTTCTCTGTGCAGATATTCTCCATGTGACCAGACTCTGCTTCTCATCCCCGACTCTCCCTTGCTTCAGTGTCTTGTCATGTCAGACACAATGGACATAAAGCTGAGGTCCTGTAGCTTCAAGACCAAATATACCCCCTTGGTCACAAGACAGAAGCCGATGGGCTATGGCCTCAGGGGACCCCCACAGGACCTTCACTGGGCAGATAGCCCAATCGCCCCCGACAGTACAGGGATGCCCCTGTAGCAAGGTGAACAGAAACAGCAAAACCATTTATAAATGCTGGAGTGTGGGCAGAGAGTGTGCAGAATAAAGTCAGAGTAATTGCTTCCCACTCCCTGTAAATCTTTCTTCTTGTGCTTTCTTAAAATCGCAGAAAATTTACACATCCATTATAAAAAGCACACAATAGAATGGTTTATTAAAGACAGTTATTTTCTCTTTACACTCCTGTTCTTATCCCACCCACCTGAAATGACCAATATCAATAGTTTGGGGTATAACTACCCACAGTTTTCTACTTGCTCTTCTAAATGCCTTAAAATACAGAATTATATACTTTTTAAATGACTACTTTAGAGGGGTCTTTTGAGAGGTCTGTTTCTCATGGTGAGGCTTTCCCGAATGGTATATGGGAAAATAAATAAGCATTTGTGTTAATGACAAAGGTGGACTCAGCCAGAACCCTGTAGGACTGCATGGTTCAGCATTTGAAACGATCAAGGTAATTTTATTGCACCATCCACATATACAAGGGAATAGAAAACGAAATGCCCTTGCCTTCTGCTGTTTAGAGCAGAAAAGAATTCTGCTTCTTCTGAAGCATAAGGTCACTTGAAAAATAACTTGTTCACTTGCAGGATGCCCGGCTGTTTGTCCTGCCCAAAACAAGTATTTCAAAGGCTGGGCCTGGTGCTATATGCCTGTAATTCCAGCACTAAAGAGGCTGAGGCAAGAGGATCACAGATTCAAAGCAAGGCTAGGGTACATAGTGATATTTTAACTCAAACAAACAAATAAAAATATTTGTTTTAGGATAAAGGACAGACTATAATTACTGTTATTTCTTTGTGGTGCCACATTTAATTTTTTTCTTTTTGTTCTCTTTTTTCTCAAGGTAACTGATCGACTAAGTGGTAAGAAGCAAGGTAGATGCATCCAAACCGGCCAAGTGCTACTGCCTTGTAGAAATCTACACAGTCATAAACATGATTCAGTAATGATGAACTTATTTTAGTTTTTAAAGAAATTAAAATAGACCTACCATATGATACAGCAACCTCCTTCTAGGTATCTACCTAAAAGAAATGAAACTATGTCCTTGTAAGGAGGCCTGCCTTCCCATGCTCACTACAGTAGCATTCTCAGTAGCCTAGATATCTATTTCACTGGTACGTCAGTACAGGAATAGATGAAGAAACTGTACATGTACAGTAGACTATTAGCCTTTAAAGGAGAAGATTCTGCCACTTGTAACATGGATAAGCATGGAGGACATAATGCTCGGCAAAGTAAGCAATCTATAGAAAGCTCCTGATGCCACTTAGATGTAGATTCTTAAAAATAAGTGAATATACAGAGATAGAGAACAAAACAGTAGTTGCCATGGAGACAATACTGAAGGCTGGAGTAGACATGAGCGCAGTTAAAGCCAGAAAACTACAGAACAAAGTCAATAAGACAAAAAGCTAATTATTAAAAGCAATGAATAATTCTGATAAAAATAGAGATTGATGATGCCAGACACTATCATTGGGAGTGAGATGGGGGATTTTACTACAGACCAGGGGCTGTTGAAGAGATTCTAAGGAATCACTGTGTAGAACTTTGCGCACATAAATTCAACCACTCAAACTGAAAATTCTTGGAAAACCAACAACTGCCAAAACAGCAGCAGGATAAAACAGACAAGGACATGCAGGGTAACATGGAATTTCTTAGTCAATTACAACCCTCCCCCAAAGAAACAGCCTGGCCCAGAGTGCTTCATTGAGTGATTCATACACTCTTCAACTCTACATAGTTTTCATAGAAAATAGAATTATTGTCACAGTATCACCAACTTTCTACCAAATAAGTAAAACTTTCAACGTTGGAAAATTTTGGATTTCTTATACAAAAATTGCAAAGATAGGCAGTAAGTTTCTACTTACCCGACACCATTTCTTTATTGCTGGCATATTACATTAGTGCAGTACATTCATCATGAGTGATAATCCACTGCTGATTCAAGCCTAAAAGTGACTTAAAGAAGGAAGATTTGTTTGGGCTCACAGTGGAAAGACTGTGAGGTTACATTGCTTCCACATTCTGGGAGCCCAGGCAGTAATGTGCTCATGCTGTTTTCTTTCCTCTGGGACCTAGCCCATGAAATGATTCCTCCCACATTTAAGGTGAACTTCACACCTCAGCTACAGACCTGGGGCTGTTGGAGTGAGATGGGGGATTTTACTACAGACTGGGGGTTGTTGGAGGGGTATAGAGGATTTTACTACAGACCAGGGGCTGTTGAAGAGATTCTGGAAGGTCCATTCATAGACATGACCAGAGATTTGTCTCCTAAGGGACTCTAGATTCTGTCAAGTTGACAGTCAATATGAAGCATTGCAATTTAAATTTTGTGGTACTCCTTGCTTCCTAATATTATATTATTATTAATAAACTTAGTTACTATTGAATTTTACAAAATAAATGTAGAGCTATTTTAGGTTGTCTATTTGCTGCTGAGTATTAGTTGTTACTATTTAATGGGACTGGTTCATTTCCCCAAGGTTATCAGATTTGTGGTGCAGAACAGTATGCTGCATCCCCTATCGTTCTTGCAATGTCCAGTTTTTTTCTTGGTTGGAAGTACTGGAGTACATATGTGTAAATGCACCTGTGTCATGCAAAGCCTGGAGAAGCCGGAAGAGGGTATTGGATTCCTCTAGAACTGGAGTTATGAACAGCTGTTAGCCTCCATGCAGGTGCTGGGAATTGAACCTAGGTCCTGTGCAAGAACAGCCCGTGCTCTTAATTGCTGACCCATCTCTTCAGCCTTGTGTTCTAGTTTGGTTGGTTGGTTGGTTGGACATTCTAATTTTCTTTATCTCCTTTCTCTTTTTCCTGCTGTAATCTGTCCTCTCAAATATTCACTGATGCTGACTGTTCCCTCCCAGCACTGCTGGAACTGTAGCTGAAAATTTGGACAAGCTGTATTTTGTTTTCTTTAATTTTAAGTGACCTTAAAGCTTTTCTTGCGACTTTTTATGTGATCCTAGGTGATTGCAGTGTGCATGGTTTTTATTTGGAGAATCTGAGGTCTTCTCAAGTTACTGTTCACTCACTGATTTCTGGTTTAACCCCACCAGGGTCAAAGATTTGTTTTTTTGTGGTGTGTATTCTGGTGAGTGTGTTGGGGTGCACACAGTGGTCTGGTGCCTGTCAGGATACCCTACTGTAGTCTGAAACTAGGCTCTACTCTGAGTGGTTTCCATTCTGGTAATTGTGATATGCTCAAATGCATGTGATGGGTCTGTGTACATCTTTCCGTGAATATTCCATGAGACTTTAAAATACTTGATTGCTCTTGAAGGATGGGGTATTCCAGAGCTTTCAGTCAGATTCAGGTGAATGATAGTGCTGTGCTGGCTGTGTATGTCTCTGTTGACTGTGTCTGCCTGGTGTGGGATGCTGGAGTATTGTATCAAGCTACAGGTATGAATTTCTCTAGCTCTCATTTCATGTCTGTCATTTTTTTCCTTCATGTATTTTAACACTGAATATTTAAGGTGATTGTGTCCTTTTAAAGAATTGATTCATTTATCACAATAGAGTGACCTCAGCATTCTTTGTCCCAAAGTCTCATTTTCAAAAATTAATAAAGCTTTTCTATCTTTCTTGAGAGTAAAATTAGTATGGGTTATACAGGTGTTGGCATGGAAAGAATGCTCATGGGAAAGTAAATGAAAGAGGAAGTTAAGAGATCCCTACACCTTTACCTTCCCCTTCCCCTTCATCTGCGCCTTCATCTTCATCTTCATCTTCACCTTCACCGGCATTCTCCACGAATCAGGTGGGATTTCCACAGCTGGTGATTTTCTTCTAAAATATTGTTTTCCTGTGTACACAGAATTCTATGGTTATATACACTGGAACATAACACTTCTCTATTGTTTGGCTTTTAGGTTGTTGTAAATTAATGTTTGAGAGGATACTCAAGTATTTTAAGAGATATGTACTTTTTAAATCCCTGTTAATTGTTTAATTGTTTATTGAAGGTTTGCTTTTTGCCCTCAGTAGTTGTTTCTCTGATACTGTCTTTTGGTTCCTATAGGCCTGAGACTCTATGTAATATTTCTGCCTGTGAAAAATTTTTAAATATTTTATTTATTGTTTCTATGTTATGTGTATGGGTCTATTGCCTGAATATGTGCATGTGAGTTTTTGTCAGTAGAGATCAGAAGAGGGAATTGAATTCTCCTGAAGCTGCAGTTATGGACAATTGTTAGCTGTCATGTGGTTGTTGGGAAACAAACCTGAGATGTCTACAAGAGCAGCCAGTCCTCTTATTAACTGGTCCATTTCTCCACTCCCTTTCCTGTGAAAGTTTTTAAAACATTTCTTGTAGGGGAGATGTGCTGGCAATAAATGCTCTCAATTTTGTTTGACTGAGAAAGTCTTTTAAAAAAAAAATCACTCTGGAAAGAGCGTTTCACTGAATATAGAATTTTATGTGACGAGTGTTTTTCTTTTAGTGCATTCGCTATTTCATTCCCTTCTCTTTCAGCTTGCATGATTTCTGGCGAGGCAGGCACTCTAATTTCTGTCTAGGTGTAAAGTGCCCTGCCCCTCCTGCCTGCTCTGTTTGCCTTAGGTTTTGTAGTCTGCATATTGGAGATGTAGGTAGTTTTGGTATTTTCCTTGCTTGGTGTTCTTGGATCTTCTCAAAATTATGATTTGGCATCTACCATTCATTCTGGAAAGTTCTTTAGCATTGTACTTCAAATACTCCTGCTTTGTCCTCTCTTCTGATCTTCTATGCTCTGGAAGGATGCTGCCTTTCCTAACTCTTGAGTATCTATCTGGTCAGAGTTTTGCTTCCACCATCTTCACTCTCAGCCTGAGAAGTTTCTATTTGGCGATTTCAACTTCACTGGTTCTTCCATCCCCTCTCTTCATCTGTTCACGAGCTTTTCAATACACTCTTCATTTCTTGTCTGTTTTTATTTCTAGGACTTATTTCTATTCATTTTTAAAGTTCATATTTTGCTGTACATTTTCTTATATTTTGTCTGCTTTCCATTATAATCCTTAGCATATTAATTATAGTTACTTCAAATTCCTCAGTAAATCTCAGCATCCATGTAGTATCTATTTGTTTCTCATCATGATTTCTCTCTTTTAGTTTTTTTTTCCTTGCCTATGTGTGTGAGCCTTATTTTATTTTTTGTTGTTGTTGAAAGACAAGAATGATGTGCCTGATAAAATCCAAGATAAAAAGATATTTTAATATTTTTTCTGTGAGACTGTATATTAAACGGCTAGCAGTTGAGCTTCTATTCTTTGGTACAGTTTTCTAAAACCCTAGTGCATGCTGAAACCATAGATGGTAACAGACCCTACATATTATATTTTTTCTTATAAGTACAAACTGTGATAAAGCTTGCTTTATAAATTAGAAACAACAAGAGATACAAAACAATGATTAATAATAAAGTAGAACACTTGTATGCACAATAAAACTTACATGAAAAGGTTCCCAAAGCATTTTCCTGTGCCACGGTCATCCTCCTTCCAGTGGCAGCCTCAAGTGGTACAAGGAGAGGAAGTGTCCGGAAGATCGAGAGCAATGCTTCTCTGTAGGATGAACAGGGGACCCTGAAACCAAAACAACTGATTTGATTAGCGGGGTGCTCTTCAGTGACCGACAGGTGAGTAGTGTCTACCACATAGCTATGCAGGGCAGGATGCCTCACCTTCCACGTGGACAGAGCAAGATTTCATCACAGTACTCATAGTAGGATATAACCTAAAGCATGACTTGTTTAGTTCTGGAATTTCCCATTCATATTTTTGGGCGACTGAAATAAGAAGACAAAACGCAACTGATAAGGGGAAGATTCCTGTATCAGAGGCCCTAGATCACTCAAGTGGCCTGTTTCCTTGTCTGAGTCCCATGGTTCAACTTAGGGTGTGGCTACACATCCCTCAGTTTGTGCGGTGATCTTCTGTAACCCTGGAGCTGTCTTGCAGTGATAGTTGTATATGAGAGAGTATGTTTCTGTCTTGGTCCCTGCCCTTTAGTTTGGCTTTGTCTCTGTGTCTCAGGGTTGTGGACCTCACCAGGGTGGAGGGTGGGGGTGGTTCCCTAGTTTTGTTTCCCTGAGTAAGATGTTTCACAGTTCTGCTTTTGCAAAGTTATTTCCTCAGGACTAGAAAGGGAGCTGTTAAAAGTCTTTGCCATGAGACTCTGGTGAGACTCCTGAGAATGTATGAAGTATCCTTAACTGACACTATTTACAGCTCTAAGCTAACTGGGCCCAGGCTTTCCTCACCCCCATGCCAGTCCATAGCGAACCTCTAGACAATCCTCATGTCAGTGCCTCCCTCTCTTTGTGCCCCCTTTGCCCGTGCAGAGCACAAGCAGCTCTCCTTTGCTGGGTATCAGTGTAAGGGACTAAATCCCTGATAAGCAGACAGGACCACTGATTAGTAACAAAGATGGCACCCCTTCTGCTTCCTCTTGGTCTGAGACAAAGACCCTTTTTTTGGTTAACCAGTCCATATCAGTTTAGAAAAGACCAAGGGTAGACCTGTCATCTTGGAGCTGTGACCGATGGGCTCTCTCTTCTTTGTTTACATCAACAAATCTAAAATTAGAGTTGGGGGTTCTGCCCCATACCAGCAGAAACACCTTTCTTAGGGCTTTTGAGTTTTTGGTTTCTGAGTTCCATCTCCACTTCTGGAAAGCTTTTCTCTCTGTGTAAGTGTGCTTATTAGTGTGTTTCTTCAATAAAGTCTGTTTACCTATTGCTCTCTGCTGTGTATGAAATTTTTTTCCTTCCTTTTAAGCCTGTACTTGGCTGAGCAAATGAACCCCACCAAAACTCCTAGACAATAAGGGTATGGCCAACTCTGTAGAATGTAAGGTGGCAGTTTACCTAAAGATTCAGTTCTCTGATGAATCTAAGAAAAACCATTGTTTATGAGTTTGTTTAAATTTTCCTTGTAAGGTAGGGATGGTAACCCATAATGCTGTGTCTGTGTATGGAGTAGAATCCAAATGCCCTTTTTTCATTAATTAAAAAAAAAACCTGCAGTATATTACCATTTATGTCATTTGTCATTATTAGGAAAATACAATGCTGTGATACTGTAATTCCCATTGTGTAGTCATCCTACCACCACACAGCTTATCTCCTAGGACCAACCAGTTAGCTTGCTAGTTACAGCACTGTGCATTTGGGGGTAAGTTTTTATTCATTGCATTTATTTATAATTGGTAATTACAGTATGAAAACACTATCATTCACATCTAGGAATAAATGGGTTCTTTTGACCTTTCTCCTTGTCTTACATTTTAGAATTTCTATTATTCCAATAACTTCTGGAAAGAATCAAAGTGCTCTCTCTCTCTCTCTCTCTCTCTCTCTCTCTCCCTTTCTTTCTCTCTCCCTCTCTTCCTAATTGTTGGTCCTATGTTTATCTGTATCTTCTGTTCCTTCTGTTTGAACCGCTGTGGTTTGAACGTGTCACCTAAAAGTTCATGAGTGAAAAATTTAATCCTCAAATTCATATGCTAATGGAGTTGAAGCTGGTGAGGCCTTCTGGAGGTAATTAGACAAGACTGCCTATGAAGCTGGTTTTATAAGAGGAAGAGATGCCTGAGTTCTATCGCATTATGAACTGCCCTTTGCCATGTCAGGATGCAGCAGGATGCCATCACCAGAGGCTGAGCCATGCTCTAGGGCTTCTAGCCTCCTGGACCATGAGCTCAATAAGACAATACTCTTTACATGTCCCCTTTGATGCTCAGTCATTGCAAGTGAGGACAGTCTAACACATGGAGAACCTGTTTTTTTCCCAAAGGTTTTTTTTTTTTTATTGGTTTCCTAGTTAATTTATATTTTTCTCATTTGAAAACAGTAATTTCTTATATCTCTCTGAGATTGTTTAATAAGGGTTTATTATGTCTTATTTTGTATACATTGTTCCTGTTCCCTTCTAAATCCTCTTTGTATTTGTTTTGTTTTTTGTTTTGTTGTCTTCCAGTTTGTGTTGTAGTTGTTTAGAAATTCTCTGGTGACCCTTCCTGGTCTGTACATAGATCACGTGACAAAGGGACCTAATTCATGTCATTATGTGGATACCAGCAGGGAGTTAGTGGGAGATGAGTGGAGGAGATGCAAGCCAGTGTGTTGGGTCAGCAGAAGGCTGGGCAGATGCTCCAGCAAGGTTTTGAGGAGACTGTGAAGGAGACGTGTTGCTGGCCTTAGTCCCCTGAGCACTGGGGACTAGAGAGATGGCTCAGTGGTTAAGAGCAGTGGCTGCTCTTGCAGAGGATGCAGGTTTATTTCCTAGCACCCACATGGCTGCTAACAACTGTCCGTAATTCTCGTTCCAGCGAATCTGATGGCCTCTTCTGGCCTCCTTGTGCATATACTTAGTAGATACTCATACACATAAACATTTTTTTAAAATATAAGTTAATAATAAAAAGACCTGAGCAAAAAACTCAGATAAATAGATTGGCCGGACTGGACAAAAATAATCCTAACTATCCCCTCATAGGGACATGTGGCCCTAGCTTCTTAACTGGTTTATTCATTGACTTTAAACCAAAGACACTGTCTCTTCTTTGTAGCATGGGTCGCTTGGATTTTTATTTTCAGGAAAAATTGGTTCAGCAAAATTGAAAACATTGTCTAGAATTATAACCCTCTCCACGATTTAAATATGTTCGATAGCAGTTGGAGACATGGTATCTTTCTAAAGTTTTTATAAATTATTTGATTGCTTAGACGCTCTTGAGTACTAATCTGTAGAGACAAAGCAGACTGCATGCTTCTTTTCCTCCGTTCAGTTATCAGGTTGAAGGATGTCCAGGAAGTATCCTATCATCTTACAAAGACAACCAATTCATTTTAAGGGTAAAAGTGTACCATGCATTTCAATGTATCACACTTTTCTTATGGAATCATGTTCTTATCTCTAGGATGATAATGAAATGTTTTTGTATGAATTTTAGATAGTCTTTAATGGATGACTTACTTTCCATTATAACACAATGGTTTATGCTTATCTTATGTAAAACCTGCCTCAAATATAAAATGACATTTTTTTTAGGGATTCCTGGCTTCCTTAATGCTCAGTAATGTTTAGAGGCTGATATATGGCTCCTGGGGTACTTTACAACCTCTTGATTGGAAGTTGCTTCTAGGCTTTTCAGTAGAATGCTCTAGAAAAAAAAAAATTTTTTAAATTAAAATATATCATGAGTTCATGCTATGTTAACCCAAAGAGATAATTTCATCAATTTACCAGTCTTACAGCTGTATATTTTCTCTTTCATGGTTAAGAAATCTGTTTTGTTGCAGAAGCACAAGTGGAATAAGTAAGACTCTACTTCATCATCACAACAACAGGAAGAGACAGATGCACTCACTGTTGTGACTTTGAAGATGTGCTAATTCAGGGAGTTTAGCAATGGCTCAAGGACTAATGCAAATAAGAGGAGACAGATTTTAAATGCAGGCAATTTGACTTGAGATCCTAAAGTCTTTTTTTTTTTTTTCTTTTTTTCATACACAAAACTGCCTTTGTTTTTAAAAAACCTCATTTCTGGATGTGAGAATGTAGCTTATTCGGTAGAATGGTGGCCTAGCACGCACAAAGCTCTGGGTCCAATGCCCAGTACCACTGGGACCAAGTGTAATGACACATGCCTGTAATCGTAGTATAAGGGTGAGAAGTTAAAGGTTATCCTTGACTACTTCTACTTAGCTAGTTAGAGACAAGATTGGGATATCTGAGACCCTGTCTAAAAAGACAAATTCAGAAATAATAATAAACAAACACTGCCAACAACAATGTAAAAACACTAAAATGAACAAATAGAAATTCATTTCCTTAAAGTGAAATATTTTCCAAGAAACATCACTGTAGGAATCTGAGAGCTGCCTTTTCATGTGGTATCTACCCACCCCACCCCTCCAAATCAAAACCATACTCAAGGTTTCCCAGATGCAAACATTATCAGGCCCTGGGGAACTGGGCTCTCTTCATGTTCTGTATGGGCCATGCTGATGGGACCAGGACTAGGTCAGAGACTCCAGGGAGGAGCCCTGATCCGTTGAGTTACTAAAATAAGTTCAGCTTGCTTTCACACATGCTACCTCCATAACATCAGAGAAATACTCACGAATTTCTAGGAGAAGGTGGGTGTTCACTTCAGAAACATCCCATGTCTATTTGAAGGCTAGTAAGACCATTAGAATGTTTTCATTGATCTATTTGTTCTGCTTGTGACCTGAAATGATGTGGACTTAACTCAGAGATGTCCTGGACCTACTGCTAGCCCTCTTGGGAACCTTCTGTGGATGATTTCTAAAATGAAGTTGTCCCAGAGGAGGCCATCAACCTTGGCACAATACTGTCAAAATAGCATCACCCATAGAGGAAATAACTGTAACCAGCCCTCATTCACAATTCCCAGAAGTTCCTTGAGCAAAAGATTCTTTTAATCTACTCTGAGGAAATATGAGCCATGTTTTACTCTTCTGAGGTAAGAATAAAAGAAAGACTCAGTGCAAAAGAGAAATTGGTAATTCTTAGAAATGTTATTTATTAGAACATTAAAGAACTAGGACAAAAATAAAAACATTTTTAAGGTGCTTAATCTTTCTTTTGCTAAAAGCTGCAAGGATTTTGAGGTAATTGTCAGAAACTTTTGGTCTGTGAGAATTGGGAGTTTCTGGGGGTTGTGTTGATGTTTCACTTGCTCACTGGGAAAACAGTCCTTCATCATATCCTTTAAAGTTTCTTTCTTCTTGCCTTCTAAATTGTTCTGCATCTTATCAAATTCATATTAAAGACTGCTAAAAAATATGTCCCACACTGTAAAAAAAAGTTGCTCTTTATTGTAACTTTTTAATTAAGTTTTAAAAGTTGGGGATTTTGTTTTGTTTTGTTTTTTGGGATCAGGGTCTTGTTATGTAGTCCTGGAAGGCCAGGAACTTTCTATGTGAACCTAGCTGGCCTTGAACATGCATTATTTTTTCTGACTGCCTCCTGAGTGTTGAAGTGTGCAAGCCTGCTTATTACTTTTAATTTTGAGAGGGTGACACCAAGTTGTCCAGGCTGACCTTGAATATTGAGCCATCCTCCTCAGCTTCCAGAGTAGAGTTTACAGGCCTGTGTCAGTGGTAAAGGGACAGACACACAGCTCCAGGTGTTGCCTTCAGTACCCTGAGGGGATTCCCCTAATGTTTCAGAGACCTCAACTCAGGCCAAACTGGGATTAGTGGCTTTGATACAGAAAAAAAATTCAGGACTAACTAGTATGAAGCAGAACTGTGGATTTTATTAAAGGTGTTTTGATATTGACTTCCAGTTAGGAGAAAGAGGGACTCAAAGAAAGAAAAACATACCCAAGTGTGAGTGTAAGCTCCTGAGTAGACAGTCACAATTGTCTTAGCAATATAGACTATTTTGGTGTCTCAAACATCTTAAAAGGTTGCCAAGACACCTTCCTCTGCCCGCACCTTTTCTTTCTGGATAAGTGAGATTTGGGGTGACTTTTGAGATGCCTTGAATAGAATCTGAGATGATAAAACCAGGTCCACTTGGGTTGAACAACGGATTTAGCTCATGTCCTTTCCCCATAAATGGAGTTTCTGGTGAAATTCCTAGAAAACTTGGGATATATAGCTGGGAAGGGAGGAAGATCATAAGCAGCTATTAAGTATGTTGGACTTCTTGCTCTTCTGGTGGCCAGAAATTTTGAGTAAATTCCTGGGTGAGGGCAACTTGATCTTTTTTGTGCCACCATAATTTTCTCTGACTTTCTATCCTATTTCACTGGCATCAAAACTACCTCGATGGTGATTCTGTGTCCCGGACTGCTCCTAGGCTATGTATTGTCTAACACATTGTCTCTTCATGCACACACTCTTTAGGTGGGTCCTTGAATTCTGAAGATTGTTTCTTAAGTACAACAGAGTCATTCAGAATAAATGGGGTGACTTACCCCACAGGTGTGGACGTATTTCACTCAGGCAGTCTAGTTTTTGGATTTAACCAGTGTAGTTAACACAATCACTGCAGCATGTTTTTCAGTTGGAGCTCTTCATTTCTCTGTTTTCTTCTCACAGCTTTAGTTGACGGTCTACCAGTAACTAAGTTCATTCTTTGGTTATACATAAATATTTGTTGTTACCTTGCTATATTGACCTCTCCAGATGGGCACTAATGAACTACTTGTCAATTTTGAGCATAGATGTCTGTTGGCCAAGGCCTTAGGTTGAGATTAATAAACTCTAGGGAGTAAAGCTTATGAGTGTTGTGAAATAATAAAGGACCAATTATGGCATTAACAATATGGCATTTGCCTTGCTCTCCTGCCAATGAACATGCCATGAATTTCATATTCAGACCAATGCTGATCACATTTGAGGGTGACGCCTGAGGTAGGCCTGGGTAGTGCTGGATCACTAAATGTCTTCTATTGTTTACCTAACATGAGTGTGCTCTGAATCTGACTCTGCTTGTATACTGAGTCACCTAATTCCTGAGCTTCCACTATAATGTTGATTGTTTTAGTGTCTATAGAACATTGGACTACTCTGTGAAAATGACCACAGAAATATTTATCAGACATCCCACTAAAATCTAGTGTAAAGTCTCACTCATCCTGATTCAGTGCTCTGAAAGGAAAATGTTATTTGCTGTGGCTTTCGGCTCTTTCTGTTTTGTCTGGCTGCTTTGAACTCAGGCTGAGTCATTATGTAAGTCTGATGCTAGATTTGGTAGATTGCACAAGTGTCACAAGTTGTTTTCTAATGGGGTTTAGTCCATGCTACCACAGAAAATGGTGCCTTGGCGTTTGAGGAAGCCTCACTCCCTTACTTCCCCACTGTCTTGCCTGAAGCAGACCATCACAGAATTCTCTGACGTTCCACTGATCGTCCCATAGCACTCATTCCGCAGAGTTCTTCCTAAACCTGGGAGAAAGGACTGAAGACACAGAGGCACCAATAAGGATTTGCAAACCCAGGGCCTGCTAAGTTCTCTCAGATCTGCTTCTCCTGTCAGTTGCACTTACATACCTGCCTACTCTACTCAATCTATGCATAAAAGCTGCTGTCCCCTTTTCTTTTGGGAGTCCCTTTCTGAACCCTACTGCCTCATGAATCTTACATTCAATGCGTTTGCATGTTCTTTTCTTACTAATCTGCCTTTCATCACAGGGATCTCAGGCACTATCCTTTCAACTGGCAAGGAAAAGATGCTTTATCCTTCAAAATGTCTACGGTAAAATGTCCTTTAAATGTGCTTTCCTCAGTTCATATAACATATTAACTATTTACCTATTATATGATAAATGAGCATAAACTCATTTATTAAGCAGACAAGTAATGAAAACCAGAGAAAGGAGATTTATTCAATGTGGTCACATAGGAAAGTTTCAGTGACCCCACCCCCAAATAAACCTTTGGAGCCCTGACATGAAATTTAGGTTTAAATAGAGGGCAAGAGGCATACTTAAGCAATCCTAGTCAAGGTGTTATCTGGCTCACCATCAGTATTTCTCTTTCAAGATATTTTTTTCAGAATGGTGTGAAATCTCTCCTTGAACGGAAAATTCTTCTTCTGGTCTTTATTTTTTTCCTTCCCCAGCTTGAGATTCCTGTGGAAATTCTAATTCCTTGGTGGGGACTGTTTCAGTACTCTGTTAACTAACCAAAGAGGACCATAAGTATTCCTGCAGAATATCTTCTTTACTGCCAGAATGGTATTGTCTGGGCTCAGCTTAGCTCCTTCTCTGCTTAGGGTCTAATGAGGCTCACTAAAGGTATTGGGCTGTGTTTTCATACAGAGGATTGTCCTGGGAAAATTATGATTCAGTGATTGTTCAAGCTGATAGAATTCATATCTGTGGAGGTTCAGGACTGAGACCCTCAGTTTCTTGAGGCAAGTGAATGAAAGATCACCAACAGTTGTCAGAGGCTACAGTCAGTTCCCAGAGGTGTAACCAGTCTATACCACCCGAGATACAGGTAGAAAAACAGGACTTGAACTGTTAAACTGTGATTATTTAGAGAGTCAGAAATTGTGGATGAGATCCTAAAGATGTGTCTTTTTCTCATCCTTAGCCAGGAGATTGTATATGAAGGGAAACAAAGGCAGTCAGTCATTTCAAAGCTTAGTCTTGCCCCTCTGGTTAGGTGACAAGTCCTGTCTTTCAGTGTGTGGTATTTGTCCTTATGATCTCTATAGCAAAGGAGATACCACTTTCCCTCATTTTCTTCTCTGTGTACCAGGGGAAGGGTTTGCATACTCCAAGGCCATGGAGTCTTGCATTCCTCCAGAGACTACTAGATTAAAGGTTAACTCAGAATTAACAAACCATTAGCAATATATGCATCTAAATTTCTTCCTAGAGAATGAATTGTAAATGTGCGCTGACCTTCTTCAACAAGACTCTAAGGCCCATCAACCAGCAAGCCCCAGTCTTGCATAGTATACCAGGATGCTGAGAGTGATCTTCTGTCTCCTCGCCATACTTCACTGGGTTAGAGGCTAGCTCTGTGCTCCTATCACACTCCTGAAGAGGGGCTTGAACAGAGATGTAAACATGAGAAGGTAGATCTCATGAGGCTGTCTTAGAACCTGCTGCCTATGACTCGTGCTGTTTAAAGAATCTAACCCATTGCTATCATTTAAATGTTAGAAAATGGCCTATTAAAACAATACATTTTCCCCATAAGATCAGGTATTCTTCTCTATGGTAAGTATGTTAGTGAGCTGAAGAAAGCTCTTTCCTTTGAATAGCTTGATTGCTTAATTCTTTACAGTCTTTGCTTGTTTTTATTAATTTACAATGTTCCTTTTGTCATCAGACATGCAGTCAATTTTTCTGCCTCAAAACACTTGTGTACTATGTGTTGTGTGACAGCACTCTGTTGGTGTTTGACTTTTTATGACTCCTGGCTTGCACATTTGATACAACTCGTCTCTTCCTCAGGGTACCTGCTCTCTTTGTCTGCACTAGGTGTTTTCAGGATTCTTGCCATAATTGATGCCTGGGTTTGTAGGGCAGGTTGTGATATTCTGTCTTTGATCACTGCAAATCAGTGTCCATTTATTAGTGTATTAGCAGGTGCCCTAAGCTGGGTCCCAACATCCAGACTGTCACTGTAGCAAATACTCCTGTGGCTGGAGAGCACCTGTTCTTATTATCAGAGGGTTGCTATCTAGGAAAGGCTCCTATCTCTAACTTCTTTGAAAGTCTCACATTGTTCAAAGGTTGAAGATTACAACTGAAGATTATATCTTCATTGTCATAAAAACAGTTACTCTCTCTGGTTGCCTCTCCAGGAAGTTCTACTCATTATAAAAATTGCCTTTTGTTCAAGGTTATGCCAATATTACTTGGCTTTAAATAACAAAGTAGTCTGAAATCATTTGCAGCCTGAGATCCTGAGAGGGGGAGGAAATGTTATTTAATTTTGAGATTACATTTTTATCTTATATATTGTCTGTAGCTAACAAAATCCTTTTATGAAACCAGTGGGATGCATTCATACAGAGTATCATTTGTTTCTGCTGTAAACATCTGGTAGCTGCTAAGAAAGAGTTAGATGTCTATTAATTTGGGAAGCCAGTTGCTTTTCTCACTGAAAAATGGAGATTGAATTTTCCCCATCTTTGAAGCTGAAGTGAGATGCTCATGATTGTTTCAGAGCCAGAGGTTTGTAAGCTCCAGATGTCTTTACCCAGAGAGAGTTCAGGTTTGTAAGTCACAGCTTTGGAGAGCAGGCTCATAAACCTGGCTCAGCTTCTCTTTGTTGATACTCATCCTGACACCATCATTTCTCATTTCCCATGGAGCAGATGTTCCCCAAGTTATTCAATCATCAGCTGTAAGCCTAACTACAGAGAGACTCTAGGGCTGTGTTGCTAAAGTGACTAACAGTGACTGAAAAAGCTCTAGCATGGGGCTGTCAAGCCACCATAGAAGTATTATGTTTAGTGCTAAATAACACAGCACTGACTATTCTAAGTTCTTATATGCTTGGAAAGCATATATTTGATCCATCCAAGATATCAAAGACAGAAAATCATTGATTTAGGATTTGAACTCATGAAGTCTGGCTCCATTCCAATATTATCCATGACCCTAAAGTATATAGCACAAAAGCCCTGCTTTGGGACACAATCAGTACAAACATGATGGTCTAGGTGCTCTGCGCTGCTTCACTTGCATCTCAGAATGATGAGCGGCATGACCTTCTGAAATGGCATTCCTCACTCTCTTTATTCTTTTTCAGATGAAGAAGCTGAAGCTCACAAATGTGATGCTATCCCTTAGCTATAAGTGCCTTCAGTCCAGCATCTGTACTGTTAACCAGTATCCCATAATTTATCAAATGTCTAGAAGAACTTACTCATCCTCATAACCCCTCATTGCATTTAGATAAAAAGGAAAGCAAGAGAAAGAGACAGGGCTGAAACAACATCATCAAATTCTCCCCTTACCATGTAGAGACAGCCTGGGCTGAGGAGAAGGTTGCTGTGTTGCACAGTGGTCTGTGACCTCACGAAATTCAAAACCAAAGGTGTCAATAGTCCTTCACATTAAAAGGATTATTGAACAACAGATCCACAGCCCACAGTGTGGATGATAAGCCAATGGTTGTATTTGAAATTTGGTGACAAGGTATAAACCCCCTACTTCTCCTTACCTTCAGTTGTTTTGTTTTGTCATTTCTTTTGGACTTAGAAAGGGATCTCTGTTTAGCATGAAAACTAAGTTGGGAAGGGCTATTAGAAAGGGACTCAGTCCCAAAATGCTAGCTGGGCTCACTCTAGTGGGACACAGAATACTGACACACCTGGTATATGGCAGTGCTGGAGTTCTGGGGCTATTTCACGTTTATCCCCTTTCTAACTTGCTTCTGAAAAACACCTTTCCTGCAAAAGTGGGTTTTTACTAATATAGCACTGTGAAAAATCCCTTCTTCTAATTTTTCAGTGAGGCTTCTAATGAGGTTTGGAATATGCAAATGAATAAAAACATCAGAAATCTATCAGATTATTTTTTTAGTGTTATATGACTATGGTGTGAATTTTTGCATTTTCCCCAGAATTTGCATGCTGACTTCTAATCTTCAAGTATTAAGAGGGCTTTGTGAGGGCTTAAAGGCCCTTCTGTTGAGAATGGGATTAATGTCCTTAAAATGGAGACCCAGGGAGTTTTTCTCCTTAGTTGATTTGAAAACACAGTAGGCAAAATCTATGAGAATAAGGCCCTCACTAGACACCAAGGTGCTTTGACCATGGATTTTCCTGACTCCAGAACTATGAGAATACATTTATCTCTTTTAGCAACTATACAGACCAAGGTATTTTTTTTTAAATAGCATTCTGAATGGCTTGACATCATGACATATTTTCTTTGCCATTGGCAAAGAAATGGAAAATGGATATTCATTAAGTACCCATCTATGTAGAGTCTTGACTGGTTCTTACAATGAGAGAAATAAAAATGACTCTATTCAACTCCTGGTTTTAGACACTTAGTGCTCTGTTGACATGAAATATGTCTGCCAATAATGGTTTAGATTTTGAAATTTCTTATAACAGGACTCAAAAGAGTAAGTATAGGCAGAAGAGGAAACTGAGTGTTATTATGGCAATCTGAAATGTCTCCCAGATTCTGTGTGTTAAAGGCTTGATCTCAGCCAACAGCGCTAAAGGGAGGAGGCAGAATCTTTAAGAGATAATGACTGGTGGGAGGAAGTTAGGCAATTGGATATGTACCTGTAAAGGAGATAGCAGACCCCTGCCCCCTCCTCTTCTTTTCTTTATTCTTTCTTTATACAGGGGGCAGCCTCCTCCATCTGTGTCCCTGCTCTAGTATGCTGACTCTGCACAGGGCAAAAACAATAGGCAAACTAACTGTTCATTAAAACCTCTAAAACTGTGAGCTAATATAGACTTTTCATCTTTTTAAATTGGTATCTCTGATATTTTGTAATGGCAACAGTAATCTAGCACACTGTAATTATTATGAGGTGACTAAGTTCCCTGAGTCACTGAATGAACTAGAAAAAGTGTCTTTTGACTCAGTTCTGGAAAGAATCATTCATCTGTTCAGCCAACCACCAGATATTGCCAAAGACAACTTAGCCAGATGCTTCTGTACTGACCAATATAGATCTGTCTTGAAAACTTGTTTTGGTGGGATTATAGCCAGAATGATAAAGATAGTGTCTAAGATATTTGGATAAGGTTGCTGAGGCAACTCCTCACTCTCAGCAGTTTGGTCACATAAGATCATAGTAGATTGTGTTTTTAGAGCCTGGGAATAGATTGTGAAGTCTACATGTCTACTGAGATAGCTACATACACCTTAGGATGTTGTAAACTTAACACTTTCAAAGTGGGATTATTGAAACAACCATGGTAAGAAATCACTTTTACACCATTGTATCTAGTTTACAAGAACTTTGTCTCTTGGTGTCCCCATGGCCACCATATGAAGTCTCATTACTAAAATTCACATTTCAAGTAAGGAAATAGAGACTGGAGATAGACTGACTGAAGCAAAACTCAGTGTTTCTACTTCTAAATAAATACTGCATATGGCCAGCTTATGGAACAAAGAACTTCTTCCACATGGGCAGTATTCATGGCCCTGCTACAGGTGAGGTAAGGAGAATAGAGGGAGATGAAGGGCTGCCATGATAGAGCCAAGACCAGGGTCATTGCTGAGGGACTGTCATCCTTGGTTTATTATCATGGACTCTGGACTGTCACTAGACAGAAAGCATTCCAAGGCTATTGTAGTGTGTCCTTGTGGGTGGGAGTGACTGAACACCTGGGTGTTTTGAGTAATGGCTCTGCTAGGGGAGGAAGAATGGAGCATGGCATCAGAGAACTCTGGGAGGAACAGCTGTGGTTGGCTTGGGTAAACTTGGCCTCTGGCACCAGCTCCTGTGTCCAGGCCCAGCTAGCTGGAGGTGCTCCTCACAAAATCCTGGAGAATCTATTCTGGTTTCTTCCCCAAAGAAAAAGAAACAAAAACAATAACAACAAAACCCCACATATACATTGTGTGAACACTTGCCCTGCCTCCTTTTCTCTTTGTCAGCAGCACTGCTGAGTCTCCCTGTTTGAATCCATCTAATTGCATTCTCACACTAGTAATAGTTTTTCCTTCCTCAGAAGCTCAACTCATTCTAGTATGAGTATGAGTCTTCTGCATTCACACAACTCAGAGACTTATTTTTCCTCCAATATTCATAAGGCATTGCCTTTAATGACAACAGCCAGTTACATTTCCAAAATATCTTCATTTAATTATATTACCTTTTCATCCCAATGAGATCACTCAGCTTGAAGATATGCCAAGACATTTTTGAGGATAAAAAAACTGAAATAAAATCTGTAGCTGATTTTTTTATTCATTGCCAGACCATAAAATGATAATTCATAGATCTATAGAGGAAGAACCTTGCTAGAGAGTGCTGCATTCCTATGACAGGGATTGTTTCTCAGAATGGAACACATAAGGGGATAGCCACAAATTGCTATGGTACTGTGCCAAGGTCACTACATGCAGGTGTCCCAGAGTCTGCTTGGGACCATCATAAACAACAGATGCAACACAAAAATATGTCTTTGTAGTTGTGAATGTCCATGCTGGATAACTTCACTTGACATCTTCACACACCTGGGAAGAAGGAACCTCAACTGGGGAATTTCTTCTTTCGGAGAGGCCTGTGGATATGTCTGTGAGACATTTTCTTGATTGATGAGTGACATGGGAGAGCCCAGCCCACTCTTGACAGGTGATCTTCAGTTGTACAAGAAAGCTGGTCAAAGGAGCAAGGCAGTAGGCAGTGTTCTTCCACAGTCTCTGCTTCATCTTCTGCCTTGAGGTCCCTGTTTAAGCTCCTGCCTTGGCTTTCCTCAGTGATCAACTGTGATTAGGGTATGTAAGACAAATAATCCCTCTCCTCCCAAAGTTGGTTTGGATCAGGGTGTTTTACACAGCAATAGAAGACTAACTAGGACAATGCCCTCAGCAGAATGAGAGCAGTTAATTTTAAGACAGTTTAAGACATTTTGGCAGTTTATAATGCTATGCAAGGGAAGGACACCCTACACCTGCAGAAACAACGAAGATGGATTGCACTGTAATTAAATGTGTCTCCTCCTCAGCCAAATCCACTGGGGAAATAGTACATAGATAACATCAACCAAAAGTTTGGCAACAGGAGAGCGAAGAGCAAACCAGAACACAGAGCAGTTTATTTTACACTCTTTACTAAACACTTCATGTACAAAATCTTATCGGATATTTATGAACATCTGAGATGTGAATATCACTTCCCACTTTACTGGTGAGGAATATAGGACATAGAGAGGCTATGTAACTCAGTTAAGCTATCTAGTATGTAGGCAGGAATGGCACTTCCAGCTAGTTTTTGTCTAATCTGGTGAGACTATCTTCAGTGTTAACTTAAAAAACACATTAAGCTATATCCAGTTATCAGAAGAAGATAAAACAGCTTTGGAGATGGGCAGGGAGATAGTGGTACAAAATGCATATATATTTATAAATACTTACTTGAACACTTAAAAATGGTTTGATGGAAATTTTAACATTTTAATACAGTACAAATTATAGAGCAAAAGTGAAGAGACATCAGATGGCTTCCTTCCTTTTTCTCTGTTCAAGGCTCTAGGTTCTTTCTCAACACCAAAAAGAATGAATTAAAAATGAAATCTTAAGTTGTTATATCACAAAAATTAAAACTGCTTTACTTAAAAAGTCAAGTGATTGTTTGCAAGTAGAGGTATAATGCACTAAAGAAAGTCCAAAATCCAGAAGCTTAAAAAATAGGAAAAAAACAATTATTTCTCAATGTAAGCTCTATAGAAAACATTGATAGATATTTTATAACAAAGTGTATTAAAATAGACAGTTGCAAGAGCCAGTTAAAAGGTATGGTCCTCACACTTACTGTTGCTTCTCTTCCCAGTATATGAATATGTGGGGTATGGTGGATTTATGTTTCTGAAACCAGTACAGTTGGCCAGGGTCAAAGAACTACTTACTTCTTACCAAGACTGATGCTACTGGTTCATTGTATCCCCAGTGGGAAAATCCTCAGCACTCACTTTCCCCTGTCCTGGATGGACAAGGAAGCACAGCTCCAAAAAGTTCAGCAAGTGGATTAGAATATCTAGGAAGCAGCCTCATTGTCAGAGGCTATGGAGTCCAGACCAACGCTTGTCCTGAACACAGTGCCCTTCTGAGTTATCCTTCCTTTTTGAATAGAAATCTACTCTAAGTATACTTTGATTCTTTGTCTTCCTGTGACTGGTTGATTTGCTTAGTTATGTCTTTACATCCATGCTGAATCATGTAATAGAACTCCCTCCCAATTTAGGGTGAGATACCATTCCACTGCATGTACATCTGTTTCCTTTAGCCATTCATTTGTAGATAGACACTGGGTTGTCCCCATCTTTTCACTATTGTGTGTAAGGTTGCTAATGAACATATGTTCACAAATATCTATCTGGGTATTTGCTTTCAATTCTTTGGGGCTTATGATAATTTTAATTTTTTGAGAAACTCAATTCTGCCATCAGCCTTGTCTGCAGCACTTTACATTCCCAGCAGGAGTCTGCAGAGGTTCCAGTTTCTCCACCTCCTTGACAACACTTCTTATTTTTCTCTTTTTATTCTAGCTATATTAATGGATATGAAGTGACATCCTACTGTGTTTTGATTTGTATTTTCCTAAGAATTAATGACACTGAGCAGCCGTACATGTGGTTATTGGCCATTTGAAGAAATATTAATTCAAGTCTTTTGACTGCTTATACTTTTGTTTTATTTATAACATTTTAGTTTTATTCTATTATTGTTTGTTTGCATCATGTCTTTGTGTATCATGTGTATTTACTGTAATAATATATATTATTTTATTATAATAATAAATAGTTTTGGGAGGCAACCAAGAGCTATGGCAACAGTCTGTATTGTTTTGGGAGTCTTTTTTACTATTATGACCAATAACTCAAAGGGAAGTTTCCTTTGCCTGTCACTGGGACTTTTGACTTTTTGTAAGATAACTTTTAGCTATACATGTACATATATGTATGTGTGTGTGTGTGTCCTGTGTTTTAAAGTAAGCTTATAAAAATAATGTTTCCTTGTAGTTTTTACAAACATCGTTAGTGTTGTTTCTCTTTCTGACCTCCATTTCCCTCCATATTATTCTCTCCCCCTCCTTCTCCACTTGGTGCCCCTCCCTCCCATGTTTTGCATTTCTCCTGTGAAGTCACAGTTGTCCTACTAACCCCTCTCTAGAGCTGCTTCTTTCCCACCCCACACCATGGACCCTTTCTACTTTCCTGCCCTGTGTGGTAGCTTCAGATTTTATAGTCACATCTAAAGATTAGGAACTAGGATCCACAGATAAGAGATCCATCCAATTCCTTTACCTTCAAGTTCTGATATTCTGTCTGTCTTCTACTTGCAAAGATTTCCTCTGAGCTTTCAAATTTAATTACAGAGTTTTCCAGTTCTATCTTCATTTTAGCCTGAGTTTTCTTCTGTATTTCTATCTCTTTACTGAATTGAGGTGTTTTTTTAAAGTATTTTATGGGCTGGACAGATGACTCAGTGATTATGAGCACTAGTTGTTTCTTGCAGAGGACCTAGGTTCCATTCCTAGCACCCACATAGCAACTAACAACATTACAAAACTCCAGTTCTAGGGGATCTGATGCCCTCTTCTGTCCTTCATGGGCATTGCATGACATGGGTGCTCTTATACACATGCAGACAATACACTTCTACACATAAAATAAAAATAATAAAATATTTTTAAAATCTTTTATTTAATATTTTTATTTTAATGTATAGAAGAGCACCCAGGTCATGCAATCTCTGAGGAGGTCAGAAGACAGCATTAGGTTCCTCTGGAACTTGAGTTACAGATGGTTGTTAGACACCATGTGGGTGTTGGGAATTGAACTCCAGTCCTTTGCAAGAGCAGCGAGTGCTCTTAACTGCTGGGCCATCTCTTCAGACACTGAATTCAATTTTTAAATGCTGAATTGTCTTTGCAGTTGTATTCAGCTATATATTTGTGTTTTCTTGGACTTCATTCAGGAGTTTATTCATACTCTCTTTAAGTTCATTGAGGTTTGTAGCTTTATTAAACTTGAATTTTTTATCATGTTTATGATTATTCTTTTAAATTCTGTGTTTTGGGTTTCATCTGGATAATTTTTATTGTAGAATACTTCTGTAGGACTAGTGGGTGTTGAGGGCTACATATTGTCTTGGCCTTTCATAGTGTAAATTGTCCAAGGTTTTGGAGTAAATGGAAGATCGGGAGGAAGTTGATGGGAAACTCACATACAAGTATGATGTATAAGCTGCATGACCCAAAGCAGGCCTGGCAATGTGGAGATGGCAGGGAGGTGGGTATGGTTCTGGCCTAATTACCGAGTTCTCCTACTTTGTGATCTGTACAACACAAGCTAGGCCTGGGAGTGAGGGGAAGGCAGCTAGGAATAGGGGATGGGGGAGTGGTATGTGGGGGGACAGAGATGGGGGTCTTCAAGTTTTGGGGGACAGTGCTAACATCTTAACAATAAAGAGTCTTTCAAGCTGTGGTGATGGGGAAATCTTCCTTGTCTTGGTAATTTTGTAAATTGCTTTGGCTGGAAATTGGAATGCTCCCTTGAATGGGAGTGGTGAGCCAACATCCTAGTCTTATTACTGATCTTAGAAGAAAAGCTTCTAGTCATTCATACTATGGTATTAGCTAAGGAAGTATCACATATATGGTGTTTGTTATGCTTGCAGTATTTATCTTGTATTCCTAATTTTTAAGTATTTTGGTCATGAAGAGGATTTTTTTTCTGCTTCAGTTGAGAAGACCATGCAGAGTTTTTCCTTTACTGTTTGAATTTGGGATATGGCATTGTCAAATTTCTGGTCATGGCCTATAATCCTTCCAATGGGTACTGAATTCTGTTAGTATTTTCTCTATAAAATAAAAGTGCATTTATTAGATTGTCTTACACAATATGGGCTGGGTATTTCAACAGTGGCTATATGCAAGCTACACAGGCAGAGAACTCAGAGGCTCTCAGTTCAAGAGTCTGGTCCCCTCATCAGTCCCTGTCAGACACTGATGGCCAATGTCCTAATTTGTCTTCTCTTACTGTGATAAGCACTGTGACAAAAGCAGCTTGGGGAAGAAGGGGTTTATTTTGCCTATAGGTTACAATCCATTCTCAAGGAAAGCCAATGCAGGAACTTGGAGTTAAGAACTGAAGTAGAAACCAAAATGGAACATTCCTTACTGGATTGCTCACCCTGACTTGCTTAGCACTATTCAGTACAGGCCCACCTGCCCAGGTATGGCATCTCCCACAGTGGACTGGGTCCTTCTACATCAGAAATCAGAAAATGCCTCACAGACATGCCCACAGGCCAGTATGACGGAGGAAATTCCTCAGTTGAGGGGTACTCCCCTCCTAGTGTCTCCAGTTTGTGTCAAGTCAGCAAACATGTTATAATCAGCATGTCCTGGAAGCTCGCTTGAGAGGTGCTGTGTTGAGTCTGTGTTGAAAAGCTGCAGAATCAGGCAGTGCCAGCACTGAAGAGGGACGAAGGGAGGACACACCATGTCACATTCCCAGCAATGGCTTTAGGATTCTCCGAGAGTTCAGATAGCTATAGGACAGAAGATGGGGTCCTGTGCCCAGGGTTTCCAATGAATCAACCTCATAGTTTCCTTTTCTTTAGCTAGAGATGACAAAGTGCTTTGTGAAGTTGTGGTGAGGAGTCCTCAAAACATAAAGCCCTGAAGCAAAAATAATGTCAGGCTCTATCATTTTTTTAGCTCCAGCTGGGCCTTGAGAAGTTGCTGTAATCATGAATTGGTAATAAATACCAATGCAATGGCTTCTGCACCAGCATCATTCATAGTAGTTTCCAAGAGTGAAAATTTAGAAATAAGGTCAATTACAGTCGATACAGATGTGAAAATGACATGTCTAAACTCAGAAAGAATAGTTTCCAGCATTTGTATTTTTACTACATGGTCTAAAACTCCTGAATTACTTCTGGTCATAATTGAAAGCAGTCTCATATAAAGTTTAAAATTTAACTTTGTAGAGTAGAATGACCTTCCTTAACATATGTGAAGGAAGCTGAGGCAGGAGGATCAGGAGTTCAAAGTCAGCTTGAGTTATAAAAGTACATTAAAGAAATAAAATGCTAATAGTAAAAATAAGATGATTAAAACCTTGGAACTGAGGCAATGATGTTTAAAGGACATAATAGTCATGTTTAGCCATTTTCAAGGTACATACTCTCTTGTAATATGATCATTATTTAACTGCCTCACATTCATTGTGGAAATGGGCTTACAGCTCCTCTTAAAGAATAAAAAGTGGCAAAACATAGTCATGTGCTCTTGTGGGTAATAGCCTGGAAAATGTGATGAATTCCCAATCACTCTTCCTCCTCCAGTTCAATCAACTGGTCCTAGCTGGACAGTAGAACCCAGGTATAGAGTTCAACCATTGAATTCTCCCAGCACAACCCTTCCTCCCGTTCAGCTCAGCCCTTTCTCTTGGGATTACTATGGCCCAGATACTTTCTGTCTTTCCATACCTGCTTGCCTCTAGATCACTCTGTGAGCTAAAGAAGTGCATGGATTCTTGTATTAGTCAATTTTCTGTAGCTTCGATAAAACACCATGACCAAGGCAACTTGGTTTATTTGTCTTATGATTCCAGAGGGATTAGAGTTCATAATGGTGGAGGAGGCACGGCAGCAGGGGTGATAGGAGCAGAAAGTTGAATGATCATATCTTCAAGCAGACTCAGAAAGCACAGAGTGACTATAAATCTGTCAAGGCTTAAAAACTCTCCAAAACCACTCCCAGTGATGTGCTTACTCCAGCAAGGTCAAACCTCCTAAAATTGTATCACTGACTGGGGACAAAAGGATTAAATACTTGGAGCTTATGGGGCACATTCTCATTCAAACAACCAAAACTCTTGTTCTGTATGAGAAACTTGCCTGTTCTGTAAGAGAAAGACCTAACATCCTACCTGGCAGTGCAAGAGACTTCCTTTGCCATAAAATGCCTCAGCCGGCAACAGGCTCTCCATATCTTGAGTTCTAAGCAGAGCGACACACCCTGTACAAAACTGTCTGTTTTCTCTTTTCCTAAGCTTTGATGCCTCTGCTTTTCACTCTGTACCCGAGCCTTTCCTGAGCCTTTACCCCACACACTCAAGATTATTTTTTTCTCTTGGAATTGGAGACCTGCCTTTTTCCTGAATTTTTTTTTTTCTTTTCCCCTCAAATTTCCTGAAGCTCATTAATGAATCTTGCATTCTCCAAAAGCTTTTAAAAACATCTCTCAAAATTTTTTCCACCCTATCAATCGTGTCTGGTGGGATATCTCCTGCCTAATGTGAGTTTGCAGAGCTGTAGCACCTGTGGTCCCTTCTCCATTCTTGATGCAGGACACACTTTCCTGGCCTCAGGCTTCAGGATTGATTAAGCTTCACTGTGGAGCTGAGAACCATTATTTCCAGGATCCTCAAAGCAATGTTCTGTGGTCTTCCAGGGCACCTGATTGCAAGGCAGTGCCCTTTCGCTTTTCCTGCTATGGTCTCGTCTCTCTGAGAACTTTTCTTAGTTTATGATGCTCCAAAGTTTTGCCATGGGAATGGTTTTTTTTCTTTCATTGTGTTGATCATTTTACTGGACCATTTCTATTTTGCATACTATATTTGTCATGGAACCTCACATGTAAAGATCTGATTGTTCTGTAATTATAAAGATGATTATATGTATATAATTATAGATAGTTACAGTCCCAGCTCAGTTCCAGGGAAAGCTTTAAGAGATCTGGAAAACTGGGATGTTTGCCCTCCCAGGTACTTATGTTCAAAGAGATATGGACTGGAAACATCTATAGGGCCCTGCACCTCAAGAAATTTTATTCACACATCAAAGAGTTGGACATAAGGCTGAGATTCATTAAATTTCTTTTTTATTTGAAAATATTTTATTTATGTGTGAGTGTTTTGCCTGCATGTATATAAGTGCACCAATGTCATACCTACAGAGATCAGAGTAGGGTGTTGGATTCCCTAGATCTGCAGTTACAGATGGTTGTTGCATGTGACTGAACCCAGGTCCTCCACAGGAGCAGCCAGTGTTCTTAACCACTGAGCCATCTCTGCAGCCCCTCATTACAGTTCTTAAGAAACTCTTTCAAAAGTAAAGAGGGATACTTGAATTCTTCCTCTTTATATCCAAAGAAAACAAATTTCTATATTCTCCAACTGTAAGGCATCCAAGCACTGAGAAAGGAAGGGTGAAGCCCAGGACTGAGGGAGGGCAATGAACAGCATTTGCTGAAAGTGTCTGGTGAATACACCTGTGATCCTGAATGATGCTGTGCACATCACAGCTACCGCTGCAAAGATCGCAGTAAACAGCCAGCGGCTCTGCGGCGCTCATCTGCTGGCCTGTCTCTCAGATCTGTTTTCAGCAGGCAGCCTTGTACATGCTCATTCACTTTCTGACCTGGCTCAGGCATCTCCTATCCTCCTCTGCCATTGTTCTTTGTTTCCAACACTTACCTGGCCCTTAAGTTTTTGTAGCTTTATTGGAATTTATAATCCTGTTTCTTTTCTTCTTTGATATTTTGTCAGGAAAAAAAAATGAGTGAAAAGCTCTTATCCTTCCACCTTGACTTTGCTACCATTTCAGAATTTTTTTTCCAATTTACACTGATAATCAATATTTCACAACTTAACAGATTTCTAGTTGATTGACTTCATTCTGCAAAATTAATATAGTTTTTTTTCTTTGGATGATTCATTCCTTAAACTATTTTTCTCTGGCAAATATTCTATCATATATAAGGGTCTCATTATGGATATCCCGCATGATTCCATTGTGTGTGTCTTCCATTGGGATTGAATTCACAGGCTTTGAATTCAGTGTTTGGGAGAAGCCAGTCTTCTCTACACACTAGCATGTCTTATCACTTCAGTCCTTGCTTCCATGGCCACAGAGAAAGGCAATTGCATTTTGTGAAAAGAAGCAGCATGTACGAGTGTTGCATGCCACCCTCCCTTAAAGATTAGATTCGTCTCTTGGCTTCTTGTCAGTTATTCTGACAGGTTAAAATTTATTTTATTTACCAAATAGAAATTTCACTAAAGGATTCTTTTATGCTATTAGATAAGGACTGAGCCAATGACACATTGTAGTGAGAGATTTCCCAATGCTCTTTTAGAGGCTGGTATAAAAAGCTGCAAGAACATCTTTTCTGCAAACCTGGGAAGTGACTGGCATGGATCCTGGAGACATGTCTTGGGAGTGCCCCTGACCATGATGTAAAGTGTTAAATGACCCACTACAGGATAATTGCCTCTACAATGCCAAGTTGGACTGAGAACTCACATCGAACCCTTTTAAAAACTAATTTATTTTGGTTTTTATATATTTATTCATCACAAACCTCAGCTTAACAAATATAACTAGATCCTCAGAGCACACGGAAATAATTTAAAGAGGGAAAACATTTCTTGACAGCGAAGATATTTTTTTCTCACTTTTTTGAAAGATTTGCTAGAGTTTTGCCATGAACAGGGCATATGAAATGTTATAAAACCTAAGAAACTGTTACAGCTCTCCATAAACTCAGTGAGAATTCTGACAAAAATGGTCAAATCAACTTTTTCAGAAATATGGAAATTAGCATGAGTAGCGTTTAGAGAAGTAGAATGTGTGAATCTTGATAGGGACACCTACTGTGCCATTTAACTTGTCTTATATCAATCCACCTCCTACCAGCTCTACCACAACCCTAAAAGCCAACAGTCCATTATTGTGGTGGAGATGAGCAGACCTACAGCCACCTGGAGAGGAAGAGTCGGCTCTCAGCCACTGCTCTGAACCTTTACAAGAGAATTCTCACAATTCGCTGTTCAGTGGAACCACAGACACCGCCATTCACAGGGCATGTCTCCATTTGTCCTAAATTAAAACTCTCGGTGAAAATGACTTTTTTCCCAATGATATTCATTGAAAATGAGTTCTTAATATAATACCTGCTTAAAATAACAAAAGTTAGAGCAAAGCTCCAAAAAAAAAAAAAAAAAAAAAATCAGAAGAATGAGATGTCCTCTAACAGACTTGAAAAAAAAACACCATATTCTTGGAAATCTGCAAGGTCATATATACGACCTATCTGCAAGGTCATATATTCAACCTATTTTCAGGGCTTTGAAAAATGCCCAATACTGTACATATGTCCCAAAATAATCTGATGTAACTGTTATACTCATATACTCTTATCTCAGGCTGTGTTTGGAGTTCTGTGAAAGCTGAAAGTGAGGGCTGACACAGGGCTGAGGTATATCTGCTTGGACACGGTCATTGTGATGGAAAGATGACAGAGAACACATCGGCAAAAGGTGGCATATCTATTACTTCTAGACATTTAAGGAAATCTCTGTTCAAGCACTTAACCATGCCATTAAGTTAATGCAGCAGAGATGCTGGTGTCACAGTCAGAGAAGCTACTACAACAAAGGATTGAACAGAAGTCATGAATTTGGCTATAACGTATAGGGACAGTAATCCCAACTTACAAAAGAAGCAAAGGACCAAGAAGAAATGTATCCTATTTGAAGAAAAAAAAAATCTGTCAATATGAAACACCTATGATGAAGCCCAGACATTGGACATTAAATCAGCTATTTTAAATATAGTCAAAGAAATAAAGGAAACATGCACAAAATATAATTAATACCCATATCTGGTGATGCAGGCTAGTTGGAATTCTGATGCAGGAAGATTGTAAATTCAGGACTTGCCTGGACTTGTCCAGAGTTAGTTTGAGGCCAGTCTGAGTAACTTAGTGAGACCCCCTATCTCAAACCAAATGTAGAAAGAGGCTGGGGATAAAGTAGCTTCATCGTAGTGCATTTGCCTAACAGACAGAAAGCCAGCATTAGAATTTGTACTTCAAATACACACACACACACACATACATAAGTATATACATAGGAACTAAATAATATCAAAAAGGGGATAGTGATAAAAATGAATCAAATCAAAATCATGAAGTCAAAAATATCGTATTTGAAATGAAATATTTACTAAAGGTATTCCATAGCAAATTTAATGCAACAGAAGTAAGTACTGGTGATTATGAAAACAGGTGAATCAAGGACATCCAACAAATCTGAGTGACAGATATTTTTAAATTAAGGAAAAAGTAAGAGTCTTAAAGACCTGGGTCTGTGTGTACTATAAATAAGGGTACACACAGACACACAATAGGATTATTAAGGGAGAGAGAGAGAAGAGGAGAGGAAGAGAGAGAGGGAGAGGGAGAGAGAGACAAGTGGATTTTAAGATATCTGTGTATCCATCACAGTCTTTATCTTCACAACTTCACACAATAACTTCCCAGAGCCATCTTTTAGAGAATCCAAACCTGGCCTTCATGCATTCTTGGAACCAGGGTATAAGTGTTCATGACCCTAATGCATTTTACATGCTGTTTATAAATCAGTCCTACATGGATGATACCAGGTTCTGCTGACAGCTCAAAACAGCCTGATCCACATGTACCCCTTGTGCCTTCACGACAGAACCTGGAGCAACACTTCACTAGACAGCCATTTAAAACAGTGTTTTGTGTTGGTTTAGTCTTTTCAAGCATCTTCCATTCAAATGAATGTTTTTCAAAGGGGTTTTCAGTTTTACCTTGAAACCCTTCGTGGGTGCACATCACATGTTCATGGCACTTTTTCTACTGTCCAGGTGCAAAGTCCATGTTATCTCTTTAATGACAATCACTTTGCAATTTTAACTGAGTTCAAATGCACATTTTTCATTTTTTTGCTTTCTTTCTGTTTTCTCTTGACAAATCTGGCTAAAAGTAACAATCAATAACCAAGCCACAGCCTGCATATTGCTCTCTCTTGAGGTGCTCTCCAACAGATAACTTAGCTGATTACTTAAAAAATATTTATTTTATTTTTATTTTTATGTATATGAGAGAGAGAATTCAAAGGTCAAGCTGGGATTGGAGAGATGGTTCAGCAGTTAAGAGCACTGGCTGCTCTTACAGAGAACCTGGGCTCCATTCCCATGGTAGTTAACAACTGTCCAACACTCCAGTTCTAGGGGATGCAGGCAGTTTACACTTTACAGTTTATACTTAATAACATTAGCAACCATTTACATTCCACATTATATTAGATATTCCAATTAGTGCACCTAAAGAAAGAAGTAAAAAAAGAATCTTTATTTACAGATGAATTTTTTTATACAGAAAAGTTAAAGGAATACATTGGAAAATGGAACTAGTGAATGAGGTCAGCAAAGTTACATGATATACAAGATCAATAAATGAAAAGAATTATACATTAAATTATACAGAGTATTTGCAATGAACACTATGAAAAGTAAGAATTCTATTTTGTAATAATATCACAAAGAAAAAGTACTTAATACTAAATTTAGTGCAAGAATTGTATACTGTGCAATATGAAAAAGAAGTATGAGCTCTAAATAAATGGTAAGGCAATTTATGTTCTCCGTCTGAAAGGTTTAACATCCCGAAGACACAATATTCCCACAATGGTCTTTGAATACACAGAATCCCTGTCATCATCCAAGCTTCTTGTTTTTGTTTCTACAAAAATTGACAAGCTGCTTCAAAGGTTCCTTTAGAAAATGTAAGCAATTCAAAGTGGCAAACATGGTCTTGAAAAGGAAGAACACAGAAAATTTTCAGCCTCATTGTTTCTAAATACACTGCAAAAATATAGTAATGAAGACAGTGTGGTCCTGGCACAGATTTGACGTGCATGTAAGTGGAGAAGGCTGAACTTCCAGAAATAGACTCCTATCTTGATAGCCAACTGACTTTGAACAAGGACTCAAGATAGTTCAATGGATAAAAGAATCTTGTAGCCTCATACTGGGCATCATATTCCTTTGAAAGAATGTAAACAGTAGTGTCCACTAACAGGGCTGAAATTAGTGCCCCAAAGAGGATGCTTTTAAGAATAGAACCTGGACAGAAGTATTCATTTATACTGTTTTATGACTTGAACAAGTCACTCATCGCTTTCATTTTCAGATTTCTGTGTGTGAAATAATTACAATAGTTTTCTTACAAAAATTACCTGGTAGTATTAAAGTTCAGTAATGACCTCTTTCTGAGGGTCCAGATGTGCCACAACTACCCCTTAGGAGACCAGGAGTGTGGGACTGGGAAAGGTTCCCTCTTTTCCTCCCCTTATTTTTATATAGCATGTTTTTCTGATTATAAAAGTGACATTTTTAAAATATAGAGAGAAATGTGAATATGTTCTTAAAAGTTTCTATTGCATTTATTTCAATGTAATAAATATGTATTTAAAAATAAGGTGTTATTTGAAGGTAATATAAATAAATACTACATTTTAAAATAATGAATTTTGTTTCATTAATTTCAAAGTAATAAATGTGAAAAATGATAGAGACAGAAAGCGAGAGAGAATACATAAGTGTATCAGTGCATGCATGCCACAGCTTACATGTGGAGGTTGGACTACTTGAAGAAGGAGCTGCTTTTTTCTTTCCACCATATGGGTCTTGGGAATTGAACTCAGGTCACTGGGCTTGGCAAGAAGCATCTATAGTCTGAGCTATGTTTAAATGAAAGTGTAAAATGAAAATTATAGTTAGAATTTTATTATGCTTATGTAACAGTTGGATATTTTATAACCAAAAAAATGTTGCTTTAAAGTTGAAAAAATAAAAATACATGTACATTGTAAAATAATATTTACAATTCTTCATCTACATTTTGCAAAATGTATCCCCTGTAGAATACTTGCCAACATGCTTCTACAAATGTGGTTTGGGAATGCTGTTGAAATACACTTTCTCTTCTCTTAAGAATTTGCAATTTTAGTACCAAGTCCCCCAAACTGAAAAGCAAAAAGAAGCAAACATTTTAAGGGGCTGATCTAGCCAAAAAGTAGCATGACTTCAGTCCTAACCCTTGCCATTTCCCTCACAACCCCTGCTTACTCACCAGGTCACACTTGTGAGTTATGAGCACACTTTACAATCAGCCCCTCACATGGCTTACTGCTGGCGCAGTGCAGGTAAGGGGCAGACTTTTACACCTGACTAATTTTTTTTTTAGTACAGTCCCCTCCTTTGTCTCCCAAGATTCAGGCCTCAGTAGCACCTCCTGGAGTCTGTTTGGAGAGAAACATGCACTTCAGTGAAATGGGGATTGGCTAGCTCTGCTAGAGCAACTCCTCAGTGCTTCTGTTGTGGAAAACCAAGCAACAGAGAATTCAAGCACCTTCCCCCGAGAGTTGGAGAACTTACATTTTATTTTATGCATGCAGTCCTAAGTGAGTGAATACCCCAAAATTCTGTGTGACCCCCCCAATTTAGTTTGCAGGTTTTATAGAATTTTACATGTGATCTTTTAGTAACTGCCTCATGGGTAGATTTAAACTTTAGTTTCCCATAATTTACAACTTAATTACTTAAATGTCACAAGGTAGCCACAAGACAATTTTAGGAAATTATCTTCATGGTTAAACAGTTAAAATTTGCCTATAAAGACAGATTTAATGGCAGCTAGGTAAACATCTTTACAACCTACAACATAGTTTAGTAAACAGGAGAATTATAAACAGGGGCCCCATTGGTTGGCTGTTTATTGCTCCACAGTGTTAGATCTATTTCTTCTGTCAGCTTCTGGTTAAGCATTTAGTAAGGAAATCAGTGCATGGCAGTTTCTTTGTCCTTAAACATACAGAGAGAAATACAAAATCAAGTAAGAGATGTTGAGCGTACAAATCATGTGGTGAACAATATCAAATACATGAATTATATATTTTGTGTGACATGTACCAATTAAGAAATCTCCTGCAGCTGGGCATGATGTCACATCCCTTTAGTGCCAGCAATCCAGAGGCAGAGGCAGGCAGATCTCTATGAGATGGAGCCTGGTCTTGTTTACATAGTGAGTTCCAGACCAGTCAGGGCTCCAGAGTGAGACCTTGTCTCAAAAGAAACAGCAACGGAAAACAAACAACAAACTCGTATGATATTTCACAATAGTGATTTTTTCCACATACTTGAGATTTTTATATTATAATTTAAGTACAATTATAGAATAATATGCAGCAGTCATAAATAACATAGAAAATGTTAGGCATGATGGCATATATCTTTAATCTCAGGACCTAGGAGGTGGAGGCAGAGGCAGGTAGATTCTGAATTTGAGGCTAGGCTAGGATACACTGAGCCTGCCAATGGATAAAGTACAAATTCGGGTGGGGAATGGGCACTCAGAAGTACAATATACCCTTTATTCACTTGTGCAGAACTGTAGCACAATATTATAATGTTGACATTAATTCAGGCAGAATGCACAGAGTTCACGTCACCATAGGATTTGTAGGCAACCTTGTATAACCACATACACTTCCTTCCCTATCTCATGCCAGACATTAATTTGCCTTTCATGTGTAATTTTTTATTATACAAAAGGTACTTCACAGAAGGCTATTCTTTGAGAATCGCTTCCTCACTCATGTAATTTGCTGGAGATTGATAGCAACTGCTTTATGTATCAATGGGTGGTTTCCTTTTATTGCTGAGTACTCTCCTGCAGCAGTATGTGTAAAATGATGCTCATTTTTTAAGCACTGAAACTTATAAATATCTTAAGTGGTAAATAACCCTTTAAGGGGGTGATTAAGAATACTGAGGTAGGGGATCACTCTGGGATATCTTGGCAGGCACAGTGTAATTATAGGGCCCTACCCAAGGAAAGGATGAGAGAAAGCCAGAGGAGACAGAAATAGATTTTGATGTGATTCTATGCAACAACTTTCCTATTGTTGCTGCCTTTGAGAGTGGAAGATGAGACTGTACATACAGAAGCCCCTAGCAGCAAGAATAATCTAGACAGCACTTAGTGCTCCAGACATGTGTGTTTCAGTCAGTGTGCTTGGACAGTGAGAAAGATTGGAATTGGATACTAATTTTGCCATTACTATATGTGTGACTTTGAGTGTGTTGATTTGCTTTATTTTTGTTATTGCAATGACATTCATACCTGAGGGAATCTAACTTTACAGAGAAGTTTATTTAGTTCAGCCTTTGGGACCCTGGAAGTCCAAAACAGCATAGTGCCGGCTCTGCATATAGCTTAATGGCAGGCAACAGAGTGGGTTGAGGAAGAAGATCACATCTCAAATAGGAAGTCTGTGAGAGTTGGAACTGGGTGGACCCAATCTCAGCTTTTGATGATAGCCCACTCTCATGAGAACTCACTGCAAGAGACTAGTGTTGCATTCCTTGCACATCTAGGAATGTGCACATCTCACCACTTCTAGGAGTGGTTAGACTCCACTCCTAGAACACCATACCAGCTCCCATGTCTCACTGGGGAGACCAAACTGTCCCTCTTTGGAGAACAAACCACATTCAAATCACAGCCCTAGATGCCATTGTTTTACATTTCTATTTCTTCACCTAAGGCCTGGGGCTGCTGTTACCTGTTTGTGGTAGTAATAGTTCTAACACAGGCCTATTCTAATTTCAAGTAGATATGTTCTCACCTGTACAGTTATTCCTATAGTGAAATCCTGCAACATATCAGTTGGAATATGTGAGAGCCTGTGTGTTGAACTGACATTTCTCCTGTTTGTAGGGACTGCTGATTTCCTGAACATGCATATTTCTCATTGACGGTGTGTTTCTCCGCTGTGCACAGGGTCCCTACTGGCCCTGCTGAACAAAGCAGGAGGCATAATGTTCCAGGGAATTCACAAGCCCTTACTGAGCAGCTACTTTGAGCAAGTAGGCTGTGAGCCCTAGGTGTAAACAGGGCAACAGCCTGACTCTGGAAATTTCTCTCTGCCCTGACAACTCCAAGGAGATCTTCGGGTAAGCAGGAGCCTCAGTAGGTGGAATGAGAAATGTGGCCAGTGTGAAGACTGGTGTTAAAAGCCAACATGGAGAAAGGTGATAGTTTGGAGGTAAATTTCTTCAAGGCCAAGAAGCTGTAAGTGAGGCACTGAAGGGCACTGTGGTGCACAGGAGAGTCACGAGGAGGCATGGCCCGCTCATGCCAGTAACTTGGACAGGCATTAATGTTACACCAGGGCCCAAGGAGAAACCGCTATTAAAGCTGCTTGATTTTCCCTTTATTCCTCATTCATTACATTCCACAACCTATTTTCATTTACTTGCGTATTATACTTACAAATACTGTTTAAATTTTCTGTGTTAAGCATTTTGTCCAATTATAACAATAGTAACAAGGAACTGTAATGTTCACATCTATTTCTAAAAGATTTCTGAAAAAAAATACATATATATATATATATATATATATATATATTTGTAACAGTAGACTTGCACTGTATTTTACATCAAATAATGAGACAGAATACACTAAACTACTATTTGTATAAATAAAAGTGTTGATAACTAGTAGCTGATTATAAAGAAAAAAGGAAAAATGAAACCTTTATTTTTTCTGATAAACTGTGGCATTTGGGAAATACTTTTTCTCAATGAAAGTATTTTGCTGCTAGTTTCTTCATATGGAGAAATACCACTGAATATTAGCTTATTTAGAGAAAGCCTTTGTTTCTCTCTTTTATTGAAAGGCAGGTCCTCATAACCCACTTAGTCTTCCTCCACACAATGCACCGAAATGCTTTATTTCTTCGAATAGAAAGCATTGCTAGTCCTGAGGTCGCCTGGGCTCCTCTCCAAGTTCTCGCCTTGCTTCTGACACTTACCTGTCTCTTCCTTTCATTTTAAAATTTCTGCTCCTTAAAGAAATGCAATACTCATTGCTTAAATAATAAAATAATACTGAAGACCTTTTTTAGTTAGTTTTTATTGAGACAGGGTCTCCCTGTAGCCCTGGCTGACCTGGAAATTGCTATGTAGACCCAGCTGGCCTCAATCCCACAGAGATCCTCCAGTGTTTGCCTCTTGAGTGCAGGATTACCGGCGTGTGCTGACACGTCCAGTCCACTAAAGACATTTTTAAAAGGTTGGCTTCCATACGCTCTACCCCACTGAACCCTATCTGCTCCCCTTTCTCTTCAGGGCTCTTTATCACCTGCTTAGCCTCATTGGACTGTGTCCTACATCTTGTTCCAGTCTCTTCCCCTCAGTTGTAAATCAAAATTTTCTTTTTCCCAGTGTTCTGGAACTTCATGTTGCCATTGTAAATAGTCTGTTTTCTCTTATGTCAAGTACAAGGCCCATCTGAGCTCTCTACCGTCAAGTCTTCTGACTGTGGAAATCTGTATTATTATTATTATTTTTTGTAAAATTCTTTCATATTGTTTTCTTTTTGATATTGCTTTTGTATTTGTTTTTGTGTTACTTTGTGAGAATATTTCAGATTTACCTTCCAGCTGTTTATGAACTTTAAAATTTTTCTAAAAATTTTCTTATTCTTTGAACATTGCTTTTGTATAGACTCTTTCAATGATCTCAGTGACTTCATTGTTTCTCTTGGGATATTAGCCTATGTTTTTTTGAGGTTGTTTTCTGGCTCCATATTACTTTTGTTTCCTTTTATCTTCTGGATTTCTTTCTGTTTTCTCTGAGACTCATCTTTCATGATAGTGCATTTCCCTACTGGCTTCTTATTAAGGCGTAGACGGGAAGCTCTCTGTGGGCCTCAGACCCAAGCCCAGATTGGGAATATGGGAGAGTCACTTAGGCTTTTTAGGATTGTTAGGTGTTTTTCTTTGGTCTGTTACTTTTGCCTGATGAAGGGATGGGCTTGCTTCAGGTTTATTGTTTTCATTGCATGGAAGATTGCAAAGCTGCAGACAATACAAGGAGTCACTGAGCAAAAGCAGCCAGCTGTGGTTTTGGAGGGGCACACCAAGGGTCCCTGTGACTCTGTCTCCACTCACCAGCTCTCTCACTTAGGGTTCTAATTCTTCCTTTATTTTGGACTCCTATGAGCCATTGCCTAGAAATATCTAGAATCTGTAACTCCCTCCAACTCCAACTCCTGTGTTGCATCAGATGTTCTCCCTGTTAAGAACTGTGATATTCTGAGATGGTGTTATGGGCTCTGGAAGAAAGTGACAGACCTGGGCCAAAGACAAAGGACTTTATTTCTTGTGGCCTGGAAGGCATCTGAACTTCCTGCTTTCATCTGTTCTTACCTCTAGTTCCTAAATCTTTCATAATGCCCATGCCTTTTTTATGATGATTTTTTAATAGAGAAATGTTTCCTAATCAAGAAACACAGGACGGGGAGAGACTTAGTGGGTAAAAGCACTTGCCTGGAAATCCTGATGACTCGAGTTCAATGCCTAGATCCCATGTAAAAGTAGAGGAGAGAACTGACACAGGGAAAATGGGGTCCCCTTTCAGCATTCTTAGTTACATTCATAAAAGAATGTAAGAATGAACGCAAATACAAACTATAGGGCAATTTTATTAGAGTTTAAAGAAAAATTCTCAGGGCAGGCAAGCTGTGCAATTCAGAAGCTGCCCTTAGGAGGAGAACAGAAGGGAGAAGGAAAAAACCACGAAGCTGAGCTGGTGTCAAGCCTGCGTGGAGGTCACACTCTCCACAGACTGGCAGACACAGGGCGGGAACGAGAAGGAAACTTTACAGAGAAAACAAAGAAATCCAAGATGCTGGGGTAGCCGAAAGCATCAAAGAAAGCGTGGTCAGGAGAGACAGCAGAGAAGAGCTGATGCTTTTCTGAAGAATTCAGGAATGTGGTAGACCTGGAGGGCTACATGTCTGTGGCCAGGTCCAGAAGCATTGCGCTGGGGGTTGGGCATTCTGGTCAGGAAAAGTTCACCATCTCATTGAGGCACTAGGTTGTCAGCCAATCTTTTTAGCATGCTTTAAGGTGAACCAAACTTCTTAGGGGTGGCCCTGTGGGTAGGCCACCTATCCCCAAAACTGGGAAGTTGGGTCATCCAGGCCAGGCCAGAGGTTCTTATTCTCTTGGCTAGTTTTCTATTAGGGGATTTTTTTAGATACAGAGCAAACTCCAAAGTTGTCCTCTGATCTCTATACACATGCTGTGGCATGTATATCCACACACATAGCACACACCTACATACACATCACACATATACACGCACATACAATAGTGATAAGTAAGTAAAATTTATAAAAGAAAACGAGTTCAATCTGTCAGTTTGTTTTTCTTATGTTTAGTGCTTTGGGTATCCCATTTCAAAGACATTTTCCCACCTCATGGTCAGGCAAGATTTTTAAATTTGCTTTATTCTTAAATTTTGAATATATTCACATTTAGGTCTTTAATACAAGTCAAATTAATTTGTACTGATAGCATGATATAAGAGTTGATGTTATGCTTTTTCCCTCATAATTATTTCCAGTTGCTTCAGGGCCATGTGTTGGGAAGAGTGAAGACTTGGAGAGGAGCCCTGTACTTAATAGAACAGTGCATCTGTAAACCAGAAAACATGAGGCCAAAGGCAAATGCTATTACTTTGTTCTGACCAAGTGACATTGGGCTGCTCAAGGAAACAGAGATAAATGATATCCTCCCTGCTTTTAAACGTATACATACAAGTAAGCTTTATATATGCACTGTTATTTTGTTCATTCAAGTGGATAAAAAGTAGGATGGGTATGTAGGGTGCTTGCCTAACATGTGCAAGGCCCCAGGTTCCATCCTCAGGACCACACACAAAAAAAGAAAAATGAAAAGAGGGTAGAATGAAAGTAACTCAAGGAGCGCGTCAGCACAAAATTTTAAGACTGCTTACAGCTTGTGGATAAATGATTGCTTACACTGAACTGTCCCAGCTCACCCAGAATGTCTGAGCATGCTCAAGAGAGCTTACGGAGTTAGAAAAAGTTGTACTACATGGCCTTGGACAGAATTTCCTCCAATAAAACCCAACCCAAGGAGCAAGCATGGAGGGGAAGGTCAGTGCAGCTCAGTACCACAGCTTGGGTCAGCAGGAAGGACCAGAAAGTGCTGTCTGACACTCTGCTCTTTCCTAACGCCCCCAAGAAGATTAGGAGGAGGCAGGCTGGAGCACTTTTACCTAGGCCACAATGAGACCTTGAAACTCAAGCAGCCTACATTAAGACTTCTTAGCTGGGGTCTGTGTGAGTGAATCCAGCTTTTCCTCACTTTGCCCCTGGCCACTGTGGTGCTTTGGTTCCCAGATTCCCTCTGGGCCAGCTGCAGGGTTAAGGATGCATAGTAGTTGGATCACTTTGGCTCAGTAGATATGAGGTGAGGTAATGGCACCCAGCAGTAATGGAACTGCTATCCCATAGAGAAAGCATGCCACACTGGAATGTGAGAACTCAGTATTTTCTGCTCTAGGATCAGAGGGGAAAATGTACAGCAGAGAACAGCTTTTGTTTTCTGTTGCCATACACTTGGGAGTGACGTATAAACAAAAGCTACATTAGGTTCATAATTCCAGAGGCTGGAGACATGTTAAGTTCCTCTAGCTATGCTACAATAGGGAGGCAAATCAGAAAAGGAAAGGCCAGGTCATGAAAGTATGTGTGTGAGCAAGGTAGCAAGAGGCCAGGCAGGAGCTGGACTGGGCTCATTCTTTTACATAACAACCTCTTCTTACAGGAATAAATCCACTCCTACTAGACTCAAGATTGCTCTTAATGCATTCCCAAGGGTGGAAACCATCACCTAATTATTATCCCAGGCTCTACCACCTCCTCACTGAATACCAAGGGTCTAGCATGGGAACCTCTAGGGGGATGAACCATCCAAACCACTGCCTGGTTCTTTTGTATTCGTGAAACACTCCTTAATGCTCCTAAGGTCTTGAGCAGAAGAGTAGCACCTGAGCCATCTCTTCAGCTGTGATTTTAAGATGGGTGACTCCCTGTAGTCACATGGAGGTGAGGCTGTTGTTGACAGCTCAGCAGATGCTGCTGTTAGAAGCAGCTCCACCCAAGCTCTTCTCTCCAGACTCAGTGTCCTGTGTAGCTTCTACCCTCACTGGCTTCCAGCTCTGCTGACACATTTCCTAGGAAGCCCAGGGTCACATGAATTCTGCTGAAGCCAAGGCTTTACCCTGTTTCTAGTCCTCCTCCTTAGCGAGTCCTACTGTCCCCTAATTAAATACAGACACTTAGCCTGACAGCCACGGCCAGCTACTCTTCACAGCTCACTTCTCTTTCACTCTCCTGTGCTACTGAGGAGTTCAGTGTTCCACACATCTTGAGTTTCTGCTAAGTGTACAGAACTGATCTTACCATCTGTCAAGGCAAGCTTTGCCTTTCTCTATTCATCAGCAAGCTGGCTTCTCTCAGGTCCTCCACAAAGTAAACATATTTAGTGGCAAGGACTGGAGGTCGGGGGAGTCTCCCTATGTGGACAGAGCAGCTGTACTTCCATGATTCTTCCCAACTCTGCTCAGCATCACCTCCAAAAGAGCGCCCTTCTCATCTAGCTAACAGAGACAGGAAGAAGTGAATGTCAGAGATCTCTCCATGTTTCCAAGCAAGAACGTAAAATGTTTGACATCGATGTTCCAAAACTATTTTCTTTGCTTTTTTAAAAAAAATTTTTGAGTGTAAAAAGCTTAAACTAGCACAATATACACCCGTGTCCCTGTCACCTGAATTGAGTAATGCTTAACTTCTAACAAATTTATTTGCACTCTCATTCTGATGTGACACACATACACCTCTGTAAATCTTTTGAAAACAAATTGCAAACATCACAACATGTCAACTTTGAGCATTTCACGTATATTACCTTAAAGGGAAAATGTCTTCCTACCTGCTCATAATATCAATAAATCAATATTTAATATCTATCTTATCTACAGTCTAAAGTTTCTCAATTGCATCTGAAATGTCTTTCATTGCTGTATTCATTTAATCTAAGTCAGAGATCATACCTTGATACTTGGTTTGCTGTTTTATCTGTGTTTTTTTTTTAAATTCTTTAACAGCTTCTTATGTATTTTGATCATATTCACTCCCATTGTGTCTCTCATCCCTCTCCCACTGAAAGCTTTCTTCTTCCCAAAACATCCCTTTCCTACCTTTGTGTCCTTTTTGCAATGACCTACTGAGTTTCTTTAGAGTATCTTGTATGTACCTGTGTGGAGGTTATTTACTGGCTCATGGCATTTTACCAGTGACAATACACTTGATAGAAAATGACTCCTTATGCACCAGGAGCCATTAACCTTCACTAGCTCCTCAAGGTGAGGCCTCACAAGCACCGTCCTCATCCATGCTGGAATGTTGTTGATTCAGTCTTGTGCAGGTAAGTTCACGGGTGAAACTGCCATGTCATATCCAGAAGTCAGCTTTTCATAGTACTCCTCCCCATCCTCAGGCTCTGGCATTCTCCTTCAGCCCCTGAACCTTGTTCCCTGAGCCTTGGAGAAGAGGGATGCTATATATGTCCAGTTTAATGCTGAGTATTCAAGAGACATGATACTTATTCTCAACACTTTGCCAAGTTGTGAGTCTCAGCATTAACCATTGCCCACAGCAGAAAGAAGCTTTTCTGGCTACGGTTGAGAGCATGACTAATCTATGGTTATAAACATAAATATTTAGATGGCAGTTTGACAACATGCCTATTTAGTAAAACAACAGGAGCGGGTTCCCCTAGGATCTACGATCTCCCGAGTCATGGGCTTCTGAGCAGGTTTGCAATAGCAGGCATAAATTTTTTCCTGTGGTGTGAACCTCATATCAGTTCAGGGATTGGTTAGCTGGTCACCCCATAACATTCATGCCATTATTGTACCATTGGGCTCACCTTGCCTTGCAAGTCAGTATTATAGCATTCATGGTTCACCATTGTGTAGGCTCATTGATGACCTGTGTAGCTTGTATAGCACTTTCCAGTACTATGAAAAATAGCCTTTAGGAAAGAAATTTCCAGCTCAGTTCCAGTTTTATTTCTTTCTGTCCTGAAGCCCAAGTGTGTACTAGTTTCAGAAATTGGGTCCTCTCATTTAGTTCTGATAACAACCAAGAACAATGGCAATAGCTTATATTATCTTGGGGATTCTGGGTCTTCTCTGACTACCAAGTCACAGGGAGGCATCCCACATAAGATCATTAAATCTTCATTTAAAAACTGTTGCCTCCCAGGAGCAGCACTATTTACCCTTGTATGGTGTCTCCATTCAAAATCCTTTCTTTTTTCCCGCCTAAATTCTAGTTTTTCATTAGACTGCAAAGTAGAGGGTTTCCATAAGGCTTTTCATTCATCCTAGGTTTGGTTCACTCCCCCTGCCTACCATCCTCTCTACCCTTTTAGGCCCCTGTCCCTGCTTCATCTGTGGTTTTTGATGGAGGCTTTTTGTAGATTTGTTGTATTTTTCATGTGTTTAATTTTTGAAGATTCTAGACTGGTTATTGTGTAGTAGGTTAAACTGTCCTATATCCTGTTATGTTTGATATTTCCCATTATGATTAGTTTTACACTTGGTACTCTTTATGCAATAATATCTCATTGGTGATATAAGTTTAGGTTAATAATTAGACATGAAGCAGAGTGCCGACTGCTGGACAGTCACATTCATTAGCTGTATTAAACATAGAAATGGTGAGCACACGTGGGCCACAGGTGAACAGAGAGCGACATCTCTAATATCAGTTTGCTACAAGATTGGGAAAGTTTCATAATGCATGTCAGAGGCAGGTCAATAACCAATCTTTGATCATAACTTTCTCCAAACTGTTCTTACACATCTTTCCCAAGATATCCAGGATAACAAAAGTACTTCTAACTTGGAAAAAAGCAGAATCTATGATGTTGATAACAGACGCTAATGGAGGTTGAGAATTGAGGCTATTTTCTTTCTCTGAAATGAAAAAAAATTCACAAGTGGCTCTTGGCATGTTCATCTGCCAGCAGACTCTGGGTTTGGAGGTGCTTGTTGGCTCACAGAATCCTGCTCTAGGACTCCTGGTCCTGCTGAACACATGGCCCTCCCTGCTGGGAATCTTCTTGTTAGGGCTCTGCTGACCACTGAAATACTAGAAAATTCTTCACTCTCCTGTTTTTCCATTGTCTCCTCATGCCACTGCAAGCTTTAGTTTTCAAAATGCCTTTCTGTCCTTAAATAGAATACTTTAAAACAGCACTGTGTCCTCGGGAAACTTTTCTTCTCCAGTTTCAATATCCCAAGTTCCTCTTGCCCTCTTCCTCTGTCCCCAGCACACGCTTTCCAGGGGCTTTGTTTTCAAAATGTGTCTTCTATGCCCCTTGGATCTCTCTGTCTCCGTGACTCCTTCAGTAGTAACTGAGATATCCTGCACACATAGGCATGTGTATACTAAGGAGTGCTGAGTCTGTTTTAAAGAACTCCCATATCAACAGGGAAGAACAAATAGATAATGTTTAGGTTGGTGAGCTGGCATCACCAGTGCCCAGGACATCTTTCTCACCACAAAGCAAATAGCTGTCAATTTCAAAGGAGATAAAAAGAACTTCAGTGTTGCCTTTCGCCAGGAAGGGGTAGGTGGGCAGGGCATAAATTCATGGTGTGTGTGTGTGTGTGTGTGTGTGTGTGTGTATAAGAAGACACGAAAAGTTACAAAGTGAGGATGTGTAAGGTACTAAAAGAATAAAGGAAGGAGAGAGAGAGTTCCACAGAACGACTTTGAGCCTTTCTTGGTGGTCCTGGTCATGTCTTTAGGGAGTGAGACACTTCCATAAGAAGGTTCACATTATAGAGCAGCAGCAGAAATAAACTCGCCCTTTAGAATGATGTCCATGGAAAATAGGTTCAAATGCATCTACAGATGACAAGGTGCACTTCCTAATATTTACATTTACTGAAGAGAAACTAAAGTTTCATTTGCTCTCAGCAGCTTCATTTTCATTTTAAAAAATTAGTGTGTCAATAGACCTTAACATAGATGAAAGAATGTATGAATTCCAGTTAGGGAGAGCCTATGCAGGGTCCTGGTGAGGAAAGGGGTATAAAGATGATTGAGATTCATTGAGATGTTCTGTACAAAACACACAATGATTCATAAAAATGTTTTTAAAACTTGTGTGTGTGTGTATGTGTGTGTATGTCTGTGTCTGTGTCTGTGTCAATGTGTGGGTATGCCCATGTAATTACAGGGACTCTTGAAGGCCAGAGGTGTCCGATTCTCTGGAGCTGGATTTATATGTGATGTAAGCCATATGGGTGCTGGGAATAAGAGTATACACTCAACCACTAAGTCATCTGTTTTTGGTATCTCACCTGATTGAAAATTGGTGCTATTAATGTCATTGCCTTTGTTTTCAAAAGATAATGGGCTGGAGAAATGACTCAGTGGTTAAGAGTGCTGGCTGCTCTTATAGAGGACCCAGGTTTGATTTCCAGCACTAAAATGGTAGCTCACAACTGTCTATAACTCTGGTTTCAGGGAATCTGACACTCTCTTCTGACTTCTCTGGGCATTCCATGACACAGGTACACGTACATACGTGCAGAAAATACACTCATACACATAAAGTAAACATAATAAATTAAAAAGGATAAGAAAATTGAAGAAAGGCCCAATGTAATTCCCTACTTCTTCGGACCCTGGAGTCATTAGTAGGATCACAAAGTCATTTTCCTGACCCTTCCCTGGCATGAGAATCTTTGGAGTCTCAGGTCTAGGATAAGATCATGCAGGGAGGCCTGTGCTTGGCTCCCTGGGAGAATTATGTGGGATGATGCCTCTAGTCCCTTGCTTTGAAGGCCACCCACTACAGCCCACATGTGGCATCAGCTACCAGGGCTACATCTCTGATGTTCCTGGGAGACAGTAGCATTAGAGTGGGTTCCTGTTGTTTCCTGGAGAACAATGAGATTCAACATATTATTACAAACAGATGATTCAAATAAATTACAGTTTACTAAGTATAATAAAGATGTCCATTATACTGTAGGATGCATTTCTTAAGGAAAGGCAAAGTACTGTGTTGCTTATCATATTAAGATATAATAGGACATTTCTTTAATCTTGAAACCTGCTCCCATTGGGCACTTCAAGATATCCCAAGTGGAAAAGAACTTCATTCTCCCGTGGTTTAAATCACCTGTGACTTACACTAATTGTATCCAGCCTCTCTCTCTCTCTCTCCTCTCCCCTTTCTTTCCTTATTTTTTGAGCTGGGATCTTATTATATTGCCCATTCAGCCCTTGAACTCCTGGTCTCAAAGTAATTCTCCCGCTCCAGTTTCCTAATTGACTGAGATTATAGAGGTGTTTCACCAAGCCTATCTTGCTCCGTTCCTCCACAGTAAAACTTTTAAACTACCAGTGGGTCTTCAGGACTCTGGACTAGTAGCTCATATAAAGAAAGGGCTGTCTTGGTAACTCCCTGTTTCAGGCTCCTAGACAGTTCAAAGTTCAGCCTCAGTGCTTTATGCCTTGGGGCCAGGTGAGTACCTGGAGGTCTGGCTGCAGACATCAAGCCCATGGCTTCAATCTCTACCACTGAAAGGCCCTAGGTTCTCTCCTTCTCTTCCCATGTTCACTGAAGTCAGATATATACCATTCCTCAGTATCCACTATGGATTCAGTCCCACACCCTGTGGACTACTAAAATTTCAAATGTTCAAGTTCTTGTATGAAATAGTGTAGTAGACATGTAAACTTCACACCCTCTTATGTATGTTATATGATATCTATATGACTTACAAATGAGGCCATGTAAACCTTATACAAATAGTTATAGGGAATGACAAGAAAAAGATCTATTTATTCAGTAGAGAAGCAATTTTCCCTGGAATATATCCTATCTGCAGCTGATTGACTCACCAGGTGTGGACTTCCCACCTAAGGAGGGCTAAATACTCTTGTCTTTTGTTCTTTAGAGCCTTTGACAGCTTGAAAATTGTTTCTTCTCCAAAAACCTGACTAATCATGCCTCCTGTGAAGAAAGCAAGCCAGACAGGGTCATTCCCATTTACAGAAAGGGCATCTGAAACGCAAAACCTAAAATCAGCACTAAGATATTCTGACTAAGCTCTACTTACCTGCATTCTTAACCCACTTCAGCCTGGCTGGGTCTGCACACATAGCTTGGTGCGTGAGGTGATCAGAGGAGGAACACAATAGAATTTTTCCTCATCAGAGATGAATAAGAACATATGTATATATGTATGCATGTGTATGTATATATAAATCCGTGCTACCTGTTCCTAGTAAGGCTGGAAATAAAATGCCTTTCAAGGGGCCTGGACTAGACTGAATGTCCAGAAAAAGCTCAGCAGGATGGGATCTCTTCAAAGAAGGCATGGGATCTGCTATCTGTTCTAGACAGAGGTAGTTGGAGGTGGCTGTAATATGAGAGGTGTCATCTACATCCCAAGACAGCCTGCAGGTATGCATTAAACCTGCCATCTTTCCTGGACTGGGCCTCTTTCTTCAGCCCCAGAAACCCAACCTCTTACATAAAACTCAACTGTCATCTTGTTCTTCTTTAGGTTCGGTAATTCCGTGCCTTAGTATGTAGTAAAATTTGTGTCTTTTTTTTTCTTATAAACAGAGGTGGGTCTGGAGAAGCAGGCTGGGGATAGATCATCAAGGATGGTAGGCTCTGAGAGCATGGGAAGCTCCTGAAGGGGGCAGGACTGTGAGGCACATGGGGATGCCTCATGAGAGATGCTGCAGATGTGGGCAACTGCGTTCCCACCTCAGTGAGATAGTTCTGTTTCTTTGGGGAACAGCCTCTCTTCATCACTCTTTGGCTGGCTGACTGTAGATACCACAGACCAGTCATCTTGGAGAACAGACACACTTAACCTGTAGTTCTGGAGACCTAGGGGAGTCAAAAATAACATACTTGGAACAGAGATAAAAGAAAATAAATCTCAAAAGCAGCCAGAGTGAAAAACTGTATTGCACACAGATAATGGTAAGAAAATGCAGACTTATCATGGGAGAGAATGCAAACCACAGAACAATGAGATGGTGTCTTTAAATGACTGACAGGGGAAAGATCTTCTCAAACATCATATATCCAGGGCCAGGAAGATGGCTCGGTCAATAAACCACTTGCTGCAAAAGCAAATGTATAAGGGACTGAGCTCGTTTCTAACACTGGGCTTGGAAATGTGAGTCTGGAATACCAGAGACAGCATGGTGCGGTGGAGCCAGGAAGATCCCTGGAAGTCAGGCCATCCAGGCTGGTCTACATGGTAAAGGGTCAGGCCAGCGAAAGACCCCATCTCAAAAACAAGGGTGAAAGGTGCCTGAGGCACGACACCCAAGGTCGTCCTCTGACCTCCATAGCTTGCTGTACATGTGCACACCTGCACCCACACATGCACCCTCTGAACACTAACGCGTGCATGTGCGTGCACACGCGCGCGCGCACACACACACACACACACAGAATCATTCCTTCACCCAGAGAAAACATCTTTAAACATGAAGTGAAATAAAAGTTGACAATCAACGAGTCACTCTTTGTTACTGACAGAGATACACTACAAAAAACCCACAAACGTTTCTTCAGGCTGAAGGAAAATTACACAGGAAACTGGGGTCCAGTGAAGGGTAGAAATGTTTAGACACATGTAGCTTCATGCCCAGAATGCGCATGATGGTTTACAACCGTTACTCCAGTTCCAGGAGATTTGACTCCCTCTTCTGGCCTCCATAGGCACTTCATACACATGGTGAACTTACATACATGCAGGTAAAACACTCATATACATTAAATAAATCTTTGTTTTTAAAAAATGGTGGTACATAATCTCAACATTTGGGAAGCTGAGGCAGGAAGATTTCAAGTTCTAGGTCAGCCTGGGCTACAAAGTGAGACCCTGTCTCAAAAACCATCAAAATTATACATATATATATATATATATATATATATATATATATATATACACACACACACACCCTAGAGCCACCATTAAAAATGACATGAAGATATAAGGAATATAAGGACTCCAGTAGGTAAGAGGTAAGATACTATGGAATACTAGAAAAGAAATCAATCATAAAGAAGACAAAAAATAACACAAAGAACAAAAGATAGATGGAACAACAGAAAATAAATATCAAGGGCTGGAGAGATGGCTCAGTGGTTAGGGACACTTGCTATTCTTCCAGAGGATCTGATTTTGATTCCCTGCACCCACGTGGCAGCTAACAATCCTCTGTAACTCCAGTTCCAGGCAATCTGACACCCTCTTCTGGCCTCTGCAGGGCATTGCATACATGTGCTGCACTTGTATGCATACACTCACAACACATAAAATCATAAGTAAAATATTTCAAAAACAATTATAAACACAGAAGGCAAATGAATCATTAATGATGATAAAGGATCCAATTAATGAGTTCTATACCTGAGCTTTTCAATGGAGGCATCAGTACCCTATTGTTTGAAAGCATGGCAGTGGAAGTATATTGAGTGAAACAGGTAGAGAAAGAGAAGAACAGTGTGCAAGAAACATGATCTCATTTGTATTTTGTTGGCATTTTTCCTTAGTTGCCCCAAGTGAATGTTTAAAATGGAAAGGCTGATATAAAAATATGCCAATTACCAGTATATTATTTATGTGTCCCCAAATAGATTCTGAATCTCTCGTCTCAAGCAATTTTCAGATTGAAAATATATAATTGCTACTTTCAAGTCTGCCCCTTCTAGATTGAGCTGCTGGTGCTTGCTCTGTGGCTGACTCAGACTGTTCATCAGATGGCACAAGCCCCTGGGTGTCGGGTGCCTGGGTGGGGTGTGGGGTGATTGATAAGAACAGGTGTCTCAGGCCTTGTGCTTGCAGGTTACAGCTCCACAGGGCACTAGGCCAGCTTAAGTCAGGACATCAGACTTATCTGTGAAATTTTTGGTAAGACATTGAGATGTATGTCATAAAATTAAGCAAAACAAACTAGCTTGAGGTATTTGCTTTAAATATTATATTATATTGTGAACTTTTTTCTGTGTCTTAAAATGAAATGAAAATCATTCTCCAGCTACAGTGTAAAAGCTGTAAATAAAGGAACACTGCTACATACAGAAGCTCTAACCGAGCCTTCAGCCTTGACAGATGAACCGAAGACTATGAGCCATGGCATACCTTTTCACACCAAGTAGTGTGTACATGTGTCACTGTGTAGCATGTAGACATGTGTTTGTGTGTGTGTGTGTGTGTGTGTGTGTGTGTAGAAAGAGACTATACCAGCATTTAAAAATGATAAGAAACAAGTGCTTTCCTCTTTTACCAGCTGGCTAGCAGTTGTTCTCATATGTCTGTCGAGTGCATGTCTATTCTTGCATGTTGGATGGGCTAAAATCTTAGTAGTATCTACATATCTGTTGATTGCCTGGGAGGGAGCTATTGATCTGATACACTGAAGCAATGTGACCGGGTGGCTGGGGGATCCTAGCTCCCAAGTCAATCAAAGGGAGAGTGTACACAGACAGAGCGAAACTGGCCTGTGACCTGTGGGACAGCTGTTGTGTAACGTGGAAAGTGTAGGTATTGAGAAGTGGCACTCAGTTTGGGACCTTGGAGCTGAGCTCCTTTTTGAGATAGAAGAAAACGCCTTAGTTCTTGGCATGACTCTCTCTTATGGGCATCTTTGCCGCGCCTGCACGGCCCTGGGTCCGAGTCCCTGCGAGGAGTGGCGAGGCTTGATGAAAGAACTCACACACACCATGGAAGTTGAGAAGAAGAAGCCTTTACTAACAAATGTCTCTTCCTTTTTATACTGTTTCCATACGTCATTATACAATCTAACAATCCTTGAGGAACGCAGAAGACCAGGGACCACTGACCCAGTGGCCAAAAAAGATAACAACCTCTGTCCTACGTGACAGAGCACCCCGTGCCCACCCAGGGACTCAGCACTTCAAGGCATGTTTACTAGGCCATAAAGCAGAGGCAGCACAGACAAGATAGTCTCTGCGAAAGGCGGAAGAATGTTCTGCGATTGCGGTCACAAGTTAATGAACAACTCTTAACCTAAGCAGAATCAGACACCATGGCGCAGTCATGGAGGGCCCGCATACCATCACATAGCCATGGAGGGGGTTTGTGTTGGGAGGCCTAATTCCGCACAATTCCCCCCTTTTTATTTTATCATGGCAAGCCTGTCTTAGGTCAGACAGGCGACCCATTCCTTACCCGTCTTAGGAGGGCCTCCTCTCCTGTCTTAGGCGGTCTGGGTCCCATCCTGTCAGTTGCCCGTCTTGGGCTTTGCCACGATCTTCGCCTTTGATTTATTAGAAGGCCCAGCCCGTTTAGGGCAATGGGGCCGAGACCTAGGCTTAGGGGCCGAGGCCACATTTCCAGCTGATGTACAGGGCCCCCAAGTCTGACTGCGTCCTCCTTAACATTTAACAATTGTAATCTTTGATAATGTACTTGAATAAAACGAGAAGTAGTCCTATTTATTTGATTTTTTATATATTGAGTTAATTTTCCAAACAACCAAGGACCAAATGTAACAAGCAATAATAATCCTATTAACGGTCCCAAAATAGAAGATAAAAGAGAAGTAAGCCATGCATTCTCCGCAAACTAACTTATAGCTTGTAATCATTGTATCCCCTGTGGTCTCACATTCTCAGTTCTTAACAAAATGCCATTCAACTCCGCCACAAGCAGATTTAAGTTCTCGTCCCTGATGTTGGGGAGCAACATAGAGTTCCTGGAGGCGGAGCAAAACTCGCCGATTAAATGAGGTGTATCCTGGGGAGTGGACTGATGGAAACACATCTCTAAGCAAGTTCTGTATTGTTGAGGCAGAGATCTGCCTTCCGGTATTGGGGGGTGAGGTCTGAGTGAAGGAATCTTCCAACCCCTAGCCATTTTGAGACCCAAGTCCCACTTTGTAGAGGTTAGGGGACATCACCGGCCAAGGAATATCTTGCTGAATCAAAGATGTGGACCAAATGACATCTCCAGCCTGTGACAGGACTTGCCAGGTGTAGTTCCAAGGTAGATGCTGATGGTCCACTCCGATGATGATTTCAGGCCAGATCATTGGCAGAATTCCCAGAAACAGCAAGGGCATCATCGTCTAGGGAAAAGGAAAAAACAATTTCTACTCAGGGGGATTTTCCCCCTGGTCTGGGTTATCAGGGACTTCTGCTGGGCGAATGCATCGCTCCGGGACCCAGATGGTTTTATCCCTATGGGGAGGGAATATGCATACAGCTCCGCGGACTCTAGCCAGCAGGGGTGTGGACTTTTGCCATTGGCCAGTTATAAGGTCTTTTCACCTCACCCATCCCAACTGCTGGGAGGGCTTACCCCAATGCTTTTCCATAGCTGATTGGCCAGTGCTATCCACTGTTAAAAATTTAAAATAAACAAAATCTTAGCAAGTTGAACATTGGGGGAAAGGACATACTCCCCCCTTTTTATTTTATTAAAATATTATTTTAAGGTGGCATGGGTTTTTTTTTTTTAACAATGGCTTGACCCGTGGGATTGTGAAGTATCCCAAATGTATGAGAGATGTTATATTCTTTGCAAAATATAGCAAATTTGTGGCTGGCATACGCAGGTCCATTATCAGTTTTAAGAACATTAGGGACCCCCATATAGGCAAAGGCCTGTGTGTAGTGGGAAATAACATCTTTAATGTGCTCCCCTGAATGGAGGGAGGCAAAAATTACCTTGGAAAACGTATCCACTGACACATGTATAAATTGTAACTTACCTGCTTCTTTAAGATGAGTAACATCTATTTGCCAAATATGATTAGTTTTTAAGCCTCTAAGATTAACTCTAACATTGGAGGAATTGTGGAATGGAGCACATTTAGAACACTGGGAAGTTATTTGAGTGGCTAAAGACCTGGAACAGCCTGTATGGTGGCTGAGAGACTGGGCATTAAGATGATATTTTCTGTGAAGATTGACAGTCTGCTCCTCCACTGAGGCAACCAGAGGCCTAGTGAGTAAATCAGCCTCGGCATTACCATCTGAAAGTGGTCCAGGAAGATTAGTATGGGCGCGAATATACCTAACGAATATTGGTTGAGTTTGGTCCCAAATTATTCTTTGTAATTGTAATAGTATTGATTGCACCTTGGAAGATGGGGAAACACATGAAGTTGTTTCTAGAGGTTTAACTACTTGAGAAACATAAATGCTATCAGTATACAGGTTAAAGGCTTCAGTAGAAAACAACTGGAAGGCAAGTAAGCATGCTTGAAGCTCTGCCCCCTGTGCTGACAGATCATTAACTGGCACGCGGAAGCGTCCTTTGGGGGAGATAACGGCCGCATACCCTTTAGAGGAACCATCAGTAAACACAGTAGACACATGGGGCAAGGGAGATTCCTTAACAATTGTGGGAAATATTACTGGATGTCTCTTAAAAAAGGTCAAAAGAGGGTTAGGAGGATAATGACAATCAAATACTGCCCCAGTAGATGTCACAAACAGTGTTCATCCATCAAAACTATTTTGTAAATGTTGTAACTCCTCTTTGTTGTAAGGTACTAAAATTTTATTAGGAGATTTTCCAAACATCTGAAGGCTAAGTTTAAAGGCCTTCCATAATAACTGTAAAATTAATTCATAATATGGAATCACAACTCTTTTAGGTGAGGCAGACAGGTGGACCCAATATATAGGGCCCTGTTGCCAAAAAACAGCAGTAGGAGTAAAATGAGAAGGAAGAACAGCCAGCTGCAAGGGCTGATCATAATCAATTTGTTGAACACAAGCCTGATTTAAGCTCTGAACGAGCAACTGAAGGGCATTCTTAGTTCTGGGAGTTAAAACCCATGGTGAGGTAGGATCAGGATCTCCAGGGAGGAGATCATACAAGGGTTTTAAATCACCTGTTTTAAGGGAAAGGGAGGGGCGAATCCATTGTACATCGCCCAAGAACCTCTGCCAATCATGTAAGGTTTTAAGCTGGGATGTATCAATGAACATTTTTTGGGGTTTTACCCCCTGTGGTTGAAGAACATGACCCAAATATTTATAGGGGGGCTGCATTTGTACCTTTTCAGGGGCCAACAGGAGGCCATTGTTTTCCAAATAACCCTGCAGGGCAGCAAAGGCCTGCAGAGCCAAACGCTGATTAGGTGCAGCCAATAAGATGTCATCCATATAATGTATAATATAGAGGGAAGGGAAATCCCGTCTGAGAGGATCCAAAACTGCAGCTACATAAGCTTGACACATGGTGGGACTGTTTGCCATTCCCTGAGGGAGCACCGTCCATTGAAAATGAAGTGCAGGTTCCTGAAAGTTAAGAGATGGAAGGCTAAAAGCAAAATGAGGGCTATCTGTGGGATGTAGGGGGATTGAGAAAAAGCAGTCTTTAAGGTCAATTATTATTACATGCCAATTCTTGGGCACTGCCACAGGCGTGGGTAGTCCCAACTGCAGGGTTTCCCAGAAGGTGGGCAGTCTGTTGCCCAGCGTGGAACACCTGGGCTGCATGCCTGAACATCCTGAGCCACGCCCCTGCCGCTGCAGCTGTGTATCTGGCTTCCAAAGCCAGCCAAGCCGCCATGCCCTGGCACTCTCTGAGGCTTCCCTGGGTGGTGGCTGTACACCCTGTGCGCGAGCCTGCGCCGTTCCCCCCAGCTCCTTCCTGAGGCTAGATCATATGGCGGAGGTTTGCCTGTGGAACAATCTTTTCCTAGGGCTGCTTCTCCCTCGGCGGCCACCCCCTCCTTTGGGCAGGCACCCGCTCCAGTGGAGAAGCTAACATTTACCCTAGTCCCAGCCTGTCTCGGCCCTTCCCCCGCTTGTGGAGGATTTACCTCCTCCGTTTTTGAGTCTTTTGACTTTAGAGACTCCCTGGCATCCTGGTCCAGAATATCAGTAAACATGGCCTGAGCCTCAGCCACCAGTTGTTGGAGGCGGACTTTATCAGTGAGTAGGGCATCTTTTACTAGGCACCATAGGGAGAAGGTGGATAAGAGAAAGAACTCCGGACTCTCCTTCTGTAGGAGTTTTTGGAGATCTCGGCGGATCTCCTCCCCATCTGAAACTCTTAAATCTCCATTAATAAAAAAACCATGGACTAGTCTTTTCTATATCTTTTAAAAACTTCTCCAGGGTGTGGCTCTTTACTGCCATTCCCTGTTTTAAGAATATTTTAAGTTGATCCTGCAGCTGCACTTTCCCCGGCTGATTGCCCATTCTTAACAATGCGTTCTTACCGAGAGGCGTCCCTCTCGGTCTCCAGAACGACCCCGTCCGTGACTCTCCTGCTTTCAGGTCTCGGTGGGAACCTCCAATTGCCACGCCTACACGGCCCTGGGAGTTTTCCTGGGGATTTTCAGGACTGGCTGTCCCCTCCTTTGAAGCTCATACCTTAGAGTCCTTGGATTGACTTGCTTTGTTTATCTCTGTACTAGTTACTTTTGGAAATTCTATCCTCATAATATCTGACAGAAACAAATAAAGGGGGATAAAGATTGATCTTGACTCTCGACTTCACATAGTGTTTTATTCCATGAAGGGAACACATGGAGGAGCGGCTCAGTTCATGGCAGGGGAAGTATGTGCAAGAAGCTGTGCATGTCATATTTGACCAGGAAGTGCTGTATGCGGTGAGCGAGAGAAAACAGCCAGCTTGTAGTTTGAGTTCTCATAGGAAATCAGCCTTAGGGAGATTTCACCCCCTGCAACCACCTGTAGGTAATGTTGACAAACTCAGCCTTTGATCCTTGTAACTAAGCTCCACAGGAATGTCCTTGGGTCTGACCAAATGGCTATCTCACCTGAGCTGAGTTACAAACAGGCGCCACAGGTTTAGCACTTCCCTGGTTCAAAAACCCTGCCTCCCCTTTTAGTGCCATCTTCCTAAAAGGCATACAACTTCCTGGTGGGCTTTGAAGGTTACAGATAATGTCTTTCTGTTAATTACCACATTTGTGTATTCCTGAAACTCTGTATAAGTACCCCCTAGAACAATAAAGCACACGGCTTGAAGAGAGATTTCCCAAGCCCTCATTTTGCGTGTTCAGTCTGTGTGTCTCCACTCATTCCAGGTTACTGGGAAAGTCTCAAGCTCACTGTTGAAACCCGCTGGCGGGACAAGGAAGCAGGTCAGGAGGCCAGAAAGTGAGTGTCTGGTTGTATCCTCCCAAGGCCTGTCCTCAGTAACCTACCTCTGCCTAAAAGTTCCACCTCCCCAAACAGCACCACCAGCTTGGGAAGAAGCACTGAATGCTGGAGCCTGTGGGATACTTTTGGGGGACAAACTATAATAATCTCAATACCTTATCCTGTACATTTGCATGTTAGCCTTTCTCTGAAGTCTCTTGGCAATTTCTATAGATTATATCTTCAGAAAGTCACCCCCTGACATCCTCTGACCTCTAGCTACGTAGCAGCATGGATTTCACCTACAGTGCTACCTCAAGTTACCTTTAACCTCAGACCAGACAACCAGAAACCCTGGCTGAATCCTTGCCATTCATATTACATGTGACATCTCTCTTTAGCCAGGGGGACTTTTTCCTACTGAGGAGTGGATGGGCATCTTCCTCCCTCTCCAGGAATCCATAGATATCCATAGTGCTGCAAACTTCAGAGACTCCACAACAGATCCAGGTCTCTGCACATGGATAGGGGGTGGCAGGCAGGGTCAGGTTCAACTCAGGTCAGTTATGTTTCAGGCTAGTGAGTGAGCCTAGGAACACTGAGCAGTGTGCAGCCTCTATGCACTTTGGTACTTGGCATCATCTGGATGGCCTTAATACCTCTCCTCCATCTGTGAACGCACTCCCAGAAACACTCCTGCTTGCAGAGCATGCTCTGGGATTTGGAAGGCAACACCCCATCAAACGGCCAGACTCATCTCTTGTGACAGGGCATCTTAATGCTCTATTCAAAAAATCTGTAATCATTTAGTAGCTCAAAAGTTGACATGGCAGGGCTTCCTTCTTGTTGCATTCTCAAAATGTTCTCGAGGTGATCTTGTTTATTGATGCATGGAAATGCTGTGTGCAATTAGGGTCCCATTGGCACCTAACGGGGAATTGCCCACCTTTTAACGGGCTTGCAGAACTAGAAGCATGACTCAGTCCTCATCTGTGGTCAGTGACTCCAAGGAACTCGCTGCTTATCTGTAGTTAACAGTAACTGTGTGTATTTGGGGACATTTTTATTACAATAAAACTTATAGGAGAAAATTATAATAGAAAAGCAAATACAACATTAGAGGGAACAGTGTCATAAAACCCCATGCACCCCTTACCCAGTTTAATATTTACCAAGATTTCTTCATACTTCTTATTATTTTTGGTAGTTAACTATTTCAGTGAACCAATTCCTGTCATCATTCTGACCCTGCATGCTTGAGAAGTGATTCTTAAAAATATGGATTTCTAAAATCTAATGATGACTATCCCATCAACAATGTTAAAGGTCCCTGCCTGGCACCTTACAGAGTTGTAAGGCTGTATGGTTGAGCATTAGGCCATCTTGTGTCTTTGGAAGCTCCCTTGTGTCTTTTGAATGACCTTGATTGCTGGCCATTGAGTTGCTGAAACTATTGCAGTTGAAACTGCTCTCTTTCTCTTGATACCTTTTAACTTGTCCTTCTTGCCATATCTCTTACTTTCACAGACAGAATTTCATCACAAGTCATGACCTCCTCCTTTAACAGCCAGAATTCTTTGCAACAAAACTACTTTCCTTGGTCAGTCAGAGCTCTTTATTTAGCAGAGAGACCGGATTTCAGGAGAGGGAGCATAAATACTGAGCTCTTCCCTTTAACTGATGGTGCTCCGAGTATTTGTAATGTTGGCCAGTCTTTCTCTCTGTCTCTCTTCCTCTTTCTCACATACATATACATTCACATCATGAGATCCATTTACATCATTATGGATTTAATTCATTTTCATGACTGCTGTTCCTGTTCTTTGGGTTCTCCACCAAGGAGACTTTCCCGTCTCATCAGTTCTGATTTTCACAAATCCTCTTGGTCCTCAGATGCCGGACTCCATCTCAGAATCCTCATATATCTCTTTCCTAAGATCTGAAATTGGTTGGTCCCCTAAGAAACTCTGCCCCTTCAAAGGCAGTGGGAATCAGTGACCAGTATTTAGAAAATACCATTTGATACCTTGGAGTGGGCACCAGTATTGCCTGTGCATAATTTATAGAACACTCCATTGTTTAGAGCTGGAAAATACATAGTGTTTAAAGCAACCAATGAGGATCAAGGTTGGCCTGTGTTCCTGGCCCTCCGTGGGGACTTTCCTTGGGAGGGTGGATTGCACTGTTCTTCATCTCCCTAGGTTACTCTGCAATATGCCCTTCCCATCTGAGCAATCTTGCTCCCCTGTGCTAGAGAGCTTACCTCGGCTTGCACTGTGGAATCTGCCATGATGCCTCCTGGGAGGCCGACTCGGCCTGGTCTGTGGGCAGTCTAGAATCTCAAAGCTCCTCTGCATCATCATCACACAGAAATCCAAAGCTGACCTTCACAGGACTTATGTAACTGCTTAGAAAACACTAATAACATTTGTGGGTGTAGTTTCTTGATGTTTGGTTTACTTTTTATTTTGGGACTTTTTGAGACAGGGTCTCCTGTAGTCCTAGCTGGCCTTGAACTCACAGAGATCTGCCTGCCTCTGCCTCCTGTGTGCTGGGATTAAAGGTGTGTGCCACCACACCCTGCACAATGTTTACTTTTAGAGAGTGTGTATGGATGGATTTTTCCATCAATCTGGTCCACCTTATTGATTTTCCACAGGAATTTTGTGAAATCTATAAATGATGTAGCAGCTGATTCTATTTCCCAATTATATTTTTAAACCAATGTGTGGTTAGTTATGAAGCTGGCATTAGCTTGCAGCAAAGACGTCACAGGCCTGTGCCCAGTAGACAGTAAAACAAAGCAGAGGACAGTTCCCTGTGAAAGGAGCCTCTGGAGAGTGTTCAATGGCTTCCTTTAAACTGCATTCTGACCTTCATGCTAAGAATATTTCTGCTGTTTCTTTAAACCTTTGCAGATCATATCAAACTGCTGGTTACAGTAACAAAAAGAGCTATTGTCCCTTGTTCTAAGCAGTCTACAGAGCCTGCTCAGCAGGGCCAGGGCAGTCTACCTATGACAAAGGATGCAGGGAACAAAAAAAGACTTGACACATCAGCTGTTTACAGCCTTACTTAGAAAGTACCAGGGCATGAAGGCAAGTGTTATTAATGGGCCTTCTTCTGGCCTATGAGAATAGGTATGCACAGCATATTTTGTTGCAAATGTGACTGCGAATTATAATTATTTCTGCCTATTTTGCCACTTTAAGATATCATGTAATTTTTACTACATTAATGTAATGAATATTTCAAAAATAGAACTAGCCTTCAACATTTCCCAAACAAGCTTGACCGCTCAGACTTTTTTCTAGCTCTCTACTAAGAATTCCACCTTTTGCCACATTTGGGCCCAGGGAACATTAATGCACAATGGATGCTGGAGAGGCCATGGAGTTGAGCAATGTGAGCTTGAGAAAGATAATAGTTCAAGTTCCTTAACCACTCATTTTATGAGCCTATGTCTCTTGAATACCTTGGTTTTGCTAGAGGTCTTGCTAGTTAAGCCAAGGAAAGAGGCTTAGACCCTGTACTCAGGGAGACAGGGTGGACTACACAGGGATGAATTCTGGTGGCTATGGTGTGTGAGGCTCTGTAAGGAAAGGAACAAGTGAAAATAGATGTAAGAGCATTCCAGCTGCTACTTTAGACTTTTCCACTTGATTTATAGTGATAATTCACCAGAAAGTAAGGAACACTTCTGAGAGGAGATACCTAAAAAGAATGTCCCAGACCTGGGCTTACACTCCAGAAGCACCCAGATGTCTTCCCCTTGCCCTGGCAAGACCCCACTGAAAGCCATCATTTCTGCAGACTGTTGTGGGTACCTTCAGTGAAAGTCAAAATCTAGCTGGTTCATAAGAATAAGCTCTAGCATTCTCCTGCAGCATGGTAAAAGCTCACAATGATATGTAGAGTTTGTAAAGAAGCAGGAGACATAAAGTCTATGAATATAAAAAAGAGATGAAGAGATGGAGATGCTACATACCCCAATTTGGTCATTCCATGTTGTACACAAGCACTGAATTGCCCTGCAGTGTTAGGAATAGAAAGGAAAGCAACCAACCTTGACAATCCAGGAGTGCAAAGAGGGGCTTCAGAGTGTCTTGGATATAGGTCCCTATAAGGGCATTGAAAGGATTCCAGTTGGACATCTGTTGCCTGGAAATATTTTGCAGAAGTAAGCCAGGTAAGAGTGGAAACTATGTCCATTGAGTTGATTCATTGGAGGAAGGCAATATCTTGTAATTTAGGATCATGGAAGGAGTAGGAGATTGTAAGTGGGCAGAAGAAACAAAGGTGTTTTGAAAGGTTAGTTATGGGTATGGGTTTGGGAATAGTCCAATTATTAGGAAAAGGTGTAATTTCATGGGGAATCTATCCATGAGGAGATGAGAGTTGAGACAACCAGGGATCTTTGGTGCTGCAGATTGAACCCAGGGCGTTGCACATACTACTGAAGTAGACTTCTAACCCCTAAGCTTTCTTAGGTTTGAAGGCATGCATCCAGAGCTGTGTCTCATCTTAAAACAAATGGATGGAATGGCACAAGTTAGGTCACCCATGGACAGCTGACAGGCTAGGAATATGTGACCTGGTTGTATCATCTGTGCTTTTCTACTCAGAAAGACTGAACTGATTGCCTGGATTTAGGTAAGGAAGCAAGTGGCATCAGTGACAGAGTGAGGGCACCCAGAGTGCTCAGTAGCAAGTGAACACCATCACCATGAACCTTCTTCACAGCTATTCTGATTAGGGAAGAGAGGCTTTTGGCTGGGACCAAGCTCAAGAACAAACAGCATAAATGTCTCAGTCTCTTTGTGCTGCTATAAGAAATATCCTTTATGAATAGAACTTTATTTCAGAAGGCCTGAAAACCTAAGCCTAGGTGCCACAGACTGAGTCTCATGAGTGCTTGTCTCAGGTTCCAAGATGCTGCTGAGCACTGCATCTCAGAGAGTGGAAGAAAGCTGCTTTCTTGTGAGATAGAGGTGAGATTATGAAAAAGGCAGCCCTCTTCTCCTAGACCCTTTGATAAGATCACCTGTGACATCTACAAGGGGTAGGAGTCACAACCCAATCACCTCCCAAGCTGCCAACACGGTTTCATGCAGGATTTAGTTTCATTATTAATTGTGGAATTTTAGGAGGACACAAACACTGAAAACATGCAAAGTGACAAATGGGGTGCAGAGACAGTCCCTGGAGTCAGGAGCCTGATGAGAGTGTGGTCAAGTAGAGAATGTCTGTGATCCATGCCCAGTTAACAGCATGACAAGTGTCGGTGGTTTGATGAGTACCAATTCCACCTGCCTTTTATATTGTTTCAATTTTTATCATTGTTCATGGTACTGGGTTATAGAAAGGTATTTCACACAAGAATAAAATGTACTTTGTGCATATTCCTTCTCATGTCTGCCTGCCTACCTTCCCCTTTCTGATCCTTCTTCTCCCTCTTGTTAGAGACCTTTGTTCCAGTGATACTGTGACTTCTAATTTCTTGTTAAAGATGCATATATATATATATAGATAGATATAATATCTGAGAACCACAAGTGAATGAAAATGAGAATGTGATATTTGTCTTTCTGAGACTAACTTAATTTACTTAACATAACTGTCTGCAGTTGAATCTATTTTCTTGCAAAGTATGTAACTCTGTTCTTCATTATGGCTGAAAAAATTGCATTGTGTAAGTATGCCACAGTTGAATTTCAAGATGGATATGGAGGGCCACTGCATGAGGCACCAGCCAGGGAAATGACTTGTAGCATCTTTCCACTTAGCTTTGAGAGCCGCTCAAAGTCATTGTCAGCTGTGCCTGGTGTTGCAGGCCTGTAATCTCAGTCACTTGGGAGGTTAATGCAGAAGGTTTGTGCAGTTCAAGGCCAACTTGGGCAACTTAGTGAGACTGTTTCAAAATAAAAAGTGGAAAATGGCAAAGATCTTGGGAAATTCCTCAGTGCTTTATGCAAAGTTAATAGACTCAAAATTAATAATTTAAACTGGAGGGACATTTTCATCCTCAAAATGGTATAGAATCTATTTTATTTTGAATATTGCTACTGTGATATTTGTTTGGACGCATGATGAATTGTTCCAACCTGATTCTGCAAATAAAATGGACAGTATATCACTAGATGGTTATGCTGGATTCACTGGTTAGTTTGGGGGGATTTTTGTTTGTTTGTTTTTCAATATTTTATTGTTTTTATGTGTATAACTGTTTTGTCTGTATGTATGCAAAGATAGTTCCTTAGTTGCCATGTGGGTGCTGTGAACCAAACCCAGGTTCTCTGGAGGACAGCAAGTATTCTTAACATCTGAGCCATCACTCCAGATACGCTGGTTAATTTTAACAATCAACTTGACATGACCTTGAACCACTTGGGAAGAAAGTCTTATTGAGGAATTATCTAAATCAGATTGGCCTGCGGCCATGTCTGTGAGGAACTATCTTGATTATTAATTGATGTAGGAGGATCCAGACCATTGTGGGCAGCACTATTCCCTTGGCAGTGGATCCTGAATGCTTTAAGAGAGAAGAAGGCTATCTGAGAGCAAGTATGTAAGCAAGCAAGGACCACAAGCTTATTCTCTCTCTGATCTTTCTGTGGATGTAATGCTTTAAGTTCCTGCCTTGACGTCCCCAAAATAATGGACTGTAACCTGAAATGTAACCTAAATAAACCCTTTCTTTTCTAAGTTGCTTTTTGTCAGGATATTTGTCACAGCAACAAAAACTTGAACCCAGTACATATTTCTAAATGGCAAATATGGCATTACACTGATATTTTAATTTGAAGAATAAGGAGTATCTCTGATTCTAACACTGATCTGAATTTCTGAAGAGATTTTCACAATTTCTGATTTTTAAGGTTGTATATATTGATTGCTGTATATTTTTTTAACTAAAGCCATTCTGAAATGAGCCAATAATGGGTGCCTATCATAACGCCAAACTCAGGTTTCCAGGATTTGTTAAGGCTAGCACTCTCAGCAGGCCTGCAAATTTTTAGAGACTGAAATGCCTGAATTGTTAAGAAGCATTCAGCTATTGCTGCACTGCAGGAAAAAAAGCCACATACAGGAAGGTATATGAGGACAACAGGGAGCCCTCATGCACTTCTGGCAGAATATGAACTAGGCCAAACACGATGGAAATCAGCATGGAGCACACTAAACATAGACCTATCATGTGACCTTCTGTATTACCCTGAGGACCCCACATCAAAATACCACAGAAATACTTGCACATCAGTGCTTTCTGCAGCGCTATTCACAACAGTTAATAGGTGTCCAAGAACAAACGGATGGGAGCCAACATGCTTGATTTATAGAGATGATTAAGGAATATGGAAGGGCACTGGGGTGCAGCTCAGAGGCAGAGGGCTTGCCTAGAATATGTGAGGCCTTGAGTTCCCTCTTCAGCACCACTAATAAAATAAACAAGTGGATGCATGCATGCAGATAATTCTATTAACCATCAGAGATGGTTATGGAAGTTAAATAAACCTGCATGGTTCCATGACAGTGCACAGCTGGACAGATTTAGGTATTATTTGCTCTAGTCCCAAAGCTTGGGTTTGAAAAGCTTCCTGTACAGTAGTGCTTTGTTTTGAGAGGCTCAGCTCACAACTTGGAATAAATGCTGCTGGGGTCCTTTCATCCCAGCCCACCTGATGCTGCCATTGACACAAGACTGAACAACAGGGCAGTTATATTGGGGCCTTTTGTTTTTTCTACCCCAAATCTTCAAAGAGCCAAAGACCTTGTTCCCAGGGTTGTGGACTAATTTCATTGCCCTTATACCTGCTCACCAGTTCTTCACATCTGAGCTACATTTGTAGTCCCTACAAGTTGGATTCCATTTGAAGTGGGAAGATGGAAGAATCCAGACTTGGGGATATAGCCATTATCCAGGCCATAGGGAAAATAATGATTCCTTTTAAGCAGTGGAATAAATAATGCTTAGGTAGTATAAAAACCAGAGGGACTGCGTTAAGTCAAAAGCCTATGGAAAAATACACATACAAAAAAACACAGGAGAAACCTCCCTTCAAGTTGTTTGTAAGGGTGGTCCAAGAGTCTCCCAAAATAATACAGGCCTTGATTGCCACCCAGAAATTGAAGATAAGACCCTCTTGCTGAAGACAGGTCACACTTCTGACACAGGACTTGGAGCAGTTGAACTGGAACTGAACAGGAACCTTCCTTCCTGCAGACTATACTGTATGGTATACTATTCCATAGGATGGTATACAAGCTGCCAAGGGAGAAAATAAACAATGGCCCTATTCAGCTGTGAAGCCTAATAAACAAAGAAATGATTGCCCTAGCTATTGGCACAGTAATGGCACTTTTTTCTTGGGGATAATCAATAGCTGTCTAATCAGAATTAATCAATAGGAGGGAACTCATGTGTGGTGCTGTAAATATAGCCAACTCTACATGAATGGAGAAGTCATAGATCCTAGAGAAAAACCTACTTTTGCCATATTCCTAGACCAGTGTAATTTCTTGCTTTATTCTAAATATGCATCCTCATATTTACAGATAGGTGTACCTTTCACTCCTCATCAAAGAAGCTTCTGTTTGCAACAGATGGAGACTAATCCAGAATTCTAGAAATGGCCAAACACAGAGAATACGTGTCTGTGAGATGCTTAATGCTAAGTGACATCTCTACAACCTCTCGACTAAGGATGAATGCATCTCTTAACTTTACATTATGCAGCAGATGGTGATTAACAGAGACTCACAATTAGCCAAAGTGCGGAGAACAAGAGGTCACAGAGTACTTATCCCTGAATAGGACAGCTAGTTTATTTATTCATTATTAATATTTTTAAATTTATTTATCGCATGTGTATGAGTGTTATTTGTACATGTATGTAAGTGTACCCAATGCCCTCAGAGGCCAGAAGAGGGTGTCAGGTCCCTTGTAATTGGAATTACGGATGGTTGCTAGCTGCCTTGTGGGTGCTGGGATTCTAACCCAGGTCTTCTGCAAGAACACTCAGTGCTTTTAACTTCTGGGCCATCTTTCCAGGCCCAGGACAGCTAGTTTAAACCTCTGCCTCCCAAGGCTGGGGGATCTTTGCAGAACAGGAGGCAGAAAGATTATAAGAGCAAAAGGGGGTAGATGACTACAAGCAAACAGAGTCTTCCAGACAGATAGTCAGTTACTCATATGAACTCACAACAATGGTGACAGCATGTACAAGTGATATGCAAGCTTAAACTAGACAAAGTCCAAGCATAGATGTGGGAAAGTGGGTAAGAAATCCCAACACAACCTAAAGAACTGCTGGCAATTGGTGTCTGCCAGAAAGGAGAAAGATAGTGTCTTACAGGGTTAGGATTCTTGGTGTTCCCAGTGAATGGATCTACACTGAAGGATGTGTAGATCAAAAGTCTTTCTTTATAGGCGATGTATATATACAGGTGTGTGTGTGTGTGTGTGTGTGTGTGTGTGTGTGTGTGTGTGTTTGTATGAGTTCATTAAATTTGGCGGGGGTGATGGGGGGAGTTTTGGAGAGGGAAACAGATTTAAATGCAATCAAATTATATTGTATGAAAATCAGAAATTTCAACTAAAAAATAAAAAAGAGAAAAAAATTGTTGTTTTTATGATAAAATTTTCTTTCCCTGATGTTTAATCTGACTCTAAAAAATTTATGACTTAGCTTGTGTTAGAATATGAGAACTTTAACTAAGTGATTCCCAAGAGAGAACGTCCCAGCTTTAAAATGTTTGTCATTCATCTATTGCTGGAATACAGGCACTCCAGGGTCATATGGCCATATCAGGGGCCATTTCTAACATATCCAGATGTGTAGCCTGATTTCCTGATTCTTATTACCTGTGTTTTCTCTCACGGTATGAAGTTCAAATGCTAAAGTAAAAATGGAGGCCACAGGAAACACTGGGCCTTAAGAAAAGGAAGTACAATGACTAGAGGGGTAAAGGGGTGAAGATAGTCTGTTTCAGCTTTCTGTCCATGAAATCATTGTTTCTCCCCGATTCCAGTTCTGACGGTTCACAGTTAGTCTATCTTTGCTAAAGATGCAGCTGGATGTGCTGTGATATCATAACAGTTGAGCTTCTTCAAGAGTGTGTGTGTATGTGTGTGTGTGTGTGTGTGTGTATGTGTGTGTGTATCTGAAACAAGGTCCCACTCACTATGTAGCCCTGTCTGACCTGTTACTCTCTATGTAGACCAGGCCAGCCTCAAACTCATAGAGATCCTCCTACTTCTGCCTCTTAAGTGCTGGAATTAAACCTGTGTACTACCATGTCTGGCTAAAGTCTAAAAAATTTTTACTTAACATACAAAAATTAGACATGTTTATGGAGGAGAGTGTGGTATTTCATACATGTATGGACTGTGTAAGGGTCTGATCTGTGTCATTTTGCATCTATCCATTTAGATACCTTTCATTCCTTTGTTCTGGGATCAACTGCATTCTCCTCTGTCTATTCTGAAGTATTCAGATAGCTGTCAGTCATGCTGGGCTATACATCAGAAGTTGCTGTTTCCATCCACTCACATCCCAGCCCAGTTCATTGGCCAGTTCTTGTTGTCAGCTGACCAGACCACCCTCTCTGTGATCTTTCCTGATTGACTGTCTCTATGGTCTCCAGCTTTCACCTGAGATAGGTGATCATCAGGCTTGTGTTTCCTAGCATGGGGCTCACTAAGAAACTGGCTTGGCCCTTGGGACGGTAGAGAAAAAAGGAGCCTTCCTGTTCATCTCTCTCTCTCACACACACACACACACACACACTCCTGAAGAAGCTCAGTTCTCTCTCTCTCTCTCTCTCTCTCTCACACACACACACACACACACACACTCCTGAAGAAACTCAGTACAGTTTAAGTGATGGTTTTCAAGCTGTCATTGCAGAGGAGTGATTAGATTTGGCATGTCAGCACCTGAGAATAGATAGAAGGACACATAGGGACATTAACCAGAAAGGGAAGCTGGGAATTTCTTCCAGATGATTGCTGTCAGTTGCTCTAGGGCAATGGGTTTCCACCCAGAAGTTGCTCAGGACATCCCCAGTAATGCTGCTTTTCTGGACTCTCCTGCCTCGCCAACTGCTCTACTTCTCTGAGCTAGCCCTTGTTCCTTCATAGCACCAAGCTCATCACACCAGGCTCATTGCTTGATTTATGTCATTACTGACCCCCTTAACTTTATTCTTGTTTGGATCCTGCTTCTAAGGTGAGCCTGCATATTCAGTGGGTGTATGTTTTAACTGTGATCAATTTTAGCAATAATTTATACTAAACCAAAACACAGTTTTCTCTCATTATTCTGTTTTCTGCTTGATTTTCCCCAACATCAGCTAAAGTTTCACCATCTGCATTTGTCTCTCCTAGCATATGCACCTATGCAGCTACTGACAGTTTTCTGTGCTATACTTAGTTAGGGCTTCGGGTATGAGCCACCCCAGGTGAACTGCAAATGCTCTCACTTGGATGCCTCTGTCATTGCTCTCATGGTTCCCACACAAGTTCTAGTTCCTAGTTTCATAACACTGAAAACGATAGTTACCTGTTTAATGAATACATGCACTACCATTAAATCTATATAGCTCACAGATTTAAAAATTAGTTGTAAGGGGCTGAAGAGATGGCTCAGCAGTTAAGAGCATTGGCTGCTCTTGCAGAGGACCTGGACTGAATTCCCAGCATCCACAGGGTGGCTAGCAACTTTCTGTAACTCCAGTTCCAGGGGATTCTACACTCTTCTCTGACCTCTACAGGCATTGCATGGTGCATGTACACTTGCATACATGCAGTCAAAAAGGCTCATGCACATAAAATAGAATAAATAAATTAAAAGTTATTTATGATTGGCACATGGTCATCCCACATACTGCTGGAGAGCAAGGGTGGTATACACTGACGTGTGAACAAATGAGGGCAGTTAGTTTACTATTGTCTTAAAAATTTATAATTATTTTGTTAAGAGAGCATTAGAAAACCTTCCTTTCATCTATTTTTAAATATCCAATGCATTCTTATTAACCCGAGTCATTTTACTATGCACATAAGTACCAGAACTTTGTGTCCTACTCAACTGTACCTACTGCATTTAAGGGTGGAGATCTGGAAAGCATATACCTTCTGGGCACAGTTAAGAACCTTTCTTCACTGTCCACCTGGAATGAGGAATGAAGGGATATTGTCCGTAGAGAAAGTAGAATCCATGCTCCCCATTTCGCCCCATACCAGATCCCCCATGCCCTTCATTCCAGACATAATCCCCACCAAGGGGAGAGCCTGGAGGCAGGCCTTATCTGAATCCCTCTCATTCCTACTGTATTTAGACTCCATTTTGCGGCAGGGGGTGGGGAATCTTTACTAACAGGTATGTTTTAATGGGAAAAGCTGGGGACACAGCCAAGGAAGCCGATATTCCTAATGTGAAGCCGCCCCACACCCCAACACTCAGGGGTAGAAGAGAAAGTTCAAGACTTTTGTCTCAGTAAGTTTCTCATCATATTTATTCATGCTAATGTACCCACATGTATTGATAGGCCTCATGGCGATATGCATGCATTTTACCCACACTACTGGAGCTTTGTCTTTTTTTCTGTTATGTGATTTGTTGATGGCAAGTGATTATTCACTTATAGAACACAAACTTTCTGAGTGCCAGCTAATTGCTTTGTGTGCTGGATAAACAGCAATAAATCCAACATATATCCCAACATTCAAAAATCATGACTTGTGGTCATTTTCAGGTCATCAGGTCATACGCTAAGGCATTCTCTGTTTTCTCACTGCGTCTTACTAGATGCGGAGCAATCTTTCCCCTTCCGTTCTGCACGCAAGAAAACAGAATGAATTTCCCATGCTACAAAACAACACCATTGCATAGCATTTCCTCTGTAATAAGCAGCTGAACGTAACTGACAGAACTAAGAAAAGAAAGAAGTCCATACTGTGAGCTAGTCATAAGTAAAGCAGCAAACCTGTGCAGAAGACTTTTGGGATGAGGAAACCAGCACAGCGCCCAACCTGTGCACACCAGCTCTGGCTGTTTCAGGCCACATCTTTATGCTGACAGGCAGGGTAGTGCCTGGGAAGGAAGGGATGGCTGGGATCAAAGCAACTAGTTCCCATTTACAGGCTTATTAGGTTGGCATTCAAAGGTGTATTTCTTCAAAGTCTTAGATTATAGAATACTGTGAACCTGAGAATTTATTTTGCAATTCTCGGGGCTTTGGCAGTCAGATCTATGAATTCTACAGGCTTGACTGGGCTTTAGTTGTTGCTTCTTTTCTGTTTTTGTAAATGATGTCTGAGAGTGTGCACCCAGGAATTGTTCAGACCCTGCTTTGTGTCTGATCTGGCCATGAGACCGCTGGTGACTCAGGCTTCGGACTGCTGGGCATCTGCTTCTGCTTAACACATAGTGTAACAAATCCACTTCCCAGACTGGTTCTCGGGGCTGAAGAAGATGACAGGAGGGGGCACTTAGCTGAGAGGCTACTGCTGAGACAAATGCTCCCCCAACAGCTGCTGACAAAGGACGTTTGTTCTGAGGTCTAGTGGCTCCACTGGACTTGTGGGCATGACTACATTTGAAACTGCTGAGAACAAAAAGGGTCCTGTTAAGGGTCAAGTAGGATGGAGGAGCCTAGTGAGCATGGTGCCCACTTGGCAAATGAGCTGTTTTTGGTCCAGGCAGTTCTGGGAAACTAGTGTTACCAGAAGCAATTAAACTGCAAAAGATGTTGTCTTCAAGCAAGGTTAAGCTACACAGTGGTAAAAACAACTGCAAAATAGTAGAAGTACTGCTTTCATTATTTTTTTTTAGCTCTCAGTGAAGAAGGATCAGTTCATCTTAGCAAGAAGAGCCTTAGGTAGTAGCTTTCTCTAAAGCTGGTGATCTCTACTTTGAGCAATATTATTTCCCAGATGACAGCAATGATTTCTATCTTTCCTACGGACAATCAGAAAAATGATCAGCCAGAGTTTTGAGTGAATGAAAACTGTGCTTCACTTTCTTTTAATACATATGTGGTCCTGTTGTTTCTAAATAGTACCACATTTTAAAAGTTCTACTTTCTTGGAGCCATAGCAGGCTGGGAAGAAAAAAATGTGAAACAAAACAAACCTTAGGCTTTGCTTTGTGGTCCACAGTCATCTCCTGGCCCCAAGATAACAGCCAGTGCAGAGAAGGAGGGGACTGAGTGCTGGTGCCCAGTGAGCTTGCACAGGAAGGAGGGGAGCTCATTGGAAGGCAGGCAGCATGGATGCAGACTCTGTGATTCCTTCTACTACACTGCACATTTAATTAAGAAAAGTATTGTTTTGAAGGAGGTGAAGAGGTAATTTGAAATGGACCTTAAAAAACTGTTGAAGTGTGTTTTATTTGATTACTGGAACATGTATTATTTTCTTCTTTGGTTTATTTAAAAGACAAATGTTTGAGTTTCCAAAGTAATGTGTGAATATATGCTGCCAATGGAAAAATAAATAAGCAGACTGGAGAACTATATTCTGCATAAGAGCAGACTTTTCCCTGTCAATCACTGCACTATCCATCCTTGTCCCATGAAAACTCAGTTAAGGACGTGATGTCGCAATCACATGAATTTAATACGTGCTTAGTATATGAACTCTATATGTGTCTGGACATTCATGTTACCCTGACATGCTCTCTTAGAGATTTTCTCTACATGGTTATTCATTCATCTCAGTATTTATGGATCATTTACTCACTGTCGTACATTTGGCTTGTGTAGAAGAGGAAAAACAGTTTTACTCTTCTAAGCTTTCAACTCATAGCTGGAGATACTGAAAAAAAAAGATTAATAAGAGGAAAAACTTATTTAACTTCACGTTTCAAAAATATAAGGCATATGTGATATCAGGGAATGGATAGTTTTCAAATAAATGGCTTAAATCCTCTCCTCCATAATGTCTTCACAAAGATAACAATATTTGGGGAAGGGTCATGATAAATGAAAAGCACCTGAGTCCCCAGGGCCCATCCTGGAAAGGCAAAGCCAAGGTGGGTGAAGGTCAGTGAGCTAGCTGGTTATGCAGACCCCTCCACAGCTGGCTCTAGGTGACCAGGCTCTCAAGTCTTCTTAGTGCTTAACCATTGTTCTCCCCGTGAGAATGAGAAGGCATCTTTCTGAGCTTTTCCTTTCTTTGATTTTATTTTGTTCTTCTATTCCAAATTTTGTGGTGAAGTATCTTGGTAATTGGGGGTGTTTCCTCTTTTCTAAGTCAAGTATTTAATGGTATGAAATTCCCTCCCAGCACTGCTTTGGGAGTTCTTTGCTTTCACAGGTTCTATTTTTTTCATTGTTCTTAGATTTGCATGCATTTTTTTTTCTAAAATCAGAGTGCCTTTCAGGACTAGGATAGAGTTTATTGGTGGAACACCAGTGTAACATGCCAAGACCTTAAGTTCAAGTCCCAACATGACAAAGACATTCCATTTGAAACACCCTATTAATGGGATTATTTGGAAGAATGCCGCTTACTGCCTTTATGGGTGGAGATTTTTCTGATGATTGCATCTTATTTATCTCTTTTGATTTCATTGTAGCCAAAGAATAAACTTGGCATATTTTTGGTCACTTTAAAATTTGTAAGCTTATTTTATGACTCAATCCATTTAATATCTGGATAAATATTTTTAAGGCATTGGACAAAGTGTGTATTCGGCTTCTGTTGAGTACAGTTTTTCTTTTGATAGGTTTATCAATTATGTGAGAATTTCCTGCAGTGTATTTCGGTCACACTCACCCCAGCTTTGTACCTACTTCTTCACTGTCCACCACCATCTCTTTATCCTCTCAAGTTCATATTTTCTGTTTAAAATTATTATTTTAATTTTTAACTTTTATTTTATGTGTATGAGTGTTTTCCTGCATATAAGTGCACCCATGCATGCAGTGCCTATGGAGACAAGACGTGGTCAGGTTCCCTGGAACTGGAGTTGTGGACACTTGTTGGCTACTATGTGGCTGAGCATCCCATAGCACTTACTCTGCTGCACTTTGACCAGTTTTGAATTTCTGTGTTAACTGCCATCTACTGCACAAAGAAACCTCTCTCTCGAGGTCTGAGAGCTACACTTATCCGACCCTATATCCTGAAGTGCAATCCATACTTTTTTCCTAGAAATTTCATAGTTTTAGATCTACCATTGAGATCTTTGATCCCTTTGAAATTGATTTGTGTGCACAGCGAGAGAGAGGACAGAGCTCCGTTCTTCTGCCTGTAGATATTCAGTTTTCCCCAAAGCACTTGCTAAAGATGATGACATCCTATCACCAGTGTGTACTTTCGCATCTTTGGCTGTGATTTCGATGACTTACAGCTGGATCCTGATTCTATTCCATTGGTCAATGTGCCTGTTTTTGTGCTTTTTCCTTGCATTTGCTACTGTGGCTCTATAATATAACTCGAATTCAGGTGTGGCGATGCCTCTGGCAGTTTTTATTGTTAATTATTTTGATTATCTGGGGTCTTTTGTGCTTCCATGTGAATTTTTAAATTTAAGAATTCATTTTTATTTTATGTCTTTGATTGTCTTGCCTGCATGTAAGTGCACTTGTATGTGCAGTGCTGGCAAAGGCCAGGAAATGGCATTTGATCTCTTGAAACGGGAGTTAAAGGCAACTGTCAGTTCTTATCTGGGTGCTGGGAACGGAACCTGGGTCCTCTGCAAGAGCAGCCATGTTTTCAACTACTGAGCCATCTTTCAGCTCTTTCCATATGAATTTTGACTTTTTATTCAATTTCTGTGAAGAATTACATTGAAAATTTGAGATTTTTTTCTGTTGACATAGTCTTTTTTCTCTTTTGATATGAATTTTTATGGTCAAAGAACAAAATTGGTATGTTTCTGATCACTTAAAAATTTTATAGGTTTATTTTGTGACCCTGACTATTTAGTATTTTGATAAATATTTTGCAGCACTGGACAAAATATATATTCTGTTTCTGTTGAATATAGTTTTCAATGCATCAATTGCATACTATTGGTGGACTATCGTCTGAAGCCTTGATGATTCTCTAACAGTTCTGTCAGTTGCTTAGGTGAGTTTTGAACTTCACATTGACAGATGTGAACTTCACACATGACAGATAATTTTCATGGAATTATTATTTTATCATTATTTAATTTCCCATAACCAGCAATTTTTTTCTCAGAAGCCTGCTTTGTGAGATATTAATATAAGCACTCCACTATTGTTTCAAAATTCACATTTTCATAATGTATCTGTTTCTAAAGGTTTAATTTTGATCTACCTATGTTGCTGAATTTGAATGAATATCTTGTAGATGATACAAAGTTTGCTCCTTTTTCCTTCAAATCTGTGTCTTTATAGTGTTCTTTGCTAACCATTTCTGTTTAAGGTCATTGTTAATACGGCAGCACTTGAGTCTGCATTGTAGTCTCTCTTCTCTGCTTTGACTCAGTTCTTCTGCTTCTGTATATTTGCTTTCATATAAATCATTTGATCATTTTTTACAGTTCTATATTAAATGATTTGTAGTGTTTTTAAATCACTTTCTGATTTTCACCATAGTTGCTGTAAAAATCACAACATATTAATTTATAGATCTCCTTACATTTTTTGTATTGTATAAATTGTGCAAACCTACTTCTGTGTAGTTCTCTGTATTCTTGTTTCATTTTGAATATAATTATCTTAGGTATTTCCTATTCCTACATTAGGCTTCATATCAGGTGGAATCATGCTTTGCATATCAAATGTCATTAAGATGCTCATTCAGTGATGGAATCAGTTGTGTTTCATTTTAACACACACATATCCCCCTGCTCTAAGTTTCTGACAATCCTTTGTTTTAATTTTCTCGCTGCTAAATTTCACATAGCAATAATTCATTAAGTGATATTTGTTTACTTTTTCTTTGTCTGGAAATACCTTTATTTGCCCTTTGATTCTGGAAGTATTAGCACCAGATATCTTTTCTCTCTGCATATGAACTGTGTGAGTTCCTTCCTGTGTTCACCCTTTAGATGAGGTATTTTCTGTCACCTGTACACTGTTTGCCTATTGATGCATGTTATTTCTTACTGGCCTATTTTAAGACTTTTTAAACTTTACATGATGATCTGTTTGGGTATGAATTTATTTGTTGATTTTATTTGGGCTTTGTTTAGTGTACTGAACCCCAGGCCTGTCTGCTGTCTCTCATGTTGTCTGCCTCTGATTCTGTGCACTGGGTGCCATTAAGAGTCCTACTACAGGTCGGTCCATTGCAGGAGGTATAGTACTAGTCTTGGCTTTATTTATTTATTTATTTATTTATTTATTTATTATTTATTGGTTAAAATGTAGTGTCTTCATGTTGTGTATGTGTAGGTTTATCACCAAGGAATTCAGGGATTTTGTCTCTGAAATATATTGTATATTCTTGCTCTTCTTCTTTTTTGAAAAATGAAAATCCAAATAGGTTAGTTAGTGTTTTAGTTAATTTTACTTTGGCTATGATAGAACATCCTGAAAGTTCCTGGGAGAAAGGATTTATTTGGTGTATAGTTTGAGGGTAGCGTCCACCTTGGAGTGGGAGTGAATGCTTACACAGCTGGCTTTCTCCTTTTCATAAGGTTGAGGATGCAAATCCAGGAAATGCTGCTGCCCTCCTTGAGGGTTATAGATGTGCCCCGAGGCTAACCTAATCTATATAATCCTGCACAGGTGTAACTGGAGGAGGGAGGCTGTCTGCTTCTGACTCCAGATCTTGTGAAATTGACAATCGACACTAATGACCACAATCCATTCTTTGTCACCTTGACACTAAAGCCCATCACTTTTAATCTGTAGCCTTCTACCCTTTGTCCTTAAAGTCTGATGTTCATTATGAAACAATGCATTCAAACTTCAAAAGTTCCCTAGAATTTACAAGTTACAACATTGTTTAAAACTCCAAAGTCCAAGTCTCATCTGAGACTGACAGCAATCTCTTAACTATGAGCTCCTATACAATCCAACACAAGGCATATGCTTCCAATACACAATGATACAAAATGAACATTCCTACTCCAAAACAGAACAACAGGACAGAGCAAGGAACAACAAGACCACAACCCAGCAGGGCAAAGCCTGTAGCTCCATGTCTAGCATTTGGAGTTTGTAATGGAATCATTTGGGCCCCCACTGAATGGGTTAAGTAATGGATTTAGGCAGGCCCTGTCTCCAGTTCAGTCCCCCGTAACACACAACCTCCTTCTTGAGTCAGTTCCACCTCATGCATGCAACTTTCCTCAGCAGACATAGTTCAGTTCTGGCTCCTTCAGCATTCTAGAGTCTGCATTGGATTATGCTTTACCTTCAAAGCTATACACAGTGACTTCTCACAGTCTCTTACAGGAATCACCAACATGCCAAACATTGCCTAATCTTAGCTAGTCTCTGAAATTTTGGAGCAAGATTCCTTTATCCTCTCCATCTTTCTTCTTTCATGTCTGCAGAACCAGAACTAGGTGGGCAATGTTGTCAGGCTCTGCTGCCAGCTTCACATGTAGACTGACCCCCCTTCCCCTTGTACCATAGCTGTATTAACTCCTGTGTGTTGACCCTGGGGGAAATGCTTCCCTAGGCTGTTGATTTTGAAAATCAGGGATCACCTTCAGCTTCGCTCTCAATTAAGGCTCTCTCTTTTCAAGTAAGTTTGTATTTTCACAAGTTGGAGCTTTTGATTAGAGCTTTTGATGGGTAGAGTCATTTGCCTTTATGGCCCAGCTCCTATGTCTTAGCAAAAAGCAGATGTTTCTCTTTAACAGTTATAGCCTCTTTTCAGTGTGCACCTTGGTTGCAAATTTACCTTGCTTAATATGTTTTCCTCCTCGGAAATAATTAAAATATTTAAAAATATATTTATGCCCAGTGTTTTGCTCTTTTTCACTATACATTTGCCTAAGTGAAGTAAAGAGTACCCATGCTACACAGCCTGAATGTTCTCCTGTCCTAGGGTTTCCTCCACAAACAGTTTATAATCTTTAAATTCAATTTCAATGAAGTTTTCATAACTGGTGAAGTCAGATTGTTGACAAAAATGTCATATAAATGGTCTATATTCCAGTTCCTCATCGTCCTTGTTCCTCACTGAACCCTCATGAGGTGGACCCCTACTGTCTAGACTTCTCTCTGTGTTCTTGTCTCCCAAGTTCCAATTAGAATGCCCCAGTAAGTTCTGCTTTCAGTATGCAAAGGCTTCTCTATTCCAAAGTATCCAAACTATTTCATCTTCCATCCACAAAACAGTTCCCAGGGCTAAAGACCCACGTGGTTTATTTCATCACAGCAGTGGCTCCACTATTCAGTAAAAATGTTTTGTCTTGGTTATTTTTCCTTTTACAATAATAAAACATCTTGAAAAATATGTATCCTTATATACACAATCAAGTACCTCAGTCACCACTCATCAAAAAAACTTCTGTTGCACCAGAGACTACCACAGAGTACTACAACTGGTCACACACAGAGATTGTCCGTGAATTGCCCATACAGCCTTTACTCTCAAGGTTCATGCAACATGGGACAATGGGTAAAAGGATGCTAGTGAATCTCTCATCCATTAATGAGAATTCATTCATTCATTAATGAAGCTCCCTCATACAACAGAGGGCCAGAAACAGAAAAGGTCACAAATGTTCAAAAAATGGAGATTAGGAATCTGCAAAGTATGGGTCCCTGGACAGGACTCCTATATTAAGTTTCACTCACCCAAGGCTCAGGGACCATTGTGGAAGAGGGGGAAGAAAGATTGTAAGAGCCCAGAAGGAGGTCCATGACCATGTGGAAATAGAATCCTACAAGCTCCGAGGACCCTGCTTATATGAATTTACAGCAATCAGTTCAGCATGCTTAAGACCCATGCAAACTGAGACAGAAACCCAGCGTGGAAGTGGAGAAATGGGTACAAGACCCCAATGTTTGCTGAAGAAATACTGGAAACTGATTACTGTTGGGTGAGCATGAGCCAGTTTTCCTAAAGTGAGGGACTCTGGGCTGGCTAGACCTCAGTGGATCAACCTGCACTAAGGAATATTTGACACAAAAGATCTTAAAAGAGATGAAGGAAATGTATGGATTCTGGTTGGGGGCCATGGAGAGGCATGGGGAAGGGAGTGGAAAGATGATTAAGATTCACTGAGCTCTTCTGTATGAAATACACAATGATTAAAAAATCCACCAAGTTAAAGGAGAAATGGTTTATTTGGCTCACATTTAGGGGTATAGTCCATCATGGCAAGAAAGTCATGGTAGCAGGAGTGTGAGGCAGCTGGTCACATTGCTTCCATAGTCAGGAAGCACAGAGAGATGAAAGCTGGTGCTCAGCTAGCTTCCTCCTTTCTATGCAATCTAGGACCTACCCCAAGGGATGGTGCTGCTTTCTCTAGGGTGTTTCTTCTTCCTCAAATATCTTAATCAAGATAATCCATCGTCAGCATGCATAGAGGCTAACCTAGTCAAAGTAAACCTTCAAAGGTGTTGAGAGGGGCTTGTCTCCCAAGGCAATTCTACTTCCTGTTAGGTTTAAAATTAACACTATGTTTTGTTGTATAATACTTTCTACCTACCTACGCTATGGCAGACTCTGTATTATGCCCTAAAATGCTCCCTCTCCTTCAGACCTCAAGATAAATAACAAGGACTGAAAGAGTTAATTAAGATGGCTCTGGAGATGTGCACTGAGTGCAGTTCCCAGCTAGCTCCTAGCCAGGTACTGGGCCGTCTGATCACAGCTACACTACCTAGGTGGGGGTGCCCTCAGGATTTCTGTGAAGCTTAGAGGCGCCCACAGGGAGACCCCCTAGCAAAGGGCATTGGTACAGTAAGTAGGCATCACTATAGTTGTTATTGTTGCTTTTGAGGTCGTGAGCATTACTGCCATTCTACACAGCAACGTTCAGAGTCAAAATGAGTAGCGCAAGTGACAGAGCTATTAAGTGGTAAAGTCAGGTGTTCCTCTAAGCCACACTGCAGGTGTGAGGAAGGACAATCCTGCTTTCTGCTAGTTCTGCTTACTTGAAAGACTTAAATGTATATTCTGCTTAAAATTCAAGGTATTGGTTCCCTGCTTCTGCCCTGAATAGATTTCACATGGACATTGATTTCTTCCATCCTTGATGTGAACAACAAGGTGTTCTCATAATGGGCTTTTGCAAATATCAAGGGCAAAACAAGCAGCCACTGTTTCTTCAGGCTGCTCTTTTCCTCTGCTGTGGACACATTTGATCTTTGCCACCATGCAGGTGAGGGGGAAGCTGGGCCTGCTTCGAGGGAAGGGTTAACCTCATATAGGGTTAAGCTTGAGCTTAGGCAAGGGTCAGCATCAAGCACACAGGAGTGAACATAAAATGAACAATCTGTATAAACTTTCACAAAAGAATGATTTATTATAAATAGGACCAGAGTTTATTGCAGTGAAACAACCACATATTGACAGACCGTTTTGTTTCTGACTGTGTGAGATTGGGAAAGCCATTTTATTACTCTTGTCTTAATCGACTTTTATTTAAATTGTATTTTCTACTTATTGTAACAAGAGTTTCTAGAACAAATCTCAATGCTAGAGTTAACTTGATTTCCATATGATGGGCCTGGATAAGGAGGAAACATATTCCTAGAATGAGGCCGAAACTCCAGCTCCAGGAGAAATACACAAAACTTTGGGATTTTTGACTGGTTTAATCTTCGTTTCTCTTCCACCGCTTTCTCTCCTTCTCTTCTCTTCCCACTATTCTAGGTTAGTACTTTGCCTCTTTTTTAAAAAACAACAACAATAGGCTGAGCATCCCAGCTCTCTGTGATGGTGAATGCCAAGCGCTGACAGCAGGTCTGTCTCAGGAATATTCATTGGCTGCTGAAGGCCGTGAGCAGCTACTGACAAGTTAACTGAAGCATCCATGGCAGGGAAGGAGTGGCTTAGCTATAATAGCAGACGGAATTTTGTGAGCCACGTTGGAAACACAACCTTTTATCTCTTCTTTCTTAAAACACAGGCTTCTCTTTGGGAGTTCCATGTGCAATGAAAAATCATGTGTACTTTTAGTATGGGGCTGTAAGTTGAGAATGTGTGTGTGCATGTGTATGTGTCTGTGTGTTGTGTGCTAGGTATACATATAGCTGTGCTTGTCTGGGGACCTGAGTCATGGCTTCGGTTACAGGAGAGATCACCTTCCTCCGTGGATACCATCCTCTGGCAGAAGGCAAAAACATGGCCCCATCCCTCCCAGAAGAAGCTAGCAGAGTTCTCCTGTGAAGGGCCAAACCGTTGGTCCCTTCAGATTTTTAGGACACAGGTACTATTCTGCCCTTGCTCCTGTGTGAATGATGGTATGGTTGGTCTCTACACAGTTTTACTCTGGCCTTGTACAGGGGACTTAACTCAGTGGTAAAGTCTGGTTTGCATAAGATCCTGGATTCTATCTCTAGCACCACATACATGTAAACACACATGCACACACACGCACACACACACACACACACTAGGCCTTGAGATGCACTGGAGCCCAAATGTGCTGTCCTTGGTCTTATTTATCACTGCCTATGAAAAATGTTTATTTAAGTCATCAGATTTACTTCATTTTAAATTTTTCATTGGACTTGCTTGAATTACCTTCTCCTCTTAGCTGTCTCCAGCTTTGGAGCTTATCCATACTTTATGAAGCATGAACAGCAACGACGCCAGCATTCTGCATATAGGCACGCATCTCCTCCAGAATAACTCCCATCAACCCAAACAAATATGCAGTGGAGGAGACAAATAGGGCAGAAGCTTCGTTTTTAGCTTTTGTCTGCTGTTCAGCTAACTGCATCTGCTTTGATTTCCAAAGAAGAGTTTAGCAACATGCTGTTTATGACTGAATACCTGGAAGTGTGCTGTCGCCCCTGAATTGCCAGCTACAGGGCATAGCCTCTGTCTCACAGTGCCAGGAAAGACAAGCAAATGTGAGTGATGTTAGTGGAGTTGAACACAAGGAGGCATCTGCAAGAGACGAGTACTGAATAACAGGCTGACCCTGGAGTGCAGGGAATAAATACTGAGCATCTCGGTGTGTGTGTCTGTGTGTGTGTGTGTGTGTGTGTGTGTGAGCATCTCGGTGTGTGTGTCTGTGTGTGTGTGTGTGTGTGTGTGCGCGTGCGTGTGTGTGTGTGTGTGTGTGTGTGTGTGCGTCTGACCAAGGCACAAGAAATCTGGGTGGTAGATGACATCGGTCTTTGTCTTTTGTGCTGTCATCCCTCGGTGATGGGGGCTTTCCTTCCAACTAAAATAGAGTCTGAACACATACGGTGAAATCAGTATTTGTTGTGTGAACAAATGAATGTACAGTAAAGGAATCTTCATTTAATATTGAAGTCATTTGGGAGTCATGGAAGGATTCTAAATAAAGAACTAAATGTTATCTGATTTGCATATGTATATCAAACCCAGAGCAAGGCTGGACTAAGATATAACGTCACAGGCAGGTCCAGCCTGTGTGTGAAAATGAGCCCTGGTCAAGCCGGTTCTTGTACACGCATGGATTGTCCCCGTGGTGCTGCAGATTGGTAGCAGTCTTTCTGAAATGTCCTTCTGTCTACATCTCCGCCTTCTCCTTTTCTCCATTTCCCTTTCCTCTTCGCCCTCCCTTTTCTTCCTGTCTTCTTTTGTGGCCCAACTTTGCCATAAACTCCTGGGCTCACAGCCTTGCCCTCCCCGGGAGGTAGAACTATTGATGTGTGCAGTGCCGGCTAAATCAGCCTTTGCAGACACTTCATCAGCTGTGCTCTGTGGTCAGTGAACAGACTTGGTTGGACTCTATTAGAGCCCCTCTCTCCTGGGAAGGGGGTTGTCCTTGGTTCCTTCAGTGCTTACCACAATCCCACTACCAGGTCTTCCTTCTTTTCACATCATTCCAGCTCCTCCTTGTTCTGAAAACATTTTGACACATTGTCTATTGCAATTCTCTGTGTCTCTAATTGGTGTTTCTAAGCTCCTGACAGCCTGAAACTCAGAAAAACAAATCTTAAATAAGAAGAAATAAAATTGAGACCTGGAGTAATTTACATTTATGGAGGTGCAGCTTAGAGAAGAGAACTTTTTTTTTTTTTTTTTTTTTTGTCTAAACTGGGTGTTAGACTAGAAACCAGCCTTAATGAGCTCTTCTACTTGGCTCTCCATGGACCTGCCACACAGCCCTGCCACGCAGCATTTCAGGGTATCTCTCAGGAGAACCATCTGGAAGAAGAGGAAACAGCTCAGAGAGACTCAGGGCTTTCCCGTGGGGATCCTTTCTCTGGATTCCTGCCTCTCCTCAGACTGCTACTAGATGATAGCAGTAAGTGCCTGGTTTATTATTTAACAACCTCATAAAGTTAGTCTAGAACTAAAGCACTTGGCAGGAGTTTGTGAGCCATTCATGATGAGATAAACAAGGCATGTGATGCACGAGCAATATCTCGGGAGACCTCCTGTCCTAAAAACAGACACCTCAGAGAAGCTTAGAGATGCCGAAAACAGAGCGCAGATTTTTTAATATACCTTTTAGCATTATAGTCATAGCAAATTAAACTTGACTATTGCTTGTAAATGGAGAGAGATACATTGAGAAACAACTCCTAGCTCATGCTAAAATGATTTTCCTTCTATCACCAAATTGATGGTATGGTTTAGATGATTTCACAACTTGCATTCTCTTTTTAAAAATATTTTATTTATTGTTTATTTTATATGTATGAGTGTATTGCTTGCGTGCATGTACTCATGTTATATGGGGACTGGGTCTATTGTTAAAGGTATTGAGCAAAGCCAAGCAACGCCGGATACCCTGAAGGGATGATAGGAGTCTGGCCTGCTTTGCCTGATGCGATAACCTGGACCCAGGAAGCCACTGTAGATACAAATCTTCTTTTTCCCCACAAAGTTCACCCCAGACCAGAACCAGGTTTTTGGGTTTAATTTCCTCATTCCTAATTTCCACATCAGCCCTACAACCTTCCCGCCTTTACCTAAAGACCCCACTTTTAACTTTCCCACCTTCTGTAATGGTCAGAAAGGCCTCCCTATATAAACATTTGCCTTGGTTTTAATAACTGAACTGCCCACCGATGCAGTATCCCAGGAACTCCTCCCTCAGCACTCTGAGCCACCTGAAGCCCTGTTCATCATCCTCCATTCTTTTGGACAGCTGGAGCACAACAGTCGTGCTGGAGATGGAGACCTATCCACGGCATTGTGCATTGCCTGTGGAGATCAGAAGAGGCATTGGATCACTGGAAACTGTAGTTATAGAAAGTTTTCAGCCACTGTGTGGGTGCTGGGAATTTAACCCAAGTGCTCTGCAAGAGCAGCCAGTGCTCTTAAATGCTGAGCTATCTCTCCAGCCTCCCCCTCATAACGTGTATTATGAACCTGAATCACTCTCTGTGCTGTGTTATCTGTGTGTTCCCATCTGTAGACCCTTCTCTGTCTTCTCATCTACCATTTTCCTAGAACTGTGTTATGTGTCTGTTGATAGGATTTCCTATATTGTCATGAATTGGCATGAATTGTCTTCTATAGTTTGCCCAGACTATATCATTTACGGTGTTCTCCATGTCTGCCCCCTCCTGATGAGTCACCATGTTCGACTTTCACACTTGCTGTTAAAGACTAGTTGGAGGTCACTTTGGGACCCTAGGCACTGTTCCATCAGGGTGAAAGGTGAGACTTCTTACTACGCATTGCAGCCTGTGCTTTTGGTTTCCTTTGAAACAAAGCGGAAGGCTATGATGGTTAGACTGGAGGGATGAAAGGAAAATGCATTTTATCTCAAGCTAATGCCAAATTTAGAAGAAATAGACCTGTGTTGTTCTCTGCCTGATGCTTCCCAGGGCTTGGAGAGAGAAGTGTGATTATAGAGGCAACAGTGCCTGCAGGACCCTTGAGAGGTAAAGCATGGCAAAAACCATGTCAATTACCTACCTCTAATAGCATAAATGTCAGGTTAACATTCTGTCTTTGTTTATAGTTTCCACTCACTACTTCGAGAAGAAATAGCTAGAGCCTGCATTATAGGATAAGTCTATTCTAATAGTGTATTAGGATTCTCGAGAGGAATAGAACAGATAGAATGAATATATATTAAAAGGGGATTTATTAGATTTGCTTACACAATATAGTCTCAGTATTCCAATGATGGTTGGTTTTGCACTGGAGAGACTGGGAACTCAGAAGCCGTTTAGTCTATGAGGCTGGATGCTGCAGTAGTCCCAACTTGGCACCTAAGTCCTGGGAGATCCCCAGAGGGCGGCGGGTCTTTAGTCCACATTGGGAGCCTGAAAAGGTGTTCTGGTGTTAGGGAAAGAACAATGCAACAGCAATAGCAACATCAGGATGGATGAACTCTCCTTTGAATCCTGAAGGAAAACAGATGAAAAGGAAGAGTTTTTGCTTCCAGCCTCTCGGATCCACATTAGGGTGGGTCTTTCTGTTTCAATCAACACAATCAAGACCATCTTTCACAGATGTGATCAGAAACATTACACTTAGCTCTGTCTAGATCCAATCAAGTTGATAACCAAGATTAACTGTCACAAATAGAAAATTTCCTTATCCTAGCATATATAGGTGCTATTTTTGTTATCACGTGAGATTTTAAAAAATACTTCATTATGTTTATTTTACGTGTACAGGTAAAATTTTTTAATTTTAATTTTAATTGCCTTTGTGCGTGTAAGTGCACATGTGCCGTGCAGTGCCCATGGAGGGCAGGAGATGACTTCAGGTCCCCTGGAACTGGAGTTATAGCTATTAGCCTCCATAGTGCTGGGAACTGAAGCCAGGTCATCTGAAGAGCAGTCAGTGCTCTTAATCATTGTGTCATCTGTCTAGCCCCTCATATGAAATTTTAAAGAAAGTCTTTATGTCCTCCCTTCCTTCCTTCCTTCCTCCCTTCTCTCCTCTTCCTCTCTCTCTTCTTCACTGGGCTGTGAGTAGGTCTCAGAGTTTCACTCCTGCACACACACATACAGCCCACCGTGCTGGCAGCTCTTACCTCCTCTGCTTGGCAGTGGTGTGCACACTCTTCTTGTGCAGTTGTCACAGTGGTTCAGCATCAGATCGTTCATCCTGCAGAACTGGAGTCTTGTACTGATCAAGCACTGGCTCCCCATTCTCTCTCCACAGCCAGGTCCCAGGAATGGCAACCACCATTCCTACAGTCATTGGAATCATACAATATTTGTCCTTTGGGGACCGAGTTTATTTCACCTAATTTAATGCCTTTGAAGTTCATTCACGATGCAGGATGCATCCACAGATTTCCTTCCTTTTTAAAGAATGAATAAAGCTTCACTGTATACATAGATTTCACTATGTTTATCCATTTCTCTTTTAAAAATGTATGTTCATTTTAATGTATATGTTTTTATTTCACTATGATTTTTTTTCTTGCTCTTTATTCTAACACAGTTGTGCAGGGAAATATATTTTGCTCCAAATACGTGACAAACTTTTATGTCTACCTTGAAGATTTGAGTAAGGAACCTGAGGAAACATTGAACCTACTGGATAATCAAAGTGGGGAGAAAAAGAATAGCACTGGAATTACAGAGCAGGAGACACTGGTCACTGCGAACAGGCCTTTCTGTGATTCTAGATTCTTGTCTGTAAGGACGTATCTACTTGGTATTGGCAAAAGACAAAATTACCATAAATACAAAGACCTAACTGATTGTTATTTGTAGTTTTATTTATTTATTTTTATTTATTTTACAGGGCCTCTTGTATTCAAGCAAGAACCAGGTAGCACTTGATTCTATAAAGGAGAATGAATGTTCTGATAGCTGGGCGGAAGAGTCTGACTTTGTAGGCAGAGAGAGAGGAAATAAAAATCTGAACAAAAAGGCCCATCTGTAATGTCAAAGTTACTTTCTTTCTCCTGTGAGAGATGTTCCTGATTATATTAATTGAAATGGGAAGACCCACCCTAATGTGGGTAGCAGCCCAGATGTAAAGATGCTAGAAGAAAAGGCTTTTGCTTTTTACCTGCCTGCCTTTGAGACTCACCAGGGAGTTCATCTACCCTCTGTTGCTGCTGCTGCACTTAACACTGAGCAATTTCCCTGTACTCTTACTCTGGCAAACTCTAACTGAGTGCTGTTCGCTTACTTGCTTTATTAAACTGTAATTTTGTGAATTTCGTACACTATATTTTGATTGTATTTAGATCCCTTCCCCTATCCGCTCCCCCTTAATACCACCTCCACTCCATTTCGTGTACTATACTTTGTGTGTGTGTGTGTGTGTGCACGCGCGCGCGCCCACAGAGTCAGTTTGTTTCCCTAAATGTAGGTCCATCCATTGGAGACTAGTTAGCCTATCAAGAGTTTCACTCTTAAAAGTGACTGACTCCCCCTAGCAGCAGCAGGAGTTTAAATACTTCCTCACTTAAGGTTGAGGTTTCTTTCTTACCCACTTCTGTGCTGGGATTTTTCTCTGGCTTGAGTTTATGAGTCTTGTGCATGCTGTCACCACTACTGTGAGTTCATATAAGCAACTGCCCAGTTGTCTAGAAACCTCTGTTTCCTTGTGATCGTATACCACAGCTGGCTTTTACAATCTCTCTGCCCCTCTTCTGCAATGATCCCTTAATATATGAGTCCTATTCAAGATTAAGCACTCTGCAGCTTCTTATGCTCCACACATTGGCCAATTGTGGGTCTCTGTATTAATCACCATCTGCTGCATAAGGACGATGTTTTGGTGAGAGTATCCATGTATGGGTATAGCAATGCCATTAGAATTTGGTTATATTTAGCAGAATAATAATATTAGCCCCTCTTCTATGGCCTGTGACCTATCTAGCTACAGTTTCCTAGGCCTGATATCAATGTCATTGATAGGTTCTGTCTTACAAAGCAGATCTTAAATGCAATTAGAAAGTGGTTGGTCACTCCTATAATATTCATGTCACTATTGCACCAGTAGGCATATCTTTGCAGGCTAACTGTTGTTGTAATTTACAGGATTCACAGCTGGTAAGGTTGATGATTAGTGTTCTCTTCTAATATGCATATGGTATGAAAGATAGCCAGTAGAGATGAAACTTTGAAGTTAGCACCAGCTTGATTTCTCCCTTTTACATGGGTTATATATGTAGTATCTTCAGCAACAGAGTCTAATTGTGAAGTTTTGGTGGGTAACCAAGAGCAGGTACAATGGCCAGTATTTTGTTTGAGGGTCTACGAGATGCCTGTTCAACAGTTTCAAAAGAAGGGATCCATTTCTGGTATTGGGTTTTTACTTTGCTACCCTATTGCATCTAGTAGTGCTCGCTTGCTTTTGAAACTGGTTCATTGTAAAATTCAGCTTGCTTTCACAGGCTGTAAGTGGCTCACGCTGCACTGAGGGCCTGTGCAGAAGACCAAGTCCTTAATTTTACATGACAATTACAGGCAAAACTTAGAAAAATAAATTTCATGAACTTACTTTTCCAAAGACTGGACCAGACCCCAGGCACCTTTCACTGTTCCTTCAGTCTTGTGCCCTTTAAAGGTACCTATCTTCAACTCAGTTGCTTCTCAGTGCTACTCTGCCTTCCTGGGTTAGCCACTGGACACGTGGGGGATGTAGAAACTGCTTGGTTTTTGTCAGCCTAGCAGGGAAGTGAGTTTTTGCTGAGGTGGAATCTCCATGTTCCCAGTTTATTCCAGGGAAAGTCTGTTTCTGGCCATTTACTTAGTAAACTGTAGCAGTATTTTAGATGTTAAAATCAGATCTTGGCATTGCTAAGGTGTCTGTTTGAGTTTCAGCATACAACTTGTGAACTGAAGTAGTTTGAAGAAACTGTAGGGAAGTTTAAATTTATTCTCGTCTCTAAATGTTGGGTAGCTTGAGTCTGGGCAAGGCGCTGTGAATAGTCCGATAAAAGGAAAAAAGAACATAAAAAATTTATCACAATATTAGACTCAAAGAAAGACAGGATAGCTTCTCCTTGTATAAAGCTTAAAGGAATGAGAACCTGGGATTCTCCAGTGAAGGGAAGAGCCTATTTTGGGAAGGGTGTGTGTGCACTGTAAACAAGGGCTGTCTTGGATACAGCTGATGTCTCCCAGGCAACAGCCACCTGCGGTCATCAGCCATTGCTGTCTGGGCAAGTGTCAGACTCCTAATGACTTCTTCCTTAAGGGATCTATCCTAGAGAGAAAGGGGAGATACCAGATAGAAATGCCCCTGTCTGCCTTTGTTATTTACTAATGTAGCTAGAGATAGTATGAATCGACATTTTATGAATAGATAACTTTTCACAGCCATCTTCATCTGCAGAGGTCTACAATTTATCTGAATAAGCAACATACTGGGACAAAGGAAAATATTTGGCATGGAATATTTTACTCTTCCCTCATTTAAGTAACATCTGGAAGCCAATTCATCAACTGTGGGCTGAATATGAGAACTCTGAGGAGTTACCATGTAAGGTCCAGTGTGGTGTTATTGCTTGTCAATCAGGTGAGAAGTGCTGTTCATCACAGAGCTGATTATCACACCCCTAGGCTGTGTACTTGAAATCAGTATCATAAAAGTTATTTTTTAAAGTTCATTAAAAAAATTCCAAACATATTTATTTGGCTGTAAATCCAACGAAAACCCTCACATCTACTTTATTTTACTTTTTGTTTGCTTTGGTGGTACCACTTGATGTGTCTCATCAAGGAAAGTCTGCTGGTGTTGCCACACAGTTGGAGGGTGTGAGGGATTGATTGCAGGGTCCTTCTGGCCAGGTGGGACCCCTCTGGTTGGTTTGGAGGAAGGGATGGCCAGTAGGAGAGCAAAGCTCCCTGCCACTTCTCTAAGAGCCCAGTGCTGTGGCTGGGTGGGCCAGATAGAAAGAATGCCTCTAGCTCTGCCTGGGCTGATGTCCCTGAACTTATTTGCATACAGGCTCTTATTGGTAGATCAGCAGGTGTCCATCTTCTTTGTGTTATACATTTTTCTCATCCTCTTACTCCCCTCTAGAGACGTCTAGGTACTTTTAACTCTGTCCAATTCTTCAGCCTACTTGAGTGACTGGTCTTTAGGAAACTTCTTGTAGGGAGAGGTCAGCCATCCTGAAGGGGTAGAGAGGAGGAAAGCTGATAGGGTGCTGAGGAGACCCTGACTCCCTGTGCCTTGCAGGTCTCCAGCTGCTACTGCTCCCTTCAGGTCATTGCTGGGCACTTGTTGATTTTCCTGTCCTCACAAGCAGCTAAGACAAGCTTGACAAGGCCCTGCTGAGACCTACCATTTGAGGAATGAGAGATGGGCCTCAGAAGTGTAGGAGAGACTGTCTGTAGGAGAAAACAGTGTTTATAAGTTTATCCTCTTCCACTCCTTGTTCTACTCCTGTATACACCTTGGGGAAGGCCAGTCCTTGTGAACTTCAAGTTGAGAGAAATGGCAAGTCACCCAGTTCTACCTCATATTGCAGGTGCTTATGCATATGGAAATGTTATGCAAATATCAAGTATCACAATAGGCCTACCTGTAGTCATTCATATTTGGAAGCCATGCATACAAACTAGACTGCCCTATAGAGGGTTATAGCTTAAAAAGACAGGTTTGTTTAGGCTCATGGTTTGGATATTCCAGTCTTTTAACCATGGCCTATTGCTGTTGGGCCAGTAGTAAAGCAACATGACATGGTAGGAGGAAGAGGGAGAGGATGCTGTTCCCCTCATGGTTTCTGAGAAAATAAAGAAAAGGGAAGAGTAGGGGCAATGTTTCCATGTCTCTTTCAAGGTCTCCCTTAATGACTTTTTTCCACTTCTCTCTGCTCCTTAGAGCAACACCATGGGCTGGTGAGCAAAAGCCTTCAACACACCAATCTCTGAAAGACAGCCAAGATAAATAAGAATATCAGGTATATATGGAAAGCAAATCTTTCTGCTCACGATATAAATAAAGAACCATAGCATTAGGAAGAGAACCCTGACTTCTCTCCTTCCACAGTGAGCCACACTCTACAAGCCAGACACAGGCCATGGCTCTGACAGGCTCCTCCTCCCAGGGGACAGGACTGTTCTAGCTCTTCCTGCAATGGATGCTGAGGGGAGAAAGGGGAACGATGAATAAACCACAGGGCACCAGGAGGGAGGAGGGTGGGAACCACAGCTGGCATTGTAGCCTTGGAAATCACCCGTATTTGGGGAGTTCTGTGCTCCTTAGTCCTGTGGGAAGGTCTCTGCTTTCCTGGAATCAAAGGCATGCATGGTTCCAGCTCTCCTCCTTCTCTTGATGATATGGTGAAACCTTTTTTTCTCTTAAATTAGCGATGTGGCCCTGCAAATTGAACTTGCAAAAGGAGTGATTGGAGAAATGTGTCTATTCCATCCTTGCTGTTTATATACCACTTCTCTTTAATTAATACTATTTGTTAAAATAGATTTTCAGAAATGCATCATCAAGTCTGTCTGTCTTTAATTTGACTTGAGCACAGTCTTTATACCTAGTAGTATTTCTGCAGAATGCCCACTAGCAGTACAAAAGCTGGCCACTGTACTGTGCCGCAGGGAGGAGTTCTCACTAGCAGGACCTGAGCAGACACAGGCAGTGCCCTCTATATGAGGAAACATTCAAACTTCCAGCTTCAGAAAACTGAAATTTTTCTCTCTCTTTCTCTTTCTTTCTCTTTCTCTCTCTCTCTCTCTCTCTCTCTCTCTCTCACCATATTTTATTCAACAAATATTGAGATGCATTTGAACAATCACATCTAGGTTGTATACATGCTCAGGCTTATAAGACAGATGAGGGGGAATCAACATGCTGTAAGGAGATGGGACCTTCCATTAAACAGATCACTGGTATATAAGAACTTGAAGGACATCTTGCCTCCTGGGAAATGCAGAAGACTTATTTCCTTAACTAGCTTTATTTTAGGCCCTGTTGTGAAGCCCACAGCCTCACAAAGGAACAGGGGCCTCTTCTTTCCATTGCTTGAGGAAGAACCTGGACAGACACCAATGTCTGGTGTGTTGTTAGTTGACATCATTTCACTTGATGTCTTAAAATTACAAAGCATATCAAAGAACACATGATTTTTAAGAGCTGAGGGAATTAGAAAATAGCAACAAAAACAGAAAACAAAGCAGAGAGGAGTGTAAATGGGTGGCTGTTGAGGTCAAATGCACAGGATGCAGGGTGGGATGGGGGGGCATATGCTTGTCTCTCAAAACTTGGACCTGAGCCACATTTCCAGGTGTCTCTTTAATTTTGGTCTGATTACAACAAGTAGCTATTTTCTGGAATGTGTAATTCACCCTTGATCAATGTGTATTTAGGCACCAATCTGAGCCTGTTTTAGCTTCCTAAAAGGTTCCTTTCAATGCTGTTTCTATAGAGTATTAAACCTCTGAGGTTCACAAAATGACCTTGCCATGTACAGACTGCAAATAAAGATGAGTGAGATACTGTTCCTCTCTTCTTTCTGGAGTAAAGCTGGGCACTTTGGGTTTTGTGATTGTCCCAGATGGTCTGCATGATTAAAGCGCATTGAGTTTGAGGCTATCAGGTGGTTTGGGATTTCCTGAACTGAAGTTCTATAGTTTTTCTAAAAGTCTCCCCATATTCCTTTCTTGCCTTTCAAATGCACATTTCTAACACCTCCTTCTCTTCTGTGCTTCTTTCTTGCCTGGGAAGCTAATCCAAATTTCCAGCTGTTTCTTCAGCTGAAGACTTCCCTGTTGAAGACTACTTTGGGGTGCTGTGCCAGGAACATACTCTCTTCCTGAGAGGCCGTGTAGCAGGAGGGGTCCAGCTGCAGAGACTGGAATACTGACTCCAGGTTTACTGGGGCCTCACGTGTAAAATGGAGCTAGTGGTAGAAGTTGTTCTGCATGGATGGTTTCAAACTTGTACTCAAAGAGCTTAAAATAGTACTTGGAAGATGGGTAATCGCACCTAAGTTAGTTGGAATTATTAGTAATATGATTCTCACCAAACTCACTCTTTCCTTGGATTTCATGCAGGAATGTCCAACAAAAGATCTCTAAGCAAAGTGCTTACTGCCCAGGGTGAATCAGTTGGGAGTGCGGTCTTTGCATTCTAAACACTGGTCCTGGGTATGTACTGCAAGACAACAAAATCTCTGCATAAACCTGGTCTAAGAAGATTTGTCCAAGGACTGAATATAAACCTCAAAAGATAGCACATCCCTGAGCTTAACAAATTTCTTAAAATCCTTAGGAATATTTGGGATGGATTTTTGTATTGTGTTAGATACTCTCCATGACCTTTTAGAAACTGGAGCCCCAAGTTCTCTAATCCTGGTTTGACCACAGTGATGTCCCCAGGGAGCCAGTGGCTGAAGTCCAGGGCTTTGGCAGTGGCCAAAGTCTGCTGGGGCTGACTTACCAGAATGTCTGAATCCATGGAGTCACTGTCGTAATGCTCTGCACTGGCTCAGCTTAGACTCAATGATGTCTGGGGGCTCAGGATCCAGAATAGTTCTAACAACAGTGGCTGCCAGCTTCGGAGGCATTTCCACTATTCTTCTCCTGTTTGCTTCTTATTGTCAGTTCTTATTTATTTTATTCAGGTAAAATTTCAAGTAATTAAAAATTGTGATTTTTTAAAGCATTAAAAGTGAAACTGAATAATTTAAAGATGTAACATCATTTTTTTTTTTTTGAGACAGAGTCTCATATGTAGCTCTGGGTATCCTGGAACTCAATATACAAACCAGACATTCCCAAACTCACAAATATCTGCCTCCCAAGTGCTGGGATTAAAGGTGAGCATCACCACACCTGACTACATCTTTATAGTATGTCTTTCTAATACAACATAAATACAAGATTGACTTCATAAAATTTTCTCATAAACAATGACAATGTTTTGTTTATCATGTGGAAATTTGAGAGTAGTTTATAATTAAAAGATTTTTTCCTTACTAAATTCATAAAAATGCATTACTGAAAATTAGAATAGAAGAAAACTATTTTTAAAAATGCTCTAATTTTTACCCAAATAGCCACTTTTAGTGTTGTGATTAAAAAGGTTATTCACAATTGCCACATAACAATCGTACAGGTTTATGAGGTGTTGCAATGCTTCAGCAGGTCTCTGCATTATGGAATGATCAAAGCAAAGTGACCGGCACCTCTGTCACTTCGAACGTTTATCATATATTGGTGGTGGTAACAGTCATTGTCCTTTCACAGCTGCCTTGAAAGATACAACACATTCACTCTGCATTCCTTCTGCTGACTAACAGACCACTAGAACTTAACCTCCTGTCTAAACAGCTTGATACCTGTTAGGCGACTGCTTCCTTCTCTCCCCTCCACAACCACGTATAATCACCATTTGAGCTGAATTCTATGACAGCATCTCTTTTGAATTCCACCTGTGGCATGAGAGCCAGGCACTTGTCTTTGTGCCTGGGATACTTAACAAATAATGTCCTGAAATTTCATCCATGTTGACACAAATGACAGGATTCAGTCTTTCTCCTTATAGCAGAATAGAATAGCATTCATATATATATATATATTCATATATATATGTATATATATATATACATACTGCTGTTTGTTCTTCATTTCAACAGTGATGGGCATCTAGGCTGATTTCATGTTCTGACTGTTGTGAGCAGTGCAACAATGAATGTGAGTGCAGATGTATTTTAAACGTTTTTTTTTTTTTTCCATTTGGGTGTGTACCCATATCATATGATCATATGGTAGGTTCATTTGTAGCTTTTTGAGAAACCTGTACACTATTTCCCAAAATGTCTGTGTGAATTTGCATTCCCATTAACAGTGAGCAAAAGCTTCCTTTTCTCTATTCACTTCCCAGTGTTTGCATTGCCTCTTTTTAAATAAGTATTTTTCCTGTATATTCTTTATTGAGTCTTTGTACAATTCACAAAGCATCTTAATCATCTTTACACCCCCCTCCCACATCCTCACCACCCCCTGATTCTGCCCCCTCAAGATTTCATGCATTCTGTCATATGTGTTAAGACCTATTAAGTCAAGTTTGTGTACCCAGATGTCCCTCTGTGCAAATTCATCTACTGGGGTCTAGTCAGCCTATCTGGAGTCACTCTCTTAAAGAAGGTCAGCTCTTCCTCAGCGAGTAATAATAAGCTGCCAATAGTTCCCCAGCTAAAGTTGGTGCGTGTTGCCCATTTCCCCAGTTCTATGCTAGGATTTTGTTTGATTGAGTTTGCATGACCTTTGTACATGCTATCACCATTTCTGTCAAATCATATGAATTCCAAGAAGCCTGGGAGACTTTGTCTACGTATGGTCGTGCACTGACCCTGGCTCTTACAAAATTTCTGCCCCATCTTCCATAGTAGTCCCTATGCTGCGGGTGGGTGAAGTTTGATATAGGAGTCCTATCAAAAGACACACTCTTCTGCAGTCTCATCCTCTACACTTTGGACAGTTGTGGCCTTCTCTGTGCGTAGTACTCTGTTGGATGAGGAAGCTTCATTGGTAAGAGTTGAGAAAAGCATTCGTATTCTCTCTATCCCCTGTTCCGCGATGTTCCATGAGCCTTAGTTGCAGGGTTCCCATTGTAGATATATCACTTAGGCTAGGCATTTCTCAACACTTTTTCTCCATGTGTGACCAGTTGTGGAACTCTGTAATAGTCTTTGTCTGTTGCAAAAAGTAGATTCTTTGATGACTGGCAAATGGTATAATTGTAAATATAAGGATCCATATTTAACATACAGAAAGAAATTACGTTTGTGTAGCTATATGACAGAGGTAGGGTTTTGTCTAGGATCTTTGACCTCTCCAGCCATGTGTATTTGGCTATGTTTACAGTGCCACACATGAGTTCCTTCCCATCGAGGGCACTTTAAGTCCAGTTAGATAACTGCTAGTTACCCTCCCCCCAATAAAAGTGCTATTACTGTACTACTAGTTTGTTGTACTGGTCATTGTTGTAGTTCGTAGTAAAGTTGCTGTTGAACCACTGACCATTTTCTCCCTGAGTAGCTTACATAGTATCCACCAGAACAATGGGAGCTAATCTTCAGAGAGAAGGCTTTCAGGTTAGTTCAAGCTTCATTTCTCCAATTCCTGTGTTTGCAGAATGTCCTGCATGTCCTGGCTTCAGTAATAGGAACTTACCTTCAAGTTCTGGAGGTAATCAAGAGCTGTGTTAATAGTCTGTGCTATTTTGGAAGTCTCTTGAAATACCCTTATCAATAATTCAAAGGGAGGTTTTTCCTGTCTGGCAGTGTCTTTCTTGTTATACAGCCTTCAGGTATACACATACACTCATGTTCAGATAGTGTATGTGTATTTTTCAGTAGGTTTTTTAACTGATTCATTTCCCTCTGGTTTTTCACACCACCTAAACTTTATTTATCTCTTGTCTATTTCTCCCTATCTAACTTCCAACCCCTTTCCCATTTTAAGTGTCCCCGTTTCCATTGATAACACCTGTCTCCTATTGTTCCCGCTCTCTTGAGTTCCTTCTTCCTCTTCATCCTATTGGTTCCTGTGGAGAGCTGCGTATTGCTGCGTCTTAAAGATGGCATCTGCTTCCGCCTTCCACCATCCCGAGGGTGAGTGCTCTCTGGAGTAAACAACTCCATATTTGGCTGTGGCTGAGATCTGGCCCTGCTTCCGCATGTGTGCGCCTATCTGCTTTCACCACGTGGTAGTTTGGGGTTGGCTGGCAGGAGGGGATTTAACTCTCTGGCGGGCTTTCCCCGGAAAAGAGAAGAAGTAGTAAGGAGAAGTAAGTTAGAAGCCAAAAGGTTGTTCAAGGTTCCTGAATAAACTGCATAAAGAAGAGTCTGGAGTTGCATCTTCCTTGCTGGACGAGGTGGTCGTGACAAGTGGTGGCCCATACAGGGAACTCATCGAGGGACTCAGAACTTTTTGCAGTCAGGGCAGTGCACTGGAAAAGTCCTCAGGTAAAATGAATATCCACGACAAAAGTGGGAAAGTCCTCAAGTAAATTGAGGATCCACGACAAAAGCGGGGTACTTTGCTCCCTCTGTAGATGGAGCAGGGAGAGTTGGGAGATTGTAGTGAACCAAAAGTAAAAATGGATTTTTATATGATCCTTGCTATAGGAATGGGCATTAGTTTTGTATTCTGGTACCTCATTTTTGCCCATCTTTGTAGAGAGTGTACAAGAGGTACCCAGAAAAACGTTACGGGAAATACTAGTTTTCACCCAATTTTTTTGGCTCTAAATGAGCTACTTCATTCTAAAAATTTAAAACTTAAGAAAAGCCCTTTGGAGAGATTCTTGGAAAAGTACGATACCATTGCACCGTGGTTCGCAATGTCCGAAAGTCTCACGGTTGTGCTTCACTTTCCCAAGCAACAAAAGGAGTTTCATCTGGGGAAAATGTACAACTTTAAAAGAAAAAGAAAAAAAAAAAAAAAAAACCCGCGCCCTAGGCTTCAAGGCTCACTGCAGCGGCCCTCCTACTCGTCGCGGCGTAGCGTCCGCGGGGTCTGGGCGCGTGCACGGGGACGCGCGCGCGCAGCTCCCGTCCCGTTCCGAACTGCCGGCAACGGCCGGGTATGGGCCCGACGCTCCAGCGCCATCTTTAAGACGCAGTTGGTGGAGAACTGGACAATCATTACCCAAAACATCCATTGATGGGTTTTTTTTAAGGAACATCCTGTTATTTTTCCCAGGATAACATTGTCTCAACCCATTATGGGGGCTCCAAATATCTTTACAGATGGATCCAAAACAGGATATGGAGCCTACATGATTGAGAAACAAAAGCCTGTGATGCGGCAGTTTCAGCCCGGCTCCCCACAGTTAATTGAGTTAAGCATAATTATAGAAGTATTTAAAGATTGTACCTTTCCCTTTAATTTAATATCTGATTCAGTTTATGCCGCTAATGCAGTAAGAGTTTTGGAAATGGCCGGACCAATTAAGAACTCTAGTCCGGTCTGTCAGCTTTTTCAACAATTACAGACTTTAATTTGGCAAAGACAGGCTTGCTTTTTTATCCAACATATTAGGGCTCATACAGACCTGCCAGGACCTTTGAGTGCAAAAAATGATAAAGTAAATTTATGGACCAGAATGGAATGTATATATTTAAACTCCACTATAAAAAGAGCAAAATGTTTTCATAACAGATTTCATGTGAATGCCCGAGCCTTACAACAAAAATTTCACCTGTCTCGAGCAGATGCTCGACAGGTGGTGCTGGATTGTTCTCAGTGTGTAACGTTTCACCATCCACCTAGTATTGGGGTTAACCCACACGGATTACTTCCTCTAAAGGTTTGACAGATGGATGTGACACATATTTCTAAATTTGGAAACCAAAAATATATTCATGTGTCTGTGGATACCTGTTCAGGTATTCTACACGCTACACCGTTGACAGGAGAAAAGGCACGCAATGTCATAACTCATTGCTTAGAGGCCTGGGCTGCATGGGGCAAGCCCCAACAGCTAAAAACTGACAATGGACCAGCCTATACGGCTCGCAGTTTTACCTCCTTTTGCCAACAGATGGAGGTACAGCTTCTTCATGGGTTACCATACAATCCTCAGGGACAAGGCATTGTAGAACGTGCTCATCGCACATTAAAAGAATGTCTTCAAAAACAAAAAGGGGGAGTAGGCCACGGCCGCACCCCAAGGGAGAGACTTTCCCTAGCCTTGTTTACTATAAATTTTTTGAATTTGGATGCTCAAGGCCACTCAGCAGCGGATAGACACCAGGACCATCATGGCCCTGCAAAAGGGATGGCTAAGTGGAAAGACGTATTAACGGGCCTCTGGCGTGGGCCTGACCCCGTGCTGACATGGGCACGAGGATCTGTTTGTATTTTTCCACAGGACCAACAAGATCCAGTATGGGTACCTGAACGCCTGGTTAGAAGAATTCAGCATAAAAAAATCTCTTAAAAGTCAGCATGACAATACCTCTGCTTCCAGCCCTGATGAGCCAACTAGGGAAAATGAAACCAAAATGGGGAATCCTGTCAGTGTTTCCAAAGCCAATGCCGAACTGGCTAAAGACACCCTAAAAAAATTGCTATGAACCATCTGAAAGAGTGGGCGGAAATGGGAGTGTTATCAGGTCTCCTGATTATGGCCTCCCTGGTCTGCCTGTGGTGTATATGTAAGATTAGAGCCACACAAAAGCGAAATGCAGCTATGATCATTCAAGCCTTTACAGCCATAAAAACTGGACAGTCCCCTCAAGCATGGCTAATCACCATGAAAGGTTAAGATCTACCGCGGACGGGATGCGAGGCTAAGCACTGCACAAGGTTTCGCCTGCTGGTGTTTGAGCATTTCCTTGGAAGACATGTCTGGTTGCATGAAGGTGGTACCCTTAGCTCCTTCCCCTGGGAAAATTGGTACGGGATGGGTCTGGGTCACCACAGGCGATGAGTCCGTGGGTGTCTCCAGGACATAATCCCAATTGTGCACACCAGGGATCAGACCTCTATCTTCGCCCGTTTCCGCTATGTTATGTAAAATAAAAGGGGGAACTGTGGAGAGCTGCGGATTGCTGCGTCTTAAAGATGGCGCCTGCTTCCACCTTCCACCATCCCGAGGGTGAGTGCTCTCTGGAGTAAACAACTCCATATTTGGCTGTGGCTGAGATCTGGCCCTGCTTCCGCATGTGTGCGCCTATCTGCTTTCACCACGTGGTAGTTTGGGGTTGGCTGGCAGGAGGGGATTTAACTCTCTGGCGGGCTTTCCCCGGAAAAGAGAAGAAGTAGTAAGGAGAAGTAAGTTAGAAGCCAAAAGGTTGTTCAAGGTTCCTGAATAAACTGCATAAAGAAGAGTCTGGAGTTGCGTCTTCCTTGCTGGACGAGGTGGTCGTGACAGGTTCCTTGTCTGTCCTTCCCGCCTCTCTTCCCAGTTGAACACCCCCAGTTTCTCCACTTCCCCCTTGATAATCTGTCCCCTACTAACCCTTTCTAGGACTTTTTCCCTCTGTCTACCTTTATAGTTCCTTTTCGTCTTCCTGGTTCTGCAGTTACATCAGGATACATGCTCACGTATAAGGATTTGGTGCTTCCATCAACTAATGAAAGAGAATATATGTCACTTGTTTTTCTGAGTCTGTGACATGTCACACTTAGTATAACACACTCAGTGTCTTGTTCCATCCATTTACCTGCAAATTTTATGATTTCATCTTTCTTTACTACTGAGTAGAACTCCATTGTGTGTACCACATTTTCACTATCCATTTGTCAACTGAGGTACATTTATGAAAAGAACATCAACAAAAATGAATGTACACATATCTCTGCAGTAAGATGAGTCCTTTGGGTATCTAACAATGAGTGTCAAAACCAGATTACATAGTAGATCCATTCTTTTAAGTGTTCTCCACACTGCTTGTGGTAGTGGTTGCAGGAGTTTGCAACCCCACCAGCAGTGAATGAGCATTCTGATTTCCCCACGTCCTCTCCAACACTTGGTGCCATTTGTTCTCTTGATCTTAGCCAATCTGGCTGGGGTAAGATGAAATTTTAAAGTGGTTTTGATTTGCATTTCTTTAATTACTAAGGATGTTGAACAGTTTTTTAAGATGTTGCTTAGCCATCCTTATTTTTTATTTGAGAACTCTGTTCAGGTCCTTAGGCCATCATTTTATTTGATCATTTATTTTCCGTTTTCACTGTTTTTGGTGTATCATATATCATATTCTGGATCTTAGCCCCCTGGTGGATGTGTTGCTGGTGAAGATTTTCCCCCATTCTTTGGATTTCCTCGTCACTTCCTTGGTTGTTTCCTTTATTGGACAGAAGCTTTTCAGTTTAATGAGATTTACTTGTGGATTGTTGACTTTAATTCCTCATCAACTGATGTCTGATTTAGAAAATTCTTTCCTATATCTATATAGGGTACTGCCTATGTTTTCTCTAAAAGTTTCTGAGTTTCAGGTTTCATTTTGAAGTCTTAGATCCATTTGGAGTTAACTGTTGTGCAGCATGAAAGATATGACTGTAATTTCGTTCTTCTACAGAGAAATATCCAATTTTGCCAGTACCATTTGTTGAAAATGCTGTCTTTTCTCCAGTGTGTGTTCTTGACCCTTTTGTCAAATATCAATTGGCTAGAATTGCATTCACTCATGTTTGAGTCTTCCATTATGTTCCACTGATCTGTGTGTCTCTTTTGGTGCCAGTACCATATTGTTTTTATGACTATAGCTCTGTAATGTAGTTTGAGATCTGATATGGTAATCCCCCCTGCATTGCTCTTTCTGATCAAGGTTGCTTTGTCTATCTGGTGTCTTTTGTGATTTCATATGAACTTTAGGATTTTTTTTCTTGTTCTGTGAAGAATGTCATTGGAATTTTGATTAGCATTGCATTAAATCTACAGCTTACTTTAGTAGGATGGTCATTTTCACAATATTAATTTTACCAATTTACGTGCACTGGTTCTTCCATCTCCCAGTGTCCTCTTCAATCTCATCAAAGATTTAACATGTTCATTGTAGAGATCTTTAATGTCTTTGGTTAGGTTTATTCCTAGATATATCTTTTGGAGGCTATTAATGGGAGAGTTTCAATATACTTTTTCCTGATTGCTTGTTATTGGTATAGAAAGGCTGCTGGTTTTTGTAGATTGACTTTGTAACCTGTCCTGACAGTGTCAATCATTTTTATGAGTTTTCTGGTAGAATTTTTGGATTCTTTTACATATATCATATCATCTGCAAATAGGGATAATTTGACTTCTTCTTTTCCAGTTAGTGCACCTTAATTTCCTAATCTTGTCTTATTGCTCTAGCAAGAATTTCAAGCACTCTATTAACAAGGAGTGGACATAGTGGACAGTCTTGGCTAGTTCCTGATTTTAATGGGAATGCTTTCTGTTTTTCTAAAATATTTTATGTCTTATTTTATGTTATATGTATGAATGCATTGCCAGCATGTAGGTAGGTGCACTCATGTCCTGCAATGCCAACAGAAGTGCATTCCCTGGACCTGGAGTTATGGATGGCTGTTAGCTGTCATGTGGGTGCTGGGAATTGAACTTGAAGTGACCTGTGCTCTAAATAGCTGAGCCATCTCTCCAGCCCCTCTTCCGATTTCTCTCCATTTACAATGATGTTGGGTGTGGGTTTCTTGTATACGGTTTTAATTATTTTGAGGTACGTTCCCTCCAGTTTAACTAATTCTCTTAGGGCTTTTAACATGGATGCTTGTTGAATTTTGCCAAAGGCTTTTTCTGTATCTATTGAGATATCTGTGTGAATTTTATCTTTAAGTCAATTTTTATGATTTATTACATTTATTAACTTACATATATTGAACCATCCCTGCATCTCTGGAATAAGGTCCACTTAATCAAGATGGATGATCTTTTTGATGTGTGTGTCTATGTGGTTTGCAAGTATTTTGTTGAAAGAATTTGCAGTTATGTTCATTAAAAATATGGGGCTACGGTTCTATTTTGTTGTTGTGTCTTTTCCTGGTTTTGGTATTTGGATGATACTGGCTTCATTTAAGGAGTTTGGGAGTTCTACCTTTGTTTCTATCTTTTAGAATAATTTAGGGTGTATTATATATAGATCTTCTTTGAATTTATGGTAGAATTCTGATATTAATCTGGGCCTGGAGTTTTTATTAGTTGGGAGTTTTATATTACTATTCCAATTCCCTTTTTTGGTATGGATCTGTTTAAGCTATTTATCTCTTCTTGATATAGTTTTGACTGTTTCCATGAATTTAAAATTTCATCCATTTCTTTTAGATTTTCAAAGTACAGGTTCTTAAAGTGTTCCCTTCTTATGTTCCAGATTTGTTTTTCTGCTCTGCTGTTTCCCCTTTCATGTATGACTTTGTTAATTTGGGATTGCTGCTTCTTCTTGCTTGGTTAACTGGACTAAGGGTCTGTCTTGTTTATCTTTTCAAACAACTGGCTCTTAGATTCATTGATTACTTTGTTTCTATTTCATAGTTTCTACCCTGATCTTTGTTATTTCTTCTCATCTGCTAGGTTTGGGTTTGGTTTGTTCTTGCCTTTACAGAGTCTTGAGTATTGTTAAGTCATTTATTTGTGCTCTTTCTGATTTTTTTAATGTAGCCCATTAGACCTATAAATTTCCTTCTTAGGATTGCTTTTAAAGTGCCCCAGGGTTTTTGTTGTGTTGTATGATCATTTTCATTTAATTTTAGGAATACTTTTATTTCTTTCTTAATTTCTTTTTTGACACATTTACCATTAAAGAGTGTGTTGTTTAATCTTCACGAGTTCATGTAATTACTAGCGTTTCTTTTGGTTTTGATTTTAAGCTTTCTAAAGCATTGGGATTTGGTATAATGTATGAAATTATTTCAGTTATTTTGCATTTGTTGAGGCTTGTTTTGTGCCCCAGGGTACGGTAAATTTTAGAGAACTTTCCATGGACTGCTGAATGCTGAATGGAAAGTGTGTTCCTTGGGTCTTGGGTAGAATTTTTGGTAGATGCCTGTTATGTCTATTTGAATGTACTTTCTTCTGCACATTTAGTGTTTTCACTATGATATGCCATGGGGTATTTCTGTTCCAGCCCTGTCTAATTGGTGTTCTGTGTGCCTCTTGTATCTGTATAGGTCATTTTTTAATTTTGGAAAAATTATTTCTATATCTTGAAGCTCTGGTCAGTCATTAAACTGAGATTCATCTCCCTCCTCTACGTCTGTGATGCATAGATTTGATTTTTTCATGATGTCCTATATTTTCTGCACATTTTATTCATATGTTTAATTGTTATTTTCTTTTTCTTTTTTTTTTTTTCTTGAGAGGTCCAGGTTTTTAACTTTGTTATCCAGTCTTGGTATTCCATTTGCCATTTCATCCAATCTCTTGTGAGGTTTTCTCCTGTAGTTTAAAATTGACTTATTGAATTTTTCAATTACATCTTCATGTTGGCTTGGGTTTTCTTCAGTTTTTCTCTTTTGTGAATTTCCAAGTCCTGAATTGTTGCTATCATTTCATTCAGCCATACATTTGTATTTTCTTGAGTTTCACTCAGGGTTTATTCCTGTCCTCCTTGGGTTCTTTGAGTTGTTTGCATTATTTTGTTCTTTGATCATGTTTATAATTGTTCTTTTAAATTCTGTGTCTTAGGGTTCCTCCAGGTGGTTCTCTTTGTAGTAAACTTCTGTAAGACTGGTAGATTTTGTTGGGGACATATTATCTTGGTTTTTCACATTATTTGTGGTTTTTCATTATCATTTGGGCATATGGACTTCTGTTTTTGGTTTTGTGTCTGATTTGAAATTCTAATCTACTTGTGTTTAGTTGAGGTTTGGTTCTGTTTATATTGTTGATGTTTCTTGGTTGTTTTTTGCTGACGCATGAAATGGTAGTGGATATGTTCTTTAGATTCTCATTTTTCATTTTTTTTATTGGTGGGACAGGACGATTCCAAGTTGATTAATGAAATGCTCTGTGATGGGACAAAGGGACTTCAAGGCTATTGGGATCCAGTAGCTGGGTTTTGGCAGGCTAGAGAGGAGGTCTGAAGCTGGAAGATCATGTGCTGGCTGCGGCGGGTCAGATTATTTAGCTAAGGTTAGTGTGGACCTGAAGCTGCAGAATGCAGCTAGTCTGGGTACAGTGGATCAGGATGCAGTGGGTGGGGTCTTGGTTAGGGAACTAGTCCAGAAAAGGGAAGGAGAAGGACTTGTCCCAAGGCTGGAAGGGGGCAGCTGTTTGGAAAAAAGAATGGAGCTGTCCAGAGTGCAGGGAAATCAAGCCCCCATGGGCAGTTTAACTTACCAGGGTAGTATGCAGGTCTCTGGCAGGCAGAGTGGGAGGCATTAGAGATGGTACCAAAACAGAGGGATGGGCACACCAGGGTTTGGGCTACTCACCCCTAGAGGCAGGTTAAGCATTCTCAAACCCCCTCTGAGAGACAGGTCCATGGCCCCAGGAAAAGGTAAGTGAAGAGTATGTGCAGGGGCCTATACTAGGCAGGAGAGAAGACAGAGCCCTGGAGCAGTGGGAGGGACAAGACATGGTCCCAAAGCAGGGAGATGAGCTCTGCAGGATCTGGGGTACTTAAGCTCAGAACCCTGAGGCCTAGTAAGGCACTCTCAGGCTATCTCAGAGGTTCCATCCATGACCTAAGGAGATGAGATATGAAGGGGATGTGCCTCTTTTTAATTTTTTAAATTTACTTTTATTTTTAATGATGTGCATATGTGTGTGTTTGTGAATGCGTGGGTGCACATGCATGTATTGTCTGTTTTCATTAATATTTAAAATACTAGATAGAGAGAAGCACTCCCATGTTGATAGATAAGCAATAGGAAGGTAGATAAATACACAGAGTCGATGGTAGGTAATTATATGATGGACAGATTTAAATAACCCTATTCACACATTATCTGGGTGATACATGCTCGTCCCCATTCCCAGGCCCCTGTGAGGGATGCTCAGCTGCCTCAGTGCAGCTGCCACAGTGCATTTGACTTATCTCCTCACTGAACACAGCAGGTGCTTGGCTTTCTGTTCCAGGTTGCTGAAGTCCTTTACACCTAATCCTTACTATATTTAGAACTATGCCTTTTAGTAAGGATCTCAGAACTTATCTAGGATTGGATATTTCTTAAAACTTTAAATCTGCCTCATCTTTATTTCTGTTCTCCTCAGTGTAGTTGAGGTTGGAAGAAGACAAGTACCAGGCTGGGGACAGTGAACTGAACTTGGAATACTTGGGGTTGGAAGGTTTTTCAGCATCCAGTGACAGGCCCTGACCCTTATTGAGAGGAATGCAAACATGATTGCTGTCTTCATTTGCCAATACCAAGAGAAGTACAGAAAATCAACACCATGTTTTAGCAAGCTGTTAAATTCTAATCTGATTTTCTTTCTTTAGCTGCAGGGTCACTTTCTCAGACTCCTGAGACTCCAGGTAGTGTTTTCCAGACACAACTGCTGCTTTGGGAGAGATTGTTAGATCATCTGAATAGCGCATAGTTTTTCTGAACCATGAGGGCTGCCCAGGCCGTGGGACATGCCCTCCAAAGGATAGCATTGGGTTTGCTGTGTTAAAACCTAAGGTGACGTCAAATAATGACATTTCTTCCTCTCTGTGCCTCAGTCTTCCAACCTGCATGTGAGTGGAATAGCTTGCAATGATTTTTTATTGCAAAACCCTTCCATGCCCTCCCTAAATGTCACAACAAAAATGGTTTGTGTGTGAAAGTATTGGCTCTCTCAGGTATTTAAGAGAGGAAGGAAAATTAGATGTGGCAGTTCTGATTATTTCTGTGACTCTGCATTTCTTACAGTTCCTATGTTCTCTGATGCTTTGTGCTTGGGCTTACTGTGGCAGTGTTACCATTAGGTCAGTGCATCTTCTCTTCCCTTCAAGAGACAAAACACTCCAGAGCCATTTCTGTAGGAGGTGTTACTTAGTATGACTGGCCTCCTCCCAGTGGAGGAACTGTCGGTTTTCTTTTGGGAACTGGGAAGGGCCAGCAGCCCATGGCCTGGACTCCATGTCTGGGATAACAAATCAGTTCTCACTCTTCCAGGAAGCCCCTGCCACGCCACTGTTTGAACAATAGCTAAGACTTTTTCCTTATTTCTCCATGGTATGCCCACCATCACTGCTATATTTGAATCTTGAATAATCCTAAGCTTCCATAGGCTGAAGGTGTGGCGGCCTGGTGGCAAGAAGTCATTATTAGGGAATGCTTCTAAGGGGATATTGGGACCCTGGCCCCCATTCTCTTTCCCTTCCCAGTTGCCATGAACTGACTGGTTATGCTTCATCCACCAGGCCCTGCCTGACCACAGGCCCAAAGCAACAGAGCCAACTGACCACACATTCAAACAGCCAGAACAATGAGGCAAAATATGACTTTTATCTTTTAAAGTTGATTTATCTCAGTCATTTTGTCATAGCTATGGAACACTGACCAGCACAATCACATTTATCTAATCCTTTATAATCAAATATTTTATTCCTCCTAACCAAATTGTCTTGATTTTATTATCTTTAAATACTCACAACTTATCCTACAGACTTTTATAATTTCAGTTTAAACAACTGTATCAGAAAGCAGTCTGCAGTTGTTCTTGCTATGATGATGCTTTGGGTAGAGCAGAATTGCAGCACCCATGGGATAGGAAGTTTCTTTGACCTTGTGGTCCAGCTTTCTGCCACTGCCACATTATTGAGACTGAAGATTTTACTCCTAAAATTGGAGTAAGTTTATTTTTACGTAAAGATTCATTGTGAATTTTCTGTTTGTAACTCCTCTATTTAGAAAAATAATCTAAACGGGAATGCAGGACTTAAAAGTGATGGCATTCCGCCATCCAGCCTGTGTGCCACCTGAAGGGGTGAAGGAACCAGTGTGATCAACGTGCATCCATGTATCTAATATGTGCGCACACATCGGAGGCCAGAGGTCTACCTCTGGGGTCCTTCCTTGGGAGCCATCTATTCTGTTTTTTTGTTTGTTTGTTTTTGTTTTTGTTTTGTTTTGTTTTGTGGCAGTTTCTTTCATTGGAACTGTTGTATTGCACACTCAGTCGGGCTGGTTCGACTATGAACTCCAAGGAGCCTCCTGTCTCTGCTCTCCAGTGCTGAGATTGTAAGTGCATGCCTCCATGCCTGGCTTTGCGTGTGGGCTCTGGGGATAGAACTCAGGTCCTCACGCTTGAGCTGAAGCGCTTACCAGCTGACTCACCTTTCCAACCCCCCACGATTTCAGACTTTGAGGAAGTGAGCAGCAATTTCTGAATGTCATCAGATGTATTATAACCAGGCATGTGAGTTTGAAACCCAAAATTTGGTGATTTTAGTTTTTCTTCTTAACAAAATGTTACTTTCTCCCTGTTGTGGAGCACTCAGCAAGACTGTTTCTTCTTGAGGGTGTCATTGCACGTCCTGCAGATGATTGCCTTCCACTTCTCTACAGGACTTTTTGTGCTTCTGCTGACTTCTTCTTAAATATACTGTTTATTTATAATTAAAATTTTTTTATTCTATGTGTATGAGTGCACCAGTGTGTTCAATGCCTACAGAGGCCAGAAGAGGGCACTAGATCCCTGGAATTGTAGTTACAGACTGTTGTGAGCTGCTCTATGGGTACTAGAAACAGATCTGGGTCCTCTGCCAGAGCAGCCAGTGCTCCTAACCACTGAGCTATCTTTCCAGCCCCTGTACTCTGCTGAAGGGCAGGTGCTAGTCGAGGTCACCATCTATTGATAGCTCATCTGTGGCCCTGATAATAGATTTTATGCTTACTAATATTTTGTTTTTCTCAATCTGTTTGCTTGATATGATAATATTTTTATTTTGTTCATTAGACAGAGAATATCTACTTTGCACTGAGTCCACAGGTATGTGGAGGAAAAAATGGTCCAATTATCTGAACTCTGAACACATAGTTTTTTGGAACCTAGCAGACATTATTTCTTTTTCATCAACTGATCAAAAGAACTGAGGATATTGTAATGCTGTCCTTGGTTCCCTGAGTTTTGTAAGAGTATTGCACATGAAATCAGAATTTCATACTAGCAAACAATAAAGCTAACTGAGCAATCAAATGTACTAGACCTCTTATGGTTTAGGTGAAATTACATTTTTAATATGTGAAAATGATCTGTAAGAATTAGAACAATTTTAGATTAGTTTTCTCAGGGAAAATGGAAACATTAGATGCCTTATTATAATAGTTTTACTCTGTTAAATGGATTAAGATCCAATTTCTTTGTTAGAAACTACATGTCATAATTCAGTATGAGTTTCGAAATGGTGCTTAACAACCTGGAGTATAAATTGATATATACTGAATTCAGTATGTGCTTAAAGTGACCCATTTTCCAATTGGAGCTGGCCTAGAATGCCATAGAGGTGAGTGTGATCTGAGTGGACCCATCTTTGATTTTAGTGGGCATGCTGCCTCCTTCCTCTCCTGCAGGAGAAGCAGAGTCCTCATGAACACAGGCCACTCATCATAGGATCTCTGTACCTTGGTGGCTGGGGTGAGGAATAAAGGTTGGTAATGTGGCAGACCAAGAAAAAGACCTAGAATATGCCAGTGAGGATTCTATACCTTGGAGGAAAAATGAGGCAGCACTTCTGATAACTGTCACTCTATGGGCTGATTGTACAAACATCCTCAGAAATTCTCTGATCATTAATTTTTCACTTGGGGATAATAGACAATTAGGGAGAGAAAAGTGAGGTGGTTTTCTTCATTATCAGATGTATTTGCATCTCAACTCTAAAGACATCCAAATGATTTCTACTAATGAACACTATCGGTGAAAACCAAGGCTTGCCATTGGTTAAATATTCTTCCCCCAAAGGTAAAACAATGTGGGTAGGAGGAGAAGGACTGCAAGCAGGGTCTAGGTTTGCCTCTGCTTTGTGCTCATACACCTGTCTGTTTGGCAGCCATTTTCTTTCAATTCTGCTGCCTTTGTTCTTTAACTGAAGCTTTCCAGTGAACAGGGTGTCACCAAGGTTTCTGCCTTGGTCACCTTGGCCTGCCATCGTGAGACACTATAGTCTTAGAGCCTAGACCACAAACCTGAACTTTCCTCTGTTTTAGAGTCCAGAAGTCCAATGCCAAGGTGTCTGCCTGTGGGGCTTGGCGGCGCCTGACTGGGTTTGCAGAGGTAGCCCCACTATCTCTGTACATGACCAACAGAGGGCTGTCCTGCCTTTTCTTTCCGTTTTGCCAGACATTAATCTCATCATGACAACTCCACCTTGATCACTCACCCAGTCAGTCATTTCTCTATTTCTCCTCCTCAGGATACAACCGCCTCAGGGATTAGAGTTTCCACATTGGAATTATATTTATGTATGTATTTATGTGCTGGGGACCAAGCTCAGAGACTCACACATGTTAAACACATGCTCTACCACAGAGCTATGTCCCTCATCAACATGTGAATTGAAGACATCAACATCTAATTGGTAATGGCGTGTGTGATTCAGCAAACATGCATCATTAATATTTTTCTATAAAATATATCAGAGACCTATACAAATCATGAGCTAAAGGCCTTTGAACCAAGATGTCAGAGGGAAAAGAAATTTAGGGCTGGGGTAGCTTAGTAGCAGGGCTCTTGCCTAACTTGTGCCAGTCCTGGGCTCCATCCCTATCACTGCAAATAAGGGAACGAAAATGACAGCAATAACAAAATAAGTGTTTAAATTTCATCCCAGTTTAGGGTTGTGACATTTTATATAACTTGGGCGATAACTAGATACAATGTGAAATGTAGAATAGTTCTACACAGTTCTATACTAACTGTTATATTTTTATAACTATTTACATGTGCAAAGTTACTTTATTTTAAGTGATGACTTTGTATTCTCTTGCATACCATGAATCAAATCTTTATAGTTTAAGGAAGTACACAGGAACAGAGCTCTAGAGGTGTGCAATACCCATGTCTTTCTTCCTTTTTACTCCCCATTAACCAGAGGAGATTAAAAGGCAATGACATTAAAAGATCCTTGGGAATCAGCTGCTTCTCTTCTGACTAGGTTCTGGAAATAATTGGTCAATGGAACAATGAGCTAAAAAAGCTTATATTTTATAAAACGAAACAAAACAAGCATCCTGTAGCCACAAGCATTGTTGTCACATTCTTCTTAAATATATCCCTAGCCATGGCAGTCACCCTGTGGACAAGAGTGTGACTCTACAAACACAGGTCTCATCCCAGCCACTTATGTAATGATTGACCTTGGATGTGGCTTTAGTTCTTCTGTACATGTCTTATCTATAAAGTGGAAGTCATACCAATACCTTCTTCCTTTGGTTGCATTAAAGGTTAAATGTGTTAATGGATTCTAGGCTTATTCCCTTGCTACACACAAAGCAGGCCATGAGGATTTTTCCTTCTCCTCCTTCTCTCCATCCTCTCTTTCCTCCTCCGCATCTTCCTCCTTCCTCCTTTTTCATCTTAGACACACATTAACACAGGGAAGAAGGGGATACATCCTTGAATCTGGAGTCCACTGAGTGTTGATGCTGGACTACGGGGCTCTTGGACTAACACCCTTAAGTAACTAAGTTGGTATGTCTTTGAAGATACTTTTAGCATAGTTAGTTGTGAAATCTTTATAAAATGTCATGGCTTTTCTTGCAGGCAGTTATGACCTTTGTAGAGTGGGCCTCTCTTGTGAATGATATCATGATTATAAAGCACGAGAATCCTTTATTAAGGGTGTATATGTTATGAAGGTCTGTCATTGGGAGTGTGAGAGAGGCTTCCTGAAGTACCAGGAAATGGGATGTTCTGGTCTTTCTAAAGAGTGGGCATAAACTCACCTTTGGAGCACTCTCATGAAGAAGCAGCTGAGGAACCCCACAGAAGAGAAAGGACACTATTTGGTTAGTGAGAAAGGTTCATAAAATGCCGTGTTCTGGCTAGTGCATACTTTAAGGACTTGGCTGGCCCATTTGCCTGGTGGAGTATGTTTGGTCCTTTCTCTATGCATATTGTTATATGAAAGAGTTAGGATTCAGTGGGCATATGCTGGGATTTCCAGGCTCTTGTGCCCTTGAACAAGGATATAGTCAGAGACCCAGAGATCATAAGAGAAGACACAATAGTTTGTTAAGGAAGAAAGGCACTTTTGAAAGTACAAGTGAGTCAGAGCTGGAGAAAGGTCAAAGGCTTAATGGTTAACACTCTACAAAATCTTGAGATTTTTATCATGAACTGGGGCACTCATTTGTGACTACACTTCTCATAGAGGCCTGGGGCAGTGCTGGGGTGTATCTCTTCAGTTTTGGTTCTCATTGAAGACTGGAGCTGTGCTGGGGCATTCTGTGAATCCAGTTCTCACAGATGACTAAGGCTGTTTCTAAGATGTCTTGTGGTTCCATTTCTCCTGGATGATGGGGCTGTTGCTTGGGTATCCCTCTGTAATGCTGAAATTTGCTCCACATGATTCAATATATTTGTGAAATTATTTACTTAGTTCAATTTAAACTTGTTTCTTAAAGCTGGTGTGTGGGAAGCTAGATGTGGGTGGGAAGTTAATCTTGAGGCTGAGGTTGGAAACGAAGTTTTTTTTTTTTTCTTGTGTGGACATCGTCAATGAATTGCAGTAGAAGGGGATTCTATAAAAAAAAGGAATTTAACACTTATCTATCAATCCAGTTAAGGTAGAAGATCAGAGTGAGCTTAGCTGTTCTCCAGCACAAAGACATATGTCTGCATATTTTGGCTCTTGACACTTTTGAAAGGCAATATATATTCAAACAGTCCCAGCATCTTACAGTGTCTGCTGTTGCAAGTCTGCTAGATAAGAACTCCTATTGGGAGAGAGTGGGGCATGTTCTGACAGCCACAGCCTCCCAGATGATCCTGCTTTGCTTCCTTTCCTGATATTTCCCTATTTGCTGTTTCTCTGCCTCATTCTTGCTGTGAATCCCTTTTAACTTCCATTGGACCAGGAGAGGCATCCTGATTCACAGTGGGACACAGGTTAGCCTTACATGAACACCGAATGGAGGAAGACCCCTTTCTTTACTCTCAGAAGATTCCATAATTGTAAAAACAAACAACAAAAACAAGACAAACAGTAAGAGGTTGGGTGAGCAAGAGAAAGCCCATTTTAAGTACTTGCGTATACCGAAGATTCCTCCAAAATATGAGCCTGGGAAAAGGGTCAGAAGACTGAGGCATATGTAGCATCTAGAGTTTCAGGAAAGAACAGGGCCTTGGGGACTTAGAGTGGGGCGCAGAGAGGCAGTGACAGGCCATGGGAAGAAGACAGAAACTAATAACTTATGACCAATGTCCGTCCTACTAACTGAGAGTCTCTTAAGTGACTGACTTTAGGTTACTTCAAAGCATCCCCATTATAACTTTACCAATGCAGACTTCTTTTGGAAATATAAATTTCTTTGACCAAAGGACAGCTTTTCAGAGATATCCCCAGGTCTTTAGTTCCTAGGAATAATCAGTAAAATATGACAAATAAGCACATTTCGGGGTTCACAACTTGGTTTCCTGTAGTCTTTGTCTTAATGTTGTGTTCTAAGCCTGAACACAACATCAAAATTTTTCCATCTCTTTCAGGAATGAAAGGTAGGTTTTATACAACACATACCCAGACACACTGTGGAGTTCACTCATGTAGGGTAGAGAAGGAAGAGGGTCCTGAAATTCATGTCACACTAGACACATGAAAAGTCTTCGACTGTAGGAGTTCAAATGGGCTGGTAATGACAAAGCTCCAGCATGCCCATTAGAGACAAATAAGGCAGAGAGAGGATGTTCATTCAAAGTGGCTTTGAACTGGGGAAAGAAACACATATGGAGGTTTAGAGCCCAATTCCATCTTCAGGCTCCTGACAGGAACTTTAGATGTAGAGAGATCTGAGACCAAGTGTAGGAAGTATACATAATCAAGCAGTCCTGGTCAAGGTGTGGTCTGGTTGATCGTGGTCTCCTGTTTGGTTCTGTAAGTTGGTTGAAGAACCCCTGCTATTATCTGTGGCTGGAACAGAGACATAACTGAATTGCCACTCACAGCAGCAGCATGAGGAGTTCTGCTACCAGGGTCACTGTCTGGATTGTTTCTAGGCTCTTGCATCTTACTCAAAGAGCTGAAGAACTGCATACAAATTGCCAAATGGCAAACGAACCTTATTTAGAAGCAGAGCAATAGTGTAGATCAGATCCACTTCAAGAGAGCAGTGGACTTCTTGGATCAAGAGCGGCAGGTTAGAGTCTGGGGCCTGCTATTATGGGGCACATGATGAGGAGGAGTTGGTGGGTAGAGGAGATGTACAGTACGGGTGTTTCTCTGTTTTGATTGAAAGGCTTGGATTATGAAAGCCTTTGCTCACAATGCTTCTGATTTTAATTGTAGGCATACCCAACTATGCAGAGGCATAAGGTGGTTAATAAAGACTTTTCCTAAAAATTATTTCAGAGGACACAGTTTGCCTTACTGCCCATGTATCCAAAACTGGTTCAGGCTGGATCATACCCCTGCTTCCCTGTACCAAGATACGTTCTGTTTAATATGTTCAAGATATGTTTGAGTAGAAACTGACCACAAAAGGAAATTCACCAAGGGGTTAATGAGGAGAGACTTATTCTATCTCTGGGCAACTCAAGGGAGGTAAGGGGCCTGGAGTCTAAGTTGATTCCTATGTTCTCTTGCCTCAGTTCCCTTAATCCTTTAGGAACTTCAACTCAGGTAAAACCAGATTCTCAGCTTCAATATAGAAACGAATTTCAGGATCATCCAGGATAAAGCAGAGTTGAGCTTATTAAAGATACCTTAATGTAGTTTTTTTTTTTAATCTTTTTTGAGACAGAGTCTTTCTGTAGCCCCAGTTGGCCTAAACTCACTATGTTGATCAAGTTGAACTAGATCTCAAAAAAACATCCCTGCCTCTGCCTCCCAAGTGCAAGGACTAAAGACTCACCTGCACCAACATGCCTGGATTTAAAGTAAATTTTTTAAATCACAAGGGTCAAGAGAGAGGCACTCCTTATTGGGTATGGTGGTACACACCTTGAATCTCAGAACTTGGGAGGCAGAGGCAAGTGGATATCTGTGAGATTGAGGCCAGCCTAGACCCCATAGCGAGCTCCAGGCCTTCTGTGCCTACAGACAGACCCTATCTCAAAAAAGACAAAAATAAAATAATAAAATAAAATAGGCATCCCACACACCAGAGCACGAACATAGACTTCTCAAAGAAGAGTGCACTTCACTGTCTTTACAATGCGTATACATATCATTTGGGTGAATTTTAGAGCTATTATCTTCAAAGGGTTGCTAAGGAACCTAACTGAGATGACACAGTGATTCCTGGGGGGCATCTGACAGGATTTCAGTTGGTAAGGTAAAAGTCTAGATCATGGGGATGCAGGGAATTAGGATGCCTCCATTGGAAACAAAGTTAGTCATCTTGTTTGAGATTCTCAGAAACCATGTGGGAGAGGACTGAGGCCTTTCCCCAGGTCTTTGCATCCAGCCTATAGCCTGCTTCATGGGGATTTTAAAGTAAAATGTCTTTATATGAAAAATATGATCTCTGTTGCCAACCATTGCTAGGGAAACAAAGGTTCCCTTTTGGGGTTCTTAGTCTCACTAATAAAATAAGATAGAAATGGAGTCAAAAGGAAGGCCAAGGCTAATTTTATTAGGGTTTAAGAGAAAAGCACAGTGCGAGTTAGGTGCAATCCTGCAGCTGCCAGGAGGAGATGGAAGGAAAGTTATGTCTTCCAATGTTAAGCATTGAATAAAGGTAGACAGCCTATTAAGAAAGAAAGAACACTTGTGAGAGTGGAAGTGGGCTAGTGAACTGAGGAAAGAGCCCCCAGAGCATCAGGCCATGCAGTGTGTGCATGTCTTTTATAATAGCACCCTTCCCTCCCGTTTGATGCCATGGGGAGGATGGGCATCCAGTCTCTCCCTCTGCGAGCTGGCTTCTTTTATATCTTAATCTTGATTTAGCTTCTTAACTTCCTACTCTCCTATCTCACTCCTTCCCAGTACAATTTTAAGTGTGCTGCAATTATTGAGAGGCTCCAGCCAGACCCTAGAGCGAGGGCTTCCCTCCCTCCCTGTGCCCCCATAATTCTCCTGGACTTTCTTCCCTGCTTCACTTATCGCTGTCATCAGTTGAGAGACTCAATCTAATTCTCGGGAGATTATTTCTGCTCCAGGGTGCAGCCTCACCATCAAGGATGACTGTCCTCACCTGGATGGTGGTGGTAGGGAATGTTCTGCCCTGTGAGGCTTTGCTTTTTGCAGAATCTAAGGTGGCTAAAGGCCTGAGACAATGATTAATCTTTATGCCTCTGGGCAAAGTAAAGGAGAGAGACAGACAGATACAAAAGTGGAGGTGTCAGGCTTTCTTGCTGCATTTAGCAACTGATGGGTAAGTAGAGCTAACGTTTTTTAGCCAAAATTGAGTGTGTGTTTACTTCCACAGACATAGGTCCTCTGCTCCTCGGTGAAATGAGCTACCCCTTTCCAGGGTGGTGAGGTTGTAAAGTCCCACTACAGTCCTATGTAAGCTGCATGTGCTGCCTTTCCTGTGAAAACTCTGTATGTGTTGAGGCATGCATCACGGCAGTTTCCTTAGCTTCACTTGTCTGACAGTGACAATTCACACCTATGTGGGGCTCAGCATTCTCTCCACAAGGCACACCCCTCAGCAAGGTGAATGCCACCTTGCCTTAGATGCTCAGTCAAAGCATAGTGAAAGGAAAGCTCAGGACACGAAGCTCCTTAATGATAATCTCTCAGGAGCCCCACACCTGCTTCGCAGAAGTCCAGAGCTTTTGCTTCTCACTGGAGCTTCTTCTACTTTAGTCACTGCTCGTGTTGCCACAATTCTTGTTAGTTTTGGATGGAGAAGAGTTTAAAATAGCCACTCAGGGGCTGGCAAGATAGCTCTGTGTAAAGCCTGGCAACTGGAGTTCAATCCCTAGAAACCACATAGAGATGCAAGGCAGGGAAGAACCTACCCCAGAGAGCTGTCTTCTGACCACAGAGAAGCCATGGCCATGCCACCCACACTCATCATGCAAAAATACACAGTCCTAGTAAATGGGTGAAGTGTATGATGCCTAGTCAGCTGTGCAGAGCTCACGTTGTCTCTCTTGCTGTTGTTCTCATGTTTGTTGAATGGCAGTCTGGAGTCCCGCCTCTGCTGCACTCCTGCATTGCTCCTGAGTTCACTCCTCCATCACTCAGAAGTAAACCTGGTGCAGTGAGGCCTTTGTCTCGGTGTCGTGTCAGCCTGCCTTCCTGAGACATTGCACTGCAGGCCACATGTGTTCCAGAACCGCTCAGTCATAAAAAGTGTGCTTAGCATATAGAAGACTCTGGTAGGTTCAACCACTGGCACACACACACACAGACACACACAGACACACACACACAGAGACAGACAGACAGACAGAGACAGAGAGAGGGGAGAGAGAGATGGAGATTTTGTCAGGAAGATTGTAATAGGGAAGAGATAAATATAGATAGGACTTCACAGAACTTCACTCCAAATATAGTAAAGACAGCTGCAAACGTTTTTTATGTCAATGAGCAGAGTCAGGGGTCAATAAATAGAAATTTCTAATAGGAGACATAGGTAGGAGAATTGTCCCTCGGGTCATCTATCAGGACTCTTCCTGAAGGCAGCCTAGATCTTTTCCATCAGAGATGGAGGCTGGCACGAGAATTCATTTAGTGGTGTTCTTGCTGGATGGGTGACCGAGCCAAGTCAGGCTGATTACAGAAGGTCATGGATAGCGTGTGATAGAGAAGGCACAGAAAGGCCCAGCTAGAGCTTGAGAACAATGATCTTCTCAGCCATCGGTGTGTTTCTGGGGCTTCTATATCAAAAGGCAGTAACAAAAGAAAAGCACACTAATTTAACAAATCTTACAAGACATGGGTACTTCACAATGCATTATTAAGACAGAAAGACCTAGATTTTTTTATGCTACATTTGAGGAAGTGGTGGATGGTGCTAAAGTATGTTTAAAGTATGTTTGACCTAAAAGAAAAGCTCCTTCTCTCTCTCTCTCTCTCTCTTTCCGTGTGTGTGTGTGTGTGAGGAAGGTGGGGAGTGGGGTGGACAACTGTGTGTTGATATAACCAAATACAAAGGTTGAAAGCTTTATAAAGGAAGCAAGGAGATTTGGCTAATAATTTTCAAGGCCCAGAAGCATAGTGTTAGTTAGCCTCGTGGCTAACAATGTCATAGGAGGGAACACATGCTGTCTTTCTGGAAAGATGTCACATGACAAGAGAGGAAGCTAAACTTTACTTTACAGCAGACAACTTGCTGGTTAACAACTGTTCCATGAGATTGGCTTTATTTCCTTTACTGATTCAACCTCAAGAGATGAGCTTTGGGTAGTGGAATCAAAGGCTTAATTACCTTCCAGTATACAACTGGACTCCTAGAATCCTAAAGGTTCCTTTGCTTCTCCAAGAGATATAAACCACAACCTGCTTTAGAGGTCAGAGTGTTCCTCCCTGCTGGGTGTGGATTAATGCTTCTTAATTAGGGACTTGGAACCTACTGGAAAATGTGGACAAGTACTTAGGTGCGTATTACAATGACCTCTGTGTAAGGTTCTGGTTCTGGAAGAAATTTTCTGTGTGAGAGAAATTTGTGTATATCAGGCAAACAATAATTTCTTGGTTTTATTTTTTAGGGTTTGACAAAAGGCTTTATTTTTATTCTGACAGTTCTACAGCAAAGTGAAATCAATGAGATAGAGAGAATACTGCAGTTTCCATATGGATGTTTCCACTGAACACATCAAATTAGCCGATTTTCATCATCAGACATTTGAGAGACTTGATGATTTGATGAATTTATTAGTTACTTGATGCTCAATGTGACAGATCTCACAAAACATTCAGTGTGCAGAGGTAGGCAGGTCTGCAGTCACGCCACTAATATTTATGAGAGCTATAGACTAGAAGTGAATCATGACCGACAGAAAATGGCTGGACCATGATGTTGAGGGTTAACTGGGAATGAACGAACTGCATTTCTTAAATGAATGTCTTGGTAAAAATAGATAAATAAAATGATTAACTATGAAATTACAACTCAGCACATAAAACCATGAATTCGAAGATAATATTGACTTAAAGCAGAGGAGAGCAAGTCCCTGTGGTCTCGCAATGACTCCTGAGCTCAGTTGTCTATTTTGTTTTGTTTTGTTTTGCTTTGAGACAGGATCTCCCTACATAGCCCAATCTCATCGCTTTCAGCTACACAGTCTGCCTGTCTTTCCACATCAAGATAAGAATAAACTGGGCTGGGGGTGTAGTAGCTCAGTGGCAGATCACTTGCCTACCAGCTGCAAGGCTGTGTTTGATTAAGAGAGAGAAAAAAAGAGAGAAGGTTCTTTTACTCTGTGAATAAAGAATTCTCTGTGAGAATTTCATGATGCTTGCCTAAAACCCTATTTCCGGGAATTGGGAGATGACTTAGTTGTTAAAGTGCTTGCTTTGCAAGCATAAAGACCCGAGGTTGGATCCCCAGCATGGATGGAAAAGGCTGGATGTAGCAGCATGCATTTGTAACCCCAGTATTGGAAGAGGGAATAAGATACGCGGGGAGGTGGGTCAGGTTGAAGGGTGGTGTGCTGGTTGAGGAGAGAGTCCCTGGAGTTTGCTGACCAGCTGTTCTAGACAAATCCATGAGCTTCAGGTTCACTGAGAGACCCTTCCTTAAAAAACAAACAAACAAAAAATTAGGTGCCGAGTGACTGAGAAAGAAACCTGAAATGGAACTCTGGCCTCCAAATGGATCCATACACATGCACACATAAATACAAACAAGCACAACATACATGCAGATAGGTGATAGATAGAGAGAAAGAAAGAAAGGAAGGAAGGAAAAGAAAGAATCCTATCTCCACAAGTTGACTAGACTGTGAAATCTCCCACTTGTCTCAGTGAGCCTTCTCACATGAACTCTGCCTAATGTAGGGACAGCTTTCAAATGCTTTCACAATGAAGAATATCTAACAGCTTGAAGAATGGCATCCTGTGCTATTATAATGATCTGTAGGAGAGATAGTACTATTGGTCTCCACCCTTCCTGGATTCTTATCACTAACAGAAACAAATTAATCAAAGAATGAAAAGCAGAAGTCTGTTGATATATATGCAGCATGTTTTCATAGGTAATGAAGCAGAGCAGTAAGACAAGCTCAAGCATAGATCTCAAAAGGTGCCTGACATTTCAGGTTTAAATACCATTATTGTCTAAAACAACCAGATGATGCTGAGGGTAAGCAGACAAACAAAATAAGTTTTTTCTTCAGAGCTAAGCTGGCGCTTTCTCCTTTGACAAGAATTATTTAGAATACTACCCTTCTTGGTATAGAGGGGAAAACACTCTTGCAAATGGAGATTTCCTAGACAGATGGGAATTTCACTTACAACAGAATCCCTCTTCTTTTTCAGGCTTCTCTTTGTACTTTCTTAACATGAGGCATGTTTGGGGTTGTGTTTTGGGATGGTATGTCCCATTATCTCCATGCTAGAGACACCAGACTGTTTTATGCAAATGCTTCTTGTGAGCACAGATGCATTTCGAGGAAGACATAGGTGGGAAGAGATGAGACACATACAGACAGTATATTTGTCAACGTAAAATCACACTGTCACCTCAAAAGCAATAAAAGATAGCTTATTCTGGAGCCAATATAAGTGACTATGGTCCAGGAAAACAGGTTATGTCAAATTCTATGCTTCAGTGCAGTAATGTTACCATCTAGTGGTCTTGATCAGGTTTGTTTTCTTTGCTAATTGAAGAATTAAAAGGCAGAAAAAAAAATCTCAGACACAGCAGAAAGAAGCAGGTAACAACCTTTATTAAAAGGAAAGAAAAAGAGACTGGTGAGATGGCTCAGTGGTTAAGAGCACTGGCTGCTCCTGCAGAGGATCTGGGTTTGATTCCCAGCACCCACATGGCAGCTAACAACTGTCGTAACTCTAGTTCTAAGGGAATCAGACTCTCTTCTGACCTCTTCAGATCTTGCATGATACAGGCGCACTTACATACATGTAGGCAGTATGTTCATACAAATAAAATAATAATAAAATATTTTTAAAAGTAGAGAAACATACACATACACACAAAGAGATAAAAGTTCTCCACAAGTGGGGGGGGGTCAGAAACTTAAAAATCCAAAGCCCTTGGGTGTGTGTGTGTGGCGGGAGGGGCTGGATCTTCTAAGTACTCTCCGTAGCACAAGGAAGATCCTCTCCCCTAATTTTGTATTTGTCAACTTAAACACGGAAGAAAGAAGACTGATAGGTCTCAGATACAAGCTGACCTTGGTCTTAACTAAATCAACCTGGACTAGTCAGCTGGAAGGGGGCCTTGCCAGTGGGATAAAAAGCCTTCAGACCTTTGTCTAAGGTTGGAGAAGAAGGAAATTTCCATCTTTGTTACTCATCCGTGGCCCTGATTGTCAGGGATTTAGTCCCTCCTTAGCAGTTTGGTGAAGGCTTTATAATGAGAGAACAAAGAAAGTCATAAATCAAAGCTCTTTTCAGATGCATCAGTTGAAACATTAGGAAAGTTAAAGCAAATCAGGGACATGTCAGCTGTCAGCCTCAGAGAGCATCTCTTCATGTGCTTAGTGGAAGCTACTGGTTTGCTAAGTGAATATATCCCAAATAGTTTACATGAACTCACAGAATGTTAAGTCAGACAGAGAGATGGGCAAGGAATGGCTGTTAAGGGGGCTAAAAATGACCCACAATAAATTGTCTTCAGGCTCTGAACCTGCCACATTCCAAAGCCTGCATGATTTTTGACATTATAATCAATCAGCCTTGTAGAAAGTTCAATGTAAGATTCTTTCCAGAGTTTTAGCAGCTGCTCTATCTGTCTGTCTGTCTATCTACATCTGTAAACTTAACACTGTTTAAAGAATGTAATCTATATATAATTGCAAAGGATGGAATAAAAAATAGTTATATATTTATTTTGATCTAATAATTTTGGTGAGAGTATACGGTGGATTATGAGGAGCACTGTGTAGTTTCATAGATAAAAGTGCTGATAAGATTTAAAAAAAACATATCAAACAGGTCAAAGGAATCTTTACTATACAAAGGGGTCCAGGCTTATATCTTGACTGTAAACATAGTTCTTAATCTCAATTATGATATTTTCCCAGAAAAGAGAGTACAGTCATTTGTAGGCAATTTTGTCAACTGTATTGAAAGTGTTGAATTGGAGTCAGGAAGAGACTTAAATTAGATCCTGAGGGGGTGAGGGACTTCTCTATCTTTTGATATTTTCTAAATTCTCCTGTGTTTATATCCCATCTCACTTATTTCTATAGGACTCGGAAAGCTGCCTAAATGAATCCAGCTATTGCTCAGGGGTCTAACTGAGGTCTTCATGTATGGTGGGGTGGTGGAAGGGCAGCTGACAGGGCTGACAGCCCCTTTTCTGGACACTTTGAACCAAGCTTTTCAGTTTCAAACCATAAACTGAAAGCAAACTAAGAAAAATCAAGGGCAGCCAAAGTCCAGAGCTTCTGTGAGGGACAAGACTGCTTCTCACATGTGTTTATGTTCCAGACGAAGCCTGTGCATTGAATGTAAGATTTCCCCACACATGAGTTTTGGATGCTTATGTCCCCCGCTGGTGGTGCTGACTTGATGACTGTGGAACCTTTCTAAGGGGGAGCCTATGTGACAGATCTAGGCTTACAGGGATCAAGTCTTTGAGAGTTAGAGCCCACCTTAGGTTCTGGTCTAGCTCTCTGTTTCTTCGCCCTCTAAGATGTGAACAGTTTGCTTTATGTTCCCATCACCTGGACTTGAGCGTTTTCCTCCTCCTATGTGTACCAGGGTGGACTTGTCTACCAGATGAACTAGACACTCTGAAACCACGAGCTCAAATCAAACCTTCTTCCTTAAGTACTCTGGTTTCACTCCTAGTGTGTTACTGGAAACTTTGGGCAGCTCCACATTGGACACCATATGTTGCCAGTGAATTTAGGGTCCCCTCTTTGGATTCTTAGTCTTTTTAATAAAATAATTTAAAATGGACTCAAAAGGAAGCTTGAGGCCATTTTTACTAGCAGTTTCCCAGAAGGGAAGACGGAGAAGAGGAGCACAGAAAGTCAGGCCTTTTGAGTTCTGACGTGTTCAGCAACTGGGGGCAAGAGCAACCACATGGTAAAAGAGACGTAACTTCAGAGAAAGTGAAAAAGCCCAGTGTGCTCGAGAAAACACGCTTAGACCTTGGTCACTATCTGAAGAGAGAGAGAGAGAGAGAGAGAGAGAAGTTAGGACTTGGAGAAGCAGGCAGACTTAGAGCCTAATGGCCTCAGATAATAGACTGCACTAAAGGTGGGGTTTCTTATAACGAAAAAGTATAATATCTCAGGGTATAATTATTATTCACATCAATTTAGCTTTAGGTGAATGACAGGCCCAACTAGATTAACTCTTAAGGGTGGAGACATGCTATGTAGTGATCTAGTATTTAGAGATCAGTATGTCATGTCTTCACCCAGGCCAGAAATAAATTCCATTCTTTTGATGAGGAGGAAAGCTTATCTGAGTAGGCCCCAGCAGAGTTTGGCCACTATCCTCAGTGGCCTCTGACGTTGCTGTAGCACTTGGTTATGATGAAGAGAAAGTAACATAAGGAGGCAAGTAGGGAATGTGCTGATTAGACAGTTCAGTGCTGACAGCGAAATTTCAGAGTGCTGCTGTGAATGAAGATTCCATGTACGGATGGATTTTTCAGCTCAGTGCTTCTGAAGTCATAGAAACTGAAATGTCTAAGAAATTCTCTCAAGCTTTCCTAAAACCTAAATATATCTGGCCTTGGGTGTCCAAGACCATGTTGTCCAGCTGAAAAGAGTAGCCTTGGCTTTCAGTAGCAAGGGATATAGAGTCAGGTAGAGGGGACTTGTATTGGCCAGGACAATAAATGGACAGGAAATAGAACACTGATCCAAATGATGAACAGAAGCAATGTTAAGCAACTAAAATGTCAGTGGTGTAAGAGGAAGGTGGTATTGCAGGGTAAGTATGAGGCAGTGTATGAACATCATGTGTAAAGAACAGTCAAAGTTAAGTCAGCTTTCAAGACTTGGCTTCTGCTAGCTGCATCCATAACATAAAATGTGGGTGTGATGTCTTGCAGTACAGATGGCTGGGTCCACCAGGCTGCTACCATTGCTTACTGAGACCTGGGGTGCATGGTCCCTTCAGCTGATTTTTCAGTCAGGCAGGTAGATTCTTCATTTAGAAAGTAAAAGTAACAATGGCATCTAGTTTATAGGGTCTCTGTGAGGACTGAGTGAATTGTCTGGGTTTATGTACATTTAATTATATTTATACTTACTCTGCTTAAATTGTGTAGGTCCCTAATGAACATTACAGCATTGCCATTATGCCTGGAAGCAAAACCAGAAAGCGAGCTGAAGAGGAGTTAATTCAAAAGCTGTATTGATTTGATACTTGCAAGATGAAGCATTTAGTCCTCTGTACTGGGCCTAATGTACCGGGAACACCCCAGGCTTCACTTCCATGAACAGCTGTGATGGTAGATTGCACTTCTCTCCTTTGTTTTTATTCCTCATTGTGTGTGTGGTAAATGGGACTGCAGAGATTAAGAATATATGTTTCTATAGATCCTAAGGTGGGAAATAAGAAAAAATAGTGGATTGCATGTGATAAGAAAAGATAAAGGGTTGGAGCTGGGAGATGGCTCAATGGTTAAGAGCACTTGCTTGCTCTTTCGGGAGTTTGGCTCCCAGGACCCACATAATCATCTGTAAGCCCAGTTCCTGTGGATCTGATGCTCTCTTCTGGCCTCCAGGGGCACCACCGAGCATAGTGTACATACATACAAGCAGGAAAAAGAAGCATGCACATGAAATAAAAATTTTTAAAAAGCAATTAAGAAATTAAGCAAAAAAGTAATTAAGGGGGAGAAAAGGAATCAGCTAAGAGGTGGGGGAGCACGGGAGGGCAGAGGGGGAGAAGAACAAATGAGAAAGAAGTATGATGTTGCAGTGTTTGGAAATGCCATTAACCCTATTACTTTGTATGCTAACTTGAACAGTTAATTAATGAAAAGAATCTGCAGCAGTCTGGGGGGGGGGCGTGCAGGGAATGAGAATCTATCTGTACTGAGGGGTATTGTGAGCAAAAAGAACCTTCCATGGCAACAACATAGAGGGGAGGACACGCCCACCCCTGATCCCCACCCATTCAGGACCAGGCCATAGAGGGGAGGGGCAGGGATACTTCTGAATGTAATCTCTGTGTGAAGACGCTGGCTCTGGAGACTGTGGCTTCTTCCTGCTGTTTTGGAGACACTGTCAGACCAGCAGGAGTAAGAACGTTGTTCTGCCCCAGAATCCCAAGGCCAGCAACCAGCTCCAGAAAGCAGAGGGCTTCCAGCCTTCCCTGACACCGGGGCTCCTATTTCTTGCATGTTGGTGCTTTTCCACCGTTGTCTTCAGGGCCATGAACCTTTCCATAGGGGCACAGGTTTGAATCTGGCACGGGATCCTCTGGTCTCCAGCTGGCGAGATTTGCTTTCCATTTTTCCCATTCTCTTACTCTTCCTTCTTGCCCACCTCCAGCCTGAAGAGAACCAGTACTGGGGGCCCGGCCCTTATGTCTAGGCCCCTGTAACATGACCTCCCAATTCTTGGCCAAGGCCAAACTATTCACCCTTCAGGAGGGTCAGGGGACCTGGAGAGACAGGAGCGCTTGGGACTGGAGTGTGTGAAGCTCAGCACTGCTTTCCAGTACTGCTGCCCAGCGCAGTAGCTCCCAGCCATGGGGGAGGAGGACAGACTGAATACACATGACCCATTCTTCTATTACCCAGCCTTTGCTTTCCCTCAGATGATTCCATTTATGTTGATAGGTGGGCTGGGCTTCCTCTGGCTCACCCAGCTCCTCCTCTTGTTTAATTTTTCTCTCTTCACTGTCCATTAAGAGTTGTCACTAACAGCTCCCTCCCATCTCTCACTGCCTCCTTTTTTTTAAAAAACTCAATTTTTTAAAGTGAAATGTAAAAATAAAATCAAAAGAAAATAAAAATGGGGGCTGGAAAGACGGCTCAAGGGTTAAGATTACTAGTTACTCTTGTGGAGGACCCAGGTTCGAACTACAACACCTACACGGTGGCTAACGACCATCCTAACTCCAATTGCAGAGTATCTGACTCCCCATTTTGTCGTCTGAGGGCATTGCACGACATCGGTGCACTTATATACATGTAAATGCTACACTAATACATGTAAAAATAAAAATAACAAATAAAACTTTAAAATTTAAGAAAAAAACAGAAGAAGGATCTGTGCTTTGAAAGGAAGCAGTTTAAAGGAACTGCTTGAAAGAAACAAGACCCAGTTTGGTACCTCTGAGGTGACAGAAGTTGCAGGAGCAGCAGAGCTTGGCCCATTTGCTGGAGGCTCCTTGTCTGTTTCCCTTCAGCACTGCTGGTACGTGGAGGGCTGTTAGCTCACCTCTGGAAGGATGTGAACAGACACTGGGAGACTAAGATAACCTCACTAACTTCTATGGCTCTTTCTCTAATCCGTAATAGGGGGAAGCAAAAGCAAGGACAGCAGACCACAGCCCCAGCTCCATGTCTTCTGTAACTTATGAAACAGTGGTCCTTTTTATGCTGCATGCTTTTCTGTTCTCTTCCTTGTTTGCTAAAACATTAGTTTGAATATTTTAATCACATTAGGGTTTGTTTACCATAACAAGGCAAAGAAATATTTCCTAGCTTTAGCAATTATGTAATCAACATGGGTTCATGCATCCAAATTTCTAAAGAACACCCAGAATGAAGACTGTGCTGTCTTAACCTGGTGGTGGTTGAGGGGAGTAGGTCAGGTTCTGTCAAGAGCTTCTATTTCTACATATGCCATGAGTGTTTGCATTCAATCTTTAAGCAAAATTCAAGCACACAGAAACAAAAAATCTGGATTTAAAAAAATATTAAGTACTCTTTCAAAAAGGACTTAAGTTTTTTAACCAGTGTTCACTATTTAAGATAGAAGATGGAATTGCTCTCTTTATAAATTATAAAAAACCTTTTACTTAATTTATTTAATGTGTATGAGTGTTATACCTACATGTTAAGTGTACCCATGTCAGTGTACAATGCCCTCAGAGGCCAGAAGAGGGCATCGTATTCCCTGGAGTTGGAGTTACATGGTTGTTAGCCACCATGTGGGGGCTGGGATTTGAACTCAGATCTTCTGAAAGAGCAGCCAGGACTTCTAACCCTTGGGCAATCTCTCCAGTTCCTGGAGCTACTTTCTTACAAAAGAAAAGTAAGCTCTAAAAGGAAAGGAAAGCCCCGGTTCTCCTACAGGAATTTCTGTATAGGTTCCTACACTGTGGTTTATGCAAATGAAAAAAGTGCTCAGTCCTGATTGGTTGATTACAGATCATAGCTTAGTGGTTACCTCCAAGGGGTAAAGAGACTTCCCACGGGCTCTTGATTTATTGGCAGCTGAAATAGGAATATTTCAGCTATTTGGAACAACGATTACAAATGTGTTCTGTTTGGGGTCCTTCAGGTAACACACAACAAGTCTGTGACCTGTGGTCAACAGTGGCAGCCAGACTCCCTTTTGCATCTGGGTCCTGGTGGCCACTCAGTTCTGTTTGACTTCAAGTTCACAAGCTCTTTAGTAGTCGAATTATAAAGTTTAAGACCCTCTTTGCATTCCTTAGCCAGCATATCTAAACCTTTGTGTACTTTTACCACCAACAATTTGGCTACTAATATTGATTTTGAGGCATAAAAGTCTTGAAATTATGCATGTTATTAGTTAAAATGTAGTCAAGTCATATAAAGATGCAAGTAGGTATAAAAGTAGAAAAATATTCCTGTCTGCTTAAAGTATGACTTCCTAAAGGCTTTCTAACCAAATTTTCCCAGTTTTCTTTAAAACATATTTAGTAGTCAACAAGCACTCATAAATTGCTTTTTTGTAGGAATTTTCACTTCCTCAAGCATTCACAGAAGTTATCTGCATTCTCTTAACATTGCAGAGTAGTACTGGTTCATATCCTGGGACTTTGAGCTAACTGTATATTGTAATAAATTGCCATATCTTTTTTGTGATGTTATTGGTGATTGGCTACACAGTGGATGTTGAATTTATCATTTAGCCCTGATGCTTTGAAATCTTATGAAAATACATAGTGAGTTAGTGTTATCAATTACTTCATAACTTCCTGCCTTTAAACTTCAGAGTGCCAGCCCTTAGACCCCCAGTGAGGCCTCCCTCTTGCTCTATTGCCATCCTGAATTCCTTTCTGTGCCTCTCTTTTGGTTAGGCGTAAAATCATTCTGTAATTTTTAAAGACAAACTAGCTCATTTTCCTGCTGGCAAGACAGAAAGCAGCAGGCAGGGCCCGGGGGGCAGCTTGGGACATGCACATGCTCAGAACCATTGAGAAGGATCCAGCAGCTGGTGCCAAAGCCAGGACATGAGTTACAGATGAGGACCTGGTTTCCTGGCCAGGAAGGATATTGTTCAGAGTTTTTCAAATGCTTAGTAACATCTAAGACAAGTTATATCAGTTGGTGAAATTTCTTCTCAGTTAATTAATGTCAAAAGTGCCATACCATTTTGCTACTCATGACCAGTTTTTTGTCTTCCTCTGAATTAGCTAGATAAATCATTTCCAGCATTTGTGACATGCCAGCATTTCCCATATCTGAGGTTTCATTTCCAAATTTTTCAGTTGCCTGTGATTAACCGTGGTTCCAAAACAATAAATGGAAATTTTAATTTCCAGAAATAATTAGTACATCTTAAATAGCTGTTCTAGTATATTGTTATAGTTGTTCTATCTTAGTAGTTGTTATCAAACTGTATCATACCTAGGTGGTTATGTGCAGAATATGTATAGGGACTTGCACAAGAGCCAAGCATGCTTAAGACCTTGAGGTGGACCCCAAGGACTGCAAAAAAGAAACATATATAAGAGGACTCGGTGTTTACCAAGGTTTCAGATAAGAGCCTGGGAACATATTTCCCACCAGTAAGTGGGGAATGCTGTAATATTGATAGTATAAAAAATAATAGAAAGTTATGGCTAGATTTCATTATCCAAATCAATAGAGGATGTGCGAGTCTGAGCTTATGAATTGGACATGTCCCATGCAAATCTGTTTTCAATATTTACTTTAGTTCAGGAGAATGATTTTTACGGGGACCTCAGCAGATCTTTGCATACTGTTATCATAGTAAAATAATGTATAAAGTGTTAATTTCCGTGCTACACTGAGTATGATTAGCTGACATGTCTAAACTACTATAAGGTCCCAGGATGAGAGTGTTTGACTTCCCTCCCCTCCTCTCTCTTTCTTTTCCCTCCTGTCCCCCTCTCCTCGCATCCTTCCTTTCTTTCTTATATATTTTATATAAATAAAATAAATTAGAAGTCCTATCCAGGGATACACACTCTGCATTTCATATAATAGATCTTAACCAAAAGTATACCCCCTTCTGGATCTTTGTCCTCCCATAACCCACCCCCATTGGATTTCATGCATTCTGTCATACATGTTAAGTACTTTCGAATCAAGCATTTGTACCCAGATGTCCTTTGGTTCAAGTTCATTCACTGGAGTCTAGTCAACCTATCTAGAGCCCCTTAAAGAAGATCTCCTTCACCCAACACTAATCTTTTGACAATAATTCTTAGGTTAGGGTTGGGGCCTGCTGCCCATTTCCCCAGTGCTCTATACTGGGTTTTTGTCTGATTACAATGGCATGGGTCTTGGCGATGCTGTCACCATTGTTGCAAGTTTATATGAGCAAGTACCCAGTAGCCTGAAAGCCTCAGTTTCCTTATGTTCATGCACCAACTCTGGCTCTTAGAATCTTTCTTTCCCCTGTTCTGCAAGGGTTCCCGAGCCATGGGTGGGTGTGGTTTAATATAGGAGTTCTATCCAGGGGGACACACTCTGCAGTCTCTTATTCTCTACTCCTTGGTCAGCTATGGACTTGTGTGTGCATCACACTCTGTTGTCTGAGGAAGCTTGGCTGGTGAGAGCTGAGAGATGTATTCGTATTCTCTCCCTTGTTCTGCTATGTCCCATGAGCCTTAGTTGCAGGGGTTCCACTGTAGATGTGCCATTAGGTGCTAGGCATATCTCAGACATACATTCTCTGTGTGTGACCAGTTGTAGCCTCCATCTGTTGCAAAAACAAATGCTTCTTTGATGAGTCTCATAAGGTGTACTTGTCAGAAATTATAAGGATCCATATTTACCATACAGTAAGAAATTTCATTTGTCTGGCAAGCATGGTAGAGATAGGATTTTCTCTAAGATCTATGATCATTCTAGCCATGTGTATTTGACTTATTTACAGTGCCACGCAAGAGTTCACTCCCACTGAGAGGGCTTTAAGTCCAATTACATAGCTGTTGATTACTCCCTAGATTAAAGTGCCACTACTATAGCAATAGAATCATTTCCTGTGCCAGTCATTGTGGTTATTAGAGGTGGGTTGAACCATTGATTGATTTTTCTCCCTCAGCAGCTTGCGTAATATCCTCTAGAACTCTGAGAGCTAGTCTTCATGTAGGAGTCATCCAGGTCAGTTCCAGCTCCCTTCTTCCAAGTCTTATTTATGTCTGAAACATGTCCTATCTTCAGCAATAGAGTCTTACCTTTAAGTTCTGTGAGGTAATCAAGGGCTGTGGCAATAGCCTGTGTTATTTTGGGATTCTCTTGGGCTGCTCTGACCGGGTTCCTCCTGTCTGGCACCGTGGGTCTTGTTATTAGCCTTCAGGTATACACATGCACTGATATACACATATTGTATGTGTATTTTTCAGGGGGTCTTCGAGTTAATACTTTTCCCTCTGACTTTTTATGCCACCCAAGCTTTATTTGTTTCTCCTCTCTCTATCCCTGCCTAATCACCCTTCTCCCTCCCCAGTTTCTCCTTAATAACGGTCTCTTGTTTCCCCCTTTCTTGAGTTCCTTCTTTCCTGTAACCCTCATGGTTCCTTGTATGTCCTTCCCTTCCCTTCCCAGCTGAATGGTCCCATTTTCCCCATTTCCCCCCTGGTAACATCTATCCCTACTCTCCCCATCTTTCAGGCCTTCTATCCCCTTCTTTCCCTTTACCTCTGTACTTCCTTTCCATTTTCCTGGCTCCTGCTGTTACATCAGGATATGCACTCAAGTAGAAGGGACTGGTGCTAATAGACCCACACATGAAGGAGAATATATTTCGCTTGTTTTTCTGAGTCTGTCTTACTTTACTCATCTTTCTTTGCTTTTTGTTTGTTTTTGGTGCTGTGGATTCAGCTCAAGGCCTAAAGTGCACTAAGCACATGCTCTGTCGCTGAGCTTCAATCCCAGCTCGTTTATTTTAGACCATGACACTTCTTCTCAAGTAAAATTTTAATTTGATTAGCTCATCATGAAGAGACAAATGTGAATTGTTTTTCAAGTCTTTGAAGTTCAGAAACATTACTCGTGTTAAACAGCAGTGGCCATCCCAGGGCACTAGTCAGGAGGTTTTTGTTTCATTATGAGTTTGAGGGAGCTAGAACCCTTAATCTCCTTCAAGCATGAGTCACGCCAGCCTCTCTGCTTCCTCCTTCATGTTCCCTCTTCATTCATCAAGCTTTCATGTTGGACAACCTTTTCCTGAAATGCTGGAGAAGGTAGGAATGATTTATGATGACAATAGCCTTTATCCCTCCACAGTCCTGAGTACAGGAAGTAATGCTGTCTTCTCTTGATGGCACACATCCTTCTCACAGGTGATAAGGGGATTTCATCACTTCTCAAGTTGCTTCCAGTGTGGTGTGTTAGGGATAGGCTTGTTAGACTCTTACACTGCTGCAGGTAAAAGCCTTACTTTTTCCTTACGCACTATTTAATTCTTCACACGTACTGACCACTCTTTCTAAAGCATAGTTGGTAGTCAGCCAAAACCTGAAAATTAAATTCAACACCTGCTGTTTCCAAGGTGATTGATCCTGGCAATCCTGGTTTCTGCTCTTGATATTTCACTTCGCCTCAAATGCATAACAAATGTTAAATTCTTTTTCTGTTCTAGTTTGTCTTGGCAGGTATACATGCGTGCTCTCACCTGTGTGGGTACATATGTTTGCATGTACATCTGTGTACCTGCATGTGGAGATTAGAGATTGATGACAAGTGTCTTCCATAATCAGTCTCCACTAAATGTATTAAGGCAAGATCTCCTGTTTATCCCGGACCCCACCAATTAAGACAGCCTACTGAGGGTCCGTGGGATGCTCTCTACCTCTCAAGTGCTGAGTTACAGTGATTTGCCAAGCCAACCCAACTTTTATGTCAGTGCTATGATTTCAAACTCCTGTCCTCTCACTTGAAAGGCAAAGTACTTCACCCACTGAACCATATTCCTGGTTTCCAAAGACTTTGGTTTTAAATTATAGTTATTTTTATTTTATGTGTATGTGTGTTTTCCTGCATGTATGTAAGTACAACTATGTTGTGCAGTGCCCACAGGGACCACAAGAAGACACTGTATTCCTTGAAATTGGAGTTACAGACAGTCGTTAACCACCATACGGGTGCTGGGAACCAAACTTGGGTGCTCTGTAAGAACAACCAGTCCTCTTAACCACTGAACCATCTGTCCAGCCCTTAATTAATTTTTTAAATTTAAAAATTGACACAAAAATTGTGCATATTGGGATTTCAGAGATGACTCAGTGGGTAAAAAGCTTTCTGTTGAAGCATGAGGATCAGAGTTAGGATCCCCAGCATGCAGGACTGGCAGCCAGGACTGGCAGCATGTACCCATAATCACAGCATTGGAGGAAACAGGTGGCCTGGGGCTGGCCACCCAGTCTAGCCAGTTGGTGAACTCCAGGTTCATGAGATTTCTTGTCTCAATAAATAAGTTGAAGACTGATCAAAGAAGAATAAGAAGATACCTGTCACTATCCTCTGTCCTACATACACACACACACACACACACACAAACACACACACGAGTACACAAACACACACACACATGCCATACACATATGAAAAAGTGTGCTTATTTATGGAATATCACATGGTATTTTGATTCATATAAATAAATTGTCTACTTATGACAAGAGCTCAAACTAGAATCAGCGTTGCCACTGGCTGTCTGCCTGTTTGGATAAGAGGATAAGAGTTTAATTTGACAGGTGGAGACATTGAGCAGCAATGATGTCACCACACAAACGAGATTCTTCTAGGGGACTCTAGGTCAGCCATTCAAAGCAGACCTGGCAGCTTCATGGAATCCCTGGGGACACAGGCTCCATCTTGGTTTCTCTTTGATGTGTTTGCTCCCAGTCTGTAGGCACAAGAGGTGGCTTTCCTGGAGCAGGGGCCTACCATCCCTGCCCTTGGACTCTTGGGACATGGGAAGGAGCCAGGGGGTGAGAATGCCACAAGAGTCTTGTACGCCCTGCACTTCTTTCCACAGAAACCCAAACTTGTGGCTATACCACCAAAGGTGGCTATGCAATGTCATGCTCTCCCTATGCACATCTGCAGGATTCAAGATAGGGGAAAGGGCTAATGGGTGTTACCAGATGCCTCCACCTTACTGAGGTATTAATTTAATTGCTTGGACTTAGAATAATCATTTTTAAAAATCTTTGCATATTAGTGATTAAGCTAGGTTTTCTCCAGCCAAATTATTAATTAACTAGAGATAATTCAGTTAGCTATTACTTGAGTAGTTCCTAATTTACATAGAAATTAAAATTTATATTACTTTGACTTCAAAAATTGAGTTAAACATCTCATTTTTGATGAAAGGACCCAATGCTATGAATTCCCGACCAGAACAAAGATGCAGCAAGCATCCAATGTGTTTATCCACCCAATACACAAATGACTTTCTATCTAATTGAAATGGAGAGTTGTCTGGTAGGTCTTGATCTGATGGAAGCGAATTAACAGCCCTCCAGTTGTGGCCAGAGTGTTCTAAGAGGAGAAAGCCACAGCAGGAAAATGTAGAGGTGGTAAATGTTTAATTTGGGGTAATTTTCTACTGACTAACTAACAGATAACTCTCTCAATAATTAAAAATGAGCAATCTTACATGTCTGTCAGAGAAATTGGCACATAAATATGAGATGGGGTTTAAATGGTAATTCACAGAATCATTGAATGAATGGAGGCACTTAGAACTGATGTTTATTTACTATGGTGTTCCTGTTTCTTGTCAACATCCCTTTGGAAATGAGAGGCATTGGAGCTGGAGGAATCCAAGGAATAGAATGATGACAGCAGCCCCAAATGTCTGGGGGCTGCAGTATTTTGAACTCTAAGGGATGACAACTTCTGAGCCAACACAGTCAGCCTCACAGGTTTCCTGTATCTAGGGACAAAGAATATTCATAATACATTGTCTTCTTGGGCCATTATTTTCCATTCAGCTCTAAGAAGGAAAGATACTAATGCTACAGTTATTATTACGCTAAAAAACAACAACCTAAAGAGAGCAGCACCCGCCATCCACTGAGTTTTCAGAGGAAACGCACGGCTTCTGGTGTACCTCAGTGCAGGCTGTTGGCATGGTGACACAGGAGGCAGCCAAGAAGACTGGCTTCCATGCAATTGGCTGTGGCTAGGGAAACATTAGCATATTCAACTTTCTCTAGTTGTTCTTGAGCTGGAGGCAGAAAACAAAGACATTGGAAGCTGGCAAATGTTTTTGTTTTTATTTTTGTATTAAAGATAAGTGTTTATCTTATACCTTATACCTTTGAGGCAAGCATTCTATATCTGAGCTACTCACCTCCCCAAAGCTGTTCAGAAGGTTTTTGGCTGATTGTAGCAAGGTTGTGAAATGACTTCCAGTTTAGGTGCTGCCACAGTTGTGCGTCAGGTTTCTATTTTTGTGTTTGTATGTATCGTCTATTAGTACCAACTGAGCATCATCAATACTCCCATTGTGCAATGAGAGTCCTTTTGAATGCCATGGCAGGAATTTTATGGAAGAATGGATCTACTTAAAGCACAGTTTTGCCAACAAATGGAAATTTTCTGAACCTTACTCACTAGGATTTATTTGTTATTCCTGCTAATCATTTTGTCTTTCTTAATCTGAAATTAATAGTTGAAGGTTAAGGTAGCTGAATTTACAATGTTGATTATGGAGAAATTACAATATTGATTATGAGGAAATATAGAGTAATTAAATGTCTCATCTTTTCATCTTTTTGGAGATGAAGAACATGCAGACATGAAAACATTGAAGGTTCAAAGTTGAAAACATACAGTTGCTTGTTCACTGCTCTGGTTAGCTTTAACTGTCAACTTGATTAGCCTGCAGTCGCCTGAAAGGAGAGTCTCAATTGGGGGAATTTCCCAGATCAGACAGGACTGTGGACCTATTGTGGGTGAGAAACATTCCCTGGCATATGGACCTGGGCTGTATAAGTAAGCTAGCTAAGCAGGGGCCTGAGAGAGCCAGCAAGCAGTGTTCCTCCATGGATTCTGCTTCCAAGTTGCTGCTTTAGTTCTTGACCTGACTCCCCACAAATGAAGAGCTATAACCTGTAAAATGATATAAATCCTCTCCTCTCCTAAGTTGCTTTTGGTCATGGTGCTCCTCACACCAACAATGAAAACGGAACGTTAAGTGAGAATTTTTGAGCATGAGGGACAGGCTCTGTATCAGAGGATAGAAAACAATATAGGAAGAGAAATGATTTCTGGACTTTGTGGAAGCATAACAAGACAAGAAAAAGATGATGTGTTACTCAGCTTTCCATTACTGTAACAGAACACCTGAGGTCACCAAATATAAAGGAGGCTTTGTTAAAAATTAACTCATGGTTTCAGTACATGGGCAGTTAACCTGTAACTTTGGAGCCTGTTGCAAGGCCCACAGTGGAAAAAACTGCTAACCGTGACCAGGAAGTAAGAGAGAGAAAAAGTAGCTAGGATCTTAATAGTACCACCAAGGTCATGACACCAATGACCTACCCGTCTCCTCACTAGGCTCCTCCTCAGGAAGGCTCCATTTCCTCCAAGCACTGCCATAGGTTGGGACCAAGCTTTTAAGTCATGAGCCTTTGGGGACATTGAAGATCTAAGCTATAGCAGATGAGTAGAGGCCAAAGGAGGCCAAGAGCAAAGATGAGGTAGGACATCAGAGTCTTGAAACCTGGAAATGAGGAACCATGTCTTGAGAAGTTCTCGTGACTCAGGACAGATGTGCCCCATATAGCATCTGTCCTGACTGAAAACATCTCTACTCCATCCTTGAATTCAGAGACAGCTGAGAGTTGAGGAACTGAACTTAATACTTGTCAGCCTGGCTGTACACATAGGGCATAGATGTAATATTTTTTAACTGTGAGGTCACTTGAATAGAAGAATCTTCTTCTCGTTGGTCTTGAAACAGTCAGAGAAAATGCTGTTCTATCCATTTTTCTTTCAAATGAAGATCATTTTGTTCTTGTTCTTTATATAACTGCAGTGTATGCATGTGGTGTGTGTACATTTATAAAACTTTCAGATACTCCTTGCTTTGGGGGAGTATCTGCTTTGTGGAGATTTCCTTCCTTCAGGCACATTCCAGGCATTATGTGTGAAATGGTGAAGCGGGCTCTGTTTACTAGGTCTGTGGGGTTCTATACAAGGGGATATCCCTCTGTGACTAAGGAGATTCTCACAGGTTAACCCGGAGCTGGGAGACCAAGTAGACAGAGCACAGGCATTGAAATGAGATGATTTTGGCAAGTAGCATGGGCTGGCAGAGGACACAAAATAGATCATAAGACCAGTCTGGTGGTGTACGCTTGTAGACTCAGCTACTTGAGAAGTTGAGGCAGGAGAATCACTTGAACTCAAGAGGTCAAAGCCAACCTGGCAGTATAGCAAGACTCCATCTTAAAGTACATAATAAAAGAAAAAGGTAACTGATGAGGCATTTAGACATGACATATTTTTCACTGGGCCAGCATTCATACTTATAGAAGTTCTCATAGGGGAGTGTAGATGAAATGATAGTGACATCAATTATAACACAAAAGCCTAGTGCTTCGTTACTTCCTATTAAATGGTATTGACTGTAAGTAAGAAGCTATTTTAAAGAGTTGTCAAAGTTATTAAGAATCAGTTAGCTAAAACTTGGTTCTTTCTAAAAGCACTCTTCAAAATCAAGATGCTAAAATCTACATTAGCCATCTGGGAGTCTCCTGCTGTGCGGATCGGCCTCCCCTGTCCTCTCCCATTCTACTATGTAAATACATTTAGGAACTTTAATTTCACAATAATAGACCACACTCATTTTTTACTAAATATTTGTGTATTTCATACAGAACATCTCAGTAAATTGTAATCATTTTTAGATCCCCTCTCCCACTGGTACTCCCATAGCTCCTGAAAAGGAATCCATATATTCTGTCTTCTGTGTTAAGGCCTATTGTGTTAAGTTAGTGACCCCAGACATTCTTCAGTGCAAGTTCATCCACTGAGGTCCAGTAATAGACTATAATCTTTACATGGAAAAAATGAGTTAGAATAGGCAGCAGGACATTGACTAATTGTGTGATTTTTTTATGAATAGTTCCTTTTTACATATATGCTTGTTTCATTTCTAAATGGAAATCCATGTGCAGAGATAAACAGACCATGTACTTGTCACTTTCTGAAGGCTGAGTGTCATTTAATTACTAGTGTAGAAGCCATTAACAAAACAAACCATTATCCACAGACACTCTGAACAGAACTACCTAAAAAGGTTTTCTTAGCCACTGAAAATATTTTAAATTAGCTTTTATATAATATTAAATTTGGGCAAATGCTCTAATTAAGACATAACTCTGGTTCCTACCACCAAGATTTCTAATCTAGCATCATTACTTGCCTTGAATTAAAATAAATACAGACCTAATTAGATAAATATAGTGGTTATGATCTGATTATTAAGCAGCAATTTTCAAAGACTTGCCTTGAAAGAAAATATCTTCTGTTTTTTATAAATATTGAAAGACAACAGTGAAACAGAAACTGCTCAACCTAAATATGAGAACAGGTTAAGTGGTGCTGTGGCTAACCAAGTCTTTAGCTTGGTGGTTTTGTTTTGTGCATATGTACTTGTCTTAGTCCATTTTGTGCCGCTATAATCAGATTTCACAGACTGGCTAATTTATAGTGAGAGGAATTTAGTAGCTTGTCTCTTGGATGAAGGAAGGCCAAGGAAAGGAGGCTGGTATCCAGTGTGGGCCTGGTACCGCTTCCTCACACGGTGGAAGGGAGAAAGGAGATGGGGGAGCAGTGCAAGGGGCTGTTCACCTTTTGCAAGGGACCTGCCATTAATGGGAGCCGTAAGGTGGGTAAGAAAGTGGTGCTGTGACCCACCCACTTCCCGACATCCCACCTGGAGGATCAGTCCTCCAACACCTAAGCTTTAGCCACCGGACACATGACTGTATGTTGCCATCCTGGCGCCTTGTGAAGTACTTACTGTCTGCTTTTCCATTGGAAGCTGCTGTCTGCTACCTTGCCCTGTAAGCTCTGGTTATGCTAACCCTGTGTGGTCTAACACCAGACACTAGTCTTATTGCTTACATTTACAGTAAATATAGCTAAATACTTTCTTCCTATCTGGGGTTGTAGGTAACAGGCACAACATGTGCTTGGCATGTGTTATGAGACAATGTTACCTAAAAACAGAAAAGAAAAGAAAAAGCAAAACAAAATGAAAGCAACACTTTGCTTCCCATTTTCTGCTGCTGCATTACACAGAAGGGTGAGCACAGAAAGTAATATGCTATATATTGAAAAAGAAACTGAAAGAAAGCACTCTGAATGCTCTCCCCACAAAGAAATGATAGGTGTTTGAAAAGGTACACTTCTGCAGAGTATAGGTCCTTGGATAGGACTTCTGTATTAAAGTCCACCCACCCAGGGCTCAGGGACCATTGTGGAAGAGGGGGTGGAAAGATTCTGAGAACCAGAGTGAAGGTGAATGACCATATGGAAACAGAATCCTACAGGTTCCTAGGACCTTGCTCATATGAACCCACAGCAATGGTGTGAGTATGCACGAGACCCACGCAAACTCAAGAAGAAAAAAGCCAAGCACAGAACAATGGAAATGGGTAGCAGACTCCGATCTCATTCACAGAATTATTAGGAGCTGATTACTTCTGGGTGAAGAAGAGGGAGTTTGTCACCATAACTTGCTTAGAATTAAGATCGTTTTGTAATTTTTTTGAACCCCAGAAAGCTGGGGTCCATGTCTTACCTGCCTGTTACATCAGTGGGTGTGAAGGCTAATGAGGGGCAGACCTAGTGGCTCCAGTGCCCTGTCTGCTAGACCTTCTCTTTGGACACCTGCATGCTTCCACCCCATGTTCAGCCCAGAATGGCCATTATGGTCCATTTCCTTAGCAAAGAGGTTATGTTTCTCATCAGTGCTCCAGAGCCTGGTGCACAGTCTCTCACACTCTAAGGCATTATAGTCAGGGCCAGCTATCACAGGCCAGGCATTTCTCATCCTTGCCAGTCCTCAAACATAAGTTCAGCCATGGTTCTGGGCTAGCATCATCTCCAAGCAGAGATGACCTCGATGAGACAAAAAGGAGTCTGTCCTGTGAGGTGTCATTGCCCAGGTTCAGAGGGAAATATCTGCTTCAACCCATACCCACTGCCTTAAAGAAGGGGCTTTGTGCAGGAACAGGTATCCACAGGTCTGTCTGAAGTAAGCTTTGAGGAATCGGAAATTTGACTCTGTGATAAGAGGTAACTTCCCACCTGCTGGTTTGACACCAGACAGAACAGAAATAACATTAGATCTGGAAATTATTTCTGAGATAATTCACCTTAATCATTTTATGGATAAAGAAACCCAGATTCAGGAAGAAATATGCTCCATTTTGCTCTAAATAATAGTGCAGCACGCTTCCTAGTATGTTCGCTAAGTAGTCTCAGACATTGGCTTGGTCATCAAATTATGCATAGTAAAGGGTTGTGACAATGTACTTGAGCCCCATTTTGTTTTACGAAAGGGGAGCATTGGTTGTAGCTGGGGCTTGAGTGCTCAGATGGTTTCAAAATCAGGTTACCAGGGAGTGTCCCAGCTTCCCCTCTGTATCAAGGAGTGTGCACACACACACACACACACACACACACACACTGCAAGTGCTCATTGAAAGCACGTGGCACACTCTGGGGTACGGCTTACCTGGTGGTTCAGCTCCTGGAGACATGGAGCACGAACCATAGCCCCTCCTTCGTAGGCAGAGGTCTCCTAGCCCCTCCTTCAGAAGTGGAGGTCTCGGCATGTAGTGAAATCGATTTGCTTAAGAAGACTCATAAGCATTTTTTTTTCTTTAAGAGAGAACAGGAAATTGGGAGGGGTTAGGGAGGAGGAAAGTGGGTACAGGAGGAGTTACTGGGAGGAGAGAGTGGGGGTGAATATGATCAGAATACACTGTATGAAATTCTCAAAGAATTCATAAACTGTTATATTAAAGAGAATACTCACAACACAAGCAGCTGCTCCATCTCAGGTGGGGCGTGAGGATGAACTGCAGGGGACTGTTACCCACTTCTGTCCTAGTTTCTGCTCCTGGGATTGAGGAGTTCTTTCTTCTCTCCAGAGTCCCCACCCGGCTTTTCAACTGCCTGGTGGCTTTGTTTAGCCTTGGCATTGAAAATGTGGCTGCTGCAGGTCCCAGGGGCTCATCCTATGTCCACCGTTTCCTTTTGTTCCCTGCGTGATACCCCTCCTTCCTTGTCCCTGACCACCTTTCCCTCCTTCACTTCCCTTCCTTTCTTTGAGGTCTGAAACTTCTTATAACCCCATTTCTGACTCCCCAGAGTGCTACCACCATGTCTAGCTCATGAAATGCACTTTTAAAGGCAGGGGGCCTCTCTTGTGCCACCTCAGGATTCTCAGAGCAGAAGGGCCATGGTACCTGTTGCTCAGCAGTGCAAGATGCCTCTCTTTCTGAAAAAACTTAGCTGAAATGCAAGCTGTATTTCTAACGTAGGCCAGCCTGTGTCATCTGCCATATGCCCATAGGGCCAGCTACTTTAGTATTAGGAAATGGGAAGGTTTTTCCTCAGCTTTAACTTCACTTTGAAGAAGGAATGACTGACCAATGATATTTTTAATTTCTTGCTTTATATAGAGTCATTCTTAACATCTGTGTCATGCCCAGTTGACCAATATTTCCTGTAATGAATGAAGTGATGTAATCTCATGTTTGAGATGAATTTTCATAATTATTAGTTGAATACATTTTGCCTCAAAGGATCTTGGAGTACCATTAGAGAACTCCTACTTTTTTTTTTTCAGTTCTGACTTCTTCTAATAGCCTCAGAGACATTGCCCTGGGACTTTGGTGGTGAGACAATCACCTGGCTTTCAGCACTCTCATACTAATAGGAACTTTGTTTGATGGAGGTGCAAGTGGAAATTAAAGACCAGGGACAAAGAGCTTGGGGGCTTGAGGGCTCTCTCAAGGGGATTTCATGACGAACTTGATGGAAGAGCAAAATCCTAGGACAGAAAGAACTCATAGACCTGCAAGAAGGTCCTTCAGGGGACTCACAGTCAAATGGAGACCATCCAATGGGAAGATTCTTTAAAAAAATTGCTGATAATTAGTTTATTATGTGTAATATGTGTTGTATAAGTATGTGGATGTGCAGGCCACAACACACATGTGGAGGTCAAAGGGCAACTTTGTAGCATGGGTTTTCTCCTTCAGCCTTTATGTGGGTTCCTAGGATTGAACTCAGATTTTCAGACTTTGTAGTAAGTACCTTTACCCACTGGGAAATCATGCCAACCCAATGGAATGGTTCTTGAATGTTCTTTGTGGTTGCTTGTCTTAGTGCATTCCAACTGCATAGGAAAAACCACAAATTGAGTGCCTTATACACAATTGAAAAGTCTACCTGACAATTCTGGATTCCAGGAATTTCAAGACTGAACATGTTAGTAGATTCAGCCTCTGGTGAATGACTGGCTCCTGGGTGATAGGGAAGAGCTTTTTCACTCTAACATCACGCTATAGAAAAGACAGTGCAGTTTGCTAGGGCTTTTAAGGTAACACATAGGACTTGATCCAGAAGACTCCATTTTCATGGCTTAGCACCTACCAAGGCTTTACCTCTTGATACTTCATCTTGAGATTTAGAATATCAAGACATAGATTGCTGGGAACTCAAGCCCAGAGTGACTTTGAAAGAGATTGCAATCAGGCAAGCGCAGAGCCAGGGAGTAGGTGGTGTCTCCTATGATTCAGGAAGGAGAAAGGAGGGAAGAAGGACAGAGGGGAGGAGTGGAGAGGAGAGAGCATAAATCACGGATGACCTGGGAGGAATCCCCGCAGCTGCTCTGGACCCCTCTGCACCAGATCCTCACACAGCCACAATAAGCTCTGCCCCCTCTGCTCGAACCACTTGAGATTTGTCCCATTTCAGCCACTGCAATGGATCTGGCTGTGTGGGACCTGCTGTGTGGGACCTTCTAGGTCTCAAACCTCCCCAGGCTTCACTAGCAATGCCCACAGGGAAGAGGTGGCCCAGGTGCACACTCACCCATGTGTGTTCGTTGCTTGAACAGACCTTGGATGGTGGGAACAGGAGCCGACTGCAGATCCACTCTCCCTACTTCGTCTGTGGACTGGATTCCTTCTCAAAGTGTCCTGGGACTTCAAGAGTTCTGAGCTCCAGACACCAGAGGCTTACATTCTGTTCCTATCAGTAATCACTTGAAGGTCTGAATAAATTGTCATACTGAACAAAAAAACAGAGTAGATACCTTGCAAACATCCAGGCTCTGGGGAGATGGCTCAGTGATGAAAGTCTGAGGACCTCGGTACTCACATAAAAGCCAGGAGTGGCAGCATGCGACTGAAACCCCAGTGCTGGGAAAGCAGAGACAGGGGCATCTGTGGGGCTGGCATGCATATGAGCGCACACTCACACACACGTACATACACTCCCCAGCAAAGACCACCACACACACACACACACACACACACACACACACACACACACACACGTACACACACTCCCCAGCAAAGACCACCAAATCAAACCAAAGAAACAGAAACCATGCCAGAGAAACTTTCTGTCCTCTTTTGAATCCTACTGAGCCTACTGTGTGAGGTTACTGTGCAAATTCCTCACCTTTGATTGCATGGCCCTTCCTGGAACTTGTGTGGTACTGTGACCAATCAGCTGGGTGGAGTCCTTCTGCTGTACCCAGATAGAAGTCTTTGTTGTTGTTGTTGTTGTCTTTTTAGAGATGGGGTCTCCCTGTATCCCAGCTTGCCTGGAACTTGCTATGTAGACAAGGCTGACCTCAGACTCTGCCTCCTAAGTGCTGGGATTAAAGACATGCACCACCAGGCTCCCATATAGAAATCTTAAGTAGGAAAGGAGAAACTCTTCAAGCGATGGTCATCAGCAGCTTTTTTTCTTATTTTTTTATTGAGCATTTGTACATTTCATACAACAGTTCTTAATCAAATTTAGACCCCCTTCCCATCCATGTCACACCTCCTCAGAGTTCTGCCATACATTGGTACCTTCTGTAGCCTTCTGAACTTGACAACCTCAAGCTGCATCATGTGGAACCATTAGAATTCCAGTTCTGCAGGCCTCGGGAAGCATAGCATTAGCTCTACAAATGTTCCAGCTCCTGTGAAGGTCTAAAATGTATGGATTCCTCAGCCCTTGTCTGTGGCTGACTTTGAGCCCCTTGACAGACCTAGGAATCAAGATTCCTTAGCCCTCAACAGTGCCCAGTGTTGCAATTCCTCAGCACAGGAATGGTGGCCACTGTGAAATGGGGCAGCCAGGCTGTCATGCTGGCCTGCCGACTAAAAGGAGCAGGCTCTTGGGCTGCACAGCACCTTTTCTTCTGGATTGGCACTGAGGTTGCCCAAACTGAAGAAAATTCATTCTTATGGATTGTTAGTGAATGTAGAGGTCACATAAATACCCTCTACCTCACCAAACCCTACATCCTCATTCTTGGAGCATCAGGCCATGTTATCTTGCATAGCAAAAGAACTCTGTTTAATGTAACTGAGTTCAGGATTCTGAGATTGGGAGTTTCCTGCATTATACAAGTGGGTCTAATGCAATCCTAATGGTGCTTCTGAGATAAAGGCAGGAGATTCAGAGCAGATGCAGCCAGAGAAACAGAGGGTGGAGTTATATGTACCTGAGCTAAGGAATCAGGTGGCTTCCTAGGGATGGAAAGTTAGAATTCGATTTTTCCTAGAATCTCTGGAAGGAAAGCAGGCTGACAAACACAGAGTAGACTTCTGACTTCCAGAACCATAAATCTATAAACTTATGTTAGTTTCAGCCACTGTTTAAGCTAACTTATCACAGCAGCCATAGGAAACTAACACAATGAGTCAGTATGTTCTCTGATGTGACCGTTCTTACAATACCATATTTTACTGAATTTCTGTGAATTTCTTATGGCATATTTTCATCATATTTTATGCCCACTTCCTTAGCTGCACCCTGATTATAGCCTCCCCAACCTGCTGGATTTCATGTAATCTGTCATATATATTATGGCCGAGCAAGTCAAATTTGTGTTTCCAAATGTTCCTCAACTAAGGTTGGGACTTCTTACCCACCTCCCCACTTCTATGCTGGGATTTTGTCAAGTTTGAGCTTGCGTGCATAGGTATCGTACTCTCATGCTGGGAGTTCATAGGAGTAACTTCTTAGCTATCTGGAAAACTCTGCTTTCTTGTGGTCTTTTCCTAGCCCTGGCTCTTACAATCTTTTGCCCTCCTCTTCTGCAATAGTCCCTGAGTCTTGGGAGTCAGAGGTGTGCTATAGGTTTCCTATTCAGGGATGAGCACTCTGCAGCCTCTCATTCTCTTCCCTTTGACCAGGTTTTCTGGGCTAATCGCCATCTGTTGCATGAGGAAGCTTCTGTAACAAGAGCTGAGAGATGCATTCTTATTCTTTCTATTCTCTGTTCAGCCATGTTCCCTAAGCACTAAGTGTAGTGCTTACATTGTAGATGTGTCACTTAGGCTGAGTACCTTACAGGTGCTTTTGACCAGTTATGGAACTTTGTAATAGTCTCTATGTGTTTCAAAAGGAAGCTTTGATAAGTGATGAGAAGAACACTTGTTAGGATACATCACTATGGTATTTTTAGTTGGCCAAGTTATATTACTTTCCAAGAAATTTTGGGGAGATAAATATCGGAACTAATCTGTGAAACACAGTAATTTTTGTATGTATATAGAGCTCACATATTGCATAAGGATGTTTATTCAATCACAGGCTGCATAGAAATTGATATCCTATAGGCTTTACCTCATGGTAATATCAGAACCATTTTAGTCTTTGTGAGTGGACCACTCTGTGATGATTGCATAGTGATCAAATCACATGGCAAAATACTTTTTAGATATGTGTCTATGTTTAAGTAATGCATCACAATTAAACATCTACCTATCTATTATCTATCTATGTATCTACCATATATGTATCAGAAATCTATCTGCCTGTCATTTATCTATATGTCATGTAACTATGCATCTGTTATCTATTTATTATCATCTATCATATAGCTACCATCTTATCCAGCATTTATGTACTATATCTAATACCTATTTACCTACCATCTACCTTCCCATCCATCCATCTATTCATTTCTTCATTAATTCATTCCTATATGTGCCTATACCCATATGCTACTTGGAACATTAATCTTCTCTCTCCCTCTCTTCATAATTTCCTTCCTCACTTTTTCTCACGTGTTTATTACTTATATATAGCACTTAGAAACTGAGCTTATAATAATTTTCAAGAACACAATTCCTTGCTATTAACCATGATCACTACACAGTGGGACAGATGTTCTATCTGAAATTTTGGACCCTTTCATCTGCATATCCCCAACTCCATCTGCCTTTTTCTCTATGATCTTCATTGTTAAGCAACCGCATATAAGTGAAATCACACCATTGCACTTGGCTTATTTTATGGAGCACAGTGTTCTCCAGGTTCACCTACGTTAGTGCAAATTTCCTTTTTATAGATGATTAGTAATCTATAACTTCCACATATGGGTTTATTCCTCAGATGACTCTTGCCTACTGTGAGGAGTGCTGCAATAATTATGGAGTGCAGAGGTATCTTTGACATGCTGATTTTAATTCTTTGCATATATACTTAGGAGGGGGATTGTTGAATCATATGTAGTTCTCCTTTTAACTTTTTGAGGAACTTCCACACTTTCTACAGTGACTTTATTAATTTATATACGCAGCGATAGTTTGTAAGAACTTCCTTTTTCACATTCTCTTTAGTACTTTTTAATATTGTTTTTTATGGTTTTGTGTGTATGTGAATGTTTCTGTACATGTGGGTACATGCTTGTGCAAGCATGCTCATGCATATGTCTGCATGTATATATAAGATTTTGTTTCCTAGGCACCCTCCACCAGTTTTTTAAGATATTATCTCCTATTGACTTGCTACGTTCCTAACAGGTTAGTCTAGATGGACAGTAAGCTCCACCTGCTAGCTGACCAGCACTACCTGAAGCACACCTTCTGCCCTCACTTGTCTTTTTGGTAATCCTCATTCAACCAGGTATGAAGAAATACCTCACCTTGGCGTCAGCTTGTATTTCCTTCATGACTGGAATTGCCAAACATTTTTCCGATGGCTACTTGTCAGTTTGGCTCCTTCTTTTTCTGTTTGGTAACAGAGTCTCATCATGTAACCCAGGCTGGCTTCACGCTCAGTCAGTCCTTCTGTCTCAACCTCCAAAGCTACGACATTACAGACATGTGCTACTAAATTTCTGTTCAAGAATTTAGCCCATGTAGAAAGCTGAGTTGTTTGTCTTTTTGCTTTTGAGTGGCACTCTTTGTGTTTTGAATATGAGAGGTGGGGCTTGCAGGTCTTTTCTTTCATACTATTAAGTTGTCTCTTCTCTCTGTGGAGTGTTTTCTGGGTTGATGTCATCTTATTTTTTATTTTTACTTTTTTTATTACTTTGCTAGTATCACATCAGAGTACCACAGACTGGGCTTAAACAATGTAAAATTATTTTCTCACATCTGGAAATTAGAAACCCAAGATCAAGGTGTTAGGATGTTGGTTTCTTAAAAGACCTCCCCATCTCTGGCTTTTGGAGAGTGTCTTCCTCATTATGTCCCCACGTGGCTTCTTTTTGTATGAGAACTCCTGGGTCCTCCTTTCCTTCTCTCTCTTCTTCTCTCCCTTCTCTCCACCCCCTCCTCTCTGTCTTCCATCTTTCTCTTCCCCTGTTCATCTTAACCCTCCTTCCTCTCTTCCTCCTTCATATTCTTCTGACTCCTATTGGTTCAAGTCTTACCACTATAATCTCATTTGACCCTAAATATCTCTTTAATAGCTCAATTTTCAATTATAGTTACACTGCTGGTTAAAGTTTTATTATACAGATTTGGGGGGCACAATTCAGGCCATATCATGTGTGATGTTAGATACTTTGCATATTTATATGTACTCATGTATGAATTTATATATAAAAGCTTTTATGTATATTCAGTGACTTAGTTTGCCTCCCTTCAGATAAAAGGTAAAATAAGTCAAACATAGAAAGTCAGTGTATCCAGGGAATAGGGAACTAACTCAACATGGAAGCCTGGTGAGGTACTCCAAGGTAATACTAACATTGGCTGTCAGTCTAGGGAAAACAGATCCAAATGACTAGGGCATTTAAGAGAAGTAAGAGCATCTAGACCAGGCAAATGTTTGTTGAGTGGTGTGGTCTGGGCCACTACCCTGTGGAAACACACAAAATATGTGAAGGTAACAGAGCACAAACATGTTCTGCACATCTTTTTCGGTGATTAAAAATCTGCATACTCATAACAATGAGAATTTATTGTTGATTGTTGATTTTTATCATTAAATATTAATAGATAAATTTTAGTTCATTGTTTTTATAAATAACAGAAATGAGAACATTTCCTGAGAGAAAGGAGGAAAAGATGGTACAAAATTTCCAATGGTACTGGAAATTAAACTCTCATCTCTAGGAGAAGGAAACGATTAGTACAAATTATTTAAAGCTAAAAAGGTATCAATATTGGAGCCAATAATAGAGAAGCATGCTGAGACAGCTGAGTTTCACTTAATGGGATCAAAAATTTTATAAATCAATATATGCTTTGGAACAGGGGTTATAGATCATTAGTAGAGTGCCTGCTTCCATACACAAGGAGTCCAATCCCTAAACTCTCCTCCCCACAATATATATACATGTTTTAGTGGTGAAATGTTTTGAATACAGGGATCAGTGTCCCCTCTTTGTGTGGCTGTGTTTGGCCAAGAGCTAAAGACCATGTGACTTTGAATAGAGAGAAAAGGGAACATTCACCAGGCAAGCAGGACTGAGCAAAAGTTAAAAGGCTCTTCCATATGATGCCATCTATGTTCTCTAGGCAGGCCAAAAATTAGAGTTTATGAAATCTTTCACCCACTGATCCCGGGTAACTCCCTAAGAGACTTCTCTATATTTCTGGCTGATACAAATGTTATTTTCAAAGTAAATAAGAAAAGAAAAACTCCGGCTCAAACCCTCCCGACCTCAAACCAAAGAAAGTATGAACCTGGATGTGCAGATGCTCAGGGAGGTCTCAGGAATTCTCCACATCCATTCAAAAGGAAATGTCTTCTCAGGACCTAGTGGACCAGTTTAAGAGAACACATATCTGACTGCTAAGAAGAGTACAACTTTTACACACTGGTCATTCTCAGTTATTTGAAGTAGAATAATGTCCTCATCTGTGTAGGGATTGTCTCCAATAATATAGGCTTTAAAAAGAAACAAGCAAATAAACAGGGTCTTCCTCTGTAGCCCAGGCTAGACTTGAAGTTTTGATTCTCTTGTTTCTGCCTCTTAAGGGATAGGTTTATGGGCAGCCTCATTACCATAGAATGCATTTGTAGACTCCAAAGACAGTTACTCTGACAGAATAAATATCACATCAACTTACAGGCTCTTCTAGATTTGTAAATAAATTTACAAACTTAAAATGTTTGAACTTAAAATTTGCAAAGGTTTCTTTCATCATTGAAAAGGATATATCTTTCCTGTGCTTCTTTATAGCACTTTCTGTATATGCTTCTGCATAGTGCTATTTTCTACACAAAAGAAACCAATTTTCTTGATTGATTATAGTATCAGTTTGACACAGTGAGAGCTGCCAGTGCTGAACCAATGAGACTCCCGTCCTAACCAAAGATAAATACTAGGTGAATTTCTCTTTGGAAATGGGATCATCAGAACCCATTTTAATCAAACCCAGGGATATCACAGATAAGGCAAAATGCCTATGATCCTCCCTTAGCAATGACAGGGTGACACTGAGCATAAACTTCTCTGAAAGATCATCACTGGGAAATTTACTAGCAGGGCTTCCAGGAAGAAACAAAGATTACTTAAGGTCAATCAGATGCAGTGTTGTAGCTAGAATTCTATCTCCCTGAGTTTGCAGATGCATTGTTTCATCCCTTGTGGTCAGTCAGCTATAAACTGTTAAGCTTCAAGAAAATTGGCCTGTCCTCCGAGGTGCTGTTTGCTGCAGTTACTAGGTCTTGGTTTCTGTAGCCATTTATTCTGGACCGAAAGGAAGCTGCCATGGATACCTGAATACTTCTCCACATTAAGACCTTTGAACTTGTCTACTACTTCTTCAAACAAGCAAATGAAGCCTGTGGTTAGCCATTTAAAAGCAAATGAGAACATCTGATACACAGATGGAAGCCAAAATATTCAACAAACTCGTTTTCTTTCCATTGATCTGTGAGAGTGTCTTAATTTTATAAACAAAAGCTACAACGCTGCAACTCATGTCTGCCGACTTAATGGTGTTCGGTTGTGATTCCTTAAACACTTCAAATTTTTAACCTTTTATTTTTATTTTGTGTATATGAGTGCTTTGCCTACATGCATATCCACACACTCATGTCATGCAATGTCTTTTGGGTACTGGGAACAAAACCCAGATCCTCTGCAAGAACACAGAATGCTCTTAACCACTGAACCATTTCTGGGTATGTGTACCTGGGCTTTATAGAAAAGATCGCTGAGCAAGCCAGGGCAAGCAAGCCAACAATGACCATTCCTTTATAGTCTCTTTCAGTTCCTGCCTCCTGGTTCCAGGCTTGCGTTCTTGTCTTGACTTCACATGATGATGGGCTGTGAGCTGTAATCCACATAGTGGATTTTTGGTCATAGTGTTAATGACAGCAACCAAAAACAAAGTAAAACAGTGGTAAACACTCATTATCACCACCACCAGCATCACCATTATCACAACCATCATTACTATCATCACTATCACCATCATCATCATGACTATCATCACCATTGTCATCATCACCACCACTATCATAATCATCACCATCATAATCATCATCATTTTGTCATGGTTTTATAGTTTTCTATTCTTTTAACACGATTTGCTGGAAAGATTGTATGCTGGGTTTTTTTTTTTTTTTCACTTCTCTCAAATGCTAAGTGATACAGACTCAATCTTGTTTTGTTGGTCAGTTTGTCTTTCTCATACTTTCTGGGCTCCTGCAGCTTTCTAATAAACCTCAAGGTCAGATCTTGGTCCTGAACATTTGTTGTTCTTTGAAGTCATTTTCTCTATGATAGGTGCTGTAAAGTCTCACTGACTTTTAGGAACAGTGTCTTAATTTTGAACAGATATCCTACTGGGATCTTGATTAGGAATTCAGTGAATCTACCCATTTGGAGAATTAACATCCTAATATTGAGTCTTTTACTGTGCAAAACATCATATTTCTTCATTTATTCAAGTCTCTGTTGTTTTCTCCCAACAATGCTTTTAATTTTAGTGAGCCTGTATTGTACTTCTGCTAGATTTATATCATGAATTTCATAGCTTTGATAGTATTATAAATTGTATTGCTTTTAAAGTTTGAATTTCTAATTTTCTGTGACTAGCATATAGTAATGCAATTTACTTTTGTGCATTGGCCTTGTATCTTGTAACTTCATTAAAAATAGTTTTTGTTAATTATATCATTACCAATAACTACTTTAAAAATTTTTCCAGACCAATCTGTTTCTTTATTTTGGATATGCTGCTGTACTAGCTAGAATTTCCAGTATACAAATTCATTAGAATTGGTAACAACAACCAACTATATTCTTCCTGATCTTAGGAAAAAAGTATCCACTAAATTCAATGTTAGTGTAATGATTTCCAAAGATGGTACTTAGATGATCAAGTAGTTGATTTTCTAGTTTCCTGAAAATAATAGAATAGTTAAATAAATGGTTAAATGGGGTGGGGAATGGGAATGCAGGTAGAAGAGGGAGTGTGGGGAGGGATAACTATCACTAAAGTCTTATTGTAAAAGACATATGGAAACCTACTAATGTAGATGCTTCATTATATTTTATATTATATATGTATAGCATGTACTATAGGGTTAAATGCACTTATCCTTTGATAAAAGGACAGTATTCTTACTGGATACCATAGGCTAGCAAATAAAAAGCCCAGTGCCAAGAAAGAATGGATTCTCTACTGTGGAGACCCTCTTGCTGAAGATACTACATATGTTGATGTAGAACAAACATGGAGAAACCAAGCTGATACTGATCCTAAAGATTTGTTTCTACTAGCTAGCTTTCATAGTGCTGGAAGGTGCTATATATGCTACTGGAAAAGAAAAGCAGTTGTCAGACTTACCCAGCCATGAACCCTGCAAGCTACAATAATTGGTCTGGCAAGATATGCCCACTGGTGCAGCAACGGCATGAATGTCATGGAGTAAGCAAACACTTCCTGATTGGATTTAAGGTCCACTTCACAAGATGGATCCCATACCTGATCCTGATATCAGGGTCAAGAACCTGTGGCTAGACAGATCATAGGCCTAGGGAAATACCTACTACTATTATTGAGCTACATGGACGTGGTATTAAGCTGATTCCTAATGTCTTATTATTGTATTCATAGTTTAATGCATCTAACAAGTCTCACGAGAGAAGACTGATGATTATCACAGACAACCACAACTTGTTAATATACAGAGAATAAGAGACTACAAGGTGCTCACCCATTAAATAGGACACCTGTATCACACCTTCTCCACCCCAGACTCAAGGATCATTGCAGAAGAGGAAGAAATAAGAGTCAAAAATGGTGAATGAATACAGGAGAGTCACACTGTATGAATACCACTGTAAGTTTTCCATATGAGCCCGCAGTGCTTATGACAGCACGCATAAGACCTGCTCAACCTCTGCATGGATGAAGGAGTTGGGCAAGAAGCTTAAGCCCTCGCTGATGAACTTTTGCCAGTTGATTGCTATTAGAAGAGGGACAGTCAGTTTCTTTTAAAATGGGATAACTGGAAGGTTGACCAGGCTCCAAAAGATGGACCCTGTCAGTGTAGATTTACAGAGTTTCTCTCTGCCTCAAGGAACATGCACCCAAGACTGTGACTGACACAGATGAAGCCAATAGAGTCAACTACTTTCCAACCAACCAGTGACTTAAGGGGGCGGGTCCAGCTGGAAAGTAAGAGTGCAGCAGGTCTCCATCTCGGGTACATGTGCCAGAGGTCCACTGGACTTCTGATCAGAAAGCTGGTTTCCCCCATGTGAAATTTCTGTCTCTCTCCATGGGGATGAATCCTTTGTAAGTAACCCGGAATAAACTGTTTTCTCCAATTTGAGAGTATTCTCCGTTCCCTCAATTGGTTCAAACCTGGGGTTAGGGTGGGGCTGAATGTCTCTTCACTGAGAGAAGAGAATTCACAAAACAGAACCCCATTCAAGAGCATTTGGGAAACACATATTTGACTCAATAGACCTTAAAACAAGCAGTAACAGTAAGGGAAATGAAGTCACGTGAGCAGTACGGGTGGAGATCAGGGTGAAGTCTGAATGTGTTCAAATTGCATGAAATTATCAAAGAATGAATAAAAGTATTTTTAAACATTTATAGTAAAGCCTGTCTTTTCCATTGTATTGATTACTTTTGATGTTTTGTTCTGCCTTTTAAAAGGATGATTAATTTGTAGAAGTTCTTTGAGATGCTTTGAAGTACTATGCTTAGTCTAAGCTCTTCCAGGCTCTTCTGTTTATTTTTGTTTTTATTTAGTTTTGACTTTGACAGTCTGAATGCTGAATAAGCTCTGAATCATCTTCCCTGACAAAGGAGACCATCAAGCAAAGCTTCTGTAGCTTGAGAAGTGTTGTGGCTTTGGCTGCCTCAAGAAGGCAAAGCTGGGTGTGTCTGGGTCCTTTTTTAGGGGGAAAGGTGCTTCAGGAAAAGGCCATTTCCTTTTTCTCTCTCAGGAACTCACAGAAAAACTCATCAAGAAAATCTATAGCCCTTCTGCTACTCAGAGGTTCATGATAGAACACGAGCAACACTAAAGCCCTACTCTACAGCAGGGGTAGACAGAATTTTTCTTCCTCCAAAGAAATAGATCATATTTCTCTCTCAAGTGCTTACATCAGTGGTCAAAGATGAAAAGCGGCCAGTAACAGCATGCAAAGAGATGTATGTGGCTGAATTCAAGTAAAAAAGTATTTGCAAAAACTGTGGGTGGGCTTGTTTTGATTCTCTGATTATGGTTTGCCAACTCATTCTATAATGACGAAGGGAAAATAAAATAAGGAATGTGCAGAAGAGAGCAACAGAAAGTGGAGTACATTTTCTAAACCCATAAACCCAAAACAGAATTGATTTGGGTGTTCCTTGATACTTGGTAGATGTTTTTCTGCAGAGTATATATATATATTCAATATATATATACATTGAATGTGTGTATTTGTGTATTTATTATACTGTACTTTGTGATTGTAAATTGTGTAAGAAAGGAATTAGCTATGCTGCTGTTACAAAGAAATTCAGTGACAAATGCCCTAAAACATTGATCTAAGAAAGACAAGGTTCAAAATGGGAGCCAATGTCCACAAAAGTCTAATCTCAGAAGTGATATACCTTCAGTTCTGTGGCACTGATTCCACAGACCAGCCTTGACAGATTGTGGAGGCATGACACAAAGAGCCATCTTGGTGTTGACCGCTACTGCTAGCTTTATGTCGAAAAGCATCACACTGCACACTGGCATCAACATTTACATTTGCTCTTCTTCCGTGCCTTGATTTAAGCCCATCGTTTCAGTGGGTTGACTCTGGTCTGTAATCACTCAGGTACTAGTTCCCTCCACATTTTGATCCAGTTTACCCAAGGACATCTCCATGTTCTACAAGCTTGAATCTAGGCAACTGTCTAGCCCTCTGTGCTTGTACTGGTGCAAGAAAGAGGAAGCTGATGGCATAAGACACAGAAAACTACTTCCAGTGTGCTTGTGAGAAACAGGTCATCCCTCCATACAGTGCTGCCTGGGAGACACAGAAGTGGATTCAGCCTTGGACTACTTGCAAGCTCAGTATCTTTGGAAAAGAGGTATTCTGAAGGCTGACTGGTGATACCTGCTGACAAGATGCTGAACACCTAGAGGTAACAGAAAGGAAGTATCTGTTTTGCTGTCATAGGCATAGTTTGTAGTATAGGTATCACAGCTTGACTAAGTAAATGATTTCTCCTAATACAATTCCATTCTCAAGATTTTAAAGAAACGATTTAGTATATTTGTTACCTATTGTGCATTACATACTATTCTGAAACATAACTGAGGAATGAATATTTAGAGCCTCATATGGAGCCTTATATGTTCAGAGAGTTAGGAATTCATGAGTAGCTTAGCTGGGTGTCAATAGCTCAAGTTATCTCAAGAGGTCACAGTCAAGCTGTCTTTTGAAAATCAATTAATGGATGATCTACCTCCCAGATCAGTCACACAGACCAGGAACCTGAGCTTCAGCTCCTTACCAAGTAGACACTCCGCAGATTCACAGGTCTCCTCAACATGTCAGCCAACTGGTCTCATCGTTATGAATCTAAGAAAGACAAGGTCCAAGATGGGAACCAAGGCCCACAAAAGTATAAACTCAGAAGTGATATACCTTTGGTTCTGTGGCACTGATTCACAGACCATCCTTGACAGACTGTGGAGGAATGACACAAGCTGCCATCTTGGTGTTGACCACTACTGCTAGCTTTATGTCAAAAAGAATCACATTACACACTGGCATCAAGTCTAGGATAGACAACCTCCTGAGAATCATCAGTGCTATAATGAGTCAAACAGGTGACCCGTGAGAAAAAATTTCAAGCAAAACTGTGGCATATTGAATTAAAGTAAAATTATTTAGTAATCTCAGAACTTCTTGAAATCTACTCAACTAATTTTCCTTATAAATTTCAGCAGGATTTGGACATATGATGGGCTATGTGCCTCAAACCATCATTAATAGTGTGTTCATGGAATGTTTACTAAAATTTTACAGAGAAATATTCAGACTACTGGTGTTCTAGAGTAAGAAAAGTAAGCATTCCAGGAGAACACAGCTCACTACTTATACAGTGGCAAAATCACAGTAACTATCTGATGTGTCATAACTTATGCATATATTTGGGTTCATTTATGATCCAATGAATGGGACACTGACTCTGACACACCTAACCCTTCTCCAAGGGAGCATTTCCACTCTCCCCTGATTCCCCTTATTTGCCATCCTTCCTTTCTATAACAATGTTTATTATAATGCTTACTATAAATGCTTACTTATAACACTGGAACAATTACATTCACCTTACTAGTAAGGCACTGTGATTAGTCATGACAAGTGATAACATTTTCATTAAAGAATAAATTAATCATAAAGGCCCAAGCTATGAGAGGTCTTTCATCTGTGTGCTGCAAATTGTATGCAAGTCCTCGAATTATTAAAATGTTTATGGCAGATGGAAAGACAGGAGCCACAGAAATGACTAGTTTTTATGAATTACAGCATAATAAGGGCAAGAAGATAGAGCTAATACTTCAGTAAGCTTAAGTTTCCTGAACTCGGAGGCTTAGTGTGCTGCACCAACAGAGTGAATTTGTTTAACCTTGACCTCTCAGATGAATCAAGAATAGCATAGGATTCCTACTGTGAGGCGGACATTGATGACTTTACTCGTGCAAGGAAAGACCAAATACATTAGGTAGATTATAGTCTGTGAATGTTAAGCATTCTCTGGCTGTCGGCAACTAACCTTGAGCTTTTCATTTATACTTGAATATTATTATTCAAAATCTTGTGGTCCTTAAAAAGAATTTGCTAATATTTATTTGAGTTGTTTGGGTTACAGGACTAGTAAATACTTTAAACATCCTAAAATAGCAACATGTATTAATATCTTAGTTACTTTTCTTGTTGCTGTGACCAAATACTTGACCAGAAGCAAATTTAGGGAGCTGGAGAGATGGTTCAGTGGTTAGGAGCTTTGGCTGTTCTTGCAGAGGACCCATGTTCAAGTCCCAGCACCAACATGGTGGCTAACAAGTGTCCATCACTCCAGTTCCAGGGGACTTTGACACCCTCTTCTGACCTCCTTGGGCATTAGAAGACACGCATACCCGTACATCCATGCGGCATTACACTCCCAGACCTAAAATTAAAATAATAAATGAAATAATTTTTAAAAAGATGCAGGTTTTAGAAGGAAGGGATTATTTTGACTCACAGTTTGAGGGGTACAGTTCTCCATGGCAGGAGAGACAAGGCAGCGAATGTGTGAGGAGCTGGCCTTTTTTTTTTTTTTTTCACTTGCAGTGGAGAAGCCAAGAGAGGATAGAGATTAGGGATAGGCTGTAAAAGTTCAAGATCAAAGTCATACCCCAGTAGCTGATTTCCTCCAGGATAATTTATACCTCCTAAAGTTTCTGCAGTCTTCCAAATCATGGCTACTTATTGGTGACCTATTGATCAAACAAATGAGCCTGTGTCGGACATTTCAGATTCAAATCATATTTTTAACATTTTGTTGAGATGAAGCTTCATAACTAACTCCACCCATTTAAGAAGCCCATGAACAACTTAGAGAAAGCAGTGTCTATGAGCAATGTCCAGGAACGCTTATCTCCCTCTTGGAATACCTGTTTAAGCTAGGCCAACTAGAGCAACCATGTATTTTCCCACTGGGACTCACTTAGATCTGGGGTTGTTTCTAGTACTCAGCACCCTTCCCCTATCTGTTGATACATGGTAGAAGGTGGATTTTCTCATGAGGGCTGCTAGGAAGATGACCATTTATTCTTATTGTGTCCTGATGCTGCTATGCTGATCATTCAAATTAAGGTCACCAAGGCAGAGATAACAGATAGCTACTGATGGCAGATTGATGGAGAGGCATTATTAATATCCTGACATTATTTAACAGTGAGAATAAATGATCATGAGCACAGAGATGTCAGGGAAAGAAGTTAACCTGGACTGGTGCAAACATCAATTGGGGTGGCAGTGACTTTGAACAGGCTCTAGTCACTCTTGGTCATAGTCACTAGATTACAAGACTTGGGACTATAAGTAGAACCTCTCAAATGAGGAAAGCAGGCTATTTGTTCAGGGCCAATTATAAAGTAAATAGGAAGGATAGATTTGTCATAGCCTTAGAGCTCACAGGGCAGTAGAAAGCTTCCCAGCTAAGGAAGGGTAAGATGAGAAACTATGGGCCTAGGGAAACTGGAGGAAGCTAACCAGACACCAGAAATCCTATAGTTTGATCTTCTCAGCCTGGTCCCAAGATGGAAGTGGGGCAAGAATTAATAAAGCTTCAGTTTTTGTTAAGCTGAGTCCTGACTATTCTACACACACAGTTGTGAGTGGTGGTTTTGCTTGCCAGGTCATCTGCTGCAAAAGATGTAATTCAGAGTCCCTATTATATGTCTTCTGTCTATTTTCCAATGTATTCTTAATTTTTCAAACTAGAGAGTATTATATAAATGCCACCAAGCACTTGGTACAGTGTCCATTGCATAGAACAACTTTAACTGATTCTAAGTTTGAAATATTAATACATAACAAACAATACTGGATTGGGGTTGTTTCTTTGTTGAGACAGAGTCTTATACAGCCGATGCTGGCATAGAACTCATTGTTTAGTCAAGGATGACCATAAACTACTGATCCTCCTACTTCTGTCTAATGCTGGATTGACTTGTCAAGAAACTTCACTGAAAATTGGTGAAGATTTTGTTTGGAATTCTCTTCGTCAGTGCACTGGAGAATCGACAAGTATGGAGTGGCTGCAGGCTGACTTTGCTATTGCATTGCTGGCATCTCAGAGCAGAAGACACAGGTCTTCATAACAGACGGAAAAGCATAGATAAAGGGACTTGAGCTGAGCCTATGCTACTAAGTAAAGGTGAACAGGCTCTGAGCTGAGCCAGGGGGTGTATTTTACTCAGCAGGAGAAGTCATTGGAAGCACATGCTTTACTAAGACACTCCAAATCCTTATGTTCTGTACCAATTTTCTTCCAGTCAAAATGTTTACAAGTTTTGATTGGTTGATTTGCTGTACAGAATAAGTTTGTGGTTTCTTTTACCTTTTGGTCTGTTTTCTTTGTTTAAAACAAGTCTCACTTTGTATCTGTTGCATAAATTTATTCTCCACGCCTTAGCGGGTGGGATGTGGTTCATCCAGCTGGATAAAACAGAAGCTGATTTTCTATTTAGAAAGGTTTATTCATTTAACGGCTTTACAAAGCTGCCGGGCACCCGCAGCCTGCCCAGGAGAAAGCTACAAAGTCTCTGGTTATGTCAGTCAGGCCGAGGTCCATCCCTCATATCAGAGAGAAGACTGCTCTTTGCTTTCACACCACAGTACCCCAGGCTGAATCCTTCTGTCTTAACTTCCCAAATGTTGAGATTACAGATCAGTGTGCTCTAATGGCTAGTAGTGTCTTTACATAAAATAAAAAGAAGAAAAAATCAGAACTGACTATTATTATTACAATTCTAATATTAATAGAATTGTCATCCAGAGTGACTCTGGTCTCTAGAGTGGGAAGCCTACGTTACTGACTTTTAAGCTAGGAAAGGATGGGAAATCAGCAGACCCATGTGTAGCCCAGCAAGAAATCAGAGAAATGGAAGCAATTTTATTTTTCCTTTTTGGTGAAGTTAAGAAGAGCTGTTGCTTGAGGAGACAACGCGAATAGAACACTTCAGAAGGGGATTTCTATGCAGGCATGTAAAGAATCACAAACATTCCATCTTTGTCTCTGCCCACATTGTCTTTGTTCTTTCCTACCAGCACCCGTGCACAATCGAATATGAAATAGAGTAATTATAAAGAGATTATAGTAAGTCACCCCATATTCCTTGATGACTTCTGAGAGTCAGTGATGCCTGGGGGAGATTAAGAGCCACAGATTAGTGGAATTTGTTTCTAAAAAAAATCATGAGACACAGAATTCATAATGAAATAATGACCTACTGAGAATTTGCTGTTGGTTAGCGTAATTCATGTAGCCTTTATTTTGCCATTTCTCCTTATTACCTGCTTAACAACCCTAGTTAAATAGATTACTACATAATTTGACCTTAATGTGAACAACTATAATTTTGAGTAACTGCAGTTTAAATTGATGCTGTAAAACAATAAAGAAGTAACTTAGAGTTCATTGATCCATTAGTTTTATTTGTTAACTATTTTGTGCCTACTACTGATGAATTGCAAAAACAGTATGGAAATTCCTGAGTAACCTTTACCCTATTATTCTGTCTGGTAAATTGTAGTTCAAATCTCAAAGTCAGAGAATTCACAGAGGTGCTGTTACAGACCTGGTTCAGATTCTGTGTTTCATACACGCTCTTTTGCATGTCTGGCTATGGTTCTCCCAATTAAAAAAAAAAATTTAATTTGTGTGTTTGAGTGTATTACCTGCATGTGTGTAAGTACACCTGTGTCAAGCAGTGCCCACAGAGGTCAGAAGAAGGCATCACATCTCCTGGAACTGTAGTTACATATGGTTGTCAGCCGCCATGTAGGTGCTGGGAATTTAACCCAGGTTCTCTAAAAGAACAGTCAGTGCTCTTAAACTCTGAGCCATCTCTCCTGTTCCTGTTCTCCCCATTTTTATTGCATGTATTGGTGCTTGGATCCACTACCAGAGTGAAGATACAAAACCAGACCATGTCCACCAAGCTCTTGTGAGGGGCATCTTCTCCCACTGCTGTTGTAAAGCTGCTCCTCTCCCTGTCACCTAACTCCCAAACCACTAATCTGTCCCCAGAAATATTTTATAGGTCAGTTATACAATATATAATCTTTTGAGATCATCTTTCTTCATGCAACCCAGATCTCTTAATACCCATCCAACTTGTCTATATCAGTAGCTTGTTCTGTCTTCTTCCCAGATAGTATTTGCTAATCTAAATATGCCATAGTTTGTATAAACATTCACACTTTGAAGGGCATACTTGGGTTATTTACAAGTTTTGATTATGAGAGAGAAAATTGTTCTAACATTCCTGCATGGATTTTTGTGCAGAAGAAAGATTGATTACTCAGATAAAAATCCAGGCATGAAATTTCTGGGAAATACAGTGAGGGATGGTTTTGGCTTAGAGGAAGCTGCCTGTTGATTCCCTGAGCAGCTGTACCATCTTTCAGTTCAGGTAGTGCTAAGTGAGAGAGCTTCTCTGGGGCCCTTGGTGGCCTTTGCATGTGTGTCATTTCAGCGGTAGTAGGTGAAAACTTGTTACTGCTGTAGCCTGACTCATTCATACCTTTGAGCAACTTTCCATGTGTCCATCTGTCCTCCTTGTCTCCTCTTCTGTTAAGAGTCTGTCAGTCTCTTTGACCTCTTTTAAAAGAAAAATTACCCAGTTATGTACTGTTAAGTTTCCATAGCTCTTTATGTTTTCTAGCTATGAGTCCTTTGCTAAATATGTGGTTTATAAATATTTTCTGTTCATTTATGTATTTATTACTTTTAATAGGCTTTTAGAGAGTGAAAATTTTCATTTTGAAGTAAAACATTGTTTAAACTGCACTGTACTATACTATTACATTTGTATTAAATCTTTGATTTAAGTACAGTGGTTCAGACTGCATCTTTTTAACAAGCATTTTTGTTTCTTTTGTGTGTGTGTGTGTGTGTGTGTGCATGTGTGTGTGTATTCATGATGTATTTGTGTGGGGGCACATGTGTCAGTGCATGTATGGAAATCAGAGGACAACTCTGTGCAGTAGGTCTCTCCCACCTTTACATGTGTTCCAGGGATCTGATTCAGGTTGCCAGATGTGTACAGCAAGTGTCTTTACATAGTGAGCCATCTCTCTGGTTCTAGAGTGCATCTTTTGTATAGCTTTTTTAGGGTGTGAGTAGTCTCTCTGAGTATTGCATTATACATACATAGCTTTTTACAATGATATTTTTAAATTGTTCTATTTTATACTTTTTGTTATTTGGTTTAAATATATAAATATTACTTTCATTTAGTAGATAATCCCCTCTCTTTTATACTATATTAACTATTTCATCAAAATACAGTTTTGATCCTTGGACATAACTTGTAAAAAATAAAACAGGATATGGTAATATATTATATTTACTCATTAAACAGCATGCTGCAAGGAGGAGATGGAGACATACCCTGCCTCTCAGCCTGCAGCACCCATCCTGCTGGGAAGGCAAAAGGTTAGGCTATGGTTTGGAATATGTGCCCTGAAGTTCATGTGATTGAGACTTAATTCAGAAAGCATCAGTGCTTATATGTAAAGGCACTGAGAGGTGAGTGGATTCCTGCTGTTCACGTAGGAATGGGGCCGTTATCTATAAGGGGACACCTGGGGAAAGTTAGTTTGGTAGTTTCTTACTCTTCCACCTTCTGTTTGGAATGATGTAGCACAAAGTTCGTGGCCAAATGCTGACACTATTCCTTAGGTCTGTCTAGAACTATAAAATATCCAGAACTATAAAAAAAGCATTTTCAGTCTTTATAAATGACCCAGTTGCTGAGGGGTTCTGATATAGGAGCATAAGAAAGACTGTCAGGCTCTCTCATTGCCACCAGCGAGGGGAAGTCCAGGGTCCCCAGTGGAAGTCCAGGATTCCCTTGCTCCCTCTGCTGCCTCTGTGGAAAACCAAGCTTTGTTACTGCTAGGTATTTGTTGATGGCGTACTAATGAAGCATGAGTTTTTCACAGTGTTTTGGTGAAGTAGGATAATTATTATCAAAAACGTTTCTCTCTTGTTGCAAGAATACCCATTTCCTTATACTTTGGCAGGAGAGAGGCCTTTTCTAGGGACATTAGGGTGATCTGAGAGTCCACACTTCTGTGTACAGGGTTTCCAGCAGCTTTAGTTAGATACAAGAATTAAAGGGGACCAACCAGGGAGTGCTTTCTTCCTGAGTCTCGGGATCCCTAAGTCATGTGTCCTTCTTCACTACCTTTTAGTATCATTTGTTTGTTATTTAACTTTAATATCAATGTCCAGTATTAGTGTGTAGGAAGGCTAAAAATTAATATTTCTATTTCATCTTGTCCTGAACTAAAAGTTCCCCACCAAGCCATTGCTGTGGCTTTGCAACATCAACTTCAAACTAAGCAATATACATTTATAGAAACACAAATAGCCTCTTCCTTCCTGTTTACTACCAGGGTTTCTCAGGAAAGCCCGCAGCACCTTTATTTAATGTTAGCAGTTAGAGATATGAACAGAAGCAAAACTGGGATATGCTGCTGAGAAAATTCAACCTGTTTGCAAAAATCTAAGACTTAATTTTTTAAAATCCCCCAATTATTTGCCAGCTGAGCAGATGACACACACACACTTAATAAACAAATAAACCAGCAAGTGAACAACCCCTGACAGGTCTCACCTCAAAAGGGATAAGACATAGTATATCCCTGTGCCAAACATGAGAGACTACAGCCCAGGAACACAGATTCAGGTGACCCCAAATTCCATGTTCCAGTGAACTAACAATTTCATGAAGTTTTACTAGTAACATAACAAAGTGAGCCATAAACCCTAACAGAAGGTATCAGCCAGGCAGGTTAAAGCAAAGTGGGGAGTCCTCTGCTGTGGGTCTCAGATGCGGCCAAGAGCATTCCTAGTGCGGGGCTTGGTGGACACTAGTGGTCTCTTAATGATTCCCCAGAGGTTTCATGTGACAGTGACAAGGACATTAGGTCAGACACAGAGGTGGACAAGGAATGGCTAAAGATAGGGGCTAAAGATAGCCCAAGATACATTGTTAATTAGGCTCTGAACTAACGACACCCCAGCTTCTCCACAGTCATTGAAGTTCTGATCAATCAGCCTTTGTATAATGTTCAAGGTAAAGGGGGGCTTCCTTTAAGGAACTTGGGATCAAAAGCATGAAAAAATACAATGGTGTTCAGTTTTGCAAATTACAAAGTAATAAATAATGAGTATATTGTTTATATGCTTAAGAATAAACACTGGGTTGTCCTTTATGATTCTCTCTCTTTCTCTCTCTCTCTTTCTCTCTCTCTCTCTCTCTTTTCTTTCTTTGTGTTTATTTTTCTCATATGAGTCTTTTCTTGGGGAGATGTAACCATTTATTCACTCCAGATAGAAAATCCAACAACAAACCAAAGTAATAATTACACCAAAATCAACTTGGAAAACCAATGAGTTTACTGAAGTAACTTACAGGGATAATTCATGAGGGTTACTTCCAGGCAGCTATGTCATTGAAAAGCCACCCCACACAGATGATGACTCATGAAAGCTACAACCCTGGAGTGCTCTGTGTGGCTTGTAGGTGTCTCCACGGATGGCAGAATATCTTCTCAGTAATTGTTTACTGAAGCCATAATGTTAGGAAGGGATCAGGTGTGTTTTTTAGTATCAGGAACTTTGATTGTGTCAGTTGTTTACTTCCTAGGTCCTATAAACCTCCCTTCCTCCTTTATGAGGAATCACTGTGCAGCACAGCATCTCACAATACCCCCACCACACACACACACACACACACACACACACACACACACACACACACACACAGTACTCATAGTGCCAAATGAAAGCACCACCTCCCTCCCTGTTTTCTTTGCTAAGAGAGTCTGAGCCGAGTATAGCAGCTACATGAAGCTGTGGGAACTTGGAAAAGCCTGAAAATCCTCTCAGTCAGGATTATCAAGGTTTGACTGGGGTTTCCATGGAAACAGAACATAACTCATTACTGTCCCACAGACTAGATCATTTGACTCAAGATGTGCAGACAAGACTGGGGCTTCCTCTCTTTGCTACAGTCCATAATGATGAAGGCAAACTTTGCTTTTCCTTTGAGAGACTGCTCAAGAATGAGGCAATTGGTTATGGAAATCATGCCCATGATAGTTTTCTCTTTGGTAGTGACTTCAAGCCGTTAAAAATAAAGGTTAGATTACACTGCTCTAATCCAAAATCTTTTGCTCTAACCTCTGAATTCTTTCCTTACATTTTTCCTGATGATATCTGTATTTTCTGGGTGCAGTGAAGAGTTCCCACTAATCTGCAGAGGAGTGTGAATTGTAGTTCCTTGGAGATTTGGCCATGGCAAACACTGAGCAAAGCAGTCTACTTCTCTCCACAAGCCTTGTCCTGCAAATTCAAGGACTTTAAGGGACTAGTTTTCTGTGATGCACTGTCTCCAATGTAATGGCTACAGTTTGCATCTTCCTTATATAAGTATGCTGCACTCTCTGGTGTGAGTGTGTGGAGATATTTAGGATTTTGTCTGTTATAGCCACCTTATGTATAAGATGTCAAACAGATGTAAGGTAGAAGACATGCCCTCAAACCAATAATGGAGAGAAAAGCACATTTAACTTCTCTCCATCAGTTCCACTCAAAAAGTGCAATTACATTTTCCTGACAAAGATTTTATCATAGCTAATGAAATGTTTTTAAATATATCTTAAATTGTACATCATACTTGAATCATTAATAACATTCAACAAAAATCTAAGTCTCTTTAATAATATAGCTCAGTGGTTGAGCACCCGACCCTGGGTTGAATCCATAGCACAGAAACAAATGCGACAGAGAAATAAGTGGAATGCTTATCACTAAATGAGAAATGTAAATTATTTGCTGATATAAAGTACAGATGTCCTATAACAGTCCTGGTATGCTGTTCATATTATGAGAGCAGAGACAATGAAGCTAGAGAATGAACAAACCTACAACATTTTTGTCCTTATCTGTGAGCAGAAATGATGGCTAATATTGACTGTCACTTAGACGAGTCTAGAATAACCAAGGGGACAAATCTCTGGGCATGCCCGTGAGGCATTATCTAGATTAGGCTGATTCAGTGGGAATAATCACCCTACCTGCCAAAGGAAGAAATTAGAGAAAGGGAACTGAGCACCCGCATTCATCTGTCTGTGCTTCCTGACTGTGACTGCAGTGTGACCACTAACCCCACCCCCACCCTGCTGCCAGTACTTCCTGCCACTATGGACTGTGCCCTAGATCTGTGAATCAAAGAATACCCTTTCTCCCCTAAATTACTTTTTGTGTGGGTATTTTATACTGCGACAGGAAAAATAACTGTTTCTTTTTATTAGCACATGTTCATTGTAAAATAATGAGTTTCCTGATATTTTCATACATGTATATCATGCACTTGGCCATATTTCTCCCATCACCCTAGTATGTCTCTCCTTCCTGCTGGTTTCCTGATTCTTTCCAAATAGTTTCCATTCTTCTTTCAAATAATGCATATACATAAGTTTATGTATATTTGAGTATGTGCATCTATATTCAGATCTAATGTCTACATATGCAAGAAAAACATAATATTTTTCTTCTTTAGTATGGCTTACTTTGCTAACCATTTTCGTGCGAGGCTCATAATTTAGTTCTTTAGAACTGAATAGCTCTCAAATTGTGTATACATACCACATTTTCTTCATTCATCTGTTGATGGGCTTCTGGGCTGGTTTCTCAACTCAGTTATAGTGAACAGCACATCGATAATCTTGGATGTGCAGGTATCTATCATATGCTGACTTAGATTTTTGCAAGTATATACCTCGGGATGGTACAGCTGTATCTTATGGTAATTCTATTTTTAGTTTTCGGTGCTATCACTAGCTTACCTGACTATCAGCAGTGAATAAGGTTTCATTTCTCCTCACATATTTGCCAACGTTTGTTTTTGTTCATATATATGTATAGATATGTATTTGTGTGTGTGTTGGATGTATGTGTGTGTGTGTGTATGTGTGTGTGTGGTAGCACACCCATGTGTGCATACACAAAGACCAGAGGAGGACATTGTGTCCTCTATTGCATTCCTCCTCATCCCCTGGAGATAGTGTTTCTCTTTCTAAATCTGAAACTTGCCCTTTTAACTAGGTTAATTCACCAGAAGATCTGCCTATATTCACCTAACCCCAACACTGGATTAAAGCCATATGCAGCCGTGTCTAGCTTCTCACATGGGTACTGGTAATTTGAATTCAGATCCTCGTGCTTGCACATCAAGGACTCTTATCCACTGAGCCATCTCTCCAGCCCCTGCTGTTTGTTTCTTGATGACAGCCATTCTGAGTGGGATAAGTGGAATCTCAATGTACTTTGTCCTACTTTGTCCTTTCTTTGTTTTTCTTAAATTTAGGTATTACCATTTTTATTTGTGTACAAAGGAAGAAGTTCCTTTATGAAATTTCCGTATGCTCATGTGATATACTTTTATCTTACTTACTGCTACATTGCCCTTCTTGCCTTGATTCATTTACATCTGGCTTCCAAATGCAGAATCTTTCCTTTATGTGAAAAAGAAGGTGGTTGAGAGTGAGTGGCTTCCATTGCCTCTGACTCCACAAGGCAGATGACAGGAAGAAAACTTTGTGAACTGTTCTTTTCAGTTCTCAGGTAGTGAGCCCTACTTCTGCTCTGTCCAGTGCTGCATGCCTTTTTCTTTCCTTTTCTTTCAGAATAAACATTAACATTTTTATCTATTTTTATTTTTAATGTATATTTTAATTACTTTTTGTGTATGACTTACACAGTTTAGACCCCCTCCCCATCTGCACCTCGGTATCTTCCCTGCCAGATTTCATGCATTCTGTCATATATGATAAAACTTAGCTTGTTCATAACCAGATGTCCCACAGTACAAGTTCATCCTCTGGATTCTAGTCAGCCTATCCAGAGTCACTCTCTTAAAGATGAACTCTCCCTAATCCCACAGCAATCCATTGCCAATAGTTAATCAGCTGAGATTGGGACCTGCTGCCTATTTACCCAGCCTTATGCTGGGTTTTTGTCTGATTGAGTTGGCATGGGTCTTGTGCATGCTGTCATCATTGTTGCAAATTCATATGAGCAAGTTCTCAGAGGCCTGAAAACCTCTGTTTCCTTAGTTTAATGTCCCAACCCTGGCTTTTACAATCCTTAAGCCCCTTCTTCCACAGTGGTCTCTGAGCCCTAGGTGGGTGAGACTTAATACAGGAGTCCTATCTAGGACACACATTCTGCAGTCTCTTATTCTCTATACCATGGCCAGCTGTGGTCTTCTGTGTATATTGCTCTCTCTTGTATGAGGAAGCTTTGCCAAATGAGAGTTGAGGAATGTATTAGTATTCTCCTGACCCCCCTCTTCTGCTATGTTCCATGAGCCTTAGTTGTAGAGGTTCCATTGTAGATGTGTCACTTAGGGATTAGCATCTCTTAAACTTTTATTCTCTGTGTGTGGCCCAGTTGTGAAACTCTGCAATAGTCTTCATCTGTTGCAAAACAAAAGTTCTTTGATGAGAGGTGTATGGCATGGTTGTCTGTAAATATAAGGATTCATATCTAACATACAGTAAGAAATTTCATTTGTTTAGAGCTATGGTAGAGATGGGGTTTTCTGTAGGATCTGTGACATCTCTACCCATATACATCTGACTGTGTTTACTGTGATGCCCTGTGGGTACGTCTCCATCTCCAGCATGGCTGTTGTGCTCCAGCCATGCCAGAGAATGGAGGACAATCAAATGGGACCTCAGGTGGCTCAGAGTGCGGTGGGAGGAGTTCCCTCCTGGGAGACTACATCGGTGAGTAGTTCGGTTATTAGAGCCAATGCAGGGGTTTATATAAGAAGGCATTTTGGCCGTTACAGAAGGCAGGAAAGTTAGAGGTGGGGTTTGGGGGTAAGGGGTGGGAAGGTTGTAGGGCTGATGTGGAAGTTCAGGAACAAGGAAAAGAAACTCAAAAACCTGGTTCTGGTCTGGGGTTGGGGAAAGGAAGATTCTTATCTATAGTAGCTTCCTGGGGCCAGGTTATCACACAGGCAGGGCAGGTCAGATACCTGCCATCCCTTTAGGGTATCCGGAGTTGCTTGCCTTGCTCAATACCCAGATCCCCACAATGCCCTGAGTTCCCTCTCACTGAGAGGGTTTCAAGTCCAATTACATAGCTGTTAATCACCCCCTAGATAAAAGTGCCACTATTGCACCAATAGAGGTAGTTTAGTGTGGCAGTTTTTGTGATTATTAGGCTTTAGAGCTGGGTTGGACCATTCACTGATTTTCTCCTTTATTAGTTTAGATAGTATCCTCTAGAACTATGAGAACTAATCTTCAGGGAGGAGGCTTCCAGGTCAGTTCCATGTTCATTGCTCCAAGTCCTGTGTCAAAAGTATGTTCTGTCTTCACCAATAGAGTCTCACTTTCAAGTTCTGCGAGGCAATCAAGGACTGTGGCAATAGTCTGTGTTATTCTGGGAGTCTTTTGGTCTACCCTGACAAACAGCTCAGAGAGGTTTCTCCTGTGCCGCATTCCCTCTTGTGTAGCCTTCAGCTATCTATGCACATGGGCTCATCTTCAGATATCATCTGTGTATTTTTCAGGGGTTTTTGAGTTACTACATTTCCCTCTGACTTTTCTCACCATCTAAGCTTTTATCTCTCCTCTCCCCCGTCTAACCTCCGTCCTCGCTCCCCAGTTAAAGCACCTCCATTTTCCTCGCTTTCCCTTGCTAGCACCCGTCTCCTACTCTGCCCGTTCTCCTGAGCTCCTTCTTTCCTTTACCCCCATGGTTTCTTGCATGGCCATTGTTCCTCTCTGCCAGTTGAATGCTCCTATTTTCCCCATTTCCCTCTTGGTAACATCTGTCCCTACTACCTCCTCTCTCCGACTTTTTCTTTCCCTTTCCCTCCATTGTTCCTTTCCATTTCCTGGCTTCTGAGGTTATGTCAGGATATACACTCACATACAAGGACATGACGCTAAGATTCACAAATAAGGGAGAGCCGGAGTTGCTTGTTTTTCTGAGTCTGTGTTACTTCACTTAGCATAACAGTTTCTAGTGCCATCCATTTACCTGCACCACTGAGACCTCCATTATGTAAATGTACCACATTTTCATTATCCATTTGTCAATTAGGGGATATTTAGGTTGCTTCCATTTCTTAGCTATTGTGAAAAAAAAACAGCAACAAAAATAGATGTACAAGTATCTCTAGAATAGGACGAATCCTTTAGGTATATGCCAAGGAATGGTATAACTGAGTCAAATAATAGATTCAATTTTAGTTCTTTAAGAGTTCTCCACACTGCTTTCCGTAGAGGTTGCCCGAGTTTGCAATCCCGCCAGCAGTGAATGACATTCCCTTTCTTTTATATCCTCACCAGCATTTGGTGTCATTTGTTCCTTTGATCTTACTATTGCTGCATTTCTCTTTTAATTTTCTGATTGTGTTTGAAGTGTTTCTCAGTGTTCAGATGGCCAAGGATAACCCTGTTCCACTTAGATAGCTATGTATTGTTTGACCTGCGGTGGAGTTGTGATAAATTTTGATGAAGTGATAAACTAGGTTAGGATCTATTGCTTATCTCATTAAAATATGCAGTGAGGAGAGATCACAGAATATAAAACTGTTCTTGTACCTACATACCAGGTAAAACTTTGGATGAAATGAGTTTTACACTTGGCTTTGGATGCAGATGGAACACTGAGCTCTTATACACAGGCCAGTGTTTCGCACAGTCAAAAAAAGAGGATAACTCTTTCCAATCCCAACCTATGTGTTGTCTCACTGGATGGGAGTATTAACATCTGGACTGAAGCTAGACCTTATGCTTTGTGTGTTCTACCCCTTTCTTTGAAAAATTTCAATGCCTTTGTGTCCTCCCTGCAATGGTAGATACAAGGACACTGCTCTTTCAGACTGGGGTTTGAGCTAGGCGTGGAGACACGGGAAAGTCTGTCGAGTGGTTAGTGGGTAGAAGACAGTGGCAGAAGAGGCTCTCTGGCCTTAGAGAGTCAGAGTGGAATCGTATCTTCCCACTAGCCAAGGCATCAAATAAAAATGTCTTTGGATACAAATGATACAGTTTTCCTGTGAGTTTCTGTTCTTTCTATTCTTATTGCTGTGTCAAAATACTTGACACAAGCAACTAAATGAAGGAGAAGCTTATTTTGGCACACAGTTTTATTTTTAAGATTTTATCTTTACTTTAAATCATGGCAAAAACTCCAAACTGCTCATGTATGCTCCTGTGTGAATGGATGTTAAATTGAAAGTGAATGTTAGAGTCAAATTCACTAAGACTGAGAACAAATAGTAAGTCACTGTGGGTCCTTTTCCCTTACTAGCTACAGCAGACTAGCTCCTTGTATCACTGCCATAATGGACTATACTCAAAACTGTGCCAGGGCTAGCAAGATGGCTCACTGTATACTTACTGTACAAACATGACAACCTGAGTTCAATCCCTGAAACCCATGTAAAGATGGAAAGAGAGAATTAACACCACAGATTAATCCCCTGACCTCCATATGCAGTACCATGGTATGCATTCGCACCCTAACAATGATAAATAACTTTTAAAAATGAGTGTGCCAGGGGCTAGAAAGATGTCTCAGAAGTTTAGAGCATGAACTGCTCCTTCAGAGGACCTGAGTTCAGTTCCTTGCACCCAGGTCAGATGGATCATAACCTCCAATAACTTTAGCTCTGGGAGATCCCATGCAGTCTTTTGGCTTCTGTGGGAACTGTACATGTATGAACTGAACAAACTACATAAATAAATACACACCTTTCCTTGATTTCTCAATATCTCATTGTATATAATTCTTAATAAAGCTTGCTTCCACTTTGCTATACCTAAGGAAGTCCATGCCTTCCATTTTCATTTGTGTGAATAAATGGACTCAGAGCTCTGACTCAGGTTGGCCTTTGGTAACCAGTGAGTATCTGGCAGCTTAGGACTGTGAGTCAAGAGCAGCTGGGCCGAGAAGGGTCCCATCATACTCAGAACCCTTGCAAGAGAAAAGAAGGCCTATGCTTGGAGCTGCTCATCCCTGGCAGCAGGAGCTTGGATTGTGGCTCATTAACTCTTGGTAGATCAGGAAGTAGAAAGCTCCAGGTAGAACCAGAGGGGGATAGAACTTTTGAGACCTGGATCCAAGTGCCTATTTCTGCTAGGTAGGCCATGTACCTTAATTGTTCCATAGTCTCTGAAAACAATATCACTAGCTAAGACCAAGTGTTCAAAACATGAATTTTCAGGGAACATTTCACCTTCAAAATATAGCATAACAGTCTATATTTTCTGTGTTTAGGGAAATTGACAAGATATAGCCCTAGTTTGAGGCCAGAAAACTTGAGTGATTGTATATGTTGGGGTGGGGGCAGAAATGAAGAGTTCTTTTTGGGAGGTAACTGACAGCTCTTATGCTTTGCAGCCAAAAACTCTCCCCACCATGAATGTGATGGTCATGGGAAAATCTTGCAGGAAGTTTGAAATGTTGCAAGTGAGAAAAAAGATGTTGCAAAACAGAAAAAAGTGAATACATTATTTTTAGTTCCAGAAATGAAATCCTGGCCTGATATGGCTTGGGGAAATACTGCCTAAAAAGGCAAATGAAGGACAAAAAAGGATCTCTAATAAATATTCTTCAAACAAAATCTAAAGGCTTTGATGTAAAATCATGGATAAAATTAATGTCATCAAGTTGACTAATGCTAAGACAAGTAGAATTTCATAATATAAGTGAGAATTCTCACTTTTTATTAAATTGTGCATTTCATACAGAACATCTTACTCAGTCTTAATCATCTCTATATCATTTTCCCCACTGACACCTCCTATAGTCCTCCAACTAGAATCCATACACTCTTTCATCTGTATTAAGGCCCATTATGTCAAATTAGTGTCCCAAATGTTCCTCAGTGCAGGTTCATCCAATAAAGTCTAGTTAGTGTACCAGAGTCCCTTGCTTTAGGAAGACTAGCCCATCCTTACCCAACAATAGCCAGTTGCCAATACTTCTTCAGCAAAGATTGGAATCTGCTACCCATTTCTCCAGTTTTTGTCTGCATGTGTCTGCATGGGTCTTGACCATGCCAACACCATTGGTGTAGGCTCATATGAACAGGGCCCCAGTAATTTGTAGGATTCTATTTCCATATGGTCATGCCCCTCTTCCTTGGTTCTTACAATCTTTCCACCCCCTCTTCTACAGTGGTCCTTGAGACCTGGGTGAAAGAAATTTAATATAGAAGTCCTGTTCATGGACCCACACTCGGCAGATTCCTAATCTCCATGCTTTGGCCACCTCTTGTGTTATTGGCCCTCTGTTGCATGAGAGAGCTTCACTAATGAGAGCTGAGAGATGCATTAGTGTCCTCTTTACCCCTGTTCCATGTTGTGTGAACCTTTGGGTAGACATTGCAATGTAGATGTGCCACTTAGGTATGGGCAATGTCTTTGTGTGATCAGTTTTGGTACTCTGTAGTAGTCTTTTTCTGGTGCACCAGAAGTTCCTTTGATGGGTGGTAATTGGGACACTTGACTGTGTATATATAAGGATACATATTTTGCACTTAGTAAGAAGTTACATTAGCCTAGGGATGTTGCAGCCTTGGGGATTTCTCTAAGATCTATGAACTCTTCATCCATGTGTATTTGACTATGATTACAGTACCACACATGAGTTTCCCCCTACTGAGTGGGCTCTAAGATCAATTATAGAGCCATTGATTGGCCCCAAGATAAAAGTGTCAATACTGCACCAGTGTCCATTGCTGTGCAGGTCATTGATATGATCATTTGGCCACGAAGCTGCTGTTGGACAATCAGTTGATGTACTCACTTTGATGCTTGCATTGTCCTCCCCAAATCTGTAGAACTAGCCTTCAGAGAAGTGGCTTCCAGGTCAGTTCCAGCTCCATTGCTCCAAATCCAGTCTCTGAAGTATGTCCTGTTTTCAGCAATAGGGTCTTGCCTTCATGTTCTGGGAGGCAACCAAAGGCTGTGGCAATAACCTGTGTAATTTTGGGAGTCACTTGAACTACCCTGGCTAACAACTCAAAAGAAGGTTTCTCATGTTTGACACTGTTACCTCTTACGTATCCTTCAGATATGCACATGGACTCATATAGAGCTACTGCATGTAGAATTTGTCATTAAGTTGTTAGATTAATATGATTCCCTCTGGTGTTTTGCACTAGCTAGGCATTTTTTATCTCTCTCCCCCTTCTCTCTCCCTGTCTAACCCTCCTTTCGGGCCTTACCCATTTAAAGTGTCTGCATTTCCACATTTCTCCCTTGATACCAGTCTGCTATGGTCCTGACTCTCAGGAGCTCCTCCTTTCCCTTTATCCCACCATTCCTTGTATAACCCTCCTTCCTCTTCCCATTTAATACCCCCTTTTTATCTATTTCTTCTTTAGTAACACCTGTCTTCTTCTATTCTCTCTCAGGTTGTTGCTTTCTCTTTACCTCCCTCATTCTGTTCTAATTTTCCTGGTTTCTATGGTTACATCAGGATACATACTCAGATATAAGGGTATGCATAGTACTAGGATCCACAAATGATGGAGAACAAACATCATCACCATCTGTTTTTCTGACTCTGTGTTACTTCATTTAGCATAATAGTTTATAGTTCCATCTATTTCCTTGCTGATGTCATGATTTTGTTTTTCTTTACGCTGAGTAGAACTCTGTTGTGTAACTGTACCACATTTTCATTATCCATTTATTAAGTGAGATACCGTTTGCTTCTATCTCTTGGCTATTGTGAAAAAAGCAGCAACAAACATAGTTGTACCAGAACCTCTAGAATAGGATGAGTCCTTTGAGTATATGCCAGAGTGGTATGACTGGATCAAACGATCGATTCATTTTTAGTTTTTAAATCGTTTTCACACTGTTTTCCATAGGGGTTGCATGAGTTTACAATTCCACCAGCAGTGAATAAGCATTCTTCTTTCCAACATCCTCACAAGCATTTGGTATCATTTGTTCTCTTAATCTTAGCCAGTCTAACTGGGGTAAAATGAAACCCTACAGTTATTTTAATTTCCACTTCCCTAGCTATTAGCAATGGTGAACACTTTTAAAGATGTTTCTTAGTCATCTTTATTTCTTTTGAGAAATCTCTGCTGTGGCGTTCCCTCCCTCTGTGGCTCTCTCACAGGGGCCGCCACAGCAGAAGTTCAGGAGAGTGCTCTGGTGAGATGCTCTTTCCTCCTTATCAGATTGCCCCTCCTGGGCCCGGTGGGAGGGGAAGCCAGGAGAAGTCAGGCGTGCAGCCTGCTCCAGGCAACCCCAGGCTTGCTCAGATACAGCGAGAACCCGGGGTGCAGCGAGCACCCATCAGGCGAGGCCAGGGTCCCCGTCAGGCCGAGAAGAGTCAGCAGCTGAAGTCTTCAGAAGCTACAGCTCTTTATTATGTTGCAGCTCTAACAGGTGTTACAGCTCTTCTCAAGCTTTAGGTTCCACTTTGCAATGCCTAAGCATGCTCTTTTATGCTCCCCTCCCCCAATCAAAACATACTTCCCATTTGTTTATCATCCTATCATATTTGCACATTTTCAAGCCTTGCTTTCCTAGCATAAGGGGCAGTCACATGGGCGGATACATGGGGAGTTACAAGAAAGCATCAGTAGTCCAATCAGCGAGTAGCATGCACAATGCTCAACTATCATACCTGGGGGGTAGGTTTTGATTTCTCCATGGCACACTTAATTTCTCAGAACTGCTTGTTTATCTCTCCAGCCCAGGCGGTTAGGTGGTTAGGTTTCACTTCCCTCAGGCGCCATTTTAACTGTCCGTTTATTGTTACCAGGCATTTGTGAGACCCCACACTCTGCTCAGATGCTTAGCCCATCTTTAATTGGGTCACTTGTTTTCTTGATTCTTTATTTTTTGAGTTTTTTATATATTCTGGATGTTAAACCTTTGTCAGATGTGTTGCTGGTGAAGATTTTTCACCTACTCTGTGGGTTTTCTCTTTACTTCCTTTTGTTATGCCCAGAGAATGGCTCCTCAAGAACCACCATGGAGTCCGGAGTGTATGCAAAAAAACCAAAGGGCCTTTATTCAAGCTTAAGCTTGGTCCCCCCAGACCTCATCAACACAGTGGATCCATTCTGGGATCCGGGAGCAGAGAGGTCAGGGGCTTTTTATAAGTTTGAGATAAAGGAAGGTGGGGAATAACAGTGTTACATTCTGTTTGGTTATACACACCAAGCATATTTTAAATTAATTGGTTGTAATAAACTATATGCCAAAATTGGTTAATAGAGGTTTAGAGGTCTCTTATTGGTTGGTGCTGCCTTCAGGGTGATTCTCATGATTTCAGATATACATCCATTTCTTTAAGGTTTTCATATTTAATAGCATATAGGTTTTTAAAGTATTCCCTTATAATGTTCTGGATCTTTTTGTTTTCTGTTGTGATGTTTTCCCTTTTGACTCTTGCTTTTGTTGATTTGGAGTTGCTCTTTCTTTTGGCTAACTGGGTTAAAGGTCTGTCTACCTTGTTTATCCTTTCAAAGAACCGGGTCTTGAATTAATTGATTCATTTTATTGTTTTCTTTATTCTTCATTAATTTCTGCTCTGATTTTTGTTATTTCTTCTAGTTTTCTGGGTTTGAGTTTCGCTTGATGCATTTCAAGATTCTTGAGTTGCAATGCTGTCATTTACTTGTGATCTTTCTGATTTTTTTAATGTAGAAACTTAGAGCTATAAACTTCCCTCTTAGGACTGCCTTTAAAGTGTTCCATAGATATCATTGTGTTGTATGATCATTTTCATTTAATTCTAGGAATACTTTTAATTCCCTCTTAATTTCTCCTTTGACCCAGTCATCATTCAGTAGGGTATTACTTAGTCTTCATGACTTCATGGAGATACTAGAGCTTCTGCTGGGATTGATTTTAAGGTTTAATGTTTCCATAGGGTGCTGAATAGAATGTGTATTTTTGGTGATTGGGTAGAATGTTCAGTAAACATTAGTTAGGTTCATTTGATATAGAGTATTGTTTAATTCAGATGCCTTTCTGTTTAGTTTCTGTCCAGTTGACCTTTCTAATGGAGACAGTGGGGTATTGAAGTCCCCCATTATTAGTGAGTTGGGACTATTCTGTGTCTTAAAGTCCTTGTAGTAAGAAGATTTTGAAGGTAGGCGCACCAGAGTTTGGTACACATATTCATGGTTGTAATATCTTCTTGGTTAATTGTTCTTCCAAGCACAATGTAGTGACCCTCTTTATCTCTTATGATTAGTTTCAGTTTGAAGTCTATTTTATCAAATATTAAAATGGCAACTTCTGTTTATTTCATAGTGCCATTTGCTTGGAATAATTTTTATCAATCCTTTCAATCTAATTGTAGTGCCTGTCCTTGAAGTCGAGGTGGGTTTCCTGTATACAACAAAGAGATAGATTTTGTTTCATGATCCATTCACCTAGCCTGTGCCTTTAGACTGGGCAGTTCAGTCCACTGATATTTAAAATTATTATTGGAAGATGTGTATTGGTTCCCATCATTTTAATTTCTGTTGGCATTCTTGATATAACTTTGTGGTTCCCCAGTTATAACTTCATTTAGTCTCTTTCTGTTGCTCCTTGGGTATAGCTGTTTCCTTCTGCAGCATTTTGTATTGCTTCAAGTATTCTCTGAAGGGCTATTTTTGTGGACATGAATTCTTTCAGTCTATTCATGTTGTGGAAGAGGTTTCTTTCCCCTTTAACTAGAATATACATTTTTGCTGGGTATAGTATTCTAAGTTGTCAGCTATGGCCATTTAGCACTAGAATTACTTTGGTCCAGTCTCTTCTGGCTTTGATAATTTGAATTGGAAAGTCAACTGTAATTCTGATGGGTTTTCCTTTATAAGTGACTTGTTTATCTTTTGCGTCTTTCAGTATTCTCTCTTCATTTTGTCTACTTAATGTTTTAACTATGATATGCCCTGGGGAGTTTCTTTTCTGGTCCTGTCTTTTTGGTGTTCTGTGTATTTCTTGTATTTGTATAGGCATGTCAATCCTTAATTTTGGGAACTTTTTCCTACAGTGTGGTTGAAAACCTGGTCAATACCATTATCTTGAGATTCTTCTCCCTCTAGGTCTATGATTTGTAAATTTGGACTGTTCATGGTCCCACATTGCCTGTATATTTTTTCCTCTGTTTTTTTATTTTTTTTTCATAATCTTTGCTTGAATGCTCCAGTTATTCAATTTTATCATCCAGTCTTGATATTCTGTTTTCCATTTCATTCATTCTATTGGTGAGGCTTTCTGCCATTATTCAAATGGCTTACTGAGTTCTTCACTTCTTCACTTCAGCCTGAGTTTTCTTCAATATTTCTATTTCTTTTTTTGAATTTAGTCAGAAGTTTTTTCCTATTTTCTTTTAGTTCTTTGATTTGTTTGTGTGTTCTTGAAAATTCGTTTAATTATTTGATCATGTTTTTGATTGTTCTTTGAAACTCTGTGTCCTGGGTTATCTCTGTGGGTTTCTCATTGTAGGACATATTATTTGGGTTTTTCATATTATTATTTTTTATTGTGATTTTGGCATGTGAATTTCCTTTGTTCTTTGTGATCCTGATATGAGGTTCAAGCCTTCCTTTGTTGAACTCAAATCAAATTGTTTGTATACTTGATGTCACTTGGTTGTTTGCTTATTAGTTATGAAAAACTGGATTCTCTCTTTTGATTTTTTTAATGGAGGGACCAGATGGCTTTAGTCCAGCTGCTCACAATTTCTCTCAGAGTCACAAGAATGGTGAGAGCAGGTGCTCTCAGATTTTCTATTAAAAGTGGGAGGAGCTTCAGAGGGTACCAATGTAGGGACATATGCATGGTGTGATTTGGAGAGCTCACTACAAGGCAGGGGTAAGAGGATATTCAACAGATCTGGCAGTCCAAGAGTTATAGTGTGCCTGTGGCTACAAGGAGAACAGCATGTGGGGTGGGGAAGTTTGGTGTTTGGTAGGGGAATAAACATGCAGTGGGCAGGATCAAATTTACCAAGGAAGAAGGCTGGAATCCAAGGCAAGTTGGGTGTGGACACTGCCAGGGTAGAAGGTGGTCTCAGGAATGCAAAGGCAAGTTGGGGTAAGGACAGCCTGTGAAGACTCTAACAACCTAGACTGAAAAATTGCACTGGTTTGAGTAAGGGAATCAGTACACAGTAGGTAGATCTGGGCTAAGAGGGTAGTCCAGAGATCTGGGGTGCTAAGGACAGAGTGGACCTGTGCTCAAGGCTAGAACAGGATTTGAGATGGGGAGAATGGAGTTGTTCAGGTGGTAAGGAAGTGGAAAGGCAGTGGGGTGGATCAGACTTACAAGGGAAAAAGCCTGCTCACAGGAATCCAAGGAAGGTTGGGGGAGGGGACAGTGGGGTAGATGGCTGGCCCAGGGTGTGCAGAGGGAAGTTGAGGGTGGGAGCATCCTGAGAATGCTCTAACAAGCTAAACTGAAAAACTGAGCTGGTCTGAGTGCAGAGGGAATCAGGATGCAGTGGGTAGGCCTGGGCTAAGAGGGTAGTCCAGAGATCTGAGGTGCTAAGAGCAAGATCTTGCCTGTGTCCAAGGCTAGAAAGAGAGCAGGATGGGGGAAGGGAGTGAGGAGGTGGAGTTGTTCAGGTGGAGAAGAAAGGCAGTGGGCAGGGTTAGACTTATCAGGGAAGAAGGTTCTCACAGGACGTAAGTGAAAATTCTACCTAAGCTTCCAGTATGAAGGTTTAACTCAATAAAGCACCTATTTTTAGTTTTAGTTTTCATCATCTCCTAAAAATTCCTTCCAGGCCTGGGCTGTCATGATGGCTCAATGTGTAAAGGCACCTGCTGTCAAGCCTGAAGACTGTGTTCTATTCCTGGGAACTCACAAGGTAGAGAGAACTGACTTCTATATGTTATCATATGATCTCCACATGCTCTTTGGAACACACACACACACAAATAAATAAATAAGTAAAATATTACTTTAAAGAGATAACAAAAGATTAACTAATGATAAATGAGAGTATGCTTTATCCTTTTACTTGGAAGTTCTTAAAGAGCCCATGGCTCTCCCACCACTGGATCTGGCATTCTCAGTCCACTTTCCTCATCATCTTCCAGCTTTAACTCACATTAGGTGTTAGCCAAGGCAATCCTTGAATTCCTTCCAGTTTGTCCTGCTTAGCAGCAAGCACTCTTACACACTGAGTCACCTTGCTGGTCCTAAAGTAATTGATATCATTGAAGGGTGCAAGAACAGCTTAAATTTCTCTGCTAATTAAATAATTAAAAGATGAGAATGATATGTTACTGGACATCCTGGGGAGTCCCAACAGAACCACTACATGATCCTGGGGAACTAGGAATCATCTGTCAGGGTTCTTTTCTTATTAAAAGGAAAACCCCAGGGCTTAAGAGGGAAACCCAGGGCAGGCCAGCTGCAAACCTGGAAGACAGGGGGAGTATGGAGAAGAGAATGAGTAACAGCCACGCTCCTTGAGATGAGGTGACGTGGAGGTCAGCCACCTGATGGTAGGTAGAGGTCAGCCACCTGATGGTAGGTAGCCGCACCATGGACACGGGAGATGTAAAAAGAAGCCTAAAATGTTAGATAGGGAGATTGGAAGCATACTTCAGTTCTGGCCAGCTTCAGTAAGTAAAAGACAGAAGAAAAAAGATGTAGTAACACCTTGACTTTCTGCATCGGGCCTCAGAAAGTGGGGCAGACCCAGTCATAACCTCAAGGGGGCTCCAAGGGATTGCATGAGGGTGTTGGGATCTGGCAAAGATAGTTTCCTTGAGGGGAACCCATCTTCCTAACTGTGGTTCGATAGCCAGGTCACTAACCTGGGCCATTGTATGATCTGTTAAAGGTAGAGACAAGGACAGGTCTCCAACTAGAGGTAGCTTCTATTTCTGGGATGGAGTTCATCATTTCATGAGTTAAGAAACTCATGAATTTAAATATGAAGACAGAACTGAATTTTTTCAAGAATAATGCTACAGAAAGTCATTAGGAGCATAAAAATAAACCCCTACATCCTTTGAATACCTTTTAAAAGGAATGTCTTCATCAAAAATGAAAACAGTGATGATAAAATATGGTTCAGTAAAATCATATACACATACACACACAAATACACACACACACACACACATACACACACATTGACTATGCCAGGAACTGAGCACAGTCTCTTGCACAGGCCATTAAAACAGCATGTTTAATGGTGGGAGTTTGAATTTTCATCCTATGTGAAAAAAATTTTAGAAGGATCATCGATTACACTGAACACACTATTGATAAGCATCTGTTGAATGGTTGTATTGGTGGACTGACCATACTCATTTCTGTCCTTCATTGGGACATTGCCTTGAATTTGGCAGTGCACATGACTTCTTTCTGCAGTTTATAGGAGGCAATCTAACTGTCTCTTTGGAATACACTGTTCCATCACAGGTCTCATCTATAAAAAGATTTGTCACATTAAACATAGGGCAAAAATCTTTGGTTAACTCACATGTACTAGAAATAGTTGCAAAAATTGTGCCTAACAGGTTATTGGTAAAAACAGAACACTTGAGTCAAAGCAGTTAGTTGAGGGCTTGGTAAAATATAAATTCTATTTATTTCAGCTGTGCATTTGAATATGTAAAGCAGTCAGTGCAGCTTATGGCCATCACAGGATGGGAAAAAAAGTAATTGTTTTCAACCTGAATAATTGCATTAGCTAATTAAAATCCTTAGATCTCTTACACCATATTGAACATCAAATTCAGTTGCAGGTGAGCAACCCACTCTTTAAGGTTTAAGAAACACCGAAACTTGGGACTGGAGAGATGGCTCAGTGGTTAAGAGCACTGACTCCTCTTGTAGAGGACCCTGGGTTCAATTCCCAGCACCATACAGTGACTAACAACCCTTCATAACTCCAGTTCCAGAGGATCTGACACCTCCTTCTGACCTCCATAGGCTTGAACAAAATAGGTGTATTTACACACATGCAGGCAGTACACTCATACACATAAAAGTAATAACAAGAACAAAAAGAAACAATGAAACTGATGTGTTCCTTCCTAGAATGTGCATTGATCCAGTCTCTACTAAATGCATAACAATCCACCATCTTAGCTCCTTGTTTTCAAGAGACTTCATAACCTTTTAATTTACTTCCTTCTGAAATTACACATCAGTGATCTTAATAAGTTTCTCACCAAATCCTCATTGTATTAGTTTTTTTTAGCAACAAGAGGAAAAGCTGTCCAGTGTTAATAACTTCTCCAGGATTTAATGAGTGCTAGACTCATCAAGACTTTGGCTCCCATTCCTACTCACCCATTGCTTTTTTATAGTGAAATCAAACAAAAAGCAGTAATTTAAAAATTGCTGAACTTTGCTCAGCCATATCAAGAATATTTTGAAAGTCTTCAAATTAAACAGTAACTGTCCTTGATATATAGTTGGCAGAGTTTTATACAAAGCATAAAAATGACTTTGCTTTTTTATTATTTCTTTAACTGGCTTCATAAACTTGTGATTTCTCCTCTTTCTAAATAGTTTTTCATTAAATTTTATGCTGTATTTATTTTTAATTGTATGGGCATATGTGTTTTGTCTGCATGTATGTCAGTGTACCACATGTATGCAGTGACTGGGGAGGTCAGAAGAGGCTGTCAGATCCCCTGGAACTAGAGTTGTAAACTGATTTAGCCACCACTTGGGTGCTGGAAACTGAACCTAAATCTTCTGGAAGAGCAGCCAATGTTTTTAACCACTGAGCTTTCTCTCCAGCCCTAAATAGATTTTTGAAGGTGGAGGAAGGTTAATCGATGAAATAGACAATAGAGAGAAGTGGTAAGTTTAGAATACCACAGAAACCACTTCCATATCCCTGGGGTTGGGGGACGGGTTGACAGGAATGAGTGCATGTGTGGTTTTGTGCTGACATTACATGTTCTGTGATATGAAACGTAAAGCCTGCAATAAGGATGACATGAATGTGGGAAAGGTATCGGCAGAGAGGAGGGGCTGGCAGGGATAGGAGGAACGCCGGAGTGGAGAACAGTACTCAAAATTCACTATGTACGTGCATGAAACTGTTAACAAATTTATTTAATTAAAAAAGGAATACAGAGCCAGGCATGGTGACACATGCCTTTAATATCAGCACTTGGGAGGCAGAGGCAATGAGTTCCTGTGAGATAGAGTCTAGCCTGGTCTACATAGTAAAATCCAGACCAGCTGGGGCTAGAGGGAGAGCCTGTCTCAAAAGATGAGAGAGAGAGAGAGAGAGAGAGAGAGAGAGAGAGAGAGAGAATATGGAAGGGAGAAGAAGAGCTCAGATATTCTTGAAAAGAATTATCTTTATTGATAATGTGGGTCAAAAGCTTAGAATGTTAATTTAGTCCCATTCATAGGAACAGAGACATAACTCCATTCCTTCTTCCTTGGCCACTTGGAGATTCTTTCCCCTTAGGAACCTTTCAGGTCAAGCCAGAATTCTTGATTTTCATGAAGAAAAAAATTTCAGAGCAGCCAAATATGGAGCAAAGCTGGAGATTGATTGAGACGTTTATAACCTAGATCATAAGCACACAGGTGACCAGAAGAGGCTTGCTGAGAGAACGAACAAGCACAAGAGTGGGCGGGGGCTTCTCTAGGGCGTCACAGTTACATTTCTTTACAATAGGTATATATAGCATTTTGGTGACTTTCTAGTTACATCTCTAAAGGTTTCTAAGAAACTCGACCTCTTTTTAATATTGCTCAAAGAGTGTAAACTACAGCTAGGTTAAAAGTTAAAGAATTTTCTTTTCTGAACAAAGTTGTAAGATGGATTTATGAGGGGTGCTGTTCAGGCTTAGGAAAGAGAGGCATGCTAGAAACTCAAGGCTATGTATCACTGTAGCCCTGAATGAGCAGTTTATTGACTGTCCTTAACGAGATGTCTTCTGGGAAACATGTATTATTATCATGGACACTTTGGACTTTAGCAGTGATGCCTCAAGTTTTCTGACTTCATATGAGTCATACCCTCCCCCCACACTTTCCCTCCCGTGTCCCCATGTTCTTCCTGTCTTTCTGCCTGGTCTCAATTGGCATTGCTATTCTTGAGGTGGGAGGCATTCATTTTATCACTTTATATTTCCCCCTTTATAAAACAGGAATAAAATACCATAAAATGAAAATCATATCTGTTTACCTCCTAATTATTTTTCTACTGCTCTGCCCTGAACCTGGAATTTAGACAGTATTTTCGGTCCATTATATCTTTGAATCCATTAAATATACTATACATAGTATTGCTTAGCATATCTTCAAATTAACATAAATATGATAGAATTCTTTTAATTTTTTGGTGTGCTGAGGATGTCCTCACTAAGCAAGCAATCTCCCACTCCACTGAGCCTGCACCGCCCCCAGGAGGCTTTCAGTGCGCTCAATTCTCTGGATTAAAAGTCTCCCCATGTCCCATGATGATATGTTCAGGCCCTATTCATCAGTCATCTGCTATGTGGATTTCTGTCACTGGCCTGAACTTGGGTGCTTTTCTACCTCTTTTCCAAACTGCAGTGACGTACCACTGAGGGACCAGGTCTACTTCCCATTCTCATGACAAAGATTTTGCTAGCAAATTTTGTAGATCATTTAAATATGAAAAATATTACTTAAAAATATTAAAAACTCCAATTAGTCAACTAGAGACATGAGAGCATATTAGGTAATTTGGTTGAAAATGTAGGAAAAGATTTGGAGAGGAGATGACAGGAATTAGCAATTACTGATTTGACACACACACACGGAAAAGGATCAGTGAAACACAGAAGCGTATAACAAATAAACGGTGACATTTTCTTCTCTGTTAGACTGTACATCTTAAAGTCTACAAATACGTGATGTACAAAAATAGAATCTTGTGTCTCTGAGGGAAATGAAAACTGGTTTACTACTTAGAAGAGTAATCAGATACCAGGCATTCTGGAATGAATTATTATTCTTTCATCCACTTAAAACTATAATTTCAATTACTAAAGATTTCTTGTATTGTGAATAAGGATCAACATTTACTGTGACTGAGCAGCCACCATCTGCTGTTGACCCAAGCCTGCACTCTTGGCATTTCTGTCTGTACCAGTGATTCAGGTTTTTATGGATTTTTGTGCCTTTCTCTGTGAAAAGAAGAGTGACCCCAACTCTACAACAGAATCTCCCACATGTTACGCTGTATTGCAAATAGTTTTGACACAGGAAGGTTTGGGCTGTTCAGACCAGGTGAGCTGTTTGGGGAAGGAGACATAGGTCTGCTAAAGGAAGCAGTAATGAGGACAAGGGGTTGGACACACTGCCCAGGTCACCCTTCCCCCTTCCCTTCCCCAAACTGCTGCCCAGATTTTGACAGATTAGGATATTTTTGGTCACAAATTTGTGGAGAAATTAACACAATGTTTGAATTGTGTTGATATTTTCTTTGCTTCATGTTGCTGCCAGAAATTCAGGGTGCTTCACAAACCAGCTAAGTCATTTCTTGACTTAGTTCACAAGTCAATTGACTTTAGTTCCTTGACTTGGTTTATAAAAGGGAAATTATCCACTCCTTCAAGACTTGGAAAGCACGCGTCCTTGCACTGCCTGGCCTCCTGTGGCTTTCCTCTGAGGATCAGAATGGAATGGATAGAACATTTTTTAAGACATATAAGGATTTTTTTTTTGTTGAAATTAGTGGTCTTTTCAATTCAATTTATTTTTAAGTGAATTCTGGTAATTAAGAATTTTGAAAGAATTCTCTGTTATCTAAAACTCTTAATTTATTAACACCAGTGATTTCTAGTATTCTTTTGTTCTGAACACACAGGTGTTTGTGGTGATAACTCATTTAGAAAATTTCATTCATATTTTCTTTTTCTTTTCATTCTTTTTGAAGGAATTCACATTTTATTTCATATTGTGTTCAAGATATTTTTCTTTGTCAGTAGCTTTTAAAAAGTATAATTATTGATTTGTTTAAGTGATGGGAGTTTCACCATGTACCAAAGCTATTCCCAAACTCCTGGGCTTTGGGGGTCCTCCTGCTTCAGCCTCCCGCTACAAAAAGAGATGAGATGACAGACCGATGCCAATGACTTGTCTATGTCTTTTATCAGATTGATGGGGTACAGCTAGAAAGGCCTTCCTATCCATCTTAAATTTATGTTCCTTTTCTTTAATTTGAATAGTATTTACACACTGGTTCTTCAATGTTTTCCTGCTCATTCTACCTCTTCTGTTCCCCGCCTCTCCCAGATTCCATTTATGCAACTGTGGGTATCCAGTTAGTTTTTGGGTCTCTACTTTTTTATTCTATTTTCATTATTCTACAACATGAATGCTCTCTCAATAACTTCATATTACTTATTTTCTATGTTATTGTGCTGATTCTTCCTGTATTAAACGTGGAATAGACAGAAATTCAACTGTGTGACCAATACGTGGAAGAATCTCAGTGACACTGGAGATACTCTATACCACCAAAGACAGAAAGAACAAAGTCTCTACCTGAGCTCTGAGCTGCATTTGATAATGCAAGGTCCCATGTAGATATGATTTAATGATTCTGATACTACTTAAATAATTAGGTGAATAGCCTGCAGATAGTGAAACAGGAAGAATTTACACTTATGAGGAAGAGACTGAAATGTGCTCAACCCAGATCCTGACAATGTAGAAGGAACTGCAAGTGTGTTCATGTTTATGGTCTATGTGTTCTCTTGTTTTGTTAGCACCATGACTTGGGAAAGTGCCACAGCAGAAGTAACAGGCCCACCCAGCACCCAGATACTGGTTGCTGTGTAGCATCTGCTGAAAAGTAGCCATGCCTACATAGGGTTGGACATAGGGTACAAGTGTAGAATGCTTGTAGTACCAAATGCAAGGAAGTGAGACAAATAGGCACAATTGACAGGGCCTGTCAGAGCCAGTGAAGGGCCACACAGTATGTAAGGAGTACAGGGTTGTTCCCCCAAATATATTTTTAACAAAACACAAGTATTCAAATAAATAAAAGGTTGAATCATTAAAGAATCATGGAGAAGAGGCAAATCTCAGCACTCAAGAACCCTTCAGGTAAGTCCTGAAGATGAGAGTGCCCACAGCCCCTCCCCTCACACAGGCGCTTGAGCACTGGAAGTGCAGAGAGGTGTGCACCAAGCAGCAACAGATGTAAAAAGGCAAAAGATAACTCCTGAATGGAGAAACTTGGCCAAACACACTTCCTCCAGGTAACCAAGCTGATGCCAGCAGCTGCAGTGCTGTCAAGTGCCCTGATGTGGCATGCTGAGCTGCGTGGGCACCCTTCCGTGGCACTGCCACCCCAAATAACATCATTAAGATAATCAAACAGGAACTTCTAGAAAAGTTCTAACTGGCTGTCCTCAGAACTGTCACAGTCATGAAAAAACAAGGATATCTAAGGAAATATCACAGCCAGATATCAGAGAAAGGAAAGGAAAAGGAAAGAACATTAAATTGCAATAAAATATGGACTTTAGTTAACAATAATATTTGGATGTTGTGCTATTAATTAGAACAATTACTAATAAAGATGGTAATAGAGAAAAACTTAACTGCAGAATATATAATAAACTTACAAAGAGCTATCTTTGTAAATTTTTTTGTAAATCTAAAACTGTTCTAAATAAACAAATATTAAGAAAATAGAGCTAAGTAGAAGGCTCAGCTGACAAAGTACCATCCCACTGACATGAAGATCTGAGTTTGGCTCCACAACACCCATGGGAAACCCTAGGCATGGCAGGGCCCACCAGCACCTTAGTGCCAAGGGGTCAGGAACAGGTGCATCTTTCAAGCTCATTGACCAGTCAGCCTGGCTAAATCAATAAGCTCCAGACTCAATGACAGACATTGGATCAAAAACTAAGGTGGAGAATGATTGAGGAAGACAGGCACATAGAGTTCTGACCTCCAGCATGCACACCCACATACAAGTATACATACCCACAGAAATACACATACAACACATACACACATACATACACACCCCAAAAAGTTAATTAAGAAGACTTGAGAAAGTTCATTTTGTGTTTGTTGATATGTATAGAGAATAAGTATTCCAATAATAGTACATGTCTCTTTCTTTATAGCAATTAGAGAAGTAATGATACTCATAAAATCTTATACATGACATACATGCATTTAAATCTTTATTTTACATATAGACACATGTATTATTGGACAAGTTGTATTTTTTGCTAAGCTGTTTATACTGAAAATCTCCAATATGTTCAGAAAGTTTCCATAACTAATTGTTTCAACAGTAGATAGAATTCATAATTATGACAATAGACCAGTGGGTGAAGGCTTTGGGATTCCAGGCTGAAGGTGACATTCTATATGATTTTAGATATCTTTTATATTTTAAGGATGTTGTTTTAAATCCACTGTATGCTTTTATGAATTCTACCACCATGTCTGTTAGTGTCTATGCTGTGCTTGGATGAAATACTGGCTTAGCTTTGACTTTCATGCTGACATTTCATCATTCAAACCCTTCCCTTCTGCATTCTCTCTCCATAAAGTTAACTCCCAGTGAAAACCATCAATGTGGCAGCAAGTGGACTGATTGTAGAACAAATATCACTTTCCATTTAATTTCAAGGGTAAATTCTGAGTGAAGAAAACTGCAGCCTATCCCACGGGTTTCTAATGGAATGAGAACATTTCACAGAAAATGAACTTTCGTTTGTGTGATTCTAAAATTTGCCAAAATCATTTAGCTCCTTTAAAATGAAGACAAATACGTGAGCAGTCAGTAGCCATCTAAATGGTGAGCTCATACCCACATGTCTGTCCACCGTTGGAACAGCCCAGAGTGGAGAAGAGCCTGATGTTTTTCTGCTTTGTTATAGAAACAGAATCAAATGCTCAGAGCGAGGGCTTGTATGGCAGTACCTCCCCATGAAGGACACTTAGATGGAACAGAGGCTCTAATTGTTTCCAGAATAATCATCCATGGCAATTAGCTGAAATGAGGACTATGTCCTGGGGAGAAGATTGGAGAGAAGCAACAATGTGAAAAGCAACTTTCTTAAGTTGTTGCCATGGCTACCAGGACGCAGACTATTTCTATCACAGCAGCAAGCAGAAGTGCTTTCAAAAAAAGGGACAAAGGGAAAAGGAATCAGGACTATTTCCATAGCAACAAGGAGATCTGATGTGGCACAGCTACACTTTACCCAATAACATTGATATTACTCATTAATAATTTTACAGGAGTAGACACATGGAACGTCCTCAGCACACTGTGTTTGTTGAAGATGCCTCTGAGGTTCAGGGGTGATGCTAAGGGATCACTAAGTGGAGCTAATGCTGCCATTTATTTGCTGTAAAGTTTGGAGGAAATTCCTGATTTGTACCAAAGACAGTGTCTTGTGGATGGGTGTGAGGTATAGAATAAATGGTTTATTAGATGTCAAACATGCAGGACTCTGAGTAGAAATGTAGTACTAGGAACCAAAGATCTGATTAAAGAAAGAAAATATATGTGATTGATGGAGCACCCGGAGTGCATTTACTGGGAGTGAATGCTGGGGAAGAAGAACAATAAAAGGGCAAGGGTGGAGTTTGAAACTCCTTTAGGATTATGCATGATGCTCACTTTGCAAACAAAGCGTTAAATTGCACTTATCCAATATTTACTGAACTTCTGCTATAGCTGCTCTGTTCTCTGTACTTGGAACTCATCAGTAATTTAAACAGACAAGAAGGGAAAACACAAAAGCAAAACGAGTAAGAAGAGCTTGAGAGTAAGAGAGAGAGGCTTTCAAAAAGCAACACGGGCAGGATTCAGTGCAAGAAGGTGCTGACGTAATTCAAAACGGAACCAGGGATGCACTAGTAGAGTAAGCAGGATGTGAGGGAGGTAGCCCTGCCAAATTTGGTCTGGGGGAGAGCACCAGTACATGGAAAAGCTGTCCTGACAGAACCACATGCAAAGATAACAGAAGGTCCAGGGCAGAGCCCAGGGCTTGGTATCCCACTGCAGAACTTGTCATCTGTGTTACACAATTGCCCAACTATGTAATTTCTGTTCAATTGCCCTGTATTCAAGGGCTGGACTTTGGACTCATTGAGAACCTGTTAGAAATGCAAATTATCAGAATCTATGCAAGACTTTTTAAGCAAACCATTCACAGCTTGTGATGTAACAAGCACCCAAGGTCATTCTGATGTTCGCTCTCTCCCTGCCGACTGTGATCCATAAAGTCTCTCCTCAAGGAGTCCCAGGTTGCCAGTCATATTCCAGGCCTCTATGAGTCCCCAGAGGTGCTTGTAGAAGAATTTGTGAGCTAGAAGAATCACCTTTAAATGCCCTACTCAGAGGCTAGTGAGGATAGGTGGTTGCTTGAGGATGAATGCTGTCCTGAAACAGGGAAGTCTAGGTTCCAGAAACTAATGGCAGGATGAAGCCTGGCATCTCTGCCTTCATTCTCACCAGTTTATTTTACATTGGGTCACCTGCTTACCTCTGTATGTTGGCATTATTGATGCAAAACTCAACTGTTACTTCAAAGAGAATAGGAGATAAACTTTTTCTGAGTTAAATATGAGTAGCCATATCCAGGAACACAGAACTACCTTGCTCTAAAATATATGGTTGAATGTGGAAGTGCTTACAAGAACTTTTATAATCACAAAACAAAAGAAAGTTATAAATCAAGGCATTTTCAAAAAACATTGATGAGAATATTAGGTATGCAGGTGAGATTAAAAGAGGCAAAATCTCTGTTACAAGTCTTAGATTCTATCTGATGGTATGCATGAGCCTTTGGGTTGGTAGAAACTAACGATGTTACATTAACATATTCCAAAGATTTTACCTCACAGTCAAGGATGTTAGGTCAGATACTGAGGGGGACCAGTGGTGATGAAGGAGACTAAATATAGCCCAAGATAATTTGGATATTATTGATCCATAACATTCTGACTCTCTACAATCATGAAATTATAATCCCCCAGTTAAACTTTTAGAATATTTAATGTAGGTTATGACTTTTTATTCTTGGAATTTAGGCTCAGTTCCTTCTGCTGGCCATATATCTCAGTGTGCACACACATGAGATCAAATGATGTTTTATAGCCTATGGCACTGGGAAGACTCATTCCCAGGATCTAATAAATCTGAGGCTAAGTAGGTTAGAAAACAGTCTTTACTAGAGGAAAGTAATTACCATAGTGAGTAAAGAAATGCCCAGATCATGATAACAGTGTTGACTACTGTGAGACATGTAGGATTTTTTTCTTTTTCTACCTTCTATATGTGACATAATGTTTATGTGTAACATGTAGTAGGAAAATTAAACCTACTGTTAAGATAATAAAGACTATAGGAAAGCCTACAGTACCAAATACATCACATGAAGGAAGCAGGCATTTAACCAACTTCTAAAATATTCATTGTTAACTAGCCTCACTCTGGATTCTTCTTCTTTGTCTACAGTCACCTCTAGTTCATGAAATATATTAATTAATATTTAGAGTATTTGAACTGATTTCATTGTTTCAAATTTAGTTTTTGTTTTGGCCAGTTTGATTTTATATCTATAAACTCAGGAAGCAGATGCTTCTAAGTTTAGGAAATATTTGACTTTTATGTCCAAATTATTACAACTGTTCTTCATAACTAACAATTTTATTTGTCCTATTGTTTTGTTATTATGCCAGATTCCAGGCTGGGGAAGTAAAAAGACAGTAATATTACAGAAGAAATCAGTAATAATATGGTATATCATTTTAAATTCTTTCCCCCCAACAGTGTTCTTTTATTCTTTTCTAAATATTATTAATTTAGTGGAAGAAATAGAAACAAGAGGCCACGGTTGTGAAAAATTAGTATTTCGTAGATTTTGTGGACATTATTAAATCTTCTTTTTGTTTTTGGTCTTTTTAAGACAGGATATCACTATAGCCCCACTGGCCTAGACCTCAGGCTTGCTATGTAGATCAGGTTGGTCTCAATCTTACAGAGATCCACCTACCTCTATCTCCTGAGTGTTGGGATTAAAGGCATGTTCCACCATTCCCGGATAAAATCTAAATGTTTCACTTTCTTTTTTTTTTTCTTTTTTTTTTTGAAGTAACTTTTTAGGGTTTTTTTTCATATGAATTCTTTTGTAATGTGTGCCTTTTAAAATTATTTTTAGCAGAATGAATTTGTCACAACTCTATGCTAGTTCACTGACCAATTTTGAAAAAAAAAAAAACAAATAAACAAACCATGAATGCTGTTGCCATTAGAAACAGAATGTGTATAATTTTGATGAAAAAAGCGGGGCAGAGAGACGGGAGAAAGGAGCAAATGGGAGGGGAAGAGTCAATCAAAATAAACTGTGTATGAAAATAACAAGGAAATCCGATACTTAATAAGCTAATAAAAAATAAAAGTTTTAATTAGTGGGCACTATGTGGGTGGAGAAAGCTCCTCTAACAAGCCATAGGTTATTGACAAAAACTCTCAGTACCAAGAGAAGGACACATCCTTATGAGGTGTTGGTCAGGTAGGCTTTTGCTGTCCTCAAAACAATACAGGCCATTGCCACTGTTGCCAGTTATTTTATTAGTTATGTTTCTGTTGCTGTGATAAAATACCATGATCAAAAGTGACTTAGGGAAGAGTTTGTTTTGACTTATGGTTGCAGAGGGGGATTCTGTAATGGTGGGAGTTAATGGTAGCAAGTGGTAGCCATGGTGGCCAGAGCAGAAAGCTGAGCATTACATCTCTCACAACATGCAGGAAACAGAGAATCTGGTAATGGGGTGGAGCCCTAAGTCCTCAAAGTCCACCCCCAGTGATGTACTTCCTCCAGCAAAGCCTCACCTTCCCAAACATCACCACCAACTGGAATGTTCAAATACCTATGGGGGATATTCTCATTGAACCTCTACAGTTACCCACCAGAACCGGACAGTAAGACCCTATTGCTCTCAGAACACAGAGCAATCAGGCTGAAACTCAACTGGTAGCTTCCTCCTTTCTGGCTAGCCCTTATAGTGTTGGAAGATGCTATGTAAGCTGCAGGGCGTGTTGTCACCAAAATGTCACAGTAATACCATCTTCCTCAGCTGTGAACTCTGCACGCAACAGTACAGACCTACCAGGCAAGATGGGGCCTCTGGTACAATGGTAGCATGTCTTTTATGTGGGTATGGGTAACTAATTCTTTTATGGTTGGATTTGGTGTCTGATCCATAGAAAGAAATTAATATCTGATACTGTAAACTCAATAAAAAATCAGTGGCTGAGGGCTGTCATAGGCTCTAGTGGGGAAGCTACTGCTGTTGTTTTGGTAAGTAAACATAATATGACAATCAAATCACCTTGTAAATAACTATTTTTGTGTCCATAGTTAGTGATGCTATCAGCTTTGGTTAGAAAAGCTCCTTTTTGCAGTGGGCAGTGGTAAATGCAGAATCATAATTAGTCAAAATATCAAGAATAGGTGACTGTTGAATGCCAAGACAAGATGGGACATCTATATCACCATCTCTAAGGCTCAAGGAACTTTGTTGAAGAAATAAAGGAAAGAATGTATGAGTCAAGATAAGGAGCCTGGGGAGAGCTGTGTGCAGTGCTGACTTCCAGGCCTGACATGGATACTAAACTCTTGAACTCTGAGTCTGAGTCCTGAACATGGTCTGTATGGAATTGAGCCACTAACACTCTGCCACTGTACACTGAATAGACCCTTTCTCCCCTGAGTTACTCTGTGTTAGGGCATGTTATCACAGCAGCAGAAATTAAACTGGAACACTATCATCAACTATTAACTACACATATAAGTCCTATGGAGGTGTGAGGCTCTTGGGCTCTCTACTGACACAGAGAAACTTAGGGGAGAAAGGGTTTATTCAGCTTACCATTCTGGGTTACTGGCCATCATTGTGGAGAAGTCAGGCAGGAACTCTGAACTGTGATCACATCATACCCACGGGCAAGAGCAGAGAGGAATGAATGCAGCCTGCTCACTTGCTAGCTTGTGCTCAGCTCAGTTTCTCCACTCTAATACAGTTCAGGAGCCCCTGCCTAGGCAGTGGTGCTGCCCACAGTGGGCTGGGTCCCCCGACCACAATGGAGAAAATCCCTCCAGGCTTGCCCACAGGTCAACCCAAGGTAGACAATCCCTTATTGAGGCTCTTCTCAGGTGACTCCAGGTTGTGTTCAGTTGACATTTAAAGCTAATGATGACAGGGTAGGACTACGTTTTCTTTAGTAGTACAAACACTGATAAAGATGCCCATGCTCTTGAAAACAATCCTGTACTCATTGTCCTGTAAAAATCCTAATAAAACTCAAGAGTCATTAGAAACAGGAAATTAGAAGTGGTTGGGAAGAGGAGAGGGATACAAAGAGTGGGATAACATAGGGTAACAGGAATGAATATGAGCAAAATACATTATGTGCATATGGAAAATGTCATTATGAAACCCATTATTATGTTTCATTGATATAGACTAACCAAAACATAAATTTTAAAGAAAGAAAAGAAGCAGCTCTAAATGTTTTTGTATCACCAACCGGAGTCAGTAGTGTTGAAGTCCCTCTGTCACTCACTCTAAGGTAGGCAGAAGACTAATTATACCATAGAGTTTCTCAGAACCTTTAGTTTGTTGTACCTTAACATTTTTAATAGCAATAGTTATAAAATAGTCTAACTGATTTAAACCAGTACAAATTGTTTTCTTTCAAAAATGTTTTGCAATTAATTTTACTTCTCATCATTGTGGAGATGGAAGGGGCCAGGGCACCACAACACACTTGTGGAAGTCAGACGATAACCTTGTGGAATTGATTCTCTCCTACTTACAAGAGTTCTGAGATCAAGCTCTCATCATCAGGACCGTGCTACAAGCACTTTACCTGACTGAGTCTGAGACATCTTGTTAGCTTTTCTTTTTGCTTAAGAAGAAATTCTGTTGTTTTCTGCCCTAGGAATTTGGATTCAAGATACAGTCTTACCCAAAATAGACTTCCTTTTGGAGGATTTACAGTCGGTGTCTGCAAATTTAAAACGTAACATTTTCCAAATTATACTGAATAATAAGAGAATATTTTTATGAAAGTGGTGAAAACTCTGAATCTTTTTAAATTGGAAGAATTTGATTAAGTAAAATGGGAGGTCTGGCTAAACAATCAGAACGACAACATAATAGATGTGTTGTCATTACCCCCACCTACAATTTCACTAAATCCAAGATTAGCATTATTTTTAACACTGAAGACTATTTTCAATATTTTAGACAATTTGGGGGTTTTCAGTTTAGGTAAGTGAGGGGGCACTCAGTTTTTGATGTATTTGAAGATGCCTGCAGTATCCAGAAGTCTTTACAAGTTTGAGGTGAGAAGCACAGATCAGCGTTCATCCCCCGCAGAAGTGTTGTACAGGACAGACATGTTAGAAGAACTTGGTAGAGTCTTTTCCATTCAGGTGAATGCAAGTCCTTGGTGTGCTGTTTTCCCAACTAACAAAATCACCTGGATTTATCTGCTTTTTCCAATAACCCATCTTTTCCCAGGATCTCACTGTGGGAAGTCTCGGTAACTAATTCTGAATATTTAATTATAATTTGGAAAGTAACTCATAGTAGTTTATAATGTTTCCTCTCAGTATAAAACATCTCATGTAACAACCTTCTATCCATTTTTATAGAACATGAGTAATTATTTTATAAGAAGATAATTGATTTTCTCCAAAAGGGATAAATCTTAGATTTGGAGGAACTAATGGAATTGTCATTTACTGGAGAAATGAAAAGTTTTCCTCAGTTTAAACAGTTAGATATTCGAGTGCCATTTTAATGTAACCACCAATCCAGAGGACTGAAGATCATAGACACAATGAAAATTCTGTACAGTCAGCCAAAATTTTGCAAATATATTTAAACACGTATCTACTAAAGCTCCACTGTAACCCTGTAGTTCAACAGGAATACCACAGTTAGGAATGATTCTAATCGAATTTTCCCTGCTGCCAAAGCCTTCTGACAAGGAAAGCCTTCCACTCAATTGGAAACATGCACAATTAGTATTAAGACATATTTGCATCTTGTTGGTAGCATTTGTATAAAATGTAGTCAGTCATCAGGTGTCTTATTATTGAGGCTTCAATTCTTGTTCTTTAAACCATTTATTTTTGTAAATAATGTTTTAACCTTATTGCTATGCATGCAAAATTAGGTTTTAGTTTTATGTTTTAACTTATTATATTTATTCAGTTTTGAACTTTAGATAAGTTTACATTTTGAGAAATGTTCTACAAGATTTTTTTGAAGTTAGGAAAATTATTTTGTAGTAAGTACTTTTTACATTTTTCATTAAAGGAGCTTAAATTCTTTTATATTTCTGCATATAGAATTTTGTATTAAATGTAATTTTACTATAATCTGACCCTTAGAATACTCTCAGGAGGAAGTCTTAAAAGTTTTCTCTGTGCATTGACAATTTATGAACATACATTTTTGTAATGCCAAATATATTGCAAAAGACACCTGATTCCAAAATACACTTACTGTGAAATAAAACAGATTAAGATCAGCTGTCTATGTGATGAAATCTTAAGATTTTGTAAAGCTTGAAGCAGGCAAAAACAGCTTCACTCTAAAATGACTGTTTTTTTCAATACCAAAGTCTACAGTTAACTCTTAAATGCCTGTACTTCAGCTATGCTTGTGTAAGATCAGAACCTAGAATAATGTTTTTCAAGTGGCAAGAGCAGGGGGAGAAATAACAAGAGACCCTACACATTAATCCTATAATTTAAAACCAAAAGCATCTTTAAAATGTTCATATTTATTGGCTGGGTTCATGACTTTCTCGTTAAGAGCACTGACTGCCCTTGCAGAGGACCCTACTTGGGTTCCCAGCACCCACACGGTGCCTAATAATAGTTTGTAACTCCAGTTCATGGGAATCAGGCACCCTCCTCCGACCTCCATGGGCATTGCATACATGTATAGTGCACTTAAATGCAAGCAAAATATTCATGTATATGAAATAAAAGTTAATAAATAAAAATATAATGCTTACATTCATATGCAAAGATATACATATATTTTAATTAAGTGGCCAAGATCAGTAATAAATTTTGAAATGTAAAAATTAAGTGGCCAAAGTTATATTCAGGAATTGTGAAAACAAAATGAGTTAATCTGTGCCGTTTTACACACAAAATGACACAGAGAAATAAATGCATTAATTTAGAGTTCATTTTTAGTAGGAATAAGGTCGGAAGTTTATGTCTTTTAGCTTCCGTAAATGAAAGCAGGACAGAAAGCAATGCTTGTCATGTAAACTTCAGCTGACGTCTTTGCAGATGCTTTAGAGTGAGCAGCACAGAGGGCCACCTCTACAAATAAATAGTGAACGGTATAAACTTCAGGTTCGTAGTCTGTAAGGGGTTCTGAAGTCCTTTAACAAATTCTAGAGGGTCCTTATCTAACTCAGGAAACCATCATGAAAATTTGTAGACTGGCTTCTGTCTAGAGCTCAATGGGTTAGTGTCTCATCTCCCTTTAGGCTCTGACTTAACAGAGGACATAATGATCGTTTCCTTTGATGCAGTTTTTTTTTTTTTCTACATTGGAATTACTGGAGAAGAGAGTAGAATCAGAGGATGATAAGGAAGAATGAAAATGCAAGTCATCAGAGAAAGCTAGGTGAGACAGGGTTGAGACAAGTTCAACTCCCCAGAATTCATAGTTTATGATACAACCTTAACATTTTCTTATTAATTTCCTGTTCTTTAATTCCCACCTCTCTCTGTTCTGATACAGATCGCAAAACTCTTGGCATCTTTTTTGTGTGTGGAGATTTGCATATCTCATACATTTCAAGCTCTAGTTGAAGCACACTGTCCATTGATGCTCTTCAATTGTGCTGCTTAGGGCTTCAAGACTACTGTGCAAAGACTTGGGGAGAGCAAAGCAATTTGTGAATATCAGATGTTCCTTACTGAGCAAAACTAAAGTAAAGTTATCTTTAGTTAGATTTCCCAAATTTTCAAAATATTGTACAAGTTGAATTACCATAATTGTCATACATAAAGCTAGCCACAGTTTCAAATTGTGCTTTTCCATCTCTAAACACTTATTCCTTCTTGAATTTGTTTATAATTTTTGGTGTCTTTTTTCTTTCTTGAAAATTGCAACCTTCTAAACTAGTTGGAGAGATTTGTGTTTGGGGGATCAAATTTGCTCATGGGAAGAGAATCATGCCCAGGTTGAATCTTCCCACTATGTCTCAGGTTTATCCTGCACATTTATGACCATGTGAAGAAGCTCAAGAACTGGGTAACCATCTCTTCTGTGTATCTTCTTGATGGAGTCAACAAGATTTCTTCCAGCCCAGGAGTGGCATGTGTTGTTGGGTCTTCCCTAAGAGGCTTCTGCACATTTGGGCAGTTCCTTGACACTTTCTTCCTGTTGGACTGGAGAGACAAAGTGCTTAATATCACCTCCATCATCTTTGTTATCAGGTGCTCACAGAATTTCTAAACTAAAAAGGGCCAGGTTGCAAGAAGCAGGAGAGAGCACAGAGGCATAAAAGTCAAATTAGGTATTGCAGGAGTCGGGGTAAAAAGGCCAGGCAAGCAAATAGTGCAACTCTGGAATGCTCAGAAAAAAAGGAAAGAAAACAAACAACAAAATCAGCACCAACCAAATGCTCAGAAGCAATAAGAATTCCCTTGGGAAAAGTAGATTAAACGTTTGTGGGCACCCACATTGAGTGCTAAAATTATGATGTTAAAGCCAAACACAGCTCTGACTTCAAAGAGGATAAGAAATAGTTCATTCAGTCCTATATATAAGTGGGCATGGTCTGATAACATGAATTCAGATTATCACAAGTCATATGTTCCAATATGAAAGATGTGATACAAACTTTTATAGTTATGGAGCAAGAGAAAGCCACAAATGAAAGCATTTTCCAAATACATTGTTGGAAGGATCAGGTAGGCAAATGATATCAAATTCGGGAAACCTCTTCCTTGACTTTGGCACATTATCTGATGGCATTCTTTGTTTTTTGGTTGGTGGGAACTAGTGTTATCTTAATACATTCCAAATGTTTTACCTGAAAATTGAAAGGACATAGAGGGAAGCTGCGAAAGACAGTACAGGAAAGAGCACCCCAGGTAATTCCAACTTTCCACAGCCACAGAGTTCTATTCAGTCACTTAGCCTTGCAGAATCCTTAGTATAGGTGTGACTATTTTCCTTGGAATTTCAATTATAGACTGTTAAACTCCCAGGGAGTGCCTAATTACAAACAAATAACTGTCATTCAGCATTTGAAGGAACCAAGGCAACTTATTGTCAGTTTCCTATTTGATATACCCAAACAGGAAAGGTGCTTAAATATGTCCCAGTCCTTGTATTTCTGGACTTAACTACTCTGCCAGAAGAGGGCAGTTATTCATGATGGCAAGGGAATGACCACGCTAGAGTGCTGATGTACCCTGTTATGTCTTGAAAATCAGCTTGTTCCTCTTCAAGCAATGAGGAATTCTTTGGACCATCTTGCAGAACTAGAACTTAGGCAATAAGGAGCCAGACCACACCTCAACCAGGACTGCTAACTCATGCTTGCTTCTTTTCCCTTAACATAAGTCAGATTTTCCTTTCTTTATACTGAAAGCTCATGTCAGTTCCAGAATGACAGACTGGAGCTCATTAGATCTCTTTATCTGTTCTTTCAAATGTGTCCATACTGATGAAATCCTATTGCTCTGCTCTTCACCTTTATTTCTCTCTTTAGTTGTTGCATTGATGTAGGAGCTCAGCCCAACCTGCTACCTGAGGTTATGCCCTAAAACCTCAGGTTACACTGTCACATTAATTAGGTGAAACCCTAATTAGTTGTTTCATATTTTACCATATGTTGGACCTCAATCAAAGTTTTCTTGATATTTCCAATGGATCAGAACAAAGAACTTTCCAGTATTAACCACAAAGACTGGACAAAGCACACTGGCCTGCCTGAACTGAGCACAGGGGCGCAGTGCTTTCCAGCTTTTGAAACAAGGATTCGGGTGATGGTGAAAGTGCACCATGGGCAGTCGGCAGTCAAGACCATCTATTTTAGGGAGTTCCTGCTGATTTTGAATAAGGATGTTAGACTGAACAAAATTCCTGGACAGTCCTTCAGGTCAAGATGGCAGATGCTGGAGTCCAGGATCCTTCATAATAGAATCTGGTACAACCTGCATGCTTTGACTGTAACTCCCAAGTCTGCAGAAAAGGAGGAGAAGTAGAAAAGAAAGAAAAAGAAAAATCTCATGCTGAATCCACTTCCTAAAAGACTCACCCTGAATCTGCTTCCTAAAAGGGAGGAAATGTGGAATTGGAAAGAGCAGATAAGCTGTGGCTGTGTGCAGAGAACACACCTGGACTTTTCTACCTGCATCAAAATTTTTTGAAAAAAATGTGTACTCATATGAAGACGGTATTTTTCATCTTTCACTATTGCTGAATGGTACAGCCCAGCAATTGTTTGCAAGGTATTTACATAGTGCTATATACTGTTAGTCTCACACACACACACACACACACACACACACACACACACACGCACATCAGGCTGTGTGTCCTGGCACAGCTCCTAGGACAGAGGTCCCTTTCCATCCTCCCACCTCCCTAATCTAATGCAATTGTAGCTGGTCAGGGTCCTGCAGCCTCAGCCACTGACCTGCCTCTGACCCTGCTTCTCAGATTGACTCCACTCTTAGCTTTGGAAAGATGAGTAGCCTTGTCATCTATGAAACAGGTGTGGCAGGGATTAGGTCGCCCCACTCCATACCTAGAGTGTAGCTCCTCCCTATGAACTGGACTGGTAAGGGGGAGCCTAGGGCTTCCTTGAAGAACTGGCTTCTGAATCACAGTAGAGGGCAAACTTTAGGCTGGATGCAAGTGACCCAGGGCAGCAATTTGAATACATAGGGAAAAAACCAAAGCTGCCAGGATGGATTGTGAAATTAGGAAGCCAGTATAATTCTCTCTATCTTCTTTTTTTTTTCTTTTCACCCAGGTGAAAAATATGTATAATAATGCAAGTCTTGTGCAAGCTCAAACCAGACAAAATCTCAACATAGATATGGGGAAGTAGGTGAAAAATGCTAACCAACCTAAAGAACTTTTGGCAATTGATGTCTACTGAGAGGGGGAAAAACAGCATCTTATATGTGAACCCAGTGGATGGACCCACACCAAAGGACATTGGGGACACAAATCACTCCATAAGCCATGTTACATATATAAGAAAGTACATTTAATTGAGTGGGGACCATACTGTGGCTAGGGGAGGGAATCTAAACACCATCAAATATATGGTATGAAAATCATAAAATTCAATAGAAATAGAAATATAATATACAATAACAAGACAAAGTAGATAAATAAGAACCAAACTGGATCTGAATAAGCTTTACTGGCAACACAGGTTGATTTGACTCCTTAGGAATCATGAAGAAATGCGCATCAATGGAGAAGGAGACCAACAGTCTAACTGAAATGTAGATGGGTTCCGCTCTCCTTTCTTCCTTTTCATAACAGGGCTTTGACATCAGTACCTTAAAATTGGTAAAAGACAGAATAGAAGATAGTGTAGCAGAGGGGGTATCAGGATGACAGACAGACACAATAAAAGAAATCTCCTATCTTTATCTGCTGGAGAAATGCAAATTAAAACCAGGAGGCACTATAGTTGCCCACCTATTTTAACTACAAAAGAGTTGAAATAAAGAAAGAATGACAACAGCAAGAAACAACTAAGATGTGGAGACGCCAGAAACTCTGTGCATAGCTGGTGAAAGTGCAAAATCACCAGCTATGCTGGGAAGCGGTTTGACAGATTCCCACATTTAAATATGTTGTAAAATATGACCCCAAGGCCCACTTCTGGGTATTCATGCCAGAGCTAATTCCCACATAAAAACTGTACATTAATATTTACAACTGCTCTATTCATAATTGCAAAAAGCTGGACACTATCCAAGAGCCTTCAGTCCATGAATGGATAAACAAACTCCGGTATATCCCTGCCACCAATGACTATTTATAAAAAGCTAGGGATTTCAGATATAGACAAGAACTTGAAAAAAAATCTCAAAGGCATTACACTAAGTGAAAGAAGCCAAACTCAAACACATTTACATATCATTCTCAGAAAGAAAAAAATAGAGTTTCAGGATTTTGAGGATAAAGAAAATGATAAGTGTTGGCCAGGAGACAGCAAGCCGAGAGGGTGATGGCAGAAAGACAAGTACAGACGTGTTTAGGCTGACAGAAGTGACTTATTCTAGTTTGCTTTCAATTGTTGGGATAAAAACACTGACCCAAAACAACCTGGAGAGGATGGCACCAACCACAAAGGACCGGGTCCTCCCACATGACTCCACAATCAAGAAAATGTTCCACAGACTTGTCCATGGGACCAGTTCAGAGGAAGAAATTCCTCAGTTCAGGGTCCTTCTTCCCAGGTGTGTCAAGTAGTCAACTAAACCTGTCTAGCACAAGAACTGTTTTCTGATTGTGCTGATAGACATACAAATACGTATGTTTAAAATTCATAGGACCTATGATGCATCAAAGGGACAAAAGTGCTCTGTGACACTATAAACCCAAAATCAAACAGCCATGTGTTCAACAGCATCAAAAGTAACAAATACCTAAGAAAAAACTGACAAATACACAGATCACCCTCCATGATCAGTGTGGAGAGACATTAAGATAACTCAATAAAGGTTTCTGTGTCCACCAGTTTCTAAAACTGAAGCTGAATTTTGTATGACTGAATGTGGAGGTTATGAAAGATTTGACAAGAGTAGAGGATTTTTCCAATGTTCAAATATTAATTTAAATATCAAACTCATGAAGAATTTGAGGTGTTTCTGGAAGTCCTCACCTGTGTTGCATCACATTACCTTGCTGCAGCTTGGGCTGCTTCCCTGCACAAGCTTGGCAGAACTGACACTTGTGCATGTTGCAAACTGTAGTGTTTGCACTGTACATGCAAGATTTTCTGCTCTTATAGAAAATAGAATGTCTTAATTGCGGCAAACAAAAGCTTTTACCGTGTCCTGCTGTCACTCCTCAGCATCAAAGTATCAAATTACTATGTCTTGGATTCTGTTGGGTTAGAAGGTTTGATTTTTTTTAAACGCTATTTTTGTTGCTGATGTGAATTATATAAAAATGATTAAATGAAATTTGACTTGGGATTAGGACAGAACTTACAAACATTTCTGAAATGACCCTAAACATACTTCTGCCATTTTGCATTTGGTATTTCTGCAAAGTGGCATTTTCAGCATTGACAATTATAAAATCAAAATCTTGATCAATTCTGAAAAACACTGAAAGCACTCTGTGTCCTGCAAAGTCACATTTTTAGGTACGATGTAATTCTTTGTGTAAAAATGGACAAGAATGTCCATCTCATTATTATGCAAATTTCCTTCCATCATTAATAAAAGTAAAAATTATATGCAGAACAAATAATCATTTTAGAATAGATTTCTTTGTGATTCATTATTAACAAATGTTTAATTTGTGTGCCTATTTTATATATCTGGGACTGAGCACATATTTCTTGGGTGAAAAACGATTAAAAAGAGTAGGTGGAAAAAACTTCAGAAGTTTTGTGTATTCTTGGTCACTCACAAATTGGAAACCTATATTGGAAACAGGATATTTATTCATAAATTTATGTACTATCCTTATGGTATGTGTATGTGAATGTGTGTGTGTGTTTGTGTGTCTGATAATTTACAAGCTGATTCTAAAAGGTATGTAATGTATGCATGACCCCAGTATTCATTAAGCTGCAGCAGTGTGAATTAGGGTTTTGTTGGAAAGTACACTAATAAAGCAGTGTGGTCCACTAGAAGGCCCAGGAAACATATGGGAGTACAGAAAGATTAGTCTTATGATGACCATAGCTTCTGAACCTATGAACCTAGACACCTGCTGCTGTCTTCCTTGGATTAACCCTCTGTTGTATTCCTGGGTTAACTCACTGCTGTGATACTGAGTTAACACAGTTCTGTATTCTGTAGGTAGTTAACCCACTGTTGTATTCTCTAGTCAACCCATTATTATACTCCTTGGATTAACCCTCTGTTGTATTCTTGAATTAACCCATTGCCCTATTCCGTGGGTTAATCCATGGCTATATTCCTCGCTTAACTATTGTTGTAATCCTAAATTAAACATTGCTACATTCCCTGGGATAATCTATGGTTGTAACCTTCGGTTAACCATTGCTGTATTCCCTGGGATAATCTATGGATTTGTAATCCTAGATAAACCATTGCTATATTCCCTGGCATAATCTATGGTTATAATCCTGGTTTAACCATTGCTGTGTTCCCTGGGATAATTTATGGAGAGTGTGTGGCAAGCAAAGAATTCAATAGCAACCCCACATCCTCTGCTCAATGTCTACTTACCCAGCATAGTTCCATTTATACCTGGCTATACTGTCTCACAATATGAGAGGCCTGTGGTAAGGAACATCCCCAGGACAACTATGGGACAGTTTACAACAACATTCCTAACACCACTCTGTTAAAACACTATAATGTTTTTCACTATTGCTGGCAGGAAAAGGAATTCAAGCCGTATTTTAGGCTAAAGAAAACAACATAGAATAAAAATCATACTCCTGTGAAGTACTTGATCCAGGTTCTTTTACAAAGTATTACTAGACCATTGTAACACTCTCAAGATTCCCTTTCAAGTGGTAAGAAGTACTTCTGAGCAAGGCCTGGAGGGAAATCCCATCATCATTGAAGAGGACTCCCAGGATGCTCCTGGAGGCCTGTCTGTGGAAATACTAGCATAAGACCAGCATAACACTAGAACTGCTATTCTGTTGTGGTTTGTTTTGTTTTGAAACAGAGTCTCACAATTTAGCCCCAGATGGTCTGGAATTCACTATGTAGACTGAACTGACCTCAAACTCAGAGAGATGCCCTGCCTCTGACTCTGCTTCCCAAATGCTGGGATTAAAGGCATGGGTCACCATGCCTGGTTTAAAGCTGCTTTCTTATCTGTAGGGCAGACAACAAGGTTTTGCCTCCAGTGTTGCCTCTTGTAATGTACTGGCCCCAGGGAAAATAGTCTTCTTGAACCTTACCTTCAGTTCTGCTATGTCCTGACAAGGTGTCTGCTGTTTACTCGTGTGCTTCCTGGACAGCAGGCTTGGGATGGTATGTGATCCTCAGAATCATTAGCAAGGCATGGGTGTCCCAGTTAACCTACATTTTCTGATATGGGCCAAAGATTCCTGCTCACTCTGATAATAGCTGTACCTAGAGAGAGGAGCATGTGAAATCAGCTCCTATTTGGACTAAATTCATGCTACGGTTGTCCTTTCTTCTGCTGGTTGCATATCCATGGATGCAACCAGCCTTGGGTCAGAAAGGTTTGTGATAAATGTTGCACTTGTACAGATTTTTTACTTGCTATTATTCCCCAAAAGTATAGCAGCATTTATGTTATATCAGGTCAAAGCCATTTTCAGTGATTTGAAGCATGTGAAGGAGGGGCCTTCTGTACTATAGCATTTTATATAAGGGGCTGAGTATCCTGAGAGTGTGGTGACTACAGCAGTGCTGAAGCCAGTGGCCCAGGGATAGGGAGAGACAACTACAATGTGTTAACCTGGAGAGATTTTTGATGTTCATAATGTGTCCTTGACATTCTGTATCTAGCTGTGGACCCTATGACAAAATCTCCTGAAATGGATAGTCCCAAAATTGAACCTGAACCTCCCTTGTCACAGCCAGAGGGTCTGAGGTGAGCCCCTCTCTATCACTGGGTACTGTGGTCAGGAAACACTGAGGAGTGGTCGACCACCAAGGCTGAGGGTAGGAAGAGATGGGGAGAGGCTGGCCAAAGTGTTAAGATTTCTGGTCATAAGAAAAAAATTTCCATAGACCTGAGTGCCGCATGGCAGCTGGAACTAACAGCACTGTATTGTTTGCCTGAAGTTTGCTAAAAGACTAGATCTTAACATGTTGTTGTCTCCAAAACAAATGACCCTCCAAACAGCACAGCTAACAGATGCTTAACGATTACACACACCAAATCATCATGTTGATTATACACAAGTATTTGTCAATATGTCAACAAAGCTGAGGAAATGAACCAAGTATTTAAACCCACATGATGCCCAGGGAACTCCCATCACTGATCAAGTGGATGTTATCTCTTAGTTACAGCCTGAGAAATGGAGATGCTAATACTGTGAACTATCATCAGTAAGGACGTGCCATTATTCAGAACATGGACTTACCATGAGCACCTGTAATCAGTGCAGTAAGCATGCTGTTAGAATGGAACAGTATGCACCTTTATGAAATGCACTTTCTAGCAGGTCACATTACTTTTTAAAGTTAAAATGTCAGGGGTTGGAGAGATGGCTCAGCAGTTAAGAGCACTAGCTGCTCTTGCAGAGGATCCAGGGTCAGTTTCCAGCACTCACATGGTGGCTAACAACCATCTGTAACTACACATCCCGGGGATCTGACACCCTCTTCTGACCTCCATAGACCTTGCATGACATGGGTACATATATACATGCAGGCAATAGACTCATACATATAAAATAAAAATAATAAATAAAGTATTTTTTAAATTAAAATCAAATTTATTTTAACTGCTCTATTAGGGTTAGGGTTAGGGTTAGGGTTAGGGTTAGCACACTTATCAATGGGGAATGTAAGTTCTGGGTTTGAGAGATGCAGAAGACATTAGGGTTAGGGTTAGCACACTTATCAATGGGGAATGTAAGTTCTGGGTTTGAGAGATACAGAAGACAAAGGGATCAGAGACTCCACTGGGAGCTAACAGTACCAGTTTATTAAGAGAAGACCAGATGCGACTAGCTTCTCTGCACTCCAGAGTGGAGAAATGCTAGCTCCCTTGAGGGGGCTAGCCTCTCCAAAGAGATGGGGGAGACTATCCCCCTCATCTTGGGGCTCGGGCTCCGGGAAACCTGGCTGGCCTGCCTGGCTCCAGATTGGGATGGAGAAGCTCCCTCAGAGAGAGTGCAAGAGGCTAACTCCCCAGGAGAGTGAGACAGCCAAAAGCCTCTAGCCCTCTGCAGCCCCCTCTTTTATGGGAGGGGGTTGGAGTCCCTATGACATATGATTGATGTTTAAGGTAAACTTCTGGCCAGGAAGCAGTCCCTTTTCACAGCTGTTTGTGAATCCTGGGTTGGGAATCTTATCTATTCAAGAAGTTGTAAAAGTCAGTTCTTTTCTCAGATCTCTCAGATCTCAGTGGGCTCTGAGAGTCTGGTTGGAATTACCAAGGTGTCTGTCCTGAACTGCTGGGGTGGGGTGGTTGGGGGCCCAATCTCAACTAACAGGGAACACTGTAATGTTTCCACATATGTATGCATTGTATACTATTTAAACATTTGTTTCCTCAGAAGTTTGCCATTTTTTTTGTGGTGCCAACTTTCAAAATCCTTTATGAAATGTACAACACATTTTTTGAGACAGAATTTCACTATGTAGCCCAGGCTGACATTCAACACATGATCTTTCTGCCTCAGCCTCCTAGCGGTAGGATTATAGTCTTGTGTCACCATGCTAGCTCACAGGTCTCTGTTGAGACTATGATGAGGATGTTGGAGATCACCTAGTTTTGGGCAGGAACCCAGGGCTCAAAGTGGGAGGGGATGTGATTACCTCTGTCAGTCAGTGGGCAGCTAGGCCTCAGGCTTTGGTCTCCTAATTTTGTGTTACACTATGGCCTCTGCTTGGGCTATCCTGCCTTCTTTTAACCTCCATTTTGAAACTAATGATTTCTGAAGTGTTGAATTCCCTCACAAGAATCAATTCCGTGGTTTCCTTGTGTTAGCTTATAGGGCCTACCCCTTCTGAACCACATGTATGTACCAGGAGACATCTGTTCCAATATATCATACACTAACTTTATGTTCTGCAACAGGAAGTTATCCCTGTCAATGCTATAGCATTTGGATGCATGTGGACTTTCCAGATTCATTGGGAAATCATTTGCATCTAGCTCATGGAGAGAAGAACATGTGATGGTCATTTGTCACTGACATTCCCACAACATTTCAAAACTTGTATTTCATGAAAAATAGTGGCATACAGAAAGGCTTCATCTGAAAATAAGATATCTCAGGGTAGTAGTGAACAATGTTTCAGGAAGAAAACCATGTCCCATATTTAAGTCATTTTATGTTAAGACACAATGCTCTTCCTTTGCAAAATCTTCTAGTACAAGTTGTTTGTGCAACATAAAACTTCAACACTAAAAAATAAAGCAAAACCATTTTGAATTCCTTTTGGTACCTGTAGGAGGGTTGAGGTGGATCCAATGGGCTATAAAACTATCTCTCTCTCTCAAAGGTCTGAGCCCACTCTCTCTTGTATGCCATCATGGTGAAGGTGAGGGGTTTGTAATCAGTAAGAAATTAGGGGTCATCCAGAGCCTGGGCCAGGCTATCCAGCAGCTCACTTCAGTCTGGTCTTGTGTAAGATCTACCTATATCTATAAATTTATCTCTATCTTCGAGCACAAAGTTCTACAACTGATCAAATGCAGAGAACAAGTAACTGTGGGGTGCCCAGTCCTAAGTGACACATCTACAATGCAACCTTACACCTAAGGCTCAGGGAACATCAAAGAAGGGACAGAAAGAATGTAAACGCCAGAAGGACAAGACACCTGCTGCTGGTTGGTGTATTCTAGACATGATGGAGAAGATGCACCAACAAAATCTCCATAGTATGGTATTCTAGTGAGATCTATATGTGAAAAAAATCAGCTGACATGCCAAGGTGGATGGTGGGGTAGGGGGACAAACAACCAATGGATGCTGAGACAATCAGTTTCCTCTAGGCACTAGTTCCCTGAGAGGTTACCTAATCCCAAATGGGCATCCTTTAACACAGGTACAGAAAAACACCATTAAACGGAATTAGTATAACATTTATATTATTTATATGTGTTTGTATTCATAAAAGCATGTATGTATATGAAACATGTAAAAAATAAAAGGACAATAAATTGAGAGGGAGTAGGAGCCATGAGGGGAGTTGGTGGGGGACTTTGGGGGATGAAAATAATACAAACACTCAAACATGAAATTCTCAAAAATAAAAAACAATTTAAATCTTTTACTCTGATGGTGTTGGAGATGAACTGAGGACTTTGTGCATGCTAAACACCCTCTACTACTGAGATGTTCCCACAACGCTTGTATTACTAAGTATAGGTATAGCTATATCTAATCTCTCTCTTTCATTGTCTACATGTCTCATGTCTGTCCATTTCCTTATAGCTCTACATCTCTACCTACCTATATATCAATACCTTATCTATACCTATATATCAATAATCTTTATTTCTTTATACTTACATATAAAAAACAAATTATTTGAATTTCAAAATGTTCGGTAAAATGTGTTGCTAAATTGCTAAGCACTAATGAATAAGAAATTGATCTGTAGCAAGCTTAGCTCCCCTTTACCTCGGTATTCTCCATGTATGGAAAAGTTTTTAATGACATTCTATGCAAATGTGCCACTCTAGGAAAATTAGCCAAATGCATATAGCTATTTGTATAGGAAATGCTTCATGCTCTTACTCTGACCATAGAGGGACATGTTTTCCCATAAATTCCTATGTACATAAAACTGTTCTTTAAATATTTGTCATTTATGCATGTCTACATGTTTTATGTACATATGTGATATATATGCATACATACATTTAAGTATATATGAGTGCATATGTAACAAGTGTTCAAGTCTCTCCTTAAATAACTTTAGGAAAATGGTTCAGTAATTTCCTGAGGACAAATGAATGACCCTCATGTCTTAACATATATAAACATGTATTTTAATGTAATTAAAAATGACATATGAATAGTTCTCAATTTATCTGGAGAACTTTTAGCATGCGGAGTTTTCAAAATAGGTGAAAATTTCAATGTTCATAAGTCATGAGGCAGGGCTGGTGTTCAGGCAACTTCAGATCCACATAAACAGAATGACAGGCTGCAGCTCTCCATGGGGAAAAAGTGCTCCTTCCTAGGGCAGCCAGATGTGGACCTGGCAACACTGAGGTCATTACAGTGAGGACTTTCAAATGTCAGAACTACATACTGTACAGAGTGCTGTCAAAGTATGCTTGACCCAGGCTCACTGGATCACAAAGAAACTCACAGACACAACACCTAGAGGTTATTCAGCACCGTGTATGTGCACATGTGTGTAACTGCAGGTACATATGTATACCTGTGTGTAGGCCAACAGAGACCAAGTATGTCTTCCTCAGTCACTCTCCACCTTTTATTTTCAGGCAGGATCTCTCACTGGGATATAGGGCTCAACACTTTGACTAGTCTGGCTCACCAGAGTCCCAAGGATTCTCCTCTTTTCACCTTCTCAGCTTTGGGATTCCATGTGTTTAATATTATACCATTTTTTTTATTTGTTTGCTTTTTACATACATGCTGGGGATCGATCAATCTCAGGTCCTCATCTTACATGGTAAGCACTTTACTGACTGAACCATATCTCCACTGAGTCCTCAGTGACAGTTTTATACACATTCCTTGTCTTATGTGTAACAGAACAGAAGACATGTCTGAAAGCCTTGAAATTTGAAGAGAGCAGGGTTTCTGGATGGATCTCACATTCAGGGATGGCAAGTAGAGCTTATCAACACGCCGTCCCATTCTTTGCAATATGTGCACAATGTTGCCTCTGGTGGCTTTATTGGGGAGCCTGTATTCTTATTTCAGGGGGAGCATGTGTCTTTGCTTGTGACCACATTCTTTTAGTCTTTTCCTTATAACCTCTTCAACCAGATTCTAAAACAATGTAGTTAATTGAGTTTCATTTGATCCTGAAACAGAATAAAGTGTAGTGTCTGGCTGGGAGGGAGGGGGCTGTATTCCCTTTAATCCAGAATAATGATTACTTCTCAGTTCACCTTGAATCCAGGTTCCCCAAACACCAATAAAACCTCTGAACATTTGTGTGTAACAATCAAGCGTGTACATCTGTACTCGGCAGATTATGAACTATTTTTTTCTTCCACATTGCAAAGAACATGTACTATAATATCAATTATTAGGAAGATCATATTTATGTATTTGTTTTCAGTGCTAGGAATCAAACTCAGAGTCTTTGCATGTGGTATAAGCACTCAATCACAGCTTCTGAGAAACAGCATTTAAGAGATAATAAAGGGGGTGATGGAGGCTTGGTGCAGTGGTAAGATCACTTGCAGCTCTTGCATAGAAGCTGGGTTCAGTTCCCAGCACCCACGCCTGGGTGACTCACAACTACCTGTACATCCACTTCCAGGCATCCAATGCCTTCTTATGTTCTCCATGGACCCTAAACACAGGTGCATACACACACACACACACACACACACACACACACACACATAAGTAAAAAAAAAACAAAGAAAAGAAAAAGAGAGAGAAAGGTATGACTATAACTGAGTGCAGAATTGCAATACTCCTAGCTTGCAGATTTGGAGGCATGGAGATAACAAACCATAAGGAACTGAACACTGAAGAAAGGGGAGGTTGAGATGAACAGCAGGGTGCATGGTGCAGCATCTGAGTACAGTGCTATCTATCTCTCTGCTTGTGGATCACAAACCACATCAGACCTAGAGTCTTGGGTCATGTCTCATTCTTCATGATTCCTTGGACAGGTTTTCTCCAAGGCTATGTGGGAGATGATTGGTTGAGGATGGCCTTGCTAAGCTGTCTAGTGATCAAGGGTGTCAACTAGAGCAGCATGTCTGCTTAGTGTGCATGCCTGCTCCTTCATTTGCTGTTGGTTATGGGATCCACAAGGCACTAAGCTGTACCTGAGTCTCTGCTGCTGTGATATTTGTGATTAAGTCTCATGGCCATGTGCAAACCCTGTGGCATGGGTCAGCAAAGGCCATGGCATCGTATAAGGAACTTTAGGGTATTTACAATGACTACCATAGAGTGAGACACATTTTCACTCACAGTCACCACCACTTAAATGTTCACTGACCGGCACACTGATATTCCACAGGGCAGGCTTCCCATTGGCAGTGCATTCCAGAAAAATATGATCATGAGACGGCAGAGTGAATGCTCAAGTGTTGCAAATTTAGGTAGCAAGAATGGGTGATTCTTTTCAATGAAAACTTGGGGCACCTGAGGAAAACTGCCACAAAGCCTTTGGCTAGCTTTGTATTTTGCTTTGACATGTTCAGTCCCTTTTCTCTAGGGCATTCGGTTTCAAAGTGCTCTAAAGTTCCTGTCTCCTCCACGTGCTTTCATTGTCTAGGGCTGATGACCAAGAGCCATAAGCTGGAGCTGGAACCAGACAGTGGTTTCCTCAGATTTGGATTCTGGAAGTGTGAGATCAAGTTACTGTTCTTGGGCTCCATCGCATAAAGAGACAGAATCCAACCCACTCTGACAGAATCCTCCCTGATTCTGACGGAATCCTCCCCACTCTGACGGAATCCTCCCCATTCTGACAGAATCCTCATTCTTAAAGGTTCTTCCTCGTGTCGCAGCATCATTCCCCTCAAAAGTGGCCCTCCATACTCAGACAGAGTCGTCTCCATTTTACTAGTGTCCTCTTTACTCTGACAAGGCCTAATGATACACCTACCTCTCTCCTTTTACTTGGGATTTACAAGTTGAGGTTTGAGGGAGCAGGCCTGTGCATAACTGTCCCCTCATCCACAGGGCCTCTGTCCTCACAGCCTGCCCCTCTTGCACCTGATTGACAGATTGCTCCAACTTTCTTACCCTGTGTTCAAAGGCTGGCTGTGGCTCCTGAGGCCATCTAAAAATCTCGCACAGTGTCTTATGTGAAGAGGGACCCAGAGCAGAAGCAGGTGACGTAATCCCATCAACAGAGGAGTTCCGGGAAGGCTGGGAGAAAAATTACCCAGAGGCCCTAGCTCAAGAGTAACGATGGGTGCGAGGAAGGCGTGATGAAAGCAGGCCATAAAGACTGCAGCTGAACCTCAAGCCAAGAGAGATTTGAGGAAATAACACCGCAGACAGTATATTTCAGATATGCTTCTACCATTATTGATAAGGAAGAACTAAAATGGCTTTACTTAATCTTTATAAACTACGCATTTCAGATCAGAGATTGGAGCAATCTTTAACTGAAATGCCTCTGTGATTGTTATTTATAAAAAAAACCTGACAGCAGCTTTACATTTCTCTTCTTTCCTTCTTCTCTGCCGTCCTTTCCTTCTCCTCCTTTGCTTCCTTCCGTCCCCTCTTCCTCCCTTTCCTTTTCTTTTGTTCTTCTTTTGAGAGGTTGCTGGGCATGGAACCTAAGCTCTCACACATACCGGGCTGTGCTGACCCCTGTGTCATATATGGGCCCCAGCAGCTTTTTTTGATGAGGCATTTATCTAACTGTGCCAGGCACTATGTCAATGAGCAGGGGACGACCGTAGCACAGAGGCCAGGCGTCCAGAAGTGTGTGTCCCAGCAACCACTGACCTCAGACACTCTGCCCTTTGATAGTCGATGATTTCTTCTTCCTTGGCCTTTTATTGTTGGAGGAAGGGAGAAAATTATTAGAAACTAATTTTTGAATCTTTTGGAAGTTACAGATGGATATTATTAAAAAGCATAATTTTTATTCTCTTTTGTCAAAAGGCTCCACATGGTGCAGTAATTCATGGCTTATTTTGGAATCATTAAGCCCTCTAATTATTAACACAAACAATCAGCTCAGGACCTCCATCAACACGATGGTTTATACTGGGGAGGACTCTGTGCATTTTTTACCTGTTACATTTATTAGAATTTCAAACATGTTAACTTCATTGCCAATTATGAATTATATAAAGTGCTGATTATTTTTAGACAGATATTGCAAGAGTAAGTTTTCTCCTCTAGGAAAGAAGGATGATTAATGCCATTACAAAGAAAGTTTATGAGAGAAAGAAAAATATTTCTCTGTAGGTGGAAGTGTTTTACTAACACTTAGTCAAATGTAGACACAATAAAACATCCACAGTGTTCAGTCTTCCGCCCTCTTAACTGGAAGTCTGTGGCAAGATTTCAGAACAGAGCACAGGCTGGGGCCCTTACCCCTAGAGTATTGTGATCTGCTCCCATCTACTACAGGAAGTTAGTATGGAGTTTGAAGTTATCACTCACTTCTCTCTGTTCCATGAGTAGATCCTGAATATTCCATACAGAAGTCATACATACTAAAGTTCTTTTCTCAGAGCAGAAGATATGACATATGAAGCCATTCCACCATGTCCTTCCAAAAGCAAGACACAGAAGTAGGGGAATGAACAATTAATTTGAACATCTGAGCTGAATCTAGGTGGAGATATAGAGACCCAGACCATAAGCATTAGAGGAGGCTGGCATTTGATTTGACCTGGTGATCCTATTTTGAAGCTAAGGAAGGTAGAAGACACTACTGGTAAACACAGTGAAAGAAGACACTTCTGCGGGGCAGGGTTTGGGAGCTCCTGTCCATATTTTCTTAAATATCGCTTAATATGGGAGGACCCAGCACACTGAAGGCAGTGCCATGCCTGGGCAGGTGGGAATGAGCCGTATACAAAAACAACCGAATACAAGCTTGGGAGTAAGCCAGTTAGTAAGCTCTGTTCCTTCATGGTCTTTGTTTTGTTCCTGCCTCCAGTTTCCCGTCATGCTTGAATTCCTGTACTGTCTTCTCTCAATGACAGACTCTAACTTGCAAGGCAAATAAACTCTTTCCTGTCCAAGATGCTATTCAGTCATTATCACAGCAACAGAAAAGCAAACTATGGCAGGCACTCCCAGAGCCCAGGTGGAACTCACTTGCTCCCTTGGCAGTCCTAAGAGACTCCACACAGCCATGCTTCTGTTAACACACGCAGACACATGCTTGCCATGTAGGCAAACAATCCTCAGAAGAGCATGTGAGAACGGCTAAACCCAGCCTGTTCCATTGGCATGGATACTGATCATTTTGACAGTGCTGACCTACTGGAGCCTCTGGCCATGCTTGGAAGACATCATCACCCTTCTCTATCCAAACATCCAAGGAAAGGAATTAGCAGTTACATGTAGCTGTTTACACCACATATAAGTTCTATATAAGTTCTATCATATATAGAACTTAAAGTGTTGAATTCTTGGTGTGGTACAGCCGTTTATTTATTTAAACTGAGGGAAACTGAGTGCTTGCCAGTCTGTTCTTTAGGGATGCTTTGCAATTTGTTTCCTCCTCGCTTGGAGTGATGTTGTACCAGTACCTGCCAGCATAGGCCATTCTGAATCTGGTCTAGGAATTCACTCTGAATCACCTGCTCATTGAGGCCCACCTATGTTTCTAAACTCCAAATCCCGGGAGCCTTTTTCTATTCTACTGTTACCAATGGAGTATCCTGGGATTTGCTCTTTTCATGAATGTTCTGGGCAACACTGACTCACACTGTGTCCAGGGTGTATCCACAGAGGCCTGGCTCTGTGCAGGCTCATAGGGCTGCTATGGGAGGTCTTCAAATGCCCTCCCAGAAATTGCACACACATTCCACTCACATTCACCTCATCGTAAGTGAAGGGGTCATCCATTCCCTAGAAGGAAGCAGGGGTGCTATACTGTGCAGCAATAGTTTCAGGGAGCATTATGGTCTGTATGCAGCTGGTGTCAATCTCCTTCTCTCCCATTAAAGAAAGTTCATTTCTCTCTTCTTCAAGGAAGGCAACTTGTCCCATACCCACTGTCAGGGGTACATTTTACAGTTGATCCTATGTATCTAAGGCTGCCATACCTGCAGATTCTACCAACTGTAGAGCAAGGGTATTTGAGAAGAATTCCAGGAGGTTTAACAAAACAACATTTGAATTTGCTGTCTGCTGGACACTGAGCTGAGTCCATTGAAATGTGGTGATCTATGGGTCACCCACACTATAGTAACAATTTTACCATCCCAGTGCTTTCCAGGGCTCATTGGTTGAGCACTGATCCTCTTGGCTCCCTCAAGCACTATGTACCTACAGCTGCGGTACAGCTGCCTCTGTACATAAAGTGTGCTGCCTTTCTCCTTGTCATGATTTCCTAAACGATGTAGTGTGATAACTTCTTTGGCAACACTTATATTGTATTTCCTGTTGTGAGTCATCTGGGGACGACATCAAGGATACAGGAGGAAGTGTAAGGGTTATATGCACATACTGTACCATTTCAAGAACCTGCAGGTTTTGTCTGTGGCTGTCTTGGAACTAGGTTCCTTAAAAGCAACAACATGCATGTACATGTTCTATCAGATGTCAGGCCTAGACTTGACTTTTATTGGTAGAAAAGAACAGCTAGCTAAACTTTTCTGTCCTCACAGAATACGAACTAAGACGGAAAAGGCTGGAGTGTGATGCCACTCTTCCACCTATAAAACCCCACACGGCAGATCCTGGCTGGGCTGGGTCACCAGGTTTCTTTGATTACTGATGGTTCTGAGTTTTGGTGAGACTCTTGAGCACTATTTCCTCCAAGACTCCTGATTCTTTTGTCTGGGAGTTTATTCTTTTTCCAGTAACCCTTTTGGTCATTGTAGAGTAGGCATTAGAGAATCATCCTCTGTGAGTCTGAAGCATGTTTTGCCCATGAAAGATGGAAATGTAAGTTTTATTCTTAAATCTTCATTTTTCTTCTTGAGTTCTAGTTTCTTTACTAGAACTCCTTAAAACTTAGCAAGCTTCTTACCTGCCATATTCACAGATCTTTTCTTAATGTGGCTTTTGGGGTGGTATGTGCCTGGGCTGTTGTTGGACAATGCCTTTTCTCTAGCCTTCACTTTTCCTCTTTCTGTCTTAAATTATGCACACCCCACCCCTCAGTATGTGTGAGGCTTTGGTTCCAGGACCCCTTTAGACACCCAAATTCAAGGTAATGTATATAAATGTAAAACACTGTAACACTTGTATACAACTTAGGCAGTACCCCTGTGTACTTTAAATCACCTCTAGATGATTTATAGTAACAAATACTGAAGATGCTACAGAAGTAGTTCTTATGTTCTATTATCTAGGGAATGATATTAGTCACTGTTCTGTTGCTGTGACAGAAACACTATGACCAAGGGAACTTAGAAAAGGAATTATTTATTTAGCTTATGCTCCCAAAGGGGCAAGAGTTCATCATGGCGGGGAGGTGTGGTGCAGAGTAGAAGCAAAATCTAAGCACTCACACCTTCAAGCAGGCACAGGAAACAGAGAGTGACTAGAGACGTGGCTTAAGAATTCACTAAGCCCACCCCTAGAGAAGTGCATCTTCCAGCATGGCCACACCTTAGTCTAAGACTTCACAAAACAGAGTCACCAACTGGAGACAAAATGTCCAAATACTTGGAGCCTATGAGGGACATTCTCACTCAGACTGTAAGGTTTGGTTGATGAGATACAACAGAAATGGACGAGAGACTCCACAGGGAGCTAACAGGACGGGTTTATTAAGGGCAGGGGCATGGGCACGGGGCTGGCTTCCCAAGTCAGGAAAAGTGAGAAGACCAGCCAAGACAAGCTTTCTCCTAACTTGGGAGTTGAGAAATGCTGGACCCCTCATCTTGGGGGTTCTGGCTCAGGGACCGGGCTAGTGTGCCTAGCTGCAGATCAGGATGAGGAAGCTAGCTCAGGGAGGAAAACGTTAGCTCTGGGAGAATGAGGAAAAGCTAGCTGCTCCTAGCTGGTCAGTAGGCCTTTTTATGGGGAGAGGTTCCCCATGACATCTGATTAATGTTCAAGGGAGATTGTAAACCTTTGGCCATGAAGCAGTCCCTTTTTACAGATGTTTGTGAACTCTGGAAGTTTGGCTGTCAGTCCTGAGTCCTGGAACTGCTGGGGGGTTTCCTTTCAGTCACACCTTACATAAACCATCACAGAAATGACAGAAAAGTCCATATATGTTCAGGCTGGGCTCCCTTAATAAATATTTTCCATCATGCTTGACCAGGTCCAGTTATAGAACCTCAGGTAAGGAGGGCTGACTGCACAGGAAACATGGCAGGGTCAGCCTTCAGCAGAAGAACCACACTTAAGTCTCTTTTCTTTGTACCCTGAATACTTAAATGCTTTTCAAAGTGACAGCTGAACCTATGCACAGATTTTAGTTGTGAGTGTGGTCTCCACACAGCTGATTCTCCAGGCTCCAATGCCCTGGTGGTTCTGGATGATTCCATCCCAGTGGGGTAAGGGCCACTGCCTCTGCCTGCCCTGCAGGACTCTGAGCTGGCTGTCTCTTTTCTCTTTTACAGCTGTTTTCCAACTCCTTGCTTCGGTTCTAAGATAATTTCGTGATAAGTTCCTAAGCACAGTCATTAGCCCTCAATGCTAATTAACCTTCTTTCCTACCTCTATCCAAAGAGCTACATGCTCATTAGACATGCGTTCTGCCTTATAACAAGAACCAGTCTCAGTAAGTGCTTTGCCCATACACGTCACCAAGCTCCCAGCTTATAGTCCCGAGTTCTTGACTCCTGTCATCAGTGCTACTACCTTTAGTTTAGTTTCTCTAATCGTTGAACCCTATTTTTATCAGTTAGTATATACTAGATTGTATGAGAGAGAATAATAACTTCAGACACACACACAGAGGGAGGAAGAGGAGGAGAAACAGCGAAATCCTTTAAGACTCAGACTTATGTGATTTGGGGTTTAGAATCAGCCAGTGACACAGACACGCATGCGTTTTAGAGGTAGAGTCTGTTAAGCCATAAAGGCATGCTTAGAAGACAGGGGTCTTTAGAGGGACCTTCTGTTGCTGAGATATCACATAGTACCTCATAGGTTTTGAGGTCTCATTGACTTGAGGCTTCTAGAGAAGTTGCCTGATCACCTCCCGTGGCTACTCAAATGCTCAAGAAGACTCAGCGTCCCTGGACCATAACTTTCCTTTCGATGAATCCCTGGACATTGCCCTATTTTGATTTCTGTTGCTGTGAGAAATGTGTTAGACTGGGTAATCTATAAAGACTAGAAGTTAAAGTCACAGCTCTGGAACTGATGCTGTGGCAGCTCCATGGCGAGGCAGAGCCATCGCTCCTGGCCAGTTTACCTTCCTCTTTCTTTTATCAACAAAATTTTTGGGTTCAACAGAGAAATATTTTTTTACTGTTTATTATTATGATTGTTGTGTGTGTATGTGCAAATGTGGGACACACAGTGCAGTGCTTATGTGGAGGTCAGAAGACAACTTTTGGGAGTCCCATCTCTCCTTGCACCATGGATTACTGGAGATCAAACTGAGACTTTCAGGCTTATGTGTCGAGACCTCTTTCCTGCTGAGTCCTCTCTCCATCACTTCTTCATCTTTTCATAAAGCATAAAGGTCGCCATGGGGGATCTCCCTTCACAGCCTCATTCAATCACAATTGCCAGTGAGAGGCTCTGCTTCCAAGTGGAGATTTCTAGCATGTAAACTTCTGGCTGCGCATTCAAACATGTTTTATTTGTTATTTGCTCTTTTTTCTGAATAGAATCTTACTTAAAGCACAAGTCCTATGTTTCTCTATGCTTATGTATGTCCTTCAAACATGTTGTTTTTAAACCAACAATTAATGCAAGGTCTGTCCTCCCTATGGAAGTATAGCTCTGTGAGGAGCAGCACTTTTTCTGTTGGTGTGAGCTGGTTCTCTGCTGGTTAATGGAGATAGGCATGGTCAGTGCAATTAAGTAATGGTATGGACTGTATTAGCTAATAGACAGCTAGCTGGATCTCACAAGGATTCTTTACCTGGAAATCATTCAAAAGGGTAACTATCGAATGCATTGAGTATTGCTGAGTTCATGCTCTATAAAAGTGCTAAAGTGATAGTATCTAATATGCAATGAAAACTATGAAAGGTTGAAATCCCAGAGATCAGCCCCTAAATTATGCTTGCCCTAGACCTGGTGGTAACTCTTTACAGTAGGCTGAAGGGAACGACCTCTGAGAAGGGCCAGTCAGAGAGAGTCCTTAGGTTCTGTGGTGCTATCTGTCAGTCCTGTCCTAATTCCTGGGTAGTCACAGCAAATATTGGGCCTGTGGACCCTGGAACAAGAGCCCACAATGCTGGGTCCTTGCATGTGTAGCATGAACCCTCTAGCTTTTTGTTAAATCAGCATTGCCTTCGATGGCTTTTTTCCTCTGTAGCTCTATGTTTATGTAATGCTTCTCTTTGTTTATAGTTGTGTGATTTGAGGAAACTCTTGAATAACAGTAGATATTATTGCATGAGCCAATAGTTATGATTTATTTGCTCTATGCTAGGCACTGAGGATTTTCATTTAATCATTTCATTAAATCTTTACAACAAAGAAGGAGTAAAGGGGAGGTGTGTAAATATGATGGGAAGACCCAAACTTTCAAAAAAGACAGCACAGCATATAGAAATTTACTAACAGAACTGCCTCATCACTTCTCTGTTTCAGGAATACCAAATTGACATATTTTTTGCTCAGACCTGGACAGACAGTCGCCTTCGATTCAACAGCACCATGAAGATACTTACTCTGAACAGCAATATGGTGGGCTTGATATGGATCCCAGACACAATCTTCCGCAACTCTAAAACTGCAGAGGCTCATTGGATCACCACACCTAACCAGCTCCTCAGAATCTGGAATGATGGGAAAATCCTTTACACATTAAGGTAAGGCTCTGTGTGGTTGTCTTCTGAAATTCTTTAATTGATACATTTTAATAGAATCTGAGGGAGTACTGCCTGCTACTGACAGCCCAGGAAGTGGAAATCAGAGGACAGGAATAGATTGTTTCAAGGTTGGCCTTGAGAAGAACAGAGGAAGTTTTTCTGTCTCAAATTTTCATTTCTGTGACTCAGAGGTGCAAAGTGCTTTAATGGGACACAGAGAGCTTCTGAGAAGATGCTTTCTCCTCAGAGCAGTGTCCTTCACTCCTCTTTGAATATCTGTATGGACCAAGGAGGCATGTCACCTAAAAAAGGAGGAAAGGATTAGTGGAACAAAGGCAACTAGTTTACCTGATGTATTACATCATGTGGGTTCCAGATCCTGAGGCACCTGCCTGTCTCCTGCCACAGTTTAAAGGACATTCAGATTGATCATAGATCAGGGGAAAGTAGTTTCCTTCCTCTGAATAAGCTCCTCTCCAAGTCTTGTGGACTTGCACCAGGCTTCCCTAACCATCTTTTCTTCAGCGATATCATCATTCTCTCTCATTGCACACCCATTATATCGCCTTTAGTTGTGAGTGATAGGTGCCACTGATGGGGAGTCTGTGATTCCTAATACTGAAGTTTCCATAGCACCAGTAGACACAGACAGACATCAGAATGCAGAAGATAATATCAAAATTTCAGGCAAATAATTTTTCAGAAATGGGCCAATATCAAGAACTACAAAGAACCACAGCAAGGAAGTTTGCTGAAATGTGCTGAGGAAGAGTAACATGTGGAGTTTGTAACAGGTGTTTCATCAACAAATACTAACACACTAGAAAACTGACCCAAAGGAAGCTGACCCTCAGCAAAACAGTATGGAGCCTAGCTGATCCTAGATCTCTTGTAGGGACTTTGACACACATTTGAACAAGAAATATGTTCACATAGTACAGCTACCACCTGCCTTAGAGATTTGTCTAAGGAAAAAAGCTCCTAGAAGTGGATGGATTTGACATGATACCTATGTGGATGAACATGCCAATTTCAAGTAGGAGAAGGATTACATTGAAAAAAATTGAAAACAGGAACCTCTAAGACCTATAAAACAGCAGGGTTTTTTTTTTTTCTTCTCTGTAGCTTGGCTTGTATTTCCAGGCACAGTTGGACTCTTACTAACTAAAACTCCTTCTACTACTGATAGTTAAAAGCAGAACAATAACAATAAAAAAGCAACCAACAGGCCTCATTGTGAACCAGAGTGAGCTGCATATATGGTACAGTGTGTCCTGGGACTATTCCTCATGCCTTTGTGGTACTTTACCTTCCTGGGGGGTCTTGCCAAGGCCTTGACTGTGTTATTGCTGACCCCCGAATGATGCTGGCTCTTCCACAGGCTCACCATCAATGCAGAATGCCAGCTGCAGCTACACAACTTCCCCATGGATGAGCATTCCTGCCCACTGATCTTCTCTAGCTGTGAGTACACCTCGGGTGTGAGCCTGGGGATGGGGATGGCTGGTCTGGGGTTGGTTTCTGGCACACAATCCTATGTTTGGTAACACTGTCATACACAACTAATGAAAACAAATCACAGTTGTGTCATTGGCTATTGGGATATTTTTACTTAAGAATTCCATAGGACTTATGTTGTATCATAAGACAGGTAACATAAGTGGTGAACAACTCAACCCCTAAGGGTAATACTGGAAGGTCCAGACATTAGTTGCTCATTCACTTCTCAAAGAGACCAATGCTAAGGAGATGGGCCCGTTACTTGGAAGCATACAAAATTCTTTTGTAACATTTTTAGACTTAGTATTGTAAGGCTTCATCTTCTAATAAAGGGGGTAAAAAAATCTTTTTTTTTTAAATGTACTTATGTTTCCCCTTGAGCAGATGGTGATTGATACTGATGATATCGAACACTGAGTGCAAAAGCACATCCTAAAGGAAATATCAAATATCAAAATGTATTCGCTTACTTATAAAGCTTTTAAGTAAAGGTCAATATGGAAATGCATCTGTTGAATTTATGCTGACTTATTTTAAATATATTAATCGCAAGTACTTATGTATGACTCATAAACATTTAATAACTGTATTGGCTTTCTTTAAAATTGATACGGAGCATGACTGGAAAACCTGAGGAAATACCAGGCAGGCTGTTTGCAGAATCAAGAGGCATGAACATACATTGCAATTTAAGTTCAGAAAAAGCCAAGATGCAATACAGATTTTCTCTAACTTCCTAAACTTGGTAAAAATTCTCATCTAAAGAACAGCTGATAATTAGTTGGATCTAAATGTCCTGTATTTGTTGATCACACAGATATCCAGTACCTAGCAAGTGGATGTGGATGACTCTGGTGTGGAAGCTTGCAGGCAGATATTTTGGGTAGTTGTTCTCTGTATTTGTTCTAAAAGGCAGAGCACCATCCAAATGATCAACAGCCCTATGAGATGTTTGGTGCTCATGTGGACACAGCACTATTCTGGGTGATCTCTGCAGATTCTCTCATTCCTTCCAATATGTTCATATGTTGTCAACTCATCTTTTGAGTATGTGCTTTGAAGTGGTTATTTTCTACTGCCAGGAATTCTCTTTGCTCCTTTTTCTAATCTCTTGCTCAGTCTTAACAGTTTTGGATTTCTGTACCAAATTTTGGGGATATATGTTGGTTTTGGTCTTTTTGAGACAGAGTCTCCCTGCAACCCCAATCAGCCTGGAACTCACTATGAAGACCAGGCTCATTTTGAACTCATAGAGCTCCACCTGCGTTTGCCTCCCCAGTTCTGTGATTAAAGGCATGTGCTTCCACGCTCATCCTCTTTACCAAATTTTTAATGATTTTTATTTTGAAATTTATTGAAAAATATTCATCTTCATGGGAATCCATCTTCAAAAATCAGTTGCTGTTGATTTGTTTGAAGTAGTTTCCTGAGACTTTTTCTATGTGATTTATTTTTCTTTGTGATTTTTACTGCAGCCTTGTGCTTGCAAAGCATGCCTTTACTACTGAAATAAAACCTTACCCATCCTTGCAGCTTTGCAAGTGACGCTGAGCTTTTTCCCATGGTGATTGCTGACCTGGTTGGTCCAACTGCACATTCATGATTCCTGGTGCAGAATATCATCTTCTGTGTCTGACTTCTTTTACTCATCAAGAAGCCTTTGTGATTCATACGTGTTGGCATGTGCTTTGGCAGCCCATTTTTCTATCAGCATAAAGTCTAAGCCTGAGAAGCTGGGCTGTGCATATTGTGTGAACCTTAAGTCTATGCATATTTGAAATTTGGGGCCTAGAATTACAAATTCTTGGGATGGAAAAAGCACCTTTTCTGCTGTGCTCTTCCACAGTCAAGGCTGGGCAGGTGAATCACTTTCTGAGTGATTTTTCAGGAGAGAACTTGCTGAGGATTTTTTGCTTCTGGAATCCATCTTCTGCCATGACCTGGCATTCATCCTGGTTTTGTCCTTTGCCTGAGTGAAGGATCCCAGAAGTAGGCAGGTAGATAGCAGGACTTCTAGTGCTCTCGTGTGGGCATTTCTCCTGAGATTCTTCTCTTCCTCAAATGGTGTCCCTTATATCCTCATGGTTTCAAAACGTGTTGGAATGTTCTGCAAAGCTTTTTAAGCTTTCCATTCCAGAATCTGATTATCTATGCATGAAATTTGCCATACTTCCAGAAAGGAAATTGCTTGTATGGACTGTATAGCTTAAAGAAATAGAGTAGCTTTTAAAGAGGCTTAATATACACCACTTAAAGAGACCTAATATACACCGCTTAAAGAAACACTACTCTAAAAGCTTGACTATCAGCAGTGCCTTTCTGGAACCAGTTGATAATTAGAATAAAGTTCCAGGAAGAAGTCTCCCACAGTTTTTAAGACCAGACATATTTAATTCCATGTCTCTAGTAAAGAAAGAAATTGAAAAGTGGTCAGAATGAAATAAAAGACAGATACCTAAGAGGCTTATATACAGCAGAAGAAAGGGCAACTTTTATCATTTAGGTAAGTAAAAGCTATTACATCTAAAAACAAATGAGATGATCAAACATGTTTAAGGACAAATAAGGACACATTTTGCAAAAACAAAACAGGCTATAGAACACTAGATATACATTAGAATGTCCCATGACATGGTGTCCATGTCATGAGCAGCAGTGCTGATACAACAGAGATCTGATGAGACTGACAGTTACTTTGGAAGACAGATGAATAGCTTATTACAAAATTAAATTAAATTAAATTTTGTTATATGATTCTGGATTTGTACTCATTAATATTTGCTGATGTATCCACACTGAAACCTGCATGCAAGTGCTTATAGCAACCTTTCATCACTGACCAAATCTGGAAGTCATCAGTGAATGGATAAAGAAGCTGTATATCCAGGCAGCGGGGTGTTATTCAACACTAAAAAGAAATGAGCAATCGAGCCCTAAAATGGCATAGAGCAAGCGTACATAGGTACTGCTGAGTGAGAGAAGCCAATCTGAAAAGGCCGCATGCTGCTTCCAACTGTATGGCATTCTGGAAAATTCAGAAGTATAGAGATACTGGGAAGATTTTTGGGGGATCAGAGGTGAATAGGTGGAGCACAGACATTTTTTAGTACCGTGACTATAATCTGATACTACAACACAGAATATTTGACATTTTCCACTTAGTCAAATCCATCGAATACTACCAAGAATGAGGCTAATGTGAGGCAGGGCTTAAGCAGATAAGGCAGTGGGTTCACTGATTTTAGTGTATCTAATATGGGACTGCAAGCTGTTGAGCATTAGTGGGGGCACAAGTGGGGAGAACTGGAGAAGCCTGGGAATGCCGTACTTTCTGTTCAGTTTCCCAGTGAATCTGAAACAGCTTTTCATGAATCTCACCTGGAAGGAGAGAAGACTGGAATCTAATCCAATAAGAAATAGTAACCTCTCTAGAGTCACAATAAATAACCAGGGACATAAATATAAAATTTTAAACTTTGCTCTCAAAAGATTTTAAATTTATTTTTATTTTATGTGTTAGTATTTTGCCTGCATCATCTAAGTGCACAATATACATACAAGGCCTATGGAGGCCAGAGGAGGTCATTGGAGCCCTGGAACTTGGAGTTACAGACAGGGTTTAGCTGCCATGTAGGTTCTGGGAACTGAACCAAGGTCCTTTGTAAGAGTAGCCAGTGCTCTTAACTGCCCCATGTTATTGAAAATGCCCCGCTAAGCTAAAGTCATGCTGGAGCTTCATACCTGCGTCAGCCTGACATCTCACTGCTCTCTCCTTTGGGGTGGGGTTGTTATCAGGACAATGCTGGTTATGGTGCTGATAAGAAATTGAAATTAAAGTGATATCTGTAGACACCATGGTGCTTTCAGTTAAAAACAATAAGCAGCTTAATTTTTCTACTTGAAAATAGAAACACTAGCAAAACTGAAGAGTTATTTACATTTCCCGTCATACAAATAAAATCTAGGAAGTTTATCCAAAAATGTACTGTAAGATTGGAAGTGATCACTAGAATGATCAGGACAGCTTCCTACTCGTTACATAACCATCTTGTGGAGATAAAAACTTAACCCAGGTGACTGAACCAGTATTGCTCATCCTTTACGCAAATGTGCTTTGGCAATGAATTCCCTAACAGAAATGTTTTCCTTCAGTAGGCTATGTAAGTTGTATAAAACTTTTCAAACAATGACAAGCGGATATAATTTCCAGCACATAGTGAGATAGGCCACGTAGCCTTTGCTTTGGTTACTATTTTGGCACAGTACAAGTTCAGTGTCTCACTCAAGCACGTGTGCTCTGCCACTAAACTACACTCCCAAGTAACCCAGGCTTCTGAGTTACCAATAGGGTTTTAAGTTTTTCAAAATAAGTGAAGTTGAAATGTATTTCAAGTAATTTAAAATATCCTTAGATTTCCTTTTGTAGTCATTGAATTTAAGAATCACATTGTAGAAACACAACCCATACTAAGGAAGGCCTTGCTTTGAGTTTACTTAAACTTATTAAATTTGTTAAATGTTCATTTTATTTACTTATGTGGATGAATTAAAAGTGATTTGATAGAGTACCCTGTGTTAGAAGCTTCTGCCATCCAGGATGTGGCATTGGTAGACCACTGTCTGTACTATGTGCTACCTCATATACCTTGAGGCTTAGTGCACACCCACACATCTTAGAGCACACCCACACACCCACACATTTTATAGTATATCCGCACAGCTTAGTGCACATCCACACAGTTTAGTGCACACCCATACAACTTAATGCATACCCACGTTCCTCAATGCACACTCACATGGCTTAATAGATACATGCCTCACTGCACACTCACAGCTTAGTAGGCACTCACGTCTCAGTGCACAACTAGCATGACTTAGTGCACACTCACATGCCTCACTGCACACTCACACATCTTAATAGGCACATGCCTCAGTGCACACTCACATGGTTGAGTGCACATTTAGAGGAAGTTGTCACTGACCGCCGTGATATTACTACTATTGCTTCAGCAAGTTGCCACAAGCCTTAAACCCAAATATAGCATCTTATTCTTCTGCATCGCTGATATCTGAGAGGGGATCCAATAAAGGTGTCTGCAGGGCAATGTTCCTTTCTCTCTGCTTTTCCAGCTCTGGGGGATGCTCATATTCTTTGGTGCATGGCCCCTCCTTCCATCTTCGAAGCTAGCAACACCTCATCTCCCTGTTCCTTCTTCATTTTCTCTCTCTGTTCACAATTAGGAAAGTGTCTCTGCTCTTGGGAACCCCAGTGATCAATGGAGTACAACCACACCATCACAGATGCCTTCTGCATCTGAGGCTGCTAGCTCAACTCTACTGACCAAGTACCCTTGACCATACCATGTAATAAATCAACAGGGTCTGGGGTCTATGATGTGAACCTCCCTGGAGATCACTGTTTTGCCTCCCAGAATTATTAGTCACTCAGAAAATTCTAGAATGTGGGACTTGCTGGCAGATACACCATTGGCAGTTGTATGGTTATAGGAGAACCCCCCAAACAAACAAGTTACAAAATGACCCTCAGTGATTTATGATGGGCTTAATTCTGTAATCTTTGTTTTGGTATGCTTCATAGAAAAGTAATTAAGCTTAAAAAGAGGAATGTGTGTAACTTGTACTTTTAATTCATCCTTTCCCATATTACTTTGAAAATAATATATTTTCTTATTGTCAAATGTCAGCATATGGAAAAATGCTCTTATCTGCTTGGCTGATTGATTGAATTGGAATTTGTGGCTTAATTTCCAGATCTTGTATGACCTGAAATATAAGAAGGCCTGTTATGTAACAGTAGTAATATAGAGGAGCTTTTCAGCTTACAATGTGGATCTATCCAGATGAATGCATTGCTAAGTTGAAAATGTACCAGACTACAAACATGTTGAATACTGCTAACCTAGTGAGTGCCATAATTCAGCAGCAGAACAGCCTCAGGTGTAGAGTTATGATCACAGTGTTGACTGCTTGCTTAGGATGTTGCCATTGCCCAGCATCTCCAGGAAGTATGACATCAACAAGCCTGGGAAGTGACCCAGAAGAACAATTAGAAGGTTGGTTTCTACTGAAGCCATATTGCTTTTACACCATCATAAAGTACAAAAATTTCAAGTCTAACTATCATAAAAATATTAGGATATATACATATATGTGTTACATATATGATTTACTTTTAAATTTTTATGCATGTATGTATCTCTGTGCATCTGTGTATGAGTGCAGTGCTTTCAAAGGCAAGAAGAGGGCACGGAAGCTCCGGGAACAGGAACTACAGACTGCTGTGGGCCTCAGTGTGGGTTCTGGGAACTGATCCTATATCTGAAATAGCAGCAAAAACTCTTAAATGCTAAGCCATACTGGGGTCAGAGGTCAGAGGACGCCCTTCTCTGACTTCTATGGGCATTGCATCATACAGGTGCATTCACGCAGGCAATAAACTCATACATAAAATAGAAATAAGTAAGAGTATGTTTTTTAAATGCTGAGATGTCTCTCCAGGCCTTGACTTATTTCGAAATAAAATATAAAATCATTGACAAAGTGCTAAGAATATAAGGACTACATTTCTATGGTGTGTTTCTTCAAAGATAAGTATCTCTACATACACACAGGTGGTGGGGGAGATTCGATTTGTGTACATTGAAATGGAGATTTTATAGACTTTAATTTTTTTTCTTATCTTGACATATAAAAGTTGTTTAGGCAAAACTAATATTCAGTGCCAATTACTCAAATTAAATTAGGTCTTAAAATAAAACCCAAACTCAGAATATCATTCCTTTAATTAATCTTTTACTATAAAAAGAATAGTACCCACAGTCACAATCTGCTATTTATGAGTCTCTTGATGTTGATCACACCAATGCAGGACATCACTGCTGTTGTTATGTCTTGTGCTGTGTCATCAAAAGTGCTCTGTTTTGAGAACTTTGCCAGTTGTGTATGTAATTCCTCAGTCAACCAATAAAATGGTTCCACTGGATATCTTTGGGCAAAGAAATCAACTTTGAACCTTGTATATCTGTGAACTTTGTACAGAAGTTAATTCCAAATCTTTTGAGGTCTTTAAGTAATAATATAAAACCACAGTTTTTAGACCTAACTTAGTGTTTTATAAAAGAAAAAAAATTGATGCATGTGATCATGTGATCATGTCAGAATTATAAATTTAATCAACCAAAGACCTTGTTAAGAGATTAAAAAGACAAATTATTGCCTAGGAAAAAATATGTTGCGGACTGTGTTTGTGATAAAGGGCTTGAAGCTATGATTTACAAGATGTAAAATCTAATCAGTGAAGAATGTATTTCTTTTGGGAATTAATAACATTTCACTTTTTCATCCATTTGTTGATGGACTTCAGAGTTGCTTTTGCCTTTGCCTGTGGTGAATACTCCTGTAAAGAACGTGTACTAGAGTCTGCTTGAGACCGTACTTTCAATCTTTTGGGCTTGTGCCTCACAGTGGAATTGATTCTCCTCAACTAATTCTTTAACTCTTTGAGGAATTAGAAAACTATTTTCCATAGCAGTTACACAAGTTTTCACTCCCACAAGCCAAAAAAAAAAATCATTCCAATTTTTCTATACTGTTGCCAACTTTTATTTGTTTGTATCCCAGTTTTAAATATTTACTAGCTATTTTGTAGGTTAAAACTTGAATTTCATTATTCTTTCACTGTGTGTGTATGTATGTATGTGTGTGTGTTACACGGAATCAGGAGTCTACCACTGAACTGTATTCAAAGACATTGAATGTATTAATTTATTTTTAGACAAGGTCTTACTAAGTTTGTCAGCCTGGCCTCAAACTTAGATCCTCCTGCCTGCCTCCCAGTAACTGGGGTTGTAGACTTGCACTGTTGTGACTGCCTTAAGGATGACTCTGAGTAGCATTTACTTAATGGCCAATTCTAGTGATTGATAGCAGCAAGGCTATGGTGTATCCTATGACTTTAAAACCATCCCATAAAGTGAAATAAGCAGGGCTTTAAAAGGGTGACAAACACTGTTTGATTCCCTGCCACGAGGTAACTAGCAGAAGAAATTTCACCCAGAGAGAAAATAGAACAGAGGTTAACAAGGTTTTGAGACAGGATCTCCCTGTAGCTGCATACAGCTGACCTGAAACTCACTATATAAACCAGATTGGCTTCCTTCTCACAGAGGTCTACCTGCCTCTGCCTCTGGCTCCTGAATGCTGGATTAAAGGTATGTATAACCATACACAGCTGTAAGTGAATTGAATTACAAGCGCAATTAGTACTAGGATGCTGAAAAGGTCTGGAAGTAGACGGTGCTAAATGATCCCCCAACATTACACCCAATACTTCTGAGGTGAACAGTTAAGATGGTAAATTTTATCCTGCATATTTACTTTATTTTGTTCATTATTATTGTGTTTGTGTGATGAGTATGAGATGGTATAGCATGCACTGACAAGTGTGTGAAGGTCCCCAGACAACTCTATGGAGTTAGTTCCCTACATCCACCTTTACATGGGATCCAGAGAGCAAATTCAGGTCACCAGGTTTGCACTACAAGTGCCTTTACCCACTGAACCATCTCATCAGTCCTCTGTATAATTCTATCACAATTTTAAAATCCAAATCAAAACAGAAATAAAAGCACAAACCATCATAAATAGTCATTAGAACAATGGTGGTATACAAATGGAAAATAAGAACATAAAAAAAGTCAGGAATCTGTAACTACTAGAAAATGTGAGTTCAAACAAAACTTCTCATTTAAAAGCCTTAGAATAGTAGAAGTTAAAAACAGTAGCAAGAATATAGAAGAAATTGGATACATTGTTGTGGGGAATGCAATAATAAATAGTGAGTGTAGAAAGCGTTTTGGAAGTTTTTTTCAAAACTAAAATATCTTGCTAGGTGAACTACAGATTGTTAGCTAGACATTTACCACAGAGAAATGAATAATTATATAATTAGATTGCCATAAAGATCTGCCCCTGAATCTTCAGAGCATGGTTTTTTTTTTTTCTTTCATAGAAATAGGCTTTCTCTTTGAAGCCCAGCTTGGCCTTGAACTTTCCGTCTTCTTTGGCTTCTCAGTCCTGGAGCTGTAGACATACACAGTTTTGCCCAAATGTCATGATTCTTACTGGAAATAATCCTCATGCTTGTTAGGGGATGGGTTGGTGAGCAAGTCTCTGTTTGAACCTTAAGCTGGACTACTGCTTAACAACCAAAGTAAGCAAATTGCTGATTCAGGCAGCAAGTTCTTTGGACTATCACAGAATTAGAGCTGAAAGAAATGAAAAATCTCAAAAGCTTTCCTAAGTCTAAGTATATAGTATTTTTTATTTAAATTTTGTATTTTACGTGTATGAGTGTTTTACGTGCATGCAAGTGCAAACCAAGCCCATGGAGATCAGAAGAGAGCATCAAATTCATCATATGAGCAGCCATGAAGGTCCTGGGAACCAAACACAGGTCCTCTGCAAGACCAGCCAGTGCTCTTACCGCTGAGCCCCTACGTGTCTAGTACTCTCGCAGTGAGTGAGAAGCAGAAACTAAGACAGAATAGTTGACTGAAGGGAAAGAAATGGAAGACAATCTATACTGATGGAAAGGCATCCTGTGTCCATAAACTGAATTTCTTCATTTTATTAAGACGATAATACTCCCCAACATGGTCTATTGATTCACTGCAATCATATGAAAACCTCAGCTTTATTTGCTTAAAAATTTACAAACTAGTACTAAATCTATATTAAATTTTTTAATGAAACTCTCAAATAATTTTTAATGAAACTTTCAAATAATTCATTAAAAAACTGCCTACAGTAGTCAAGACAGTACACTGTACTATTATCATAAAGACAGACATATAGATCATAGAGTGGACTGGAGAGTCCTGAGTGCATTCATAGTCAACTAATGTTGAACAAGAGTACCAACACAATTCAATTCAGGAACACTATTGAGACATTTGCATATATCTGTGCAAAGAATGAAGTTACACTTCTATACCCACATGATACACAGAATGGAAAGGCCAAGCTGCACAGGTTTTGAAGATAACAAGTACAAGTCCTTGTGACTTGTGATGGTGGATTAGCTGTGGCTGTAAGTACAAAAGATAAAATAAAAAAATAGATGGAGTGGGTGCCATGGGATTGGAAACTTTGGTGTTTCAAAGGACTTGATCAAGAGAGTGAAAGGTTAGCCCCCAGAATAGAAGAAGCAGCGATTGTATGTCATGTCTGATATCTCATTCAACAGAACAGCTCATGCCTGCCAGAAACAGCATCTGCTTAGTAACCAGGTATTCCAGTATCAGAAGTTTCTGCAAAGAAAACAGATGTATCAACTTATTGATCAGAAATTTGTTTCTCTTCTGTAAGTGTTAATCTCACCTATATCAGAATGGCCCCAATGGCACCTGCATCTCTTTTCCCAGAGTATACATCAAGAAGGGTCTGAACATGCTTGAAAGGAGCAAATGTCAGCCAACACTCATGTCAGCCTCCTGGAGACAGCAGGGAGTCGTGGGGACTGTGGCCAACTACACATGATGACTGTGAGGCAGCTGCTGCTCCATGCTGGCCAAATCTTGCTAAAACAGAGAATTTAAAAAAGATTTTGCCAGATACATCTAGTTTTCAAGAGCATCTGACATTCTGAATTTTTATAGGAAAGTTTTCAGTATTTTAAAAAATTGGCCATAAATTTACATAACATTGAATGCATAACTGAAGCCTTTTGAACGTTAAGAACTGGGTTCACACTATACCATCTTTCCAACAGTCAGACATCCTCCTCTGTCTCTCAGGGTGACATCATGGCCCCTTAATTTCCCAAAGCCCTCCTGTTCAGATTCATAATTATTATCTTCTTACAGTATAGCTTTGGTCAGCTGTGTCCCATAGCAATAAATGCAAGCTATAATAAGTTTGCTTCTAGACTGATCAAATTAGAAATAAGTGAAATCAATTTTAACACTACATTTTATTTAACTCATCTGCCTAAAGCATTATCATTTTAATTTGAAATCAACAGGAAAATTATTGACATATTTTAATATACTAAGATGAAAATTTTTGAAAGAAATTTGGGAAATCTGCACATTTATACCAGTGATCCTCACAGCTGCCCCCCTCTAGGGTTGTCGAGGGATGAGAGTCAGCTCTGCAAGTTGCTCTCAAAGAGACACAGCCTGACCTGCACCTACTTGTCATAGGACAGTGAAAGCATGCCTCTGTTTCAACTATCTGTATTTGAGTTACTCTGTAACCTGTGTGTGACTTAAGCCACTGTGAGACAGGGTCTCCCTGTAGCCACAGCTGACCTGGAACTTTCTAGATAGACTAGGTTGGCTTCAAACTCACAGATATCCACCTGCCTCTGCTTCCAGAGTGCTGGCATTAAAGGCCTGTACTACCACGCCCAACTGTGATGACAATTCTTAATTCTAATCTTCCCCCTTCCTCCTTATTTATTTCCATCCTCTTTGTTGATGCATGTTCAGTGTTTCTAGACTTGTGATCTATGTATGAGGTTGGCCTTTATTAACATTAAGATAAATCTACACAACTCTTCATATATGTGCATATGGTTAATATAAACCTCACAGACAAGACTTGTGATTTAATTTGCTGCTATTTCTTCATTGTTTAGAACATAGGCTAATAGACTAGGGGTAATATGTTCCAGGGCCCTACTGTGTTACATGTTCCCTGTATCATGAAAATTGACATATTCTATTAACTATATTAACTGTATAAGATTCTAAATAACGCTATCCCCAGTATCCATACGAGGGTGATTTGAAGACCATCCCGCAGGACACCAAACTCTATGGATGCCCAAACCCCTTACGTGGAATGACACAGAATGTGCACATCAGAAGTACACTCCCTTCCTCATCCTTTAAGTCATCTGTTGAGTACTGGTTTCCACTACCTTTCTGACAATATACCTGACAAAAGCAACTTAAAGAAGGAAGGCTTTGACTTATGGTTTGAAGACATAGTCCATCACAGAAGGAGAGGCGTGGTAGTGGGCTGTGATGGGTTGGTCACATGGAACCTGCACATACCATTCAGAGACATATTCTGTTACTTACATTTTCATTTAACCTGCAACTCCAGCTCACGGGATGATACCACTCACATTCAAGGTAGGTTTTTTCCTTTTCATTGAGACCTCTCTGGAAATACCCTAACAGCCACCCAGAGACTTGTCCCTAAGGTGATTCTAAATTATGTCAAGTTGGCAAGCAAGATTAACAACCACAAATCTACCTTTGTCACCTTGACACTCCAATCCCACTTTTAAGCCATAACCTTCCACCTCTGGTCCTCATAGGTTCATGGCCATCTCGCAAGGCAAAATGCATTCAGTCAGACTTCAAAGCCTCCAGAGTCTTTAACAGTTATGATAATGTTCAAAAGTTCATACTCTCTTCTGAGACTCAAGGAAATATCTTAACCATGAGTTCCCATAAAATGAGAAAACAAGTCATGAATTTCCAACATATAATAAGGTTAGTAAACTTTCCCATTCCAAAAGAAGGAATTGAGCTCAGCAAGGAAAGAGCAGATGAAAGCAAGAACAAAACCTAGCAAGGCAAACACCAAATTTTGCAGCTGCATGCTTGGCACCTGGTGCTCTGATGGGTTTGGGCTGGCTTACCTCTCCTGCTTTATTGCCGGTTGTACATGCAGCCTCTCTTTCAGTCTAGCTTTACTTCATCCCTAGGAAATGTCACATGGCACTGACACATTTGATATCTTAGGATACACACTTTCACAGCTTCATGCAATGGCCTCTCAAGGCCTCCTGGCAAAAATTTGACCCTGCCATACATTGCCTTGCCACAGCATCTTTCTGGAAGCTTGGAGAAAAACCTCCATGACCCTTTAACTCTTTCATTTTTCACGACTCCAAATCAGATACCATGGGAATGATGCTGCCAAGTTTGGCTACCAACTCAAGATATAGTCTGATCCCCTTCTACACCATTATAATGACTTTGTGTGCCTTCTTTGATGAGGTCAAGACAATACTTCTCAGATAGTTCTTTCCAATTAGAGAACCCCAAAGTGCTGTTCTCAGTATAGGATCTTTCATGTGTTAGCATTTGATGGGAGAGATCCTGACTCAGGGTATCTTAGCTATAATTACAGTGCAGAATGTGAAGTTTCTCCTCAGTGGCACTAAGTCTTCTGAACCATTACAGCTTCTTCCTAGCCTCCTTGTCTGTAACGCTTCTGCTCCTTTCCTTCCCAAACTGCGCATTTTCCATATCTTTCTGCACCAGTTTCTACACTTTCTTTCATTGTAGGCCTGAATAAGAGCAGTGAACAGTAACTATCTTGCATTGAAATTTCCTCCATCAAAAAATTAGTCTATTACTTTTCTCGTATATTTTAATTGAATTTTTGTGTATTACATACAAAAAATCTTAAACATTTTCATACCCCTCTCCCACCCACACCATCGTATAGCACCCCCCCACACACACACTGGATTTCATGCATTCTGTTATTTATGTTGAGGTTTATTGAGTTAAGTTAATGTCCCCAGATGTCCCTCAGTGCAGGTTCATTGACTGGTGTCTATTCAGCCTACCTAGAGTCACTCCCTTAAAGAAGATCAGCTCTCTGTCATCCAACAGTAACTAGCTGCCAATAGGTCTTTGGCTGAGATTGGGACTTGTTGCCCATTCCTCAGTTCTATGTTGGATTTTCATGTGCTTGAGTTTGCATGGGTTTGGGGTATGCCGATACCATTGCTGCAGGGTATATGAGCAAGGTCCTGGAACCTGTAAGATTCTATGTCCATGTGATCATGCCCCTTCTCCCCTGGGTCTTATAATGTTTCTCCCCCCTCTGCTGAAATGGCCCCTGCATCATGGGTGAGTGGAGTTTAATATAGAAGTCCTGTCCGAGGACCCACACTCTGCATACTCGTATTCTCTATGGTTCTGCCATTTGTGGCCTTTTTTGTTCATTGCCCTCTGTTGCATGAGAGGGCTTTGTTGATGGAAATTGAGAGATGCATTAGTATTCTCTCTATCCCTTGTTCTACAATGTTCTGTGAACTAAGATTTTTGAGGTTCCATTGTAGATATGTCACTTAGGGATGGGCATTTCACAGACACTTATTCTCTGTGTGTGACCAGTTATGGAACTCTGTAATAATCTTCATCTTTTGCAAAAGAAGCTTCTTTGACGAGTGGTGACTGGGATACTTGTCTGTAAATATAAGGATCCATATTTAGCATATAGTAAGAAATTAAATTTGTCTAGGGATGTGACAGCCTTAGAGATTTCTCTAAGAGCTATGACCTCTCCAGCACATGTATTTGGCTATGTTTACAGTACCAAACATAAGTTCCCTCCAACTCAGATGGCTTCAAGTCTAATTAGGTAGCTGTTGATTACCCCCAAGATAAAAGTGCCATTATTGCACCAATGTAGTTTTCTGTGCCTGTCATTGCTGTGGTTATTAGGCCTTAAAGCTGTGGTTGTGCCTTGATTGATGTTCTCCCTTAGCAGATTGCATAGTGTCCTCCAAATCTCTGGAAGTAAGCTTTCAGGGAGGAGGCTCCCAGGTCAGTTCCAACTCCATTGCTCCAAGTCTTATGTCCAAAGTATGTCTTCAGCAATAAGGTCTTACCTTCAAGTTCTGGGATACAGTCAAGGACTGTGGCAATCAATCAATCAAGGACTGTGTAATTTTGGGAGTCTCTTGGACCATGCTGGCCAACAACTCAAAGGGAGGACTCTCTTGTCTGGCACTGTTTCTTGTTATGTAGCCTTCAGTTACACATATAAACACACGTAGAGATGTTGAATGTGTAATTTTTCAGTAGACTTTTTAATTAATACATTTCCCTCTGGTTTTTCATACCAGCTAAGCATTATATATCTCTCACCTCTCTCTTCCTGTCTAACCTTCTCTTCATTCTACAGTAAAAGTAACCTCATTTCCCCCATGACTTTTGGAATCAAATTCACTCAGGTTCTTGGGACATGGGCAGAATCGGGGGAGATTTTTTGCCAGAATGTGAAACAAATGGCCTCAATTTCATATTCTTGCAGAGTCCTTTTCCCTTTGAAACCTCGTAAATTGGGTTTTCATTATCAACCTTTTCCTTGGTATTCTTGTCTTCCAACCTTCCACCAGCATGGCTTTGCTCACAGTGTAAGCATCTCTAAGCCATAGCTGCAAATGCTTCCACATTCTGCTCACCGAGTTTTTGAGGTCTAAGAATTATATGATCAGGTTTACCATAGCAACAGCCATACTCCTTAATACCAATTTTCTGAATCAATTGATTTCTCATTGCTGTGATGAAATATGCACCTGTATAATTTAAGGAAAGAAAGGTTTATTTTGGCTTACAGTTTGAGGACATAGTCCATCATAGTGGGGAACAAGTAGGGACAGAAGCATGAGGTACCTGGTAAAACTGTACCCATACTAATGAAGCGGGAAATGCTAAATGCCAGAGTTCAGGCTTTTACTTAGTCTGGGACTGTGGAATGGCACCACCTGCTTTCAGATGAGTCTTCCCTACTCAATTTAACTCTCTGGAATGTGTGCCCTTTGAAATATGGTAATAAATTCTTCTAGCTGATTTTAGAACCTATCAAGTTGACCAATCACGCGTGTAATGCCTATTGCAAGGCCTGCACATCCCTTCATTCACATGGATTTAGTATAGCACTTGACAGAGGGCATTTTTTTCTGAAATTTTTATTTTTCAAATATTTTTTTACTTTCTGTTGGTTATATCTGCATAATGTGGAACCCATAGAAACATAGCCTAAAAATACATAATGCCAACTAAGTCAGCACTGACTATGGAAGCAGGGGGTCTTAAAACCAAGAAATAGGGATTTGTATTTTCATTTTCCTTCTCTTTGGGAGCTTCTGTCACTAATCCACACACCTCACCTAGCTAGGCTAACTCACAATGTAGCATCCACTCTGCAGGCTTCATTTAAAGAAGACCACAATGGGAATAAGCCCTCTTATTTTCAAGAGATCTATGCAGGTCTCAGTCTTACTGAATGCTTTCACTGCTTATGTTCTAGAATGCTACATAGTCAAGATACAATCTACCATGAGCATGTGCTGTCACCCCAATCATCTTTGTACTATTTTTATTCTGTTGCTGATGTTGTTGTTGTTGAGACACTAGAAAGCCTCACTAGGAAGCCCTGTCTCTGGCTTAGAATTTATTATGTAGACCAAGCTGATCATAAACTCGGAGATATCTGCCTGACTCTGCCTCCCAAGTAATGGTTTAATGTTTTTTCATATTTTAATAATATTCTTTATTAATTCTTTGAAAATATACATGTATTTTTTATTTTATTCACTCCAGTACCTCAACGCAACTCCTCCTCAGGAACTCCTAAACCATCTTCCCTCCAACTTATTGCTGTTATTAACCCCTTAGAGGCCAGTTAGCACTGACCATATACACATAGGTGTGGGTCTATCTACTGGCACATGGGTAATCTACCAGTGGCTACACCCCAGAGAAAAGTGATTTCTTCTCCTTCAGGAATCATCAACCACCAGTAGCTCCTCAAGCTAGTAGTGAGGACTTGCTGTTGTATTCACAATAAGAAGGAAATAGAATCAACTTAGAGGTCCATCAACTTAGATGAATGAATGAGGAAAATATTGTACATGTATATCAACTGTAAAGAAAAATTAAACCCTGACATTTTCAAGTAAATGGATGGAACTGGAAAAGATTATACTGAGTGAGGTTACCCGGGCCCAGAAATACAAAAGCTGCATGTTATCTCTTATTATGGATCCTAACTTTGAATCTTTAATTTTGTATGTTTAACTAGAATCCAGATAATTAGAAATAGGCCATTGAACATAGATACATAATGGAAGAGAAATAGTGAAATATTTGTAAATAAAATTAGAAAGGGGGAGTACTGAGATTTGAAAAGGTTCAGATTTGGAAGGCACTGGGTGATGGGGAAGACGATGAGTAGGAGAGGGTTTAGCCAAAATGAAGGGTATATGAAAGAGCTATAAGGAAACATGAAAGCCTGCAAACCCAAGTAAAATTACAGAATTAGAAGGGACATGAGAGTACAGGGTATAATACTTGGAGTCAAAGGTTTAGGTGGAGATGAGAACTGGGGGATGAAGAAGAGAGGGGCTGGATTGGTTAGCCAAAACTAAAGATGTCTGAAGGAGCCTTACTTAAATCTACTAGCTTATAAGCTAATTAGAATAGTATAATATGAAAAAAGTAATTTAAAAGGAAATGCCCTTGCATGAGTGGACAATGCTGCTCCCTGAGGACATGGATTATTAAATGAAAATCTTAGCACCAGGCACTGTATACTTTCTTACAAGTTATTAGTCAGGGAGGCCCCCAAACAGCACAGACTGTTGCCATTGCTCATTGTCCTCTTAAAACATACTTTTCATGAAGAGATGCCAGGATAAACGGCAATGGAAGCCAATCTAAGATAATGAATCTTCCCCATCGTAGCAGTTCTGCACCCTGAGGTTAGCTCAGGGCTTTGAATTTGATTCACACATTGGCTCACTGTGCTCACATCTCTTCATGGTCCTGGAAGCTGTGAAGAATGTTGATTTGGGAGATGCTTCACGAGGTATCCCAGGTGTCTCATAGTGCAACTTACTGGCTTAATACCGAGTGAAGCAAGCCAAATGCCAGGTGGTGCTTCCCAGCAAGTGAGGCCTCCTCCCATGCTTGCTGCCATGGAAAAAGAGGAAACAGAGGGATCTTTGAAAATTCTTTCTTCTCGGTGAAGGAATTAATCGCCAGATGGCAAATGATACCACACACCATCAAGGGCTCTGCAACCTGACACGCTAACACACAGGTAGGAAGGAAGGCACACTCCTGCTGTACGAAAGTCTGTCTTCCAAATAGAGGAGTTTCCATCATTACAGCCTGCCAGACAAGTAGACACCAAAGCCCCAGCTTTAATTCTTGAATCCAGGTACATTAGAAGTGGCTGGAGGAAGTATTTGATCAGAACTGTGAGATGTGGCACAGCCTCCTGCCTGTTAATGACAGCCAAGATGGCACCAGATTTCCCCTTAGGAGTCAAACCATCTGACCTGAGCTCTTGTGGTAGCTAGCCTCAGCCATCACCACTGTTTGTCTGACCCACTAAGCACTGGTTTTAGGTCCTTCTGATCAATCCCTGCCCCTATCTTGCCATCCCTGTTGATTTGCACACCTGTCTGATAGGAGATCAGGCTGGCCAGTTCCTTCTAGAATAAGAGTCTGTAGCACAAAGGTCATGGCAACCCTCAGCAGGTGGCATCTTCTCCTTGGGTAGAAACCTAGAAACCACCTCACATGGTTGCCTTGGCTCCTTCTGCAAGTGGAAGGAGTGTTATTTCATTTTAGCTTCTGTGAAGCGACTTGTTTAAACCCACTCATGGCAGATCTGAGGTGGGAACAGCACAGACTTCTGGCAGTGAAGGCTCTGTTTGGTTTATTGAATCTACCCCCATGCTCTGTAATAGTTGATACCCACAGGCACAACATCTTTTTCTCTATCATACCACATTGAAGGAGAGAGGGAGGGAGGCATGATAGTGCCAAAAAGGAGAGGATGACTTTCTAGCAACTCTGATTCTATTACACAGTGACCGGTGCCTCATCTTAAGTCAGGAAACTTTCTTCAGTTGTTTAAACCCTCTCAGCTCCTCCTAACACTGCAAAGGGATAAATCACAGCAAGTACACCATGATGGAAAGGACTTGAATGAAAGACAGCATTTACAGTTTCTTGCAGTATATAGTGATGCCATGGACAGTAACATGTGCCATATAACACAGGAGGGAGTGTTATGGATATTGTCAGTTTCTCGGCTGCCTTGGATTCCACCCCAAGAACTGCCTGGCTGTGGTGGACTCAACACATGGGAAGTTCCTTGAGGATGGAGAAAGGAGCCAACTCTCCCAAAGCCTTTCATAATGGCCTTATTTTGCATTCTGGAGAATCTAGCCAACATGTTAGGTAGATGCTTCTGTTTAAGAACACTTGAAAGCACTGAGCTCTCTAAAGGTTACAAATCAAAGCAGATTCACATTTTTCACTTTATAGAACTAATGACTAAATGAAGATACTAAGAGTTCATGGCATATCAGAATCAGAATATTTGATCCATCAAAGTCAAATTTTGCAAAATTAACCAAATCAGAAAAAAAATCTATGTTTCTCACATTACATAAAGCAAAGAATAAAACTAGTAAAAAGGTAACCAAAAATAGAGCAAGCAGCCATACTTATAGGTCATCACCTCTTTGAGTTAGAGTTCCCAGGTATTTTCTATTTTTTTCATCCAACCAAAAAGTGCCAAGAAACACTGGAAAGTAAACAAAAGAAGTCATGCAAAGAAAGGCTGATTCTTTGTGAAGTGTCTTGGCCCACGCTTTTCAAAGTTTTGGTTTTAGACCATGTTTGCCTTTTGAAAAATATTAAGAAGAGAGACTTGGCAATGTGAGCTTTTCTATTTGCAAATACTGTTTGGAGCCTGTGAACATGGTGGCTGAGAATTGAGGAGACGTCAGGTGCCAAGAGAACTCTTAAGTCTCTGGATAAGAACCTTACAGAAACTCTGATAAGCATTTACAAGCAGTTGCAGAGGTCTAGTTTGGTTTTATAGTTGCCTTTTGATTAGTGTGGTAGGGAAGGATAGGAGAAATGTTGAATCACAGCTTAGATTATGGGGGACAAATGTGTTGTTTGCCTTTTGAATCCTCCATATTCCCCCCTTTTATCTTCATTGTTTTCTTTTTTGCCATTTCCAGAGACTTAGCAGTAAAATTACTTTGTGAGGTATAGATGATCTAGACACTTTGTTTCCTGTTTTCTGCTTTTGCTGTTTATGATGCATGTATTTGCTAAAATAATCAAATTCAAAGACCTTTAAAGATAAAGAAGAACCAAGCTGTGTACCACGGGACTGCATCGGCCCCTTGCTGCATGGTATCGACTCAAGAGCTCACTACAAGTCCTCAGTTTCTACCCATATATAAACAAGTGAATCTGGAACACTCAAGACACTACTTGTCCCCCATCCAGTCGTATAATCGTTAACTGTTTCACTCTTACAAGGCACCGTATTCTCTGGAGCCATGGGCGGTGCTGGGGTCTGAAGACAACAGAACAGTGAGTTGTCCTCTTGATCAGCATGCCACACTGCTCCAAGAGTCTCCTGTTATTATTGGAAGAGGACAATGAATCAAAAGAAACTCTACACCCAGATGTTGATGTGCTTCTCAGTGCACAGCTCTGCTCCAGTAAGCCATTATAAACAAAAAAAAAATTAAAATACATGGTGTTTTTAATCCTTGACATCTGTGTCAGCTGCAAAAATGTTCGAGCTAGAGAAATCATTAGGAAAATACTACGACTGTTGCAGTGATGTTGGAGATACCTGAGAAAGCAGGTAGACTTTCATTGTTTTAAAAGTAATTAAGTGGGAGAGAAGTAAATGACAACCAATAAACCTCAATGTCAGTGTATGGGTATGACTGCTGCTACTTTGTATCAGGCTCAAGGCCATATCTGCCTTCCCTCTGACTGATCCAGGCGGAGCCCCAAATAGTCGTCAGGTAACTATTCCAGTCCCTATTTCTGTGCATGCATTTTCCGTCAATTTAAAGGGAGGTGCAGCCTGTTACTCTCTCTCACTCATCTATCTCTTTAACAGATTCAAAAAGCTGAGCTTAGGGACGGAAAGCAGAGCTGGTACAGCTCACACAGCTAGTCAGTGCTGGAGTGTCATTGTGTATTCAGCTCATGCTTCTCCACATCCATCATTTTCTTTATTACCAGCTTCGTCTCGAGGTAGATATTAGCTAAGAACAAACATCAAGGCAAATGACCCCATCTGGAGCATTCTGGAATGTGCTCTCTATCTATCTGTATTCTTATTCTGACCATTGCTGCCTCAATTAATGAATGAGAAACAAGAACCAGCACACTGCAAGGGTCACCTCTGTTGTCTGCATCCCTCCATACCTGAGAGGTATAAAATGAGCCTGTAAAGTCAAGGATCTGCATATTCTTAGAAGGTTGCTAAGGAGCCAATGCATCCTTTGGGAGAGAGGACCGATTCTCCATCAAAGTAGGGTGGTTATGTTTTTGTTTTTGTTTTTGTTTTTTTGTAAATAACTCATTTAATTTTATTCCTCTTGGAGTTTCTCCCCTTGTGCTGTGCTTATTCCCTTGAATGAGCCATGGTGGGAGGCTGCCTCTTGGGTCCTTACACAGAAGGTCCTGCCAGAACCAGTGGGCTCTGGGTACAGAGGGGATCCTGCCACATTGAGTTATCATGTGGTCTGAGCTCCTGAGTAACTGCATACCGTTTTCTCATCACTGAAAATGTATCTTGGCAGACATCAAGGATAACTCCAGGATAACTTGAGCAAGGTGGAAAACATAGAAAGTGATGATCATGAATCACCTTGAAGACAGTTTCCAACAAAAACATTCCCCAGACCCCATCTGGATAACATACTATTTCTTCTTTAAACGCCCCTTCTCTTCTCAAAGCCTGAATTGCTTAGTGCCTCTACCTTATTTGACAGTTCAATGGATATGAAAACACAGGAAAGAATGTTTGCTAAGAGCGTGGTTCTCTATGATTTAGGGGAAGCTGCCGTGGTCCTGCCTCACTCCTGAGTTGATGGACCTATCATATCAGGGTAAGAAAGCACGAAGAGCCTGCCACCCATCCTGCAGTGCTTGATTCTCTGATGAATCAAAAGCATCTCAGATGGACAGGTGCTTTGCTGTCACTCTAACAGCATGAGAATGATGGAAACAAGAAATTTGTAAACCAAATAGTTTCTCCTACTGGGCTGTTAAAGTCAAAATATAATTGAGAAGAATGTCTATCAGTACATTTTAATTATAAATGCCTTTTTCTTGCACACTTAAGTCAATCTTTTCAAGAAAGTTTGATCATGCTGCTTTGGAAAGGTTAGGGAGTTTTCTGTGGGTTCCGAAACACATTCACAGTTGGTGCATAATAGCTGTTTATTATGTGTAGGTGGTTGTCTAAGACAAATCACCTGTATTAATAGCTCAGGAAGATGTACTCACGCAATGTCTCATTGTGGGAGTGACATTTGACTAAGCACATGGGTAGCTCATTAAGAGGGCACATTCCATTATCTGTGCAGCATGCTTACATCCCTGTGTTCTAGCCACATTTCGAAGATCAGAAAAATAAGAAAGATGTAGTTGATGTGCTTTCCTGATTGGCTATAACTGTCTAAGAACAGAGCCACACAATCTAGGTGTGGCATCCTATTATGCGATCATGTGCAGAGGCTGAGGGAGGAGGAATACTTAATGGTGCCTAGGGTACCTCATCTTCTACTTTTGAACACGTTTCTTTTGGGGAGTGAGATCTGGAAATGGTCAGATGACTGCAGATTTTCATGCCTTTTCATGAAGCCATGCCAGCAAAAGAAGAGACTGTGTCTTTGTGGCTAGTGCTCAGTGTTGAAACTTGCATAAAAGGAAAGAAAGCTGAGAGAGGGAGGGAACACCTTTATCTTAGCGTTCTATAAAACTGTTGGGTGGTGTATTTCCATTGATACTCAGTGTGTTAGACTCTTAGCCCATCAGCCTAGGGACGATGCTGATGTGTTCAGCAACAGTGAGGAGCATCATGAATTATTAGACTCATTCTTACTGACTAGACCTTCTCCTATGAGCATGTGTGAGGTAAAAGAGACCTTAGGGCTTCATTTAGATAAACATTTCTTTTAAAAATCTTAACATTTCACAAGATGGTTTGGTGTCTTGTTTGTTTTCTTAAAGCTGTTTTGAAGACTAAGGTCAATATAATGCTTGCATCTAATGGAACTCATTTTGTCATTTAGTCTTTTTAAAGAAAGTTCGTTAAGACATTTCATTACTGTGAAAAGTTAGTATTGGAATCTGAAATCTCTGCTTAAATTAGGTATATTGATACTGTAAACCTTTGTAAGGATATATAATTTTAATTAAAATTTTAAATTAAAAATATTACTTAAATTTGTCAGACATTTTAATACATATATGTAATGCATTTTGATTACTATCACCCCTCATTGTCTTTAATCTCCTTCCTCTCTCCTGTCAACCCTTCTTCTCTTTACAGGCCTCTTTCCTATGTTTATGTCTTTCTGTCTTGCTTTGTAGCCTACTGAGTTAAACCAGGGCCTTCTGTGTGACCATGGGTATAGAATTATTCAGTGCAGCCTGGTGGGATCACCAAATGAGTACACATCTTAAAAATATTAATTCTTCTTCCCCCAAATATTTCAGTAACCATTAAATCATCAGGAAGGGTAGACCCATAAGTGCCATTCCTATCGATGACTGGCTGAAGGCCCAGTCTTGCATAGGTCTAGTGAAGTCAGTTGCAGCTACTTACAATAAGCATTTCATATTCAGAAGATGGAATGTCACAGACTTTCTGTATGTCTTCTGACTCTTACATTCTTTTTTTCCCCTTCTTCTGTGATATTCTCTGAACCATAGATGGAGTAGTATAAATGTCCTATTTTAGGATGAGCATTCAGCTATCCCCTTTTCTCAGCACCTTGAACAACCAAAAGTCCCTTCAGTGTCATCCATCATAAAGAGAAGCTTCTCCGATGAACTGTGCTTTAAGCCAAATAAACTCTTCCCTCCCCAAGTTGATTTTGGTCAGAGTGTTTTGTCACAGCAATTGCAAGGAATTTAGAAGAGATGGCAAGAGCCTGTATTGTTTTGATGATCTCTAGGGTCTTCCTGACCTAGTATTCATAAGAAATTATCTCACATCTGGAACTGGGATTTTTATACAGTAACCCATGACTTCTAGGAGTAGCACTAACCAGCCAAGAAGGATATCTCCTTTCTAACTCTTTTCAAACTTATATTTTAATTTTTCTCTACTTGTTTTTTTAATTGCATAAAATGGCTGTATTCTAATTAACTCACAATAAAACATCACAGAGCTTGTTTAAGGAAGCCACACAAACATTTTCCCAGTCCCAAACTGTTTGCATCTCAGTGAACGTTCGTACAGTTAGAATAACCATTCTGGAACAGTGGAGCATTGATTAAGGTTGTATATTTTACTAATAATTACATTTTATTGAGTTATCCAACACACAGAGATGCACATGCACATATACATGAGGAAGAAGAAGGAGGAGGAGGAAGGATAAAGAAGAGAAGGAGGAGGAGGAGGAGGAGGGGGAGGAGGAGAAGGAGAAGGAGGAAGAGGAGGAGGAGGAGGAGGGAGAAGGAAGAACAAGAAAAACATGAACTCTATGCTAGAGTTGGAAATAGAAAAAAATTTAGCTTTATGGATCTCCATTTTAAATGTTATACTAGAGCCACACTTATATCTAACACATTTTTCATTGGCTTACTAAAGTAATTGACTCATTTCTTTCTGAGAAACCTCCAAATTGATTTCCATACTGTCTGCACCAGTTTACACTCTCACCAACAGTAATAGTTGCTCTTTCATCAAATTTGCCTGTCATTTGATTTCTTGATCTTAGTCATTCTGACCAAGATGTTGAGATTAAAAAAAAAAAAGTTTCATAGCTATTTGTATTTCTTCTTTTGAGAATTCTTTGTTCAGATTTGTAGCCATTTTTATTGAGTTTTCTTTTAAAAGATTTATTTCATTTTTACTCATGGGTGTGTGTCTGTCAGATTCCCTAGAGCTAGAATTACAGGCATTTGTAAACTTCTTGACATGGGTACTGGGGAACTGAACTTGGGTCTTCTGAAAGAGCAGTACATGCTCTTAACTGTTGAGCCATCACTCCAGCCTAAGATTTCTTAATGTTTTGTTTTTTTAGTTCTTTGTATACTTTTGTATTAATCCTGTATTGAGTGCATCACTGATAAAGATTTATCCCACTTTCACACAGCCTCGTTTCTCAATTGACTGTCTCTCATACTATATAGAAACTTTTCGGTTTCATAACGTTCTATTTGACCTGAGTGGCCAGAGCCCTATTTAGAAAATTCTTACCAATGCTTGTATCTTGTAGTGTATTTCTTAACCCTTTTCCTAGCAGTTTCAGTGTTCCTGGTTTGCTGTTGAGATCTTTTATCCGTTTGAAGTTGATTTTTTCAGCAATATGAGAGATAGAGACCTGATTTCTTCCTTCTCCATGCAGGCACTCTTCTCCCTGCACCATTTGTTGAAAATACTCTCTTTGTCAGGTATCAGGAGGCTATAGCTGCATGGATTTAAATGCAGTTCTTTTATTCCATTGATATGCATGTCTGTTTTTGTGCTGTTTTTATTTCTATGGCTCTGTGGTAACTTGAAATCAGGAATGGAGATACCTTCAGCACTGTTTTTGCTCTTGGGTTATTCTGGGTCTTTTGCATTTCCATGTGAGTATTAAGATTATTTTTCTATTTATGTGAAGAATGCATGGGGATTTTGCTTGAGATTGAATTGAATCTGTAAACTGCTTTCGGTAGGATGATCATTGTCATAATATTAAATAATCCAATCAGTAATCATGAGAAGTATTTTTGTTTGGAGTCTCACTTGATTTCTTCAGAATTTAAAAGTTTCCGTTATAGATGCCCTTCGTTTCCTTGTTTAGGTTCACTCCAAGGTATTGTTTGGAGGCCTCTGTGAATGGGGCTGTTTTGATATTTTCCTCAATGTGTTCGTCAGTAGTATATACAAATGCTATGAAATTTGTGTGTTAATTTTCCAATCAGCCACATTGCTGAAAGTATTTATCAGTTTTTGGAGTTTCTGATGGAGTCTTTAAAGTCTCTTATGTGTAGAATCGTATCTTCTACAAATAGGGATACGTTGACTTCTTCCTGTCCCATTCATATCCCTTTCATTGTGTTCTACTGCTCCAGCTAATACTTGGAGTACATACTGAAGAGGAGTGGTGGCAGCAGGTAACATTTACTTGTTCTTCATTTCAATGGAATTGCTTCAAGAGTTTTCTACATTTAGTAAAAAGTTAGTTAGAGGATTGTCACCTATAGCCTTTATTCTACTGAAGAACGTTCCCTTATCCATATCTCCTCAGGATTTTATCATGAAAAGATGTTAGGTCAAAGGTCTTTGCTTCAACTAAGTCGATCATGTGGTTTCTATTTTTAAGTCTATTTATATTATTTATTGCATTTATAATTTTGTGTGACGTGGCCTTTCTGTTGAAGCTTTCAACACTGATTCTTTGTCTTGCAAATTTATTGTGTTGACTCTATGATTTGGGGAGTTTTTTTTCTAGTTTTATTTGGTGTTCTGTGTGTTGCTTGTTCATCGTTGGGTATCTCTTTGCATAGATTTTATTCTGTTTCTATTGAAAATATTTTCTATGACTTTGACTTAGAATTCTTCTTATATGTTCATAGAGATTGTCACATTGTGTCCCATAGATCCTGTATATTCCATTCATTCACTTTTAAACTATTTTATTTGAGTGATCTAATTCCATTACTTTTCTTCAGTTCCTGATACACTGTCTTCCATATGATCCATTCTGTTGGTGAGGTTTTTCCACTGAGCTTTTGGTAGAGTTAAGGAATTTTTCATTTCCGACTTCATTTCTGTTGGAGTTCTCTTCAATTTCTTTATTGATTTCAATTTCTGTATCCAAAATTATGTTTTTCGTTTCATTCAGTTTTTGTGTTTTCTTGGACTTCAATTTACTACTATCTTATTCAAGTTCATTCTAGTGGGGTTTTTGCTGTTGTTGGAGACCAACAACATGTGAATTATTTTCACATGCTTTTAATTATTCTTTTGAAGTCTATGTCTTGATTTCTATCTAAGTTGTTCCCTTTGGGGCTTATTACTATGCGGTTGTTGATTCTGGGAGGAAACTATCTTGGTTTTTTCATATGTTTGTGTTTTTGTAATGGGACTTGGACATATGGAGTTAGATTGTTGGTTGTGTCTTTTGGAGGATTTATATTTATTTATATATATATGTATATATATATATATGTGTGTGCGTGTGTGTGTGTGTGTGTGTGTGTGTGTGTGTGCCTTCAGAGACTAGCTGAGGTCATTGGATCACCTGGATCTGAGTTACACACAGAAACCTGACATGGCAATGGGTCCTCTGGAAAAGCAGGTAGCATTCTCAACTACTGAGCCATCTCCCCAGCCCTGGCTGTGTCTTTTGATATTGGTTTCTGCCTACCCCTCTGCGTTGAGTACGTGTTTGGCTCTGTATTTTTTGCAACCCTGACTTGGCTGGTTTGAGGTTTCATAGGAGATACTTAAAGCCAAGTCTTGTGGCCACTCCATGATATCCTCAATGGGGCATCTTCAGTTATTGCAGTTTATCTATGAAAATGTGTGGCCTCTGACCTCACCAGCATTTGCTTTGTGTGGACTGGCAGAAGTATGTTGTGTGCCGCAATGTCTGACCTGAGGAGCATGTGGATCTTTATAGAAAGGGTTTGGGTATTGAAGACCCATTTGGCTGTGGCTTTTGACCTGGCTGAGTACTACAGACTGGTGTTGAGACAGCAGTAATAAGGTGACTGTTGTAGTGGAGGTTTGTTCTCTGATTGGAGATGCTAGCAAGAACTCCACAAGGATGCTGACATGTATCATTTTGAGTTTTGGTGTGTAAAGCTTTGGCCTCTGATACTGGGTATGATCAGGTAATTGAAAGGTTTCCTCACAGGCTGAAGCTAGAGCATGAGGAATGACATAGGGAAAGTCACTTTGTGTCACAAACAGATATTCCTTATAGGTCCTCCGGGGATGAGTCCCAGAGGGTCAGGGGAGTAAGGTGACTGTGGAGTGGGCTGCAAAGGGCAGGGAAGGAAAGGGTTCTACTTACAGAATGAACAAGCACTCTAAGAGGTCTGAAGATATCAAACTTTGAGTATCAGAGGGAGGGGCACACAACTGGTCTATCTTCATAGTAAGCAGGAAATCAAGGATACATGTTTGGAATGACTGTGGAAATGAAAGATGAGGGCTCATCCTGGAAAGCCAGAAGTGGAGCCCTGTAAAGCCAGTATAAATCCTGGGGTCAGGGAGTTAGAGTGCCTCAGGGAGGACACAGTCAGGGCTTAAAGGGATTTGTGTTCTTCATAGTGAATGGTAGGACCCCTGGGAAGGCAGGTGGGCTGGGGAGCCCAAGGAACCAGAAAGGAGAGAATGCTACAACACTGTGGGTAGTCTTGGGTGCTGGGGGTACAACTGGGGCATTGGTGACTGGAGAAAGAGAGAGGAGAGAACCCTACTCAGTGACAGTGGTGGCATGGGTTCTAAGGATGGCGGGGCCTTTATATTTAATTTTTAAATATTATTGTTATTATTCTGTCTGTGTGAAAAGTATATATGTGGGTGCATGTCACAGATAACATCCCGTGTGGAGAACACAGGTCAGTTCTCTCCTTCATATTTATGTGTATCTGTGGATCAAACTCAGGTCAACAGCCTTGAAATACAAACAATTTTACCTTCTGAGCCACTTTACTGGCTCATTTTTTTAATAATAAAATTATTTTGATCATTACATCAAATTCTGCAAGCACTTATTAAAACATGTCAAGCCCAAAATTGGTGCATTTTCCTTTGATTGTAAACTTACAAACCAATTAAAAGTTAATGACTGATTATTTAGATTTGAGTCATGTGTCTGCCATTTCATTGCTAAAAATATATCTGAATTTACTGATTGGAGTACCTTCATGGAATGACATAGCAAGGTCTTTCCACAGTTCTGACCCTTATCTTTGTGCTTTTCCGCCTCTAGAACCATAAGAAAGACATTTTTGTTCATTATATATTGCTCAGACTCAATGCTCTGGTACAACAGCACAGAACCCTGAGATAGTATTTCTCTACAATTGTCCTTAAATCTAAGGAGCTGAAAGAAAAGCTCTCCCCACAAGCAGCATGTCATCTTGTAAGATCAATAAACTGGGACCATCTCTAGACTTAGGCAGCCATTTTCTTGGAAACAAAAGGAGTTTATGGAAAGATAAATTTCTATAAATTTATGAAACTTTCAAAGATTACAAATATTATTTTAAAAAACATGTATGTGTTTGAACAGAAGACAAATCCTTTTTCATGAGTCTTTTTTCTTTGCAGTCTTTGTGTTTATCGCTGCTTTGGTATTATGCATCCCATCTCCTGCATTGTTTCTCTTTTGGATCTCAGTGAAACATGGCAGGAATAAAAGAAGATATATAGATATAGATATAGATATATCTATATATAGATATAGATATACATATATATCCCCAACCTGCTTACATGATATTGTATCATACTATGCCCTTAAAACTTAATTATGAAACTATCAGGAAAGTTAAAACTAAATTTGGTCAAGTTGATGAATTAAGGAATTGTTATTGTTTCCATCATGAGATAGTTGCTTATTTCTAATCAGTCTCAATGAAAAAGTACATATTGAAGAATAAATGTCTTAGTATGATATTTAGGATTAACTTCAAAGCCCAGCTGGAGTCAGAAAGCCAGTAAGACTAGCTGAAACAAGATTGGGGTTATTTCTAAAGGGTGTGGTAGGATTGGGGGATTTTATTATGCCTTTCTCTCCACTTTGGTGTATGGTGGAGATTTTCATATTAAAAGATGTTTTAAAGGTCAACAGCAAGGCATGGTGACCCATGCTTGTTATCCCAGCACTTCAGGGGAAGAGAGAAGAGGATCATGAGTTCAAGGTATAAGATGTGACTGGAACTCCCAACCTCCCCTCCAGCAGTTCTAGGACAGACACCTTGGCGATTCCAACCAGACTCTCAGAGCCCACTGAGATCTGAAAAAGGAACTGACTTTTACAACTCCTTGAATAGATAAGATTCCCAGCCCAGGATTCACAAACAGCTATAAAAAGGGACTGCTTTCTGGCCAGAAGTTTACCTTAAACATCAATCAGATGTCATGGGAACCCCAACCCCACCCCATAAAAGGGCCTACTGACCAGCTGGGGTCTGGGGGGCTAGAGGTTTTTGGCTGAGCTTGCTCTCCTGGGGAGTTAGTCTCTCGCACTCTCCCTGAGGGAGCTTCTCCATCCCTATCCAGAGCTAGACATGCCAGCCTGGTTCCCCAGAGCCCAAGCCCCAAGATGAGGGGGACAGTCTCCCCTATCTCCTTGAGGAAGCTAACCCCCCAGGGGGGCTAGCATTTCTTCACTCCTGAGTGCAGAGAAGCTAGTCCCAACGGAGTCTCTGGTCCCTTTTCTGAGTCTCTAGAACCCAGTCCTTACATAAGGCAAGCCTGAGCTAAACAGTGACACCATGCCTCAAACAGACATATACCAAACAAGCAAACTAATACCCACACAGATCAAGAATCTATTACTGATGGAGAGGGATGGAGTTTTATGGATGCGGTACACCACTCATCAAAAAAGCCTCTTTCTGCAACAACTGGAGGCTACTTCAGAGTTCCACAATTGGTCACACACAGACAGTATACATCTGAAAAATGCCCAGTTCTAGGTGACTTATCTATAGTGGACCCTGTACCCTGTAGGTTCATGAAGCACAGCAGAACAGGAGATGGAGAGAATACTAGTGCATCCCTCAAGTCTCACCAGCAATACTTCCTTATGCAACACTCTTATGATGCACACAGAAAGCCACACTTGGCCAAGTTTTAGAGAATAAGAGATTGTAGAGTGTGTGTCCCAGGATAGGACTCCTATATTAAATCTCATCCACCCACAGTTCATGGGCCATTTAGGAAGAGGAGGAAGAAAGACTGTAAGAGCCAGGTTTGGGCCATGAATATAGGGAAATAGAGACCTTTGGCCACTGTATGCTTGCTCATGTGAACTTGCAGCACTGGGGACGCTGGGCACAAGGCCTATGCCAACTCAGTCAGAAAGGGCCCAACATGGAGTGCCCTTAGCCCAGAAACTGTTGGCAACTGATTACTCTGGGTGAGGGAGCTTAGATTTTCTTTAAGATCTCTAGGTAGGCTGACTAGACTCCAGTGTATGAACTTGCACTGAAGGACATCTGTATACAAACGCTTGACCAGATAGGACTTAGCATATATGACACAATGCATGAGGTCCAGTGGGAAGAGGGTTTGGGGTCACATAGATGTGGGAGCGGGGTGTCTATTTGATTAAGAGCTATTGTATGAAATACACAAAAGCTCGATAAAAATATTAAAGAATAAAAGAATGAAAGCTTTCATGTTTTATTTTCTTTTGATGTGCACTAATGTAGACAGCTTGCCTGCTGCATACGCTGGGAACCTATTGGATTGAGGCTGCTGACATGCCAACTGTCTGTGCCATCTATTAAGGGGCAGTTTTGTCAGAAGTCTGGTCAGTCACAAATGTGCTATACTGAGCTTTGCTGCAAGGTGAGAATCAGGCAGGGATGGAATGGGGGCAGTATTAAAGGAAGTACTCTGTGCAGGAGCTACAGCCCCACTATCTGGTAGCTGGCATACAATGAAGTCTTCGTATGGATGCTGAAGTTTGACAGTGAGGCCACACACACCCTGTAAGAAGACTTGAGGTGTCCTTTGCTTTGCTCACTCTACTTTACCAACATGGCTCAAACCAGTAAGGGCAGAACTGAAAAAAACTGAGTTACATGGGGGTGTCTGCATTCCAAGAGGGGAGATCTACCCTAATTTCCTGCTCCTTCAAGTCTCTGGACAGGAGAACCTACTGTATTTAACATGCTGTATCCTTGAAAACAAAATATATCGTTTTTATTGTTTTATCTCTTTCTCTGACTCTATGGCACTATGTTCGGTTTCAGTCAGATCTGAACATGTCTTATAAAGACCTGTAGCTTCATTTAATGAGAAAATGTGCATTCATTCTGTTCTTTGATTTTGCAAGTCATCAGTCAGACAAAACAATGGTAGGATAAACAATCCCTTTATATATAAGCCAGGACATTATAAATTATGATTTGAAACTGAAGAAGGAAAGAAACATTTTCAATCTATAATCTATCACTATGGTTAAAAGTGTAAGAAAACAAAATACAAAATAATATATATATATACACATTATATATATTTATAAACACAGACATATATTTATCTCAGTGCATTACATGCATGCAGTCCCATCTGGGTGCATTTGTGAACCTTTCTATGGGTGTGGATAGGAAAATGCATGTGGTTTTTGAATATTTAGTAGATAGTTTCTATTTTCATGCATCGTTATCTAAGCCACATCCAGACAGGCGTTTTCTGTAAGACACAGTCAAAGCAGAAGGTTATGTAAGCCAGAGAAGTCACGCCAAGATTATCTAAACATCTTTTTAAAAACCTTAAGCTTTTCCAATTGAGTTTATAGACAGTTATTTCACTTTCTTTTCCTCCTCCTTTTTTCTCCTTTCTCTCTTCTTCCTTGTTCCTTTCTTCCTCTTCTTCCTCCTGTTCCTCCATCTCTTCCTCCTCTTCTGCTTCCTCCTTTTACTCCTGCTCTTGCTTCTCCTTTATCATTTATCTACTTCTGTGCCCTCAACTTACTATGTGTTTCTTGAATACTTACTACACTCTAGGCTCTTTGCGAAGTCCCAGGAACAAAGTGAGCCTGTGGGCTTGCCTTCAGGAGCTGAGCATGGGGCATTTCCAGGTCAGCACACTGAGTCAATGCTGTGGGACTCAGCAAAGGGCCTTACATCCATGATGCAGCTGCGACAAAGCCAGGACAAGCTAGTTTTATTGAGGCGTGTGGCTGAGGGAGTATGTGGAAACAGATCCAGCCAACATGCTGTTCCATTTAGTTGGACAGTCCTCATAAGCCTGGGGACATGGCTTATGTCAGAATCCTAACACCAGAAGAACCAGAATTTCTTCATTTCTGTGTTAAACTGCTCTGAATCCAGAGCCTTGAAGTCAATTTGAAGATATTTCATCAAGAAACACTGAGAGCAGTAAAAACACTGCCTTTGTTATTCCCTGTTGCTAATAACTCAATGCCACCAAGTGGGAGAGATATCAAAAATGTTTCAGCTCACAATGGTGAAAGTCATGGTTTCACATCTGGTGATGATGTGTTCAGTAGAAACCTGATTAATGCAGTACAGGATATCACATGACAGGAGACAAGGAGGTGACATTTTTGCATTTTCTCTGGTGGCTGTTCATCTTATAAAGCTAAGAGGATCCAATGATGGGTTCCATCCAAATGGCATTATCAAATCCCACTGCCTTTCCAAAGGTCCCCAGGTCTAATCACCTATGAGAGATTAAATTTCTACACTCCTAAAAATGGGGGCAAAATTTCAATACATACTCAAAGCATATCCAAACCACTTTCTATTAGATTACAAACTTGTTAGCTGTCTCTCTCCTCCAGACATCAGGCTGCATCAAGAACTATCAGGTACCTGCCTCAGGCCTGGTTGGAACAGTAAACCCAGCTCTGACCTTTTTCAAGTGCAAAATAAATTTCTGGGCCTAACCAGTGCCTGGCTCTTTGCCCCCAGTATGCAGGCTAGACCAGGCTAAGTGATGTGATATGCACTTCCTACTACCTACTGAAAACCTGTTAGAGTCAAAAGCCCTGTTTGTTCTGGGGGATTTAGAAAGTCTTTCCTTTAGACCTTATTCCATACCATATATAGAGCTATCGCTCCTAATGAAAATCCTCTTTCCACTTGAATCCTGTTCTTTCCTTTTAGAGCTCGTCTTTTGAAGAGAAATGGGTGTCAGCTCCTTATCACAAACTTGCAATTTTATTTCCTCATGCTTGCTTTGGTTTGAATGCAAGAGAAATGTTTTATGTTTTAACACGAGAGAGGGTTTAACATGAGAGACATTCTGTTGGTTCCCGACAGAAAGCCCACTTCTCTCTAAGGTCTCAGGAGCTTTCCCGAGGCTGTACACCTGCACTCCATTAGGGGATGTTCCCTTTTATGTATCCTTGAATATTATACCAGTCCTTCTGCTCCTCCATCCTGTCTTCAATGTAACCACAGTTTAGGTCAGAAGGCTCAGCTTTGACAGGCTTGGTAAGTTAGTATCAGCCATTTGTTCCCATATTCTGATTGAAAAGACTAGTAAGGATGAAAGCTGACAAAGTACATTTACTATGTTGAGAAAATGAAAACATAAAGGGTTCCAGTAACCCCAAGTTCATCTCTGGGTTACTGCTTTGAGTTTCATGGTTAAATAGAGGAAGAACTTGGCAGGATCAAGGAAAGGTAGACATAATTGCAGCCTTGTGGGTGAAAGTGTGTCCTTGTCCTGCATGATCTCTGTGCCAGTCCTGTAATGTATTCAGATAAATGTTAATTGCTGTCATTGCCTGAGGGGAATGATCTGGTTGATGTCCTCCAAGGTATAGCCTCTCCACCACAGATAATTGTTCTTAACTTGTGAGTGGAGAGATCTGTCCTGGGAAGACTCAGTTCCTAGAATACAAAGGAACAGCAGGGAAGAGGAAGACTGAGTTCACTGCCTTCAGTTTTGGAAAGGGTGAGACAGGGTTAGGTAGACAGACAAGCCTTAGAGATCATCATGCTACACAGTCAAGCAGAGTCTGACTTAAAGCAAAGAATCATGTGCAGAAGGAAGTCAGAGGTGCCAGACTCACTCTGCTTATAGATAGTTACCTGTAAACCCAAGTGAGGAATCAATGCTTTTTAGTAAACTCAGCTTCAAAGCTCCAAATTCTCCCATATATGGCTATGTAAGTGCCCCTTGCAAGGGAAAGTTGCTTTTTTTATCTTTTAGTCACAAGATATTAAGTCAGAAACAGAGGTGGGCAAGGAGTGGCTACTTAGGGGCTAAACATGGTCCAAAATAAATTATAAATAGGCTCTATATCAACATTCCAAATTTTCCACAGTCATTGAAGTATGAAGAAGTTGGTTTGCCTCACAGGAAGTTCAGAAAGATGCAGAAATTTTCTAGGAACTTTTGTTTGCAGGAGAAAGCAAACTGAGTCTGAGCACGCATCTCTCTCTGCTTCCTGATCTGCCTAGATGTGAACAAGCAGCTTTGTGTTACTGGAACCACAGCTGCAAACCATTCCTGCATCATGCAAGATGGAATGTAACCTCAAACTGTGAGCCCAAATAAGCTCTTCCTTCCTTAAACTGCTTCTCGTCGGTTATTTCATCATGGCAGCAAGAAAGAGTAACTTAGATTTTTATGGAGGGAAAAGAAAAGGGGAGGGTCCAGAGAAAGAAGCTGTGACAAATCTCCTTCATGCAAAAGTTTTGTGAGGAGAGTTATTAATGCAGTGAAGAATATGGTAGCAATTTGAAGGAAAAGACTTAGGTCCTGCCTAACAGACAATGAAGATATCCATTCTTAAAGGTTTCTAAGGGATGGGGAGGTCCTTGCACAACAAGGAAACTGCCTTGGCTAATATGTGAAGAGAACCAAGGCCTTGAGGGTCTGCTTATGTTTAGACAACATAATGCTCATGTGGATTTCCAGATGAGCTAAGATGGATAGCCCCAGACATCTGAAGGGCTATGAGTCAGCACAAAATGGCTCACATTGGTATCCAGGACCCCCAAAGTAGACAGTAATGCAATCTCTTATATAACCCATTTTGACAGGAAGCCACCTTGATATGATTTCCTAAAAACAAACAAACTCAGGGAACCAAAGCCCTATGTGCTTTTTCTCCATGTTGTCCTGTCTAGTGGTCTATGTGCCCTCCCTCACCTGAAGAAAATACAGCCTATCTCGTTTACCAGCAGCTCTATGAATCTTACTGAGCCTCCTGGCTCCTATTGGACCTCTGTGCCTGATCCCCAAACTCACCTCTACAATGTTACTTATGTTGAGTAACAGGGGTCCCAGAGGAAGTTGTATTTGTTTTCCTGCTCTATCTGTAGCTTTCTCTGTTTAAGGGCTCAAGTGTCCAGGTGCGATATAAGTAACCAACATAAAGCCGCTGTTTCTTGGGTTCCTAGGTCAGTTTGTAGAATGTTATTTCTATCTTTGTGACACAATTCAGGCAACTACAGAATTCCAGCTCTCAAGGGAGACTTGAGTGTTAACTTGGGCAACCCTTTGGGACTGACTTGAGGCCTTATGACCCAGGCACCATGAGACAGTAAAATTAAATGGTTTATGTAAATGTTGTAGCACAGTACTAAGGCAAATGCCAGTGGTCTGTAGTGGTGTTGGAGTGTGAGTGTGAATGTGGTATTTGCCTACATTCTCACTGGGGTAGAACAAGAGAGGGCAGCGTCCTTCTTCCCACTGTGTGGGCTTCCAAGGATTTGCAGGGAGGGCAGCTGTGTGACATTATCAGCCAATAGACTTAGTAGCTTCTGGAGTGTGAAGCTTCAATGTGCTTCTTGAGGTCTTCCCAAGTACTCTACTTCTTGTGGCAGCATATTTCTGAGTCTCTAGTACTGTTGCTTGTTTACCAGAACTGTAGCTGCTCACTCTGGATTGAGTACGGTTTTAGTCTGTAACCATTCAGAAGTTCATATGCTACAAGTTTAGTCCTTATTGTAATGATGTTGGGAGGTTGTGGAACTTTCAAGAGGTTGGTCTTATTGATAGGTAGTCATTGGGAGCATAACCATTGAGAGAGGTCAGTGCAGCTTTTGGGGGAGTTCATAGTAAGTTATTTAAAGAATGAAAGAGAATGAGGGGGGAGGAGGAGATGGAAAGGGAAGAAAATGACAAGAGAAGATGAAAAGAAAAGATCAGGCTGGTTACTAAATCCCTGTTGCCTTGTGTCTCGACATGTGATGATTTCCACATATACTTTGTGGTGCCATCCTCCATGAAACCCTCATTAGGATGTGAGTGAACTGGGGGACTGAGAAGTGATCATGAATTTCACCTCCTAAAACTTTGAGCTATAAGCTTCTTTATTTAGTATCAGGAAGTTTTAATAACAACAGAAAACTGCGCAACTGCAGTGTCAAAGAGGTGGGGCAAGGCCAAAGTAGTGTTTAAGAATATTTAACTCCTTCACTGATGATGCCAGTATCTAGAGGTTTACAAGTGGATTAGCATTTTCACCAAATGCCATTCTACTCTGGAGGAAAGAAAGGAAGAAAGCCAACTTGAATTAGCTTTAACTGTTAACCTGACACAGCCTAGAATCATCTTAGAGGGAACTGGCCTGTAGGCGTGCCTGTAGAGGGTTGTTTTGATCATTAATTTAGTTAGGAGGACCTAGCCCATTGTGGGCAGTAACATTCCTTGAGCAGGAGGTCCTGGGCTGTGTGAAGAAGCCAGCTGTGTGAGCCTGTGAAAGCCATCAAACAGCATCCTGCAGGGTTCCTACTGGACTTCTTTGGCTGTGAAATGATGTCCTTGGCCAGAGATAAGGCTGTATAAGCAGGCCTACCTTCAGATTCTTGCCTTGACTTCCCTCAGTGTTGGAATGTAATGTCAAATGAACTTTTTCCTTTTATGAGATGTTGTATCAGAGCAACAGAAAGGAAGTTAGAAGAGAACCACCTAACTTTCCTGTGTAAATTTCCGTCAAATTGAATTGAGCAATCAGCAGACAAATGACATATTTGGTTGTGTTGGCCTTGCAATTCCCCCTGCAGGGAATTCAGCAGACTTTCTCTTCTGCAGGCAGAGGATAGTGTGTCCTGAGGGTAGCCACACCACACCATCTTTGAATGAAGGTGAGTGGTCAAAAGTGTGAAAGGAGGAGACAAGTTCTTCTGAGGCTAATCTGTTTTTATAGAGATATCACTTCATTGCTGCTATGTTCCTGTCTTGAGCCAACAGCTGGAGTCAGGCTAACAGAAGATGACATGTCAATTAATCTGTTTTATACGATTTCCCATTCAACGTGTCATTTGAACATTTCTGAAATGAGCATAATCCCCTGTCTGTAAATATCAGGGCTTATTTAGCTCCCGTATTTCAGTAGCCCTTTTGAGAGTAATCTGACTGTGTCCTTATCATTCTTTTTAAGAAAAGATCAGCTTAAGAAATGAATATGTATTTTACACACACACATCATTTTCTTGGTTTTTCACACATTGTTTCTAATGGTGATGACCATAAACATTACTGAGTCATTTGAAATGTGCTCACATGAGTTTGGCAATGGATTGGCTGATCTTGAAGCTACTGAATGTATTTTAGGAGCTCAAATTAGCTCAATTAAAATGCATGCATCCATTATTACAAACAGAAAATCAGAAATCAAATGTCTCTTAGTCTCATCTTTCTGTCTTGCTCTTTTATGGAAATATCTGGAAACTTATCATTGCCATGACAGAATCAGACTGCCATGCATAATCTAGAGAAGAGGTCATCAAGACCAAGGCTTCACATAAGCAGATGCCCTAGCAGGATTTGTCTGTGAGGTTTAGATATAAAGCAAATGATGGAGTTGAGATTTAATCAGGCTGTGAAGTTGTTAAATCAATGTGACCTTGTAAATGTACAGAAAGAGAAGCTCTCAAAACACTAGTTTGGGGCTAAGGGGAAAAAAATGATTAATGCTCCAGGCAATTGCTAACATTTCATTGATTTTGTACATTATAAACCCACTGATGTAGCATTTTGACTTTATAACCAGTGTTTTAAAATAGGCTCACTTGGGTTTTCCTTTTTGTGATTTTATCATGTAACAGGAAATGGAACTGTCACCCAAGGTGACTTGCCCTGTCATGGTGCTCTGTAGAAGCATTTTACTTAATGTCAACACTGTGTTCGGGATAAATGTGGACACTGTTTCTAACTAGCTGGACTCCCCTCTGCACCCTCATTTCACTGCATCAAATGAAAGCTACGTAGTGGTACACCCAAAGACGGTGTCAGCTGTAACCGTTGTTCCTTTGGATTCCCAGGGGTTGGAACTAGATAGGAACAATAATAGCAATTATCTTGATAAAAGCAAAATAATAAATAACATATTCATACACATTTTAGAAGCATTTGCAATAACTTCAGTTTTAAGTGTTTATGAATTCATGTGTAGTTCATTAATAATCGTGTCCTATTGAGTTTTCTGTGATCATTCCAACTACCAACAAAGGCCTTTCTATCCTATTCTGTCTCACATTCCTGATAAAATGAGCTCATCAAGAATCCCCTGAATATTTCATGATAAAACCTGGGGGAGATCTTCACCGATGAGAAGGTGGAGAATATGGAGGGAAGTTGTTACCTTTACCTTATACCAGGAAGTCCTGTCTTATGAGATAAGATTCAAGGACCATCAGACATAGGAATTCACTACAATCTTACAGGATAAGGAGCTACAGAGATGACTCGGTAGTGAAAAGCATTTGCTCCTCTTGCAGAGGACTGGAGTTCCATTCTAAGCACCCATGTTAGGTAGCTTACAGCCCCTATAACTCCAGGGAATCCAGCTCCTTCCGGTATTTGTGTGCACAAACACGTACATGTGTGAGCGTGCATGTCTGTGCGCTGTATGCGTGTGCACACACACACACACACTTTAAATTGTTTTTATAAAACTATAGGGCATAGAGCAAAGAAAGAAAAATATCAACTTCAAAATAAAAGCAAAAAGAGCCAGATAGGGTGGTATATGCTTTAATCTCAGCATTCAGGAGGCAGAGGCAGGCAGATCTCTGTGGGATCAGGGCCACTCTAGTATACACGGCAAATTCCAGGCCGGCTTAGTATACAGGCAGCCGTGTCTCACTTGGAGGCCTACTTCCTGACAAAGATCAATGTGGATTATCACTCTGAACACTGCCACTTAGTTCCTTTATGTCCATACAGGACTATGAGACAAGGATGGATGCTCAGAGGTCTTGCCTAACCTCCGTTCTATGGACTTGGCCTATTTTCCCACATGATCTAATCTGTAAATGAAAATTCTAGAATGGGGAAAGTCCTGCTTTCTTATGGGTTCTTGGTTTGATTTTTTAAAAATGGCTTAATGTTGGTATGGCAACTAGGCCAGATAGAGATAGTCAGCATTATTAGCCACAGAGGGGCCAGCCATCTGAGTGCTTCAGGAGGATGCCACATCAATAACAATGTGAATATCTGTGATGGAGATGGGGACACTAGTTGGAGAAGCTGTCTGACAAAAACAGGGCTTCAGAACTGTAGAAGTAGGTTTTGAAACCTGTTCAAGAACCATAGCAATGAAAGCAGTCCAGGCTGCAAGCATGTGCCACACCATGGTTAAAGCAACAACAGAAAATGGATCAGCTTCTCTTCCTGGAGTTTGGACAAGGATTAGAAGTGTAGGCAGCCCTGGGGGTGAGAGTGCTTTTATTTATCATGGCTTTCTGCAATAATGCTATGGCAGTGGAGTCACATGAGTAGTGAGAGAAGACAGAAGGGAGCCAAGCTGGGAGCATTTTTAAAAGACAAAAGGGAGACATTTAGTCAAAGCTCAGAGGTGAAACATTTCAAAGGGAATGTGCACATCAGATGGTAAGTACAACGGTGTATGCTATTATCCTGCTTTGCAAAACACAGTCCGGATTCTGAAAGCATCTGAAAATTAGAGCTAATTCTGGAGGCAGTCTTGAGCCAGCAGGCACACTCATTTATTCCCATGCCAGCCACACTCTGTTGCCAGATACACTGTTGCCATTCCTCGCCATGCATCAGCTAGCTGGCCCCAGGGTGTGTTGACAGGACAAGCACAGGTGGTCTTCTTTTAGCCCACGATCCACCAATAAAGCAATTCTATGTCCCTCCTTTTTCCCAATCTCTTTTCTCAGAGGAGCAATTTCTCTTCTCTGCCATGTACAGGACCACACCACTTTCATGTCACTCCTGTGCCAATTCTCACCATTTCCTTTCCCAAAGGAAAGGGACAGGGACAGAGAATAGTGACTAAGCACATACTATTGTACAAGTTGTCACTTGTGTCTGGCCTAACAAAATATAAATCAACCTAGGTGTTTCTGAGGCAATGGTACCAATGCATGACTAACTAATAGTTAACCATCACAATAAATTACCAGAATCATAAATTTTACCCAAAGGCCACCACAAACTGCTACAAAAAGTACTTGTACATCATGTGCCCAGCAACATTCTGTACAAACTCAAAGTACAGTCACCTATGTTTCCTTTTCTTTTAGATGTTTATTATTTTATTTTATGTGTTTCCTTGGATGCGTATGTAATACATGCATGTGCACGCATGGTGCCGAAGGAGGTCAGAAGACGATGTTGGATCCTCTAGCACTGGAGTTACAGATAGCCCCTCTACAGATAGACCCTCCATGTGACTCCTTCTGGAAACCAAACTCAGGTCCTCTGGAAGAGTAACAAGTGCTCTTAATTGTTGAGCCATCTTAAGGCACTTCTCTCCTTTGTTTCTAATCATCATGGTCAATTGTTTCAATTGCTTTTGTAATTGACCTTTGTCTCAGTCTCAGAATGTGCTCATAGCTTCATATGGCAGTGTAGTCCCACTGTAGTGCTGCTATTCTGTTCCCAAATAAATACTGTCTTTCTTCAGAGAATATCTCTCTGCCTTTCAGTATGACATGCTATATACAGTAAATTGTGCATAAAATATATACAAAATGGCCTAAATAGGTTTTTAGAAACTAGATTTTTGTCATTGTATTAGGCATGCATTGTGAAAAGCTTCTTCAGATTTCAGATATATCAAGTAAGAAGCTAAATGCACAAATTGCTTTAAATAAGAGTAGTTGTGTTTTGTCTTCAATATTTGTGTCAGTCACATGGCTAAATTCTTCCTGGGCACTGTGTGGATCTGCTCTCTGGGTATTAGTATGATCTCATAGGGCAGGCTTCATCTCTGCGTATCCCAAGGGGTGCATAGCTTTACTCTGGATAATGACAATCTCAAAACACTCTGGGGAATGTGGTGTTGCCTGGACAACAGGCTGTCGAATCACGGCTGGGAAAAGTGTTATTTGAAGACATGATGTGTGGAGCATTGGAATATGGTTATAAATGGAAATGCCATTGAAATTTGGAAATCCATGACTCCATTTGGATTAGACAGATAAATGCATATTCCTGCTGTAAGTAGGTGGATGAATTTTATGTCTCCACTAACATTAAGGATAGTTTCCTCTGTGATTTCCAGAGGGCAAGAGGGAGGAGAACAGGTTATCTTTCAGAACTGTTTTTATATCTGCTTTTGTGGAGTGTGATTGGCTTAGAACAAATCTTTTAAATGACTTTTTTTTAACATTGTTATACCACAGTCCTTTAGTGCCGATCCAGCAAGTTTCCCAATCTATTCAAGGTTGTATTTTTACACTTCTAATCACAATAACAAAACGCATGACAAAAGAAACTTGAAGAAAGAAGGTTTATTTTACTTCACAGTTCAAAAATACATTCCATTATGGTGGAGAGGTCAAGGCAACAGAAGCATGCAGCAGCTGCCCCTGTCCCCAGGCAGGAAGTAGAGAGAGGTGAATGCTTACTCTCTCCTTTTAACTCAGTCCAAGCTTCGGCACACAGAATGCTACTGCCTTCAGTTAGGATGAGTCTTCCCACTCTAGTAATCCAGTCTAGAAATGCTCTCATAGACATAACCTGGAGATTTTCTCTTCTAGGTGATTTCAGGTTCTGTTAAATTGACAATCGGCATTAACCATCCCAATGGTAATCATAGCACATTAATGCAAGTAGCACAGCTGAGCAGTCTAGTGTAAAGGAAATGGGAATGCTTTCCTAACTAATTCAGTTCTTTTCTTCACAGGTATCATTTTCCTTTTTAAAATTTTTATACTGAATTAATTTCATGCTTGCAGGAAAGTTGTAAGACTAAGATAAGGAATGTTCTGCACCTTTCACTCAGTTTCCTGTGTTATATCTTACAACATTTGATAAATTTATCCATGTCTGTGTATGTGTGTCTGTGTGAATGTACGCCACATACTGGGGAGGGCTTGGAGCTGACATTATAGGCAGTTGCAAGCTATGGGCTACGGGTACTAGAAGCTGAACCTGAGTCCTCTGGGGAAGCAGGTGTTCTTAACCACTGAGCCATCTCTCCAGCTCCTGGTTTAAATCTTTTAAAAATACTGGCATTACCATAGTTATCAAATTAGCTGTTTTGCAGACTTTTCTATAATTAGGGTTGTTTTGAAGTCCTCACAGAGATGGGATGGATATACTTGATATCCCTTGCCTTAATACTGATGCAGATACTCAGAGGCCAGGCAAATTGAAGTGCTGGAATAGATTTGCCATGTAAAACCTATTCCTTCACAGTAGGAGGATCCAGAAGACATACCCTCCCCTAATGCCTACAATACTGTAAGAAACAGCTTTGTAGAGTAGTGCCACGTCCTTGAAGAACTGTCATTGCTCTCCCCAGTATGCCAGAGCATAAAGGGGAAACAACAGCTGCTTAACTGGATAGCTTAAAAGCAAAGTTATTCCATCCAAAGCAAATTGGATCCCAGAGTATTAGGGGCCAAGTGGCAGCACTGAATCACCCAGAGCAAGTTGAGTGACTTTACCATAATGAGCAACAAAAGCAGAGCAGTGTTTGCAGTGGTCTGCACTCATGTAGACCCTTTGGGAGCTGATTAATCATAGTGTTCCCCAGAAGGAAAGTACATAGGAAACCTATTAAGTTCTTTCTTGGTCTGTATAAGCAGAAAAACTTCAGAACAAATGAATGAAAGGTTACCTTGAGTCATAGCAACAGAAAAATCATGGCGGGTCAACCAGTTTCTACACTTGAACCAGTTGACATGCCCAGAACATTTCAAATGAAGGAGAGGCCTGGGCCCCTTGATGAAGAACCTTGCTGCAATACTGAAAATTCTTATTATTAATCTTTTCCCTACCATTCCCCCAGAGGACATGTGACCTTTTATTATACTAATATTACACTGGCAAAAAGAAAATAATCAGAATTTGAGTGGTACTACTAGACACTGGCTTGGAATTGACATCGATTCCAGGAGATGGCAAACATCATCATGGCCTCCAGTAAAATTAGGAATTTTACTCATGGGATTCAGGTGATAGGTGAGCTTTAGTCAATGTCTGACTCATAGCAGTCCAGTGTTCCCAACTCATGCTGTGATTAGTTTCTTAGCTCCAGGATATATGATTGAGATAGGTATGCTTACAAGTTGGCAGAATCCACACATTGGTTCCTTGACTGGTGTGAGGACTATCATGGTAGAAAAAGTCAAATGGAAACCATTAGGGCTTCTTCTCCCAGAGAAAATAGTGAACTCAAAAAATATTGAATCTCCAGAGGGATTACACCAATTAGTGCTACCATCGAGGATTTGAGTTTCAAGAGGAGTGGTTCCCACCATGTCCCTTTAACTCTTTTATTTGGTGTGTGCAGAAGATGGATGAACCATGAAGAATGACAAGTGATAATTGCTAACTTAATCAAATAGTGACTCCAACTGTAGCTTTTGTGCAATATATGTGGGTCTTCTCTTCCACATATTAACACATCTCCTTTTTCTTGGCATGGAGCCAATGAGCTTGTAAATCGTTTTTCTCCCAGTACATAAGGACCAGAAGCAATTTTCTTTCTTTCAGCGGGCAAAGCCAGCAGTTCACCATTACAGCTCTCCTCAAAAGTCTATTAATTCTCCAGCTATTTGTCATAACTTAGTTCTCAAGAATCTTGGTTGCTTGTTTCTTAAACAAGGTATTACACTGGTCCTTTACATTAATAGCATTAGACTGATTGGACCAAATGATCAGGAGGTAGCAACCATTCTGGACTTGTTAGTCAAGGATATACACATCAGAAGATGAGAAATTAATTCAACCAAAATTTAAGCACCTCATTAAAATTTCTGAGCAACCAGTGATTATGAGGCATGTAGATATATTCCTTCTGAGGTAAAGAGTAAATTGTTCACCTGGCCTCTTCTAAAAGAAGCCAAATACTTAATGCACTTGTTTGAGTTGTGGAGGCAGCACATTCATCACTTACATGTGCTATTCCAGTCCATGTATAAAGTGATTCAGAAAGATGCTAGCTTTCCAGAATAGGAGAATGTTCTTCAACAGATCTAGGCTGCTCTTTCATTTAGGCCATTGACCCAGTAGACTCAACAGTAGTTGAGGTGTCAGTGGCACATAGAGATGTTGTTTGGCAGACTTTTATATGTGTATCACAATGGAGGCCCTTGAGATTTTGCAACAAGTCCCTGATGTCATCTGAAGGCAACTATTCTCGATTTACTACTGGCTTGGTGGACACTAAATGCTTGACAATGCCCACCAAGATGATATGACCTGAACTGTCCATCAAAAGCAGAGTGTCATTTGACCTATGAAATTATAAAATGGGCACATACAGCATCAATTCATTATCACATGGAAACTGTATATATGTCCATGAAAGTCCTGAAGGCACAAGTAAGTTGTGCCCAACATGAAGAAGTTTCCAAGTTGTCTCTGATTACTACTGCTGCTGCTTCTGCTGCAGCTGCTGCTGCTGCTACTGTGCCTTCTTTCCCCAAGCATGTGCCCATAGCTTCATGGGGTTTGGCCTTTGATCACTTGAGTGAGGAAACAGATGGGGCCTGGTTTACAGATAAGTCTTCATGCCATATAGACACCACCTAGAAATGGACAGCTGTAACATCAGAGGCCCTTTCAGGAACAACCCTGAAGGACAGTGGTGAAGAACAACCTTCACAGTGGGTAGAGCTTCTGGAAGTGCACATAATTGTGCATTTTACATCAGCAGAAAAATGACCAGATATGTGATACTTTAGGCTGCAGTCCATGGTTTTGCTGATTCATCTAGAACTTGGAAGGAACATGACTAGAAAATTGGGACAAAAGATATTTGGGGAAGGAGCATCTGAACCAAGCACTCAAAATGGATCAAAAGATGTGAAGATACTTGTGTCCCATATAAATTCTCATGAAAAGGTGACTTCAGTAAAGTAAGACTTCAGTCATTGAGTAGACAGCTCCTGGTTTAAATCTTTTAAAGATGGTGGCATCACCACAGTTATCAAATTGGTTATTTTGTAGACTTTTCTGTAATTTGGGTCATTTGAAGTCCTCATAGAGATGGGATGAATTAGTCAATTTTTTCCTAGTCATCCCTGTCATGATTCAATGGGCCCATAAACAAAGTGGGTATGATGAGGGAGGTAGAGGTTTTACATGTGCTCAACAACAGGAACACCCCATCGTTAAGGCTGTCCTGGCCATGGCTGCTGCTAATTACCCAGTCTGCCAGCAGCAGAGATGAACACTGAGCCTCTGCTATGGCACTATTCCCTGAGGTGACCAGACAGAAGTCTGGTGGCAGGTTGACTATACTGAGCCACTTTAATCATGGAAAGGACAGTGATTTGCTCTTACAGTACTAGAAATTTGTTCTGTGCATGAGTTTGTCATCATGGCATTTCTGAAGCACTGCATCTGGTTCACAGTCAAAAAAGGATGGACTCATGTTATGGAAATCACTTGTCTTGCTACATTCACCCCAATCTTGAGGCAATTGAATTGACAGAACAGTAGAATGGCCTTTTTTGTCATCTTGTCATCTTGAGATAGGGTCTCCCTGTAGTCCCACTGGACCAGGATCCCCTAGATCTCATAGAGATCCATCTGCCTCTGCCTCCTGTTCAGCATAGAATGGCCTTTAAAAAACTCATTTGAAGTGCCAACTAGATGGAAACAGCCTGAAGACCAGGACATGGTTCTCCAGAAAGCTGTATATGCTTTAAATTAGTATCCGGTATATTGGACGGTCTCCTCCAATAGCCAGAATTCATAGGTACAGAAATCAAGGAGTGAAAATAGGAATGGAATCGCTCACCATCAACTCTAGGGACCAACTATCAAAGCTGTTATTTCTTGTTCCCAGGATACTATGCTCTGTTGTCTTAGAATTTCTAGTTCATGAATGGAAGAATGCTTCTCCCAGGAAGCACAACAAATATTCCATTTAACTGGAATATAAGATTTCTTCCTGGACACTTTAGGCTCTTGGTGTTCTTGAGTCAATACACAAGAAAGGAGTTACAGTGTTAGTACTGCTTCCCTGTAACAAAAGTAAGGAAGCATATATCTAAAGTATAGGAGAATCATTAAAGTATCTTTTAGTGTTACCACATCCTGTGATCAGGGGCAGCTGGAAACTATCATAATCTAATCCAGCCATGGTAACAAATGACTCAGCCATTTTCAGAATAAAGATGTGGGTTGCCCCTACAGGTAAAAAATCAAGACATACTCAAGTTTTCTGAAGGTGAACAAAACACAAAATGGGAAGGGAGAAGTAGAGGGTAGTTATCTATAATAGATAAGCCCACATGTCCATTTACATGAGGATTATAATTTCCATGGCTATTTCTGTCCTATATTATTAAGAATGTTTTATACACACACACACACACACACACACACACACACACACAAACACACACACATTTCTTTACCGTTAGATAAAACACTGAGATAAAATCAGTAGTTGAGTCATGTATATAGACTGTGCTGGTTAGTCTTTGTCAAGTTGACATAAACCAGAGTCATCTGGGAAGAAGGAATCTCAACAGGAATTTCCTCCATCAGATTGTTCTATGGCCACGTCTATGAGGTTTTGTCTTAATTGTTCACTGATGTAGGAGGGTCCAGCCTACTTTGGGCAGTGCCATCTCTGGGTGGATAGGCCTGGGGTATACAGGAAAAATAGCTAAGGAAGCCACGGGGAAGCAAGCCATGAGGAAGCAAATCTGCAAGCAGCATTCTTCCATGGTCTCTGCTTTCGTTCCTGCTTCCAGTTTCCTTCCTGCCTTGAGTTCCCCTTAATGATACATTGTAATTTGTAAGCCAAATTAATCCTTTCCTCCTACAAGTTGCTTTTAGTCAGTGTTTTACTATAGTAACAGAAAAGCAAACTAGTGAATATATGTTATCATATTTATGTTAACAAGATTCTAAAAGAAACATTCCTTAAAGGACTTTACTACCTCTGGTGGGGAAAAAAGTAGTGCATTTGCAGTTGTAAGTGGGAGAGTTCTATCATGTTAGATCATGTTAGGCAGAATTATGATCTTCTTATTGTCTTTATTTGGAATTAAGCCATAAAATGATGTATTTGAGTGTCAGGTGGGCAAAGAATGGAGTTGTAGTGGTTAACAATAGCTGTTAACCTGGGAGGGTTTAGAATCACCATGGAAACAAATCTCTGAGCATGTCTGTGAGGGATATTATAGATTGGGTTAACTGAGGTGGGAATACACATCCTAAATGAGGTGGCACAATTCCACAGATTGGGATTCCAGACTGAATAAAAAGGAGAAAGGGAGCTGAGCATTTATCTCTCTGTGTACTGACTGTGGATACAATGTGACCAGCTGTCTCAGATCCTGCCATCATAGACTGTAATGTGAACTGTGAGCCAAAATAACTGCTTCCTTCCTAAAGCTGCTTTTGTCATGTATGTTGTTGAAGCAAGAAGAAAAATCTCTAATACAGAATTTGGGGTCATAGCCTATTTCTGTTCTCACCTCTGGTAACTTGATCTTTATTTGGCATCACTGCTTCTCTATATCTCTACATACCTGTAGCTTCAGCAGCTCTGTTCATAAGATTCTTTACCTTCTACTATTTTCATAATTTTTCAGTGGACTCTTAGTACTTAATTTTTTGTCTGGGATTCCAGACTGAATAAAAAGGAGAAAGGGAGCTGAGCATTTATCTCTCTGTGTACTGACTGTGGATACAATGTGACCAGCTGTCTCAGATCCTGCCATCATAGACTGTAATGTGAACTGTGAGCCAAAATAACTGCTTCCTTCCTAAAGCTGCTTTTGTCATGTATGTTGTTGAAGCAAGAAGAAAAATCTCTAATACAGAATTTGGGGTCATAGCCTATTTCTGTTCTCACCTCTGGTAACTTGATCTTTATTTGGCATCACTGCTTCTCTATATCTCTACATACCTGTAGCTTCAGCAGCTCTGTTCATAAGATTCTTTACCTTCTACTATTTTCATAATTTTTCAGTGGACTCTTAGTACTTAATTTTTTGTCATTTAATCACACGTTAATTAGGAGCATCTAACACATTCCTTGTGGTCTTCAAAGATAACCCCATGGGATTAAATTTACACAAAGAAATCCGTATATGACATAAGACTCTGACTACTGTATTAAGTAATGTTTTCAAAGAAGAAGAAACAGAAAAGGTCAGAGCAGTGTAGATTCCTTCTCTTAATAACATAATCTTATTTTCTTCCCTTGGGATACTTTCAGGATAGGGATCCCCTCTACTTCTTGTGGCCCAGCTTGTCAAGTAATGGAACAGAAAAATCAAAGGTGCAGTGAGCCACCAACCTTTTTATCCTTATGTGCATATTGGGAAGAAGGTAGGCACTCAGTGATTAAGAATCTGGTAAGAGTTTCATGGGACAGAGGCAATGAAGATAGTAAGGCCACTGCCCATCTAGAATCTAGATTATAAATAAATTTATTCCCAAGTATTACTACTAGGAAACTTGTTACAATTATGTGTATCAAAGCCTGTAGATAAACACATCCTTGGATGGCTAGTCCTAATCATTAGCATATAGAAGAAGGTCCTGATAAACAGGACAGGAACAGAGACATGATATATCCTCATCTCCTCATCGGGAAAACAACTGCATTTCAAGGTTACTGTATAACACAAATAACTGTAATAATATTGAAACTATAGGAATCCAGCTGGCATGAATCCATAGGTGGCCAGGACCTCTGTGCCAGCCATTCTTTTGTGTTCCACTGTGGCCTATCACTGAGTCTTCATAAAACATTGTAAGTTAGACATTGTCATTGGCACAAGCTTTGAAGACTCAGGAGTGTAGGATGTAGCCACTCCCTCAAGGTCAAGCAAATTGAATTACTGAAACAGAAACACACACCGCTGTGACTGAAATGTGAGTGGAACACAGGAAGAGAAGCAAATGAGTTTGCCTGGGAATACAGGAGCTGTGTGGCAGCAGCGAGCTGTTATAGTTTGGATTTTATGTCCTTCACAGGCCTATGTGTTACAGCTTAGCTCCTGCTTGGTGCTATGGGGCGGTTCTGGATCTTTAAGAGATAAGGCCTAGTGGAAGGTCTTTAGATCACTGGAGATGTTCCTTGACATGGAGAGTAGAAGCCCAAATCTTCCTTTCCACTCTTCTGTGTCCTGGTTTGAGATGAGCAGTTTTTCTCTGCATGTGCTCCCAGCTATGATATGATGCCTCATTATGGGTCCTAAACAACAGGGCTTCTAACAATGGATCCAAGCCTTCAAAGGCGTGAACCCAAATTACAGTCTCTCTTCACAAGTTCATTACGTCAAGCATGTGCTACAGTGACAGACATGTGACTGGCCCAGAAACAGGAGGGAGAGGAATCACAAAGAGGTCACTTGCTTCTTGATGCACTGAGTTCTCTACTGATGAAACTCAAAGTTGAAGGAACTCAGCGTTATGAAAGGATCTTGAACAGGATGGCAATGTTTACATAATAAATCATTTATTTCTTCTGAGATGACTTTAATAAATTTATTTTAATCTCTTTATTTTTAAAAAGGTTTTATATATTTCCCTTTGGCATGTTTTCCTTGTTAATTGTATTTTTCTTACTCATACATAATACTAAAAATGGATTAAACAACTTAATCTTATATTGATGATTCAAAGAACTTCTAAATTTCATAAGGCTGAAGACATCATTTTATCTGATATTGTAGCTTTGTGCCACAAATATGCAGGATACCAGTTAGAAAGTTCTGGATAACTGAAATCCATTCCGAAAAATAACCTGATGATGAAAGAATTAAAAATTAAAACATTCCCCAGAAACCCCAGGGTGTCATTTATAAGGCTTTTCAATTACTGAGCCTGAGAATAATAACTTGGAAATCTGCCCAGGTAAACCAAAGCTTTCCTGAGAGAGATAACTGAATGGAATATGTATGACGAAAGTGTAGGTACCTCTTCATTGTGAGATAATACACAGCAATGATGCCTAAAAGCTGGATGAGATTCTAGAAATAGCTTTAGTGTTTGAAGCTAGATCTGCCTTATGAAATTAAAGTACAGAAGAAAAACATTTCATATGTAAGTGCTGATCAGACCCCTGCGCTCATGTTAGACAGTCAAGGGTGGTATGTCACCATTGATGCTTCTACTTCAGGCATTTGTGTGAAGCCATCAGTTCCAACACGGAAGCTTAATAGGTGATATAGGATTGTGGCTTCTTTATTATACCCTAATTGCTAGGTCTTCAGGTCTGCAGAACCAAAGCTATTCCTTATACCTTCAATGGAATCCAGCAGCAAATGCATTAACAACAGCATACCTGATGGAATTAAATAATGAAGTACATACATATATTAGATCCTCAATTTCCACAGCCCTGTGGCTACATAAGTCATCACAAAGTGTGTTTCAACTCAGACAATTAAGATTGAAGTAAGCATTAAACAGAGTTAAGAGGGATAGAATACAGGGGGAACAATACAATGCAAAGATCTTAAAGTGCCAAACTATGCACTTACTCAACTCAGACAAGAGCCAGTCAGGAACACGTTGCTGGCTTTCCTTGGTGAGTTTGTATTCTCTGCACTGAATGACATAAAGTTGTCAGCATCCAGAGTTCTCATTGAACATTGCTCTCATTCTATGTGGGGTCTAAGTTGCAGAGGCAGAGATGACCTGTGATGCCAGGTCTTACGTACTTTGACCACAGTGTATATTAGGCTTTAAGATAGAAATCTGTCTTTGTCCTGAAATCCCGGGAAATCACTTCAGAAGAGCAATAGGAGCCTCCTGCTTCATTAGAAGATTATTTAATTCAATCACACAGTCTTTTCCCTATCAGTTATATTTAATGAAACAAGCCAACAACAAATTTTGTTTACGCAGAAAATAGTTAAGGATAGCAAAATGAAGTGGGCTGTTGGGTACATTACTCTTCTGCCATATTAAATGCTGTGAATCCCCAGGACTCTCATGTATGCACTTGCATGACTCATTGGATTGTCTTCCTAGCAGTGGCTCAAAATGGATGTAAGTCCATGTGTATATTCTATAAACTGATAAACGTGTTCCGCGAACTACACTGAGCAGCTGACTCTCTGTTCTCTTGCGCTCTTCTCAGTTGCAGGGCCAAGAGAACAGAAGGAAAAAAAGATAAACTGAGACCCATGCTGAGTCTGAAGGGCGTCCAGCATTTCACTCATTTCACTCATCTACACCATGACATAGTCATTCTGTGTCTTGAGCACCAAGTTCTGTCTGCAGCTCCTAACAAAATTAGAAATACAGGGTATTTTGTGAAAAAAAATGCTATTTAGAATACACACTTTGAATATACTTGCTCTAGGACCAAACTCTCCATTGACCATTGTTAAAATACTAACATTTTCCTGCTTCTCTTTGACTTAAGACAGTGGACATTTCAGAAAATATTGTCATTACTTATAAATATGCAACAATTTCCCAGTTGTGGAATTAGTCATTAATCTTTTACTCCAGGTGTGAAGATGTAGGTAATCTTAGTAAACCCTGGAGAGTGTTTTACAAAGGAAAGGTCATTTGGAAATAGGAATCAGCTGTTAGAAGGAGAGGCTGACCCTTGCAGCATGTCTCTCTCTTGCCTTATAGTTTATTGCAACGATGGTAATGAAATCTGGTTAATAAGCAAATCACAGCACAAGGGCACCATTCACAGCTATAGTTAAATGACTCCCCAAGGGCGACTAATGATCAGATGCCAGAAGCAAGCTGTATATGAAGCTTGTTTCTGTGATTTGTGACTCTCTTTTGTATATTCAGTAACTCTATATTTCTCTATATCTCAGTCACAAGCCAATTATAATGAGTTTGTCCCCAGATTTATATGAATTTTTATTCCAATGTATTTTAGAAACACAAACTAATATCCAAGTATACTGATATCCTGCGTGTGTGTCTCTGTGTGAATGCATGTGTGCCTATGCCATGGCACCCATGCGGAGGTCAGAGGAAAACCTCAAGGATTGATTGGTCCTTGCCTTCCACATTGTTTGAGGCAGAGTCTCTGTTGCTTTCCCACTGCTTATTCCAGGTTACCTGTTGTGGGAGCTTCTGAGGGTTCTTCTGTCTCTGCCTCCCATCTCGCCGTAGCACTTTTGGGATTACAGACATGCGTGCTAGCCTGTCTAGATTTGTGTGGGTTCTGGCAATTTAAACTCCAGATCTCTTGACTGAGTGTCAAGTACTTTATCGACTAAGACACCTCCCCATTCTTATAATGCTACCTTAACATAGAGCACAAATATGATGGGAAACATATAATTTAATAATGTTCATTTATCTAAATTGGTTAGGAGAAAAAGAATATTATAGATTTTTTTCACTTTTAAACATCAGAAAGTAGTGTTAATGAACAGAATCTCAATGTGTGCCAAAGCAGCTTTTAAGCATAAACCATTTAGTTTTGATTATTTTAATTGACTTAGAATATGTTAAAAATAGTTTATTGAGTTAATAAAAACCTAAAGTGTTTCACAAATTTATATTCATATATTAATACAAGGCTTTTAGCTATTTGTAGGAAATATACTACTGTTGTTAATGTGTATTTTAAAGTTCAAGAATAGCTGAAATAACACTAAAATTCTAGAGTTTGAAGACAATGTTTTCAGTGCTCTTTCTCTTTTGCTATTCTACCTAACTGACCAACAGCCACATTTTATTCATAAGAAAGAAAGGGATCCTTACAACCTTACTTTTTTGGTTTCCTTTGTAATTGAATTTTTGCAAAAACAAACAAACATGGAATGCTTCACAAATTTGCATGTTATCCTTGTGCAGGACCATACTAATCTCTGTATCATTTCAATATTAGCATATATGCTGCCAAATCAAGAACCACCCTTCTTAAAATTTATTTTTATTTTTTTAAATAAGTTTGTTTTTAACTGATACACCAAAATATGAATTTGTTCAGATTAATGGGGTACCATGTGATGTTTTGACTCATCTACATAATGTCCAGTGTTTAAATTGGCTTGGGCACATCTTTCTCCTGAAACACTTCTTTCTGTTAAAAACATTAATCATCTTTTCTTCTGCTTCCTAGGGTATTCAGTAGAATTCGTTGTTAGTACCTTCCGGAATATCTTGCTACCGTTAAACTGTAACTTGGTGATACCGTTCATTACTAATCCTCTCACCCATCCCTTCTTTTATTTTCCCAGTCTCTGGTCACCACCATTTTACTTGCAACTTCCATGAGAACTTTTTTTTTAAGATATAGTCTACGCCTTAAAAGTTTAAGTCTACTCTTGAATTTAGGGAGGACTGTCACTGTGCCTGTTTAATTAGCCCACCTCCAAGCTGCCTCGTCTTTGACTTTCCCTCCAGCAGCCTGTTTCCTGCCCTCTCTGTCCCCAGTCCCACTCACTAATCCTCCAGCATTCCATGGTCCCAGACCACTGCACATGGATGGTCTCACAGCGGCTGCAAGCGCTGGGAAGGCACGGCTCATACTGTGATTGTGCTTCCTCTCAAGTGCTTGGCCTGCTGATCACACCTCCAGCAAGATTATCATCTCAGCTGTTCTAAAATTCCTTCATCAACAAGAAGTCATTCTTTCCTACCTTACAGAAGTGCAAAAGTGAAAGCGCACAAATGAAGGAAGGACTGACAGAAAAGTGGAGACAGGATTTGGAAACTAAAAAAGTCCAAAGCCCCCAAGAGGACTTGGGCCTTTTAAGTGTTTCTGTTGACACGGGGCATGTCCTCTTGCCCTAATTTTGGATTGGTCAACTTAAACAAAGAAGAGAGAGCACATAGGTCACAGCTCCAAGCTAAGTGAGATGCCCAGGTCTGGCCTTGGTCTCATCTAAACTGATCTGGACCTGTCAGCTGGAAAAGGGACGCGACTGGCAGGAGAAAATGCTTACCGGGGCTTTGTCTCAGACTAAGGGGGAGCAGAAAGTGTGCCGTCTCCATTGATTCCTTGTGACCACGTTTGCTTAGCAGGGTTTTAGTTCCTCACACCTCTCCATTTCTGCTCCTAGTACTCCCATTGTGTGTCCTGACAAGTCTGTAATTGCGCCATCCTTTTTGTGTACTCTGTTCTCTCTTCTTGCTTTCTTTTTCTCATCTGCTTTTCCACTTTGGAAGTGCCTGTTGATGCTTCCTGTAGCTCAGTGGTTAGTTTCTCACTCCTGTTCAGTCTGCTGATGAATCCTTCAGTATTTTTCAACTCTAGAATTTCCTTTAATTTTTCTACTGACATTTTCAGGCATTTGTTCTTGCATCGTTCTTTGCCCATAAAGCCTTTAGTGTATTAGTCACATGGGTTTTAAATTTGTGTCTGGTTCTGATGCTTATTCTTTCTCTCCAAATTATTCGGTAGCTCTTAGTAGGCCTTGTAATTTTGCTGTTGGAATACAGATATGGTGTGTTTGTGAAAGGAACAGAGGTCTCAGTGTGGGATTTGTGCTTATCTCCCTGGAAACTGGGGTGCTTCCACTGTTATCTGTAGCTTCAGAGTCAGAAGTTAAGATTTTCTCTGCTGTTCGTAGTTTGCTCTCCCTGTTCCAAATTTTTCTTACAAATTTCTTCAGGAGTAAGGACTGGGAAGCACTGTCCTCTCGTGTGTGTTGCCTGTTATTTTCCAGGATCTCTACTGAAGTGGTAATGTGACATCACAGAGAATTTCTCTACCTTTATTAGTTTCTGGTCTGTGATGTTCACAACCACTTGGTAGCTGTTCCTTTTGCCTTTACATGAAGCACTAAGGCTAAGACAGTATGGGTTGTGGTTTTCTAGCTATACATTGGCTAGGGTCAGATAAAATCCCAGGCAGTCACAGGTTCTTGGAGGGTGCACCCTTTTAAGGGCTGAATGCTCAGAGTGTGTCTCACAGTGGTCCCTCACCTCTCATCCCATTGGAAAAAAGAGGAAATTTTTCTTTGCCTCTTACCATGAGAAATTGATGTTACACCTAGAAGTAAAATTCAAGAAAGCAGGAAAGATCCCAGGAGCTGCATTCTCTCAAGATTTTGTGTCTTCATTTGCATGTACTTGAGCATCCATCCACCCATTATTGTTCCTAACTCCCTAGACTGTTGTTGACTCCCACAAAAGTTTCTGTTCCAGAGCTTCTCCCCCAGTGTTCATGACTCTATACCTCCTGTTTGTCTTCTCAATTTTTAAAGCAACGGCTTGTTGTTTGACTTCAATTCTTTGAGCAGTCTAAGAGTAGTTTTTGATCTTGAGGTTTTCTTATTGTGAGGAAGAAGGGAAGGCTTCCTAGTTCTATATGTACTTGTGCAGGAGCCAGATTCCTCCACCTTTGTTTTCCTGACATTTTTTTATGAGTAGGATATAGTCTAAAATTCCCACTTTCGTCCTCTGAACAGTAGATCTGAGCAGATGTGAGAGACTGCAGAACAGGAGGAGGAATGTTTTCAGGGTTCAGACTTCATGTTGGGAGGATTATGTCTTTGACCTTTGCTCCTGTATGAGCCTGTCCTCTTGTCTTTCCATGTTTATCAAGAGAACTGAGAAGAGCTTCAAGTTCACAACATAACTTATATGTTGAGATGTACCTATTTTTATTGTTTAATGTACCTATTATTGTTTCCAGATTTTCTGAGAATTGAAGTTAGGGCTGGGTCATAAAACCTTATAGAAGATTAAGCAGCAACCAAGTGAATGATTTTTAGCCTCCACATGCCAGATCACATGTACTATGTGTTTATTACACTTCAAGTCAATGAAAATACAGCAATCTATTTTATTTGGTGCTCATACTTCATTCTATTCAATATGTGATATGTCATATAGAGAACATATGTATAGGGAAAAAGAAGTCAGAGAATATACAGAGATGTCAATGAAGACTGTTCTAAGTGGAGTACTAATAACTCGTGATGAGTGAGCCTCTATGCAAGGAACAAACACGTGTAAAAGCCTTATGACAGAACACACTAGAATAGTAATGAACCGCAGGTCATCATAGGTTTTTCAGTGGGAACAGATGTTTTCAACAGATGACAAGCACGATTTGATTTATGCTTTAAAAGATTTGCTTTGACAGTGGTGTGGGAAAAACAACAGAAGAAAAGGGTACATCCAGGGAGACAGTGGAAGGCAAGGGAGGATAGTGATTGGACTAGTGTGTCAGAAGGGATCAGGTGTCTGGATTCTGAGCATAAATCAAGCACATAATGGACACGGAGCAGAGAGGAAATGGATCAAGTTTTTATTTATAGATCCAAATAGCATTGTTGGAGGAGTTCCTTTGGTGGAAAGAATAGAGCTCTCTTTGGGGAATTATTAGGTTTGAAATGTTTTCAAGTTTATCCAGTGGAAGTACTGAATGTGGTTGGATATACTAGTCAAATTCACTGCAAATGTTCAATATACATTTAGAAGTTATCAGTACAGAGTTGCAGTTTAAACCATGAAATAGATGGGATTACCTCAGGTCCATGTGAGTCAAGAAGTGTCTGAAGGTGGCCTAGAGAGCCAAGGAGGAGATGAGGAAAATCAACCCTGTACATTGAGAACACGCACGTGGCAGTGCTGAGCAGGGTACATCCTGGCACTTTCAGACTGTGCTCTCAAGTGCTTCTTCTACTGTAAGAGCCTGCTTAGCTAGTTATCTTCATCTGAGCACATTCTGTAGCTTTGCCTTTGTGATACTTCTTACCTATCACCAGGGTATAAAATCATCAATGTTTGCTTTCCTATCCATTTCCACAGATATCCTTCCAGGCTCTGCATATCAAGCAACATAGCTAGTCAGATCTTGGCACAGACTACAGTACCACACAATGGCTAATTAATTTATTCTTGAGCTTCTCGTTTGGAGAGTGATTGCTTATTGAGTTACTCAAAACAGTTCTGACTTGTGCTTGTTTCCTAGTGGTCTGTGCAGTTAATATTTGTCCTGTTAGTTAATATCTGTTTGAAATTAAATATTTCTAGCATCTCAGTCAACTGTGCAAAGGAAACCATGACACAGGCTTGCAAACTGAGATTTGGAGGAAAATATAACATGCTTAGTAACATTTGAGTGTGAAGCATAGAAGAATAATTATTGAACATAGCTGTGTAGGGCTAGATATGGTGACACATGCCTTTTATCCCACCGCTCAGAAGGGAGAAACAGGCAGATCTATATAAGTTGAGCGCAACCTGATCTACCTAGTGAGCTCCAGGTCAACCTAGGCTACAAGAACTCCTTATCTGAAAATGGAAAAAGAAAATAGTTCTGTAATATTTGTCCATTTTCAGTGAGAGATGACAAGCTTAAAGTAATTTATTAACTCTGTGCCTGCAGAATTCCATGTTTTATTTTCATAATGTCATAAGCAATGAAATGAATCCAGTAGAGAGATATTGGTTAAGCCAAATGACTTATCGTATATTGGACAATGTTGCTGGTTTTCTTAGGAAGTGACTATAAGGAAAGTGCAGCAGATTTTCCTCAATAGGTTTTCTCCATGTTTTTTAAAACATAATTTTAGCTTTTTCAATGAAAGAACAATATTTAGTTTCACTCAATTTAAATGCAAACACCTAAGCTAAATACTATGTGTACATTTAGTGGGACTACAGAATGAGTACCCTGTATTTGAAGATTTGAAACCTAAAATTCTTCAAAATCCAGAACCTCTTTGCCATTGACATGTACCACAAGTGGAAAATACCCCTCCTAATTTCATATTATGGGTTACAATAAAGATGCAGGTACACTAAAAATTATTATGTTAAAATGATCTTTTGGATATTTATATATACATATAAAATTATATAAAACAAATGAACTTTGTGTCTAAACTTGGGTCCCATCTCTAAGATTTCTTATTATGAATATGGAAATAATATTTCAAAATCTGAAAATCAGAAATCCAAAACATTTCTGGCATCAAATATTTAATAAAGGGGACACCCAATACATGTTTTCAAAGTTTGAAACCTAAATTCAAGCCTTCTGAACCCCAGAAAACACCAGGAAAGAGATCTTCTGTAGGGAACATAGAAGATGACACAGAGAGGTCAAGTCTAGGTATTAAGTTTTGAGGGTTGCTTTAAGTAGGATGCTTCAGGGGATGTTCTCATAAAACCTATCTATTCTCAGGAAAAGAGAATGACATTTTAATAGGAGTTTTAAAAACTGTTTTAGTTTCCTTTCTGTTGTTGTAATAAAATACTCTTACCTATAGCAACTTAAGGGAAGAAAGGGTTTATTGGTCTTACAGGTAACAGGACTCATCAAGGGAAATCAGGGCAGAAACTAAAAAGGGATTTGAAGCAGAAAACATGGAGGAACACCATTTGCTGACTGCCTCTCATTGGCTTATACTCAGCCAACTTTCTAATATACCCCAGGCTGCCTAGGGAATGGTGTTGCTCAAAGTAAGCTGTGTCCTCTTTCATTAATTAATAAGACAGTCACCTACAGACCTGCACACAGTCCAGTCCGGTCTTGGAAATCCCTCAGTTGAGACTCCCTTCTCTGGTGACTCTAGGCTATGGCAAATTGACAGATAAAGCTAGCTAACACTAGCCACTGAGAATAAACACAAGGGAAAAGTGACATCTTCATACACATGTGCATACACAAGTGCTCAAGAACTGGGACAGACTGAGTCAATTTAATGAACTGAGTAGTTTAATTCATATTGGTCCCAATAAATTCTTCAGTAATGTTCTGTACTTTAGATCCTCAACCCAGACTGAATTAAACATCAGTATTAATGCACATAAAAGTGGAGTGTAAACAGTCTGTTGACACCACATGTAATAGCCTTGGCCCTAATAATTTGAAGCTTAGTATATCACACACAAACTCTGCACTTAGAGGCTTTCTTCACATAATACCTAATACTAAAATCTTTGTAACATACAGCTGGCTTTCATTGTTTTATTACTACATTCAGATGCTTCTCCTCAACTTTTAATTGTATTGAATATTTTGACTGAAGTATAATTGGAATACACTAAAATTCCCAGAACTTAGATATTCAGTTTAATGAATTTGACACTTGCCTACATCTGTGTATACACCATTTAGAAACATACAGATTATTTTTGTTAGTTCTCAAATATCCCCACATTGTGTATTAAACATATATTTTTTATTATGTTTGTTTAATATCTTGGAGCCTTGCTAATATTGGAAGACTTTCCCTCCAAGGGTCATTCAGCTAATTCTGGAGGAAGTAGACAGCTTTTGAAGTTTCCTTTCTGAGGCTGTGGCCAGGAACCCTTATTCACCATGGGTAGGAATGTAGACTAGTGTACCCAGTATGGAGAACAACATGAAGGTTCCTCAAAACACTAAAAGTAAAATAACCGCATGATGCAGATAGCCCACTCCTGGGTGACAACCAAAGGAAATAAAGTCAGCACCAGGGACAGAGCTTCCAGACTCTGTTTATTGAGGCACTGTCAACAAATGTGGTATAGATAGATATACACAGTGAAGATTATTCCTCTATGAGGAAGAATAAATCTCATTTATAGCAAAGTGGATAATGTTACATTAAATGGGCTAATTGTTCTGTCTCAAATGTGGAATCTAAAACAGTTGATCTAAAAGTAAGACTAGTGATTATTAGAGATTGAGAATGATGGGGTTGGGGAGAGAAGGTTGAATTTGGTCAATACTTGCTAAGTGCATGTACAGAAATACAACATTGACCCCTATTATTTGTATAGTTGATACATGTTCGCATAGAACAATTCATGCCTTTCACCAGTCCATTCAAAGCACACACCTAATCACCCTTTATAATTTCTCAACGGCCCTCTGCTCTCCTGCTAATCACTTTAGTGTCAAATTCTAAGCATTCAAAGGACAGTCCTTCTGCCCCAGAGCCGACAGAAACAACTGAAGCTGCTGGTGCTGTTCTGCATCATAGCAAGGGTTCTCATGTTCATCTCCGAAGTCCTGAGTCCTAACACACTTATGGGCCCAAGATCCCCCTACAAGTTGGCATTTTCCCTCCTTCTGGGAATCATTTCAAGGGTAATTTCCTCTCATGTCTCCATAGTTTTGTAAAAGTAATTATGTTTACATCTTAAAACACTTTATACTAAAACCCTTCCCCACATTCTCATATTACAGATTGCTTTTATTCCTTTGACTTTTTAACAGTCTAGCAATCATGTGTTTCGATGTAGAAATTTGACTTTTTCCTATATGAAGTTTAAGTGAGTTCAACATGTAGACTGCCTTTCCATCAAATTATCAAAGTTTTTGACTATTATTATACTTGAATGCATTTTCTGCCTTTCTTCTGTAATCACCACAGCTGACCATTAGCCAAAAAGATACTGGGTGGGTCTCTGAGATCTGTTGGCACTTCTTCCTTTCTTCTTTTTTATATCTTGAGGGGATTGTCTTATTGAACTATCTTTAAATGTACTTATTCTCTCTTCTGCTTGTTTAAATTTGTTATCAAATTCCTCTAGGAAAATTTTTATTCCATTTGTTATCCTTTCTACCCCAAGATTCCCATGTGATTTGCTTTATGATTTGATTCTCTATTTGATCAATTGACCCATCACACTGGCCTTCAATTCTATACACATACTCTTCCTTAGTTCAACACTGACAATGTCTTCTTTGTAGTCCTGTAAATCCAATATCTAGCGACCCTCAAAAAGAATTTCTACTGGTTGATTTTCACCCTATGTATGGGTGAGAGTTTCTTGTTTCTTTTAATGTTTTTGAGTGTGATCAGAGGGTAGCTGAAAAAGTCACACCTGTATTGAAGATTCTGTAAACTGATGTATTTGTTAGACTTCAGTGATTTTATAGAACTGGAAGGTTTCAGATTGAGAGCCAAAGTCATCTTGATCAGTCTTTAGTTCCCTTAATAACCAGTTATCACCCACCTGTGTATTTAACCTAATATCCTTTTGACTATCAGGTAAAAACTTAGAAATCCCCAGCTTCCACAAACCAAAAGCTAACAGTGTCATCTAATAAGATCTGAGACCCATTGCCAAGTTTCCTTCACTTTTAGTAACCTGCTGATCTGACATTCCCACCAATGTATTTATTAGATTTTTTATGATTGTTTTCTATTCTGTGAGTCTAAAATTCACACAACTGCTTCCATGGTAGAACAGGCCATTCAGGGCAGCCTGATTCCGTGTGCCCAGGCTATGATCATTTACAGTTGTATTAGGTTCAGAATAAACTATCTCATTCCCTTTGTAGCAAGATCTGTGGTTTATGTCAATGCATGTCCTTCATAAAATAGGTTTTGGATCATATACCATGACCTCTGCATTTTGACATGACCAGACTTTGTTGGTACAGTGTTTGTTTGTTTGTTTGTTTTGCTGACCAATCTGGATCACTTTTGTGACATCTGACATACTTTTAGCACAGAATCACTTTCTTTCTTTCAACTTTCTTTCACTTTCTAATTTTTGAAATTTTAAAATTCATAAATGAGTTTGAGTACTCTGATATCCCTTACTGCTAAATTATTTAAATTGAGGGATTTAAGATATCCACCTTGTAGTCAGCCAGGGACTTATATTTTCAAATGCTCTGGCCACCATGTTTCAAAGGGGCAGGGCATGTGAAATTTCAGCAGGACTGTCCTTGATGGCACTCCAGATTAGTTTTTGGACTGGGTGACCTTCCATCATTAATAGCAAATCAGCATTAGCTCATTGTAAATGCTTCCTTTTCACGGAAAACCTTTTATTCATTCTTTGACAATAAGAATCACAGAAGTATACAATATATCATAGTCATGTCTATCCCCAACCTTCTCCTTCTACTCCCGCTAGACAAGCCCGAACACATCCACTTCCCCTGATCATGTCCCCGCCCTCCTCCTCCTCTTTCCTTTTTTTAACCGAATTAGTCCAATTAGTGTGTGCTGCCTGCTGGAATGCTGACAGATCGTGTTAACTGCAGTGAGTTTGTGAGTTCAGTGATTATGTCATGATCAGAAGATAGCGTTTCACAGTCTTCCACCTCATCCTCCCGTTTTTATATTCTTTCTGTCTCCTCTTCTGTGTTGTGCTCTGAACCTTTAGTATGTGGGTTGATATAGATGTTCCATCTAGAAATGAACATTCAACACTCATTTATTCTCAGCACTTTGATCAATTTGAGTCCCTACGTTAGACTCTGCTACACACACACACACACACACACACACACACACGCACATACACACAAAGCATCTTGACCAAGGATGACTGAGAAAAGCTCATATCTATGGGTATAAATACAAATGTTTAGAAGGTATTTTTGACAACATGTCTATTTAGAAAATAAAGTTACCCCTAGACTCCCAAAAGCTTTTTCAAAAATTACAAAATAGCATTTTTTATAATATATAAGAAAATAATAGAGACCATCATGATATATGTGGAACAGACCTGGTTACAGTGCCAGGCATGAATTTCCTTCGGTGGAGCACTCTCAGATTAAATCTAAAAATGGTTGTTTCTGTGAGAGGCATGCCACTATTGTGCCAGCATGCTCATCTTGCCTGAGTATTTAGAGTTCATCACTGGTTAGTACCACTGGTATCTTTTCTTCACCAACAAGCAGCCTGCATAGTACCTTCTAGCACTATGAAAGCTAGCCAGCAGGGAGAATGCGTCCTGGTCAGATCCAGAATGATTTCTCTATATCCCACAATTGCCTTCCATATATTCATGTTTTTACCCACAGATCTGTGCTGATCACAGCCTTGGCTACAAAAGCTTCTTTTTGCACTGGGCAGTGATCAGCACAGACACTTACAACTTATCAAAGTGCTGAGAAAAAAGTGACTGTGAGTTCTTATTGGCAGTGAGACTTCTATAACAACATCCTACTCTAAGACTCAGAGAATATTGTTGAAGAGGGGTCAGAAAGAATGTAAGAACTGGAGAATAGGGAGAAGAAATGTGAAATACCCTTTTGATCACAACATGGCCATTGTACTTATGAACTCACAGAAACTGTCGTTATCCATACAAGTCCTTCACAAAATCCCAGCACGGATTGGGGATGGAGCCTCACTGCTAACTGAAGAGCTATTCACAATTTTATTGCTACTGGGGGAGGAAAAGTAATTATTTAGAGGCATGGCCACTGGTCATTTGTCCATCCTCTAGGTATGGTCCTATACTCAGTCACACATGCGCATAAACAATTGGTTTTAGGGGAACATTTAAAAAGAAAAAGAAAAGAGGACAGAAAAGTAGAAGTTGAGAGGAGGACATGTTGAAAGAGGTCCAAGAATAGTAGAAGGGAGAAGAGGGTGGTGGCCATGATCAAAATACGTGGAAGACGTGTATGAAATTCTCAAAGGAAAAATAAAATTATTTTAAAAAGGGAAATTTTTTCAGTTTGTTGTATGACATTGGTTTAATTTCTAAACACTTTAGGACGTGAAAAGTCAATTTGTTTATTATTTGGCGAATGGATTTTCAAGTTCCTCCCTCAGGTTCTTCCACCATAGACTGCTTTGTTCTTCAACTTCAGGAAAAACTAAAATCATATGGTGTGTGTAAATGGTGTTTCTGATGACAGTTTCCCCATGTCTACTGCTTTCACATGAAATAGAAGAAAAAAATTTAAAGCACAAAGATTACTTTATTTATTTATTAGTTAGTTATTTTGGGTCTTATTTAAGACAAGGTCTTCCTGTGTCCCCACCTGGAACTCGATGTGGAGACCATGTTGGTCTTGATCACAGAGAACTGCCTGCCAATTCCTAGGGTTAAAGACCTGTTCCACCATGCCTGTCTCCATCTATTTATGTGTTCTTTACTCTGTGTTTCCCAGTCCTGCTGGGTGGGATGCTTTTCCTTCTTAGCCAGCAGCCTGCATAATACTTTCTAGCATTATAAAATCCAGGCAACAGGGAAGAAGTGTCCTGACCAGCTCCCTGTGTCCTGCCACCAAAGAACAAGGTGATTGGCATCGATTGGTTTAATTTAACAAATGACCACAAATCTTATTTGAAAGTTCATGCATTCTCTCTCTTTTTCTCTTTTTCTCCTCTTCTCTGCCTCCCTCATTCTCTTCCTTCTTCCCTCTCTCATAAAATCTAGTGTTCTGTTGTACAAATTTATTAAGGTTTATTTGTCCATTAACCAATTGAATGTAACTTGAATCATTCATTAACCAGTTGAATATAATTTTTCTCTATTTTAGCTATTTATAAAGTGTTAGGAAAATATGTTTACAAGTGTTTATGTGAATTTAGTTTATATTTATTTTTTAAATAAAATTATATATATATATATATTATTTTTATTTTATGTGTATGAGTGTATTGCCAGCATGTGTGTAAGTGTACCTGTGTCTGCAATGACTACAGAAGTCAGAAGAAGGTGTTGGATCCCCTGGAAGTGGAGGTACAGATGGTTGTTATCTGCCATATGGGTACTGGGAATTGACCCTGGGTCCTCTATAAGAGCAGTCAGTGCTCTTAACCACTGAGCCATCTCTCCAGTACCTATTTTGTTTTTATTCATGTGTATGTATAGGTGTGTGCACTTATTTGTGTGAGTCTATGCATACATGTGGAGTTCCCTTCAAGACCAGAAGAGGGGGCATCATATGCCCTGGAGTAAGAGTTATAGGCAGTTGAGATACATGGGTGCTAAGAACCCAACTCTGGTCCTCCACAAAAATAGTGCAGAGTCTTAAACACTGAATCATCTCTCCAGCCCCTTAGATTTTTATTTCTATGTAATAATCTGAGATATAATGGCTAAAAATTTTAAAAAAGTGTGTGTTTCATTTTCAAGGAATTGTCTGAATAATTCTCTCTGAATAAATCTATGACACTTACTTCCAGAGAAAAATATTCATTTGTTTAGTTGTTCTGGTTTAAGTCTGAAATATCCCAGACAGGCTCATATGTTTGAACATCGGTCCCTAGATGGTGATGATATTTGGGGAATTTGTGGAACCTTTAGAAGACGAGGCATTGCTGGATAAGGTGGGTTGATGAAGGGTGGGCACTGTAGCTCATCCCTGGTTCCAACCCAAGTTCTCCCTGCTTCCTGACCCATAAAGACATGAAAAAGCTGTACTGTGATGAGTGCCTATACCATGTACTAACAATGTAGGCACCCTGCCTTCCCACCATGATGGATTGTGCCTTCTGAACCATGAAGTAAAATATATCTTTGCCATTTTGATGAAGTTGCTTAGGTCAGGCATTCTGCACTGTGATGAAGAAAGTGATGAATATAGAAAATTGTTAATGAGAATAGGGTCATTGTTGTCCTAAGTCTGAGCATGTGGTTGGTTCTTTGGTGTTTAAAATTGTTTGTCAGGAGAAATGTGGAAGTGTTTGAAACTGTAGCCTAGAGAAGACCTAGAATGCTGTAAACAGAGACTAATGGACCTTTCTGGTGGAAATGTGGAAGGCCAGATGCAAATAGAATTGTAGACAGCAAAGGTTAGGTTCATAAGATTTTAGAAGTTGAATAATGTCTCTACTGGAAATTGAGCTAGAAGCAATGAATCAGTCTGTGTTCTGTCTATGTCCAGAAAGTCAGGATGAAAATGAGTTCCAGTATAATTGACTGATTTTGGTGGAGGAAATCTGAAGGAAAAGCAATAGCAAGGCTATGTGGCATTGCTAGTATGAATTGCTTTCATCCTGGGTTACAAAAAGAGTTCTGAACAAGCAGCATTGCGGAAAGATGAGGAATACGCAATCATCAAGGTAAAGTAAATGTGCATGTTTAAAGTTTCAGAACAGGGACTTGTGCCATTAAAGAGAATCCACATACACTGAAGTAGGAGAATAGAAGACATGCTTTGAGGTCATCACCCCACCAGTTAGAGAGTATAAAAATGCAAATCATTTGACCAATTTCTATTTGAAAAGATTGCCACTACAGAAATTCCCTCTCAAAAACTATTGCCTAAGGAAATATGTGCCCAGATTTCAGAAAAGCACTCTGAAGTCTTTGTAAACTAATGTTGATGGGACCGTAGACACAAGGTAGCAGAATAATGTGGCATAATCCACATGATACTGTTTTTCAGACATGCTGAGTACAAGAGATAAAGGGTCAAGGAAGCTTGCACCAAGATTTCAGACAAGGCACGTGAGAATAGAATTAGGGAGCAGGGTCAAATCTCTTGCAAGTGGCTTTGACCAGGTTTTATGTGAAGTTGTAAAGATGTGGCTTAAGTTGCAGTATAGAGCCAAGGATGTGGGAGCTGTCAGGAATGTGAGATGTGTACTTATGGAAACGTTGCAGAGAGTGAGAGGAGCAGACCCAATGGAGAAGTCACATGCTCTGTAGGAAGTGGGGTTACAGATGTGGGGCAACCTAAGAGCACTGGGGCCCAAGTGATGCCACCATGAAATCCAGATGTTGGACATTGATCTACAGAGTTTGATGTTTTCACTGCTAGTTTTTGGTCTTTCGTTGACCTGATGTTCTGTTATTATTCCTTTCTTTTGCAATGGGTATACTGTTCTGTGCTGAGGTATATTGGAAATTTATAACTTTGTTTTATTTTACAGGGGTTCATAGGAAATTGACTAGATGCTGAAAAGAGCCTTTGAACTTTAAAAAATTCTTTATTATTTTTATTTTATGTGTGTGAGTATATTGTCTACATGTATGTAAGAGCATCAGTGTCATGCAATGCCCAAAGAGGTCAGAAGATGGCATCAGATCCCCTGAGACTAGAATTATGGATGGTTGTTAGCTGCCATGGGTGTGCAGGGAATCAAACTGAAATCCTTTGAAGTCACAACCAGTGCTCTTAATCATTGAGCCATCTATCTAGCCCCAAGACTTTGAACTTCCAATGAAGTTTGAGACTGTTCCATGCTTGTCCATACTGTGGCCAGTGGACTACATTCATCCCTGGAGAGCTATGAATGTGGTCTACACATTTATAGATGACAGGGTCATGTCACAATGTCAAAATGTTGTTCAGAGGCTTAGGAAATAGCTCACTGGTAAAGTGCTTCCTGCATAAGCAAGAGGACCTATGCTCAAGCTCCAGAACCCAGAGAAGAAATTTGAGTGTGATGGCATGTACTTCTAATCCCAGGACTGGAGAGGCAGAGACAAGAGGATCCATGAGGTTTTCTGGCTAGCCAGTTAGACTACTCAGTGAGTTCCAAATTAGTAAAGGCCCTGCCTTAAAGAAAAACAAGGCAAGGGAGAAAGTTGGCCCAGTGGTTAAGAGCACTAGTTGCTCTTGCAGAAGACCGGGATTCAATTCTCAGCACCTACATGGTAACTCACAACCATCTGTAACTCAGAACCATCTGTAAGTTCCAAGGGAATCCAACACCCTCTTCTGACCTGGAGGAGGGAAGAATAGTTTGAATCCCAGGCAAAGATCTTCTGACCCTCTGTGGGATCTCTAACTCTGTTACCATTGTCATGGACCTGGATACCACTGCATTGTTCTGCTCCTGTTGCCATGGCTATGGGGGATATGGAACAGAATTTAGGATGAGGACTTCTTATGATTGAAAGAAAAAACACAGCAATTATACTCAATTACTTTTTCATGTTTGGCCATGGGAACCACTGTAAAGTCCATTTCAAACGGATGTAGAAACTGACTAGCACATCCACTGCTTTACCTACTCTATTACATTTCACAACACATATGTGTCTTAGTATGTCCCTTAAGATGTTGAGAACTACATTGGGCACTGTAATGTTTGCTCCCAACATAAAGATTAATCATTAAAGCTTTCAGAGAAGATTAGTATATTATAACAATGCAAATATATATATTTCTTCATCTCCTTAATCATTGAGGTTCCAAATTTCCATTGCCATTTTTTTTTCATGCACCATTCTTTAAAAATCATTTTAGAGGGGGCTGGAGAGATGGCTCAGTGGTTAAAAGCACTGACTATTGTTGCAGAGGACCCAAGTTGTAATCCTAACACCCACATGGCAGCTAACAACTGCTGTGTAATTCTAGTTCCAAGGAATTTAACACCCTTTTCTGTCCTCAAAAGTCACTCCATGACACGGGTACACTTCCATACACGCAGGCACAATGTTCATACACATGAAAATAATCATTTTAGAGTGAATCTGAGGACAAGATACTATCTTAGTTTTCTCCAATCTAAGATTATCTGTTTCATCTCAATTTCTGAGAAGTATTTTTCCAATGAATAGAATTCCAGGTTGGCAGGTGTTTTTCATCTGGGATATGTGGGGTTTTTTTTTTTTTTGGTGGGGGGGATGTGACTCCTTTTTTTCCTGAATGGTTTCTGGAGGCCAAGACTTTTCTCATCTGATTAGTTTATCTCCTGAGTGATGCTCAGGTCTCCAGCTTCATTGAAGAATTTTTTCTTTTAAAAATAATGTTTTTAAAATTTGACTATGATGTATCTTGATGAAAAATTCATTTGGTTTATATTTCCTCAGTTTCCTCAGTTTCTGGAATCTTTATTCTTATGATTTCCACCAATGCTGCAGGGTGTTATCTTTTCTTCTCCATTTTTCTTCCTTCCTCCTCGCCTCTCTTCTTCTCTCCTTTGTCTCTAATTCTTCTATCTCTGTTTCTATCTCTCTCTCCCTCTACACCTTTCCCCCGTTAGTGCCTCATAACCTAGACCAGTATGAACCCTCGTGCCCACTTTCCAGTCATTTTTCAAAACCTTCTCTTCGGCATCTTACTCTCTCTTTTCTTCCTCTGGTGAAGAGGAAAAAGAGTACACCATGCATTTAATGCTACTGTGTGTGTGGTATTATTTTTGTGGTTTTATGACTGATTTTAGGACACAGTATTTTTGGATATAGCACTTCCCTTATAGTGGTTTTCTGAACACTTACTAAAACATTTTGCTGAACAAGAATTCTAAACTAAACTGGAATATAAAAGACCTCAAAATTATCTTAAGAAATGTACACTCTGATTACCTAGGGGAAGATATGTTTTGTATTTGCCTTATTTACTAAGGTGTCTGCAATAAAATCTGTTGTTAATGAATGTCTCAATCCCTGCCATCAAAATCTGCTTTAGCAAACATGTCCAGACACTCTACTGCAAAAGGAATTCTCCCTTAGTGGTCTTAGCACATGAAAGCATCTGAGCTGCTAATCATGTAGACTAATCTAAGTGCACCACTGTTCTAACTGTTGAACGACAGGAGAATCCACTGGAGTCTGGTCAGCCTACCTAAAGATCTTAAAGAAGATCTAATCTCCTTCACCCAGTTGCAGTTGTCAATTGCAATAGTTCCTTAGCCTATGGTTGGGGATTGCTACCTGTTTTCCTCATTCAATGCTGAGATTTTTGTCTGATTGAGTTGGCATGAATCTATGCATGCTGTCAGCATTCCTGAAATTTCATATGAACAACATACATAATATATATTTTATATATATAATATATCATATATACACATATAATATATGTGTATGTATTCCTAGACATACCCCCAAATAGTTCATAAATTTAACTGAACAAAATTAGCATTAAAAAACTCTGAGAAATATACTAGAATATATAATAATCTATGATTACAAATGGCTTCTTAGTAGAATAAAGTAGGCAGGTCAGAATATTTCTGAGTAAGCTTTGAACATAAATTCATATTCAAAAGACAGAATATATATTTAGGTGGTAACATATTTCTTGATGAAAAATATAATTAAACAGACATGATAGTATCAAAATTTATACTCAAAATGTCAAGGATAGAATCTAAAATTTTCTTTCATACTTAAAACAAAAGTAACAATGAAAAATTAGGGGAACCATGACTGGAATGGGAAATATATCCTTCAACAGAAATACAGAGAACATATGTCGTATGCTCATCTGAAGAGGACTGAAAACACTGCTAAAAGCAGCTCAACATGTAGTTCCTACTCATGCTCCATACATGGGGAATATTGTTTCAGAAGGTAAATGTATGTATTAAAATGAAAACTTTAGAACTGAAATACATCAATGAGATAAACCACTTCATAGATGGGCTCAAAATGTTAGCATGGAGAAGACAAATGAGGAGTCACTAGACAGGAAAACAGATTAGAAGTCTGAGCTGAGCCCCAAAGGGAAGCACTGTAAAAAATGGAAATGAGGACACAAGAGAAGCAACTCCTGTGCTGTGAAAGTCCTGGTGTTATGGGAAACTGAGGCACAGGGCCTACTACATACAGAAAAGGCACCCAAGACACTCACATGGAAAAATAAGGAAAACTGTATGCCAGTGAACTGAGATGAACTAATGCTCTGAAGTTCTGGACCCAAACCTGGTTTCTTACATATTTATAGGTTTCCTCCATCAGATTTCATGCATTCTATCACATATGTTGTCTTACTTGGTCAAGTATTTATACCTGGATGTCCTTCAGGCCAATGAAAATTTGTTTTACACACACACACACATATGTAAGATTATATATAATCTTATAATCTTACAACTCTCTTGCCAGTTGGAGCAAGTGAGAAAAAAAATACTGTGATTGTTTGCTTTGTTCTTTGTATATGGTAGGATGGATGACTGACCTTTGTCCCTCATCACCAAAGACTTCAGCAGGGGGATACAACCAGTCTCCTCAAGTTATTATCAGTAATATATTAGTATTCACAAAGAAAGAGATCACAACTCCAGTCAAAGGCTTCTTGGCAAGGAAAGCTTTTACTTATAATCAGAAGAGGTGCAAGTCACACAAAACCAAAGAAACAAACACACCTTTTTAAGATGGCCTTCTTTTATCTCTGATATGAAAGAGACTTGCTTGTCCCTCATTGATCAAGGTTCAACTGCACAATCTTAATCAAATTAGCTAATATAAAAGAGCAAGAATGTACTTTAGCAAGAATCTTTTGTATTTGGGTGTTTGGAACTTTGGCACATGTAGCTAGAATCTAAATTCGTAGAAGGAGGAAGAAGGTTTGTGGGTGGGTGAGAAAACATGATATATTAGGTTAAGGAAATAAAGGCTTTCCCACAATGTAACTGTGAAACTTGCAAAACAGAGACAGAAAATTAATGGCATGTTAATAAATAAGTTCAAGGTGAATATTAGTCCTATGTCAACGGTACAGGAGACAAAGGCAAACATGTAGGCTCAAATTATTTTTGATAGAAAAGATTTTATTTCTTACAATATTGTGTGGCTGGAGTCCTCTACAGAGCTCCATAGTCTGTGTAGTTCTTGCTGAGGCATGTTGAGGCACTGTTGATTTTGTTCATGGCTCCCACAGATCAGCACAGGTTTCCTTTTTCAGGGCCCCCCCTGCCTTATATTCCAAGTAGACAATGGACTTTTCTGGTGTGCATGCTCTTGTATACACATCTGTATCATTTGCATTTTCAAGCTGCACGTGGTTTGATTTCCCAGGATGCACAGATAAGACATGTAATTTAAAATGCGAGTGAGGTCACTGATCTTTCCTACTTCAACTTCCAAAGTCTCTGGTAAGTCTTCTTTTCTCCATCGTTCACGATTTTCTGACAATCTTATACATAGTCCAGGGTTTTGAATTGTGATCAGGAGAAAGAATTAGGTGGAATATATTCAATGTTCTCTTAATTTTGTTGCATGTGTACATGTATGTGGTGTGTATATTTGTCCGTATGCATGTCTACATATGTGTGGACACAAATGTGTGTGTGTGTGTGTTCATGCACATGTGTGTGTTCATGGGTTGGGAGGCGACAGATTGATGACCAATTCCTTCTTTGATTTTACTCCACCTTACTTATTGAGACATGAACTCTCACTTGTGCTGAGAGCTTTCTGATTCAGCTAATCTAGCTTGTCAGCTTACTCTGGAGATCTTCTATCTCCATTCCCCAGTGCAGGGATTACAGAAAGACCACCATGCCCTCCCAGCATTTATGTGCATAGAAATCTGGAGTCTGGTCCTTAAATTTGAGCTGCGAGTGCTTTGTCCACGATGCTATCTCCTCAACACCTGCTTGGATTTCAAAATCAGCATTATTTTTTTTAATGAAAAATATCAAAATGTGTTTCTTCTTCTGAAGAGAACACTTAAATTGTTTGTAGTCTCTGCTTTTTTTGTATTATGAAAAAGCTTATTACTAAAATTGGAACTCAATTTTTGAGCATGTTCTTTCATTTCTTTTATATCAGGGCTGAAAATGAATATTGGATCACACAAAGATACACACACACACACACACACACACACACACACATTCACCTAGTTCACTTAGTCTTTATTCTAAATTGAGAAAACTCAGGTAATACTGAATTAGATGCCTCTTTCTTAGAGTTTTCTGTGAGCACTCGCAGAGATGAGAAGACACATTACCAATAATGTCTCCGAAAGGCCTCAGTACCACCCCTTACATGCTCCAAGCAAAAGTCAGACCATGACAAAGATTAGGAGAAACAGCATGGGGGTCTCTAGGGAGCTGCAGTAATGTTCCGAGCTGAGAAGACTGGCTGTGCTGCCTCAGTCCCCCACAAGTTAAAGAGGTACGTAAGGAACATGGACATGAACGGGGTGAATGGCTTCTGCCATCCCCAGTGCAGAGCACACCATGTAGGTACCACGGGAAGGAGAGCAGGTTAATGCCCACGGTGAGCATCTTTGAAAAATCCGTTACCTCAGGAAGACGTGAAAGGATATTTCATCATTAAGCAGTAGGTTCTTTAAAAAGAAGGAAACAGAAGTCTAGAAAATAAAATATGTGAATTCTAAACTTTCAAAAATTAAAATTCATTAAAAGGACGGAATAGCAGTAAGGCAACACTGTGATGTGATCTGCTAAGTGGAGGTGAAAAACTTCTACAGACAGAAAACCACAGCGATGGCCGTGAAAGACTGCTAATCATAGGAAATAAAAAAACTGCACTTTGAGAAACACTGGGAAGGAGGGAGGGAGAGAATGAAACATTTGTTCCACATATAAGCAACAAAAGTTTAAAACTCAGAAATAACGAAGGCCTCCCACAAATAAGCATTAAAAAAGAAGGGAAAATATCTTATTCAGGTTTCTTAGTCTATGACAAAAATCTGAGATAATTTTTAAATTTTTATACATTTCATACAAAAGTTCTTAATAAAATTTAGACCTCCGCTGCCATCCATCCCTCCTCCAACCCCCCACAGGACCTCATGTATTCCACCATACATGTTAAGTCCTGTTCAGTCAAGCATGTGTATCCAGGTGTCCTTTAGCACAAATTCATTCATTGGCGTCTGGTCAGCTTATCTAGAGATTTAGGTAAGGAACATTCTCTCCCAGTAGTAATCAGTCTCCAATAGTTCTTAGTTTACTCCTGGAACAGTATCAATTTCTATGGCTCCACTCTGGGCCTTTGTTTAATTGAGTTGGTGTGGGACCTGTGTTCAATGAAACCATTGCCACAAGTTCACATGTATGAGCTTCTAGTGACCTGAAAGCCTCTACTTCCCTGAGTTCATGAACCATCCCCCTCTTCTGCAATGATCCCTGAGCCATGGGTGGGTCAGGTTTAATAGAGGAGTCTCATTAAAGATGCACACTCCACAGTCTCTTTTCTTGAAAACATGGCCAATTGTGGTCTTATGTGTGCTTAGCAATATGTTATATAAGGAAGCTTCACTGGGGAGAGTTGAGGGATGCATTAGTATTCTCTCTACCCCTCATTCTGCTGTGTTCGATGAGCCTTAGGTTTAGGTATACAGGTTCAACTATAGATGTGTCACCGAGGAACTGGCAACTCTAAAATGTTTATTCTCTGTGTCTGATCAGTTGTGGAATTCTATTTTAGCTTCCCTCTGTTGCAAAAAGAAACCTCTTTGATGAGGCATATAGAGCATGCTTGTCTGTAAATATAAGGATTCACATTTAGCATATGGTAAGAAATTTCATTTTTCTAGAGATGTGACAGAGATAGGGTTTTCTCTAGGTTCTATGTCCCCTCCAACCACATGTGTTTGACTAAGTTTAGAGTGTCACCCATGAATTCATTCCCATTGAGAGGGCTTTAAGTCCAATTAGATAGCAGTTGAACACCCTTCAGATGCCATTACTGCACCAGTAGAGGTAGTATGCTGTGTCAGTTGTTATGGTTATTAGAATTTAAGGTAGAGTTCCACCATTGATTGATTTTCCTCCTTAGTAGTTTGCATTACAGGAGCTAAACTTCAGGTAGAAGGCTTCCAGGTCATTTCCTGCTTCATTGCTCTGAGTCCTGTATCTCCAGTATGTCCTGTCTTTGGTACTAGGTTATCTTCTAGTTCTGGGAGATACCCCAAAGCTTTGGCAATAGCCTGTATTATTTGGGGAGTCTCTTGGACCACTCTCACCAGCCACGGAAAGGGAGATCTCTTCTGTCTGGCACTGGGTTCCTTGCCAAACAGTCCCAAGTTATACATGTTTACATGTATAATGTTTACATGCTGTGCATTTCTCGGGGGGGGGGGGTTAAAAGAAGAAAAACATTTTAGCCCATAATGTAAAATGTTCCAGTCTCTGATTTGATGACCTTGCTGCCTTTGGGCTTGTGGATAGAGCATCTTGCTTGGGAACACATGGCAGAGGTATTTGCTGACAGCTTAGTCACTGGAAATCAAAGAAGGAGAGAGAGGAAGGGACTGTGATCCCAGGATCCTCTTCAAGAGGATGTCCCATCCCAGTGACCTTATTCCTCCTATGAGACCCACCTCCTAAAGGTTCTACCACCTCCCCATCACACCATATGCTGGTCAGTAAGCTTTTTAGCATGTGGGCCTTTAGCAGATGCTTCCTCAAACCCCAGCAGAGACAGGAACAAGCGCAGAGCTCTGGAGTGATAATCAAGATTTCCTGTTTGTGCATTGCATAGACTGAACTGTTTTTCGTTTAAAAAAACTGTAGAATGATGCATCTTTATCAAACATGATAGTATATTATTTAGCCATTTAAACCTACAATCCCATTTCTAATGGGAAAAACGTCCCACTGTCAAAGAGAAGAGACAAGATGCCAAGTTTTGCACCACTGTAACAATGTTTATATGAAATCAAATAGGGTATTTTGATAAACAATATGTCATTGTCACATATGTATTCCTCAGAATAAATGGCCGCTGCTGTCTGTATGTCATCAAATGACAGATAAGTCTGACCTTTTAAAGAAATGAAAACATGACTGGTGAAGGATACATGTAAGAACCACCTTTCACAGTAACCACTAATCATGTGTGCCCAGACAAACTGTTCACATGATGCGCAAAAAATCAAATCAAGGTGACTATAAATTGCTTAACAAATAACTAAGTATTGTGTTTCCATCTTTTTCTTTAACAAATACAAAATCATAAAATAATTGAAAAAATGTGATTCACCTTTATGATTGAATTTAAAGTCAGTTCAAAATATGGACACATAAAACTGCTTGCGGGACATAAAAACTGTCATGAATTTAAGGAAATAGGCGAATAATTATTAGAAAACAAATAAGACAATCTATCTAGCCTCTTATGCTAAGTTTTTGTGTGCCAGGAATCTATTAAAGAATGTAGAAAAGCATAAATGTCAATGTCATAGCTATAAATTTCCCAGGAAGCACCAAGTGAGGTGTTTGCTGTTTTTATTGTCATAACTTAAAATAAAATCAAACACATCATGGTAAAATCAGATAGGAAAAATATTGAACAATAAATCCATCAATGCATAGTATTTCATAATAATCCAGATTGATTTTGTCTCTGATATATTATACCACAGAAAATCAGGAAAACAAGTCACTGTTGTTGATTATTAACATTAATTGATCTGTAAAAATTAAATTTGGCTTCACAAGAAATGCATTATAAACTGCTAACAGTTTGTAATTTGTAAAATACGTGTTAAGAATGAACAAACAAAAATGAAATTTGAGAGGTTTTTTTCTATGAATCATAGATTTGAAATGATGTTACCTGTATGTGTGCCTGATTTTTCTGTGGGTAAGTGTGCACATGTTTGCACTTGCATGCAAAAACCAGAGGTTGATATCAGGTAGCTCGATCACTCCCCACCCTATTTCTGAGACACCATCTTTCAGTGAATCTTGCTGATTAGTATAGACTCTCCAGCAAGCCGAGTATTCACCTGACTCTGCCACACCCCCCGCCCCAGGACTGAGATTGCAGGAGTGTGCCTACCCATCCAGCTAAATGTGCATGCTAAAGATCCAACATCCTTGGATCTTTGTCCATGTCCTTGCATGCCAAGCTCTATACCAAATTTGTCATCTCCCTAGCTCTTACCTCTTTTATTTTTAAAAAATAGGGCTATTGCTTAATAGTATGGTACTATCCATCCATACAAGGAAATCATAGTATCCCGAAATAGGGATGTGGTATGTAGATTGTGGGACTTGTAACTTAGTGTGACTCTCGGCAGTCTTCTTTGCTTTCTTCTTCTCATACTTGTTGCTGCTGGTGCCCATGGTGGTCAGGTCTGAACTGACAGTCACCCATCTTTGCCTTCTAAGTATGCCAAGAAAGTAAGATAAATAGATCCTTTGCCAGACATTTAGGTTTTGGATCAGGAGTTCCTCCCTAAAAATCCAAGGTAGCCAAAACAATCCTGAACAATGGAAGAGGGGCTGGATGCAGCATCTTCCTGATTTCAAATTATACTACAGATTTATAGAAAATTTATACTACAGATTTATAGCATGGTACTGCTACATAAACAAACACATTGATTAAAGGAATAGACCTGAGCACTCCTATTTACATACAGCCACCTGGTTTTTGACAAAGAGGCAAAAATACACACTGGGGAAAAGACAGTATCTTCAACAAGCTGTCAGTCTGGACAGCTACATGGAGAAGAATAAAACTAGATCCTCATACACAAAACTCAACTCCCAATAGATCAAAGACCTCAAAATAAGGCCTAATATACTGATACAGGATAAAGTAGGGGATAAACTGGAAAACATTCTGAACTGGAACCCATCAGTGCAGGTAATAAGACCAGCAATTAACTAATGGGTCCTCATAATACTAAAAAGCTGCTGTACAGCAAAGGACATCATAATTCAAGTGAAAAGAAAGCCTACAGAATGGGGAAAAAAGCTATTACCCTCTATACACATTGTACAAGGTTAATATACTAACACTTAGTGTCTTTTGAAAAATGGTATCAAACCTACTACTACAGAATCTTTTGAAAATAGACTCACAATCTACAAAGAGTTTAAAGGGAGTTACCTTATAATGGGGGCATACCAGGCACCACAGACTATCAAATATAAAGCTCAGTGTCATGAATGGACATTTTTGGAGTTATTGAACAGGGGTTACCACACTCTCTCACACATTACTGGTTATTGTCCTTGCTCTGGCTTACTTGCCGGAACATGAGAGTACATTTTTATTGCTGAAGATATGACATACAAGTGTTATAGAACAAGCAAGACGAAATAATCGACCTCAATGCCTCATCTCTACTGGCTAATTTTTATAAGGCTGGAAGAAAGTATGCATGCCACAAGAAGAGAAAAATAATCAACTTTACCCAGCAGTGAATCCTTTGAGCTACAGTAACAATGGGTCTGGTAAGAAAGCCCCATATGCAATAGTGGTAAGAATGCTAATGGAGTCACCAACTACTTTATGATTGGATTCAGCCTGCTTCTCAAGATGGAGTTCACACTTGGCACCATGATTATCAGGCCAAGAACCAGTTTTGTTAAATGTTTTCTAATCAAGAGTCAGAAATTCTCCAGAGAGCAAAGCATGTGACAGATATGAATCCCAGTGCTTGTGGAACTGCTCAACAGACTTTGTAAAATACAAAGATGCCCTCACCAACTGCTTTAAAATATTTGCTTAAAACATGATGAAATTAATGACAACCTATTCCTTTAGCCATGCTGTTCCCTGACCATGTGACTGTGCCACAAGACAAACTTGGGGAATGCAGGAAGGAGGAGGTTGAAGCTCAGAGTCTGTCCTCTTCAGAAGTCATAACTGCGCAAGACTCACATTCAGAAACTGGAAAGTTGTACTGTATGCCTTTGAGGGAAAGTACACAAGCTATTTTGAATTCTTCTGAAGATTATGGTTTAGTTGTCAATCATTTAGTTATTGCAGTATAGATATATGTATACTTACTATATACATTATAGACTATATATTTTATTTTGTATTTGGGAAAATTTTCACATAATCTATCTGACCCTCTTGTAGGCCCTGTATTATTTCTTATCTCTTTCATATTTTCTGGAAGTGTTACTAGTTTTGTAAGGCAAAAGCTCCAGTTCCATCATCCTTAGAGGCTAGGTTAGTTACCCATCCCAATATAGCAATTACAGAGTTCTGTATTGGTGAAAGGCAGAGAAAGGGAATTTAGAGTGTCATTCTGGAAGCAGGAGGAGAAAAGGAGATCCAGTGACCGCCCCCCCCAACTCTGTTTTCTGGGTATTGACAAGAGCTTTAGGTTTAAATAAAGGAGATATGGGGCAGGAAGCTGGAGGCATGCGTGAAAAAGCAGTCCTGGGAAGAGTATTGATAATTGACTCACTTCAAGGTGGTCTGAGAAGTCTTCATTGTTTGAGGGGACAAGATTGCTCTCAGGAGAGGAGTGCTCCTGCTCAAGGTGCAGCTTCGCCAGTAACAGATAATTGCTTTCATTTGGGGGAAGTCTGTCATATAAGACTCCTGTTCCTGGAATCCAAGGTGACCATAGGTTTTGGAAAATTATATTTTCTGGTTGTCTTCATCAATTATGTAGTATGACATGGTCTTTATAAGTGTTAGGATATTTTTCTCATTCTGTGAAGAATGCCATGGGTATTTTGATAGGTATTACGTTGAATCTATAAATTGTTTTTGGCAGATGGTCATTTTCACAATATTCCACCAATCCATGAGCATGGGTGGTCTCTTCATATCCTGATGTCTTCCTCTGGTTCTTTCCTCAAAGACTTAAAATTTTTAATTTTAGATATTTAATATCTTTGGCTAGGCTTTTTCCTACATATTTTACTGTTTTGAGGTTATGGTAAATGTGGGGAGGGGTTTCCATGACTCTCTGATTGCTTGTCATTGGTAAGTTTATTTTATAACCTGCTATTTTTCTGAAAGTATTGATCCTTTCAAGCAATTTTCTGGTAGAATTTTTGGGATCTGCTATGTATAATGTCATATACTCTGCAAATATAGATAATTTTACCTCTTCTTTTCCAATTATTACTCCTTTAATTGTCTTCTCTGGTCTTACTGCTTCAGCAAGACTTACATACAAGTCCTATATTGAAAAGGAGTAGAGAGTGGACAATCTTCTCCAGTTCCTGATTTTAATGGGAATGCTTCCAGTTTTCCTTCATTTAGAATGATGTTGGCTATGTTTTCTTAATATATATTACTTTAATTATGTTGCATTATGTTCCTTCAGTCCTGTTTCATTTAGGACTTTTTACATGAATGCATATTGGTTCTTGCCAATGGCCTTTTGTACATTTATTGAGATGACCATGTATTTTTTTTGTCTTTGAGTCCATTTATATTATTTATAACATTTATTGGCTTACATATATTGAACCATCCTTGTACCTCTGAAATAAAGCTGATTTGATCATGGAAGATGATCTTTTTGATGTGTGTCTATATTGAGTTTATGAGTACTTTGTGCAGAATCTTGGCATCTATGTTCATTAAGAATATGGGCCTAAGGTTTCTTGTACTTTTAACTGATTTTGGTATTAGAGTGATACTGGCTTCACAGAGGAATTTGAGAGTTTTTCTTTGTTACTACTTTTTTGAATAATTTAAGACTTGTTGGTTGTAGATCTTTGACTGTCTGGTAGAACCCTGCTGTGAATCCTTATGGACCCGGAGGTTTTATTTGGGAGGTTTTGCTTTAGTACTTCGTTTTCCTTATCTGTTACATGTCTGGTTAAGCTGCTGACCTGTCCTTTGTTTAACTTTGGTGATTTCATGAACTTAGAATTCCATCCACTTCTTTTAGATTTTCAAATCTAGTAGACTATAGGTTTTTACAGTTTTGCCTTATAATGTTCTGGATTTGGGGGGGGGCAGGGTGTCTGTTGTGATGTTTCCTCTTCATCTCTGATTTCATTAATTTGGATTTTCTCTTTTTTTTCTTTAGGTTAGCTGGGTTAAAGGTCTGTCTATCTTGTTTAATTTTTCACAGGAGTAACTCTTAGATTCATTGAGTCCATGTATTTTTGTTTGTTTTGATTTTATTCATTTCAGCCCCGATTTTTGTTATTTCTTTCTGTATACTTGGTTTAGATTTTGTTTGTTCTTGCCTTTCCAGAGTCTTGAGTTTGCACTGTTAAATGATTTATTTGAACTCATTTTTTTCTTTTTAAATAGTATTATCTTATTCTTATTTATGCATGTTTTTGCAATATTTTAATAGAATTTTGTCTATTACATACAAAACATCTTAATCATCTTAGTGAGCCCTTCCACATCCACACCCTCCCATGGCACCCCCTCTGGATTTCATGCATTCTGCCACTTAACTTGAGTCCTATAGAGTCAAGTTAATATCTACAAACATCCCTCAGTGCATGTTCATCCACTGAGGTCTAGTCAGCCTAACTAGACTCATTCCATTTAAGAAGGTCAGCTCTTCCTCACCCAATAATAATCAGCTGATCAGTAGTTCTTTGAATAAGATTGGGGTCTACTGGCCATTTCCCCAGTTGCATGCTGGGTTTTAGTCTGCTTGAGTTTACATGGGTCTCGATTATGCCAGCACCATTGATGCAGGTTCATATGAGTAGGATCTTAGGAGCTTATAGGAGTCTAGTTCCCTATGGCTATGCATCTCTTGCCTGACTCTTACAACCTTTCTGCCCTCTCCTTTTTAATAGTGTCTGAGCCCTGTGTGAGAGAAGTTTAATATAGGAGTCCTGTCCAGGGACCCACACTCCATAGACTCCTAAGCTCCACTGTTTGGCGATTTGTGACCTTATCTGTTGCTGGCCCTCTGTTGCATGAGGGAGCTTCATTAATGAGAGTTCAGAGATACATTAGGGTTCTCTTTACCCTTTTTCTACATTCTATGAGGCTTAGGTATAGAGGTTGCATTGTAGATGTGTGTCTTAGGCTTGGGCAATTCACAGACAATGTCTGAATGCGACCAGTTGTGGTACTCTGTAATAGTCTCCATCTGATGCAAAAGAAGCTTCTTTGATGATTTCTGACTTGGATACTTAAATATAAATATAAGGATCATATTTTCTACTTACTAGGAAGTTACATTAGTCTAGGAATGTGACAGTCTGGGGGATTTCTCTAAGATCTATGACCTCTTCATCTTTGTGTATTTGGCTATGATTACAGTACTGTGCATGAGTTTCCTCCCATTGAGTGGGCTTTAAGTCCAATTAGGTAACTGTTGATAGCTCACAAGATGAAAATGCCACTACCACACCAGTGTCCTATGCTGTGCTGATTATTGATGTGGTTATTTGGTCATGAAGCTGGTGTTGGGTCATTGAGTGATGTTCTCCCTTAGCAGCTTGCATAGTTCTCTCCAGAGCTATAAGAGTTAGCCTTCAGGAGAAGTGGCTTCCAGATCAGTTCAAGCTCCATTGCTCCAAATACTCTGTCCTGTGTATGTTCTGTTTTCAGCAATAGGGTCTTACCTTCAAGTATTGGGAGGCAATCAAGGGATGTGGCAATAGCCTGTGTAATTTTGGTAGTCTATTAGACTATGCTGGCCAACAACACAGAGAAAGGTTTCTCCTGTCTGGTACTGTTTCTTGTTATGTGACCTTGAGCTATGCACATGGACTTAACTTAGAGATACTGTATGTATAATTTGCCATTAAGTTGTTAGACTAATATGATTCCCTCTAGTGTTTTACACTCACTAGCCATTATTTATTTCTTCTCTCTCTGTGTATGTGTCTCTCTCAGTCTCTGTCTCTCTCTATCTCTGTCTTTCTCTGTCTGTGTCTCTGTCTCTCTGTCTCTCTCTCTCCCCTCCTGGTTTAACCCTTCCTCCATGCTTTCCCCATGAAAATACCCCAATTCCCCCATTTCTCCCTGATAATACCAGTCTCCTTTCATCCCACCTCTCTTGAGCTCCTTCTTTCCCCACATTTCATTGTATAACCCTCCCTCACTCTCACATTTACAGATGCCCATTTTATCTATTTCTCCCTTAGTTACACCTGTCACCAATATTGTCTCTCAGGTCCCTTCTTTCTCTTTATCTCCCTGGTTCCTTTCCATTTTTCTGGTTTCTGCAGTTACATCAGGAAACAGACTCACATACAAGAATTTGGTGCTAGGATCCACAAATGAGGGAGAACATATGTGATTTGTGTTTTGAGACTGTGTTATTTCATTTAGTATAACAGTTTCTAGTTCCATCCATTTACCTGAGAATTTCATGATTTCATCTTTTTTTACCGCTTAGTAGAACTTCATTGTATAAATGTGCCATGTTACTATAACCCGCTCACCATCAGAGGGATACTTATATTGCTTCCATCCCTTAGCTATTCTGAAAAGAGTAGCAACAACATGAATGTTCAAGTAGCCCTGCAGTAGGATGTCCTTTGGGTATATGCTAAGGAGTGGTATAATTGGGTCAAATGGTAGGTTCATTTTTAGTTTTGTAAAGAGTTCTCCATAATGCATTTCATACAGTTGCAGAAGTTTACAATCCTACCAACAATGAACGAGCATTCGTCTTTCTCCACATCCTCTCTAGCTTTTGGTATCATTTGTTGTCTTGATCTTAATCAGTCTAACTGGGGGTAAAATGAAATCTTAAGGTGGTTTTAATTTGTATCTTCCTTATTACTAATGATGTTGAACACACTTTCTAAGATGCTTGTTAAACATTTTTATTTATTCTTTTGGAAACTCTGCTCAGATCCTTAGCCCATCTTTTAACTGGGTCACTTGTTTTCTAAATTCTTTGTTTTTGAGCTCTTTATATATTCTGGTTGTTAAACCTCTGTCAGATGTGTTGCTGGTGAAGATATTCTCCCACTCTGTGTGTTTTATCTTCACTTCCTTGATTCTTTCATTTGCTGTGTAAAAGACTTTTAGTTTAAAGAGGTCTCAGTTGTTGATTGCTGACCTTAATTCATGAACAACTGATATCTGATTTAGAAAGTCTTTCCTACAGCTATATTTTGTAGGTTACTGACTATGTTTTCTTCTAATAGTTTCAGAGTTTCATGTTTCCCATTGAGGTCTTTGAGCCACTTGTAGTTGACTTTTGCATGGTGAGGTAAGGGTCTAGTTTAATTCTTCTACATGCAGAGATCCAGTTTTGTCAGCACCATTTGCTGAATATACAATCTCCCCAAATGAGTGTCACGGCCTCTTTGTCAAATATCAGGTGGCTAAAGTTACATGTAGTCATGTTTAGGGCATTATGTACCATTGATCTATGTGTCTGTTTTTGTGCCAGTACTGTGCTGTTTTTATGACTATAGGTCTGTAATATAGTTTGAAATCTAGTATAGTAATTCCTCCTGCATTGTTCTTTGTGATCAGGGTTGCTTTGGTTATCTGGGGTCTTCCATATGAATTTTAGGATCAGTTTTTCTAATTCTGTGAAGAATGTCATGGTGAATTTTATTGGGATAGCATTGAATGTATATATTGCTTTTGGTAGGATGGTCATTTTCACAATATTAATTATTCCAATCCATGAACATAGGAGGTCCTTCCATCTTTTGGTGTCCTCTTCAGTTTTTGTTTTGTTTTCTTTTGTTTTGTTTTGTTTGATTTGGAGTTGTTCTTTCTTTCTTTTGGTTAACTGGCCTAAGGGTCTGAAGGGTCTGTCTATCTCATTTATTTTTTCAAAGAAATGGCTCTTGGACTCATTGATTTTTTGTATTGTCTTCTTTGTTTCTATTTCATTTATTTCTGCTCTGATTTTCGTTATTTCTTCATGTCTGCTGTGTTTAGGTTTCATTTGTTGTCTTTCAAGAGTCTTGAGTTGCGATGTTAAGTCATTTACGTGTGCTCTTTCTGGTTTTTTAATGTAGGCAATTAGAGCTATAAATTTTCCTCTTAGAACTGCTTTTAAAGTGTCCCAGATGTTTCACTGTGCTATACTGTCCTTTTCATTTAATTACAGGAATACTTTTATTTCTTCCATGGTTTCTTCTTCCATCTGTTCATCATTCAAGAGTGTGTCAGATCTCTGTGAGTTCATGCAGTTACCACAATTTCTTTCATTGTTGATTAGAAGCCTTATTGCATTCTGGTCTGATAGAAGGCATGGCCTTATTTCAGTTTTTTTGTATTGGTTGATGTATGTTTGTCATTCTAATAAGTGTTTAATTTTAGAGAAACTTGCATGGGCTGCTGTGTAGAAAGTGTTTCTTGGGTAGAATATTCTACAGATGTCTGTTAGATCCATCTGAGGCAAGATGCCTTTTAATTCATGTGTCTCTTTCTTTATTCTTCATCCGGTTGCCCTGTGTACTGGAGATAGTGGATATTGAACTTACTTACTATTACTCAATGGGATTAATCTGTGTTTTATTGTACTATAGTACCGACTTTATGAAATTGGGTACATCAGAGTGCAGTGCATGTGTGTTACTGACTGTAATATCTTCTTGGTCAATTGTTCCTTTGATTAGAATGAAATGACCTTCGTTTATCCCTTCTGAATTACTTTAAATTCAAAGTCTACTTTATCAGAAATTAGAATAGCTATACCCACTTGCTTCTTATTGCCATTGCTTGCAATATTATTTTCCACCCTTTCACCTTCAGGGAGTGACTATTCTTTCGGATGAGATGTGTTACTTAAAGACAACAAAAAGATGGGTTTTGTTTCTTAATCCATTCTACTAGCCTGTGCCTTTTGACTGGGGAGTTGAGGCCACTGATATTTAGAGTTATTATTTAAAGATGTGTCTTGATTACTGCCATTTTAATTTATGTGTGTTCTTAGTCTTATTTTGCGTTTCCATAATTATACCATCCTTTGTTTTCTTCTGGAACCTCTCAAATATAGTCATTCCCATCTTCAGTCCTTTGTATTGCTTCCAGTATTCTTTGTAGAGCTGCATTGATGGTCATGAATTCTTTCAGCCTATTAGTGTCATGCATAATTTTCTGTTCCTCTTTGACTATGATAGCTTTGTTGTGTATTCTGGGTTGGAATCCATGAATGTTCAAAACTGGGAATACTTGCTCCAGGCTCTTCTGACTTTCATAATTTGCATTGAAAATTCAACTGTAATTCTAATGGGTTTTCAATTACATATAACTTGTTTTTCTCTAGCAGCTATAAGTACCTTGCCTTTGTTCTGTATATTTCGTGTTTTTATTATGATATGCTGTGGAGAGTTTCTGTTCTGGTCCTGTTTAATTGTTGTTCTGTACGTTTCTTTTAAACATATAGGTATGTTTTTCCTTAATCTAGGGAAGTTTTCTTCTACAGTCTGGTTGAAGATCTGTTAATGCCATTGGCCTGAGATTCTTCTCCTTCCTGTATGCCTATGATGCATAGATTTGGTCTTTTTATGGTGTCCCACATTTCCTGTATATTCTATTCCTGCATTTTAAATTTTTTTATACTCTTTGTTTGAGGAGTTTAGTTTCAACTTTGTTGTCCGGTCCTGATATTCTGTCTCCATTTCATTCAATCTCCTTGTGAGGCTTTTACCTGTCATTTCATATTGACTTATTGAGTTTTTCAATCTATCTTCATTTCGGCTTGGATTTTACTCAGTATTTCTCTCTCTTTTGTGAATTACTTTTCAAGCCTTGAATTGTTTTCATTATTCCACATATTTGTATTGTTTTGAAATTCCTTTATGAGTGAATGCCTATCCTCTTTGAGTTCTCTGTCTGTATGCTCTTTAAGTTCTTTGATCATGTTTATGACTGTTCTTTTATATTCTATATCATGGGATTCCTCAGGGTGATTCTCATTGTAGCCCTGTCTTTGTTTAGTTGAAGTTTTGTTCTGTTTATATTGTTGATATAGCTGGGGTGTTTTTTACTCATATATGAAAAGTTAGTTGGTTTGTGTCTCAGGTTCTCAGAGGATAAAAGGCTGGTCTGAGTAATAGGTAGTTCTGTGATATGCATACCAGGAGGAGGGCCAAGTGTCAGATGTGTCTGGGACAGGGGGTGAGAAACCTGTGGATGGTCTAACAAACAAAACTGGAGTATTGAACTAGTCTGGGTGCATTAGAACAGGATGCAGTGGGTATGTCTGAACTAAGAGTGTATTCCAGAGATCTGTGGCAGAAATAGCAGGATCAGGCCTGGGCCCAAGGCTAGGAGGGGGGCAGAGTAATGGGAAAGAGTGGAGCTGTTCAGACTGCAAGAGAATTAAGGTACAGTAGATGGGAAATGAATAACCAGGGTAGTAGGTCACTCTTAGGTATAAAGAACAAGAGACCAGGGGCAAGATAAAGGTGGGGACAGCCTGTAGAGGGTCTAACAAACTATGCTAGAGGATTAAGCTAGTCTGCATTAGGAGCTATTCCAGAGATCTAAGGTAGGACCTGGACCCAAGAGTAGAAGGGAGGCCAAGAACTGGGAGAGAGTTGAGCCACTCAGGATGCAGAAGTATTTGAATTTTGTTTCTTAATCCATTCTACTACTCTGTGTCTTTTGACTGGTGAGTTGAGTCCACTGGTATTTAAGGTTATTATTTGAAAGATGTGTATTAGTTACTGTCAGTTTAATTTATGTTCTTGATCCTATTTTGTGTTTTTGTATTTACACCTTCCTTTATTGTCTTTTTGTAACGTCTTGGGAACAGCTTGGGGATAGAGCTCAAGTATAATTTTTTTAAGGAGGAGGGAAAAGAAGAGGAAGAGGAGGAGGAGACCACAGTTGGATATGTAGTTCGGCAGTACAGTGCTTGCTTACCATTCTCCAACCTTGAGTTTGAGTTCCAATGCCACAAAGAAGGAAAGTCTAGTATCTTCTTACTTGATGCAGTCAGACTATTTACCGCAAAAGTGATTCCTGATGTAGCTGCTGCGTTACTACTGCTATATCGACTTGTCTTTTTGGTACATTTTTGGTCTTTTCTTCTGCTCGTTATTTCCTGTTTTACTTTTAACTTAGCAGTTTTGAAGAGTTCATATTCTCTGTTCTCTTTGGAACAGTTTTCCATGTCTTCCAATCACACCTCTATTACATTTCTTAAAGTACTTTTAATTCTTGGATATTCTATTGTATTTATTTTTAATTATTTTTCTTTTTTTCCTTCCAGTCTGGGAAGTTTTGACTGACCCATTTGACTGTTTATTACATTTTCTTTTGACAGTTTTCAGTTCTCTGAAGAGCCCTTATATGGCCTCCCTCACTTATACATATTCTTGTCTGTTCTTGCATGTTTTCTACTTTTAATATTTACAACCATTGACATATCAATTTAGTTACTTTAAATTTGGTGTCTCAGGATTCCAGCATCTGTGTCATATCTGAGTCTGGTCGCATGATGGTATTCTTTACACTGTATTTTTATTTACCTGTTGGCACACCAGTTGATTTTTTGGTAGATAGACAGATATGCTGTGTGAGATGAGAATTCCTGAGTTAATAAGGCCCTTATGTGAATGCTTGTATTGGACTGGCTAGGAGCTGGATGCTATTACTGTTCCTGGTATTGTAGGTGCCAAATTTTCCACATTTCTTCATAACTTTGCTTTATCTGCCCCATGATTATGAGCTTTGCTACTGCTCCTGAGAGATGCAGTGTTTCTTGAAGGCAACTTGTCTGTAACTCTCTATCATGACCCCAGACTCATGCTTGTAAGGTTACAGAATGTGGGCAAAAGAAGCTTCTGTATAATCTGCCACTAACTTTCAGCAGTTTTCAGGCCTGTGATACAATGTAATTTTAAGGTATTTAGTTCCCCTGCCTTATCTTTACCTTCTTTTATTTCCCACTACTATATTTCACACACACACACACACACACACACACACACACACACACACACACACACATATATACCTATAGAGTCTAATTTGTGTCTCCAGATGTCCTTCAGTGTGGGTCCATCCACTGGAGCCTGGTTAACCTACCAAGAACTCCATGTTTGAATGAAGACTGTCTCTGCCCCTCCCAGCAGCCATCTGTTACCACAATTCCCTGAGGTGGGGTTGTAGCTTCTTACCCACTTATTGATGTCTATGCTCCGCCTTTTTCGGGTTTGAGCTTGCATGGGACTTTTGCATGTTGTCATCATTGCTGTGAGTTCATATGAATAACTGACAAGATGTCTGGAAAACTGTTTCCTTGTGGTTATCCACCACCTCTCAGTCTTACAATCTTCTTGACCCTCTTCTGTAATGATCCCTGAGTCTTGGGAGGCAAAGGTTTGAAATAGGTGTTCTTTTCAGGAATAAGTGCTCTGCAGCCTCTTGTACTCTGAAAGTTGGTCAGTTGTGGATTTCTGTGTTCATCACCGTTTGTTGCATAAGAAACTTCTCTGGTGAGTACTGAGAAATGAATTATGAATCTATGGGTACAGCAATACGTCATTATGAGTCAGTCTAGTATGATAGCTATTTAGTAGAAAACTAGTATTAGGTTCTCCTGTATGTACTGTGATCTGTCTAGCCTCAGGTTCCTAAGCCTGATATTACTGTCAGGTATGGGCTCCATCCTAGGAAGTGGACTTTAATCTAATTAGGCGTGGTTGGTCACTCCCATAATATTTGTGCCACTTTTGTGCCAGTGGGCATATCTTGTCAGGCTAGTTGTTATTGTAGTTTCCATGATTCACAGCTGGGTAAGGCTGATGAAAGGTGCATAGCACCTTTCAGCACTATGAACATTATCCAATAGGGAAGAGGCTCTAAAATCAGCACCAACCTGATTTCCCCTTGTTTGTTTTATATATCATGTAATCTAGTATCTTCAGCATTAGGGTCTTACAATCCAGTTCTTGTGGGTAACCAAGAGCAGGGGAAATAGCCAGTAGTATCTGAGGGTCTATGGAACCCCTAGTCAACAGCTTCTAGAGAGAGAGTTCATTCATGGCATTCAGATAGGTTATTTTTTCATTAACCTGTCTGGAAAGGACAATGTCTCCCTGTTATAGTATACATCCTTTTTATGATATAAATAGATAGATAAAGATAGCTGATTAGATAGATAGATAGATAGATAGATAGATAGATAGATAGATAGATGATAGATAGATAGAGGATAGACTGACTGACTTTAAGAAGCTTCTACAGTGGTAGGTTTCCATATGGCTTTTCCTAGAAGCCTTTAGTGTTACTTGTCCCCCCGTCCTCCCCGCCGCCTTGTCTTCCCATTCTCCACCTCATGTAACACTTTCTAATCTGATGTTACTCTTGCCCCCTTTATATGGGTGAAGGCTTCCTGAGAGGAATGGTAGACTAGAATCTGTTTTTAAATTTTTAATTTATTTTTATGTTCATGAGTGTTTTTCCTATACATATGTAAGTATGTCACACGCCCAATTCTAAGGTCAAGACTCACCCATTCTTGGATTTCTACTGCAAGTATTTGTGGGGTAATTGAAGGAAACTGCACAGTATTGGACTCCATTAGTTTCTAACTCTTATAGTAGTCTGTATGAAGCCCATATAATTTCATATATTCACAAAATAGGTGTTCCTGCCGTTCAAGGGTCCAGCAATTTCTGTTCTGGGTAACTTGACTTCACCTAATTCTCCTTGGATACACTCATTTCTGAAAAAGTTGGGGTCCAGTGCCATAGAGGCACTGGATTTTCGATTTGTCTTGCTTTTCCCTGTAATACAGATCTTAGTGCCAGAGTCCACATTCTTTTTAAACCAGATTTCACAATTAATACCTAAAAGATTTTATTTTTAACTCTTAACCTGCATGCAAATGCAGAATAATAAACCTGTACTAGAATACATACAGCCCTGTTCTAGTTGGACCTTTGTTGCTGTGATAAAACACTGATACAAACTAAACTGGGGAGAAATTGCTTTATTTACTTATAATTATGGGTCACAGTTCATCAATAAGGAAAGAACTGGGCATAGGATCAATCAGATCAAGAAAAATCAAAATTAAGCACTTAAATCCAATTTTGTAGCTCAGTGTCCAACATTTTAGACTTACTAATGACCTTCTGGACTCCAAAGGATTTGAGTAGCCCCACTTCATGAGCCCACCATCTTTAACCCTTGTCAGATATGCAAAGGCCATTCCATTTGACACTTGCTAGTACCCTTGGCTCACATTCAATGGTCCAAGCATCTCCAGTATCCTGGCTTTTCAATAGCAACCGATGTTGTGACTTTACCCATGGTCTCTCTTCAGGAACTCTGACCACACCACAAGGTGCCAGGATGATCTTTTATTAAATAAACCCAGAGCCATTATATTTATAGCAAACAAGCATAGTGTGTATCTCTATATTACAAATTGAGCATCTAAAATCTCAAAGTCAGAAATCTGACATACTTCAAAATATGACAGCTTTTTGAGTGCTGTTATGCTGTCACAAGTGGGAAATTCCTCATGACCTTCTACAATGAGTTACAGTCAAAATGCAAGTGCACTAAACACACTGTGTGAAATTAACAAGTTTGTGTAGACAAAATGCATGAAGCATCAGAGAATTTTGTGTTTATGCCTTCATTCCATCTTGGAAACATCTCATTGTGTGTCCAAACATTTCAAAATAAAAAATTCCCCCTAATCTGCATACTTCTGTTCTTAGTCTTTTGGATAAGCTCATCTGCCATGCACCAGCCCATTTGACCAGAGTATGTTCCTGTTCCCACAATGTGCTTCATGAGTCCCATCAAAGGATTCAAAGACCAGAAACCATGAGACCATGAGAATTTCTTCTGAAGACATGGAGTAAGAACGGGGACCTCTGATATTTTCAGAAGGTGCCTGTGGTGCATAGCTGGGGGCACATCTCTCAGAGAGCGCCAGTGCTCACAACTGCTCTGCTGAGGAGACAAAGATCTAGGGTTGTGAATTTCTTATAGAAGACAACTGACTATTATATCTTATATTTCCACAATCACTAAAGAGATGGTTAATTTTGTCAGGCTGGAGAGATGACTGAGAGGCGGTTAGGAGTGAGCTACTGTTCTTGCAAAGGACTGAAGTTTGGTTCGCAGAAGCTACATCAGGCTGCTCACAGTTTCTGTATCTCTAGGGGATCAAATGCTTTCTGTTGACTTCTGTGGGCACCTACACTCATGTACATACACACATGCACACATGTATACATGAAATTAAATAAATCCTTAAATAAATAAATAAATCATTTTAAATAATTCTTTTTATATTTTATTTTAAATAATTATTTAATTGTCTAAATTTATGGGATGTCATCTGATAATTAAATGCCAATATTTGGTAAGAAACTAGACCATGCTGTGATAATGCATGCCCTGAATAATTTGCTACAAATATGATATGAGCACAAATTCCCTCTATCAGAGACATTTAGGGCTGTAATTAGATATTCCTACTTCTTTTTTTTCTAAAGAGAAATCTGTATTATATGTCTATGTATAGTGTAAGTCCTAAAGTGTTAGGCACAGCAACAATAGTTGTAGTGGCACACAACTGAAATTTTGTAGTTTGATAAATGGAGACACAGTCTCTGTGCCTCAGATCTGATCTTAATATGAAGAACCCTGCACAATGTATGCAGTCAGGAAAAGTAATGGAGTTATGTTCCTTGAGTTTTCTGCTCAGTACATTTGAGAATTTGTTCTGTGTTGTTGGATTCTTGGCTTTCTCTCAATCAGCGGGCAGCAGCAGAGGTGAGACAGCCTGCCATAGCCAAGAAATAAACGCCATGACTCCTTTAATATGATCAGAATCCACTGAACATAACAGTCCCACTTTGCCTTTGTCATTTATTTGATGGATACACTTCTCATCCAATTAAACAGACCTGAGGAAAAATAAAAGTCCCACTTAGTCGAGCAATACCATATGCATTTAAAATTAAGTCATTTTAATGCCTTCCCCCATCACTTTTTCTGAAAGTTGGCAGTTTTTCTTGAAAACTTCTATGGTTTTACATATATATATATATATATATATATATATATATATATATATATATAAAGTGTGTGATGCATTTTTCTAAAAGAGAAGTTTTACTTTCCTTCAGTGGATTTGCTGGAATACATTTAATCTTTTGGAGTATAGAAATCTCAGGTAAGGCTTCATGTTTTCATTTCAAGATATGCAAGATTTTTAAAAAAACAAGATGCCTGGAAGCAAAGAACTTGAGGGAAAATCAAAGCATGGGGAAAGTCTTTCCTCATCTCTGCCTCCAGTCTGGTGGATGAAATAAACTCTGAATGGCCCCCACCAGCAACTGATCAGACTGTTTTCTTGCACTCGGGTATGCAGGTGTTTGTCCTTCACATTATAAATCAAAGCTACCATTTCCATTTTGAATGATAATGATATCCCTAATTTACTCATTTGTGCATTTGTTTCTTCCAGTTAAGGAGAATCCTCAAGACATTTATCCCAGAGATAGCACTTGCTGAAGGAATCTTGGGTGACCTCACCAACTTGAGTGGAAAGCACATAGAATCAATGAGGAAGTGTTATATATGTGCAGGTCCACATTCTTTCATTTTTGGACATTGGTCCTCCAAAGGGGCAAAATAATCCTCCTTTACATTGAGCACTTACTATGGGCATGATGCAAAACAAACACGGAATGCAGCCTCTGGCCACTGGAGTCTACTTTTGGGTGCATTAAAAATAACAAGTGCATTCATGCCCTTCCATTCCATTAGATATTTACAAATAAATATTAGCAAAACCACATTTTTGTCTTGTTTAAAAGAACATGGTCACAATATTCTTGTGTTATCCAAAAGTTTTTGAGAAATCCTAGAGTAGATGGGCAGTAGCCATGTTGCAAAACATCTAAGAAGAAGTGATTCCAAACAGTTGCATTTACTTTGATGACCAGACTTGCTAGAAAGGGCCATATTAGTCTCAATATATCTATCCTCTCAAGGAACTTTCCAGACTGTATTGACTATAAAATGACAATCTTAAATACATTTGGTGCAATGTAAGCATCAGTTATTTCCAGTATGTTCTTTGCTCCAAGGGTTGTCACCCTTTTGAACTATTGATCCTATGCATTCTACTGTATTTCTTCCTTGACTGTAAGTCTGTATGAAGTGGGCACAGGGACTGTGTTGAATATGCAAAGAAAGCATTCCTATGTATTGTTCCTCTGTGGTTTAAAATAGTTGTCAATCCCCACCCCCGTCTCCCCCCAAATTTCAACAGCAAGAATCTTCCTACACCTCTGGAAAAATTTATATATTCTTGAGAGCATTGCCCAAAATTAAGCCTGAAGAAACAGTTTATGAAGCAGAATAACAGGAAAAAATGCTGCCATCCATCTCACCAATGCTAGCAATTCATGAGATGGGCAATTTTTTTAAGAAAATGATACTTAGTGTAAGTTCACATCAAAACCTTGTTCCTGCCAAGCAGAAGCTTCTTCTCAGAAGTTGACAATTGCCTTCTGATTTTTCTTGAACTTCTGGAGCTTCTGAAGTTGGTAAAGGGTAAGGAGGTAGTTAGGGTTAAGAGCCAAGAATTTAATCACCTGAGGAATTCTAATACCGAATAAATGATCTGTGCTTATTTTGTCTATAAAAAAAGATAGGAAGATTTCACATATAAAATGCTCCAAACCTTTGTTATAACATGACTTGTTTTGTTTACTTTTGCAAGGAATACTGTTTGATGTTGTCTATTTGACTCTGGAAAGATTTTTGCAAAACAAAAACTTAAAAGCAAAACTAGCAGACCCTTAGAGATTAAGAACCTTCTCTTGCAATAGATGGTGATTATTACAGAGTTCTACAACTGGTCCCACATAGAGATTGTCTGAAATGCCTAATCCTAGGTGACACATCTACAATGGAACCTCTATACTGTAGGCTCATGGAATATATAACAAGAGATAGATAGAATGCCAATGCATCTCTCAGCTGCAGACTTTGGGTCCTTGGACAGGTCTCCTATATCAAGCTTCACCCACCCAGGGCTCAGGGACCATTGTGGAAGAGGGAGCAAAAAGATTGTAAGAGCCAGGAGAGAAGGTGCATCACCATATTGAAATAGAATCTTACAGCGCCTGATACCTTGCTAATATCAACCTGAAGCAATGGTGTCAACATGCACAAGACCCATGCAAATCCAGACAAAAAGCCAGCATGGAACTGTTGAAATGGGCAGCAGACCCCAACCTTAGCTGAAGAACTCTGGGCAGTTGATTACTTCTGGATGAGGAACAGTTGATTTTTTTTTTAAGAGAGGGATTCTAGAGAGGTTGAGTAGACCTCAATGAACAAATTTGCACTGAGGGACATTTGGGGACACTAGCTTGACTCCTCGTTAGGCCTTAACATGAATGACAGAATGCATGGACTCCATTTGGGACGATATGGGAGGATGACAATGGGAGATGGGGGTATAAAGATGACTAAGATGTTCCAATACACATAAACTCAATAAAAAACAAAACTAATTATTTGTCACTCAAGAATTCATAGAGATCCTTTGTTGCAAGAATGATCACCAGTTTAAAAAAGTTAAAAAGACAAACTTTGATGTGTTGGGAGGAAAAGAAACACTTGTTTAGCTTAAGGATATCTGAATCTTAGACTTTGCTGACTACTGTGATCAATAGCCATACATAGGAGCTGGCTTATCAGTAGAATTTTATTTGAAAGCAGTTAACTTTCTTTTGTTTGGCCTGGTATCCATGGAAACAATCTGAATTCCAGGCTGTTTCCTTCTCACTGGCTTTAATTTTTCCACATAAAGTATGAAAGCAGAGACCACAGGAAAAACTCATTTTGTCAGTACTGATGCTTAGCAACATAATACTTTGTTTTTCTCACCTGAGAAAAATGGGCAATGCTGCAGAAATGAGATGCTTAGGGACTTATTACAAACACTGCTAATGCCTGGTAGTTCCTCCAGCTTTAAAACTCTCTGGCACTATGTCCTATGCATAAATAACCACCTACCCTGTGTGTATATATGCATACCAGAATACATGTGTGTGGAGATTGTCGGTCCTGGGGATCAAACTCGGGTCTTTAGGCTAGGTAACAGGTGGCTTTTATGTGCTCAACCATCTTGCTAACTCCTATAGCCAATTTTTTATTGGATTGTTTGCTTGATACTTAGGAGATTTTTCTTGTTAGAAATTCTAGTTCTTAATCCTCTGTTGAATGTATAGCTGACAAAGGTTTTCTCCCATTCTGTAAGCTGCCTTTTCAGTGTGCTGACCATTTACTTTTTTATATAAAAGATTCTTTATGAATATGATTTCTGAAAATGTGAAAGGATGTTTCAAGTTCTGTGAACTTTTGCTGTAGTATGCTTAAAGCGACTAAAGAAGAACAGGTAATATTTTATAGCCTTTCTTAAAGTTATACTCCTTAAATTGACATTTTTAGGGGTCTATTTGAGACAGGGCATCCCTGTAGCCCCAGGTGGTGGAACTTGTTATGTAGACTGGGCTTGCCTCAATCTCACAAAAATCCACCTGATTCTGCCACCTGAGTGCTGGGACTAAAGGTATATGCCATCAAGTGTTACAAACGGACTTTTTTTTCCCTTTTATGTGACATATAGCATTTTTTGGAGACAGGATCTCATAGAACTCCCTGTGTAAACCAGACTGGCCTCAGATTTACAGAGATATGCCTGCCCCTGCCCCCTGGGGGCTGTGATTAAAGGCATGTATCACCACAGCCAGCTGAAATGTAACTTAAAAAAAAAATTTTATTGTATGTGTATCACTGTTTTTCTTGCATGCATGTAAGTGTACCACATGTATCCAATACCCACAGAGGCCAGAAGAGAACATCATATCACCTGAAACTGGATTAACAGATGGTTATTAGCTTCCATGTGGGTTTGGGAATTCAAACCTGGGTTCTCTGCAAGAACAGGCAGGGTTCTTAACCACTGAGCCATATCTCCAGACCTGGAATATAACATTTTAAATGTAAAATTATTCATGGGGCAATTACTATCATAAAATATGTATTGATATGTGTTTTCTCTGTGTCTGTGTGTAGGTGCAAAATAAGGAGAGTGAAGGAAATCTTCAGATATACCTGTCTTAAAACAAAAATGGTGCTGAAAGTCACGAGCACTGATCACTTATCAACAGGCTGTACTGGATCTCTACACCTCTGTAAAATAAGAGCTTATAGCTCACAAAAGTCTATTGTCTATAAGAGATCTCTCTCACACACTCAAACACACACTCTATTATTTCATAATGCAAGATATGAAAAATACATAATATTTGAGTTAAGGATAAAGCTTTCAGGCTGGTCACTATGACCCTGACTATCTGTTTAATGTTTTAGGAGATAGAACACAGTACTTTTTGAACTGCAAGTACTATCTGCATGATCAATAAAAACACAAAAGGCAGAGAAGGCAAGGAAAATATTATATTTTAGAGCCTAAGAATGGGACTCGGATTGGCGAAGGCAAGCCTGTTTAGCCACCTGACAGCATGGCATAAGTCTGCTTTCTTTAGCAGCTGAGCCTGCCTACCATCAAAACAATAGTTTCTGAATTTGGTCTTAATTTTGAAAAGTTGGTCCTTTCCTGCTATTTGCAAGTCTATATGCAAAAGCTAAGTGCAATGCACTGTCTTTGTTTAGGTAAGAATATGTTTAATAACAGTGGGCTTTCCACTGAACACTTCCTGAGTCCATGTGAAAAATGAGAAGACCATTAAACATAGTGGGAGTGATTAAGTTACAAACAGGGAAATCAAGGGACAATCATCAGTTCTGCAGTGAAATCCAAGGAAGAGAGGGCCCACTTGTACAGATGAGCAAGTGCTTCTGGGCTCAAGCAATGGTTTCCAATCTGTGGTTTTAATTAATACTTAAATACCATTCTTAATTACATACTGAAAGTTTCTTTATAATTTCTTCACTTTCTCATGATATGCCTAGTAACCTCTGTTAAATCATAGTACATTTAAAAGACATGTGCTTAAGCTTTGACATTTGTAGAGCCTTTTGATTTGGAAGCATTTTTCTGGGGAGAAGACTTCTACACTTGACCTTAGAACCCTCTCAGAGGAAGGAGAGTGCTCAATTTTAGATTTGACTTAAAGCATTAGCCTGTACTTGTTAGGTGATTGGTGGACTCTAAGTGTTAGGTTCATTTTCTTAAAATGTCTTCAATTTTCAAGGCTGTTAAAGTTATTTCCTCTGGATGATGGTAATGAGTTCAGAGCTTCACAGACAACAAAGGTCAGGGCCGAGTCAGATGCTGTATGCCCAGCTGTGTTGGCATGTTTATTGGGTACCCAGCCTTGTAACAGCAGCACTGGGTTGGTGCTCTGGCAAGAAAAAAGCAACAGTCACGGGTACCACACAATAGCCCATGGAGGTAACTAAAAATCTGTTGACTGCATGCTCAATTTATTTTTTATTCTATGTTTCTAAGGCTGCACATACGTTTAAATCTATTATCACATTGCTATTAAGGGGTCTTAAAATTAAAATTGAATCTCTAAGATAGTTTTCTTCTATATAGAAGCTAGATCTAATAAGTTTCTGCTTACTTTCCATGTTCTTAATAACTGGTTGTTGTTATGACACTTAAAGAAGTGATCAAGGGTTATCATATTTTGAAAATAGCCTCTGTCTTGGTTTCTTTTCCTGTTGCAGTGATATATAACCCAACAAAAACAATTTAAAGGGTAGAGGACTTATTTTATCTTACAATTCAAGGGTTCAATCCATCATGGTAGGGAAATCAGGTCAATAGGTGCTTGACTCAGCTGATCACATCGTGTCCACAGTCAAGCAGCAGAGAACAAAGATGCATGCTGGTGCTCGACTTTCTCTGCTTTATGCAGTCAGCATCCCCTGCTCAGGGAATGGATCTGTCTACAGTTAAAATGATCTTCCCACACCACTCAATGCAGTGGAGATCATCTATTACAGGGATATCCAGGGGCCCATCTCCCACGTAATTCTGAATTCTACCAAGTTGACAACACTAACCATCACATCTTCCAAGTCCTTCTTCCTTAATCTACATTAGAATGGCAAATAAGTTTATCTTGGGATTTTACAGCTTAAGATTTTTAAGTAGGCACCTGTCATTTGTATGGACTTGGCAATGATTTTTCAAAGTACTTTGTAATTGAGAATGAAATTTTTTCAAATTAATTTCTCAACTTTAAAATATATTTAGAATAACTAAAATGCTACCTTATATATTGATGAGGGCAATATCACATGACTTTTTCATATAAACAATTGATTTGTCTCTTTCCCCTTATCTATCATTCATATTTGCTTAATTGTTTTAAATGACATTTTGGAAAACACTTGATTTTGCTTTTAGAATTAAATCATGAAGAGAAGGCAGACCCTTGAATTTTAAATGATTCATAACCTGGAATACTTGGTTATTAATCACCAAATAAAGATGTGCACATTCTGAGCTTGATCAGAAAATCACAGATGAAGTATACACGTTCCCAAGTATACACAGATGAAGAAATGGATTGGCTCCTAAATAACCTCATCTGAATGTCATTGTATCAGTGCCAACTCTGAGGCTGTGGGGCATCAATCCCTGTGCTGCCCAGGGTTAAGTTCATGTTGTTAGGTTGTCCAACTCAGCTACAGAATTAATACCCAGGAATAAGATTCTACGTTTTCTTTCCTCTTTCTTTTTTAGAGGCATTTTCCTGGATTATGCATTTTGTCCAAATGGAAATTAAAGCTTTCTTTCTTCTATTTCTATGACATTCTCTGATGGTTGTTGATGATTTTACTATTGGAATAAAGCTTTTAGTCAAAACTTAACAGGTTTCATAACTCTTTCTTCTTGGAAACCCAGCCAGCATGGTTCTTTTTCACTCTCCCCTCTAGGTCCAGGGTAACTTATTAGATAATATCATTTTTGACATGAGTTTATTTGAACAGTATCACTGACAGGCAAAGTGTTGGGTTAGAAGGTACATGTTTCTAAATGGTCAATATGGAAATGTGTTGTTTTTTTCATTTGAAGTCATCCAAAATGTCTGTTCCTCTGTTCACGGCCCACTGATGAATGCCTGAACTCTTCCTGCTCAGGGGGAGAGGCCAGGAGGCTGACAGGTGATACCTCCCTGGAACTGATACTGAATATTCCACAGCTGAGTCATCATTAGCCTGGCACTCCCACTTATCCTTCTGGATTCTTAGTGAAACATCCATTAGCCTTCTGAGGACCAAATCTTGTCTGACTCGCTCCATTCGCTTTACTCGCTTCACACCTCCTGTCCCTACTCTCCTTTGGGAGAAGCTTTTAGGCACATCTTTCTAGAACACTTAAATACCTTCATTTTGTGGGGTTTTTTTCATTCATTTACAGTTTTATCTTCTCTGTTCCTATTAATGATCAAATGACAACTTTTGATAACATGGATTTTTCAAATAAGTCACAAGCACTCAGTCTTTGTATACTAGGTCATAGTATACTCTGTTTTACTTTGAATTACTATAGATATGCAGACTATGTAACAAGCTTGAAATTGTTGGCCTTTGAATAGAAAGCTACTACTTTTGAGAGAAACAGCGCTGAGCTCTAACAAAACACATAGATCAAATCCCATTCATGAAATAAAGTCTTTGGTAGATACAACCTTTTCATTCATGTTGAAGTAAGCACGTTCTATGAAATTCCCGTGCTATATTCCCAGGACTACAAGACTTACCACCTTCTCTTTCTTGGTCTGAGTGATCCCATTAATGTCTAAAACAGAGCACTTAGATCTGTACTGACCTTCCTAGCAGCTGGCAGGCCAGCTGGACACCATAAAATCATCACACACTCAGGCATGCACACATGTAAAGCAAATGAAGTGTGCCCTTCTGGAATTTTCTGTTCAACATTTTCAGCCTGAGGTTGACCTCAAGTAACTCAAGTGCAGAAAAGAAAAACTATGATTAGAGGGGGGCTTCTGCATTTTGTGCTCACTATTAGCCAAATAAATATGCAAGTTAACTAAACATCATTTTAACTAAAGAAGAGAATTGTGAATTTTAGTTGGTTGTAAACACCCTCTTGAACGAAAGTCCAAAATATCAGTTTCTGCCTTAACTGTAACACTTTGGCCATAGACCTAAACACTGGAGAAAAATTTTGACACTATACCAGACATTAAAAATATATCTCCTAATCCCATTGCTTGTCTTTCTACTTTAAAATAGAAGTACCAACAAAAGCAGTGATGCAGAAGGTAGCAAATATGTAGTGGTGGAAGGGCAGGTGTAAATCGACATATTGAATTAGTGATATTAGCCATAACTTCACTTCCAATGTAGTTAAAAAACCTAAGCATCCACACGTGCTGATACATGACTATAGTCCCAGAACTCGGGAAAATGAGGCATAAAGATTGTGAGCATGGGATTAATTTACACAGCAATGGGAGATCTTCTCTCAAAAACTGTAAGCAGAGAAAAATTGGTCAAATTGTGAAATTTTTGAGACGTATAATGGCATAATAGATAATACAGATATCGTTGTTCGAAGATAAGTTTTAAAAATTGTTGAACATTTGGGGAATAAGAAGACACTGAAGATTTCAGGGGTCAGGTTCACAGAAAGGAAAAAGTCAGAAAGATATTCATGTGAGACAATCTTCTTCTATGGACATCAGCAGTTTCGAAGATGCATCTGAGAAGGTTGAAGTTTAACTTCTCTCCCACCAATATAAGAACAAGATGGATCTACGGCATACTAGAAGGCCAGCCTGAAACTTTCCCTTAGTTGTGGTCTAGAGCCCACAATAAATCATGTAAGTTCTACAATTAAATTAAGTAAACTAAGGAGTTCTGGGCTTCTGTGACTCAGTATCCGGGACAATTCCTTTTCAGATCCTGAGTGTTGTTTATAGATGTTCATATTCAATATCATGAGTTAACAGAAAATCAATGTGGAAGGAAAAAATAACCACCCAGAGACAAGAACAGAGGAACACAGAAAATAGAAACACATTCACAGAACATGCAGATAACTATCCTACCAACAGCAAAGGCTAAACATGTAATGTTCAGATCATTTAAAGGCGAGATACATTGTTTAATTTGAACAATTAACTAGAATTTAAAATCAAGACCTCTAAAGGGATGTTAGCAAACTACAACATATGTTATAATAAAATTACAAAAATTAAACGTTGGAAAGCTAAAGAATGAAAATACAAAAACTCAAATAGAAACTGGAAAGAAATGCAACTGAGGGTACATATATATTATTTGAATATATGTTATATAGTGTCTATTTGGCATTCCAAAAATAAAAGAAAAGGAAATGGTAGCAATAAGAAGAGCTGAGAACAATTTGAAACTGATGAAAGACATAAAATCAAAAATTCAAGAAAACCCTGTGAACTCCAATCAGGATGAATAAGAAAGTGATTAAAAATACTTAAATGCACCAAGGTAATCAACCAAAAACCAGACAAAACAGGAAAATCTCAAGCACCTAGGACAAAACATTCATTTCCTTCCAAGGTACAATCATCAGATTGCAAGTCGGTCTCTGTAGAACAAATGGAATTCCAAGGACAAGAAAGTCAGCCCGCAGTCTCAGATCTGGAGTTATTCAAAATTTTAAGTACTTCTCTTGTGATGGGGTGGCTGGGCTTGACCATGCCACCCAGACAGGGCACCCAGGGCTCAGGTACCTCTCTATGACAATGAGCAGCAAGATTGTCAATGAGCCTCTTGGAAGCCTGGAGTCTGGGATGCATACACTGGTCTTTAATTCTGCTTCTTTGGGGTGCCTTCTGATCTCATGCCTACACATGGTGTGAATAAAGTGTCACAATTCTGTATTTTAAGCCTGTGGTGCTAGCCCAGAGTCCTAGACGAACCTACACTGGAGGTCTTTCTGTAGAGTGGAATCTTGGTTTGTTTGTTAGCAGATGCTTAGAAAAGATCATTGCTGGCACAGTGACCTTTGATAACTCTTATTCACGTTGGATATGAGAAGAGTTTAGACATGTATGTTATTGAGAGGCTTCAGCTTGAGTTCTGTCTTCTCACCATGTTTCCCTCCAAAGACAGTAAAATTGTAGCAGGTATCTCTTACCTTTATGTACCCTGCCTCTGACCCTCAGAGAATATGATTACCTCACTGCATCGTAGGGTAGTGATGGCAACTCTCTTTTCTCCAGTTGAGCAGCAGCTCCTTCTCATCAGAGTTTTCTCTTAACTCTACTGACAAATGCCATTGTGTTTCTGGCCTGTCCGGCTATGTGGGATGATGCATGGAAAGTCTTTGTATAAATGTCACATTCCTTTGTGTTCTGCTGATTCTTTTGCCCTTATTCTGGAAATGTGATGGGAAATTACGAGTGTGTTTCACATCCAAACACAGCCAAATAGCTAAGACACGAGGAGCAAGTATGATATTGAAAGAAGGTAAAATAGATGTGATATTCAAAACAGAGAGTTCAGTGTCCATTCAAATCTGGTATTTACAGCTTGAATACAAATGTGCTAAAGTTAGAAATTATTTGGTGCATGATAGTAAGATGTTATTTTTCATATGAAAATAAAATAAAGGAAGATCCTTATACATATTTCCCAGAAATCAATTCCAGGTTGATTAAAAACACAAATAAGAATAAAAATGGAAACTCACAAATATGCATACATCAAAAATACCTCCTTGCTCATGCAATTAAGTGTGTAGTTATAAGAAGCTTTTCATTATTAGACTTCATTTTAGAAAGAATTATAAATGCATACCAAAATGCAAAAGCATGGTGGGTACATTGGATAAGTGATATTTTCTTAGATGAACAATATTTTAAAGAAATGACCTGGAAGCTTCCTCTCTGAGGACTAGCTCTCATAGTATAGGAAGGTGCTGTGCAAGCTTTCAAAGGAGAAAAGCAATAGCCCTACCTTGCTGTAAAGCATATGAACTACAATAATGACTAGCCTAACAAGATATCCCTAATGGTGTAATAGTAGCACTTTTATCTTGGGGATAACCATCAACTATCAATTTGCACTTTGGGCCTACTAATAGGTAATTCATGGTAGGTACTGCAGATCTATTCAATTATCTGTGGCTGGAGAATTTATCGATTCTAGAGGAGAATCTGCTACTTCCATTTCCCAAAATCGATATAATTTCTAACTGTATTCTAAGCACTTATCTTCACGTGCACAGATCAATGTAGCTCTCACCTGTCATCACAGAAGCTTCCTTTTGCAGCAGATGGAGATTATTAAAGATAGTCACAGCTGGCCAAAATGCAGAGAATAAATCACAGTGGGGTGCCAACACCAACTTGCATATCTACAGGGGACACTGAGGAAGAAGGAGCAAAGGGACTGTAGGAGATAGAGGACCACCATGCCTGCTGTGAGACATGTCTTCTAGACCTGTCAAGTGGAGCTGTACCCAAGAAATCCCAACAGTATGTCCCCAAACATGGTCTGGTACAAGGACAACACCATTTGAAATGCCAGTGGAGATGGGAAAGTTGTCACAATGACACACACTTTGATGAAAGAGCTACAGGCAATCAATAGCTGCTGATAGAGAGAGGTGGGGAGAGGGAGAGAGGGAAAGAGAGATAGAGAGAAAATAATTTTTCTCTAGGGACAAGAACTCGTAGGTAGATTGTCTAATCTCAAGTGGTCAGCCCTAAACACGTGTACATAGTGTACATATGAGCAGCTCCAAATGGCTCAGTAAGTTATATATATATATATATATATATATATATATATATGTGTGTGTGTGTGTGTGTGTGTGTGTGTGTGTGTATGTGTGTGTGTGTGTGTATATGTAAAATAAAAAGAGATCATGGATTTGAGAAGGGAGTGTGGGAACACAAAAGGAGTTAGTGTGAAAGAGGAAGGTAGAAATATTGTAAATACAGTACTCATGTATGAAATTCTCAAAATGTAAATTCAGGAAATAGCTATTGTATAAAATTTTGTTAGAAAATGTGTCATGAACTATCAGTGGGAAAGCCTTTGTAAGTACAGATAAGGATGTGTATTTCCTGTGTCCAAGCAGTTCTGTTTTTAGACACATATACAGAGAGTCTTTCTGATTTCAGGAACATATTTTTATGCAATGTTCTTTATAGTCTATGTACAAAATGTCCATTTTTAGAAGAATGGACAAATAACATTTATTTTCTTTAATCTGTCTTATATATATTTTAAACTTTTTGTTTGTCTTTAAAATTTTTTTAATTTAGTTGTTTTTATTTTACATGCATGAGCATTATGCCCACATATATGTAAATGTACTTGGGTTGTGTAATGCCCATGGAAGAGAGAAGAGAGCATCAGATCCCCCTGGAACTGGAGTTACAGGTGGTTGCTATCCACCATAAGGGTACTGAGATTCAAACACAAGTTCTCTTAACTGCTGACCCATGCCTCCAGCTCCAAATCTGTCTTATAGTTATATAAAACACTTGATTTGATCTTAATGTTTGATACTGATGCTATGATTTTAACCAAATGACACTTTTAGAATATATGCATAGAGACATGGTGAAAACATAGGAGATACATCCTTGCCTTCTGAAGTAGCAGCACAGCAGTAGTAACTAGTACTCCTGAAGCCTTGATCTTTCCCTCTAAATGTAATTTTCTGATAAGCCAAGACACCCTGGAGAAATGGCTGATTTTAGGACTGGGGCAGAAAAAATTCAGGGACATCCTGAAATATCTTAGAGTGCCAAGAGGTGAGAAACTGCTGAGTACTGAAGTGGTGTTTGAGTGGGAAGGGTTAAAGGGACCAGTGGAAGGGCTCCTAATGGCCAAGCAGTGAATGGGAATGAAAAACAAGTAACTAAAGTTATTAACTTTTCTACTAAAGAATAAAAGATATAGGAGTCCATCTCATGGTAAATGACCACGCACATGACCAGTGAGGGAGAGGTCAAACCCTCCTTGTCATAGAACTCAGCATACTTTACGGAGATCTTCTTTCCCAGAAATATAGGATGGACTCCATGACTTGCTTCTCAAAAGCAGATTAAGAGAAAGTGGCACAGAGTGAGGCCAGTGGGAAAACGAACACACACCATCCCCATAGCACTTTGTTGGGAGATTGTGCATATTATTGTCACTTCTGTGTAGTTCCCTCAGAACACGCATGACCCCACTTCCACCATTACAAAACTGTTTGGCAAAAACAAATGGGGAGACATTTAATGAAATAACCTCAACAGAGTACGCCAAGACTGCCAAGATTTCACAAGCAAAGAAAGACTTAGAAAATGTCACAGGTCAGAGGAAATACATATATTACAGTGGGATAGTAAACAGAATTCTAGAGCAGAAAATGTGTACTAGGAAGGGATAAAAAAGCCACGTAGAGTAAAACAATGAAAAATTAATCATCAGTAAAAATAAGTGAGCAATGAAGCTGTGAAAAGACGTAAATGTGGAGGTCATTATGAAATGGATTCCTGTCACAGAGCACTCTGGAGAGAGTATACAGGGCAAAGATCAGTAATCAACAGGGTTTGGGGGAAGGATTGATGAGTTTTCAATGCACTGAAGCTATCTGAATCTCACAGTGAGTATGTGGCATTATGAATTTTTCCAGTGCATAGCTGTTCACCCTTGAAGCCAGTCCTTCCACTGCTCCTCTCAGCTCTGAGAGGATAGTTTGAACTTGCAACTAGAGATCACAAATATATAAACTTATGTACATGTTTCTTAGCTGGGGAAACACTGAAATATTCAAACTCAGTATCTGCATGCAATGGTTTCTAGTTTTTTGTGTGTTTTTTCTTTTATTTCTGACTATAAAGTCCTGGAGCTACTGGACAATAATTTTACCTTGCAATATTTGCTTGACAGTCATCTAACCTACAACTTTGACCATTAAATTTCTTTCTACTTAATATACCATTACCAAATAACATTTTCATCTGAATATTCATTTACTCTATGGAAAAGGCATTAAGTAAACAAAAAATCCTTTCAAGTACTATATTAGGCAACTGGGATTTTTAAAAGCCTATTTCCTGCTCTCCTAACAAAAATATTGGCTGGTCACTCAGTGAAACATCAAGGGCACTCTGCCCTGCTGAGGGCTTTGTATATGCAGCTGGTAGTGTCTGACATTTCAAGCTAGGCCTCCCTTGGTCATTGCCTAGTAACATTTCTTAAAATAGAATGTAGATGGTATAATGTTTGATGGTCATGAAGATTGCTAGATGAGGCACATCACACACAGACACATGTAGAGATGGAGGACGGAAGTATTACAGTTGTGAGAGAAGGCTGTGCACAGACGCAGAGGAGCTACACCTGAATTCGAGGAAACAGCCAGCTGGAGCTCTGAGGATAAGTGTGGTGGATTGATTGCAGGGCCTCTCCGTGGACTGGATACTTTGTACAGTTTCTTAGGTCCTAGACCTTAGGTGATACTTAGGATGCTGAGCACTTGGCCACAGAACAACTGGGGCTGATACAGAGTGGTTCAGGCTTTGGACAGTTTCAGTATTGGCAGGGTGTGGATTTGCACTACAGCTCCAGCCAGGTAACTGCTTGATCTCTAGCCATAGCCTTTGAACAAAGTTAAGCTAATGTTTAATCAATATGCAGATATGTGTGTATACGCATACTCCTGTGTGTATGTGTGACAAGTCATTCGATTTGCCTTACAATGTTTTAGTAAACGTTCCAGGTAATGGGTTTCTTTATGACATTATGACATTTTCACAGAGATGCATCATTGCTCTTGGCTCCTATTCACCACCCATCATCCTTTCTTGTCTCCCCAACTATTGTTGCTAGTCCCCTTCCCCTCATCAAAAATTCTCCCTCTACTTTTGTGCTCTATATATACACATGCATACATGCATATATATTTAAACGTAGGTTTCACATTGAAGAAAATATGGTATGTCTTTCATTCCCCCCAATATCCTCTATTGTATATTGTATTGCTCTCCCTTTACCCTGCTATTAGATCCCTTCCTCCACCTATACAATTGCACAATCGATTCACCCACATCATCCCAATTTATACATATATATATATATATGTATTTATATATATATATAAATGTGTGCGTGTGGTGTGGTGTGTGTGAGTTGCGTATGACAAAAATATGCAGTATTTGTCTTTTGAAGCTGGATTATTTAAGTTAACATGAAAACATCTAGTTCCATCTATTTTCCTGAAAATGCCATTATTTCATTTTTCTTTATGGCTAAGTCAAACTGTATTGTGCATATATACCACAATTCGTTCACTCATCTGCTGCATCTAGGCTGGATCCCAAACTTGGCTGTTGTGAGCAGTGATGCCGTAACGTATCCTGACTTACAGTTGTGCAGCAGGATCACATGTTGATGCTAGTGTCGGCTTCATGTGGATGCTCCATATTAGTTTCCATAGTGACTGCACTAGTTTTCATTCCCTCCAGTAGTAAATACATTTCTGCTTTTTCCACATCCTTGGCAACATCTGTTTCATTTTCTTTACTTGATGATCGCTATTCTGCCTGGGGTGAGATAAAATCTCATTGTGATTTAAATTTACATTTCTCTGATGGCTATGGATGGTTTCTTAGCTATTTGGGTTTTTTTCTTTTGAGAACTGCCTCTTGATATACTTTTTCATTGATCGATCAATGAGTTGGTTTTGTGGTGGTTAATATTTTTAGTTCTTCATAGATTCAATATATAAATTCCCTCTCAGATGCATAGTTGTAATATTTTTCTATTCTGAAAGCTATTGTTCCCTTCTGTGGATTGTTTCCTTTGCTGAGATGCTTTATTTTTTCATATCAAATATCAATTCATGCTATTTTTCTCCTGGACTATTGGAGCCTTTTTCAAAAAGTTCTTCTTTATGCCTGTATCCAAAACGTTTTCTGATTTTTTTTTTAGTGGCTCCAGAGTTTTAGGTTTTATATTAAAGTTTTTAATCCATTTTAAATTGATATATTCATATATAGCGTGTAAAGTACAGATCTAATTGTACTCGTCTAGCTGTGGATATTCATTTGTCCAGCATCATTTGTTGAGGTGTTTCCCTTTTCTTTGGGTAGCTGGGCCTATGAGGTTGGTTGTGGAATTTCCTCTATTCTATTCCATAGATCAGGTTGTATATTTTATGCCAGTATTCAGGTGTTTTTGTTATTCTGACTATTGTTTAATCTGAGAACAAGTCTTAGGAAATTTCTAGTATCGTTCTGTCTTCTTGGGACTTTTGGCTATTTTTAATGTTTTTGCTTCCATGTGAATTTTTGAAATATTTTTTAAGATCTGTGATGACTGTAACATTAAGGGCTGTGATGAAGTTTGTTTTGAATTTACATTGAATAATTTGGTCATTTTCAAAATATTATTCTACCAATCCATAAATACAGGAGGTCTTCCCATGTGTTCCATAAGTCCTTTCTGCAGTGCTTTAAATTCCTCATTGTGGTGATCATCCTTATTTATGGTCTATTCCCAGGTGCTATATTTTTGGACACTATTGTCACTGGGATTTTTTAAATTTATTTCACTCTCAGCAAGTTTGTTTTTGGTATACAGCAAGGCTACTAATTACTGTATGTTGATTCAAATTCCTCTGTTTTGCTGAAACTATTTACCAGGCCTATGAGCTTTCTGATGGAGTCTTCAGATTCTTTTAAATATAGGGTCATATTATCTGCCTGTGGGTTTAATATGACCCTTCCTCTCTAATCAGTTTTCTTTTTATTTTTCTCATTGTACTTCTCTAGCTAAGACCTCAAGCACTATATGAATAACTGCAGAGAATGTGGACAACCTTGTCTCATTCCGGACATTAGTAATGCTTTCAGCTTTCTCTCATTTAGTGAAAAGCTCAATTTATGTATTTGTGTGTGTGTGAGAGAGAGAGACAAGAAGACACAGAGTTGGAGAGAATGTTGAGCTATATTCCTTTTCAGCTTCTTCTGAATTTTCTAAGAAGTGATTTTGAACTTTGTCAAAGACCTTTTCTGCATCTATGGAAATGATTACATAATTTTTATTCCTATTTATGCAGTATTATATTTATTTATATATGCTGAACTATCTTTTCACCCCCCCATCCCCAAATAAAACTAATTTGTGTCTTTTTAATCTGTTGCCACATTTTCATTACAATATTTTATTGAGAATTTTGTATCCATGTTGATCAAGGAAATGGGCATGATGTTTTCTTTTTTCTGTGCCCTTGCTTGGCTTTATTATCAAGCACCAACCTAAGAGAATGAATGTGGTAGTGTTCCTTCCCTTCTTATCTTACAGGTCAGTTTAAGAGCATTGACATGGACTGCCCATTAAAGATCTGGCAGAACTTGGCCATGAATCCATGCAGTTCTGGCCTTTCTTTCATTGGGAGATTTCTTTAGTGTGACTTCAGTGACTTCACTCTTTATAAACTTGTTTCAGTTATCTACATTCTCTTAATTTCAGTAGGCCACATGTGTCCAGGAATTTATCCATTTCTTCTAAATTTTCCAGGATTTTGGAACACAGGTTTACAAAATATTCCCTAATGAGCCTTTGGATTTCATTGATATTTGTTGTAATGTCCACATTTTTCATCTTGCATTATGATGATTTGTGCTCTCTTCTCCTTTTGGTTGTTTTGGCTGAGTTTATCATTCTTGTTTATTTTTTATCCAAGACTCAATTCTTTGTTCCTTTGATTCTCATAAAATAAACTCGTTTGGTCTTAATTTCATCAATATCAGCCCTAGTCTTCACAAATCCACTTCATGTGCTACTTTGGGGCTTGGCTTGTTCCTTTTCTCATAAGACCTCCAGGGTCATCAATGCATTACCTACTTGAGGTCTCTCTGACTTCTTAATGTAACACTAATAGTGATACATTTTCTACCTTAGAACTTCCTTGCCTATATCTTATTGGTTTTAGTAATTTGTGCTTCATCTTAATTTATCAGATTTTTGAGTTTTTTTTTCGGATTTCTTCAGCTCGTTCAAGAGTGTATTACTCAACACACTTATCTTTGTACAGTTTCTAGAGTTTTTCTTTCTGTTTTCTTCCAGCTATGTTCCACTATGATATAATAAGACACAGGAAATTATTTTGTTCCTTTTTTACATGTTAAGACTTGCTTTATGGCCTTAGATGTGTTCTATTTTAGAAAAAGTTCATGGACTACTGAGAAGAATGAGTACTCTGCATCTCTTAGATGGAACGTTTTGTGCCTATTCTGTTAAGTTCATTTGATCTATGATATGGTTTAACTCTGAAGATGCTTTTCTAATTTTTTTACTCTGGTGATCTGTCTATTGAGGACAATGGGGTATTGAAGTCATCCACTATTTTTTTTTAATCAGGATCTAGCTGCCTTTTTATATCTCTTAGTGTTTAGTTCATGAAATTGAGGGCCCAAAATTGAGTTCATAAGTATTTCTAATTATTTATGTATTCTGATAGACTTCCTTTTTCTGGTGTGTAGTGATCTTCCTCATCACTTCTGCTTTTGACTTGAAATCTACTTGACAGCAGAATAATTATGACTATGTGCTATTGATTTTCAGCCTTTCAATTTCAGTCTTTGTGGGTTCTTTGTGTCAGATAATCCAATCAACTGATGGGTATTTTACCAATTGGAGAGGTGTTATTGGGAGAAGTTTTCAGATTACTATGATTTACAGGTTGTTTGCTGTGTAGGTCAGCTTGCTGCATTGCACATAATTAACTCTTTCCTCATTTGTTGTTCTGGTGTTGCTCTCATGAAATTCATTCTTCCCTGTGCTCTCATGACTTAGGCCATCTTTCTTCCTCCTCTGTGCTTAGAATTCCTTTAAATATCTTTTGAAATGCTGAGTTATTAGTCATGAATTGCTTTAGTTTATGATTGTCTTAAAATATCTTTATTTCTCTGTCAATTTTAAAGCAACTATGCTGGATGGAGAAATCTTGTCTGACAGTTATTTTTCTGTGCTTGAAATATATCTCATTACGCCTTCCTGGCTTTTAGGATTGCTGTTGAGAGGTCTGAGGTCTCCCTGCATGTTTGCTCTAGTATACAAGTTGACATTTTTTCTCATAAAGCACTGAATCCTGCTTCCTTCTCATAGAATTTGGAGCTTTGGCTCTGTGTGCTCTGGAGAAGTGGTTCTGTAGTCACCTTGACTGGCATTCTCAAGGCTTTGTGCTTGAATATCCATTCATTTCTCTAGATGTTGGCAGCTTTCTGCTGCAATATCAATGAAGAGACTTCCCGTGCTTTGGGGTTTTCTTTGTGCTCCCTGGACCTGAGATTTGATGTCTCCATTGTGTCCCATCATTTTTCTTAGGTTCAAATTCTTAGACCATGTTTAAGTTGAGGGAATTCACGGACCCTAAATGGGCCACAACAGGAGACAGGGAGGACTTAAGGGATTCAAGATACTAGACCACCTGTGATATTTTAAGTCGGGGAGGGAAATGCTGGGAGTGAAAAGGCTTAACAGGAAGAGGGAGAACCAAGGAAAGGAAGAGACAGTGTTAGCAAAATCAAAGTTGTGTGGAAAAAGTCACATAGCAGCCTACTGCTTTCTAGTTTAATTTTAAAAAAAGAGTTGAAATGGTAGAGTCTTATGCTGTTCCAAGACACCAAATGTTCTTAAGTGAAAATCCCAGTGCCAGTAGTGGGGTACCTTCCTATGAGTTGTTGGTCAGGAGCCTATAGAGGCCCCCCAACAACACAAGCTATTATCAGTGGTCTTAGTTGCCTATGATGAATGGTTGGTATTTCTGGTCTTATTTCTGAAGAGACTGTGCACTGGATGAAGGGCATAGAGAACTCAAGCTTCCTCCTTGCTGGCTAGCTTTTAGGCTGCTGAGTATGAAAGAACCCAGGTCTTATCCGGGGTAAACTGTGTGCTACAATACTGAATGCCAGGCAAGATTTATTCATTGGTACAATAGTTTTGTCACTGTTATGGGCATAACTAACCTTGTTTTTTAGAATTTAAGGCCTGTTCCACAAGAAGAAGTTCATACCTGGCACTGTGAACCTAGTCAAAAACCCGTGGTGGGGAAGTCATAGGCCCTAGAATACTGCCAATGTTCTTGCAAATGGACAGGTTTTCAAACTGTTTATCTTCCTTTATTTAAAAAATATCTGAGGGGACAACTTCCGTAGACTTACCAAATTTATTGGTTTTGTCCATTAACTCTAATCTCTAGTACTACTATATAGTTATTTTTAAATTCTGTCTATCCTTTTTGAATCAAGAATTTCAATTTTGTCCTTTCTCGTCCCCCCATCTCTTCTCTCTAAATACTCTAAATAACTCCTTTTTTTCCTGATAACCACTTTTTGTAGGGAATTTTCTGTCATGTTTTCCTTAAAATTCTCTGGTGATCTCTTCTTTTGAACTCCATCAACAGTAGAAATCTCTATAAACATTTTCTCCTATATGGTCCACATATCTGTGTTTCTCGAAAAGAGTCTGAGAACCACAAACAAAAATAAGTATATGTAGCAAACTTGACCTTTAGACCCCACATACGAGAATTGGTTGTCTTTAGTTTTGCTGCTACTCTTATGAAATTAATTCTGTAGAAAAATTCAGTGTTGTTTGTCATGCAGAGTCCATGAGGCTGCTGTCAGTTGGCATAGAGGTCAGCTAATCATTGAATCATAAAGGCATTTGATGTGCAGCTTGGGGAGTACTCATAGCTGTGTGTGCAGATTATTATGGAATGCCTTAATGCTTTACTAGCTCACCACCTCTTAATTTTCACCCTTTAATTTTTGCTTATGTGGAAATTCAAGACCAATCACAGGTGAGACAGTAGGATCTTCTTGTGACCTTCCTGGGCATGCTCACAGCCCAGAACAAAACCCCTTTAAAAAAATTATTGAGCTTTTGTATGTTCATGTAACAGTTCTCTTAGTCAAATTTAGACTATCTCTCCAATTATTGATACCCCTCACAGACTTCTGCCATACATGTTAAGTCCTATCTATTCAAGCAACTGTACCCAGAGTCACTTCAGTACAAATTCGTCAATTGGAGTTGAGTCAGCCTGTGTAGAGATTATAACTAAGAACTACTCTCCCTCACCTAGTAGTAACCAGTCTCTAACTGTCCCCAGACTACGGTGGCCTGGCCACCCATTTCTCTCGCTCCACTCTAGGCCTTTGTCAAAACCTATTCTTATAGCCTCAAGAAATTGCCAGCCCTCTTCAAAGGATTGTTTTAAAAATCTCATCTACCATAGTAGACTGTAGATAGGACTTTTTTGATTGAGTTGGGTCAAACAATTTTGAACCATGAAAAAGGGGTTTCCCACAGAGCTAGGCAATCCTTTGATGCACCTAAAATCAATTCTGTCTCCCCTACCTGTTGCCAATCTGCTGCACATGTGTGCAAAGCTCCTTATTTTCAATGTGGCCTGAAAGACTAGCCACGGAAAATGGGAATTCCACTACGATACTACCTACTGTTCTAGGGTCACTGAAATTCAGCCATTTTTTTTTCTGGAATAAACACTTCACAAGTCTTTGCTTAATTTTCAGGGTTTTTATTTTAGTGTTTTGATGTTGGTGTTAGCATTCTTATTGTTTTACTACTGACCACATTTTAGGAAATCTTTATTCAACCACTTTTTGAGTGCTCACCATTCTTTTATTTTAATCCACTTGAATATTTACATTTGCAGTGGGCTTATTCTTCACAATAATTAGTTATGACTTGTACATGAATGTATTTTAAGTACAATTAAGCAATCTCTGCCTTTTAACTAGTATGTTTAGAATGTCCATATTTAAAATGACTTCTTTGTAATATTATTAGTGTCTACATTTTGAAATAGTTTTGTATTCGTTGTACTTGTTTCTTCCTATTCTACCCTTTCCCCTCCCTCATTTTAATGTAGCCTTTGTATAATTTTGTTATTCTTCTACGTTAGACTATCGTTTTTTTCATCGCACAGGTTTCATTGCTATAGATTCCATATTGAGCTGTTAAAGAAGTTCACCTTCAAATAGTGCAGTCTGAAGACAACTGAAAGCAAATGTTCACACTGCCTTCCCTGTGTTTCTTTTTTTTAATATGAATTTTATCTTATTTTTGAGAATTATATACATGAATATTGTTTTTGCCGGATTTCCAACCTTCAAAGCCCCACTCCAACTCCTCACATGGCCTCCAACTCCCTCTCAGTTTCTTGTCTTCTTCTTTATTATTGTTAAATATGCATATATTCATAAATATATATAGTATAATATATATATATATTGCACTGAGTCCATTTATTGATGCTTTCACATGCCTATATCTAGGGCTGCCCACCTAGGATTACCTCTCAGGGAGCTAGTCCTCAGAGAAAACGGATTCTCCCTCCTTCAGCATTCCCTGACCACCTGTAGCTCTTCATCTTGAAGTGGGCCCTGTGCTGTTTCCACATCTGCCTTGACATGTCAACGGTTTTGTCATTATACAGATTTTGTTGACATCATAATATGAAGACTTCATTGGTGTAGCTTTCCTTTCATATCTAGAATGTATGAACTAGCAGTGGGTGAACAGATGTCTTGTACTCCTGGCTCCTATATTCCTTTCACCTCATGCGCTACAGTGTTCTCTGAGTCTTAGGTGTATATGTTACATTGTAGATGTATCACTTACAGCTAAGCATCTCATAGTCACTGATTTTGTGTTTAATGAGTTGTAAAAATTTGTATAATCTCCATCTGTGCAAAAAAAAGAAGCTTCTTTGATCAATGATCTGTAAATATAAGTATGCATTCAGAGTACAGTAAGAAATTCCATTGGTCTAGAGCAGTGACAGAAGTGAGTTCTCCTCTGGGGTCTATGACCTCTCCAACCATGTATACTTTACTATGTTTGCACAACCATGCATGAATTCCTTCCCACTGAGCAGGCCTTAAGCCCAAGTAGGCAGTTGTTGTTGAACCTCAAGATTAAATGTCACCACTGTACCAATGGACATACTTTGCTGGGCTGATCTTTGTTGTGGTTGTGGTTTTCAGCTGGATAGGACCATTATTGGTTTTCTCCCTTGGCATTTTACATAGTAACTTTGGATACTGTTAGAGCTATTCTTCAGGAAGGAGGCTTTCCAGGTCTCCATAGCCTAGATAGATAGATACTTGCTCAGTTATGTTTATTGCTGCTCTTTTCATAATAACTAGGAAATGGAAATAATCATATGTCCCTCACCCGATGAATGAATAATGAAAATGTGTTGTATTTAAAGTGTGCAGTGGCCGGAACTAGAAATTGTTATACTAAGTGAGGTAACCCATTCCCCCAAACAAGTATTGCATATTCTCTCTTATTTGTGGATCTAAACTACAAATCTAGATCTTGATCTAACCACAGGAGCCAGGAAAATGGCAAGGAACCATGGAGGGATAGGGGAAAAGGAGCTGGAGGATGGGCCAGTAGGGTACAGGCCTCTTGTTTCTGTCCTGTGTCTCATCAGCTACTACACTGTTTCTGTTATTCCTTTACATCGTGATTATTTTCATTTTTTTCAAAAACGATTTTTTTCTTTATACTGTTTCCAATCCTTTCTGTTTTTATACATCAAATTTTGCTAATATTAATATTTTTCTGTATGAAGAACTTATATCAGCATATATTGCTATGTAAATCCATAGGCTCTTTATTCCCTAATTTATTGGTTTATCTCTGAGTCTTTATTTTTCCTTATTTTGATATTAACATGAAATTACCTCTAGTTGTAGAAAGAATACATAGAATTTCCATGTACCTTTTACTTCTTTTCCCCAACAGGAACCTTTTGCAGAAGTATCATACATCTGAAATACTAACACTAATACTGTCAGGACAGAGAACATTCCTACTCTTATAATACCCTTTCCCAGTCACAATTTCTTCCTTTCTCCCATAATCTGTGGACACCACCACTTTTTTCTTTATCTCTATAATTTTGTCAATCTAGGGAAATGTAAATGACATCATACAGAATACAATTGTTTGGGTTCAATCATTTCCAGTTAGCAAGTGGTTGCCCTTCATAAATAAAGTCTTTCTTTGTGTATCTGTTTCTCACCCTCTCTTTGTCTCTATCATTCTTTCCAGGCTGATCACAAACTCTTGATTCTCTTATTTGAGTCAAGTGCTATATTATACATGTGAACCAGCTTAATAAAGCATATTTCTATTGTAGCATTTATTCACAGAGCATAAAACTATTGAACTAAGTTCATGAATTTGAGGTAGGTGGTACAAAGAGGAGCTAACCCATGTTCTTAGAACTTCTCTGGCACCTTAACATGAAAGAGATGAGAATGGGCTGTAGGTTGTGTGCTATACATTTTTGCAGAAAACAATTCTCCAGTTTTTGCTTTCTGCTTTCCTCATACACCAGCTCAGCTAAGCACGAGGACTGGATATCATAAATAATGCCTTTGAAAGATAGCCAGGTACTATGAGTTCTCATAGGGAAACCAAAAATAAGATGCTTTTTGTCTCAGTAGTTATTACTCTAAATTCAACCTTGCATGTCCACTTACAAATAATATATTCATGTCCTTAAAAATCCTCACAGCAGGGAAACCATTTTCTTTGTATCTTATTTATTACAAGTCACTGTAAAATGAATATTATTAATTGTATAATTATTTTTAATGTTTTGTCTAAACTTGTTTTACATAAATCTTTTCAAGTCAAAGCAATCACAAACTGGAAAGATACAGAATGCTTTCGGAACAAAGAACAAATGAGCCAATAAATATCTTACAAATCATACTTTATCCATCTTCAAAAACCTATAACAAGTTTTGCATTTAGAATAATTAGTGATTAAATTACTTTCAATGAAGTAATCACAAGCCTGTCATATCCTTTAATGTTAATCATACACATCTCAAATTGCTATTAGTTAAGGCAAATAATTTAGTTAAGTCAGAACTTATAGAAGATCTTGGCAAGAGTTAATAAAATCTGTTAGAGGATAGCCAACTTTCCTGCAGTTCAGAGGAATTAGAAAAACATTCCAATTTTTCCAAGGATTGCAATGTATTGGGAAAGTGTTTTAAAAACATTAACAGGTAGACTTCTCTTTAAGATGATGGATTAGAAACCTCATTGATGAAACTATGAAAGAAAACATTCATGCTATCACCCAATAATCTTTATTGTTGTAAGAACAATGTCTGTAAATCTGATCAGTTCAGATGTGATCTCTACAAGGAAGCAAGGAACAGCAGCAAACCAGTGCCTAGCCACGCCAGTCAGCTTCGGCAGGGTCAGTGGAAAGCACTTGGGGAAGTGCTTCATCTCATACATACCAGTCCTTCAAGAACATTTAACTAGATAACACCCAACTAGATAAAAAACTGGCAGTGAGGCCTGGCAGGAAATGATAGCCAATTGTCAGCTCAATAGTATAAAATCACCCGGGAGATAGGCCTTTGAGTACATGTAAGGGGAGTTATCGTGTTTAGGTCAATGAGGTAGAAAAACTTGCTGATCGTTGTGATATTTTCAATTTAAAATACTCTTATTACATGTTTTTATGAGTGTGAATTTTTTTGTCATTTTCAAATACATTTTTAAATTTTCAGGCTTTACTCTTGCATAAATATGTCATAATGGTCTTACTTTAGTCTGTGCGTTGCTCGGTTAGTTTCTTGATTACCCTATGTTTCTCCACTCAATCTCTATTTTGTACCCTCTAGTGTCTTTCCTGCCTGCAACCCATCTGCATTGCATCTCATATCTGCATCCTTTACTTTCTCTTGTCCCCACTTACCTCTTTGCTATAGTCTGTATTGCTATAATAATCACTACTATCTGTGGATCCTGCCAGTACCTCAACTTTCCCCTCCCAGCTACTTTTCCCACTTTCATTTTTTTATCAGTTAATCTAATACTAACCCCTAACCTCCTTGCTCAACCCACTTCCTTTCTTCTTCTAATCTCAGCAGCTAATATCCTAGTATAAGCATACTATCCTTGTTCACTTATCCTTATACATAATTGAAGTCAAAGGGACCACTGGTTTTTATTTTTTTATTTTCATTGCATTTATTTTCTCTCTTTCTCTCTCTCTCTCTCTCTCTCTCTCTCGTGTGTGTGTGTGTGTACACTACAGTTCACATGTGGAGATAAGTGATTGTTACAGGAGTCAGTTTGATCTCTCCTTTCATGATATGGGTCCTGGAAACACAATTCAGATCATCACATTCGTGACAAGTCCCTTTACCCACTAAGTTATCGCACTGTCTCAAATCGTGTGCTGGAGATCAAACACAGCGCTTTGCTGATGCTTAGAAAGTGCTCTACCACTAAGCCACATCCCCAGCAAGATGATTGTTTGTAACTGGCCAGTATGTCATTTGTATGGTGAATGTATTCTATAGTTGTAACCCCTTCAGTAAATATTCAGTTAATATTTTGTCGCGGGCTCCCCCGGAGGTCTCAGCTCTCGTCCAGCAGGGCAGCTCCCAGGGGACTTCCCACAGGGGGCCTTGGAGAGGTGAGTGCGCACTGTCCACAGCTCCCAGCCTCCAGTCTCAGAGACAATCAGACGGGACAGGGAGTCCAGTCAAAGCAGGAACTCGTTTAATAAAAGTTACATAGTATCTTATAAAGGTAAAAACCAGAAGGGGATTTCATAAGCAGGAGCCAGGGAACCAATGATCCTAAATGTCATCTCAGCTCACAGGCTGCAAGCATTCAAGGTTACATGAGCTTCTATAGATATGATGAGCATAATACGAGCTGTTCATGAGGGAGGAAGTTCTAGGACCCAATCAAACTTTTGTCAAAACAAGTTAAGTCATACCCAAGCCGCTCCCTTTGTACTTGCTCTGAGCACTATCTTTATTATCATGAGGCCCCACAATATTCCACTTTGGGAGTAATTGGGAGCATTACAGAAACCCTGATCACATGGAACACAGCTCTATGCACTTACATTCTACCATAACTTAACACAACTTGAATATTAAAAGATTATATTCCATTTTTATTGAATTGGTGCAAATTTAATGCAGTATGTTTTATTCCGTTTTATTTATTTTTTTGTTTTATTTGTATGAGTATATTACCCGCATGTAGGCAGGTGTACCCATGTTGTGTAATGTCCATGGAGTAAGAAGAGGGCGTAGGATCCCATGGAACTGGAGTTATGGATGTTTGTTAGCAGCCATGTGTGTGCTGGAATCGACAATGGGTTCTCTGAAAGACTAGGCAGTGCTCTTAACTGCTGAGTTCTTCTCTACAGCCATTCACATAGTGTCTTTTGGTCACTTTTAAAACTCCTCTCCTGTCTGCATGCCCTCTCAGTACCAACCACTTGATTTCATGTACTATGGTATATAGAAAGATGATAGATGATAGATAGATAGATAGATAGATAGATAGATAGATAGATAGATGATAGATCAATGATAGATAGATAGATGACAGATAGATAGATAGACCTACTGACCTGTGTATCCAAACGCCCTTCAGTGTGGGGTCCATCCAGTGGAGCTTGGTCAACTTATTCAGCATCACATCCTTATTGAAAACTGACTGTCCCTCTCCTATCAGCCACTGGTTTCCAATAGTTCCTCAGCTAGCATTAGGGCCTTCTACTAACCTTTCCATTTCCATGCTGAAATTCTGTTTCACTTGAGCTTATGTGCATCTTGTGCATGCTGTGAGTTCATATGAACAATGACCTAGATATCTGTAAAACTTCATTTCCTTGTGGTCATTCACTACCTCTGGCCCTTATTAACTTTCCACCCCCATCTTCCACAAATGATCCCTGAGCCTTGAGAGTAGAAGTTTGATATAGGTGTCCTAATCAAGGATAATATAGTTTTTAAAAATCCAAGCAAAAAATAAAAGCACTGAGTGCAGGAATAATGTAGTAATATAAGAAACATGAAAATTCAAGGTAGCATGACCCCACTGAAAAACACAAATTCCATGGTAATGGCTGCTGAAGAGAATGAACTGGGAACACGTCCAGACAAAGAATTTTAAAGAATGCCAGTCATTGTTGTGGCTCACAGACTCTACAGCTGGGTAGTATCATTGCTTGTTTTTCTTCCTTGGCAGATTGCATAATATCTTCTGATACTATGAGACTTAGCCTTCAGGGTGGAGAATTCTAGATCAGTTCTAGCTTAATTTATCAAAATCTCTGTATAATGGCAATAATAATTGATATGCCAGTAAGGAGTGAGGAATTTTCACAGGATCCCACCTCTAGATGGAGAGCTACAGGTAATCAGTGGATACTGAGGGAGAGAAAATTAATTTTCTCCTGGGCCTAGCTCCCTGATAAGTTATCTACTTTGGAGCCATCAACACTAAACAAATCTATACATGAACAACTCTAAATGGACTCAGATATACAATTTGTATATTTGTAAATGCATGTAGCAAAATGTAAATATATGTAGCAAAAATAAATAAGAAGACATGAAGGGATAGAGAGATGGCTCATTAGTTAAGAGCACTGATTGCTCATACAGAGGACCTGGGTTCAATTCCTAGCATCTGTATGGTGGCTAACAACCATCTGTAACTCTAGTTCCAGGGGATTTGATGCCTTCCTCTGGCCCTCACAGATTTTGCACAATATGGGTATGCTTACATATATGCAGAAAAAAATAATACACATAAAATAAAAAGAAATAAATAACAAAAAAGAAGACATAGGAGGAGTTGAGGGGTATCATAAGGGGTGAAAATGATCCAAATACAAATTCATGATGAAATTCTCAATATTTTCATTATTTAAATAGATTTCAAAAGTATGGTTATGAGAATGTTTAATGAAATTGAAGAGGATACACATTGACTCATAAATCAATTAAAAAGAATACAAACAAATACAGTTATTAAATAAGAAAGTCAATACAGGAGATGAACATGAGTTCAATAAAAAATAATATAGGCTGGAGAGATTGCTCAGTGGTTAAGGGGAATTTTTACTCTTGCAGAGGAATAAAGTTCTGGTCTTAGTACCCATTTTAGGTGTCTGTCAACTCCCTGTAACTTCAGCTCCAAGGGAATCTCAGATGCCTCTAACCTTGACAAGCACCTGAACTCACATGGTCGCTCTCTCTCTCTCTCTCTCTCTCTCTCTCTCTCTCTCTCTCTCTCTCAATATATATAATATGAAATATAAAATAAATATTTTTTAAAAAGAAAATTAGGGGGGCAGAGAGATGGCTCATCAGTTAAGAACTCTAGTTGTTCTTACAGAAGACCTGGATTTGAATCCCAGCATCCACATGGCTAACAACCGTCCATAACTCTAGTTTCAGGGTATCCGGAACCCTCCTTTGACCTCTGCAGTCACTGCATGACACAGGCTCACTTATATATACATATATATGTAGGCATAACACTCATACACATAAAATGAAAGAAAGAAAAGAAAGAAAGAAAGAAACTGAAAAATTAAATTGAAATTTCAGAAATGACAACTCAATAAATTAAGTGAAAAATACTCAGCAGAAAACCTCACCAATACAACGGGCCAAATGGAAGACATAATATTAAGGATGGAAAACAAGACAGATTACTTAGAATTTTCAAACATCAAAAGATAAGATAATAAAAAATATGGACATTACATATAATGTTATATGGGATACTGTCAAAAGATGACATAGAACTAGAAGGAGAATAATTTCAGGATAAATATATAAATAATACGTTCACTAAAATCAAAGGAGAAAACTTCAAATCTAGAAACAAGTGATGGCCATCTACATTTAGTGGATATTTAGAATGCTAAACAATCAAGATCATAAAGAAACCTCCCACATCATGTCATATTTAAAACACTAAATTTAGGAAGCAGAGAAAAAGCATTGGAGGCTGCAAGAGAGAAGCACTAAGTAACATATAAATATAAACCCATTCTAGTAATAGCCGATTTCTCAACAAAACTCCTCAAAACATGAAAGCATGGAATAGTGTATTCCAAGCTTCGATTGCAGATTTCTGTGTCCAACAAAACTGAAGGAATTCTTTGGGCTGAAGAGAAGAGAAAGGTAAACATTCCCAAGAGGTTACAGGGAAGGATAAACCACACTAGAAGTATACTTAAGGAATAGGAACAGAAAGACAGAAAACAGTACAAATCACAAAAGGATATATATATATATATATAGTCAGCAGTAACTTTGATTGTCAATGCAGTAGATTTCCCAGTCAAAGATATAGACCAGCAAATTGGCTGAAAATGCAATCTATCTAGTCAATGCCTTCAAGAAAGACATGCTATAAAAAAAACACAATGTTAGGGAAAAGGGACAGAAAAATTATTCCAGTCAAATGAAACTAAAAAGCAAACAGTCACTGCTCAAAAACATATCAAAATATACTTCAAGCCAGATTTATTCTGAAGACTAAAAGAAATTTCTTTGTGTGGATAAAGAGGAAAAGCCATGAAGAGGATATTATAGTTCTAAGCTTATATGCACTGAACACTAATGCACCCATTTTAATAACAATAAAAAATACTACTGGATATAAAGACAGTTTAATTCCAGCACAATAAAAATGGGCGATATTAATACCCAGCTGTCCTATCTTGCTTTCCATTGCTGTGAGAAACACCATGACAAAAAGCAGCTTGGCGAGGAGATGGTTTATCTAATCTTATAGATTATAGTCATCCATTGAGAGAAACCAGAACATTAGCTCAAGGGGGAACCTGGGAGCAGGAACTGAAATAGAGACCATGAAGGAATGCTACTTACTAGCTTGCTTCTCATAGTTTACTCAGCTACCTTTCTTATAGAGCCCAGGTACACTTTCCAGGTGACATCTCCCACAGTGGTCTGGGTTCTTTTACATCAATTAGCAGTCAAGAAAATGTCCCACAGATATGGCTACAGGTCAATCTGATTGAGTAAATTCTTCAATTAAGGTTCTCTCTCTCCAGCTGTGTCAAGTTGACAACTAAGATTAGCAATCACACCAACTCTTGCCAACAGATATATCATCCTGATTAAAAATCAACATTTGAGTTAAATGACACAGTAGATCCAATGGACCTAACAGTACACTTCACTTAAAAACTGAAGAATATACATATTTTTCTCAGCAGCCCCTGGCTGTTCTCTAAAATTGATTGCATAATAAAAAAGAAAGCAAGTCTCAGTAGATACAGGAAAACTGAAATAAGTTCTTATATTTGATCTAGCCACAACAGACTAAAACTAGAACTCAACCGCAAAGGAATTATAGAACATACACAAGCTCATGGAAACCAATCAAGCCCCTAATGATTAATGAGCTTTTGAAGAAACTAAGAAGGAAAATTCAGAATTCCTAAAGTTGAGTGAAAATGAAAATGCAACAAACTGAAGATTATGATATGCAATAAAAGCAGAACATATCTGTAAGTGTTTATATTACAACTCGGAGGGCCTCAAAAAACAACTTAATGATTCACCTTAAAGTCTTGAAGAAGAAAAAGCCAAACCCACCCTGGATATTAGGGTCAGGAAAGAAATTAATGAAATGGAAACAAACAACTGACCAAAAAAAAACAAAAAAAGAAAAAAACCACACACACATACACATAGAATCAGTGAAACAAAGAATGGGTTCTTGGAAAACATAAACAATATTTATAAACCTTAGAAAAAATAAACCAAAGGAAAGCAATCTAACTTAATAAAACTAGAGATGCAAAAGGATCCATTGTGATCAACAATAAAGTAATCATCAAATCATTAGGACATATCATTAAAACCAGATTCCTTCACACTGGAAAATCTAAAGAAGTAGACACATTTCTAGATGTATATGAATTAACAAAATTATATAAAGATAAACAACTTGCACAGATCTATAATAAGCAATGAAACTGAACCAGTAATAAAAATGTCTCTCAGCTAAAAGTTCAAGGCCAGAAGGATTCACTTCCGAATTCTACCAGATCCTTGGAAAACTAACACTAATATTTCTCAAATAGCCCGTAAAATAGAGAAAGAAAGAACATTACTAACTCATTTTTAAAAGACAATATTATCCTGAAACCAAAAATATAGACACAACAGAAAAGAAAATCATGGGCCAACCTCCTGATGAATGTAAATGAAAATTTGTTAAATAAAATACTTGCAAACCAAATTCAAGAACGCATTACAAAGACCATTCACCATAATCAAGTTGGCTTGATCCCAGAAAGTATCAGAGATGGTATTACACATATAAATCAATAAATCAATTTGTCACATATATGAATTCTTGGACTGAAATCACATCATCATCTCAATAGATGTGAAAAGACTGTGAATAAAATCCAGCATGCTTCATGCTAAAAGTCCAGAATATAAGGAATATTTCTCAAAATAATATATCTTAGCATATTAAATCTTCTATATGGCAAACCTAAAGATAACATTATACTAAATGGGATAAAGATCAGTATTTCCACTAAGATTAGAAACAACACAACGGTAACCTTTTTTTCCCATTCTTAATCAATATACTACTGGAAATCTTAGCTAGAGAAATAAGACAAGATAAAGAAATAACATCAAGCCAAACAGGAAAGAAAAAAATCAAAGTATATTTATTTGTAGATGATATGATTCCATGTAGAAGAGATCCTACGAACCAATAGAAAGCTTTTAGAGCTGATAAACCCTTTCAGCAAAGTAGCAGGATACAAAATTACCATTTAAATCAATAGTCTTCTTATATTCCTGTAACAGATTTGCAGAGAAAGAAATATTCAGGAAAAATGATATCATTCAAAATTGCCTTTAAGGCCTGGAGAGATGGCCCAGTAATTTAGAGCACTGATTGCTCTTGCAGAATACCAGGACTGAATTCCCAGCACCCACATAGAGGCTAACAACCATCTGTAACTCCAGTTCTAGGGTATCTGATGTCCTCTTCTGACACCTATGGGCATTGCATGACACAGTTGCATCTACCTATATGCAAGCAACTCACTCATACACCTAAAATAAAAATAAAAATTATAAAATCACAAAACAAAATTGCCTTTAAAATACCTTGGAATAAACCTAAACAACAAATTGAAAGACTTCTATAGTGACAAACACAAAACACTGAAGAAAGAAATCGAAGATTCTAGAAGATGGAAAGACCTTCCCGCATATGGACTGAAGAACCAGTCGTGAAAATGATTGTGTTACCAAATGTAATCTTCAGTTTTAATACAATTCCCACCAAAATTCCAGAGGCATGCTTTACAGAAATAGAAAAAAAAGTCATAAAATTCAGATCAATGCAGAAAAGGCCTCAGATTATTAAATGTTAGATTCATCGCCATACTTGAATCCATGTTATACTGCAGAGTAGTGAGAATTAAAACAATATGGCAGTAACACAAAACAGAAACATAGACCAATGTAAAATAAAGGACCCAGATATAAACCCAGTTCTGCCAGTTGATTTTTGACAATATGACAAAAATATACATTGAAGAAAAGATTACCTGTCCACAAATGCTGCTGACACACCTGAATATCTACATGTAAATTAATGAAACTGTACCCAAACTTCTCACACCCTATTTGAAAATCAACTTCAAATAGACCTAAAACAATATAGGACCCCAAACTTGGAGATTACTAGAGAAAAAGTAAGGAAAGCAGTTGAAAATATAGCTATGCGTAAAGACTTTCTGACTAGGATTCCAGATACTTGAGAAATAAGCCCGATAATTTAAAAAATGAAACTTCATGAAACTGAATTCTACACAGCAAAGGAAGCTATGAAATGAAGAGACATCCTACACAATGGAAAAAGTCTTTGCTAGCTATACGTCTAATGGGGTTTCATACCCGGGATATGCAAAAAAAAAAAAATTTTTTAAGAAATTAAGCAACCCAGTTAGTCAATGGACTGATGAAATAAAATTTGCAAAAGTGAAGTACAAATGGCCGATAAGCATAAGAAAAGTTTTCAAACTCCCTAGCCATCAGAGAAATGCAAATTAAGACTGCACAGAGATTTTCTCTTGCTGTAATCAGGTGGCAATCTTTTAGAAAACAATATCAAATGCAGGTGAATATGTTCATAAAACAAAAGGAGTACTTACATACTGCTGGCTGCGATGTAAAGTAGTCCAGCCGTGACAGAAGTCACGATGGAGGTTTCCCACAGACCTAACAGCAGATCTACAGTGTGACCCAGATACACCACTCCTGGATGTTTATCCAAAGGTTTCCAATTCTGTGCATCAGAGACATACTTTTACATCCGTGTTTACTGCTGAATTATTCAAAGTGAGTCTTGGAACCACAGAACCAATGTAAATGTCCAGCAAAAGAAGAATGGTAAAGAAATTAGGTGATATGCACAACAGACGTTTTTCAGCCTTACTGAAGAAAGAAGTTGCATCATTTTTAGGAAAATGGGTTTAAATGGAAATTAACTTAAGTGAAGTAATTGAAAAATTAAATGAAAATAGGTAAAAATTTGATTAAATTAAGTGAATTAACTGAGCCACAAATATCAAATGTTTGCTCTCATTTATGGGTCCAAGATTATATTCAGATAAATAAATTAATATATAGAGAGATAATGACATAAAACTGGAAGGGAAATTGTCTAGGGGAACAACAGGATCTAAAGAGAAAGGAAAAGGTAAGAAAGAGGATAGGTGACCAGGAGGAGACTATGTTCAACATGTGTGATATAACTATATAAAATGGCCTTTTGCAACTCAAGATAATAAAATAAAAGTATTAATGTGTATGCTATCATTAGAAATATATTTCACCTGTACTTAGCATAGAACAAAAGTTCCTATTCTCCTATTGTGACTAAGGGTTAAATCACATTTGAGCAGACGATTAAGTGTGTACTTTAAGAATTAATTGTGTCCTAATATTTAAAATTACATTTAGATCTATGTGTGTAACATATGGTTGATTTTAGGATGGAAAAGTACAGGGATGACTGAGAATGTGAATCTCAGCTGCTGTGGCTTGCCGACACAATCAAATTACTTCTTCAGCCAGTGCTGTAATTTTGTGCTTACATGTCAGTAAAGCTCTCTCTTTCTTTTTTCCCCACCTGTTATTTCCTTGGAGATGGAATGAGGAAATGAGATACTATTTTTCTATATTCTTCTTTATCTTCCCAAATATTTTTACCTAGTTAATGTTCGTGTTTGGAAAGACTAATTTGAATAAAATTTTCTACCAGGTCTCCAGTGTATTCTTGGAAATTTCCTTGGATGGATGTGTGAGGTGGATTCCTTTAGAAATGCTAATGCCAGTAGTGTCTTTATTCATTTTAAAGAGATTACAGACATTTTAGTGCTCATGTGATTCAAATACTCTTTAACCCAAATTACACTAAAGTTTTATTCTCCAGCAGTGTACAGTTTATGGAGCAAATATGTGAGATGGTTGTTTTCAAAGCAAATAATATAAGTGTTCCCATCTACATTTTTCTCCCAAGCATATGTTCATGTGTTTCTTTGGCTCCAATGTTTCCCTGAGCCATGAGAAGTTCCTCACTCCTGGCTTGTCTTGCCACCATGTTCTCCCTTGCTGTATCACTTACTTTTCTGTTGCTGTGATAAAATAGCATAACCGAGGCAGTCTGTAAACAGAAGAGTTTATTTGAGCTTACAGGTCCAGAGGAAGAATCTGAATCCATAATGGCAGCAGAAGCATGGTGGCAGGAGGAAGATGGATCCAGAAGCCAAGAGCTCCCATGGTCAAGCACTCACAGAAAGTAGCTAGAGAGAGCTGGAAGGAGAACAAGGTTGTGAACTCTCAAAACCCACCCACAGTGACATAATTCCTCCAGCAGGGCCACACCTTCCCAAACAGCACCACCAACTGCAGACAAGTGTTCAAATACATGAGCCTATAAGGGAACATTTGTCATTCAAACCAACATACTCACACACACACACACACACACACACACGTTCCTGTTTTCACAAGTCATCTGTGTAAACAACCTGCTTTTCATTTGACTGAGTACTGATTTTCTCAATAGTTCAGAAGGGCTTTTAAAAGAAGCAGTTTCCTTTCAGGTCTAAAAGAGACCTAGATTTCTCCTATATGAGCCAGAGTCAACTGCTATTTATTTTCAACACGTAAAACAAACATAAGAGATGTTGAACTCAAAAGAAATCTAGGGATTAAAGAGAATTTGGTTTTGAAGAAATGAGTTTGTCCATCAATTCCATTTACACCTTGAACTCATTGTTGGACTCTACCCAACATTTCTTAGTTGGGAAAACAAGTCACATCTACCTGGTGTCACATTGACAATTCTCTCATGATAGGCTAGTCCCATGTCAAAAGTTCTGAACATATACTTTGCACAATGGTTTAGACATTCTTAAGTTCAAACTGACTTGCTTTCAAATCCTTTTCCTATCTGGAATGTTCAGCAGCTTGAACATCATCTCCAATTATGAATTCCCCTCCTATGTCTTTGAAATAGCAACAGTTCCTTCTGGTCTGGCTTTATTCATAATATTTTACATCTGATTTCTGCCCTTTGGAAATGATATACTCATGTATAACATTTAAAATTTATTTTTGTGGGGTACAAAAATCTCTGGATTGGTGGAACTATGGTTTGAATATGGCTTGTTACCTGGAAAATTCATGTGGGAGTTTCCAACTGTAAGGTGTAAGATGGTAGTAATAATCTGGCTGTGGCATTTAGAGTTGGGGACTCTGGGAAGTGGTAAGGATTAGATAAAGCGCATTGTTTGACTCCTAGTGGCTATTTTCTTGTTGTTTTTGATACAGGGTCACTCCAAGCTTTGAACAGAAGCATTAAGGCTGATTTGCAGGGAGCTTGGCAACAGCAGAAGTGAGTCAGCATCAGCACCCCAGGTTTCACGTCTACCCTTGGGCTGGTTCCACATCTCCTTCAATTCTTCTTTCTTGCATGCAAATTCCAAACTTTCAATTTCTTTTTTAAATTGAATCACTGTGTGTTTCATACAGAATATCTCAATCAAGTCCGTTGCAATGATCAGACATTATGGCAAGCTGAAGGTCTCACATGTTCCAGAGACTCAGGAGAAGAGCTGGGCTCCCCTCTACCAGCCTTCCCACGGGTGCACTACTGTTTCTACTGCTCCTCAAGTCTGGCCATGAGCCACTCCATTTCTTTTTTAAGATTTATTTTCTTTTTAAATTTTGTGCATATGTATGGTGGTGGGGAGGGATGCTATGTGTATGTTAGTGCAAATGCCTCTGGAGGCCAGAAGATGTCAAGTCCTCATGATCTGGAGTAACAGGTGGTATGAGCTGCCCACCTTGGGTTCTGGGAACCAAACTCTGGTCTTCTATAAGAATACTACGCATTCCTAACTGCTGAGCCATCTCTCCAGGCCTCCTTAACTTATCCTTAGCTTGAGGGTCCGGGGTTTTGATTTTTTAATTCTTTTCTTCAGGAGAGTGTAATGACTACCAGCTTGGACATCAGGCAAATGCGAGTTCAGATCCTACCTCTTATCTTTTCTTCCTTGGATCTCTTTTTAGGAATGAAAATGGAATAGCAAAAGCATCTACATCATGAGAATGGTAATATTAGCCAAAGGGATAATATTAGCCTCTCACACATCAGCATTCTGAGCTCCACCAAAGGCACACTTTGAGTAGAGATTCTGATGGGACCTAAAGCTACCACATGACACACCACCCAAGTAAACTTAGCCTGACATGGTGTGTGCTGGTCTCAGCAGAAGTGTACTTTGTAAGCCTAGTGCTCCTGTTTGCAATACAGCACTGCATGATCTTAGACAGAGGCCGAGGAAGTGCCACGGCCTCTTCCTGTAGGTCTGGAGGGGGTTGGCCTAGAGGTTAGGGACCCCTCTGAGCCCAACCATGACACCAACACAAGGCATTCCTGAGCTGCAGAAGCAAAGTCAGGAGTGTGTATTACTGCCTATGAGTTTCTTGTGAGCTACTGAGGGAAAGTGGACTGCAGGTTCACACCAGCAGAGCACAGTAAGGCTGTTCTGGAAGAAACAACTTCAGACACTAAACTTGGATGTCTGCACAGACTTTTCCTTAATAACTTTGCACAGAGCTTGTCCATACTCAGTATAATAGACACAGGGACTTGAAAGCAAGGAGGGTCTGACCAGAGATCAATACCTAGCCCAACTCAGGAGCTGTGAGTGATAGAAACAGCTATACATGCTTCAGGTGCATGTCCTGGCCTCAAGTGGATAGTTATAGTTCCTGCTGTGGGATTTTCCACCTTCTCATCACGTGCTCTCCAGAGATTTCTATGCCCCCATTTGCCTTTGAGAGAAGGAGTGGGTTAAGGAAAAAGTGAGGCAACACATAAACAATGATTTTTGAAGGTATAGTTCTTACTCAAAATAAAACTTTCCCTTTTATTTTCAAAGTGGAAACTGGAGAACCTCTGTAGCAATTCCCATAACATTGCATAAATTCTCAAGTGTCATTACATTGGCAAATCATGTTTTTTTTTTAAAAAAAATCAAGCTACTTAATTCTAAATAAATCCCTAGTCTGCAGGAAGGAATGGATGTCAGAGAGCAGGAAGTAGTTGCTATGACAACTCTGGGTTTTTTAGTCTCTAGGTGGGCTGTCATCTTGGGTGGGGCAGACTATCTACTGGCATGAATGTTGCTCTGCAGTTAAATTCTGAATGCATGGGCACTGTGTCTCCCACAGGTGGTATGTGTTGTGGTCAGGAGGGGGCGTTTATCCTTGGAAGTGGAGAACAGCATATTTAATCATCATCTGATTTGCTTTCTGGAGAACTTGAAGTGCCTTTGTAAACTCTGCACCCTCCACTTCTGGACCACATACGCTTTCAGTGGTCTTGACACTTATCCCGTCCCCTAATTTCTAGAATCTCACAGCACAGCATCCACCAAACCCCACTCACTCATCTCTTAGAACTGTAACCATCAGATTACTGTGCTTCCCCTGACTTTGATTTTGGTTTTCTGTGCCCTGTTCCCTTTGAACTTCCTTAGCTGCTGCATTAGTCACTTTTATGTTGCTATGCTAAAATACCCTGACCAAGGCAAATTATAGAAGGAAGTTTCTTTGGACTTATAGTTCCAGAGGAATAAGAGCCCATCATGGTGGTGAAGCATGGCAGTAAGCAGCAGGCATGGTTACAGGAGCCAGAAGCTGAGCCCTCACATCTTCAAGCATGCACAGGAAATGAAAGAAAGAGAGAGAGAGAAAGCATAGTGAGGAACTCTCAAATCCCACTCCTCAAGATGGACTTCCTCCAGCTAGGCCACATGTCTTAAAGAGTCCATGACCCTCTCCAAAGAGCACCACCCTGACAAAATGTTCAAATGCTTGACCCTATGGAGGAGCGCTTCTCATTCAAACCATTACAGTTGCATAGCATAAATATTTAGGAATAAACGTTTCAATGTGGACTGTGAGATGCGCTTCCTCCTCTGACTGTGAGACTGCACCTTCTGTTGGAATAAGCGATCACCATGAAAACTGTTCCTCTCCTGAGGCTCTTCAGACTTGTGAATTGTGCACAGGAGGGAAAGGTACAAGCTTGTATACCTATGACCTTGTAGTTAGTGCCCAAAATGAAGGTGGTCTTGGAGACCTTCAAGTATTACAGTTTTTAAACTCTAAAATCTCTTTTCTATATACAAGCACCTCTAAATTTGTTCCTAATTCACCTCAAAAGTGAGGTTTTGAAAGGGTCTTGTCTTCCTATCTCTCCTTGGAGAATGACATCATGGTGCTGTGAATGACATGAAAGTTTGGTCCTTCAATGGATTATCTTAGTAAAGCAAATTTAATGCTATTCTCAGTTTTCTTCTTTCATTCAGTGTTTGAAACTGAACTGGTAAACCGATAGGGTTGACTTACTTTCCCAAGGAGCTTGACATAGAGTAAGGAATCAGAAGATCTGTGCAAGTAAGCTTTCACCTCTGGCAACAGTGAAGGGCATTGTAAAATGACCTCCCATTGCCAAGCTTGTGACCCTCTGAATATGGAATTCAAATACGTATTCCTGAAGACTTTTGAGAAGGGGCAAATATTTTAAATCTCTACAAAGACCTGGGAACATGACACCTATGCTTTAAGACACATCCACCCAGAGAAAGAAGACGGCTGATTATGAAAATGAGGAGGATAGAAGGGATGGAGCTCTCTGCCACAACCTGCTTTGTGAAGCCTAGTTACCAAACTGTATGGTTTTCCCATACAAATAGGAACAAGACAGAAAAATACATATTTTAATATTTGAAAGAATCAACTCTTCAGGAGCCTGGAGGCCAAGCTGAGAAGTTGGGATGAGGTAGTCCTATGGGGAAAACAGCCACAGCCTCCATGTCAATCACACTTAGAAGATGCACAACACAGATGATGAATTACAGAAAAGAGAACAAAAGAAAGCCTTCCCCAAGGACTGCCCACTGCCCCTCTGGGTATGGCTGGTGCATTATGGTGGTTCCACAGATTCTTAAGAGCCATCTGGACTAGGCCTGGCACATCAGCATTTACAAACATCACATATTCAAAATGAAACTCTGAATGACAACTAAACATCTGATGTTTGGGTTCCACCAGAAAAAGAAATAAAAATTTATGACTTCAACACTGTCTTCTGTCTTCTGGGAAATGATCCAAATATGTGATAACAGTGTTTGTCAATGTAGGACTTATGAGGCTGCTATCCAACAATATTTATAACTGCTCTTATTATAATTGAGCTTTATAATTTAATATTTGATGTGCTATAATTTTAAGTGCTTCATTTTGGTCTGCATTTAAATATTCTACTTATACAATCTTGCTTCATCTTTAAATAAATGATTTAGTTGTGTGTTTCTCAGCCCATTTATCTTACTCTGTTTTGTATTACTATAACAAAAGATCTGTTGCTAGATAATATGCAAGGAAAAGAGGCTTTATTGGCTCACAAATATGGTGGCTGGAAAATCCAAATACCTCATCACTGACATCTGGCAAACCTCTCTGGCCACTTGATGACATGGAAATGAGCCTCATATGGTGGGTGAGGGGTATGGAAGAGATCACATGGTAAATGGCAAAAGAGTCAGGAAGTCAGGCTTGCTCCTTCATAACAACCTACTCTTGCGGGAGTTAAACTGTTCCTTCAAGACTCACCCCACTCCACAAGACCAGCAGTAGTTCCTTCTGACAGTTGTCATAATGCCATCACCTTCCTCTTGGATCTATTCTTAAAGGTCGCTCCGAGAACCTTATAATACAACATTGGGGCCAAGTCTAGAACATGGACATTTGGGAATTCAGCCACATCCCAAGCACAGAACATAAAGTTGGAGTGGCCTATTAGACAGTCTCAGTAAAGTCCCACCTTTCTGTTTGGATCAGATGGTTCACTTTTCTCAGCCATTTATGAAGCAGTAGTGGCTGTATTTTAGCATTAATATAGGCCATCTATCCTCACAGTGCAGAAAGCTCCACTCTAAGATCAGGGTGCTCCACTGCCTTGAGGCAACGGTGGGCAGCACACAATGAGGTCACCTTCTCACCTTGTGATCAGGAAGCAGGAGACTGAGAGGAAAGGAAAGAGGCCAAGGATGTACACTCCTTTCATGTATGCATGCCAATATAGTAAAGGGCTCCTAATGGTCCTCACGTCTCAATAACACCACACTGGAGACCCAGCTTTCAACAAAAGATCTCCTGTAAGCATGTATGCAAAGTATAATCTACATCTACATGAAGTATAATCAAATATCTACATGAAGCTATGATGAGGTTATGACATAAATGTCTGTATGAATCACTCCACATAAGCTCCGAACAGAGGAAGTATGTGATTAGTGTTTGTGTTGCTGCCATTGTTTTTATCACAGGCATAATAGAATCTGACCATGGACTCATGTTTAGTAGACATTACTGGCAATATCCAAACCACAGTCCAAGCTTTGTTTCCCACTCTCATTTCATTGTTTGTTCTAAAATCAAGTACTTACATGAACAAATGGTCCAAGTACAGTGACTCAGTAGTGAACTAAATTTAATTTTTCTCTTTTATGTGATGGACATGAAAGTTTACTCATTCACTTTTGATTCATGTTTCATAGTCATTCTATGGAAACATATACTTGAATGTTTTCACGAATCAAGACTATCACCATCCCATTCTCTGGAACAGCTTCACAAATCAAAATTCAATGAAATGTTAAATATTTGACCAAATAAACCCTTAACATTCGACTTGTGGGGTAGGGAAGAGCTTCCACTTGACCCGAATGCCATTTACGGTGACTTTGCAGTGGGTGTGCTCTCAGAAGCATAAACATAGAGCTGACAAGCATGGTTGCTGCTGTTGCTGTGTACTTCTCAGCGGAAGTGGAGTGGCCAAACCTGGTTTTCCCTGGATGTATTATTTCTCCATCTGGAGCTCTGGAGCTATTTGATCAGGTGAAGCATGAGGCCTGGCTCTGTGTGTTTTCACTAGAGTAATTAGAAAGCTAGAGAAGAGGGAAGCCTCAACATGAGCACAGCTAGAATGCCCCAGCAGATTGTTCACTCTTGTTCATTCATATGACATTTGACTTTCAACACTAAACTGTATAATGATTCAAATGAACCTAATTGAACTTAAAGCCCACTCAATGAGTGGAAAGTAATGTGTGGTATTGTAAACATGACCAAATACACATGGCTGGAGAGGTCACAGATCTTAGAGAAAATCCCAAGACTGTCACATGCCTAGACAAGTATAATTTTTTACTGTGTGCAAAATATGTATCTCTATATTTACAGATAAGTGTCTCAGTCACCACTCATCAAAGAAGCTTCTTTTACAGCACATGGAGATTATTAGAGTATCACAGCTGGTCACAAACAGACATTGTGGGTGCATTGCTCAAGCTGAAGTGTCATATCTACAATGCAACCTCCCCCTGAGGCTCAAACAACATAAAACAAGGGACAAAGAGGACAAAGACAATCTCAATTTTCAATAATGAAGTTCCTCATGCAACAGAGGCACAGGAATACAAAAGGTCACAAATTGACAAAGCATGCAGAGGAAATCTGCGGAGTGTGGATCCTTGGACAGGGCTCCTATATTAAACTTCACCCACCCATGGCTCAGGGACCATTGCAGAAAAGGGGATGGAAAGATTTTAAGAGCCAGAGAGGAGGTTCATGACCATATGGAAATGGTGTCCTATAAGCTCCTGGGACCTTGCTCTTATGAACCTACAGTGATGTTGTCATTATGCACAAGACCCATGCAAACTGAAACAGATGGCAAAAATCCTTCACAGAATTGTGAAGATGGGCTTCATGCCCCAGTCTTAACCAAAGAACGATTGGCGGCTGAGTTTTGCTGGGTGAATACCTGATCTTCTTAAAGGGAGGGTCTCTATTTAGGCTGACTAAATCCCAGTGAATAAACTTGCATGGAGGGGCATCTGGGGACATTCACTTGACTTGATAGGCCTTAACCCAAATGACAGAATGCATAAATTTCAGTTGTGGGGGGTGAGGGAGTATAAAGATGATTAAGATTGATTGAGATGTTATATATGAAATACACAAAAATGTAATAAACATTAAAAAACTAGAAGTATATAAGTATAAATATTGTATCATATTGACAGTACAAAACAAACTGGAAATGCCGTTTCCTTTAGCTAAAAAGAAGGAAATTTGTCATTTGTGGAAATCACTTTGTTAAGTTAAAATAAGCCAGGCTCAGAAAGACCATACTGCCTGTTTTCTCTCATATGCAGAATCTCTGTTCATGTTTCTATTTGTGACACCTGTACCTGTTATATCTGTCATAATGTTCATTAAATACACATATTATGCACGGCATTAAAGTACTGGAGTGACTCTGGGAGGAGAAGGAGAGGCAGAAGTTGCGCAGTGTCATGTGGGGATGGGAGTGACTTCTTCTGGATATTCCATACAAATGAACAATGTGTAATATTTTGTGTCTAATTTCTTCACTGTTTTCATAATTTGTACATATTAGATATTAATACAGGGGTCTTTGCATTGCTGAATGATGTTCCATTATTTGAATATACTACAGATTGTTAATATATTCTTAGGTGTTTTTCATTTTTGTGTGTCTGGTTTTTTTGCTTTTTGCTCATAATGCTGGAGATGACACCCAGGACCTTGCATATTCTAAGCATGCACACTAGCACTGAATAATCTCAAAGTACATGATATTCTTGTATGGAGATACCATAAAAATTCATGTTTCCATGTGATAAATATATGCTAATAATTATACTTTTAAAATTAACCTATTTGCAGCTTAATAGTTTGCACCCTGTTGGTAAGAAGTAACGGGAATGGAGATCATTTTCTAACCTTCTAGACTTCTATATGGCTATTGGTACAGGTTTCACTGTGGGGCAGCCAATGTGGTGTGTATTCAAATGCAGCTGCACTTGAACGATGATTAAATGTCTAATCACAGATTTGCAACCCAGGATTCTGGTGATTCATTTTAATGCAGTAACTTTAAGGAGAATTGACTCGAGCATTTTAATGCCGGAGGTTGAAGAGCTTTCAGCACAGTCTCAAAATCACATTACTCTACACTTTCTACTTCTAAAATATTTGCTTTATCACTCAATGATTCCCATTTTCTTTGCCCAGCTCCTGGCTACTGCTTTCTGGTTTTGAGTTTGCTTCCTGTGGATATTTCATAGAAATCAGTAATAGAATATGTGGTGTTGGTGCCTGGTTTCTTCACAATGACTTCGTAGTTTGTACATATCATATAGTGTGATCCTTTTAATTGCTGAATAGTGTTCTACTGTATGAACATACTACAGTAATTGGAATTTTTGTGTTTTGTTTTGTTATTGTTGTTTTTACTTTTGTTTTCAGTTCTGAGCATGAAACCCAGTGCCCTGTACATACAGTATAAACTTTCTACCATACAACGATACCCCACCTCCCTGATCCATTCTTTGGTCAGTAGATGGTATATTAATTGATCTTTTATTACATTAACAAAATATCTGAGGTTAATTTAGCTCATAATTCGGGAGGGTAAAAAATCCAGAAAGACAGTCCCTGCTTTGGTAAGGACTCCACTTGCTTCATCATCTCAGTGCACACAGGAGGGGTGACACTGCAGACAGGAAGCCAGAGAGGGAGCCAGGGGTCTGGTTCAGGTTTTTATCAGGGCTTCCAGAAGAACTTTCTTCATCCCTTTCAAGGGTATAGCGCTACAACCAAATACATTTCATTTGTCTATATGTTTGTTTTGTGACTGCAGTCTGCTGTCTTGACTACTGGAACTTTTTAGTAAGGTTTGGAATTGGGATGTTGGTTCCTCCAAGCTTACTCCTTTCTGAGACTGTTTTGGCTATTCTGAGTCCTTTGCATTTCCATATAAATTTTAGAATAGAATTGACAGTTTTGGGAAATGCCATCTGGGGGTTTTAAAATTGGAATTGTTTTTGCAATCTCTCTTTCATTGTTGGTCATTGTTACTGAATACAAATACAATTTATTTTTGTATAATATTCTTGTGCACTGAAACTTTGCTAAAATTCCTTATTCTAGTGGTTTTTCTGTGGATTCCCTGTGATTTTCTACACATCACGCCATATGTAATTGGGGATAGTTTTATTTATTCTTTTCCAAGGCAGTTGTCTCAGTTCATTCTCTGGCTTAATTGCCTTATGTAGAACTTCATTTCAAATTTCAGTAGAAGTGATGACAACAGACCTTGTTAATTTGTTCAGAGAGAAAGGAGTGCAGCTTTTTCATCACTTAACAGGATGCTAGCTCCATTTTTGTGGACACCTTTTGTCTGTGTGGAAGAACCTTTCTAGGTCCATTTTGGTTTATTGTTTTTATGATAACAGTGTATTTGTTTTACTAATCGCTTTTTGTGAATCTATTAGTGATAATGTTACTTTTGTCTTTTATTTTAGTAATAGCATAAATTGATGTAATCATTTCTGATTACTTTCTTGTTCCTCTTATTTTTATGATGTGAAATGTTCATTACTTAAGAATGTGTTATTTTATATACATATTCATATTTATGGGACTCCCCAGATTTGTGATTGTTATTCATCTCTAATAACATTGCACTGTGGTTGGAGATCATGCTTTGCATGCTTTAAATAACTTTACATACACTGAGGTTTGTTTGATGGTCTAGATTAATACTGCATGTGGGCTTCAGAATGAAGTATGCATCTCACTGTATGCTGGAGGCAGCTTTGCTTCGTAACTTGCTTTTGTTTTTCACTTTTGTCAGTGTTCTCTTTGCCTTTATGTGAGGGTGACTTTTCATTAGTCCTCACCTGAAAGTCATGAACATTCTGGAAGAGCTTCCTCTCTGCTACTGGTTTAAAATCTAATCAATCAAAATAATCAAAAAGAATAAAATCAATCAAAACTATTTCCTAACTTAACAAATACTGCGCCACTTTCCTTGATTCTCTGGTGCTGTTCCATTTGTTTGGAGTAGCTCACAGGGCAAAGCTTTGCTGTACCCCCATTCAAAGGGACTGTGAATGAAGTCGTGGTGTCTCTGTAGAAGTCTCCAGAAGCTCTGTGTACTAGGAACTGATGACTGAACTATTCCTGGTGTACAAAGATCATTACAATTATCAAACTCCTGAACTTTCTGACAAAGTAAGCTGACCTTATGTCTTCTGAACAAACGGTAAAAAGCGAACATTAGCAGTTTCCGAGCAAACGCTAATGATCTCATGACACAATCTCACAGGCTTTGCAGAAAGCCTCCTTACCTACAGCATTTTCCTTCATTACTTATCCATGCCACTGCTGCTCTCTGAAGGCTGTCGTTTGACCCGGGAAATATATTTGCGTAGCAAATTGCATGCTGTTGATTTTGGGTTTGACTAAATAAGCCTGAAAATTGCTAGTGCCTCACTATAGTTCACACACATTACATACAGCCCAGAATAATTCAGGGCATATTTATGCAGATGTTAACAGCAGGTTCATTTTAAATAGCTTAAATTTGTATGTGTGGCTATGAAAAACATGGGGACAATCAGCATTTATAGATCATCACTGTGCTGAATAAAATGATAAGAGATAACTTCTTTCAGTACCAGCAGAATTTGAGTAAGAGTCCTGGCTCCCATCTCTTCATTGTGTTTATTTTTAGAATATTTAGTGGTCAGTGACTGATGTGAATAACTGCATCATCATTATGAAATAATCCATTGAGGAATAATGCATGATGCAGCAAATCCAGAAAGAGCAATAACCTGACTCACGTTGAATGTCTTTTAAAATGAGAACAAATGGCAGCCCTGATATGGCTCAGCTAAAGTTGGGCTTCTTAACCTTTTCCACTCACAACAACCTTTTGCCTATAAAATGCTTATGCAAACCTAGGTATAGTGATATATAAAGTATGTACAGAAATAAGACATTTACTGATATTAAATGATAAAGAAATTTAACTTAAAGCAATTCTTATATATACACGTGATTTTACCACTACGGGTGGAGACAAAACTACATTCTAATGACACAGATGTGCTTGTTTATTGTCATATGGAGAATTAAATCTTCCTTGAATATCTAATACAATAGAATCCAGAGTATTGTCAGCATATTTCAGTAGTTCATAGTAATCAGCACAAAGAATACTGCTTCTCATAAACATGAGGCACAAAATGGCAGAAATGTTGACATTTCAGAAGTTGTTAGAATTCCGTCCTATCTCTTGTCAAAATTTAATGATCTTTTTAAAATTATTCTTTAAATATTTTATTTATTATTTTTATTTTATGTGTATGAGTGTATTTCCTTCATGTGTGTAAGAGCATCTAAATCATACAATACTGAAGAAAGTCAGAAGACAGTGTTGGATTCTCTGGAACTGGAGTTATGAGAGATTGTTAGCCACCATGTGGATACTGGAAATCAAACCCACAAGAGCAGACAGTTCTCTTAACCACTGAGCCATCTCTCCAGCCCTCACTTAATTTTTTTTTAATTTAAACTGGCAACTCAAATAGCAAATTCTAAAATCATTTTAATACATTTCCATGGATACATTATTTTGACACATACTAAAGAATATTACAAAACTTTGTTCTTCTGTGATTATAATATTATGTTTCTATAAGAGCTGAAAATTTTGTATGGACAGCAGAAACACTTTAATTCATAAGTGCAGTAGTCTCAAACCTGAGCTGAGGTGTTTCAGATAGCATGGCAGGACCACATGCAATGCGCAAAGAATGTGTGTGTCCAGAGCCCAGGTTGCACTGAAGTCACATGACACAGTACAGGCACTGCCAGCAGCACTTCAGATTCATTACATATTTCATTTGAGTTAGTTTTGGTTGTTCTGCATTCAGAAAACTTTTGCTATAACCAAATTTGCACATTGTTACAAGACCTACAGTTTCAGAAGCTGGAAAATAATGCATAAATTGGTTAAAACAATAGCTATCTCCACATACCCCATCAGAGGCAGTGTCCTTTTCTAAACAGCAGTGCACTCTTGGTAACTATCATGATACCCAGGGTAGCAGCATTGGACTATAGTTGGGAACTCTTCAATATTGAACAAGTGGACAAAAATTTCCCTGATTCCTCTTATTTTATTATGTAAGTAGGATGATTATGTGGTAAGCCTCAGGTTTTACCTCAGCAAGGCAATGAAATCAATCCATTTCATACTTCTGACAGGGAACTAAACTTTTAGATTGCCACTTGTCACAGTGAGCAAATTGACTCCCTCCTGTTTCAGTTCAAATTCCACCACCCTCTCCATCCCAACCTCCCACCCCTAGAAACTCAAGTGAGGAAATTCATGTTTGTTTTTGCTTTGTTTTTTAAAATAATGACACAAAGCATAAGAAAACAAGGCAGGTGCTTGGAATTTTCTGTTGCGTTTAAGTTTTCCTTTTCATTGCTTCTGCAATACTGCTTCAGTGTTCTATTGCAAAAGAATGAAATAGTATAGAACTTTTGTACAGTGTCAATAGCCAAGACACAATTTATGGTACTGGATTGCTTCACATGTACCATATTAAGGTCTTGATCCTTATAAACCACATGACCAGTGCTTCATTGTTATATTCCGGATGTAGTAGGTAACACACAGAGCAATGCAGAAGGTAGCTTTTTTCTCTCTATGCTTCACATGAGGATCAGCTCTGAAAGACCCTTGCACCATTCTCCAGAATTTCCCCTCCAAATAAACCAGCTCTTCACAATGCACACTTCTAAGATGAGCTAATGAAAAATCATGTCCTTTTTCTCTCTTGACATCTCAGAAAAGCTTATGAAAGAATCTATCTTTGAGTTCATTGATTTTGCTGAGAAGCAAAGCCTAGAATATTTGGTGGGATTCTCCCAAGATATTCTGAGAGAAGATTAAAATCTAACAGGATGAGGCTATTTCCCTTACATCTATTCCATGCTTGGGAATTCCTGATAATATAGGGGGAAAAGAGTCTTCCCTAGACAGTCCTTAGTATCTATCATAAAATAATTGAAGAAAGGATTCAATGGAAGCCTTAGGATAACCTTATTAGGATTTAAAGAAAAATATTCAGAGCAGGCAATCCATGAATCTCAGCAGCTTCCTCGAGGAGGAGAACAGATGGGAGAAAGAAAAAGCCATAGAGCAAATTGGGTTTGGAACCAACTTGGAGATAAGACATACTATAGACTAGAAACCACAGGATAGGGAGGGGAGTTGAGCTCTGGAGAAATAGTAAAGAAGTCCAAAGTGTTCAGGCAGTCCAGAGCATTAAGGAAAGCATGGTGAGAAAAGAAAAGGAAAGAAGGAAAGGGAAGGTTTTGCTTTTCTGAAGAATTCAGAAAAGCAGGCAAGACTTATGGAGAGCCACATGTCTGCACCCCATTCATAAGAACTGTTCTAAGAGGTAGAGATTCAGGTCATAAAAAGTTCACCATCTTATTAACACACTAGTTGTTCTGCCCATCTCTTTGGCATAACTTAAGGTAAACCTGTGTTCATATGGGTGGTCCTGGGACCAGGTGATCTGGCAAAACTAAAAACTTCAGTCTTCATCCAGACCACAGATTCTATTCTCCTGACCAGGCAGGGTTTTTTGGTTTTTATTTTTGCTTTTGCTACTGTAACATCTCCTTCCCCACTATGAAGTGGGAACCCTATAATCCTTTAGGAATCAAATCAAAGTCCTCCAATATTTTTGGCATTTTTGCCTTTGACACAGAGTAGATTGCCAGGAGGCCCAAGGACATGTTGATTTTTAGCCCAAAATGAAGCTGCTAACTTCTCTTTGGGTTCTTCTTATTCTATATTACATAGCCAATTTCTAACTTCTGTTCTTATCATGTCCCTGCTGAAAAGGTTACCTAGTAGCCAGTGGGGAATTGGACTGATGACCTCTATTGCTTCCTCCGTGCTGAATCAGAACATACAGTGTGGCAACTGGAGCATCCCTTCAGTAAGTTTATCTAAAAGGCCCCCAAAGTGCATATGTATTAGCTATATGGGGGAAGAGGTCCTTGACCAGTGCTGGGAGGAGATGGGAGGAAAAAGTAAAGGACTTAGCATTATCATTTCTGGGCAGGGAAACAGAAGTCAGAACAGGGGGTATTTTAAAATGTCCAAATCAGAGTCCATTAGAATTTCTCCTAAGATCATACATCTATTGTTTTTCCTATTGTTTTTCTTTGAACTTTCAGGGCTGAACTCAAGAGTAGTAAATGTAATACTTTCTTTCATGCACTTTGAAAGCTGTTGGAATGACCAGGGTAACAGTGTGAGTTTCTTCCCAAATGGCTTATAGACAGGCGGAAAAAAGAAATTTAGCTGTAATTTAATTTTATGTTTAAAACAATAATGGGCTTGTCATTCTTGGTTCAGATAAGCACTGCAGTGTAGAATTTTCTTATAAGCAATTTCTGATAATAATAAAATCTTTAGTGAGCAGTAATTGTCTAAATAACATCTGATATGAACTTAAGCCTAATGTTTGAGAAGAGCAATCCCTTGAACTCTAAAAGAAACATATCAATCACATTAATTTTTGGTTATACATTCCTACTGGGTGTTTAACCCCATGCAGTCAGTCTAAACTAATCATATTTTTTTATTTTCAAGGTCAGCTGAGGATCTGGTCCTCAGGGGTCACTTAGCCTTAGGAGGAGCCTCTGGCACCTTTGGCCTTCCTTTTATCAGTTTTTCCATCTATGTAAGGGTAAGTCAAATGTCTCGCATGACCATGGCTTTGCTTGGAAAGACTGAGGAAATTTCTCTCCATGTTGAACCTCCTCTTTGTAGACTGGACATGAGTTTGAGTCCCTATGGTTGGGACTCCATGATGTCCCTGAAGAGGAGGACAGATGACTCACAACAGTTACAGGACATTTTGAGAGATGCCCCAAAATCCCCTGTAAAGTTGAGCAAGGGACAAAAAATGGCCACTTTAAGTCCCTCTGATCATGGTCCTATGGGTCACATTAGTATGGTTATTAAACACTCATAAAGGTTAATTACACAACTCTGTTACTTTTAGTTACTGTGTAATATATAGATAAAGCTTGAGCAAAAACTAAATGTTTTTTAAATAAACCCTGTTTAAACATACATTTTGTTCCTTAAGCCATTCCTTATAATAGTTAACAAGAATAAATCAGTAGTTCCACTGAACTGAGTAGAAGTTTGACTTAACTTTGAACTTCTGTATTTTAAGATTATCTCTATAAGTCTTGCTTTTCATATACTTTGACAAATTTCATTATTTGTATAAACTTTCATTTTTTCTATTCTGTAGCCATCTAGCAATCTTAATCTTTACACATTAATCCTTCTTAATATAATGTCTCAATTTCCATATCCTTCTACTACTTCTTTCATTTCTTAAGTTCCTTTCTTAATATCATGAGACATAATAACATTAAGAAATAGATTTGCCATCCGTTATGAGAATTTTCTTCCTGGAGACACTAAGCAATGTTTATCCCTTGTAAAAATTTTTATTGTCAAGCCAATGTTTGATCACATTAAAATTCATCCTAGGGAACCAATCAATTTATTGAGCTTACCTACAGAGAATGGGGAGAGATTCTTGACATGGGCAGTATTAGAGCAGTTTCATTGGAAAGTCTGTACCCAGCATGGATATTGATTTCCCCTTAGTCCCATGGGTCTAGCCCCCTCTCTCCTGTCTTTTCCAGATTATATATGTTAGTCCTCCCCCAAACCAGGAGCGAATTAGGCACAATCACATACAACTTGCTGGAAAGAGTGCCTGGATAAACCCTGTTTATCCTCCCCTTTTATGTGGAAATATAACAGTCAACAAGCCCGATTATGATGATCTTTTGAAAGTATGCAAAGCTGAAGTCCTGGATATGGCAGTTGTTTGGCTCAGAAGAGAGTACTGTATAGCATCATCTTATTAACAAATGCTGAATCCAAATTAGGTACACAAGATAATTTTAAATTAATGTTGACTGTGTACACATTGGGGCTTTATAGATTATAGAAAACACAAGATACTCAAAAATCATTTTTTGTTCTGTATAGTTTAGAGAATGGTCTACCAAAAGTGTGCTTTACATTTTGAATGAGTGAAAGTGGCAGACAGAGAGAAGTAGCAGATACATAGCAAAACATTATCAAATTGATGTTCACAACATCCAACAAACATCAACAAAGAAAAACTTTGATATTAGAGTTATCGACTGAGGATTTTTCAGGCAAAGTGTCCTCTGTATCCTTCCCATAGACTGGGCACATTGTTTTTTCTTTGATCTGTCTTGTTGGTTCTTTCATGAAGTAATTAAACCTTGGTATTCATACGTTTACATTAGTCTATAATAGTTACTTTCCCTATTGTTATGACAAAAATAGAATCTGATTAGATTTTTTAAATTGTGGATATCATTATATAATGAGATGAATAATATCAGCCTTCATTGGAATTGTTTATCCATTAGCTAGTCTCAATGGCACAATGCCTTTGTATTTAAGATGCTTCATTGTTTTTCATTTTCCTTGTCATAGAGTCAGGGGACCAACATTACCCAGGATACACGTCTTGGATGACACTGAGATAAACTTGCTTGAGTCTGAAGTGGGTGGGCCAAACACATCTCCAGAGCCAGGTTCTCACAGAGTTTGTACATCACATGACAGTTTATCCATATAATTTATACACAAATAGGCATTTGTTTCTCTATAGAACATAGCTGTGTGGTTTACATTGGGCAAAGGAGTTGCTAATTCAGTGACTACTGGCTGTACTGAAAGCATCTGTTCTCCTTCTAAACTATACACATTTGTTTAGATGAATCTTCTCATCTGTTGGGTCTTAAAATTGGAACAGGGATTGGCAAAAGACAGAAAATTTGATTTAAAGAGTCACCTCATGTGGGTGGGTCTCCATCTCCAGCATGGCTGTTGTGCTCCAGCCATGCCAGAGAATGGAGGACAATTGAACAGGTCCTCAGGTGGCTCAGAGTGCAGTGGAAGGAGTTCCCTCCTGGGATACTACGTCGGTGGGTAATTTGGTTATTAAAGCCAAGGCAGCGGTTTATACAGGGAGGCCTTTCTGACCATTTCAGAAGGCGGGAAAGTTAAACGTGGGATTTTGGGATAAAGATGGGAAGATTGTAGGGCTGACATGGAAGTTCAGGAATGAGGAAACAAAATCCAAAAATCTGGTTCTGGTCTGGGGTGGGGAAAAGAAGATTCATATCTACAGTGATTTCCTGGGGCCAGGTTATCACATCAGGCAGAGCAGGCCAGACACCTGCGGTCCTTTCAGGGTATCTGGGGCTCCTTGCCTTGCTCAATACCCAGAGCCCCACAACCTCACAATTTAAAACTTAAGCCATGCTTGTTTAGGACCTGCGTGGAGGTCAGAATGTGGTGAACTAGTAGCCAGATGGTGGGGAAGAGAAGGGAGCTTTAGAGATAAAAGGCAAAGAAATCCAAGATGTTCAGGTAGTCCAAAGCATTACAAAAAGAATGATTAAAAAAGGAATATAAAGAAGAAAAGGAAAGATTACTCTTCTTTCAGTTCTCCAGACTTACAGAGACCATGTCTGTGACTGGCCAGGTCCACAAAAATTGCACTAAGGGTCTTGGATTCCAGGCAGGAAAAGTTTATCTTCTCATTAATACAGTAGGTATCCCACCTATCTCCTTATCATAACTTAAGGTGAGTCTGCCATCCTAGGGTTGGTTCTATGATTAGATGAATGACCTAGAAAAACTTCAAAGTTGGTCTTCATCCAGACCAGTGATTTAATTCTCTTTGACAGTCTTCTCCCAAGGACCTTTTGCTACTGTAACATTAGGAAGAAATGACCATGTCTACAGTCTGCATTAGAGATTCCTCTTAAGCTACTCACATATTGAAGACTATATATTACAAGACAGTTGATAGCCAGGTTTTATAATTGCTGGATTAAACGTATTTCAGTAAGACTTTATACTATAGATCTACAGGAGATCCCACATACACACACATGGAACACCTGTATCAAGACCTTGTTCCGGTGGCTGTAACAACAAGTAGAACCAAAATCTATGAGATGCTGCACTTCCCCTGCACTTAGCTATCTGTGACAACCTTTTACCATTCATGTCAGGAAGCAGTATATGAAACAATTCTCTTTGGCATATCCAAGTTGTCAATATGCTCTCAAATGCTTTGAGAGTCTGATTAATTTTTTAAAAAATAATGGTTATTTGAGCTCAAGTATTATGATACAGTGATAGTTGGTCTAAGCAAAAAGACTAAGTGACTACATGGGTGTGGATGATACAGAACGTGCCTAGGATGGCTTCCCCCCATGCTGGTGTGAGTCAAGACTTCAATCTGGCACACAGAATGACATTTAACTTTGTATTGATCGACAGTCTCTAGAGGAGTAGAATTGACAGAGAAAATATATATTAAATAGGAGCTTTATTACAATGACTTACATGATACTGTCTGCATAATTCAAAACTGAGTGTCTCACTCTGGTGGCCAAGAATCTAGTCGTTTCTGAATCCACAAGGCTGAATGTGTCAGTAGTCTCAATCTGGTGCTGAACCCCTGGAGATTTCTGGAGAGTTGGCCTTCAGTTTATGTCAGAATTCCAAAGAAAATGGTTGGAATATCAGCAATGGAATGAGGCAGCCACAGGTAGATGAATTTTCCAGCTCATGTGAAAGCTGCAGGCAAAAAAGCAGCTTTTTGCTTCCCTTTCCTTTATATTTGGGCTGCCAACAGAAGACACTTCCAACAATAAGGGAGGATCTTCCCACTTCATTCATCTGATGAATATAGTAACTCACAGGGGTGTCTTGTGAGCCTAGTAGTTTACCTTTTAGTAGATTCCTGATCAAATTATGTTGACAACTATGATTAACCATCACAAACTTAAAACTTATGAATTATTTCTGGATTCTTTTCATTTAGTATCATTTTGAACTAACACTCACTGCAAGTAAGTGAAACAATAGAAAGTAAACCTCTTTGCAAAGAAGTATAATACTAACTCTAGCTGGGAGTGTGAGGCAGACAGCATAGCACAGAGCAGCCTCTTTAAAGCAACATCTCAGATTACACTAGGGAAATATCATTCCAAATATTGAGGACCACACAGGTAGAAAAACCCTATCCATGCATTCTCCCAAAAGGACCACACAGTATTCTGGCAAGAAATAACCAAGTCATGTCTTGGCCAGCTCTTAGTAGCACTTTCAGGTCCACGGTGAGGGCTCATCCAGATCCCCTTTCCTTCATGTGATCATACCCATGATTATCTTTATTTTTTTGTGTGTTTCACAACCAACACACTCTCTACAACCACAGCCTCAGAAAGGTGACCAACACGCAGGGGGAAACACAGAAGTGGCTGGAATAAAGACCATACAAGCAAGGAAAAACTCTGTGTACATGTGTGTCGAAGCATGAATATATACTCCATGTGACTGTATATGCCCCAGCACTGGAAGATTCACTAAGGGAAGCCAAGGGAAGGTCACATGAAGTGGGATTTTTTTTGGATGGATAAATATTCTTATCCAACAAATGCAAATTCTCAAAGCATCAAAGCCACACTATTTGCTCTGTTGGAACCCCAGCCTCAGTGCTTTAATATGTAGCTGAGGTTTGAGGTAATTTATCTTGAATGAAATCGTGCTAGTAGACCCTAATCCAAAAGAACTGGTGTCTTTTGAAAGAACAGTTTAGGATACAAAACTGTACTGTTCACAGTGGCAGAGGGATGCACTACCGAGAGACTAAAGGAAATGCCCAGAGGTGGTGTGAAGCATATGAGACTTGAAATTCACTCACAAGAAGAGGCCATGAGCATAGATTGTCCTCTCTACAGGGCGTCCAGAGGTAGTGGCTGTCCTGGTGCTTGCTTAGCCTCTCTGCAGTCCTACAGCTCTATCCTCCCCATGACCCCAAGTTCAGTCACTTGCAGGGAGAGAAATGTATTTGATGACATAAGGATTGACATTATTAGGTATATTAAAATGCTCATTGAAGTTCAAGAAAACAGAAAGATAATGAGAACAATTTAGGAAATGAAAATGAAATCCAATAAATGTGTCAAAATATTGTCAAAAACTCAATAAAAAGGTCAGAAGAAAGTCTCACCAAGAGAATGGACCACACGAAAGACAGAATATCAGAGAAGATCATAAAGTAGAGGAATTGAGTCATTTAATCAAAGAAAAGTATAAATTTTATGAAAACATATGAATGGAACATGAAGAATATTTGGTACACAATGAAAGACCAAATCTATGATTTATGGGCATAGACAGAAGAAGTAATAATCCATGCCAATGACATATAAAATAGTCTTAATAAAATCAGACAAGACAATTTCTCAACTGTACATTTAGGTACAAGAGACACACAGAACACCAAATAGATAGGACCATAAAAGAAATTCCCAACATTATATTATATTTGAAACACTAAATATACAGAACAAATAAGAGCTTTTGAAAGCTGAAAGAGAGAAGGTCCAGGTCACACAAACACATCTCTGCAGAATAACAGCTGATTTCCTGGTGATTTTTAAAATCGGGGCTTAGAGCAATGTACTTCAAGTTCTGAAAAACCAAAGATGCCAGGCTTTACTAGTATACCCAGCAAAACAATCTGTCATAATTGCAGAAGAAAGAAACTCTTTCCATGATACTTAGGATAAGGTAATTTATGACCACCAAACTAGTCATACAGAAAATAGTGGAAGGAACACACTAATGAGTAGAATATATATATTCAGTAGGCACAGGAAAAGTGATGTTTTGACAGCTGTTGTGCAGCATGGAACTCAGAAAACAAACAGAACAAAATTAACAACATGGCAGATTCATACACGTCTATCAATTACTTTAAATATCAATAACCTTGATTCACCAATTGAAAAAGACCAGCTAGCCTAATAGAAGGAATCACGTTTGCTGTCTACAAGAAACATACCTCACCTTCATGGGTGGACATTACCTTAGAGTGAAAGGATGCAGGAACGCTCCCAAGTAAATGTGATCGAGAAATAAACAGATATTGTCATTGTAATATATGTCAAAATAGACTTAACCCCAAAACTGATAAACATGTATGTTAAGTGAGACTGCTTCTGCCACCACTTTACTTTTAATTCAGATCTCCATTACATTCACATTTAATTGACTTTTAAAGAGTTAAGAATAGACAAAGGAAATTAGTCAGAACCATATAAATCTTAGTTATGAGAGGAGAGTTGTGCATAAAAATTTTCATGATTTTCCTATTTCTGTTTTACGTTTGTTAAGTAGCTAAGCACTTTGGGAGATGCAGTGTGGAGTACTTACTTTCTCCGCCATTGCCCAATGAACATGAAATTTTGGTTTATGGAGACGTGACTGCTGTAATCTACTTTTTTCAGAGCTTGTCAGTGAACTCACACAGTAGGCGATTCATCAAAATTCTACCATTAGGCTACCAGCTTTCTTGATGGGAATTTATTATCTGCCTCAGTGAGAAATCTAGTTATTCTACAAATAATCATCAACAGATACTTCTAGAGAGGCTGCATGACTGGAAAAACAAATAAATGCAAATGTAATGCTACACAATGCTTTGTAGTAGGGACCTAAATTAAAAGTAAAGTGGTAGCAGGAGCAGTCTCACTTAATCTACATGTTTATCAGTTTTGGCATCAAGTCTATTTTGAAATATACTAGAATGACAATATCTGCTTATTTCTTTTATAGCAAAGATATTGTACATCTTATCTCAAATTCTCTGCCTAGATAACTCTTGAGAACAGTGAAGTCATATTATGGAGATGATGCTGGATTACTTCTGGGTCACTACAATATCCAATAAAGTGATTTACATGAGTTTTTGGTTTCTCATATCAGATAAAAATTATACTGTTTAAGGGTAAACTGTATAGTAATCCATTAAGTTTACAATAGTATCATAGCTAATAATCTGTACACATTAATTTAAAATACTGTATTGGTGAAAAATACTAACAGTTACCTGAGGTCTGGGTTGCTGAGTGACACTATCCCTGGTAGACATGAACAAATGTCTACACACCCCAGACAGGTAGTTAATGGCAGACCAAAGTAAAGATATCAGCAAAGTTCAACTTGGTGAACCAATGAGATTTTTGTTGAGGTTAAATACAGAAATCAAGGTGAGAGGCTACCTAAAGGATTGGAAATGACCCAAAGACAGCTGCATTACCAAAAAGCCACCCCAGCATGTGCAACAACTAATGAGAAAAAGAAATATAGAGCCCACTGCACAATCCTCATGTGTTAGATGGATTGAAGAATGTTCTTTCTGGTAGTTTATTGGGTCTAAGCCTCTGTCAGGCAGCTCGACTGAGCTCTGTTTCATCCAGATGGCTGGTTATTCTGCAGGCAGCTTGGCTGCTCTGAGTCTCTTCTAAGCATCTAATATTGTCTTTGCTTCTTCCACACGACTTGACTGGTCTTAGAGTGTCTCTCAGCAGATCCTACAGCTTATATGTGTTTGAGGAGGGGTCTAGTGAACTTGGTCAATTTCAGGGACTTTCTGAAGTTTGAATCATTTCCTGAGCTTAACAAGCTTTCCTACAGGACAGAATGCTTCACCTTCCCTCCAAACATCCTGATAACTTGCCTCCCTTTAGATACCGTTGTTCACCTCCCTTTAGATATCCTCTTGTTTACCCAGCTTCCTCCAGGATAGAAGGTTTTATCTCAAAGGAAATTGTTATACAACATGGTGAGTCCCGATTCTTTTCCTGGTGGTGGTCCTTACAGTGATGATGATAAGTACTGACTGAGAAAAGTGGCAAGTCCCAAAGGATGGGAAGTCTGTGGAAACGTCTTAAAATAAGTCAAGAATGAATTTTGCCACATTAAATGGCTCATCCCTTCATATAAGACTTCTCTCCAATGCTGTTGATAGATTTATCCCACAGTAAATATTCCACCAAAGTTGGAGTCAATCATCTTAAATTCGTCTCTGCTTTATCATCTAAGTCTATGTTTACATGTCTTATCCTAAATCCTTTATAGTTGAACAACAATGTTTGTGGTGACTTTATCACAACAGAATCCACATCACTCTTTTCTCCCATAAGAACCAGCACTTCATCTGTTAAAGTTTCTGCCCCACTGCAACAGTCTGGTTACATTTTCAGTCTACATTTCCAGTTTAGTGTTAGGGTCTGAGAATTGGGAACAAACCCCAGGAGTCCACTTTGATGCAAAAAAGGAAAATTTATTTACATAATTTAGCTAACAAAGCAATCAAGCACCTAGCCAGGCTGCAGTCCCTAAAGCCAGATCAGGGGACTGCCTCGCCCTCTCTAGGGTGCAGCCAGCTTTTAAAAGTTCCGTGGCTGCACAGTTCAACCTTGGAATTGGTTGGCCCAGAACCTGTCTGTCCCACAGGGATTATTTGTATTGGACAACTCAGACCTTGTCGTCTGTGGGGTCTTGGCATCAGAATGCGTGCTGAAGTGTTAGTGCCCAGAATGTAGCAGGGAGGGGCAATTAAAACTTAAGAGGTATGAATCTGTTTTGTCCCTACATTTGCCCCCTTGGAGTGATAAGTGGATTAAATCTTTAAGCCAAGCATTTTACAGAAGCAGAAAAAGTAGTTAGATAGTACACTTCAGGGAAGAGGGACAGTAGTTTAGGGCAATTCTATGTCCTCATAGACATGGCCATCCTGGGATTGACTGAGTTGTGCATAGTGAGTGTACAAGACCATAAACTGGATGGCCTGCATTCTGATCTTGAAAAAATGGAAAATGCATTTAAGATACATGGACCACAGGTAAGTCCTATGGGGCATAGGAGAGGCCCAGTTATGGCAGTGACAAGGAAGTTAGCCAGGGGGATCTAGCAAACAGAGACTCATACCAATTGAAATGATACCTGTTATTTTTATCATATTACCCTCTGAAGAGGTCACCCATTTGCCAATAGGGAATTGGGGCACTGACTGCTCTGGCTTCTTAAAAGCTGGACAGGGATGTAGGTTGTGGCAATTTGGGGTACCCCTTCAGTAAGTCTATCTAAAAGACCCCTGAATTGCATAACTGTTAGCTGTAGGGAGAAAAGAAAGTCCTTGACTGATGCCTGGAAGATGGAACAAACATAGAACAGGGAAAATTTCAAATGTTCAATTCAAAGTCCATTAGAATTTTTGCTTAGGACTTTCAAGAGCATTCATCTGTTGCATTCCCCCTGTTTTTTCTTTCTGGCTGTCAAGGCTGAATTTGAGATTCTTGAAGTCAGAATTTGTTTTCAGACACCTTAATAGCTTAATGGAGTGACTAGAATCAGGGTAAGTTCCCTCCCAAATGGCTTCTAGACAGGGAGAGAAAAGAAATTAGTTATCATTTAATTTTTAAGTTAGAACAATAGTGGGCTTGCCTTTCTTGGCCTCAGGTATGCACTGCAGTGTTGAAGTAGGCCAAGATTTGGAGTCTTACATCTGAGCAGTATTTTTGCTAATAATAGTAAAATCGTTAATGAGAAATTGTGCAAATAACATCTTATATGAATGTTAACCTGATGTCTAGGAAGTGCAATCCTTTGGACTCTTGAAGTCTGTACCAATCATTTTAATTTTTGGTTATACTTTCCTCTTGGGTGTTTACGATCATATAATTGGCCCATGTAAACCAATTTAGTTTTATTCTTAAGGTAAGTTGAGCATCTGTTCCTCAGGAAGATGATCACATTGGCTTTAGAGGAGCCCCTGGCTCCCTAGGTCTTTCTTTTACCAGTTCCAACTGTGTGAATATAAGTCAGAAAGTCTTAATGGACCATGGCTTCACTTAGAAGCATCAAGGAAACATTTTCCTGTGTGACCCTCCTCTTTGAGGAGGACTCTCTTTGAGGCCTTTTAGTAGGGTCTCTATGACCTCCCTGAACAGGAGGACAGGTGACTCATCACAGTTACAGGACATTTCAAGAGATGCCCCATAGTCCCCTGGAACTTCGTTGACTTTGGTGGGCAAGAGACAAAAATTGTCCCTTTAAGTCCCTCTGACCAGATTAGTATAGGCCTCTAAATGTGGTTGTTAAACACCCAAGAAGGTTAGTTCCACCAATCTAATACTTTTAATTATTGTATGCTATGCAGCTACAGGTTTTGCTTGGGCAAAAACCAAACATTCTTGAATAAATCTTGACTAGACATATATTTGTTCTTCAGACTATTTGAAGTATTACTTCAGAAATTTTAAGATTATTCATACATAATAAATATTCTTCTACCTAGCATTCTCCCCTTGACTGATCAATATGAACCCTCACATTCCTGCTCTGAAGTCATAGATTTTACCCTAAACCCCTTTCCTCACATCTATGATTATTTTATTTCTCAAAATTCAGGTTGGCTCAGAGACTGAAGCAGGCAGAAAACTTTTCCTTTTGTGGTAGGCTATGCCATGGTACCAGGAAACGCTCAAAATCCTAATGTATACTCTCTAATAGAGGCTCAAAGCTTCCTCCCCATTCAACCTGAACTAAGGGGCACTCATCAGAAGACTAACCCTGGCAAAGATAAAACAAATTAGCATTTTTACTGGTTCTAAATATCCTTACAACAGAATACAATTCTATCATTTAATATAGTAAAAAGGGAGATTTCTAACCCCAGAGGGACTGTCCATTGCAAATGCCTCATGTTCCAGACCTGCTAGAGGCATCTTCACTCAGGCTACACTTGCCAGGACATCAAAAGGACAAGCAATATCTTTCCATTACTAATAACAGAGCTGATAAATTAGACAAAGACATTGTCCTAACATACCCAGATCTCAAAACATCTAAAAAGGACTCCTGTAATTTGTTCATAGCACTCCAAACCATATAGTCGAAGTCTCCCCAACCCTAACTCCCAAGATCCTCACATGTTTCTACACTCTTTTTTCCACCCAGTAAGTCAAACCCTCTTTATATTCTTAAAACAATACTTTCTGATTCAATCTGAAGACAAAGCCTTTCTCCAACAATTCTCCCAAACCTGTGATATATGTCTGTGTACTAACTCTCAGTCTAATCTCTGACCTCCGCCCTTTCCCAAACATCAAATGAGGGGACTCCTCCTGCCTGCTGCTTGCAAGCTGACTTTACTTATACTGTATTACTAACAGGTAATACAGTATATATGGGTGACCTTAAAGTAGTTGCACTACAAAGTCTTTATCCAGCATGGATGTTGACTTTTCTATAACCTCTGGGTCAAGTCTTCTCTTCCTAGCTTTCCAGATTTCCTCCCTAAATGCAAGAGGATGAGAGTTACTTGACTCAGAAGTGTGCTGGGCAGCATTATCTTAGTAAAAGAACATGTAATGCAGATTATGTATATAAGATAATCTAATGAATTAATATTACCCATATATACCCTGCAATTTACAAGTCTCCAGGTAAACCTTAGACCATTAAAAAATTTTTTACTATCAAATAGAAAATTCCATTAACTGTTTTAGCTAGATATTTTATATCATGAGATAACAATAACCTTTATTGTAAATAGTTTATACCCTAGTTATTTTAAATAGTACAGTATCTTTACTCTGAGGCTGTTTTGCTCTTTTTCTTGTCAAAGTCTTAAAAAACATCTTGAGATAACAGGCTAGATTCCGAAGTGGTAGGGCCAATTCTAACTCTAGAGTCAGCTTCTCTGTGAGCTCAAACAGCATTTGACATTAAACAATACGATTTACATAAAAGGCATTTGTCCCTTTTATAACCTGTGTATATTTGTCCAGACAGGTGAGACTTTTCATCTACTAGGTCCTTTATCCAGAACAGGGGTTGATTAATTAAAACAGAACATTTAATATTAAGATATTATTTTACTTAATATTTTTAACTTTATGAAGCCATGGGTGCTTGGTGAGCACCCAAGATCAAGCAGGACTAGGCTGCCAGAAGTTTCTGTCTTTACCTTTTTTAAACCTGAGTTCCTCTCTGGCTTTACTTGATGTATACCAGAGGCATGAAAACTTATAACCATAATTAATTAGTTTGTCTATTTATGTCATTGACAACTCGAAAGATTTAATAAGTACTCTAAATATTTTAACCTTTTTTAAAAATTATGAGTTATTCATTTAACTTTTTTTAACTAAAGGCAAGACTATTAACTCATAGGGTAGTTACTTTTAAAGAGGGCTCCCAGTCTGTCTGAATCATAAAACCATATTACAACTTACCATACATAATTTTGAACTAAATACTCATAATCTAAAGAATAAGGAACACAGAAAACAATGATATCTAAAGGAAGCTGTAAAGAGTTGATCCGGAAATACTTTTTCTTTTAGTCTTCCTAGGACATTGTAACTAGAAAGCAAAACCATCGGTGTCCATCCAGGGAATGAAGGGGCAGAAACAAAAGCAAGCTTGGAGAACAACTTGCTCTCTTGTAAGGTTTGGCCCTGGAAAACTGCAAATTCATGTGAGCTTCCCAGGTTTAGCCATCACAAAAAGTCAGTTCACTTTGTATCTGGCTAATCGTGGAGGCCCATGCCTAGAAAAAGTAAGTTGTTTTTTAAAAACTGACAATGTAAGATTTTAAAAGTCACTTTCAGCAATCAGCAAATATATCATATAAAAGATGTTAAAATCCAAAATAATTCCTCTTAAAAACAGATGTCATGGAAACAATCAGAATCCAGAATAGTTCCCTGTAAAAACCAGTAAATTAAAAGACAATGTAAAAACTTTAAACAGTCATTTTAAAACCCAGTAATTTAAAATCCTGATATTTCTTTCCATGTTTGATCAACCTTATTACAAAAGACCATGTGAGACTCTTTTGCTTTTCTATGATCCCATCAAGAATCTAAGATGAAAACCAAAAGACAAATTGCAAAAGGATTAAGATATATGATTAAATGCTTGAAGTTCAGAGAATTCTCATATTGTCATGATCCCTTAGAGTAAGTTCCTTGGTATCTCCATTTCAAGACAAAAAGAAACACAACAGACGCATTCCTCTGAATTTTGAAAGGCACATGAAGTGGACCATAAGGTGTATGGCACATTCACCTATAAAATGTTCCCCATTCCCTCCCAAGAAAAGTAGAGAAACCTTAATCAAGTCAGACCAGAGAAGACAAGGCTTCCCTGCCCCAGCCAACACTGTGAACCTGAGCAGAGAAAAGGTATTTTCCGCTGCTTCCCTGGGTCTCACATCTGCCTGAGCCCAGTGGTCCAGCTGCGGCCACCTGTGCACTAACACCCCACCCCCTGCACCTCCCACCTGGCCCAAGGGTAAGAAGTAAGATAAGGAAATGGAGCTTCAAGAGGGAGAAGAGAGTTTGAGATAGAGGTTCATGCTAGGGGGCACAGAGTCGGCTGAAAACATGGCTCCTGTTCCTGTTCCGAACAGGTCTGGCCAGCCCAGATTCCACATGGGGCAGGGCGCACACACACGCACACACACAGACTTGGGTCTGATAGGCCTAGATTCCACATCAGGCTTATCTGTGACCCCCTAACAGAGACAGAGTCAGATGAAGATGAAAAGACGGCTCCTGTCCCTGTTCCAAACAGGTCTGGCCAGCCTGGATTCCACATCAGTCTTTTTGTCAACGCCCTAATAGAGGAGTCAGAGTGTTCCTGATCTCCTCCAGCTTGGATATTAATGGCTCGTCGGCCTGATCTCCACTGAGCCCCAATTTGCCCAAACTACTGAGAAAAATACAGAGAGAGAGAGAGAGAGAGAGAGAGAGAAAGAGAGAGAGAGATAACCAACAGAATACTCACTGAGGCCAGCTGTGTTGGAACGCTCCTGTGAGTCGGGGTTTGTGCTCCCAGATCTCAGTGGACCCCTCAAAACTGTTAGGGTACGAGAAGCAGAAATAAACTACACGACTCCACTATGAAGAAAAAAGGAAAATTTATTTACATAATTTGGCAAACAAAGCAAATCAAGGGGCTAGCCAAGCTGCCGTCCCTAAAGCCATATCAGGGGACTGCCTCGCCCTCTCCAGGGTGCACCCAGCTTTTAAAAGTTCTGTGGCTGTGCAGCTCTGTGGGCTAGTTCAACCTTGGAATTGGTTGGTCCAGAACCTGTCTGTCCCTAGGGGATTATTTGTATTGGACCACTCAGACCTTGTCCTCCGAGGGGTCTGGGCTTGCTGCCAGAATGCAGAAGTGATACCTCCCAGAATGTAGGAGGGCAGGGCGATTAAAACTTAAGAGGTCTGAGTCTGCTTTGTTCCTACATTAGTTCTCTTGCTGTTTCCATCTCATGTACATTTGGCAGTTCCTCTGATGTTTTGGCTCCATAAAAGTCATCCATGAAGGTCATTAGAATCATCTTCAAAACATGTTATAGTAGCTGTCAGCAGGCATGAAAACACGAATCCCATTTGTACATCTCCAGAGCATTTTCAAATAGCAGGGATACTTCAAAAGAAATCTGTCTGAGCAGTAGATCTTACTGTGTGCTTAATATATGCCTTCAGAAGTTACCGTGTTATAAATGTATATACTGCCATCTAGATTTTATTCTGCTTAGAGTATAAGCATATTTCATTTTGTTTGGTTACTGAGGCCCTTAGGGCATTGGGCTTGGTAAATGAACATGGACTTAAGTTTAGGTTGTTAGAGGAATTAACCAGACTGACCTGGCCCATTGAGAAGACTCAAGCTATACTCAGGATGTAGAGGAAGTTGTTCCTTACTATGCGTGGGGTCCAGACTAGGCAAAACCTGCAATAAAGAAACTGAGGCCCAGACCAGAAACACATATAGGTTTTTATAAGATTATTTCTCATGTAATCATATTGACAGATTTGAGACTTCCAGCATAGAAACATTGTGCCCCTTAGACTATTATAGGAAATTTAGGCAGCATTTACAAAGAAGCAAAAATTTGGGGCAACTGTGGGTAACTTCCCAGTAATATGCTGATGCCAGGACAATCTTAGCTATTTTAAGAAATAAGATACATGGTAGCAGGTGCTTCCTGAGAAATGGCTGTAAGAGGCAGCATTTTTCCAAGTTGATCACAGATGGTGGTTTTGCGGTTGTCTCGCTTGTCTATCTCAGCCTGAGACTAAGGTCATATTTTTCTTTGTGATTTCAGTATAAGTAGAAGCTTCCAAAATCCTCTTGCTTCCACATATATCAACAAGCATTAGGAGTACATAATGCTCTTGTCAAATACATTTATTAGTACTTCCTCGTCTACCATGCAGAACAGTTATTCTGAGGTCATAGTCTATTAGTCCCCCATCAAGGACATCAGCTATATTAATGATCTTCCCATTAGGAAGGTTTTGGAGCTTTGAAATCAGACATGGGCTTCTCTCTAGCCAAGCAAGCCCTAGAATGCATTTCCTTTGTGTATGAGGCTGTTTCCTTTGCACTGGAAACTACTTTCATCAGTTATCTGACCCAGATCTTCTGGTAACTTCTACAGTTTCTTGAACAGCGTCAGTCCCTTCACCTTGTACTTCTGAGTTATGGAGGTGGCTTCTTTCTTTAAACTTCACAAGCCACCAAAAGTTTCAAATTTTCTTCTGCACTTCTTAATTGAAGTGTGAGGCCCTTGATGAGCCAGGTTTTGACTTATTCTCTAAAATTGTGGCTTGTTTGTTGTTCAATCCAAACAAATAAAACTTTATCCAGCTTTAGGTTGATTTTCTTTCTTACTGCAGATGAGCTAAAGGGACACTTTTAGTTTCCTTCAAAGTTTTGTTTTGCATTCACAATTTGGCTATTGAGTTCAAAAGACTTGCTTTCAGCACATCTTGTCTTTTAATGTCTACCTCAGTCAGCTAAATCATCATCTTTAGCTTTTGATTTACAGTGAGATACTTATGGCTCTTCCTTTTACTGAAACTAGAGTCCTCTTCATAGATATCAATTAGCAAAATTTTCAATATCATTGTATCTCAAGGAATAAGGGGGCCCTGGGTTAGGGACAGAGAGTGGTAGTGAGGATCAGGGAGCAGTGAGCAAACACCAGTCACTGCCATTTGGAAGTAGTTTGGGTCATCCTAGAGCAATTATGTTAGTAACATCTTAGTAAATGGCCATAACAGATATGATGATGATGATGATGATGATGATGATGATGTTTGAAATGCTGTCAGAATTTCAAAAAAAGATCCTGAGATAGGAAATGAGCATGTGCTGTTTGAAAGATGATAGCTATGGGCGTGCTCATGTGGACCTGACCCAAACCTTTAATCTCTAAAACACTCAGGAATGGAAAAGTGTAATAAGAGAGATACAATTAAATGGAGTAGCAATGAGTTGCTATCCTCTTTTCTTAAAAACAAATTAAGGCTTATTTTGGTGATGTAATATAGTCATTGTTCAGAGCTAGAAATATCAAGTCACAACTTCACTAAAATCCAAGGGAGGTTTTTAGAGTCCTCTTATTGGTCAGGCACTTGGTCTAGGCTAAGCCTGATAAGTCAGATACTCTACTTCAGGCACTGATATATCCACACACTCACAGTCAGCCTATAGACAGAACTTTTTTATGGCTCAGTGCCTGACCTGCTATGCCAGGCAGAGAAGACACTGGGAACGGAAAACTTCCCATGAGTATTTATGGCTACAGTTCTAATAGAAGGCATTATCTTTCACATACACTTTCTCCATTGGAAGCCCTCTATGACACCTATAGAGTTTTAGGCTTGTACTTCAAGGGTGGCTGTAATACCCAAGGGATTCTGGTGTGAGCCTTGGGGCTTGGGTAAGTGGTAGCCTTAGAGAGGATGCATCTGCCCCCTCTAAATGTTGTCTACATGCAGCACACCCTTCCCCCTGGCAGCCAGTGCTAATCAGAAGCTGATGGAACCCACAGCACAGGCTGATGCCTGTACTCGTGAGGTTCAGAGTGATAGAGAGTGTCACCCTAGAGACTAAGGGGTAGAAGTATCAGTGCTATGCTCCTGCTTCATTGTTCTGATTGTGATCCACAATGTCTCCAAAGCATGTTTGACTGAGCTGACATCTTGCATACTCTGCTTGATAGTACATCATCTGTCTGCCTCTCCTAACCTGAAGATCCTCTTCAATTCCAAAACTTGATTTTTACAACACATTCCTAAAACCATCACCTCTTCGGAATTTATCCTGGAGTCTGTTTGCTGATATGAACATGAAAATATATACTATACTGTGAGTCATCTTGTTGATCTACACCCTCACACACACTTACACAGAGAGTTTTAATTGAATGGAATTGAATTTATAAATATCTTTAATATGAACTGACGTCTTTGTTTAGGTTCATGTAGAGCAAACACTAAGACATGTAAACTGTATTGGGATCTGAATGAATACTGGTTTAGGAACACTCTTAAAAGAAAGAAAAGTGGCTACAAAGAATGGCTAAATAGTAAAGCAAGTCACCTCAGGGAACCAGCATATGACATATGATTCTGAATTTTGAAATGTTAATACAGAAACTCCACAGTTATTGGTTGAGTGCTGTCCACATTAGTAATAGTCTCTTAATGGTCTGTCTACCTCTCAAATAAACAGAGAAATAAGCAGGCAATGGGACTGAGGCCACAAGCTTTTCTTTTTTCCCACATAGTTCAAGCTAGCCTCCAACCCACTGTGTAACGTATATGACCCTGAACTCCTCATTCTCTTGCTTCCATCTCTCAAGGGCTGGGATTACAGGCATGTGACACTGCCTGAATTATGCAGTGCTGGTGATGGAACCCAGGGCCTCCTTTATGATAGGAAACTCTACAAACTAAGCTACATCCCCAGGCGTATGTTTTGAATAAGTTTCCTTAATTTTCTAGTACAAATATAATTTTAAATTATATTTAAAATTGCACTTTTCAAGTTTTCTCTGAATTACTATTAGCACATGAGAAGATTATTTTTCTTCCAAAAGAGTATTTATTCATTTATATAGCCTCATTTCTGTCTTTACAGATTAAATCTTCTCATTGAACTGTATGTAACTGGACTTGTAAATGACACTTTTCTGAATTTACCATATCATTACACATAAAAATAATCTACTCCCATTAGTGCTCATAATGACTCTCCGATGAGCATTCATAATGACTCTCCTATGAGCAATGCCATTTCTTGACCATTAGTTACTGGGGAGCTGACTGGTTCCCATCACTTGGAAGGAAGAGATAAGACCACAGTGAGATGCACATGATAGTCTGTTTGGGCATAACTTTGCAGTTCTACTTGGTAAATGCTCAGGAATGAAATTATTTGGCACATTATAAGCAACTGATAGTTTTGCAAAGTCATTGAAAATTTTGAATTCCTACAGGAAAGGATAGCACACCCCTTCTACCTGATGTCCTCAGCCATTTATACTACTTTATCTTACCTTTTCTTCCTGAAGATTTAAATCTTTAGCTTTTATATGCAAAAATACATTAGACAATTTCAATTAAAATTTGCATATTGTGTGAGGTAAGAAAAAAATTCAGTTAGGAGTGATGCAACATGTCTCTGTTCCCAGCTCTCAGGTGACTGAGGCAGGAGGGCTGTGAGCTTCAATCTAGTCTGGGTTATGCAGAGAGAACCTCTCCCAAAATAATGAATAATGATAATAAAGAAAAGAGAAAGAAAAATAACAAGTTTGTATTGTTGAATGTATATTCCTTCATGGACTTGTGTCAGCCTTTCTATTAAAAATAAATTGTCTAGCTACACAAGGGTGCAGCTGCAGACACTGCTGTGCTAGCTGATCTATTTTCTATTCTTACTTTCTTAATTTTTCTTCATAGTAAGCCTTGAAATCCAACTTTTATCTCTCTTTTTCACAATTTTTGACAATTCTCAGCACATTAGTTTCCCATATGAGTTTATAATTAACTTATTAATGTCTACAAAATGCTGCTAGGTTTTTGGTTGGGATGACATTAAATTCATAGACCAGGTGTGGTGGCTTACTACTTTAACCCTAACCTTAGGGAGACAGAGGCAGGTGAATCTCTGTGAAATAGAGGCCAGCCTTTTCTACATAGTGAGTTCCAGGAAGGATGGGACTAGGGAGAGTCTGTCAAAAACCAAACAATTCATAGGCCAATTTGCAAAGAGTTGAAAAATTTAAGAGCAATGAGTCATTTATTAGATTGTTGTATCACTTCACTTAGATCTTAATTTTTCTACATAAATCTTTGGGAACATGTCTTGTACCAGATATTTTTAGAAGACTTATGTTGAGTGATTTGATATTAATTACAACTATAAGTGATATTGTAATTTATCTTTCATTTTAATTATTTACTGTTAATATAGAGATACAATTGATTTCTGTTTACTAACTATTTACCCATGGAATTAGTAAATTGTCATATGAGTTTATGCGGCATTTTTTCTGCAGGAATAAATATTTTCTATATACAGAATCATGTTTTCTTTTTCTTCATTTATCTGATTAATGTTGGTAGTGTATTCATCATAGTGTTGGCCAGGTGGCAGAAAACATTTTCCCTTGTTTATTATTTAAGAGAAAAGATTCTTAGTCTTTCACAATTAAGTATGATGTTAGTTGTGGCCTTTTTATAGATGTTATTAATCATGTTAAATAAACTATTTCTATTCTAAATTTTCTTGTAAATTTTATGAATTGATATTGATTTCTGCCAAATGTTTTTCTTCATACAATTGCTAGTACTTCCTTATCTAGGACGGGTCTTCTTGTACTTTTCCCCTCCCTGTTGAGATTTTGTCTGGCTTGTTCTTGTACAGGTCTCATCATGCTGTCAGAAACACTGTGGGTTCATATGTGTAACTGCCCTATTATGTCCAGACAGCATGGTTTCCTGGGTCCATCTATCACATCTGGATGGAACATTCTTTCTTCCCCCTCTTTTTCTGAGGCTTGGGGATCTGATACAGGTGTCCCACTTACAGCTGAGCGCTCTGAGTTCCCTTGTTCTCTGCACTTTTACCATTTCTTTATCTCTATATTAATTGTCATCTGCTGCAAGAAGCTTCTCTAGTGAGAGTTGAGAGATTTATCTAATCTCTAGGCATAACAATGTCCTTAAGAATAATACTATATCCATTTAGCAAAATAGTATTAGGTTCTTCCCTGAAGCCTGTGACATGTCTGGTTACATGTCCTTGGCAAATAAAGCAGTCTTTATTTGTGAATTCTGTCTTGTGAATTAGGCCTTAAATCCAATCATAAAGTTGTCCATTGCTCTCATAACATTTGTGCTGCTATTGTGCCAGTGGATATATCTTGCCAGGCCAGTAGTTATTGTAGTTCTCAGGATTCATAGATGAATAAAAGTGATGGCTGCTTTTCTCCTCTGGTAGCATGCCTAGCACTTTCCAGCACTATAAAAGCTATCCAGTAAGTAGAAAGCTTCAAGGTCAGTACCAGCTTGATTTCTCCATTTTGTTCTAGGACTCACATATGTGGTATCTTCAGCAATAGGGTCTTAACATCAAGTTCTGGAGGGAAAACAAGAGCAGTGGTAATAGCCAATATTTTTTGACAGTCTGTGGAAATGCCCTGGTCAATAGTTCTAAAGGAGGGAGCTCATTCTTAACATTTGAACTTTCTTTTTCGTTGCTGTCTATGGTGTCTTGTCAGTGCATTGAACTTCCATTATAAGATAACAGTATTTAAACTCTTTTTCTATATGTAGAAGAAGCTTCTAGAGTGGTAGCTCTCCTTATGCCTTTGTCAAAAGCCTTTGGTGTCAGTTACCCTTCCCTAAGCTCCCTCTGCTCTCCTGCCCTCACATTCCCCACCACTGTACTCCTTCCTGCTTCGCTATTCTCCTTTATTCCTTTACAGCATGTATTTAGTTATCCCTCCCATTAATTCCCTCTATGGGACCTTATTAGTTTTCTGGCCTCTATTTTCTAATTGAAACAAACTTACCTAAAGATTCAAAGTTAACATCCATTTATGATTGATAACACGTGATATGTGTCTTTCTGGGTCTGAGTTATCTCACTCAGGGTGAATGCTTCCAGTTCCACCTAATTACATGTAAATTATAAAATTTCATTTTTGTCAACTGCTAAGTAATATTCCATTGTGTAAATATATCATATTTTCAATATCCATTCATTAGTTGATGTGCCTTTAGGTTGTTTCTACTTATTGGCTATAGGAAAAAGAACAGTAATGAACATGGATGTGTAGGTGTCTCTCTGGTAGAATATAGAGTACTTGGTATGTACCCGAGTAGTATAGATGGCTTTTATGATAGATCTGTTTGTGGTTTTTTAAACTGGCTGCACCAGTTTGCGTTCCCACCAGCAGTGAATAAGCCTCCCAGTGTTTGTCACCATTTGTTTATTGGATCTTAAGCATTCTAACTGGGCTAGGATGAAATCTAAAAGTAGTTTTAGTCTACACCTCCTTGTTAGTTAAAGATGTCGATAACTAAGAAAAAAAGAGAATTATTAATTGTTTGCATATAATGTTTTGAGAACTTTCTACTTCCTAACCCCAATCTTCAATTGAATTGTTTGTGTTTTGATGTTTACCTTTTTCAGTTCTTTACATATTCTAAGTACTGTATTTCTGTCAGATAAATAGCTGATAAAGATTTTTTTTCCATTCTGTAGGCTGCCTCTTTATGCAAATGGTTGTGTCTTTTTCTCTACAATATGCCTTTCAGTTTAATGAGGTCCCATTTATCCTTTGTTGGTCTTCATGCCTTTGTTATTGAGGTACTGTTCAAAAAGGCCTTTCCTGTGCCTTCCATTTTAGGATATTCCCAACTTTCTTTTCTAGCACATTCAAGGTAGTAGGTCTTATGTTGAGGTACTTGGTCCATTTGTAATTAGGTGCTGGATGAGAGACAGGGATCTAATGTCATTCTACTTTGTGGCCACCGACTTTGACCAGCACCACTGGTTGAACACACTGTTCTCCTGTAATCTGTGTTTCTGGCCCCTTTGTCAAACTTCAGGCAGTTGTAAGTCCATGGTCTTAAGTCAGAGTGCTTAGTTCTATTGCACTGATCAATGTGTCTGTTTTATGTCAGTATCGTGCTGCTTTTATTACTGTTGGTCTGTAGTAAAAACTGACATTAATACCTTCAGCTTTCTTTTATTGTTCAGGATTACTTTGGCTGTCCTGGATGTTTTTGTGTTTTCATATTAATTTTGAGGATTTTTTTCATATTCTATGAAGAATTTTGTTGAAATTTTAATGGGGATTGCATTTAAGCTGTAGATTGTCCTGGAATGAGGCCCATTTTTACAATATTAAAAAACCATACCAATTCATATGCACAGGAGGTGTTTGAATTTTCTGGTGTATTCTTCAATTTCTTTCTTTGATGTGTTAAAATTTGTATAACATAAGTGTTTCACTTGCTTATTCAGATGCAGTGCAAGATATTTTTTGAGCCTACCTTGAATGGGATTATTTCTATGGTTTTTATTTGGTTATTTTTTTTTTGTGGTTGTATGATGGCAAATTATGGCAATGCCTGAACAAAGACATCTTGACTTTTTGGCATCAGTTGGAACCAAGAGTAGTCCTCATCTGTTCTGAGAATTTGTTCATTTTAGACTTCTTTGAAAACTGGCCTCTTGCACCAAAGGACTTACATCCAGCATCACGTAGCAAAAGAAGGAACTTGTTTTATCACTGAATTTTGCCACTTATAATCCCTATTGACTCAGAGCAGTATACACAACAACAAATAGATATTATCAGTCTAATCCCAACTGTTGTTTGCAACTCAAATGGATTGATTTATTTCTTTTTAGCAATGTTAGCTGCATCTACATTTGATATTTTCATAGCACACACACACTATATATATATACATATATATATACATATATATATGTATATATATATATATCAAGGGCAAGAAAGTCCCATGAGGGATTAAAGCTTATTTTTAGATAACGAAAGAAGCCCAAGGCTTGCTAAACTTGTTTACAAGCTAAAGATAATGTTCCAGAAAATTCATTCCACAGTGGTTGGTACATAGGAATGCTACAGGTATGTATGTGTTAATTTTGTATCTTTTCGCTTTGTTGAATATATTTACCAGCAATAGGAGTTTTCTGATAGAGTCTTTGGGGTCTTTTATGCATAGTATAGAATCATATCCTCTTGAATAAGGACACTTTGGTTTCTTAAACCTTTCCTATTTGTATCTTATTTATTTCACTTATGTTCTAGTTAAAACTTCAAGCACTAATTAGACAGGAATGGAGAGAGTAGACATTCTTTTTCTGACTCCTGATTTTAGTGGACTTTTTTTTATTAAGTCCTTCACCAAGTCACATCGAAGTTTCTGTTCTACCGTCCTACCCAGAGCACTCAGAAGACTTTTTAATTAGCTCAGCTTTGTTTCCTCTCCCTCTATCTCCTTACATTCATTTAAATACGTTCTATTTTCTGTACTTTCTTCTTCTATTATCTCTGTAGTTAAACAGTAGCTTGTATTATTTTTGAAGTTATCTTCTGAATTACTATAACCTCACCGGCTCATCACTGGTGTGCTTTCATTATTTTCAGAAAATAGGCCATAGAAATACTAACCTCTTTGTACTTGTCCACTTTATACAATTTTGTAGTCCTGAATTTTAATGCTATGTAGACTTAAATTTGCATGGTGCACAGTTACTGATTTGCATAGTCAACATTAATTGTATTTCTCAGCACTGTCTTTGTACTTTACAAATTTCAATGCTTGTCTCTCTCATAATTTCCTTCTGCCCAGTCAAAATCATTTTGGTTCAGATACACAGATGATACACTTCCCTAGCAGCATTTTTTTTTCATATGTCTTTATTTCATGTTGTAGAATCATTTCCTGTGTAAAAAATTTCAGATTAGGAGAGATTTTATTCATCACTCTGCGGATTTTCCACAGCTGATTTTGTGATGTTCATCTCTCACTCGAGAAGTCTCAGTGCCGCATTGAAGGTAGCGATCTACGTCTTATCTAAACTTTTTAAAGATTTCTCTTCCCCTCATTTTCAAAAGGGATATGATTATCAGTCTCTGAGAGAATTGTCTACTTATGAAGCAAGTTTGCGAATCACTCGTGTAGCCTGCTTGCATGATGGTTTTTATTAATTTCTTCAGTTTAGAATTGACTTAGGCCCATTATTCTCCCTTCTTTCATGCACTCCAAGTACATGCGAAGAATCTTTCACGGCCCCATGCTGCCTCATGCATTGCTACTTCACTTCCTTTTCATCCTGGTCATTTTATCCTGGACACTTCTAAAAGCTATATTCCACTTCAGTTATACTTTATCCAGCTCTGCCCAATCTGCAATGAAATTCAACCACTGAGTTTGTGAGTGTGTGTGTTTGTGTCTGTCTGTTTATATGTGTGCATGGTGCACATGTGTGTGGGCATGCACATGAATGTGCATACGTGTGCAGGCCAGAGTTCAATTTCAGGGATCGCTCACCAGAATAGCTATCTGTCTTGGTTTTTTGAGACAAGTTCTCTCACTGAGACTGGAGGTCACCACTTTGGCTAGGCTGGCTGGCCAGAAAACTCAAGGAACCCAGTGTCTCCACTTTTACGGTGCTATGATTACAAGTGCCTGACACCTTTCTGGCTTTTTATGCAGTTCTGAGGAATCAAACTTTGGTTCTCATGCTGCTTCATCAATCTCTTTACAGACTGATCTATCTCCCCAGCCCTATAACTGAGTTCTTAATGTTGAAAATATATTTCTTAGTAGTAACATTTGAGTATGTGTGTGTGTATTTATGTGTGATATGCGTGGGATATGTGCATTCCACAGCACACATGTGGAGTGTAGAAGACAACTTTGGGTGTCAGGCCTCACCTTTCACCTTGACATGAGGCAGTGTCTCTTTTTTCTTCTTTGCCACTGCATGCACCAGGCTAGCTGGCCTGTTAACTTCCAGAGTTTCTCCTGTCTCTGCCTTCCACTTAACCTAGGACCACTGGTCCTACAGATACCACTACACTTGGCTTTACATCAGCTCTGAGGACTTCACTCAGGTTTCCATGCTTAAGTGGCAAGCTATTTACACACGGCGCCATCTCTCTAGCCCCTAATACTAGAATTTTAAATGAGTTACCATTTCTTTCTAAAACTGATTATCTCATGATCTGCCTTCTTAAAGATATCAAATGTAATTGGTAAAATTATCAGTTTATTTTAAAAGTAAAAACAGCTTCTTGATGAGGAGTAGGGTTTCATGAACCCTGCCTCATGATGAAATTTTCACTATCTTGATCTGGTGTATGTCTTCTCCAGATAGGAGCCCCATCCCCAGCTGAGGAGAAGCTATTGGCAGTTGATGGAGGGAGAGTCAGTTTGCTTCAGGGACACGAGTCTTAATGTCCTACACTCATGCAAACTATGGAAGCACTAAGTGAACTCCGTAGATTTTAAAAAAGACATGAAGTCTGGAGAGAGACATAGTGGGGGCTTCTGAAAAGAGTTGGAGAGGGTAGTAAGGAGTGGATATGATCAAATACATTGTATACATGGTGAAATTCTTGAATAATAAATAAAAATAGGAGGTTTTTTTAAGTTGGCAATGCAGCTCCATGGCAGAGCACTTGAGCAGCATGTTGAAGACCCCAGGTTCAGTCTGCAGCACTGGAAACAAACAGTTTTGATAATCCCACGGTTAAATTCCCTGTCATCTTTCACTTTATTTTATGTGCACAAGTATATTATCTGTATGTATGTAATTGCAACCATGTCACACAATTCCCACCGAGGTGAGAGGAGGGCTTCAGATCCCCTGGAACTGGAGTTACAGATGGTGGTTAGCCACTACGTGGGTGCTGGGAACCAAACCTGGGTCTTCCTCAAGGGCAGCCAGCACTCTTAACTGCTGAGCCATCCAGCCTCTTCTCTATCAGCTTTCTGTTGTTTACTATGTAGTCTAGTTTCAATAAAGCTGTATTATCCAGGTATTATCTCATCTTTCACCAGGTGTAAGGGCTCGTACCTTTAATATCAGTACCAGGGAGACAGAGGAAAGTGGATTTCTGTGAGATAAAAGCTGGCTTAGTCTAGATAGCAAGTTGGTGAGTTCTAGGTCAGCTAGGGAAAAAAGAAAAGCAAAACAAAACAAAATTCCTAAATTAAATGCATTCTTTCATCAGATTATGTGTTTTGCAAATGTTTGAGACCATTCTATACCTCATGTTTTCATCTTTTAATGGCATTTTTGAGGTTCAACATTTAAAATTTTTAACTTTGCTGAAATCTATACCTGTTTTTGGTTCCACTTTAAGTATCATATCATCTCTAACATGACTATCCCTCTCCTTAAATTTGTTGTTCCATTTTCAAGAATTCTGTAAATTTAGTCGTCACACATTCTGAATTGATGTCTCTGTGTGATGGTGTGACTAAATTTAATTCATTATTTATTCCTTTGCATGTGCATATCAATGATGTCTATGCCATTTGTTGCTAATGGTATTTTTCCCATTGAAGTATCTCAACACCATTTTAATAATTATGACCACAACCATAAGGAAATGTAACGTGGAGAGAGGCATGACACCCCTACTTCTGACTAAGCAAAGAGCCCACCTGTACACATCAGGGCCAAAATCCCATTCAGCAGAGAAATGCCATCAGCTGCAATGCCAGCAAGTGTCATGGGCGTGGGTGGCTTAACACACAGCATGCTACACATACCTGTCAGTGCTGCTGGGCAGACTGCTGCCATCCAGGGGAGGCCTTACAACTGCAGGATCAGCATAAAATCCAGTCTCTAGGAGGGAACTGACAGAGGGTTGGGGGATCTTTGTAGGCTGCTTATCCTAGGAAGAATAATGAATTTAAAGAGAGGTATTGTAATCATTTTGAAGCTAGTGCAACCATGCAGCACTCCATCACCAAATACCAGCCATGCAGTGAGAAAAGAGAGAAGCTTGGACGCCTGCTCTGCCTATGTGTTTGTTGTGTTTTGCCCATTACTCTCCTGATTTTCGTCTTTTAGTTTCCACGCATGGATGAAAAATCTTTTTTTTCATTCATCCTTAAAAATGCGTTTTTCAGCATAGTCATCTTTTCCTGTAAGAGGCACTTAAAAGAAATTCATTGGTACTCAACTGCAAGCTGTCCTGAAAAAACTTACAATGAGTACTTGGGAAAGAAAGCATTTTAAGAAAAAGTAAATGTCACAGATGTTAGTCTAGAGACTATAAAAGAGAGCGGAGGCTTTCCATCATGTCACAGAGGCAGTGAGGGCCACTCAGCAACAAGGCCAATGATGATGTCATCATTGCAGAACTACAACCTTCCTCCCTCCCTGACCCCTACCTTAGCTCAAGCTGTTGTGATCCCACAGTCTCATGTGACACTCACGTAAGGTCTCCCTAGAACTAGTGTGCTTCTCACTGACCACCACTGAACAGATGTGATTTGGGCAGAAGTAAAGATGGAAATGTGGATGAAGGGACAGGAGATGTGTCTGTCCTGAATCCTTTGGGGAGGAAAACAGAGAACTGGAAGAATCCCATCAGCACAGTGAGACAGAGTGGTCAGCCCAGGCTGCCTCTTTTAGCCTGTCCTAGGCATCCCTTGATCTTTGGCCAGTTATGGTGGTCTGATGTCCTTCTTGTTTGTTTTATAGTCTTGAGCTTGAACTCAGCACTTCATATACATACTCCAAAGTAAGTTCTTTTCCTGTGTGCTGCACTCTAGTTGATGATGATAGAGTTGGACCTGTTATTCAACGTGATTTTGGCACATGGGTTGTGTGGGTGTTTAAGTCATAGCAAGTCAGCAGTATATTTTCATGTGTAGGGAACAGTGTTTTTTGGTTGTTTGCAGTCATTCAGATGAGATGTGTCTTATTTATCAGCAGTAAAATTTCACAGAACAGTAAAATTTCACAGAACAGTCTCCATCGCTAAATGATTATTACCTGTTAGTACATAGAATAAAAACCAGAGGTGGAATGAATTATCTGGTGAGTGATTCCCTGTTGAGTATAAGGAGGATACAGGTGTCGAGGACATAAGGATGGCCTTTTGAGGGCTGATTTGAAAATGGCTGCCTCTTTGCCCTGTGCCCTCCTTGTGGGGCAGAGAAAGCAGATAAGCTCCTTTGTGTCTTGAAAGGGACTTGTCATGAGGACCCCATCCTCCTGAGTCATACTAAATCCAATCATTTCATAAAGGCCTCATAATCAAATCATCACACTAGGAATTGAGGGTTTGAAACATGTTTGGGAGGTGAAGTGCTTAATTTACAATTCTGTTATAATAAAGTATCAAAGACTGGGTAGCTCAGATTATAGAAATGTATTATTTTGTTCTTTGGGAAGCTAGAATTATAAAATCATGGTGTTGGTAGACTCTGGGGGAGAGGACTGTTCCAGGGCCCTGTCCTCTGTGTTTCTCTTTCTCCTCCTTCCTGGCAGTTCCTTCCCTTTCTTCCTCCTCTTCCTCCTCTTCCTCTTCCTCTTCCTCTTCCTCCTCCTTCTCCTCTCCTTCCTCCTCTTCCTCCTCCTCCTTCTCCTCCTTTTCCTTTCTTCTTGTTTGTTATGGAAAGAGCCATGCCCTCGTACCTGCTGGGTTGGCCAAGTACAGTTACATGAGTGATATTATCAACCCTTGGATTTTGAGAGGGTCTCATGTTGTGGCTCAGGCTAGCCTAGAACTTACAATGAAGCCAAGGCTGGTCTCAAACTTGTCATCCTCCTGTGTCAGCCTAATAATTTTTTTACTTCAACTAATTTTGTCTATTTCTTCATGCTATCTTCATATGTCTTCTGTATCTAATTTCCCCCCCCTTGATAAAAATGCCTGTCATATTGGATTCTTGAAGCAGGATGTATCTTATTTTAGCTTGATTACCTAAAGGAAAACAACAACAGCAACAATCATCCACTTACTTCCAAATAAGCTAATACTCAGAACCACAAAGTTTGGTGGCATTAACATGAAATTTTGGAGTAAAAACCCCTCATGACACCCATAATAGCCATGCTTCCCCTTGATAGTGAACACTTAATATTGTCCCTCTTAATTGCCTGAAATGATAACATCATTTAGTTAACTTCCAGTACAGTTTCATAAGAAGAGAAAGGGAGAAAGCACATGCATATGTTGACTACAAACACTAGAAAACAGAGTAGCTCAGGTAAGCTGGAAGACTGCATCAGATACCATGACTAACTTTTATTCAGAAATGACAATTGATGGAAACTTTAAGGTTAATTACAAAGCAGACTGAAATAGATTAATGTTTGCCCATCAGCCACTTTCCTGCAAAAGTCACCGCGCACTATCAGTGTGCAAAAGAGGCTCTTCTGAATTTTCAAGTAGAGTTCATTTTTGCTTGCTGTTAGATCATCCAAATGTCCTGTGAACATTTGAAAGCCCTGCTGCAGAATATTAGTAAACTTTTTCCCTAGTAATAAATTAACATTTTGTCCAAATCACTGTGACTAACAGGTTCCAAATGCCGCCTTGGCCCACCTAGGACTCCTGTCTGTTCTCCCGTGCAAAGTTCACATCTTTGGGACTCCAGAACTATTCTGAACTCTGATGTATACTGAACTAAACTTTATCTCTTTAAACTTTTTATAAAGTCATGCTTTAAAAAGAGAAGTTATTACAGAATTCTCTTTTGTGGCTACAGGGAGGAGTCATGCTTAAAATACTTCATCAAAATGTGGTTGAGTTGTGGTTCCAGTTATAATTGATTGAGGACAAGAAGACAGAGCATAATCAGGTCTGAAGTTGATGCAGCCAGGGTAGCTTCCCCTAGCATGAGGGCTTTTATATGACTAGAATCCAGAACACACTGCCTGGTCCTAATCAGGAGAATCATGTAATTTTTACATGGGAATAAATCTGAAGTATTCAAGTGGGGAGAATGCCTAATTATAAAGATCAATTAGGTGGAGGATCTGAGTTTAGACAGGAAGGATGGGCTGAGCAGGTGAGGAATCATCCAACACAGACATATATTGACCATCAAATAGAAAGGTAAGTAGGAAGGAACTGCATAGCAGGGGAAATGGTAAACTGTTTCCCAAAGAAAAAGGGAATTAAACAAGATTTCAGTTAAAAAAAAAAAAAACAATGGATTTGGTTTTAAGCATGTTGCAATGAGTGATGAATGTCTACAAACTGGATCTAGAATTAGATGAACAGGAGAACTGAGATACTGAGAAAGCATAGCCCATGGGATATGGGAGACAGCAACATAGAGAACATATAGAAGAATCACTTGCAAATGCAACTCATTTTCATTTGAATAGCAGCTATGACATAATTAGCCACGTAATTATGTCTGAAAAATATAGTTTAAGCACCCTTACAAAGCACCAGGATTTGATGACAGTATATTATATGTTCTAAAGAACCCTGATTCAAGTCAGTTTGCAAGGTTTGATTAGTGTGTCTACAGAATCTCTGTTGGGGGAAACAGAACAGAGCAAGTCAGGGTCTTTTGTCCACTGAGGACCCCATTCAAACAGATTGTGTCACATGGTTGACATTAGTAACGCCTTGATTGAAAGGATGTCAGAAAGCAAGCCTGCTGAGCCACAGACACTCCATACATACATACATACATAAGTGCAAGGTTATTAGAACAGAAAACTTTTTTTAAAGTATTTGGTAAAAAAACAATGTGATGGTTTGCCAAATTGTGCGCTTTGGAAAAAACTTCCATGAAGACGTGGAATACACCTGAGGAATAAAACTGAGTAAGTGTAGTCACATCCTTTAGAGCTCCTAATGTAATTATGTATTTGACTTCTCCAGGAAGGAGTGGAGTGCATATACATTCCAGCATCGACAGACAGCTGGCCCATCTTCCTTTCTTTCTGTGCTCGCCACTTGTCTTTCCCTGATTGTTCCCTGCTGCAGATCTCTTGAAATAGAATAAGTAAAGGAAAGGGCCATCTCGGGAGCAGTATTTCATACATTCTCCATGTGATGTTCCTGTGTTGGAGCATTGAGGTCTCCAAATGTCCTGCTGTCCCGGCCCAGCAACCCTATCCAGATACCTCTGCAGCATCACTCTGCCTCTGGTGACCAGGGACATTCTATGACCTCCCAGCATTTGATCAGCAAGGGCCCCACTCTGCTAACTCCTTACAATATTACCTGACTGCCCAAGTCATTCTGTCCAGCTGTGATAATGAAATGAAATCTTGTTTTTAAAAAACACTCCACTTTGAAACTTTAAGATAGCAATCTTATGAAAATACAATTTTTTAATGCTTATATTTCTTGCTGTTTATAGAAGCCAGAAAAGTTTCACCTTAAAATTCTTTCACGGAGAGATGGTTCAGTAGTTAAGAACACTAGCAGGTCTTGCAGAGGACTGAGGTTCGATTCCCATCACCCACATGGTGACTAAACAACTGTCTATAACTCCAGTTCCAGAGGATCTGATGCCTTTTTCTGACCTCCCCAGGTATTGCATGACCCAGGTGCACTTACACACATGCAGATAATACATTCATACACATTAAAAAAACTAATTTTAAAAATTCTTTCATGTTGCCCCAAATGAATCAGAAGTCCAGTGGATGCACCCACAGTAAAGGGCATTTGGGGGATACAAATTTGACTCTATAGACATATATATATATATATATATATATATATATATATATATATACATATATATATATATAATTAAGTGCATGAAATTGGATAATTGGATGAGGGTAGCAAGAGGGTACAGACATGGGAGGGGATTTAAATATAATCAATACATATTTATGAAATTTGTAAAAAATTCAAAAAATAAATGGTTAACTTTAAAAATGAAATAGGAAAAAAATAGAGGTAAAAAATGTTTTGGAGTGTTGGCATCCCTTTGTGAGACATGGTTTGTTTATGATCAGAGCAGGAAGAGTCTCCTACATATAACAGGAAGAGTCTCTCCCAGCCATGATGACTAACGATCACAAAGATTGACCCTAAAGCTATTAAGACTCCCATACAGTGAGTTGTACTATAGTCAACAACAAAACTTCTGTGCAGTTCACTCAAATAATTCAATATTCTCAAATGACTACTAAACTCTTTTAAGGGCATTTCCTAAGACATAGGAAGTACTGCTGAGTTGATTTGTACCATTGCTGTGACTATGCATATGCCAGTCAAAATATTTGTAACATGATTTTGTAACTTACTGTCAGGCATTTTGTTCAGAAGAAATCCTCAATGGATGTTTAACTCATGTGGAAAAACTGTCTAGCAGGCTACATGTTGGGAGTGGTTTTCCCAGGCTCCACAGGAAGCATGTCTTCCCAGGTTCAACAAGAAGCTTGTCTTTTGCAGTTCCCTTTCTCATTCTCATTCTTCTCATATTTTATCTGCTGTGAGAGTTCTCTCAAATTACCAAATACAAGAAAGAAAATACCAACTAGTATCCCTGATGAACATAGATGGGGAAATCCTCAATTATACCAACAAAATAAACCCAGCCGCATAGGAAAAGGATGACACATCACAAGTGACATTTTCTTCTGGTTTTCAGGATGAGTCAACATACAAAGTAAAAATATAGGTGTAAGCACTTGTAAAGAATGAGGGACAAAAGTCATATGACTATACAAACATATTTAGATAAATTGTTTGTCAAAATTCCATATCCTTTCATGAAAAAAAATAAACCTAAAAAATCAGGTATAGATTGAACATACCTCAACACAATAAAGGTTATATATGGCAAATCAACAGTTAATGTCAGAATGAAAGACTAAGCATCCACTAAAGGGATAATGTCAAAAATATGTAAGAAATTCAACTTAATAAGGAAACCAAAACAGAACAACTTAAAAGGGGAAGGGGCTATACGGGATTCTAGAAGTTATGAGGGAACTTGCTGTAGTATTCAGACACATTTAAAAAGGCAAACAGAAGGAGTCTGGCCCTCTACACTCCCTCAGAAAATCAGAGGCACACTGCTTTACACAGTTCCACTGACCCCCAAAGCACCAACGTGAACACAAGAAATCAAACAGTGGAAGTCTGGCAAAAGCAGTCTTTGGACATAGAAAATCTATCTTCTGGGAAGACACACTTACTTGTTTGAATTTAGGAGACTCGCATCCCCCTTCCTTGGTACCCAGACACACACACACACACACACACACACACACACACGCACACACACCCCTGTGAAGACTGATTTAAAATAGGATACAAAATAAGTAAGAAATCCTATCTTTCCAATCTGGAGGAAATACTGACTAAGGTCACAATACTTTCTATTTAATTTTATTTCTTATTTTTATTTTAAAATTTTAATCATTAATTTTTATTTTATTATATTTATACTTTTGTACTTTAATCTTCAGTTATTATGTTTTAACTTATATCTTACTGTTAAGGATTTCTGTTGTTTTCTCTCTAAACCTAATATTTTATCTACTGCTTTTCATTCCTCTATCTATTCTTTCTTACTGAAAATATTTTATTATTTTTACCTTATGGGTATGACTATATTGTCTTCATGTATATAAATGCAGTGCCCACAGAGGTCAGAAGAGGGAGTTGGAGACACTAGAAATGAAGTTTTAGACAGTTGTTAGCCATCATGTGGGTGCTGGGAACTGAACCTGAGTCCTCTGCAAGAGCAGCCAGTGCTTTTAACCACTGAGCCATCACTCCTGCCCCTTCTTCTTATTCTTAACCCCTTTGTTCCTCCTTTCCCATCCCCTGTTCATTTCACTACTTAAGAATGATGCGCTTAGCCCTAAAAGAAATTTAAAAATAAACTGTAAACTACATTTTCCACAGTCAGTATCCCCATACTGCTGCCTCTGAACTTCATGGAGGGGAAAGGTAAGCACACAGGTGTTCTCTATTGAAGTTAATGTGACTGCAGTCACAAAAAAAATTGTTAACAGAGTTAGCATCCCCCTGGAACATAAACATAAGCAAGTCAACTCACCAGGATGATTCAAATAAAATAGAATGAACAATAAGTAACAGTCAAAGATATGGAAGAATAAAACAAGAGGATACATTCATCTCAACAAATGCAGAAAATGCAAGAATGAGGCACAAGGAACATGAGACAGTAATCCACAATGACACCCCCACAAGCTCATAACTTCTCAATACTGGAAAAGAAAAACAAGGAGATAGGTCAAAGCTCAAACATGTATTTCCATGGGAGTCAAACAGATGAATGAAGTAAGAAAATCAATTCTGTGCATAAGAGCTCCTCAGCATGCCTCAAAAACCCATTAAAGATGATATATGCTTTCAGTAAAGTGTAAAGATACAAAATTAAAACACAAAGATTGTTAGAAATGGCACATACACTGAAAAAGAAATCAGGAAAACAATCCAGTTCAAATAGTCACAAAAAATAAATTAGATACTTTGGACTAAGCCTACCCACAGAAGTGAAAAAAGTCTCTGAAATTAAAAATTGTAAACACTGAAGAAGACATTTAAGGAAGACAATAGAAAATGGAGAGACTTCACATGTTCATGGATTCAAGAATTTATCTTGTGAAAACGGCCGACCTACTAAATACAATACACAAATTCCATCCAATTTCAATAAAGTTCTAGAGTTATTCTTTATAGAAATAGAAAAAATGGTGTTAAGATTTATATGGAAGCATAAAAGACTGAGAACAGTTCAAACAAACCTGAACAGAAAAAATACCGGAGGAGGGAAAACGACCCCTGATTTCAAGTTATATGACAAAGTAACAGTAGTAAAATGTTTCTGATATAAAAACAGAAACATTAATCAATGTACTAGTCCCAGATATGAACCCACACTCCAGGGACTGAAGAGTTGGCTTAGAGGTTAACAGCACTTGCTGCTTTACAGAGAACTCAGGTTCAATTAATTCCCAGGACACACACCTGTCAGTAATTCCAGTTCCAGTGAATCCAACCCCCTCTTCTGACTTCTGGGGAACACAGCCCCATGGTACACTTATATATATGCAGGCAAGACACTCAAGCACATAGAACTTATAAGTTCACATACAACCACCCAATTTTTGACCAAGAAACCAAAATTATACATTTTAGAAGATACAGCATATTCCTCAAATGATGCTAGAAAAACAGTTTATCTACAAGAAATAAAGCTAGATTCCTATTTCTCACACTGCACAAGCCTGAACTCCAAATGGGTCAAGGATTTAGGCATAAGAACCAATACTTTGAAAGGAATGCATGGAGAGCATTTCAGCATATAGGCACAGGGAAGGAATTTCTGAGCAAGACTCTGGTAGCAGGGGGAATAAGAAGAACAACTGGCGAAGAAAACTCATGAAACTAAGAGGCTTCTGTGTAGCAAAGGAAACCATGAATTGAGTAAGATGTGGCCTATAGAAATGAAAAAAATCTTGAGCAGCTGTTCATCTGAGAGAGGACTAGTATCTATTATATGCAAAGAACTCACAAAAGTGAGCATCAAGAAATCAGCCAATTAAAAAGTCAGCTACACATGGAGCTAAACAGAGTTCTCAAAGAAATAGAAATGACTAGTAAATTCTTTTAAAGTGTTCATCATTCTTAGCTATTGGAGAAATGAAATTTAGAATTCTACCTCACCCTAGTCAGGATGGCTATTATCAAGAACATAAATTATCACAAATGGTGGTATGCATACAAAGAAAAGGAATTTTATACACTGTTGGTGGGAGTTAATTTGGTACAGCCATTTGAAAATGGGTCTGGAGGTTTCTCAAAATACTAGAAATACAACTACAGTACAAGTGATCCAGATACACTATTCCTGGGCCTTTAGCTAAAGGAATTTATAACTTACTACATAGTTACTTTCACATCCATGTTCATTGCTGCTCTATTCATAGTAGAGAGGAATGGGATCAGCCTAAATGTCCACCAACAGTTAATGGATAATGAGAATATGGTATGTGTACATAATGAAATTTTATTTAAACTTAGAAATGAAGTTATTAAATTTGCAGGAAGATGAATGAAACTGGAAAGATTATACTGAGTGAAGTAACCAAAGCCCCAAATAGCAAATGTCACATTTTCTGTCTCATATATGCATCGTAGCTTTAAGGACTTTTTATTTGTTTGCTTAAACTATAATGTCAGTAGTGGCCAGAAAGTGAGGTGGTGTCATGATAGGGAGCAAAGCTCTTAAGGCAGATTTGGATGGCAGAACATGTGTGCTATGAAAACACAAGGAAGAAGTAATGGGTTATCAAGGTCTACACAGGAATGGGGATGAGGTTTGGGGAAGAAATTGGTGCCTAGAGGGAAGTTAGGCAAAACTAAGGATGTATTTTTTTTTAATCACATAAAATCTATTACTTTATTAACTAATTCTTTAAAGTAATTTTTTAAAAAGACTTTGAATGGAAATAAAAAGTATATTTTGTGGATGCTAGAAACCATGAGTTACTAAATGAAAAAGGTCCAGCTGTGGGACACCACCCTACAATATGTGGGCCAGGAAGGCTCTGGAGGCCCCCAAAACTCTACAGATTATAATATTGCCATTGGTTATCTAACAGAATGGGATGATAAGAGCCTCTTGATGAAGACCTCACACATCTTGATTTATAATACAGAGAAGAGGTGTTGAAACTGAGCTGGATGCTTCCTCCCTACTGGCTAGCTTTCAGAGTGCTGGCAGTTGCTATGCAGACAGTTGGGGAAGAAAAGTCAGCAATGATTTTTCCCACCATCAGATCATCAAATCTCGCTTGATACAGTAAAAACCTGCCATGCAGAAGGTGCTTACTGGTGCAAAAGTGGCATGACTCTTATGAGGCAAATTGGCTTCTGACAGGATCTGAGGTCTGCTCCATGAAGAAATATTCATCCCAGATAAGCATCAACAACAGATCAAAATACGGTTTTACCACTGTCCAATTTTGTGAGACCAATGAGTTCATGGTACTGACAGCACATGGGTGAAGGGTTACTTAGAAGAGTGTGCTGACTCCAGAGCAGTTGCATCATTGCAAAGTCCCACCCTATTGTAGATGAGAACCTCATAGAAGTTGTATCATGGAGTCTCCTTTTTCATTTAGAATTGTACTTCCTCTGTACTGCAGATCTCCCAAGATCACTTGCAGCCAAGGTAAGGCAGGAGGGATTAATAGTTGGAATCCTAGATGAGAGTCCATCTTCATCTACTAGGAAGTATCAATAGTTCTATTCACTCTATTGGGTCCTAGTTGGTATGGATACTGAGGCCAAGTCTAAGATGACATCATGTTATGCCCAGAGGATAAAACTCCATACAAGTAAATGACCTCAAATTATATTACATAGCCATAGTAACAAAGACAGCATGGAACTAGTACGAAAACCATGTATGAAAACCAGTGGACAGAATGTGGACCTAGAAATAATCCCACATAGCTATGTTCACTTAATTCTTGACAAAGCTTTGAAAAGCATACACTGGAACAAAAGACAGCCAGTTCAACAGTAATGATTCCAAAATTGCAAATCTATATGCAGAAAAACAAAATTTCATCTAAATCTCTCATCACCATGGACAAATATTAATTCAAAATGCATCAAAGACCTTAATTTGAATTCTAAATTCTTAAACTAAACGCTAGAGGAAAATACAAGGAAAATATTCTGGAATGTGGACAAAGGCAAGAAACCTCTGAACAGGACTCTGAAAAGGAATTAACCCCTAGAATTGACAAACGAGATTACATGAAATTAACAATCTTCTGCACAGCAAAGGAAACTGTCAGTAGAGTGAACAGCTAGTCTACAGAATGGGGAAAATATTTTTGAGCTATAATTCAGTCAAGGATTTATTGTCTGGAATATAAATATAAGTAACTGCAAGAAATAAACTAACAAAACAAAACTTCCAATAAATAAATGGGCTAATTAACTGAACAGACGATTCACAAAGGGAGAAATAAATGGTGAATAAATACATAAGAACACATTTACTATTTTTAACCATCAGAGAAATGCAAATCAAAATTACTTTGAGATTCCATCTCACCCCACTCAGAATGGCTATCATCAAGAAAACAAATTATGAAAAATGCTGGCAAGGATGTGGGGAAGTTGGGAAAAGGGGACCATTCTTATCTAGTATTGGTGGTGCAAACTGGTGCAAACACTATGGAAATTCAATGCAATACCCATTAAAATTCCAACACAGTGCTCTACAGAAACTGGCAAACTATTCTCAAATTTCTCATGAAAGCACAGACACACACAAACACACACACACACACACACACACAATCAGAATATCCAAAATAACCCTGAACAATATAAAAGAACTGCTGGAGGCATTACCTTCCCTGATCTCCAACTATACGACAGAGCTATAGAAATAAAAACAGCATGATATTGGCTTAAAAACAGACAGACACACTGAACAGTGGAATGGAACTGAGGACCCATATTTAAGTCCACGCACTTACAACTACCTGATTTTTGACAATGGGGTCAAAAATATTTACTGGAGAAAAGACATCATGTTCAATGAAGGTTGCTGGTCCAATGTATAATAGTATATAGAAGAATGAAACTAGATCCTTATCTCTCACTATACACTAACTCAACTCCAAATAGATAAAGGACCTTAACTTAAGACCTGATACCCTGAATCTGATAGAGAAGAAAGTATGAAATACACTACAACTTTTAGGCACAGAAAAGGACTTTCTGAATAGGACTCATACAGTACAGGCATTAAGTCCAATACTTGAAGAACAGGACCTCATAAAACTAAAAAGCTTCTGCATAGCAAAGGACATCATCAAGAGGTAGTCCAAAAACTGTGGGGAGAAAATGAGTCAGCTATAACTCTGACAGAGTGTTACTATCTCAAATATGCAAAGAACTCAAAAAACTAAACATGAAGTTGAGTGGGGGTAATCATGAGGGAAGCAGATAGAGGATCCATATATGTCCAAAATATACTGTATGAACTTTGCAAAAGTTCAATGAAAATAAAAATAGAACTATCATATGATCTAGATACACCACACTTAGGTGTATACCTGAAGAATGCCCTATACTACCAAGGAGTCACTTGCACAGACATATTCACAATAGAAAAGTATCAGCCTAGATGCCCACAAAGGATTAATGAAAATGTGATATATATGCACAATGGAATTTTACTCAGCCATAAAGAAAGATGAAATATACAGGAAAATAGATCTGAAAATCATCATATTATATGAGGCTGTCCAAGCTCAGAAAGACAGATACCATACGTATCCTCGTATTTGCAGAGTCTAGCTTTTAATTTTCAATGTCTGTATATATATATACATATATAAATATGTATATGTATATATATATATATATATATATATATATATATATATGAGTTTAGGTTCTGAAACTGGAAAAAGAACTATGAGAGGAGAAAGGATTTTAGGAAGGAAAGAGAGAGAAATAGAATACATGTGACATGAAAAACAGGAAGGGGACTGCTGAAGGTGGAATGGTACAGGCAAGGAGTGAAGGATGGAGGGAGAAGGAATGAAGGAAGAAGATCAAGAAAAACATGATTTGCATGAAAATGCCATAATGGAACTACTACTTTGTATGCTAATTAAAATAGGAACTTAAGAAAAAGGTGTTAGTGTCATACTTATGTGAGCAAGGTAGCAAATCCCAGGCAGCTAGCTTTACCTCAAGTTGTGTGTAAACTACAGAGCTTGAAATACTACCTTATTAAATTGCCCAGCATTTAGCTCTTAATGCATTCTCTTTAACTTCAATAAATACAGAAGTCATTAACCTTTACTGCTGCATAGTAAGCAGTTCAGGAAGCATCTCCCTGTGTCACTCTAATGATGCTCTTCCTGAGGCCCAAAGAAGATTTTCTTTTCATTGGAGCCCATTTCCCTTAACAGAAACTCAAATCTGTGAGGTCTTAGGATAGTTTTCTTCATATGTGAGCTGACAAAGGGTGATGTTTAAGCACTCCAAGGAAGTAAATTCACTTCAGTAGCTACAAAACAGTCCTCAGTCTGCACGTCCCTCTTCTAATATGTTAAGTGTGTGTGTGCAAGGTGTTTACATGCATGCAGTTGTGTGGTTTGTATGTATGACATGTATGAGGTATCAGTTTGTGTGTTTATAGTATGCATGGAGGTCATGGGCAGTGTTGTATGGAATGTGTTTACGCATGTTTGTATGAGTGTGTTTGTGTTACATATGTTTCTGTATCTACACAGTGTATATAATGAAGGTATGGGTACAACTGTGTACATGATATGATTGTGTTCCTTTGTGTGCTGTATTTTGGAAAATGACTGAGGTATGTGACTGTGGTATGTTTGCAAGAGTGAGTGTGTAGTATATGTAGAGTGTATATACAGCATATATGGTATGATTATTATTTGTTGGTATATCTGTACATGTATGGTTGGAAGGTCAATGTAATGTGTGTGTTTGAAATATGTGTAAGTTTGTGCAGAGTATGTGTATATGTTACTAATCTTTGTTCACTGAAGTCTCCTTGGACACATTTCTTTCTTGGGATAAATGTTAACATAGCAATGGGGCTGATTCTCAGTAGAAAGGTCTTCCCTCTGGCAGAGGAACCTCTGCAATTAGATACAGACATTTTGAGGTGCCTGTGTTGAGGGTTACTTTGCTAGGATCAGTCCACTGGTTCAAGCCTGCCTACCCTAGAACAGGTTGTCTTCTCAATTTGCAGCCCTGGGTCAATTCAACATATACTCCCGTCCAGACTTCCTCTCTGACTTGACCCATTATGTTATGTTTCCTGGACAGTGGCACATACAGTAGCTGCTTCTTTCTGTGTCAGTTGCTGATAAAAGGCTGGAAAAGAGCTAATTTTGTCAAGGCATTGCATGATGATGCCCAGTTAGAATGAGAATACTTCACTTTTCATCTGGATGGTTCTCTTGACGTTTAGCCATTGTACCAGACTTATGGGACTTCACGGGCTCTCTCACAGTTCCTTGTGAAAAGGAGGTGGAATCAGGTGGGGCCCATGAGAACTTGTTTTTGTTTCCTTACTGTGAACTAGAATACAGTGCAGAAACAATGCTTTTAACCCTCTACCCCAGGATTGTCTCAATATTCCCCATCCCATCTCAATTCTCATCCTGCCCCTGTCATAGATGAGCTATGTGGCATATAACGGTCACTAGGACACATACAGACAGCATGAGCATAGTGCCAGTCATGATGAAACCACTAGCAGCTTTTAGGAGAAATGTCTTTCTCACTCTTCAGAGGCAAGCAAGTGGCACATGACATGGCCTCACTCCAGCCTTGAGAATCTAACTGCCATTTCTATAGCTTAGCACCGTTCAATACCAGCACTTTTTAACACATGACATGTACTTGTCCAGTCAGTTCTCACTCTAATTGAAATAGTCAAAATGGTTTAATTCAATACAGCTCTGGTAATTGGAATGTAATCACCTACCCTGAAGTTGCATTCCTTCCAAGCATCCATCAAGTCCACAAAGGTATTCCACAGCTGGTTCATGATTTGAGGAGATGCAAGCTCAGTCTCGTTATTAGTCTAAGGATCAATCAATGCCTGGCGGCTTTACTGTATCAGAGATTGGGTGGCAAGAAAATGTGCCTCCTAAGGCAGTCTCTGAAATGAACAGCAGAGTGAGAAAGAGTTCTTTTTTTTCCTGATTCTGTCTAAAATAACCAAATGTAAGATGATTCAGGTGTATTTTCCAGAAATAATTTTTATTGGCATTAAATGAGTAAAAAATGTCCCCAACAGGCTGCTATGAGGACAATAATCTTCCTAGAGACGTTTAGGTTGACTGTTACATCCTGTGGCATTGAGTGGGAAAGAGTGACTTGGTCTTTAGAGAGGGCAGAGGACGCTTTCTTATCACTCCTCTAAGCCTTCCTCCATAGCCTTAAATCCTGCAATGAATTAGTGAATTTTGTAAATATATGGCACTCATTTGTCACAGTCAACATAATAAAACTATTGTTGATAGAAAATAATGCATAAAATTACTTTCAGAGTAAATATGTAAGGTGTGTAAGAAGCATAAATGAATTTTGTGTTAAGACTTAGATCCTATCCTGTGATAGGTAATTATATATATGCATATATTTCCAAACCAGAAAGGAAAAGAATTCCAAATGGGCCCAAGAATTTTGGATAAGGAATAATCAACCTGTAACACAGAATCATGAAGTAAAACATGGCTAGTTTTAAAGGTAATAATTATTTGGACACATCAATTCATATGGTATATGATAGAAATACAGCATCAGCCAAAAAGTAATGAAATGAAAGCAAACTACACAAACAGGAAGATGCTTAGGCCATATTATTTTTAAATAACTTGAAAGAAATGGCAATAGGGTTCTGTCTTTTTCTTTCTTCCAATGAAGCCTGCCTAGATCATCTTAGATTAGAAATGTGCCTACAATGATTTATAAAATGCAAGGTCCAAAAGGTGGGCATGAGCTCTCCTCAGTGAAAAGGAATGTCTATATGTATACCTGTGCATGTGTGTGTATTAAAAATGTTTCTGGTTATAATACTCTTATAGCGCATAAATGTATGCAAGGATCAGCTCAGAGGCAGCCAAGTCTCTACAAGGGCAGCCAGGACTTCAGAGCTGTGGTCTGAGTCTTGACTATGATGGTGATGAGGGCCCATCCACAGCATAGACACTCATACAGAGAGTTGCAAGTTCCCACAATTCAGCCAACCATGATCATTTTTCTTCACCCCTCAAAAATCCAGAAGCAATTTGTTAGGAACAGATACAAAGATGTATATTTAACTGAAAATGATGAAATACTCCACTTGGTGAAATATGAGAAATTTGCGGTTTTTTGTTTGTTTAGTTAGTTTACTTATATATTTAAACTGATAGATTAAGAACATAAAAATAGACATTAATCAATTACCGTGTAATGCTGTATATTGTTGTATATTGTTTAAATCTGGCTAAACACAGTTATCATTTTCTTGGTGAAAACTTTCAAAACCCTCTTGCTTTTTTCTTTTCTGAGAATTTCATATGTAAACACTATACATGCATCATTTAAATCTTTCCTTCCTATTTCAACTTGTCCCATTTCCCGCTCCTACTTCCTCTCAAATTCATGACCTTTTCTTTACACACACACACACACACACACACACACCTTATAGAGTTCATTTAGTGTCGCTTTATGTTCATGTGTTTAGAGCTGACTACTTTGAACTAGATAACTAACCAAAAGGCTTGTCCCTTGGGGAAACTGATTGTCTCTCAGCACACATTGATTGCCTGTAGCTCTTCATCTAAGAGTGGGGCCTTGTGAATTTCCCCCATCCATGTTGGCATGTCAACTAATGGTGTCATTATGCAGATATGATTTATGCAATCATATTGTTGAGATTTCATGAGTATATCATCCCTAGCATGTCTTGAAGACAATGTAGCAACAGTTGTCCCTGACTGGGACAATCTTTCCACCCCTCTTCCATGATGTTTCCTGAGGCATAGGTGTTATGTTGCATATGCACCAATTGGGGAAGAACACCTCACAGTCACTTGTTCTCTGCATTTTAATTAGATGGGAATCTCTGTAATCATCCCCATATTTTACAAAAAGAAGTTTCCTTGTTGAGGGGGTGAGAACTACACTTATCTGTGTGGATATTTAGAATAGGGCTAGATATCATATTGGTTTCAAAAAGTGGTAGTAATAGGTTCATCTCTAGAGTCTATGACCTCTCCAGCCACAGGCATTTGGTTAAGTTTACAATGACAGGCATGAATTACCTCCTGTTGAGTGGGTCTTAAGTCCAATTAGATAGTTGTTGATTAACCCTGAAATAAAAGTGCAACTATTGCTCCAGTGGTGATATCTTTCCAGACTGGTCATTGTTATGGGTCATAAGTGTAGGATTATTGATTACTTTTCTCCTTTAGCACCTTTCACTGCCATGAGAGTTGTTCCTCAATGAAAAGGCTTCCATTCCATTCTAGTTCCATTCCAGCTTGAGTCCTCCAAACCTGTGTCTGATGTGTATGCGGTGTCTTCAAGAATAGGTGCTTACCTTTAAGTTCTGGTAGGCAAACAAGGGCATCAACAATAGCCTATGTTGTTTTGGAACAGTGTTAGACTACTGTCCTTCATTTGTCAACTTGACATACCTAGGAAGAGGGAATGTAACCTCAGTTGAGTAACTGCCTCCATTAGATTGGTCTGGGGGTCTTCTGTGAAGCATTTTGTTGATTGCTGAGTGACGTGGGACTCAGCTCAAAGTTGGTGACACTACTCCTGGGCTAAGTACAGGCTGGAGGACCAAGACAGGAGTCTGTACTTCAGTTCTTGCTTCCAGGTTCCTGACCCAAGTTACTGCCATATTCCCTCCATGATGGGCTGTAAGGTAAAATCAACCCTTTCCTCCCCAAGTTGGTTTTAGTTAGAGTCTTTTGTCGCAACAATAGAAAGATAATTAGATTAACTACTGCGACTGAAATCTTGAAGGGAGCTCCCCAAGCCAGTCACTGGAGTGTTTGTTACATAGTCTGTTATCACCCATTTTTAATAACTCCATTTAAAATGCATATGTCTATGTATGTATTTTTAAGTAAACTTGTAAAATAACGTTTCCTGTGGCTTTTTTGGCTTTTTTGGAACCACTTTAGTATTATTTATCTCCTTCCTCCTGCTTTTCCTGTGCTGCCCTCCCTCCCCCTCTCCAGCTAAAGTGCCCCCATTTCTCCTTCGAAGCACCTGTGTCCTACTATTCTCTCTAGAACACTTCTCTCTCCCATCCTCTGCTTTTTTTTCCTGGTTTCTGCTGCTACTTCAGGTTATATACTCACTTCTGAAGATTCAGAGTTAGGATCCAAAAACAAGAGAGAACACGCAGTGTTTGTCTTTCCATGTCTGGCTTCCCTCACTCAGGATCATGTTTTCCATTTACCTACAAATTTCATGGTTTCACTTTCTTTACAGCTGAATAGGATTCCATTGTGTCTACACACCACGTTTTCATTATCCATTCAGCACTTGAAGGACATGTAGATTGTTTCCACTTCCTGGCAGTTACTTATGCTGATTCTTACTTATTGTCAATAAATATGCAGAAGATGTAAGTGCAGATGTCTCCTCAATATGCTGATTTCCTTTCCATTAGACAGATTTTCCTACGTAGATTTTGGGTCATGTGATAGTTCAATTTTAAATCTTATTAAGAAAATCTACAGCTTCCCAGAATTGTTAGGCCATCCAACCAATAGTATGTTAAAATTAAAAGGGGATTATCTTTTGGAAAAGATAAAGCAGGAAGAAACCTTATAGGTTATGGCATGTTGGAAGAGTCCAACATGAAGCAGGCAGGGTATGGAATGGTAGGACCAGGAGAAGGCATGGACTAATGTTGGGCAAAATACAACAGCAGCCAGAGATGCTCCCAGAAGGACTGTGTCTGCTTTAATGGGATGAGTGTGATAGTTCAACATGTGTATTCAGTGTGCACTGATGAGCTCAGCCTCACCCTTCACCAGAACCTCCTCACTTCTCTGCCACCAAACACCTTCCCAGCCTTTGATCATTCCTGTTCTACACTCAGATCAGCTTGTTTCAATGTCCACATACAACACAGAATTATTTTGGACATGAAAGAATTTCATGATGTAAAATTTCTTCTTGTGGTATCCAGTCAATGTTCAAATATTTTGTATTTTGAAGCAAATCAGATTTTGGATTTGGGGGATGGGGGTTAAAGATAGTCAGTCTGTAACATTAACAAAATATTGTCATATTGTCACTGTAAAAAGGATTTCTTTCCCACGGCTTCTGGCAACACTTGAACACAGTGCTACATGTTTTAAGGAAGCATCTCTTTAACATATTTCCATCTCATGACAGAAGCGGATCTTGGTTGTTTTTAATCTCATTTCCACCCTTTGGTAGATTTGATCAGTTCAGTTTCTACCTTGTCTGTGGGCCAGCTGCAACTGCCCCAGCCGTTTGTCCTCCCCTCCATGATCCATCCTGGCTACGGTGTCTTCCGTATTCTTTCTGAAGAAGCGCCAAGCCTTCAGCTGCTCACAGCCTCCATCTGGTTTTCCGTATCTTCCTCACCCTGGTCAAGTGTAGAATTACAGATCTTCTTCCTTACCTTCTTCAAGTGTGGACTCTGAGAAAATCTTCTCCTTCTCTCTCCCCCATTTGTGCTCACTATTGTGTCCTTCCTGGGATCTCTGTAATTTATCAGTCTGTTTGCTGCATGTTCCCAATGGATTACATGTGGAAGAAAGCAGGAATTGACCATCAGCCCTGTGGTCAGATACATAATGAAATTAAACAAAGGCAGACCAGGAACAAAACAAAAGTCTGCATTTGAAAGTAAAGTAGATAAAGGAAAACAACTGAACAGGCTGCATACAGAATATTAAAACAGAAGTGCCTAAGATTAGGGAGGAAAAAGGAATCTACACACATTTACAGAGCCACAAAAGAAATACCTGAGATATTTAGACCAATATACCTGAAAATAAATGAGATATGCATGACTTTCTAGCAAAGAATTAATGTCTTAGGTTGACCCAACAGCCAGAAAACACGGATAGCCTAATTCTTGAAGAAAAATAAATTAAATAGTTCATAAAGAAGTACTGTTTTAAATAGCATTAAAAAGAAACCAGACAAAACAAGAACATATTAATATCCTTCACTGAAAAGAGGGAAAGAATGGAAAATTAACCAGCGAATCAAAGCACTAGGGGCAAATGCAGTGCTTCTGAGCCGGCAGATTCTGAACCGTAGCAGTATGTTAATGGTATCATAGACAAAAAAGGACACTCTTTAGTATAATAAGGAGGAGGATGTAGTTTCTGCTGGGCTGTTGGGGCCTGTGATGACCTCGATGCTGATGAGCTACCTTTATACAATTTTTGTTCTGTAAAACAACATTGAAAACTGAGTAATTTACAAAGATGAGTTTATTTAGTTCCTAATTCAGGAGGCTGAGGTCAAGATCTGGGAACCACACCTGGAAAGAGCCTTGTGTGGCCCCAACCCAGAGTGGAATTAGGAAAACAAGTGGAGACTTGTAGCATGAAATGCAACAGGGGACAGCTTTGCTTTACAACAACCCGCTAGAATCACCATAACCAAGGGAGTAAGACACCCCAAAGTGACATCATTTACCTACTCACAAGAGATCCACCCAGGTAACCCAAACCCTCCCCCAGGCCCTGACTGTAAACAGTGCTGCCTGGAGGAATTAAGGCTCTACAGGAGTGTTCCCGGGGTTGAAAGATGTCCAAACCGGAGTGGGCATGCAAGCAGAGTAAGTGGTGGTGGGTGTCGGCTGCTGTTGTCCATGTGATTAAGGGGAAGGAGGACATCAGAATGGCAAAGGCAGTCAGTATTGTTAGGAGAAGCTAGCTTAGTGATTCCTGAAATAAGGCATTCTGAGGGGTCAGGGGGCAGGACCTTTGTACTCGGCAACAGTCTGCCTTCTTACTTCAGACGTGGGCACATGTGCATAGCGAAGTTCCTTAATCTCCATGGGGTGTCATTGACACGTTCTGATTTTAGGCCCCCTCCCTTATCTGTGTCCCCATAGCCTCTCCTTACCAGATTTCATGCATTCTGCCATATATGTTAAGTCCTAGCTACTCAAGCATTTGTATTCATATGCCCCCCATGCAAGTCCATGGAGCTTAATCAGCCTATCTAGAGTTTGTCACTTAAAGAAGATCTACTCCCTCACCCTTCCTTCCCTCAGTAATTAGTTGCCAATAGTTCCTCAGACAGAGTTGGGGCCTGCTGTCTATTTCCCCAGTTCTATATTGAGTTTTTGGCATATTGAGTCAGCATGGGGCTTGTGCATGCTGTCACCATTGTTGCAAGTTCAGGAGCAAGTTTCCAGAGGCCTGAAAGCCTCTGTTTGCTTATGTTCATGCCCCAACCCTGGCTCTTAAAATCTTTCCATCCCCTTTTCCTCAATGGTCCCTGAGTTGAAAGTGGATGAGGTTTAATATAGGAATCCTCTCCAGCAACACACACTCTGAAGTCTCTTGTTCTCTAAAACTTGACCAGTTAGAATCTTCTATGTGCATCACATTCTGTTGTATGAGGAAGTTTCACTGGTGAGAGTTGAGGGATATATTAGCATATCATACAGCACTCATCAAAGAAGCTTCTTTTTGCAAATATGTTCTTTAATATGGAGTTTACTTGAGTAAAATGTACTGTAAAAGTTCTAGTGTTACATGTAGAATCTGAGACTGCTTTTATGAAACAAGTCTTATTCTAATATAAATCATAATAATGTATTCTCCAGTGTTTAGTTTGCTTGTCATGTCATGTAGAGGTTGCCAAGTCATCTTCCCACTCAGGTGTGAAAGGCATGGTGCACCACACTCTAACATCACACCAATCTGCAAGGAGTCTAAAGGAGAGACTGACAAGCTTCATCAGGAATTTATCTTCGTAAATGGTAATATCAAATTTATTCAAGAAGTATGATAATGGCAACATTTGAATATTTCAAAATAAATGAACATATTGTGATCCTACATTATGCAGTATATTTCAAGAATTCCTAGTATCTACTAAATTGAGAAAACTATATCCTAGTCATAGCAGGCACCAGGACTGCTTGTCCCTGTTTTGATGATAAATGAGAGAAATAAAAATGAGCACCATGAATATTGGAAAAGCTGATAGTACTGTTTCCAGATGATGTGATCTTATATCTTGAACAAATAAAGCATGTAAATAAAATGACTACATTTAATATGAGTTTTGAAATGGGCTTGATTCAATAAGCATGAAAGGTTTAACTGCTCCTATTTTCACTACCAGGAGTAGTGAAAACGTAGTAGTAGTAAACGTAAACGAACATTACCTCTTTACACAGACAAAAAAGGAACTTAAAAGCACATTCCTACGTTCCAAGAACATTTTACCATTAAAAGCACAAGACACTGAAAAACATCTATTAAATTCTATTGAAGGATAAGCCTTTCCAGAGAGACACAAGAAAGAAAATTTAACTGAAAGAAAAATTCTGATATTGTAAAGATGCCTGTCCTTCTGACTCATTGACAGTATCTTTCATCAGGATTAAAATGTTGTTCCTGTGTAGTTGTTAGTGCTATCTGCTGCTGTAACTGGAGAGTGGGTCTTAATTTTTAAAATTTATTTATTATTTTTATGTGTATGAATGTATTGCCATCACTTCTGTAAGTGCACTCATGTCATGCAATGCACATGGAGGTCAGAGGGGAGCATCAGATCTCCTGGAACTGGAGTTATGGATGGTTATTAGCTGCTCTGTGGGTACTAGGAATCAAACCCCAGCCTTCTGCAAGAGCAGCCCATGCTCTTAACTGATAACTCATCTCTCTAGTCCAGAGTGGGTCTTAATTTTAACACTGACCCAGAGGGAGTTGACTGAGTTTAACTCCTGGCACCAATGTTTGCACAGGCTCATTCCAACATCCTATGAGGATGTTAAATGTTTGAGTGTAGAATGTCCCCACAGACTCTTTTGCTTGAACACTTTAGTCCTCAGCTGTAGTCCTTTTCAGGGAGATACGGAACCTTTTAGACATGGAACATGCTTGGAAAATGTAAGTCTGTAACAGCAGGGGTAGTGGATTATGTTTGCTTCCAGTTCTGGCCCAAGTTTTCTGCTTCCTGATCAGCTTCCAAGGAAGAGTAGAAGACTTATACTCCACTACCATAGACATAAACTATCTCACTGCCCTAACTGCCGCCACGTACAGGAGCCAGGCTCAAGCTCTACTGCCAGGACAGGAGCCAAGTAAGCCAAGCGTACTCCCAGTAGCAGGACAGAAGCCAGGTTTGCATCAAGTGGCAGGACAAGGGCCAACTACACTCCCATGAATTCTGCCATGTGTCCCCCACCGTAGAACAGAAGTAAATTCTCCTGCCCTGAATTTCTTAGTTAGTACTCTGTCCCAATGACAAGTTGAATAATGAATATGGAAACTAGTGCTGATAAGAGAGGACATTGCTGTGACAAACCTGGATGTGTGGTTCTTCAGACTTTGGAAATTTTGTATTTGTAAAGGGGAGAAATGAGGAAGAGTCTGGAGCTAAAGGCTAAAGATATCCTACAATTCTTTAAGTAGACCTTACATGGCCATTCTAATGAGAACTAAGAAGATTAGAATGCCAAGAAAAATGTGTACAGTAAAGAGCAGACTAACAAGGTTTCAGGAGGGAAAAATGACGGTATACCAAGACCTCACACGCCTTCCATCTCAGGTCTCAAACCTTCTAGAGACCCGAGGATAGACGCATTCCCCAGAACTATGAGCTCTGCCAGTCCAACCAATGTGAGTTCCCTTTTCTAGGATCTCCCCATGCCCAGCCATCTCAGCTCTCAAGCCTGCTTGGGTTGCTCAGTTCCCTGCAAAACACAGACCTGTGAGCTACCTCCTGTCTGACTTATCAGCCACCTGTTCACCTGGCAGCCATCTAGCCTAATCTACCACTCCAAGATCTTGAGGAATCAATCCTAGAAACTCAGATTCAAAAGTTACACCTATTTCTAGCTGAACTAAGACCACTTCTTATACCCCATTTGCCCATCAATATAAAAGTGGTCCTGAAACTGAACACCACATGCCTGACAAGTTGGCAAAAGACCAGACAAAGATAATAACATCCACTCAACAAAGAGGAGATCATCTTTCCATACCCAGAAACACCACCACTGACACAGTCCGGATCATAGATCTCACAGAGAAAACACAAACAGCATGAATACCCAAGCAATGTCTCCTCTAGAAATTAGCACCCACATCGTAATATTTCCTGAGAAGGCCAACGTAGGTGACACATGAGACAATGACTTCAAAATATCAATTAAAAATGTATTCAAGGAACTCAAAGAGAATATAAATAAAAGAATGAAGACTGAAAACACAGTTGAATGAACTAAAATAATTTAAATCATGAAATTAAAATTCAATAAAGTGCTTTAAAGCCTAATAACCACAAAATGACTGGCACAGCAAACTGTATTGGCAGTAGTGGCACTTTCATCTTGGAGGTAATCAACACCTACCTAACTGGATTTAAAACCTGCTCAGTAGGAGGGAACTCATATGTGACACCATAAACATAGCCAAATACACATGGCTGGAGAGGTCACAGATCTTAGAGAAAACCCTAAGTCTGCCACATCCCTACACAAATGTAATTTCTTATTATATGCTAAATATAGATCCTCATATATACAGAGAAGTATGGCAGTCACCACTCACCAAACAAGCTTCTTTTCTCAATATACAGAGACTATTAGAGTTCCTCAACTAATCACACTCAAAGAATAAGTGTCTGTGAGATGCCCAATCTTAAGTGACACATCTGCAATGGGACCTCTACACTGAAGGTTCATGAAACATAGTGGAACAAGGGTAGAGAGAATATTAGTAAATCTCTAAACTCTTATCAGCGAACTTACTCATGCAACAGAGGATAATGAACACAAAAGGCTACAACTGGTCAAATGTAGACAATAAGAGGCTACAAGAGTGTGGGTCTTAGGACAGGACTCCTATATTAAGCTTCACCTACCCGGGACTCATGGGCTATTGTGGAAGAGGGGGCAGAAAGTTGTAAGATCCATGGGAGGAGATACATGACCATATGGAAACAGAGTCTTACATGTTCCTGTGACCTTGCTAATAGGAACTTACAGCAATGGTGACATGGGTTTGCATGTACAAGACCCATGCAAACTCAATCCCATAAAACAGAGCATAGAACTTGGAAAACGGGCAGGAGGAAAAAAAATTATAGTAAGTAACTATTCGGTAACTAATCACTTCTAGGTGAGAAAGAGTAGAGATTCTTTAAGGGAGTGACACTAAACAGGCTGAACAGGATCCAGTGGATGAACTCACACCAAGGGACTTTGGGTTTATAAACCTGACTTGATAGGCCTTAACATATATGACAAAATGAATGAAGCCCTGTGGGCAAGCTGTGGGTATCTAAGATAGGGAAGAGGGGGATAAATATAATTAATATGCATTGTATGAAATCCACAAAAATTCACTAAAATATAATTTTAAAAGATACCTGAATATACACATATATGTATAATATTTGGTAGTGAGGATGGAAGAGGCCCTTATTCATGCTAAGCACAAGCCTTATTACTGACAATGTTAAATATCAATCTTCATATATTTTTAATTTTGAAACATTAATAGTAAAGAACAGTAGTACTTTATATAACTGAAAAAAGTTTTCCTAGCTTCTATTCAATAAAACTTATTTCTCATGTAAAAAAAAACAATTAATAAAGAGACAGAATCTCTGAAGAAAAGCCAAATTTATATAAAATTTTGAATGAAAAACTCAGCAACTCAAACAAAAAAACTCAGAGAAGAGGATCAAGAAAACTGTGAAAGAAATATAGCAGAGAATATCACATCTTGAAACAAGGCTTGGAATTGGATTGCTTAATCAAAGAAAATGTCAAATTAAAAAATAAACCAGGAAAAGAATCTGAAAAACCTCTGGGGCCCTATACAAAGATCAAACCTACACAGGTACAGAAGAAGGAAAGGAACCAGGTCAAAGACACAAAAAATATTTTTTAACAAAAATCATAGAAGAAAACTTCCCAAATATAAGAAAAGATACACCTATCGAGGTACAAGAGGCATATAGAACATCAAGTAAACAGGACAAGGAAAAAAACTCCTTGTCATATAACATTCAGAACTCTAAGTATATAGAACAAAGAAAACACCAAAAGCAATGGTAGAGAAAGGTTGAGTCACACAGGACAGCAGGCCCTACAGAATAACAGCTGACTTTTCATTGGAGACTATGAAAGCCAGAAGGGCACAGACCAATGTCCTAAAAGTCATGAAGCAACACAGATTCCAGCCCAGACTATACTCAGCAAAACTATCAGCTGTGATCAAACAAGAAAGAAAAATTTTCCACGATAAAAACAGAATTTAAAGAAGTTATGTCCATGAATTCTGTTCTACATAGAATACTTCATGGGATACTTTGTTCTGAAGAGATTAAACATGCTTAAGAGGAAACAAAGAATACATAACCAACTCTAAAACATTTAACCACAAAAGGTCCAAGAAAACAATACTACAACACCATCCAGTAGGGATGTGGAGAAAGTGGAACTTGTTTTCTACTGGTGGGAGTGCAGCCACTGTGGAAATCCATATAGAGATTCCTCACAAACTAGAAGTGATCTGCCATACGATTTAACCATTCAGCTCTTGGGCATATACCAAAGGATTCTATATCCTGCTATAGAGATACTGCATTATTTCATCATTGGACATCGCTCCTGTGTTCACAATAGCCAGAAAATTGAAACAATTGATGAATGATAATGAAAATATGGTACAATAACACAATGGAATATTGTTCAATAATCATGTTGGGTGAGGCAACCCAGACCTAGAAAGATAAATGTCACATGTTCTCTTTCATAAGTGGATGCTAGCATTGAGTCCTTGGATAGGAGTATTTCAGTTGAAAAATCCAGAGGGCAGGGAAAAAAATAAATGGCCAGGGGATGTAGGGGCTTCCTGTCTCTTCCTAGAGGAGAGACAGAATGTGGTGATATACAGGATGAAATGGGAATAATGGGCAAAAAGTGCTAAATGGGATAGGGAATGGGAGGGCAAGGCAAAGGACGAACATGAGGGGGAACAATTTGTCACCAATACCTTCAGAGAAGTTGTATGGAAACCTACAGAAGCTTCTTATACATACATATGCATTATAGAGATTAAAAGGAGTTACCCTAATACAGGGAGACACTGCGTACCGGACATTATGGCCTAGCAAAGAACAATCTCAATGCTAGAAATGAACTCCCTTTTTGATCAGGGGTCCCATAGACTCTCAAACAATGCTGGGCATTGCACCACCTCTCGGTCACCCACCAGAATCTGTCAATAAGACCCTACAGCAGAAGACAATACATACAAGAGTTGTAGAACAAACAAGAGAAATCAAGCTGGTATTACCTTGAAAATTTCATCTCTAATGGATAGTTTTCATAGTGTAGGGATGTGCTGTACATGCTACTCAAGGAGAAAAGTAATCCTCAGCCTTGCCCACCTATGACCCTGTGAGATAGCAACAATGGCCCTGGTTAGGTATACCTAGTGGCACAAATGTTGTAGGGATAACCAACCATTTTCTGATTGGCTTTAAGGTCTGTTTCGTATGATGGAGGCCATAACTGACATGAATATTGGCCTAAGAACCTCTGACTAAACAGGTCATGAACCATATTGGAAAGCCTACTAATATTCTGCTAACTAGACATAATATTAAATTGACTCTTGATTATTTATTATCATATCCATATAATCACGTATCCTTCAACTCTTACCAAAGAAGCTTCCTCATACAGCAGCAAATGGTGATTAACAGAGAGCCACTAAGTCCATTAAAAATGTAGCCAGGTCAGATTCCCCGCAAGAACCTGTGAACTGAGCATGAAGCTGTGAAAGTCAGCCAAAGTTGCAATGGAAACCCCAGGACATGTAGATGCCGGGAACATGGACTGTCACTAAAGACAGGAATAGTGCAGGTAGCCCTGGAAAAAGGCTATGTGGGGGCTGGAGAGACAGCTCAGTGGTTAAGATCACTGGCTGTTCTTACAGAGTACCCAGGCTCAAAGCCCAGCACTCACATGGCAGCTAACAACCATCTATTACTCCAGTTCCAGGAGATCCAGCACCCTCTTCTGACTTCCGCCAGCACTGCAAGACACAGGTGCACTTATACACATGTAGGCAATATACTCACACACATTAAATTAAAATAATACATATTTTTTAAAGAGAGAGGAAAGCTATGCATGCTATAGGTAATAGACTTGGATGTAGAGCTCCTTAAGTATGAGGAAGCCCAAAGATGCTACATGCCAACCCTGGATGGTGGACATCAACCTATAGGGTTTAGCATGTGCCCTGCTACTATTTCACCTTTCTCTGGTTCAAAATGTCCTTGTTATTCCCCCACTAATTCCTTTCAGAATGGTAATACTAACTCTGTACCATTGTATAGTGGGAGTGTGCAACTTGCTTTCTAATTTGATGAGCTCATAGTTAAAAAGATTACCTTGAGTCAGAGGATTTAGTAAACCACACATAATTCCAGGCACATGCCCTCCCAGCCCATGACAAGGGATATACAAAGTATGTCTTATTCAGAAGAGGCAGAGCTCACTGGTCCCTTCCCACCTTTACCAAACTAAATTTGCTCTGGCATGTTAGGATCAATGAAGAATGAGACTATTCTGAGAACAACTAAAAAAGAGTAAGGCATGATGAATGATATCTAAACCTGTGTTTTCACAATTTAAGAACTATTATACCTAGAAAATAAAATGAAAATAAACATAAAAACCTCTGTTGACTGTTGTTGCCATCCCTCTGCTCAGGACCAGCCCGAGGTGGACACAGGGTGAGAGGCACGGAGTGAGAACACAGACACCAGGAGCTGGGTGGAATCATTCAGAGAGCGAGCCACTGCAAACTCATTTATTCAAGGAAGTGCAAGGAGTTTTATGGGTTTGGTTAGCCAATCACCCTATGGGGTGGTTCCCAACTGTGGCCAATAGTAATCTGTCTCTCAGTAGATCATCTTGGTGCAGGTTCTCTCCAGATGCAGGGCAGAAGCTGGTGTCACACCTGGCGGGAGTGAGCAGAACACCACATCCTCAAAAGTCATTTCTTTCTTCCTCATGGCAGGAAGCCTGGCTAAGGCCCATCCTGCATTATACCATACAGACTGTTCTCTTGTCACCAGTCTGGCTACCACTCCTGGAAGGACTGGAACTGAAAAAAAAAAAAAAAAACTTTACTCTGTGCGAAATGGTGTCCCAATGTGGAGCATGTTTCCCACAGATATTCTTTATTAAAAACAGTGGACTAGTTGTCAACACTTAAAAGCCATTATCCCTTACCTACCAATCTTCCACATATATGCCCATTTTGAAGGGTTAAATGATTTGATTCAGTGACTCTGAACAGATTACTGTAGGCCAGACACTGCTTTAGAGAAAGTGGTGTCCAGATCTCTGCTGCTCTTACCTCTTAGGCTGTCTCACCCCCAGCCTCTCATTTATTTGCCTTACTTTTGATGGTGCAGAATTTTCAAACTGACCCATGGGTGGGGACTTTCAAAATCTCCATACTGACTCACACATTTTCTGTTTCACAAAAAGGCATGTGTATGTATGCATCCACTAAAATAACACAAAATATTTACTAGATCTATGTATGATGGCTTCTGATGTTTCTCTGATTCTGTTATATTTCCATTTTAAATGATGCATACGATCCGTTAATCTCACTCCAAAGACGTGGGGTCTCCAAAGTGCTATTCTTGACCACTACCTCATGTTTTCAAAAAGTAAAGCCTCTTTAAAGATATGTGACTTGTATCAACAGCTATCACCAGCCTAAGGCTAAATAGCAGCCTTGAAGAAGCCTTAATGCTGTACAGACCACACTGAATTGAGAATCTCTGCATCAAGAGTTTTAAGGAAGGCTCTAGCATAGTTTCTAAGTAGTTGTTGCAGGATTTGTGACCAAATATCAAACACTTACTACATATATGCCATAACTACTTGACTCTGTCTTACCACAACAGTGGAAATGTTATCCTTGATGCTTTTCCTACCTCTGGGGTATTTGTGCAACATTTGCACTTAGAAAATTATATTTTTCTTGGCATGAAAAAAATTATTATACATGTGCATATTAACAACTGCAAACAAGAAATTGATCTCAATTCCAAAACATAATTTCTCTTTTTCTTGCACACAAAAAGAAGGAGATTTGGAACTGCTTCCCACTGCATCTTTTAAATCAGTACTGTCCCTCCTCCCTCTAAGCACTTCTCAAAGTAGGTCAGATGCAGCAGAGTAGGAAGGCACTTAATTTTCATCACGCAAAGCAAATATCACTTTTCTCTTGATAAAAGCTGTGTGGGATGTAATTCTTCCCTGTTCTTCTTGACTTTTTGTATCCTAATTTGAAATCAGAGGCAGAAGGGAGCCTAAGGTGGAGTGCTGGAAGGTGTTCCCCAGTATTGATCATGTGTCACAGGCATAGCTGCTGCTCAGTAGTCCTCACTGTCCCCTCCTTTTGGGAACTGTCAAAGGGAGAGCTCCTGAAGAGCCCAGCCTAAAAGCAGAGAGATTTCTCAATAAGGTAAGGAATGCAGCTTTGAAGTTCTGGCAGTACAATAAAGATGGCAGGGCACCTGACCTCAGTGATCCTGTGCCTGAGGCAATGCTAAGAAAGTTAGAGGTCCTTAGCTCGGGTTGTTCTAATAAAATTCCATGGACAAGGATGACGAATCAGCATTCATTTCTCCCTGTTCTGTAGACTGGGAAACTCATCATCTGGGGTCAACAGGTTGGGTATCTAATGAGGACTCTTTGGAGTCTACAGAGGGCTGCCTTCCAGGGGTGTCCTCATGGATGGGGAAAAGGATCAAGTCTTGGATCATTTTTTATAAGGATACTAATCCCACAGTAAGTGTTCCACACTCATGGTCCTTTAACTGCCTCTGAATGGCCTACCTCCTAGTGCCATCCCATTCAGAATTATGAAGTTAACATGTAAATTTAGGGACATGGAGGCAAAGCATCACATCAATAAAGACAGTTTCTGCCATCTTCAGTACTATGGTACCGTTAGAGGTAGGAATTCCATACACTTTCTCTACATCTCACAGAAAAGAAACCTGCAACATGGACCAAGCATCAAGCATGTAATAGGATCAAAGTCTTATGGCCTGTAAGCTAGTGCCAGGGTCTGAATTCAGTGCTAGGATGCCTTTATTATTATTATTATTGTTTTTCTCTTTGATCTTTTTTGTTGTATATTTGTTTTTGGTTTTGTTTTTTGAAATAGGTTCTTACTATGCAGCCCTGGCTGGCCTGGAACTCACTATAAAGACCAAGTTGGCCTCAAACTGACAGATACCTGCTTGCCTCTGCCTCTTAGATTCTGGGATTAAAGACATGCACCACCATGCCTGGCCCTCTTTTCTCTTTTTATAAATACTTTATTTTATGCTCATACATGGATATAATGTGCTTGGATACAATCCACCCTTCATTACCTCCCCTTCAACCCTCTTGTAACCACCCGCCTACTTTCTCTCCAAATTTCCTGTGTTCTCTTTAAAAAATTTAGCACACATTGAATCCATTTAGTACTTGCCTGTATGTTCTTGGATGTGAGACCATCTACTGGAGTATGGGTAGCCTCTGGGGGCCAAAGTCAAGAAAAATCTCTCTCTCTCTCTCTCTCTCTCTCTCAATAGTTGTCAACCTCCAGTAGCTCCTCAGATAGGCATGGGACTTCATGAGTCCCTCCCTCATCCATGTTGGATTCTTGTTTGCCTTGATCTTGTGTACATTTTGTATATGTAGTCCAAGTCATTGTGAGTTTATGTATGTAACTTTGCTTTTATGTCCATTAAATACCGTTTCACTACAGACATCCACTTCCTGCAGCTCTTACAGTCTTTCTTCCCTTACCTCAATGATCCTGAGCCTTTAGGGGAAAGGATATAATATAGATGCCCCATTGATGTAATATAGATGCCCCATTTAGAGCTGAGGACTCCACCATCTCGTAGTCTCATATTCTCAGCCCACTGAGTGATCATTGATCTGTTTTTAGTAAGAAACTATTGCAAAAAGAAGTTCTCTGATGAGGGTGAGGAATGAACTATTTTATGGGCATAAAGATAAGAATTCAGGGAACCAGTTTATGACCATGTCCATTTAACAGGATACTATTTGTTGGTTTGCCCCTAGGATCTATGACCTTGCCAGTCACAGGTTTTTGGCCCAGTTGATGGTACCAGATATAGGTTTCATCTTGTGGAGCAGGCTTTAGATCCAATCAAAAAGTGATAGGTTACTGCCATAATATTTGTGCTACTATTACACCAGTGGGCTATCTTGTCAGACCAGTCATTATTGTGATTCTCAGGTTTCATAGCTTGGCAATACAAAAGATGACCTTTCTCTTCCAGTATAATTCATAGATCTTTCCGGCACCATGAAAGCTAGTTAGCCCCATGAAAGTAAAAAGGTTCTGTATGGCAATGAACACTATCATTTGAATGAAGAGGCAACTTATAGAATGGGAAGAAAATCTTTATCAGCTATAATATCTGGCAAAGGGTTGGTGAAATGAAAGCACAAATTATCTTTTAAGTTAGCACAAGATGTCCCCACCCAAACTCCTTGACTCTTGGTGTTCATCATTGCAGTGCTGGAGATAATGCCTTTAAGGTTGACAGGGTCACTGGAAAGGACTGGTGCTGCTCTGAGAGAATAAGTTCACTCTTATAGAGCTGAATTGACCATCCTGAGAGCAAATGGTTACAAAGCAACTTCAGTTTCCTCAGTGTGATGTTTTGTTTCTTGCAACAAATTCTGCCACCTCTTCTGCCATGTTCGCACTGCTCTAGCACGCATGCCTTTACATGGCACCAACTCTTCCATGGCTCTCCCCAGAAGCCAGTTCTGATACAGTGCTCTCAAGCTTCTAGAACTATAAGCTAAATAAGTATCTTTTGTTTTCACTGTAGCCCATCTCAGGCATGTTGTCACAGTAACACAAAGTGGGCTAAGCACTTCACCATGTCTACTCTCAATATCCGTGCCAGATAGATCTTTGACTCCCACAGGAACTCTACTGTTGAGGTTGATTTCTACACCTCAAACTATCTCTTTGGAATGGCTGTGTCAGGTGGTGCCCCAACTGGTATCTATGAGATCCTGGAACTCCACATCAATGATACGATGTTACAGAGGGAAGAGTGTCTCAAAGGCTGCTGAGCACATCAATAAAACTATTTTACTTCTTTGTTTAGCAAGAAACTGAATGTCTTGGAATAGGAGAAAATTGACAGACTGATGATTGAAATGGACTGGACTGAAAATAAATCTAAATTTGGTGTGAATGCCATCCTAGCATTATCCCAGGCTGTCTGGAAAGCTGATGCTATACAGAAAAGTGTGTTCCTATACTGACACATTGTAGACTTGGCCAGTAACCCCTAAGCCACCCTGCCAGTCCTGCTTTCAATGTGATCAATGGCAGTTCTCATTTTGGTAACAAGCTGGTCATGCAGGAGTTCATGATCCTTCTCATGGGTGAATCCAGCTTCTGGGAAGCCATGCATATTGGATCCAACAGAGGTTTATCACACCCTGAAGAACCTCATCAAGGGGAAATATAGGAAAAATGCCACAATGTGGATGAGGAAGAGGGCTTTGCACCCGATCTCTTGGAGAAGGAGCAGCAGAAGAATGCAATTGGGAAGGCTGGCTGCACTGTTAGGGTTGTCACTGTCATGGATGTAGCTGCTTCTGAGTACTTCTTGTCTGGCAAACATGCCCTGCATCTGAAGTCTCTTGATGATGCTAGCAGGTACATCATGTGTAACCAGCTGGCTGACCTATATAAGTCCTTCATCCTATATGAGCCAGTGGTATCCACTGAAGATCCCTTTGACTGAGATGACTGGGAAGCTTGGCAGAAATTGGCAGCTACTTTAGGCATACAGAAAATTGGGGACAGCATTACAGTGCCCAACCCGAAGCAGATTGCCAAGGCCATGGGCAAGAAGTCCTGCCACTACCTTCTGCTCAAAGTGGACCAGATTGGCTCTGTGACCCAGTCTCTGAAGGGGTGAAAGCTGACCCAGTCTAATGGTTGGGCATCATGGTGCCCATCACTCTGGTGAGACAGAGGACACCTTCAATGCCAATCTGGAGATAGGGCTTTACAATGGGCAGATCAAGACTGGTATGCCTTGACCATCCAATTGTCTGGCCAAGTACAATCAGATCCTCCAAGTCCAAGAGAAATAGGGCAGCAAGCCACATTTGTCCACAGGTCCCTCAGAAATGCCATGGCCAAGTAAATGTTAGGCCAGTGATCCCTGGAGCTCTCAGTCATCATGAGCTTCTTAGACCCTGTCCCTTATGCTTTGAAGCAGCTCGAGGCCAGCCCAGCATTTTCCAGGACTGAAGTTAGCTCCCTCTCCTGTCACAGCTTCCTTAGAAGTCCAAAGTCACACTTGATTGACTGGAGCCCTGTTGGAAACCTCAGCTCTCTAATGTGATTGGAACAAATCATTGCTTCTATTACCCCACTTTCCACCTCAAGAGCCCTCATATCTTCAGTGTGATCCCCAGGTTGGCTACAGGCGTGGTTCTTTGTGTAAAATAAATGCCTCAGTGACTCATAAAAAAAAGAAATAAAGAAATGCTTCATTTCAAAGACCCCATGCTGAGGCTCTGAAGATGGGCTGTTTCATCATAGGAGCCAGGGATTCACCTCAACATAAAGCATGATGTGAGTTCCAACTTCAATAACTCACTACACTTTGAGACCAGGCAGAGGGAAGGAGGAAATTCCATTTGATGACCTGAAAATGTCATTGCCTAACCACAGGTAATTTTCTCTTTAAAAAATTGGCAAGTACTATTTGTTCGTATCACACACAGGGTCAACAAAGAGGAAAGGTCCTGATCAAAATAATCTCAGAGGGAATAATAAATCAAATATATAAACAAAGCACAAGGAAAGCTGGGCATACCCAAGTGGTTGAGTGGAGATCCTGGGGCCAGTCTGCTAGCAATACAGCAAGTCAAACCCTAAAAAATAATCAAAACAAAGAAAACCACCAGGTTAACTTCAGTCATGGTACAAAGCAGTGTGGCTGTCAGAGGTGGGGTGTACTTGGGTGGATGGCTAATAGAGCTCAGAGGCCCATAATTCCAACAGAGGATGATTCAGGAGGCAGACGCATAAGGAAGAGTAGACCCAGTGCTTAGTGAGATCAGTTTCTGAATCCTGGCAGTCAATCCTGAAGGCCCTGATCAAATAGGAAAAGAAACCTGTGATTCAGAGAGAGCCAGACCAGAAAACAAGCTCATGACCTCGGTACCTCTGCACAGAGAAACCTGACTCAGATAGTAGATGGAAAGTACCAGAAATAAGAGACCAAAGTCAGCACAGCCCTTAAACTATAAAGCAGGGATAAAACCACCATAAACTAATTGTAATCATAACTCAGAAACTTTCATCTGAGCATGTTTTAAGGAAGAATTATTGTCCTACTTAAGCACAAAACAAAGATAAATATAGATATGAGTGGTGAATTTCATATAAACATTTTAAATTCAGTATATCATACATAAGACAAAAATGTCAAGAGAGAGGAAGATGTGGATGGGAAGCCTCTATAAAGACTCAGTCCCTGTCAGTGTGCTGCTGGGCTGCACCAGGACTCTGGAAAGGACTGGGAATGAGGTTCTGGTTCCAGCTTCTGGTTGCTTCTTCAAGTCAATTGACTTGGCTCCAAATCCTCAAATGGCTTTGGTCTGGAAACTGATCATTGATTATAAAGCCTTCCCAAGAGCAAGTGGTATTTTATATAATACCCCCCGAAGAAGACATGTTTGTTTAAGGTCTTTAAAGCACTTACAACTCTCAAAGATGCTCTGCTGAAAAGTAGTGATTGCCAGCATTGCTACAAAGAGAGAGGCAGGAAAGAGACCTTTGGAAAAGAATCAGCACTTAAGAAAAGCAGGTTCAGAGGCCTGTGTTCCCTGTGATGTGGAATGTATTTTTGAGGATTCTCTCATGACATCAGAAGAAAAAGAGAACTCTGTGAGAACAGTGGTGAGTGGATGGACCCCAAGCATCTGGAGGCTCTTCTGGGGCTCTACAGCAGAAACTCTGTTCAGTGACTCTACTGCTAATATGTCTTATGGGCAATGCAGTGCCATCCTTACTGCTTGCTGCTTATAAAGACCTTGGATTTTTTTATGGAATCACAGCTAGAGTTATATGGTCAGAAGTTTGTTGATGATGATTTTTATGAAGTTGATGATATTGGTGGTTATTAAGGTGATGAAGATAGAGGTGGTGGTGGTAATGGTGCCAGAGATGATGATGAAGATGGAGATGATAGAGCTGAAGACGGTGATGGTAATGATGGTGGCAACAGTTGGAACACAAGGCATTGGAAACAGTATTGTCACTGATCATTGGCTGACCCAGGGTCAACTGAGTCAAGGGATTGGGCTGCAAAAATGAAACTAATAACATAAAAACAACAACAACAAAACGATTAGAGATCTCAGTGTCCATACTGTAGGGAATGTAGAGTTTGCAAAGTTACTGGAGGATAATCACTGATCAAATAACCTACAAGAAAGGGAAACAATGAAACAAAACTCAGAAACAATAGACTCTGGAGTGAAGAAAGACATAGAATATCAGACATTTCACAATGTATTGTCTGAAATAACTAGTTCCTGACTTGGCCAGCTGTGCAAATGTGTATAATAGAAGCACAAATGTTATAGGGATAACCATATACTTTCTGATTGGATTTAAATCCTATTGATCAGAAGAAAGTATGCCTAATACTATAAATCTTGCCAAGAACCAATGGTAGGGGAGCTCTTTGACCCCAGGACTGAGCCTAGTACCATTACTATGAGAAATGAATATAGTATCAATCTGTTCTCTAAATTCATATTTCTATAGCATAGATTAGTGGAGCTCTCCGACCTCATTAAAGAAGTTTCTTTATGCAGTGGACAGTGGTTGACACAGAAACTCACAACCTGTTCAAATGAGCAGCACAGCTTGTACACAAACTATAGGTCAAAAAAAAAGGGAAGAAAGTTGAGATAGGGTGGGAATAGATTTGGGAGGAGCAGGTGTTAGTAAGTGTGAATATCATCAAACTACATTATATGCATATGTAAAATTCTTAAAGAATTAATGAAAATACTGAACTATAAAATATCTGGTTCAGAAAATGTTACATAACCTGAAAAGAAACAGAAAAATGTACCACCTACATAGGAAAAAAATGCAATAGAAATTACTGTTGAAGGAGAGATGGCTCAGTAAGATGCTGGCTGTGCAAGTGCAAAAATGTGCCTATAATTCCAGAGATTGTGGGGTGAGGGGAAAGAGTAGATTTCGGGGCTTGCCGGCCAGCCTAGATGAATGAGGAAGTTCCAGGTTTAGTAAGATGGATGTCTTCAAGGAATGAAGCCCAAGACTGTGCCACTACAAGCGCACACACACAGGCGCGCACACACACACACACACGATTATCACTGAAGATTCTTTCTTGGATGCTAGATGCTAGTTTAAATACTTTCAAAGAATTACAGGAAATCATATTTAAAGAACAAAATGAAAACATGGTAATTAGGTCTCATCAAATATAGAATATCAGTTAAAAGATAGAAATTATTATAAAGAACTCAAGAGAAATTTTGGGGTTGAAAAGTACAATGATTAGAATTAAAATGTTCATCAGTAAGGCACGATGAGTTTGGTAAGACAGAAGAAAGGAAGAGGGGCCAGTAGAGATGGTCCAGGGTTGAAGCAAGCATACAATGAATAGGGAAGACATGACGAAGATAACAAAGCATCAGTGGCTTCCAGATAAATTGTGAGATGAATGGGAAGAAGGCAGAGGATTTACTATAGCATGAAATTATGATGTATAACATTAGAATGACGGCTGCATACCATCGTGCATTTGCCAAACTCATGGAGTACACAAGAGTGAGCTCTATTTCAACTGTGGGTGCTGGGTGATAATGATGTGTCTGTAGGCTATGAGCTGGAACAAGCACACCTGCTAAGGAAGATGTTGATAATGGGATGGGGACTGCACATGTGGGAACAGGGATATATAGGCTGTGTCTTCCTTTCAATTTTGTGTGAACCTACAACTGACCTAAAGCATAAAGTCAACTAAAAACAAAAGAATTCTGAAGATATATGTCTATGTGTAGACAGATAGATGTATAAATAAATAATTGACGGTAGATAGATAGATGTGGTTACACATCAGTGTGACTATACCAAAGGTCACTTAAAATAGATAAATGGTAGATTTATACTATATATATATATATATATACATATATATATATAGTACTGTAATTTTAAATAACTCAATTGCTTAAAAATATGAGCCACAGAAATGAGAGAAAATATTTAAGACATATATCTGATAAAGAACTTATACTCCATATACCTTTAAAGGGCATCAACATGAAAATACAATTTTAAAATGGTCAAGGATCTTAGAAACATTTTGCCAAAGATAGAATCATATGATCAATAAATCCATGAAAACCTGCTCAATTTGTCAAGCACATGAGCTGTTGTGATGGCTTTAGTGGTTAAGAGCATGTATTTCTATTTCAGAGGACACAAGTTCAAGTCCCAGCAACCACATAAGGCAGCTCACAGCCACCTACAATTCCAGCTCCTGGAGGATCTTATACTTCTGGCTTCCATAGGCACTTGTGCTCACAGGCACATAACCACACACAGGCACACACAAATATACATAACTTTCAAAAATTTTTAAAGAGATTTAAATTAAATCATGAACTTAAAACTTATAAGACAATGAGATACCATTTCATAATGAGTACAATTAGTACAATTCACTGGATTTTGTGGGTAGAATTTTAAAATGAGATCACTTTGGAAGATAGTCTCACAATTCCTCAAAATGACTAGATTCTATACCTACATATACGCCCAAGATAACTGAAGACCAACCCATGTCAACACAGAATCTTGTACAAAACAGTTCATAGCAAGATTATTATTAATGGTTAAAAGTGAACTCTACAAAAAATGATGAGTGCATAACAAAACACGATCTGTTCACACTGTGTAATATTGTTTGACTCTAAGAAAGAATGTAGTCAGTGCTGATAAAATACGAGTGAACTTGGCACTCACAACACCAAGTTAATGAGACAATTCCAGATGATTGCATGTGTCGGTTTTCTATTTTTATGAACTAGGCAAATTTGTAAGGACAGAAAATTAATAAGGGCAAATAGCTGTTTAATCAGCAGTGTTCACTTGCAGAGGTATGCATGCATCAGTGCGATGCTGTTTGTACTCAGGATAACTCAAGATGAGGCACACACATCTTCCAGGCATATGTCTTCAGTGTTGATATGAATCAATAAAGAGCTAAAATGGCTATGCTTTCATGTGCTGGAGACATCTTGGACTATAGAGCTACTCTTGGGAGTGAGGCATGACCTGTGGCACAGAGTTAGCTGTAGAGCCATGAAAGGGCAGGGCAAAGAAAGCAGGTGTACAAGATCAGCCTTCTGGTCAGAAGAACTCCAGCACAGAGTGAAATGTATTGTCCTAAAGCATAGTACTAAAGACAAATCCAAGAGCAGAAATGCAACAAGGGAAACAAGCTGTCTTCTATCTAGTATGGGTTCAGGGAACCACTGAACTCTACTAACAGCTCTAATAGAAAGAAGCAGTGCAGAACAGTGGCTCATGGTATCCTGACTTTCAGCAGGCACCATAAAAACCTAGATCTTATTTCCTGAATTCATTTACAACCTTAAACTAGTGCCTTAAGGAGGTTAAACTTTGCTGACCCAAGCTAGAGACTATTTGTAGGACTGTTTTAGACAGTTTTCAGTTGGATCAAATTATCTAAACTCAGATGATTTATAAAGAATATTGTTTTAACTAATGATTCTTAAGTATAAGAAGTTAGCTGCAAGATTTTTTTTTTGGTTTCAGGTGAGTACCTCAGTGTATTGGTTGGGGTTTTCTAAAGAAACAGACTCATTCTATGGATTTTTTTCTTTAGAGAACCCTGACTAATTTGGACCCCACTCTTGGTACCAATTTCTGTCCTAGTTTGTTGTCAATTGCTGTGACAAAACACTTTGACTCATATCAACTTGGGGAGGAAAGGATTTATTCAGCTTACCTCTCCCAAGTCAGAGTTCATCACTTAAAGAGACAAAAGTAGGAACTCAGGGTAGGAACCTAGAGAAAAAGCTGAAGCACAGACCATGGAGAAACACTGCTTACTGACTTGGTCTCCTGGTCCATACACAGACTGTTTTCTTATACAATAAAGAGCAAACTGCCCAAACGTGGCACTGCCTACGGTGGACTTACACCTGCCATATCACTCAACAATCAAGAAAATACCTCATAGACATGGGCCACAAACCAGTCCAATGGAGGCAATTTTCCAATTGAGGCTCCCTCAACCCAGATGTGTCAAGTTGACAATTAAAGCTATCAAGCATACTTGGGTTGCTTTATATCCTGTTAGAAACACATGCCGGGGAAATAAGAGCATGCAGGAATGTGTGAGTCTCAAAGGCAGGATGCCCCCCTCTGCAGCACCCTATTCATGTGGTGACTAATATAGACACTTGAGACCTTATTTCTAAGAGAAATAATCTGTGGTATGCAATTTACCACTATAGCAGAGGAAAGGATTGCTTGGTAGTGAATAAAGAAACACTTTAGACAAAGCAACAGAAAGAAAAGTTTGCTTTGTATACTACAAAGTGTTGTGGAGTAGTTAACTCTTTAACAAGAGTAAAGCCTACAGCATAAGACAGTGTTCCATGAGGCTCTGTATACTGGAGGAGTATTTAGTCTGTTAAGGTGAGTTATATATACTGTGTGGTTTGTCCACATGTAATTCCTTCCCTGTGAATCAGACAGTCTAGGCTGGTATATTCAATCCTGCAAAATTAATGAGAACTGCTGCTGTGCATTTCCCAGAATGCAATCTCATCCATGCACAGAAGAGTGGTGCTGGTTGATACATGTTAGGTCCTGGGCATAGGCTGGAAAACAGAGTTAGCACAATTCCTACCACACTGGCAAATACCTCCACTCCTGAAAGGTCAACTCACTGCCATGATCCAAGGTAAGTGAATGGAGACAACAGCTTCTCACTTACTGCATCCATATAGATATGGCCAAGTCTCATATATTTGAAACGTCTGTGTTCCCAAAGAAAATCAGGGCCTAAAATTGTAAATATTACTATGTAGATGATTATAAATATATTTTAACTTAATGATTTACAAGCCTTCATTTCCAGGTACTAATGCTTGCTTTGTTTTTAGATGGCTACCCCAAAGAAGAAATGATTTATCGCTGGAGGAAAAATTCAGTTGAGGCAGCTGATCAGAAATCATGGCGGCTGTATCAGTTTGACTTCATGGGCCTCAGAAACACTACAGAAATTGTGACAACATCTGCAGGTAAGAGATAACAAAGTAGTCAGCTTCCAAACAGCAAATAGGAAAGATTTGAATTTATCTCATCACCTAAGGCTGTAGCCATGTCCTGATGTAAAACTTACATGTGTATGTATGTTTTAATGAATCTTATAAGGGCAATACCCAATAAGATAGTATATCTGAGACAGTATAGCTGGTTCAAAAGTAAAAATACCTTAAATCTTTAAATTTGTGTAACAAAGAAGCAATTAGAATTGATTTGTATTTTAAAATATGGTCTGTGTCTGAATTGTAGTTCTTAACCTCACTGAATTACTCAGGACTGATGGGGTTTGTATAAAGCTACTGGAGTACTCAAGACTGACTGGGTTTACACAACTTTAATTAACTTTCTCATGGCTGATTGGATTTATACAACCCTAACTGGATTGCTCAGGGCTTACAGTATTTACACACCCCCAACTGGATTGCTCCAGACTAACTGGGCTTGTACATTCCCAATTGGATTGCTTCAGACTGACTGGGCTTATACATTCCCAACTGGTTTGCTCAGGACTGACAGGGTTTACACAGCCCTAACCAGATTACTCCAGGCTGACTGGGTTTACATAATCCTAACTAGATTGCTCGGGGCTGAATGGATTTATACAACCCAGATTGCTCATAACTGATTGTGTTTTATGAACCTGTCTTACTAACTGCAGATTCGACAACTTCCATATTCATACAATTCAGATATCACTGAGAAATCACAACTATAAGAAACTGCTGTAATTGTATTGGAATTTTACTTTCTATCTTTTCCTTTTTTTACTAAGAAAATTTTAAAATTTTAGTAGCTTGAACACAATAATTAACTAGCAGTTTGATAATATTGATCAATTATATATAATAAAAAGAACTCGTTACATGAAAAATAATATATCTATTACTATATTGTATGTTTTTATTGTTTTATGTTTCTGCTTTCTCTTTTCTTTCTGTTCTTACTTATTATGGTCAACTCTTCAGTGGATTTTCTTTTGACAAGAGTAAAGACAGGAGAATTAGATTTTCTAGAGAGCTTACTCTGCTAATGTAAAAGCTGTTGCCTCGTAAAATCCCTAATAATTTATTTCATTAATGGCTAGGGTAATATGTCACTTTCTATAATTAAACATCTGTAATTGAAAATTGCATAATGTACACTTACATATTAAGAAGAGTCTGAAAGAACTATCTGATTAAAGATGAAAAGGAAAAGATTTCTTACAGGTGTCACCATGGTACAGTAGAGAAAGAGATTTGTGTTTAATATTAAACAGTGATAAATGATAAAAGGCTGAAGGGTCGTAACTTATTTAAGTGAATTCTGGAAGCAGCAAGAAGGGAAATGTTTGGGGAAATTTCTCCCCACATCGGACTCACCTACATTTATAATCTGTTTTCACTCTCTGAGGGGTTGGAATGCACCAGGACTGCCTAGCATGCAAAGCTGCTGACAAGGGCTACCTACTGAATAGGGAAGATTATTTCAGCATTTGAATGTAAACTACTAAGGCTGCACTTCCCTTCTTGGTATTCTCCAGGAGATGCTGAAGAAACAGAAAAGCAAAGGGAGGTTGGAAATACTGGCTTAAGAATAGATGTTAACAGAATTCTAGCTCAGGGAAGCAGACAACAGAGGGAGGTGAGACACTGAGGTCGATTTTTGAATGATTATTATGCTAGGTGCTATTGTGTTCCAGAAAGAAATTATATTGGATGTAAGTTCATACTCTTCAAAAGCTTTTTGACCATAAGCTTTTGTACCATTTGAGAAGTAACCAAAAGCTATCTTTTGTGTGATCATAAGAAAAGAAAACCCTTTGGATGATAAAAGCATATCTGATTCATGGGTGTAGAGTCCCATATTACTGTCATGTGCACATCCCCAGTGACCAAAAGAGAATCCTATCTCTTAAATGTTTCACAGTCTCCCAATAAACCCACTGTGGGGGGCAAACCCCTAACATTTAAACCTTAGGGTACATTATAGATCCAAATGTGGTACTCTTTGGATATATTTTGATGATCACATTTTTATGTTGTTGTGTCTTCAAGTACTAAAAGGAAAATGAAAGTTCTTTTCTTGTCAGTTTATCTCCTGGTAGGAGGCACTTGGCTTTCCTTCCTTTAAGAACTACACAACTCAGGCAGATCTCATGCTATTCAATGAATTTTCTAATAACATCCTTAGCCTTATGTTATCTTAGTAAGATTCCCAGAGAGGACTCAAATGTCTTTGGTGGGGAAGATCTGAGCTGATATCCTACTTATTGCTGAAGAAGTTTCCAGATCCTGAAACAGGGTGAAATGAGAGCATCCCCTGGAGGGTTCTTAGTCTCATTCATAAAAGAATTAAGAATGGATCCAATCAGAAGCTTTAGGACAATATTTTGGAATTTGAATAAAAATCTTCAAGATAGGCAAGCTGGGCATCTCAGCAGCTGCCTGGAGGAAGAGAATGGAGGGAGAAGAAAAGAAGCCAAAAAGTCATGCAGGGTTAGAGCCTGCATGGGGCTCAGACACATGGCGGACTGGCAGCCACATGGCTGGGAGAAGGAGCTTTAGAGAAAAAGTAAAGAAATACAAGATGCTAGGGCAGCCCAAAGCCTAAGAGAAAGCGTGTTTAGAAAAGGGATAGGAAGAAGAGAAGGAAAGATTACACTTTTCTGAATTCTTCAGAAAAGCAGGCAGACTTACAGAGAGCTACATGTCTGTGGCTGGGTCCAGAAGCACTGCACTGAGAGGCAGGGATTCCTGGCGGGAAAGCTCACTGCCTCATTAACATACTCTGCATTCCGCCCACCTATTTAATATAGCTTAAGTTGAGCCCACCTTCCTAAGGGTGGTCCTGTGATCAGGTGATTGACCAGTGAAACTGGAAATGTGGAGCTTTCAACAGATAAACTAGAGAATTTATAGTCTAGCCCAGCTAAATAGCTATTTACTCTCTAACACTCCCCCCTCTGAAGAGGTAACCCTAAAATCTTTTAGAAATTAGATAAGAGCTCTAATACTTTGGGCATATTTGGCCTTTGGTATACAATAGGCTGTTAGAAGGCACCAGGGTTTTTGGTTTTTAGTCAAGAAAGAAACTGGTTACTTTTCCTTGGGGTGTTTTTACCCTAAACTGCCTAGCCAGATTCTACCTCCTATTCTTATCACAACACCCTCTGAAAAGGTCACCCTAATTGTCAATAGGGAATTGGGGTGCAGACTGCTCTGGCTTCTTCAAGGCTGAATAGGGTTGTAGATTGTGGCAATTTGGGGTACTCCTTCAGTAAGTCTATCTAAAAGACCCCTGAATTGCATAACTGTTAGCTGTAGGGGGAAAAGAAGGTCCTTAACTGGTGCCTGGGAGATGTGAAGAAGTAAAGGCGAGAGTAGTAAGGGTTATACATTCCAGACAGGAAACCAGAGAAGTCAGAACCAGGAAAACTTCAAATGTCCAAGTTAAAGTCCATTAGAATTTCTGGCTTAGGACTTCCAAGATCATCCATTTATTGGGCTCCTCCTTGTTTTTCTTTTGGTTGCCAAGGCTGGACTTGAGAGTCTTGAAGTCAGGATTTGTTTTCAGGCACTTTGATAGCTTAATGGAGTGGCTAGAATCAATGTAAGGTCCCTCCCAAATGGCTTCTAGACAGGCAAAGAAAAGACATTAGCCAACATTTAATGGGTAGGTTAGAACGATAGTGGGCTTAACAATAGCACCCACTTCTTTTGAAAACATGATTAATAGGACTCATAATGAGATCTGATTGATGTAAAAAAGATGTGTTGTGAGCACCTGGCTACCCCAAGGTAGCTTCATGAAAATCGTTTGTCATCTAGACAAGCTGTTTTGCCATTTTAAAAAAGTAAAGCCTTTTTTTATAGTTATTCATTCAATGACTTCAACCTAATCTATAGAAGAATCGTCATATTTGTGCCTCAGCAACTACACAAACAAGCCATCTCTCCAGCCCCGAAACAATTATTTCTAAGACCTTTTTGAAGTCTCATGAAAATGATATGATGCTATTATTGATCTGTGGCAAGAGAAGAGAAAGAGAGAGAGAGAGAGAGAATAAATTATATCTCTATACCTAGTGTGGTGGTTAGCTTTAAATGTCACCTTGACAGAACCTAGAATCACATGGGAAGGGTCTTAAGGAAGGACTGTTTACCTTGGGTTGACCTGTAGGCATGTCTGTGGCTTGTCTTAATTGATGTGCGAAGGCTCAGTCCACCATGACCTAGGCAGGGGGCCCTGAGCTCTGTAAAAGTGGAGAAACGGAGCTGAGCACAGGCATGCAAAGGTGAATGCATGCATTCATTTCTCTTGGTTTTTGGCTGTGGCTATGAAATAATGAGCTGTTTGAAGTTTCTGCCTTGAGTTCCTCACAATAATGAACTACAATCTAGAACTCTAAGCTGAATAAATCCTCTGACTAAATCCCTAAGTTGTTTCTTGTAAGGATTTTTATCACAGAAATGGAAATGAAACAAGAGCACTTACCCAGTTTCTATTAAGCTAAAGGTTTGGATAGCACTGACTGACTCTCATAATCATTGTGAACTTTAAAAATGATGTATATTGTTCTTCTGTGTTAAAACGCATGTCAGTGAGATAAAATTTGTTAATTGAAATAAAGCTAAATTTGTAGGTATACCTGGGAGTATATGTGTGTTAGTGTTAATGTAGACACATACACTTTCTACATCTGTGAGTGAAGAGATGCTAAAGGGAGTGCTGCTTCTTGAAGTGTCTGATTGCAGCATTTCTGAGACATATCATAGTCATAGCTGAATAAACAATCAGCCTGACTTTTAGGGTTAGTTTTAGGACTAAGAGTGGACCTACACCCTGAAAGTTTGCTCCTTCAGATCTGAGCCCATGGCTTATAAAGAGTAGCTTTTTGGTACAAGTTTAAGCAAAAGTCATCAGTCCACATTTTGCCCATATTGTTAGTCTTTCCTGTAAGTGATTATAAGCCTGAGGCTGGAAATTTGCAAAATGACCCTGAAGCATATTGCAGTGACAGAAGAAAAAAAGAATGCTAAAATACCGGCTTCACATACAAACAAGATTATGGAGGTATACCAAAAGGACACAGAATTAAGCTAAAACACAATTATCAAAGTTAAAATGCAACCAGAAAAACAAATCCAGCAATTTTGGATTATAACTCAAGTAAATAGTAAATATTCATGAGTCAGGAGATATAAATAAATGATTAAATATATAAATGCATACAAACAAAACTAGGAATAATAGGCCATCTCTCATGCATAATTCTCAATTACTATGTAATGTTAAATATGGGCAGCGTACAGTGCTTTCCTCAAAGAGAATAACATGCACAGACTCATGGTGGAGTTCTTTCCTGCCTAATGCCACCACTGCTGAAATGTGTTGATCATATGTCTCCTGCTGCGAGTGAGGACAGTGAAGTTTTATCTCCATTGTTTTTCTGCCCCAAATATGCAACTAATACACTGTCTAATAGTAAGAAAATATCAGGCCAATCACAATTGAGGACTGCTGAACAAAACACTTGATAAATACTGCTCAAGCTCAAGGTTTCTCAAATAAGAGAAATCTCATTCAATAGTCACAACCAAGAGAAGCCTAAGAAGTACAGTGTCTAAATCTAGTGCTCAGGATTCTGGGACAGTAAAGAAAGATAGTAGGAAACTGAGAGAATGTGACCAAAACATAGATCTTGATTTATTTGTTACAGCAGATGGATTAAACCAATGTAACCTGTTCAGAGGAGTCTGGTCATGGGTTACCTGAAAATTCATTATCACTATCTTCACAATTTATCTGTGAATGCATACTCTTCTAAAATGAAAAGTTTACTGGAATCTGTGATACATAAGGAAGTTTCACTTCCAGTCATTATTGAGTACTTTACAGAAAATCAGCAGTACCAGAGGCAAGCTAAGAAAGATGAATATAATGTTAAGAACCATCTGAAGACACCAGGTTCTGAGTAAACTGTGACTTGAAGGCACAGAACACAGGAGAGAAGCCCTGCAGAGAGGAGGCCTAGAGTTCAGCTCATCCTTTGGAGTATTTTCTGGGTCTTGAAGAAAGCATAAATCAGTCAATCACGGTATAGAGCCCCAAAAGAAAGTTATGAAAAGCTGTTTAGTTTGGAGCATCAACAAAGTTCAATAGTTACAGGCCCTATCAACCATTGTTACAGGGAGAAAGAAAGGAGATAAATCTGCTGATTCATGAGTATTTATGTTATAACCCAGAAATGTTAGCTTTATTTTTCTGGTTGCATTTTAACTTTGATAGTTCTGCTTGATTGGCTTCGAAGTCCTTTTCATATGCCTCCATAACTATTTTGTGTATGAAGTTGGTGTCTTAGCATTTTTTATTTTCCATAATTTTCAGTATCATTTTGCAAATTTCTAACCTCAGGTCTACAATCAGCAGTGGGAATGACTTACAATATGACAGAATCCAGAGTAAGGACTTTTATTTAACCTTCCACCAACTCCAAACACTGTTTAATTCTGAAACTATAAAGAAAAATGCAACAAAAAGGCAAGTCAAAACCTCAGATCTCCAGGACCTACCAGTGTGGAAAAGGCAAGTCTCATTCTAGAAGGTGAACTAGGAGGAGGGTCCCTATCCCTAGAGGGAATGTGTAAAAGACTCATGGACTTGTAGCCTTGCCTGAGTACTCCAGTCTCTGATTTTATTAAGACGATGAGTCACAAATCTATGGGACTGGAAAAGAGAGTAATGGGCCCTGGAGGCTAATGAAATTTCTTCTTGCACCTTACATACAAAATGCATACTATTTTCAACTGACTAAAACCCATGGGAAAAACAATAAAGACAGATCCAGAGATGATTAAGATATAGAAGTTACCCAACAAAGGTGTTAAGATGGAAACAACATATTCTTATGAGAAAAGAAAATGGGCCAGGTAAGGTGGTATATGCTTTTAATTCCAGCATTGGGAGGCAGAAGTAGGCAGATCTTTATGTGTTTAAGCCAGCCTGATTTACACAGTGAGTCTCAGACCAGCCAGGGTTACAAAGTAAGATCCAGACTCAAAAAAGAGGAAAATAATAAATGGAAGTATAGATAATTTCATAAGAAATAAGGAATTTATAAAAAGAAATGTGTCTACAACAATAGGCTCTTACCTTCAAGTGCTTGGAGGCAAGTGTGTGCAATACATCATTTGGGGATTCTCTTTGACTACTCTGATGAACAACTCAAAGGAAGATTTCCTATAACTGATACTGGTGGTTTTGTTAGATAGTGTACAGTTACTAAGGGGAGCATTATACCCCTGTGTGTCATAACTCCATTTGAAATATATAGAGATATACAATATATTGTATCTGTATTTTGCATGGTTATTTACAATGTCTCTTTACATATTTTATCAAATATCCATGGCGTCATGTTTCTCTCTTTCCTCCCTCATCTTCTGTATTATTGTCCGTCCTTATCCCCTTCCCAGTAAATATGCCCCATCTTTCCTATTCCCTGTTTGTTAGCACCTGTGTGCTACCATCCTTCCTCTAGACATCCTTCCCTTCCCCTCCACCAAGGGTCTCTTTCTACTTTCCTGGCTTCTGGGATTTATGCAATCTACAGATTTGGAGCTAGCTAGAATCTACAAGAGCAAACATGTTTTCCTTTCTGAGTCTGAGTTAACTTAATATGTTTTCCTGTCCGATTCATTTACCTGCAAATTACATGATTTTATTTTTCTTTAGAGCTGAAAAAAATTCATCGTGTGTATTTACCACATTGTCACTGTCCATTCAGCATCTGAAGGACATTAAGCTTGTTTCCATTTCCTAGCCACTGTGAAAAGAATGGCAAAGAACATGGCTAAGCAAGCATCTCTGCAGCAGGATATCAAGTCCTTTGAGACTATGTCCAAGAGTGATATATCTGGGTCATATGGTAAATCTATGTTTAGTTCTTGAGATTTCTCTGCACTTATTTCCATGGTGGATGGTCCACCTACAGTAGCGAATGAGAGTTCCCTTTTTCCTGTATCATCACCAATATTTATTGCAGGCTTTTTTTTTTAATTTTAGCTATCCTGACTGGAGTAGGATGGAATCTGTAATTTGCATTCCCCTGATTGCTAAGGGTGTTAGACACTTTTAAAGATATTTCTTAGCCAGTATCATTTCTTCTTTTGAGAACTCTCTATTGAGGTCCGTAGCCCATTTTTAATTGGATCATTTTTTTCTTGGTTCTTTGGTTTTTTAATCCATTGTATGTTCCAAATATTTATCTTCTGTCAGATTGCAAAGATTTTTCTCTAATTCTGTGGGTTCCCTGCTCACTTGTTTCCTTTTCTGTATAGAAACTTTCTAGTTTAATGAGTTCCCATTAGTCAATTGCTGGTCTCATTTCCTGAGCAAATGGAGTCCTAAACAGAAAGTCCTCTCCTGGTCCTATATGTGGAGCACTGCCCATGCTTTGTTCTGGCAGCTTCAGCATTTCAAGTTTCACACTGGGTTCATTGATTAATTTGGAGTTGCTTTTGTAGAAAGTGACAGATATGGATCTAATTACATTTTTATACATGTGGACATCCAGTCATCCCAGTACCACTTACTGAAGATGCTGATGGCTTCTCCAGACTTGGTGGTAAGACCTTATTGTTGAAGATATCACAGGGCTTGGAGGAAATCAGCTGAAACTGACTAGAAGCCTCCTCCCCTGAGGAATAGGTCTCATAGCAGTGAAAGGTATTATGCTAGTTGTCAAGGGAGAAAAGCTGTCCATAATCCCACCCAGCAGTAAATCCTATGAACCCCAATAATGAGCAGCCTAGCAAGATATCCCCAATAATGCAATAGTGGCATTTTTGTCTTGGGGATAATCAGCAGCTATCTAATTGAACTTCAGACACACTCAATAGGAGATAAGATTCATGCCTAGTATTATAAACTTAACCAAATGCCTGTGGCTGGGGCTGGGGAGGTTATAGACTCCAGAGGACATATACTGTGCCATTTCCCTAAACCAATACAGTTTCTAACTGTATCCTACAAACTTATACACAAATAAGTGTAGCTTCCATACCTCATCAAAGACAGTTCTTTTATAACACATGGAGATGATTGCAGAGACACAACCAGTCAAAATGCAGAGAATAAATGACAGTGGGTTGTGCAGCCCCGAATGATACATTTACAATGCCACCTGTACACTTAAAGCTCAGGGAACATCATGGAATTGGAGCAGAAAGATTGTAAGAGCCAAAGGACCAGGAAGCCTGCTGCTAGATTGTGTCTTCCAGACATGACACGGAAGGAAGCAGCACCCATGAAATCTCAACAATATAATAGCCTAAACCCGTATGTAGTGCATCACTACCTGACATTCCAGTGTTGATAGGGGGAAGTTCACAAGGCTACACCTGTAGGTGAATTACTGTAGGCACTTAATGGCTTTCTGAGGGAAGAAACACTTCTACAGGAATGAGCTCCCTGATAGGTTATCTAATTTAAAGGGATCAGACCTAAACAATGTACATACTAGCACCACTAAATGAATTCAGGACATTGTTTGTATATACATACACACATATACATATGTAGCAATAATTAAAGAACAGGTCACAATACTGAGAGGGAGCAGGGAGAATATGGGAAGAGTTGGAAGGTAAAAAGGAGGGGTGGAAATTATATAAATACAGTACTTATGTATAGCAATCTCAGAAAGTAAAAAGTTATAAATTGACAATTAAATAAAAATAAAATAGAGGCAACCAATTATAATTTTTAAGTTTTTATTAATTTTTGAGAAATTCATGGAATGTATTTTAATCATATTTACCCCCTCTCCTCCCCAATTCCTCTCCTCCCCACCCCCACATGTCCACCCTCTAACTTTTTGGATGGATGAGGCCACATCCTTAAAACATCACTCTCCCTCATCCAGAAGCCATTAAGTGCCCATCGTTCCTCAGGTTAGTGTTGAGCTCCTGAGTCTACCCTCACTCCATGCTGGAATGACCTGTCTGATCGTTGCAGGCCTTAAACAGGCAACCACAGCTGTGGTGCATGCATAGGTACAAAGGTACTGTCATGCATAGAAGATACTGTTTTGCTACAGTCCTCCCAATTCTTATGTGATAGTTCCTTAATTTTGTAAGGAAGAGGGTTTAATGTGGATGTCCTGGTCATGGCTGAGCTATCTACAGAGACATATTTTCTGCACTTTTACAGACTGTGAGTTTCTGCATTAACCGCTGCCCACTGCCCAAATAATCTTTGCTGATGAGATCTGAAAGCTGCATTTATCTGTGGTACACAGATATGAGTTAAGATGGCAGTTTAAATACTGTGTTTATTTAGCAGTATAATAGTAGCAGGTTTCAGCCCAGGACCCTAAGAGCTCCTCACCCATGGATTCTTGGCCAGATTTGCAGTATTGGACATGCATTTCCTCCTTTGGAGATGACCTAAAATAGAAGGCAGAAGCAGCTGGTCACCCCCATAACATCTGTGCCACTACTGCATCTGTGGGTGTATCTTGCCATATAGTCATTACTGAAGTTCATAGCTAGGTAAGATTGTTTATGACCTTCTTCCCCCAGAAGCCTACATAGCACATTCCAGTACAATGAAAGCTAGTCATCTGAGAGGGAGCTTCCTGGTCAGTGCCAACTTGATTTCTCTATGTCCTATGACCAGTATATGTGATATCTTTAGCAATATGGTCTTATCATCAAGTTCTGGTGGGCAACCAAGAGCAACGGCAATAGCCCGCATTGTTTGGGGATTGCCTGTAGAATCCAGGAAATGAAAAAGGAACCATTGGTGGGAAGGGAGAAGAAAGATTTTAAGGGTGGGAGGATGGTAGAACACAGATGATGGGTAGGGGGAAGGAGTTATAATGGAACGGGAGGCTTAAGTTGGGGAGGCATGAAACAGCAGGGCAGAAGACAGGGCTGGAGGAATAATTAACACTCGGGATGTTTGGAAAGCCATATGTGAAACCAGTATTTTATCAACTTCCTGTATATATCATTGGAGTTGCTCTACACAGGAGATTATGCTCATTCAGAAGCCATAGATTGCCTTTCAGCCTAGACCCAGGTATGAGATGCCTCTCTAATTAGAAATTTTAAAAAGACAGTTTCAGAATTTTAATTAAGAATGCAAATAGAAAGTGAGAAAGTATGGCTCTTAACTCTATAGCTGATCTGTAGAAAACACTAAATCTAGGGAACAATGATTAAAATTTAAGAAGGTATTGAATATGTGCAATATTATATAAAGTTTCCACACAAGTCCACTGATAAAGAAAAACCTTGTAAATCTAAATAAAAGTTGATTCCCAGAAAAGAAGGTCACAGATGATGAGTTATAGGCATGGACAGCTGGTGCCATCGAGAGGAAAATTAACACAGATGTCTGACTTTTTGCCAAGACTCGACAACCTGAAGACAGTGAAAAGAAAAGAATCCCAGAATTTTACATGTAGCAAAAAAATAGAAGTAAAGAAGTAAAGTAAAATAATATTTCCATACTGAGAGACAGTAAGGAGACGCAGGAGATTGATTCTGTGAGGTTTATAGTGAGCTATTATCCCTTCGTCCGTAAATCCTTCAAAGATGTTTGCAAGCTAATCCATTCCCTGGTCATATCAAGGCTGGCTTAAAATGTTCATTTAATCCCAACTTTAGTTTTCAAAGTAACTTAGCCATTCTCTGACCTGGATGTGCAGCCATCTGCACAAGCTGTGTAGGACAGGGACAGAAACTCAGTGCGTGCTCCGAAGAGCACGCTGTACAGTCCTAGGACACTTTCTGGGAGACTCAGAGCCATCCCAGGAAGTGGCTTTGTAGTAGAAACTGCCCTTGTAAACACACCCTGACATCAGAAGATGAGATCATGCCAATAGCCTGAGATCAAAAAGTAACTGCTGTAGTAGTTTTTCTCCTGTTTTGAGTTTCACTGCCAGTCTCCACTGGGGTTCCACAGAGAGTCAAGTTGTCAATCAGAGGGAAGGCTGCTCTTCAAGGGCTGTGGCTAAAGCTCCACAGCTTGATGTACAGCTGGAGCTTTTGAAGTTGACTCACATTCAGTTTAGCAACAAGTCTGAGTAATACTTCAGAGTCCAAAAAATAATAATAACTCCATGCATGAACTTTTAGATGTGACCAGTGCTCAACACTGTAGATAAAAATGTAAAGCTCTTCCCTGGCTGCCCACTGAGAAAAGTAAGCACAGAAGGCAGGTGCTACTGCCCTCAGGCCAGAGTGTCCTGCATTTGAACTGCACTGTGCCACTTACCTGGTACATGGCCTTGAGCAGTTCCTGTGACCCATCACAAATTAAAAAGAAATTGTTTCATCCTTTATGTGGCTGTTGAGAATTTAAGGGAACTAACGTATGCCAAGTTCATAATTACCATCCATAAACAGAAGCATTATCTCTTATTATTGCCCTAATGCACTGACTATGGGGGGAATTGAGATGTTTACATATTAGCTTTCGGTAGTATATATCCCATTAATTTAGCTGCTAGCATCTTATTCAATGAGACACATTTTAACGGGAACCTATAGTGAAATTTATATCCTGAATGCAAATGGAAATGTACGTTTAAATAGACCCTCTAGAACAAAGTACAAGAGCTTCTTCTTGACTACTCATCATATTTGCCTGAATATGGTCTGGGTTATAAATCAGTCTGATAGTCATCATTCTAAAAATAGTGATAGTATCTTTGCTCATATGATTGAGTAAAAAAAAAATCTTCCAAATATACTGCCATCCTCTCTAATTCACAGAAGAAATGTGGAAAAATCTCCTCCTGGTCTAATGAACCTCTCAAGTAAAACAATGAAAGCTTGTGAAATTATATATGAATGTGTTCTTTAAAAAATCATATTTAATCAGTCATTCCTGCCATCAAACCTAGGTGAATTTTAATATTTAATACAGAGACTAGAATATTTCTATGTAGCATTTTGTGGCTTTGCTGGATACTGGGAACATCAGAGGCCAAATACAGTGTTGTTATTCATGGATGTGAAACAGTCTGAAGAGGTTTCATACTCTGCTTTCAGCACTCACCCCCATGTGTCATGGCCAAGTGTAGGCTCTCACTGTGATGCCAATAGTTTTTCATGAGATCACTGGCAGAAAGAGTTCATTTGACTTGCTAGACCCGACCCTCAGTTTTCAGAGTATTTTATTTTCTCTGCTCCAGTGTTGCACTCTGATCAATTAAAGCTCATCTGTTTGTGATATTCCCTGGCTTGGATGAGATCTTATGCATTTTTCCATTGCTGCTTTCAGTCACTCAGTGAGAAGAAAAGTCTTACTCTGACATAATTTAAAGTTATTGCTGGAGTTTGCGTCTTGAATGTCCTCTAAAGGCCTATATTTTAAAGATTTGGTGTTGTTGAGAAATGGGTGGGTCCTTTTAGCAGATAAGACACAGTGTGTGGGTCTCTAGGTCTTGAATAAAGTTCTTAAAGGAGTTTGTGAGACCTTGTCTCTTCTTCTTACTTTCTTCCACTCCTTGTTCTGAAATGGGTGATTGCTGTATCACACACTCCCATCTTGTCACAGCTCCAAGAGCAACAGGTCCAATCATAAGTGAACTGGAGCCTCTGAAACTAAGCCAGAATAAATAATTTCTCTTTATAACTTGAATATTACTGATATTTGCTACAGTAACAGAAGTTGACCACTACAGCTCCTTATAAAAGTAATTGCATTATTGAAGATATTTAGACCTTTGTGAAGTATTTCTCTAGAATATTTCCAGGATTCAGGTGCTTGCACATATTTAGGACTTTATATGGTCATTTGTTCCCACTACAACTAGGCTACCTCTTTATATGGTTGGGAAATATTTATTCATTAAAATCAGTGACTACTGGAACTAGAACCAACCTCCAGATAGCTTTAGTACTTCTGTCGAGTGTGAAATTCTAGAATGTGCTAGAGAGACCTGTACCAAACAAAAGTATAGCAACCCCTCATAGTCCTGTAATGATGCAACTGGAACCCCCATTTTTGCCCAAATTAACACTACACATGTCCTACATCCTCCCAAACAATCTAGATAACTCCAATCACCCCTAGATTCTTAAGCACTGATGCCATTCCTCCAGCAAAGTCACACCTCTTAAAACCTCACAAAACAGCAGCTTATGGGTTACATTCTCATTCAAACCTCTACATGGTATGATGTAATAAATGTGTTTAATAGGTGAATATATTGTACATCTTTTACTCGCTTAACCTAGTTACATAATGCTGTTGGGATGAAATGTTGATAAATAGTTCCTAAAATAAAGTGATATTTCACACTTGAAGGGATCTAGGCATCAACAATACAATGGCAAATGAATTGCCTTCTTTAGACTCAGTTTTCTACCTTTAAGGTAGTTCTACTGAGTGACTTCCAAGCTTGTAGGTTTCAGGGTCTCAGTTGCTTTACATTTTTTTTTAAAACTTTTTTGACTCTGTCAGTTTCATGTATGTGTGTAATGACTTCTGATGTTTTCAGCCCCATTCCCCTGTCCTGTTCCCTACCCTCTACTGCTGAATACCTTCCTCTTACAACAAGTCTCCCTCCTGTTTTCATGACCCACTCTGTTTAATTAGAGTTGCTTGCATCAGCAAGAGTATATGCAACTCATCAGTGGTGACATATCTAAAGAAATGATACTCGCTCTCCAAGCAACCACTAATTGCCCATGGTACCTCAGGAGGAGTGGAGCCCCATGAACTCTTCTTCAGTCCATGATGATATGATGACTACTCTTGTACAGGTCTTGTACAGATAATCACACTTCAGTGAGTTCATGAATACAAGGAATATGTCATCTCCAGAAGACCTCTTTAGGGTCCAATCTCTTCTGAGTTCTACATTCTGTCTTATGTGTTTTAATTGAATCATTATATGTTTCATACAGAACATCTCAATCAATCTTAACCATCTTTATATTCCTTTTCCCACTGGAAAACTCCATACCCTCTCCAAACTTTAATCCATATATCTATCATCTGTGTTAAGGTCTATTGTGTTAGGTTGGTGTCCCCATGTAACCTCAGTACAAGTTCATCCACTGAGGTCTAGTCAGCATACTCAGAGACCTCCACTTTAGAAAGATTAGATCATCCTCACTGAACAGTAATCAGTTGCCTGTATTTCTTAAGCAAATGTTGGGGTCTGCTACTCATTTCCCCAGTGCCACGATGGGTTTCTATCTGCTTGAGTTTGCATGAATTTTGAGGATGCCAAAACAATTGCTGTAGGTTCATATGAGCAAGGTTCCAAGAACTTGTAGGATTCTAGTTCCATATGGTCACACACCTCACACCTCCTCTCTGGCTCTTACAGTCTTTCTGCCCCCTCTTCCACAATGGACTCTGAGCACTGGGTGAGTGAAATTTAATATAAGAATCCCATCCAGGGCCCCAACCTCTACAGATTCCTAATTTCCATGATTTAGCCGGTTGTGACCTTTTGTGTTACTGGCTCTTTTTTTCATGAGGGAGCTTCATTAATGAGAGTTGAGAGATTCATTAGTGACTTCTTTACCTCTTGTTCTATATTGTGTGAGTTTTGGGTGTAGAGGCTTCATTTTAGATGTGTCACTTAGTCATGATCATTTAACAGACAATGTCTGTGTGTGACCAGCTGTAGTACTCTGTATTAGTCTCCATCTATCACAAAAGAGGCTTCATTGATGAGTGGTGACTGGGATATTTAAATGTAAATATAAAGATACATATTTTGCATTTAGTAAGAAGCTGCATTAGCCTAAGGATCTGACATTCCTGGAGATTTTTCTAAGTTTTATGACCTTTCAGTCATGTGTATTTGGCTATGATTATAGTGCCACACATGAGTTTCTTCTCATTACTCTACAACCAATTAGGTAGCTGTTGATTGGCTTCAAGATAAAATGGCCACTACCACACCAGTGTCAAATGCTGTGTTCAGTCATAAATGTGGTTATTTGGTCATGAAGCTTGTATTGGGTCATCAACTGATATTCTTCCTTGGCTGCTTGCAAGTGCTCATCAGAGCTGTGAGTGCTAGCCTTCAGTAGAAGTGGCTTCCAGGTCAGTTCCAGCTCCACTGCTCCAAATCTGGTCTATGAAGTATGTCTTCTCTTCAGTAATAAGATCTTGCCTTCAAGTTGTGGGAGACTGTGGCAATAGCCTATGTAATTTTGGGAGTCTCTTGGACTATGCTAGCTAACAACAGCTATGCACATGGGCTCATGTAGAGATATTGTATGTGGAATTTGTCATTAGGCTGTTAGACTAATATGATTCCCTCTGATGGTTTACACACTAACTAGGCATTCTCTCTCTCTCTCTCTCTCTCTCTCTCTCTCTCTCTCCCCTTTCTAACCTTCCTTCCATGATTTCCCCATTTAAATTGTCCCCATTTTCCTCACTTCTGCCTTGATAATACCAGTCCCCTAAGGCCCCACCTCTCTTGAGCTCCTTTCCCTTTATCCCCATTTTTCCTTCTATAACCTCTCCTCCCTTCCATTTAAATACCCCTAACAACTGTCTCCTATTATTCTTCTCTATAAGGTTCCCTCTTTCCCTTTACCTCCCTAATTCCTTTCCATTTTTTCTGGTTCCTGCTGTTACATAGGATATGTACTCACATAAAAAAAAAGTTTGGTGCTAGGATCCACAAATGAGAAAGAATATATGTCATTTGTTTTTCTCATTTTGTGTTATTTCAGTTAGCCTAATGGTTTAAAACAGTTTAAAACATGGCTAGATGCCATGAAGTCGGTGGCCATGCCTTAACCATATGTGTGTTGTTAGATCCAAGGGCTCTTCCGTCCTGGTCCAGGAGAAAGCTAACCTTCTCTCCGTTCAACCAATACTGACTCATACAGTCTTTCTACTCATCTTCTATGATGTCTCTGGAGCCTTATGGAAGTGTGTGGAGTTTTGTTGTTGTTGTTGTTACAGATGCTTTTATGCTTATTGCATAATCATCATGATTATTTTTATTTATTATTATAGTGGGTTTTACTGGCATTTCTTTAATTAATAAGGATGTTGAGCACTTTTTAAGGAATTTCTTGTCCATTTTTGTTTCTTTATTTGAGAACTCTGTTCAGATTTATAGCCCACCTCTTTATTGAGTCATTTTTTTCTTCATTTTTTTAGTTATTTGTATATTTCTGGATATTAATCTCCAATTCAGTTGGTTTTCTCTTCACTTCCTTGGTTGTTTCTTTCACTGTACAGAAGTTTTTTACTTTAATGAGGTCCCACTTGTTAATTCTTGACTTTAATGCCTGAGCAACTTATGCCCAGTTTAGAAAGTCCTTTCCTATACCTATATCTTGGAGGGTACTGCCTAGGTTTTCTTCTAGCGGTTTCAGCATTTCAGGCTTTATATTGAGATCTTTGATCCATTTGGAGTTGACTTTTGTGCGGGGTTAAAAATAAGGATACAATTTCATTTTTCTACAGGAGGAGATCCAGTTTTGCCAGCACCATTTGTTGAAGATGCTGTCTTTCCTCTATTGTGCGTTCTGGGCACTTTTATTAAATATCAGATGGCTGAAAATGCATGCACTCATGTTTGGGTCTTCTATTATTTTCAGTGATCTACATGTCTATTTTTGTGCCAGTACCATGCTGTTTTTATGACTATAGTTCTGTAGTGTACTCTGAGATCTGGTATGGTAATCCCTCCACTGTTGTTCTTTTTGTCCAAAATTGCTTTGGCTATCTGCTACTGAGGAACAAGCATTCTGTAGTCTCATTCTCTGCAGTTTGACTGGTTCTGGTTTAATTACTATCTGTTGCATGAGGAAAATTCACTGGTGATAGTGAGAGATGTATTAATATTCCCTCTGTCCTCTGTGCCCTATGTTCCCTAAGCCTTCGGTGTATAGATTGCATTGTAGATATTCTGCTTAGCATTAGGCATCTCACAGACACTTGTTCTCTGTGTTTGACACATTTCGGAACCATGTAATAGTCTCTCCATCTGTTGCAAAAGGGAAGATTTTTAAACAGTGGTAAAAGATGCACTTGTCTGTAAATATAAGGACACATATTTCAAATATAGTTAAGACGTTATATTGGTCTAGAAATATGAACAAAGTTGAGTTTTCTCTAGGATCTATGACCCTTCTAACCATTTGTATTTGGCTATATTTACAGACCCACACATAAGTTCCCTCCTACTGAGGGAGCTTTGAGTCCAATTAGACAGCTGTTGATCACCCTCAAGATAAAGTGCCACTCCTGCACCACACCGATAGTGATAGTTTGCTGGGTTAGTCATTATTGCTGTTGTTGTTTTTAGATTCTACAGCTGAATGGGACCATGGCTTGCTTTTTTCCTTGGCAGCTTGCATAGTATCCTTTGAGGCCATGGGAGTAGTCAATGAGGAGGCTTTGAGGTCAGTTCCAGATCTATTGATCCAGATCCTGTCCCTGAAGTGTGACCTATCTTTAGCCAGAGGGTCTTACCTTCAAATTATGTCAGGCAAACAAGGGCTGAGGCAATTGCCTGTGTTATTTTGGGAGTCTTTTGGGCTACCATTCGTGTCATCTTAAGACTTGTGTAATTCTGTTTTTCAAAGGCTTGTTATTAAGCTGTGCTGGTCTTATATATGGTTTCTTTATATTCAAAGCATTTTTAAATCATTACATGAAGCTCTGGCGATTTGAGCTTTATTCAGAACTGTACAGTGTTGTGATTAGACCATTTGTCAGGACTAATTCTGCTGAAATTCAAGCCACATATCTTTTATAATAAGTAGCTAGCAAGCCCTTGATCTTAATGAGACTTGGAGATGCAGACTTAGCTAGGAATGCCACACAGCCCCCTAAGTGTGTCTTAAGTAGAGGCATAGTCAAACAGCCTTGTCTTTCTTTTGTAATAAAGTCACAGATAAATGCATGATTGAGTCTTTGTTTCTGTCTCAGACAGAAAGGAGGCTGGTATGAAGTTAATATCACTGGCCCCTAGAGCACTGGGGGATGATTAAGCTTGGTGACTCTCCACCAACCCACCAACATTGGTTATATTGAGGGGTGAGTTCAGAGTAGACACAGTAGCTCTATATGGATATTTGACACCAGTCCCTTCCTAGTACAGATCTCTTTTTAAAACATTTTATTTTTTTTTTTATTTTATGTGTTTGAATGTATTGTCTGCATGTCTTTACGTGAACCCATGCCATGCAATGATCCTGGAGGTCAGACAAGAACATTAGATTCCCCTAGAACTAAAATTACAGACAGTCAGCTGTCATGTGGGTAGTGGAACTTGAACCATCTGCAAGAGAAGCCAGTGATCTTAACTGGTGATCCACCTCTCCAGCCCCACAAGTACAGATCTCCTATCTTATATACTTTTATTTATTTATTTACAACATGCATGTGGTGATCAGAGGCAATTTGTGGGTGTTCATTCTGTCCTTCTATCATGTGGATTCTAGGGTTCAAACTCAGACCATCAAGTATAGCAGCAAACGCTTATACTGGCTGAGCCATCTCACTAGCCCGGCAGACTTTTTTCTTATGTCTGGAAGCCAGAATTTCTACTAGGGGAATAGGTTTTCAAAACAGCACCTTGCTTCCAAGGAGTGATGTATTTGTTTTGCAAATAAGTTTCTTTTCCTGATGCAGAACAACTATTTGTTCCTATTATTCTTTGTACTAATGAAAGCATGTCTGACAACAACACACATGTACACCTGGTACTCTGATCCCAGCATCTCCATGTGTGTCATTCGTTCCATCCTGTCTTCAATTCACAATCTGTTCTGCAGCCTGAGAGAAGGAGACTGCAATGAGGAATAATAATTTAGTTATTTTGAAACAAGAAAAGTGCTATAACACATTTCCAGGTAAAAGAGATACTTTCTATACCTTTCCAGCTCTGTGTTGGCTGTGGGTGTGCACGGACACGAAACCACGAATCAAAAAATGCCACTTCCTGGCATCTCTAGCAAAACACCATCTTTTCTTCTAAAATTCTTGGTGCATATCCCAAATATTTATTACTAAAGATCATAGATGACTGTAAACAATGTAAAAACTCGCTGTCCTCCACTATTCATTGTTGAAAATCTTGATATATTTCTTTTTTTTCTAACAGAAGACATATTCATATAAGTGATTTAATATCATATTTTCATAAACTCAAAGATAAGAAACTTTTAAGATGAAAATTTTATTTAAAAAAAAAACAAATGCTGGGGATGGAGAAATGACTCAGTGGTTAAGAGCACTGGCTGCTCTTGAAGAAGACCTGGGTTTGATTCTTAGCACCCACAGTGCAACAGCTAATAACCATTCATAACTCCAGTTCCAGAGGATCTGAACCCCTCTTCTGTCTTCCTGGAAGCAGTCATAGCATGGATGCACTTACAAACGTGCAGGCAATACACTCATACACATTAAATAAAAATAATAAAATATTTAAAACAAAACAAAAAATGCCAAACCAAATTCTATCAATTCTTCCTCATAGGAAAAAAAGTTCACAATCATATCAGATATATGTATTCTAAAACAATGTTTGAAGCACTTACAGATAGTGTAGTATATCAGGTTGAAAAGAAGATATGTTATAATAATCTTATATTATTTGTTATACTTGAAAAAATGATATATGATGTTTTCCTGAATTGTGTTAGAATAAAAGAGAAATAAAACAATAGAATTAAAACATCAAACACTTTTAAAGGAAATATTTTATTTTCTAAGCTATCCCTCTGAGCTTTCCCTTGAGAAACATTCTTCAAAGGCTCATAGCTAATTCTTTTTTATTTTATCTCATTTAATTTTATTTGAATTTTTGTGATTTACCGACAATATAGTTTTATGGTGCTTAGATCCTCTCCCCTCTCTGCACCTCCCCCTACTGCCTCCCGTTCAATTTTATATATATATATATATATATATATATATATATATATATCCTATAGAGTCTGGTCCCCAAATGCCCCTTAGTGTGGCTTCATCCACTGGGCCCACCAAGAGTCCTTTCCCTGCAAGACACTGTCTCTACCCCTTCCCAGAAGCCATCAATTGCTAAAGTTCCTTAGATCAGGTTGCAGTTTCTTTCAGTGTCTATGCTGGGATTTCTTAGCTATCTACTTCCTTTTGGGACAGGATCAATATTCTCAGCGCTATGAAAATGAGCTGATGCTAATTCCTTACAACCGGAGCTGGAAACACCACCTGCTGAGCCTTGGGATCTTACTCTTTCCAGCTAGAGAGAATGGTTATCGGAAACCACAGGGTGTCTCAGAAACAGGAACATGAAAGGCTTGTTTGTATGCTTGGGTGTTTGGAATGTAGAGGGAGGAGTGCTTCATTCTGGTTTGGATGTTATCAGGGAACAGTGATATTTCTAGTGTTATGAATTAATAATACTTAATTTGTTCAAATACCTTACCTGATTCAAATGTAATGATCATGTGTTTTTTTAATCCCATTAATATGGTAGATTAGATTGATTTTCAAATACTGAAATAATTACACATTTCTGGGATAGATTATGTTTATTCATCGTATATAACTATTTGTACATATCACAGAATTCTGTTTACTAATATTTTAAATCATTTGCTTTAATATTCATGAGGGATTTAATCTCTAGGGTTTTTTTTTTCCTGAATTTGATGTGAGGATAAGTCTGGTTTCATAAAACAAATGGAGAAGTATTCCCTCTTCCTGTGTTTCCCAGAAGATACTGAGTAGAATTGGAATTAACTTTTCTTTAAACATTTAGTAGGTTCCTCTGTGAAATGAACTTACACTGAAGATATCTTCATGGAGAATTTTTTAATTATAGTTCTAATTTATTTAATTCTTACAAGACTACTCAAGTGATTTATCTCAGATTGAGCTATGGTTTATTTCACTGAAATGGTCACATCTCTGTGAGATGTTCATCATATTGCATACTTACACCTTTGAACCTTGCAAATCCATACTTTTTCTATTCATGATGCTGATAATTTGCTTCACTCTCTCATCAGTTTTCCTAGTTTTCACAGCATCATTGCCTTGTTTCTTTGAGCTTTTGCTAATTCATTTCTTTGTCAGTTTCATTAATTTCTCTTTTTTGCTTCCTTCAGGCTGTTTCATTCTGTTCTTTGGTGTTTTGAAGTGAAAGTATCTATCATTAATTTGAAGTAGTTTTCTAATGTGTACATTTAGAATTATAGATTTCTCATAGATTTTAATGTCTTTTATTTTAATTTACTTTGGTATACCTTTTGTTTCATTTGAGATTTCAACTTGGATTCTATAAGTAATTGGAAAATTAACAGTAACCTTTCTGTACTGATTTCTTCTTTTTTTTATTACATAGTGGTCAGAGTTCAATGTGATAGCCATTATTTTAAGTTTCTTGAGGTTATGTATTTCATGTAGTATAATATATATATTGTATTATATATATATATATATATATATATATATATATATATGTGCCTATAAAGTCAAATTTGTGTCTACAAATGTTCTTTGGTGTGGGTCCACTGCAGCATGATTAACAACCAAGATTCACGCCTTTAAGAGTTTGATGCTCTTCCTCCCAGCACCTATCAGTAATTATGTGTATGTGGGCTGGGGGGAGGGGGCAGCTATGTGACCATGAGTGCAAGTGCCCACAGAGGCCATAAAACAGTGTTGGGTCCCAAGGAGGTGGAGTTATAGGCAGGCTTGAGCTGCCACTGTGAAGCAAGCTCAGATCCTCTGTAAAAGCAGCAGGCACCAGCAATCTTTTTTAACTTCTGAGCCATTTCTCCAGTTTTAAATTATTTTGTTAGCGTTAACAAGAGGGATTTCCCAAATAAGCGTCAATTTGTCATAATCAACTTTATATTTAAAACAATGTGTTTCCACTTTGATATGAGACTTTTCTAATGTAGATCTCTATTTCCTTTAACACCTTTAGAGACATTAATATCATTCATATTACCTCTGTTCATGGAACAAACTCAACAGTATATCATCATTACTTGATATGATTTTATTTCCTCTAATGAGGCTGAAAATAAAAGGTAAAATAAGTATATAGCAATATAGTTTGTGAAGTTTAAAAGCTTCTGTGGATCTGTTATCATTTAATGTCATTTTCTTTTTTAAATGTTCCTAGCTCTACTCAGAGTGTACTTTCAGGGTGAAATGCATAGGTCTCTATAAATTATGTGCCCAATAGTGAAATTACATGTGTATTGTTTTATAAGGTTAATATTATATTGGTTAAACAAACAAAAGGGGCCCCACAAAGGCTGCCAGAGAACACCTGATTAGCCTGGGTGAATTACCCAAATTCCATTCCACTATCCACTTGCTTTGAGACCATCTCCAGTATTGCTGTTCTGGGGCTCAGGCCTTCTCTGTTATCTAGAAAGAAACAGCCTATTCTGTTCATTTTGCCTATCCACAGTCCTTGGCTCTGTCATGCTGAGGCTGACAGAAAGCCTGACCAGCTGGGAGAGAGAGCCAAATCCTGTCATGCTGGGTCACCATTTCCCTCCTTTGAGACCAGCCCTGGTTGCTTGACTCCAGGGCTCAAACCCACTTTGCTTAGCTAGTTAGAATCTGCTCAGCTGATGATACCCATCACTTTGACTTGGGCCTCGGCTCCTTCACACTCCAGGAGAGCACCTGACTATCCTGCCTGGATCCCTCCAGTCATTCCAATAAAAAATCCAAAGAGAACCTGAAGCACAGACCAACTATCTATTCATACAAGATCAGGAAACACCCATGTAACACCAACAATATAAACAAAGTTATACTTCAAGTCAACATAGGCAGGGTTGAGTTTCATATCAGACACACAAGTAACAAAAGAAATCCGTATACCCAGACCACAATGAAAAAATACAAATAATATGGAAAACCAAAATAATATATCTTCACCAAACCCTACCAATCCCATAGAAGTGTTCTACAATGAAAACTACCTAGAGGAATCCCAGGAGACAAGATTTAAAATAGCAATCATAAACATGATGAAATAATTTAACTAATTTAAAGAATACACAAACAAACATCTCAGATTATTCAAAGAGGAGAGGGATAAACTCCTGACTGGAGCTCAAGAAAATAAAAATGTGTGGATGAATGAAATGATAATCAGGAGTTGAAAAGTGACTTCATGAAAGAGACAGAAATATCGAAGGAAACAGGCTGAAATGAAGATGGAATTGAAAAATTCAACAAGCTAATTTGAAATGACAGCAAAAGCATCACCAACAGAAAGGATGAAATGGAAAAGAGAATTTCAAGACTGGATGATAAAGTTGAAGACTTGGACCACTCAAGCAAAGTATATGAATTAAAAGAAGTCACAGGAATAGAATAATCAGAAAGTGGTGGGACACTGTGAAAAGACCAAATTTATGCATCATAGGCATAAAGGAAGGAGAAGAACTCAGGTTAATGGCACTAAGCAGATCTTCAACCAAATTACAGAAGTAAATTTCTCTAAATAAAAGAAAGATACATCTATACAGATACAAGAAGCACACAGAACACCAAATAGACAGGACCAAAACAGAAATTCCTCACAGCACATCATAGTAAAAACACTAAATGTACAGAACAAAGAGAGGGTACTGAAAGCTGCAAGAGAAGAACAAAAAACTACATATAAAAAAACCATCAGAATTATAGCTGACTTTTGAGAGCCAACTAACTATAAAAGCCATGCATTTATAAATATGTACTATTTTTAACCAGCTTATTAAATCCCCTTTGTCTGAGTTAAATTTTCTTACATCAGCTCTGTGGGTATATTACCTATCTCATATCTGTGTTTTCTGCTCTTGGAACCAGTTATATCTGTTATGGTCACATTGATTGTAGTGTCTTTGTTTGACCTCTGATTGCTTTGGTTCCATTTCATCTGTGTTCACTGTACTCACTGTGATCCCCTAGAGTAGGTATTCAAGCTTTGCCATTGTCTACCAGGCTCATTGTTATATCTACTGAAGGCAAAATTCTGTAATAAGTTTCTACTTCAGATTTTTTGAGGCATCTGAAATGAGGATATCTTGTTCACCTCATTCTGTTGCCTAATCACTCACCTTTTATTATTCTTATATATTAAATTTTCATATGTTATTGTGTAAACCGGAGATATTATTTCTGTAGAACTGTGTGTTCTTCCAAATAATGTCTTAGTTTGTTTCTTTTCCCTTTTCTTCCTTCGTTTGTGTCTCCCTTCTTTTCTTCTTTCCTTCCTACCTTCACTTTACTACTTTGTTCTTTTTCTCATCTGTAATGGGCCATCTTTAAACTATTCCCTCTAGAGCAGATGTCTCTCATTTATTAACGACATAATATATCTTGGGATATACTTTGTATCTTGCCTTTCTAATTAGTCTGGCTTCTGAAGAAAAGTCTGAAGTCTGACAATTTCTCTTTCTACCCCTAAATTTTGTGTTTCTTTTCAATTTTAAAACTTGGTCCCAGGCATGGTGGCTCACATTTGAATCTCACTACTCAGAAGACTGAAGCAGGAAAATCACTAAATTTCAAGATCATCCTGGGCTACAGAATCAGTTCAGGAGCAGTCTGAACCTCAGGATGAAGCCCTATCTCGAAAACCAAAATGAATGAGTTAGTAAATAAGTAAATTAATGAAGCTTTGTTGCTGCTATTTGGCCACCTTGGCCACCTCCAACCCTGGTCCTATTTGCTCAGTTAGATGATGTCAGGCTGATCTTTGATTTCTGCTGTTTGGTAACCAGAATCACACGTATCACAAACATGGCAGCTGTAGTTTCTATGACATCACTACCAGTTTCTACTGTTCCATTTATGTTTTTACAATGACAGAAGCAGCAAGATTTTTCAATGTCTATTTGCCTTTAATTACAACTAAGGAAAACAATATCTACCCATCAGTACTTTCTTATCTAACAAAATTGATCAGTTATTAAGAGGCTAAGCACAAGGCTAACCAATGACACGAGAATGTACCTTAAGATAACGACCAGCATATCTCAGGCTATACTTTTCACGTTTATAACTACCATTAACACATTGCTTAGCATTTCCAAGATTCCATTTGGTCCAGGGATGTGAATTAATCCTAATTAATTAGGATATTGTAAACTCAGGTTAGATGAAGAAACCACTTGTTCCCATTCTAAGGGCTAATTGAGCTCAAAGAGAAAATCCCCCAAAAGAGTCTAAGACAGTAAACTCCAGTTCCCAAGGAGACTGGTTTTCTGATGTCAGCTTGTCCATTGAAATCTCCCAATATTGAAGTAGTAGCTCTAAATCTAGAAACAAATTATGGACTATAAACAGTATAGTCACTGGTGAAAGACATCTCAATTAAAAAATCAACTCCAATCAGAGGATTCGTCTTGCCATTTGTTTTCCAAACCCAACTGCCTTTTGATAAAAAGCTATTATTTTAGTCAGAATATGCATTTCTGAGTAAGAGCCTTGTGAGTTTGAGAATACATGACACACAAACCATGAATTTCACACTTTCCATATTCTGAGAAGTATTAACAGTGACACAGAGGGGTCTACAGCATCAGCACATTTAAAACCCAAGCTAGCACTTGCTGGCAGCATGCCCTTGACTAAGACCTCCTCTGACAGCTCTCCCAGCAGTCATTGTGCCTCTTCAAAGAGGAGGGCCACAGGACCACAGCATTGAGATGCCTCCCTTAAACCCAGCAGCACAGCCTCTTGGTTGCACCTTCTATTTGCCCACTACTTTATGAAAAAAAAGTTTCTGAGCACAGAGAAATGAATACTCAGTCATTCTAACATCACTCTACAGTAATTCTGGCCTTATGTTTTGATAAAAGCAAAGATCTGCACATCCAGACTTTCTTTCCAACAACTCAGGCCAGTGAGGATGGTGCTAAGCCATTCACTTTTAACATCCCACAGTATACCACAGTGCTACCATATGTCTTGGGTTACACTTTGTTTATGTTCATAATTACACATTAAAACAATTTTTACAATTTATAGTATGTATCCTGCAGGAACCAGGAAAATGGAAAGGAACCAGGGAGTTAAAGGGAAAGAAGGAACCTAGGAAAGAAGAATAATTGAAGATAGATGTTTAGGATTCAATCTAATGAAAAAAATAGTTTTAGAATGCTGAAAACCTAGACGTAAGCCTGCAAGGTAAATCAGAAAGATAACAGGTGCTAAAAATAAACCAAGAACCTAAGAGACGCAGGGAAAGTCTGGGTCGGCAGCTGTCCCCCTGGGCAATCTGCTTGACTGTATTCTAAAACAGCAATCCAGACTTTCTCTCATCCATTAGCCGGTAATTGAAGCTCTGGTAGGCACTCTTGCTGGACCCTGGAAACAGAGTCCTGAGTAAGGGAATACAGACCTGGCTTTCATGGACTTCCCAGTCTTGGTGAAGATGTCCGAGAATTGCCTCGTATTGCACATAAGCTTGAAATCAGAGCTGTGGAAGTCGAAGGGCCGGACTTGGCATCAGGCTCTCTGTAAGCATGCATGAACGTGGGAGCCTAACCTGAACCCACATTAAGAAAAACCCTTAACTAAGACCTGGAGGACTAGGAGGGACTGGGTAGGAATAGAGCTGCTCAAGGCCTTGTGCAGAAAGCTCGGGGCAACCAGGCTGTTTGAGGGGGAAAGTACCCTTGAAGGAGGATGCGCAGCGTGTACTTGGCATACGAAGGTCGCTGCCTGGAACACAAGCAGTTAAGGCACAGAACCCAGAACGCAAACATTATTCCCCATAAATGGGTAGCACACTTTGCATACCAACAATATGAGCTGGCCAGACATGACCAGGAAAAATGCAAAACGGAGTCTGATGCAAGGAATCTATGAGGCGTTCAACCGAGAGATGATGAACAACAGGGCAATGCTGTAAGGCAAGTCAGAGCTGAGCGAGGACAGACGCCCCTACCTGCCATATGGCGGGACAAGAGGAGGCAGAGAAAGGGGGATATGTTAAGGAACTAGAGCAGCAACTGCTCTGACAGGATCTGCAACAAAGTCCAGCCAGAAAAGGAGAGAGAGTGCAATAAAGTCCAGACAGAGGAGAGAGAGAGACAGAGAGAGACAGAAACAGAGACTCCAGCATCTTGCACTCCTCCCTCCCCATGGCCCATGCCATCTCCCTTGTCCTTGTCAGTGGCATTTAGGTTCTCACATGGAGGAGGTGTCACGTGGGAGTAGAGCAGTGCAGCAAGGCAAGAGTGATTCTGTTAGGAGAGCCCCAAACCAGAAGGATATCTCATTACCGTGTACTAACACAGCAGCTCTGGAGCTCTCAAAAAAAAAAAAAAAAACCTTTATCTTAGAAATATCTGCCTAATTAAATCCCATCTGCCTGTTTCAAATCCTAAAATCTACCAAGCTTACTCCAAGATCTCACTTGTTTTCCTTTTAGAATGCAATCCCTTCTGTGGAGTACATGACATATCTTCAGAGTTCAGATTCCAGTTTGACATTATCTGGATTGATGAGGTCTGCAAATGTTCGACATTCTGATGATATGCAGACCCATCCATATTTTCTATAAAAAATTAACTCCAAAATCTTGTTATAAACATGAATGAAATAGGGGTTTGAGAGATGGCTCCGTGGTTAAGAGCACTGGCTGCTCTTGCAGAGGGCCTGGGTTCAATTCCCAGACCAACACCCATGTGGTGTCTAATAACTATCGGTAATTCCAGTTCCAGGGAATCCAATGCCCTAATATGATCTTCTCAGGCACTGCACACATGTACATGCTTATATACATTCAGGAAGCACACTCATACACATAAAATAGAAATAATAAAATATATTTTTTTATAAAGAAGAAAGAAATGTTTAAAGATATCACCTAATATTTAGCCCAAGAGCAGGCAAAATAAAACAAATACAGATTTCTGTCAGTCCAAGGGGAGAAGTCACGAACACTAAACATGCTGAGGGCCGGGAGCAGAGATTTTCAAAGCCCCCAGATTTTATTGTCACATTCCCACAGCATGCCTGTCCTGAAGCTGCTCCTTGGGGTCTCAATATCAATCACTTCAAAGACTAATGAGATCAATTCCCAAAGAGATTCCTTCCTCTGCCATCTTTTAAAATTGAGCTTCCTGACAGGCTTGTCTGACATTGAAGTTGAACAGATTCTGTCAGCTATGCCTAAGACCTATATTTTTTGGCGTGTGAAAGCATTTTTGAACACTTTGGATGGATGAATGCTAAGTAATTTTTATCTGATGAAGACTGGTAATACAAGTAAAGGGTGAAAGGATGTGGGATGCTGTACTGAGAAAAATGCCAACTCTGGGATGTGGCACTTGTTTTACTGCACACTCATGTTGGAACATTCTAAGGTCTTGGTTTCAGGAGTCTTGTACTACAGAAGCCGTGTAACAAGGCAGGTGGCATAAGGCAAGTAGCTCAGTCACCCTCAAGGAGGTCTCTGAACCAGGGCCAAATTCAAGTTATGAGAGCTTAGGAATTGTGAATAGTTAAAAATTAAGTGATTTGGATAAAACAAGTTAACCTAACTTGGCATAAAGTCTGAATTAGAATAACTGATAATTCTAAGTACATTCTCATCCAATATTTACATTCAATGACATGTCATCCAATTAACCATATTTTCAAATTATATCTTGACTTAATGCTTGTTTCATATGGTGTTTTTTAATGTTTTTTTAAAATATTGTTAATTGAAATGTAGTTTTAGGAAAGAATACATAAATGACAACAATGTTGGAGGATATGTAGGGAAGAACCCCCCACTGTTGGTGGGAGTGCAACCTGGTGCAGCTACTGCGGAAATGTTCCTCAAAATGCTTGAAATGCACATGCCGTATGTTCCGGCTATACCATGCCTGGGAGTATTCCCAAAGGACTCTACACCCTAATACTGAGACACCTGTTCATCCAGGCGCATTGCTACTTCATTCTCAATTACCAGGAAAGGGAAACAGCCTAGATGTCCATCAGCTGAGGAATGGGTAACTAACATGTCGTACATCTATACAATGGGATATTTTTCGGTGCTGAAGAAAAATGAAGTTAGAAATCAGCAGGCAAATGGATGGATCATGTTATAGTTTGATTTTCTGTTTCTGTAATAAACACCATGAGCAAAAGGGAAAGGGTTTGTTTCTTCTTACAATTCCTGATCAAAGCCCATTACTGACACAAGTCAGGGCACAGACTCAAGACAGGAGACAGGACTGTGGGGGGGTAGGAACGTAAGCAGTGTCCACTGAGGAATGCCATTCACTGGCTTGCTTCCCCTGAACTGCTCTACTACCTTTCTTATACAGCCTAAGCCCACCTGCCCAGGGGTGGTATTGCCACAGTGGGTTTGCCCCTCTAATATTAATTAATAGAAGAAAATGTCCTATAGACGTGCCTATAGGTCGGATAGATGCAGGCAGTCTCCTAAATGAGGCTCCCTTTTCTCAAGTTTGTCAAGCTAACAGCAAGGTTTAGCCACCACAACTGGAAATCATCATTCTGAGTGAGGTAACCAGACCCAGGACAAGCATCCCATGCTCACTCTCACATAGAAATATGTGCTTAAATTTGAGTAAACACAGAAGTCAGGAAAAGACTAAGGGACCATGGGGGAGATTTCAAGTAAAGGAATAGAGCACTTAGGATGAAAGAGGAAAGGAAAATAACAGAGCAAAACGTGTTAAATGAGGTGGAATGGGAAGGCAGGGCCAAGGAAAAGTCATATGGAAACCCATTACTGTAGAACCTTCACAAAGTATACACACATATAAAAGGGGCTTAAGTGGAGTTACTCTGCAACAGGATAATGCTTCTCCCAGACACTATAGCCTATCAAATAAAAATATCAGTGCCAGGTATGGGTCACCTCATGGAGAGATCAAGCTGGTGCTGACCTGGAGACTTCACCCTTACTTGCTAACTTTTGTAGTGCTAGAAGGTTCTATATATGCTATCAGAGAGGAAAAGTAAACAAGAGTCTTATCCAGCTGTGACCCATGTGAGAAACATAATGACTGGCCTGGCAAGATATGCCCACTAGAACAAAAGCAACACTAATGTTGTGGTAAGTACCAACCACTTTCTTCTTGGATTTAAAGCTCACTCTACAAGGTGGAACTTAGGCACGTCAACTGGACTGAAAACCCATGACTGCGTAGGTCACTGGCCCTAGAGCAGAATCTAATACCATTACATTGCTAAATGGACATAGTAACAAACTGCCCCCTAAGTTCTTATCCTCACCCATCATCAGATAAACCCATAAATGAGATCTCACCCATCATCAGATAAACCTGTTTTCAACAGACGGCGATTAATACAGAGATGTATAGTCAACACGCAGATAATAAGATACTGGAGGGATCAGCTCTAAATGGGACATGTGTATCACACTTCCCACCCCAAGTTTCAGGGATCATCATAGAAGAGGATATAGAAAGGTTGTAAGGGACAGAGGTGGTAGATATCTGGAGTAAAACAGTTTTTTCTGGACATGACACGGCCATTGCACACATGAACATACAGTGCCTGGGACAGCATGCACAAGAAATGTGTATGATCAAGCCAGCCAAAACCTCAGCATAGATGGGGGAGGGGCTCATCGATCCACTCTTGTTTCTGCAGCTATTGTTAATTGATAACTGCTGGGAGAGAGAGTCACTATTCTTCAAGGATGTGTCTCCTGAGAGACTATCCACGCTCCAGTAGATGTTCCTGTGTTCATGCACATACAGGTAGCATTAAGTGGACCCAAGGGATTTCAAAAACAACCACAAAAAAAGAAAGAGCATAGTAAACTGAGAGTAAAAGGATGTCAAAGCAAATAGGTAAAGAATTGTAGAAGGAAAGCGGGATGGATTTGCTCCAAACACATTGTATGCATGCATGATTTCTCAAACAAATAAAAATAAGATAAGAAAGAATACAGAAATTTCATGAATTTTTACTCAGTTGCCTCATGATAAACCGGGGTCGGGGGGTATTATCACAGCTCACATAGTGGTAGGAATCCAATCCATATGCAAAACATTTTCATAACATGAGTATTCATGGTGTCATTTCTGTCCCACCTTTTTTCTTTCCTTAGAAATCAGCAGAGATCATTCCACTTCCATTTCCTATCTGTCATTTAAGGAATGCTCTCTATGCATGAGAACTTTGAGGCAAGATATTTCTTATTACTCAGTATGATTTTCTGGAGACTCATCCAATTTATTCAGTGTAAAGTAATTTGTTTCTTTTTATTGCTCAATATCCTTCTGTAGTGTGAATATACCACAGTTCCTTCCCGCACCCATTGGAGGAAGTCTGGAATGTTTCTAGATTTTGCTGTTACAAATAAAGTTACTATAAGCATAGATATATTAGTTTCTGTGCAAACATATTTTTTTATTCTGCCCAGGAGTACATATGATAACTATGGGTTTGGCTGTTATTTTCTTCAGAGACTGTCAGCTGTCATTCAGAGTGACTGTGTTCACATTCCAATTATAAGTGTCTAAATGACTCAGTTTCCCTACAGCCTCACCACTCTATTCTACCTGTTCTTACATATCTTTAAACACTTATTACAACTTGTTTGTAATTTTCCTTATAGCAAAGAAGACTAAGCCCACATGTGCTGTCTTCTACCGATGTACCCTCAACGGTACAGAACTGTCAAGTGGAACCACTCTATCCATCTCTTGAACTCTAAATTTAAGCTCATTCTTTTCTAAAAGTTTAGTCATTTTACATTTTACATTTAAGTTTTTGTCCATTTTGAGTTAGTTATTATATAAGATAAAAGCATGAATTTAATAAAAAAGATATATTATGCTACTCAAATTTGATCATTACACATTATTTACATGTTTTATACAACACCCAGTTTCCCATACATCATACAGCTGGTGTTTAACAGAAAGAGAAAAATGAAAGGAAAAATAAATGTTAGTTTTATGTGTATAGTCCTATATTCTTTTCCATTAATCTATCTGTCCATCTCTTCATGATTTCTACACAGTCTATTACTGTAATCTCAAAAACAGGCTGATTGCATATTCCTGCGTTAGTATTGATTTAAAATTTGTATGATCTGGTCTTTTATCATTCCTTAAAGTTTTGTATAATTTATATACACACATACACACACACACACACACACACACACACGAACACACACACGAACACACACACAAAGACTCCTGCAAGGATTTTGATTGATCTTTACTATAGTGACTCTTCTAATCCACAATACCACCTGCACTTTCATGCATGTATATTGTCTCTGATTTCTTTCATGACGAATGACTAATTTGTAGTTTGTAGGATTTCTATACTGTACGTACCATGGTAAACTCATAGCTACATGTTTTAAGCAATTGTAAATGGTATTTTATCTTTAAATGTAGATGTATCTCAGGGTCCACAATTTATTTCTCCTACACAAAATGCAATTGCTGTTTGTGTGTTTGATGTTTCTGTGCTCTTATATCTTATGAGTCACTGTGCTAATTCTTTACTTCCTATCTTTTTATAGATTCTAAGGGTTTTTTAGTTAGACTGTAATATTTGTAAACCTACAGTCTTGCAAGGATAGTATTACTTGTACAGTCTATTTTTGTTCACATTTTTCTCTTCTGTCTGATTTGTAGTTAATTAATTGAACATATTTCATTTTACTATTTCCACAGTTGACTTTTAAAATAACTCCCAGGCATGTTAGTATAGTGGTTTTCTTTATTTTCTTAAAGTCTTTATTTCTTAAAAGTGATAGTTAACTTTTCATTTCATGACCCCCATATTCTTGAGTACTTCTTTGACACTTCTGAATATTGACTACTTCAGCATTTTAAAATATTGTCACTAGTGAATATTGTCTTATAGTAGATGCTTCTTATCCATCACATAGGGTTCCATCACAGCATCACTGTTACATCACGTTAGTGATGCTCCTCAATCATTGGCTTGTGTGCTGTCTGCCAGACTGCCCCAAACTGTGAAATTACATTTTGTTCCTCTTCATTTTCTTGTTGGCCTAACTCATAATCAACTAGGAGGTTGCGGTTCACTACAATATTTTTGCAGATACCTTTTGTAGGTTAATGAAGTTTCTTCAAATTTTTCATTTACTGGGAGATTTTAATTAAAATTTTCACTTCAGTAAATTATTTTTCTGCATTTTTAAATGAGCATATGATTTTTCTTGTTTAGTAGGTTAATATGCTATTATGCTGACTGTTTTCTAATGTAGCTTCTTTGTATAACTGAAACAAACACCATTTCTTAGGATGTGTTTGCATATAATGTGAAGGGAAGTACAGATTCAATTTTTCCTTAGTCTGCTTATGACTTTTGTGTTCACATTAATTAAGCATGTTACCCTGTAGTTTTCAGAAAATATCTTTCTGAGTTCACTATGTAATGCAAACCTAATGTAAAATAGGTAAAACTTCCTTTGTTTCTATTCTTTTTATAAAAGCATGTGGACTCGGGGCCATTTCTTTGTCAGATGTTTATTAGTTCGTGAAACCATGTGTTATTAATGTAGTACTTTTGGAAAAATCGTACTTAAATTTTAGGCTCTTCTTTAATAGATGCAGATTATTTCTTCCGGAATGAACTTTAGTATTCAGTACCTTTAAGAAAGTTGTTAATTTTACTTAAGTGATGAGATTATTGCATAACATAACAATGTTCAGTAAGCATTTCCCCCACTTCATCCTGTAATGCTGTCCTCTCTCTGACTTCTGACATTAGGAATTTCTCTCTTACCTCTTTTTCTTGCTCAAATTACCTACTTTTAAGTTATGAAAGGGCACAATTGCAAGTCAACCTCCAAGAATTCCCACTACATAATCTTCAATATTCTTGAGTTTGATGGTTTTCCTTTCTCGATTAGCTTATATTGTTGGCACACTTGAATTTAGAATAAGGAAATTATCTAAGTGGGCTTTGACTTGCTCATATTAGTTCTATACGTACCGAGTTTTCTCTGGTTAGTTTCAGAAGGGGAAATTCAGAGGTTTTGAGGAACAAAAAGATTTGGTGTTCCAGCTGTCTGGCAGGAAATGGGAAAGCTGAGAACAAAGACAGCCAAGAATGACAAGTGGGACCCAGTCCCACAGCCACAAAAATCCAAATCCTGCCAACATCTGAATTAAGTAGATTTTGTCTTGGAGTCTACAAACAATAAAACAGCCCTGCTGGTGTTCTGCTTTCGTTATTGTGACACCCAGGGCGGAGAACCTAGCACTACACAGCTAGGCAAGTGACAGAGAACCCTTAGATAGTAATTTTCCTTTAAGCTGTTCAGTTTGTGATTGGCATGTTGTTATGTAGCACTCTAAAACTAATAGTTGATTTTATTGACATCTTCAAAGAAGCAGTTTTTGACTTTATTAGTTACTTTATTGGTTTTCTTTATAAATGCAACTGATTTTTCTGAAGTTAATTTTTTCATTCTTTTTCATTTCTAATACAGTCACTAATTTTTATTGGGTTTAAATTAAATTTTCTAGTTTCTTCTTAACATGGTAATTTAGATTCCTGATTGTAGTTCTTTTCTTTTACCATCTTTTAAGTTAGGAATATGCCTGCAAAGCAGGACAGTTTGACATCTTGCTTTCCTATTTTTTAATATTTTTAATTGAATCGTTGTTATTTTGAACAGAACATCTCAAGCACTTTTAAAGATTTTTATACCTCCTTCCCCACCAGCACCTCCCATAGCCCCCCAACTGAAATCCATACATTCTTTCACCAGCATTAAGGTCTACTGTGTCAAGTTAGGGTTCCCAAATTGTTGGGGGTCCCAGCACTCAGGGCCAACCCGAGGGGAACTGAAGGAGCTCCGCCGTGGGGTGAGGGGTTGAGTAGGTGTAGAATCAAGACACCGATTCCGGGAGTTGAGCAGAAAGCCAGCAGTGGTGGTCTGCTGCAAACTTCTTATTCAAGAAAGAGCAGAGAGTCTTTTAGTTCTTATTAGCCATTAGCCTTATGGAGTGGGGTCCTAACTATAGTCAATGGCAGTTTGTTCCCAGGTAGATCAGGTTCTCTCCAGGTGCTGAGGAGAAACTGACTTCACAACCAACTGGTGTGGAGCACCATGCCCACGAGAACCATTCCTTCATTCCTCCTGGCAGGTGGCCTAGCCAGGCCCACCCTGCATTATGCCCAACAAAAAATGACCTCAGTACAGGTTCATCCACAGAGGTCTAGTCAGCCTGCCCAGAATCCCTCGCTTTAGGAAGACTACCTTATCCTCATCCAACAGTAATCAGTTGCCAATATTTCTTAAGCAAAGGTTGGGGGCTGCCGCCCATTTCCCCAGTTCCATGCTGGGTTTCTGTCTGCTTGAGTTAGCGTGTTTCTTGAGTATGCTGAAACCATTGCTGTAGGTTCATATGAGCAGAGCTCCAGGAGCTTGTAGGATTCTAGTTCCAGCCTCCTCACTGGCTCTTATAATCTTTCTGCCCCCTCTTCTAAAATGGTCTCTGAGCCCTGGGTGAGTGAAACTTAATATAGGAGTTCAGTTCAGGGATCCACACTCTGCAGATCCCTAATCTCCATGATTTAACCATTTGTGACCTTTTGTGTTACTCTGTTGCATGAGGGAGCTTCATTAATGCGAGTTGAAAGATTCATTAGTGACTTCTTTACCCTTTGTTCTACATTGTGTGAGCCTATAGAGGCTGCATTGTAGATGTGTTGCTTGGGTATAGGCAATCCACAGACAATATCTGTGTGTGACCAGCTGCAGTACTCTGTAGGAGTCTCCATCTGGTGCGAAAGCTTTGATGAGTGGTGACTGCAATGCTTGACTATAAATATAAGGATACATATTTTGCATTTAGTAAGAAGTTACATTAGCCTAGGGATATGAAAGCCTTAGGGATTTCTCTAAGATCTATGACTTCTTCAGTCATATGTATTTGACTGTGATTACAGTACCACACATGAGTTTCCTCCCACTGAATGGGCTCTAAGACCAATTAGGTAGCCGTTGATTGTCCCCAGTATAAAAGTGCCACTACTACAGCAGTGTTGAATGCTGTGCCAGTCATTGATGTGGTTATTTGGTCATGAAGCTGGTGCTGAATCAATGATTGGTGTTCTTCCTTGGCTACTTGCAAGTGTTCTTCAGAGCTATGAGTGCTAGCCTTCAGCAGAAATGGTTTCTAGGTCAGTTCCAGCTCCAATGCTCCAAATCTGGTCTCTGAAGTATGTCCTGTCTTTAGCAATAGGGTCTTGTCTTCAAGTTCTCAGAGGCACTCAAGGGCTGTAGCAATAGCCTGTGTAATTTGGGGAGTTTCTGAGACTACCCCTGTCAACAACTAAAGGAAGGTTTCTCCAGTCTGGCACTGTTTCTTGTTATGTAAATTAGAGCTATGCACATAGGCTCATGTAGAGATATTATATGTGGAATCTGTCCTTAGATTGTTAACTAATATGATTCCCTCTTTTGTTTTACACTAACTAGGCATTATTTATCCCCCCGATCTTTCCTTGTCTAACCTGGCCTCCATGCCTTCCCCATTTAAAGTGTCTTCATTTTCCCCATTTCTGCCTTGATAATACCAGTCCCTTAAGGCTCCACCTCTCTTGAGCTCCTTCTTTCGTGCTATCCCATAGTTCCTTGTATAACCCTCTCTACTCCATTTAAATAACCCTCTTTTATCGATTTCTCCCTTAGTAACAACTGTGGAATCAGGGTTGGAAAGGGAAAGAAGGAACCTGAGAGAGAAGAATATTAAAGACAGGTGTTTCTTTCCTATTTGTAATTGTATTACTCTAGCTAAGACTTTGAATAACATTAGGAACAATGGCACTCTGGTCTCATTTCAGATTTTAAGGGAAATTCTCAATATAGCATAATGTTGACCATAGGTTTGTCATTAATTATGTTGAGGTTTTTTTTCTTTCAAGCTTCTTCAGAAATTTTATATGAAGGGGTGTTAAATGTTGCCAAAGGACTTTTTTGCATCGATTGTAACTATTATGTGATTTCTGTCCTTAAGATTATCATGTGCTGTATTATTGTTATCATTTGCATATATTGAACCTACCTGTATCTCTGGAATGAAAACAACTTGGTGTATGATCTTCTTAATGTGTTCTTGAATTCAGTTTCAACAATTTTACTGAGAATTTTTACATCTATTTTTACTGGGGAAATTGTTTCAAAGTTTTCCTTTCATTGTTGCGTCCTTATCCGGTTTTAGAGAAAGGATAATTCTGGCTCTGTAACGTGTGCTAGTGCTCCCTTCCTTTTACTTTATGGAACAGTCTGAGCAGCACTGGTGACAACCCTTCTTTAACAGTTTGGCAGATTTCATCAGTGAATCCACCTGATTCTGGGATTTTTTGTGGAGAAACTTTCAATACTTTGTAAAACTCCTTGATTGTTGTGCATCTGTGATTTACTTATATAACTCTTTGTTTAAAGGTGGGAAGTTTCCCATTTATTGTAGGTTTTCACGTTTTGGGTGAGTAACTTTTCAGAGCTTTTCTGATGATTTTCTGGATTCATTGGAATGTGTCTTGCCTTTTCTTTTTTGTTATTGTTTTTGTTCATTCTTCCTTTAAAAATAATATTTTATGAGACTGGAAAGATGTCTCAGTGGTTGAGAACTGACTGCTCTTGCAGAGGACATGGGTTCAGTTCCCAACACCCATGTGGACTAACAACTATCTGTAACTCCAGTTCCAGGGGATCTGACACCCTCTTCTGGCATCCACAGGCATTGCACAACATGGGTGCATTTACATACACACAAGCAGTATACTCATTCACATAAAATAAAAAAATAAGTTACTTAAATAATATTGAACACTTTGAAATTTTCATACATGTATACAAATTTATTTGATCAGATCTATCCAAACATTCTCTGAACTCAAACTCTCTCCAGTCCTCTCCAGCTTTATATTCCTTTTAAAATAATCCACTGAGTGTAATTAGCACTAGCTGCATGCACATGGGGATGGGTTCATCTAGTGGAACATGAGCAACCTATCAGCAGCCACACTCCCCAATGAAAAGTGACTCTTCTTTCTACAGCCATCAACTGTCAATAGTTCCTCAGTTCAGAGTAGGACTTTGAGAGCCTGTGCCCCATCAATGTTAGAGTTTTGACTGCCTTAATGTTATGACTTAATGTGTGAAATGGCCACATCATGTCCAGAAGGCAGCATTCGACAGTTTTCCTCCCATCCCCTTTCCATGATTTTCACTGAATCTTGGGTAGAGAGAGGTTGATGTAGATGTCCCATCTACAGATGAGCACTCAGTCAATAATTCTCAGCATTTTCAATAGTTATGAGTCTCTTCATTAACCATACCCTCTGCAAAGGAAACTTCTTTAACTGCAATTGAAAGTAGCACAAATATATATTTAGAAGGTAGTTTGACAGCATGACCATTTAGCAGAAGAATAGCTGTAGACTCCCCCCCCTGAGTCATATGACCTCTCTTCTTCATGTGCTTTTGACCAAACTTACAATACCAAACTAAGGATCAGAGAACAGGCCTCAAAATTGACCAGAAAGCAAATGATTACCCTCATAATAGCTATACCACTAGTGTGTGAGTGGGCATATTTTGCCTAACAAGTCAGCATTGTAGCATGCAGAGTCCTATGCTAGATAAACCACTGACATTGTTGCCAGAACCCAAGTGTTGGCTAACTCTGTTTCCAAGGGATCTGAAATCCCTCCTTTGGCCTCCAGAGGCATTGGACAACATAGTGCACTTACATACATGCAGGCAAAAAACAAAAATAAGTTTTAAAAGAAAATAAAAATATACAGTTGAATAAAATAATAAAGTCAATTCAGGAATTGAAAAGTGAATTCATGAAAGAGGTAGAAATACTGAAGAAATCTCAAAACGAGATGAAGATGGAATTGGAAAACTCAAGCAAGTCAATTAGAAAAGAAATAGAAAGTCTTACCAACAAATTGAATCAAATGGAAAACAGAATAACAAGACTTGAAGATAAAGAATTGACCCACTCAAGCAAAGAACATGAAAAAAAATTAAAACCCAAGAATGGGGACTATGTAACACCATGAAAAGACCAAATCTATGAATTATAGGCATAGAGGAAGGAAAGGAACTCAGGTCCATGACACTGACCAGATCTTTAATACAATTATACAAGAAAATGTCCCTAAATTATGGAAAGAAAAAAAATCACACATACACAAAAAGCATACAAAACACCAAATAGGTAAGACCCCACTGCATATTTTAGTAAAAACACAAAATTTACAGAACAAAGAGAGGGTACTGAGAACTGCAAGATAAAAATTAGTTAGATATCATGGAAAACCCATCAGAATAACAGCTGACTTTTAAATGCAAACTTTAGAAACCAGAAAAGCCTGGAGCAATGTATTGCAAGTTCTAACTGACCATAGATGCCAATCCATACTACTTTATCCAGAGAAGCTCCCTTTCATATTTGATGGGGAAAGAAAAAAAATATCTTCCATTATATAAATAGGCTGAAAGTATACATGTCCACTAAATCAGCCCTAGAGAATATTGGAAGTAATACAATGGACTGAAGAAAGAAATAATCATACCCAAGGAGCTATGGGAAGAAAACCAATGAAGCTATAATTACAGAACCACAAAATAAGACTAAGAATACAGACAAAAAAAATGAGGGCAACCAATATGCACTTTTCAATAATAACTTTTAACATCAATGGCCTCAACTCCCCAGTCAAAAGACACAGGAATAGTTGAATGGGTTAAGAAACAAAGTCCATCTTTTTCTTGTTTACAAGAAACTCATCTTGATTTCTAAGACAGACATCACATTAAAGTGAAAGGATGAAAAAAAATATTGCAAGCAAAAAAGATCAAGAAAGAAGCAGATATTGCTATCCTAATATCTGAGAAAATAGATTTCAAACTAAAGTTAATCACAAGAGATAAAGAAGTCACTTCATTCTGATATAACCAAGAGAACATTATAACCATAGACACATAGGCAACAAACTTGGCATGCCCAATTTCATAAAGAGTAATGGACTTCAAGACACAAATTAAACCCAACTCTAATAGTAAGTGACTTCTGTACTTCACTTTCTCTAGTAAACAGTTATCTGGCCAAAGAATAAACAGAGAAATATCTGAATTAAATGGTATCATCCATCAAATGGATCTGACAGACATCTACAGAATTTTCCAGTGAAGCAACAAAGAATATACATTCTACGCGGCAGCCCATGAAGTGTCTAAAACAGACCATGTACTGGGGCACAAAACTAAGCACAACAAATACAAAAGTACTGAAATAATTCCATGTAACTTATCAAACCGCAATTCAATAAAGCTTAAATCAACAGCAAAAGAAGCTTTAGTAACGCCACAACCTCGCAGAGATTAAACAATACATTCTTGATGATGAATATATCAAACCCAACAGGTAAGAAGAAATAATAAAAATTAGAATAGAAATCAACTAAATATAAACAAAGAAAACAATATGAAAAGATCAATGAATCTAAGTTCTAGCTCTTTGAAAAGATAAACAAGCTAGACAAACCCTTAGCTAACCAAAAGAAAGAAACAGCAAACTCAAAGCAACAAAATCAGAGATGAAAAGAGAAACATTACAAGAGACACCAAAATAATCTGGAACACCATAAAGGAAGACTTTAATTTTAAAAATTTATTTATTTATTTATTTATTTATGTGCATGAGGGTTTTTTCTACATGTATGTAACAAGATCAGTGACATGGAGGTCAGAAGAGGGTGTTGAATTCCTTGGAACTGGAGTTAATGAATGATTGTCCACTGCCATTTGAGTGATAGGAGCCAAACCAGGAGCCTCTGCAAGAGCAACCAGTGTTTTTAACTACTGAACCATCTCTCCAGCTCACATAAGGTGATACTCTAAAAACCTATACTCCAGTGCATTAGGAAATATAAAAGAAATGGATGAATTTCTAGATTTAATGGAACTACCAAGTTAAAGAGGTCAACTTAAACAATCCTAAATAAAGAGCTTCATACAGTAATACAAACCCTCTATTCATAAAAAAAAGTCAAGCCTAGATGGATTCACAGCACAGTTTTACCAGACCTTCATTCCAAGAACAATAACAAATCTGCTTAAATTATTTAAAAAGATAGAAACAGATGGAGAATACCAAAACTCCTTCTATTAAGTCATATTATTCAAATAACAAAACCAGGTAAATACCCAGCAAAAAGGAAAGTTACAGGCCAATATACCTTTAGAATATAGATGCAAAGATTGTCAACAAAATACTTGAAAATTTCATACAGGCACATATCAAAAGATCATCCACCAGGATCAAAACTGGATTTCTTTTCAGAGCTGTAGGGATGGTTCCAAATACATAGGTCAATAAATGTAATAAATCATATAATTGGATGTGATCATCTCAATAGATATAGAAAAGGCCTTTAATAAAATCGAACATGCTTTCATGATAAAAGTCCAAGAGGGACTTCTATATCTCTACATAATTAATAAAATCGAACATGCTTTCATGATAAAAGTCCAAGATCTACTGAAGGCAGTATATCTCTACATAATTAAGGTGGTATATGGCTAACCCACAGCCAACCTCATTCTAACTGGAAAAAAAATTGAATCATTTCCATTAAAATTGGGATTGAGATGAGACTGTTTCTTACCACCATTTCTTTTCAGTATAGTGCATCACAGCCCAGCTAGAAAATTAAGATAAAATCATTAAAGGAGTAATTAATTGGTAAAGAAGAGGTCAAATTATCCCTGTTTGAAAATGATAATGATACTAGACATAAGAAATCAAAAAAATTCTACCACAAAACTAGAAATAACCAGCACTTTTAGCAAAGTAGCAAGATCTAAGAAATCACTAGTCTTTTAATATGCCAATAGCAAGCAGCTGAGAAAGAGATCATGGAAACATTCCCATTCTGACTAGGCTCAAAGGATGTTAAAAGATGTTAAAGATATCTACAATGAAGTTTGGAAAAAGAGATTGAGGAAGACATTAGGTGATAGAAAGACCTCCCATGCTCATGGATTGGTATAATTGATAATGTGAAAATAACCATCTAATCAAAATCAAGTTTAAGATTCAGAGACATCCCAATCAAAATCCCTATTTTTTAACTTGATCATATAATTATGCCAGTAGAAGATACAATTTTTAATAAAATAAGTATTATTTTACAAAGAGAAAGCTATAGACTAAAGCATTATAATTACAGTAACATGTTTTTTGAAATAACCTTATATGTCACAGTAAAGAATAAAGCATTAAAGTTTCACTCAGTTTTCAGAGTTGTCAATGTTGTTAAAACTGCATATTCATGTTCAGTGGAGTAAGATATAACAATCTATCCTTGTTCGTGGTTGATTAAAGAACATTTTTAATTAATTTGTTATTTTGAAACATTTCATTCAGATGAAGCAACCGATTTATAAAAAAGGAAAAAGCTTAAAATAGGTTCATCAGAAATTTTGAAATAATTCCATTTCACAAAAGCAGAAATTTCAATAAAATTCATTTTTTAATTCCATGATTAATTTTAAAAGCTTGCAAGTGTCTCCAGAGTCTAAAAGTCCTAGTAAAAAACCTTAGCAAAAATTTTTATCACAAATTTCTCTTAAATTCTGTCAATTTTTTGTAGTATTTTGTTTTCTACAAAAATCATGAATTGAGGGACAGTGAACATTAGCATAATTTAATCCACTGCTTTAGAATGGGTTACATTGTTGAAACAACTTGAGTTCCAGTTCTTTGTTCTTACATCACTGCTAACACTGGCCATTTAGAAACTGGATAAAAGACACAGGGTTGAAGCTCCAAACTGTTGCCATAAACTTGAGCTCATTGTATAACTGGAGTTTTTCTGAGCGACCTTCCATGTAGACTATAATGCACAAAAATAGGAAAAAAAGATATTCTAAAATTTATGTGGCATCGTAAAAGACCCCAGATAGCCAAAGCAACTTTAAGCATAAAGAGCAATGCTTAGGAGGGTTACTTTACCAGATCTCAAACTATATTACAAAGTTACAGTAATGAAACCAGCAGGATACTGGCAACAAAATGAAAGACCCAAACATAAGTACACACAATTTTGCCACCTGACATTTGACAAAAAAATGCCAAAAATAGACACTGGAGGAAATACAACATCCTCAATGAATGGTGTTGGGGACATTGGATCTCTACATGTAGAAAAATAAAACTAGATCCATGGCCTTCCAGCTGCACAAAAATTCAATCCAAATAGATCAAAGACCTCAATGAGAACTTGAAACACTGATGCTGTTAGAAGAAAGCAGAAACACTACCCTACAAGATAGCGGTGCAGGAAAGACTTTCTAACTGCACTTCCTTTGCTCAGGAATTAAAGCTAACAATTAACAAATTGGACCTCATTAAACTAAAACGCTTCTGTAGAACAAAGGAAACAACCTGTTGAGAAAAGAGGAAGCCCACAGAGTGGGGGAAATCTTTGTCAGCCATACAGCTGATAGAGAATTCATTTTCATAATATACAAAGAACCAAGAAAATATATGTACCAATTTAAAAGTGAGCTGCAGATCTGAACAGAGTGTTCTCAAAAGAAGAAAAAAAAATGGCTAAGAAATATTTTTTAAAGTATTCAACATTCTTAGTTATTAGAGGAATGCAAATTAAAATTACTTTAAGCTTTCATTTCACCCTGTCAGAATGACTAAGATCAAGAGAACAAAAAATTACAAATGCTGGCAGGAATGTGTGGAGAAGGAGACCTTCATTCACTGCTGCTGGGAACGAAAACTGGCGCAGCCACTATGGAGATCAGTGTGGAGAACTTAGAAACTAAAGTCCATCTACCATAGGATCCAGCTATACCACCTCTTGGCATACACTCAAAGGACTCAATATCCTACTACAGAGATACTTGCTCGGCCATTTTTGATGCTGCTCTTTTCGTTATACCTAAGAAATGGAAACGACTTAAATATCCCCCAGCTGATGAAGGGCATTACTCAGCAGTAAAGAAAGACAAAAATCAGGAAATTTGCAGATAAATGGGTAGAATTTCAAACTGTTGTACTAAATGAGAGAACCAAGACTCAGAAAAACAAGTGAGGCATTTTCTCTCATGTGTGGATTCTAGCTCCAAATCCTTGTATGTGAGTATACACACTGAACCACAGGAGCCAGGAAAATGGAAAGGAGCCATAGGGTAAAAGGGGGAAGAAGAAGCTTGAGAGAGGGATATAGTGGGAGATGGATATTATCAAGGGGGAAGTGAAAAATGGGGTCTGCTTTAACTGAGGAAGGAGGAGGGAGGCCTATAAAGGAACACAGAGAAGAAAGGGAGGTAAATAATGCTTAACTGATGTGAAGAGTCAAAGGGAAATGTAAGACTTAATAAGTCTACTGAAAAATGCACGTGTGTGAATACAACTGAGGGCTATATAACAAAAATCACAATACTTCACAAGGAAACCTCTCTTTGAGTTGTTGGTCAAATACTCCAAGATATTCCCCCACCAATAATACAGGCTGTTGCTACAACCCTTGATTGCCTCCAAAATTTGAAGGTAAGACCGTATTGTTGAAGACAGAACAAACTTCAGACACAGGAGTTGGAGAAACTGAGTTGAAAATGACTTGGAGACTCGCAGATGCTGAAGGAGGGAGGATCAGTTTCCTCCAGGAACTAGTTCCCTAAAATTTTATCTAATCCCAAAGGGGCAGCCCATAACACAGCTTTGCATGAACGCCACTAGATGGACTCAGTGATTATATATATATACATATATATATATGATATATGTGTGTGTACTTATGTGTATGCATATTTATACATGTATGTACATGTATTAAACATTAATCAAAGGGGACAAGAAGAGGGGAAGTGGGGGGCATGGGAAGGTTTAAAGGGAGACTGGAAGAGGTGGAAATAACGCAAATACAATATTCACGTAGGAAATTCTCAAAAACAATAAATATTTTTTTAAAGTTGAGTCTCAAGTTATATGCCCTGGAGCTGTGGCGTGGGAACACCTCAGTTGAACTTATGGACTCTTTTCTCTTCTATGAGCAATTTTGGCATTGAGCCTTCTCTCAGCACATGTCTGGTGCCTGTATAGATATCTTCACTGTAGTGGCTTTCCTTCTTTCATAACAGAGGTCTCTACTAGAGTTCTCATACTACATTGGTGGACTTCGGATATGTTACTCCAGAGATTGATCTACCTGCTACCCTGGGGCACAATGCTGTTAAGGTCCAGAATTACTATCAGCTGATGAGGTTTGCCCCCATCCAGCACAGGTGGGCCCATCATTCCTTGGGCATTTCACTGCCTGAAATGATCCTTTGCCGCCTGCTCTTTTCAGTCTGTCAACATCTAAATCCTCCCACTCTACAACTGTATCTTAGGTCTGCCTCATTATGGGGCAGTGCCAGGTTAATTTTAGGCTTCCTAACTTTGTCAGGTGCCAAGGACAGCTCTCTTTTTTCTTTAAATGCAGTTATTATTTTGTTTATATGTGTATTGCTTGCATCTAGGTAGGTACACCTGAGTCGTGCAATGCCCATGAAGGTCAAAAGAGGGTATTGGATCCCCTGGAACTGTAGTTGCTGATGGTTGTTAGCTGCCACATGGGTACTGGGAATTGAACCTGGGTCTTCTGCAAAAGTAATCAGTGCTCTTAACCACTGAGCCATCTCTTCAGTCCCACACAGCTCATTTTTAAACAGCCGATTACCTCTCAAACTCGTGACTGTCCATACCCTCCAGGTCAAATAGTGTAATAATTAGGATTCTTCTCCAGTGTGACCTACCCACTGTCTCAATAAAACTTGGAATTTGGTTTGACACTTGTGAAAGTTGTGGGCTTGTTCTGAGGGCAGGACTGCCACTCTCTTTGCACCAAAACCCCTGGCTTACTTTCCAAATGAGACTTCTCTTCCCCCAGTGCAAAGCTATGTGGCTGGAACTGTGTGTAACTTGGCTAACTTCATTTTGGTTCACTGCCCATATGGTCTCTACACTTTCAAAATGTTCTGTCACTATTTCAAAGCTCTTTCTTTATCACTGTAGAACAGAGTCTGTGCTTTTGTGTGTTTTTGTTTTTATTTTTGTTTTCTCAGGGTCTTCCTAGTCCCAGCCCACCTTGAACTCACTATAGGAATAGAGGCTGGCCTCTGTCTCACGGGAATCCACCTGCCTCTGCTTCCAAGGACTGGGATTAAAGGCACCCCCTCCTCGCTCCACCCAGGGTGAGTCTATGTTTTTTACCCTGGCTCTTTATTGGTAAATGTTTTAAATCTTTATCCAACATTTTACTTATTTAAGTGTCTTCGAATTCAGTAGAGTAGTTGAGGGGTTATGATATTTTGGAGCACCAACTTGGCTTTACATGTTTCTTGTTTTTCTGGGCTGTAATTTATACATCCGCTACTTTGGGTTTCTCTTTCCACATTATTTCTTTACTGGGCCACACCAGACATCTGGTCTGTCATCTTTTGGAAATTTACTTTTTTATCATTTTAAGTAACATTGAATTGTTATTGTTGTTGATTATGTCATTCAGATACTGGCATATTTCCTGGTTATTTGTTCCTCCAAAACTTTGAAAGGTTTGCTAAATTTTCTAGGTATATGTGTGTGTGTGTATATATATATATATATATATATATATATATATATATATTCGTACTTGTCTCATGTGCTTTGAATCTCTGTAGATCAGAATTAAGCAACCCATGGCTTTATAATTTGTTAACACCTTTCTTTATTCCTATAATAATCCATATTCTGAAGCCTACTTTCTTCAAAATAGTGACAGTAGCTCTGTTTTTCTTAATCTGCCATTATATAGATTTCTCTATGTTTTAACTTTTAGCTGAACTATGCATTTTTATTTAAAGTGTCTCTCATGCCTTATACAGTTCAATCTTGGATTCTTTTGTGTGTTTAGACCATTAGTGTATAAAGTGAGTATTGATATGATTAGAATAAAATGTATTGTCCTGCTAGTTTTATTTATACCATTAGCTCTGGTTCCCTGCTTTCAAATTAAGTAGTTTTGCTCTTCCATTTTATTTTCTCTATTGACTTACATTTATAATCATTCTGAAAGGTTTTACTGATTATTCTAGGGCTTATAATACACATTCACAATTTGAGTTGACTTCCAAATCACATCAAGCTAATATAAAAGTACCATAAAAGCCTTTTAACCACTCAGGCTCAGTTTCCTCCTTGAATCTCTTGCACATTTGTTACTGTACGTTATTTTTTTTTATGTTATAGACATAAAATATAGTGCTGTACTTTAACCTTGAAGCAGTTATCTTTTAAATCTGTAAAATCAAAGAAGAGATCATTGATTGCATTTCTAACAGTCTTCATTTTTCCCATTACCAAAAGGGTCTCTGTAAACCCAATTCTTTACATTTGAAGAACTCCCTTGTCATATCATTCTGAGTAAACATAACACTGATTTTGTTTATCCAAGAGGGTTTTTGTGTTACTTCATCTTTGAAAAACATATTTTCAGTGATGTCTATTTGGGATGCTTTGTTTTGCATTTATAATTTAAATAGAAGAAGAGGTACTTTCTGGGAAGACTACAAAGGAAGATCCAAAGTCATAAGCTCCAAAGCCAAACAGCAAGACCAAAAGCCCATGCCTTTATAATTTGTTAACACCTTTCTTTATTCCTATAATAATCCATATTCTGAAGCCTACTTTCTTCAAAATAGTGACAGTAGCTCTGTTTTTCTTAATCTGCCATTATATAGATTTCTATTGTCTTCTTCCTTGAACAAACTCTGAAGAAGAGTCTGTTGCAAGGCCGTTTCTCTGCAGGAATCATGTCTCTTTTATCTGCAGATTATTTCACAGTATTGCCCTTGTACTTGACTCCCACATTTTGGTGTGTCTGGATGTGTTTTGCCATTATTGTTGCTTTGCATGTTTTATATTTATCCTGTCAGATATTTGAATATGTTGGGTTTGTTAAACTATCTCATTCTGTCTTTCGATGTCTTGTGGGATTCCAGATGTGTTAGACTCTTTACTACTCTTCCATAGTACTTGTTTACCATGTTATGACTTTAAACTCATATTTCATTTTGTTTCCTATTGGATGGTTTGTGCTCACCTATTTAAAAGTCCAGAGGGTCTTTCTTTGACCGTGATTAATGTACAGACTGAAACTTCAAGGGCATACTTCATCTTTTGTACTGTGTCTTTGAGTTTCTTTAATGCCTTTAGATTCTTTCTTAGAAATTTCAAAAGTCTGTGATATCATCCATGTTGTATACCTTTGCAATTAGAACTTTTAACATATAAGAAATATCTTTTCTTTATATCTCAGTTTCAGCTGACTCGTTTGTCTCTTCAGATTGCAGTTTTTAATTTACTGTACGCCTTATAATACCACCTAGAAGCTAGGTATATTTTATGCCATAGCAGATACTAAGATAAACATATCATATGCTTAGAAGTGAATGTGGCTTTCATCTGGTGGCCTTCAATGTGAGAACTTTTGGTCATTCAGTTAAAAGTTGGGCCAGAGGCTGCAGAGATGGCTCAGCAGTTAAGAGTGCATACTGCTCTGATCTTGCAGAAGACTCAATTTTGTTCCCCAGAACCCATGTTAAGCAGCTCCCAATGATCCAACAATTCTGGCCTCCATAGTCAGCTATGTACATGTGCACATACCCATACATAAACACACATACAAACACATATTTAAAAATTAAAACTTTAAAAAAGTTTGAGCCAGCTCTGTAGCCTGCTTGCTGTTTGACTTTGGAGCTTATGACTTTGGATCTTCCTTTGTAGTCTTCCCAGAAAGTACCTCTTGCATCATCTTTTCACTGATCACATTTCTGTTCATGCACTATATTTGTTAGTGTGTCCATGACTGGAATGAGGAAGAGCAGAGTATTATCTGATACTTTACCTGACACTGAATTTAGGGATGATTTATAGTTTAATTCTTGAGCTTATTCCCATTCCTCTTCTGGATATAGTGCTTCATTTGGCAAATATTCTTGCCTCATTCCCAGTATAGAGCATTCTGTTCTTTCCAGTTGCCCTGCCCATAACCTAAAGTTGTAGTAGGATCCCGCGTCTGGTTTAGTGAGGGAGTGCTGTTGCCCTTGCTCTTGTATGTTGAGACATCTGTCTCTCAGGGCATGTAGAGGTTCAGGCAGAGTCGCTCCGACCTCTCAAAGTAGCCCTGTAAGGAAGTGTTTTCTCAAACTCTCTGGCCTTTCCTTTGAAAATCTGGTGTGTTCCTCGGAGAAAAACTTGCAGTAGAAAGGGAAACTTGTAATGTAGACAGCAGGTGCTTCAAACCTTCTTGTTATCTCAGAACTAGCATTTGGCATTTAGATGAAAATTCATGCTGAATATGACTTCTCTGGACCATATCTTGTGTGGTATTCGTCCGAGGGAAGCAGTTCTTGGCGCTAACTTTTCGACACTAGCTCCTATCTTCATAATTTGGTTAGTTGTTTGTCCTGAAAACTTACACCTTTGATGGGTTTAGTAAAAGTTAACTTAGAATCACTGTTGACAACTGAATAGGTTGTTTCAGATGACCAGGAATAGAACAGATCATCACCGTTGATTCACTTCATCATTCACTTTCGTAAATGCCCCATTCAGACATAGACAAATCATAAATCAGCCAAGGTTTTCTTTTTTAATTTTGGATTTTAAGAAACCTGGAATAACAAGACTGTGTCTCTCTCTTATTCGGGCTTTAGTTTTAAAATCTAGATGAGCTTTAAGTTTAGAACAGTTTTTGATTTATAGAAAAATTGCACACATAGCATAGAGTTTCCGTGTACCTGAGGCCATTTCCCTACATCTCTAGGTTGCTATAGTACATGTGAAAACATATGAGTTAATATTGACACATCATTATTTAATAAGCACTATGATATTTTCCTCTATTTCCCTCATTTCTTTTCTCCACAACCTCCTTTTTACTGAGGATATCACACTACATTCAGTCACCAACTCACTCTTGGCTTTAATTGCCAAAAAGTTTCTCAAGATTTCTTGGGCTTTTTTAAACTTGACAATTTGGGGAATGCTGGGAAGTTTTTATGATGAATAAATATACTTTTGATCATCTAGGGAGCCCTGGGAGCTTTCTCAGATCTTCCAATTGAGAACCAAGTGGGAACTTGGAGGAAAAGTCTGAGTATCAGCAACCCTGAGGCACTTGTCACTCATTCTAGTTAAAACTGAGCCTCCATAAATTTACCTAAATTGCTGGTGTCTCTGGGGACTTCCTGTTTCAGGTACATTCAGCTCTTGAGCATTTCGTGTTCCCCATCTTTGGATGCTCAAGGTAATTTGGATTCTGGAATGGTGACCTCATCTGTATCCTTTCTTTTGATAGGTTTATTTCCAGTGTGTTTATCTCTTTTTTATTTTAAAAGGAAGAACACTAAGCACCCAGTCCAGACTTTGGAGCTGAAACCATCTTTCCATTTTATTTATATATAATATCATCCCATGCTCTTGATCCTTCACCTGAATAGGACCCAACAGGAGATATTGTGCCTAATAGAAACACAAAGCTTAAAGAAAATGTCTGCAAGTTAAAAATGTAAGGAAATGGATCAAATGATATGGATTTGGATAGGAATGTGTCCGAAGGAAAAATATTCCATTAATATTTATGTATTAATTGGATTTTTAAGGATGATTCAACATTTAGTGAACCAAGGAATTATTCTCAAGTCTCTTCCAGAACCTTGTGTGAATTTAATATTAGCTAATTAACTTCTTACACAATTAATATACTTCAGTTTTTCCATGTCTTACTTGTTCTAAAAACTATTACTTTAAGGTTAAACATAGCTTTGGGAATGAAATAATGCCCTTGATTTTAGTAAAATTGTAGCATGATTTTGTTTTAAGATACGCAATGCTTTAAAAATGTTTAAGTGGCGGTGAAGAGTGGATGGGGAGGATATGGGAAGAACTCACACTTGCCATGAATAGAAATGCTATGTGATTCTCCCTTTACAGTGCATGATGTGAGATAGCATAGATATTTTTACCATATACTACTACTCTAAAAATAATGGACTGATACAAAATGAAAGAAAAAAAGAATGAGTTTATATAGATGATATTCTGCTTTGTTTATTGAAGGGGAAAACTCCTTAAAACAACCTGTTATCTGCTTGAGGGCTGAGTTTGCTTGTTTCCCTTGATTGTATTTACGCTTCAGACACACTATAACACTGATACCTGTGCACAGCTTTCGCTTTGTCAATTAACACACAACATGTGTCCTTAATAAAGTCACAGATTCAGTAAGAGTTCAGCTTATGATCACCAACATTTTGATTTCTTTTTTGTTCTTTTTTTGATATTGTTATAGTTGTAATGTTCGTTCAACTCATTCAGTTTGCAAAATAAGTTATAAATTGGTTCCCTAAACTATTTTGACCCATAAACTTTGTCTTGTTTTTGACAATGCTTTGTTACAGGTGATTATGTCATCATGACTATATATTTTGAATTGAGTAGAAGAATGGGATACTTCACTATTCAGACATATATTCCCTGTATACTGACTGTGGTTTTATCCTGGGTGTCATTTTGGATCAAAAAAGATGCTACACCAGCAAGAACAACATTGGGTAAGTGGTAAAAATAGAAAACAAATACACCATCCACAATTTTGTCCAATTTCAATACAGAACTATTCACCCCGAATGCCTTCCATTAGAGAGAGTTCAAATGTAATTTATTTTAGAGCCATGGGAACCATGCTTGGACTTTTTAAAATATCCAAGTTAGAGCCTTCTTGGTCTTAAAAAAGTTCCTTCTCAATGTACATATCAAAAGTATCAGCAGTTTTCTTCAAGGAAGTTTCAAATATTTAATTTTTGCAGAACCCACTTTTTAGACTACAAATTGTTCTGATCCTCATCACTGCTTCATGATTAGAGAGTGTGTTGTGTTTAGAACAGACTTCATATGATAAAACTGATAGAGCCAAAGACAATGCTGGATGGAATGGAATGCCACAGCCCATGCCAGTTAACCGTTTCAGTGGCTTCGGAGATGAGGCCTGTGATGAAACAGTGGCAGTCGGCACAGATCACTACAGTCATCAGGACTCTTTCAGTTGCCATGTTAATGGTGTTGTCAGAGGGCGTCCTCAGCATCCCACCACTACGCTATCGCAGCTGTACACACTGCTACCACACGGCGTATGGTAACGTTTATTCACTTAATAGATCGTTTAGTTACTCTGGTCTTGGGTTATGATCTGATCTGAAAGTGGATATTTGCAGTTCTCAGTCTTGGTGCACATCCCTCCAGCTCTCTTCATTCGTTATCTCTTTGGAGTGGGCTTCAGGTCCTTTTTCACACTTGCCCCACTGACGGCAGAAACTTTGAAGCCTGCATCAGGGCCTCTGAAACGCCCTGGTTTTTAATTGGCCTTTGAAGGGGATTTTGGAAAACCAGGTTCCCAGAATGAGGTTTTCTTTCCCTTTTTTAAAAAATATTTTATTGAATTTTTGTGTATTTCATACACAACATCGTAATTATCTTTATGTCTGCTTCCCCATCAGCACTCTCTCATAGCACCCCACTGGATTTCATGCATTCTGTCATATGATAAGGCCTATCATGTCAAGTTAGTGTTCTCAGATCAAAGTTCATCCACTGGGGTCTAATCAGTCTGTCTAGAGTCACTCCCTTCACAAAGATCAGCACTTCCTCACCCAGCAGTAAGCAGCTGCTCAATAGTTCAGCTTGGATTGGGGTCCGCTACCCATTTCCACAGTTCTGACAAGATTTTCAAACTGTCCCTGAGGAGTGTCTGGCCAAGAGAATCCTCAAAGTCTAGACTGATATTCTATCATTCTTCTTTGCAAAATGTCCCAGTACAAAACCATATAGAACAAAGTGTTTACAAGTCTCCAGAGGATGCTAAATTATTTCTTGAGAATCTACCTACATGACAAGATCTGTCACTGTCTTGTATTTGACATGAAAATATGAAATTGACTAATTACAAAGATACTCTTGGAGGAGGAATCTGATGCCCTATCATATTTGTTTTCTTATATATGTCTTTCCCATTTATAGCTACATATGAAACATATGGTAAACATGTTAAATGAAGCCTTAGAAAAGTTTTTGAAATAAATGATTAATCTGGTATGGTAAACATTCATTGTATAAATATACATTTAAATAAAAAAATGTTTCCAGCTAGGCCCCACATGCCTTATTCTCATTTAAGTTGGTAAAAGTACAAAATTTACAGTAGTAGTAGAATATTACTAACTAAAACCTAGAGAATGTGTTAGTGAGTGCATTAAATAAATAATGTAAATATAAAATCCCATTTCAGCAAACCTGTCTTATAGAGGGAGACACCAGCTTCATGTGGAGCAAAGATTGTGATAGTGGACAGTAACCAGGATCTGCCCACTGCTGCTGGTTCTCCTTAATTGTTCTGATTGGAATTCCCACAGAATATGGAAGCCTGGTTATCATCCTCTTCATTTGCACAAATTCTACAGGAATTCACTGGCCAGGAAGACAAATAGCCATGAGGGCTGAGATGCCTAGTTGTGCTGTCTTTCTCAGTGGTGCATGTCTGCTCTCTCCACCTTTCCTGCTTACCCTGTGCCAATTTGATGGCTCTTACTGGTAGCTTTGGCACTATAGAAAATCATTCTTTTGACTCACTGAATTGTCTCCTATGGTCTTGAGTGTTCTAGTTCTCACTGAGACATCCGCTCTGCAGTGAGGTATATATGTGCTGCTGTCCCCTTACTAAATTCTCCATTTTCGATGATGGGGTTTTTTTTGAGCAAAAGTGCCTAGGGGTGGAACATATTTAATATAATGTAGCAGTTGAATTATTTCCAGGGACAATATTGAACAAGAAATCGGGGCTAGAGAGTTGGCAGACATTCTGTGGAAGATCCCGAATGAGGTTTTAATTGTGAGTTTGTCCAGTGTTGATCCAGTGTGTTTGCGTGCTTGGTACATTATTACAAGATGGATTCCAATAACTTTGTTGCTTTGTGGCATAACCTTGATTACAACACATGCCTAATGGACTCAGGAAATGCTGTGGCTGATTCCTGAATGGGTCAGTGAGTGGAAGACTCACTTAGAATACATGAGGGCCTGAAACTTCCATGTACCAGAAATCAGAGTAAAAACTCAGGTGTGAGTAGTAGTGTCTTACAGGAAATTATATTCTAGCCATTGCCAAGTAGATTATAGCCCAATCTGTGGATGAAAGGAGGCCAGTCCCAGGCCACACACAGAGACAATGAAGAAGACAGAGGAGTGTAGGCAGCATGCCCAGAAAACGGAGAAGAGCAGCAGATCCTATGCATTTTCTGGTGTCTTCTTACCTGGGTTTCCCAGCAGTACACCTGGCTGGCCCTCCATCCATGAGTACACTGTCAGTGCCAGGGACTGGCATCTGCTTTCTATTCCACTGGCATGGCAAACTGGAAAGGCACCTTTAGAACTCTGATTTGGTTAAGGCAGAGCTTCTTCCTGGTCTACCAGCATAGAACCAAGCCACAGTATTTGCCAAAGTATTCTACTTGACAATAGAATTCCATGTGTGATGCTTAGGTGAAAATATGCTGGAGATTCGGGATAAATTCAGATTTGGAGCCTTAATGTTGTTGAGGTCACAACAAAAATTTAAGTGTGGGGATACAGAGATGACTTATTGGTTAAGAGTACACATTGCACTTTCAGAGGACCTGAGTTCGATTCCCAAGACCCTCAAGTGGCTCACAGTTGCCTGTAATCCAGCTCTAGAGGATAAGACTTCCTTTTCTGACCTCCAGTATCATCCCTACACAAGTGGACAAATCCACACACAAACACATACAATAATTCTTTTTTTTTTTTTGAAAGAATGTATTACTTCTGGGAACCTACCTCATTGCCTCAGTTCAGGTAAACAGAACTTACCATAGACTGTTCAAGAAAGAAGACACAATGTTGATAAAAAAATCTCTTGATAATAGCAGCTCTGCTTGGGTTCAGAAATTTTAGCAATGAACCAGAAAATGGCTCTTCTTTTCAACTTGTATTAGTTACTTTCTCTATGCTAAAATACCAGTGCCAGGTGTATCTTAAGAAAGCTTTTTTTTGGCTTCCAATTTCAAAGACCTAGATGTCCATACTGGTTGGGAAGGCATGGCAACAGGAGAGAAAGCTGAGAGATCACAGCTCAACCTCCACACTCGGGAGGCAGAGAGTAAACCGGAAGTAAGGCAACACCCACCACCAGTGACGATTCTTCCATCAAGGTTCCATGTCCTAAAACTTTCATAGCTTCTGTTACAGTTCCACCAACTGGGGACCAAGTGTTTGAATACTTGAGTCAATGGGCATTCCTTATTCAAACCACTGTACAATTCCTATCTCCACACTGAAGCTAGTCTTTTGTGTTTTCCTGTATCCTCAAAGTCTGCTTACTAAATCCTAACATTGCACTAACTTTAGAATTGTATAATATTTTCTATCAGATTTTTGCCTGACTTTGAATGTTTTGATTTACATAGACAGGTACCAAGTCTGACTCTTTAGACAAGAAGCTGTGTAATTTCTCATCCATACAGATTCTTTTATGTTTTCTCTATTCTTGGTATTTATTCTTCCATTTGTTCAAACACAAAGTGTTGTGTACTAACAATTAACTAGCCGGAGAGCACTTTACCAAGATTTTATAGAAAATTCATGATAGACTTTATAAATGAGAAAGCAAATATATTGATACAAATTTAGTATCTAATATTGGGGTTATGATCTCAAAGTTACAAACATTACGTGGCACTATAAGCAAACCTTTAAAGTTCAGCTCAAAGCAATAAAATATGTAGTACTGTTTACAGAGCTTAAACCATGAAGTCCTACAAAGAATATTGGAGAAACCAAGCAAATAGAAATAATAGGACTGTGAAGACTATTGGATAGTAATACTGAATAGCTTGGAAGAACAGAGAAGCTTCATTACTTCAAAAATATTTGAGATACCAAAAAGCTTCACCCAGAAATAAAGTATACTCTAGATCTTCTTTAAATAAAGCTTAAACAAGATAAAGGACAAGCACCTTGTCTGTCATGATAAAGCATTCACTGTGCCTTGGAAAAAAGATAATATACTGCAGACTCGCATACTTCTTATAACATATTATCCTCAATATTGAATGTAAAATGAAAGTTGATCATGACATTCTAGGAAGCAAGAAAATACAGTCCACGATATTAAAAAGGGACATAATAGAAAAAGACAATTCTGATACTGAACCATCAAATGAGGGCCTTAAAGTAGCACTAACACAGTACAATGAATTTAAAGGGAAATATGAGTCTAATGAATGAAGAAATCGGTTATCTCATCAGAAAAGGTACAGAGACTGTCTCAGATGAATTCTACAGTGTTTGAGCTCAAAAATTCATGAATAGACTGAGAAATGATTGAAAACGTCAGGAACAAAAGGTATGTGAAACTGAAGACCATCACATAAAGCATGTCTAAGTTGAAGAGCAGAGTACTAATGAGAGTTTACAGAATGAGCACAATCTTAGTGAACACAGCGAATAGAAGAAAAAAAAACGAGACAAAATGTTTAGAAGAAGTAATGTTAAAAACTTCAAAATTAGTAAAAAATACCAACCTACAACTTAAAACATCCTAGTGAAATCCAAGCAAAGACATTATAATCCAACTATTGAAAATAAAAGCAAAATCTCTTAAAATTAGTTGAATGAAAATATACTTTTAAGCTAGGCTTGTGGGTGTGCACCTATAACCCCCTTCTCTAGAGAGTCTAGGACAGGAAGAGCTGGAGTTCAATGCCAGCTTGGGCTACAATAGAGACACTGTCTCAAAAAAGGGAAAACAAAAGCATGATCATTTATATGTGGCTCATCCTCATGTGCAAGAATGAAGGGCAGAGGACAAGGAATTATCATCCTTAAAGTCTCAATATGAGAGAGAAAACCTGGCAACTCAAATTCTGCATTCAAGGGAAAACAGACTTCCAAAATCCTGCTTGAATAAAAATACTTTTGATGAAACAAAGCTGAAAACCTTGTCACAGAAAATCTGAAGCTAATTAGACTAACAGAAAACTGATAGACAGTCAGAATTGTAAGAAGGAACAGACTACACCAGAAATAATAAATATTGATAAATATTAAAAATTGGCTTTCTGAGCCAGGCCTGGAAGCACAGTCGTGTGATTCCCACAGTAGCAGCAAGATCATAAGTTCAAGGCCAGACTAGACTACAGAATGAGTTCAGGGCAACCCTGGACACATTAGTAGACCCTATGTTAAAACAAAAAGTGAAAGGAAGGCTGGAGATGTAGCTCAGGGCATTTACTTGGCTTGTTTGAAACCTTGAGTATGATCTGAACACTGGAAAAATTAGCTTTCTGTTTATATTCCCTCCATGAACATCAAAACAATGAATTGCCAGAAGTAGTATGCAACCTATTATAAAAAAATGCAGCAATAAGGACAGGGACATACAACCTCAATGAGAGAGTGGTATTAATACAAGTAGACTGTAGTAGGTTAAGAATATATATTGTAATCTTTTGAGAAATCGTGAAAGTATAACAAAAAACATACCTATAATTTCAGCATAGTAGTTAAACAGAAAAAACATTTAACCAGAGAGAACATAAAAAAAAAAAATCTGTGCCATGAAAACAGAGGAAAGGGGAAGAGAAGGAGAAGGAAAGGGAGAAGGAAGGAGAAAGAGGAAGGAGGAGAAAGGAGAGAAAAATGACAGACTGAGCCTACATAAAATGATGAGATGGTAGACCCAAGACCTGGAAATAGACTCCCTGTCATTGAACTAAAGGGTAGACATTGTCAGAATGGCCGAGAGTGCACCAACAATGGAAAACATGCTTTTAAGATTTAAACATAAAACTTCAGGAAACTTGAAAAAATAGATTAATATAAAACATACCAACATGGCCAACTAAAATCAAGACTGTTTTAGAGACAAATAGAAGCATTTAATAAGGACAAAGTGGGTAAATGCAACCAAACAACAGAACACTTACACCTGGGTACTATATCACAGCAGGGCTTCACTTTAAAAGAAGCAAAAACTTATCATTGAAGTAGAAAGTTCAAAACTACAACAGAGCTGGAGGGCTGAGCACCTCTCCACTGGATGAAACGTTTTTTCTCTTCATAATTTTACTTTCTGTGGTTTCAGTTACCTACAGACCACTGAGGTCCGCAAACATTAGATGAAAAATCCCCCAAATAAAAAACTCATATGTCTTAAATTTCACTATGTGCTTAATAGAAGAACAAAGTCTTGCTCCTGGTGACTCCTCCTTTGTCAGGTGTCCAGAGTGTACACCCTGTCAATGCAATCTTAGTTCTCAAACCAATGTCACGGTACCAGAGTGCTCGCATTCAAGTTACCCTTATTACACTTAACAGTGACCAGATACAGGAACCTGGGTGCTTACTGTTTTGATATGTTTAAGAGAAGCCAAGAAGTTTTCCCTTTAAGTAAAAAGAGAAAATTATTGACAATAAGAAAAAAGTCATCTTCTGATGTGACGATATTAAGGTCAGTCACCTCACTTCATCACTAGGCAGGCACTGTATCACCTCACATCATCCCAAGAAGAGGATGGGCAAATATGGGACATGTATATTTTGAGAGATGTTCTGTAGTTTTATCCCAAGATACTGTTATTATTGTACTATTGATTATTAGTTTTCTTTTTGTTTTACTGGTTAGTTATATTTTATTGTACTTAATTTATAAACTAGGCTTAATCATAAATATGTATAAGAAAAATCATAATATAGAGCCTGTCACTACCAGTAATAGGCTTCCACTGGGGCTCCAGGAATGTAGCACTCGCTGATAAGGAGGAACTACTTTATCAGTACAATACACAAATAACATACAAAACTCAGTAAAAGTATTTAGTACCTGAATAATACTGTCCACGTGTTATGGTTTAAATCTGAAATGTCCCCACAGGCTCATGTTTTGAACATTCTATATCTGGTGCTATTGGATGGAATCTTTGGGAGGAGGAGCCTGGCTGACAGATGTAAGCTGCTAGGTATATACCTCCTCTGGTTCCAGCCTGTCTTCTCTGTGTCTTTGTCTAGTAACCATATGAGGAACTCTATCATATGCTCTCTCTTATAACTTCAATGTGAAATGTCAGCCACAGGGTCCTTGTTTGAACGTGTGGTTCCCAGGGAATGATGCTGAATTGAGAAGCTCAGAAAATCTGGATACAAGACCTAGTTAGAGCAGGTGTTTGACAGGTCTAGCCTAGCATTTGCTCTGAGCAATCTGCTTCTTGGTCTGAGATGTGAACAAGCCATGTGGCAAGTTCTCACCACCATGGGCCTATCCCTGACAGCCACACCCTTCCTGCCATGATTTAGTAATGCACCCTAAACTATAAGCCTAAATAAATCTTTATTCTCTTATATTGCTTAGGTCAGGTATTAGTCACAGAGACAAGAAAGTAACTGACACTGGGACACTGTGGCTATGCGTGATACTGTGGAGTCTACAAGTACGTTTGTCACAGAGACCCAATTTCTATGTCCTACCATACACAAAAACCAGTTCTACATGGAACAAAGTCTTAGTTTGTAAGCTAAAACTGTGAAATTTCTAGAAGAAAATTTAGGAGTCTAATACTGGATTACATAAAAGATCTCTCACATAAAGGAAAAAAGCTTAAATGAGGAAAACTTAAGAATCTTCGTGACATAAAATGTTTGAACAAATAGATATTTCATGTTATTGGACAATATACAACATCATGAAAATTTTATTAACTATATAACATTGGGGTATCTTCCTCAATGTAAATCCCATCTCATTTCATTGGTAAAAATTTCTGTTGGATTAGGATAAATTATGATTTCATGCATAAGTCTTTATCTTAATGGTTTCTGGAAAAATATGTGTTGTAAGTAGGACTACTTTTAATTGTCATGAAATAAGATTTTTAATCTCATAAACTAAGTTCCAAATATCCACGATAATGTCAAATGTCACAGATCATTCCACAAAAATAATTTTGAGGTGGCACAGATGTTAGCTTTATATGAACAGAATTCTAAACTAAGCTACAAAAATATGCATCGATCAGCACACATAGACAAAATGCAAAAGAGCACCGCTCAGCGAGACAGCCACAAGTACAATGAAGAACCAGACACTTCCAGAGCAGAAAATACCCACACCAGAAATGAAGTAACCCAGAAAGCAGTGTTTCGAGGGGAAAAATGTGGACTTCAATGTAAAGCAAGAGAAATTATTATGAGTAACAATGGGAGATAATAGACTGAAAAATATCAGCATACAGTTCTAAGAGCTTATGAATACCCAGGGAAAAAAAATTCTTCTATCATTGAAGTTCCAGAAGAAACATATAAGGCTGAGAAAATACTCAAAGACATAGTGACTTAACTTTTCTCAGATTTTGCCAAAAGCATATAAATGTGCATATTCCAGAAACAAAGTAAATTTCAGACAAGATGAATCTAAATAACTTCATGCTAAGTCAGATTATAGTCAAATCCCCAAATTTAGAGAAAATCCTTGAAAGAAGTGGAGAAAAATAGTGCCATTATGCCTGCAACCCCACACAGCCTGAGTGACAGGAGAGTCTCTTCTGAGGCCAGGGAGGGCGGAAACAGCCTGAATCCTATTCCCACAGACACAATTCTCAGATAAAGGAAACCAAAATGAATTTGTTCCTAGTAAATAAACTCTATGTAATGGCTGAAAGAGTTCTTGAAATGGAAAGGAAACAAGAAAGTGAAATATTTTAAAATACGAAGTAAAAGAAAGTGAAACTATGAATAAGCAAAGTGAAAATGTCTTCTGTTGAGATTTATGACTTCATAATGTTGATGGATGCAATCCTTAACTATTTAAAGGAAGTGCTTGGGTCAGTTATACTGTGGTCATGGAAGAATAAAGGACAGTGAGCTTTCTACATGTCGTCCGAGCTGACAAAATGCCAGCAGGCGTTAAATGGTGCCAGGCCACTACTTGGAGGAACCTGTGAAGTCCTCGACCAAGTAATGCACAATCAAAGGCAGTACAGGGACTGAAGCTGCTGATGCTTAGCTTTATAACCTGGAAAAAATCAAGAATGAATTGTACAAGGGGTTGAGGTAACCCAGGGAAAGGCAGGAAGAATGAAAATAAGACAGGAAGCCAAGCAGGCAAACAAAACACAAAGTCACATGGAATAGAATGTCATAAATATTGTGATTCCAGTCATGTAAACTACCAAAATATTCAAATTACAAAGAAGAAGTTAGAGTATAAAAAGCAGGCTCAGTGATATTTTCAGAGTAAACAGCTCATAGTGATACTGAGGACTGATAGTGGAGAAGGCGGGAGCTTGCACTTTATTGGGGGTAGGGGCTGGAAATCAAGAAGCAGAAGAAACTACAGCGTGTGGAACATCAAAGGAAAAACATGATGGCTACAGACCACATCTTCCTCTGGGAAATATTTAGAAGGCAAAATATTAAGCCATATTAGACTTGCTGAAAGCAATCAGTCCACTTACAGATGTCCCTCAGTACAGGATAGAGTTAGGTCTCTACAACTTATTGTAGCTACAACTCAGAAATACACTGAATACACCTCACCCGCTGACCTTCTGACTCCTAACAATGTACTGTGGGCCACCCTGCCATCCTGGTCATATGTCCATGAACTGTGCTGATGCCCCTGTCTAGTGCAGAGGGAATAATTCATCCCACCTGCTTGGGAAAGTATTGAGTCAAAATTCAAACTATTGTTGTTACTGAGCATGCATCTTTTACATCATCATAAGGAAAGAAAATCCTAAGTAAAACTGTCATAAGTCAAATTTTGTTGGCATTTTAATGTTGCTGTGAAGGTTGCTATAATTCTTATTAAAATCTTGCTTGGAAATCATGTAGACATTAGAATCAAAAGCGAGCTTGCATTAAGTAGCAACAGTGCAGAAGCTGACAGCACAATGTGTTAGAAAGAGATGTCCTAAAAGGGACCTTTCATTCTTGTGTGGTGTCCTCTTACAAGCTGGCAACTGTCCTTTGTTCAGGCATCACCACAGTGCTTACCATGACCACACTCAGCACCATCGCCCGGAAGTCCTTGCCTCGCGTGTCCTACGTCACTGCCATGGACCTCTTTGTGACCGTGTGCTTCTTGTTCGTCTTTGCTGCTCTCATGGAATATGCGACCCTCAACTACTACTCCAGCTGTCGAAAGCCAACTGTCACAAAGAAGAAAACATCGGTGAGTTGCAAGGATAGCCAAGGTTTTCATTCTCACCGAGAGGCAGTGAGAACATAGTTTAAGGTGCTGAATGCTGTTGTATCACAGAACATTTTATAAAATTCAGTAATGAGGTCGTTGAGGCAACATGACCGTGAAACCTAGACCAGGGTTCGTCTCTCCAGTTTAACAGCATCACCAGCTGGTGACAGGGATAAGCTTGGGCATGCTTTAAAGACTAGAGATCACCACAGCATATTTCTAATTGTTTTCTTCTGATTTACAGTTGCTACATCCAGATTCCACAAGATGGATTCCTGAGCGAATAAGCCTACAAGCACCTTCTGTATGTATACAGGTGCCAATGTTTATGAGAACTTTAACTAAATTAAACTTGAATGGAGAGATATGTTCCTTATGAATGTCTGATTTCAAGTCCAGTGATTGCTTCATTTGATCTTTAAAATTTTTTTGTCCTAAGAAAAAAATCAAATTAGAACAGTTGCCAAGTAGGAAAAACAGCCCAACATTTCCACACAGGGAGATGATGGGCACGCATGTTCTGGGGTCACTGTACGCATCCAAACAGAACTAGGTGTTGATCTATACATTGTCTTATAAGCTCATTGGTAATTAGTTGCTGTGCTATGAACATTTCTTGGCCAGACTTTGGGCTGATCCACAGCTTTCCACTTCTCAATACTGTTTTCACTATCATTTTGCACATATAAACCTGTGATAATTTACTGTACTAAGTGCCAAGAAGCAGAAGACTGTACCAAATGGATTGCCTGCTCCTTACCAAATGGCATCACAGCTCTGATGGCCTGCCAACATACACCTCTTAGAAATCCTCGTTTGGTTTGACAGCCAAGCAGAAAATATTTTTTATTTACATTTCTTTTTGTGGGCTGATTTTAATGTCTTTTAACTTTTATTAATATTTTACCTATTGAGCCACATTTCCAGTCAAACTTTTATTAGTATCTTAACGTAGCAATTCAGCAGTTATATCACATATACTATAATATAGATGTATAGATATATAAATCTGTATTACATTTTATAGAATACCTGAAATGTATTAGTCACATATAGACTATTTGGGGACACTAGTCTGCTTTTATGATTTTTATTCTGGTTTTTGTTCCTCAGTGTTCTTACATGAGCCCTTTCTACAGGACTGTTTTGAAGTCCCATACTATCAAATTACCAGCGTTTCCTTTGTGGTTTCTAGTCCCTGTGTCCTGCTTGTAAGTCCTCCTTCCCCTGAGAATAACATAACCCCACCCTTGCTTTCTTTTGAACACATTTGAGAGAGTATATGTCTAAATATAAATTCATTTTATACTCACAACAAATGAAAACTGAAGCACGGAGAAATTAAACTTTATAGATACTGGTAAGAAGGTTGCTGTAATGAAAACTGACAAATTTCATTTTAAATCACTGATGTGTTTACCACTTTCATCATGTGATGTGTCTTACTGGAATCCTGACTTTTATTCCTTTATTTGTATTCATTCATTAGCTCCACTGAGCATTTCTTTCCCACCTGTACATCACAGGTGGCTTTCTAACAGTGAGTTCTACCTTATGTTTCCTGCATCTCAGCCTGTTTTTATACAGACGGTATGTAATCTGCACTATGTGAATGTGTAACCTGGAGGTTCTGGCAGAAGAGTAGTGGGCAAGACACTCGTCAGTTACAAGAAGCCAGCAAATGGTTCCCAGTAACATTGAAGCCATAAGTGATTGCTGAGTGACAGGTGCCAGTCAGAATTAATAATCTGAGGCCCCAGGAACACATTTTCACGTACAACCAGGGACCTGGGAGCTGAAGGAAAATACTGATGCCTTCAGTGTATAAATGATGCTGCCAAAACAAAGGAAAAATGATCCTTTAACACAGAGGGGGTAAAGATGTGGAAAAATAAGTAAGTTCATTTTTCCAGAAGAAAGCAAAAGGTGCCAGGCCAGGTGAGAAGATATCCATCCAAAGCCTGGGCAGTCAGAGGAGATTGGCTTTACCTGTTGGCAAGAATTACATTTCAACTCAAATGGGAAACCTCCAGAGTGAAAAGGGCACACCCAGACTCTGTGAACTGGTTTGGCTGGGGCATGTTGTTCCCACTGCCAGTACCTCAGTTCTCTAACTTGCTAAATGCACGACTAATGCCCTTCATGGGCCTGGAAAGCATGGTGTTCAAGAAGACATGGGCCTGTGTCACATACGTAGGTGAACGAAAAAGGAATCGGACACTGGCTTTGCCAGATGATGCTGAGAGAAGCATCCATCAAATCTTCAGCTTTGTTTAAAATACTCCTCACAAATGAGAGCGTACATGTAGAAAAGTCCTCACACAGCACACAGTAACCACTTAGGGCTTGTAACATACTTTATTTGATTTCAGTCTTCTGAAATGAAATTCATCTCATGTCAAACCCCTAAGCTATCAAAACACAAAGCTCTCTTTCAGTTTCTCTTGGAATCTCTACTGGGCTTCAGTAACTATAAATTTCTATTTCTTTAAATGAAGACATTAAATGGAATTTCCTCTTCTATCCCCAAAGTCCTTGCTTTGTCTGTGATCTCTGAAGTCACTCCCTCTAGTGAGCTGACCCTGTCCCTGGAGAGCTATCTGGTGCCCAGTCTGTCTCAGAGTCTTCCTTTAGGGCTTTCCTACTCTGTCAAGGCCAAATCTTCTTTGCTCACAGCCCACAGTCTCTCCACTAATAAGGGGCTACATGATACATAGGGTTGAAACAATGAGTGAACGATTGCATGGCTGAGAGCTGCCATAGCACACATAAGAAAACTTTTAGTGGAGTTGTCTAATAAAGACAGATTTTCCAAAATGGAATTTTCCAGAAAGATATAAATTCCTCTGACATAATGGGGAAGAGGCAGAGATGAACTGGTGATTTTGATACATATTCAGGTTTCAGACTCATGAAACCAGAGGATTACATCACCATCAGAGCCGGGGACAGCAAGACTTCCACCTCTGACATGGCTAGAGCTCTGGAAGTTTCTGCACAGTCAGGTGCTGCTGTCACAGAGATGGGTAGCCATAGCTTGTGAGGATGCTTTCCCCAGTGAACACCTGGCCCAAGGCATCCTGCCTAGGACTAAATGACTACCCCCAAGTATGTGCGTGCATGCGCGCGCACACACACACACACAAGCACGTTTCCCACGTGTAAGGATGCTCAGAAGGATCCAGGGAGTGAGTCTGAGTATGTTTGCCTTTATTCATGACATCACATAGTCATGAATCTAGCCAGTCAATTTAAGATACAAAAGTACAGGTAAAGTATGCCAGTGGCTGTGAGGAACATTTCTAATGAATGGTGACAAAACTGGATACATTTCATGTGGCATAGCTTATAGTCTAATGAAAGACCTCATTCTCCACACTATGCTAACCCAGGGCAAAAAGGACCTAGCCAGCCATCTCAGAAATGGCCTTCTGGAGCTGATCATGGTGATACAGGCCTGTGACATCAGCACTATAGAGACAGAGACAGGAAGACCAAAGTTCAAGTCTAGTCTGAACTACACAGCAAGTTCCAGGCCAGGTTGGGCTACTTAAAGGGGACATTGATTTGAAAAAAAGTAAAGTAGACAAGTCCTTTCCATTTTCCTCCATTACTTCTGTTTAGCAGTGCATCCCCAGTGCACTTCACTGCAGAATATGGTTGATCATCCCTCAGAAGAGGTGCGCAACTGAATGGGCAACTCACCGAAAGGCCGAGGAATTCATTGGAAACCACTTCTCAAGGACAGAGTGATTCCTCCCCAATTCTCCTTTGTCCTCCCTCATTTTGTAGGGCAGTAGTGCTTGGGAGTAAAGAACATTTCAGACATGCAGGCCTTTAATTATTGAGAAGCCACTGCACAGAGAAAACTCACAGTGCCATAATTACATGGAACAAGAACACTTACTTCAGCACATCATACTTGTTACTGTTTGCTGTTTCAAAAATTAATCTCTCCATGCTTCAGCATACACATGGCTTATCATTTAAGGAATAAATCTATGATATGTGTATATGTACTTCAAGCTACCAGAATTGAGACTTGAAGTGGTTAATACACTTTGAAAATGTGGTCAGGACGTTTTACAACTGCAGCAATGTTTTCTTTGCACACCGAGCTGCAGTGATGCAAAGGACAAATTCTGTCCAGTGCTGGCTAAAAGTTGACTAGGCATGGCCCACATGCCCCTTTTCTAATGACAGGCATAAGATGTACCTATTGCTTGATACACCTCCACCTGTTCTTACTGAGTTTCATTACTGTGTTGTTTTTGTGCCTGCAGAACTATTCTCTCCTTGATATGAGGCCTCCACCACCTGTGATGATCACTTTAAACAATTCCGTTTACTGGCAGGAATTTGAAGACACCTGCGTCTACGAGTGTCTGGACGGCAAAGACTGTCAGAGCTTCTTCTGCTGCTATGAGGAATGTAAATCGGGATCCTGGAGGAAAGGGCGTATTCACATAGACATCTCCGAGCTGGACTCATACTCCCGGGTCTTTTTCCCCACATCATTTCTGCTATTCAACCTGGTCTATTGGGTTGGATACCTATATCTTTAAGTGCTGCTCTTAGGACTGGACGAGTGAAGAGTAACTGGTTCTCATTCTTCCCCTTCCATCATCCCCAGACCAGAAGTGACCAACTGAGTAGCAAGAAAGGATGTTCTCAGTTCATTCTAAATTACTTTTCAGCAGCATGGGAAGTATCTGGAAAAATAGTCCTTCTAAGTATTTCACTCACACACACACTCACATGTGCACGCACACACAGTGACTGAATCTTAAAGTGATATTCTTGCTATTCCCTTCTTGAACCTGTAGCTTGATATTTATGATCTTTGATACTAGAAGCTGCTGGTTACCCTTTCAAAGACACCTGTGAAACATGAAACAATTATCTTAAAGATCCTCTCGGGCCTCCACCCTTTAAATATCTTTCCTTTGTGGCCCTCAGCACCAGTGCCCATGTGTATAGGGTCTCCCCTGGTGGAGGCACACTCACTGGTGGCTTCACATGAGGTCCAACTTGAACTGCGGCAAGCTTCGGTCCCCTCTCTGAGGCCTGATTTGCACAGGCACCGTTATTCTTAGGTATCTTCTCTGACCCGAAGACCTTTCTTCAGGCCTGGGAAGAGTACACATCCATCAGACCCAAGTTTCCATTTGAGGAAAATACAATCTTTAAAACTCATGTTGCTGAAATCAGAATTGCTAATCATTTCTAAACTTTCAAGGGATTATTTTTTAATTCCAGACTGCTGATTGTCAGCAGTGTTTGAACACTGGGTTCCTGGACTAGTTCAACATTTTCCCCAAGAGCTGTGTTTTATTGTGTTTTAACCATGTCTCAAACCAGAGTGTGTGTCTAGCTTATATTATTAGGAGTTCAGTAAATGTCTTCATCTTACAAAGACATATAACATGTACAGCACTTTGTTTTAAAAATATATTCCAGACTATGAAAGAAATGTAGATAGACTTTCAAAAATTTCATAATGAACATTAATTTTCAAATCAAACCAACTTTAGATGCAAAAAATGAGTAATGGCTATCATCAGTTATACATTTTGATGAGCAAAAATTATTTTCTACTTTGAAATATGGATATATAGCAAAATCCCAAAGAACCCTCCCACTCGATTCTCTTTTGATATTTTTATAATGCAAAATCAGTTTGCTTCTTGATATTCGTTCTTTGCTATAATCAGATGCTGATGTGCACCTCATGTCCATTTCTTTTTTGACGCTTCCTCCACCACTGGGAAATACACCTTCCCAGTCACTAACATGCTCTGGTGTTATTAAAATGTGAGCAGTAGAATCTCTGCGCTTCTCATCTCTCACATAGAAAACTAAATCAATTTTTTTGAAAATCATCCGCTTTCAGTTTCTATTGTATATACTACGTAATTACTTAGTAAAAGTAAAACAACATACAGAAAGAGTATATAAAAATCCCAATTTCCTATGATTTATTTATATGTATTCCAGAGAAGAGGATGGGAATGGAAGAGACCAGAAAAACTGAAACTACATAGTTTTGTTGATTTTTATTAACAGTTGCATATCAAATGAATGTGAAAATACAGAGATATAACATCTCAGTTTTTAAGGATAAAGTCTATATATGTTGTGAGATATTTGATTCCCACTTTTATTCCTGATTTTTAAGTACATAGTTCCTACATAAGCCTCAAATCAATTGGCTTCTATATGGAAAATTCAACTTAAATATTAAAACAATAGTTAATTAATTAGAGAAATAAGCTGAAGAGAAGAGCTTAAATGAAATTTCGCCTCTGTTGGAGAGTTTTTCGTATTGATGCCCTAGTGTCTCTCGAATTCCCCACCTTTGGCATGCCCACTCTGGATGGCACCCTGGATAAAGGAATTCATATCACTGAGGACAAAGGGCAAGCAGCACACACAGAACTGCCAAACTCTATAAATTGCAAATTCCTAACAGGATAAAGAATTTCAATTTCTTACATTTCAAAAGTTCGAAATTTTCTAGTGAAGTTTTCTTGAGAGAAGCAGAACCTGCAAACATTTATTATAGTGGATTTAACTCCATGTTACCTTAAAACAATTCACCGATGCCTCTTGTTTTAAAAGTTCCCAATATTTAGATAGCATTAGCAACTCTCATGACATTGTATACATACGACATAGGTACCAATAGCCAGCTATCTTCTGCCCAACCTTAGCCATACTAATCAAAACACGTAAGTTCATGGTTTCCCTCCATGAAACAAAACCCTCAACTCATGACAGTCTAATAGATAACCACTTAATAACTATAAAATACTCCTACCAACTGCAGAGGCTCATTGAAAAGAACCAGTACATCTGCCAGAAGAATGCTTGCCAATGCCTGTTTCTCTGTAGAATTCAGTTTGCTATGTTAATCTGAGCCCCTGATACAAACCATTTCATTATACGAAACAAGACAGATATATGCCCCTTGCTCAGGGGCAGAGCAGGAGGCATCAAGAATGAATGTTTACATTGAGGAGGAGAGACGGGTGCATAGAGAGGAAAGTGAGACACGCATCCCTCCTTAGTCAGCAGCTCTCCTGTCCAGGATGCTTGATTAAGAAGGGCGTGTGTGGCACACAGGCCCAAGGCTATCCTGCCCAACTCTACTCTACTTGCTTTGTGTGCAGAGTTGAGGAATGCTTGGGTATTTTTTTCAGCAACCTGCATTCCAAAGGTGCTACTGTGTTCCTTACTCTAAGAAGTACTCTTAGAGTCACGGAGACAATGACTCTGTGTTTGGATAAAGATTCCAATTTTCCAACCACTGTGTACCATACTGAAAACTGTGACTGTCTCTTTCTTAAACTGCACCCTGGTTGATGGAGAGAGGAAAACTGAAAAGGTATTTTACACACTAATGGAATTAGAGCAAAATGCCTCTTCAAAGCCTAGAAGATTTCAACAGGGGCTACCCAGATGCTGGACAGAGGACAGTGTTAATATAATTTTCTCTGGACCCAGCCAACACTGCCCCTGATTTACCCAAAATATGCCTTAAAATAGAACATAAAGCTCAGATATTTCCCATTGTCTGAATGATCCCATTTCTTGCAATCATCTGTGTTTTCATGCTAGGTTTTACTTACTTTTATGCATGGATGAAAGTAAGATTTCATTTATTTATAGGACAAACAGACTTATACTTAATTGTGCATCAGATGAGTTAAGAGCAAACTTTTTGTGGATTCCAAATGAGGAAATGCTTGTCTTTGATCACAAACAATTTTGATGTTCCACGTGGGAAACTGGGTCAAAGCCGGCAACCTAGTCCTTACCATAGGGATGAGAGTCCATAAAGAAACACTACTCCAAACCATTTTACCTGCTGATAGCTTGCTGCCATAAAAAGAAATCATTTAGACATGTATTACAGCTCTGAACAATGCATACCCTGGAAGCAAGGGAAGCAAGGGACCAGTAATCCCATTCTACATTGATCAGACTTGCCATAGCTGGGAAGCAATGGCCCACTCTATCCAAAGGGCTAGAAAACAAAACAGACAAAACCTCTTCCTCCTTGGCCATTTTTGTCTTGGCTGCCAAACTGGAAACTTCATGTGCATTCCCTGAGACTTGAAAAACTATAACTGGTCCCTAAGCATTGTACACAGAACTGTATTACTTAAATGTTCTTGAGGCACCAGCATCTTGAATTTGTTTGTAATATGGAAGCTGTTTTTGAGTGCTTTTTTCTGAGAGTTTATGAGCTATAAGCATTTGAGATTTAATATGAAAACATCAGATGAAACAAGGTAAACACAATCTATAAATAAGTGTACACAAAAATGTCAAATTTCATTGGTACTGACAAGCTGACCACTTAGGGCTTCGGAACACAATCCTTTAAAAGTTATCTGGAAAGATGTCTGTAAATATGGAGGAAGAATCAGATTATGAATACAATGCAAAAATAATATCCACAATTCTCCACTGAGCTCTCTTCAAATTTAAAAACTGAGGGAGAATGTAATTTTTACATATTTACTTTTGTTTGGCTTGTAGTAAACATGCATTTTTAAGAGGTTAGCAGTACCTGCTCAGCATCTCAATTGCCCCATGTAATCACAGCCAAAGAATTAAAAGATAATGGAAGAGTTCAGGATGAATGACAAACCTATCTCTGATCTCATTATTTTACTTCCATTATAAATACAGTTCTTACGCTATAGTGAGGAAAAATACCTGTGTCTTGAAATCATAAGGTTATAGCTAAGACAGTCACTGTTCCTAGAAAAATAAGAATTTGGTTTATTTTTCAAATATCATTATTTTGAAGACTAGAAGTTAGGGCAGTTCTTTTCATTTTAAAATATATTCAGATTATAAGGGAGCAATTCCATGACAAAAGCTTGATCTAATTCCATTAAGGCTAAAAGAGAAAATGTTTCTATCTTCAAAACATATTGTAGTTGAATGGTACTTGGGGTTTTGTTACCAGTAAAACTCTTAACCTTTAGTTACTCTTACATAAAATTCCAATCTTAAGCTAGTTCAAATAAATCAGTTCTAAATTAAGAATTTCCCATTGAGTTCACCAAGTGGGCTTTTCAGATTATACTGTACAGGTATATGAGCTACAATATAATTAGGCAAACAAAACACACATTCTTTCTGTCCTCTTTCTCTGTCTCTTCCCTCCCAATCCCCCCCCCCATCCAAAATAAGCACTGTTTGATTGTAGTGCTCCTGAAATCGGGGCAAATGTAAACCACTTTGCTTTATCAGTTCAGTTAAGCACCTGCTTTTACCATTCCATTGTTCACATTTGCAAGCACAGCACAAGGCTGTCCCAGCCAGGGGAGCAGGCTGCACAGCTTGAGGTAATAACAGTTCATACAGGGAAAGAAGGGCCTCTCTGTCTGCTGAACAATTTAAACTGCAAAGGTTGGAAAAAAAACATTGATTTTCAATGACAAAGCTGCCTACCTGAGCTGGTGACTGCTTTGGTTCTTTTCTAGATACTTAAGGATCTTTCTTTGCTTTCTTTTTTCAGTCAAGTAAAGTCTGCCTTCTGTATCCATGGATTCTAAGTCTGTGATTTCAAGCACCACTAAGAATGGAAACTATTTTTGTCTTTGTACCTAACATGGACAGATGTTTCTCCTTGTCATGATTTCCCTAAATGTAACAGTGTGACAGCTGCTTGCACAGAATTTACATTGCCTAAAGCAGTGTAAGTTGTCTAGGCATGACTGAATGAACAGGGAAGAATATGCACAGGCTTTATGCATATAATGCACTATTTTATTCAAGGGACCCAAGCATCTGCAGGTTCTGTTATCCTGAGGGTTCCTGGACCCAGTTCCCTGCAGGTTTTGAAGAATTACTGCAATGTTTACATTTCCTACAGCAGATTTAGATCCAGATTTATTCTGGTTGCCCTCACTCACTAAAGTACCATCTCAGAAAGTATGCATAGCCAATTTTCATTTCCTTCAATATTTATTTCTTGAATCAGGTGCCTACAGCATGGCTGTTTTAGTCTCCCTGATACCAGACTCCTCAAAATTAGCCATCTTTCATAGAAGTTCCCATCAAACACTTTTTAATACACAGAATTTTGTAAAGTGGACTCCGAAATCAGCTTGGGGGAAAAAGACCTTTGTCCCTAAGCTGCTGCCTTATGACTATTATGAGAATCAGAAAGGGAACTCCTAAGGGTCATGCATAAGCAGGAAGGTGACAGGAGTCCATCCTTTCTGCCTTTCACTTAGGACAGACTGAGTCATCAACCTACAAGTCTTCTACCAAGAGAACCGGGCAAGTCTAACAGCGATGTGCCCATAGCTGCTGAGTAGTCTTCTAGGATATCTGGATAGACCATCGCAAATATCTCTGTCCTTAATGGCTATGTGAGCCCAGACCTCCTACTATTGCTTTTTTGGAAACCCAGCTGGTTCCTAGTTCACGGAGATCTACTGGAGATATTTACTAATCATATCTTAAAAGTTTGATTGTCAGAATCCAATGACGAATGCTTTGATTTAATTAGCGTTTACTGTAACAGGATTTTATCAAAAATCGTTCAGGTTTATAACAGAAAGGATTTTTGTCTATTTTTGTGTGAAGTCCCCTAACACACAAAGCTCTGCAAGTGGGGAAATCCAAGCATCCAACCTTCTTTCTAACCTTGGCAGGGACCATCAGTTAACTGGCCACAATCATTGTGTCTTTGTACTCTCAGAATGGTCTAGAGAGTTAAAAATAAAAATGAAGAAGAAAGAAAAGAAAGCAGTATTTTCTTAGGTAGCTTTTAGTATAATTAAATGTGAAAACACAAAGTCTTGGTGACTGAGATTCCTGTTTGTCAGTAGTATGGCAGAGGAGGATGGTGTGACCACTGTCATCACTCTTTCCCATGTTTAGCCTTTAGCAGCTGACTCAACACAAGGGTTTACTGTCTGTTTCAGGGTACAATAAATAGCACTTCTATTAGGGAACAGAGTAGAAAAGTCTTTGTTTAGTGTATTAGATGAGAATCCAAATTCTCGGTCTTCCCTCAGCAGTCTGTGTGCCCTGCAGAATTTTAAATCATACTTGGGGAGAGCTTGTTGACCAATTGTTTCCTGGTTTCTTCCCTTCTTTTCATTTTCAGCTCATTTTACCTTTTATTCGTAGAGATAATATTTTAATTGGCTAAGAACTATTTCTTTCTCCCAATGTATCTCCATCTTTGGAAGGTGCAAGCTTTGTTACCCAAAGAGACTATCACTCGGCTTCTATCATGGCATTTGGGTCTAGGACTTCCTGTCCAGTCGTTCATGTTGGCATTTTTATTTTGAATATAAATAGACACTAAAAATATATATTAGTGAAGTGTTTACTGTTATACTATCTCAGTTTAGAGTAGTTATTAAAACATTCTACAAGACGTCTTCATTCATTCTGGACCTACACAATGACTAGTTTTGTGCTAGTGAACCACGTTTACACACTAACATGTTTGTAAAGAGACATGTTTGCTTTATGAGCAGCTCCTGGACTCAGCCAAGCATTGTTTGTCATGTGTTTCCAATGATTCTAGAAGAGTGACAATTTTCAGGGACTGGAACTATATGTATCATGTTCGGAGCAATGGGGCATCTTCTGTTTACATGCAGTGATTGTGTTTCTGTGTTTGTATGTACAGTGATAAAACTGGACAACTTATTAATTTGTGCATTACTCGACCCACCATCCCAAATTTAGTTGAAACAAATAGAAAGGAGCACAGTTTCCTAGTGATAGCATATTAGCTTATTAAACCTCTGGTTGAGGCAGTGCTGAGACAGGGAGACGAGGGAAGAGGGAAGAGGCACAGATACAGAGACAGTCCCTGGATTCCCCGAAAAGATGGGATCCCATCCTTTCCTAAAAAGAGAAAACAACTCAAGATTAAATGCCTGGTCAGAATCGCTGTGGAGCTGTTCAAGCCGGCTTGAGAACAGGTGAGCTGCTGTTCCACCGCGTGCTCATCAAAGGGCCTGAGCATCCTTGCCCAGGGGCCAGCTTAACTGATGAACTGGAAGTAGTTCTCAAGATGTAGAGAGCGCACAGGCCGTCACCATGCTTGCTTACAAAGCCACATTCACAGATTACCCTAGGCATCAAGGAGTCTGACTTAACCTGACCAAGTTCAGGAGTCAGCCACAGTGTGCCCAAGGTCCTCTTTTTTGTGACGTAAAACCTTCAAGGGCCCTGAACGGTGCCCGGGGGCAGAAAGGGACTGCAGAGAGGTGCAGGTCGGCTCTCTGACTCTGTGGAGTCCTTCCTGTCTGTGAAGCCTCGGATCAAGGGAGAGGAAGGTGGGTGATTTCAGAATCCCAAAGCATTGTGACATCAGCTCTGCACATGCCAGGAGTGTGGAAGCTATTGGCTGGGAGGAGGGGCGACCCACCTGGCCCAAATGCCCGTTCCTCAGCGAGCGAGGATCTGGGACAGAAGCCAGGCCAAGATCCCTGGCCATATCAAGTGGCCTGGAACAGCCAGAGTTCCACTACTGTCCCCAAGGGGCCTCCTCCCTCCACCGAGGACTTACTCCCTGTTCCCTGCAGCTCGTGGTGTCCTAGTGAAGCGAGGGCGCTCTTGCGCCCCATGTGCCTTGGCGACACGGGCGGCACCGCGCCCTGCTTTGCGCGTTCTGTCCCCGCCGCGCCCTCAGGGCCAAGCTCAGCCCGAAGCCAACTTGGGCCTCCGGGCTGGGCTGCCCTCTGTATTTGTATTTGGATTCCTACGTTTGTACTTCTGATACAAATAAATGCACATGTTGTCAAAAATACTGAAAGTGCACCTCCTTCTGGTTTGAGTGACAATCTGGGGGGATGAGGGTGCTGCCTGGTACCTAAGGATGTGGGACAGCACCTGCCCCTTTAGGATGCACACCTCTTCGGAGCCTGAACCTGGAGCAGAAGAGGCCAGGATGGCTCTGGCAGAAAAGAAGGGGCCATTCTGAGGGAATCTGGTCCGTTCCTCCAGCCAAAGCTCGTGAACAGAGACCCTCAAACTACACATGCCTTGGGAAGCAAAGGACTCAAATCCAGCTAAGGCAAAGAGGCTGTGCCAGCCTCCAGGTCTCATCTGCAGTGCGGGAGTCGGTTAAACATGGAAAGAACCTAGTCCTGCCCAGCACCACCGCTGCCCTGGGAACTGAAGCCCAGCACGTCAAAGCCATAAATTTGGCCCTGTTAGGAAAGGTGCCACTGTCTTACACAAGATAGAGACCATAACATATGCCAGTAATACCAGTCATTACTAATGAGGCTAATTCAGGACAGTCGAGTTTGGGACTGGCGGCAACATAGGGAGATGCTATCCCAAAAAAACAAAAATAATAAACAGCAAACAAAAAATGGGAATAACATCATCACAATAACAAGAAAGCAAACATAAAGCAGTGGCCACCAGCAATAGCTCAGCAGATATTACAGAATTCTAGGCCCACTTGGGTTCATCTGAATGAGACAAATTTTACTAAGCAGAACGAATCCAGATTGCCCAGTTAAGCATTATGACGTTATGCTTTGGGACTGCCTTTATTGGATGAGGACAATGGGGGCTGTAACACATTATCAGCACAGGCCACATGCCATGCAGGACAGTTCCAGAGCATCCATACTGGATTTCTCATTACTGGCTCTGGGGATGGCTTCCATCTGTGGCTGAGCACTGGAGAACATACCATGTTCCTTAACTCCTTCCTCTTACTAGAGCTGGCAGGGTCTTGCTAGTTTGTGATAAAGGAAGTTACATCACAATGCCTGGCATTTATTGAGGACAGACAGTGCACACCTGGTCATTCACTTCTCTGTCACTGTTTATTGATGACAGACCTGGGACATGCTCCATACTTAACAAAGGGCAGAAAAGGATCCACAAGCCTGGCTTGGTTTCCAGATGTCGCCAGTCAGTCCCTTCACAGCTCTGGTAGTATGGTGTGCACTGCCAACCAATTCTTTGCATACTTTATTTAAAATCACTTTGCGGGGGGGGGGGGAGCTTCACGTTTAAAACGAAAGATTTTAAAATATTCTAAAATGCCACACTGATGTCATCTGTGTATAAATCAATAACTACTGCTCCAAATGAGAAATCCAAGGTTAAGGTGTTCTCTGACTTGTTGATTTGTGAATTGGGGACAGACGATTTCTGCTGCTTTGAAGAATGGCAGTGACCGTAGGTCATGCTTACAGCCTGAGAGCGCTGGTTAAAAGGTGATGCTTATGGAAACCTACTATAAATCTTCTTTCAATATATACATATACAGTATAAAAAGTTTACATGCGGTTACCCTATATCAGGAGTTTAATGGCCCCAATAGACACCACAGTCTAGAAAATGAAAATCCCAGTGCTAGGAGAGGACTCCCTATTTTGGTGGAGTTGACCAGAGAGATCCCATAGATCTTCGAACAACACTGGCTGTTGCCATTACTCCTGGTTACCCACCAGGACAGAACCCTACTGCTGAAGACATACCATAGCTGAGTGGCTGCTGCTGACCTTGAAGCTGCATCTCTGCTGGCTAGCTTTCACAGTACTAGAAGGTGCTGTACATGTTACTGGCAGAGAAGTGCTCATCAGCCTTACCTAGCTGTAAATCCTGCAAGCTACAAAAACAAATGGCTTGGCAAAATATGCATGAATATTATGAGAGTAATGGACAACCTTCCAATTGAACTTTAGCCCTGCTTCACAAGGTGGAGTCCATATATGACACTGTTATCAGGGCCAAGAACCTGTGGCTACACAGGCTACAGACCATATGGGAGAAATGACTGCCATCATTCTTCTAAACAGACATAATACTAAACTGAATCATAATGACTTATTGCTATGCCCATAGCATCTCTCAACTCTCATCAGAGAAGGTTCTTCTTAAAACAGATGATGATTAACCCAGAGACCCACAAATGGTCAACATGCAGAAAATAAGAGACTATGGAGTGCTCAGCTCTAAATAGGATACCTAAACTGCACTCTCTCCTTCCAAGACTCAGGGATTCTTGCAAAGGAGTAGGTGAAAAGGATGTAAGAGACCCAGGTGAATACAGGGAAACTATGTTGTCTAGACACCACAGGGTAGTTGTACATATGAACCTACAGTGCTTGTGTTAGCATGCACAAGACTGGTACAAACCCAAGTGGTCCAGCATAGATAGGGGACAAGATCTATTGGCTACTAAATGATGCTGGGAGAAACAGAGAGCCAGTTTTCCTTACTGGAATGTTACTAATAGGTTGATCAGAATCCAAAGGATAGACCCATAACCAAAAACACTTGAGAAACACAGATTAGACTTGATTGGCCTTTCAAATAAAGACAAATAATAATAGAGAACAGAAGGAAGGAGACTAGTAGGGTGGGTGGGGAGGAGGTTGAATATGATCAAAATACATTGTACAGAATTCTCACTCACTAAAAATAGTTTTTAAAATGTTTTATTTATTATTTTTATTTTAGCTGTATGGGTGTATTTACCTGGATGTGTGTAAGTGCACCTGAGTCCTGCAATGCCCAAAGAGGTCAGAAGAAGGCATTAGATTCCTGGAACTAGAGTTACAAATGATTGTTAGCTGCCATGTGGGTGCTGGGAATCAAACCTGGGTCCTCTGCAAGAGCAGTCACTGCCCTTAACTGCTGAGCCATCTATCCAGTTCCAATAAAAATATTTTTAAACCTAAGATAAAAAAGGAAAGACCACAAAGTGCCAAGGAGAAGTGGTACTCTGCCTCAATGCTCTGGCTCAGTTATCTTACCTTTTCTAAAAGTCCTTCAGTAAAGTTCTCTGGGGCAGAACTGTCTTGAAGGATAGCGATCTCAGAATGGTCTCTTCTCAAGCCTGAAGCTCAGAAGGAGCAGCCAAGACCTGTTCCCCAGGAGAGAGTAGATACTGATTAATAGTTATTCAATGACTACTCAAAAGAAATTATTAAATTGACACTTAGTGCTTTATTGATGCATTGTAAACAAAGAAGTCCAAATCTCTGGAAGTAGGCAACTCAGCACTATCAATGTGTCTGCTCTGACACAGACAAGACTCAAGGATATGCCCCCCACCTAGAGCCTGAGTAAAGCACCGAAGCACTTAGCATGTTAAACATGACAGTGGGAAATGATACCTGCCATCTCTGGTTTTAATGAGAATCATAATATCCCAAAGGAACAGAGCCTGGTGGCCTCCAGATGCAGGAGATTCACTTAACATAACCAGTCCTAGGGACCAAGAAGCCAGTGGGTTTTGATCTGTGTCTTTCCCAAGAGACACTAGCCATCCACCTGGTGCCTGGTTCTTTACACTGAACATTCTGCTTTGCCAAACAGGTGGCAAGTGGTTCTTGTCTCCTGAAATAAATAAATAGAGCCTAAAGACTTGACAGGAAAAGACAGATATGACTTTTCCTGTCCTGCTCCATGGCCATATATACATTTACAGAGGGCCTGGGTAGGGCCATAGCAAACCATATATTACCTGGCTCTTCAGGCAGTGAACTAGCTTTTCAAATGTTCACATAGATCAGTTCACTGCACAGAAATGGGTGTTTTTATTGGTGACAAAGATTTAAATGTCAGTGAATGAGCCAATAAATGGTGTACAAGTATACACAAACTCTCTAATCAGATAAGCCACAGTTTCTAATAATGATAGCTACAACCCATTGAGAAACAATTGGATAGAAATAAGCAGCAAGAGAAATAAATGTCAGAGGAATTTGGGCGTTAACTAAGAGGGAGTTACCACAGAGAGGAATACCAAATGGTCAGACACTAAACTTGTTATTTTTATTTTCCTTTTTGAGATTTTCTGAATTAAAAACATTTTGTTAATATGTATTCATTGCTCAGAGTAATGGACTTTGTAATGACATTATGTTCCAGAGTATCATGTACTTTGACCATTTTCACTTCCCAGCGCCCTCTGCAGTTCTCTTTTCCCTCCCGCTAGTAACTTTCCTCTTCTCCCAAAGTCCCTAGTCCCCATTCTATTTCAAGTAGTATGTGTGTGTGCACATGCACATGTATGTCAAAGTTCTAGAGTTCACATATGAAAGAAAACATTCATGTGAGTCTGGTTCAGTTTACTTCATATTATGATCTTCAATTCCATCCATTTTCCTATAAGTGATACAATTTCTTTCTTCTTTAAGATTAAATTAAAACCATTGTATATAGCAACCAAAGTTCCTTATTCCTTCATCTCTTTGGTAAGTACCTAATCTGACTTCATAATTTGGCTCTTGGGAATAGTACCATAACAAACATGGATGAACAGGCGGCTCCGTGGTGTGCTGACTTGGATTCCTTTGGATATCCTCCCAGGAGTAGCATACTTGGATTATATAGTAGTTCTGTTTTCACTTTGCTGAAGACCTCCACACTGATTTCTATAGTGGCTTCATTAGTTTACCTTCCTACCAGAAATTTATAAGGACTCATACCCCCTACCACCCTCTGTAAAGACAGCCATTCTGCTAAGGTGAGATAGAACCTCAGTGTATTTTGATTTACATTTTCCTGAATACTAGCATGATTTCCATGAGTCTATTGGCCATTTGTACTTCATCTTTGGAGAAATGCCTGTACATTTGCCCAGATGTTTGTTGGAGTATTTGGCTTCAGTGTTTAATTTTTAAGTTTTTATAGATTCTAGATATTAATTCTCTGGCATGTGTATAAAGGCAAAGCCTTTCTCCAATTCTGTTGGCTATCACTTCACTGTTGTTTGCTCGAAGCCCCTCCTTAATTTGATGTTCATTTCATTTGGCAGTCTCGGGAATTTCCCAAGCTATTAGAGTCCTTTACAGAAACCTGGGCACTCACCTTTAATCTCACCTGTCCCACTTACCCGGATCAGAAAACCACTGCACTTAGGGAAATAGTTACCGACAACATACACCAGTTATAAAGGAAAACTGAAATTTAGAGTCATTTTAAAAAGTTCCTTTGAGCCTAGAGCAATTCAGAATATTTGTACAGCTCCAGATCAGAAGTGGTTGAGGGGCTTCAGCTGAGGGATGCTGAGGCTGCCCGGATAAACAGGAAAACGAAGCAAAGAAGACAGGTGACTGGTTACATTTGCAAAGGCACTTTGCCTTGTGTAGTCCCCTGGAGCTCTCATGGTTGGTTAATTATGTTAGTAAACTGCTTCTGACTCATAGGGCTTAAGTTCTCTTGTTCTTTACTACAAGTATTTATAAGAATGACCTCAAGTTAAGTCTTGCTTACATTCATAAATCGAGCAAACATAAGGTAAGGTATTTGACTTTATTGACGTTGCCTGCCCAGCATGCTTCATGCCTCAGCTCAAATATACCATACATGACGAGAAGCAGCATTTTGCAACTCCAGATACAAAACTTGCAATGAAATTTTAAAACAACTCCACATTTTCCCCAGTAAGGAAATAGAGAGAAAATGTATGGCTGAGAGAAATATTTTCCATTTATAAAGTTCTTTAAAAATGGGAAAACTTAAAAAGCCAATATTCTTCAATCCATTTTTCCCTTTCTATGGCAAATTCTACTTTTCCCATTTCCTCATGTCCAGACTTGACCTGTGTATGAGTGTGATCCTTGGGCTTTCACTACAGAGATACTAAAAACCTCTCTAATGTTCTGACCTCTTAAGTCTGGGGTAGAACCCCAAAATATGCATGTGTGATACATTTGTCTACATCAGGGTAGCTGGGGAGAAGGAAGCCCAAGTGGGAGGTGGCTACTGAAAGAACTTCTTTAGTCCATACCTTCAAAGTGGAAAAGGAAGAGGGAACAAATCCATCAATTATGTAGGTATGCACTGAGTCTGAGAAGTATATTAAAGTTAGACTGGAGTGACAGCATTCTCTGTAAGCAATGTGGTCCCAGAATCAAGAAGTCCAGCCTTAGATACTGTAGTTGTTGAGGCAGACTGTCACAGCTAATAAGTTCTGAAGTCTCTGATGCTGAGTATAATCCAAACCTTTTGCCTTTTGAGTCCAGAACCCAGTCACTGTGGGCCCAGTCCCATCCATTGTGCAATGGATTCTAACGTGGGACCCTTTTTCTCTGATGCGCATCTGATGACTAGGAAAGAAAATGAAACACTTCTAGGGGGACATGTTTGCAATGAGCCTTAAAAATGGCACCATTCCATAAACTGAGACTGAAGAACATGGTTACTCCAGCTGACTGCAGAGGAAGATGGGAAATGTGCTGCAGCTGCATGATCTGGGAGAAAAGAGCATGAATTGTGGGTAAGAGTGTCAGTACCATGAAAATGAGCAGAACTCAAATATCAGAAAACTACATCCAAAACACTGTAGAACCAGTACAGCACATGTGCTAGTGAACCTAGCGGTAACAATAACTGATGGTTCCAGGAAATGCAGACTGAGGACATCCAAAGTCACCAACTAAATCTAATGCAGACACATTGGAGGTATTGTTCTTGTCAACTTGGAGTTGCCTCCAAATAGTTTAATTTTATCCTGACATTAAAGATCAATGGAAACAAACAAGCAAACAAAAAAAGACCTGTCAACTAAAATTTGCCAGACTTTCCACACATGTTGACTTAAAGTTAATAGTAATCAGAATAATTATTTTACATCTGGAATTGACAGCATTTTAGTTTAGAGTAGTACTGAATGTGGAACCCAGGACCTTCTGTACTCTAGGCAAGCAATCTATGACTGCACTCCAGCCCTAGTCCTGTTTATTAATTACTTTAAAATTTTGAGACAATGTCTCAGAATTTGCCCAAGCTAGGCTTGAGGTAACTCTGTAACCCAGGCTGGGCTTTAACTTGTGATATTCTAGTCTCAACCTTTTGAGTGTTCGGATTACAGGCTTGTGTCACATTAGGCATAACTTCATAGCACATTTCCAGTTCAGATTTTTTGATTCTTGTATGCCATCATGTTTCTGGTGCTGAACTTTTGTCAACTTGACACAAACTAGAGTCATCGGAGAAAAGGGAATCTCAGCTGAGGAACTTCCTCCATTGACTGGCCTGTGGCCAAGTCTGTAGGGCATTTTCTTAATTGCTAATTGATGTATGAGGGCCCAGTCCACTGTGGGCAGTGCCATCCTTAAGCAGGTAGGTCTGGACTGAGAACGAAAAGTAACTGAACAGGCCAGAGGAAGTAAGCCAGTAAGCATTTCTTCTTTGGTGTCTGCTCAAGTCCCCATACTGATTTCCTTCAATGACAGATTATCAGCAGTAAAAGGAAATAAACTCTCTTCCTTAAGTTGCCTTTTATCAATGTTTTGTCACAGCAACAGAAAGCAAATTAAAACGGAAATCTGTCCCACATGCAGTGAGTCTGCACCTTCACCAGCAATCTCACCCAGCTTCTGCATGTGCCAAGCCTCAACTTCTCTCCATGAACCCTTCATGCCTTCAAAATCAGTGCCACATGGGAGACTCTTAAAAGTTCAGCTTCCAGACTGAGATGCAGCCTTACCTCCTGTTATTAAAATGTCTCTTTGGGAGAGGCAGAGCAACTTAATCTTCCTCTCTCTCCCTGCCTTGCAACCCAAAAAAGTTTCCCCAGGCCTCACAACAAACACACAAATTTCTCCACTCACAGTTAAACAGATTCTAGCTAGTTTACTTGGGTAAGGGCAACTAACAGAGCAATGGGTAAGGGGTTACTTACAGAACACAGGTGCCCACCCTCCCCTCCGCAAGTTACATTAGTAAATCCACGTGGCTGGGATCTTGCAACCTCCCGGTGAACAGATCCAAATGGCCCATGGGGGAGGGGAGAAAAGGGCCGGCCTCCTGGCGCTCCCAGTTTAAATACTTTTAGCCCCTCCTCTTCTCACATCCAAGGCCAATAGACAGAGTGGGTGGGGCATAGGACCTTCCCAGCTCCTCGTCTTTCCGCTCAAGGTGGTCCTGGGTGAAACCACTCTGAGAGGGGTGTTTGTCCGCCTTTGCCCTCGGAGAATCAATCCACTCTACACCTCCTCTACCCCCAGGACCATAGGTTTTTGTGTGCTGACCTGGAGGAAATACTTCCCAAAAGATTTCACCTCAGTAATGTTGGTCTCTTCTTAATCACAACGGATTTTTCAGTTCTATAGCTAAGTAGTATCAATTGTCCCAGTAAAGCAAAAGTTTTACTGCAGTGTGCTGGTCTTTTGCATTAGCCCCAGCTGACCAGAAATCTCGGATTTTTCAATTCAGAATGTCAGATAACTCTGATAGCCTTTGAGGAACTCTCACACTTCCCTCGGAAATGTCACAAGCCAGACCTCCATCATCTGCAAAATAAATCTGAGCCAAAATAAACCATTCCTAAAGTTGCTTCTGTCAGGTAGTTTCTCAGACCAACCAGAAAGATAAGTAATACGTGTGGGTATGAAAGCATATTCCAGGATCAGCTTGGGCATTCCTGGCCCTTTGAATTTTCAAATAAAATCTACACAAAAGAAACAGACAAGGAAGTCTTTGTTTTATTTGAGAGAAAGTCTAACTCTGGAGTTCAGACTAGCCTTCAACTAGGGATTTTCTTGTCGCAGCCTCGCAAGGGCAGGGATCACAGTTGTGTGCCACCATACCCAGCAGCTGGGTTTTTTCTATTAGCCTTATCATGTAAATCTCAGAAGAACTGATATTGTTAGCATAGTGAATCCTGCAGTCAATGAAATTGCCTTGTTGCTATACTTAGAAATTTAATATCTCTCAACAGTCTTTTGTAGATTTCTACAAAGACACCTTACACATAATTTATTACATTTAATCCTGGTTATATGAGATTTTTGGTGTTGTGGTCAATGGAATTAAGTTTCATTTTATAAGTATTGCTACTACATGTAAATGATTTCAATTTATTCTAATATTTGCTTAAAATGCTTGGATTTCTTCAGAAAATAGATATTGCTGGTGAAAATGACAACTTGCTTGTTTCCTGTCCTTTGTTTCTTTCTCTTGTGACTTCCTCTCTTTTTATGTTCTGCTTAGATTTTGTTGTCAAAATTGTGTGGAGTTTATAAAATGAATAAGAATAAGACAGTATTCTGTTTTTCCCTCATCTAGAGGAATTTGATGGTGATTGTGACTATTTGTATCTCAAATACTTGTAAGGTTCCATGAAGAAAGTCATCTTGACTGGAAATTGTTGACTTAATGATGAAAGATTTGGTAATATATTCAGTTATTTTTTCATTACTTGATGACAAGCCTAAAAATATAATTTGCATTATGCATTATATTTTTAAATTCACATTTACTGAATATTATTAACATTTTCATTTATGCTCTGAGTTTACTACTGCCCAGAACACTGGGAATTTGGGCTCTACTTTTTTACTTCCCCTGTGACATGATCCTAAAATGGCAATCTGTCCTCCTACCTCTGCCCAGGAAACCCGGACCCACACCTGTTCAAAAGATGATGGACTTATCACTCATCAGCCCCTCTCCTGGATTGACAAGGGAATCAAATGGAAATCTGGAAAGGATTTCATGAAACGTTCATGTCAAACACAAAGTAAAGCTAGCACAAAGAGGCAACAGGAAGAGTCAGAGAGCTTCTTCGTCTGGTTTACTGACCACTCTGGTGAATTAGGAAAGCTCACCAAGGATGATATTTGGCCCAGTCCCCTGCAATATTACTTGATTCCTGAAATGAATGATGAAGAAGGAGAAGCAGAAGATTATGACTGGTGATGATGAAGAAGAAAGAGAGGAGGAAGATGTTAATGAAAAAGGGGATGAGGATGAAGGTGAAGGGGAGGAAGAAGAGGAGGATGAAGGAGATTACTCATTTTTAAATTTTCTTCAGACCCTGAGAACAAGTTTCAGTCTTTCCCTTCACCCCTCTCGTGCTCAACACTGTTTTTCAGGTCTCTTTTCTCCAACTTGTTTAACTTTTTAAAGAACCAGCTCTGTGATTCATGGATTCTTTATACTGTTTTCTTTGTATTTCACTAATTTCTGCTCTGATTTTTTTAATGTCTTCTTGTCTGATGGGTTTTGGTTTTGTTGGTTCTTGTCTTTCCAAGGTCTTGAGTTATACACTAAGTCATTTATTTGTGCTCTTTCTGATTTTTTAATGTGGGCACTTAGAGCTATAAACATTCATTTTAGGACTACTTTTAAAGTGTCTCAGGGTTTTTTTGTATTATCCTTTTCATATAGTTCCAGAACTACTTTTATTTTTTTCCTAATTTCTTCTTGGGCTCATTCATCATTCAGGAATGTGTTGTGTAATCTCCATGAGTTCATGTAGTTACTGGAGTTTCTCTGGGTATTGATTTTAAATTTTCTTGCATTCCAGTCTGATACACGGCATGGAATTATTTCAATTTTTTGTATCTGTTGAAGTTTGTTTTGTACCCCGGTATGTGGTCAGTTTCATAGAAACTTCCATGGGGTGCTGAATAAAATGTATATTCTTTGGCTTAAAAGTGTATGTTTGCTGTATGCTTTGGTGGAATATTCAGTAGCTGTCAGTAAGATTGATGTACAGTATCATTTAATTCAAGTGACTCTGTTTATCCTTTGTCCGGTTGACTTGTCTATTGGAGAGAGAGGGTCCTGAAGTCCCCTGATATTACTGAGTTGGGATTGATCTGCATCTTAAAGTCCTGTAAGTGGGTGCACATGAGTTTGGTGCATATATGATCATGACTGTAATCTCTTCTTGGCCATTTGTTCCTTTGATCAGAATGAGGTGACTCTCTTACCTCTTCAGTTTTAGTTTGAAGTCTGTTTTGTCAGATATTAGAATTGAAACACCTGTTTATTTCTTAGTGGCATTTGCTTGTAATACTTTTTTTCCATCCTTTCACCTTAAGGTAGTGCTTGTACTTGAAAGTGAGATGAGTTTCTTGCAGAAAATAAAAAGATGGGTTTTGTTTCTTAATCTATTGAACTAGCCTGTGGTCTTTTGAATGGGGATTTCAGGCCATTAATATATAAAGTAATTATCAAAAAATGTATATTGATTGCATCATTTTAATTTCTGTTTGCATTCTTTGTCTAATTTTGTGTTTCCACAATTATACCTATGTTGAGTTTCTTTCTGTTGCCTTTTCAGTCATTCCTTTCCCCATTCTTTGTATTGTTTCAAATATCCTCTGAAGGGCTGGTTTGATGGACATGAATTTTTTCATCCTATTTCTGTCATGAAGATTTTTCTTTCCCCCTTTCAACTATAATAGTTTTGCTGGGTAAAGTATTCTGAGGTTGGCATTGAAAAGTCTGCTGTGTTTCTGATGGATTTTCCTTATATGTAACTTGTTATTTTTCTTCTTGTAGCTTTCAGTATTCTCTGTTTGTTTTGTACATTCAGTATTTATATTATGATATTCCATGGGAAGTTTCTTTTTTTGCCCTGTCTGTTTAGTGCTCTATGTGCTTTTTGTACTTGTATGGCTATGTCTTCCCTTAATTTGTGGAAATTTTCTTCTATAATCCTGTTGAAGATATGATTAATATCATTTACCTGAAATTCTTCTCCTTCCTCTATGACTATGATGCATAAATTTTGTCTTTTCATGGTGTCCCACATTTCCTGCATATTCCATTTCTAATTTTTTTAATATTTCATGTTATTTGCTTGAGAGTCCCAGTTCTTCAACTTTATTGTCCAATCTTGATATTCTATTTTCCATTGCATTCATTCTGAGGGTGAGGCTCTCTCCTGCCATTTCAAATTGGCTTATTGAGTTTTTCACTCCCTTTTTAATTTCATTTTGAGTTTTCTTCAATATTACTACCTCTTTTCTGAATTCAGTCAGAAGTTTATCCTCATAGTCTTTTAGTTTTTTAGTTGGGTACTCTTTAAATTCATTGAATTCTTTGATAATCTTTGTGATTGTTCTTTTAAATTCTGTGTCATGAGTTATCTACAAGGGTTTCTCATGGTAGTAATCTCTTATAGACTTGGTGACATTTTGTGGGAATTTATTTTGGTTTTACATATTATTTTTTCATTGTAATGTTAGCATGTAGATTTCTTTTGTTGCTAGTGATTCTTGTATGAAACTCAAGCCTTCCTTTGTTGAGTTAAATTCTGATTCAGTTTATATTATTGATGTAACTTGGTTACTTTATGATTGGTATGAGAAGCTGGTTGGTCTAGGCTTCAGGTTCTTTTGATTTTATATTGGAGGGACCAGATAGCTCTAGTCATTCCACTTAAGGGCTCTGCAGGAGGGCAAAGAAGCCCTCACTAGTTAGCAATGCTTCAGAAACCTCAAATGGATAGTGCCAAGGTTCAAAAAGAGGAAATGGGAGATGGATGTACTGGTCTCTACTAGTCAACAGGGAAACCTAAGCCCTGGAGCAGTGGGAGGGACTGCAGATGGTCCCAAAGCAGGGGGATCAGCACCTGCAATTAGGGAATTTCACCCTGGAGGTCAAGTCTTGTGCTCTTAGACAGTCTCCAAATTTCTGGACTCATGATAGCCAGCAGGGAAACCTGGCCTTGGGCAGTGAGAGAGATTGCAGATGGTTCCAAAGCAGTATGACAGGCATGGCCTGATTTGGGAAGCTCGGCCCACAGAAACCAAGTCAGGCAGGAGTCAGGCACTCTCAGGCGGTCTCCAACCATCTGGGCCCCTACTTCTCAGGTATCCTTTCTCAAAACTATGGTTCCCAAAATATTTAGGGGAAAATAACCTTGAGTAGAATACAATGGGAAAAGACATTCTTCTGTTCTAAAGTCATTTTGATCCTATCTTGTGGAAAAATCTCCTGCCACCTTGGCTACAGATGCTGAGAGTCGGTCCTTATATATTAGTGAATAGAATTTCAGCTTTTTCCTCATTTCTCTGTGTATTGGGTTCAGGGATTACACTGTGTCTCTATGTGAATATGGACAGTTAGCACTTCCCAACATGTATCTGTCTATTCTCTTGTTCAATAAAAGAAAAAATATTAATGGGTATAAAAGATCAACAAAAAGTAGATTTGAGATATTTGGGTGGGGTAAGTGGGCATTTTGACAACATTGTTTCTCCTTTGACATGCTAAATTAAGATGTTTAATGTGCATCCTTGCAGTAAGGTGATACCTTTAAAATAAAATTACCTCCTAATGGTAAGCAGAGTTCTACTACTCACTGGGAGACACAGCAGAACGTGTAGACTTTTACTGGGAATTGATATTACCTATTATAATTTTATATGTTTTTAATTCTCTAATTTTTTATTAATTTCTTAATTGAATTTCTGCAAATTTCATACACGTATTTCTCTTTTTAAGATTTTTAATTGAGATTCTGAGAATTTTGTACAATATATTTTGATCATATTTAGACCCCTCTATCTGTACCCCTCTTATAAAACCTTGTCTGATTTCATGTACACTGTCACATACATTAAGTCATATAGAGTCAACTTTGTGTCCCCACTTATACTTTGGTGTGCAACCATCTTCTGGAGCCTTGTTAATCTGTCAAGAACCACACCCTTAAAGAAAACCAGGAGGGGCTGGAGAGATGGCTCCCCAGTTAAGAGCACTAACTGTTCTTGCAGAGGACCTAGGTTCGATTCCCAGCACTCACATGGCAGCTAACAACCATCTGTAACTCCAGTTCCAGAGGATCTGACACCTCTTCTGACCTCCCAGGCATTGCACAACACGGGTGAACTTACACACATGCAGACAACACACTCATACACATGAAACAAAATAAATAAACATTTTTAAAAATTCTCCCTCTTCCAATAGTTATCAGTTGCCAATAGTTCCTCAAGTATGGCTGGGGCTTCTTGCCCACTTCCTCTCTTCTCTGCTAGGATTTTGTCTGACTTGAGCTTGCATAGGTCTTGTCTGTGCTGTTACCATTGTTGTAAGTTCATATGAGAAAACTTGGTTTCCTTATAGTCATCAACCACCTCTGGCTCCTTTAGCCCCGTCTGTACAGTGGTCCCTGAGGGACAAGTACTCTGCAATCTCTTCCTCTCTGCACTTTGGTCAGTTGTGGATTTCTAGGTTAATTACCACTGTTGCATGAGGAAGCTTTTCTAGTGAGAGTTGAAAGATGCATTAATATTCTCTCTACCTCCTGTTCTATGTTCCCTGAGCCTTAGGTGTACAAATTTCATTATAGATGTGTCATTTAGGGATGGGCAACTCCCAGACACTTATTCTGTGTTTGAGCAGTTGTGGAACCCTGTAATAGTCTCCATTTGTGTTTGTTGCAAAAGAAAGTCTCTTTGATGTGTAGTGAGAAATACATTTGTCAGGCTAGTTGGGAGTCCTTCAGCAGTGTGAATGGCAGTTCCAGTGTAGGAAGATGCTGACCGAGTGGGTAGGTTTTATTTTTAATTTTTTTCCACTGGTAAGAAGAGAAGATAATGTTCAGTTTTAAATGTTAACAGTGTACAAGTTTCTTTGTTCTAATAAAACTAAAATTATACACATAAAATTTTCACTTATGAATTTTAGGAAAATTTTGTATATAGTTTGTTGATTCCTATTATTATATACTCCAAAACTGCACTGTCTCTACCGAAAGGAGACCAGAGGTTCATAAGATTCAGGGAACTCATTAAATTTTCAAGGAACTTACAGCAATGTACTGCAACTTCTACCAATTACCATTTGGTCATGTGCTCTGCTCTTATATATAGTACAAAATACACTGCTGCTTCTTTTACTTTATAAAGTTAATTTCCTTTTGAATCAATTAAAAGTGAAAAAATTACCTTTATTATATTCCTAGTATCTTTAACGTATGCAGACATCTGTTTTGTCTTGTATTCTTTCTGCCTGAAAATTCTTCATTAATTTCTTAGATTATAAGTCTACTAGTCATAAATTCTCTCAAAATTTTATTGTAAGACAGATTTTATTTCTTCTTCATGTGGGGGAACATTTTTAGGACATATGGATATTTTGTTTTAACATTTTAAATTTATCATTATTTGTTGGAGGCCACAGGTCATAGAATAGCCAGCTTAGCCTGCTTGCCCTTCTCTCTTAGTGCTAGACTCTTGACCAAGGGCTAGCCAGGATCTTGTCAATTGCAAAGCTCAAGTAAACAACTTGACCCTTAAGCTAGCCCAACCACAACTTCCTTTTTCCTGTGTACAGCTGTGTGTCATCAGTAGAGGATGTCTCCTGAGAATCTGAACCTTTAACCTCCTGTAAATCCCCGCCCTCAGGGTATATAAGGCTTGCTGCCTCTGAATAAAGTCAGTGTGTGTGTCATTCTCCTTTCCTTCTACCTAGTGTGTGTCTCTCTCTGTGTGTGTCTCTCTCTCTCTGTGTCTGTGTGTGTATACTTTTCTCTTCAACCTCGACGTCCCTCGCTGAGACTCAGACCCAGGGCCGTGCAGGCGTGGCAATTATTGTCTTCTGGTTTGCCTGGTTTTTGGTCAGAATCTACTAAATTTTTCTTTGTTTCTCTGTAAGTATTCTATCTGATCAGTTCTCCATAGTTATAGCTTTGTAAATGGAATCATATACTTTGTAACACATTTAGATAGCTGTTTCCATTCAACACATGACTTATCATATGTGTCAATAACCTGTCCTTGTTATTTATGAGTGAGATGCCTGGTCTGAGCAGACCCCAGTCTTCTCTCTCATGTATCCATTGAAAGACAGTCAGTGGTTTCCACTTTTTAACTATTACACACAAAGCTGCTATGAATATTCGTATGCAGACTTTGTGTGAACATAGATTGTCATTTTTCAACCCAGGAGTAAGATTTGTTAACTGCATTGTTTAAACTTCCAAGAAACTGGCAAAGTACTTTCCAGGGAGACTCACATCAATCTTTACATCCTAAGAAATCCAGAAAATGTCAGTCTCTTTTCTTCTAGCCATTCTAGTTGGTATGTGATAGATTCTCATTATGGTTTAATTGGCATTTCCATAATGACTGCTGCTATTTAATAGCTATTCAGTTGTCGATCTGCCATAATTGTAGCCTCTGTCATAAAATCCTTGTTCATGTCTCTTGCCCAATTTTTTTTAAAAACTGGGTTGTTTGTATATACGTGATTGAGTATTGAGAGGTTTTCTTCATGTATTTTGGATCCAAATTCTCTATACAATATATGATATGTAAATATTTTCTTACAGTGTGTGGCCTAAATTTTTATGCTTTTAATGGTATTTTTAAAAGAATAAGAGTTCCCAGCTCTGTGAGAGTTCATGCTTTTGGTTCATGCTGGTTTCCCTTATCATGTCTCTAAAAGTTTTCAAGTTTGGAAATCTTCCTTTATGTCCTTGATGCATTTTCAGTTAACCCTCTATATGGTGAAGGTAGCATTGAAGGCTTCTTTTTGCATCAGAATATCTAAGTACTTCCATTATCATCTGTTGATTCCATGTACAGTGGTGTTTTATTACTTTCTTGAGAGTTGTGTGGTCAGTCTTATTGCTGCTTCTTTGCTAGTTAATTGTCTGTCGTCCTTTTACTGGGCTGTTTAAATGATATACTCTTCTGTTCAGATTTCATTAGTTTCTTCATGATACTCCTTAATCTTTGTATGTATCCTATCTCACTTTCATAAAGATCCTAGAAACCGTGCTATGCTGTTATTTATGAGGCTTAAAAGTTCTCAGTCAATTACTTTAGTTTCTCCACAGTTTTTTGCTAGTGCTGTGCTGAGTCTTCATTTTTACTACAGATGTGCTGAGCACATAGCTTAGGTTTTTGCCCCATATTCACTATGCTTCTTATGTTTTTCATTCCTTATTACCTTGTTCTAGTTTGTTATTACCTTTGTTTCAGTATTACTATTTTTTCCTGACCCATATATCATTTTTTAATTATTTCTATTCTTTAAATTTTCAAGTAAAAATATATTATAACTTTCAGATCTAAAAGCAACCCTTCACTCTTTTGACAGATCATTGTTCCCTATTAGTTACTTTTCTCTTTGCTGTAACAAAATAACTGACAAAAGCCAGTTGGGGAAGGAAGGGTTTATTCTGGCACAGTTTGAGGGTAAATTCTGTCGCAGTGGGAAATGGTGACAGTGAGAGCAGCTCTAACCATGGTAGCCAAAGTATGAGGCAGCTGGTCACACTGTGTCTATAATCAAAAAAGCATAGAGGCATAAGTGCTGGTCATCAGCTTGCTTTCTCCATTTATTAAAGAGACAAAATGTACTTTTTATTAGAATTTTATAAATATATGAGTCCTCTCAAGAAAATGAATATCCAAGGAATCAACTTGGGCAAAATCTTTATATATCAAACAGTAGATCTTCGCATGAAATGCTGAGACAAAGACGTTTGAACTAAGTACATTGTGAAAAGCAACGAAGAAATATTAGGTAAAAACAATTGAAAGATGTGGGGTTGGTTTTTATTGAATTTTTATGTATTTAATAAAGCACACTCTATCAATCTTAATCATCTTTATACTATCTTGAACACTGTACCCTCTCATAGACCCACCCCCACTAGAATTCATACATTCTGTCATTTGTATTAAGGTCTAATGTTTCAAGATACTGTCCCCAGACACCCCTCAGTGAAAGTGCATACACAGGTCTAGTCAGCCTATCTAGAGTCATTGCTTTAAGAAGATCAGCTTTTCGCCATCCAGCAATAGTCAGTTGGCAATATTTCTTCGTCTAAGATTGGGGTCTGCTACCCATTTCCCCAGTTCTATGCTGTGTTTTTGTATCCTTGAATTTGCATGGGTCATGTGCATGCTGACACCATTGCTACAGGTTTGTATGAGTAAGGTCCCAGGAGCTTTCAGGACTCTATTTCTATATGATCATGTACCTCCTCCCTGGCTTTTGCAATCTTTCCACCCCCTGTTCCACAATGGTCCCTGAGCCTTGAATGGGTAATTACAGGAATGAATCCTTTCTAAGGACCAGCATTCTGCAGACACTTAATCGCTATGTTTGGGCCATTTGTGACCTTTTATGTTACTGGGCCTCTGCTACATGAGTGAGCTTCATTAATGAGAATTTAGAGATACATTAGTGTCCTTTTTATCCTTGCAATTCCACCAGCAGTGAATGAGCATTTCCCTTTCCCCATATCCTCTCCAGAATTTGGTATCATTTGTTCATTTGATCTTAGCCAGTCTGACTGGGGTAAGATGAAATCTTAAAGTGGTTTAAATTTGCAGTTCCCTAATTACTAACAATGCTGAAATCTTTTAAAAATGTTTCTCAGTTATCTTTATTTCTTTTTTTGAGAACTCTCTGTTCTGATCCTTAGCCTATCTTTTAATTGGGCCACTTGTTTTCTTGATTCTTTTTTGAGTTCTTTATATATTCTGGATGTTAAACCCCTGCCAGATGTGTCACCGGTGAAGATTTTCTCCCACTCTGTGGGTTTTCTCCACTTCCTTGATTGTTTCTTTTGCTGTACAGAAGCCTTTTAATTTAATGAGATCTCAGCTGTTGAATCTTTGCATTTTTTCCAAACAACTGATGTCCAATTTAGAAATGTCTTTCCTACATCTATATTTTGTAGGTTACTGCCAATGTTTTCTTCTAAGAGTTTCAGGGTTTCAAGTTTCATAATGAGGTCTTTGATCCATTTGTAGTTGAGTTTTCTGCCGGTCTAATTTCATTCTTCTAGAACTAGAGATCCACTTTTCCAGAACCATTTGCTGAAGATGCTGTATTTGTTCCACTGTGTGTTCTTGCCCTATTTCAAATACCAGGTGGCTGAAATTGCAAGTACTCATGTTTGGGTCTTCAATTATGATCCATTGATCTACGGGTCTATTTTTGTACCAATACCATACTGTTTTTATGACTATATTTCCTTAATATAGTTTGAAATCTTGTATAGTAATTCCCCCCACCCAGCATTTCTCTTTGTGCTCAGGGTTGCTTTGGTTATCCAGGGTTTTTTGTGCTTCAATATGAATTTTAGGATTTTTTTAAATTCTTTGAGAATGTCATAGGGATCTGATTGACACTGCATTGAATCTATAAATGGCTTTTGGTAAGATGGTCATTTTCACAATATTAATTCTGTCAATCCATGAGAATAGGAGATGTTTCAATCTTCTGGTCTCTTCTTCAATTTCTTTCTTTCAAGACTTAAAATTTTCATTGTATACCTATTTAGTGCCTTTGGTTAGACTTTCTCCAAGAATGCTTTTTTTCGTTTCTGAGCCAGTTGTGAATGGGAGGGTTTCCCCAAACTCTCTCTAATTTCCTGTTATTGGCATGTAGAAATGCTACTGAAATTTTTAGATTAATTTTATAATCTGTCACATTAATAAAAGTGTTGATCATTTCTGGGAGTTTTCTGGTAGAATATTAGCCATCTCTTAGGTATAATACCATATCATCAGCAAAAAGTTGTAACTTGACATCTTTCTAATTAGTACTCCTTTAATTTCCTTCCCACGTCTAACTGCTCTGGCACCAGTTTCAAGCATTTTCATGGGAATGCTTCCAGTTTTACTCTATTTAGAATAATGTTGGCTATGAATTTGTTGTGTGTTTCTTTAATTATATTAAGTCATGTTTCCTCCAGTCCAATTCCTTCTAGGACTTTTTGCATAAATACAATTTTAATTTCATCAAAGACCTTTTGTGCATCTATTGAGATGACCATGTTATTTTTTTTCTGTAAGTCCGTGTATAATATTTATGATGTTTATTGACTCATGTATATTGAAATACCTTTACATCTCCGGAATAAAGCCAACATGTTCATGGTAGATGATCATTTTTATGTGTGCCTTTATGCAGTTTGCAAGTATTTTGTTGAGGATGTTTGCATCTATGTTCCTTAAGGATATGGTAGTGGTTAGTCATTTTTCTCAACTTGAGGAGGCTTCCACCCATCCAGAAAATGTGTCCACAAAAAAAAAGAGATACTTTTACTCAAAGACAATTGATTTAGTTTCAGTAAAAATCCAGTTCATAATATTCCCCAGGTGTGTTGCCATGAGCATAAATTCCTTCTAGAGCGTTTTCCCTTCTTTTAGGATTTACTTGGGCACAGGTGAAACATTGGGATTACAACATCCTTTGTGATGTGTTCTACCCAGGGGATATAATATCTGGGCTGGAGGAGTTCAACGGTTTTTGAAATCCATGGTGCATTGCATGGTGGAGTTGGGCCACTAACTGTCTGTCCAGAAGGCAACATTCACCATTCCTCTTTCTCTTGCTTTGTGCCCTCCTGCTGAGCTTAAGTCTCTTCTGGTTTATGGGTGGATTTGTGGGGCAAACTTGGTTCTGGCATCATAACCAAGATTTTTAAGGACTCCACTGGTTTTAGGGTCACTTCCTGAGCTGCTGTCCTGCTACGCTGTGCCTAGAGGGAATCCCCCTTCTGAAGTCCTTTGCAGTGCATGATGGCCACCCTCTTAGATAGCTGTATGGATCCCAGCAGTGCCAAGATCTCCTCTTTACTTTCTTCCCAGCTGAAGTGAGGAGACCTCACTCCTGTTACAGTGCCCCATGGATATGAGTGGTGGCAAATGCATACTGACTATCTGTGCACACAGTGATGGTCTTGTCCCTTCAGCATCAGAGTACCTGGGTTAGGGCTATGAGATCAGCCCACTGGGCAGAAATTCCTCAGCTGAGGGACTGGGCCAAATGGTCTGGTCTTTCATGAGAACTGTAGTCCACTGATACCTGAGGCCATCTGGGTGAAGTTGCTTCCATCCATGTACACTACCTCATCTGCCTCTAGCAGTCGGACAGCAATCAGGTCTGGTCTGGAGGACTGGATCAGGTTAGTCACTTTGGTCCTGTCATGGAGGAGTTTCTCTGGGTCACCATCCAGCAACAGGTTTGCTGGATTGAGGGACAAAGTCCTGTAAACTGTTGTGTGAGGTTGATTTAGGAGGAGAGCTTGATAATAAGTCACCCAGGCATTTCACATTCATTTTTCTGGAGTTCCCCTCAGGAGGGCCTCCAGTGGAGTGAGGAGTAGTAAAGACAAGTTCTTGTTCCAAGATTAATTTATCAGTTTTCTTTATTAGTAGGGCAGTGGCAGCTACTATCCATATACAGGTTGACCATGCAACTGATACAGAACCTAGCATTTTAGATAGGTAGGTCACAGGCTGTTTCCATGGCCCCAAAGTTTGGGTTAGAACTCCCCTGGGAATGCCTCAAGCCTCATCCATAAACAAGTGGAATGGCTTGGTAACATCTGGGAGAGCCAGGGCTGGTTCAGATACAAAAGCTTTTTATGGCTTCAAAGGCTTCTTGTTTAGTCTCAGTCCATACTAAGGGCTGGGTCCCTGTGAGGCTGGTATATAGGGGTTTGCCCCCTGTCTTATTAAATTTATTTTCCATGCCCTGGCGGGTGGGGTTTGGTCAAGCCAGAATAAAACAGAGACTAGTTTTCCACTTAGAGGGATTAATTTATTTAAGCTGACTCACAAAGTTACTGTTCAAACATTTACTATTGCCATCAGCTTGCCGCCACAGCATCTGCTGTGTTCGCGCACCATGGGGGTCCCATCCTGTTCCCAGCCTGAGTTCCATTTCCACTCATGCTATTCTGGGCCTGTGGAGACCTGGAAGGCTGCCATCTGAGTAGATGGCTCTCTGTGTGCCTGGGGCCATGGCACTTTCCTTCAGCATGGTTTTGAGTCTTCTCTGCTGGCTGCTCAGTGCCCCTCACAGCTGCAAGCCACCATGCCTCCCCTCATTGGTCAGAGGATGGGACTTTCTGCTGAATGAACCAATAGTAAAAGTTCAGAGAGAAATATATGTCTACTCCACACCGTCCTATATTTTATCACCATAGGCTTCTGGGGGCTCAATGGGATGGAGCCCTGGCCTCATCAGTCTTTCCTGAGCTGGAGTACAGGGTGACCCTCTTTTTCTCCAAGTGTGGGTATTTATTCTTTTACCCTGTTGTCTCCAGTTTCCTCCTCTAGGCTTCCTATTACTTGTCTGCTTGAGGGCTGCCATCATTGCTCTAGTATTCTATAAACCTTTGGGGCAGTCTCTAACAGCTGTAACCCCTTCATACCCTGAAACCCTTCTAATTTCTGCAATTACTTTCTAATATATGGGGCTGACTGCGTGACAAAGTAAATTTCTTTTTTATGGCGCCTCTGGTTTCCTGGGGCATCTGCCTCCCTGAGGCCCTCCATGAACCCAGTGGGTGATTCTTGAAGCTCTTGAATCACCTCACTCTCCTAGTAAAGATTCTTGGACCTGCTAACAGCTGCCTTTATTTCCCCCAACAGAACTTGAAATGTTGTCCAGATCCTCCTTGCCCTTGCAATCCTTAAATGAGAAGTTAAGCTCTACACAGGTATTACCGTCAGGTAGGGATGCCTACCCAGGCCCAAGAGTAATTTTTTTTCTTTTACTTTGTTATCTGACCTGCCCCCTCTCTTCTTCCAAAGATGGTTGCCAGAAGCTGGACAATCATCTCAGGTGGGCTAGCAGGTATAAAACTCATTAGGAGACTAATGAGTGCTTGCAATTCATCAGAGAAAGAGGGATCTGAGTTTTAACATCAATCATAAATAGACGTGGGCACTCCTGATTTGTTCAGGTACCCGTCCAGCTTGCTCTTCCTGCTGTCTCTGGCAGCGGCAGGTGGGGTCCAGCAAGAAGGGTCAGAGGCAACAGCAGCGGCTGCCCCGGAGACTGGTCCATGGCATCGCACTGCTCCCCTCTCCCCACCCACAGCTGGCATCCCCTGTAGTCTGCCCCTGCTGCCTCTGCCTCAACCTTAGTTGCCTCCCTCAAAACTCTCAGCCATTGAACTCGCTGGGCTGGCCATGAATCTGTTCCCACTTCCGGTGAGGGGGACATCCTCAAACCTCTGTGAGACTTCCCTTGCCCGTTGGAGCCGTGAGTAACCTCAGTCTGAGACCCTCCCAAGGGCTAGAGAGTGATTGGCACTCAGGTCATGGCCTGGCTGATGAGCTTCTGTCCACACCCCAACCCACTCTCACCCCCACATACACAGCGGAGAGGAATGAGGATACTGAATATCCTCTGGCTCCGCACGTGCCACCAGAGCTAGGCCTGGGTCTGGCCAGCAGCACCTCTCGGGCAGCTGGGGTTCAACCAGGTGCCTGCCTCTCCCGCTCTCCTGCAGTTCCACCAGCCAGGCTGTTGTCCAGAGGGGACAAGAGCGCACCCAAATCAGGTGGCTCCTGCTTTTTCCCTTAGCAGGTCCCGTACCTATGCCTGCTGATTGCCTTGTAGGACCGGCCGCTCCTCACAGCGCCTGTCCTGCCTCTCTCGGACCTGGCAAAGTGGGGGCTGAGCACAGCACCGCAACACGTGCTGGGAGTCAGGTGCAGGGAGGACTCCTTTAAATTCTTCATTAGTAAGGCCTTCTGCCACCTTAGCCATAATACTGAGCCCCATCACCGAGATTCCTCTCAGAGGGAGGAAGGGCCCTCCTCCACCCCATTAAGGACTTGTCTCACCTTCCAACAGGCAGAACCTCTCCACTTATGGGGAAAGGTGAGGAGCCCCGCAGTGAAAGAGATGGGTCCTCCTATGAGATAGCCCCTCTGCCCGCCCTGATGCATAAGGGAGTTGGGTGGGTGGGTATCGCATTATCCCCACAATCCTGGTCAAACAACAAGAGTGCAACTTCCAAGGGACAGAGCTCAAGTTTTAAGCCATGGTAGAGGATGCAGAATCAAAAATAGACACGGATCAATGTAGGGAAATTGGTCCAGGTGCCCAGGATCCCCAATGACCACATGTCGGGCCTCTAATGTTCCCTCATCGGGCTGGCCACGCCAGTTCACAGAGTGTCTGGAGTTTTCTAGAAGAGGGAAAGATGTCATAATCCCTTGTATTTATGAAGCCTTCCTTAAAATGCTTTAGCATGCACTTTAAGAGGAGTCTTCAGGCAAGTTGCTCCCCAACACACCATAAAGTGATTAATGACTTACTGAAGAAAACAACAATAAGACAATCATGTAGTGGCCACCAAACATTCACAGACCAGTTTTACAGATGGACCTTGGTCGCATCTTACACAGGTCTGGACACTTGGATAAAATGGCTGTGTGGGACCTCTCCTAAGTGTGTCCAGTAATGACGCCTTAGACCAACTTATCTCTGAAAGTTTACAGAAACGCAACTGTCCAAAACAAGTTTGGTGGTGGAGGTCTCAGAGACCAGCAGAGCAGTAGGGCAGCAGAGGCCAGAGTTCCTGGGGCCCTGGAGGCACCTCAGGAGGCACCTCCCCTAGAATTCTGTCCTAGCTCCCTCCTTCTAGGCACCCCCATGGGGAAACAAGACACCGGAGAGTCTAAGGGAGGTCTAATCATCTGGGATCTCAGTGGGACCTTCAAAAATGTTGTGAGGGATTTCACCAGAGGAGACCACTCACTCATACATGAGATATTGTCAAAAGAAATTCTTTCATAGTCAACTGACGACTACACTGGGCAAATGTTCCCCAACTGTAGTTCAGGATTTTCCCAGAGTCAGCCTTGTATACAGGAAGAAAAGAAAAAAACCTATCTAGGAGTAACAAGCCAAGTAGAAAGTACAGAAGCCACAGATCTGCCATTAACCATAGTAACCATAGTAACCACAGTAACCATAGTAACCACAGCATGCTGACCTTTTATCAAACCAACACCTTGGTCAGACTTTTGCATTTCCGTATTTTGAGTTAACTGTTTCTAGCTTTAACTACTTAACTACTGGCTTTATCTATGGCAGGTGTAACTGTCGTCAGTCATTAGGTGTCTCACCACAATGAACATATTTGGTCTTTTCATGATGTCCCATATTTACCGTATATTCTATTCCTGTTCATTTTTTTTTCATTTTTCATAATCTTAGCTTGAGCAGTCCAATTCTTCAACTTTATCCTCCAGTCTTGATATTCTGTTTTTCATTTCATTCTTTCTATTAGTGAAGCTGTCTCCTGTTGTTTCAAATTGGCTTACTCCTTTTTCATTTCAGCCTGAGTTTTTTTGTTTTTGATACTTCTCTGAGTTCAATCAGGAGTTTATCTTTATCATCTTTTAGTTTCTAAGTTGTTTTGTGTTCTTTAAATTCATTGACTTCTTTGATCATGTTTATGATTGTTCTTTTAAATTCTGTGTCCTGGCTTATCTCTAGAGGGTTCTCATAGAACTCGTCTATAAGACTGATGATGTTTGGTAAGGACATATATTTGGGTTTTTCATATTATTATTTTTTCCTTGTGATTTTGGCATGTGAATTTCTTTTGTTGTTTGTGATTCTTATGTGAGACTCAAGCCTTTCTTTGTTGAGTAGAAGTCTGATTCTGTTTGTATACTTGATATGTCTTGGTTGTTTTCTTACAGTATGAAAATCTAGTGGGTCTAGGCTTCAGGTTCTCTCTTTCGATTTTATATTGGAGGAATCAGATGGTTCTAGTCCAGCTACTCAGGAGTTCCTGAAGAGGCCTAAGTCAGGTGAGAATCAAATGATACCGGGCTTCCTCCTAAGGTCTGGGACCCTCTAGCCAGCAGGCACAGCACAATTTGGGAAGCTTGCTTGGTGGAGGCTAGATTCAGGCATTCTCAGGCCTGACCCCTACTAAAGGGCAGTGAAACCTAGCCCTGCAGCAGTGGGAGGGACTGCAGATGGTCTCAGTATAGTGGGGCTGGCATAACATGATTTGGAGAGCTCACCACCACATGGAGCTAAGAGTAATCCAGATATCTGGGGTGCTAAGAGCAAAAACGTGTCTGTACCCAAGGATAGGAGAACTGCTTTCTCCTTTTTCATTTTCATTCACTGAGGGACCCAATCAGGAAGAATGGTGCAACTCACTGAATAGTGTGGGTTTTCCCTTCTCAGTTGAACATCTCTGGAAAGTCCATTACAAGTGCACCCAGAGAGGTATGTCTCCTAAGTGTTTCTAAATCCAGTGAAGTGGACAATAAAGATTAGCCATCATATCTGCTAAAATTTTCCAGTGTATCTGTATTTTTGGCTTCTTTTAGGTTGAGTGTTGTGCCCAAAATCATAATTTGGAAACTGGAGTCCCAGTGTGACAGTGGTGTGGGCCTTCAGAGGTGATTGGGTCCTCAGGGAACACTCTCAGACAATAATGAAGGCCATCACTGTGGGGAGAAGCTAGTTATGAGTTCATCACCTTATCTCCCATTGCTTTCCTTCTTCCCTCCTTGTCTTCTTGTCCCTATACTTCTTCCCTCTCTGTCTTGTGCTGCTGATGTAACACTTTTTTACTCCAGTATGATGTAGTAAAAATGCCTTCCCTATCTATCTTGTTCTTCCAAGCCTTTAGAAGTATGGGACAAATAAACTTCAGTTTTTACAAAATCTTTCCAGTCTATAGTATTCTGTTATATTAGCAGAAACTGAATTAATAGCATTAATAGCAAAAACTACTTTATAGATCGTGTGCGATAATTCTAATATTTACATTGCTTGTGGTTCTCTTCCTGTCCTCCATTTTTATACTCTGGCTTGTTTCTTTCTATGGTGATTGGATAGCAGATTCAGTGCCAGAGATACAGTTGGGAGGGAATATGGGTAGTGCCATCCTTCTGCATATACTGCAGGAGGTTAGCCTAGGATAGTTTCTTTCAACTTAGCCATGACCTGATATCCCAAGCCTTTTTTCAGACATTGTAATGTTTGGCCCACATTTATGTTTTCTCAGTTTTAAGGTGAAGCTCTCAGAATATCCATATGAGAGCCAGAGAAAGCTTCTTTTGTGTAGAAGATGCTAAATTCTATTATCTTTCTCTATAATCATGAAATTGCTAGGTGTGGGGCATAATAAGAAACAAAACAAGATGAAAAAAGAGACAATAGGAACAGAACCACAAGTGCAGGAGACTTGACCAGCTAAAATTTCTCTTTGGAAGATATGGGATAGTTTTGTCTTACCCTGTGAAATTTAACAGTCAGCAAAATGTAGTGCTTATTTCTTTGGCACAGTCCTCTGTGGGATCTTTGCTTCTAATGTTCTTGCTGCAGCCCACACTGCCAAAATGTCTTATTTCTTGTTTTCCAGAGAACCCCCTCCACCGTCAACCTAGATTCCAAGTATTCTGGTATTCTGGGGAAACCAGAATCTTTTCCAAGGAATTGAAGTGTGACTATAGCCTGCGAAGACTTTGGAGGGTGAACTGTTCTAGTATTCTGGGGATTTCAGTAGCTTTCCTGCACAAACTTTACACAATGTACACTCATTCCTATCCCCCACATGGTGGCTAAAAACTGTCTGTAAATCCAGCCGGGAGGTGCATGCCTTTAATCTCAGCACTCTGGAGGCAGAGGTAGATGGATCTCTATGAGTTCAAGGTCAGCCCGCTCTACATAATGAGTACTAGGCCAATTGGGGCTACTGGGAGATGATCTCAAAAAAAGAAAACAACCAAAAAAACAAAAATTTCTGTAAATCCAATTCCAGAAGGTCCAACGCCCTTTTCTGGCCTCAGAAGGCATTGCAGAACATGGGTGCACTTATATACATGCAAAACAGTCACACACATGATAAAAAATCTGTTTAAATGTTAAACTACATTTATTTATTTATTTACATACGTGCATGTATGTAAGTGTGCATGAGCCGTAGCATACCTGTGGCGGTTAGAGGACAACTCTTGACATGGAGCTCAGGCTGGCCTCAAATTTGTGGTCATCCTCCTGCCTTGGTCTTATGAGTGCTAGAATTATAGATGTGCCTCACATGTCCAACAATTTTTATCTTTTAATTAAATTGATTAATTTTATTTGTGTGCATGTACATGTGTGTATGTGGATGTGGATGTATGCATGTGTATACAATAAGGAGGTCAGAGGATAATTTCTCTCCTTTCACCTTGTGGGTCCTAGTAATTGAACTAAGGAGGCAAGTACATTACTGTCTGTAGGGTAAATTCCCTCTTACCATCTTCCCACACCAGTGTTTATATTTTTTCCTCCTCTCTTTTTTTGGCCTTTTCATCTTCTCTCAGAAACATTAGGACAAATGAATTTAACTTATTTCATTGAAGACTTTTTTTACAACAGACATTGCTCCTTTCTTATGATGTTTTAATCATGATTTTGGTATTAATACATTTATAATGTTAGCATCATAAGGTTAGAACTAAAGATTAGTGGACATTAATTCTCATAGCAGTAAGTGACTTTACTGCTATGGGTAGTAAAGAGTCCTCTTTAGTAGAAGATTAATACCCAGGACAGGATGGGTCCGACCTGGAGATACCCAGAAATCTGTGTCCCAGAGAGGAAGCCAAGTATAAGTATAAGAAAAGAAATCAATGCTATAATTATACTTTAAGACAGAATCAGTTTTGATGAAATATATGGGTGATTGTAAGAAATCAAGGTAATGAGGCCCTGTTTATGTTTACATACCATGACACTCAGATGGATTTCCAGCATGAGCCAATATGGCTACCACTAGACATCCAAAGGGTTATGAGTCAGCACAAAATGATTGACAGTGTATATTGGGAGACCCCCCCAAAGGAAATAGTAATGTAATCTGCTATATACCAGTTTCGGCAAGAGGATGCTTTTGTTTTATTTCCTTGAAAATGTCCTTAGAACCAAGGACATGTGCTCTTGCCTTGTGTCTGCTCTGTAACTGAAGAAAATAAATCATTTCTCATTTACAGGAGGCTCTGTGAATCTTCTATAATTTCCAGCTCTTCTTGACCCCCACCTCCAACCCCTGTTCCTGGCCACCAAATTTAGCCTTCATGGTGATTTTGTTTCTATTATATCAGAAGCACTATGTTCTTCAGAAGATGGGTTAATTCAACAACTACTTACAGAGCATTCACTGGAGAACCTTCTGTCTAGTTTACCAATTTTAAATTTACTAAAAAGTACTTCTGCCATTGCCTCTATTGTTTTAATCAGTTTCTCCTTGACTAAAGAACTTTTTTTCTTTTTTTAAGATTTTTTTTCAAATTTTCATTTTTTATTGAATTTTGTATATTTCATACAACAGTTCTTAATCAAATGTAGACCCTCCCCCCAGGGTATCTCATGTATTCTGTCATACATGTTAACCCTATTCAGTCAATCATTTGTGCGTAAATGTCCTTTAGTGCAAATTGATCTACTGCAGTCTGATCCTAGTGTCTAGAGATGGAAAGTAAAACATACTCTCCTGCCACAAGTTTACAAGTGCAAGCTTCCACTGGTCTGAAAGCTCCTGCTTCCCTAATTTTATAAGCCAGCCCTCACTCTTACAATCTTCCATCCCCTCTTCTGCAATGATCCAGGAGCCATGAATAAATGAGGTTCAAAATAGGAGTGCTTTAGGATACAAACTATGCAGTCTCTAATTCTACAAACTTAGTTAGCTGTGGTCTTCTGTGTACATAGCACTGTGTCATTTAAGGAAGCTTCACTGGTAAGAGTTGAAGGATGCTTTAGTTTTCTCTCTCCCCCTTGTTCAGCTGTGTTCTATGAGCAACATTAGATGTGTCACATAGGACTTGGTATCTCTCAGATATATATTCTCTGTCTCTGACCAGTTGTGAAATTCTGTTGTAGCCTCGATCTGTTGCAAAAGGAAGCTTCTTTGATGAGTGATGTACTGAATATTTGTCTGTAAATATAAAGATCCATATTTATCATATCATAAGAGATTTCATTTCTCTAGAGATATGACAAAGATAGGGTTTTCTCTAGGATCTATGTCCCCTCCACTCTGTGTATTTGACTGAGTTTTTCACCCATGTGTTTACACCCATTGAGAGGGTTTTAAGTACAAATAGATAGCTCTTTATTCCCACCAGTTGACAGTGCAACTAATCCACCAATAGAGATAGTGTGCTGTGCCAGTTATGGTTATTAGAATTTAGGGTTTGGTTGGACCATTGATTGATTTTCCCCCTTAGCAGTTAGCATGTTATCATCTAGCATCATGGGAGCTAAACCAGGTAGAAAGCTTCCAGGTCAGTTCCTGCTACACTTCCCTGGGTCCTGTATCCAAAGTATGTTCTGTCTTCTGCCTTAGAGTATTATCTTCTAGTTCTTGGAGAAATCAAGAGCTCTGTCAGCCTGTATTATTTGGGGAATCTCTTGAGCCACTCTCACCAATCACACAAAGGGAAGTGTCTTCTGTCTGGCACCATGTTCCTTACCATGCAGCCCCTGAGTATAAAGATGCACTGATGTTTACACACTGTTTGTACATTTTTCATGGGGTTACAGTGTCATCACATTTCCCTTTGGGTTTCCTACCCTTCCAGGATGCATTCATCTCTGTTCTTTTTCCTCTTATCGGATATCCCTCCTCCCTTCCCAGTCCCAGCACCTGCATTATCCCTATTCTCCTCCTATTAACACCCACCTCCCTGCATTCTGCCCCCTCCTGATTTCCCTCCCTCCACCCTCCCTGTAGAACACTCACTTTCCCTACCTCCCCCTGGTAACAACTATTCCCTGCTAACCCTGGCTCTTTCTTTTCCTTTCTCTTTTCCTGGCTCCTTTTGTTATATCAGGATATATAATCACATATAAGGGATTGGTGCTGCGATCTGCAAATGAGGGAGAATGTACATTGCTGGCTTTTCTGCATTCGTGTTACTTAACAGAATATAGTACTCTCTAGTTTCATCCATTTACCTTAACATTTCATTATTTTGTCTTTTATTAATGCTGCATAGAACCTCATTTTGCAAATGTACCACATTTTCATTAGCCATTTGACAGTTGATAGACATGTTAGGTTGTTTCCATTTCTTAGCTATTGTGAAGAAAGCAGCAATAAACATGGATGTACATATGTCTCTACATTATGATGAGTCCTTTGGGTGTATGCCAAGGAGTGGTATAACTGGATCATATGGTAGACTCATTTTTATTTTTTTGAGAGTTCTGCACACTGCTTTCTATAGTGGTTGTTTGAGTTTACATTCCCACCAGCAATGAATCAGAATTCTCCTTTCTTTCCAACCTCTCTAGCATTTGGTGTCATTCATTCTATTGATCTTACCAGTCTGACTGGGGTAAGATGGAATCTTAAAATGTTTTTTATCTGCATTTCTATAATTAATAAGGCTATTGAGCCCTTTATAAGGTGTTTCTTAACAATTTCTTTTTCTTCATTTGAGAACTCTCTGTTCAGGTCTATGGTTCATTTTTTAAAATTGGGACATTTATTATCTTGCTTCCTTGTTTTTTCTGTTCTTTGTATAGTCTGGATATTAATACTCTGTTGGGTTTGTAGCTGGTAACGATTTTCTCCCACTTAGTTGGTTTCTTCTTCATTTTCCTGGTTGTTTCTTTTGCTGTACAAAAGCTTGATCGCTTAATGAGGTCCCACTTATTGATTGTTGACCTTAACGTCTGAGCAGCTGATGTCCAATTTAGAAAGTCCTTTCCTATGCCTATATCTTGGGGAGTACTGTTTATGTTTTCTTCTGGCAGTTTTAGAGTGTCAAGTTTTATATTGAGGTTTTTGATCCATTTTGAGTTGATCTTACTGCAGGTTAAAAGATAAGGGTCTAATTTCATTCTTCTACAGGTGGAGATCCAGTTTTTCCAGCATCATTTGTTGAAGATGCTGTCTTTCTCCATTGTGGGTTCTTGGCACCTTTGTCAAATATCAGTTGGCTGAAATTGCATGTACTCGTGTTTAGGTCTTCTATTATGTTTCATTGAACAGCATGTTTGCTTTTGTGCCAGTACCATGCCTTTTTTTATGGCTATCATTCTGTAATATAATCTGAGATCTGTAATAACCCTATCATTGTTCTTTTTGCCTAAGATTGCTTTGGCTATCTGGGGTCTTTTGCGATTTCATATCAATTTTAGGATAATTTTTTTTTCTATGAAGAATGTCAAGGGTATTTTGATTGACATTGCAGTGAACTTACAGATTGTTTTTTGGTAAGATGGTCATTTTCACAATATTGATTCTACCAATCCATGAGCATGGTTGGAATTCCATCTTCTAGTGTCTTATTCTATCTCTTTCTTTGAAGATTTGAAATTTTTATTGTATCTTTAATGTCTTTAGTTAGATTTATTCCTAAATATTTTATCTTTTTGAAGTTATTGTGAATAGGAGGGATTACTTGAATGCCCTTTCTGATTGCTTAGTATTGGTATATAGAAAGGTTGTTGATTTTTCTAAGTTGACTTTGAAACCTGCCACTTTACTGAAAGTGCTAATCATTTTAAATCGTTTTCTGGGATCTCTTACATATAATAACATAAAGAATGACATTGGCTGTGGGTTTTTTTTTTTGTATATAGCTTTAATTATGTTAAGGTCTGTTCCCTCCATTACAGTTCCCTCTAGGACTTATAACATAAGTGCATGTTGGATTTTGTCAAAGGCCTTTTCTGCATCTATTGAGATGAGCATATGGTTTTTGTCTTTACGTCCATTTACATGTTTTTTTACATTGAGTGACTTACATATATTGAACCATCCTTGCATCTATGGAATAAAGCCTACTTGATCATGGTGGATGATCTTTTTGATGTGTGCCTCTATGCAATTTTCAAGTATTTTGTTGAGCATCTTTGCATCTGTACTCATTTGCATCTGTAGGTCTATGGTTTCCTTTTTGTGTAGCTTTACATAGTTTTGGTATTAGAATGATACTGGCTTCATAGAAAAGGTTTGAGAGTTTTCCATCTATTCCTATCTTTTTATCTTCTTTGAGTGTCTGGTAGAATTCTGCTGTGAATCCATCTGGGTCTGGGTTTCTTTGAGTCGGGAGGTTTTGTATGATTGCTTCAATTTCCTTATTTATTATGGGTCTATTTAAGCTGTTGATCTATTCCTGATTTAACTTTGGTGATATCCATGATTTAGAAATCCATCCATTCTGTTTTCTACTTTAATGGAATATAGATTTTAAAGTATTCCCTTATTTTGTGGATTTTTTTAAATGTCTGTTTTGATGTTTCCCTTTTTATCTCTGATTTTGTTGATGTAGAGTTGCTCTTTCTTTCTTTCTTTTGGTTAACTTGGAGTCTGCCTTTCTTGTTTAGTTTCTCAAAGAACCAGCTCTTAGGTTGCTTAATTTTTGTATTGTTTTTTCTGTTTTTATTTCATTAATTTCTGCTCTGCTTTTTTTCATTTCTTCTCATCTACTAGTTTTGGGGTTGGTTTGTTCTCAGCTTTCCAGAGTATTGAGGAACTGTTAAGTCATTCACATGTGCTCTTTCTGATTTTTTAAAGTAGGCATTAAGAGATAAACTTCCCTGTTAGGACTGCTCTTAAGGTATCCCAGAAGCTTTGGTGTGCTGTATTCTCTTTATCATTTAGTTCCAGGAATACTTTTATTTCTTTCTTAACTAACCATTCATCATTCAGGAGTGTGTTGTTTAATCTCTATTAGTTCATGTACTTCCTAAGGCTTCTTTTGCAGTTGATTATAAACTTTATTGTACTGTGGTCTGATAGAATGCATGGAATTATTTCAATATTATTATATACTGAGATTTGTTTTGCATTCCAGAATGTGGTCAATTTCACAAAAAATTGCATCTGCTGCTGAATAGAAAGTGTATTCTTTGATGCTTGAATAGAATATTCTGTAGATATCTTTTAGGTCCATTTTGTGTAAGATGTCATTTAATTCAGATGTCTGTCTGTATATTCTTCGTCTTTTGACCTGTCTATTGAAGATAATGGAGTATTGAAGTCACCTACTAGTACTGAGTTTGGGTTAATCTACCTTGTAGTCCTGGAGTACTATTTTTATGAAATCAAGTGCTCTAGAGTTTGGTGCATATATGCTTACGATTCTAATATCTTCTTGATCAATTGCTCCTTTCATTTGAATGAAGTGACCTTCTTTATCTCTTTTATTAGTTTTAATTTGAAATCTACTTTGTCATATATCAGTATTGCAACACCTGCCTGCTTCATAGCTGCCATTTTCTTGAAATATTTTTCCCATTCTTTATCTTAAGGTAGTGTCTGTCCTTGAAGGTGAGATTAATTTCTTGAAGACAACAGAAACATGGGTTTTCTTTCTTAAGTCATTCAGCTGTGTCTTTTGACAGGGGAGTTGAGGCCATTGATATTTACTGTTATTATTGAAAGATGTATATTGGATACTGTTATTTTAATTTGATTTGTGGCCCTCTTTTGTGTTTCTGTTATTACACCTTTCTTTGCTTTCTTTCTGTAGTCTCTTGGGAATACTCATTCCTTTCTTTGGTCATTTGTATTGCTTTGAGTATTCTCTATAGGGTTGATTTGTGGACATGAATTCTTTCATCCTATTTGTGTCCTGAAAAATTTTCCATTCCCCTTCCACCATAATAAATAGTTTTGCTGGATAAAATATTCGGGGTTGGCATCTATGCTTGTTTAGAGCTGGGAATAATTTGGTACAGGCTTTTCTGGCTTTCATATTTTTTTATTGAATATTCAGCTGTAATTCTGATGGGTTTTCCTTTATACAAAACTTGTTGTTTTTCTCTAGCAGGTTTTAGTACCTTCTCTTTGTTCTGTGCTTTTAATGTGTTTACTGTGATAGGCTGTGGAGAGTTTCTGTTCTGGTCATGTCTAATTAGTGTTCTATGTACTTCCTGAATCTCTATAAGCAAGTCTTTTCATAATTGAGTGAAGTTTTCCGTAAGAATTAATTCTGTTGAAGATTTGTTCCATGCCATTGCTCTGAGATTTCTCTCCTTCCTGTATACCTATAATTCATAAATTTTGTCTTTTCATATTATCCCACATGTCCTGAGGATTCCATTCCTGTGGTTTTTAAATTTTTTACATAGTCTTTGGTTAAGGAGTCCCAATCTTCAACTTTGTCACTCAGTCTTGATATTCTGTTTTTTGTTTCATTCACTGTGCTTGGGGTCTTTCTGCTGTTGTTTTCCAATTGGCTTATTGAGTTTTTCAATGTCATGTTCATTTCTGTTTTGGTTTTCTTCACTGTCTTCACTATTTCTATATCTTTTGTGAATTCACTTTTCAAGTCAGGAATTCTTTATAATATTTCATTGAGCCACATATTTGTATATTCTTGAACCTCCATCACAAGCTTATTCTTATCCTCTTTGAGTTCTTTGAGTTGTTTGTGTTTTCTTTAAGTTCTTTCATCATATTTATGATTGTTGCTTTAAATTCTTTATCCTTGTGTCCTCAGTTGTGGTTCTCATCATAGTGCTCTTCTGTAGGACTAGTGGGTTTTGTTGTGGGTAATAGTCTCATGAATTTTCATATTATTTGTGTTACTACATTGTTGTTTGGGCATATGGATAATCTTTGTTGCTTATGTGTCTAGTATAAACTTCTATGTTTTTGTTTGATTGAGTTTTAGTTCTGTTTACATTGTTTATATTACTTGGTTGCTTTTTGTTTAGGAATGGAAAATAAATTGGTGCATGTTTCAGGTTCTTGCAGGGTTGTATACTTAAGTAGGCTTGTCAGGTTAGTAGGAGGACTGGTCTGTACCAGACAGATCAGAAACCAGGGGAGTCTCTCTTAGGGAAATTAGCTAGTCTGGGTTAGGAAGCTAGTGCAGAGATTTGAGGGGAAGGAACTGGAGCCCAACTGGCAGCAATGCTGGGACAGTCACAGGAATGGAAGAGAGACACAGTGGGTGAAATCTGACTTACCAGACTCTAGGTGGGCAGGTCTGTCCAACAGATCAGGAGCCTGGGAAGATGGGGTTGGAGTAACTGCCTGAGGAAGATCTTTGGGAATCTACCAAGGACATCTTTTTTTCTTGCATTGACATTTAAGGTTACCCAGATTTGACTCCTATCTAGTTTCAAAAATTTCAATTTCCATGTGGTCCTCTTTCTATCAGCTATATTTTGGCCAAAGTAAACACTGGTCATTGCTCATGTGACCCATTTCCCAACATAAGTGTTTCAATTTATTCTTTTCTAAACTGGGAAATAGTTCTTCACTTGTTTAATTGATGCATATCGACTTTGAGATCATCAGTGGTGTAGAATTTTCCATCATGAACAATCTTCTTGGCAGAATCAGTGCATCAGTTTTTGTCCTTTGGTACTTAATGCTTTACATAAGTTACCTAGCCATGTTTTACTACAGTTGTCCCAGATATTAGGAAGGACTGTTCAAGTAATTGGAGAGTTCAAGGTCTTGCCATCACAGACTTTTTCAAATTCATCACATGTATTGCTGCTGAGACCAACCAGATATTTGGGGGGAAAAACAAAGATAGCATCTTACTATCATCGTACCTATTAATATGATAAAATACCATAACAACTTAAAGGAGAAAGGGTTTATTTTAGTGTCCAATTCCAGGTTATAGTTGATTATGACAGGGAAGTCACAATGGTAGGAACTGGAAATAACTGATCACATTATGTCTGCAGTCAGAAAAACAGAGCAATAGATGTTTGCACAACTCTGCCCAGCTCACTTTATCCTTTTTAATACAGGACAAACCCGAGGAATGATGCCACCCACTTTTAGGATGAGTTTTCCTGTATCAGCTAATGTAATCAAGACAACTCCTCACAGATATGCCCACAGGCCAACCAGATTTAGATACACCCTCACTGAGAATCCCTTCCCAGGTGATTTTAGATTTTGTCAAGTTGACAAGTAAAACTAACCATCAAAAGAAGTACCTGGTATGGCTTTTGTCCTTTCTTCCTTTTTTCTTTTTCTTTCTGATTTATTTTTATTTTATGTGTATTAGTTTTTGCTTGTATATAAATACAGCCGTATCGTATAATACCTGTAGAGGCAAGAAGATGGGATCACACCACTGGAGCGATGGTTGTTAGTCACCATATGTGTGCTGGGAACTAAACTCAGGTCCTCTATAAGAGCAATCAGTGCTCTTAACTGCTGAGCTATGTCTCCTGTCCCTGGCCTGGCTTTGTAAAAGCACATGTTCTGAACAGAGCCCTCAAGTTCAATCCACTCTTGCATATGCAGAAGCACCTGGCCCAGTGCTAACAATGTTGAGTAGAAATATGTAAAAACACAGCCTGTGTCCATGCACAATATAAGAAAATGTTTGCAAGATGAGCTGCTAAGATGTATTTGAGAGTCACAATATGCTAAATATTATGTAAAACAAAATGTTTGCAGCTTAGTGTTTGCAATCAAGCTTTCATCAGTCATATTTCCTGATTCTCCCACAACTTTGTGAGTTTCTCTCCTTGCTAAGTCCAGTTTTCACAGCTGCCCTGAACCTGTGCTCTGTTTACAGGCACTCTTGGAGCTATAGTTGCATCAGTGCAGATGAGGAATATCTTATTGGTTCATTTAGTATTCAAAGGATGCTGAGGCCCAAAAATCCAGTTAATTACATTCTCTGGAGAATAGGAGAGGGACAAAATGAGAAGAATCTCACCCCAGGACACTGTCTGAGAATTATAATAAAGATTCATTTTGTGTTTCAGCTCTCACATTTTTTGTAGAAACATCTTTTGTTTTCTAGCACAGTTTTCCTAAGTTTTGATAATTTCTCATGGGAGAGCCAGACTGTTAGTTCACAGTTACTGATAAAATTGATGATCCCTGAAGTAAATTTCTTACTTACAAAACTTATTTTACTGATATATAAAAGTGGATAATTAATATTTTCTTTCAGTGTAACCAGGAAAGCTGTGCTGAGAGATTCATCACCAGGGATAGATAACGGGAAGGTATTGTTGCTACTTATGTGTAGAGATAGGTGCTGGACACAGGACCTGGGTCACCACCTGCCTGTTGTTTATAGATTCTGGCTGAATCCTTCTAGTTCAGTTTCTTCATAGTAAATGCACATAGGATGTGGACAAGGTGTAATGAGATTGAACGCAGAAAATCTCTACTCTCCAGGACATAGGAAGTTGCTTTAGTCTCCAGCCTTATCAAGCGCCATTCATCTCTTTGTCTCATAGATGGAATGTGTGGAGTCAGGAGCTTTGATAGGGGCAGAGCTTTCCATGTCATGGTCCACCATAGGAGTCTTATCTAGCTACTGTAGCAAGTCAAGCTGCCCCTTGGGGTAGGAAATGCATGCTGGGGTGGAACCCCATAGCCTCCTTTTCTGTCTATAAAGAGAAAGATAGCCAAACACATCAAACAGTGCTGATTTATCTAAATTGAGCTTTTAAGGTAAAAACTAGAATGGGTCCAGAAGTTCCCAGAATTGCAAACATTGTCTTGTTATCTTGATGTTAGCTTCACCTCTTTCCCTGCCCTGAAACTCAGATGTTTCTAATAGGAAGGAGAATATGAGGAGAAAGGGTTGTATTTTAGTTCACTAGGCCTTATGCAAACAATGTCCCTCTCAATTCAATCCTGAGAGACATGATTTTATACATATCTATATTACAGTTAATAGTAATATATTACAGCATATACATAAATATAAAATTACTATAAAAAGAAAATTACATCTTTGTGAGTAAAAACTAAGGTTGAGCCACAATGCCTAATGTATATTAAAAACAAATATAATTCTATTATACAAAGGCAGCTTGAACACCCACAGATTTTGGTATCTTTGAAGAGTTGGAATCAATCTTTGTGAAAACTGACACATGCCTGCTCTTTCAAGCATCGCAGAGACATGTGCCCTGACCAAGATGGCGTAAGTAGAAAGAGATGTTTTTCCTCCTGTGAAAATACAAAACAGATAAAATGTTTGAAATACTTTTCATCAAGTGGACTTCTGACAGGCAAGCCCCTAGTTTGATTTCAGCTTAGAACCTATTAAGAATGTCCAGGCTATAATGTACAAGGGAAAACAGAGGGTGCCACAAAAAGTTCTGAGCAGAAATTAGGAACCCTTACTGTGTCCTAAAGAGACAGGCAGCTGGAGTCAGAGGACAGAGCCCACTGAAGAGGAGAGTGACATTCACACTCCAGAAAGGACAGAGACTATCAGCATGGACAGGCAGCAAGGCACAAATGGTGGCTACTTCCAGGAACACACTGTGTCAGCACACAAATAGTACAAAAGTAGAAGAGCAAGCAGTAATAGTTCATTGAACTCAAAAGAGAACTGGAGTGGCAATTTCGCTATAAGATGAAACAGGTTTTAGATCAAAGAGTGCTATCATGGATAGCTACTCATTTTATTCTGATAAAGGAGTCAAATCATCCAGATAAAAATCAAAGGTGTATGTACCTGATTAAAAGGTTTCAACTACATAAAGCAAAAGTAACAGATGTAACTACAACAAAAAAAATTCACAATGTTGAAGGACTCATGTTATCCAAGTTCAAGACAATGTGGTATATTGGTTTCAAGATGACAAATGGAGAACACGGAATAGAATGCAGAGTTGGGAAATAAACCTGAACATAGTCAAACATTGGATATTTTTAAACAAAGGTATAGAAACAATTCAGGGAGGAAAAGATAATCTTTTAAGTGAGTAGTGCCAAGAATTATAAATAAAGAGAAAAATTAAATTGGACCCAAATTTATGCACCACATAAAAAAGAAAGAACTCAAGACTGAATCACACAATTGTAAAATTTAAATCTTAAAACTTTTATAGGAAAGAGGTAATTTTTTTATTTAGGCAAATGTTTTTTTTCTTTAAATTTGACATGTAGATTAATTCTTAAAATATTTTTATTGAGATTTTGTACATTTCATACAACCATTATTAATCCAATTTAGACCCCTTCTGCATCCATGACCCCCTACCCCTCCACCAGGGTAAGATAGGCAAATATTTCTTAAAACAATACCAAAGGACTTGTTCTTAAAGACAAATAAGTTTGATATTCTCAAAAATTAAAAATTCCTTCCTTCTTAATTTTTTATTTCATTTTTGTTAAAAAAGTGAAAAAAAGCTAACCATGTAAGCAAGGCTCATGTTAATAATAAGCATCCAGCTTTCAGGGAGGTGCCTCAAATCCTTGCTAGGGTAAAGAGCGGTGCTCCTTGTGATGGTGGCTTAGAAACTGCATGTGGCCATCCTGGCATCTCCCAGGGGTCTGGGGGGTTGGGCGAAACCATGGAACTCAACACAAGGAAGCCAAACAAGAATCCCAGTCCAGAGAAGCGCTTTCAGTAAACCAAATTGATATTGATGTAATGCACTTGGTATCTGGTTGGGTGTTCACTTTTTGTATACAACATAGAGACTCAGTTGTAATACCCAAACACATATTCTGATTAACATAAGAAGGCTTTAAATGATGCATAATTTTGTGCAAATAAAAATTAAAATTTCTTGTTTAGAAGTAAATAAATTTAAGTCTGTTGCTAAAATTCCTCTTTAGAGAAGCCAACTAAGCTTAGCCCCTCCCTCCCCAGGTCCTACAACAATCACACAAATTTCCCAACTCACAGTTTGACAAACTCTAGCTAATTTACTTGGACTTACTAACAGAGAGCAGTGGGTGGGGGTTACTTACAGAGCATTGGCACCCTTCCTCCCCTCATAAGTTACATTAATAAATCCACGAGGCTTGTATCTCGCGACTTGATGGGGCCTGCTTCCTGGTGCCCTTAGTTTAAATGCTTTTAGCCCCTCCCCTTCTCACATCCAAGGCCAATGGACTGGTGGGGAGGGGCATAGGACTTTTCCCAACTTCTAGTCTTTCCACTCAAGGCGATCCTGTGTGAATACCACTCGGCCTGGGAGAGATGTTTGTCCACAGCTGATCAGGCTGAGAATCAATTTCACCAAAAGCCCATTTCAAATTGATTAATTGACTGATTTTTGCTATATTTTTCCAAGAGGCAGCAGTGATCTGTTTTTTTTTTTTTTTAAAGCATAGATGTCTGATCTCATAGAAGCAGAAAGAATAGAGATTAACAGAGACTTGTGGCGTGATATAGTGGAGAAAACTAAATACAGAACTCAACTCACTTAGATTAGGAATTAATTTTGGTGTTCTATAGTATAGTAGGGTCACTGTAATCTAGAACAATTCATCATACATTTCCAAATGAACCATAGTTTGAAGGTCTTAGCTACTATTAATAGCAGTATATAAAACAAATCTTTAAAACTCAGACTACATTTTTCAGACCAATTTGGGCTGTTCTGTTATTTTTGTGTTGATTTTAATCACCTCCTTCTGATCTATTGTTTAGAACTAGTTCTGAAGGTCCTGGGTAATGTAGTCTCAAGACCGAACCTGGGGGTGTGAAGAGAGGAAGGGCAGGTGCCTTCTGATTCAAAGAAAGGGGCAAGGCTGCTCCAAGAGGAAGTTGGACCCAGAGTATGCAGTATCTTTGCCTTAGAAAAGTGACAGAACAATGGCCCTCAAGGAGGTTCTCACCTGATTTCCTAGACTCTGGGAGTCTTACATAGCAAAGGGCTTTCACAGATGTGATTTAGCTAAGGATCTTAGATGTAGAGATTGTACTCCATGACTTCAAAATAATCCCTTAGGTCCTTGAAATTAAGGAAGCAGAAAAAAAGTAACGTAAGAAGAACTCTATTTCAGGAAAACAGACTAAGGAGGCCAAACCCTGGAAGGCAGATTAAATGACTAAAAAGCAAAAGGACACAGATTATCCCTCAGAGCCTTCAGAAAAGTTCATAATCCCAAGGACACCCTGATTGTAACCCCACAATACTCTTTTCATATTTCTAACCCGCAGAACTCTAAGATGAGAACAGTATATTGTTTAATCCACTAACTTTGCAGGTGCTGTGAAGACCATCTTCTGATTCCAGAGAGTGAGGCGTTACCATTAGATGTCGGTTCGCTGGTGGAGAGTTACTGAGCAGCCGCAGTGGTAGCAGACACTACACCCACAGTGGTAAGCAAGGACAGAGAGCATAGTGGGGTCTGTAGACAGCTTTTATCATGAGTGACCAGGTCTGAGCTAGGGCCAGTGTATATAAGTCACCTTCCCCTGCTTCACTTCTCTGAAACTCTTTCCAGAATTAATCATCTATGGTGTCAAGTACTTTGCCTATTTCATATCACCAATAAAACATTGGTTTTCTGTCATTGGCTTTCTGTGTAAATAGCTCACTGAGTGGTCCAAATTTGGAAAGGCATAAAAATAATGTGCCTTTCTATTTTCCCCACTATGTTCTTAGAACCGTGCTTTAAACTTCCTAATCTATCCATTAAAAATAATGAAAAATACAAGCAGATCCCAGAAATGTCAAGACATCACCTTTTAAAAACATGTAAACAACAGCCATGTTATAGTATAATTGACATAAAACAACCACCATTTTGAAATCTACATTTTAGATTTAGAAACCAGAACCCATATAAAAGCAAGGCAGGCAGGGTAGCTGCCTCTAATCCCAGCACCTTGCAGAGAGAGGCAGGGGACTCTCCAGGTAAGGTGGATAACTAGATGAGCCAAATCAGCAAGTTCTGCATTCAGACTGTGCCTCCATAAACAAAGTAGAGAGTGATTGAGAGAGACATCAATTTTGAGTCTCCATATACATACACCTATGTGTGTACACCTACACCTACACATATGTTCCCACAACACATGCAAACACGCTTATGTACATGCATATGACATACATATGCAGGCACTTGTCTTTGTATTAAAAGTTCCTTCTCAGTCAGGTGTGATTGCAGTCACCTTTAATCCCAGCACTTAGGAGGCAGAAGTATGTAGATCTCTTTGAGATGGAGGTCTATCTTATCTACATAATGAGTTCCAGGCCAGTTGGGGCCACAGGGAGACTCTGTCTTGAAAAAAAAACACCATCCCCCCAAAAAATAAGAAAATAAAAAGTTCCTTCTCTTTTAATCAATAACATACCACAATTCTCTCATCCATTAATCTGTGCTGGACACTTAGGTTGTTTCAAATTTCAGGTTATTGCAAATAGTGGTACTGTGGTCATTTGTGCTATGAATATCTCTGCATGGAAAGATGATATATTTTCTCTTATATGTATAAATATCTAGGAACAAATTGGGTCATGTGGCAAAAACAAGCTTAGAACTAAAATAAAACCTATAAAACTCCCTGCTTAATAAAGCAATTTTACATCTTAGCAATGGTACATGGATTTCAGTTCCTTTACGTCCTGTATATTCTTTCATATGATCACTTGGTGTGATCAATCTTTTTAATCCTCTTTTAGTAGTTGTATAGTGCTGTCTCCTTTATGTTTTTTTAAGTTTATTTATTTTTATTTCATGTGTATGAGTGTTATGCTTGCACATATGTAAGTGTATCTGTGTTGTGCAGTGCCCATGGAGGACAGAAGAGGGCTTTGGATCCCCTGGAACTGGAGTTACAAATGGTTTTTAGCCAACATGTGGGTGCTTGGCTTCAAACCTGGGTCTTTCTGCAGGAACAGTCAGTGCTCTTAACCACTGAGCCATTTCTCCGGCCCCTTCTTTATGTTTTAATTTGAGCTACTAATCACGATGTTGACCAAGTATCTTTCCATGATCTTATTGTCATCTAGTTAATTATCTTTGGCCAAATCTCTACTCAAATTGTGTATGCATTAACTGAAAAGAGCTGATTATTTTCTTATTATTTAAAGGATTTGGCAGGATAGGGTGGTATTTGTTAAGGACTGAAACTCAGGCCTTCATGCATGCTAGACAAGTGCTTTACCACTAAGCTATACTCTACTATTGATTTGAAAGAGGTCTTTTATATTCTAGATTCAAGTACTTTACTAAGAGTATGTGTGGTAAATTTTTTGTCCCAAAATACATGCTGGATTTTTCATTCCCTTAAATGTAGTTCAAATGTACATTGTTTTAATTAGTCTCTTAAAATTAGCATACATAGTTATGAGTTTCACTGTGACTTTTCACACACTTCATTCTTGTTGATGCTCCTCCTTCACTTTCCTGGGTCCTCTTACCCCTCTAACTAGGTCCTCCCCCACAGCAGTTCCCTTTCTGTTTTCATGCCACATGTGTTCTATTATTCTCCTTAATTCTTCCTTCTGCTAAGATCTCAGCTTCTTTCCTATTACTATTCTAGTCTCATTACCCACACTTCCCATATATATACATAAGTATAAAATTAAAATCTAAGATCTATGTATGACAGAAAACATGACATTTGTCCTTTTGAGCCAGGCTTATTTTACTTAACATAATTTCTATGACCGTATATTTTCTTATAAATGTCATGATTTTATTTTTCTTTAGAGTTGATGAAATTCTATTGTGTTTATATTCCACATTTTCTTTACACATTCCTCTGTTGATGGGCATATAGGCTAGTTCTAATTCTCATCTGTTTTAGTTACTTTTCTTTTGCTGTGATATAACACTATGACCAAGGCAACTTATAGAAAAAAAGAGTTTATTTGGTCTAAGATTCCAGAGGGAAAGCCCATAGTTACAGGGGAGGCATGTGAGAGGTGACTGAGAGTTCACATCCTCAAGTACACACAGAAAGCAGTGAGACAAACTCAAAAAACAGGACAATGCCATGAACCCTCAAATCCTGCCTCCAATGACTTCTTTGTTTCAGCAAGGTGGCACCTCCTGAAAATGCAAAGAGTGCCACCAACTGTGGCCAAGTATTCAAATGCTTGGAGCCTCTATGGGGAACATTTCAATTCAAAATACCACAGTAGCTATTATAAATAGTGAAACAGTAATCTCAGATGCACAAGTGTCTCCGCGGTAAGACTAAAAGTCCTTTGCATAAATACCAAAAATGGTATATTCGTTGAGAAATTTAATATTTTGGTATTTAAGTTTTGCAGTTGTGGGTTCTGGATGTCAACTCCCTATCTGAACCACACTGGCAAAGACTTTCCTCTGCTTTGTAGCCCATATCTTCACGCTGTCAGTAGTTTCCTCTGCTGCACAGAAACTTTTAATTTCATGCAGTCTGTTTTGTTAGTGCTCTATCATATGGTTTCAAATCTAATATGGTAATCCCTCCCAAACTGAACTTTATGTTCAAGATTGCTATGGTTATCTGGAATCTTTTGTTGTTTCATATGAATTTTAGGATGAAAATTTTGATTTCTGTAGAAAATGTCATGGGACTGTTTTATTGAGACTGTATTGAATCTACAAATTCCTTCTGTAAAGATGAACATTTTCACAATATTAATTCTACCAAACCACAAGCACAGGAAGTCTTTTCATCTCATATTTTCCTCAAAGATTTAACGTTTTCATTGAAAATATCTTTAGTTAGTTTTATTCCTAGATATTTTGAGACTATTGTGAATGTGTTTCCTTGACCTCTTTCAATGTTAGTGGTATATAGAAGATTAGTGATTTTTGTACATTGATTTTTTTATCCTGACACTTTGCTAAAAGTGTTAATTTTTAGATTTGTTGTGGAATTTTTGCTATATGCTATGGATAATGTCAATTCATCTGTAAGTAGGGATAATTTTACCTCTTATTTTCTAATTAGTACCCCTTTCATTTTTTTCTCTTGTCTTATTTCTCTAGCTACATTTTCAAATACTATATTGAAAAGGAGGAGGGATAGTAGACAATCTTGTCTTGCTTCTAATTTTAATGAGAATGTTTGGCTTGGAGATAATTATCCATTTACAGTAGTGTTGGATGTGGATTTGTTATATATCATCTTAATTATGTTGAGGTATGGTTCCTCCATCTAATTCCCTCTAAGACTCTTATGAAGACATGCTGGATTTTGTCAAGGGCCTTTTTGCATCTGTGGAGATAGTCATATGATTTTTGTCTTTAAGTCTGTTTATGATTCATTACATTTATACATATATATCTAGAAGTATCCCTGCATCTCTGGAACAAACCCAACTTAACCATGGTGAATGATTTTTTAAATAAGTGTCTGTATGCCATTTGTAAGTATTTTATTGAGAAATTATGCTCTGTTCATTAGGGACATGGACCTATGTTGGGTATAATGCAGGGTGGGCCTAGCTAGGCCACCTGCCAGGAGGAATGGAGGAATGGCTCTTGTGGGTGTGGTGCTCCACACCAGTTGGTTGTGGATCCAGTTTCTGCCCAGCACCTGGAGGGAACCTGATCCACCTGGGAACAAACTGTGATTGGTTGTGGTCAGGACCCCACCCCATAAAGCTATTGGCTAACAAGACCTATAAGACTCTCTGTTCTTTCTTGAATAAAGGAGTTTGCAGCAGACCACCACTGCTGGCTTTCCGCTCAACTCCCAGAGTCTGTGTATGTTGACTCTCTGCCTACTCGCCCCCTCATCCTAAGTCGGAGAACCTTTGGTCCCCCTTGGGCTGGCCCTGAGTGTCAGGATCTCCCCAATAGACCTATAGTTTTCTTTTTTATTGTGTCCTAGTCTGCCTTCAATTGCTATTATAAAACACTCAGACAAAACTCAACTTGGAGAGGAAATGGTTTATTTTATCTTAAATTTCCGGTCACAGTTCTCACTCAGGGAGCCCAAGGTAGAAAATTCAGGACAGAAATCTGGAGGCAGGAGATGAAGCACAGGCCATGGAGGATCACTGCTTACTGACTTGCTCCCCTGGCCCAAGCTCAGCCTGCTTTATAGTACAATACAAACAACCTTCCCAGGAGTGGTAATACCCTCAATGGGTTGGGCCCTCCACATCACTCAATTATCAAAAAATATCCCACAGACATGGCAACAGACCAGTACAATGGAGGCAATCCCCTAATTGAGGCTCCCTCAAGCCAGGTGTCTCAAGTTGACAACTAAAGCTATTCAGCACAGTGTTTTCACCTGGTTTGGATATTACAGTAATACTTGCTTTGTGGAAGGAGTTTGGACATTTTCCCTCTGTTTTAACCTTTTTAAATAGTTTAAGCACTATTAGTTGTAGATCTTCTTTGAAGATTTGCCAAAATTGTGCTGTAGATCCTACTATACCTGGACTTTTATTACTTCAGAGTGTTTTTATTACTGTTTCCTTTTGATCTCCTTTTGATTTAATGTTGGTAGTTCCAGTGAATTTAAAAATTCATCCATTTCTTTTAGATTTCCTAAGTTAACAGAGTGTGGTTTTTAAAGTACTCATTTATAACGTTCTGGATCTTTGTTGCAGTGTTCTCCCTTTCATTTCTGGTGCTGTTGGTTTAAAGCTGCACTTTCTTTCCTCTGTTTAGTTAGACTAAGGGGCTACCCTATTTATCTTTTCAGAACCAGCTCTTGGATTCATTGACTCTTTGTATTGTTTTTTCTGTTTCTATTTTATAGATTTCTGCTCTGATTATTTTTTATCTTTTTTCATTTGCTGGGTTTGGACTTGCTTTGTTCTTGCTTTACAAATTTTTGAGTTGTACCATTAAGCCACTTATTTGTGCTCTGTGTGATGTTTTTTTCTGTAGGTGAGTAAATTTATCCCTCCTAGAACTGTTTTAATGTGTCCCAGAGATGCTGTTACATTGTATTTTTGTTTTCATTCAATGCCAGGAGAATAGTTATTTCTTTCTTACTTTCTTCTTTGACCCATTCTTTATTCATTATTCAAGAGTGTGTTGTTTAATCTCCATGAGTACATTTAGTTATTAAAGCTTATTTTGGTGTTGATTTTAAGTTGCATTGTTGCCTGATAGGATACCAGGAATTATTTCAATCATTTGGAATTTGTGACCCAGTATATGTTCTATTTCAGAGAAACTCCCTTGGGCTACTGAGTAGAATGTGTATTCTTTGGGCTTAGATCAAATATTCTGTAAATGTCAGTGGGTTCCATATGTTGTATCATATCCTTTAATTCAGGTGTTTCTCTGTTTATTGTCTATTTGGGAAAGTGGGGTGTTGAATTCAGCTTCAATGTGTGACTTGGGGTTCTGTCTTGAAATCCTGTAATATTCTTTTAATGAAATTGGGTTCATCAGAGTTTGATACATATATGTTCATGACTGTAATGTTATCCTTGTCAGTTGTTCCCTTGATCAGAATGAAGTGACGTTCTTTTTCTATTCTGATTAATTATTGCTTGAAGACTACTTGTCAGATATTAGAATAGCCATATTTACTTCTTTCTTAGTACCATTGGCTGGGAATATTTTTCCACCCTTTCACCCTAGGGTAGTGCCTATCCTTGAAAATAAGATGACGTTCTTGTAGACAACAAAAAGATGGATTTTGTTTTTTAATCCACTCAAGGAGCCTATGTCTTTCGACTGAGAAGTTGAGACATTGATATTTAAAGTTATTACTGAAAAGTGTGTTTTGGTTACTGCCATTTTATTTTCTATTTGTGTTCTTAATCCTATTTTGTGTAATCACATCTACATTTGTTTTCATTCCATAACCTCTTGCGTGTGATCATTCTTATTTTACTCCTTTGTATTACTTTGATTATTCTATGTAGGGCTGGTTTGGTGGACATGAATTCTTTCAGTCTGTTTATATAATGGAAAATTTTTCTCTGTCCCTCAACTCTGGCAGCTAGTTATTTTGGATAAAGCAGTCTGGGTTGGCATCTATGGTCATTTAGAACTTGGAATATATTACTTAGGCTCTTCAATCTTTTATAGTTTTCATTGAAACATAAACTCTTATTCTGATGGGTTTCCTTTATGTATAACTTGTTGTTTTCTTTTGAAGTTTTCTGTTCATTATGAATATTTTAACACTTTTACTGTGATATACAGTTAGAAGTTATTTTCCTATCCTGTCTATTTGGACTTTTGTGTGCTTCTTATATCTGAATAAGTATGTTTTCTTACTTTAGGGAAGTTTTCATCTATAATCCTGCTGAAATTCTGGTCAATGCCATTGACCTGAGATGCTTCCCCTTCTTCTATGCCTATAATTTTTAGATTGAATCTTTTCATGGTGCCCCATAGCTCCTCAATATTCCTTTCCTTTTTATTTTTAACATTTTTCATTTTCTTTGCTTGAGTGGTCTGGTTCTACAATTTTATCTTCACATGTTGATATTTTCCATCTTAATCATTCTGCTGGTGAGACTTTCTCCTGCCATTCTAAATTGACTTATAATTTCAGTTGGAGTTTTTTCATTTGTATCTCTTTTATAAATGATCTTTTCAAAACCTGTATTTTCTTTGGCCAAATATTTGTATCTTCTTGAGCTTCAGTCAGGAGTTTTCCCCTATTTTCTTGAAGTTCTTTGTGTGTACTTCAAAATCTTTTGCATTTATTTGGATTTTTTGCATCGTGACCTTGGCATATGGACTTTTTGTTGGTTATGTGTCTGATATAAAATTCTGCCCTACTTATGTTGACTTAAAATTTGGTTCTGCTTTTATTATTGTTGTAGCTGCACTGGTTTCTGGTAAGGTACAAATATTTAGTTATTCTGTACTTCAGGTTCTCATTTTGATTTATTTATTGGAGGCATGGGATGGTTCCAGGATGATTCAGTTAGCACAGCTAGGACTGTAGGTGTAGATATGGAAGCAGTGTTAATTAACTCTAGCTAGCTCACCAGGCTAGTCCAAACCTAGCTTTCCCGACCTAGCTGGGATCTCTCCAGCATCATGGTCTCCTGCTAGCCCTGGAACAACAAAAGGGTGACAGTGAAGTATTTGATCCGGTCACACCTCATTCCTCCAGGGCTCCAGTGGCAGAAACTGGCCCCACATTTGTGCAGCTCTTGCCAGTGTCCTGCACGCTGCTTGGATTCTGTGAAGTTCTGTGTATGCTTTGGTTCCTACGAGAGTTTCAACTCTGCAACTTCTGTTTAGATCTGATGCAAGGTTTCTTTTCTGCATTATCCTGCATTCTGTTTTTCGGGTTCCAGCATATAGACCTGTACCTCTTGATTTGAGATCCTTGAGAGGGTGATTTGGAGAGGTTTGCACACTACACTGGAAACATCTGAAATTCTTTCTTTTCTCTGTTCTGTTGGTTGCCAGTGCCAAGCATCCAGCACCAACGGGAAGTTTCTTTTTCTGGCTTCCCCTTCTGTTATTGCTGTTGCTTCTCTGGGTATCATGGCCTTTCCCAGGTGTGGAGAGTGTCCATTGCTTTTCTAAAAACTGTTTTTCAGTTTTTCACAGACTGTTTCCTGGAGCCTGGCCAACTGAATGTTCGGGTGTTGTCAGCCATCTTCTGTTGGGTCTTTCTCGTTGGATCAGGTAGCTCTATTATTTCTGTTAATGTTCTATCTGGGTGATCTATCCATTGGTGAAAGTGCAACATTAAAGTCACATGCTGTTAAGTTGTTGGGGTTAATTTGTTACTTTACATCTAGAAGTATTTGCTTTAGGAAACTGGATTCACCTGAGTTCCATGCATAATTGTTTAGGATTGTGATGTGTTCTTGATGAATCCTTGATCAGTATCCAGTGAACTGTTTTTTTAGTCTCTTCTCATTCATTTTGGTCTGAACTCTACTTTTTAACATTTACACTAGCAACTCCTGTTTGTTCCCTGGTTCCATTTCCTTGGAATATCCTGTTTATCTTACACTCTAACATGGCTTGTATCTTTGGTGGTGAGGCTCATTTTAGGAAGGTAATATAATTATGTGTCTGGTTTTTCAATCCAATTTGCTATTCTGTATCTTTGAATTGAAGAGTTGAGACCACTGACATTCAAAATTATTGTTGAAAGATGTGTATTGATTCCTGTACTTTTATTGATTTTATGGTTTTTTTTTTCTTCTTGTTTTTTTTAATCATTGTTATTTTTTGGTGTTAACTCTTAGATATGTCAATCTTTCTCTTCAGTATGAGGTTTTCTTTCCAGTATCTTCTATTAGGATGGCTTGGTGGTCATAAATTCTCTTAAATTGTCTTTATCTTGAGAAACTTTTCTTTCTCCTTTTATTATGACCAATAGTTTTTCTGGGTTTAGTAGACTGTAGCTGGGATCTCTGTTTACTCTGAACTTGTCAAACGTCAGTCCAAACCCTTCTGGCTTTGAAATTCTCACTGGAAAATCAGCTATTTTTTGATGGGACTGCAATTATATGTAACTATTTATTTCTTTCTTACACCATTCATTATTCTTTCTTGTCTATACATTTAGTGGAGGCTGTTCTGCTGTTGTTGTTGTTGTTATTTTGCTCTTTTTGTTTACTTTTTTGTTAGGTTGGAGTTTTGGGTTTGGTTTGGTTCTGGTCTTGCTTTTGGTTTTGGTTTTTGAGACAGGGTCTCCCTGTTGCCTCAACTGTCTCTGACACTAGAATAGTAGGATTAAAGATGAATGCCACCAAATACAAATTTTGCTTATTCTTTTAAGATTTATTTATTTTCAAGCTTTTTGAGGAATCTCCAAACTGATTTCCACAGTGGCTTCACCATTTCATACTGCCACCAGCAGGGAATAAGAGTTTCTTTTCCCCTTTCTCTAATTCTTGCCAATATTTGTCATTGTTTGTTTATTGGATCTTTGCCATTCTGAGTAGGGTAAGATGAAGTCTCAAAATGTTTTGCATTTCCCTGATGACTAAAGATGATCAGATTTTCAAAAGTATTTCTAAACCACTTTGATTTAATTTTTAGAGAATTCCCTGTTCAACTCTTTCTACCACTTTTTAGTTGGATTGTTTGGGGGTTTTATGTTTAATTGTTTGAGTTCTTTACATATACTATATACTAACCCTCTGTCAGTGATATGGCTGGTAAAGACACAAATAGTGGTGTCCTTTGATATACAGAAGTGTTTTAGTTTATTTGTCAATGTTTAGATTTAATGCTTGCACTAGAGGAGTCATGTTAAGAAAATTAGAAAGTTCTTTCCTATTCCAACATATTACCTACTTTCTACTCTATCTGATTCAAGTATCATATCTTCTGTTAGTGTCCTTGATCCATTTGGAGTAGAGTTTTGTACATGGTGAGAGATAGGGATCTAGGTTCCTTTTTCTACATGTAGCAATCCAGTTTGACCAGCACCATTTATTGAACATTCTCTCTTTTCTACAATGTTTATTTGTGGTTCCTTAGTAAAAAGTCAGGTGGCTATAAATGTGTGAAATTAAATCTGGGTCTTCAATAATGATCTCATGATCAATGTGTCTGGGTGGCAGCACAATGTTTTTATTATACAACCGTACTGCTCTTGGACATACACCTAAAAGACTCCTTATGTCCTACTTCAGAAATATCCATTCATCCATGTTTATTACTGTCCTTTTCATAATGAATGGAAAAGGACAATGTGCTAAATATACACAGTGGAATATCATTCAGTTCTTGAAAATTATGAAATTCAAAGATAAATGAATGGGACTGGAAACAATCATCCTGTGTGAGGTAAGCCAGAGCCAGAAAGACAGCCATCACAGTCATGTGTTCTCCCTCATAGCTGGGTGCTAGCTTTAAAATCCTAGAAAAGCATGTCTCAGTTTGAAAGTTAAGAGAGGACAGGAAACCAAAAAATGGCCATGAGGGGGAAGGCTTCCTGGGAGGGGAGGTAGAATGCACTGATATAAATGGGAAAAGAAGAATGTGAAGTAGGAATGGTTAAACAGGATGGGGACTGGAAAGGCAGGGAAGACAAAGGAGTATGGGAAGGGATAATCAACACTTAAGACCTTAAGAAGAGCCATATGGAAACTTACCATGACAGAAGTTTAGTTTTAGTTTGATCTTTTTCTAACTTAAGGTGAAAACTTTGCTGAGTTTTTATCCTTTCCTTTTTATCCACACATGTTATGAATTTCCCTCTAAACACTGCATTAGCTGCACTCTGCAAACAGAATCTTTCATCGTCGCTTACATTTTCATCAATATTGTCTAATTTCCTTTGAAGCTTCTCTTTTGATTCATGAGTATTTTAAACTATATTGTAGTCACAGAACATACTTTGTATGATTTACTTTATTTTAAATTCAGGGTTGTTTTATTATTCAGGGTCTTTAGCAGTGTTCTATGAGTTGCTCTTGGGTGGAATTTTCTATAAATATTAGCGAGATGATTGACTGTGTCATTAATTTTTCTGTTCCTGTTTGGTTTCCAGATTTTTCTTTGCATTCTCAGTGAGGAGTGTTGGAGTCTCCAATGATAATTATGGAGTTATATGGATTTTTGAATCTCTAATTTCTTATGACCTTCTGTTTACAAACAGTTATTTTGTCTTCTTGATGAATTTATCAATGAACCTAAGTAATAGAGAGCACCTGTCTCATTGACCTAGTTCTTCAATTTTCCTTTGAGACCTTAATGTAGTTATCCTATGCTTAAAATTATGCTTTAGTGAACATTAAGAAGTTATTAAATAGATGTTGTATTCAAATGTGACAAACATTCCCTCAGTCTGTACATGGAGCCTCATGGCTGTACTATTGTGCAGCCATGCACATAATACTTGGTACAGAGCAAGGGACCACTAGACATACAGCCTCCACCTTTACCCTGTTCCACTGTGTATTGTGCCTGGGGCCCTGGAGTGCTCTTGGTGCTAATCACATATGCAATGTGAAAGGAAATATCTCCTTTCAATAAAAAATAACATAATCGCTAAAACTGGACAGGCTATTGTCAAATAGGCCAATTTCTCTTGCATAGTTTGCCTACTGCATGTCCACATTGACTCCATTATGTCTGGCACATGTTTAGATCTTCCTTACCATGGCCTTGTCTTCATTTGAAGAATAAAGCATACCTGTATCTCAGCAGACATTCCTATGAACAATCAAAGGTCACCTGCATCTTTTATAAATGCTATGAAAGGCTCTCCACAAATAAGGGTGTCACGTTAGACTGACAAACTTCAATTTACGACAAAGTTGAAAACACACATATGTGCATGCGTATACCCTTTATAAGGTATAAGAGCAAAAATGACCTTTATTCCAAAACGAAAGATGAAAACTCATCAGGGTTAAGCTCAGCCTCCTCCCAGTTGCAGTCCCCTCCCCCATGTCTCCTTCCCTCCACCCTCCAGTAATTAGCGGGGCACAGGGTGTGCTCAGCCACTTCCTAGTTGCAGTCTTCCATCCTCCTTCCACCCTTTTCTTCTCCTATAATGTTCTGCCTATGGGTTGCTTTGCTTTATTTTGCTTTTAATTTTTTTTACTGGTTCTTTGAGAATTTCATTCAATGTAAATAAATTTTTTATCCCTGTAACTTCTTCCAGATCCATACTCATTTCTGTACTTTTAAAGAAACTATTCTTCCTCTTCCAGCAGCTTTCAGTTGCCAGTACCTTCTCAGTTAGGGCTAGTACCTCCTGAGCTTATGAAGGTCTTGCGTATGCAGTTACAACCACTGTGAGTTCATATATAGAACTGCTCTGTTGTGTCCAGAAAGCAGGATGGTTGAAGCCAAGTCTGTGTTCTACAGTAAAAATAATCCTGAGATTTATAGTGGTGAAGTCTACTCTTGTATTTCACTGGTTTCAGTAGTATCACCTTTATTTGAATTAATTCTAGTATTTTTCTTGTCTGTAAAAGAAAAGATTCACTTTTCTACTTCAAAGGTAGGTAGGGAAGCATATACAAAATTAGAGATCAAAAGTGGTAACATTAATGTAAACCAGTCTTTAAGGCAGCACTACAAATGTTGAAAATGGCCACTGAAAGTTTTTAAATCCCACCAGAGTATGCAACTGTTCTCTTTACTAAGTCTGAGGATAACAATTTTGTTATTAAAGAACTAAAGATGTAGGGTCTTTCATCTTTGATAGTCCCCTTTATTAATGCTGCCCATGACATGGCTAGATCATTGGTGTATTCCTTTTCCCAGAATAATTCATTCAACTCATTGAAATCACCCTTCATGTGAAATCAGTGTCAAGTTTATTACTAACAACAACTGGGTTTAGCTAGTCATTCAATCAGTCAGAAATAAATATGTTTTTAAATGCAGTTCATGTAAAGCAATGTCAGGTGTATGAGAAAAAATTAAGACTAATATATGTGGTTAAATTAAGATACATCAGATATAATTTGCATTGTGCATACTCAAAATATCATAATATTACATATTATATAAAATTGTTACTTGTTTGAGAACCGAGTGCAAGCTCTGCTTGCCTGAAACTGAACCACGTCTTCCCTAAGGAAGTATAGCTGTTGCTGTTGTATCCTAGATAAAATAAAAGCAAACACAGATAAGACTTTGTAAATAACACTGCAAAAAGTGTGACTGAAGAGATGGTTCAGTGATTAAGAGAATATGCTGTTCTTCTAGAGGACCCAGGTTTCTAGCACATGTATGGTCCCTAACTCCAGTTCCAGGGAAATCCAACACCCTTTTCTGGCCTCCAAAGGCACTGCAAGCACTCGGTGCCCCAACACACCTGTAGACAAAATACTTATATACACAAAATAAAAGTAAAAAAATAAAAACAGCAAAAAAGTAAACATTTTAACTTTTTTAAAATTAAACATGTATCACAGAATATTCACACTTAAATGAACCTCAGTAACTACCATGTCCAAACCATTCTGCATGTGAGGAAGCACATTACTATAATGTTGTCTGGAACTAAACAAATTCAACCAAGGTGAAGGTCAAAAATCAACACACAAAAATCAGTTGTTTTTCCTTGTTTTAAATTTTTATTACAATATATCATATGTTTAGCTATTGCATGTGTATGTGTGTATACATGGGCATGTGGAGGTTAGAGGACAATTTGTTGGAGTCAGTTCCAGGGGATTGAACTTAGGTCATCAATTTTAGCAGACGGCACCTTTTTCTGGGTTGCCAATTTATCAACCCTAAAAAAATCAGTTCTATTTTTTACACTAACAATAAACGATATGAACAGAAAATTAAGAAAATTGCTCCATTAAAAAATAGAATACATTCTCTAATTTGTCCAAGAATACAAAAGATTGAAAAACAAGAAACTAAAAAGAATTTAACCAAGCTAATCATAAACTTACTATTATTGAGGTAATAATACTGCAAAATGAGATACACAGTCAGTGCCAAGCCCGTCAAAATCCTATGCGCATTTTATTTTATTTTGTGTTGTGTTGTTGTTGTTTTTTTTTTTTCAGACATGACAATACTTACCCTGAAATAACTCACACAGTACTCAAGTGACCCAGGATTACAGAAACAATCTTAAATGGACAAAGTTGAGATTCATATTTTGTGATTTCAAATATTTCTATGAAGATATAGTAATCAGAAAGTGTGGGACCAGTATCAGAAAAGACATATCAACACTGGAATAGAACAGAAAGCACAGAAATAAACCCTCCCATTACATTATTGAAAAGGACATCTGGACCATTTAATGGGAAAATAATAGTCTGTTCAAGAGCAGTACAGAGAAAACTGGATGCTCATAGACAAAAGAAGGATGCTGAACCTTTCCATGCACCACATATAAAAATCTTTTCAGAATGGGTTGAAGGGTTCAAGAAATGCAAATCAAAACTGTACTCATGTTCCACTTGACACAAATGGATGATGATTAAAAACAGCAGACACACAAAATAGAAACGAGTGCTGACAAAGAGGTGGAATGCCTAGAACCCACTCAGTGCTTGTAAAAATGTAAAGGAGAGTAGCTGTGTGCGAAACACTGTCATAGCTTCTCTAAAAATGAAAAATAAAAATTGACACCAAAGGAACTAAAAACAGAGTTGATATTCACAGCAACATTAGACAGAGGAAGTAAAAGGCAGAACAGCCAAAGAGCCATCAGTGATTTTTGAATGGATCAGCAAAGTTTGGCATGCACACACAAGTTGACATTTTTAGCTATAAAGAGAATAACAATCTATTATCCCTTATAATAAAGATAAACCTCAAATTCATAAGCAAAATAAGCCAGACACAAAAGTAAACTCCAGTTACAGAAGACACTAGAATGGACAAATGCACAGGGATGAAAAATAAATGAGGCCGAGGCTACTAGGAGCCAAGTACTGGAGAGACAGGGAGCTTTACTACTTGGTAACTACAGAATTTCTGAGTTTGTTGTTGTTGTTTTTGCATTTTAGTCAGGGTGGGGTGGGGTGTACCTGTACAGACAAACGTTTGCCATAACTCAAGTATGGAAATCAGAGGATGACCCACAGGAATACATTCTCTCCTTCTACTCTGTGGCTCAGGGTGGAACTTGGGTGGTTAGGCTTGAAATCAAGAGCCATATTGTCAGTGACAGGGCCATTTCGAGTCTTTAAAATTTTAAACGGAGTGATAGTCACCTCACATTTTTAATGCACTTATGTTACTGGGTTATGAACTTACATATAGTTAGAAGGGTAAGTTTCATGCCATTTATTAAATTTTAACACTAACAACATGCCTTTAGCAAACAGAAATAGACTTGGTTCTGTGAATGAAAGTTCCCGGACAAAATGCATCTTAAGACTGAACATTCTACAAGGGCTGATCAACTGATTTGAACTTCAATGGTTGTGGAGTTTGGAAGGTTAAAGGTCCGGAACCTAATTACCATTTATCTTGGGTAATGTTTAGCCCCCTAAATAGCCACTCTTTGTTTACCTTTGTTTCTGACTTAACAAGCAGGGACTAACATAAAAAAAAAAAAAAAAAAAAAAAAAAAAAAAACTTTTGGAATGTATTAACTTAGCAAACCTCCAGCTTCCACCAACCAAAAGCCTGCTACCATGTTGGAACAAGAAATTTAGGGTAACCTGAATTTCTCAGGCCATGGTCTCATATTTGGCTCCAAAATAAACTATCTCTTATCCACTTTGAGGTGGGAGCAACACTTTTGCATCAACACTTTGTCAAAAGGCATGTCTTTTCCTGTTCACTTGAGTGCTACAGCACTAATCAGAAGTGACAGTGGTCCCTTCCTCTGAATCAGTGTTCTTAAAGAGTGGGGTATGGCCATTGTAATGCAAAGAATGACATACCTAGCCAGGCTTCCTGGGTCGTGCCTTTAATCCCAGCAGTCCAGTGGCAGGTAGGAGCAGATGGATCTGTAAGATCCAGGTCAGTTTGGTGTACATAGGAAGTTCCAAGTAGCTGGGAGACTCTGTCTCAGAAAAAAGAAAAAATGTGATGCATGTGATGCACCAGTGGGACTTAGAGGTTGCCTATTCAGTGCCTGAAGTTCCTCCCAGTTAAATACGGTGCTGTCATGTTTATGAGGATTTTCCCCCTTGAAATTTCAATTTTCATGTCTTTCTAGTTTGGAGTGATAGACTCATTTATTTTGCCTTCATAAAATGAGTTAGGAGGAATTTCTCCCTATGTATTTTTTGAAAAGTATTTGCATATAATTGATATGATTTTGTATGAACTTGGAATGTGCTTAGTGGGAAGATTTTTTTTTTGCTTTGCTTTTTGGTTTTGTTTATTTTTGTGGCACAGGAGGTGGAACAGAGAGCCTTGAGATTGCTAGGCAAATGCTCTACCAATGAGCTATATTTCACCTTGGGGAAGTTTTTGATAATGGTATCAAATTCTTAATTGAAACAGAGTCAGCACATTTTCTCGTGTTGGTTTTGTTAAGTAGTATGTATAAGAAACTTGGTTCAAGTTCACAAATATGTTGCCATGAAGTTGCTTATGACATTCGTTTATCACGCTTTTCTGCCTTTCGGATCTCTTTTCTTGCTGACAGGCAGGTTGCATTTCTCTTTGCTTTATCTACAAGGCCACGTCAGTCAATTTTGTTGCTATTTTAAATAAACCAGCTTTGAGTTGCCTTTATTGCTTATCTGTTTTCTGTTCACAGATCCATGCTTATATCTTTCTTTTCTACCCATTTCTTCCTTCTGCTGTTCTTTTTCTAGATCCTTCTTATGTCTTTTTTTCTGGCGCAGGCATTTAAGGCTGCAGTGTCCTCCATGCATACTGCTCTAGTCAACCAGTATATGTTGGAAAGTTCTATCTTCATTGTTGTCCAACATCGACTGTAATTTCTTCTGTGGTTTTGTTGTCATTTTTCTTGACATCTACTCTCCTCCACACACACACTTTCTAATTTAATCTCGCATCAAGCACAGAAGATACTGTGTCATCCAACTCTTCTTAAGAAAAAGTGCAGTCTGACGGTCCTAGTGGTTTCCCAGTCACAGATCTGTCAAGGGTTGTAGTGCTCCTCATAGCGGCGCCTTCGTTGACATAACATTTCTACTGTGTTTATAGGCTCCTAACGGAAGAGGTCAAAATCTCTACCATGAATTTCTCTTCTCATTCCTGTTACGGTTTTGTTTCACAGATTTTGAAACAACAGTGAGGCGCATGTATGCTTGCATCTACAGGTGTTACATCTTCCTAGTCAATTGGCTCTTTTAGCATTATGAAATGTCACCAACTTTGGAAACTTTCTTTGTCTTGGTGTCTCTTTTGGGTGATTTTACTTTAGCCCTGACAAACTTTCTTTTGTCTTTGTTGTGTGGCATAGCTTTTGCTCAAGCATTTCAATATAGAATAATGAAATTATGACAGGAGCAGCAGTTTGGGAGGGGTAATGGTAAGTGGGAAAGTCAACTTTAAAAGGAGTGAACAGAAGCCACTGTTACAGAAATAACACGCCTGAAGGCAAGAGACACAGAGTGAAGACTCCCAAGCAGGAGAGGGGGCATCAGTTCAGAATCTTGAGTGAAGGGTGAAAGGCAGAAGAGCACTGCCCAGATGCACATGTGGGACATAAACAGCCTCTGTTTGATGAAAAAGGAAATGCAGGATCCTCATGCAAGAAAGCATGCCAATGTAAAGGACTTTCAGGGAAAATAGGTGGATCAATACAGACTGTTAGAAACACCAGGAACAACGTGGGAGAGCCTCAGGAGTCAGAGAGGACAAAAGTTGGAATTCCAAAGGGGAATACATAAGCTAAGGATATAGCTCAGTGGTAAAACACTTGCCCAGTATGTACAAGGTCTTAGATTAAAAGGGAACAAAGTGTCAAAGGCGGTACATGGAGGAAGTTGGCAGCGAAGGCTGGGAGAAAGGAAAGGAAGGCTGCATTTTCCATAGAATGGAGGCTACCAAGGATGGAGGGCAAGGATAGAGAGGAAGCCAGACAGCTACAGCTATGCAGATCTTACAGTACCGCTGAGAAAGGCTTCATGGGCAGCAGATGCGGAACCTGTGTCTCATGACCTAGACCTCTGTCTGCAACACTCACTTGTGTGTGGCTGATTGTTCAATTCTTCCTCCTTTGCTTTTCAACTTAAAATACTCTTGTTTGCTCATGATGAGATCACCTAGCTCAGCAGCATCACAAAGGAAATATTCAGATATATTTGAAAGTCATTTGACAATTTGTTCCCACTACCTATAAACTAGAGTGTGATGTAACTATCGTAGGATATGAATACTCACATGCTGCATGACCATAACTTTGCTTCTGAACTATATCCTGATAAATAATTAAATGCTTCATTGTTTGTCAAAATATTATCTTAAAATATACATGTTTATAATTCCTCAAGAGAAAAGATTTTAATAAAGTATAGTCACAGACTTAGAATATGTTGGGAAATTTTTGCTTAAAATATACTGTAATATAATTCTTTTTTCAATGTATATTTTTATTGAATTTTTGTGATCAACTCTCCCTCACCCAGCAGTGATCACCTGCCAATAGTTCCTTGGCTAAGGTTGAGGCCTCCTGCCCATTTTCCCAGTTTTATGCTGATTTTTGTCTGATTGAGTTTGCATGGGTCTTACGCATGCTGTCACCATTGCTGTAAGTTCACATGAGCAAGTTTCCAGAAGCCCAGATGATGCTGTTTCCCTATGGTCATGCACCACCCCTTTGAATCTTTCCTACTATAATTCATAATTAAAAATATTTTATGATGCTGAGTTTTTTTAAAGTTAGAGTTACATGGAGAATGTGGAATACTTCATATAGTACCTTCATATTATATCTAGTTGTGTATTTATGGAACTATGAAAATTTTCACTTTCTTCCTTAAGCACTGTACCTTTCAAATTGTTCTATTTATAAACAGAAACATAAATGAGGGACAATTGTGGAGTGTCAGCATTCAGGGAAACATAAGTCCTTTCACATCTGCAAACTTCCCTGTTTATCAACAAGCAAAAGCATCAGCATACTCTGTCAGGATAGTTCCTTTATAAAAGTGGTGATTAAAGCATGTTTAACTGGAGAGGCCATAGGTCCTAGAGAAAACCCTATCTCTGCCATATCTAGACAAATGAAATTTCTTACCACATGCTAAATATGGATCCCTAGTTTTACAGACAAGTATATCATACACCACTTATCAAAGAAGCTTCTTTTTGCAACAGATGGAGGCTACTGCAGAGTTCTACAACTGGTTACACACAGAGAATGTATGTTTGAGAGATGTCCATCCCTAGGACATACCTACAGTAGAACCTCTACACCTAAGGCTCATGGAACAAAACAGAACAGGGGATGGAGAGAATACTAGTACATCCAGCAACTCTCAACAGCAAAGCTTCCTTTTCCTTATACCATAGAGTATAATGCCCACAGAAGGCCACAACTGGTTAAGTTTTAGAGAATGAGAGACTGTAGACTGTGTGTCCTTGAATAGGACTCCCAAATTCACCTCACCCACCCAGGGCTCAGGGACCATTTTGGAAAAGAGGTAGAAAGACTGTAAGAGCCAGAGTTAGTCCATGAACATTGGAAATAGAGGCTTTTGGGTCACTGGAAATTTGCTCATGTGAACTTGCTGCAATATGGCAATGAGCACAAGACCCATGCTGACTCACTCAGACACAGGCCCAGAGGGGAGCACTGAAAATGGACGTGAGCCAGCCGTAGCCTGGGAACAGTTGGAGACTGATTACTCCTGGATGAAGGAGAGTAGACCTTCCTTAAGTTCTCTAGCTAGGCTGACTAAACTCGAGTGGATGAACTTGAACTTAAGGACATCTGGATACAAATGTTTGACTGGGTGGGATTTAGCATGTATGGCAGAATACACGAGGTCTGGTGGATAGGGTGGGAGGACATGGATGGGAAAGGGAATCTAAATTTAATTAAGAAATGTCATATGAAATGTATGAAAGCTCAATCATTATTTTTAAATATTTAACTAGGAAATCATCAAAAGGAGCACTTGACTGAATTTGCAGAGCTGAAATCTGGTCTTGTTAATACTTTCTTGTTTCGTCTTAATTTCCTTCTGCAAATGTCTTTATCTCTCAATTGCTCTGTTTCATTCATATTCACACTTCTTTCTTCCTCACTTACTTCTCTACACTATAAGGGCCCTGTGGTGTGACAAGAAGGGTCACATGGAAGACACAATGAAAATAACATTAATAATTTATAATATAAAGTTATTACAACCTCATGGAACAAAATCACACTGTTAAATGAACCTTAAGGGATTGCATGAAACTCATTCCCTAAACCCACATGTAGCTAACAGATGCTGCTTCCCTTGGTGTGCTTTCTGATACATAGGTATGGATGGATACTCCTGCTTGCATGTGTGTAAATGTATACACAGCACTCACATACCACCATAGTCATTATATGCCTGAGTTCATTCTCCTTGTCCTCCTCCAGGGTGTCCTATTGTGTACTGTGTGTCACCACTGCTCTTTCCCAGCAAAGAGATACTATGATTCTTCTCTAAAGATGTAGACAGCATGTATTAGTTACTTTTCTGTTGCCAAGACAAAAAACAACTTATAGAAGGAAGAGCTTGTTTGAGCTTATGGTTCCAGGTTCCAGAGGGTTTAGAGTCCATCATGTTGGTTGGGAAAATATGGTGAGGCGGCTGGAGCAGGAGCAGAAAGCTAAGCACTCACATCTTCAGGCAGGCACAGGAAGCAGAGAGCTGCTGGAAATTCCTCAAGACTTAAGAACTCTCAAGGCCAGCTCCCAGTTATGCACTTCCTCCAGCATGGCCACACTTCCTAAAGCCTCCTCAAACAGCACCACCAACTGGAGACAAAATGTCCAAATACTTGGAGCCTATGGAAGACATTCTCATTGAAATCACAGTACAACCCAATTCTGAAGTTCCATCTGGAGTGTCTACTTCTGCTGCTACTTGTGGTTCCAGATTGTCATATATACATCAGGGTCTTGGCAAGAAATAGATGGCCCTTATAGGTTTAGGCAGTTAAGTGAAAAGGAAATTGACAGAGGAAAAAGAAGGACAATGTTTGGAGGGTGCTCAATGATCTTGGGTAGAAGGGGCAAGAGGAACCAGGGATGCCACCAAGGGTTAGTCAGGGTAGGAGCCTCGAAGACGGTCATCTAATACGATCTCTCAACATAGAGGAATGCCAAACCCACTGTCAAACAAGATCTGACCAAATCCGCCTGATGCCTCCATTGCCTGAGCCCAACATGAAGCTAGAAAAAAAGAATTCCAGGGATGCTGTATGTGGACTGACTTTCCGGCACCTGGGGCCAGGTGGAAAGAGATGGAGGATGGGTCTACTGGGGCAGACAGGGTCATCTGCCCTCTGCTAGGACAGTGAAAATTGGGGAATTCACAAGTGGTTCCTGACACTGAGATGTACCTCATTTATGTTATGTCCCAGGCATCAGACCTCAGCCACATGTCTTCAGGGAATGCTCTGCTGTGTGCTGAGTGCCGAGCAGCTGAAACTCCAGTGAACAGCTCATAGTCATCTGCCGTACAGGCTTACTGTGCATTCAGAGCTTGAGTGAAACGTAAATGGAGCAGAGAAGGATAGGGAGGAAAGGCGGATGCCCCTTAGGGTGTTCCTCCTCAAGGTGGCAGAGGCTGGTGGCCATCCCTTTCTTGCTTCTTAATGTCACAATGCCATACTTACATGACAAATTTTCAGAAAATCCAATCAAGCTTTTAGAGTATCAGCAGTGAAAACCCCTATACTCACACAAGGCCAAATATAAATTCAATGAGAAAAGCCTTAAACTTCAGATGGAAGGATAGTGCTAGGACCAATCCCTTGAAGCCCTTTACAGACATTTTGGCAAATTTAAGTGTGCAGAAGATTCTTCATGTGCTTGGGCACTAGTTTGCCAGCTACATCTTATCCCGTGAAAGATCAAGAGCCAAGCTGAATCGAGGACTTGGACAGCTCCATCTCACACGTCGTAGGCTTTGTCTTGGTCTCAGGCCAATCTCGTGATGCTTGTTTCATGATATAATCTAAAAATAGCTTTCTGTGAAATCTGATGGCAGAGTTAGAATGTCAGTTGCATGTCAAAATATAAGAGACTCCATGCCAGATTTTTTTAATGTCAAGTGTAACCACAGAAATATTCCACCTGCTCACATATGTCCAGAAAGGTCGACTTGAGGAAAGTGAAATGATTCCAATAACTAATATGGCAAGAAATTTAATCATCTTCAGTGAGGTTGCATGAGGCTGTAAAAATGATCTCTGAAGACCCACATCATGCTGAGCAATGTCCATAGTTCAACTCCAAGTAATAGGTGACGTCTCGGTTCTCTCAGAGGCTGCTGGTGGCCACCATACTACACAGTCATGGATGGCCCATCCTTCATCATCCAGGTGACCAACCCCAATGAGGACAAGAGTCAATTTCCAGGCACAGGAAAGAAAGGACTTGGCAAGGGAGGAAGAAAATAAATGGTGAGCCAAGGTGGAGGCAGCTCAGCCTCCACAGTGGTAGCAGCTCTCAGCAAAACGTGACTCCAGTAAGGTGTCTCATCACTGGATTACCCGTGAAGATGTGAAAACAGCAGACATCAAGTGAAGCAACTGAACCCTTGACCATGAAGAAGAGGACACTATATCCAGATGTCTCCCTGAGCAAAGGCAAAGAGTAGTGTCTTCAGTATTGTTATCTTTCTTGTGAGAAGATCAAGCCAGCAAATAACTTTTGCCTGGGTTTGAAATAAATACTGAAACCAAGAGGCTTTTTCTTAAACAGAAGTATAATCATGTGCACAGAGTGACAGAGATAGGAAAATATTAGGAATCAGTATAACTGAAACTATGACCTCTCTTGTGAGCCTGCAGCTGTGGTTGCTTGAGGCAATGGTATCCTCTCATGAGTCTAAGGCTGTGTTCCCTTCTCCTGAACATGGTTGTCCCCCATGAACCTGAAACTGTGGCTGTCCCACATGAGCCCGGAGGTGTGCTCTCTTGCTATGACTTGGCACTACGGTCCCTTCCTGTGAACCTGGTGCCGTAGTCCCCTCCCATAAAATAGTGCTGTGGTCCCACCTGTAAGCTGAAGCTGTGGTTCCTTTCCATGAACTTGGAGCTGTTGTCCCTTTCTGTGAGCTAGAACTGTGGTCCCCTCTTGTGAACTAGAGTAGTGGTCCCCTCCCATGAACCTGCAGATATGGTCACCTCTCATGAGATGGAGTTGTGATTCAGTTCCTTGAACTTGGACCTGTGATCCCCTCCTGTGAACCTAGAACAGTGGTCAACTCCCCTGAGCTCAAGCTGTGATCCCTTCCTTGAGCTGTAGCAGTGACCCTTCCCTTGAGCTTCAGTTATGGTCTCACCCTTTGAGCTGGAGCTGTGGCCCTTTCATATAATCCTGGAGCTATGGTCTCTTCCTGTGACCTGGATCTGTGGGCCCTTTCTGTTAACCTAGAACTGTGATCTTCTGTGAGCTGGAGCTATGGTCCCTTCCTGTGAATTGGAGTTGTCTCCTCATGTACGCCTAGAGCTATGATCCTCAACTGTAAGCCATCGTTCCACTTTCCTCTGGTGATGGGCTCGAGATGGAGCAGATTGAAGGATGGGAGACTTTCCAATGTTAGTCAGCAGTTTGGGCCTTCTCTGAAGGCTGCGTTCCCCACAGCCCCTTCTCCCAAGTCCCAGGTTATACACAGCAGTGACTTTGCCTCTGTGTTGAATTTATGCTATACAGAGGGGAGGTTTTGGTCATTTTCACATTCTATTCTTGGGAGAACTGATTCTCTAGAATGGACCTTGATAGCCAGATATGATCCTCACTTCACACATGGTCCTAGCCACCCAGTGGATCATTCCCATTCTCACACACCAAGCAATTTTACATCATCTTTCTATTACTCTTCTACAGCTCCTATGTGCCTTTAATTTTGCCCTCTAGAAAATATAAAACACCAAATTGAACTTCTGATGATAAAAATCCCAGTCTGGGAAGTTAAAAAGAAATTAAGTGCTTTAATAACTAAACTGATGTAACTCTCAAACAAAAAAAATACATAATTTTATTTTAGAATGTAAATTCAAATTCTATATGTCTACTATAATTTTTGAGTATTAGTTACCAATAAAACTGTCCTACAAGCTTAAACAAAAAATGGTGAAATTTCCCACCGTTGCTGTACCACGAGTTTGCATTCATTCTCCCTTCAAAATTTCCAGTCTTTTCAGTCTAATCATGTTGTGTTTTAAAAAATCATCACTGCAAAAATGTTTATTAAATACATTTGTTTTTTTGTACAAAAATTGGAAACTGAAGTTTTAGCAGTCATGTCTATTATATTACTGAGAACGCAGTCTTGCACCTAATATAAAACAAAATACTACAATTATGAAGAGCAATTTTCTACTATATTGGATAAGTGAATCCTTGACTAGTTAGATGTGCCCACTCTCTGGGTCATCTCTAAAGAGGAGAGCTGTTCTTCTCCCTTCTCAAGGCATGTGTACTGAAATACTAGAGAATATTCCAGAAATCCTTGAATAGGTACAACTAATTCCTTCTCTCAGGACTCACTGAATCCTTGTATTTTTAAAGGCTTAGTTATTGTCATCAATTATTATTATTTGTGTGTGTTTGAATGAATGCCACTTATATGGGTACCCACAGTGAGTAGAAAGGGGGTGTCAAATTCCCTGTATCTGGAACTTATAGGTATATGTGACTGAACTTGTGTCTCTGAAAGAGAAGCAAGCACTCTTAACTGCTGAGTCATCTCCTCAGCCCTAATTCAAGATCTAGTCAACATCTTTTTTATAGAGACTATGTTAAAAACTGGAATAACTTCTTTAGATTCATCCCATGTAAACACACAAACACACACACAAACACACACACACACATTTCCCTCCTTGAGGCTTGAGGAGTTTTAACTGAATTCACTTTGGAAACCTAAAATAACCACCACTGTGAAATACATGTACTAACATGCTTCTAGCAGCTAACACCAAATTAATAAGCAGACTCCCTGGAGAGACAGTGACAAATTGACTACCAACGTTGAATCAGAAGGACTCAAAAGACAAGCAGACATATAAATAAAACAAGCCAAACAGCAAACATACACTTGGATTTTCTAAGTCAAGTCTCTCTGGAAAGTGATTTTAAGATGAAGAAAACCAGGTTAAAGTGTGATGACATATCTCTACAAAGCAATCACAACGTGTGAACTGTGGGCCTTTCTATGTGAATTCATCACTGCTGTTGTCTTCATCAGCAACACAGCCAAAAAAGGGAACAAACAGGCAGCCTTAAGTCAGTAGGGAATATTAAAGGTTTATGTAGGTTATAGATTTAGGACACTACTGGGAAATACGACTGGAAAAATGATCCATATTTTGTGGAGACTCCAATTACACATAGCTTATCAGTCATAAGAAAGATTCCTCATGTAAAGAGGCTGCGTTGTCAAATGACAACTTACTTCCCTGACTATTTGCCTTCCATCTTACTGCAGGGACCAACAGCCCCTCCACAATAGGAGTATGCTGTCCTTATCACCTCTCTGTCCCTAAAACCATGACATCTCTAGCCGCCAGGGTGTTTGGCCTTTGGCCTTCACAACTCACAGGCATAGATTACTTAGACATATGGTCAAAATTAAGCCCCTGACAATATTATCTGAGGAGCACTATCACGGAGAGAGAGAGAGAGAGAGAGAGAGAGAGAGAGAGAGAGAGAGAGAGAGATTCCTTGTTTTGTTTCATCTTACTTCTTTACCTTGAGTACCCATTTACCTTCTGAGAATCATTGTCATAGTGTTCACTAGGAAAAGGTGTTCCCTGACCCTCAGCCCATATGTACCCAATGTGGAAACAATACTACTGAAGAGGTGATCATGTGACTGTTGCAGTGATGCCAAAGTACATGTTACTCTTCAAGGAATGTTGGGACTCCTTTCCTGCTGGCATCAAGGAAGGAATCTATCTATCACGACGGCAAAAATGAAAAAATATGTGATTACCCAATGCTCATGGCATGGGGAGTTTGGCAAGAACATCCACACACTGCCAGAGATAATGCAGAATTCATAGTTACTTTATACATACTTGATGTCTACTTGTTTTAAAGGTACACGTGCAGCTGTAATACATGGAACTCTGTATCAGAACTTATGCCTGGCACCATGTGGCAGGATTGGGGTCCCTGCAAAGAGGTCCTGAAGGGCCACTGGTGAAGGCAAAGCTTCAGTATCAATGGAAACATCAGGATATTGGAGACGCCAGGACCATGGGATGTGTGCTAAGAAGAGCTGCATGTGTGAAGTGGGGCTGGGCTAAGTCTAAAAGAGAAGCTGAGTACTGGACGTCACAGAGTTTGAGGGATAGTTACTAAAGTCCTTTGGAGACAATATTACATTATGAGCCAAAGATGCTGTGTATTGGAGCTATATGATTTGTTATTTACCATGCTGATTTTGGCTTTGTTTTGATTTGGTTGTTTCTTGTGATGCCCTGATTCTTCCTATTCAGAATAAGTATTACTCTGTGCCATCATACAGTGAAAGCATATAAATTGTTTCCTTTAATTTTATAGGAACCCACAATTAAGACACTTTGGTCTTTTAAAGTGTTCAGACTTTTAAAGACTTGGGGACGTTTTGAAGTTGGACCGTGTTTTACATTATGAGGTAAAAATGAGACCTTGCATCTCTCAAGTCTCATCAATGAAGCTCCCTCACACAAAAGAGGTCCATGAACACAAGAGGACACAGATGGTCAAAGTATAGAGACTAATACTCTGCAGAGTGTAGGTCTTTGAACAGGTCTCCTATACTAAAGCTCACCCACCTAGGGCTCAGGGACCATTGTAGAAGAGGACGCAGAAAGACTAAAAGCCAGGAGAAAAGGTACATGACCATACAGAGAGAGTCTTATAACCTCCTGGGACTTTGCTCATATGAATCTATAGCAATGGTATCATCATGCACAAGACCTATGCAAATCCAAGCAGACAAAAATCCAGCATAGAAGTGTGGAAATGTGTAGCAGGACCCAATCTTAGCCGATATTGGCAACTGATTACTGCTGGGTGGGGAACAGCTGATCTCCTTGAAGGGAGGGACTCTAGATGGACTGACGAAGTCTCAGTGGTGGGATTTGCACTGAGAGACATTTGGAGACACTAATTTGACTCAATAGACCTTAACATAACTGATAAAATGTATGAAATCCATTTTTGGGGTATGGGAGGGTGCCAGTGGAGAAGAGGTTATAAAGATGATTAAGAAGTTCGGTATGAAATACACATAAATTCAATAAGATTTTAATTAGAAAAATAATGAGACCTTGAAGTCATGGGATGGAAAGTTATAGTTTTAAAGTATGTGTTGTGTGTCAAGTTGACAAGGAGTGGAATATGATGATTAGCTTTAGTTGTCAACCTGACACAACCTAGAATCTCCTTGGAAGACAATCTCATTGAGGGATTGTCTACACTGGGTTAGCCTGTGGGCATGTCTGTGGGGAAATTGTTGTAGTTAATTGATGTGAGCAGATACAGACTATTGTGGTCTGGACCATTCCCTGGTCAAGGTTCCTGAACTGTACAGGAACTATCACAAGCAAGCAATTGCAGGCACATGTTCATTTCTCTCTGCTTTTAAATGTGGATGTGCAAGTTCCTAACTTGGCTTCTCCACAGTGATAGTCTACAACCTGGTATAATAAGCTAAGATACAGCACCCACATGATGGCTAACAATTATCCCTAACTCCAGTTCTAGGGGATCCCAACACCCTCTTCTGATCTCCAAAAACATTCCACAACATGGGTGCATGCACACACATGTAGTCAATATACTCATTCACATAAAATAAAAATAATACATAAAATATTTTTTAAAATTAAACTGAGATAAATTCCTTGCTTCTCTGTTCCTTTTTTATTTGGTTAGTTTATAACAGGAACATCATGGTGATCAGCAAAGCCACTATAGTCCTATACTAGTCACTATGATCCCTGTTGAATTAACTTCTTATCTCTGCCTTGAAAAGAGTCTCATCAAGCCCTGTGAACCAAACACTAAACACCATCTCCCCTCTATCCAGTCCCTTACGTAAATGTCTATCATTCCTTGTTGATATGATATGATAGTATGGTGACTGAATCTCAAGATAATCAGTTGTCTCTAATAGCTGATATGAGCCCATCATTTTCCTTGTACTTCTTCAAGGTATACAGCCTTCTACTCAAGAAGGGGTGGGTAGTTACATTACTCAGTTTCCCCACTTATACAGCACTGAAATTTAGAACTTATATACCACAGCTAAACGAGACAGATTGTGAGGGTCTTTATTTAGTTATTATTTAAACTTTCCCACTTCAAGTTAAGATTCCCCTGATTAGCATAGTTCCTCACTAGGCCATTACTGTGGCCTTTCTCTGCATGTTGAATTATTTTTCCTTCCTCCATATTAAAGGTTGGGCCTGGTGAGTATTTTCTACATTATTGTCTCCATTTTACTATTCAACTCTTCTCAAGGGTTACAAACTTTCATAAACAAAAACTCTTTTTCTTCTTTGTGTATGTTTTATTCTAAAGTTTCACAACTGGGATGAGACTGTTGACAACTGTTCTCTTCTAGAAGCCCACAAAAGTCTTTCCTGCACTGTGAATGCTGGTCACGAGGAAGTAAGTTTCCAGGTCACTATCAGCTTCATTTTTCCAGGGAGGAGTGTTTAACCCACAACTTGTTTATATTATCTTTCCTTTGTAGCAACTCTAGCCATAACAGTTTGAAGCCAGCAATACCAACTCATTTGCTTTATTTTTTTAAATCAATTTACCCACTAAATCAGGGGGTAACATAGAAGAGGCTATCCATGTGTGCCCTTCCTATTGTAATTATTCATGTTCAAGGCCATGTTATCTCCCCGGAGACAGCTCATCCTACACTGCATATTATATTAAGCATCATAGGGAATATGCAGCCATCACCAAATCCATCTAGTGCTCAGAGCCTTTAATAGGCTATTCTGTGGGAACTTGGAAGATAAGACTGTTGAAAGAAATGCAGACAATAGAGGCTTGGTTTGTGAAGTTTCAGAGGGATGGTTGAGAATCTGTCAAAGACTCTCTTGGAGCTGTTCTTGTAATATTTTGAATTAAGACTCTGTGGCTTCTGGACATCTGGGACTGTGATTAACAAGAGACCAACACCACTGAAGTGAACTTTGCCTTGCCAGGATGATGCTGGTTGACTGTGGCTGAGGGTTCATCAGTGATTAATAGAAGATCAGACCATCACTGAGGTAAGATTTTTCTGGAAAGTATTTCCTCAAGGTCAGCAAACAGAGGCCATTGGTCTAAAGAAGATTTGGATTGTATCTCAGGCCAGAGGCCAAGCCTGGCAGTTCATAAGTCTCCTACTAGAGACTGGTTTTAAAAGGAATTAAAAGGGTCATGGAGAGAAGCTGAGGCTTGGCCATTTGAGAAACCAAGATAGGTTACTAGCGAAGATAAAGCAATGTTGATGTCATTGTAGAGAGCCCAGAATATTGGCAATGCCAAGATCATGAGACATCCAGCAAGGACAATGGAGGCGTGGAGCAGAGCTGGCCTGAAGCTGAGATTATGTCTGTCCTCTCTGTGTGGGAGTCAGAGGTGTGGTGATGCCAAGCCCTTCGGAACCCAGAAAATCATGAATGAGTCCCAGTCATCACACACTGATGTATTTACACTGTTGGATTTGGGTATTGCTTTGATTTTTATTGTAACTATGCCCTGTTTCTTCCCTCTTAGAATAAGAAAGCATTAACATTTTCTATTTTACAGGAGCCCAGAGTTTAGAGACTGTATTTTTAAAGAGAACTTGAAATTTTAAATCATTGGAATGTTCAAAAGACTGTAGGAGGGACTAAAGAGATGGCTCAGAGGTTAAGACCACTGACTGCTCTTCCAGAGGACCTGCATTGGATTCCAAGCACCACATGGAAGTTAACACCCTTCCTTAACTCCAGTTCTAGGGAATCCTGTGTCCTCTTCTGCCTTCCATGGTTATTGCATGACATGAGTTGCACTTACATACATGCAGGCAGAACACTCAGACACATAAATATAAAAATAAGATGGGCTGAAGAGATAGTTTAACAGTTAACAGCACTGGTTGCTCTTGCAGAGGACCCAAGTTCCATTCCCAGTACCCACATGACAGGCAACAACTGTCACTTACTCCAGTTCCAGGGGTTCTGGCACCTTCTTCTTACCTTTCTGGGCATTGCATGACATGGGTGCACTTACATATCTGCAAGCAATATATCCATACACATTAAATAAAAATAATAAATAAAGTATTTTTAAAAGAAAATAAATTTTAAAAGTAAGAAAATAAAACTTAAAAAAGAAAGATCTTTTTTAGACTTCTAAAAGTTACACTGTGATTTATATTGTGATAGTACATGAGATACTGGGGTTAAGAAAAGAAACGGATATGGCTTACTGTAGTGCATTTGTGTGTCAAACCTACACAGGGTCAGTTGTGCTAGTTAGGTTCCATCAGTTTGACCCAAACTATAGTCACCTGGAAAAAGGAAACCTAAATTAACTACAGATTTTCCCAAAACAGGCTAGCCCGTGGCCATATCTGTGAGGCTAGCCCGTGGCCATATCCGTGAGGCTAGCCTGTGACCATATCTGTGAGGCTAGCCCGTGGCCATATCCGTGAGGCTAGCCTGTGACCATATCTGTGAGGCTAGCCCGTGGCCATATCTGGGAAGCATTTTCTTAATTTCTAGTTGTTTTAGGTGGCCCAGCCCCAGGTAGGCAATGCCATCCCTGGGAAGGCAAGCCTGTTGTATAAGAAAGGTAGTTGTTGAGCAAGCCAGGAAGCAGGATTCCTGCTTCAGTTTATGCTCCAGATTCCTGCCATGAGTCCCTCCCTTAGCTTCCCTCCATTATGGACTGCGAGCTTTAACATGAAATAAACCCTTTCTGTCCTGAGCTGCTTTTGTTTACTGTTCCATCACAGCAACTAGGTCACTCCCCACTGCACACAAATGTCCCACCCTCAGTCAGTTTAGGTTCAGTTGCTTCAGCCTCAGTCTGTTCAACCTCAGTCACATGCTCACTGCCCATAACATAGGCTGTGTAACTGGTCTTCCTAAACTCATGTTTGTTTCTGTTGTGTCCATGTTCAGACATTGATTTAAGGTGTTATTTTTCCTGGGAGATGTGAACAAATATATTTTACAGCAGATAGGTTATCAACAATAAACCAAAGAAACAATTCTACACGAATACAGCATGGAGAGCCAAGGAGCTTACTGTGCTTCATTATAGCAATTATTCACAGCAGAGTGAGTGTCTCAGAGCAGCTGCATCTCCAAAAAGGCTCACTCTATCATGAGTGAAGACCTCTCAAGAGCGAGGTTATTTATTTCATTGTCATGACTATATGAAACAGGTACTCTCTGCTCCATGGTTGGATGAGATAATAATGTTATGACCACAGAATAAAACTATATTACACCACCAAACTACCTTCCATACATGTCACCTCTAAATCCCATCACTTTGGGGGATGGGGTACAGCATGGGCTTTGGAAGGATGCCGACGTTTAGTCTATTAAAGATGTTACGTTGCCACCATCCTCACAGGCATGCATCTGCCCATGCAGAATGAATCTAGAATCATACTGCCATTAACAATGATCTTGGTATTAAGAATTGTACCCAATGGACATAAACACAGTGCCATTCACCCTGAGACACAGCCACCAGCAGCCAAATGATGAAACCCAGATAGTCTACCCTGTACCATGGGTCCAGATAAATAGCAAGGACAAGTTGGATAAAGCTTACCAAAGATCACAGGGAGTACTTGGACCTTCTTGTTCACAGTGCCAGTTGCATGGGTCTCCTTCTTCTTTACTGGGTAACTGAGAGCATCCGATCCTTGCACTGTTACACAAGCCAAACACAGGCCACAGGACACTAAGATAATGAAACATACTGCAAGTTATTTGTTATACACACACACACACACACACACACACACACACACACAAACACAGCATAGGGAATTTGGGGCATCTCGTGCCATGCACGGCCAAGAGAAGATGTACTCAGAAGCGGAGTGAATAACTAGGATTATGGGAGATAAGCATGGAAGTCACAAGAGGTGATCTGGCCTTGCTTCCCAGGATGGTAGGATTGTCTTTTTCGAATAATCAGTGGGTCGGCAGGGCTCTCAATGTCACTATTCAGTGATGAGTCAGCCTGTTGTGGTCCCAGTAGAAAGGTTGTTTGCTTTCCAGACCTGGTTTGTGGGAACAGAGTGGACAGAAGTTGTGAGTCTGCCACCCCAGTCTCTCTCAATTTAACTAGATGCTAAGGCAGCACACAGCACTAACTTTAGATCAATGTCATACTCCAGCCAAGTTTAACTATATATTTAGCTGTGTACACAAGGAGGACCTTTGAAATAGGTTTTATAAAATTCTATCTGAAGCATCTAGGATCAAGTTGACAATGAATGTCTTTCAAGCTGTTGTTACAACCCAGTCCTTACAAATGGTCCATATTTCATAACCGTTGTCATTACAAATCATCCATATTTTATGAGCATTTTGTCTGAAGCAGAAAAGTAATTGGCCTCTAGTTCCTTGTACAGAGAATACTGGGACCATTAACCAGATATTCAGAGTCTTTTTATCATTCTAGCCTGGATATGTAGAAGGCCGAAGCAGCCAGGCATGTTTTATGAGGATGGGCTACACTCAGGGTTCAGATACCTCCAATATGCCTCCAAACTCATCCCTCTGGTGGAGAATAGATGTCAGAGTGAGTCACAAATGGCTGTCTTCTAATCCCAAGATGGAATGACTCAAAGAAAAGATGCACAATATTTTCCTCATCTAGAAATGGGATAATTGGGGAGTTTTTGTTTCTGCTATATGGGATTGGTGCATGAACATAAGGAAGCAGAGGCTTTCAGGCCACTGGGAACTTGCCCATATGAACTTGCAACAGTGGTGACAGCACGCATAAGACCCATGTCAATTCAATCAGACAAAAACATGGCACAGAACTGGGAAAATGGGCATCAGCCTCCAACCCTAGCCAAGGAGCTATTGGAAACTGATTGGTGTGGGTGAACGGAGAGTAGATCTTCTTTAAGGCAGAGACTCTGGATAGGCTGACTAGATTCCAGTGGAAGAACTTGCATTGAGGAGCACCTGGGTACAAATGCTTCACTCACTAGGCCTTAATATATACAATAGAACGTAAGAAATCCAGTGGGAGAGTCTATGGGGGGTACAGATGGGGGAAGGAGTCTAAATTCTATTATATGAAATGCACAAAAGCAATAAAAAATATTTTTAAATCAAAATAAAATGCAGAGATTTGGGGATTTTGTGCTGTGTGGGGTTTGAAGCCTTGATCAAGATAAGCAAGTGCTCTACCACTGAACTACAACTCCAACCAATGTGCTGAGTTCCTTTTTAATTAGTATTTTATTAAGTCTCTGAGAATTTTATACAATGTATTTTGATCATATTTGTCCCCCAACTTCTCCAACATTCAACTCTCCACCCTCCTAATTTTGTGTCTGATTTTTTAAAGCCCTTCAAGCCCAGTTTGTGTTACCCAAATACTCGGGCATGCGGCCAACACATAGAGCATGGTTGACCTACCAGGGGTCACACCCTTAATCAAAACTGATTCTTCCTCTCCTGGCAGCTACCAGTTGCCAGTAGCTCCTCAGCAGTGGGTGGAACTTTTGGTCAACTCCCTTATCCATGCTGAGATTTTATCTGGCTTGCATTTTCCCTAGACTTGCACATGCTCACACAATTGCTGTGAGTTCATATGTTCAACTTCTGTGTCGAGCAAACAGTTAAAACAGTTTTTGCAGTCATCCATCACCTCTGGCTCTTGCAGACTTTCAGACCTGTCTTCCAGAATGATCACTGGGCCTTGTGGAAAGAGGTGTAATATTGATGTCTTATTTAGGGCTGAGCACTCCGCAGTCTCCCATTCTCTGCAGGTTGACCAGTTTGAGTCTCTGTGTAAAACTCCATCCAAAGAAGCTTCTTTGATAAGGGTTGAAAGATGCAGTAAGTCATTAGCAATCAGTTTAATGATACCTCCATTTAGAGTAATAATAGGATTAGGCTCCTCTCTAAGGCCTATGCTCAATCTAGACACAGTTATTGGTCTCAATAATGGTACTGATCATCCTATGGAGAATGTCTGAATCCAATAAAAAGGTTTTATTTAATCCCATAGCATTCTTGCAGTATCGTACTATTAGGCATATATCTTGCCTTATTGTAGACCCAGCGTTCACTGCTGTGTAAGATGTATGATTAATTTTCTCCACAGGTAGCATGTATATCACTTTCCAGCACCATGAAATATAGCCAGTAAAGATGAAGCATCCAGGTCAGTATCAGTTTGATTTCTCAGTGTTTTATAACTCAGTATGTGTTGTCTTCAACCATATGGTCTTACCATCAAGTATTTAGCCAAGAGCATGGAATTAGCTATAATGTTGGGGAATGGACCTGTGTGGAACCAAAACAGTAGACAAGAAGAGATAATCAAAATCTGGACTGAACTCAATGAAATAGGAAAAAACCCACAAAGAATCAAAATGAAGAGCTGGTTTTTTTAATTGATTAACAAGATTGACAAACCTTTAGCCAAAATAACCAAAAGAAAAAAAAAGGACAAATATTGATAAAATCAGAGACAAAACTGGAAGAATTAGAACATAAATTGAATTCAGATAATCAGAGGGACATGCTTTTTTTCTAGTTCATGTTTTACTGAACTAGAAAAATCTAAGAGAAATTGATGAATTTCTAGGTATATATGACATAGCAAAGTTAAGTCAAGATGAAGTAAATAAGTAAATAGACACACAAGATTCAATGGGATAGAAGCAGTAATTAAAAATTTCCTAACTACAAAAAGCCCATGACCAGATGGATTCAGCACAGAATTCTACTAGACCTTAAGATAAGAACTAACACTAATAGTCCTCAAATTATTCAATAAAAGTAAAAAAGGATGGAACACTTCTAAATAATTTATATGAAGCCAATACTATACTGATAACAAGACAAAGACTCTACCAGAATAAAATTATAGGTCAATTGCTCTGAAGAGCATGGATGTCAAAATTCCCAGTAAAATATTTACAAACCTGAATTCAAGAACATATCACAAAGATTATCTACCATGATTAAGTTGGTTTCATCTCAGAGATGCAAGGATGGTTCAATATATGTAAATCAATAAGTGCAATCTACTATATAGAGTCAAGGACAGAAACCATGTGATCATTCTTTAGGACTTTTATCATGAAGGAGTGTTGCACTTTGTCAAAGGCTTTGTACTGCACCTGATGAGATGAGTTTTAGGGTACTGTTTTTCCCAAGGCCTTCACATATATCATTAAGTTATGAATGTGAGAGATCTCAAATTTTTTGATATAGGAGTCAGTGTTACAAACTTTCCTCTTAGGACTGCCAGCCTTATATCTGATAGATTTCTGTATGTTTTATTTTCATTTGAATTCAACTTCCTTCATGATTTCTCCCTGACACAACTATCATTCAGTAGTATATTTTTAGTTTCCCTGAGTGCGTGTACTTTCTATAGTACCTGTTGCTGTTGATATTAAACTTTATTCCTTTGTGTTCGGATAAGATACAGGATATTATTTCAGTTTTCCTTTATCTTGACACTTGCTTTGTGCCTTGATATGCAGTCAATTTTGAGAAAACACTGCTGAGAAGACAGTATTGTTTAGTGTTTGGGTGGAAATTTCTATAATTGTCAGTTAGGCCCATTTGATTTATTATGTTGTTTAACTCCAGATTTTCTCTGTTAATTTGTCTATTGGTGAGAGTGAGGCATTGAAGTCACCCACATTACTATGTTGGGGTTTTAGTTGAGTGCCCCGGTGTTCAGTTTGTAAATGCTTAGGATTATAATATCTTCTTTGAAGATTTCACCTTTAATGAATATAGCATGTCCTTCCTTAAATTCTGACTAGTTTTAGTTTTAAATCTGTTTTTCAAATCATGCTTATTCCTTGGTTTTTCATGGAATACATTGTTCTATTCTTTTACCCTATTTCTGTCTACCGTTGCTGGTTAGGAATGTTTCTTGAAAACAGCAAAAAGATGGATACTTGTTTTTAAATCCAATCTGTATTGGGAAATTGAGCAGGTTAATATTGAGTATTATAATTGGACAACATATATTAATTCTTGTTTTGTTGTTTGGTTTTTATCTTATTTTCTTATACATCTTTTGATTAACTGCTCTGGAATTGTTTATTTACTGTCTTTCCTCTCTTGGGTGGTTTTACCTTCTCTTCAGAGGGAATATTCCTTCTAATATCTTCAGTAGAGCTGTGTTAGTGGCCATAAATTCTTTAAATGTGTTGGTAATCATGAAAATTTTTCTTTGCTCTTTTATTATCACTGATAGCTTTGCTGGGTATAGCAGTCTGGTTGCCACATGTGGTCTTTAACAACTTGTAAACATCCATCCAGGTCCTCCTGGCTTCCAGAGTTTCCACTGAAATGTCAGTTATTAATCTGATAGGCATGTCTTTGTATGTGATTTTGCCTTTCTTGCAGATTTCAGTATCCTTTCTTTGTTCTGAAAATTTAGTGGGTTTTTTTTGTGGGGAGAGCTTCTTTTCTGTTCTGGTCTATTTGGTGTTCTGTATGCCTCTGGAACCTCAGTGGCCATCTCTTTCCTTAGTTTTAGGAAATGTTCTTCTACGATTATGTTGAAAATATTTTCTGTGTCTTTTACCTAGGTTGTTTCCCCACTTTTCCCTCCTCCTCCTCCTCCTCCTCCCCTCCTCCTCCTCCTCCTCTTCTTTCTATACCTATGATCTATAGATTTGGTCTGTATACTGTCCCAGAGTTACAGTATATTTTGCTCCTGGACTTTTTTCGATTTTCTTTGAGTTGTCCAGTTTTTCTACCTTGTCTTCAAGGCCTGATATTCTCTCTTCCACTTGATCCATTCTACCAGTGAGATTTCCACTGAGTTTTATTTTATTTCATGACTAAGTTTTTATTTCAAGTTTTATTTCAGTTTTGCTATTCTTCAGAAATTCTGTTTCTTTATTAAATTCTAGTTCATGTTTTGAATTGTTCTCTTTATTACACTAAACTGCTTGTGTTTTGTGGTCTTCATTCCAGAATTTATGCATATCCTCTTTGAGCTCCTTAAACATATTTATAAATTCTATTTTGAAATCATAGTCTTGTGCATCAGTGAAGTTGCTTTTATCAGGAATCATTACAATGATAGTACTAATTTCTTGAGAAGATATATTGTCTTAGTTTTCATGTTTATGACTTTGCAATGAGTCCTAAGTAACAGGAGTTGGGTCATTGGTTGTGTTTCCTGATAAAGATATCTGATCTTACCTTTGTTGAATGGGTATTTGGATTTTTGTTTGCTGATACTCCAACTTGTCAGGTTATAGACCAGCTGAATGGTGCTTGGAATTCAGTCTTGGGGCAAATTTGTGTTGATGTATGAATGAGGTGTCAGAAGAGATCCCAGCACAGCTACAGATAAGGGAAAATTCTGAGCCTAGGAGCAAAACCTAGACGATTCTTGTTATGAATCATCAGAAGTCTGGATTCTAGGGGTGATCCTTGGGTAACAGGGTATGATATCAAAGTGGGAGCAAATGGTGCTCAGGTAGAGATGGTGCAATCCAGGGAGAGGTTGCCTACCAGAGGATGGGGGTCTCAATACCTGAACTATCCCATCTTTCTGACTCACTGATATTTTTTAGAGTTCGGAATTCTTAATGTGAGGCAGTCAAAGACAGGCTTTAAGTCATAAGTACTGGCCATACTTTTGCAAGCCTCAGATCTGAATCCTCTTATGGAACATGGACAGTATGCATAGAATGAACACTGTTATCACTTCTGTCTTCTAGATGGGGCCAAACACCCATCCTGCAATGAACTCAGCCTTGGATTAATAACCCCTTGTTTCACAACAAGAACTGAGCATGAATTGATAAGGAGCATGTTGCCATTGCTTTGAATGGTGTTGCCCTTCAATGTGGTAAAAGGCTGCAATGGAGTGGCATGTAAAGATGACTGGAATAAAAATATCACTATGGGATACTCTGGCACTTTAAGCAAATAGTTAAAAGAAGGAAATCCAGTATTTCTCTACCACCATCACTTAAGCAATATTCTTTAAAAAGAACACATGAAAAGACTAATTATTGTAAAGGAGAAGAAGCCATGAGGTGCTGTGGGAGAGACAGAGTTAATGAGGTACCATAAAAACAGGGAGTCTGACACATGCCTGGTGGCTCACTGTGAACCTGCCAACACCTTTGTTTTCTATGAAGGAAAAGCAATTCAGGGCACCTCTGAGGAGCCTCAAGGAGAGATTAAACCTCGAGAGATGGTTTCAGCTGGCTAATATTTACAAAAATTCTGTAAGCTGGAACAATTACAGTCTAATATTAGAGTAATAAGCACATGAATTCCTATACAAAGGAATGAAACAGCTTGGGAAAGCCTGGAAAAATCTACCTATCTCCAAGAAAGCAGTTCCAAACTTACGTACTTTGTACCTGCTGCATGCTGCCAGTTGTCTAACTCACACCTTTTGTGCTATGACACAGGCCTATGTCTTCTTCTGACCAGGCTGACTTCCCAATCATCCTGCCCAAAAGACAGTATCATCAGCAGATTGTCAGCCTAGAGCAACTTCCCAGAGGGTACCACCCTCTTTCTGCCCGACAAGAATTAGCTGAACCATAACAGCATGCTGCAAGGATGCAGTTATGAAGAGGAACCTATACTTGTGTACACAGAGTAGTCACAGAGGCTGGCACATCTTCAGGGGGAACCCCTATAATAGTCAGGGACCCTGGTAAGATATGTGCTAGTTGAATGTGTGGGAGAAGGTCTCAGAATCCTAAAGATCCCAACCTCATTCAGGACCGCCTCGGCAGATGCCTCAGTGCTCTGTGAAAAGACTAAAACTGCAGAGCAATGGTGATACCCTCCCGCAGCTGAGAAGCCTTCCATAGTTTTCTCTTTTCAGAGATAGGCACCCTGGAGTCTTGTAGATGGTGCTGGATCCCGATTTGTGCTGGGCATTGAGCTATAATGGGCAACAGCGGCCCTGATCTTGTCCATGTGTCTTACGTCTTATGGCACTGTTCATGGCTCATATAGGGCATAAACTCAAATAAATTATCCCGATGTCACAAATACAATTGCAGCTGTCACGATTCATTTAACGACATAAGACCCTGGAATCCTACCACTGGGGGATTTACCTCGTATGAAGGACAGCAAGACCATGCTATCATAACTGAACTCTGAAGCTGTGAAAGGACAACCAGTAGGAAAAGGCAGGGGTTTGGCAAGGGCAAAGGCCCTGTGGTGGAAGAAACAACTACAAAGCAAAACTGAGTTTAAAATATCAACCAGGCTGAGTCACGTATTCCAAGTGTCCATGAAGCAGAGAACACTGAAGTAGGATGGCCAGAGCATAGGAAATGTAGGCACCTGAGAACTGTGTGACCAGCACGTTAGAGACCTGTGAACTCCAGTGAGACAGGTCATTGTGGCAGCACCTGTATGGCTGGCTACGTGCCACAGCAGTAGTAGCAAGGCTGGGCTACAGTGAGAAGGAGCAGAGGTGGTGTGGCAAGGAGTGTGGCAGCAGCTCGCTAGGTGATCCAGGCATTGCCCCCGAGGCTGGGGTGGTGACATGTTGAGAGCTACAGAGACGGGGGAGGGATTCAAGGAAGGAAGATGGGATGTCAGGGGAAGGTGCTGGGAAACACAGTCCCAGGCGAGCAACTGACACTGAGTGTGGCACTCTGTTCACACAGATGTCTGGCAGCCGCAGGTCACGGGACTGTCCTCAGGACTATAGTCCATCAGGAGCAGTCTCTAAGTCACCTGTGCAGGCCCAAGACAGGTGTAACGGAAAGAAAATCATCTAGGACACCAGGCTGCAGAGCAAGACCAGTGAGTCCTGAACGTTAAAGCCCACCCGACCTCCGAGAGAGAGAAGAGGAAGTGCTGGTAGAGTCAGAGGGAAGGCTCTGAACAGACTGTATCACATGGAAGACAAGAACTAGCCCAGTCCTACGAAGTAAGAACCCAGCGTGGAGGCATCACAGTGCCTGACCTCAAACTGTGCTATGGAGCTATAGTGATGAAGACTTCGTGGTACTGGCACAAAATCTGAAAAAAAGACCATCTGAACAGAATAGAGGACCCAGAAATAGACAAATTTTATCCACCTAATTCTTGAGAAAAGAGGCAAAAACATACTTTAGAAAAAGAATAGCCTATTTGGTACATGATGTTGGTAAAACTTGAATTCCACCTGCGTAAAAAATGAAATTTGAGTCACACAACTTTCATCTTGTACAAAAGTCAATTCAAAATGGATCAAGACTTTAAAACCTGAAACCACTAGACAAAACATGGGAAATGTTCCTTAAAATATCACAGGAGGAAAGAATTTTCTGAAAAGATTGACAATAGTGCAGAAACTAGACCAGGTATCAACAGATGGACTTACATGAAATTAAAGTTTCTGCACAACAAAAGAAGCTATCAGCAGAACACACAGAGCCCACAGAATGGAAGAATTTTTACCAGCTGTACCTCAGACAAAGGCCTAGCATTCAGAATATACAAAGAACACAAAAATTAAATAACAAGGAAATAAAATCATCAGTCAAAAAATGGGCTAACAAACTCAACAGACAGTTTTCAGAAAAGTAAATACAAATGAACAACTATATTTTTATAATTCTTCAACCTCCTTGGTCTCGTTAGGGAAATGCATATTAAAACCACTTTGTGATACCACTTTACCCCAGTCAGAATGGTTATCATCAAGAAATCTTACAACAAATATTAGAAGGATATGGTGAAAGAAGAGCCCTTATTCACCCTTGGTGGGAGTAGAAATTATATAGTCATTCTGGAAGTCAGTTTGGATGTTCCTCAAAGAACTGAGAATACAGCTACCGTATTGCTCAACTATGTCACTCCTGGGCATACACCCGGAGAGCTCCATACCTTACTATGCAGATATTCACACACCCATGTTTACTGCTGCTCTATTCACTGTAGCAAGGGAATGCATTCAATGCAATTGTCTATCATCAGATGAACAATAATGAAAACCTGATAAATATATAAAATAGAATTATTATATTATACATAATATGTGATATACTATATTATATATGATTATATTATTCAGCTCTAAAGTAAAATAACATAGCTAAATCACAGGAAAATGGGCAGAACTAAAATGCATAATATTAAATAAGTTCACCCAATCTCAGAAAGAAAAATGTCCACATGTTGTCCCTCCCTCATGTATCCTAGTTTACAGTGTATACACGGACACATGTGAACAAATTCACGTGAGGATCTACTATCATACTCAGAAAGGAGACCAAGAGATTGTCATTAATGAAATAAACATGATCATTTATTCATGGTGGATATGTAAACTCAACTTCCTGGATTCTGAAGGAACATGGACCATTTCTGTATTCAATAAGAGTCCAACATAGGTTATCCCTTTGGGGCACTGATTGTGAAAGTTGGACTTCCCATTGACCATTAGCACAATAGGAATTAAACATGACTACTTGCTGAATGCATTTTTTCCAATGACCCAGTAAGAAATAAGTAACTTTTTGTTAATTTTTTTTGTAACCTGAATTTTTTTCCTTTTTCTTCCATTTAAAATTATATCAAGGACTGCAGAGATGGTTCAGCAGTTAAGAGCAATGGCTTGCAGAAGACCTGCGTTTAAATCCCAGCACCCACATGGCAGTTAACTACTGTCCTTAATTCCAGTTCTAGATCTGACTCCCTCTTCTGTCTTCCACCTACAGTGTTATTTAATATGTAAATTGTATTGTTATATGTAAAATAAGTATGGTTTTTAAAAATCATGTCACAGGGGCATACATGAGAGCATTTAGAGAAGAATGATTGAGATTGGCCAAACCAGCAAAAGGTTGAAGGTACTGAGACTCACAGTACCGCTTGTCATTGCCAGGTCTGTCCATCAACAGATGGGAGGTCAAAGAGCACAGAAGATTTATGTAGACAGATTCTGAAGGGCACTGCAGCACAGTGGGGACAATGTGGACAAGTGTCAGCCTGGGAAATAGGGGCTGTGGAGCTAAACAGTAATGATGGTGGCCCAGTGGTATTGATGCACTGAATGACACTGACCTTCACATCTCAAAATGTTTACAGGCCGGTGAGATGGCTCCAAGGAAAAAGGTACCTCCTGCCAAGACTGGTGACCTGAATTTGATCCCCAGGACCCACGGTAGAAAGAAAGAACCAACTCCCACAGATTGTCCTCTGACCCTCACACATCAGCCGTGGCACATACAGCCACACAAATAAATGAATAGCTATAACAAAAAATTTTAAATGTTTAAAATATTAAATCATATATTTTTACCACAGTAAAAAACTAAAGAAAAACTATGCTTTGGTTTCCAAATATGGAAACCAAATCCTAATCATTTCAGCAAGGCCTGACTGAGGAAGCATGTCCCAGAACCAGGTGTGGATCCAGGTGGAATGGCAACAGCAGAAACGGCAATAGCAAGATGGCCATAGCCTCTAGTGAACAAAGTTGTGTGCCACTGACAAGGCTGACAGGAACAGAGAAAGAAGCTGTCTCCTGAAAGCAGGGGTCTGGACACCACAAGACCTCAAGACTGGACAGAAAGAAACAGGCACCTGCTGAGATTTAAGGTGGTGCAAGAGAGAACGGAGAACTGTATGTACAATTAAGGCAAAGCAATGGGTCTGTGGCAGAACTGGAGAGGGTGGAGCTTGTGTGTGTGTGTGTACATACGCTTGATGTGATTTGCATCTTCACCATCATCTCTGGGAGTTTCCATTCCCATATGAAGGATTCTATGGTGACCTATACTGGTGCCTTGGAGCAGGGTAGAAGGAAGTCAGGCTGAGGTGCTGAAAAGAGTACAGGGCTCTGCCTCTGACCTCAACCCCCATGTCTGTAATGGAAGTGCCAGAGAGAGAGCCCAGGTCTGTACAGAAAACACTGTCAGGATGTTCAAGCCTGTACAAGAAGTACCAGTGTTGAAGTCTTCTCGGCTCTTGAGTCCTCAGGGTTTCTAGAGTTACAATTCTGCAAAAGACTGGATGACTTACAATCTTGTCATTCCTTGTGACTTACTTTTTAAGGAGTCCATTAAGATAGTCTCATTTTCCAAGTTCGCATAAGAATGACCACATAAAAATAATCATATCATCCTTGTCTTCTAATATTGTACCCATAAACTAGAAAATTTACAAATTCTTGTGTTATAATAATTTTTAAAAAGAAAGTGAGCACAACTCCAGAGAAAGGGTGTGCATAAAATTCTAAGATATTTGGATATGGGAGCACCATAAATGTACTCTCAGCTATCAGGGAAAGCAGAACTATTTTCTCTAGTGTTAACTATTTTCTCTAGTGTTAACTATTTTCTCTAGTGTCCTCTTGTCTTGCTTTGGATAGATACCTCCTTTCACACTATTAAGTGCAAGAATGTGCTAGCATTTCCAGGACTAACCTTGTGATATTTCTAAATTAAGATTATTTGATATCTGAGGCCTTCATACCTTAGCTCCTCAGATTTTCTAGCTCCTACAGTGAACAACTTGTAAATTGCCTTGCATTTCATATTCAAACCCAACAATACGGGGTCACACACCATGACCTGCTTTTCATATGTGGCTGTCACACTCAAGCCACTTTCCAGTACAGGCAGCTACAGACAGTCCTATATCCCAGAGCCTGCTGAATTACTCAAGCTAGCAAATCAGTTTCCCCTGCCTTTTTCATCACTTCCCATAAAACCACAATAAAGCAGCCAAGTGACACCGAGAATCCCCTTCTCCTGCCTCCGGATGGACTCAGTTCTCCCCACATGGTTCTCAGTGGTATGACAGAGCTGAAGATTCCTTGGGTCTTCTCAGCCCCTGCATGTCTTCTAATCACTAGGTTTGCCAGCATTTCACAAGGTCAACTGAGTCTACAGTTGGCTTTTCAATCAATCTTAGGTCAAAACCATCAGTAACTTTGGGTAACTTACTTCAACTCTCTGAGCCCATAGCCTCACAAAGAATCCAGTTTTAGACACCCCACAGGTCTCTCGGGGTGGAGAAGCTTTAACACCCAACATCGGGCTTGGCCTGCAGTTCTGTATGCAGATATAGCTGCTGGGTATTGTGCCCAGTGTCCAGGACCCTTCTGTCCACTGTTTATGAAGAAAGCACTGTCTACCTTTCTCAGATTCTTGTGCTTTATGACTTTCTTGCTGAACTCTGCAAGGAATCTGTTGCAGAATATAGACAGAGTGAAAACAAATGGCAAGCTGACCTCAGGCCCTCTACATCACAAGGCCAGGCGTGCATCTGCACTGTGTGTCCCTTCACCTCTCCAGCACAGCAATCTACGTAGAGCTGAGACTCACTGAGACATACAGAAGTACCCACAGGGGATTGTTTCTAGGACACTTTGCCCACACTAAACCCACATCTCCCGATGATCCCTCTGGGGCATGGCATTCATGCATAATATGACACATTACCATATGTATATCCTATATGAATCCTCCCATGTGCACTGTCACCTCTGTTTATATATTGAATGCAATTTAAATCATTGCATTGTTTACTGAATGCTGATAAGAAAAATCTATGCATGTTCAGGGTAGATACAGTTTTTTAAGTATTTTTGATAAAATGGTGAATGAACTTGTTTAAATCTATAGGTGTGGAGCCCATGGGTACGGAGGAAAATTTCACTGAAATACTCTGCATTATGTATTACTAAGCTGTGTCTGAGTCTTTTGAAAGAACTAATCATTTTGGACTTTCTATATGAGTCTCAGGTGGAGTGTTCAGTGCTTCCCTGAGACACACCACACCTTTGAAATGCCTCTGTTCCTCCAGACTTAATGTTGTAAAGATGTTAGTTTTCTCAAATTATTGTATAAATATAATGTAATACTAGTAGAAACTCCAAATTAGTTCCTTGAGAAACTGAAAATAGTTACACTAAAATTATGCAGAAAAATAGGTGTCCCCGAGAAGTTCACTTAAGTGTCAAAATTCAGTTGCAAAGTATGTAGTTAAAACATTCTGGTGAGTTTTTTTCAATAAACAACTTTTGTTTAAATTTCAAGTATCTGTCAATATCTTCATATAACAAATCATCTTAAGTTCCAAAGAAACACTTTATATAATAATGGAGCCTACAAATGTCAAGGCCCTTTCATAGCCTCCGAAAAGTTGGCTTATTTGTCTCCAGACAAGATGTATGGATTTGAACACTGTGAGCTGGATACAAACACAATGTTATGATTTTTAGTGTGAACAGACAAGCAACAACCACCTCCCTCATTTTATTTTCAACTTTGAAATATCACACAATTAATCTTCACAAGGTGTTTCATTATCCTTGATTTGAATAAAGATGCAGAAGCAGGAGGTGATGCAATGCTAATGATTTCTCAAGATCGCTAGTGATTACATTCCTGAGCTGGAGCACTGAGCTCAAAGGGTCAAGACAGAAGCTAGTGGTGGCAGAGCACAGCTCATGCGGTTATAGAATCAGCACAGAAAAAATATTTTATTTATTATTTTAATTTTATGTTTATGAGTATATTGCCTGGATGTGTGTAAGTGTATCTGTGTCATGCAATTCCCACACAGAAGAGGATGTTGGATTCCCTCAAAACATGTAATACAGATGACTGCCAACTCTATGTGGGTGCACAATTCGAACCTGGATTCATCTCTCCAGCCTCCCTGGGCAGCAATTTTTAAAAATCACGTAGAGAATGAATGCCACAGTACGTGTGTATGGAGGAAGGCAGATGTGTGGATGAAAGGGATATACTCTTGCTGCCTTTCATCTGCCTCCATCATACCCACAACAGCTAGTGGCATCTGCAAAGACAGCAACATACACAGCCAGAGAGGAGCGCCCAGAGACTCCTTCTGGTCCACTAACCTCCATCCTGACAGACCACATCACTCAATGGGAAATCAAGCACTTCAAGTACCAGTTTCTGAGTCCCAACCCAGAGGCACTGAATCAGCATATGCAGGAGAGGCTACATACTCCACTCTGGCAACATAACACAAAATGTACAGCTTTCCATCCCCAAATTACTAGTCATGGAAAGAACCAGGAAGCTCTCAAATGAAATGACAAGAAATCATCTCACTGATGCCCCCACTGAAATTACGTAGCTGCTAGAATGATCTGGCAAAGGGAAGGGCAGGCTCACACTACTGCTTCAGTGAGGAGTTATAAACTGCCTGGAAAACATTGAAAGCTTTAACAAAGAAATAGAAGATATAAGGAAGAACTATGGGAAATTTAGAACTGAAGATAAGAAGCTTGACATGAAACCTCGATGGAATAGACCAAAGAAAAGAGTCAGAACTGGAAGACTGAATGGTGCAACTACTCGGTGTGTCCCAGAGAAGAAACAAAGGAAAAGCAAAAAGACACCTCACTGTCGGGTCAGGTGGGAGCTATGGCGTCTGCATTCTCTCCACCAATACTGGTGTGTGTATGTGTGTGTGTGTGTGTGTGTGTGTGTGAGCTTTCTGAGTTTTGAGTTCTGTTTTTCTGTATGCACTTTGGCTGCTGGATTGCCTTCTCTCCAGGATCCAGTCAGGAATATGAGAGACAAAGGAATTCAGCACATGTTGCTTTGGATTCTGCGGCAGGTCTGTCTTCTGTCTTCTTCTAAATCTTCTTCCATCTGTTACACTTAGCTGGAAGCTCCATTGTCTTGGAAGTGAGGTTCAAAATAAGTTTAAAAACTTCAAATCCCTTCTCACAAACGTTAACATTCCCCCTTGGTTTCTGATGCAGCCTCCTCTGACAGGATTGTCTCTCCTTCCTCTCACTTCCAGTCTTCCCTACCTCTAAAACTTTGCAGTTTCACTTCATATCAGAAAAACAGTAGGCCATTTTACCTAATTCTGAATATGAATACATCCCCTCTAATAACAAAAGTGAATTTAAATTTTGTACCCATTCTATAAAATACCTACAAATATTAGAGTTTTCTTGAAGAGTGCCCATTTCTCACCATCCTTAAGGACTCACATTCACTTGAACATCTAAAGCTACATGTGTTGGAACAGCTCAAATCATCTTCATCTTGTTAGTAGTAAGAAGAAAATCTCAATTCAAGAACAAATTATTCTTGGATTACAAATGTCAACTAAGAGAAAACATTGTGTGCTGCTGATTTTCGTAGTGTTTTAAACAGCATCACTTTACGGTAACTCATCTCGTAGTAAGTTTTCTGCCTTTAAGTCTGACTATGGTTTTGGTTTCCCTGATACTGTGTGGCCTCATTTAGTCTCACGGGTCAGTCAGCAGAGCTATACCAAGAGATCAAGAGTGCCTGATTTCAGGCAATAATTGCCTTGTAATCTCACAGTAACACAAAGAAGACACCTGATGGGGTCGTGCACCCCACACAGCTCAGAGATCTTTCAACCACAGTCAACTCCCGCTACTGTAATGAACAGATACCCTTCCTAGGTTCCTGTGTGCATCAATAGTTCTTGCCCCCAGGTCACATTGGACATTTTTCATGCTGAAGCTGGAGCATACCACTAGCATCTCAGGACAGGGGCCAGAAAGGCCCCCAGAGTTCCTATAGTGACACACGACTCCTGCTGCAACGAAATAGGCAATGTCAGAACTGAGACCCTTTGGTGTAAATAAATCTTCCAGACCCTCTTGACAAGATTTGCTCCAGGATTCCCAATGCATCCAGAAATATTTCCCAAGGAGCTTTTCCATAACAGTGGTTCTCAACAGCTTTAAAGTTGGAGGGCCTAGCCAACCATTTTTAGGAAACCTTAAAATTTTACAGAGTTCTTGACCATTAAACAGACAAGTGAATCCTCTAAATCCCAAATGCTTTTGTTTAAGGTGTGCATTGAATTTGCTTATCTCGCTGCCGACTATTCCCTGTAACATAAATTAGCATCCAAATAACCTTTAAGGAATGCTCCAACCAGGGGTTTCTAAAAGGAACAGTCAACAGCAGAATTTAGTTATTTTAAGAAAGTTAAACAATGTGATCACAATATCTTTTCAGAGTTAACTAATTAACATAAATTTTTAATTGCCATTTTAATTCTATCTTAGTGTTCCAGTGTGTTGTGAGCTATAATTAACCCTGGTATTGAGTATTGTGGATTCACGCTGTTCATTCTTGTAATGCTTTCGTTTATACCTTGCTTAATTACCTTTCATGATTTTAGCAACTTTCATGATTTTGCTTAGTGGCTCAGAATTGGAACATTTTAGATTTTGATACATATCTTACATAAGTATCACACAGATTCACAAACTGCTAATGTGTAGTTTTCGTTTCTTCATACCTTTGTCAATATCAGATTGTGCCAGTGTTTTTAATCTTTGTGATTTGGACAGACATTAATGTCTGGTTGTTTCATTTGCCCTTTCCTGGTTATGAAATAGTGTTACTGGAATTGAATGGGGGTGTCCCTTCACAGTCACGAGATGATACTAGGGAAAATGGAGTCCCTTCTTAGGGGTCTTATTCTTATTAATAAAATAATTTAAGAATAGATTCAAATGGAAGCTTTAGGAAAATTTTATTAGAGTTTAAAGATAAAATCTTCGAGGCAGGTAGGCTGTAAACCTTAGTGGTTGCCCTGAAGAGGAGAATGGAGGAGAAAAAGAGAAAAACTTGGGCCATTTTAAAGTGAGCATGGAGGTCAGAGACACGGTGGGCTAGCAGCCACAGAATGAAGGTCAGACATATGGTGAGTCAGCAGTCCCATGCTGGGGAGGGCAACTTTAAAGAAAGATTAAAGAAGCCTAGAGTGTTAGGGAAAGCACGTTTAGAAAGAGAGATAGAAAGAAGAAAAGGAGAGGTTATGTTTTTCTGAAGAACTCTTCAAAAGAAGGCAAACTGACTTACAGAGCTAAATATCTATCACTGGCTCAGAAGCAACTGCTTCAGGGCATGAGGATTCCAGACAGGAAATGTTCGCCATCTCGTTAATGCACCAGTAGTCTGCCTATCGCTTTAATATGGCTTAAAGTGAATCTGTCTAGCAAGGGTGGTTCCATTGGCAAATAATTCACTTGGCAAAACTGGAATTTTGGATTTCTATGCAGGTCCTAAAGATCTGGGTCTTTCTTGCTACTGTAACCTGCCCCGCTTTGAAGATGTAACCCTAAAATCCTAACTCCCTCTTGCCATGCCCTTACAGTCATCCTCTGGAGTGTCTCTAATTTTCTTTCCTCCATGATCAACCACAAGGAAAGAAAAGACATTGGCAAATTAGCCACATTCCTACTGACATGACCTGAATCCTGTATCTCATCCTTCTTCATTAGCAGCCATAAATGAGGTATATATTCACTTACTGATGTGACTCTGTAACACCTTCTAACATTAATGATTTTACGTTGTATTTTGCCTATGTAGGCCCCACCATTCATAAAACCTTTGGAGTAAATACTGGCATTTATGTATCAGGGATGGGATGTCAGTGTACTTCTAAATATTATGTAAGTTAGGGAGGGTATATCCTTCCTTTGTGAGTTGAATATTTAATATCCCCTTAAAGCTTCATTTAGTCTTTTTTAAAATACATAATCTGTGAGTCCATATTACATTTTCAAACTAGATAGGAGACAATCATGAAGAATTCAGGGTGAATTCCTCATTTAGGAAGTCTTTTGGTCAGGCCTCGTGGATTAGAAAAGCCACATAATAAGTTACCACATGAAATCTTAGATTAAGTATGTAGACCAGGCTGGCCTAGATCTCACAGACATCCACCTGTTTTGGCCTCCCCGGTGCTGAGGTTAAAGGCATGGGCTACAATTCTTGGATAATGCTTGAGTTTTAATCCAGTCAGTGCCAACCACGGTAGATGTAAACAATTACCAACCTAAGAGAAATTAATTTGCTTACTTCTGGAGATGTATTTCCTCTAAGAAAAAGCTATCAGGGAAAATGGTTTACTTTCAATGAAAAGAAATTACTCCCTATTTATACATCCTAGAGAGTGAAACTGAGGTGATTTGGATGGGGGAGTGAAAACTTCCTTTTATGCCTTTGGGCTGTCATAGAATATCTATGTAATTTAATTTTGTATTATAAATTGAAGTATACAGCAGTCTTTTCAAGCTTTAATGTGTACATGAACAAAAGATCATGCGTAAATATGGATTCTGACTACGTAGCTCTTGAGAAATGTCTGATGGCAGCATTTCTTTCAAGCTCCTATGATATTCTGATAGTGCTGGATAAGAGAACTTACCTAAGGAGAAAGAGTATGCAAGTTCGATGACATATGCAAACCTTCCTCTTGTTAATCTGTCTAAAAGTCATTGCTAGTGTTTGTTGAAATGCAATTCCCTTGTTTTCAGAGTTCTACTATGTGTATTTTCAATTTAAAAAATCTACCCTAAATTTAAAAAAAGAGAGAGAGAATTGCCACAGATGTTGAAATTTTTAAGGAAAAGAATTTTTAAGAAACATGATAATTTGATTTTATATTTCCATTCTTTCTAAAATGTTGTTTAATGAAAGCTCCTCCACTGTAACTTTCATTTTAAAGACCTTTAAATTTTATTATAAATTTTGTCATAATATATTATTGGTGGAGAACATGTGTTTTGTGAATTTTCTGACTTATGGAGCTTAATGATGTATTTCCAGCTTTCTGAGGAACTTCCTGGTTGATTTCCATAGTGGTTACAGCAGTTTGCATCCCCCACAAGGTGAGTGAATGTTCTTCCTCTACATCCATATCAGCACCTGAAATTTCTTTTCTTGATCTTAGCTATTTTCGAAGGTATAAGATGAACTCTCAAAGCAGATTTTATTTGCATTTCTCTGATGGATAAGGATATGTAATGTTTTTTTTTTTTAATGTTTCTTGTACATTTGTATTTCCTATTTTGAGAACTCTCTGTTTCAATACTCCAATTTTATTTACTACTGATATTTACTTATTTTTAATTATTTTATAATTATTAGATATTAATCCTCTGTCAGAATGGTAAAGATGTTTTACCATTCTGTAGGTTGCCTCTTCACTCAACTGATAGTTGCTTTTGTGGGGCAGAAACTTTTCAGATTCATAGGGTCCCATTACTGAACTGTTTGCCCTAATACCTCTAATACCAAGGTCATGTTAAGGAAGTCCTTTCCTATACATATAATTTGCAGTGTATTTCCTAATTTCTTCTCTTTCAGACTTTGGGTAGCAAGTCTTATGCTAAGGTCCCAGATTCATTTGGAATTGAATTCTGTGCACAGATACATATATTGATCTAGTCCCATTCTTCTATAAGTAGACATCCAGTTTAACTACTACCATTTGTTGAAGATGCTGTGTTTTCTCCAGTGCATAATTTTGGCCCCTTTGTCAAAAAATCAGGTGGCTGTCTGTGCAGAATTGCATCCAGGCCCTCAGTTCTATCTCAGTGAACAATGCATCCGTTTTGATGCCAGTGCCATGCTGTTTTTATGACTATGGCTCTGTAGTAAAACTCACAACATGGATATGCTTGATTCCAGCAGTTGTTGCTCAGGCTTGTTTGGGATTTTCTGGTGGTTTTGTGTTTCCATATGAAATTCTAGATTATTTTTTCAATTTCTGTGGAGAATTGAGCTAGAATGCCATTAAATCTGTAAAGTGCTTTTGGCTGAATGGTCATTTTCACAATAATAACCCTAAAAATTCATGACTTTGGGAGGCTTTTCCATCATCTGGTGTCTTATGCAATTTCTTTCTTCAATGTCTTAAAGTTTCTTCCATGTCCTTATTTAGATTTATTCCAAAATATTTTTTAAGATATTATGAATGAGGTTGTTTCCCTGATTTCTTTCATAGTACATGTATTTTTTCATTTGTATATAGGAAAGCTACTGATTTTTGTATGTTAATCTTCTTAAAATTGTTGAGATTTGCTTTGTATCCCAATAGGCTTGCTAAGAAAAAAATTACATTCTTTGGTGTTTGGGTGAAATGTGGTTGTTTGATCTTATTCCTGGTGAGACATGAACAATTGTCTGCTCACCTCAAATGAGGAAGCAATGACAGGCCAAAGTAAAAACACCACCAAAATCTGTTGGGGGGTCCCAGCACTCAGGGCCTGCCCGAGGGGGACCAAAGGGTCTCTGCCATGTGGGGGATGAGTAAGTACAGAGTCAAGACATCAACTCCCGGAGCTGAGCAGAAAGCCAGCAGTGGTGGTCTGCTGTAAACTCATTTATTCGAGAAAGAACAGAGAATCTTATAGGTCTTGTTAGCCAATAGCCTTATGGGGTGGGGTCCTGACTACAGCCAATCTCAGTTTGCTCCCAGGTGGATCAGGTTCCCTCCAGGTGCTGGGCAAGAAACTGGCTTCACAACCAACCAGTGTGAAGCACCACACCCACAAGAGCCATTCCTCCATTCCTCCTGGCAGACTGGAGCTAGAAGTCATTTCCTACTGTTCTAGTTCAGACTCCAGGCAACCGAAAGAAGGGCTTTGGGCAGGATAACTACTAGTGAACTGGGTAAGTGGGCAGACTGGGAATAGAGTTTGTTATCTGGGGATCTAGGTTGGGCTCCACAGGATCCTAGACTGACTCAGTGGGCAGAGTACCTGCAGGGTACTTGGTGGGAGGGTTGACCAGGCTTAATTTCTGACATTACAATAAAACAAGGGGTGCACAAACTCAAATATTTTGAGCAAAGAAAGTTTATCAGTGTGGATTGAATAAGCATTAAATTGTTGGGAGAATTCATAATCAAATATATACCCCTACACTGTTAGACTAATTCTTTTAAGTACACAAATTACCAAAACTTACTTCTGTCAAAATACATAATATGGATAAGCATTATTTCTTAAATAAACCTGGTAGTTAAAATACCATCAAAATGAAATTCCTGGGTTCACATTCTTAGAATATTTCAGTGAAATATTTAAGGGAAGAAACAATAGAAAATCTCAACAATATCTCTCAAAAATGGGAAATTTACAAATTTCCAATTCATTGTTGAAGCCTACATTATCTAAGTGGTGAGAACAGATAGAATTATTAGATAGAAAGGAAAGCACAGACCAGTCTCTAATTAACACATCATAAAAATCTTCAATAACATTAGCAGCTAAAACCATCTATAGAAAGGGCAGCAACATAACTGAGCAAAGTTCATTCCAGAGACACAAGGTTATTTCCACATTTTCAAGTCACTAATGTAACTTCTCATACTGTTAACCTGAATATATAAATTATATGGTTGCATTACTAAATCAATAAAAAGCATTCAATAAAATCCAATGTCCTCATCTAATTGAAACTACCAAGACACAAATTGAAGAGAACTTCCTTAACGTAATGAAGGTCACTTTTTAAAAACCTATAGCAAATGCTGTTCTTAACAATAAAGAAATTAAATACTTTTAGATATTTGTGTCTTTTAAATTTTTCTCATAGCATATAAAATAATGGTTTCGTGGTGGCATTTTCATACATGTACATCATCATAGTTTTCTCATATTGGCCCCCTGCTGCCCTCTTCTGCCCTCTCATCAGCCTGGTGGCCTTCCCCACATTCCCATGTCTGCTTTCCTCTCATATATATGCTGTGAATATATGTGATTTTAACCTAGTTTCCAATATAAGGGCAAACAGGACGTCTCTCCCCTTTCCCACAGTGCTCTCTCTCGCACGCACCACCCTTTCTTTAGGCCCTTCCTGCCCAGCCCCACACTCCTCTTTCTACTTTCCTGTCCTTCCTATATACTTTAATCTAGATTCAATAGATGAGAAAAAAGTATGTTATTTATCGTTCTTTTTCCAGATTGAGTGTCTTTCCCTGGTCCCCACCTCTGCTCTTTTACCCCACAGAGTCCCTTTTTCCTTCATGTCCTGTGTGCCATATGTAATATGACAGGAAACATATGACATTTATTTTTCTGAGTCTGGCTTATGATGCTTAATGTGATGATCTCCACCTCCATTCCTTTCCCAGAAAATGACATGATTTTATAAAGCTATTTTAAAATGCAAAAGAAAATTCTTAAGCGTTTAGGTAATGAAAATATATAGACTATACATATAAAAAACTATATGAAATACAACCAAAGATACAAATATGAAAGAGATTTCATGATCAAACTAATATTTTAAGATGCCAGTACTCCTTTGCCTTCATCTATCTGACGCAGCATATTGTGTATTCTTAAAGTATTAAACCCTCTGAATCTAAAATTGTATAGAAAGACAAAAGGTGGGGAGAGTTAATATGACACTAAAAAATAACCAAGTAAGAGGACTGCCATTACCTAATAAAAATAATGCAAGCTGACCCCAGATTTAAAGCTTAATAACCACAACAATGACGCAATGACAGACACAGCAGACTATCTCTATGGGTGCATTAATGGACCTTTTATCTTGGGGGGTATTCAATAGCCATCTAATTGAATTTAAAGCCTGTTCACTGGGAAGGAACTCACATGTGGTACTGTAAGCATAGCCAAATACACATGGCTGAAGAGGTCATAGATCGTAAAGAAAACCTCCATCTGTCACATTCCAGAAAATTTTGTTTCTTACTGTATGCTAAATACCAATCCTTATAATTACAGACAATCATACCTGCCACCATTCATCAAAGTAGCTTCTTTCTGCAACAGATGGAAACTGGTACAAAGTTACAATGATTCAAACACAGAGAACCAGTGTCTGTGAGATACTCAGGTCTAAGTGACACATCTACAATGGAATCTCCACATCTAAGGCTCACAGAACTTAGTGAAATAGCGGGTAGAGAGAATACTAATGCATTTCTTAACCCTCACCAGCAAATCTTCCTCATGCAACAGAGGGCAGTTTACACAGATGGCCACAACTGGCCAAAGTGTAAAGAATAAGAGATTTCAGACTGTATGTCCTGGATAGGATGCCTGTATTAAACCTCACCCAACCAGGCTCAGGGACCATTGCAGAGGAGGGGTAGAAGGAATGTAAGAGCTACATGTGGCAGATGACCATAAGGAAACAGTTTTACTTCCGGGAACTTCCTCATATGAACTTACAGTAATGGTGACAAAATACACAATACACAAATACAAATCCAAGCAAACTCAATCAGACAAAAACCAAGCAAAGAACTAGATCCCAACCTTAGCCAAGGAACCACTGGCAGCCAATCACTGCTGGGTGAGGAAGAGTTGATCTTCTTCAAGGGAATGACACTAGATAGGCTGATCAGGCTCCAGTGGATGAACTCACATCTGGGAGTACAAACTTGACTCTATAGGCCTTAACAAATATGACAAAAATGCATGTGATCTGGTGGGGGCCATTAGGGAGACAGATAGGGGAGAGGGTCAAAATGTGACTACGTTTGAGATGTATTGTGTGAACTGCATGAAAATTCAATAAAATATGTATTTTTTAAAAAAAGATTGCACAAAGCTACACTATTCAAAACAACAAGTATTGGGAAAGTACCAGCAGCTGTTGAACACAATATAGAAACCCAATATAGACCTACAAAAATATAACTATACTCATCATCAATTTTGACCAAATGAATGATAATTGAGTGAGGAAAAGAATCTTTTCACAAATGATGTTTGCAATGTTCGATGGCCATTTGCAAAGATAAAACTAGATATTGACCTAATAGCCTACACACATACTTACTAAAATTGATAATAGACTTCTAATTAAGAGAAAAATTATAAAACTAGAAGAAAAAAGGAAAGAGAAACAACTGAATGTCCTTGGTTTTCATAATGAAGTTTTAGACAAAACACTATAACCCTGATCTATGAAGGAAAATGTTAATCCAGTTTAAAACTTTGGCTGCTTGACAGAGAATATTCAAAGCTGGGTGAAAGAGTGCTCACCTGTAATCTCAGAGCTCAAGAACTAGAGACAGAACTGTGAAGTTGAGACCAACCTGAGCTTTACAGTAAGACCCTCTTCAGAAAAGAAAAAGGAAAGAGAGGGGACAGGGGAGAAAAGGGAGAGAGAGAAGCGAAGGGGGGAGGGAAGGGAAAGGAAGAGGGAAGAATGGCAATGTTAATAGATGCGGATAATGAAAACATGGTACATATACACAAAGAAATTTCATTCATCTACAGAGAAAAATGAAACTGTGAACTTCACAGGAAAATGTATAGAACTAGAAAATACTGGGTTAACCAAGTTAATCTAGGCTCAGAAAGACAAATACTATATGTTCCCTCTCATATGTAGATCCTAGCTTATGTGGATCTAGGTGGAAGTAATGTGGAAAAGACCAGGAAACAAGAAAATGGCTGATGAGATTTTTTTTTTTTTTTAAAAAAGGAGGCTTTAAGGGAGGGGATAGGGAGGATACTGAACACATGAGATATTAAAGTAGAAAGGGGAATTCTGGGGTTAAAAGGGCACAGCAAGGAAGCTGAGGGACACTGTGAGAGGAGAGAGGAGGTAATCCACAAGAGTAAAGTACAGAAATATGTATGTAAATACCAAAGGAACCTTTTACTTTGTAAGGGAATGGAAGGAAGGAAGGAAGGAAGGAAGGAAGGAAGGAAGGAAGGAAGGAAGGAAGGAAGGAAGGAAGGAAAAAAGAATTATCTTGATCATATTAGTGAAAGGGATTGGACTTGCTCACAATTGGCTCTCTGCTGGGTCCTTGCCATTTCTCTGCTCTCCAACCCAACCAGTACTGCAAAGACTGCCCCTGAACTGACTCCCTGCCTCCTGATGGATTCAAGTGAATTTTCAGGTTTGTGCCCAAGTCTAAGTCTCAAGGAACAGAGTTCTGTTCACCCAGTGCTAACAATCCATCTGCAGTTTTTCATTTTTACTTTGTAAAAGTTGGAAGTTCATGTTTCCGTTTTATAGAATGCTTTTGTTTTGAATGATCAGGTACCACATGTGTCGGCAACAGTTAAATTAGCTTGAAGGAACCAATAACTAGCACGTTTAGGACTTTCTCTTTTTGAGGCACAGCTACCTTGCTCCCCTTGCTTTGTGGGAGTCCAACTCTGTGTATTCTGCTTTATCCAAGGCATTTTCCCCTCTTGGAGTCTTCAGTTTCCCCTTCAATGTAAAATGAATTCATTTTGAAGTCTCAAACCTTCAGGATTCCTCTTTAGTACACCCAATGAATAAATTTCAGCTCATAGCTAACGTGGTACCTCCTTCTGGTCCACCAGGCACTGACATCAGAATACTGAAGGCTGCCATCAATTTTATAGATTAAGAATAACATATAAGAATAACATTCCAAAAGCTTTTCCTGAAAATAGCAAGCACAGGAGGAAAGTAAAAGGGCTTCTTGTAAGAACACACCCGACGTCTGGGCTGTCCTCACAATGGAGTAAGGAAATGTGGACTTTTGAGAAGCAGTCTCTCCTTTGCACACCTGACTTCTGTGAAGAACGACTAAATTCCTCAGGACTAAGGGAAGTCCACACAGTACAATGCGATAGTGGAAAAACAATTCGTCTTTAAGTTGCAAGGAAGCACTTTTATATCCATACATATATCATTTTATTTAAAACATATTTATTTTAAAATGTATCTGGGTCCCATATTAGTTTTGAAACAGTGCAATGTAGTTACTTCCCTCTCTTTCACAACCCTCTAATGCAGAGAGAAACTTACCAGTGAAATGGAATCCAACATGGCCAGCATCCCACTACAATGTATTCTTTGAGAATTCCTAATTAAATACTCATTCCTTCTAACAAAAACTGCAAGCTTCTTCAAACTGCCCAAATAGTTCATTCAAGACATTTTCAAAGAGTGAAAACAAAATGTCAAGAGTTTGTTGAAGGTGTCTCTGAAGCAAGCAACCTTGGAAAGATTCACTGATAGCCATCCTTTCTACTTACATCAAGGAAATGCTATTGAGCTCTAAATGAATACATTAAAAGTTAAAGAAAATCCACAAGCACACCAGACAGTAATCAGAGGAAGCTATTCTGTTTCAAAATGACCCATTTGGTGCTGGAGGTAGTTCAGTGTCACAATATATGACAAACTTATTCAAGGCCCTGAGCTAGAACTCCAGCATTGAAACACACACACACACACACGCACACACACACACACACACACACACACACACTCTGTTCCTATCTGTGATTTCTTACATGGTGTAGTTTAGATCTGAAATGACCCCCAGAAGTCTGGGTATAGGCTCTGGCATAGAGTGATTGGAAGGTAGTGGAACCTTTCAGAGGTAGTACAAGTAGGCCATTTTAGATGGGTGTGGTGGCATCCTTGAAGGGAATTCTGGGACTTGGATTCTTGAAGTGAAGTTTCCTTTCCAAGCATTCAGACCACGATGCACTGCCTTGCCACAAGGCCAAAAGTAACAGGTCCAGCCCGTATATTTCACCAAGCGAAATATACAAAGCTGAGCCAAAACAAACTTTCTTTCCTTTTTAAAAAGTTGATTATGGGCTGGAGAGATGTCTCCGTGGTGAAGAGCACTGGTTGTTCCTGTAGAAGACAAGGGTCTGAATCCCAGCACCCACATGGCAGCTAACAACCGCAACTCCAGTTCCAGGGGATCTAATCCCTCTTCTGTCCTTCATGGTCACTCCATGACATGGGTGTACATTCATTCACATAGGCATAATACTCATACATAAAATCAAAAATAACTTTTTTAAAAAGTTGATTACTTCAAGTAGTTGTTATAGTGATGCAAAGCTGATTTATACATTACTTAACCTGATATCGTGGGTTCTCTTGCTGGGCCATCTTGCCAGCAAGGTTGCTTGGGTAACCAAAGTTTAGCTTAAAGTATAGTTCAGTAATCTCACTCCTCATTTTTACCTCCTCCAAGGAAATGGAGGCGACATAATAGTCACAACTCATAGAACGTTATTCTTCTCTGAAACACCTGTGTGGCCCCAGCCTCCTGCACCGGAAACTCCATGAGGTTATCATGAGCTTTGAAATGCTCTTTCCACAATGCGTTTGGCTCCTGCATGCTTCCATTTATCAGTTAGGGAGGTTAGTGAGTGGCTACCACAGAGACCATTGCAATTAGTTATCTCTACTTCCTGTGGCTTCAGTTTCACTGTGAAAATACAGACACAGTCAACTATTTTCACGTTTTCTATTCTTTCAGGTACAAAAAATAGCAAAAGTCTTTTTTTACAATAGCAAACGTGAAGCAAGAGAAAGCAAAGGGGACTTTTTGACACATAAACCAGATAACTACTTTCAGTATCTCAATGGTGCTTGGTTTTGAGTATTACTGGAAATTGAATGACAAAAGGCTCCAGTGAAAATATTCAGGCAATATTTACAAGCATCTCTGAAGAACATCGTGCATGGCATAATTGACTAGTATATGCATACAGCATCCAGACAGACAGGCAGCTGTCATCATTAAGCTAACAAACTCTAATGAGATGCTCTTCACGTGCTGAAAGTGATGGGTAATTGGTCCCCATCACTGAGACAAGCCCCGAGTTACTAAGTTTCATAAGCTCATCAACCTATATTGCTTCATATGCCTTTGCTTCTCGCATTTCCATGAATAGAATTCTATTATTTTCAGGATCTTGGGAGAGTCCTATTTGCACAAATTGCAATGAAAATAGAATCTGTATTTCTACCACATCTGTAGAATTGTGTGCAGAGGGATTTTCCAGACAGAATTTCTAGATTCTGACATGAAGTATCATTGCTATAAACTGCTTTCAAGATACTGTGATTTACAATAAAGCTTCTGAATAATTAGCCTTTGTCTTGACTTGTGATTTATTTACTATATACTTTCTAAATATCAAACCCTGAATCTATAAAATGTTTTCTTTTGACGCGTAAGTTTTGCAAGCACCCAACAGAGTAGGGATGGAGTTCGGGAGGCGTGAACCATCCACCCGGAAGAAGCTGGAAATAGAAATAAGTAAAAGAATTTTAGTTGAAGATCTGTTCCAGAAGTTCAGTTATAGTTAGGCTTTGAAAATGAATTTCTCTTTCCCTAGCCCTATAAGTACACAAGCCCATAGTCAAATATACTAAGCTCAATATTGTCAAAGAGGTTGTACATTACACGAAGCAGAAATTAGAAATTTCATCTGCAAACAAAATAAAATATCAATAGATGCTTTTCATCTTCCTAAGTGCTCAGGAAAAACATATGCAATAAATTTCATTCTAACCATGAAGGGATATTGAGCCCAGACTAATACTTGCATAACATAAGAACTGCAAAGTGAGAAACAGGCATAAAAGCTAGGGTTTATTGTTGAAAGTTCTGGGAAAATCAAACCAGACTACACGGTAAGGAAACTTTCATAGTTCAGGGGAAAAGAATGACTGTTTCTTCACTGTAAACAAGGCAACCATAAACCTCTCAAAGAGGAGAGCAACTAAATTGAAAGACTAGTCTACAGAAATAATAAGAGCCATGCAGACTCAATCAGACAAAACTCAGCACAGAACTGGAAAAATGGGCAGAAGGCTCCAACTTTAGTGAGAAACTGTTGGCAACTGATTACTGCAGAGTGAGGGAGAGTTGATCTTCTTTAAGGGATTGACTGTAAACAGGCTGACTAGATCACTGGATGAACTTGCATGGACAGACATCTGGGTACAAAAGGTTGACTCAATTGGCCATAATATATATGACAGAATGCAGGAAATACAGAGGGGAGGACATGCGGGGGCGGGGGGGGATGGAATCTAAATACGATTAGGATTTATTGTGTAAAATGCAAAAAGTTCAATAAAAGTATACATTATTAAAAAGAAAAGAAAACAACACAAGTGATCGGGTTAAAATAGTTAAGAAGGAGGGACCACAGAGATGGCTCAGTAGATTAAGTCACTTGTTACAAAGCCTGATGACTTGAGTTTCATCCCTAGGATCCACATAGTGGCAGTAGAGAAACAATTCCTGCAAGTTGTCCTCTGACCTAAGTACATACATACATACATACATTCACACACACACACACACACACACACACACACACACACACAATAAAAGTGCTTTCAAAAGAATCACGGAGAAGTATTTCATAACAAGCTAACAGCATCAGGTTGCTGTATTTTGTTTTGTTTTCCATATGCTAGTTACACAACACAGTGGGTTTCATTGACATTTTCCTGCACGCCCCTCTACTGACCACACTTACTTCTCTTCCCTCCTTTCTATTAGAAAGTCCACTTTCTATTCGTAATAATCCCCCTTCTACTTGCACGTCTTTTCTCCCTTTTGATTCTAGAACATTCAGTACTTGTCATTCTGAGTCTGGCTTATTTCACTTAACATGAAGGCCTGCAGTTTCACACATTTTGAAAACATAATTTTGCTCTTTTGTGGCAAAAAATGTTTCCTCAAGTATATATGCCCTATTCATTCATTGATGGGCATCTAGAATTATTTCATGTCTTGGCTATTGTGAACGGTTTGGAAATAGACATGAATGTTCAGGTTCTCTCTGTAAACTGACTTCTGTTCATTAACTATACACCTGGAACTGTAGAAGCATATGGAAATTGTATTTTTGGTTTCTTAGGAACCATTATATTGATTTCCATAGTGGTCAAACTGATTTATCACCCTGTCCACAGTTCCTTTATTGCCAGCATTTTTAATGATACCTACTCTGACTGGTATGAGATGGAATTTCAGTGCAGTTTTAGTTTGCATTTCCCATAAAGCAGCTTTTCATTTTAATTTCTGCAGCTGTATTAAAGCAATAAAAGAACAAGATATAAAAATCACAATCTCGGAGTTCAATAAAGGGAAAATCCCTGAAAACCACAGAGTATGATTATGGTCCAGCACAGGCAAAGATCAGAAAGATGCAGGTGCTAAGGGGAGCCATCACAGCTGTCTGAGCTACCGAGAAGCAAAGACCTTTGTGGAATGCTTGTCTCAGTAGGGTGAGTGATTTGCCTACATCCACCATCCACATCCCCCAACTGAACTGGACACTGAGGCTGCACACAAGAACTCTTGCACCATATTTGATCAGAGGAAATGTGAAATGGTGACACAGAGAAAAGCCCCCTTTGCCGCATAGCTTCCAGGAGAAGGAGATAGGTTACTGTCCACATCATGATCAACCACTTCTCTGCTCTACAGACTGAGGTGAAGCTCAGCCAACATACGGAGAAAAGCAGGTTTCAATAAAGGACAGAGAAAGGAAGAATTCCTACTCACCCTCGCTAAGGACAACAGCTTCCTCCCTCTGGTACATTTTCCTGGGGGTAGCCAGGCCTAGAAACGCAGGCCTTCCTCAGATACAGGGAAGCTTCATGAACCTAGAAAGAAATCAATACTGAGTTTCCACAGTAAAAGGAAAGGAGTGGGGGCTGCAGAGTCTCTGGACCTATAAATGTCATAAAAAAAACTCTTTAATACATTGAAGCCTTAAAGCAAAAAAAAAAAAAAAAAAAAAAAAAAACTCACTGGAAACATGTTTCCATAGAATGATAAAATTATGAGACACGGACACTAAATTTCAAAAACTGAATGCATTAATCACTATATATGGTACAAGAACACAAAACAAACAATTTTTAAAATGTGGTGGAAAGAAACAGCAAGAAAATTCACAGATATATACTATAAGTTGTCAGCATGCATTAAAGATGTTTAAAATTTTTTTAAAAAAGCAAATTTACAGCATGGAGAAATCTGAAACTGGTAATTACAGAAAATGGGCTCCACTAGAAACAGAGCAGAGCTCAGCCTGGGGGACAGGTCGAACCCCACAACCTGTTATGGCCCTCTAGCAATAAGTGGCTCTAAATAGTAGATAAAAACAAAGCAAAGACAAAAAATGAGTATGTGACAGCAGCTACATATGGTGCTATAAATTTGTATCTGCAACATCCCCAAAGGCCCATATGTTGCAGTGTGCTATGAGATATTGTTGCCCGTAAAACAGTGGGGCCTAGTGGAGGGCCTAGCCATGTGACCCTTTTCCCTGGTCTCTTATTTCTGTCTATGCAGGGGCTTTGCTCTGCCATGCCTTATAACTATGATATCCTACCTTGCCACGGGTCCCAAACCAACTGACCCACTCCACTATGGACAGAAACCTCCAAAACCGTGAGTTGAAATCTCTTGAACATGTAATTGCCTTGTGTATTTGTTACAGTTACAGAAAGATGGTTAAACTGCACACTCACAAAACCTAAAATAGTATCTATCCTAATCCGTTAGAGAAAAAGTTGCAATCCCTGAAACAGAGAACATAAAGGAGAAAGTAAGTCAATAAAGCTTAAATGAATAGTTTTAAAGTTAGGAAAACATAAGAGACATGATAAACTTACTATTAAATTTTTCATAGCAGCTGGGGAGATGGCTGAGCAGTTAAGAGCACCAGCTGCTCTTGCAGAGGACTGAGGTGTTCCAAGCACCTACATCACAGCTAACAACTGCCTGTAGCTCCAGTTCCAGGGGATACAATGCTCTCTTCTGACCTCCATGGGCATTGCATGACACAGATGCACTGACATACATGTAGGCATTACACTCACACACATAAAATTTAAAAATTTAAATAAAAAATAAATATATTCATAAAGGCTATAACTTTAGAAGAAAATAAACTATGAAACAAAACAAACCATGAAGCACATAATTCAGGGGAAATAAAATATACATTCCCAAATTAACAGGATACTGTGTCGAGGAAAAATTAAAACCTAGAAAAGTTAGCCTTAAATCAGATATAATCTAAGTCTACTGCAGTGGTGTGAGCCTGCAGTCCTAAATACTCATGAGGCATAAAGATTACTTGATCCCAGGAGATCAAGGTCTACCTGGGTAACATAGCAAGATCCAGTCTCAGGGAGGGGAGGGAAACGGAGGAGAAGGAATGAGAAGGAAAAGGAGAGAAAGAGAAGAAAGAAAGAGGACAGTCCCAACCTTCCACATCAACATCTGGACTGAAGAAACCCCTGCAGCATATCCATGAAAAACAATCCAATTCATTTCCAGCAAACTATCTTCATATACAAAGATATGTACAGAAAATAATTTTTCCTTAAATATTTTTTTAATATTGTGCTTGAAAAATTAGGGCAAAAAGACAGACAATGGTCCTTCAATCCAGTTACTCATAGCTTTAAAATAAAAATCGAATTCCTCACACACTGTTTGATTGTGAGGTTAATTTCTGAGAAATGCATCAACAGGATATTTTTGTCACTGTACAAATATATCTTACACAAGGCAAGATGACTATGATGTCACTAGGAGAGACAGTCTTAGGGAGCCATCTCTGTAAGTATGGTCCCACTGAGCCATGGTTTTATAGCACATGGCTGCAGAGGGATGATGGTTATAAAACAAAAAGTCATGCTGTGGTGGTTGATTGTCACTGTCAACTTGACTGGATTTAGAACATCTAGGAGACACCCAAGTTTGTAGGGCATTTCCAGAGAGGTTTCACTGAGGAGAGAAGATTACCCTGAATGTGAGAGGCAGCTTCCATCGATTGGCAAAAGAAACAAGGAGGAAGCCATATGAGTGCAGCCCTCATCTCTCTGCTTTCTGACTGCAACCAGCCACCTTCAGTCCTGCCACCACACCTTCCCCTCCGTGATGGAATGTTTCCCCTTATACTGTGAGCCGGAATAAACCCTTCTTTCCTTAAGATGTCTTTGTCAGAAAAATTTTAACAACAAGAAAAGTAACTAATGCCAATTTTCTAAACCTTAAATGATGTGACTATCAAATGCTGTAAAAGTAAAGATGAATAACATTAGGACATAGTGTGAGTGTGATGACTTCACAATAGTTTCTTTTCATAAAATTCATTAGGACTTATTTTTAATAACAGGAGATTGAACAAAGATGATTTAAGGCCAGTATATAAAGTAACAATTATGAATTTGATCACTACCACAGAAATAGAAGCCCTGGGTTAGCGAGATGGCTCAGCTGATAAAGATGCTTGCTGCCAAGCCTGAAGACCTGAATCTGATCACTAGGATGGTGGAAAAACACAAGAGAGCCTCTAAGTTGTCCTCTGACCTGCAGCGTATGAGTGCACACACTTGAACACACAAAAGTATAAACAGATACAATGTAACAAAAAAAATCACCTAATTATCAGAAGTGGGACACACAGATACATAAAACCTGAAGTTAGCAAAAACATTAAAAGAGAAAGTGTTAGCTCATAAGTGAATAAATGTATATAAAAGAAATCAGAAGTGGTTTTAATATTTTTATCTTAATATTTTAAATACTTCAATGCACTAAAAAGAATACTAAGGACAAGGAGTTCTGGGTCAATGGTAAAGAACTTGCTAGCATCTGTGAGGCTAAGTTCAATCCTAAGCACTGAAGATAAAGAACATGTAAATGAAACAAAAGCAACCTTTTAAAATGCTAAACTCCACAATCCAAAGTGAAAATCACCGTCTTATATTCACATGCCATGTAACTTTCATTAGCATTCATAGTTCAAAATTGTAGACTGAATTTAGCTGGAATTTCTGTTTTTTTGCTATTGGCTCATTCAGCAGCAAGACCTGCCCTCTGAGCAATAAGAGGCCAGAGGAAAAACTGTCGCAACAAAATTCTATGGCAAGTAGAAATAGAAATGTTTTTAAACACATCAAGTGTAAGAGACATTGTGTCTCTACTTGTAGCAGTTCAGGTAAAACAAGGTAATTGTGGAAGATCTAACAAGGCAATGAGGTGGCTGTAATTGCTACGTGAAGGACACTTCATTCACTCAACAGGCTTTTTCAAATACTCCTGAAATCTGTCAGAAGAATATGCAATTAAGTTAGCCACAAACAAATAAGCAACCTCATTATAGCTCAAAGAAGTAGTGAAGAGAAATTTTCTGATCACAACATAAGAAGAGCAAGAACTTAACCTTCCACACGCCCTTCTCACAAGGCCATTACGGACAGTCAAAGGAAAGTTCCTCTTAAGCTATTCATGAGTTAAAAATAAAATTGAATTCTAAACTTCAGATAGGTAGAAAACAATATTAAAGAGCAAGAAAAGTCTACAAAATAGAGGTAAAGAATGAAAAAGGAAAGTGTGGAATGGTCATAGAAGAAGGGGCCAGATGACAGCCAACTGGCTCCTCAGGAGCTACAGAAACCAACAGATGATGGAATCGTTTCTTTGAAGTACTTACATAAAAGTAAATAGTATATCAGCAGTTCGTGGAAAGATTTTATCGCCAGAAAACATATCTTAGAAAAAGTGCTTAAAAAGGCTTATCAAAGTAAACCTATGAGAAAGAAAAATGTACTGGAAATTTGAAATACAAAGTCAAATATAAGTCAAATATAATTTTCTTGAAAGTTGTATATTGGAAGCAATTGCATGATGATGATGAGCTTATAATGAATGTAATGAAAAAAGTAGGAAAAAGAACAGGGAGAGAAGGCTGGTGGAGCTGACTGCCCTGGGTATCAGCTTCTGAATGACATGAATGCAGTGGAACTGGGCGGAGATCATGCAGACAGTGGGGACTGAGCTCCTCACAGAGAAAGTGAGAAGACACTGGGCAACTGTGAGTATCACATGGTATTGACACCAATTACATACTTTGATATGTTAAGAATGCAAGTTATTAGCTATGAACAAACCATGAGGAAAAAATGTAGATGAATGTAAGAGATAAAAGCATTATTAAAGAAGAGATGGCAGAAAGAAGAAAGGGACAGAAAGAGGGAACAGGAAGCAAATGGCAAGAGGATGCTGGATGTGATAGCACAAACCATTGACTCCAGCACTCAGGAGGCAGAGGAAGACGGATCTGTGAAATCAAGGGCAGCCAGGTCTACAATGCAAGAACCAGGTGACCAGCCCAGCTGGGGCTGCAAGAAGATCCTCTAAAAAAAGCTGCATCGGTAACTACATTAAATGTCAGTTTTGTTAAAATATTTATGAAGAGCCTGGTTGTCACCTGCTGAAATAAAGCAGGATTCAATTAAGAACCTACAAAAATACATTACATAAAGATGTCAAATGGTTAAAAAGAAAAGAATTTTAAAGTATGCATCATGTACATAAGGGAAGTTCATATAGTTTTGTAACTTACATCAAACAAAATAAATTCAGGAGAAAGAGTAGGAATAAAACCTTTTTTTTCTAATAACAAAGGAGACATCTTTTCAAAATTAGAACCGTGCATTCACCAAATAAGAGTTCCACAGCTCGTGAACTACAGTAAGATTTTGTAGGCCTGCAGTCATAGAGGGGTATTCAGGAACTGATGGAAGAAACAGAAAATTAAGCAATCAGTATACAAAGACACGCACACCAATGGACTTGACTGCATTTACATTTGCTGAAGATCATTACCGTACATCTCATGTGTAGACAGAGCACTGACTACAACTATCTGTCCAGACATAAAATGTTACAACAGACAAGAGATTGAAATCTAATAATGCTGTGATTCGAATGTCCCCTCCAAACTTGCTTATTTTGAAATTTAATTAGTATTGTCAATTACTAAGACATTGGAAACTTACTCTACAGTATTTGGAGTCGGGACTTGGGGATCAATTATGGTTAAATGAGGCTGTGAAGATGGGCCCTATTCTAATAATGCAGCTTTATAAAGAGAAAAGGTGAGCCCTAAAGTAGAACATTCTTTCACAGTGTGCTGCTGCAAACCACGTTAGGGCTCTGCAGTCCCACCAACAGGAAGAACCACACAAGATGGGACTGCCTGACACTGATCTCCCCAGCCTTCAGAACTGTGAGCCAAGCAAAACTATTGTTTATAAATTACTGTTCTTGGTGCTCAATTATAGCAACAGAAATAGACTAAGAAAATGAAATATATTCTATGACCACAATTAGACACTAAAAACAAGTAAGATTAAAATATAGAGCTAAAAATATCCCCACGCTTAGCAATTAAAGTATATGCATGCACACTCACGTACACACAAACACACACACTTCTTAATATTCCAGAGACCTCACAAGGGAATCTGTATTTCAGATATCTAGGCACCGCTTTGGGTGACTTTGTAAAATACAATGTGTCTGCTTTTCTCACAATTCCTTCCCTGTACTTCTCATCAGGGAAGACAAAGGCACACTGTAGGATGCTCATGGGCAGAAAGGAGGCAACAGCTGCATGTAGCTCATGTCGTGGTGGTATGCTCACCAGTTTGGCCCTGCTGCACATTCCAACCCCTCCAACATAAATAAGATCCTGACGCTACAGTCAAGCATCTTGTCACTGCCATTGGGTCGGTCTGCCTCTTCCTTTGTGTACTCTGCCTTTGGTGGCGCAGTTTCATCACCAGGACCAGGTTTTCTCCAACGTGGTTGTCTTTTTGAGCAACAACTCATGTTCACCATCATCTTGCTCTTGATGAACCTCACTTGGCACTTGTCTTTCTTTGCCCTCTGCCTACCCAACCCTTTCAAGTGTGTGTGTGTGTGTGTGTGTGTGTGTGTGTGTGTGCATGTGTGTGTGTGTGTGATGGGGATGGAACCACAGCAAGCATTCTACCAACGAGTCACATCCCTAGCCCTCAATAGCTGCTTTTAAATATCTTTGTTTCTTTTATTTTTATCACTTTTGATTAGTGCAGAGCAGCAGATTCCCTTACACTTTCACTCGTGGTTGGGCTTTGTTGACTCACAATGCATCTCCCCGTCTCCCACCCCTGCTTAAACCCTTCAACGCCCAGCATCCCCGTTTCACTGTCATACTCCCTGTGTTCTATTACCCTTTTCATCCATGTTCCCTGAAGCCTCTCCCCCCGACACCATGGGTCCTTTCTAGTTTCCTGGCATCTATACATACTCACTCCCACATAAATGCACATATATAAAAAATAAGAAGCTAAGATTTGCATATGAGAGAGAACATGTGTTGTTTGTCTTTCTTAGTCTGGCTTACTGTCCTTAAAATATTTTCCAGACCTATTTATTTTCCTGCAAATTTCATTTTTCTTTTCTTGATGCCTGAATAAAATTCCATTGTTTATGTATTTGTATTATGCATTACCACATTTTCATTAGCCATCTTTTGCTGATGGACATCTAGATTGATTCTATTTCCCTGCTATTGTGACCAGAGCAGGAATGAACATGAATGAGCAAGTACTACTTTCATAGGATACTGAGTCCTTTCAGTATATATGCCCAGGAGGGATATATTTGGGTCATGTGGTAGGTCTGTTTTTAGCATTTTGAAAAAGCACCAAGCTGATTTCCACAGTGGCTGTTCCAGTGTATATTCTCTTTAACAGTGAGTAAGCATGCCCTTTACCTACAAAGGCAAATTAGTCTTGCTAGAATTTGTTGTCATTTATAGTCTGAAGGATAGACATTCGGACAAGGATGAGATGGAATCTTGACAAAGTTTTAATTTGCATTTCCCTGATGTCTATAGATGTTGAACACTGAGAAAAACATTTATCAGCCCTTTTGTCAGCTGTGAGAGAACAGAGTCACAGCTCCAGCTGTCACCCTCAGCAGCCTGAGGAATTCCCCTAAACCTTTAGTGGGATTCACTCAGGCCAAACTGGGATTTGTGGCTTCCACACAGAAAATAATTCAGGATGAGTTATCATGAAGCTGAGCTGAGTATTTTACTGAAGATATTTAAAGTAGACTTCCAGCATGGGAGTTAGGAGAGAGGAAGGTGCTTAGAAAAAAAAAAAACTCTAAAATACACAGAAAGATATACGCTTGTGGTTGGTGAGAGGGCTCAGCAATTAAGAGTACTGGATACTCTTGCAGAGGACCCAGGTTCTGACTTCTGCAGGCATTGCAGAACATGGCTGCACTTACATACATGCAGGCAATACACTCATACATACATATAAAATAAAAATAATAAATAAAATATTTTAAAGACAGGGGCTGGAAAGATGGACCAGCAGTTAAGATCACTGGCTGCTCTTACAGAGGACCCTAGTTAGATTCTCCACACCTACATGGTGGCTAACAACATCCATAACTCCAGTTCCAGGGGATCCACTGGCCTCTTCTGACCTTCGTGGGTTTTGTACAACATGGGTGCATTTACACACATGTAGGCATAACACTCATACTCAAAAATAAAAATACTAAGTAGATGTTTTTTAAAAGACATTCCCAAAGGTGGGCATGGGCTCCTCAAAGGACAGTTCCAATTAAGTATCTTGCATTAACCACGTATACCATTTGGGGATTCTCAAATTAAAATCTCAAAATGTTGTGAAGAAACCCGGTGTTTTCCTTTTCTTTTCTTTTCTTTATTTTAATAAGTGAGGTTTACAGGATGGCTCCTGACGTGCCTTGGAAGGAATGATCAGGCGGAATCAGAATTCACTAAAGCTGCAGAACACATCTGTCTCATGTCCTTTCCCTATGGAGACTTGGGGAAAGCATTAGGTTAGAATGGAAGAAACAAAAGCTTCAGCTTGCTCTGCTGTGACAGGACAAGTGGTAATATCAGCTCTCTGAAAAATGAATCATATTTTAAAATTAGTTAGAAAATGGATAAAAGGATATGCTCATTCCCATGCCTTAAACAGAGCTTTTAAACTCCCTTACAGGCCATGTTTCTTAGAATGCCACTGGCTTAGACACTGGAGTAAGCTAGGGGCCATTTTTTCTTTCACACCTCACACACGCTCATCACTTCTAGATCCAAGATATAACACACCTGCATCAAAGTTTTTCGCTTCAGTCACTACCCTGTCCTAGAACATCATTGCACTGCACTGGCCTCTAACTGGTGGTCCTCATCCTGTCTTAGCCCTAACACTTGCTTCTTCATAGCTGTCCAGAACAGTTTTAATTATGTTCATCTGACCATGCCTTCCCCCCAAATCTCAAACAAACGCCCTCTGCCTGTGACTGGTCTACATGCTATTCCTGAAACACAGCAAACTCCCTTCCACCTCCACTTGTCAGGAATGTTTTCTCCACACTCTGTTGAGACTTTCTAGCATCTCCTTGCACTCTCTTCTTAAGAGATACTACTGCAAAGAGGTCTTCCTGGGACCACAGAGTTGAAATCCTCTCCATGAACCTTTCCCCTTCTGGCTTTGTTTTCTGAGAGCTCTAATCGTACCCTACATCTACTCAATGGCTTCTTTGCACTGTGTTTCAGTTAGATATCTGAAATTCTTCAGTGAGATTTTCAAAGTCCATCAGAGTAGGTAATTTGTCTTCAACATGGAATCGACCAAACTCTATACACATAGATTTCAGGGAATGAAGTAATGAGTGAGGAGACCTGTTAGAACTCCTCAACAGGATTACACGAAGCATGCTAGGTGTACTGAGCTCAGAAGAGAAGATAATGCATAAATTTTTGTGGTACTTTGAATTGAACCCAGGGCCTTGCACTTGTTAGACAAGAAATCTCCCACTGAGTTATGTTCCCAACCATAAATATTTCTTAGTTTTTATTATTTAATGTATATTAGTGATTAAGTATTTAAAAGCAATTAATATGATAAAAGTACAGTATTTCTTTAGCGGATATGTGAACATGTATAGATCTAGTATTCAGTTTTGCAATAAAAGTAATAAAGAGTTAAATGTGGAAATCATAAGCAATATCAACTTAATTAAATAGCATGATGATAAAAATTCCCCATGCAGTGAATGAAGAAAAGTGACATTGTTGAAATCCAATCAGCCTAGAAACTAGCACATAAGCTTTTGTAAAGAGAATAGAGGAAATATTAATATTAATGTATAAAATAAAATAAAGATTGAATGCCACTCAAACACTTAATTAATATTTCTGTTTCTTCCCTGACCTAGAAAGTTAGACATTTTCTCCAGTATGATAAATTTCTTTTTCTAGCAAATTGTTAACCCTAAATTTAGATTTCAATCAGCAACTTTCAAATTCAGTCCAGGTTCATTCTTGGTCTAATATTAAATGATTAGTTTCTATTTTTGAATTGATTTTTAAAAAATTATACATTAGGGGCTAGAGAGATGGTTAAGCAGTTAAAAGTGCTGGCTGCTCTTGCAGAGGACTGGTGTTCAGTTCCCAGTACTCACATGGTACTTCACAATCAGCCCCTGCTCCAGGGTATCTAAATTCCTCCTCTGGCCTCCTTAGGCATTGCATGCATGAGTACACATGCATACATGTAGGCAAAACACACAAATTTTTTTTAAGATTAATCAAAGACTAATATTAAACAAAAACTATAGACTAAAGATTGTGTTTGTGTGTGTGTGTGTGTGTGTGTGTGTGTGTGTGTGTGTGTGTTGCTATGTATCAAACCCAAGGCCTAAGGCAAGCTAGCTAAGTATTTTACCAATGAGTTACCCTTAAAAGGTTATTTTGCCAAAGAATAAGTTCTAGTTTTTTAAAATGGTCAATTACAGTAAGTACAGTTATGGGAATCTGGCCCCAGGTCCTTCAGTAGGGTGAGTGAAGCCAGAATTGTGACAGTGCAGAGCAGTGAGATGATACATAGGAATTCCTTGCTGGAGGGAGTGAAGGTGACTGGATATCTTTGAGGGGTGATTTTCAATCCTCCTAGGCATGAGTGCTTCTATCCACACCTTCCGCAGCCCATATGGGCAACTGTGTTTTCCACAACAGGAGGAAACAGCATAGAACACTGGGCTCACATGCGTCTCGTCAGAGAGTGACAGTGAAACTGCTGCAGTTATTACTTCTCAAACACAGTTGTGAAAACATTAGCTATGGAGAGTTGCCTGAAAATAGGCAGATCTTCGTTCCTGGACCCACTAAGCCCATGCCTAGACAGACTGGATCAAAGGCAGGCATATAGCCCCTCCAATCACTTCAGTCTCTCTATCCAAATGAATGCTTTCCTGAACCTTCTCCAGGGTCGTGTACCAGGACTGCCTCTTGGGCCTGCTGTAGAGTCTTGCTGAGACACTGGCCCTAAAACTGTATTACTGTATTAATCAGGATTCTCTAGAGGAACAGAACCACTAGAATGAATATATACATTAAAAGAATTTATTAAATCAGCTTAGATCAATTACAACAATTGTCTCACATCTAAGGAACTGAAAACCTGGTAATTGCTTTGTCCTTGAGGCTGCGTGGGTGCCTCATGAATTGCAGTAGTTTCACAGTGACTGTCTCACAGGGGGTCGCAACTGAGTAGTTGCTCAGTCCAGTGCTCTGGGTGCTGCAGCAGTCCCCATTTGGTGCCGAAAACCTGGATATTTTTCTGACAAGCCTCTGATGCCAAGTGATATATCAGAATCACTGGTTCTGATATCAGTGAAGGAGTCAGTAGTGACATGATAAATCAACTCAGCAGGGAGAGGAAAGGTTAAGTCAGCAAGAGGCAATTGCCTCTTTTATCCAGGTTGCTATGGACCTACATTTGGGGTGGGTCTTCCCACATCAATTAAGCAATCAGGACAATTCTTCTGGTGAGATTCCCTACTCAGGTGATTCTGATTTGTGGCAAGCTGACATTTAAGCCAACCATCATTGTCATCTTCTCAGTGTCTTCAGAGAGGATCAGCTCTTGCCTTTAAACCACACGTGCTTATGCCAACTATGAACACTATACTTGGCTTAGATTGCTTCATTATTGACTGCCAGGTGACTTAAGGGAAAACTAGAAACCCATTTCAGGTATAAGGCCCTGTGGCATTTACTCTACTGATTTAACTCAATACTGGTCAAATCTTACATGCCTTCTCATTAAGAAAAAATTTCTTGTCAAAAAGCTCAACAGGCAATACATAGCTTAAAACCAGTACAAGAATGCAAAGGCAAATGCACTTACTCTCAGTGTTTCTCTCCATCTCCCCTCCCAGAGGTAAACACAGAATGCCCACAGAATTTTCAAAAAAAATTAATTAACTAAGAATAACCTTCCTTCCACCCCCTCCATCTGTTTCTTCTCCTAGTCCTTCTTAAGAAAAGGTCACATCATTGCATGCTGCATGTGAATGAAAGTTCCCAAAAAACCATATCTTGAAACTGAACCTTTCGCAAAGGCCGATAAACTGGTTAGAACTTCAGTGATTATGGAGAATTCAGAATGTTACAAATCTAGAACCTAATTGCCATTTAGCTTGAGCCATCTTTAGCCCCCTAAATAGCCATTCCTTGCCCACCTCTGTCTCTTACTTAACAGCCTGTGAATAACAGATAAAAGCCTTTTGTAATGTATTAACTTAGCAGGCCACCAGCTTCCACCAACCCAAGGGCTAAGGAGCCTGTCAGACAGCATCTAAGGTCTACAGTAGAATGCTTCCCACTTTGCTATAACCTGCCTCTCTGATGTCTCCACCAATGTATTTGAAGTGTCTTGATTTACAGCTTTCTTTGTCCCGTTACTATAAAAACTTCACTAAACTGTTGCCACATTAGAATATAGAATTTGGTGTAACCTAAGTCTATGTTCCTGGGTCATGGTCACTCAAATTTGGCTCCAGGAACCAAACGCTCAAATTTGAAGGAGAGTTGTGCTTTTTGCATCAACAACACTTTCCTCTCCATCCAGAATTATTTAATGGCACTTCCAGCTTGTCTTGGTTACAGTGTCTGTGAAGCATGACAGTAACAGCAATAACAGTGTACATGTGCTTACCAGCAAGGAGTGAAGACAAGCAGACAGAGAAGTACAAACACCGCACACAGATGCTTATATGCTGGAAGGTGCTGTCCATTCTGGGGAGGATCTTCTTCCTTCAGTTAATCCTTCCAGGAAATACTTTCACTGACACACCAAGAGGGATGTCTTTTACTTGGTTCCAGATCCAGTTAAGTTGAAACCGAGATTAATCATCACATTCTTAATTTTATTTTCATGTCAGCTCTGGAAGACTCTCTGGGCACTTCAGCTGAGGAGCTCTGGGAGGGGCCTCCTGCCAGGTGGATGTACCACCCATCTTTTGCTGTGAATGGGATCTTGTTCCCATGGGCCTAAACCATCTCTCAGGTGCACATGAGGTAGTGGGATCCTCTGTAGTTGTCCTGCAGATTTATTTCTCTTTCCTGGAGCACCCAGATTCTGTGGTCTCAACTTGCTGCATCTGAACTCACCCCTAACCCTCACTCGTGACAGGCTGTGCTTTTGGCTGTGTCTTTCCCTCAGTTTTAAAAGTAGCTCTTTTTTGTCAGTTCCTAAAAACCGAGACTTGGATTGAATACCTGCTCAGTCTTCGTTTTAAGCTGACTCTTATTCTGTGCTTTCAACATCAAACCTGTTTCAGTGTTCTTAGCTGACTTCCCAATGACTCGGTTGTAAGCAACTCAGCTTCATGCTGCTCTGAAGTCATTAAGCAGAATATGTCAAACCTTTCGGCATTTTCTTTATGACTTGAAAAAGAATAAACTAGAGGCAACTATTAAAACTTGAAAAGCTAAGAATATGTAGAACTGAAAATGAATCTTAGTGAAGCCTCAGGAACTGAGGGACAAATGGTGTAAGGGAGGTGTTAAGAGGGAGAGCCCTTCATGACACAGACATCAGATGTACTCAGCTGGAGGTATATTACTGCACAATTTATTCCTAATGTGTATAGAATATTTAACGCCATTTAAAAATATCTCTCAAGCTCTGGAGAGTTACCTACCTGAAGACAGAAACAGGACTGGAGATTTGACTTGCATCTTGCAGCCAAGATACAGTAATGGGGTTTGCCTTTCAACTAACACTTTTGCCTTAATTAATGGCCTTCTTTTATTTTTAAACCGAAACCAAGGCCATGGTATGAATTTGCATAATAAATTCAGGTTGTGAACTTGATCTCAAAGATGTGAACTCTGTGTACAGGCATCAGTTAGATCCCAGCTGGAGTGGTAGGATTAAGTTTCCATGTTGGAAAAGTCTAGCGACCTGTGTCTCACACTGTGGGAACTAGTCTTCCACTGTCACCTATTCGAAAACATTTACTCCTATATATTTTAAATCTTTAGATCAAAAGCCAGTTGTATACAACTGTAATTGTTTTGGTGGGGAGGTGAAAATCTGTGAGGACAATGTCATAGCTCCCTATTCTAGCTGGGAGGATGAGACCCTGGCCACTGTGGAACCTGGGTCTGTGGATGCTGCAGGTGGGAATCTGCATTTGCACATCCACTGTCATTAGTAGAAAACCCAGAGTGGACATGACTTCCCAAACCTTTCTGTCTCATTTTATCTTTAAAATCTCCAAATCTATTTAAAGATTGTTATAGAGGGTCGAGGACAAGAAATAAAGGGTTCAACCCCAGCTTGAAGGAGAAAGGAAGGAAGGAAGGAAGGAAGGAAGGAAGGAAGGAAGGAAGGAAGGAAGGAAGGAAGGGAGGGAGGGAGGGAGGGAGGGAGGGAGGGAGGGAGGGAGGGAGGGAGGGAGGGAGGGAGGGAGGGAGGATGAGCTCCTATCTAGCCATATGGAAAAAAGCAGTGACTTCCTGCCAAGATACAGTAACCCTTCAGTGACACAGTGAGAATTAATGGCACACCAGGTGTCATGTTCACTCAGACCTCACCATCAGAAGACAGGCCCATGGTTTATATCCTTAATAATATTTTATTTATCACTTAACAAAGTACTTCACTCTATGTCACTGCTTTGAACGATAAAACTCATTCCCCAGTCATGTATTCCTTCTTGAATTAACAGGCACAAATTTGGAAAGGTGACTTGACTTATTTAATATTATGAAGCTATGCAAAAGTCACTTGTTATTTGGGAATGTTGCCTGCCAAGACCTTCAGAAGATGATTAAAATCCGGGATAGTACAAAATCTTACATTTACTATGTTCTTCCTTCTCAACATACTGCTATTAACCTTTTCTGTTACTATAAAAAAATCACCCAAGGGAAATTAACGTAAGAAAGGTGTATTAGGTGTGGTGGTTTGAATGAGAAATGCTCCACATAGGAGGCTCCGCATATTTGAATGTTTGACCCCAGTTGATGACACTGGTTTTGAGGTTTAGGAGGTGCAGCTGTGCGGAAGGAAGTGTGTCATGGGGACAGGGTTTGACAAATTCATGGCCTTATCCCAGTTCCAGTTTGTCCCTCGACTTCTTGCAAGTGACTGAAGATGTGAGCTCTCCACTTTCTGCTCTGGTTACCACCTACTATGACCTCCTTTACGCTAATGGACTCTTATCCCTCTGGAACTATAAGTCAAATAACCTCTTCCTTCTATAAGTTGTCTTGGTCATGGTCTTTTATCACAGTAATGAAAAAGTAACTTATACATTAGGATGCAAAGTTTTGGAGGGTTTAGACCACAACAAATTGACACCAGCTGTTAGTGTATTTTAGACATGATAGGGAAGCTTGAAGAAGACGGGGAAGAAAGACTGTAAGAGCCAGAAGGCCGGGACACCAGCTGTTAGTGTATTTTAGACATGATAGGGAAGCTTTATCCACTGTTCACAATACAGTTGCCTATATGCACAATAACTACATATTGACAACACCACTTACCATGCTAATGTGGATGAGGGAAATTTCACAGGATTCCACTTCTAGGTGAAGAGTTATAAGCAAGGGCTAGAGAGATGTCTTAGGGGTTAAGAGCATGACTGCTCTTGCTGGGGACCTGGATTCAGTTCCAAGCATCAACATGTTAGCTAACAACTGTCTGAAAATCCAGTTCCAGGAGAACCAGCACCCTCTTCTTTCCTCAATGGCCATTGCACACATATAGTATATTTACATACATGAAGTAAAAATACTCATCCACATAGAAATAAAAATAAATCATTTTTTTTATAAAATAAAAGAGTTATAGGCAGGGAAGGAATGGATGCTAAAGGTCAGAGAGTCCATTTTCACGAGGGATGAGCACCCTGGTGGGTTAGCTAAGCCTAAGTGGTCAATCTTAAACACATGTGCACACAAGCAATACTAAATGGACATAGTGCATTACATAGATATGTGTAGGTACAGATACAGATATATGCATGACTGTAATAATCAGAGAATAGGAAAAGGAATTAAGAGGGAGTGGAGGACATGGGAGAAGTTGTAGTGGGGAGAGAGGGGCGGAAGTGATGTAATACAGTGCGCACATGCAGTTATCAAAGGATTAGGAAAAATTTAAAAGGAATTCTGTCTTTAGAACCAGATGTGATGGTGCACACCTTTAATCCTCACACTCAGGAGGCACAGACAGAGCAATCTCTGTGAGCTAGAGATCAACCTGGTTCACATAGCTAGTTCTAGGTCAGCTGGGTCTTCAGGGAGATCCTGTCTCAAAAACATCAAAATAAATAACAATAAAAATTCTACCTTTAAAATCTTGCCCTTCATAGAAACATGGCTAAGTGGATTTCTTAATTATTAGAAATAATGCATTTAATCAAAAAAACAAAGCATTTTGGCATTATTTACCTCCTCTTCCCCTTTAACTCTCATAAGTTACTAACCAAATAAAAATATTATTTTAAGGACCCAGTGTCCAGGGACAGTAGCCCTGGAAAGAATGGAAGCAATAACCAAGCATACTATCTACCTGCCGACTGCAGAGAAGGGACATAGTTTCACAGTGGGACACACAGGCTGCAAGGCTCAGAGTACTGGAGTCAAGGGTGACAGCTCATTAAGAGAGGGTCAGGAAAGCTAAGCAGAGGGGTCATACCAAGACCAAAGAGATTTCTCAAGTCCAGTCCTAAACGGGAGACTCCTATCAAGGTCTTGGCAAAATGAGAGAAAACAATGTTTTCTGAGATCTCTGGCCTCTGGGCCTGGATCCTCCCTCCCATGTCGAGTTCCTCTCTGCATTGCTGTGGTTCCTGTTGATGAAGAACCACATGTGAGTTTTGGGGGTGTGCAAACCAGATACAAAGTCAAATCCTCACCTCTCTGACTTCTAGAGCTTGCCTGGAGATTCAGTTCTAACACATGGACCTATGAGGGGCTTTCCATAACCCATGGCATTCACATGCCTATGCACTTGGTGCTTACCACGGCACCTAAGGTCTCTGGGGGCTCTGAACACCAGAGCAGTTCAACCTGACTTTTCCTTCTCTTAGGAAAAATAGTCTTGGACAAACTGGCTAAATTATTTTTACCCACAATTGCTAAGATAAAATAAGAAGAAGAATAACTCTAGCATCACCTAGATAATATATTTTGCTTTATAAAATTGAATATTACATGAAAAGTAGATCATTTTTCTTACCAAAAGATAGAATCTGTAATACTGATAAGTTTAAGCCAGGCTCTCCACCTGGGTTTGCAGGCAATGTTGCCCTCAAGTGTGGGTGACTAAGGATACGCTCCCTGGGGACAGTGACAGCTGATGGACAGCTGAGGCCCTGCACATCCACAGTGGCTGCTGTTTCCCTGGTAATCATCAGACATTTTCAATTGCCATTTCAAGAGTGTGTCAGTCACAGCATCTCTATTTTTGGTACTTTTATTTTTGAAATCATCACCCAGAGAATAGCACATAGAATAAGAAACAAATGTCCATGGTTTGTTCTCTCTTTATAATTTTCTGCCTTTGTTTTTGATAACTTACTCAGTGTGGACATAATAACCCACAGAGCTCAAGTAATTATGGACAAACATTTGAAAACTACTCAGTACTCTGTGACTGTCTTTCAGAACCCTTAGATTAGAAAACAGACAAGAAAGAGACTTTAACAAATCTGGAATGTAGTAATTTGCAGAATCACATATGCCAAAATTTGAGCAGATGTCTCTCTATTGATCTAGTTGGAGAGTCTTAGATGCTCTGACTTCAGTTAGCAGAACTGCATCTATGCATGGGTCTCTAGTCACCTCAAAACATGGAGTCCTAAGTCCACTTAGAATTGCCTTTAAAGTAATCACAGTCAGTCTCTCCCTAAGGCTGCAGTAAAAGACCCCTATGTGATTGGCTTTTACTATAAGAAGAAAATCAAGACAGACACATGATCTGAAGCAGCTGGAGTGACGACTTCTCAGATTACACAACACCGCTTTGTGAAGTAGACTCTGCATTAGCCAACCCTGTGCCATGGTAGCAAATACCTGAGATGAGTCAAGTTATTAAGGAAGAAAGTTGGGTACGAAAAAACTGTGTGGAAACTTACAACTAACTTAAAAAATTAGAGGGGACAGCAGACCACAGCTGACATAAAGGGAGAAGGAAGGGGTGGGGACTCAGAGTTAAGGGTTTAAGTGGGGATAAGGGGACTGGAAAGAGGGAGTAGTGGGGTCTGGGTTAGCCAGGACTAAAGATTTATGAAGCAGCTTTACGGAAATAAACTAATTTATAAGTAAAGACATTGTAAAGCCTTCAGGTACACCATCATTTATTAATATGTCTCTAATACTAAAGATTTATGAAGAGGCTTTATGAAAATAAACTAATTTATAAGTTAAGTAAAGACATTGTAAAGCCTTCAGGTAGATCATCATGTTATTAATATGTGTCTAATACTAAAGATTTATGAAGAAGCTTTATGGAAATAAACTAATTTATAAGTTAAGACATTGTAAAGCCTTCAGGTACATCATCATGTTATTAATATGTCTCTAATTTTCTGCTGTAGACACATAAATAAATGTTCCTCTCAGGACTGCCTGCATTGTGTCCCATACATTTTGGTACACTGTGTTTTCATTTTCATTCAATCCTATGAATTTTTTATTTTCTTTTAGATTGTCCCTTGGCTCAAATTTCAATCAGTTGTGTGTTGTTTAGTTTCCATGAGTTTACGTACTTCTGTAGTTTCTGTTCCTATTGACATCTAATGCTATTACTTTGTATTAAGATAAAATGTAAGGTGTTATTTTAATTATTTTATGTTTGTTGGGACTTTCTTTGTGTCCAAAGATGTTGTCAATTTTGGAGAAAGTGCCATGAACTTCTGAAAAGAATGTGCATTCTTCCATGTTTAGGTGAGATGTTCTGTAGATAACTGTTAGGTCCACTTTATTTATGATGTCATTTAACACTTGAGTTTCCTAATTATTTTTTCCCTGATAACCTCTCTATTACTAATAATAGAATATTGAAGTAACCCACTATTACTTTTTTGTGATTAATCTATGATTTTAGATCTAACAGTAATTTTTTTGGTCTTTTTGAGACAGGGACTCCTTGTAACCCCAGCTGGCCTGGGCTGGCTGTGGAAACAGGATGACATCTGATCTCACAGAGATCTGCATGCGTCTGCCTCCTGAATGCTGAGATTAATGGCCATTCTTGGATCTTCTAATAGTATTGTTTAAAGAAATTGGGTGCCTCTGTGTGTGACGCATACATATTCAGGACTGTAACATTCTATTGGTGAACTTTTTCTTTAATGAGTATGAAGTGTCCATCTTCTTCTCTGACTAATTTTGGTTTTAAGTCTATTTTGTCAGATATTAGAAGAGCTATACCTGTTTGTTCTTAATTCCATTTGCTTAGAATAATTTTCCCATCCTTTTATGCTAAGGTAATTTATATTCTTGATGGTAAGCTGTGTTTCTTGGAGGCAGCAAGAAGATGAATCTCATTTTCTAATTCAATCTGTTAGTCTACAATTCTTGATTGGGGAATTGAGTTCATTAATATTCACATTTGAACATAAGTACCCTGCATGAGTGGACAATGCTGCTCCCAGAAGATGGGTTATTAAGTGAAAATCTCAGTGCTGGCATGGGATATGTCTCTATGAGTTATTGGTCAGGGAACCCTCCAAAACAACACAGGCTACTGCCATTGCTCGTTTGCTCACTGTAACTAAACAGCAAGACCCTGTTGCTGAAGACACCACCCACTTTGGGTGCAAGAAATAGAGAAATCAACCTTGAACTGACCACGCTGACTAGCTTACAAGGTGCCAGAAGTTGCTGTGTAGGCTGTTAGCAGAGAAAATACATTCATAATACATTCATGCCCAGCCCTGGACCCTGAATGCTACAATACTGATCTGACTGCAAGATGTGCCAACTGGTAAAATATTGACATGATGATTATGGGGATAACCATCCACTTCCTAGCTGGATATGATATCAGTCCCACAGGAGGAATTTCACGCTTAGTCCTGTAAACCCGGACAAAAGCCCATAGATGAAGGTCCTATTTTTGATGTTTTGTTAAATGACCATGCTGTCAAACTGCCTTCTAAATCTATGGTCCATATATGTTGTATCAATTTCTAAATCTTTCAAATACAATGAAATATTTTTAAAGTTAGAATAGTCTGAATGGACTGTGTAGGAACTGGACTTTGTGCCCTCCTGGTAGACCTGCTGCTGCTGAAAGCTGTTTGATGATTTCTCAAAACATTACAAATAGAATGGTGCATGAATTCCACTTCATAGTATGTACAGAAAAGAAGGGAAAGCAGAAACTCAAAAAGATGTTTACGGATCTGTGTTAAAACAGCCTTGTTAACAATAACCAACAGTCAGAAACAGTCAAAGCATCAACCAATGAAAGATCATACGATGTACACATATGTACAGTAGAATATTATTTAGATTAAAAAAGAATAAAATTCTGTCATATACTGTAACATGGGATTCTCAAGAACACCATGCTAAGTGAAATAAGCCTCTCCTAAGGACAAATATTATATGTTTCCCCTCATATGAAGTAGCTGCTAATGTAGTTCAACTCCTAGAGACAGCTAGGACTTGGGAAGGAATGAGGAATTAATGTTAATGGGTCAGAGTTTCAGTTTGTCATGAATAAGATTCTGAAGATGGATGAAGGTGACGGTAGAACAGCTTGAATGTACTAATGCCCCTGAATTGCAAATTTAAAATGAGTGGAAGATGTACTGATGTATTTCCTGATGAGGCTGGCGGATTGTCAATTCAAGGCTAGCCTGAGTAATTCAGCCAGACCATGTCTCAAAAATAAAGATGGAGGCTGCGTCTGTAGCTCAGTGGTAGTGCACGTGCCTGGAGTGTGTGCAAGGAAGGTCCTGGGCTCAACCCCAGCACAACAAAAATAAACAAACAAACAAATATTACCATCTAGGGTTCTTGATCAGTTCATGTTGTCTGCCAATTAAAGAATGAAATGGTAGAAAACATCTCAGACACAGAAAAAAGCAAAAGATCTAAAATTTGTTAAATATCAAGACGCACATATGTACACACACACAGAAAGACTCTTCACAAGTGCACTATGGATTCAGAACCCCCAAATTCAAAACTCCTGGGAGGGTTGGGGCCTTTTAAGTGTTTCTGGTAGTATGGGGCATAATTTTGGATTAGTAAGTGTAAACAAAGAAAAGAAAGTTGACAGATCACAGCTCCAAGCTGAGATGTCTACAAGGCTGGCCTTGAACTTATGTACACTGGTCTGGACCAGTCAGTCAGAAAGGGCCCAGAATGACTGGAGGGGAGCCCACAGGCCTTTATCTCAGACCAAGAAGCTGCACCTGTGCCACCTCTGTTACTTATCAGTGGTCCCAACTGCTTATCAGGGATTTAGTCCCTTAAGTTCTTCAGTCTGACTCACTAAATGAAGATATCCACATGCATACACCAGATTCATAAGGGATTAACAACAGAGCAGATATAGGAACAAAGGCTAAGTACTTCTTCATAAGGATTTCAAAAGATTTATTTAAGTCCCATCTCCTTTCCACAGACTCTGCTGTTAGGAGTGTAAATTAGACAAAGTCAAAACTAAAGCTATACTTTCGAAAATCAATAAATATGGTACCAACTTTGGAATTTAAAGGGAACTGCATTCATATCTGATACACCAAGGTAAACCTTAATTAGATGTCCACCTCAGTTTGTTGATTCATATTGAGGCAGATGTACACTCATAGGAGGAAGGTCCCCTCTTCAATGCATGAGGGACAAGGTTTCCAGATTGACCAGAAGTGGGAACTAAGCACATGAAACTAGGTACGCTGTGTCAGTCTACCAGTTCCAAACAAAATTTAACACAGCCAAGCACAGTGATGCATGCCTACAATCCCAGCACTTGGGAGGCAGAGGCAGGAAGATTGCCACAATTCTGATGCCAGCCTGTGTACACAGCAAGTTCTAGAACCATCAGAGCTCCATACTGAAACTCTCTCATAAAACCAAAGAGAAAAGGAAAGAAAGAAGGAAGGAAGGAAGATATGGAAAGAGAGAGAAACAAGGAAGAGAGGGAGGGATGGAGGGGAGGGACAGAGGGGGGAAAGGAGGGAGGGAAAGAGGGAGGAAGATGGCAAAAAATTGGCATTAGTCAATATTCCTTAGAATGGTGGCACAAAGAGGCCTGCATGACGGAGAACTTTTAGACTGGGGTTCTCTTAACCTTCCACTGCTTCAAGGTCATCTCATGCTGTACTTGCCTTCTCCAGATTCTACTCCTGTTTTTTTAAGACTCACTTGGGAAATATTTCCTATGGTTCATGGGACAATGCAGTCTCAAAAATGAGTTCGCAGCCCCCGCTTTCTGAGAAAACCTTCCAGTACCACAATCCTAGCACCTTGGTTCTTGGTACTAGATAGTGCTTGCTGGAACTGGGGTGACCTGCATCCCATAGCTACCAGAGAGACTATACACAAATACAGAGTAGAAGGAAATTATCTTAGGGTCATGTATTTTCCTATTCCTCTCATCTCCCAGCATCTCCTTTTAAAAGCCTCCACAACTTTTATCATACTCAGCTCTGCAGCTGCTGGACTCACAGGAGTCAGTAGAATCAATGTGCCCACAATGCCACTGCCCTCCTTCTGATGCACACCAGCATCTGCTGAGGACTGGCATGCACAGCCTCTCCTATCTCCCCATCACCCCCTCTCTCATTTACACACATTCTTCCACCGTGATGCCATGTGCATGAGACCATCACTAGAGCCAAGAAAATGTCAGCAACATGCTTTTGAACCTTTATAACTGTGAACTAAATAAGCCTGCCTTCTTTCCAAAGTTCTCAGGCATGGCATTTGGGCATTTTTTTTATGGCCACAAGTAATGGACTACTACCAAGATACTAGAAAATCTCAAATATTTTCAATTCAATGGAAAAAAGTAAGCAGAGCAGAAGGGAGAGATGGCTCAGCAGGTAAGAGTGCTTGCCACTCAAGCCTAACCACCTGAGTTGAGGCTCCAGAATTCACAGTGGAAGGAGAGAACCAACTCCCAAAAGTTATACTCTGACCTACACTCACACACCATAATACCACATTTATACACCACACAATCCACACAATAGTAATAATGTACGAAATGTAAAAAATTTAAAAATCAAAATGGAAATCTCCAGCTACCTCAAACCATGACTATCTTAATCCTCCTTGCTGCCTTGCTCCTTGCACACCACCTCTCTTGCTCTCTACATCTTGTTCTTGTTTTTTCCATAGCCAAAGCCGGTACTTGTTAACGTGTCCAAAGAGCCCCGAATATCAGAAGTTGTTTCATCCACTTTGTAGTTCACAGGATGATGAATAGCTAAATTACAGGGTGTGTTTCTAGTCACAAACATCTTAAGCAAATGATTTTGACTTAAAACTGACTCTTCTTGAGAGAAATTCAGCAAAAGTGATAGTACAGTATTTGCCAGTTACAGGGTGTTAAATAATGTAGCAGCATTCAGGCCAGACACAAGGCTATTCATTTACTTCACGAGGCTTGTTTATTCAGAAAAATGAATAAATTCCTTCTAGGAAAAATAAATAAATAAAAATGGAAGCATCAGTGAGCTGCTGGGCCTGTGCACCTGCCTTTCACTGTGACCGCTGTGGTTTTCTTCTGAGATATTATGAGTCCCTCAAGTTTCTTTTATTGAGCATAAAAACATTCATGTTTCTGATTTACATTCCTCAAATTAATGAGGATGTTGAACACTTTTTAAGGTGTTTCTTAGTCATTGTTTTCTATTCTTTAGAGAGTTCTCTGAATCTATAACCCATATTTTTTAATTGGGTCATTTGTTTCCTTGCTTCTTTGTGTTTTGAGTTCTTTATATGTATATTCTGAATATTAATCCTCTGTTAGATGAACAGCTGGTGAGGATTTTCTCCCAATCTGTAGGTTTCCTCTTCACTCAGTTAGTTGTCTCCTTTGCTGCACTGTAGCTCTTTAGTTTAATGAAACCCCATTTGTTAATTGCTGACCTCAATTCCAGAGTGGTTTAAGTCTGATTTAGAAAGTCCTTTCCTGTACCTATATCTTGGAGGGTATTTCCTATGTCTTCTTCTAATATCTTCAGCATTTCCGGTTTCCTATTGAGGTCTGATCCATTTGCAGTTGACTGATATGCAGGGTAATAGGTATGTGTCTAACTCCATCGTCCTGCTTGTGGAGATCCAATTTTGCCATCATTTGCTGAAGAAGCTGTCTTTCCTCCCGTATATGCCAGTATATGCTCTTGGCACCTTTGCCAAGTGGCTGTAATTTCATACATTCATGTTTGGATAGTCTACTTGTTCCGTTGATCTAGAAGTCTGTTTTGTACTAATATCATGCTGTTTTATGACTATGGCTCTGTAATATAGAGTGATGATGTCTGGCATGGTAATCCCCCCACATTGCTCTTTATGCACAGGATTATTTTGGATATCTGGGGTCTTTTGCATTCCCATATGAATTTTAGGATGAATTTCCAACGGCTAGGATTAAGACAACAATTGACAGAAAATACTGGCATGAATGTGGGAACCCTCATCCACTGTTGGTGGGATTGCAAACTGGTGCGACCACTGTGGAAATCAATATGAAGAACTCTTAAAAAAATGAAAACTAAATCTACAATATGATCAGGTTGTGCTATTCCTTGGCATATAACCAATGCACTTATCTTACTAGAGATATTTGCACAGTTGTAGCTGCTCCTGTCAAACTGGAACGAAGGCCCACTCAAGGGAAGGGGACACATGTGTAGCACTGTAAACACAGCCAAACACACATGGCTAGAGAGATCATAGATCCTAGAGGAAACCTATGTTTGCAACTTCCGTAGACCAATGTAATTTCTTATTTTTCTCAAAATATGCATCACATGTTTACAGACAAGTGTAATACCTTTCACCCTTCATCAAAGGAGTTTCTTTTTACAATGGATAGAAACTATTACAGAGATACGGAACCAGTCAAACATAGAGAATCAGTGTCTCTGAGATGTTTAACCCTATGTGGCACATCTTCAATTCAATCTCTACATATGAAGAAATGCCACTCAGTTGTAGGCAGAATCAAGAGTCCTCTATTACCCAACAGTCAGGGAAGGGGCTAATGCTCAAAAGAATTCTCAATCTTAAGGGAAGGCAGAATGGGGTTTATAAAACTTAAAATCACAATTAAATCATGCCAGGAGCAAAGTCAACCACCATAGTGACATCAGATCATCATAGTTATACCAAACTAGGGGAAGATCATTTAACAAAAAAGTTTTTAGCTAACAAAATGTTCAGTTAGGAAAAGCAAATTTCTCAGAGTTGCAAAGACAATGGGCTCCATGGAGATGCAGGTGTAGCTGGGTGGGGACGTGCTACCTGTATATGTTGGCTGGCCTCTTGTTAGTTTTCCAGTATTTCAGAAACAGTGTGCCCCCTGGACCTACAGATGCAGCCTTCATAGATGGTTGACTGAAATGGGAAATGTTAGGCAAAAACCCAGTGTAAAGCAAAAGTCAGCTAGAAGAAAACGGAGTTAGTTTCAACATTGGAAATGTATCTCTCAGTTCTCACCAGAGAATTTTCCTTATGCAGCAGGTGATAATTACCACCAAAACCAACACTTGACCATTGTGCAGAGAAAAAGAGGTCACAGAGTGCTTATCCATGAATAGGACATCTGTTTCAAACCTCCACCCCCCGAGGCTCAGGGATCATTGTAGAAGAGGAGGCAGACAGACTATAAGAGCTAGACGGGGTAGATGATGACAAGGAAACAGTCTTCCAGATAGATGGTAATCCCACTCATATGAAATCACAGCAAGAGCCGCAACATTAACAAGCCCTATGGAAGCTCAAAGAAGAATGAAAATCTCAGCATAGACATAGGGTATGAAATCTCAACCCAACCTAAGGAACTTTCGGCAATTGATGACTGCTAAGAGGGGGAAATACACAGATAGGACCTTTGGTGGGCCTAGTAGATGTACATATACTGAAGCACATTTAGAGGTACAAATCAGAATCTATAGTCTCTCTCTCTCTCTCTCTCTCTCTCTCTCTCTATATATATATATATATATATGTGTGTGTGTGTGTGTGTGTGTGTGTTAAAATGGGCAGGATGCAATGGGGCAAGGTGTGGCTAGGGGAGGGCAACTAAATAATATCAAACTATATTTTATGAAAATCACAAAAATTCTATTAAAAACTTCATGTATTGTATGACTTCCAACCCCACTTACATGCTATAAAGCATGACTACTTAGTTGTAGAAATCACATTATTCATTAAAGAAAGTCATACTCTGAGGCATAATTTGCTTTCATAACTCATCATGAGGTATCTCCTGCGTAATATGTTTGGTAGCTTTCTATTGCCATGATAAAATACCTGAGGTACTCAATTTAGAAAGAAGAAAAGCCTATGAAAGGTTCATGGTTCCAATCCATGGTTCTGAAAGTTTAGCTTGTGGAGGTACAGTGTATCATGCACTCTTATGATGGGCAGAGGAGGCCTGCTCTTATGGTGTTTTTAAGGAAAGAGAGAGAAAGAGACAGAGAGACACAAAGACAGACAGACAGAAAGAGAGAAAAAAAGGAATTAGGATACCAACAGCTCCTTTGAGGATACATCTCCAGTGACCTAACTTTCTCCCATAAGGCCACACCTCCTAAGACTTCTACCCCCTTTAATAGTGCCATCCTGAGTATGAAGGCTTTGGGAGCCCTCCTAGATCCTAACTATAACAGCGGTCATGCAGTTTCTCCTCACATAGAGGTCATTTATACGTCACAAAGTGGACATATGACTGATTGATTATATACTACTACTGAGATTGCTTTTGCTCCTAACTCTGACTTGTCAGACTCTCAAAGCACAGCAACATCACATGAGAGAGAGCCTTGGTACCATAGATCTCAAATACATCTATGTTTTATTTTAAAAACAAGCAAACAAAAGACACTACCTGCAGAAAAATCTCTGGGAACCATAGGAATTTACTAATAAATTCTGCCTAATATTTAAGGATGAAATTATATCAACCTTATACAAGCCCTTCTAGATAATAGCAAAGGAGGAATCTGCTTCTCATTTCATGTTATGGAGCTGGCATTGATCTTGACACAAAAACACAAAAAGACATTAGAGAACAAACTAATGAAATTCAAATAACACCTGAAATTCAGTGGATGTTAAGCTCTCAGTTTTTGTAAATGTGCATGGTTATATAAGATGTCAACATTAAAGCAAGCAGTGAAAGGCATACCAAAGCTTTGAGTTTAAAGTTATTTCAAAAAGAGTTTGTTTTGGCAGCCTGAAATCCTCCACCCTTTCCTCCAAAACCAGTCTCCCCTCTAGCTTTGGGCACAGACTTGATTTTGTTCTTTCTGCCCCAAATCTCTGAACTACTGTCTTAGTCCAGACCTGCCCACTGGGTCCTGAACCTCTGCACTCAGAACAGATCAATTTTACAGTTTAGTTTGTTACATCATACACAGGTTGTTCCCAGTCCCACCTTGCCTTTGGACTTCTGAGACCAGCCTTCTACCCTGGTAAGTCAGTGATCCCGTCCACTGCACCTGATTGCCCTGCAGCCTGAGCAGCTCCAATATCCCTAACCCCGACACAAAGTCTCCCTTCTGGACTAGGACTTAGGCCCACTCCTGCACTTCTGCCTCAGATTGCTGCATTAGTTTCCTAAACCAGACTGGGTGAATCCTCTAGTGTAATTTGTTAGACCCTCCACAGGCTGCCTGCCTCTCAACCTTCCCCCAGCCTCCTGATCTACCTGACACAGACTAGCCTACCTACCAACCTGAGCCACCCACTACCAAGATCATCCTACTACTCTTTGAAATCTGAAGCACAGATCAACTAGCCTTTCATACCTGAGCAAAAAGCAATCAAGCTAGCTACATCAACAATATAAACATAATCAAAATTCATATAAACAAAGAATAGAATTTCCTATCAGACATACAACCAACAAAAGATATCCATGTGGCTAAATGGCACTGCAAAACCACAAATAATATGAAAAAACAACATAATATATCCTTAACAAAACTTACCAGTCCTACAGAAATGTAACACAATGAGAATCACCCTCAGGAACCCCACAACAGAATTTTAAAGAACAATCATAAATATGATAAAAGGACTTAAAGAAAACACAGACAAACAAATCAAAGAACTCAAAGAGGATAGGCATAAACTTTGTGATGGAAGCTTAAGAAAATACAACTATGCAGCTGAAAAAAATAACAAAAACCTAAATTTAGGACTTGAAAAGTGAATTCACAAAAGAGATAGAAATATTGAAGAACATAGAAATCAAAATGAAAATATAATTGAAAAACTTAATATGCCAATTGAGAAATAACAGAAGAAAGCCTCACATGTAGAGTGAATGGAATGGAAGACAGAATATCAAGACCAGTTGACAAAGTTAAAGAACTGGACTCCTCAAAGACCATTAAAATTTTACAAAACACAAGAATGGAGTAGGCAGGAAATGTGAGACTCGATGAAAAGTCCAAATCTACATATCATAGGTATACAAGAAAAAGAAGAATCTCGGGCCAATGGCGTTGACCAGATCTTCAAGAGGATTACAGAAGAAGACCTCCCTAAATTATGGAAAGATGTACCTATACAGTTTCAAGAAATAAATAAAATACAAATTAGACAAAACCAGAACAGAAACTCCCAATGGCATATCACAGTAAAAACACTAAATGCACAGAATGAGAAAGTACTGAAAAGTCCTAGAGAAAAACAATTACATATAAAGGAAAACCCATCAGAATTACAGCTGACTTTTCAATGAATACTATGAAATACAGAAGAGACTGAACCAAAGTATTCCCAATTCTAAATGGCCATGGATGCAAACTTCAAATATGTTATCCAGAAAAGCTATCTCTCATAGTTGAAAGGGAATGGATAATTTTCATGTTACAAATAGGCTGACTGAATTCATGTCCATCAAACCAGCCCTACAGAAAATAGTTGAAGCAATAAAGCAACACGAAGGACAAAAGATAGGAATGACTATACTCAGGAGGTAACAGAAAGAAGACAAAAAAGACATAATTACAGAAAAACAAAATAGGGCCAAGAAAACAAACCAATTAAAATGACAGCAACCAATACACATCTTTCAATAATAACTAAATATCAATGGCCTCAAATCCCTTGTCAGAAGAAAAGGCTGGTGGAATATATTAAGAAAGAAAATCCATCTTTTTTTTGTCTTCAAGAAACTCATCTTACCTTCAAAGATAGACACTGCCTTGGGGTGAAAGAGTGGAAAAAATATTCCAAGCAGTTTTCAATATAGAGCTTGAAACTCTTACTAGAGCAGTAAGACGAGAAAAGGAAATCAAAGAAGTACTAATTGGAAAAGAACAGGTCCGATTATCCCTATTTGCAGATGATATGATATTACATCTATGAGCTCCCAAAAATTTTACCTGGAAACTCCTAGAAATGATTAATACTTTTAGTAAAGTGGCAGGTCACAAAATCAACCTATAAAAATCAGTAGCCTTTCTATATACCAATAACATGCAATTGGAAAAACCATCCAAGGAAACCCTCCCATTCAAAATAGCCTCAAGAAATAATGTATCTAGGAATAAATCTAATCAAAGATATTAAGGATCTCTACAATGAAAAATTTAAGTCTTTAAAGAAAGAGAGAAGACCCCAAGAGATGGAAGGACCTACTGTGTTCATAAATTGGTGGAATTAATATTGTGAAAATGACCATCTTACCAAAAGCAATCTATAGATTTACTGCAATGCCAATCAAAATTCCCATAATATTCTTCACAGAGTTAGAAAAAATTATCCTAAAATTCATATGGAATTACAAAAGACCCTGTTAACCAAAGCAGTCAAGGGCAGTAAAAACAATGTTAGGGGGATCACCACACCAGATTTCAAAATATAATACAGAACTATAGTCATAAAAACAACATGATACTTGCACAAAAACAGACATGTAGATCAATAGAACACAATAGAAGACCAAAATATGATTGCATACAATTTCAGCCACTTGCTATTTGGGAAAGTTGCCAAGAACACACAATGGAGGAAAGACAGCATCTTCAACAAATGGTGTTGGCAAAACTGGATCTCCACCTGTAGAAGAATGAAATTGAACATTTGCCTTTCATCCTGCACAAAAGTCAACTCCAAATGTGTCAAAGACTTCAATATAAAACCTGAAAGTCTGAAACTGTTAAAGAAAACATTGGCAGCAACCTACAAATACTACAATAGATCTAGAAAAGGACTTTCTAAATTGGACATCAGTTACTCAGTCATTAAAGTCAACAGTCAAAAAGTGAGACCTCATTAAGCTTAAAAGTTTCTGTACAGCGAAAGAAACAACCGAGGAAGTGAAGAGGAAGCCAACTGAGTAGGAAAATATCTTCACCTGCTACACACCCAACAGAGAACTAATATTCAAAATACACAAAGAGCTCTAAAACACAAATACAAGAAAATAAATGACCCAATAAAAAGACGGGCTATAGATCTGAACAGAGAGTTCTCAAGAGAAGAAATCAAAATGAATAAGAAACACCTTTAAAATGTTCAAAATCCTTAGTAATTAGGGAAATGCAAGTTAAAACCACTTTAAAATTTCATCTTACCCTAGTCAGATTGACTAAGATCAAGAGAACGAATGATACCAGATGGATGTGGGGAAAGGAGAACACGCATACACTACTGGTGAGATTACAAACTCATGTCACTGCTATGGAAAACAGTGTGTCTTCATAAGAGTTCTCACTCTTTAAAAACTGAAAATTATCCTGCCATATGATCTGGTTACACCACTCCTCAACATAAACCCAAAGGACTCATCCTAATGTAGCAATAACTGTTCATCCATGTCTGCTGATGCTCTTTTACAGTAACTCAGAAATGGAAACAAGCTAACTGTCCCTCAACTGATGAATGGATAATGACAATGTGGTATATTTACACAATGGAGTCCTGCTCAGTGGTAAGGAAAGATGAAATAATGAAATTTGCAGGTAAATAGATGGAACTAGAAACTGCTATATTATGTGAAGTAACACAGACTCAGAAAAGCAAGTGACATATGTTATCCCTCATTTTTGGATCATAGCACCAAGACTTTACATGTCAGTATATATCCTGATATAACAGCAGGAGTCAGGAAAATGGAAAAGAAACACAGAGGGTGTAGGTGTAAATTTACAGAGTTTCTCTCTGCCTCAAGGGACACACCTCCAAGAATGTGATTGACAGAGATGAAGCCGATAGAGTCAACTACTTTCCAACCAATCAGTGACTTGAGGGGGAGGGTCTAGCAGGAACACTGAAATTTGGGTAGGAGATGTGGAAGTGGTGGCCCTGCTGGTCTCCATCTTGGGTGTGTTTCCTGGAGGTCCACCGGACTTCTGATCAAAATGCTGGCTGCCCCCATATGAAATTTCTGTCTCTCTTCCAAAGGATGAATCCTTTGTAAGTAACCCCAAATAAACTGGTTTCTCTAAGTGGAGAGCATTCTCTGTTCACTCAGTCAGTTCAAACATATAGGGATGGGGCTGAACGTTGGGCCTTACTGCAAAAGGAGAATTCTTAAGACAGAGGTAAAGGGAAAGAAAATCCAAAAGAGGAGGATAGTAGACAACAGATGTTAGTGCATATGTATATCTGAAGAATATATAACCAGGAACATAGAGCCAGATGGGAGAAACCTCCCTTCGAGTTGTTGGTCAGAGTATTCCAAGAGACTCCAAAAATAACAGAAGCTATTGCCACAGCCCTTGGTTACCTCCCAGAACTTGAAGGAAAGACCCTACTGATGAAGACAGGACATGTTTCAAACAAAACTTACTTGGAGCAACGGAACAGGAACTGACCTGGAAACCTCCTCCCTGAAGACTAGCTCTCATAGTTCTAGAGGATACTATGCAAGCTGCTAAGGGAGAAAAATCAATCAAAGATACAGCTCAGCTCTAAAGCCTAATAATAACCCCAATGACTTGCACAGTGGTTGCACTGTTATCTAAGGGACATCAACAACTATCTAACTGAACTTAAAACCCTCTGAAAGGGAGGGAACTCATGGATGGTGCTGTAAATATAGCCAAATACACATGATTAGAGAGGTGACAGATCCTAGAGAAAACCCTATCTCTGTGCTATCTCCAGAGAAATGAAATTTCTTACTGTATCCGAAATATGGATCCTTATATTTACAGACAAATGTACCATAAACCATTGATCAAAGAACTTTCTTTTTGCAACAGAGGCTGTTTCAGAGTTCTAAAACTATGCACACACGGAAAATATATGTCTGAGAAATGCCCAGCTATAAGTGGCACATCTGCAGTGGAACCTCTACATACATCCCTCACCTCGCACCAGAGTTGAGAGTGTGATGTACTCAGAAGACCACAGCTGGATAAGTTTTAGAGAATAAGAGCCTGCAGAATGTGTGTCTCTGGATAGGACTCCTATATTAAACCTCAGGGATCATTGCAGAAGCGGGGTGCAGAAGGATTCTAAGAGCCAGGGTTAGGGTATGAACTTAAGAAAACAGAGGCTTTCAGGGCACTAGAAACGTTCACATAAACTTGCAGCAATGTTGACAGATGCACAAGACCCACACCAACTCAACCAGACAAAAATCCAGCATAGAATGGAGGGAATGGGCAGCAGGCCCCAACTATAGCCAAGAAACTATTGGCAAATGATTACTGGGAGGGGGGGGGTAAGGGAGTGTAGATCTTCTTTAATGGAGTGCCTCTGAACATGTTGACTTGACTTCAGTGGATAAAATTGCACTGAGGGACTCCTGGATAGAAATGCTTGACCTGATAGGACTTAATATACATGAAAGAATATGTAAAATATGTGGGCTAATGATAGGGATGTGAGAAGTAGTCTAAATTTGATTAAGATGCATTAAATGAAATACATAAAACTCAATAAAAATATTAAAATGAAAAAATAATTTGCTTTTAAACAATCCATGGAACAGGTAGAGTTATCTGTTTTTCAGACAAGAGAGTTAAATATTTAAATATTAAGAAATTCAAGTAAGACAGATGCAATATTTAAATCTGAGAGTATCTGACACCAATACCTTTACATACTATTTCCCTACAGCTGTCAAATTCACCCTACATGTTACAGAGCAAGAGTATTTAGTACTTGATGATACTGGTCAATTGTACTGATTGATGCCCACAGTGTAACACATAAATTGCTAATGCTTCTTTGGTCTTAGACTGGTCAACTATTTCTGTCTCAATTTTTAATGAGAACCACTTAAGGCCATGCAGCAAGAAGTCATGAAAGAGGAAGGCTTAGAACCCAAGCAGCTGGACCCCAGAGCCCAACCTTGTTTATCTATTATTTTAGTTATTTGGATAGTCTACTGACTGATGATGTATCAACTTGGCAACCCATGATACCACTGCAAAGGTCTATTTTAGTTATGGCTACATTTAATCAGTAGACTTTGAATGAAGCAGATTTCTGCCAGTGAGTGATGGAAATTATCAGTCAAAACTCATTGAAAATATATTAAGGTCCTTTCCAGGCGAAAAGAATTCACCTTCCAGACTATCTTAGGACTCAGCTGCAACATCAGCTCTTCCTGGAGTGCCAACTTGCCAGCGAAATTTGAGCTTTCTAACATCCACATTCACACAGACAGCCCCTTAAAACCTGTCCTCTCCACTCACTCTATTCCTATCACTACCTGAATTTTCATACATGTACATGTGCATATATCCTGTTTACAGGTATGTGTATATGAAGATACAAATTTGTTTTAAGGAATGGCCTCAGAGTTGTAGAGAACAGCAAGTCCAATTGCCTCTGTCCATACATCTGCACATTCTACTGGCTCCATTTCTCTGGAAAATCCTGTCTAATGCAGATTCCCACATTGTCTCTGACAATAAGGCCATGTGTTACTGTTCCCAACTCTCCCAATGGCAGTTCTAATAACACTCAGAAATCAGTGTTTGGCTGACGTGGAAAAACCAGAGCAAAGGAGGGACAGGTGCATGTAGGGCTACATGCATGGGGTGTATGGGGCACTCAGGGGAAGGAGCTTCAGCGGAGCAGGGGGAAAGCAACCTTGAGATGCATTAAATGCAGCAACTGCCTTGACGAAAGCTGGGAAGAAGATTCTTGCATATGGTGACTGAATAGTCTGAAGACACCTAAACAAGACTAGATCCCATGGACAGTTCTCCCTTGCTTGGTCTCCCTTCTGAGATCAAGACCTATCAATCTGCCCTCTGCTACCTCTACAAAGATGCCTCACAATCATTACAATGCCCCAAAATCCAAAAATTATATTTTCCACATTTTATTTTTATACATGGGTAAAAATCTCAACAAATGGCACTAATACCCACTCAGGACCAAAAACAAAAAGATGAGAGTCACCCAACATCAGTCCATCAGTTCCCAGGCATTGGTATGCTCCCTTGTACCTCACATAAATCAAATGCTGTTTCACTCTCCTGGGACACTAATGACCTTAAGCCACTGTCTTGCTCACCCCAACAAATATAGTTTGCTGTTGCTGTGGTCAGCCAAGGACCTAAAATGTATGTGTGTGTATAATTAATATGCAATTAATATATTTCACTGCTAAATATGATCAATATGACTTACATACATTAAAAGCTAGACGTGTGTTGCTGTGTCATATGAATTTCCTCCTTCTGACCTAAGAGAAAATGTAATATCCTTAAGAGGGCACCTATACCCTTTCAGCTTACTCTTTTACAGATATTTCTTTTTCTATGCCATCCAAGCCCCTTTGCCCTAAGCCCTGGACCTTGTCACAGAGGTTTGTTCTGGCGAAATGTTTTTTCCCACATCTGCAGCTAGCTGCTCTCATTCGTCACTCCAGTTTTTTCACAGCCTTTCATTTTCCAAGAGGCTTCACTGGATTTCTAGTGATTTCTACTTGTGATTTCCTACCCCAGGTGTCACTCATTTTGTTCAGCACTACTGGGTCACCACAGCCTTCCCTAGTGAGCTGTCATGTCCTTCCAAACAGGAGGCAAGGTTGTTTTTTTCACCAACTGTCAGGACAGAAGCAAGCACAAAGACTGGCATATTGCAGACACTCAACAGATATGCATTTCAGCAAATCAAATTACCGAGAAGATGAATTATTTGACATATACAACTATTCAGCTGTATCAGTTGGATATGCACATTCAAGATGAGTTAAAGGAACCAGTTACATCTTAAATAATAGAAAAGAACAAGTAAACAGGACAGTGAAACTTGTGTACGTGTGAGAGCTGAGTCAAGTTTTTTGTCGCAGCATTCCACAGTTGAGAAATAATTGACAGGTGTTATATATTTTCCATCTGAAATATAAGGAAAGGAACTACTGATTGAAATGAAGACAACAGGTCCGAATGTGCCTAATTCTAGTAGAATGTAAGCTTACGATATATGAAGCCTTGATTTCAATTCCAAACATCCTCCTGAAATGAGGGAGTAGGCGCATTTTCATTGTATTGGATCATGTGGACTAGAATCATACCCAGCTTAACTGAATTTCATGCTAAGCATCTTCTGAGTAGGGACATAATTTAAACAATGGTGAAATCTTAATATATAGCTGTCAATACTCACTGAAATTCTTCTAGACAGCCTACTCATCAGACAAAAAAGATTTAATGGGAATAAAGGCAATGGAGCCAAGTCACTGGTATGGATAGGGTTTTCATTCCAGATAGCAGAAGCAAGACCCAAGTCCAAGGGTACTTTGACTTTCTGACCATACCAGTCACAAGGCCATTAAGCATAGTTTGTATCTGGGTTATGTGAGCTGGTAGGTTTTATGAATAGACAAGTGTCCCTTTCCAGATATTCTATTAATATAGGAACTCTGCCTACATCTTCCACCGCCTGGTCACCAGGGCTACCACAGCAACACATAGCAAGTATATTGAAGTACACAAAAGAACTGGCTTTTAGTACATATAACACACAATCACACAATCAGCCTAGGCCTGTTCAGGGTCAGAATTATCTATATCATTGTCTTCCATTCCACATCATGTCTTAAGGAACAACAACACACACACACACACACACACACACACACACACACACACATATGGCTATGTCACTTCCTGTGACAATACCTTCTTCCAGTAACCTCAGGGTGAATTTTCTAAGGTCTTCTTTAGTGCCTTGTTTTAAATCAAGTAGAAGGGGTAAACTCATAATAAAAACTACTATGAAGAGATGCATGAGCCAGCAACAGCCATTTATTACTGCCATGTACATCACATAATTGGATAGCTGTACTAAACTAGATAATTTCACACAATAAACAGTACAATGGGTTTGTTTGCATAGGCTTCTCAAACATTACACTATGATGATGTAACCATGACGCCACTTGGCAATAAGAAATTTTTAGCTCCATTGTAGTCTGATAGGACCACTCTTGTCTACCCAGTTCAGCATCCATCAAAGCACTGTTGTGTCAGGATCATTTTCTAGCCAGAGGCTTCTTCTGATCATTCACTCTGATTCCACATCAGCTTCTCTCTCACTTAAGTGGTTTCCCTGAAGCTGCTCTTCCACAGAGACAGCCTTAATCTCTGAAGAGATTTATATAGCAGCCCCATTGTCCTCTAATAAAGGTAGAGCCCTGCTCAGGCCTGGACCCATCATTAAGAGGATTGCCTATGTGGTTGCTCCCCAAATGAGAGTTTCAGGAAGGTACTATCTAATCATTAAAATGACTTGTAATGGGCTTATAATTTCATTTTTTAAAATCTATCTTACTAACTGAATTAATGAGCAAATACCTATAAAAAGCAAGTAAAATAAAATATAAAGTAATAAGTATATATATATATTTGTATAAGTAATAAAAATATAAAAGGACAGTGGTTAAAGAGAAAAGAGCTTTGGCTATGGTAATTCTTTGAGTGATGATTTCATTGTAGCCAATCAAGCACATACTTAGGCCCAGTATATCACAAGCTCCGGTCATTTGAGCAAGTGGTTGTCACACTGTCTCTGTTTTCAGTGGTGGCTGAACATCTCAGAATATTTCTTTAGTAGTTTTTCTGTCTTCATTAATCAGTGCTGTTCATATGGACTGGGTGTCACCTCACGTCATCACTTTGGAAAACATTTAGCAAACTTCAGTCAAGGCTTCAGGGGAAGGCTCCGAGCACTACTAGGCTTCCATCAATCTAATCTGAACAACAATCATGTGGAGTTCAACCATATTTACAATTCTCTGCCATGTTTTGAGGTTTTCAGGTCCACCAGGTCCTGCCACAGGACAAAGGAAAGCATGGGGCCATAGCTATGGTGAAATCAAAGACTGATGAGCCAGGTGAACCACCCCTCAAGTCTTCCCTAACACCTCCTTTATCTGCATGCTATGGAAAAATGATGAGCAATTCAGGGTTCCTTACTTTACAAACTGGATGACATCTTGTTCTGAGAAGTCTGAAGCTAGGAGTGGAAGAAGGCTAGAACTGGTGCTTATAGTCTTCTTGCAAGTGTTTGTAGCCTGCTTATTTTTGACAAAAGGTAAGCTATACACAGAGAATCTGAGTGACCTTCTAGATCGTTTACCAGACCAGACTGTGCAGTTTAACTCAATACTGGTCCCTAAGTATTACACAATATTTAGCCAAAACATGTTAGGCAATAAGGAAAAAAATATCCTAAGTAAAACGTACCTCAGAAGTAAGCAATCATAGTATTAAATTGCAAAATCCTATTTATTTGATTTTATTTTGATTTTACTGGTCAGAACCACAGTAATTGCTGAGTCAAAACTGTAGAAAAAGTAAGACTACAAACTTCTCCAAATGCCATTTATGAAAACATGCAGGCTTTGGCCAGGATTTTAACTCAGTGGTAGATCATGGGATCAATGTGCACAAGACCCTAGATTGAGTCTCCAGCATTGAAAAACAAAAACAGAAATAAAAAAAATTAACACAAGTCCTCTGGGTAACCATGCTGAGAGGCCAATAAAGACGCAGGAGCAGAGACGGTAGGTGAGCGGGTGGGCAGGATGAAGGTGGGGTCCAGTCATTCGTATCCATGGACCCAGAGATCACACTGATGACAAAACAAAAAACAGCCATCCCTAAATGACTTTCAAATGAGAGAAGCATCAGCTCTCACAGTCAGAGGTGTCTGCTTTTGTTGGCATTCCGAATTGCTTCACACAGTTTCTTTGCTCTCAGTCTGGGAAAAAAGCAAAGTCTCTGTGTCTTAATTTTGGTCATTTTCCATATTCCTATAAGACAAAAAGGAAAGAATCCCCTTTGACATTACAGAGGGTACAGCCAGGGATGATCCCACTTTGAGATGCAAAATTATAGCAATGCTGCTGCCTTCCTAATGCATCAAACTCTTCCATCCCATGTCAAAATGCTGTGGAAGTCTAGTCAAGTGCTCTAACTCAGAAATCCCTTGGTCTGGGAAGTGCTTAGGTGGTCTTTCCTCATGGGAAAACTCCATTTTGTGGAGAATTTCACAGCACACTGAAGGCAGAGAAGAATACCATATCCAGGTAGCAAGTGTTCCATGATCAAGGCCAGACTGAGCTCAGTCTCACCAGGAACTCAGAGGACCAAAAGGCAGTACCTGAGGTCACCCCGGCCTATCTACTGAGTGAATGTACCAGGTGAGGAGTTCTGATTTGTTCCCTCAGCTCCCATCCTCCATTCTGCAGGCTGCTCCTGGGCTAGGAATTCTCCCTTCAACCCATTTCTCCAGGGACAGACAGCAAAAATCCCCGGCTGTGTGGATCAGATTGTCTGTCACTGTTACGCAGTTCTGACCTCACAGTACCAAAGCAACATGTTGTCGAACACAGGCATTCTCTCCTCCGTCACAGGTCTAAAGACAATCTTAGAACATAACGATTGCCACAATAAAAATTGGCTTGGCTTGCTCCATTTGCTTCTGAGTTACAATGTGGAAGAGAAAAATCAAGTAATTTGGCAGTCTCTGACCAAATCCTAATTTTTCTTGACTCACTACTATAGAAACCGGTGTCGGTTTCAGGGTGGTTTCTGCAGGAATTGCAGAGTCCTATCATCATACGTGGTCTGGCACTGCCCATTTGTATGTTGTTTCTCACCCAAGTGACCTTAATTATAGACAGTGAGAGTCAAGCATGGAGGGGTTGTATAAAGAGGAAGAAGGCTCATCCCAGAAGTCAGAAGTTGAGACCATTCCAAGCAACACTGGAATGAAGACAGCACATATGCACATGCCCTTCCCCACATGTTTAGGCACGAAAGCATATGCACAAACCTACATGCACTTGAGCACATGTGAGCATGCACATGCACACACTTGTCCTGAGGTTTCTGTGAGACCTATCTTCCTACTGCCACCAAAGTCCCCCTTGTGCATGTCCCAAGGGAAAAACCTGCTCTGCTTCCCGCCCAGTACAGAGCATGCCAGACAGCTTCCAGGTTTGTCAAGCAGGTACAAGGAAGAGGGCGCTCTAGGAGCCTGGACACTGGGCTCAGTCTACCCTTCCCACCAGTGCCCTTTGCCAATTAATAGTAACACTGTGGCCACATCTATTCGAAGAAACATCGTGTTTCTATAATTAAAGCCAGTCTATCTAATGTCAAATGATAATGACGATGACGGTGATGATGGTGATGATGGTGATGATGATGGAGTCAGCCACCTCCAGAACTACGTAGATACTTGGTAAGTTTTCAAGCTTCTACTTGTTAAATTCCATAGTTTCTGCCTTTCCTTCTGAATCTACCTTTTCATATAAATACGTGACTTTCTTTAATGACTTGTATCCAATTCCATGAAGGAATTTCACAAAAAGACACCAGTTTTGAAGGTCTGTGTTGCTTTTAGACCCTAAACATGAATAAGGCCCTGAACTCTACCTCCCTAGATCTCTGAGGAGTCCTCCCCTGACAAAAGTCAAGTTCTCCTCCTTGGCCTTCCTTCCTCTTTCCCTGCTTGGTACATCTTGCCTAGCTCTGCTGCCACCCAGAGGAGCCTCTCAGATGCATGCTTTCAAATCTTTTGATGCAAATAGGCCATCAAGGTACAGCTAGCATGCTGACAGCAGCTTTGTAAATGTGACTTGCTATCATGCTTCAAGCACATTTGTGAATGGGCCACCTTGAGCTGCTTCCCAGGGATGACACACAGTATGTAGATGTGGTAGAGACCTAAAATACTGATGTCTAACACCATATGAGTATAATGCTGACCCTTTTGTAAAATACAGGCTTATAATTTGTAGTTTTAAATTGAAAAGTCAGCACAAACCTTGTCATGAATCAGAGGTTCACAGACAGGATGCAGTACTAAGGCAGTGGTGCCCTAGAGCCTGGGTGAACCAAAGTCCATCCTGAGCTCAACTGGGCACTTCGCTATATTTTGTATCTAGAGCATCTCCCAGAAACCCATGTGTTGAAGACGTGTCCTCCAAATAGTGGTGTTGAGAAATGGTGGCACCTGTAGAAAGCGAGGCCCTAACAGGAGGAAACAGTCATAAGAGATGTCCTTTAAAGGTATTTGGCCCCTACTTCCTATCCACCCCAACTGCCCTAAAATAAGCAGCTTCCTCTGCCAAGCATTCTCACCACAGTGTACTGCCTCAGCCAGATGGAAAAGCTGGAGAACCAAGCAACCATGAACCAAACCTCAGAAACAGTGCACTAAAATAAACTTTGTTTTGTGTAAACTGATTATCTCAGGCATTTGTTCCAAGAATGGAAAGCTGACCAACATCACATGCTATCAGGGTGAGCCAGGATCCCTCTCTTCTCTCTGATGGTGAGTGGACAGCTCATTCTACTTCTTTGATCCCTCTGCTTTCAGTGTAGCAGGTTTCTGGGACAGATTGTGATGTGTTATCCGTGGTCTGACTGTGACTCATTTGTATGCTGAACTCCCAACTGCAAAATAAATACTATTAGGATATGAGACGTTTCGGTGGTGACTTGAACATGAGATAAATTTCCTATAAAAGAGCCCCTCACTCCTACCTTGTGAGGACACGTAGAGAAGATAGCCACCTATAAACCAAGGAGCAGCCCAGAACAGGTATTGAATGTGCTAGTGCCTTGACCTTGGACTTCCCAGTCTTTAGGCTATGGGAAATAAATTTCTGTTGCTTGAAAACCACTCTACCTATGATATTTCACTGTGTACTGAGTCAGTGTCCTTATTAAAGAGAACTTTCCCACCATGCCTAGGTACAGTAGGATAAGAGTTACCTACAAGCCAGAAAGAACAACTTCAACAGACCCCCACCAAGATCAAGTACAGCACCTCTCCAGAACTCAGCAGGATGTCACCTTCTCTCAACCTCCAGTCTCCAGAGTAGTCAGAAATATATGGTTTGTGTTTACAAACCACCAAATCTGTGATATTCTATTTCAGTCATCTGAACTGAATAAGACACACTTTGTCACACTGTTCCTTGCCTTTCCCCCGCTGCATGGGCACAACACAACTCACTTAGAACACAACTCACTTAGATTGTTGTTGAGCTTTAGGACTCATTTAAGAGATAGTTATGAATGGCTGTGACATAGACTTGAACATATTTCAGGCTAGTGCAGCCTGCAGACACCAAACCCACCTAGCTCCAGACACTGGAAAACACTAAGCACTGCTATCTGCCTGGTAACAGCATACTCAGCATTATTGAGGGACCAGGATCCCGATGGAGCCTGTGCCACCTATTTCCTCACGGCTTGTGTTCATTTTGGAACTTCATGTGATACTTGAGGTATCCTGAAGGGCAGCCCTCACCAAAATCCACATCAGCTGTGATTTGCCATGATCCTTGACACAAAGGAGTGTAAGAACATTGTATGCAAAATAGTCAAATCTGAAAAACAGTTGCATATGCTTCAGAGAGTCAAAAGTTGTTTAGCAAAGAGGCACAAATATGAATTGACCTCAAGTAGGTTTCTGTTCCAAGTTCATTCACTGTGAGTTACAGGAAAGATTACAGAATGGCTGGGCATTTACGATGAAAGCATACTATACATTCAGTAAAGGGTTGTGCTCAGTAACAATATCACTCATACAAAAGCAACACAGTAGCTGAGCATGGTGGCATTATAGGTATCTACAAACCTAGCAGCCAGTAGGCTAAGGTGGGGTGATCCACAGTTCAAGGCCAGCCTGGGTTACACAGCTAGGTCAGGCTAGCCAGTGATATGTGCTAAGACCTTGTCTCAGAGAGAGAGAGAGAGAGAGAGAGAGAGAGAGAGAGAGAGAGAGAGAGAGAAGAGAGAGAGAGAAAAGGTCATTTTCCAATTCTGAATTTCTTACAAAGGACAAACGGAGAATCTCCAGAGTTTGTCATTAAATAGAGCTTGCAAATGTCAAGCGTTTGCATGACTGTCAGTATCCCCAGAGTGCTGCGTCCTGACAGGCCCTTCACTAGACACAGACAGGAAAGAAGGACAAGGGGAAAGGAGAGCATGTCTGTCCACACTCTTGGCCCCAGCCCAGAGAGTCCGAGCTTCCTAGGGGGAAGGCCATCTTGGTCTTTGGATGGGGCTGGAACAGCTTCCCAAGGACTTCCCTAGATCTAAATAGGAACAGTAGATCCCACAAATGTGCAGATACACACACATATACACATACACCAAATTCACATGAACATGCACATATGTACAAGAACATGTTATAAACATGTATATACACATATACACGTACCATGCATATATACACTACACACATGCATACAAACTTACACACCTCACAAATACACACAAACATGCACATACACTCACACACATACCATGCATACACACTCTCTGCTGGCCTTGTTGCTTTTGATATTGCTTTGTAAAATGTTCAGACTTGGCTCACAGTTCCATCCTGGACCTTAGAAATGCCTCAGACTTGAGCTTTGCTGACAGCCAAGCAGCTCTAGATGTTGTCTGTATTGCACAGAGAACTGCTTCTATTTCCTCTCCTAGCAGCTACTTTCTTTGGAGAGAAAAACAAATAAAGTTCTACATGCGAGATTGTTGAATTACTCTACTTTCAGCTTAACTAGGAGGACTGGAGCTAGACTGACACATAAATTACTGGTATGCCTCGTTTGTAGGGAGACAAAACCCATTCCTGAGAACTAACCTGTTCCTGGTGGAGCCCAGGTCTGGCTCTCTCAGACTGTGGTAAGGCTTCTCTGCCATGTGTCTGATCATTCACACCTGCAGAAGCTAGCATCACTAGAAGCAAAGGACCCTAATGGCAGCAAGACAAGCTGGGTGCCAGCCAGAGCTTGTGTATCCTGAGGTGTCCCCTTTGTTTGGGTCAAAACATTTTGATCTAAAATCTACCATGTCTGAGATTGAGATTGTTATACTATTTTTTTGTTGTTGATTTGTTTACTTACTTGTTTGACCTGGTATACTTTTTAAATTTACCTTTTTGTTGAATTTTTGCTATTTTGAAACAATATAGTTTGATGGTACTTAGATCCACCCTTTATATCCCCCACAATCCCCACATAATTTAAAATATTCTCATATATATATACATATATACATATATGACCTGAGATAGTTTTGACTGTGTTTTTTCATTTTTAATTAAATTTTTGTGTATTTGACACAATATATTTTGATCATATTTAGATCTCCTCCCCTATCTGCTGTCCCACTTATTGCCCCCACCAAATTTCATGTACTCTTTGTGTGTGTGTGTGTGTGTGTGTGTGCCTCAGCCTGTAGAATCAGGTTTGTGTCTCCAAGTACCCTTCAGCGTGGGTTCATCTACTAGACCCTGGTCAACCTATCTTAAAGGAGACCGCATCTTCCCTTCCCAGCAACCATCCATGCCCAGCCATTCATCAGGTAGGGTTGGCATTTCTTATTTACTTCTCCTTGTCTACACTGGGATTTTGTCTGAATTGAGCTCACATGGGATTTGTGCATGCTGTCACCATTGCTATGAGTAACTGATCAGCTGTCTGGAAAACTCTGTCTCCTTGTTGTGTCAGTTACCACCTCTGGCTCTTACAGTCTTTCTGCCCTCCTCTACTCCCCTGAGCCTTGGGAGGCAGAAGTTTGATATGAGTGTCCTATTCAGAGATAAGAAGTCTTAAGTCTCTTGTTCTCTGCATGTTGACAAGTTGTGATTCTCTGTGTTAATCATCATCTACTATATAAGAAAGCCCCTCTGCTGAGAGTTGAGAGATGTACTGATATATGAGTATAACAATAAGTCATTAGGAATCAGTTTAATATTATATTTGTTTAGCAGAATAATTGTATTAGACTTTCTTCCATGGCCTGTGGGTTGTCGACCTTCAGATTCCTAGGCCTGATACCAATGTCAGATAAAGCCTCAATCTTATGAAACAGACCTTAAATCCAATTAGAATGTAGTTGGTTATTCTTATAATATTTATACTACCATTACATAAACTGGTAGACATATCTTGCTGCAGGTGGGCATGCAAACTGGTACAACCACTGTGGATATCAATGTAGAGATCCCCCCAAAAGCTAGGAATTTACCTACCATTTGATCCAGCCATACCACTCTGGAACATAAACCCAGAAGACTTTATATCCTTCTACAGAAATACCTGTTCATTCATGTTCATTGCTATCCTTTTTGTAATAGTCTACTACTTGATTCTTGAAGTGTGTGGATATACATTATTAAAAAAAGATTAAAAGGAGTTACCTTGTAATAGGGAGACATTGCCCCTACCTGACACCATAGACTTATAAAATAATAGCCCAATGCCAGGAATGAACTCCATCTTTGAAACTATTAACCAAGGGTTCCCACAGACCCTCAGATATACTGGCCATTATCCCTGCTCTTAGTCAACCACCAGAACTTCACAGTAAGACCCTGCTGCTGACACTACATATATAAGCTGTAGAACAAACAAGGAGAAATCAAGGTGGTGCTGACCTCAGAGCCTCATCTCCACTGGTTAACCATCACAGTGCTAGAAGGGGATCTGCTAGAAAAACTCATCGTCAACCTCACCCAGCTGTGAAGAACTGAAGAACTGCAACAACTGACTTGTATATTTTGAGGACTCTGTCATTCTCTTTCACATTCTCTCTCTCTCTCTTTCTCTCTCTCTATATATACATATATATGTATATATATATACATATATATTTTTTTTTTTTTCATTTTACATTTTACTTTCTTAAACAAAACCCAATCTGTTTCTTTCTCAGATCTTAGTTAGGTCCAGTTCTATTTGCTGCAACAAAATATCCAAATCTGTCCTGGTGTTTTCCCCACAAAAACAAAATCCTTGGGAAACTCAAAATCAGAGGAGATGGCGAGGGCATAAAGTACAAAAGAATAAAGCAAACAAAGCCGCTCTGGTCTTCGCTGATGTCAGCTGTCTATTATGCACGCTGCCCAGTACATGCACTCTCTAGTTTGGGGCAGTGAACTTGGAAACTGAAGTTGGATTTTCCCACGAAAGGTAAGACAGAATGTGGAGACAGGCCTCACCTCCTGACCCCCCGGGCATTACACTTGGACGGTATCTGTAAGGCGTGTGGCATGAGAAATGGAGAGTGCTGTTCCTTTGAACCAGGGAATTATGTAGATAATTTGGTGAGTTACAGACTCTTGCATCAGGTGATATGAGCACCTAGGCTCACACAGGACTCTGTCACAGGGGAGTCATGCGCCCTGGACCGTGTGCCTCCCCTTGCTATGTGACACACATCTCAGTCACAGCACAGTATAAACTAACTGTCACAGTCACAGTGCAGAAGCCTGGAATCTGCCTGGACATTTGTCACACAGAGCAGTAGAAACAAGAAAAGACTGTTTCCTGCTCTGGATAAGTGGTATGGGGATAAGACTTATCAACACAGTGTGATTCCACTGTTCTTGGCACCCTGTACTCACTCAGTAAATAGCAATAATTATCTCCCCTCCATTTTCTGAACTGAAAAATTCATCTATTGTATGTCCCTCCTTCACCAACAGACTTGAGTTCTTATAAAGATGAAATAATACAGTGTGTCAAACCACTCCACAAATCTACTCACCTTCAAAAAGTTTCCTCAGACTCCCTACTCACTCATGCCTTGGCTCTTCTTTGTTCTGAGGCCCTGTGATTAAAAGGCTGTGTGGGGGCTGTTGATATGGCCCAGCAGGCAAAGGTGCTTGCCACTCAGCCCAGTGACCTGAATTTAATCCCCAGGACCCACATGGTAAAAGGAGAATACTGACTCTAGCAAGTTGTTCTCTGACCTCCATTCATGTACCATGGTGTGAACACACACACACACACACACACAATACATAAGTAATGTAATTTTTAAATTAAGCTGTGGTTTTGAACAGGCAGCCTCATGGCAGATGCCTAGAGTGTTCCTGTAGCAGCTAACAGAGGGATGGGCCCACTCCCAACCCCCTCCACAGTGAGTGTATGGGGATTATGTCTGCTAAGAAGCTTCCATCACTGGTTCTAGGGATCCTAATCACCCATCAGGTGAGCAGTGAAGAGGCAGTAATGTCAGTGCTGCCAGAAAACCCTTACAGTGCCAGCACCATGAACCAGGACCAGTTAAGCAGCACACTCGTTTACTTACAGGCTTAACAGTCAGTACACAAGCGTGCGCTGTGGTGTGGCTAAGACGCCCAGCTACCTCCCATAGCACCGAAACCTGGTCATGGCCTCCGTGTGGGAGGATAGAATCCGAAGTTAGAATTCTAGTGGGCTCAGGGTGTTGGGTAGCTAATTTTCATCATCTTTTACCTCCTACGGGGAACTGCTAAAGGTGAGCCCACAGAATTGCTATCCCACAGAATTAAGGAACTAACTTTCTGTTTTCCTGGATGCTAATTGGCTGTGTGTGGTCAGAGATATCCCTTTCATGGTTTTCCAAAATTCCCGATTCACCTCTTCCAGCCCCTGTGGTTCCCCAAGCTCTGCCTTCCAGGGTTGCCTCCTATGAATTTGGAACCTGCCTAGCGCTTGGCTCTGAGGGTTGCATGTGCTTATGTGGTACATACATCTGCCAAGGTCATTCTACATAAGCCCTGGAGAGCTCTTCACATACTCCAGGGAAGCCAGCCTTACCTACCCTGGGAGTACTCTCAACCACTGTGCTGACGTATCCACCTTATAACCTAGACAGAGAGGGACAGTGGGGCTTGTGCGGCTCCTCATTGTCAAACCTTGACTTGCAGAGATTCTCATCCTCCTTTGCTTCTGCTCACTGTGACTCAGGAGCCAGAAGTTCCACACCAGGGCATCTCTGCTATAGCACATAGGGCTAAGCCTCTTACAAAGCAAAAGTACCACACCACTTCCCCAAGACCTTTCCTCCTTTATTCCCTTTAACTCGATCCATTCGTTTCTTTTCATCTTCCTTTACTGTTCGAAGCATTGAGGAAAGCTCTTCAAATGTATTTTTTGAACAAAGACTAGGATCAACAAATGGACATCTCACAAAGAGGCAGAAATCCAATCGTCCAGCACTCAGAGGTTCCCTCTGCTCCAACTTCTTTGAAAAAGTGTGCTCACGCAGTGGCTCCCCGCCTCTCGGATGCTGGGGGCCTGATACCATGATCGGATGCTGGGTGCCTGTTACCACGCCCCGATGCTGGGTGCCTGTTACCATGCCCAGATACCGGGTGCCTGTTACCATGCTCCGATGCTGGGTGCCTGTTACCACGCTTTGGCTCACCTCCTGCAGCTTCACCTCCAGAGTACAAGATGACGTTCTAGAGGTGTGCTGGTCAGTTTCACATCACATCACCTACTTGAGTCAGCTAACTTACGGACAGAAGAGGTTTGTTGAGCTCATAGTCTTGGAGGCTTATCAACTGTATCAGCTCAGGTCTGGTGAGGGTGGCTGATGGTGGTGGCAGGAACTCATGTCAGAGTGAATGGCCACATCTTGGGTCCAGGAGCAGAAAGAAAAATGGAATACACCAAAGTGAAGTATGGATTTCAAGTGTGTACATCTTACGACCAAAGGTTCCCACCTCTAAAAGTTCCACCACCTTCCAATAATACCCGGGGACCATACCTCCATCAGGTGGACATTTGGGAGACAGTCTCTAATTGTTCTTGACTTGGACGTGTCCACTGTCATGCTGGTGGCACACAATATGCATCCTCATGTGCTCTAGGCCATGGAACTAGGAGATAAACCCTCAGCATCACAAACTCCCATTTGAGATGGGCAGTACCCTGTTCTAAGACGGGAGCACAGAGCTCAAACTGATGGTCAGTTTCTATAAGAAACCCCTGCTGTCTTTATAAGCCACTTTCCTTTGGTCATAAGGCAACCACTTTGAACTCAGGGTTGTCCTCACTAGGGAGACCCTAGTGGATGTGTCTGCCATGGACAAGTCTGGTTTTGAACACTTCACCCTGGCTAGGGAGCCCTGAGAAGCCAAGGGGTTGCTTCCCATAATCCATCAAGAAAAAAAAATATGTAAAACTCTAGACCAAAACTGTGAGATTTTCTCCCTTCAGTTTCATTACAATCATGTGTTTGAGACTGAATGTATATTTGTGAAGCTGGGTATATTCAGACATCTGGCTGTGGCTGAGTACTGGGCTTTCCTTCCTCCTTTCTATGTAGCAGAGTATACTTGACTCTAACAGAGACCAAGCTGCTGACCTCTGAGCACAACTCAGAATCAGGGTTGCTGGTAATCAACTACATTTTTAATTGAATAATAAAAAATACATACTTGTTCTTTGGGGAGTGGCTGAGTTAGGTCTCCAGGGCATTGTTAAAAAGTAAAGATTGCAGAAGCACAATTCTCACACATTCACAGGATGAGTACATGTCAAAGAATTCATTCGAATCATTATTGAAGGAGTTACTAAGATATTAGAGCAGGTTACCAGAAATCAAACAGCAGACATGGGCCTAGATTGGGAATACTGATTGGAATGAGAAAATAGAGTGGAGACAGCCTCTTTTCCTGCGAGGAGAAAATCAGCTGAGAATCTAGAGGTCCTAGCACTCAAGAGCTATAGATAGATGCATTTTGCATTGATATTGATTTTCTGCAACTTACTGAGTTGTGAAATAGTTCTCATAAAACCAGAATTGAACAAGACATTCTGAAAGCCTGAGCCATAGACAAGAGAGCTAAGGGCATGAAAGGCAACAAGCAGCATACAGCTGCAGAGCAGGATCCATCTCAGGGCCCTGAGACCTGCCTCTGTCTGGGGTCTGTGCCTTTCTATTAAAAAGATCAATCTTCCAGGTAATTTGGAACTTACATTCTCTACAATCTCCCTACATATCTCCCTCATTCTCTGACTATGTCTCCTTTCTTAAGGTCAGGTGAGTAACTTTTGTGAGTACACCATGCCAGAAACATAGATAAACATGTTGATCTCTTTGCACCATGTCATAATTTGTTGAATAACAATAAATTCAAAAGGTTTAACGATTTCAGTGACAGCAATCTATCATATAATCCTGACTACCTTAGTAAACTGGCCAAGGTGAATGCAAATTCTTTTATTCCAATCCTAATTATTAGCATTAACCCTCGTATCACTCCTCACGCTATATATACACAGAGAATGAATGCAAGTGAAAGAAAATGAAAGAAAGTGTATAAGAGTTCAGTAGTGGGTGAACAGAGATTCTGTATGATAAGATAATGAAGCAGACTAGAGCGGCTACAGTCAGGGTGGAGAGGGATGCTGTAGAGCCCAGCTACTGGGTAAAAAGCCAAAACAGGGTGCTAGAGCAGGAAATGGTAGGTTTGGGTTCAGGAGCAGACAGAGAACCAGGTAGATCGGTAGGCAGCTGAGTAACCAGCATCCAAAGCAGAGGACTGAGCTGAGTGAAAGCTCCAGGGACAGTTGGAGGGTAAACAGGAGAAAAGTATCTCTAACTGGTGACTTAGGGTCTTGGTGTCTCTAAGATTTTTAAAAAGCCATTTATTTGACATGACTAGAAAGACAACCCCAGATTCAGAGGCAACAGACCCGTGGGAGGAAATTTTCACAGGAAGAAAGTCTGCCTGCAGACCTTATGGCACAAGTCTGGAAGTTTCCATCCAGAAGGGAACACATCCTCTGCCTTGGTCAGAGTCTGTCCCACAGGCATACGGGGAAGAGACACACAATTCCATCTCATTTTGCCTGTCTTCAGATCAACAATCCTTCATCTGGAAGGAAGGAATATTTTTATAAGCCCTTTATAGATGAAACCTCATGAAGTAGTCCCAGCACTTCTAAGAAGTAGTTACTGTTGACACTGGAAGGCAAGGCGCATCATAAACACAGAGGTACAGGCTCCAGAAGTAGTAGCTGTGGATTATTTGTGCTTCTTGCTTTTTTTTCTTTACCTGGGAGGAATGGACTTCAAGAAGGTACGGTGATGCCAAAGAGAAAAAGGAAACGAGGGAAGCAGGAAGCAGGAGCACAAGCCTTTCATCCAGCTCCTCGGAACACAGCTAACCTTTCAGGTCTGAAAGAACCTTTCTTCTCTTATTCCATAATTGTGCATCAAAGAAAAAAAACAGAGCAAGATGGCCATGAAACCAGCCCACCAAACAGCAATCAACTTCCCTAGGCTGGTGCAATCAGAGAGAGGCTATATTCCAGTTGTAGATCAAAGCCACAGCAAGTGGCAGAGCATCACTGCCTACCAGCCCATTTGATCATCAGAGACCTGCAGACTCAAAGAGGCTGGGGAACTGGAGCTGTGTCTGTTTGTAAAAACAAAGGCTCTTCAAAAAAGCATGTCTTAAAATGACCCTTGGCCCCAGATGGTGTTTCAGAGGACAGAAAGACTGTCACATAAGCAAAAAACATTGATTGATTCAAACTTAACTCTCCTCTGGGCAGCAAAGCAACATTTCAGAGAAAATAAGCTAGATGTACTCTCCAGAGCCTGGCTTCTTTAAGGAGTCACTGAGCCCATCAGAAAGCACTGGAAATGGATGGCTGTGCTCAGTAGGGAAGGAAGAAAAGTGGTATTGGCCAGAAGCAGGTCCTCAATAACTTTCTTTTGGAATGGTAGCGATTTATGATCATTAGACCTACGCAGTACCCTCTAGCCTACAGTACCTGAGTAGACTATCTAATACTTTTTAGTTCAAATTCAAATATTTTTTGAAGTGGAGGTTTGCTGTGTTGCCCATATTGGCCTCAAACTGCTGGACTCAAGTGACCCTTAGCTCTTGGCCTTTCAGGTAGCTGAGACTATAGATGTACACCTTCATACCTGACCAAAATAGAAATTTTCACAATACAAAGCCTATGAGATCCCACAGCCAGGGATAACTCAAACTAAAGTGAATTCTCTCCACACAGAACATTTTCAGTCTGGTATTTAAGAATAATGTTAAATTCTAGACATTGGGTCCATTGTTCCTCAAAATTAGAAGAAAGGATTGTGAATTTTCAGCACTTTCTTCTTTAATTTGAGACAAAGATGTATTTTACTAGTCATGATGGTTATTTTAAATGAGCTTTAATATTCTTAGTGGTTTGGTTTAGTGGTTTACTTGCATAGCATTTATGCAGAGCAGAGTTTGATGCCCAGAACCACAAATAAGCTCTAATAATAAATAGACTTGTTAGAACCCTCCCCAAACAGATACCTGCTAACTGCTTGCCTTCCCTCCACCTGACATACATACTTCATAGTAACAGGTGGCATGGGCAAGTATACAGGGATACAGTGCTGAGAAAACTGCAGTGCTTTTGCGGTGTCCTAGAGCAGTTCTCACACTCTATGCAGGGTTTGTTCTGTGAGGTCAGCTCCCAAATATTTTCTCAGATCATCAGATCAGCGATCATGTTTCAGCCCAGCCCCAGGCCCAAGCATGTGCTCACCCCTGCCCAGGTACTCACCACCTGCCACAGCATCATTGCCTCTACATGTGCTTTTGATTGTTAATAATAACAGAACCTGACATCTCAACCTAACATGTCCCAGAAATCTAAGCATTTTGTCCTAGCTTATTTTCATAGTGGCAGATGTGGAACCCAGGACCTTTTACACGCTAAACAGTGCTTTGCCACTGAACTGTATCATCAGCCACAGTACATGTCGATGTTAATGCTATCAATAACCTGCACAGTAAGCACTGCCAAAGCTGAGTTTTCTCTGAGCTCTATGCTCCTAGAGACAGCAAGGGTTAAGGACCCGTACCCCAAGAAAAGAATGACTACACACAATCACCCTGTTCCTTCAGATACGACTTGAGGGTAAGCCCCAATATGTGGGAGATAAAGCCAGGCATAGGCCCTCATAAATGACTGACAGATTCACCAACAATCAGGGCAAAGCATACACTAACTTGTCTTAACCAAGCTGAAAGTAAGGAAGTCAGGATCCTCTCCTCCCTAGATGCAGAGATTCATGCTCAGTCAGGAACCATGACAGACCATGGTCTTAGGACATCAGCATACTGTTCCCTACATCTTTTCCTTCCTTCTTACCCAATTCTATCCCTTCCTATAAAAGGAAATTCCTGCCTTTAAAGAGGGCTTGTCAATCTTCCTCCAATAGAAGCTTCCTCTTCAAGTGTTGGATGACGTTACAGTTATTGCCCATTTTCAAGTTCTTAAACAGAGCATAAGGAGGTTTTATAGCTTGCTAAAACCTCATGACTTCAGCCAACTCCAGAGTCATCTGCTGAGTATCTCTAATCTGGTCTGGTATATGTAGTTCAGCTTTTCAGTCTCTTTAAGCAAAAAACTTTCCCAGTCTGTCCAGATTCAATGTCAGGAATTTCAAGCCTAGAGCAAAGAGAACACGACTCTGAGACCCAAGGAAAGATCTACTTCCACTCAGATTATGAGAATGAAAATGATACTTCATTATTAGAAACAGAAATTAAAGTATGCCAAAATTAAAATGCAACCTTGAATTAAGTATGTCACATGAAAGGATTCACATTCTTTGGAACTTCCTGGGAATGTCTGTCATTGGCAAGTGCTATGGTTTGAATGAGAGTCCTCTTCAAAGTGTATTTTGGGGAAGTTATTGAGTCCTGAAGACTGTGCCTGATGAATGGGTTAGTGAACTGTAAAAGGACAGGAAGGAACCAGCATAGCCTATTTTTTCCCTCTCTGCCTTCCACTGTGTTTAGATTCTACCAAGAAAGATGCTATAGATGGAGCAGCCCTCATCACCATATCTCCCAGTATCTTAGACTTCCCAGCCTCTATAACTAGGAAAATAATTGTCTCTTATTCTAAATTAACTGTGAACCTGGCGCAGTACACGGGCCTGCTGCCCTAGCACAATTGGGAGTCTGAGACAAGAAGATGGTGTGAGTCTAGGAAGTCAGGGACTAGCCTGGGCAACGTAGCAAGACCATGTCTGAAAAAAAATTAATGAATAGCAAACCAATCAGTTATTTTGTTACAACAGCACGAACAGGCCAAGATGAAATATGATGCATACAGTTAAGCTTTCATGATTTGTGAACTCCATATTTACAAACATATTTATTCATAAGATGTATTTATAGGTACCCCATCACTCAATCCTGAGATACCTTCACAGTTACTGTCAGACATATACAGAGTGACAACATTTTTAATTGCCCAATGTACACATATTTTCCCACCTGAAGTAGAACACACATGGTGAGTCTCTCCCTTCTTGTTTAATACTGTAAATAAGTGGCCACCATGTAGACAGTTCAAGTGCTGTCTTCTGTCCTTAAATGAAAGGCTGAGATGTGCCCTTTGGAAAGTTGTCCTCTGACATCCACATGTGTGCCGTAGCATGCACACACCACACACAAGTGAATACAGACACAAAATGAAATGTAATAAAAAGCTTACTAAAAATAGTTACCCCTGTTTTTAGTCCCATTGCTGCTTACAGTCAGACCTATACAGACCATTCATGACAGACGCTTAACCCCAGACTCTCCTGAGGACAAACCCCTCCATGGCATTTTCAGATAACCTCCCTTTAGTGACATCCAATTCCTCCTGAGAGGGACAGTCAGAGAGAGAGAAGTGTATACATTATTGCCTCCCAAGCTGACACATGGACTGACTCAATAAATGTCTGGAACATACAATGAGAATTTCAGAGCAAAGACAATTGAAGAGCAGATTTGAAATTCCAGTTTGAAATTACCTTGCTGTGAAACGTGGCAGATCACTTTCATGAACTGACCAGCTAGCTCTCTGTAAAACATCATTCTGAGACAAAAACCAGCTGTCATTAGGCTACAGGACTGTTGATTGCTTTCTATTTTTGAGGTTTTCTCTATACATTTCCAAGGGTTAGATGCTGGCCTTAACCAACTGTAAACTATAGATTCAGGAGTTACTGAGAAGCAGAGCTTAGGTATCCCCAGACATATTTCTAGGACATGGGTGTCACTGGGTCCTACCCTCTGTGGGGGCAGTGTTGCTGCCAAGGGAACTGTAGGCTGCCATCCTCCCATTCTCCCTGGAGGGAAGTCAAGAACATTATGACTCTCTCATCATAGCCCAGTGAGTAACAAATTTTACTCCACATGATGATAAGCTTTGATGAAAGACTTCAAAGTGCTTGCGGAGCTATGAGAGACTTAGAAGAATTAGAGATGCTGGGGTGGGCCAAAAAAGCAGATGCTAAATGGGACAGTGGGGTCTAAAATCTGTTCGGTCATGGATCTCTCTGCTCTGTTAAAAGATAAAGTCACAACAAATCTATTTTTGTAGATCTTAATTAGCTTTCATTGTCACTCTAGATCCAATCAGCTGCTGGGATTTAAAATGGTGTAGCATGCTTTTACCGCCACTGTATGAGCAGACTGTATTTACAGCCAGAGAAGAGGAAATGACATACAGAAACAAGCTGCCTGCCTGTGATCAGCGCTTGCCTTGCAGGGTGAGATGAGGCATGGTCTACTCTAATGTTGGCTTGTGAAGAGCTGGATCACTGCTGCTGGGATTCTGAGACTCCTCTCTCTGTGACAGGAATATATTCTTAAGTCAGTTTTCAATCTGTTTCCGTATTAATTTAGGTTGCATTTACAGAGGCAGCTCTGAGACAAACTTGAAGTTTATGTAGGGACCAGTTAGGGCCAAAACTCAATTCAGTTTGATGACTCAAATAATAGTAAATCCAGTCCAGGAAATGAATTTACTATTCTCAAGAGACAGACCACATAGTTTTGATGTAAAGTATGTGAGTAGCTTGCATCCCACCTGTCTGGATGACCACCTGCCTGGATGACCACCTGCCTGGATAACCACCTGTCTGGATGACCACCTGCCTGGATGACCACCTGTCTGGATGCCTTTCTGCTCTCATAAGGTCCTGTGGTGTTCAGCACACAGACCAATGCACTGTAGGGTGGTCTTGGGCTTCACCTATATCTCTACCCTGGGTTCTCTGGTCTTCACTGACAACTTAGGGCTCTTTAGCCTTCCCTTCCCAGCCAGCTTAGGGACCCTTCTTCCTCTATACTAGAAAATCCACATGGAACTTTCTTCCCCAACTACTTGATAACACAGCCTGGGCACTATCACCTCAGCTTCTCCAAAATCATGTGCCAGAGCCCAGGAAAAAACAGACTATTTCACCCACAGAATGTACAAAAACAAGTCCACATTCTCTGTCAGGGGAGAATGTGGTTTGAGGAACAAAGAATCATTCATTAATAATAAATAAATACAATTATATACAGATATATAGAGTTCATGTTCAAAAATTATTCATGGATATGTTATTGGGTATCAGAAAAATACCCTATCAGAAAAATCTCAAATGTACTAAGTTGTATCGCATTATAATTTTATCTGTGAAATAATCCAGTCAAGCTCCTGTAACGATAGCTTGAACTAGATGGCCTATAAACAATGGTTTATCTCTCACAGTTCTGGAGGCTGGAAGTCTAACGATGCAGATTCAAAGACTGGTGAGAGTCCTCTTTCTGGTTCAGAGATGGAGCCTTTTTTCTGTGTCCTCACACAGTGGAAGGGACAGTCTACCTGGTCGTGCCTTCTTCTGTTGAGGGCATTAGTTCTATTCATGAGCATCCAATTCTTATAACTACAGACCTTCCAAAGGCCCTACCTCCCAATACCATCACCTTGAGGATTAAGTTTTCCAGTATGTGGGGAGATACACGTTGGGGTGCCAGCAATACCAGTTTTCTTTAGAGTTTAAGGTGTGATTCTTACAATTACCGGGGTAAACAACTAATAGTTATCATTACCTGGCTCTTGCTAAGGCATCCTGATTCCAAGAATTCTAAGAATGGGTTTCCATACCTAGAAACCCAGACAGACATTGACATTACCCTTCCTGTCTGCTCTGACCCTCAACGGCCACCCACCTTTTTCTATCCCACAGCCTGCTGCCCAGCCCATATTCTCCTCAGAGACTTGCCTTTGGCACTTTCTGGAAGGTCTGCTTAAGCAGTTCCTCTGCTTTTTTGTGTATTCCTGGGGTGTCTTATACTAGTGTCTTCCTGGAATACAGGCATAACCTTGCTCTCATGGTACGCTTCGAGACACCTGGCTCTTTAATACCTTTCCTATGTTGATGAAGTCCTGGGTGTGATTTGAATGTGTCTTCTCTAAAATTTATATTCTGGAAACTTAATCATCAATCCAAATAGGTTGGGAGGAAAGACTTAGTGAAAGATGTTTAGGTCATGGGGGCTGCATGCCTATGAAGGGTTTAGGACTGATGCTGTGACAAAGATTTATAGTATCATTCTCTCTCTCTCTCTCTCTCTCTCTCTCTCTCTCTCTCTCTCTCTCCCTTTCTTCCTTCTTACCTCCCTCCCTCCCACCTTCTACCATATAGAGACATGTTTGTTCCTTGATTGTTCTCTCTGGAGAACACAGCAATGAAGTAGAGATCAAAACTGTCAACCCCCAATGTTGAATTTCTATCCTCTAGAAGCATGAATTTCTGTTAATAAATTCCCTAGACTTTGGTAGTCTGTTACAGCAGCACTAAATGGACTGGAATTTTTTAAAAATCTGTGGTAGCTCTAAGGTACAGGTGAGTCTTTACCATTTCATGGGTGATCAGGATAAAGTCCCAGCCAGTATGTTGGTATCTAGACCATCCAGTATGGATCATGTAAGGGCCCCCTGCAGCGTTCCTGAGCCTCTTAGTTCTGCTGGGCCCATTCTGATTCTCCTAAATGCCTTTAACACATTTTCCCTCTTCCTCCAACATCTAAAATACCTACATGACTAAATAATAAGGAAAATGTTCAGATGCCTCATTCTTTCATATCATCACAGTTAAAATGTCTTGATGTCTCTCCACAACATCTTCTATTTAAATATGTTTTCCCCTCCAGGTTGTGAATGCCACAACTTGGGTCATTGGTTGTGCTTAACACAGGGAGCTCTTAGCCCGCATTTGGAATGTAGTGTGTCAGTATAAACCTTTAAAGAATGAGTGAATTATCATGAATGAAATTCTTTCAATGTTTATATGTCCCATAAGCAATCACTGCTGGAGTGAGTGAAATGTAAAGGATATATACATTAAAAGAAGAACACAGAAGCTAGCTATTTTGTTGTCTTCATGAAGGTGGCATTAAATCAATTGTCTGATTTATGTGTGATTCATTGGTAGAATGGGACAGCAGAATAGATACAAAGAGTCTTGAGTAGAGAGGGAGAAATGGGCATCTTCCAAATCTAGGCATTCTTCTGTATACTGAAGAACAAGCTTGTCCTCTAGGAACTCACACAGTATTAGGTTCCATAAATATCCTCAGAGTTTTCTAAGTCATTCTTGTATTACTTTAGTTCCTTGTTTCTTGATTATAAAAGGAACCCACTATTTCTATATGGAAATCACAGTCTCCTTCCTATTCCTCTTTGACAGTTAATCTTGACTGTCATCTTAATTGAAGCACACACCTGGGTGTGTCTATGAGGGTATTTTCAGAGATAAACGGATGAAGATGGCACTGACCTAATCAATATTTATTTAACCCACTGACAGAATAGACTGTTGGGAGGTTGTGGAATTGTGAGAGATAGGGCCTGGTTGGAGAAAGTAGTTCACTGGAGCTATGTGTCCTTCCAGGTTATATCTTGACCTGGCTATTTCCTGTTACTTCTCTGCTCTGTTTCCTGACTGCTATGAAGCAAAATGCTTCACCACAGCTTCCTTGCCATGATAAACCAAACACCCTGAAAGAGTGACCAAAATAAATCTTTCTTCCTCTAAGCCAAATTTGTCAAGTGTTTGGACCAAGAGATAACAAAAGTAACAGAAAATTGGTACATGGAAGTAAGGTTGCTGATAGCACTACCTGATTGTAGGGTACCTAAGACTTTGGAACTGGTTAGTATGAGAAATTTGAAAGAGCTTAGCAACAGAGGCCAGAGAAGTTCTAAAATGTTCTGAACTCAGTGTGATGAGTTATTTCACTGGGAACTTGGGAAACCAGAATGCCAACTTAGCGAAGACAAAGCTCATGAGGTTTCAGATGAGAATCAGAATTTTATGAGGAATTGAACCAGAGGTTATTAATGGTACAGTCTGGAAAATAACTTATCTACATTTTGTCCATGACCTGAAATTTGGTGGGAGACTGACTTTAAATGTGACAAACTGACAAATTCATTAGTGGAAATTGAAGGCAGGATTTAGGCAATGCTATAACATGGTTATTTCTGAATGTTGTTAGCCAGGTTTACAGTGAGGACTGAGAACAAGGTTTGAGCAAAAGACGCACACGTGAAGTTGGAACCAAGAAAAATATTTAGATTCTGAAAAAATTAGAGCCATTTTAAAAAGCCAAATACTTTCCATCAGTGCAACAGAAAAGATGTCCTGGGGGGAATTTCAGGATTTTGCCATTCTACCTACTTCAGCATGAAGGATATAAAAGTATATGCAAATTTGAAAATATTTCCCTTGAGAAGAAAGCAGCTAGAACACCTTGCTCACAGAGGGGCCACTACAGAAGCTTCTCCCCATGCTCTCCATCCAGACAATCAGAGGTCACTGGTCAGAGTTCAAGAGGCCCAACTCCCCCTTAAGCTGTGGCAGACCTTGGAAACATCCACATGATGCTGGTTTGTCAGGAGTGCAGCATATAAGAGTCACAGAGTAATAGAGGTTTGCCCTTCAATTTAAAAAAAAAAACACCTGGGAGACCAGCCCATATGTGGTAGGGTTAGGATTCCTGCATGGAACAGATGAGAAGACAACATGTAAAATTCTGCAGGTGAATCCAAAGACTTAGTAGAGACCTCAGGAAGTTAGAGATGTCAGGAATGTAGATGTTTGACAAGGAAAGCTCCAGGAAATGAATGGGAAGGGAAAGGCCACTGGAATACAAGCAACGAGACCATGGAAGTGGGGCTGCACGAGGTCCACATCCCGCTACCACAGTGTGTCCCCAGCGATGATGCACCGACATGGCATTTGCCCTAATGGGGTTTGGCCTTGCCTTAGTTCTGTGCTCCGTTCTTCCCTCTTGGAGTGGAAATGCTTACTCCGTGTCATTGGAATAATTTTCAGTTTTATTTAACAGGAACCCACAACTGAAAGTTGCTCTGAATATCAGAGGAGATTTGAACCTAGACTTTTGTACGATGTCGGAACCGTTGAAATTCCCTGGACTCATGGAGGTGGACAACAGACTAAATACAATTTTGCATTATGAAATGGGCATGAGCATTTTCGAGGCCAGGAGCATGGTATTATGTTTGGGTGTCAAAGTTTTTAAAGTTGGAACTGTGATAAATAACCCTAATTGTGAACTTAATCTGCCCAGGAGATAAGTAAAACACACTTTTTGAGTGTTTCTATAGGCTTTTCAAGAGCTGATTATTAGATCGTGGGAGCTCTGATCTAACCAATGACTTAACCCATTGATAGATTCGAAGTTTGAATCAACTATCAGAAGGTAGTAGAGCTCTGGGAAGTGAGGTCTAGTTGCAGGAAATAGACCGCAAAGGGCAGATCCTCAGAGGCTGTATCTTGTCTGCTATGCAAGTCTTGTTACTGCTTTGATCTACTTGCTGTCTGCTGTGGTGTGAATTGTCTGTCATCCCATCTCCTCCATAATGGACTAAAAACTGGGAGCAAGATTTTTTTTTCCCCTAAATTGTTTCTGTCAAGTATTTGGTCACACTAAATATCCTCCTATATCCCAAGTTTTCTGAAGTCTCAGATGTGAAAGGCACATTGTTGGGATACATAACTAGCTTCCTGATCACATGCAGGAAGGTGGGTTGGACATGTGAGTGTCAATGCTAGGGGTGGCATTTTGCAAATGCATGAATGAACGTGCTTATATACCATCTCTTTTAAGTAGCTTAAGTCTGCAAGAACAGATGCTATTTTAATAATCATTATTACATATTTTAGAAATGGCAGCCAAGAAAAATTGGATGATTTCCCTGAAGTTTCCCAGATTACTAAGTGGCAGAATCACCACTTAGCATTGGTCTTCCTTTATGTAAGTGTAAGGTAAACCACTTTAATAAGCTTCTAGAGTAAAGTGACCTGACTTCACACAGTAGGGACAGGATTACAGAGTGTGTTTCACACCACCATGGCACCTACATTATCAGGGCCTAAAAGACATTGTAGTGCTCACCAGAACCAGGTCTCCTCCTTTCCAGGCATAAGCCAAGATTGTGTGAGATTTTCTCTGACAAATAATGTGTTAACAGACGCAATGTGCTTTACTTTACAATGATTCTTCACGTTCTGTCTTTCCAGCCTGCTGCTTGAAGAAGGCTGTGGTGGTTTGAATGAGATTGTCCCCTAAAGGCTTCAAGTGTTTGACATTCTGTCCCCATTTGGTGGTAGTTTTGGGAGGTTTTAGGAGGTGTGGCCTTGCTGGAGGAAGCATGTCATGGAGGTGGGGTTTGAAATTTCTGAAGCCTTGCTGGAATTTCAGTCTTTCTCTGCTTCCTATGCCTGCTTGAAAATGTGATCACTCAGCTTTCTGCTCTGGCCATCTTTGCTACCATTATGAATACTTAACCCTGGAACCATGAATCAAATAAACTCTTCCTTCTATAAGTGGCCTTGGTCCAAGTGTTTTATCACAGCAACAGAAAAGTAACTAATACAAAAGCATAGCAGACATTAGCTTAGTGACTTGGACTCAACTACTGTTGAAGTTAGAAATAATTTCTGTTTCATTAACCCATTGGTTTTGAGGTGGTTTGAGGCCACAGCATGACCAGTCACATGCCAACTGATATGCTGTGTGCATTAATCACCAACTATTTGTGGCCCTGTTATTCTTTCTTAGCTGCCCAGATTTTTGGGGGCTTAACCAGAAGTATCTGAGACTTCAGTGACCATTTACAGCGTCGAATGTACCACGTTTAGTCTAACTCTACTGCTTTTAAGTTAAAAAGTTAAAGCAATTGTGAAAAAGAGAATCTAGTGTCAAAACTGCTTTTATCCATTTAAGTGGAATTAATAACCAAAGGGTAAGATAAGCAATCATATATTCAAGTTAATCATAGAAATTACATTATGGGTGACCAAATGAATGTATCACTGTATTTAAAATAATATGTGGGTAAAAAGGAAGGCAGGATATGATTTGGGGTTCTATAACTTAGTAGGAAATATAAACTGCAATTGAATACATCACAAACCCAAAATTTTTCAAAAGTGTGATTTGTGTGTTAATGGATTGTAAACACTTCTGAACTGAAAGTCAGTTACACTGGGGAGAGAGCTTCAGGAAGACTGCAGGGAGCGCCAGTCTCTTGTCAACCCCTGCTCTGTGCTATCAGGAGTCATCTACACCTGCCGCTGTAGTCATCTGCCAGCAGGTGAACTTCACGAAAATTCTGACAGCTCTGCTCTTGCCAAGAATGCTCCAAACTCTAACATGCTTCATATCATCAATTTTATAAGGTATTATTGAAAATGTACTTTATAATTCTTCAAAATCTCTAGCGATTCTCTTAGCACTAAATTACTTTCCAGTCAACAAAGTTCATCATGTATTGCTTTTCTTGCTCTAGGAGTTACTTTCTCTATCCTGCCATGGATTTTTTTTTATACCTTTTGATGATATCTGTCAAACCCTTAAGAGTAATTTTCATGTGTGGTCCTGTCCCTCTTTCTCAATTTGAACTAAATTCCTCCTGTTCAGGAGACCTTTAAAATCCAACAGACCTCAATACCCAAACCGAAAGCTATCACTTCAAGAATCAACTCAGCTTTGAGGCAGGCCAGACCTACCAAAGGTGAATGGACCTGGCTATATTGTTGTTGGATCCATGCCCGTCCTTGATGTCAGTATGGGAATGTAACCTAGCTGGGCCTGGTCTAAAGAGAGCAATCAAGTCCTGCCAGAACAGAAAGGGAAGAGATGGGATAAATGTGCAGCTCCCAGCCCAGCTCAATAGTCCTGGTGTCTGTCCTGTCAGGGAGAAAAGCTTGAGACACTCAGAAAGAAAGACAGAGTTATGTCAAGGACAGTGTCAGGAATCTGGAGGCAGGGACTCAAGTAGAGATCACTGAGGAAGGCTACTTGATTCCCTTGGCTTGTTCAGCTACCTTTCTTATACAGCCCAAGCCATAAGCCTTGGACAACACAGTCCACAGTGGGCTTGGCCCTCCCATATCAAGCAGCAATTCAGAAAATGCCCCGCAGATATGGTCACGAGCCAATATGATTTAGGTAATTCTTCAGCTATGGTTCCCTCTTCTCTTCCCGGGTAACTCTAGAGTATGTTGAGTTGACAAAACTAACCAGCACATCTCATTTCTCTGCCGCTTTCAGTCTTCAACATCAGATTTATTCTGGAGGAAACTGGTCCTCTCTTCTGTACTTCATTCTTGTGTCTTTAATGCCTAATCTGAATCCCAAGAAATACCATAAGTATCAGGCCATAAGAAAAGGAAACCTGTATGCTAATAAGGCATCCTTTTCCCTCTGTAGTGATTGACAAGTTTGCTTGATCATGTAACCACCCATGTAACCGCCCATTATGCTAATACAAGGCTTGAAAATAACAATGCGATAGGCTGTTAAGAAATGAGCAAGTGCGACTGATTGGAGAGAGAACTGTATATAAGAGCATGCTTGAGCACTGTAAAGCGATTTCCCTACTGCGTCGAAGAAGAGCCATAACACAATAAGCAGCTGTAACACCAGAAGAAGGAGGCTGTAGACTCTTCTTGGCCCGACAGGATTCCCCGTTTCCCCTTTTGGATCTCTGCAGCGTCACACCACGGATCTAGGTTGGGGCAAGCTGCGCACCCGATCTCTCCCGAGCTCCCCTCCCTGAGGGCGGGGTACAGGGGTGATCACAAGGAGGAAGAGGAGCACCGACCAGTGTCTGCCGCACCCATTGTGACAGCCACGAGGGGACACAACACCATAATGTTCCCATTCTAAATCTTTTCTTTCCCTGAGATTAACTGGGCTACATAGAAAGGGATGCAGCTAGGAAATCCAAACAACTCATAAACCAAGGCTAACTTAGACAGGCTGTAAAACAGATGCAGATAAAGGAGAGAGAGAGATTAGTAGAGATTGCACTCAGAATAAACAGGATCAGTGCATGATTTTAGGAAGATTATTTAAATCATTTTTATTCCCCCAGGTCTGTGTAATATAGAATGTGGCTGCAGACATGGAAGGTTAGTGTACAGCAATACAGAGGAACAAATGCCTTGAAACTGGTCTTATTAACTTTGCTTCAAGGGATTTGCGTTTTTGACTCTAAGCTAAAAGGCAGAATACTGCTACTGTCCCAGCAGGTCATACTACAAGCAGTTCTGGCTTGTAGGGAGAGATGGGAACATCAGGATGTTAGAGTTAGTGTTGTATATACTGTCCATTCAGTCATTTTTCATAGAATCATAATTGTGTTTGCAAACAACTAAATATCATGGAAAATACTGTTTCTTGAATGTGAGCACTGCCCATATGCAAATAAAGCCTTTAACTAAATAAGGACATTTACAGAGTGTTTCTTTCTTTTAGGACATAGTTGAATACCGAGCAAGAAGCACCTACATGGCTTTAGTTATGGCTGCTACAAGCAATCAGGACACAGGTTCGAATTAGCTGGTTCTTTTGCCAACTAGCTCCAGTAAAATCAATGCTACTATACTGAAGAGCAAACAGCTAACCATGCCTTGGAACATGAACGAAATGATCTGTAATTAACCACAGGTTTCCATTTGCCATAAGCCAGCTGTTAGAGGAGCTTGGAACCAAGTTTAATAGCTCAGGGAGTTGACCTCTCTGGAATCCAAAGGAGCTATTGTATGTATTATTAGTAGAAAGCATCTCAGTGCATTATCTCATCTGGTTGGTTTGTTAGTTTTTTGAGACACAGTCTCCCTATGGTCTCCAGTTGGCCTGGACGTCACAGAGATTCCCCTGCCTCTGCCTCCTGAGTGCTGGGATTAAGGGCTAAATCACCACACATGGCCCATCTCTTTTCTCTGAATTGGCCTGGCCACTAGCTCCAACTTGAAAGTTTGGAAGACTTGCAAAACCCTGGATATCTCCTTAGCAGGTACAACTTTTGTTTCCATATTTGGTTTGAGGTCCCTTGAAACTAATTTAATTAAAGCTTTTTTCTCGGCTGATTGGCACAGTAAAGAGGCAGCTGCTGAATACATAGTGATTCCATATAATGGACTGAAAGCCAGAACAGAGAAGTCTGGATAAAATACAAAGTCAGAGAAAGTGGTTTGAGAGGTCCTGGTAAATTACCCATGGCTGGAGAAAGACGAAGACAGGCAGGGCCAGGGTGGAGCCTGCATCTATCCACCGAGCAGGCTGAACCCACCTAGGATGTAGAATCTGCCATGGAAGAGGCTAGCTCTAGGCCAAGGTAGCCTCGATTTTCCTGTGTTCAACAAACTTCTCCTTGGGGACCAAATGTATTCTGCTGCCTGGTGTCTTCCTCCAGCTAACGAGGTGAAAAGATACCCAAAGAACATCATCATGGTGCACAAAAATCACAGAAGATTCAAATGTCATGTGAACATAGTGTTATATAGGGGCACAGTTACATTAGGGCATACATGGATCTTCTACACATGAGAGCAGTCACCACAGAGAGCTCCTTTACAGAGGGAGCTGAGCCCCTCCCCGAAGGGCTGTCCTTAAACCCCACTTTTACCTTTGTAGTCTGGAGTTTCCCAGCTCTGGAGAAGCACCCTTTCATCTAGCACCCACTTAGAATGCTTCCCATGATGCATTCACTCCGATCACTTTTCCTTCTTGGGTGATTCAAATGAGGCAAAATAAAGACAAAGGACAAGCTGGACAAAAGCATCCTCCTCATAAGCATGACGAAATTATGGCATGGATTGAAAGTGTTCCACCAAAAGCCCCTGCCTGGTGCACTGGAGGCCTCCTGGGACGGGACCAAGGCCATTCCAGGACTCCAGTGATGAGAGATGAGGAGACAGAAAGCGAAGACCTGGGCTATGAACACAGATGCTGTGGCAGGTAGCCCTGGGCCAGAGATGCTTGTGGTGGCCAGGAGAAGGAGGATCACTTACCTGAATAGAGTTGGAGAGTGCATTTTAAGATTCCAAATGACTGCATTTCTCTATTGCTTGATTTGCCATTTTGGTGAATCTCAGTCTTCCACAGCCATTTAAACTTCAAATTCTATTTTTCTTCACTTTTACTTGCATTAAAGTTGTCTACATGTTTGGTTGGCTTTAAAGATCTATTAGAAAAGAATATTCTGTCTCTTAATGCAAGAGATAATAATGGGTATTCACTTAAAAGCCATTGTCTGTAAACTGCCCATGCCTAAGCGGCATATCTACAATGCAGCCTCTACACCCAAGGCTCACACAATATAGTACAAGGGGTAAAGAAGTCACTAATGAATCTCTCAACTCTCATTAATGAAGCTCCCTCATGCAACAAAAGGACAATAACACAAAAGATCACAAATGGATAAATCATAAAGATTGGGAATCTGCATAATGTGGTCACTCACCCAGGGACCAGGGGGGCAGAAAGATTGTGAAAGCCAATGAAGAGGTATATGACCATATGGAAATAGAATCCTACAAGCTCCCTGGGACCCTTCTTATGTGAACCTACAGCAATGGTTTTGGCATGCTCAAGACCCATGCAAACTCAAGCAGACAATAATCCAGCATGGAACTGGAGAAATGTGTAGCAGACCCCAATCTTTGCTGAAGAAATCTTGACAACTGATTACTGTTGGGTGAGGATGAGATAATCTTCTTAAAGCAAAGGATTCTGGATAGGCTGACTAGACCTCAGTGGATGAACGTGCACTGAGGTCACTTGGGGACACTAACTTGACACAATAGACTTTAACACAGATGAAGGAATGTATGGATTCCAGTTGGAGGCTAAGGGCAGTGCCAGTGGGGAAGGGACTATGAAGATGAGTAAGACTGATTTAGATGTTTTGTATGAAACACACAATGATTCAATAAAAAATATTTTTTAAAGAATTTTTAAATTTGATACTATGAGGAGACTAAAGTTCTAAGGTTGAGGAAATCAAGTCATCTTTTCCATCCCGCAACCTTGACCGCCTTGCCCCCAATTCCTATCTGATTCAAACTGTAAGTACATCTATTTTCCTTTACCAATTTCTATTTCCTAACTTCTTTTGGAATACAGAGACACTAAGGTGGCAGGTATGAACCTAAATTCTCAGTAACAGCATTAGACAACAGATACATAAGCATATGACATGCAGACCACATGCACAAATGTACACACAAATACGCATGAGACACAGCACAAGTACACACAACCCTTCACATATGCCCACCCAACACAAACACAATACATACACACATATAGTACATACCGATACACAAGCACAGAAATAATCCACAAGCCCATATACACATATGCCCCATACATGATACAGATACACATATTCACATTACAACTACACACATACCACACAACAGACATGTCCACATGCACATATACTTCACACCCACATGTATAATCCTTATATGACATATGCTATATACCAGACACTCATACCACACCATGTACTACATATTATATGTACATGATCCACACACACAAACACAAACACATAAAAGCATACATACATCACACCATAGATTAAAATCATATCATACAATACCTATATGTATGTGCCCTATACCACACATAAAACATCACAATATTCCTCATAAATATAATTCACACACTGTGCCACATATATCATAATACACACATACGCCAACACACATGGACACACACACAGAAGCATGCACACAGATACACACACAGCATACTAATATACTGTCCCACTAGCCACCTCATACCACAGATTCACATATATAAGCATGTGTATACATCCTGCACACACATACTGTACACACACTCTTGGGCCATGAACCATGACATATCACATATGCACCTTTTTAGGTGATCTAAAATAAAGATAATCTTGATAGTATTTTCCATGCAGACACAGAGAGAGCCACAGCATTAATCCAAGGTAGCACACACACACACACAAAAAAAAAAAAAAAAAAAAGAAAAACCCTACAAGAAATAAGATTTGAAGCTTGCTGTTTTGCTAGTAAGGACAAACATGTCCAAATTCCTTCTGCAGGGCCTGCCTTGATTTCTCACAGCATTGCATTCTTTTATGGAACAGCACATGGTAAATAGCAGTATCATCAGAGAGGGTGATGTCTGGCTAAGTGAGAGAACAGCCAGAGCTACTTTTGATGTGCCCACAGCTGATAGGCACCAATAGGAAGGAACTACTAAAAGCCATCTTGCCTCCTGTACCTGTCTCTCAATTCTCTAGCACTAGGCTCAGTATTAGGTTAGACCTTGGGCATCCCAAAGCTCACCAGGCCTGGCCAGGCCTCCTATGTACCAGTCTCCCTCCATCTTTCTGGAGACCTGTGCTGCCTCCCCATCCATCACAGGTAATTGCTGTGGCTTCTACACATCCCATGTCCCAGTCAGTGGAACATGGTTTCCCTATGTCAGAGTATCATGGCCCTGTGGTACCCAACAAGGGTCCTGGCTTAGACAGATGACAGCAGTGGGCTCCAGGGAAAGGCCAAATGTAACAGCCACATCAGCACATAAGGTCATAGTAAGCCCCGTGGAGGGGTCAGTTCGGTGCCTGCTCTCAGATAGCTTCTGACTCTACGAAATGAATACTGCATAGTGTCTCTGAAGGCCAGGAAGAAGTCTGCAAATCACCCTGGAAGTGAGGCTTTTGTCATGACCTTTGCCCTTTCCCTGATTTTTTTTCCCATAAATATCCCTCACAACCATTATTTGATTGTGTGCTATGCTCTGCAACAGAACACAAGCCCCATGAGGACAGTATTTCATCACAGGTACTCAATACAGATTTACTGAATGGAAGAAAAGAGGGCATTTTAACAGGAGAAAACGCCTACATGAAAACTCCATGCCTGGGGCCCCAGAGATGGCTCAGTGGTTACGAGCACTGGCCGCTCTTGCAGAGGACCCTCTTCCAATTTCCAGCACCCACTGGCACCTAACAACTGTCTGTAACTTCAATTTCAGGGGAATTTAACACCTTCTTCTGATCTCTGTAGGCACTGCACGACATGAGTTCACTTACATACATTCAGACAATACACTCATACACATAAAAATAATAAATAAAATATTAAAATATATGCATTTAAAAAAAAAAAAGAAAGAAAGAAAACTCCCAGAGTCTAGGAAGCTCAATTTCTACACCACTTACCCACCCTCACCCCTGCCATCCCAAGCCAAGTTCTGGGCACTCCTCAGTCCCAGGGAACCTGAGGATATATTGATGGCCAAGGTGATACCCCAGGCCACTGGACAATTTGGGCAACTGAAGTCTTCGGGGAACAGAACAGTCAAAGTATTTGCAAAAGGATTTCAAGAAATTACCTTGAGGATGCGTAAAGGAAACACTGAGAAAATATTTGATTCTTTTGCCCCTTTGATATGGTGATGTCCACATGATTTTTCTGCTACTTTAATTATCTATTGACAGATCAGCTGCATTTGTCAGTCTGTTGAAAGGCCTTGACACCAGCCCTCTGCAGACACCTCCACCCCTTAGAATTAAGACCGCCCTTCCTTAGGTTCCACAGATGTGCCAGGCTGAAAGTCATATAGGCGGAGGCCTTTGTGCTCAGCCTAGAAAGTCTGGTGTGGTAGATAGACTCCTGCTCCCCTCCCACTTAGGCAGGAGTCGTGTGCCTCCAAGGGCACTGGGCAAGTGTTAAAACACTGTTAAGAACTGTTAAAAATCTCTACAGCTGTTTATGTAAAGTTTTTGAAGTTCTTCGTGTTCATTTTCTGGCAAATAAGCAAAGAGTTTGGGGAACAGGGCAATCTGAACCCCTAACTGGCAGTTGATTTACTCTCCCTTGCTACAGAGTCTGTCTTGAAGAAAAGGACTGTCAGTCAAACAGCTGGACAGAGTATCCTTATGCCAGCACCATCTGTTTTGAACACTCCATGTATACCTTGAGAAAATTACACAATGATCACAGCCAATTGTTCTGACTCCCGAAGGTACAGCCTTAGTTGGAACTGTTTCAAAGCAGGACTTTTTGCTATCACAAGTCTCAGTGAACTCTAGAAGACACTGCAACCATTTTCTGCCCAGGCCTGTGAGAGGAACATTTCTCCTAGGCTTAGTAAAGGGACTGTTGTGACTGGGGCTCAAAATGCAAAGCTGTGATGGTTGCAGGCACAAGCCTTCATCTGCATGCAAGGTGTGCTATGACTGATCCAAATCCACATTTTCTGACTGTGTAAAGTAGACTGTTCAGGTTCACACAGTAAGGAGGCTAAGAGATGCGCTCCTGTGTTGTGGCCCCTGGTGGCGCAACTTTTGGCCCCATAAGAAGGCTTCTCTCAACAGGTCTTTTCTTGTCTTCTTTCAGTAGGATAGCCCTTAGCAGAGGTGCTGGTTGCACAAAGAAAGAAGCAGCAGAGAGCGCAGAGAGCAGCCACCAGCAGATGAGCAGTAGGCAGGCCAACCTGAGCAAGTGGTGAGTGGATGCTGCTCTGCAGCTGAGGAAGAGGCAGCAGAGCCGTTCAGAGTGGCCAGGGCGAGAGAGGACAGACAGTGTAGAGAGGACAGAAAGCCGAGGCTTAGAAAAGCCAGAATGCTACAAAGAGCCAGAGAAACAGCAGGCTCTGGAGAAGGGAGAGTTCCAGAAAGCTGTCAAGCCTTTAGGACCAACGCTATGTCAAACACGCCAGCTGGAACACTTGTCTCTGTCAAGGACTGAGGAATTCAATATGTAGGCCCACCCAGGAGCAACAACACCAGCTTCTGCCAAATAATCCAGATCTCCTATACCTATATTCCTATGCAAGAGCTAGAATACTCAGTTTAGGGGTCCAGTGCCTAAGGCCGACACAAGAGCTCAAACACTGGACAGAACACCAGAAGATCACACTGCTGCCCCTGCCTGCCTGTGGCTTCTGATCACTGCTGCCAAAAGCTAAGGGATTAAAAAAAAAAATGCCAAAGACCAGACCTTGATGAATTTCCAACCCTCCCTGAATACTCCCTCCTGCCCCTATCAGCGTACAGCAGAAGGACCCCAGCCAGCTGATGGGCAGAACCATGTCTTGAGTACAACAGCATTTGATATTGTTACTGCAATAGATATCTATAAGGGCAAGCATCAGTCACAGGAACATATGGCCAAAGGATATGTGCACTCCATCCCCCAGGGCATGGGCAGTGAAGCGGGCAAGGCTCTGCGGAGTCTGTGTGAATCTACCATCTTTTGCTCCACCAGCTGTCTTGAAGTTGTTTAAGGCTGTATTCTGCGTCATCCTCTTTTTTCTCCATTCCCTCAAGCTAGGTCAGGAGCAACAATGAGAATCCAGACACACGTCTAGGAGCAGGATAGGACAGGAGCATGGATTGCTGCCTTAAACAGAACTGCATCTGCTTTCCCTGCAAAGAAAGAAAGGACCTGCTCAACTTCCTGCAGTGTAAGACTGTGAGCTGGATCTTAAAAGAGGAGCATCTGGGCCTCTGCAGACAGGAGTAAGCCTGCTTCAAGCAGACATTCACAACAAGGTGGGGTGAGCGAGGAGCGAACAGGGAAAGTGCAGACCAGCGTCCATCTTGAGCTACTTCTGAGGGCCCGTCTCATCTACTGGAGGGCACCCACGCTCTGAAGGCTGGAAGTGTTCTTTCCGTTGGCAGCATCAGCTCTTCCAAGGGAGACGAAAACAAACATCAGTTCACCACAGATGGGCACCAATGACAGATGAGTACCATTTCATCCAAGTCCAAATTGGTGAGACCAGTTTATTGGGAGATGTTGCAGACACATGGTGACCACAAAACACCTGCATCACCACAAAGTTCCACGCTCTCGTGGTTGGAGATCTCATGGAAGCTGTACCTCGGAGTCCCACTTTCATTTCACTTTCTACTTCCTATGCAGTCCAGCAGTTCCCAAGACCACCTGGAGCTCGGGGAGGAAGCATTAGCTGGAATCCCAGGGTTGGTGCTACAGATGCATGCTGATTTGCATGGATTTTTACAAATATTTTATTGTGTTTATTTTGTGTGTATAAATGTTTTGCCTGCATGTATAGAAGTGCACCTATGTCATACAGTGCCCATGAATTTCAGAAGAGGTAATCAGATTCCCTGGAACTGGAGTTACATACAGTTGTTAGCCATTATGTGGGTGCTGAGAACAGAACTGGGTTCTCTTCAAGAGTAGTCAGTGCTCTTAACTGCTGAGCCTTCTCTCAAGCCTATTTTCTGTGGGTGCTAGGGATCCAGAATCTGGTCCTCATGCTTGCGCATCTTTACCACCGAGCCATTTCCCCAGCTCATTCTCATTTTTAAATCATTTTCAGTGTATTTTATTTTCAGTAGGCACTCACGCTTGGAGCTGCCTGCTGGATAACTGAAAGGCATTCAATAACATCTCCATTGTGTAATATTTTTGCAGATTTTTCCCTGTTCTCAACATACACTTCAAGTGTCTTTGTTCAGAACTCCTTGACCCTGGGATCCGGAACTTCTCAGAAGTGTTTAGTTGGGTCAAAAACAATGAAGACTTCAATTACTTATATTTTGCCAAATTGTCTTCAGGAAAGAAAGTAATTTGCCCTTTAATAGCAGATCATATTAGAATTTTCATATCCCTGCTAATTTTATAAATATAAAGATTTTTCAGTATCTCTGTGAGACATACAGGGCAGAAAGAAAAGGAAAGCAAGATGCCCGGAGGGGTCAAGGAGTTTATGAACACAACACAGCTCTAAACCATTCACGCCTTATTCTTTCCTCTGTGGCAGTCCTAAAATGGCATCTCTGTGTTGGAATTTTGTCACTTTTAACATCAACAAACACCCCAGAGCTGCCCTGATTCTGGGAGGAATGTTCTGTGAGCTCTCTTCTTACTCTTGTCCTCCTCTACTGCTTCCTTTGCCCTTCCACTCACATTCCACTCCCATTGCATCAGCCCTTTTCTATCAGACGCCGCAGTGGAGCTGGCATGTACTTACTCTTCACGGGGTCTCAGGCCTGTGCTGTGCTCTTAGCACAAAACTCAATGTTGTATTTAGAGTGAATTCATAAGTTCTTACCTAATTATAAGGTATTTAGATCTTTGCTCTTTGCCCATTTGCTTCCTCAAGATGCTGGCCCCACTTTGCTGGCGTCTCCAGTCTCCCAACTCTGTGGGAGTGGGACCAGGGAAGGAGCCCTGCAGGGCCTCTGCGGACCTCCCGTCACTGCCACTTGTATTTACATTATATATGGAAGCCAAGTAACATCTTGGCAGAAGGGAGGCAGAGGTTTGTAACCTTTTTTTAGGCTATCAGACTAGTAAAAGAATGGTCTCCAACCCAAATGCAAATACACACAGTGAGGGAAAAAGACACGGGGAGACAAGGTGTGTTGAGGCTGGCATCCCCAAGCCCCTGAGAGCACCAAGTACAGACAGGGCAGTGGAAGAACAGCTCTTAGCTTCTCCAGACTGGAGCCATTGTGCAGGAAGAATGGGGCAGGCAGGAAAATGGTGCATCTTATGTCACCAGATCCTGAGACCAGAAAGAGGACGTGAGGTGTGGATCCAAGTCAGCAAGAGCCTTGGGTTATACCATGGTTCCTGTCTCCTGAACAACTGAGTCTCAGCTTCTTCATTTGCAGAATGGTAACTACAGTGCACATCACAGTGCTAGGGAGAACTGCAGAGGGTAGATGCAAATAGAGTCTGCACCTACTTGGAGATGGGTTTGCTCAGTGATAGAATGCATTCCAACAAGTTGACCATGTAGGATTACAAAACCTCTAAATCAGACCTTTAGCAGATGCTTCCAAGATCCTGCATTCTACATCCAGAAGCCCAAGAAGGGCTAGAGCACTCCGTGTCTCTGTCATCCTTTGTTCCCAGGTTTCCTTTTCAGCATCTCCTAAAAGACAGACATAGATGGGGACAGGACTCTAGAGGGTTAAACAGTCCTTAATGCAGACAAAGAAATTCTGACATCAACCTCCCACAGGCCAGCCATTCCCAGTGTGTGGGGAGCCCCTTCACACGTGTGTCTACGTTCTATCACACCTGATATGGAATTCATGCATTACTTAGAGCTGTCAAGGCCATAGACTCTAACTCCTACCTATGATCTGATTTTTTTTTTTTTCTGTGCCAAATTCTCTGTGAGACAGCCGGGTTTCATGCAGCTGCTCAGGGAGGGCAGCACTGTCTATGCCAGCAGTAAAGAAAGGTGCTTTCTGCTTTATTGAGTAGACACAGGGAGGGGCTCCATGAAGGAGCAGGTGGCCATGGATCCTGCCTGCCTCCATGGCAACCCAGCCTGCAGCTGCCTTCAGGGTTAGCTTGTTCACTGCATTTAAAAATTGAGAAACCTGCCAGCCAGCACTAGTACTTCTGAAAGGCTAGGCAAAGCTTAATCCATAGCCAGTGACAGCTCATCTGCGATGGCAGCCTGCCCACTCATCGTAGCCCTGACCACATGGTGAAGAGTGCAGGTTAGCTGAGGTGATTTACACGGTATCGACTAAACGTGAAATCGGCTTCATGGAGGACAAAGAAAAATTACAGTTATTTGGAGCTAATTAGGGTTGCAGTCTTGGAAAACACAGATTCAAGCAATATTGAAAATGTATTATATAGTTTTAAAAACTATAGTTGTAGCTTGAAACTTCAAGGGGGCTGGAAATCACAACTATGATTGGAGTTGTGTTGTAAAGACGGCACTGGGTACTGGTCTCAATTTTGGTATTTTATTGGAAGAAGCCCATGGTACAGGCTGTCAGCAGAGGTCAGCTGGGCCCAGTAGCAAGATCACTTTATGGCAGGGTATGTCTTCAGTACAGTCCAAACGATCAGTGCAGCAAGACCCCTGACTCCATCATACATGCCCCAAACCTACACTATGGGACCTTTCCACCTATTCCATTTCATTCTTTTCCCTGGCAAAGGAAAAACATGCCTCTAAACATGCTTCTGTTCTTTTTTCTTTTCAGAATTATCATTTTTAAATATTTTACTTATTATTTTTATTTTATGTGTGTTTGTTGCCTGCATGTAGGTAGGTACAACCCGTGTTGTGCAGTGCCCATGGAGGTCAAAAGAGGACTTCAGATGACCTGGAACTGGAATTACGGATGGGTGGTTATTAGCTGCAATGTGGGTGCTGGGAACTGAACCCAAGCCCTCTGATAAAGCAGAGAAGTTCATGCTCTTAACCACTGAGCCATCACTTCAGCCCCTGAACTATCTGTTTTTATCTACTAAAATAAAAAAACAAATAAATAAAATCTTTGAGTGGTGTTATTGCAGTTTATCAAGATCCTTTTTTCTTCCTAAGTCTCTTAGGTATGTTTAGTGGTAATATGAATAGCTATCTGAAAACTTCAATTTGCAGATATGTACTTTACTAATTAATTCAGATTTTTAAATGTTGAAATAAAGGGTCTATTTGTTAGCTGAAAGGATTGTCTTCAATTGTTCAAAACTTCCTGAAGCTCACTTACCTATATAAATAATAAATAAATACCAGAGTAAGGGAATAAAATGGACGAACGCATGAATGGATGCTTTCACCTGCACCAGGAAAAAAATAGAACTGCCTTTGAATTCCTCTGGGTGGGTTGCTGGGAGCATTAGAGAAGTAGCTAACAAAATACAGCAGAAGAAAATGTATCTCTTCAAACTTTCATTTGAGGAAGATAAAAAAACGTTCTGTAAATGGATGTCTGAACGAGGATGTGAATGTATTCAGTGCCACTGAACTGTACACTTTGGCTTGGGTAAGTTAGCAGAAACGCATATACTGTAGGATCCAGCTCTCCTATTCCAGGTGGGGAGGTGGGGGGGGGGGTGCTGAAAGGGGAAGGGATTCTAAATTTGACTAAGATATAAAATGCACAAAAACTCAATAAAAATATTAAATGAAAAAAATTAAAGTCCACCTTAGGTCCTCTGATAATTAAAAGTAATTCACCAGTTTGGTTTCCTGACCACCCTGTCTAAACTATTGCTACCACCAATTACTTTATTGATAATTACCCCATAGCCTATTCTTATCATTTGCTTCATAATATTTATTTTATATTTTATAGACAATTACATTAGAATTTTTAAATATATGTTATAATAGCATGATAAACACATTTTATCACAATTTGAAAAGTGGTCCGCTCTAAGCTTGAGAATCACTGTCCTGTTCCCAGTTGCTTTTGGGTGAACCTACTACTTGCTTCTTTCCATGTGTGGTAGATCTTCATTTGTGCAACATTAAATCCTTCACCCTTCAATGCTTCCACATGGTATATGTTCATTTGTTGAGGCAGAGTATCACTATGTAACACAAATTTTCCTTGAACCCATGATCCTCCTGGTTCTGCCTCTGGTTCTTTCAGTGCTGGGGAAGGAACCCAGGGCTTTACGTATGCTAGGCAAGTGCACTATCCAAGAGCTATTTTCTTAGCTCCGTGATGTATAATTTCTTACGTCCCATTTCTTTATTCTGATAAATTTTTAAATATTTTATTTATTAATTTATTTTATGTGTACAAGTGTATTGCTTGTATTTAGGTAGGTGCACTCATATCATTCAATGCCCACAGAGATCAGAAGAGGGCATGGGATTAGAACTAGAGTTATAGATGGTTGTGAGCCATCATGTGGGTGATGGCAATCAAACTCCAGTCCCCTGAAAGAGCAGTCAGTGCTCTTAACCGCTGAGCCATCTCTCTAGCCCATTTTCCAACACTAAGACTACAAAAGATAAAATGCAGCATTGCAACTAATGTGGCCAGGCATTCCGGAATGCAGGGGCTGTCACTCTCCTCACTCAGCAGGGCCTCTTACCCTCTCCCCTGCCTCCAGTGGGCACACACACACACACACACACACACACACACACACACCTGCTGCGCAGCTCCACACCTTCTCAATAAGCCTCGTTGCTATTTTGAACTGAGGCTGGCATGTGAAATATTCCTCTGGACACCACACATCTTTAGAGAATATGTATGCACTGCTGTGTGCAGTATTATTGGTTAGTAGATAAACCTCGCTTCCCTGGCTTCTTATGAAAGCTTAGTGTAGATTTTATTTGGATTAGTTTCCTTGGTGTCCTAGATAATCTTGGTCATTTTTTAACTTGATTTCCTGCATCCCCCCCCGCACCTCCAAATGTTTGCATTGAAATAGCATTCTTGCAAGTGTATTTCTAGAAGTTAAATATTATATCTAAATATAAGTTTTTGGAGAATGAAAGCTAATTTCTAATTGAATGAATCTTAACAAACCATTTTCTCAGAGCATTATGACCAGACTGCTATTCCCAAGTACTTGGAACCATGTAGCAATGTAACTCCCACGAAGTGAACTCGTTAAAATAGTCCATGCATTTCACTGATGGCCTCTGGCATTAGTGAACGGCCAAGGTGACCAGAAGCTGCAGGAACCCCAACTGAATGGGACTCAGTGACCCGATAGCTAGTTATCTACCCAAATGCTAGGGAGCGAAACACTGTCCTCTTTCAGCTTTGACCTCTATGACAATAAAGAATCTCCTGCCTGAGATTCTTCCTCCTTCTCCTGAGAATAGAGTTCTGCACCCTGCAGTTCCACAGAGAAAAGCAACAACGCAGCCTGCTTCACTCCTGCAGGCCTCTCTCTGCCCTGGAGCAGCAATGCCAGGTTATTTCTGGGTACAGGGAGATGTTCTGGGTATCTCTTCAACCAGACTACAGGGAGGAGTTTCTTAGGAGTGTTAGAGAAGCAGCACAAAGTTAAGTGGGCACCTAACCACTGTCTGCCCCAGCCAGCCCACACTTCTCAGCATGGCCACAGCCCAGGAACGGAATCTGGAGATTCCACAGCCTCCACCTCTCTGACTCCAGTTGGCCTCCCCAATTCCTCCGCACTTTGCCTACCTTATCTTGTTATAAAAAAAACAATAACTTAAACAAGTTTACGGTATGTATTGCCTAAAGTAACTCTCCGGGTACTCCATAACCCCTCACCCACTCTACTGTCTGCTCCCCTTCCTGGAATGCCCTCCAGTGCCTTCTTAGCACTTAAAAATCCTCATGTATTTTGTTCTAGCAGAGTTGAGCATCCCCGTTGAAATTTCCCAATAAACTTATCCTTGTCTGTTTTTTTCCCTACTGCAATTATTTCATGTGTATGTGGTATGTGAGAATGTGTGATTCATATTCACATGTGTGTGAGCTCTTGTGAATGTCCCTATGGAGGCCCAATATTGACGCTGAGGGTTGTCCTCAATCGCTCTCCATTTTATATACTGAGGCAAGATCTCTCACTTGAACCTAGAGCTCACCAGTTCAGCTAGTCTAAATATCCAGCTGGCCCAAGGGACCTTCCCTCTCTGCCTCTCCCATGCTGGAATTATAGGCTGGCTACCATGCACATCTGTCTTTCTAAGTGTGTGCTGGGCATCTGAACTTTGGCTCTCACATTTGTGCAGCAAGCATTTTATCCACTGAGCAATCTCTCCAGCCCTTCTGATGAAAGCTTTGTTTTTGTACTTTCAAAGTCACATCTCCTGTAAAAAAAACCCCAAACATCACTCACTCTCCTGTTATTTCATAAGAAAATCACCCCTGTGATTCTGAAAGCTCCACAGCTTTGTGCTAAGTCTTATTAAGAATAAGCTTCAGCATCTGTTAGTCACCTGCTTTTCTACAGCTCCAGCCTCATCCTTCATGTCCTCATTATCACAGTCCTCTAATGAATCTCAAAGAAAAAAAAAACTGAAAGAATAAGAAAAAACTCAGAGTCGTAGTGGGATTAGTCTGCAAGCGGCTGTCTGCTGCTGTGGCTCCAAAGAGAAAGGAGGAGGAGGCAAGGAATGCTAGGAGTCTTTCAGATTTGGAAATGGCCCTCAGCCCTCAGTCAAGACGCAACTGAGATCTAAATTTCACAAGCTGAAGAACTAAATCCTGCCAGCAATCTGACTGAGCAGGGAAACATTCTTCCCTAGAGTTACAGGAAGAACTTAGCTCTATCAACAACTTGAAGTTAGGCTGGTGCAGCCAGCAGAGGGCTCTGACTGCTATAGGGCTAAGAGAAACTTGAGTGATCCAAGTTACTAATTTATGGTAGTTTATTGTGCCAGCAATAAAACTTAATGCATATATCTTCAGTAAGGTAAGTAATTACTTGTTTTTTGTGTATAAAATCCTGCCACAACTCTTATTTTAAGGAAAAAAAAAGCCTAAACACAAATTTCCCATTCTTGGACTCACAAAGCCTTGAAAATCATGGCCACACACTGCAGATTGTATCTCAAAGAAAGACTAAGTAGTGCTTCTGATTTTCAGCAACAAGTAAAGGAGGCAGTGGCTGCAGTGAGCAGTGCAGACATGTCTTTGCCACTTTAGATGTCACAGATTTATGAAGGGAAAGATAAACACACTATGAAATGATAAACATTTTTCCAGTCATCGATAGCTATCATTTTCAAAAGAAGTACAAAAGCTTGACATTTGAAATTCTGTACCTTTCAAGAATCCCACTACATAATTCTAGCAAATTCCAACCTTTCCTTTCTCCAATAGTGCCCTTTTCATCCCTTTATAATTTTAGTGAATGTTAATGTGAGGATAAATTAGAACACTTGGAGACCATCTGGCTCCACTGGCAGACTTTCTCACTCCGCCTAATTGGGGTGAGGAGAGTGGACCGGCAGTAATGCTCCAAACCACTGTCCTAACCAAACAGCGAAGCCAAAAAGACCATTCCCGTCAACAGGTAGACACACGCATGGATACATATATGCCCCCCTGCTGTGGGAATGGACAATGGTACAAACAAACAAACAAACAAAATGAAACAGTTTCTTAACCTGGGTCGGGTGGCTCATGCATGTACTTGCAGCACTTGGTATTATAGTAGCAAGAAAGCCTCTTAAGAGAAAGCTGGTTAAGTGAATAAAAACCTCTAGCCTGGGTGGAGACTTAACATTCAAATTTTGACAGGTCAGTCAGTTGACAACAGAACCACCCCAGCAACAAGGCCAATTCACTGTAAGCCATGCTAAAGAGGTAGACAGAGCACCTAGTGTATGAATGAAATGGTGAACTTGTCCTACCTGAAATTACCACCTCTAGTGCAGTTGCTCGTGGACCATGCTGGCTCTAAATTGGCTTTTTTCTTTCTCCCCTCCACGCTCCTCAAGAGAGCTGCTAAGATTTACAGCTATCCTGCCTTGAGGAGTTTTCCTTTAAACTCCAATAAAATTGTCCTAAAGTTTTCATTGAGTTAATTCTTAAATCTTTTTATTAATGAGTCTAAGGACCGTAAGAGGGGATGCCATTTTTCCCATATCATTAGGAGTGTGAGACAAGAGAATTGGCATGAATTCAAAGCCATTCTCATAGTGAGCTCCAGGACAGCCAGAGGTACAATGTGAGATCCTATCTCAAATACACACACATACACACACACACACACACACACACACACACACACGCACGCACGCACACACACACACAAAGAAAAGAAAACCTAATCTAGGCATGTTGACACACCTGCAATCTTAGCACTCAGGGGCAGAGGCAAGAACAGAAGGAGTCCAAGGTCAATCTCCATTACATTGAAAGTTTTAAGTTACAAGTTTTAAGTAATCCTGGGTTATATGGGACCCTATCTCAAAACAATCAAGAAATTGGAATAAAGAAAGAAGGAAGAAAGGAAAACAAAGAAAGGAAGAAAGAACGAGAGATAAGGAGGGGAGCAGGGGAAAGTGAAGAAAGAGAGAAAGAAAGAAAGAAAGAAAGAAAGAAAGAAAGAAAGAAAGAAAGAAAGAAAGAAAGAAAGCTCTCCCAACAAAAAATACAGTTTAGCAATATCTTAATTAGATAACCACCTACTCTGCAACCTTGCCATTCCCTTGTTATTTGTCCAGAGGAATAAAACATATTCATACAAATATGAATTTTGTGTTTCTTTGTAACAGCCCCAAATTGGAAAAATATACAAGTTGTGATGACTAATATTGTCAACTTGACAGTATCTAGAATCGCCTAGAAGATAAACTTGTAGGCATACCTATGAGGGAACATCTTGATAAAGTTAACTGAGCTAGGAAGATTCATCCTAAAAGTGGGCAGATGACCTGGGCTTGGGTCCTAAACAACATAAGAAAAAGAGAGCTGGTAGGGGATGACTCAGTGGGTAAAGGACTTGCCTCACAAGCCTTGGCACCTGAGTTCAGATCCCTGGAACCCACTTAAAGCCAGGCACAGTAGCACAAGTCTGTAATCCTAGCACTCTTAATGCAAGATAGGAGGTGGAAACAAGAGAATCACCACAAGTTTGTGTAGAGACCCAGGCTCAAACAAGGTCAAGATGAGGAATAACATCCAAGGTTGTCCTCTGACCTCCACACACATGTACCACAGTATATTCATTCTCTCTCTCTCTCTCTCTCTCTCTCTCTCTCTCTCTCTCCCCCTGAGCTGAAAACTAGCATTCTTTACTCTCTGCTCCCTAATCATTAATGCACTGTGACTAGCTTCCTCAAGCTCCCCCACCATGATAGCTTGTACCATGGAACTGTGAGCCAAAATAAATCCTTCCTTAAGTTGCTTTTGTCAGGGTATCTTATCACTGTGGGAATGAGTTTCTGAGAAAGCCTCTTTGTAACAAGCAAACTGAACTTTTACATAACCTTGTAAACTAAGTTAACCATATGTTTTCAGAGCATTTAGAACTATGTACTTCTAAAAAGATGTAATCAGTCCTACAATGATTTGGAATCCCAATGTAATTAACTCTTACAGGTTAAGCTAAATGCATAGTGTTAATCTTTTACCATGTTCCCTATTTATAACTCAGTTACACCCCTTACACAGAATAATGTATGCAAGCATGAAATGTTGACAAAAACAACAAGCAACAACATGGGGGCATAAGTTGATGACATCTGTCTGTGGTTGTGTGCTGTTCTGACTCAGTAGGATCAGAAAAATAAGTTTTTCCTTTATAAATTGATATTAAAGGTTGTTCATATCATGTTTGATATGCTGTTCAATAAATATTAGAGGAGCCCTTTGTTAGGCAGTACAGCAGAATGGAATGGAATGGAACGGAACGGAATGGAACGGAACGGAACAGAACAGAACAGAACAGAATAGATCTTGTTCTGAGTGAAATTAGAACAAGATCAGGACAACTTTGGTTAAAATACTCCAAAAATGAAGTTTGTCCTTAAGGCAGCACCACCACATACAGCAGCAGAACAGTAAAACACAATGTCCTTTAGGAAGTGAATGAACAATCAGGGTGTGGTAAATTCATTCAGGGGAATAATATTTAGCAGAAAGAAAAGGAGGAGGTGGAGGAGGGAGAGAAAGAAAAGTAGGACAACCTCCCTCTCTCCCCACATATACATATACATCAACATAGATTAATCTCACTCATTCCACAGAGTGACAAGAGTACACACTCATAAAATTATGCAGTCAGAAATTTGATCACTGATGCAGTTTGGTGCACATAAGTAATATTTCATGATCCAATCACTTTTCCAAAGCTCCACTAGTGAGCATTGCTATGGTTGAGTACCAGTCCTTCAACACATGAGCTTTGGGGGGACAGTCTAGATCCAAACCACAACAAACATGATTTCAGTGAGTAACATTATCTAGACTTACTCTGGGGCTGGGGAGATGGTTCATTTAGTAAAAGCATAAGAGCCTATATTCAGATACCCCAGCACCTACACAAAAACTTAGGTATGGTGGCATGTGCCAGTAATGCCAATTCTTGGGGGGAGTGGACAGAAACAGAAAGATCCCTGAGGCTCACTATCCAGTCAGTCTAGTTGAATTGGTGAACTCCAGGTTCACCAAGAGATCCTATTTCAAAAAATAAGGTGGATAACAATAGAAAAAGACATTAGATGTCAACCCTGGCCTCCACACACATGAGCACACACATTTGTGCACACAATGATTGTATTTCACTTTAAATGTTATTTCCAAATTACCATCAATAAAATTATCTGTGGAAAATTTCACAGAAATTAAAATGTAATCAGTGGTTTCAAAGGACATTCTCTCATTCACCAACTCTAAACTTAACATTATGTCACACAAATATGGCTCACGTGTGCCTAATGTGGTATTTTTTGAAATTTTACATAGATCTACAAGTGAAAGTATTTTATTTAGCGACAAATTATGGAACTCTAAGGTGTAATGTGGTCATTGTCATGCTGTAGATGTTTTTTGACCAAAAAAGTCTATGTGTGTTCTTAAGAGACTGTTGAATGGTGTATCCCTGGATAGGACTCCTATATTGAACCTCACCCATCTATGGCTCAGGGATCATTGTGGAAGAAGAGGTGTAAATACTGTAAGAACCAGGGCTGGTTCATCAACTTAGGGAAGCAGAAGTTTTCAGGGTACTAGAGGCCTGCACATGTCAAATTGTGGCAATGATGGCATTGAGCACAGGACCCACACCAACTCAAATTAGATAAGGGCCCAGAGAAGAGCAATAGAAATTGGTGGTGGGCCAGACCTAGACAGAGAATTACTGGAAAGTGAGTACTACTAGGAGAGGAGGAGTATGCCTTGCTCACAATCTGTAGATAGCTTGGCCAGACTCCAGTGGATGAACTTGCACTAAAGGACATCTGGGCACTGTATAGGACTTATCATATATGATGGAATACATTTTAAGGCCTGGAGGGGGGTTGGGGAGATAGATACAGGAGGGGGATCTAAATTTTATTAAAACTGTTGTATGAAATGCATAAAACTCAATAAAACATTTTTAAATAAAAATAAAATAAATCCAAGGAAATTTTTTAATTTAAAAAGATGTATATGAAATACATGAAAATTCAATTAAATTTATATATATGTATATATATATGTATATATATATATAATGAAAAAGAAAGAAAATTCACTGAGGAGGCAATGACAAACAGAAAAGAGCCTCCTGTTATTGCTACACCATTAAAAACCCAAGAGAACAAGAGAATGCTTCTAATAACCAAGTGTCTAGGAAACCTAAAAAAGGATGTGGACATATTTTACATATCACAAAATCTATATGAAACTAATTCAATCAGTCCTTTCAATGTAATGCTGTAGGGACTCTTGTTCACATCATTAAACATACTTATTGGCCAAATTGGGTCTACTTTACTCTATGCTTCAGGGAGTTATTAAAATGCTGTAGGGACCCAGAGATTGTTTCCAGGTGTCTACATGTGCTGAACCTTTGGGACTCTTTAATCACAGTCCATTTTTCTATGGTAAATGAAGTGACTATGAATTTATTGTCACACCAGTCTTTGTGAATATCAATGGCTATTTGCTCATAATACATTTATAGAGTTGGACTGTCCAATCAGAGGTCCTGTGTCAAGGTTTCAGGACCACACATACGGGTTATCAGGATGTCAGAGACGTTTCTGTTTGCACATCTGCCAGAATTGAGTTGACGATCCCTTTCCTTCCAAGCCCTCTGGTCCCCTTAGCATTGCTGCAGAGAGATGCTTTGCTGAGGGAGACACACATTCCAGCTCTGCTCAGTTGGGTCCAATTCTCTGTTTACTTTGTAAAGCAGAGGTGTAGCTGAGGCCCAGCCCCACAGCAAATGTTGCTGTTTATTTCCCCAGGGGTCAGACGTTTAGTTGTACATTGCAGACCTTACACTATTTCAGAGTAAAGCGTCTTTTCTCTGCTAAAAGCCATACAATTAGCATCAGAAGCTTTCCTTAGAGCCACTCTCCATGTGCTGTCTGCCTCTAGTCTGCCAAGCCATGGTATACTGTGCACACAGCCCTTCATAGACAGAAGAACATGCTTTGCCTATTGGGATCTAGGTTAGCTGCATGTTATGGAGCTCCACCTCAACAATGGCTGAGGAGACAATGTTTCTCATGCCACATTCTTAGGTGACTGCCCACTGCTATCTGGGCTTCTCTGATGTACTACCTCACTACTCTGGCTTTCTTTGACCAGATCTGTACAGAATGGAAGCCAGTAAGAAGGTGTAAGGTGTATTCCTGCTCCTCTCCATGGAGAAACAGAAGTACCTCAGGCTACATCCCCTCCCACACACCTATACCTTTTCACACATCCAGAGGGCATCCCAATGTCTCCTTCAAGACACATCCCCAAATTACCTAACTTCATCCCATTAGGCCCTACCTCCTAAAGGTTCCACCACTTCCCAATAGTGATTACCCCTGGATAGAACACCTCTATCAAACTTCTGCCTCCCAAGGCTTAGGGATCATTGCAGAAGAAGAGGTGGAAAACTGTAAGAAACAGAGAAGGTTTATGACCACAAGGAAACAGAAGTTTTCAGACAGTTGGTCAGTTACTCATATAAACTCACAGCAATGTTGACAGCATGCACAAATCCCCCATAAGCTCAATTCAGACAAAATCTGAGCATATAGGTGGGAAGGTAGATAAGAAACCCCAACCATACCTTAGGAACTATTGGCAACCAATGGCTGCTGGGAAGGGGAGATTCAGTCTTGTTGAAGGGAGAGACTCTTGATAGGTTGACCAGGCTCTAGTGTATGAACCCTTGGCCTGGGGACCAAGCCATTAGCATGGGGCCACTGGGGTATGGCAGATCCAAATGGCAGCAAATACAGAACCCACATGCAGCTGAGGAACGTTATCACTGCTTTCCTGGTCAGTAAAATTTTGGAGGTCCAACAGCTTTTTTTTTTTTTTTTTACTTTTTATCCTCTTCAGTCCAAGCTGGCAATGTTTCTCCTGGCATAAGATTCTTATAACCTTTAAGGTCACACATATATATCACGGGGATTCACTCCAGTGGACAAGAGGCTTGCCCACCAATACCTGCTAAACAATCCCATCTCCAGTTTTCCTTTGCTGTGGTGCCTGGAAGAAAATGTCCTTATGCTTCCTGGATGCTCTCTGGTTTGAGCATCTGTGAATAATTAAAAGAAACTTCTATGTCACTCAGTACTCTGACCTTTGGATCCTCCTAACATGTTTACAAAAGGTTCCGAGCCTTCAGCCTTTTCTCTAATGGGTGATGTTCTGAGACTAAATATCTTCATTGCAGTGTCTTCTGTAACCTGCGCAGAGTGGGGTTTTCCCTAAGCATCAGGTGCTGCCTTCCTTGTTTGGTGGTTGTTCCCTTGCAGTGTCTCTGTGTTGTCATGTCTCCTCTAAGCTAAGATGCATTTGTAACACTTGCTTAGCAATCACAGCTTCACTTTCTACACAGCTGCAGATGTGCCCAGGTATCTTCCAGCTCCTGTTCCAACTTCTGATAATGGTCCCTCCCAAACACCGCCTTCAGTGTCCATGTTTCTACCAACATGCCGTTGGCAATTCAGATAGTCTTTAAGCTTAATGTATGCCTCTCTCCCTCTGCCTACTTCCCAATTTTGGAACCATTTCTACATTTTCAGGAACATGGTGCCTTAACACCCACTTTATGGCTCCAAAGGCATGCACAAGCTTTGTAATTAGGGCATAACAAATTCTAAAAATTAACAATTAATTATTAGTTTCATTTTACCCTTTCCCTTTCTATTTCAAGACAGCATTGTTTCTATTGGTACAAAGTTCTCAACAACCTTATGGGTCACATTATGGTCATCATGGTACCTCCCTCCAGCTAAAAAAAGGCTTGCCCCAAATCTTTCCTAAACAGCCCTATCTCAATCATTAATAAAATTCATTATGATGCATAATCCATTAAGGTACTAGGCTACCACTGATATATTGTATAGGTTGTGTTTCTCTCTGGAGGCTCTAGAGGAAGATCCATTTTAATTTTTTAATTAAAATAATTTTATTGAATTTTTGCAAATTTCATACAATAGATTTTGATCATATTTAGGTCCCCGCCTATATCTGCATCCCCTCTTTTTAACTGTTCCCACATGATTTCTATGATCTATACATATATATAAATTATTACATAAAGTTCTATGAAGTCACATTTGTGTCCTCAAATGAACTTTCATATGGGTTCATCCACTAGAGCTTGGTCAACCTATCAAGAGTCTCTCCTTCAACTCAAAAACCTTTGAAGTAAATGGTTTCTACCTTCAACACCTGTTATGTGCCAGACTCCTTCAAGTAAGAGAGGCCCAGCCTAAGCTTGGGAATCTGGGGTGGGTCGACCATAAAACACCTCGTTCTTGAGAAGTGGAGATAGACTTTGCAGAGTTAGCCAGGAAAATGGGAGCTCCCAACACTCCCTACCATAGAGAACCAACCTGGTCCGCATGTAAGGAAAAGGCAGTGATTTGAGAACTGGGCACATACGGGAGTAACCTGGTAGGGAGCCCCCAAATTGCCTATCTTTTCTGCTCAGTTTCGAGCAGGCCTGGTTCTCCCCAGCAAGGCTGGTTTCCCAGTGAGCACTGAGACTGATCTGTGACATAACAGCACCCAGGTCACCCAACCTAAGTAGCCTCCAGGCCACTCCCAACACACACTGCAAACAAGCGGTTCCCCACACTCACACATGTGAGTAAACCAGATGCTCAGTCAAGGCTTTCAGACATAATAACATGCAAGAATAGGGCATGAGAAAAGTAGTCACGTTGCATTTTTCCTGACAGGAAGGTTTTGCGCCTCTAAAGGAACTCGGTTTGTTTGTCATTTGTATTCTCAGATGACCATATGCAGCTTTCTTTGTCTGCCCACCACAGAAAACCGGGCAAAGGATAATTACAGCTGTGTATCAAAAAGCAGAAAGTGGGAGGAAAAAGCACTCTGCAGCAGAGACCTGGTGACCCCGGAACCCATTAGCACCATTCTCTCCTGAAAGACATTCTAATGCCCACATTCTCCTCCACAGATCTAATTTGGTTAAAATAGCTTCCGAATACCTAAGAAGTTTTTGGTTCATTCAGGCTTTCAAAGGCAGGAAATACGGTTAAATTCAGAGGTGAAGATTTTAAAAGATTCTTTGTTGTCATTTCTTTTTGATAGAATTTTTTTTCCATTGAAAATGTCAGTCAGATTGCATTGCTCCTTCAGTGGAAACCAGAGGTGACTCCACCTCTCTGCTGTCCCCCCAGACGGGCCTCCATTCCAGTGCCTCCTGAGCGCCAGGCTGAATACTGACTTCCCACAGTCTCATGCTCTGTTATGCTCAGCACAAGTCCAGCTCAGTGTCATTAGGTCATCCTTCCCGTCTAAGCAGATGTTCACCATTTTTGTCTTTTAGACTGTACCAGACACCTCGGGATCTCACAGTGCTCTCAGCCCCTCATGCCCACAAGGGATGGCTTCTAGGACCACCTGAGGGCACCACAAACCTTGAATACTCCAGTCTCAGAGAAAAACAATACACATCCTCCAGCATCTCTGGGTTACTTAGAAATACCTGATAAAAAGTGTATGATACATAGTTTTTAGACTGCATTGTTTAAGGAATGATGGCAAAAAAGAAAGTCTGTAAATAATCAGTATAGGATTAAGTCCAGCTGGATGTCCCAGGTTTAGGAATGAAATGGAGAAGCCAGATCCTGACTAGGGTGACAATGAAGAGATGAAATTAGAGAGTAGAATTATAAAGGTGTTAAAATGTCATGGTTTGCAAATGGTGCACTTATATTGAAAACAGAAGAGTTCAGACAGTATCAGAACTATCACTTAAATCTAGCTAAGTTGTTGGATGGAAGGGGAAGCTACAAAATAATTAATTAGGTCTATTATCAACAGCACTTCATTAACAGAGGAAACTGTAGAAGCATAATATTTATAGTAACCTCAAATAACATTAAATTATTAGGAATAAATATTATGAAAGATATATAAGACTTCTCCACCAAAACAAACCTCTGAGGCATTGCTTAGAGAAATGAAAACCTCACTAAAAGGAGGAATATATGATGCTCATGATTTTGAGTCTTCCAAGATTTATTTGTAAATTCAGTAACATTCCAATCAAAATCACAGCAGGCATTTTTTTGGAAGTTAAAAGTAAATATCCAATATGTATCTGTGCTATTTATTTATGCAAATGAAAATGCAAATTGTCAACACAATCTTGAAAAATAAGGATAAATTGGAAATTCAGCATATCAGGACTGGTTATAAAACCACGATGATTAGAACAGGGGTGATGGTTTGAATATAAAAATTATCAATGAAACATAATATCATGAAATAAAAGACATGATCTTTAAAAAAAATGATTAACCAAGAACTCATAAGAAAAGTTTGAGTTCCACTCATGTTGTATATTAAAAACAAAGTAGATTGTACAGCTAAACACAAAAGATAAAACAATAAGGTTTCAAGAAGGGACTGTGAGGAATGGCCTTCTTGAGGAGTAGGCACAAAGAACACTACCATATTAGAAAAGACTCATAAACTGCAGTACATTGAGATTACTCACATGAGCTATTATTCAAGGTTGTAACAGAGGTTGTAAACCATGCACAGGACTCAGACAGAGCACTCAAAGAACATCTGCAAATGAGCACAAAAAAGACAGTAATTGTAGAGTGGTGGTAGAGTGGTCAAAGTATCTAAATAGACACTTTACAGTATCCTCAGTTATCAGAAAAGTTGAGAATACCCAGTACACACCCAGAACACTATGAAACCCAAAGGATGCTACTGGTGTGGAGGCTGAGCAAATGGAATTTAGTTTCAGACTGAAAGCAGGAATCAGTCCAAAGATCACAAACAACAGAATGGGTAAAGTAACTGGCAGATTCACACAATGAAATGTTTTGAAACAACAAAATGAATAAACTCTGTTACATGCCAAGCCCACCAGCTAGTGAGTCTCACAAATGGTGTCAGGCAACTGAGACTGGAAGATGCACAGAAACATATGGTGTGCATCCAAACACAGACAAAGCTAGTCCATGGTGTTCACAAGCAATGGCTCCCACAAGGCCTGATAGAAGAAAATGGGTCTCTGGGGAGGGGAGATTTTCACAAAAATCCATCAAGCTGTATATTTATTATTTCCTATATGCACAATTAATCTACCAAGTTCCTTTTTAATTATTAAATCAGTAGGTCCCCCTCTAATCTGCACATCTGCTTTCATAAATGTGACTGACAACACCCAGTATACTGGATCCCACTGCTTCTGTCAGAACTGCTACCTAGCTATATGTGTGGTATTTTCTTTTTCCCAATTTACTTATTTTTATTTTATGTATATGAGTGTTATGCCTGCAGGTATGTAAGTGCACCTATGTCATGCAATGCCTGTGAAAGACAAAGTTATGGACCATGGTTAGCCACCATGTGGGTGCTGGGAGTCAAATCTGGGTCCTCTGCAACAGCAACAATGCTCTTAATTGTTGAACCATCTCTCCAGTCCCAGGAGTGGCATTTTCCGAACTCTACCCATTCATGCACATGGTCATGCTTTCCTATTGACCGCAGGGCCAACTGTGAGTGCTCCAAAAACTCTTACTCATCTTTACTAGATCTAGTCCCTGCCTATGTGCACCCACCCAGTGCAGAAGCAATGCGGGGCACACAAGCCATGTTTCTGCCCATTACCTGGAAGGGAAGGTGATCATCAAAATCAAGGTCCTAGGCCACATGTTCAGGCTGGTTATCTCTGCACTTACGATTGCAGAAGGCCAGCTTCACCCCTAAGAGTGACTGATCTATCACTTTAGTGAAGGAAAGTCTGTCTATGCAGTGCTAAGTATATGCTGGGCATTTTGCCAAGTGCTAGAGATCTAAAGCTGAGGTATACAGTTCTTATTTTCCAGGTCCACAGATCAGGGAAAGAAGATCAACAGGTGGATGAGTACCGAACATAAGTCATGATGAGCAAACAGCAGATTTCCTGAAGAAACAGTGAGCTCTCCTCCCCAGGTGCTGGCAGAGCTGTGCACAGACAGAAACCAGGTATATGGGATAAGTCAGCCTAGATCATGGATAAACTCACTGTCTCTGCAAGGTCAGTGGGTCTAAGAGAAGGGTCCAAGCTCATCTGTCAGGATTCTACATCCTCTCTTTACTATTACTTTTCTCTGTAATTAGTAAAATGTGGTTAATCCTAGCTTTCTGGGCCTGCCAGAGCCCAGGCTTTGATTTCCAAAATTCTGGTAATATTACCACTGAGCTGCATTCCCAACCCACGGATTTTCCTTTATTTGCAGGATTAGACATGGCTGGAAAGAACAGAGTGTGAAAGAAAGAAAGGGCAGCTGTTGTGACTTCATGAGTAAGCAGGAAATGTTCCTAGAAATATGTGGGAGGTAGTTCTCCATCTGGGAAGGGGAGAATCCTCAGTGGTTTGGCCAGACCCTGGAGCTACTGAATGCTTTGTCTTGACTGGTGAGTGTATTAGTTACTGTGATAAAACACCATGACCAAGACAAGGCTGGAGCAGAAATCTGAGTATTCACATCTTCAAGCAGGCACAGGAAGCAGAGATACTGAAACTGGAAATGGGACCTGGCTAAATTCAAAGCCTCCACAGTGACATGGTTCCTCCAGCAAGGCCACACCTCCTAAACCTCCCCAAAGGTCAACAACCAACTAAAGTCAAGTATTCAAATACTTGGAACCTATGGGGCACATTTTCATCAAACCACCACAGTGAGTGAGAAGTACCATCAAACTTTCACAAGTGTTTGTTTTGGCCTTATCCCAGACACACAGTCATCCATCACCCCTGAGTCTTAATCTAAGTCACATGGGGTTCTTATGGTATGGTCTTTCATAAGGAACAGACATGTATGTGTTCCCTTTTAAATTAAACATGTTTTTTAATTTCAGTAACATATTTACATAATGCATTATATCTGTGATATGATCAACATGCAATGTAAGGAAACATAATCAGTATATAAAAATTACTAATGAGATGTTTAACGTTCTGTTTTTCTTTTTGTTATTGAAATCTTGTGGTTTTCATACAATACAGTTCGATGATATTTGGATCCCCTGCCCTTTCTGTAGCTTCTTTACTGCCCTCCAACCCAATTTAATGTATTCCCTTGTGTATATAACACAGCCTATAAAGTCTGATTTGTAACTCTAAGTGACCTTCAGTGTGGGTCCATCCACTGGGCCCACCAAGAGTCCCCTCCCTGTAAGTCGCTCCTGTCCTCCAAGCAGTCACCAATTGCCCAAATTCCATAGACTGGGCTGGCATTTCTTACCCAATTTCCCATGTCTATGCTAGGATTTGAGTTTGCAAAGGACTTGTGTGCTCTGTCACCATTGCTGTGAATAATTGACCAGCTATCTGGAAAACTGTTTCTTTGTGGTCATCCCCCCTCTCTGGCTCTTGCAATCTTCTTGCCTCCTCTTCCATAATGACCCCTGAGCCTTGAGGGGCAGAGGTTTGAAATAGATATCCTATTCAGGGATAAGCACTCTGTGGCCTCTTGTTCTCTGACCATTGGCTGATTGTGGACTTCTGTATTAATCACCACCTGATGCCTAAGAAAACTTCTCTGGTGAGAGTTGAGAGATTCATTCATTCTACATGTAGAGGTTATACTGAGGATGTGTCACTTAGAGTTAAGCATCTCATAGACAACACTTATTAGTTTGATTAGTTCTGGAACTATGTAATAGTCTCCATCTGTTGCAAAAAGAAGCTTCTTTGATGAGGAGTGAAAGGTACATTTGTCTATAAATATGAGGATGCATGTTTAGAATAAAGTAACAAATTACATTTGTCTAGGAATGTGGCAAAAGTAGGTTTTCCTCTAGGATCTATGACCTCTCCATCCATGTGTATTTAGCTATGTTTACAATACCAAGGAATTCCCTCCCATTGAGTGGACTTTAATTTCCAGTTAGACAGCTGTTGATTGTCCCCAGGAAAAATGCCACTATTACACTAATAATGATAGCTTACTGGGACTGTCATTGTTATTAATTAGACTTTGCAACTGGGTAGGACCATTGATGGGTTTTCTCCTTTAGCACCTTGTATACTACCCTCCAGTACCATGAGATCTAGTCTATTTTTGAGACAGTGTCATACTGTGTAGCCCTAACTAGCTGAAACTCCTTATGTAGAAAAGGCTAACCTTGAACTTATAAAGGCATGCTTACCTCTTCCTCCTGAATGCTGACATTAAAGACATGACACACAACACCCTGCATCTGTATGTGTGTCTTCTTAATCATTGATGTTTCAAGGATCACTTAACTCGGGACAAATGCAAAAGGGTCACTATTAATTATTTCAAATATTCATATTCAAATAGCATGATGATAAATATTAATCATCATGCAAAACAACTCATAAAAACAAGTGTGTTTTACTAGCTGCTTTAAATGTTAGATTTTAGAGACCAGGAGAGAGAGAGGGGGAGAGAGAGAGAGAGAGGAGAGTTAGGAGAAAGACCAGTGCCAGACCTTCAACAGATTAAGACTGTTTATTCAGCACAGTGAGTGACTGCAGGGTGGAGGCCTTGGGGGAGGGGCTGATCAAAGGCTTTATAGTGTGGGGAGAAGGGCTTAGACACGGGCACAGTCAAACAGTTAGAGGGAGGGTACGTGTAGGTTAGGACTTTCTTGAGAGGTTTACAGCCCACTCCTTCCTGGCACTATTTGCTCCAGTTTATCTTGAGAACAGAGATTCATGATCTCTTCTTCCTGGGATCATTTGCTCAAATAAGACAGGCTGTCTTGGGAAACTGGCTGTCTCAACAAATAGTCCTTCCAGGAAGGAGGGGAGTGGCTGATCGACAAGGCCAGCAGCAGGCTCAGAGGCAGCTGGGGTATTCTGTCATTGAACATTTCCATGTTGACTTTTTTTGTTTGCTGCAAAATGTTCATTTTAAAAACGACACTTTCAAGACTTGCCTGGGCTCCTGAAAACATTGTTTGGAGGCAGGTGGTGTGTCCTTCACTGTTTGTTCACCTGAAGAAGAGCTCATGCTGGTTCTGGATGAGATGGGGAAAGCAGTCACATCTGCCTTCCAGTTAAGCTGAAGAGGGTGCAGGCAAGGCCAGGGATGAGCATTGCCAATGCAAAGAGTGGTTGAAATGAAAGATGTAGACCTCTTGGGATGCAGATTGGTAGTTAAATGAGTATTCAAGCACTGTGGAGCACCATGCTAACAAATTGCAAGCAGAAGCAGTGAAACAAAGGGTTGGCCTTGGAAGAGCTCAGCTTTCAATGAGTCCAGATTGTACTGTATCTATGCAAAGGTTGGGATGGCAGGAGAAGAGACCTCTAAGCCAGAGGCCCCTCACCAACACTCCTCCCCTTAGGAAGAAAGTAAGAGGTCGAGCTCCACACACAGTGGATGACTTCTCCCAGGTTATCTTAGAGCTTCCTATACATTATCTGCAGAACTCTGGGTGGAAAACCTGAGAGAACAGATGATAGAAGAGCTAGAATCCAAACAGCTAGGAGTCTGTTCCTCCACACCCCACAACAATGCATTAGTTCACATACAATTTCATGAAGGTCTCACCCTGCTCAAGACCCCCTGTGCAGCCTGTCTGTATTAAGGGGCACATGACTGGTAGGTGGGGTCTTGGGCAGTGACTGGGCTCAAAAGTTCAAACTCAAGTATACTGTGAAAGCCCACAGATGGGTAGGATATTTCTGTCTCCATCCTTGCTTCCTAAGGCCCTGTCTTAGAGAAGGCACTAATTAGAAAGCTTGTTTTTAATTCCCTCACAGCACAGACTGCTAACATGGCAGATATTTTGGAAGGCCACATTGGCCATCCCATGGTGGGTCTTGTCTTCTGCTACCTGGCATTGCTGCTGTCAGCCCCTGTGTTTCTTTTGAAAACGCCTGTGTGCAGGGATGACCTTCTGCTCTGCAGGCCCACAACCAGCACAGGGATTAGAGTAGATCACAGATCCTTGTCCACCAGGTCAAAGGTGCCAAATGGAGACACCATTGCTCTGTGGTGGCCGCAAAGACTAAGCATAGGGTCCATGGCATCCACTTTGTGATAATCCAACATACTATGATGAGCTGAGTTCCTCCCTTTTGTATAAGGCCACCAGCTTGATGAGCTGTCTCTCACTCAGACAGGCAGTACCATGAAAAGTTTGACCACAGGGCTGTTCCAGGAAGAATTAAACACAGAAAAATACCCCCACAAAATCTGGAAGGTCTCAATTTATATCTTACAGTTTTTGCAACCTTTTGTTTAATGCTTATCTGGCTTGCTTAATGCTTAACTGGCCTCTGTAACCACTTGCTTGCCTGCTGCAGGAACAGAAACAAATATGTCATGCCTACTACAGGAGTAAATATGTCACACCTACTGCAGGAAGAAACATGTATGCCTGCGTGATCTTGTATAACCACTGGTACATCAGGATGCTTTATAAGCTCTGTTCTCCTCTGAGTCAATACTGTGCTCTCTAATTCTTGGCCCAGAGAGTGCAATCACTGAGATTCAGCTGATCCAGAACATCTGGAATCTGAGTGGTCCTTCCCAGTGGTCTTGGCTCCATAATGTTATTACCAGTTTCTCTAGCCAGGCTAGCCCAGCTCCTGAAAGCCTGGTCTCAGAGTTCTGGCTTATCTCAAGTGCCCACCAGCAAGAGTGGGAAATACAGGGCAGCTGCACTTCAGTGGGAACTCTTGTTCCTCTGTCAGAGAATGCATCAGCAAATGAATCTAACTCACTCCCCCTAGCAGCCTCCACCCAGCTAGGCACACCTGCTCCCTTCAGACACCCTGCAGCCTCTCTCCCTCCAGGCAGCGCTCACCACAGAGGCTCCACTTCTGATCTTCAGCAGCTGCTCCCATCTGACAGAAAAATCCATTTCCTCCCTGAAGTCCTAGTTAGTTTTTTTAGCAACACAGACATCAACAACCTATGAGAAGGAGATTAAAGACCAGCAAAAGCCAGTCCTCCTGCAGTGGCCAGGGCCCCTCACAGAGAACACTTTGGCCTCGTGCTACTGTCCCTTGGTGCAGTCTAAAAGCAAAAAACTAAAATCAGTAGTAAAAATTAGGATGTTCTAGCCTGTCCCACCCCTACCCTGGGTAGCCTAGATAGGTGACATCACTCAGGGTGGGGCTAAGGGTGAATAAGGTCATTTAATCAGTTGATAAATTCATTCTAAACTGAAAAAAAAAAAAGCAGCAGAATTTAAATATAGTCATCTTGCTTCCTCCAAAGGGGATTGGTTCCAGGATACCCGTTCCAGTCCAGAATTCCTGGAAGCTCAAGTCCATTATGCAAAATGGCAGTGCCTTTACAGAGAACTCAGACGCCTTGCTGCATCAGTTTTCTCCAGATTGTTTATAATGCCTAATGCAATGTAAACGCTTTGTAAATAGTTGTTATACTGTGTTATTTAGGGAACGCTTTAGTACAAATACATTTTCCCTTAATAGTTTCAACTCTGAGTTCACGGACTCTGTGATTATGGAACCTGTAGATAGAGGGAGCTGGTTGTTATAAAAGGTAGACTGTGGGAATGAGGACAGGAGAGGAGGAAGTGGCTGAGTACCGAGCATGGCAGTTGTGGTGCTGGAGAAGAGCAGTACCTGCCACCCATCCAGCAGGGCTGAGGGTGTGGAAACAGTGGAGAAAACAGGATTTTCCTTTCACAAATTCCCCTCTAGGTTTTGCATCAATCTCTCTCTCTCTCTCTCTCTCTCTCTCTCTCTCTCTCTCTCTCCAGTTTCTCCCTGTTGCCTGTTGCCCCAGCAGGCCTAGAACTTGCTGTGACCCAGGCTGGCCTCAATCTCACAGACATCCTTCTGCCTCTGCCTCTCAAGTGCTGGGATTAAAACATGTGCCACCATGTTCAGCTCAATGCCCTTAAGACCTTTTGAGTCAACCTTGTATTCCCAAATGCCCTTTAGATGTGATTTCCTCCTCTAGAGCCTGGTTAACCGACCCAGCATCACACCCTTAATGAAAACTGACTCGCCCTCTCTCTCAGCAGCTCTGGGTTGCTTGTAGTTCCTCAGGTAGGGTTGGAATTTCTTACTCACTTCCCTGATTTATGTTGTGATTTTGTCTGGCTTGAGCTTACATGGGTCATGTGCGTACTGTCAGCATTGCTACGAGTTCATATGAATAACTGCCTAGCTGTCTGGAAAACTCTGGTTCCTTATGGTCACACCACCTCTGGGTCTTACAGTGTTTCTGCCACACCTGCAATGATCCCTGAGCCTTGAGAGACAGAGGTTTGATATAAGTGTTCTATTCAGGGATAAACATTCTACAGACTCTAATTCTCTGCACATTGGCTAGTTGTGGGTTTCTGTGTTAATCACCATCTGCTCTGTAATGGTACGTCATTGATGAGAGCTGGGAGATGCATTCATCTATGAGTAAAACAATAAGACATCAGGAGTCTAAGATATGTATATATATATTATGTCTACATATAATGTCTACATTAGGTAAATTGAAATAGGAAGATCTACTCACTGTAGGTGGTACCATTTCTTGGCCTGGGCTCCTGGACTGTATAAAATGGAGAAACAGTCATTGCTGTCTTCTTCCTGTCTGTGGATACAGTGTAACCAGATGTTTTAAATTCCTGCTGCCTGAGCTTTCCCACCATGATGGACTGTATCTTGAACTGTGAGCTATAATAAACCTTTTCTTCCTTAAGTTGCTTTTGTTACAGTATTTTATCATAGCAACAGAAAAGTAACTAAGGCAACTATGACTAGAACTTTAAACTAACTGGCGAGAAATACATTTCCTGTTTAGAGAACTAACAGACTTCCTGAACTTTGGTAGAACACATACCTCACTCAGTAAAATTGACCCCCTAAAACTTTTACCCCTCTCTACAAAAATCCAAGAATCCTTTGACATGGGTCTTTGGGCCTGGGTTGTCTATTTATCGGAGTAGCCTGAGACTTTTCTCTGGATCCTCAACTGATTTCTGGTTTTGATGCAATGGAGCAGTTTTCTGCTTCTGTCTTGGACATCTAAGTTATAACAACTTTCTTCCACAGTCTCTATTCTTTCCCTGGTTTTTAATTCCAGTCAACAGATATCTCAGTCCCCTGACCTGAAGTCCTAAGGGATTGGCCTGCTAATGCCACACTGGCATTGCTGTGACAAGAACCTACCTGCCACCCCCATCTTGGGAGCCCCACTTCCAGAATGCCTTGTGGATCTTGCTCTTCCCCAGGTATCCACCTGCCTCAGTTCCTTCGTTAACATTTCTGTGAGGCTGTGCCTCCTCACCATCCAATCTAAAAGGATTGACTGTGGTTTTCTTCCCAGAGTTCACCACTCCTTCGACACTTAATTTCATTTTCTGTATCTTTAACTTAAATGCCTAGCAACTTGTGTGGTACAGCGACTAATCTCAGTAATTCCCTCATGACTAACTGTACTCACCAGCACAGGCAGGACATGAGGGAACTCATACTCGGCCTAGGACTCCCTCCTGAGGAAAATTTGATAAGAGAAAGCATGGTATACATTCCGAAGAAAAACAGGTCAGAAACATGTGCAGGTGTTCAGTGCATTTCTTTATCTGGCAAGGCTACTCTGTTCAAAGGTAGGACACTGCTAAATAGTGCCACTGATTTATGAGAGTCAGGTCTGGGCATGTGCTGTTAATGGGTCCATGACACAGCCTTATTGGGGATTTCATATCAGGATGGCAATGGCCACATAACCATGCAGAAATGCCCACAACATGTCAGAAGGAGTAGAGAGTCATGTTTTCAGTATGCCAATACCTAGAGGTCTAATTTTCTAGAAGTAATCCACAGAGGAATTAATAAGGAAGTTACCTAAGAAAACATGTCTGCAGATTTTACCTCTTTACCTAAAATTGTATCAGTCACTTTTTGTTGCTGTGACAAAATACCATGACCAAAACAAGTGTTTATTTTGGCTGATGGCTCCAGAGGGAGACGCTGTAATGGCGGAGGACATCACGGCAAGACAACGGAGCAGGAAGCTGTATGATAAATGCACAGGAATCAGAAAGGGCGAACTGGAAGTGAGACAAGGGTATACACTCTCAACGGCCAACCACAATGACACATTTCCTCCAGCAAGGCTGTGCCACCCAAAGGTTCCACAACCTCCCCAAACAGTGCTACCAACTAGTGACCTAGTATTCCAATACTTGAGCCGGTGGAGAATAATACTAATTTAAAGTACCACATGGTCTCTTTCCGATTTGAAATTAAAGAAGCAAAACTATGATGATCTTAAACCCATCTGGGTCATTCTAGTTTTTAAAATTATTTTTAAGGCTAATCCATTTGATCACATGAATTATTTTTTTATAACAAAGGAAAATGTTAGTCTGATCTAGGTGGGATAGACCATCTCCCTACTCCTCCCCACGCTGTATAGTTCAGAAATGCTGGAGACAGGTGATAGAGGACTCTGAAAAGTGAATGGTGGAGACATTGCTTTGGAACCCAGGATAGGACCCAGAATGAAAGCGTGGTGGCACCTCCACAGCCTCCTCCAACAGAAGGAAGCAACCCAGGTTTGGTGCCACCTGGCCCAACTGAGCCAGAGAGATTTATTCCTTCCTTCTTCAGGTTGAACACAAGTCCACCTAAATCCCTGCTGACTATGAACGCTCTCCTTCCTCACGTGGCTGCTCTCCAGCCTACAGGCGGGTCACAAAAACACCCCAAGGAGGATTCCACCCCTAGATCGCCTGGACTGGGAAGTGCTCATCATCCCTTTTATGCAAACAGAATATCTTGGAACAAGTAAGCAAATCAGAGTACACATAGGGCACAGCCTGCAGCAAGGCCAGAATGGTGCCTCCATTTAATAAAGAACACTCAACCTCCATGCGCAGAAGCAAAGTAGCTGTGAACACTAGGAATGAGAATTTTTCTATGAGTCATCCACATTGTTCTTAATGAAATAAGATTGGGGTGGAAGGATGAGATGGAAGAGAGAACAAGGTACAGAACTACCTGAGCCAGAGGACCATGAACTTCCTAGGTGAGTTGAGTTCCTCCCGGTGAGCAATCCCTCCCTAGCCACTTAGTGACTGCACCCTGAATGTGTGTGCGTGCATACACATACACACACATATATACACATTTTCTCAAGAGTTGTCCTCATATACCCTTCATTCTCCAGGGCTCTGTCACAATACTAATACATCCTGGATTAAATATGCTTCACAAATGAATTATTCTGACTATTGGATAAAAAATACTTGATTCCACTGCTGTGTTTGGGGAGCAGTAAAGGGCTCTTTGCTGCCATTATCCCTGCTCAACATGGGATACTGCACAAAAGAACCACACATATGTCGGTCAAACTGCTGGAGTCCCAGAGGGAGAACAGAGATGAGCATACTGATCAGGCTTTGGAAATAGCATGCCTCATTTAAAAACAGAAAATTATTGTTCTAGGCTGTTAAGTATGTAAAATACTATTTTAAAGAGACTTTAAAGAAGACTTTGGCTTCTGCAAGTCAAATTTCTAGACTTTTAAATAGCAATTTTAAAACTCCAGAGCAAAATAAAAGTGGATAAGATGCAGTTTGACATAATCTAAACGACTAAAGCCTGAGAAAGGAATAAATTACAAAACCTCTTGTCAAGGAACACTTTTATTTTTAAAATACACAAAATGTCTCCTTAGCAGTAGTGTATGTTCAAGGAATATACAATTTGAATGCTTATTTTAACATGAAAAGCAATTATCTGAAGGAAAACTGTGAGTAGTTTAGGAGAAGTGACAATTAAAAGGCACAGCTATTTTGGGTAGGTTTGTGTCTTATATAGAATTGCAAAAGGTATTTTTAAAACAAAAACATTTTCTAGTAGGGGAATCTTGGTAATTTAACTTGCATTTCTCATGGTTTTTTTCATAGGAAGACGACACTGATTTCCCATCATCCACCTGAACAATAAATACTGTTATTGACAAAGCTTTGTTCCAGTGTATGCTGTGGTGAGTTCCTTTTCTTTCCAGAGGGTCTTAGGGAAGTCTTCTGAGTAATGTCGCTGATGCAGCAGGTTTTCTTAGTCTTCAAATGATGGATAGCTCTTAATTCCATCCCACCACAACATGAACCACAAGGAGGTAGCACATCCCTACAGTGCAGGACACAGCCATCATTGGGAAACCCAACCTGAAAGAAAAAAAGCCAGTGATAGTGCCTGGTGTCTGGAGAAAATTAGGCGATACTGACTCCTTATAATGTTCTATTATTACAAAAGAATATGGCCTCAGGCTCATTATGTAGGGTTGGACTGATCATTCATTCAGAATGTGAGTCTTTTTGTACAAGGCCACTATTTCAATCTCTGGAAGCAGGGATATATAACTCAGAGGAAGACAGAACATTTGCTTAGCATGTGTGAGGCCCTGGGTTCACTCTCCAGCACCATTACCCCTAGCTCCTCCCCCTTCCAAAAATCTCTTGCTGTTTTCTTCAGCTGTGCCAAATAGCCATTACTGCTCTATGGAATTTCCCAAATAAATCCTGTTTCCACAATTTCACAAAGTCTCTCACTTGAGTCATGGGGAGTTACAAAGAAGGACTGGGAACTGAGGCTTTCTGTTACCTAAGATAACAGACATTGAAGTTTACATTTGCGTTTGGTGAGGTGTGAGCTGTATGGACAGGTATGCAACTATTCACAAAGGTTGTTATGAGGACCACATGAGTTTACACCTATATACCCTTTAAAAGAGAGTGTGGTCACAGTGAGTTCTCAACAAATGCTAGTCACTGCCAGAGCTCCTCCACAAATCACTGGCCCACAGCTCCTGCTGACAGAATTAGAGAGCACATAAAGCCAGAGCAAGCCTAAATGGGAACATGAAATATTTTTGACAAGGGAGAACTTGTCACAAATACACAGGGGCCTATTAGAGAATCAAATGCAACTGTTTTATTCTTTAAAACTGTGGAACAGAGTCATAGTTCTGAAGCAAAATAGTTATATTTCTCCCAGAACAGCCAAGAAGCCTTCCATATATATAGAAGACCCTAAAGAGAAGCTGGGCAGCAGGGCACTTGGGGACTCTAAAGAATGGCATGGCAGTGACTTGCTTTTTTCCCCCTCATGTATCCCTCTTGGGAGTTGACACATGGGAAATTCAATAGACAGTAGACTCCAAAAGAAGAAAGGACCCAATAAAAGCTTGTCCTGTAGTCAAAGGAATAAGAAAGAGGAAGCATATCTAGACAGAAATCTTGTAGCTAGGAACTGCACACCTACAGGCAAATACCACAGGGAAATTTTATTAATAAAACCTGCACTCTGCTCTCATCTCTTTGGCCACAGCCATAGAGGAAGCCTGGAATCCTATCAGGCTATGGCAAATTCCTCCTGGAGAGTCGGTGGAGAGCCTGGACTTTCACCCCTACCTGTGGCTTCCCTGGTTGGATGGCTCCAAAGAAAAACTGCAAGAACCAAGATCTAAAAGACCTTTCAGTTGCTGTAAGGCTGTGTTCCTACAGCATAGGCAGGCCAGTAGATTGATAGGGAGAAAACAATGCTATTCTCTGTGGTGATAGTAGAGATTCCACAGGGATTAGAATGACCCGGTCACTTAACAGTAAAATGCCCCCAGTGTGAGCATGTGTCCAGCAGAAACCCTGGAGTTCAAGTGCATGGATCTCTTTCCTACCAGCGCAGTCAGGACCTTCTCAAACTGAAGACACAATATCCACATGGTACTGGTTGCCAGGATGGTTTTTCTTAAACGCGAAAAGATATTAACAGATGCCATCAGGGTGATGTGGACCCTGACACCATCTAACAGACATTTTTTAAAGCAGTCATCATAAAAATAAAACTACTTCACAAGCAATTACAAACACAGTGGAAACAAATGGAAAATAAAAAAAGAAAGCTTCAGAAAAGAAACAGAAGACACAAAGGAGAGCCAAATAACAAAATGGAAACTTGAGGACCTAAATGGAAGAGCTTCGGTGGAAGTCTAACTGTATGGGCACACTAACATAAAGGAAAGAAACTGAACTTGAAGATGTCTAGAAAACAGGTCATAAAATTACTTATCCAAACATCAGAGAAAAAGTAAACTGAAAAAAGAAAGAAAGAACAAACCCTCAAGGCTGCAACGTGGCAAAAGATCAGACTCAGGTCACTGGAAGGAGAAGGACGAAAGTGATGAAAAGGTATTCAAAGAAATAATGATTAAAAGTTGACAAGATGTAACTCTAAAGATTTAGATGCTGAGTCCTAGAAAAGAGAAACCCCTCACTGAAATACGTGCCAACAAATTAAATTTCTTAAAGTAATTACAGTCCATGACAGAGAAATGACAGTGCTCACCTACAGGCTAAAACAGTAGTTTACTCATCAGAAACCACAGAGGTTGGCCAGAAATAGCACATTTTTCAATTGCTGAAAGATAAGTGCTACCAACCCAGATTTCTCTATCTATCACAAACATCATCCTCAGATTAGGAAGAACTAAAAGGGCAGCAGACTTAAGAGTGCTGCCAGAAGGTCTTCAAACGGAAGAGAAATGGTATCAGAAGGAGCCTGAGAATCAGGGAGGAAAGAAGCAAGAAGCTGATAAATGCAATAAACTTTCTTCTCTTCGGTTTTCAAATGATGCTGGATAGTTGAAGCAAAGTTTTTTAGTATTTTATTTATCATTTTTATTTTGTGTAGATGAGTGTATTACCTCCATGTGTGCAAGTGCACCCATCTTGGGCAATGCCCCAGGAGGTCAGAAGAGGGTGTTGGATTACCCTGGAACCGCAGTTACAAACAGTTGTTAGCTGTCATGTCAGTGCTGGGAACTGAACCCAGGTCCTCTGCAAGAGCAACCAGTGCTCTTAATCTCTGAGCCATCTCTCTAGCTCCACACACGCACACAAAAATTTAAATAGCATGAAGAAAGGAGTTTGAATGTTTATGTGTTTAAGGTGATAAATATACTAATTACTTCGGTTCAATCATTACACAATTTATAAATATGCATGAACATATAAATATACTCTTTTTTACATGTCTATGAAAAGTAAAATAAAAACAATCTGGGACCTACATGGTTCAGTAGTAGACAACTTGCTTACTGTGTACAAAGTCCCAGGTTCAATCTCTAGCACTATAAGAAGAAGAAAACAAGAGTAAAATAAATAATGGTATGAAAACAACAGAGGAAAATGTATTGTTTCACCATCCCATTGAAAAATACATATACAATAAATACATGAGTGCGTGTGTATAGCTGAAAGCTATATAACAAAAATACACAGGAATATTTAGGACAACTATGATTCAGATATGAGACCTAAGGGAAACAAGAGTCCCACATGTTACAGAATGGGTGAAATGCCAGTAGGAGGTGTTATGTGTGTGTTGACCACTGGCAATCTATACAAAGAGATGTATCCAGAAGCACTAAAGATAGGTCAAAATGGAACTCCGAAAAGTGATAGAGAACTGACCAGAGGGGGGATACTTTGACATCTTTCCTATGTCTATATCTTTAATTTCCTTCTCTTGTCTCATTGCTCTAGCTGAGACTTCAAGCACTACAGTGAATGAGAACATAGAGAATGGAGAGAACAGACATTTTATCTTGCTCCTGATGTTAGCAGGAATGCTTTCATTAATTCTCCATTTAGTATGACAATGACTGTAAGTTTGTCGTGTATAGCCTTCATTATGTTGAGATATGTCCTGTCATCCTTAGTCTCTGTAGGACTTATATCATGAACAGATGTTTGATTTTGTGAGATGAATTTTCTGCATTTATTGAGATGATTATGTGATTTCTGTCCTTGAGTCCATTTATGAGATGTTACATTTACTGATTTACATATGTTGAACCATTCTGTGTGCCTGGAATGATGACAATTTGATCTTGGTAGCTGAACTTCTTGATGTGTTCATGAAGATGGAATAGAATAGCTGACCCAGAAGTAAACCAAAACAGCAGTCACCCAATTTTTTTACAGTGCCAAAAATATGTATTTATGGTGTGAAGTTTTCCTCTGTCAGAATGAATCAGGCACAGGGAGCTGGATTGACACAGGAAGAAGTCAATAGAGTCAGGTGCCTCTCCCAACCAACCAGTGACTTGAGTTGTATGTAGGAGGAGAGGGAGTAGGTGGAGAGGAATCTGGGAATGAGCGGGGAGCTCTCAGCCAGCTGCAGGTCACCATCTTGGGGGCAGTCAGGAAAATCAGAGATCCTGGTGAAAATGTAAAATTCATGGCCCAGCCTCAGGAGGAGGATCCTACCCCCTCCCCAGTAATTGCCCTGTAAGTTAGCCCAAATAAACTCTGGTTTCCCAAACTGTAATTTGGCAAAATCATACTTCATTCATTTGGTTGTTCTAGACCTAGAGAGGTAGGTGAAGCCAAATGCCACAGGCCTCACTGAGAGAAAGTCTTAAGACAACATTGTAGAAAAGACAGCCTCTTTAACAAATGGTCTTGAGAAGGCTGGATATCCACACTTAGAAGAATGAAACTAGAACCCTTGTACAAAATCAACTCCAGGGGCTGAATTTGGCTTTGCAGAGAAATGGCTCCATGGTAAAGAGCACTGGCTGCTCTTGCAGAGGACCCAGGTTCAGTTCCCAGTACCTTCATGGTGGCTAACAACCATCCATAACTCCAGTTCCAGGGATCTGATACTCAGTTCTGGCTTCTGTGGCCATTGCACACACACAGTGCACTTACCTACATACAGGTAAAACACTTATACACATAAAAATAAATGAATAAATAAGCAAACTAAAAAAATGGATCAAAGACCTTGATGTAAGACCCCAAACTCTGAACTGTTAAAGGAAAAATGCTTGAAGATACAGGTACAAACAGGGACTTGAAGGACGCCAGTCCCTCAGGAAATAGTACCAGCAATTCACAGATGGGACTGTGGTAACTTGCGTATGAAATGAACCTTACAGTCTAGCGTGTTTGAACACTTTGCTTCAGCTGGTAGCTCTGTTCTGGAAGGCTTTAGAGCCTTCGAGAAGCGGAGTTTTGTAGGAGGAAGTGTCATGGGGCATGACTTGGAGTTTCATAGCCTGGCCTCACTTTATGCTTGCGGACTCAGTGTGACCAGAGGCCCCACGCTTCTGCTGCCATGGTGGCTGTGTCCCTTGTCAAACTGAGCCAAAGTTAACACTTCGCCATTTCAGTTGCTTCTTGTCAAGGATTTGATCACAGAAAATAGAAAAGTAGCTAAGAGTAGCATCCCATAAAATTCAAAAACTGCACAGCAAAAGAAACAGTTGATTGAATGAAAAGAGCCCACAAAATGGGAGTGAAATCTTTGCTAGCTACACTTCTGAAAGGGTATTAATATCTACAATATATAAAGAACTAAGGAAAACTAAACAATAAGAAATTCAAGAGCAAAGCCACCTAAACAACAAGAAATCAAATAGTCCAATCAATAAATGGGTTAAGGAAATGAACTGACATTTCCCCAAAGATGAAATATAAATGGTCAATAAACATGTGGAAAACGTTCAACATCAATAGCCATCAGAGAACTGTACATAAAACTACACTGAGATTCCTTCTTAAACCATTTAGAACAAATCATTGAGAAAACAACAACCAGTGTGACAAGAATGTGGGCAACAGGGAACCATGCACACTGCTGGTTAGAATAAACTAGTTCAGCTACTGTGGAAGTCAGGATGGAGATTTCACAAAACACTAAGAATATATCTACCACATGACCCAAACAACCCCAAGTTAACATACCACAGAGACAGTTGTAATAAATCTTTACTACAGTACTAATCACAAAGTTATGGAACCAATCCAGGTATCCAGCAACAGAGGAATGTGTAAAGAAACAAGATCTATATACACAATGGAAATTTTCAGTCATAAAGAATAAATTCCTCCTGTTTGCAGGAAAAGGTATATAACTGGAGATAATCATGTCAGGAAAATTGTCAGTCCACAAAGACAAATGTGTTTTCTCTCATTTGTGGATCTTATATTTTATAGAGGCATAAAATCATGTATATATACATGACATGAAATTAGAAATGAAACAGTCTAGGAAAACAAGAGCCACTGACAGGAATAAGTGAAAGAGGAAGGAAAGGGAGTATGCGATGAAGAATGTGTTCAAAATATAATATATAACTGTTAACTGTCCTTATTACCACAGTATTATGTAAAATGGACATACATGATGAATTTAAATCTTCAACAATATCTATATGCAGTAAATTACAAAATGGAAATGAACAAAACCAAAGAAGATAAGTGGAGAGATAGAGTCTTCACAGAGGGAGCACTCCAGATACCTGCAATATCAGTATGTCCCAAATCAATTATAGGGTAACATGATTTCCATCAAAATCAGAACAAGAATTTTTTACGTTGATAAAGGCAAACTTATCCTGGAGTTCATATGGAAAGAAACTGGCTATAAAACAGCAAAACCAATATTCCCTGTCCAACGTGAAGGCCCACTATATGGAGTCCATCACCCAGGCAGCACTGGGACTGCAGCACAGACACACGGGTCAAGGACCAGCACACAAATCCTGACACAGAGGTGCCCAGTGTAGTTCTGACAAAGCACAGGGGGTGGGAAGACAGAGTTTAAACAGATGACTCTGGAGCAGCAAGGCATGCAAAGGCCACAATGAGAATTTCAACCTCAAATTTCCACTTGACACTAAATTTAATGAATCACAGGCATAAATATCAAACAAAACTATAAAGCATTTACGAGAGAACCTAAGGTAAGATCTTAGGGGCCTAGAGTTTAGAGTTGATGACCCCAAAGGCCTGATTCCATTTTTTGAAAGCTGATATTAAAGGAAGAACATCTTTTAAGCTTTTGCTCAATGAAATGCCTTATAAGGATCTAAAAATCAGCTGGTGATTGGGAGATAATGTTTATAAACCATGATAAAATCCTGACAAAGGAATCCTATCTACAACATGTAAAGATCTCTCAGAACTCAACAGTAAAAAACACAATCTAATTAGAACGTGAGCTAAAGAAACGAAGAGGCATTTCACGGAGGTGAGATGAACAGGAAGCATATATGGCTGCTGTGGACAGGGCTCGAATGCTGGTGAGCTGCTGCCCCCGGACGGGTAGGAGGACCCTGAGTGGGCAAAGGAGACATCAGAGTGCCCCGCACTGGAGATGTGGCACTGCTGGGCTGAACTAACCTGGGCCTAGAGGCAGAGTGACGCTGCTCAGAGACAGAGGGGCTGAAGGGCCTGTCTGAGGCAGGATGCCGGAGTGGAGGCTAACAAAACACCCTGTGTCCATTTATAAGACAGGGCACCTGGGACGGGACATCCAGAGAGACACTAAATATTTACTGTGCTTCTGGAATATGAATCAACCCAGGCCAGAGCCAGCACCACCCAAATGCCCTGCAGGGCACATGCTCCAGCCTAGCAAAGAGGGACAGACAGAGGCAGGCACGGAGAGGAAAAGGGACAGCAGGGCAAGAAGCCCAAACGCTAGCTACAATCCTTTCTTTAATTAAATTTTTTGGTTAGCAGACAAAGCAATGTGGCATTGCTCTGGCATTTCACACAGATGTGTCATTGTACCTTATTCTCATCTTAGATTCCACCTTCATCACTACTGACTGGATTATGACATGCCCACAAATAATAATACACTTAAAGATATTTTCCCATAGAATAAGATCCCCAAAGACCCTTTAACTCACAAAGATACACACAGGTGGGTTTCTATGAGTACAAAATGTGCCTTTTCAGTCCAACAGGAATTCACCTAATTAGATTGCCCTCTTTTGAGGGGAGGGGTTTTGGAGGACAGGATCTCTCTGTAGCCCAGCTGGCCTGGAGCTCACTATATAGGCCATGCTGACCTCACTCACAGAGATCCACCTGCCTCTGCCTCCCAAGTGCTGACATTAAAGGCATATGCCACGATGCAGGACAGAATGACCCCCTTTTGATACACCAGGAGCCAAAACACTCCAGATCTAGGATGAGTCAGGCCCACTGTCTGTCTTATAGTTTCATAGGAAGTCATCCCAACCTGACTGTCCGTGCCACTGATGCAGAGACCCTGGGGACCATAGATCATGTGACACTATTTACTATAGACACGCATACTGCCCCTAAGATCAGCAAGTCCCAGGAAAATGAGAAGCTTAAGAGTTCTTATTAACACACCGAAAAACACAAGAAATTCCAGACCCTTGGGCAATAGAAAATAAAAGCTAGCATAATCTTACATTTTAAATAGTACCTAGTTTATTTCAAAAGTAAAAGGAAACAGGTGAAGTTAAGTATAATCATCTACTTTATTTAACAAAATATTGCCATCTAGGGGTTTTGTCCTGGATCGTTTTCTCCACCAATTAAAGATTTAAAAGGCTAGAAGAATCTCAGACACAGCAGGCAAAAAACTTTATTAAAAGTAAAGAAACATACACATACATACAAGAGAGAATGGGAGAGAGGAAAAAGAGAGGGAGAGAATAAGGTAGAGAGGACATTTGGAAACTAGAAATATTCAAAACAGGTCCTAGCTCTTTTAATTGTTCTTGGTTGTATAGAGTAAGTTCCCCTCCCCTGATGTCGAATTGATCAACTTAAACAAAGAAGAGAGAGTTGATGTGCCATAGCTCTAAGCTGAGATATGTCCAAGACCTGCTTTGGGTAAACTAGTCTGGACTGGTCAGTCGGAAGAAAGGCCCTGCCAGCAATAGAAAAACCCCAGGCCTTTGTCTCGAGTAAAAAGGGAGGATGTGTGCCATCTTGGTTACTTTTCAGTGGTCCTGTCTGCTTGTCAGGGATTTAGTCTCTCAACAACATACCCCAAATTTTAATTTGTCATTTAATCAACATAAAATTTCAATGGTATGTTTTCTGTCGTTTTTACAATTCTTAGCCTTTGAAACTGGGTGTAGAGTTGCTGCCCCCACACACCTCAGTTTGAACTTGCTACATTTCAAGACTCCAGCAAAACCCTTTCCTGCAGAAGCTTTTGATCCTGCAGGTGCTTGCAGGGAGTGCTGACCGTACCTCAGTTCTCAGGTTCCCAGAGTGACATTAGTACAGAAAAAGTGACTCTGAAACAGACATGTGGCATACTCGGCTGGCAGGTCCTGAATATCCCAGGCATGTCTGCCAAGCCAGAAAGAGAAAAGAAGACAAACAAACTTCTGTTGATATTAGCTAGGGTCCAGAGAAGTGAGAGAGTTGTAATGTACAACATGATGGAGGGTGATGCCACAGCTGTTCACCAGAGCAGCTAAAGAGAGAAAGCTGGGCCTGCAGGCACGTGTTCCTGGGAAACGTCAAAGAATGCACTTCCTTGAGTCAATGTGCTTCTTCCTCTTTGGGGAGTAAGGAAGCTGGGTAGGTGTTTTAGTGTTTCATGTTCTTCTTGGGCAGGAGGCGGTGACAAGCAGATTTATTTGAAGACTAGAAGTAATGATTTCCTGTCCTTTCGAGGAGGACACCACGTCCAAGTTGACCAGGAGCCTCTAACTCCCAGCAGATTCATTTATCTTGCTCCCTAAGGCTTTCAGAAAAGCAGTATCTCTCTAATGAAAGGCTTAAGAAAAGAGCATTTGCTCAACAGTCAGCATGTTATTATGCTTTCCTTTTACTGTGAGACTTTTTTCAAACTGCTCTGGCCCTGGCATCATCATACTGCATTAAATGGGACAAGAACACCTGAATGCCACAGCACAATCAAGAGGCAAAAAGTCCGATGAAGCCTAGACAGATGTGCATTGCACACACTATTTAGTTCTAAGTTAAAAATATGCCCTGAACTGGCATGTAGCATTCCAAAGGACCCAGGCTTCCAGGCTGCTGGGAAGCAGCTGCCCAGGACAAGATTGAGATGCTTTAACAGGGTTTGATGCACCGAACACAGATCTGGTATCCAAAAGGAAATGTTTGCTAGTGAAGTGTCCTACCTGAGGCTTAAGCAGGTGGATATATTCTTCTTCCGTTCTAAAAGTGTCTCCAGTTCTCAAAAAGTCACTTGCTGTTGCCTTCCTGCAAAGGTACGGTAATCCTGCTTCTTCCTCTTCCTCCACCCATGGTGGAGACGAAACTCACAGCCTCTCACATACAAAGTAAGTGTTCTGCCACTGAGTCACATGGCCAGCCCTGCTCCCAAGCAGAGACAAAAAGACTTTTGTTTATGGAGGACTGTGACTGCCAATCACAAGTACACAGATTACTGCTCTTCTATAGCCAAAGGGTACCTTGAGATCAGCTCTTGGGCAGAGTGGCCTATCCTCAGCTCCCTCTGGGTCTCTGGGCTGAGATCACATTCTCATCTTCAGCCATCCTATGAAAGATTGCATACTGAATCTTCCTCCTGAACTTCCCAGGGAGACCATTCTCTAAGCCTCCTCATGAGAGATGGTGGGAAGGAGGGTATCTCATGTCCTGCACATAAAGCCCCATCATCGTGTTCCCAACAGGAGAAGGGAAATGCCGGCAGACAGAAAGGGGAGAGCCTGCTGGACCTCGGAGAGAAAGGGGTACATTCAGAGTCAAAAGGTGGCTTCAGAGATTGTAGCAGCTCCCGGTACCAGGCATCTGTGGCCACAATCCAGAGGTATTTTTACAGGCGAGGAACCAGAGCAAAGAAACTCAGACATCATGGTAGGAACAGCATACCAAAACGAAGAGGCTAAGATTGGAAAGGAAAAGATACCCAAGGCTAAAATTCCAATATTTGTCTCTGTTCCCTCAGAGGAAATATCATCTACGGTGGCTTTTTTTTAAGCATCCAACCTTACGAATGAATCTATCATCTTTAGTCAACAACAAAAAAAGAACCTGAGAACAACATGTACCCTCTTCTTTCTCTTTCTTAGAAAAGGCGTTCCATGCTTCATCACTGCACACCTGCACCATGCTCCTTAACCCACTCCCTTTGTAGAGTGTACACTCTGCCCAGTCTCTTGGCAGGCCACAGGGCTCTGAGGCTGAGAATCCGTCCAATTCCCTCCATGAAAACCGCATCACACACTTCTTTAACCATGCGCCTGAGTTGAGGAAGCATCATCCCCTCCTGAGCATCCATACTGCACATGAACAGAGTCACCCGGCCCAGCGTACACCTAAGCATCATGTCTGGGCCCCACCCAGAATTCTGCTCGATACCTCTTATGGAAATTTCCAGATCCTCCTAATGTAGTCCTAGCTTCAGAATTAAGAATGTGATCTTCCGTCTTCAAACTTTTTGAAGAACATTATTATCATCCAAGTTGAATCGCAGCAGCTTTTGTCGTCTCCACACAGCAAGCTGTTTTTCATTGCTATCCCGGCCTTTCTTCCTTTTTTCGTGTGCTAAACTTATTTTGGAATGCATCTGCTCGGTTCGCCTACAAAACTCTCTCCACCAAGTGCTTTTTTTCTTCCCTAACTGCTATGCTGCTTTTTCTACTGGTAATTTCCCTTGGTCAATAAATGCCACTAGATCTTCATTGGTCTCAGAAAATCATCCTTCTCTCCAATCTAATCCTTCTTAAATCCCTCTGCCTTCATTTACCCAGCACGACGTGTGGGTTGACATGTAGAAGATGGACAGTGGAGAAAGACCAATACAAAACCAAGGTGGGCATGCTACGGCAGGTACTGTGCTCATTCTCAGAGCTGGCAATGGCCCTGACGTGACCCAGGCCTCAACAGATGTGCTCCACTTGGGGTCAGTGGGTTGGGAAAATTTCACAAGCAAACTCGAAGCTTGCGTTCAACAGTGGGTAGCCATTCACAGGCACAGGGAAGAAGAATGGGCAGAGGAATTCTCGAAGACAGTGTTCACTTACTCTATAACTTCTAGAATAGTTCATGAACATTTTTTCATAAATATCTGTTTTATAAAAAAATCTATATGTAAACACCCCAGTGCGACTTTGATCTTCTTTACCTCTGCATCCGTGTCCCCCCTTCAATACCAATTTTCTTAATTGTTTTTTCTAGTCTTGACTAGTTGATGGCAAAGTTTTACTATGCTGACAGTAATGCTTACCCCGTAAAATCACCTTATGGCTTCTCAGTTCCAGGACTTCTCTTCTAACCGAGTCAGTGTGTCTTCCTATCACTTTTGTAGTTCTGCCTTGCTTCCTGTTACTCTGTTCCTACAGAGTCTCTCAATGTGCTATCGGACTGTCCTGATAAATCTACAGTAAGCTGAAAACACTGCATCTGGAAAATTCACTGAATACACCTGGGAACTGCAGCTTGCTGCCCCGCCCGATGCCATGAAAGAATCAGACCACGTAACACTTGTCATGTATCAAAAATCAAATTCTAGAAGTTTCCTCTGAGTATCGCTTCTGAATTGTCATAAAGTAGAAAGAAATTATGCGTTGAGCCAGTGTTACAAGACAGTCTGCATATTTCCCCTCTATTTGAAATGAGTGTGGCTGGGGTTCAGCCTTTTCTTTGGATGAGCATGAGTCACCTGCCCACTCCCAAGGACAAGTACAGTAAAACCTTGCTGTGTGGGTCACGTTTGCAGTGTCTTGACTCCAATCACTCTGAACCAAATGTGCCTATGTAACATTTCTTTCTGGGTACTGGAAATTAAGGCGAGCAAAGCAGTGTACTCTGTAAAATTAGTACTTTGTAGATGTATTTGAAATGGTACATATTACTATGTACGGTACAGATACTACAAAAGGTGTTTATACCACAAGAACCATTATTTTCACTGCTGCCGCCTTTCTCTTTAATTTGAGGAAGTGGATCTCTCTGTCTCTGTCTCTGTCTCTCTCTCTCTCAGTCTCTCTCTCTCTCTCTCTCTCTCTATCTATCTCTGGAGATGGAATGCAGTGCCTCACCTCACACATGGTTAATAAGAACTTAACCACTAAACCACAAGCCCCCATTCCTTTCCTCTTACTTTTAATTTACAGTTAGTATACTTCGCTCAGTGACTAACTTGAAAATGCATAGCTATTAAGTCATTAAGATTGTCTTCATTATATGACAGATTTTAGTAATTGTTTTAAGAACTCTTGAAAAAAGGCATATTCTTTTTTAGAAAAATTACTTTGGGAGCTAGAGAGATGGTTCAGCAGTTAAGTGCACTGGCTGCTCTTGCAGAGGACCCAGGTTCAATTTCCAGTACCCACATATCAGCTAACAACCATCTGTAACTCCAGTTCCAGGGAATCCAATGCCCTCTTCTGATCGTAACAGGCATTGCACAACACAGGTGCACTTACACATATGCAGACAATACACTCATACGCATAAAACAATTACTTCGTTTTTGGGGGGGGGGTTTTTGTTTGTTTGTTTGAGACAAGGCCTCAACTATGTAGGTATAGTTGGCCTGAAACTTGCTACATAGACCAACCTGGCCTCACACTCACAGAGAGCAACGTGCCTCTGCCTTCTGCATGCTGGGATTAAAGGTGAGTACCACTGTACCTGGCTAAGAAGACAAAAACAGGAAAAACTCTAAGTCTAACAACTTTCAGAGACACTGTACCATGAAAATTTTCCATTATGATTAAATTTATATTAATTTCTCTTCTGACTAAATATATATATATATATATATATACACATCAACAGACTATGGATCTATAGACAGATATGATGTAGATATGCATAAAGATATACATATAGACAGCATGTATCTTAGTGGACTTGGTAGGCAAGGCTAGCCTCAAACTCATGACAATCTTCCTGTACCAGCCCCCCAAGTACCAGGATTACAAGTACTTGTAGATTATAGCCTTTCATATCAAAGCTTTGTCATTGGACATTTAAGAAAACCCAGGAGAGGGAAGACTTGTGACTGTAGTTTCTGTTTGTGTGTATATGGTTCCTGAATTCTTATAGAAATATTAGTTTCTTTGTTTGCAGGTAATAAAATTAACAGGCTATATCAGTATAAATATCATTCCATTAACTTTCTCTGGAATGCCAAGCATACTCCACTGTGTGCTCCATAATCAGTTTTTGTGTCAGTTGTATTTTCAAATATTCAACTGCATTTTCTAAAGCTGCATTTCAATATTTAATTAGTTATTACTTTTTTCCAGTCTGAGGATGAAACCTAGGGTCTCAGACATGCTAGACACTATCACTGAGCTGCAGGTACACTACGGCTTTGAAACCTGGATTTTATTTTTATCATCTTTTATGAGTGAGGTCCATCTAAAAACTGTTTCCCAATAAACTCTTATGGACTGTCACTGGACTCCAAACCCCTGCACCAAGTACAGAAATGGAGTCCCACCTTCTACCTCCTTACACTCATTTTGATGCCTATGCATCCTCAACTTTTCTTTGGTAGTGGGGAAGAGGGTCTGTGCTGTACCACACGGCATGAGGCCCTCCCAGTGCTCTTTCTGTACATCAGGGCTTCCTACTCTACCTGGCCACCAGTGTCATCCAGGGGAGAAAAGTGTAACCCTTGAACCTGGGTAGGAATGAAGCCTCCAGGTAATCAGAATAAATAAATTTAAGATTCTTAAAGCACAAAACGAGAGTTACTCTGATTTGAACCTTATACATGCGTCCCAGTTATAATCCTCTATCTCATAAATTGGTACCCATATTACATATCAATTATAAAATTAAAAAGCAGCTTTGGAAAACAAGAAGCTCCAGTTTTCTTGTTCAGACAGTCTCCACTTGGCTGACCTTTGAGCCAAGCCGTGCTTCTAAATGAAGACATAGTCACGGAAGTACCCATGGGGCCAATTAGGCTCCTCAGCACTTATCCACAGCACTGAATCTCTCAAGATCAAAGAAATCCTAAGCCCTAGCACCTCGGTATAACCACATTAGGAGAGAGGGTTTCTAAAGGGGCATGAAGGCTAAATGAGGTCCTCGGGATAGATTGCTAGACTGCCATTCCCATGAGCAAAGATGTGAACACAGAGAAACCAGACACACAGAGCAAAGACCACATGAGGACACAAGGATAAGGTGGCATCAGGGAACTGACAGGAGAGACCTCAGCAGAAGTCAGGTCTGTGACAGCTTGGCCACCCAGCCTCCAGGACTGTGAGGAAGTGAATGCCTGTTGTTCGAGCCATCTGCCTGCTATGCTTGCTTATGACAGCCCTGGCTACCTTACACAGCAATCCAGTCACATTGTGGTCTATGATTTACAAAATTCCTTCCAGATACTTGATAAATTTGTTTATAGAACATCTGTCTGTCTCTTAAATAGCTTTTTCTTTTTATCTATTTTTTTATTTTTTATTTTATAATTGATATATAATATGGGTACCTATTTTATGAGATATGGGATTATAATTGGGACACGTATATAATGGTTAAGATTCAAATCAGAATAACTCCCATTTTGTGGTTTAAGAATCTTAAATTCATTTATTCTTATTATTCTGAAATGCATGATAAATTACTATAGACTATATTTGTTATAACTAATTCTACCATCTAATTGTATTTCAATACCATTGTTGAACATTCTCTTAATCCCAAAGCCACCTCTCCAACCCTAGAGTTAGGAATCTTAAGCACTGGAAATGTCTCCTGTCTCAGCTCTAAAGGCTAGAAGTCCTAAGTTAAGGTGTCCACATTTCTTTATTCTATGGCCTTTTTCCTGGGTATGTAGTAGCCATTTTCAGCACTGTTTGCTTACATGGTATATCTTCTGGGTGTATCTGTGTTTTATTCTCCCCTGTGTATTATCCGTGTTCGATAAAGGCCACCTGTATGGCTCCATTTTAATTAAATAGCCCCTTAAGTACCCTATCTCTAAATATAGGCACATTTTGAGATATTGAGGTTAACACCAAGACACACAAGTTGTGAAGGACACACACTTGGTCCATAACAACGTCCAACAGAAAAGGCCTTACTATTAAGTAGAAGCCTCTTCACTGCTGTGCTTCTTGGGCCTGACTCTTGCTCTAACATTTGATAATTCTTCTTTTTAAGTCTTATTATATTATTTGTATGTATATGAGTATATTGCCTGCACGTATGTAAGTATACCCATGTTGTGCAATGCCTGTGGAGATCAGAAGGGGGTATTGGATCCCCTGGAACTGGAGTTATGGACAGTTGTTAGCCACCATGTGGGTGCTCGCAATCAAACCTGGGTCCTCTGCAAGAACAACCAGTGCTCCTAACCTCTGAGCCATCTCTCCAACCCCAAAATTCAATAATTCTTAAAGACATAATTTTCTCCTGAGCCTTTTAGTTTATCAGTCATGAAACCCTGAAATTTTTGTTGCTATAAAATAAAAATCCCTTTTTTTCATTTTTGAACAAATTTTTCTATTTTTACTGTAGTTCTGGCCAGTTTTAGTGTTTATATGACTAGCTGCTTTAAAATTCTTAAGGGCGTTTACAATTAAATCATAGCGCACAGACGATTTTTGACACTGGGAGCTCATGGCAATCTAGTTAATCTCAGAACTCTGCCCTCAATGACCCAGAGTCTACAAGGCATGAATGGTCTGAAGCATCCCTTTGTCTGGAGTCTCATAGAGCATGAGTGTCCCAGGATACTTTAGAGCTCTGCTTACAGATGCTGTGCCCTGCAGTGAACCATGGGACAACCTTGTTTAATAAGGATTGGTCACTGCTCCCAGGGTCTGTAAGCCCCAACCAGCCAGCATGTGGAAAGAACAATCACTATTGTGTGGGAGCTCAGGTGCTAATCAAGGCACAAGATACCTGACCTTTGGTTCTCCTGAATTCTTTATACAGTGAGGAGGTCAGTCAGTACTCAGAATACACAAAAGTCCTGGTCACTCTTTCTCAAAGCAAAGAGTCCAAAATAATGAAGACAAATGAACTCTCTTTAGCAAGCCTCTCGTGACTACATTCTACATTAATTTTAAGTATATTAAATATTGGAATTAGTGAAACTATATTTCAGATGAAGGAATTTATGCACAAATAACTCTTATTAAGTTGAACTACTTTATGGATTCTAATTTCTTTATTTAAAATTCAAAAATTCAACCTATGTCTAATGTGGCATTGTGGCTATACATCTCATCACTTTAGTTTAGCATCAACCCTTTTCCTGAACCACTTAATGTATGTTGTGCATTTTTAATTCAAATGCTTTTTTCTCTATAGTTTTGAATACCGTGTTCAACAGAGTTATCACTGGACAACAGGCTTTTCTTTCTGCATTCTAAACTACCACATGTCACCATGCCATGGATGGGATATGGTTTATCCATAACTCATGTTGAAATCTGATTCCCAACAAAATCAGATGCTGAGAGGTATCAGGACACTAGAGGTTAAGGTGGTCTAGAGGGATTAATGTTTTTCTCCAAGGAGTGAGCATGGTCAGGACCCCGGGGAGTCTCATTTGGGTGGTGGGCGTTTGGGCGGTGGGCATTTGGGCGGTGGGAGTTTGGGTGGTGGGCTCCGAATTCTGGCAAGGGTGCTCTTCATGCTGCTGCTAATACTGGTTGTGAAATGTCCTGAGACAAGATCCAAGCACAGAGCTGTGTCAGCAAGTCTCTCTGCACAAGCAGATACCTATCCAGTCTGTCTTTCAACTTCAGCACCTTTGAATGTCTCCGAGTGTTTTTCAAATGAAATTCCAAGGTCAAATAAGCTGAAAAACACTGAGTGAAAAGCAATACAGGCTCTATATGGTATCAAGTCATGGGCATAATGTTTTTTCTAACACTATGCTTCATCATGCAAAGTCTCCAACATGCCTTTGACTTGGCAACCCTCTTTTAGAATCACTGTAAGCTTCAGTGCTCCAGAGAACCTCCTTTAGAGGAAGAGGGAGAGAAGGCAGTGGGACAAGAATTAGGAAGCCATCAGGAGTAGAATCCACTGTAGACATACATACATACACACACATACACACACACACACACACACACATACACACACACCAATGGAAAATGAAGGGCCATGGTTCATAACCATGTGTCTGTGAGATGCCCAGTACTGTGACACATTTACAATGGAATCTCCACACCCAAGGCTGACAGAACATAGCAGAATAGGGAGTAGAGAGAGTACTAATGCATTTCTTAACTCTCATGAGTGAAGCTTCCTCATGTAACAGAGGACAATTCACACAGAAGGCCACAGCTGGCCAAAGCGTAGAGAATAAGAGTCTGTATAGGGCTGCTATATTAAACCTCATCCACGTGTGGTCCAGAGACCATTGCAGAAGAAGAGATGGAAAGACTAAGAGCCAGGGCTGGTAATGATCATAAAGAAACAGAGTCTAACAGTACTCTCAGAACTTGCTCATATCAACTTACAGCAAAGATGTCAGCATGCACAAGGTCCATGCAAACTCAATCAGATAAAAATCCAGCATAGAACTGGGGAAATGGGCATTAGGCCCCAACCTTAGCCGAAGAACTTTTGGCATCAGATTAATGCTGGGTGAGGAAGAGTTGGCCTTCTTTAAGGGAGTGACTATAGACAGGCTGACTAGATCCCCAGTAGATGAACTCACACAGGGGACATCTGAGTATACAAACTTGATAGTCCTTAATATACGAAAGAATGCATGAAATCTAGTGGGGGTGGCTATCAGGTATGCAGGTGGGTAGGGGGATCTAAATATAATTTAGAAGTATTGTATGAAATGCATGAAAATTAAATTTAAAATATGCATTGAGAAAAACAAAATAAAAAATTTTTTTTAAACTGAGAGGATGTTCTGGTCTAATTCAGAATTATTCTGACATTATATAAAGGTACTAAGTCTGTTTCATTCTGAACCAAGGATCTCCTCTCATAAATTTCACTCCCCACATACCAGATTTTATCATTGAGCATTTCAACATCATTTTATGAAAGGGCTAATCTCAAAGAAGACATTTCCAAGACTGAAGAGTCAGCCGCCTCCCCTGGCGTTCCACTGTCAACTCCACACATGAAGGGTGTAAATCTTTGACCACTCTGTGACTAGGGCTAGTTTCTCAACGTCTCACACTTAAGTTTTCAAGTCAGAGTGCTACAGAAATAGAGACTACACTATTCATCATTGGATCATTTAATTATTTAATATGTACATTGGGCAGTGTCCCTATAGCTCCAGCTGGCCTGGAACTCACTACGTCCACCAGGCTGGCCTTGGTCTCACAGAGATGTTGTTCTGCCTCCCAAGTGCTGAGATTAAAGGCGTGCACCACCACACCCAGTGTGCATTAGATATTTTTTGACAGGCATTTACTGTTGATGGAAACTGACTTTGAGACTTCTGAATCTCTGCAGGATAAATAAGATCCACAAATCTTTGTATTTCTTTTACGTGCTTTATCATCTTGAACAGTTTTTTCACCTTTTCTCATATACCAGACTAAAGAGTAAGATGGCTTAAAAATAAGAATCCTTAAAAATAGCTTGCATTCTAACATGAAAATGATAATGAAGTTATAGAATTTTTTAAATGAGTAAGAGCCTTCAAGTGATTGTCTAGCCCTTCATGTTATTCATGAGAAATTGAAGCTTAAGGAACCAAGCAGCTGCTGCAGTCTGTTCCTTTAATACCTTTAATACATGTTTTATATTATATACTACAATGGAAAAAGTATGAAGTATTATCTGTTCTATTGTTCTTTTTGTAAAAAACTAGGAATTGAAATCAATTATTTCTCTTACTCTCTTGACTTTTTCTCATCCATTCTCTTTTACATCATAATTAGTTCCTTTACATTTTCATATGCTTCTTATTAAGTACACATGATATTCAAGATTAATGAAAAGCCACTGACACTTAAAGATATATTTGATAAGTCTGTTTCTTGGGGGAAACACAGGCCCCAATGGAGCAATCTCAATGAAATGAAATGGAAGGAGATAAAATGATTTGCAGATTCTGTGATTAAAAACACCGCTGTCTGAAGAGAAAATTTAATGTGGAAAGTCACCCAACAAGACATCACTGGGAGTGTTCTCCAGGGCAAGTTGACAGGCAATTCCACCTTAGTCTTGTCAGGGACATGCTGCAACTTCTTAATTTTTGTGGACAAAATTAAATAACAAAAGATAAAATAAAAAGCAAAAATAAAGGTCAATTCACATAAAAGGTGATTATTTAAAAATAATCAGTCTTTCAAACACCTCTGCTATTCCGGTGTTGGTCTGTAGAATTGTGCTTTGTGTACAAGGTAGCGTCAGGTCACGAGCCAGTGGGAAGCCAACCCCCATTGTTCTGGGGGTTGCTTTTATCAGCTTCCCACCCTGCTCCCCTGGAGTGGGCACTAGATGCTTCACCTTGGATTTATTTGCACATTTAACAGGATGCACAGAAACTTTCTGTTGAAACTCGCGAGCCCCATGGGGACTGTGAAGCAAGGAAGGCAATCCTGCCTTCCACTTACAAATTTGCAGTGGTAACAGACACACCGTTACACTAATGCAAGTGATGTGTGTGATTTTTCCACACTTACTGCAAGTAGTCCCTAGTTATTAAAGCATTTATCAGACATGGAACTCTGGGACATGTCTATGGAAGTCTAAGAAAGAGTACATGATGGTCTCTGCAGTACGCAGCTAGTAAACATGTGCTAAGTTCAATGTTAGGTACTCCTGCAGTCACCAATGACCATTTCCGCCACACCTTGCACAGTGAGCTGGTCACCAGTCTTCAGGGATGAGATGGGAGGTACTGCAAACAGACAGCCAATCTGTAGCAAAGCTGTCAGGGTCACTGTCGAGAGCACTCTGCAGGTGTGCCACTGATCATCAAGGAGAAACAGAAAGGATCAGCCTATTTGGGGAATCTGTTTCCCCATCCCATGTGCTTTGATTAATGAATGGAGCAAACGGACTCCTCCCCTGATGAATCAAACCTAGTGCAGGACTTGAAGCTAAAAGAAACCTGTAAAGAGGATAACATCTCAACCACGAATCAAAACTATTCCTGCAATTCAGTACTAAAGAAAAATGAAATTTAAAATGTACAGCAGGGTTACAGAGATGGCTCAGAGGTTAAGAGCACTGGCTGCTCTTGCAGAGGAATTGGGTTCAATTCCCAGCACCCACATGGCAGTTAACAACCACCTGCAACTCCAGTTCCAGGGGAATTTGACACCCTCTTCTGACCTTTGCAGGCATTACATGAAATGGGTGCACTTACATACATGCAGGCATAACACTTATACACATAAAATTAAAATAATATATATTTTTATATAAAATATATTTTTAAATGTTCAGCGAAACAAGTGGACCTAGCAGGTTTACTACTAAGTGAGGTCACCCAATCTCAGAAAGTTAAAAAAAAATCTGTGTTTCCTAGTCTATAATGTATACATGCACATATGTAAACAAATACATGTATGGGTATACTATAATATTTGGAATTGAGAACAAGAAAGGATACTTTGCAAAGAAAAGGAGCATAGTTTTGCCTTTTTTCATGGTTAATGTGGGTATTAAATTTTCAGTGTATTGAGGTAGCAGAAATCATTTCTATAATCCATAAGAGTTCAATTAATGCTGTCCCTGTCAGCCAATAATTATGTCAGTTGGGCTTCCCTTTTGATTGTATTGAACAACAGTGCAGTGGAATTGGAACTGACCAAACACTGATTTGTTAGATATGCTGAGTGAGATAATACCATTATTGTTTTTGGTAACAAATTTTATTTTGTCATAAACTTTCTAACAAAACTTAACAAACAAAACTATTTTTAGTTTTAACAAACTTAACAAAAAAACTAACAAAACAAAAACTATTCTTGAACCCATTATAGAGCTGAGGCGCCAGAGGCACCTGCCCCAAAAGTTTAACAAAGGCAGGCAGTGTAGAGAGAAATGGGGTGTGAATATTCTCTTACTTGTGGAACACCTATCAGACACTACTATTGAAACAGGGAAAAAGAATCCCCTAAAGCATTTTTAGTCTCATTCATAAAAGAATTCAGAATAGAACCAAACAGAAGCTGTAGGACAATTTTATCAGAATTTTAAAGAAAAACCCTCAGGGCATGTGAGCTGGGAATCTCAGCAGCTGCCTTGAGGAGCAGAATAGAGGGAGAAGGAAAAAGGCCATGAAGCATGCAGGTTTATAGCCTGCATGGAGGCCAACTGGCAGCCACATGGTGGGGAGCAGGAAGCTTTAGAGTAAAGAAATACAAGATGCTACGGCAGCCCAAGGCATTAGAGAAAGCATGTTTAGAAAAGGGATGTGAAGAAGAAAAGGAGAGATTATGTTTTTCTGAAGAGCTCAGAAAAGCCAGCAGACTTACAGAGCCCTACATGGCTGTGGCAGAGTCCAGAAGCACTGCACTAGGAGGCAGGATTCCAGGCAAGAAAAGTTCACTACCTCGATAACACCCTAGGTATTCCACCCACCTATTTAAAGCATGACTTAAGGTGGACATCTTTCCTAGGGTGGTTCTAATGACCAGATGATTGATCAGGGAAACAGACTAGAGATTTTTATAGTCTTAACCAGTTAATCTTGTGGGGCTGTTTGCTACTCTAATACTATGAAGAGTTTAGTTCCAAATATTGAACAGACTGGTGAAAGCTAGGTGTGATCTAGTGAGAGAATATGAAATTCCAATAGAGGTAGAATGCACACTTGCACCCTCATCACCACTGGCCTCACTGAGAACCCACAGAAGAGCATCCTGAGAGGGCCAGCTTATGGCGCAGGCCTGGCAGAAGGATCAGCACCTGCTGCCAGTGGGCATGACACCAAGATTGGATCAGCCTCCAAGATAGCCCTATGTCCCAAAGTTCAGAGCTACTGGGATCAAGGAAGCAAAGCTGTGCCCTGAGATTCCTGATGAAGACTCACAGTGGTCAGAAGGATGACCACAGAGCCTAGAACAGGGAGTAGAGTCAGGAAAAATATCTGGACTGTGAAGCACAGCTTGGAGAGGCAGAACTTTTAAAAGTCCACACAGAAACCAGGCATGGTAACACATGCTTTAAATCCCAGCACTCAGGAGGCAGAGGCAGATAGATCTCCCGTGAGATCAAGGCCTGCCTGGTCTACATAGTAAGTTCCAAGCCAGTCAGGGCTACGGGAGGACGTCTCTCAAAAAAAGACAGGAAAAAAAAAAAATGTCCACATATTCAGGTCCCAAGGTGCTGTGCCTGCCTAGAACAGCGGCTTCCTCAGAACAACAAAGGAGGTCTCAGGCACCACAACTCCACCTAGAGAACAGTGCTGAGACACAAGTAACGGCATGGAAAAATGACTTTGAAGGAAAAGGCATACGCCTGGAGAAAGCTTCTCCATCAATGCAAAGAAATGAGCATTCAAAAACATGAATAAAAACCTTCAGGCAGAGAAGTGCCCATCCATCTTACTTACTGTCCCAGTACTGGGACATGAAAAACAATCTGAAGAAGTTTATTTCAGTTTAGAATTTGAGGGGATCCAGTTCATCATGGCAGAGAAGACAAGATGGCAGGAGCATGAGGCAGCTGGTCCCATTGCATCCACAGCTAGAAAAGCTGAGTGTGGACAGGAAGTAGGGCTGGAAAACTTCAAGCCCGGCATTAAGTGACCCTCTTCCTCCAGTGAGGCTCCATCTCCTAAAGGTTCCACAGCCCTGTAAAATAGTGTTGTGTGTCACAAAATCAGCTCAGTGGATTATTAAACACCAGCACGATGATGGGACAATGGAAGGAGTTGGGAGGTGGGAGGTGGAGTAGGGGAAGTTACAGGAAGGAGAAGGAGGAAGGAATAAGATCACATTGTATGTACATTGTATGAGATTCCCCAAAATTAACACAATTATTATATTAAGAGAATAAGATAAAATAAAATAATTCCATCAACTGGGGATCAAGTACTCAAACATATGAGCCTATGAGGGCATTTCACACTAAAAATACAGCACCATTCTAAACACAACACAACACTGTAGGAACCTCAAGAACACTGAGAATAGCCATATCAACAACCAATCTTGAGCCAAGATTGAATCAAAGTCCAACAGGGAAGTCCTGAAATAGAGAAAGGTGTATTCATTCCAGGCAGAAACGAATATTTGCCTTAGTTTCTACTATACAGATTTCAACAAAAGTTCTGAGACGTTCTAAGACAAATTCGAAGCTGGAGGATGGGGAACAAAGCAGATTTTCTCAAAAGACAAAGCAATGTGCATTCCATATGTACCCTGTCTCCCTCAGCTCCATCACTGAAATTTATGTTCATATTTTCTGATTCATTCCTAATGTTATTTGCAAGTTTGGTCTTCAAGGTATTAGTATAGTTTATTAGACCACCAGTGATCTGACAGTGGTTGTTCTGAAACCCCTTGCACCAGTAAGGCTCCCCTCCTCCATGACAGAGAATATGTGTGGGGTCTGGGGCTACATTATAGCTTAAGTGTTCACAGTGTACGCTGTCTTTTATCCTATGTATATGGCGGCTTTCCACATGACAAGCAATGAGGTGTCGTGAGGTCCTCTCTGGTCCCAGTACACAGTCAGCCCTGTGGACATACTCAACCTTCTAGATTTTCAGCAGTATACTAGAGCTTATCAAAACCTATTCTGGTTATAATATAATACTTCCTGGATCCCTTTTTAAATGTCTGGTTAACATTTTTATCACTTTTTAAGAGTAAGTCAATGAGAACACATGGTCTTTTCCATGAGTAGCGCTCTAAAGCTCAGTTCTCCAGACACAGACAACATGAATATTTACTCATGCTCATGTCCAATGCAAAGATGAACTCAGAAAGGTATTTTATGTTATTATTTTTCAATGCTGGAACAAATCCAGGGCCTTATGTATATTAGGCAAGCACTTTACCATTGTGCCACATCTCCAGCACAAGGGCATATATTTAATAGAAGTAAAATGTAAAATTTGTAACGGCGTCTGAAAATCAGAGGGTGTATAGGTTAAATTTAAATTTTATAGTAGAATCTAAGATAAAATCTTTGTGGCATAGTATTAAGCATTAAGTTCTTAGAAACAACCATAAAACCACAACCCATAAAAAAGAAACAATTTATAAATTGGATTTCATTTTACTTAAAAGCTTTTGTCTAAAAAACACTATTACAAAAAGGAAAAGAAAATTTTGCAAATCATTTGTATGACAAAAAAACCAATATTTTCAATATATAAAATCCTTCCAAAATCCAACAGTAAGAAACAACTCAATTAAAAAACTGACTGTGGGGTTGGAGAAATGGCTCAGCAGTTAAGAATGTTCTTGCAGAAGACCTGGGTTTGTTTGATTCCCAGCACCCTCATGGTAACTAACAACCACCTTAACTCCAGTCCCAGAGGATTCAACATCCTCTTCTGACCTCTGTAGGCAACTATATAACATGGGTGCACTTACCTACATGCAGACAATAGATTCATACACATAAAAAAATAATAGATAAAATATTTTTTAAAAACTCTATAGATCTTAGATGCCTTACTTCAAAACATAAACACTTAAAAATATCTTCAACATCATTAGTTCCCAGTAGAGCATAAATTAAAGTCACAAGATATTATTTTCACACATTAGAATGACTAGCAATCGAATCCAACAACACCAACTGTTGGTTAAAATGCAAAAACACTTAACCCATTACAAGTCACTGATGGAATTCAAAATGATGCAGCAACTCTGTAGAGTTAAAACTCACAAGCCATCTGGCTGCACAATCTCACTGCTAAGCACTTTTACAAAGAAATGAAGGCATAAGCCCAGGTGAGCCTTCCCGACAGACGATGATGAAAGGGAGTACCATTCAGCACTGAGCTACCAACACATACCAACACATATGCTGAGTCTCAGCCCCATCGTGCTAGGTGAAGGAAGCTGAATCACATTTTTCAGAAAGACTAAACAAAGCAAGAATATGGAGACAAAAATCAGACACATGTTTGTGAGAAGCAAGGACATAAAGAAGGAAAGAAATATAAAAGGGAATCAAGAAATTGGGGAAAGGGGGAATGAAAATGCTCTATGTCCCAGTTGGGTTGTTATTTAATAACTGCATGTTTTCCCAAACCAATTGAGGAGCACACCAAAAAAAAAAAAAAAATAGCCAATATCACTGTTTACAGTTATATCTGAACTGCAGGACCTAGTACTGTGGGCTGTGGGTACAGCATCTGCTTGTCTCCTTCCACTGGGGTGTAAATCCCAGATATCAAGAATAGGTTTGTCTGTTTCTGAGCCCTGGCCAACTTGAGACAGTATGAATCCATAGTGAGGGTCATCAGTAGGGCTAGAAAGTCAGGCACAGTAGAAAGTGGGATCCTATGTGGGCCCGCAACCCTGTCCAAGGAACAGACGGGTCTGTGGCTGAGTGGTGGCCAGACTCGTTCCTGCAGTAAAAACAGCACCAGGGCTCTAGACTGTTTACATTTAACCATCGCTGACAATACCATTTAATCTTGTTTATCCAACCAGCTTTGAATGAAGCAGATCTATGCAGAACTAATGGAGCGGCTAATACAGCCAGGGATCAGAGGGGCTCTGCTACTCAAAGTGCTGTCTTACGTCGCAGGATACATTTTACAGATGGACCAGAAATTTATCATATGTGTATCTTAGCTCAGTTTCAAAAATATAAAGCTGATAGCAAATTAGGTACGTGGTATCTTATGATTATTTCATAAGCTATTACTAAAATCTGACAACGATAGTGTTATCTGTACCTTACAGACATTTAAAATGCTTTCCTACTAACATCATAAACCAGACTGGTGAAAAAAGACCACATGGAAACAGCCTTCCACCATTTGAAAAATAATTTCAGATGAAAATTAACTATACTTTCCTGTTTTTCAAATTATTCCGTTTTTTCTTATTTAAATCGAATTTTCATGAATTTCATACAGTGTATTTGATTGTATTTCTGTACCACCCCGCAGAATTGGTTTTAAGGAGAACAGTGGTGATTCCACTGATGTTACTGACAACATCTTTGGGAAATTTAGCTTTGGGACCAGAGCACTGCATCCAGGGCCAGGCTGTTCAGTCCCACACAGTGCCTCAAATGAGTCCTGCAGGGGGCCTCAGCTGTTTCCTTCACTCAGTCGCTCCTTCAACACTTGTCCTGTTTCCCCAGGGCTCTAGTTTTAGAAGGCAGGGATCGTGGCCAATGGAGCACATCAGGCCTTGAGATAGGCACCTCTGCCTCAGCTGTTCAAGACCTCCCAACTGGCCCATCTGGATTCCCAGCTGCATAACCCAGAAGACCCTTCTGAGGTCTTAGTTCACAGACATGCATTCAACTCAGCCCTGCAGCATTCCAGACCTGTGAAAGGAAGAGCATCTGTCACTCCCTAATGATGATTTCACAATCTCAAGACCCTGAAATCCACGGAGGTTAAGAGCAGAAATAACATCATCTGTAAGTTTCTGGGCCACTCTGCAGTGCACCTGAGTCTACCAAAGGTGGCTGTGTAGGCATCTTTCTGTGGTGTTTTTACTCGAGGAACCTTCATATTGGTTCATGACACTTTCTTGAGTTATGAGGGGTGGTAAAATGGCACTCCATGGGCTTCAGGGGTCAAGTGCCCACCCATAGATTCAGAGACCTCTGCAGCACTGGGCAGGTGACATGGTTGTAATTCCCAGGAAGCCTATCAGGGACTATAAGTCTTCCATGCTGCATAGCGTATGAGTGTGGCCTAGCCCAGTACAGGGGAGATACCTGAAAGATAAGGCTCAGCAGCTTCATGAGGGGCTGTCAGTCCCACCATCAACCCTACCTGTATCACCTCCCATAGGCATGGCTTTCTGAGCAGTGCACTGAGGGTGAGCAGAAAGGAGAGAAATGGTCCAGCTGAGTCCTCACGTCTGTTTCTGCCTCTTATTTGAGCTTGTACAATTTAGTTCACTTTTAAATTTCTGGGTGCTTTTTTTTCCCATAGTCTGTAATTATTTCTTTTTTTAATCAGTTCTTATGAAAGTAAGAGCTCCATTTTTTTCAGTTTTTTAAAAACTATTTTAATTGAACTTTTTGTGTATTTCATATAATAGATCTTAATCAAATTTAGACCCCTTCCCCATCTGTACCCCGTAGTCCCCCAACCAGATTTCACACATTCTGTCATATATGTTAAGTCTATCCAGTCAAGCATTTGTACCCTGATGTCCCCCAGTGCAAGTCCATTCACTGTAATCTAGCCAGCCTCGCTAGAGTCACTCCCATAAAGATCTACTCTCCCCCACCCAGCAGTAATCAGTTGCCAATAGTTCTTCAGCTAGAGCTGGGACCTGCTGCCCGTTTCCCGAGTTCTGTGCTAGGTTTTGTCTCACTGAGTTGGCATGGGTCTTGTGCACGCTGTCACCATTGTTGCAAGTTCATATGAGCAAGTTCCCAGTGGCCTGAAAACCTCTCTTTCCTTATGTTCATTCACCAATCCTGATTCTTACAATCTTTCTGGCCCCCTTCCACAATGGTCCCTAAACCATAGGTGGGTGAGGTTTAATGTAGGAGTCTATCTAAGGATATATACTCTGCAGTCTCTAAAACTCAGCCAGTTGTGACCTTCTGTGTGCATCATCCTCTGCTGTATGAGGAAGCTTCGCTGGTGAGAGCTCAGGGATGTATAGCTGTCTCTGTTCCGCTACGTTCCACAAGCCTTAGGTAGTGAGGTTCCCCTATAGATGGAACTTCTCTGCTGGGCATCTCTCAGACATGTCATCTGTGTGTGACCAGCTGTGGAACTCTGTAAAAGCCTTCAGCTGTTGCAAAAAGAGGTTTCTTTGATGAGTGGTATAGGGTACACTTAGGGTGCTATGCAGGTCTGAAGCAGGTCAGAGGCCAAGGGCAGGTGGGGGGGTGTGGACACGGACATGAACAGGACAGCAGGGAAGACACAGCCTGCGGTAGGTCTAACAAACTATGCTAGAGGATTAAAGTACACTGGGTAGTCTGAGTTAGGAAGCGTGTCCAGAGATCTAGAGTGGAAGGGCAGAAGTGGGCCTGGGCCCAGAGGCAGAATAGGACAGTGTGGGGATAGAGGGGGACTTCTCAGGCTGCAGGGGGATCAGGACACAGAGGGCGGGATCTGACTGATCAGGGTAATAGTTGGGTCTGCGGCCAGCAGATCAGGAGGCCAGGGGCAAGTGTGGTGGGGGCAGGGGGGTGGATAACCTATGGAGGGTCTGACAAACTAAGGTGGAGAATTGAGCTGTTCTAAGTGCAGGGGTCAGAACGCAGTGGGCGGGTCTGGACTAAGAGGGTAGGGGTCTAAGATCTGAAGCTGAAAGAATAGGGGTGGCCCTGGGCCCAGCTGAGTGTGGGGACGGCGTGGGGCTGATCAGGATGCAGGGGAATCGAGATGCAGTGGGCAGACTCTGACTTACTAGGGTAGTAGCTGGGTCTGTGGCAGGCAGATCAGGAGGCCAAGGGCGAGGTGGGGATGGGGCAGCCTGTGGAGGGTCTAACAAACTGTGCTAGGGGATTAAGCCATTCTGGGTTAGGAAACTAGTCCAGAGACCTGAAGCAGAAGAGCAGGGGTGGGCCTGGGCCCACTGCTAGAACAGAGACAGAGTGTGGGGACAGCGTGGGGCTGCTCAGGATGCAGGGGTTCCTTTAATTTCCCATTTTTCTCATTCACTTAAGTACACATTTTTTGCATCACTGACTGTGCTGTCAGTGTCTCTGTAAGTGTCCTGTGACCTTATAAAAGGTCATTTGTCCAGGTTTAAATGAGATGGTTCCTGGCAGGGCTGTGCCTCTAATCTCACTAGATTACACAGATGATTGCTTTTTTCAAAGGAGAAGGAAAGAGCGAAAAAAAGCTGTAGTTCGAGCTCCCAAGTCACATCTGTCCCCAGAGACCTTCTAGACATGGAAAAAGCAGGAGAGAGCATCACTTGAGACATGCTAACCATGATTATGGAACAGGGCATCATAGAAGGACTCACCAACTGCAGCCATGTGAGCTGCAACCCTCAGTACAGGGTTTGAGCTTCTCAAAACCTATTTGTTTTTATTCATTTGCCATGGCTAGAGAGTTTCTCATCAAAAGTAATCAGAAGTAACCCTGACCAAAGATTACACAGATTCACAAGAAGCCAACTAAATAACTGTGTATCGGGTGGAGAGCAGGACACAGTGAGATGGGATTCTGCAGATTTCTTAGAGGAAATGATCTTCCCCAGAGAAGAAATACTGCAGTCACATTTTCAAAGAGTGTGCATACAGGAAGAGGAAGAAAAGCTACGTGCCAAAATTCCAGGAATTTGTGCATGGCTGGATGCATCAGCTCTGCACTGGAACTTCTCTGCAAGCTAAGGAAAACCCAGGGCACCCCACCTCCCAGAGAAGTGCAAGAAGAGGTACAAATGCGCCTCTGATGCTCGTGGCTTAGTACAGATACCTAGGGCTGCAGTGCAGGTGAGTGTGTGCCACATGAGGGATGGCACAAGTGAGTGAGGAGCCTCTGGGGGTTGGATGAGACCATTCCAGAAAACATTAGCTGAAGAACTGAAAATTTAGAAGCACCAGGTATTCCTCAGCCTGTCTAGGAAATCCTAAATGAGTTATGGATATATCAGCTAATAAATACTAGGATTATAGCAACTCACGGCTTCAGTATTGATTACTGCTGCTGGCTTGTACTCTAGGGATCTATGATAAGGAACAGTTCAGAAAATAAATGTGAACACTGCAATAGTTATCTGAATCACTCTGGATATTAGACAAAAGGAAGTTTGTCATGGGAATTTAATAGGAAAATTTAGAGGCTGGGGTGTGGCTCAGTGGCAAAGGATTTGCCTACCATGTATGAGTTCCTGAGTTACAATGAAAATAAAATATCTGCATGCATACACTGGAATAGCGTCACCTTCAGCTCAGCATAGAAAATGTATATGCAGATGATTTGCTTCCAAAGAATGTTTTTGTTGTTGATGAAATACCTTCATCTTCATAAATGTCCACATAAGTCAGATTTCAGGGCTCTGTGAAAACACAAGTGCATGCTTCCTACTTGTGGCCAAAACAAAATCACTTTCAACTTCTGTCTTTTCATTCTCTGATCCTTTTCAAGCTAAATCACTTGAAAACATTTTTTTGGTGTTTCAATGATAGGCTAAGAAGGACAGCAGAGCAGACAAGGCTGGACTGTGAAGCGGATGGAAATGCAGCATGGGGCTGGTTCCCAGCACCTGAACAGTGAGTTGTTTATAATGGTCGTATTCTGGGGCTGACAGCACTTGACCCTTATTATAAGTGTTGTCATTTGAATATGAAATGTCTTCAAATGGGCCCATAGGTTGAATGATTTCTCTATAGTTCATGGTACAATTTGGGGGGGATTCTGGCAATTTCAGGAGTTAGGGCCAAGTTGAAAAAAGTAGGTCAATGGGAGTGAGCCTTTTGACGGTGATTCATAATCCTTTATCCCTTCCTCCCTATCCTTTGTGAGGCAAGCAGTTTCCTCCATTACATGCTTCTACCACCGTGATACTTTGCTCAAGTACGTGAAACCACACAACCATGGGCTAAGCCCTCTGAGACTGTGACCCAAATCAATCCTTACTTCCTTAAGTTGTCTGAGTTGGGATTTGGTCACAGCAATGAGAAAAGTAACTAACACAAGATCTGTCACCCCCCATTGGTCTGCCAGTGCCTGTAAAAACCCTGACTGCTCTGCTACAAGAAGTTCTATGCCCTGATTTTGTGTAATAGCTTTACACATTTTACATGAATGTTGGCATTGCTCAGGGTGCACTGGGTCTTTTCATAATAACTACTTTATATAACTTTTTATGTCTTTTTACTGAATTTTTAAGCTATGGAAACTCCCCCCCGCCGTGCCCATCCTCTTAGTCAATGTGATGTGGACCCAGTTTCTCAGCCAACCTATTTAGGATCACCTTGCTGGTTCTCTTCCCTCCCTCGCCCAGCTCATCAATCCCTCAGGTTGTTAACTGAATGTATATAGAAATACAGGCTCACTATGTCACAGCTAAGACTCATGTCCAGCACTATCTCTTTGACAACTGTCTCTGACTCCCTATGGTGTTCAAAATCATATTAAAACATGAGCCAGATCACGTTTCCAAGATTGAAGACAGGCTTCTGGGAAGGAGACCCTGGCAGCATCCCTACTGAGCAGACAACAATTCCCTGACGCTCTGCTCACCACGCAGGTCCAAATGTCACAGTTTTCTTGCCTGTGTCTATCCAAATCTCTGTGGGACAGAGGAATCTTTACAAATTACAAGGCTGTACCATATGACCATGTTTCAGCTGTGAAACTATTAACAGTAGAATACACAGAAAGCTCCCAACTTACACAGTTAAAGTCATTCAGAAAACACCATACTTCAAAGCTTAGGTTTTGATCTTGTCTTAAGCTGGCAATGTCAGGCAGGGATAGCAATCTGAACTCTGTTTGGGAAAATAGCTGATATTCAGTAGTACACATACTACATTGCTGAGCCATGGGTTAGGTGGTACTTTTGGTTATCAATTTATCATGGCTCAAAGGGATGGAATGCCACCATAAATCACTTGAATTTTCCTGTTTAAGAAGAAAAATCAATAGTTGCTCTCAAGCATGTTCTTTTTGTGCTGTCTGTGGTGTCCTAATTGAGTTCTTTTGTTATTGGCACTTGCATACTGCTATAGGATCTGGAGCAGCCCCCTCAAGGCCCATGTGTCATTCTAACGGGAGGTAGTGAACCTTTAAGAAGTGAGGTCTTATTCTAGTTCATTTCTGTTGCTCTCATAAGACACCTTGACAAAAAGCAACATAGGAGAAGAAAAGATTTATTTGGCTTATAATTCCTCATTTCAGGAAAGTCAAGGAGGAAGTCAAGCAGTTAGTCACATCACATTCACCACCAGAAACAAAGAGAACATGCACACTCTTGTTTGCTTGCTCACAGGCCTGCTTGCTTATGCTAATACCCAGATTCCTACCCTATTATACAGTTTAGGGGCCAGCCTAATGGTGCTGTTCAAAGTGGGCTGGGTCTTCCTACATCACTGAACAATCAAAACAGTCCCCCACAGACATGCCCACAGGCCAGCCTGATCCTGATAATTCCTCATTACAACTTTCTTCCCATGTGACTTCAGGTTGTTTCAAGTTGATATTTAAAACTATCCAGTGCCAACCAGTCTAACGAGAGGTCTTCAGGGCATCAGTGCTCAGAAGGGTTGTAGGACCAAACCCTTCCCTCTTCTGTTCTTTCATTCCCTGAATATGAAGTGAGAGAATGGGAATTCTGAAAAAATGACCTGAATATTTCTTAAGAGGGAGAAATGCTTCCATACCAGTGACTCTGGTATTCTTCCTGACTCCCTGGCCCTGGCTAAGATCAAGAAAACAAATGATGCCCATGCTGGAGAGGATATAGGGAAAGTGGAACGCTCATTCACTGCTGGTGGGATTGTAAACTCATGCAACCTCTACGGGAAGCAGTGTGGAGAACTCTTAAAACACAAAATGAGTCTACCATTTGACCGGGTTATACCATTCCTTGGCATATAGCCAAAGAACTCATCCTATTGCAGAGATATTTATACATCCATGTTTGTGGATGCTCTTTCACAATAACTAAGAAATGGAAGGAACATAAATGTCCCTCAACTAATGAGTAGATAATGAAAATGTGTAAATTTACACAATGGAGTTCTATTCATGGGAGTTCTACTCAGTGGTAAAGAAAGACAAAATCATGACATTTTTAGGTAAATGGATGGAACTAGAAACTGTTATGCTAAGTGAAGAAACACAGACTCATTAAACAAACGACATATGTTCGCCCTCATTTGTAGATCCTAGCATCCTTATAAGTGAGTATGTATATTGATGTAACTCAAGTAACCAGGAGAATAGAAAGGAACTAGGGAGGTAAAGGGCAAGAAGGAACCTAAGAGAGAATAGGAGACAGGTGTTACTAAGGGAGAAGTGGATAAAATGGGGTCATTTAAATGGGAGGAAGGACGGAGGGCTAAACATGGAACTTTGGGGATAAAAGGAAAGAAAGAGTTCAAGAAGTGGGAGCATAGGAGACTGGTATTATCAAGGGAGAAATGGGGACAATGGGGACACTTTATATGCACAAGGCATGGAGCAAGGATTAAAGGGGGAGAAAGGGGAGAGAGATAATGCCCAGCCTGACTTAAATGTTGCTCCATGGAGCAAGCAGCCAAGAAAGCACTTTCTAATTGATGAATGCTAATTGTGTATCTTCATGCAGACAAGTGTGACATGTCAAGGCATGCATACAATATATCACATCAGGGTAATCAGCACACCATCTAGCATTTCTTTGTGTTGGGAACTATATTAATTAGTTTTCACTACTGTAACACAGTACCCGATACTTATGAAGACAAGTGATTTAGTTAGCTCGTAGTTCTGAAGGCTCAAAATTCAACAGTTATAGGACAGGTTCCATAAAACATACTCTTTGGCTGAATTATGTCATAACAGACTGTAACATGCAAAGCAGAATCTGGGAGAATGTGGTGGTTGGTAGGGGGCGTCTTACTCTTTTATGATGACTCACTATTAAAGGTACTGACTGGGGTCCCGCAACAACTGTATTTATCCCTTCCAATCCCCCTACCCCCAAAGCTTCCAGCACTTCCAAGTATCACTACCCTGGGGACCAAACTTGCTGACACATGATCTTTCAGGGAGTCCTATCACTGAATCCAAACCGCAGGGAGACCATTTCAGAATCTTTCTGGTAGTTATTTTGAAGCATAAAATTAACCCTTTGGTAATCCTAGTAATCTTGTACTGTAGAACACTAGAAATTGTCTCTCCTACTACCTGTACCCTTGTGACCTGTTAACCATCTTTTCTACATCTCCCTTCTTTATACATATCCCAGATTCTGGTAGCCACTGTTATATACTTTTTGCTTTTATGAAGTCAACATTTTAGCTTTTACATAGAAGTAAAAATAAATAGTATTTATCTTGTTCTGCCTGACTTATTCCACTTAATCTAATATCTTTCAGTTCAGCCAGTCAGTGCTGCTGTAAATGGCAGGATTGCATTCTTCACATTTTCTTTAAGCTCTTTTCCTGGGAATCTAGGTATGCAGATACCAGGGTGCATGGGGATATAGCCAGAACACCACTGCCAGAGCAAAAGTCACAAAGCACATCTTAGACATGTAGGTTTCAATTAATAAACACGATGGTTTTTAAAATGCTAGCTATTTTAAGACAGGAGGTAGGATCAGAGAGGAGAGCTGGGAAGAACATGAATGCTAGGCAAGAGCCACAAATTTTTTCTCCTTGGCTCAGAACAGGTTGATGGACAGTTTAGAGATGGTCCACTCTAACTCAAGACCTGTGTGAAATGAGGAGCATCCAGCTTTTGAAGAGATTTCCTTCCAAAGGTACAAGATAATTCCACATGTTAGTATAATACAGCTCTATTGGCAAGTGCTTTTCTTATTTTCTTCAAAATACTTGCTGTGTAATGGTGAAATGAAAGGGTGGTGAATGGGGGAGATCGAGGTGTCCTCTTAAGTACAACACAGACAGAAATAATCTCTCCACTTCCTCCCCCTATGGTCATGAGGCATCTTCTAAAGTTCTCGAAGTCCTTCAGAAAGTCTTAACTGATGTACAGAAACCGTTCTGTCATTAAAAACACATACACACGCACGTGCACGTGCACACACACACACACACACTCGCTTATCATCACTTACTATACAAACAGTGGTCCTGTAGTGCCAAAATTTGTTTGTTGTTTCCTTCTCCAGCTAAACATAGGCCCCAAGAAGAAGGCCTTTGGTGTACTCACTGTCACATGTCGAGGGGTATAATGTAAATGCAATAGGTGTCTAATGTATGCTGAGTGAATGTATTAGTGAGGTTCCCTGAGCCTTCGCTCTATTCTCCATTAGGTCAGCCCCTAGCCATACTCTCATCATGCTCAGACACAGCCCTCTGCTTTCCCAGAGTCTGCCTGACACTGTAAAGAAAATGGCTTTTATTTGGTAGAATATTGAGAAATAATGCTTTTAAAGCTGCTTATTAAGAGATCACTCATTTAATGAAAAACATTGTTTGGTCTTTTAGACCCAATTGTTATGGAGAACCAACAACATGTGCAGCTGTTCTCTTTATTCAAAAGCCCATCTGGATTATTTCAAGAAAACCGTGTTCTGAATGGAATTCTTAAAGCTATAGTCTTTTTAAATCAAGCTGTTACACAGCTACATTGAGATGCTGAGCTTCTGAGCCCAACCTTATTAAATGTTTTTAAATTTAGTACCTTGTTGAAAACATATAACCATTGATACTGTTTTGGATGTTGGGACTATTTGACACCAGCAGGCTCAACAATCCTTGGTACTTCAATCCAGAAAGTCTCTTTTCTGACATAGTTAAAAGGTCGAAGTTGCCTGCTGCCTGTATCACTGACCTCACATCAGCACATCAGGCAGGATGCCATATCATATGTCACAAGGAGACCCGCCAGTATGCAGCAAAAGACTTTGAAAGACAGAAAGTTCACTCACTGTACGGCAGTCTACTGTAGACCTGCCCTCCTTTATTGCCAGTGGTTGCTAGTCTCTGTGTAAGCATCCTGTCACTATAACAAATATCTGATATAATCAATTTATGAAGAAAAATATTTAGTTTTGCTCACAGTTTGATAAGTTTTAGTCTACCATGAGCAGTGTATCTTGCGCCTGAAGGTGGGTTAGAGTATCAAAGAAGGTGGGAGCCCACAGAGATGCTGGAGCAGCAGCAGGTTTAGAATGTTCAAAAGGCTGTAAAACGCTAGAACGAGGATGGGGGAAACGTGGAGATGTAGCTAGACAAGAGGGACCAGAGCCCAAGAGATCTCACTGGGGCATGACAGAACATTAACAGAAAGATCCTGAGAAAATGCCCAAACATTTTGGAGAGAAATCTACATATTTCCAATCAGCCTGTGGAAAATAGAGTGTATAACTTTTTAGCTCTGTGAAAATGAAAGCACAATATACTAGAATTTGAGAATGTCACTGAAGCAATCCTAAGGAAGGAAATTATAACACAAAACATTTATATTAGAAGAATATCAAATCAATAAGTTTAGCTTCTATCTTGAGACAATGAAAAAAAAGTAAAGAATGAAAAGGAAATTACTGAGGTTTGGTAGCACAGGACTGACATCCCAGCTAATTGACAGTGTAAGGCAGGAGGACTAGGAGTTCAAAGCCAGTCTGGGCTACAGAATCTGTTCAAGGCTAGGCTGGGCAAAAGTGAGACTTGTCTCAAAAGAAAAAGGGCTTTTAAATAAACCTGTGGATAATGCTCAGTGGTAACACTTATGGAGCACGTGCATGGTCCTAGATTCCATCCCTAGGATTGCTACACTTACCCAAAATGTTAAAATAAGAAAGCATAAATGCAAAAAAAATTAAAACACAGAAAACATGAAAGCAAGAGTCAGTTAAATTCTTTATAGTTTGTTCCCCCATCCAAAAAAATCAATAAAACTGAAAAACATCTGGTCAGACTTATGAATAAAGAAATAGAGAAGAAACGAGCCGTCAGCACGAGGAGAGAGAGAAGGCGGAGCAGTGCAGACTGTACGGGTATAGACTACATAAGCAAGGTGGACTGTACCAGGTAAGTAACTGTGACACACAGAACAGGAGGAAACTCCTGCAAGACAGAAATTATCAAACTTGACTCAAAAAGAAAGAAATAACAGGACCAGCCCTATTTCTATTTAAGCAACTGATATAATAAAACATACAAAAACTGGCGAAATATCTAGGCAGACATTTTTCCGAAGAAGAAATGGAAATGGAAATGTGTGATGAAAAGACGCCTCCTCGTCCCCGACGAGGCCTGTAATTCCAGCCACTCAGCATGCTCAGTCAAGAGATCACAAGTTCTAGGTCTACCTGGCCTGAAGGCAGAGCTCATGGCAAGAACCAGTCTCAAGACAAAAAGGAAAAATAAAACGGGAGTGAGAGGTGCTAGAGCATATATAGCTCAGTCTCAGAAAGCTTTTGTAGTAAGTGCAAAAACAGACAAAAATGAGACGTAATCCAAGTCCATTGAGAGATGAACAGAAAAACATACTGTGTATAACCTCAAAATGGAATGTCATCATCCTTGAAAGAAGAAGAAATCCTGATACACATGGCAGGTAGATGACTCTTACACTGGTGACTGAAGTGACCAGTCACAGAATGGTAAGCGCTGTACAAATCAATTTATGGGACACCTAGAGCAGTTAGATTCATAAAGAAAATAGGATCAGGGGCCAGGGAGGTGGCTCAGTCAGTAACGTGCTTGTGGCACACCCAGCATCCATGCAAAAGCCAGGCATGGCATGCACTCTGCAATCCTAGTGCTGGGAAGAGAAACAGGTAGATCACTAGGGCTCACTGGCCAGCCAGCTTATCCACGTCAGGCCCCACTGAGAAACTGTTTCCAGAAAAGACCAAGGTAGAGAACAATCAAGGAGGACACCTGGCATCATCTTGGCCTCCACACAAATGTGCACCCCACACAAATGTGCACCCCACACACATACACACATACATACAAAAAAAAGTACAATAGTGAGTTTCCAGTTAGGATGGGGATAATAAGAACATAGGATCTGTCATACAAGACACAAGATGTTCAAGAGATGGATAGCAGTGATAATTATACAATGACGTGAATGCAATTAATGCTGCCAAGTCATACAATTTAAAATATTTAAATATGTGTTACATGTATTTAAAACAACAAAAAAAACAAGTGAAATGGAATTCATGGCTACCATAATGATTACAATAAACAAACAATAGCAAAAAGTTGGCAAAGCTATAGAAAAGTAAAAGTTCCAATCTACTACTGATAGTAATGAAAAACACCATTCCAGAAATACCTTAAAAGTGGCAGTTTGTATTTGATGCAACTCAAAAAAGTAAGCACACACGGCATTTAGCCAGTTATCCCACTCCTAGATATTTGTGCAAAATATCTAGGTTTGTCCCCATGAAGGCTAGTACTTGAATGCTTCATCTGAGTAACCAAGCACTGAAAAGAGCCTAGGTGTCTACCAAGAGATGAATACACAGAGCACGGCAGATCAGGTAACAGAATACCATGCAGAAATATCATGGAATGAACCACTGATACACAAAACAATGCTCATGAATTCAAAATGATGACCCTCACATTAGAAATGAAACAAAGCAAGGGCATTTAATATAAACTTTCATTGATATAAAACTCTAGAAAATGAAAAGCAGTCTTCAGTAAAGAAAACAGAACAGCTTTTGCCAGGACAGGGAGGGCCTGCAGGGCAGGAGAGACTCTCTGGATAGAAATAGGGCAATAGTGTCAACCACTATATTATGATGATGGCTTCACTGGTAGACATATGTCAGGCTTACTACGTTTTACATTTTAGATACTTGCTGTTTAATAATCAGCTAAATTTCAAGAAATGTATTTTAGCAATTGAAAGAGGCTGTGGGAGAACACAGCAAAATACTTGTATAGTGAATAGAGAATTCTCTCTGAGGTTTTTTTTTTTTCAAGTCCAGCTCTCTGACCAATAAGGGAGGAAGGAGGCGGGGAGTAAGGGGAACAACATAGCGACGAGTCCCGGGGATGGGCAGAGATTGTATCCATACCGGAAGAAAAATGCCCCGGCCCCAGGCCCACGCAGAAGGCCAGAACCCAGGAGGCAGCGTCCTAAGTCCTGGAGGTCCCAAGGATCATGTGAGTGGAAGTGAAATGCTGGCTGGGAATGGTCCAAGAGCAGGCGCCGTGAACAAAGGGCTCTGCGCCGCGAACTAAGAGCCAGGCCTTACCGGCGAGCCGCTGGTAACCAGTAGCTTTGTAAATGCCCTAAATAAAACAATTCTCTAAAAAGAGCATTCTCTACTTGTTCAGGCGGTTCAGACCTGGAGGGCAGGGTGAGGCTGAAAGCCGGGACCCACCATGAAAAAATTTATGAAACAATACTAAAAACAGCAATAAAATATTTCTTGGTTCAATCTGAAAAAATACACTAACAAACGCTTGAAATTCTCACTCAGAAATTGTCAGAATGGCTGTGACTCCCACCTCTGTCCACTATGGTGTGTTTTGAAAGCTGAGCAGTGATATCTTGCTCATCGGTTATGAATTTTAACACAAGTCATATCTAGGTACTTACACACAGAAAGGCAAAATTAAAATTAAACAGGTTTCAGATATCAGATTCCTTGTGTAGAAACTGTCTTAAAACTTCAAGGGAAAAAGTTGTCCAGTTTGTGATGTGTGAAATCGAAATGGCCCAATTTCACGGGGATGGAAATAGACTCATTTCTGAGTATAAAAAAAGGGAATCGCCCAAGGCTCTTTCACATAGAACATTCTTTTTTATGTTATTTTCATTATTTATACTGTAGTTTTACTTCCTAGGGGGCTTTGATGAAAATAGAATCATAAAATGTGCCCATCTCAAAATACTGGAAAACCATCTGGCTCCTCTTTGTTATGAGGTGAGTGAATCAACTAAAGCCTAGATAACAGAAGATCCATGCCTGGGAGACAGGGAGACAGGAGGCTGGACATGGGGACCAGGGTTACTCCTTTTTTTGGCCAAGAAAAACAAGGCCACCCAGCCTGTGTGTAATCTCAAGGCAACAACTGCACTAGAGTTAGTCCTGTTCCTTACCAGAGAATTCAGGCATTCAGGCACTCCACTCAGTTACTACAGAGTTCCTCGGCCCTCAGACACAAAGCTCTGTGCCCTGCCTTCACATTGCTATCACACAGAACCTTTCTGAGCTTGCTCCTAGCTGGACACACAGACGGAAAGCAGTAGGCTGCAGTGAGTTATTTAACTGCACCTGTCACTGATGCCAGAAGCAAACACCTAGAAAGGTGGAAGGGTCCTACAGGATGAAGAGGCATTCGCAAAGCATGTAGGGGCGGGGGAGGACCACTTGCGCAGAGGAAACTGCACCAGTAAGACCTCAGAGGGCAGCCAGTGCTAGAGAGTGGGCAGCATGGGGAGCTGAGCATCATGGGCGGCACAGGTCACTGTGACACCCGGCGCAACGTTGATTTGCTCTTCCTTGTTCTGCTTATCTGGCTGTAGGTGCTGTATATACAGTCAGTGGTGCGAGGCGACAGTACAATAGCAACTACATCTGAAAGCAGAGCGAAATCAGAGGAGGCCCAGGCAGAGCCTGCACACTGGAGGCACAGAGTGACCCAGGTTCGAAAACTGCCACATACTGGTAGATGTTCTGGTCATGTCAGGGGAGGAGAGGTGGCAAAGAGCCCAGGCTTCCACAGGAGGTCGTGAGCTCCATATGTACAGAGGGTGCAGGGGCCCAGGGAAACCACCCAGAAGCACAGCCAGCTCGTGGGAACAGAACTGCAGGGTGCACAGGAGACCCCAGTGTAAGGACAACGGCAGAAGCACCCACACAGACCTTTGTAATTAGACAGATTTGGGGTACAGGAGGAACTGAGCTCCACACTGGAGCCTAGGTTGTCATCTGCCCCTCCCAGGATACCTGACTCAGCCTGGTCCCTGCAGGATAATTACAGAGGATGTTTCCTGACACACTGAGAAGGGGGACTTTTTTCTGTAAAGCAGTGATCTTAGGGAGATGCCCAGTTCTACTTGTTGCCTGGCTAACCTTCCTCATACAGCCAGGGCAACAGGACAAAGGTGGTGTGTGGATGGCAATCCTGCTGTCCCTCTTCAGAATGGTGGAGGGAGCCCTGAGCGCAGACCACTGCTTTGGAACCATGTCTCTAATGTAAGTTTCATATAATATATAACCTTTTATTCTGTAAACAGCTGGAATTTTTGGAGAGAAAACAAACTTTACTTTTTCATTGTGCTCTGTTTAAAATGTAAAATGTTTTTATGCGTCTGAAAGCCATGTGAAATTTTCATCATTATTCATAAGTGCATAATGAATGTTAAGATATTAAAAACTGTGTTCTAGGGTTTAAGACTCACATAGTTGCTAACAGACATCCATCCATAACCCTAGTTCTGGGGAATCCAATGCCCTCTTCTGACCTCTGCAGCTTTGCACAACACAGGTGCACTTGCATACATGCAGGCAATACACTCATATAAAATAAAATAAAATTTTATAAAATAAAATAAAATATTTTTAAAGATTTCCCCCCAAAAGGAAACACCGTAGGGTGATGGACCACAGTTTGGAGATAAATGCATGTGGGGGTTGTGCCAAGGCTCCATCTTTGAGGGGCTGTATGTCAAGCTGGAGGGCAGAACAAAAGCCCTTGAGGTTTAAAAGATCTAACAAATTAGAAAGAGGAGAATGCACCTCATCAGGGTTCCATTCCTTCACCTCATGAAGAATTAACAACATGTGTGGAACATCTACCGTGTGTGTGTTTGTGTGTGTGTGTGTCTGTGTGTGTGTCTGTGTGTGTGTGTCTGTGTGTCTGTATGTGTATGTGTGCATGTGTACCATTGACCCCAGGTAAATGGAGGATCTACTCGGCCTGTGTGATATGACCACCCACTTTCTGTCTGTGTTCACTCCTCACTCCCACCTTAGGGCTGCCCATCTGGTCATGCTGACCTAATGGGATCAGTGCGGGAGCACACCAGCTTAACACGCTTTCTTCACAGACGAGGCTGTACAGTGGGGATGGTATTTTCCTAAAGAAATAAATTTTTTCACTCTAAAAGTGGTCCAGACTTTGGAGACAATATCTATAACCTTAAAAATACCTGACAGACAGCAGACAAGGGTTAAAGTAAAGAGTTTTGGCATTATTGGAGCATGCCTATTTCCAAAACGGTGGCCCATTGGCCCCTTCACACCCACACTCTAGTCCATCTCCTGCCCACTCCAAATGTGGCCACACCAGATTTCCATGTTCCGGATCACCCGGCCTCTGCCTCCTGGTTTGATGTTCCCAGTTACACACCTGGACTGCCCATGACTGGACCCTGGCTGCTATGCCGCCCACTTATAGAGCACCAGAATGATGCTGACAGGCAAGAAAACACCAAATCACACCCCACCATGTCCTTCAGATTGACTCCTGGAGCATCAGGGAAAACACTGCATTTCTGCATGGTCTCGGAGACCCTGTCTGGGCCTTCTACCCCATGCCCTGGGCCTTTTCACCTGGATTCCTCTACCCAGCCTCCCTCACAGATGCCTGCTAACACACCCTCACCTCTCTCAGATCAAAGAGCTTCTCAGAGAGCCTGGCGGACCATGCATCAAAGGGAGCCCCAGCCAAGCACCAGGCACTCCTGTGCGGCTTGAGCACTTAGCACTCCATGGCAATGAGAAGGGATGTGCATGCACAAGTGCACATACACATGCACATAACCACACACAGTCAGAAGTAATAAGTACTACCAACACCCAGGTGGTAGGGATTAAGAGGACAGAGAGCTCTGCCCTCAGGAAGCAGTCCCTTTAGCCTCCCTTGGCAGTGAGCATCTCCAAAGTCAAGGAGATTGTTGTTTTTAAAGTCTTCAGACTATGTAGGCAGATTAAAGAAACACTTGAAAAGCCTTGATCCAGAAAGCCCTTTGTATATTGAGTGGTATGAGTGATTTTCTTTTCTTTTCCAATGGATTGGAAAAGACAAGCATTAAATCCCCAGCCCCACCACCTAGCTCAAGATAAGAAATCTCCAACCCCTAGTTCTCTAGAGCCTCTTCAATCAAAGGCCCATGTGAGACTGCCTGTCCAAGGAAAGGGAAGCACAAACTGCAAAGAATGAAGGGAAATGCCTCACCTGACGCACAGATGCTAAGAAGACATGGGTCATTGTCTCTACTATCTGTATTAAAATTCTGGATAATTACTTCATGCCCAGCCTCACTGTGCCTCAAAGATATAGAAGGAGACACTTTTGGCAAAGAGAATGGGAGGCAGTCACCCAGCAATTCGACCCAGTCGATTTCTGTGTGAAAATGTCAAGTAAGGCTTCATGAGCAGAGCTGTAGAGTGCAAAACAAGGCCAGATGTCCCTTTCCACTCTGGCAAACCCACATGTGATGGAGGGAATGAAAGCGCTCACATCTGCTCCTTTCAAATGGGTAAGGAAGTGAATGCATAGAGAAAAGGACAGAGATGAGCTGTAACCTTCTCCCTAGGCTGAAATGACTGAACCAGGACCCTTGGAGACAGAGAAAGTAGAGAGGAAGAGCCATCGAGGGGCAATCTTTTCATCCGTGTTAAGAAAAGTCATCTAACCACCAACCATGGAACTGTCTGGGCAGAGTAGGCTTGCCATCCAGTTCTAGAACTCACACGCCAGAAATGAAACCATGTGGGCACTGCAGGGAGAGCTAAGTAATGATCTGCATGTCTTGACACAGCACTGATATTCTGTGACTCTGACACCCCTGCCCTGAATGCCAGCCCAGTCAGGGAATGTGCTCCCTGAAGGAGGGAGGGGAAAGCTGTGCATGTGGCACCAGGGAGACGTTTGGGTCTGAATACCAGCTAACACCTGCCCGGGTGAGGTGTAGAGGGGTGGGATCGCATCCGCCCCCATGCACAGGCCTTCCTGGAGAGAGGGTGTCCCATTTCGGCTCCACTGGAGAAGCACTGGCTTTGCCCCTCCTCCTCGCCTCTCCCGTCCCACCCTGAGGTCCTCAGGTGACCTGCTGGTGGTACCCTGTCTCAGGGCTCCCAGTTTTGCGGGCCTTTCTTCTCAGCCAACTCTCACATCTCAGATGCACTTCCCTTGCCAAGGCAGGCTTCTTCGCACACTCTTATTTCCTGCATTCCTTCACTTTCCTGTGGCAACTCCATTTTGGGAAATTCTGACTCTGGGAGTATTTTCACTTTCTTTGGAAACATCAGCTCTTCCACCTCTCTCTTCTGCTGTCTCTTCTAACCTAATTCAAGAAGTCACCAACTGTTGAATCCTACGAAACTCGTAGTTTTTCATTTATTTTTTCAGTGTATAAACCAATCTCAAAAAGAAAATGGTTTCATGCTGTTTCAGAATCTTGGACAAGCTATGACAGAAGCTTAGCTATCATTCTGTGAGGACACGGACCTCTGTGCCCCTGGGCTTTGTGGTTTCCATGTACATACGACAGTTGTGTGGCCTCCACTTTCCCCTGTGGCAGTATCAACACAACCCCTGCATAGGCCGGTGGACACAGTACTTGATGGTGATTAAATGGGTCCAGGCTCACTTCATTTTTATTTTAAAATATATTTTTAAGTGACCTCAAAGTTGACTTTGGGCATTTCATAAATAATTCTAGAAATAATCTTCACTAAAATTTGAGTATATTCATTATGCAATGTTGTAGCTATCATGAAGCTGATGACTGCACCCTGAGACAAATGTAATCACTAAGGCAGTTTTCTGATCATAGCCTTCGTCTACCAAAACCTTCTGCCTATGAAAATACCTAGATTCCTTTCAACAACAAAATATATAATACTATATATTCAGTCTTTAAGTGTTCAATTCTAAAATATAAGTGGTTTCCAAAAGAAAAATGTTTGAGAGAAAGTAAGTTCTTTTGTTAAATTACTAGTACAGAGAGGAGAGTTTCAGCTTTACACTTTCGACCTGTGAATGTGGGGAAATGTTCTTGCTTCCCACATTACTATTCAATCACCACCATGTTACAGAATGGTGTACTTTGCCTGGAGAGAAGTTTATGGTAGGCTTTACTGTTGATAGAAGAATTAAAGTTTTTTAAGACCTGGCATTCTGAGTTCTGAATACATTTAGTTTCTTTTCTTCTTTTTAAAGTTTTTAGAACTATTCACTCCCAAAAATCCAGAAAGAAAAACAAAATCCCTCTTTTCATAAAGAAAGATGTGAGGCAAAGATTCCCTTTGTACCATCCTACTAAATAAAATCTATTTCTCTTAGCCCTACAGAGATTCTAACTGCAATCATTTGGTTAACAAAGAAAAAATAGATTGCATGGCTTCTTCAAGGTCTTCCTCCTAAAACCCCCCTCACAGTCATCCAGCCCAGCAGTCTGCAGTCTGCCCCCTAACACAGTCTACCACTAGCATACTCTTCTCCAAATCACAGAAACTGGAGAAAATACTCTTAAATCATCTAAGTCTCAACAAACTTTCATCTTTAAAAAAAAAAGCAGTTGGAGGGGGGGAGATTAAACCACAAGATACTAAAGGTCATTAATCTCATTAAAAGAAACTATTTCATCTTCATTCAAAGCTTTCTTTCCAACTAAGAAAAATCTCTGTCAAATCACAAACTTTGTAATTACAGTGCTGCCTGATGGGACACTGAAATTCATGATGTACAAGGAGACTTCTTATACATATTTCATATTCTCAAGATTAGGAATAATCTTTACAAAGCTTTGATCAGAGGTTACAAAGAGATCACTTAAAACTAGAGTCAAGAGGGAACAAAGAATAGTATGCCACAGCTTATAAACCCATAGTAAAAAAATTAAGAAAGAAAAAAAATTAATTAAAAACATAAACAAGGGGCTGGAGAGATGGCTAGGCGGTTAAGAACACAGCCTGCTCTTGTAGAAGACCCAGAACCCACATGGTAGCTAACAACCATCCATAACTCCAGTTCCAGGGGATTGGGTGCCCTCTTCTGACCTCTGTGGGCATTGCATGACACGGGTACACTTAAATGTATGTAGCCAAAACACTCATACACATAAAATAAAAATAATAAAATATATTTTAAAAATAAAAACAAAAAGAAGATAGATTTCATAAGTAGAAGCAGAAAAGCATGATAGTTAAAGAGTATGAAAATACTAAGACCACAGACTATAAACACATAAAATGCATGGCACTAAATGAAAGAGAATTACAATGCATGTGAGACATACAGTGATGCCTGTGACAAAAGATAGAGATGCTTTGTGGAACACCTGATACACTTTAATAGCAAGAATATTATTAAAAAGCGTTAATGTGCCCATTGACTATTCATAGTAAAACTATGATCAAATAAAATTTTTAACCACTAGGTAAGTCTGAGTCAACAAGTCTTTCAGATTATTGTCACATTACCCAATGTAAGGTATGTTCACATTGAAATTCATAAACTATGAATTTTTCCTATGGAAAAATGAAATGATGCATATCACTCACCAAAGAACATACCAGGCTCCAGGGATGGGTGACTCCCCATCAGTCTCTGATGGACAGGGAGAGGCTGTGAAGACTGAATGCCAACTAGGAATTCCAGAAGAGAACATAAAATGTTTGAGGAACTTGTTTGAATGCCTGTGCTCTGCCTTAGCCATGGTGAAATCGATGAAGCAGTGCATCAAGGACAAGACCCACCTCTCCAGAGGGCCCTTGTGTGTGTGGGGGGGGGGGGGTGTCCAGACAGCACTTGTCTGGGGCTGGGTGTTTAGAAATAGCCCAGAAAGTAGTGTTTAAAATAAACATTGTGCACTGAGGTAGCATTTTTTCCCACCAAATTAGTAAAGTTTAAACTGCATAGAGTTTTAGTGGAGGACATTAGCTACCTGTTTACAAGGCAATCTGGAAATACCTAAGTGAACTGGGTAACCACGCACATTACCAATTCCATCTCTAAGTCTACATTCTAGAAACACACATGTCCCAAAGTCACATACACAGAGCCAGTAAGAGTCTAGAAGAACCATGCTGACCAACAAACAATAACCGTAAGGTCAATGCCAATCCCGCATAGAAGAATATGATGAACCTCTATAAAGAGTGAGTAAGATAAATGCTGACAAGGACTGTCTTCAAGTTTTGTTATTAAATTTAAAATAAGATACAGACAGTGGCCCCCATTAATAAGTACACATACATTAATATATACATATATATATATATATATATATATATATGGTCAAGAACTATGTTATGTTCTAGCTAAACCCAGTAGTTAAAGCAAGGAACAGTTAACTCAAATGTAGGAATAGAAAAGTCTGACCAAGACATAGGTTTGGGAACAGGTCAGCACACACTTGGTTTCTATGGCTAACTGCAGATTTACGGCTTCTGTTCTTTCTGCTTGGCTTACTCTTGTAGAATAGGAATTGTTTGAGGGAATTGCCATCCATAAGGCTTGGAAACTTTTCACCCCTGGATATGTTTTCTCCCCTTTCCTCCTGTATATAAAACCTGTGCTAAACTTGGGACAAATTTGCTCAGTGTGGTCGCTGGATGGCTGTAAGAGACTCTTTTGGCAGTATCTCGTGTTCAAGTGATCTTCTCCCGTGAAATGCCTCACATCATATATATTCTCTATAAACTATCAATGTTGATTATTTCTGAGAGAATTTTCCTTTAGAGAAAAATAGAAAGGAAAAAAAAAGAAAAAAAGACACTTCTTCCACTCATCCAGCAAGAGATTCCCAAACCTCCTGCCTTAAATGCACACCTTCAATAACCAAGATATAAGAACTTTAAGCAGATTCATCACAAGCAACAAGATTGAAGCAATAAAAAAGATATCAGGGCCAGAAGGATGCACTGCAGAATAGCTGTTTAAATTTTTTATTGCGCTCTAGTACATTTCATGTAATAGCTCTTAATCAAACTTAGATGCCCTCCCCCATCCCTGCTCCTCCAGCTCTCCACCAGACTTCACACATTCCACCATACATGTCAAGTCCTAGAAAGTTAAACATCTGTATCCAGATGTCCGCTGGTGCAAATTCATCCACTGGAGTCCAGTCAACTCACCTAGAGTTTATAAGGCCTCATCCAGTAGTAATCAGCCTCCAATAGTTCCCAGACTAGGGCCGGCCTACCACCCATTTCTCTTGCTCCACTCTGGGCCTTTGATGCACTGCAGAATTTTACCAGCCTTTTAAATAAGAACTAAAACCAATGCTTCTCAAACTATTCCATAACATAGAAAAGGAAGGAATCCTTCCAAATTCTTTTTATAAAACCAGGATTACACTGATAGCTAAATACACAGATAAAGACACAATAAAAAAGAAAATCATACACTAATCTTCCTGATCATCAACATAAAAAATCTCAATAAATCCCAGCACTTGGGAAACAGAGGCAGGTGGATCTCTGTGAATTCAAGGCTACCTTGGTCTACAGAGTGAGTTCCAGGTCAGCTGGGGCTATGAAAAAAAGACCACAAAAGCCAATCATTCTTTATGACTAAGTTTGTTTAATTCAGAAACTCAAGAATGATTCAGTGTGCATAAATCAATGTAATCCATCACATAAATGGACTCGAGGACAGAAATCACATGCATATCTCAACAAATGCAGAAAAAGCCTTTGACAAAAATCCAACATACCTTCATGATAAAAGCTCTAAAAGACTAGGGACAGAGGAAACAACTCAACATAATAAAGGCTATATATGACAAACCTATAGCCACCATTAAGCTAAATGAAGAAGAATTCAAAGTACTCCACTGAAATCATAAATAAGACAAGGGTGCCCACTCTCTCCACACCTATTCAGCATGGTGCTTGCAGTGTTAGCTACAGCAATAAGACCAAAGAGGGAAATAAAACTGTACAAGTAGGAAAGACGAAAGTCAAACATTCTTATTTTTGGGTAAGATTATATACATAAGAGACCCTAAAGACCCCATCAGAAAATTCTTAGACCTGATCAATACTCAATGGCTAATAAAGACTTTGAAATGTTTGATATCATTAGCTATCAAGGAAATGCAAAATAAAACTGTTTTAAGATTCTATCTCACCCCACTCAGAATGGCTATCATTTAAAAAAAAAAAAAACCTCAAATTACAATAAATGCTGGCAAAGTTTCAGAGAACAGGAAACCCTTATTCACTGTTGATGAGAGTATAAACTGGGGCAGCCACTATGAAAATCTATGTGGAGACTCCTCAGAAAACTAGAAATAAAGCTATTATATGATCCATCTATGGCATTTCTGGGTATCTACCCAGAGGACTCTATTCGGCTAAAGAGATACTCATCATTGTGCATTGCTGCTCTATTCACAGAATCTAGGCAACAGTATCAGCCTAGATAAATTAACAGATGAATGAATAATGAAAATATGGTACATGCATAATAGAATTGTATTCAACTAAAAAGAAGACTGAACTTATGAAACTTCAAGTCAAATGGATGAAGTTGAAAAAAATTATACTGAGTAAGGTCACCCTGGCCCAGAAACACAAAGACCACATGATCACTCTCATATGTGGGTGTTAGGTTTGAATCTTTAGATTTGTGTGTTTAACTTGGAGTGCATAGAGAAGTCAGAAAACTAGAAAGGGGACAGTAAGGAGGAGGACACCTTAAGGGAGGGATCTGATAGAACATCATGTGATGTGAGTGTAGAGAGCGGGGATATTGGGCAGAAACACTGAAGAAGGAATGGGGAGTGTGAAGGAGATGAGGAAGTTAAATCGCAAGGTGATCTGAAACTATGCATGGGAAAACATGAAAACCTACTATTTTGTGAGCAATTTAAAAATAAAAGTTCAAAAATTAGAACGGAGATATGCTGAATGGCTGGATAGTATTGCTTCCAGAAGCCATTGTTTTATTAAACAAAAATTCCAGCGCAAGCTGGAGAAAACCTTTTTATGAGCTGTTGGTAAGAAAGGCCCAGGCCCTTGACATTCCTCTCAGTTGTCCTAGAGAAGAATTCACTACTTCTATTTAGCTAAATTGACAAGTTACAAAACTGCATTCTAAATATTTATATTTATCATATTCACAGAATAATTTTACTTTTAACCTTAATCAAAGAAGCTTCTCTTTCGCAATAAACAGCAATGAATGCAGAGATTCAGCTGCTCACAAGGTGAGAATAAGCAATTGCTGAGAGCTCGGCTCTAAACAGAGCATTTATACCAGGGTCAGAAAATACTGTAGAAAAAGGGAGCATAAAAAGGTATGAACCAGAAGAGAGGGAGAAGAGCTATGAAATGCCATCTTCGGGGAGTAACACGGCCAGTTACAAACATGATCTCACAGCAACTGTCATTGCCTGTACAAGTTGCCTGAATAAGAGTGGACCCATCAACAGTCAGTGTGTGGGGTACTCATGGAGTCCTGTTCCTTCCTGCTGAACTACTGGCTACCAATGGTTTCTGGGGGAGGTCAATCCTTGTCTTCAGTTGTGACCCACTGCTGAGCCCACCAGACTCCAAAGGATAATTCAAAATTCATGGTCACACAGATGTTCCTGGTTAAAATCAGTGGGTCACAAAACAAAGCAAAAAGACATGAATGTGTAAAGAGGACTTATAGAAAGGAGAGGGAGTGGGAGCTTTGGGTAGAAGGTAAGAGTAGGTATTGTTGAGAGTAATCTGAATATATATACACATGAAACTGTCAAAGAAAAAATTTAACTATATGTGTGTGTGTGTGTGTGTGTGTGTGTGTGTGTGTGTGTGTGTGTGTGTATTTTTCTAGGGGCTGGAGAGATGGCTCAGTAAAGAGCATTGACTACTCTTGCAGACTCCGGTTTGGTTCCTAGCACCAATATGGTGGGTAGTAACCACCTGTAGCTCCAGTTCCAGGAGTTCTGTGGCCCTCTTCTCGTCTCTGTGGGCACTGCATGATATGGGTGGACTTATATATACACAAACAATACACCATATATATATTTCCAGGAAATAAAGGTTTGAACTTGCAGCAGTCTTCCTGCCTGAACCTCCAAAGCACTGGGGTTGTAGGCACACACTGCTATGTTTGGCTGTAGAAAAACTTTAAAATTGTTTTAAATTTATTTAATTTTGTTATATGTGTATGAGTGTTTTGCCTGCATGTGTGATAATGGTTCTTTAAGGTTCTAATGGATTTGAAAAATTCCTGTGATCTAGTCACAATGACAATACATTCTTCTTGGGCATGTGGTGACGCTGGTATACAGAAATATACTGCCTTAGAGCCATAAAAAGCTACAACACAGGTAGGAAAATGATTAAATATGATTATGCATTCATATATATAATAATGATAAAAAGTATAATGAATACAATTTGGACAGGCTCTAGAACCATCTAGGTGATAGACATTTAGGTGTGACTATGGGAAGTTTCTAGTGTGCTTTGGCAGAAGTGGGAAGACCTACCCTAAATGTGGATGACAGCACCAAAATAAACTCTTGAACTTTAAGGGTTTTTTTTCAGGCATTTGATCACAGAGACAAGAAAAGTAACTACTGCGGAGGGTTGACAGTTAAGAGTGTACACTGGAAAAACAGAGAGCTGCACTTCCGTCAGTCTAAAAAGGCATACCTGGAGAGAAGACACTCCACTTGACCCGGAAAGACGCACCAGCAGAGGAAATCAGTCACTTGTTCCAGGCTGTCTTTTCAAGGATATTATATAGTAATCAGCCTTAAAACTAAGACATCTCTCCTCTAGATCAGAGAGCAGGCATGCTTACAGTCCTGCACTTTTGAAGCCCCAAATCCCCTCCCAAACACGAATTACTGCTGGTGTAGTCGCTGCCTGACCTAGTCCAGGAATTTACTCAAAGGAACTAAGGAATTTTCCCAATAGTTCATGCTCAGGTATATGGCTGGTGTAACTTTGTGCCTTCTACCAGTACTTTGACACTGCCTTGTTAGTCTCCAAATAGGGTAGAATGCAGGCCTTCAAAGCTCCTGAGAGGCTGCTGTAATATCCTTTAAAGGGGAGATGAGAATCACTTGCTTGCTCAGCTGAAAACTATGGCTGATAACTACCATAGTGAACTGTTTAAGAAACTCATCTACAGCATCCATCAAAGACAAATTTTTCATTCTTCTCAACCATCCATTCACTTATCAATCAGGTCAGAGAAGGTGAGATGCAAATAAAGGAAAGACAAAGGCTTCAGGGTCACAGTAAAGAAAGTATCAGAGAGGCGGGAGAATGGGGGCAGCAAGGACAAAGACTGGAGATGGAATCACTTCAGAAGAGATTAACCAACGTCCATCCATGTCTAGGGAAGAAGGAAGAATATTCTCTTTGATAGAGGTGCTTCCAGTGAAAGTTCTTCAGGTTAAGAATTCCAATACTGCCAAAAACCAGGTACTAATACTGAATATTTAAGTAAATGGTTGGGAAACGGAGGAAGTTGAGTTTCTTACTGTTTCAGGAGGGAGAACTCTGCAAGGACAGATTCTAGAATTGCGCACACGTCAATGGCACAGAATTGAAAATACCACTGTGAACACATGTTTAGCTATTAATAGAGAGATAGTTACATTGGAAAAAGTCCTAGATCTGCATAAGTATGTTATACATATGCACAGATTCCTGTGCTCAATCAGCTGAAAAGATGTAAAATCAATGGCAATTCAGCATCAATTAAACCTAGACCTCTTTGTCCTTCACATCACTTTCCAATAAAAAGGAGCAGGGCCTTCTTGAAGAAATGGCTGGGACAGGAAGTCTTCAATTTGGGGACACATCCTCAGTTCATCTACACATCTTGATGGTCACAGACTATATAAGTATAAAAATCTCCCCCAGCAAAGCTAGTAACTCAATGAGTGGCTCTGTTGGCAATTGATTAGGAACTTAAAATTTTAATTAAGGTATGATCTATGACTTGACTAATAAGCAATAATTACATTCTCACTAGATGAAAAAATAATGCTTCTGACAAAATGAAAAACAACTCTATATACAATTCTCCTACTTGAGAAATGACTGCTTAATGTCTCTGTCCCCCCAGGGCTGGCCAATCTTCTTTAGCCACATGTCTGACACCATGAATGACTGCCCAGGCTGTATGCATGTTCCTCCTCCCAGGACCTGCCTCAGCCCAGCAGAGGCCTATCTTTCACCCAGCATGTGCCCAAGTAGGGTGAAAAGAGGTAGATCCAGGTGTGGCTTCCATCTTACATAGCTCTCAACTAGAGGGCCAGGTCTCTTCCACTCAAGACACAGCATGAGAGGCTCACTCCCACTGAAGCACACTAGACACAGTCCATGTTTCGGGGGAAGTGAGTCCGAGCTTCTTGAATGCTAAGCAGGAAAGAAGGCAGAGAAGGGAAGTGCAGGGATAGAATATGAACGGAGGGGGCTCCAAGTAGAAGCATGGATGCACAGAGGTCTGAGATGTGCAACCACAATAGAGGCAGGCAGAGGAACTGAGCATGGATAAAGCAGACTGCAAGCTGTCGTGAGCACACACCTTTGCAGAGCCTGGGGAGCTGAGGACTTCACAAGGAGGACAGAAAAGCCCTAGACATTTTAGGGAGATGGTTCCTTGTTCTGTGGGGGTCCTGCCAAAACATATCTTTACTGCTGACTGGTGGTTCCCAACACAACCTCTAACCTTATTTTGCTCCCAGTTCATGCTCAGAGATCACCAGAACTCCTTCAGAACATTCCCAGCTCAGAGAGCAGTCAACTGTCATTAGTGCCAATCAGCTGCCCTCAGGGGAAGGCCAGGAGTGGAAGCAGGTCATGAGAACACATTTCCCTGTCAACTATGCAGTAGTCTCACTGAATTTCTACAGCAGATTTACCTTCCAAATTGTATCCTACTGAAGGCAATAAAGTGATTCTTAACTTCTTAATTCTAGGCTACAGAGTGTGAGAGCTGAGAAATTCAGAGAAAGCAACCCACTCTGAGCATAGGATCTACAGGCAGCTTCACCAGGAGCCCAAGCCTGCTGTTACTTGTTCAAATGTCAACTCCAAAGAGCAAACAGTGATCTTCCCTGTACATCACACAGCAGGGTCTCTGGGGAGAGAGTGGAAACTGTCCCTCCAAAGAGGCATTTTTGTTAGAGAAGATGTGTTATGTCATGCAATTTTATAAAAGTAATCAATTCCAATCCAATTGGAATTAAGGCCAGTTTCATAGGACGGAGCCCATACCTAACATTGATATCAAATCTACAAAGTCCACAAGCCATGGGAGAAAGCTTAACACAGCTATTCTGTTAAATGGGCATATTATTATTATATTGATTTCTAACGACTTACTATTATACCCATTGATTAATGTGCCTCTCAACTCTCAGCAGAGAAGCTTCCTTATACAGCAGATGGTGATTAACATAGAAAACCACAACTGGCCAATGTGCAGAGAATAAGAACATGCAGACTTATCCCTGAATAGGATACCTATATCAAACTTCTGCCTCCCAAGGTTCAGAGATAATTGAGGAAGAGGGGGCAGAAAGATTGTAAGAGTCAGAGGTGGTGGATGACCGTAAGGAAACAGTTTTCCAGATAGGTGATCAATTACTCATATGAACTCACAACAACAGTGACAGCATGTACAAGTCCCCTCTAAGCTAAAGCCAGACTAAAATCCCAGCATGGATGTGTGGAAGAAACCCCAACCTTACCAGAGGAACTATTGGCAACATATGACTGCTAGGAAAGAGAGAGTTGGTCTCATTCAATCTAAGCAGATTGACCAGCAAATGAAACCACACCAAAGGGCATTTGGGGACACATACCTAATTCTAAAGGCCTATATATATGAACATTAGAGTACAGAAATTTGGTGGGGAGTTAGAAAGGGAGGTGCAAATATGGGAAGGCATCTAGATAAAATCCTTGCATGAGTCTGGGGGAAGGAGACCAGTAATCGAAGGGAAGCTAGGTGAGAGGAGTGTGGGCAGAGGAAATTTTGGCATGATGGACTATCCCCAAAGGGCTGGTGCAGATAGCAACAGTGGCATGGATCATGCAATGGGTAGTGAGATGCATAACTAAGGTGAAGCCATCAAGGCAGATTGTGGGCATTGGGTCTATCGTAAAAAGGTATTGAGCAAAACCAAGCAACCCTGGATACCCTGAAGGGACGGTTGGAATCTGGCCTGTTCTGCATGATGCGATAACCTGGCCCCAGGAAGCCACTGTAGATACGAATCTTCTTTTCCCCGACAAAGATCACCCCAGACCAGAACCAGGTTTTTGGGTTTCATTTCCTCATTCCTAATTTCTATGTCAGCCCCACAACCTTCCCTAAAGACCCCACCTTTAACTTTTCCACCTTCTGTAATGGTCAGAAAGGCCTCCCTATATACACCTCTGCCTTAGTTTTGATAACCGAACTACCCACCTACATAGTATCCCGGGAAGGAACTCCTTCCACCGCACTCTGAGCCACCTGAGGCCCCTTGTTCGATCGTCCTCCATTCTCTGGCATGGCTGGAGCACCGCAGATGCTGCCACTGGGAGAAATCTCAGGATGGTAATCCCCTTCTAGATGGTATAGAGTTGCATGCCTATTTGAGCAGTGAGTTCCACCACATGAGTATGGAGATGTTGTGAGAACAGCAGAAGGTCTAGATAAACTTTGCAAGCCCTGGGAGCAGCATCTCAAGAGCAGAAGTTGTAGCAAACAGCTGCAGAGGCAGCCTGACTGTGGCTTTGTGTAATAAGAGATTTGTATCAGATAGAGGCAGTAGCCAGAGGGAGACTAAAAGTGTAAAAGAAGAATTAGAACAAGAAAGGAATAAGAGGTTGGCCTCTACAATATTAGCCTCTGACCTTGCCAGTAAATTGCATTAAAAAACAAATTAGAGATGAAGTCTCTTCATACTGTGTTACTCCTTATTTATGTCTGACTTAGTATATCTTAACTTCTGAGTGTTTTAAAGATGTGAAACCCATTTGTGAGGTATCAAGTACACCTGAAGAAACAAGGCCAGAATACAAATTCACACACGGTACAAAGGTCAGGTATAGCTGTAAAATTCTTGAGAGCTTTATGGTTGGGAAGGCACAAGTGGTATCCACCCTAATGGTTGAGAGAATTCTACAACACTATATAGTCCACACTGGCCTCATTCTCACGGACATCCACCTGCCTCTGCCCCTTTGAGTGCCAAGATTAAAGGTGTATGCCACTATGCCTCACTTATTATAAGATTTTTAGTACATTTTGAATGGATTTTCCTGCAGTGATTGATATGGATCTGGGTTTTTTTCTTCTATACACAGATGAGCAAACAGATATCTTATGCAATTCTTAACTGAAAATTTCAGTACCAGGGGTGGGTTTCCCCCCGTGAGCTGTTGTCCAGGGAAGCCCTAAGGGGAAGTTATAGGCCACAATGGGGAAGCCATGGCAACCATTTTGTTAGATGGATATGATGCATTCACTAAGGTACCATCCAAACATTTGTGTTTATGCCCATAGTTCAGGTTATTATAGCAGTCTGTGTTTGTTTAGATGTTCCTGCTTCTTTCTACTTATGTTTTTATAGTAGGAATACCACTGAAGTGGGCCAGCAGTCCATTGAAAACATGATGATACGACCCAAGAGTTCATTATCTTGCCACAATGGGAGAAAGACTGTCCTACACTTGTCACCTCCTCCAAGTCTCAGGGACTCTTGAGGAAGGGGATGGTGGAAAGAATGTAAGATCCGGAGGGAGGGGTAGAGTGTTGCATGGATTTGTCCTTTGCCTGGAAAGCTATACTAAATAGGTTCCTTCTACCCAAGTTTGGTTGTACTTGCTTGTCTTTGATCACAACAAGCAAACTTGACTGTTAGTGCTTTGCAGGAAGGGAGGGATAGAGAGAGTCAGTCCTGCCTTCCATACAACCAGTGACCCAAGTTGTATGTAGGGGTAAAACTAAGCGTATAAGCAAAGGAAGTTGGAGAGAGGCTAGCCCTTCACCATCCTGGACAGCTTCCAGATCACAGGGTCCCTGCTGGGATGTAGAATGTTCTATGTAGCCTTAATAGGGGAGCTCCCAACTCCTGTAAGTAACCCCCTCAGTCATTGCTTTGGTCCTTCTCTCGTGCAGATTTCAATGTAATTTCTTCATAAACAGTATTTAATCTGCACTATACAAGGAGGATTTTTTACTGTTTGATCTTCTAAATATCTCTTGTGTGGGGGTGAGCATTTTATGCCCTAGATTTGGGAAATTTTCTGCTATCAATCATGAAACTGTTTTCTATATCTTCATCATGAAATCTTTCTCCTTCTGTACCCATTTCTCATATATTTGGTCTTTCATGGTGTCGTATTGACTTCAGCTGTTCCATTTGTTCCTTCTGATCTGTTTATCTTTGCCATTCACTGCATATTCCAATTCCTCTGCCTTGACTCCAAGTCCTGGTATTTTGTCCTCCCCATTATCCATTCTGTTGATGAGACTTTTTTCCCAGAGCTCATTCTCTGACTTATTGAATTTTCATTTCTGGTATTGTTTCAGTTTGCTTTATCTTCACTATTTCTAGCTGCTGAAAGTTTCATTTTAATACCGCGTATTGACTTCCTTATTTCATTCATCTACTTATGTTCCCTTGGAGTTCATTTGGGAATTTATATGTGTGCTCTCTGATATCTTTGAACATATTTATGATTATTCTTTTGAGTTCTTTGTCTGGAATTTCATCTAATTCCTTCTCACTAGGGGACATTACTATGGAAATGGCTGAGTTTGGGAGGAATAATATTGCCTTTGTTTTCCATGTGATTTGTGTTTTTGAATTAGGACTGCAAATATCAGTTTAGGCTGTTGATAGATTTTTTTTTAACGTTACTCTTATCTTTTCATTAGAAGTCTCTCTTGAGCTAGGTTTTAGTAGGATATTTTCTTATACTAGACCAGTGTTCGGAACAGCAGGCTTCACCCTCAGGACTGCTCTGAAGGTAGATACTGTCTGCAAAGGACAGACCCACTGCAAAAATATAGTGATTTCAAATAAAAAGCAATCATCCCTTAAGCAAGAATCATCATAGGATGCTGAACAGCACTGAGAGTGCTGTGTACAGTAATGTTAGTCATTGTGTGTGAGGATGTAGGATAAATTCATACTTTCCCTCTGGCTCAAGGGACACACCTACAAGAATTTGATTGATGGAGATGAAGCCAATAGAGTCAACTACTTTCCAACCAACTCGTGACTTGGGGGTGAGGGCCTAGGGGGAAAGCAGTGAAAGCTGGTAGGAGACACATGTTCAGGTGGCTGGTCACCATCTTGGTGGTGCATGTCGGAGGTCCATGGCACTTCTGATCAAAATGCTGCCTCCCCATGCAAAATTGCTGTCCCTCTCCCTGGTGATGAATCCTTTGTAAGTAACCCAAGACACTCTAAGTTTTCTAATTGAAGAGCATTCTCCATTGGCTGGTTCAGACCTAGGGGGCGAGGCCAAATGCCAAATATCACTGCGGAAGGAAAATTCTTAAGACAGAATTGCCATAGTCAAGCAGGACCAACTAACAAAAATGGAGAATGCTTCTGGGTAAAGGATTTATGTGACCACTGACATGGGGACCCATGAAGGGAATGCAAACAGACGAATTTTTGACATGGTGGACTATACCCATAGGAGTGCTGTGTGTGGTGGCCATTGCAGGGTAGTGCAGTTTATAGTGAAATACATAACTAAGGTAAAGTCATCGAGGCAGATGAGATCAGTGGGGCAAATAATGGGGTGGCAATCCACGTGTAAGTGGTATGGAGTGGCACGTCTGCTTGACCAGTGGGGTCCACCTCAGGAATATGGTGCTGCTTTGGGAACAAACGGTGTAGAACAAGCTCTGCGATCCCTTGCAGTGGTAGCTCAGAAGCAAAGATATCAACAAGCTGCTGCAGAAGTGCCTTGGCCACTGCTATGCTTCATGAGAGACCTGCCTCAGGCTGAGGTCACAGTCCAGTCAGAGACTCAAAGTGAGAGAGGAATTAGATCGAGAGAAGGACATGAGGCTTATTTCTTCAGTACTAGCCTCTGACCTTGCCAGTGAATTGGATAAAAGAGAAAAAGAGAAGTTTTAGCCTGCTGGTTTTTACAGCTAGGAGGTCAAAAAGGGAAGAAAACCTGGCTCAGGTTCATAGTACAAGACCCATCTTGGGACCCTAGGACTTCGAACACCTTGGAAGAATCAGGCAGTGATGAGGAAGGGAGCAACACAGAAGAAGCTAAGAGTGCCCCTCAAGTTAAAACTGTAACACAGAGAAGGAGAAATCCAGGTGTCAGCATGCTGATAGAGGCTTTAACGAGTGTGAGAATTTAGCAAATGACGGGTGCTCAGCACTGAAGCTGCTGGAACTAGGGAGGACAGTCAAATAAGCATCACCTAGCTCCTGAGAATATGGGACACAGGAGCAGATGATATTAGCTTAAATGCTGCAGAGGTAGAAAATCTGAACAATATAATCACTCATCCCTCCTTGCGATGTAGGCTGTGTAACCTAAAGCAGCACAAGGGGAAGCAGTTTCTGATGGACTGGCTTATACAAGCTATTAGAGATATTTGGTTATCACCAGTGGAGGTTCCCATGGATGTTAGGGGCTGGAGAACAATAAAAGAGGGATAGGTGCTACTGAGAGAACTGGGTATGAGGAAACCAATGTACGGTCCTCCATTCACAGGATCAGATAGCACTGTGTTCACTAGAGATTTAATGAAGCACTTAACTGAACAAGGACCTCGAAATTGTTGCAGACGTTTAGTGTCTGTGCTAAGTCTCCTACTAGGACAGGATCTTTACAAAACAGGAAAAGCTTTGACAGATTTAAGTGACCTAGACCAGCACATAAAGTATGTCTGTAGAAGAATAGAACAACCTAAAAAATGGGTAAAAGAGACAAAACAGAGAAGGAGGTCTGTTTGAGATACTTGAAGACAAATGTGGCAAGACTTTTGTCTAGCCCAAGTTCCTAAAGAAAAGATTGACAAAAAGTCAAATTCTGTGCTGAAGTGGCTCTGGGAGGTTTTAAAACCTGAGGAACAGTTCACAAAAGGTATACAAAGGATAAAAACTATCTCAGGGGTGGATAATAGCCCCCTCTCCAGAGTAAACAGGGTACACTTCTCCACTGTGAATGGTTGTTCAAGGGGTGGAGACAGTTTGCCCAGCCATAGCCTCTCCCAGCAACCAGGTATGGTCAAAGGAGAGATAACAGGTGTGGCTAGAGTCAAGACTCCAACCCAGAGTCTACCTGGCCATGGGAAACAACAGGTGCAACAAGGGCAAGAGGAGCCTTATTCCTCCTTGGCTCTGTATAGGGCCAAGTATTTGGACCATCCCCAAAGAGTTTATCAAGGATAAAGAAATGCATGGAGGCTCCATGTAAAAACTCCAAGACACTAGGGTTCCAAATGATAACTAAAGATAGTAAAGGACTAACTAAGTTACATGCCATTGTGCCCAACATGGATCTATTTAAAAAAAACAGCTGATACAAATGAAAAGGGATTTTTCCATGCTATGTTAGTATGCTTCCTCTACTAGTTCCACCACATAGCTCTTGTCTGGCTCTTTTTCTGCTCTTTAAAGTGTTCATTATTGAAACTACCATGCAGACTCTCAGCCTCTCTGGTAAGCCACGGTTCCCACTGTCTACTATTGAATTCTCTATCACTGAACATGATCAGTTCCACAAACTAAGCCAATCCCTTAGGGATAGATGAGATTTTTCTCTTCTGCTTTGTAAATTTCCCTATTTTACTTTGCTCTTAAAACTAGAAAAATTTAGGCATCATTTAACACTTCTAAAAGTTGTTATCCAACTTTGTCCAGTTTAACTCTTGGAGATTCTGGCAGACCATGCCTGTGTTCTCACATCTTTGTTCTCCCCCTCTTGTCTTCAGATAAGTCTTCCAAGTTAAATACCAACAAATTAATTTCAGAACTTAATTATATTACTGACCAATTTGATTTGACAGATATCTACAGAATAGTCTATACAACAGATATCAAATACACATTCCTGTAAATTGCCCATGGAACTTTCTCTAAATGACCATATTATAAGCCACAGAGCAAGTCTTTATTGAAATCATTCCTGTGTCTTAATAGAGCACTGTAAAATAACACTAAAAATCATCAGTGAGAGAACCCATAGAAATTACAAAAACACTAGGGGACTGAAAAATGCACTCTGGAATTAATAGGGGTCATTGAAGAAACTGGGGAAGAAAATTTTAAATTTCATGACTCAAATAAAAATGCTGACACAACTTATCAGAAACATTGAAGTATATCCATTACAGTTCTTAGAAGAAACTTTATAGCTATAAATACTTGAAGAATGCCTGCTCACCCCACATGTTGCCCCACATTTCCCCCTCTCTGGGACCCTAAAGCCACCATGTAAAGAACTGCATTAACCATTTGCATAACCACACAGTTAGAGCCTTCACCTCCCATTATGGGAACCTAACACCACCATCCAAGGACCTGTACTGACTACCTGCACACCCCAAATTTAGCCCTCTCCTCTCAGCACCCCCAGTATTCTAATCTTAACAGTTAACAAATTTCAGGGAGTACCTGCTTGTTGTATAGAGTGCCCCCTGATAAGACCAGAAGCTTTGCCTTTCTCTATCTGAACTAAGATCACCTAGCTACCCAACTCATGAATAAGCACATAGTGGTCCCAAGACTAAATTTCAAGCCTCAGATAGCTAATCAGTTAAAACCCTACTATATTGTGGACTGGAGAGATGTCTCAGTGGTTAAAAATACTTGCTGTTCTTGCAGAGGACCTGGGCTCAATTCCCAGCACCCACATGGAATATAACAACCACCCATAACCCTAGTTCCAGGGGATCCAATGCCCTTGCCCTCTTCTGCCCTTCATGGACATTGCATGACAGGTGCACTTACACATTCTTGTAGGTGCAAGACTCACACAAAAATATTTTTTTAATTTATAAAAGCCTACAAAGTTGAAGTACTACCAAATAGAGATTCAAACACTCACTCAACATGGTAGATCAGAAACTCTTAAAAAAAAGCAATGATCTAACTCCAGATGTCCAAGTTCCATTGTAAAATTACAAACAACATGAGAAGTGAAGACAGTATGTCCATTTCAAAAATTACCAATTTGGTAATGGTCCACAATGACAGCAACTTTAAGGATACAATGTATTTTAGAAAAAGATATAGCTATGTTCAAGGAACTCAAAGAGGACATGAATAGATGCTTGGATGAATTTAAAGAGGACAGGACCTCTAGCTGAAGAGCTATTAGCAATTAATAGCTGCTGGGAAAGGGAAAGTCAGTTTTCTTTAAGTGTAAGGCACCTGGTAGATTGATCATGCTCCAGAGGATGGCTACATACCCAAGGGTATACAGGCAGCACAAATGGGAATAGGTGGACTTATTTTTTTTAATGATAAATAAACTAGAAAATCCAGAAGAAATAAATACATTTATAAATACACATTGGCAACCAAAAGTAAATCAAGAATATAGAGACAAGACTGGAGAGGTGGCTCCTCAGTTAAGAACACTGGCTATTCTCCCAGAGGATCCAGGTTTGGTTCCCAGCACCCACAAGGCAGCTAACAATCATTTGTAACTCCAATTCCAGGGAATCTGATGCCGCCTCCTGACTGTGGGCATTGCACAACATAAGTGCACTTACATACATGCAGGCAAAACTCTTGTACACATAAAACAAAAATAATAAATGAAATATTTTTAAAGAATATATAAACAACCTAAACAGATCCATAGCAATCACTGAGATAGAGGCAGTGATGAAAATTCTCCCAGAAGTAAAAGCCCAGAACTAGTCAAATTCACTGCTGAATTCTGCCAAACTCATTAAGAAGCACTGACACCAATAGTTCTCAAGCCATTGTACAAATAAAAAGAAGAAACACTACCAAACTCATTGAACAAAACTAATATTACCTTGATATCACACCAGATGATTACAACAATAACAAAAAATTATAGGCCAATTTCCATGATGGACATAGTCATAAAATTTATCATAGGTGATTCTTAAGGTGAATTTAAAAGTCATATTCCATTACATTGAAAATCTGAGTTTAGTACAGAAACATGAAAATTCAAGATTTCAACCCGCTAAACCCCAGCCAAAGCTGACAGACAGGTAGTGTAGGGAATAAGGCCTCCCAACACAACCCTCTCCATAGCCTTGCTATGGTGGCTGTTAGGTCTCTCTTGACAACAGGCCCTTCCCGGAGGCCATGAGACCTTGCCTTAATGTACCTGAGCAATCTTGCGAGCTTTGTGTCCCTAACCCGTGATCTGTGGGACGTGTAACAAGTCATGGGACCAGGAACTTGTGGTCTGCAGTACAGAGATATGCTTCAAGGTTGTAATATGCTGTCTATAAATCAGACATGACTTACGTCATAGGGCTCACCTCTTAGACCTGTTTTGTTCTTGATAAATGCTCAGGATGGCCCGATCTTACTCTATGGCCTGGAACCTGTGGATAGCTTGTTTTGATCTGCACCTGTGCCTTGGTCTGGAAAATCCATGATGTACTCCCTTTGTAATGCCAAACCAAATTGTTCTGAACCAGGTACCGTTACATGCCCAGAAACTTCCTGGGAACCTGAACTTTTTACCCCTTGCTGATTTGTATGAATCGTGTAACATTTGTGTGGGATATATATATGGGATGAATTTGCAAGTAAAAGAAAGGAGCTTCCTCAATCCCCAAAAAGAGTGTTGCGTGTTTCTTTAATCCCGACGCCCCTCGCAGAGACTCGGATCCAGGGCCATGCAGGCGTGACAAGGTAGAAAGAAATTATCATGCCTGAAAAATTGGACTTTCAAGTACTTTATTTTTTGTGATTTCCATGAGCCATTTAAGGGAAAAAATGTGTTCTATTAACAAAAATACAAAGAAAACTACTAGGATGCTATAAGTTTGATTGCAATGTCCAGCTCACCAGAAGGCAAAGAGCTATTTTTAATTCTGGAAAGAAAGGATATTTTATTTTAAACAGTGTAAAACTGATGAATTATTAAAAGACTGAGAAAGCCAAATATAGAGACATTTAAAAATAGACATAATCATGTTACTGTTTAATCAGGAAAGCAAGTCTTATCTTTTAAAAATACCAATTTCTAAAACTTACTTTCCATTCATGTTTTTGCTTTTATACACTGTTAGGTTTTTTGTAATTTCTTTATGCATAGTAACTAAGACTTTGGACTAAGGTCGTTGGATAAGATGATGTACATGGCATAAGGCATTCTTATGGTAAAGTCTATAACTTGACATAGATTTTGTTGACTGGCCTTGTGACCTAATGTTTTTCTCATGCATTTCATACTGTCTTGTGAACGATAACAAATTCCCAAATGCTCAGCTATTTCTAGTAATATCTTGAATAGCTGAGGATCACATCTAGATACTTACATGACTTAGACAAGCTTAGGCTGGTAAACATCACTGTAATTTCAGAGTTAATGCAACATCACAAAACAATGTTATGGAAACTATCCATCAAGTTTGAGTATAAGGACTAAAATGATGTCTTTAACAAGGACAGACTCCTCTGCTGAGTCTGGGGAAATGTTGGTGTAATCCTGTATTAAATTGTGCCAGCCAGGCTGTGTAGTACCTGACTGGGGTCACATACCTTAGGAGGAGGGCTGGTTCTCTCTAGCATCAACTAAAACTCCAAATGCAGGGTTCTCTAATACCCTGAAGTTGGTAGGGATTTCCCTGGAATTGAGAAGTCAGAAAAGGTTGCACTGGCCTACTGGATAAGCCACAAATGATGCCGGGACAAAATGCCTGAAGGTGTCCAGAGAAAGAACAACTTATCTTGGCAAGGCAGTTTCAGAGAAGAAAGACCAGGGTCTTTCTACTGACATAAGAGTGAGGAGAAAGTAAAACAGACCTGCAAAAATTGATGGCATTACAGGTGTTAGATAGATGTTGATAAAGAAGGAGGAAGAAGACAGACAGACAAATGATAGATTGCATTTAGATAAAAGTTAAGTAATAGATAGATGAAGAGTAAATAATAGAGAGATGCACTACGCATGATCGATAGATGACACATAGATAGGTAGATAGAGATAGATAGATAGATAGATAGATAGATAGATAGATAGATAGAAAGATAGACAGATGATAGATAATAGATGGGAAATGATAGGAAGAAATATATAGTAAGATAAATAAGACAATATATGTGTAATAGATAAATAACATAACATGTAGAGATAAGTAGATAGGTAAGAGAGATAGATGATAAATAGTAGCTAGACAGATAGTATATAGATGGACAGATGATAATCAATACAGACAAAAGATTGTGAATTAGATACAAACATGAACACAGTGCTGATTTTAAGACTATAAACAAAACAACAGAAACAAGCACAAATTCAAAGACTACATAAGCACTGTTCTTCTTCTAGACTTGGGTACAGGCCCACTCCTGCTACAGAACACTCCAGATCTTGAGACTAATCCCTTAGTCCAGACCCACCCACTGTGTCCTGAATCACATATAACAGATCAATTTTTCAGTCTAATTTCTTAGAGCAATGAGGCTGTCCCCAGTCCCAACTTGCCTTTGCAATCCTGTGACCTCCATCTACCTTGATTGTCCCCTCCCCCAACTTGCCTTACATTTCTGCAAGGAGCCTTCTTCACTGGAACCCAAACATTTTCAGGCTGCTTGAGAAATTTTGAATTCAGGCTCGGTCTAGCAATTTTCTCAAATTGTGCTGTGCCTGCTGGCTAGAGGGATGCAGACCTTAAGAGAGAGCCTTAGAACATATGATCTCACCTAACCTTGACTCTGAGGGAACTCTGGAGCATCCAGAATAAGCCATTTGGTCTCTCCAATATAAAATCAAAAGAGAGAACCTGAAGCCTTGACCAACCAGTTTTTCATAACCAATAAGAAAACAACAGAGTCACATCAAGTATACAAATAGATTCAGACTTCAAATGAACAAAGGAGGCTCCAGTCTCACATCAGAATCACAAACAAACAAACAAACAAAAAAAGAAGATCCACATGCGAAGATCACAATGAAAAAATAATAATATGAAAAACCCAAATAATATGTCTACATCAATACCAACAATCCTATAGATGAGTTCTACAAGAATCCCATAGAGATAACCGAGATCACAGAGTTTAAAAGAACAATCATAAACATGATCAAAGAATTCAGTGAATTTAAAGAACACACAAATGAACAAATCAAAGAACTAAAAGAAGACAGGGATAAATTTCTGACTGAATTCACAAACAAGAAATATTAAAGAAAACTCAGGCTGAAATGAAGAAGAAAATGAAAAACTCAGTGAGACAATTTGAAAGGACAGGAGAAAGCTTCACAGATAGAAAGAATGAAAAGGTAAACAGAATATAAAGAATGATGGTAAAGAATATAAAGAATGAATTGGAGCACTCAAACAAAGATTATGAAAAAAATTTTAAAACACAGGAATGGAATATGCAGGAAATGTGGGACACCATAAACAGATCAAATTTATGCATCATGGCATACAGGAAAGAGAAGAATCTCAAAGAAAATTTCCCAAAATTAAGGAAAGACATCACTAAACAAATACAAGCAGCGCATAGAGCACCAATTAGACAGAACCAGAAAAGAAACTACCCACAGCATATCATAGTAAAAACCCGAAGTGTACAGACCAAAGAGAGAATTCTGAAAGCTGCAAAAAAGTCACAGATAAAGAAAAATCTATCAGAATTACAGCTGAATTTTCAATGGAAACTATGAAAGCCAAAAGAGTCTGGAACAAAGTATTCCCAGTTCTAAATGACCATAAATAGAAACCTAGAATACTTTACCCAGCAAAAAAAAAAAAAAAATGTCTACTATAGTTGAAGGGGGAAGAAAAATCTTCCACAACAGGAATAGGTTGAAATAATTCATGTCCAGAAAACCAGCCCTTCAGAGAACACTTGAAGCAATACAAAGAGTTGAAAAAAGGAATGACCATGCCCAAGGGACAAACAGACAGAAAGTAAATGAAGGTATAACTGGGGAATCACCAAGTCAGACCAAAGACGCAAACAGAATTTTAAATGATGGGACTCAATACACATCTTTCAATAGTAACTTCAAATATAAATGGATTGAACACATCAGTCAAAAGACACAGACTAGTTGAATGAATAAAAAAACATACAAAATCCATCATTTTGTTGTCTTCAAGGATAGGTACCACCTTAAAGTGAAAGGATGGCAAAATTTCCAAGTAAATGGCACTAAGAAACAAGCAGGAGTTGCTATCCTAATATCTAACAATATAGACTTCAAACTAAAAGTAATCAGACCAGATAAAGAGGGTCACTTTATCCTGATCAAAGGAACAATTAATCAATTAGATATTACAATCATGAATATATATGCACCAACGTTGGTACACCCAACTTCATAAAAAGAATACTACAGGACTTTAAAGCACAGATTAATCCCAACTCACTAATAGTAGGGGACTTAAATGCTCCATTGTCTCCATTAGACAGGTCAAACAGACAAAGAATAAACAGAAAAATGTCTGAATTAAACAATACTATACATCAAATGGACCTAACAGACATCTACTGAATATTCCACTCAAGCACCAAAGAATACACATTCTATTCAGCACATCATGGAACTTTCCCCAAAATCAACCACATACTGGGGCACAAAACAAATCTCAATAAATACTAAAAATGAAATAATTCCATGTACTCTATGAGACCACAATGAAATAAAACTTACAATCAACAATGGAAGAAGCTTTAGTAACTTCATGAATTCATGGAGACAAAATAAAACACTCCTGAATGATGGATGTGTCAAAGGAGAAATTAAGAAAGAAATAAAAGTATCCCTGGAAATAAACAAAAAAGACAATACAACCCAACAATACCTCTGGGACACATTGAAAGCAGTCTTAAGAGGTAAGTTTAGAGTTCTAAGCACCTACATTTTAAAAAATCAGAAAGAACACAAATGAATGATTTAACATTGCAACTCAAGAATCTTGAAAGGCAACAGAAGTGGAACTTAAACCCATCAGATAAGAAGAAATAACAAAAATTAGAGCCAAGATTAATAAAAGAGAAGGAAAGAAAACAATACAAAGAATCAATGAATCCAAGAGCCAGTTCTTTGAAAAGATAAACAAGATAGACAGAGCCTTGGCCCAGTTAACCAAAAAAAAGAAAGATCAACTACAAATCAACAAAATCAGAGGTGAAAGGGGAAACATCACAACAGACAACAAGAAGATCCAGAACATTTTGGGGAATATTTTTAAAACTTAATATGCTAAATTTGTAAACCTTAATGAAATGGGTATATATCAAAAATCATGAGAATCACCAAAGCTAAACCAAAAAGAGATCAACAACTTAAACAGATCCATAAAATATGAGGAAATTGAAACATATTAATATAAAACCTCCCAACTAAAAACACCCTAGGTCCAGATGGATTCACAGAAGAATTCAATGAACATCTATATTCAATACTACTTAAATTATTCAAAAAGATAGAAACAGAGGGAGAACTCCCAAATTCCTTCTATGAAGCCAGTATCACTCTAATATCAAAAGCAGGTAAAGAAACAACCAAAAAGAAAACTATAAACCCATACCTTTAATTAACATACATGTAAAAATTCTCAACAAAATACTTGCAAACTGCATACAGTCAAAAAGATCATCTACCACAAGTCGCCTTTATTCCAGAGATGCAGGGGTGGTTCAATATACGTAACTCAAAAAGTGTCAAACAGCATATAAATGGACTCAAGGAAAAAAAAATCTCATGGTTACCTCAATAGATTCAGAAAAGGCCTTTGACAGAATACAACAGGCATTTATGTTAAAAGTCCTAGAGGGAATTGGATTGGAGGGAATATACCTCAACATAATTAAATCCATATACAAACACCCTACAGCCAACATCATTCTAAATGAAGAAAAACTGAAAATACTCCCATTAAAATCAGGAACCAGAGAAGGCTGTGCACCCTCTCCACTCTTTTTCAGTATAGTGTTTGAAACACTTCCTAGAGCAATAAGACAAGAAAGGGAAGTTAAAGGCATATTCATTGGAAACGAAGAAGTCAAATTCTTCCTTTTTGCAGAACACATAATATTAAATTTAAGAGATGCCAAAAATTCCACCAGAAAACTCCTAGAAATGATTAACAGTTTCAGTAAAGTGCAGGGTTACAAAATTAATCTACAAAAATCAGTAGCTTTTCTATATATCAATTATGAGCAACTGGATAAAGAGTAAAGGAAGCTCTCCTGTTCACAATAGCCTCAAACAAAAGCAATCTTGGAATAAGCCTAACTGAAGACATTAAAGATCTCTACAATGAAAATTTTAGATTTTTAAAGAAAGAAATTGATGAGGACACCAGAAGATGGAAGGACCTCCCATGCTCATGGACTGGAAGAATTAATATTGTGAAAATGACCATCTTACCAAAAGGAATGTAGAGATTCAATGCAATCCTAATCAAAATACCCATAATATTCTTTATAGCATTGGAAAAATATCCATCCTAAAATTCATATGGAAGCATAAAAGACCCCAGATATCCAAAGGAACCCTGAGAACAAAGAATAATGCTAGGAAAACCACTATACCAGATTGCAAACTATATTACAGAACTATAGTCATTAAAACAGCATGGTACTAGCACAGAACTAGATCCGTGGACAAATGGGATATGATTGAAGATTCAAACATGAGCACATGCAATTTCAGCTACCTAATATTTGACAAAGGGACCAAGAACACTCTCTGGAGGAAAGATAGCATGTTCAGCAAATGGTGCTGGCAAAACTGAATCTCTACCTGTAGAAGAATGAAACTAGACCCATATCTTTCACCTTATACAAAGGTCAACTCCAAATGGATCAAAGACCTCAATTTGAAACCTAAAACTCTGAAACTGTAAAAAGAAATCATTGGCAGTAACCTACAATATATAGGTGTAGGAAAGGACTTTCTAAATCAGACAGCAGTTGCTTAGGAATTGTGGTCAGTAATCAACAAATGGGACCTCATTAAACTAAAAAGCTTCTGTATAGGAAAAAAAAAACAACCAAGGAAGTGAGGAGAAAACCACAGAATGGGAGAAAATCTTCAACAGTGACATATCTGACAGAGGTTTAATATCCAGAATATATAAAGAACTCAAAAAACAAAGTATCAAGAAAACAAGTGACCCAATTAAAAGACAAAGTTTCTGAGCAGAGAGTTCTTGAAAGAAGAAATAAAGATGAATGAGAAACATCTTTAAAAGTGCTCAACATTGTTAATAATTAGGGAAATGCAAACTAAAACCACTTTAAGATTTCATCTTATACCAATTAGACTGGCTAAGATCAAGAGAACAAATGATGCCAAATGCTGGCGAGCATGTGGAAAAAGGAAATGCTCATCCACTGTTGGTGGGATTGTAAACCCATGCAAGCACTATGTAAAGCAGTATGGAGAACTCTTTAAAAAACTAAAAATGAACCTACCATTTGAATTAGTCATACCACTCCTTGGCATATACCCAAAGGACTCACCGTACTGTAGATATACTTGTACATCTATGCTATACTTGATGCTTTTTTCACAATAGTTAAGGGATGGAAGCAATCTAAGTGTCCCTCAACTGAGGAGTGGATAATAAAAATATGATACTTTACATAATGGAGTTTTGCTCAGTGGTAAAGACAAAATCAGGACATTTGCAGGTAAATGGATGGAACTAGAAGCTGTTATACTAAGTGAAGTAACACAGACTCAGAAAAACAAATGACATGTCTTTTCTATCATTTGTGGATCCTTGCACCAAACCCTTATATGTGAGTATGTATTCTGATGCAACTGCAGGAAACAGGGAATTGGAAAGGAACCAGGGAGTTAAGGAAAAAGGGAACCTAAAAGAGAAGAAGACTAGGAGACTAGTGTTACTGAGGGAAAAATAGATAAAATAGATAAAAATAGATTTAAAGGAAGGGTGATGGAGGGTTATACAAGGAAATACGGGATAAAGGGCAAGAATGAGCTCAAGAGAAGTAGGGCCTTAGGAGACTGATATCATCAAGGGAGAAATGGGGAAAATGGGGACACTTTCAATGAAGAGGGCACAGAGGGAAAGAAAGGGAGAGAAAGAGACAGAGACAAAGTGAGGAGAGATAAATAATGCCTAACTAGTATAAAACACCAAAGGAAATCATAGTAGTCTAACAACCTACTGACAAATTCCACATACAATATCTCTACATGAACTTTTGTGCATATCTGAAGGCTACATAAAAAGAAACAGTGCCAAACAGGAGTAACCTTTCTTTGAGTTGTTGGCCACGTCTATTGCCACAATCCTTAATTGCCTCCCAGAACTTGAAGGTAAGACCCTATTGTTGAAGACAGGACATACTTCAGAGACCAAATTTTGAGCACTGAAGCTTGAACTGAACTAGAAGCCACTTGCACTTATAACTCTGGAGAGCACTGTACAGGTAGCCAAGGGAGAACATCAATCAGTGGTCCAACACCAGCTTCATGATCAAATAACCACACTGATGACTGACACAGCATTGATGCCTGGCACTAGTGCAATACTGGCGCTTTTTTTCTGGGGCCAAAGTTTACCTAATTGGTCTCTGAGCCCACTCAATGGGAAGAAACTCATGGGTGCTACTGTAATCATAGCCAGATGCACATGGTTGAAGAGATCATAGATCTTAAAAGGATCCCCAGAGCTGTCACATCCCAAGCTAACATAACTTCTTACTAAATGCAAATTATATATCCTTATATTCACAGTCAAGTATCCCAGTCACCACTCATCAAAGAAGCTTCTTTTGCACCAGAGCACCACAGCTGGTCACACACAGACATTGTCTGTGAATTGCCCAGGCCTAAGTGGTACTGCTACACTAGAATAGAGCCTCTACACCCAAGATTCATGTAATATAGCACAAGGGATAAAGAAGACACTAATGAGTCTCTTAGTTCTTATTAATGAAGCTCCCACATGCAAAAAAGGGACAATAACACAAATGACTAAATCATGGGGATTAGGAATCTGCATAGAGTGAATCCTTGGACAGGACTCATATATTAAATCTCATTCAACCTGGGCTCAAAAGACTATAAGATCCATTGAGGAGGTATGTACCCATATGGAAATAGAATCCTTCAAACTCCTAGGGCCTGTTCATATGAACCTAAAATTGTTTCACCATGCTCAAGACCCAAGCAAACTCAAGTAGGCAAAAACCCAGCATGGAAGTGGAGAAATGGGTAGCAGACCCCAGTCTGTGCTGAAGAAATATTGCAACTGATTACTGTTGGGTGAGGATGAGCTGGTTCTCATGAAGTGAGGGACTCTGAGTAGGCTGACTAGACCTCAGTGGATGAACCTGCACTAAGGTAATTTGGGGACACAAATTGACACAGTAGAGCTTAATACAGATGAAAGAATGCATGGTTTCCAGGTCAGGGGCTATGGAGGATGAGGGACCGGTAGGGAAAGTGATATATATATATATATAGATGATTAAGATTGACTGAGATATTCTTCATGAAACACACAATGATTCAGTAAAAAAAATTAATAAAAAAATATGTAACAAAGTGGCACTTGGTATCCTTGGGAAAAGCAGTTTGCTCACTCTGGTGCTCAGGGAAGCAAGTGGGGGAGGGGTGTCCCTGGAGTAAGGCAAGATAACATCAATGAAGCAGCTGTATTCTATAACCTCTGGGAAAGCAGAAAGTAAAGACTGGGCATAGTGCTGGTGCCTGAGGGGCCAGATGCCAACAAGTAGCCCAGACCATCCCAGTGTTTTCTTCTGTCCACCCTTCTTTTGGATATGTGGTAGACACATAATTTTCACTCTCCCCATTTCATGAGTGATAGCCTGTTCTCATGCTGAATATGACACCATGGTGACCAGCCTTCAGTGGACTAAGTTGCTAGTAATGTGCTGTACTGTGAAATGTCCTCGGCCCACAAAGCCCCCCACAGTGAACCATGCATCCAACCACAGCACAAACTTGACTGCTGGTGTTCCTCACAAAGGGAGAAGCCGAGAGAGAGTCAGCTATCCCTCCCAACCAACCAGTGAGTTGAATTGTACATGGGGGAGGGACTAAGGTGTGAGCACAGGAAGCTGGGAGGAGACAAGCCCCTTTGCCATCTTGAGCTGTTGACAGCAGCTCACTGGGTCCCCGGAAATGTAGAATTTGATATATGGTCTCAGTAGAGGAAACCCCTCCCCAGTAATTGCTCTGTAAGTAAGCCCAAATAAACTGGTTTCCCAACTGTAATTTGGTAAAGCCATACTTGGCTTTATCATTCTGGACTTAGAGAGGAGCGTGGTGCTGGACCCCCACCCGCACTTCACAGAAAGCAATTTTCACATGTACACATGTACACATGGATAGTCAAGGCCAGTCTTCAGGCAAAGTACAGGCAAGTGTCCCACATAGGTTTGTCAAAACAACTTCCAGAGGATACCCTCAGGCCTCACCTGGAGCTGCAGGAGTCACTCCCTGTCATTTAAAGGAAGCCCTACCCTGGGCTAGGCAAAGAAGCCAGGTAGGGAAAGCCGAAACCTAGCTCAACAGGCCACCCAGGTTTGGCAGATCTTTTAGTCTATTTCTCTTTTTCTTCAAAGTAATTAATAAGGGTTTTGGTCACCTTCAATCAAGAGTCCTACCTGGTATGTCCTACATTATTCTTCTTCCTCCTTCTAGAACATACAGTGCTGACCTCAAATGCTCACTCCCAAGGCCATCACAGGTCTCCGGTTTGTATGTCTTTTCTCTGGGATTTTCAGTTTCTCTCTCCATCAGAGACTCTGAACTCTAGACTTGTGCCAACGCCAGTTGGTATCTCTCGTTCTGGCTCCCAGGTTGCTCTTCAGCATACACAGGATTAGACTTATTTTTCTCCTCTAAGACTACTCCCACACTTTGGTGTGCCTGTGATTTCTTCCTTTCCCCACTTACTTATATCTTAGCTGCCAGTAAACTCAGTTTTTCTACCCCAGACCTCATGATCCCCACGCTGCCTCCACAAGTCCTGATCTATATGTCTCCAGCTTCAGCGCCATCTCCCTACCCACCAATCTTGGCTCTTCTTCCCCTTATTTTACTTCAACGGTGAGAAATGCTATTTTTTAATGAATCACATGGCTTTGCACTCCTGTTGAAACCCTGTGCACTCCCATTCACATTCACACCTGCCTTGCTCCTGGCAGGGTCCCTACAGCAAAGTGTGCAGCTCTTTACCTGCCCTTGACATTCAGTGCCAAAAAGAAGAGCTCACACAACTCACCTGTCAGGACATTTCCCATCTCAGAACCAATGATTTCAGTTCCCACCAGGGACAGTCAGGCAGTTTTCTCTCAGCTGTGCTTGCTGCCTTTCTTCCCCTGGACAGCCTCCTTTCCTGGACAGCCTCCTTTCCTGGGTGGCCTCCTCCCCTGGACAGCCTCCCAGTTCTATAGACCCAGTCTGACTAGTTTGAGACTGTGACATTTAGACTCAGTTCTTGTTGGTTATATGTGTATTGTCTGAATAAGATGAACACAAATGAAGAGGTATTTTTTTACACAAGAATTTGTGAAATATGGCCCAATCAAATAGCTGACAGGTGTTGGTAATCCACAAAAATACCACTTTATAAAGAATATCAACCCATGATGATATGCATGTCTAAATTCATTATTAAAAAGAGGATTTAATTCATTATTTTGGAAATCCTACAGGGGAAATTTTTAAATTTCCTTTAGTACAAAACTTTAGCTTGTCGATGGATTGTCTGTCATGAAAAGACAGTGGCATTTCTGCAATCCATCAGCAGTGAATTGCATATAATGTGTTTTCAGGAAGTCACAAATATGCACTTGTTTGTGTAAGTTGTTACAGAAGAAAACTGCACATATACCAGAACTCATCTGATCCCCACTTCTCCTGCTTCCACTTTACCAGAATGTTTACTTGGGAGCAAAGTCTCTGAAGTCACTTTAAGACTTTTAAAGCCACTTTAAATTATTTTAGTTTGTCTACTTTTTAAATTAAGAATTTCTGTTATTCAATTAATTTTACTAACAAGTTGCATAAAAATAAATGTTTGGGCTGCAAGCATCTTCACAGATTTCCTTCCAGTCCAGTTGTAGGAAGTTTGATAATGTAAACAAACATGTGGCAAAGTCTCACAATAGGCAGCTCCACATACTATTTTTCAGTTACGTTTTGGAGTACAAAGGTGTTTTTGTTATTTTAGTTAGAGTTAATACTTAATGTGTGTGTGTGTGTGTGTGTGTGTGTGTGTGTGTGTGTGTGTGTATTCCATTCTATGGCATGCCTTTGCAGGTCAGAATACAACTTATGGGACAAGGTTCTCTCTTTGCACTAACTCAGGTCATCAGGCTTGGCATGAAGCCCATTTACCCACTGAGCCATTTTGCCAGCCCCAGAGTATAAAGAACTGTTGACAGTGAACAAGAGCCTTCTCAGCACACTACCACCCCCACCTCAGTGAATGATCTACACAAAACTCACCATCAGGCAGAGCACATGATGTGATATGAAAGCCATGTGGCAAAGGCATCTAGTTCTGTTAGGGCAGTTAGCCATCACCAGGCTTGAGGACTTTGTGGTTGTACTCTCTCCCTCAAAATCAGGAGCTTTTAAACTCAGGGTCTGGAACTACATAAATCTGATCTCTGGGCAAAAACAAGATCTGAGTCATCTCTGACCCTGGGAGCTGGTGTGACATTCTGAACTGCCTAGAAGGTCATTAAGAGAAAACTATCTAAGCCTTTTAAGATTATTATTCAGGAAGAGGCCGATAAAGAGCAAGGACAAACCAGTGACCCTTCTGTCAACCCCACAGGCAAGAAAAAGAAGCCCACCTAAAATGTAGATCAGGACAATGGTCCCTCTGGCCACTGTCCACTCAAACCTGGAAGTGTGCGCCCCAATATTGTGCAACAAACTCTATCTTCTACACTATGTTGTGTGTCTCATCTGAATTCTTTCAACTGAAATAACAAAGGTCAGGATATCCGAGAAGAGACTGGGATGCAATCCCAGTAATAATGTGAAGAATAGAAAGAAAGAAAAAACAACTGATTAGTAGTGGGAGAATTTTGTCTCATACCTGTCTTCTATATCAACCACTGGCTTCTGCTGGGGTTACAGGTACAGCCATAATAATAAACAAATATTACACAAATATCCATACATCACTTTGACAAGTGCCATGTCTTAAGGGTTGTTCAGACAAAGAAAATTTTTTGAGGCCTATCAAACGGAGTCCTCTAACCTTGACATTTGCCATGGCATACACACTCACACATTTACACCATACACATATTCACACCACAGACACACACACACACACACACACACACACACACACACAAATAATTAGCTAATTAATCGAATTCTAAAACAAACATGAGTTGTCACTCTGTGAAGATAGGTGTCCACTTTTCCAGCAGGGTTACATTCAAAGCTGCCTTCTTCTCCTCCTCTCACCCTTCCTTCCTTTTCTTTTTTCTTCTCTCCCTTCTTTTTCTTAAAAATGTAGAGATGAGACCAACTTTAAAATTTATATTCAGAAAATATTGATCATACTGCAATGGTTTTAACCCTCAGGAGGAGGAAAGATATTTGACTCAGTACAGTAAGTCTACAGCATGGCAATCAATACAGAGATTAACCTTTTAAAAAGCATCCTATATTACATTAGCATCTGCTTTGACCTTTGAGAAAATATGAATGTCTAGCTAGATATCCCTGAAGCATTAGATAGGAGGGCTTCATAAATCTACAGAGAATTTATTCTGACAGGGTTGGTTAACGGTCACAGTATTTTTTAATCACACTAAATGAAGCCAGATCATTTTCAAATCTGCTTCAGGAAGAGTATTTTATAAATAATTTGTTCTCCGGATATTTTGTCACTTTTTATTTTATCTCATTTTATCAACTTGTTAAAGTTTTTAGATCCTCACAATAATTAGTTGTGTCTCAATACATTTCAAAAGAAAGCAACATGTAGAGACACAATCTTTATAGCAGCTAAATTCCATTAAAAAATCAATTTAATGCCTCCATGTTTAAAGAGGTAGTAAAAAAAATCTACATTATCAACTGATACAACTCTTTATAGATACAAGTGTAGTGCTTCAGTATGAATGAATTGTGATGGCCTGGTTCCCTGTGGAAGAACACCCAGGAAACTGTTTTACTGCCCAGTGAAAGAATGTAGCATCAGAATAATCTCCAATCATAAAGTAATTCTCTTCAAAGGAAGAAAAATACAGTCTTATCCTTCCCAGGAAATCTAGGAAAGATGCTCTCAAGAGAAAAACAAAACAAAACAAAACAAAACAAAAAAACAGGTCAAGTCAGAACAAAGGTGCAAAGTAAGTGTTAATGATATCCCTGTCTTCAAAAGGATGGGGTGGGTCTGGAAGCCACAGAGAAGGCAGCCGCAATAAACTCAGTGGGTCAACATGAAATGCAAACTCAACCATCCAGATCTCATGCCTTTCGGTCTAGCTGAAGACAGAACATGCCATAGCTTCACATTGTTAGAAACGGAATAAGCACCAGTCTCCTAAGAACCATCTTTCCTCTTGTGTACCTGCCCAAAGCCTGTGCAGACAACCAGAGGAGCCCAGAAAACTTGATAAAAAGAGAAGAAAACAATAAAATTCCTAAAGTTGAGAAAACAGCAGCCAGCAGTAGAATGGCCACCAAAAATGTAAAATAATCGTGGTAGTACAGCACAGGAGAGTATGTAGCCATGCATAGTTCTCCTGATAGCAGCCTTGGCAGAATCTTAATGAAGAGGAAGACAGAAAACGGGAAGGTATACATGTACACCCACTCAGGACTGAGAGAGGAAAGGGAAAGCCACAAGGGGGATAAACATAGACTGCTGTGAGATATAAGAAACAAAACAGGGACATTCCTGGACAGCCCTCAGAACCACAAGAGAACATAACTCAGAAGACAGAAACTACAGTCTGCAGCTCTGAAAGTGCTCTTAAACTGTGAATAGTGGAACTGACACCACTGGCAGCCCGTCCACGGAGTGCATAAATGAAATCAAACTAAAGGAAAGCACAAAATATCTAAACACTAGGGCTTCATCTTTGCAGCAGAGGGGAAGCCGTCATCCATGCTGGATGAAGACTCCAGTACAGCTGCTTGGGGCAACCAAACTCTTGACAGTTGCCCTCAGCTAGGCTCTGCCTCTGACTCTGGTGGGACCAGAGACACTGCATGAATGTACCTCTGGCTCCTGTGGAAACACAGCATTCCATAGGAACAGGCCTCTGATTTCTGTGAGAGTGAGACCAGCAAACACTGTATGAGCAAGCATCCAACTCAGAAACAGGCCTCTAGTTTCTGCAAGACCTGAGCACACTATGATTCTAGGACTCCAGCTTTGGTGGTTCCAGAGAGCATTTTGCAACTAGGCCTCTGGCTAGTTGCGGACCAGAGAGCACAATGTGGGCAAGTCTTCTACAAAGAGCACCTTGGGACTAGACCAGAGAGACCTGGGAGAACCATGGAGTCAGGCTTCCAGTCTTGGTGATCTCAGAGATCAAGGCAGGATGTAAGCTTTGGCTCCAGTGTGTCCAGGGTACTTACCTTCTACTGGGAATCTGGGGACTCTGGGGACTCCGAGGTTACTGTGGATATGAAGTTTTGACTTCTAAGGTTTCAATGGTTACTGCAGTACTGGCAGTCTATACTACTGTAATCCTAGAGATTACTTCATACCTGTGGCTCTAACTACACTCACCAGATAGATTACGGACTTCATTGGGTCTGGCATTTGGTGTCTTGCCCCTGGCAGGTTCATAGAGTCCAAAGAGTAATGGGGTATTGGCCCAATCTGGTTGCATTAGGATTTGTTGTTTGCCGCCAACCCTTTGTCCTATTGGCACATGGCAAAAACCAGATGGCCTGGATGACTCTATTTGTCAGCCAATACCAGGTTTCACCAATCTCCATGGCTTAGTCTCATGCTGATATCCCTCTAGTAAGAAAGCAAAACATCGAAATAGATTTGGAAGAAGGTGAAACTGAAAAACAACCCCACTCTAACAGATGCAGAAAACACAACAAAGAAACACAAAGACTATGACACAACCACTACCAATGACCCATCCCCAAATGACCAATTCCCCTACAAGGGAATCCAAAACTGCAGGATGGTTAGGCTGTCTAAGAAAGAATTAATTTTTAAAAGAACTAATGATCATATAGAAGAATCAAACAGATGCATGAATTAAGGATACTTATCCAAGACCTCAACAAGACAGTCTGCAAAGTGAACGCAACAGTCAGTAAATTGGAGATGAAAGACCAAAATATTGAGGAAAAAAAATTCAGCAAGAAGGTTGAAACAATGAAAAATAACGAAAAAGAAATACTTGAAATGAAGGAGATGGTCAATCAAATAAAAAACGCAACAAATACCATCATTAACAAGACCATGGAGAAGAATGAATTTCAAGAATGAAGAAAAAAGTCAAGAAACTAATGCGAACAGACATATACAAGGGGAAAAAAATTAAGAAGCAAGAATGAAATTCCCAAGACATCTGGGGTATTCAAGAGGCCAAGCCTGAGAATTCATGGTGTATAGGAGCCAATATAAAAAATCAAATGGAACAGATTACTTAACGACATTATAGCAGAAAACTTTCCAAAGTTAAAAGAAGTAGCCATCCAAATGTAAGAATTATATAGAACTCCAAATAGACATGATCAGAGAAGAAGCTCTCCATGACACATCATAATCAGAATGTTAAAATTATAGATTAAAGAAATAATACTAAAAATAGCACAGGAAGTCAACTTACATGCAAAGACAAAAAATAACAGAATTATCCCAGACTTTTCATCAAAAACTATAAAAGCCAGAGGAGCATGGAATGAAATTTCAAGCTCTGAAAGTAAATAACTGTGAATTAAGAATGCTATACCTTGAAAAGGTATCTTCTAAAATTAATGCAAAATAAGAATATTTCAAGAAAAACACAAATTAAAGCAATTCACTGACAATCAAGCCAGGAATGCAGAAAATTATTAATGGAATACTTCACAGGGAAGAAGAAAGATAGGCCCTCTCTGTGAATATATTACCCTGTGCAAAGAAAGCAAACCAGGTCTGGGGAAGAAACAACCACATCCAACATAACAACTCAACAAACTCTCAAAACTAATAAAGGAGAAGGAAAAGAAATACCAATAATTCAGAATATCAACAAACGAATCTCTATAATAACTTTAAATGTAAATATCCTCAATTCTGTAGATTAAAAAACAAGAATCAACCCAACCAAATGTTATCTCTAAGACATACACCTAGTCAGCAAAAGCACAAAAAAATCTTGGTTTCAAAGGATGTAAAACAAGTCTCAAAGCAGACAGAAACTATAGACAAGCTGACATAGCTATCTGTATTAGTTATGTTTCTGTGGCTGTGATAAGACACCAGGACCAAGGCAACTTATAGAAGGAAGAGTTTACTGGGCTCATATGGCTCCAGAGGGATAGAGTTCATCATGTATAGAGGATGGCAGGAGCAGCCAGAGCAGAAAGCTGAGAGCATCATCTTTAAGCATACACAGGAAGCAGAGAAACTAGAACAGGCCTGTGAAGTCTGAAAGCCCCCTCCAGGGGATATGCTTCTTCCATCAAAGCCACACCTCCTAAACCTCAGCAAACAGCACCACCTACTGGGGCCAAGTCTTCAAATACTTGGGGCCTATGGAAAACATTCCTCATTCAAACCACCATACTCTTCTTACGTCGGATAAAGTAAACTTCATGCTAAAACTAATTAGAAGAGATAAAAAAAGAACACTACATATAAGTAAATGGAACAGTTAATCAAGAAACTATAACAATTATAAACATTTATGTACCAAATATTAGAGCCCCTAATTTCATAAAACAAACACGAAAAGGCATAAAAAGCCACATGAGTCGTAAAGTGGGAGACTTCAATAGTCTAATATTTAGATAAGTCTTCCAAGCTAAAACCAAGTAAGGAAACTTCAGAGCTAAAATACAGTATAAATCAACTTGACTTAACAGTTATATGTGGAACACTCTACCAACAAATAGAGAACGCACATTCTTCTCAGGGGCACATAGAATCTTTTCCAAAATTGATCATATTGCAAGACACAAATCATCTCAACAAATACAAAGAAAATTAGATAACTCCTTGTATCCTATCAAACCATAACAGAATAAAAGTAGAAATTAACAACAAGATAAATTACAAAAAAAAAAAACACAAAAATACTTGGAGACTAGAAAACACATTTTTTGAAGGAACAATGGGTCACCTAAGAAATCAGAGAAGAAACTTAAAAATCCCTAAAGACTAATGATAGTGACAAAACAACCTATTAGAACCTCTGGGGCACAGCCAAGGCAGTTCTAAGAGGAAAGTGCTGACATTTAAGTGCTGACATTTAAAAAATCTTCAAGATATGAGGCTAACAGCCTAATGATGCATCTCAAAGCTCCTGATAACCACCAAGCAGCCAGTCCCAAACCCAGTACATGGCAATAATAAGAAAGATTAGGGAATAAATTAATAAAATAGAAACTAAAGGAATACTACATCACAAAGAGCTGCAGCAGGTGCTTGTTGTAGAGACTGAAATTCTATCAACCAGGACTCCCCCTGACTTGCACACACTCTTGGAAGTTTTTTGTGGGTTGTGTTTAAGTCCTAAAATTCATGACAGGGCACCAGCAGACACTGAATAACCTTTCTTCCTGAGGCACAGTTGACAAAGTGGGAACACAGGAAGATACTCATCAGGACGTGGGAGGACGTCCGTCACACTTGCAGCACCATTTCAGTCTATTGCCCTAGGGTGCCCCGCCCATCTGCCCTCTTCCAATAGGCATTATAAGCAATTGTTGCCATTCTAAAAAAAAATTATTGATTTTCTATCCTGTAACTTTACTGAAAGTATTTATTAAATCTGGGGGGTTTTCTAGTAAATTCTACGGATTCTTTTAAGTACAGAATATCATCTGCAACTAGGGATGCTTGACTTCTTTTGCTCCTGTGTTTATCCCCTTTATGCTTTTCTCAGGTCTACTTGCTGTAGCTAAGACTTCAAGCACTATATTAAATAAGAGAGGGGAGAGTGTGTCTCCCTGTCTCAGACCTGATTTTAGAAAAAGGGCTGTCAGTTGTCTCCATTTGATTTGATGTTGGCAGTAGTTAGTTGAATATAACCTTCTTTATTTTAAGGTATGTTCCATCTATTCTGAATATCTTCACAGCTTTTATCATGAAGATATGCCAAACTTTGTTGAATGGCTTTTTGGCATCAAGTGATTATGTGGTTTCTGGCATTAAGTTTGTGTCTGGGGCTTTGTTTGGAGATAGACAGACCGTAACCCAAAACATGTCTTTTTGTTGATTTTTAATGGGCCTTTGCAGGTGAGATATGGGGCAAAAAGAGCCTGAGAACTGCAAAGGATAGAAGGAAAGTTGTCCTTTGACCTCGGGTTAGTTGGTTGGGTGGGGCTCGGTAAGTCCTGAAGCTAGGCATGCTGATCCTCTTGAGCCGGGCCTGTTTACTACCTTCTTTTACTCAGGCAGATCTATGATCTCTTAACAGTTTCACGCTCTCTCTATTTGTTGACTACTGGTCTTGTGCAGGTATTAAGCCTTAGATGGGACTTTTCCACCCACTTTGGCCTGCATTCCCAAGCAACCGACTCTGGGAAGACCAGGCCCTGGCGGCTGGGGCCAATACCAGCTGCACACCATCCAGGGGTGAGGGACCTCAATCAGAAGGACTTGGGTCCCCCACCAGGAGCATCACAGGGCTGTAAGTCTTCCTTACTCTACATTTCCAGTCATTTCTGGCACCCTCATGGATTCAGCAAATATCTCCAAAAAGTTATATACCTATGAATATACCTAACCAAACAAGCCAAAGACCTCTACAAAGAAAACTTCAAGACAGTGAAAAAGAAAAATCAAAGAAGATTCTAGATGAAGAAAAGACTCATGCTCCTAGACTGGCAGAATTAACTTTGTGAAAATGATTATACTACCAACATTAATCTTTAGCTTTAATGCAATAGCTATCAAAATTCCAATGTCATATTTCAAAGATCTAGAAAAACAATCCAAGAATCCATATGGAACCACAAAAGACCAAGAATACCCAAAGCAATCAACCCTAAGGAGTAAGAACCTAGCTAGAGTTATCACAACACTTGATCTCAAGTTATACCACTAATCTAAAATGATAAGGGTAGCCTGGTACTGGCATAAAAACAGACAGGGAAACCAATGCAATAGAATAGCAACTCTAAAATAAACTGACAAAACTATGACCACCTGATTCCTGACAAACTAATACATTAGACAAAGGAGCCTGTGCTGGAGAGCTTTAGGGTCAACTTGACACACCTAGGTTGAGGGAGCCTCAATTGGGAAATTGTCTCCACTGGACTGGCCTGTGGCCATGTCTGTGGGGTATTTTCTTGATTGTTTAGTGATGTGGGAGGGTCCAGCTCCACTGTGGGCAGTGACACCCCGGGGCAGACGGTTCTGCATTGTACAAAAAGCAGGCTGAGCACCGACCTGAGGAGGAAGCCAGTAAGCAGCATTCCTCCATGGCCTGTGCTTTAGCTCCTGCCTCCAAGTTCCTGCCCTAAATTCCTACCTTGGGCTCCCTAAGTGATGAACTGTGACCTGGGAGATGTAAGCTGAATAAACCCATTCCTCCCCAAGTTGGTATCTGCCAGAGTGCTTTGTCACAGCAATTGAAGCAAACCAAGACAGAGCTTATGAAAGAAACAGTACTAGCAAAACTTGATATGCACCTTCAGAAGAATGAAATTTTACCTATCATAGATGGGCGTATATGATCTGTATTAGTCACTTTTCTGCGGTTGTGATAGAAACACTGACCAAGGGAACTTACGAAAGGAAGAGTTTATTTTGCTTACTGTTCCAAAGGGGCAAGAGTCCATCATGGCAGGGAGGCATGGCAGCAGAGGTGCCTAGAGTAGATGTAGAAGCCAATATCTCACATCTTCAAGCAGGCACAGGAAGCAGAGAGCAACTGGAGATCCAGCAAGGCTTAAGAACTCTCTAAGCCCACCCCTTCTGACATGCTTCCTCCAGCATGGCCACACCTAAGACTTCCCAAAATAATGCCAAAAATGGGGACAAAATGTCCAAACACTTAGAGCCTATGGGGGACATTCTCATTCATACCACCACATGAACTTAAAAGGGTTTTGCACAGCAAAAGAGACTATCAGCAGAGCACAGACAGAGCCAACCGAATGGGAGAAAATCTTCACCAGTTATTCCTCAGACAAGGGTTAGTACCCAGAATTTACAAAGAACTGTAGAAAGTAAATACCAAAGAAATAAAACTATCAATGAACAAATGGGCTAACAAATCGAATAGACACTTAAAAAATAAATACAAATGACCAACAACTATTTTTAAAAGCACTCACCATCCTTAGTAATCAGAGAAAACAAATTTAAAACTACTTTGAGACACTGCCTCACCCCATCAGAATGACTATCTTCAAGAACAGCAAATGTTTCAGAGGATGTGGAGAAGGAGGAGCCTTTATTCAGCTTATGGTAATGTGAATTAGTACAGCCATTATGGAAATCAGTTTGGAAGTTGCTCAAAAACTTAAAAGCAGAACTACCGTATGACCCAGTTATTCTCTGCTGGGCGTATGTCCAGAGAGCTCTAAACCTTACCTTAGAGATATTTACAGCCCCATATTTCTTGTTGCTCTACTCACTATTACAAGGAAATGGAACCAACCTAGTTGTCCATCAATAAATGAATACATAATGAAAATCTGGTGTATATATAGATATAAAGATTTAGATATATGTATAGATAATTGAATGCTATTGAGCTCTAAAAACTGAAATCACAAATTTGCAGGAAAATGGATGCCTAATATTAAGTGAGGTCATCCAACCTCAGAAAGAGATCTTTTTTATATGCAGATCCTAATTTATAATGTACATGTGTATATGTATATATATATATATATATATATGTATACATATATATGCATGTGTAGGTATATTATAGTATTTAGGAAGGTTAACAAGAGTGAGTAACTAAATAGGCATACTATGTAATGTATCTTATATGTAGTATAAATAATATATTACACATAGTATACTTCATTTAGTCCCTTGACTACTCTCTCAAGATATAACACTAATCCCTTAAATAGGCAGTGCCCACATGTGATTCCATAAGGGGCCATGTCCTTACTGGGAAATCTGAATTTTCAATTATGTTATTCATTATTAGAATATTGAAATTAGTATAGAAATATTAGAATATTTCTGTACACTATAGTTTCTGTGTACTAATAAATAATGTATTTTAATGATTTTTTTAATATAAACACTGAAGCCCATAAAGATGTTTCCAAAAATCCAAATGTAAACTTGTAAAACGTATTGCACTACAGTACTCAGTGTGGAATTACCTACACTCAAATACCACATGGGAATTAAAAAAAAAATTTGAATCAAAATTTTAAACAGTAATAACAGAAATAGACAAAAAAATATAAATAAAGTTAGAATTCAAGACCAAATTATGGTAAAAAAGAAGATTAAGGTACAAGATGTTCAAGATGTTCCACTGTGGAAAGAACCATCTCCAGGGTTGGGGTCCTGGATGGCAAAAAAAAAAAGGGAAAGTGAGATGAGATGACCCTAGGGATAGATACCACCCCCTCCAAGGCTTGGGGAAAATCATAGAAGAGGGAATGGAAAGAATGTAAGAACCAGAGAACGGGGAAATGAGAAGCCAAGAGCATGACCTATCCTTTCTACTCATGAACTCATTGCATCTGTATTATATACAAAAGACCTGCACATGATTGGGCCCATCAACATTTCATCATGGATGGGGGAAGAACCCATAAGGCCTTATCCCTTCTTGAGGGATTACTGGCAGTTAAGAGTTATTGGGGAAGAAGTGTCATTTTCTTCACTGCTGCAGCTATTGATAAGTTATCCATGCACCAGTAACTTCCCATCTACCATCATGTAAGAAACTCTATTTTCTTTTCATAAAACTAATAGCAGACTTCTAAAGCTCCCTTTATGAGACCAGCTAGTGCTACAAAATGCCCTTGAGGTTTTCAGATTGCCCTGCAATCTGAAAGTAGAAAGCAATTAGAGGGGCCAGTGAGTCAAGTCCTGTGCCTGGATGAGCCAAGAAGATACTAGAGGCACTTTAGTAATAGCCTTCCAGATCTGAGGAAATTAGGAGCCCAGCCCAAATGAGGGAGACCTGATTTGTCAGCTCTAAGTCCCTATCTCCTACCACTGCCCACTGAGTGCTCATCTCTGAACCACTTTCTTTGCTGTTCTGAAACTGGATCCCCCCTAACTATGATGCAAGGATAGAAAATAGCAATGAGCTTTCCTGCTGTGGCCACTGCCATGTTGTTATAGTAAATGCTTTTCTTATTAAAACAATTCTTCATAGTCAGGATTATGCCTATGATTCTCAGCAGAGGCAGATCAGAGTCTAAACAGTCCCCTAGCAGCAGGATCAGCAATGTGCCCCGAGTCCAGTGGGAAGATGTACATCAGCATCCACTATGACTTGAACATGGCCCATTGTCTCTTCCCTATAACCAAGGCTCCCATAAGTATCATTCAAATTAATGTCTCATCATAATTTTCAATAGTACTAACTTCTCATGAACTGGAGAAATGGCTCATGTGATAAATCTTCCCCAAGTTGGCATTCCTTTAAATATACAGAGACAACTTGTGTTTGACAGTGTCCCTCAAATTTTCTGTATTAGAAACTTTAACCTACAAGGTTCATATATTAAGATATGAATATCAGTGGCTCTCCAGGAAGCTTACAGGCTTTCACTAAATCTGGATGGATGAATTATTCAGCTTCACGGACTGAGCAGCTACTGTCTACTCTGCCTCTCTAGTGTGCGGATGTACATTGTTGGACTCTCTAGCCCTAGCATGTAAGCTTGCCAGCCTTTGGAACTGGTTGCAGAGAGAATGTGCAAGCGTTCATAGCAACATCCTAGAGAAGTTCCAGAATGCTGTAAGCTGACCTTAACAGGCCATCCTGGCAGAAATGTGAAAGACCAGAATGCTGTTAGAAGTGCAGATATAAAAACAGTACTGATGAGGTTCTGGAATGGAACAAGACTAGAAACTGAACTACAGGCCATTCTTGTTACATTGCAGCAAAGCATCTGCCTCTATTTTGTCCGTGAGTAAAAATTTTTTTATCTGGGGGGGAGAGTTTATTAAAGATTATTCAAAATTAGAAATTTATCACAAATAATGAAGTATTACTAGTTCATGTTGTAAGTAAAATTTAAATTGAAAAATCATTGTCTATATAGAAGAGGTAAAATTAAAATGACAAAACTTCTAGAAAATCCTTGGATTTTTGTTGTGGTGCTGGAATATTTTCTTTATCTCAAACATGAACACACAGATCAACCTCATATCAAGTGAATCTGGATTCAAATTAATGGACAACTTTCTTGATAGAGAAAATTTCAATACAGAATAACATTCAGGTTATTCTCACTTAGATACGTTTACAGTGACAGAGAACAGAAATGAAAAATGTACAGTTTAGTGAGAAAAGGATCTTAAGTGAGTTTAAAGTTTTGAACAAGGCGGGTCCAGATGAAATAGCTGTAATTTTTAAGGATATTAGCACCATTAAAGAAAAACCTCATGCTGTTCACTGGGATGAGGTATGGCTTCATCCACCAAAGGCTCCAACTTGTATAAAATCAGTTGCCTGCTGACCTACCTTCACTTCTTCCTGAGCAAGTTTATCTGTTGCTATTCTCTGCTGAACCAGACTCCAGCTTCTTTGGCTTTCCCATATGGCCTGAATACCAGTGACTCTCCAGGAATCTTACAGACCTTCAGTGCCAGATTAGGACTTTCACAGCATCTATCCTCATGGGATAAACAACTACCAGGTATTGTGATTCTCCACTATGCAGACAACCATTGTTGGACAAATCAATACTTATTCTATAAGCTAACTGATCCTCTAGAGAACCCTACTTAGTACATGGACTAAGACATCACTCTCAGTCCTCAAGTAAGTCTGACAACCAGGAACTCTTGTCCAGACTCAGGCCTGGGCAAGCAGCACCTTGCAGAACAAGTGCCTGAATCAGAGAAAGATGGCTCCATGACCCATAATCCCTCTGCCACTTAGCCAAACTAATGTTATACATCTTCACATAAAGGTTGACCGAAGCCCATTACTGCAGATATACCAAGGTGTGGTTTCACATCCCAGCAGCAGATGAAATTCATCTGAACTCTGCTATTTCACAGGGACCATTGGTTTCCATTCCTCTCCCTGCTCTGCTTGCAAAGTGCACCTGTGCTATGTAAACAAGTACATGGCAGCCAAGACCCAGAATCTCTGGAATACATTCTCCTTTGTTCCCAACAACCCTGGCCCATCACTGTCCAGTTCTCCTGGTGTCCGCACAGGAAACGTCTGCTTCCAGGCTGCCTTCAGCATAATTATCTTCGCTCTAGTTCTCGGTTTTATTCCTGAGTCCTTGCTAGTATCTTTTTCCTATGCATGCACCACCTTTATGACCAGTTCCCACTGGAGCTGGAGGACAGCAACATGAAAATCCAGCAAGCTCACTACCACTTCCTGCCCCAGCTCAACCCAGCTCATTAAGAACTTGAATCATCCTTTGTATATCCCAACCACAAATTCTAATGTGTTTTGATCTGAGCTGACATCTATACCAAAGTCTTGCTAATCACCAAAAGCATGAGTATCCCGGTGTTTAGCAGTATGAATCAGTAGTTTTTTAATTAAGTAAGCTTAGAAAGTTGGTAGTTAAATGGATATTTTAAACGAGGTTTTTTTAAATACCTGAAAAATTCCATGAAGGAGAATCCATACCCATGCTGCTCTGCGATCCCTGCACAAACGACGTTCGCAGACGCTCCAATCAGCGTCCCGTTACCTGGAATCAGAATTTAAAAATTAAAGTCCCAGTTTATCTTGGTGGTTGGCCTCTGCTCTTTTCTGATAGGCAGAGACTTAGATACCATGATTATAGTCACCACTCAAGTGATTTCTTTGCAAATGTCTGGAAACACAAGCATACTCACCAGCAAATAAATTATCCCTTTGTAAGCAGCATGGTCCTTCACAGATAGGACTATGGCAGCTCTATATTATAGGGGTAAAAATGAAATGCTAAGGAGAATGCAAAATGTCCCTTTGAGATCGGGTAGCATATATCATTTAGAGAAAAACGTAAGCAAAGCTAACAGCCATAGGTAGCAATATTCTTTCTAAACAATGCAACAAAACCTCAGACATGAAGAACTTCAGAAAGATCTCAGACATCTGCGAGGAAACTCTTTCAGCAGATGAAAAAAAGGAAGGAAAGACCAGGTGAAACTATGATATTACCTGGATTTGTTCACGAAGGAAATTTCCTTCACTCAAATGCTTTCTGAGTAAGTCTTCTTTGTGAATATAAGAATACTGTGTATACAGAAACATAAACCAGTCCTCCAGTGTGGGAGAGGAACACAACCAAGGCCATCCAATCAAATTATTCCTTTAGCCCATCCCCTCTCACATGCATAGTGATTGATTCATGGAAGAATAAATTTTCATGACCAGGCTCATGGGTCTCTTTTCTCTCCCTAGCTGTAGCCATCGGTATTCAAGCATATGACCTAGGCTCAGTCAACTAGGTCAGTTCTGACATCAGTGCATAAACAGTTGAGTAATACATTCTTTCTTCTGAGGATTAGTGAGCAACTGATGCTATTTTGGGGGTGCTGAGTGTGCTAGCACAAAGAAAATGATGCTTCTGAGACCAGAAAGCATACATAACAAAGAGATGGAAGAGAACCAGTGTCCCCAGAAACAATAATACAGAAGCTGAAAATTTTGTCATGGTATCAGGGCTGAGTGATGGTAATCCCTGAACTTGAATCAGACTTTCTGATTCTAGAGCAAGGTCAGAGGAGATGAGCTTAAGGTGCCTGACCCTCTGTGGACAGGCACAGAGCATCTAAAGGGTCTGGGACTAGCAGCAATGTACAGAACATGGTTTGTTCACTGTCCCATACCACCTCCTCTAGATGTTACTTACACTCAGATGTGTCCATCCTTTACCTGTCTGCCTGCAAGGTCCTGTGCTCGGCCCAGAGACTTGATAAATGAAACTCCATAGGCTTGCCCAGTGTGATGGTGGTTGTTAATTGTCAGCTTTACAGAATCTCAAATCACCTGGGAAATAGGCTCCTAGGGATGCCTGTGGGGTATTATGTTGATTACGTTAAGGAGCGAAGGCTGACTCGCTCTGGGTATCACTATCCCCTGACTGGGATCTTGGAGTCTGTAAGTGGGAAAGACTGAGGAGTAGCATCAACTCACTGCCCTCTGCTTCTTGACTGAAGATACACTGTGACCAGCTGCTTCAAGATCCTACTGCATTGACTTCCCTGATGTGTACATTGGGGGAATGTACTGTCAGTCAGAATAGCGCCTTTCTCCACTGAGTTGCTTTTGTCATCAGGCTTCAAATCTGGGGCAGGAAAAGATCCTAGAGACCCAAGCTGGGCTGAGAACTGAGATAGTAGTGAGTGACTCATCCTACCAAGACAAGAAGGACACACAGATCTGGATACAATAGGGTCCCGTTGACCTAAGGAAGTCTGAGAGCTAAGACGGCATGGTACCAAGGAGTCTCAGGAATGGGTCTCAGGGCTGCAAGCCTAGGGAAAAAAAAGGATCCTGGAAACCCAGACTGGGCTGAAAGTCGAGGTGATGGAGAGCAATTCACCTGACCAAGTCTGAAAGGCCCTGCACTATTTTTGATGAACATTTCGTATAAAGCATCTCCAGCATAACTTCCTATGTCAGCCAGTACAAGTTTGATTAAATAGGCCATGCTCACAGACCAGTAATGATTTTCTACTGTACACACCACCATTCCTTTTAGAAAGGTGAAGAGCTAACTCCTTTTCAAGACAAAAAATAACCTAAAGAAAACAACAAGGTTTAATGCAGCCACATGCTGCTTGGTACAGGCCAGAATCTCCAGACAAGCATGGTATGGAATTGGCCTCCAACACCTTGGTTCTCTTTCTCCACTCAGTTTCTCTGCCACTGATTGTACTTCCAACACAGCTGAAATGTGAAAATTTGCCTCAGCCTCTACTTTAAAGGAAACTCAGGCTAAGGCAATTTTTTAATCACTTCTTTGAAATTTTTTAGCTTAATGAAACAAATAACCAAAAAGTATTGAGGTCAGTGTGATAGTTAACCTCAATTGACAAGTTAGTGAGAACTAGAATTACCTGGGACACAGGTAATTTTTTGTATACCTGGGAGTATTATCTTGATTATGTTAATTGAAATGGAAAGACTCTCCCACTGTAGGTGACACCATTCATTGGGATAGGATCCTGGGCTGAATAAAAAAAAAAAGAGAGGGGCTCAAGAGATCCCACCCTGTTGGACATAATGTAAGATTGGCCTAGTCAGGGCACCTGCTAGGAGGAATAGAGGCATGGCTCCTGTGGGTGTGGCATTCTGCTCTGGCTAGTTGTGAGACCAGCATCTAGAAAGTACCTGCCTACCTGGGGACAAACTTACTATTGGCTGTATTTGGGACCCCGCCCCAGAAGGTCATTGGCTATCCAGGCCTGTAAGAGCTTGTGCACATATTCAATAAACGAGTGTGCAGTGCCACAAGTCAGTCTACATGAAAGTCTATGTGTGCTGAAGAGGGACTTGTGCAATAGGGCTCCCTAAGTCTTTGGAGCCTGCCAGTTTCATCACCAGTACCAAATGCTGGACATGGAGCTACAGGTTTTAGTATTCCCCCTGATGAATCTGGTGTTTCTTTGGTCCCATCAGTCGTGGTTATGCTTTGATCCTTTCATTCTGTAACAGGAATGTGTATTCTGCTCCATTATATGTCGGAACTATATAATTTATTTTCATTCATAGGAGCTCACAGTTAAGAGATTGCCATGAGTCACAGATGAGTTGTGGACTATGGATTTTTAAACTGTTGGAATTGTAAAAGACTACAAAGACTTTTGAAGTTGGATTATAGTTTGCATATAGGATAAACATGAGACTTTGGGGACAGGAAGTGGAACATTATGATTTAAAGTGATATGTTTGGCTGTTAAGCTGACAAAGAGTGGAGTTATAATAGTTATTCTCAACTGATAAAATCTAAAATTAATTTAGATATGGGCCTCTGGGTATGCCTATAGGGGATTATCTGGATTGGGTTAATTGCGGTAGGAAGATCTGCTCACTGTGGGGGGCACCATTCCCTGGCCTGAGATTCTGGACTACATAAATGGAAAAGGGAAGCTGAGCAGCAGCTTCTTGACTGCAGATGCAATGTGACCAGATGTTTCAAGATCCTGCTGCCTTCACTTCCTGCCATGAAGTCCTTGAGCTGTGAGCCAAGGACTCTTTCTCCATTAAGTAGCTTTTGTCAGGGTGTTTTATCAGATCAATGGGAAAAGAAATGAAGATACTCAAACCAGCAATATATTGTTGCTTGTTTATAATGTTCCGTACTTTATATATCAAATTACATTTTAATGCTAATTGAATGCTTCCATTTAAAGTGCTTTTCAAAATGTTAAATCTTAGGGTAATGGAGACTTACTTCTTCCTTGGGGAATATCAGTTTGGGTCATGAAAAAAGTTCTAGAGACAGCATAAATTACATTGTGAATGAGGTGCATTATAAATGTGTCTAATGACACTAAACTGTATACTTCAATATGGTTTAAAAGGGCATATTTTTATGCTATATATATTTTATCATAAACCCCAAATCAATGAGAGAAGGGCTTCTAACAGAAATGGCATATAGTTTACACCTGGTACAAGGAGATGTTTGCTATCTCAGGAATAAGCATCTTTCAATGCCCAGAGATACTAGCTTAAAAGATCTCAATATTTAAAACCTTACTGTTCATATAAAATGTTGCATATCTGCTTCCCAAGTATGTTTCAGCATCTAGCCCTACATTGAGTTATTAATCTATAATTAATCCATGTTAGCATCTTCTGGAGACTCCCCTCTACATCTACCCTTCATGTTTTAAAAAAATCAGAAAAGGCTCCTCACCTTTTAAGACCCTACTGAGAACTCCCTTTTCTTGGACTACCTTCTCTGACCTTCCCTCTGCTTCTCTCTCTAGCACTCTCCAAACATTCAGGGTCTCCTACTGTGATGGAATGCACCCATCTCTGTAATGTTAGGTTAGGTGACTGGCTCCCCATTCTAGAGAAAAATATCAGGCTAATATAGAAGGTAGTTCATGAATTTGAGTGAACAAAACCCATGTAAAGAATAAAGTTGCAAGTGTCCTTGGATCCTGTCTCTACTGCCAGAGTTAAATACATCTATGAATAAAATTCATGGTTTTTCTGGAGCTGTTTCTCAGATGAAAGAAATGTTAAGAATTCTACACTCTCACAAGAGTTTCAGCCTCAATCACAACATGAAATAAATTAGTTTTCTCCTTAAGTCATAGAAGCTTCACTGGATGATGTTAATCCTCCCTCACAAATAAGGAGATAAACTAACCAGAAAGTTATTGATTCAATAGTCAGAGAAAAATCAAAGAGCAAAGAAGGCTAGATTATCTAGACAAGACTAGAAGTGATAAGAAAAAACTTTAAATCTGTCTGGAATGCTTATCTAAGATTGTCCACAATCCTCCTGTGTTCCCGTGGTGATTAAGCTGTCTAAATGTGAGGACTCTAACTCAATTCCCTTCAAGACAACCACATCCAAAGCCCTCATGTTTAGTCACTGGGGTCACTTTCATCTGATCCTCTCTAATTCACTTGGCAATTTCTCTAAACTTCAATCCCAGCACCAATATATCAGCTTTCATTTTTCCTCTTACTTTTTAGATAGAAGTCTTTACCTAATAGGCTCATCCAGCCATTGCTTCACCCCACTACAGAGAGAAGAGGTGAGAGACAGTGAAAGAGAACTACCACTGAAGATTCTTCTGATTTGGACACAGTCGTCCACATGGTGCAGGGCAGAACAAGTTAGCTGTCATGTTTCAGCAGCAATTGTCCTCAGGCTATGGGCCTGAAATGCCACAGGCAGCTTTTCCGAGGAGGAAGTAAGTGAGGAACTGCAGAGTTCTGGAATTGTGTTCCTAAGATGTGTGGTCCTCAGAAAGGCATTAGGGCTCTCATTAATTGACCTTCACTTTGGTAACTACCAACTGATGCTTTGACTGGCCCCCAGGATCAAGGTGCTCTCCCCCGGTGAAGTCCGCACCCTTACCTCCTAGGCAAGCACCGAGGGCCAGAGCATACATGAGCGGTAGTACGGGCAAGCTGATTTCAGGGTCTTGGCTCAGATTCAGGAGGACAGGGATCTGTGGAGGAAAGGGACATTGACATCACGTGTTACAGAAACTCACAAAAGCTACATACTGAACTGACTGGAAGAACTCAAACAATTGTGTTTATTTTATTACTATCTATTGGGGGACGTGATGGCGTGCATCTTATGGCACGTGTGGAGGTCAGAGGACGACTTGGTGAAGCTGATTCTTCCACCTTCACATGGGTCCCAAGGCTTTGAACTCAGCTGTCAGGCTTACATTCTTGGGCAGCAAGCACTTTCGCTACTAAGCTGTCTCTATGACCCTCAGGGAGTTTTTACTAGTCAAATTGCCAAAAATTAATAAAATAAGCAAGTAAGAGGTATAAGGTGCATGGAAGGAAACCAAAGAAAACTTCAGCATCCAAAACATCTTCAGTTTGAACCCATCTGTATTTGAGTCTAGCAATATGACTACCTGGTTCTCATTGCTTGTAGCTACTCAAACTGCTGCTGCAGATCATAATGAATAAATTCATAGAGAGCCCAACAATACAGAGTTTATGAAACCCTGAAAGTCCTGTACTGTTTATACAGTCATCACCTCAGTTAATTCTAAATCATTCCTCAATTGGATCCATCATTACTTCAATTGACAGATGGCCGGAGAGATGGCTCAGTGGATAAAGGTCCTTGCTACCAAGTCTGATGACCTGAGTTTGATCACCAGAATCCATGTTAAGAAAACACTGATTCCTCCAAATTTTCCTCTGACCACCACACACACACACACACACACACACACACACACACACACACAGAGTAAAAATATTAATGTTTTAAAAATAGGCAGATGAGGAACTGAGACACAATAGCATGGATCTCACAAGTATCCAAAGCAAAATGTAAAAATAGTTGCCTGCTTGCTCCCTGGGAAAGTGGAGAAACCTGCTTCTCACCGCTGCTCTCTTCCTGTCATCCTGATCCTGCTCATCTTCATAGAAGGCCAAGTAACAGTTCACAACCAAGACATTCTCCAGTGAGTTCTACCAACAGCTGGCAACCCCTTTCTAAGGGTACATTTTTGCCTTGTTGTAATCAATGAAACATGTAAGGCTGTGACATTTCTATAAGAAATTTGGGGGTTTCAATATTTTATTTATTTTCATTTCATGTGTATGTGTGTGTTGCCTGCATGTATGTAAGTGCACCCATGTTGTGCAATACCTGTGGAGACCAGAAGAGGTGTTGAATCCCCTGGAACTGGAGATGGTTGTTAGCTGCCATGTGGACTCTGAGAATTGAACCCAGGTCCTCTGCAAGAGCAACCAGTGCTCTTAACCACTGAGCCATCTCTCCAGGCCAAAAAATTGTGTCTTTTAAAAAATGTGTTCTGGAGTGGAGAGATTTCTCAGTGCTTAAGAGCACTGGCTGCTCTTGCAGAGAACCCTCTTCCCAATAGCCACATGTCAGCTAACACCCATCTGTAACTCCAGTTCCAGGGGATCTTCTGACTTCTGTGGTCATTGCACAACAAAGCACACTTACATATATGCAGGGAATACACTCATACACATAAAATAAAGATAATAACTTTTTAAATGTGTCCTGATGCCAAGTGTTGTCATGCACACCTTTAATCCCAGCACTCAGGAGGCTCTCAGAGGCAAGCATATCTCTGTGAGGCTGAGGTCAGCCTGATCTGCAAAGTAATTTCCAGGTGCACTGGAGCTATGGGAGACCCTGTCAATAAGTGAATAAATAAATAAATTTAATAATAATTTATTAATGTATCCCGCTTAAGTGTCCCTAAGTGTTCTTCTAATTGAAGAGCTGTTGTCCTGTATCTTTGCACTGTATTCACTCTTCTTTCAGACTCTTGGTCCCCAAATAATTCCTCGAATGTTTTACAGAGTATATGGAGTTAGAGCTGGCAACAGAGCTTCTAGTCTGTGAGTCCAAGGAAATGAAGGACACCTGGGCTTTGCAATGTTCCTCCAGGGCCACCTCTCCTCACCAGGGAGCACCCATTGCTCATTCACAATTGGGGAAGACCTGCCACCCACACAGCTGGTCAGAACCTGAGTCATCCTCAAGCTAAAGGAGGAGGCAGATTCTCTGCTCCTCATCTCCATTCCATTCCCCTCAGCCCAGCTCTTCTTTAGTAATCCTATGGCATATTGGGAGTCAATCCAGATCCTCTCTCTGCAGAAACAGAGCTGTGAATCCTTACAACTGCTCATGTTATTTAGCCTAATTACAGACCATTGGACCTGGCTCGGCTCTCTATATTATTTTGTTCCTGACCGTTTTAGAAAAGGCCAAGCTAAAATAAAAATAGCATTGAGTAAAAAACAAAAAGTTAAAGCTTATGTGAAGTGCTTTTTGACTTTTATCACCTCTGAAAGAGTGTATTTCCCCTGCTACATATTACAGCAGCTACAGTAGAGCTACGGCTGCTCAATGCCTCCTGGTTAGGCCTAGAAAGAAATTTAGGGGAAGAAAATGCTTAAGAATAAGATAGCTTGCAAAAAAATAAAGACTTTTGCACAGAGGCTGAATGGCAATTCATATAACTATGTATATCCAAGAAGTCAATTTTAAAAACCCATAAAATTATGCGCATAAATTACCGTCGGCTGAATTTAGTATCCAGCACAAGAATAACAACATTTAAACCTGAAAGCTGCCTCTGAATGTTTTCAAGTCACTGAGTTTGAAAAGATGAGGTTTCAAAAAGAAAGACTGTCCAAGAATTCTCAGTCCTTAGCCATGTATTTCAGGTTCCCAGTGTGGCCTTTGGGGAGTTGTAGCAGAGGCCTGGGAATCCTGCTCACTGAGAGAGGTCTATACTCGGATTCCCACAACTTTCTGTCAACTTCAGACAGAAGAGAAAGGAAAGGCAAATGAGTATGAAGGGGATTTCCCTGAAAAGAAATGTGTTCTAGTATCGAAGTATCTCCATACCAATTAATGGAGAGCCCTGCCCCAAAACCCCAGTGTTTTGCATTGCCCTAGCCCATTGAGTTACCCCTCTATCATGTCATGTATCACATGACACATGACAAAGACCAAAGGGGACTCAAACTGCCCACTTCAGAGATTCTGTAGCTCTTCTGATTACACTAATTATCGAGAGTATCAACATTAAACTGATTCAATGGTGTTAAATATTGTTTAGTTATTGTTTCACTGCTAAGGATACCCAAGATCCAAATGCAAGGATCTAGACAAGTCGTGGCTACTGAGCTATCACACCTGACAGGAATCAACACTCTTTTAAGGTTGACAAATGTCAAAAACATTTTACTTTAAGTAAAAATAGATAAAATAGCAAACCTAATCCCCTAAAACCCTAAGATGGCTTCCCATCATCTGGCATTGCTCTGAATAAAATGTTCCTGAAGTCAGGAGCAAAAGTGGGATTCTTAGAATGCACTTAACATCATACTCTGCACAGCTCAGGCTGAGGATTTCTCATCAGCAACCACGCATAAGCAAGGACCCAAAGCAACACAGGTTTCATCCCAGAAGGCTCACATCACTCTGACTTTACCTTAATCTTCAACCAAAGCCCCACGGAACCTAGGGTGTCCAATTCTGCCTGCCTTGCCTCTACAAAGCATGCTTCCCCTTCTCTTTCATTAAAAAGTCTCTCCCTTTCCCCTGGTCACTGTTTGATGCCTCCCAGTTTTTCCAATTGCAGGTGATCAGTTATCTCCAATGCTAAGAGACTCAAAAGCATCCTCTGTAGCCAAGACTTTCAGAGTGACCATTATGATCCTAGGGTGCCCAGCAATTCCCACTGAATGTGTATCCCCTTGCGCCCAGGGACCTGCCAGCCAGCAACTATCCTACCCAGCAACTGCTGCAGGAGAGATTAATCCAGAATTAGTGCCTTCCTTCCAACGGAGGGACATAGTCACATCTGTTGTGAGATTCCTAAGTCAGGGAAGGAAAGAGCTGAGGGAAGGAAGAGCTGTCACTAGAAGCAAAAAACAACAAAAGCAAAAGTACGAGAAACTCCAGCACCACAGCACAGAAAGCAGCTGAAGACTATGGCATGTCGGAGATAGGGGAAGCCTGGCAGGAAGGCTAGGCAGAAATGGAGTCTGTGACTCTGGCGGACACAGGAAAGCACTAAGGAACAGAGTGCCTGCAGGATGGTAGATTGGAGGGAACATGAAGGAAGAGTTACTCTGGGAAGATTAACCTACTGTCATTAATTCATATTTTTTTATCCATTAACAAATCTTTACTAAACGTCACCTATGTCAGGCATTACATTTTTTTTCAGTATAAACATGCATAAGCTTCCCTAATAAAATCCCATTTCTTTGTTTAGAGTGACGGTAGTTTCCTTACTTGCACAATTAACAAACCTTTCTTCACTCCTTTATTGTCTTGTGCTTCTCACAAAGGGTGAACCCATTGTGCTCTGTTACAGATTGAAATACTGATGCTATTCTGTACATTGCAAATAGAATGGCTTCAGCAAAATACTAGGAAGGAAATTCCACCTGCTATGGTCATCTACAAGAAAATTGAAAATCCTATTTGCATATTGCTTTAAAAAAATGAATCTAGGGGCTAGAGAGATGGCTCAGTGATTAACAGCACTAGCCAATCTTGCAGAGGACCCAGGCTCAGTGCCCAGAACCCACATGCCACCATCCAGAACTCTAGTTCCAGGGGATTTGATGGCATCTTCTGGCCTCCACAGGCATTGCACAACAAGGGTACATTTACATTCAGGCAAAACACTCATACACATAAAAATAAATTTTAAAATTTTTAACAAAACTAAAATTGAATTTTAAAAAATTTAAAGAGCCAAAATAAAGGACTGGAACAAAATACAACAGAAGATGGAAAGAAGATGGAAAACGTACACACTATGAAAGAAACGAGTCACATAAACAATGAAGCAAACAACGGAAACAATTGATAAAAAGCTGTGCCAAAGTGTGTGAATGACAACCCCACAACATGATCTGCTCTATGAGAACAAATGGATTAGAAAAGCAATGAGAGTCCAGAGCTCTGATCACATGACGAGCTGCTTGAATGCTTAGATGTGTAGAAAACACTGCTCTCGTGCACACAAGGAAATTTAAAGATTTTATTCTCTTTGCCTTGGAGTTTTCTACTGGTTTTACTTCCAAGAAATAAAACCTTACAAGATAAATGTTCTGAATTCCTCCTCACAGCCTGCAGGGTTGCTTTTATCCTCCTTTTTCCTGAGACAGCTACACTCATAAGTTCTGGTAATTTCTTCAATAGCACACTGTGGAAAGGACTAAATGGGGAATCTTCGTCTATGCATGTCAGCATGGCAGGGAACAATGCCACAACAGCAACAATCTGCACAAGCTGACATACTGTTTTTAAAGCATGTGGCTGGAGGAAAAATGGTCATCATGCTGGGATCAAGGATGTTCAGGGGTTTAGAAACATGACATTCTATAGACCACATCCTCTGACCACCTATGACTGAAATCAGAATCCACAAAGATGCCTGTGCCCCATGATCACCTCAGGTTCACTTCTCAAACTAGAAACTCTGAGCCAAGCAGGATAGGTGCTCAGATCTGCTTGTTTTGAGTAAACACAGGGTTACAGCAGGTTCTAGCACACCAAGGAGAAGATACACATGAGAGGTAAGTTTGTCTCAAGAAAGCAGACTCTTATAAAGGAAGCACCACTTGACAATGTCATTTATTTCAGCCTTTCAATTTCTATTAGTTTACTGCTCCTATAAAGGAACAGAACTAACTTATTAACTTATTTGTATCCATATGATATATGAAAATTTTGCTTATTAGTCTTAATAGTTAATTGATAGACTCTTTTAAGTTATCTAAGCACACACATTATCATAGATTAACATTTTGCTTCACTTTCTGTCCTTTTAATCTTGCTTCTCTGGCCTTATTGTTCAGTCTCAAATTACTGAACCACGTTGATCAAAATGTCCACAGATAGCATTGTCTCTCCTTGGAGACCACATGCGCTTTCTTTCAGCTGTGACTGCTAGAAATAACAGCCATGGAGTTAGTTAGGAATTCCCATCCCTCACTTTGCAACAAGAACTATAGCTGGGTCGGGAGAGGGCAAAATTTGGAATCTAGGCTGAGAGGGAAGCAGATCCTAGGGTCCACACAGAGTGGGTTCTGGAAGTCGAAGAGGCTGTGAGCCTGGCAAATCCTCTCTTCACACTGGCAGCTCTGCAGTATGGCATTGGGTGAGGAGGCCACAGTGCAGCACATGACTATGTGAGGGGATAAAGGGCTCTCCAGGCCACAAGAAGAGTGGCCAGAAGTCCCCACCTAGCATCCTGCCGTGATAGGCACTAACCCTTCTGCTCCGTGTTGATGGGTGCTGAGCTCTAACAGCAGCCCACATCTTACCTGTAAATCTCTGTTCCTGTCTTTACTTTTCCACACCAGGGTTCAGTTCCTGCCCTAAACTAATCACAATCTAACACAGATCTCCCAAGAATGCAACTCAGTGTTCAGTGTAATCTGGGCATCAGAACCAAATGGGGACTTTAAATCCCTGCTCAGGCCAAGTGCCAGAAGCCACGCAAGCTGATTACAACAGTATCTCTATTTACAGAAAATAAAGATGAGAGCTGACTTTTGGTGTCTTATAGTCCCCCGCCCCAAATCCTGTTTTCCTTTCAGCTTTGGGCACAGGCCCTTTCTTGCTCTTAGCATCCAGATCTCTGGACTACCCTCTTAGTCCAGACCCATCCATTGCTTCCTGATCTCCCTTACTCAGGCCATCTCAAATTTTCAGGCTTGTGTGTTATAGTTTCTTTTAAAAGATTGTTTCCCCCTAGGAGGCAGAGAAACTCTGCTGAGCTCCTAAATGAACCAGTCACAGTGATATGCTGCAAATCCAAGGTGCCAAGCCTGCCATCAGTCTCTCAGTGTTCCATGCCCAGTTGCCCAGGGTTCTGCTCACATGTTATCCTTACAGGTGTGAGAGCAATGAAGGTCCATGCTCTGCCTCAGGAAGGAAGGGTGCCCAGATAGTTGCTGACTGAGGACTGAGGCCATACCTTCAACACACAGGAATTCACTACTCACCATTGTGGCTGTAAATGGGATGTTGTCAATCAAGGACGATGTCAAGGCTGAGACCCACACTATCAGCACAATGGCAGCTGCAAGGCGCTGATCCTCTGGGACCATCTGGAAGAAGCAGATAATAGCCAACTTATGCATTAACTTCCTGCCTTGGGAATGGGTCAAAAGGTTGTTAGTCTTTGCTCTTACCAAGGTAGGCACAGATGTGGAAAGAAGGGCCACATCTATACCAAGAACATTGACCACAAATAATAGAGGGGAGCTGGGTAGGCAGAGGAATAAGCCTTTCTTACCAACATATGGCAGCTATATTGACTGATCCTTCCTGCCTGATAGCCTGGAAAGTCCAGGGATAGAAACTTCTACTTACTGACCACTGCTCCTTCTGAGGCAGATTTTAACTAAAGGAGGTTAGAAGCAAATTAGCAAGCACCTGTAATTATGTATCCTTTGGAAAGTCTCCCCTCATCTCTAAACTACCCAAGATAAAGTTGTCTCCCTGCTGTGCTTTCTACATAATTAATGTGACCTATTCTGAGTAGACATTTTTTCTTAAAAAAAAAAAAAAAAAGAAGAGTAACCAGAACACATTCTGTCTCAATATTGAATGTACCTTTATCAGCAAAGCGGTCTGTTCTCCAACATGTTCTATTAAATGGAGATGTGCCAATGCCTGGAAAAAAGGATGTGTGGTGAGAATCAGCTTAAAAATGAGAATATACACAGTGTGTTAAAATTGTCTTTCAAATTAAAGGGGAACATAAGGTAGGCCAACATTACCATTCCTTGTAAAAGAGTGGACTCTAGACCACAGTCTATAAATAATTTGCTACCATATATATATATATATGAAAGTTTCCAGGACAAAACTTTGATACAGAGGCAGGCATTCCACATTGATTTGTGCCAATGTCCATGTTAAATTTAAGTTTGAATGGGATGCAACATCTTTATTTTAAGTCCTATAGTGAAGACACTGTACACAAAGAAATGTCAGACCATAAGGAAGGTCTTTTAAGTTAGCTGCATTTCCAATTTATTTTTAAATTTAACCAAGATAGTTTGAGTTTAAAAAGAAAATGCAGTTCTTATAACTTTTAAAGAAAGAGGGAAAAGGCTGTTTAACTGAGGCATATGACAATTTTTACAATGTTGGGTCCACGTAAAAGTTGCATCCAATGAAAGGTAGAAAGAGTGTGGCAGAAGGTAGTTTTAGCTGCGGTGTCAGGAGTATGAGGCTGGTCAGGCAGTGCCCACAGTCAGGAAACAGAAAGAGATGGATAATTATGCTCAGTTTACTTTCTCCTTTTCCCTGTTTATTCAGCCAGGACTCTAAACCATAGAATGGTAACACCTGTATTTAAAGTTAGTCCTCCTTACTCAGATAAATCTTCCTAAGAACACCCTCAAAAATATACCCAGAGGGTTTTTTCACTGACCACTCGCAGAAAGCCAAGAATGACGATTAACTATCATAGGTCTGCCCCTTGTCAGCCTGACACCCAAACATATAACTTTAAGTCATCTCACAATGCAGAATTCATCTCCTATATATCTAAAAGTTTCCAACATCTTAACATTGCCACCATTTTTCAAAAGTCTAATTGCAGAATCTCCACTGAGACTCACACAACCTCTTAAGTGGGAATGCTTGTAAAATCAAAACCAATCAACAATCAACAATAAAAAATGACAAGTTATATACTTCCAATAGTCAATAACAGTGAACATTCCTATTCCAAAAGGGAAGAATCAGGGTACAGCAAAGAAAGATTTAGCTAAAGCAAGAGTGAGATTCAAGAGGGAAAACATTAAATCCTGTAGCTCTAGCATTTAGTCTTTGTGATGGATCATGTGGGTTCCAATCATCTTGGGTAGCCCCAGCCCTCTCATTCTGCCCACTAGAACACACATCGTCTCTATCTTGGGCTGTCTCTACTTTGCGCTGCAGTTTTCCTTGGTAGATATCCATGATCCTGGCATCTTGGGCATCGCTCAGGGAGAATGGTCCCAAAAAGTTCTTCTTAATGACAGATCCTGAGTGCTTCACCTTCAAATGCCAAGCAAGATGTTCCTGCTGGGTCAATAGTGGCTCGTCTAGTACATGTACAACCAGCAAATTTCCAATTGGATTTCAGGCCTGCTCCATAGGGAGAAACACACGTCTGGTACTGTAAGAAAGGTTGACCCTCAGTGTGGTGGGGGGGAGCTACAGGCCCCAGTGGGGAAGCCACTGCAATTGTTTTGTAAGATGAATGTGATGCACCTACTTAGGTACCATCCAAGCATTTGTGTTTATGCCCATAGGTTAGGTTATTACAGCAGTCAGTATTTATGTAGATGTTATTTGTTTTTGTTGTTGTTGTTATTTTATAGTAGAAGGAATATCATGGAAAACAAGTGATGATCCATGCCACAATAGGAAGAGGATTATCCTACACTTGTCACCCCTCTTCTAAGGCTCAGGACTCTTGCAGAAAAGGATGGTGGAAAGTATGTAAGAGCCAGAGGAAGAGATGGAGTGTTGGGTGAATAAGTGCTTGCCCACCAAAGCCCCTCAGAATGGACCATCCACTCAGCCACAGCATAAACAAATCTGACTGACAAAGGAGGAAGCCAGCAGAATCAGATACCACTCCCAACCAACCAGTGACCTTGTATGTGGGAGCAGGGACTAAGGTCTATAAATTGAAATGAAATGGAGGAAAGACAGGTGTGAAACAGAAAGCAGAAGAAAATTCTAGCATTCTTTTTGTATTCATACAGATAACAAGTTGATTTACCACTATTTGAAGAAAAAAAAAAAAGTCCCAAATGAATTGTTTCATACTCAGGAAGTGGGACCTGCTTAAGGAGCCTGTCCAGGGCCACACCCTTGAAGATCATGTCTCTCCTCTGGCCCTTCCCTCCCTCTCCTTCTAGCTGCAGTGAACTACCCAGCCCTACACACCCTTGGAACATGGTGTTTTGTTGAGAAACTACAGAGTCAGACAACATGAACAAAAGCTTATGAAACCCTCAACCAGGCACAGCTATCCTCCTTCAAGATGTTTTTTCCAGGTTTTTTGTCATATTACAGGAAGGTGACAGACACAGTCACAACTTCTACCCTTACCAGGCTTTCATTTCAATTCTACCAGCACTATTGCTGGAGTGTTCTACATTTACAACGACATGGTCTGCAGGTAGGGACACTTTTACTTTTTCTTTTGTACTTTTATGCCTTTTGCTTGTGTGTTTTGCTGAATAACAGTAACATCATCCAGTGAAGTCAGTATGGCATGGAAGTGAAAATGGTGTCTTTCTATTGTTCCCAGCCTCCAGGGAAAGTCCTTACTTTTGCAACACCAAACGTGAGGTTGGCTCTAGGATCTTCAAAATCTCTTGTCATAAAATTGAGGGTTCTTGCTTTGCTAAAAGCTTTTATCATGACATGGAATACTTTCAAATGACATCTTACTCTCTATTGATATTATCATTTTTTGTCCAGCATTATTAGTATGAAATGTGATTTTGGAATGTCAAATCAACTGTGTATTACTGAAATAACATGGTGTTGGTTATCTTGTCTTCTTAAATATACTGTGGCATGCAGCTCAGATCCATCTTCTTAAACTGGAACATTTGTCAGTTGATTTTAGCTCTTTCTGGTTTTATATTATAAGTATTTCATCTACACTTTTTTCTCTAAGCTAGCTTCAGTTATATCCAAAAGAACCAAATTTTGAAGGGATTCAAATTCACATTTTCTCTATACTTTAGGTCTGTCTCCCAAGATCAGTGGTCAGGCAGAGGCTTGTATAGTTAACTTAAGTGTCTGATTGATTCTTCAGGTTGGTTGGCTGGCACATGTACATTATTCTTGAGTTGGTCAGACACCTGTGTGACAGGTCTTGCAGACCTTTGTTAAACTGGTGTAAGGGAGTCCCACACATCCAGAAATTAGACTGAGACTCATACAGTCTAATTAATGCACAGAATTGGTTCAGTTCTATTGCTCTCTCTGCTGGAATCCCCTGCCCATCCATCTAAAGGGATGCTGCTGCCCCTGGTTCCTCTAGATGGAAAAATGGTGCTGCTGCCGCAGGAGTGCTAGCAATCAATGTCACTGTGCAACTCAATGATAGAGGCCTGCCTTGAGGGATGAAGAAGCCAGAAAGGAAAGAAAAAACACCCTGAGAGAGTCATGTTTCCTGGCTTTTATAGTCCTCCAACATCTACCTGCTTTTATTGTTCAAAGTCCATGCACTGTTGACTTTTTCATTTTGTCTAGATTTTAGTCGTAATCAGAAGGAAGAATGGACAGTAGTGGGCTCGCAGCTGTAAAGCAGAACTGGAGCTCAGCATTCTTTCTCATGAAACACAGGTAATATACAATAACAATCACTGTCTAGGTGTAAAAGGAGGATAGTGTGTTCCTTCTTCTACATCAGATCTTCTTCAGCTGACCTACACTCCCTCACTTAGAGCTCAGGAATGGGCAAGACCGGTGGCAAGGCCTCATACCACTTAGGAGTTTCTACAGAGTTGGGAAGATCAGCATGAGTCACACGAAAACCCTGGATGAGGGAAAATGGAGTTTGTCAGCCTGACTCCTGCCAGAGGTTGAAAGTAAACTACTGGGTGTTCTGAGGTAAAAACACAAGAATGCTGACATTCAAGAAACGAAGAAAAAGTGCCTTTGGGGTTCCTTTTATGTTTTAACTTTTCTTTACTGGTTTTTCTTCTCATAATGCCCTGCCTTATTTTAAAATTATCTTCATCAAAATCTGACCTAAGAATCTATTTTTCAAATCTCTAAAACATAAAGAAAATTCTTACATGTTAAACAGCTGATACAGGTATTTATTTTTATAAACTTCCCGAACACATTATAATTAACGTTATTTTAAGTAAACTTGAATTACGTTGCTGTTTTTGGAGAATGTCACAGCAAGGTTAGAAACAGATCCGATAAAGAGCTCATTATAAGTCATCCTTGCTGCAAAAATAAATTAAAAATAAAATTGCCCGTGTGTTAATTTTCCCCAGAATAATGCATGCTTCTTCTCAGTGAGCTCGCTGGCAATCTTATTAACAAGGCAGCATTTCCTCAAAGACTGAGCTACAAGAGAAAGCAACAGCAAACAGGCTCAGATGCTCCTGTGACTGGAAGAGAGCTAGGTGGCCACATTCTTGAAAAGTGACCCTCCCATTCTGCTCCTCAGACGGGCATCAGTGATCCCTTTGAAGTCATCTATATGTAAACAAATCCTGTCTATTTTATAGTCCACAAAAGAAAAACATGAAGTGACTTGGATAATTATTGAAAACAATAAATTAACAATGAAACTTATTGGAGGGATGTTTTATTTCGGCAGCAATAAGCTTTTTTGTTCACATTTGTCTACTTTTGTTTTTTATGGGAGTGTTTTGTTGTTTGTTGCTGTTGCTGTTTGTCTTTGTCTTTTTTGAGACAGGGTCTCCCTATTGCCCCAGCTGGCCTTGAACTTCCTATGTAGATCAGGCTAGCCTTGAAGTCACAGAGATCCACCTGCCTCTGCCTACCAAGTGCTGGAATTAAAGGCATATACCACCACACCCAGATTTATGGGAGTGATTTTTATTTTTGTTATTTTCTCACAAAGGCAGGAAGAACAAGCATTAGTATAACGGTAGGCTTAGAGACCATGGGAGATTTAGACCCTCACCCTCCCATTTCCCTGGTAATGTTAGAAAGGTAAACATCACCTTTGCCACTCCTTAAGATTTAAATTGTGATACGAAAAGGTAGAGGTATCTGGGCTTTGTGAGACCTGGTACCATCAAAATAGCAAATCTAAGTTCTAATTCTGGTCCTGGGTGAAGACCTGACATTCTAAACCACCCAAAACAGTAAAAGCTATTGTCCCCACTTTTTAAGAACAGGTTCAACTGAAGACAAGCTAAGGAGAGGAGAGGGGTAATTACTACCCCCGTGAGACGCCCTTCCGGAAGCTTTTCCCCGCGGCGGCCATTTGCAAAGGTTCCACTGTGCAGGACTGTAGCTTGCCCGGTTTGGAGTTACTCAGAAAAGTGTAGCTTCTCTTTTTCCTTCATCTTTTTCTTTCAAAGAGTAGCCAAAGCCCAGGCACGCCTTTCCAGACGTTCTGGGTTTCCTCACCTTTTTCTCTGAGGCTTCCCATCTCCACTTCTGCCCTGTAGCTGTTTTTCCAACGCACAGCTGCTTACATACAGTGTGGCTTTCTCTCTTCTTCTCCACCTCCCTTTTCCCAGCAGCTGTAGAGATTACAGCTTGCCTGCCCTGCTGTTTTTCTCTTAAAATCTAATAAAATAGTCCTCAAGCTTACTCTTGAGTCATTTTTTAATTTTTCTATTAACTAGACTAAGAACTAAAAGGAGGGAACTTCAGTTTCTCCAGGAGCATGGCTATATCTGAACTTGAAAATGGAACGTGTCAGTGGACACTCTGCCTGCTGTGAGCCCCTGTATTCTCACCAATACCCTACTGCAATTCATCTTCACTGAGCAACTGTTCTATTACTCCAAGCAATTACTAGCAACTTCTCAGTTGACCTTATAATTTCACAATATAATTAATAACAAAAAAGCTATAGAAATTCTATGCAACATTCCGTAAGCTTATGAATAAACTTTATCAAAAAAAAAAAAAAAAACCCGTATACTCACATACACACACATGCACATACAAACACACTAGATAGCCAGGGAGAACTTAGAAGACTTCAGCAGAAGCTAGCTTGGAATTTGACATGAAAGTTATTAACTATTAATGTGAAATTATTGCATGCAATCTATAAATTACAACCTTTATGTGGCTTATTATTAACACTGTTTTTGCTTTCAAGGACAGAGCCTGGGCAGAGCAGAAGATGTCCTACCAGCAGAGACACACATAAATCCATGCTGACAGGAAGCTTTTCCAAACCTCCTGGCCCCCCAGCAGGGGATATGGATACAAAGCATGAACACAGAACTGCATGAGAACACATCGCTCAGGGAACAGGGAATCAATCACCAGAACTTTCTACAGTGACAAGAGATACCATTATTTTTTTCTTTCTTCTCAACTTGAAATTCTGATAAAAACATCATTCTGTCACAATGCTTTCTTAAGCTGGCATGGTGGCAAAACACCTTTCATCCCAGCATTTGGGAGGCAGAGGCAGGAGGATCTCTGTGAGATCGAGACCAGCCTGGTCTACTTAGCAAGTTCCAGATCAACTGGGGCTACAGGGAGACCCTGAGAAGCCTTCTTAGATGAATTCATCTGAAAGTCACTCTCCACACAGCAACTGTGAAAATTATGATTGTACACTGGACACACTGTTTGACTAACAAACATACACATTTTATAAAACATGTGCTCCTCATAAGTCTACATTTCTTCGTGCTCAGTCTCCTTATCCACATCTTTATTTGACAACTATCTATTGAGTGCTTATTATGGAGCTGACACTTAGGAGTGGTAGTCAACAGTGACATAGTTCCTTATCTTTGGAGCTTAAATTCTGGTGAAGACAGACAGATAGAAAGAATTACATATTTATATGGATAGATAAATGCACACGTACACATATTAGAGCATTATTACAGTGCAGAATAGACAATCTGTTAGAAGAAAATGGAAAGCAGGTTAAGGAGCTGGCCAGAGACAGCAGAGCTCTTTCCACAGGGCCAGCAAGGGCTATCCTGAGGATGACTTAGAGCAGATGCTGAGGGCAAGCTATCTACTGGCATGCCTGGGAAGAGTACCCTAGCTAGAGGTGATGGGTACAAATGCGTACTTGCCCAACAAGAAAGCCATGGTGCCTGGTTCCAATGGTTCGGGAGTGAATGTGGCTAAGTGGGACCTGAGATTCTTTGTGTGCACCTATGGAGGTCCTGACTCCAGTGGTGCTGGTTTTTACTCTGAATCCAACAAGGACAGTATGCAGCTGTCAAAGGTACCAAATGCCATTACTCTTGAGAAAAGTGTCAAGGAAATAAATGGTGCCCATCACAGTGGAGAGGGACCTCTGCTGTTTATGTCTTCTGAAAAAGATCAAAGTGTCATCTGAAGGCTGGCTTCTATCACATGCAAAAGAGGAAACTCAAGACTCTCAAACCATAGACCTGCGGAGAAGTCAATAAATCTACCTACTCGCCAGCAGACCCTGAAACAACTGACAACTCTCATATCGCCCTTAGGAGTTCCAGATAAACATACAATTAAATATGTCTCTGAAAACTTTTGAAGTTTTTTATATTTATTATTTATATGTGTGTGCATTGTGTGCATGTGTGTGTGTGCATTCACATGACACCACATTTAACTGGAGACCAGAGGACAGTTTGCAGTAGGTTCTCTCCCTCCACCATGTAGGTCCCAGAGATAGAACTAAGGTCCTAGGCTTGATGGCACCAACTAAGCTGCCTCACGGCCATGTTTCTGCAAAATTGTAAGCTAACAACTAAGAGAATATAAATATTATGTATAATTTCAAAACACTGAAAGAACAGAACCAAAGAAGTTTTAACAATATCCTATATCAGTGCATGAAAAGAGAAAATATCAAGGCTGCAACAGTATGTCAGCAAAGCATAGCAGGGAATGTTTTTAAATTAGACCCAATATTTAAATTAGATCCACCTTCTACTACAAACAAAGTAAAAATGAAATGACACAGAGAAAAAAAAAATAAGTAAATGGGTAACTTCAAAGAACTTCTAGTCCAGACCAAATGGTATAAATCCTTCTCCTCCCCTTTCATCTCTACCAAGCACAACTCGGAAAAACAGCGCGAGGCAGCTGGAAGAGGACTCTCAAAGGTGAGAGGAATCCAAACCAGTTTGGGATCCCAGGATAGGCTGAAAAGCACAGCTTCAAGATGCCTGCTGTACCTCCAAACCAGCATTTCCCAACCAACAGAGCAAAGGAAGGCAGCTAAGCAAACTGCTTCCCATCCGGATGGAACAGAACCCTCCTCTCACTCAGGTTCTTCAAGGGAGATGGAGAAGAGCAAAGTGGGAAGGAGGTCCTCTCGCTCCTGCTGAGAAACCTGGAAGTGAAAAGACCTGAAGAGGATCCCATGACAGCATACACCTGGGGTTTCAGAACTCTTTGACGTCAGCCTGAGGTCCCTGCCCTTCAGAAGTGATGCCAGAGCCACTGTGGGTTCTGGTAGGGATGCTCCACCAGATGTTCAGGAGGCGTCCTGGTCTCTATAGTAATAGGGTCCTATTGTGACAAACACCTGGCCCTCTAAACCTCTTCACACCAGCAGATTCCTGCAGACCTAAGACTCCTCCTCTCTCTCTCTCTCCTGAGAAATCTCTCTTTAGAGAAATCTCTCAGATTGTACCAATAGCACCAAATAAATGAAAAAGACCAAAGGCACACTGGGAAGTCTCTGAAAACCAAACTGTCCTTTGAACCAGATGGTAGTCCACAGCTATGTACTAAACTTAAACAAGTGATGGTCTGCTGAAATAAAAGACGAAGCATGACTCACACTCTCCTCAGATAATGAATAAAACATCCAAGATGCAATAAAAAAGATCAAAGGTCATATCAGAAATCGAGAAGATCATAGCTTTGATGACAAAGATGATCAGCTGACACCAACCCTGAAGAATCAGATTCAGACTATGTAGAACAGATTTTAAGACATGCATCATAGAAATGCCTTAGCAGTCGAATACAAATCCTTTTGAAACTGGTAAAATAAATAAAGCAAAAACAAATCACCATAAAAGAACCAAGTAGCAGTTATGCAACTTAAAAATATGCTTATAGAATCCTTTCCAGCTTCCTAAGGCATGACAGAGATAATGGGAGAACCAGAGAGGCTGGAATAGAGTACTAGAGTTCATCTAGTGCAAGCAACGCACAAAATAGATTTCCAATAGAAGAGCCTCAGGGACCTGTGAGACTAATTGTTTTTCAACTCTAGTATTCATGTCCCTGGAATCATGGAAAGAGAGCAGAATTTAAATGGAGCTGAAAGACTAGATTAAGAACAAAACCTGAAATTTCCCCAAATTTGACAAAAAACACAAGCCTTTAGTTTCAGGCAGCCGAGTAAATGATAAAACAATCCAAAGAAACCCACCAAGACACATCATAAACAACTAAAAACCAAACCCCAAAGTATCCTGAAATAGCCAGAGGTGACTACATATTACCTACAGGGGAAAGACTAAGTCAAGTGGCAGCAAATTTCTTATCGGAGATCACGAGCACAAACGAAAATGCTACAATATTTTTCAAGTGCTAAAAAAAGTGAAGCTGTCCTTTAGGAATGAAGAGAAGATAGATACTCTCACATAAATGGAAACTGAAAGAGTCTATTAGAAGATCTGCCCTTAGAGATGGCTAAAGTTCTCCACATATAAAAGAAATATAAAGAATTTTGGAGGCTCATTCGGGGAAATAAGTACTAGGGAAGATAGAGCTGTGTATAGATAAGACAGAATATTCCTTTACTCACTAGTTTTATGATCAAGTAAAAATTATACTATAATCTGATACTAATGAGCCAGTATAGGAATCTCATAGCTCATGAGATTTCCATGCTTCAACATGATAAACATACTCTAATAAGTCCCATGTTTAGATCATTCCAATATACTGAGAAACCACTCCAAATTCATAAAAAGAGACTGTTTGAAATCATTATTTAAAAAAATAAAATATAATTCTAAAAATTCTTCAAGTAACATACATGAGAAAAGCAAAGAGAAACACAGGTACCAGAAGCACAGGAATCTCTACTCAGCTGACTTTGGAGCAAAGAAAGTTGCAAAAATTAAATAAAAGATAATAGAAGATCATTAAGTAATGATAAATGGATCAACCTATTAAGAAGCTTTAACAATCTTAAGTAAGTTTTAAATAAACAACAGAGCAGAAGAATATATATATATAGAGAGAGAGAGAGAGAGAGAGTGCAAAATCACTGCCAAAGCTGAAAAAACCTGCATAATTAAAATTGGAACATCAGTCCTTCTACAAACATAAAATACCTAACAACAAAATACTTCTTTTTTTTCAGTTTTCATTGACAAGTTTTCCAAACTAGAACATATTCTGAATCATAAAACATACTCCAGTGGATAAGAACTGAAGTAATTACAGCATTTGTGATGTCATAAAGCTAAAATTAAAGACAGTAGAAAAATCTCCAAACACATGGGAAGGAAATGCACTTGTAAATAATATATGTGTCAATGAAGAATTCCAAAGTAAATGTAAAATACATGGAACTAAATGTTAATGAAAATGCAGTGTATCAGATACATGGGACACAATGAAGCAGAACTGAGAGGAAATAGCACTGAAAATTCTTCATCAACAAGGAAAGGTCCTGTGTCAAAAACACTACTGATAAAAGACCAAATGAACCAAAAGAAGGAAACAATAAAGAACACTACAGTGAGTGGAGCTCAAATGAGAATGTGAGAGAGAATATCAGTGGGAAGAAAACTGTTCTTTGAGGAAAAATTATAAAATCAACAAACTTTAGTGATATTGGTAAAAATGAAAAGAGTCACAAAATGCTAACATTAAGAATTGTATGGGGAGAGGCCTGGAGAGATGGCTCAGAGTTAAGAGCACTGGCTGCTCTTGAAGAGGACCTAGGTTCTGTTTCCAACACCCACAAGGTGGTTTACAACCATCTGTAACTCCAGTTCTAGGGGATCAGAACACATGTAGCATGCTTACGCATATGCAGGCAAGACACTCATACATAAAAGTAAATAAATCCTTTTTTTAAAAAAGGATTCAATCTGGGATTCTTACTATATATATTACAGATGCAGAAAAGATAACAAACACTACCAATGAATTTATTCTCATAAATTTGACAACTGAGAAAAAAGTACATCAATTCCATGAGCAAATACAAACTAATAAAATTTAACTTAAGTAAAGATATACACTCCAAAAAACCTTTAACTATTGAGAAGTTGAATTCCTAATTTCTTTTTCCTCTTAAAAGAAAAGAAAGTTTCCATGCTCAGGTGGTTTCACTGGAGAATTCTACTGACATTAAAAAGAAAACATGAATTCTTTTTTTTCCCAGAAAATTGAAGGGAAAGAAATTCCAGTTCATTCTATGGAATCAAAATCAGGCAAAACTATAATAAAGAAATTAAACTGATGATCAATGTATCTCATAAACTTAGACACAAAACAAATTCCCCAATAAATATTAGCAAACCAAATTCATGAATGTATGAAAGGAATTAAGCACCATGATCAAGTAAGATTTATCCCAGGCATATAAGGCTGCTTCAACATTTGGAAATCAATGCCATCTCACTTATCAATACACAACAAGAGAAAAATCATGTGGTTTTCCTCTAAAGCCACCAGAACTAATGGCAACAGCTTAAGTTTAGCCTTCTGACCTCCAGAACTGTGAGAGAATAAATTTGGGTTGTGGAAAGTCATGCATTTTAAGATGACTGTGCAGTCATGGGAAACCACTGCACTTGGCCAAAAACCTTTACTGATGCAAATAAACATAAATATGGAGGCTCAGATAGGGAGATTATCTTGGCCAGTAGGGCTCGTTCACTCTTAACACAAACTCTCTTGAGATTGAGGTAGAAATAAATACGTGCTCAAATAAATACTCTTCTTCCCTTTCTGTGAGGCTTGACCCACCCTATCATCCACTAGTTTGCAGAATTCTTTTTCTAATCTTTACTTCCCAGCCAGCTTCTTTGACGAAGAACTCATTCTGCAATATAGGAAATCCATCAGACCAGGTTACACTACATAGAAGCAGCTAACTTGAGAGAACAGTAGTATGCTGGGCTGTGAATCTGCTGTAACCCAAAGTGCAGAGTGGGTGGTTGTGGTACCACCTCATGGCATGCTATATATGCTTTAAACAACTGACCCATGAACAGCAACACCTCCTTCTCAGTCCATCAGGAAGTACAGATGTGGGGACCAGGCAGGAGTTTCCCCTTACTATAATACTCAGTAACCCAGTTAAGGGATTTTTGCTCCCCACGCCTATAAACTTGAGTTCAGTGGATGTGGAGAGTCTAAGATCCAAAGAAATACAAATAACAGCAGTGAAGGTTCTGCTGTGTTGGAATCATCAAGAACCATTTGACCATCTATAAATCCAAAGCCTTACAGTCATCACACAGACAAGAGGAGGCCCCTTGCTGTCCAGGACAGATGATTTCCATTATCAGAGGAACTGGGCTACTGCTCCCTCACAGAAGCAAAGTAGAACATTTCTGCAGCCCTGGTCACAGACACCTGAGCACTTTGTAAGTCTTTGGGTCTATGATAGCGAAGATCCAGGTCACCCAGAAAGGGAATAGAAACTATGTCATCGAGGTGATGGTGGAGAGGAGAGGAGCAGGAGGTGAGGGAAGTCTGTGAACAATTCAGACTTCCCAGTCAGCTATCTGAGCTGCGCTCAGCTCTGCAGCTCATGGAGCCTGGTTGACTCTCCCCTTCCCTGCTCCACTCTCCATTGCACCATACGCTTTCTATGTTTGCCCCCAGAGTTTGTTGATTGAACTTGGAGGTGAGTCTTTGAGAGATAATTAAGACTGGATGAGGTCATGAGAGTGAAGCCCCTGTGATTACAGCAATGGCTTTGTATGAAAAGCAAGACAGACAGGCTGACACACTGGTTGTGTCACCATGCAATGCCCTTTGCCATGACATGATGTAGTGTGAAGTCCCTCGCAGATGCCAGGAACACATTCATGGATGACCAGCCTCAAGAACTGTGTGCTAAATAAACATCTATTCTTTATAAATTACTTGGTTTTAGTTACTTTGTTATAATAGCAGAGCATAGACCAAAATGATTAGAGCGACAACGATTTTTGGTTCCAGGTATAACTGAATCAGCATTACCCATATCACACAGTAACTGACAGGATACCATGTGACTCTTGTGCTGGGGACAAGTAACCTTCTCCTGGACAAAGGAAAGTATAAATCTCAACAGGCACAAGTAGAGGTCTACACTGGGTTATCCTGCATGCACCCTTAGTCCAGCTCCTGTGATCTTGCTTCACGCCTGCTTAGTCCTGTTCCCCAACTATCTCTCTCTCTCTCTCTCTCTCTCAGCACTGTTTAAGCTCTTCCATTTTCCAGAAAACAGGTGAATATGATCAGGGAGATACTGGCAGAACTCGACAAGTTAAAGGAAAAAGTTCGTGGTATTTGACCTGGTAGTCCCTTCCTGGCAGACTAACAGGTTGCCAGAGCAGCCTTCTCCCACAGCACAGGGGTGGGTGGCCCCCGTAAGTTCCCATCTCTTAGACCCTGTGAAGTCTGTGGAGCCTCTGCGGCTGTGACTTCTGTTGTTATCCTCTGGACAGTTCAATGTGCCCAGTTTTTAACAGAAACTGTGACTTTGAGCATATAATTTCTTTCCTGCTGAAATCTTACCTAGCAAGAGGAGTCAGAAGCAGTCACTCAGGGCTGGGGATTAACTCATGGCAGAACATTTGCCCAGCATGCACAAGGCCCTGTGTTCTGGATTCAGTCCCCAGCACCACAAAAAACAATGTTCTGCAGAGCTGTTCTGGGAGCTGAAAAATAGGAAATAAGCTAACTGACAACTAAAAGGAGAAAGCTGCCTGTGGTCCATCCATACAATTAATATGCACATTTTTAGAATGATGATATAGGAATAACATTTTTATGGAGAAAAGATAATAACATCTTATAACTTGTAAATAATTTTAATTATAAAAACATTCATATCATATGATTTTAACTTTTTTAAACTAGTACACATATATGAAATAAAAGATTGTACTGCAAAATCTTAAAAATCGTTATCAATGGAATTTAAATATGGATCTTTTCTTTCACTTATTTGAATTTTCTCATTTCCTTTTATTAAAGTTAAAATTTTGAAAATCAGTTTTTTAAGCTCCTGAGTATTGTAAACACCAAAGGAAAGCATTTTTGTAAAGTTTTTTTGTAATCACAATTTCCCCACCCCAGGGACGGGGACTGGTCTGAACTAGGAATCAGGAGACTCAGCTGGGTAAATAGGCCACATGAAGCCTCAGATGGTATCATAAATGGATGGTCATCTAAACCCAGACGTAAAGCCTTGAGGAGCAGCAGAACGTATGACTCTCCCCTCCTGGGGTGTGAGAGGCAACCCTGCTGGACTCCCGGCTGCCAGGAGATTCTGTCCAATGAGCCAGGCTCCCAGTGCAGATCAAGGTTCTGTGGAGCTGCCCGCTCTGGAACCCTGGAGACTGGGGAGAGGGAGTCTTAGAACCGCCATGAAATCCTGTGTGACCTCCAGGGTTCAATCTGAAGATGAAAATATTTGATCGAGTGATCCTTACTGTTCCCTCTGATAGAAACCCTGCAGTCATGAGATGGGTGGTGCTTCCCGAGCTTCTGAATTTTATTTCAGCAGGACTGCACAGAAGCATGAGAGCCCCGATGACTCTCCCAGGCACATAATATTGGCAAATTTGGGGGGGGGTTAATTTTTTATTTTTATGTGTATGAATATTTCGCATGCACATGTATGTAAGTGTGTCACGTGCACGCAACGCAACGCCTGAAAAAGTCAGAAGAGGGTGTCAGATACCCTGGCGCTAAGTTGTATATAGTTGATAACTACCATGTGGGTGCTGGGAACTGAACCCAGATCCTCTGCAAGAGAAGTCAGTGCTCTTAACTGCCTGACCCTATTGGTAAATTTTAAAGTCATGAAAAAAAAACTGCTTTTTCTATGTTTCAACAAAGGGCAAATTCTGAAGGAAATTATAGTACATAAAATGCCTTCCTTTTATGCAGCTTTGATGATTTCATAACTTTAGAACGTTAAAATGTATCATTGATTTGATTTACTCAACAAATTATCATGCTTGGAGAATTACAGTTAAATGGAACTTATTCAGAGCATAATTATCACTTGAATAGATTTTATTTTTGAGTGCTTTACTTTTTCCCAAATTGAAGTATAAATGGATGAATTTTAAGAAATTTAGTACCTAGGTTGTCTCAGTTCATTTAAGTAGAAATAAAAGAAAAACACATAACAGGAGACATTGATGATGATGACAGAAAATCTTGAGTTCTGAAAAGGTTTCTAAATCAAATTCTGAACCAGGGCTCCCAAGGCATCTACTGCTGTCCAGCTCTGGAAAGCCACACCACAGAGAAACAACATCTAGTGTGAAAACCCAGGAAGGAAATAGAGGTATTTTGAGTTTAGGGGTTTAGGAAAGACCCTGGGCTCAAAGGACAGGAAGGTGGCCACTCCATGGGAAGAACCTGTGCCCTATGGAGGTGACCTCAGGAAGGATACAAGGGCATGATTCAGTGAGTCGGGACCCCTGAGCGGGTTACAAGGAGTAAAGTCATAAGACACCACACACACACACACGCACACACACACACACACACCAATACTTCATTCTCTAAAGAACCTCATCTTTATTTGGAAGTTGCCTGTCCTCTCTACCTGGTGAACCATTCCTTTCAACCCAAGCTGCCCCATCTGTGGAAGAGTGTTGGAGTATTGGGCTAAACACAGTTGTCTCCTCTTTGTGAGATTTGAGACAACCAGCTAAGTTTCCCCATACTGTCATAGGTAGAGCCTCTCTGGAAATAAAACCAAACAAGTCCACATGTTAGAAGCCAGAAGCAAGAAAGGGTGGTCAGGCCACATCCAGGCACCCTATGAACCCTTGATACAGCTGTTTCTGGAATTAGCATCTGTTCAAGGGAGACTCAGGTTTTCTCCATTTATTGCCAAATGAGTCCCTACCCTAGTCCGCTGAGATATTAATGCTTCTTTACATGAGTATTAAATTTAAATAACTTATTCTAAGGACATAACCAGCACTTCTCAACCACCTTACTAAAATCTCCCATGTTCTTTTTCTTTGCTTCTTCTTAAAGGCAGCTGACAGTGTATGTGTGACCATCTACAGAGACTTCAACTGCAAGGCTGCCTTAGACGCCGGCATCATTAAAGGGTCACCCTAGCAGAGGAGCCAAAGGCCTTTGGCTGACTTCTAATCAAGGAAAGGGTTAAAAAGAAAGAGGTTAACTTCACACCAGTGAGAGGCCCAGGAAGAGCCCATGGCCACAGCTCCCCTCCTCTTCCTGAGCTGTGAAGGGGGACTGGTGAGCTGGGTCACAGTGAACTTCCCCTTTGGGCATTGCTGACATTTTAAGGTGTGAGCAAAATTCTGCATAAGTCCTCACATTCCATAAACACGGTGCTTTTCACTGCTGACAGTGGACCACACAGCTGCTATCCAAACCCTAAAACCCTGTGCAAGGACTGGGGTCATTTAGGACCCTGATTTCTTCCTTCTTTTGTTTATTTACTGTCCTCCTTAGTCACTGACTTGTGACCCCAGGTTCCACATATTTCCCTGCACAGGTCTCATTATCCTAGTTACAAAGGACCCTGGCTCAGAAAGCTTCCACTAGGAGATAGAAATGAAGATTTAAGTAATTTCCAGTCCCAGCTTACTCTCTAGCAGGAGGCACTTCTGGAGGAGGAGGAGGAGGAGGAGGAGGAGGAGGAGGACGAGGACGAGGACGAGGAGGAGGAGAAGGAGGGGAAGGAGGAGGAAGAGGAAGAGGAGGAGGAGGAGGAGGAGGAGGACGAGGACGAGGACGAGGAGGACGAGGAGGAGGAGAAGGAGGGGAAGGAGGAGGAAGAGGAAGAGGAGGAGGAGGAGGAGGAGGAGGAGGAGGGGAAGGAGGAGGAAGAGGAGGAGGAGGAGAAGGAGGGGAAGGAGGAGGAAGAGGAAGAGGAGGAGGAGGAGGAGGAGGAGGAGGAGGAGGAGGAGGAGGAGGAGGAGGAGGAGGAGGAGACGATGCCCTGGAGATTTCCCCACAGAATTGGTCTCCTAACCCATCACTACCAATACATCCATCCAGGAGTTCGGGGGACGGGGGGAGCGAGATGGAGAGGCCCTTATAAGGCACTCGTGTGACCCATTGGGAAGTGTGGTGTTGAAGTCGAGGTCATAATTCTCAAATTTTGGAAAAAAAAAAAAGAAAACCTCCTTGTGCCTGCATCTCCCTGTTCTGCTCTCTTGTTCATTGGAATTAATATTTAATGTTTGCAGAGTGTTTCTTATACATAAAATGTGTCTTCTCAGTCTAGAAAGATTTCTAAATGAATATTTTATGTGACAGTCCTTGTAAAACTCTTTTTTTCTCTCATTAAAACAACATGGAGCACAAATTCTTCCATATGCTAAAATTTGGTTTCAACCTTTAACAAGAATACTCTTTTAAAAGATGAATGTAGTTCGCTGGCCATTGGCAAGAAAACATTACATTTAACATGATGGTTCAATGCATTAAACTCCCACCTTCCCTCTGATTGTTCTTGAGTGTGGCTCAAGTCGCAGCTCAGGTTCTAAATTCCTGCAGGCATTGAGCTTTGAGGGACAGTCCTATTAGATGGGACTCATCCACTCCCTGAACATCTCCAGGACTGAGTTGTCAAGGAACCAAGTACAGACCCTGAGTTGTAGAGTCTACCCTGCAGCAGCAGGCGTGGTCCTTGAGGAAGATGTCCCAGAAGCCAAGGATGAGAGTCTGTGATAACTAGATGACACTGTCATGGCAAAGAGGTGGATCCTTCAACCACAGTACAACATGAAAAGCCTGGGAGCCAAATCAGGAACGGTGTTTCTGGTGAACTCTAAAGGACAGAACCACACAATGGGGTCTGTGACACAGCCCCAACAAGACCAAGGCAAATTCAGAGAACTGCGGTGATGGTCACTGAGGAAAATGAGTGCTAAGCTGAGAGGTACAAAGCAGCTCCAAACCTCAGCTCTCAGAGAAGGTGCAGCCAAGTCCCGCCTGGGATAATCGATAGAGTACACCTCAGCTGAGCCCACGCATGAAGCCCCTCATTGATCTTAGTGCATGGAAAGTGTGATGTTCCAGTCCTTTTTAAAGCCAATGGTCTCTTCCCTCCCCAGAGATGCTCTAGGACAAACCAAGACCAAGTAACAAAGTAGAAGACCAGGAAATGCAGGTTCTGACTCCTCATCCTCCTGATCTTTCCTCCCATTCATAGCCCTATACCCTGTAGTCTGGTGTTGGACACCAAACTACCCACCAATCTGGCTTGTGTGACCACAGCACCACGGCACAGTGTTTGTTGACTGATTTACAGTTGGTTCTCTTTTACACACTAGCAATGTAGTAACAGAAGATACTTCTTTTCTTATGAAATGTTCCAAAAGATAGGAAAAGCAATAGAACAGCAAAATGTACAGAGAACCATTCTGCTATGGTTTGGATGTGTTCCTTGAAGCTCATGTGCTGAGCTTATGGGTCCTACAGGAAGCACTCAGGCCATGAGCACTGCACACTTGTCATTGTCAAGGCAGTGGTTTTATTGTAAAAGCAAGTGCAGCCTGGCTTTCCAGTAGGTGTCGTGCCATTATGACAAAGCAAAAAAGTCATTACCAAGCAATGACACTTTGATCTTGAACTTCTAGCCTCCAGAACCATGAGCCAAATTAACTTCTATTCATTATAAATTTACCCAGCCAATCCTCAGTATTGTTCTATAGCAACAGAAAATACACTAAGGCACTTTCCACATAAGTCATAGATAGACATCACAAGCACAAAACATAGGCATGTGTGCACCCACACACACACATAAACATGCACACACAAAATAAATAGATAACAGCAACAGTACATGTGGGCAAGCATGCAGGAAGAATGAACCCTTCCATTCTGGGGGTGGGAATGTAAAGTATTAAAGCTACCATGGAACCCAATATGAAGATTTCTCAAAGGACAAATAAACTGTGCTTGCTTCGGCAGCACATATACTAAAACTGGAACAATACAAGATTGACATGACCCCTGTGCAAGGATGATGGGCAAATTTGTGAAGCATCCATGTTTAAAAAAAAAAAATTAAACTGCATATGCTCCAGAATTGCTACTTTTGTGAGTATGCCCAAAGCAACCTAAACCAGCATGTGACCTTCACGCCTACACAATCATGCTTTCCGTGGCACTACTCAAAGGACCCACATTCTGGAATCGGTCTACATGTGAGTCGATGAATGAATGGTTAAAAAAGAAACGTCACACACACAGAGTGAAGAAAGAAATTACATAATATTCATTAAATGGACAACAAAATAAGCCAGACTAAGAAAAACAAATACCACGTTTTCTCTTTTATGTGGAAATCAGAATTTACACACACACACACACACAAAGCATTAAAGTAGACAAGGGACTATTTGGAAAGAGAAAGAAAAATCGCAGGAGTGTGGGACAAGAGACGGGAACCAGGAGGCAGATGGCAGGCAAAGAATGTGATGCGCTTGAATACAAATGTCCTTACAAAACCCATCACGTCCTGTCCTACAGTGACTGAAGTGAAAACACCTCCAAGTCTTAGCTGCTAGCTCATGCTTCTTTCCCATTCTACAAAGCCTTAGAGCAAATAAAGGCAGGCCACCCAGAGAGGGGAGAGGAAGAACCAGGAAGGGAAGCCAGTGGCACTGAGCTTCATTTAACCAATAATTCCTGAAAAACAACAACAAAGAAGTGATGATATTTAAATATACATCTAAGATTAAAACAAATGTATGGGTTAAGTAGATGACTAATAGTAACCCATATATATTATTACAAAGAGAAATAATGCAACTCTTAAAAATGAGAAAAAGAGAAGAAAATTGAAATAGGAAAAAAATCATTGTAAAATAGGTAATAGGTAGGCTACAAAAGATAATTTTTAAAACCTCAAAAGCCACAGATAATAGTAAAATGAAATAAGATATTATGGGAATTTTAAAAGACATAAGAAATAGTCATAAATGTTCTCAAATGCAGAAATAAATTGTCAATAAAAGAACAAAAACACATCTTAAAGAGAAGCAAGCATAAGCTATACACAATTAAAGATATTATGTTAGAATGATCATATCAATAAATACGAAGGAGCTTAACATAAGAAATGAGAAAGATTTTGAACTTATCACAAAGACCCAGCTTTATGATGTTCATGCAAGACAAATCTGAAGCAAGGTGATTCAGAAAGTTTCTTTTCTCCATTTTAAAGAATAGGCAAAAGAATCTAAGGCTCATGGAAGCAAATAAAAATGTAGGCCCAGCAATACATTAAAGTAAATGTGACAGAGAGATGTTTTTAGTACTAAAAGCTTCACTCACCCAGGACTCAGGGACCATTGTAGAAGAGGAGATGGAAAGCTTGTGAGAGTCCAGGAGGAGGTCCATGCCCATAGGGAAACAGAATCCTATAAGCTCCTGGGACCCTGTTCCTATGAACCTACCTACAGCAATGGTATGGGCATGCTCAAGACCCTTGCAAACTCAAGCAGAGTAAAATCCAGCATGGATTGGGCAGCAGACTCCAATCTTAACTGAAGAAATACTGGCAGCTGGTTATTGTGGGGTGAGGATGAACTAATTTTCTTAAAGCCAAGGTCTCAGGATAGGCTGACTAGACATCAGTGGATGAACCTGCACTGCGGAACATCTGGGGATACTGACCTGACACAATGGCCCTAACACCAATGTGTGGATTGGGGGGCTACAGGAGGTGCCACTGGAGAAGAGGATATGAATATGATTAAGATTTATTGAGATGTTCTATATGAAATACACAAAGATTTGATAAAATAATAATAAAAGAAATAACCAGAAAAAAATATCGTATATACACAAGGCATATATGAAATATAAATGAGTTCATGCTTTAACTTGGGTCCCATCTCTAAGATGTGTCACATATATAGAAATCTTATTAAAAATAAGAAATTGGTCTCAAAAAAATAAGAGGAAAAATAATAAAATTAAAGCGGAAGTTAGCAACAGAGAGAACAATAAATCAATAGATTAATAAACTAAACCAAGATGAGATACATAGTTTCCATGGAAGCGTGGGTCCCAGTTTGTACCTCATCTGAATTAGGAAGTTTAAACAGACATAGTTTTCTATGAAACAGGAAGTCACTAAATAAACAGGAAGTCTTCCAAAAAGAACCAGGTCAAGAGTGTTTCACAAGCTAACTGCACAGTTCCCTCTGAACCAGATAGTCTCAAGGAATTAAATTTTGTTCTAGTGATGAAAAAACGACATGCTTTCCCACCTCCTTTTATGAAGGAAATGTGATAACACTGATCCTATACCAGGTAAAGATGAGTATCAATACGAAATACTAAATAAAATATAGCAAACATAATCCACCCCCCTCCATTAAGAAAACAATAGACCACAACACTGAGTCAGGCCAGAGAAAGCACCAAGAAAAGAACTGAGAATAATATCACACAATTCAGTGCATTTGTGCCAGAAATTCACTCCACAAACAACTGAAGTTGAAGGGCCCACCATTGTCAGATGGCCACTATGACATCTGCAAAGTGGCATATCCAGCAGTGGGAGCTGTTCTTATAGTCAATATTCTGACCTAGGAGTAATACAGAAGCAGTCCTTGAGCACCTAGAGGGAGAATCTAACTTCTGGACTACCACTTAAATATTACAGGTAATTCAGCTGAAAGAATCCACCTGATAACAAATAATCCAAGAAATGAAATAACCTCAGATGTAAAAATATCAATGTAGTAATATATACATGAAAAACCATGGGACCCTAATTCCCCTCAAAATAACTAATCTCAAAGCAATGGCCTCCTGTGAGAGTGAATGAGATGAAATCCCAAACAAAGATATCAAAAGAGTGATTATAAGTAGGTTCAAAGAAATCAAAGAAGAAAGTTAACTCCTTAGCAAATCTCAAGAAAACACAAACAGTGAAGGAAAGAAGGAGATCAATGCAGGATATGAGAGGGGAATGCTATAGAGAGAAAGGTACTGAACTAAAAACAAACTGAAATACTAGAAATAAAAATAAGGCAAATACAGGCACCCATAGAAAGCCTCACCCAAGGAATGGATTCAGGAGAGGGCAGAATATCTGAAACTAAAGTACTGAAAGTGGAAACAGAAAAGCAACATGTCACATACAAAGGCAGTCCAATCAAAGTAAGAGCAGATTTCTCAGGAGAAACTTTAAAAGCCAGAAGGTTCCTGTCAAAGACAACTGCCAACTCAGCTACTATACCCAGTGAAGGAATCTGTCATGACTGAAGAGAAAATGAACACTTTCCATGACAAAAACAGGCTAACAGAATTCATGCCCACTACAGGAACTCTACAGACAATAACAAAGGAACCCTTTGTACTGAGGAGGAAAAATAAGCCATGAGGTCACAGTAAAGAATAAAACATGCTTTAATAATTGTAAGCAGGAGAGGAACAGGAAACGATCAGAAAACTACAATATCAACAAAATTAAGGAAACTAATACATGCTTTTCAATAATAACTCTGAATATTACTTGTCTTGATTCTCTAATCCAAGGACACAGACTAGGAGACTGGATTCAAAGGCAGCATTCATCTGTCTGCTGCCTTCAAGAAAAACACTTCACCTGAAAGACAGGTGCTCTCTTAGGGTGATTTCCAGTTATTAGTACAGGGCCAAACTAACAAAACCTTCATGGTACTGGCATAAAAATAAACCTGTACATGAACAGAACAGAATACAAGGCCCAGATATATGCCCAGGCAGCTACAGCCACACGATCTTTGGCAAAGATGTCCAAAATACACGCATGGGGGAAAACAGTCTTTTTAACAAATGATGCTGGGAAAATGGAATATCCAGAGGCAGAAGAACAGAACTAGGTTTTTATTTCTTACCATGCACAAAATTCAACTCCAAGTGGGTCCAAGAGCTTAACTTAGTATCTAAGACTCTGAAACTACTAGAGGGAAAAACAATAGAGGAAACCCTTCAAGAAATTGGATAGTCAAGGACTTTCTGAATAGAACTTTGGTCACTAAGAAAACAAAGTAAAAAACTGACAAGTGGAACCTCATGAAATTAAAAAGCTTTGATACAAGAAGAGAACTAGTTAACTGAGTGAATTAACAGCCTTCAGAATGAGAGAAAATCTTTGCTGACTATACATCTGACAAAGAGGATTATCATCTAAAAAAGAACACTAATGGACAAGGCCCCAATCAAAAGCAAAGGACCTAAACAAAAATGGGCAGTAACAAATGGCCTATAAATGTTTTTCTTATTTACAGAATTATTTTATTGAATTTTTCTGTATTTCATACAGAACATCTCAACTAATCTTACTCACTTTTATATCTCTTCCTCATTGGCACTTGCCCACAACCATGCCCCCTAGAATTCATACACTCTGTCATTTGTGTTAAGGCCTACTGTGTCAAATTAGTGTTCCTGGACAACCCTCTGCAAGTTCATCCACTGAGGTCTAGTCAATCTATCCAGAAATCCCTCCTTTAAGAAGATTAGCTCTTCCACAGCCAACAGTATTAAGAAGTAAAGATTTTTCTTCAGTTAAGATTGGAGTCTGCTGCCCATTTCCACAGTACCATGCTTGTACTAACTTGACACAATAGGCCTAACACAAGTGACAGACTGTATGAATTCTGGAGGGAAGGGCTGTGGGAGGTGCCGATGAAAAGGGGTATAAAAGTGATTAAGAGTGGTTGAGATGTTCTATATGAAATACACAAAAATTCAATTTAAAAATTCAATAAAAATATTTAAATTAAAATGTCAAAAATAAACTCATTATCTATGATTAACATATGATAATAAAAATATTTCAGAGAAATAAAATGTGGCAAGAAAAAAGATTTAGTTTAAAATTAAAAGTTGTTTCAATAGTAGGAACTTAATTAATAGTTTATATTCCATTAGTAGACCTAAGAGGAAAATTTTATCACCATAAATTTGGAAGGAAAAGTCCTTAACAAAAATCAATATCCATTAATAAATAAAACACTCAAGAAAATAGGAATTGAAACACTTTCATTACAATGATGGAGAAAGATGCCAGTCACATTACAGTGAAGAAATCCAGAGTTCCAGAAGTTCGGCACACATGTGTGATGTTCAAGGCCAAGATGGCTTCTCTTAGGACGATTTGAGTTTGGGACTTTGAAGGTACAGCTACTTTTCTTGCTAAAGGAGGAGACTCTGAACACAGCAGTCTTATAACTCCTGTCAGGCGGAACACTGCCTGGCAAGTCAGAGGAAGTTAGCTGGGTTAAAAGCCTACTGTGCTGAGTTAAAAGCCTACTGTGCTCTTTGTTCTTAGAAAAGACTCTTTCGGTTGGAAAACATCTTGCAATCCTTGACTTATGACTGCTACATAAACTCCCTTCCTCAAGTGAACTATGACCACAAAAGATTAACAACACCCCTTGTGTGATCAACATTCCCCATACTATTGACATTCCTCTTCTGATTGTGTTGTTAAACTTCTCTGACTGTTTGCTTAACTGCTCATAGACCCCTTCCCTCTTTCTGTATATTAGCTTGTTCAACCAGACAATAAATGGCTTGCTACAAGGGACATAAGTCCCAGAGTCTGACTCTGCACCACTGATCTAACCTCCCAGAGTGGGACCCCTGCACTTCTAAGCAGGATCCCTGCAGTGTGATGTTTCTGCCAGGGGGCCCAGTGTATACTTGTATCTTTATTGGGTTCACTTTTTGCTAAATATGTAGCAAATTTCTAGACTCACTGAAAGTATGCAGGTTTTTATCATAAATCAAATTGCATGGACAATCATGGCACAATAAACCAACTCATTCCAGTAAAGATGGAAAAAATGGAAAGAATACCCTTAAATCTAAGTTCCAGAGGCCAGCTAAGAAAAAACCCAGAAAGTAGACAGTTCTAAAGATGGCAGAGTCAGGCCCTATATATTGTATCTCTGCTACAACTCAACATTAGAGAGGGGACATCAAGAAGAAACATGCTGTTCTGGTTCATCCTCATTATCAACATGACTAGACTTGGAATTGCCTAAGAGACACATCTCTAAGCATGTCTATGAGGGAATTTCCAGAGAAGCTGAGTTGAGGAAAGACTCATCCATCCAATGGCCTGTGAGTCCAGACTAAACAAAAAAGGGAAGAAGGAGAAAGCTTGATGAGCACAAGTGCTCATCTCTCTCTACTTCCTGACTGTAGACACAATATGTCCAACTGACTCATGATCTGCCATCTCTTTCCTATCATAATAGACTGTATTCTCTCAAAGTGTGAGCCAATATAATCCTTCTTCTGTTAAATTGTTTCTTTTCAAGAATGTGGTCACAGATTAACAAAATTAATACAGAAACCTGTTACTGAGGAGTGGGGCCGTTGCTGTGATAAACCTGATCTATGCTTTTGTAACCAGTATGTGGGAAGAATATGGAAAAGTTCAGCACATCAGGCTAAAGAAGCCCTACAATCCTGTAAAGGGATTAACAGGTCATTCCGGTAGGAGGGTGGAAGAACAAATGCCAACAGAATTGTGGACAGTAAAGACCAAGTTCATGAAGTATCAGAGGGAACAAAGACTATTAGGAATCAAGCTAGAAGTCATTGTTGTTATGAACCTGACTGGTTTCTGAGTGGGTCCTAAAAAGTCTATTGAGGCTGAATTCAAAAGTAATGGACTAATTTTTGATCAAAGAAATTTTAAGACATTACAGACAGCCTGCAGCCTAGTTATTGCTTCTTGTGTTTAGCCATATTTATAGTCAGAGACAGATCAGAATGTGGAATAGAGAAATGCAAATGATGTTCAGTGCATAACCCAGATACAGCTATGGACAGCAGTGCACAGAGTGGCAACGGACATGGTTAACACAGCCAGGGCTGACACAGGTAAAGTAGCTGTAACTGTTGGAAGTCAGTGCCTGCCATTCAGGATTTGCTCTGGAACAATAGAAAATGTGCTTGAGGACAAAAACTCAAGGCAAATTCATTTGAGAGGAGGATGCCTGAAAAGAAGAGTCCCCAGGGTCTGCCGTTGTAAACCTGACACCTAGGGAAGTGTTTTTTCAGGCTCAATCTTAAAGTCACACAGAGGCTATGGCCACTTGACTCAAGGAAGCCAAGTTACAAATCAAACTGGCAGCAAAATTCAGCATCATCCATGTACAGAATGCAAGAGCAAAGAGAGTCATGAAAGTTAGCACCATGGCTTTGATAAGCTACTGAATCCAGGTAACATGCATGTTTAGGAGAGCATTTCCTTCAACTGAGAAGGGAAGTCATATTCTAAATGTGAGTGGCACCATCCCATGGCTAAGGGCCTAGACTGAGTGAAAAAGGAAAAAACCTTTAAGCACCAGTCATCATTTTCCTGACTATGACACAATGTGACCAGCTGCCTCAAACTCCTGTTGCCATGCCTTGCCTGCCATGATGAACTGTACTCCCTCAAACAGTGAGGGAGCCCTTCTTCCCTTAAGTTGTTTCCTGTTGAGTATAAGCAACAAGAAAAGTAACTAATATATATTCTAACTTTTAAAAAATCAGTGTTCTGTGCTGAGGAGGTAGCTAAGTGATAGAGTGCTCCCTACTAGGGTGAGTCCCTGGGTTCAATTACCAGTGTGCCAGGAAAAAGATTTGTGGCCTCCATACCCAAGAATATAAGCAGTAGAGGACATGCTGGTAAAGAAAACTGTGTATCATACCACTAAATATTAGGTGTTTTGGAATACATTTCATAGAACATGTACAAAATTATATAATGTGGAAAAGACTTTTCTGGGAATGCTTTCTGTTTGTTACAATAGGACTTTTACCTAAACTTGTAACCAAAGTTAATTATATGCTTTGAGATGATTTAACACTATGTACTATGTATTCAATCTGACTTCCTACTGTGTAATTAGCTTGTTTAAACTTAACCAGCCTTTAGGGAAACAATATAAACACTCTTACTTGGTCTTGGGCACCCCATGTAATCAACTTTACAGACTAAGCTAAGCACATAGCTTTAATCTTACACTGTGTTTGTTCCCTATTTCTCCATCATGACCCTTTCTTGCCCCTGACCCAACTGTGTACGTGTGTGTGTGTGTGTGTGTGTGTGTGTGTGTGTGTGTGTGTGTTGTGAGATCATCACTGGAAGCCATGACCTTGGAAACACATTAGAAACAATGAATTACCCCCCCACAAAAGTTGTAAAACATGACGGCTTAGACTAACAGTATCTGCTTCTGGTTTTATACCGAATTCTGGGTCAGTGGAGATCAGAAAAAGGAAATTCTCCCCTGATAAAAACTCCAGTTATAGATCCTTTAAGACAAAATTCTTCATTCCCTTCCCATATCGTGCTTGAGTTGGCTGTCTAGTAAGTAGAATACAGACTTTGTTCAGGGAGATGGTTCTGAGAGACATCAGAACACTTCACTTCAAAGTACATCAGGCTCACTCTTGGTTTAAACTACTCCAGAAGTTAGTCCTTCTTTTTATTTATTATTTTATTTTTCATGTGTTTGAGAGTATTGCCTGTATATAAGTACACCCATGTCTCGGCATGCCCAGGTGCCGGGGACCAAGTGACCTCTGTCTTGCCCTTTCTGCAAATGTAACATCTTGTGACTCGGCGCAAAACATCCTGACACCTGTTGACACCAATTATGTTAGGCTGGAGTCTCTTAAGTGCCTTTTAGAGTTTCTTATTGTCTAAACAGACAAGTTCCCCTACCTGTAGCTGCCCTTGGCTACACATGCCCTTGGCTCCTGGTTCTTCCAGTGATTTGTCTCCTAGGAACCCTAGTCCACCACACCCCACCTAGCCCCTTGCAGCTACAGTATATAGAGCTCTGTAAAGAATAAAGAATTGCCGATTTGATCAGGGAGACTGTCTTGTCAGCCTTCCGTGTTCCTTTTGTCTCTTTCATCCCAGGTTTCTGAGGAGTCGTGCTCTGTTCATGCCATGCTGGCCAGGGCACCCAGAGAGGTCAGAAGATTACATCAGATTCCCTATAACTAGAAGTATAGATGATTGATAGCCACCACATGGGTGTTGAGAGTTGAACCCTGGTCCTCTACAAGAGCAGTCAGTGCTCTCTTCTGAGCCATTTCTCCAGCTTCCGAGTTAATCTTTCTTTAATCAGGTGCCACCACAATATAACACAACTTTAAAGCATTCTTAAAAGACAAATGTGAACTTGATCACATACACAGAGACACATTCCATTCTTAGACTGAAAGAATCAACAAATACACAATAGTTGTTTTATGTTAACGTATAAATTCAGTGCAATCTTACCCAAAGATATATGTATTTTATGCAGTTAGGCAAGAAGATATTAAGAAAGAATTATGAAAAAATATTGAATAAATCACTGAAAAAGAAAAACTACCAGGAGAGATTATTAAAACAAAATAAAAACTCTCACTCAGTTTTGCATTAGCACTTGAGAAGATAAGTAAATCACAGAATAGAATAAAAAGTTTAAGTCCACACCTATCTGGAAAGTCAATATACCAAAAAGTAGCACCTAGATCCCCTGGATGAAACTGTTAAGCACTACTGGGACAAGAGAGCACTTGAGAAAACAAAATAAAACTGGATCCAAGTACAAATTCTAAGTGAGTCCAAGATTTAAGAGTAAAAGTACCATTTAAATAATAGGTGATTTCGTCTTTAGTCTGAGTATAACACAAAAAATTTCCAAATACAAAAGTCCATATGCATAATTCATAAATTTGATAAAGGGACTTGAAATTGCATTACCAAAAATAAATAATAAGCACACTATACAAAGTTACAACACAATTGGAAAACTGGGAGAAAATAATTACAGTATATATCACAGTCAAAGAGCTCCTATCCTTAAATGAAGAACTTTTTAAACTGTAACAAAACCCTATAGACAATGGGAAATTTGACAGGTGCAATAGTACATATCTATAATCCTAGCACTTGGGAGGCTGAGTCAGGATGACTTCAAGTTCCAGGCCAGTGTGAAATATATAGCAAGATCCTGTCAAAAAAAGAAAAACTGAAAAATTAACATGAATGCACAATTATCCCCAAAGATACAAAAATGGTTCTCATTCAAGAAAAAGATTATAACTCATGCATTAAAGAAATATAAACTGAGAGGCTATATTGAGATGACTCAGCATTTAAGACAGCTTACTGTGCTTACAGAGGATTCAAGTTCAGTTCCCAGCACACACATGAGGTGGCTCACAACTCCAGGGGATCTGATGCCCTTGGCCTCCAAGGGCACCTGCATTCACATGCACATACATACACACAGACACACACAATCATACTTAAAAATAAATCTTTCCTTTTTTCAGATGCAAACTGAAATAGTATTGCGATAGTACCTCTTACCAACTGGCAAAAGGAAACAATATGACATCACACACTACTGGAACGATGACAGGAAAATGGACACTTTCATGTAGCATCAGTGAAATGTGAAGAGTCCTATACAGGGAAGTTTGGTGACACCCAAGGAAGCATGCACCTAAATTTTAAGCACACAATCTGACTTCTGAGAAGTCATACTGAATACGCGTACCTCCAAAAACACATATACATTCATGGCAACATTTTTTGTCATTATAAAATATTGGAAACAACCTAAACACATCTGTATGAGAGGAAGGTTCAAGAAACTATGACATACTCACTACATGGCATAACAAACCACTGTGAAAGAAGGGGCAAGGTTTCTGTGAAAAGAAATTATTCTAAGAACATTGTTAATTTTTAAAAGGCAAAGTGTGAAAAGATTATTTATACCATGCTATTATTCATGTAAGACATAGAGGGATATAAAAAATAGACATAACAATGTCTGCTTATTTGTACAAGAAAAATGGAGGCTGGTGAGATGGCTCAGTGATTAAGAGCACTGGCTACTCTTGCAGAAAACCCAGGTTCAAGTTCCAGCACCCATGTGGTGGCTAAAAAATGTCCATAACTAGAGTTCCAGGGAATCCACTGCCTTCTTTGGACCTCTGTGGGCACTATACTGCACAGGTGCATTTACATGCAGGGAGTATACTCATGCACATAAAATAATAATTAAAATGTTTTTTTAAAAAAGGAATACAGGAGAGATAAGCTAGGAACTAGTTACATGCCCCGTTTACAGGAAGGCACTGAAAAGTTTTTAAAAATGAAAGAAAATGAATGAGAAGAATACACATGAAGAGGAAATGATTCTTTGTGGATATTTTGTATGACTGACGGTCAGAAGTGCAGGAAAGCTTCAACAGTGCCACCCCAAACCCTCATTATAATTAACTAAAGCATACTGAAGAGCACAGAAAAAATAATTACCCTAAGAAACTCTGGGAAATCGTTTGAGGAAAAAAAATAACACTGTGCATAAGTTTTGTGATTGAGGTAATAGATGTGTTTTATACAGAAACATGGGAGCACAGCTCCGAGCGCTTTAGGAATATTCTAGGATTGAGCAAGCACACAAGCACATGTTGCGACGAGAGCAAGAGGCAGACCTCATCGTGACGGGTTGAAATCTGAGGAGTCACTGGAGCCCATCAGCTCGAGCTTTCACAGAGAGAGACTGACACAGAAGCACACACAGATGTATGCATGTGTACTAGGCATGCATGTGAAAACATCTGGCGATGCTTACCGGGACAACCACATTACCGTAAGCAGACCTAAGACCCAGACCTTGACTCTGAAACACCATTCTCCAGGGAAAGCGAAGATGATACCCAAAATTCATCAGGAAAAAAATAAGAAAAAGCTTGAAAACTAATTATAAGGTCAAAAAAAAAAAAAAAAAAACCCTGAAGCTGCCCCAACAATCAAGAGCAGAATGATTAGAACCACAAAATAAATGATAATATAACACATAGAATAAAACAAAAGAGGGCAGTTTATTTCAAAACGCATTCAGCAGGTAAGTGTAAATGTACGGAAGACGACAGAAAATCGTGGCCAGTGGCCCTTGCTGGAGTGCTGGTTAGGTTTGTCAACCTAACACAAACTAAAGTCACCTGGGAAGGGGGAACTTGGAAGAATTTCCGAGTTCATATTGCCCTGTGGCCATGTCTATGAGGCATTTTCTTAATTGCTTGTAGATGCGGGAAGTCCCAGCCCATACTGTGTAGTGTTATCCAAGGCAGGCGGGCCTAGGATGTATTAGAAAGGCAGCTGTTAGGACTCCTATAGTGAACTTTACCCACCCATGGCTAAGGACCATTGCATAAGAGAGGGCGGGAAGATTACAAGAGCCAAGACTGATTTATGAACATAGGGAAGCAGAGGCTTCCAGGTCACTGGAAGCTTGCACATGTGAACTTGTGTCAATGGTGGCACTGAGCACAGAACCCATGCCAACTCAATCAGACCAGGACCCAGAGCAGAGGAAGGGAAATGGGTGGCAGGCCAGCCCTCGACTGAGAACTGCTGAGACTGATTACCACTGGGTGAGGGAGAAATACCTTACTTATGATCTCTAGACTGGCTGACTAGACTCCAGTGGATGAATTTGTACCAAAGGGCATCTGGGTACAAATGCTTGACTGGCTAGTACTTAACATGCATGGTAGAATGCACAAAGTCAGATGGGGGGCATGGATGGTGGAGGGGATCTAAATCGAGTAAGAACTATTATATGAAATGTACAAAAGGTCAATAATAAAATTTTTAAAGAAAGGTAACAGAGGAGCTGGAGAGATGGCTCAGTGATTACGAGCACTGGCTGATCTCACAGAGAATCTGGGTTTGATTCCGAGCACCCACATGGCAGCTAACAACCATCTGTAACTCCCGTTCCAGGGGATCCAACACCCTCTTCTGACCTCTACAGGCATTGAATAACATGAGTGCACTTACATACACGCAGGCAATACACTCATACACATAAACATAATAATGAAAAAAATTTCAAAAGATAGCTGAGCTGGGTATGGTGCTGCATGCTTTTGATCCCAGCACTTGAGAAGAAGAAGCAGGTAGATCTCTGAGTTCGAGGCCTTACTTAGTCTATGGAATGAGACAATGTCTCAAAAAAATGTAGAAAACAAAGGAAGGACGTAAGGGAGGTAGGGAAGGAAGAAGGAAGGAAGGAAGAAAGGAATCAGAGAGAGAGAGAGAGCAGAGCAGGCTAGGAGAATCAATCCAGTCAGCAGCAATCCAGTAGGCAGTCCCTGCCTCCAAGTTCCTGCTATGAGTTCCTGCCCTGACTTAACCTAAGAGATAGATTGTGATCTGGGACTGTATGAGGAAATAAACCCTTTCTTCCTCACCCTGCTTTTGATCATGATGTTTATCACAGAGACAGAAACAAAACTATAACAGTAAGTATCAGTGCAACATAGTTTCATGGACCCAAATAGGCCCAGTTATTTTCAAAAATGTGTCAACCTCCTGCCCCTCTGTCTGTGTGTTAGAGGGGGTTATATTTCAGAGCTGTTGGAGTGAGAAACGATGGAGATTAGATCCAAAGAATATTTTAGAGAACTCAAGTCTAAAAAGGCAAAGATTACCGGGTAAAGAACCCTCAAAATCTAGAAGGGGGTCTAAGATAGGTACCAAACAGTCAGTATGAAACAGGGATTAAGAAACGGGTTTTGGACAAGGGACTTTGATCATTCCTCTTAGAACAGGAAAAGTCTTATCAGTTCTTTCAAGGTACAGATGCCAAAGTTCTTTGCCCAGGGAATATCCCCTGGGGTTGAGATTTTGTGGGAATAAGCGTTGGGCTCCCCTGCTCCACCTGGTGCTGGAGAAGACACAGGTCAGACTGGCTTCCTCAAGGTGACACTTGGGGCACAGCTGCTTGACCCTCAGCTTCCACATGGCAGCCTATCCAGGCTGAAGGATCACCGAACTTTCAAAAAAAAACACAATTCATCCAGCGCTTTAGGCAGATTTTGAAAAACTCAGTTCCCTGCTGATTTTCTAGACTGGCGGCACAGTGTTGAGAAGATGCAAATATCTACAAATAGAATAAAATAGTCTGATGAGCCTTAGTCAGAACCTGAAACTAAGGCCAGGTGCCTCCTTCAGCTTGTCAGCAGAGCTGCCTGCTGGCTTCTTCACTGGAAGTGCCTCTTTTGATCAACACTCACCCAACACCTATTTTGAATTCTCTTTTAATTATGAAAAGCAGCACCTTTGCTGTGCTTGTTTTATTGACATGAATTTCAGCCAAAAATTAATCACTGTTTGGCTTTTCTTTTTTTCAGGAGAAAACATATTATCCTGGTATTATTGCCAGAAAATTCTAAAAAAAAATCAATATAATTAAATTTACAAATTACATTCTGTTTTATTAGGATGAAGACAATCAATTCTATGCATGTCTGCACTACTGGATAAGTATTGAAGGAAACAGCTAGATAAACTGTCCCAATTTCATACTTGCATGCAGAAACTGCCTCATTCCTATCACCAGGATGCTGCAATATAGTAATGAATATAATAAGAAGAAATTGAGACACAATAGCCTTTCCCAGTGTCAAGGTAACTAAATCAATATGTGCAATTTGGCTCCTTAATTGTTAGACTAGCACAGATAAAGGAGGAAAATACTCAAAGGTAATTGGAGTGTGTTAAATGAGTTACAAAGAAGACTGCAGAAAAATAAAGAGTTGAGAAGTCTAAGATAACCCACAATACACACCCAAGGAAGCAAATATCATTCCGATCTTCTCAAAGAACCACTATTGCTTTCAGACCCACAATTACATGAAGGGTGATAGACAGCATGTAAACAGGATCACAGCCAGGCCCCAGAGGATCAGTTCACTCCGAATACATGGCCTACCACAGCGGCATCACTCTAGGTATTCTGATTAGAGAAATGTGAAGGTAGGGTAAAAAATAAGAGTATTTAACTCAGATAATGTACATAATACCCACACACAAGGAGAAATGTGTAAGAAATACTGTCCCATCTTTGAAATATTCTGGGTCAATTTCAAAGCACAGCAGCTGGTTTTACTTAGCTGTGCACAGCTTCCTATGTTAGAGTGACACAAATGAGCTTTTAACAATCCCTCAAGGAATTGTTCAGGAATGATTTCCACTTTTGGAAGGCATCAATCTTTTACTTTTGAAGAAAATGAACAAACACAGAATGAAGGAATGTGGGAAGCTTGGCTTCCAAATGACCACAGAGGAACTATGTAGGCCTAACTTCCCTGACAAAGCAGCCATGATAAGAAAGTTCATTAAAAAATTATAATCTCTGGAAATTGTCCTAAGGAAATACAGCAAATTTTAAAAAGCCATTGGTTCAACAAAATCAATTCAGTCTTGATGAGAAAAGTGACATTTGAACTACAACCCATTCCCTGTCACCAAGCACAGATTCAGCACTAAAAAGATGTGAAGAAGGTTCAAACTCTCCCTCTCCTCACAGTCAAGAACACATTTCCAGGAGATGGGGCCATTGACATTCCTCAACCTCTAACTCCTCACTCCAGGAGAGCTTGGCCAACAAATCAAGCGATCTCTGTTTCTACCCAGACCGTATAGAAGCTGCTGCCTAGCAGATCGGGCCACATGCAGTCCCCACCCCACCCCCACCCAACCCCACTCACATTCTCCCTTCCAGCTATCGCTAGAAATTGCTGGCACATTGCCTGCTGTGACCTGCAGTCAGGAGGGACCAGTTCTCCCTGTTGCCAGGGGAATGCAGGCACGCAGTATAGGTCGCTTATTAACTAACCTGCTACCTTGTGGTATGGGACCACCCTCTCATAAAAGACTTTTAATAGACCTCTTTTTGTCTGGTAGAATCACTCTGTCCTGGTTAGCTTTAAATGTTAGCTTGACACAGACTAGAGTTTCAACTGAAGAATTACTTAGGTCAGATTATCTTATGGACTTTTCTGTGGGGCACTATCATAGCTGTTAGTTGATGTAGGAGGGCCCAGCCCAGAGTGGGTGGCACCATTCCTTGGGAAGATGGTTCTGGACTGAAGAGATAGTTCAGTGGTTAAGAGCACTAGTTGTTCTTGCAGAGGACCCAAGTTCAGTTCTCAGCACCTACAAGGTGGCTAACAGCTTTCCATAACTCCAATTCCTGGGGATCCTGGGGATCTGACACCCTCTTCTGGCCTCCTCCAGCACTGCATGTATGTGGTACATGTAAGCAAAACACTCATACACATAAAATAAAACTAAATAATAAAAAAATCTTGAAATAGAAAGCTAACTAAGCATATGTCTGTAACAAGCCAGCATCAGCCTTTCTCCTCTGTGTTTAGCAGTTCTCTGATTAGCAGTAATGCTGCATGGATTAGCAAGCAGACCTATCTTCAAGTTCCTGCTTGAGTTCCTGCCCTGACTTCCCTCAGTAATGAACTGTGACCTAGAAGTATAAGCCAAGTAAATCCTTTCCGTACCTAAATTGCTTTTGGTCAGAGTGCTTCATCACAGCAACATCAATCAGCCTGGAACACAGTGTCTCCTGGCATTGGAACCCACTGTACAGAGCTGCTGCCTGCCCATTGCATTAGTAACTTCTCCCTCATAAAGCTCTTACCTGAAGGACAGCACATCTCAGTGCCCACCTCCTCAATCTACCTGCTTTCCTCTCCATCCCTGAATCCTAACAAATATTACCACCTCAATAATTTTATTAAATGTGTATAAATTCAACATTTTAATCAAAAGGGGAGGAATTTTCAGATTGGACTTTTTTTTCTTGAAGCAAGTTCTCCCTATAGCCCAAGCTGGCCTAGAACTCAATACGTAGACCAGACTGATCTTTGTCTCACAGAGATCCACCTGCCTTTGCCTTCCAAGTGCTGGGATTAAAGGCATGTGCCACCATACCTGTTTCAGAATGGAAATTCATACAAGTAGTAAGTATAAGTGGTTGGAAATGGTTACACCAGTATCAGACACCATCAATCACAAATAATACTACAGAAAAAGAAGAACATAAAATAATCATAACGGATCAAGTTTGTCTGAATGGTGATGATTATAAAAGTGCATACACCTAACAGGTCCCCAGCATACATGAGGCAAAAACTGATGCACTCCAAAAGAAAAATAGATCATTGAGCTATATTTGAAGACTGCAATGCTTCACTCTCAGTTACCAACAGAGCAGCTGCCCTAAATATCAATAAAGTATCAGAACCTAAAATTTACTAATAAGCATGGCATACATGAAAATTCTATCACATAGGAGGACACACATACACAGACAAAATTTCAAGATGACAATACAACAAATCTCAATCACAGGAAGAGAGCTAAAACCATGCACAGTATGCCTATGGCCATGAGGAAACGCAGGCAATTCCCAGATGCTTTAAATATTAAAACATGCTCCTAGTCTTATGGGTAAAGATGCCAAATTAAATGCTATCTGTTAACCCAGTTGAGAATGGTTGGTAAAAGAAAAAATAAACTCTAACAGAAAAGAAAAAAAAAGTTTCGGAAACTTACATAGGCAGTAACATAACCACAGGAAAGTGCAAAGGAAAAGATAAGCCATGTACACAAAGAAGTCACTCAAGCTGAACACAGCTCCAGCTGTGTAGCTCCCCAGCAAGAGGAAGGGAAGCAGAAGCCACAGTGAAGAGAGACAGTCCTACCCAGGAGACAGGCCCACCGCCCTCACAAGCCTCAAGTCCAGCTACAGAGGTTGGAGGGCAGTAGCCAGGAATCATCTTAAGAGGGTAACTTGTTAAAAATGAGCTCTTCTGAGGGCCTGAGAACTAGAAACACCAAGTCATGGAGCCTGAATTAACCTGCGACAGACCCAGGGTGAGAGATAGCCCTGGATGGATCAACTTTTCAGCCTGCTGAAAAGAGGCTGAAAAGCTTTGGGGGGTGTGGCACTTACCTTTAATCCCAGTACTCAGAAGGCAAGGCAGAAGCAGATGGATCTTTGTGAGGTCAAGACCAGCCTGGTCTACATTATGAAATTCAGACCTGCTGGGGCCTCAAACACACCCTGTCTCAAAAAAACCATTAGGCTGAAATGGGCTTGGTTCCCTTGCTGACTGGGAGCAGATCTCATCAACTAGGAATAAAGCTGGAATTTAACAATCCTTAGACTGAGGGAAAGCACGGATCAGTCTTTGGAGCCACTCATCAGAGCAGTAAAGTCTAAGAACCCTGAAGCACATGCCTCTAGAAAGGTGATTAATGATTAATATCTAGGAGGCTTTGGAAGTATGAAGGCAGATCTTCTGCCTGTACCAGTCTCTATGGTATAGCTGCTTCCTACATGCTCCAAATGATTTGAAAAACATGCCCGCCAGAACACGAGCCACCCCATTGGCTACAATCTGGGAAGTCTCCTGAGAGAACCTGCCTAGCCCACAGACTCTAAATCTAGGTGAAGCCAGCCTCCCTCTGCCCTCTCTTCCTCCTCCTCCTCCTTCCTATCTTATGCTTCCTATTTTTAATCACTGCACCTTTGGCAGGGTAAGGGGGAGTTTGAAACAGAGTCTTCCTGTACCCCATCTGCCCTGGAACTCACTATGTAGACCAGGTTGGCCTTAATCTCACAGAGATCCACCTGCCTCTGCCTCCGAGTGTTGGGGTTAAAGGTGTGTGCAGCACACCCAGTTTACCACTACATTTAGCAATAGTTAATCATAGATAGCAAAATTTACGTTTAATTTTATTTCCTTTGATAAATTCATCTAATTTTGTTTCCATGGTCCTTACAAAGCAATGGCTTTTCTTTTGTTTTATTTCTTCTTTTTTCTTGTTTACTGTGTATTTCTCCTTTATTTCTCTCTACTACGAATTTAGTCGTATTTTCATTTTACTCTATCATTTCTTTCTTTAGAAAAACTCAAATTTATTCCCTTTCTTATATTTATAATTTATTTTTGAACGTTCTCAATATTGGAAAAATCCTTTAGCTTTTTCTTTATTTAATTTTTTTCTAATCTCTTTCTTTTCTCTTCCTTCCCATGGCATTTCTCTTGACTTCTCTTCATTGTTTTCCTTTCATTTATTTAATCTTGCTTCTCTTCTTCTTTCCTTGACTACTTCCTTATCTCATTCACTTTTCTACATCTACCCTAAATAATTTTTAACTTCATAATACAATCGGTATTAGTTTTTTATTTTATTTTTATATTCATTGATGATATATTAGGTTTTAATCTATTTTGAGTGTACTTGCATATTGTGTATAAATAGATGTTACTATTACACTAATTTTTCTCATCACAGAGTGACAGTGGGGACTGCACCCTCAAGAGCAGGCTGTTCAATAAGAAAGTACATTACTAATTTATTCTGTTGCTGTAATAAAACACCATGACCAATGCAACTTATAGAAGGAAGAGTTTATTGGTCTTAGGGTTTGAGGGATAAACCCTGGCCTGGAGCATGGCAGCAGAAAGCTGAGCACTCGTATCTTCAAGAAGGCACAGGAAGCAAAGAAAGAGGAACTGGAAATGGGCAAGGCAAAAGCCCACCCCCAGTGATGTGTTTCCTTCAGCAAGGCCACACCTCCTAAGCCTTCCAAAACAAAACCACCAACTGCAGACGACACGTTCAAATACTCGAAGCTTATCAGGGACAGTCTCATGCACAACACCACAGCAGATCTCCAAATTAGGCAGAGATAACAAACTAACAGATGGAAACAACAACACAGAAACACAAGGAATTAAAGCAGGGTGACCTAAGATCGCCAAGACGTCATAATTCTTCAGACTGAACTCAAGAGACAGAAATAAGTAAAATGTTAGGTGAAGATTTCAAAAGTTTACTGGTATATATGACCAATGACCTGAAAAAACAAATAAATAAAACAAGCAAAAGAGTTCAGTGCAGGACCTGAAGAATAGAAGCAACCGAGAAAAACGCTCAGCAAAACGAAAGACTGCCTGTGGGCAAAGAGACCAGCATGGAAGGAAACTTCAGCAAGGAGACTGACACTTTGTTTTTAAAAGTTGAAAATGCAAAACTCAATGGGATAAATGAAAAAACAGAGTAAATAATCACAAATAGTCTTGAACAAGCAGAAGAATATCAAAGACGGAGGACAACCTTTGGAACATACTAGAAGATCCAGACACCAATAAAGGAAAATCAATAACTGAGCACGACCACAATGGTGAAGAACTCTGGGAGGTGAATCAGAAGCCAAACCAGAGCATTCATGGGACAGAAGACAGAGTGAGATATATACCAAATCCACAGAAATTAAAGAATAGCTTTCCAAACTTAGAGAAAGAAGGGTACATTCAAACACAAGAGGCATTCAGAAGCCTAAACAGACAGGATCAGAGAAGAACCTTTCTGTGACTTTTCTATAGGCAAAGTGTCAAAAATCCAATGCAAAAGACAATATTAAAAGCTGTAAGAGAAAAATGCCTTTAAAGGCAGAAACATCAGAATAACATGAGATCTTGTGTCAACAACCCTCAGTGTGAGGAAAGCATGGAATAATACATTTCAAGTCTTGAAAGTAATCTTGTCAACCATGAATGTTACCTCCAGAAAAACTAGCTTTTAAAATTGATGAAGCAATAAGGACATTTCAGGACAAGCAGAAACTAAGGCAGTTCATGACTACAAAGCAAGAGATACATAAAGTAATACTATATAAGAAGAAGAAGACTGTACCAATCATAGGATCACAAGAGAGAATCAATTTCATGAAAGGAATGGCTGAACAGAGAGTTAGGAAGGAATACACCATCTCCAACACAGCACAACAGCACACCAGCATTATTAGTAGGGGAGAGGGTAGAGAATGAGCAACAACCCAGACAACTCAGAAAACATGCAGTGAAGTAACAGAAATTAGGAAACACCTCTCAAGAACAACCTTCAATGTAAATGGCTTCAACTTGCCAATAAGGAGATGAGGACGGCAAATTGGGTTTTAAAAGCTTGATGTCAGGGAGTACTTTGAAAATGTCTCCTTTTAAAGATCCCTGGAAAACTTGGCAGAAATGGTTAAATGCCTGAATACTTATATTACCCACCAAAATTAAACCAAGAGGCTATAAACAATTTAAACAGAAGCATGACACTCAATGAAATGTAAGCAGTAATAAAAATTCCCAAGAAATAAAAGCACAGGACAAGAGAAGTTCACTGCTGAAGTATGCCAAGCGTTTAAAGAAGAGCTAAAATCAATGCTCCTCAAACTGTTCCATAAAATAGAAAGAGAAGGAACACCTACCAAACTTATTCCACAATGCTGAAATTTCTGACACTGAAACCAGATAAAACACAACAAAGAAAGAAAAGTATAGAACAATTTCGCTGATAAGCAAAGGCACAAAATTCTCAATAAAAGTCTTGCAAATTGAACTTAGGAACACATTAGGAAGATCATATACCATGACCAAATTGATTTCATTCCAGGGATGCGAGTTGGTTTCAGCATATGCAAATCAGCAAGTGCAATTCAGCAGATAAATAGACTTAAACAATAATCTCAGTAGTTACAGCGAAGGCCATGTCTTTTTTTTATGTTTGCATGTATCTCTCTGAGTACATGGTCATATGTGTGCAGTTGTGCACGCCTGTGCATGCATACGGAGGCCAGAAGTGGGCATCAGATCTTTCAGGACTGGAGTTTAACGTGTTTGCAGATTGCTCGGTTTTGTTTATGTAGGTGATGGGATCTGAACTCCAATCCTCAAGATTGTGTACCAAATGCTCCTAACCACTGAGCCATCTCTCTAGTCCCAAAAAGGCCTTTGACAAAGTCCAAAATCACAAAAATCCCTGAAGAGGTTAGGGAAGGGACACAGAACAACCCGACAGAGCTTCAAGCAACTTCATACCAAATAGAGGACACTAAGATAATTTCTTCTGAAATTGGAAGGAAACAAAATTTCCCAGTCTTTCCATTCTTGTTCGATTTGCTCTTTGAAATCTTAGCTACAGCAATGAAAAGAGAGGGAGAAATAAAAGGGATAAAAATAGGAAAGGGTGCGTTAAAATTATTCCTGTTTGCAAAAGAAATGATCCTATAATTAAATATCCTAATAATTCCACTAGAAAACTCTTAGATCTGAAAAACACTTTCAGTAAAGTAGCAGTATAAAAAAATCAACATATAAAATCAGCAGCCTTTATACACCAATAACAAACTTGCAGAGCAAAAAAAAAAATTTTTTAATCATGTTCAGCTATCTATTTCCCCAGTTCTGCGTTGGGTTTTCGTCTGATTGACTTTGCATGGGTCTCGTGCATGCTGTCCCCATTGCTGCATGTTCATATGAACAAGTTCCCAAAGGCCTGAAAGACTCTGTTTCCTTATGTTCATGCACCAATCCTGGCTCTTACAGTCTTTCTGCCTGATCTTCCACAATGGTCTCTGACCCTTGAGTAGATGAGATTTAATATAGGAGTCCTATGTGGAGATATGCACTCTGCAGCCTTGTTCTCTTAACTTTGGCCTCTTGTGGTCATTCTGTATGCTTGACTCTAGATAGACTGACTAGACGCAGTGGATGGACTTGTACCAAGGAACATCTGGGTACAAAAGCTTGACTTGCCAGACCTTAATGTATATAATAGTGTGCATGAAATCCGGTAAGAATGGGCTATAGGGGGATGCATCTGGGGGAAGGGGTCTAAATATGACTAAGATGTATGAAGCACACAAAATGCAATCAAAATGCATATAACAAAAATTATGTTCATAGTGGCTTCAAAAAACCTACTTAGAAATAATTCTAACCAAGAGAGTGAAAGACCTCTAAAATGAACCTTTAAAGAGTCTGAAGAAGAAAACTGAAGACACAGAATCAAATGTCCAGCCTATGACCCGGAGCCACATGTGGCCAAGGATAAAAATGAATGTAGCCCAACACAAAATCATAAACTTACTTAAAACATGAGACCATTTTTGTAACTCAATTGTTCTATAATTGAGTATAATCTTTGTGGATAATGTCTCTTTCCAATGTTAAAAGTTTGGCTATATGTGCTAGAAGATGGAAAGACCTATGTCTACAAATTGGCAGAATTAATATTACAAAATTGCTATATTGCTGGAAGCAATCTACAGATTCAGTGTAATCCCCAACAAAGTTCCAATGACAGAATAAGAAAAAAAGCATTCTAAATTTCATACGAAAGCACAAAAGACCCCAAATGGTCAAAGCTAAGCAGGAAAAATAGTGCTGGAGGTATCATAATACTTGATCTCAAATTAAAATACAAAACCATAATAACAAAACTTGCAGTATACTGGAACAAAAACAGACAACAGATAAATGGAACAGAAGAAAGGTCCAGAAACAAACCCCACACAGCTATAGTCTCTTAATTTTTAACAAAGTTGCCAAAAATGTGCATTAGAGAAAAGACAGCCTCCTCAGCAAATAGTACTGGAAACATTGACTATTCACATCAAGAAGAATGAAATTTTATACCTGTATTTCTCATCCTGTAAAAACAAATCATTTCAAAGACCATAATGTAAGACCGGGAAATCTGAAATTGCTAGATAAAAACATAGTTAAAACACTTCAAACACAGGCATAGGCAAAGACTTCTTGAAAAGTACCCCAATAGCATAGAAAATAATCTCAAGAATTGACAGATGGGATTACATGAAATTAAAAATCCTCAGCACAGCGAAGGAAAACAATCACCAAAATGAAGAGACAGTCCCTGGAATGGGAGAAAACCCTTTGCCAACTACATAGCAGACAACTAGTTAATATATACAATATATAAAGAACTTCAAAACTCAGACACCAAAATAACGAATTATCCACTCAATAAACGAGCCAATTAACTGAATAAGTAGTTCAGTTCTCAAAAAAATTACAAATGGCCAATAAACACTTAAAAACATGTTCAACATCCTTAGCATCAGAATAATGCAAATTGAAACTGCTTTGAGATTCCATCTTACTCCAGTCAAAATGGCTACCATCAAGAAAACAAGCAATAACAAATGCTGGTGAGGATGTGGACAAAGAGGAAGACTTACACATGTTGGTAGGATTATAAACTTGTGCAACTGCTATGGGAATTAGGGGGAAGGTTCCTCAATAAATTTAAAATAGAATTACCACATGACCCAGTTGTATCAGTCCTTGGTATTTCCCTGAAGAATTCTAAGCTAATGTGCCACAGAGATTCATGCACTTTAATGTTTATTGCTGCACTATTCACAGACGATATCACCTAAGACATGGAATCAACCTAGATGTCCATAAACAGATGAATGCAAATACACACGCACACACACACACACACACACATAATGGATATACATATATACATATATATATATATGCAGACACAAAATTTTAGAAATATTTAACTATGAAGAGAACGGAATCATGTTTTCAAAAAAATGGGTGGAACTGCAGATCATTATGTTAAACAACATAAACCAAACTCATAAAGGCAAATATTATAGTTTTCTTTCATATGTGGCACCTAGATTTAATTTTATATGTATGGAGAGTCATGAATAGAGATAGGACATCATAAGTGGGAGGAAGATATCTTAAGGAAGTCAAGAAGGGTGGAAAGGAAGGAGGTGGTTAAGAGACATGGGACTTGAAAACAGAAGGGAGGACTGTTTGTCGGGTGGAGGGGGTCCAGCAAGAGGGGAGCAGAGAGAATGGGGAAGGTCAGGGAGGAGGGAGATGAATGGAAAGAATAATACATGCATGAAATTACCACAATAAAACCGTTACTCTGTATGCTAACTTTTAAAAGTAATTTTAAATTTTTAGACATTGTTCTAATAATATGAGTCTAATAAGCAATTGCTTGTAATTTTAGGAAATATTTGAACTTAATGAAAATGAAAATGCATTACAGGTTAAAAATGAGGGGCAGAAAGAAGCAGTATTTGGCCAGGAATCATGTTGGGGGTGGTATTTCTCTGTTAGTTTTCTTTTTTCTCTGATTGAGGAAGGAATAAGTTCATAAAAAATGACTCAAGGTTAAAATATACATTGTGAGTTATTTTAATAACAACTATGATGGAAATGATATACATCATTAAGTATTCTATGATAATAAAATATCTTTCCATGATAATAGAACAACGTTTGCTGAAATATTATCCCAAATGAAGCAGTTTTTCAAGATAGTGTTACCCTGCAAACTTGCCTCTATGAGTCACTTTTCTCCAAACTCAATTTTGAGAAAATTCTGTTGTTTATAAACAAATTAAGTTAAATCAAATTCATGCGCCACAAATGTAATTCAAGAAAAAAAAATAGTGACCAAATTAATAGTTTTATGAGAAATAGTTAAATGTTTGAGGTAAAAACACTGATTAACTTAAAGTCATGCAATTACAGCTTCCACTGTTTTTCACTTACTGAATACGCAGAGAGATTTGCAGCCTTAAGTTCCATTCGGTAAGTAAACTATGAAATCTAAACCGGGTACAGGCCCTCATAGAAAGGCTCTAAAGTCTTACCTCCATCAGAACAAAGAGCGCTGCAAAGAAGAGAAGAGTTGCCCACTCCACTCTATGGAGAATCATCTCAAAATCGTGGATATCAGCTAAAATTAGCAACCAGATGGCACCCAGAACAGCAATCCATCCTGGAAAATAAGTAAGTGGATGTGCATTTCCATTGTTAACATACTAATTCATATTTTATCTTCTGGATGTTTTTATTCTTTATGTATAGAAACTGCACGCATTCAAAAGCATAATTTATATGTTGTTTATATATATGCATGCATGTATGTATGTATTCAAGAACCAACAGCACTGCAATCAAGATAATGAGATTATTTATTATCCCTAGAACTCATGCACGCCTGAGCTTCATCCCCCTCCAGATCCTGCATACATGCGCCCAGTAAAATATCCTCCACCTCTTTTCTCTATAGATCAGTTTACATTCTCTGTATTCTCTAAAAGCATAGATTTATATTCTCTTTTCTTTGTCTCTCTCTGCCTCTCTCTGTCTCTTCTCTCTTTTTTTCTCTCTCCCTCCTTCCCTCTGTCTCTCCTTGTCCCTCTTTCTCAATGCTGGGGCTCAAACCCAGAGCTTAACACAGATTACATAAGTATTCTACATCTGGGGAGTGCTCTGGCCCTCAGATTTTCTGTCAATCATATGGTATGTGTTTTTATCTGCTTCTTGATGGACAATCCTCCAGACAGAAAAGCAATGTTCAACACAATTACTTTAAGGTTCTTCCATTTTGCTGTGTGAATCACTGTTCATCTTTTTCGCCATTCATCAGAATGCCATTACTTATCCATGCCACAATGTACCTCTCATTTACCCACTGATGGACATCCAGATGGTTTCTAGTGTTTGGCTATCACAAATAAATGAGACATGAATATTCACAGGATGACAACTGCAGCAACTTTCCTTCATATGAATAGAGCCCTAGAGTTGAGCAACAAATAGCCTGGCCCTGAGAAATGCATCCAGCCGTTTTTGGTTGTCACAGAGTCATTAGAACCATCCCCTTCCTCCTCGGGTTCCTTGAAAATCAGAGACACATTTTTCATTGACTACTTCCACATACACCAACATCCAGGCAGATTCTCACGGCTGAGCACTGTAGGTACTACAGCTCACAAGCCATATCACATACCCATATTGAAACCATTTCAGAACGTGTTTTGTGTAATGTCTCATTAGCATATGATCAGAACACCTCACAGCTGTCACTCTTCTCCCTGCTGCAAGTTTTCTCAGCCCCACAGAACTAGACGAAGTCATAAGATCACCTTGTCCACTTAGCTCTGAGCAAACAAGACTCATGTTCCTAGGCAGCATTTAAGACAGCTGTTGACTATATGTAGCATCTCTTCCCTGCCAAGGTGACCTAGAAACTGTGTGTTGATATGGTAGCATCAAAAAATGTTGGTTCCTTGTCTATAAAGACCCTCACTGACCAGAATTGGACACAAAGTGCCAGGAAGAAAAACTCCTCTCTGAGTTAGCGCTTCTGAGACATAAGACCTGTGTTTTACTCACCTTGGTCAATTCTCTCCCAGTACGGCTAGACTCAAAGAAAAAATGTGATGGAGAGCATTCAAGTTACACTGTGAAAATGTTCAAAGAAAAACTTGGTGGTCTTGTTTCAATTGCTGAGTTTTGTTCCAATTAACTGTGTCATTTACTTACAATGGAATTTTGGTTCCACAAACAAGCATTTGGAAAACCAGTTATCTTATGATTAGAAGCTATTTTAGGATTAGATCACATCTATTAGATCTATTTAAATTATTGCTGAAGTTATAAATGTTGAAAGATTGAAGCATGGCCATGACAGTGAAATTACTGACAGATCTCACTGATTCTAACATGATAACTCCAACTAGAGATACTTAGAGACTTAAGAATGATCTCTAGTCTGAATATTTCTAATAACTCTGTAGATGTAAGCTATCTTGATTTGATTTTCTAAAACAAATACGAGGAGGATATCTCATTAATGATAAAGAAGAATAAAGTTTATATAGGAAACAATACATTTGGAGACAACATAGACTGTTAATTACCAGTGAGGAAACAGTATTAATAAATAGAAACCACTTGATTTGAGAGCTTTAAAATTTGTTCCAATACACATCTTGCTTTTCTACTGAAGAGTGGACCACTAACTTTTCTGAAAAATCTAGAGGCTGAAAAGCTATAGGACATCTAACAGAATCTCTTTTTAAACAGTCAACTGTCTTACAACTTTGTGCAAACCTGTTGTGACACAGGATATTTGGAATGAAAAAATGAAATGAGGAAGGGCTACTAAATTTTTTTTTTCTACTCCAAAATCACTGACCTGAGTGTCAAGAGAGGAATCTGACTGCATTATTCAGAACATACTGCAGCAATAAAAGGAGATGACTCGGAGAGAATTAAGTGCTAATGTTTAGAGAACTGGGTCTAAAATATGACCAGTATTGCAAAAGGTACGTAAATGTTCCTGTCAACGGTTTCAACAAACTAGAGGAAAAGCACTAGCCTTCTTAACTTCATATCTCACAGCGACTGCATAAAGGCCAAGAAGTAGAGTTCATTCAGATTATTGAAGTTACCCGGATAGCCAAACTTCTCCAGGCATTCAAAGGTCTCAACAGTCTCCAAGGAGAGATGTGACAGGTCACCAATGATAAATGGACAGAAACAACTTCCCTCAAAAAGAAAGTAGTCTTTATTGACAGTGGCACAACAAATATCTGTAATTACAGATGTGCCGTGACTCAGCCATGGCCGGATGTCAGTGGGAATAGCAGAGTGAGAACGCCATAGTCTACTCCCCCTTAAAAGAAATGAAACCAGGATGAGGGTTTGAAAATCTGTAAATTAATTTTTAAAAGCTTTTATTAATTCAAAGAATAAGTTTGAAATTCATAAAAACAGCAAGCTCTAATCAGAGGAAGAAGAAAAATCTACTAAGTAGAAATTATTAACAACAAAGCCTCAGAGGCTTATAGGATACCAAAAAACAACCAAGATACACATAATAAGAATTGTAGAAAAAATGATAAGTCTACTACCCACAAGAACCTGAAGCACACACCAACTAACTTTCCATCCCCGAACAAAAAGTAACTCAAGCTATATCAACAATATAAACAGAACCAAATTTCTGAACAAAGTCAGAATAGAATTTCTGACCAGACACACAAGCAACCAGACATCCAAATGCCCAAACAGCAATGTAAAAATAAAAGGAATACGAAAAAAACAAGAGAACATGTTCCCAACAAAACCACCAGCACTACAGAAGTGAATTATAATAATAAGCCCAAGAAAATCCCCTCCACCAAAAGAGCAATCATAAACACGATCAAGGAACTTAAAGAACTCATGACAAACAAAGAAACAGAGGATAAGCATAAACTTGTAAAGAAAGATCAAGAAAATTCAAATGTGACTGAGTAAAATAACAAATCAAGACTTGAAAAGTGAATTCACAAAAGAGAGCAAAATATTGAAGAAAGCCCAAGCCAAAATGAAAATGGAATTGAAAACCCCAACAAGTCAACTTAAATGATGGGGAAAAGCCTTGTAAGCAGAAGGAACGAGGTGGAATACAGAATATCGAGACACACAAAGTTGAAGAACTAGGCACCTCAGGCAAAGACTATAATTTTTTTAAATACAGGAATGGAATATGCAGGAAATAGGGGACACCATGAAAAAACCAAATCTCTGCATTATAGGCATACAAGAAGAAGAATCTCAGGTCAATGGCACTGAACAGATCATCAAAAGGATTAGAGATGAAAACTCCCCCAAATTAAGGAAAGACATACCTATACATATAACATCAATTAGACAGAACCACAACAGAAAGTCCCCACAGCATATCATAGTAAAAACATTAAATACACAGAACAAAGAGAGGGTACTGAAAGCTGCTAAAGAAAAACAACTAGTTATGTATAAAGGAAAGCTCATCTGAATTACAGCTGACTTCTCAATACAAATTATGAAAGCCAGAAGAGCTTGGACCAAAGTATTTCCAACTTTAAATGACCATGGACATCAATCCAGAATACTTTACCCAGAAAAAGTATCTATCACAGGCAAAGGGGAATGGAAATTTTTCCATGACAAGAACAGGCTGAAAGAATTCATGTCTATCAAATCAGCCCTACAAAAAATACTCAAAGCAATACAAAGGAACAAAAATAGGAATGACTATACCCAAGAGTTTTTGAATGAAAACTAAGAAAAGTATAATTATGAAAACACAAAATAGAACCAAGAACAAAAACAAATTAAAATGACAGTAACCAATACACATCTCTCCATAATAACTCTAAATATCAATGACCTCAATTCTCCAGTCAAAAGACACAGCTAGTGCAACAGATTAAGATACAAAATCAACTTTTTTTTGTCTTCAAGAAACTCACCTCATCTTAAAGGACAGGCACTGCCTTAAAGTCAAAGGATGGAAAAAAATATTCCAAGCAAGTGGCACTAAAAAGAAAGTAGGTATTGCAATTCTAATATCTGACAAAATAAACTTTAAATTAAAACTATTCAGAAGAAATAGAGTCACTTCAATTGACCAAGAAGCTATTTCAATCATGAACATATATGACCCAAACTCTGGTGCACCCAAATTCATAAAAACAGTACTATAGGACAATAAAACACTGATTAAATCCAAATCAGTAAACATCTTGAAATCAAGATCCCACTATCTCCAAAATACACATCAACTAAACAAAGACTTAACAGAGACACATCTACAGAACATTCCACCCAAGCACCAAAGAATATATTTTCTACTCAATAGCCCATGCAAGTTTCTCTAAAATTGACCATATACTGGGACACAAAACAAACACCAACAGATAGGACAAAAACTGAAATAAATCATACATTCTATCAGACCATAATTCAATAAAGTTTAAAATCAACAGCAAAAACAACTCTGCTAATGACAAAATGGAGATTAAACTAATCTCACTAATGACTCATGGAGATTACAACAACACAATCTGGGATGATGAATAGGCCACAGAAGAAATTATTAAAGAACTTGAACTAAATGAAAATGAGAATATGACTCAACAAAACTTCTGGGATACTTGAAAATCAATCCTAACCTGTTCCTGCCAGCCTTGGATCCAGGCCAGCTCCAATTCCTCTGCCTCAGATCTCTGGACTATCTTCCTAATCCAGACTAGCTAAACCCCCTACCATATATTGCTAAATCCTTCCTCAGGAGCCCCACCCCCATCTTCCCTGGATACTGATGTCAGGCAGACATGCCCACCTCGGACTCTGATAAATCAGATCCTGCCCACCACATCTCTATTCTATCCCCCTCACTCACCTGACCCAGTTCCCTGCCAGCCTTGGACCAAGGCCCCCTCGAATTCCTCTGCTTCAGATCTCTGGACTAGCTTCCTAACTCAGACTAGCTAAACTTCCTAGCATAGACTCTACTGGCTCCTGATCTATCTGACAGACCAGCCCTCCTATTAACCTGACCAGCCTACCCCTACTATCTGTCGTGACAACAATCAGACCAGTCTACCCTGCAAGAACCTGAAACACATGCCACTTTATTTTTCATACCTGAAAAAAAGCAACTAAGCTACACAAACAGTTCAAATAAAATGAAAATTCAATAACAGACATCTACAGAATATTCCACCCAAGCACCAAAGAATACACTATCTACTCAGCAGCCCATGAAAGTTTTTCTAAAATTGATTGCATTCTGGAACACAAAACAAATCTGAACAAATACAAAAAAATGAAATAATTCCATGCATTTTATCAGACCTTAGTGCAATAAAACTTATAATAGAATAAAGAAGCTCTAGTAGCTATGTGAACTCATGGAGATTAAACAACACACTCCTGAATGATGAATGAATCAAAGAAGAAATGAAGAAAGAAAAAAAAAAGTATTCCTAAAACTAAATGAAAATGAGACTACATGTGGGATACTTTAAGAGCAATCCTAAAAGGGAACTTTATAGCTCTTAGTTCCTACATTAAAAAATTGAAAGAGCACATGTAAATGACTTAACAGTACAACTCAAAACTCTGGAAAGCCAAGAACAAATAAACCCCAAACAGAAAAGATCAGAAGAAATAAGAGCAAAAATACAGGAAGTAGAAACAAGGAAAATAATACCAAAAAAAAAAAATCAATGAATCTAAGAGCTCGGTCTTTGAAACATTCAACAAGATAGACAGACCCTTAGCCCAGTTAAACAAAAGGAAGAGCAAATCAAAATTAACAAAATCAGAGATGAAAAGAGAAACATCACAACAGACACCTAAAAAGTCCAGAACACTGTTAGGAAATATTTTTTAAATCTATAACTCATTAAATTAAAAAATCTAAAGGATATGGATGAATTTCTAAAGTCATGGACACTACCAAGTCAAACCACAAGAGAGCAACAGCTCAGACAGATCCATAACAAATACGGAACTGGAACAGAATGTAAAATCTCCCAACTAAAAAAAAAGCCCAAGCCTAGATGTATTCACAGCAGAATTCAAATATACATTCAAAGATCTATAATTGGTATTCCTTAAAGTATTCAAAAGCTAGAAACAGAGGGAGAACTCACAAACTCTTTCTGTGAAACCAATATCACTCTAACATCAAAAACAGGTAAAGACAAAAGAAAAAAGGAAAAAAAATATAGCCCCATATTCTAATGAACATACAAGGATTCTAAATAAAACAGTTGCAAATTGCATACAGATACACATCAAAAAGATCATCCACCATGATCAAGTTGGCTTTATTCCAGAGATGCAGGGATGGTTCAATATATGTAAGTCAATAATGTCATAAATCATATAAATGGACTTAAAGATAGAAACCACAATGTCATCTCAGGAGATTCAGAAAAGGCCTTTGACAAAATTCAACATGCATTCATATTAAAAGTCCTAGAAGAAATTGGTCTGGAGGGAACATATCTCAATATAATTAATCCTACATACAGCAAACCCATAACCAACATCATTCTAAATGAAGGAAAACTGGAAGCATTCACATTAAAATCTGGAAGCATACAGGGCTGTCCACTATCTCCACTACTTTTCAATATTGTGTTTGAAACTGTTGCAAGAGCAAAAAGCAAAAGAAGAAAATTTAAAAGTACTAATTGGAAAAGAAGTCAAGTTATCACTACTTGCAGATGATATGATACTATATATATGAGATCTCTAAAATTCCACCAGAAAACTTTTAGAAATGATTACTGTTTTCAGTAAAATGGCAGATTACAAAATCAGCTTACAACAATCAGTAGCCTTTCTGTATACTGATGACAAACTATCAGTAAAAGCATTCAAGGAAATGCTCCCATGCACAAAAAAAAAAAAAAAAAAAAAAAAAATTCAGGAATAAATCTAATCAAAGACATTAAAGACCTCTATAACTAAAATTTTAATTTTAAAATTTCTCTAAGGAAAGAGATAGAAGAAGATACTAGAAGACTGAAAGACATACCTACTCATGGATCAGTAGAATCAATATTGTAAAAAAGACCATCTTACCAAAAGCAATCTATAGAGTCAATGCAATGCCATTTAAATACCCATGACAATCTTTATATAGCTAGAAAAAAAATCACCCTAAAATTCATATGAAATCACAATAGCTAAGAAATGGAAACAACCTAAATGTCCCTCAACTGTCAAATGGATAATGAAAATGTGGTACATTTACATAATGGAGTTCTACTCGGGAGTAAGAAATTATGAAATTTGCAGGACAATGGATGGAATTAGAGAGTGTTATGCTAGCTAAGTGAAGCAAATGGAGAAAAGCAAGTGACTTGTGCTCTCCATCATTTGCAGACTGCAGTACCAGTCCCTTATATGTGAGTATCTTATGTGAAAAATCAGTCAGTGATCCAACCCAGACCTAGAACCTAATAACCATAATGACCAGCACAGCAAACTACCTCTATTGGTGCAACAGTGGCATAGTTTCGGGGGAGCGGATAAATTAACATCTCTCTAAATGGATTTAAAGCCCTCTCGATGGGAGTAAACTCTTGAGTAAACAGTCAAATACACAAGGCTGCAGAGGTCATAGATCCTAGAGCAAACCCTACCTCTGTCCTACCTCTAGAGAAATGAAATTTCTTACCATATGCTAAATATGGATCCTCATATTTACCAACAAGTATACTGCATACCATTCATCAAAGAAGTTTCTTTTTGCCACAAATGAAGGCTACTCCAGCATCCCACAATTGGTCAGACACAGAGAATGTATGTCCTAGAGATACCCAGTACTAAGTGGCACATCTACAGTTGAAACTACACCTAATGCTCATGTAACACAGTGGAATAAGGGGGAGAGAGAAAACTAGTGCATTCCTCAACTCTCACCAACGAAGCTTCCTTTTACAATGCACACAGAAGGCCACAACCGGCCAAGTTTTAAACAGAAGGCTGCAGAATGAGTGCCCCTGGTAGGACTCCTATGTTAAACCTCACCCACCAGAAGCTCAGGAATTATTGCAGAAGAGGGGGTGGAAAGATTATAAGAGCAAGGGCTGGTTAATGACCTGAGTGAAGCAGAGGTTTTCAGGCCACTGGAAGCTTGCACATGTGAACTTGTGGTGATGGTGGCATTGAGCACAGGACCCAAGCCAACTCAGTCACACAAGGGTCCAGAATGGAGCAAAAGAAATGTATGGCGGGTTGGTCCTAAACTGTAAATTACTGGAGACTGATTACCACAGGGTGAGGGAGAGTATGCCTTACTTACGATTTCTAGATAGACTGACTAGTCACCAATGTAAGAATTTGGACCGAAGGACATCTGGGTACAAATGCTTGACTGGATAGGATTGAACATGTATGGTGGAATACATGAGGTCTGGTGGAGGATGAAGGGTTCATGGATGGAGTAGGGGCCTAAATTTGATTAAGAACTGTTGTAAGTACAAAAGTTAAAAAAAAAAATTAAAGTAGTCCTAAGAGGACTTTTATAGAGTTTATAGCTCTAAGTGCCTACATTAAAAATCAGAAAAAGCACAAATATGTGTTAAGTCCAACATGTCAACCAAGAATCTAAAAAGGCAACAACAAATAAAACCCAAGCAGATGAGAAGAAATGCCAAAAATCAGAGCATAAATTAATGAAATGGAAACACAGAAAACAATAAAAAGAATTAATGAAACCAAGAGTTGGTTCTTTGAAAGGATAAACATGATAGATAGACCCTTATCCCAGTTAACTAAAAGAAATAAAGAGCATCTGCAAAACAAAATCAGAAATGAAAGGGGAGACATCACAACTGACAACAAAAAGATCCAGAAAATCATGAGGGAATACTTAAAATGTATATGCTTTTAAATTTGAAAACCTTAAAGAAATGGATTTTTAGCTAAAATCATGGGAATCACTGACCTCAACCAAGAAGAGATCAACAGCTTAAACAGACCCATAACATAGGACAAAATTGACACAGTAATACAGAACCTTCCAACTAAAAGAAAACCCAAGCCCAGAAGGATTCACAGCAGAATTCTACCAGACATTCAAAGAAGACCTATATCCAATACAACTTAAATTATTCAAAAAGATAGAAACAGAGGGAGAACTCCCAAATTCCTTCTATGAAGTCAGCATCACTCTAATACCAAAACCAGATAAAGATCCAACCAAAAATGAAAACTATAGACCCATGTCCTTAATGAACATAGATGCAAAAATTATCAAAAAAATACTTACAAACAGACACACATCAACAAGATCATGCACCATGACAAATCAACTTGATTCCAGAGATGCAGGGATTATTCAATATATGTAAGTCAATAAATGTCATGGATCAAAGATCTCAATGTGAAACCTAAAACTCTGAAACTGTTAGAAGAAAACATCAGTAGTATCCTACAAGATATAGGTATAAGAAAGGACTTTCTAAATCAGACCTCAGTTGCTCAGGAATTGAGGTCAATAATCAACAAGTGGGAACTCATTAAACTAAAAATCTTCCATACAGCAAAAGAAACAACCAAGGAAGGGAAGAAGAAACCCACAGAGTGGGAGAAAATTTTTACCAGCAACACATCTGACAGAGGCTTAACATCCAGAATATACACAGAACTGAGGAAGAATCAAGAAAACAAGTGACCCAATTAAAAGATGGTAAGAATCTGAGCAGAGAATTCACAAAAAAGGAAATAAAGATAGCTAAGAAACATCTTGAAGAGTGTTCAACAATGTTAATAACTAGGGAAATGCAAATTAAAACCACTTTAAGATTTCATCTTACCCCAGTCAGACTGGCTAAGATCAAGTGAATCAATGATACCAAATGCTGGAGAGGATGTGGGGAAAAGGGAATGCTCATTCACTACTAGTGGGACTGTAAACTCATGCAACCTCTATGGAAAGCTGTGTGGAGAACTCTTTAAAAACTAAAAATCAACCTACCATTTGACCTAGTTATACCACTGCATGGCATAGACCCAAATGACTCATCCTACTGCAGAGACACTGTACATCCATGCTCGCTTCTGCTCTTTTACTGTAAGGGGAGAGAGAGTAGATCTTCTTTTAGCAAGCTGACTAAATTCCAGTGGATGAACTTGAACCAAGGGACATCCGGGGGACACTAACTTGATTCAAAATGCTTTTCCAGAGTTAACAGAATGCATGAAATCCAATGGTGGGGCTATGAGAGTGCCATATGGAGGAGAAGGTACAAAGATAATTAGAGTATTTTGTACGAAATACACAAAAATTCAATAAAATTATGCAAAAACGATGTATGAAATGCACAGAAATTCAATAAAAATTTTAAGATTATTTCTCATCTAAAAAGTTTTTATTATTTTTCTATGTAAGTGCACCTGTGTCAAGCAACAGTCAGAAAGGTCAGAAGAAAGCATTCAGATCCCCTGGAGATTTAGCTGCCGTGTAGGTACTAGGAACCAGCCCTAGTCCTCTGGAAGAGAAGCCAGTGCTCTTAACCACTGAGTCATCTTTCCAGCCCCTTCTTTACAATTCTGATGCTCATTTTCTTAATGACCAATGGTATTGAGCACTGAACTATATCCCCTACCATTCATTTTTAAATTATTATTTTGTGACAGAATCTCACTATGTTGCCCAGGCTGGCCTTGAACTCATTCTGTACACCATGCTGGCCTCTAAAATGCCATTCTCCTGGATCAGCCACCCAAGTTTCGGCTGCTACCACCAGATTTCACCCCCTTTTCCACAATTTTTCCCCTTTTCTCGTCCCTGAGCCCTGGATGGATGAAATTTAATACAGGATTCTGGTCCAGACACCCACCCTCTGCAGACTCTTATTCTCTATGCTTTGGTCAGAAGTGTCACTGATGAAATTTTTCTCCCACTTAGTGGGTTTCCTCTTCCCTTCCTTGGTTGTTTCTCTTGCTGTACAGAAGCTTGTTAGTTTAATAAGGTTCCACTTGTTGATTGTTGACCTTAATTCCTCAGTGACTGATGTCCGATTTAGAAAGTTCTTTCCTTCACCTGTATCTTGTAGGGCACTGTTTGTTTTCTTCTAACAGTTTCAGAGATTCAGGTTTCACATTGAGATTCTTTGATCCGTTTGGAGTAGACTTTTGTGCAATGATAAATGTTCTTCATTCTTCTACAGTTGGAGATTCAGTTTTGTGAGCACTATTTGTTGAAGATGCTGTTTTTCCTCCATTGTGTGTTCTTGACACCTTTGTCAAATATCAGGTGGCTGAAGTTGCATATACTCATGTTTGGGTCTTCTACTATATTCCATTGATCTTTGTGTCTGCTTTGTGCCAGTACTGTGCTGTTTTTATAACTATAGCTCTGTGACTGTAGTTTGAGATCTGGTATGGTGATCCCCCAGCATTGCTCTTTGTGCTGAGGATTGCTAGGGATATCTGGGGTATTTTGTGATTCCATATGAATTTTAGCATTTTTTCCTAATTCTATGAAGAATGCCATGTAGATTTTGGTTAGTATTACATTGGATCTACTTATTGCTTTTGGTAGGATGGTCATTTTCACAATATTAATTCTTCCAATCCATGAGCACGGGAGGTCCTTCCATTTCCTGTGTCTTCCTCAATATCCTCCAGAGATTTAAATTTTTCATTGTAAAGTTCTGTAATATGTTTGGTCCAGTTTATTCCTAGATATTTTACATTTTTTGAAGCTATTATGAATGGGACGGTTTTAGGTCAGCTGGAATACTTATCTGTTTACTAGGTCTCATTATGGATAAATTACCACTCTCACAATAACATTGAGGAAATGAAATCATGGGGCATGACAATGGCTCAGTTTTTAAAAGAAATTCAGATAAGGAATTCATGTAATATGAAATTCATCTTGTTAAAACACATAGTGTATCTCAGCATGTTCACCAAGTGCAATGGGCACCAGCACCCAACTGTGATATTTTTCTTCACACTCAGATTACTGTGTGTGAATCAGCGATCACTCACTCACCTTCTCCTCTCCTGAACTAGTCCTATTAGTCCCTGTTTTTATGAGTTTGTCTATTCCAGATTTTTAATTTAGTGGAATTATTTAGCATGAAGCCTTTTGGATATGGCTTCTTTTACTTAGGGCAATGTTTTGAGGTTCATCTATGCTGTTTATGCTTCATTTTATAGCAGGTAGGTCTGAGCTGTCTGTTTAAGAAAGCTAGCTGAGCATGACCCAAGGAGCAAGCCACTAACGAGTCTTGCTCCATAGTTTCTGTCCCATGAGCTCCTGCCCTGACTTCCTTCAGTGATGGACCCGGAAGTATAAGCTGAAATAAACCCTTTCCTCCCTTAAGCTGCTTCTGGCCATGGTGTCTATCACAACATGAAGGCAAACTAGAGCATAGAACATATATGTATATAATACTACCTAGATACCATCTAGAATCACCAGGCAATATATTTCAAGGGTATGAATATGAAGGAATTTCTAGACTGAGTTAATCAAACTGAATAGATTCACTCTAAATGAAGGTGACCCTGTTCCATGGACTGGGGCCCTGGGCTAAATAAAAAGGAGAAAGTAAGCTGAGCACCAGCATTCATCTCTTTCTCTGCTTTCTGACTGTGGATGCAACATAACCAGCTTCCTCAAGCTCCTGCCACCATGCCTTCCCTTGCATGATGGACTGCGCCTTCAAACTGTGAGCCAAAACAAACCCTTCCTGCCTTAAGTTGTGTTTGTGACATGTTTTGTTGCAACAATAACATTACAGTAACATATATGAAACATGAACTATGAAATTGTAACATAATTCAGTCATAAAATGAAGCTTCACATTCCTGCTGTACCCTATTTGACTACATGCATGTCTCTTTCTAAACTAGACCTAGAACAGGGACTTGGCCTTTATGCTGCATGTTATCTCTAATTCCTAGGTATTTGTAATGCAATCATATGAATTAAAGAATAAATGGATGGATGGATAATCGAAAGATTCATTTTTATTATTTTAAAATTTATGTGTATATGGGGGTGCCATCTGATATTGGTGCTAGGAACCAAAACTGTTTTGCAAAAAACAGTGTGAGCTTTAAACTGCTGAGTCATCTCTCCAGGCTCAAATGTATAATTGGTTGGTTGGTTGGTTGGTTGGATGGCTAATTTAACAGAATGAATTTCAGTTATATTCCTGAATCCACAGTTTCTGCATGTGAAGATTCAACCACTCAGTATTTAAAATATATTGAAAAAATAGAGACTAGAGAAAGAACACACTGGATAAAACACACTTGCCACAGAAGTATAAGAACCAGAGGTCAGATTCCTAGAACCCATGTAAAAGCTGGACAGGTGTGGTAGCCTGCTGAAATTCCAATATTTGTGAGGCAGAGTCAAGGGATCCCTGGGGCAAGTTGGCTATCTAGACTAACTGACTGGAATAGGTGAGATCTATAGAGTGAGAGACCCTGCTCAGTAAAAACAGTGGAGAATGACCAAGGAAAACACTTGGTGTCACTTTGGACCTACACACACACATGCATGTATACCTATACATACACATACAAACATTCATGAATACTATACGTTCATATGCATGCAATATAAACATATGTGAAAATGCGTTTTTATTGAACAGGTATTTACTTTTTCTGTTATTCTCTAAACAACACAGTATAACAGCTATCACATAGCATTTACAGTCTATTTGATATTTTAAGTTACCTAGAGATGACTTACAGTCCACAGAAAGATATACTTAGGTTAAATGTAAATACATGCCATTTCATGTAGGGGACTTGAGTAGCTAAAGATTTTATTACCTGTGGAGGGAACAAGTTCCTCATCGATAGCAAGAGATAACTGTGCTTACCAGATACTAGAGTGGTTAGCAAACGTATTAGAAGTTTGAGGAATGTCTGAACAGCTCATAACGACACCATTCCTCTAAGAATTATGCCCCTGGTGACCATCGTCACATTACCATGTGACCATAGCAGGGAGCTATTATTGTGTGGTGAGCAGAAAAGTAAAAGATGAGAGAGCCCAGCTCACGGAGACACATGAGGCTGAGGCTACAAGCGGCTATGCCGGAATGGAGCAGCTTCTGCCTATGCCATGGCTCTCTCAAGCCTTCTCCTCAGAGCCTGTCCTCAGCTGGTCTCTGTTGACAACCCACAATCATTCTGCTATGCCACTATTTTGCTTCAGACAAATCAGGTAGATTGCTTTATTTGTAACTAAAAATACTTTCACAAAGATAAAAAATAAATTGCTCCAAGAGACACTGAGGACACCAATAATTTTCACATAATCAGAGAAATAATAAGGGAAGATGTTCCAGAGCCAACATTTAACCACACTGTGAGAGAATCTAGAGTACATTTTGAACCAATTATTACAGAAGGAGAGCTTGGAAATTGCTAATCAAGGGCTATAAAATGTAAGGACAAACAACATTTTACAGCTGGCCTTCCTGATTTTATAGTTTCATAATCGCTTATCCACAAACCTGAAATTCTAAAGTTCAAAAGAGCAAAATGTTTACTATTTTAGGCAAGCATTCACTAAAACATGAAAAGTTAGACCACCGGTGATGATTATTCTACTTTGTGTAAATATTCAGGTTTCAGTACAGAAATGTAGTGCTTAGATGACGGGTGCTGGTCCTCACCGTTTTAGGAGTTATCAGAAGGTATCACAGCACACAGCTTGAACATTCCAGTCCCCAAATGCTGGAGATAAGATGTGTTTCCAGCTTCAGCTTTTTGGATTCTGGAATATTTGCTTTATATATATATAAAATGAGACAGCCTAGGGACAGGACCCAAACATTTCTCTTCTCCTACTCCATAGCTGAAAGGTAATTTTAGATACTATGTACCAGCTGAACACATGTACGAGTTTGCATTCTATGGGGAGGAACCAATTGATAAATTGTCCTCCTTTCTCCCTCAACCCTATCAACAGTTCTGAGAGACATTTTATACTTCTGACGTCTGTATTTTTAGTGCTCACCTCACTCAAACAATATCAGAAGAGGAATTCTCCATATGTGACATCAGGTCAGTCTCACATTTCTGATTTTGGAGTATTTCAGAGTTCAGGTTTTCAGATTAGGGATGTTCAACTTGTATACAATTGAGTATATGTGCTGAATTTTATTTCTAAAATATAAGCAAAACTATCTGAAGCCTTTTTGGCTGAGAGGTGGTGGACCTCTGTTGAAGAACACACATTGTGCCTTGGCAGTCTTCATACATGCAAAACTACCTGTTTGTCAGATGGGATGAGCTGTGACTACAGCCCTCAGGCACTCCTTCTCTGCTCACTTTTTTATGCCTTTGGGTCTCCGGGGGTCTTCTGTCTCACATAAAGCCCTTGGCAGAGGCCAGCTACTGAGGCCCCCACCATCCTCAGAGTGGCCCCTTATAAAACAGAGTCAACCCTGGAGCCTAGAAGCAGCAGGTATTGGTACTTTGATCCAAGGCAGATCCTGTCCACTTGAGTCACAGCAAGCAGCTGTGCTACCCTGGAATGTGTAGCCATCTACATCTGGAGCAATGTACCCATCCCACAGTCTATTGTGGCACCCACATATATTAGTATGTAGTTCTGTGCCTTCTCTGTCCTAGTTGCTGTCTGACCCTAGGCATGTACCAGCTAAACACATATGCGAGTTTGGGCTCTGTGAGAGGAACATATCAATATATTGTCCTTCTTCCTCCCTTGACCCTGTTAGCAGTCCTGGGAAACATGTAACACTTCTAACACAGTTCATTGAGATGAAACAGTCAGCGGCCTCTAACTACAGAACAAACGTGTGCTAATGCGGCATGCTTCAGCTCACTCCCTTCACCATCCCTACACCTCACTTCTCTTTCTGGGACTTTCCATGATAGGAACTCTTACATTCACTTTCTGCCTCAGAGTTTGCTGTCTGAGGAACACAGGCTAAAGCAGGCACATAGTCCATTATCATAATAATGAAGTTGGAATGTACAGACACCAGTAAGATATGTGTACTGCATTCTATGAACCTATACCTTCAGTCTGTGTCCGGCGTCAACGCAAGGCACTGAGGAGAAGGAACTGTGGGAGCTGTGGACCACATCCTTGAATCCAGCTAGCAAGGGGAGGTCAAGGGACAAGCAAGAAAATAAATCAATAGGATAACATAATTTCTCTACATAAGATCTGTACAAAGGAAGGAAGAGGAATTGAGGTCAGATGAGGAATTTTCCACATCAATTCAGCCCTAAGAGAGGAAGTCTGATCATGCCTAGTGCTGGTGAGGCTGTGGGGCAATCATGTTACAAGAATGCAAAAATAACAGCCTCTGGGAAAAGCACTGGCAACTTCTTTTATAATCAAACATATACAGGCATATATAATCAAACATATATAATCACACAATACAGGCATATATGACCACCAATTTTACCTCTGGGTAATTACCCAGTAGAAATTTAAATTCACAAATCCTTAGTATGCTACTATTTGGATCAGCTCTATTGCACAGTTGCTAAAACTGGACTAACTCAAATGTTCTCCAGTGAGTGAATGAATACATAAGCCCAGTGTCTCCATACCATGGGATAGCATGCAGCAACAGAAGAACCAAACTACCAACACATACTATAGCTTGGAAGGATCGGAAAGGTATTATGCTGCATAAGAGAAGCTAGTCTCAGGAGGTTACATGCACTCTGGTTCCACATATGACATTCTAAAAAAGGACAACACACTAGTGATGGAGAAACAACAGTTCTTGGTAAGATGGGGGAGGTACAGCTATAAAAAGAGAGCACCGGAAGGTTCCTGGGGGTTAGAGTCTTATGATTGTATTGGTAGTTACGTAAATCTCTGTAGATGTTAGAATAGAATAGAATAGAATAGAATTTCAGATGAAAAAAGTCAATTTTGCTCTATGAGAACTTAAAAATAAACTAGAATGAGCCAGTGCTGTGCTTAAGTTCTGAATCTTAAATGAAGGAACATGTAATATGATGTCACATGTTATTACGTGACACACCTTTTCATGACATCATCTTGCTTTAATATGAGACCGTGTCATGTTTTATAATATCATATTATAGTGACATAATACATAATGACGTGCTCAATATTTAATGCTTTTGTATTGTGTTACATGATATGTCATGTGCTGTAACATCACTTTGTGTGACATGAAATCACATTACATGGTAACATGATGTCATATAATATCATCTTGTACTATTTGATTTTTGGTTTACACAATTTATAGCATTCTATGACTTCACCTTGTGTCATATGATTATCACACTTTACCTGATACATATTGTGTTCTATGTTACCAATTTATGTTATGTTACATGACATATGTTATATAATGTTATCTTGCATTATTTGCTTATTGTTAAGCTACACAATGCATAGTGTCACATAACATCATATTGTAGATATGTGTCACCTTGTGCTATATTACATCTCACTATATGATGCTCAGCTCATGAGCAGACCACATTCAAAGAAGAATTTAGCCAAAGATGAATGATGATGTTCTGTAGTGGCGGAAGCCCTAGGAAGATCTTATTCCTATTTTTATCTCTGTTGACATCAGGAGAGTTACTGTCTCTCTAAGGAAATCATATTTGGTTTAAAATACATCTGTTAGGGACTGGGGAGATAGGTTAAGAGCACTGGATGCTCTTGCAGAAGACCCATGTCTGGTTCCCAGCACTCACATGGCAATTAGCAACCATCCATAACTCCAGTTCCAGGGGCTTCATCACCTACTTCTGACCTCTGCAAGCATTACACACATTTGCATACATGAAGGTAAAACATTCATACACATAAAATAAAAAGTAAATCAAGTCAGTCATGGTGGCACACGCCTTTAATCCCAGCACTTGGAAGGTAGAGGCAGGTGAATCTCTGTGAGGTCAAGTCCAGCCTGGTCTACATGGTGAGTTCCAGGCCAACTGGGACTACAGAGAATCCTGCCTCAAAAAATATAAATCAATAAAGTGTTTAGTGCTAATAAAATATGGTAATCCTGAACTGTTTTCTGTATTTATTCATTTAACAGTTTCAGAGTTTCTTATCTTACATTACAGAATAGGATAAAATCTTTACACCCATATATCTGATTGGAGATTAATGTGTTCAATATGCAAAGAGCTCAGAAAATTAAATAAGAACTCAAACAACCCAATCAGTAAAGGAGTAATATAAAAAAATGACTGCTCTCAAAAGACAAACACCAATGTCCAATAAACATATGAAAGAATGTTCAGTCTCACTAACCATAAGAAAAATACAAATTAGAACTACCATGAGCTTCTGTCTCACCCCAGTTAGAATTGCAGTCATTAAGACAATAAACGACAACAAATGCTGGTGAACAAAGGAGCCCTGACAACATGTTAGTGCAGTTACCATGGAAATCGGTATGGGAGTTTCTTAGAAAAAAAATAGTTCTACCATATGATCCAGTTTACCACCCAAGTGACTCCAAGTCCGCATAGCATAGATACTTGTAAGCCATATACATTATAGCACTGTTCACAATAACTGAGTTATGGAACCAGCCCAAGCGTCCAACAACAGAGAAATGAAGGAGAAATGTGGATATAGACTCATAAAGAATGAAAGCGTGTCACTCTCAGGAAAAAGGGTGCAACCGGCAGTAACCGCAGTGAGTGAGCGAAGTCAGTCTCAGAAAGACAAATATCAAGTTCTCTCGCATTTGTGCTTCCTAGATTTAAAATGGTTATTTTTGTTTATTTATTCTTATTTTATGTGCATGAGTGTATTGCCTGGGTGTATGTTAAGTGCACCCATGTCATGCAGTTCTCATGGACGTCAGAAGAGGGTGTCAGAGCCCCTGGAACTGGAGTTACAGATGGCTATTTCCTGCTCTGTGGGTGCTAGAAATCGAACCTGGGTCTGCTGCGAGAGTAGCCAGTGCTCTTAACTGCTGAGCCATCTCTCCAACACCTAGTGTTTCTTAGATTTTATACAGATCATAAAATCACATATGTGTATGTGACATGTAGTAAAGTGAACCTGTCTAGAGGTCAGAGGGGACTAACGGGAAGGGGGAGAGGAAAGAATGGGGCAGTAAGGGATGAGGATACACTTAAAGTATACTGTATGGCTTCATGAAACTGTCCTTATGAAATCTAGTACTTTGTATGATAAAGATACCCTAATTTAAATGTCATGTTTTTAAGATGTCAATCAAACTTCTTTCCTACTCAATCCAACCTTTCATTATGAGTAAGCAAATACAGACAGTATGTATGCCAGGATTCTCTAGTAAAAGTATTTGTTCACAAACTGAAAAATGAAAGAAAAATAGAATTAAAAGCAGAAAAAAATGATCCTCTCAATGACAGATACACAAAGAAAGATGAAACAGCTTGGTACAAAGACTGGTCTTCCCCTACAGCAACCAAGATTCTTAAAAATTATGTATAAAATTGTGTCCCTAAATTTTAAAACTATTGTTCTGTATGCAAAAATGATTACCAAATGCTAACAAAAATGTATTGTTCATTTTTTGAATCCCTGGTATTCTCTTTTCAAGCATAACCTCAAATAAAACAAATTGTCTGTGAGCAAGCAAAAGAATTCTCTAAAGGAAGCTCTCTGCTCATATGCTTCAGTTTAATCACCGATGGTGACTGCTTAGCATTCTCATAGTGATTAAAAAATTTGTAATGTTAAAATTATAGTATGCCTGGGTATAATTAAAATAATTATACTGCAACAATTTTGAGGCGCAATCCACCCAACCAGCTGAGATTCACGGCATTGGTACACACTGGCTTCATCCTTCCTCAGGACTTCATCCACGAGGATCAGCTCTCAGAAGCTGAGGAAGAATACCTGCCAGCTCAGAACAAGTTCAGGACACCTGGCAAGTTAGATTTCAGTTTAAGGAAATCAAACTCTGAGAGGCTCTGATGATATGCTATGAAATTAGACCCTAGCCAAATGGATATAGTTTATGTGCTATGGGTGAGAATCTAGAAATAGCAGGCATAAAAGGGGAACATACGGCCCACGGATCTAGTGTATCCGGAAACCCAGGAAGCAGTATGTAACAGGATACCGCAGCTGTACTGCCCGTCTAGTGCAGTCAGCAGGCTTTGCTTGTGACAGCAGTCACTTTCCTCAAATGGTGCAATAAATCAAAGTTTTATAAAACTTAAGATTAAAATAGATGTTTAAAATACCTTCACAGAGCTCATATTGGAAAGAAAACCTTTGGAAAAGCTTCGATTTACAAGGACTCCTTATAAACACATCAGATGTCTTTCTCATATGCTTTCACTTCAAGTGGGTTTTACAAATGAATTTTTAAATCTTGTTTCAAGGATTGACACCTATAGAGATCACTTTGAAACCAATAAGAAAAAGCTTATGGCAAGTTTAGGGTGCTTGTGAAGGGGACAGATGCTGCGAGTTAGCAAGAGAAGCTCACCCTGAGAGAGCCATGTCTCCCCTAGGGACAGGTCAGACCTTGACACGGAACTGGAGGGAGGACAGTAGCTAAAATTAGAGAGGACACTGTGAAAATGGGGGAGGACCATGTGAAAGATGGGCTTGCTGCAGGGGAAACTATTTGTAGCTGGACAAGGAGACTGAGCCTGGGCAGGATTCTTCCATTCCCCAGCCCCGGCACCATCTCCCATTTGCTTGTAATGTTGAGCTGTGTGGAAGGCAAACCTAGCTTTGCTGATGTGACTTCCGGTCTCTTCTAGGAATCTTTTTAAGAATGGTTACCAAGTGCAAAGGCATGACAGAACTGTCTTCATATCCCTAACACTGAGGCCTCAGGGAGGCTAGAGATGGATAGCAAGCTCATTCTCTACCTTTCTTTCTCTCTCCTTTTCTTTCTCCCAAACAAAGGGGGAAGTTGTATAGAAAGCCTTCCTTCCTTCCACTGAAGATTGCCCACCTCCATCTCAGCAGAGCAGCTTGAGGTACTATTAGCATCTGGGAACACACTTGGAAGCCTTCCCATTCAGACTGTGACATCAAATGCAAAGCTTAGCAACAAAAGCTAACAAAACATTAGACTCACCAAGATCAAGATGAATGCCAGGGACGAAGGAATTGAGAAAGAACATGAAGATAACAAATCCCAGCACCATCAGGCATTTGACAAGCAGACTCCTGTCTGATATCCTATGCTGTGGGAGAGAAAAGCACAGTCCATTTTCTCAATATAGTCTTCTGATTCTTGAAATGTGTCCACAGACCTGCAGGACCTGAATCACCTCAGATATTTCCTTATGATGAAAAATATAACATCTTAAACTTGGGAGAAGATGACAAGGTAAATATCATTCAAATCTTTGTAAAAACCAAGCACCATAGACAGAAAACGCAGTCCAGGCCTTTTATAAAATACGAAACTAAATAAATTTTTACTGCTCCAGGAGAGCATCCAGCTGCCTGCAACCTTACCCTGGTGTTAGGTAAGATGTCAGCAAGGCCTTCGTGGAAACAACAAATAAGACCTAGGGACATGGTCTTCAAGACGTATGCCTTTCCCGAGGGGCCTGTGTATGCCCAGCACCTCAGCCCCACTGTCCTTCCTGTAAGCAGCATTCATGGTGATGTTGCATGGAAGCTTGACAGGCCATTTGAAGATGTGTTTATCAAGCATGATAGAAACAACAGTACTAAATCCACATATTTCATATGTTCTTGAAATACCATGATTCCTGCAAAAGGAATCCTGGGACCTTGGGATGTAGTTCTTGCCTCTTATCATGGGACAACCTGCAAGCACACTGCCCAGTCATTCAGGAGCACAGAAGGTGCAACAGCCCTGCAGAGCCTCCGTCACTCTCAGAGTCACGGAACAACTGACGTGCTGTTTCCCATGAGTCTAAGAGGTACTGGGCTCTGCGAGTTGTAGTTGGGTGGGTCTTGGGCTGGGAGCCTGGATAGATGGACCCATGTCAGCCCACACAGCTAACTAGGTCTCCTATGTGAATCCCAGCCCACAGTGTGATCATAGAGAGAACAGCTGTAAGGGGTCCTCTCAGAAATGGTCCCTCTAGCACATCTGTCCATCTCTCTATAGATGCCCAGTGGACTTGTGGACAATTGGATCTGGGTTCAAAAGATAACAAAATCCTCAGATGTTCAAACCCCTTTTATAAAATGGTGCTTTGCATAGCACCTACATATAGCTTCCATATACTTAAACTTGGGAGAAGATGACAAGGTAAATATCATTCAAATCTTTGTAAAAACCAAGCACCATAGACAGAAAATGCAGTCCAGGCCTTTTATAAAATACAAAACTAAATAAATTTTTACTGCTCCAGGAGAGCATCCAGCTGCCTGCAGCCTTATCCTGGTGTTAGGTAAGATGTCAGCAAGGCCTTCGTGCAAACAACAAATAAGACCTAGGGACATGGTCTTCAAGACAAATACCTTTCCCAGGGGCCTGTGTGTGCCCAGCACCTCAGCCATTTTTAAATGTCTGTGACACTTAATTCAATGAGAATATTATGTAAATCATTGTTATCTTTAGGGAATGATAATTACAGACACATGTTTTCAATACCTTCAGACATGGTTAGCTGAATCCACAGATATGGAATCTACAGACACCAAAGGCCAATTGTATGTATCATAATATACATTTGTATATAAGGTCTATCTAGAAGATTTCTATCTATACTTAGATTTAGACAATTTATATATGGAAAGATGTACAAAAGATAAGTATATCTAGATAAATAAATATAGGTAGACATAAGCATACATATACATATAGATATAAATAGAGACACACATTTTGGTCTATGGATGCAGATGTACAAGGCAGAGGTTGAGTTCTGATTGCACAATTGAAGCTGCCGCCTCCAGGAACACAAGCATACTCTTCACATCATGGCAGCTCTGGCTACAGCCCTCGTCCTAGACTTAGGCCAGATATGCTGCCTACACACACACCTTAGGACCACCTCTTCTGTCCACCGCAGGGTCTGTCTCACTCTTCTCCCTCTTCCCCACTCTACAGAAGGCTGGTCTTGCTATGTGGTTCTGTGTTGGAGAACTAAGACAAAGGGATTTTGACAAAAAAGAATTCAAAGTGCTCAAAGAAACAAAAATCTGTTTCTCAAGATGTCAGAAATGGTGTCACAGAGTAAGTACCACCACCAATTCAAAAATCAGAGGGGATGGACCAGGTGGGCCATAGAACATTCTAGTGTTATTCAGCTGGTGCAAGTGGAGGTTTCTTTTGGGTGGTCGACCTGATGCTAGTCTCCTTTGGGCTGTTAGGATTATTTCAATAAGAACTAGTAGTTTAAAAAAAAGAGATGCTGTCAAACTCCTTGCTCCTTCCCATTTCCTCAGTCCTCCACACACAGTCAAGTAACACAATCTTGCTCTAATCCAAGGCCAAAGTGACATATTCTAGAAAGATCTGTGCAAATTCAGGGACCAGAAGACCGTCCTAGCTACACTCTTCCTAATCCTGACCATCTGCGTGCAAGAGAGACTATGAAGAGGGCCCTGCAGGACAAATGTCTCCTAAGCAGATCCTGAGCAGAGCCATCTGGCTAGGAGAGGACCTCTATGTCCACAGGTGGGATGAGAGAGTCCTCCACAGCAGGAAAAGTGGCAGAAATTAGAAAGAAGCAAAACTCTGCCCCGGAAGTCAATCCAAACAGGACGCGCTCATCTCATATCTATCCCTAAAGTCCCTGAATCTCCAGCAGCACAGCTCACAAACTCAGGCTGCATAAACTGGAAATAAGCCTGGAGACCCACCTTAGGAGTCATCAAAACTGGCAAAAAGAGGCTGACTGGAAGGCTGGATATGCTGCCTTCCCAGGGCACACATGGAAGGCATCAGTGGGAATATAAAAAAATAAGGTCTGACTTCCTAATAAAATAAACCAGCTGTTTTAGAGAATGTTTTTCCTCATTAACACAGAAATAAATTATGTTTTGTGCACATCTCTAGCAATAAAAAGAACATTATTTTTCAGCCATAATTACATTTGAGGTAATAGAAATGATATAAGAAATAAATGATAGATGATTCAAGTGACAGTTGTGTTAATGATGACTGAACAGAGCCCAGTGTGTGCACACATCCAGACACCACATTATGCCTCATAACTTTTCTACAATTAGTATGTGTTGGGCATAATGCAGGGTGGGCCTAGCTAGGCCACCTGCCAGGAGGAATGAAGGAATGGCTCTCGTGGGTGTGGTGCTCCACACCAGTTGGTTGTGAAGTCAGTTTCTGCCCAGCACCTGGAGAGAACCTAATCCACCTGGGAACAAACTGCAATTGGCTGTAGTCAGGACCCCACCCCATAAGGCTATTGGCTAACAAGACCTATAAGACACTCTGATCTTTCTTGAACAAATGAGTTTGCAGCTGACCACCACTGCTGGCTTTCCGCTCAACTCCCAGAGTCTGTGTGTTGACTCTGTGCCTACTCGCCCCCGCCCCCATGGCGGAGCTCCTTCAGTCCTTCTCAGGCTGGTCCTGAGTGCTGGGACCCCCAACAAGTATGTATTAACTAAAACAGATAATAATAAATTTGGAGTCTTCGTTTTCTGTGTAGTTCCACATGGCCTGAAATTACTATGGCCCAGCTGGCCTCCATCTCACAGAGATCCACCTGCCTCTACCTCTAGAGTGCTGGGATTAAACGTTTATGCCACCACACCCAACAATAATTATTTTTTATGTATATGAGTGTTTTGCCTACATATATGTAAGTGCATACATGTTGTGCAAAGTCCACAGAGGCCAGAAGAGGGCATCAAAGCCCCTGGAACTGGAGCTATGAACAGTTGTTGGCTGCCATATGGGTGCTGGGAATCAAACCCAGGTCCTCTGGAAGAGCAGCCGTTGCTCTTAACTGCTGAGTCATCTCTTGAGCCCCGATAATAAAGTTTTTATAGGAAAAAAATCAATCACTCTTTTCTACAAGCTGTGAATCAGAAATCTCTGAGAAAATGAAACAACATACCTTTCTTTGTAGCTCCTGGATATTGGTCTCCCAATTCTTATCTTCCTGTGAAATTTGTCTGTAAGAGAAAAGGACTCTCATTACTTCGGTGGGCAGAGCGCTCACTGCTCCTTGAGATTAGCAAGGTGGCATTGCCAGCTGTGGAATCTGTGAGTCAGCATGGGACACTGTGTTCATCACTTACAAAAGGTGTTCGATCTCTATTTTCCAAAGAAAATCAATACAAATAATGACTTGAAAGTTGAGTGACGTGTGTGAGGACAGTTGTAGAAAATACCACAAAAAACACACTGTGATGAAGAACAGTGACGGTGGCTACCTCATCTCCCCAGTAGATTGTTCCAAGATGACACCTACTAGAATGCAAAATTCATAGATGCCAAGTGCTTTACATAAAGTGATGGGCATAGGTTGTATTACTCAGATATCTTTCCACATGCTTTCAGTAAGCTTTATGTTATTTATAATTCCTAGTTCAAATAAATGCTCAATACACAGCTGTCATTTTGTGTTGCTTAGGGAATAATGAGAAGAAAAAAACAGCTATACACGCTCAGTACAGTCATAATTTTTTCAAATATTTTATCAATAATTTGCTACATGCACAGATGTGGAAGCAACAGGTAGAGAGGCCCAACTGTGCTTTCCATGTTGTTTTAATTTTTTTGTTTGCAAAATGAGGACATTGTCTCTTTAAACTAACGTGAATGAAAGGAGTAAAGGAAATACACTTGCTTTCATGGTAATTCTATCCACCGAAAATCGGTGGCAAAGAATGTTTGTATCTGCTCCCTCCCTTCTTCCTGTCATCCCCTTTTCTGATCCAGGCCCCTTTTACTTTCTCCATTTGCCTTTCTGGGTGTGTGTGTCTGTCCTTCTGTGTGTGTCTGTCTGTATAGCATGTGTGTCTGTGTGTGGGTGTATACGCACACGTGTGCATATGCATGTGGAGGTCAGATGTCAGTTTCAGGTGCCGTTCCTCAGGAGACATGTACCTTGTTTCTTAAGGCAAGATTCCTCACTGGTATCTGGGGCTTCTGAATTAGGGTAGGCAGTCTAGACAGTGAGCCCTCAGTGATCCTCCTCCCTCTACACCCCATCCCCAGGCTTTGGGATTACAAGTACATACCACCACATAGGGCTCTTGACATGGATTCTAGGAAATCACTCAGGTCCTCATGCTTGCACAGCAAGCACTATTATGAACTAAGCTATCTCCCCAGCCCCTGACTTTCCTTTTAGCCTATCTAGTCAGCTCACTTTTTCTGGTTTATTTTCTCCACACCAACTATGGAACAGATGTTACACAAAAGAGGTGTACAATGGGTGAACAATGTCACAGGTTAGCACCAGAGGACACTGACCACATAGCCAGTCCAGCTATAGAGGAAACCATAGCAGACCCAGAGGAATAATTTTGAGAATAACTTTTAAAGAGAAACTGTTTAAACGAAACCTGAAGAGCTAGCACTTGCCTTAGATTGCACTCAATCCAGTCTGCCCCTCAGTAAACGTGTGCCCTGGGAAGCTACCACCCTCCTAAAGCCTCAGTTTCGCTATTTATAAATAATTCAAGATAAGCTAAAAAAAAATCTTGGTGAGTCTGAGTCCCCTTATCTCTATCTCAATAATCCTTATTTCTACTCGATGTGTCTTTAATTCTCTATGACAAAAGAATTAAAGAATTTTGTGTCTTTAATTTATGAGCAGTATCTTATGTTTGTTGTTGAAATTGTTAACTATGTCCCCAGCCTGCAACTCAGAACTTTCCTATGGCTTGAAGACACAAGTTATGTTTCTCTGGCACAGCTGGGTTGAGATGAGTTCTGGCTGCAAATGGAAGAAGCCCATGTTCTTGAGACTGTGCTTCAAGCCTAGGCCACATCTCCGGGTTATGTGTGTCCCAGGTGATGGTCTGTGGCCTTCTCCTCCTATTGACAGACCAGCACTCTAAGGAGCCATGTACTGTGACCATCAAGGATCAGCTGTTTCAGGAAACTGAAACATGCTAGACTATCCTTTTAAAGATTTTATTTTTAGTTATGGGGCTGGAGAGACAGCTCGGTGGTTAAGAGCATCAACTTCTCTTGCAGAAGACCCAGGTTTGATTCCCAGCACCAACAGCTAACAACCATCCATAACTCCAGTTCCAGGGGATCCGACACCTTCTTCTGACCTCCACGAGTATTGCATGACACAAGTGCACTTACATACATGCAGGCAATATATTCATACAAATAAACTAAAAATAATAAATTAAATAAATATGGACATATGGAAGGCATATGCATGTGAATGTGCTCACGGAGGTCACAAGGGAGCGTCAGATCTTCTGGAACTGGTGTTACAGGCAGTTGTGAGCCACTTGACATGAGCTCTGAGAACCAAACTCGAGTCCTCTGGAAAAGCAGCCTAAGCTTTTATCTGCTGAGCCGTCTCTTCAGTCCTTCAAATTTTTGTTTTTGTTTTTAAGACTTTTCTTAATTATGTGGATGCTTCTGTCTGTGTGTGTGTCTGTGTCTGTGTCTGTGTCTGTGTGTGTGTGTGTGTGTGTGTGTGTGTGTGTGAATACGTGCACGCGAGTGCCAGTGCTGGCGGAGGTCAGAGGCTTTGAACACCCCTGAAGCTGGAGTTACAGGTGTTTTTAAACTGCCCAACATAAATGCTGGTATCCAAACTGCAGTCCTCTACAAAGGCAATGCATGTTCTTAACTGCTGAGCCATCTCTGTAGCGCAGCCAGGCAATTTCTGACTGTTCACATAGTGATGTCTCCACTTGCCTTTTCACTGTCACCCAATCTCAGGTCAGTCGTAGGATACTTTAGTGTCCTCCAGGGCCTTTCTTGTCAGAGCTTCCTGGTTGGAGCCCAGTACCTTGCCAGAGCAAGGAGGAAACTCTCACCAACTCGTGGTTATCTTAGAGCATCAGCTTTAGTTTAAAATGAATGCCAAGAAATGAACTGACTAGTATTTCCATTTTCTTTGAGGTCTTGAAAATGAGCTACTAGAGGAGATGTTGCTCACTGTGTGACTATGTTTTGCAACAGCTGCAGTTTAAAAGTAGAGGGAGGGTTGGGGGGCATCATTGGGAAAACCAAGTGGCTAAGAGTGTGAGCGACATCTATGGTGTCCCTCTTTATGAGGTGCACAACCCTGACCCAGTTGCTCAAATTCTAAGGGCTTAGGATTTTCAGCCTTAAATTGAACCAATTCCAGCATGTATCTGATTAAGCTGAGGGTCAAACAAAATACTTCTTAACTTAATAGAGGCCTAGCACAGTGAGTGTCACCTGGAAATTACTCATTCATACCCAGCTGGTGTCATTCTTTAGTAAAGTCATAAAAGTTTTGATTTAAAAAATCATTTTAACTCAATGTGTCTACTACATGACATTTGACTGCAATGGAATATGTTGTTCATGCAATGCCACCATTAAGCACAGCCTATAAAGAGCTCCTGCCCTAAACCCAAGCAGGATCCTGCTTAGTACCTGTGGAAAGTGTGCAGCCTTTGGGCCAGCAGGTGTTCCAGGGCCAGCACTTTCCCCAGCAGCAGGCCTCGAACTGCTGTCTCCTCACGGCTGGCTGGGCTGATACGCTGTGCAGTCAAACGCCAGACATGAATCTCATGTTTAAGTTCTGCAGAGAAATAAAAGTAAAGGTGGAATCTCTCTATCTCAGAGATCAGCAAAACCTGCCTGTCAGCCCACAGAGACACTGTGCAGGTAGCCCAGGGTCCACCCAACACAGTGCCTCTCAGCATGAGTTATGATGATGGAATGAGATGACAGAGCTGAACTGGAAGTCATCATGGAAGCCAAGCAAGCCAATTTCAACTCTTTGGATTAAGAATAAAGTTCTTTTTTGCGCAGTGCATTACAGCGAGCACTTAGTATCCCAGCCCCTTCTCACACACCTGCTTTTAGCCAAATCTAGACATCCATGCTGTGGTTTGAATACAGTTTATCATGACTTCTCAGCTTTTTAGCTAAAATCAAGCTAATATGGTTTATCCCCTCCAAATCCATGTGCCATCTTATGATGCAGCAAGGACTCAGCAGTGCTTGGGGCCAGGCTCTTACACTTCTGGCCTCCTAGACTAGAAGCTCTTATAAAGGAACTTCTAACCTTTATAGCTTCTCCAAACAGGAGTGTTATAGCAACAAAATGGACTAAGTCGATTGCCCAGGCTTTGAGTAGATTTAGAAACAGGTCTCCTGAATATCAGGAGTGTGAGTGCCATTCTCAAGCAGCCATGCTGGGCATCCTCCGGGTGAGCATTTGATAAGAGGCAGGGAGCAGGAAAGCACCCCCTCCCTCCCAAAAGAGAGAGGGAGCCAGCCTGGTGAAACACTGGCCTGAAACAAATGAGCAGCACTTTCACTCCTGGCTGAATTCAGACACCTGATAGTGAACAGGAGACAGGTGATTTGCCATTCGTTGCCTCCTAAGATAGTTAGATTTTGATGAAACTTACATTTAACCTCTATTTTGCCGTTTTAAGAATTATACGGGAGAAGAGCGAAGACGGCAGGTTCGAAACAAGTCAGCCTTTCTAGCTTTTCAGCAGATTCAGACTCAAGCAGCCAGAAGCGGTTAAGGTGGGAGGTAAATGCAGACGGTCGCTGTTCCTGAGCATGTAGTGTCTTGAGGACTGCCCTGGTGATCCTTAGGGGAGAGTGGCCCTCCCCCAGGGCTCAGGAAGACACGGAAGACCCTTATACCCACCAACAATCTCACTGGGCTCCTTGTTATAAAGCTTTTTGTTCCAGTACAGGAGTCTGAGGAGTGGAAAGGAGACCAGGAGAATGAGGCAAATCCCGACGAACATGTGTGCTGTGAACCCCGCAAAGTCCAGGCCCTGGAGGAGAAAGGGGCAACATGTAGCACGTGAGCCACGTGGGGCTGAGGTGGGTGCCAAGTGGAAACATCAGGGGCTCTAGGAGCCTTAGCTCAAGGGTCTTGCAGTCAAACACAAAGCCCACAGGAGAACATTGGCATGTCACCACAAGTTAGTAAAGTTTAAAATATTAAAAAAAAAATCAATGCTAACAGGAATAGCAAGCCACCTCAGAAGGCAACAAGAATAAGCTATCATAACTAACTCCAAACTATACCTGTCTGCCTCACCACCGGGCTAATAAAAAGACACCAAATGATGTGGCATTATTCACCCATTTAAAGATGAATTGGCTTTTCTAAAGTCCCTGCTGTGGACTGGAAGGGATATACTCCTGACTGGAAAGCACAGCCTTCCCACCCCTGGGCATTGCTGAAGTCACACAGAGAACTGAAAACCAACCTCAAGGGTCTCTGACAGGCAGCCTCTTCCCACTTCCTGTTTCCTTTGCCTTCTCCTAGGTTAATTTGTTAGGGAATAAGTTGGCAGTATCCTTGGTTAATTTTGTTCTTTTTCAGTTCTTTTATCACTCTAAGTAAATATATGTGCATGTCCCTTAAGTCCTGGTATGAGAGATGAGGTCTAAAGTTGATCATCTATGAGATTCAAATAATATCCACGAACAACCAGTGCCACAGAGGGGATCAGAGGCACTGCAAAAGCATGGCATTGGGATCAGGGTGTGAGGGACCACTACAGTAAGGTGGTGAGACCCCAGAGGACACTAAGGTATGCCCTTATGCCCTTGCCAGATGTGGTCTGGCAAGTCCCACAGACTGTCAATGAGTCACTGCAAAATCGTGGTCAATTTGGGAGTTGGAAAACCACCTTCCAACAACTTGGATTGAAAGGAACGATATCAACTATGATTATAGCTTATTAAAAATTATTTGTTCCCTCACTTCTACAAAAGATCTGAAGCCATTATAACTGCAGGAGGTACAGCACAGTTAGAAGCTATATCAGAGAGGGTGCCAGCAAAGAATAATCTAAAATCCTGAACCTCTTAATAGTTATCATCCTGGCCTAAGGTTGTCCTTAAAAACAGCACTATAATCAGCAGATAGAGCCACATGAACTATTTCACAGATTCAGAGGAACAGAGAGGCAGGACTCTTGGAATGCTTTAAACTGACCATGTAAGAATTTACCACTGGGGGGGGGCAAACTTTGTTGTTTGTTTTCTGCTTGAAGCAGACTTTCACTATATAGCTCAGGCTGGTTACCTCAGCCTCCTAAGTAATGGGATTACAGGCATGTGCCACCAAACCTAACTTGGAATTCACCACTTTGCATGTAGTTCTTCAGTAAAAATGTTACCTTGAACTTTATGTTTATCTATAGAATTTATACCCCAGAGCTCTAATTGAAAGATTTCATAATACTTTTAAGTATTCATTAAAAAGTTTTAATTTCCTTTAAAGTCAGAAAAACATGATCCAGAAACAATGATTTAAAATCTAATATTAATCCATGTACCTCTAAGTCAACAAGGTCATGAAACCTAATTGTTAGTGATTTTAGGGCATATATCCCATGAAGGCAGAAGTTCCTGTATCCTGAGTAATTCTGAGTCTGTTCGGAATGTGAGAACTAAAGTCTCATCCTATTAGAAATAGTGGTGTAACTGAAGAAAAAAAGTGATGAGCAGATAAATGAAAAGAAGAACTAAGGTGGTCCCTAGGAGACATCCATAGCAAAGTGCGCAGCACCAGGGGAAGTGGCTGCGAGAGCTGGAACAGGTGTCTCTATCCATCAAGAAAAGGGAGGACAGAAAACCCCACGGTGATCATTTTCAAAAACCAGCAGGGGCAGATGCAATGTGCACTCGGAGGCCACTGTTCTCACCGAGTCTCTTGCCCATGTGTGCTGGGCCTCTCTGACACTTCCTGTCCCTTTGCAGCTCCTAGACATTCTTTGTCCTCAGTAACAAAACCCACTCCTCACACATTTGCACCAACCCAGTGCTTAAATGCAGTCTTTACATCTTGCCAGGTGCTGCTTCTACTTTTACCTTTTTATCGTATTTTGGGCTTTGTAGGGGGCTCTAACGAGCCATTTTCTTCTCAGTTCCCTCCACTGCATTTGTTGGATACAGTAGACAGACGCTGAAGCGTGTGAGGCAACCAACAGAGGGCGCCCTGGAAAGTCCGACTAGAATATTCCCCCATTCGATGTGTATTTATGATAAAGCAAAGGACTTCCTGGCCCTCCAGCGCCATTTTCTAGATGCTGTACTTTCAGGCTAGCACCGTGACAAGTCCAAAGAGTTCACTATTGTAATGGGATGGTTCAAACCAGTGTGGTTTCTTATATCCTTTTAAGTGAAAATTTTAAATACTTAAGAATTTCAAGCTGAATAGTTTTAGATGTGATTTGAAAACAAAATCCAGTCCAGACACCAAGTAAGGAAAGGACACGGGGGCTGTGTGTGACACGGTGTGGGTCATACTGCATGAAGGGTCGGCAGTGCACATGGAGGGTTCTGACACGGGGAACTGACCGGGGCAAGAGCTACTACGTGCTTCCAGTATGCCTGAAATGAACAAACCACAGACGGGGTGGGAACTGTGAAAACAAAGACCCTGGGTCCACACACACACTGAAGTTGGTGGAAGTAGAATGCTCACAGAGACTAAGGAGTGACCCTAGAGGCAGAGCAAGGCCAAGAGAGTGACAGTGTCATCCGCTCCAGTGAGACGGACGGAAGCGTTGGCAGAGAAGCAGCAGCAGGACATAATTTTTCTGAGGTTATAGACGAGACACCTCCTTTCTAATACAGACATGAAAGGGTATAAATTTCCCTTTAAGTTCTGTGTTAGAGCACAGATGAGTGGACTACCCTGCATCACCGGAGACCACCCCGTCCATTCATATACGAGCTAACCATAGCTGCTTTCACGTTACAGGGGTAGAACTGAGTGCCTGCCACGGAGCTCACACAGCCCACGTTGCAACAGCAGTATCCAGAGATGGCTCCTGCTTTAAAGGAATCTTCCGATTTTTTATGTTCCATTTTCCCCATAATTTATTTAAAATTGCTCTAGACTAAACTGTGTACCCTCCCAATCCTTTTGTTGGCATGTAAATTCCCATTCAGAGAAGAAACCTTTTGGAGGTGACTGGGTTTAGATGAAGTCATGAGGGGTCCAGACCCTTATGAGAGAGACACCAGCTTGTTGCTTGAACTCTGCCTCCCTTCTTCCTCTCCTTCTCCATTTGTCTTTATTGCAAACAAAGGAAATGACTATTAGAACTTACAGGGACTTTCAAAGAATTTCTAAGTCCTTCATTTTCTATCTTTTAAAAAGAAAAATTTAAGTTTCTTATCAGTACATTTATCTCTCACATTTGAGAAAGGAATCCCACATTTCCAGAAAGATGGGACAGGTCATTTTGTTAATAATAAAAGAAAGCTCCATTACTAACAATCTAATTAACATATTATGCTATGATTATGTAGATCATGTTATCCCATTGTCTCGTTAAAAGCACATCAGAATTATGAAAAGGAAAACAATTTGGAGTATTTAACCCACACCAAAGGTCAGTCACCTTACATCCCACTCACCATGACCAATTGTGTAAATGTGGATAGGTGACATCAAGGACCTTGCTTTCTAGTCAGTAAAGGATCCAGGCACACTGGGTAGAGCGCTAAGCTAAGCTGTGCATTTACTGAAAGCAACCTTAGTTTGCTTGTACTTACCATTCTTCTCAGCTCCTGCTTGGAAACAATAATCACATTCGGTGGGTCCCCAATGGCAGTTGCAGCACCTCCGATATTCGTGAAGATCACTTCTGCAATCAGGACTTGTCGTGGATCAAGATTGAGTACTTCACATAACCTACCATGAATTGAGAAAGTGGTAGCCTCGCTGTTGGAGTCAGAAAAGGCCTGTGTGCAATCCAGATGTTCAAAGCACTTGCTTGTGCAAGGAAGGCACACGTATACACACACACACATACACACACACACACACACAGAGCTGTGAGAAGGGCAGTGCAGGAAATAACCAATTGCATCAATATCCCCAGGTGTCTCTGATTATGAGAACTACACTTCTTTTTTAATATTTTATTTGTTATTTTTATTTTATGTGTATGAATGTATTACATGTATGTAAGTTCACTCATGTTGTGTAATACCCACAGAGGTCAAAAGAGGGCTTTGGATCCCCTGGAATTGGAGTTATGGATGGTTGTTAGCCTCTAAGCAGTTGCTAGGAATCACACCCCAGTCCTATACAAGAGCATCCAGGGCTCTTCTTAACTGGTAAGCCACCTCTCCAGCCCCAGAGAGCAACATTTCTTTTCAGTTAACCCACCACACTCTGGGCCATAGGTATAAGGATGTACTCTCTCCCTTCCCCCACAGTCTGATGGGAGCACCATGCCCTCCCTGTGTGTCAGGCCCCAGTGACAGGAAAAGGTTGAAGTAGGTGAAAAGGTTCCATTCGTGAACTGCCATGAGTCAGGAGAGTGGCAGACAGTCGGAAATTACCAATACTTAATCTGCTGACATAGAATTTATCTGTATTCCCCTTTCCTGATGAGAGCCTAAGCTTTCCTTTCACCCCTTCCTTTAACTATTAAATATGAACTTCTTCCTTAGCTACGGATCCCCACAGTGGCTGCATGGAGTCTTTGGAAATCGTACAAGCCTGTTCTGTGGAAGAGTAAGCCCCTGAGAGTAGGTGAAAGATGACTATGTGGAATTCCAAAGGCAAGAACTCCTGGTACCTGATGGTTTGTGAATGTCTTACCTGTGTTCCCCGCAACAGCCTGTGTCCTGAAAAGCAAGACCCACATCTTCCAGTTCCCGTGGTGTTTCTGAGCTGTAGTGACACCATCACTTCTTTAGTGTTCTACAGTCACAGAAGTGAGGGTGGAGGGGGGAACACTGTCCCTTGCCTTTTTGTGGATGTGGGAAAGAATCCTGTAGCTAGACGGTGCAGCCAGAACCCATCCTTGCCCTGAAGCAGGCCCTGCTACCCACTGTGGAAGTGCTCTACAAACCTTATGGTGACAGGGGTGAACAGGAGCATGGTGGTGACATTGTCTAAGAAGGCAGAAAGGACGGCGGCAATGAGACAAAGCATGATGATCATGGCCCACACTCTTCCTCGAGAAAGTTGGTATGCCTAGGACACACAAGAAGAACAAGCCAGAATCAGCACGTTCACAAACAGATGCTATTTACACTAATGACTCCAGGGAATAGGGACCAAAATAAATTCTCATTCAGAATCTGCAAAGAGCTTTATTGAATAAATTATTTTTTCAGAAAAAATTTAATTCCAAAACCAAAATCAAGCTCAGCCCCAGCCTTTGCATTTGTAGGGTGTGGTAAGATTCCTTCCCCACCATGCATGAAAGGGGCAATTCAAATAAATCCTGGAGGTCAGAAATTCCTGACAGAATCCAGGGGGCTTTGGTTAATATGCAAAGTTAAGTCACAGTGAGGAAACATTTCACACCTGTTAAAATGAGTTTTATCAAAAAAGATGAAAGATAACAAGGTTGGGGATATATGCCCATGGCAGAGTGCCTGTGTAGTGTACACAAGTCCCTGAATTCAATCCCTAGAACCATATAAACTGAATGTGATGGCTCAGGCTATAATCCAGCAGTCAGGATGTGGAGCATCTGGCCTCCAACTTGTTACTGAGGAAGACTTGCTTCCAACTTGGTTTATTGGAGAACTGTTCCAGATGTGGAATCAACCTAAGTGTGTATCAACAGATGAAAGGATAAAGGCAATAAACATCATACATAAACATCATGAAATACTATTCGCTGTGTAAAAGACAAAACCCTCACATTTTCAACACTCGGGATATAGTTGGAGGACATTATTTTAAGAAGAGTAAGCCAGTCACATACACGAAAATGCCACAGGATTTCCTTTCTATGCAGAATCTAAGAAAGCTGATCTCATAGAAGAAAAGAATAGAATGTGGGTCCAAGGTAGGGAGGGAGAAAACAGAGAGAAACTAGCCAAAGGGTACAAAGTGCAGTCAGAAGGCATGGATTTGAGAATCACTGCACAGGCAGGGTGACTACATTCAAAGTGCTATACATTTCAAAATAACTTAAAAAGAAATTTTTAATGTGTCACCATAAAAATAAGTGAACTGATATATATTAGTTGGTTTGATTTAACTATGACACATTGTGCATATGTACAGTGAAACATATTACACACCCCAAATTCTTTGCCAATTAAAATTATGATTTGACAATTAAAATAATAATAGTAATAGGGACTAGAGAGATTGCTCAGTGGTTAAGGGCACTGGCTACTTTCGCAGAGGTCCAGGGTTCAGTTCCCAGCATGTGGCAACTAGTGGCTATCTATGACCCCAGGTCCAGGGGATTAAATGTCCTCCTCTGGCCTCCTTAGACATTAAATGTACATGGTACACTTACAAAGATACAAACTTTCATACATGTAAAATAAAAAATTAATTAAATTAATAAAAATAAAAACTAATAGTAGTAATAATTTTTAAAAGACTTTCAAGGGGCTAGCACATAGCCCACTGACAGAATGCATACTCAGCATATGCAAAGCCTTTGTGCAATTCCCCAATGAGTAAATGAATACAATCCTTACAGGATTAAAGAAACAAACATGATTTTATCTAATTTAAAAACCATGACCGGTATGTGCACAATATCCAGAAAGTAATTGTTGAAAGTATTTCACCAAAAGGCAAAGCAATCAGAAGCTGATGGCTTGAAATATTCAAAGACTCTAATATGTAAAACAAGTTTTGATGTGTAGCTCTCTCTAGCCAATTTAAATAATATTATACAGGTATTCAGCTCTTTACGTTGATATCTGTCTTTGTGCATAGAAAAGCAGAAGGTGTTGGTTGGAGCTGTGCATAGCATGGCAACTATACTCAGCCTTCCTGAAGCAGTTTTTAAAGGATAAAATTTTAAATGATATTTTAATTTACTAAATATATAATATTAAAATAACAAATATTTCAGCTAATCAGTATAGAACTACTAAATGCAACATCATACATACCTTTACAGCACAGTAATCAAAGAATCCAGTTTCTGAAAATATGGCTACTAAGATCATCTAAGGGGAAAGAGAAAAAAGCAGACAGGGGGATTCCTTTAGCAAAATACCTGATGGAACAATGTCGTGTGACCAATAGCAAGTTTGAGCTGCTCCTGAGGCTGCCCATGAACGAGCTGCTGGCTGTCTTTCTGAGTGTCCCTCATGTCTCTTATCCACTTACTGCCTCCTTCATTGGACCCTCTTCCTAATGGCTTTGCGTGTGTATTTGGTCCAAGGATTTGTCCCTAAGGCATGTTATCATCCCATCTAATACAAACATCAAATGCTGTTATTACTGTGTTTTATAGACCAGAAAGACAGACGGCTGGCTCGGTCTCAGAGCTAGAAACAGGGAAGGTGATGGGCCATCAGGTGGCCTTCTTTACTGATTGACTCCACAAGTAGCACTCAGACATTTTATTTTACTATTTTATAACTGGATCAAAATTTGCTTCCTATTGTAATTCAACTGATTCTTTTCTTGCAAATTTGGTGACTGTGAACAACACTGTGCTAGTATTGCAAGGATTGACCTCCAGTCCTTACGCACCCTGAACAGTTCGTCACCTATGATTCTACTGATGACAGTGGCAGAAGCAGCCATCTCATGGACTAATGGAAACAGCATTCCATTTAGTCTGTGTTTAAGTCACCAGAGCTTTCCACAAGCCTGAACCTGATGGAAGGTTTTCCGTTTCTTAAGAGGTAGAACACATCATCCAATTTTTTAACATGCCAACATTTAATATGCCCATCTTTTATTCAGGTGCCCAACCCCTATATTCTTCCCAGGGCCAACACAGACATTCATTCCTCTATGAAGTTCAAGACCAGAGGACAGTCCTGCCTTCCTGCCCTCCATTCACATTATCACATATTGACCTTGGAATGAGAAAGCAGAGGCTCAAGTCTACAACTCAAAAAGTGAGCTTAGTTTACTACTCTGCACTTCAGGCTTCTCATTCCACCTCCGCATCTTTTTACCTTAAAAGGTTGCTAGGAAAGCTCCATGAAATTATATAAAAGAGTTGGCAAGCTGGGGGACCATTATTGTCGTCAAATAAGTTTTACAAAACAAAAATGTTCCAAATTCACTTTAGACTCAATACCAACCCTGTCTAGAGCAGTTTCTTAACTCGAGAGGCCCCTGTGGAGCTGTTTTGAACACATGGCAGGTCGTGGGAGAATAAGACAGGTGTGGGTGGCAGCATCGGTGGCCTTCTGTTGCTATGAGGAACCATTCCATCACTATCTGACAGAACAGGGACTGGGGCAGGCTGCCCCAGGATATGTAAGGTAAAGCAGAACCTGGTGATGCACACTCTCTGTGCTATCCCTATAGGACCAAAATCAGAGAACCTATACATACTTCCTGGGCTGGCTTTAACTGATAAAAAGAAAACACATTGGGTCACTGTACGGGATGAATTGTGTCCATCCTCCTCAAAACTCAGATGCGGAAGTCCTAACCTCTACCTCTTCAGAATGTGGCTGCACGTGGAGATGGGGCTTCTGGAGGAGTTGTCAGGTTAAATGAGGTCACTGGGGTGGACTCTTAATAGAAATAGAATGAGGGCTGTCCCTGTAAGGCATGGGGATTAGCATACAGGCACACAGCGGGATGAGCCTGCCAGGACACAAAGAGAAGACAGACATCCACAGGCAAGAAGAGCCTCAGAGGAGCGAGCCCTGCCTACACCTTGACTCAGACTTGAGTCTCTTTAGCTACGAGAAATAAACTTTCATTCTTCAAGCCACAAAGTCTGTGATACTTTGTTATGGAAATCCTAGCAAACTAGTAAACCATTTGCTTGACTTTTTGAAAAGTAATATGTTAATGACATCTGGTATGCCTCCTTCCTCCATCCAGATGTCCAAGCCCTGTGCATATTTCAGCACCTGACACAGGCACTGGCTCCTGGAAACCTGAGTTCAGAGCACAGTTCCACCTTCCTGCAGGAAGAGAATGGCACCACTGCTATGGGTTACTTTGAAACCTCAAGTAGTTACATCTGCCAGCCTTGCACGGAATAGAAGCCATCAAAGAAGCAAGAAATACAGGATTGGAGAGATAATTCAGTGTTTAAGAGCACTTACTGCTCTTTCAGAGGACCTGGGTTTGAGTCTCAGCACCCACATGGCAGCTAACGACCATCTGTGACACCAAGTCCAAGGAGTCTGACACCTCCAGGGGCACTTGTACACATGTGATATGCATACATACAATCAGGTACACACAAAACAACACAAATAAAATCTTTGGTAAGAACAAAAGAAGGAAAGGGGAAGGAGGGAGGGAGGGAGGGAGGGAGGGAGGGAGGGAGGAAGGAAGGAAGGAAGGAAGGAAGGAAGGAAGGAAGGAAGGAAGGAAGGAAGGAAGGAAGGAAGGAAATATAGTAACTAGCTTTCCACAAAGTGAGAGCTTCCTCCCAGGATAGGGCAGATGAAACCTCAAAGACCACTTGACTGTCAAGAGAAGAAGTCTTCTCTTTTTTCCAAGGCCTTGCCAAATTCCACATATTCTAGTTAAACTGACTTGTGGCTCCTGTTTCACAGTAATCCACTTGTGAGCTGAAGTTTCATTTCTACAAGTTGACCTAGTATTCCTCACAGCATAAAGAGGCCACTTGACAATATGATAAATTGGTAAACACTACAGCTATCACTTGGGGACATTTTTTCTTTATATAATTAAAATTATTTTTCCAACCACTGAAACTGTTGCATGGTTCATTTATTTGGAGTATGCCATTCTTTGTCTTAAGGGTAATAAATCAAGGAATTTCCAACTTGTGTAAATGGTGATATTATTTCATTGCTTGACAAGCCCTAGAATGGAATTCTCCAGTTAACTAACGAGACTACCAGTCATTCTGCCCTCCTCAGGAGAAATTAGCTGGATCTGTACTAACACTTCTCAATCCAGCCCTAACTGTCAAGAAATATGTCATTTTTAGTGTAATGATAGTATCAGCAGCCACAGTGGCAGTGTGAAGGACCCAGGCTTGGAGCCCTATCCTGCTGAAAGGGCTATAATTACCATGCCAAACAGCAGGGCCAGAGTCTCAAAATCAATCCACTCCACCACGTGGGTCAGGCTGGGTCTCTGCAATCAAAGCACAAATTTGCCAATTAATCCTGTGCATCAACCTCCTGGGGAAAGCTCTGAAAATGTGCTGCCCTTACTGCAAACCCACACATTGGGCCAAAGCTGGAAATACACCATCCCCTTTACCTTTGAAATTGGACTATATCATTGCTGAATCATATTAATAACCCAATGCATCTGTAACATCAAAACTATGCATGAAAATAGGGAAAAATATTTAGTCCTGTCCCCGGCAACTCTAGGAGAACTACTGCTTGAATTGCAGGTTTGGTCTGCTCATGTCTTCCTCACTACCATGTCTGAGTGACAGAGTTCTACCCTGCTCTTTGTTATCAGCACAGTGTAAGGTGAAGGACTGCTGAAGCCACTCCTATTGGGGAGGAGCAGCTCGCTGAGCACTCCAGGGGGCTTCTTACTACATGTGCAGGTCATGTGTACCTATGTACCATGAGAGCAAATTTCCAAACAAAGTACAATGCTACCACCATACTTGTGAGAACAAGAGCCCAACTCAGAGACTTGGAGGCAACCCCATTCCATCCTGAATACCGCCTCCTCTTCCTATGAATTATATTCCAGCTTGACTAGCCCTCTCTATCTGTGGCTAGCAGTCTCAGTTTTCCAGTGTCTTTTTCCTGAAGTCATCACCATTAACACCTGAGTATCCTAGTTTAACCATTAACTCCCCCTGGCTGGCTGGACCAGACCTCAGTCCATTCCCAGCATGATAAAAGAGCCCTAGCCTGTGAGAGAAGTTTGATCTCTCTCCCCTTCTTTGATGCAAACCCTTCTCAGGTTCATGCCGTGGATCTGCCTTCTCAGCTTTCTTTTCTTCTTGCAATAGTCAACTATTATTAAAAATAACAGTTTGAGAGGACTGGAGAAATGGCTCAGCAGTTAACAGCACTGGCTGCTCTTCTAGAGCCCCAGCCCCACTAGTTTCACCTCAGTGCCTCCTAATGGGATTCCTGAGAGCTGACAGCACTAGATTCATCTTGAATACCACGTTGTCACACACTGGGCAAATACATGACTGAGGAGCCTTTCTTCAGCCCAAATGGAAACTAAACTACCCGGATGAGTATGTGATGACACCAAGTGACAACTGTTCTTAAAATCGTTAATGCCTCTAGCTTGGTTCTAGGGGAAAAACATGGAAGGAGCATAGAAAAGAATTGAAAGCAACAAATCAAGCCTAAATCCTGGCATGTCCTCTGTATCAAGTGTAAGTCAGTGAGCCAAACATTACAACTTACGTCACCAACCACAGCCAGCGCGGCTAATGCTGCAAGAGCCCCCAGCATGGCTGCCAGAGTTCGGTGAACAATCTGGAAAGAAACAGGAATTGGTTTCATTGTAGTCCACAAGGGATGGACACACAGCAGCCTATATTAACATAAGTGTCCCATTTACCATTTTGCACCACATCATTCAAATGATAAACAAGTCTGCTTTTCATGAGAGCTGCTTTCATTTCCTGAATAACATGGGGCCCTGACAAAACACCCAAAAGTTTGATAAAGTTTGTCAAGGAAATCTGCTGTAAATTGTCACTAATTATTTACCATACACTCGCTAGGCAACTGAATCTTTAGTTTAGTAACATAAATCAATTCTTCCCAATTACTAAGACTATTGTTAAACCAAAGGTACACAGCCAAATGCTAAATTTAACTGAGACATCAGAATTATCACTGAATCCCAAAAGGATCTTTTCTATTAATTATAATTCAACTGGACATGGAACTTCCAGTACCAAATATATTAGAAAATTTGAGCCCTCAGACATTGCTGATAGACATGCAAAATGGTAATGCAACTGTGAAAAGCGGCTTTATAGCAGTCCCCTTAAAGCTAAGCATAAATTTACTCCATAATTTAACAATTCCACCAGGAATCTATCGAACATAAATGAAAACATGTATCCACATAAGGTGTGACTACTCTGAACAACATGATTCAAAATAGGCCAGACCTAGAAATATCTACTTCCATTGCACTACTACATTCAAAGTTAGTTTTCAACGTAATTTTATGCCTGGTTTTCAGATATTCAGTATTGAGATTTTTTTTAATTGAATCATTGTGTGTTTCATACAGAACATCTCAATCAATCTGAATCATCTTTATATCTCTTTCCTCACCCCTACAGCCCACCAGCTGGAATCCATACATACTTTCATCTGTGTTAAGGTCTACTGTGTCAAGTTAGTGTCCCCAAGTGACCTCAGTGCAGGTTCATCCACTGAGGTCTAATCAGTCTACCCATAATCCCTTGCTTAAGGAAGACTAGCTCATCCTCACCCAACAGTAATCCGTTGCCAATTTTTCTTAAGCAAAGGTTGGGGTCTGCGACCCATTTCCCCAGTGCCATGCTGGGCTTTCGTGCTTGAGTTTGCATAGATCTTGAGCATGCCAAAATAATTGCTGTATGTTCATATGAGCCGGGTCCCAGGAGCCTGTGGGATTCTACTTCCATGTGGTCACGCCCCTCCTCACTGGCTTTTACAATCATTCTGCCCCACTTCTGCAATGGTCCCTGAGCCCTGGGAGAGGGACTCTTGTATTAAGTTTCAGTGTTTGGATTTTTAAGAGTTAGTATATTTGTTTTAAATAAAAATGCCTAAATTCTAACAGATTGCTACCAAATTACCATAATTCATTTCATTTATAGTCTGCTTTTCAGTTTCAGGTGATGACATGTGTTAACCTTTCTTCCTTATCTGATGCTTAGATGACTCTGGGAAGCCGGCCTACAATTTATCCTCAGTATTCCAACCTGGGAGAACAAGCCTGAGGTTGAGTAAGCTGAGCATCAGAGTCAAGGCTTCCACTCAGCACCCCTCTCCTTTCTCTACAGAGGGTAAGGCAAAGACAGTTCCAGCCTTAACGTAGCTTTTATTTTCAGTTGCTTATGTATTCCAGTAATACTTCATGGGTTGAACATGTATTGATAGGTCTGCAAATAGGTACATAGAAAAAGGAGGCACCATGGTTTGAATGTGTCCCCGAAAGTTCACGTATTAGAATTCATACATGGATGGTATTAAGAGACAGGCCTTTGGAAGGTAATTAGGGCTGGATACCGGTGGTTCCCAGGATGGCAGAGTGGTTTTGATCAGAACAAGAGGATGCTTCCAGTCTCACCATGGGATGCCTTCACTATGTGAGGATGTAGCAAGAAGATCCTTGCCAAATGTGGCACCATCTTCTTAGATTTTCAGCTTCCAGAACTGTGGGCCAATTAAACACCTACTCTTCATAGTGGCCTAATTTTGTGCATTTTATTAAAGTGACAAAAAATGGCCTAAGACAGGAAATAAAGGTATTATGTAAAGAACAGAAAATGCTGAGTGCAGCCTCCAAATCCATCCAAGTCATGCTGGTTTCTTCTAATTTAACCTTTAGGTTAACTTTGTGGAAAAAGACTTTCCGTGAAGATATCTGACGGCTAGTCGGTCAGCTGAGCTGAGTAGCGTCAGAAACGCCCATCTTTCATTAGACACCTACTGTGTGCCTGGTATTGATTAAATATTTTATAGTTACCATGTCATGTATCTGTACAACCCCATGAGGTGGAAACTACCATTTCCCTGTTTTACAGATGAAGAAAAGCTTCTCGGCCACAAAGGAGATGCAGTCAGAACTCAGGGGAAAAAATTTTAAAGGGGGGACTAGAGAGATGGCTCAGCGGTTAAAAGCACTGGATGTTCTTACAGAAGACCCAGGGTTGAATCACTGCACCCACAGAGCAGTGAACAACCATCTGTAATTCTTCCAGTTCCAGGAGATCCAATGCTCTCCTTTCCCCTGTGGGCACTGCACAACATGGGTGCACTTACATACATGCAGGCATAACACTCATACACATAATAAGTAAAGATAAATAAATCCAAATTTTTTTTAAATCAGGGAACTATGCAAGAGACCTCAAAGAGCTCTCTGTTCTGAAAGAGGTTAATAAAATCAAGTCCTGGTAAATTAATATATGGATGAGCCAAAACAAAAAGCAGCTTTCAGAAGAGCCAAGGGTCTGGTCTGATCATCATCCCACTGGTGGCCCATACATCAGCACCAAGCTCATCTGGGCTACTGTACTCCTCAGCTCCTTTATGTGCTGTGGGGCAGACTCTCCCTAAATGTGCATACTGGTGTACCAAGGAGTCCACACCGGATCATCTCTACAGTACTCAGTACATGTGGTTACAGCCATTCCTTACTCAGAAACCCAGCTGACCCCTACACATGTCAGAGAAGAAAATTTCTCTTCCCATTACAAAAAAAAAAAAGATGATGATGATCTTGATGATCATGGGCTAGAGGTGTAGTTCAGTGCTAGAGCATGTAATTAACATGCATAAGACTTCGTGCAATACCCAAGCATAAAAAAAAAAAAAAGATTAGCCCCTAGTATATAAAATGGAATGTAAATTAAACTGTTCCATCCGAAATGAATTCAAAGATTATAAGAACCAGGGGGCACAGAGGCCTGCAGCAAAAGAGCGTCATCTGGATATGACAGGACTATTTTACTCATGAACTCACAGCAACTGTAGGTGCCTGCCCAAGACCTGCATCAGATCAAGTCAGTCAACATTACAGCATGGAGGGGCAAGGGACACGGGAACCTGCATCCCTTAGATGAGGAGCTATTGACAGGTGATGATCTCTGGGGAAGGGAGACTCAGTTTTCTTAAGGGTGTGACCCTAAGTAGCTTGACCATGCTCCAATGGATGGCCCCACCCCCCTGGCATATGGCTAACACTAATGAGACTGTGTTTAGTCCGGAAAAAAAGAAAAAGAAAGAGAAAGAGACAGAAAAAGAAAGGAAAGAAAGAAAGAAAGGAAGGAAGGAGGGAGAGAGAAGGGAGGAGGGAGGAGGGAGGAGGGAGGGAGAGTAAGCACACTCTAGGGGAGTGAGGGTAAATATGATCAGAAGACATTATGTACATGTTTGAAATTCTCAAAGAATAAATAAAAATCTTACATTAAAACTATGGCCTTACCGGGAAAAAAAAAAAAAAGCCCTCCCTGTACTGAGAAATTTTGTACAGCCCTAAATTTCTGTGCTAGAGAAAAACAGCTTTCACCTATCAGCAATAATAAAAATGCCAGATGGGCCAAAAATAATAAAAATCAATAACAAGTGTTAAACCATACTTAGTGTGAAGGACTATATATGTGCGTCCTGGAAAAAACTTTTTCCAACGGAATTGCTTCCAAAAACACAGCAGTTTCCCGGTTTGACCTTGTAGACACTCTGTCAATACAACCTGTACTCTCTGTTCACCATTCTTTTGATGCTAAAACTTTTTATTGATACATAAAAATCACATATATTTATAAAGTACAGTGTGGGTTCTTTTTTACATTATACAGTGTGATCAAATGATTGTAACTGGTACATCTATCACCAAACATTTATCAGTATTTTGTATGTTGTGCCTACTCAAAACTAGCTCTTTTTTGGTTAATAACCATAAATTATTATTAACTATAGCCATTCTGCTATGCTATCGAACACTAGATCTTTTCCTTCTTCCTTGAATTTTGTTCCCTTAAGCCAAGCTTTATCCATCCTTTTATCCTTTCTCACACATACCTTCCAAGCTTCTAGTCACTGCATCTGTAAAATCTAGTTGACTTTAACTTCTACATACTAATGAAAACATGAAGAATTTGAGACATTAGAATTTGTATGAGTGATAAGACATAAAAATGATGGGTTTGAAATGACTGGTTATTGCTTCCTTTTGCCCTCTCCTGTAACATTTTACTCTCTTTGAGAAATGAAATTTGTTAATCAAATTTAATTTTTTAGACTTAATGCAAAGGTAGGAATGTTGAATTTAAGCTTGCTGGCATTCCAATTTTAAAAATCACTTGTTTTAGAGTATGGTTTCTATAGCACTGGAAAGCTATTTGAATGAAATTAGCAGGGGTGACGCTGGCCAGTGTATTAAATGTGTCACTGTACAACATTGAGCTTAAAAAATAATTCATGAGTTGGATTTGCTACATTGGAACATCTATTGATTCAACATACACATAGCACTATTCCTGGAGTGAGGTACTCACCTTTTAAAACCTATAAGAAAGTTTAGTTACCATGTGGTTTTTTCTAAAAGAATAGTCTATTTGGAATAGATGTTCTTCCTTCATTGTTTTTATTGACTATTTTATTTGTTATTCATACATGCATATTATGTGTTTGGATCCAATTCATCCTATTTTCTCTAACTCCTCCCCTATGTCCTGCTACTTTTCCCTCCCAACTTTACATGCTCTCCTGGACTGCAGGCAACAATTACCAGAAGATCAAACCAGCCAAATAACAGTGTGGGTGGGAGAGAAACTCATAAAGTCCCACTCTTAGCTGAGGAGCTATTGGCAACTGATGGCTGCTGGGGCGGAGTATGGGAAAGTCACTTCAGGAATGCAAGCACTGAGAGACTAGCACTGCTCCAGTAGATGATCCCAGATCTATGTGCATACAGGAAGAACTAAATAGACTGTTCTTCATTCTTTAGCAAGCCTAGGAACTCCTTGATGGTGGAAATTATGAAGCACCTCTCTTGGGATCTCCTTAGTACTCTGAAGACTAATCAACATGCATTGGGCAAATTAGCAGAAAACAAATGATTAGTGCTGCAAGCAAAGGCAACACTGCTTCCTGTCAGAGGTGTGGGGGGGTACGCGATAGCCCCCAGAACTGGCCAGTTACCTCACAAGTTTCACATAGCAGGACCAATGAAGAGATAAAAATGTATATTCCATGTAAGTGGTAACCAAATGAAAACAGATATGCCTTAGCATATATATCAGATAAAACTTACTTTACATCAAAAACTGTCTCTAGAGACATTATACACTCACATTACATAATGATAAAAAGTTAATTCAATAAGAATTATAAAATTATGTAGACATAAGAGCACTTGAAACTTAAAAAATAAATACTGACAAATCTAAAATGAGAAATTAGCTGAAATGGAACAGTACTAGGAGATATTACTATCTTAGTTTATAATAAATAGAATATTCAGACAATAAATAAATTCTTTAAAAAAGGAGGCTTGAGGGACAGGAGAGATTGCTCAGTGATTAAAGCACTGACTGCTCTTGCAGAGGACCCAGATTCAATTCCTAGCACCTACATAACAGCTAACAACTGTCTTTAAGTCCAGATCCAGAGTATCCAATGCCCTCATCTAACCACTATGGATATTGCACTACACAGGCGCACTCACACACATGCAGACAATATACTTGTATGCATAAAATAAAGAATAAATAAAATATTTTTTAAAAGGAGACCTGAATACCATTGATCAAGTCAACTCAATAGACATGTAGAACTTTCCACCCAACAGCAGTAGAAGACACACTCTTCACAAGTACACACCAGAATATTCTCTAGGACAAATGAAATGTTAAACCATAAAACAAGTAACAAGAACTCTTAGAAGATAGAAATAATCTCTGGTATCATCACATGGTAACCAAATTCTCTTATACATTAAAAGGCGAGTACATCATGCCAGGAATAGTGCTATGTGTATGTTCGAATCAAAAGATGCTCCAGTGTGGCAAATCCAACTCATGAATTATTTTTTAAGCTCAGTGGTGTACAGTGACAAGCTTAATACACTGGCCAGCTCCTCCTTTGCTAATTTCACTTGAATAGCTTTCCAGTGCTATAGAAAACATACTGTAAAACAAGTGATTTTTAAGCTTAAAATAGAAAATAACAAGAAGAAAAATTTTAAATATGAAAATGAAATACCATACTCTTAAATAACCAATGGTTCAAAAAAATCAAAATACTTTATCTAGAGACAAAGTTGGAAACACAACATAGTAACACTTGTGAGATGCAGCAGCTCCCTAAGGCATAAGCTGATACCAACAATAAAAACCTTCATGGTTAAAGAAGGAAGATCCACAGGGATAACTTAACTTTACACCTCCAGCAAAAAGGAAACGAAGACTGAGGGGAGCCCAAAGTTAGCAACATGAAGGAAATAATGAAGATTGAAGTAAGATTTAAAAAAAAAAAAGACTACAAAGAGGATGAAAAAGTAACCAAAGGTAAGAGTTGGTTTTTCAAATTGGTTGGTCAAACCAAGAAAAAAGAAGAGGATTCAAACAAATAAAATCACAAGTGAAAGGGCAGACATTTCTACAGATACCACATGCACACAAAGGATCAAAAGAAGCCACTGTAAGGAATCATATGTCATAATATTAAGCTACTCATCACCCCAAGATTAGTCCATCTCTCAGAGTTCTTTTTGCAGTGGATTCAAGTTAATACAGAAACCCACAAATGGTCAATTTGCAGAGAATAAGAGATGTAGAGAGCTCAGTCCTAAATGAGACATCTCTATCACTCACATCTCTGACCCCGAGGCTCAGAATCATCATGTAAGAGGAGGCAGAAAGATTGAAAGAGCCAGAGGTAGTGGATGACTGCAGCAAATCAGTGTTTTCCAGACATGATGGAGATGTTACATCCATAAGCTCACAGTGGCTATGACTGCGTGCACAAGACTTCCACAAGATCAAGCCAGTCAAAATGTCAGTATGGATGGGGAAGGGGCTCACAAAGACCCACCCTGGTTGAGGAGCTCATAACAATTAGTGGCTGCTGGAGGAAGGAACGTGGCCCATGAGAGGCTACGTATGCTCCAGCAGATGGTCCTACACCCATCTATATAAAGGGAGCACTAAGTGGATTCAGTGAGTTAAAAAAAAGAGCACACAAATTTGGGAGAGACTAATGGTGGGCAGGGGAGGAATGAAAGGCGAGGGATTTTACCAAAACATGTTATATACATGCGTGTGAAATTCTCAAACAATAAAAAAAAAATTAACCACAAATCGGATAACTTAAATGAAATATATAAACTCCAAAAAAGAAAAAGAAAATAATATACTCCACCTGTGCTAGGTAGTTTTAGTTGGCAACTTGATGCACTTGGGTAGAGGGAATCTCAGCTGGGGAACTTTCTCTATGAACTGGGCTGTGGCCATGTCTGGGGCCCATTTTCTGAATTACTGAGTGAAGTGGGTGATGAACTGTGACCCAGGAGATGTAAACCAAACAAACCTTTTCCTCCCAAGTTGTTTTTGGTCAGTGTTTTCATCACAGCAATATGAAAGCAAACTAGAACAGCTAAAGCTATCCAGTACAACTGACCTCCTTATCAACTTGACACACGAGCATATCACTGTTAAACCAGAAGCTTTCCATTTCTTATCCCTAAGGTATGGTGTTAATATTAACATCACAACATAAAATAGTACAACTTTAAAAGTGCCATAGTCCTTTAAAAATGCAAATACTTTTAACAGTCCCTTTTAGAGGTCACTTAAAAATCCAAAACAAGAGACGTACTGTCTTATTTCAAAAGGGAAGAATCAGGCACAGTTAAGCAACCAAAGTCCAGCAAAGTAGCTCAAGGCTAGACATCTGGGATTCACTCATCATCTTCTGGACTCTAAAGGGTTTTAGTACCACCACTTCTCTGGCTCTACCATCCACAGCACACACAACTTGTCTCATAGGCTCAGTCTGGCTTCACTCTATACCTGCTGCTGGCCATAGTAGTCATCCCATGATCCTACATCTCCAATATGCTGAGGTGTCTACTGAAACTCAGGCCACACCTTCCCCAGGGCGCTCTTCCGGCCTCTCAGGCTACAAAGCCCCAGATTCTCTCCATGACCCATTCAGGCCTTCAACACCAGACCCATGTAGGAGATTCTTATACATTACCAAGTTCTACTTCCAGCTTGAGATGGAGGTTCAGGCCTCCTCTGGACCACAGCTTCTGTGTACTGACCTTGAGGAAATAGTTCCCAGAAGACTTCACCTCAATGATGCTACTCTCTTGTTACCCCTGATTTTTTAAGCCCCAGTGACCCAGCATCAATGTCATAAAGGTTTTACTTGAGTGGTTCTGATCTCTTCTTGATCTGTTGATTCTTCAGCCCCAGTCAACCAGAAACTGCAGTCCCAAGTCCAAGCATCATACAAACAGCCAGGTAGTCTGTGCTTCCCTTGAAACTTTATAACCCAGACCTCTATTGTCTACATCTCTTTCAGCATATCTTCCAAGTTCCTACAGAACAACTCACTAAACTCCAAACATTCAGTGGCTTTTCCAGTCCAAAGCTCCAAATCTTTCCAAGAAACCCCCAAAAACAACTCAAGCAGGTCTGTCACGGCAGTAGTCCACTCTCCGGTATCAATTTCTGTCCTAGTTTGCTTTCATGTTGCTGTGATGAAAATACTACCAGAAATGAATCAAGATTAAATAGAAAATCTGAATTGAGCAATCATGAGTAAGGAGACTAAATCAGTAACTGGAAAACTAGCGAAGAGAAGCTCAGGGTTAGAAAGCTTGAAGGGGGAACTGGTCGCCAAATATTAAAAGAAGTGATGCCAGGTATACTCAAACTCTCCCCTAAAAAATGAAAAGGAGGAACACTTACAAACCCATTATATGAGAGTAACAATACCCTTATGCCAAAACCAGACAAGAATATTCTAGTGTTGCAATGAAAGAAAATTATAGGCTAATATCCCTGATAAACACACATGTCAAAATCCTACATAATTCTGTCAAACTGAATTAAATAGCACATTAGCAAGATAACCTACCATAATCAAATGGACTTTATCTCTAGATACAAGGATGGTAACATATATGAAAGAAAAAAGTCATAATTATATTAATGGATACAGAAAAGTATTTGTCAAAATTCAAAATCTTTTCATGATTAAAAAATATAAGCTCTCAAAAAATTGGTATAATAATTTCCATGTAAACTCAAGCCAGACAAAATCCTAGCATAGACATGGGGAAGTGGGTAAGAAACCACAACCCTTCCTGGGGAACTATTGGCAACCAATGGTTTCTGGGAACCAGAGAGTCAGTCTCATTTAAGAGTGACACTCTTAGTAGGTTGACCAAGTTCAGTGGATGAAGTGCACCGATGAGCATTTTGGGGGAGAGAGAGAGAGAGAGAGAGAGGTGTCTTAGAGTATAGAAAATTAGGTAGGGGTAGTAAGAAGATGCAGATAGGGAAGGGATCTAAATATAATAAAAATGTATGAAGTTAACAAAAATCTAAGTAAAGAAAGGAAAAATTTTTTGAAAAAAATCATCATAAAAGTAACATACCATAATATATAAAGACTATATACGATGTGCCCACAGCTTGCATCATGCTCATGGTTGAAAGCTGAATACTTTTTCCTTAAGATTAGAAGCAAAACAAGGGTGCCTCTTTCTTCCTACTTTTATTCAGCATAATGTTAGAAGTTCTGGATAGAGTAACTAGAAAAGAAAAAAGGAAAGAAAGGGCATCCAAATTGGAAAGGAAGGAATTAAATTACTCCTACTTTCAGATGACACAAATTACACACACACACACACACACACACACACACACACACACACATATATATATATATATGTAGAGAGAGAGAGAGAAAGAGAGAGAGAGACTAAAGTTCATTCTAAAGTGTACTGTTCTGTCTCCAAGTGTTTTTATAGTTTCTGAGAGTTCTTTTGCTATTGATTTCTACTTTTATTCCACTGTGGTCTTATGATACAAGAAATTACTACAATGTTTTGGTCTTTTTGACACAGGGTCTCCCTGTAACCTCAGCTGGCCTGGAACTAGTTATGTAGGGATGTCTGGCTTTGATTTCACAGAGATTTTATATATATATTTCTTCTGTGAAACTACCAAACTACCAAATAAACAAACAAGCAACCATAACTATCCTTATATCTGGTAAAGACTTAAAACCTAGACCAATCAGAAGAACTAAAAAGGGGCACTACATATTAATAAAGAGAATGATCTATCAAGAAAATATAACAATTTTAAACATTTACTCTCTGAATATTAGAGCCCCCCAATTTCATAAAACAAACACTAAAAGGCATAAAGGCTCACATAGGTCCTGACACGATAACAGTAAGAGACTTTAGTACCCCACTCTCAAATTTAGAAAGGTCCTCCAAACTAAATATAAACAAAGACACTTCAGAATTAAATCATACCATACATTAGGTGGACTTAACAGATATGTGCAGAATATTCAACAACATATAGGGAATACAGATTCTTCTCAGCAGTACATGGAACCTTCCCCCAAACTGATCACATTGTAGGCCACTAATCAAGACATAACAAATACAAAAAAAAACTGAAATAGCCAGGCATGGTGGTCCTCACCTTTAATCCCAGCACTTAGGAAGCAGAGACTGGAAGATCTCTGTGACATCAAAGCCAGCCAGGTCTACAGAGCTAGTTCTGGGTGAGCTGAGGCTACAGGGAGATCCTGTGTCAAAAAGATCAAACCATTGTATAAATTCTTATATTCCTTAAAACCGCAGTGGAATAAAAGTAGAAATCAATAGCACAAGAACCCACAGAAACCATAAAAATACTTGGAGACTGAACAGTACACTTTAGAATGAACAGTGAGTCATTACAGAAATCAGAAAGGAATATTTAAAACTCCTGGAGTCAAATGAAAATGAGAATATAACTTACCAGTACCTCTGAGGTACAGCCAGGGGAGCCTTAAAATAACGTTCATAACTATAAATGCTCAAATGTTTTAAAAATCTAGACAGATCTCAAATGACCTAATAATGCATCTCAAGTCTCTAGCAAGACAGCAAGAAGCCAATTCCAAATCTGGTAGATGACAAGAGATAAAGAAGACTAGGGAAGAAATTAATGAAATAGAGACTAAAAGAACAATACACAGAATAAACTGAACAAAGAGTTGGTTCTTTGAAAAAGCTAACAGTATCAAAAAGCTCTTACCCAAACTAATAAAGAGAGAGAGAAGATTCAAATTCACAAAATTAGAAACAAAACTGTGTTGTTAAAACAATCTCTAATGAAATCCAAAACATTATTAGAAATTCATCATCAAAATGCTTTGAAAACTTATATTCCAAAAAAGCTGGAAAAACTAGAAGACATGGCTGAATTTATAAGTGTATATGACCTACCAAAATTAAAGCCGGAAGATACAAATAACTTAAGAAGTTTCATTATAAACAATGAAATCGAGGTTGTCATCAAAATCTCCCCACAAAGAAAAGATTAGATGAATTGACTGATGAATTCTATCAAACTTTTAAGGAAGATAATAATATCAACACTTCTCAAATTTTTTCACAAACTTGAAAAGGAAAGAATTCTATTCCCATTATTATCCTGATACCAAAACTGAATAAAGACACAACAAAAAAGAAATTTTCAGACCAAGTTCCTTGATGAACACAGATGTAAAACCTCTTAACAATTAGAAAATACAATCTCAAAAAAGTTTGAATAGAGGTAGCCTTTATTCATTGTTAGATAATGCTCTTCTCAGAAGTCATAAATTATTAAAGAAAAGTCCCAGTGTCAGGTCTGGGCCATCTCCCTATGAGTTGTTGGCTAGTTAGGCCCCAAAGGCCTCCCAAACAATGCTAGCTGCTGTCATTGGTTTTACTTGTCCACCAGAACTGACGGTAAGGCCCTATGACTGAAGATGCAGTACACTCTGATCACAGGCCCTGGAGAAATTGATCTAGAGCCAGACTGGAAGTTTCCTCCACGCTGGATAGCCTTCATGGGTGAGATGCTGCTGCGGGAGGAGAAAATTCTTTAATACCCAGTTGTACCCTGAGAGCTACAATAATGACCCATCAGGCAAGATATACCCTCTGGGGCAACAGAGGCATGACTTTTGGAAGCAAGAGTTGCTTTCCAAATTTGATTTGAGGGTAACTCCACAGAGGGAAACTCATGCCTGATTCTATAAACCTGGTGAACAGCCCGTGGCTGTGGAGGTCATAGACCACAGGGGCAAACCTACTACTATTATTTTGCTAAATAATTATATTTTCAAATTACCCTCTAAATATTCATGTTCATACCCATAGATGCGTGCTGTGATCAGCCTTTATCGGAGAGGTTTCCTACAGCAGCTGCCAGTGGTTAAGGTAGAAAACTATAACTGGTCAAATTGACAAGAATAAGTGACCATGGGCTGTTCATTGCTAATGGAGAGCTATATCACCCTCTCCAAGGCTTAGGGAACATCACAGAAGACAGAGAAGAAGGTAAGAGCTGGAGGATGGGGAGCTGTGTAGCAAACACACAAGCTATTGCCATTGCTTTTAGTTACTCTCCAGAACTTGACAGTAAGACCCTATTGATGAAGAAACTGCGTATCTGAGTCATAAAACATGGAGCGATCAAGCAGGTACTGGCCTGGATGAGCTTTATCCCTATTTGCTAGCTTTTATAGTTCTAGAAGGTACTGTTCATGCTACCAGAAGAGAAAAGCAATATTCAGCCTTACCCAGCTGTAAATCCTGCAAGCTACAATAATGACTGGCCTGGCAAGAGATGCCCCCTAGTGCCACAGTGGCATGAATGCTGTGGGAGTGACCAGCCACCCTCTGATTGAATTCAAGGCCAGCTCCACAAGGTGGAATTCATACCTTGCACTGTTATTAGGGCCAAGAACCATGGCTAGGTAAGTCATGGGTTTTAGGAGAGCACCTGCCAATAATATTCTACTAAATGGACATGGTACTAAAATGACTCCTAATGACTTATATGCCCAGAGTGTATTCCCCAACCCTCGTAGAGAAGCTTCTTGCAATAAAAAGCAGTTTTCACAGAAACCCACAACTGGTCAACATGCAAAGAATATGAGACGGTGGAGTCTTCATCCCTAAACAAGACATCTGTATCACACCCCTCATCCCAAGTCTCAGAAATTTTCATGGAATAGGGGCCAGAATATCCATGATAGCCAGAAATGGTGGGTGACTACAAGGAAACAGTGTTTCTAGAAGGCAGAGACCTCCCAGGAATTGTCACAGAAAGCTCAACATCTGCTGCAGGGCAAGGCAGACAAAATCCCAGCGTGAAGGGGAACGTAAGCATGACTATCAACCCCTAAGCTGAGGAGCTATTGTATTTGATACCTGCTGGAAGAGGAAGTCAGTTTTAAGGAGGGGACCACTGTTAGTCTGACCACACTCCAGGGAGGGTTCCACACCCAAGAGGAATTGGGCAACACAAACTGGACAGGATAGGGGGAGAAAAGCACATGACGTTAGGTGTGTAGGGAGACGGAGTGACGAGGAGAATATGATCAAAGTGCATTGTATAAAACCCTCAAAGAATTAATGAAAATATTTTTAAATCAGTAGGCATCATATACGTCAATGATGGACTCGTGAGCAAACTGCCTCTCTTGATGCAGAAGTGGCACTGTTATCTGGGAGGTGACCAACAGCTGTCTAAATGGACACAGAGCCCTCCCAGTTGGAGGGAACTCATGGGGTCCTGTAATTAGAACCAAATACACACGGCTGGAGAGGTCACAGATCCCAGAGAAAACCCTACTTCTGTCATAACTGTAGACAAATGAAATTTCTTGCCATATGCTAAATATGGATCCTTACATTTATAGACAAACATTCAGTATATCACTCATCAAAGAAGTTTCATTTTGCAACAGATTGAGACTACAGCAGAATTCCACAACTGGTCACACACAGAGAAGATATGTCAGCCCTACATGACATATCTACAGTGAAACCTCTATAGCTAAGGCTTGTGAAACATAAACAGGGAGTTGAAAGAAAACTGGTACATCCTCAGTTCTCACCAGCAAAGCTTCCTTATACAACAGAGTGTGATGCACATAGAAGGCCACAACTGGCTATGTTTTAGAGAAAGTATGTGTCCCTGGATAGGAATCCTATATTAAACCTCAGCCACCCACAGCTCAAGGACCATTGCAGAAGAAAGGGCAGAAAGATTGTAAGAGCCAGGATTCATGAACATGGGGAAACAGAGGCTTCAGACCACTGGAAGCTGGCTCATGTGAACTTGCAGCCATGGTGGTGGCATACACAAAACTCACGCCAACTCAATCAGAAAGGAGCCCAGTGTGGAGCAAGTGAAATGGGCGCCAGCCCCAGACCTAACCTGGGAACTGTTGGCAACTGATTACTGCTGTGTGAGCGAGAGTAGATCGTCTTTAAGATCTCTAGATAGACTGACTAGACTCCAGTAGATGAACATGCACCAAGGGACATCTGGGTACAAAAGCTTGACCAGAAAGGACTTAACATATATGACAGAAAAGCATGAGATCTGATGCGGGGAGGAAGGGGTTGTAGAAGGGGAGCAGGGAGCACAATGGGGGGAGGGGTCTAAATTTGATTAAGAACTAGTATATGAAATGCACAAAAATTTCAATAAAAGTTATTTTAAAAGAAAAGAAATTAGAGAAAATATCTCATTTATAATAGTTCAAAAAAATATAAAGTACCTATGAATAATCCTAAACAAGGACGTGAAAGACCACTACAATGAAAACTTGAGAACTTCAAAAAGAAAGCAAAGCAGATATGAGACACTGGAAAGAACATCCGAACTCCTGGGTTCCTAAGAATTTACAATGTATAAAATTAAGAACAGGCTGATCCCCTGATTTTCTAAGCAAGAAGTTGCTCATTTCTAAATGAGCATATTGTTTTATTTTTAGCACTAAACTTGGGAGAAGCTTCTTAAGAAACCTGTTTGAAAGGATTGATGATATAGAACATGTGAGGTTGTCCCATCTTGTGTATGAAACAAAGTTGATCTTTTTCTTGAGTTCCTTTACTTTTGTAACTGTACTTGTATATTTAAAAATGCTACATTATTTGCTTTTAAAAATGTTTAAAATGTGACCTACATACAGAACATTGTAAATGGCTAGAAGACAATGTGAGCATACTATAACTTAAAAAGTGTTTTACTCAAATGATGAGCCTTAAGTTTAATCTGAGACACTTTGAGATGGAAACTTAATGTGTGTCTGTAATAATCTTTGAAGCACCTAGAAATAAAATTTTTGCCTACTTCACTAAGAAAAGTCACCCGATTTTTCACAAAGGTGTCAAAAACACACAGCAGAAAAAAAAGACAGCCCATTCAGCCAATTGTGCTGACAAAACTGGATATCCACCTGAAGAAAAATGAAATTAGATCTGTATCTTTCACCCAGTACAAAAATCAATTCAAAGTAAATCAAAGAACCAAAAACTCAAAATGCTAAACCTGCAGAAGAAAAACACTTCAAGATACAGCTACAGTCATGGACTTTCTGAGTAAAAACGCATGCGAAAGCAACTCAGTCCTATCTAACTGCAACTTATTACCCTGTGACCATCACCTTCCAACCCCCTTGTTTCCTCCACCTGCCTCTCTCCTCCCTTCCCAGCTTACTCAACACTAAACACCTATGAGGTCAACATTTCTGAACTGCATTTGAGTGAGCTCATGGGAGATCATGTCTTTTTGTGACTCGCTTATTTTGCTTGACCATAATGATCTCCAGTTCCACCATGTTGCTGCAGATGACGCAATTTCATTCTTCCTATAGCTGAATAAGATTCCATTGTGTCTATGAACCACATGTTTTTACCCATCATCAGCTGGTGGACATTTAGGTTGTTTCTTGTGCTGCAGAAAACGTGGGCATGCAGATGAGTCTGATTCCATGGCAGAAAAGTGTTACATAGAACTGTCACAAATGATGCACTCAGCATCAAGAGACAGTGAAAGCTAAGAATTTAAGCATTATATGTAAGTTCATGAAATCTTCACTTAAATGCATCCCACTCAGAAATTTTAGATTTAGAGGCAGCTTTTGTGATCTACAATTTCCCCCTGTATTTTCTGTACATGTTACATAGTACAGAAACCCATAATGGCCCTCAGAATCAACAGTGAAATGCCAGCATTCTCAATAATGCTCACAGAGTCCATCTTCAAAGATGCAAGATCTTTCTAAGTCATCACCATATAATGTAAGCAAAGTTGTTTCAGTTGTTTACAGGAATCTAATTTAAGAAGTGCAAGACCCACAATTCTGAAGGATATGACAGTGACTGTGCCCCTGCTAGCACGAGCAATTGGTTTCACTGATTTGTTCTGAAATAGATTTCAAAGGTGGTAAGTAAATGCCCACTTTAATTGCAAAGCCTGTAATATAGCTCACAGGTCCTTAAACCATGCTCGTAGCCCAAAATGGAGTTGGGCAACTGAAAACAAGGGTTGTGAAAATTTTGACAATAGTAAAAGGTTTCTAAACATGTCACAACCAAATATTGATTCAAAATCAACACATAATGAATCCCAGATGTTTCTGTCAGTGCACCCAAGTGTCTTATGGTATGACTTCATGATGCATTCAGTCTTGAACACAGTTTGAATGCAGTCATGTCATATAGTGCCAATGGACACAGCTCAGACCCAGTACTACTGTATGCTGTAAACTGCAGTGCTTTAACTGCACAGTTAAGTTTTCTGCTCTTACAAACTCATAATGGTTAGCTATGATAAACAAAGACTTGATTTTCCTATTATCCTTCCTCGGCAAATAACTGTCAAATTAATAAATCTTTAGATTGTATCATATTAGATTTTTAAAGTTATTCTTTGAGTTGTTGACATCAGTTTCATTTTAAAAACATTAAATGAATTTGGGCATGAGATTAGGACAAAATTTGCAACAAGCTCTAAAATGGCCCTAAATTTACTTCTGCCATTTTAGACTACATGTTTACTGCAAAGCAGCAGTCTCAGCATTGACAATTATAAAAATCAAAGTATCAACTGACTCTGAGAAATTTTGATGATGCTTTACATCATGCAGTATCAAATCTTCAACTGAGATCTAATTGTGTAAAATTAAATAAGCACATTCATTGCATTAGTATACAATTAGTATACCCAGATTTGACTCCCAGTAGCTAACAACCATCTATAACTCCAGTTCCCAGGGACCTAACACCCTCCTGTGACCTCCATGAGCAGGGCATGACACAGGTGCACCTACCTACATGCAAGCAATACACTTGTACACATAAAATAAAAATAATAAATAACATATTTTAAATAAATAAATTCCTTTATGATTTATTATCCATATTTTATTAGTATACCTATACCTATTTTATACATCTATATTCATAGGGTTGTATAAAAATATTTTGGTGAAAAGGATTGTAAGTGGAAAAAGTTTAAGAAGACCATAGATTATCGTGTCACATAAATAGACACTACCTGCCACCATTGACAAGACCTTACAGTAATACAAGAGAAAGTAACAGTTATGAGGAGAAGGAAAGAAGAAAGTGACCATTAACGAATATAAACCAACTTGGCTATTTCAGGACAGGTGCTGAGAACCTAAATCTCACCTTCACTTGGAATTAGTTTCCTCTAGCCCCTGCCTCACCCCATCTTCAGATGGGGATAATACAAGAAGTGTGTTAAAGCAATCCAGAATCTCTCAAAATGTTGGCATTTTTTTATCCAACACAGGACCCAATGGTGCTTTCACAGGTGATGCTGCACCCACACGGGCACATATATCTTGCATAGTAGAGTGCATCAGCCTCTCCTAGAGGACATAAGGTCTGCAGTGCTCCTGAGTCCCAGCTGCTAGCTAGAATTCCTTCCCAACAGCCATCAGGAATGTAGGCATGGAGCTCACATTTGTAATTCCAGCTGTGGAAAGCTAAAGCAAGGGAATCGCCTTGAGTGAGTTCCTACACAGTGAGTTCCAAGCAGCCTGGGCTATCCAGTGAGACCCTGCCTCTCTCCCTCCCCTTCAAAAGGAGAAATGAATGGGTGAAAGAATGGAGAACTGCATGAGCTCTCAGTGAGATAAATCAAAGGGCTCTTCCCTCTGGAACATCAGGGCAGGAGCAGTATTAAGCACTGCTGACTACTACTGATGGTGTTAAATGCAAATAACACTGATAGTTCTCTGTTAAAGCTTTAGTTAGGTCTTTAATGTGAACACCCATTTAATGTTTTCTGCAAATGATTAGAATTGTCTAAGAGTAGCCATTTGGCAGGCCCTTCTCTTGTGCCTGACCATCTTGAATGCGGAATTGTCAGGCAAGCAGCCACTTTAATGGCAAATGGCCACAGTGTCATCATGACCACCCAGCTGATTTAGGCACTTTTTAATCACTCTGGGGGCACTTTAGCAGTTTCAGAGGACCACTACAACTACAAGACATACTTGGCTGTGATCACTCCAGACACCTGCATTGGCCTTAGAAAGCAGCATTCTACCAGTACTTAGGAGGTAGAGGCAGGAGGATCAGAAGTTTAAGGTTATCTTTAGCTGTACACAGTCAGCTTAAAGCCAGTCTGGACAGCTAATCAAGGCAAGCCTTGGTGAACTCTATATAACTGTTTAACCTGAAACTGTTCTCACTCAAGCCAAAGGAGAAGCAGTTCTCCTCACGGCCCAGCAGAATGCTTGGGATTCCTGCACACATAGATATTCATTTGTATAAAAGTCTTCTGTGATTGGTGCATACACAGACATTCATTTGTATAACATCTTCTGTGATTAGTTTGTCTTCCCTCCTTCTATAAGTTGGCTGTTCCATCCACCTTTCAAGACAGTTGGAAGAGAGTTGGAGAGATGGCTCAGTGGTTAAGAACACTGGCTGCTGTTGCAGAGGACCTGGGTTCAATTCCCAGCAACTTGGTAGCTAACAACCGTCCTTAACTCTAGTTCCAGGGGATCTGACGCTCTCTTCTGGCCTCCATAAGCATTGCACATATGGGTGTACTTATAAACATGTTCATAAAACACATAAAATAAGATAATAAATAAACATTTTTAAAAGGAGTTGGAGACATGGCTCAGCAGTTAAGAGCATTGGCTACTCTTCCAGAGGAACTAGGTTCAGTTGTTGGCACCCACATGGTGGCTAAAAACCATCCATAACTCCAGTCAGGGGATCTGAAGCCCTCTTCCGGCCATCACAGGCATTACATGCACAAGGCATACAGCAAACACACAAGCAAAACACACATACACATAAAATAAAAATGAATTAAAATTTTAAAAGACATTTGAGAAAAACCTTCTTGTGCTATGTGGTTCAAATAAAAGGGTCTTTCTCTTAACTGGTCTTTTCCTACCTATTTTTGACCTTTATCATTAGTAGGGCAGACATCAAAGCAGCAGCAAAGGCAGCAGCCAGGGTAGGAGTATCGACTTGAGGGACGATGAAGAATTTCAGGGAGGGGCCATGCAGAAACAAGGAACAGAGGGAGCAGAAACAGCAAAGGTTGATGGACTCAGAGCAGGAGTAAGAGAAGAAGGAGAACTGAGGCTAAAGACAGAGAGAGACTGTGATAAGACAGAGAAAAGAAAATGTGGCCCCTGGAAGCTAAAATACTTGTCAGAAGCTGTCAAGCCTGAAGGACTAACAGTCTCAGATACAATAAGCTTGAGAACTGTAACACCAGCCACCATCAAGGACGAGGGTCTGGACATTCTACTGTGTTCTGACGAGAGCCAGAACACTAGGCATCTAAGAGCTATAGCACTGGTTGTGGTAGAGTCAAAGGTCCCAGCATTCAAGGCTCATTGAACTCTAATACTGATTGCTTGCTGCTGTCTGTGATAATACTAATTTGTATTAGTTTGCTTTCTGTTGCTGTGATAGAAACACTGATCACAGGAATTTATTAAAGGAAGAGTTTATTTAGCTTACGGTTCCAAAGGGGCAAGAGTCTGGGGGTTAGGGGGCATGCTGACAGAGGTGGCTATAGTACATGCAGCAGCTAGGCACTCACATCTTCAAGCAGGCTGTATGGTAAATTCAGAATTCTCTCTGAGGTTTTTGCTTCATTCCATGGCAAGTCCCGCCCTCTGACCAATAAGGAGGCAGGAAGGCAGGGAAAGAGGCGGAACAACATAGTGGCGAGCCCTGGGGAGGCACAGATTGAACCCACGTGGGAAGAAAAATGCCCCGGCCCCAGGCCCATGCAGAAGGCCAGACCCAGGAGGCAGCATGCCAAGTCCCTGCAGTCCTAAGGATCATGTGAGTGAAAGTGAAATGCTGGCTGGGAATGGACTAAGAGACCTGTGCGTGGCCATCGCGGACTTTGTGGGTGGGCCACTGGTACCCAGCAACTTTGTAAACTTTGCTAAATAAATCAGTCTCTCTAAATGGAAGCTCAGTTTCCGTTTTATCCAGCTGGATTAACCAGACCCCACCTGCTAACGCGTGAACAATAAATTTCATGGGAAAAATGGCGTAGTCAAGCAGGGTCCGGCTGGCACAAACGGAAAATAGCTCAGTGGTTAGGAGCACTAACTGAGCTTACAGCAGACCTGCAAGAGGGAATGCAGACAAACGAAGTTCTCGCATGGCTGTTACAGTGGATCCTCAAGTGGCTAATTAATTTAATATTGCCAAAGCCAGTAATGTCTGGGGGAGAAACCCCAGGATGGGAGCCCGCTTGTGGCTGGCATGGGGTGGCACATTTACTGAGCCATTGGGCCTCACCACAGGATTATGGTGATACTCTGAAAGCAGCAGAGGGACTGAAGCAGACTTTGAAAACTCTGCTGGATGGAAAAGAGCCAAGACTCCAGCAGGTGATGGCTGAGGCAGCATGGCCTCTGCTATGTGTGATAAAAAACTTATCTCAAACAGAGATTATAGCCCAGAGAGAGACTGAAGAGTTAAGAGAGAGATTAAAGCAAGAGAGGGAGATAAGACTGACCTTTTCTGCATCAGCCACTGACCCCACTAATAAATTAAATAAAAAGGAGAAAGCACGCAATGGACAGGAAGGAAGCAACCCAGAAGAAGATAAAAATACATCTCAGGTTCAACCTGTAATACAGAAGGAAATATCTAAATGTCAAAATGCTGATGGAGGCCTTAACAAATCTAAGGACTTAGTGAATAAAGGGTTTTCAGCCCTAGAGCTGCTGGAAATAGGGAGGACATTCAAACAAGCTGCAAAAGAGCCTGTCATCACCTGGCTCCTGAGAATATGGAACAGAGGAGCAGATGAAATTGTTTTCAATGCTGCAGAAGCAAGACAGCTGAGCAACATAACCACTCATCCCTCCTTGAGACTTAAGCTGCATAACCTGGCACAATACAAGGGAAAGCAGTCACTGATGAACTGGCTTGTGCATGCTACAGGAGACACTTGGTCATCACCAGTGGAGATCCTCATGAATTCCAGGAGCTGGAGTATGGCACAAGAAGGACAGGTGCTGTTAAGAGAACCGGGCATGAGGAAAGCAATATACAGTAGTCCTTTCACTGGCCCTGGTAGGACTATGTTTACTAGAGATCTAATGAGAGATTTCATTGAACAAGGACCTCGACTTTGGTATGCAGCTTTGGTGTCCCTACTGGATCCCCAGGTGGGGCAGAAGCTCTACAAGGCCAGAGAGGCTTTGACAGGTTTAAACAATGTGGGCCAGCATGTGGAGTATGTCTGTAGAAAAATAGAGAGACCTAAAAAACAGAAAGGGAGGTCTGCTTGACTTACTGTAGACAAATGTGGAGAGACTTGTGTTTAGCCCAAGTTCCTAAAGAAAAGATTGATAAAAAGCCAAATTCTGTGCTAAAGCAGCTCTGGGAGGCTTTGAGCCCTGAGAAACAGTTCACAAAAGGTACACAGAGGATGAAGCTTATCCAAGGGGTGGATACTAACCTCCCTAGTGTAAGAGGAGGACATTTCTCCCCTGTGACTGGCTATTCGAGGGGTGGAGACAATTTGCCTGGCCAGGGCCTCTCCCAACAGCCAGGTGTGGGCAATGGAGAGACCACAGCTAGGGTCAGGAATCAGATCCAGGGTCTCCCTGGCCCTAGGAATCAACAAGTGTGACAGGGGCAAGGAAAACCTTATTCTTCCTTGGCCCTATGTAGGACCAGGCAGTTTGGGCCAACATCAATGAGGTTGGCAAGGATACAGGAATGCATGGAGGCTCCATGTGATAACTCTGGGACACTAAATGGATTCCTGATAATAACTAAAGACAGCAAAGGACTGGCTAATTTTCCATGCTATGTTAGACCTTGTATGTGTATGTAATGTTAACTTCTGAGTGTTTTACAGATATGAAACTGGGTTGAGAGATGTCAAGTACACTTGAAGGAACAAGAATGGAATGTAACTCATATAGGATACCAGGGTAAGGTATAGCTGTGGAATTCTGTGAGTTCTATGGGCCTAGGCCTACAGATGTCAAAGCGTAAAGGTATACTTTACAACAATATATGATTGTTGACTAGCAATTCCAGTACCAAGCATGGGTTGACCCTCCCTATGAGCTGTTGGACAATGGGGGCTTGAAAGTCCCCTCTACCAAACAAAAGGCAGTTGCCACATTATAATGCTGGCCATGCACTGGAAATGGACGGTAAGGCCATATTACTGAAAATGTGACATGGCTTAAGCATGGAGAGAGAGATCTACCTGGGACTGAGCTAAAGACTCCCTACAAATGGATGACTGGCCTTCATAGTGCTAGAGGGCACTACGCAGACCGCCGTGGGAGAATGGTCCTGAAAAGCTCTGCTTAATGACAGATCTTACATGCTTCACTGTCAGATGCTCTGCAGGTGTAGTAGAGGCTCATCTGATATGTGCAACCTCAGCATATTCATAATTGGATTTAAGGCCCACTCTTCAGGGATGGAACACATGTCTGATATAAAAAGAAAAAAGGGGTTGACTCCCAATGGTATTAAAAGAAGTTATAGGCCCCAGTAGAGAAACTACTGTGATTGTTTGTGAGGTGAATATAATACATCCACTGTCTAGACAGTTGTGTTTGTAATGGTCTATGTGAATGTTACTGCTTTCCTTTATGGCTATTGCTGTATTGTTATGTTTTGCTTGTTTTCCAGAGAGAAAGGGATGGATTGTATGGTAAATTCAGAATTCTCTCTGAGGTTTTTTTTTCCTATTTCTTCATTCCACATCAAGTCCCGCCCTCTGATCAATAAGTGGGCAGGAAGGCAGGGAGAGAGGCGGAACAACATGGCAGTGAGCCCTGGGGAGGCACAGATTGAACCCACGTGGGAAGAAAAATGCCCCGGCCCCAGGCCCACGCAGAAGGCCAGACCCAGGAGGCAGTGTGCCAAGTCCCTGCAGTCCTAAGGATCATATGAGTGAAAGTGAAATGCTGGCTAGGAATGGACTAAGAGACCTGTGCGTGGCCGTCGCGGACTTTGTGGGTGGGCCACTCGTACCCAGCAACTTTGTAAACTTCACTAAATAAATCAATCTCTCTAAATGGAAGATCAGTTTCCATTTTATCCAGCTGGATTAACCAGACCCCACCCGCTAAGGCATGGAGAATAAATTTCATGAGACACAGGCACAGGAAGCAAAGAGCAACTGGTGATCCAGCAAGGCTTAAGAACTCTTTAAGCCCACCCCCAGTGACATGCTTCCTCCAGCATGGCCACATCTTCTAAGACCTCCCAAAACAGTGCCATCAACTGGGGACAAAATGTCCAAATACTTAGAGTCTCACAGGGACATTCTCATTCAAACCACCACATCACTGCTGTTGAAAGCTGGGATTTGCAGTTGTTTTCAAGTTTCAAGGCTGCTAGAATTATAGCCTCAGAGCGATAGACCTCCCACCCTCTCTTCTAGAGTCTTAAGACTCTGGCTTCTAAAGCCTGGTGAGATATCTCTCACCTTAGAGCTTGGAACTGTAAGCCTCTGGGTCTTTCAGCACAGTACCTAGGCTTGGGCACCCAAAGACCTATGACTGCCAGCACTGAATGAAAGTATCCTCACCTGTTCACAATTGCCATCCTAGTATAGAAGGACCTCAAACAGCTGATTGGTAATGTGGTAGTCTGAAAGAAAATGCCCCTCATAGGCTCAAGTATTTGAACTCTTTGTCTCCAGTTGGTGGTGCTGTTTGGGGAAGTCAGAGGACTTAGGAGTTGCAGCCTTGCTGAAGGAAGAACATCCCTGGGGCAGCATTTGTGAGTTTAGAGCCTCACCCAACTTCCAGTTTGCTCTCTCTGCTTCATGTCTACAGCTTGAAGATGTGACCCCTGAGCTTTAAGTTCCTGTTGCCATGCCTGCTACCCACTGCTGTGCTTCCCCACCATGACAGAGTCATTCCTCTGGAACCATAGCCAAAATAAACTTTTCTTCTATGAGTTGCCTTTGCTCATGGTGTTTTATCATAGCAACAGAAAAGTAACAAATATGGGTAATAACATTGCTTCTCTGGGAGTTGTGGACCATAAGTATGGTACCCAAGGGGATAGTATCAACTTGATGAAGCCTTAATGCCACAAATATAGTCCCAAGAAGTACTAAGGGTGGACAGAGTTAGAGGTGCTATGAATCTATCCACCTTCCCCATAGCATTGGCCCTTATGTGAGAAAAGCTATTCAGACTTAAACCCTGCATCACATGAAAACTAGAACAAGCAGAGCCTGCAGAGGCACAGCAGAGTGGACTGTAAACCGCTGAGAGACACTGGCCAACTCTCTAATGAAAACAAGCAAAATAAAGTAAATACAGCTTATACATTATACCTTCATTGATAGATAATCACTGCTACACCCAAGAAGGAAGATGTGCCCAAGAAGCTTAACTGGACCATAGGCACAAGCTGATGCTAGAACACAGGGCTTTGAGGGATTTGAGCTACAGGGAATATGGAGCTATGAGGGATGAGAAGGCAGACACTGGCATGTGGAAGCAACACGTGTCATAAGGGACTAGGGGAAGGTATGAGTTGTGAGGGACTAAGATCAGTGTTGTAACACAGTACTATGGGAGTTGGGAGCAGGTTCAGGAAAATGTGTTTATGAAGGATTGGTAGCAAATGCTGTAAGGGATGGAAAGGTTCTTGAACATGGAACTGTGAAGCATGGGCAGTGGATGCTGGACATTGGAGGTTCAGGGAGATGATGCTAGAACATGCAGCTGTGAGGGAAGGAAGGTGCATTCTAGAATATGTGGGTATACAGGATTTGGGGAAGGTACTGGAACATTAATCTGCAAAGGATTCTGGGTGGATGCTGAAACATGAAATTCTTGTTGATGGGGTTGGGGCTATAATATGGAGCTATAGAGGGTGAGACAAGTGTTTGAGCCTAGAGCTGTGACTGACAGGCCAGGAGCTAGAGCCTGGAGCTGTGACTTATAGGCCAGGAGCTAGAACCTGGAGCTGTGACTGACAGGCCAGGAGCTAGAACCTGGAGCTGTGACGGATAGGGCAGGTGCTGGAGCATGGAGCTCTCTGGAATTAAGGCAGGTTTTGGAATATGGGGATGTGATGGATGTAAGGTATGTTCTAGAACATGCAGCTATGAAGGGTTGCAGGCCTTTTCTCTAACATGTAGCTGTGAAGGATCAGGGTAGGTGCTAGAACATGGGGCTGTGAGGGATTGGGGTGAGCGCTGGAACACGAACATGGACCTATGTGTGATTAGGGAAGATGCTGGTACTTGGAACTGTGAGAGATAGGATGGAGATTCTTGAATATGGAGTTGGGGGGATGGAGGCAATTTCTGGAACTTAGGGCTTTGGGGAATTTGGGGAAGGTCTGGAACATATAACTGTGATTTGGGCAGGTGCTTAATCATGGAGTTGTGAGGGATGAGGAGCAAGTGTTATAGCATGGAGATGTGGAGAACTGTGACCAGCTTTAGGACACGGACCTAGGAGGAAGGGAGATAGAATGTGGAATGTAGACATATGAGGATTGAGGTGGGCTCTGGAACGTGGGGCTGTGAGGGATCGGGGGGTGAGTGCTGGATACAGAGCTCTGAAGACTGAGGCACACTCATCTGTGAGGAATTAAGATGCTCGCTTGAACATGGAACTGTGAGATGAGAAGCGGGCTCTTGAACATGGAGCTGTATGAGATGGTGGCAGGTTCTAAACATGGAGCTGTGAGGGATTGGGAGCAGGTGCTGGAACAGAGCTATGAAGTACTCTCAACGCAGATGTGTGAGAGATGGAGGCACTTCTTGAACATGGGTAGGGAGGGTTCTGTAGCACAAGGCTCCAGAGGATTGGGACTTGGCACTGAAACCAGAACTATTAAGATGGGGTGGGTGCTGGTGATGGAGCTCTCTGGAGTTGCAGTGGGGATGTGGAGCTGTTAGGGACTGGAACACGGACCTTCCTGTGAGGAATGGGGAAAGGGCATTTAGGGAGTCCATGGCATTTAGGGTTTGGGGACAGGTGCTGAAACATGGAACTGAAGGACTGAGAATGCCAGCTGGAAGAGCTGTGAGGAACACAGGCGGGTTCTAGAACAGGCTGTTGGGGGTCGGGTGCAGTTGTTGGAACATGGAACTGAAAGGGCTGGGGACAGGTTCTGAAACACAGAAGCTGTGAATGACTTGGAGATGCTGGAACGTGCTCCTGAGGTCTCTATAAGGTCTCTCTGCGGGGTCTGCCACCTCCCTCTGTCCTTCCCAGAGTCGGGGTGTGTTGTTATAAGTGGCCTCGATTGCATGGATAAGTGATGGTTGCAAAAAGTCCATCAAAGGGATGCAGCCTCTGAACCTCACACCATAACCAGCTCGACCTTAGGCAAGAACAGGCTTTAGAGGGATAGAAGCTTCCATGGAATACATTGTTTATGTGGTACGAAGACAGCATTGTGGGCGGCCCTAGTGAGGCTATATAGCAAGTTCCGAGTCGATCTTCTCCAGACCCTGCCTCTCCCACCTGAGTTGAGGCTCCATGGGATCCCCAGGCCACTGTGTCATTGTGCTTCCAGAGGCTGCCTTTCTCCCCTGCATGTCTTGTCAGTTCCTGACTTTGTACTTGTTTACCTCTATGTGTTTCATCTGATGTTTCCACTGCGCAGCTCCTCACACTGCAGGACCTAAGGACAACATATATTCTAAAATTCAAATACTTTCTTCTTAAGGTTTGTACTCCCCCATACTAGGCTAATTTTCTTGCCTGTTAATATTTTGCAGAGTAATAGATCCTACCGTTTGTATGTACTGCAAGAATCACCTTCCTGCAAGGAAGGCTGAACCTGCAGAACCTCGCAGCTGTGCTTTTAATACTGAAACAATGAAGTGACTTAGACAAGGTCATATAATTATAAACCATAGACATGAGACTATGTGCCCCGGTCAGTCACATCACAGGCTGCAATTTTTCCCTAAATAATCCTCTGTTGACTGGGAGGAGTGCTTATACAGATCACAGAAAGGAAAAACTCAGGAGGATCATATCCCTGAATTTACAACATTAATTTCCTAAGATACAAAGTCCTATATAAAAAAAAGTCTCCATATAAAGAAACTATAAAAGCTTAGCTACAGAACTGAAGTCGAGGTAACTCTTCTAACTGAAGAATCACAATATCTAGCCACTTTACCTCAAATCCACTTGGAAAATGTGGATAATACCCAAAGCTGTTTTTTTATGACTGTATCTTTGAAGGCTGAAATACACTAGGTTAAACAGCAGGGCACTAGTTCAAGGTAGTGTAGGAAGCACGATAGACAGAACCTAAGAGGACTCTGTCAAGACCAATAAGAGCGGACTGAGCAAGGTCAGCGCCATCTGTGCAGTGAAAAGTTCCTACAGACAGAAGGCCGCGCGTGAATGGGGAGAGTTCGGAAGGCAGCGAGTGGGCAGCACTGGAGCCTCATAGCCAGTGAGTCCTTCTCCCCCTCTGAGGAACCGTCTGACTTGCCTCTTTCCTGCATACACATGAAGCTCTTCTATCACATCCCAGCGTGTTACCACACGCAAGTTCAAAGGGGAGTGTGGGTAGCCCACTGGACACCCCAACGACCTTAGTACCTTCCCATTGAGCTGGCTAACCACTTGCAAAGTTCCCAGAAAATCTTGCTCCCTAGCAAATAGGGGAAGATAGAAATGGCGGCGGGGACCCAGCAGGCAAGTGGTGCAGCGATAAGTAGCACCAAGAGAAACGAAGGCAGCACAAACCGCAGGGGGCCAGCGGGGCCCTGCTGCTGGCCGCTCAGACACGCGCCCATGAAGGCCAGCCTGGCTGCACCCGCAGAACACCGAGGCTGAGAGATCCCATCAGATACAATCCATCTGTCACACACGCACACATGCGCGCGCGCGTGCACACACTCCTACCTTAATCTTTCACAACAAACTGGGATGCTACTCTGTTTTTTATAGATGGGTAAAACAAGATTAGCATGACCCAAAGCCCACATTTGTCCTGGAAGCGGGAAACAGCTAGAAAGTGTAGTCTTGCCTTCTATCTCTATCTGCCAAACACATGAGCATCGTGTGTAGAGCAGTCATCTCCCTGAGTTCAGACAAAGCCGGGCCATTTATACACTATGGAGTATTTCAGGAATGTAGGACTTTAGAGTTGGTGGCCTGTGAGGCCCTCCCTTTCCACACACACATGTGGACCACCAACTTCACACTGGTCATTGGCCAGTGGCCACCATCCCCCGCCCTGGAGACAGGCAGCGCAGCGGGACGCTCCTATATCTCTCCCCCTCTCTTCATAGATCCACTTATCAAAGTAGCCCAAGAAAGAAGACTGGCCAGTCATCTTAAGTTCTGAACGTCTTTTTTAAAAGTAAACTGTTATATCAAAAGACTTGCACAAATTAGACCATAATACGAGGAGAGGTTCAAGGGGCTGCAACCCCGGTCATCGGGGACAGAAAAGGTGAATGGCCGCACTGTCCCTACATGCCCGGATGCCATGTGCAGGCTACCACATTTGAAAGGAAAGGAGCTATGCCAGCCCTCATAGCATGTGGTGAGGTGGGTCACATGAAGCATCACCTCTGCATTTGACCCTGGGCTCTACCTCCTGGAAGACGATGGGAGGGGAGAGACCAAAACTGGAGTTCAGTGAAGAATAAGGTGTGAGACACTTGTACGTCATCAGGATTGTTCTAGCTGGGCTGCCAGCTCCTGCCTCCATTTCTGAGGGTGCTCAGTCCTCAGAGGAGCCAACTCACAAACCTCAGGATATATGTGACAGGTCAGCCCAGTCATGAAGGTTAAACTGCTGACAGGAACAAAATGGAGGCACCCAGACCACCTCACACATGCACAGTCTCATAAATTCATTCACATGTCTCAACTGGTACACACACATGCTCAGAGCAGCACACATGCACACAGACACACATCATAGAGCCTCATACATTTGCATGCCTCCACACACTTAGTTCACAGTCACAGACTGCTTTTCTATCTCCAAGGCCATCACTGATGATCTAATTCTCCATTGTCGACCCTCCAAAACATTATTCCATAGGTCCCAGCTCCTGCTGATCCTCTTCAGATCATCTGCACATGTTAATCTGCAAGGATCCTTTGCTCACATATTGTAAGTGGCCCAGTGACTATGGTGTGGACATCTTGAGAGTAGGCATTCATTATTCTGCCTACTGCTCCTATTAGAATTAAATAATCAGCACATGCAAACACAAAGCAGACCCCCATGACAGAGGCTCTGGCTAGACATTTCCATGCACTTTGAAAAACACTATAGCTGGAAAGAAGCACAGACTCCAAAGGCAGCCATCAAGGACAGAGCCTCACTCTGCTATTACTGGCCCAGGGACTTTGTACAAGTGGCTCGACTCTTGTGCGCCTCGATTCCTTTTCTATGAAAGAGATGCTGACAACACCCAGGTTTCTCACAGAGTGTGCAGAACTACACTTGCTCTTCTGCACTGTTCCCTTTTATGGGTATTTACAGCAATCGTCTTTTTCTCTGGGTCGCACTATGGTTCTTCCTGCACTGGTTCTCTGAGCCCTCACCCACTACCACTCACGCTAGTTCACTGTCTACATGTTCAGGAACAAACAAGGGATGCTGGCTTCAGGAAAGGTCTACATTCATTAAGACTGCTCTGTGTGCATGTGTCTTTAAGCCCAGCACATAGGAGGCAGAGGCAGGTGGATCTCTGTGAGAGTGAAGCCTGCCTGGTTTAAGGAGTGAGTTCTAGACCAGGAGATTACAGGGAGACCCTGCCTCAAAAAAGGGAAAAGAAAAAAACACTGGAGTCTCCAAAAAACATCAGACTGAAGAAACCATGGGCAGTACTGTAGAATGGTTAGGCCACTTCTCCAATCGCAAAAGTTGTTTTGCTATTTAGTGTATTTGTCTGCTAAGCACGGGGGCATGACATAATGCATTAGTTTTCCTGAAGTTCTAAAATCTTTTTCAAAGGAAAGGTATCTTGGGAAATAGGTAATGGATAAAGTTTTCTGGATGAAACAGCAGTAAGAGGAAGTTTGAAGACAAAAAGAAATAAACTAGGGGCTAAGAGAGAGCCACTGGCCACAGCTGTAATTTAAATTTCAGCCTGCAGACTATAACGAGCAAAACTCAAGGCAGCCTGACTTATGTGCATTGCAGTTTCCAACGTGACCTCTTCCCTCTCCAAATATGCTTCTAACTTCTATAAACTGAAGTGGAGACTCCATGGGGAAACAAAGGTCTTCTCTATCCAGGTGTCAAGAATTTAATTTCAGAATTAGTTTTTAAATACCGCACGAAGTCATAAGCAGAATAGGAAAAGAGTCAGAACAATAAGGCACGGCCTTACACAGAGGATGCAGTGTTCTGCCTCCATTTGATAAGGGGGCAAAGGGAAGAGCATTTGTCCCAGAAAGGAGTCCATGGTGGCAGTCCTTCCTAACACACAACTCCATGGATTGGATGCAGGACACATGGGGATGAATTAGTATGAATTAGTTCACTTCATACTGTGAACTAATTTTCATTAAAACTGTCTAAGACTGTTTTAATATCATTTTATGCAGTTTAAGGAATTTAAGCTGTGGTAGAATTTTTAGAATGTTAAGCTAGGAAATTTCTCAAGGCCAAGACTGTTATAGTTGCAAAGTACAAGAGTTAGAAGGATTGCTACAGCTTTGTTCTTCCTTCCATTTTCAGTAAGGACAACTTCTAAAGGAAAATAGAACATGAAAAAGTGAAAATAAGTTGAACCTATACTAACAGGTAAGAAGTATAAATAATCAACAGAATGTCCTGGAATAGCTTTGTCTATGCAGTTATTACAGAACTGAAGGAATGCTGCCTGAGCTTTTGTCTCTGTTCAATCACATGTGGGTCAGTGGGACAAAAAGTCAGGGTAGGCAGCACCCTCCGTGGCTCTGTAGTCAGGTTGACCGGGCTCGGCCTCAGCACCCATCTCAAATCTCTGAAGACACTTTTCAGGAACATTTGCTTCGTGAATAGTTATTGAGCTCTGTGCCAGGCACTGCTTGAGGCACAGGTCTCAACACGGAGAAACAGGCACAATAAGGGAGCTCCTGTGCAGAACACGTAGGGCAGGACCAGGAAAGAAAGAGGTCTCAGCCACAGATTGGAGCGACATCAGTCTGGGGAGCAGCTGGCAGCAACAGACAGGGAGGTGGGTGGGGAGATCTGCAGTTCGCTTTAGGACTTGCTGGGACCGTGGGGCATGCACGCAGAGCCTAGACACCTGTTGGGCACAATGCACAATGGGTCTAGCTAGGCTACCTGCCAGGAGGAATGGAGGAATGGCTCTCGTGGGTGTGGTGCTCCACATGGGTTGGTTGTGAAGCCAGTTTCTGCCCAGCACCTGGAGGGAACCTGATTCACCTGGGAACAAACTGCGATTGGCTGTGGTCAGGACCCCACCCCATAAGGCTATTGGCTAATAAGACCTATAAGACTCTCTGCTCTTTCTTGAATAAATGAGTTTGCAGTAGACCACCACTGCTGGCTTTTGCTCAACTCCCCGAGTGGGTGTCTTGATTCCCCTACTCGCCCCCTCACCCCACCATGGGGATCCTTCAGTCCCCCTCAGGCTGGCCCTGAGTGCTGGGACCCCCAACAGAGACTCCTGCTTCTGTGAAAAGAGCTTTGACCCCAGACCTTCTCGGTCTTCATTCAAGGCATCTTAAGTCCTAGAATGGAATTTAGGAAGACTGCAGTGTTGACTCCACTTCTGAAGAGAGTCCCCCATGTGATCTCTGGCCAGTGGAGGTACCCTAAGGGATTCTAGAAGCACAGAAGGCATGGAAACACAAAGTAGAACATAACTATTTACCACCTCTATAACTTTCTCCTCTTTCTATACCAAGGAACAACCACGACCAAGGAAGTGTTTGGATTTTATAAGTTGTTGCTCGGCCTAATTATATAACGTTTTTATTTGCAAGTTACACTAGTGTCACAAAAGGAAATTTCATATTTTAAGCCTGCAAAACATAGAGTCAGACAACAAACTTGGACTGTAAAAAAAAATAATAAATCGGTACCTGAAAGGATTGTAAATTCTATAACCATAATTGAATCAAATTCAAATTCCATAAGTGAAAGAAAACAGAAAAAATCATTAACATTTAGAAATTAAACATTTATAAACTAAGCCAAGCATGATGGCACATACCTATAGACTCAGCCACTCACTGGACCTACTCACACTGAGCTACACTCAGTGGATCCCATAAACCCAGGAGTTTGAAGCTACCCTGGTCAGTGTAGCAAGACTTTGTCCCCAAAACAACAGTAACTAAAAGATAACAAAATAAAATCTGTCTGTACTATATAAATCCAAAATGTGTCCTTGGGGGAAAGTTTTAGAAGAGAAAACAAAATGAAACTGAACTGCAAAGATCAAACTCTGTTAGGAGTGTTGACACGGTCTGAGTTATAGTCACAAATACATCAGAAAAAGATTTGTTTTCATTAGCTCTTTGATCTAGCACATGGCCCAGTGTTCTAAGACAAAGCAGCGCAGTATGTTAGATCAAACAGCTAATGAAAACAAATCAAATGATCGTATCAGCTGACACAGGAAAATCATTGACAAAAGCCAACACGCACTTATGGTACAAATGCTCAGTGTAACTGGAAAAGAAAGGACTTTCCTGAATCACACAAGCAGCATCTGCAAACCGGCCAGCTGTGGTTGACATCCTGCTGAGGGGACAGGCCAAAAGCTTTGCCTGCGTACTTAGGGAACCCAGCCGAGCTCCCTATCTCACCACCCTTATTCTAGCCACTCTAATAAGGCAACAAAAAGAAATTAAAGGGATACAGATTGGAAAGGAAAAACTAAATCCGCCTCCACTACACATGCTATGGTTATCTATCTTTAAAACCTCACGATTTCTATTTTTTGAAAAACTCCCCAAACTAACACAGAAGATCAGGAAAATGACAGGATACAAAACTGCTATTTAAAAAATCATGCACAGGTGCTTCCAGGGAATAGCTGGAAAAAAAAGAAAATGCAGTGCCTTTGATACCTGCTCCAAAGAAAAGGAAATGTGCAAATTTAGCAAAAGATGCATGGGGTCAGTATGGTGGTCTTTTTTTTTTTTTTGATAAAAGACCAAAATATATCAAGAGACCTACCATGTTCATGGACTAGAAAGGCATCCTTGCTGTGTGTGGAAAGAGAGAGGGAGAGGTGCTCTTTCCAGTATGAAGACTTGTAACACCAGCAATGATCACCATAGTGTGGCAGTGGGAAATGAATGGCTGATGTGACAGAGCAGGGAACGCAGAAGCACACCTCACAGAAACTCCGATCATGTTTTAAGAAAGAACAAAAGCCATTCAGCACAGGATAGACGGCTGCGCAATGAACGGTGCCGGAGTAATCAGACATCTATGGATCTAAAAACAGACTGCCATAAAAACCTCAAAGAGACACAAGGACCAACTTGAAACAGACCTTGAACTTAGATGTAAAAAGTAAACCTATAAACATTTTAGGGAAAAAAAAATCTTTGAGACTGATAGTTAAGCAGTAAGTTCTCAGACTTAACACTAAAATCATAATCTACAAAATAGGAAAATGATAAACTACACTGAAGGGCAATAGTTACAAGCCATACATCTACCAAAGCCTTTATATCTAGAATATAGAAAGACTACTCAAAACTCAACTTAAAAATTCAATTAGAAAATACATAAAGGGCCACTGACAGACATCTTGCTGAAGAAGATCCACAGATGACAAAGATGTCCAGCATAACAATTGTCAGAGAAGTGCAAATTGAAATCACAAGAAAACATCACTACCTACTGACAGAATGGCCAAAGCCCTGACCTGAGCAGGAACATGTGAATGGTCATGACAGAGCTGACAAGAGAAGGGCAGTGAAGGTGAGGCACTGCCAGGATGGGAGGCTGCAGAAGAAGCTTTGGGAGACCTGTGTCAGCCCATCTGTGGCACAATCTTCTCCCTCCCCAAGCCACAAGCAACCTACGCCCTGAGCGCATCCTCTGTGGGCAGCTGGACCTGTGCTTTCGTGCCTTTCTATCTTTTGTTTTGGTAAGGGTAAAAGCCTGTTGAGTTGACCTTTTTTTCAGGATTTTTAACATTTTAGGATGGGTGATGAAGTTTTTTTGGCTTGGGGGTTTTTTGTGGGGGGGGGAATGGTCATTAATTAATAAAATAATAAATCTATAACAATTCCACAATTTTCAAAGGTTTTGCAGTTACATAGGAAGGGTAAACAAACCTTAAAATGAAAGAGAAAGCCTTTTAAAAAAGTAAATTGGCATTGGGCAAGTGTATGAAAGGTTCAACATCACTAGTCACGAAGGAAACACAAATCACACTGAGATCTCATGGCCCCCTTGTGGAAAGTAAGGACAGCAAATGCTAGCAGCTATGTAAAGTTATACACCATGGGTGCATAACAAGCCACTGCAGAGAACAATGTGGAGGGGGCCTCAAAACACTGGGGTTAAACTTCCCATGGTCTAGATATCCCACTTCTGGTATATGTTCAGGTTGAAGGTATCTGCACGCCAGTGTTTACTGCAGCACTGTTCACAACAGCCAAGGAAAGGAACCTACGGAGGTGCTTATGCAATCACGAGCAGATAAAGAATGTGGAACAGTACTCAATCATAAAAAGAAAATTTTGGCATTTGCAGCAAAATGGATGTAAATGGAGGACACTGTGTTGAGTGAAATAAGCTGGACGCAGAAAGACAAATATTGCATGTACAAAAGCTTAAAATGTGGATCTCAGAAAGGAAGGGAAAAGAAATGTGATTTCTAGATGATATGCAGAGTGTGGGGGACGGACATGAGGGACATCAAACAGTTACAGGGGGATAAGCTCTAGAGACCTATGACACACCGTGGGACAAGAGCGTGACTATGAAGATGTGACTTGTGCCATAACACTATCTTCCTTCAGTGAATCTGGGGTTTTTTAGGCTGAAGGTGCCCAAATGACCAGCTTCGACAAGACTGTGTCTCAGACAAGCTCCTGGAGCAAAGATGTAGAGCACATGCCACCATTCTTTGCTGTTGGAGGAAGGAAGGGACATTCTGTGTGTCTGTAGTAGGAGAGGAGACCCTCTGGAAGCCTGTCCTGCTTTATCCAGACCCACCAACTCTGTTGTTGTTGAATGTGGGAACGGTCCCAAATGCTGAGCCATCCAGCCATTCACAGAATGAATAGCTGATCAGAATGCCAAAAAAAAAAAAAAAGACAGTGTTAATTAGAAAGAAAATAAATAAATAATTAAGAGACTAAATCTGTTCTAGAATTTAAAAGGTCATGGATCTGAACCTTCTTCAGCAATCCAGGACTCCAAGTCCTGGAGCTTATATACTTCACTAGGCTGAGTGGACAACCACACACAAAGTTCTGGAACTTTCCTGGCTGATCCTCCTGCCAGTCATCTACATGACAGTTCCAAAGTACTTCTCAGACACCCAAACTCACTAACAATCACCTCTTCAGGTTCACACCATCCATTCACCTTGCAGGATCAGCATACTGACTCAATATTCTTGTCAACACGCCATAAATCACAGTTAAACCAACAATGCACCTGCCGAGCCAGAAAGCATTTGCCATTTGTTTCATGCTACTCACAGTGCAATCACAGTTATAATTTCCCAAGAATGTCAGATTGACAGGATTAGGATTTCCCCATTCAGGAAGTGTCAATCAGCAAATTGGTAAGTGTGCCACATAATAGTCCCTCCCCATACACAGCCTCAAGCTTCCATGCCCCTCAGGAGGTACCCCCTGATACAGGCAAGGGGCATACTATGCCTATCACACAGGTAAAGATTCTGAGTCTCAGAAAGATTCAATTCTTGTCCCTTCAAGGTCACTCTTCAAGTCCATGCATGGAATGAGCCATGCAGAACAGGCAGAAAACTGTGGATTCAGTTTCCTCACTATGTTTTGACTGGTTCTCTCACATCCAATCTTGCTTATGTCAGTGCCCAGGATTCACAAGAATTCTAGAACAGTTCCGTTTTCCACCTAGAGTAAGAGACATATTAATCTTTGGGAAAGACACTAGTCTAATTTGGCTATATAGAACTGAGTCCATCAAAGCATTTGACAAGTTAAAACATCCTGAGCATGGGCACTGATAGATGTCAGGAAGCACGCATGAAGGTTACCTCAAATATTATGAGAGTGTAAACTCCTGCAAGGATGGCCGCTGCAACAGTCACTTGGGCTTCAACACTTGCTCCGAGGAACTGATGAGCTAGCAAGAGAGGAACAAGTTGAGTCCGTTGGAGGGAGGCCAGGATGCTAATGGAAACAGTCTCCCTGCAAAGTGAAACAAAGATCTTGAGGCAATCCAGGATGTAGATCCTAGGTCGATAATTACTGCATAGACTGTATTGAACATACTGGTTTTGGTATTTGTGATGGTCCTAGAAACACTCTCTTATTCACCGTAGGGGATTTTAGATTTTATTTTTGCTTTTTTTAACTAAAAGTACTCTATTTCCAACTGTATTCATGGTTCCTTGGTGTCGTTTCCAGTCCAAGGCAGCATGACCAGAACCAGAGCCCAGAGCATCTCACAATGATTCAGTCTACACACTGTGTCACAGACAGAAGAGTCCTGCATACAGGCCAGTACCTGAAATGGGAGCACAGTTCCTGGGCCAGTCAACAAGGGCTCCCTTGATAGTACTCATCACTTCATAATTAACCTGCACAATAAGCTTGACCACTTAATTTCCTCTCATCCACTTTATCAACACAGCAGAGTACTTCACCTGCTGACACAGAGCATTGCCATCTACTCAAACTGTGTTCCCCAAGAATGGCAAAAAAGCACCAAAAACAAGAAGCATATAAGTAAGTGTGACATGATGAAACGGAATCATTTTTCTAAAAGTTGTTCATAACTTTGATGTGCTTAGCTGTGTCCATTCCCACCCCAAATTCATGTGCTGAACTCCTAAATCCACTACCTCACAATGCGATTATTCAAAAATGGCCCTTAAGGAGGTCTTCAGGGTTCAAGGAAGTCATGAAGGCAGGCCTTAGTCTAGTGAGACTGATGTCTTTCAGAAGAGATTAATACACAGACACATAGGGGAGATACAGAAACAAGGTAACCATTTATAAACCAAAAGGAGAATCATCAGGAGAAGCTAAGCCTGTCAACACTTCCAGTCCAGATTTTCAGGCTCTTGAAGTGTCAGTTAATAAACATGTAATGTTTCATCCTTCATAATAGCAGCCTACACTGACTCCCAGTAACCAATTCCCAGGTCGAAAATAGAGTACTTATAGTTAAAGAAAAACCTAAAAATTCCCCACAGTGTATAGAGGATGTATCCAGACCAGACCACCACAAATTCCAAAGCCAAGATGCACAAGAGGCTTACACAAAATGGCAGAGTGTTTATATAATACTAAAATTCAAATAACAACATGCCTGTGCTGCACAGTGGGTACTGAAGTCAGTCCTCTTATGCCCATGATGATTAAGATGTCTCCCACAGTCTTTGTGCTTGCTGACAAATCATATGACTCATCTGACATTATTTGGTCAAAGTCTCATGTCCTATATGTCAAACTTCTTCAAGCAAGTGATACAGAATGAATGTGTTCCCCAAAAGATCTGGGGCTGGAAACACAATCTCAAAATGTATATGCTGATGGTATTTGGAGGTGAGGCTTTGGAACGTATTTAGGACTACATGAAGTCATAAGAGTGAGTCCCCATGACGGTCTTAGTGACTGTAGAAGGGGAGAGACCCAGGTTGGCAGGCTTATTCTGTCTGTCCACCTTCTGATGCAGCTAGAATGCCTCACTGTATACCGAGCAGATGTCAGCTCTGTGCTCTTAGGCTTCTCAGTCTCCAGAACAGTAAAGCGAATGAACATTTAGTACTTATAAGTCACCAGTCATCTATATTCTGCTATACTAGCAGAAAACAGACTAAAGGCAGAGAGCCTTGCCCAGAAAACCTGCCGAGACTCAAGAACTCACCTGCTCAGTATCTCAAAGGTCTTGCTCACTATCAAGTGTTCATTTCTTGGGTTTAAAAATACAGTCCAGTTGTGAGTGACCTGCAGAAGCCACAATGTAAAATTATAGTAAGTCTTTAGAAACAACTCCAAGGGAAAAGGGGGCACATACTCAGAACAGACACAATTGTTTTCTACAAATTTTGACTCTAGAACCCATAAATAAGGAAGACGAACTATATTGAATTATAAGTAAAATAAATCACTGCAAATTATTCAAGGTATTTGAGTCTTGGATAAGCTTCTAGTCCTCTGAGGCAATTACAAGAAATGCTTCCTTAGAACTGCTTCCTGCTTATAGCAAGGAGGCACAAGGCCACCCCAGAAAATTCCACCCCTTGTGTCATATTAGCTTCTGCACGCAGGGCTGGGCTGAAGCAGCATCTGCTGCAGACAGACCTGCCTGGTACTCAGCACAGCAGGGGTAGCCTAGAGGACCACAGAAGGGACTTTCAGTGGGCAGACAGGAGTCTTGCCCACAAATCAAAAAGAAATTGAAAGCAGAAGCTCTAAAATTGGTCTCCACAAATACTTGAGTGTTTGCAAAGAGCTTATTTGGGGGAAAGCTTCAGTAAAACCCCTGTGTTTTTTGTGTTTCTGGAGATGGATTTGCAAAGTGCCCACGTGTTACAGAGGGCCTTCTGGCAAGGGCAAGGAGGCACAGTACAGCTCACTGAATTTGAGTAATAAATATGCATGGCTGAAAAGGCAGCTAGAAAGCAGACCTTCTTTCTAGTGATCCGTAGCCTAAGAGGAAATCTATAATCAACATTGTGTGATATGTTTCAAAATAACTCAGAGTGTAAAGCTTCCTGACACCGAGCTGATAAATGTTTGAGAAGATTGCAATGTTAATTTCCTTGATTTGATTATCATACATTGTATACATGCGTCAAACTATCATATTCCACCACAAAAGTATTATATATAGTATGCCAACTAAAACTTTTAATTATAAAATAAATTTTAAAGGCAGCAGGATATCCTGTCCTCCTCCGGATAAGAATCACAGGCACAGGCTCCACCTAAGAATCATAGACACGGGGTAGAAGATCAGCCCTCCTTGTTCACTTGCAGTGAGCTGTGCATTTCATATCAAAAGCTAAGCTTCTGTCCTAAGACCATGCAAGGGTGTCAAATATTGATGTTACATCAGCCATTGACAAGAAACCACTTTTTGTTTATAATTAGAATTTTGCTTTGTGGTCCATGGTCTGCATGACAGAAAGATGTGAGGGGCACAGCCCTGAGCACAAGCAGGGTTTTCTTCTAGTAGCTGGTTGCACCAGGGAGAATTCATGAGCCCAGGGCAGAAGTTCCCATGAATGCCCAGCAGAGTCACTGACACCAGGACTTGGATAGCATAACAGCATAGAAACCCTGCTTGTGCTCAGGGCTCTCACAGATGCATTTTCAGGGTAGAAGCTGAAGGTGAGACTCTGCACCGGGGACTAAAGACACAAATATAGATGCTTGGGAGCCTATGTGCTTAGCAGTTATCCTTAGCAGTTATCCATCCATAAGGATGGTGTCGCCTGTCTTCTATTACTGTGAGGTGAGTCTCAAATTGAGTTGCCCTTTATAACAAAAAATGCTTTCAAGTCCATAACGTTTCCCTGATAATCTAGTAAAATGGATCTGCAGGATGAACTTCTGAATCTGATTTTACTATAATGGCAAGAGTTTTAGAAATGTTTTAGAGAAAAGAGAAAAGGAATTTCAATGACAAAGCAAAAGATAAGCATCGATGGCTTCACTAATAATCGTGTAATTACCTTTTGGCTTCCATCAAATCCATTCAATAGGAAACTCAATTTATAATGAGATTTTACAATTCCTTTCAAATAATATGTAACTATAACCTGTTGTGATCGTCGCTGCCTGGAGCCCATTGGGTCCGTCTGGGTCACCACCACCACGACATGCTCTTCTTTCCCTGGATCACTTGGCCCACGAGCCATTAGGGCCCCTGCCAGGTCCACCTGGAGCATTATGGAGTTCGCATGACTGCTGAGGTTCACAGCTGTGGGTGGGTCAAGGTGAGCCACAAAGCAAGGAAGAACAACCTACTGTCCCCCAACCACCCTCCAGACACCAGGAAACGTATATCCAGCCATTTTCTCCTGCTCCCCTGCTCCCTGGCCCACTTCCTGTCTCTCCAGCCCTCACTGCTGCTCCTACAATTCATTGGTTCTACATTGCTCCATTCTGTTAGTTGTGTTGCGAGTCCTCTGCTTGAGGTCTGAACAGCGTCTACCCAGTCCTCATCACTGCTCCCACTTTTTGCAGCTATCATAAAATTCCTACCCAAGGTTATGGGTTCACAGAAAGAAGACAGGATGCCTGCATGAATGAACTAACCCGTACCAACATCCAAGTCATAAGGTATCAAATCCCTTCTTATAAGGTGAAAAATCATAAAAGAATTGAAAGAATTCTGAAATTGGCAAAAATCCACAGCAGGGAGTGGACAGAAATGCTTCCAGGGTGTGTTGAAGCGTTGCTAATCAAGAAAGGGATATCGGGAGAGGTTCCTCCCAGCTCAAGGTGTCTTCCCACGCACTCCCGAGGTCCACAGTAGCCCTTCCCCCGAGCTCCTGTCCCTGGTACATATGCAAACACAGGAGCCCATGTTCCTCAGCCCCTATGTGCTGTGTCCTAACTCTCAGGACCTCCTGCCTCTGCTGCAGGTCCTCATGTCATGGAGTGTCTCAGAATAGCCATGGACCTACCTGGCAGCTAGTCCAGTCATTTTGACCCAGGAGAGAGAACTGTTGTAGTGAACAAATAAATTTTACAATTGTTTAGACCTCATGTCAGATGTCTGATGACTGCAGAAGCTTGATGTCTTTAGGATGATTCGATGACTATTTCCTTTGCCCTTCCTTCAGTCTGTAAGTTTATGGAGGCAGAAAGCTACCAGGTATTTAAAGGGTTTGCTTTGAGTGTTGAGGAGGTTCAGTGAATGGCTCACTTTCTTTTTATTGTTTTATTCATCTTCAGAATATATTCGTTTTTTATGTATGTGTTTTACCTGCATGTATATAAGTACACCAGTGTGTACAAGGCCCATGGAGGTCAGAAGAGGGCACCAGATCCCCTGCAACTGGTGTTAAACAGGGTTGTTAGCTGCTATATAGGTAATGGGAACTGAAACTGGGTCCTCTGGGAGAGCAGCTAGTGCACTAAACCGCTAAGCCATTCCTCCAGCCCTGAAAACATACTGGTTTTAGTTGTTGTTGTTGTTGCTGTTGTTTGCTTTTGTTTTAAAAAACTATACAAAAACCTCCTGGTAAAGAAAGCATTTCTTCAGTCCTGCCATCTATGTTTGAGCCACTTCACATACTACTCTGCTACTTGGGTCCCCGAAAGGACAAACGAAAAACGGAAGTGATACATGGGACAGAATTTACAAAGAAAAGGCCCAGGAGACCCTGCTACTCTGCCACACCTGAAATTATTACAGTCTCGGTCTTACCCCAAACAGGCTCAGAACAAAGTTTAACGCAGAAGGGATAGTGAAGACACAGGAAGTAGAACAGTGCCACCTAGAGGCAAGCCTCAGAAGAGCAGTGGGCTTCTTCCAACCTGAGCACTTTCCGTATTTGGAGTTTACTGAAAGTGAACAGAAAAACAAAGCCTTCCTCACAGAGAGCAGTAGTGTGACCAAACCCCGACAAGAAGAAACCGAAGAAAGGAAACATTTATTCTGGCTCACGATTTGAGACGTTATAGTCCTTCGTGGTGGGGAAGACATGACAACAGGCTGCTCGGTACTGGGAGCATTCAGAGGCTGGCAGAGAAAGGTTAGGACCAGAAGCAGGGCTGGACTATAAGTTTCATTGCCCATGCCCCACACACCCTCTTCCTCCATAGGACACACCTCCTAAATGTTCCATATCCTCTGAAAAATAGTGCTACCAATTGGGGACCAAGTATTCAAACACCTTGATCTCTATGGGGGCCAAAGTACTAGTGAGGACGTGACTAGGGGACATTTAAACACCCTACAATTGGTCACCCAAATGAAGGAAAGACACACACACAAAATACCTAAGGGACACAAGCCTACACACGGCACCTTTCCTTTTCTCTGGTCCTTCCAAAGCCCACTGCATCATCAGGGCTCAAAGCCCATCCCAAAGTTCAGCGGTGTGTCAGTGTGACTTCCACACTCTGCCAACAGAAGCCTTGCAGTTAAGCCCTACCCCGCAGCTAGCTTTGACTCTTGTCTTCCAGCCACACTGTGATCCTAACATAGCCCAGGTCTTGGTCTACCCTGGGGCACCCATCCTCAGCAGTCACCCACATCTGGAGAACTTACTATATTTTAAGGACTATCTCTCAGTTTCCTCTTCTGACACATGTCCATGCACCTGGGTCTTGACCCAAGGCATTCTCCGACCCTTCCCTTGATCTGCTGGGCTCTGCATTCTGTCACAAGTGCACATTCACATTGGCCTGAAATTTCTTTCAGATTTTCTCTCTAACAGGTGTAGTTCTTCAAACAAAGAAACTACCCCGCCCGGTCCCCCTCTCCCTCCTTCTCTTCCTCCCCATCCTTTTTAATTTCTGCAGAGACCAATAGAATTCTCAAATCATTATATGTCCCTCAATAGTATGTGGTTACCGAATGAAGGTTTGTTTATGAAATCATCCTTGAAGTCTTCTGGACCTAGACCGGAATCCCAGCCACACAGGAGCACAGAGAAGACAGAAATACCTCCATTCTCTGATGCATCTGCCACATTCTTCCTGCCTTACTCATTTGCCTAAATTTAAGCAATATCCTCTTGGTGCTCCAGACCCTCTCCTCTGGGTTTCTGGGCTGCATCTCAACTCCCATTGTTCCTGAGGGATAAGGCCACCTCCTCCAATCTGCTACTTGCTGTCCCAGTGCCCCGAGGTGCCCCTGTGGTGGGGAGGAAGACATGAACAGATGCTTCTGAACAGCAGGCCATGTGCTGGGAAAGGGGCGTTCAGAAGGCAGCCCTTGCTGCACCTACACTGTACTCAAGTGCTGACCTTTCAGTTTGCTGAGCCATTAAACAGGCTCAGTATGATCTGGCCAGGGTTCTTTGCTTGACCAAACTTTGGCCCCTTCTGGTCTGGGCCTTAATTCTGGTCTCATCCTTGCCCTACTGACCTTAATTTTAGCAAGCTATCCTCCTACCCACAACACCCACTGGAGGATCTTTCCTTACTTTGCAATAGTTTCTTTGGGGATCAACTTTCCTGGCTGCCCAGGTATACAGTTAACCATGGTTAGGGGGTATGCCCATGAGAGTGTTTCAGAAAGAAATTAATATTTGAACTGGTAGACTAACTAAAGCTGATCACCCTCCCCAATGCCTCAAGCATCATCCAACCCACTGAATCCAGACAGAAAAGGTCCCAGAGGGAAGATCTGGTGGTTCTGCTCACTGTGAGCTGGAACTTCATCTTCTGCTTCAGGTATCACAGGTCTCGGGCGTTCAAACTCAGACTAGAACACACACATGAGCCCTCCAATCTCCCAGGCCTTCCAGCTCCAGCCTGAGTTTCTGAGAACAGATAGTGGACTTCTGAGCTTCCACCATCATGTGAGCCATATTTTAAAATAACTTTCATTGTGTATGTTTTTTGTGCTCTGTTCGTCTGGTTTGTAGGGTGCTACAGGGACTGAAAGGGTAAGGGGCCATTCTCTTCATCCCCTATACTGTTTTTTGTATATTCTGAGAGCACTGGATGCAGCTCAGGGGATGATGAGGGGGCGGAAGAGAGCAGAGAAGAAGGGGGCGAGAAAGAAGGCAGGGGAAGGAAGCAGGAGGAAAGGGAGGACACACCTCATAACCTGCAAGTGAAGGAGTGCTGGCCTTTGCTCATTTGCATAATGACCTCGGAGCCATGACAGGCCTTTCCCAGAACAAGTACTGACAATTCAGGGACAAAGAACTTCAGGTGCCTGCAATTGCAGGTTTCTAAAATAAACCCTGTAATTACTGAACTGATGCAGCCCGACTGTTACAAGGAAAAGCAGGAGTTCACAAGGAAGACACGGCTTTGTTATTCTCCAGCTGAAGGAGAGTAGCACTTTATCCTCAAACCTTTCCTGCCGAAGCAGACACCCCTGTGTCTCTGGCCTGGGCTCCAGCCAGGGGGGTTAGCCAGAGGTCAAGAGAGGCATGCACAGGGCTTTTGCTCAGGTGGTAACTAGGACGTCCAGGACTGTGCTTAACTCCCTTTCTCTAAGAACAGCCCCCAAGGGTCTGGAATCCCATTGCACCCTACCCCACCTTTGCTTGTTTGCTTGTTTGTGTCTAGTTAAAGACAGAGTCTTACTATTTAGCAGGTTCGCCTGGCTCAGTTTCTCCAGTGCTGAGATCACAGGCAGGCCACCACATCCTAGCCCCTTCTTCAGTTCCAGAAGAACTTCACTCTGTAGAGCATCCAAGTGTATCTTCTGTGGCACACAGAACCCACGCTGGGTCCCACCTCCACCCCTGGGAGGAGGGCCAAGAGGGTCACAAACCCCACTGTGCATCCAAAGCCTAGGGTTCTGGAAGAGGGTTCATAGGAAATCTGTGGTAACAGTGTATGTCTGAGGAGCCCATGTGAAGCTGGAACCAGCCCTCCTAGTCAGGCCTGTCCCCCTGGCAGCATTCCTGCCTCCTTACAGGGCTCCCCACCATCTCTCATCCTTCATCCAAACATGCAAGCCACTCAGGAAACAGGAAATGGAGGTCCCTGTCACCTGTGTTGCCAAGGAAAAGGGGCCACTGGGCTTGACTCAAGCCATAGGACCCTGGACAGGGACTACCACGTGAGGCTGCTAAGAGAAGCTTTACAGAGATACTTTAGAATAAAAATGGCACACTGCAGCATGGCGGGAGGCTCAGAGAACTTTGCCTGTCAACCTCTAATCTGCTATGATTATGTAGGATGCCTACTTGGCAAGGCTTTTTACTGTTGTTCCTCACCAGGCTGCCTCAGCACAGCAGTAGGGTGTCCCGTAACCTGCCTCCTGACATCTCTCTTCCCTGTGTGAGTCTCGAAGAGGACATGAGCCAGCAACTCCACGCAGGCCCTCAGCGGGTTACATCCATCTGCCACAAAGTCAACCAGATGGAGAACAACACCCAAGGCCTGGAGCAATGATGAAGCCAGTGCTTTGAAAAGGCCCCAAGGGAATCAGGAAAACAACAGAAAAAAGACTTAGATACAGGCATCAGCAAGGATTTTCTGGAAAGGACTCAAGCAGTAGAAAAAAAAAAAAAAAACAGTAACTGACAGGGGCTTCTGTGGGGGCTGGAGACATGGCTGAGCAGTTAGGAGCACTTACTGCTCTTGCAGAGGCCCTGAATTCAGTTCCCAGCACCTACATGAAAGTTTACAACGGCACCAGGTCATCTGATGCCCTCTTCTGGCTTCCACGGTTCCTACACATATGTGGTGCACATAAATTCATGCAGGCACAAACATACACATAAAAATCATAAGTAAATATTTAAAAAGCGTCTACGCAGCAAAAGAAACGATTATCAAAATAAAGAAACAACCTTCAGGATGGTAAAAAAAATATATCTTTGCCAACTATTCATCAAACAGGGAATGCATATCTAAGAATATGTAAAGAGTCGACATAGAGATGGCTCAGCAGTTAAGAGCACTTGCTTCTCCTGCAGAAGACCTGAGTTCAGATCCCAGTACCCCCATGGTGGCTAACGACCACCTGGAACTTCAGTTCCAGGAGACACATCACCCTTTTCTGACCTCCATGGGCACCAGACACACTCACAGTCCACTTACATACATGCAAGCATAACATTCACACACAAAAAATAATAAATAGATAAAATCTTTTTTAAAAGAATATATGAAGAACCATACAAATGACATATCAAAAAACTCACAAGCCTCTAATCAATGGGGCAATGAAGTGAATAAAACAGTCTCAAAAGGAGAAATAAAAATGGTCAATAAATATTTGAAAAGTTTTTAACATCTTAATCCATCAGAAAAACTGTAAAATAAAACTGATTTGAGATCCTGTCTTACCCAATCAGATTGTATATCATCAAGGAAACAAATGATAACAAATACTGGTGAGGATGTGGGAAAGAGAAGATTTTATACACTGCTGGTGGAATGTAAACTGGTATAGACACTGTGGACATAATTAGGGAGCTTCCTTAAAAACAAACTATCATATGTCCCCTCTATAGCAGTCCTGAGTATATACCTGAAGGACTCTAAGTCAGCATACAATAGAGATCATTGTACATGCCTTTTTATTGCTGCAGAATTTACAATAGTCAGGAAATGAAAGCAGCTTACCTATCTATCAACAAATGAGTGAATAAGGAAAATGTGGTACATATACATACTGGAATTTTTCAGCCATAAAGAAAAACTGACGCCATGACATTTTCAAGAAAATAGATGGAATTGATAATCGTTATGTTAAGCAAAGCAAGCTAGACTCAAAATGGCAAATACAGAATGTTTTCTCTTACATGCAGTCTTAAAACTTATGTGTGGGGGGGGGTGTTTATTATGTGTGTGTAGGTCATGAAACTAGAAAGGAGATCAGGAGGAGAGAGAATAAATCTTAAAGAAGGGGAGAGAAGAAAGAAGGGAAAGAATATACATGACATGAAAGCAGGCAGAAAGGCTACTCCGCAGGAAGGAAAGGGAGGATATGGAGACGTAAGGAAGGACAGGGGAGAGGGAGGTGAACAGCAGCAAAACGTACTGGCATATCTGCATGAAAATGACATAACAAAACCAACGTTTTGTATGACAATTTTAAAAATTAATTTTTTAATTTAAATATATATCTAGCACATTTGTTCCTCTTATCCATGAGGAATATGCCCCAAGACCTACAGTGGAGCCTGAAAACCACAGAGAATCCCTGTGTGAATGTCACCCTTCCACTCACAGGAAGTACTTCCTGGCCCTTCTGGGGTATACCTGAATGTCAGTAACAATATCCTTATGCTTTGGGGCATTATCAAGAAAAGATTATTTGAACAGAAACACGGCAAAACCATGTGACGTGTGATGACTGAGCTGCCTGCTAAGTGACCAAAGGTAGGCCCTGTACACCGTACAGGTGTGCTACAAAGAGGGGTGACGCAGGCCCTGGAGTGCAGGACAACTGCCCAAGACCACCATGAAGGATGAAATTAGATCCATATCTCTCAGCTGGAGTGAAAACTAAACCAAAGTGGATCAAAGAGCTTAACTTAAAACCTGAAATCTGAAACTGCCAAAGGAGAATACTTCAGGATATAGGTACAAGGCACAGGCAAGAACTTTCTGAATTAAGCCCCAATATCACCAAGAATTGGCAAATGGGACCACATGAAATTAAAAGGCTTCTGCACAGCAAAAGAAACTATTAACCTAGTCAACAACCTACAGAATAGAAAAATCTTTCCCAGCTATACTTCAAATACAGGGTTAATATCTAGAATACAGAAAGAAAGAACTGCAGAGACTGGAGAGATGGCTCAGGGGTTTAGAGCACTGGCTGTTCTGCTCTTGCAGAAGACCCGTTCAGTTCCAAACTCCCACATGGCAGCTAACAACTGTCCTAACTCCAGTTCCAGGGGATCCAACATCCTTTTCTGGCCGCTGTGACCATTGCACACAGGTGCACTTACATACATGCAAGCAATACACTCAAACACAAAATTAAAATAATAAATAAAATATAAATATAAAAAATTGCAAAAGTTAGACACAAGAAAAACTTGTCAATTAATAATTAAACAATAAACTAAACTGACAGTTCCCAAAAGAAAGAAATACAAATGGCCAATAAATATTTTCAAATATGCTCAAGGGTCTGAGAAGATGGCTCAGTCAGTGCTTGTTACATAAGCGTGAACATATGAAGTTGATCCTCAGCACCCACATAAAAAAATCTTGGCTTGCATTGTCATTGATTGTTCACTAGAACCTAGCCACTAGACCCTATTGATGAAGACTCACACTCTTTGGATACAACATACAAATAAATCAAGCTGGAACTCACCTGGAAACTTCTTCCTGCTGGCTAGCATTTATAGAGCATGAATGTGCTATACAGGTCATGGGCGGAGAAAGGCCATCAGCTTACCCAGCTATGGATCCTGCGTGTTACCGTACTGACCTGCCAAGCAAGGTGTGCCCACTGTCACAATAATGGCATGACTGTTTGAGGAGCTAACAAATCACCTTCCGATTTGATTTGAGGGCCATTCCACATGAAGCAGTCTACACCTGGTACTGCATACATGGTCAAAGGCCTATGGCTAAGAAAGTCACTAGTGCTGCTCTCAGCCCTGTTCAAAGAAGCTTCTTCCTGTCATGGGTGACAGTTAATGTAGAGACTCATAACCTGCCAAATGACTGTTGCATGCTCAGCCCTGAACAAGACATCTATATCAATCACCCCTTCCAAGACCCAAGGGACAACCTAAAAGAGGAAATGAAAAGATTGTTAAGTGCTGGAAGATGAGGAGGAGTGTGTGAAATGCTGTCTTCTGCAGGTGGCTTATCCATTGCAATCATGAAGACACCGCAGTTGTGGCTACCTGCACAAAAAAACGACATGAAAGTAGGAAGAAAAACTAGTTGGGAATAAGAAGGAGATGAGAAGGAGTGGGAAGGGGAAGAGAGGGCATGGGAGAACATGATCACAGCACCTTGAATATGTACATTAAACTGTCAAAAACAAAGCGGGGAGAACCTGCTGAAATCGGTATTCCTCAGGGGATGTGTGTGTGTGTGTGTGTGTGTGTATGCACACCAGTGCATGTGCTATGCACACATGGAGGTGAGAGAAGGATATCAGGGACCCTTCACTGAAATGAGTGAGGCGGTGGCCAGCAAGCCCCAGCAACCTTCCTGTCTCCACACTTTTTACCCACAGTACTGGGCTTCCAGATGTGCACATAATCACTCTTGGCTTTTCACACGGGCTACATGGATTTTACAGCAAGCACTCTTGCCCCCTCAGCCATCTTCTGAGCCCTTCTCAAGAGATTTGAATCCCAGCATCAAATATACAGAATGCTGGCATGTGGGAGCTGCCCAATAAATGCATATGAAAAATACTTTATAATGAAAAAAGTGAGCACGACACTGCACATTTGTAACTCTGGCATTAAGGGAACAGGGTCAGGATAACCCCAGTGGTCTGCTGGCCAGCCAGTCTGACCATAACCTCCAGGTTCAGTGAAAGACCCTGCCTCAAAAAGTGAAGTAGTGAGCAACTGAGGAAAAGACTCAGCATTGACTTTGGTCTCCACACCCTTGTACGCACACATACATACACATAGATGCATCACACTCACAAATGTGCACACATTCGTACGCATCAAAATATACTATACTGGGATTGGAGAGATGGCTCAAGAGTTAAGAGCACTGGCTGTTCTTTGCAGAGGACCCAGGTTCAGTTCTCAGCACCCCACATGATGACTAACAACTATCTATAACTCCATTTCCAGGAGATTCAATGCCCTTTTCTGAATTCATACACATTTTAAAAATAATAAAATAATATGCCATAAAACTTTTAAGAACTGTTCAACATCCTTAGCCATCGGGAAATGAGGAGGGGCACAACTGAAACAAGGCATGTATGAAATGTTCAAAGGAAGTCCGTCCCTTCGCGTGCTAATTAAAGACTTCATCATGCCTCTCAGAAGAGCATGCCACCTAAAATTTATGAATTGTTTAAATTCATGTAAATTTTTCACTTAATATTTGGGGCCCTATTGAGGTGGACTGCTGGACTCCAAGTTGAGGACGTGGCCAGAGCTGCCTCTCTCGCCTTGTCTCCCCTCTACCCCCCCATCTCATCCCTTCCTAAGAAGCATCCTCTCCACCGTCCACACCGACACTCCCTACTCACCGTTACACAGACAGCACAGGCGTGCTGTCTCATACTGGGACATTCTAATCTGAGAGGCTCTGGACTTCCAGTTTCCGCTGGAACTTGCAGAGAACTGGAAAAGTGCCATCTTTCTACCAAAAAGACAAAAAAGCATGGACAAAAACAGCCTAAAACTCAGTGCAAGACTCATGTCAGGGAGGTGCAGTGAGACCCCGCTTTGCCAGCACAAGGGCCCCAAGCATGCTGTAGACACAGGCATGATTAAACCAGAAAAATTTTAAACTGCTCAAAGCCAGAAAAAAATTTAATTATTCAAAGTCAAGTGTGAGCTAATATGAAACTGGTTAGTCCTAGGACTCCCAGGGGGTGCAAACACATCCTTCCTTCAGGAGTTTCCTTCCAGAACCCCAGCAGGTACCCACAAAGCAGGCAAGAGAACTGGAGACAGTCCTGAGAAACCAACCCCAACGATGCCAGCTGGGAGGAGAGAGTAGCCATTGACAAACTCCACCCACACACCTCCTTGCTCTTCCTTGAGGTGCAAAAACCTTAATTTGTTCAAGAAGTGCATCAAATCTGGTAGCTGAGGGTCCGGCTACAGCTGGGACAGTTAAAGGGAGGAAACAGCATTATCCCAGGAGGAAGTGGGAAGAAAGCCCGGCCTGGTGAGTAGCTAGCAGGAAACTGTCTGGTACACCAGATTACTATAACAGCCACAACCTTAACCCACTGACTCCTGAATAGGTTTACACGAATCCTCTAAGTAGTGCCTGCAGAAGTTAAGATGTGGTCTGTCTCTACACTTAAAAGCTATAGACTCCAGTATCTACTATCCTATACAATGTCTGGCTTTCAACAGACAATCCCAAGGCAATAGGACACAAAGACAGCATCAGAAGACACAGTCTGGGCTAGATAGATGGTTCAGCAGTTAAGAGCACTAACTATTCTCACAGAAGACCGAGGTTCAAGTCCCAGCACCCACATGGTGGCTAACAACCATCCATAACTCCAGTTGTAGGAGAATCTGAAGCCCTCTTCTGACTTCTGAGGGCTTTGCACAACATGGATGCCTTTACATACATGCAGGCAATACATGCATACACACAAAAATAAAATAAAAATAACAAATGTTTAAAAAAGAAGACACAGCCAAAGATAAGAGCCAATGAACTTGAAGACACGCCAATAGGAATCACCCGCCCTGAAATCCTAGAAGAATGGCAGGACAGAGGCACATGGCAGATATCACTAGAGCTTTGGGAAGCTGGATCCACCACCTGTCCATCAGTTACACCATGAAGAGACAAAGCACATGTAGTAGGAATTCAGGAAGTCTGCCTTGGAGTTCAAGAGTTCTTAAGAGTTTCTAAACAACTTTACTTTGCAAATCTCAGTCAGGAAAAATTGCTATCCCAGTACATGCATTTGGATACAGTAGCTTTCCAGTGGTGATACGGCCAACAGCTGCCAGAATTTTCCTTGATCTGGATACAGGCTGAATAAAATCTGTAACCATCAAAATATTTAATGATATATTTGGGATATGAGAGTCACAAGGTTTACATAATTTGACTACCATTAAAAACAGAGGTATGATTTATGTACGAAATTTCACCAGCTTTCTATTTTTATCCATGATAATATGGTTTAGCTACAATAGACCTTGGTTATTGGTATTTGCTATTTTTAAGCACTGAATACCTAGACACAAATGAAATTGCCAAAAGTGGATAGATGTCATTCCCCCATTTACAGGAGCAGAAGATATGCCAAGTCAAAAAGATAGAAATAAAAGTTCACCCCTCCACCCAAAAAGATCACAGCCTAAACATGGAGCTCAAGCTGCCTCGTGGGCCCAAGGAAAGTTGACCAACGCTGACCACATCCTTTAAATCCCAGCAACCCTTCAATCCCGTTCACGAGGGTTCACAGCCGCACAGCTGTGGGAGCGGAAACACAGCGGCACACTGGTAGTGCATAAAAATAATAAAAGTGTGCCATTTTCCGGGTTCAGGACAGTAGTTTCCACTTTATGACACACGACTACCCGATCCTGAGCCACTGTGCTCCTCCGTCAAAGATTTTAGGAGTTGTCTATACAATTCGGTCAGAATTAATGATATGCACCACCCTGTTGGGGTCCCTCTGCTCAGCGCCACCCGAGCGGAACGTAGGGTCTCCACCGTGAGGCGGCGAGAGGGGCGGATTGCGTTGTGCCCTACGCCACCCACGCTGACTACATGTTAAGGGCGAGGCACCGATACAGGACTGCACACTTAACATTTCTGCTTACACACAAAACCCCAACTAGTACTGTCGAGGGCAGGCTTCCCTCACCAGCACTCAGCCTGGTGTGCCCATGTGCAGCCAGCATCTCCTTCCAAGAACTCAAAACCTCAGGCAGTAAGAGCTAAACAGCAGTCTCCGGGCTTCAGGTCCCCCTGCCATCCATTCCAAGGCATGCCAGGGCTGTGTCCACTCAGTGAGGCCGTCAGAGCCCACACCAGCCCAAAAACAGTGCTGTGTGGCCTTGGTACTCACCGAGCATACCACCACAACGACAAACAGGCCTGTGACTTTCAGCCACTGCACACAGCGCCTGCAAGAGAAAGGGGGAAGCTCCGAGTCATGCACAAGAGCATCCTGTGCTTCATACGTGCTGGCAGAAGAAAGCAAAAGGTCTGGGAGAGGTCGATGTTTTGTTTTTATCCTCTTAAATAGTTGAGTTTCTTGTTTCTTAGAAAACCATTCTGGGTCTTTGAAAATGGCAAAATTTCATTCTGTGTTCTCTTAAACTTAATGAATTTGACACATAATCATCTCACACTTCCAAATTTTCTTTCAACAGTTCCTACTTAAGTAGGAATCAAAATGGCTTTTCTTTTTAAAGCACAAAGTATTAATTGACGTATCCTAGATGCAACTTTTTTTTATCTAACTGACATATACGGCAAAGACGACGATCCAGAATAAAATATTTCTTGCAAATTTCTTCATTGCTCATGCTGCGTTCTAGACATGTCATTAGCCACTCAATATATACTTTGGGGGATAATAATCCATGATTGCAGAAAAAGCTGCTGCCCCTTCAAAAGACTGTGAACATGCTTCTGAAGTTGCTTTTGGTTTCCTACAAGGCCTTTCAGAGAAACTTGTAAGGAACTAGACACTCTCACCCAGGTATTCTAGACACTGAGTAAACCTAGCTCATTATAGGAAGAAATATTTTATTCTGGATTGTCAGCTCTGTGTAAGCCCATAGAAGGCAGGTCATCTTCAGGGCAGGTCTCAGGTGGGACCACTGGTTCTAACTCTCAAACCTTCACCTTCCTTAGTGATGGATTTTCAACTGCTTTGGTCTATGATGAACTTTCTCCAAATAAACATATGTGAAGATGGACCAGCAGACAAGCTAAGGAAAGTGAACGCACTCTTGGAGCAGCACTAGTGTCCAGAGTCTTAGTCCTCTGAGCCCTCCCATACACATTCCTCCTGTGCATGCCCAAGCAGCCTTTAGCTCCTAGCTCTTACCACAGAAGAGGCCAGTGAATCCTACAGGCTTCTTGGCTCACTAACTCAATCCTTCATCGATAACTGAGAAGATAGTATCAAACTCTAAAACACCACAGAGACCTCTACATTGAATGTCCCTGTCCTCATCCCGGGGTAAACAGGAAGCCACAGGCAGCCACCATCCACTGCCAGAGCTGTCTCTCCACGTCTACCTACCCCAGCTTGAAGACCTGGACTCTGAAGTGGCCACTGCCCGGAAGTTCTTCTTTCTCCGAGGAGGCTAACACAGACAAACCAGCCACCTCTCTGCCTAGCATGTATCTTTGTTCCCAGTTGGTCAGGTCATTTTCCCATGATTCTTCAGCAGCAATAAACTCTGGGTGGTGAGCAGGCACACACTGCGACCTGAAAAGCAAAAAAAATTGTGTTTATATCTCCTGAAATGGTACCTCCAATACAAGATTTTGCCTCAGTTGTGAGATATAAAATGCTATGGAACCAACACTGGTCATTAAAGAAAGTTGTAATAGTTAATAGTGATTGCCAGTATTACCTAGGAGACAAATCTCTGAGCGTGTCTATGAGGGATATTCTTGACTGGATTAATTAAATCAATTTTATTCATTAATTAAAGGAGGAAGATCCACCCAAAATGTGGGCAACACCATCCCATGAACTAGAGTCCCAGACTAAAGGAGAAAGGAAGCTGAGCACCAACATCCATCTCTCTGTTTCCTGACTGAAGATACAGTGTGACCAGCTGCCCCCAGCCCTTCTTCCACAATGTTACCACCATGATGGACTGTTTCCCTCAACCTGGGAGCTAAAATAAATCCTCCCTTCTTATGTTGCTTTTCTCCAGAATTTTGTCAAAGCAATGAGAGAACATAAACCATAACATAAACAACGTGGCATTGTCTTACACTTTGGGAAATGTGTCTTACTGACATTACAGACATTAAGTACAAAGAAATTTTCCTGGGGTTGCTCACTCTTCAAAATAACTTGTAGCTTCAAGAAACACCAGCCACTCTTTTACAATTTGTGGAATCTTCCAGTGAAGCCAATTCTGACTCAGACCACTCCACACTCATTTCATTATTTCCTACTCTTTGAATGTTCACGAACATGTCACTGTCTACCTAGATCTGTTATAGATGTCCTGAAACAGGTTGACTGGTGTAAAGCTTTTCCTCTTCCGTATAGGTCATCCTATGATGAAGCTGCCAAGAAAGTGGGCTACCCACCTTTTCCACACAGCAGCCAAGAACAAACAGGAATGAACAACACCAATGGCAAGCTACACAGATTCAAAAAGACAGTCTATGTTTACAAGGCCACATGAAAAGAAATCATGAACTTTTACCAAAACTTCGTGAGAGTGTGTGAGCACCTCTATTCCCATGTGGTTAAATGCTTGAGTTTCTGCACAATTCCTTCAGTAAAGATTTTATTAGTCCCTAGGTAGTGAACCAAAATAACAAATGACTTCAAAAATACTCTATAATCTTTTCAGTCAACATTGTGTCTGGAAAATGTTCAGGTGTGAAAAACAGTATCAGCTTCCTCTAAATTGTTGGGGGAAAAAAAACACAACTGTAGCAAAATTGGAGCTAAGAAATTGCTTTCTTTAAGGAAAAAAAAGAAACTAAATTAGCACCTGTGCTGTGAACACAGAGCTTCCTGAGGAGGAGAAGTGCACGCCGCCTGGCTGCCCAGCAACCACATATGTGTATCAGCCACCTGAAATGGTGCAAATGAGGAGCTGAAGTTTTGACTTCACTTGAGGAGATTTATATTCCGGTAGTCACATGTGATGAGCGGCTACCATATCAGCACAGGTGTTGAGCACTCTGTGTCCCTGTGTCATTGCCCTCAGCACTCTGAAATGGCACAGATGCTTGTACAAAAGTACAACATAACGAATGTTTTCATGGTAAAATGTTGTTCAGCTTGAAATTGCAACAGAAGAAGGGGTAAAAAGCAAAGTAACCCAAGGGCCTTCCTGCCACCAGCATCTTTTTATTTTAATGTTTTCCCATCCTTTGAGATTTCATACATGTATGCAATGTATTTTGACAATTCCCCACTCCAAATTCTGCCAGACACCCCCACATTCCCCTCCAAATTTCATATCTTTTGTTTTCTTTATAATCCACTGATTTCAATTAGTGCTGCCTGAATGTACATGAATGTAGAGTTACCCACTGGAGACTGGGCATCTTACAAGAGGCCACATCCTCGAAGAAAACTGACCCAATAACTCTCAGCTGGGGCAGAACTTCATGAGCCCCCTCCCAATCCATGCCAGAATGTTGACTGGCTTGATCTTGTACAGGTCTTGTGCAGGCAGCCACAACTGCTGTGAGGTCATGAGTTCAATGGCCCTGTCAGGTCCAGAAGACACTAATTTTCAGCTGTCCTGTTCAACCTCTTGCTCTTACAATCTTTCCACCCCTCTTCTGCAATAGTCACTGAGATTTAGGAGGTAGGGGGTGTTTTATAGTTGTCCCATTTAGAAGGCAGATTGATTCTATATCCACTCAGCAAAATAGCAGTAGTAGGTTCTCCCCAAAGGTGTATGGCCATCCCAACCTCAGGTTCTTGGCTAGGTTTACAATGTCAAGTATGGTTTCCTGCGGAGCAGGCCTTAAATTCAATCAGAAAGCTGCTGGTTGACCAGCATGTCACTGTTGTACTGATGGGCTTATCCTATCAGGACGGTCATCACTGCAGCTCACAGGGCTCACAGCTGGGTAAACCCATCACCAATACCTTAATTGGCTTTGTGCAGAAGAAGAAAAGGAAGGAATGTTATAGGCAAAGTTTCCCTGTGTTCTGCTTCCAACTTTTCCTGGCCTCTGGCATGAGCCCACTGACATGCAGGCCATGTCTCAGTGTGCCACATGCTCAAGATAAGTGCTAATATATTTTTGAATTTTTAGTGAATTGCACTTTGAAATGTGTCCATCTTTAACAGTTGACCAATTCAAGTGAAAGCATTAAAGAAATAGACTTATGAAGTGTTTGTTTTCAGCTAAAGGTTAGCAGAGGAAAGGTGGACTTGAGCTATATTCCCATGGAAAAGCTTTAAGGTTATGGGTCAATGAGACAGCCTGTAAGAACTGTGTGCCAGCATGGGTATGTCCATGTGCTAGGTAATCATTTCAGGGTTATGCTCAAAGCCATTTGTAAATTCATAAGAATTCACAGAATACAAGCACAAATCATGAACAAACACTATAATGAACCGTCAAGGATCTGGCAGAGGTCAAATATGTCAGGTAAAAATTCATATCTCACGAAGAATTATGCACACCTACAGAGAAGAAATACCAATATATCACAGACAATTTACAGACATTTCTTAATAGAAAAAAACATCTTACCCTTTCTTTTGTGAGGAATTCCATAGCAAAGGAGTGTTCTCCTTAAAACAGAGGTCTTTAGAGCTGGAGCTGAACGAAGACAAAGGTGAGTGAGACCTGGGAAAGACAGAACAGGAATCACCAAGATGGGAGTATTCACAGACTGGAGTGCTCGTTCAACCACGAATGGGACAAAACCACAGGAAACCTAATCCCCACTCTCTGAGCTGGAACTTCGGAGAAACACTTAGAGAGAACCCTTCTCTCCAGCCTGAAGCAGAGCAAAAGGACAAAGCAGTTCTCAGATGGGGACCATCTGTTATGGGACTGATACTTTAGCAGATGACCCAGGGCCTTTCCATGTAGAGTTTTTGATTCATTGAACATTTGGTTTTATAGGTCTTTTATATAGAAAAATCTGTCTTCTAAGATAAGGCAGTATTCACTTACGAAGTGTCCTAATGGCTCCCATCAGAAAACAAGGCAGCAGAAGTCAGGGCTAACAGGTCAAAATGAGAAGACAATCAGAATGGCTCTCGGGGCACAGTAGCCACAGCTGAAGCAAAGCAAAGGTCTGTCCTGGATGGCATGCCCCTTTGCTATGCTGGCCTGTCCACTGGAGAAAGGGCCACCATAAATGCATCACCCAAACCAGACACAACGAAAAGTACCAACACGTACACATAATGTAAAGGCAGCTTTTCATGAGGAGTTAAAGAATTGATTCTCATTCCTAATCCCCTTATACACTGGTGCATTGCCTTTCTTAAGGAGCCCAGATCACACAGAGGGGCTGTGAGCACCATGAAACATTCACCCGGCAGAATAACAGTAATTCTTCACGATCATTCTTCCACTCGCTTTCTCTCATGTGAGCACTCACCTGAGACAGAGAGTAAGACTCTAGTCTTATGTGAGTGAAAACTAGGCCCTGCAGCTGTATCTAAACAGCACCTACCATATCTCAAGAATCAGAAAAAGAGTCTGCCTGGAACTAGAATGTGACCTCTGGACTGCCCTACACCACTTTCTACAGAGAACAGAGATGCCCAAGGACTCTGCCCACGGGACCTGATAAAAACAGTAGACTATGTCAAGACAGGGATATTGAGTAAATATCTTGACTTTGGTACATCAAGGAGGGAATGTAGAAGGAGCAGTCTTCCCCGGGTATTTTATTAAATGCTAATTATTATTAGCATTTTTTTTGCAGCTCACACTGGCTTAAACCATTAGTCGAGTATGTTCCCCCATCTCTCATAACTGTAGAGGGCATTTACATAAGTATCTCAGTGTCTCAGTGCCAAGTTGTTCTGTGTTACTCCCTGAGGTGCTTACACAGTACCTCCCAGAGACATGACTTTTGCCGGGATCTTATTAAAATAATCTAACTGCTGTATGCCTCCATTTTCTCAGCAATGTGATGTACATGAAAAGAAACACACGGGCACGCATATACACACAAATGCACACATACACACAGATGCACACATACACATACACACAGAGACAACCTCAGTTTTGCTGCATTACGGAGATACAGGGTCTGAAGAGATGCCTCAGTAGTTAAGAGCACTGACTGCTCTTGCAGAGGACCAGGTTCAGTTTCCAGCACTCACATGGTGGCTAGCAATTGTCTTAACTCCAGTTACAGGGGATCTGATGCCATCTTCTGTCCTCCAGTGGCATTGCGTTCACACAGTACAGTTACAAACATGCAAGCAAAACACTTGTACACATAAAATAAAATTTAATTAATTATGTAAGGAGATATAAGGGGAAAGTATGAGAGCCTGTACTTATTTTGAATAACTTAGTGACTGCAAAGGATAATAACAAATTAAACAATTGTATATGATTTTATAATTCAGAGGTCCTTGGCATTAACATTCAGAAAGCTTCCTTTTAGGTGCCAGAGAGATGGCTCAGCAGTTAAGAGCACTGACTGCCCTTGTAGAAGACTCAGGTTCAGTTCCCAGCACTCACATGGCTAACCACCTTTCATAACTCCGGTTCCAGTGGATCCAGCGCCATGTTCTGACCTCCATAGGCATTGCACAGCACAGTTGCAACTTAAATGCATGCAGGCAACACACTCATACCCATAAAATAAAAATAATAAATAAAATATTTCTAAAACTTCCTTTTAGTCTTCTTTCTTATTATAGCATAGCCTAGAACTTGCAAACGTGCAAATTCACTGTCTCTACCAAGTCTTTTTGAAAATAATTTTTATACATTCTTTGAAAATTTCATACATTTATACAAAGGATTTTGATCATATACATCCACAACCACCCTTCTCTAATTTCTTCTAGGGACCTCGACTCTGTCTCTCTCCCAAATTCATAACCTCTTTTGTTATTAATAACCCCAAGACCAATTAGTGCTGCCTTTATGCACATGAGTGTGGGGCCATCCATTCCCTCAACAGCTATCAACTCCCAAGACCTCCTATATCAAGGGCGGATCCTCGGGGACCCTTCCACATCCAGGCTAGAGTATTGACTGTCTTGTCCTTAGGCAACTTCTGTGCAGGTAGCTTCAGCTGCTGTCGGTTGATATGTGCAACAGTGGTGTCACATCCAGAACTCAGCACTTCACAGCTCTCCTTCGTATCCCACAGTTCTTAACGTCTGGTCTACCTCTCTTCATTGATGTTCCCTAAGTCTTGGATGTGAGAAGGTGATGATCCACTCACTGCTGAGCACTGAGTTCTTACACTTGATCCTTGGGCCACTTACGAGTCTGTGCGTTCACCACTACCCACTGTGAAAAGAAGCTTCTCTGACCAAAGTTGACAGGAGCACAGGCCTAAGGGTATAAACATAAATATCTAGAAGGCAATTTGACAACATGGCCTTTAATCTAACAACAGTGGGTTATAGGTCCCCCACCCCCACCCCCAGAACCTAAGACCTCTGGAGCCATGGGCTTTTGATTGGGTTTACAGAACCAGGTGTGAAATCTCTCCTGTAAAACAGACTCCAAATCCAATTTGAAAGTATCTAGTCACTCCCATAACAGTCACGAAACTGTGGACCACTAAGCATACCTTGCCAGGAAGGTCGGTATTTTAGATTTAGAATTTAGCACAGGTGATACCACTGGTGTCCTTTGTCCCCCAGCAGCCTACATATCACTTTCTAGCTCTGTGTATGCTTATCGGTAGGGAAAGAGTTTCCTGTCAGTCATGACTGATTCTCTGTGTCCTGCATCCAAAGTGAATGGTGTCTTTGGAAATAAAGTCTTGCCATATAGTTCTTGGAGGGCAATCAAGAGCCATGGAAACAGCCTGTGTTGTTTTGGGTGCTTCTGGGGCCTCCCTGACCAATAGCTTGTAAGGAGATAACCTGTGCCTGGCACTGAGATTTTCATTTAATAGCGCATGTGTTCTGGGAGCAGCATTGTCCACCCAAGCAGGATACAAACTCTTTTTTTATATATTATATTTTTAATTAGCTTACAAACTAGTGTATTTCCATAAGGTTTCTTCATACTTCCTTATCTTTAGTCAACTCACCCCCTACCACTGACCTCCTTGCCCTCCTCCCCACTTAAACCTTTTGCTCAGAATATTGGCCCCCAATACCAACCCCTGCTTTTTTCGTGTCACCTGAGTTCTATTTTTCCCATCTAATTATATTATTTTGCTTGAGTTACAAGATCGTATGTTTCCGTACAGCTGTTTTGTCTGCACTTCTCTTGATCAGCTCTTCTTCCCGCCCTCATTTCCCCATCCCCCATCTTCCATGTTTGACCCCACCTCCAGTATTTACCTCTCTATTTTCATTTTGCTGTTTCCTCCCTCTTAATGTGTCCAGCCCCGATCACCAGGTTCTAATTTACCTGGCTTCCACATGCCTTCCAAGTTAAAGATACAAAACAAATTTCAAAAATAGCATCTGCACATGAGAGAGAACATATTCAGTATAATTTGCTTCCAATCCCATGCACTTGCCTGCAAGTTTCATGATTTCATTCTTCTTTAAATCTAAATATATTCAACTGTGCATATGTGACATATTTTCCTTATTGATCCAACAGTTGAGATAGATAGATGACAGATAGATAGATAAATAGATAGATAGATAGATAGATAGATAGATAGATGATAGATAGATAGATAGATAGATAGATAGATAGATGATAGATAGATGATAGATGATAGACAGATAGATGATAGATGATAGATAGATACTGATTGATTCCATTTCCTGGCTATTGTGAATTAAGCCACAATTAACATGGATGGGCAAATATCTCTGTGGTAGGAGTCTATGCCCAGGAGTGGTACAGCTGGGTCATATGGTAGTTCTGTTTCTCTTTTTTTGAGAAGCCTCCAGACTGATTCCCGAGGTGGCTCCATTAGTTTACACTCCTCCACCAATGTAAGAGTCCCCTGTCCACATCAACAATTATTGTCATTTCTGTTCCTGACCACAGCCATTGTGACTAGGGTGAGATGGAATCTTATATCAGGTTTAATCTGCAATTCCCTGACACTCAGGCATTTCTGAACACTTCTTTAATGCTTACTGGCCATTTGTGTTTCTTTTCTAAGTACACATGAAATTAATTTTATTTTGAATATATCCATTTTACTTTACAATCATAAATTCAGGATTTGAGCATGTCAATATGATTATATTCTTTAATTTTTAATTTATTTTATTGAATTTTTGCAATTTTCATAAACCATAGTTTGATAGAATTTAGATTCCCTCCCCATCCACATCTTCCCCCACTGCTCCCCACCCAATTTAATGTACTCTCTTACATGGCCTATAGGATCTGATATGTGTCCCCAAATGTCCTTCAGTGTAGGTCCATCCACTGGGCCCACCAAGAATCCTAGCCCTCTAAAATGCTGTCTTTCCCCCTCCCAGCAGATATCCGTTGCTAAAAGTTCCTTAGGTTGGGGTTTTGTCGTGTTTGAGCTGGCATGGGACTTGTGCATGCCGTCACCACTGCTGTGAGCTCACATGAGTGACTGACTGACTGTCAGACTCTTTCACATTTTTGCCATATACCTCTGCAGCTCTTACAATCTCTCCACCTCCTCTTCCTCAATGATCCCTGAGCCTTGGGAGGCAGAACTTTGAAATAGGTTTCCTAATCAGGGATAAGCACCTGCCGCCTCTTGTTCTCTGGACATTATTAGGCAGTTGTGGGTTTCTGTGTTAATCACCATCTGCTGTACAAGAAAATTTCTCTGGTGAGAGTTGAGAGACACAGTCATCCTATCTCCCCATCGCCAGCAAGATGGTTTCTTAAGTTTATACTTCAATGAGAGGTGAAAGATGTGTTTAGGACAATAGGGCAGTGAATGACCAGACCTCCTGGTCAAGAAGTAGACTTATTGATAATGAAACCAAACATGCATGGCTATTCTTACCAGCTTGCCGAGAGAGCTAGCCACTGCTCAATAAATGTCAAACACACACACACACACACACACACACACACACACACACACACACACATACAATTGGTGCCTGCTCTCTCCAGGGAGCACACATAGGGAATCATATAGAATAGTCCATCCTATCCATCCTAAGGCTTAAATAATTCCCCATATATAAACGATGCAATTCTTCCTTTGCAGAGTGAATGAATGGAATGAAAGAGCCTGTGGATGGAAGGATAGCTCCAGTGTAATAAACAAGTTTTTTAAATCTCAAACCAATGAGCAATGAACTCAGCATTCAAACAGTTGTTTTCAATCAGAGAAAAAATATTCAGTTCAGTTAACTGGAAAGCCCAGAAAAGCAATCATTAGTACTGTGTCAGCTTGGGCCTGGGGTGGATACTTACAAGATAAAAATTTTTTTATTGCACACAAAACAAAAGCATGTCCTCCCCCAAACATACTGATTGGGCTATGTGCTTTCAAGGAAGATTAATGAGAGATCTGTCTATGAAAGGCATACAAGCCTTGGGCAAAAAGTTCCATTAGTTTGCAGAGACATCAAGGGATGCTGGAATGTCAGGATAGAAACTGTCAGCATTGCCAACGGGACTGCAGATGGGACTGAAAGCACCTCAGCCTGTCACTGTAGAAGTGCAGGTCACTATGTCTTGCCAGAGCAAATAGCCCTCTAAAACTGTATTTTTATATCAGGTATACACAGACCATTTCCTCAGCAGTGATGCTCCACCAAGAAAGAAGGGAATATATTCTTCACGTGTTATCCTAACTATCACTAAGTTGAAATCAATAAAACATCTAAGGACATCCTTGAAAAAGAATGATAACAGATGCCAAAGTATTCATGAAGCTCATTCAGCCCAGGCAGACCCTGTCAGTGGCACAGCTTGGTGTACAGTCAGTCCTCCATACTGTTCTACATTAGTGGATTTAACAACCACCTGCAATGTTCTTGTCAGCACTGAACATGTACAGACTGTGTTCCTTATCATTTTTCCCTGAACAATGCAGTATAGCACTATTTACACAGTTTTCACATAGCATTAGTGTTAGAAGTTGCCTAGAGGTGATTTGAGTCTATAGGAGCATGTGCGTAGATTCTATGCAGACATCATATCATTTTATGTAAGTGACTTGAACACCTGTAGAGAATGTAGGAACCAATGCCACACAGATATGGAAGGATTACTAGTTCCTAGACTCTTCTTGAGAAAATGCTAGCCTATCTGGAGAGAACAGATGCTTGTCTTTGTAGACTGGTGAGGGCCAACATTCCCCTGAACTCATGACCCAAGACAGGAAATGGAGATAGAATCAGAGTCACCATCTTCTAACAGTTACCAGAGAGGACACTGAGGAGGTCTCTGATTCCTTCCTGTGTCACATCAGTTTCCACTTGCACCTTTTGAAGCTCTGCAATTAAGTTTACAAGCTTAAATAATTGCAAAGTATTGACAGATTGCCTCAAAATTATGATGCGGCTTCTTCATCACTAATAACATTCTTTCTCCATAACCTACTCTTTCCTTTTTTAAATTCTTTATTTTAAAAATAAACTGATTCAATTTCTGATATTCTTTCATAACCACTCATTCCACTTAACTTTTTATCAGTTATCATTGTTTGTTTGTATTCATCTGTAAACTATCTGTCGTGCTTTGCTACTAAGATGGGGTTCTTTGATGGGTAGCATATAGTTCCATCCTTGATAACTTTTTACCCAATTGCATGCTTTTTCACCTATAATGTGATTATTATCATATTTAGTCTAAATCTGCCATTTTGGAAGCTGGGGGATGGCTCAGTTTGCAAAGTGATTACAGTACAAACATGAGAACCTGAGTTCAAATCTCCAGCACTCATATAAAAAGTCAGAGGTGGCGCATTGCCCTATAATCCCACCACTGAGGATCCAGAGAAAATAGGATCATTGGAGCTTGCTGGCCAGCTAGGTTAGCCAGACCAGTGAGCTCCAGGCACAGTGAGAGACCGTCTCTCAAAAAGAAATAAAGTGGAAGCAAGATTGAGAAAGATACCTAGTTTCAACATCTGACTTCAACATGTACATACACAATATGTGCATCTTCACACACAAGTGCACACACATACATATATACATACACATATATACATACTCTCTCTCATGTATACATAAAATCTTCCATCTTCCTATTGGTTTTCTATTTGTCCCTTCTGGTCCTTATTCTCTTTTCCACCTATAACTCAACAATAAAAGGCAACAGAGACCGAAGGCAAAAGCCTGAAATGGTCATGTCTCCAAAAAAAGATATGACTAGGTATTAGCACATGAAAAGATACTCAGGATCATCAGCCATCAGTGAAATGCAAGCCAAACTACTATGAGGTATCATGTCACATACACGAGGATGGTAAGACAGGAAAAGGAAAGGAAGATAACGGAAAGGAAGGGAAAGAGAAGGGGGCAGCGAGGAGTTAGCAAGTACGTAGAAAAACGGAGTGCGCGTAGGTTGTAATAGAAGAGTTTATCAAACAGGGAAACCCCATTTGAAAGGTCCTTAAAAAGATGAACACATTTTACTCCTAAATATATACAAAACCTAATGAAAACAGGCTCTCAATAGATGCTTATGTACAATATTTATCTCAGATTTATTCACAATAGTCAAAATGGGAAGTTCTCATCAATAAAGGAATAAGCAAAAAGTGTGATATCTATATAGATATATAGATATAGCAAATGGAATATTATTTCCTCATAGAACAGACTGGTACATGCTACACAATAAAGCTTGGAAACATATTGAATAAATAAATGAGAAATTAAAGATAAACACTGCATGACTCTACTTTCATGAAATAGCTATAATATGCAAACAGAAACAGAGGTAGATTTGTTGTACCAACATCTAGAGAGAGAGAGTAATAGGGAGTTATTACTAAAAATCCTCAATAGAAAAAGACAGCCTCTTCAACCAGTGGTGCTGAGATAACCATCCAGAATGAGACTAGATCCTTACCTCTTACCCAGCACTAAAAAAATCACCTCCAAATGAATGAAACACCTTACAAGTAAGGCCTGAAACAATGAAAGAAGAAAAAGTAGGATAAACACTTCAAGGTACAGGCATAGGTGAGGACTTTCTGAGTAGGACTGTGGTCCCTCTGTGGCCTTATTTCAGCCAGCAAGGGAACTCATGAAATTAAAAAGCTTTTGTAGAGCAGAGAAAACAGCCAGTTGAGTGAAAAGGAAGTCTAGAGAATGGGAGAAAATCCATGTCACCTACACATCTGACAGGGGGTTGCTATCTAGAATACACGAAGAACTAAAAAAATTAAACATCAAAAAAAACAAATTGATCACAAAATGGGCTATGAAATTGAACAGAATATTCTCAAAGGAAAACAGCAGTCAATAAATATATAAAGTGGTCAGAATCCCTAGCCATCAGGGGAATGCAAATTAAAGCTGATTTGAGATTCCCTCTCACCCTAGTTAGAATGGCTGTCATCAAGAAGACAAATGATGGCAAAGCTGCTGAGGGTGTGTGGAAACTAAAACACTAACCCACTGTTAGTAAGAGTGTAAACTGGTGCAACCACTATGGAAATCAGAGCAGAGGTTTCTCAAATGGCTGAAAATAGAAGCATTGTACGAGCTAGCTGTGTCTTGCCTGTGAATCTGATCAAAAGGCTGGAAGGTTATAGGCCCTAGGAGAGAAGTTACTACTCTCATTTCACTAAACAAACCTGTTGGGTACTTGTCAAACTGCCTTCTAAATATTGTGTTTATACCTATAGATCAGTGCTGCTGCTCTCAGCCCTCACTAGAGAAGCGTCATTCTGCAATGGATGGCAGCTACTGCAGAGACTAATAACTGACTAAAGTGCTGAACATAAGCGGTTATAAATTGCACATCCCTCCAAGGCTCAGGAACATTGTCAAGGGAGGGATGGTCAGAAAGAATGTAACACCTGGAGGTTGGGGAGGAAGCTGTGGAAAGTCATCTTCCAGACATGGGCCATGGCTATTCCATTCATGAACTGTGGTTATCTGCTCAGGATCTGCACAACATTTTGCTCATTAACATCCCAGCACAATGGGAGAAGGGCTCATGAGGCACCACCCCTTCTTGGGGAGCAGTTAACGACTGCTAGGAAAGAGGCAGACATTTTCTTCAGTGGTGTAGTCACTGGTAAGTTGCCTATGCTCCAGTAAAGCAATTCTAATTAAACTCAGTGAGTTGCAAATAATAATAATTGAAGTAAAAGGATGACTAATTAGGAAGAAGGTGCTCAACAGAAGACAATTATAGAGGATAGATAGAATTAAAATACATTACATACATAAAGTTGTCAAAAGTATAACTTTTGGAAAAAGGGTTAAAATTTTAACATTTTATATATATAACTATACATATTTATTTTATCTAATATATTTATAAAATTATATTTAAATATATAAAATGCATTTTATCACAATGATAGCAATTGAAAAAATTATTTTAATCTTTACAACATATAAATTAGGATTTTATTTTTATATTTATTTATTTAATATATTTTTATTAACTTTTTGAGAATTTCACACTAAACAATGTATTCTTATCATATTTACCCTCATTCCTCCCCCTAGCTCCTCCCAGATCCATCCCCCACCCCTCCCAATTTTATGTCCTCTTTTTCTTTTTATAACCTGCTGATTCCAGTTTGTGCTGCCTACATACTCATGGGTACAGGGCTAAGGGTCATACCCTTAAAGAAAACTACTCTTCTCCCAGAAACCATCAACTGTCAATAGTTCCTCGGGTAGGGATGGGAGCCATGAGTATCTCCTCACTTCATGCTGGAATGCTGACTGACTTGATCTTTTGTGTGTCTTGTGCAGTTGGCAATAAGTTCATGAGCAGAGGACCTACCATGTCCAGAAGACACTGTTTCACTCTGGTCCTCCCCAACCTCTGATTTTTACAATCTTTCTTCTCGCCCCCCCTGCTTGCAGGATCCCTGAGCCTTAGAAGGAGGGATGTAATACAAATACAGTATGTCCTATTTGTGACTCAGCACTCTACAGATGCTTATCCTCTGCACATGGACCAATTAAGAGTTTCTGTATTAACCACTATTGCACAACTAAACTTTTCTGATGAGGTCTGAGAGCAGCACTAATCTAAGGGTATAGAGATACAATGTAGAGGGCAGTTTGATATCATGTCCATTTTAAAATAATAATAGTAGGTTCACCCGTGGGGCCTATGAACTCCCCAGTCATGGGTTCATGACTGGATTTATGGTACAAGGCATACATTTCCTTCTTTGGAGTGAACCCTAAATCCAATCAGAAAGTACCTGGTTACCTTCTTAGCATTTATTCCACTGTTATACTTATGGGTCTATCTCGCCATGCTAGTCATTATTGTATATCACAGGATTCACAACTGGATAAGACCATTCTTCACTTTTCTCCCTCAGCAGCCTGCTTCCTAGTCAGTACTAACTTGATTTCTCCATGTCCTATGACTAAAGTTGTGTGGTAGCTTCAGCAACAGCGTCTTATCATCAAGCTCTGGTGGACAACTAAGAGCAATGGAAATAGCCTGTATTATTTTGTAGGTCTTCAGAAGTATCCCACATCTAACACTAGTCTTTTCACCTGGCAATCTACAGCTGGGTAGATTCTGGGGGGAGCATTTTCGCCTGTGTAGGGCACCTCCAATTAAACTCTGTGGTTCTAGTCAGAACAGAGGGGTCTGCATGCTCACATGCGGCATTTCCTGCAGAGACCTGCTAAGAGCTAAGACAAGGGGGCAGATCTCTCCACCACTGAGAATGTGCTAATGAGCAGTGACCTCAGGAGGACCCTTGGCTCCCTGGCCATTCTATAGCAGACGCTAGACTTCCCAGCAAGCAGCAAGTCAGTCAGAGAATCTGTAGACATTTGCTTATTTGCAAAAAGAGTGTATGTTTATGAAGAGGTCTATACTTGGATTCTATTTTACTTCAAATGAAGTCAATGTGCTGCAGAACTTTCTGGAGAAAAGGAAACTCAATCTCCAGAGGGGCTCTAGAGTATGTCCAGCATCCTAACAGCTGAGGGCTGGCAGTCTAGGCCTGTTGTGATCCTAACCTGACCAGATGTTTGCTAATGTTCCTCAGGGTACCTTTCTCACAGCCTGGTGTCTTAGGCATGCCATTCTGTAGAATGTGACCCAATCTCAGGAGAAGAAAGGCCATCATTAAGCTGACTAAGCCCCTCTCTACTCTTCCAAACTGGAGAAGATCCTCCTATCTGACCTAGACATGACTTGGTGTGCCACAACTGGAGGCAGACTGAGGTGGAGAATGGCCCTAATTTCTGATCTCTACCCTCCAACCTCTGACCTCTGACTTCCTCACTGGAATCCTCTATCTGACCTCCCAGAGCACATTTCTACCAAGAAGTTTCATGTTTCAAATTTTTCTAAACCTCCTGCAAGTTTAAGCACCTTTGTGAATGGGTTTGCGTGGGATTGCTCCAGCTAGCCAGAATCTTTTGTGCTCCCAAATAATTTTTCTCTCTCTCTATGGACAATGGTGTTAGAATTTTGAATGAGATAGCATTGAATCTGTAGATTGATATTGGCAAGATAGCCATTGTCATGATATTAATTCTTCCAACATGGGAGCGTGGGAGGTCTTTCCCTCTTCTAGGGTCTTCTTCTTCTTCAGTGTTTTAGTATAATGATGCAGGTATCACCATATCTGATTTCACGTTATACTGCAGAGCCATAGTAATAAAAGCAGTATAGTACTGGCTGGCACAAACCAGGCCATGCTGATCAATGGAATAGAATACGGGGCTGAGACACACAGCTACTGCCAGGTGATTTCTGACAAGTACTTGTCAGAAATCTATACCAGGGAAAATAGCCTCTTCAACAAACAGTGCTAGGAAAAATGAATATAGACATGTAAAGGAAGCTGTTAAAGGAAGAAAATTAAAGAAATACTCCAAAATATAAGCCTAGGCAAGGACTTTGTGACTACGACTTCAGTTGCTCAGGAAATAATGCCAACAGCTGATAAGTGGGATCTCATGAAATTTAAAACTTCTGTACAGCATAGGTAACAGCTGAGTGAAAAAAGCCTACCAAACAGGAGGGACTCCTTGCTGACTATTCATCTGATAAAGGAATAGTACCCAGAATACACAAAAATCCCAATAAACTAATAACAAAACCCAGAAACTCAGTGAATCTGCTAAGGAAATGACCTGACAGTTCTCAAAAGGTGAAACTCGAATGGTCACTACACATACAGAAAATACTCAGCCTAACTTACCATCAGGAAAATGAAAATCAAAACTGCTCGGAGATTCCATCCCAGCCCAGTCAGAATAGCAATCGTCAAGAAAACAAGTAACAAATACCAGTGAGGATGTGGACAAAACAGAGCCTATACAGTGCTGGTGGCAATCCAAGTAATCCATCCACTGCGGAAAGTAGTATCCAAGTTTCTCCAGAAACTAAAAGTAGTACATGATCCATCCTCCTGGGTGTCTACTCAAAGGACTCCAAGCCAACACATCACAGAGATGCTTGCACATCTGTGTTTATTGTAGTGTTCTTCACAACAACTAAGTCATGAAGCCAACCTAGATGTCCAAAAACAAAGGAATGGATAATGAAAATGTGGTTTATATGCAATGGAATTTTTCTGTCGTAAAGGTGAACAAAGTTCTGTAGTTTGCAGGAAAATGAATACAACCGGGCGTCGTTACATTAAACAAATTAAGGCAATCTCAGACAAATATCATATAGTTTCTTTCAGCTGGGTTCCTAGATTCTATACAGACACATAAATCGTCTGTGTAAGCATGACAGGAAAGCAGAAGTAAAACTGGAGGAATAAAGGAACCGAGGAGAGGAAGAGGGAAGGAAGGGACTGCATGCAACATGTTCGATATGCAATCCACTCCGCATGAAGAGGAGGTGGACTCCTAGTTTGCGACACTTCTCAAACCACAGATGTCAGGGATACTGTGTGTCATATACCAGATGGAACCAATTAGCATTCCAGCTCATGACTGGGGAAAGAAGTAGCTCATTAAAAACGCATAAACTACCTACTCTCACAGCTGTGTGCTAATCACAACTACAGTTGCAAATGAAATACAGCGGCTTGGCTGAAAGACCACATGACCCTTCTGTACTTTCATTCCAACTAGAAGCTCTGGTGGCCTCAGAGCTAATCAAATGATAATCCACAGTTCAAAAGGGAAACAAGTAAGAATTGATTGGGAAACATGAAAATAAATCTACAAAACCTGCAAAATAATTCTGCCCCATGAGTTAATCTGTAAATAGACTCAAGGCAAATAATAACTGTAATGATACTATATAACCCTACAGTACTATTTCTACTGTGATTTTAGTGCAAGGTTTGAAACCCAGAGCATTCTAGGGGTGGAACTCAGAGCATAGTAGGCAAGCATTCTACTACTGAGATACACCCTGGTTATTTCCGCATTCTTTAAAAAAAAAAAAAAAAAAAAAGATCAAGTATCACATATTAAGAAAACACAATTTAGACAAAATTCAAAACTCAGAAATGTTAAATTTTGCAGGTCTGTTATTTCCTAAGAGCATATGATCTACCTCTCCTCCTTGGAAACTGACCTAAGCATTGCCATAGGATGAGGGAAGGAATGATGGGAGGAATCCTCTTAACCCCTCTCCTTAACCAGAGAGGTGACACTCAACTGTGAACAAGTGTGACACCTGTGACTATTGTATATGCTCAGTTACTGCCCCCTAAAGCCGCCAGGCGAGGCATCACAGAAGGAATTTGGACTAGTCTTCAAGGCAGACCAGAATTTTAATATGTGGCTAGAATGAGAATATTGAATGGGATTTCAATTTCAAAACTGAGCCCCAAGGTTCTGTGGTTGCTATAGCAGCTGCGAGACTGCCTGATACCTCGCACCTGTGGCTTGCAAGTGTTCAAGTGTTCTTCCTGGGTTGGCTGCAGCAGGCCAGGTGGTTGAGAGGGAAGCAGCTCCCGCCATGCTCAGGCCATAAAGTGCTTTGTGCAAACAGTCTGCAGCCTTGCCTGCTAACCTTGGAGCCAGCCATCAGAAGCAACTGCCAAATCGATGGGTCCTTACAGGAAAGGACATTAGGGAACCGAAGTCCCCCCAACTGAGCCCTTAGCTTCGGGTCTCAAAACCTAACCTGATGCTCCTGGAGAGGACTCAGGGCCACCCCTTCGCCATTTCCCTCCAAGGAGGGAGTAACTTCGACCCCAGGCGTTTTCAGAAACTTGAGAGAAAAGGAAAAAGGAATGAGCTTTTGACAATACATGTACGCCATAAATGACAGCAAGGGCCTCTTCCTGGCAGCCCCCCCGTGTGCCTCCGGCAGGAGACAACCTAGAGTGTCCCCAACAACTGGGCACTGGACCTTCCCAGAGTTTTAGGGTCTTAAAGCATAGTTTTTGTTATAAATATAACAGGGAAATGACATGTTAGTCACATGGTGACTAACAACTGACAGTAACAATTCCAACCATCAGTAACTACAGTTTCAGGGGATCTGACACCCTCTTTGGGCTCCCCAGGTACTGCACTACACAGATGCTACATGTGGACAAAAAAAATCATACACATAAAATAATTTTTTTATTTTTTAAGTTATGGAAGGGGCCTGGAGAGATGGCTCAGTGATGAAGAGCACTGGCTGCTCTTGCATAGGATCCAGGTTTTAATCCCAGCACCCACATGGTGACTAGTAACCATCTATAACTCCAGTTCCATAGGATCTGATGCCCTCTTCTGACTCTACGGGCATTGCGTGACATGGGAACCCTTACATACAATACACTCATACACATAAAATCAGAATAATAAAGTAATGAACATGATCAAAGAACAAGAGAAAGTCAAGACGTTAAAATGGGAAAGTCATAGTGTCAAGGGCAAGAGACTATAAAATGGAAGCAAACAAATGATTCCTAACAGTGCTGAGGAGCTTCCGGGTCAGAAAGATCAGTGGCTGCCTCTATGAGAGCCAGGGAAAGAGTGAGTCTGAATCAGAAACTAGACTTTATTCCACAGAGGAAACTAGAGAAAAGCAAAACCAAAGGTCGCTGAACACAGGCTGTGCATAGGAGTTCCCTGGCAGGAGGGGAGACTCAGGTAAGTTCGTGAAAGCTGAGCAGTGATCCCTCAGGACAAGCCCACAGCCCTCACAAGCCTCAAATCCAGTTGCTGCCTTGGGTGAGACAATGGTCCCTCTGGAAAGCATGTCAGCAGTGGTAAGAATCCCATTTTGCTCCTCTGTATGATTCAGAGGGCAACGACTGGGCACCATTTTGATAGAATCTACTGTTAAAAGCTGAGCTCAAGGGAGGCCTCAGATCAGGAGACATCCTCAGGCAGAGGAACTTCAGTTTGGTCCACTGGGGCTGCTGGGTAAGAAAAGGCATAGGAAGACGGTTTGGGAGAGCTGAAAAGCTGAATAGGGACTGGGCAAAGGGGATAGGTGGCAAATGCCTGGCTCTGACTAGAATCACATAAACAGAAATGGCCTCTAGTGTCTGGAGCAGCCTCATCAAGGGAGAGCTTCCTCAAGTCTGAAGGCAGTGGGTGAATCAAATTCTGAAGCCACTTTGTCTGTTTTTCACTACTGTTGATCCCGAGAACTTCGGTGTCCCAGGGCTGTTCGTGATGCCACAGTTGCACTGCTACAGCAGAGAGTGATCAGTAACTATATCTATTCAGGTGGCCCTGAAAGTAAAAGAGCGGTCCTCTGCCCGTACTCACTCAGTGCCCTGCTTGCTTTCCACACTCCCAATGCACTTGGCAGATACTCCCGCCTCCTAAAACATTAGCCATCAAGGGATACAATCTGGGAGTCCCAACCCACCAGATGCAAACCTAAGTGTTGCCAGCAAAGGGCCCTGGGAGGCAAAGAAGGAAAATGGCTACTGTGAAGCGGACTCTGGCACACATCAGACCCTTGTGCAACACTATAAACCAAAGGAAAGAAATCTATCTCCATTGGTAGAATGCTTGCCTGGCATGCATGAGGCCCTGGGCTTGATGCCCACACCATGTGAACTTGGTGTGGTGATGCACTCTTGTAATCCCAACACTTAGGAGGTGAAGGTAAGATGATAAGCAGATCAAGGTCACTTTCAGATACATACTTAGCTCAAAGCCAGACTGAGCTACATGAGACCCTGTCTCTGAATGAATGAATGAATGAATGAATGAAGAGTCCATAATTCAACTGCTCTTCTCCCCAACTCCATACATATAACTTGCAACTTTCAAGGACCCAGAAAAGGGCTGTTCCAACCTCTCAACTTTTTCTGTAATTATTTTTTCCATGTGACTTATCCCCCATTTAAAAATATTTAAAATGATTTTGACTGCGTTATGTTTTATTTATTATTCCATTTACACATTCTTCTAGTTTTGCTAATGTACTTTTTTCCAATATTTGTCTTCAGAACACTTTCTTTCTCACTCCTTGTGTTCTCTCCTCTTCTCCACCTCCTACATCAACTATCTTGACTTTATCAAATGGACTTTAAAAAAGAAAACGTGAGTTATTTTCACATATTTATTATATAAGTTCAATTTTTATTTCTGAACTTTTTCATGAATGGAAAATATTTTTGTTATTGTTTTTCCTTTTCCCTATTTTTTCACTCACTTATTCTTCTTAATTAATTTTTTTAGTATTTTTTTATTATTTTATTTTATGTGTATGAGTACATTGCCTGCACATATGTAAGTGCACCCATGTTGTACAATGCCCACGAATGTCAGAAGAGCGCATCAGATGCCCTGGAACTGGAGTTATGGATGGTTGTTAGCTGCCATATGGGTGGTGGGAACTAAACCCAGGTTCTCAGCAAGAACAGTCAGTGCTCTTAACTGCTTAGCTATGTCTTCAGCCCCTTATTTATTTATTTATTTATTTATTTATTATGTGTATGAGGGTTTTACCTGCTTGTATGTAAGTGCACCACACTCACCTTAAATGATGTTTAACTGCTTAGCACCTTCTACAGTAGTTTTGCCATTTTTAGTTCTGTGGTGGTTGGTGAGGTATTGGTGGGCTGTAACTGATTTCATATGATTTCTGTATCTTGTACGTTTTGCTGCTGTTGCTACCATTTGTTCCCTCCTTGTTGAGTGGTGCTGGAGATTAAGCCTTCAAGAATACGAGTGTTCGACTGGGAGGGGAGGAAGGAGGGACATGTAGGGATGTAGGGGACCACAGGGTGCAGGGAGAGGGAACTCAGGAGAGAGTAGATGGTGATGGTTGGAGGTGACTGTTATGGGGAACAATGAGGAAAATGGCACTTGGACTGGGAAGGGAGGAGGGAGGTTGAGTCAGGGGAGACAGAGGGGAGATTAATGAAGTTTGGATGGCGTGGGAAGCCAGCGGGAAATATGTTGACTCCAGAATCCCTGAGAGAGATTCATACAGTGTCTGAACATAAGGCTTGTGTTTAGCCAGGGCTGCATGGCAAGGAGCACAGTGAGAGACAGGAGAGACCTCCCTTTGAGTTGTTGGTCAGAGTAGTCCAAGAGACTCCAAAAATAACACAGGCCGTTGCTGGAACTCAAAAATAAGACCCTACTGTTAAAAACAGGCCATACTTCAGACATAAGACTTGGAGCAATGGAGAACTGACCTGGAAGCCTTCTTCCTGACAGCCAGCTCTCATCATTCAAGAGGATACTATGCAAACTGCCAAGGGAGAAAAATCAATCAGTCGTCAAAACCCAGCTCTAAAACCTAATAACCACAGCAACTGGCACAGCAAACGGCCTCTACTGGTGCAGTAGTGGCCCTGTTATCTGGCGGGGGGGACCAACAAATAATTGGACTTAAAATCCTCTCGGTGGGAGGGAACTCGTGGGGCACTGCAATTATAGCCAAATACACAAGGCTGGAGAGGTCAGAGATGCTAGAGAAAACCTGTCTCTGTGCTACCTCAAACAAGTGAAATTTCCTACCATATGGGAAAAATGAATCTTTATATTTGCAGACAAGTGTACTGTACTCCACTCACCAAAGAAGCTTCTTTTTGTAATAGATGGAGGCTATTACAGAGTTCCACAACCAGTCACACACAGAGAATATACGTCTGAGAGATGTCCACCCCTAGGTGACACATCTACAGTGGAACCTCTGTACTTAAGGCTCATGGAACCTTACGGAACAAGGGTTAGAGAGAATATTAGTGCATCCCTCAGCTCTCACCAGTGAAGCTTCCTCATACAACAGAGTGTGGTGCATACAGAGGGGTACAGCAGGCTAAGTTTTAGAGATTAAGAGACTGTAGAGTATGTGTCCCTGGATAGGACTTCTATATTAAACCTCACCCACCCATAACTCAAGGACCATTGCAGAAGAAGGGTCTGAAAGATTGTAAGAGCCAGGGTTGGTCCATGAACATAGAGAAACAGAGGATTTCAGGCCCCTGGAGCTTGTTCATGTGAACTTGAGGCAATGGTAGCATCATGCACAAGATCCAGTGTGGAGCTAGGAAATAGGCAGTGGGCTGCTCTGGCCTGGGAACTGCTGGCAATTGATTACTTCTGGGTGAGGGAGAGTAGATCTTCCTTAAAAATCTCTACATGGGCTGACTAGCCTCCAGTGGATAAACTTGCACGGAAGGACATCTGGGTACAAATGCTTGACTAGATAGGATTTAACATATATGACAGAATGCATGAGGTCCTGTGGTGGGTAGAAGGTACATGGGGCATGGATGGGGAAGGGGCTCTAACTTTAGTTAAGAACTATTTATGAAATTTGGAAGTGGAAAGATGGCTCAGTGGTTAAGAGCACTGGCTGTTCTTGCAGAAGACCCAGGTTCGAATCCCAGCACCCACATGTGGGTGAAATTTAAACTCTGGCATCCATATTCCCTTTGTTAAGGACCAGGAGCAGATGGAGCCAAACCAGCCGGAAGAGCCACTATCAGTCAGATGTGCTCAACCATGTAGAGTCCAGCCAGGACATGTGTGTCGCTCAGTTCACCACCTACATCATAATGCAAGGCTTTTATTATTAGTATTGCTTTTCTAAAAATAACATGATTGCATTGAAAAATGCTGTGTAGGTTGGTGAATTTGTAAGGGGAAGGAATGCCAGACTCATGTTACAACAGTGGGAAATTTCACAGTAATGTTGAAGCTTGGTAGTATAGTTATGTCTATAAATAATACTCAAAAATTTTAATAAACATCTAGAATGCCAAGTTTACATTCTAAAATATAACTGCATATTTTTAGTTTAACAATTATATTGGTTTAGCTATTAAGTATTTTTTTTTTATTTTTAACCTCTCAAGCTTTAATGTTTATCTTTAGAAGTTCAGTCAGGTGTTTTACATTTTCTGGAAGGCACAAGTTAAGGTTTCCTGAGGCTGGAGAAGAGCATAGAGAAATGATGGAAAACCTCTTGGTGCCTGGGAATGGGAAAGGTCCAATGTCAAGACCTGGGTGCCCCATGTGTGGAGTCAAGACCATAGATGGTCATCAAGGGAGGTAGGAATTCCATTCTAGAGAATCAGTCCTCCCAAGTTTTAGAATCTACAAATTACAGAAACCTCCCCTGACCCCAGCATAAGCTCAACACAGAGGCAAAGTCACTGTCATGCACAACCTCAGGAAAGGAGGTTGTTGAAAATGAAGCCACTTGGAGAAGGCTGAAACTGCTCTTCAGCATTGGGAGGTCCTCTATCCTCCAGTCTGCTCCACCATCAGCCCACCAGCAGAGGAGTGAGAAGCTGTGGTTCACAGTTAGGGACCAAAGCTCCAGGCTCATGAGAGGGAACTACAGCTCCAGGCTCATGGGAGGCAACCAGAGCTCCAGGTTCAAAGGTGAGAACCACACTTCCAGGCTTATGAGAGGGACCGTAATTTAAATTACATGGGTTCCTTCAATTTTCCTGTCTCCATCGCTCTGTCCACATGATTATACTTGTGTTTAAGAAAAAGCATTTTGGCTTCTGTGCAGTACAGACAGGCAACCATTACTTGCTGACTTGAATTTCTCACCAGAGGGACATCAACATTGGAGGAAACCACTTGTTACTTTTCTCAAGGAGGCAGATGGCTCAAGTGTTTTCTATTTCATGGCAAGGTTCTGGTTGGCCTTTTTGGAGTCTGCTGTTTTCATATCTTCGTCCATGGCCAGAGGGAGCCAGTGATAAGACATCTTCTTACTGGAGTCACATTCTGCTGCAGACCACCACCTTGGCTCCCCAGTTATTTTCTTTCATACTTGCCAAGTCTTTTCTCACCTGTGCCTGGCAGTTGGCCCTCATCATAGGAGTTGGTCACCTGGGTGATGAAGGCCCAACCATCCATGGGTGTATGCCACAGTAGCCACCCACAGGTCTGGGCCTGGCAAGCCACGCACATGGGGACACAGCATAAGGAGGCACTCATAGCCACCGCCTAGGTGTGCCCACTGTCTGGCACTGTGCTCTGAAAGGAGCAGTCAGGGTGTGTGCCCCAATTCCTGCTGCCACTTCTGGAGGCAAGCAGCCACCAGCTCATCATCCTTAGCCCTAGAACTGCACGTTGGAGAGCAGCACACAGGGAGGCGGAGTGGGAGGCCAGTGCTGGGGGAGCAGGAGTGAGTGGGCTGTTTTCTTTTGCATGGTCAAGGATCCAGTTGACTTTTTTTTGTCTGCTGTTTTCACATCTTCCTCCATGTCCAGAGGGGAAAATGATGAGACATCATCTTACTGGAATCTGTGTGTAGTCTGCCATCACTCCCATGCTCCCGCACCTGCTGCCATGCTGCTGCCATCTTGGTTCCTCTGTTCTTTTCTCTCTTATTTGCTATGTCCTCAGTTCAGAATTTTGAGATCAATATAGAAGTACCTGAGGTCAGGAAAATATCTGACCTGTTTGGTAAGGTTCCTCAAATGGTCCAGCACATGCACTCAGCCTCTTGGGAGGCAGCCCACCCCTGGCCCCAAGACCAGCTGCCTGGGGCATGCCTCGTTCCACCCACCATTGAAAAGACATTTAAAAATCAAATCCAAGGTTTGTGTTTGGATTCTGTAGTATTACTGAAGCAGCTGGTAGCTAAACCATCAGGAGAATTCAAGGAAGGCTCCAGAAAAGGGCTCTTGCCACAGACAGAAGATATATAAATGGTGTCATAGTCATATGATGAACTTTTTTGAGGTGAAGTCTCATGTAGCCCATTTTGATCCCAAATGGGTGGCCAAGGATGACCTTGAACTTCTGATCTCTTTCCTCTACCTCATGAGTTCTAAAGTTACAAACTTGTACCACCATGCCAGGTATATGTAATGCTGAGAATGATACTCAGGGCTTTGTGCATTCTGAGCAAGCAATTAAGTTACATCCTGGGCCTCCATATAATGAAATTTTACGCAAGAGATTCAAATTAATAAACAACAGTGGTAGGCATCAACCTAGATAAACCTCATAAACATTTGGGCAGGCAAGAGCAACTCTTAAGTTTCACCATTTGCAAAATGTAAGTAAATACTATTAAGTGATACCGCAACACAGTAAAACCCACGCGTTGATGTGGCCTGCTGAAGAACAGGAGTGGCAGGCATGTACATAATGCAAACGGTTCTGTGGTGTTTCTACTCTTACCATCAGTACCATGAGGGACCCAGATTGGCAGGGATATCAGTGCATCCTGACTCGGCACAGTCAGTTTGGGCATGCTAAATGGTTTAGAATGCTACCTTTAGCATTACCAAGAGATGTGTACAAACTGCAAATTATGAATTTAGGGTATTCGAATTGGCATGTAAGATCTCTTTTCTTCATATGAATAAATACTCAAAGGTTCATCAAAAGTAGATGTTCCTTTTATTAGTTCAGGATTTTCTTTTTTATCTCTTCTTCCCTCATCTCCCCCAAACTCCTGTCCTCCCCAGCTCCTTATCATCCAAAGTTTTCTGAGATAAAAATATTATTCCATTAATTTGGATGCTCTTTATAGCAATAAAGTACTAAGATATATATATAGATGATAGATATTTCCAAAATTGTATAACACTTAAAATATCTTAAATAACACATGAAACTGTAGCTCATTATGCTACAAACTCTTTTCTATTTTTATTATCTTTTGAAGCTGAGTTTGTTAGATTTCAGAAATATTATTTGTCCAAAATAGACTAGGAAAGAGATTAATGCTGGAAATATTTTTGCAAAGTTTCTCAAAATTTTCCCCACCAAATGGAGGGGAACTATATTTGTAGAAACAGTATTTATGAGCTCCACATTTATAAGACAAGACTATTTTGAACTCACCTCTCCTCTGTGAGAACTGAACCGAAATCTTTGTGTTCAGGAATGCAGATGCTCTGCCCAGAGGCCTGGCTGGGATAGGGAATGCAGGGGTCTGCCTGGCAGTGCTCGGAGTCTGTGGTGGTGGGTCTGGCTGGCAGCAGCTTTGCAGCGCCCGCACGAGTTGGAATGGACAAAGCAGTTGTCTGATGCAGCTCCACTTCCAGCACAGCTGAGGCCAGCCTGCCATCTTTGCTCTCCAGGTGCATGCTCTGTTGCTGATCCTCTTTCTAGGGTCAAACAGAAAGAAGTCTCTCACTGTTGATAAAAGCAAACTAGGAGTGTCCCTTACTTGCACCTTAAGGAATCAGTTCTACAGGAGGATACAATAGGCACCTAGAAGAAGGCCCTTCCAGTGTTCCATCATGCAAATATCTCACAGGAAACTGTTTATGCAAACACCAACATTTTAGCACATTTCATACCAGCAAGGACCCAAGCATTCTACAAAAAGAAAATAGTAAACTGTAAGAGATACATAGTATGAATACTTTGTGGCTACAAAATTGGTTTTGAGGGATGTTCATCAACATTGAAAGATATTAAGACTATAAAAAATAAAAAAGACAGTTGATGCAATGCGGTATTTCTATTGAAACAAATACATATAAATATGTACTGAAAATCAGAACACAGAGACGTATCCTCCAAAGCAGGGCCACCTCTGGATAAGGATGGTACAGACATCTGGTGGATTTTCTTTGTCTATGCTGTTTTTTACTGGGTTTTCCATCTAGTAAATTAATATCTTTTCATTGAGAAAATAATAGCTATGATAAAAAGGAGAACATTTATTGTACTATTTGGGGGGGTTGCATTTTGAGGCATTTGCTATTTTTATGTTTCACATTTTTCTAGTATCCCATAACCCAAGCAATGATCTTTGACTTTGCAACAGCCTGGTTTGCTGTCAAGAGTTACTGGGAAGCCAAGGAGCTGTGTGAGTTTATGAGTCCACTTTATAATATGGATAGGCAAAGTCCTGTGGTACAGGTGTGATTAGAACAGCATGCACATCCCCTGCTCCTGGTTGCCTGATTCTTTGGGGTCCCATGCCCCAGGCCTTCTCTCCAGGTGACCTTTCCTATAACTCTCTCTTCAAGACCCATCCTATCAGGAGTGTGGCCACCCTCTGAGCTTACCATGTGGACTAAACAGCCTGCAGATGCAACCTGTACCTCCCAGCTTTTGGGGCCTCTGTCTTTGCAAGCCCTGTTTAGGGGTTTTATTGGTGTTCTAGCTTGGGTTCTCTCTTTCCTCTCACAGCCTTCCTCATTCATTGCCTCATCTATCCATCTGACCTCCAGATCAGAGCTCCTCACCATTTGTCTCCCAGACACACTCACACACGATCCGTCAGGGTCAGGGAAGACTAGCCCTGATCTGGAGGTGGGTGCCCCAGATCTTGGCCTCACTCCCGAAGTTCCCCCTCTGGCTTTTGCCTTTTCTGAATCTCTACAAGGTGGGGCCATTCCATTCTGAAGATCAGGACACTACTCTGACTGTCCTCCATACTCTGAGTGACAATCCAGATGATGAGAACAGTCTCCTCTAAACCCTGAAAACATAACCCCAAAATGGGCTCCAAATTGTTGGTCCACACAAGGTTGGCCTGCCTAAGATCAAACTTTAAAACCACCAATTAGGAGAACTCTGATCTGCCATCATTCTCCTTTGGCTCTTTAACGCAAATCTGACCTCAACACAACAGGACAATGGCCATAGGTGGCCTGAATTTGGCACTTTTTGATTTCAATATCCTAATTTCGATGACTACACCTGACAAAACAGCAAGTAGTCTGAGACCCCTATGGCCAGAGGATCTTAATCCTCCGAGCTCACCCCTCTCTTTGCCAATCCTGCCTTAGCTTTCCCAGTCACACACACACATTTACAGGCTTTACTGGCAAAATTTCTTCCTCTTTGTTTCTCTGGGCAAATTCCAGCTCCTTCTCTCTGCAAACACCTTCTATCTGCCCCCTCTCTGCAAATTCCTAGGGTGGGCGGCTCCATGCCCAGTTGGTCATGCCACTAACTTTTCTCTGCCCAGCGCAAATCTGGGGCTTCTTTCCGCTTTCCCAAGCCCACACCCTGGCCTTGGTTCTAAAGCCAGTTCTGCCTCCTGGTCCCTGGCAAGGGTTTTTGTGTGTTTGCCTTCTCCTCGCTTCTCTCTATGCCTTTTGTTGCCCCTATGCCGTCTGCAGTTGCCTTCTCCTCGCTTCTCTCTATGCCTTTTGTTGCCCCTATGCCGTCTGCAGTCTGCCGTCCAAAAGTCTTTTCTCTGTAGCTACACCAGAAGTCTCTGACACCGCACTGTTCTTTTTCTGTCCCTTCTACGACTGGCAGTTCGCAAAAGCCACAGCAAATGTTCTATTTTATTGTGAATGTTTTCTTATCCACAGATTTAACAAAGGGCCTGGCCTAACCTCATCTGCCGGACTTGACCCTATGTTTCTGTCCACTGCTGTCTGGTTCAGCTCCTCATGTGTCTCAGTCTCCTTGCAATTCTTTCTTTAGTTTTTACCTTAATGTTATATAGATCAAGTCATGCTTTTATAATCTCAGATACTATCTGATAATAATCTTAGCTTTGATGTTGCTAGAATTTAATGATTTGTTAGTGCATCCCAAAGCAAAAGTAGTACTCCATTTGTCCATTCCAAATGACTGACCCACTGGTCATTAATCTGTTAGGTCAAATAGGCCCACTGAAATGGACCAAGATAATTTGGCTCTGGACTTGCAACATTCCAAGCTCTCTCCATCATAAGAGTTAATTTAGAGTTCCAGTTTTTTTCAGAGGAACTTTGTTCACATCTCTTTATATTTTATCCTTTTTATGTCCTCTTCTTAATCCATTTTATTGGTGAGAATTCCCACAAAACTTCTATTTAACCATGTGTTTCTTCTCTTACTTCAGATTGGTTTTTTTGTCAATATTTCTCTGCATTTAATTCCTTTTCATATCTTCATCTCATTCAGTTGCTTGTTGGTTTTTAAAAGAAACTGTTTTAGGTTTTTACAGGGTTTTAACCTGTTTCTAAACATTATTTTAGGGGGTTTACTGCTTTCGTGTAATACCTGTTTTTTAAGATCTTTTTCTCCGTGGCAGCCTGCCATCAAGCTCTGCCCGAGCTCTGCTCTTCACATGCTCACTGAACATTTGTTTCTAGATTTCTTGTCTCCTGAGGAACTGCAGTCCCCAAGCTTTAGCTTCCATCCTGTCTGTGGAATCTCCATCCCACCCTTCATTCTGTCCCTGGGAAACCACACCCCAACATCCTCATCTTTGTCCTCACTGTCACCCTCGTAAGATTTGTCATAAACCTTAATTTGATAAGGTTTTTCTCTCTATTTACTGTCTACACTCATCCAAAACCTAAAACTCTCTAAACTTTGTTTTCTATTAAGTTAACCTGGGACCCTACATCGCTCCAGTGCATACACAGATTATATTATTATATTACTTATCTTTTATATTTAATTTGGATTCCATGTTCTTTAGTAAAATAATGCTATATAGCATTCTCTTCTGAGCCAAACAACTGACTTCTTCATGACTTCTACCATGCCTCCTTCAAAACACCATCCTAATCAAACTTGTTGATTATCATATTTTGGGTGCACCTAGTTCTCATGTAATTATGTCATGTATTTGTTTTCATGTGTTGAGCTCTCATGTAATTGTGTCATGTGTATCTATAATTGTCTTCATATGTTGTTTACGTCAAAACAGTTTTTTAAACACTGGCCATTTCAGTTTTCTTTTTCATTCCTTTTATCGTGCACAAAATTATTGGTTTTATTTTTATTTTGACATGCCCAATTAAAATACACATGTGCAGGTTTATAAATATGTGTATTTTGATGATGCCTTCAAAGGTCTTATAAACTTGGGTATGATGAACATCTTTAAATCTCTAGATCTATTAAGTGTATCACAAAACTTTCAAATGCTAATTGTTTATAAAAAATGCATCTGAGCAGGTTGTTTAAAGGTCCTATCTGTTAGATACCTTTTTGGATTTGGTTTGCATTTAAGTTGTTTGTTTTAAGGTGTCTATTTTTGTTTGTTTGTTTGTTTTCAAGTATTTTGGTTTCTAAAGGCATGTTAGATTCAGACTGCTTGTTAAATTTTACTAGTAGTGTTGTTTTCTTCCTCTTTTCTTGTTCTCTTCCCCTGGAAACTTCTCCCATATCAAATCTAAGAAATGCAGAAAAGTTTTGAGAAAACCATGCTCCAGCTGGTCGTGGGTTTCATTACCACATTAATTCACCTTCAGAACTAAAGATGAATTCTGAGACTAGTTTTCCTATCTCATCTTTCTCTGACCTTGACCTTCATACCTTATCTTTAGCTCTATATGCAAATGGATTATGGCATGTTTTAAGATCATTTTTCTTCCAGGAAGCACTACTCACTTGGCTATGTCTTGAGTTTCCCATCTCAGAGCAACTCTTTTGCCTATAACTCTCATGCTTAAGTTTGCATTAATTTATCTTTATTATACTAGCTCTCAAAGTTCCCTTCAGCAGTTGAACCCAGGAGTCCTGGTTCGGCTTGAGCAGAGATCTCTGGAGCTTGGGATAATCCTTAGGCTCCTAGGCATGGCCAACTGTCAGCTGTGTCTCAGTCACTCCTGGGGTTCCAGGTACTCCATCTCCAAGCATTCTTGATGAGTTTCCTATCTGTCACTTGTATCATCTATGTTATTAAGTATTTTGGGCTCCTTTGCTTCTGTTTTTCTGGCCAGAGACTCACTTAAAAAAATCTCCTAGACTCGTCCATACTCTGGTACCTGGGTCAGATACAGTAGCACACGGTTTCCTGTGGTATACATCATAAAAACTGATCCCCAAGGTGGCCTGAGCTCAGATATATTTTGTCTTGACCTGTGATGTTAAATCTCTTCTTTCTCTAACTGAGCCATAATGCTCAGTTCCTAATGGAAATCTACAATGTTAAAGATTCCAGCTTTGTCATGTTCTCCATACAGCCCTTTATATACCTAAGTCCACTAAAGTAATCTTGAAATTTCTAAAGTCAGAGTCCAGTTAAACCTTTACTTAAATGAATTCTTATAAAAGCTAACTTAAAGAACAGAATATGGGTGGTCAAGGTTTATTCAAGAATGTTTGAATTTTTGTTCAAGCTTTATCTACATACTTTACAATAATTTAAAAGTACTAGAGTGGTATAACTAACCTTCTTAGATGTTTAATAATCATACTTAAAGGCTTATACTAATCTTGTTAGAGAGAGAGTTAAAGGAACAATTTTTTTGGTTCTTTGCCCTCCAAGGTCTACTAAGTCCCAGGGGACTATGGGGCATCTCAAAGTGTCCTGTAACTGTGATGAGTCACCTGTCCTCTTGTTCAGAAAGGTCATGAAAACCACACTAGAGGGACTCAAACCAGTACCCAGTCTACAAAGAGGAGGGTCAGCACAGAAGAAGGCTCCTCCATGCTTCCAGGTGAGGCCAAGGTTGAGTAGGACCTTCTGTCTGACGTATCCTCACATAGATGGAACTGGTAAAAAGAAAGTCAAAGGAGCCAGAGGATCCCCACAAAGCTCAGGTGAACCATGAGGATCAGATCCTCAACTGACCCTGAGGAGAAAAAAAAAATATTGCTTAGTTTGGGCAACTGTATGGTCTTAAACACCCGAAAGGAAAGTATAACCAAAACGTTTATAGTGATCAGTATGTTTCTTTTAAAGTCTGAGAGATTATGCTTCTCAATTATTAGGTTTAAGTTCACATAAGATGTTATTTGGACAATTTCTCACTGATTTTATTTTTAATAGAAAATGCTGCTCAAGGTGTAGGATTTCAAATCTTCACCTAGTTCAACACTGCAGTGCGTGTGCAGCCACAAAAGACAAGTTCACTATTGTTCTTATCTAAAAATTAAATGATAGCTAAATTTCTTCTCTCTCCCTGTCTAGAGGCCTTTTGGGAGGGAACTTACACTATGATTCTATAGCTGTCAAAGTGCCTAAAAAGCAGATCCTGAGCTGTGGTGGCCAAAAGAAAAATGAGGAGGAACCCAATAGATGGATGCTTTTGGAAGCCCTCATCAAGAAACTCTAATGGACTTTGATTTGGACATAAAACTGCACCCTGTTCTGACCTTTCCTGGTTCCCTGTCTAGAAAGTGTGCCTAACTATTCTTGCCTTTAATTTGCCTTCACATATCCTCCCAGGCACCAGTCAAGGACTTTCTTTTCTCTATATACTAATAGTTATACACTTTGGGGGCCTTTTAGATAGACCACTGAAGGGGTACTCTAATGGCCACACTCTGTGCCCCTATTCAGCATGGAAGAAGCCAGAGTGGTCAATGCCCAATTCCCTGTTGACAGTTGGGACTACCTCTTCAGAGGGAGGAGTAATGAAAACAGGAGATAAAAATGAGCCAGGTAGTTTTAAGGTGAGGACCCCCAAAAGAAAAATGACTAGTTTCTTTCTCAGCTGAGAGCTGGAAATTCCCTTGGATCTGGCAGTAAATTTGTCCCTACCTGAGGCTAGGAGTATCAGAACTATCTAATCCAAATATATCTAGTTCCACTGTAGTTAGAGGCTGCAGATTCCAGCAAGGGGTTCTGTTTTTGTTTTTGTTTTTGTTTTCCATACCTCTACATGCTGAGGACATGACCAGAACCTTGATGGACCTGGACATCTGGAATGAGGACTGGACTGACAGCTCATCTCTCCCTCCTCTCCTCCCTTCACTAAATCCTTGTTGACTCTCAAGTAATGAGATCATTGTATTAATCAACTGTTGTCTCCAAAGATTCTTACAGAATATCCTGCCTGAGCAGCCCGTATGACTGACTGCCCAAGCTAATGCTACCTGAAACCAAATTAAAGTTGCATTTCTGCTCCATGCCAACAGAGGACTCCCTCTCAGTTAAGAGAAAATAGGCCTTATTCCTTTCTTTTTATGTATTCAGGGTGTGGAATGAAGGAAACTCAGTCTAACAAATGACTGAAGGAACTGTCCACCCTGACACAGCACACAAATACACACCCACTCCAAGAGGGAGATACATCTATTTCAGAACACATGATCCCCTGAAAAAGACATCTGGTTCCTTATCAAACCCCCTATCAGAACTCCCCAGCTCTTCTTCCCTGACCCTAAGGAGGAGCACACCACTGTCTAAGAAGGCATGCCTCACCTTCTAAGATTCTGGGAAAGCACAGCCCCTATTCTGGGATTTTCTGGACCCGCTTATAAATTCTAATCCTCACCCAACCCTGACACCCCAACCTCCACACCTGCCCCTCATAGCTAATAAAGCTATCTGCATCTGTTGAAGGTCAGATTTCATTTCTACTTCTTTATCATGTCATCCCAAATTCTAATGACCTTTTTCTGAGGATCCAAGCTGGGCTAGGGTTCAGCAGGACTCAAAACAAGTAAAACATAATAAGCATCTTATGCCTACAACTAAGTAGGCTGGAGTTAAAGTTTAAATCAGAAGAGTTCAAAAGACCCATGTGTCAAAGACTTGTTCTTCAACCCATGGTGCTACTGGAAAGAGGTGAGGCTTAGTGAGAAGCCTGAAGGTCAATGGGAAAAGTACTTCAAAAGAACTGTGGACGCCCAGACCCTCCTTTCTCTCTTTTCTCCCTTCCTGGTCATGAGACGAGGGGAGATGTTCTGCCATACGCACCTACCGTTATGATCATGATTATGTGCTGCCACACACCCAGAGTAATGGTGGCAACCCATCGTAATCTGCCGCCTCTGAAACTGCGAGCCAAAACAAACCTCTTCTCTTTGTAAGTTGTTTACCTCAGGCCTTTGTCATAGTGATGGAGCGCTGACTAACACAACAGGACTTTAATAACCAAGAGGCCACCCTAACTAACTGTGACATTACTGTGCTAACATTATAATTACCTAATTAACAACAAAAAGGTTAACTCTTACGTTCATTCTTAAGAGTGAACCTGGAAAAAAAAAAAAAAAAGAGCGGCCCCAAACTCAGAGGACACCCATTTCCTAAGGTGTCTCTTGGAGTTGTTTGTCTCCTTGAATTGTGTTGGATGGAACTGTCTGTGGAAACTCTGTCCCTTGGGACTATGTCCTGAATCCAGCCCCGCCCATAATTTTATTTAAAATTGTTTCTCCAGCTTCAGTTGGGGAAGTACAAGCTTGGCTCCACAGTCTTAACAAACTTTCTGGCCTTTTCATCTCTAATTCTAGACTATCTCATTCATCCAAGGTCATGTGTCCTTCCCAGCCTCTACTGTGTACAACAGAGATGTGTGTGCCACCTTTCAGTGCTTTGATATGTTAATTCTCAAGCATACCCACATTCATTCATTAGTTTATTGGGTAGGGTACCAAATTGAGGTTGCTGAGGAAACCAGATCAGATGCCAAGGTCACAAGACAAAAGCACATGCTTTTCCTGGGATTAATGAAAAGTCATTAGTCCAAATTATGTTATTCATAAAAGTCATTCCCACACCTAGCTATAATTTATGTCAATTACAAAAAGAGATTTACATTGAAAAAAATTCAAATAACCAAGAAAGTCTATATGTCCTTGTATTTTACTTTGGTAAGCCATGTTTGCTAAAAGTGATTTACAAATCACTATGCCAAAGGCAGACAGTTCTAGTAGAATATATTGTATCAAAACGTGAAATAAAATCAATTGAACTTGATCCAATGCTTCCACACTGGTAAGAATAAAACAGATATGCACATGCATGTTACAAAGCATAAATTATTATAATTTCACTGATTCCACCTATAAAAATATGCTATAATAGTTGCATTTAAAATAGGCATTGCATGATATAAAAATGACCAGTAAAGTTTAATTTTTATGTACTAAGAATAATGGCATTAAATAGCATATTTGAAATATCATAAATAGCCAGGCATGGTGACTCACATCTATAATTATAGCATTTGGGAAGTTGAGGCAGAAGGATTGCTACGAGTTTGAGGCCAGGCCAATCTAACCTACAGAAAATTCTATCTTTTAAAAAAAAGGTACATAAAAGAATGAAAGTTCATGAGAGAACTGAAAAGGCTATATTTTGTTATTATTAGCATTTCCTTTTTTTTTTTTTTTACTAAAAGGCTCCACAAATTAGTAATTAGCCCCAATTCAAGAGCACCATCTTCTGCCCTTAATAAACACCCCAGCTATTTTAGAACATGCCATTAAAATTGTCGTGGACTAAATACTGAATCCCCCCCCACCCAAAAGTCACATGTTGACCTCCATCTCTATGTGATGGTATTAGGAGTCAGTCTTTGGGGAATGATTAGAATCTAAGAAGGTCATGAGAGTGGAGCCTTCATGAATGGGATCAGTGTCTTTACAGGGGTCCTGAGAGCTTGCTTCTTTTCCTGACATGTGAGGACAATGACCAAAAATCCCATCTGTGAACCAGGACATTGAATCTGCACAGATCTTGATCTTGGACTTCTAGCTTCCCAAACTGTGGAAAATAATGCTTGTTGTTAAGTGTGCTATTTGAGGTATCTTGTCCCTTGAATAAATAGACTATAGCATATCCACTCAAGAAAATAACAGTAAGGACAAGGACTAAATACAGTATGGAGATCCACATGACAGAATAGAACTCAGCAGCAAGAGACAATGTGATGTGCTTTTGCCTGCCGTAGTGTGGATGAAACTGCAGGCAGATGGTCAGGGGAAGAAACCAGTCACAACAGACCACATATGGCCTAACTCCATTTAAATGGGAAATCCTCAGATAGGCAAGTCTACAGAAACAAAAAGTAGATGACTCACTCACTACCTATGGTTTGTGAAGAGGAGCAAGATTGGAAAGAAATGGAGAGTGCTAACACTGAGGAATCTTATTTGGGGGTTGGTAAAAATATTCTAAAATTGATTGTAGTAATGGTCACATAACTGAATGGTCACACATTGAATTGGATACTTTAATGAATAACTTACATAGGATGCCAATTATGTATCATAAAACTGCTATTAAAAATATTAATCAATTTAATCTATCATGTTAGCAGACTGAAGAAAATTGCATGGTCATGTCAACTGATTTGTAGAAAAAGCATTTGAGAAAATTTAATATTCATTAATTTTGTAAAAATCTATAAGGAAAGTAAGAATAAACTTGAACTCAATAAAGAACCTATACAAAAGACCTACAATCAGTATAACACTTAATGATGGGAAATTTGAAGGTTTTCTACAGAGATAGGAACAGCACTCACCACTCCTATTCAACATAGTCCCCTGGAAGTTCCAGTCAGTCAGCTTTAGGGTAATTCTGCTGTCACAGCTTTTCCGTTTGAACTGCCCTCCTTATTCTGGCTGTACCATTCTGTACATAGTGAAGTCCTATGCTATAAAAATTTCTGAAAAATTAGATTAAAACGCATACACTTGATCCACGGGGTTTATGGTGGTCTGAATGAGACTGTCCTCCATTAGCTCCAAATATCTGAATACTTGGAGCAGTTGGTAGTTCTGTTTGTGGAGGTTTAGGAGGTACGATCATTCCGGAGGAAGCAAGTCCATAAGGGTGGGCTTGGGGGGTGTTCATACACGTCTGGTTTCCAGTTTTGCTCTCTTTGCTTCCTGTGTCTGCTTGAAGATGTGAGCTCTCACTTTTCTGCCCCAGCTGCCTGGAACTTGCTATGTAGACCAGGCTAGCCTTGAACTCATAGAGATCTGCCTGTCTCCTCTGGGATTAAAGGCATGCACCACGATGCCTGGCCCACGATGAATTCTTAACCCTCTGGAACTGTAAGCCAAATAAACTCTTCCTCCTATATGTGGCCTTGGTCATGGTGTTTTATCACAGCAACAGAAAAGTAACTAACACAGGATTTATAACTATGATGTGTGCAATATATACCTAAATCTTGAAAATACCTGTAGAATAAACGGGATGATTTCTAAAACTATAACTTTTAGAAACAAATCTCATTGGTAATGTGATTTTATAGGGATCATCAGTTTCCCTTTCTCACTGCAGACTTATAATGTCACATAATCATAGTTTCATTTTTTTTAAAGGGGAAAAAGAAATAAAGACACAATCAATCAAAAGGAAAGAAATAAAACTGTCTTAATTGACAAATATTATTTTCTACATTTAAAAAATGAATTTAAAAAAGAACAAAAAGTGAATTGAAGTTATAGTATACAAATAAATATTTAAAATTCTTTAATACAGAAATATTTTATATTAGCAATAAATATGTTGACATTAAAATTAAAAATGCAATTCTATTCACAATTACTCAAAATAATTAAATATTTGGTGAGCATCTAATAAAATTTATACAGGAAACTGGAGAAATGGCTCAGTGGTTAAGAGTGTGTACTGGCTCTTCCAGTTCATTGTTCCCATCAGGAGGCCTACAACTGCCTGTAACTCCAGCTCCAGGGTCTCCAACATCCTCTTCTGGCCTCTATGGACATCCATATGCATATATACATACACATACATAAACAAAAATATAATTTAAAAACATGCACATGATTCATATGCTGAAAACTACCAAAGATGATTTTAAAAATAAAAAATACAAGTAGATAGTGAGGCACATCCTACTCCTAGGTTAGATAACTCAGTATAAGACTACAGGTTCTCTCCAACATGGAATACAGACTTAAACCAGTAGTTCTTTGTTTTAGATATAAGCACAGTTATTCTCTTTTGTTTTTCCTTTTCTTCCTTTTTTCTTTTGGACAAGGCCTTACCGCGTAGCCCACACTGACCTGAAACTCACAGTCCTGCCTCTCCTACCTCTGTCTTCTGATGTCTGCAGTTGTGGTTGTGTCCCATAAGTTTGTTCTAAACAGATTTATTCTAAAATTTAATTTCCATATGGATCAATATCAAAAAAATCTAGAATCACTAAAGTAGTTTAGGAAATGAAAAATAAAATGGCAAGAAGTAGTCTACTCAACTGCAAAACATACTTGCAGGCTTGTCTGACTTTTGACATTGAGACATACCATTATTATCTATGAAGTTCACACTGGAAAGCCACACAACTAAGTTAGAAAAAGGAAGCTTTTTTAAGGTTGCATTTTAAGTAAGTTAATGATACTGTCTTGGGCCACATTTGTAGCTATCTCAGGGAGCATGTGACCAGTGGGCCACAGGTTAAATACACTTGCTAAGATGACAGGACCCACAAGTGTGTAACAAGGGCAAAGAGACACATGAGATATAATGTTTATTACTATGGTTTGGGAAAAGTTCCATAAACAACTCAGTAGAAGAAAGTGTGTTGAACACATGAACGCATCAGACATCAACAGGTATTTCCATAAATGAGTGACACCTTATGAAAAAATTAATTCAAAATGTATCACAGACTTAAATGTAGCATGTAAAACCATAAAACTTTTATAAGTAAACAGAAAGATGTCAAGATCTAGTGCCAGTTGGCAGTCTTAGAATTGACATTAAAAAGCATTAAAAGCATAATCCACAAGGGGAATATTTGGATATTGACTCACTAAGATTAAAATGTTTTACTCTGTAAAAGACTTCATTAAGAAGATAAAAAGACAAGCTACAAGCTTGAAGAAAATATTTGCCAAATCATATATGCAGCAAAGTACAAATATTCTAAATGTTTAAAGAAGTCATAAAACTCAACAATCAAAGAATCCAATTAGAAAATAGGCAAAAACATGTAGTCCTTTCATTTGAAGAGCATATACAGGCAGATTAGCAACTCCACATCATGTGCCACTAGGAAAACAGACACTGGAACCACCCTGAATATCTATCACAAAAACACGTGAGCACTGAGCTGTTAGCACTGAAAGAGGCTGGATGCAGACCATGCAGGACCTCCCTGAATTATTTATGATTGTATGTGGATCTACAGTTACCCCAGAATCAAAATGTTTGAGCTCCCCGTCTTCAGAGTCCTAGAGCCGCTGCCCAGTTTCTCTCTGTGCCTTTCCATCATAACCTGAGGGTGCCAGATTCTCTTTTCCTTCTCAAGCCCACTTCTGCCAGCTTCTGTTCTTCCATCTTGATGGCCGATGCTCCTGTCGGAGTCACCACTATCCCTGCAGCCATTCTGCACCTGCTGGGGTTTGGCCTCAGGGTGTTCCCTCGGGACTCTAGCTCTCTTCTTCATTCTGTATTGGCTCCTCCTGCTCTTCCTGACTACTCAGAGCCCCATTGTAGCTTCTAAAAGTAACCAGTCTCTGGAAGGAGTTTCCTAGCCCAGCCTGCTCCGAGCTCAGTCTCTACTGGTCACTCTCTCCACCCTGACTCAGCACTGTGTGCCCCTCTTTGCTTGCCCACTTCCTATGGTTTTTCTCTTCTACTCACCTGACTCACTTGTTTTCATCTAGCTCTTCCAAACATATTCTGAATCCAGATGTTCCCACTTGGGCATCACCTCTCACACGAATGAGTGGTCCTAGACTATACTCTGAGCATCCTAGCCCGTGGCCTGATCACTTGAGAACCTCCATACCACCATCATGGCCTGTCCACCGGAGTCATTCTGTTACCCTAGCACCAGCTCACCCTTGTGGAGGGGGGCTCCCATCACCTCTATCCATAATGCATTGCCTTGGACTCACAGCCTCAGCTTGGCTGGCCCACATCAGGCACCAAGTACCTGACCTGTCAGGACATGTAGAATTCGCTTCTGAAGACCTACATGGGAGGACATGACCCTGTGTCTCAGGTTAGCCACAGCCCTCAACAGACATGTGTAGTCATCAGCAGGCCTGGAGCAGAACGCAGCAGCCCCCACACTGTCTCCCTAAGTCTCATCTGGGAACAGACAGCTCTTTCTGAGCCAAACTCACATCAGAGGTAACCTAATTGTCCATGCATTTTAAGGAAAATAAATAGATGTTATGACTTTTTGAAAAGAAAATACTAGTTGTTCAGACCGAGTGGAATTTTCCAGCCTTCAAATCTGACCCTAGATCACCCATTGTGACTGCTGCCCACCTTCCCCCAGCTCTGTTTTCTCCCCACCCAGTCTTTTAGCAGTGTTCCCCCATTCCATCCCTCCAGGTCCAGCAAAGTTCTTGGTCTCCATGGGCATCTCCTGCAGCTGCTCTGTCACCGTCATCTCTCTCAAGCCCTCTACACCCTGCCATCACCTTGCCTGGATAATACTCACCAAGCCCATTCCAGGCCACTGCTGGCCCCAATGCTCCTCCTTCAGACATGCTCAGGGCATAGCAAAGGGACTCAATTTGAAGACAGCTTGGACACCAGGCTAGTCAGAAGCTAAGGCAGAGCACACAGGGTGGGCACTGTCCAGGACAGGATGTCTGTCACAGCTGACGAGGGGAGGGGGAGGGGGACAAGGATGAGAGGAGGGGGAGGGGGAGGGGGATGGGGAACTGGTTCCACTTCTGTGCATTTCGCCACCTGGTGGCCGGCTGTCACTGGCCGCTCTGGCTGGTGAGATGCTCCATCAGCTGACCACGTTCAAATGAGAATGGGTGAGAGCTGCCCTCCTGGATGCTCAAGACAGGCCTGCACACTGAGTCCTGCTCAGGACCTGGATTGCCTCGGCATTTCCTCAGCGCTCTTGGAGACATGGCTAGGGGTTCTGGGTATGATGAAGCTATTGGCACTCATGGAGTTCACTTTTGGTGCAGTCAGCTGAGAAAGTGTGAGGAACAGGCAGCAGAAGGGTGAAGGGTCCAAAGAACCTGCCTGCCCTCAATGGTGGTAGCCCAGCATGGCTACAGCTGAACAACCACCTTGCAAAGCCTGGGCCTCTACACCATCCGTCCTGTGTCACTCCTGGGGAAGTTGATGCCTTCTGCTTTGTTATACCAAACACTGCACAGAATCCTCATGTTGATTTTACAGCAGCAGCAACACGTACCATGTATAAAATGGTTTATAAGTCAATGTTAAGAACACCATTTTTCAGGTTCTCTCATCACTTGACGTAATACAATAATAAGAAGAGAACTAACAAGACACCAGTGAAAACCGCTGTTTAAAAATCTCCCTACAACCAATCACTTCTGCTGTGAACGGTGTCCTAAAGCCTGAGAATTCCCCTCAGTTATTGCCTGTTGCCCTCCACGTCCAACACAGTCTAGTCACAAGTACTCCTGTTTGTGAACTGTCCCAGCGCTAAGCCCGAGGCTGTGGCTGCATTGCTGAGTGTTGCCAGCCCGTGGGGACTTGGAATGCCCCAGACAAAGCAGCTGAGTTCCATGCTCCCTTTCTAGTTCAGGAAGCCCAGGAAGTGGGCTGAAGTCAAAAGGCTGGAAGGGCCAGCAGGTCCCATCAAGGGACCATTCAGCTCAACCAAAACTTTTAATCGCCTTTTTTTTCTCTCTCTCTCTTTTTAAGACAGGTTTCCCAGTAGCCCCAGCTGACCTGGAACTCACTAAGTAGACTAGGCTGGTCTTGAACTCACCTGCCTCTGCCTCCCAAGTGCTGAGATTAAAGGCATACACCACCATGCCGCCTCACTTTCTTTTTGTTTTAAAAAGCCTCCCAGGAAGTAGGGAGCAGAGCCTGGGGCGGCCCGGGAAGGTCTTCCGGCAAGGAGGGGATCTTAGGGCAAGGAGGGCACCTACAAGGCCTCTAGAGCAGCAGAAGCTCTGCACAGGGATTGCAGATCTTGGGTAACGAAAAAGAGCCAGTGAAAGGCACAGTCAGGGTCCCAGTGCCTTGCCTCGGACACGGACACGCTCTGATCCGGCCCCAGGCACACCAAAGACCTCCCTCCTGCGTGGGCTCCAAATCCAACTGCTTAGTGCCCAGCTGCGGTGCTGTGGGCCTGCCTTCACGCATCCTACAGATCAGCTTGCGCCCTGCGTAAAGTAGGAGAGACCCAAGCAGGAGCGCTGCAGAATACATCCTCACCCCAGGAGTCTGCTGGCAGCACAGGAGCACAGAGTGGCTGTGAGTTGGCAGGGGCGGGGGGTTGCCTCTGGGGGACCTCATCCTTACTGGCCAACAGCCTGGCAGGTTCCTGCCATGCAGTGCCCTCAGCTGGGGCAGGCTGAGCTGCATTTGTGCTCAGATATGTTGAGGGTGGCAGGTTCCCACAAGGCACCAAGAAGGGCTTCTGGACACCCCTAGGCAGGACAATAGGAAAGGATGGCAGAATTCCTAACCAAACCTCCGGAAACACAACATGGAGCAAGGAGAGAGGGCCGTCTGGTGAAAGCAACTGTCAGAGTGCGTCTGTGGACCTCCTATTTCCCATCACAGTTAGGAACAGTCAGGGTCCCTCCCCAAGTTGTTTCCCGAGCCTTCAGCCTGACATGTCTGGGATCTCGTGTCTCAGTGCAGATTCACCACTCTCTACCCGCCAGCTGAAAGACCCTTCTTCCCTCTTCGGAGAGACCTCATCCTCACCTGTGGACAGATGACTCCCACCCGCACCCCAAAGTTCTTCTTACAGCCCAGACCACTGTGTCCCTCTGTCTTCTTCGCTCTGGTCTCAAAGGTGCTCAGATGCCTCTAGAAGCCCCCAAACTTCCCCTAGACCTCCCCAGTATCACCATGCCTGATCCCACCACACATCTAAAATGTGTCCATATCCAACCCAGGACCAACATGACTGCCTTTCACCCTGCAGATCCCTCATCTGCAAAATGCACCCTGCCCTGGCCAGGAGCCACCACAGTGGGCTTTAAGTCTTTTGTGCATTTCATTTGGGGAGACAGACAGGATTTCAGCAGGCAGGATTTAGCTGGGGCTTTATTGAGCCCTCATTGCTTGCTTCTAACCACCTAGCCATAGCCATCTTTCCAAAATACACATTTGACCATACACCTGCCACAGTCTCCAGAGGCAGCCAAGACCTCTCTCTTCTCGGTAGTTGTTCATGTCCTTAGACCTTGGCTAACAGAAGGGGAGGGGTGTCATAACTCTCTCAAAGAACGAAAACAGTGTTGGCTTTTGCTCTTTACCAGTACGGTAACATTTTAGGAGTAGATGCTCCTAAGTCACCCTACTTTATTCCCAGTGGGAACAACCGCACGCAAGTGTTTGTGAACTCAGTCTGTAATCCTTACAGCCTACCCAGCGCTTTCCTCTCATTTCAGACTGAATCCTCAGCAGCTTTCATGTGAGTTAGTGATCACCAGGTACGTTTACGCTCCTAGGCACCCAAGCTTGGTGGGCCTTCGGGCCTTTCCCAGAAGTAAACTTCAGGGAATGGTATTTTTGTGGTGGTTTAAGTGGGCAGCTGCTGTTCCCAAGCATTAACAGACCAAATCCAGGATCTAAGCCAGTGTTTCTCCACCATCATAGCAGGTTAGAGACACCTGGCAAGTGCTCCAAACCAGAGGGAAGTGGCCAGGCCCTAGGGCTGATTGTCCCGAGCATGTTCAGAGACCCAGACACGAGTGCTTAACAACGGTGTCTTGGAAGAGGGTTGGCAATATGACCGCCTATTTATTTCACTGTGAAAAGCAGCAGCTTCACTGGGGGGGTGAGGGGGGATTCTCACTTCAGTGCACTCCATTCCAAAGACATACTTAACTACCAGGGTTTGTCTTGAACATTCATGGTCTGTATGTTTCCAAATTCTCGTCCTCGTTATCCTATGTCATGGCACACAGCATCCCAGGGAGTTGGGGTATCAAACACTGATGCTGCTGCTAGGCTCCCCATTAAAATCAGAAACGCTCACATAAGCTACTCAATCTCATTATCTGCACCTTTTCCCTAAGAGGAACTTGCTTTGTAACCAAAAGCAGTAACTTGGTTCAAGCTTCTTACCTCTCTAGCTCCCCCAAATAGACAGGCTCCTTCACCTCCCCACTCCCAAATGCCATTTTACCTGAAGACTTGCTGATCTTCTCCAGCAGTGAAGTCTAACGTCCAAATCCAAGTTCTGAGTGGGTAAGACTTAGCACGGGCTTGCAGCCCTGGAGGGTTGGGCCTCTGCTGCTTCCCACCCCATCAGCTGCTGGCCACACCCACAGACCTTTACAGAGCCTGCAGGCCCAGTGCTCCCAGCCCCCACTTGAGAATGGTCTGGCAGCATGGGAAACCCCGCTGCAGAAGGCAGACCTTAGTAAAAGCCCACATATAGCACCATAACAAGCTGTGCTTCATAGGTGGCCAAAGACATGATGGATTTTTTCCTTACAAATAAGAATTAGGAAAATGTGAACTGTTCTGTATTTTAAGAACTCTCCACTAGAGAAGATCAACTTTCTTATTATCTTGTTCTCCTCCGACAGGTCTGTAGCCAAGATCACACTTGTGGAAAACCCTCTCATACAGCAATCACATGAACACACATAAATACACAGGCTGCTCACAGAGATTATAAACTACACAGAAACACACGAAGTATGCAAATACACAGAAGCCCATATAGAAGCCCGTGATGCACAGAGAGATACACAGTTACACAGACCCATGCACATACACAAACATATGAACTATATACAAACACAAAAGCACAAACAGGCCCAGAGGCAAGCAAACAACAAGCACACACTATACATGCAGACACAAACTAAGGTGACCCACAAATGCCTACAGCTGAGCTCAGTGGTTCCCAGTGCCTCACTGCAGCTCTACAAAGGGTTGAAGCAGTCTGAGAGCAGCCCAGGGACCAAGGGCCGTCTTTGTGAGGATGACTGCAAACTGCTGTGCCACTCACTGCATGTGGGCATCATCTGTGGACACAGAAACAGCCTGGGCACCCCACACAAACACGCCACTTGCGGGAGCCAGGCACTACACAGGGATTGGCAGGGGCTCAGAGGCTCTCGGCTCAGTCCACGAAGCGACAGCACAGCACAGCGAAGTTTCCTTATTAGAGGAGCTTCCGTACGTTCCGGGGAAAACTGCTTATTCCCAGACTCTAGGTATTTGGTTTTTGTTTGGGGGTTTTAAAGACACTTAATAACAGTGTTTTAAAGATTTATTTAATATTTTGTGTATGTGTGTGTGTGTGTGTGTGTGTGTGCCCTCAGAGGGAAGGGGGCATCAGATGCCCTGGAGCTGGAGTTATAGGTGGTTGTGAGCCACCTGATGTGGATGAGGGGAACCAAACAGGTCCTCTTCAAGAGCAGCAAACACTCTTAACTGCTGAGCTGTCTCTCCAGCAGAGAGACAGACAGCTTTTTATTTTTATTTTTGAATTTCATTTATTCTTTGACAGTGTCATACATGTATACATCTTGATCCTATCTGTAAGGTCAGGGTTCAAGAGATGCAGAGACTCTGCTGGGAGCTAACAGGACCTGGTTTTATTAAGAGAAGACCAGCTGGGACTAGCTTCTCTGGACCCACGAGTGGAGAAATGCTAGCCGCTCTGGGGGGCTAGCCTCCCTGAAGAGATGGGGGAGGCTAGCCCCCTCACCCCTATCTTGGGGCCAGGGCTCTGGGGAACCTGGCTGGCGTGCCAGGCTCCAGATCAGGTTGGAGGAGCTCCCTCAGGGAGAGTGCGAGAGGCAAGCTCCCCAGGGGAGCAAGCTCAGCCCAAAAGCCCAAGTCTCAATCCCAGTCCAAGTCCTAAAGCCTCAAAGCCTTTAAAAAACCCTCAGCCCCCTCCTGGCTTTTAGGGGAGGGGGGTTGGGATTGCCATGACATCTGATTGATGTTTAAGGTAAGCTTCTGGCCAAGAAGTAGTCCTTTTTACATCTGTTTGTGAATCCTGGGTTGGGAACCTTATCTATTCAAAAGTCAGTTCTTTTCTCAGATCTCTCAGATCTCAGAGGGACCTGAGAGTCTGGATTGGAACTGCTGGGGTGAAGGAGTTAGAGGTTCCAGTCCCAGCTAACACTATCCACCCCCAACTCTCCCTCCCACTCCTTCGGACACCCTCTCCCCCACATTTCCCCTTCCCCTCCATATCCTCTTCTATTTATGTTTGTTTGTTGTATTCTGCTGAGTCCGATTAGTGCAGTCACTGGAACACTGACTGGTCTTGTTGGCTTGATCCTGTGTAGGTCTTGTGCAGGTAACCATAACTGCACTTAGCTCATGGGCGAATGGCCATGTCACGTCCAGGAGAGGGCATTTCACAGCACTCCTCCCTCCAGCTCTTACATTCTTCCCGCCCTTTTTTCCACCACAGTCCCTGCGCCTTTAAGTCAGGGGGAAGCTATGTTAGATGACCCATTTAGGGCTGGGCACTCAGCATAACTCTTTATCAGTACTTTCACTGGTCGTGAATCTCTGCATTGATATTTGTAAGGCATAGGCTTTATACCAAAGCACATTTCATGGTGATGGGGTGTGGCCAGGGGCTGCCAGATCAGCAAGGACCAGCAACACGTGGACACTATGGTACCCCAGTTCCATACACAGGAGAGCTAAGTTTGTTGAGAGAATGAGTTCTGTGAGGTTTATGATGCCTCAGTTCTGCTTGCTGGTGTATCAGGTATGGGCGTGGCTCATGACCACCAAGCATGGCAACCTGCTTGTGCGACAGAGAGCCTTGAGAGGCCATCATAAAGAGGATTTCAAATATCAGCCGTAAAAATATGGCCAAACATCAGGTTTCCTGTGTCTCACAGATGCTGTTTGTGTAGCTGCCAAATATTTGCAGTGGACTCGGTTCCTCAGCTCTAGGAATGGGCCACATGGCCTTAACAATGGAAGAAATCCTACCTCTAAGATGTGACCCAACAGAACCCTCCAGGGGTTCCAGGACTCAGGGGCACTGATAGACACCTTGGAGACTCTAGCTTAACTTCCAGAATTCACAAGCATCTGTGAAAAGGGACTGACTATAGCTTCTTAACACCGATAAGATAAGCTTTCTGACACCAATTATAGGCTGGTTTTTGTTAATTACCGTCCCCCTCTTTAAAAGGCAAGGAGCTGCTAGCTTCTCCACCATGGAATTTGGAGGCTAGTCCCATGCCCTTAATAAAATGGTTCTGTTAATACCATGCTGGAGTCTCGTCCATTTCTGCTGGTTCTCACTCCGAACCAAACCCGAAACCAAACCTTACACTATCCCTGCCATGGACTATCTCAGATAACCCAATCTCTGTGCCCTAAAGCATTGGCTGGGACCTCTGGGGGCAGCTGTTGTAGTGATGAGGCCCACCATAGCAGGATAGAGGCTCCTCCATGACCAGCTCCCCACAGCCGCACACCACCACCATCTGTCTCTGTCTTTAGTTATACCAATCAGTCCTCTTGATTGACAAGAGTCCAGATGAGGTTTCCTTCTTAGCACCTGGGAGTGAGCACTGGGTGCAGATGGTGCCATTCAAAGCTTTCAGTGGCATACTCAAGGACGGTCCAAGAACCCTGAAGGGAGGCCAGTTTCCTCAGTCAGAAGTGATTACGGCCGGTGTCAGCCCACTCAGGTTTCTCTTAAAGTAGGCAGAAGAGTTCAGGTACAAAATAAGATACAACCACAGAGTCACTATACCTTCTTTGAATGGCTTGGAACATTCCTGAAGAAAATTCCAAATTAGACCTCCTGCATGTTCTTGGCAGTCAGATGCATCACTGAAATCAAGCATATAGTCCAAAGGTGGCTATTTTGAAGTACATGCATGTAAATTCTTTTGTTCGTGTGGTAGGTTTTAAGTAGGTATATGTGCATATTTTATATTTTTGGGTGACCGAAGGAAGGCAGCCTTCCTTTTTTGCCCTTGATAGCCATTGGACCCACACAGGTGCTACACTGGTTTAGCACCACAGCACCACAGCCCACACCTGCCTGTGTGCGGAACAAGGTCAATGACTTTAAAAAATGTGGCCACTGTGACATGTTAGTAAGAGCAGGCACAAAAGGCCAAGGATGACTCTGATACTTGTGGTAGAGCGTACAGTATAGGACTCATACCCCCCCACAGCAGTGCTCCGTTATCCTGGGTGCTTCCCGACAGCTCTAGGAATGGTAGGAGCCATCCTTAGCAACATCTAGGGAGCCTAGGGCCTGCTGTGTGAGGAGTTCCTCAACTTGTATTGCCCAAGGCACACAGAAGTCACCTCTACAGACAGAAAAGGAGGCTGGAGTCTCCACAGGCAGCTGTAGTCAACAAAAGATCCCTGTGACTTCCTGGGGAGCAGTCATATTTACTGGCCCTCCATCCCTCCTAACCTTCAGCCTCACATCCTTGCTTTGCCTCCTGGGTGGCCAGTAAAAGGTCCATTTGTGGGGCTCTGGAGGATAATGGTTCACTAGAACCAATGATCCCAAGATCAGACAGAAACCCCCAGGGCTGGTTTCTGTCAGAGGTAGTGTCCCTCACACCTTACTTCCTGTAGCCAAGGGAGGAAGGAGCCTGGACCAGCCACTCCCAAGATTCACAGCCCTCTTACTGCCTTGTTCTCAGACCACAGGGTTCCACTTAAACAACGGATCTTAGTGAGTAGAGACATGCTTAGGCAGAGATCACTGCTATAAAGTCTTTTCCTTAAAAAAAAGGGATAGACTAATCAGCTTATGTTAATGCCAAAACATGAGCTTTTACCAAGGAGACCAGCAAAAGATCACAAGACCCCAGGCCACAGGGCCAACTTAAACTCCCAGGAATCTGACACTCACGTGCTGCCCAGGCTGCTCTGGTTGATTAATCCTTGTGTAGCAAGTGCCCTGTCCCAGACATTACAGCTAACCGTGTACAAAGTGGGATCCAGGGCATCCATCGCTAAGGCCTGGGAGCCTTGGAGTCTCAGGGAGCCTGCCAGCTCTACTAATTGAATTCAGAGCAACTCAAAGGGGATTTCACAATGAACTCTGACATTTCAAAAAGGAATGCCATTCCAGACCTCTGTCTTCAAAAGTAAAGGGCTTACAAATCAAGATAGGATACAACACATGGATTTAGGAGCTTTTTCTGGAATTCCTTGACTTCTAGTTAAACTTGAAGGTGGCACTTAAACTCTGTGGCAGTCAATGGTGACCACAGCCTAGGCAGCATTCCTTGCTGATGAAAACAAACACACCCAAGCAAAACTGCTTCCGGTGAATGCACTATGGACAAGGCACCGCCCTGCAAACCCTCTTGTTCGTACAGCCCCTCAGGTACAGCATCGGTAGATTTTTAAAGATGTTTGTTTATTCTTTGACAGTTTCATACATGTATACAGTATCGCTTTACAGTATATCTTTGATCACATACAACCCACATCCCTCTTCTCACTCTTCACCACTTACAGATTTGATAAAAGAAATGTCATTATTTTGTGTGTATGCAGCACACCATGGCTCATGTGTGCTTAGAGGACAACTTGCAGGAGTCAATTTTCTGTTTTCCATGTGGGATCCAGGCATCAATCTCAGGTTATTAGGTTTTGGCCCAAAGTGCTTTTGCCAACTGAGTCATCTCCCCGGGCCCTATTTGTAGATTTTGAGGTAGCTTCCAAAAGTGGACCTGCCAGACAGGCTCAGCCTTCTGTGCCAAGTGCCTTTCAGAGCCGTCCGGGTCTACTTTTTGAGGCCTTAGACCGAGCCCCTGGTAGAGAAACCCCCAGCTTCTCCACATGAGAACCTACTGAGCAGCCGCCTACACTTGCCAGGTCTCAGGGTTGGGGTGATGGGAGGAACCCCATTTTACCTTTGGAGCTTGCACTCAGGGTCAAAAAGACAGATGGGTAACACTGGGCATATGAAATAAACAGAACCCCAACACAGGGCACATAGGCTGTAAAGCAGCATAGTTGGGTCATTTTGCTTAACAAAAGCAAGGACCCTGAAGCATGGCTGGGTGGGCTGGCCCCTTGACCAACTCTTAGAGGAGATGTAACTTTCCCCCAGGGACAATACTAGAGACTATCTATGCAGGGAAACAGAAGCTTTTGTCAGAAGCCCTAAGGGTGAACACTGTATCAGGTATTGCTGTGGTTTGAATTTCATTTATCCCCCAAGAGAGTTCAAATACTGGAACCTTGGCCTTCAATGTAGCAATGTCAGAGGTGGAGGGAACTCCGAGGTAAGACCTAGTGGATAGTCCTTAGGTCACTGGGTGTGCCTTTGGAAGAGATTAAGGTGAGTCTGTAACTCTGGTCCTGAGTTAGTCCTTCCAAGAGGGTTTTTATGAAAGAATCAACCAACCCTTCCCAAGCCCCTTGGCTCTCATCTTGAGATGTGAGTTCATCTCGCTCCTCTTACATGATCATGCTATTGTGATGCTGACTGCCATAAGGTCCTTGCTAGAGCTGAGCTGAGTCAGAACTGTGAGCTAAATAATCCTCCTTCTTTTGAGATATGGTCTGTTGTGTGTCTCCTTTGGGCTGGTCAGTCATGGCAACTGCCATCTTGAATCAGGGTAGCTACATTCATGTGTAGAACCTCAAGAGACCTAGCCTAATAACATTCCCTCCCGGGGGAAGAGGAAAGCTCACTCTTCTGAGGTTCATGGGAGCACAGGAATCAGTGCTTATGGGGCTCACAGAGTTCACAACCCTTCACAATATTCCCATGAAGTCCCTTACCTCCCTGATATATCCCTGAGGTTATTATATTAGAGGTAAATCTTAAGTAGTGTAGCTGCCTATAAGTAACCTACGGAATGCTTCAGTGGTCTGAGTTCCAAAACCAATCCTTGTTTGGAATGGACCTTCAGATATCCTGCACACAACACTACAGGAAGATTTCCTTGAATTCTACTAACCTGTCTCACAGATTTGGAAAAGCGTTTGAACAAATGCGACCTGTTTTGGGGGGAGGGCACTCCCAGTTATACAGCTGTTTGGGTGAAAATCCTAGTGCTAAGAGTGGGTTATTTCCCTGTAAATTCTTGGCCCAGGGAGGTCCCCAAGGTTCTCCTGTGACTCACAAGACAGGCTACTGTCACTGACATTGGTTGTATCCAGAACTAGATGGTGGGTCTCTCTTACTAAAGACACTAGACAGCAGGTTGTAGGACACAGAAAAGTCAGGCTGGGGCTGAGCTGGAAGTGTCTCCCGTAGCGGCTGGCATTTGCCAACACCAGAAGGTGCTATGCAGGTGCTAGGGGAGAATTGTAACCAATGATCCAGTTTGGCTATGGACCCTGCACATTACACTACTAGCATACCTGGCACAACTGTTTTGAGAGCCATCATTTTCCAGTTTGATTTAAGAACACTCCACAGGACAGAAACCATGTTTGGTACTGTAAACCTGGGCAAAAACCTATGGTTAGGAAAACCCAATGAAAAGGTTTCTGCTATTGTTTCATTAAACATGACGCATTTACAAATTGTTCTCTAAGCATCTGTGCCTATGTCCATGGATCATTCTGCTGTCAGTTGTAGTGGTAAGAAACTTCCTGCAGTGGGTAGCATTTACTGTGGAAAAATACCTGGTCAAAGTGCTAGGAATAAGTGTCATGTGATCTGCACTGTTATTGCAACATAGTGGTCCAATGCCCAACCCTCAATGGAAGAAAATAATAATCACTTCACCTACCCACAAAGGATCACTTACAGAAGGGTGGACAAGAAGAATTTTAAAGCTAGAGGAAAGGGCAAGTATTACATATTTTCCTCCAGGTTAAACACAGCCATTGCCACCTTGAATCAGATCAGCTGTAATTACCCACACGAGATCAAGCCTATTAATATTACCTCACGGAGGGTTAGAGAAAGCTCTTAAGGCCTACTAACAGAGTTCACAGACAAGATCCTCAAGAAACCCCCTCTCCCACACCTTTCTGAGGTTAGAGGTAAATGATCAACTAGAGGGGACTCTTCAGTAATGGAGCTGCCCAGGAAACTCAGCAGGGTGCAGATTTTCCAGTTGTCCGTGCTGAGGGTGGCACTCTTCAGCATTGTAGCTGCTCATTATTTGCCCAGTGACTTCCTGGTGGTGTCTCTGTCTTCATCATACGTACTCCTTCCTATAAGCTACCTCTATAAACTTCAGCTTACCAAGCAGAGGTGGACGGAATCTTTTCTTTGATCTTTTGGTGCTCATCTGAAGTGAACAGATTCTTTTTTTATACCTCCCCAGAAGAAGTCTCATGATAGATCTCACTCTGTGGCCCAAGTTGACCTTGTACCCGTAAGTCGCCTGCCTCAGGCTCTTGAGTGTGGGATTAAAGGCTAAATTTCCCTTCTTTATGAAGTTACTCAGCTTTGGCTATTTTGTTGTAATTAACAGAACACAGCACCACAGGCACATTTCCTATAAATTTAAGTAGACTGTAGGTTTATACACATTCTAAGTATACACCTACTATCATTTTTATTAGAAAAACAAATGTGATGTATCAAACCACCTAATTAATCTACAATTCAAAATATTAGTGAAATCCACTACACAGAATCTTTGTTGAGCAGCTGAAAGCTCTACCCCTTTCAAGTGGCCCATCTCTATGGTAGACTTTGCCGCACAAATTTTAAATTTTGATTTCCTAAGTTGGATGAGGATAAAAAGTTAAAACTAAAGATAAGATGTAGTTGTCCTATTGTCCCTCTTGGTCCAAATGATGAAGCTGTGGCTGTGAAAATCAGAGCTGTCCCAATCTTAGAATTTCCCAACATGAAATACAAGTTTTATCTCAAGTCAGGTGCTATCTGACCTGCCAGTTCTACACTGTTCTCTATACTTCCTTTTGCAGAACGCTTGCCATACACAGCAAATCCTACCTGAAGGGCAACTGGACCAATGAGGCTCTTGACTCAGGCCAACAGGAACAGGAACCTGTGTAGAAGGATGGAGCTGGAAAGGAAGAAAAAGGAACTCTTAAGGTTCCTGTGGGCCCTGACAGCAGCTGTTCCATCCTAATGATCAATGATTTGTCACTTGAGTTTGCTTCCCCCTGGCCCCAAATAATTCTAAATTAAAACTAGAATGGCTTAAGTGTGAAACTAGTTTTGGGTTGTGACATATCCACATGTGCTAACTAGTTAAGAAAGTTCAGCCTACAATTTTGTGACAGATGTTTTATTTATAATGAATTTAAAATTTCTGCATATACACAACACAAACATCATATATAGTACACTTTCCATGATAGAGGTTATGATACTGTCCACTGAAAGGCCTCAATTCCAATCACATAATGCATATGCTAAAATGGCACACCTGGGGAAAGGGGAGAACCAAATGGTCTTTCTGTTTCCTGTTTTGATTTAAGTAACTTCTGAATGCATTTAAGAAATAATGATAATTTAACGTTCAAAAAGCCTTTAATAAACAAATTCAGAGTAAAATTAGTTGAAATATTTATAATACGATTTCATCGTTACACAGTATTTTCAATATACAATTAAGATGACACATGACACTCAAAAGGAAAAGGGGGAGGGATCTATTGCACCCACAAGTCAAAAGGCTTTATTTTTGGGATGCTGCAGTTCAGTGTTCATATAAACATTTACACACTTTAGTAAACACTGGGCCCTACATGTAATGCAGCATTATGGGGGAAGAAGATTCTTTAAAGTTTCAAAGATAAACATCAAGAGTCCCCACAGTGTTCTTCATGCACAGACCCATTTCCCATCACTGTACCACTCTCTACTCAGATCTCAGGCAGCCAGTCTCTCCGTTTCTCCCTTCCACACATTTCAAGGAGTGATATTCCTCATCAGATGCACCAGACATTTACAATTTACACAGCAGCACTCTGTCTGCTTGCTTAGCTTTGTTTCTTTGAAATGGCATTTCTCCACGTTAGTGTCCTGTTAAGTAATCTTGTGTAGAATCTGAAGCAAAGGAGTCCGCATCCTCGTTATCTGAGTCATCACTGCTGTCATCAGCAGCCGGCTCTCCTGTGAGAGCTATGCGAGCATAATCGTCTGTATCTATGGACTTACAAAAGTGGATGGCGTATTTCAGCTTTTCCTCAAGCACCTGTTTACAGGAGTATCTGGGCAACTTTAGCAAAAAGAAACAGGTGTAGGATTCAGGAAGGAAGTGGTCAGGAGGATTGTATTTATCAAGGACCTGTTGATGAAGAATATTAAATGATGAGAGATGACGATCAGGAGCTATAAAACTGAAAATCTATCTTATTGTATTCACTTGATTCTTACAAAAACTACTTTGGTCAAGAAATTTTTTTAAATGTAAGAAAACAGAATGAAACAATTCTGAGAAATGAAAAAGAACAAATCATTCTTAGGATCCAAAGTTTAAAAGAAAAACAATGTTACAGTGATGACTTTTTAGAAATCAATCACATGACGATGGGCCTGTGACTAGGGCCCAGCACTCACTCAGCTGAGGAACCTCTCACAGCATTAATCCACTTTTGATCCTATACAGTAAGATACTAGGAAGCACCAAAAACTATGTACAAATCACCTACTTTTTTTTAGAAAAAAACTGTATGTATATTCTCAAAGATCTCTGGAAGACAGATACTTTTCTAACGCTGGTCACAGAATGTGTGTCAGGCTTTTTAAAGCCATCTCTAAATTCTTCCAGGCATCCTAAAGTGGAGCATCTACCCAGTCAGCTACATGGCTACTGCCTCCAGGGTCTCAGGACAAAGAAGGGAGTGTCAGGTCTTCCCCATCTTAATTGATTTGATTCTTACAAATCTTACAAATTGATTGTACTTTGGACAAGAAATTTTTTTAAATGTAAGAAAACATAGAATGAAACAATTCTGAGAAATGAAGAACAAATCATTCTTAGGATCCAAAGTTTAAAAGAAAAACAATGTTACGGTGATGACTTTTTAGAAATCAATCACATGACGATGGGCCTGTGACTAGGGCCCAGCACTCACTCAGCTGAGGAACCTCTCGGAGCACTTAAAAGGTAAACTGAGTTTGTTTTGAACATCAGACCACTGAGTTCTAATCCAAAGCAAAACTCTTGTCAGTCTACAATATGATGGCAGTATGCTCTAGTTATGACCAGAAATGCTTTGCAAAAATAGGTGATGGCACCTAGGATCCATGATTACACAATTTTGAAACTTCAAATCAAAGAAGTTGGATATTTCCCATTTTCATTTCACAAAATCTGCTTTCTAAACAGCTAAAGGATCATACACAAGGGGTGGGTCACCTCCACTAATGTCAGCCCAGTGCTCTGTGAGCCCAGTGAGGTGCTTACCTGGATGACAAAGTCTCTGCCCCTAAAGTCAGCGATGGTCCTAGGTAGCCTTGTCCGGCCCCATACAAAGCGAAGGAAGAGGGAGCGTTCTGTGTTAGAAAAAGACTCCATCACCTCCCAGAACCACTGGACCAAGGACGCAGAGGGCTCAATTCCTTTATACGTTGCCACTGACTTTAAAAGATGGAGTGGGATGTCTGGGCTCCCACATACCTGCAGAAAGATACTCTGTCAGAGCAGGCTGACACTTCTGATCCTTTCATTTCAACAGAATCTAGTCGTCCTCCTTTCTAGTAAGGCTCTTATAGCCCCCAGTGGACTTTAGCACAACCCTAAATTCAACCTTAGTGGGTAGACAGTGTGGGGAGGGAGGGTCCTGTCATTTCATTCAGTATCATGGGCAAAATTTAAGATTTCTAAATGAAGTTTTAACTAAAAGGTAAACTAATGGTCCCAATGAGCAAGTCTCTGTGCTTAAAGCAGTTCTAGGCAGCATCACACAGAAGCCAGCGTACCATTGTTTCCAGCTCATATCCAGTGAAGAGAGAAAGAAGAGGTACAGGCACAACCCGGGCCATCCCTTCCCGAACAGCAGCCACCTGCTCGTCAAATTCGTGGAGTCTAAAAGAAAAAAGCCACCTTATATTTGTACATATGGCCTTGACTTTGCTCTGCTGCTATCAAGCTTTACCATACAGCACTGCTAAAACATACCACAGGGGAGACACTGGGAGGAATAACTCTGAGTATGTTCTACAAATTCTATAGCTTCTCACAACACTGCATTCACCTAGTCTGACACAAAGGACCTAATCTTAATGACTGACTACAGCACGTACCCGCCAAGCACTGTCTGATGGCAGTGCTGAGCAATGACAGCTTTGGGTGCTCTCTATCTGTCACACCTTACCTGTCTATAATGCCAAAAGAGGGGTATACCTGAACCTGGAAGCTTCTCTGTTACGCACACTCCCAGGTACAGCCTTGCCCTCAAGAGCTGACAATGTGCAAAGGCACACAAACAGGCCTGATGTCCCCAAATAAGAACATTCTATTTACCTCCTTATCCTACTGAAAGCCAGGAATTTCAGATGAGAATAAACACTCTGAACCTTGGTCACCAAAGAAACTAATGACACAGATCAGCAAGAGCTGGAACCAAAATTAGTAGCCTGTTACATATGACACTTCTGGAAAAACGCAGCTACCCGAGCAACTATGTTCTGATTCTTTTGCTACTAATTAAGTCAAAGCAACTGGGAGACTGAGGACCACAAACCTGTAGTTTATTGCCAGGCGAACATACTCCGCACGGTTGTGCAGGGTGATGTGCGTGTGCTTGGAGCTCAGCTGAACGTCCTGGCCGCTGGCACTTGGCACTGTAAAGGGAAGGCTCATTGCCTCAAATTCCTCAGAAGTGGCTTCATTGTCTCGAATGTACATGAGCCCAGGAATAAAATCTTTATCAACCTGTCAAGGAGAAATCAATCCACATGCTGAATCAAGCGTGTTCCTGAATGACAAGACTCCAGTCCACCCTAAGCACACCCAATGCCTCAGGCTGTGTCTAGTATGCAAATACACGGCATATACCCAAAAAGACAAACAAAAAAACATTTATAAGACAGTACTTAACCCAAAGAGCTAAAGAATCAAAAGTTTTAAAATTAAATAACTAATGGGAGGGGAGTAGGGCACTAAGATCAGGGTGGCTCTGACAGCCCGGGCTGTGACTGCCCCATCAGTCCCATTTCCTGGGAGCCTGAGGTATAACCCAGCTACCCCCACAAGCTCAGCTCTGCAGGAGAATGAACTTCCTTATCGATAAGGCCACAGCAGCTGCTAGACACCACCAAGTCCTAGAAGCAAAAGAGTCTTACAAAGAGACCTTTCTTTGTCACTAGAAAGTGGTCAGAGGTCAGCAGCTTTCATATACCAAAGAGTGTTGGTCAGGCTGGATACCCAGAACAGCCCAAGCCTCTCAACAAAACCCCAGGGCATCCTGCACACTCCAGGTGAATCACCTCACTGAGATCTGCGATGGTGAGGCTCATCCCAGCCAGCTGCTTCCATACAGGCTCAGCGAGATTCAGGCTCAGTGGACTCCCAGTCCGGATGGCGATGCCCAGTAACACTCCTAATCATTTAAAACACAGGAAGAGAAGATATTTGAAATGGATCCAAACCTGCTTTTAGTTCATTCAAATTGGACCTAGAGTACCAACCAGTTCTGCACCGAGGCCCCAGAGTCTGCTGTACTAGTACCATCCAAAGTCACAAAACTAGGTCCACCTTGAAATCAGTGTACCCTGACATAAATTTACTTCTTTCTTCCTAGAAGACACACTTCTAACTCTCCATCTTCTTTTCAAACACAGGATTAAACGACAAGCCAATTCTTGTTCCTTTGATGGTAAAGCAACAAGCTGGATTCCTCCAAGAAGGCAGGTGTTGTGCTAGGGACGGTGGTAAGACTACGTGGGAGCACTCTTCACAGGCAAGACAGGAAACAGGGACAGGCCATCTCTTTCCGTGTACTCCTAAGTCTCAGTATGCTCAGAATGTATACAGTATTTCAGATCCTTTGCATGCCAAAGACAACACACAGAACACTCAATTTTGTTAATTTCTAGAGCTGTACAGAGAAGGGCCACGGCTTCTGAAGGTTCACCACTATCAAGTCCCAGTACCTTCTCCTCTTCTATAATGTTGATAAAACACACCAAAAAAAAAAAAACCCACTACAAATCACTTCCACTGCTAAAGGTCTCAAAAGATAAAAGCAAGTATTTACAGCATCCACTGCTACCCTGAGACAGACAGAGGATGCTACATTAACTTTAGGGGTCAGCAGTGTCAGGTAAGTAGGAGGCCCACCCAGGAAGCGGAACATGCTGCAGTGCACAGGTGCCCTGGCCGCAGGGCTCAGCAGATAGCAATCTCTGTTGGCGCCAGACTCATCCCTGCCATTAGGAGTCACAATCAGAAGGGGAGTGAGTCCATTCTGCAGTTCCTCACAGATCTCCGCTATAGACTCGCTGTAGCCCCCTCCACAGTCGTCCACAGATTCACCTGCAAGGAAAGGAAAGTCAGCAACTTGCAGGCCACCCAACCCCATCTTCAAGAACGGCACCAGGCAGGTGGCTGCAGAGGCGCTCTGCACCTGCCGCTTACCACCACCCTGCTCACCAGCCCCACAGGCCCTCTTCTCCAGTGCACACACAGCCAATTCTCACCAACGAACTTGACTTTCCAGACACGGTGAGGGAGGAGGAGGCTGTCAGGACTGAAGGAGCTCATCTTAGCACACATCTGCCCAAAGACAGACTTGGTGCCATCAGGACCAGCTAACCCACCCTTACTTCTGGAACGTTTAACCTAGAGAGAAAAAGAAGGAGAGCATAAGCCACTGTGGCTGCAAAAAACACAGCCTCGAGGCGGCTATGGGAGAAGCCTGCTTGTCAGTGTCTCACTGCACCTCACCTTCACTCCCTGTTACAGGAGCATGGGTACACTGCTCTCGGCAACCGAAGCCTTGCCCCTGCCCCTCTGCACCCCCTGGCCGCCTCTCGCTCACCCTCACTCTGTATCTAACACTTGGAAGGCGTCTAACATAAGCAGGTCCCACGAGGAGGGCACTCACCTCACAACCTCCGGCAAACACCACAAACAAATTCCTGGACAGCTCCCACAGAAGTAGCAGGGTTCTGACTACAGAGCCAGCATCCCACTCCTAGGCTTCCCCACAGCTCCTGTACTGAGTCAGGACCAAGCTTTGCAGCTCCTGGCCCCAGCACCAATGTGCTGGAAGGATGTGATGCATACAGGTCCCCACTGAGGGCACTCTACAAATCACAGTCGTCCATGCCACTCCACTCTAAACACCCAAGACCCCCTAGTTGTCGGCCATCAATGACACGCACAGCAGCCCAGGAATGGTGGCATCTGAATAAGCCCACCTTCAAATAGCATGCATTATCACAACTACTCACACAGGGCTGGAGACAGGGTGCTGTTGGGTACATTTTCATACCTGGTACCCTCACAGTGACTGTAACTGTAACTATCACCACCTTACAACACAGTCCTCCTTGCAGACTATGACAAATTCTCTTACATTTGTGCCAAATTTCTCTGAAGGCCAAGGTCAGATACATTATCTCATTCACAATACCTTCCTCCCCATCCATGCATGGGGCTGACTTGGGTCCAACTCTGGATCACTCACTGCACTTGCTCCCAGACACTCACTCTCCATGCCCACAGTTCTTGTCCTAAGCTAACACTTGAAGAGATCAGAAGCAAACACTTTCAAGATCCTAGCGTTGGATGAACTTGGCTCCTCCACAGTTTCTATCCCTCGCTGTGCTTTCAGAGAGCTTGGTCCAAGATAGCAACAACGTAGAAGTTGAGGAAAAACTGCCTATGAGCACTCCTTTTTATGCTGCGTCCTCAACCTCACCTCTGCCTCCCTCATGCGGGGCTGAAGGCGTGCGCCCCCATGCCCAGTCAGAACTCCACTTCAGTGAGCTCCAGGTTGAGCTTACGTAGCTAGCTGTCCTCACAGCAGAGAACCACAATCAAAAAGGCAAGTGACAACAACAATGTCCCGTAGACTGATCTTTTCTCTGGCCCACATACTCTCCTGTCTGCAAAAGCTCCTTCCTTTCCACTGTACAACTCATGAAGGCATCATAATCCCCCAGGTGAGCGCCAGAAAGGCAAAGGAAAACGTCCACGGCATCACTGCTGCCACCGGAGAGGGACCAAGCTTCCAGTTCAGCCACTGACAGTGCTAACTAGTGGAGCCCACTGCCGGTGGTTTCCACAGAAAACGTCCACCAGGCCGGCGGTTACAAGGTTGACAGGGGATAAAACTACAGACAGGTGGTACTTTATGTGGTCAGTAGAAACACTGGTGACTTTCACATGAATTTTCTAAACTTTCCAAAATAAGCATATATTAATTCTGAAGTAAGCTTAAAAGTAATTTAAGCTAGAAATGGTGCCATGAGGGAAGTTAAAGGAGGACTGAATTTTAGGCCAGTTTGGGCTAAGACCCCCTCTCAAAAAAAAAAAAAAAAAAAAACTCCACAGAATACCACCATCTCAACAAAAAAAATCCTGTTAACTGCTTTTATGAACACTGCTTTTCAAATTTCCTGGCATATAAAACTAATCCACTTTCACAACAATCAAAAACTCCAAGGGCAAGGACATCGTTTCCTTCAGTGGTGTAGCCACTAAGTTGTCCATGCTCCCACCCGTGTTAATTAATTGGTCTAATTAAATTCAATGGGTCTCTCTCTCTCTGTAAGAAGGGGTCTTGTGGGGAAGAAGGGTTTCAGTGGGGAATAGAGAGGATAAAATTCCTTATATACATATATAAAGCTCTGAATGGAAAATAAAAATCTTTCCAGGAAGGCATCCATGTGCACCCATCTCCTAAGTCCCTCCTCTGGGTCCTCAGGAGGCTGGTGCTGGGCAGCATCACCACAGATGGTGACACAAAGGCTGAAGTACCAAACAGCCAATCCGACTCAGTGCTGGTATACGGTATCTACTTTGGACTCAACAAAAATCTTTCCCAGGGGTCTTTAATTTTTTTAGGAAAAATATTTCTTAAAAAGTATTTTTATTACTTTTATTTTACATGTATAAGTGTATTATCTGCAATGTATTTAAGTGCACCCATGTCATGCAATGCCTGTGGAGGTCAGAAGATAGTGTCAGATCCCCTGGAACTGGAGTTACGGGTGGTTTTTTAGCTACCATGTGGGTGCTAGGAATTGAACTTGGGTCCTCTGCAAGAGCAGTCAGTGCTCTTAACTCCTGAGCCATCTCTTCTGTCCCAGGAAAAATACTTCTACTACAGCATGTGAGGAGAACTTTCTACCTCCAGGAGGCGCACAATACCCTAACTGCAGACTCTTGGTTTCAGTGCCCAAGGACTACATATGTTGGCACAGCCCCAGTACACACAGCACACCGGTCTGAAATTATTTGTGTGCTTTTTCTTTTTAAAGGCCTGATGAGTTTTATTTTCAACTTGTTAACTTTTCTCTCAAACATATTTAATATCTTGTAACAAAATTAAGGATATATAAAGATATGTAATAAAGAGGTATTCTTGAAAATCTACAATCAAAGAAAAAAACAGCAGCAGTGTGCCCATGAGGAGACTGGAGACCCCAGGCATTATGGCCTCACTGACACCATGCCAGCCTCTGGACACCCCAGTGAAAATCCTGGTCCCAAGGAGCCTGTATGTCTGCTGGAGACAGGAACCCAACCCAGGAATATGCAGCTTTCCTTGTCTTGCAAACTTAAGAATGCACATACTAGTGACGCAGAACAAACCAAAAAGATCACCCAAGGTGAGGAAATAAAAGCTTTTTTATGGACTCAATTCAACAACCCATTTAATCTGTGCAACTGGCTGACCAATTTATAGCTAGCATTAGATACTGTGACGTTCATCACTGCGGAGACCAGTTCCACCAATGTGGTCACATGTGCTGTCCAACAAAGGCCAAGAGTTTGATCTCTTAATTCAAAATGCCCCCAAGTACAATTCTAAAAAAAATTTCTTGTCATGTAATCAACATCAGGACAAAAATCATGTGTTAATACAAAGGTTCAGCAACAAAGAATTTTTTCTTCATGGCTCTCTGTTTCCGATCCAAGAGGCGAGGCTAATTTCATTTGCGTATTAAATGTCAAGTGCCATGCACTATCACACTCATTGGTTGGGATTTCTCTTTATTTCTAATTAAAATTTTCAAAGTATAAGTTTATGTATACTTTACTTAGAAGTAGTATGAACTCAAAAATGGCCTGCTTTTCACTTATGAGACAATATTTGTAATACTGGCCTATTAAGCTGGAAAATTCCTAGAGTCAGGAGGTTAAAAGGCCAGCAGGAATGTAAACAGTTATAGTAATTGATGCAGGCACCAAAAACCAAAGGTAGTGACTGAAGACACACCTGCCAGAATTAGCCAGCTTACAACTCTGCAGGAGAGCAGCAAGCAGCTGCCAAAACTGACAGTCCTGCTCCAGAGCCTATGATGCATTCAATGGAAGAAACAGCAGGTTCCAAGGGTTACCACCCCACTTTGTGTAGAACATACACACATGCCAAATGGAACAATGGCAATTATCAACCTGTGGGGAATACAGCTGCTCTTTCTTTTTTAAAAACTTTTCTGTGTTTGTGCTAAAGACAACCTTTCTTATTTTCATATAAACAAAAACTTTCACTCTTCTCTGGAAGCCTCAGCATCACAGAATATCACACACAAGAAGCCAAAGAGGAGGGTGGCACCTGCTCTTTAAGCCTGGACTTGGGGAAGAGGAAGGCAACCTATGAGGCTGCAGGGACCTGCACCACCAAAGGCACCATTTCTACAACTGTTCGACAGAAAAAGAATCCCCTGTGCTACCTGGATCCGGTTGAGCTCTACCACAGGACCATGCTGGCGATCTCGCACCATAGTTGCTTGCACTACTTTCCGGAAAGCTGCTTCCTAAAATGTTAAGCGGACAAAGTTTAGAATCTGAGATAGCATCATGCATAGAGAAACACTGTCACTGTTTGTTTAAAATCTTCTATTCCTAAAAGCCAGACTTCCTTGACCATAGATAGGCAAAAGTCTAGTGTGTTGTACAGAGGACTGAAGAGCAGGCAGGCAGGACTGACAGCTGGGTAAAGATGAGCTGGTCCTCAGGAAAAGCAGAGTAGGGCAGCCTGGGGCCTGGCACACATGTACTCTAACTCGGGTCTGTAAGGCTGAGGCTTCCCTGTCCTACTGCAAGTCCAACAGCAGCAGGGTCTGATGTGGAACCTCTCAACTGCACCACAGAGTAGGTGTGAGTCAAAGAACTCTGTGGATCCAAAAAGACCCGGGGCAGGGCACATACTCTAAGTGCATACTGAAAGAAACCAAGTGCTCAGAGTGAGGACAGTGTGGCTACCAGTGAGAACCCAGGCATCATCAAAGAGGGATATGGGCTGGCCATGCCCATAAGGGCAAGATGCAAAAGCTGGACATAGTCGAATCAACACAAGGAGAGAAGGGGACACTGAGGGCATTCAATAGCAGGACCAGAAGTGAGCCCTAGGCTTCACTGTCAGGGAGAAAGAGTGCCCTTCCCAGCAGATCCTAAACCCCTCTTCTAAACCAGACTCTAGGAATTCTAACCTCTGAGGACAGAAGATGAGGGCCTTAAGCAAGCCCAGGAGGCACCAGAGGTAAGAGGAGATTCAACAGAGGCAGCGGGAAGGTGTCTACCCCCATGCTCCTGCCCAGCCTCACCTCTACCTGCAGTCCTGTATGCCCCACTCACGCCTAGGGTAGTTCCTCCCACAAAGGGGCACTTTCCTGGTCCAAATCCCTGGTGGCCCATCTCTCCTCTAGCAATGCTGTTGGTGTTCAACTGGTTTTTGTTGTTTGGTTTTTGAAGACAAAGTCTTGCAAGTCTAGCTACACAGCCGAGTCTGGCTTTTAACTCACTATGTAAACCTCAATGGCCTCAAACTCAATCCCCCTGCCTTCACCTCCCAAGTTACCACACTCAACTCCACTGGGGCTTGGAATCAGAGGTAGTTAGACTTTTGCACTGCTGCCTACAGCCCTGCTTGGCGCCTGCAGAGCAGAGCCTGCAGAGCAGAGCCTGCCGACAGGCGCTTTTCCTGGGGGCTCTTCACACACCACTGCACACTGCCCTGTACTGCTACTGCCTCAGTGCAGGGCCCCAGCACTGCTGACTGTGCTGCTCTCACATGGGGCAATTCAGCTAGGAGCCTGAGGGAGGGACACCAACCATTCCATGCAGGTGCAACCTGACACTGACGTTTTTCCTTCTCTAAAAGGAAAGGCCTTCTCCCCTTTGCTGCCTACTGTCCTCTCTACTTTGAAGAATAAAAACAAAGTAAAGATGACATCAAGTTTGTTATTTTTTACTGCTGAAATTAGGTTTCTCCTGCTCCCATCAACAGATGAAGGATCTTCCCTTTGAATACATCTTTATAACTCAGCACTCTCAGGCACAATGAACATGAAATGTATGCCCCCTCCTGTTTAGAAAATGGTTCTAGCAAGTAGAAACAAAGCCCATTCTGAAAAAGAATATAACTTCTTTGGACAAAACTCTAAAACATCAAAATCCTATCTTATTAAAAGTAGGTTAGATTTGCTTTTAATCCCAGCACTCAGCAGGCAGATCTCCCTGCAAGTTATAGGCTGGCTGAGGGATACAGAGGGATCCTATCCCCCAAAAAACCAAAAAAAACCCAGTAGGTTAGAGTCCTTGGGAACAACATACACTGAGAAATCACAGACCCTTAACTCACCGTCTGTCCTTTATTCCTTACATAAATCTTACACAAGTCCTCCCTCACCACTAAGCAAAGATCAGCTCCTCCTGGATCATCATCTTAAGATCCCTGCCAGAAACGCAGTAATCCCTTTACTAGTGAGTCAGACAGTCCTTGTCATTTTTTAGGAAGCTCTAATTAATAGAGAAGTTAACAGTCAAAACCCATTTGATGACTTCCAGATGTCCTATTCCTGATTATGTCTGCTCCCAGGAAATGATCACTTGGCAAGGAATCATCTACACCACCTGGCCCAGAGCTTCTTTCTAACCTATTATCTAAGCTTTCAATCCTTTGCTGGACATACCTAGGAGAAGAAAATACCTAATTATTTTTCCCCTCCAGTGTCAGTGGAACTAGCCAGAAACCCTCAAGGTTGGGTAGATAGAAAACACTGTGTGTACAAGGTTTAACTTCATGGCTCTGTTTTTCTATTGATATATTCTAAGTTTTTAGAACACAGGCCAGGATATAACAGACACTCAATGACTACTTGTTCAGTCAAATGAATTCTACATTTTTCAGTCCCAGAATAGGGACTTTTGTTGAGTTAAAAGTTTACTGGAGATACCAGTGCTACCTGTGCTATGGATTTCTACAGATGTACCTTTCCCTGGGATATCAAAATTCCTCGCAGTGTGTCAAACCCAACTGAAGGTCCAAGTCCGGTTTCATCAAGAGAGCCCTCTAGGTCAAACATGGGGATACAGGGACAGAAGAGCTCTGAGATGTGATGCAGTAGCAGCAGTCGGTTCCTCAGGGCGATGATGGGGATCTCCTGCAAATGATTGTACTCCATGGGCACCTGTAACATGGAAGCTGTGGTAAGTTCACTAGGTATCAAAGGTTCAGAAAGTTAAAGCAAAGTCTTAAGATTTCAGAGATTAGTTTATAAAACCTCACTGTATTGCTTCTCCAGTAATGTTCTAGTCAGTTTGACTATTTGAGTCAAATAATGTAAACAGAGAATATTAAAAATATCAGTTTATAGAAATACAAAATTTACAGAAATTTTAAACAAGAAAATTCATGAGCCATGTACTATCAATAATTCTATGTAGTTTATAAAAATGTAGACTAGAAGGCAACATACTGATGGACAATGTTGGTTACTATGAATATTGAGGTTCTTCCCTGACCTCCTCCCCCATCCCTCTTTGTTTTGCTGTGCTGGGATTAAACCCAAGGCCTTGTGTATACCAGTCAAGCAAGTGTTCTACCACTGAGTTAAACCCTCAACCCAGTATGACAAGTTTTAATAGCACTATTTCACAGCATTATGAGCTGTACTGCTTTCAGTGCAACACTTCTATAAATTCACAGTGAAAGAATGAATCATGTGTGGCTACATCTGCAAAATGGGACACATACGGTAACTGTCACATGTGTTCCCTTTGGCCCACCTGCCCAACTAGCACTGACCTGTGCAGGGAGCTTGCCGGCACTGGCTGGCTTGCTGGTTGACCAGGCGAGGGTGTGTGCAGAGCCACAGGCCACACGGTTGACCTTCTTACCCTGAAGAGAAGCCACCAGTCGAGGTCTCTGAATAGCATTTGTTGTTCCATCTCCCAGCTGCCCCTCGTCATTGTCACCCCATGTATAAACTTCACCTAAATGAAGTGAATTTAGAGATAAAGACAGCCAAACAAGGCAGTTTGAGCAACAAGGTAACTAACAGGTTATATATCACCCATTTAGTGGAGTCCAGGTTTGCAAACAAAAGAGAAATGTGTCATAAATGTAGAGAAAAGCAGAATGAGCCCTGTGGTACTGAACTAACACAGGAAACCATGAGCACCACATAGACACAAATAAATTCAATCGATTTTATTCTCTGTACTGAAAAGTAAAAATGCTAATGCCAAAATAAGCAACTAAAACACCAGATGAGAAAAGTGATTTTCAAATAGATTTGGAATAATTTTTTAAAAATATTTTATTATCTATTTTATTTTCTGTTTATAAGTGTACTTGCCGGCATGTGTCTAAGTGCACCCATGTTGTGCAATGCGATTCCCCTGGAATTACAGTTATAGACAGTTGTTAGATGACATGTAGGTGCTGGGAATTGAACCTGCGTCCACTACAAGAGTAGACAGTGCTCTTAAGGGCTGAGCCATCTCTCGAGCCCTAGGGTTGGAATAATTTTTACAAATACTTAGTAGTTACAAAAGCTGTCCACAGTGGAAAAGCCCGGGAGACACTAATAGTCCTACAGAGTCCTGGGAACTTGCTCATATGAACCTATAGCAATGGTGACAGCATGCACAAGACCCATGTCAACTCAATCTAACAAAAAGCAGCATAGAACTGGAGAATGGATTGGGGGCCACAACTTTGGCAAGTATTGGCAGTTGATCAGTGATTGGTGAGGGAATGACACTAGACAGTTTGAACAGGCTCCAGTGGATGAACTCACACCAAGGGACATCTGGGTATACAAACGTGACTTGATAGGCCTTAATATATAGGACAAATGCATGAAGTCCTGTGGGTGGGCCATAGGGAGGGTGCAGAGAGAAGGGAAGCTACGTATGATTTAGATGCATTATATGAAATCCAAAAAAATTCAATAGAAACACATTTAAATAAAATAAATAGATAAATAAAGTTGGTTAGCTAGATTTCTATCACTGTTACAGCAAACCATTATAACCCTCCCAGCCTGAAAATCACATTTAATATTCAGGGCATCTCCCACTCTAAAAGTCTATCCTGTGCTTCTCTGTCTACCTCTTACTCTTCTGTCTCTTCTGACTTGAAAGATCCATAATTACCCTGGGACTTCCCATGAACACAGAGTCATTTTCCAATTGCAAAGTTGGCTGTTCAGCAACCTTAATTCCACTTGGAAAGTCTCTTTGACTAAGGTCCCCAAACTACCTGTGATTTACTGCCAGGACTTACAAGCCTCAACATTAAATTGCACTATGATTTGTTACAGTGAAAGGACAAAGAGCAAAATCAGACGAGAGAGTCAGATACAAGCCTCCAGAGTCTCAGCAAGTGAGCTGCATGGGACACCACTGTGTCCTCACCACTGAGGTTCGATGTCAGGTGTAAAGTACTGTTTGTCAGGGAAGCTAGTTACAGATAATGTCGGAATTTTCACTGGGATAGATTACAGAGTCGCCTGGCACATCGTAAGCTCCAGATCCCAGAAGAAAGCAGGTTTCTCCACTAACCACATGATGCAAACAGTTCAGGTACATCTGGGAAAAGGAGGGAACCCTCCTAAGATTTGGGTTCCCAGATGCCATGGCCAACCCCACAGCAGGCCTATCTGAGGACAGTGTCTCAGGCCTGCTCTGCTAGCTTGTTCCTATATAGCCACATATATCAGAGCATGTACATGGGTATAACACTAGTTACTAAGGGTGATGGGGCCAAGCCCTGCCCTCAGTTCCTGAAGTATAGTATGCATTACCTTAACCAATCTTAGAGATTTACAGGCCTCAGTTCTGTAATGCCAGGCTTTCCACCTACCATCCTCTGTGCAGCATACACAGTGCAGGGAGCCCGTGGCAATAGCAATGACTTTCTTTCCCTGCAGCCCCTGGACCTGCCGAGGTCTTCGAACATGGTCATCAGATCCATGGCCCAGCCTGTGATAATCACCTTTGCCCCTGCACACAAGGAAAGCATGGTTCTTACTGGTTATAGTTATTTGACCCTGCAACCTCCTGCATAAGCTCTACACTCTGGCAATCACATCCCAGCCTGCCACAGCTATCAGTGAGAAGACAGTTAACAGTGCTTCAATTAACAATCTGGTTTTAGGGGTTAAAGAGATGGCTCAGTGGTTAAGAGCACTGGCTGCTCTTGCAGAAGACCAGGTTCAAGTCCCACCACCCACATGGCAGCTAACAACCATCCATAACTGCAGTTCCAGGGGATTTCACACCCTCTTAACGTCCATGGACACTGTACAACATGGGAAGTTTTACACACATGCAGGCAATACACTCAAACACATAAAATAAAATTAAAACAATAAATGTAATTTTTAAAAAATCTGGTTTTACTGAGAATGCAAACAGAATATGACATACCATGTATAAACAGCTCCAGATTTGGTAAGCGCAACAGAAAACTGAGATCCACATTCCACTTTAACTACTCCAAGGCCAGTGAGGGAATCGATCTAGAAAGGAAAAAGGCTTGATCAGGGATTCTCCATCAAGGTCACTTACACTGATACCTAGTCTAACAAGAATTCTGAAAATCTGTACCTAAGTAAGATATTTAGTGCAACTTTAAAAATCATCTGTCACATAACTAACCTCAGCAAGCAAGCAGGAACATGTGACTGATGGCAGGAAGACTGACATGGCATTGCAGGACCCCATACAGGTTACTGGATGAAGTCTACAGTCTTTCATCCCCAAGACTGACTTGGAGGTTACGAAGATAAGTTCCCAGAAAAATCCTACATCTTCCTGCAAGGCTGACCAACTGATTAACACTTAGTGACTGTGGACAGTCTGAAATGTTACAGGTCAAGAGCTTAACTACCATTTATCTCAGGCTATTGTTAGCCCCTAAATAGTCACTCCTTACCCACACACAGGTTTCTGAATTAACATCTTGTGACTAACAGAATGTATTAGCCAAAGAAACAGTTCCTACCAACCAAAAGATTAAGAATGCCATCAGACAGCATCTGAGACCTACCAGAGATGTTTCTTTTGCTCTATCTGCCTATTTACTGTTCCACCAATGTATGTGGAAAGTGTCTTGATTTATGACTTTTCTGTGTTTTGTTACTATAAAAACTTCACAAAATTGTTACCACCCTAGAACATGGACTTTGGGCAACCTGAATCTGTGTTCCTGAGACGTGGTCACTCGTATTTGGCTCTGGAATAAACTATCTCTTAACCCCTTTGATGTGAAAGTTATGCTTTTACATCAACAATGTGTCTATCAGTCTCCAGTGATCTCTGCGTATATCCTCAGCTTTGCTGCCAACCCTGTCAGATCCTGAAGTCCACAAGGAGGCAGTCACAAACAGCAAGCGAGTGACAGCCAGGAATATCCAAGTCCTGTCCATCTGTCCAGGTTGACATAATCAACATGCCCTTGGTTAGCAATCCATGACTTACCCTGACCCCTGTACACTGAATGTCTACATCTACACCCTGCATTCGGGGTCCTATTAGGCCTCATTTCTCTGGTCATCACTTCTTACCCAGCAAACTCTACTCCTTTTGATCTCTTGAATGTTCACCTACTTAAGTTCTCATGTTTAATTTAAACTTTAACCAAAAAATTCGCTCCCTTAGTCAGTCTCTCTAGGCCCCCTGCACCACCACAGCATCACTAGTAACAGCCTCTTCCAGCTCTTCCTGTGCTTAGCACCCTAATCCTCAAAGCAAAGCTTTGTGCTAAGCCTTCCTTAGTTGTGAAAGTCCAAGGGAAACTATTTTTTCCATATTAGTGGAAACAGGAAACCCTCAGTAACCTATAGAGGTTACAATACACATGCACTGAAAAGGGGACAACAGGAGATGGACATGGAGGCCATCTTGAGCCACATACAGCTATTCAGCAAGTCAGTGTGAGGAAGAGATTCTGATTTTTCTCTTTTAGTGTCTCAATATGTAACACAGGCTGGCCTTGAATTTACAATCCCTGGAATTACAGGCATATACAACTATGTCTGGCTATGAATTTTAATTTTTAAAACTTAACTGACTTAAACTGAGCGAGTCATTCTGTGACTCAACAGCAACTCTAGAAGAAAAACTATGTGGTTGGACCCAGGACCTCCCTCATCTAGGGACTCTTAGTGTTTACTACCTGTCCGGCCCTAAAGGTGCCTATGCTCCCAAGGCTCTCTTTTCTACATCTGTACTCTCCCAGCTCAGCAAGGAAGGACACTGAGCACACACAAGTTCTAGTCTTGTTTCCTAGCACCATGGCCCTGAATCTATACACTGAACCCCAGCAGCTCCATACTGCAAGGCTCACACACACAGGCCAAGAGAAAGTGCCTGATAAATACTTCACCCAACCTTTATCATTCATCCACTGAGCCAGGCAAGTCAGTCTGACAGTGTTATAAAACTGCCTAGGTCACTCATCTCCTAAGGAGAATGCAATGGCCCCTAACTCGTCTATAGACTTAGTGCCAGATGGCCTTCTCTCTTGGCTCCTTGTAGGATATCCACTAGAAGCAATGTTTTCAACCTCTAGTATATATCCTACGTTAGATGGATAGCCTCTGTGTACCACAGTAAACCAGAATTGAGTAGAAACAATGATTCCCCTATACCTCAAACAGATCTACAAACTAAATAAAACCACAGGCCCTTCAGAGCCCTGTTGGATTACATGTTATACCCAACGGAGAGACAAATAGCACTTAAAATATTCAAATGTCCCACGCCCTTCACTCACTTTTTACCCAATAACTCAGTATGCTTTCTGCAAAGAACAGAAGGCTCCTGAGCACACTGAAGAGAAAGCAATTTAAGATTACTTCAGAAGGCTGCAGAGACAGGAAATACCTTCATGGGCACCTTGCAGCCATCGCTGCCTCCTCTGCCAAGTTTGCCGTAATCTCCATCTCCCCAGGACCAGACAGTGTCATCATCAGTGAGGCAGAGTGTCTGGGCATCACCACTGCCACAGGCAATGTCTACTACACGATGGCCCTGTAGTGCTTCCACCTTCAGAAATAAAGGGGTCCAGGGGTTAGCTGCAGATGGCAGTGAAGAGCGCCATAGGAAGGCTCACAGTGCTGCCGCTTGGAGAATGTCGAAAACTGCAGAGAGTTACTCCTAATAATTTTAAGATAAGACAGAAAACACCTTCTTCTATTTGAGCAATACACACTTGAACCACAGGAAGCAGGTATCAAGGTCCCAACAAGCCAACCCTGCACCACCACACAGGCAGTTCATTCACTCCTTTATGAGAAACACACATACGAGGGTGGTTTTTTATTTCCATTAACAAGAAAACATACTTACAAATGGTGAGCCTATGAACTCTGCCCCTAAAATGAAAGGAATGCAGCACCAAAGATAAACCGTTCCCATCTCACTTCTACACTAAAGCATGAGCAGCCACCTGAACCTGGGTCTGGCTCTTTGAACATGATGCCTGCTCACCAGTTTGGGCTTTAACTGGTCCTCGCTGTCGCTGTGCCCCAGGCGGCCATATCGGCCTTTGCCCCATGTGTAGAGGTCCCCAGCTGCTGTGACACAGGCACTATGGGCTCCACCAGCAGCAACATCAACCACTTCAATTCCTCTCAATGACTCAATAACACGAGGACGGTCACACGGACTGCAAGAAAATACAACAAATATAATTGAAATATACCTTTATTCTTCAATGTTTTTAAATTTAAACATTTTGTGTGCTATTGATTCAGTGTGTGCCTCTTAATAGTGCTCTCTTAGTCAAAAAATTTTTAAGTCAATAATGAATCATTTACACCTGAAATCTAAATGTCAGATTTCCTATTTTTCTATTTTACACAGGATAAAGCAATTCCATAAAATAGGACTTTCAGTTTTAAATCAGGCCCATGATGTCTTCCTGCAAAGCTTATGAGCCAAAACAGGGTTTTATAGGTTTTCAAGTAGGTTGTGTATTACCTGGCCTTTAACTGAAACAGTTTGCCCAATGTGCTATAACACAGGATAAAGAGGGTTAGAAACCAGGTGTAGCAATACACATCTGTAATACCAGCAGTCAAGAGACTGGGCAGGAAGTTCACGGGTTCAAAGTCACTCTGGGTTAAATAGCAAGATCCTGTCTCAAATAACAACAAAAAGAAAGGAAAGCAAAAATGAGTTAAGGAGAATTCCCTTCTCTTTGATTTTTTTGAAAAAGTATGTGAGAAAACAGAATTATTAGAATTATGCTTTAGTTACATTATACCAGAAATCATCATTCATCTGAGTCAGGAGATACGTTCTCAAGAAATTAATTTTCTGAATCTGTGCGCTCTGAGGAGTTTGTCTCATTCATCTAAAAAGTTGTTTTTGCCATAAAGCTGTTTATTAAACTTTGTGATTTTTGTTTATGACAGGGTCTCTTCTCCATGCAGCCCTTACTGGCCTGGAACTTGCTATGTAGACCAGCAGGCCAGCCTGGCCTCAAACTTGTGGCCATCATCCTGCCTCTGTCACCCAAGTACGGGATGCACCATCACACCTGGTCACTGCTTCTAGGCTTTGTTGTTGCTGTTTAATTTTTAAGACCTTATTTTATTTTGGTGGCCTTAGGGATTGAACCCAGGTCCTCCAGCATGCAAGGCATGGTTGAAAACACTCTACCACTGAGCTACATGCCCAGCCTAACTTTGTGGTCTTTTCATGCCTGTCTATTGTGTGAAACCCCTTCAACTCTAATACTCCTGTGACTTGCAATCTCCATCATCATTCTTGGTAGAGGTTTACCAACTGTGTTTACCCCAAGAACCAGTTTTCATTTCCTTAGGTTTTCCCTGTTATTTTTGGCTCTCCATGTCAAAGATTCTTGCTCTGATTTTTCATACTCATTTTCTTCTGCTCAGTTGGAGTTGCATTTGCTTGTTCTATGAAAACTAATGTAGATGCTATGGTCATAGTTTTGGTCTGCTTTTGTTACTGTTTTTAATAGGTAGCTTATGTTATAAGCTTCCTTCTAAGTATGACTTTTGCTGATCTCATGCATTTTGATAGGTTGTTTTCATTCTCATTCTGCTTAAAATTATTTCTCATTTGTTTTTTGATTCATTCTTTGATCCATCAGTTATTCTGATGTTTTGTTTCTCTACCTTTTGGCTAAGATCAAGTACAAAAATATTTTATTTGCATTCTAAACACTGGGGAAAATTTTCCAGAGATCTGTTACTGATTTCTAATTGAATTTTCTTGCAGACAGAGAATAAACTTTGTATAACTCGAATCCTTTTTCTATGTTAAGATTTCCAACTTTTATAGTCCAAATCATAGTCTATATTGGTAGAATGAAAATTTGGGTCTTTCCGTTTGACACAGTATTTTAAAAAATCAATTAAGTCAAGTTAATTAACAATTAATCAAGTCTTCCATTCCTTTCATATTTTTTACATACCTGTTTTTTAACCAAGTGTGAAAGGAAGGACATTTAAAACTGAACTATAGTTGTGGGTTTGTCTAATTCACTTGACATTAGTTCCAACATTTTTTCATCTATTTACAATGTCCATTAGGTACTTAACTTCCTGTATCCAGATGATGACCTGACTACTTCATCATGAAGAAACATTCTTTAATAATGTCAATATTCTTTGCTGTGAAAATCCATTTTACATGACAGTAATGCAAATATTGTAGGACTGTTTGGGGTTAGTACTGGCATGGGATAGATTTTCCCATTATTTTTCTTTTAGTTTAGTTTCAGTGTGTGCTGTGCACATGTACCTGTATATGCACACAGGTGAAGACCACTAGACAATCTCAGGTGTCAATCCTCAGGAGACATCTACCTCTTCTTTTGAGACAGCATCTCACTGACCTGTGACTTGCCAAGTAGGTTAAGACTAGCTGTTGGGTGAGCTTCAGGGATCTGCCTGTCTCTGCTTCCTTAGCACTGGGACTGCAAGTGTATGCCACCATGACTAATTTTTTTGCATTGGTTCTGGAGATCAAACTAAGGTCTTCAAGTACTTCATAGACTGAGCCATCCCAGCTCCCAAACTCTGATTTTTAAGTGTTTAGATCACTACATTTGATGTGATAATTCACATAGTTGGGTCTAAGATCAAATCTTGCTATTTGCTTCCTACTTGTACCATCTGTTTCACTTTTTAATTATGTTTTGTGGTTTCACTATACTTTGTTATGTTATCTGTGTTTCATAAAGTGAATCTACTACACCTTAACTTACCACAGTTTAATCTGACTCAACCCCAATTTCTACTGTCAGTTTACTATGATGTAATTTTTGTTTCATTCTGTTTTCCCTTTCTGGTGTAAGTTGTTGTTTTATTTTGTTTTCTTAATGTTTCTTTTGTTTGGGATTCTTTAAGTTTCTTGTACACATGCATTTATACCAGTTAATCAATTTGGATTTTCAGTTATTATTTTTTCAAAATATCCCATGCCCCTCTTTTAAGAACTCTTTAATTATGAATATATTAGGCCATCTGGGATTGTCCCATGGTTCACTGGTGTTCTGTTCATCTGCATATTCTTTTTCTCCTGTGTTTCACACTGGATAGTTTCTTCTTGTTCAGGGGTTCTTTCTTCTACAATGTTTCATCTGCCATTAATTCTACCCAATATATTTTTCCTTTCTGGAATTCTACTTTTCACTTTTAGAATTTTGATTTGGACATTTAGATATTTTTCGGGCTCTATTTAACATGCTCAAATTTTTCTTGTTTATTGAAGACATGGCATGTGGCTAAAAAAAATTCTAATAATTCCATCACTGTGTAATTTCTGGATCAGTTTCACCTGATTGTTCTTCTCATATGGGCTATATTTTCTTATTCTTTTGCATACCTGAAATTTTTGAGTAGATATAAGACATTGTGAAGTTTACCTTCTTAAAGGTTAGATTTATTTCTATTAACAAAAATAATCTCAAACTTTGATGTCTATCAGTTATAAAAAGATTGTCTCAAGTCTAAGTTTTGGAGGAGGGATCATAGCAACAGTCAGTGTATGATTCATTTTTCTGCTACTATTGGATACTACTCTTTGTACTCTGATTAGTACTGTGAGTTGGGAGGTTTCTGGGAGCTCTATTTCCTGCCCTACTCGAGCACCAACGATCTTCTTGTGTGGCTTGTTCCTGGAGGTCTCTGTTTAACTCTGGCATCCTCTGTGGTACTCTACACATTTTACACACCTTGGCTTCCCTGACCTTCCAAGTTCATCTCCTCTAAACTACAGGATTCTATCACAATCTGCCTATGTTTCTCCTTCCTGCTCTGTGGCCCGGAAACCTACTACAGATGATCCACTTTATTTTCTATTTCTCAGAGAACAATTACACACCTGCTAACCCACCTAACACAACAGTACATTCAATGTCCTCTGGGCTGTTGTATATTTTGTTTGTTTTTAGTCACTTCTAGGTCTCTGTTAGTGCAATATGGCTGGCAGTTGTCATTACTTTTAAAAACTAAATGGATCTGGTTCCTTGGCTGCGGACTGCTGGTGTCAATTTTGTGTTTCTCCATCACTCTTGCAATCTCTTCTGTGCTTACGGTTTGTCATGATAGATAAAACACCAAATTTTTTTGATGTTTGATTTGGTAAACAGTAACAAGATGAAGGACAAAAAGATTCTTAATACCTGCAAACTTATAAACCCCAAGGCTGAAGACCTGATTCTTTTTTTTCCCTTCCCAGTACAAGAGTCATATAGGTAAACTCACACAGAGAGGCATGAGCACCCATGAACCTATTTCTGACAACTAAGTCATTGTATTCCTTTCATTTGGAAAGATTATTGCAAATATTCTAAAAGATAAAGCACCAACACATTGTGCCAGCATTAAAACAAACCAAGGAAAATAAGGTTGGAAATTATGTTTTCACATACTACCTTCTGTTACCATGTCCCAACTTCCCATCTTCTGCCTCTCCCCAAGAGTAAACCTCTCCTTCTGAAGACAGAGCAAGGCAGTGCTTCCCTCCTGAGTTCACAGCAACCTTCTTAATGAAAACATGCTGAATGGACTCCAGCAACGTCGGGGTAGACACTGATTCTGTCCCTCCGATCCCGAGTCTTCCACCAGCACCATAGCCAGTGGCGTAGAGCTGAGAAAAAGGAAGAGCAACAGATTTTCATCCAAATATTCTTGCATTTAGAAATTACCAAGAAATTTCACATTTTTATACACTGCCATGGTTTGGATAAGTCTTTCAAATACCCATGTATGGAAGCCTTGGTTCACTGGGAGGCACTGCTGGGAAAAGTGACTCTGAGGTAAGACATATTGGGAGAAGATTCTTGGGTGACTGTTGGCATGTTCACAAAGGGAACCGCAGGACCATGTTCCACCCCCGTCTCTCTTTCTTGTTTCTTCTTTTAATTTTATTTATTTATTTGTTTATTTTTCTTTTGTGTCTTATGAGTTTCTGCCTTTACGTATGTAAGTGTACCACACGTGTACAGAATCCTCGGAGGTCAGAGGAAAGTGTCAGCTCCCTGGAACTGGAGTTACGAAGGGTTCTTAGCTACCACCTCCGTGCTGGTAACCAAACCTAGGCCCTCTATACGAGCAGCTAGTGCTTTTAAACACTGAGCCGTCTCTCCAGATCCACCTTCTTCTTGAATCACAAGAGATGTGAGCAGTTTTGCTCCAGCACAAGCCTCCCATGGTGGCCGCCTGCCTCTCCCACCAGTGCTTCAAGCAATTTCTGTAACCTTTCCTCTCAGAAGTTAATTATTTCAAGTATTTCACTATACTGATCAAAAACTAGTACATGCTTTCACAAAATATCCGCTATTAGGTCTTCTCTCAGAGACTGGCTGGCCTGTTTCCCACGTGCTGAGACTAGCACTGAGACTAAAGGTATGCCTCACCATATCCAGCTATATCTTCCCTTTTTGATTAGACTACCAACTATAGCTGATACCAAGAAAAACAAAAATATTTAATTAGCTACTATACACAATACTGTAACCCACAAAAACATCTCACAGAAAAAATAGACACTAATATTTCATCAAAGCAGCAAGTAAATCACACTGTATAAAACACTATTTTTGAATCTAAGTGGTTAATTGGGAACACAAAACATCTTTACTATTAATTAGGAGAAAAGAAAGAAGGGACTGCCATTTCCAAATACATAGCAAACATCACACTGGTAGAAATTCAAACACTGTTTTCAAATGTGTTACTATACTGACAGCAAGGAAGGAAACTGTAAGGGGTAAGCAAGAAATGAGGCCAGAGCTCAGATGGACAAACCAGCCTTCAAATCAGCTTCTCCTGGGGACATTTTGAAGACTGAGTGCACAGGGTCAGAGGAGAATGCAGAACTATGCGAGTACTAATGTAAAATGAGAAAACACAACAAAGTTGTGCTTCTCAGTCTGAGCACCAGGAAGGGAAGATTTTACCCAAGAATCCATAACTACAAAACTGACTCTCAAGCTGGCTTTCAGTCTGAATTTATTCCACCTGTGGACTAAAATCCTCTGGCCAAAAATAAAAAAAATTTTTAAATGGGTTAAATTGGTGAAACCCCAAGTTTGTAAATCTTTCATGGATGAGTAATTTCAACAGTGTTAAGTTATTTAGACACACATTCTAAGGAAAATGATCAGTTCACAGGGTTAAACATTCACAGCACAAAAAGGGGGAAAAAGGCATAATATATGACAGCCAGCAAAACAAAATCATCCAAGAAAAGACATAAAATAACCCTAAGTAAAATGAGCAGAAATTAAAACAGAGAAAAACAAAGTTCTGATTTACTAAACAGCAGATTATTCACAGGGGAAGAGAAACCAGAAAACTAGAGGACCCAAATGAAGACACCATTCAGCATGCAGCAGAGGAAGAACAAGAGGAAAAGGCCTTTCCACACTAACATCAACTTGAATTTTGCAGAAAGACCAACACAGACAATATGAGAAAACATTTGAATAAAAAAACAGATTTTTTTTTTAAACCTGGAATTATCTGGAATTTATCAGATCTCAAGCCAAGAACTCAACCTACATGCACCCCACCTCTACCCCAAGTTCTACCCTTCACCTCCTGGCAAAAAGAAAAAACAGAAAAGTAAGGGGGAAATAACCTAAGTTGATAATTTTATCACAGTAAAACTGTACATCACTAAACAAAGATCTGAAAAAGAGCCGCAGGGAAAGTCACCTTCATTTGGGTAAAAGTTAGTTTGACTGTGTCACTCCCCAATAGTAACAATAAAAGTCATTAAGCAGAATAAAATCTTTAATAAGCAACCTGAAAGTAATTACCAACTGAAAATTTTATGTTCTACAACAGGGGCTGGCAAATTGCAGCTGTCGATCAGTCATCATCTGTTCTTTTGTTTTATTTCATATGGTGCTGAGGTTCAAATCCAGGGCTCTGCACATGCAAGGCAAGCACTCTACCAAACAAGCTACAACCACAGGCCTATCACTTGTTTTTGTAAGTAACATTTTACAGGAGCACAGCACAGTCAATTCTGTAACTCACAGGCTAGAACTTCATTTGCTACCAATTTTTCTCTGGCTGATGCTCTCGTCTCCCTGTCTCTGCTTCCTACTGACAAAGCCAACTGCTATGTTTCAAGATGCTTAAAAAGTACATTGCAAAGATGTGAGTGAGCAGATCGCCATCAATAAGTCTCTGCTCATGAGGGACTAAGGCCTCCCTCAACCCTACACCATACAAGAAACTAAATCCTTCCATGTACAGCCTCAAAATGACAGCAGTGCCAGGTCTCCCAGCACTTGGGAGGCAGAAGCAAGCAGATCTCTTTAAGTTCAACGTCAGCCTGGTCTACACAGTGAACCCCAGGCCACCTAGGGCTATAGAGTAGGAGGTTGGGGATACGGCTGCAGCTCTGGTGAGAGACCCTGGGTTGAGGGACCAAACCTTGCCGCTTCAGTCCTGACCTAGAAAAACAGGGAGGTGACTATGGAGAATTGTCTTAAGCTGAACAGAGACTAATGTGTAAGACAGACACTGCATGAGGCATCTGATAATGAGGAGCTCTCTACACAGAACACTCAAACACAAACCAAAACCGGATCCTGACCAAGCTGTACTTATGTAAAGAAAGCGAACTTATTCAATATGAGAAAATCTATTAATATGATTCATTATATTAATCCACTATAGGAGAAAACACCCATGAAAATAGTAAAATGTATAAAAGTTATTTAAAAAAATCAATACTCATTCATGAACAGAAATAGAAGGAAATTTCTTTAGTCAGTTAAGAATGTTCTATCACAGTGTTTTCCCCAACATTTGGATTAAGACCAGAAGGGGACGTGGCTTCTCAATACTGGAGAGGTAGAGGTAGGCAGATCTCAGAGTTTGAGGCCAGCCTGGTCTACTACTCTACATAGTGAGTTCCAAGCCAGCTGCTGGTACAGGGAGATCCTGTCTCAAAAAAACTAAAAACTGAAAATACAAGAACATGGCCAAGACCACACCTCCTGCCAGTGTTGTACTCTAATTCCCAACTATAATGATGGAACTCCCTTCGTCCCACTCAAAATGGAAAAAAAAAAAAAAACTACACACATAAAAGCAGGTAAAGTGGAAAGGAATAAAAATTCATTTACCAATTTTGCTATGTACAAAAAAATCATGAGCTGCACTACAAAGAGAAGAGCAAGTCTAACAGCAGAAAGGTGATAGAGAAAATTAACTATTTTCACAGACTGACTGCAACAGCACACAATTCTTTAAAGGACTACATCTAACAAATGTGATGTACTTCAAAATAAAATGGTTAGAAGATCTAAAACAACTACTCAAGATTACACAGAAATATTTAGAACTGCTAACTGCTTCCTGCACAGTGTTGTAAATACCATATTACTCTTCTGATGGTATGTAGATACAAATCCTTAAATTTACAAGGAAAAAAAACATTTGGCCATAACTATTTCAATCATAATGACACAGTGTGACATAAAGAACGTGCCCTTACCTTCCCATCGGCTGTCACAGCGAAAAGTGTCTGCTCTCCTCCAATTAATTGCACTGGTCTGAGAGTTGCGAGAGCTTCACATGGAGTGGGAACTTTCACCTTTGCACCTTCAATGCCTCCAAGCTGCCCTCTGTGATTATGTCCCCACCCATAAATGGTTCCACTGCCACCAGCAGAAAGAGTCCAGTCATCTGGTCGCCTACGACAAACATTAAAAGAACATCTGACCTAAGAACTGCATGTGGAAGTGCTTCCACATAACACTGTTTCTTGACTCGGAAATAATAACCTGTTCATCCACTGCACAAGTTGTTCATCTTGCTCTCTCTTAAAAATGCTGTGACTCTCATGGAGAACATCCATATTTTCGCTGTCTGCCATTAACTCACGAATTTTCTTAGCAACCTAGACAACATTACAAGATTATGAATCATACAAACAAGCCAGATGTAGTGGCTCACCCTGCAACCCCAGCACTTGGGAGGCTGAGCCAGGAGTTCAAGACCCGCCTGGGCTACCCAGTTAGTTTCAGTCTGGCCTAGGTTACCGTGGAAGACTTTGCCTTACCCCTTTCTCCCTTACAATAAGAATTAAAACAATTATTAAGGTAAGAAAACACGAGGAAACTTGGGCCAGGAACATAAAGGAATGCCAACATCAACATCGTCCTTTTATACTTAATGTGAAAAATCATTATCACATCAACTCTGAGATGTTTTTTTAAAATGTCTACATCATCATCTTAGCTTATTTTGCTAAAAATGAACTTTAATTGAAATTCACGTCAGAGTACTTGTTTTACCTATGAGATTTTTTTCTTTATGGTACTTCTTAGCAAAAGAAATTATATCTTATTATATTGGTATCTTTTTTCACTATTGTTAAATTTCAAAATGTTTCAATGTCTCAAAAGCAATTCCAAAAATAACATTTAATACCTCATCAAGAAACAGACGAGGCAATGGTGTTCTTTTGTCCAGGGCCACAGCAACACGGGAGGCCATGCAGTACCTTCGGAACCAAGCCCACTTGTGTGTCTCAGCGCAACAAGGGAGTGTATCTAATTCCAGGTCACAAGCAAGAGCTACTAGTACCTGAAGGTAACAAAAATTTAGAAACACGGTGTCACAGTTAGCTTCAGTTGTCAACCTGACATACTTAGGAAGAGAGAACCTCGACTGAAGAAGCACCTCCATCAGGGCTGGCCTATGGGCATGTCTGTGAGGCATATTCTTGATTGCTAACTGGTGTCGAGTGCCCAATGTGGGCAGTATCATCTGGGGGCAAGTGGGCCTGGGCTATGTAACAAAGGTAGCTGAACATGCTAATAAGCAACATTCTTCTATGATTTCTATTTCAGTTTATGCTTTAAGCTCCTACCCTTCAGTCCCTGACTTGGCTTCCCTCAATGATGGACTGTAACTTATAAAATGAAATAAATCCTTTCTTACCCAAGTTGGTTTTGGTCACAGTATTTATCACAGCAACGGAAAGCAAATGTGGACATACAAGAGTGCTTAGAAATACAACAAACAGTTTTGCCTAAACTTGTGAGCAGACTGTCACTGGCCAGCATCCCAGGGTTTCTGAGGATCCTTGTTCTGGAGCTTCTTACTATGTCATGAGTGATATAGTTATTCCAAACAGTTTCTGGCAACGTACATTATATCCAGGACCTCAGAACAACAACAGATACAATGCCTATGGCCTACATTAACTAAGAGGATCTGTGCATCTCAAAACACTAACAATGAGATAATGGCTTATGGTATAAAGGTTTTGATCACATAACCACTTGAGATATTTTTCATATCAACCTTCAGCAACACCTATAGACTACTCACAAAGGGGCCTAAATCACTGCATACTACACATAATAGCTCTCAATGGCTCTCTCAGCCAAGGAGTCATATCATCACTTTAAGAGAAGTCAAGTATTACCTTAAAGAATGGGCTATGGAGCAGCTGTTTGCCACCTCTCACAATAGGATCTTCATATTCAAACTGCCTTTGCAAAGCTTCTGGAAGGCCTTTTACCAAAGCGGCAAGAGCGCTACCTGTAAAACTCTTTAAAAACAAAACGATAATCTATTGTCAAAACCCAGAGTGCTGCACATTTGTTTTGTTTCTATGAATCAAAGGTTTCATCTCCTCTTAAAAACATGCTTGCTGAATTTCAACTAAGAGAAAGGCTACAAGGGAGTTCTTACAGTGAGAAAAAGGGAAGGCCAACATTCAGAAGGTCTGGTCTTGGTTTCTGACAGTCACTCCCAGAGAACTTTCTCTTTTTAGCATATAAATCCTGTCCGTCATTCCTACGGTTAAAAACAACTGACACCATCTCAGACAGAACAATAAAAGGGATGTGACCAGTCAGGCTTGTAAAGTCTAACAGGGGTCAATCAATGTATAGGCTTAAAAAAAAAATCAGTTCAACTTGAACTCAGTGGCATGAAAAAAAAGCCTGGATGTGACAAAGGCCTCTTGACTCCTGATCTCTAAGGGGGAACTTCCCAATTCTCCCTGGTAGTTTAGAGGTCTTAATGATCAAAGCAACATTTTAACCGTAAGAGTCACAGGTCTAGAAACTACTCCAGTGCTTCATACCAAAGCTCTTGTTTCCCCATCATTTTCACCCAGCAGCCTGTTTATGTTAATTGACTGCCCGAATTCTGTGGTGAGCAGCCTCCTCAGTCTCTGAAGAGCCCACATCCTGTGGCTGGCAGCTGAAATAAGAAACAGGGAACATCAGAAAATGGGCCACTCTCTTCCACCCAGGGAAACATGTGACCATGAAGATACCACTCACCTAGGGCACTCAGCTGCGCACATGCAGCCAGTGAGGCGGCAAGGCGAGGCACGATACTTCTGTTGGAGGTAAGGTTGAGCCGGAAGTCCAAGAGACAGGTCACTAAGTCCATGGATGGACAGGAGAGGACACAGCGATCGGAGAGGAGGTCCTTAGGGCCTGTGAAGAAATACTACAAATGTCCTGTGTGCCATGGTACAGACCACCTTCTATGGAAAAACTCACCAAGTGGACACCCAAATGAACACGGAGTGGAGGATGCACCCACAGCCATATAATCTAGCTTTCTGCTTGCTTTCCTCTTCTGAGAACTGAACCCAGGCCCTTGTGTGTATGAAGTAAGTATTCTACCACCAAGTTCTGTCTCTAACCCTGAGCTCTAAGTTGACATTTTTAACTCTAACCTCAAAGCACTAGGAACTACAGCCAGTTCCAACTCCTTTCTACAGAGTAAAGACAGTGTTAAGCACCCTGACAGCTGGATGGTTTAGACGTTCTCTGTCTGGTGCTCCAGCAGGGCCTCTGACTGCTTTATTCCAGTGTTTTATCCAGCAGAAGACAGTCTTTAAGTCATGCAATGAAAAATATATATCCTTCCACTTGCTTGGGTAATAATTAAGCAAGAGATTAAACCTTGATGAGCAAAGTCCCTCTCTTACCTGCAGCTGGCATGATGGGATAGACTGTGAAGCGCCAGCCCCACCCATTCACAGACCCATCACTGATGAACTTCCACTTCAGCTCATCACCTGGGATACGCAGCTCACTGGACCAGTCAGACCACTCTCGGCCTAGCAAAGCAAAATATAGTCTAGAGTTATGGAGACTCCATCACAACCAGCAAAGTTGTTCATACCAAGTCAGAGGGTCAAGCAGGCTCCCCGAGCCCGATTATCTTCTCTCTCAAGCTTGTATTCACAGGGGCACCACTATGGTGAATGTAAGTCTTCTACCTTTCCATAGATATTCATTCAGCCTCTGTACCACATACTGGAGAATAAATAAACACTGCCCCCCAAAAAGCCAACAGAGAAAAGATTATGCCAATAACTAGAATGCAGTGTGAGAGGCCTGCAGGGAGAGCTGACACACACCAAAGTCAGCTGCACTCAAAAAAGTCATGGAGCATCTGCCCAGATCTGAAGGCCTGTGGTGCCATGTCAAAGAGCTGTGTGACAGGCTCTCAGAGGAGCTGGAGAGACCCTGACCAACTTCACACTTGAGGACCACCTATAGCAGCACGGGCATGGCTTGTTGGGCTGCCTGTTAAAGGAGAAAGACCTGGCACAACTAATAACGTTACTGAGAACTGTAATGACAGTTTATCAAAGTCCCAGAAAAAAACATGTCCACAGTCACTGTACCAGTTTAGACCAGTGATATAGTGGGGCATAGCCATGCTGCTTACTCACATACAATCTGATGGCAAGACCCAGCTCACAAAGCCTCAAACATTCACACACTTGACCTTTCATGGTGAGAGGTCTGAGGGCTGGGGATGCAGCTCAGTAGTAGAGTCTTGCCTAGCATGCACAGAGCCCTGTTCTCCATCCTCAGCACCAAGGGTGCGGGGAGTGGGAAACAACCACCATAAAAAGGCTAAAAAGGCACACAGATGCACATCCTTCCATTAACAATTCTAAAATGCTCAGAGCATTTTTTAGATAAGTTCACTAACCATCTTTTCTCTGACCTCATGGAGCTCAGCAGAGAGACAAGATCACATACAGTGCGCCTTCTGTCCACTCCACACTTACCCAGCATCCAGACAAAGCACTCCACAAGCTACATCCTCACTGCAATCATTCAAAACAGAACTCAAGTCCCACACTCTTTCATCTACAGCTCTCCAACTGTCTGCACAGCTCTCTCACCGGTCACCCAATAATCCCCTTTGACCACAGTGTGAAGCTTATTATTATCACACAGATATTTTATTTGAAGTACTAATTAGAAGAAACCTCCTGTTTTACAACTCAGTTATCGTCTAGCACTTTCTTTACAGTTCCCACAGAATGAAGAAGCGGTCTATGGCCCATACATGCTCCATTTTGGGAGGCAGAGTAAAGGAGACTGCCCTGCTTGCTCTCCCTTCCTCACCTGACCGCACTGACACAATCCTGTTGACACCATCCATGACAGTGAGAGGATCATGGCGCCTCTCTGTGGAGCACTGCCGGTCAAACTCCACCCTGAGTCCTTCTGCACCTGGAGTACAAGCAAATAGAACACAGTGGTCACTTGTGGGTAGAAAGTAAAAGCCACAGTATATCAAGCATAGTGAGGCTAGAAATATGTCTAGGAGTTGACAAAAAAACTGGTACCTATACCAACTACCCTTCCATCCTGTCAACCCAGACAGAAGACTACACCCATAACTGAAAGCCAGAAAACCAACCACCAGTTTGTTCTGAGCAGACTTTCACACTGCAATCCTACTACCAGACCAAGCTTATGGCAGATTATGAAGCTCGAAATGGGGTGCTCCAGCATGGATTTGAGCTTGGTTCCCAACGTGGTATTATTGGGGGTGGGGGAGACTCTTATGAGAGTCCCTTAAGTCGTTAGGGGTATGCGTATGAAAGAAATTTTGGAACTCTGATTCATTCCTCTTTCCTCTTTGGTGATGAAGTAAGTGGATTGTTCCCAGTAGTGTATGTTAGTATACCAGTGCTGTGCAATGCCAGAGGACATTGGAAGAGGGTGTTAGACCCCTTGGAAGTAGAGTTATGAATGGTTGCTAGCTACCATGTGGGTATTGAGAATTGAACCTGGGTCTTCTGTAAGAACAGCCAGTGTTCTTAACAGCTTTCCAGCCCCACCCTTTATTCTTCTAAGTTCATTATCTCAAATATTTTGCTATAGTGATGGAAAGCTAACAGCTGGATTGTAGGAACTCCCGATTTATTACCAAATCTGATGCAAGCTATGCGTTTCCTGGAGACCCATTACTTCAAACTGACAGCTTAAGTAGAGGCAGACCTGTGGGACCAGGCCCTCAACCCAGGAGCGCAGATGTGAACAGTGGGATGCCCAGTTGGTGTTCTCAGAACTGGGAGAACTGCTAACTGTAAACTCCCACACATTTGGTGCCCGAAGCATTGTAAGGACAATCAAGGAAGGTTACGAGAAAGATGTGAGAGGGGAGAGAGAAGGTGGATGGCCTTGTGCGGGGCTTTAAAAAGCCCACTTATGGTCACAAAGATATGCTTTGTGGTTTTTCATGGAAGGCTCAGCTCTGCTGAATGCTGTGTGGGGGACAAAGGAAGCAGGAGTGGGAGGCTGACAGATGGCAGCAACAGCATTAGTACAGCAAACCAGTTAAGATGGGGCGGGGCTGGCCAGACTTAGTAAGAAATACTGAATTTGGAATTTTTTTGCTGGCAAACTTCATATGAAGTGAGAAAACAGAAGGAAAGAGGAATCTCATGACTTCTGCCTAGACAACTGCTAAGTGGAAATACTTTTATTTTTTATTTATTGTGAATATGTGAGCATGTGTGCACATGCATGCTCACATGCACATGTCTGTAAACGTGTAGACACGAGAGGACAAATTAGGTATTGTTTCTCCACCTTGCCTTGGGCCTGAAGAATGCCAGTTCCACTGGGCTGGCTGACCAGTGAGTTCTCTGCCTCCCTCATATTGGGATTACAAGCAGGGACCACTGTGCCCAGCTTTTTAAATGTGGGTTCTGGGGACTGCACTCTAGCAAGCACTTTGCCAAATGAGCTACCTCTCCAGTTCTATTTTTGTCCTTGAAATTTCTATCATGAAAGTGTAACATATTAAAATAAAATAAAAAAAAACAACAAAACAAACTTTCCCAAACCCTACCTCATTCTAAAAGTTCAAGAAAATGAACTGCATGTAAAAAAAAATGATCAAAATAATAGCATCTGAAGCCAAATCCAATCCAAAGTTACTGTTAGAAAGGTATGGCACACAGCACCAAAACTCATCATCCGCTCAAAGCAGTGAGGAGAGAAAGACAATACAAGGTAGCAAAGAACAATGTAAACAAAACAAACAAAAGAATGAAGTGGTAACACTTAGGAACAAATTTCACCTGAAAATATTCCAAAATGACGACTTCACTTGAAAGAGCAGAAGCATCAGTAAGCACAAGAGAGAGTCCCTAAGACAAGGGGACGCCAAAGGGGGAAAAGACAGCCAAGACAAGAAATAAGCAACAGTAAATCCAAAACAGCCAAGACATAGTCACCAAATGTTCTGCAAGAACCAAGAAAGGGGACTGGAATTCAAGAAAACGCTCCATCACACATTAAAAGGCACACCCGACATCTGAGAGTATTAGCTAAGATGGTCAAAGTGAACATGTTTCTATAAAAAGTAGAAGACTCACAACAGTAAATACCATGTTCACACTTTGACAGATGAAAAATACATGCTGCAAAGATTTAACATGAAGAAAAGCAAGCTTTCAAGTTCATGAGGCACAAACTCTAGTGGACAAGGTGGACCTAGTTTGTGCAGAGGAATTTATCAGAGTTCGCTCAGACACCAGAGCAATTAACGAGGCAGACAAAAGGATGAGGAAAAAACATTCCATTCAGGAGGAGCATGAAACAGAAGATGAAAAGGAAGAAAGCATTGTCTAGGAGCTACTGTGCTCTGGTAGATACAGTACAGAATCAAGTCAGTGAGATTTGAAGAAAGAAGACCACATGCCAACTTTTAGGTTTTGGTAATTACATTGTCTTTGGTAGTAGAATTATATCCCAAGTCTGTTCTCACCAGGACTTGCTAAGACATGCAGACATAGAACAGGGGAAGTAGAAGCCTTATACTTTTGAACAAGAGTCAAACATACTAATAGAAATTCAAAAGTCAGTTGTCTGCCAATCGACCCATCCAGCTTATCTCTGTGACTGAAAATGTCTAGAAACAATGTCAGTACAGTAGGAATGAGTCTCCCAGCACCAAGTTGGGATAGAAACCAGGGCCAGTCAAGCTGAAGGTGGAACATACAAGACAACCTAGAATTCTGTCATTGCAAATTGCATGGGAGCTAGCAACAGACCACTACAACCACTCGGGAAGACACACTGAAGAGACTGACACTGCCTAGAGATGGGCAGATTAAAGGCAATCTTGAGTTCATAATGACATAAAAGAAACAGAACAGCTACATGGCCACTTTGGAAGAGTGATGGGAATGGGTCTGTTCCTGAAACATGGTAAACAGAAGGAAGTAATCACGCCTTTATCCTGCCAGTATCCTGCCTTTCTTATATACACAGGACCTTTGGGCAGTCAACTAAAAGATGAGAGAAAATACCTTTCTGAAGTATTCCAGCTTCTGAAGAAAAAAAACAAGGAAACAGTTCAATTAGGACAGTACTACTCTGCAACCGCCAATGAATCCATGGTCTCAGGGTTGCCTAAAAAGAGCAGCTGGTATTATAAGGAGAGACATGCAGACACTGGTTACTTCCTGAGGTACTTCAGTACTCAGGTACTGGGGACTTCAAAACCAGCAGAGGGCTTGGCAAAGGGATCAATGAGGCCTCCAAATCAGAGGGACAGCACTAAGAAACATGCTGAGTTGTGGGAGTTCATAAAAGCAGATATAGACTGAGAAGAAAAACCTCAGCCATTCAAGGCCCGGTTCTGTCGACAGATAAGCTGTGAAGAAGGTGAAGAGAGCAACGGCTGGAAAGGGTGGCAAGAAATTAAAGACGTACACCTGGGGAACAGAAGCTGCCAGAATTGTAGGTCGGAAATGGTCAGCATTAGGATGGCTTCACTTCAGAGGACGTGGGCAATGGTTTTGGAAATTGGTCAGCTTACTTTAGATGCTCTTTGTCAAAGGGCATCCCCTTGACCATTATAAAGTTAAATTTTTACTTGGTGTATGTCCTAGTTAGCATCAGTTATCAAGTGGGCATAGCATAGAATCATCTGAGGGAGTCATCTGAGGTTGTCCAGATTGAACTGGCCTGTGGTCATGTCTATAAGACATTTTCTTGTTTGATGACTGATGTGGGAGGGCCCAGTCCCTTGTGGGCAGCATCATCTCTGGGCAGGTGCACCTAGGCTGTATGAGAAAGTTAGCTGAGCATGAGCTGATGAGCAAGTCAGTGGGCATCTTCTTCACTGGTTTCTGCTTCAGTTCCTTGTCAAGTTCCTTCCCTGGCCTCCCTCAGTGATGGAGTGTGTCCTGGAAGTAGAAACCCTTTCCTTCCCAAGCTACCTTTGGTCATGGTATTTATTACAGCAACAGAACAAATAACTGATATAGCATAGATTCTGTGTTGTATTTTATTTTGCAAAATGAATTTTTTTTAAAAGAGGGAACAGAGTCTAAAGTAACCTTATTACTTCCTTTCTACAAAAGATGATTGCTCCTCAAGAAGTAGCTACAGAATCAGGCCCTTCTACAGACAGTGGACATGCAGCCCTCCCCAGGGGCTGGTCCACGTACCTGGTATCTTCACTGTGCCACTGGTGGAAGTGTCATCTGTGTAGGGGTGGCTACTCTCTACCACCACGGGCTGGGAGGAGAGACGGCCACTCTGTGAATCTGTGGCTACATCTTCTAATTCTGTGACACAGAGCTCCAGCAACATGTCCGCCACCTGGGAGGGAATCAAGAAATGAGTGGGTACCTCCCGCCCCAGCCCCAGTCATCTGCTCACACCCATGTTCATCCTGCTCTACACCTTTCCACAGTATAAGGTGGAAGACCTGTAAGCTTAAGAAACCAAGGTCAGGGACTGGGAAGACATCTCAGTGGTGTGTAAGCATGAGGTCTTGGCAAGTCATTGAGCAGCCAATCTAGCTAACTGGTAAGCTCCAAATTCAGTGAAGAAATGCTGTCTCAAAAACTAAGGTGGAGAGTAATAGAGGAAGATACCTGACACTGACCTCCAGCTTCCAATGCACGGGTGCACACACACACTTCAAACACATACACATATACACGCACACACATGCACTTAGAAAAAAGAAAGCAAGTTAAGAAACTACAGATGACTTCAGAAATGGTTTCCTTGCCCATAAAATCCACAGTCAAGGTGCTGTGAGGCTTAAAAAATGACCTTCCTCACACTCACCTGTGGGTAGGCAGTGCCCATGCCAGACAGCACAGCGGAGAGCACGTCCCTGCCCCTGTCCCCAGCCCTGCTACACACGGACAGCTTGAGCAGGTCCACCACCACCCGGGTGTCATCAGCTATCAGCAAACTGGTGAACTCATCCAAGGCCTGAGGCTCCGGGCCTGATGCTTTATTTGGGCTTTCAACATCCTAAATGAAATGACATTCAAAAATTAAAATATGAAATGAAATACTGAGAGATAAAACTGACTAGTTTACTCAGGAATGCAAAGGACATGTTATCACCAATGTGAAGGGCACATTTTAAAACCAGATTAAAATATGGCCGACCCCAACACCTCCAGCAAGCTATGTACTGGACTTTTAAAACCAATGAACTAGGTTATAAAGTAACAACAGCTACTGTGACCAAGTCAGCAACACAGTAAGAATTATAGCAGGAGACTAGGAATAAAGCCACACCATGTAACACCTAGCCGTACTCAGGAGATTTTATATTACACATTATATATTTCATGTAGATCTCTTAAACAATTATTCACACTCTCTTCTTCCTTGGGTTCCTTAGAAAAGATAATTTATAAATTTTTTTAAATGTTTTTACTCTTTACTTTCTCACAGGGGAGTTGGCTTTAAACACCAGCTCAGAGCCTCAGTCACAAAAAGCCCAGAATATGGAAGGAATAGTCCTCCAGATACCTGAGGCAAGGGTATAATCTACAGCATGAGGGAATTCCTGGGGGCATTCTGGCTGAAGTGCACTTTAGTCACAGAAATCTTCTCATCTGGAAGGACACTGACTTTCCCATTGGTACCACTGAGATCAGCGGGCCTCCCCACCAGCTGTGCAGACTGAGACATCCATGGGGAGAAAAAAGCTAGATCACCCGATGCACAGGAAACACAAGGTCATAATACTGTCCACTTCACTTTACTGCTTATTTTTACTTTTTAAGATTTACATTTTTGTGCATTGTTGTGTTTTATCTTGTATCTCACTGGAAAGGCTCCTTAGACTGTCGTTCCTCTACACCTATGATTACTTCTCAAATATTTCTTAAATCCCTAACCCAGACATTTTCCTCCCCTTCCTTACTTTATCCCTTCTTTTTCACCTTTCCATTCCCTCCTTATTTCACTATTGAATACTGACACACTTAGCTCTAGTAAAAAGCTCTCAGGTACATTTCCTCTACTATTTTCCCCGTGCAACTGCCTGATCCTTATAGGGACCCACATGAGAAGGCAGTGAGTGGCATAGGCAGCATCCCATGCTCTAGCTCTGATTCCTGCATCCATCAGGAACATCAATGTTGTTTTACGCTGGAACAGAAGAGTGTCTCCTGACCTCTTTGGTTTTAGTCATAGTTTCTGCAATGATGCTGGCAGCTCCTGGGTCATCTGTCACTGGGATAAACGGCCTGGCGGATGCTGAGGGAGCAGATGGTGTTACCGCAGAAGGGGTCACGGCATCCTCAGAGGACACAATCTAATTGGAGAATACACCAGAGGAAATGTTTTCAAAGCTCAGCAATACAGCACTTCCCACACAAGTCCAGAGTGCCACATCCAAAACCGTTTGTAGCATGCTGGAATGAACCATATTTTTCAGGGGCCACACAGAGTTTACATCACATTGTCAGCTAACACCCTTACTGAGCTGGAGCAACCCTGTGAAAACAGCAGGTCACATGGATCAGACTACACTGAGCCCACATCTCTCTGAGGGGTCTTTTCTACATAATTTCCGACTTAGATTTTTATCATTTCAGAATTCTATTTATTTATTTATTCATTTATTTTAAAAAGACTTAACTTGTATGTTGGGTGTGGTGGCATGTACCTTTAATTCTAGCCCTCAGGAGGCAGAGGGAGGTAGACCTCTGTGAGATAGAGGTCAGCCTGGTCTACATAGTGACTTCCTGGGACTAGGGAGACCCTTTCAAAAGAATAAAATAAATGTAAGAATAATAAATTTGTTTTAGTTCAACACTAATAAGTCTCCTTTCAATAGAATATATTTTACTAATTCAAGCTCAAAAATCAAACAGTAAATACAAAAATTAGGTGACAGAATGAATAAGCTTTTCTAGACACTAAGAAGCTACAGTTTTCCTTTCTAGTTCAGTAATGCCAATACGCCTCACTTACCTCTCTCTTCTCTTGCCACAGGTTTGGACTCAGTCTGTCCTCGAGATCAGTGCCCAGCATGCCTTCCTCTCCATTCATGGGACTGGCCATGGCTGATGCATCAGAAGCAGGGGCTGAGGGGGAGAATGAGGGGCATTCCACTGGGGCAAGCATGCCAGCAGGCATCAGGGCTCCAACCACTGCGTCTCTGTCAGAACAGAAGGCCAAGCCTGCATGAGCCACCAGGGCACCAAAAGCAGCAACAGGGAGAGACAAGTGCTCACTGAGCATATGTGCAAATGAGCTTTAGAAAAGTACTGGGCATTATTACCAGGCAGCCATCAGCTTTAAGCCAAAATGTTTACCCCAAATATTATTTATAAGTATATGACACATAATGACATTTCAGTGCATGATAGACTATATATTCAACTATGATTTTATAGGATTATATCACCTAGTAACTTCCTAGAGACCTTAATTTGCAATGCATTTCTCTCTGAATTAAACCCTGCTGTTAAGCCACATATGATTGTATTTGAGCAGTCACAAGTAAGATAATGTCAATTTAAAACCAGACCCAAATAAATCTCTGGCTTAGCTTGAGAAAATCTGCTAGGTAGTTGTCAGAACATGAAGAAAAGATAATTGAATAATTTAGTGCACAATGAAAACTTGCTATATGGAAGCATCAGATTAACTGTCCTCTCAATGACTAGCTTAGGCTTTGTTCTCAAGCTGACAATGCAATGCACGAAAATACATTTGTCAGATCCATACCCATGGTACGTTAACCAAAGGGCCACTCAAGTTCTCTCTGTTTGAACCTTCAATGTTTTCCAGTGATCACGTGGTAAAGGCCCAGGCACCACTACTGGGAGGGAATGGAATTTTTAAAAGATAAGGACCAGTGGAAGTTCTTAGGTCACTGGAGAATGTTCCTGAGGGAACATGGTGACCCTAACTGCTCCGTCCTCTTTTCAACCTCTGGCTGTGGGGTTAGCGAGTTTTGTTCTATGACGTGCTCCCACCATGATGTGCTAACTAGAGGCCAGAAGCACTGGAGCTGAACAATCACGGGCCAGAGCGCCCAAGACTGTGGCTCAAACAAAACCTTCCTCTTTATAAGCTGACTACCTCGGGTGTTTTGTTAACAGTGATGACAAGCTGACTAACACAGGCTGAGAGGCAACAGAAGTAAATAAATGTACAAGATAGCCATAACTGCTTTATCAAGTAAGTGAAGAGGATACAACCTGTTTTAAACATCATTCTAAATTACCATCAACTCATTCTTCCTCTTTCTTATATACAAATATTTAAAATTTATTGACAAAAAATGAAAATGTTCTTTAACTTAATTTTCTGATTCATATTTCAACACCAAGTTTCCAAACAAAACACAGAGACACCATTAATCACCACTGAAGGGTATGTGGATCAAAACTCAGTCTTTTAAACCAATGCAACATCTGAGACATCTGGTCATTACTTTACATAATGGCAGGATTTACAGGCTAACATGCAGCCTACCTGGCATACATGATCTGCAGTGCTGTAAGGATGTGTGATAAGGCCTGCTGCTTGGCCAGGTTTCCATCCAGTGACAGAAGGATCTTAGCAAGAGAAGGGCGATTTGGCTTACAGTTATTTGCACCACTTATTTTATTGCTGGCAGCAGAAGAATCGGCATCTGAAGGCACACCTAGAACAGGAAAATAAAAACCAGAGTTGTTCATAAGATCACAGCTTACACTGCTTCTACAAAGGTTTGACATTTAGGTCAGTTTGAAAATAACCCAAAATCTGCACTTGGCTATTTATGAAGCAGTACCTGCTCCCATCAGCCACACCAGAAGACTTTGTGACTCTCAATGCACTGGGAAGGGTACTCAAAAGGTTCTCGCCTTGCTGTCAAAACCCAGCATACATGGAGGAGGAGCTCATGAAGTTCTTCCATCTTGGGGAGCTACTGGCAAGGAACAGCTGCTGGGGGAGGTAGAGTCTGTTTCAGGGATGCGGCCCCTGAGAGGCTACCATGCTCCAGCAGACGGCCCCACGCCCATGCACATACAAATGCACTAAGTAGACTCAGTGAATATTTGAAGGAAAAAAAAAAAAGAGCACAGGAAGTTGAGAGGGAAAAGTGGTGGTGGCAGTGAAAATAAGGGAGGAGTCAGATGAGGGAATGGAAGTGGATTTGATTAAAATATGTATGCGAGTATAAATACTAACAGATTTTTAAAAGATTTACATTCATTCAACAGGCCAATTATTTTTTATGACCTGCCCTACTAAATTAACTATAGTTTTAACCATTTATTCTGAATTTTTTCATTCAATCCTATATTTTATTATAGTATATAAAGGTTTCAGAAAAAATTCTTAATATTTCTTATGAAAAGTAAAATTTTTGTGCACAAAATTATGAAAAAAGGGCTCTTGCCTTAGTGGCAGGGAAAAATTAGCCCAAGACTTCTTCAGGTCTGGACTCATCTAACAAATCTAAAATTGAGAATGAGAAGGCTCAAACTGCTGTAGAGCAACTTAACCACATTACACGGAAGAAGATTCACAGGCATAAAACCTCTGGCATCACCCAGCGGAAAATTCACTAACAGCATCCAGCCAAAAGTTACAAGGTAGGCAGAGCAGTGTGAAAAGATGATACAACATACAACTACAACAAGAAAAATCAGTAAATAAAATCAACACAGAACTGACAGAGATGTTAGAATCAGCAAAGAACACACTGAGTATAGCTCTCCTCCATTTGTTCAAAATACTAAGTAGAGACATAAATGATAAAAAAAAAAAAAAAAAAAAAGTACCCATAAGAAAGAATACTCTATGCCAAAGAGAGAAAAGAAGCGCTTTGGAAATTCACAAAAGTAGTGTGGTAGGAAACAAAAAAGTACAAAGAAAAGGCCACAGGTGATACACCAAGAAAAGTTAGTCAAAGCTGAAAACAGCTCCACCCACACACTCCCTGGCAGTGGGAGAGGAAGCATTAACCTCATCCAAAAAGCAAGCGAGGCAGTCCTGGGCAAAGACACTGGCAGCCCTGCCACGGACAAGCCCGCAGTCCATAAGCACCAAACCCAGCTGTGGGTGTGGGTGAAACATGAAGTACCCTGGCAGATGGCTCAGGAGTGGACAGGAATTATATTTTGTCATTCAATATGACTTGGGAGGAGAGAGGCCAGGCACACCTCAAGAGGAAACCTACTATTTAAAACGGAGCTACCCTGGGGTCTGAGAACGGGAATAATTCAGGTCTGGAAGACTGAATTTGCATGCCACAGTCCTGGAGTGTCATGGGAAAAGGCAGTTGAGAACATGAGTGCCAGACTCACAATCTGCCAAATTCAGTCTGCAAGGGGCGTGGCTCATGCAGTGAAGGTCATAATCCTGCACTCCGTGGCCAGAAACAGATCTCATCTGAGAAAAACACTGGAGACTGACAGCTCTCAGACTGAGGTCAGTCCCAGTGGGTTAATCTTTAGAGTCATCTGTCTACTATTCAGAGTTGTGCAGCCCAGGAACCACCCTTTAGCAGGGTGACTAAAGTAAGAGATATCTTGAAAGTATGAAGACAGGCCCTCCACCTGCACAGGTTTCAGTGCTATGATTGGTTCCCACACTCACAGCTCACATGGTCGACAGCCCAAGTGAGCTCATCAGCTACTCCAGGGCATACAATCTGGAGAGTCGAATTTAGGGGTATGAGATATCAGGCTCAACACTAGCATAAATCACAGAAAAGATAAGAGTCCCATGTACACAACTAAGAATCTCTGTTCTGAAGATGCAGATGGAAGCTGAGTTGTTTATCTTTTCTCCCTCAGTCCTTGGCGCCTGTCCTTAACTACACCTTTAGCAATGATTTTACCTTACCATGCATTTTAAAATGTTACTTTCATTCTCCTTCATAGTTTAATCTTTTATGCATTTTTGTCGTTATCAGGTAATCTTTCTTTTCCTTTCTTTTTTGTCTTCTGTTTCCCAAACACTCTACTAGACTTTTAATAGTATTCTGACTTTATCTTATTGGGTTATTTTATTTATTTATTTATTTGTGGTTATTTATCTATTTGTTTATTTGAGACTGGGTCTTCCCTGTAGCCCCAGCTGGCCTGGAACTCACTATGTAGACCAGGCTGGTCTTGATCTAAAAGAGATCCACTTGCCTCTGGCTCCCAACTGCTGGGATTAAAGGCCTGCACCAAGACCAGCTAACTGGATTTTTAAAAAAGAAAGTTCACAAAAGAAAGTTAATTTTTAAATTTCCTTTCTTACTTTTATCTAATTCAGATTTCAAACTTCCCATTACTGGGAACTCCTCCTCCTTTGATTTTCTTTTGCCCCTTTCAACGTTTCCCTAACCTCTTGCTCTCTTTTCTTCACTTCTGTGTCATCTCTATTTATCCCTTCTTTCTCCTTTTCTTTATTTAACCTTGCTTCTTCGATTTCCCGTTTTCAATTATTCCTTCCTTCATCTTATTCATTTATTATTTATACATTTACATTTAATTTACATTAAATTTGCCACCTTCTGTTGTATGATCATAGATGATTTATTATAGTAGTTGGCTTTAGTTGAATTAAGTATATTATACAATTATTTTATGTTGTTCCTAACATAGCAAATTCTTTTCTCTTTCCTAGGTGTTACTAGAGACTGGGTCCTCAACAGTGAGCTGCTCAGTAAGAAGATCTCCAAATAAAACTGGAACAGATACCAAACCAACAGATGTGTAAATCACGTAAAAGAATACAAAAAAACCTTAAAAAAAAAAGGGGGGGGGGCAGGGAACTATAACTCTTCCAAAACATCATTTCGCTTCAACTACTAAACTCAAAGATATTGAAATGGATAAAATACCAGGTGAAGATTTCAGAAGTGTACTGGTAAGAATAATCTACCTCAAAGAGGAAACATGCAAGCAGATTAATTCAATCTGGAAGCTGGTGAGGAAAGTGTGCAACGTAAGAGGAAATGGTCAGAAAATGGCTGAGAAGGTCAAGAGCACAAAGGAAAGGTTAGCAAGGAAAGTGACAGTGGGAGGGAGGGAGGAAGATTGGAAATGAAAAATCCAATAAACCAAATTAGAAAGAAAACACTCATAGAAAACATCAACAATGGACATAACCAAGCAGAAGGAAGAATACCTGAGTTGGAAGACTATGTTGAAAAACTACTAAAATCAAATATCAACAGAAAAAAATATATATGCATAACCACAACATACAAGAGGGACTCCGGGATACTATCAATAAAACCAAATCTAAAAATCCATAGGATAGGAGAAAGGGGATAAACTCTAAAACCACAGAGAATCTATTCAAGGAAACTATAGCAAGAAGTGACTACAAGCACCTGTGGAACAAGAATGGGCAGATGTTTCCCAAAAGTACCTTTCCACTCTGAGGATTGGATAAACTGAAAGGAAGGGCTGATACCTACTGACAATCAAACTCCACCCAAAAGAAATTTCTTACAGCTCTACAGGGACACAGCATACCCACTGGTTTACAGGTTCAAGTGCCCCTGCCCCTGCACTCTTGAGGAAGTTTTCACATTGCTCAATTAGGTTTATGATCGCTCTGCAAGTTTTTCCACTCACTCTGTATGCACTCTCTATATTTTTCCTATGAACAACCCATACACATTCTCTCATTCCACCCTACTTGCTGTCTCCCTCTTCTCCATCTCCTCCTTTTATTTAACTGTAACTGTTGATAAATTCTGTGGCTTCGAACAATACCTCAGCTTCCCCCTTCCATCTACTTTGCCCTCCTTGAACTGCCAAGTTAACCTAACGCCAATCCTTATACCTAATTTTGCTTCCATTACCGATCTTAGTAACTTGTATCTTAATACACACTGTATTGTTCTTGTTCCTTTATCTTGCAATAATTGAAGTCAGAGGTACAACTGTTCTTATCTATTAGGAAATTTGCACAGCAAGCATATCCAATGACTGTGGGTTTTTTTCTGCAGTTAATATTTTACTCTCAGAGTGGTACCAAGAATCTTGTCGACCAAGCACATGGACTGGGGGACCAAGCACACTAAACTATACAGTGTTCCACCCGGGAGAAACATCAACTTTATTACAAACTAGTCATATTTTGACAATGAAAATGATCAACTGAAAGAACACAGCTAATATTAAGAAAAATACAAGCATGAAATCTGAGGTAAATGGATGGAGCTGGAAACAATCATCCTGAGTGAGACAATCCAGTCCCAGAAAGACAAATGCCACCTGTTCTCTCATACATACAGTGCTAACCTTGAATCTTTAAATATGTGTTTAAACTGGAGTATCCACAGAAGGCAGGAAACTAGTAAGGGGTCAGTGGGGGTGGGGGAGGACAGGGGGACAACAGAACACAGCGGGTATGAAGGGGAAAAGGAGAATAGCGAAACAGAAGTGTAAATGGGGGAAGGGAGGGAACGGAAGAGCAGACGGGGAGCGCAGGGAGGGACAACACTGAAGACATCTGAAAAATCGATAAGGGAACTTAGTGCTATAGAAGCTTCTTAAAATATACATACATGCACATATATGTATAAAAGAGCTTTAAAAGCAGTTGGTTTACAACGTAGGAACAATGCTTTCCCGAGAAACCATAGTCCACCAAATAAAAAAACCTATTGCCAGGTATGAGTTACCTGTTTTTGAGTTGGAGTCCAACAGAGGCTCCCCAAACATTACAGGCTACTGCCACCACTCTTGGTTACCCCCTCTCCCAGAACTTAACAGTAAGGCCTTATTGGTAAAGATACCACACTTAAGTTACAGAACATGGAGAAATCAAGCTGGCACTTAACTGGAAGTATCTTCCTACTAACTAGCTTTCATAGTGCTGGAAGGTTCTATGCATGCTACCAAGAGGAAAAAAATATTCAACAAGTCTTACTCGGCTATAAACCCTGTGGACTACAATAAAATGACCTGACAAGACATGCCTACTAGTACAACAGTGGCACAAATTATTATGAGAGTAAACAGCCACTTTCTGACTGGATTTAAGCTTGCTCCACAAGATGGAACTCCTGTCTGACACCATTAACTGGACCAAATCCTGTGTCTGGCCCCTAAGTTTTTATCTATATACCCACATATTGGTGCATCTTACAACCTTCATCAGAGAAGCTTCTTTACATAGTAAATGAGATATCTCTATCACAGCCCCTCCAGCCAAGGCTCAGGGATCACCACGGAAGACAGGGTAGAAAGTTATAGGAGCCAGAGGTAGATGTCTGCACTGAAACAGTATTTGTCAGGCATGACGACACTATTGCACACATGAACTCACAGCAGCTGTGAGTATAAGACCTGTAGTTTCAAGCCACGCAAAATCCCAAAATGGGAAACATCTGTTATGAAAAATAAAACTACCCCAACAGACCAGGAAAAAAGCATGTATATATCACATATCTGAGACAGAATGAGGAACATCTAGAATATATGAAAAACTCTTAAACTCAATGGGGGGGAGATAAAATTAGAGGCCATTATGATGTATTTTACCAAAGAGGAGATATGGATGGTAAGTAAGCAAATCAAAATATGCTTAATATTAGTGAAAAGTAAAATCACAATGAACTATCACTACACATCCATCAGAGTAGCTAAAATAAAAAACAGTACAGGAGATATGAAAGAAACTAGATAACTCACATCCATTGCTAACACAAGAATGTAAGAGTATAGTTACTCCAGAAAACAATGATAGTTTCTCATAAAATTAAACATGCTCTTATATTCTTGAGCACCAAAAAAATCAAAAACTTCTTTTCCACAAACACCTTGATATGAATAACATAGGTTAACTTTTAATGGCCAAAAACCACAAAAATTTTAAATGCCCTTCAATGAATGGATGAATCATGAAAACATTGTCCATTAACAAAAAGGAATAAATTCTTGATACACACAGCAACTTATTATGCTGTGCAAAAAAAAAAAAAAAGGAAATTTCAAAAGATTTTCTACTCACATAAGATGGTATGAAAAAAAGTTATGCATGGCAAGGATCAAAATGGCCAGGCCTAGTGGTTTGGCCTGTAATTTGTGCTACTCAGGAGCCTGAGACGGGATGATTACAATCTCAAGGCCACTTGGGTACCTTAGTGAGCTCCTGTCTCAAAATTTTTAAAAAGTAAAAAGTGGGGCTGAAGATACAGATCAGTGGTAGAGCACTTGTTTAACAGGTGTGAGGACTATGCTCAATCTCCAGTACAGTGGGTGAGGGAGGGAGTGCAGCACCAAAATGCTTCTACTTAGTGAAGAGCTCTACATTAGGAAACCATCAGAGAACCACTCAGGAACATGAACTGAACTTAGTATTGCACTAAGCCTCGTCCTGTCTACCGCAGAAGAGGAAATGGCACAGGAAGTCTAAGTACCTTCCCTAGTAATTAGTAACAGGTAAAGTCAGACCACATTTGGGTATGTAGAAAAGCAAATGATGCCAGAATAAAAAATACCCACTCATAAGAGAAAGAGAAAGAAAGCAAATAAAAATATGTCAGAATTTCTCTAGGAAGATGAAAGTCCCCGAAAAAAACTAATTTTATTTCTATATGTTAGCAAGGTACAACTTGAATATTTTTACACAGTAGCACAGAACAAGTGGCATTCTGAAATTATCATCACTACAGTACTAACAATCTGAAATGCTTGCCAACGTAGGCAAAACCCAGCAAATGAAACTATGAAATACTGCAGAAAGAAATTAAAGGCTTCCAAGGTAGACTGGAGCAGATCTCCATGAATCCTTCAGGACTTGGGCACCAGATGGGGACTGTAGAGACATCTAGTCTCATGGACTGAGCAACTAACTACCAAACTGTCAGCCTCTCCAATGCAAGACTACCATTGTTGGACTACTGGGACCATATACTGTAAGCCAATCAATCCTAATCCTTTAGAGAACTGACTGAAATAAAATTGTAGAGCTAGGAATATGATTACTACTGTGAAGAATCTGACAATGCTGGGTTTTTTGTTTTGAGGAATGTGGAAAAGTTAGGAACTCTCAACTAGAAACAGAATTGAATGCTGTAGGCAGAGCTGAACAAGCCGTTTTATTAAGATTCTAGAAGATATGACTGCTGGGAATAACGTGGAAAGCAGAGGCCCAGCTCAAGAAGTTTCAGAGGGGAATAAACAGTATATTAGTAACTGAGCTAGAAGTCATTTGTATGATGTTCTGGCAAAGAATCTGGTTGCATTCCACCCATGCCTAAGAGCTCACCTGAAGCTAAATTTAAAAGTCACGGACTAATGTCTTTGGTGGAGAAAATTTCAAGACAGTATAACCTTGATTCTGTGCTATGGTTATTACTGATTACTTTTATGCAGATCTATAATGAAAAGGACTAAGTGGGGCAAAAAGAAATACAAAATGTAGAATTAGAAAAATCCCACTGGGCAACTCAATATTACAGTCAAGGCAAGTGCTGAAAGACTAATTGCTAAGGAGATTAACACCATTAAGAGAGGCCTCCGGCTCTGAACAGGAACAATGGGAAAGATAACCACAGAGCAATGCGCATCACTCACCTAAGATTCCAAATTGTAAAAGAGATTCTAAGGGACTTTCTGCTCCTAGAAAGCAACTTCAGTCAAACCTACTACTACTGTTACTCAGGAAAACAAGGGTCCATCCCAAATGGGCAGTTGAACTTGGCATATCATTAATATACTATTGACTTTGTAATGAGTCAAGATTCAAGAATGAGGGGGATAATGGATTCTTCCTCCAAAGAAGGGAAGGGTCTGAGGTACAGAGGAAATGCTGGGTGTGGTGTAGCTGCTCACTGTCTTTGACTGTGGTGACACAAATGCATACATTATCTCACAGCTGGTCAAAATGCACACTTTACAGAGGTACAGTTTGTTATATGTCAGTTACATCTGAATAAAGGAGTTTGAAAACACAACACAGCCCAGAACAATACCTGAATCTCCCAGCACTTAATCAGCACACACCTTTAAACGTTTCATTCCAGCATGATAAACCTCACAAGAGTACACCTCAGATGCATGGTGCCTTGAGGATCATAATGCCGTTAGCAGCACTAGAAAATCTATCCTGCTGCAGTTATCTACAGAGGGATGTCCAAGAAGGTTAAACTCCTTATTACCTAAATAGGAAGCACCTAGTGGGTCTCTTGCTGTCTGGAAGAGGACAGGTTCATGGACAGAAGGAGTGGCCACATCCACTGTTGTCCATGCCACACTATGCGATGACCCACAAGCCACTCGTGTGATCTTCTGGCCTTCCAGTCCTTGCACAAGTGTGGGCTTTCTGTTAACTGTGGTTGTACCATTGCCCTGTTGGCCGTGGTCATTGTCCCCCCAAGCATACACCTGTTAAGGGGAAAAGAATTTACATTTTTCAGTATCACATTTTTAAAAATTTATTTGAAAATGCTTAAAGTCCATGCCACGGCACTTGAAAGAACTGAGCTCTTAAAAAGGTTTAAAAAAATCACTTCACAATATTACAAAATAGCATATGTACTCTGCACTTCTGAGGAAAAAAAAAACACCATGAAAATGCTTGCCAATAACTCTAAATGTGTATTTAATATTAGTCCATTTTATCTTTGCAGAGGTTGCAGAGCAGATTCCTTTTGGGCTAAGTGCAGTAATCTCCACCCCTATAAATTTTAAAGAAATGTAATCAAAAACAACATGCTTAATTTTCAAGTAAGTTGTCTGGGTTTTATAGAACTATAAAGTATTATTCAGTTCTGATTAAACAACAATAGCTAGCTTCATTTCATAAACCAAATTTAAAATATGGTTCCATGAACCCGTGACAGCATATCTTTCTTAAAGCAATAAAACTGGCAATATCTATCAAATATTACATGTTTCTTTCAAAATGAAGTATGTATCCCCTGTATCATGTATGAACTCTCTAAAGTAAAATCCTGCTAGTAACTGAGCAGTAGGTACATGTTCCATGGGGATGTTTACAGTCCATCATGGACTTCAGAATGGAAAAGACTGTTTCTGAAGGCTTCTACCCCAACCTGTTCAGGCAGCTAGACAGATACACTAGTAAACAAGATAGGTACTGTCTCACCCTCACAGCTCTCCAAACAGTAGGTTGGTGCAGAACACATTGCAGTTGGGGACCATGAATTTCAAATCATTAACTAGGCTCAAACAATTATCCATTAATCAAAACAGGAAGCATTACAATCAACACGTTATTTGCCAAGGAGAAATAAATTTGTTTCCTATAGTACAAAAATCCAAACTTCAGGACCTGACAAACTCTTAGAAAGCAGCATGCTACCAGTTGGGGAAGCATTTTCCCTGCAAAAAAGGCTATCAAGACCCTTGAAGAAGTGATAGTTGGTGAGAAGTCAGGTGAATGTGGTAGACAAGACAGAACTTCACAGTCCAGTTTGTTACATTTCTGAAGTGTTGGTTGTGCAAACAGTGTACCTCATGATCTGCTGAGCACAACCAGATGTAACTGCTTAACTAGAACTCAAAAATCTGTGTGGATAAAACCAGCAGCAGGTCACAACAATGATCATGACCTTATTTTTGGCTCAAATTTGGTGACCATGAACTTTTCCGGTGAAATTTGGCTTTGGAAAGTGCTTTGGAGTTTCTTCTTGGTCCAACCACCAGGTAGGTGATAGCTGGTTATCATCTACAATCCGCCTTTCATCACACATCGCAATCTGATCAAGAAATGGTTCTGTTGTTAACACAGACTAAGAAAAGATGGCAATTCCACAGGGTGATCTTTTTTCATCAGCTCATAAGGCACCCACTTACCAAGCCTTTTCACCTTTCCAATTTGCTTCAAATGTTGACTAAGTACTCAAAAGTCCAAGCTGAGATCTTTGTAGTTTTAAGAGGATCAGCTTTAATGACTTGCTCTCACTTGGTCACTGCCAACTGCCAATGGATGGCCACCACACTTCAAGATTCTTGTCTCCTTTGCAAAACCTCTTAAGTCACCACAGTACTGTCAATTAGCAAAACCTGGGCTGGATGCACTGCTGATTTCGTGAACTGATGCCATTGTTTTACAACTCACTTTGAACATAAGAAAATCATTGGAATTTCCTTTTTGCTTAATATCATTTCCATAATATAAAATAAATATAAAGCAAATGCAAGTAATAACTCAACAGCCAAAAAATAAATAAAAATAAAGCAAGAAATGTTCATTAAAATGGTGTATAAAAGGGGCTGGCAAGATGGTTAGTGAATAAAAGCTCATGTGGCCCAGCCAGATGATCTGAAATCTCTGGAGTCTACAAATAAAAGGAGAGAATCACCTGCTGAAAGTTGTCCTCTGGCATCCATGTGTGCATATATGGGCCATGGACATACATCACAACGATAAAAAAAAAAAGTTTATTAAAGAATAAATGCTTATTAAAGAACATAATTCCAATATCAAACAAGTTTCAACAACACAAAAATCCCAATCATTTTTGTGCCAATCTAATAATTAAAATGAATCTTCCCTCATTGAGTATTACAGGAGTTTTGGGGCAGTGGGGTTCTTTGCATTTACTTTCTTGGTCTAGAATGTTAAAAATGTGGCCCAGGCTGGTCTGCATATCACTATGCAGCCTAGGCTGGCCTTGAACTAGCTATCTTCCTGCTTCAACCTATCAAGTACTAGCATTATGCACCATCATGCCCATCCTGAGTATTCACAAGGGCTGTGACCTGATGAGCACTTTAAGAGAGCACATTGCCCCCAGACCACTAGAGCCTTACCTGCCCGGAGTCTGTAACTGCTAGGCAATGCAGGGCCCCAACTGCCACGTGCACAATCTTCTTCCCTCTCAGTCCTTCCACCACCTGTGGCTTCCGCACATGCACATCAGAGCCATGGCCCAGTCTGAAGTAGTCCCCTTTGCCCCTAAGGTGAACACAATAGTCCTAGTGTCACTGTAGGCCACGGTCTGGCAACAGTATACATGTGCACATCTTCTAGAACCCAGTGCAATGTCACACACACAGTACTCAAAACTGCTGAACTTACACTCTAAAATTCATTAATCTTTATTAAAATTCATCATCTTTAGTACAGTAATTTTCGTTTTACTACAAGTTAGTAATTACAGATTTTCAGAGACTAAGTAAACTGCAAACTTCCCTCCTAAGCCCTATCTGCTATGCTACTTTTCAAGCTGCTGACATGCTATGAAGGACAGTCCAGACACCCATTCCTCACACGTTTTTAATAAAACCAGCTTTCATTAAAAAAGAAATGTACAAACTTCATCATTCAGCTTCACCAACAGAAGGAAAAAGTAAAAAAACTCTACACGAACCTCACTAAACTGGAAAGGCTTAAATTATCTCTAGATTTCTTTACAAAATGATCCATGAGTTCTTTCTTCTTATATTCTCAGTAAACTCAATTTAATACAGATTTAAAAGTAATAATAAAGGATGCTGGATGAGTAAGAAAATGAAATTTACAACAGCCCCAGGTGGGCACAGGGCAAGATGGAGGCCTCTACACACACTTTTGGCAAGGATAGACACATGACTGACAGTGAGGAAGTTTACATACCATGTCCACACCACTCCCGACTTGGTGAGTGCCAGGGAGAACTGAGCGCCACACTCAATCTGGCACACCCCCTGGCCGTTTAGCCTCTCAATGTTCTGGGGAATATTACAGCCTTCACTTCCTCCCCGGCCCAGTTTTCCAAAGTCACCATCACCCCAGGAAAACACCAAACCTAGGTTTAAGAAGTATATACTTCAGGTCAGTGCTTAGTGACACTCTTACCCACCCAGGAACTTAGGGTCACAGTGGGCTCTTACCTTCATCAGTCAGAGCCAGTGTCTGCGCATCTCTGCTTCCACATGCAACCTGGATTACTCTGTGACCAAGAAGGACTTTTACCTGGCCAATTACAAATTTAAAGACACAATGAAGAGCAGGCACTGAAAAAGCAATGGAAATTTTTCCACAGATTACAGGCAATAATGTTCACATCTTTATAAACTTTCCTAGACTTGAGGCTTATCTTCACTTAATAATAAAAATGTATATAATCACCATTTTGGGCTTCAGCTGTGTTGTATTATCCCCGTGTCCCAATCTGCCGTACTCGCCGAGGCCCCAGGTATACAGTTCCCCACTGGACGTGAGAGCTGCGCTGTGAGAACTCCCACAGGCAATGTCCCTGATGCGCTTGGTTTTCAACGCCTCTATCAGCCTTGGCTTGTCGCAGTTCCTAAGACAAGAGTAAATTACAATTCCTAAAAATCAAACCATCATTTTGCAAAGACGATGCATCTTTAGTCAACACAGGATAGATATAAATCAATTTAACGACCAAACCTCAAATACAGTGTATGAAGCCAAACTACATCCATCCAGGTTAAAAGAATTAAGATTTATATCAATAAATAATCTAGATTACTAATTTTCTGAAAAATTATGATATTACTAGTACTAGTTTCTCATTAACAATCAAGATTAAAGGAAACATTCTTACATTCTGCTGAAGTGTCCAAGTTTTCCATCATCACCTTCACCCCAAGAAAACACCTTCCCATCAACAGTTAAGGCTGTAGCATGCCGGCCACCTGCAACATTGACACAGGGGTAGGTTGTCAAAAGTGCACTGTAGACAAAGTCCCCAGTATATAACCCATTCTGCTTGGCACGAAGCACATACTCAATGAATAAACAAGATTAACATCCTAACTATTTAGGATACAAAAATAAATGGACTTTTAGTTAATTACAAATTGTTAAAATATTTTTCCTGCAAAGACAAGGCAAAATAATATTGTTAGTGGGGCTCCTATTTCTTTAAACATAAAATACCAAAACAAGGTGAAAGCATAATTAGGAAAATTGTCATATACAATGACAAATACTCAGCAATGTACTTCAACAGTGGACTATTTAAGCAGTTAAGACATGTGTTGACTATTCTGAAAGCACACCAGCTTATGCTCTTTCTCCAACAATGGGAACACTTTCCCAGTCCACACACTATGCCTTGGGATTATAGGCATGAATTCTAGATTTGTAGACAAAGCTGTACAAACTCCTAGGCTCCAAGGGCACTATAGCAGGCACGTACAAAATTCACCTTCTCTTTATTATCAAAAGAAGGTCCATATCAGAAGCAACAATGGGTTCATCTCTAGAGAGAAACTAGAAGAGCGGTCACCTGGCCCAGAGGGCTAGATCAGCACAGCCATTCTCCCACAGAGGTGAGGAGGAACAGAGTGCTTGCTCCTTGTAGTCATAGAACATGTAGATGGGCCCAGACCCCAACCCTAGATCATTCACAGAGGCAAAAAGTTACCGTCACCTTTCCTGTGATACTGGGCTGTATGTAACACCATCTAGTGTGAGCATGAATTGAGCTTTGGATCCAATTCCGCTTCATTCCTCAGAGCCTAGCAAACTGCTTCAAAATAACCTTCCATAGAGCTCAAGTTTAAGATGAAGGACAGCAGTACAGCTGTTTAAAAATGATCCTCCTCATCACTGAGGTTTCACAGGTACTTTGAGGAATTTGATGAAAGCCACAGATTCTTTTTTACAGAAAAATAATATTTAAGCATAGAACTTTGTAATTTCATAGATAAAATGCCAGTCCCCAGAAAACCACCACAAGATTGAGTACCCCATCTTTTGAGAAGCACACCCACATGCCTGGAAATGATACCAATGCTGATTTCCAAAAAACTTCATGAAGTAGTAATAATGAAATTTTAGATCACTGGAGATTTCTGAATACGATGAAATTATACAGTATGAAATTCTCAAAGAATAAAAATACTATTTTAAAAATATAGAATGGAAAAAACTTTTAGATCACCTAGAGACTTACGTTATTCATTTTTTCTTCATATTAATTAAAAACTTGAAAAAACTCACAAGAACACCTTAAGGAAAACTGATTAAAGTCCTCGGTTTATGCAGAGTGGGTACAACAGGATTATGCACATGAATGCTGATGCTAGACTTGTACCTGAGTGAACAGCCACCTTCTTGACCACGTAGCTGCTGAGAGCTGTGATCTGTCTCGGGATGGGAACTGTCCCACTAGACATACCAAGCCCTAGCCGGCCATTTGTGGCTTCTCCACAAGCGTACACCTTCCCTTCCACAGTCACTGCAAGGAACAGTCAGAGTCACTTTTAATAACATAAAAGCTATTTTGTATGTGTACTAAACATAATTTTTTTAAATGAGAAAAATCATACCTGCAAACAAGCTTTTAGAACCACCAGCCACCTGTACCACATTCAAAGCAGACAGAGTCTCAGAGAATGAAGGAACCTTTATCTGGAGTAGGATTTTTTTTTTTAAAGCAAAAGAAAAGATCATGTTACTTGTACTTTTTAAATCATGATTGATTTTATCAATGATACACAGAATTGCTGTTAATTTGTGTGATTGCATTAGCCACAGGAGTTCTTAGCTCTTAGAAATGCAAACTATTTTAAGGATGAAAGAATATACTTAGGATTTACTTAATATAAACTAGAGATTTGCAAGACAAGAAGAAAATAGACCAAAGGCTGGGGAGATGGATCAGTCAGTAAGTACTTGCCATGCAAGCATGAGGACCAGAATTCAAGCCCCAGAATCCATTTTAGAAACCATGAAGGGATTACACACTTATAATCTCATTTTTGGGAAGGAAGAGACAGGTGGATCCCCCAGGGCTTTCTGGGCAGGAAGTCTAGCCTAATCAGTGAGTTTCAGGTCAGTGAAAGACCCCACCTCAAAATTAAGGCTTGAAGGTGCCTGCAGAATGACATCTGAGGTTTATCTCTGGCCCATACAAGTACATACATACATACAAACACACACACACACCCCAAAAATGTAGCCAATTGTTTGAACTAGTGATAAGAGTTCAAAACTAATCTTTTTTGTTTGTTTTTTGTTTTTGACAGGGTCTCCTTAGTCACAGCCTGGAAATCATTACGTGGACCAAGCTGGCCTCAATTTCAGAGATCCGCCTGATTCTGCCTACAGAGAGCTAGGATTAAAGGTACACAGCCCACACCTGGCACAACTAGGTACATTTGAACACTTCTGTAATAAAAGGTATAAAATGGATATGTTACTTTAACAGGAGAAGTTCCCCACATGTGTTTGAACATTTGGACTCTGGCTAGTGATACAGTTTGAGGGAACTGTAGATTCTTAGGAAGGGGCCTAGCCGAAGGAAATGAGTCACTAGGGGGTTGGCCTTGAGGAATAAAGTCCAATCCTGCTTCCAGCTTCCCCCTGCTTCCTGATGTACCCAGATGTAAGCAAGCTACTGCCACTAGGCCTTCCCTACCATGATAAACTGTACCCCTCAAACTGTGAGTCAGAATAACTCTTTTCTCCCTTAAGTTTCTCATTTGCAGGTATTTTATCATAGCATTGAGAAAAGTAAAACAAATCAATACAAAGATGAAAACAAATAGGTACACTGCATTTCAAGAAACAATCTTGCTTATTCTCTTTGATTCTGACTCAAAGATCTAAGAAACTGTATGTTTCGATTTTACATTATAGACAGACGTAAGTTAAAATGTAAAATCATCTGTCAAAAAAACCTTGTAGTGGTTAGTTTTGTCAACTTGACACAATTTAGAATCACCTGAGAAGAGAGTCTCAATGAAAGGTTGTCTAGATTAGATGGACCTGCCTGGGACTGTCTTGACTATATTGAGACGGGAAGACCCACCCATTGTGGGTGGCACAGTGCCATGAGCTTGGCCCCAGCCTGAGCAGTACTAGCACACACACATCATTTCATGCACTCTGCCCTTGACTATGGATATAATGTGATCAGTTGTCTCAAGGTCCCTGCTATGATGGATGGTAACCTGGAATTGTGAGCTAAAATAGACCCTTTCTCCCCTAATTGCTTTTGTCAGAATATTTTATCATATCAATAAGAAATAGAATATAAACTCCTTAGAAACTCAAAAGTCATGACAACTGTGAAGCCCCGATCCTGTCTTTGTTGAAATTTTTTTTTAAAGAGACTTATTTTTATTTTATGTGTATGTGTTCTGCCTGCATGTAAGTAAGTGCACCACATACATGCAATGCCCACAAACGCCAGAAGAAGGCACCAGATACCCTGTAAACTGTAAACCTTGGAACTGGAGTTACAGATAGTTTACTAGCCACCATATAGTGCTGGGAGCCAGTGCTCTTAACTGCTGAGCCGTGTCCCCTGCACCACTATGTGGAAGCTCTGCATGTGACAGTGAGCAGAATGTAGGCTCCCAGCAGTGACCAGGTGTTCAAGGACACTCAATTCTTCCTCGGCACAGATGAGACACCTAGAGCTAACTGCCACTGCTCACTGCAAGATGGAGATCAGAGACCTTAAAACATAAATGCAATTCAAGGCTGCCCAAATAAACATAAAAATTAGTTTAAGTCTGAATATGGAAGAAGTTCAAATAAACAAGTTCTAACTTTCTCTACTTCTTGACAATGCAGGTATTAAGGAATCACGGATGGTGTCGAACAGAACATTAACAGGAAGTAGATCTGCTCATCTGGTGAAGTTGTTTCTCAACACTAAAATTAGGAGGAGTTATTTGGGGCTCCTCAAACAAGATTACCAGGTACACTGAATTCAATTCCAGTTCAAAAACATTACTTATTATAGTTACTCTTTTCTGCTCTTGTTTAATAGTTTCTATTTTATGGGTGTGCTGCCTGCATGTATGTGAGTGCCCCCATGTTGTACAATGCCCACAAAGGTCAGAAGAGTTGGACTTCCCTGGAACCAGAGTTACAGATGGCTGTTAGCTTCCATGTGAGTGCTGGGAATCGAACCCAGCCCTCTGCAAGAGTAACTAGTGCTCTTAGTTGCTGAGCCATCTCTCCAGTTCTAGAGTTATTCTTTTTTTAAAAAAATTGTCTTTTTTTTTTTTTTTTACAATCAAGTTAAAATACTTTACAACTTAACCTTTAAGTTAACCATGAGACTAGTCCAAGCACAGAAGCTGCAACGCAGCTTTCCCTAGACCTCACAACTCATCAAGGTGAATGAGAATGTTAAAGTCTCCACCCACAACAAGCCCCTCAAAGATGATGAGTGCATGTGTGTACACAGGCAGACGACTCTGCCATGCTCTATATGCTCACAAGGCATTTGATCTCCATGAAGGCTATTTCACATGGAGTGTCTCTATCACCCAACTCTCAGAAAACAGAAATGACAACTTTGTACCACTACAGCATTTTGTGCACATTATTCTCCAAGCATTAACATTTACTGTACTGAAGGTAAGACAGGTCTAATCTACAATTTCTACCTACACATTTGTCAAATATTTTCAAAAGTTTATGTTCTTGTCTGTTAGAATATAACAATACAATTATATCAAAGTGTGCTATTGTCCAAGAATGGAGACTTCTCACAAACTAAATTTGATAATATGTATTACTTCTGAAAAGTTAACTAATAAAAAACACATTAGAAAGTAAAGCTATTCATAGAACTTTAAAGTCTGGCTACTGCTGAGCCTCAGACAGAGGCACCAGCAAGCACACTCACCTTAGAGCCTTTAAGCCCACCCAGCTGGTCCTTGTCATTCAGTCCCCACACGAACACTTTGGTTCTTATTGTAGCTGTTGATTCTAGCCCTGCAGTCTTCTTTCTAATAAGACTAGACAGAAAGGAAAACAAAGGTAGAAAATGGTATTCAGCATAAAATATCTAAAACACAAGGAAGAACACCACCTGGTTACTCTCAGGCACTCTTACAAGGCATGCTTGAACTCAATGAAACCTCAACTACATATAGCAGTACATGCTCCATAGGGTCAACGTTTCTAGAGAATAATGTGTTAACTTTTAATTCCTGGAATTTAATTTCTGGTCTCAGATAAACCAGTTTTCCTACGTTTTTATTCCTATACCATAAGATTTTGCAGTACCAATCTGTGATGCAGCACATATCCTCCTTCTTCCTAAATACCAAGTTCATATAACTGTTTTAATGACTGGAAGCAAGTCCTACCTGTCACCAGGGCGTACAGCTAATATAAATGGAGACAATGGGGAGAGACCCTCACAGTGGCCACCTGTGGGTCCTAAACATGTGTGTGGTCTTTTGTTCTTAAAAGAAAGAATTAAACAGATGTGGTCATATGATACTGGAGGTATTCCAATACAGACATGTGTTAAAATACTTTCTCCATCATGTCCTCTATCTACAACAACAACTAGAATGCCTATTTATCTTACAAGTTAAATTATTTGAAAACACAACTAAAAGTCATCAGGTATTCTATCAGGAGTGAAGTTACCCTCACCATGAGAGACATTCTAAACATTTATTTTGTGAATGAGGCAGAAGATGTGTAAGCATGATAGTAAGACCCTCTCACCTTCCACCACTGCCTTTGTCGTCCTCTTCCTCCTCATTATCTGAAGCCAAGAAAGGAACTGCAGCCAGATCCTCCTCCTCGGCGCGGATGCGACCCAGCAGGATGAGACCGTGGATCTTACAGTCGATCCCTGAGCTCCTACACTGTTTTATTGCAATTTCAATGTACCTATGATACTGGATGAGAAAACAATCAAGCTACAAACTTTACAGACTCAAGACGACAGACATACTGGGATTCTGGGAAAATGGCAGATCAGAAGTTGCATCTGTGCGAGCATGAGTTTGGGAAAAAGAAAGCGAAGATAAAAAGTCTCCAATGGGGGCTGAAGAGATGGCTCAGCAGCTAACAGCACTAGCTGCTCTTGCAGAGGACTCAGTTTTGGTTCCCAGAACCCACATGGCGGCTAACAACCATCTGTAACTCCAGTTCCAGGGGAAATGACCCTTCTCACCTCCATGGGAACTGCACAACACAGTTGCACATATATATACATACACTCATACACATAAAAAATTAAAAATAATAAAATACTTTCTTACAAAGTTACCAACGGAGAAGAGAAATGTGCATACCATCCTTCCCCAGCACTGCCTGAGGGAGCGAGCCATCACACAGCTGAGTAGTGGGAAAGAAGGTGGAAAGAGTGTCAGGGAAGCTAAACCAGCCTGCCTGACAGCAGCTGACACAGGAGAGGCAGGAGTGCTAAAGCTGAGTCTGCAACAATGCCCCGTGAGGCAAGGGAGTCAGAGACCCGGGAGAAGATGGGTAGACTTAGAAGTCGGTGCACTATCGGATGGGAGCGAAGAGGCCAAGCCCAGAAACTGCTGGGAGAAGAGGCAAAGGGAGTTTATGGGAGCTTTCCAACAGCCCATCAGAGCATGGCAAGGAGGAACTAGGAGGGTTATGAGAGAGCATGGCGCAGCGTCCTCAGGACAGAGCTAACACAGAGACAGGCTCTCCCCAAGCCAGAAGAAGCAGGACAGAGGCCAGAAGACCTGCTACTTCACTTTATGCAACACTTGCATTTACACTTTTAATTCATTTTAATCTTCGTTTTCTATATTTATACATATGTCGTTAAATTTTTAATTGTTTTTCCATATGTACATTCTTGTATTTTTAAGTGCTCAATAGATTAACTTATATCTTGTTGGAAGAGGCTCTTAGGCCTATGCCTCTTTTCTCTAAATACTTTATTGCTAATTTCTATTTCTAACACATATGCTTTCCTTTCATGAAACCTGATTTTACTCCCACAATTCCCCTTCATTAAGGACTTAAGTACTGATATTCTTAAGCCATGTGTATGTGTATGTATGTGTGTGTGTGTCTGTGTGTATCATTTTTTCCAACTAGCACCCCAGCACCCGTCTTCTCTTCCATAGAAGGGACACAAGTGGAGACTACTGTCAAGTCACCATCATAAATGTCACTGCAGTCAGCTTTCCTCCCTCACATAAACCCAATTGAAAACACCTCACGAAGAAAACTCACATGAGAAGAAAACTCACATGAAATAGAAACAAATGGAGAGATCTATAAACTAAAAGCCAAGAAAACATGAAATTGTGTATTTCAAGCCCTAAAAGTAAATAACTGTCGAGCAAGATTGCTATAGCCAGCAATCAGAATTGAGGGGGAAGTAGGAATGTTCCAAAACAGGCACAAGTTAAGGCAACTCACAATGACTACCCTGACACTGCAAAGAATTCTCAGATGAATTCCATCCACAGAGGAAGAAGATTTCACCCCAGAGAACAGAAAGAAAGTATCACGGGAACAAAAGATGAAAAGAGGAAAACTAAGAAAGAAGCAGTCACATCAACACAGCAAATCCCCCATGCATATTTCTTCATTATGTTCTTTTCAAAAATGTGTATGCTTAAAATGTGAGATGGCTCAGTGGGCAAATGTGCTTCTACCAAGCCTGATAACCTGAGCTCCATATTAGAATGCACGCGGTGGAAGGAAAGAACTGACTTTTGCACGTTGTCCACTCACCTCCACACGCCTGCAATGCACACAACCAAATACACACATAAACATGCACGCACGGATGTGTACACGAGCAAACCCTAAAATTTTTAAATTTTTAAAGAATACTTACTGGACAAAAACAATGGTGATAGATAGATAGATAGAAGGTCCTTGCTACCTAGTAATACACAGTAAGATGCATTACAAGTCTGTATTATTTTTTATCGGATTATAATTTGTCATTTCATTTCATAACACCATTGATTTTTTTAAATTATTTACTTTTGTGTGTACGAGTGTTATGCCTACATGTGTATAAGTGCACCCATAACATGCACTGCCTGAGGAGGACAAAAGAAGGCTTTGGATCCCTGGAACTGGAGTTGTGGACAGTTGTTGGCTGCCATGTGGGTTCTAGGATTTGAACACAGGTCTTCTGCAAGAACAGCCAGTGTTCTTAACCATTTAGTCTTCTCTCCAGTTCCAATACCATTGATGAAGCATAGGTTGTGACAACAAAAGAGCAATTTCAATACCCCAAATATACTCAGAAAATTCCCTACTAGCTAAAAGACCAAATTCTGTGGATAAAAAGTAACCTCAATGAAATATCCAACAGCCTTTGCTAGGAGCAGTCACTGGTGGCTTATCACCAAAAGTAGTGAGAGGAAAACCTGTTTTATTTCTTTTTCAAGTTGATCTGGTAAACACCAAACTGTAGTTGTAAAAACTACTGAAATAATGTCAAAATTTAAAATAAATATGACAATTAAAGAAGGAAAAAACTGGGTTCAGTGCTGAGACATAAGACAGTTACTCTCATCCTGCCATTAAACACACAAAAAGAATCATATCAGACCCACTGCAGCTCACCTCTGTGCAGTCATTTAGAAGGGGCACGGTGGTGTCAGTTTGGTTGATATTAATTGTTTTCAGCTCAATTAAGTTATTTAGGGAATTTCCACCTACGAAAAAAAGAGTAAAGAAATCAAAGAATTTCTATTAAAAGTTAGGAGATGCTTCTTATAGAGTAAATGAATTCAATTACCTGATACCACAACCAGGGATGGCATGTAGCTGCTGTCTGCAGGATCCACTATCATTTTTAATCTATGAACAAGAACATCTGGGAAAATCTCCAAACGAATCCAATGCTTAAAAAAAAAAAAAAAGAAAAAAAACCACATTCTCCGTTACCAAAATTTGTTATATTTAGCTGCTAAAATAGTACCACTAGCGGCAGGCAAGATAGTTCAGTGGGTAAAGGCACTTGCTGCCAAACCTGACTACCTGATTTCAATCCCTGAAACCAACATGGTAGAAGGAGAGAACCCACTCCTGCAAGTTGTCCTCTGACCTCCGCATACATGCCATGGTACATGCATACATACATAAACGCATTTTTTCAAACTGAAGTAAAATAAAATAGTATCATTGAAGCTTGAATCTATATGAGATTTTAAAATACAAAATATAGCATGAGAATTTTCCCTAATCCTCAAATAGAGTATCTTTTCCTATCACCTGTTAATTAGAGCAAAGTATCACTCTACCTCCCTCCCATAAATGATAATATTTACAGACTTCTGACCAACAGCAGTCCTTTATACCAAGAAAGTTCTGTAGTGGGCATGAAGAAAACGGCCCTCTCTCCCAAGCTGCCCTGTTGGTCAATGCAAGATGCAAAACCCACATGAACATCAGAGCGATCCCAGGAACTCTGCATTAGTCTATTTTAGAAAAACTAGCCAGAATTAAAACAGGAATTCATACATTTTGTGCATGAAAATACAAAACTAATCCTAATGCAACTTTATCAGCTAATCACACAGAAAGCTGTTTGTACGGTTTAAACTCTGGCAGAAAGTGCTGGCTTTGGCAGCACCTATACTACAGTTGAGCAGATACAGAGACGATTAGCGTGGCCCCTACAGAGGGAGGACACAAAAATTTGTGAAGAATTCCACTTTAAAGTTTGTAGTAAAATTATGAATATTTTTAAAAGTCTGACACTAAGAACTATAAGGCATATCACTCTGTAACTTAAAAATAATTTATGAGCTGAAATATGAAGTGAATACGGATAGGTGCCTTTGCAGAACTGTGGGTTCTTCAAAGCTCACTGACACGGTCTAGCACACAGTACTGTTCAAGAAAGAGCATTTTTCCTGGCTCCAACACCTCACCTTCCCTTGTGACCCAGATGACTGCCAGCAGGGCTCAGTGCCATCAATGAGCCGAGAAGCCTGGTTCACAGAGGAAGACACGTTCAGGCTCTTCACCATGCGGGACCAGCTGTCTAGCAGCATTCCTGGCTGACTGCTGTGACGTTTTAGCTGCTTTCCAGAACGGCCACAGAATACCGCAGACTGTCCTGTTTCATGAGGTGGAAGAGAGGGTTGGCACTTGAGACTGGGACATAGTCTGCATATCTGAGAGATCAAGAGTACTACATAATAAGAGATCAAGAGTACTACATAATAAGGCACTGCTGTAATTTTTAAAGTGTCTGTAAATTTTAAAAAGCTAATTAGTGCCAAATGTGCCTCCAAAAACCTATTCAAGATTTTACACCAGTTTGAGAGATGAATTCTATATAATGCTAGAATTTATTCCACTTAATCTCTCTTTTTGTGATAACAAAAACATTCTATATCAGCTCTCAAAGAAAACAGTTTTACTAAAAGTGCTTTAGGATGTGAATGCTTTAGGATGTAGCTCAGTGGCAGAGTGCTTGTCTAGAATGGAGCACACCCCAGGTTCAATCTTTAATATGACAAAAAATAAAATAAAAAAATAAAAGTGCTTATATAAATGCAGAGCAAAAGATCAAATTCATGGAGTGTTTGCATACCCATTACTGGTAACTTTAACTAGCCTTTCCCTTTAAGACAACTAGAAGAACTAGACAATGCATTAAAAGAATGAACCAACTGTCACTTAAAGTATCAGAATTGACGAGATAGAAAATAATTACAAGAACAGGGTCTAAAGAAGGCTAGGGATAAAATTGGGTCCAGAGGAGATGCAGTCTGACTCGACAGACCCCTTAGAGTATCTGTCAAAGAGGACCCAGAGGGCTATGAGTGTTCACAGAAATCAAGATGCACCTGAGATTCCAGCAGGAAATAGAAAGGAAACGTGAACTATGAAGTGAGGTGAGGCTTGGGGTACAGCCTCTTATTTGTTCAATGGATTACAGCTCAACATCAAATTCCTGAATCAATGAAAGTGAGCTCAACTAGTTATTTATCCCAAATAGCTGATAGAACCATCTCCCTTCCCCTTTTCTCGGGCCCAAATAAACAGTAACATTAGTAAACATTAAAATAATAATAATAATCACTGCTTCTAGAAATAATTTTTAAAATACAAAGTCCAGAACACAATGGTATGTAAAGACACAAGAAAACATGGTTTCAAACAACCGGAAATGAATAGAAATAATCACAAAGACTAAAAAAAAAAAAAAATAGAAAAAATAATGCAACCATTACCACTAAGAATTCCAGGCAGAGGCAGCTGAATGTCTGTGAGTTTGAGTTCAGCCTGATCTACACATTCAGGCCAGTCAGTGTTACAATGAGAACCTGTCTCCAAAAAAAAAAAAAACTTTCATGAGGAAGTTTACCACAGACTTGACTCAGCTAAAAAGGTAGTAAAATATCTAGTATGAACTGAGGAACAACAGTTTACAAAAACTAAATGAGACAAAGGATAAAGTCAAATACAAGAAGAAAAAGTGACCAGGAAGAAGAAGAAGATAAAAAAATGTATTATATGAAATGTACACAATCTCGATGAAAATATTTTTTTAAAATAGTAAAGGAATTATAAAGACATTTTCAAACACACAAAAAAAGAATTTGTAACCAGTTAGGCATGTATTAAAATATTAAAGCATATTCATTAAGGAGGAGAAAAATCATGAGCAATGAAAAATTAAAGATACAAGAATGGATGAGATAGAGAAAATTATACAATATTAAAAAGTGTAAAAAAAAAATACTGACTATAAAAAATACAAAAGTAACAGGTGAGAAGAAGGACGTGCAGGAAAAAGCACTATCAGCCAAGTCAGAGAACCCGAGTTCCACCCCTGGGACCCATGTGGTAGACGAAGAACCGACACCCACAGCTGTCCTCTGACCGCCACTGGAGTGCCAAGACATGTGTCCACACATTTACAGATGTGCACGCATGCATGCGCGCACACACACGCATACACAAATAATGTAACAAAAAAATTTAAAAACCTCTCACACAGTTTAAAATGTATATATATATGTATTCAAATTTTTAAAACGTGTTAATGGCATAAACAAGAGGACAAAAGGAGAGCTCACATCCTGGCAAGGAGTGTGAGAAGGATATAATAATATAAGGAGGATGACAAAACAGACCACGACACGGAAAAACATGTTGCAAGATTCGGAGTGAAAACATACTAGAATATATATAACATGCATGGTCATAAATATGGACATATACTGTAATAAAGTGCACATACTCATAAAGCCATTATGTCAATTGAAAAGACAATAAAATGAAAAAAGGATACAAGGAACAAATGAGACAAAATACACAGGCTCATAAACTTAAATAAAAATACATCCCATAATTATCATAAATCAAATATCTCAGTAGTCCAAATAAAAAGAAAGCTCCCTACACTGCAATTCAAAACACACACACCTGCCACATAAAACAAAAACTGTCTAAAGCCCCCAAATACAGAAAATCAATAGTAAGAAGTTAGAAAAAGCGCAAAACAAATATCTCACAGAATCAGAAGAAAAATGTCTTTAAGAACACAAAAAACACTCAGGAAACATTCAATCCAAAGTCATGATCACACGTAAATTTCACAATGTCAGATCTGCTGGTACGTGCTGCCAACAGCTCCACGTACGTACTTTGGTTTGGGGTTGGGACTGGGTTGTGTTTTGTTTATTGAGGCAGGTTCTCACTATGAAGCCCTGGATGACCTGGAACTCACTATGAGGATCAGGCTGGCCTCTAACCTCACAGAGATACACTTGCTCTGTTTCTGGAGTGTTGAATTAAAGGCATGCACCACCACAACCAGCATAATCAACACTTTTAAAAACAAAGATATTTGCACATCAATGTTCACAGCAATATTATTCGCAATAACCAAAAGATAAAAAGAGCTTTAAATGTCCATTAACAATGGATTTTAAAACTTGGTATACACATACATAAGAATATTATATCTACCAAATGTGTAAGGCACATATTACAACAAAGATGAACCTTGAAGATATTATAACTATAATGAAATAAGTCAGATGCAAGGGGGTAAATATTGCTTACCTCCACTTACATTATCTACCTAAAGGAGTCAAATTCAAAGACACAGAAAGTAAACTTGAGGTAACCAGGGATGAGGAAGTTAAATGCAAACGGGTAGTGTCTGTCTGGAGTTTTGGAAATACTTAATATTGACAGTTGTACAAAACTATACTTAATGTCTTCAATAGTCCAAATTGCATATTTATAATGGTAAACGTTATACTTTATGTATTTCACACCAGTAAAAAAAATACAATATAAGGCATACAAAACAAGGACTCCTTCACTAATTTCCACTATATGGAGCTAAACATGCTCTTGAGTTTCTGTAGATCATTCTAAAGCTTCTTCATGGAAATTCAGACAAGTAAACTTTACTATTCTAACATCATTTTATTTTTAAAATGAAGAAACAGGGGTCTGGAAAGATGACTCAGTAGTTAAGAGCACCTGATGCACCTGCAAAAGTCCTGACTGAGTTCAGCTTCCAGCACCCACATGGCAGCTCACAACACCCTCTTCTGACCTCTGTGGGCACTGCATACACCTGGTGTAAGTATACACATTCAGCCAATTAAAATACACAAAATAAAAGGAGGAGGAGGAGGACCAGGAGGAGGAGGAGGAAATGGGCAGGACTGTCCCTTCTATGTCACTGTATACATTCTGTGATATGCACAGTACACATATGCACTGAACAAGAGCAAATGTCAATGTACTAATTGGTCTCCACAGCAATTATTAGTGATACTGACAAATGAAAAAATATATCCATTCAGACTTACCTGGTTCATTTATCCTGCCAAAAGTATGCCTGGTGTTATGTTTTTTGGTCTTGAAACATGTCTCACAAAAATCAAAGTCATCACAATGTCTGCATTTGAATCTGGACCCATTGATAGGAAACATTTGACAGCCATCACACCTATTTTTAAAATAGTCATTGAGTTGATAAGAAAACAATGAGATCTTTTTAAAAAACATTTTTATTTATTCAAGAATTTTATTCAATGTATTTTGATCATATTCACGTATCTACCCCCACCCCAGATCCTAGTATTATTTATTTGTTGTTTTTTTTTTTTTAAAGGCCTATCAAGTCTGTGTTTTCAAATGCTCTTGGTATGGATCTATCCCTTAGAGTCTAGTCAGCCTACCAAGTGTCACACCAGTAAGGAAAACACACAGTCCCCTCTTCCAGCATCTATCAAATGCCCACGGATCCACTGCTAGGGCTGGAGCTCCCTGCCCACCTCCCCCATCCATGCTGGGTCCTTGTCTGTCTTGGAGTTACACAGGTCTTGTGCATGCTACCATAAGAGCTAATAAGGCCATTTATAAAGAAATTTTAAAAAACCCTTCCTCCCCTAACAAATCTAGCAATCATCAAAATTGAAACTTACGTAACCCCTGGATGAACACTAGGCACCAACTCCATTTCTGACAGCAGCCCAGTCCAGTGAGACTGCTGAGGAAAGTCCACAATGATGTCTTTCCCATTGGCACTAAAAGCTAGGACAGAACAGAAACTGTCTGAGGCCACTTTAGCACCAATATAAACCTACAATTTAAGTTGAAACTAATCTGGCTAGATATTACATCATGGTTATTTGCATTTTATAAGGAGCTCTTCTCTTAGAGGTCCATGCTAACATACTTATGAATGAAATGGCACCTAACATCAGAAACTGGCTTCAGGAAAGAGGGGCACAGGATGAAGTAACTCCGGCTGTGAGGTGAGCATGGCTGAGGCAGAGTGGTACACATGCAGAGGCTCCTTAGAGTAAGCCTATTCTCTAGCTATATACACCTTTATAAATTACCACACCAAGGTTTTAATGATACCACATCAAAAATCATATTGAGTATCCTCAATATGTTAGTGAATAAAAACCACATTAATAAGACCTCTCGTCCTTTAACAAGATACTAAAGAAGTAATTTGTTCTTGTGTAACCTGAGAAGTATTTACAATGGCCCCATCAAGTAGAGAAGCACCACCTTGTGGCATCCAAAGACAGAATACTCAGGGATGGGGACACATCTGTAACTCTAAAATTCTGATAGGCTCAGCAGAAGGATAATGAAGTTCCAGACCACTGTGGGCTTTTTAGTAAGACCATCTCAAAACAATAAATATAGAATGATATGCATACTAAGCAGACATATGCAATATGTGTACTTAACTGTTTTGCATATACATTAGACATGATAAACCTCTTCAACTATGCCACCTGCTTAGCAATCTATATCATATCATATATAATCTGAGAAGAATTTTGATTCCTTTTTTGTTCATATTTGAATGTGAATTCTATTCCATTTAGGGTTTCCAGATATACTATGCACATCAATTTCCTCTTTATACCAGAATCTGTTTTGGCTGACCTAGATATTTTCATGTTCATTACTTTCATCCTTTACTATATTTCTCAAACATATCCATTATACCTTTGATAGCTTAATAAAGAAATAAATGTAAAATGCATAAGTAAAAGGAAATGATGCTCTAAAAAAATGAATTTTGTTGCCTAGACAATATTACCTTTCACAAGCCCCACACTCTGATGAGTTACAGATCCCCACTTGTATTTTGGAGTGGTAACGGAAGCTTTAACACGTACTTTATCACCAATCTTGATGTGAGAAGAAGAACTTGGTGGAGGATAGCCTAAAGATTTCATTGGCAAATATACTAAAATTAGCATTCATTTCTGGGAATTCTGTCTCTAAGAAAAAGCAATAAAATTTAATATGGAATGTGCTGTGCTCACCTATTAGTTCTACATGAATATACCTAACCCAGTACGTTCCCCCTTTCTGCTGCCAATCACACTGCACATTGAGGTCGTGTAATCCATCTCTATCCAGCTTGATGACTTTGCCCACGTCACCTTCACATACTTCTTCATATGTTCGACAGCATCTAACCATCATTCCCACCTAAAATTGAAGTTGAAAGTCCAGTCAAGTACACTTCAATAAAAGGTACACTGTTTACATGTAGTATTTCTCTGTTTTGTTTTTGTTTGAGAAAGGGTCTCACTATGCAGTACTGATGGGACTTGAACTCCCTATGTAGAGCAGGACTGCCCCTGCTGCCCAAGTGCTAGAATTAAAGGCATACGCCACCACACCTGGTGTATTTTACTTATGACCCAGAAGAACACTCTGAAGAACCATTTACATTAAGTGAAATCACAGCTCTTTAAAAACTGTCTGGAGCAGGAAAAAAACATAACATGAACTTACATAGGAAAAGATTACTGTGTTCACATAAGAGGACATCGATCATCAAAATGAACAATAGCTCAGGCACATCCAGTCCTATAGCTAACAAACTCATCATGGTGATAAAAAGCAACTCAAAGCTTCTTGGTCACGTTTGTAAACACCACACCACCAATGTATCACTTTGAAAACTGATAAAGCCATAACATCACAGCCATAACATCACCAAAAACAAATGAGGTACTTACTCTGAATTTTTTCCTATAAAAACTGTATTATAACCAGAGTTGATAAAAATTTTTTTTCATCAAAGAAAACCCCAACCAGTGAATTCAAAAGCAATGAGAAGGTGAGGCAAGCACTAACACACAGGCCTAATAACTAGTGTAGGTTTGGAGAATTTAATCATGGAATAAGCACAATGATGGGACTGCCCATCTAGCATGGGATGCCTGTGACCATGAGAACCTTAGAAGCCTTCCTACCAAAGTCTCAGCTGAGTCTAGGCCCTCTCTAGCCCCGGACCACACTCTTTGGGAACCTCCCCCAGTGCAGCTCTAACCATGGACCAGCACCATGTTCCCACCCTGGCTCTTATGGTGGTGTCTTCATTCTCATTCCCGCAGCACCCATTTCCTTCTAATAAGAGAATCTTATGGGGTCAGTCTGCTTTGTCTTCCACCACAGGATGCCAGGCTCCCTGAGGGCAAGGATCTGTCCTTGAGGGGAAGGGCCTCTCAAGAGACAAGAGATGCTCAAGTATCTGTTAATGAAAGATGAATAAGACTCCATTCAAAAACAATGACCCACCTGAATGTTCTCTCTTACATAAACAGCATAATCATCATTACTTAAGAAATCCGCTCGCTTTTTATAAGTCTGGCTCTCCGTCACAACAGCACCAGTAGCCTGTGAAACATAAATGGATTTTCAAAAAGGAGTTGATAAATATACCTAAGAATAAAGACTGAAATCTGATATAAAGAAAGTAGGAAATAATATATTTTCTTTATAAAAGTCTTCATATCCTAATAGCAACAATATAGTACACGGAACGAATCTTTTTATTTTCTGTGTATTTTATGAGTTTTGCCTGTGAGTATGTTAAGTGCAACCCAAGTTGGTACAATGCCCACAGAGGTCAGAAGAGGGCACTGGATCCCCTGAAACTGGAGTTATAGATGGTTGTTAGACACCATGTGAGTGGAACCAAACCCAGGTTCTCTACAAGAACAGCCAAGCTGTTTCTCCATGCCCCACAGAATGAATCTTAACAGCTCTCAATATATAAAATTTCAAAGGCTTTCTAAAATGAATTTTATAAAACAATTTTCTCTGGTCACAAAAAATTGGTGTGTCATACAAAACATGATTTATTGTCTGTTTCCTTAGTTGACTGGTTGTGTTTTGGAGACAGGGTCTCAACATGTACTCCAGGCAAGCCTCATACTAACAATCCTTCTGCCTCATGGTAGTACAGGCACATACCACCATACTGGCATATGTTTTTTAAAGGGCAAGGGTACTGCTATGCATCCAAGGCTAGTCTGAAACTTGTTGCTGTGTAAACCCAGACTAGACTTCAATTCATGACCCTCTTGCCTTACCATCCCAAGTACTGGTGTGGCACTATGCCCAGAATGTTCATTTGTATTGTAAGCAAAGTCTTGATAGGTTGCCAAGGATGACTTTGGACACTCAAGCTCAAGTGATTCTTCTGCTTCAGTCTTAGGAGAAGTTGTGGGACTACAGATCAGATACATGGACTCAATGGTTTCAGTACCTTCTAACAGCTAACCAACAGTGATAGATTCTTATTCAATACTCTTTTAAAGCTAAAAGAAATTCTAATGAAGAAAACACAATCATTGTTTCAGTAGCAGAAGAGACGATTTTGTTCTGTGCCTAGCAGAACTGTGGGTAAGTCTGATAAAACAGTTGATGCTTTCAAGAGACAGAGAAAACTAGAATACAAGATAATCAGAGTATAAGGCAGACAGGACACATGGAAGTCACTGACCACAGGGTAGGCTGCATCCTCCACATCCTCCACCACCTCCTCATCCGAATACTCATCAGACACTGTTTCTGCATCCGAGAATTCTGTAACCTGAACATCAGAATGATCTAGCAGCCACCCAACCAAGGCCTCTACACCTAAGGGCGAAAACACAATGCCGTGAAGACCAAGAATACTGAGCCGTGAGCCCACAGGCAAGCAAGCAAGGACAAGCAAAGTCATACCAGGCAGACCAGATGCATTCCCTGAAGTGCCCGTGAGTGACTTCAGAGCAAACTCTATATTCCTCCTGGGAAATCCCATTTCCATGAGCTGCACCACAATGGGCAGGGCAGGAGCCGGCGACTGTCTGCGCTTCTTTGCCTTGGCAGGATGGATGTGCTGTATGGAGACTGGCGTTGTGGCCTCACTGGAGCTGAAGTCTTCACATCCTGGGCTTGATGGGTGTGTGGACTCCACAGCCAAACACTGACAGACAGCCAAAGCAGCAGCCTAGGCAGACAAGAGGGTTCTGGAAAGTTGGTGGAAGTGCTTTCAGCTAACTTTTACCATCTAAGAAAATGTGAATGACCACTTTTCTATGAAGTGCATTACAGAAAGTCTAGATTCATATGTGCATCTTAAAATGAATAAAACAAATGAGAAAAGGACAAAGCCCAGTAGAAGAAAAGAGTTGGTTGTCAAAGAACTTTGCTGACTGCTTCAGCACACCGAGAGTCTAGTAAACTACCAAATATCACATTCAGGCAAACTTCATACCAGCCCCAAACTCTGACAGAGCATCGTAAAAGGAACCTGACAGAGGAAAGAGAAAAGTGTCCCCTGCAATAACTGGCCACTGCATTATGGCCACAGATATAATTCTTCGCTTTGTAAGACAGGATACAGGATTTTCTCATGCACCACAAATTAAACCTCAACAACATAAGAAAAGATAACCACTCTCAAAAGTAAATTTAGCATTATCAAATAAGGGATATAAAGAACATAAGCTGGCAAACACTGTTGAATCAGTTAACATGCAGCAGCAGGGTTTGCAGGTGGGAACTCTACCTACATACATAGCACGTATATCTTCCCAGAAGAACTTGCAATTGTTTCTGACCCAAGCTCTTCTCATAGCATGGAAGCTACTTTGTCAAACTGAACATACGAAGAAGGGATCAGAGAGATACTGAGCACACCACAGAAACTTCCAATGTTCAGGTAGTACCAACAGCCTGGGGTTCTACCATGCAGTGTCAGTAACCTAGAAGTGGCAAGGCTTCACCCTGAAAGCCTAGAATTTAGAACTATAGTGAGCTATGCATTCTGGTTCTGGCAATGGAGAATTAGAAAGTATTAGAATAATCCTGTGCTGACAAAATTGATGAACTCTAGATTATATACTCTAAACAACTACTTAGGGCATTGGAACAGTTCAAGCAATCAAAACCAGAAGCCATTAGCCAAAACACACATTTAACCAGTGTTACATTTAACCAAAATGTTAATAAACTACAATCAGATGCTAGAACTGGGACCTGCCTGAGTAATTGTGGGGAGGAGGGATGAGAACACAAAAATGTACATAGAGACTACTCTCTGATAATGAACTATCCTCAAATCCTACGCCAGTTTTGAAACAGCATGTGTGAGATTCTGCAGAGCCTGGGGCCTCCATAATGGAATTAAGGCTGAAGTGATTTCCACAGCTGCCTAATGCTGCAAAAGTATTTAAGTTCCAAGTCAATCAAATGTGTGTGGAGGGGTTCTCAAAAATATCTAGACACCTAAACTAACCTAAACAAACCATCATAAAAAAAAAAAAAAAACTATCAATAAGTGACTATAACAGACACATCTGCCACGAATAGAGTACCACCAGGTGGTTCAGACACAAGAATAAGGAAGTAATGTAATGCAGTTATCAGGAATCTGCATCTAAATATACGACATAGGTCAAAGGGATAAAGAGATGTTGTTAGGAGCAATATCAAACTATATGGAGAGAACAAAGTGGAGTACGAAATCTGAAAAATATAAACAAGCATTTCTTAGGATTTAACAGCAGGTAAGACTCAACAAAGCAAGGCATCCTGACCAATACAAACTCACCAGCCTGATGAGAAAGTAAAAACTACTTTAGAAATAATTTATAGAAACCTAGTTTTGAGATGATTAATAGCAATTCAACAAAGACCAAAAAGTACAGGAAAAGTGACTATGGTCATACTGTTTTCCAGTTTGGCATGAAAAAAATGAGAAACTAGGTAAAACCCACCCGGGGATAGGTGGGTAACATGCATGCACTCAGCCACCTCAGTCCAACTTCAGAAAACCAAACAAAACTGAAAGTCAGAGGAAAAAAAGACATGTCATACAGAAAAACAAGGGTAAGAACATCAGCTAATGGAGACAAAGTAATGGGCGACCTCTTTCAGATAATAGCCCTACCCAATTCCTAAAGGACAGCTCTACGTCTCCTAGGATGAACACTAGGCTTCTCCTACACGAACGGGGGCTCTGTTCTGCCTCTCCGATTGCTCAGTGTCTTCTCTTTATGCTTTCCAGAGAGATGCTGTGGTCCTCAGACTGAATCTTAAGCCAAAATTTTCCATCCTAATTAACAGCTGAAGTTCAGAACAGCTCGGAGAAGGCACTGCTGCCCTACCCTCACCAACTACCCCGGTGTCCTGCTGTAACCCCTGGTAACCCCTCCCTTTCTAAAACTGAAGGGAGCCCTGCAGACTGATCTGCTGCCTCACCTTGATTCCACTTTCCAGGATTTCTATCAAAGCTGTTTTTGACTGCTGTGGTGATTAAACGTGGCTGTCAACTTGAATAGATCTGGAATTCACTGAAATGCAGCTAGTAGATACCCCTGTGAGGAATTTTCTTGATCTGATTATTTGAAGTAGGAGGACTTACCCTAATTTAGGTGATGCCTTCTGGAAGAAGTAAGCTTTGCTTCTGGCTATCTGCCTTCAGCTGACGTGGCTGCTGCCTCTGCTACTGCTGTATTTCTTCACTGATACCAGAGCCCAGTTTCCCTGGGGTTCCAATGTGGCCTGAACACCAATAGCAATCGAGGAACAGTCCCGGCCTTCAGCATCGGGGTGGGACTAGTGAGGCACCCAGCCTCATGGACTGTGCAACTACCAGGTTCTCGGCCCCTCTGATATAAGCCACTGTTGGACTACTCACACTGTATTGTATAAGCCAATCTAATAAATCTCCTTGAAATACAGAATTCATTCTATCTATTCTGTTCCTCTAGAGAACACTAAAACATCTGCTCGATGGATACATACACACACACCCCTACATATATACACACATATATATATACACACACACACCCCCACACACACCCCCACACCCCTACACACACACACCCCACACCCCTACACACCCACCCCCACACCCTTACACACCCCACACCCACCCCCACACCCCTACACACCCCACACCCACCCCCACACCCCCCCCCCCACACACACACCCCTACACACACACCCACCCCTACACACACACACCCACCCCTACACACACACACCCCCCCCTACACACACACACACCCCTCTACACACACACACACACACACACACACACACACACACATACACACATATACATATATATGAGCATTTAACTTATGCTGTTTTAGTCCATTTTTTCAATAATTTTACACAAATCTAAAACAAGGGTAAACTCCAACCATATCATTCTTATGCTAGTGCTAAAATAGTCTGTGGATTATGCACAAGGATGAATAAAGCAAAGCTAATCATATGAATTACTTGGATATCATTTAAAATTCAAAGTGTCTTTAAGAATGGGTGTGCCATTCCCAATTCGGTATATTGGATTGAAACTGTCAAGGTTATTCAACTGTACCTCAAGTTCCTGTTTATCAAATATGGCCTTCACCGGAGATGGCTGGGTGGCTGAAGCCAATAACTGCTGTAGGAGGATCATTGGGGGCTGTGGTCCTTCAGGTGACATGTCCCCTAGGTCAGGGGATGCAGCTGCTCCATCATCTGAATTTGAAAACAAAATCTTTCGGTTCTATTTTCAACAGTCAGCATCTCTGTTACTAAAGACAATACATTATGGGAAACAAGACCTCATTTCTGCTTTACAATCAAGATCTTCAAAATGCAGAGCTGGACTCTACAGAACGTTCCTTTCTCTACTGTTTGTCCCCGGTCCTTTTCTTGTTCGTCTCTGTCTTGGCGCCAAATGTTATTCCCCAACTTCTGCTTTGCCCGGGCTGTTATCCTCCCTTACATGCTCGCCTCCTGCTTCATATCTCTACCATACACTCACCCAAATGGTTACCACTAGCCCTGCTAAGCTTTGCTCAGAGCACTGACACCAATTTCAGGAAGTCACATGGTTAAACTGAGATTTTTGGTCTGTTTTGAGTGACCGTAGATGAAGTCTTTAGGACTGTCATATTCCCAGTGATATCTAATACCCAGAGCTCACCTCATACAAGAATTTTTTAAATTTGCTTGATTTGGTTATAAGTTTAACTCTCTAGACCAGAGAGCTAAAAATCTTTCTCTTAAAGGACCAGAAAGTAAAATGGCTCAGGCCTATGATCCCTATGGTTTTCATTATAATTATTCAATTTTGTCATTATAGAACAAGAAACAAGTGGTTGGGCCTGTGTTTTCACAAAACTTTATTCACACAGCACTCAGGCAATAAAAGCAGGAAGGCTGCAGTATAATTTTTAAAAATGTATTAACAAAACCAGATGCTTGTTGCAGCTGTTTGCCAATCCTTGCCATAGATAAAGTTCCTCCTGGAGTCAGTGCTGAGCCCACAGCATGAGACCGCACTGCTCAGATGATGCTTACCAGTCTGCCCTAATGAATTGTCTTCAAGGTTCCTACCATCTCTAGTACTGAATGAATCTTTCCTTCAATTAATTTTTCTCCCACTCAACAGGTTTAAAAGTTAATTTCACAATACCCTCTACTGCTAAGATTCAGACATAAGCAAGCCCATTGGACTCATTCTGCTTTCCCCAAACACTATCCACTGCTTTCCTTTTAACTCGTTTAGACCAACCACATCTCTGACTGTTCCCTGGTTTTCCAGTTTTGTCGGGGGGGGGGGGGGGAAGAGGAGAAGAAGGGGGAAGGAGAGAGAGAGAAAAGAAAAAGAAAAAAAGAGACACTATGTAGCTTTGGGCTTTTTCTATAAACAGATATTCATAGCAATGTGCTTTTTCTGTTTCTTTACTCTTTTCAAGTTTCCATGGCAATAAACATATACATGGTACTATCATTTTGAATGGTATCATAGTATTCTACTATGTGGATATATCACATAATAATGACCACTCTGATGTCTCTAGTTTTAAATATTAAAACCACCACCAAAAGACACCACAATGGGTGTAAGTAAGCATGTTCTCTATCCTCACACAACAAACTCCCGTAAGATCAGCTGAGTCCAAGTACAGAAATATATGCACATTCGTTTTCAAGGATTCCTTCAAATGCCCAGTAACAGTTGCATCACCCTGAATTCCCATTAACAATGTATTAAAGAAATGTTTTATCTTCATAACAAGAAACACGTTAGGCTCTCCCTGATAAATGAAACATGATTTCTTGGGTTTGAGCACAGCATGAGACTACATTCCTGTCAGCACCCTCAAGGCTGCTGTTCTACCTGTACCACACCTTAAACAAGGCACGAGCATGTGGTATTTCCTTGTCACCTACCAGGCATGCCTCCCCCTCAGACTTCCGAATCTTGTAAGATGACAACTGTACCCACAGCTGGTGAGCACCGGTCGGGCTACACTGTCTCATATATTTAGAGTATCTGTAATTTCCATTTGTATATTTTTCTACTGGAATGTGCGCCTTTCTTAAAAATACATTTAAGACCTATCTTTAAAGATACCAGTATGAAGGGTTCCAGTCTCCTGAACAGCTGGCTGAGACAGTATCTGTCTCAATTTATCCTGGTGGGAAAGCAGTGCCCGCCCTGCTTTCAGGATGTACAGCTTTAACTGCTGGCTCCGTAGCAGGTCCAAGTCTACTTGTCCTGTGGAACAAAAGAGCCCAGTAAGAACCACATATTCTACCAGGCCTCTCCTGTTCACCCACAACGCCACTCTGTAACAAGAGGGCAGTGACATGCCCTCAGGAATGGACCACTAGCACCAGTGCAGAAGGGCTGGGTGAAATCCTCTCATTCCTTCAAAGCTCTGCAAACACCTATCATACTGGGCTGGACTCATAGAACACATTAGCTTTTACTGTCATCATTAAATGTTTCCAAAATTACTGAAATTTCAACCAGATAAATGGATGACAAATAAAATACTTCATATTTTCTTGCAACATTCCTCTGAAGAAAATGTGACAGATGCAGCTGATATAACTGAAATGAGCTCTCTGCAATCATGCCACAGGTACTTGAGAACAGACCAAAGAAACCGCCACAAGGCAGCCGGCTTGTTCAGAGGCGGAGCAGTTTTCCCAGCAGGTGATAGAGGCCTTGGAGCCAGCACAGCAAGTGTGGCTCAAAGGGATGAGAACACAAGCGCCTTTGGGCAGTAAGCCTGACCAACTGGCAGACAGGTTTGTTCACCAGGATGAGAAATGGTGACCACTGAAGGAAACTGGACTGTATTTGGGAAACACTGTGATTTCTATCCAAAGCCCTCTGCTCAGAGCTAAAAGTCGTTACCATCATAAATGGTGGAGCAACAAAAACAGATATAGAAAAGAAATGGGGTGGGGAAATGCTCAAAGCGTGGACAAAATGAGCCAGAGAGGTTAGGGGTGAAACCACAAGGGTTTCTGGGATGTAAAGAACAAGTGAGGAAACAAAGAAGATCCCAGGGGTAGGAAAAGAAAAGCCCAAGAACAGTATGCTGGATGCAGAGGGAAGAAGGGACATGCAGAGATAAAGCACCCAAATATGAAAGGCTGAGCGGACACTGAAGATGCCATGAGCTGGAGGGCTAGCCAAGAGGACAAGAACACAGTTCCTCTTTCAAGATTGCTAATAAACACTGGCAGTTGGGAATGATGCAGTTCCTAACATGAGGTCAAACACAAACCTAAAGAGACTCTTATCGCCATGTAGCTGGGTACATTCCTAGCTGTGAGTTGGTAAAGAGTAAATTGACGTGAAAGCCAAGACCTCAGCAGTCCTATGAGCCAGTTCTGACTAAAGGGCTAGTTCAGATTGTAGAAGCACTATGTACTGACCTGCAAAGCCCTGTTTAGGTGATTTCTTTATTTTGTGCTTTTCCAGTTTGCTGCCAGCGAGGTTTACCAATTCAGCCCAGACAGAAAGCATGGGCTCTGTGAAAGGCAGGTTGTTTACACTGAAGGCCACAGCAGGGAGCTGAAGAGAGAGCACAGAGATGGTCAAAGTGTAGCCTATGCGATTAACAAATGCAATAGCAAGAGCCCTACGTATTAAATACATACACTCTACGTTATTTCATACCGGAAAATAACTCTGAAAGACATTAAAGGAAGATAAAACTTCTTCCTATATAACAGACATATATTGACTTTTTCTTTACCAATTTAACAATAATTCATCAGGATCGAGGTTAAAATCTAAGGCATTTTCTTTATTTTCAAATTTTCTATATATATACTCCTATAGCCAAAAAATGTAGCCAAACTGCATTTGAGTTCATCAAAATAATATAAATCACACCCTCCTTAACATCCTTAAATCACAGTTTATAATCAAGCAGCTATCAACCTCACTGCAGCCATGTCACTCAACATGACTAACACTTTCTAAGTGAAGACAAATTATGTCTTAATGAAATCATTTTAAAGATTTTTAGAAGTCAAATTTAATAAAAATATGCTTTATGGACTAGAGAGAGGGTTCAGAGGTTAAGAGCACTGGCTGCTCTTACAGAGGACCCAGGTTCGATTCCCAGCACCCACATGGTGGCTAACAACCATCCGTAACTCCAGTTCCAGTGGATCCGATGTCCTCTTCTAACTTCTGCAGGCATGACATGGCTGCACCTACCTACATGTAGGTAATACACTAATACATGTAATAAAATAGAAATGATAAAATATTTAAAATTTAAAATATGTTTTATAAACTCTTATTTTAAAATAACTAAAATTATCTCATAGATTGTAATGCTTTTTCATCTCTTTGAGGCTAAAAGACCTCTGCTCTAACGCTCTCTCTAAGACAGGCCCTGTTCATCACAATATAAACTGACATAGGAAGAAGGGGAATCTTCCTGAGTCACAGAGCTTCCTCCGATGCAATATGACGGACAGGTTCTTCCAAGGTCTAGCGTTACGAGCCTAACATTGGCTGACTGAGCACAAGTTCACATACTGGTTTCAGCTGATTCAATGGGCAAACCCGACATGTCCGCATGTCAGAGAACTGCACGGTGATTCTGCCCTTTGGGGTGATGCGGGTCACTGTGCCCTCTCCAAATTCATCATGCATGACCTGGCCCCCCAGGCGCAGACGGCCATCAATCCCTCCGATCACAGCCAGGACTGCCATGAGGCCCCCCACTTCAGGGTTCTCAGAGTCTGGAAAGTAGTCTTCTAACAGGGTCTAGTGCAGAAAGGAGACAGCAAGTGTAAAGAGGAACAGCCCACGGGGCTGCTCACCTTACAGATTTACTCAATTTAATTGTATTGTTTCTTATAAATTTACTTTAGGAAACAGGTCCTTACTATGTTGCCCAGGATAGCCCAGACTCCAGGGCTCAAGCACCCTTTCTGCTTCAACCTCTATACCCCTGCGACTACAGGTGCATGCCTAGTTTCTGAACTTTTAATTCCTTCAATAATTATTTCTATATAAATATTCAAATGAATTTTCAAACAAAAAATATTACATGTTTTAAAAGATCATTTAAAAAAACTCAAGCCAGGCACGGTGGCACAGGCCCTTAATCCCAGCACTCGGGAGGTAGAGGCAAGCAGAGCTCTGTGAGATATGGTCTACATGGCGATTTCCATGCCAGATGGGGCTACAGGGAAATCCTGTCTCAATAGAGACAACAACAACAAAGTTGAGGTTCCACCAAGCTCATCTGAAGACATGGAACTCACCCTTTCTGGTGTCTTTCCAGCACAGCTATGGGTGACAGAGCACAGCTGTGAGTTAATGTACTTGTTGATGAGCCCATTCCACTGGGCCAGAGAGTGCAGAGTGCGGAGCAGCCCCACCACCTCCTCAGCCAGAGTGCTGCTGTGGGTGGCAGTCAAGGAAGCCTGTGGCCGGGCCCTGCGCTTCCTCAGTGTAGACTCTGAGGAAAAGCAGAGAGAACAACTGTGTTGCACACTGTTCTTTAAACAGAGGTCACAAGTACAGGGACAGCCACTCACCTCTGAGCAACGGCACATCAGAAGAACAAGTAGTGAGCAGACTGCCCAAGAAGCCAAACAGCTTTTCCACAAGACACTTCATGTCCCTGGCCCTTTCTGTCTTGTCCCATGATGGAAGAACTGCTTGTAGTAAGTGCACTGCCAAGATCTGGTCAAAGACAGTTTAAAATGACTTGGTCTAAAGAGACCATTATTGCACAGATCCCTTAAATGCAATTAATCATGTGAAGCTTTGACATTCACTACAAATCAAGTTGGTTAACAGAATTGTCAATTAAAAATAAAATGTGTCCATTTGTTTACGTAAAAAAACAATTCTTGGCAATCACACTACAATTCCAATAGGGCAGATGACAGTAGTTGTAGAAAGATAAACTTAGATAATTGCAAATAGTCAAGAGCCTCAGTCATCCATACCAGAAGATCTACTTCGGATGACTTGTAGCTGAATAAAGAACCCTGGCTTCCAGGTTGGGGAGTTTTGAGGTGAGACTGTCTTAGTAGACTGGGGTCTGCCAGCAGCACATTACCTGCCTCTGCAGTGATGCAGCAGTGAAAGGTGCATGCCCTTCCACGACCTTCATGAGCAGCGCGATCCACCGTGGGGAGCTGAGGGCAGCACAGGCCTGTGGGGTGAGGGCGATGCTCCGAACGAAGCCCAGTGTGCACCAGCTGCGGTGCTGCTCCCTGCACACCAGTCTATCTGGAGGAGCTGCCAGGGAAGACACAGCACGCTAGCACCAGTCTCGGCATGTTACGGCATAAGCACCCCATGTTTAAATGGCTACTACTTCATTTTTGGCTATAAGCTGCTTTATACAACAAAGATCAAAGTAAGGACTAGAGGAAGGCTTTTCAGTTAGCACAACAAACATTTCCCGGCGTTTTGCTAAACCTCTGAAGTACATATAGTAACTCGTTAGTTAATGATGTTCATTATTTAGGCTCCTTGGTAATGGAAAAATGATCCTTAATTCTAATAGCAGTAATCTGCAATGTGCAACTACTATATTTCTTAATCTCGTGTGCCTTTAATGGCCCTATAGTATTATTTTGCCTTGCATCATAAATTTCCTATTCAAATTTAAAAGCTGAGCACTGAAAGAATAAGAATGAGCTTTTCTTAGCTTTTTCCTTAGAAAGTCTTTCTGTGTCACCAGAACACAGACCCTCTGCCTCCAACTCTGTACTGCTGGGATAACAGGGACATGTACAATGCTCAATATGAATGAGATTTTTTTCTAGGTTTACACAATTTGATCTGACACAGCAGGGACAGTATCTGTTCCTCCTGGCTTCCCAGTGTCCTCAGGACACCTCCTCCTTTCCATTCTCTCTCAAGCTAACATGTACAGCCTGGAGTCTCCACAAGGCTCTGCTGGGACCTTCTTAGGCCCTATTCTAATAGCAGCGGTAACCTTGCCCACTGCGCCATCTTGCCTTCTTGCCCTTCAGGCACACTGGGACACCTGTCTTCCTCAAACATGACAAAAGTTCACAAACTGATAATCACTTTCACACCTTCACCTGTATTGTCAGACACTAACATACAATTACTCAGACACACTCAAATCCTCTCACACTCACATACACCCACACATCTTCACCTACACTCACACCACTGCTGCCACCAGAATTCCATCAATCATACACGTACACACCTAAGATGCAAGGTCAAACATGCAAGCATGCACTCTACATGTACCCTTCTCCATGCACAAAACAGGACACCTTTGCTTAGACAACTACTCAGACACACAAAAACATCTATACCCATGCACATCTAGACACTCACATTCACCTGCCAAGACTTTCTGTTGTACACAGCACCTGGTTTATACAGCCTTGGTACAACAGCCACAGGAGCCTTACAACACAGACTCATGCTCATGCCTGTTCACACTTTCACATCCAGACGTGCTAATGCACACACAAATTACATAGTCACACACACACACCCTCACACTGATTCTCTGAGACCCACAATTACGCATTTCATACATGTCTTATCCGCTGTTCCGCTTTCCACTAACATTCGCAGCAGTCCACACAGAGTCTTGGTGGCCTCACTCTGCATGATGTCAGCATGAACACCAACGGAGAGACACAGAGTTTGCAGCAAGTTAATAATGCTGGTCAACACCATTGCTGTGGGGTGAATATTCCTTTCAATTTGTTCAGCTTCTGAAAAAGATGATCAAAATGCTAAACTATAATTGTAAAATAAAAATGTCTCTGAATGTAATTTAATGTAATATACTCTTAATTTTTAAAGACTTCTAATATTTTTAGAGTAGCTTTAGGTTTATAGCAAAATTAAGAAGATACAGGGCTAAAGAGATGGCTCAGCAGTTAATAACCCATGCTACTCTTGCAAAGGACCTAAGTTCAGAGGACCCAGCATCTGTATCAGGCCACTTGTGACTACAACACCTGTGACTACAGTACCAGAGAGATCACTGCATCCTTCTGGCTTCCAGGTACATCTGCATTTACATGCACACACATAATTAAAATCTTTTTTTAAAACAAACAGGTATAGAGATTTCACATTCTTTTTCTTTACTCTGGGAAGAGAAACATCTTTACTAGAGAAGATGAAATTTAGAATTTTCTCCCTTCCTTTCTTCTTTTTCATTTTCTCCTAGAGACAGGGTTTTACTCTGTTGCCCAGGCTCGTCAAACTACTGGGTTCAAGCGATCCTCCTTTCTCAGCCTCTGAAGGTGCCCCTGCACCCAGCTGCCCCAATCACTTCTGTGATTCACCACCTTCCTCAAAGAAAATGAGACATTTTGTGTCTATGTGTGCTCGTGTGTGTGTGCTCATTTGTGTGTGTGTGTGTGCGTGCGCAGATGCACATATGTGTGGAGGCCAGAAGACAACCCATCTTGGTTTTATGAGACAGGGGCCCTACTGGGACTTGGAAATTGCTGATCAGGCAGGACTGGCTGGCCAGTGAGCCCCAGGGACCCACCACTACTTGATTATTAGCATGTGTATCCACATCCAGTTTTTTATATCCATCTGGGGATCTAATTCAGGTCCTCATGCTAGCATAGCAAGCACTTTTGGACTGAGTCATTTCTCTACCCCCAGCAAATGACACTTTTCAGTACCAATTTATTTATTTAAAGAACTTTAGTATATAACACAGAAGCAATGAAATAATTCCAAGGCTTCACTTCTTTAGAAAGACAACTTTTATTCAATGTCACACAGCTACCGCCTGAAGGAAGGCGATGCACCAGCATCTACAGGTGCAGCTCAGTCACTTGCATGTTCAGCCAGACCAGCTATAAGACACAGAGGCCACCATTCTGTCACATAGCTATCTCTGCCTTGACTCTTAACTCCTCACTGAGGCAGGCCCCAGGTACAGTGCCAGCCTGTTTCCTCTGTGAATGAGAGAAGGAAGGGGCTGGTCTTACACCTCAGAGGCTCTGACAGTTCAGCCAACACTTACCCATCAGGAAGCCACATGCCTCACTCCTAGCAGTCACCTACAGCAGGCATCAGTCACCTCTATCTACGCCTGCATGCTCTAAGCCCACTGTGCTCTGGGTCAGTCTTTCCCATGCTCCACACCGCTTGCCCTCTCTCCTTGCAAATCCTGCAAGTATGCAAGTATCAACTGATGGCTGTGATGCTGTTTCTGACATTTGATGACACTAGCTATAGGGGCTGGCAGAACCTAGGAGGGAACTCTGGCCTCTCAGACAGGCTCAACAAGGCGAGAGTGTGATGCTTCATTCACACCTGTCGGAGTCTTTTGTGTACATCTAAAAATGTTCTCCAATAGCCTATTCTCTTGGATAGATTCAAATTTCACAGATCCACTTCCAAATTCTCTGCTTTGATGGGAAGGATGAAGTACTGACTGACTGGTATCATGTGAAGCACTCTGAGTTAAGGACTAGGAAGGCACATGAAGGAAGCACGTGGGCCGCACCCTGCAGAACTTGAAGCTGGTGGGGGATAAGCAAAGGACCCTGATCAGCACAAGCCAGCATGCCACTTGCTCTCTCAGGCTCAGGCTTGTGCCAACCTCACAGACCAATCAGAAGTATGGCTGGGGTTGGTAAGCTGGTTCCGTGGGTGAAGGTACTTGCTACCAAAGCCTATACAACCTGAGTTCAATCCCCAAAACCAGCACAGTACAGAGACTCCTGCAAACTATCCTCAGATTTCCACAGTTATGTTGTGGAACATGCATGCCCCAACAACCACAAAATAAATATCTAAAATGGGAGACTGTGGGCAGTGATATGGGCCAGCAGGTAAAGGTACCTGACACCATCTAGGTTTGATCCCTTGAGCCCCGAATATCGGAGAACCAACTCTCCTAAGTTGTCCTCTGACCTACACATGTTTGCACATACATGCATGTACATATACACACCTGTTTAATGTAATTAAAGGGAGCCGCACCTTGTTCCCCATCCCACTCTCAAAACAGGAGGGGGAGGAGTCAATTTACATCAGTTTGGCTGGTTCCCAGAGCCCCTTTATACATCTACACCAGAATAAAGTGCAGCCAGAGCACTCATCTCCAGATGAATCCTGACCATTTTATAACTTTGCAGAGGAAAATGACAGCCAGTCAACACATGAACAATGAACCAAACTAGTTTGAACTAAAAGACTGAGAGTTACCCACCAGAGTCATCCTCGGTGTCTGAGTCCTCTGCAGAAGGCTGTGCTGACACTGGGAGTTCCACTAGCTTGAGGTCATACTTTCCTTCCTTCCCCATTCGGTACGAGTTAGTGCTGCCTGTATCCCACTGGACCCTGATCCACCCATCCTCTCCCAGTTCACCAATCACACGGCCTAGGCCTGGAGGAGGCCCATCCTGCAAAAGCAAAAACAAGAGACCAGTCAAGAGGAGGTAAGTCCTGCCCTGGACACCCCATGGTTCCTCCATGGACACTACACAGATGTTTCCATCAGCCTCCTCTCTGCAAAGGGGCCCAAGCCCTTGTACATAGATTCCCGGATAACAATCTGGCTTAATCTATCAGAAAATGTAAAAATCATAAAATTTTCATTTAATATTAGGTTATCACATGCTAATTCTCCTTTATTAAAGAAAAAGTGAGATAAGGAGAGAATTCTCTCAACTAGGGGCCTCTCTGAACAAATGCAGATACAGGCATTCCAGCACTGTCTTGGTTGCCTTTTCAACAACTTTGATCACTTGATGAAGAGTAAAAATCTAGGGGCTGAAGAGATGGCTCGGCAGTTAAGAGCACTGGCTGCTCAAGCAGAGAACCGGGGTTTGATTCCCAGCACGCACATGGCAGCTAACAGCTGTCTATAACTCCAGTTTCAGGGGATCCAATGCCCTCTTCTGACCTCCAAGGGCACTGCACAACTTGAGTGTACTTACATACTAGCAATGCACTCATACACATAAAATAAAAATAATGAGCTATTTTTTAGAGTGAAATCTTCTAAGCAAACCCATAGCAACCCTGTCACGACTTGAAGAGAAAAAGCTGCCTATCTGATGCTGTGACCTGGCCCTAGACACCATCATTTCCAAGAAGACCATGACAAAACCCATGCTTAACAGCACAGCTGAGAAAATCCACATTCAGCCACAGGAAGAATAACACTGCTCTAAAAATATTTTGCTACTTAGAGATCAAAAACTAAGTCATCTACCAATCCCACAAGCCCTCAGCTCAGGTAGTTACTATATTCCATTGTCCACTAACTGACATCGTCTAAGTCAGATGTGTGGCTGATGTGTTAAACGAAATCTGAGTACCTGGTCGCCCCACTTCCAGTCCACACCTCTCATGACCCTGGTTCCGATTTTCATCATGGCAGCCAGTTCTGGCCCTGAGACCGGAAGCTGCACAGGAGCAGTTTCCTTCCTTGTTTCTTCCAACACTGTAGCAGACGCTCCTCGGGCAGAAGCACTCATATCTTCTTCAACATTGTCACAAGTAGGGCCTGTCCAACATCAGAAACAGTTGAACCTATACATACCTACAATGCTCTATTTTTATTTTTATTATTTTTAAAAATTATGTATATATGTGTATAGCTGACTATGGGTTTGTGCATGTACACTGTCTGTACAAGCCAGAAGAGGGCACTGGATGTTGTATTCCCTGGAGCTAAAGAGATAGGTGGGTGTGAATCAAACTCTGGTCCTAGGCAAGAGCAGTATGTACTCTTAGCAAGAGCAGTTAAGCACTCTTAACTGCTGAGCCATCTCTCCAGCCCCTAATGTCCTATTTCTAATACACACACAAGCAGACACAGTGGCACATGCCAATAATAATCCCAGCATTCAGGAGGATTACGAGTTCCAGGCCAGTATGGACTGTATAACAGGATCTGTCTCAAACATTCAGACACACACACACACACAGAGAGAGATAGAGACAGAACAGAGCACAGAGCAGGAAGAGCAATTAACATAAAGCTTAAAGAATTCATACTGAGGACAGGCACAGTGATGCATGCCCAGCACTCAGGAGGCAGAAGCAGGCATATCTCTGGTTCAAGGCCAACCTGGTCTGGATAGCAAGTTCTAGGTCAGCTGGAGCTGATCCTGTCTCAAAAAGACAAAAAAAAAAAAAAAAAAGTCATACTGCATTTTTCTATCAATTAATGCAATATATAAAAAAAACTGCTTAGTTATAAGACAGAAAGGTTAAAATGATAAACAGATTATAAACATATGTTCAAAGGATATGAAAGATATTAAAATGTTCAGTTATTTTCTTCTACACATAGGGATTATAGCCCCCAAAGAGGAAAGTGATTGGTTACAAAGATACCTGTCACATCTTAAAAAGGAAAAAAAAAAGACAGTCACATAATGCCTAGAAATGGGAAATTGGGAAATTAACAAACTTTAATTATTACTTTATACAGAGAACAAAGAACAGAACAGGCCTGAGATGCCGTCCTCAAACAGATTGTGGAGGATCAGCCCCCAGCAGATATCTGGGAACCTGCATCTGAGGAGGGCTTCTTCCATCCCTGAAGGTTGGAGGCTCTTTGAGATGCCAGTACTATTTTTAGAAGCAATGTGGTCAGTATTGAAAACTCCCTTCCTCTAGCGTCTGGAGCTTGGGGTGTGTCAGGAAAGGGGTGACTATGCTGTGAGCCCCACTGTAACCTTTGGGCATCAAGTCTATAACCAATCTGTTGTCATGCTTCAGTGATGGAAAAATTAAGTGTGTCCTGTGAGGCCTCTGGAAGCCTGGGCCCATGTGCCTTTTCATTGTGATGGCCTTATAATCTACCTAACTCAGGGTAGTCTGACTACATGCTGAATTGTATTAGCCCTTCTGGCAAATCACCAAACCTGGGAGTGGTCTCAGAAATCTGCCATGCTGAGAAGAGTGAGGGTGGGGACGTAGGTGGACTCTAAAATATCCCTATAAACACACAACAGCACTGAAAGAATGAAGAATGAAGAAAGGGGCCAGACAAAACAAACATTTAGTCCCTCGATGGCTATGGAGTCATCTAGCATATCAAATAGTCTAAACAGCTCCAAAAGCAGCTTTTTAGGGAGGCATTGAGGGGTGGCACCAAAACAATGTAAAAATTTTGTCTATTTACTAAGAGAGAGCAAAAAAAGGTTAACAAAGCTTCAAACCTGAGTAAAACAGCTTTGGCCAAGGGTCCCCAGATGAGAACAGATCTCCAGTCATACTGTGAGATCTGCTAGCTCTGTAATGCTACATTTACTACTATCAGTTTGAACAAATGATTTATATTTCATATTTACTGAATTAAGACATATACATACACACATACGTATAAAGCTAACATAAAAGATGATATACATGTCAATGCTTTTCTTGTGGGGTTTTTGCTGTTTTTATTTTGTTTTGTTTCTGAGAAAAGGTTCATATATCCCAGGCACTTATTACTGTAACCTAGGATGACCTGAACTCCTGATCTTTCTGCCTCCACCTGCCAAGTGCTGACCTTAACGGCATGTCCCACATTAGGGTTACAAGGTGTTGAGGATTTTGAATTTAGGGTTTCGACGTGTGAAGCAAACATTTACCAGTTGAGCTGCATTTTCACCCCTACTTGTGATTTTTACTTCTTTTTGAAACAGGGTATGACTACAAAGCCCTGACTGGCCTCAAAGTCAGAGATCCACCTGTTGCCTCCCGAACGCTGTAATTAAAGGCATGTGTGCTACCACATCCACACATGCCTGGCTCCCGCAGGATTTCTTAAGTGACAAAGATATCATTATGATAAAGAAAACTGTAAACACAGTGTTGTGACACAGTTGCCCTGGTTTTAAGTTGGGGGAATTTGGGGGGTTTTTTTTGCAGCTAATGAATTAGCTGGCACTTAAACTCATGTGTACTATTAAGAAAACAAGCTTCTAAATCATTAATTTATTAGAATTTCTGATTAAATCTTAACACAAGAATAATCTATGATATAATTTTTTACTCCGGAAATAAGGGAGACAGCAAGTTCATAGGAAATTCATTTTGTCCCCACCCCTCTTGAGATAGCCTCAGAGTCAAGCACTTCCTGCCTCAGCCTCCCAAGTACAGGGTTAAAGTGTGTACCATCATATGCAGCTCACATCTGTCATTTTAAAAAGGAGCTCTTAGTTGCTAAAGAGGCCTTAATGAATCAGGTACATTATTCTCTACCAGATGATCAAATTCCAACATCATGTATCTTTCTGAATGAGGGACTCTAGAATTCAAGATAAAGCTGAAAAAAAATCTTTGCTTTTTCACTTGGGCAACTAGGACATGCAGTATCTTTGATTTTCAGTCAAAGAACATTACAAACCAATTTGACCCAACGGGTCCCCAAAAAAGCAGAATTCCATTCTCTAGTGTACACAAAACATTCTCGAAGACACACCATCTGTTAGGTACAAGTCTTCAATTACCTTCTCCAAACAAATGGAGTAATTAGAACTCAGTAACAGAGAAATCTGGAAGATCCCCATATGTGGAAAGTAAGCAATATCCACTTAATCATTTGGTCAAACAAGAAATCTCAAACGATGAGAGCGCAGTTGGAGACAACACAGATGTGTGAGAACACACCTGCAAGGTTAGGCAGTGCAGCAAAGCAGTGCTACAAGGGACCAAAAGACCTCAGATTTAATTCTGGGGAAACTAGAAAAACAGAACAGTAAAAACACAATAAAACCAAAGTTAGTAGAAAGGAAAAGTAAAGACCAGAACAGAAATAAATGAAACAAAGAACAGAAAAATAAAACTGTCAAGCCCTTAGTTATTATAAATTAGCTAAAAAGGAAGAGAAATGCTACAAAGAACTGAAATCAGAAATAAAAGTGGGGAAATTTTACTGATATAAAAATAAAAAGATTATAAAATATTAAGAACAATGGCATGCCTACAAATTATCTAGATGAAATGAATAAAGGCTAGAAACACACAAGTTAGACCTGAACTGACTGAAGAAGGAATGGAAAATCTGAATAAACTTGTGCAAGGAAAGAGATTGAATCAGTAATCAAAAATCATTGACAAAGATTGACTTGACTTGGGTGAATTCTACCAAACATTTAAAGAATTAACAACCTTTAAATTCATCTAAACACAGAACATTAGGGAACACGTTCTAATTTATCCTGTCAAGCCATTACTATCCTGGTAACTGTCAAACTGTAAAATACTGCTGAAGGAACCCTAAACAAAGACATTCATATTTACAGAATGGAGCTAATACAGGTAACACAGAAATATTTCCCAAAGTGATCTACAAATTCAACAAACTCCTTAGCCAACTCCAAACATTTTTACCATTTAGCCAGCCCTAAAATTCACACAGAAATGTAAGCACCCAAAATAGCCACAACAATCTTCACAAAGAAACTAAAGTTGTAAGACTCACATTTCTCAATTTTACAACTTACCACAAAGCTACAGTGTTCCAAAATGGCACAGCCCTGCCACAATAATAGATACACAGAACAGAGCAGGACTGAGAGTCCAGACAGATTTTCCAAGAATGCCCTGACACCAGAGAAAGAGCAATCTTTGCAACAAATGAGAAACAAAAAAAAAAAAAAAAAAAAAAAAAAAAAGAATCAGCCTATTACCTAAGACCCTGTAAAAAAAATTACCTTAAAAGTAGGCAAGGTCTACTTCTAGGAGCTAAAACAATAAAGTATGCAGAAGAAGCAGGTCATTTTCATCTTCCTTACCTTGTCAATAGCTTCCTTGTGTTGGTGGTAACAAAAACAGACTGCAAAGGTAAACTTGATGGACTTCATCAAAATTAAAAATTGCATCAAAGGAAAATAAAACTCACAAGACAGGAGAATTTATCCTTAAATCATGTAACAGTTGCTAAAGTTTATAGATTTTTTTTAAAGTCTAGCATCCAGGCTATTTTTGGAAGAGTTTAAGGATTGTGTAAACTCTTCTTTAAAAGTCTGGTTCATTTACACAGTATTTTTATTGGCGCTCCTATAACTCAACAACCAAAAGAAAACAAAATTTCCAATTTAGGGGGGGAAAAACTGGCAAAGGACATTTCCACAAGGACATGAAAACAGAGGTGCCTATGAAGAGGCTAAATGTCACAGGACGTTAGTGAAATGCAAACCAAAATCACTAGAGAACAACATTTCAGACCCACTAGGATAGCCTCAGTCCTCAACCCACAAGAATAAAAACAAAACAAAACAAAGCAAAATACTAGAGGGGCAATTATCCAAAGCAGAGCATCTGGAACCTGCAACGTGGAGAGCAAATGTGCAGCCCTGCCAAAGGTGGCACAGTCTGGTATACTCATCACTCTAGAAGTGAAGCATAGTGAGTGCATCACTGAGGCAGGAGAGCAGCCAGAGACACTAGATTAGCACATGAAAGCACCCCACCACCACTACCACCCCCCAGGCTCCATGAAACAAACATGTGGTGAAAAAGAGCACACACCCTAACTGTCCAGCCTGGTACCCAGAGAGTCTTACATTCCCCACCATTCTAGCTACTGGCTTGCTCAGCAGTATTCTTTCTTAGTAAACTCAGTTTCTCTCACACCTTGTCCCTGACCCATTTCCTTGTTTCAAGACACAAGAACCTGGAAATCCCAGTGGGTGCCCATCAGAATCCACCTAAAATGTTACCATATGACCTTATTATTCTACTCTTTTATAAACAAAAGAGCAAGAAACAGGCATTCAAAAAGTTATATATATATATATCTATCAGCATGACTTAAAAAATCGAAATAAAACAATCCAGTTGTACATTGATGCATAATAAAATAGTGAATATTCATTATAACACAGCACATAACAAGAACAAAGTACTGACATATACAAAACACAAATGCCCGTAAGTCACAAGAAAGCACTTACATGAACTACTCAAAAATGTACATCTGTAGAGAGAGAAAATAGATGTGTGGTTGCCAGGGCCAAGAGGATAGGAAAATAAATCAAGACTGATTGGCTGGAGAGATGGCTCAGTGCTTAAAAGCACTTGCTGCTCTTGAAGAGGACCAGGGTCCAATTCACAGGACCTACAATGAGTAAGTTCACAACTACCTGTAACTCGAGACTGTGGACCCAACTGCCTATGTGGGAACATGTACACGTCCGTGCACGCACGCAAATAAAATATTTTCCAAAAAAAGTGGTTATTAAATGGGTTCGAGATTTGCTTTGGGGGACATGAAAATGTTCTGACTACTACAGCGATGGGTACTCAAAATGTAATTTTCATAATGCTCCTCAGTTAAAAACAGAATAGTTGAAAGACTAGTTTTTATATGCTATTTGTATTTTACTATAGTTTTTTTTCTTAAAAAGAAAAGGTAAAAACTCACATTTTCCCAAGAACCCAGGCTATTTGCACCTACCGATTAGCCGCAGTGCTGTCTGTGTAAGCGCCAACGTGCCTGAGTTGAGCAGGAGGTCAAGGTTATTTGCACCATGCTGCAGGGTGAGAATGCTAAGCATCACCAGAAGAAAGCGAGCTTGTGGGATGGTCCCCAGACTTGGTCCTGATGGGTTCTCATTGGTGATGGTTTGTAGGGGAACAGGCTGGATACCTAGTAAGCATTGACATCAACTTGAATTTCTTGTTCATGAACATTATATCATACACATTATATAAAATACCTTGGAGTTTGGTTTTTAATTACCTATTCAACCGTTAGACTTCTACTGTTCAGTGGGTTTCCACAGAGAACAGAGAGCAGGTCTATCTGATTGTGATATTCCCACCACCTGTGCTCCACATACAACTATCTCCATCTGTCTTCAAGACACAACATGTCATTTCCTAAATATCCCTGGGCATCTTTTCATTTCCAGTGTAAGTTGTGGTTCACTTTTCTACCACAAAACTCTTCCTCACACTGCTCTATATGTGCTCAAAACTATCTCAGAAGTCAGTACTAATGTAGGATACTGGGACCTTACAGTATATGGTGAAATACTCATAAAAACATAAAATGTAGTTCATTATCACAGAGTACTTCGAGACTGTTTTCTGCCAAATTTTGAAAGTCCTGTTTTGAATCTAAGAAAGATAAAAGTACCTTAAATTCTTTATTTAATGTACAAAATTCCCAAAAGCAAGCACTGGAATTTGTAAATTTCTACAACATATTTTTCAAGACCACTGAATAACAGTACTGTGATTGCTAGCACTGCCAGAACATCAATCTGTACAGCCTTCACCAAAATTTTTTTTAGCTCACCAAGCTCTTTAAATCTGGTATTTGCATCCATCAGAACACATCGAATATTCTGAACTGCCCAAGCATACAGTTTGCCAAAAGTCACTTCCAGCAGCATCCGATTAAAAGGTGGGATCAAATCCACATCTTTCAAGCAGTCTGTAAGTGGTTCCCTTTCAAACAAAGAAAATGAACTGGACTTAGGACAGAGCCAGACTTTCAACTTCAATAGATTTCTGTAATTAAGGGAAAAAGTCATAAAGCTTTACCCTATATCAATTCCCTCGGGAATCAATCTTTGCCATCCACAAAACATGGCATACTGCACAGATGGAAGTAAGAAACTTTTGGCTGCCAGTTTCAAAATTGTATCTATCCCTTCCAGTCGAACCTCTGCTCTCTCCAACTGCAAAATATCAATGCCTACGTCAGTACTGTGTCTCACTCAGCGCCAAGAAGCACGTTCGCAGAGAACTTTACCTGTTTTAGCAGGCACTTTCTCATCTTTTCCACATCCACCGGCTCTTCCTTCAGGGCAAATTCAACAATTGTACTAAGGAGTGCAGACTGTGGGTAAAGGCCCTGTACATTCTGCTTTAACCATTTGTACTTGTGAACCCCTGTGACAGTGTTCAACAGTGGCTGCCATTTGTCCTAACAAAGGAGAAAAATGAACATCATTAGTTCACCCTGTTAACAGGTATTCTAAAAGCTCCTGAATGTAAACCAACAGTTTTGTGGTTTGTTCATTTTGCTGGCACTAGGGATGGAACACAGGGCTCTGTCACACATGCTATGAAAGCACTCTGCCACAGATATTTTAAATTGAGTAACTAACAGTTTTTAAAAAGACACTCTTCCTATTAACAACCTCAGGGATCCATAGTTTCTGAAACAAATGATGCAGTTAATGAATGGCAAATGAAAAATGCAATGCAGACCCAAAACCAAAGGAGACACTTCTCTAGCAGTATGTCTAGCCAGGGGTTTACCAGCTAGTTCATTAAGCTGCCTATGACCACACTTCTAACACTGTGCCCACTAGCCCACAGACCTCAGAACAAAGGCATCACACCCATAGAGTCCTCTGCTGTTTGCAGCATATAGCAGTCAATCTCAAAAGCACCAAAAATACTTCACCTTGGGAGATTTCATTGTAATGGGTCTTTTGTCCACATTTATAGGACTATGGGGCAAAATGCAAGCTTCTTCTAAATCACTCTCTTCATTTCCAATTTTTTCTTCAACATCAGTAGATTCTGGCTTCTTGGGAACTATATTTTAAAATATAAATCATCAGTAAAAATCATCTATATAGTTTTTAATTAAGAAATAATTAAATTTGCAAGGATGAATATTTTCTTCAAAAAAGTGCCTAATGACACTGCCAACTATGTCAGGGACAGAAAGGAGTGAGGCTCCTGACAGGAGGGAGGGCCTGGCATCAGTAAGCTTTCCTCAAGAGCTAAACAGTGAGTAACTGAGCTTTGAGGTCATTCAGTCCTGTGTAAATACTCAACACAAAAATTTTCACAGCACAAAAAGTAGATACAGATGACATACAGATCAACAGGGTGAGGTACGGCAGCGGCTGAAACTGTAGCCCAGTGAAGGGCCCTTGCTTAGTGCATGTGAGGCCATGGGAAGCAATCCACAGCATGAAAAAAAGAGAAGGAAAAATACACGTGATTTTATTCCCATAAAACTTTATAGGGTGTGAAGCCAGCAAGATGGCATGGCAAGTTCAGGAGCTTGCCGCCAAATCCGATCACCTGAGTTCACTCCCCAGAAAAAAATCAACTCTGGCAAGTTGTACTCTGACTGCCAAATGCTCACATAGTAAATAAATAAAGATAGACAGACAGACAGACAAGGAGATGTTAAAAAAATTTTTAAGTGCACTGAAGGATATCTGGGTACAAATGCTTGACTGAAGACTTAACACATATGGCAGAATACATGAGGTCTGGTGAGGAGTCGCAGGGGACATGGATGGGGAAGGGGTCTAAATTTGATTAAGAACTGTTGTATAAACTGCAGAAAAGCTCAATTAAAAAATTTTTTAAACTGTATTTATGGGTACTACAATTTAAACTTCATGAAAATATCAAAAATATTATCATTTTTCTGATTCTTTTTAATAATTTAAAAACTGCAAAAACAAGACTTAGCCAAGGGCAGCACCAAGGCCTCAGGACATGCTCGGCCTCCCAGCCCTGCTTGCACTTGGCTGGCCTCCTGCTGCAATTCTCACCCTCGGTGTGTCACTGAACCACATGGATGCCACCTCTTCTGTCAGTTTCTTTAATTAGGGATATTTCTATTCGATTTGCAATGTAGTATCTCTTTGCTTTTCTCAATCTCTTCCAAGTTTTCTGACCTAATTCTGCTCAGCAGATACTATAAACAAGGACAAGGACAACAAACCTGGCAGTAAAGAGCTGACAAAGCAGCCTTGTTAAAGCCGCCAATGTTTGTGGTTTTCTTGTTTGTTTTGGTTTTTGAGACAGGGTCTCAACTATGTAGCCCAGGCTAGCATTGAACTCAGTGATCCAGCTGCCTCAGAAGCTCTCAAGTGCTTGGATTAAAGGTGTGCACCATCATGCCTGGCAAAACCCTGCATATTAATAAAGGCGTGTCCCTCAGCTAGCTCCCAACACTAAGCACTAAGCCCTTGAACTATCCTGCCCAGTAAAGTGTCTCAGCTAGGTATGGTGGCACACACCTCTAATTCAACACCCCAAGGCAGTCAGGGAGAGAACAAGCTTAAGGCCAGTTAAGGCTATACATTGGGACCCTGTCTCCAAAAGAACATTTTTATATACCTGAGGTATAGGACTACATGACCATTGTTTAGCTAGACAAATGATATTAACACAGTGATTTAACACCTATTTTTGCTCTGGGGAGCTGGCATCTGAGTTGTCAAGGTCAATCACTGGCCCTGCATGTCTACTGCCACGCAGCCCCACATGTGCCTACTAGTTCATACACTCCCCCCCCCCCCCCAAAAAAAAAAAAAACTTTGGACACCAAGGCTCAAGAAAGCACATGTTGTTCTCTATCACTGCTGGGAGAACACACAGAATTGCACTGGGAGAGAAGTGTACCCTTGTGCCTGGTTTGCGCTCAGGCGCCTTCCACAGACCCTCCCCTTACGTAATACTATACCATATTCTTTTACAATAATAAACTGAATCTAACAGCTAGTCAGAGCTATCCTTCCTTCCTGTATACATCATCCTTCCTACAAATCAGTCTGATAACATACTTGGGGACCTCAACACAACCTCAGTGTCATTAGTCACTTGCACAGGTTACTTTCTTTTAAAGGAGGAGTAGGATAAAGAGAAAGAGGGGATGGAAAAGGAGATGAGAAGGAGGGGGAAAAGAGAAAGAATACGGGAAGGGAAGTAGGGAGGAGAGAGGGAGGAGGTGACAGGACTGAGTCAGAATGGAGAAAGGAGGAAGGGCAGAAGCGATGGGAAGGAAATGGGGTGAGGGGAGCGGAGCAGACGGGAGGGGGAGGGAGGGGAGAACAGAGAGGAACTGAGCTTCAATCATCACAGTAAATCTATACACCTATAACAAGAAACATTAAGAGGTGACAGTGGTAGATGAGAATCCAGGAACAAGAGGTGAGTGCACAGCCAGGCCTACAATCTGGCTATGATTGCAGAAGTGCTACAGCGTTTGAAGGAAAAACGCAATATATATACTGTGCGGCACCCTGATCTTGAGCATACGCTGGAGGTCTTAGAATGTATCACCTACAGATGGAAAACTATTTTACCCAGTATCTCAAGATAAAAACAAACACTTCTCATAAGAATGATGAGATCAGGGCTGGAGAGATGGCTCAGCAGTTAAGAGCACTGACTGCCCTTGCAGAGGACTCAGGTTCAATTCCCAGCATCCACGTGGTAGCTAACAACCATCCTGAACTCCAGTTCTAGGGGAATGTGACACCCTCTTCCGACCTCTATAGGCATTTGCATGACACAGGTGCACTTACATTCATGCAGGCAATACACTCATACACAAAATTAAATAACAGAATATTTTAAAAAGAATGACAAGATCAAGTGTTCAAATATAGTTCATTAAATTTTCAATACATCACATTGCCAGAACTAATATAAAATATTTTTAACTTTTTCCTCATTAACTTAGTAAAGTTTCCATTTTTATTCAGCATCAATATATCCCATACCAAATCATAACAAATCCAATTGTTCACAATTTACCACCATCAAATTGCACAACTATCTGACCTCTTGAGAAATAATCAGTACTTGTGCATCTAATCACAAACACACATAAATACTAAGGCAGGACATGGAAATGCCGTAGGAACTGAAGAGTGTAAATAAGTCAGAGACTCAGTCAAAGGGATGAAGCACACACTGTAGCAGTGTGTTACAACATTTACATTCGTACCTCTCTTTTTCCTTCGTTCTCGAATTATCTTCTGAGCTATCCTCCTCCAACGGGGTAAGGAACTCAACAACTTAAACTTAGACATTATAGAGAGGTCACTACAAACAGCAGGCCTCAATTCATTGAAGAGAAATCTCAAACGTTCTATGACGGGAGCACACACCTCCTTGTAAGACCGGCCCTGTTCTTGATGAGTCTGCAAAGTGAAATAGGAAAAGAGAACTTCACAACAAATGCTTTGACAACTGTCTGTACAGCACAAAAGAATTAAAATCCACTCACCTTGATGAGTGAACATTTGGCTTGGTAGACAACTCTACAAACATCCACAACAGACTTGGGCAATGTTCTGTGCTTAACTTGATCAATACCAAGTGTGCCAGTATGAACTAAAGAGAGTGCTACATGCCCTGTAAAACACGTTTTTACAAAGGGTGAGTTAGGAATTAATGTGCATCACATGTCATTTAAAAGGTCTACGATATAGTTAACACACATGGGTATTGAGCTTCGTACCTAAATCTTCATGTTTTAAGAGGCAACACAGCAGTAGGCGGCCAACCTCTTCCACTGGGTGCTCAGGAGGAAACGTGATCGGTGTGGTCAAGTGGCACTGTCTACTGTACCTCTCAATTTGACACAGAAAGTCCTGCAACAGAAAGGACTGGAGGTAACCTCAGAGCCTCCTGTCTACCTTCACAAATCTTAACATGCCAGAGCTTCTATATACCTGCAAATACTTGATACAAACCTCAGTTACATGGGAACAGAATCAATTCTCACCTCAAAACCAAAAATTGCCAAACAGTAAGCCAAGCTGTGCTATGCTCATCAAAGATTACAGAATGCTGAGTCAGAAATGGGGGAGGATCTGGCTCACCTTCACATTGTGGTCCTGGATATTATTGTCAGCGATGGCTTGCAGGAAAGCCTGGGAATGATCGCCCAGGGCCCATCTGTGAGAACAGAGTCGGGACTTGCTGACCGGCGTGCCCCCAGGAGAGCTGCAATGGTCCTCATCTTTCTCTTCATTATAGCTGTAGTGAATCTGGCTGGTCTGCAGACCTCCAGAGAAAATCGACGACTGCAGCCACTCTAGAAAATGCAGAAGCACTTATTAAGGAGAAACCCGAGTAAATGCTTTTAGAAGTAAACAACAAAGATTCTGAAGTGAATACTCAATTTCAAAAGGTAAATTCTGCGTCACTCATGAGTCACCTCTAACATACTTTCACTCTCTACACTATGAGAATACAAGTGATATTTTCTGATTATTCAGTATACCTTCAGCACGGTGTGACAGATTTACTTGTCAACCTGACCAATGTAGAATCCCCTGGGAAGAGAGTCTCAATGAGGACTGTCTAGATCACACTGGCCTGTGGGCATATCTGTAGATTGTTTTGATTACCTTAACTCAAGCGGGAAGACCCAGCCCACTCTGGGCAGCACCAATCCCTGGATTTGGATCCTAGTCTGTAAACTGGAAAAAGCGAGCTGAGAAACAGGCGTGCATGCATTCATTCTCTCTGATCTTGACTGGGGAACTGTGAGCTCTCATCTGTGGATGTGACTAGCTGCTTCAAGTTCCTGCCTCGAGTTCCCCACAACAGGCTGTAACCTGAAACCGTAAGCCAATTGTGCCTTTTCTCCCTTAAAACTGCTTTTGTTGGGGTATTTTATCATGGCATCAGAACTCAGTAGGGTAGTTCTGGCACAAGTCACTGGATGCATACGCTCTGCTAGGTTTCATAATACTGTGTGCCTATTTTGGAGATGGTTTGTATGTGCCCCAAGCATCATATATTGGGAGCTTGGTCTTTAATAGTACGATATTAAGAGGTGGTGGGACCTGTAAATGTGGGACCCAGTGGGAGGTTCTTAGAGGTCCCAGTAGCTGTATCCTTGGAAGAAACTAATATAATGCCTACAGGATCCAGACTGGCTCTAGAGAGACCAAGTTGTCTAAAAACCTGAGCCTCATGCCCAAATCCTCTCTGGCTTTCTGCATCACCCTGTGATCTTGCCCTCTCAGACGTGTCTACCATGATGCCATCTACCATGAAGTAACACAGCCACATGGGCCAGGCTGTAACAGAGCCTGGGTCATGCTATTTGTATTTTCAGTCTCCAGCACTGGGATCCAAAGAAATTTCTTCTTAGAAGTCACTTAACCATTTGTTAAGATCACAGAAAAGAAATTAATAAACTGCCTAAAAACTCACATACACAATATTCACAGGAAGTAGCAACATCTCTCCTTCTACAACTAAGCACTGAACTTCAACTGTAATAGTGCAGGCAGCAAAGGAGTAGAGCAGGCACAAGAGCTTGCAGCAGAATGAATACCATGATCCGAAGAGGGTGGAAGTGACAACTGAGCCAAGTTCTAGAATAAGACAGAAGAGCAGCGTGCCTGAAGGGTTTCTATATAAAGAACCTTCCTCAGAGCAATTCCACTTTCCAAAATGTTTACAAAATTTAAAAAGCAAGAGAATGTTTCAAACAACCGTGATCTTAGAGATGGACTGGAAAGATCTGTATGTGCTGTAAGATAGGATTGGCCAGGTCTGATAGGAATATGCTATTTTTTAGGGAAAATAGGAATATTAATTATAGATGTTTATGACTAGCTGAAAGAAACCACACTAAATTATTGGTATAGACATCATTACTTTTTTACTGGTGACATACTTTATCAAAAAGCTGCTCCTAACCCAAGCAATCAAATCCAGGATACATTCAGTGTTCTTATTGGGTATTCAGCACTGAAGTATTCAAGAGCTTCCACAAATGGCCTCATCAGTTCTTCTAAGACACAGATCTGATCCTAATCATCTAACTGTACATAAAACATGGAAGAACAACATCTTATCCCTAAAAGCCAATCTTCTGACCCCAGAATGGATCAGGTCCCACTCCAGGGCACACAGGGTCTTCCATTCCCTCAATCCTTGAGTTCTCCAGTCCCTCCTTTGTGATTTACATGAAAGTCATCTTCCACTACTGTGACAAGAACACATGAGGAACACAAGCAGCATGGAACAGTGTGCGCATCCAATGGTCTACTCCGCAGGAACCTGTGCAAGCACTGCGGCCACCTCACCTTCTCCAGAGTCACTCCAACAAGCAGCTAAAGGTTGCTGCCCTTCTCAACAGTGCCCTTCCCATTCTGTACTTGTGCCAAGTGTGCTCCCACACCCAGGTCCAGGTCTGCTGCTACCAGGGAGCTTGCCTTCCCCCTAGAACTACTTCTAATCATCTTCATCTCATCAATTACTGTAGATGCCCACCACAGTGACTGAAATCAGACTAGGTGACCCCAGACTTCTGCCAGCTCAAGAGTGCTTTAACTACCCTCCTGAGAGTCTTTATTGGAAGGTTAGTGTTTGAAGTTCATACAGAGTTTATATATGATAAGTGCTCAAGCACTTATAATAATATGGGAATTTTATTATTATTATAGTAAGAAAACAGCCCAGCACCCAAGACCATGTCCATGTTGACTGGTCCAGTAACAGGCTTCTTTTGATGCATGCAGAAACTAAGGAGGAGCAGACCACCTGCCTCAGCATTCCAGCCAAGAACTGTCTAATCCAGTCTGTGAACTCTCCCTTCCTCTAGCCTCTGCATGAATAAAGCCCTAAGAAATTTAACTGCTAGTGAGCCAAGGGCCAGGAATCAGTTAACTATTAGTGAGCAGAGCATTATTGTCCTTAAGAGACAAGAGAAGGTCACTACAATTTACTGCCTGCATCCTGACCTACTTCAAATGTTAATCTATTATCAGCTGAGAGCAGAGGGTCATCTTAGCCTCTCCATCCTGAGCACCCAACATAACTTGTACAAGCAACTCAATAGATGCTTCTGCATGGAAAAGTGAACAGATGACAAATGTACCACTAAATGAAAAAAAAAAAAAAACAACAACAACTTAATCTTATGGAAAAGAGAGCAACTTTGTCATTTTAGGTGGTTACAAAGGTTTCCATCTCAAAATGTATCTGATTTTAGGAAGAACCAAAGCACACTATATGTGATTTCTGGACATAGAGAAGGATATATCAGAGCCATTTGGAGAAGAACATGACATGAGACTACTCATGAGACATTCCTGCACACCTGTTAGCTTCCTCTGTGCCAAAGATCATGAAACAACCAAAGGTCACTGACAGCTACTTTCCACATGGCTAAGCCCCACTATCATTATTTTTCAATATCAACAAACTGGGTTGATATTATGCCCAGATCCCCCGAACTACTCTTACAAGCACTTGTGACTAAACTAAATGAAAATAACCTGCAAATTGGTTAACAGAAAGCAAAACCGTTCTTACTGGCACATTCAACCTCCACAGGAGATAGCGGTGTGCTCATTGCTAAATAAGAAGCATGTAATCCAAGAAGGAGGCCCAGGTTCCTCTCTGTGTCTATCAGAGGTGAAGACAGACTTCCCAGATCTGGTATGGTAACAACTTCTTGGTCAGGCTGGAAAAATTAATCCATTATCAGTTTGAGAAACAAGGTTAATTAAAAACATAACACCAAAATATCAACAACTTGTATCCTTAAGATCTACTGCTATTATAAGGACAAGACAGTGTCCTGTAACTACATCCTGTAAGGAGTCTATTGTAGAACAGCTAATTAACAGCACATAAAATCAAGTGGACAACAGAAAACAAATGCACACCCCTGGGGCATAAGGAGGGGGAACAGGTAAATAATTCCCTTGAAGAATCAAATAGATATTCCAAAAGGATTGTGCATGTTTCAGAAAAGGACAACAGATCGTTGCACGCTTAACAGCAAAAGCAATAAAAATACAGCAACATTGCTACAGAACAATGTGTTCAGGAAATATATCACTTCTGATAAAAACCAAATGTACTAAAAGAGCAAGCGTTCAGATGAAAATAATATTAAACTTTTCAAGTCACAAACAATTAGAGTTCATTTTCCCTTTTGTGAAATGCCTTGAGCCCTCCTCTATGGAATTTACTGACTTTTGTTGCCTCTGGAGAATGTAGAAATCTAATTCAAATATATATATACACACACACACGCACACCCCAAAAATCGTGAACATGCAACAAAGACATATTTCTTTCTGAAGAATAATAGTGTTATACAGTTCTTTCTAGAATAGTAAGGCATTCCAGAGTCCAATCTAAGCTTACAATTAAACTATGAAGACCAATGTTGTTCCTCTTTTGGGAACACTTCTGTATTTCTGACATAAAGGCAATTTTAAGGTAATTTTTCATACCAGCATAGCATAAATCTTAGCATAAAAAATGTAAATTAATTTATAGAAAAACCTCTAAACCAACTGTCTCCAAACAGTCCAGATATTAGTATATCACAGTAAAAAAAGTTATCCCATCACAAACACACAAAGAAGGCATTCTCTCACATGCCCCAATGTCACTTAAAGCAAGCACAAAGCCTCACCTCCAAATATTGGCCAACACAAAACGCATGCATGGACTCCTGTGTGTCCTCAAACTGCAGAGCTGCTTCCAGAGCCACCACTGGATCTTCCCCTGCAAACTGAGCTACAACAAAGAGGAACAGAGCAGTATGATGGCAATGCAATTTGTGCAGACAGCTCTTAGCAGAGATAGGTAGAGTAGGTAGAAGTCAGCTGGGTTAACTCCAAAGTGTGAGCTGCCAGTGATGATCTACCACCCTCTCCTCAGTCTTGTCTAGGCCAACTGAGAACTTATAACAACTTCTAACATGCATTAAAGAATGAAAATGGACAATGAGTCTGAATCTGTTGTTAAGACAGTCAGATATATTCTGTATGAAATCATTTGTAAGTTGAGGATTCTACTGAAAATAACACATGCTGCAACTTTTAATGATGGACTAAAAAGTGAAGCCTCACCAAGTATACTATTTCCTGTTAAGGACTGCGTTTGGAAGTCCTTTATATCATACACCTTCCCATCAATAACAGTCCAGAAGCCACCATCTTTATTGTGGTTTTCCAAATCAGCTTTGCGTATCAGTGTCACTTCCTCATTATTTCTACAGTTCTGGCCTGTGAAAAATGACTCTGTATAACAGAAACCAAACATGAGTCAACAGATCAAATGAAAATAACAAATCTATGAAAGACTAGGGAAAAACAGACAAACTCACAATCAATCACAATAAGAGAAAAATGTATTTCTTTTGTATCTAGCACAATATACAAAATTTCGATTAAAGAATTTTTTTTTTTTTAAATGGTGATACAAGCCTTCAACTCCCGCAACTGGGAAGCTGAAGCAGGAGGGTCAAGACCCCCGCCTAAGCTACATGGTGAGACCTTGCCTCAAAAAAAAAAAAAAGAAAGCCAAATCTGAGTATACGCACCAAGCCACAGAGCAAATCAGTTCAAACAAATCAAGACGCAGAGCACATGTATTGATGACTACAACACAGTTAAACCAGAATCGGGTAGTATCAACAAACTTGTCAACGTGTTTAAAGATACAGAATATACTTCTCAGTAACTGAAAATTCTGAGATAAAATGATTACAATAGAAAGATGAATAATAAAATTAGTGAAATTTAAAGCTGCATAACACAAAAAGCTATACTATGCATATTTACACCTCTGAATGTAAAACCTAAAGATTGCTTTTAAGCAAAATTCAATCAAAACAACAGAATTCTATTTATCTGTAGGGACACACACACACACACACACACACTGACTGTTTATGTTTGGAGACATAATACTATGTCTCCAAAATACTATTTCGTAATACTATGAAAAATGGTTCAAATGGATTGATCAAATGAAATCAAGCTTGTAGCATGCTCCTTCTATTAATATTATGTGCCAATATACCCAGGCAGCTGAAGACAGGATTGTTAGGGGACTTTATAGACTTCCATTAGTAAATGAACTCCCTTGTTCGTCAGAAGACAGAGTTGCTACACAATTTCTGAGGCCTCTTGGGAAAAAAGGAAGCATGAAAAGGGTAACATCAGACATTCTGACACAATAAAATCAAATACAAATCCAAGTCTCTAGACGGCATCAGAAGCTTAAACTGAAAATGACAGAACATTTTAACTACAAGAGAACACAACTAAGTTCAAAATATAAGGGATTAATCCAACATATACAATCTTGCTTCGAAAACAGCAGCAGAGAGAACAAAGGAAAACAAAGGAGAGGAGAGACTGGAGCTATGTGTACAGAACCTTTTTAGATCCCACTTTAAAATCTCTACCTCTAGTTACTTTGTAGATTGTCCAAGAAAACTTAACATGGACAGTGCAGTCAATTAAGGCATCGCTGTTAATCTTACTAAGCCAGCTTGATGGTACTATAATTTGGGGGTTTTAATTGTTATCATGCAAAAGAAAAGTGTCTGAAAATATTTTAAGAGATGTGTTTGCAGATAAGTCTAAGCCAGGACCCCAGCAACACTGAGCACACCTACGAATACAGTCCCAGCACGAAACCATAAACTCACTCAAAATTTTTTAGAATTTTTTAGTGATGAACTTTATAAATGTCATGTTGCAATGTCAAAATGTTGGACACACCTCACCTTTAAGCAATCCAATCAACAAGGCAGGAAAGTATGGAAAGGGAAACAGTGTGAATACTTCTGAAAGCCAGGTTTGCTGTACTATTTTCACTCATTTCATGTTAGTAAACTTTCATAATGAACTAATTACAAAAATGCTAGTGTCCTAGCAAACATCCATTTCTCAGTTAGAAAACTGCCCTAGACAAATATAATTTCTTACTGTATGCTAAATAAGGGTCCTTAGATTTACCATTCACCATTCAAAGAAGCTTCTTTTTGCAACAGATGGAGACTATTACAGAGTTTCATGACTGATCATACATAGAGAATTTGTGTCTGAGAGATGCCCAGCCCTAAGTGACACATCCACAGTGGAACCTCTACACCTAAGGCTCATGGAACACAGCAGAACAGGGGTTAGAGAGAATACTAGTGCTCAGCTCTCACCAGTGACTCTTCCTCATGCAACAGAGTGTGATGCACACAGAGGGCCATCTCTGGTCAAGATACAGAGAAAAAGACTGCAGAGTGTGTGTCTCTGGAAAGGACTCCTATATTAAACCTCACCCACCCATGGCTCCAGGACCACTGAAGGAGAAAGGGCAGAAAAAATGATAAAAGCCAGGGGTAGTGTATGAACATAAGGAAACAAAGTCTCCCAGGCCTTTGGGAACTTGCTCATATGAACTTGGAGCAATGGCAACAGCATGCACAAGACCCATGCAAAGTCATTAAAATAAAACCCCAGCACAGAACTAGGGTAATGGGGAGCAGGTCCCGAACTTAGCCAAGGAATTATTGGCAATTGATTACTGCGGGGTAAGGAAGAGTTGATCTTTTTTAAGGGAGTGATTCTAAAAATGGCTGAGTAGACTCCACTGGATGAACTTGCACGGTGGGACAGCTAGATACAAAAGTTTGACTCTATGGACCTTAACATATATGACAGAGTACATGAAATCTGGTGTGGGGAAGCTATGTGGGATGCCGATGGGAGAAATGCATAAAAATTATATATTAAGGGAAAAAAGGAAATTGTCAGATTAAAGCCTAAGAAAGGAGAAAAAATTAAAGAACAATGTATGCTGACAAAAAGACATACAGATCACAATGAAATCAGAAAGATATAAATAACTACATATTTGGACAAATAATTTCAACAACAGTATCAAGAACATTCTACGGAAAAAAAATCTTTTCAACAATGTTCAAGACACTGAGTATGAATTCTTTATACTACATACATAAACTGAACCTGGCACAGTGGCATACATCTACAACCTCAACATTCAGGAGGCTGACACAAGAACACACAAATAATAAAAACATTTTTTCCAAAATAAACACTATAAAGAAAAAGGCTTTGACGTAACAAATCAAATTCAATGTTCCCAATCAAATCTACCAGAGGAAAAAAATGACACTTAAGTTCATTCTTAAATAAAGCAGACACATGGTGCAAAGACAAGTATTAACTGAATTTAATGATAAAATAACATAAGCTTGACATCTAAGGCAATCTTCCTCAGAATTCCTGTCAGTTCCTGTTTTAGCTTGTGGTGTAGAGATAAGAGTGTAAAGGGGAAGGAAAGTCCAGCCAGCACAAGCTTTTATGAAAGCTGACCTATAATTCTGCTAATTCTGAATCCAGAAAACCAGAATTGGCAGAGCACAGGGACACAGCCTTAGTGTCAAAAATTCAACAGCTCAAAACAAAGACACATTTAGCCAAATCCAGGAATCCCCCACTTAAACCCTTGCAGTGGCCTGGGACACAACTCTCACCCATCGCCCCTGGAGGTCACTATTCCAAATCATAACTTCCAGAAATGCAACCTAGGAAAAGAGGTTTCAAGAACTTTCTAAATTTCAGAATTCAATAATCACTACAAGAAAAGTCTCACTTAAATGAAGCCTAAACCTCATCTTATTTGGGTTACCTTTCATTCCTACTTAATATGGCCATCAAAGGAAGTGGTCTTCCTTATCAAAGCTTTCTCTCACTCAGAAAGGAAAAAATAAGTTACATTAGACAAATACGCTTTCCTCAGAGAAAGCCTTTAGGTTAAGATGTCATACCCATAATGCCAGGCCAGGCCAACTCCTCATGATCATCCCGCTCCTTTCCTGGTGCCAAGTGGTTGAATCGATCCAGGTGCTCCAACAGGCCGCCCAGCAGAGGTATGGCTCCGGCCTCTTGCATGAGACTCGCATTTTTACTGAGCAGGAGCACAACGGAGACGACCAGTTCTGGAAGGAGTACACCTACATTAAAACAGAAAAATTAAAGTCACTACAAGCCTTACAAAATGCGCTAGAAATGCAGACAGAACAGTCACCAAGCATGTGGGAGGCCCTGGTTCAGGGCTGGAAAGATCATTAAAAATTTTTTATAATCTTGTTTAATGTTTAAATTCTAAGCGACAAAATATGGAAAGCATATTTCTACAAGACTGTTTTTGTTAATATTTTATTATTTTTATTTCATGTATATGAGTGTACTGCCCGCATGTATGTAAGTGCACCTGCGTTGTGCAGTGCCCTTGGAGATCAGAAGGCGGCATCGAATTCCCTGGAACCAGAGTTATAGACAGTAGGTGCTGAGAACCAAACCTGGGTCTTCTGCAAGAGTAGTCTAGTACTTGTAACCACTGAGCCATCTCTCCAGCCTGAGACATTTTTAAAAAGAGAATCATAGCAACCAAACTGAATTCTCCAGGTTACAAACACATTTTTCACAAACACCTGGGTTTCAAATACAGATCTATTAATTATGATATCATTTATTCAGAAAAGCAAATGCTAAGCAATATGCTTACTATCAGAAAACACTAAATAATGCTCTAATCTCACAAGATTAACATAATATTCTCAGAGCAGCAACTAATTTTTATGTTATCAAAGTGAAATTAAATAACCATTTACATCATTTAAGTACCAATAGTGGTGACATGCAGAAGGTACCAATGAGTACTAATAGTGGTGACATGCAGAAGGTACCAATGAGTACCAATAGTGGTGACATGCAGAAGGGACCAATGAGTACTAATAGTGGTGACATGCAGAAGGTACCAATGAGTACCAATAGTGGTGACATGCAGAAGGGACCAATGAGTACCAATAGTGGTGACATGCAGAAGGGACCAATGAGTACTAATAGTGGTGACATGCAGAAGGTACCAATGAGTACCAATAGTGGTGACATGCAGAAGGGACCAATGAGTACCAATAGTGGTGACATGCAGAAGGGACCAATGAGTACCAATAGTGGTGACATGCAGAAGGTACCAATGAGTACTAATAGTGGTGACATGCAGAAGGGACCAATGAGTACCAATAGTGGTGACATGCAGAAGGTACCAATGAGGAAGGGGTAGAAGGATAAAGATCGACTGTGATGTTCTGTATGAAGTACACAAAATTCAAAAAAAAGAAAACATGTATCCACTACATTGACTAATAGAGCAAGTTGTAATCTGGCCAAACAGAAGCATGTTTGTTGTTGTTGTTGTGCAGTGGGGGACCTCAAGATTGACTGTAGTTATGCCATGCCCCAGCTAAATCCAATAGTTAAAGCTAGAAGCAGCTAACTCAAAGTGTGGGAATGGAAAGGGCTGACCTGGCTGCATTGGTGTGGGTTTGAGAACAGGTCCACATGCGTTTGGTTGCTCCTGCTAACTGCAGATTTATGGCTTCTATACTTTCCCTACTTGGCTTGCGATTGTGGAATAGAAAGTATTAGAGAGGTTTTTCACCCCTATGCTTGGGAACTGAAACTTTTCACACCTGGATGTGTTTTTTTTCCTGTATGAAAGCTTACCCTAGGAAAGGCCTGGCACTGTACTTGGGACCAAATGCCCAGTGTAGTTGCTGGCTGGCTCAAAAGACTTTTTGGCAATTAAAAATATATATCTAAACCAGTATTTTCATTTGTATCAAAAGATTCCATTACCAGATTGTTTAACAGGGAGAAATGGGGGACGGAGGGAAGAGAAGGGGAAGGGAGGGAACTAGAAAATTCAGGATTACAGTGCTTACAGTACTGTAGGAAGTTCTATCACAAAAGGGTACATTCTAGCTTTCATTCATTCTCTTAAATAAACACGTCAGAGAACAGAAGGTACCGGTGAAATCTCCTTCCAGTATGCAGGCCACCTCGGCAAAGTGCTGCCAGCTGGTAGAAGCAATGTTGGCCGCCACAGGCAGTATGTCTCCAATGTGTGTGCACAGAAGGGCTGTGTACTTTTTCAGCAAGGAACCAACACCCATGAGCTCAGGGCCTTAAAGTAAGATTTAGAAAAGTTCATTTCCACTACTAAAGATGTACTCAAACTAAATTATTTCAGACTCAAGAACAGATTTTTTTTTTTTAACTTATTTTTCCCAAACATGAAGAGATTTAACCCTTAACTTTTGGCACTTTTTTGTGTCAGGTAATCTGAGATAATGATTTCACTGAAGTGCATATCCTGGACCATACAGTATCTGGAAGTTTGGATCTATAAATGCTAATGCCATATAACTTAAAGATTCTTTAAACTTTACATTAAGTAGTCATGTTCATTTTCTTAAAGCTTGCAGATTACTTTCAGTAAATGAAGTTAGGTATATTTCAGTCTTATAAAATCTTCTGCTCTCTGTCTACAAAGTTCTTAGTGGCTTCTTATTCCTGTGATTTTATGTCTTCAAGATCATTACTTAAAATCTCCCATCATTGATAAATGCCTAATTCCTTTCAGAAAGTAATTTTAGAGAAAACCATGGTTATGAAAACATTAACAAAATAGCAAACCATTTTATCCTTAACAGAGAAAGCTGTGTTCAAAGAGGGAGCTTCCCCTGAGTGCTTATGGAAAGGCACCATTCACGCCACCTCATATGCAACATGGAGCAGATATACATCCCTCTATTTTAGTGCTCAAAGGAATTATTTCAATTCTGTAGGTAAGAAATCCAAGCTCTAACAGCTGTTAAGCAGAATTAGAAATGAAACCCAGTCCTCTCTTCTGCCACACTCTGCCAGCTTCCCTGTGCACTACATGAGTAGTTTTCATGTCACTCATCCACATTCTGGAACTACTATGTGTGATAAATCTGACAGCTCTTCTATAATACTAAGCTGAGCAAAGGGGTCCATTCCTGACAGCTAAAGAATTTAAACAGACAATGAAGCAAAAACAGATAAACCTAATATAAAATATTTTATAAAAAAATTAAGACTCCAAAACTCATATTTAATATATAGTATGAGAACACTATCCGTACATATAGAATGAGCAGATTAAAAAAAAAAAAAAAGACTAAAAAGCTCAAAACATTCAAGCTACTTTCATGCTTTAAACAACTTACTGGAAATATCTGTGGTCTGACCATCACTTTCTTCTGGGTAAAGCTTACTGATGAGTAAGCGCTGAAAGCGCAGTAACAGATCCAGTGAGGCAGACCTTTCACAACTATGCTGCTCAAAGTCCAGACACGATGAAATACGACGGGCAACATCTTTCAATCTGGCTACAGTCTGAGAAGCAATGTTTCTAAAGTAAGGGAAAAAGAGTCGAAAATTAAACAAGTTATTTCTGTTCTTTTTTTAAAAAAAAAAAAAAAAAAGGCATGACAGAGTAGCACATGACAACAGGAACTAGCTAGAAGCACTGAGCATACACCACACGTGATGTCAGGTCAATCTGCAGCAGGCCCAGCCTCATTCCAAACTGAGCAGAGGTCAAAGACATAACAAAGGCCCCACTGCTCTACAAACTTGTTCCTATAGAGCTTACACAATGATCTAAAATAAGACTAGATCTTGCTCAGAAAGGAAAAGTTCTATATAAACATTTTAAAGCAAAAACAATCATGTCAATATTTTTCTCCCAATCTGTACTGCAATTGTGATCTGTTCAAAAAGACAAGATACACCCACATTGCTCCATCTGCCTTTCCAAGTCTGTCTTCAGCACCTATTCACAGATAGCATTCAGGTATGGAACACGGGAGTTCTCTGAGCAAACACAAGAAAGAATAAGGAAATGAGAATAAACAGCCCCAGGTCAGCATTAACAGGTAGGTGCCCAATGAACACAGCAGCTTCAGTATCAACTATACAAGGTGCCTGAGCTGTGAGCCTCAGCATGGGTAGAAAGGTCCATCTGCCAAGCACATAGAGGAAGGGAGGTTCCTGATTCTATGAGCAAGGAACAAAAGCAGAAAGAACAAGAGTCAGAAGTAGGGAGGTGCTTCAGAGTCACGTGATAGGATGAGGCTCCGCAAGGAGTCACAGAGGTTTTTGGGGTAGGAATCATCCACATATGAGAAGGGTAATTCTGAGATTAGCATGAAGATGATTTAGAAGGGACAGGGAACACCAGATGGGACACTGCCATGTAGACCCAAGTGAGCCAGGCCTGGAATCTGGTACTGAGAATAGAAAGCAGGGAGTGCGCATTAGTGAGGGTGAATGAATGGGGAGAAGGACAAGAGCCAAAGTGTCAGGCCTGATTCCAGTACAGCTACTAAATCAGATCCACCCACCTCGGTCACAGCCCCAACTCAGTCACAGCCCCCAAAAGCTAGCCTAGGGACTTCTGCATATCAGAAAGGTCAAAGGCATGCTTTGGACTCCACCTCTGTAATTCCCAATATTGAGGAAAATTACAAAGAGCACCTATCTGTGGTCCACACCATGAAACTTTCAGAGAGTGAATGAGTGCAGGGTAGGAAGAAGGATGCAAATGGTCAGGAACCCCACAGTTGTTGAACTCAAAGTCTTCCTAAGAGGTAGCATCTCACCCTAATCACACACAAAGTGAACACACAGTGGGGTCTGGGCTACCACTTGACCCCACCTGTCAAAATCACTACCTGACAACACTGTAACAGAAGAAGCAGGTCTAGAATCTGGTACTTACAGTAAACCTTAAGGAGCAGAAGATAGTAATAATACTGTATAAAATGTCTAACTCATCTCCTTATAAGATTAAGATCATAATTAAACATGAAATAGGGTTCACTAATTACAAAAATGTCAGCACTCTACTTTCACACTGTTAACATAAACTAAAAAGTTAGTATTCAACCTACTTCCACTTATTTTTGGCAACCAGTTTCCTCAATCCACATTTTCTAAGAAATAAATGACATGGAATGTTTCTAAATTCTCTTGTATCCCTAGACTGTTTTATAAAAACTGGACCAAATGAGTCACCATTTAAAGAATATCACCACCATTTAAAGAATAAACTGTTACTGAAAAAGAATTATGTATGCTTAGGAATAAGGAATGTATATGCATATATATGTATAGATATATGCCTTGGCTCTCGCCAAGGTTAGCTTCCACTGATGATCTGAAGCCAGGTAGCTCTCACCACCTCCTAAGACGGCCTTCCAAAGCAGCACTCACTAGTCCTTCCATTCACTTTAGTTTTAAGTTAAAAGTGGTTGCATCTTTAATCCCAGCACTCAGGAGGTAGATGAAGGTAGATCTCTTTGAGATCAGGGCCAGCTTGGGATAGATAGATAGATAGATAGATAGATAGATAGATAGATAGATAGATAGATAGATAGATAGAAAGAAAGAAAATTCCAGGCCAGCTAGAGACAGGGAAACCCTGTCTCAAAAAAAAAAAAAAATCAAATGTTTTATAAAGTAGCGTGCACACACACACACATATATATATATAATTTTACATATATAAATCAATGATCTATGGAATCTGGTAATGATACAATATTCTAAAAAATTACCTTCACCTAACTGTTTTAAGTTGTTTATTAATGTTAAGAATCTTTTTACAGGCTAATTGCACACTCCAATTTTTCTGTCAAAATCTTACAAATGTCTTCAGATCTTCATAGCCTCTCTTCTTACCCATGATACAGAATCTTTTCTTTGCTCCACATACTATCCTAGGTAATTTGCAGAGTACTTCTTCAAGACTGTCACAAATCCTTGAAACTGTTAGATTTCACTAAGTTAATGTGAAAATAATAATTGCTGATTAAAACATAACTCAGCCAGTAATACTTTTACCTAAGAAGCTGCTGTATGAGTTGAACTAGAGGCAAACACTGTTTGCCAGAAGATTCATAGATGCCCGTATTGATAAGGTCTTTGTCCAGAGGAGTCCTACTTCTGTGAAATGTTGAGGCATTGGCTTCCTGTTCATCAATTTCTTTTTCCTTCTGTGCTTCCTTTTTGGCTTCAATATCCTGCAGTTCATGAAACAAACTGGTAAGCAGTGACCTTATTAATTCCACAGGCTAAGCCTACCTCCACTTGCCCAGTTGCTCAGCATCTGGAGGCTGATGCACATAACTGGCAACACCAACTGCATATCCTGCTAGAAACCTCACCTCTCAGCTGCTATGCTATTATGCACATTATTTGCCATGGATCCAATGGCCAGCCTCCCACTGCAATCACCTTCTGATCATCCTGGCTTTTTCTGTAAGGTCACTGAAATCTTTATCCCTGCTACTGGCTCTGACAAACACAGTGTGAACTGCCTTCAGTACACAGAGCCTGTCTACTTTGTAAGGATAGGGAAGAGCTGTATCATACAAGCTAGTTCAAATGTAAGAAGCAAAGGCACTCTAGGAAACTGTAAACATGCATGCACCCTAGGACTCAACAAATACCACTCTATTTATTTAAGGGGGAAAATATATGCTTAAAGAACTTAAGACCCATTTTTTTTCATCTGATCCTTAATTAACTATATGATCACAGTAGCCATGCATAGTCAAAACCAGAAAATCAAACATACTTCAATAGAAGACTGAATAAACCAACAGTGTTATAACTACTCAATAGAGTATGTCTCAATAATAAAAACAAAGTAGGAACATATCAAATGGCAAAGGTGAATGAAAAACCATCTCAAGAAAAGAGGTACTAGCATCCACTATGTGATTCCACTTACACAACACTAAAAGCAGGAAATCTAGAGGCCAGAAAACAGCCTGACTGAGTGCAAGGGGGCACAACCTTACTAGGTGATGAGAATGATCGATGTGGTGAGGGGAATATCCGTCAAGTTCACTCAGGCAGACACAGTAGGATTTCTGTATCACAAACACCACTTCAATAATTTTTAAATTAGTAAAACCAAAGAGTTTTAAGTATTTTTAAAAAAATTGTATGTTAACTAAAAGCTTAGGGTTTGGGTTCTTGGATGACCATGATTTATATGTATATGGATATGTGAAGTGTACAATGTTTCCGATCTCAGACCCACACGAAGTAAAATCTCTCATTGGCTCCTACCTACTCCTAGGGCCATACCTGGATTTCTGCAGTAATGGCTGCATTTAAGGCCGACTCTAGTCCTCCATCAGCCATCAAGCTGCCGACCAAGAGATCAATCATAAACCGACGACCTGGACTTATGTTCACTTCATTGCCTGAAACTGGAAAAGGAAGGTGTTTTTTTTACCAATTTGAGTAACTGCCATCCCCCTCCCTGACATTCCTATTTGTGCCCAATCCTTCTCCTAACACAAGCCCACCTGTGCAAGGCAACAGTGCAGAGAGAGCACGGGCCCGCTCCTCAGCCGTGGGCAGAAGCACAGACCAGCCGCTCTGCAGCACAGCCTGGGCAGCTGACTGCACGGTGCTCAGCACACCTGCACTGCTGGCCAGGGTCACCACAGTCTGCTTCAGGCTGTTCAAGAGGACACTGCCCAGACCTAAACCAAGGAATTCCGGGTCAACCTGGTGACTAATGGCAGCATGCAACTAAAAGAAAAAAGAAATTGTATTTAGAACCCCTAAAAGCAAATGTATTTTTCCAAAGTCTAATAAAAGACTGAATGATAGCTAATTTGAAATACCATTTATGTAAACATAACTAACCTCTCAGTACAAGCTGCATATCCCTTATCCAATATGCTTAAGTGTTTCAGATTTTGGATATTTTCAATTTTGGAATACTTGAATATATACGAGTTCCCTTAGGGGCTTGCATCTTACACAAAATTCATTTGTGCTTCATATATACCTTACACATGTAGCTTAGAGGTACTTTTACACAGTTTTAAATATCTTTTCACTGAAGTAGTTAGTATACACTGAATTTTCTACATATTAGCACTGAAAAAATTTTTAATTTGGAGCACTTCAGATTCTAGATTTCCAGATTAGGGAGATTCAATTTACATGCATTTTTAAAACTGGGTTAACCTTTTTTCCCCACAGTAGCTGAGAAATCTCACTATCAGGTACTTTATAAGAACATTTTTTTTTAGTTAAGCTATGACTATGCATATAGCAAAGTTCAAAATCAACACGAAAGACTAAGCACTGTAGAAACACCAACCATGAACCCACTGTACCAAACAGAAATATGGATGTGAACAATCACTGTTAAAACTAGTCAAACTGAGACCACATAAGTAATCTCCTTCAGCACAAACTAGGAACTAACAGACACAAAAGGAGCTAAAGGATTCTAAGTTCTAAAGGCAGAACCCAGCCTTTCTGCTTCACAACCACCTCCAACAGGGACTCAAAAATGGCCCCTAAACTGCCTACAACCACTCACCAAACCTGAGCTCTTCCCAGAAGTCTGCTGCTACTCAGGATCACTTGTTCACCAGCCAAGTGTGGCCAGAGTGCCACACTACTCCTATGCCAGGTTTCCAGCACAAAGAGACCTCACTAGGAACCAAGGAATCAGCCTGGCTTTTGAGTAGCTATGAAACAGTATCTACCACACATCTAAGCACAGATAACACAGGTCAGAAAATGAGCACTGAAACTCACTAGAGGCTGCCAAATCCTAGAACACAACAGAAGCAAATGTCAAGCTGCTTACTGAGGCTTGTTCAAAGGACAGGGAAACCCGTGTCAACACTCCCTAAAGGTGACCTCACTATCAATAGGGACAAGGCATACTCTGCTACAAACCATCATGAGGGAGAATCAAAGTCAGAGAAGAAAACCACGTCCCAAGAGGAAACCATGTGTCTCAAGAGATGGTGGCAATTTTTTTAAAAAATGAAATTTAAATTTTATTTTGTATGTATATGAGTGTACTGCTTGCACATATGTAAGTGTACCCAGGAATGTAATGCCTGCATAAACCAGAAGAGGGCATCGGATCTCCTGGAACTGGAGTTACAAACCCTTATTAGCCACCATGTGGCTGCTGGGAACCAAACCAGATACAGATACTCTGTAAGAATAGCCAGTGTTAACTGCTGAACCATCCTCCAGCTCCTGAAAATTTAAATTTTAAAAAAAACTGGCACACACAAAATAAGTATATGTAAAATGTTCTTAGAAATGGCACTTCAGGTAAATGTGCTTATCACCAAGCCTGATGACCCAAGCCCTAGGACTCCATGGTAGAAGAACAAACTCCCACAGAATGTCCTGTGACCTATACACACACACACACACAGATACACACACAGTAAATAAAAAACTTGTAATAAATAATTAAAAGAATTTGCTGTTCTCCAGAGGAAAGGAGTTCAATACTTAGCACTACATCAAATGGCTCACAACTGACTGTTAACTCCAACTCCAGGGGAGCCAATGCCTTCTTCTGACCTATACAGGGACCCGCACACATGCACACACTAACAAATACACATAAATAAAAATAAAATCTTTTTAAGAAGAGAAATTATGGAACAGAACTCAAATAACAAAACTATAATGACCAAAACAAAAGCCTCAAAAAGACCCAATTCTAGAAATAGAAAAATAGTTACAAGAATAAAACCCTTAAGATGAAAGTGTGTGGAATCAAGCAGACTCCCTCCTGCCTTGTCCACACACCGGGTCCCGGCCTCAAGCAATATTCATGATTTCTTGCTCGTGTGCACAGTAGCTCCAAACTTGCAAAGGGCTGTGGAAATGGACTTGAGTTAGTATCTGTGAAGGGTTCCAAAAAACATTTGTTAAATAAATGGATAATTCATCTGAGCTAAAGGTAGGATTTCTGAAGGAAAGAACTGAGTAAATCACTTAGAAGTTAGAACAAAAAGATTAAGAGATAAATGGCAAGAGATAAATTTTAAAATATCAAAGAATCATATAATGTATGGAATAAAAAATAAGCTCAACATGTATTTATCGGGCTTTCTCTAGGGGGAAAATAGATAAAAAGAAGAGGACAATTTCAAAGTTAATGGAGCTCTGTGAGTTGAAGGCCAGCCTAGTCAAGTTCCAGGCCAGCTGAGGCTACATAGTGAGACACTACTTCAAACAAAAAACTTCACCTGGACAAAATATGTTAAAACTAGAAAACAAAGGCCCAAAAAAAGAAGCCAAAAAAACTCCTGAAAGGTTAGCAAAGAGAAAGACCTATTAGTTACCGAGTCTCAGGTACACCTACAAACGAAAGATTTCTCATTAACTACCAGAAGACAGATGTTCAGTAGAACATCTTCTAAGTGCTAATACAAAAGGAGACCGCCTGGGGCTGGGTGCAGCTCAGTGGTAGACCACTTGCCTAGTTATGTATGATGCTCAGCCTAAATTCACACTCAGCACTTGGGGGTGGGGGAGTGGACAGAGACAGACACATGGGACAGTGACAGATGGACACAGCTCAAAAGTAGAAAGCTAAGCCTTAACAAATTATCTTGAGAGGCTAAAGTTAACAAACTTTTTCCAGATTCTACATCTCACATGCCCCGAAGGAAAAAAACTTTATTCACAAAGGAAGAATCTCAGGAAATGAGCTAAGACAGACTATAAAGCAAGAAGGAAAGCAACTAGCTAATGGGGGGAAAAAGACAACACCCAGAGTAAGTATGGTCTCTAAAACTGGTAACCTAGAATAAAGGTAAACAATAACGCCAATATTTCATCAACCCTAAAGCACTTTTTGTTTTACAATCCATAAAATCAGAGTATATCCTAAAATTGTGATTTGAATATTCTCTTTCAGAGGCACACAAAATAATAGTACTTCCTAGATCTAATGTAATAGAGTTTAGGTTCATCCTGAAACGGGGGAAGGGAGTGACGGGGAGAGGTAAGTGATTCTACAGCCAATGCTCAGTGTGAGGATGTGAGTACACTGTTGTAGGGAGCCTAGTTTATGGACAAAGCTTTCACAGTCCCAAAATAATCAAGCCAGCACTGGTCTCTCGGCTGGGGTACACCTTCCCTACCACCCACTGTCTACACAGGCATTTCTCCACACAGCCTCTCCCCAGACGAAGACACAGCACGAAGGCAGAGCAGCAGCACAATCCATCCCACGCTGACCTGCATGCCATGACTGACTTCCAGGAAAAGCATAAGCCTTACACATAGTACTCATCATAATCTGATACTTTCAAAATACTTTAAATATTTCACTACCAGTTCACTACAGGCTAAAACTCACATCTTTCAATGTGTCAGGAAAATACCTAAGACATTTATAAAAAGAGTGGGAACAAAGGAGGGGTTAACACCTGAAGTCGCAGAAGATTCAGCGTCGCCACAGCCATGCACTCCTTCTCCTGGGGTGGGGGCCAGTCGGCGGTGCCATCCATCCCCTCACTCACTTGCCGCAGCAGGAGATCCAGCTGCTCAAAAGTCATTGAGCAGATGTCCACCACAAAAGGAACTCGGAGGCCAATGGACCACTCAGAACAAGATGACCAAGCAAAGCTCTATGAAAGAAAAGGGAACTTAAAATGAATCCATAAGTTCAGCAATGTTCATAAAGTTCCAAAAAAATCCATAAAGTTCACTCTGCAGGAGAGACTTAAACTTGTGTGATGCAAATGCCTCAAGTTATGACTTAATTCCCCAAATTCATTGCTGTATGGCTCACAGACCATCTCAGACTTGTTTTCCAATTTCACCATTCCATCTCATTTTCCACACCTTAAAAAGTAAAAAGTTTTTTCCAAAACTCTTTTCACTCACAAAATTACTAACATGCAGAGAGGTGCTCAATTGTAACTGTAAGTAGAAAATGCAGTAAGTAGAAAATACAGAGAGAAAACCGGAGAGAGGAGACAAAATAGAGAAAACCGGAGAGAGGAGAGAATATAGAGAAGAGACAACCAGAGAGAGGAGAGAATATAGAGGAGAGACAACCAGAGAGAGGAGACAAAACAGAGGAGAGACAACCAGAGAGAGGGAGAGAGGAGACAAAACAGAGGAGAGACAACCAGAGAGATGAGACAAAACAGAGGAGAGACAACCGGAGAGAGGAGAGAGAGACAACCCGAGAGAGGAGAGAGAGACAACCCGAGAGAGGAGAGAGAGACAACCCGAGAGAGGAGAGAGACACACAACCCGAGAGAGGAGAGAGACACAACCCGAGAGAGGAGAGACACACAACCCGAGAGAGGAGAGACACACAACCCGAGAGAGGAGAGACACACAACCCGAGAGAGGAGAGACACACAACCCGAGAGAGGAGAGAGAGAGAGACAACCCGAGAGAGGAGAGAGAGAGACAACCCGAGAGAGGAGAGAGAAAGACAACCCGAGAGAGGAGAGAGAGACAACCCGAGAGAGAAGAGAGAGAGACAACCCGAGAGAGGAGAGAGACAACCCGAGAGAGGAGAGAGAGAGACAACCCGAGAGGGGAGAGAGACACAACCCGAGAGGGGAGAGAGACACAACCCGAGAGGGGAGAGAGACACAACCCGAGAGAGGAGAGAGAGACAACCCGAGAGAGGAGAGAGAGACAACCCGAGAGAGGAGAGAGAGAAAACCCGAGAAAGGAGAGAGAGAAAACCAGAGAGAGGAGAGAAAGGAGAGAAGGAAAAACCAGAGACAGGAGAGAAAACCGGAGACAGGAGAGAGGAGAGTAAACCGGAGAGAGAAGAGTAAACCGGAGAGGGGAGAGACGAGAGGAGAGAAAACCGGAGAGGGGAGAGATGAGAGAAAACCGGAGAGGAGAGAGAGGGGAGAAAAAAGGAGAGAGGAGAGGAGAGAAACCGGAGAGAGAGGAGAGAGGAGTGATAACCGGAGAGGGGAGAAAGGGGAGAAAATAGAGGAGAGAAAACCGGAGAGAGGAGAGGAGAGAAAACCGGAGAGAGGAGAGGAGAGGAGAGGAGAGAAAACCAGAGAGTAAATAGAAAACCGGAGGGAGCAGAGACGAGAGAGGAGAGACAACCGGAGAGAGGAGAGACAACCGGAGAGAGGACAGAGAACCGGAGAGAGGACAGAGAACCGGAGAGAGGACAGAGAACCGGAGAGAGGACAGAGAACCGGAGAGAGGACAGAGAACCGGAGAGAGGACAGAGAACCGGAGAGAGGAGAGAAAATAGAGAGCGGAGAGAGGAGAGAAAACCGAGGAGAGCGGAGAGAGGAGAGAAAACCGGAGAGAGGAGAGAAAATAGAGAAAACCGGAGAGAGAGAAAACTGAGGAGAGAGAACCGGAGAGAGGAGAGAAAACCAGAGAGAGGAGAGGAGAGAAAACCGGAGAGAGGAGAGGAGAGAAAACCGGAGAGAGGAGAGGAGAGAAAACCGGAGAGAGGAGAGGAGAGAAAACCGGAGATAGGACAGAGGAGGGAAAAATAGAGAGAAAACCTGAGAGAGGAGAGAAAACCGGAGAGAAGGGAGAAAACCGGAGAGAAGGGAGAAAACCGGAGAGAAGGGAGAAAACCGGAGAGAAGGGAGAAAACCGGAGAGAGGAGAGGAGACCGGAGAGAGGAGAGAAAACCGGAGAGAGGAGACTCAGGAGGGCTTTCAGTCACACTGAAGCAGCTTGCCTTTATTAAGTCTCCCCTATTTATATTGTAAAGTAAACAATACTGACACAGGCAAAATAACTTAGGATATGATTGGCTTCCTTCAAAGATCTTCATGTGACCTCAGTCTTAGGTGAAAAATAAACTTCTCATCAGATGTAAATCATTTTGCCTAATGAAAACTCCTGCTTCCAACAGCACTTCTGTGCACGAGATTGTCTTCTGCCTAACCCAAAACTAGGGCATAGTTCAAGGCAGGCACATGGCCCCCGACATTGAACAAACCTTTTAAAATACCAAATTTGAGGGTACAGTTTAAGCATTACCTAGAGGAGAATTTACAGAACACACTCCTTAATAGACTTCAGTCTTTAGAAGGGCTAAACCCAACAGGCCAGGATTCCTCTTTAAATAACTAGAAAATGAAGAGAGCCCAAAGCAAGTTCAAATAAAAATTAAAAAGGCAATGCACTTAAAAGCAAAAAATAAGGGAAAAATAAATTGAATAGTTCTTTTGAAAAATGAAAATAAACCTCTAGAAAAACCGACCAAAAAATATACAAATCATTGAATCAGAAGTGAAAGAGAGAACTGTATAGCAGACCAGGCAGACCTCCAAAGCTGGAAGGGGAATATAGGAAAAACTGCACATAAACTGGACAACTGGCTGGAATGGGACAATTCCCGAGTGCCACAACCACAAAAACCTACCCAAGTAACGGAAACCAGAGACGCTTATCTGTTAAAGAAATTGGGCTTATAGTTATTAGTTTTTGGAGAAACAAATCTCTAGGTTCAGACAAATTCACAAACATTTAAAAAAGAAATAGCATTAATCATACACAATCTCTTCTAGAAAATAATTGGGAACATGATCCAACCCTTTCCATGAGACTAGCTTTACTCTGTTGGAAAATCAAGTTTAAAATATCACAAAGGAAGCCACACACCAATAACTCTCGTGAGTGTCAACACACAGAAATATACATACAAAACAATAAAAATATTAGCAAGTCAATATTCAGCAACATAAAAAGGATAATAAATCATAACTAAGTAAGGATTATAGCTGTAATGTGCATATTATTCAACACTGAAAAATCATTTTCAATGACAACAAAATAACCCTCCATGGGGCTAGAAAGATCATTCAGCAGTTAAAAGCACTGGCTGATCTTGGATCTTGCAGTAGACCCAGGTTCAATTCCCAGCACCCAAATGGCAGCTAACAACCATCCATAACTTCAGTTCCAGGGAATTCAACACCCTCTTCTGACCTCACAGGTACACTTACATACATGTAGGCAATACACTCATTCACATAAAATAAATAAATAAATAAAATATTTTCTAAAAACTCACCATGATTTATATAATGAGAAAAACATTTGACAAATTTCAATATCCATTCTGAGTACTTTCCAAAAATAAACAACCCATAGCCAATGTTGAGGACAAGAGAGAGAGAGAAAAGGAGGGGGAGGGGTAGGAGGAGGGAGAGAGGGGGAGAAAAGGGAAGGGAGAGAGAAGAAGAGGAGAAAGGGGGATAAGGAGAAAGAGAGAGGAGAGAGGGAGACGAGAACATGCTGTCTCGGCACACATGACTACATGAAGAAAACACTAAAAGAATACAACAAAGCTTACAGAAGTTTGAGACAACTGTGAGACATAAGGACAGTACACTAAAATTGGTATTTCTACATATGAGCACAGAACACTTAGAAACCAAAACTAAACAAAATGCCAAACCTAAGTACCTGGGCAGGCCCACAGGCAATTCCAACTATGTGTTTGGTGTCCAGTCCTGGCAGTGCAGCAGGTTCTGGCTTGGTCACACGCAAAGTATCAAAGTGCTGGCACTGGTCATTGCTCCCCCAGCTGTGCACCTCACTGTCTTCTGTCAAAGCAAGGCAGTGGGTAGAGCCTGCAGCCACATCAATCACCTTCTTCCCTAGAGGAAAGATGAGTGCAGACACAGTGTCACTCATCTGACTTCTATTCCAAGGACATCTGTACACAGCTACTAGAGGATGGAAGGCATACAGTGTAACTTAAGACAAAATGTGTTCCTTTACTATGAAGACCAATTCATTTGCTTTGACTATGGTACTAAACCTCATGTTTTGTCAGCTGTAACATCACAGTCTACAAATGAGCTAAAGGTACAGTATGAAAATCTGTGGTTTTGTCTATTCGTTACTCAGATTTTTATTTTAAAGAGATAGTATGATTTACTTTTAGTTCATATTCCCAGCTTTACACTTATAAAACACACATACTTACACACACACCATGAAAAGACATAATTAGGAGTATCATAGGATTGAACCTAATCTGTTACTCCTCAGCACTGTTCAACGATTTTGGTGGAGAGAAAATATTTAATGTAGCACTTCATAGGAAGCTAAAATTTCACCATAAACACTATCTTTAACTCCTGTGAGAGATAGGTTTGTAGATGGGAAGAACTGTTTTCGTTTTTTATTAAGATTTATTTTTATTTCCTGTGTATGAGCATTTTACCCATAAGTATATATGTGTACTAAGGCCAGAAGAGGATGCCAGATCTCCTGAATTTGGAATTATAGACAGTTGTTAGCTGCCACATTGGTGCTGGAACCAAACCTAAGTCCTCTGGAAAAGCAACCAATGCTCTTAACTACTGAGCCAGCTCTCCAGCCCAATAATTATTTTTTAAACATGCTCAGCTGCCAAAACAGTCGTTTATTTATTTACTTACTTATTTATTTATTTATCAATTATTTGGCGAGCATATGGCAGCACAAAAGTGGAGGTAAGAGGGCAGTTTTGTGGAGTCAGGTCCTCCTTCTGTCTTTACATGGATTCCAGAATCAAGCTCAGGTTATTGGGCCTGCACAGCAAGGACCTCTGCCAGTCGAGCCAACTCACCAGCCACAAATCTGGCAAGTACTTAGGTTGGTGAGATGAGGGTATTTTCAGTTATTAGATTATATTCTCCAGTCCCAGGAATAGCTGTGCAAAGCATACTCTGCACTAAGTACGTTCTGAACAGAAAATCTCTTTTCACAGGATCACAAAATCACATTTTAAATATTTCAGTATTTTTCCATTTTTGTGCTGTTTGCAAGGCATTAGGACTCTTCTTATTGATAAATCTAATATAATCAACACAAGGAGTGTTTCCACAGAGTGACAACATAAAATGCCACTGAAGAACCACTATAGAACATTCTACCTGAAGAGCCTACCATGAGTTAAAAACAAAAATATTTTATCAGCAGTAATTTAAATATTCTCATAGTAAGCTATTATTACTTCTAGTAAATGACTGGTGATTTCCTTTATTAATAGAAAAAAATATAAATAAAAGGCAAATTAAATTCCAAGACTTGCATACCATGGCTAATTGCATACCACAACTCATTTCAGAAACTTGGAAAATAATAAAGACCTGATCAATGCAGACGACTCCTGGTGATCTACAGATATTAACATGCAATAAAATAAAACTGACTGAAAAACTGACAAGTCTTACTTAAAAGTCCTCCTTCCAAACCCTCTCAATAAAGGAGCAAAAACAGAGAAAGACATGAATGGATCCACCAAACCAGTCCTTGCACCAAATGCAGCCCAAGTCCTGTATTTGCGAACAAACTATGGAACACAGCAGGACCACACCCTTACATATTTATAATCTATCCTTAAAAAAGAGACTGCCCTTCCCTGAACTAAACAGACCACTAAAGGCCCCACCTGACACAGGTGCACTGACCACCTCCCCTCACTCACTGACCACGCCCTTCTTCCCTGCTTTCTTGTCAACTTGCCAGGACTTTACAGCTCCCCTTTAAGATGGAAAAGAGCTACGATCCCACCAGGTTGATCAGTATGAAAAACATTTTCTCCTTTATAAAGCCCCTTCCAGGACCTAGTTGCCATGGTTTTAATGGCACCATGTCATTCATATCAGAGTGCCACAAAGCTTGTGGGGAATCTCTCACTGGTGGCCCACCCTGTGACCCAATGATAGCACCACATTACAGAGGTCCTGCATACATGCCTACACACAGCTACCTTCTTTACTCCTTTGTAACTAAGCATGTACAATGTATCTACCAAGGACAAATTCAAATCAGACCAAGCCAGTGGGGGTGAGGGAGTCAATCCCATTTCCCACTGTGGTCCTAAGCACTGTACGTATCTAAGGTCTACAGCAATGTCTGCGATATAAGCACTTTATAACCTCACCAAGCAGAAACTAACATTGAACCCAGCTTGCAAAGTGATGAATGGATGCTTGAAAAACACTGTCCAATGTTAATAACACTGAACAGATTTCAAGTTGAATTTGATGAGAATAATTTTAGACCACTTATCAGAAAATATGAATACTTTCCAATTATCTACATCTATCACGCTGTTAGACATTTCCAATGACAGTCCATTCATAAAATGAATGGTTTCAGGTTAGGAAAAGATAAGAAACCCCTGTAGATTACTAAAGAAGCTATTATTAAGGGTTTTAAGTTTGCATCTTTAGTCACCTTGCAAACCTTCCAAGAGTTTGGGATAGCGGACGTGTTCTTCTGTTCCATGCCCAAGTCTCTGATTGTCACCTTTTCCCCATGAATAAACTTGGCCATCTTTTGTCAAAGCAATAGAAAACTGACTTCCACAGCGGACTTTGACGACGTCTAAGTCTTGAAGCTTTTCGATCAGCTTTGGAGTTTTACAGCCATCACTCCCACCTCTACCCAACTTCCCATAGTCACCGTCTCCCCAAGACCACACTTGGCCTAGAAAATATAAATATAATTAGGTTAAAAAATAATAATCACTGCACATTTTGATGGAAGCTTTAAATGACTGAAAATAATATAACCCATAAAACACACAAATAAGTATCAGCAATATACATAGTTAATACTGACAAAATGTAATCTAGTTCATACTTCAGATTGATAAATTAGCAATTTTAAAAGGAAAGCTAGTTTTTCTTTTAGTTTCAACTGAATGGAAAATAAGTCCTGACTCTTACTTCTCTGGGCCCCAAACTATTGCTTCAACTAAATATTGAACACAGAACAAAAACTACACTGTTCCTGAAAAGATGAGCAAGTACGGAGGCCTGTGGCACATGGCAAGGCCTGCAGCACACTGCTGCATTCTGATGACCACTCTGTACTTTGCACACTGCTATCCCCACCATACTGTCCACAGGCCAACTTTTTCACCACAGTCCTTTCCATTTTGCATGTGTCAATGCAATTATGTAATTATAAACTGCAAAAGTAAGAGTATTCTTTTTAATCTGAGAATCAAGCTGAATACTTTGCAAAACACTAATAAAAGTGGACTGAGAAAAAAATTAGGTTAGGCATTGGTGAATGGTGTAAAAGATAAAAGTCAGAAGGAAGAAATTAGAAAGAACAGATGAGTCTGTTCATAAGTAACTCAGTTCTCTTTCTACTTTAGATTATCAAAGCCAAAGATCAACAAACTTTTTCTTAAAGATCAGATGACAGATATTTTTATTTAGCTTTTGTGGGTGATAGAGTCTGTCACAACGGCCCAACTATGTCACTGTCAGAGACAACACATAAGCCACGTAACTTGGATTCCTTCTCATTCAGCTCTATTTGTAAAGCCAGGCCAATTCCTGATCTAAACTGGAAACTGTGAATAACACAGTAAAGATGGCCAGTGAGAGAAAAAGAGAGATCAGAAAATACGACTAATTCGATATGCCCTGGCTAAAATTCAATTATTTACATAGTCCATAAAAGGATTCCCTACTTCCAACGTTTTCAGTGAGCCTACCACCCAGGACCAGACATCATAAAGTAGGATGCTTCTGTTACTCCAGTCACCTTAAAACATAATAGTGTAGCATAGACACCTTCCTATAAAATTTGCATTGAAGAAGCACTAGTATGAATAAGTACCCCAGGATAGCTTAATTTGCTTCTACCCAGGATTGTAAACCCTGTCCTGCAGTCCCAGCTACTCAGGAGGCTGAGGATCACTTAATCAGTTGAGCCTAGGAATTTCAGGCCCACTGGGAAAAATAGCAAAATCCAGTCTCAAAACAAAAGCAAATAAACAAAAAGTCTTGGTTAATAGTTTTGTAAAATATATTAACTAATTCAACAGAAAGTATTTAAAAACAATTACAAATATCAAATTCAAGCTTTCATTTTAGAAGGGACCTTTCAGGTGACAATTAAGACATCTTTCTCTAGGACTGACAATGATTCTGACAATGTTGATGTCTATTCTAGTAACAGGAGGATTTATGTGGGTAAAGGAAGGGAGAAACTCCCAAGTCAATTTTCAACATGTTATTCAAGCTCTATGGGAGAAAGCAGATTAAGCGGTTCACCATCTAATGGGCAGGCAGACCACTGAGGCAGGGACCGACAAAGTGCAGAGGACAAACCACCACAATGCAAAGAGACAGATGCCATATACAAAATGGATGCATTCCTAACCATGAGAGCTGGTAAATGAAAAACAGGAGCTAGGTGTGATGACATAAACCTGTAATCCCAATGTTCCAGAAGTGGAAGAGAGGAAAATGAGTTCAGAGCCTGTCTGGGCTATATAATAAGAAGGATACATTACATTAGATTGACAGACAGAGTAAATAAGTAACCATGCACTAAACGGGGATGTATTCCAGTGGTAGATTTCTTGGATCCTGGATCCAAGATTCCTCTTCTATAAAAAGAAAAGTATACAATCTCACGAACAAACACAAAGTGGAAACTTGAAATTAAAAGCAAGCAAAAAATTTAACATTAGATCATAAAACACAATGACTTAGTAGGACTGACTGTAAGGAGGCAATATTGGAGGCTAAACAGTAGTGGGTATATTGAGATCATTCAGAACATCACGTAATCCATTTAGCTCTAATTTTTAGTTGAAAAACAAAATGCCCACTAGGGATAGTGGTGGCACTAGGCAGCTAGCTGCAGCAAGGCAAATATGAGAACTTCCTGGGCCTCTTGAATGAAGCCACAGAGGCCCTTTCCAACCTAAAAGAGGATGACAAGGGAAGGCAGCCTCATGAGGTTCATACTATTCCAGGTCTCACTCCTCCAGGGGAACAGCCACCAGCATCGCTGAGAAACTATCCAGAGTAGCTTAAGCTCTACATACCGTTTTCAGTCACTGCCAGGGTCTGAGCATCCCCACTCCCACAGGCAACATCGATGACCTTTAGTCCTTTAAGTCCAGCCACCAGCATTGGAATGGCTTCATCTTCACTGGAGCCTTGAAACAGATACAACAGTCATTCTCAACTCCTGTCAGAAGCAGCAACCTCCTACCTTACCTCATGACTGAACACAGCGGACATACCATGGCCCAGGCGGCCGTAGTTCCCACGTCCCCAGGTGTACAGCTCCCCCTCAGCGGTGATGGCGGCACTGTAAGTGCTCCCACAGGCTATGTGCACCACATGCTTCCCAGCCTGCTTCCCTGAGAAAGCAGAGATCACCTTGGGCTCCTCCAGAGGCCTGTGGAATGAAGGCAACAAATAAGAACATCTTGGGGATTTCTTAAGAGTTTAAAAAGGAAACAGGTGATCAAAGCATTAGCAGTTTTGCCTTTCAGGCATCTCAAACATGAAGTACCATCACTTTTTAAGTACATTAAGCAAAATCCAGAAGAGCATCTGTTTAAAGACTTGTACAATAAAACACAAAGCAGCTTTATGCCTCATGTCCTAAACTGTGGTCCATTAGCAAGAAAGGAATGGACTGGTGACATGTTCCATAACATGGCTAGATCTAAAACATCACTGCAAGCAAAAGAAGTCAGAAACAAAATCCTGTATGATGTAAGACTTTCACTACCATCAGTTCTAGAAATGACAAACTCATCTGCAGAGGCAAGGCAAAGGTTACAGGTGTGGAAAGTGAAGAGCAGGGACTGACCGCAAGGTGCAGAGAACCTGGGAGCAACAGTAACACCTTCTAACCTGACTCTGGTATTCCTACGATGCATGCATTTGCCGAGACCTAAACCGTCAAACTGATAAAAGAGACAGATTTGAGGAATAAATATGGATAGAAGAAGGAAGCAAGAAGGTTCACTTATAAGTATACTGCAATTTATATTTCACAGATTAAAAAGTATGAGGAAATAAGATCTGCGTAAAAAAGTCTTCACAATTAAAAAAAAATCCAATTAGCAAAATGTCCTATGTTTATAATCTAAACTATGCATCCTTTGATGAACAGCATTTTCTTGAGACTACACAGAAGCCCAACCTGGCTTCTCCAAAGATGATTTACTCACTTTGTGACCCAAAAGAGGCATAGGTACCCATGAGGAAAACCAACTACTGCTAGTACAACCTCTCCCTTCTTGTTCAGCTCAAGTTTCAACTCCCCAGAAAATTTCTCTCCCACTCCTGCCATCTGCTTTCATCTTTTTCTTTCCCTGAGCTCCTAGGGTACAGGAAGTTATTCATTCTATCTAAGAAATACTTTATAGACAGTACATTGAAAATACCTCAAAGGAAACAGAAAGAGGAGCAGACTAAACCCCACCTTCCTCCCTGATGCCCTGTATTTTGGTACCTCTGGAGTCCCAAGTCCTCATGCCAATCTCAGTCTCCAGTCTAAAAGTAACAACTATTCCAAATTCCTTTCTTTTTCACTATACTTCAACCTGTTTTATTTTTTTTTCTAATACTATAAAATAATGTGCCCTGTCATCACAGCTTTTCTTGCGGACTGAGCAGTGATACCTCCAACTCCATACAGAGTGCAAACAGGCCACACACCTTTCAGTCTCTTCTCCAGAGACACCTGCATGGTCAGGGTTGAGATGGTTCTCATTGTGCACGTGCCTGTTCCCTGCTTGAGCTTTGTCCACATGAGTGAGCTTGTGGAGACAATACATTTACCTAGTACCAAGATCTTCCCACCAGGCTCCATGTACAACAGCAAAATGTAAAATGGTTCCATTATCTTATGGAAATGGACAGATCTTTCAATTTTAACTATTAGTCATTTATAACCACTTTCTCTCTGACTTCTATTCTTTCATGGCAACCAAAATAAAGTAACATTTACTTGTAAGAACAAATTATATGGTTCAACAGGTTATATTGGTAGGAGGCATGTAAAGTGTTTTTGAACAGGAAACGATGTGGGATTTGCTTTATTTAGAAAAGGGGAGGGAAGCAGCTGCGGGCCATTGCTTACACTAGGAAACAGAGCAGGAAGGCTTACTCCCATCACCCCACAACTTGTGATGAAGCTCCCAGGGAGTCAGTCACCGAGAATGGACACATCATGGCATGGTACCCTCCTCATCCAAGCCCTGAACTGAGGCAGCTGATAGTCACACAAATATATTCTCTTTTCTACTCTGCTGTGAATATGAACACCCAGAAAGCATATTTGTTTCAGAAGTGAGATGTACGTACACAGTGTCCCCATGGCCCAGCCTTCCGCCATCCCCACAGCCCCAGGAGTACACCTCCCCAGTGGCAGCCAAAGCCAGGTAGTGGTGGCCATCAGAATGCGCAGCAATTTTCACAATGTTTCTGGAGGCAAGACCCTGGACCAGTTGTGGAGCCTAAAAAGGTAAAATCAGGAAGAACAGTTAATCTTAAGTCACAGATAATAGAAACAGAATGATTCTCCTCATTCACGTTCTCCCTGGGCAAACCTAGTCTAATAGAAAGATGAGGAGCCTCTGGGGCTACTGACCTGGCTCAACCTCAAAAGAACAGAAAGAATTCTCAAGTAATCCATGGCATGACAAGTGCTGGTGCTGATCAGGGCAGGAAGCCCCTGTGTGGCACAGACATAGCTCAAATGAGATCGACATGCCCCAGTGTGCCACCATCATCAGACTCAACTATTTTTCTGTTGACTGTCTAACTCAAAAGTCTGAGCTGACACCTGAGAAGCAACCATGATTAACAATGGGATTTACTCAATGGAATTCTTGATCTGAACAACAGTGATTACAACTGAAATGATTAGACATGACTAATAATAATAACAATGAGTAAGATGCTTATCACTGACTGAGAAGACCAGATCACAAGGCATCTGCAGCAGGGATCCCACCCACTGAGGGAGGCCATACCGACACACTATACCCACTACCTACCAGCATGTCACTGTTGTAAGCCTGTGTATACACACGGCCATTCCGGGATAGGATCAGGAACCGCTTCTCTGCACAGGCGATCTGCATAACCCCCAGACTGGCAAGGCCTTCACATTGGATTGGACCAATCACATTGGCATAGTATTTCCATCCTATTAACCCCCAACCTATGACCTCCTGCAAGGATCCCTGCAAGATAAGAAAGTCTGTAAGCATTTATTTTGTTTGAAGGAAGAGAATGTGCAGGGCCAATACTGAAAGATTATGTCAGCTAAAGCAAAGCAGGTAAAAGGAAAGGAGTGATTCAAATCATCGAAAGAACTCGGAACACTTCACACTACCTCAGTTAACACAGAAGATGATTGAATTATTTTCCATGGTATTTTCACTTCAAAAGAACCACTCAAAAGTAGTATCAAGGGCCTGTCAATGTTTTTGTTTCACTTTGTTTTTTAATTTTACTTGTTTTTTGCCCACATGTAAGTCTGTGCACTGCACTCACGCCTTTCTGCACAGGCCAGAAAAGCGTGCTGGATCCCCTGGAACTGGAGCTACAGATGGTTGTGAAGTGCCATGATCAGAGCTGGAAACCAAATCCAAGTCCTCTGCCAGAGCAGGAAGTGCTCTTTAGACACTGAGCCCTCTCTGCAGCCTTCTTCAATATATGATTATATCCTCAAACCACAATAGACAGAACTCAAAAGTCTAAACAAGCATAGGGCTGGGAGCAAATGCCTCTGCTGGTGGAGGTGACAGGCACAAGCTATTTGGGATAATTAGACTACAATGGGTTATCCCTATGGGTATGCTATGTATAGCATACTACAAGACACGTATGCACACATACACACACAAAGAACACATACTAGTATTATCTGGGTTGCAAAATTTTGCCAATAAACCAAGTGTTCATTAAAAGGAGATTAAGAAAAAAATGTGGAGGCTGGAGAGGTGGCTCAGTGGTCAAGAGCACTGGCTCCTCTTGCAGAGGACCTGGATTTGATTCCCAATAACGACACAGCAGCTAACAGCTGAAATGATTCTAGTTCCAGGGGAATTCAATGCGCATTTCTGACATCCACAGGCATTACACAAGGATGCGTTTACATACAGGCAGGCCAATACACTCATACACATAAAATAAAAAATAAATAAATTTTTTAAATGTGTCAACACATCGAATATTAAACAGTTTAAAATTTTTAAAGACTATCTCTAGTTATTGATACAGAAAGATTTGAGTACATCTATTTAGTGAGAAAAATAAGCTAAAGAATAATTATAAAATGCACCCACTAGTATGTTATTCCAAGAATAATTAAGTTACAGAAGAGACTAGAAACGTGAGATCAGGCAGGTAGATGGAGTCAGGAGGAAGCAACAGTGTACCATATGTATTTTGATTCTGATCTTGAACAATGTGGTTGTATTTTATAATATAACTTGTTTTTTAATGAACTAAGTACTGTTCATATTAAAAATAAAATGCTAGAGAAACTTGAGATTCAAAACCAGTATTACTCTGTGTAGCCCTGGCAAGCAAACTACCACCGCAAACATGCAAATGGGAAGAGCACTGTAACAATCAGATCCCTTCTTATGTGGTATCAGTGTCCTTGGTGGGTAGGCATCCACAGGTTCTTTACACATAGGAAGACCTATTCATATATATAAATGCATAAACTATAAATGCATTATCATTGTGCTACAGCCAGCATCACATACTAAGTGAGAGTAACAGAGGGAGTGCTTAGCACGAACAAGCCATGAGTTTGACTCTCAGCACCAAAATACAAACAAAAGATTCTCTGGAACTTCCCTGAAGACGGCAAGAAGGCCACTGTCATGTGGATAAAGGTGAGCTCTCTGGAGCCCCTAGTCTGATCACTAAGCCCTGTCATCACTCATTCACAGGACTGACCAACACTGAACTATAAACATGTTTAGAGAGCTACTAAGTGCACAGCATATAAAGAAACTGCACTGGGGCTTAGGGATGTAACTCAGTGATTGTGAGAGTTAGTGTTGTCAACTTAACAGAATCCAGAATCATCTGGGCAAGGGGCCTCTGGTCATGCCTGCAGGGGACTATCCCATTACCTGAACTGACATGGGAATCCTATCTCAACTGCAGGTGAGGTATTCTTTGGGCAGCGAACTGTAGCACACAGGGGTAGAGAAGCAAGCTGAGCACTAGTACCCACATACTCCCTTCTGGCTGAGGACATGTGACCAGCTGCTTCAGACTAATGCCCTGACTTCCCCATTATGGTGGGCTTTAACCTGGAATTATGGGCTAAAATAAACATTCCTCCCTAAGTTACTTTTGAAAGGAGCATTTTATCAGAGTAACAGGAAAAGAAACTGAGACAGTATAAAATGGGAATAGCACGCTGAGCCTAGCAAGCATTCACTGCTGTTTACTGACCGTGGATGCAATGTGATCAATCAGTTAGTCTGAGCTCCTGTTGACATGAACACTTTCTCCCTTAAGCTGCTTTTGTCCAAGTATTTTATCACAATGACACAGTGGTAAAGTGCTTTCTGAGCATGCACATCCCAACCCTCATCACTGCACAAAAAAAGAAAACAGTCCTAGAGTAGAGTATACCTTATGAGATGTAGGAGAGCTACAAAGAGGAGGCATGCAAGGTGTGGCCAGACGGTCCAAATGGGCCATGACAACAACTGCAGTTTGTCGTAAATCAATGGCAAGCTCATTATCTTGCGGAAGAGTCAGGTACCTCAGGAAACTCTCATTGGGGCTCAGAGGGCCAGATAAAAGCTAGACAAGAGAGATAAATAAACAAATTCAGACACAGAAGAAAAAAGAAAGGGACACCACTGGCCTCTAAGCACCCCTTCTGTCTTGGTGTTTAATTATACATTACCTGTGTTGCTTATTTTAGGCATCAAACCAAAATGGTGATACTAGCAATATAAATGCACACAATGCTGACTGTACAATCTATGTATTTTTTGTATTACTAAACATGTGCAGGCTCCATACGGATTGTTAATGGGACTAAACCACCCTACTGGAACACTGCCTTGAAACCCTAATAAGGAGGCTGGGGTTATAGCTCAGTCCATACATTGCTTAGCATGAGGACCTGAGTTCAATCCCCAGAACTCACATACATAAGTCACGAGTAGTGCCATGCACTTATCATCGCTGCGCTAGGGAGGCTGAGATAGGCAGATTCCTGGGACTCACTGATCAGCTAACCTGAACCACTTGTGAGCTCCCAGCCAAGTAAGAGAGCATGTCTGGAAAAAAATATAAGGTAGATGAGCAAGCTCGCTGGAACATAGCACAGTACTTCAACATAGCTTTGAAAATTAAAAATAAAACAAGAGTCTCAATTTGATTTGAATGTTGCCCACTCTAGCAGGTTTCTGTTGCTTTGTTTTTCAATTTTTGCTGTCCTAGGGATTGAACCTAGGGCTTCGCACATGCTAGGCAAGTGCAGTAAGAGTTTTTCCTCCTCGTTTTTAAATTTTAAGACAGGGTCTCACTAGTTGCTCAGGCTAGTCTTAAATTTCTCATCCTCCTACCTCAGGCTCCAGAGTAGCTGAGATTACAGGCCTGTACCACCTGGCCTAGCTGTCTACTTTAGTAAAAACTTACGTTATTTGCAAATTAACAACACAATTCTAATTCTTCCAAAAACAAAAGAATCTTATTATCATTTAGGGGTACTAAGTAACAAATCAGGCCAAAGAATGATAATAAAATGCCTAATTCATTCCAGAAATCCAGAAAAGATATAAAACTCAACATGTACTTGTAAAGAGCCACAGTCCTAGAGTTCGATCCCACCTCTACCTTCCTCAGCTCAGCTTTCTCACTGGTAAAGGGTGTGAATGGACCAAACGCAGGAAGACTGAGATGACAAGATTCGCCCAGTGACTGATAGGTGGGAGAGTACAGACTAGTTCTTTTCTAACATTTTCTTGCAAGTGTCTATTTGTACTGACAATGAAATGTGTGCTCAATGATCCCAGTATCTACAAGCAGCATCACAGAAGAGACCCACCTGGCACTCTTAGATAAGAAATGACAAGAACTATGAGATCTTTACACACCAGAATTCTTTCAATATGAGCAAAATAGCATTTCCTGATGGATGATCTCCTTTTAACAGAACACATAGCTCTTTTCCATACTGACCTCAGTCTCAGACCTTAGCACACCTCCCTCATCATCACAGCCAAGGGCCAAGGACAGTCTGCTTATCATGCTTTGCTTCTGAAACAGTGTCACAAATTTGACCGTTCTTCACTCCTCTACTAACTCACAAAGGTCAGTGTGCCTTCTCTACATCTTCCACCTCATACACTGATGTGCCACAGTGGGATTTCTCCTAAGGGGTTATGTTTTGAAATCTAATGCCCAATATGAGGTTTTAAGAGGGTAGAAATGTAATCTATGGTTTTGTACTAAAGTGATAAGGAGATAATTAACATTAACACAGTCATTTAAGTCATTAAGGCAGAACCCTCATGACCAAATTCTGATGCCTTTATAAGATCAGAAACATACACACCCCGCACTAACCTTGAGACTCTTTCACATGAAAGCCATTACCAGAAAGCCCTCAAACTTGGACCTCCAGAACCATGAGCCAAAATTAACTTCTTTTCTTTATAAAGTAATCTACCTCATAACTATTTCATTACAGTAACATAAAACCAATGAGTGTGCCATCTAAAACTCACTCCCCAAACTAGCCACTTACTGCATGGCAGTTGCCCAAAACACAGAAGCACTAACCCACATACACAAACAGCCCGACCCTATTCTTCTTCCTAAATACAAATTCCAAAACTGCCATAGGAGGAATCTTAATGGCTCATGTTATACTCCACCTTGTCAATATAATACATATGTGACCTCCCACACCTGCCCCCTCTGACTTGCTGCTGTCACTGATAAACAAACACACCCCAAAGACAACCACTCCCAGGGATGTGCATTCTGGCCTTACCTATTTAAAAAAAAATCTAATTCTTTGATATTACTGGAATAAGGATGGATCACCTAAACACAAAGCCCCAGGTGATACGTACGTGCATGTCCCCCTCTGCATGTGGCATGTCTTTACTGCAGATGATGCTCTGGAACCTCTGCAGCAGAGGCAGGAGAGGGGCACTGGTGCCCTGGGCAGATCGCTCATTATCAGTTTCCTGTGCCCCACTGTCCCACAGTTGAAGCAACAACAGGATGGCAGACAACATTTGGCTGAAGGAGGAAGGATATTTATTCTCTAGTAAAAACAAGTTAATGTTTGCCATGGTCCATTAAACACAGAAATAAATAAATGAATAAATAAATGCATAAATAAATAAAGCATGTAGAAGGACACTGGATATGAAAAGACACTTAAAATAATGTCATGGAAATAATTCTTGGCAATTAAATCACAGAATGAATGCCAAGAATTCAGAACAAGACATATGCCTTCTATTAATAGGAAGCATAAAAACAATTAAGATAGTTAAAGAGTGGTTTTTACAGGAAATTGGTAGGATCTTAAGTTAATGGAATAACAATAATTGAGAAAAACCAAACAGCTATTTAGAAAAAACAATCTCAAAAAAAAAAAAAAAAGACTAGACAACTGAGCCTGAAAAGGAAATGAAGACAACAAAATGGACCAGCTTTGGAATAAAGACGGGGCCCTGGGATGTGGCTCTGCTACAGACACAACAGTGCAGTGGAATTCCCCACAGTGCAGCAGGTGTGCGAATACACTGGTATCTCCTAGTATGCCTCAGACTTTGTGCCACTCACCTCAGTGTACCTCGCTGCACAGCCAGCTCCAGAAGGATGGCCAAGGCCAAGTGCTGGTCCTGCAGAGGAACACCTCCCGGCCCCTTGTTCCCCGGTGTTCCGTGAACATCTCTGAAATGACAGTACCAGGAAGACCAAACAAAATCATATCAACAGGTTAATTCTATTTTTCCTTCTATGTAAAAAGACATGGGTATGATACATACATATCTACATGTATATCTGGATGGTTCTTTGTTTTGTGAGGGTTTTTTAATTTTATTTTTCCAGTGCCAGGGAAAATTAAAGTTTGAGCATTGGACATGTAGGGCAAAAGCTCCATCACTGAACTGTATCTCCCAGCTGCTAAAAATACCTATTTTTAAAAGCATTAATGTACAAACTACATTACACTAGAAAACATACTCCACATTTCTGAAGCATCAACAAGTACCATGAAGACCAAACAAAATCATACCAACAGGTTAATTCTATTTTTCCTTCTATGTAAAAAGACATGGGTATGATACATACATATCTACATGTATATCTGGATGGTTCTTTGTTTTGTGAGGGTTTTTTAATTTTATTTTTCCAGTGCCAGGGAAAATTAAAGTTTGAGCTTTGGACATGTAGGGCAAAAGCTCCGTCACTGAACTGTATCTCCCAGCTGCTAAAAATACCTATTTTTAAAAGCATTAATGTACAAACTACATTACACTAGAAAACAGACTTCACATTTCTGAAGCATCAACAAGGTCATTCATTGTTACTCACAAAATGAATGGAAAGGTATTCAAAGGACTAAAAATGTAGTTCAATTGGTAAGGAACTTGCCTCATACGCACAAGGCCCTGGGTTCAATCCCCAGCACTGTATAAATTGGGCATAGTTATACACACTTGTAACCCAAGCACTGGAAAGTGGAGGTAGAAGGATCAGAAGTTCACAGTTATCCCTGACTACATAGTGAGTTTGAGGCCAGCCTGGTTACATGGGACCCTGGATGCAATGCCTGCAGAGGCCAGAAGAGGGTGTTGGAACCCCTGAAACTGGAGTTACAGGTCATGCAGGTACTGGGAACCGAACGCAGGTCCTCTGCAAGAGCAGCCAGTGCTCTTAACTTCTGAGCCATCTCTCTGTCTTTCATTATAGTAACAGTAAGCTAACATAGACATTTTTACTTTTTTTCCGGTGGTGCTGTGCATCAAACCCATTTGTACATGCTTGGCAACTGTTCAACTACTGAGCTACCCTCTCAGCACCAGTTAAACCATCTTGTTTGAGGAGCTATTTATGCACATGTTATCTATCAAGACCTCAAGCCAAGTACCACCCCATCCTCCACACAGCGGCTCTTCACTATCACCAAAAGGAACACAGAAAGTGCTCGTTTTATGATGGATAGAACATCAAATCACCACAAACCTCCGGAAAATAATAAACTATAAAACCATCTGATATTTTCCATTGCATTCAAAGTAACAGCTACTTAGATCAAGTCATAAATTATCATAAATTCAATCATCTGAAAAGCTGAGTATTGGGTTGATGACCTGGCTCAATGGGTAAAGGCATGCGCTGACAAAATCTGAATTCCATCCCTCATATTCACAGAGTGAAAGGAGAGAATGTACTCCCCACAAACTCTCTCCTGATCTCTACATGTACACTGTGATGTGCATGCGCACGTACACACACACACACACACACACACACACACACACACAAGAATGAATGAATGAGTGAATGAATGAATGCTTAAAGCTGAGAAGCAAGATCTGGAGGGTATGTTGGAAACCCTCAAGTTCCTTTAAACCCAATGAAATAAGAAAGTGAGCATGTTGACCAAACTGGAACTGTGAGAAAGCAGGAACAGAACGAACTCACCCAGTCACGACGGACCTGAGGAACCTCGTAGCTCTCTCTACCACTTCCAGCCACACAGAGGACACCGTGCTCTCGTCAAAGAGTGAGGCCTCAGGAAGGGCTCGAAGGGCATCCAGGGACTCCTGCAACAGCTCACTGCAGAGGTCCGCATCCTCACCTGGGCACACATAAGAAGTGAGAGGAGGCTGCCCACCCCTCAGGCAGCACTGACAAGCAATGCTCTTGCCATTCCCACAGAGCCTCCTACCCCTCAAATGAAAACATAACCTGCCCAATTCCTCACTCAATAGGCCAAAATCTAACACAGATGTTCAAAATTCAATTCCACCATTGATGGCTCTCACACAAAAAATATAGATTGAGTACACTTTATCTGAAATGTTTGCTATCAGAAGTGACTTAGAATCCAGATTTTTCTATTTTAGAATACATGTGTGTGTGTGTGTGTGTAAATGCAATGCCTTGAGAAGGTGACTGAAGTCTAAATATGAATTTCACTTGTTTCGTGTACATCTTATACACAGAACCTGGAGGCAATTTCATGTAGTATTTTTAACATGACTATATGTGAGATTTCCACTTGTGGTATGTCAGTGGGTCAAAAGAGTTCAGGTGTTGGAGTATTTCAGAATACAAATACTCAACTAATAACTAAGTCATTCTACGGTGAGAGATGGGGTGGGGTTGTAATAAATCCAAACTTTATAAAAAATAAATCTAAAAAAAAAAAATCAAAGAGAATCTATAGCCTCTTATTTTAAAAGAAAAAGGTAAAGAGAACAAAGACATTTATAAAGAAGTTCTTTTTTTTTGGTTTTTGTTGTTCCTGTTGTTTTGGTCTTTTTGAGACCCTATAGCCCCAGCTGGCCTGGAAATTACTATGTAGACCATGTAGACCTCAAACCCACAGAGATCTGCCAGTCTCTGCTTCCCAAGTACTGGGATTAAAAGTGTGCACCACCATGCCTGGTCAAGGGAGAAGTTTAAATGACAGTGTAGAAAATGATCTGAGGGAGTCAGTGCTCTAGCTGAGACACCCAGCACAAAGACCTATTGGGGCAGAAATGATCAAGGAACACAAAACTCATGACTTATAAAGAAAACAGAATGGCAAGCTACACACACATACCTGACCGCCACGCCCTGCGTAAGAAAGCAAAGGCAAAAGACAGCGCAGCTCGGGATCCAACTCTGGCAAGTCCTTCCACTCCTTTGCCAGTGGGCCGGGAACTGCATTCACACACAAGGGGTAAAACTGGTCAGTCAGAGGAACATGAAGACACTAAAACAATACGTAATACATAAGAATATGATCAGAGTGGGACCAATGGCTTTCCTTAGATATCAGGATCATTGGTGGATTTTGGTTTCAATTTGTCAAATATCTGTTTTCTTTTATCAAATATCTGTTATAAAGGAAAGGTTTCTCTTAAAAGAGCGTTTTGCAAAAACTTTTCAGTGATGTGGAAAACTGCTCATTACAGTGACCTCTGGGAGACAGTCAATAAATGAGCAGACAACACCCAGTGGAAGCCTCAGAACAAACCTCACAGAGAAGACCAAAGGGGGCGGGGGATGCAAAGGGACTGCCCCGGGCAGCTCATAGTCATTCTCATTCATTGTTGGTGTTCTAGACCCCACCCTCGCTTCCCCAAATCAGGGTGGGCTGGTAGGCTCAGGCCCCTGTCCTGTTCCTGTGGCCACCCTGCCTAGTTATTAGCCTCTCCTGAATGTAATGCTCAATCAGTCTCACGTGAACTCTTTGGTGGAAGTTGTTTTTTGACAGGGTCTCACTACCCAACCGTGGCTGGCCAGCCTGGAGTTCCCTATGACCAGGCTGGCCTCCAACTCACAGAGATCCACCTGCCTCCCAAATGCTGGGCATGTGTTACCATACCTGGCCTCTCACGTGTATTCTCAAGTTTTTTATTGATTATAAATGTAAATTTAACAAGTCATGGTTTCACCTGCATGCTTGAAGTTATATAAATGGCATATTATGAAAATCATTATGAAGCTGGGCATGGTGGCACATGCTTTTAATCTCAGCACTTGGGAGGCAGGTGGATCTCTGTGAGTTGAAGGCCAGCCAGGTCTACGGAATGAGTTCCAGGTCAGCTGAGGCTACAGGGAAACCCTGTCTCAAAAAGACCAAAAAAAAAAAAAATTTCATTCTGAAAAAGAAAAGGGAAAAAATGCTCAAATACAAGAATATGCAGTACAAAAAAAGCAGATTGGAAATGTAGCTCAGTTGTGAGAGTGCTTGCCTAGCATGTACAAAGTCCTGGGTTCAAACCCCAGCACCACATAAATCCAGTATGCAATCTCAGAACTCAGGAAGTGAAGGCAAGAGGATTCGAGCTTCAAGGCCATCTCAGCTAAGCAAGTTCAAGGCCAGCCTATGCTATATGAGATCCTATTTAAAAGTAAATAAATAATTTTTAATATATGTATATAGCACAAACAATTACAACTGCTTTTATTTATTTTACTACATAGTGTTTCATATATTCACACACACAGAGTAGTATTTCAACTCTAGATGTATCACTCTCAGGGGAAATGCTGTTAAGCCAGTAATGTGCATGATATCACCAAGACACAAGACCAAGTTACATTAGCAATGTAGCTGTGAAGACCCCAGAGAAGCTGCATGCATGTCTCTATGAGGGCCCCAACCATACCAGGGCAGATCTGAGGAGAAATGACCTAGCTGCTGCCACCTGTGAAGAGGCAGTAGGTACCAGGAACACAGGATTGTATTTTTGAATGAGAACTAAAAATATGACAAATACAGTCTTTAAAACAGAATATATATGTGAGGTGTGATTAGAAGACTTGGGAGGTTCACCACTAACATCTGCCCTTAAAGAAAGCTGATCCAGTGTACACATGAAGTTTGGCTCTCTTCAGAAGGTCAGGACCTTGTCCCCAAGGAAGAGCCCTATGGTCCTAAGGCAGAGTAAGAACCACTAAGTCTTCAATAATAGACTACTTTGCAAATGTTCAAGAAAAGAAAAGATAGAAATACCATGGATACATCCACACCCACACCAGTCAACTATTCAACTCATAGCTACTTTCCAAAAATATATAATACACCACTATCTAATAAATTGAGAAATTAGGAAAATAAATATCTTAACAGAAGATTATCAGCAAATATCTATCACAATCAAAGTGACATCAAATGCTGACAGGAATGTGGAGAGCGCTCATATCCAACTCCCAAGAATATAAAATAGGCAGTGACTCTGGAAGCAATGTGGCAATTTCCTACATCAGTGTTCTTATGTTAGTGTTCAAGCCTAAATATAAGATCCAGAAACTGTACTTCTGTGCGTTTATCAAACAGAGGTGGAACTGGTGCTCACACCAACACCAACATACAAATATTCATAATTTTATTTATAATATCCCCAAACTGTAAACAAGTGAAACAAACTGGGACACAATCACATCATGGCTCACTACTCAGCAATAGTGATACTTGTCACTAATCAAGAATTTCTAGGGAATTATGCTAAGGAAACAATCTAATCTCAAAGAGCTAGAGAGGGAGCTGGAGAGATGGCTCAGCAATTAAGAACACTGGCTGCTCTTGCAGAGGACCTGGGTTGTTTCCCAGCATCTACATAGTACCTAACAACCAGTCCTAACTCTAGTTCCAAGGAATCGGACACCCTCTTCTGACCTCCATGGGAATTCACAACACATTTTTATTCATGCAGGCAATACACACATATACATAAAATATAAATAAATCGAATAAAAACTTTTAAAAAACTAGAAATCAGTAGTTGCCAAGGGATTAAAGCAGAAAAGGAGAGAAAAGGTTGGTGTACACACAAGAAGTCTTGTTCCTTGAGAAAGAGTTGTACAGCCTACACCCACCCAGCACAGGAAGTGTTCACTCACATCACTGACTGACTTTTCTTTGTTTGGGTTTTAGTAAAATATATTTTTTTTCCCCTGAGTACCCTGGTTATGGTTTACAGGCTTTCAAAAACCAACACATGTAGTATTAATTGCAAAGAAACACAGACACAATTATGACTATGCAAAACTGAAGAAACTTGAGCAAGACAAATACATTGTACCAAAGGTAATGTCCTCACAGCTTTCAAATCACTGTAAATGAGATACACTTGAGTGGTAACATAATGACTTTGTACCATTTCTTACAACTACAGGGGACTCCACAAAATAAATTCTTTCCATTTTAGGAATTCCTCCACTTGATGAAGAGATATTCCAATTAATCCCGTTGATGCTTACACCATCACAAAGAGAAGGGCATATAGGAAAATCAGTGGGGCGTTTAAGCCCCTTCTGCATCTGAGGGGGAATCACACAAAAGTGCTTCGAACCTCATAGCATCTACTATTCACATACACAGAGCCCACGGGTCAATGACCATCGCTGTGGGCTTCTACAGTTACTGACAGTAAAAGGTCTTTAATCCATGAGCAAATTGACAACTCCACTCTAGATATTATACCAACCACAGAAACAGAACACAAGAATAAAATTTCACAAAGTAAATAAAGGGACTACACTGATAACTTTATTTAAATGTCCCTAAACAAAAGAGCCAGAACCTATAGGGACCCCCAACAAGATTCTTTCATTTTGTTATTACCTTTTTTTCTCCATGGGAGGCAGAGAAATGCTGCTGGTTTTCCACTTAACTTTGACATTCTCCTGAAAAACAGTTCTGTTCAAGGCAATGAAATAGCGCTCTAGGATGACCAGCCTCTGCTTCAGTCTCGAGGCTGAGAGAGTGGTGGTGGCTGACTGGATAGCCAGGGCTTGCTGCTCTTTAACCAGCACAGAAAGACATTCCTTCAGTTCATTCACATCTAGAACATAAGAAAAAAAATCTGATTTGTCCAGATCTTAGGCATGGTTGATGGCAATGCTAAGAAACCAGATAATAACAGGAACCTCCTAGTGTAAAAAACCTGTCCAAAACAGTTCTTAACACTGTGCACATACTAGGAGGTAGTCCTGTATATACATTTTGAAGATGAACAAACTGAGGCAGAGAGTGGTAAAGTAATTTGACTCAAGTCACACAGAGGCACATAGTATATGACATGAACAGATCTTAGCCACTGTGGTAAGCTGCTCTCATGTAAAGGTTGCTAAATCCAAACCACTGGGCTTGAGGTACAGCTAAGTAGTAGAGCACTTGCTTACCATACACAGGCCCCGAGTTCAATCCTCAGCACCACAAAAATAAAATAAATAAATCCTCAAAACCATAAAATCAACCTTCTCAGCAGCACACTTCTAGAGAAAAAGAATACCTCTAGCCACCAATGTTATGACTCTAATTCAAAATAGAAACAATGTTGTTCTCTTGTTTGTGTTTCTATTGGTGTGCTTGTATGTTTATGTACATATGCATGCAAGTATGAATGCTCACATGCACACATGTGTGCAAGTACAGGTGCACATGTATGCATATGTGTGTGGATGCCAGAGGACAACCTGGTGTCATTCCTCAGGTGTCATCCATCTGTTTTTTGAGTGAAAGAGGGTCTCTCACTGGCCTTGAAATCACCAAGTAGGCTAGGCTGGCTCAGTGAGCCCCAGGAATCTGCCTGTCTCCACCTCCCCAATGCTGGGATTAAAAGTGAGAGCCACCACACCATTTGTTTTGTGTGGGTGCCAGTGATCAATTTCCACAACCTCCAAACAATGTTTCAATAAAATTATTCAGTATGAGTTACTAATGAAATAATGTATTCACAGGAATATTTTACTGGAAAATAGTCAGATGTGTAATAAGGGATCAAGCTACTGTCTCTAGTATACATGTCTGAAATTTTTCAAAATAATGTTTTTTTTAAATAACTAATAGACAAATTATAGACAGATGACTAAAAGTAACTTTAAAATTTCTGATCTAGCATAAGTTACATAAAAACATAGAGAATAGAGTTGTAAATTAACCCACCTACACTAACCACTAGCACTGCTCTTGATTGTGCTGTCTTGACTACAGTCCAGTCACTCACCTCAAAGATTCAGACCTTGACAGACAACCACAACACCCCAGCCAACCTTCCTTAACGGAAGATGCCAGTGTTTGGACTACTCCTCGCCATGCTTTCCATGGCAGTGTAGTTTTCAGAAGGCATTAAAGAATACACCTTACATGCTGCTTCACTCCCAGTCAACAGGCACTGTGGAGCACCACACCCAGCACCAGTGGTAGGATGCTAGGCCTGGAATCTGAATCTAAAACTGAACTACTTAAGAGCAGACAGCTACAGAGAACAAGATGTGAAACACCCTGACTTCCACACTGGTATCAAGATGGAAAAAAAATGGTTTACAACGAAGCAGTGCCAGCCTTCCCAGGGCATACTCCAGCCATTCTTCACTAGCTAGTATCAAGACGCACCTGGCCTTTGATAGGCAGAACACCTGCACAGAGACAGCAGTCACAGACATGCACTACCTTCACTTTAAATTTTAATATAGATTTTTCATTGACATGTGCTCACTGCACAGTGATGGGTTTCACTGCACTTCATAGTTCATCATGCACTCTGACAGGGGCCTCACCTTCCCTCTTCCCCTCCCTCTCCTCCCTCCCCTCCCATTATTCCTGTTCCCCGAGTCTCACTTCTATTTTCACATCCTATATACATAACTTTATCGATAGATCTACACAAAATCTAGGATCCACAAATGAGAGAAAACATGCAATATTTATCTTCCTGAATCTCACTTATTTTACTTAATTTAATGATCTCCAGTTGAATCCATTTTCCTGCAAACAACATAATTTCATTCATCTTTATGGCTGAATAAAACTCCATTTTGCAGATATACCACATTTTCTTTATCCATTTCTCTAATGATGCACATCTAGGTAGATCCAAAACTTGGCTATTCTAAATACTGCTGCAATATAAACAGATGTGCAGATATCTCTGTGATGTGTTGATTAGAGTCCTTCGTGTACAAACCCAAGACAGCTTAACTGGATCCTACGGTAGTTCTACTTTTAGTTTCTTGAGAACCTTCATACTAAGTTTCATGGTGGCTAAATTATAGTCCCATCAGCAGTGTATATGGGTTTCTTTATCTCCACATCCTCACCAGCATTTGTTATTTCCTTTCCTAATCCCAGGCAGTCTGAAAGAAGTAAGATGCAATTTCAGTGTTGTTAATATGCTTCCCCTCTGCCTGGCTAAGGAAACAAAATCCTAAAAGTTCATGCAATTAAGAGCCCTGGGTGCTCTTGCAGAGGACCCAGGTTCTATTCCTGCCCCCATGTGGCAGCTAACAGCCACCCATAACTCCAGTTCCAGGGGATCTGACGCCCTGTTTTGACCTCTGTGGGCAATGCGTGACACAGGTGCACTTACATGCAGGCAATACACTCATACAAATATAAAATAAAATAAATATTTTTAAATGAATCTTTTAAAACAATATCCATAGAAGAGGACTTAGGTTGTAATTCAGTGAGTTTGCCTAACTAAATGTAAGGCCTTGAGTTTATCCTCAGAACTCCAAAACACAACAAACTTTGCTAAAAGACTTCATAGAATAGCAAAATACATACTGTTTGATCCCAGGTACATAGGAAACTTTCAACAGGACAAATTATATCCTGAGTCATAACATAAGACTCAACTAATTTAAAAGGACATTTTGAAATCACAGAGAATATTAGTAGAGCAAAACTAAATTAGTAGTCACTAAAAAGAAACATATGAAAATTTCCTAGTATTTGGAAATTAAGTAAACATTTCCAAAGAAAAAACAGGGGACATTAAAACCCAATTTCACCTTAAGGTGGAAATGAAATCAGGTTTTCAAATTTATGAGATGTGAGCACTGCTGGGAAAAGGTGAACAAATATCAGAAAAATCAAAGATCTAACATGAGTGACCTCGACTCTACCCTAAGAAACCAAAAGAGGGGCCAGTGAGATGGCTCAGCAGATAAAGGCACTTGCTCCAAAGCATAAAGACCCAAGTTCAATCCCTAGAAACTCTATGGTGAAAGGAGAGAACTGACTGGCACAAGTTGTCCTCCGACTTATACCCACACACATATATTTATTAATTAATTAAACATTTTTTAAAGTCAGGAGATAGAAGAACATAGAGCAAGGATTAAGCAGGAACAAAGAAATAAAGATTAGAAACTGACCAGGCACCAGGCATGGTGGCTCACACGTTTAATCACCACACCTGGGAGGCAGAGGCAGAGGCAGGTGGATCCCTATGAGTTCAAAGCTAGCCTGGTCTACACAGCAAGTTCCAGGCCAGCCAGAGCTATATACCGAGAACCTGTCTCAAAAAAAAAAAGGAAAAGAAAAGAAAAATAAAACCAGAAATCATTGAAAAACAATGAAAGCAACTCTGAAAAATAAACTGATTCAACTGGTAACTTCTAAAGAGATTAATCAAAATAAAGACTAAAAATCTAAGACACCCATCAAACTGCTGATATACACTAATATGCACTAGACAAAACACCAGCACATTGCCTCACCCAGTCTGCAAACCCTACAACACTAGGAGCTGGGAACTATTCGTTATCACAGATAAAAATTAGATTTATATATATACACATTTATATGTATGTCCATGCAAGCAAAAAATAAGCATGAATGTTCACACCAAACTAATACTAAAAATCAATCAAAATAAAACTATAATTTTTGTAAGCAGTTATGTCTTTATAATTAATGAATTTCACAAGAGTATTTCATATATTCATTGTGTATTAAAACCTTTATGGAGCCCAAAAATATAGCTCAATGGTAGAGCATGTGTTTGGCATGTACAGGACCATGGGATCAATACCCACCACACATAAAAATAAAATTCTGAAACAGAAAAACATCAGACATTTTAAAAATTAAACAAGATAAAGAGAGAAGCAAAGAAGAAGAAGAATGTAAGCTCTATTTGCTTGGGTAAAAAGAATAAGTAACTTAAAGTCTGCCCACATAAAAAATACCTACAACTAAAAAAAAATTTTTTCCCATGGGCAAAGACTTTAATAGATATTTCTCAAAACAACATTTACACATGACAAATAAGTGTATGAAAAAAAAAATGTTCAATATTGATCAATCAGTAAACAGTAAGGCACCATTTTCCTAGAATTAGGGTGGCTGTTATCAAAACCAAAGTGTTAGGCAAGGGCATGGAGCAACTGGAACCCTTGTGACTTTCAGGAAGAAGGGAAAATAGTGTGGTCTCTGAAAAACAATTAACTGGTTCTATTAAAAAAAAGTTAAGCATAGTATTTCCACATTATCCAATGCATCTCCAGTATATCTAAACAATCTTCAGTATATACAAAGAGTTGGAAGAAGTAACTCAAACAGATACTTTTATAAACCAATATTCATGGCACCATTATTCACAAGAGACAAAGGGAAAAACAACCCATGTCCACCAACTAGTACATATATAATCAAAGTGCACACAGACATAAACACACACACAATGGAATATTATTTAGCTTTTAAAAGGCCATAACAGGGGCTGAAGACATGGCTCAGCAATTAAGAGCACTAGCTGCTCTTCCAGAGGACCTGGGTTTGGTCCCCAGCATCCATATGGCAACTAACAACCATCTCTAACACCAGTTTCAGTGGATCCAACGCCCTCTTCTGACCTCCATAGGCACTGCATGACATGGGTGTGTGACATGGGTGCGCTTACATACATGCACACAATACATGCATACACATAAAATTAAATTAAATTAAAAATATAAAAATAAAAGACAGATCTTGAAGGTATGTTAAGTGAAGTAAGCCAGACATGAGATAAACACTGTGTGGTCCTGAGGTACCTACAACAGTCAATGCACAGGCATAAAGCAGAATATGGTTGTAGAAGGTAGAGCACTGTCTCATGGTAGTTTTGGATTTCTAAGATGAAGAGTTCAGGACACAGTGGTGACTGTACACCACAGCGTTCATGTACTTAATGAACTAAACCCTTAAAAATGGTTAAGTTTTATATCAGAAATATTTTACCATAATACAAAAATGTTTATTTCTAGAAAATTCCATTAACAAAAATTCATTACTGACATCAGAAAAAAAAGAATAACACATCAAGCTTTCCAAAGTTAAAAAAAAAAATCTCAGAAGACTGTAATACCTGGTTGCTTGCCCCATACCCAACTCTCCAGAATTGATCTGGCTCTAAATGTAGGTGCAGGAGTATCTTCTTCATCTTTTTTCTCCTTGTCATTAAGATCTTCCTTCTTGGTTCCACTCTGAGTATCAAGACCATCATCTGGAAAATCAAAAATGTTTAAAGTTGTAATTACTTTTCAAAATGCAACAGTCAAGCTGCACACAGTGGCTCATGTCTATAATCCCAGCACTTGGGAGGCGAGGTGAGACAGGTCCTCCACAAATTCAAAGCTATTCAGGGCCACATAGTGAGTTCCAGGTCAGACTGAGCTACAGAGCAAGGCTTTGTCTCAAAAATGAGGGAGAGAGGGAAGATCTTATTTATCCGTCTTTCTTCCCAAACATGTAAAGCTGCAGTGCATACAAGTAACTGAAAGTTTCATGGGTTTGTTTATTTATTTATTTATTTATTTATTTATTTATCTGCCTTTTTGAAACAGGGTCTCCCTGTAGCTCCAGCTGGCCTGAACTCCCTATATAAACCAGGCTGGCCTCAAACTCACAGAGGTCTGCCTACCTCTGCCTCTCGAGTGCTGGAATTAAAAGCATATGCCACCATGCCCAGCATGTTTCATGATTTTTAAAAACTCATGTATTAGAACCATAAAAGATTTAGCATAGTTTACTTAGCAATGAAAGAATACACTGGCTTATTAAAATGGTCAATATAAAGAAACCAATAAATATATCATTCAAATTCTTCTAAGCAATTTTTAAATCTTTCATCAATGTCCTACTAGATTTCACAATTTAAAAGCTCTTCTTTAATGTTACCTACTTGAACACCACACTAATTGCTTCAATCCTGTGACTCCAGGTTGCTGGATGATCAAGGAAGAACAAAGGAGACAACTCTAAAATCATTTTTAAGCTGTACAATGCCTTCTTTACTGAGAACCACTGTTCTTCGAGTTCATCACTGGGCTACAGAGATGGCTCCATTGGTAAGGTGCTTGCAGCCCAAGCCTGATGACCTACCAGGGTTCAATTCCTAGAACCCACATAAAAGTAGACAGAGTTGTCTCTTATATGGGTAGACTTTAAATCACCTGTCTCTGCACTAGTTGATGGACAAGAGTTGGACATACAGAAAACAAACACATACACACACACACAAATAATTTTTTAAAGGACTGAGATAAAAAAGACCTTAGGCCACTGACAATATAAAATTTCAGCCAAGAATACCTGCCTTGAGAGGTTGGAGAGATGGCACAGAGGTTAAGAGCACTGGCTGCACCTGCAGAGGACCTGGGTTCGGTTACCAGCACCCAAATCGTAGCTAATAACCATCTGTAACCCTGATTTCAGGGGATCCAATGCCTTTTGATCTCTGTAGACACTGCAAACACATATATTGTGTACTTACATACATGCAAAACAGTCCAAACATAAAATAAGTAATTAAAAAATTCAAAGAAAAACTGCCTTGAAACCCTCATATAGCTCATAAGCAAAAGATGGAATGAATCTTAATCCTAAAATGCCAACAACTCCTGTCATAATAGGTTATTAAAATTAAAATGACAAATGTACTATGTGTAGTATAGTGTGTGTGTGTGTGTGTGTGTGTGTGTGTGTGTGTGTGTGTATGTGTACAAATGTATGTGTTTGGGGTCATACCCCAAATCTATTTTCCCACCAACCAGTTCTCTAATTTTCTATAACCCCAGCTCTATGTCCAGCAATTTCATTCAATCCTGGCAGTAACCTGCTGGAGTTAGAACAGAAAGGACAGGTAAAGGTCTCTGTCCCCACTTCACAATCACAAGCTCTAGATCCCTGGGTAACTACCAACTTCTGCCTGGCTTGATTACAAGCAGTAAGTTCCCATGCCCCTTCCTATCTGAAAGTTTTATATAATAGTTCCTATTTAGCCAGGGGAACACATCCCAAGAACCCCTGCTCCATGGATGCAATGCCTACATGAGATGACAGTGAGGACAATGACAGGCATTAGTGATACACAGCAACAGGCAATCTGATGACTACAACAGCTACCAAGTCACTATGAAGGGAGCTGTAAAAGGAGATGACTCACAAACAGAACAGGACTGTGTAAGATTCCATTACACTGCTCAGATCAACACGTGAGCTACAACTTATAAATGGCTTATTTTTGGAATTTTTCATTTAATATTTTTGAACCAAGACTGGCAACAGGCAGCTAAAACCTCAGAGTAAAACCATGTGGATTACTGTAGTGACTAAACAAAATCTGAACACTTTAATAGTTTACTATTAAAAAGTATTATAAAAGACAATGAATACACTCGATTTGTTTTTAAAGAGAGAGGGATAAGAAGTAGGGTGAGAGCAATGAGGGGGAATATGATCAAAGCATGCTATATGCATTTCTGAAAATATCACAATGAAACCTATTATTTTGTAAAATTTGTATTTGCTAATAAAGACATTGCTTTATAAAAAACTAAGATATTCTAAGGGCACAAACAGTCACATGAAAAGGCATACAGAAAAGTCGGGAAGGACACCAATGGCAAAGCATCTGCCCCACTAGAGTTAGGGTGCATCACCCTCCTAGTACAGACCTATGTTTACTAACCTCAAAGCTCTCTGGAACCTGTCCTTAGTGAGCTTAGTGGGGGTTTCATTTCAAAAGCATTGTTGGTAAAATCACGGGAAGTTAACTCACTCTCTAGACACACTATAGTCTCTCAAAAGTTCCAATGTTCTAAACGTGTCTTACTTTCTATTGACCAGCCCCATACTTTTTGATTTTGCTATGCTGCGGACAGGTCCCTGAGCCACATCAGCTCCATCTTGAAACCATATAAAAAATCTCAGCCACCAGTCCATCCCATAGCACATAATATTCATCACTCCAGAGATCCCATATGTTACCAAATCTCCTGTCAGAAAAGGAACAAAAATCAAATTTTATAACAAAAGACCTTCCCATCACCTTACTGCTCAGAAAATGATAAGAGTTTCAGGAGCTCTGTGTTAGGACTGGTGATAGAGACTAAATACCTAATCACAGTATCTAAAACCAGTAAGTGGCGAGCACATATTCAAGAATTCATATTGTCTTCAGAAAAATAACATGTACCCAGTAAAAAAAGAGAGAAGTCACTAGATCCACAAAAGGTTAATGCTGTGAAGACACTCTCAAACTCATATTTAGGAAAATATAAACCAAAGTGATGACAGTTGGCAGCATACTCAACAAATGTTAGAGCTGACAAATATTGGAAAGCTGGAATTTAAGTTCCCAGATGTTTGTTTACTTTTTTCCTTTGGTTTTACAAGCCAAGGAACAGCACTCCATGATCTTTCAATAACTAAATAATAAAAAATGATTCTAACGGAAATATGGATTAGAGGCACTGTTGCAGGAAAACATATCTTTGAGGCCAGAGCAATCAAGCGGAACTCAGTTACACGGAAGATTCCTGTGTCCCCTAAGTTTGGTCTGTCTTATCTATCTGTCTGTCTCTCTTTCATACACACATACATACAACACACACACACACACACACACACACACACACACACAAATTTCTGAAGCCAGAGCAATCAAGCACAACTCAGACACAGGGAAGATTCCTCAGTGTACTCCAAGATCAGTCTCTCTCTCTCTCTCTCTCTCTCTCTCTCTCTCCTCTCTCTCTCTCTCTCTCTCTCTCTCTCACACACACACACACACACACACACACACATATACACACACACACGCACACACGTGCACACACATACATGCACAGGCACACACAGATGCGCACATATTTATACAAACAGCTTTCCCCCCAGCTCTGAAGGCACTTACATAGGTCAATCCACTTGAGGGCGGTAGAGGACAGAAAACTTGGGCACAATTTAATACAGAGCTGTAGGAATACAGCCTGGCCACACTGCAGTCATCTTGAGTCATAACCACCATAGTTACTCCAAAGTAACTCTCTTAAGTTTTTCCTGAAAACTACAACACATAAAACCAATGGAAGAGCAAACAGAGCTGTATAAACTCAGTGCACTGGAATATTGCTCCTTCAGAATGAGAAACTTTCACAGTCATCAAGAAGAATCACCAAACACAGGTATGACGCTCAGGAAGTTCATACAAACCACCCAAGGCAGGCTTCTGTTCAAATCACTGCACCAAGGACCTAGCAGAGAGCTGAAGACTCCATGGAGAGGGAACCAGGAGGAGTAGATGTAGTGACTTCAAAGGAAAATGAAATCTAGCCAGACATTGTGGGCTAAACTCTAAATGCTGCACTAGTAACACTTTCTGTACATCAATCCTAACTTCTAGATATCCCAAATCCTAAAAAGTTTTAATTATGATTTAAAATAAATGTGGGCTGGGAGTATAGCACAGTGCAGAGCGTTTGCTCAGTATGGGTGAAGTCCTGTGTTGGAAACAAAAAATAAATTTTGTTTCATGTATATTCCTATCAGACATCTCTGGAAAGATACCGAAACACCTTGGGGGAGGGGGGGCAGGAACAGGTTTCTAGTTAAACAGGATTGTGAAGAAGCTTACTCTTTATTGAAAATAACCGGAAACACAGTAAATACTTTTAATAATTAAAATCTTTACAAGGTCTAATAGAAGGGCACAGTAGGGTACCTATAGTCCAATCCACTCAGGAAGGTTCCAGATTACTTGAACCTTAGAATTAGTTGAAGGCCAGCCTGAACAAAACAGAAAACTCTGTATCTCAGAAAAATGAAACACAAGGGGGTGGGTTTGAGGAGGGGTTGTTGGTTGTATGTGATTGTTACTATTGTTACTAGTCTCACTGCTGTGACATAACGCTTGACTAAAAAGCAACTAAGTAGATGTCCATCAATTCTGACTAATGAAAATGTAGTGCCTATACACAATGGAATTTTATTCAGCTATAAAGAAAAATGAAATTAGGAAATCTGCAGATAAATGGAGGGAACTAGAAAACATGCTGAATAAAGTAACCGAGACCTAGAAAGACAGACATCACATGCTCTCACTCATATGCGGCTCTTAGTACTGAATCTTTAGATGTGTGTGTTTAACTTAAGAGAACCTACAGAATCCAGGAAATTAGAAAGTGACCACTGGTGGAAGGGGAAAAAAAGACTTTAAGGGAGCTGATAGCGTTACTTGTCAACTTGACACCTGGGTTGAGGAAGCCTTAACTGGGGAATTTCCTCCACTGGACTGGCCTATGGCCATGTCTGTGAGGCATTTTCTTGATTGTTGAGTGATGTGGGAGGGCCCAGTCCACTGTGGGCAGTGACACCCCTGGACAGGTAGTCCTGTATTATTTAAGAAAGCAGAATGAACACAAGCAAGGGGACCAAGTCAGTTAGCCATATTCCTCCATGGCCTGTGCGTCAGCTCTGTGCTCCGGGTTCCTGCCCCATCATCACCTTGGGCTCCCTCAGTGTTGAACTGTGACCAGGGCCATGCAAGATAAAATAAACCCTTTCCTTCCCAAGTTGGTTTTGGTCAGTGTTTTGTCACAGCAACTGAAAGCGAACTCGAACAGGAGCAGAGATAGTAGAACATGGGTGATAAGAAGAGGAAATGGGGACTAGCAGGGAGAGAGGTTAAAGTGGGCAGAGGGTAACTTACACTAAGGATATTTGAAAAAGTCATATGGAAATCTATTTTGCTTCCTAAATACATACACACACACACACACACACACACACACACACACACACACACACGTGTCTAATTGGAATTAGCTTACACAGAGAATTATAAATAGGTTGCCAAATAAAAAGCCCAGTGCTAGGTGGAGGATATCTCCCTCCAGCTATTGGTCAGTGGTGTCCTGAAGATTCACAAAACAATACAGGTTATTGCCACTGCTCTTGGTTGCCCACCAGAACATGATGGTAAATCCTATTTCTGAAGATACCACACACTTTAGCCACAGGACATGAAAAATCAAGTTGGTACTGATAAGGCAACTTCCTCCCTGCTGGTTAGCTTTCATGGTACTGGAAGGTGCTATGCAGGCTGCTGGGAGGGAAAGTTCTATCTAGCTGTGAACTACAAGATATGGGTACATTAAGGGGATAGCTAGCTACTTTCTGACTGGATTTAAGGTTCACTCCACAGGAGGAAATGCACACCTAGTACTGCAAAGCTGGCTAAGAACCCATGGCTAGGGAGCTCATAGGCAACCTACTATTAGCATTTTGTTAAATGGACGTAGTACCAAAATGCCCTCTAAATTCCTATCTCTATGCCATAGATTGGAGCAGTTCTCAGATCTCATCGGAGAAGTCTCCTTGTACAGTGGATGACAGTTAATAGAGAAACTCACAGCTTCTTAAGCAGGAAATAACTGTGGAGTGCTCAGTCACAAGCGGACATCTACATCACACTCCTCCCCCGAAGGTGCAGGAACCATCCTAAAAAGGGGCACAAAGACTCTAAGAGCCAGAGGTTGAGGAGGACAGGCACAAAATTTATATGACAAGACCACTGTATTCATGAACTCACAGCAGATATGACTGCCTATACAAGATCAAGTCAGTCAACATTCCAGCATGGAATGGGTAGGAACTTACAAGGCCTCACTCAAGGCTGAGAAGCCATAGAGTCGATAGCTTCCAGGGGAGGAGAGTCAGTTTCCTTTGTAGGTGTGGCCCCTAATAGTCTGACCATACTCCAGTGGATGACCAACATGTACATATGTACATATGCAGGGGGCATAAACCTGAGAGAAGGTGGGAGGCAGGGAGTAGATCCAGTGGGAGTGGAGGAGCAGGGGGATAAATGTGATCAAAACATTGTATGGCTGGCTATGGTGACATGCACTTTAAATCCCATCACTCCAGAGGCTGAGGCAGATCTTTGTGAGACTGAGGTCAGTTTGACCTACATAGTGTATTCTAGGCAAATTGGGGGTATAGGGAGACTATGTCTCCAAAAAATAAATAAATAAATTGTATGCATGAATGAAATTCTCAAAAAACTACTAAAAATGTTCTATTTTTTTAAACAGCAACTGTTGTGCCCAGGCTATAGAATCCTCTCAAAAGACCACCAGGGAGGTCAAATCCAATGCAAGCACAAAGGGTCTTTATTAACAAGCTCGAACTCGGTCCACAGTCTGACACACTACCGCAGCAGTTGATAAGACAGTGGCCCCAAGTGGAGGGTAAGGTGATCTTTTATAGGGTTAAAACAAAGAGAAGAGGGACAGGGTTGGGATTGGTTAAGGAAGCCTGCCCGCGAAAAAGCATCTTACATTGATTGGTTACAAGAGATTACTCATATTAAGGTTACAGGGCCCATGGAATGTGCTGACCAAAGGATGTTACAAGGTCTTGTTTATGACTCTGATTTTAGCTTTGGTCAACCTGACCAGATTTCATGTTCTTTTTAAGTCCTAAGTAAGGTGTTTTTTACAAAACCATCTGGTATTTGAAGGCTACGTCCTTGCAGATGTTTCCCTATGAGTGTGGGAAAGACTGTTTGGTCTTTCCTGGAGCTGGGAAATCAAGCTTACATAGCAGAGGCTTTTCTCTAACAAAATGGAGTCAGGTTTGCTGCAGCCTTCACTTTTCATTTCTGGTGGGGGTCCTTACACAACGAAGCACAGAAGGGATACAGTCCCTTGCGATGGAAGGCAGGGCAGCAAGAACAGAGGGATGAGTGCTGGTGTTCTACTTGTTTTCTCCTTTATTATTTGGTCTGGGAACCCAGCCCATGGAATGTGCCCTGACATTCAGGGGAGTCTTCCCACCTCAGGTAACCCAATCTAAAAACTTCCTCACAAACATACCAGAGGTTTGTCTCCTAGGTGATTTTAGATCCTGTCAGATTGACAGTGGGTATGAACCATCACAAAGTTATAACAGATTTGGAATCATTCCTGCTGCAGCTCCTCCCATTAATGCTCTCTCAGGTTCTCTAGCAGGCATGTCCTTTAACAGGTTAATTTACTGAGAAAGTGTGCCCATCATCCAAGGCTCTGACCATGCAACAGAAGGTGATTAACACAGAAACTCACAATTGGCCAATCTGTGGAAAACAAGAGACTGCTGAGTACTTATCCTGACTACAATATCCATATCAAACTTCCGTCTTCCAAGGCTCAGAGATATTTAAGGCAGAGGGGCAGAAAGACTGTAAGAGCCAGTGGTGGTAGATGACCACAAGGATACAGAATTTTCTGGATAGCTAGTCAGTCTCTCATAAGAATTCACAACAATGGTAACTGCATACACAAGGCCAACACAAGCTCAAACCAGACAAAATCCCAGCAGAGACATGAAGAAGAGAGTAAAAAGTTCCAACACCATCTAAGGAAATCGGCAACAGATCACTTCTGGAAGGGGCAGAGACAGTCTGTTTCAAGCACGGGATTCTTGGTAGGTTAGTCAGGCTTCAGTGGATGGACATTTGGAGACACAAATTAGACTCTATAGGTCTTATTGTACTATTGTATATATAACAGAGATCACTAAATTCGGTGGAGGTAACAAAGAAGGTGCAAATGGAGAAGGGGATCTAAATGTCATCAAATTATATTGTATGAAACGTAAAAATTCAATAAAAAAATTCAACGGATCTCCAGGAAAGAAACTAACAGTAACTTAAATATTGGCCAGTCTTTTAAGGGTGGGAGAGCCAACTCTCAAAAATCACTTAAAAAAACCATACCAAAACACATACTCAGAAGCTCTTTCTCACATACTCCAGTCCTTGGAGAAGCAGACATTTGGCAATTCTGTTAGAGATGGCTGTACACCCATTCATTTCAGGTGATAACAGTGTGGCACATGGACATACATCTTGTGCCCCCTTTGCTTTCTCAAGAGTGCAATAAATCCAAATTTTCTAAACTAGTTTTACTGATCTGGTAAGTTAACATGACTTCTGTATAGTGTTTAATATTATAGACTAACCCTAATTCATAAAATTCTGACAAATATTCTTACATGACCAACAATCATGCTGTTCTGTAGTGTATCAGTCAGTATAAGAGTAATGTTCAAATCTTTCATGAACCCAAAATCGTTGGGCTGATATTAAACTAACTCCGTAGCTAATCTATCGGTCCTTGAACAAATCCTAAAAAGAGAAGATAAAAGCACTGGGTCACCAGGCATGGAACAATTAATGAATCCACGCACATGTACATTTGCTTCACTGCTACAATGACAGCAGGAGTCAAAGATACCTTTGTACTTGTTAATGAGTAAGCCTGTTCACTGGCGATGTAAAATGAGCTCTTAAAATGTAGACTCAGAGATCTAATAAAATACTCAAATACATACTTCCATTTTTTTTAATCCGTGATAAATATGTATCTGTTCCTGCCACAGAGCCCCTAAAATCTTCAATTTTAGGGATCCAGGTGGTTCAGTATGGAGGCTGGTCACCAAAAAAGATTAAACAGATCATTAGAAGACAGGGAACTTTCTGTTCCATATCCTGGCCTCCAGGGAGGGGAGAACTAGAGAGTGAACGACAAAAACCCTGGTGAATGCATGGGTATGCTGGGGGGATAGCAAGCACGGAGGGGAGAACTAGAGAGTGAACGACAAAAACCCTGGTGAATGCATGGGTATGCTGAGGGGATAGCAAGCACGGAGGGGAGAACTAGAGAGTGAATGACAAAAACCCTGGTGAATGCATGGGTATGCTGGGAGGATAGCAAGCACGGAGGGGAGAACTAGAGAGTGAACGACAAAAACCCTGGTGAATGCATGGGTATGCTGGGGGGATAGCAAGCACGGAGGGGAGAACTAGAGAGTGAACGACAAAAACCCTGGTGAATGCATGGGTATGCTGGGAGGATAGCAAGCACGGAGGGGAGAACTAGAGAGTGAACGACAAAAACCCTGGTGAATGCATGGGTATGCTGGGGGGATAACAAGCACTCAGAGGACGCAAGGGCTCCGCAGCTCTTCCCAACCCCACGATTTGCCATTTGCTTCTTCCCAAGGTGTAGCATTTAGAATAAAGATACAAATGTGTTTTCTTATATCCTGTGAGTTCTTCTAGTTAATGATAAAGCCTAATGATGGTATCCTGAGAACTCCCAAGTTTGTAGGTCAGGCAGACATGTAAGTAGTTCCCCAGGTGCAGCTAGCTTGTAAAGTGGGGCAGACCTGTAGGACCAGGCCCTTAGTTAACTTACAGAACCCACACTAACTTTAATAAAAGTTAATGTCAGAGGGTTAGTGAGATGGCTCAGCAGTTAAGTGCACTGGCTGCTCTTGGAGGGGGTCACGTTTGGTTCCGAGCATCCACATGGTGGCTAACAACTGTCTGTAATCCCAATTCCAGGGCCCTCCTATGGCCTACATGGGCACTGCACACACAGGTACACTTACTTGCAGGCAAAACACCCACACATAAAATACAAATCAACCAATCAAAAACAAATTTTTAAGAAACTGGAGAGACGGCTTAGTGGTTAGGAGCACTGGCTGCTCCTGCAGAGGACCTGGGCTCAGTTTCCAGTGGCTAACTGTCCCTAACTCCACATATGCAGGCAACACACTCACACACAAAAAATAAAATTAAAAAGAGAACTCATTTTGGACAAAAGTGCTGAGTAACATGGACAGCTGGACTGCAGACACACTTATCTTTGCCTCATTGAAAGAATGTTGCCAGAAAAATGCAAAGATGTATACAAGACTGCCAATATTTCCATCAAGGAAATAATGTTAGTTTTATACAAAAATGTCTAGTTAAGCTACCACATGAAGCAAGATGTTAAAGGACAAGTGGTGTGGATTAAAGTTCCCCCAAAAGAAGCTACACCTTTTACTGAACCTTCAGCAATTTCAAAGATTGTGGAGAGGCTGGAATGTTCTAGGTCCACAGCCTAATTAAAATTTATCTTGGGCCATTTTTAGCCTCCTTCTTAGGCATTCTTTTCCCAACACTATCTCTGATGTAACATCCTTTTGACTAGCAGGTAAACCTTTGGAAATATATGAACTTGGGCGATCCTGCTTTCCACCACTCAGAAGCTAAGAACGTCATCAGATAGCACAGCAGAGCTTTCTGTGCTTTGTTTTAACCGCCTCCTTAATTTTCCACCAACATTATTTGAAAAGTGCCTTAAGTTATGGCTTTCTTTGTTCTATTACTATAAAAACTGTTACCATTCTGGAACATGAGTTTGACATAAACCAAATCCTGAGCCACGGTCAAGCATATTTGGCCTCAGAAATAACTACTGTTTTGAGTAAGAGTTGTGTTTTCATATTGACAAAAACACAGTCAACTATAATGAACTGAAGACAGTAACGTCTTTTATCTTGGTTTATAATACCTTCAAAACTGTGCTCGAGTTGACAGTGCTGATGGGGGAGGAGGGACTGAAACTTAGGGTCCTCTTTATGACCATAGCCAGCATAGCTTTAGCTAGGTAGCTCCCTCTAGCACCTTTTTTGATAAGGTACTTCCCAAGGTCAGACTCTAAACTCTATAAAGACTATTTCATACCCAAAAGAGCTCTTGTGCTTCATAAAATCCTAAAGCACACATCACAGAATTCATGACTCAATGCTCAAAAGCAGGGGACATTACGCAAAGTTTGGATGAACTTTATCCCTTCATTAACTCAATGCTGTTGCTGTCATTGCAGCCCTACACTTCAAGACCACAATATAAGAGGAACAACCAAATCAAATAAGAGTTCAATCTTCTCTAGACGAACTTTGCACAAATAGAATCCTACTTAAGTAAATACACTGCAGTTCCCACTGATCTGGGTAAACCATTACAGGCATCAGTGCCTTGCCATACACTGACCCCCAGAAGAGGGCACTGACGAAGCCCTCACAACAACCAAGAATCCTTTGCTACTCAGAACTTAATTTGTGTCCATTCTGATACTGATGGCTAAATGGAAGCAATCTGCCAGAAGCCCCAGTCTTACATCTGCTCCCTTCCAACACTGACTTTATTTAAGGCCTCTGGTAAAAGCAAATAGCCTCAGAGGAATTGCAAACCCTATAGGGAACAGACTCAGACAACAGCAAAGGTTCTAGCAGAAGATGACGTCACTATTCCTAGCTGCCACCAGACATCACAGGCAATCTACCAGGAATAGGTTATGCTTTCAAAATGCCATGAAGATGCAAAGCAGTAAGAACTGAAAATAATAAACTGATGAGGAAAATGTAACTAGCTTGCTGTTTTGGAATACTGTTGGCATTTGGATTTCTGTATATGTGTTCTAAGTATCTGAGGAAGCTCTCTTTCTTTTTGGTCTCTGACTCACAATGTCACAGTTTGGGCCTGTGCAACTTGAACCCAAGCACTCTCAAAAGTACACACATCAGCATGACAGGAATATGTGAGAAAGGTGAACACCAGGCTTCATCCCAACCTACTGAATCAGTTGGGTTATAAACACAGTTGTATCTGACAAAGCCCACATGGAGATCCTGACAGGGATCTTTGGGCTAAGGCATTTAATTCTTCACTGCTAGGGAGAGTGTTCTGGCCAAGTTTACTAATACTCGCCTCCCTCTGTGGCAGTGGTTTTACACTTTGGTATAGGGAAGCACCATGTGGTATGTGTGTTGTCTGTGTCAGCAAACACCTCTCTCAGGTGACAAGTATAGCTGAACAGTCCAGGCTGGCCCAAGCTCCTACAGGTGCTGCAAATGGATGCCTGCCCCTTTTACCACTCTATACACAGGGTAAGGCATCTTCCACCTGGAGTCCAGTGCCTGCCTCTGTCTAGTTTACCACATGCATCTAGTCCCCAAGGCCATGTTCTGTCTCAGCTCCCAAAGAATATTCACCATTTATAGGAAATGCTCTCCTCCCTCAGTACTCCTCCTTTACTGTGTAACACAGGGGCTCTCTCTGTTACATCTGCCTTAATAATCATGAGGTATTTTAGGACATGGGTTACATTTTTTTTCACATCCTTTTACAAAGAAAACCTATAAAACCAGCAAGAAAGCTAACAAGAATAGTACAAGATATAAGTCTATTAATACTCTCCTCAAAATCCAAGACCAGGGTTGGAGAGATGCCTCAGCAGTTAAGAACACTTGCTATTCTTCCAGAGGACCCAGGTTCAATTCCCAACACCTACATGGCAGCTAACAACCATCCAAAACTCTAGTTCCAAGAGATGCAATGCCTTCTTCTGGACGTGCAAGTATTGCAAGCTCATGGTGCACTTATATACTTGCAGGCAAAACACTCATACACGTAAATTAAAATAAATATTTTTTTAATCAATCCAAAATCTGTCCTTAGCTTCTAAAACTGAAATACACAGAAGCTGGAGACATGGCTCAGTAGTTAAGAGCACTGACTGCTCGTGCAAAAGACCCTGGTTTGTTCCCAGCACTTACATGGTAGCTAACAATGGTTCGTAACTTCAGTTCCAGGGAAATCCAATGCCCTCTTTTAGCCTCCACAGGCACTGTACCCATGTGGTACAGATACAAACATGCAGGTAAAACACTCATACCCATAAAATAAAATAAATAAATCTCAAAATAAACAAATAAATCCTGAAATATATAACTGGAAATATTGCCTACACACACACACACACACACACCTGACCACCACCACCACCAATAATAATAATTACCACAATAATAATAATAATTATCACAATTAGGTGTGTTATGAACTCAGGGGAGAAAGAAAGGAACCCATTCATGGAACTACAACTACAAAAAAAAAATGGTAACTGCCAGACCTGGTGGTTCACACCTTTAATTTCAGCACTCAAGAGGAAGGAAGAGGCAGGCAGATCTATCTGAGATGGAGGCCAGTCTGGGCTAAACAACAAGACTTTGTCTCAAAAAAATATTAATTAATTAAAAATAAAGTTGGACACGCTATTAGTAAAACTACATTTGTTATGTAATAAACATAGAAACAGAATTTTTTCTAGAGGTCTAGGTAGTTCTGTCCCTTGCTATTTGGAAAAACTACATCTTTCACTTATCATAGAGTCAAAGATTTGAAGAAATAATGAGAAAATACCTTCAAGAGTAAAAAGCCCATTGCAAAATAGGTAATGATATTTCCAACCTGGTCGTGAAAGTACAAAGTTTACTACCTGGGCAGGAGTTTTCTTATCAAGATGAGATTGTAAAACAATAAAATCTATTGCATAAACCAAAAGAGTTCACTGCAAGTAAAATGGTTCGTGATAATTATAACCTGTTCTTCACAAAAGACCAGCCATTGGAAAAAGTTAAAACTAGGCTTAGTACTTTGTTTTGGTATCTGTAGTAGTAAGGACACTCCTGGGTGAGTGTCCTGTCGCTGAGCTACATTAACTTTGCTTTGCTTCTCTAAATCCTATCCCTTCCTCTATTTTCCCCTCAAAAGATAATAAACATAAACCCTAAATAAAGTACTGCCATGATACTTAAAAAATAAAAGATATAAACCAGCCTAATCTTGGTAAGATAAAAATTTGCTACCTAAGAATGAAGTTTGTTATTAGTGGGCCCTGGTAATTCTTACTGTGATTACAAGAAAAAGGAGAAAAAAAAAAAAGGAAAAAATTGGCACCAAGAAAAGGTGCCAATTATTAAGAGTCACTATCTTTCAGGAACAAATTACAGCAATTGATCTGACAAGCGTTAGGAGCCAACCCAAGGGTCCCATGTGTGAAAGAAAGTGATGAATCCTTTAAAGAAATGCACAGAGCAAACAGAAATAAAACTGCCAAGAAAGGAAAAGAAGGCTGTATTTGAGGAATGACTACTCTCTATTCACTTCACTGACTGTAATACAAGTGACATAAAAACAATTTAAAAATGAAGCCTCATGAACGACAGCACAGGTCTACAACCTTGTGTTTAAGAGACTAAGGCAGGAGGATCTGTTTTGAGACAAACCGAGGTTAAACAGCAAGACCCAGTCAGAAACAAATGGGAATATGATATGTATTAACCTATCTATAAATAATTTTCTAATAATAAAAATCATATGATATGCAACTCTACAAATAGAAACTGTCACTAAATGTTAAAATATATCCCCCCAAAACACTCAGATGGGATGTACATAAAGAATAATCATGCTCTGCTTTCTAAACCACACAATGTCTGAAAGAACAAAAACACAAATTTCATCAAATGTAAACAACAGACTTTGGAGGCTGGCGATGCAGCTCAGTGGTACTGTGCTTACCTAGCATCCATGATGACCTAAGTATACACACGCATGTGCACACACACATACACTTGAGATTTCCAATTTTTTTCATGTAATTAAATTTTCTCAGAACACATTTAAAGCTAAGGAAAACACTTTGAACAAATGTTATTTTCATTTATGGACAAACACTGGAGAGAAGTATTAAACTGTTTTTGATACAGGGTTTATATTATAGCCCCTGTTGGCCTGGAACTCCCTATGTAGACCAAGCTGGCCTCAAACTCACAGAGATCTGCATGCCTCCACCTCATGAGTACAGCAATTAAAGATATGCACCATCACACCTAGCAAGAAATGTTAAGCTTTTAAAAAATACATAGAATGAACTACTGACATATGGGGGGAGAAGAGGAAGATGAGGCTGGACAGATGGCCCATACTGCTGTTTCAGAGAAGCCAAGTTCTATTCTCAGCACCCAAGTCAGGTGACTCACAATCACTGTAACTCCAGCTCCAGGGGGATCCACTGACTATGCCCTCCTGAGGCACCTGCAGTCACATGTACAAACCCTCACACAAGACACACACACACATAGAATTTTTTAAATAAATAAATCTTTTTTTACAGGGCTGGAGAGATGGCTCAGAAGTTAAGAACACTGGTTGTTCTTGCAGAAGACCAAGGTTGGAATCCCAGCACCCACATGGTGGCTCCAGTTCCAGGGGATCCAACACCTTTTTCTGTCTTCCACATGCACTGCACCACACAGTGCAGTAATATACATGTAGTCATAATACTCATATACATAAAATAAACGTAAAATAAATTTAAAATAATTTTTTAAAATGGAGGTTAGTGAAACTCAGAAACATAATGCAGAAAGAAAGAAAACAAACACAAAAGAGTCACATGACTGGAGGATTACATTTATAAGAAGTTCTACAATGGGAAAACTAATCAGTCAATAGAAGAGAAGATCACACTAGTGGCTACAATGGATTGGGAAAGGATATGAGGAAACTTTCTGAGCATTAGTTTTGATAAAGCTTTACATTACACACAGTAACTTTGTCAAAATCTGTGGAAAGAGAAACATAAAATATGTACCTCAGGTGGACATGATGGCACACACCTGTAGTCCCTGGTACTAGAACCCTGAGATAGATGACAGGTTGACCTCAGTCAAGACCAAGGCAACACAGCAAGGCTTCATCTCAGATACAGCACCTGAGCATGATGAATCACTTTGTAATCCCAGAATTTGGGAGGCTGGCAAGAGTACTGTCCAAAGTTTAAGGCTAGCCTGAGCTACATGGTCAGTTCCAGACCAGTTTGGGCTACCAGTGAGACTGTGTCAAGAAAAAAAGGAAAAAAAGTACAAAGATATGTGTATTTTATTATGTATAAAGACAAAAATCTAAAACTCCAGGGGCCTGTGAAAAGGTTTAGTTGGTAAAAGCAATTACACATGCCTGACAACCTGAGTTTGATCCCAAGGTGGTGCAGAACTTAAAACCGTAATCCCAGCATCCCTACTGCATAAAATGAGAGGCAGAGTCAAGATTATCACCCAGAAGCTTAGAGACCAATGAGCCTGGGACACACAGAGTGGCAGAACTGAGAAAGCTTGCCTCAAAAGTCAAGGTATAAGGGAAGAGCTGATTCCTGAAAGTTACACCTGTATTCATATACACACACACCATACACATTAATAAAAATTAAAAGTTAAATTATCAGGAAGTAAAAGCAGGTAGATCTCTGTGAGCTGAAGGCTATCAGATCTACATCTACATAGCAAGTTCCAGGCTGGCCAGGGCTATATCGTGAGACCCTATCTCTAAATAAATAAATAAATAAACTCAAGTTAATAATCACCAGGAAGCATGCAAAGAAATCAGGTAAGACACAGCAATGGAGGGACACAGTCCTGTGATGAAAGCAGAGCACAGACAGGGGAGAGTGTAGTCACACACCTCGTGCCTCTCTCAGTTCCTGTGTGTATGGAAATTTCACCTACACACAAGAAACAGCTCACTTTGCTAGACGTTGTAACCAAAAACATAAGCTGATACTTAACCTCAGGTACTTTCCAATGGACACTATACCAACTCATTTCACAAAGGGAAAAAGCATACTTTCTAAAGGTAATAGCTTTTCTATATCGCAGTGACTCTCAACAAATTTAGCAGTGAACATCAATTAAGGTTTTTCAGATTCAACAAGTTTGGGGTAGGTACAGCCACCATCTCCTCCTAAAGCCTCAATGCTGGGATTAGAGTTTTACAGTAGTCTTGGTGAGTGTTCATAACTATAAGCTTCAACAGGGATGTTCAGTGACACTTCCTTGTGGCCAAAGGTTTCCAGACCTTAAATATACTCCAAAAGAGAGCTAGGGGAAAAATTCCAGGAATAATTCTATTCAGTTCCACAATAATCAATATTTCTAGTTAGTCACAGGAAGATCTGCTTCAAAACTTAAAGGAGAACTATTACCAACTTCCTACAAGCTACACACTAGACACCACATGAGAGCACTACAAATGCAAGCCAGCGATTCTGAAATGAAAATGCCCTCAGTGAATCAAAACAATAAAATCTGGATAGCCTGAAACATTAACTAGCATCTTAGACAAAAATCACTAGAGAGAAAGCAAAATTCCAAAGACCAATGCTTTAATGTTCTTGTTTCTATAGCACATCACAAAATTTCTATAAAATGCAATTTACACACACACACACACACACACACACAATTTTTAAAAATATAATTTAAAAGCCAGGTGTGGCGCACACCTTTAATCCCAGTACTTGGAAGGCAGAGGCACAATCTCTGTGAGACTGAGGTCAGCCTGGTCTACATAGTGAGTTCCAAGCCAGCTGGGAGTACAGGAAGACCCCGTCTCAAAAAAACAAAAAACAACAAAATCATCTTTAAAACGCAATTTATACTGTTATTTACAAAACAGAAAGAGTTCGTACCTTTTCGAGGAGGAAGCTCTCCACTTTGGGCTAATTCTGTCCCAGTGTATACAATTTCTCCATCTTTAACCATTTCATTCCATAGACCACAGAGTCCATCTCTGGTGAATGCAAGCTGGCAAATATAAAAAAAGATAAAATTTACAACAATCTCATATGCTGCAATTCTTTTCTATTAAATTTTTTTACCTTTTTGGCAATTTTATATAAGTACTATATTTACATCATTTCTCCTCCTCTCCCTTCCCAAAACTCCTCCTGTGTTCCATCACAGTCTCTCTCAAATTCATGATCTCTTCTATAATTACTATTGTTACATATATACATATATATACATACACACAGAAAACCTACTGAGTCCATTCATTTAGTGAAAATGTCAGCAGTAAGTTCTTCTCTAGGGTCTATGACTTCTCCAGCTACGGGTAGTTAATTAGGTTTACAGTATCAAGCATGAATTCCCTCCTACTGAAAGGGCCTTAAATCCAAGTAGACAGCTATTGGTAACCCCCAAGATAAAAGTACCACTACTGCATTCTTAGGGATATCTTGCCAGACTAGTCATTATCAATTATAGGCTTTACAGCTAGGTAGAAATACTGTTAACATTTTTCCCTTAGCAGCTTGCATAACCCCTTCAGACACTATGAGAGCTGGTCCTTGGGAAGGAGACTTCTACAGCAGTACCAGGTCAACTCCTCCAAGTCCTGTGTCCGAAGTGTATGTCTTCAGCAACAGGGTCTTAAAGAATAATATGGGGAGGGGTCTTGTTTCCCTTATTTTCTTAAATCATTCAGTAACAAATCAATAAACTATTTACTTAATAATTTATTTTAAAATTCATAACATTTCATGAAGATTATATAACTACAGAAGGTGAAAAAACAGTGGCTAGCAGTATATACACCATGCTGATTTTTACTGATGTTATTATGGTGCTGGAATTTTAGGTCTTGTTGGGGAGTGATTTTTTGAGATAGGGTTTCCTTGCAACTCCAGCTGGCCTGGACATAAAGCATGGGTTCCATGATGAAGGTTCCATCTTCAAAAACTCAGTTACATTAAAAAAAAAAAAAAAAAAAAAAATCAAGAAAAAAGGTTACAACTGACAATGAGAAAATTAATTGGTTTATCAAAAGAAAATTTAAGGGACTATTTGAGCTCATCACTAGAACATAGATTAAGGAGGAAAAAAAATCTCAAACCTTATGTACTAATCATATTGACAACTGTAACACTGATAATATCAGTTAAAAGCTATTCTAGGGACTAGCAGTTAAGAATATTGGCTGCTCTTACAGAGGACCCAGGTTCAAAGCCTAGCACCCACATAGCAGCTAACAATCACCCTTAACTAGAGTTCCAGGGATACGATACCCTCTTTTGACCTCCTCAGGCACTGCACAACACAGATGCACTTACACACATGCAGGCATAACACTCATACACATAAAATAATAAAAATAAATAAGTTAAAAAGCTACTCCATAGACATTATATGTCAAAGCAATGTTCATATGATAAAACATGCTTATGATAAAGTATAATGGTATCAGAAACAAAGGTTTTAAGTATAAAACAAACAAAAGTCAAAGAAAAATTTTTAAACAATCTGAATTAGAAATCCCACTAAAAACTTCATTTTTAAAATATATTTGCTCTGTGTTTGGAAAGAACTTAGAAACAGTACTCTTACTACACCACTTCCCACTGAAAAGGACCAGGGCTCTGGAAAGGCTGATTCAGGGATCCGTACAGGCAATACAAGAATGCCACATTACACTTTCTACAAAAAAATAATAATTTGGACAAAAAGTAATGAAAACTCCTGGACAAACTCAGAACAATTCTGAGCATCACAATACATAGCAAAGGTAAGAGACACAGTCAATTAAATTACATGAGTAAATAATTGCTTTCAAAGAAAAAAGGAAAAACAAAAACACCCTGGTTTGTCCACATCTGTATCATAAAAAGGTTCCCCAGAGCTAGCAGAATCATATAACAGAGAAAGAAGCCAGCTGAAACACCCTGCAAAGGTAACTACTCCAAAAACTGCAGGTTAAAGTGAAGCCACCTTCCCTAATACAAACACACTTCAAATTAAGACACAGTTCTAGCCAGGTGTGGTAGCACACACTTGTAATCGCAGCACACAGGAGGCAGAGACATAAGAATCACTGCAAGTCTGAGAGGCCAGCCTGGTCTACCCATTTAATGATACCATGCCAGCAGCACCTACATAATGAGACACTGAGACACTGCATATATTTAAAAACAAAAAGGAAAGAGGGCACAAGGAAGAATGAAAAAGAGTAAGAGAGATGCTTCTGTTTGTCTAGCTTCTAATAGTAGAAGAAATGAGAGAGAAACAGAAAGAGGAGATAAACAGAGAGAGCGAAGAAGACATTTCTGTTGTTCACGCATCCTCTAACAGGTCAGGGCCTTTTGTGTTCACAAGTGTATTACCTCATTCCTCAGCAGACACCACACTCAGAAAGCACCCATTAACCTTCAATGGCAGCTGCTTTAAGAGATCCAGACCAGAGGATGTCTTCTACAATTTTAAAATGATTTGTCTCTCTGCGTCTGAGTGCCTGCATGCCTTTGTGTGCGCCACAAGCACACAGGGGCCCATGGAGGCCAGAAGGCAGCAGATCCCCTAGAATTAGATTGTGTGAGACTTTATGTGATCGCTGGGAATAACCGCTGAGCCATCTCTTCGACCCTGAATTCTACACTGTTAAAGACTTTTACTCCAGCCCTTCATGATTCTCTCCTATCTAATCCGTGCAAATAGATATTCAACATCTCACTTTTATCTAAATTATCCACAATAAGTGACGACACAACCTGAAATGGTCCCCAAAATTCTGGTCCTCTACAATATGCACTCACCCTGTGTTATCTCCTGACAGACTAAGTACATACAAGACATAAATAAAATGAGATGTTGAGATGTTACACCTCTGACTAGGTGCTGTATGTTATATGACAAATATGAGGATTCCACATATGTAATCAGGGTTTCAAGTCAGTAGCTTCCTAGTTAATCAAAGGAAAGTTCATCCTTGGGGTTTACTTGGTCAGATGAAAGCTCTTGAAGGAATAATTGAACTGCCTGAAGAAATGTTCTCGCCAGACCTAGAAGAAGCACATAGACAGCTTGGGGAAAGCAGCAGCCTCTGAGCCTAGGGCTTCAATCCACAACCAAAGAACTAAAGTCTGCCAATCAGGACTCTATGGCCCAGCCAGGGGCAAAGCCCAGTCAGCAAAGACAGAACTAAGCTGCAGCCAGACTACTGACTCAACAAAACCATCAGAATATAAGCATATTGTTTTAAGTTGCCGAATTTGTGTTTAGTGATTCCTTACATAGCAACAGAAAACTAAGCATTCCAGAGACAAACTGATTTTTCTCAGCACTCCTGTGCTATTACCATTCAGATAACTTAAAATCCCAACACTGGACTCTTTTGGTCAAGTACTACCTGGCAAGGGAAAAGTAAACTTCAAGAAGCAAGGCTCATTTCCTCTTTAAGTGAGAGAGAACAGTCAGGCACTTACCGGAATTCAGTCCCTAACCCGGTACAATGCCAATGGTCTCAAGGCTCAGGTGTGTTAAGCTACAGAGCTTAAACTCAATCTCTACACTGAGCTCTCAAGGGAAACCATGAGCTACACCATGATATAAATGCAATGGAGGGAGATAGAGGAGGAAGAAACCACCAACATAGAACATGAAGGAGTCAGTCCAAAGTGAATCAGCCCAGCCAAGGAAAGTCTTTATGTTTATTTCAGAACAATGGGATCAGATCGGGCACAAAAGGCAAGGAAATGAGCAGAGAAGACAAACAGGACTGAGAATCTGTTTCAGTAAAATTAAGGAGATTTCCACTAATGCTACAGTTTGAATAAGTGTTCTTCAAGGTTCATGTGTCAAAGGCTTGACCCCTGAGGGGTTATTGGGAGATGGGGGGCGCCTTCGGAAGGTAGGGACTAGAGGGTAATCTGTGGGTAATTTGAGGTGTCCCTCAAAGGGAACTGTGGGACCCCAGGCCTTTTTTCTTCCTTTTTGTTTTGGCTGATATGATGAGCTTTGTTCTACTGCACGTTCCTAACATGATGTGCTATCTCTTCACAACCCTGCCCACACACACAAACAAAAGGATCAATCAATCATGGACTGGACTCTTATAAGCTGTTAGCAAAAATAGCCTTTTTCTCAGTAAGTTCATTGCTAGGCAAACATGGAAGTCCTCCGTACTCACAAAGAGAAAATATAAATCTAAATCTTAGCAGGAATAGAAAACCAAATCTGTAAATCATACCAAATGAGTTATCTCAGCATGCGGAGATAAGGGCAAGAAAGTCAGAAATTCAAGATCATTCTCAGTTAATATAAAAGTTTAAGTCCAGCCTGGCCTACATGAAGCCCTGTGTCAAAAATATTAGAAAATAAAATAAAAACATAGTCAAAAGGTCAAATATGTTAAAAACTAAGTCACTGCCTGGACTGTTGTACAGCAATTTCTTCAGAACTGAAATATTCCTTACAGGAAGCAGGTGAGGGACGATCATAAGACTCAGAAGCAAAAAACTTGCAAGCCTCAGAAAGTTCTTGAAACTTAAAAGATTCACAAGACCCTTCCTCAAGATTATAGAAGCAGTCAACAGCTGCCTAGAGAGGAAACTGGCAGACCTATCTATCGAGTTCCTGCAAATGATGCAGGAGCTCCAGGCTGCAGCTTCCTGAGTCCTCACCTGAGTGTCGCAGCTGTCTTTGGTTGTGTATGCTCTGTAATAAAAAGCTGGATTCTGGTAGGATGGTTACTTTGATCTGTCATCAGTTTCCCTATCTGGGCTAAAGAGATGTTTCTTATCCATCTACCCAGGAAAATCTCACACAGCAAGGACAAAGGAAAGGATGGAAGCCATGTACCTGACAGATAATCCTTTCTTGGCAAGCACAGACTGGACATCCTGAGGAACAGAATGTGGAGGGCTACAGGAACTGACATCAAGAAAGAAAGGAAGCATGAGTTCAGGCAGCAAGAACCAACTGCAAGGGTTAGAGCCTAACAGCAAGCATCAGGAGGAGTCTTGAGGAGGATACTGCCTCAGAAGGGAGAATAAGCTATCCCAAGAGAAAAGGCTGTACAGATCGGCCCAAATAAGCCTTAGGATCCAGCACTGAAAAAAGCTCAAGTAATTGACATGTATGCCAAAACAAAAGTAATTCTCTTTACTTATTATTTTATTTTCATACAAGTATATACTGTTCCCTGAGCATGCCCCCACACTCCCCACCCTTGTTCTTCTCTTTAAACCAGAACTAAATCCACAGTCAGGTACTATAACACATCCTTGCACTCTCAGATACACAGAAGGCTGAAGCAGTAGAAATAAAAGTTTAAAGTTTTTTTTTTCCATTCTGTAGGCTAAGGAGCTATAATTGATGGCTTCTTGGAGTGAGTCAGTTCTACAGGTGTGACTCTTGGTAGGTCAACCACAGTCCAGTAGATGGCCCCACACACAGAAGTATATGGGCAGCATAAATTGGAGTTGATGGATTATTCAAAAAACATTTTTTAAAATCTTTTTAGACAAGATCTCCCTGTAGCCCCAGCTGGTCTGGAATTCACTATGTAGACAGGGCTGGCCTTGAACTCGCAGAGATCCGCCTGCCTGTCTCTGTCTCCCGAGTGCTAGGATTAAAGGCATGCACCACCACACCCACCCAGCTCCAAAAATTATTTTAACTCGGGGGTTATGTGTTATACTCCTGACATAACTGTAATGCTCAAGCAGCCCAGACCATACTAACATGAAATGACATATATGACTGTTATAATTAGGATTCCAGCAATTAAAAGAAAAACCTAGGTACTCCCAATTTAAGAAAACAGGGCATCTGAATATATAATCACTCAAAAATACAACTAATTAAAGAACAAAAATGACATCTGTAAAAAGAAAAGCATAATATGCAAGAAGATTATCTGCATATTAAAGAAGGCTGGATTATTTTGTTATAAGGGGATACATGAATACTGAAGTTATAAATTCTAAACTGGGAAAGTCTATTCTTTTAAAATGTTATGGTATTCTAATTAATCTTGTGTTAAAAATTACACAAAAGGGGCTGAATGCTAAACTTACTGATTTAAACATTCTCACATTGTGTTAGAAGTCAAAAGTTGATCAAAAGGTGTATAAGCATGAACATTTAGTAAATGCTGTTCTTGGGTTTTGACTGAAGATATGCTAAAATAAAAGAATGTGATTAATGTAATGTTTCTGGAGTCAGCTTCTAAAAGGTACTCTTTATCTGTCATATCTAAGTATAGGTGCCTGAATAGAATATTATTGTTTAGTTTATACAATTCCAAAATGGAAATAAGGGCTTGATAATCCTACGTTTGACATTTGGTCAGGCTGACTCAAAGTATTATACAGGATCACTGATTTAGATGCTCCTGTGCTCATAATAATACAGACTTCAAATGGAAACTTGTACCTGTTCCAGTTTAAGGACAAACTCAAATGACAGTGTCTCACCACATGTTTCCAAAAATTCTTCATCTCTTTCTTTTTTTAAATATTTTATTTACTATATTTATTTTATATTTAGGAGTGTATTGCCTGCATGTGTGTAATTGCACCTCTGTCCTGCACTGGCCTCAGAGATCAGAAGAAAGCATCAGATTCTCCTGGAACGGTTGCTACAGCCAGAACCCAAGTCCTCTACAGAAATAGCTGGGGCTCTTAACTGCTGAGCCATCTCTCCAGCCTCTTTTGTCTCTTTCTTAAGTTGACTCCCAACATCAAATCTTGTTTTGCTAAAGAAATAGAGTATGACTGTAAAGAAAAGTGGTGTGTATTTTTGTGTAACATTTTTTTAATTATTTTTATTTTATGTATATGTGTGTATTGCCTACAAGTATATAAGTGTACCTGTGTTGTGTATGGCCCACAGAGGTCAGAAGAAGGCATTGGATCCCCTGGATCCAATGTTATGGACAGTTGTTAACTGCCATGTGGATGCTGGGAACTGAACTCAGGTCCTCTGCAAAAACAATCAGTGCTCTTAACTGCTAGTCCCTATGCTTAATAGTTTTAATTGATTATTATATGTCCAATTCAGGACAAATAAGTGATCCAGAATTGAACTACTGACATACTCAACAGCTCTGATGGACCTTGAAGGCATTATGCTGAGTGAACAAAGCTAATCTCTGAAAACCATATACCATGGGATAACCACAAAATAACAAAACACTACACTAGAGAACAGACCAGTTCTCAGTGCCAGGGATTACAGACTGTGATGGAAGGGACTACAAAAGGCTGGCACCCAGGAGATCACGTTGGTGATGAAAAGTTCCTATCAGTTACATGAATTGCCACTTGGGACAGAGTGACACAGAACCATACACATAAACTGCAATAATATAAATGTCTAGCTTTTGATATCATACCACTGTGAAATAAGATAAAACCATTGGGTTAGTCTGGTCTTGGGTACACACAACCTTCTACTTTTTTGGACTGAGTCTATTATTATTTTTCAAAACTAAAAGATTAAAAAATTGTTTTATGCAAATATAATTTCATGCGCCACGTCAAAGATTCCTTAAATAGAAACTACAGGAAATTCATCTGAGTGCAGCTTATATAAGAAAGAGAAACAATTTCTCATTCCAGACTATGCTCAAAGACATACACTTAGCCTTCCATCAAGACTGGCAAAAGAGAATTAAGAAAAAAAGCTTTTAAGGTGTCATGTACAATGTCTACAGTTCCTTTATATAATTTATTTTTCAGTTTCCTGAAAATATACAATCACAACAGACAGATGCACTTTCACTATGTAATAGAACACAAAAATCAGAAAAAATGTTAAAAACCACAAGAGTGGGTTATTTTGGTGTGTATGTGGTGTGTGTATGTGCACATGCAGATTCACCTGTGTAAGAGTGCATATATATGTGCAAGCATGTGTACACCTGTATGGGACACATGCCTGTGGAGGCCAAAGAGTGACATCAGGTGTCTTCCTCATCACTCTCCACCAAACTGACACAAGACCTCTCACTCGAACCCAGAACTCACTAATTCAGCTAGCCAGTTTGTCTGGGATTCCCAGAGTTCCCCTGGGTTCTCTACCTCCAATCACCAACAAGGCAGGCAGGCCACCACAGCAACCTGGTATTTATGTATATGCTGGAAATCCTCACACTTTCACAGAATTGCTTTACTTGACTGAGTCATTTCCCCAGCCCACAAGTAGTTCATATTTATGTGAGATCAGGTGGATGCCTGAGATAGAATGAACACTCCAATAGAAACTGCTGGTTGTAGGGATCCAACGCTGACAGATGCTAATGTCTACAACCAAGAAATCAAGATCAGTGTTTACAGTATACTATAAGAAGTATATTTCACACTCCAGGACCGGAGAGATGGCTCATCAGTTAAGAGCACTGGCTGCTCTTGCAGAGAACCTGGGTTCAGCTCCCAGCTAACAACCATCCATAACTCCAGTTCCAGAGGATCCAACACCTACTTCTGACCTTTGACGGCACTGCACGACATGGGTGCACTTACATATGTGCAGGCAATACACTCAAACACATAAAATAAAAACAACAATAATAAAATATTTTTTAAAAAGTTTTCACAGTCCAAAAATATTTCCTTTCTAGGCCAGGCGTGGTGGCACACATCTTTAATCTGAGCACTTGGAAGGCAGAGGCAAGCGGATCTCTGTAAGTTCAAGGCCAGCTAGGGCTACAGGAAGATCCTGTCTCAAAAGACCAAAAAAAAAAAAAAAAATGCTTTCTAAAGTTACTAAAAACTTCGTGAGCATTTCAAACAAAATTAGCTTGTAGAAAATAAGTTTCCCAAAACTTACATATCTATGTATGTATGACTTTCCCACATATTATTTATTAGGAGTAAGTCAATGGGAAACTTCTCAATGATGGAAAGCCATCCCAAGAAAGATGAAGATAAAGCCAGTCAACATAAGGTTTGCATATGCAATGTGGGTCTGCCAGAAGACCCTGAACAGGGACAGAGTCTAATTCCATAGGGAAGAACAACACAACATTCTTCATATGTAATAAGCAATGCTGCACAAACTGCACAAAGCAATCACTTTCCCATGCCATTCCAATACCTGTAACACCAAGCACATTTTTCCTCTGATGTTTAAACAAAAACTAATCACTGGTTCTTAGAAGGCACCAGGAAGACTTACAAATAATATTTTAAATGTCTAAAAGAGCCAAATACTAGTATCACACTAAAGAAATAAGAAGTGAAATAATATGTACATGGTGCTTCATTTTAAACAGACCTGACTCATCAGAGACGATCAATTTGTCATTAAGCTGTTTTTTTAGATCAAAATACTAAAACACATAATTACTAAGGAAAAAAAGCTTCAATGGGCAAAGGCGGGGGGTTCAGTTTTTTGGTTTGGTTTGGAGTATTTGGGGTTGGCATTGTTTGTTTTTGCAATGATGAGAATCTAAAAGTCTCAAACATGCTTGGGAACCCACTCTACCACTGAGTTATAACCCTAGCCCTTAAGCAAGTTTCTTTATTTAAAGAAGTGTCTTGAGAGTTAGGTACATGCCATTAATTCACCAATCAGGAGACAGAGGCAGGCAGATCTCTGTGAGATTGAACTCACATAATCAGTGTTGGAAACCAAAACCAAATCCTCTGCAAGAGCAGCCAGTGCTCTGAACCCACTGAGCCAGCTCCCCAGGCCTATTCTCAGCATTCTTTTTTATTTATTTTTATTTTATGTGTATGAGTGTATTGCCTGCATGGATATAAGTGCACCCACTGTTGTTGTGCAATGCCCACGGAGTCAGAAGAAGACATCAGATTCCCCTGGAACTGGAGTTATGGATGGTTGTTAGCTGCCATGTGGGTGCTGAGTCTCAAACCCGGGTACTCTGCAAGAGCAGCCAGTGTTCTTAACCACTGAGCCATCTCTCCAGCCCCTAATCTCAATATTCTTAAAGGGAGATAGTAGGCAGAGATGTGGAAGCCAGCAGGCCAGCTAGCCTGGAGTACAGAATGCAGCAAACAATGTGAAAGACAAGGACCTCCACACCCATTGCATGGCCTATGTGCACCATCACACATGAATGTAAACGTACACATGCATCACATCCACAAAAGTAAATAAAATTTAAAATGTTATTTTAAATTTAAAAGCTTGCCTGAACCTTGTATTTCAGAAATAAGAAATTATTTATCTCTCACCTCTCTTACCCACTTATAAAAAGACAAAGGAAAGCCGACAGTAGTAGCTAAATACAAAGAAATAATTAAACAAAATCAAAAGATTAAGAACTACCATATCAACTGACTTCTTAGCAAGGTCTTTTCTAACATCACAGCACTGGTAACAATCCTATCATTCACAACAATCCTAAACATTTAACTCTCTTATCAACTGGCACTCAGCACATGCATAAAAGGGAACAGAAAATTAGAAAGAGACAATAATAGTTCACTATAAAAATCTATGATCAACTACTGCTTGCACTGCCAAGCAAAGTAATGAACATTGTAGTCAGCTCTATGTGAAACTATTATAAAAAGTTGCTTATGTGACATAGCCACAGGGAGGAGGAGAGCACAGAGACAATACAAACATGTCAAACAATGCCTTATGTAGGTGATATGGAGGTCAAAAAGTAGTTTTCCAGACCATTCATAAATAACATTAGCTTATAGACAATCTACAAATTTTTACTGTTATTTCTACTTAATAATTTCCAGACAAACTTGTAATTACTTTATTAAGCATTACAACAATTTTAACATCAACAAGCTGTGTTCCTGATGGGAAAATCTGAACACTCCTCTTAATTAGACCCATAATAAATATAAAATCAATAGCTCAACTAAACTGTTCCGGCTCCAGAAGCACAAACACAAAATCCCCTAAATGAGTGAGTTTGTGCAAACAAGAAATACTACTACTTATCATTGCTTTCCTCCAAAATGTCAGTAAAAAAAACAAACAGGCCAGGCGGCTGGCAAACACCTTTGATTCCAGCACATGGCAGGCAAAGGCAGGGAGATCCCTGTGAGTTTAGTGCCAGCCTGAACTACATAGTGAGTTCCAGGCCAGCCAGAGCTACATAATGAGACCTTGTCTCAAAAAACAAAATATATATATATATATATAAAAAAACCAAACAACAGTCATCAAGTCTTAAAGAGTATTAGGGCTGGGGATGGAGCTCAGATGGCAGAGAGCTTGCCTAACAAGCAGAAAATTCTGGGTTTGAGAGCCCCAGCAACCAGCTCTCAGGAGGTGGAGGTGGAGATCAGAAATTCAAGGTCATCTTCACCTACATCCCTAGTTCAAGGCCAGCCTGAGAAACACAAACCCTTGTCTCAAAAAAAAAGTCAGACTTCTGAAATAATAATAGGAAAAAACTGCATAATTAAATCTTAAGCTTCTTTAGATAACAAAAATCCTTGATTAAAACACAGCAACATTCAATCTGCCTAAGCAGCGATAATCAATGCTACATTTTAAGTTAAAATAAATAAACCTCCTCTAATACGGAAAGATCTTGTTAAACAATCAAACCAATCACACATCCCCCTAAAGCACTTAACCAGAAAGTTAAATACAGAGGCACAACGCAGGAGGAAAAAAGGCATGTCAACCCACCTGTATATCTGTTTTCAGCCATTTGGAGTCAAGGCGAGCCTGAGCAACCAAACAGAACGACTCAGAAGGCATCTCTCCTCCAGCTTCCTCCCGGTGATCAGGCCTGCAAGTCAAACAGAAATGCTAGAAACCTAAAACCTTTTAAACTGTTACTCGGACCGTTCTGCAAGGTTTAACGTGGAAGAGATAAAGATGGAAAGAAGGGCGAGGAGGAGAGCTGGGGGAGGGGAAGGAGGAAGATGAGAGGGAAAGCTGGACCGAGACAGGGGAGGTGGATAAAGGGTACTCCTACTTCCAACAGAGGTAGGTTCACTCGCATTTTGCAATTCGTGGGCGAGACCTAGAGAACAGACGGTCATAGGCGCCCACAGCACAATGTCATCCCCTCCCTTAAATCCAAAAGGGACATACACCCGACAGGAAAGTCCATATGCAAGACAAGTGACATCAGCGTGCACCAGCCGCTTTACCCTACAGCAGTGCCAGGTGCGGGAAATAAACAAAAGTCCTGTCTGCAGATAAAACCACCGTGATCCCTAGAATAATGGAAAGACAGCCGAGACAGAGTGGCCTGCGATGCGCGCAGGCCTACGCCCCGCCGCGCCAACGCCCGCCGCCCGCCTTCAGCCCGCCGCCCGCCTCCGTCCACCGCTCACCAAGACCTGGAGCCGCCGCCTCGGCCCGCCGGCTGCGGGAACACTCCACTGCTGCCAGCCGGCCGGCGCTCGCGATCCCCGGGCGGCTGCGGCCGGAGGAGCGGGCTGACGCACGACCGCGTCCACCCAATGGAGCGTGGCTGCTCCGAGGCTTCATCCAATGGGGAAGAGGGACGTGCCCCGGCCCTCCCAACTTCCCTGCTTCCTTCAACACCGCTCAGCCTCCTTCTTGGGGGCTCCGGCTAGAGCCAACCGCGGATCCTGGGAGGCGGGACTTCCTTGTACGCACGCGCACACGCACGCACGTTCGCACGTTCCCGGACCCTGGATCACCAAGACTCAGGTGGGACCTTCCTAATCTCTGAGGCTTCCTGGCCTTTTTACAACTGAGCAAGTCGTCATAAGACGAAAATTTAAGAAAAAAACAGTCGAAATGGAATTAAGCTGTAAATAAGTAAGACATAACAAGACAGTTCCCAAACACTTGTGTCTGTTCTTAAATTATTTTAATAATGAGTCTAAAAACCCCAAAAGGGGACCCTGGTTTTCCAGATACCATGTGGTGGCTCTGCTAAGACTCCCCAAGATTTACAGTAACATTTCTTTTCTGTCTGACTTTAATTCTTTTTTTAAGGTTTGGCCACTATTTGTTACACTTAAGGATTCTTATTTTTTACTAGACTTTTGTCTGTGTCCTCAGTGAGGAAAGCATATGTCTTTAGTTGATAGATAAAACAAACTATTCCTGTACCCTTCAAGGGCACCAGTGCCTATTCATTCCTAGCTGTTGGGAGACTGGGGTACATAGTCTCATTATTTCCCAGTCAGCAGTGAATATCTGAGTCCATTTGTGTAGGGAAGAAAATGAGTGAGTGGATTTTAGAGTAGATGCTAACAACGGCTTCTTCACATCCCATTACTCTTGACAATTGAGGAAACAGGGCACAGCGCAGCTAAGCAACCATACTCAAAGACTAGCAGTTGACTCAGTGTAGTGAAGGAGACATTTGGACCCAACAGTCTGAATACTGTGCTCCAAAATGCTGTGCTAGTCAACTGTGCTGATTCTTTCTCCCTCTTATCACCAGTTCCCAAAGATTCTGTGACTCTTAAGTTCTCCTTTGTCCCAAAAGAATCTTCAAGGCTTCAAATTCAACCACCTCCAAAATACAGACAATTGGACAGGGCTACCAGCCTGAAGCCAGACTGGCCTGTTACCAGTGGAAGGCCTCACCTATTACCCATAGAAGACAGGGCCTGGAAGACATGACCTACAGAGGCTTCTCTGGTCCCCAGGCTCATGTCTCAAAACATCCTTGGTCCCTCTTCTTTTCTACATCCTCTGGCTCACATGATATTCTTACCCCCAATAGACACTTCCAATGCCTCTCAACTCCTGCCTATCTTATGCCATTTTGTATTGCTGCAGCAGAATAATATGACCACATAATCAGTAAAGAAATGTATAATTCACTCTTCTGGAGGATAAGTCCAAGAGCATAACACTAGCATCTGGTGAGCATAACAAGGTGGAAGGGCAAGAGAATACCAAGAAAACGTCATTTTGACCGAAATTGACTATGAATAATGTCATCAATTCTTTCTTGAGACACAGCCTTCTTGACCTGATTACTTCTTAAAGGATCTACCTCTTTATTACTTTTATTTTATGAGTGTATTGTGTATATATTATGAGTGTATGAGTGAGTGTATTGCTTGCATGTAGGTACGTGCACCCATGTTGTGCAATGCCCATGAAGGTCAGTAGAGGGTGTCAGATCCCCTGGAAGTGGAGCTACAGACAGCTGTTAGCTACCATGTGAGTGCTGGGAATTGAACCCTGGTCCTCTTCAAGAGCGGCCAGTGCTCTTAACTGCCAAGCCAGATCACCAGCTGGAGTTACCTCTCAATACTGTTGCAAAGGCAACATTTCAAAAGGAGATTTGAATGGATGTTCAAACCATAGCACTGATTTTGCCAGGTTCTGAAGAAGTCGGTGCCTTTCTTCTTGGGTATTTTTTGTTTAAGAAGATGACAGGATAAATATTAATAAATAAGATACAAGCTGGAGAGATGGTTCAGTGGTTAATAGCACTTACAGCTCTTGCAGAGGACTTGAATTTAGTTCCCAACACCCACAGCCATCAGTAACTAGTTCTAGAGCATCTGATGCCCTCTGGCCTCCACAGGCACTAGGCACATAGATGTTCCACATTCTGGAAAAACATTTGTAAGCATATTTTAATCTTTTAAAGAACAATAATGTAATATAAAGTAATGGGTATCATTATGGCATTGTCATCCATACATGTCATACATGTCATGATAACATCTTTCTTCATTCCCCACTCCTCTCATCTACCCCATCCCTCCCATTTCCATCTCCTTGGTTTCTTTCCTTGTCCTCAGTAGTCCAGCCTTCTGAATTCATGTCACATGTATTCTATTACCATCTCTTCCTCCTTTCTTAAAAACTCTTGTGGAAGATCTAAGCTGAAAACACATAGGCATGGTCTGCTAGAATCTCCAAGAAATAAATTGGTTAAAGTTGGATAACAGCTGTCAGACTAGGTAATGACTAAATATCTCTAGTGTTAGCAGCAAAGCAAAAATAAAGAAGTTAATGAAGCAGGAAAGAAAGACCAAGATCCATCCCAGAAGGACTGATTGGATTTTGGGAGCTGCCTGATCCCAGTGAGAGATTAGGCCAACAGGAGATAGAAAGAGACACAGTTTAAGACAGACTCATTAATCTGGACTACATTTTCAGTAACAGATTTTTTAATGTATGTGAGTATAGTGCCTTCATGCACGTAAGTGCACCCATGTCAGGCAATGCCTGCAGAGGTCAGAAGAGAGTGTCTGATTCCCCTGGAACTGTAGTTACCATGTGGGTGTTGGGAATCAAACTTGGGTCTTCTGCAAGAGTAGCTAGTGCTCTTAACCACTGAGCCATCTCTCCAGCCCCAAGTAACAGATATTTTAAACAGCAGAAGAGTGGTGAGACAAAAGGTGTGCAGTAGTGACTGACAGAAGGAGCAGAGATTATTTAATAAAATAGAAATGGAAGGAATGTTTCTAAACTATTTCTACAAAGACAACATTACTCTAACATGAAACTCACACAAAGACACAATAAAACCAAAAATTCTGTATCTTAAAGCTCCGGAAAAATAGAAACAAATCCAAATTCAGCAGACACAAAGAAGTCATTAAGATCAAAGCAGAATTCAATATAATGAGAACAAAAAATCAATACAAAGAATGAAACATAGAGTTGATTCTTTGAAAAATATAGCCAAAATGACAAATTTATAGCAAAAAAAAAGAGAAGACTCAAATTGGTGAAAATTAGAAATGAAAAGGGAGCCATCACAAGAGACACAAATGAAATTCAAAGCATCATCAACTCTATCACAGTCAATTTTTGTCAGCTTGAGAAAATCCTAGACATACTCAAGAAAAAGGAATCTCAATTGAGGAACTTCCTCCATCAGACTGACCTGTAGACCTCTCTGTGGGGCATTTTTAAATTTCTAATTGAGGTAGAAGGGTCCAGCCCATGTGGGGGTACTATCCCTGGGCAAGTGGGCATGGGCTGTATAGGAAGGTGTATTCATGACTTTTCTGTTGCTGTGATAAACACCACGACCAACATAATTCATAGAAAAAAGAGTTTATTGGGCTTATTGTTCCAGAGGGATCAGAATCTATCACAGTGGGTGGTGGAATCTTAGCAGGGGAGGGAGGCATGGCAGGAGGCAGCCAAAGCAGAAAGCTGAGTGCTCATATTTTCAAGCAGGCACAGGAAGTAGAGAGAGAAACTGGAAATAAGATGTGGCTGTTTATTCTCAAACCCTTTTCCCAGTGATGTGCTTCCTCCAACATGGCCACACCTCCTAAAAGTTCCATGACCCTCCCTAAACAGTGGTACAAAATGACGACTAATGAGCCTATGAGGGACATTCTCATTCAAATCAGAAGAGTAACAGAGCAGGCCACAGAAAGCAAGACAATAACAATCTTTCTTGAGAGGTCTCTGCTTCAATTCCTGCCATGGCTTCCTTCAGTGATGTACTGTGGTCAGTAGTGTAAGTCAAATCAACCTTTTGTTCCCCGAAGTTGGTTTGGGTCAGCATTTCATCAGAGCAACAGGGATCAAACTGGAAAAATATCTTACCCTGAATATCTATATATATATTCCACTAAATTGGAAAATCTAAAAGAAATGAATGAAATTCTAGATATATATAACTTACCAAAATTAACTCAAGATGAGATAAATAATATAAACAGATCTATAACAAGTGGTGAATTTGAAGCAGTAATTTTAAATCTTTCAACTAAAAAAAGTCCAGGCTCAGATGGTTTTATTGATGAATTTTACTAAAACTTCAAAGAAGAACTAACACCAATCAATATATCACAAACCATTCCATTAAATGGAAAAGGAAGAAGTACTGCTAATATCTTTTTATGAAACTAGTGTTACCCTGATAGCAAAAGCAGATAAAGACACAGAAAAAAAATCACAGACCAATTTCCCTGATGAACCTGGTTGCAAAATTTCTCCAAAAGAATACTTTCAAACTGAGGCTGTGGAGATGACTCGGGAGTTAAGAGCACTGGCTGCTCAGACAGAAGACCTGGTTTGGTTCCTAGCACCCACATGGTGGCTAAGAACTGTCCATAACTCCAATTCGAGGGAATACAATGTCCTCTTCTAGCCTCTGTGGGCACTTGATGCACTTACATGTAGGCAAGACAATCATACACATAGAGTAAAAATAAGTAAAAATTTAAAAATACTCAAAAACAAAAGTGAAGAACTAATCAAAAAGATCATTCACCACAATCAAATTGAGTTTATTCCAGAGATGAAAGGATAGTTGATAAGAACAGAAATCATATGATCATCTTGATAGACAAAGAAAAGACTTGACAAAATGCAGCCTCTCTTAATGTTAAAAATGCAGAAGAAATTCAAAATAGAATGAATATACCTCAAGATAATTAGGGCTATATATGACAAATCTATAGTCAACATTATATTAAATGGGAAAAAAATCACAGGATTTGCACTAAATCAGGAACAAAAGAAAGATGTCTATTTACTCTTCTCTTCTTTAGTATACTACTGGAGGTCTACCAAAGCAAAAAGACAAGGGAAGCAAATAAAAGTGATACAAATATGGAAGAAAGAAGACAAAATATGTCTATCGCAGATGATATGATATGATTCTATGCATACAAGAAACTTTTAGAACAATTAAACACTTTTAGCAAAGTGGTAGGATACAAAATTAGGACACAAAATCATTAGTCTTCCTGTATACTAATGACAATCTGAAAAATAAAGCAGGGAAATAATCCTATTGACAAGAGCGTTAAAAATACTTTGAAATAAACCCTAGCAAGGATGTGAAAGATTTCCATTATGAAAACTTTAAAACACAGAAAAAAAGACCAAGTAAGTGTGGTGGTACACTCTTTTAATCCCAGTGTCTGGAAGTCAAAGGCAGGCAGATCTCTGTGAGTTCCAGGCCAGTTGAGTACATAGCAGGATTCTGTAAAAAAAACAAACAAACAAGCAAACAAATAACAACAACAACAAACAAGGAAAGAATTGAGGAAGACACTAAAAGATGGAAAGACATCCCATGGTCAAGAATTGTAGGAATCAGGACTAGAGAGATGACTCAGTGGCTAAGATCACTGACTGCTCTTGGAGAGGACCCAGCTTCAGTTCCCACCACCCACATAGCAGCAAATAACTGTCCATAACTTCAGATCCAACACCCTCTTCTGACTTCCATGGGCATGCATTTACATACATTCAGGTGATATACTCATACACATAAAATACAAATAATAATTTTTTTAAAAGAACTGGGAGAATCAATATTATAAAAATGGCTATCTTACCAAAAGCAATATATAGATTCAATGCAATCCCAGTCAAAATTTCAGTGACATTCTTCACAGAAATAGAAAAATTAATCTTAAAATTCATGTGGAAGTAGCTGGGTATGGTGGCATGTCTTTAATCTCAGCAATTGGGAGGCAGAAGCAGGCAGATCTCTCTGTGAACCAGAAGCCAGTCTGGTCTACATTGTGAGTTCCAGGCCAGCTGAGTTATAGAGAGACCCTGTCTCAAAAAAGCAGGCAAAAAACAAAACAAAACAAAACCCCACACATTCCAACATGCAGCACTAGTTGTAGTCAGTAGGTTACCAAAAAGAAGAAGGAGGGGAAGGAAAAGAGGAGAAGGAGAGGAGGAGGAGGAGGCAGCCTGAAAGATGGAAGGGGATATATTGGGTATTCTACTGAGGCTGAGCACTCAATAGAATATTTCTATTTCTCAGCTGCCCACCAGAAGACACAACACATTTTGGTTGCAGGACATAGAGAAACCAAGCTAGAACTGACCTGAAAACATCCTCTCTGCTAGTTAGCTTTCATAGTGCCAGAAACTGCTGTATGGGTCACTTGGGGAGAAGAACCATCAATGGTGTTACCCAACAGCAAACCCTGCATGCTATAATACCGACCTGTCTGGCAAGATATGCTCACTGATGCAATAGTGGCATGAGGTTACAGAGACAACCAACCACTTTCTGATTGGATGTGAGTCCTGCTCTACAGGTCAGATTTCATGCTTGCTTCTGTAAAACTAGTCAAAAGCACATGGCTCAGGAAATCACAGGCCCCAGGGGAGAAGTTACTACTGCTGTTTTGCTAAATTGACTTGTTGTCAAACTGCCCTCTAGATATTTATGTTTATACACATAGATTATTCCTCCCTCAGCCTTGGTCAGAGAAGCCTCTCATGTGCGGTCAACATCAATTAATGCAAAGTCTCATAACTGACAAAGTGCTGAGAGTAAATGACTACTGAATTCTGAATTCTCAGTGGGATGTCAATATTTGCTCTCTTTTCACCTACAAGACTCAAGGAACATTGTGGAAGAGGAGAGATGGAAATATATAATATAATATAATAATATAATATAATAATAATAGAATATCAGCCAGAGGATAGGGAAGAATGCTGTGAAATGCTGTCTTCTGGACATGATATAGTTACTGCAGTCATGAACTCATGGCATCTGTGGTCACCTGCACATGACCTGCACAGATCAAGCCAACAATATCAGTTCATATTCCACCAGGTATCATTAATTGGAATCAATGGGTTACTGGAAAAGAAGAAGAAAGGGCCTGAAGTGGGAGGGGTGTGTGCTGGGGATTACTGAAGAGAGCAGGAGGAGAGCTGGAGTGCATATTATCAAGACAAATTATTTACGTGTATTATGTTGTCAAAGAATAAATGAAAGATATCACATTTTAAAAGAAGAAATATGTTTAAAAGACACAGACTAGCAAACCGAATTAAAAGAAACAGAGTCCATCTATTCCAAGAAATGCATCTCACCATCAAACACAGACAAAATGTTAGTGCAAAAGAATACTGGATTTTGTATGCTGATTTGTATTATATACTTTGTTGAAACTTTATATCAGTTATAAAAGTTTTCGGATGAAAGTATGGTAGCACATGTTTTTAATCTCAGCACTCAGGAGGCAGAGGCAGGTGGGTCTCTGTGAATTAAAAGCCAGCCTAGTCTACATAGTGAGTTCCAGGCCAGACAGGACTGAGTAATGAGACCCTGTCTCAAAAAAAAAAAAAGTTTCAGGTGAAATCTTAAGTATAGGGTCATGTCATTCACAAACAGGATTGGTGAGACCTCCTATTTGTATCTCTTTATTTCTTTTTCCTGTCTTATGAGGCTAGCAAAAAAAGACTTCAAGCACTCTAAAAACCTTCTTCTTGACCTTAAAGAAAATACTCTCATTTTTTCCAATTTATTATGACTTTTATAATGTTGAGAATGTTCCTTCTAGTCCTAGTTTCTTCCAGACTTTTATCGTGAAGAGAAGTTGAAATTTGTCAATGGTATTTTCTGCATTTCTTGAAATGTCTATGCTATTGCTGCCCTAAAGTCCATTTTCCTGCTGCACTATATTTATTGATTTGTATCCCTATGACTTTCAAACAAGGTAATAAGGCAGGGTTCTCTGTATTCAATTAAATCGAAGGTCCATTGATGCCTTTATTTTCTTTTTCTTATGAAAAACTTGTCAAAAGAGAATGTAATAACTAAGTCACTACTGTCACTTGGCTGACAGTTATTGATTGAGTACACTCTGATTTTCAGAATATTAAAGTATTGAAAATTTATATCTCAGAGTTCAGGAAATAAATTATAGAGATTTCCAGTTTTATTTTTTATTTTTAGTTCTTAAAAGATTAAAAAATATTTTCTTTATTTTTTTATTTTATGTGTATGAGTGTATTGTCTGCATGTATGTAAGTGCACCCATGTCATGCAATGACTTGGGGTCCAAAAGAAGGCATCGAATCCCCTGGAACTGGAATTATAGACAGTTGTTAGCTGCCAAGTGGATGCTGGGAATTGAACCTGGGTCCTCTGCAAGAGCAGCCAGTCTTCTTAACTGGTAGCCATCTCCCATCATCCCTCCACTCCAGTTTTATTTTTAATTGTCCTATATGTAATGACAGTTCCTTTTCTTTCCAGGCACATGAGAAGATTGTATTTTCCTTCAGTGACATCAGTTATATGTCACTTGTGGGATGGAGCATTGAGCTGCTAGTATGTAAGTGTATTAGTCAACTTTGTTACTTTGACAAAATACCTCAAATTTTTAGGAGAATGATTTGTTTGGCTTCTTTTTTATGTGTTTGAGTGTATTTCCTGTGTGTAGGCAGGTACACCTGTGCCTTGCAATGCCTGCTGGGGTCAGAAGGGGATGTCAGATCTCCTGGAACTAGAGTTACAGACGGTTGGTAGCTTCCGTGTTGGTGCTCGGAACTGAACATGTGTCATCTGGGAGAGTAGCTAGTGCTCTGACCACTGTTCCATCTCTCCAGCCCGGTTTCAACTTCTGACTAATGGTTTCATAGGTTTCAGGCCATGAATAAGTTGGCGCCATTGGAGGGAGAGGGGCTACTATGGTAGAAAAAATATTGTGACACGAGCACATGTGGGAGCGAAGCCACTTACTTCATGACAGCCTGAGGGAAGATGGGGGTAAGGGGAAGAGAGAGAGAGAGAGAAAGAGAGAGAGAGAGAGAGAGAGAGAGAGAGAGAAAACAGGTGCTCACTCCTGAAACCTAGAGACCTAAGATCTAACAGATGGTAGAAGCCAGCTTAAAAGTACAGATCTAGGTACACATATTAAGAAACTAACAGCGTTTAACTCAACAAGCAATACATGTGTAGCCTTGCTTACAACGAAACCCCAAATTCAGGAAGCTGAAGAACCAGGAGTAGTGATATACACCTGTATCATAGCAACTCAAAAAACTGAGACAGGAGGATCACCTGGAAGGATCCAGGAGGGTAACATAGGGAGACCCAGTCTAAAAAGAAAAACCAACAACAGAAACAAAGAGAGAAGAGACAAGGAGAGAGTTGTCATCTTTGGAACAGAGTACTGACGTTCAGCAAGTGGAAGGACCAAGGCCTTGGTGTCCTGGAGTTCCTTCGCTTTATCTCGAACCAGAAATGTAGATTCAACAGTTACAGCAAACATCATCTTCTTCCTGAGAGATTAGTAATCTACCATCTTGGGATCTTACAGCATGTGAAATCATGGGCTTGGAACCCTGGAAGTTGATATACATTCTTATAATATAAAAATTTGGAATGTGAAGAGTAGAATTAGCTAGGTTTTATTACTTTGAGTTCACTATTCATATTGTAAGGATTGTTGAACAGTGAAGATGTAAATAAAAGGCCAAGCTAACTAGTAACTAGCACCTTTCCCTTTTTTTGTTACATATATATATATATGTATATATATATATATATATGTATATATATCCACAATTAGAATGTGAAAATATGAGATCCAACAGAGAGAAACTGCTGCTGGAGTCTGAGTAAGAGTTTTTGGAATCTAAAGACCTGGGATTCTAGAAGAACAATATAAGAACCTGTTGTCTAGAAAGCAGAAGCCATGACTCAAAACATGAAGACGTTGTATCCAACAACTAGAGGACACAAGGGAGCAGGAGGTGCATTCACATGCCATGATACACATATGGACATCAGAGGACAATTTAGGGTTGTCTTTTCTTTTTCCAACATGTGGATCCCAGGGTTTGAACTCAGGTTACCAGGCTTTCTGGCAAGTGCCTTTACCCACTGAGTCGTCTCACTGGTACATTTGTCTTCCATCAGACATAGGATCTAGCTGGACATGGTGGTTCAAGCCTTAATTCCAACACTTGGTGAGGGAGAAGTAGGTGGATCTCTATGAGATCAAGGCCAATCCAGTCTACACAGAGAGTCCTAGTCTCTGGGGCTCTAGGGAGAACCTGTTTCAAAACAAAACAAAACAAAAAAACTAACACAGGATGTAATGTCTGATATCCTGGCCATAGCTAACAAACCTAGACCTTCTATATCTAACCAACAGGACATAAGGCTTTCTTGACTAAAAATGGAATCTAGTCTCCAGAAATTAACAAGCAGAGTAAAAGAGGTTGCTACCATTTAGACATACTTGGATGCTTCATGCTGAAATTTGATTGCTATTGTGGCAACATTGGGAGGTAGGGCCATGAAAGTGTTTGGCTCTTACAAAGGAGAGCCTTTGTAAATATAATAACACTTTTCTGGTTTGTTATTTTTGTTGTATGTAGGGGGCGTTGTTTGTTTCATGTAGCCAAGACTTGCCTTGAACTCACTATATAACTGATTTAAACTCCTGATCCTGTTGTCTCTGTCTCCAGGTGCTAAGATTTTATATGTATGGTTTTATGTAATGCTGCACATTGAACTCAGGGTGTCATGCATGCTAGGCAAACACCCTACCAACTGGGCCACATCTTCGGCCCCAGATAATGCCTTTCCTAGGTGAATTCACACTCTAAGAGGAATGGATTAGTTGCCAGAATAGTAGGCTATTTCTTGTTTGTTTTGATTTGGGGTTTGGGCTTATTATTGGTGATGAGATTTGTGTGTTTATTGAGATAGGGTCTGGACTTATAGCCAAGGCTGGTCCTGAACTCACTGTATATCTCATGTTGGTCTCAAACTCATGATCCTTCTGTTTCAGCCTCCCCAGTGAGATTCCAGTCCTGTGCCACCAAGCCTGGTTACTACAGTTTTATATAGCAAGTGTATCCCTTGAGCTTTGTTTCTACTTTTCCATCATGAGAACCTCACGGGATAACCAAACACTAACTCCGTGCTCTTTAACTATAGGAAGTGTAAGCTCAACAAATTCTCTTTTCTTTTTAAATCTCCCAGTCTTTGATCTTCTGTTAACAGCAATAGAAGTGTTGGGGCCCTAGTTGATGCTGCCCAAATCTGAAACTTGGGGAACTTGAATCCAGGAAACAAAGAAGACAAGATTTGAATGAAAACAAGGTTTTAAAAGATCTCCTCTCAGGGCCAGGAAGGAACTGAATTGGTAAATTGACTAGCACATGTGAGGTCCCAAGTCTTATACCCAGGATTGGTGGGTATGACTCACCTCTCTCAGAATTCTTAAATGTAGAACTATGTTTGTTTGTTTGTTTGTTTATTTATTTATTTATTTAATGTGCATAAGTATTTTGCCAGAATGCATGTAAGTTTGATCCCTAGCATCACATAAACTGAACATAAGGTGTATGTCTGTCATCCAAGCACTTATGAGGTAGATAGAGGTAGGAGGATCAAAGGCTCAAGGTCAGACTCCTGTCCGGAGCCAAGATGGCAGAGGTGTGGCCCAGGCCCCAGAGCAACAGTGGCGGTGGTGGCTCTCAGCATGGTGAGGCAAGAGAGTGATGGGTTATAGGGAAAATGGCCCAAAGTGGTGGATGCAGGTGATGACAAGCATGACTGGGAGCTTTACATGCTCCTAGGACCAGGTGCCTGTGCTCCCCAAGGGCCCAGCCCAAGGCACGGTGAAGGAGGGAAGTTTGAAGTGGGAAATGACCTTCCTGTTTCAATCACAGGACTTAAAAGATGTCTTATCACTTGTTCCCTCTGGTCATGGAGGGAGATGTGGAAAGAGCAGACACCCAAAAAGCCAATCAGATCCTTGACCATGAAAAACAAAACACTTGATCCATCTGTCTCCTTGAACAAAAGCAAAAAGCGGTTTTCTCCTTCTAAGGAGAAATTCAAGTCAGAAGTAACTGTTGCCTTTGCTGCACAGAAGCCAAAACTCTCTTTCTTAAATACACGTATAATTCTGTGGGCAGAGAGATGGAGACAGGAAAACTGTATGAACCAGCATAGCTGAAATTACGACCCTCCCACGGGCCTGGAGCTGTCCCTTCCCATGACAGAAACTTCGGTCTCTCTCATGAACATGGAGCTGTGGTTGCCTCCCAGGAGCCTGGATCTGTAGCTTCATCATCTGAACCTGAAGCTTCGGTCTCCTCCCATGAGTTGGAGTTGTGGTCCCTTCCCATGACCTGGAGCTATGGTTCCCTCCCATGAACAGAGTTCTGAGCTGGAGCTGTGGATCCCTCTCATGAGCTAGAGCTGTGGCCCCAGCTCTGAGTCTTGAGCCTACATTCCTCTGTTAGTGGGAAGCAGATTGGAGGATGGAGGACCTCCCAGTGTGGGACAGCAGTTTCAGCTTTCTCTAAATGGCTGCATTCCCCATAACCTCTTTCCCCAAGGTCCCAGATTGTGCATGTCCTCTGTGTTGAGCTTATGCTGGGGACAGGAAAGGGTTCATCATTTTCAGACTCTAATCTTGGGAAGACTGATTCTTAAGAATGATCTTCACACCTCCTTTGATGGCCAGCCAGCTATGGTCTTGGGCATCCAGGCATTGATGTAGGACCTTTCCCATTCCTAGACACCTAGACGTTTTCCATCTTTGTTCTATTATTCTACAGCCCCAGTGTGCCTTCACCTGTGCCCTACAGAAAATGTGAGACACCTACTTGAACTCCTAGAGATAAAAGTAAGTCTGGGAAGTTAAAAATTAATTTTTTTAAAATTTAAAGTTCAAAGTCATCCTTGGCTACATCCTTTTGACTACATAGCAAGTTTGAGGCTAGCCTAGGCTACAGACCTGTCAAAGAAAAAAGAAAAAAAAAGATCTGTATACAAATACAACCAGGACATGTAACAATGAAAATAAACTTCAAAATGGAGAAAAATTTGATTTACGGAAATTGCCTTATATTATTTAAATTTGTGGTTTTAAAAAATTATAAGGCATGTAAAGAAATGATAAAACTCGGATTCTATAAAGACTTTATGAAGCAGACAAAAATTGTCCCCAGACATTAGACATATTAGACAAACATATTTATTTGTTGTGATGCTTAAGCTCAAACCCAGGACCCTGTGCATGCTAGGTAAGCACTCTATCACATTTCTTGCCTAAATGTTGTTTTTTATTAGTTTATTTTTTTATGTGTATGAGTGTTATGCCTGCATGTCTGTAAGTGTGCCCATGTTGTGCAGTGCCTACAGAGGACAGAAGAGGACATCAGATCTCCAGGAACTGGAGGATCCTAAGAGGAATTACCTAGATTAGGTTGAGATAGAAAGCCCCACCCATTGTATGTGGTGCCATACCCTGGGATGGGATTCTGGACTGTATAAAAAGGAGAACTGAGCTGATTGCCCTCCTCTTCCTCCGGTCTATGGTCATAATGTGATCAGCTTCTTCAAGGTCCTTTTGCCTTGACTTTCCTGCCATGCTGGACTGTATCCTGAAGCAGGAGCCAAAATAAACCCTTCCTTCAGAAAAGTAATTTTTTTAAAAAAGTGATACAAAGAAGTAGAGTTGTTGCTATGATAAACCCGACCATATGGTTCATAGGTGTTTGGAATTAGGTTTCAGCAAGAATGTGAAATAGTTTGGAAATTTGAGCTAGAAAAATTCTCAAGTGTTGTAAGCAGAGCTTAATGGGCCTTTCTGCTGGGTGCTTGGTAAACAAGAATGCTGAGAGAATGCAGACAGTAGGGGCCCAGCTCACGAGGTTTTATGTGGGAACAAGGACTCTGTGAGGAACTTGGATAGGGACAATGTGTGTGATATTTTGATGAAGAATCTGGCTTCATTCTGCTTATGTTCTGAGAATTTTAGTAAAAGTGAATATTAAAGTAATGGACTAATTCTTTTGACAGAGGAAAATTTCAAGATAGGAGAGCAATCAGGCTATTGCTGAGAAAGTAGCTGCAGTTGTTATAAAGAGATCAGTGCCACTGAAGGGAACTCTTCTGTATAGTACTGAGACAACAAAACTGTCCTAATGAAAAACCCCCACCCACCGGAAGCTCAATTTTCTGGAGATCTAAATTCATTTGAAGGACCAAAGTTTAAACTTAAGATGTTCCTGCCTCCTCAAAGGCAATTACCTTGTGAAGTGTTTCTCTAAGATCAACACACAGAAACTGATACAACTGTGGTCTAAGGGAGCCAGGCTGTACACCATTCACATAGTACTGGTTTTGCAGGCATGGAAGAAGCAAGATTGAGGAGCATCATGGAATCCTGATCCATGATTTCACACAGCATCTGAGACCAGGTAATATGTGGCAAGGTTGGAATCCCTACAAGAAGGTCCTGAGAGGTCTCTGTGTGAAGCTGTGAAGATGAAACCTAAGCTGCAATGAAGACCTCCAAAAAGGGAGACAGCCTAAAAGAGAAGCTATGTGTGCTGAGGGCAGCACTCAAAAGGAGTGGGACTTAGCTGGTGTTCAGCCAGTTTCACCATGGGCTCCAGCCGCTGAGCTTTGAGCTACAGGATTTAATGTTTGCCCTATTTGATTTTTCTCTAGTTTTTGTTTCTTGAGACAGGGTCTCCCTGTAGCCTCACCTAGTCTATAGACAAGGCTGGCCTTTATCTTACAGACATCTACCTGTCTCTGCCTCCTGATCTAGTTTCATTCTTCTACACATAGCTATCCAGTTTAAACAACAAAGTTTGTTGAAGATGCTTTTTCTCCAATATATATTTTTGTCTTCATCAAAAATCAGGTTGTTCTAGGAGCATTGGCTTATATATTGGTCCTCAGTTCTATTCCATTGATTAAGGTGTCTGTGTGCCTGTACCATGATATACATGATATGTATTTATATCAGCTATATGTGCAGTATACTATAGCTGTGTAGTATAACTTGAAATCAGAGTTGGGTGATACCTCTTACCCGTAGCACTGTTTTATTGTTCTGGGTTGTTCTGCCTGTCCTGGGTCTTTTGTGTTTCCATATATATTTTGAAATTATTTTTTCAATTTCTGTGAAGAATTATGTTGGAATTTTAATGAATATTGCATTGAATCTATAATCTATAGATTATAGCTTTTCGTAGGGTGGCCATTTTCACAATATTAATCCTACTAGTTCATGAACATGAGAGGTTTTTATCATTTTGTAGTTTTTTTTTCAATTTCTTTCTTCAATGTCTTTAAAAAAACTGTTTTGGGGTTTTTGACACAGGGTCTCCCTGTGGTCAGAACTGGCCTGGAACTCACTCACTATGTAATCAGACTGGTCTTAGTCTAACAGAGATCTACCTGCCTCTGCCTCCCAAGTGCTGGGATGAAAGGCATGCACCACCACATCCAGCTAATACCTTAAAAATTTTATTATACAAGTCTTTCACTTCCTTGGCGAGATTTATCCCAAGTTATTTTATGCATTTGGAGGCTAGTATAAGTGGGATCATTTCTCTAATTTCCTTTTCAAGTAGGTGTTGTTGATTTATAGGAAGGCTTTTGATTTTTGTGTGTTAATTTTGTATCCTGTTACGTTACTGAATGTTTATCCGCTCTAGGAGTTTTCTGGTGGGGTCTGCAGGGTCTTTTATGTACAGAATTGCATCATATGCAAATAAGGATACTTTGACTTTTTTTCTTTCCACATTGTGTCCCCTTTATCTCCCTTACTTGTCTTACTGCTCTTGCTAAAACTTTAGGCACTGTCCTGAGCAGGAATAGAAGAGTGAACATCCTGATTTTAGTGGAAATGGCTTGAGTATTTCTCTGTTTAGCATAATGTTGGTTGTGGGTTTGTTGCAATTTGCCTTTACGATGTTGAGGTATGTACCCTGTATCCCTACATCTTCTATTACTTTTCTCATGAAAGGATGCTGAATTTTTTTCAAATGTCTTTTCAGCATCTAATGAGATGACCATGTAGTTTCTGTCCTTGAGTCTGTTTATGTGGTGGATGACATTTATTCATTTGTGTATGCTGAATCTCTGAGATGAGGCCGAAGTGATCACAGTGGATGATCTTTTTTATATGCTCTTGCATTCAGTGAATACTGCATAGAGGGAGGGGTCAGGGTCTTTCATCAGTTGGAAGAGTCCCTGGAAGGGATTGGACTGGAATCTGGCAGATCCCAAAAGGAGAGGGGCCACGGGTATGAGGTGATTCCTGGCAAGTGGTGGCAGGAATCTGGGGAGATGACAGGGAAGTGCAGGCATCCCAGCTGAGTCTCTGGGCCACGTGGGGTGACTGGGGAGTCCCTGGTAGGAGCCTGATGGGGTCTGGCAAATCTCTCACAACATTCTTATCTTCTTAGCTCTCACTATGTGCCCGCTAAGCTCTGAGCACACAATGGCTTTTCCAGTCCAAAGTTCAACAATCCTCAAACAAAATCATCCCAAGGCAGGCCTGGAGAGATGGCTCATAAGTTAAGAGCACTCATTGCTCTTGCAGAGGACCCAGGTTCAGTTCCCAGCACCCACATGGTAGCTAAAAAACCATCCGTAAAAATAAAAACACAAAACATAAAATAAAAATAATATATTAAAGAAAACAGTCCAAAGGCATAAAGAGCTACATGGTCAGATTCTTCACAGCAGCAACACTGCTCTTCTGTTACCAATCTCTGTCCTAGTTTGCTTTTCTGTTGATGTGATATGTACTATGAGCAGCTTGGGGAGGAGAGGATTTATTTGGCTTACACTTCCAGATCACACTCCATCTCTGAGGAGGTCCCCGAAGGAGCTCAAGCAGGAACCGAAGCAGAACCTGTGGAGGAAGCTGCTTACTGGTCCACTCTTCTGCTCATGCTCAACCAGCGTTTTTGTATAGTCCAGGCCCGCCTGCCTAGGGATGATGCTGCCTACCCTCTGCCAGGCCCTCCTACATCATTCTTCTATCAAGACATTCGTTCCCAGACCAATCTACTCTAAGGTGACCCTAGGCTGTCTCAAGTTGACAACCAAAAAGTAACCAGCACAAATTCCAAAAACTTGTAAAAACTCAGCCCAGAAGCCTGGTAACAAACTGATCTTACAAAATGACTTAAGTGACTCATACCTTAAACATGGAGATAAAGATTAAGCCAACATTTAACACATGAATGTCAAAGCAGACTATACTGAGAAGTCAGCAAACTGAATGTTCCACCAAATAAAATATGAGTGTTCCTTTTGCGTAACTGAACAACCATTCACAAATGGCTCAATCCAGCCTTCAAAATGACAAACGTTTCAAACATTCCTGGTTTGTTGCAAGACTTCTTGAAAAACTGGTGCCAAGAACACAAAACAAATCCAAGACTAAACAGTGAGAATTACTAGGAACTTTCTCTTAGATAAAATTGGAAAAATATTTTGGTACAGGTTCAACAGAGAGGCACTGAGATGGCATTCAGGTAAAAAGTAATTAATAATGTAATGCCAGCTACACAGGAGGGGTCTGGGGTAGAAATCTCAGGAGCCCATGAGACAAAGGAAATTCCTTGCTTTTAGAGGTGTCTAAAGGGGGTTATAAATTAACATATAACCTGTACTCTGTGGCATATGTGATTTGGGATGTATGTTGAGTCTGAAAGTCACTAGATAGAGGAGCACGGCTATATTTCAAGTTGCCTTGGATGTGGGGGGGGGTTGGCATGTTTTCCTGCCATGTTTGAGGTTGGAAGGGCCTAGGTGCTATAACATTTCCAGTGTTTTTGTTTACTGAAAAATAAACAACTTTAAATCAGGCATTGAGCACAAGCCTTTAATCCTAGCACTCAGAAGGCAGAGGCAGGTGCTCTCTGTGAGATTGAGGCCAGCCTGGTCTACATAGTGAATTCCAAACCAGTTGATGCTACAGTGAGACCTTGTCTCAAAACAAAACAAAACAAAACAAAGTGACTTTATAGAACAAGAGTTAGAGAGAGATGTGGCTCATCAGATTTTATTAGCATTGATTTCAAATCTGGCTGCTACCTGCTGAATTGGGACATCATGGAGTTAAGGCTCCCTACCTCCTTTTCATCCCATGCTAGTTGATCAGTTGGTAACCCTGGAATCATGTCTGTATATGTGTTTGAACATCAGGAGGATATTATCTGCATGAGTCCGTGTAGCACATTGAACAGTGGTCTGGATAAATTGAGTCAGCAGACAAACTGCAGAGAACCCTGTGGACAGCAAGAATCAATACTGTACTAAGGGAGTAACAGCACAATGAATTTTGAAACCATTTGTCCCATGATTCTGATACATATTGTTTCATTTTTGAAACATAGTCAGCTAAATTTTTTGCTGCATCTCTGACCACACTAGGATGATTTACCAAAAAAATGCATTCTTCTGCCAAGAAGAAACAAAGCTTTCCCTTTTCTTGGTCAGGAGATGTAAGCCTCTCCTGTTTTTTGCAGTGTGACTGATACCAAGGAGTTCATCTGATCTTCATTTCTTACCAGTTCTTATATTTCTTGAGATAAAGAATGATAATATGAGGCTTCCCAGTATGAGGCTCAGTGGGTAAAGGCACTGGCTGCCGAGCCTGACAACCCGAGTCCAATCCCCAGGACACACATGATAGAGGTAGAAACTGACTCCTGCAAGTTATCCTCTGACTTCCACAAACATACTGTGTCATGCATGCCACCTCCCACCCAAAATAAATAAGTGCAATAAAAAATAAAAGAGTTAAAATAGGTTATTGATGTGACTTATCTTGCGCCAACCACTGAAGTTATTCCCAAGATCACAAGGAATGAGATAAGAAAGAAGATAAATTCCTTTTTTTTTCAATGTGTGTCCAGCCAAGGAGACTGGAAAGCTCTGATTATTGTGAGCAATATGTACATTTCATGATAAGTATATTAGTACAATTCCAAGTCTAGTTGGTAGGGAGATAGGTGGGTGAAGTGCAACAGAGGAAAAAAAACATCTGTTCAAATAGATAGGTGGTTGAGGAAGAAGGAGAAGACATGGAATACTCGATAATTTTCATAGGTTAAGTTTCCCAGACTGAAAGAGAGCTGACTAGGGCTGGTCCCATTCAATGTTGACATATAACAGCAAGATTAAGGTTTGAAGGATTTCAGAAGAACAGTGTTTATGTGTGTCTAGGTAATACAACAAAAGGGAGTTAGGGGGAAAAGTCTCATTTTTAAAAATAGATTTGTATGGACTCCCCATTTACTGGCAGCCATGGGAAGAGGAAGTGGGTAAACTTGGGCATCTCTAACAGTGTTAGGACCCAGTAGAATGTAAGCCAAAAGAGATGGATATCTGGTCCAAGAAAAAAGTGGGTGGAAGGAACTTCCCATTTGCAGTCTATGAGCTGGCTTTAACCTGGAAAGCTGGATCAAGACCTGACACCGGACTGCTTAGCAGTAGTGAGGATCGCGAGGACGAACAGACCGCGTCCTCACTACTGAGGCTGGAAGGGTTTAGATGTTAGGGATTTTTAGTAGACCCAATCTCCCAGGTTGATCAGCAGTGATGATGAGTTGGAAGGAAACTTTGGCAGAAGCTTAATTACTGGGGTGTTGGTAGTTAAGAGCACTGTAACTCCAATTTCAGGAGCTCCAATGCCTTCTTCTAGCTCCATGAACATTGCATATCACATACCTGCAGGCAAAACGCTCATACACATTAAAAAATAATAAAATCTTTATTGGTGGGATGTCTTATGAAATGCAAGGTGTGGGAGAAAGCCTGGATGTAATCACCTTAGTAATGTGGAGGGAAAGGATCCTTTCCCAACACAAAGGACCTTTTAAGCATTAATTCGAAATGACTTGGGCCATGTAGAGCTCAGGGTATTGAATGGGTTCTCATGAGAACAATAGGGAGAAGGTTAATCCAGTTTGTGCTGTGTCATTAATTTGATAAGACAGATTTTATGAATCCATTTATCCTTTCCACCTTTCCTGATGATTGGGACCTATGTGGGATATGTGACTTCCAAACAATGTGGATGGATTCATAGACCCCCTGTGTAATTTTAGATGCACATTCAGGGCCATTGTTAGATTATAGGGAGATGGGAAGCCCAAATATTGGGTATTATTTCTTTGACTGAAATGTTAATTATCGGGCCTGGAATTAAGAGCACTGGCTGTTCTTACAGAGGACCTATGGTTAGGTTCCCAGCACCTACCTGGTTTCTAACAACTGTCTGTGACTACGGTTCCGGAGAATCCAACACCCTCTCATGGCCTCTGCAGGCATTTCATGGCATGCAGGCAAAACACACAAATACAAATAAATGTATATTTTTAAATGTTAATTGCTGTATCAGCTCCTTTAGATGCGCATGGAAAATCCTGATTCTTTCCCAAAAGGTATCTTTTAGGACTTGTGAATATATTTGTTTAAATAGATGGCATATGGGATAAAGTTAATCTGTGGGTCTTGGCCATGTATTTTTCCTCTGGCTTAGAGAGTTGTAAAAGGTGATGTCCTAATATGCTCTTGACAGAGAGAGGATGTTTGACATAAGTGACAGAATCAAATAACCTCATGGAGGTCTCTAATGATGGAAAAATCTTTATGTTGGGAAAAACTGACTAGGAGCTGATGACCTACATGGAATTGATCATGAAGAGTTGTTAAGATTTTTAACTTTCTTTCCCTTAGGTAAGATCATTTTTCTGTCTTTTAAAATAACTTTGATTTAAGGTGGCGTCTTGGAGTACTTTTTTTTTTCTTCAGATGATTTAGGAGTGGGTTTAAATGACAAGGCAACTAGGAGCAGGGAGAGACATGTGGCTGGAATTTAGCCTCCCTGTCAGCCTTGTGGTTTCCTAAGCTAATAAGGCAGTCTTGGTTTTGGTCCCTCTTACAATGGAGAATGGAGGCCTGTTAGGGTAGAGAGGCAGCCTAGAGTAGTTTTAAAATTAGTAAATTACTAATGATAGGTGAATCCTCGGAAGTTAGAAAGCCTCTTTCTCTCTAAATGGGAGCGTGAGAATGGATAGTGCAGAAAGTAAATTAGTAGTCACTCTGTTTATTGATGATCCCTTAGTGTGCTGGTTTAAATGAGAAGTGATCCCCATAGACTTGCGTATTTGAACACTGGAACAGTTGGTGGTGCTGTTTGGTGTGGTCTTTCTGCAGGAAGCATGTCACTGAGGGCAGGCTTTAAGGTTCTTAGCCTTACCCCACTTCCAGTTTGCCACCTCTCCACTTCCTTCAAGAGACTGAAGTTGCACGCTCTCAGCTTTCTGCCATGCTGCCATGCCTCCTCTGCCATTATGGACTCTTTTTCCTCTGGAACCGTAAGTCAAATAAACCTTTCCTTCTATAAGTTCCCTTATCATGGTATTTTATCACAGCAACAGAAAAATAACTAATACACTTTGCTAGAGTTAATGCCCTGGTTAGTACAATAACTTCAGCCTGTTGTGAGGCAGTGCCAGGTTGGAGTGACCACAACTCTTAAGACTAAGTTGGAAGTTACTATTACATATCCTGCTCAAGTGTTTCCCTGTGATTTGTTTGAACTCTGTGATTTGTTTGAACTCTCTAGAAACCATATAGGAGCCTTGGAGAGGAAGGGAGGTTCAGAGATGTTAGGAGAAAGAGTTAAGAAAGTTATCTAATATCTCAAAGCAGTTGTGAGGAGGACTATTCTGGTTTCTGGTTTGAGAGAAACAGGTACGGGGAGGGTGAAGCTGGTCTTAGGAAATAGGATCCTGTAGAGTAACACCAGGGGCTCACAGTAGAGTAGCTTGTATACCTTAGGGAAGGAGAGGTCACAGAGGTTTCCCGGTGAGTTAAAAGATGTTTTAAAGAATGGGATGTATCATGCAGATAAAGGTAGGGTACCAGTTTAAGAATTTCCTGGATTAGGAATGGCTAGAACTAGTTCCTGGCTAGAACTCTGAGGCAGGAAGGCTCTCCTAACACAGACTCACCTAATTGTTTTTAAAAGTATGCAACTGCATATCAGGTCCATATCATTGCCCCATATTTCCAGTTCATACTCTTTTTGGGCATCTCTGCAAAGGTGGGATGGTTTAGAGGAATCAGGCAAAGAACGTCCCTAAGACCAAAAAATTTCTCTTTTGAAGACGCAACTCTGTACCCTTTGGGGAGCTAAGAATTGGTAAGGTATGGGAGAGACAAGATGAGAACGGCAAAGAAGGAAGTCATCCACACATTAGAGAAGGGTGAGAGAATGAGAACAAGAGGGAGATCCTGGGCTTGGCAAATCCTTACCAAAGATGTGGGGACTGCCTTGGAATCCCGGGAAGGTGTGACCAGCTTAGCTGGTGGGTCACTCTGATATGAGTTTGTCCAAGTGAAATCAAACATTCCTGGTGGAAAGGGAGCAAGTGGGATTGTATAAAATGTATCCTTACGGCTAATCACAGTAAAGTGAAGAGTTTGTGTGGACACAGAAGAGGCCAGAGTAGGGATAGGAGCTGGAGATATACAATAAGTCAAACAAATTCATTAACAGCCCGAGTTCTTGAATTAGGTAGTATAAGCTATCCAGTTTTTTGGCAGTTGTGTGTAATACGGGAGTTGGCTGGCCTGAGAAGGGTTGAATAAGACTGGATGACTGCTAGGGGTCAGGTTCTGAAATGTTCTGATAGAGAGTATTGGGCCTGGTTGGGAAAGACTGTCAGATATTTTAGGATTACTTTCCTCTCCCATCAGCATGAGATCATGGTTCTACCACTTCTTCTTTGGGGTACTGGCAGATGTTAAGTATTGTCAATGTTTTTGCTTTATTTTGTTTTGAGGTTTTAATTTGCTTTCTGGGTTTTGTTGTTATTGTTGTTGTTGTTGTTGTTTTGAGACAGGCTATCACTCTGTTTCCTGAGTTCTGAGATTACATTTGTGTACTACCATGCCTGGCTTGTTTTGTGTTTTTTAGAGTCTCAAGAAGCCTATGCCAGCCTTGAAGTCTGTGTAATTGAGCCTGATCTGGAGCCCCTGATCCTTCTGCCTCCATCTCCCAGGTGCTAGGATTACATGTGTGTACTGACACATCCAGCTAAAATCACTATTAATGTTAACAATAAACTCTCTAGGTCAAAAGCACTCCGTTCAGCTTTCCTGTAAATAAGCAGTTGTTAGAGGATTGAAGCAATTTGAATGCCTAATTGGCAGCTGTGAGACTCCTGTTCTGGTTGCCTTGAGTAAAAGGTAAAAGGACTGTCTGTCGGGCAGTCAGCTGGACACTCTTTGTGCCAGCAACCAGTCATCTGGAACATTCACAGATGTCTTGAGATTGCAGCTGATTGCTCTGGCTCTGAAAATTGAAGCCTAAGCCAAGGCTGTATAAAACACCGTGTACCAATTTTTTTCTGTATCAGAGGCCTCAGTAAACTACGTGACCCTGCAGCCACTTCTATCTAGGTTAGAGGGGAAGCACTTCCCCAATAGCTTCTCAGAAGCACTGCTGTGGTTAGTATTAAAGAAGCAAAGCTGTGATGGTTGAAAAACAAGCTTTTTGCTGGCTTTGGCAGCATGTGTACCTGGAACGATACACATATAATAGAGAAGATTAGCATGGCTTCTGTACAAGGAGGACAAGCAAGTTTGTAAAATGTTCCATATTTTAAAAACAAAAACAAAAACCACAAGCCTTGGGGCTGGAGAGAGTGGTTACCAGCACTTGCTGCTCTACATTTATAACACGAACTGCTCTTGCAGAGAATCTGGGTTCAATTCCCAGCGCCCACATGGTGACTCACGACCATCTGTAACTTCAGTTCCAGGAAGATTCAATGCCTTTTTCTGGTCTCTATGGGTACTGCTTGTATGTGGTACAATTAATAACAAGCAGACAAAACACTCATACACATAAGATAAAAATAAACTTTTAAAAACAAACACAAAAGCCTCAACTGCTGTAATGAAACTAACAGATAAATTTGTGATTGTTCCAAAACAACTGGTTGTGACTGTTCCAAATACCCTTTGTCAAGCTGTATTAGCAGCTGTTCAGCCTCGCTTTGTTGATTGGGAGACACTTCTATATTGCAACATTAGGGTCAATCAAAGGCTTCTCTTGAATGGTATCTTCTTGCCTGTTTTCAGAGGCACAGGCATAGCTGATAACACGGACACAGGAGGAGCAGAGACAGCAGAATGACTGCAGAGGCAGGGGAGTGGCGGTGTTTGCAACAGTTGAATGATGATCAGGCTGAGTTACAAAGGGGGCAAGGTGGCCAGTTGTCTAACAACTGACCAGTTAGAGAGCACCCAAAGCAGGAAGAGAAGTACGGCAGGAGGGAGTGGGCAGAGAGCTGAGGCTGAGAAAGGACAAAGGGAGTAAGGCAGCAGAGAAGAGAACTGCAGACCCAGGTATACAGAGCTCAGGAGAGCTGTGGCTGATGAAGTGGCTCCTCAGTAAGGTTCTTGCCTTGCAAGTCTGGGGACCTGAGTTCAATGCCCAGAACCCAAGTAAAAGGTGAAAGGAGACAACCAAATTCACAATGTTGTCCTCTACACTCCCTCAACCCCTCAAGCACATCATGTACACACACACACACACACACACACACACAGGAGAAGGGGGGGTCTTTAGGGCCAAGGGTCTCAGACACCCCAGGCCAAAAGCTATAAAACTGGTTGATGTTAAGGGATAAGTGGTCCCAACTCTCTAAGCCTACAGAAGCCTACAACACTGGCTGCTGTCAAAGGGCTGAGGATATCTAATATCTAAGTTCATATAGAGCCTTCCTATAGGGAGGAGGTGTGGCAGACTAGGAACAGACCTGAAAGATCGAGATTAACAGTCTGCAGAAAATCAGAAGCCCTTCCTCATATGGACTTCATGCTTCATCTAAGGTAGAGAACATGGGGCAAGGTACAAAATATAAATGGGAGAGGTGCCAAACATGGTAGCACATGCCTTTAGTCTCAGGACTAGGGAGGCAGAAACAGGTGGATCTCTGTGAGTTCAAGACCAGCCTGGTCTACATAGTGAGTTCTGGGCCAGCTGGACTACCGGAAGACCCTGTCTCAAAAAGACCAAAAATAAATAAATAAATAGGAGAGGTGATGACTTTAATAAAGGCCCTATAGCGGGCTAGACACCATTTGGCCATGTTAGTTTAGCCAGGGCCATTCCATTTTGTAAAACCTCCCCAATTTTGACTAAATGGTAACAATTTCCAGAAACAATAATTAGCATTTGAAAACTAAAGTAACTTGTATTCTAGATTCCTGCCACTGATGATCCCTGAAGACCCCTGATAATGGTAGATCATAAGAGAATTTTCTTGCTCATCTAACTTTATTTTTTGAGGCAGGGTCTCCCTGTAGTCCAGCTGACCTGGACGTCACTATGTAGACCAGGATAGCCTTGATTTCACAGACATTCACCTGCTTCTGCCTCCTGAGTGCTGTGACTAAAGGCATGCACCACCTAACATTCTTTTAGCTGATTGGTTACCCCTAGCAATGGTCACCTGTGGGCCAAAAAAGGAAACTTCAACATACTTCCTCGCTGTTGGGATCAGGCTGTGCTTACTCTAAGTCACTCAATATTGTATAAACAGTGGTATCCCAGCCTGTGCTTTGCTCTAGGAAACTCCATTTTACCAGCAGCGTTTGACTCCATTTTGAGGGAGAATGATGACTGCAGACCTGAGTGGACCCAGAAACTGCACCATCTGTCAGGCCTCCCATCCAGCACAGTGGCTAGTTCCTGGAGGTAGAAAGGGGGCCACACTGTAAGTTTACTGATGGAGAATTGAGACTAAAGGGATACATGGAGTATTAAAATCATACCAGGGAAGCCAAACTTAAGAAGCTGCACACACCAGAATGAGGAAATAGTACAACTCCCTCACCAGGACCCCATAAAGTGCAGGACCCTAGCACTGAGATGGCACGGCCCCATGCCACCCTGTCATCTGATACCTTGGGTGGGCATCAAGGACTTAAGACATCCAAACTCAGACCAATCCCCTGCTGTTGATGCAGCCTACTCCACTGCCTGAATGTCTATCTGTTAGTAGGTCTAGACCTGGACCTGAGCTGTTTCCTACTCCTAACCAATTTCCTGCTCAGACTGACTCAGCCTTTACACCTTGAATTCTGCAGCCTTGCTGTCAAACCTGACACCAGTGGTTTCCACCAGTAGCCCCCTCCCAGCCCTGGTCTGGTGCATTATCCTTTATGTACAGACCCCTTCTCAGCCCACTCTGAAGCCCCTTGAACCCAGCTGTAGCTCCTTCAACTTACATTCATTTCATAACATATATATATATATATATATATATATATATATATATATATACACACATACATATGTATATAGACATACTGTGTGCTATGTGGTGAGTGTTGATATTTATAATTGAGACTGGAATTAAAAAAAAAAACCCTTCATTCCCCTCAGCCACGTTACCAAGGCAGACAGATTTTATGACAAATTGCTGCCATTAAACCTGCTAAAGCTTATGAATTCATTGCTATTCAATGAATTCTGACACTGGAAAGATACAAGCATGTTCATTTATGTTTCTGGCATAGTGCGCTCAGAGCACCTCATGTTCCACCTGTCCTGTAACTACCCCAGCTTGTAAGTAGATAGCAGCCTCAAATTCTTACAGAGACCATCTCTGCAGGTGTTTTCCCTAAAATAAAAGCTAAAAGCCTATACTGCCTTAAGTCGCTCATTTGTTCCTTTTCTGTCTTTCCTTTTGACTGACTTTTCAGGTCAGATATTTTGGTAGGTCTTTCCCCAACCTACTAACTATAAGCTGTCTCTATTTCTACTTTTAACCATGTGTTCTTTGTGCAATCTTTTGCCCTGGGACAAGAGTCAGGGATCAGGTGTCCTCTGGACTCAGATCCACGGCTCAGCACTTCTAAGCACTGTTTCCATGACACTTCGGGCTTTCTCACTGTTCCTCTGACCCCCATGGCTAACTTAAAAGGTGTGGCTACTTCTCCATCTCCCCTCCTTCCTGGTGGCTGTTGTGATAGTCATCTTGCTTATACTGTTATTTTTCTATGAAACTTCAGTAAAATTGTCTTGGAGCTTTCTTTTAAGCCTGTTTTTAAAATTCTTCTATAATGAGACTAGGAACTCAAAAAGGGAACTTCTGCCGGGCATATGGTACATGCCTTTAATCCCAGCACTAGGGAGGCAAAGGCAGGTGGATCTCTGTGAGTTCCAGGCCAGCTGAGGCTACAAGGAAGACCCTATTCCAAAAAGACCAAAAAGTGGGGTGGGGGGACTTCTGTTTCCTCAGTAACAAAGGAAGGGAAACTCCTAAGACTGGGGAGGATGATGAAACTTACACAACTTGGAAAGCTCATTAAGTTAGAAGATTTACAGCCCACCCCCCAAGCTCATGTAAAAGCAGTCAATCATTTCCAGAGAAAGGATAGTCTTTAGTGCAGGCTGCCTTAAGGTGTACTCAGAGCTCCAGGGATGACTTTTATGAGATCACAGACTCTCTACCTGCTGTGAAGATCCTCAAGTAAGGGACCCTTACAGGGTCCCTGAGAATTAATAAAGATGGTACACTTATTGCTGTTTCTCCATCTCTGATCAGAAGGCCTTATTTTTAATTCCAACAGAGCCCCTTCAACTGACCTGCTTAGAGTCATGTAGACCTAGATAATTCACATTTGGAGCCATAAGCCTATCAGCCCCTACCTCTTTGTTTAAGTTGACCAATCCAAAATTAGGGGAGACAAAAATCACTGAAGCCCTTAAAACCCAGATTTTCCCCCAAAGGACATTGGATTTTGGTTTCCAGGTCCTCTCTCCACTTGTGGAGAACTTTACTTTTCTGTATGAATGTGTGATTCTTTATGCATATAGTTGTGAGTCTTTATCTTTTCAATAAAAGTTTGTCTGACTGTTGCTTTCTGCTGGTCTGAGATTTTCCTGCCTTTTAATTATTTAATTGACTAAGAAAATGAATTTAACAATACTCCTAGACTAAATAACGATGACTCCCATTAACAGGTACCTTTGAACAGATGGTGATCAATTTAACTTTTCATGATCCCATCTTTGGTCCCCAGTAAAGATGGTAGAACCCAACATGTTGCTGCAGAGGATTTGGGACCCAGATCTGAGTGGGAGAGAGGGAGTTTGAATACTTCAGTTTCCTTCTACTTCTTCTCTGGACATAAACATAAGACACCTCCTTTGTAGGAATAAACTTGCCTTATAATAAGAAAAACAAAAAGAACTCATCTCTCTGGTGGGCTGAGGCATTTCCTTCTGCAGCTCACAGATCTGTATGGCTCTCTAATAAGCTCTGCCTAAAACTTCATCCATTTCTGTCTCTCAGGAACCCTGTTCCTAGACAAGGGTGGAATCATGTCTTTGAGCTATTGTGAGTTCCCTACCTGGGTGCTCATACCTCCTCAAGGCATTTGTTCACACCTCTCCAGGAAAAGTGAAATGCTTATCCATTTCCTTAGAAAACTGAGAGAACATGTATGGCAAAATGTTGAAACTAGATCTCTGTAGCTCAGGATGGCATAGAACTTGCTGCATGGCCCAGGCTGGTGTAGACCTGCAATTCTCCTCCTCAGTCTCTTGAGTGCTGGGATTACAGGCAAGTATTACCATGCTCTCCTCGATATAAGGAAAATTTAAAATATTCATCTTTTTATTTTATTTACTATATTAATTTTATGTGTATGAGTGCATTGCCTGCATATATGTAAGTGTATCCATGTCATGCCATGCCCATGGAGGTGAGTGAGGCTATGCCATGGAACAGAACTGATCTTATAGGAAGCAGGTAATAACCCTGTGATGATGGTGGTGGTGGTGGTAGTGGTGATGTGATGATGGTGATGGTGATGATGATGATGATGATGGTGATGATAATGATGACAGTGGTGCTGATGCTGGTGATGGTGATGATAATGGTGATGGTGATGACAGTGATAGAGATCTTCTTTGGATTAGCTTGAAGAACTCAAGTAAGACAAGCTCTTGCCACTTGTCCCAGTCCTTCCTGTCAGTATTCTGAAGACTGACTTGAAGTCCTTCACCCTCTTTTCTGTTCCTCTTCCCAATGTGGCCACATTGAATAAATCTCTGAGCTCCTTGCCATTACTCTTCTTTCTAATTGGCATATTGGGGACAAGTGGCTGAGTCTTGTTTGTTGAGGCTACTGGAACCCAAACGTGAAGAAGAGCGAGAAATTTTGTGTACTAGTTTATGCTCATTACTCTGATTAATTTGTGTTTCCAGCTGATCTTTTTATTTTTTAATCTTGTTCAGAAATGCAGTGAACTTTATGTAGTGTTTGACTTTGTGTGGCGACATCAGACTAGACCTTGGAATTGCCAAGGCATGGTGACACAAGCCTGTAGTTCCAGCACTTGAGAGTCAGAGAGGTAAGAGTGGTCAGCCTGCTGTATATAGAGAGAGTCTATCTCAAAATAAACAACAAACAGACAAACAAAATGGGCCTTAGGACTGGAACACTTCCTTACCCAGTGATAAAGAGCCCTTGCTGGGCTTTCGGCCTGGTGTGGAAGTATCTTTCTGATTCAGATACAATGTACACTGCTTTAGCATATGTGTGATATGGTACATATGCTCTTTGTGGGGAGAGGTCACTGGCCTACAAGACAGGGAGGGAACACACAGATCACTGTCCTGCACTGGCTACAGTGGTGTAGACTGGAAATGAATGGCCATAGATATTCAACACCCAACATAGTAGTCTTGGAGTATTGGGGACCTAACGGTCATGGGGTACTTGATGGCACCAAGAAACCAATGGTCACCAAAAGTTTATCTTGCTGTGTTCCTTCTCTGGTGAGTAAGGTGCTATTCCACTCAGTGCTTGAGTGGTTTGTCATTCTGAAGCTCACATCTTGAGACTGCTACTCTGGTTACAAGGCACTGTTCTGCTCCTCACTAGCCTCCGAGTAGTGGAGCCACCTGCCCTTCAGGTGATCACAGGTGTCATTTTCTTGGGGAATCTATTCCTGTACTTGCTCACATGTTCACTTTTGTTTTAACTGTGGAAATTTATTTTTTATATCTGTGTTGCCGAGATTGAACCAGGGCCTCACATGAGCTAAGCCTGTGTACTACTGAGCCATAGACCCAACCCTGTTACAAAATTTTAATGGCAAATCCCTATCAATCATTTCACTTGTAAATAGTTCAGACGTTATATACACATGTGTGTATAATACATAAGGAAAGCACTAGAGCCACAATTTCATTTTCACAGTCAACAAAATTATCATTCTTTAATACTATGGATGCTGTTTGTGTTTTTATGTATGATTGTGCCCAGATACTTAAAAATACTTAAGATTTAATGCTAAAATACAATGGGACAATGCCTAAAATGTTTTAGGAAAAAAACTGTAGCTTAGTCTAAAAAATCTAAATGTGTCTACTTTTAGTAGGCAAATAACATAAAAGAAGCAAAAGCCTGGGCTAGGAATGAGAAATAGTGGGAGAGCACTACCTGGAATGAACAAGGCCCAGGGCTCGGTTTCCAGCACTGCAAGAACAAATAGAAAAACAACCTTTAGCCAGGACTGAGGGCTCAAAACCTGTACAGAGCAGAGAAGAACTAAGAGAGAGCGCCTGGCTATTTACATGCACCATTATTCATTATTTCCAAGGAAATGAAAGATAAATGGGAAAACTCACTAAATGGAAGGTATTGAGAGATAATGAATGTGGATAGATATATATTTAGCTCAAAGAAAAGTAGAATTGTGAATACACAGTACTCTCAATGTTAGAAACCTGAGTACAAAGAGAATTGCAAAAAACGCAGCAGGCTAGAACATGAGCTTATTTCTTCTATTCTGATTCCAGGCAGCCAGATGATGCCATCTAAAACTGAAGCAGAGTTAGGAGAGCATAACTCCAGGCTTCATGTTTTCACTAAGTTTAATTTCAGTCATATATTTTAGAAAATGTCAACCTAAAAGGGAGGTTGGAACACACTGAATGTGTGAACAGTTTATTCAAGCCAAAATGAGGATGGCTAGCCAACGAGGAAAAGAATTCTGCTTGCCCAGAAAAAAAATGTTCCCCAAATGGCCTGTAAGAGGTCTGGTTTATAGATGAAAAACCAAACACTAAACAAGAACAAACCAGAAGATTCCAGCAAATAGTTAGTCATAATCTCATTGGTTGACAGCACAGATGTTGATTGGTTGTCATGTATAAATTGTAAGTGCCAACTGTAATAAGCAGGATTTGGTGCTAGGGCAACAAGTAACTCCAACACTGCCAGCAGACCTTTTATAAGAAACCAAGCAGGAGTGGCTGAAGATGAAAACTAACTGACTCTTGAGACTCGGGAACCCAGAAGGGTGGTGATAGCCACCACAAGCAATAAGCCTGATAGAACTTTTAGAGACCCCTTCTTTTACTTGTCTTCAAAGGAACTCTCTCTTGGCATACAATAGCGTTTGGCTCAATTTCAGCAGTTACCTAGTTTCACTTCAATTTTTCTTCTGTCAAAATTAAATAAAATATAGCTTTATCTTTTTAATTAAAACACTCATGTGTCTTCCCATTTAATAAAATATATCAATCTTTGAACTTTAGACACAAGGGAAAATATCTGGAGTGGATTTAATGGCAATAGCAATTACTTTATTCATTTAAAAGATATAGCAGGCTTCTGTCAGTCAAAAGCCCCTACAGAAACAGACATAGCTATTCCAGAGGCTGAAGCTAGAGGATGGCAAGTTCTAGATTGGTCTAAGCAACTTAGCAAGACTCTGTGTTAAAGTTTTCTTTTAAAAGGGGGAAAATGGGGAGCTAGAGATGCAACTTAGTGAGGACCTCCTTAGTAAGAGCAAGGCCCTGAATTCAGTCCCTAGTATCACAAAAGCACTGAAGAAAAGACTGTGATTACCAAATAATTTTTATTGTGTTGGGTGCTGCTGTTGCTGCTGTCTTTATCTGCTAAGATTAACCATAGAAGTTATTTCTTATTTTAATAACTATTATTTATGTTCAGAGTTTTTCCTGTGCTAGGAAAAACTAGGGTTTAGGCAAGCACACTGTCACTGAGCTATGTCTCCGGATTCTAGTTTGCTTTAGGGGACAAAGTTTCACCACACTGGCCTCAAACTTGCAATCATCTTGCCTTCTGAGTGCTGAGATTACAGGTCATATCCCACTACACTTGGCTTAAAAGTATTTTTAAAAATAATCAGTAGGCAGGAGAGTAGCTCAGTGGTTAAGAGCACATACCACCCTTGCAGAGGACCTGAGTTTGGTTCTCGGCACAACCACCTTAACTACAGCTCCAGGGGATCTAACAGCCTCTGAGAACACCTGCACTCACATGCACTTACCATACAGACACACAAATACACACATAATTAAAAACAAAAATAAATATTTAATTTATTTAAAGGGGCTGGAGAGATGGTTCAATGGTTAAGAGCACTGGCTGCTCTTGCAGAGGACGTAGGTTCAATTCCCAGCATCCACATGGCAGGTAGCAACTACCTGTAACTCCAGTTCCAGGGTATCTGATGCCATCTTCTGACCTCTGCAGGCACTGCGTGATACTGGTGCACTTACACACATGTAAATAATACACACGTATTCATAAAATAAAAATAATAAATAAAATGTTAAAAATTTTAAAATCAACCATTTCCTATCTATTAGGATAGCTATTTTATTTATTTTAAAAAATATTTTATTATTTATTCATTCTATTTTTACTTTATGCAAATGAGTAGTGTTTGCATGTAAGTAAGTGCACCCATGTTGTGCAATGCCCATGTAGGTCAGAAGAGGGCACTGGATCCCTGGAACTTGAGTTAGGGCAGTTATTAGTTGCATGTGGGTGCTGGGAACCAAACCTGGGTCTTCTGCAAGAACACTCAGTGCTCTTAACCACTGAGACATCTCTCCATCCCCTACAATGATACCAGTTCACTTATGTACATGCAGGAAATACACTCATGCAAATAAGATATTTAAAAGAGAGTAAGAGTTGGTGGTGCATGCCTTTAATCCCAGCATTTGGGAGACAGAGGCAGGTGGATCTCTGTGAGTTCAAGCCCAGCCTGGTCTACATAGTGAGTTTCAGGCCAGATGGGGTTACAGAGAGACCTTGTCTCAAAAAGACTAAAAAAAGAAAGAAAAATGATACCAAGTATAGGTGGGAGCAGATGGCTTGGAACCCCCCATACTGCGGGCAGTAAAGCAAAATGGTGTAGCTGCTGTGGAATAATCTGGCTGTTCTCAAAAAGCTATGTAGGAGGACCATACCAAAAATTCTACTTCAAAGAATTTAAATCAAGACTTGAACTTTCACACCAATATTCACTGGAGCTTAATTCTCAATAGTCAAAAGGCAGGAACAGGGCCTAGAGAGAGAGCCCAGGTGTTAAAAGCACTCTCTGCTCTTGCACAGGACCTGGATTCTGCTCCCAGCACTCACACGAAAGCTCAGAATCATCTGTAACTCCAGTTTCAAGGGATCTGACACCATCTCCTTGTCTTTCTGGGCACCAGGCACACCTGTGGTACACATACACACACAGACAAACACTCATACAAATGAAAAAAAATTTTTTAAAAAACACAAACAGTTGGAGCTGGAGAGATGGCTCAGTGGTTAGGAGCATTGAGTGCTCTTAGAGAGGACCCAGATTCAGTTCCCAGCACCAACATGGCAGCTAACAACCATCCATAACTATAATTCCAGGGGATATGATGCCCTCTTCTGACCTCTGCAGGCACTGTACAACATGGGTGCATTTACATACAAGCAGGCAATACACTCATACACATAAAATAAAAATAATAAATAAAATATTTTTAAAGTACAAATGATCTATATCTATTATCAGATGAACAGATGAACACAATGTTGTACAGTTTAGTGACAAATGGATTTGTCTGGTTGGGTATCTTTGTTATCTGTGTATTTTGATGTGATTTTTATTTCATCACATTTGTTAACAAGTCAAAAATGCAAATCTGCATGAAGACCTGACTGGCAAGACCATCATGCTGGAGGTGGAGATCAGTGACACCATTAAGAGTGTGAAGGCCAAAATTCAGAATAAAGAGGGCATCCCTCCGACCAGCAGTGGCTCTTTGCAGACAAGCATCTGGAAGGCGGACACTCTTTACAGACTACAGCATCTAGAAAGAGTCAAACCAGCACCTCGGCCTCCATCTGAGGGGTAGCTATCATGTCTTCAGTCCGCATTTCCTATGGGCAGCAATAGCATTGCTCTGCCCCACAGTCATTTGCCCCAATTTAAGTTTAGAAATTAAAAGTTTCAGTAATAGCCAAATCTCTGCTAAAAATGTTAATAAAGGCCTGGCATGGTGGTATGCACCTTTAATCCCAGTATCTGGAGGTTGAGGCAAACAGATCTCTGTGAGATCCAGGTCAACCTGGTCTATAGAGTGAGTGCCAGACCAGTAGAGGTTACAGGGAGAACCTGTCTCAAAAAGACCAAAAAAAAAAAAAAAAGGTTAATAATAAAGGTTTTGTTGCACAGTAAACCAAACCAAATTGCTATGTATTACTATGACCAGTACTACTCAATCATAACAAAGAATGAAGGTCTTAATGTGTGCTACAACATGTTAGCATCTTGAAAATGTTATACTATAAGAAATAAGATAGCCACAAAGGACAAACCCAGAATATGCAAATTCACAGACAGAGGTGAGGAGAGTTTACCTTGAATTAGGGTGAGGCGGAATGAGACTGAGTCTTTAGAGGATGGCAGCTTCTGCTTTGGGTGATGGAAAAGTTTTCAAAGAGGGCAGTAGTTGTGTATCATGTGAATGTGCTAATGCCCTGAACTGCCCATTGTAAAATGGTTAAAATAACAATTTCTATGTGTAAATTATCACAATAAATGAAACAATGGATAGACTTATTCAGTAGTTTTGATACATAAATAGTATGTTTTTATATTGCTTCATTAATGTATTGTAGAGCTGTAGAAAGACATACTACTTTATCCCAGGATTTTCAGTTTATAGTTTTCATTACAGCATCATTTAAAACAGAAAAACAGCAACAACCTGGTAGCAGCCCAACAGCCAACAAACAGCTGAATGGTGCACCTGATTATCATGGACATTACACTGCTAGTAAGACAGTAATTGTGAATCAACATGGAAATCGGTTACAATGTAATACCGAATAAAGGAACTTCTGTGTATTGCGGTTGGAAACACAGTAATACGTGAGAGTTGTGGGTTTAAGTCAAAATAACTTTTCCTATTTTCTATCTTGACGTATTATTAAAAAATTCAAGTGAAGAAATTAATTACACAGTATGGTCCTCTGCTCCGGGGTGAAGAGCAAAGAATCCACCACTTTGGGAGTCCGGGCCTGGAGTTCCTATAGGACACCCGGCATAGGTTTCTTGGGCTGATCACTGTAGAGTTCCGCCTGGAGGCTCTGGGAACCACGATCCCAGCAAGGATGCGTCCTGCGGATGCTCTTTCCATCCCAGGCACTGCTTGGCACACAGATGCAAAACATTTTCGCTACATGAGGGACTCTATTTTCCCACACAGTGCAGGAAGCCTTCACCCCTCCTCACCCTGACTCCCTCCACGCCATAGGTCCGTCCACGTCTCTCCCACTCGGCCTGTCCTGCCTGGGCACTGCGGAGCCTGGGACCCAGCGCCGCCGGGACCCTAGGCCCAGCTTCCTCCGCTCCGACCCCCCCAGGCTCCGCTCCCGCCCCCACCCCAGCCCGGCGTCGGGCGCGGCGCGCAGGCGCAGCGCGGAGGGCGGCGCGGGCGGAATGGGGACTGCAGCGGCTGCGGCGGCGGCCGGGGAGGGGGCGCGCAGCCCGAGCCCCGCCGCCGTGTCGCTCGGCCTGGGCGTGGCTGTGGTGTCGAGCCTGGTGAACGGGTCCACGTTCGTGCTGCAGAAGAAGGGCATCGTGCGCGCCAAGCGGCGAGGTAGGGCGGGCGGGCCCGGGGCGCGGAGGGCGGTGGTCCGCGGCTGGGAGGCGGCAGGGAGGTCCGCGGCGCCCGCCCCGCCCCGTCCCGCGCGGGAGTCCCTGCTGCGTCCCGAGCTTCAGTGGGTCGCGGTTTCTCGCCTTCCCAGCGGCTGAGGAGGCCTTTCCACTCTCGCAGGAGTCCTTCAGCTGACATCTTTCTCCATCCTTAGACCCTTCCAACCCCCGTCGCAGCCCCTGGACCGGTGCTCCTGTGCGGCGCATGCTGCCCAGTGGCCCGCACTCACCTGCCACGGGCAGATCCTCCTGTTCAAGGGATCCAGAGGGGAGCCAGGCCTGCCTTTGCTTTGGACAGGGCCTGGGGTGTGCTTGGGAGAGCATGACCTGCTCACTGTTGGAGAAGAGGTGAGCTGCGGGCTGCTTGCAGGCTGTGCAGGCGGCCACCGAGGCGCCCACTCTCACCTCCTAGTGCGGGGTCAGTTCTACCCTTTGCCATTTGCCCTGGGGTCCTTGGTTGAGTTGCCTCTGGTTTAGATTTACCCATCTGAACATGCTGTCTTTAGTGTCAAGAAAATGCAAGAGTTGCAACCTGCCCATAGGCGCACTGAGTCGACAGGGTCCACAGGTCACTAGATGTCACTCCTTAGTGATGTCGGAAGTGGGTAGAGGCACAGAGGCCTTTGCCCAGGTCCAGTCATTTGTGTTGAGAGGCCTGTGACAGTTACTGAACGCGGGAGGCAGCATGCTTTGAAGGAGGAAAATAAACATAACTTTCAGAGAGACTGAGAAGGGTTTGAGGTGTGGTTGCTAGACATAACCTTACGTGCTCCTGGGAAGGAGCATGGGTTTTGAAAATAGGAGCATGTACAATTTCAGGAACACATGGGAAATTTTGAGTGCCCTGGCTAAGGAGCCCGGAGCCTTCCAAAAAGAGATGAAGGCCTGACAGTCTTGAGTGAGACCTAAATAAAACCACGTTTGATTTTTTCAAGCATGCAGTTGTGTCTGTAAGGTACAAACACATTTGGTACACACCCGGCACCTTCGCTGAGGGGATACCTGTCAGTCTGTACACATGTCAAGACTGGCCAAGGTGACCAAAAAAAAACAACCAAAGCAAACAACAACCATGTGTGTTGGTAGGATGATGTGAGGAGGACATTTCACCTGTGTGGTATATTCCTAAATTCCATGACCCCAGGATAACCTCAAGGGAAGCATGACACAAACCACACAAACCTCAGCTGAGGAACATCTTACAAATACCTGACTGGTCCTCTGATCAAGGTCATGACTCCTTAGAAACTTTTAACAGCCAGGAGGGACCACAGGACACACACCATTAAGTATAATTAGAGGAAAACAAAAGAAGTCTGAATATAGACTTTATTTAGTAAAAAATATACTAATAAATTATTATTTAATAAAAGTAGATGTGTCATTTTAGCCCAGTTTGTGTGCCAGGAAACTGGTAAATAAGAAAATAAAAGTAAATTAGCCTAAAATTTTCTTTGAGGCCCTGGGTCCATCTCCAACATCATATTGAAAAAAAAAAAACCTCCCAAATATATAGATGCTGTTATTTATACCTACATATTATATATTTTATGTATGTATGTATTTTATAGTGTCTCACTGTGTAGCTCAGGCTGGCCTCAGACTCATAGTCTTCTTGCCTCAGAATCTTGAGTAGCTGGGATTACAAGTATTTGTCACCACACGTGGTTCCATACTGTGTCTTTAAGTTAATAAAAGTGAAAATATGATAGTCTTAGTTTTATATTTCCTCAATTACCACCAGTTGCTATTGATGAAAGTTCGCTGGTTAATCCTGGAAGGCAGACACTTGGTATTGCTTTGGTAAGTCGAGAGTTACTTATGAAACTCCTATTATATTAAAAATGGTTACAGAATGCCACGTGTGGTTGCACATGCCTCTGATCCCAGCACTCTGGAGGCAGAGGCAGGTGGATCTCTGTGAGTTCAGTCTGGTCTACATAGCAAGTTCTAGGCCAGCTGGGAGGGAAAGAGGGAGGGAGGGAGGGAGGGAGGGAGGGAGGGAGGGAGGAAGGAAGGAAGGAAGGAAGGAAGGAAGGAAGGAAGGAAGGAAGGAAGGAAGGACATTTGATCAGACACCCCCCTCCCCAAATGCCTGTGTCTATTCTGGAAGGTTAAGGATTTTGAATGGGACTAGCTAGGCATTCCATAATAAACCCTGGCTAAATTCAAGAAAATTTGAGTAAAGTGAAGTTTTTAAAGGGAGAAATGTACATATAAATACAGGCTTCATTGATCTTGGAGACGTGAGCAAGTGTTGATGTTAGTGCATTGGTGGAGGAGTGCTTACTGGCAAGTGTTCTATCCAGAGGATCTTCTCTGAATTGGTTAGTCTAAAGAATGTTGAAAATAAACTTTATTGGATGTGTGTAGTGGTACAAGCCTATACTCCCAGCACCTAGGAAGCTGAGGCAGGAAGTTTGTTTGAGGTCAGCCTGGGCCACATAGTGAGTTAAAGGATAGACTGGGCTATGCAAGACCTGTCTCACAAAAACAAATACAGAGGTAATTAAATAATTAGGAGAAGAAAAGAAATTGTGTTACTCAAGTTTTTGAGGAATGTATGAAGTATATGTAGAACTCAAAGGAATCTCTAGTGGGGCTTTAGAAAATCCTTGAGAAAGCACTTAACCTCAAGCAGGTAGGCATGAGCCAACTCAGTTCTGTCTGGGTCTGGTAAGAACAAATTCTCTTTTTGGTATCCACAGCTTTCATAGTGATAGGCCGAGGGGGGAGCAGAGGCTTATTGCTGCTGAGAGACTGCAGGAGAGATAGCCTTGGGGGGTGGGTGACGACACAGGACTGCCTGGAGACTAACCTTGAGAAAGTTGTTTATTGGAGGTCTTTCATAATTAGATAATTAACGTCATGTTGATGCTATAGATCAGGAAGAACCAGTTGATCTTTTAAATTTTTCCTTTTTTTAAATCAAGACTACAATGAAATTCTACCTAATACCTATAAGAATAACTGTGGTCAAGGAGATATAAAACAAAGTACTGGCAAGGAAGTAGAGAAATCGAAGCTCCTGTGTATTGTTGGTGGGAATGCAAAACTGTGAAACTGCTATGGAAAATAGCATGTTTGTTCTTCAGAAAATTAAATGGAGAATTGCCATTTGATCTCAAAATTCCACTTCTTGGATTATGCAAAGAAGTGAAATATTCTGGTCATACTCAAAGGAAGTGAAAGCAGGGACTCAAGATATTTGCATACCCATGTTTATAGCAGCATTCACAATAGTCAACAGATAAAGATAAACAGATAACAGATTGATGGTATGCTAGTGAGTTTTCTATTACTGTAACAAATATCTATCATAGCTTTAATATGAAAAAGTTTATTTGACTCAGTTTGGTGGACTTCTTGCCACATTCCGCTTTGAGCCTGTGGAGAGGCAGCGCAGCATAGAAGGCGCTCATAGCAAAGGAAGCCACCTTGTGGGAGCCAGGGCTCCACAGTTCCCTTCAAGTGCATGACCTGAATGACTTAAGGTCTTCCACTAATCCTGTGTGTTAAAGGTTCTGCCAGCTCCTAACAATACCTCAAGCTGGTTACTGACCCTTTAACATGTGAATCTATGGCAGTCAAACTTGGTGTTGTCCATGTAGTACTAGTTTTGCAGGCATGTAAAGTACAAGTATTAATAGGGTCAGGTAGGCTCCCCGCAAGCTTCCAGAAAACCACTGGGGACAGGATGTGTAATGGGGCCAGAGCTCCTGAGGAATCTGTATGGATCTATGAAGTCAAAGTTACAATCTAGACACCAAGATATTGGAGATGCCACAAATGTGGGACATTCACCAAGGACAGCTGCAGATAACCATTAGAGCCAGCCCATGAGGTCACAACTGCCGTAGAATGGAGTGGAAAAGCAGGGCTACCCAAATTCACTGGAACCCAGATGATACCATCCCAGGTCCAGTGCCAGACATGGAGCGTCAGGATGTCTGGTGTTTAGCTTTCTGCCTTGGTCTACTGCCATCTTGAGATGTAGTCTGACCTGGTTGGATCACTGGTGACTGCAGCCATCTTTGTGAACCTTTGAGGCTGGCCCTGGGGAAACATTACTCAAAGCATCCCTGCTAGACTGAGATGTCCTAAAGGCCCTCTTTGTTCAAGAACTCTGTTTTCTTTGTTTTTTTAGAAAAATGTTTTATTTTTTATTTCTGTGTGTGCACACGCACATGTCACAGCATATGTGTGGAAGTCAGAAGATAGTTTTGTGAAATTGGTGCTTTCTTTTCATTTTTACATAGGTTCTAGGAATTAAACACCAGATTTGCACAGCAAGCACTTTACCTCCTGAGCCATCCTACCAACCCTGTGGTCTATTTTCAAATCAAAATTTTTGAAATGAGTTTGCCTTTTTATAAGCTGGAGGTTTTGGTAGATGGTGCATTTGAGGAATCTGAATTATCTGGTGCTAAGTGCAAAGTTTCTCTTTATTGGCACCAGTTTTTAACAGAGCAGCAAGCACTAACTATCCATAACCTAAATGGTAGTCTCACTTGAAATTTCTTATGCCAGACAACAATTTCCTCCAATGTTTCTGTGAACTTTCCTGACCCTAATGGGTCGGTTTACTCTGTGTGTAGTTTCATGGCTCCTGTTCATTACTTCTGAATTCAGCCTGACTCAGAATTTCAAGACTTGGGCAGAATATAGCCAGACTGTTTGCCAAAATATAAAATAAGTAGCCTCTAGCCCAGTTCCTAATAGAATCCTTTTTCCCCTCTGAAGCCTCATGAATTGAGCCTTCACTGTCCACCTTTCTATCAACATACATACCTTCACTCTCAGCAGAATGATTTGTTAAACTCTGCTTGCTGCATTCTAGGGCTTTTCTAGCCTGTAACTCCAAACTCTATGAAATCCAAATTAAAGTTTCATTTTCTTCTTCTTTTTTTTGTATGGGTGGTATATATGCATATGTAGATACATGTTCACATGTGGGTGCACATGTGCAGGTATGTGAAAATACATGTGTGCATGTGGGTGGAATCCCAGTGTGGACATCAAACATCATCCTCATTAGTCTCCCCAGTGTCTCTCACTGAATCCAGGGCTCACAGATTCCAGCCAGTCTAGCTGGGCCCTTGACCCAAGGGCTCCCATCTCTGGTTCTTGAGTACTTGGTTTACAGGTAGCCATTACACCTGCTCAGCTTTAATGTAGATTTTGGGGGCCCAAACTCCAGAGCTCATGCTTACATATAAAGAGCTGTATTCACTGAGCTGCTACCTTCTTCCGTAGTTTCATCTTTGAGACCATGCTGTGCAGTTACAGTCCTGAGATATTGGAGAGAAGTTTTTACATATGTTTCAAACTGGGATTCAGGTGCCCATTTTTATTCTAGTCTCCAAAGCTTCCTCACTTTCAGTGGCTAAAGGGTTAAGTCTCTGGTTCTGGGATGGACAGATTTTTTTATGCCTTTTCTGTTAATTCCTTGGTCTTGACACCTAGGCATGTGCAATATCAATCCCCTAACAGATGGAGACTTTCCTGACCTTAATGAATCAGTTTCTTCTCTGTGTATTTCCTTGATAGTTGTCCTCGGTCTAACCTATGTCATGAAACATATCAGATGCTGGAATGTACTCACTCCCTTAGGATGACTAAGTATGATTGACAAGTTGACTGCATTAAGAAAAGCCTAGGGCATCAATGAGATATACCTTTGGATGTGTCTGTAGGTGCTGCAAGATAGAATTTACTAATGGGGGAAAGAACTACCTAAATGTGGGATGCGCCATCCTTATGTGTTGGAGTCCTAGAATGAATGAAAAGGTAAAAAAGTGAAAGCCTGATCAACATTAGCATTGTCGACTTCCTGATCTCCTTAGGTGTTAATAAGCAGCCTCCTAGGAGCTCCTGCTGACATACCTGAGAGTAGTTCCTCCTGCTTTCCCACCATGATGGACTGTATCCTCAGACCACAAGCCAAAACAAACCCTTCTTCCCTTAAGTTGCTTCTTGTTGGGTATTTGGTCACAGCATCCGGAAAATAACACAGAAAATGGGTTCTAGGAGTGGGGCTGTTGGTGGGATAAACCTGATTTGTGTGGTTCTTAGGCCTATGGAATTGTTTGTGGAAGGAATGTGGAAGTTGGGAGCAAACAGAGAAGAGAGGCCCTAGAATGTTGTAAGGAGAACATAATGGGCCATTCCAGTGGGAGTGTGGGAGAAGAGAATTTGGAAAGAAATGCTGATGATAAACCTGAAGTTTCCAAGAGTAACTCTATAGTACTAGGAATAGAGACAGTTTGTATTCTGTTCTGATAAGGAATCTGTATTTGGTCTGTGTCCTTGAAATTCAAGTGAGGCTGAATTTAAAAGTAATGGTCCAAGTTGTTTGGCAGAGTAAATTTCAAGACAACATAACATTTAGACTGTGGTATGGTTATTGCTCATTGCATTTAACCAGGTTTAGAGAACAGAAAGTGGAGCAGAAAGATTTGAGAAATGTGCAGTTTGGTGAAGAAATGAACTTGAACCCTTTAAAGTCCTGTTTAGAAATGTGCAGCTTGGCAAGGAAAGGAGCTTGACCCCAGTTAAAGCTGAAGGTGTGGTGGCTATAATTGTTGTAGAGATTGGCACCCCTAAGGAGAAACCTCACACTTTGAACTGAGACAATAGAAAAGGTGACTGACTCAAAGACAAATTCCACATATTGTGAGCTCCAGGATGTAACAATGCAAATAGAGTATCTGGCAAATAGAACCTTCAAGCTCCTGGCTGCCTAGAGAAGTGTTTTTCCAAATTCAGCCATGAAGTTACACTGAGATGGCTGCAGTTTTGATCCAAGGGGTTCAGACTGTATTTCAAGCTGGTAGCAGAACTTGGTATAATCTACATGGTGCTGGTTTTGAAGGCATACAAAATACAAAATTTACAGGTCTGGAAGTTTGCACCATGAATCCAGAAGGCCGCTGATGCCAGGCAGTGAGTAGCAGAGTGGGATTCCCTGCGTGCTAGCATGCTGTGTGTGAAACTGTGAGGATGAAGTCTTAAGTTGCAGTGGAGATGCCAGTAATGTGAGATGTTTGCAGACAGTAACTGCAAATACCTGTTGGAGCCAACCCATAGAGAGTTCACAATGTGGGTCTACCAAACCCGTTGGAACTCATATGATGCATCATGAGCTCCAAATGTCAGGCAGGGTTTGGTGTTTGACTTGCTGGGATTTGGTCTTGCTTTAGTCTGTTCTTTCCTTGCCATATCCTCATTTCTCTCTTTTAGAATGGGAATGTTTACTTTGTGCCACAGTATATTGAAGCATGTAGCTTGATTTTGACTTTGTATGTTTAGGAGATTGCCTTGAATCTCAAAAGTGACTTTGATCTTTTGAAAAGTGTTGAGATTGTTCAAAACTATGGGGACTATTGAATTTGGATTGAATACATTTAAGAAACTGGCCATGAGCCTGTGAAGGCAAGGATGGAGTGTTATGGTTTGAATGTAAAATGTTCTCCATAGGCTCATGTGTTAGAATATTGGGTTTCCAGCGGATAGTGCTGTTTTGAGAAATTAGGAAACTTTTAGCATCTGGAGCCTAGCTGGTGGGGGGCTTTAGGTCTGTAGTCCCTCCCCTCTTCTAGCCCCAGTCTAATCTGCTGAAATGGGAGAAAGTAGCTTCCACATCCTCTTTGGCCACCGCAGACATCTGCCACTAGGCCCACCTCCTTTCTCCCAGGATGACTGCTAAAATGTGCTTTTCAAATGTTAGCAAAACAAACCTCTCCTCCCTTAAGTTGCTTCTTGTCAGGTATTTCTTTATAGGGATGAAAAGAATAGCTACTACGCCCCTGGATCTGAGCTACTCAAAAGCAGGGCACATGGTGGGTATGACTGACACTTCATAAAGGTGAAAACTAGCTTTGAGTAACTGTGGAGTGAGGGGGGATTGAAACCAAACCTTATATTTTATAAATGGGTTTCATGGTAGCCTTCAAGTCATTCAGAGATGACCTAATTTTTTAGTTTCTTTCAGGTAACTGAATCCAGGAGAGTTACTGATAGATTTGGAAATCTGGCAAGAATCTGCCCCTTGCCTTTTGCACTCTGGTGGTTTAGGGCAGTCTCTTTATAATGCAGAAAGGGTGACAGAGAGCATACTGTGGCTGAGGTGATAAGGTGAGAGGGAAAAGAGTGCTCTTTGAGAGTGGCTACCATGTCTCATGTGGTGTTCTGTTGTGCTTTTGAGAGAGGGTCCTGCTATGTACCCCAGGCTAATCTTGAACTCACTCTGTAACCAAGTCTGGCCTTGACTTTGAAGTTCTCCTGTTTCAGACTCCCAAGTGCTAGCGTTATAAGCATGTACCGCCACATCTAGGTTGTGAGTCTTTCTCAGACTTGTGTCTACTGGTGACTGTTCATGACTCTCTGAGTATTTGATAGAGATGTAATTGACAAGCAATACAGCTATTACATTGAGAAGTTAGTGAGCGGTAATAATGACGGTGAGGAAGGAGACTGTCTTATATGTGCTGGACTCCTACTTGAAACAGACTCTTATTCCCCACAATAATTACAGTGCTTGGTTACATTGTCAACATTGGGCTAGCCTAGAAATTTTTTAATTAATTTTTTTTACATCTTTAAATTTATCAAAGTATTATTGACATGTAAAGAGTTATACATATTTAACTGTGTGTGTCTCTATGAATGTTGGAGATAAGGGTGTACCTGTGAAATCATCATCACTATTTAACTATTTCACTCTTAGGACTGTGGTTATAGCTCAGTGGTAGAGTGTTGTCTAGTGTATGTGAAGCCCTTGGATTGATCTACAGCATTATACACACACAAAAACTTTAACGATTGCTTACAAAGTACTTCTTTTGTTTTCAGTTATATAGAGCAAGCTGTACGTATTTGAGAAGTACAAGGTGATGAGTTTTGACAATTAAACATACTTGTTATAACCAAGGCACTGCTAAAGAAGCAGACCATCGCCATGACGTTTGAGTGTTCTTATGTCTTTTTAGTCCATCCTCCCACATCAAGGTGCCCACTCTTCTGTTAGTCTTTAGCATGCACTGAACCAGTTGTCTGGATCTTGACATCCATATAAATGTGAGCGTGCAATATGTATTCTCTTAGGTGTACTTGTTGAACATGGTTTGAAAGTTCATCACGATGTGTGTTATCAGTGCTTCTTTAGTGTGGAGTAATCTTCCCTGCTGTGAAGGTACCATGGTTTGTCTGCCTAGTCTTATGTCAATGAACATTTTGTTTCTTAATTTTGCTATGTGAATAAAGCTCCGAGGAGCATTCGTCTAAGCAGCTTCCCTCTTCCTCCTCCTTCTTCCTTTTCTTTCTCCTCTTCTTCTTCTCCTTCTTCCTTCTTTACTTGTTGTTCTGGGGATTGAACCCAGGCCCTTACCTATGCTAGTCAAGCCACCGAGCCACCAATCCTCTTATGTACATTTTTGGACTTAAGGCTTTCATTTGCTCCAGAATCTCAGTGCTGAAAATGAAGTAGGTATTTAATTAAAAGTTAAGAAACTGCTCAGTGTTCTCCCACTGTAACTGTGCATTTTACATTGTCATCAGCAATTTAGGATAGTTCAGTGGCTTCATGTTTTTTCCAATATTTCTTGTCATCTGTTTTATGTTAGCCACTCTGGGAATGTTATCTCATTGTACTTTTCATTTGTATTTCTCTGATATTTAATGATGTTGAACATCTTTAAAAGTCTATCAACCAGCTGTGTATGTTCTTTTGTGAATGTCAAGACTCTTGAATGGTATTGTTGGCTGGTAGATGTATAAATATACACATAAATGTATATTATATATGATATAGATGTGACTGCAAATACTTTTTTTTTCCTGTGGCTTGCCTTTTCATCCTTCCTCTCTCTTTTTCTCCTTTCTTTGCTCCCTTCTATTTTATTTTTTAAACAAGATTTCTCTTTGCTACCCAAGCTGACCTTGAACTTGAAACCTTTCTCTACCCACCTCCTAAGTGCCAGGGTTAGTAGGTGTGAGCTGCCTTAAGTAGATTTGTTTTCTTAATGGTACTTTGTGGAGAACAGGAATTTTTAGTTTTGATGAAGTCAAATATATTTTTTCTATGTGACTGTCTGTCTATATAATGTCTGTGGTACTGGGGATTGAACCCAGGGCTTTGCCTGTGCTAGGCAAGCACTCTGCCACTGATACCTTGCTTTTGATTTCTGCCTAGGAAATTTTCATTTCTCTTCAGGCTGCAATGACATTCTCTCACATTTTCTTCTAGAAGCTTTATAGCTTTAGCTTTTAATTTTAGGTCTGTAACACATCTGCATTTTGTTTTAGTGTGTGGTTTGAGATGTGATTCAAGATTCAGTATTTTCTCTACCAATAGATTGAAGAGGCTTTTTTTGTTGAATTGTACTGGTACTTGAGGCTGTGGTGAGGTATATGAAGTGGGTGTGTATCTGAAGTCTATTTTCTCTCATTGCATATGCCTGTGTTTATGGCAGTAACATACTGTCTTGATTATGTAGTTTCTGCAGTAAATCTTACAATGGGATAGGGTAGCCAGGTGTGGTAACATGTGTCTTTAATTCTGGGTACTCAGGAGGTATTGACACCAGATCTCTGAGGCCAGCCTGGTCTGCATAGTGAGTTCCAGACCATCCAGGGCTACATAGTGAAACCTTGTTTCAAAAAAAAAAAAAAAATTAGGATAAGCTCTACAAATTTGTTTATTTTCTAGATAATCTCTTAGGAAAATAAATTCTGCATATCTAATAACTGTACAAGAGTACAAGGACTAAATCCATTCTTTTAAATTTTTTAAATTTATTTTTATGTTATGTGTATGTGTGCTTTGCATGCTTATATGTAAGTGCACTTATGCATGCAGTTCCCATGGAGGCCAGAAGTGGACGGAAGATCCCTTGGAACTGGAGTTACAGAGGGTTGTTAGCTGTCATATGGGTGCTGGGTATTGAATCTGGGTCCTTTGCAAGAGCAGCCAGTGCTCTTAACCTCTGAGCCATTTCTCCAGTCCTCTAAATCTATTCTTAACATCAACATAACCACTTTTGGATCTGAACAAATAGTTGATAAATACCAGTGTTCACACATATAGTAAGTAATACCTTCATCTTGCTATATTGATGTCAGGAAACACTGTTTATTGATCCTAGTCTCATTAACAGACTTCTAAATATGATAGCATCTTTTTGAGTCAAAACATTGATTTACAAGGGCTATTGTGATCCCTTCTCATTTTGTGGTAAGCAGCGACTTTTATACTTCTCTTGTTGTTAGGAGCACTGAAGTCAAGCTTCTTTTTCTTTTTTCTTTTCTTTTTTGAGTCTCCCTGAAGCCCTAACAAGACTGGAACTCAGAATGGAGACCAGGCTGGTCTTCATCTCACAGAGATCCACCTGCTTCTACCTCAAAAAGTGCTGGGATATTAAAGGTGTGTATCACCACTCCTGGCTCTCTGATTTTTCTACAGTATAATCAGAAGGCAAAGAAGTCAGATAAATATCTGTATTTTTATGCTCAGAAAGCTGTATTTTAAGGTCATTTATTGTACCTATTTCTAACTCAGCACAAATTCTCAAGCCAGAAGCATTCAGTTGTATGGCATCACTGCCAGTTGATATTGTCCTCCTGAGTCTCTTTTGTATTCGCACAAATACTTCTTTGTCATGTAGTTTAGTTTGAACACTGATGCAACGGTCAGCCACCAAGGTTTCCAGTGAAAGGAAAGTGCTCCTAGAACTTGGCTGTTACTTCTGCAGCAGATACCTGGCAGAGGAGGAAGCTGGAAGAAATGTAAAGTCTCAAACATTCCTGTCTGTGGCTCCCTGTTTTTGCCGAGACCACAGTACCTGAGAGTGAGAGTGCTAGAGGACAGGCATCAGCTGGGAAGAGGACTGCATGGGAGGAGTGCGCACTTCCTGAGGGTGCTCAGTACAGGTGAAGGTGAAATTGAAGAAGCACAGTGGTTTTAGGACAAGATAGGAAATGATAGGGAATGTGGGCTTCAGAAGCCCCTGAACGGAGGAGCAAGGAATCTAGGCACTGACCGTGTGAGAAAACCAGCACAGGTGAGTGGGTGTACAAACCTGTGCATGTCCTTCTGGGTGGAGCACAGATTTCACTGTCAGACTGAATGTCTCAGGAGGAGGTGCAGGTGCTTCACCGAGTTAAGAGAATGGGGTGTGTGTCCGGGTGTGGAGGAGATTCATAGCCAGGAAAAGTTGAACATAATGCCTATGTGCAGAAAAAAATATAGTACTGGCCTAAAGGGTGAGGGTGACCAAAACACAAATATAAACTCCTGCTGAGAAAAATGAGTGAAAGGGCCTGAAATGCTGAGAATTTAATAGAACCTTTTGTTAAAAGGACATCAAAAGTCTGTCACTTATTTCTAGACACCTGGTATCCCAAGTTTCTCCTCACTTTGGTAACAGTATCAGTTTCAAGGCATTAATAACATTTGTTCTCTGAAGGTCACTGGTGTTGCGAATACCTTGACAGTGGAAGAGGAGAGCCCTGGGAAACATTGTTCTGGTCACTGACTACACTGGGCCTGTTTTCTTTATAGAAGGATATTGTGGTTTGAATGTAAAATGACCCCCATAGACTCATGTCTTTGGACACTTGGTCATCAGCTGTTGATGTTGTTTTGGAGCATTGTGGAACCTTTAGGATGTGGACCCTGGCTGGGGAAGTGGGCCACTAGGGACAAGTCTTGGGGTTTTATAGCCTGGCTGTGCTTCCTATCTACTTTGTTTCCTGATTACAGGTACAATGTGACCAGCTGGCTCAAATTATTGTCCCCATGCTTTCCCACCCATTAGACTGCATCCTTTCTTAAATCATAACCATTACAAACCTTTCCTCCATTAAGTTGCTTCTTATCAGGTATATGATCACAACAATGGAAAAAATTAACATAGAACATTTGTGTCAAGGAGTATGACATTTCTGTGATAAACCTGACCCTGTGTTTAGGCCTTTGGAACTGATTTGTGTAGAGAATGTAGAAGAATTTGAAACTTTCTGCCAGATACTTTAGAATTCTGTAAGCAGAGCTCGACAGGTCATTCTGGTGACGAATTAGAAGGCCAGGATGCTAAGAGAAAACCGTACACTGAAGCCTGGCTCATGAGATTTCAGAGAAGAATAGGGACTCTGTCCGGAACATATCATTTATATTAGTCTGGCAAAAAATTTGACGACATTCTGCCTATGTCCCGACCTCAAACACAAATGTACTAATTTGTTTATCAGAGGAAATTTCAAGTGTTCAAGCATTCAGGCTATATAATGATTATTGCTGACTCTTATGCAGGTCTTTGGTGAGAGTAAAAGTGCAGCAGGAAGTTATGAAAAATGTGCAGTCTGACTAGAAGAGGATGTAAATGAGTTTAAAGTTATGAACAAAATGGGTTTGAGAGCATCTGTAATTGTTACAGGTTAACACTGTTAAGGAGAAACTGGTAACAGGATGGGTGCTCCGAGGGCAAGACCCCAATCATAGAAGAATTATTTGGGCCTTTTTTGGTAAACCTGGTGGCCTCAAGAGGTTAGGAAGTTTAGGACTCTGATGGTATTTTGGTCTGAGCTTCCTCTACTAGGGCTACATATTAAAATATCATCTACATATTGTAGAATGCCTCCTTGTGGCAAAACTAGGTTCCTAAGATCTCTTTCTAATGCTATAGTGAAAAGGTGGGGGCTGTGCCTGAACCCTTGAGGAAGGTGTTGCTAAAATTCTTTATGGGAGGCATAAACAACGTCAGTTTGGTCCCTATGACAAACTGAGGCATGAATTTGCCAAGCTAAAGTCTGGGAAACCAGTGAGTTTATTGGGCTTTCTTACAGAGCAATGAGTGAGGGTTTACTTAGAGGAGAGTGGGTGCACCCTCTTAGCTGCACTGGAAAATTTTCATGCAAGCATGGGTGGTGACGTCCCTACAGCAGCCTCAGAAAGCCTCCCCTGGGCTTTCTTAGAGGCATCCTTAGCCCCTCCCCGCTGTGGAACTAGGAACCAACACTGGTTGGTTGGGAGGTGTGGCTGACTCTCCCTGCCCCTCCTTTCTTGTGGAGTGTAACAGTCAACAGGTTTAACTCTGATGGTCCTAGGCCTATAAGTGCAATCAAGCTTGGGAAGAAGGCATCTGTCCATGGTCTGTCTGTTGGAGAACAGTCTTCTGCAACGGAAGGACTGGGTACTTAGGCCACTTCCACCCCACTGTTTCTTTATATAAAATTTATTTAAAACTTGCGTATGGGCCTTTAGTATGACCATTTCCTCTGTACTGATTGGGAGGCCTCTAAGAAGTAGTTGTTTCTCATGTAGTTGTATTGTAGAATAAAATCAGAAATCAGAAGAGTTGGTGAAGTCAGACACCTTCTTTAAATTCAGAACCAGACAATGTCTTATTCTAATAGAAAGGGGAAGAAAAAAACAAAAGCAGGAGAGACAACATTAAGGCGATTTTTATTTGATCAGGAGAAATGATTCTCTTCCGCCTTGAGCACACAAGCCCTTAAGCAATGGTTTAGGATTATGATTCCTATAGAGACCCTTAATCAGGGGTGTATCAGAATGCCTGAGGGTGTTACTTATCGTTGTTTTCTGAAAAGAAGTTGGAGATATTTGACTGGAGCACAATGTAGGTGTTTTCTGGGTCTTCATGTGGGGTCTCTTAATGGTTTTATTCTGTACACAGTGAACCCATCTATTGATTCCTAGAACCCACCTGTTGATAGCCTTGGAAGTGCTCAGGTCCACTTGGCTTATGAGGATGCTTCCAGTTACTTCATTGATTCTACTTTCCAGGTTCTATGGAGGACCCAGTTCTTAGGGTCTCCAGTCTTTGGGGACCCATCCTTGGAGCTGAGCATCCTTATTTCCACATTCCACAGTCTCATTGGATTTCCCCTAGCTTTATTATGTCTTGGGAAATCTGACTGGTCTCTCAGTTTAAGACCAGGTCTAGTATAAGGAAGGACCTTCTATATAAATCCTAGAGACTGAGCTTGGTGTTAGATTTTGGAGCTGTTCTCTCATGAGGGCATGGCTGACAGCTTTAGTCACTTTTCAGAGATTTCTTGGCAAAACTTTGTTAGGATCTGTTTAGTATTTTGTTTCGTTCTTTCAAATTTGCCTGAGGACAGGCCTGTAAGCATAGACAATTTTTGATTCCTACAGACCTCAATATAGACTGGGTGACCTCTGATGTAAAGGGTGGTCTATTGCTCTGTAACACATAGGAAGGTAAAACCTTTGGACAGTTTCCTTTAGGAGGGTCTTTGCTACTTTAGTAGCCTTTTCAGTCCTACTGGAAAAAGCTTCTATCCACCCAGGGAAGATACCTGCAAACACCAATGGATAATGGAAGCTGGAGCAAGGGGGCATATAAAGTCTGTCTTCCAGTCCTCACCTGGGTAGGTGCTTCTCCTCTGGAAGAATTCAAGGAGTGCAGAGGACAAGGACATCCAGAGTTGTTCTGCATGCAGAGAGTGCAGACCTCATATCCTTTCACCTTTTTTTTTTTTTTTTTTTTTTAACTGCAGTGATCAGGCTGTGTCCTAGGTGGCACCTTTCCCTGAGTTGTGTGCTACCTTAATTATTTTTCACTGTAGGGTCTGGGTTAATTGTATTTTATTTCCCACATAGAGTATTCTTCCCTTTTGTTTTTCTCTTGTTCTAGAGACCATTCCTTCTTCTGGGGTAAATATTTTGATTATACATCATCTGTCTCTGGAAGGAATAGTGTTAATTTTGGTGTTGGGTGGGGTGTGTTGTAAGGCTACCTTTTTTGCTTCTCTGTTGACCAGCCTATTTCCTTGGGCAATTTTAGGTATGTCCTTCTGATGGTCCTTTCCAGTAGATGACTGCTACTTGATTGAGGAACTGGATGGCTTCCAATAGATTTAGAATGTCTTCTGTATTATGGGCAAGATGTTAGCTCTTAACAGTCTTCACTCTGTCCAGATGGCAGCACTGGCATGTACGATCATGATTCAAAGGACCAGTGTAGATATTAATTCTTTTATCCTTTCTCCAAAATGAGTCCCTTTGTTAGGGCTGTTAGTTTGACCTTTTGGGCCAGGTGGATGGGGGTGATGGGTAGGACTTAATTACTTTTCTTTGGTTAACCACTGCATACTTGCCTTATAATCTCCATTTGAAATATAATTGCTCTAATCAGTAAACTCTTTATCTCCTCTGGATTGTCCAGGAGATAGTCATTTAAGTAAGCCCAGACGGCACAGGAGACCATTTCAATACACATGTGCACCAAATTCAAAGAGAGTTTAGAATGCCTTTTAGTTCTAGTACATCCTTTACCTATTGGGTTGAGGGCTTCTAATGGTTGCCCCAAGATAGTTTAGAAGGTTCTTCAACTAAGAGTGCTGCAGCTGGCACAGATTTTAGACAGAGTGGCCACCCTGACGTTTCAACATCTAATTTCTTTGGAAAAATAGACTACAGGCCCTAGACATTTCTGCCCTAGACTTTGGGTCAATGCCCCAAGGTTGCTTTTGTGCCATAAATAACAGGAAGGGCTTTTGGAGATTGTGCATGCTCAGCACTGGGGCTTCCATGAGAGCCCACTTTATCTGATTAAAGGATTGCTCCAATTGGGCATCCCAGTTGATGGACTCAGAGTCTGTGACCTTAATAGCTTCATAGAGAGATTTTGCCATTAACTCAAAATTGGGAATCCAGATTTGACAAAATCCACTCATCCTCAAAAAGGACTGAAGCTGTCTCTTTGTTCTGGTGGAAATAGTTTAATTACAGCCCTAACTTGAGATGAGTATGGTTGGTATGACCTCGTGTAAAGATATATCCTAAATATTGCTTTCTTTCTAGGTTATTTGTGCCCTTTTTTGGGAGAGCTGATAGTCTTGAATGGTCAGAAAGTTTAGGACTCTGATGGTACTTTGGTCTGAGTTTTCTCTAATAGTCTACATAATAAAATACTGTCTACATACTGTAGAATGGCTCCTTGTAGCAAAACTAAGTCTCCAAGAGCATTTTCTAGTTCTGTAGCAAAAAAAGGGAGGAGTGCTGTCTCTGAACCCTCGAAGGATGACTGTCCAAATGTACTGCTGGTGAGCTCCAGTGAGTAGGTCTTCTCATTCAAAAGCAAAAAACAAACAAAACAAACAAACAAACAAACAAAAAAAACCCACCAAACAAAAAAACAAACTCAGGATGTAAAGAAATGCAAAAGGCAAATGGTATCTGTTTGGTCTAACACTGGTCTCTTAGTTTTTGTCCTCTTCTGTGACAAAATACCTGACAAAAGCAACTTAAGGAAGGTTTTTTTGGCTTAAACTTTGAAAGTATAATCCATAAAGGCTGGGGAATCATGGTGGCAATAGCATGAGGCATCTGGTCACATTGCATCTGCAATCAGGAAACAAAGAGAGATGAATGTTGGTGCTCAGCTCCTTTTCTCCTTCTTTTCAATGTAGCAGTTAGGGTGGGTCTTCCCACTTTAATTAATCTAGAAAATCCCTCACACACATCATCTCCAAGGAGATTCTAGATCCTGTCAAGCCGACAATATAAAAACCATCACAACTGTTTACCACTTATTAGACTCAGGGACCTGAGAGAGAGTGTAAGAATTAGCCACCAGAGAGTTTAGACACAAGCAGGATCATCTAAGACATTTGAAGTTTCTGTTTTTGCTTTTGCAGTGCATAACTACCTTTCCTGGTAGAGAGCTATGGGGACCTGAACATAGTTCAGATCATTTCTTTTGGCATCTACAAAATAAGTTTTGCTGCAGGATGGTGTTGTAGTTTAAGCTTATATACTCTGGTTAAATTTCCCCATCACCCACTTTGTATTAAGACCATACAATGTTACAGTAAAATATTAGCTTTTTCTTTATTTTCTCAGGATCAAATCTTTTCTACCTCTTAAGGATGCAGTGTAATGTCCAAAGAAAATGAAGGCAGATTTCCCATGATGATCCTAAGGTAGGAGAGAAAAGTACCAGTGAAAAACAGCATCCTGCATCCTCAATATCTGATGGGTTAGAGTGTCCTCTTTCCTGTTATTTGAACCAGAGTTCGAGAATAGCTGTTGCATAGTTACATACACTAGTTTGAACGGTCACCTCTTTTGGGTTTACTCTTTCCCCTGGGCAAGGTTTGAACCAATTGCCTAAGCTGTCTTTCTTTTACAACTAAGTCTTAGAATGTTGGAATGCAAGTTCTACTGTGAGCATCTCTGGATGGTAAATGAGGTCACACACACACACACTCACGCACACACGCACGTACGTGCCCCCTCTAAAAAGCCAAAGATAGTAAGTTGCTAGATTTAGAGAAGGGGCCTCCATGTATGAATGACTATGACTTTTGTTTTTAGATTGCATTCAGTGCAAATGGGCAGATTTTTTTTTTCTTTGAACTTCATGCTCAAGGGAAATTATCTTTTGTACCCTTAAGGTTAGTGTTGTCTACAGTAAATGGACAGGGGGAATTTGAGAGCAGTTAGGGTATGACAGAGCTGAAGTAAATAAAGCATAATGGTGGGAAAACAGGGAACGGAGTCAGGAGTCATGAGAAGCAGTCCACGTGTAAAGCAGGCAGGTGCTGGGACCTTGAAAGTATGAGGTGGGTCCCTCCCCCATCTCAGTCCAGGGGTAGATCACTGGCGAATATCTCAAGTGGAGGACAGAGGTACTGCAATCCAGGGCCAGAGTCCCATCTGAGCCTGTCATTCTCTGTCATCCCAGTGGGTGTCCAGGAAGAAGGAAAGAAAGAAAGAAGGAAGGAAGGAAGGAAGGAAGGAAGGAAGGAAGGAAGGAAGGAAGGAAGGAAGGAAGGAAAAGTAGGTATGGACAAGTGGATGCCAGTGTGTGAGAGAAATCCAGGAAGGAAGGAAGAAGGAAGGAAGGAAGGAAGGAAGGAAGGAAGGAAGGAAGGAAGGAAGGAAGGAAAAGTAGGTATGGACAAGTGGATGCCAGTGTGTGAGAGAAATCCAGGGGTCTGGTGGTGCTTGAAGGACTCTGTGACACTGGGGACCACAAGCAGCCATGTAGCTGTCATTTTTTATTAGCCTCATCATGGCTGCACACTGTCATGACTGGTCATGTGATCAGATGCCTGGAGTTGGCAGGCAGCTCCGTGTGTGGGATCTCAGTCATCCTCAGAAGATGTGGCTTTGCGTGTCTTTTAGACTAGCTGGGGTAGCTGTAGAACCCTGTGAAAGTTCACTTGAAAAGTGGACCCACCCAGGTTCCCCTGGGCAGCTGCTGGCCCAGGATGTATGTCTACCTCAGTGTAAACTTGGGTAGCGTCCCATAGAGTAGCAGAGAGGTTCCAGGCACACACTCTGCCCCAGCTGCAGGGTGCCATAGCCATAGAAGGCAAAGATGAGATAAGAGAGGTTGAGTCTGCCTCCCCCCAGGTTTTGATTGGGCATCTTACGAGAACTTGTCTGTCATTTCCAAGTGTTCAAGGAAGGAGAGAACAGTGCTGTGAGGTGCTCTTGTTAAAAGGAGACATTTTAAAGCCTTTCCTGCTTATCTTTCCTCCTGGCCAGCTGCTCTGCAGCTGTTCTGGGCATAGATCTGTATTTAGAGGACACTTGCTAAAATTTTCAGGTTCTTATGTCTCCAAACAATGATTTAGAGAAAGACACATGGCTAGTAATAGCAAAGGAAATAGTTTATTAAAAGAGAGAAACAAATGAACTTGGAAATGAGCAGAACTGGAAAGACCCTTGTTACCTTTTAAGGCTCATTTACATATTTTGCATGCTTTCTGCACAAGCTGTTTTGTTACGTATGCAGTCTGTGTACAACAAAGTTTCTAATCTTCCCTTGTCATTGGTCTCTTTCACTTGTTTATCCTGGTGCCTCTGGAATCCAACCCTCTGCCCTCTGTCATGGCGTCTTGTGAAGTTAGGTCATTGCTGTGGGCAATACCTGAGCTGTATTAGTTACTTGTATTAGTTGCTTTGTATTAGTTACTTTGCTCAATGTTTTGACCAAATTCCTTGCAGGAAGCAACTTGATGGAAGAAGGGTTTATTTCATGAGTTTTCCAGTTTAAAAAGAGATAAATCTGTCATGTCACAGAGGACATAGCAGCAGGTGCATGAGGCAGCTGATCACATTGTGTCTGTAGTCAGGAAGCAGACTCCATAGACAGGAACCAGGCTATAAAACCTCAGACCTTTCCCTAGTGACAGACACACTTCATCCAACAAGCCTCCATCTCCTAAAGGTTCACAGGCTTCCGAAACAGCGCTAGAAGCTGATGACCAGGTGTTCCAACACGTGGCCTTATTGGTGATATACTGAGACCACAGCATTCCATCATCATCATAATGCAAAACACATTCACTCCAACTTCAGATGTCCCAATGAAAGACGGTGAGATGACTCATTGAATTGGGTACAGCTCATGCAGAACAGCCTAAAGAGTTTGATCAGTGGATCCTGTAGTGAAAGAAGAGAAGGATTCTCGAAGGTGTCCACTGACCTCTACATACAAGCTGTGGCACATGCACAACTGTTTGTTCTCTCTGTGTCTGTCTGTCTGTCTCTCTGTCTCTGTCTCTGTCTCTCTCTCTCTCTCTCTCTCTCTCTCTCACACACACACACACACACACACCATTCATCCCTTGCCTGCATCCCTACAGAGTCCCATCTCCTGCCTGTTTCACATGCTACCCCACATGGTGACTCCTGACTTTGCTCCCCTCTTTCACACCATTACGCTTTGTTTACTTTAGCTCTGTCATACCCTAACTGTTCTCAAATTCTCCCTGTCCATTTACTGTAGACAACACTAACCTTAAGGGTATGGAGTTAATTTCTTGGGGTAATAAGACATTTCCTAGAGGGTGAGGTCCAAGAGGGGGGAGGACAACCCTATGTAAACATAGTAATAAAAATACAGTTTAAAAATTGTAAAGTCTTAAGTGTCTATGAGGCAGGAGAATGGGGTGGAAAGCCCCAAGAATATTTATGTCTCACTAGTGACTTACTGAGCCAAAGAAAACCAGTTTACAAAGATGTTGTTTGTCTTTTCGATGAACCTGGGTTGATCGAAAAATAAAAAATAAAAATAAAAAATAAAAATCTTTTCTATTTTGGTGGTTTCTCATCCATCACAGGCTATTACACATGGGGCAAATAAGCAATGTGACACCCAATCTTTTCTATTTTAGTTTTGATATGAAGGTTTCTCTTTTGAGTGTGTCACTGTAAACCCCTCATTTGCTGACATATATAGCTAATAAACTTGCTTTCCAGGGCTGGGGAGATGGTTTGGTAGATAAGAGTGCTTACTGTGCAAGTCTGAAGCCCTGAGTTCAGATCTCCATAGCCGTGTAAAGGTCTGGCTACATTAGTGCCTGTGATCTCAGTGCTATGAGTTGCAGAAACAGGAGAATTGTTGGGAACTGCTGGCTACCAGCCTAGCCAAAAAACTTGAGCTCCACGTTGGGGGAGAGACCCTGTCTCAAAGAATTAAGACAGAGAGCAATAGAGCAAGACACTTGATGCCTTCCTCTAGCCTCTGCACATGTGTTTAGGTGCATATACCCACACATACATATCACACATAAATATGTGCATATACCACACACATATATCACCCCCATAAATAAACCTGCTTTCATGACAGTCTTCTCATTCTTTTTTAGGTACTTCCTATTTAACAGACATTGTGTGGTGGGCTGGCACAATTGCAAGTAAGTGGCTTGTGTGGTAAAGATTCTGGTCTTTTTATTTATCTCTAAGGTTGGTCACCTACCCGGGTGAGATGAGCATGGCTTCATGTTTCCGAATAGGGTGTCAGTATGCCCTTCATAGACTTCAAAGGGCCATCCTATACCACCCTCCCTCTGCTCCTGAGATGCACTCTCTTTCCTTGTCATCCTTCCCTCTGTGGGAAGGGAATAGATGAGAGACTGAAGTATTGATCTGGGAGGAGGCAGGGGCTATGGCTGTCGACGGCTAACCCTGATTAATCCAGGTCAACCTGCTGTGGGTCTGGAGAAATGAAAACAGCTTTTTCTTTTTTTAAATGTATTTTTATTTTCTGTTTATGAATGTTATGCCTGCTTGTATGTTATATGTAAGTGCACCTGTGTTGTGTTGTGCCTATGGAGGTCAGAAGAGGGTGTTGGATTCCCCTGGAACTAGTGTTATGGATGGTTGTTAGCCATCATGTTGGTGCTGGGATTTGAACCTGGGTATTCTGCAAGAACAGCCAGTGCTCTACCATGTCTCTATCCCCCAAACAGATCCTTCTTAACTCATCTGTAGCCAAAACCTCTTGTTAGATTGTCTTGCTTTACTTATCACAGCTGGTCTAACAAAGAAGTTTCTTAACACATCAAAGGTCAGTGCTGTACAATTTAAAATTATATGATTTGTCACATCCGGTCTTTTAGGCAAAATATCCCCTTGATAAGACTTGTTTTGTTCATTGAGGAACTCCCTATAAGTGCTATTTGACCCCTGGGAGTCCTGTCAGCCCAGCGCTGTGGGCAGCTTCTCACACTGGAGCAGGGCCTAGGCCACTCCAAGGCAGTTGTGAAGCTCTGCTCAACTGTTAGGGAGAGATCGATTACTGGGTGTTAAGTTGCAGTTAAACAGTACGATGCTTTGGCACATTATTGCACAGTAAGGTGATTGCATATCACTGTAATGTACTGTGTATATCAGAAAGGTAGGATAAAATATTTTGAGTGTTGGCACCATAAATCAATGAAAAATGTTTGAGTAGGTAGGTATATTTAATCTGACCAAAACAGTATTCAACATACACATGTGCCCAAACATTATATGGTTGCCCATATGCAATTGTCATGTTACATTTTTGCTAAAAAAATAAATAAATCTAAAAAACAAAAGAAGTAAAAATAGTATTTTAAAAATAAAATGTAAGCATTAGGGGAAAAAACAAGGATGTATTAAGAGAGAAGAAAATTCAGTGTTATATGTAGTAACTTCTGGTAACACTGGGCTTTTTTGTAGAGCTGAAACTATTGCAAAGATCAGTGGAAGAATCCTTGAATATGCAGATTTGTTTCCTCAAAATCAGTGGGAAAATACCCTTTCAGAACAGAACCTTGCAAAACTGGATTCTTATCAATGATACAAGGGATCTTGGTAAATGCAGGTGTGCCCTTTGATTCTCTCCACAGTGGCTGTTGGCCAGATTGGAAACTTCCTGGCTTATACTGCGGTCCCTACGGTCCTGGTGACTCCCCTGGGTGCGCTTGGAGTGCCATTTGGGTGAGAGCTGAGATTCTGTGTTTTGATATTTAATGTTCAGTTTAGATAGAAAAACCTTTTCATGTTAAATTTTTAAAAATAGAATTGTAAGTGAAGATAGGTCTTCTGTATTTCATTTTATTTTTCTCCTTTAAATCTTTTTCTCTGTGTTATCAACCCTTCTCTTAGAATTCACTTTAGTATATTTTGAATTCTAGTTTTATTTGTGGTTATCAACGAATCTGATGCTATTCACTCTCCTGGACTTTGCTCTGGAAAATGTCTTCCTGACACTGTGGCACATTGTTCTAAGAACTCACAAAGCAAACTGAGTCAGTTTGTGTTTTTATGTGGGTCTTTAGCATCCTTTGCTGGACTAGCATTCTCCCACCTCATCCCAGTAAGTTACAGAAGTTGGAATGAATGCTTAGACATCAGTGCACCTGTAACAGGGTGTGTTACTCACATAGTACAAAAGTGGGCACTCCAGAGAGTCATGAGGGAGGGATGATGTTGGGTTTTTAGTGTAGTTAGGGTGATCCAATGGGGCCTTACACACTTAAGTTGGAGTTTCATGGTTTGAAATAGAAACCAGGGATCCAGGGACTGCATATGAACAGGCTTGCTGTCAGATTACCTAGATGTGGGGAGGAGTGAGGATTTGAAGGTGCTAGCTATCAAAAATCACAACAGAGCCCCTCTTTATTAACTGGGTGACCTAGGCAATTTTTTGGGTGAGAATGGAGAATTAGAGGTTTGAATTTTGGCTCATAGTAATAGAGACTGCAAAGTCCAAGGTTGGGCAACCCATTATTTTTTTGAGACATGGTCTCACTATGTAGCCATGACTAGCCTGGAACTCAATGTATAGCTCAGGCTGGCCTCAAACTCAGGGAATTCTGCTTATCTCTGTCTCCCAAGTGCTAGGATTAAAGGTATTGGCACCACACCTGGATAAAGATTTATTTTTAATTTTTCATTATGTATGTGTGTGTATCTGTGTGTAGTTACATAGATGTGTGAGGGGATTCCCTAGAGTTAGAGTTATAAGTGGTTGTGAGCTGCCTGGGTGCTGAGAACTGAACTCAGGCATTCTTATCTGCTGAGCTATCTCCCCAGCCCCAAGCAGTCCCATTTGTAAGGACCAGAAACTACTTCATTTCTTGCCAGAAAGTTAAAGGGGAATACCTAAGGAGCATTCCCCCATTGTGACAGCTCACTCTGTGATAACTAATCCAGTCTTCAAAGAGCTGCATTAATCTTGCTTAATGACCTAATCACCTTCTAAAAGCTCCACTACCTTTTAAAATTGCAAATCAAATTTCAGCGTGAGTATTTGTGGCACAAATCATACCCAAACACTTGACTTATTAGAAAAAAGTTCTTATGGGGCATTTATTGACTATTATGAATATATTTATGTTCTGTTTTACTTTTGAAAAAGTCATTAATAAACAGACTGGGATAGAAGAGGAATAAGATCTACGTTTCTAACTCATGGGTGTGTTGATTTTCAGCTATAGTTTAGGCAGACTCCAAATGCTTGCAGAGAAGAGTGTCTATGATAAATGTATTTATTAACCTTAAATCCATTTAAGCATTAAGATTATGTGTTCTAGAAACCTCAACTACTCTTTTTACATGTAAAACTTTGAAAATATGTCTTTGCCACGTTGTTATCTAGACATATGCTTGACATTTATGTAGCTTGATGTCACTTTGTATTATGGATGCCTAGAAAATCTGGGAGGGCCGGAGGGCAAGAATGGTGCTTATGTCTAGAACTACTTCTCCAGCTTCCCTAGCTCATGTTCCTGGAAGATAAGCTGATCCCATGATCTTTGTTCCTGGCACATTTACTGTGTACATATTAAAATGTCATATCTAGCTAATTTCCTAAGAATAGTCTTCGTGCAGTTTTATAGTTCAGTGACTCACTGCCCCAATTCTGCAAGAGATGTTATCTTGGCATTTTGAATTAAGAGTTTGTCTTCAACTTAGGATTCCATTTCCATTTTTCTTTTTGTTTTCTTCTGTGGTTTCAGGAATCAAACTCAGACTACATGCATGCTATAAGCACTGTACCACTGAGCTTTTTTTTTTTTTTAAGCATCTAACTCAAATTAAATTGGAAAAAGCAAAGATAGAAAATTAATGTGTTCTAGTTTGCTTTCTACTTCTATGATAAAACATTGGTCAAAACCAACTCCGAGAGGAAAGGGTTTATTTTAACTTACAGGTTATAATCCATCATGAGGGAAGGCGAGGCAGGAACCTGGAGGCAGGAACTGAAGCAGAGACTATGGAGGCATGCTGCTTACTTACTTGCTTCCCCATGGCTTGCTCATCTACTTTTCCTATACAGCAGAGGCCCACCTGCCTGTGGATGACACTGCCCACAGTGGGCTGGGCCCTCCCAAATCACAAAGAAAGTGCCTTACAGACATGACAACAGGCCAGAATGATGGGAGCAATTCCTCAAGTGAGGTTCCCTCTTCCCAGGGGACTCTAGTTTGTGCCAGATTGATAAAAACTAACCAGTACAATATGTATATGTATTTTATAAATTCTTTTGATAATGGATGAAATTGCTAGATTTACATAAAACAGAGAAGAGAATATAACACTGAAAAGAAAATCAATCTTTATTTCTAAATAGAATAGAGAGTTCCCCCATAAGTCCATTTTTCTCTACAGTAGTTTAATATATAGTAAACAGATCATTACAATATACTTTAGAAAGAGATTCTTAAAAACATATTTGGCTAGGTATGGTGATATATTCCTCTAATCCTAGTACTCAGGAGGCAAGGGCAGAGCCAAGAGCCAGGGGGCAGGGGCCAGATCCATCAGAGGAAGATGGATCTTTTGAGTTTAAGGTTAGTCTGGTTTGCATGGAGAGTTCCAGGCCAATCAGGATCACGCATGAGACCCTATCTCAGAAGCAGAAAAAAAAATAATAACAAAAACCTCTTCTCATTTGGAAATGATTTTCGAGTTACGTAAAGGTACAGGAGTAATAATCATCTTCATGCCACCGGTCCTCACCAGACACACCTCTTTTTGACATTTTACCTTACTCTCTATCCTTTACCTCAGTCAGGGTTTCTTAGCCATGACACCATTGACATCTGAGGCCGGATATTTCTTTGTGTGTCTGGGAGGTGCTATCCTCTACATTGTAGGGTGTTTAACAGCATCTCTGGCCTCCATCTGCCTAGTGCCATTAGTATCTATTCCCTTCTGCAAAATATCTTGAGACATAAGTAAAAGAATACATTCCTATTGCACTGTATGGATTTGGTGTTTAGGTTCAACAGCTTAAATATTGATATAAAAGGGACATGGAGCCAGTGAGATGACTCAACATGTAAAGGTGCTTGCCACCAAGCTTGATGACCCAGATTCAATCCTTAAAACCCATGTGGACACATGCACCCTCCCTCAACCCTAATAAATGTTAAAAACATTTTAAAAGAAGGAAATGGTATATTATCCAGAAAGTAACCATAAGAATGTTGGAGAGGCAATCTGACAAAGAAGACTGTAAAACAAAAGTATTTCTGAAGAAGGACATTTAGAATAACAAGATGGCCAATCCACCTGGAAGATATAACCACTATAAACAAATATACACCTAAAACAACTTCAAAACACATATAGCCAAACTTAACAGAATGAAAGAGAACAATAGAGACTTCAGCGCCATACCTTCAATAGTAGATAGAAAAACTAGGTAGAAGATCAGCAAGAATTAGAATATTTGAATGAAACCAAGTAAACTAAGTAAAATGTGAACTAGTTCACTCAGCAGCAGCTGAGTATACATCCTTCCCAGGTCCGTTCCCCAGACAAGACCATGGACTAGGCTGTTTTTAAAAAGTAACAAGTTTGGAAGGAAGAAAACCATATCAGATACCTTCTCTGACCACAAAGAAATGAAACTGGAAAACAAAATCATTAATTTTTTTAATGTATAAATAATATGAAAATCAAACAGCTCATTAATAATTGACCAATGGGCCAAAGAAGAAATCATCAGGGAAATAATAAACACAAAATAAAATATTTTTAAATGAACCAAAATTAAGGAACACTATCCTGGATCTCATGGAACTAAGCTAAAGCATTGAGCCAAAGAGAAATTTATATCTATATATGTGTTCATCTTTTAAAACACAAAGCTGTCTAGTCAGTAACTGATACTTCTATCTGGAGATGCTGACAAAAGGAAACACTAAAACTTAGAGAGTTATAAATCAAATATAGAATAGAAAAACAGTGGAAAAATCATTACAACTAAATATTTGTCCTTTGCAAAAATTAACAAAATTGATAAACCTTTAGCTGAATTGATAAAACAAGCAAATAACCAAAGAAAGATTTCCTATGGGTGTGCTTCCTGCAAAATGCAAGTTAATTCCTAATCCTCATGACAATAACAGTGTGAAAGTGATGATAGTACATTATATATATGTATGAAATGTCCAAAGAAAGCCCTTTACTTTGTGCAGTTAATATATACTACATATACATAGATAGATTAAGAAATTGAGTTTTTTTTCTAAAAAAAATCTTAATCTTCAAATTCATAAATTGATAATATTTGGAAGTTAAACCTTGGGGAGGTAATTAGGTTTAGATAAGGTCAGGGTTCCCATGACTGCGTTACTAGCTTTATAAGAGCTGGCCTGAGCTAGCATGCACCTGCTCTGTCTCACCACGTGATTTCTTCCACCATGCTCAGTGGTAAGAAGACTCTCCCAGATGCTAAGCAGATGCCAGTGCCATGCTTTTGGACCTCTGTCCATCCCAGCCTATGGAAATGTGATCTAACTAAACCTCTGTTCTTTGTAGATTACCCAGTTTGGGATATTCCACTTATAGGAAGAAAAAGTGCACTAAGACAAGACTATGATTACTAAAATCACAAATAAAGTGGGAGACATTTCTACACCTGTATGGAAATGAAAATAATTATATGGCATCAAATTAGATAATTTAGGTGAAATGGACATACTCTTAGAAAGCCAAGAACTACTGAACTGTTTTAAGAAGAAATAGGAGAGGCTGGAGAGATGGCTCAATGGTTAAGAGCACCCACTGCTCTCACAAAGGACCAGGATTCAGTTCTAAGCACCCATATGGAGGCTAACAATTGTCCATAACTCTAATTCCAGCAGATCTGACACCCTCTTCTGACCTCCATGGGCATTGCACTACATGGATGAATGCACTTACCTGCATGCAAACAACACACTCATACACATAAAATAAAAATAATAAATAAAATATTTTAAATAAGAATAAAAAAGAAGTAGGAAGTCTGCATTACATGTAAAGAGATAAAAGACTAATTTAAAAAAAAAGTTCCAACAAAGACAGGCCAAGGCACAAATATATTCACTGGGATTTCTGTTGGAAAATTTCATACACGCATACATATAATGCATTTTGACCAAATCCATCCCTCTTTCCCTCCCCTCCAATTCGTCCCATATCCTCCCCAGCACTTTTCCATCCTAACCCCATGTGCTCTTTTTTTTTTTTTAAAGCCTACTGAGTTCACTTAGTGAACTGTGTGTGCATGGGTGTAGGAGCAGACTGGAGCATGGGTATCCTCTCAGTAGCCACATGCCTGAATAAACCATAGCCACCAGTTGCCAGTATGGGGTGGAACTTCATAAGTACCTCCTCTGTCCATGCTGGGATTTCGGCTGACTTGATCTTGCTCAGGCCTTGTGCATACAGTTACAGCCACCGTGATTCACCATATGCAATGGCTCTGTCATGTTTGGCAAGTACCGTTTCACTGCAGATGTTCACTTCCTCTAGCTCTTATAATTTTCCACCTCCTCTTCCATGATGATCTCTGAGCCTGGAAGGAAAGGGGTGTTATATAGATGGCCCAGTTAGAACTGAGATCTCTACAGATGTTGGGTCTCTGTATGAATTGCCACCTACTGTAAAAAGAAGCATCTCTGGTGAGGGTGGAGAGATGTGTTAATCTGTGGTTATAGAGATAAGAACTTGGGGGGGGGGTTGGAAAAATGCTCAGTGGTTAAGAGGTCTCACTGCTCTTGCAAAGGACCTGGTTCAGTTCCCAGCAACTACATGGCAACTAACAGCCGTCCATTAACTCTAGTTACAGGGGCTCCAATGCCCTCTTCTGCGGGCAATTGTATTGCACCTACCTGCATGCAAACAATACACTTGCACACATAAAATAAAAAAAATATAATAAATACAATATTTTTTTAAAAAGAACTTGGGGGAAGGGGCATTTATTACTAGGACTCATGGCCTAGCTAGACACAGGAATTTTGGCCCAATAAATGATATAAGACATTCCATCATGTGAAGTAGGCTTTAAATTCATTTACGAAGTGGTTGATTAATATTTGTGCCATTACTGAACAAGTGGGTGTATCTTGACAGGCTAGTTGTTACTATAGCTTGCAGAGTTCATATCTGGATGAAGTTGACTAGGAGCATGCATAGGACCTTCTGACATTATGAAAACTAGTCAGTAGAGATGAAGCTTCCAATCAGTACCAGCTTGATTTCTCTATGTTCTGTGACTCAAGGATATGGTGTCTTCATCAATTTTAAATGAATACCAAATCTTCCAAATTAGGAGAGGAGAGATCCTTTCCAGTTAATTCTGAGTCCAGTATTACCCTGGTAACGTAACCAAAGACATATGAAAACTACTAATCATTTCTCTAAGGAATTCAGCATCCCCGCGTGGTGAAAGCACTGAATATAGTTGTGATAAAAGGCAACTTCCTAAACTATCAGAGGTCCCTTGCCAATCTCTCCCTTCATACCATATTTAATGGTAAAAGATTGGATGCTTTCTCTTTAAAATCAGGAACAGAATAAGCTGTTTACTTTTACCACTTGTACTCAGCATTGTACTGGATGTTACGGCTAAAGCAGTTTGGTAAAAGTAAATTAATTAGAAGGCATTCAGATTGGACAGGAATCAGGCAAACTATCTCTTTTGGCAGAGGACAGGATTTTGTAATATAGAGAATCCTAATGGATCCCCTGAGAAACCATTAGAACTAATGAAGGTCACTGGGTGCAGAAACCTGTCATTTGTGTATGTCAGAGCAGTGAGCAGACAAACAGTGAAATTAACTGTTTCATAGCCAGTAGAACAGAGTGCATGAAATGGGAACAAACTTCACAAAAGAAGGGCAGTCAACCTCTGAAGACTGTGGAAGTCCTTCACCAGCTGCTGGGCAGGTACTAGCAATAAAAGATACTTTTCAATGAAATTACAGGAGACCTAAGTAAATGGCCCATATTTACAGACCAGAAGAATTAATATTAATACTATGGTAGTACTCTCAGAGTAATCTGTAGATTCAGTGCAATTTATATCAGAAATCTCAGCAGAGGGCTAGAGGATTGAATACTGTGGTTAAGAGCACTGACTCTTCTTGAAGATAACATAGGTTCATTTCCCAGCACCCACATGATAGCTAACAGTCATCAGTAACTCCATTTCCAGGGGAGTCAGCTCCTTCTTCTGACTTTTGTGGACATTGTATGATACGGACACACTTACATACATGTAGGTGAAACATTCCTGCACATAAAAGTAAATGAAAACATTTTAAAATCCCAGATGAATTCTTCGTGGAAATTGGCAGACTGTCCCTAAAATTTTTATGTAGATGTAAAGAACTTTGAATAGGAAAACAATTTTGAACATATGAACAAACGTGGAAGAATCAAATTTTCCATTTCAGAACTACAGTAATCAAGCTGGGTGTTGTATATGTGTCTGTAAGCCCAGCACTTGGGAGGCTGAAGCAAGAGGATTGCAAGTCTAAGACCAGCTTGGGCCTCAAAGTCAGAACTTGTCTCAAAAACTAAATAATAAACATTACAGTAGTAAAAAAATTGATACAGGGATAAGGACAGACATGGGAATCAATGCAAATAGAATTGTGATTCTAGAAATATATTTATAGTTAGTTGATTTCTTGCCAGCAACGCTGACTTAGCTGAATGGGAAAGAATAGTGTTTCAAAAAGTGGTACCAAGAAGCTGGTGCTATAGCTCAAACATGTCTACTTTTACTATTTCTACTTCGCATTGTCCTGAGCATGTACAAGGCTGTCAGGTTGATTCCAGCACCACAATACAAAAATTAACTGAAAATAGGTCAAAGAGCTAACACTATGGAACTCATAGGAGAAAAGAGTTCAACTCACTATATTTTTATTAAGCAGTGGCTTATTTAAGTTTGACACAAAAAGCACATGAAGAAAAGACATGAGATAGAAAAATTAAAACCTCTGCTTCAAGAACATTAAGATGGGAAGCGGGCATGAAGATGTTGGTGTGTCTGGAAGTTCGAACTCTGCCTGAGTTGGGTCCCCGGGGCCCACATCATAGGAGAGAACAGACTTCTGCAAGTTGTCCTCTGATCTCTGCACATACACAGTGGCATGTGCATGCCCACACATACATCCAAACACAAAATAAATAAATGTTAAAATAAAGGTTAAAAAATGCTTCAGAGGATGCCATCAAGAAGAAAATTCGGAATAGGAGAAAAACAGTTCAAATTCTATATGTGATAAGGAACTTCTATATATTAAACTCTTATAACTCATTAATAAAAGGACAAATAACCAAAGTTTAAAGGTGGCTATTGATAGAATGCCCTGGTTGCAGAAAACTAGAAACTGTCACTATTCTTATTTACCTCTGAAAGTGCTGCTGACCCTTATCGACCTCTGGGACTCTTGGAGACTGACTGTTGCTCAAGATAGCCTATCCTGTTTGAGGAAGGGCCTCCAGAGAATGAGACACATAGACCCCCACAGCTGCTTCGGCTTCCTCATGTTCAACCACTGTACCATCACTAACTCTCCCCAGACACAGTGTGGTTGCTTCCAGCATGAAGGAAGGGCAGCTGTCACTTCTGTGCTTGAATAAAACGCAGTCCCATCTGAGGTGTGGTATATCTTCTTTTCTTTCTCTTCCATTATTCCTGTATTCTGCACCCCAAAACCTAACAGCTATTGCATTCTGGTCTTTTACAATAGAACAGGAGATGGTCTGCCCTTGTGGTCTGGGGTCATTCCTGTCGTACTGCTTTTGTTCATGGTAGCCCCTCCCATCTCAGCATAGCCTGTACTGGGCTAACTCTAGGTCTGGTTCTTGTTCTGTGGCCTTCCCATTTCTCTACTTTCTGATTCTTTGGGCAGCTACACTAGCCCTGATGTCACATCTGCTCATGTTTCATCATATTTTTCTTGGCTATTTCAGTAATGCTGATTAGTTCCCCAGTTGCACATGTGGGCCTTCTCAGTGCAGAGACACAGAGTGGACAAAGGTGGGCACTTTGGCCCTGTCGGTCTGTCATTTCCATGGTTTCACCTCTTGTTAGTCTTGGCACTCAGAAATGTTATTCCCAACTGTGGTACTTTGGAGAAAGGACCACACTTTGAGGCTGGAGAAATAGCTCCAAAACAGATCTCTTCCCCAGCTCTGGACCTTCTTGCAGCCTGGTCTGTCAGTCATCTTGCAGTCTCTTTATTTCCTGAAGCACAAGTTAAGTCTTGCTCAGAAGTTCACTTACATGACTGAAGACATTTCTTCCCAAAGAAATGCGGTTGTTTTTAAGCCCCTTCCTCCATGCCTGCTTGCCTGCCTGCCTCCTTCCTTTGCTAAGTATCTCATCAGATAACTATGGAAGAATAGCCACTGGAGAACACGGAAGTCATCACCTTGTCCAAACACCCAATTTGTCTGTTTGTCTAAGGGCAGCTAGAAAGACAGCTGAGACTTTATCTGCAAAGACAGTTTTTGCTTGCAGCGAAGTTGTGTCCTTCACTTACCTGTGACTTACTGCTACCTCTCCTGAGCTGTGAGGAACCTCTCCCAGCCTCTGTCTCCTTTGGGCTCATCAACTTACGCAGCCACTCGCTACCATTTCTCCCTTCCCTGTAGAGTGTAAGTTCTAACCACATGGCCTTCGTTTTTCTTTTAAAAATTTTTTGATCTTGTTTTTAAGTATTTTTAACTTTTTAATTAGCATCCAGAGCTATGGTTTCATTATGATCTTTTCATAAATGTATATCACTAGGCTTTATTCTTATTCTGTCCAGCATTGCCTTCCCTACCCCCTCCCCACTTGCTGCTTCTCTTGCTAATCTACATAGTCCCTCCATTTGCTTTTTTGTCCCATATATTACCTTCTCTTATTCCTCTTTTCTTAGGTCCTAATATATATATTAAAATAGAGATTCTGCATAGGAGGGACAACGTGGTATATTAGTTACTTTTTTCAGTGCTCTAGCAAAATGCTTGACAGCCCGCAGCTTCAGGCGGTCCTTCGGTTTGCATTTTGAGAGGGCGTAGTCTCTGGTGGAGGAGGCATGCAGTGGAAGCATGAGTGCTTGGCAGATCAGAAGAACAGGTGAGTGCTGGTGCTCGGCTGGCTCTGTGCTTCATCCCCTTTCGTTCTGTCTGCCTCAGCCACCCATGGGATGGCACCACCCATATTCGTCTTGGTTCTTCCCCTTTCAGCCAGTCCTCACTGGAACTGCCACACACTCAAGATAGGCATCACTAATGCCTTAGGTATCTGTTTGTCCCATCAAGTTGAAAATTAAAATTAACCATCACACATGCTCTATTTGTCCTTCTGTGTCAGTCTTGCTTCCTTTAACATAATGATCTCTCCTTCATCCATTTTCCTGTAAATGCTGTAATTTCATTCTTCTTTATAGCTGAATAAAATTCCATGGAGTATATGTATCACATTTTACCCATTTATCTGTTGTTGGATCTCTAGGCTGCTTCCATATCTTGACTGTTATGAATAATCTAGAAATAAACGTGAATATGCAAGTATCATTGTGGTCTATTGATTTAGACTCCATTGGACATAGTCCTAGAAATAATATAGCTGGATCACATCGTAGTTCTAGGTTGATTTCTTTGAGCAATCTCCATACTGATTTCTGTAATGGCTGAACCAGTTTGTTCTCCCACGAGCAGTGAATAGGGTTCCTTTCCCACATTTGTTCTTACCAGCATTTGTTCTCATTCGTTTTCTTGAAGATAACCATTCTGATTGGGATGCAATGGAATCTCAAAGTAGTTTTTCTTTCTTTTTAAGATTTGTATTATTTTTAAAGAGGCTTGCTCGCTTGCTCGCTCTTGGTCTCTGTATGTGCACATGTCTGTGGAGGACAGAGATATCAGAACCCTTGGAGCTGGAGTTATAGACAGTTGTGATCCATCTGACTTGTGTGATGGGAACCCAGTTTGGGTCCTCTAGAAGACCAATACATATTCTTAACCACTGAGCCATTTCTACAGCTCCTTGATATAGTTTTAATTTGTGTTTCCTTGGTAGTTAAGGATGTTGAACATGTTTTCAAATATTTATTGGCCATTTGTATTTTCCTTTAAGGACTCTACAATTCATTAGCCAATTTACTGATTAGGTTAGGGTACTTATGCACATTATATTAGTCAGCTTTCTGTTGCTGTGGCAAATATCTGAGGTCAGCAACCTAAAAAGAGGAAATGTTTGTTATGGTACATGGTCTCAGAGGTTTCATTCATGGTTGGCTGTCCCCATTGTTCCTGCATTGTTGGCAGAAACTTAGTTTATAGGAGACTGATCACCTGATGGCAGTCAGGAAGCAGGGTGGGGGGAGGGAAGAAGGAGACTGAGAATGAGATTGGGGGAGAGGACACAGGAGCAGGAGGATGGGGGTCCCAGCATCTTCTTCAAGGCCGTATCCCCAGTGGCCTAACTTCCTAGTGACACCACAGGCTAGAACCATGTTTTAATACTTACCACTGAGGCATATTTATGATCCAAACTAGCTGGGTGTGGTAGTTCATGCCTGTAATATCAGTTCTTGGGAGGCTGAGGCAGGAGGATTGCCATGAGTTTCAGGCCAGCCTGGGCTACACAGTGAATTCCAGATCATTATGGGCTGGCTACACAGTGAGAGTATCACTGTCTTCCTTTCCATAAAAATCCATATGATAACACATGTTACATCAATTTTTGTACTTCTTCTTTGGTTAATCTATTTCAGTTCATTTCAGAGACCCTTCAGGGATCATAAGAGACATTTCCCCTGCCTCTCCATTAGCTTTGAGGCCTAAGGTTCAGTACTGACCCTGTCTAAAGCCATATTTGTGTATCCCTGAGCCTGGTGTATCCTGTTCCTGGATGTTCGTGTCTCCTGAGTGTCTTCAGCATAGACATCAGCAGTACAGGAACAACCTTACAGGAAGCCTAGATTTTCCAGTTCCGATTGTATGCTGGTGTTACCCAGGGAAGTAAGAGATGGATACATTATAGACCTGAAGTTCATAGATGCTTTATGAATTTATACATTATTTTTGTATCAAAAAAGCAGTGCCACATTTGAAAGTTTTGAGTATTAGAGAAAAATAAATTCCCAGATTCCTTCTGTTATGTTCCAGGTGTGGTCAGCCTTTTGTATTTTTTCCTGTTTGTGTACATGTTCTTTGCTTTTCTAGATAAGGAAGGCTTCTTTTTCTATTCACATATTTCTTATCCTGAGATAATATTATGCCATGGAATGAGTTAAGATGCCCTTAACTACACACTGGCTATTCATGGAAATGGTACAAAAATCCAATTGTCTCAAAATAACAACTTCAATAAATTCCAATGTGAGAATTTATTGTTTTTCCATTTGTAAGAACTAAATGATGGCCTGAGGGTAGGTGTTGCTCAGTGGTATAGCATGGGCAGGGCCCTGGGTTTGGTTTCCAGTGCCAAAACCCAACAAAAACAAAGAACTTGATGAAAAATAAAATACACATATAAAGAAAATGTGGGTCTTCTAGATAAAGTATTTTCAATTAGTAGAAACGAGTCCTATAGTTTGATTTAAACTGTAATGATTTCTTTTATTTAATTGAAGGTCCATTTTAGCTTCTTACCTTCTGAAGGAAAAGCTCAACATCTTGGGCAAGTTGGGGTGTCTGCTAAGCTGTGCAGGTTCTGTCGTGCTGATTATCCACTCCCCAAAGTCTGAGAGTGTGACAACTCAGGCTGAGCTGGAGGAGAAGCTGACCAATCCAGGTAACTTTCTAGCTGGGCTGCTAAGTCACTGTGCCCAGGAAGGCCAGACATGTCATGCTACCACTCCAATGTGACACTTCCTGACAGGGCAGGTATGCAGTGTCCACTCTGATCTGTCACCACAGACCTCCATTGTCCACCAGTTTTGTGCATGTACATCAGCTGGCTGTGTATGTAAGCCAAACCCGACTGTGCATAGGTACCCTAAGTTTGGCTGGCAAGTCCATGCACAAGTGCCTGTCTTGATTACCTAGAGCGAAAGGCAGCTAATGCTCCTGATGCTCAGCCTCCTCCTTGCAGATGCTTCCTCCTGGGTACGACTTCCTGTCCCTGGAAGTCTCTGCCCTCTCCCATTTCTCACCTCCACATCCCTTGAGCCTCACCTGCAGCCCGGCACTCCATTTTCTAGTTTCTTCTGTACGTGAGTGCTTTCTGCCGTGTCCCCCTGTCCTCTGTGGTGCTCCCTCTCCATAGTGTTCATCTCCTAGGTCGTCTGTACTGTCTGTGCCTCCTCGCATATCCTTCCTACTGCCGTTACTGGGGGCAGGTGCCTACTAGGCTACCTAGACTTCCTGGCAGTTGGGAAGTTCTGAGGGGCAGATACCTTGTGGTGAAGATGTTTGACATATACTTTTTTTGGCAAATGCAACAAAAACAGTCCTGAGTAATTATAGTGCCTCCCAAATACAGATTTTCTCTAAATTCAGTAGATTTGTCTGTACTGCTTATCAACAGCTTCATACACATATCTTCACAGAACTGTCTTCACACAATATTTTAGTTCTTAATTTAGCAGTGATGAGCTCAGAAGCAGAAGAATCTGTCAAAACTTGAAAAAGTAATCCTTAGTTAAGTTAGCCAAGACTTCGTCTCCCTGCATTTTATCTCTGTAAACATTTCACATTGTGATATTCACTTAGTCTCATAAAATCCAAAGTATTTCTGACTAAAATAATGTGAAGACAAAACATTAAAAATTAGACAACTAGATAAACTGGTGGGTGCCTTGAGGGTTTATTTATGTGATTTCCAGGGGAGTATATTCAAAGGTTACTTTTTTTTTCTCCATGCTAGGAACTGAGCCTTGGCCTGTGCATGCTGAGTAAACACTGTACACTGAGCCACATTCCCAGTCCTGTCCTTACTTTTGATGAGTGTGAATGATGCTGATACGTTCAGGTCTCAACTGTATACGTTTATAATTTATAAATGTAAAATTATACTTTTTTACTATTTGTGTGTGTGTGTATCTGTGGTCTGTGCATGAGTGCAGGTGCCCACACAGGTGTCAGACCACCCAGGAGCTGAAGTTACAAGTGGTTGTGAGCCACTTGATGTGAGTGCTCAGAACTGAACTTGGGTCCTCTGCAAAAGCAGTATGCATTGTAACTGCTGAACCATCTCTTCATTCTAAGTGTAATTATAAATCATAAGTAAAAGAAAATGTGAAATATGAAATGGTATTATTCTGGTCACTTAATTGTTAAGTAATAGGTTTTTTTGTTCCTCTTTTTCTTTTTTTTTTCTTCTTTGTTTCTTTCTTTCCTTTTTATTTTTCTTGAGACAGAGTCAAACATGTAACCCAGGGTAGCCTCAAACTTGTAGCAGTCCTTCTTCTTTAGACTCTGAAGTGCTGGGATTACCAGCACACAACACCACAACCTGCTTGCTTGCTTGCTATCAGTTGTTGATTTAAAACATGTTTTGAAAATAGTTTTAATTCATTGTTTGAGAATTTCATACGTGTATACACAATGTATTTTTGTTCAAATCTATCCCGACACTGTCCTGTCCAACTCTTCCTACCCCCGTCTCTACCCTTAACTCAACTTGGTGTCCTCTTTTTTGGACAAGGTCTTACTATTTAGCCCTGGCTAGTCTGTAACTTGCTATGTAGATCAGGGTGGCCTAGAACTCACAGACCTATTCCTGTCTCTGCCTGCTGAATGCTGGCATAAAAGCACCATGCCCAACTTTTGTGTATTCTTTTTTTTTTTAATCCACTGAGTCCACTTAGTGATGCTAGTATGTGTGTGGCACATCCAGCTTTTTTCCCCCTTAAAGGTACAAATAGAACTATGACTTTTTTATCCCAGAAGAAATTTAAGTCAGCACTTAGTTATATTTCTGAATCCCCTCATATATGATATCAGATATTTAAAGATGGAAAGTTAAAATGTTTTGTAAATGTCTCTAAAGACAGAATAGTTGGACTGGGGTATACAACACAATAGTAGAGTACTTTCAAGGCCTTGGGTTCAATACTCAGCACAACAAAAAGAAAAACAAAAACTTAACAAGAGAATACCATGAAGTGTTCATTCTCAGTGCTCATTACTGATGTAATATCACCCAAGAAACAAAAGCTAATGCTTGGGGGAGAAAAAAATCACACTCTTAATTTGTAAAGGACAGACTTAGATAACAGTATTTGAACAGATATATAGAATATCAATGATATTAAAACTTCACAAGAGTAAACTACCGGGGAGAAAAAAATGTAAGTTTCTTTAATAAGGATGATAATGATGGGGCTGGGGAGATGGCTCAGCTGTTAAGAGCACTAGCTTCTTTTTAAAAGGATCCAGGTTCAGTTCCCAGCACCCGCATGGCAACTAACAACTATCCTTAACTCTAGTTCCAGGGAATCTGACACCCTCTTCTGGCCTCTATGGGCACTGCACATATGGGTGTACTTGCATACAGATAAAATACTCATGCACATAAAATAAAAATAAAATTAAAAAAATTTCAAAGGATGATGATGAAACATGCTTGAAACAGAATGCGGCATTGCAAAGATGGGGCATCTGAGAAATGAGAAACCCAGGCTGAGCTCAGGAAAGTATGTGCTCTTGGATGTGGATCCTTCATTCCCACACATCTTCTGAGACTGCTGTCCAAGTACCTCCTGTCGCTGGTGTACTCTTTTCTATCCTTTCTCTGTGCAGCTAGCCACTGCCTACCTCTACTGCCCCTCTCACAGCGGCCTTTGGTGAGGCCTCTTTTTGCTACTCTGCACTCCCCTTACCTTAGCCTTCTTAATTCCTGGACCCTTCCACCTTCAAAGCCCTTTCTGTGTGAGCCCAGACTGCTCCTCATTCATACCCTGCTGCTTTTCCAGAAACTAGACCTGCTCACTTGCATTCAGGTTGCTTTTAGTTTTCTGCCCCTAACCCCAAACCTGCTCCATAATTTCTTAGTCTTTTGTTTGCATGTCCCAGTCTCTCTGCCCTCCACTGCCCCTTTGCAAGTCTGTAGGTCAGGCTCTTAGGCAGCTTGGAGCTGTCCTTCCATTCATCCTATTGAGCGTTCCTGAGTCTTTTCTCTCCTCCAAGGAGCAGAGTTTCCACTGCCTGCTTGCTTGTTTATATGTCTACACTTGCTGCTGTGCATGTCTACATCGACTAGTTTACATATAAAGCCAGTTCCTAGCTCCGCATTCCCACACACTCTTTACAGACTTGTGAAACATAACTTTGTACACATAATTTCAGAGCAATCAATATAATGTCTAACTGTAATAAAAGGAGACATAGGGGCTGGAGAGATGGCTCAGTGGCCAAGAGCATGGTGACTCCTCCAGAGGATCTGGATTAGATCACAGCACCCACACGGTGGCTAACAACTGTCCATAACAACAGTTCCAGAGGATCTGACACCCTCTTCTGACCTCTGCAGGCACTGCATGACATACATGCAGGCATAACACTCATGCACATAAAATAAAAAGAAATTTTAAAAAATTAAAATTCTTTAGATTGTCTGATCATAGCAGGATTGAACTGGAAATTATAGAATTGAAAAATCTCAAATATTTAGAAACTAAACAACATACTTCTAAACGACTCATGAATTGGGTTGGAGAGATGGCTCAGTGGTTAAGAGCACTAGCTGCTCTTGCAGAGGACCCAGGTTTGCTTCCCAGAATCCATATGGTGGCTAATAACTGTCCTTGTCCAGTTCCAGGGGATCTGATGCCCTCTTCTGACCTCTGTGTGCACTGTATGACATGGGTACACTTACATACATGCAGGCAAAACAGTCATACATAAAATGAAAATAATAATTGTTTTATCAAAAAGACATAGCAGGATGCTATCTTATAATGTAAATGCTCAGGAAAAGGCATATTCAAGTTGGCAGACCCCACACAGTGTGTGAAGTGCTGAGAATTTGGGAGAGGAAGATACAAAATGATGCAGGGTATCCTCTTACTGATCTCCTCTGAGCCCTGCCATCAACAGTATAGTCCTCTGAGATGTAGGATAACTCTTGAAGTTCTGAACAAAGAATAATCATCCTTCAGCTTACATGGAAGCTGCATTTGTGAAAGATTCAATGTGTATGGAATACACATAAGCATTACTTTGTTTTAAACATAATTTCTAATATGTCATGATCATAACCAGACTTTTCACTTAGAATTGAAAAGGAGACATTCCAAGGAGACACTGAGAAGTCATGAGGAATATAGAATAATTTATAGTTGTGTATGCCTTCTGCATCCCCCACCATCACCCATCATATGCAGCCCCTAAAGATTTCACTGGGCCTAGACACTGCCATGACTTAAGATCACCGCCACATTAGCCCATGCCCCATTACAACCCCAGCATTGTCTGCCTGTCATAGGTATTCTGTAAAGATTTGTTTAATTGACTCTAAAGTACGAAAATTCATCTGGGTCCAGTGGTAGCATGTACCCACAGGCTCAGCTACTCCAAAGGTTGGGGTGGGAGGATCCTTTGAACCTAGGTGTTGCAGACCAGTCTGAGTGACAAAACAAGGCCCATTCCTTAAAAAAGAAAAAGAAAATCTGTCTTGTTAGAAGATTTTTTAAACTTTTTTTATTACATTTTTAAATGGTACTGATAAAGTAGGCCGTACACATTTAGTAGTTAAGACACTTTGAGGGTTCACATTTTTATTGGGGCCCTTTCTGTCAATGAGGATGATTACAAGTTTTTCATCTCTCCATGCTTCACCCTGGGGGTCCTGGGAAAGTCTTTTCTCATTAGAACATGTATCTGTCCACTTGGAGGGGCAGTGGGTAGCTGTAGCCTGCTTGACCCATAGACAGGGTTATGTGGAAGCAGAATTATAGTGAGGCCTAGAGTTCTAAAGGACATAACACTGTGAGTCCTTGGCACAGGCTTTCCTGAGAAAGACTACATTTCTTATAGTCACTGTTGTCTTTGTGGCTGTAGCAGCTTGAAGTGATACACTTTTGTTTTGCCGTGCTTGGGATCAAACCCAGGGCTCTAGTATGCTCTATGAGTGTTCTGCCAGTGCTGTATGAGCTACACTCCAGTTCCTGTGACTGCCAACAGTAGACAGTGATAGAAATAACTTGTTTGAAATGGAGTCAGTAGCTACAGCTGCTCAAACTCTTGGGTGGCTACCTGTCTCCCTTAGATCTCCCTCCCACTACAGAGGGCGTGGTTGGTAGTGGAGCAGGCATTGGTTCAGCTCTACCCCTCAGGGTGGTGCTGGAGGTGACTGCCCAGGTCACTGTGTGCCATCTGTCTTGCAGTGTTTGTGGGCTACCTGTGCATTGTGCTGCTCATGCTGCTGCTGCTGATCTTCTGGATTGCCCCAGCCCACGGGCCCACCAACATCATGGTCTACATCAGCATCTGCTCCTTGCTGGGGAGTTTCACCGTGCCTTCCACCAAGGGCATTGGGCTGGCGGCCCAAGACATCTTGCACAATAATCCATCCAGTCAGAGAGCCCTCTGCCTGTGCCTGGTGCTTCTGGCTGTGCTGGGCTGCAGCATCATTGTCCAATTCAGGTACATCAACAAGGCCCTGGAGTGCTTCGACTCCTCTGTGTTTGGGGCCATCTACTATGTGGTATTTACCACGCTGGTCCTGCTGGCTTCGGCCATCCTCTTCCGGGAGTGGAGCAACGTGGGCCTGGTGGACTTCTTGGGCATGGCCTGTGGATTTACAACTGTCTCTGTGGGAATTGTCCTTATACAGGTGTTCAAAGAATTCAATTTCAACCTTGGGGAGATGAACAAATCCAGTATGAAAACAGACTAGGGTACAACTAAGGGTTGGGGGCTTAAGGAGTAGGCATTGTGGACCTGTGGTTATGAGTGGATGTCACGTAAAAGAGACTGTCGGTGAGTGTTGCCTGTGTACTAACTAGTGATCTAGTGGGCAATAGGGAGCCTGGCTTTGCACCAGGGTGGGGCCCAAACCTCTGTAGCCCAAAGTTCCCAATGGTTGCCTGGGGGTCAACCCTCTCAGATGAAACAAATCCCATTTTCATTTCCATTAACATAGAAGCTTTCATGACAACTTGTTTAAAACATTTTAACATGATTTAATCTGAAAATAAGGATGAAAACTTTCTGTTTAGTCTTTGCAGGGGAGTAGATGTTCTTGATAGGTTACCTTGGAAATTGGAGAAATTGTTTTGAAATCTGGCTCTGTATATTAAATGTGATTGAATTTGTATTTCTGTTAAGCATGTATAACATTCAGGTACTTTATTCAAATGAGAGGTCTATGAATTGACTTTTAAAGATCGTCTAACAAATTTATTCTCCTACATGCACCCCAAGACAAAAGCAGCAGAGAGAGAAGAGTCAGTGAATGTAATGCAGCATTCCATTAGCAGGATGGCTTTTCAGTATCAAATCAATTTTAGTGCCTTTATCACTTGAGTTTATTTAATTTAGCTCTTATTGTGTATAGGTTCAGTGTTCAAATTACAAATATGTAAAGCAGTTAGAAATAATGTTTGTTAGGAGACAGTCAAAACTAAAGACCCAGAACAAATTTTAAAACTGACCCATTTATAAATAGTTGTCCAATTAAGAACAACCGTTAAGTACCAGGAGATAATTTATTTGTTCAACCTATGTTCCTTGGATATATTATCCAAAATACCCTCGCTCTGCTTCAGATGGCATTTGTGGCCATCCAGAAGAAATAAAATATTGATCTTGTCAATAAGGCTGCTAGTGAGAGGACAACTGTTTAATAGCACATATATCGAGTGCACTTTAATACAGGAATAAATTAAAGGACACAGTTTAGGGTTGTTTCTACAAAGTGGACTAAACATAATTTTTAAAGGAGTTTCTAGCAAAGGTGAAAACAGTTTCGCCTTCTTGTCTGAAATGGTAAAACCTAAAGTTCCTTATCCAACCTCTTACTAAACTTCCTGAGGCTCTGCAAGATCCTGGGTTTGATATCTAGCACCAAAAACAAAGAAAAAAAATAAACAAAAAGTTTTAAGTATAAAATAGTCATTAATCATACCAATATTTTGATCAGAGATTATTCTAATAGCCATAATAGCCTTCCCTGTGCATTAAATCAGAGCAGTGCACAAAGTGATGCAAGTATCCCATTATGATCATGTATTCCACACATAATGTTTTATCTAAATGGAACTGTGCTATGTTGAAAGGTGAAGTTGGATAAAGTATATTAAATGAGGTGGAACATGAAATTTAATAATATTCAGTTAAAGTTCTCACTAAGATAAAAATATGCTTTTCCGGGTAAAAAGAACATAAGATACGAAGAATAGTTCACTAAAGTGTTGAACAAAAGAAGCTAAATAAAATGATCCTAGATTAACACAAAGGAATCTGCTTTTCTGGTGGCCTTGTTCATTTCTTAGACTTAATGAATCAAAAGTATGGTTTCTGAGGGTAAGGTGCTGTAGAAAGACCATAACTATATTAGTATAATAAAAAAGTTTATAATGTGGAAATTACCATGTTTATTTTGCTACAGCTTACTGTGAAGCTTAGTTTAAACGCATCTATTGGTGCTTCTTAAATTTTAAGCCACAATTATACCATGGATAGTCAGAGGTAATAGTTTCCTATTTCCTATGATGTTTTTGTTAAATGTTTTGTTAAAACATTTTGTTCTCTGCCTAAGGTCCTTGAACTGTAAGAATCTTGCCGGTTTATCAGCACATTGCTTCAGTAGGATTAATATTTTTGTTCCAGAAGAACAAAGTTCTTATCATTCATTGTTTTTCAAATCTGATAACAACCTCCAAGTAACTAGGTTTAATAGTATAATTTTAAAATTTGACATAGTGCATATATAGAGTTAGTAATATTTTAAAGTTCAGTTTTTCATTATTTGAAAATGCAAAGGAAAATACAGGTTCCAGAGTAAGAGCTTTTGTGGGGGAGTGTCTAGAATGCAAATGACTCTCTTACTGGTCTTTCCAAAAGTAAATGCATAGGAAAAATATCATTTTGTTATACTCTTTGGGTTTTTTCTCTGGAGAAAAAAAAAAAGCTTTAGAAAATGCCTACACTATATGTGTTATCAAGTATTCCCCCAAATCAAAGATTTTTGGTGATGATTTATAGAATTACTCTTGGAAGACATTTAGGCCAGCTCTTTCCTCTCCTCCCTAGGCAATGCTTTTGTTCATAAGAATCTTTATATTTGAAATGGTTGTTTCTCATTATAAGTACTGATCAGTTGTAGGATCAATTAAAGATTCTAACTTGAACCAAGCCTCAGGATACCACTTGGAGCATTTGCTGGTCTACATAAGCATCATGTCAGTAGTGGATGTTTTGAAGAAGGAAGGCATATCTGGGACCCTTGGGGAAGAACTGTTTTTCAGTGCCCTGCTCATCACTCAGATTATCATTACAGTTGTTCCTATTAGAATGTTAGTGAGATATACTTTGCTGCCATTTGTTCAGCATTAAGAAATATTCTGTGCCAATTTGTTGTGCTTAATTTTATTTCCAGTTTATCCCAGAAGTAATATATTGATCTTTGTCCTTCATTAGTTTCATGTCTGTGTTCTTAACTTTATTTATATTTTTGTGGTACTGGGAATTGAACGTGGGCATTATGCATGCTAGACAATAGCTTTACCTCCGAGTTACACCACTAGCCCACTCCTGTCTGCTTTTGATGAAAGACTATTCAAATGTGCAGCCATTGATCCTCTTCCTTTTTTAGAGACAACTTAGTTCTCTGGCAAATGCTGTGCTGAACATTTAGAGGCTGGTTTCTGGGCTTCTGTAAAGTACTCAGATGTGGAAAAACACAGAGTCCATGGAAACAAATGTAGGTTAGCATAGACCACTGCCCTGCTACATAGTTCTCCCACTCCATCCCGACCCCACCGAAGTCTTACTATGTATCCCAGGCTGGCCTTGGACTCAATGTCATCTTTCCTCCTCCTCCCAGAGCTGGGATTACAAGTGTGCCACTACACTGGGCTCCTGCTTATAATTTCTGTTAGGAGATGATATCTTTTATTCCAAGCTGATCCACTAATTTGAAGAGCAGAGTGCCTCTCTGATGCCTACTAGATCTTGGTTCGTCTTCCTGTGACCAGGAGGACACTTTAGAAAGACCTCCTGACTAGATAAATCAACTTCTGTGGTCTGAAGGAAGTGTTCTCAGTGTGTCTGACACCAAGGAGCTTGTTCATCCATTAAGCAGGACTGGATAGAACCTTAGTGTTATGCCTTCTCAGGGACCAAAACTGTATTAGCTCCTTAGCCCCAGCTTTCCAAGGATATAGCCACGTCTCTTGTGTTTCATCATATTCATTGCTAGGTTCTGTTAGAATTGGCAGAAGACTACTTGGCACATCAGTCATATCACAAGCCAGTTTATCAGACAGAAGACCTTGACTTTTGTATTTCTCATATCCCCTTCAGAGCTGTTACTGGTGAATTTTAATGAAATTTCACATCGGCCAGATTCTTATGCTCCATTGCATTGGATTAAGAATTACAGGAACAGTAATGAGAATTTGGCCCAATATCACTACTCATTTATTACCACACACATTCTTCATATGTTATTAAATGCAACAGATTTTTTTTAAAAGTAACAACTGTTGCACCAAAAGACATCTACTAAAAATTGGTATTCAGTAGAAAAAAATGATCATGTAAATAAACATCTATTTCAAATGTACCCAAAATAATTAAAAAGCAGAGTCAAAGGCCCAGAGAGTCAGGGAGGATTTCTTTTTTTATATTTATTTTTAGGGGATTTATTTTTATGTGTTTGGAGTGTTTTTCCTACATGTATGTATGTGCACTATGAGGGCAGTGCCCACAGAGGCCACAAGAAGGGAATGTATATCCTGGAACTGGAGTTCCAGACAGTTGTGAGCCGCCATGTGGGTGCTGGGAACCAAACCCAGCTCCTCTGTTACAGCAGAAAGTGATTTTAACCATTGAGCCATCTCTTCAGTCCCAGAGGATTTTTTTTCAATTTTCTCCTGAATTGTACAAGTGAGTTTGTTAACCTTTCTGTGCCTCAGTTTTTCTACCTCTAAAGGGATGGGATGGTTCTCCAAATTGGTTGATTCTAAAATTTGAGCATATTTTGCAGTCTCCTGGTGGCCAAGTTTGGTACTGCTCTGGAAGTGGCATGATGAAACTGAATTTGCAGTGACCTTGGAGTCTGTTCAGAATATGTAGCCTAGAGCACTAAACAGATAAAGGAAGCACTGGGTATAAAGTTTGCATGGTTCTACAGGCTTTAATTTTGTTTTACAAGGAAGGGTTTATATATTCTATTGTAAATTTCAGAAATAAAACAGATGTTAACAAAAGAATGCACTGAAAGATCAAATTCTGATCATGTGATCAGCTCCTCTGATGTTCTGCTTAGGTCTTTGTGCTGCAGATAGAACCTATGTGACCCATCAATTCTGTTGCATTGAATCTGTCATGAATCATGCTGAATTTCTTGCTTCTAAGCACCTCACACCTGATGATGAACTATTTGGTGCCAGGCGGATGTCAGGAGCTCCCAAACCACTAGTGCCAAAGATTCACCTGAAAATCAGAGTATTTCTTTTATTTGTTAGAATAACTTGCCCTTCACTCCATCAGTGCTTTTGCACTTTATAAAAACTTAAAGGTGTTGCTTTTCAGTTGCATTCCTGCTTTTGCCTTTTAAAGGATGACTATTATTTCTGAGTGAAATGAATAAAATTATGAGAGGAAAAAAACAGATTTTTTTTAAAATGCCAAATGTTGATTACATAAAAATTTTTTCACATACATGTATCAGAGGAGCTTCCAGTTAGTGCACATACATGTTTATCAGTGGCTAAGACTTGCTTACATTTTGCTTTCTAGAAGTAGTCATAGCATGTTGTGATTGCCTTATGTAAATAAAAGGCTATTAAGTTTTCCAGTAATATTTATTAATCTGTATGTGTTTTAAAATAAAATAACATTTCTAGCTGAATCCGTGTTGACGTTTCCTATTTTTTAGATTCTTGTGTAGTTTCAGGCCAATCATCCTAATGTGTCACATTAAAAAAAATGATTTTATATGTACATGCATGTGCTTCATTGTATATGTGTACCACATATATGGGTGCAGTGCCTGCAAAGTCTAGAAGAGAGCATTGGATTCCCTAGAACTGGAGTTGTAGGCAGCTGTGAGCTGAGTGATGTGAGTGCTGGGAATCAAACTCAGTTCCTCTGCAAAAGCAGCAAGTGGTCTTAGCAGCTGAGCCATCTCTCTAGCCCCACAATGCATCACATTTTTCTTATTCACTTGTGCATCTGTCTTAGGGGATGTATTAATTACTTTTCTCTTACTGTGATAAAATAGGATAACCAAAAGCAAATTGAGGAAGAAAGTTTATTTTGGCTTAAGGTTCCAGAGGGAGAGTCCATCATGGTAGGAGAGGCGTGGTGTGGCAACAGCAGCAAGAAACTGGCTGATGACATTTCTTTATCCACATACAGGAAGCACAAAGAACACGCACCATGTGGGGCAAGGCTATAACTATAAAGCCTCAAAGCCCACCTCCAGTGATGAACTTCCTCCAGCAAGTCTCTACCTCCTGAAGGTTCCATAACTTCTCCAAACAGCACCATCAACTGGGACTGGGTGTTCAGCTACAGGAGTGTGTGGCAGGGGGAGGGGTTTCAGGGAGCAGGGCATTTCTCATCCAGACCATCACATTCAGCCCCTGGATCCCATAGAACATGGCCATCTAACGCAAAATGCATTTAGTTCAACTTTAAAAAATCCCCTGTAGTCTTTAACTGTCTCAACACTGTTTAAAGCCCAAGGTCTCTTCTGAGACTCAAGGTACTTTCTCAACTGTGACTCCCCCCTGTGAAATAAAAAAAACAAAGTACATACTTCCCACATAACAATGGCATTGAATATATATGCTCAACCTAAAAGGGAGGAATGGGGGCATTGTGAGGAAAAATTGGGCCCAAACAAAACCAAAGCCTAGTAGGGCCAACACAAAATCCTGTAGCTCCATATCTTTCTATCTGGAGTTTCAACTTCAAAGAGTTTGGATGGCTTTAACCCTCCAACATGGGTGCCTTCAGTGTTTATCTCTTTCTTAGGCTGGTTTCACTCCCTGTATGCTGCTTTCCCTGACAGATGACACCATTATATCCCAGGCTTCATCATCACAGCTTCACTTAGTGGCCTCTTGGAGCCTCCTTGCAAGCACTCCAGTCCTGTATCACATTGCCTAACCACAGTGGCTCTCTGAAACTGTGCAGGAAGAGTTCACAGCCTCTCAATCTTGCATCTTGCATGTCTCCAAAACCAGTGGACTACATTGCCAAGTTTGACTGCCAGCTTGGACCACAGGAACAGCAACTTTTTTATGCTGTTGCCTTCTAGGAGCAGCAAACTTTGATAAATACCCAAGTGGAGCCGCTGGATTATATGGCTGGAGTATGCTTAACTTCAAAAAAAATTTATTTTATGTGTATGAGTGTCTGCGTATCTGTAAGTGTGCCCATGTTGTGCAGTGCCTGCGGAAATCAGAAGAGTGCTGGATTCCCTGGAGTGGAGTTATAGATGGTTGTTAGCTGCCATGTAGGTGCTGCGAATCAAACCCATTCTATAAGAGCAGCCTATAGAAGGCCTCTTAAAGGCTGAGCTATCTCTCTAGCCCTGTTTAAGTTTTATAGAAGTTGTCAATCTGTTTTCCAAGTTGTGTTATTTTAAATTCCATCCACAGAACATGAGAATTTCCATTTTATTAGAAATTTTTTTTTGAGACATGGTCTCACATAGCCCAGGCTGGCCTTCTTTCTCATATGCCTGTGGGTCAATGGGGCAGTTTTGCTGACCGGGCCAATTTGTCCCATGCCTGAAGGGTCTTAATTATGGGTCAGCCAGTAAGTCAAGAGGGTAACTTTGGAACTGATCTTGCTCCACGATTCTTTCTGTAAGCCAGCCCAAGCTTCTTATCGTTGTTCATTTTAATAACTGCCTCATTCCCTCGGTTAATACCAGCCCCCAGGCCAAAGCAGGTTCAAGGGGACTGGAGAAGCAAAGTCCTTGTAAAACGTGTAGGCACATGGATGATAGAGACAATCAAGAGACATTCTTAATCTACCACAGCATCAATCATTGATGTAATTCTCTACCTCACATCATCTATAAATTGGCTGACACCAAAGAATTAAGCAAAATCGGTCCGCGGAGACAGTTCAGATACGCTCAGTTGTCTGGTTGCCAAATTTCACAGCAAATTAACAGCTTTTAAATTAGAAGCTGTGTAGCCCAAACCACTTAGGCTGTGTCTAAGACACTACACTCCTCAAGCATTGAATGGGGAAACTGTTTTCTGTTTCAATAAGCATATAATTTATTTTTACAAAGATTCTTACAGTACATGATTTACTTTAAACAATGTTTGTGGGTTTAGTCACAACCTGTAGCAATATCTAAGAGACCTCTACACAAGGAATCACTGATTTTCAGCAGGCCTCAAAGAATGCTTGCAATCCAGGGGTAGCCGAGGAACGAAAGCCTAGCAGTGGGTTTTTCGTGCCTCTGGTGGGGAAAAAAAGTAACTGTTTCAAGTGTCGCGAGACCGGCTTTTACCAAACCACAAACCTGATCAAATCAACAATTTGCTTCTTTTCCGGGATCTGGCCAGTTGGGCATCCGGATCCCACTTGGTCCTGCCCCTTGCTCTTTCAACACTCGCACTTCCAAGGCATCTCTCAGGACGAGAGTGCCTCTAAGAATTCGTAGTTTAAATTCGCGCCGCAAAGGGCTCGATTTTGATGAGTTGGCGGACAACCGCAACCTCAGAAACCACTGCCTGAAACCCCCCTGCCTCCACCGCTCGGTCCCCGCCAGGGGGCGGGGCAGGGCCTGCGAAGCGTCGCAGTGCGCGCGCGGCCTCTTGCGTCACTCTGCTGCGCCCAGGTCTTCCTTCGCTGCGGCCCTGGTGCTGGCGCCGCGCAGCCGGGGGCAGTCCGGGTTCGTCTCCCAGGCGCTCGCATGGAGGAGGCGGCGCTCACGGCGGCAGTCCCGGATGCACGAACTTCCCCCTGGACGTCGCCCGAGGCGGTGGCCGCGCGAGCGCAGGAGCGGGCAGCCCGCGTGGGGGTGTGAGCGGGCGCCTGGGCCGCGTTCCCGCGGGAGTCGCGCCGTTCGCAGGCCTGCGACTGCCCTAAGATAGCGCGGTCTTCCTGTCTACTAGCCCCGGTGCTGACTTGTGGGGAGCCTGCGGGCCTAAGGGCCCTTCGGGGCCACTTTCTTCAACCGGTGTTCTGAGACAGACGCAACTTTCCTGGTAGTCTGCATTGAGGAAGTCCATGGTGAGTCGGCTTGCCTTTCGGCTCCCCGGAAGTCTGGTAGCTTGGCGGTGTAGGGGCGCGTGCTTGCTAAGTTCTGTGCATCAGTGTTGCCTGCCTGCTTGAGTTTTAGAAGATGGTTCAGCTTGCTGTAGCGTTCTGAGCCTGTCTGGATTCCCTAGGTTTGTAGTCCCTGAATCTTCCTCTTCATGTAGTAACGCAAAACTCAGTATGTTTTATGTTTATACCTCTTTAATTTCTTTACTACAGCATTCACTCTAAGACCAAGTCTTATGTCCTCAGAAATTCCGTCCCATATGTCCATTTAGTACTTAATAAAAGTTAAAAGAGGAAGTCTGAGAAGCAGAGAGCTTTCGTTCCTGTAAGCTGTCTGTTGAAGCTTAGTTAACTAGTACTTTTCATATCACTTGGTAAGTGAAAAGAATACGGAGACAACTATGTTTCTGAAAGTAGTGACTTTCGGTCCTTTTACCTACTTCTATATTTTCTTCTTTCCAGGGTGGAACTACTCTTCCAGGGTTTAATACTTTAATTGGGAATAAAGGATAGCATTTTCAAGAAAATGGGAATGAATAAATCATCTCTGTTTTTAAAAAGGGAGCCCATATTAAACTTACATGTAAGTTAAATTTTTCTTCTAACAATGTTGCTAAGTTAGAGTTGGAGGTAGGCTCTGTAGTATTTTAAATCTGGATTTAAAAATAATTAGCCTAAGAGTCTGGGAAAGTGGCCCATTTGGTAAAGTGCTTGCTGTGCAAGCATGAAGGCCTGAGTTTGGCTCTCCAGCAGCCCCAATTAAAGCCAGGAGTGCAGTAGCACACATCTGTTGCAGATAATCTTATTGAATCAGTGAGCTAGCTCCAGGTTGATTGACAGACCCTGTCTCAAAAACTAAGGTGAGAAATTACTGAGGAAGTTACTCTGTGTTCACTTTTACCCTCCACAGACACCCACAGTAGGTGTGCTCTCACAGGGAACATGCCTTCCCCCTTACATCCTGTGTGCTATTGCACACGTGTACATACATGTATGAAAAAAATAGTAACTGAAGTTGAGAATCCTGAATGTAGTTTTAGATAGCAGTGAGAACTGTGCAGAAGACTGAGAGGGGGAGGGGACAAGATGGGCCATTCTCTGTGAGAGCAAGGCCAGCCTGGTCTTCATGGTGAGTTCCAGGCCTCCAGGGGGGCTACAGGGAGACCATGTCTTAAAAGACCAAAAGAACCCGAAACAAAACACCCCTATAAGATTATATGATAAAAATAGTCAGGTAGAAGCAGAGTCCTTTCATGCTCTGTGGGACCTCCTCATTCCCCAACAAGACCTTACTTTGAAAGATTTGTTTTCTGTAGCTGGTAAAGTAGAAATAATGCTATCTTCTGATTATTGTGTAAAGTAGTGATAGTGGTTACTGGAGATACGAAATAAAAAAAATTATTTCGTTTGTTTTGAGAATATGTTATATAAAGATGAGTCACTCATACTTAAAAACACATGACTTTAGATATTACCTTTTTTCTATAGAAACTGAAAAACCTCACCTAAATTCTGACTTAATTATTGGTATATATTGTGGTATACACAAGAACTATTCTGTAGAGACTGACATGGTGATGGTGGAGCATGTGTAAGTCAAAGTCTATAAAGTAGCAGGTTTGTAGAATAAGTTTTGAGATCTAATGTGTATAATTAATGAAAATTATATTAGAGATTTTTGTAAAATGAGTAGATTCTAGCTGCTTTTGTCAGGAAAAAGTGAGGTGACATGTTAATTTGTTTTACTTTAGTAAACATTTTACTACCTGTATTCTGTAACATTGGAAATTTCAAATATGCCAATAATATTAATTTTTTAAAACCCTCTACTTGACAAACTAAAAAAAAAAAGTAAACTACTTCTGTGTTGAAGAACCAAGGAAATATTTCAAAGTAGAGTGTGCCCAAGCCATAACATTTTATGCACATCTAATTGTATTTGTTTTGTGTGCACAAATTTGAAATAAAACACTTGTATAAAGTTCCTGTAGTAACTGTAGGTAAAAATAAGTTATGGTCTGGCAAAATAAATGAATTTCAGTGTGCCTCATGTCTCTTGGCCTTGTGTGTAACCTCCCACCTGAGCTGACACCTGGCCTGCTTTTCTTCTGTGTCATCTTCCCTGACTTTGCTCCTGCAGGAGCAGCATCCACATTCCTGCTCATTGCAGCCTCTGGGTTTCTCCTGCTACTCTGTTCTTTTTCCATTCCTTTCAAGTCTGCTGCATGTTTCCTCATGAGCAAAGCCTCCATTTTCTCAGTCCCTTTGACATGCTTTACTTTTCATCATAGCATTTTGCCACTTTCTGTTGTCCGTATCTGTTTTGTTTACTGTTTTACCCTGCTTCTAATAGAAGGTAAGTTCCATGAAGACAGGGTTTTGGTCTGTTTTATTCATGGTTATACCCCTGTTCATATTCTACATATGTACTCAGTACAATTTTGTTAGTTTGAGTAAATGTGATAGGCAAGCCAGTTTTTCACAGGGTGCCACAGTGAGGGGGTATGATGTTCATAAAATAACTTTGATACAAGTTAGAAAATCAACTTCCAGAAATATGTAGGTTAAAGACTGGAATTAAAACAGAGCTTGCATGTAGGAGTACTTTTTGATTGGGCCTTTAACAGTGGAGTTAGGGAGGGTAAATAAACACGGAGGAGGAAAACTCGGAGTAGGTTAGTTAGACTGGCAATGTCCTGACTTTGGGGAGAAACGGGCTTTGTGAAATAGAGTGTTAGGAAATAAGACAAGTTGGGTGTGGCCTGTAATCCCAGAACTCAGGAGGCCGAGGCAGATGGATCCCTTGAGTTCCAGGCCATCCAGGGCTATATAGAGAGACCTTGTATCAAAAAAACAAAAAGAATGGGGCAAATGGTGAAAAGTCTTAGTTACTGGGTAACAAAATTCATACTTTTTTGTGGTAAACAGTGGGTAATCACTCTAGGGTAGTTTTGAATTTTGGTGCTAAGGATGATACCCAATTTTGCCTGTGTTAACTATGTACTTCTCTACCACTGAGCTTCATGCTAATCCCTAACTTTTTAAGCAGGAGAATAAGGTGGGCAGAGATGTGTTTTCTATCCCAGTTTGGCAGCATTGTGTACTTTAACCTGGATTAGAGCCAGGAGAGACGTGGAGGTGCAGGTCTGGTTGGTAAAGCAGATCCAAGGTCATGTTTTAAAGGTAGAATGCTTGTGACACTGTCGGTCTTATATCTACTTGGGTGGTAAGGATAGTGAAGGCAGTGTCACAATACAAAGAAGATTATAAGGGGCAGCAAGAACCTCCACTGAAACCCTGGTTTTAGCCATCTTCCACTTCTGTGACAAGGAGACTCCATTGAGAAGGGCAGAGAACTAAGGAGGAGACCTGGATTGAATCCTGGTTCCACTACTTACCTTTGTATGATACGTTATTTAATGCCTGCGCCCATTTTCTCATCCTGGGCCCTTACTACATACTTTCTTGAACCTTATGAGAAGGAAATTTTAACTTTTTTAAAATCTTTTTGAGACAAAGTCTCCCTGTAGCCCCAACTGACGTGGAACTTGCTATGTAAACATGCTGGCCTCAGTTTCACAGAGATCCTCCTGCCTCTGCCTCCCGAGTGGTGGGATTGAAGGTATGCACCACCACGCCCAGCTCATTAACTAGTTTTTGAGTTTATTTCATTGAGTTGTATTTCATTTTGGACATAGTTTGCATTAAATGAAAGTTTATATCCTAAGTATAATAAATTTAATTTTGTAGAATGAATTGTGAAAATTCAATCTGTTGAAATTTAGAACAAGATGGAAATGATCAGTTTTTTAAAGTGTGTTTAAAATTGAGTCGATTATATTTAGGATTTTCTGTTTTCTGCTGTGCACTCTTTGACCCACAGGAACCTTTGATCAAATGTTCCTTGTCCTTTAAAATTCCAGTGCCTGGCACATAATATCTGTTCAGCATAGTTATTGAACAAATTGTCACATATAAAAACAGTTAGGGGCTACCCTGCCTGAGGTTCTTTGAGAAATAGGCTAGGCAGGTTACCAATGAGAACTTACAATCTTTTCATCTTTTACTTGAAAACTTGGTTTAAGTGAAATTTCTTTCCCAGGCTATATACTTTAGGTTAAGCCTTATCTTCAGCCCTGAAATTTAAGTTCTCTGTCTGTGGGGGATTGCCTAGAGGAGGACGTTGGGTGTCTTACTCTGCTAATTTCCACCTATTCCCCTGAGACAGGGTCTCTCACTAAACCTGGAGTATCCTAGCAGCCAGCAAGCTTGAGCAGCCCTGTGTCTCTGCCTCCTCTTCTTCCTGTTCCCAGTGCTGCAGTTATAAACTCAGGTGGGGCCATGTCCAGCTTCTTTTTACATGGGTGCTGGAGGTTTGAACTTGGGTCTTCCTATTTGGGTGACAAATACTCTTTCCTGCTGAGCCATCTTCCCAGCCCCCTAAGCCCTCTTGTTTTGTTGTCTTTAAGCCTGGCCCTGTCTCATGCTATTCCTTAATAATAAGAAATATCTCTGTTGCAGGCTATCTCAACTGTAATTGACCTTCACAGAGTTGGAACAGAGCATTATCAGATCAAAGAATAGCGAAGCAACTTTTGTTTCCAGACATTCACACTGGTGTCCTATTATCAAACTGTAAGTCTAAATGAAATTATTCATTTTTTTAGTTAAGTGGCTGATGGCTGTCTTAGAATTTGAACTTGACCCCCCCCATGTATTTCTAATAGTGAAAAAGTTAACAGATAATACTACTTTTAGAAAGCCTTTCAAATAGTTTTTGTCAGACAGGAGTATAGCTATTCTGCTTATTTTTTTGTTTTGCTTAAATATCTTTTTCTGATCCTTAACTTTCAGTCTGTATGTCTTTGCCAATAAGGCAAATTCTTGTTGAGAGTGAACAGTTGGATGTTGTGTTTTGATCCATTCAGTCGTTGTGTGCTTTCAATTGGAGATTTAGGACCATCTGTAGTTAGTGTTATGATTGTTAACTTCTCTCTTCGTTTTGAAGTTTTGCTAGTTTACTGATTTGATTATTTCTTCTCATTTATCCGAATAAAATTCTTTTCCAAGTTCTTGTCCTTGATTATTGTGTGTGTGTGTGTGTGTGTGTGTGTGTGTGTGTGTGTGTGCAGTGTATGCATGTGCATGCAGATACACTTGCCTGTGTGTGCATGTGTGGAGGCCAGAAGTTGACATTTTAGAATGTCTTTGTCACTCTTCACCTTACTTTTTGAGACAGGGTCTCTCACTGAACTTGCAGGTTGCTGTTTTAGCTGGACTGGCTGACCAGTGAGCCCCTGGGATCTACCTATCTCCGTTTACTCTCCCTCATTGCTTGGGCACCAGCACCTCTGAGTTTTTGTGAGTCTTGAGGATCTGAACTTAAGTCCTCATGCTCGTTCAGCAAGCACTTTACCCACTGAGCCCACTCCCCAGTCCCTTATTATGTTTCGTTACTTTTCTGTTTGTTGTGTTTCCTTGAACTCTTCTGAGGTGCTTGGTTAGTAATTGTCCTAGTTAGCTTTAATTAACTTGACACAGCCTAGAGTCTTCTGAGAGGAAAGCCTCCATTGATTGACCTATGGGAATATCCCTGAGGGATTGTTTTATCAGTTGATACAGGAGGGCCCAGCCTACTATGGGTGACAGCATCCCTAGGCAGATTGTCTTAGGCTGTATAAGTCAAACATGAGTCTATGAGCAAACCAGAGAGTGAGCCAGCAAGTGGCATTCTTCCTTGGTTTCTGCTTCAAGTTCTGCCTTGACTTCCCTCAGTGGTGGACTGAAACCTAGAAATATAAGCCAGATAAATTGCTTTTTGTTCAGAGTGTTTTATTATAGCAAAAGAAAGGAAACTAGATCAGTGATCATGTATTGTTTTAGTTTATGCTTAATCTGGAAGTCCTTTAGTTCCCACAATTTTTAAGGGTTATTTTCTTGCATATAGCTGTCCACATTGGCAGCTGTTTTGTTTTAGGACTTGAAATATGTCAGTCCACACTCTTTTGCCTTTAAGATTTATCCTTAGTGGACTGCTATTTTATAGACTTGCCTGTGTAAGTAACTTGGTCCTTCTCTCCTATAGCCTTCAGCACTTCTTTATTTTCCTGTGTTTTTCTCAAATGCTGAGGACTGAACCCAGGGCCTTGGGTGTGCTCAGCAAATACTCTGACGGAGCTGTATCTGCACATCTTACTAGTTTTTCCTTATTCTCTTATCATTTTAACTGTAATATGATATGGAGAGGCTCTTTTCTAGTCTTGTCCCTAGATGTCCAAATGCCTCATGCACTTGGATGTCCATTTCTTACTTTCCTTAGATTTGGGAAGCTTTCTGCTAGAACTTCATTGAATATGCTTTCTCTGCCTTTCGTCTGTGTTTGTTTCCCTTTCTTACTCCATAATTTATAGGTTTGGTTTCTTGTTTCAGAGATCTCAGATAACAGTCATGATTTCTATCTGAATGGAAACGTTTCTCAGCTTTCTATACAACCGTACTCTTTTGTTTTTTCATTGAGTTTCTTGTTTCCAAACATTCCTCCCCCTTTCAGAGTCTCTTATCTCTTTTGCCAAATGAATTTCTCATTTGTCCCCCCCATATGTGTGTGTGTGTGTTCAGAATAGAACCCAGGACCTTGCTCTCACTGACAAGTATTCTACCACTTAGCTACATCCTCAGCCCTTGAATTGACTTCCTTATTTTATTTATCTGTTTAACTGTCTTTGAAGTTACTAATATTTTTTAAAAGATTTGATTCTTTTACTATTTTTTAGTGTATATGTGTGTGTGTGCCTGCATGAGTTTATGTTTACCACCTGTAGAAGCCTAAGGAGGCCAGAAGAGGGCATTGGATCACCTGGTACTAGAGTTATAGGTAGTTGTGAGCCACCATGTGGATGCTGGGAATAAAGCCAGCTCTCCAGCTCTGTTATTATCATTTTAAACACTAGACTTTTGAATTCTTTGGTTTTTTTCTATATGATGGTTTTTCAGTTTTTACATTTTTTATTTTTTTAGGAAGAATAATGGGGTTTATTATGATATGTGTATGTGTATGTACATGTGTAGGCATGCCATGGTATATGTGGAGGTCTGTTAATGACATTTTCATATAGATGTATCATTGTCCATTGCTTATGTTTGTCTCCTCCACTCACACATCCATAGACTTGAGAATTCTTCGGTATTTCAGCTATTTCAGTACTTTAAATTCAGTTATTGAAGCTGCGTGTGGTGGTGCATAACTTTAATCCCAACACTCAGAAAGCAGAGGCAGATGGATTTCTGAATTCAAAGGTTAGCCTCCATCTACATTATGAGTTTCAGGCCAGTCAGAGCTACATAGAGAGATTCTGTCTCAAACCAAAACAATTTAGTTATGTTTTGAATAATATTTCATTTATTATTTTATGAGTGTTTACCTGCATGTGTGTAAGTGCATCCATGTCTTGCAATTCCCACAGAGGTCAAAATACAGCGTTGGATCCCTGGAACTGGAGTTATAGATGTTGTTAGCTACCATGTGGGTGCTGGGAATCCCAACTCAGGTTCTTTGCAAGAGCAGCCAGTGCTCTTACTGGCTGAGCCTTCTCTACAGCTCCATTGCAGCTAATTTTGGAACAGCCCTGTTGCGTGGCATTTTCATATTTCTTGGGTGTATAAGTTGTACAGATGTTGGGATGGATTTGTTTTGGGTTTTAGATGGTGGAAGGGGGGTTCTTCCTAGTGAGCAGTCTTCTCTTTAGGGTATGATCCTCAGTGCTTCTTAACGAGAAGAAAGCAAGCAGCCACTTCTGGTTCTGGATTTGCAGCTGAAGTTGGATCTTCAGGCTTTCCTTACATTTTTCTGCATAGTCTTTCGATTTTTCCATGGTTTTCAGCAGTCCTGCTACCTCTCCTGACTTCTGATGCTCTTCCTTGGCTTCTTGTTTCAGAATATAGTCTGTCCTAGTCTTCTCATTTTTATAAAAATACACAAAGGACACTTCTAGTCTGCCATCTTAGCCCCAGAAGCCTCTAATATTGATCTTAATTGTTGACCTTACACCAACATGTATGCAGGATGTGTTTGGTGAAAGTTAACGCTTTTAATAAATATTACTTATAAGCAAAGTACATTTGGCATTTGAACATTAGGTGCAAGTTAGTGAAGTCTGAATTTGAACTTGTGAGGTTGTTATATGGTATTAAAGAGAAAGCTAAAACTGATTTCTGGGAGCTGGAGAGATGGCTCAGCCAATAGGAGCACTTCTGCTTAATCATAAGGACCAGAGTTAGAATCTTAGCACCCACCTAACAAACTGAGCATCCTGCAAACACCTGTAACTCCAGTGCCCTCTTCTGACCACTACATACATGTATATGCACTCACACAGATAAGAAAATAAACTCTTTTTTAAAAAATCTGATATTTTTATTTATCTTTGCAGAAAGCAAAGTTCCATTCTAGTATTCTGGAATATTTAGGCTGTATGTTTCATTTGTTCTATTAAGACCTTCAAAGGTAAGATTTATGAGTCATTGAACTTTAAAGATTATAGTGGAAAATGATGCTGTCAGGTGGTCATTTCTTCAGTAGAACCTATACATTAATTAGGAATATTGCTTTATCATGAGGAATGGCTAAAAAGGATTGTGATTTTTGTATCATATAATCTTTTTTCATTGGGATTGAACTAAAGGCCGTGGAACATGCTAAGCATGTGCTCTGCTTCAGAGCTATATCTTTAGCAACTACACCAGATGATTTGTAGGAATGCTTTCATTAAAGTTAGATACCTTTTGCTGATTAGAATGATATACCCTTGAGAGGGTTGGAGTGTTTGAGTAGTTAGGTTTTTACCTTTTTTGTTAGTTAGTTTTTCTTTTATATATGTCTTGCCTGGATGAATGTATATGCACCTGAGTTATGCAGAGCCTGCAGAGGCCAGAGGCAGATGTCAGATTCCCTGGATCTGGAGTTATAGTTGGTTGTTAGCTGCCATATGAGTGCTGAGAACTGAACCTGGGTCCTCTGCAAGAGCAGCCAGTGCTCTTAACCACAGAGCTGTCTCCAACTGTGGGTGGGTCTCCATCTCCAGCACGGCTGTTGAGCTCCAGCCATGCCAGAGAATGGAGGACGATCGAATGGGACCTCAGGTGGGTCAGAGTGCGGCGGGAGGAGTTCCCTCCCAGGAGGTTATTAGAGCCAATGCAGGGGTTTATATAGGGAGGCCTATAGGAAGGCAGGAAAGTTAAAGGTGGGGTTTTGGGGTAAAGGCAGGAAGGTTGTGGAAGTTCAGGAATGAGGAAACAAAACCCAAAAACCTGGTTCTGGTCTGGGGTAGGGGAAAGGAAGATTCATATCTACAGTGATTTCCCGGGGCCAGGTTATCACATCAGGCAGAGCAGGTCAGACACCTGCCATCCCTTCAGGGTATCCAGAGTTGCTTGCCTTGCTCAATACCCAGATTCCCACATCTCCCCCTTTTTTCATATATATATAATGGGGAGGTATATAAGGGCCCAGTAAAGGGAGGAGCCAGGCCATGAAGGGATTGGCAAGCCAGGGGGGATAATGGGTTTTAAGTTCATTCTTGAATCTATGAAAGGTATAAGTGAGAGAATTTATAGTCTCTCAGTTAGCTATTTGTTCTCTAACATTCTTCTTTTAAAGAGTAAACCCTAAAACCTTTTAGGAATTCGATAAGAGCCCCCAAATACCTTGGACATATTTGGCCTTTGATACACAGTAGGCTGCTGAAGGGCACAAGGACAGCTTTTGGTCTTTTGGGGTCTTTTTACCCTAAACTGCCTAGCCAAATTCTACCTCCTATTCTCATCACACCACCCTCTGAAGAGGTCACCCTAATTGCCAGTAGGGAATTGGGGCACAGACCACTCTGGCTTCTTCAAGGCTGAATAGGTCATAGATTGTGGCAATAGGGGTACCCCTTCAGTGAGTCTATCTAAAAGACCCCTGAATTGCATCTGTAGGGGGAAAAGAAAGTCCTTGACTGGTCCCTGGAAGATGAAATTAAAATAGTCATAACAGGGAAGAGTTCAAATGTCCAATTCAAAGTCCATTAGAATTTCTTGCTTAAGGACTTTCAAAGGCTTCCATCTTTTGGGTTCCTCTTTGTTTTTCTTTTTGACTGCCAAGGCTGAACTTGAGAGTCTTGAAATCAGGATTTGTTTTCAGGCACCTTGATAGAAGGAGTAGCTAGAATCAGGGTGAGTTCCTTCCCAAATGGCTTCTAGACAGGAGAGAAAAGAAATCATTTAATTTTGGGGTTCGAACAATGGTGGGCTTGCCTTTCTTGGCCACAGGTATGCACTGCAGTGTTGAGGTAGGCCAAGATTTGAAGTCTTACATCTGAGTGGCATTTTCTTATTAAGAACAAAATCATTAGTGAGAAATTGTGTAAATAACATCTTATATAAACTTAAACCTAATGTCTGGGAAGTATGATTTCCTGTACTCTTGAAGAAGTATACTAATCACTTTATATATTTATTTTTTGGTTATACTTTCCTTTTGGGTGTTTAAGATCATACAGTTTGGCCCAAATAAACCAACTTAATTTTACTCTTAAGGTCAGTTGAGTATCTGTTCCTCAGGGGTGTCACATGGGCTTGAGAGGAGCCCCTGGCTCCATAGGGCTTTGTTTACCAGTTCCATCTATGTGACGATAAGTCAGAAGATCTTGCTAGACCATAGCGTCACTTGGAAGCAAATGAAGGAAACTTTTTCCTGTGCTGACCCTCTTCTTTGCAGACTGGGCATTGGTTCAAGTCCTTCTAGTGGGGGTCTCCATGACCTCCCTGAACAGGAAGACAGGTGACACATCACAGTTATAGGACATTTCGAGAGATGCCCCATAGTTCCCTGGAACTTAGTTGACCTTGGAGGGCAAGAGACAAAAAATTGTCCCTTTAAGTCCCTCTGACCAGATTAGAGGCCTTCATAGCTGGGTTTTTTACTTGCCATTTTCAAAACTCCTATGACCACTGTCATTCTATTTTCACTTGTATCTAATGATATTATTTCTCAATTTACTGTGGTAACAGTTTACAGTTCTCAAGTTTATATACTTTGAAATTTTTGTTCCAATTTGGAATGCTCATATAATTTTGCATCCATTTTTTGTATGTTAATAACCACCCAGAACAAATAGCTTTATTTTTTCAGGATCAGTTAATACTATTCCATTTATCTGTATTGACTAGAAAACATATATTAAGACATACTTTAGGATTGCCAAATAGCTAGGTATATAGACTTAAAAGGCCAGTAATGTGCTAGGAACTTAGATTGGTGAAGAACACTAGGTCAGAAACATAAGTAAACTAGTCATTTTGGATGTTGTGGGAACAGTATAAGCACCATTAAAAGCAGATTTCTGGTAGTGTGTGGAAATGGTTGTCTTATCTTCATAAATTCTACTTCTGGCATTGAAAGTGTTCCATCTCTGTAACTGATGGTTATAGTCAGCTAGGGCCACTGAGGTTACGTAGAAGCTTAAAATGACAAATTTTTGGCACAGAAGAGAAGAATTCTTTTAGGTTGTTCAGCTTCTTTTCTTTATTGCATGTATCTGTTGTAATTTTGACTCATCCAGGTTCTAGAATATGAAGGTACCAAACTCTACCTACAACTTCCTCATTTTACCATATTGCCTTAGGAACTGCAGAGGGAGGATTAGAAGTCCCTTGAAAGAGTAATTCTGGAAAGGTTTCATGTAGATGGCAATTTTGCTGCATGCTATGCTGATGGCCTGTACAACACAGCTGCCTGCTGACCTGAATTTCTTCTTCACATATTGGATTTTGTCTTATCCTAAACTATTAGAGCAACCTTGCTTTTGGTACTTGATAGTGATTTCTGTCCTGAGATCCCTGCAGCTTTTCAGCATTGAAAGTATGTGAGAGAGAGAAAGAGGGGGGGGGGAGTTTAATTTTTGATTTTGTGATCTGGGTATTTTGCCTACATATATTTAAGTGTAACATGTGCATTCATTGCCCATTGAAGTCAGAAGAGGGCATCAGATCCCCGGAACTGGAGTTTGGAATGGTTGCTAGCCACCATGTGGGTGCTAGGAACTGAGCCTGGGTCCTCTGCAAGTGCAACCAGTGCTCTTAACTTTTGAGCTCTCTCCAGCCCCTGAAGATATGTTTTAAAACCTTTAATATGGTAATATTTATACATACACAATAATTTCTGCATGCAAATCTTTGTTTTCAAAAATCAGGTGAAAACTGGACATGGTGACTCATACCTATAATCCCAGGCTTTGAGATGCTGAGACAGGAAGATTAAGCAAGTTTGAGGACCATCTGGGCCACAGAATAAAACTTGTGTCTCAAAAAGCAAAGCAATAAAAATTAAAAGTTTAAAAAAAATGATGAAGGATTTTATTTGCTTTCTTTTTATTGTTTTTGTGCAGTGCTGGGTATCACACCTAGGGCTTTTGACTAACTCATATCCTTAACTCCCATGTTGGAAATTTTATACTTATTGTACAAAGTCTCTTCTTTTTTCTAGATATAAAAATTTTTATTAGTGAGACAATAAAAGAAGAGAAAGTCAATCAGGCAGACCTGCACTCTGAAAATTCTGTTAATATTCTGAGACACCACAATAGACAAAAAGCAATATTTTGGGATAGTTCTAAGACATATCAGCGTTTCCACACAACATGAGAGAATCTCAAACTGTCACAGAATTATAAAATGAATATAACAATGACAAAGTCTTTTGATTTGTATGTTAGTTGTCTTAGTGGCAAATAGGATGATCTCTTGTGATCATGCTCATGAATTTATGATTCATCTGGGAGGACTCTGTTCTGTGTGTTTTCATGTAATGTGGTCAGTGGCTCTGTGAGGTATGTAGTGATGGCAGGGTACAAAGGAATAAGCAGAAAAGTCAGGGGCTTCTTTAGGCCCATATGCTAAACTGACAATCTGCCACTTAAACTTGCTCCCCAAAGACCAGAGCAGGCCAAGTTCTAAACAAGTGGACTGAGGAGGTATATTTTCATTGAAATGTTTAGGAATCATACTGATCCTCTATTGGCCTTTTTGTTTGCCATTAAACCAACTCAGTGTAATAATGTTTATCATTACTGTTGTGCCTTGTTAACTATCTTATCTCTGCCTCCCTATTGAAGACTGAAAGTTACCATTTTTGTTTTGTATGTGTATTTTCATATGTATATCTGTTATTGGGCTGGGGAGCAAACCTAAGGCCTTGTGCATATTATGCAAATATTTGACCACTGAACTCTATTCTCACCCCAAAACGCTATTATCATTTTATCCAGAGTGATTAACATAATACTTAGCACATATAACATGTATCTAGTAAAAGCCCTTTAAACAGATACATTAATTATGGGACCAAGCATGGTGGTACATCTACAATATGTTCAAGCCCCAGCCTATATAGGCTACATACCTATATCCTATAAAAAAACAAAAAGTAGTGGCTGAAGAGTTGACTCAGTGGTTATGAGCACTTACTGCTCTTGTGGAGGACCTGGTTTCAGTTCCCAGCACCCTTGTAGCAGCTGTTTGTAACTCCAGTGCCAGGGGAGCCTCTTCTGTCTTCCTCCCACAGGCACTGCATGCATGTGGTGCACTTACATATGAACAGGGAAAACACTCATACACATAAAATAAAAATAGATTAAATAGCTGGGTGTGGTGCTGTTCACCTATAATCTCAGCACTTGGGAGACAGGCAGGCAGATCTCTTGAGTTCAAAGCCAGCCTGGTCTCTATAACAAGTTCTAGGGCTTTGTCTCCAAAACGTTAAAAATGATTAAAAAATAAAAACAAAGTACTTTTTAAAAAAGCAGTTGAGGGGACAGGAAGTTGAAGTGCTTTGGTTTATAGGCCAGTCTTATAACTTGAATAATGGAAAATCTTTCCTTGTAAGTATCCTAACTGAACTTTGTATTAGTTCTGGGACTTAGGAAATTATGGGACTAAAAATTCCAAGATGTGCTACAAAGCTGGGCTGACTTAAAACTGTTAGTAATACATCTTGTTACTAAATATGATTTTTTTTCTCTGCTTTTTACTCTTTGCTTTAGTTCTTACATAGAGTTGGCCATTTAGAAAGTAGAGAAACCACCTGTGGTAAGCCTATGCTTATAGTCAGATCTGTGGACTGACCTACTGGTCCTCATGTTTTCTGAAGATCCATCAGTATCATACTTCATAACCCAGCAGACATTTTGCTAGAATTGTCATCCCTTAATAACAAAATAATGTGAAACTTGCCTTATCTCAATATTCCAAATAGACTAAGTAGATATATTCCTCTTATAGTCATACATCTTCCTCTGCATCTCCATGTCTCTCTCTGTTGCTTCAGCTAGCCTCAAACTCAAGTTCTCCCTGCTCTGCCTCCTGAGTGCTAGGATTACAAGTGTGTGCCACCGTACCTGGCCCCGTGTATATTTGTAAAACGGCATTGTATGCATGAGAAAAATTTTCATTTCTCTATATGGATTAATCAATAAAAACGTTTGTAAAATTGACAAATATATTGATAGTCTAGATTTCTGTATTATGCCAAAATTTTTTTGTTCTTAATATTATTATGGATTATCAGCTAAGATTGGAAACACTAAAAAAAAAAAAAAGAACCAGAGTTTATAAAATGAATTTAAACCTGTCTTTGTACTACAGATCAATCTTTTATTTTTCTCATCAGAAGAAAAATAATTGTTAGATAGTACATATTTTTGTTGGTAGTAGTAATAGACTACTTTTCCCTAGATTTGTCCCCTTTTTTTCACCCTTAATCCCAGCACTTGGGAGGCAGAGGAAGGCAGATCTCTTGAGTTCAAAGCCAGCCTGGTTTACATAATGAGTTCTAGGGCAGCCGAGGCTACATAGTGAGGCATTGTCTCTAAAATGTTAAAAATGATTAAAAATAAATAAATAAAATACTTTTTAAAAAAGTAATTGAGGGGACAGGACAAATATGATTTTTATATTGGTCTGGGATTGGCTATGACCTCCAGCTCTCTGATCCTTAGGCCTGAAATAGCTCCTACATAATATAATGGCTTGCATTTTTCTCAGCTCTCAATATGCTGCCTTCTGGATTTTGATTTGCTAATTCAAGTACACTTTCTTTAGCTATCTAAGGTGGTAGGCAAAGTGGGGTTCCAAGGGTCAAGGTGACAAGAGCACAAGGCTTCAGGGAGTTTGCATTATAAACTAGCTTTGAAGTTGCAAGGTGAAGTAAAAATCATTAATTCAGATTCTCTTTATTTTGTAAAAGTTATTCATTCCTAAAGTATGAGTGTCATGATCCTGTCTTGAAAATCTCATTTCATTTTGTATTGTTTAGATTTGAAGACTGCATCATCCTGAAGCAAGCAGTTTCTCTGTCTGTGATCAATGTCACTAACCGAAACTTCTTAAGTAACAAACGAAATGATCCTGGGGCGTGGAAAATATGATTTTTATATTGGTCTGGGATTGGCTATGACCTCCAGCATCTTCATTGGAGGGAGTTTCATTTTGAAAAAAAAAGGCCTTCTTCGACTTGCCAGAAAAGGCTCCATGAGAGCAGGTAAGATATGTTCTATAGCTGTCAAAGGACAGTGTATACTCAGGTTCTTTTCACTATAGAAGATTATGTCTTCATTCCTTATGAATATCTTTCACTATTTGAACTGTTCAAGAGGTATCTAAATGCTTATAATTGGGTACCAGTTTGTATTGAAAAAAATGAGTTGTCAAAGGTAGTTAACAGCTCTTTTCTATAGTTATTATCAAAGTGGAAATAGGACCAATGCCAGATTAGTTTCCAGACTAGATTTCATCATGTTTGCATAGGAGGAAATGAGATTCATGAATAGGACTAGACTTCTATTGAAGACTGGAATATTTTATATGTGCTAGAAGAGTTCTGACTTTTAACTTAGGTGTTTTTCCTGATCATTCCAAGTTGTCAGGAAGGAAAAAGTGGGCTTTCCTGACTCGAGTACTCAGTTAATTTACCTGAATAATGTAGGTTATTGGTTTGTTGCTGGCCCCCCCTCCCCAAAATTGCTGACAGGTCATAAGACCCTGGGGATACTTGTGATTAAACTCCAGTTCAGCTCATGTACATACCTGAGAGCTCCCAGTATTGAGGTGTTATCCTGACTGTGCTTCATTTTAGACCTGAGTGGACCCTATTTAGACCTGAGTGGACCCCATAGGCCTGCTTTGGCAGTAAAAAGAATTTTTACCTGTGGCAATTCTGTGACCATATCTAATTTAGCAATGTTAAAACATAAATCAGTTTCCTACACTGGGTGTGGTAGTGCATGCCTTTAGTACCATCACTTAGGAGGCAGAGGCAGGTGGATCTCTGGGAGTTCAAGGCCAGCCTGGTCTACATAGTTCCAGGCCAGCTGCGGCTACAGGGAGACCCTGTTTCAAAAAGACCAGAAACCAAAACCATATATCAGTTGCCTCTTGAGTTTTAGTGGACAAAAGACAAAATATTCAGCTTTTTACTCCTAAAGTATAGGCTTTTAAGAAAATTCATCACCTTTATCTTGTTTTTTATGGACAGTGGCTGAGGTACCAGTTGCTTCCTGACTTGATTAGTTTGGTCAAGGGGAAAACCACAGAGAAAGCACACTATATCCTAGGAGCCAAAGTTATATAGTTCTGTCTTTGTAGGACCATAGAGTTCTCTGAAGTAGGGTTACATACATCTAAACAATGTTCCCCTTTGCAGACCAACCCATTTGAGGTTGACCTACTTCTATTTCTTTTTTTGAGACAAGGTCTTATTTTAGTGTAGGCTGCCCTGGAATGTAGTATGTAGCCCAGGTTTTTTGAGCCTAAGTGCTGGGATTACAGCTGTACATGTACCACTATGCCTGGCTTGGGCTACTTCTTGTTGGTTCATTTTCCTTATTTATCGAAGCTAAATTAGTTTTAACTAAGCTGAATATAAAGATAATTTTAATTCTTTAAAAAAAAAAATCTTTCATTTTATGTGTATGAGTACATTGTCTGCATGTATGTAAGTGCAACCGTGTCATGTAGTGCCTCTGGAGGTCAAAGGAGTGCTTCAAATTGCTATAGAACCAGAGTTACAGACAGTTGTTAGCTGCAGTGTGGGTACTGGGAATCAAACCCAGGTCCTCTGCAAGAGCAGTCAGTATGTTTAACTGCTGAACTAGCTCTCCAATCTGGATTACTTTTAAATCTTTAACTCAAGAATATATAGTACAAATACAAACATTTTAGAAAAGTTTCTTGATCCTCATAGCTCTTTTATAGGGCAATCATGAATGTCCAAGAAATCTCATATAATCACATAGAAATCTTTAAAAGCTCTTAGACTTTTTTTGGTCTTTTTGTGACAGGGTTTTCCTGTGGTCCCGTTACCTGGGGCTGTCTGTGCCACCATGCCTGGCTATGTGTTGGACATTTTAAAATCTGTGATTACTAGTAGTTGTTGTATGTTATACAAGATAATAACTTTCAAAGAAATGAAATATTTCTTCATTTACAGGTCAAGGTGGCCATGCATATCTTAAAGAATGGTTGTGGTGGGCTGGACTGCTGTCAAGTATGTATATAGAACTTTTAAGAAAATCTTACCCTTGTGTGTTAAAATATTGAATATATCATTATAGATCATTTTCAGCAAATTTAAAATTTTTAATCTTGTTTTTATAAATAAAACTCAAAATAGATTTGAACCTGTAAAATAACTCAGTAGTTTAGTAGATTATTTTGAATAAGACCTTTTTTAAAACCAATCTGATTAAAATTCTTTCAGTATAGCTGTGGATTCAAAGAAAAAAATTCTATTCAAAAAGTTAATTTGGGAATGAAGGAAGTAGCAATGGTGTAACATCTGCCTAGTGTGTAAAGCACCCTGGATCTGATTCCCAGCACTATAAGAAAGAAAAAGAAGCAATTTTGACAGTGAATGTTCATAGAAAAGTAAACCAAATTTTTAGTTCCTTCTGTTCTCATTTCAAATAGAAAAGGAGGTGTGTATTTGATAAGATTGTTCATGCTTAATTTGGTGACTACCTTTAAAAAGGTATGTGTGAAGAATGTCCTCCAGACACTGAGACTTGAATATTCAGCATCTGTTTCTTGATCACCTCTTGTATGCCAGGCATTGTGCACAGTAGTGAGGGAAAAAAGCATACAGCTCCAAGCAAAAAAGTCCCTATTTACATGAAGCTTACATTCTAAGTGGAACAGACAGTAAGCAAAATAAGTAGGTTAAAAGGGGTGTGTGTGTGTGTGTGTGTGTGTGTGTGTGTGTGTGTGTATGTGTATGTGTGTGTGTGTAGAGGGAATGAATAAATAAAGGGGATCTAAAATGAAAGGTAATCAGATTCAGATAGGAGGTCAGGGAACAAACCTTGTTGAAAAGATGTTTGAGTAATAGATGTAAAGGAAGTGAGAGTCTGGCCTTACAAGAAAAGAACATTTGAAATGAAGGAACAGTACCTAAAGGCTTTGTGGGAGACCATTCATTACCCTGAATTAGTGATGACACAGTATGTTCACAGGGCCCAGAAAAGTGATAGTGTGTGACTTCTAAGGCTTCATCATAAAAGGCATTGCTGCCTTTTCCTTCTTTTTGCATTGCTTATCTCACAGCTGCTATACTGTGAAGACATTCAAGCTGCCTTTCGAGAGAACATCAGTGAGCCACCATGGAACATGGCTCAAGCCTCAGAAGACTTCATCCTTGGATTACATCTTGATCTAAGCTCTTGAAAGGATCTTAACCACTTCCTAAAGTATGGACCAACAAATCCTGAGAGTACATTGTTACTTTCTCAATGGCACAATGTAGAGTATTAAAACCACACAAACCATTAAAGCAAGGATAGCAGTTAAGTTGAGGTAAGGACAGTAAGAGATAAGTTAGAGAGATGAGGGCCTGCATTAAGCCATGTAGGGTTTTGTAGGTCACAGAAAGAAGTTGCTCTTTCTGTTAGATGAGAAGTCACTGGAGATCCTGAGCAAAAAAGATGTGGCATAATGTAACTTAGTTTTAATAACAATCTCTAGCTGCCGTGTTAGATGTGTTGTCTTCATTGAAGCATATGGGGAGATGCTTGTCAGGAGGCTGTTGTAGTTACAAGAAGAGACAGCATGGTAGCAAGGTAGCAGGGAAAATGGTAATAAGTGGTCAAATTTGTTTTCAAGATAGAACTGACAGGATTTGCTCACTGACTGTAAAATGTATGGAGTAGAAGAGTAGAGGACATGAAGATTTTGTCTTCGTGAATGTTGTGATACTGAAGTGATAGGAGGGACCTAAGAAGATGAGGTAGGAGGATATCAGGTATTTGAATTAGTTAGAAGTTTCTATAAAATACTCAAGCAGATAGGTGAAACTGGCAACTAGATAGGCAGGTCTGGATATCTACCAAGTGATTCAGGCTAATGACAAAAAAATTGGGAGTCTCTTTCAGTAGTCAAAGCGACAAGACTGGGGGATGACCTTGAATATCTAACGGTTCGGCCTCCACTTTTCTGAATGCTGCGATTACAGGCATGCCCTTCCATACCTAGACTTATACAAAAATTTTGAACATCAAAAGGTAATGTTGAAGCTGGACACTGTGGTGAAATAATTGAGCCAGTCACAGTGGAATGCGCCTTAGGCCAGCTACTCTTGAGATGAGGCAGGAAACAATTGCTGGAGGGCATCCAGGGCAGCGGAACAAAACTGGCTTAAAATATAAATATCCTCCTCAATGTGACTGTGACATCAAAGTGGGAGAGACTCTCTTCTTACGTGGGAGAATGGGGGTAAGGGGATTAATGAGGGAGGCAAATATAAGCCAAGTACAATGTATTGGGAAGGTCACAATGAAAGATATTTTGTATGCCTGCTAAAAATTAGTGAAAACATACAACTTGGCATGATGGCACGTGCCTATGATCACAGTACTTAGGAGGCTAAAAGCCCAGGAGTTTGAAGCCAACCTGGCCTACATAATTAGAACCTATTTCAAAAACCAAACAATTAAGTACCACCAACCCAAAAAGTGGGGGAAGGAACTACCTCCAATAAAACAAAGTGTCAGGGCTCATAGTAATAGTGTACTGAATAAATGGATCAAAATTCACTGAAAATTAGTTACAAAGCAAGAGAAAACAGAATCCTTCAAAAGAATTGAAGGATTAATACGATAGTTAAATATGAACAGCCTCACTACAGTGAGGAAAATTATTTGAACTCAAGAGAATAAGCTGGTCCTAGAGGTGGCACTCCAGAGCAAACAGCTAGGAGACAAAATGAGCCTTTGACCAGGACTGGCAAGGATCAGCCTTTGGCTGCCAAAAATGGGAACCATTACATCTTCTGGGCTGAACTCCAGAAGGCTGTCTTAGGAATGAAGTAAAAGACTGCACTAGCTGATCATCTGTATGTATTGGCTAACCTCCAGCCTTGGCTCAGAGTTTCTACTGCTCCCAGGCACTTGGTAGAAGAAAGCAGAAATTCTCTATTGAAGAAATGTTATCATGCCCTTAGTTTCAGTAAGGAAAAGTATCCATTGGTGAAGTTGAATGTGCTTATACATCCAGCTTCTTGGAAGACTGAAGCAGGAGGAGCACTTGAGCCCACAGGTGTAACCCGTGTAACAAAATGAGAATGCATCTCTGAGAAAGAGAGAGAGAGAGAAAGAAAGCGAGAGAGAGAGAAAGAAAGCGAGAGAGAGAGAGAGAAAGAAGAAAGAAAGAAAGAAAGAAAGAGAAAGCGAGAGAGAAAGAAGAAAGAAAGAAAGAAAAGAAAGAAAGAAAGAAAGAAAGAAAGAAAGAAAGAAAGAAAGAAAGAAAGAAGAAAGAAAGAAAAGAAAGAAAGAAGGAAGGAAGGGGAAAGGAAACAAGAAAGGATGGCAGGCAAACAAGCAGGGAAGTGTCACCTGAGATGAAGAAAATGTGTGAACAGTAACCTGACTGCAGATGTGGGATGTACCATGTCCATAAAATAACTACGTACTACAATACTATAGGTCTAAGAACCAAGTAGATGAATGACAATACCTAACCTTCAAAAGAATTAAAAAGTTCTTCTACAGCTAGAAAGTTTAGAATTAAGGAAATTTTATTAGTTGGTTTACATGTGGTTTGAAAGAAATAGAATGAAGTAATCAGACAAAAACTATGGCGAATGGAGATAAGAGGATTGTGGAACTTAGAGGATTCACTAGAATGGTTGGAGTCTCGGAATAAAGGACAGAGGGAACTAGAAGCAATTTTTTTAGCGAAAATGGCTAAGTGTTTTCCAGAACTGACCAATGTTAGCAAATCCCAGATTTGAGAGACCCAAGCAGACCTGTGCAGAATGTGAAGAGTAGAAGTAGTAGAAGCGTGTAGTAGAATGGATGAAGCCAGAAGACAATGTTTTTAAAGCAGCCCCAGGAAAAATCATTAGTACACTCCAAGGGGTAGCAGATGACAGTGGAGTTTAACAACAGATGGAGATAGAGCTCCAAAGTGCTGGGAAAAGCTGGCAGAATTCTCTATTAGTGAAAATAAAAGAGCATTTTGTACAAACTAAAAATAGATGATTAGGAAGGATATAGCAGAAAGACTGACCCAGATGGGAGTTTGAATCTTTAAGAGAGTGATGAGTGTGTGAGGACACCTGAGTGGATAGCTATGGGCTTAACATTTTCATATATAAAATATAATAATACACAGTAGGCTGTTTCTCTAACTACCTGAAAGCCATTAACAATCCTGACTGATAATATGGCCTTGAAATACACAAAGCAGAAATTGGCTGAACAGTGACAGACAACAAATCATATAGTGAGATTTATATTATACCACACTTTTTGATAGGTAAAGCTTATGTAAAAACATCAAGGCTATAAAACATTTGAATAGCAGTTTTAACAAGCTTAACATAATGAACCTAAGCCACTGCACTCACCACTTTACATCTGTTGATCTGTTGCATATGGAAAGTTTGTCCAAATTGACAACTACATCATAAAACCAGTCTTAAATTTTTCAGAAGACTAAAAGAATGAAAATTGAATTTGTGTGGAAATTAAGAAATAAGATTTTTATGTAATCTATGGATCAAAGAAGTCCAAGTGAATATTAGAACCTATTATTGACCTATTTAGAAAAAAAACGATTTTAAAAATGTTTGTTTTGGAAGAGGGGTTTTATAACCTGAGAATTTTTCCTTTTCTATTTAAAACTATAAAAATCATTCTATTATACTGTTACTTAATATGCAAATTATATTGCTGTACATATAATAAATATGCTTTAAAACTTTTATTTATTTATTGAGATAAGGCTTCCCTGTAGCCCTGACCTGGTACTCGCTACATTTACCAGACTGGCCTCAATCTCACAGAGATCCGCCTGCCTCTGCCTCCTGAGAGCTGGGATTAACGAAGTGTGCCACTCCGCTGGGCTTTCCCCCTATTTGTGGTGCTTGAATTGAACTTAGAGCCTTGTACATGCTAGGCAAGCACCTAGCCTAATACTGTTTTTGTCAAAGTGCTAAAAATAGTCACATAGTAAACATCAAAATGAGGAAGTGTTGAAGTGTGAACTGTAGACAAGTACATAAGCCCTCGTACATTTTGCAATATTTAGCTGAAATTTTAATCATTGTAATAGTATATTGTGGAAGTGTATAAGATTAGAAAGGAATTTGTAAGATTTTTTTTTTTGAGATAGGGCCTCACTGTATAGCCAGTTTGGCCTGGAATTTGCCATGTAGCCCAGGCTGGCCTCAAGCTTGTGATCCTCCTGCCTTAGCTTCCCTAGGTCTGAGAATACAGATGTATGTCACCATATTGACTGATTATTTCCATTTGAATGTAAATATTCCAAAGAATATTATTAAGATTTGGCAAAGCTATTAAATACAAAATCAGTGTATAAAACTTAGTTGTATTGTTGCTCATGAGCAGAATTTGAAATGCTAACCTTTCACCTGTTTATAATTTTTAAAACAGGTATAATTATAAACTTAAGAGATGGTGAGAAGGACCCTCATTGAGAAATCTAAAACATTATTGAGAAAAGACCAAAATAGAAGGTCTTCTATCTCCATGAGTTAAAAGATTCATCACTATAATGTCATTATTTCTTCATACTGACTTACAGATTGAGTAGTAGCTCTGTAAGCTTAGGCCAGAAGTGTAATAAGTTCCATGCCAGTCTAGGCTACAGAGATACTGTTTCAAAAAACACGACTATAGGTTGTTTTGTGATACATGGTAAGTTGATGTTTGTAATAGAAACTTAAAATTCTAAAATGAAGTAGTTACTGTTCTAGAAGTGAAAGAATCATAAAATTACACTAATGAAATCAGTATGCTTTTGTGCAAAAAATAGGATGTCTCAACCCATGAAACAACCTGAGACAGAGCCACAGGGAGTAAATGACAAAAGTGACATTAATGTAGAGAACAATCCACCTAAAAAAGAAAACCTCTTATTGCATTGTACACATAAAGTCAACCTCAAGTGGTCCATAGGCCTAAATGTGAAAGAGAACACTGGAGTTTAGGATTATCAGGTGCATCAGTATAGACACACCCTCCATCTCTTGTCAAGTCATGCCACTTGATTCCCAAGGATTCTGCCAGCAAGGCCATCACCATGTACAGCCCTTTGATCTTGCCTTCACAATCATGAGTCAAATAAATCTGTGCACAGCTTAAAAGGGGAAAAAAAAAGAATTTAGAAGATAAAGATTTTAGAGGAAGATTTCTGGTTTATTTGTTACTCAAGTTTAAATTTTAAACATACAGTTTGTAACATTTCATATATTGGCCATGTGTTTTATTTTATTCCTATTTTTGTAATAGATTTTCAAATAATATTTTAAAACATTATATAAGTAGCATTATACTCTAACATAACTGTGCAGTTTTCTCCTTCAACATGAGTTTTGGGGATCTAACATAAGTTTCTCTTCCTCACTTTCTTCCTTTCTTTTTCTCCTTTTTTAGAGAAAGATTTCTCAAATACCTGTATGAAGCACTAATTACAAGGAAGAGGTTTTAAGACTTGGCATCAACAGATCCATTAATTCTTCCAAAACAACTAAACTTAAAACTTACTCTTTGAGAGTTCATTAAGAAAATAAAAAGACAAATATGATTTGAAAATCCTTTGTTTAAAGAACAAACGATTCATTCCCCTAACAGTAAAACACGTTAATACTAAACACAACCCTGTTAGATAAATAAAAGTTAAATTAGCCAGGTGTGGTGGCACATGCCTTTTATCCCAGCACTCGAGGCAGAGACAGGTGCATCTTTGTGAGTTCAAGGCCAGCCTGGCCTATATAGTGAGTTCCAGACCAGCTGGGGCTACAGGGAGACCCTGTCTCAAAAAGATCAAAAAGAAAAGTTAAACTTGAGCAGCTACTTGTGACACCATGAAATATGATCCCTCCTTCACCATCAATTGTTTTTTTCCCTGGCTTTGTTTCTTCACACTACTTATAGCTAGTTGACAATTGTGTTTTCTTTGTCATCCCTTACTAAAATGTGAACTTTATGTGAGTAGTACCATTGTTTCTTGCTGTTTTTCATGATCTTAGAATAGGACCTGGAACATTGCATAAATTTGGTTTAAGCCGGGTGTGCTTGTACACATCTATAATCTAGCACCCAGAAAGCTTAAGCAGGAGGATTGTAAGTTCGAGGCCAGACTGAACTATCTAGCAAGATACTATCTCAAAAAATCAAAGTGATAAAAATTGGATTTTAAAAAAGAGGAGCCAGTAAAAACTTGTGAGATTTGCCTTTGTATCAGTGTCAGCTTTTAATTATATTTTTTGTCCTAGGTTACAAATACCAAATTTCTTTATGATCTTTAAGCATAAACTAAATTTTTTCACTGAAAACTGTAAATTCATTCCTTATGACTGAGATACTTGATGTTGGTGATTTACAGGACTCATAAATACATAAGAGAAGATAAAGAAGTTATTATATATAGTTGAAAAAATAGGTAAATGTTGCATAAAATGCAGATGTTTCAGATTTGAGTGCATTCCTGTCTGAGGTGTTTTTGTCCCTCTGTTCAGTGGGAGCTGGTGAGGTGGCCAACTTTGCTGCATATGCATTTGCTCCAGCCACATTAGTGACCCCACTAGGGGCTCTCAGCGTCCTTGTAAGGTAAGACTCTATGTTTCACAGACAGAAACAGTATTTTAGTGCATAGAATATTAAAGGACAATCTGATTTTATGTCAGTACATTTCAGAAACCTTGAAAACTTTTTTCATATTGTATAGCACTATGTTTTTTGGAAGTTACCCTCTCTGATGGATGTAATGGTGCACACTTTTAATCTCAGGCAGAGGCAGGCAGATCTCTGAATTCCAGGCCAGCTGGAGTTATAGAGAAACTGTCTCAGAAAAGGAAAAAAAAAAGATTATCCTCTATATAATTAATATGTTGATTTGTGGGGCAATCATTTTATGCTTTGCCTTATGCTCAGAACTAGCATTAGTGATTTCAACTCTAGGAAATTAAAAGTTGTACTTAACATGGTAAATTCAGTATTCACTGTTTTGGTAAGTTATTGTTAGTGAAGGATAAATAGGTTCCAGGAACTACTTTCTGCAAAAAATGTCAACTCAGATGTTCTGTGCCTATAAAGACTATTTGTAAGAGCAGTCTAAAACTTGTCCTGTTTTATTTTAATGATTAGTCCAAACAGCTAAGCCTATTTTAAGTCTGGATTTTGATTACTAGTCTGAGAGTTTATTATAACCACAAATTTTTATTTTTATCATTTTCTCCAGTAAATTAAATATAAAATGGGATTACTCTGTTTTTAATCCTTAACTTTCCTTGTATTACACTATTATGTTTTGTACTGTATTTTTCTTTTTAGGTTTATATGTATAAAGCTAGATATGTTATAAAACCCTATAATTTATGGGCAATTAATAATAAACTGTTCCCACATAAGGGGGCTGGAGAGATGGCAAGCGGTTAATACTGGCTGCTCTTGCAGAGGACCTAGGTTTGGTTCTCAGCACTCACATGGTGGCTAACAACCATCTATAACTCCAGTTCCAAGGGATCTAGTGCCCTCTTCTGGCCTCCATAGGCATTCCACGACATGAGTGCATTTACATACATGTAGGCAAAATACTCAAACACAAAAGTAAATAAAAAAAAATTTTTAAGTTAAAAAAAATGAACACATAAGGACTGGTGAGGTGGTCCAGCTGGCAAAAGCACTCAGTGCTAAGCTTGATGACTGAAGGAAAGAAAAAAACCTACTTGTCTCTTGACCATCCCCCCAACACACACGCATGAGAAAAGAAAACCTGTAAGTAGGATATGTCAAACATTTGTAATAGATTTATTTAGTAAACTTGAAGCATTGCCTTGGACACAAATCCTTTATTAGGATCCAAGCTATATAAATGGTAGTTCTTTATATTGTGTTTCATTTGGATTCTTATATTTAATTTATGTGAATCAGGGGGTTGATTTTGTTTCAAAAATTTTAGTGAGATGGTCCAAATGGACTAGATTTTACTGCTTCTCCCAAAATACCAGCCTAAGAAAGGAACTTTAATTAGAGTACTACATTGGGAAGGCATGGGGATCACCATCCTCAGCACTGTCTTCTGAGGTGCCAAAGGAGCTCACAGACAATTTTGGGAAAGAGGGCCAGAGTACTTCCAGTCTTTATCAATCTGCAGTCAGTCTGATTGGGCAGGAGAATCCTTCTCACTGTGGCAGTAAGGGAACTGCTGTTGCTTTGGTGGTAGTTCGGACTTGTGAGATGCTTTTTTGAGCAGACTTATTCCTTAACACTGCATAAATTACAGGAGAGGCTAAGTAAAGGAGACTGATGCAAAATGAAGGCAAAATTTTTATCTTGCTTTTAGTTTCCCATTGGATATTTTAGCAAAAACAACCTCTTAAGTCTTTTATAAACTTATGAGTGAATGTACATTTTGTATGAGCTCAGCGATCTAAATTGCAAATCTGTTGGTTTTAAAAATAAGAAAAATAGCTGATTAAAATTCTCAACTTTTCTCCTTTTTCAGTGCCATTCTTTCTTCGTACTTTCTAAATGAAAGACTTAATCTTCATGGGAAAATTGGGTGTTTGCTAAGTATCTTAGGGTCTACAGTTATGGTCATTCATGCTCCAAAGGAAGAAGAGATTGAGACTTTGAATGAAATGTCACATAAGTTAGGTGATCCAGGTAAGAAAAACTTTATTAGTCTTACTATACTTTACATTTTACCTCAGTTTTTATTTTAATCAAGATTCTATATTTGCATAAAGGGACGGATTATCTGCACAGGTTATTAGAAACAGTCCTCATGTACTCTCCCTTGTCTTTTTTGTTGTTTAATTCTGTTTCCAGTTTGCAGATAATTTGCTTATGTCACTGCTACTTCCTTGGCTTTAGTTATCATGTTACTTACTACACCTACATAAGTTTGTTTATATTATCATCACTGCGTAATTTATTTTTAGACATGATGATTACTCCTTTCCCATCCTCGTCTTTACTTCACAGGTGACACTTTATAGCCCAGACTATAAAGTGATCCTCTTGTCTCAGCCTCCCAAGTGCTGGGATTATAAGTGCACCACTATATCTAGCTTATTTATGCTTTCTTCTCCATCTTCAATTTTCCCTGAACTAATAGCTATCTTATTTGCTTTGTTTGTCTGTGACCTTATCATTCCCTGTTGAAACCTTTTCTCGGTTGTCTAGTCTACCTGATTTCAAAGCCTTGGATGTACTTTTTCAGCTGTGTGTCATGTTCGTTTCTGCCCTCATACCCGCTTCTCATTGATTTACATTTCTGGGTGTTTTGTGCTACTGAGTCACTTCTGGTCCCACTGCTACTGATGTAGGATTTAGCTTTCATAGATTTGCTGTATTACTTGTGAATTATAGTGTGCTTTCTGACTAGTACTCAGAAATATTTCTGATAAAATTTTGCCATTACTGCCTTTCTTTTCTTCTGTCAGTTTTAAATACCCTTTATTTGTGGAGTTTGAAAAAGAATCAAAGTGACTTTTTCTTGCTTCGGTCCCCCCCGCCCCCCGCTATTTTTTTCTGAACTGCACTAGGCTGGCCTCCAATTTACTATGTAGCCAAGGATATTCTTGAATTCTTCATCCTCTTGCTTCCACTTTTGGAGTGCTGATTACTGACATGTGCCACCATGCCTGGCTTTTTTCCCCCTCTTGTTATTTTTTTTCATCTTAAAGTGCAGATGGTCACTCGTGTACTTTCTGCAGTAAGTACAAACTGCTGAGAACAGGTCGACCCAATTAATGGTACAATTGCTAGATACGATGCATGCCTGTCTCTCAGTATTCAACCAGGACCCTAAGAGCTTTTAGGTTCTTTTAGTGACTTGCTGTCTATTCTAGCACTTGCCTCTAAATGTTGGGTTTTTTTTTTTTTAATATATCTCTCTTTGAGGGCAAAAGATTCATGATGCCTGATTTTTTTTGCACATATATTTTGAACATTCAAGGGCATCTCATTGTTCAGCTCTACTGGCATCATCTCTGTTCTGATTGTCCCATTCTCTGTCTTGTGATTTAGAGTACTTAGATAGGCATAAGAAGCTACTTTACTTATTTACTCATTTATGTATGTATGTATGTCTTTTTAAGACAGGGTCTCCCTGTAGACCCAGTTGGCCTGGAATTCACTGTGTAGACCAGGCTGGCCTTGAACTCACAGAGATCTACCTGCCTCTGCCTCCTGAGTGCTGGGACTAAAGGTGCATGTCACCTCGATACCTAACTCAAGAATTTAAAAATGCTAGTTGTATGAAGTTTTCTGAATGTGAAACACACTTTAAAAAATAAGTCACACTGGAAAATTAAAGTGGTACTGGAGATCAGGGCATTTGCTCCTACCAACTGAACAGTATCCTTAGTCCTCCAGTGTACACTTAGTCCTACAGTGTACACTTCTAACTGCATTTGTGTGGGTCTTCTTTTGCTAGAGCAGTAAAGGAAACCCAGTTTTTTAAAAATTTCCCATCAAATTTGTTTTTTGTGTGAATTCTTTGTTAAAATCTAAACTTTTCTTTGCTTCCTCCAGGTTTTGTGATCTTTGCAACATTTGTGGTCATTGTGGCCTTGATATTAATATTTGTGGTGGGACCTCGACATGGACAGACAAACATCCTTGTATACATTACAATCTGCTCTGTGATTGGAGCATTTTCAGTCTCCTGTGTGAAGGGATTAGGCATTGCCATCAAAGAGCTGTTGGCTGGAAAGCCTGTCTTGCAGCATCCCCTTGCCTGGATTCTGCTGCTTAGCCTTGTGGTCTGTGTGAGCACACAAATTAATTACCTAAACCGGGCCCTGGACATATTCAACACTTCCATTGTGACTCCAATATATTACGTGTTCTTTACAACCTCAGTTTTAACTTGTTCAGCCATTCTTTTTAAAGAGTGGCAAGATATGCCTGTTGATGATGTCATTGGGACTCTGAGTGGCTTCTTCACAATCATTGTGGGGATATTTTTGTTGCATGCCTTTAAAGACGTCAGTTTTAGTTTAGCAAGTTTGCCTGTGTCTTTTCGAAAAGATGAAAAAGCCATGAATGGCAGTCTTTCTAGTATGTATGAAGTTCTTAATAATAATGAAGAAAGCTTACCCTGTGGAATTGAACACACTGGTGAAAATATCTCTCGTAGAAATGGAAATCTGACAGCTTTTTAAGGATATGATTGAAAAGTTTATCTACAATTCTGTTAAAGTGATTTTTAAACATCAGAATGTATGAAAAAAAAATTGTTCTCAAATAATGTTCTCGAAAGACAATCTTTTTTAAGGTTTCACTAATTTGGATCAAGAAATTACTTTTCTTATATTCCAACAATGGTAGCTCACTAAAATGACCTCAGTACATGGCTGGTTTCTATTAACATTGTATTACTGTAAAGGTATTTTACATTTTGATTTTTTTCTCCAAAAAAATCTAAATGCACTAATGACAATTTTAAGCCTATAAAATGTTTTATTTTTCCATTGGTGATGAAAGTTTATAATGTACATTGTCCTCTTCATTTCATCAGTCCTGACCATACTAAAATTTTTTGATTGTAAAAAAAAAAAAAAAAATCCTCAGATTTATCTTGCCTATAAATTGACTCCTGTTTGATGAATTGATATTGAAACGTTAGTTTAGGGAATTCTTAAATTACTAATTGAAGGAAACTCATTCAAAACAAAGGTAGCATGTGACTCTAAGCAGATTATTTAGGTGGTGACTTGATAGCCTCCTTGTGGAAAACAGCACCTTGTTAACAAAGAGTGTGTCCCATGTCCGTGATGCCTAGAGCCTTGATGGCCATTTTACTTCAGCTCTTCTTCTTTTCAGTATATTTTCATAATGGATGATATGTCATGTAGACCTTTTAACCATTCCAAGAAATAAAATTAGAAGACTAGTGTGATGTCTGAAATTTAGAAGCTCATCCTAGGATCAAAAGACAAGTTGAAACAAATTCTTTTTCTGAGTTCGATGCTTAAATTTAAAATGTTTATAAAATACAGTCTCTTTGTAACAGGTATTTTATTTGGCTTAAGACTTTGAACCATTGTACATTTTAGTCTTTTAGAAAGTATTTGTGGAAAGTATATTTATAGAGTTTCAGACAGGTACAGATAGGACAGTGTAATGAGCACTTTCTAGCTTCAAACCTGTCCATTTATTGGCCTTTAAGTATCATCCCTCATCTTCCCCTCCTCCCACCCAGCTACAGGAAGGACTGAGGTTTGTCCCATGCAGTCTCCATTAACCTCATCAGGGCAGGATTAACATTAACATTCCCCAAGTTTTGTAAAATAAACCCTTTTTTTGCTAGCTTTGTTTTATTACTGGCATTCCAAGGAGTTCTTACCTTTTTCTTTCTCTGACTGCCACATCCATGTAACTATTTTTTGGGCTATAATGGGGATCAATCACAGGACCTCATGTATGCTGTAGAAGTGTTCTAACACTGATCTACATTTCCAGCCTTCTTATGTAATTTAAATACCAGAGATATAATTTCAGTTTTTTTTCACAGATATATTGTATGTTTATGTACTGTATCTGCTTTGTTTTGCACATAAAAAAAAAAAAGCCAATGTTTGGGGATGAAAAATGTCCTCATTGAGAATGTGTGACTTGATACTTAAAAAACATTTTATAGTACTCATACTCTTTATTTAAGTATTTAATTTTGCCTTATCATTTGGAAATATACTCATTAACTTAAAATTTACATTTCATAGGATGAGTACAGATGCCATTAGGATTATTCATCTCACAAAAAATATTTTTAGGTAACTTTTTATAAATAGGGATGTTAAACATGTTACTCAGGTTAAGAGTATAGCAAAACAATACATGTTTTATTTTCTGTGTAAAATAAAGCTTGAAGTTCCTGGACTTCGGTGTTTCCCAGCCCAATAATGCTTCTTTATTGCCTAAACTGGCTTGAACTCCTGGGCTCCAGTGATCCTTGTTCCTCAGCCTTCCAAATAGCAGGGATGTCAGGTACACATCACTACACTCAACTCTATGTGTTTTCATAATTTCTATCTGTTTTCCTAATTCCAGCAGTATATTGTTAGATCTGTATTTTTCATTTGACAGGTCACATGAACCAACTCCAGTTAAAGTGGGACAACTCACAAGGATCACTAAGGGCTGTTTGGGACAGGACTCAAGTCCTCCTTAGTCCCTTTTTAGTAGAATCCACTGTCCCAGGCCAGTTTTTCATAAGTTGCTGGCCGTTCAGAGTAGAAGCCTTTAACAGGTGCAAGTGGCCCTTTCAAAACCTGAGTGTAAAGTTCATTATGTGCTAGTGAGAAGAGTTATGCATTAAAGATGTCATGGTCTTGTCCTGTGTAGACGGACTTCCTACCCATGCTGATGAATGAACACAAACAGGTTGCATTAATTTTTATTTCTCTAACCTTTAAGTCAGTTTCACAAATGAAACTTTGTCACAATTGGATTTAGTGGAAGCAGAAGGAATCAAGTTCACTATCTTGACACAAAAGAAGGGAAGAGTGACTTAGAAACGGCTTCATAAAAGATCAGAAAACTCTAAACACAGCTAGTCATTGAATTTAATGGTAATGGGTAGAGGGTTGTTATGCTTCATATAGGATGAATGAGTGAATTCAGCATTTTAAAACTATCTACTGGAGCATTCTACATGAAAACATTCGTAATGGTAACAGTTGGCACATGGTATTCTCAAACTTCCCAATTCCAAAAGCATATACAATTTTAGTCTAGAAAAATAAGTCAATTTTATAAAATTAAGCTTTCAGATCAAAAAGCATCCCCTTGAGTAGGTACAGACATACTGAAAAATAGCCCCTAAAAATTTCACTATAGTTTATGTAAAGACAAACATGCCTTCAGAGTTACTGAATGCTGTGGGCTCGGCCCTCAGCTGCTGGCCAGAGACTGGTGGATGGGTGGCTGGAAGCAGCGCACGTGTTCCACGGGTGTGCTTTCCCCGTCGCCCGACTTCAAGTACTTATCCAGGATGGTGATGATCTCATCATTGAGAATCTGGAACTTGCGAATCCTCTCGACCATTTTCTTCAATGGCTACAACAATTAGATCAGACTGTTATATATTCATTGTGTTTAAAAACCCTCCTCAGAATACAATTGTAGCAAATTGTATTGGCCCATATCTTTTCAGTATCATTATTGGGGGCTGGAGAGTGGGTAACAGCACTGGCTGCTCTTGTAGAAGACCCCGGTTTTGTTCTTAGCATCCATATGCCAGATGGCAGCTAACAACAGTTCATAACTCCAGTTCCAAGCAACCTAACACCCTCTTCTGACCTCTGCAGGCATTGCACAACAAGGGTGCATTAAAAGGATACAGACAATACACTCACACACAGCATAAAAATAGTCATTAAATATCACTATTGGAACAATGACTACATTTCCAGTTCAGATTTACTTCTCTGTCATTTTGATACTATTAAGTGTATCAAAGGGCATACTCAATCAACATGCAGTCAGTGGTTCATGTCAGGAATACTAATACCACTTAGGAGGATTACTGTGAGTTCAAGGCCAGCCTGGGCTATATAGTTGAGTTCCAGATCACTTTGAGTTACAGAGTGAAACTTCAAAAGCCAAAAGCACGAGATATAGACAGACTGGAAAGACCAGGAAATGAATAAAACACAAGTTTTATAGTATTTCCAGTTTAACAGTAGTGTGGACAGGATGCTTTGACTGAATCTCCTGCTATAAGTTTGACAAAGAATAAGAAGATAAAAAACAGCAAAAACTTCTAAGTGCTGCTGGTTCTGACCACACTGGGCTGAAAGCAGAGGTCAGAGCTTCAGATGTCAAGATACACATGAGGGTGAGGAGACAGCCTGGACTATAACCTGACTATATGTGGTGACTTGACCAGAAGTGGAATGCTTCAGGTGAACTAAATCCCAGTCTGGTAACAAATAACAGTGAGCACAAACCAGTGCAGCTCTTGGGAGGAAACATTAATGATAAAATGAAAGTGTGCAATGCAAAATGTGATGTAAGAGTGTTGAGATACTAGACTCCAAGGCCTTCAGATATCAGAAGTTACTGAGAGAAAAACTCCACTTTAACCATTACTGCCAAAAGTTTAAGTTCTAGGCTGAAATTGAAAGTGATCTTTTAATTATATTTAGTATTTTTATGTGTATGAGTGTGTTTCTTGTATGTAGGTAGATGCACCCATGTTGTGAAATGCCCACAGAAGTCAGAAGAGGGTCTTGGATTCCCTGGGACTAGAGTTAGAGATGATTGTTAGCCAACATATGGTTGCTGGGAATCAAACCCATGTCCTCTGAAAGAGCAGCCAGTGCCATTAACTGCTGAGCCGTCACCGGCCCCGAAAAATTTTTGAAAGTAAAAATCTCAGCCAGTTTTTAGTTGAAATGATTTAGTTACCTAAAAGATGTATCTGAAGGAAAGACTGGATACAGCCCAGGGGTCTAGGAAATGGAGGTGTGGGAGCTAGAATAAGCCCTCAGAAATGTCCAAACCCAATCCCTTGGACCTGTGGATATGTCATATAAAAAACACCGAAGATGTGCCTAATAGGGACTTTGGGACAGAGTTCCTGATTGTCCAGACAGAATCAATTTAATCATCTGAGCTGAATGCTTTTACTACTACTTAGAGACAGGAAAGATGAGGCAAAAGTAGGCTGGCTCCTGGTTGTAGTGCCCTGTGGAAAGCGTGTGAGGAAATAGTCTGACAGTAGGAAACCAGGACCACTTTTGTATAGTTAGGAGGAACTGAGTTCAGCCAATGACTCAAGGAGTTTGAAAACATATTCATCTCTCCAGACCTCTAGGGATAACACAGCACCATGACACTCTTTTTTTTAGTTCTGTGAGACAATAAGCAGAGGACCTAGCTGACCTATGTAGACCTAGAAGTGTGTCAGATAGTGGTGGTAGTTCTGTCATTCAGCCTATGGTGACTAGTTAATGGAACAAAAGAAAATGTGTAATAATACAACAGTAAGCAAATAAAGAACAGAAGACAGTCTGTTCTATAATAAAATTTTAAAAGGAGAGAATAGAAGGACAAAATATTGATAATAGCTGACAATTCAATTGCAAGAATTTCATAAAATGACAGATACCAAAAACAGACCAAAAAGTACACCATGAAGCAAGAAGACCAGATGCCAGTAAATTGGAAGTGCAGATCCTATAAGGTAAGATATGAAATGGATCTAATTACCTTGAAAAGAGAAAGATATTTTGGTGTGGTTTTTTTGTTGGAATTTTATATATAGTATGAAAAGCACTTTCCTAAAACAAATGTTAATAGAAAGATTATTGTCCACGTACCACATTTTTTATAATTTCATCTTTGCCGTCATGTTTCTGGACTTTGAGTAGATGGTAGCAGAAATCCAGCACAGCAAAGCGCCGCTGCTGGCCAAGAAGTACAATGATCATGCAGCCAGCCCAGTGGAGCCCATCGCCAAAGCACTGCCTGTGGGCACGAAGTGGTAAACAGAATGAATAAACAGGCAGTCTCCAAAAGTCAGTAACCAAGCCATAGAGCTACATTGCTGTCTTTGTTCAGACACTTCTCAGCCAAGAGAGTGCAGAGCAGGTGATCTTACTATTTTTGGAAAATGCTCGTTTTGGATTGCTCTGGTACACTGTTTGCTAATCTTTATTAGATCATAGACCTTCAATGAATAATGACTTTATGAACCTGCCACTCAGAAACATGAATTCCCAATTTGCATTCAGTAGCTATGGCTTCAGAAACTACCAAATACTCATCCTGAGCCCTTTCTTTGGCTTCAAGCAAGAAACCCTTTTCAGTAGCAATAAAGCAACTCAGTGCTTCATTTTTCCAAAAGAGCTTGGTTAGGGCCAGAAAGATGGCTCAGTGGTTAAAACCACTGGCTTCTCTTACAGAGGACTCAAGTTTGGATCCCAGCACCACGGGGTAGCTAATAACTAACTCCAGTTCCAGAGGATCTGATGACCTCTTCTGGCCTCCAAGGACATTAAATCCATGTGATACACTTACATTTCTGCAATCAAAACATTCATATACATAAAAAATAAGCAGAAAAGGACTTGGCCATCTGTACTGACTTCTTACTGTGTCTGTCACCAGACACTCCCCCACCAATTCCTCCACTATCCATAGAACTGTTTTGCATACTGCATACGTACTCCACTGTAAACTCATGTGTTCCCACAGGGATGCAGTAGACAAACTGCATGGCACTCCATAGTCTGTGGAACTCCACGCACTCATCCACGTGCATAACCCCATTGCTGGGCAGAGGCCCACGCCAGATGGGGTCATCCAGAAAGGTCCGGATCCGTGTAAGAATGACTTCAAACATAGACAAGCCACAGCAGAGCCGCTCCTTGGTCAGCAAGTCTCCCTCTCTAGCAATTGCAATTTGCTACAAAGCAACAAGGAATGTTACAAGCCATGGCAAGATACTGAAAACAAACTACTCTGGCTCTGTTTATGACTTAATTAAAAATGCTATGCTAGCAGAAGGTTCTTGGATGCATGAATCAAGCATCTCAAGTGACCTACAAGATACACTTCACAGTCAAAAATGAGGTACAACTGTCCATAACTGCAAGCAACTTTGCCTCCAGGCCATATCGCAATGTCCAAAGACATTTCTAGTGGTCACAATATGAGGTGGGTCTACTGGCACCCAGCGGGCAGAAGCCAGCAATGCCACAGAACATCTCCTAGTTCAAAAGAGAACCCCAATGGCAATGTTGTCAAGGGTGAAGTAAGCCAGATCTGGTGTAAGTTGATAGAGAACCAGATAATGACTTTGTTTTGATGCCTTGCCTTTTGTTCCAGTTTCTTCTGGTTTAAGAAACCCTATAAAAAAGTCTGACTTGTGAAGGAACTATGGCAATAGGTGACAGTTACTGAATACACATTTGTTCCCAAGTAAGATGTTAAGCCCTTTCAATACACCATCTCATTTAATCCTTGCAACCATATCAGGAAGTGGTCCTATAATGATCCCCCGGATCTGAGCAGCCTTTTTGACTTCACGGTGCCTTCTGACTACTTCAGCCTCTCCACTGGCCTGATATGGATGTCCACCCAGCTTGAGTTCCTAACTGCCACAGCACACTTACCTGTGGGGTCCCCAGTCTTTCAATCAGCGGGACGAGATGAAGAGGGGCATACTTGGACTCTAGTCTTTTCATTTTGGCATCAACTCTCTCCCCCTCTATAGTGGAAAATAATTTATTATGTTCTGCTCTTACATAAGATGAAAGAAATTGTTTAATTTTGTTAAAGAAATTAGAGATTAAGTTAATTCCATGGGGTGCAGATTCTCTCTGTAAGAGTGTATTATAGAACTAGCTCGTTTGCTATTTTAATTCAAGCTGACAGATTGGCTTATGTAATGTGTCCATTTGGAATCTGCTTTCAGTTTGGACTGGTGTAACTCTTTCATGGCAATAATCTGCCAACAGTCATCAGAGTAAAGAGCTAAGATAGTAAAAACAGATCACAGGAGAATTGATTTTATTTTGTGAATTTTAAAAAATTCTAAATGTGATCTAAAGCAAAAACCAGCACAAATGAACCTCTTTACCCATCATCCACTGTGACTGTTATCAACTTAATGGTCACTCTTGTTCTGTATAGTCCCACCTTCACCTGGTCACATGCTATTTTGAAACAAATTCTAGACATCATTATAGTCATAAATACTTCAGGTAATGAATATTAACTAGGGTAGACACTCCCCACAGTAATCCCTGGTTATGACTCAACAGATACCAACATAATTTCCAACACTGCCTTTTGGCTCTGGCTGCGCAGAGCAAATACCACTCTGTGTCAGGCAGTCAGAACTCCAGTTCAGGATATACAGGCTTACCTTTCACATGGACTCGTGGCAAGATGTTTTGGAAAGGGGCTGCATGCAACAGGTCACAGACTTCTTCTAGAGACTAAAGCAGAGAAGAGAAAGTTATATCAGGAAGTGCATTTCACAGCAAAAACAACAGAAATCTGATGCCAAAAACGAGATACATTTTTTCCATTTGGTATAAAATAAACACTAAGTAGCCTATATAGAATTCTCTGGAATAGTGGAAATTTCCCATTGAATTACTTCCCTGGCCTACTAGAAAAACATTCTTGAAACAGTGAAGCACATTGCTTTACAAATGTAGGGAACCAATAAACAGCCATGAAAAAGGAAATGTTCCTTCTAGCACTGTCCACCACAAACCTCTGTACTAAAGTGCTTCCAAAGAAAAAACCTGTCACTGGCTGTGAACAAGCTTGGCCTGTCTGAAGTGGGTTGACTTGAGTACTCACCAGACTTTGCTCGATGAGTAAGCAGAAGAGGACAGCGTTTCCCACCTCACGCAGGTTCTGGAAGCACACTGTCTTCAGCTCTGCATACTCCACAATGTCCTTCAGCTGGTGATGGAAGAACTCTAGGATGCCTGTGACAGCGGGAAGGAACACTGAGGCTTGAGCATGTTCTACAGCAGGGCGGATCTGCCATTTTGACACTGCCTGGTTATGGGGACAGTGAAAACATTCCACCTCTTGAAACCCTTCTTACAACAATGATTTGGTCTCCACCCAGGCACATCCTTCATAGACCACAGTACCTAGGCTCTTACCACCTTTCTCAGTCAACTCTGTATATTCAGAGAAGGCTATGATGACAGAAAATGTAACCATATCAGAAGTATAAAGGAGAAAACCACCACATCATCTCTAGTAAACGCAGACAAGGCATTTCATAAACTCGGTGTGCCTCCACAGGTCTAGGAAGGAATGTCTAATCAGATTAAGGGTAGCTCCAAAGCCCAGTATGCTTTTCCCCTGAGTTCTATAGTAAGACTGTTATGTTGGCCAATGCCTGGAAGATGTAACTTGACATGAGACGATACAAGTCAGTATTCCATAACAAGTTATACATCCAGTGCCAACCCAGTAAAACAATGATAGGCTTACTCCAAAATATACCTGGCTAATGCAGAAGACCAAGTAGAGCTCAAACTACCCTGAGAATGCAGTTTGATTCAGCATATTTCAAACCACTCATTCCACAGGTCAGCCTCAAGAACCACCTTCCTGCCAACCTCAGAGAGCCCATGCCTCCTGCACCTGCCATCTCTTGTCAGTACCACTGACAGTAGAATGGAGACCCTTCATCCGGGTCATCCTTCAACAAGCATGAGCAGAAGGTGGTTCTGTGAGCTTCTGACCTGTGTATGTGCAACGCCTGGACTCAATTTGGCCTAATTGCTTCCTCCTCAACATTTAAATTCCCACCTTTAGTTTTCTCACCTCAATATTACTCATTACCTTCTAACAATACATTGAAATATGATTCTTCCATACAAGGGGTATGCTGATGGTTATTTTCTTTTATGATGACAAAGTGGTCCCTTCAAATACCAACCATGTCTGGGAGCTGGACTGAAGACTGTTCCTCAGGATAGCCTCAATGACTAGTCACATATCAGCTCAAGTCACTTAAGACTATGTTCAACTGTAGCTGTGGTGACTGATTTTGACTGTCAACCTGATTAGACTGAAGGCACCCAGGGAACACAAGGGAAGCACACCTCTGTGGGTATCTGCTGTTTCCAGATCACTAGATTATGATGACCTAATGAATGGATTCATCGCTTGCCGGATGCATAATGACATTATGCCTAGTTAGAAGAAGCAGATCACTAGGGCTATGTCCTTGTCCTGGATTCATCCCGTATTCCCTCTCTCTACTTCCTGTCTGCCAGAAGGGAAACAACCTTTTCTACATGATCCTGCCATCATAATCTTCTCCCTCAAATTTGGTTCAAAATGTGGAGCCAAGTGACGGGGAACTAAACCCCCTGAAGCCATGAGCTAAGATAAATCTTTCTTTCCTTTAGTTGCTTTTCTCCGTATTTGGTCACAATGATGCAGAAGTAACTAACTAATGTACCAGCTTTCGAGAGAATACCATCAGATAAAAGTTTATAAAACGCAGTCTGAGTGTCAGAGGTTCCGACAGCCCTCACTCCTCAGCTGCCACAGTCAACTTACTGCATAGTTGCCTGCCTCCCACTTGCAATGTGTATTTGTTTGTTCTACTAAACAAGCAGGTTGTGGTTTGGGCTTCTTATCTATCTGCTGGGAAAAACAAATCTAATTCTCAGTATCTTCCCATGTGATTTTTTTTTTATGGTCTAAGGTTGGCTTTTCCCTTCCTCTGCCAATATACTCATGAGTGCTGCTATGCCAAAGAGACTCGAGACACACTTGCTTACCAGGAGAGCCATATTCATGCCGAGGCAGGCGGCAGATTTTGGGCATCACCTCCATCAGAGTTTTCACATACTGCAGGATTGTGCCTTGTAGCTGTGAGAGAAAGGCTGTGTTAATCATCAACCTCCTCCACTTCTGTGGAAGGCTGTGGCCACTGTGTGTTCTAAAAAGAAGTCTTAGAAAAGTACACAGTTATGACCAAGACTGTAGAATCAGTTTGACTGTGGAATGAACTCCTACTTGTGGAAAGAGAAACCCCTACCAGGTGTCTACACAAATGACTACATTCACACTCAAACACAGCTCTCTTTCCAAGACACAAGTGAACAGAGAAGGCAGAAGATTCAGATCCCCATGAATCTCCTACACAGACAGATCGTCAACACTGAGGGTACCAGCAGCTACAGGAGCGACAGCCGCCCTCATATGTGGACCGTTTCTGTTTCCTCTAACAGGCTTGGGGTAGTTTCCAAGCTAGACTGTGCCACCTTTGTGTTCAGCCATAGGGAAGTAAGAATCCTCATGTTTTCCAACTTAGAAGAATTTTGGGGTAGAAGCTGAGGGTCCTGGCCCAGTGTGGGTGGGTCCTAGAGTCAGAGCTGTGCAAATAACCAAACTTATACATACTGATTCTTAAAAATAATTTTTTAGTGTTCTTTGTTTTTGTCTGTGTTTTGCCTGAATGTTGTGTGCCCCTGAATGTAATGCCTGCAGAGGCCAGAAGAGGGCATCAGGTCCCATGGAGCTGGAGTCATGGACATGTGGGTGTTGAGAACTGAAATGAACCTGGGTCCTCTGCAAGAGCAGCCAGTGCTCTTAACCACTGAACCATCTCTCCAGCCCCTCTAATTATTTTTTAATGTAACCTCTATGTTGCAGATTTATAGCTTCACAGAGTTCTGTTAGCCTTTTCTTTGGGTTAATATCAAGACTGTATTATGTCCTCGATGGATTGTAGCTGTGATCATCTGGACAAAGTAATGCATATAGTCCCAGAAATATTATTAAGATAAGGAAGGAGATGGGCTGCAGCTCTGTGATAAGAGAATAGGCAAGTAATTCCAGCTTCAAATCCCAGCACCACAAAAAAATTATCAAAATAAGGAGAATGATTAAAGATTTTCAAAATGTTTTAATCAACGAATAATAGAAATAAATCAGGATGGCTAAGTAGATAACTCAGTCCATCAAGTGCTTGCCCCCAAGAACTAAGACCTCAGTTCAATCCCCAGAACTCACACTGAAAAATACAGGACACAGGAGCACATTTGTAATCCCAGCGCTGTTGGGGCAAAGACAAATGGGTCCCTGGGGCTTGCTGGACAGCCAGTGTAGCTATGCTGAGTTCAATTTCCGATTCAGTTCCCAGCACCCCTATGGTGACTAACAACCGTCCACAGCCCCAGTTCCAGGAGACACCTTTTGGCATCTGTGGGGCACTGCATATACATGGTATTCTTACATAGAAGCAGGTAAAACATTAATATACACAAAATATAAATAAATGATTTAAAAAACAAGGTTGAGACTAGGGAGATGGCTTGTAAGAGTGCTTGCTATATAAAAACGAGGATCTAAGATCGAATCCCCAGCAACCGTGTGAAAAGCTGGGTGTGGTTGTGGGAACCTATAAACCCAGCACGAGAGGGCAGAAACAGGAGGACCCTGCAAGCTCACTGACCAGCCAGCCTGTCTGGAAGGTGAGCTTCCTGTTCCACGAGGTACATGTCTCAAGGCAGTAAGGCAGAAAGCAACAGGGGGAAGTACCTAATAGCCAGCTTTTGCGCCTGCACATGCGTACATGGATGCAAGCACCTGTGCACACACACCCATATAAAAAGGTCATCCTGAAGAACACCACCCAAAGTTGACGTCTGGCTTCCAAACGTGCACATATGGGCCTACACACATGCACCAGCACACACATGAATAACCACAAATAAGTTATGAATAAAAATACAGAAATCCATTGTAGTGTTCAAATGATGTCACTTTCGCCTTTCAAGGACTTAATAAATAAGGCTTCTATGCAGAAGGTGGCATGTTCACAACTCTGGCTTTACTTATGTTAATCACAAGAGAAGCACAAACCACTTGCCTTACTAATTAACTCTACCCAGCTTCTTTTAGTCTGTCAGGAGCCCTCTCAGTGTGGCACTTGTGAACCGTGGCTTCACAGCCAAAGATCCTGGTCATGCCCAGTACAAGCATCTAAAGGTCTATAGATTCTATAGATTCGTAATTCCTGTGGTCAGTATGTTCTATTCCATCTATTCCAACACATATAATTGAGATGTGTTTTATGAAAATTTGTATCTCACAAATGGAAACAAGAATTTTTGCAGAATTGCCCCCTCTTAGACAATCACCAGCAGAAGTACAACCAGCCTGGGGAGGGCAGGCCAGGCCAAGGCAAGTGTCTCTGTCAAGCCTCTTTGCTCTGCTTTGTCTTCTGTCTCCCACAAGTCTGGGGCAACAGTGATGGCCTTTTATACGGTAGAGACTTCTCCATATAAAGAGTAATATTCCCTTAGCATAAAGATAATGTTTTGGTTATTAAAGATTGCTTCTATAGCCTGGCATGGTGGTACACACATGTAAGCCCAGCACTGAGGCCAAAGCAGGATGCCTGCCACAACTGAGGCCAGCTTAGGCTAAATATAGTGAGACTTTATCTCAAAAAAGCAAAAAAAATTTCTATGAACTCTAAATAACTCACATCTTCTACTTTGAAGAGACAGGGTCTTGCTATGTTATCCAGACTGGTCTCAAACTCCTGGGTTCAAGTAACACTCCTACCTCTGAGAATTAGAAATACTGTTTTATACCTTTACACCCAGCAGATCCATTCTCTTTAATTAGGAAATATGGGAAAGACATCAAAGTATAAGGAATGTCTGAAGAGGCTGAGTTGAATCATTTGTCTGTCAGACTCACAACCCAGCCAAAAAGAGAAGATCCCCTGGCTGGTTCTCTTGTGAATTCATGCCGTGTGAAAGAAGCTCCTTCCAGGAAACTCACCAGGCTCTTGACAACCTTCAACAGCTCTTCCATGACCACTGCGATGCCCTGGTAGCCAAGCAGCCGGCAGATGACTTGAAAGTGAGGAGGCCCCACAAAGTTCCGGTAGCTGCCGTAAATGCTGGAGTAGGCAAGATTCAAAGCCTGGAGAACAGAGATCAGAGTTGTCAATGTAGTTTTTATGTATACATGCAGATGATGTGTGAAGATGTATTCAATACACCCAACACCTTCAGATGAAGAGAACCAGCAAGTTTCCTTATAAAATGTACTGTCTTTACCCATATGGAGGCCTTCAACCTGTTAGAAAAGCAAGTTACAAGGTCAGATCCTGGTGAGATGGTGGAAGCTGCTCTCAACGGGAGCCACAGCATACTCTGGAGTTGGGGAGAGCATTCCCTGAAGAGAGCATTCCCTAAAGTAGAATGTTTGAAGATTTTCATGTAGGAGGGGACACGAAGTTTGTGGGTGGCCAGGTATAGAGAGCAGTCACCCCTAGTGACTGCCACACTTATCAGGGTGGCAGGCCAACCTTGTGTGCACAGTCTATGAGCCCATGTATTGGCTGTTTACATCAACCAAGATGCCCAGGTCCAAGCAATCCACAGATGGGATAACAATATCCTATGATTGCCACTATGAGACTTTGCTCTTGTGTGTGTGTGTGTGTGTGTGTGTGTATGTGTGTGTGTGTGTGTGTGTGTGTGTGTGTGTGTGTGTGTGTGTGTTGTGAAAATGGAAAGCAGTTATACTCACTGGAAACAAGAATTATTCCATTTGTGCTTCAAATAAAAGTGGGATTAGACTGATAACATATCTGTACTTATGTGTTCTAGGCCAGAAGGGGGCAGAAAGGGCAAATCCTTCTGATATGAGTCTGCTTTTACTTCCTCATTTCAGGGTTTCAAGAAAGAGAAAAGAAAGCCTTTGTTCAAGAACACAGTTCAGGAAGAAATCTCAAGAAATAAGTTCTCAGAGCAGGTTGGGCACCATCCTGGTTGACATGGATGCTGAGTCAGACTGACTGTGTTTAGGCGTCACCGCAGTGCAGCACTACACTTCCAAATCCTCGCTGTTTCACCAGGGCTGTGCACATTTCAAGGATGTATTTTTTCTAAGGCGTATTTATCTTTTCCTTCTTGAATCACAACAGTGCCTTTAAAATAGTCATCCTTTAGGGCATTGGTTCTAGGACCACCAAAGGATACCACAATCTCCAGATTCTCAACTATCTTACACAAAACAATGCAGTATTTGCATATAATCTATGTACCACTGACATACTTTACATAATCTCTAGATGATTTAAAATACACAGCACAATGCAAATGGCATAAAAATAGCTTCCTACTGTACTGTTTAGGAAAACAAGAAAAGTCTGTTCAATACGGATAGGATTTCTTTTCTTTTCGTCTGAATGCATCTTTGATCTATAGGTTGTTGACTCCACACCCTCTATCTTTGGGGCATTGCCCCCAGATGGCAGCTCTGGTCACATCTCAGGAGCACTCCTGATACCCCTCCACATGCTTTTAGCTTCATGTTTTAAAACCTCTAATCTCTCAACAATCTCATCTATTTTAATGCCAGGAGTGAGGCCAGAGTTTTCCCAACACTATAAAACTAATTCCAAATAATAGTTTGGGTTGGTTGTTCATGGTGTTTGTTTTGTTTTTTTGTGTGTGTGGGGGGGTCTTGGTCTGTTGCCCTGGCTAGCCTCAGACTCCTAGGCTCAAGCATTCCTTTTGTCTCAGCCTCTGCAGTAGTTGGGAATTTACTGTCAGTTTTCATGAAGATACTAATGGAATAGAAGGAAACAAAACATTTCCGACATGGCATGATATATCTAAGCTATTGCAACCAAAATGATTTAAACTAAACTTCAAGCCCAGTTGGCCTGTAGTCCCAACTACTTGGAAGGTTGTAGTAAAAGGATCACTTGACCCCAGAAACTTCAGACAGGCCTGGGCAACACGGTGAAACCATATTTAAATACATATGAATATAGGTCCTTTTTCTATGCATATTTCAGTGCTGGACTTGGTTCCCACATTCCCAAATCTCTCGGAAGACACCTAGCTAAAACAGTGCTCAGACTGCAAAGCAAAGTATGGTCAAGAGAGGTGCCTAGTGTGCAAAGAAGGAAAGTTACCAATGTGACGACAGTGCTAAAGAACCTCAGACACTTGTTCAATATAGACTCAGCAACAGCTTAAAAGATACTGCAGAGGGTCAGGGAGATGTCTTAGTGTGTTGAAAGCAGCTGCCAAGCCTGATGAACAGATATGCAAAAATTCTCAATAAGATTCTTTCAAATCAAATTAAGCAACATGTTAGGAAGATTGGTTTTATTCCAGGGATGCAAGTTTGGTTCAACATAAGCAAATCAGTAATGGAAATTATACTGATCATCTCAATCAATGCAATTCCATTGAAATCTCAATGAATTCTTCAAGAACTAGAAAAAAGCCAACATCTAAAATTCATATGGAAATGCAAAAATACCAAATAGCTAAAGTGACACTGGAGAGACGACAATACCTGGTCTCAAATTACATTACAGAACAGTATCGACAGAGAGCGGGGGACTGGCACGAAAGACACTAGACAAAGGGAAGAGAAACAGAAGACCTGAAAATAAAACCACAGAGTTACACCTCATTTTTGGCAAAGCTGTCAAAGGCATACACTGGGGAAAGGCTGGGAAAACTGGATATCCACATATAGGAGAGAGAAGGTAGATCCAGCTCTCATGATGCAAAATGCAATTCAAAAGTAGTGATAAAAGATCTGAAATTCTGAAAGTAACTGAGGGAAACTTGGGTAAAACACTCAGATACAGACACAAGCAAAGACTTTTGAACAGAGCTTCAATAACAACAAATAGTCTTAAAAATGACAAATGGGATTACATGAAATTTAAGAAGTGTCAAATGGCCAATAAATACTTGAAGTATTCAACATCCTTAAAATCAGGGAAATGCACATTAAAATTGCTTTGAGAGTTCACCTCAACCTAGTCAGAATGGCTATCAACTAGAAAACAAATGACAACAAATGCTGGCAGAGATGTTGGGAAAGAGGATCCCTTACGTACGGCCGGTAGGAATGTAACTGGTGCAACTCCTGTAAAAATTCCTCAGAATACTACAAACAGCACTACTGTATGACCCATCTATACTACTCCTAAATACCCAAAAGCTCCAAGTCAACATAACACAGACAATCACATGCTTACTCCTGCATTATTCATAATGGCCAAGATATGAACCAGCCCAGTAGTCCATCAACAGATGAATGGGAACAGAGTGGTCCATATACATAATGGAATTTTATTCAGCCATAAAGAAAATAAAATCATGATGTTTACAGGAAAATAAATGGAATTGGAGATCAGTATATTAAAATAATCCTGACTCAGAATGATAAACGCTATGTTTTTTCTCATGAATCCTAGATTGGGGTGTGCGTGAGAGAGACATGAAACTAGAAAGGTGATCATGGGATGGAGGATGAGATCTTAAGGTTGAGTGAAGGGTCACAGAGTACATGTGACATGGAAACAAAAGGGGGAAGGAAAGGGACCAGCCACAGAGGTAAGGGCAGCAACTCAAAACAAAGTATCACGCCACATTTGTGCGAAATGTCAGTGAAACTCACTATCTGTATGCTGGTAAAATAGTAACTTAATTCTTTTTCCGGCAGGGTGCTAAGGGCTTGGTGGTGCTCAAACTATTGGCTTCTTCTAACTAGGAAAGAAAAACAAAACTACTTCTGGAAGTTTAATGAAAAATTTCCTGTGGAAGCTAGCTAGACAGTTCAAATACTTCAGAGTTCGTTCAGAGAAGCCAAGGTAAAATAGAACGCCTTTCCCATGTGTAAGTGAAGGGCTGAGGCCTTTGATCTCAGAGCTATCCCAAGCTCTAGGGTTAGAAAGGGTGAAACTGATTTCTTCACCTAAGAAAATAAAAGGGGCCGGAGAGATGGCTCAGTGGGTAAGAGCACTGACTGCTCTTGCAGAGGACCCGTTTGGTTCCCAGCAACTCACATGGTGGCTCAAGACCAACCTGTAAATCCAGTTTCATGAGATCCGATGTCTCCTTTCGATCTCCATAGAGTTGTAACTCACATGTTACAAACCCACACATACTTACACATAATTAAAAACAATATAACTAATCTTAAAAATAGTAAGTAGAGGGTTGTTTTTACAAAGTAAGAAAATTGGTGTTAGGTGAGGAAATGATTAATTAAGGTTGAGTTTAATAGGAAAAAGATACTTAATTTGCTTCCTGTGTTCTATTTATTTACAAACAATAATTATTCAATGATAAGTGATTCACAATGACCTAACATTTTGTACTTTTATTTTTGTAATGAGGCAGTCAGTACAAATGACTAGATTGCTATGCTGTCTTGCTGATCGCTGCCTGAGAAAGGACACCTTTGTTTAGGGAAGTTGGGTGTTATAGAGAACTAACTTATTTACCTAGGAGCAAAATGTAGTATTCAGGCCTGGAAACTGGGAGAGAACAAACTCTTTGTGCAGCAAGTTTACAAACACATCCTCAGCTCCATGTCTATGTCATAGGCAGCTCTGTGACCCAGGTGTGGGCACCATATGGGCAACTTGCATCAGTGTGTGGAAGCAACTGTAAAATGAGATCATTTCTATAAAGGGATGTGTTGTCTAATGAGCAGGCAGAATGCAAACAATAAGAAATTAAATAAATAACATCATTTGTCTTTTACTATTTAAAAAAATTTTAACAGAAACAGAAAAGAACATACCTTGGATCCATGCAAATATTGGGGTTGTGCATTAGGCTGTTTATCTCTTTGAAATTCCTGAGAAAATGGTAAGACTGTCCGAACAAACCTAAATGAGAAAGATTAAGGGGGGGGGGGTGTTAAGAAAACCAAATTTAATAGTAATCCTTCAGCCTCTAACGTTTTCTAGGATACAGTTATGGAAAAGCTTCCAGTTTACCGATAAAATCATCAAATAGGAAAATTCTAGTAAATCAAAAACCATCTCATGAAAGAGGTAAATACTGTAGATATAGTAAATCAAAGCTCAGAAGGCAGAACAGGAATGCCTGGTGTCCTTCTACCCATAAACCCGGTCTCCAAGATGCTAGTCTATTAGCACCAGAGCCACCCTGAGTCTAAGGCATTCCACTGATCACTGGCAGTGAACATGTACTTGAGCTGCCATACTTCAGGTACAGAAAGGCGGGAAGGCAGGGAACACGAGCTTTGATGTGTCATCATGAGATCATTAGGATCATTAGTTATGGGCTAATAAGCAAAATAAAGTATTTTTCACCAAATGTGGTCAAGAGACTTTATCTTGATAACATATCTGGATCTGTCTAAAATCAGATGATTCAGGAACTGGAGAGATGGCTCAATGGTTAGGAGCACTGACTGTTCTTACAGAGGACCCAGGTTGGATTCCCAGCACCACATGGTGGCTCACAACCATATATAACTGAAATTCGAAGGAATCTGATACCCTCTTCTGACCTCTAGAGGTACCAGGGACACACATTAAAAAAATCTTTTCTTTCTTTTTTTTTTTTTTAAAGAAATACGGCCAGGTGTGGTGGTTAATGCCTTTAATCTCAGCACGTGGGAGGCAGAGGCAGGTGGATCTCTGTTGAGTTCAAGGCCAGCCTGGTCTAAAGCAAGTTCCAGGCCAGCTGGGGACACAGGGAGACCCTAACTCAAAAACAAAACAAAACAAATAAGAAATATATACAGGATTGCTAATTTATTTAATTCTAAGAACTTGGAGAACTCATATCATACTATAGTAAACAAAAAAGAAAGTACCTTTCAAAATACCATTAGCACTGATGTACCTGAGAGGCCAGGACCCTGCAAAGCCAAGTGCATTTCAGACAGAATGCAGCCATGGAGCCAGATTTCCACTCACTAAAGGACTGCTGTCAGATCCCAGCAACTGTAGGCTTCAAAATTTCCTAATTAATACCAGAGGAAAAACTACTCTTTTATTACCGTGCTAAGGCATGCCGATATCACCGATGCACAGCAACACTCAATTTGTGTGTGTTTGTGGTGTCTACCGTGGTTACCTGTCTTCACGTGTCTGTCTCTGTGTGTATACACGCTATTTGTGTAAATGGGGAGCGTGAGCATGCACTAGAAGTCATATACTTGTTCCAGGAAGAACATTACATCAGGAGGCACCATGACAGAAAACATGCTAATGGGCTGGCTGTGACAGATCAACCATGTGACCATGTGACTAAGGTCTGAAGATTTGAGCTGGGTGACATCTGTGGACATCCTGGGAGGGGAAAGCAGCTGGGGGCACCCTGAGCTCAAGCATATGGCAATTAAAGGCCTGTGGTTGGCAGAAATCTTCCAGTACTTTTGCAGGCTTCAACACTTCAACCCATCAGCACTAGGAGGGTAGCACATCCCTAAGAGGCAGACCATCCCAGACATCAACACGATGCGTCGCGTGAAAAACCTTCTACCTGAGAAGAAAGTCCATGGCTGATACTAAAATGAAGACAATCTTGAGGAAGGTTATGCCCTCAGATACTGGAGTCTGACAAGCTTGTCACAATCTCCTAATAGGGAAATTAAGGTTCATGGGCAACACCCATAGCTCCCACTCCAGTGGGCTCTCACTTTGCCTGCCTAGCTGCACTGGCCCAGCATGTCCCCCTGTGTTCGTCTTGATGAGCTGAGAGCCTCCTGCACAGCAGTGTTCAGTCTCACTGAAGTTGGAGACTTGGACTGTTAACGTTTGGATATTGTTTTCATTCCAACTGTAGCTTCTACTGGAATTCCAACTCTTCAAACAGCTGACATTGCCCCAGTGTGCTGAGGGGCGTCTCAAGTTATCATCTCTCCCTCTTGGGTGCAGCTCCTCCAAACTGGAACAATTTCAAATTCACTGAATTTCTAAAAAATAATATCAACATCCAGCTGGACAATTGGTGTTTTAATTTCAGATACTGTGTTTATAGCTTTAATTCATTTCATTCTTTTAAATGAGACCCATTTATCTCCATTATGCTTGGTTTTCTTAAAATCTTTCAACATGCTTCAAATTGCTAACATTCCTGTCTGCTGATTTCATCAGCGCCATCATTTCCATGCCTGTGTCTTACTGAGTTCTCCTGTGGTTATGGGTCACATTTTTCTGGTACTTGGTATGGCTTATAATTCCAGATTGGATGCTAGGCATTGTGATGTGTTTTTACTGAGTATCTGGATTTTGTTACTTTTTAGAGTGCTGATATTTTGGGGGGAGCAGGTAGCGAAGCTATCCACGTATCAGCTGGACCTTTTACTGATTTGTTTGTAGCATTGCTATGGGTGGGCAAAGCAGTCAGTAGTTTAGAACTAATTCAGCCCTACTACCAAGTGTCTGGCTATTGAATGAAGTTTCTCTATTCTTGCTGATTGGAAAGCAAATGACTCTCTGTGAATTAGCCCAAAGCTCCCCAGCACTATGGGGTCCACGTTGTTTACAAGAGCATTTTCTCTGAAGTTCTTTCCTCTTCCATACTTTGCTCTTCAAATTCCAGCTGTCTCAGTGTCTCCAAATTCCAACCTGTTTCTTCTATTAAGTAAAACTGCAAGCTCTACTTTGACCCTTCCAGTACTTGGTTCAGAGTGTGCTTCTAGGTAGAAAGCTAAGGTGACCAGACAACACGTCCCATGTTTCCTTTATTCACAGGAAATGTCTAATGTCAGGAAACAGGTGACTCATGTATTTTTAACAGTTTTTTCCTTGTTTAAGGTAAAAGAATAAAGACCCTATTAGGCTATCAGGCAAAATAACTTTAACACAAGATTGACTATATATTCTCAATCTAAACCAAAATAATGAAAACAAATGTTGAACTGTAATTGGTAGGTTTGCATTTCACAGCAGTCAGAATTGGCAATTCTTAAAAAGTATTTTGCATTTTGTAGAACTGGAGAAGCAGACATCATAATGAAACGAGGATTCTCCAGGTTTAAAGAAGTTTGAAAAATAGAGTGAAGACTACAGCATTAATGCAATGTTATGGAAATTGGAGATACCAGAATGTAGAAGGTGGAAACGCGGTCATTACAGATGTAATCAGTAAAGATGAGATCAGGAGGGGAGAGCAGGGCTGGCCCCTAATCCATATGACCATTTTCCTTACAAGAAGAGAACAAGAGTCAGAGAATGAGACAGAGAGGAAGAACAGCAAGTCACGAGACAGAGACAAAGACTGGATTGATGCAGCAGGAGACCACGGGATGACAGGGATTGACAGCCGGCACCACAAGTTAGAAAGTGGCAAGCAGGGATTCCACACAGTGTAAAAGAGAAGCATGGCTTTACCAACACTCCATTTGACAGCAGCCACAGGCACAGACAACAGTGCACATGCAAGTTACTGCCTCCTGTGACCATCAAAAGGGTCTAGAAACAATGATATCCCATCGTCAATGAACACACATAACATCCAAACACCCCATTTGTGGTGCAGAAGGTAGATTGGTGTCTATGAACCAATGGAGACATACTACAAGGACATCATTTTAAAGGGTACTCACTGCCCAAAGCAAGAACAATACAAAAATCAACTAAAGATAGTAACAGATTAGGGCCCTGAAATGGAATCCCTGACCATTATTTATCATAAACAACAAAGAAAAGACCGTTAACACGTTTAGAATTCCAACTCATATCTGTAGAGGAATACAGGAATTAGAAACTCATTGCTATTCACCCACCACAGTGACGACTGAGTCAGCTAAAGACCAGCCACACACGCCGAAACCAGTCAGCTGGATTTCGACAACAGATGATTTACATAGTCTCAGCTGACTGCCCTTTCAACTTACTTAATAAAATTTAAACAGAAAAAATGGTTAACTCGACAGTGGAGAAACTTGGGAGCCATGACCATGATAAGTAACCAGGTAGAGAAGTTGACCTGAGCCTTGGTGGGACACTGAATGTCATCTTGAGGGCAGACCCTGTTGCTAGTGAACTTATAGCCAAAGAGTCCTCACTGGTCCTAACGAAATTCCATTCTGCTGCCATGGAAGATCTGTTGTCTGATATTGCTGCTATCAACTATTCTACCACCAAATCGGCTGCCTCATTCACATTGTTTAACATAGCAGCAAAATGATAAGTGGGTAGGAAGGCACCTAACTCACCCATACTCCTACCTTTGCCACATGTTCAGAAAGAAACAAACAGTAGAGTCATCTGCCACATTCCAACATCAGGGAGGCTTAAAGTGGGTAGATGCAGCTTCAGCAGCCATTTCTAATGCACAACACCAGATTCCAGCTAAAGCCACAACCCAGTGCCCTGGACAGAACCATGCCCCTGCCCCAGGCTCCAGCCTTGGTCCAGTCACTCTGTCTCCATATGCAAAACCCTGGAAATCTGCCCAAGTCCAGGACAATACCTGCAAACAAAAGAAACAGGGAAGGCCTCGAAGATCCAGGCCTAGAAATCACAGGGAAGAAAACAGAGGAAGGAGACAGTGAAAGCGAAGACTATGGAAGGCCAGTGCCCATTGAACACACTTGTAGACAGGGGTATGTGGATATGTCTGTGAGGCTCATGGCAGACTTACCGGTTGGTAGAGCCATTGTAGCAATAGTTAGGCAGAAAGTCATAGTTTAGCTCCCAGAAGACATGGAGGGTGATTCTTCCATAAGGTGCAGACACATTGTGGTTGGCTTCCCGGAACATGGCATCAAAGCTGTCTAATGTGAGGTACCTGCTCAACAGCTTATGTGTCATGCGGTTGATTTCTAAGAGGCCATCCAGCTCCTATAGGGCCACAGAGACAGAGACAACAGGGATACGACACAAAGGAAAGAGACCTCAACCTGCAAACGCCATCCAGGTCATGTGGTCCCTGGGAGATTCAGCATGTGGGGAGATGCAGAGAGTAAGAGGCTACACTGAGGTAAAACTACCGGCATTCAGGCCAAAAACACACGCATTGTGGCTTTGGTAGGTGGTCAGAGCTTGTCTCCCGACTTGAGCTTTCCCTGTTCCACAGCCATACTTTTTGGGTCATTGTCATTTCTCCTCTGTGGTCTGCTCCACATACTCACTGCAGCCCTCCAGCCACCCCTCACCCTGGATAAAGTCTATTTGCACGTATCTATTCCCCCTTCCACTACCACCTGGCACGGCATCTTCTAAGCCTGTCTCCACTACCTGTAGTACAATCCAGCTGGCTACGCCTTTCTTCAGGTAAGTGAACTGTTCAGTTTTAGTAATGCTCCTGCAGTCTTTCAGAACCATGGGCTACCGCATGGATGGATGACAGCGCTCCCAGAAGACACGGATGGGTTATTAAATGAAAATCTCAGTCTGAGGTGTAGGTTACCTTACTATGAGTTATTGGTCAGAGAGGTCCCAGAGGCCCCCAACACAGGCTATTGCCATTTGCTCTTCACCGTCCCACAGGACTATATGGCAAGGCCCCATTGTAGGAGACCCCATATACTTTGGCTGTAGGACATAGAGAAATCAAGCCGGACTGAACTGGAAGCTCAATTTCAAACACCACAAAAAGAAAAGGAAAAAGGCCTGGCTCGGTGATAACCCTGATGGCAAACGGCTCTGCAGGGGCTCTTCTCTGTTCTTTTCCTTTCCAGCTTCAGTTATGCAGTCAGTCACCATCCAAAAATATTAAGTGAAAAAAAATTGAGAAATCAACATTGGGTCAATTTTAGGATGGGAGTAGGAGCATGGCACGTGAAGTTGGAGGCAGTAGTATCAGGAGTTCAAGGCTAGCCTCAGCTACATAGTAAGAGATCAGTCTGGACCACATGAGACACTGTCTCAAAAAAACAAACAAACAACAACCAAGGGCTGGAGAGGAGGGGAGTGGATTTGTATACATACATAGATGTATACATCTATGAAATTATAAATATATATAAAATATTTTTATTACAGCATATTGTTATAATGTTCTAGTTTTTACTATTATTAATCTCTTCCTGTGCTTAATTTATAAACTAAATTCTATCACAGATAAATAAAATACATTATTAAATATAATTTTACTTCTTTCTTCTTCCTTTTCTATTTTAACTATTAGAAAATTAAAATTACAAATATGGCTATATTGCATCTCTATTGAGCATCACTAGTCTGGGTTAAAATCTTGAAAAAGCCAGGCATGGTGGTGCATGCCTTTAATCCCAACACTAAGGAGGCAGAGGCAGGTGGATCTCTGGGAGTTCAAGGCCAGCCTGGTCTACATAGCAAGTTCCAGCACAGCTGGAGCTACAGAGAGACCCTGTCTCAAAAAGACAAAAAGAAAAAAAATCTTGAACAAAAATTTTAACCAAAACCATACTTGATTTGGCCAATGATAATTATAATACATGGACCTATTTCTAATCATGCTTGTGGCATTAGCTTAAGGCTGATGTGGCTTCTGGACCCCTGACTGGAGCTTATTCTTCAGTCATGAATAATTCCCTTTGAGTTCTTGCCTGCTTATTAAGATCTGCTGTGACTGCCGTTCATGGCAGCCAAGTCAGCTTGGCTGGGAAATGCCTGTGACTCACACTTGCTCTGCTGTTGGCAGAGGTCTAAGGACAGTCAAGTTTTCTGTCCCTCACTCTTCGCCTCAGGCAGTCAGGAATTTTTCCTTTTCCTTAAAGTCTAATATTTTATTGCAATGTTTCTTGATGTTGGCCACTTTGCAACAGTTCAGTCAGTTCTTCTAAGTAATATGCTATATATAGACACTCCTTGACTTACAATGGGGTTATATCCTGATAAATCCATGGTAAGTTGAAAACATCAGTAGACAGTAAATGGATTTACTCTATGTAACCTGCTGAGCATCATCACTGTGTAGGCCAGCATACCTCCAACATGCCCAGAACACTTACATTAGCCATAATAAGAATCATCTAACACACAGTTTTATAATAAAGTGTTGAGTATCTCGTATGGCTTATTGGCTACTATACTGAAAGTGGTTACATGTTCACACAGTCTTAAAGTGAAAAGATCTCAAGTGAAATCAGGATGAAATTCAGGGGCTCTACTAGCTGCTAGTCTCACTGCCGTGACAAAAGCACCTTAAGGAAAGAAGGGTTTTGTTGGGCATAATGCAGGGTAGGCCTAGCAGGCCACCTGCCAGGAGGAATGGAGGAATGGCTCTCATGGGCGTGGCGCTCCACACTGGTTGGTTGTGAAGCCAGTTTCTGCCCCGCACCTGGAGGGAACCTGATCCCCCTGGGAACAAACGGCAATTGGCTTTAGTCAAGACACCACCCCATAAGGCTGTTGGCTAACAAGGCCTAAAAGACTCTCTGCTCTTTCTTGAATAAATGAGTTTGCAACAGACCACCACTGCTGGCACTCAGCTCAACTCCTGGAGTCAGTGTCTTGATTCTGCGCCTACTTGCCCCCTCACCCCACGGTGGAGACCCTTCAGTCCCCCTCCGGCTGGCCCTGAGTGCTGGGACCCCCAACAGGGTTTATTTTGGTTGATGGTTCAAGGGTCCAGTCTATCATGGTGGCGAAGGCACAGTGGCAGAAGCATGAGGCTAATCATGCTGCATCCACAGTCAGGACGCAGAGAGCAATGGATGTTTGTGCTCAGCTCACTTTCTCCTCTTAATTCAGTACAGGATGGAGTCCATGTAATGGTGCCTCCCACATTTAATGTGGATCTTCCCATTTCAGTTACCCTAACCCAGGTAATTCCTCAGACACATTCAGAGACTCATTTCCATGATGAGTCTAAATTCCATCAAATTGATGATCAATGTTAACTGTCAAATCATCTGGACTTCCAAGCTATATTCTGCTTTACTACTACTATTTTTGATTTTTATATTTTATTTATTATTTTTATTTTGTATGAGTATGTTGCCTCTGCGTTATGTAACCAGTGTTATGCAATGCCCATGGAAGTTGGAACTGGAGTTATAGGGGGCTGTCAGCTGCCATATTGATGCTGGGAATCAAACCTGGTCCTCTGCAAGAGCAGCTAGTGCTCTTAACTTGCTGAGCCATCTCTCCATCCCCCTTTACTTTTAATTTTTGAGACAGGGTCTCATGTAGCCCAGACTGGCCTCAAACTTGTCATCTTTCTCCCAAGCCTTGGGATTACAGACCTGTAATGCCATTCCCAGCCTGTCTTCTGTTTTAACAATGCTTTCTTCAAATAGAAAATTTCATCTTTGTTCCATTCAGTTGCTTCAATTTTCTTTTTATTAACCTTTGTTGTCTATTTTCTGTATCATTCTTTCTCAAATTATTTTTTCTATCTTGATTTTAAAAAAAATTCCTTCATATTTCTCTAAAGTCATTATCTAAAAGGGATAAAACCTTATCTGTGTGCTCAAGTGTTAAGTGACAAAAGTTCATTTGTGGTTTTGAGGAGGAAGTAGTTGGCAAATGCTATGGTTTAAATGTGGTTTATCCCCACCAAAACTTTTGTTGAGGCTGAATTCCCCAGTGTGATAGTATTGAGGTAGGTGTGTGAATGGGGGCCTTAAGAAGTATTTGGGCTCCTGAGGGCTCCATCTAGATGAATAGATTAATGCTTTTGAGAGTCTAGACTAGTTTTCTCAAAATTTAGGTCCCATAGCACTGGATTAAACCCTACACTTGCTATAAAGCAAGTTCAGCTGCCTTGACTTGCTCTCGCCTCGCACCATGTTTTTCCTTGTGCATGTGCTATGGTTTACATTTTAAATGTTTCCTGAGGGCCACATGTTGACGGCTTGGTTGATAGCTTGTGATGCTTTTAGATGGTTAGGAAGTGGGGATCTACTGGAAACTGGCTGTAAGGGGCAGTCCTCTTAGGGGATTTTGGGACCCAGGCTCTGTTTCCAAGCTGCCACGAACGAGGAGCTTTGCTCCACCATGAATTCCCACCATGATGCTCCATACTGCCGTGGTTCAAAAACAACACAGCCAGTCAACCATGGACTGAAATCTCTGAAAAATGATCGCAAATAAACCTTTTCCTTGAAGTTGTTTTGTTTGGACGTCCTGTTGTAGCAGTGGAACAGCGTGGTGCAACTCAAACACATTCATATGTCACGTGATATATGTCAATGACTGCCTTATGTAAGCTCATGCTAGAGTCACGCCTTTGGATTTCCAGAACTGTGAGCTAAATAAACCCTTCTTCTTTAAAGTAGCAGATATTTTCTCCTCCTGGCCTCTAGAAAGGTGGTCTATGCTTCCTGGGTTGTCTCTCATGCTCCTTTCCCTTACTGTGTGTGGATTTGCCTTTACTCCACCATCCTTTGCCATTATAAAGCTATATTTCCAGCAGCACCTCCCACATGCAACTCTTTCTGGGAAGGAGTTCTAATTCATTAGACTCTGGGCTTTGTAGGGCCACCTGTTCTAATACCATCAAACCCTCTTTCATCTGGAGCTTCCTTCAAGAGCCCCATAGAAGTTACCCTCTATAGCCACAAACTGAGAACCAGAACCATCAAATGGGGGTTGCTACATTCAGTGGGGCCAAAGAATGGTTAGATTGCAAATAGTTTGAGCCCTAAAGATCCTTGCACTAGCTCAAGGATCACGCAATGATCTATAGCTGGAAAAGCCAGTCAGCTTTTGAGGGTTATTTGTTCCACATAAAGGGGAACTTTCTAGTCTATTAAATAGATGTCTTTTTTGACTTATCAAGAAATAAATTACTAATCATCAAAAGCACTTCCTAGGCCCAATGTCCTGAATGAAGGAGAGGAGAGACCATGTGGGCTAACAGAAGTGCACACTAAAATCCTCTTCTGGGGCTCCCAGAATCCTTTTCTAAGCTTCTCTGCTACTGTTTCTTCAGACAAAGTTTCTGTGGCAACATGTTCTTTCTATGTCCTGTAACACTTCAGTCTCACATTAGAACTTTCTATTATCTCTCACATTTTTAAAGTCAATTTTCTCTTCCATTCATTCTTTTCTGTTGCTTAGTTGAAATATTTTCTAATGTCCTGTTTTTCTGCTTCTTAATTCCATCTTCTGTGTTCAAACTGGCACAAATTCATCAAGAATGTTTTTTATCCTTCATCAGGAATGGTAGCACATGTAGTATTTGAGAAGTGGGGGCAAAAGAATCAGTAGTTCAAGGCCAAAGTCAACTACATGATAAGTTCAAGAATAACCTGGCTTCATGAGATACTGTCTCAAATCAAAAGAAAACCAGAACCCCAAAACAATAGACAACAACAAAAATATTCTGACCTTTACTTCCCAATCTCTTTGAATAATTTCATAGATTCTAATTGTATAAAGTTGTTCAATTTTGCCAGGCATGGTAGCACACACCTTTAATCCCAGGACTCAGGAGGCAGAGGCAGACAGATCTCTGTGATCTATACAGTGAGTTCCAGGCCAGCTGGGTCTCAAAAAGACCAAAAAACAAAGAAGTTTTATTTCATTTATTGATTTTTCCATTCATCTTCTATTGCTAACTCAGTATCTCTAAAGAGTTTGGTTGTTCTGTTGCTTTCTTCATAGTGTGGTAATATGATCCTGCCTCAGGTTCCTAGAATTATATACATACTAGTCAGGCACTCTACCAGTGAGATTGTGTCGGACAGCATTAGTTATCAACTTGACACACCTGGGTTGAGGAGCTTCAACTGGGGAACTGCCTCCATTTGACTGGCCTGTGGCCATGTCTGTGGGCTATTTTCTTGATTGTTGAGTGATGTGGAAAGAGGCCAGCCCATGGTGAGTAGTGCCACCTCAGGCAGGTTAGGTTGTTGTATACTGTATAAGAAAGCAGGCTGAGCATGGGCCAGGGGAGGAAGCCAGTAAGCAGCATTCCTCCATGGCCTGTGCCTCAGTTCCTCCTCAGCTCCAGCCTCAGGTTCCCACCTCGGGCTCCCTAAGGGAACTGTGACCTGGAAGATGTAAGCCAAATAAACACTTTCTTCCTCAAGTTAGTTTGGTCAGAGTGTTTTGTAACAGCAATAAAAGACAAACTAGAACAGAGATAGATCCCCAGCCTTCTGTGGGTTTTGGTTTGTTGGTTTGTTTGTTTAAGACATGCTATCACTACATAGCTTAAGCTGGCTTTGATCTCATGATCTTTCTGTCTCTACCTCTGCAATGCTGGGGTCACAGACAAATGCTACCACGTGTGGCTTATTACTTTTTCTCTTTTTTTGAGACAGGATCTCACTATGTTATTCAGGCTGGTTTAAACTTGTGATCCTCCTGCTTCAACCTCTTAAATGGATCATAGGCCTGCCCCAGCTTCTAGTAACATTTAATGAGGCCTAAGCACTGTGTACTTAAGAAAACAAGCAGTGGTGGTCCCCAAGTCATTGTTTCCACAAAGAATATTTTCATTTCCCTCTGAAGGCAGACAGAACTGGGGCCTAAATACTTGGATTGGGTAAGAGACAAAGGTAAGTGAAGGCGGGGCTATGGTTCAATGGAGACTCTGTATCCCTTTAACTTGTTATCCAAGAAGTTTTTGACTGAGACCCCAGTAGGTCTTTTACCCTCAAAACAAAAAGACTGGGAAATTCTGCTCTGAAGACCTCACTGCTTAGCTCTTTAGCATGCTATCCTGATCAGTACCAGAACCTGAGCACTCCAGCCTGCACCAAGGTCAAACTGCCCAAAGCCCTGTTTTTCCAGTCCATTCAGAAGGACTTGAGGCCTTGGCCTATCCCACATTTTTATCTCTAGCCTCTGTCAAAGGCTGGTCAACGGCATTTGGAAAGAGCTGTGAACACCGATTTGGAGAGATGTGCAGAGTAACTGCAGTGACCTGGGTCCTTGTGGACTCAGCTGGGGAGGCTTTCCCATTTGGACTTCTGAGGTTATTCATTTAGCCTTTCTGGTGGTCCCTGCAAGAGTACTGTTGAGCATGGGCCATATGCACACTCTGGACCATGGGCTAAGCCTTATGGAGGAAGTTCTTCCCGCTCTTCTCTGTAGAGAGGTTGGGTCCAAAGCAAGAATTCTTCCCACGTGTCCACTTTAAGCACTTGATTCTGTTCTATTCCCCTGGATTTAAATTTTTTATTTGTTTTATTTTTGAGACAGGGTCTCAGGTAGCCCAGACTGCCTCAAACTCACTTTGTAGCTGAGGATGACCTTCACCTATTGATCTTCCCGCCTCTACCTCTTAAGTGCTAAGATTACAGGCAAATATGGCTAGGTTTTTTGTTTTTAAAGAAAAGATCACACATGCTACTTGTGTATCACTGACACAGACACATTTTCATACCTGACTTGGGTAGTTTTTATTCATTTTTTTCAAAATCAGAGCACTACCTGATAATCTTAATACTTTATTGCACCAAATAAACTTCAAAATTATTTAATCAACCTCACCTATAAAGCACTTAGAATCTAGTGGTGATTACATGAACTCTATGACTTATTGGAGAACTAACCTTTATTGTTTGTCTATTCAAGCTGGGGATGTAGCTCAGTGGTAGATCAAGTACTTAGCATGTGTGAGATTCTGAGTTCAATTCCCACCACCAAAAAAACCAGTCTTTTTATCTTGAGAATGTTTCCTTTTAATCTATTTAAGTCATCCTTCTCTGTGTTGGAGCTTAAATATTTCTCTGTGTAATTTTTATCTACCAGATTCATTTCCAAATATATATATCTTTTCAGAGTTATTTTGATAGTTGGAAATTTATATCTAATAATTAATTTATTCCTATTACAAATCAGAATCTTATTAAATAAGTAATATATTATCCTTTTCCTTAGGTGTAATTGATACAAGATTAGGATTATTTTCTCTTTAAAGTTAATCTGAATTGCAAATACTGGGGTACTAGACTGATACTTGGCATAGGTAAAGCTCAATTAGTGTTCTATTATCCATATAAGAATTGACCTCCTATTGATTCAGTTTATTAAAAGGAATGAAAACAAATTAGTTCTAGTACTTACAACTATTGATGTCAAATCTTCACTTTCAAATCGTCCAATTGCAAGTTCTAGAGATTTGTACATGGCTGCTGAAACACGCTGTGTAATCAGACGATTGAGGTCGATTGACCTTCCTAGTAGCTGGAAGAAGAGAGAGAGTGAGGGTCATCAAAGCACAGTATAATCATGAAGGCTAGCAGGATGGGCCAGTGGGTAAGCACACCACTAAGCCTAACAGCCTGAGTTCAAGTCCTGGGACTTACACAGTAGAAGGAGAGAACCAACTCACACAAGTTGTCCTCTGAATGCCACACATACACACAAAAACACACACCATGATACCCTCGCCAAACGAGTTAATTAATTAAACCTAAAAATTTTTTAAAGATCAAACAGGAAAATCTTATAAATAACAAAGAGCAAACAAGCAGAAACAAAAAACACTCCTAGAAACCTACTTCAGAAGAGAAGACAAAAGACTGGGGAGACGGCTCAGCAGTTAGGAACTGGCTGATCTTGGAAAAGACCCCAGTTTGAATCTAATAATCATCAGTAACTCCAGTTCCAGGGGATCTGACACCTTCTTTTGACCTTTGTAGGCATTGCATGATACAGGTGCATTTACATACCTACAGGCAATACACTCATTTACATAAAATAAGACTTTTTAAAAAAGAGAGAGGGCTGGGTGTGGTGGCACATGCCTTTAGTTTCAGCACTTGGGAGGCAGAGGCAGGCAGATCTCTGAGTTCAAGGCCAGCCTTGTCTATATGAGCTCCAGGCCAGCTGGGACTACAGAGAGATCCTGTCTCAAAAAATTCAACAAAAAAAAAAAAAAAAAAAAAAAAGAAAGAAAGAGGGAGAAGACAAAAATTGTTTATGTTGGGCTGGCGAGATGGCTCAGTGAACAGAGGAGCTTGCATGCAGACCTTCGATTCCGGGATCCTGCCAGGTGGCAGGATAGAACCAACTCCCAAGAGCTTCTTCACAGCTGAACAAGCTTCCCTTGTGTATGTACACCACAGTTTTCTTCATCCATCGTTTAGTTGATAGCACTAGGCTGTTCTGTATCTTGGCTACTTGAATAATACTGCAATAAATATGTATGTGCAAGTATCTTTGCTGTGTGTTGACTCAGACTCCTTCTAGTACCTACCTAGCTTTGCTTGTATCTTTTTAGATGGATTTGGGGCTCTTGGAGAACAGGGAGACTCTCTGGACTTGACCCATTACCTAGAGCCCAAGCAGAGTAGGTTCAGAGATCTCCAATTTCTCCCAGGTATTTGAGGTCATCCAATAAAAATTGTCTTTCAAAGTATATCACTTTTAAGCAGGTAGTAGTAATATGCACCTAAAATCTCAAGTTATTAGGAAGCTAAAGGGAAAAAGATCGTTTAAGCCCAGGAACTTAAGACTAGCCTGGGTAACATGACGAGAGCCTCTTGGGAGGACAAGAAGGAGAAAGGGAGAAAAACAAAAAACTTTATAAGGAAATTCACATATCTTGCAACATATCGATACCTACAGAAAAGCTGACTTAGCCCACCATCTCCAACACAGACTCTGTATATGAGAGTCTCCGGCAGAGGCTGGCTCACCTGCACGTGCCTTTGTTTCAACAGTGTCTCATAGCGGTTAGATGGTGGCAAGTGGATTGTGGCTCCCTGGTTCTTGCATTCTGATCGTAACCGTTTATCAAGAAGCAAACTGGTACAGAAAGGAGACATTTTTCACACATTGTGAATTTTAATGGAAATATCAGGTTAAATGACCCAAGATTCTGTATGAGAATCACAAATCATATACTCACCTTCCTGCCATAACCTTGTAATATGCAAATATCTGGTCTGCCAGCTTATAAACAAATTGGTCAAAACATAGATTTACCTGACAAAAAAGAAAGCATGTTAGATCTCAACTCCTGAAACCAAGATCAAGTAACAGCTCAAAAGAAAAACAGCTTTGCTTTGTCTTGTTTGCTTGTTTTGTTGTTTTTGATAAGTTTCCTGTGTAGCTCAGACTAACCTCAAATTCAAGATCTTCCTCTGGCTCAGCTTCCTGCACCCTGGGACTGCAGGCATTGTAGGTACCATGCCTCATTTCAAAACCATGTTTAAAATTAACAAGTTGAGGCTCTTCGTAGAAACAAGAAAGAAATGATCTTGCACAAAAACATTGAATACAGAACATTGAATAATGTATGATATGGCCAGGGGTGATCATCTATTCAGAAAAAATCAGTACTTCTGTCATGGTAGCACTCATGAAGCTGAAGAAAGAGGATCAGGAGTTCAAAGCTAGCCTAGGTCACACAGTGACTTTGAGACCAGCTTGGGTTACATTACAACCCTGTTTCAAAATAAAAACAACAAAACACAATAAAAAAGAATCTTACTGAGGGACATTACATCCCTGCTCTCTCAAAAATGCAAAGGAATCTGGAAGTCTCTTTACCACCTGCTCATAGCAAGATAATCTGCATGATGTCTGGGGTCACAGCTCGTGTCTTTTGGAAGCCCTTGTGTACCAGCACCTCCCACGATGAGATGGGATGCACTAGGCATGAAGTTGTTAAAAAACCACTCTTAAACCTATAGCCTCACTTGCAGATGGGGATAGTATCACTCATTGGAACTATAGGGAGAACATGTGTGCTCAGAGGCAGGGGGACCCAGGTTCTGAAAAGAAAGAACAAGAAGGGATGTCTGTGCCCTTCACACACTCTGCCATTGCCTGGGAACCACGACGTCATCCCTGAGAAAACATTGCAAGGTGTTGCCTGTGAGGAGGCAGAAAAGACCACACACATGAAATAATCTGTTGAGGTTAAGCTGTCTTACATATTAAGCTAAAGAAGAAGATACATCTCCTCAGTTATGAGTATGCTGATCTGACAGTTCTATTTGTGGGAATTTATCCTTAAGAAATAACCCACTGCAACAAGTGTGATGGCTTACTCTTGCAATCCCAGACAGAGGTAGGAGGATTGCCATGAGTTTGTGGCTAGCCTGGGCTACACAGTGAGTTCTAAGTCAGTCTGGGTTGGAGGGGGAGGCCCAATCAAAAAATTTTAAAGTGTATACCATAAAGTTCAGTGAAATATTATTTAAAGAACCTCCAAATTTAAAAAACAAAAACCTAATGAAATAAAAGAGAGGTTGGTTCAGTACAAAGATCATATTCCTAAAAGAAAACAGAGGAGCACAGAGAAGTGCTTACTACTCAATGGAAAAGCAAAAGCATGCCCTACCACTGTCCTGGGCATGAACAGAACACAGCAGACAGAAGACTCACACCAAAATGCTTATTTCAGTATTTAAACTGTTTTATAACCAAAGATCGTTTAATTCCTTTAATACTCAGAAAAGGAGGAAATTTTAAGGTATTTAATAAGAGGAAACTGAAAGGAACCACGGCTGCTGGGCTCTCACCTCTGCCTCAATTTCATCATAGAGAAACTGCTTGCTGAACCTGGTGAGCGCATAGTGAGCACTGTCATTGTAGAGGTCCAGGGAGTAGAGGACGTACCTGCAAAGAATGCACACTGGTCACTCTCTAGCATCCCTGGCTCTGACTTGAGGCCCTGCACACTGGTCACTCTCCAGCCCCCCCGGCTCTGACTTGAGGCCCTGCACACTGGTCACTCTCCAGGCGCCCCCCCGGCTCTGACTTGAGGCCCTCACAACTCGGAGAAATTTAATTATCGCCTGAAGAAAAATGATTTTTTAAAATTTTAATGTGTAAGAGTATTTTCCTTGCATGTGTGAAAGTATACTCATACTTTGCAATGCTCGTGGGGGTAAAAAGAGGGCATCAGATCCCCTGAAACTCGAGTTACAGACAGCTGTCAGCCACCATGTGGGTGCTGAGAATCGAACCCGGGTCCTCTGCAAGAGCAGTCAGTACTCTTAACTGCTGAGCCATCTCTCCAGCCCAAAAAATGATTTTTTACTTTACATACTAAATGGTGTTTCTATAGAGAGCTGCATTTTATGGGACTATCACAGGTGACCAGGCAAGGGAGAGGCACATGGCTCATCCCATATGGAGAATATGCTCACAAAAGCCTCCACTCACCTTTGTCTTCTCCATAACATGGTTTCCACTTTTTTACAATTGTAAGTATTCAGTAGTTTGTGGAGATTTGACAATGTTACTTAGGGGGTGTGTGTGTGTGTGTGTGTGTGTGTGTGTGTGTGTGTGTATGTATGTGCTGCAAGTGTCCATAGAGGACAGAAGAGGATGTTAGATCTCCTGAAGCTGGAGTTAAAGGTCATTGTGAGCTGCCCAATGTGAGTGCTGGGAACTAAAGTCAGGTCCTCTGCAAGAGCTCTTAACTGCTGAGCCATCTCTCTGCTCCAGGCTTGCTTCTTTGTTTGTTTTTTAAACAGCAGTCATAAGTTCTGAGAGACACAGATGTACAGAAGATGGACCAAAATTAACCACTGAGCTGTTTCAAAACAGCTTAAATTTCCAATATCTTTCCAGAAAGAAATAATGCATGTATGTGATGGTGGACGTACTAGTTACCTTGATTTGATCACTGCAATAATGCTCATATGCATTGAGGTAGCACATTGCACCCGATAAATACAAATGATCACGTGCCAGTTTTAAAAAGTAAAATTTAAAAGACCTACTTTATTTTTTTTAAAATGAACTATCTTAGAAATGAATGAAGCAGATCATAAACATGTCCAGTACTTGGTTGAACCTAACAGACCACATCCTTTATAAGTCTGAGAAAAAGGCAACAGCCCATAGGCTTTGGAAAAGCCAAGTGAGCAGGTAGGTCCAAGAAGAAAGGAAACCCCAAGCTAGGGAAGATGACAGCCATTTCTGGCTCCTCACACTGCTCCAGTGCTTTGGAACAGGCTGCTTGCCACCAAATAGACAGCAACAATCCTGACCATCTAGGTACCAAAAAGGACCTTTAGGGCTGCCTACAAAGAACTCACTTGGTCACCCCTTAGTTGTTCACATGGCATACCATTTTTTATGGCTTTCTTTTCCATGGAAGTCATATATTCAGACTGACCCCACTGTCCTAGCCCAGAATCCTGACACCCAAAAGAAAGTCTGTCCAAACAATACTTCCTTCTCAGATTCATCTGGGTCAAAGGCCAGGCCAAGCAAGGGCTCTGGGCATAGCTTGCTTTAAAAGCCTAGGCTCATTTCAGCTCTCTGATCTAGGCTGCATCCACAGGGCCTTACCCAGTTCCCATGCAAACAATCACCTTGACATTTCTACTACTTGAGCTCCTGATTTCAGTCTGAAATCGAGAAACTAGAATTTACTGCAAAGAATATGACTTCCAATAAAATGTTCCAGGTAGCCAGCCTCTGCTGACCCCAACTTCTATATGCCTCTAAGAATCCTAGGTCCCTAAAAACAAAGGCCTGAGAGGCACACGCAGGCAAACACTCACTCCATCATCGATGCCTCCTTGGTCTCTAGGATGTGATCAGTCAAGATCCAGGGCATGGACATCTCAATGGGGAACTGGATCCTCCTGCCCATGGTCAGCTCCAGGAAGAACTCTCGGAACCACAGCTGTGAAAGGTCACAGCACTGCTGCAGTGTTTCTTGAAGGATTCAAATGATATTAGGTTACATTCCACAAGCAGAAAGTGATTCAGCACAGAGGAAACAAGGTGTGCATGCAGGATGTGGCTCCTCTGTGCTTAGCTCCCAGCCATGCAACACGGATGCAAGCAGGAAGGGGTCACCAGGCACATCACAGGAGGGACGTGACTAGCATGGATGTGGCTGCAGGTACAGGCCAGGTCCCTGCACATCTGAGCAGCCAGTGTCCTCCCACCAGGGACCTCAGCAATCCTTCTGGGCAGATTAGGGGACAATGTCCTTTTGAAAAGGAAAGGTAAATACAGGACAACAGGTTGAACATCTCTAATCTGAAAACCAGAAATCCTCAATGCTCCAAAATTTCAAAATTCTTAGGTACCAACATGATGTTACAAGTGGAACATTCTACATCTGCCCTTAAGTGATGAGTTGAAATCAAAATGCAGGCACACAAACACTGCCGTCTCGCCTTGCATGTCAGAGGCACTGCGAGAGACGCACTGCTAAGTGACTTTATCATCGTGTGAAAATTGGGGTGTGCTTACCTGTTCATACAAACTAAGATGACTGTGATATCGACAAGCAACATAATCTTATGGGACCAGTCATGTATATGATTTGAAGTTGACTGAAATATAGTTATGCAGCATATGACTATATAAAATGATCTCCACACTATGTAATGAAGTGTTTAAAAAACAAGAGTTTTGTGTTTAAACTCCTCTAAAATCTGTCATTATGCATAGCCAAATACCACCCTCTCCCACCAAAAAAGACATAATCTGAAGTATTTCTGGTTCCAAGCATTTCAGATGAGGGATGCTCAGCCTATGTTTCCCTTTATATAGGATCAACACCAGTGTCCCAGATGCAAGATTACATGCAAATTCAGGGGAGACCCAACTAATGCAAAACTAGAAACATTTAAAACAACGAAGATTTCTTTTTTCAGTACAGTAAGAGTATTACTATTTATTTCAATACCTACAGCATCCTCTGCAAGGTTCAGAGGCCTCCTGCTCTAAGCAGAAGACATAGACAGCCTGATGGAGCCACAGGCAGACACACGGAAGGTAGAGAACACCCACCAGTGCCAGGTCACAGTGGCTGGGTGTCACCAAAATGGTGACTCCCTTATTTCAGGGTACTTTTGCTACCTAGGCATGTCACTGCCAGTGGGGCATTCCTTCTATATATCAATGCCTAATCCTGATCCAGGTACAGGTTGCATTTGCCTGCGTTCTTGACTCTGTTTTTGTGTTCAGGTTACAGGGCCAGCCACGGGCCCGTGGTTGTTGTCCTTCTAAGAGCCATGTCCCATAGAGGCCATGGCAGAAGCCAAGGGTGGCAGGGAAGCTGGGGGATCTGCAGGATGTCCGGCCACCACAAAGGTTAGGATGTGGCACCATGTGGGTGCATGAAGGGATGGGCAAGTGAACGGTCAGGCAGGCAGAAGCGTCCGAGGTGGTGTTAGCAGTGTTAGGGCATGCCAGGCCGGACTCTGGTCAGCACCGTCTCTTACCACTGAAATTTATCAAGTGAGTGTAGAAGAATGACTCTCGATGAAATTTTTCTATGTCCAATATGGTGGGCCCCTCAAGGCTACTTCTCAAGGTTTTCTTGGAACCACTTTTGTCTGCAATGAGGGACTCTAGCATAGTTCTCACCATGTAAAGCTGTATTATCCAAGGAGATATTTGTGGGGAAAAAAATATACACGGCACATTAGTTACACCAAGTGGGAAAAGTACAGGAGAAGGACTGCTCCACTACACCTTGACTAAGCCCCACGTCCAAGCATTCAGGCATGCTCTCCAGGAGGCCTGGGCACCCAGATGGCCTGGGTGCTGCTTCTTAGGATAAAGAGCTACTTGTAGCAGAGCAGTTCACCTCCGCATCATAAGCATCAACAAGAAAAACAAATGATGTCTTACCACCAAAGGTTAAAAGAGGTGGATAGGTGTACGACTGCCTCAGAAACGCGTTTACCACATGCAAGAGCCTTTCCATGCCCAGAGACTTGAGCTGCCTCAGCAGCTCGGCAGAGCTCAAGGACTCGGCCATGGTGCGCACCAGGTAGAGCTAGACACAGACAGACAGGGAAGGAGAAGCGGGAGAGAGCCGTTAGTCACATGATGCACATGCCTGGGTAGGGGACACAGGGACAGGCACGCGGGATGAGGAGCGGGAGGCAGTGACGTGCCTCACACAGACCCTGGAGGGCCCCCAAAAATGGCCAAGAGCCTTCCTCCTGATGCTCTAGAGGCTCCATAGAGACTCAGCCATGGCTTTGCTGGTAACTTTCTAGAGGAGTGATAGAAGAGACGCCTCCGACAGGCACATGGAAGGAGTTCAAGTTCCAGAGAAAAGCAGAGGAGCATGAGAAGCCCAGTGTGAGTCAGTGAGCGGCGCCTCAAGGAGGCCTACACACACCAGAAAAGACAGCAGCAAAGGAGGCTGCAGACCAGGACACATGAAAGCAACATTTCACCTTTGAAGCACTCGCTTATAGATCTGACATAAAAATTACAATCATACATTTAAACACTGATCAAGAAACACAGATGTGCTGGTGCACGCCTGCAATCCTAGGAGGCTGAGACAGGAAGATTATGGCGTTTGAGGCTACCCTGAGCTACACAATGAATACCAGGCCAGCTGAGGCTAGAACACCCTATTCTTAAAATATCCAAAAGCAATGCTGGATGTGGTGGAGCATGATTAGATAATCCCAGCACTCAGGAGGCGGAGGAGGAGACCAGCCTGGGCTACACAAGACCCTATCTCAAAAACTCAAAAAAGAAAAAACAAACACAGTATAAACATGGAAACAAAGGCATCTACCAATATTTTGTAGACAGAAGCTGAAGTGGAGTTAGCCGACTTCTGCAGTTAAAGGAACAACCCAGATACTCACAGAATGTCTCTGATTCAGACCCACTTGGTCAAGGTACATCAAAAGGGCAGAAATGCCTCAGGCAGAACAGGATTTGCCTGAGCAGACCCATGTATCATCATTTCAGCCCTGTCTCATCTGCCCCCTCCTTGGCCCAGTGATAGGAGAGAGGGGACAAAAACCTGTGTGCTGGAGGGTCCCACAGCTCGGCGCGGCACCTTGATGTCAAAGCCACTCTTCGGATCCTTCTCACCCCGCAGAGCTGGGTCATTGAAGGGCTCGTGCCCTGTCTCCCAGTCACACACGGTCTTCCTGATGGCCTGCAGGACACTGAAGAATCCCATCAAGTCATCAGAGAGGGACTTCTACAATCGCAGCATCTCATCTAACAAACAGGCTCTCCAGACAGTCAACACACAAACAAGAGAGTCCTCTGGCTGAGGAGAGGGAGTGACATGGCAACAGTCTAATTCACGTAAAATTCACAAAATCAGAGCGCATTCTTTGAAGCGTTACTATTCCCAGAAGACTCACCTAGCTGCAATTTGCATCAGTTAGCCAGGAAACAAGGTTTTATTTATGAACATTAGTCAGGTGGCCAAGTCAGTACAGAGAGACCAGAACTCTCAAAAGCCCATCCTGGGTCTGGAGAGTTGGCTCAGCAGTTAAAAGCACTGGCTGTTCCTGCAGAGGACCTAGACTGGGTTCCCAGCACCCACATGGTGGCTAAACAACCATCTCTAACTCAAGTTCTAGGGGATCCAGCTCCCTCTTCTGACCTCCTCAGGCATTGCACCATATGGGTGCACTTACACACATGCAGGCAATATACATACACATAAAGTAAAAATAACAATTTTTTTTAAGCCCATGGTGATAGCTAAGTTCCTCCTGGATGCGACCTATCAATCCTGCATTCCAACAGGATGTGAAATTGTCACACAATCCAGGAGCTGGGTCTGCGTTCAGACTCACTGGAAATGTAACCCCATAACCACCAAGGCTGCACTGAATGGAGAATGGAGACCACCACCCAAGAGCAGCAAATGAGGATCTGAGACACCTGGTCATTTAGTGGGGAAAGTTCTGCTAAAGCTCAAGTATACTGTGCATTCTACAGACTCTGTGGTTGGGGGTGGGTGGGGTGGGGTGGGGTGGGGTGGAAGGGCGGTCCTGATTTTTTCTTTAAGGATAAGCACTATCTTCTAAATCTAGCTTGCCTCAAACAAATCTTATTTGTGAAGACTACCCCTCCAAGCTCAGGCAGGAAGCTCAGATGTTATGAATCTGAACACTGTTCAGAAAGCACAGCAGGATTCCAATCAGAGCACACACGTGCAAAAAATGCAGACCTCCTTTAACCCTTCAAAGGGTCCCTTATCTGAAACACTGGGATCTGACCAGGAGTGTTTTAGATTTCAGATCTTTGTGAGTTGGGGAATATTTTAATAGAAATAGGTTTTCTTAGCAGATAGAATCCAAGTCTAAACATGATAGCAGCTAAGCATGGTTGCATGTTCTTTTAATCCTCACACTCTGGAGAGAGAGGCAGGTGGATCTCTCCGAGTTTGAGGCCAATCTCATGTATATAAGTAAGTTCTAGGCCAGCCAGGGCTACACAGTAGGACCCTGTCTCAAAATAAAAGTTAGAAAAAAAAACCCATGATACTAATTTGCTTTATATAAAACTTATACACATAGCCAGAAGACAATTTCACACAATATTTTAAATAATTATATGTATTAAAATGATAAATTACAGGATGGACTTTTCCACTGTAGCATCATATCACCTCACCAAGTTTTGGATTGGGGGTTCTGTGGATAAGGTTCAGTGGCAGAATGCTTGTCTAGTATGTGCAAGGTCCCATATTTGACCCCTAACACTCATGTGCACTTGTTCTTCCTCTCTCTCTCTCTCTCTCTCTCTCAGACTTTTGGGGTATCTCAGATTTCAAGGTGTTTTTTATTAGGATGCTCACAGTATAAAATTTTGTTAATGTTAAGAACTACAAAATGATATCATCCCAGGTGACAAACATATCAACTGTAAAGCAAAAAGATGAAAACAATGCTATACAATTGTAGGCTTCGTTTCACAGAGACTTCTTGGAAAGACAGCTTTATATAAAAGGCTCACATAAAGAGGGAAAAAAGCTCAAGATCCTACTAAATTTTGGCAAAATCTATGTTATTTTTGCCAGACTTGTAGGACAATTTAGAAAAAATAAAAGCAAAACTGCTAAAGACTACATGTTTGCAGGAGGGAGAATAAAAGTGTGGGGCCTCATATCCCTGGATGCCTGGTAACTGGAATATGCCCCTGACTTGGGGTCCCCAAACTCCTTGGTACCCAGTAGGAAATCAGTTGTTGTTGTTCAGTTTATTAATTGGTCTTGCCACATTCTGTGTGGAGGTAATTCATCAAAAATGGGACCAAGATAAACGCACTGAGTCTACTTAAGAAAATGTGACACTCCAGCTCTCTGAACCCAAGTTCATCCCACTGCTTTGGGGCAAGGCCTGTAGGGATAAGTGTGCAAGGCTGACCTCTGGATGACATTCTTTTTCTTCTTGATGGCCTGTCGCAGTGGTTCCCTGAGGGTCACCTGGGAAAAGTCCTGCAGTGCAGCATAGACAGTATGCCGGATGGCATGATTGAAGACGCTCTCCATCCTTCCCATCAGCACCTGCAGGCCTTTGATCATCGCAATCACCTGTAGGGACAGGGCTTTTGTTGGCTGAGGGGTAATAGAAGACTGCCTTTCACCATTCAGGAAGTCTCTTCCTCACCCAAAGACCCTGCCTGGCCTCCCTCCTTTCCACTACACAGCTGCTCCATCCATCATCATCTTCTCCACACAGAAGACTCATCAAGCTCTGTGCCTGCGTGGAACTAACTTCATCTCATCGTACCATGAGGACCTTGAAGGTCATGATGTGATTGACTCAAAGATAACCTGTCCATCATGGCTCACCATTCCTGATGGACTTTACATAGAAAAGAAAAAATTCAAGGAATTCGATCCCCAGAACCCACGTTGGTGAGAGAAAACTGACTCCCAGAAGTTGACTTAAACACACACACACACACACACGCAAATAAAAGTTAAATACCTAAGAAAATATGAAAGCAAAGCAGAGCTGAAGCACTCTTGAAGAAAGCACAATGACATGCTTTACCAGACATGAGATTATTGTAAAGCTATAAAGCGGTGTTGAGAAAGGACAGACCTGGGAGTTGGGGCATCAAGAACTTTTGTCCATCAAACAGCCCAGGAGAGCTGAGCCACAGATAAGCGAGAACAAGATTAGTGACTGTTATGGGTAGGAAACACCCAAAGCCCACTACACAGTTCTCCTCTCAGATGGCAGAGACCAAATACAGTTCATTCATTGTCTTCCCACATCTAAGAAACCATGCTCCACTCACAAACACAGAAAAAGGAGCTGGCAATTTGCTTACAGGGGCTGCAGCACAGATTCAAGGAACTAACAGCCACTTCTCTCTGACAGATGCAGTGGGCTGGCTGCCTTCCACACAAAAGCATAAAACGACAGTCTGTCCAAGTTTTCTCTTTGCTTTTGAAAGGGAAGACAAGGTCAGTCACAGAAGGAAGAGGAGGCGGGCAGGCGCTCTCACCTCCACCAGGGCAAACTTCTCCTCACTGGTGTAGTTATAACGAGTGGCACGCTCGTACTCCTCAGCGTCGTCAGGGCAGTCCTTGTTGGAGTACTTGTCAGTTGGATGTACAAGCTTCCACGAATACTGCAGCCAGAGAGAGATATGCAACACGGAAAGCAAAGCACTTGACCTCTGTGTCACTAAGTAAAATTTTAGGCATTTTTATTAGTATTAAATTTTTTTTTTTTTTGGCTTCTCAAATAATAGGCTCTTCCAATGAGATAATTTTTATCTGACTAAAATAAACTCAAAATGGAAAAACTTAGGTAACTTAGAATTATTTACATCTTTATATGTTACCAGAAACAATTTTACTAACCTGAAAGATTAATGGCTAGAATTCCAAAGAATAAAATAGTGGTCAAAAAAAAGAGAAATAAGGCAGGTAAGAAGGCTCACTTGGTAAAGGTGCTTGCCACCAACCCTGATAATCAGAGTCTAATCCCCGGTAGGAGAGAACTGACTCCCAAAAGGTCGCCTCTGATCTCCACCTGTGAGCTGCCACCTCCTCCACCCCGAATAAAACAATAAATATAAAAAATGAGAATTAATGATGATCATAATGGCAATGTTTTAGCTTTATTTATGCCTGAAAAGATGAGGCCCTTTATTTATATCACAAGTAAATGGAATATACTTTGATTCACCTTAAAAACATGTATATGGATATATATTCTAATTTCTAGGGCCAAAGATAAAAAAAAAGTTGAATGATTCCTTCTGGACCCAAGAACTAAAGTTAATGTAGAAAAAAAATATACCATTTATCTAATTTCTTGACAAGTTCTGGAAGAAAAGCACTTCTAGCCAATCAGCAATAGCTGCATATTTAGATGCTTGAATTTCCAAACACATTCAGAGTGCAGTGCCTACCACTTCCATCACATGCGCGCTCCACTGGGACAGCAGCTGCAGGCCCTGCAGAGCTAGGTCAAAGAGCTTCCGGTACTCAGCATCTGTCTTCTGGGCCTCCTGACGGCCCGACCCTGTGACTACCTAGGGCACACAGGCAAAGGTGTTAGGAGAGAAACCCACAGACCAGTTGACCTTTTACTGCTGTGGAACACTGTTTTAGATGTGACAGGGTTGCTGTCCTCTTGACCATGTAGCAGCTGTGTTTACCCTCAGGAGATCCCATAACATCTGTCTGGGGGAGCTTATGGAGGCCCTGCTCCTCCCCCAGGATAGATAAGGGTTAACTGTTGCTAGGGGAGAGGGGTTCATGAGGCCTTCTGCTCCTCAGATAGACAAACAGTTAATGGCTGCTGGGTTCTTCAGTGGTGTAGCCACCCATAAGCTACCCATTTTTCTGTACGTAACCCTTCATCTCTGTTCCTATAACTCCAGCTAAAACACTGGTTCATCTAGTTAGAGACGGATGGAACTGTTTCCTTGACTGTCATTAGTGTCTTATCTTGGGGGAATGCGTTTGTGTGTCAAGTTGATAAGAGGTCAACATACGTGGGTTGAAGGAGCCTCAACTGCCTCAACTGGGGAACTGCCTCCACTGGACAGGCCTGTGGCCATGTCTGTGAGGTATTTTCTTGATGGTTGAGTGCTGCGGGAGGGCCCAGCCCACTGTGGGCAGTGCCACTCCTAGGCAGGTTGTTGTGTATTGTATAAGAAAGCAGGCTGAGCATGGGACTTGGGCGGAAGCCAGTAAGCAGCATTTCTCCATAGCCTGTGCCTCAGCTCCAGCCTCGAGTTTCTACACTGGGTGCTCCCTAAGTGAACTGTAACCTCCTCACAGCGTTAAACTTCAGAATAACCATTATGAGTCAGCAATTCCATTCCGAAGTACCTTATCTGAGAGGGACGAAAATGTATTCCACACAAGGAGTCATACACTCAGAGCATTATTAATAACCCAATGTCCATGAGCTAATGGATGGATAAGCAAAATGTGGTATCTCTTCCTAACAACATCATTCAGTTATAAAGAATGGATCCATACCACAATATGGGAAAACACTGAAAATAGCAAAATAATTCAGTTTTAAATATCATTACATCTTGAATGATTTACTACTGTGAAATGTCCCAAATATGTTTATCCATAGAGATTCAAAGGACAACTGCTGATGGGCATGGAGTTTCCTTGGGATAGTGAAAATAGATGTTAATGATCACTCAGTGATTGCATAAAAATCTTTCAGTTGTAGAACTGATAGTTGAGTTGTAATACAGGTTGAGTTATATCTCCATAAACCTGTTTTTAAAAATTAACTGAGGGGCTGGAGAGACAGCTTAGCAGTTAAGAGCATTGGCTGCTCATTCAGAGAACCTAGGCTTGGTTCCCAGCACCCACATGGCAGCTAACAACTGTCTATTACTCCAGTTCTAGGGGTTCCATCACCCTCTTCTGGCCTCTGCAGGGGTACACTTACGTACATACAAGCAAAACACTCATACACATAAAATAAAAGAAATAATTTTTAAAATTAAATTTTAAAAATGCACTAAGCAAAAGCATTCTAAGATAGTTTTTCTTCCCCCTTAAAGTCCCACACATAACAGGTGGGGGCGGAAGATCAGGAGTTCAAGGTAAGCCCTGGATAAGGAATGCGTTCAAGGTTAGCCTGGGCTACAGGGAACTCTGTCTCAAAAAACAAAACAAATAAACCCTATCATCTCTTTGTAAAGGTACTATGGCAACCCCAGCAAGAAGACAAGAAACACGTGCTGTAATATACACTTGGAGCTATCTGTTCCTCCGTCTGTCCATATTGCTGAAGAGTTTCCCATTAACACAACCACAACCTGAAATCATGTGGTGCTGACACCTTCCCCTTCCTTTCTGTCCTACAGGCTGTGTTAGCTGAGGGAACGGGGGTGAGGTGGCACTTCTTTGCTGGGGAATCACCCCAGTTCTTAGCTGGGGTCTGTCCTAGAGACAGATGGCCTGAGCTATTTGGAGGGCCAGGCTGTTTCAGTTGTTAGGTTCTATCACTAGAATTCAATGGGAGGTGGTAGAGATGGTCATTATCTTGCATTACGCGTGGCCAATAAACAGAGTTGTTCATCATTAATGTGAACCATGCTCCCTACTTCAAAGAACCAATCAGTTCCAAAAACCAGACTAATATCTGTGTTCCTCCCAATCACTCTCAATACATACAAGCTGTCTGCATGCTGGCCTTGACTTCACTGCCTGCCCACTAAGAGGAGAGGAGCGATAACCCATTGCTCTTCCTGATCAGACCCTCCCTAAGGCTTATAACTAGCTTCCTTCCTACACACAAGCCAAGTAGCCGGGCTAGGCAGGTGAAAGAATGTGAGGGCCGAAAAGGAGGGCATAGAAACCTGACCACAGAGCTGAAAGGAATTACTCAGGCCTGGCTGATGAGGAAATTCCCCTTCCTAACTCGACTGGAGGCCTACCTTCCCAGACATATATGCCACTGCCCGCAAGTGCCATTCCTGCCACCAACCCAAGGCTCCAGGTACCTTCGGCCTTGGAATTCCTCCCTTTCTAGACACAAAAGCCCCCTCAAATTAGAAATCGTCTTTCTTTGCCTAATATTCTCCTTTTCCATCCAGCTTCTATTACTTAAAACATGGTACTAAGAAACACAATTCTGTTCACAACTGTTCTGTGATTTTAGTTTTTCTTTTGGAATCCTTATCAAGGGCTTCTTTTTCCTTTTATTTTCTTGGCTTTTTCCTTTCCTCTCTTTTCCTCTCCTCTCCTATTCCCCCATTCCCTTTCCCTTTTCGTGGGGCTCACACCAATGGCCATATACATTAGATGAGTGTACTACCAAGTGAACTATATGTTCCAGTCCTTCCTCTGTTTTCCTAATGAAAAGCTGGGAAGTACAGACAATGCTAATCTCACTGCTTTTTTGGTTATAATGAGTGTTTTTTTTTGTTTTTTTTTTTAAAGAATCTAGGTCTGATACTAAGTCACATTTTCAAAAGCAACTAAAGTTAATATTTGGGTGCAGAAGAACACAAGAAGCACTCAGGTGGCATGTGGCTCTGGTATAGCCTAGGTGGTGGTACAGTGGATAGTTACCTCGCTATTACTGTAGCGTGCCAACTCAGAGATGAAGCGCATGTGGTCCTCTCGGATCTGGATCATCTGCTCACAGATGTTGTACTGCGGGCTGCTGCTTGAGGACGTGCAGGTCCATCTGGGTATGGAGAGAAAGCCCTGTGTTGCCCGAGGCACCAGCACAGTGCCCACTAGAGCATCAGCTGGAGCAGGTGAAGACACTGGTGCTAGGACCATTCAAGGTTTAACAGTTACTTTTTACATTTTATTACTTTTACTTTTATGAGTATGTGTATTGTCTGCATGTGTTTAAGTGCACCTGTGTTGTACAATGTCCACAGAGTTCAGAAGAGGGCGTTGGATCCCCTGGAATTGGATGGTTGTTAGCTGCCATGTGGGGTGCTGAGATTCAAACCCAGGTCCCCTGCAAAAGCAGCCAGTGCTCTTAACTGTTGAACCATCTCTCCAGAACTGGTTTCATACTTCTTAAAGGGTTGTTTAAAATAAAACAAAGAATATTACATGGAGACCACCTGAGGCTTATAACACCTGAAGGATGTGCCATATGGCCTTCAACGACAACTGACTCCCTAAGAATAAGATATAACTTTGTCTAAACCACAGCTTAGTCATGACTATACATTGCTTCTGGGTGTGAGCTCTCCACAAGTCAATAAAAGCATGCTATGAGATGCAATGGGCTATGTGGGATATACAACCCAAATGCTGTATAATTGTAATCAGCTGTAATGGTAAGTCATGAACCCTGATGGCAGAACTTACAGAGCAGATGTTCTAGGAGAGCCACACTGTCCACTGTCTCTGTCATATCTGTCACAGTCATCATCTTTATTTTTTTAAAGGCATTCATAAAGATTATGCTCAGCTTTACAGATCTTACAAAAACGTGTCTGGATTGGTTTAGCTGTCACCTAACAGCTTCGTAAACTGTTAAAATGCACGCACAGCCCCTGCTCCTCTCCAAGGTTGGCTGGTAAGGACATAACAGCACACCAGTAGTCCTAGAGAGACATTCTTAGCCAGCACTGTCTAGTAGAAATCCTTAGAAAGACAAGAATGTTTTAAGTCTGTGATGTCCAATATGGTTGTCACTGACCGCTAAACATTCAAAATGAGATTTGCTTTATTAAGGAAATAAAAATGCTCAAAAAAGTGCATTCAGCTGCACTTGATCATGCCTAGAGTATGGGACATTCATAGATCTGTGCAAAGATGTGATGGAGCTGCTGCAGAAAGGCCCAGCAGGAAGCTCCAGCAGGTGGTTTAACATTCTCCCTACCGAGATTTATTCTCCTCATAGTGGGCGCTGGTCTTGATGTATCTGGCCAGTTCTATTTGCATGTCACCGAAGAGTGGAACCACCTGCAGCTGCTGCACTCACAGAACAGACAAAAGAGGCCATTATGTATACTTAGTATCATCAGATAAACAAGCACCAGGAAAATGACTAACATAATTACTAGCTTGGGTCGGCTGCCACCTCTGTAAACCATTTAGTCTGTAAATAACTTCTATACCCACTCTGAAGAGAACAAAGCACGATTTAAGAACCAATTTACAGAAAAAAAAAGTTCAAAGAACTAACCTACCTTGCTGCTACAATCACAGTTGCATTTCCGTATACCAGTAACAGAGATGAAAATTTACAGGCAAACAGTTTACAATAGATCAAAATGTGCATGAACAAAGATGTATAAAACCCAAATTATAGAGAAAGTTCTCAGTGAATGGAGCAGTATATCACGTCCATATATTCCAAGGCTCAATATTTTATTTTATTGTTTTCATTTATTTTGTTCTTTTGTTGTTGTTAGGGGTCAAAATCCAGGATCATGTGAATGTTAAGTAAGCACTACTCTACCAAGTTACACACCCAGTTCAGGTCTATGTATTACAGGATCCCAATCAAGATTTCAGGAGGAAAATATTTTGTGTTTAAAATAAATCTGGAAAGGTAATGGGTTGATTTCTAAGAGTACTTTAAAGGCAAAACCGGAAAATAAACTCTTCTAGACAGGCACACCTGGTAGAAACTTCAGCTGTTAAGGCAGTGTGGCCCTGGATCAAGGAAGGAAGCCAGAAGACAGGACAGAGAGCCAGGACAGATCCACAGACAGACTGATTTATGAGCTTGGTGAGGCTGCAGAGCAATGGAGAAACAGAGGGTCTTTGTAACAAAGAAGCATGTTAACTGGGTATCTATACTAGAAAAAAAAAAACAAGAATGCTAACCTTTATCTTATACCAAACAGTTTCAGAAAGGGATTATAGATCAAAATGTGAAAAGAGCCAGAATGCCTCTACAAGGAAACATAGTAGAAAATTCTTGTGATGCCTCTGTCTTCAGAGATTCCTTAAAGTGATGTTAATGAAAAGACTGACGTATCAAGAGAACACTAATGTCAAGAACTTCTGTTCATCAAATGGCACCAGAAGTGGGGGAGGGGGCACTGAGAATGCAGCTCAACGACAGAATGTATAATTAGCATGTATGGGTCCTAGGTTCAGCAGCAAAAGAAAATAAAGAAAATGAGTAGGAGGCAGAGGAAAGTTGAGATGAAGCCTAAGGATATGAAATTTCAGCTCCACAGGACCAAAAAAGAAAAGAAAAATTGTTGAGGAGTTAATGTACAGCATGCTGACATTTAACAATGCTATACTGTATGCTTGAAATGTTCTCATCACAAAAATAAGTATAAGCTCAACCAAATCCCTTCACAATGAAATCATGTATTAAACATAACATAACATATGCCACAAATATATACAGCATTTATTTGTCAATTATATTTTAAAGGTGAAAGGTGGGTCACAGAAAAGGAGGTCTGTGTTTTTGAATACATTCATCTAACGTATATAGAGAGCATATAAAGAACTACAAATCAGTTGAGAAAAAGAAGACACAGAACAGCATGAACAAATGAACACACAGAGGCTAATAAAAGGAAAAGCATTCGGGACACATCAGTCAATAAAAACACAGCAATGAGGTTAGAGACACGGTTCAGTGGGGAAGGACCCGAGTTCATGTGCACCTTCTTGCACACATCTACACAAGCACATACATGCTGCACACATACACAAATAGACAAAAAACAGGAAGACCAAGCATCACCAGAGCAGCACTTACCTACCTTGTCTGACAGTTGGCTATTTGGAATTGTGAAGGATAATTTGACATTTTTCTTTTCTAATCTCCAGCACAGCTCCAAGCTCCACCTTTCCATACCCACCACCAGGACCTGAAACTGTCAACTCTAGGAGATCTTTTGGTGGGGTATCTACCCCCATTTGGGATTATTTGGGGTTTCTGAAAAACTTTAGCATGATACAACTTTAAGCAATCTCCTTATGCAGTCAGTGAGCTGAATCTGACCATTTCAGGTATAAACTTGTTATACTTTTCTGTGGGCGACTGGACCCCCTCTCCGAGAAACAGCAAAACAGAGGGCCATGTTCACCAAGACACAGCTAGATGGGCTGGAAGCATGGTTTGCCAAGACTGAGTACCTGGATATCATCACATGAGAGACGGTACTGAAAATCAACCTGCCTGAGTCCAGGGTACAGGCACAGTTTGAGAATCAAAGTGTTCTGGGAGACAGAGACAAGCACATCTCTGTGATATCATAGCTAGTCCGATCTACATAGTGACTTCCAAACTAGCTGAGGCTACAAGGGGACCCTGTCTCAAAAAAAAAAAAAAAAAAAAATCTAAGCACTAAATGTCACCACCACCAGCAGCAATAACAGAATAAAGGGACAACAAAGTGAGATCTGCCCAAAAGGATATTTCAGTGTAGAAAGCGAGAAACAAACCACTATTTGGTTTGTTTGTTTGTTTGTTTGGGTCTTTTTGAGACAGGGTCTCCCTGCAGCCCAAGCTGGCCTGGAACTCACAGAGGAGTGAGAACTCCTCTGCCTCCCAAGTGCTGGGATTAAAGGCATACACGCCACAACCAGTGAACTCCACTATTTTTTTGAAGCCCAGCTTCTGTCTCCAGTCAGATTCCTGTCTACCAGCTCCTATAGGAAGCAAAGGTCCCTATGCCATGACTGTCTGGAGGCTCTGGGCCAATCAAGCATCTGCTAGCTCAATTTCCTATTTGGGGGGCAAAGACTGTGGATTTTCTTTTTGTTTAATTGTTTATTATCATGTGATGGGGGAGCACACCCATGCCACAGCAAACAGGTAGAGGTCAGAGGAGAACTTTCAGAGTCAGGTCTCTCCTTCCACCTTAAGGCAGGATGTCTCTTGTTTCTGCTGCTCTGCACACTCAAGGCTCGCTGACCTGTGAGCTTCCAGGAGATTCTCAAGTCTCTACTTCCCATCTAGTCATAGAAGTGCTAGGATTATAGACGCATGGTACCGCATCTGGCTTTTTATGTGGATTCTGAGGATGGAACTCAGGTCATGGGGTTTGTATAGCAGGGACTTTTAACCTGCTAATCCATTGTCCCAGCCCTGGACTATGGATCTCTATTTGACCCCTTATGCATCAGCAGCTTCCTGGACCAGGGGTCAGGACTTTGTCCTACAGGTACCAATGCAATTACTAACTATCTCAATCAATCCCCAGCTCCACCTTCTATTCAGGCATATAGAAGTTCAAGCTTGAGTGTTAACCAATATTGCCTGGATGTTAAGGACCAAACTGCCTCCTGGAAGCTTAACTTCAATACTGATTGCTTAAATTATAAGGAGTAGACATCCAGGAATGGTAGCATGTACCTTTAGTCCCAGCTCTCCCAAGGCAGAAGCAAGGGGAAATCTATGAATTTAAGGCTAGCCTTGTCCACATAGGACACTCCAGGCCAGCCAGGGTTACATAGTTAGACCTTGTCTCAAAAAACAAAACAAAGAACAGACATCCTCATGGAAATTCCTGGTTTTATGAAGAGCAGTAGAATCTTTTAGTGGGTGATTTTTAAATATGCTGAGCAAGACATTTAAGCTAGGCACTAGTTTTAAAAAGTTAGATGAGATGATGCTCAGATTCTTCTGATCAAAGTTCCCCAAGGCACAGAAGGAAATATGAAAGGCGTTAGGGGGCTACCATCAACACTAGGCACAGACAGACCAGCGTAAGAGCTTGTTGTCTCATGTCATTGGCAAAGTGAGTGATCAAACACACTCTAACCACATGGAACCAAACCCCAGTAGAAATAAAAACCAAACAAAACTAAGTTGTGAGGGAAGAAAGATCACTGCTTCCATAAGCAGGAGTGATTCAATGTTTTGGCCAATTCTTGGCTAAATCTTAGGAATGAAGGGTCTCAAGTTCATTCACATTTCATGATCAATTGGTAGTTGGCAGTGAAATACTATTTGAGGCTGTATGAATTATATAATTGATTGTCTTAGATGCATTCATTTATTTTAAAAAATGTTCATGGTAACAGAGGGAAGGTAGGGAGCATACAATATTATTTGTATAAAAACTTAAAAATAAGTTAATTTTTAAAATGTCAAAAAAGAGTTAATATGTCATTTAAAAGAAAATTTATGTATCTTCTATAAATGGTACATGTGTGGTTGGTCTCTCCTAGCCCCATGTGGCCTAGAACTTACTATGCAGACCAGGCTGGCCTCCATCTCACAGAGATCCACCTGCCTCTACCTCCCAAGTGCTAGAATTAAAGGCATACACCACAGCCCCTAGTGTTCATCTGTGGTTTTTAAAGTGCTCGACTTCAACATCATGACCTTATCAGGATGGTGTTATAAACCTTAATCCCAAGATTAAAGAGCACTCAGGAGGCACAAGCAGGAGGAACTCTGTGAATGTGAGGACAGCCTGGGCTACAGGCCAGCTAGGGCTACATAGTGAGACTCTGTCTGAAACCTCCTGACCATCACCATGATCTCCTCTTATTGCATGCAACCTTCAACTCCACCTCTGTGAGGGTCTTCGGTGATTAAATAGGTTATAATTACAAAGAAAATTCAGAGCAATTGCATACTGATCTAGAAAGATCACTTTTGGCTGGAGGTGTGGTACATGGAATTTTATGATAAAATGTCTCTGGACAAGGGGAGTGACAGGAGAGAAGCAAAAGATACTAATTTATTTGTAATTTATGACTATTAAGCCTGGCAGTAAAGAGACTTCAGTCAAATGCTCAGAAGAACTTATTTGTTACATTTATTTGTTATATACAGAGTCTCTCTAGCCCTAGCTGGACTGGAACTCATTATGAAGACAAGTCTGGTCTTGATCTCAGATAGATCCTCCTGCCTTCCAAGTACTGGAATTAAAGGCATGCACCACCGACCTCAATCTTATTTATTTATTTAATATGTGTCTATGTGTGGGTACATGCATATATGTATAGGTGTGCACATGCCACGGGGCGAGTATGAAAATAAGAGACAACTTTCAAAGTTGGTTCTCTCCTTCCTCCATGTAAGTCCTGGGGATCAAACTCAGGTCATCAGCTTAGGAACAAGTGCCTTTCCCCACTGAGCCAGCTCGCCAGCACTCAGAAGAACTTTTAAACTGAGATCGTTATTGCGTCTGTCCATAGACATCAACTGGAAGTTATATATGCATAAACCTTTTTCTTCCTGGATCTGACAAGAATGTATAATTATATTAAAGTGGCTCTAGCACAAAATAAAAATAAAATAAGAAGTAAATTGAAGAACTATAACCCTAGGCTCCTGGCAAGGATGCTTTGCACACAGAAGGTTGGGCACAAGCAGTCAGATTCCAAAGAGAACAAGCGGTAAATACGATATTCAACTGACACATCAAACTGACACAGGGGAGCAGGAAAGAGAGAGCTGCCAGCCTTGCAGATGGATACTGAGCCTCCACGACCTTCCTTTACCTTATTATTTCCTGACGTGTATCATAATTGCACAGGTGTTCGGTTGGCGAAAATTCAAGCCACCTGTGTCAATAAAAACTTTTTTTTTTCAATACTGGGAACTGAACAAAAACCTTTGTCAAAAAGGGGCTGGAGAGATGGCTCAGCAGTTACGAGCACTTGCTGCTTTTCCAGAAGACCCAGGTTCTGTTCCAGTACCCACACTGTAACTAACACCCAGCCTTAACTCCAATTCTGGGGGATTTGATGCCCTCTTCTTGCCTCCGTGAGCACTAGGCATGCACGTGGTGCACTTTCAACATGCAGGCAAAACACCCACACACATTCAAAAAAAGTCTTCAAAAATAAACTTTTAAAAATTTAATATATGTATATGTAAAGTGTGTATATGTATAAATATATATATATATACATGCATAAGTATACAAGTAAATAACTCACCTTGAAGTATTTGTCTATTTTGGATAAGTTTATTCTTTTCTTGGCATCTAGTTTGTAGATGTTACTGACACTTCCATCCATCAAGTACAGACCAAATCCCATGACCTGAAAAGCCACAGAATGGAGCCATGAATTTACCCATACAGAATCACACTGCTAGAGCTGATAACTTTGAAATCACAAGTCACTTATTTTTAAAATTGCTAGGCAATAAAGAATAGCCTTTCAGATGAAGCTTTTTCTTTGTATATGGCATCTCTTATGGATATTTCAGCTCCCTCCCAAGGCACATGTACCAGGGCCGATGCATGCTGAGCAGAGAAAATGTAATACTTGATGCAGGCAATTACACCTGAGGAGGGTTCCTCAACAATGCCATCAGCTCCATTCAGTGCGCATAACTTCACGCCTACAAAACCCAGGTGCTGGAATAAAGAAAGCACGTCCCCAGGGCACCATTACCAAGGACAGGCAAATGCACAGTCAAGGACATTTAACAACCAGAAGGACTCAACAACAGATTCAGCAGTTAACCCACTCACCGAGGGAGTAGCAAGTACGTGTGTGTTAAGCTGGTTTTATTGTGATTTAATAGCCCCTATTCCCAGACCATTCCTGAAAATAGTCTTTCCGAGAGCAATGTGATGGCAGCTTCTCTGGCACTTTGAATGCATTTTTTTTTCCCCTCACTGAAATCTTGTTACAAAGGGTAATTTGGTTTCCTGGCTAGTTAATGAAAGACAAAGAAGCAAATTAACTTAGTCTAATCTAACCCGAGTAACAAGGCTTCTTCTAGAACTCCACTACCTAATACACTGCCAAATGTAACTATTAACACTTCAGTATACATAAACTAACAAGTTTAATCTGGCAGCATCCACACGCACATGTACAGCGTTTCCTGGAGATCATGGCGAGTGCTCCTGCATCAGCCTGCACAGGCATAATGTCTCTGCGGTCCCTAGCTCCCCGCGGACAGTTCCCACCACCTCACAGCGCTCTCTTGATAGGGAAGTGGTCACAGCCTGGGCCAGCAGCACAGTCAGCAGATGGTCCTCCAGGACAACTGTGTGCAGAGGTGGTGAACAGAACAAAGGGAACAGGCTGTGCACAGAGGGAGGGATGCCAGCCATATACATGACAGCATGAGAATGAGAGGGCTGGCAGCGTACTCTAGACTACATGCAGCCTTCTGTAAGCTGTGTTTTCTTCTTGAGGCAGGTGGTCGCCCCCTCCTCCCCACACACGTACTTTGAGAAGCATGTGTTTTTCACTGGGCGTCAAGTACATCCTGTTCTCATAGTAATCCACACACAGATTCACAATGTCTGCCAAGAGTTCTTCATAGCCAGAAATCACCTCGAGCTGCTGCTGCAGAGACTGAAACATGGAGAGAACATAAACTGTTGCCTGCTCCCGGCCTCGCCAGCATCACAGCCCATCCATGTGAGTGAGCTGAGAACACATGCCTTACCTGTGTGATCTTGTTGTGATTGGCCAGGAACATGGACAAATTCTGTGACTCCTGGATGGACTGTGGGTCTGCCATTTTACGTAAAAACTGAGCGGCCCTAGAAAGAAAAAAAGCGTTTATCCCCAAATAGACCAACAAGCTGATTCTTTTCAAAACCTTGGAGAAAAAAAGCAGAATTCCTTTCCTCTGTCTGCGGTGATCTGCAGAAATATGTGCTGTAGAAAATGCTTATGATTTCTGTCTCTCACAGCATCTCTGGCCCTGACTCTAGGGGAAGCTTTGGCTAACTCTGATGTGCCTTACACAGCTCTAGTGTTCTGCTGTGCACAGTCAATGGACTGTGAAGAATTAAGAGACACCTGTATGCTGCTCTCTCCTATCCACTGATGGGTACCCACTTCATCCCAGGCAAAGGGCCCCTAGCCTTTCTAAGTCAGATAAGAGTCACTGCATACTCTGTGACTCCTAGGAGCCCTGTACTGCAGTTAAACCTCTTCCCTGCAACCATCCGGGCTGCCACAATTTCCAACAAGAAGTACATCTCCCCAGTTATGCTGCCTTGGCCCAGTGGTACTGAAACTTCCCAGACAAAATCTTAGATCTAACAACCATTTCCAGCAGCACAATTTGATGCAGACAAAAGGGTTTCCACAGTGAGGTGCCCAAAATCTTGCAAGGCATATGCCGAGTCTGTGTGGAGGACTGGAGTCTGCACATGTAAGAAACTGCCCGCAAGGAGTCTATCTGTACAACACAGAGTCTTAAATTTTTAAGTGAAGTTGCTATGAGGAAGGAGTACAAGAACACCCAATTCATTTCCTTTCTTCCTTATGAACAACCCGAAATTCCCAAGAAATGGCAATGTGTCTCTGCTCCCTTGCAGTTAGCTACAGCGAGGTGACCAAGAGCCAGATGGTGAGAAAAGATATAAGAGATGAAAAGGAACTTGAAAGTGAACTCCTAAAGAAGCGTACAAACTTTCTGTTCTCTTTTCTCCCTGCAGGCCAGGACGCAAATGACAGCTGGAGCACCTGTAGCCATCTTGGACAAGGAACAGCACAAGACAATGCAAGAGAGCAGAGCTCCCCAGTCAACTGCACTGGGTCTTATGTGGAACTCTGCAGGCAAGAGAAACGAACTGCTATTTTATTAAGTCATCACTATTCCTGTGCTGTTCATTTATAGCGTCTTAGACAGAGTCACACTATACAGCCCAGAAAGGCTTCAAGTTCAATGATCCTCCTGCTCAGTGGTCCCAATGCTGGGATTACAGGTCTGGATCACCACTCAGATTTACTGATTTTTAAAATTATATACAAAAGTGGGGAGATGGCTCAGCAAACCTAACAATCTGAATTCAGTACCTGAAACTCACATGATGGAAGGAGAGAACAGACTCCCACAAGTTGCCCTCTGATCCTCTGAGCTCCACAAGTGAACACATACACAAACATACATGCACATTCAATTAAATAAATGCAAGAAAAAAAATTAAACCTGGATACAGTAGTGCACATCTAAAATCCCAGTACTTCTACAGCAAGGCAGAAGGCGGAGACACGAAAATCACTCAGAAGCTTGACCACCTGTTGGCCTAGAGTATGCAGGCAAAAATGAGAGAGACCCTGCTGCAATAAGGTTTAGGAGAGAGCTGACCCTCCAAAATTGCCCTCTGACCTCCACCTGTGTGATGCACACACATACACACAAAGTATATAAATATAAGTCTTGGGACCAAGAAATGGCTCAACAGTTAAGAGCACTGACTGTTCTTTGCAGAGGACCTGGGTTCCCAGCATCCACATGATGGCTAACAAGTGCCTGTAACTCCAGTTCCAGAGAATCTGACATCCTCTTCTGGCCTCTTTGGGCACTGCATGACACAGGTGCACTCACACACATCCAGACAAAATACTCATACACATAAAATACACAAATAAAAGTAAAAAAATTTTTTTTAAATACGAATCTTGGGGCCAGCAAAATGGCTTACCAGATAAAGGAACTTCCTCCCAAACCTGATGACCAGAGTTCAATCCCCAGAACCCACAGAGTAAAAGGAGAGAAACAACCCCCACAAGTTGTCCTCTGACCTCCACACACGCAAAACGCAAAATTTTTTATTTTAAAAAATTAAATAAATAAAACTATTTTTTAAATCTGTGTGCAGTTGATATAGTAATACTCTCTGTCTTTTTAACATGTTCACCTTACTGATTTGAGCAGTTGCTAGGACAGAAGATACGGCAAGTAAGGAGGGAATTAGGGACACTGTTTTGTATTTCCCTCAAGGTTCACCACAACCACATGGGTTATTTTGGCATTTACACCCAGAAGATGTACTGACAGCTACCATCCGGATGCAAAAGAAGTGTGTGTGTGTGTGTGTGTGTGTGTGTAAGAGAGAGCGAGAGAAAGAGAGACAGACAGATACAGACACAGAGACGGAGAGACAGAGAGAAGAGATCAAGACTGAGACTAAGAGAAATGAAGGGCGAGCTGGGGACATCTGGGAGCCAAGATTCCAAACAGAGGTCACTGGCAGCAGCAACTGCAGGCTGTGAGAGCGCCCCAGGTGCACTAAGCTCCAGAGGCACAGGGTGGGGACCGTGAAGGGCGCCTGGCCACCTCAGCAGCCTCTCACCCAGCAGCTCCCTCTTTAAATTGCTTTATAGACTCAACTCTGGAGCAGGTGCTCCTGTTAGGAGACAGAGGGACAGTAAGAGAGAAAATTACCACAGCTCTCCACTTCTCGTATTTTCCTAACAAAGTGAAAAAGGCTAAGAAAGCCACTCAAAAACACAGGGTATGTCACTAGTGCAGCTATGAGCAAGGTGACTCCTCCAAGCTGGGTGGTCACATCACTTAGACCCCCTTCTTCCTCAAACAGCAGGTCACGCTCTTAGAAACCCACAAATACCGCCACCAAATGGTGACATCAGACTTTCCTGCCATCGGCAGCTAACAGGTCAACTCCAGAGATCTGTTCTTAATTTGGAAGACTTAGAGATCTACACAGCTGATTTTAGGTCTGACATGGAACACTGCGCTGATTTCATATCCCATCCAGTCAAGCTGAACTCCCACTGCAACCTCCTCCTCAAAGCTCAAGCTGGTGTCATGTCCCAAGCTGGTTTTATTATAAAGACATAGCAGTTGTATGATTCCGGATAGAATACAAGTACTAGCAGATAGAAAGTAAAATGTCTTCCAATTCTACTTTCAGAGTTAAGATTCCTTGCTCAGCAAAGGATCAGAAGTTAGCATCTCAACCAAAGTGCCTTCAGCAGCAATAAGCATATACTTAGTAAAGAAAGTCTATTAAGAGACAGGGCTAGGTGTGGCAGGGCACACCTGAAGTCTCAGCATTTAGGAGGCTGAGGCAAGAGGATCATGAGTTGGCAAACACAGTGAGACTGTCTCAAAACACAAACAATAAACACGGACTAAGGTGATGGATCAGTCAGTAAAGTGTTTGCCTAGTAAGCATAAGAACTTAGAGTTTCATCCCCTGAATCCACATTTAAAAAGTCAAGGCACGGTGGTACATACTTGTAAATTACAGCGCTCAGAAAGCAGAGACAAGCAGATCCCCGGTGCTCACTAGCCAGCCAGTGTCGTCTACTTGGCAAGTTCGAGGCCAGAGATGCTGTCTCACAAAAAGCACTTAATCCCTTTCAGTAGCTTGAAGACTGACACCTGAGGCTGTCCTCTGACCTCCGCGTGCATACATGCACATGCATACACACATTCCTACGCAAAGCACATGCTAAGCCATCCACCTTTCCCAGTCCTCCCTGCTTTTCCCTTCTCCTCCCTCTCCCTTTCTCCTTTCTCTCCTTTTGCTGTTGTAGATATCACTCTACAACCCAAGCTAGCCTTGAATTTGCCATTTTCCTACCTTGGCCTCCCCAGGGCTGAGAACACAGGCAGGTACCACCACACAGTCTTTTGTGTATGGTGTGTACCCCTGAAGATTAATGTATTAGGAGCTTGGTCCCCAGGGTGACAATACTGTGAGCAGGCATGGGAGCTTTGAAGGGGTAGGTGCCAGTGGAAGATGCACAGGTCACCCGAGAGCGAGTCCTTGAAAGGGCTTAATATATTTCTATTGGACTCTGGTGAGTTCTTATAAGACTATCCTAAACACCTACTATCTTCTGTAATGATGTGGTTGCTCCTTCCTACACAAGCTGCCACCATTACCGTCTACCATGAGGTGATTTAGCCAAAGGAGTAGGCCCTCACCAAAGCCTGACCCATGCTGTTTGCACTTCGTACAGTTTAGGATGCCTTAGGCACTTCACTATAACAACCAGAAAACTGATTAGGACACCCTGGCTGGTCTCTTCTCTAGAAATTCTGTTCTCTGACTCAGAAAAAGAAAGTTGTCATGGAAAAGAACTATCCAAGGGCCCCCGGAATGTCCAAAGTGCCCCTAAGACCCTGAAATACTTCCCAAAGGTGCATGGGCCATGTCTATATAAGTTCATGTCTGTGATGGAAGAAGAACCAAGGAAAAATCAACGCATAAGTGACAACTTCCTGAGGACTGCATCTCCAAGGCCTAGGTGGTACCTTTGGGTGTACAGCCTTGGGTGTAAGCCAATACCTCAGCTGCGAACAGGGATAGATATCTATGTTTATTGTCCCAATGGTACTAAACATCCAGATTTCTCCCATAACCATTTGAGGCTGATAAGGAAGCTCCAGGCCTTTTAAGATATATGAAACTACCACAGACATTTAATCTACCAGGCTACTTTTGCCCCTTATTCTCCGGAGCGTGTATTCACAGTCCCATGACTGACAAGGAGCTGCTATCGACCAGGAGTGATGATTAGCACACAGGAGGATGCATTACTTGCTGAGACAGGCACCCTGGGGTGCACCCACTGCATGCTGGACATCTGCACTCACCTCTTGTACGCTGAGTGGTCATTCTTCACACTGCACTTCATGTTCTTCAGCTCATCCAACACAGCAAACATGTTGATGAATTTGCCCAGTGTGATCAAGTAGGCTTCAGACACAAAGTCCTTCCTCCTCTCAGCGTGGCACAGGCGCCTCACTTCCCCACAGAAACGCTCAATGGCATTTCTCTGAGCACAGAAAGGGGCAAGCAGAAGAGCCCTAGTCAGCAGTTAATCAAACTCATGTCCCAGCTTCAAGGACACTCCCTTGTTCACTGTTCCTCACTGAGGCTCTAGGACCATCTTCCACCTCAGAGAGAAACCCTGGTCTGTAAAGCAATTTCCATGACTTTGCTTAAAAAAAAAACATTATTTATTTTGAAGTTTAGCAATTATTTTGCTCACTATCCCAGCAGAGTTACTGTGATGTCCAGTGCTGATTCTGTCAAATGACAGAATCTAGAATCACCCGGGAGATGGGTCTCTGGGCATTCCCGCAGGGATCATCTTGATTACATTAACTGAGGTGGAAAGACCTGCCCACTGTGGGTGGTGTCAATCCCTGGCTGGGATCCTGGGCTATTATGAATGGAGGAAAAGGAGCTATCAGTAGATGAGTTTATCATTCGCTGACCCTTGATTATGGATGCATTGTGGCCAGCTACTTCAAGCTCCTGGTGCTTTGACTTCCCTACCATGACGAACTGTACCATTGAACTGTGAGCTGAAATAAACCTTTTCTCCTTTAGGTTGCTTTTGTTGGTGTTTTTCTACAGCAACAAAAGAAAAATTGACCATTCTGAGCAAAATGCTCCAATAAAACAGCTATTATATAGATGTTGTGACTTTCAAAGGTAACTTTGAAGATAAAAATCAAAATTTAGACCAGGTCTAAAGTCTTTAGTCCCTGCACTGGGGAGGCAGAGCCAGGAAGATCTCTGAGTTCAAGGCCAGCCTGATCTACATATGAAGTTTTAGGCCAGCAAGGGCTACACAGTGAGACCCTGCCTCAAAGAAAACAAAACAAAATGAAAAACCCTCCTAGTCGGTTCAATCTTCTTCCTTTATTAATGGAACACTACAGTTTAAAATTCTTCAGACATTTAAAGCACTGCTCTAAAGGGCCAGAAAGCCTCTTCCATGTGGGCATTTTTGGCACACTGAGGGGTCGAAGGAGGCTAAGCCTCACGTATTACGTGAGGCAGCAGGGGAGTCGGGGCCAACAGGGAACGAGAGCAAGTCTGACAAACCAGACACACATTGTTCTTGGACCTGATAAAGAAGCTTCTAAGGCAGGAAAATCTACTCTCAGACAGAGGAGAAGTGAAACACAAGAACTGTTTGTTCTGAAGTGTTGAGCTGTAAAAGCCTTCTTAGTTCTTGTTTGTCTCGGGCTGTTGTGGTTATTGAATTTACAGTACTCTGATCCACCTCCTCGGCACTGAATCCCTCCAATTATTTTGCTGTTTTACCTGAAAGTACATAAAATTCATCAGTTTTGTGACTTCAGGTTCAAGGACCTCCACAGTTTTCTCATAAATTTCAACTCTATTCGGCTGCTCGTTACACTTCACCTGTGAACAAAGAAATAAGATAAAAAGAGGTTTCTGTGAAGTCAAAAGCAACCTGGTCTACTGAAGCAGTCATTTTCACTAACTGGGTATGGGGACAGGAGGAGTATGAGGAAGGTGCGGCCTGGCAGGGCTGGGGCAGGAATGGCAGAGAAGGGGTCAGGCACCTGAGGGATGGCTCGGGAGCAGCTCCTCCAGGTGTACAGCATGACAGCGTACGCTTGGCCTTCCTCCAGCATCTCATTCTGTAAAGCACACAGGGCAAGGCAAATGTAAATAAACACAACAGAAGGTGCAAACTGCGGAAATCTACGAAGTGCCACAAAGTGAACTCTCTCACCCTTGCAGACTAGAGCCCATCAAGAGACACACTGCTAAGAGGTGGTAAGGCTACAAAGGAGCCTCAGCAACTACCCCAAATGCCTACACAGCTTCTGCAGGTCAGAGAGGGATGTGAGTGACAACACAGTCACCTCTGAGCAGAACCAGAGAACACAGGCCAGCCACCACACATCACACCTTGGTTCCATGCAACCCCAAATAACCAGAGGGTGATGCAGACCTACAGCCAGGGACACAAAGCAGGAGATCCCTGCCCAATACATGGAGACAACATTCAGCATCCTCATGGTTTCCTTTCCAAGTCATCGCCAGCCTCCTGGTTCAGAGGGGATGCAGAGGCAAGGCTGCCAGCCCAGGTTACGTAGGAGGAAAAGGCACAGGACTTCTCACAGCACTGAAGATTCAGGGACAGTGTCCATCGGGCAAAGGCTGTCATCATTCACGAAAACTGCTTTGTGCTTGATTCTTACTGTTATATCATCTGTTTTAGGTGTTCTTTAAAATGCAACCCCTAGTCTGGCAACGGTTTGAAGATGCTTTAAAATGACTGCAGCCTTTGATCTTATAACTTCACTTCCATAAATCTAGCCAACGTTTAGAAAGATGTTCATCACAGCATTCATTATTACACAAAAGGGGAAACTAAGTAAATGTACAAAAATAATTAATTGTGGACGTTGTCAAAATGGAGTATACAGATGTTAGATCTTTTCTCTAGGACATTTTTATGACATGAAAATGTTCACAAAATCATAAAATGCATAATTACAACAATGCAATTCATTTAGAGAACCTAAATCCTCACATGTGCAGGTGCAGGCATGGAGAAGGGAAGAGGCTAACCAGAAGAAGCATCCTTGGAACGTTGGTAAAGACTTTCTCGGGACCAGAGATACTACATTTTTACAAATTATTGTTATTTCTTAAATATTTTATTTATTTTTATGTGTATGAGTGGTTTGCAAATGTACCAAGAGTACAGTACCCGCAGAGGCCAGAAGAGGGCACTGGATCCCCTGAAACTGGAGTAATGGAAAGTTACGAGCTGCCATGTGGGTGCTGGGAACTGAATCCCAGTCCTCTCCAAGAGCAGCCAGTGCTCATAACTGTTGAGCCATCTCTCCAGCCCTAAGTCACTACTTTTTCTTCTTTGACAGGGTCTTCCTAGACTCATCCTTCCTGAAACTCACTAAGACCAGGCTGGCCTCAATCTCACAGAGATCCACCTGCCTCTGCCTCCTAAGGGCAGGGATTAAAGGCATGTGCCACTGTGCCCGGCATCCAAGACATTAAATTTTAAGGTGTATTACTGTTTTTATAATATTTTCTTAAGACTATGACATTTCATCCATTTTCCTGTTTTTTCCTCTTTACATAGTGTACCAGGAAATACACGGTGTGTTTGCTATTCAAATGTGCCACCTGCTGGACAGAAACAAAGCCACATAGAAAATACCATTACCATGCTAGAGTGGACAGTCGCTTGTTCGATGTATCTTGCGATGCCGGTAACAAATGCATTTCTGTCTTCAAAGTTAGTGTTGAAATTAGGCTAAAGGAAAGGAAAAAAAAAAACAAAACATCACACTGAAGTCAGAGCAGTCGGCTGTATGTCTCACTTCTGCTCAGGGACCCACCTGATAGAGCAGTGAGGATGGTGGAGGCTCGATGCAGGGCTGCTGGTCAGGCAGAGGCAGCTCCTCCAGGAGGTCCACGTTGGACAGCGCATCCTCTAGCGTCACTTGGGCAGCCATTCTGCACTAGAACAAAACACAAAGCAAGGTGTGGAATACACTACAGGCCTTCTGTGATACGTTACACGGGCCTCTAGTCTCCTTCTCTTTTTCCAATGTGCAATGTGGATGACTGCTGCAATCAGGACCAGAGCATGAAGGCCTGGGAACTGAGAGTCCCTGTGAAGCCTCTCTTTCCTCCAGGCTTACTGGGGAGGCTCTCCTGACTTCCAGAGTATTCTGATGCAGGAAATACAAGCTACCACATGTGTCATCACTTCCTGCACCCTCCCCATGTATTTGACTTCAGTCCTTGCTACTGGCGCTGAGGGTCTGACAATCCTTCACAGAGCTGGAAGAGGGCAGCATCCAAATATGTTAGGGAGAGATGGAGGTCCCAGCTACAGCATATGTTGGAATCACAGGGAACATGGAACAGGGGCAAGGACATGGAGAAGCAGTGTGCAAAGTCAAGTGTGGAGGTGTTGCTAGCGAGAGAGGTACAGACATCGTGGCTGGTGCAGACAGGCACAGAAATGCAGTTCAATACACATCTTCTATGCCAGCTGCAAAAGGTAAGGGGCAGCCTCCCACTGAATGTGCTCTGACCCTAGCAGAATGGGCAGGGGGCAGGGAGGCAACCCATTCCCCCAGAGGGGACACATGAGAAACTGGGCTCTGTCCCCAGATGGGGGACACAGGGCATTCAGGCCACGTTCTCAGAAGGAAAAGGAGCAGTGAACAGAAGTCCCTGAACAAAATGGCGGTATGGAAGTTAAAGGCCCACAAGTTTTGGGCATGCTGCCCTGTGTTATCTCTAAGGTCAGAGTTTTATTCCAAGCTTAAAAATCAAAAAGGGAAGTTCCAGAGACCTGGAAAGTCCCAAGGCAGAGTAGTGAGGAACAGAGAGCCCACAAAACTGCGCTTCAAATTCCAGGCTATCCTCAAGCAGCACAAGTGTGGATGTGACTCTACATACCTGAGACGAAGGTCTCCATCTCACTGGCCGTGAGTAGCACACAGAGGAGACAGCTCTAAACGACACAGCAGAAGCTGAAAAAACTGAACATATACTGAGCCACAACCTGGGGAAGACAGCCTAAATCCAACCTGGCTGCTTGCCTATTAAAACAAAAACAGCAACATTCTCCAAAGATTTAAGTAAGACCCAGAGTCTCGTATCACAATATCCAAAATGTCCAGTTTCCGTTCAAGTTATTCAATACACAAAGAACTCCTACAGGAGGCAGCTGTCAGACACCAATGCCAACACAGAAGACCTCACAACTTCTACAGGACTTCAAGCACCAAATGTGCAAAGACCCACTAATTATAACACTTCCAAATCAAATGAAAAAGTTCAAGGTGAGTAACAAGCGCACAAACCAAAATAAAAGGAACCCGATGAAAAGTTTAGAACTAAAAGATAAAATAATGGAAAATTTAAATTTCCTCAAAGAGTTTAAGTACTGAAACTAAGCAGCCAGAAGGGACAGAAGAGCAGGATTTTCTCTTTAGTGCTGGAACTCAAACCCAGGGTCCTGTACATGCTAAGCATATCTTCTACTGCACCATACCCAGCAGCCCAACAATATATTTTTTCAAGTCTGAAAGATAAATATCTATTAGGGTCCTCTATTTAAGATGGAGCAGACATTCTCAGATGAAGGAGAATAAAATAGTTCAGCCAGGAGGCTCAAGGGCATTCTTCACACTCAAAGCAATGATACAGAATACAGGTTGGGACACGAAGAACAAAATAAATGCAACAGAAAAGACAAAGAATGAGTGACCAGGATATCTATTTTCTCTCTACTTAAAACATGTTGGTTTTGAAACATGATTGAAAGCCAAAATTATAAAATTATCCTACACAGTGTTTTATAGAGGGAAGGCTTTTCAAAAAGACCAGGAAATGGAGCTAGTCCCCCAATTAGTGTATTTTCACAAACATGAGCCCAACTTTGATGAATCAGGACTGCTCTTACTTGCACAGTCCCAATTTGCATGACACAACTGGGAAGTGTGTGCACAGTGGCCCATGCTGACCTCCCAGAACTGTACACGGACTGAAGTGAAACGTATTCCTTCATATGCCGTACATTACGCAATGGGAAACAGCACACAAAGGAACTCATTCCAGTCAGGAAAGTACTGTACACGGACTGAAGTGAAACGTATTCCTTCATATGCCGTACATTACGCAATGGGAAACAGCACACAAAGGAACTCATTCCAGTCAGGAAAGTACTGCTTCTAATGGAGAGCACCCAGCCCACTGAGCTTCAGTGTAGGCATTATTCCGGCTCCGGCCCAGCCAGCTGCCCTCCTCCACTGCACTCAGTAAACTTTCTTAGTCTTGACTAAAAGGTGAATTCTTCACTGCCTGCCAATCTCTTCTTTGCTATGATAGTAACTGATACCCTCGCCACTACTGTGTTCAGTCTATCTAAATGCAAACTGCACAAAGACATATTTATTTATTTGTTTATTTTGGGGTTGAAGATCAAATTCAAGAGTCTCGAATAAGCAAAGACTAGCTATAGTCCCAGCCCAATATGTAATATAATACAACGGCAATAAATATGTAATAAATGTAACTGCAAATAATATTTATATATAAGTATATAAGCTATATAAAATAAAGATAACATAAAAGGGTATTAGGTAGCTAGACACACACTAGCAAGGCTTGGAGGCCATTAAGAATGAACCCCCTCATAATCAGCTTTGGACCTCCAATCCTGTTTCTTTCTTCAATATTGGTGTGACTGGCCTTCTAAGTGTTCAATAACCATACTTAGAGGCCAAAGGCTAAAAGGACAGCCCACTGTCCCCAGACTAGCTAGATCTCAGGGAATGATGGGATATTTCTCAAAGGATCCTGCAACTCAGGTAAGTCACATTTTCTTAATCAGAGAGGCTGTGGAAAACCAGAGGTTTGACTCAAACCAGTGTACATTCTGCAAAAATGAGGATCAATACAGAGGAAATGCCCTCAGTGCTTTCTAGGGAAACCTCATGGTCAGCAAGATTCTGACCCAACCTAGAAAATGGTACAACTGATTTAAAAAAAAAAAAAAATCTAAGCTAAAAAAGCCAAGATGCTCCTCCAAAAAGCCTCATCTGACCTTATAAATAAAAAAGAAAAATGGTTAATTTTAGCCCAACAAACAGCAGAAGAGTATAACTAAAGAATAAAATTACTGCCAGTAATACAAAACAAAAACAACTAGACTAGACTCTTAAAAGGGACAAACAATGATTCTGGCCTCCAGGTCTTCTGATGGACTACACTGACATACCAGGGAAGACACCTCGGTATAATCAGATTAAAGGCCTTTCATGCTCTTCCTAACAGTAAGCAAAATGCTGTATATTTCCTATAGTTCTGCTATGTCTCACTTGCTATTCAAGATCCAAATAAATCAGATAAGACCATGTCAGACACCACCATCTCTTTTGGTGAACAGCTTTGGACTTGGATCCATATGGTGGGAATGGGTTGTGTCTATTATAACCTTAATAGTGATCCAATTCATCTCTGGACCTTTTGTGCAACATTCTACTTCCATCTATCTGGGTCCCCTTGATCATGCTCCACAGCCCGAAAGTCAGTCAGAGAGGAGACCCTGAACTCTTCTGTGCCCTATCTCAGCCTAAAGTAACCAGATCAACTTGACAACCATCTCCTAAACGATTTTAGGGTCAACTCTTTAATATTATTTTGAGAATTTCATACATGAATATTGTATTTGCTCAGGAATTGAACTCAGGTCTTCAGACTTGACAGTAGGTGTCTGCTTCTGCAAGTTGTCCTCTAACCTCCACATGTGTGCCCTCATGCCTGTGCCCACACATATTCACACAGACACACACACAGACACACACAACAATAAATAAAGTTTTAAAAAGTGATGTGTCACCACTGCCCTTCTTAAGATTTAAAATATCATATGAAAGGTAGCGATATCAGGGCTTTGTTGAGGCCAATTAAGGGAAAGCTACTTCCTTCTGGTTAAAAGAATGGGTTCTGAGTTCCACCTGAGTTCCAACCCAGAGAAATAACATTCTGATCTTCCCCAGAGGTTACAACACTGCATACTATTATCTCTTCCCTTAAGAGACGGGCCCTGTTAATTACCTCTCCAGGAGACCACTCCTCAGGAAGGATGATTAACCTAAAGACAAGCTGAGGAGATGGAGGAGTTAAGTATCCCCTTAAAGAGCCAATGTGCTTCTTACATCCCAGAAGCCCTTCCCCCATGCAGCGGCTAGCAGATCTTCTCAACTCCACTTGCCCTCCTTTCTGAGTTCTCACTCTAAAAGCCTAACTTTTACTTTTCTCCTTTCTAATTAATTCTTTGAATATCCCCCAAACCCCAAGCATGCTTTCTTTCACAACTGCTTACAGACCTGCCCAGTTGACCCTAACTCAAAAGACATGACTTTCTCTCCTCTTCTCCATCTCCTCCTCCCAATAGCTGCCAAGATTTGCAGTTTGCCTGCCTTGTTTTTCTCTCAAACTTTGTTGGAAAGGGTCTTCAAGCTTCTTTCTGAGTCTATTTTTAATCTTTTCTTTTCTTTTTTGAGATCAAGAAAGAAACCAAAAAAGGGAGCTCTGATTTCCTTGTAATAGGAAGAAGTCAAACTTAGGTGGTGGTAAGATTTCTACATTTCTGTTAGAGCACAGAAATACTGATCCTAATAGACAATGAAAAGTTAAAAAGCATGTACTTGGAAATCCCTTAGAACAATCAGAAGGCTATATAAAATATAATATATATATTAATTTTATTAATTAATATATTAATTTTATATTATAATATTAAAAAAACTATTGGGCTCAAGAGACAGCTCAGTGGTAGAGTCCTTTCCTCAAATGCACAAAGCCCTGGGATCAATTCCCAGCACCACAACCCTCCCCACAAAAGACAGAGAGAGAGAGGTTTAGAAATAAATATTAATTAATCAATTCTGAATAAATTGAAATGGAAAATTAAAATGTTTAACTAACCTAAAAGAAGGCAGAATGACAGTAAACAATACACATTTTTCAATACTAACTCTAAATATCAATGGCTTCAACTTCCCAGTCAAAAGACACAGGCTAATGAAATGGATTAAGAAACAAAATCCTTCTTTTTGTTGTCTTCAAGAAACTCATCTCACCTTCAAGGATAGGTACTATCTTAGGGTGAAAGGATGGGAAAAAATATTCTAAGCAAATGGCTCTAAGAAGCAAGCAGGTGCTGCAATACTAAAACATACTTCAAATTAAAACTAATCAGAAGAAATAAAGAGGTCACTTCATTCTAATCAATGGAACAATTGATCAAGAAGATATTGCAATCATGAACACATATGCATCAAACTAGTATACCCAATTTCATAAAAACAGTACTACAGGACTGTAAAACACAGATTAACTCCAACTCAGTAACAGCAGGTGACTTCAATACTCTACTATCTCCAATGCAGAGGTCAACTGGACAAAGAATAAACAGAGATACATCTGAATTAAATGACATCTTACATCAAATGGGCCTAACAGACTACTAAAGAATATTCCAACCACCAAAGAATACACTCTCAACTCAGCAGTCCATGGAAGTAAATTGACCACATGCTGGGGCACAAAACAAACCTCAACAAATACAAAAAACCTGAAATAATTCCATGCATTCTAACAGACCACAGTGCAATAAAGCTTATAAACAACAGCAAAAGAACCTCTAGTAACTACATGAATGCATGGATATTAAGGAACATATTCCTGAATAGCGAATAGGTCAAAGAAGAAATAAAAGCATTCCTAGAACTAAATTAAAATAAGAATACAACACAACAAAACTTCTGGGACACTTTAAAAGCCATCCTGTGAGAGAAGTTTATATCTCTAAGAGCTACATTAAAAAAATCAGAGAGAGCACGTAACAATGCAACACAGGACTCAGCAAAGGCAAGAACAAACCAAACCCAAGCCTAGATGAGTAGAAATAACAAAAATCAGAGCAGAAATTAATAAAATAGAAACAAAGAAAACAACACAAAGACTCTAAGAGTTGGTTTTTTGAAAAGGTAAACAAGATAGGCAGACCCTTAGCCCAGTTAACCAAAAGAAAGAGCAAATACAAACTAACAAAATCAGAGGTGAAAAGGGTTCACAACAGACACCAAAAAGTCCAGAACATTATAAGGGAATACTTTAAAAACTTTTACTCTATTAAATTTGAAGATCTAAAAGAAATGGATGAATTTCTAATTCATGGAAACCACCAAAGTTGAACCAAGAAGAAAATCATCAGCTTAAACAGACCCAGACCCATAACAAATAAGGAAATTTAAACAACAATATAAAACCTCCTGACTAAAAAAAAAATCCCAGGCCCAGACGGATTAACAGCAGAAGTCCACCAAACATTCAAAGAAGATCTACTTCTTAAAATAATCGAAAAGATAGAAAGAGAGGGAGAACTGCCAAACTCCTATGAACCCAGTATCACTAATACCAAAACCAGATAAAGACACAACAACAAAAAAAGAAAACTATAGGCCCATATCCTTAACAAACACATATCCTTTATTGCACAAAGATTCTCAACAAAATACTCGCAAACTACATACAGACACACATAAAAAGATCATCTACCACGATCAAGTTGGCAGGGATGCATGGTTCAATATAGGTCAGGCAATAAATGTAATAAATCACATAAATGGACAAAAATCACACAGTCATCTCAAAAGATGCAGAAAAGGTCTTTGATAAAATCTAACACTCATTCATATTGAAAGTCCTAGAGGAAACTGAACTAGAGAGAACATACATCAATATAATTAAAAAGCTACATACAACAAACCCACAATCACCATCATTCTAAATGGAGAAAAACTGGAAGCATTCCCATTAAAATCAGGAACCAGACAAGGCTGTCCATTATCTCCACTCCTTTCTAATATAGTGTTTGAAACTCTTGGTAGAGCAGTAAGACAAGAGAGGAAATTAAAGGAGTACTCATTGGAAAAGAAGAGGTCAAATTACCACTATTTGCAGATGATATAGTATATGTAAGAGATCCCCAAAATTCTACCAGAAAATCGCTACAAATGATCAATACTTTCCGAAAAGTGACAGGTTACAAAATCAACTTACAAAAATCAGCAGCCTTTCTATATACTAATAACAAGCAATCAGAAAAAGCATTCGTGGAAACCCTCCATTCACAACAGCCTCTCTCTTTATGTATGTAATAAATAAATTCAAAGATCTCTACAATGAAAAATTTTAAATCTTAAATGAAGGAGATAGAGGAAAACACCAGGAGATGGAGTGACCTACTGTGCTCATGGACTGGAAGAACTAATATTGTGAAAATGACCATCCTACCAAAAGCGGTCTATAGATTCAATGCAATGCCAATCAAAATTTCCATGACATTCTTCACAGAACTAGAAAGAAAACATTCTAAAATTCATATGGAATCACAAAAGATTCCAGTTAGTCAAAGCAATTTGGGACAAAAAGAGCAATGCTGGAGGATTCACCTTATCAGATCTGAAACTATATTACAGAGCTACAGTCATAAAACAGCATGGTACTGGTACAAAAACAGACACATAGATCAATGGAGCACAATAGAAGACCTAAACATGAGTGCATGAGATTTTGGCCACCAGATATTTAATAAAGGCACCAAAAACACACAATAGAGAAAAGACAGTATTTTCAACAAATGATGCTCACAAAACTGGATCTTCACCTATAGAAGAATGAAATTAGACCCTTAACTTTACTCTGCACAAGAGTCAACTCCAAATGAATCAAAGACCTCAATATGAAACCTGAAAATCTGAAACTACTAGAAGAATACATAGGTAATACTCTACAGGATATAGGTGTAGGAAAGGACTTTCTAAATTGGACATCAGTTGCTCAGGCACTAAAGGTCAACAATCAGTAAGGGGGACCTCACTAAACCAAAAGGCTTCTCTACAGCAAAAGAAATAAGGAAGTGAAGAAGAGATCCACTAAGTAGGAGAAAATCTTTACCTGATATACACTAGAGGACTAATATCCAGAATATACAAAGAACTCAAAAAAAAAAACAAAGAAACAAGAAAATAAATGACTCAATGAATAGGAGGGATAAGGATCTGAACAGAGAGTTCTCAACTGAAGAAATAAAGATGGCTAAGAAACTCCTTAAAAAGTGCTCAACATCGTTAGTAATTTGAGAAAAATGCAGATCAAAATCACTCTAAGATTCCACCTTACAGCATCAGACTGACTAAGATCAAGAAAACAAAAGACACTAAATGCTGGCAAGGATGTGGAGAAAGGTGAACACTCATTCACGGCCGGTGGGAATGCAAACTCCTACAACCACTACAGAAAACAGTGTGGAGAGCTCTTAAAAAAACTAAAAATGAAATCCAGGCATGGTGGTGCACGCTTTTAATCTCAGCACTCAGGAGGCAGAGGCTGAGGATTTCTGTGAGTTGATGTCCAGCCTGGTCTACATAGCGAGTTCCAGGCCATCTGGGGCTGTCTCAAAAGACCCAACCAAAAAAACTAAAAATGAATCTATGATCGGGTTATACCACTCCTTGGCATATACCCAAAGGACGCATCCTTCTGTAGAGACACCTGTGCATCCATATTTGCTGCTGCTCTCTTCAAAATAGCTAAATGGAAATAACATAAATGTCTCAACTGTCAAATGGATGATGAAAATATAGCACATTTACACAATGGAGTTCTGCTCTGCAGTAAGGAAAGGTGAAATTAAGAAATTTACAGGTAAATGGATGGAACTAGAAACTGTTATGCTAAGTGATGCAACACAGATTCAGAAAAGCAAGTGACGTTCTCCTTCATGGGAGGCACTGTAAGACAAACACACATGGCTGGAGAGGTCACAGATCCTAGAGAAAACCCGGTCTCTCATCTCTTAACAAATGAAATTTCTTATTGTATGCTAAATATGGATCCTTATGTTTACAGATAAGTATACCATATAACACTCATCAAAGAAGCTTCTTTTTGCAATAGATGGATGCTAATACAAAGTTCCACAACTGGTCACAAACAGAGAACATACGTTTGAGCAGCTCTAGGTACTTCTACACCTAAGGCTCATGGAACACAGCAGAACAGGGAGTAGAGAGACGAGTAATACACCCCTCAACTCTCACCAGCAAAGCTTCCTCAAACAACAATGCAATGCACAGGAAAGCCACAACTGGCTAAGTTTTAGAGAAGAAGAGACTGAAGAGTGTGTGTCTCTGGATAGGACTCCTACCTTAAACCTTACCCACCATGGCTCAGGGACCATTGTGGAAGAGGGAGCAGAAAGATTGTAAGAGCCAGGGTTGGTGCATGAACATAAGGAAACAGAGGCTTTCAGGCCTTTGGAAACTTGGTCATATGACTTTGCAACAGTGGTGACAGCACATACAAGAACCATGTTGACTCAATCAGACAAAAACCCAGCATAGAATGAGAGAAATGGGCAGCAGGTCCCAACCGCAGCCTAGAAACTATTGGCAACTGATTACTGTTGGGTGGGGGAGAGTAGATCGGTCCTTTATTCTTTCCTTCCTTCCTTCCTTTCTTTATTATTCTTATCTTATGTGTACGAGTGTACTAACTTCATGTATGTTAGTACACCCATGTTGTGCAGTGTCCATGGAGGTCAGAAGAGAGCATCCGATTCCCTTGGAACTGGAGTTACAGATGGTAGTTAGCTGTAAATCAAACCTGGGTCCTCTGCAAGAGTAATCAGTGTTCTTAACCACTGAGCCAACTCTTCAGCCCCAAGTACATCTTCTTTAAGGGAGTGACTCTAGAAAGGCTGACTAGACTCCAGTGGATGAACTTGCACCAATGGGACATCTGGGTACAAATGCTTGGTAGGATAGAACTTAACATATATAACGCATGGTGGGGAGGGGTTATTAGGGTGGTGCAGATGGGGAAGGGGTCTAACTTTGATTAAGATCTATTATCTAAAATGCACAAAATCTCAATAAAAATATATTTAAAAAAATAAAATAAATGAGGGCAGGAAGGGTGCTGACAGTGTAGCTCTGCGTTAAAAAGTATGCTTAGTATATTTAAGGCCCCGGGCTCAGTCCTCAGCACCAAAACAAACAAAGTGATTAACAAGAACACTGTTATCAACAATAGCAACAAAAAGCCAGAAAAGGGAACAGAGCAATGAAAAAATTTAATAAAAGAGTAGACCTAAATCCAAACATATCAAATTATATTAGCTATAAATAATCTAAAAATGCTAATTAGATGACAGAGATTGTCAGCTGTTTCAGGCAGATTAAAGTCTAATAGGAACAAGAAAACGGGGAGGGGGGGGCGAGTAGGGGGTGGCTGTGCGTACCAGCCTATGCAGCAAGAACATTACTCTGGACATCATGAGAGAAGGAGCATTCTCCCGTAGACAGAGCAATCCTAACCGTGCACCCAGCCAAACACTTCAAACTCCACAGCAAAAACTGACACAACTGAGACGAGAAATAGGTGAATCTACAATCCCACACTGGGGACTTAGGTAACCAGTCAGACATCAGCAAGCTTGGAAGCAGCTTGTTTCCCCGGCAACATACTCATTTTAAGGAAAGGGTAAATATCACAACTGCTTCTCTCTCTTTAGAATTTGAAATATCATGTAGGGGGAGGAAGCATAAAGATCAAAAATGCCATTTATAGATTATTTTAAAAATTCCTTTTAACCTACTCTTACATGATTTCTAATCTCTTAATGAGATAGTCACCCCAGAAGCCCACCTCTTAATGCTTACAGATGTTCACTGCTCAGCCTGCTGCTTTCTGAGTTTTCTCAGAAAGCATAACTTTCTCTTTTCTCTCTCTACCTTTTCCAAACACTGCATGCCTGTATGCACTGCCAGTCTGGGCTTTCTCACGCTGTCTGCATGACTACATCCCTACCCCATGCAAGCATTCCAGATCTCTGCTGCTAAGCCTGCCTGCTTTCTTGAACTCTCCCTCCTCTCAGCAGCAGCAGACATCTCCAGCCTATTTGTCCTGTTTTCTTTTCCTCAAATTTCAATAAAATGGTCCTCCAGTTTCCTTTTGAGTCCATTCTTTTTCTATAACACCAAGAACCTGCAAAAGGGTCCCTGCGCTCCCTGGTAACAGAGACTATGGTGAACTGAAGTTTCCAGGAAAAAGGAAGAGGTAGTACATTAATTAAACTTTGTGCAAGCCTTCTGATTATTGAGAATTGGAATGTTGCAAATCTACAGTCAAATTATCTTAGTCCCTAAATAGCCATTCACTGCCCACTTCTGTGTCTGATCTAAGATCCTTGTGCCTATTAGGTAAATCCTTTTGCAGTGTGCAAAAAGACCCCAAGATTCAACCAACCCAAAGACTAAGAATGTCATCAGATAACAGATCTTTCACTACCCTGCTCACACCCTCCTCTCTCATGCTTTTATGCATGTATTTTAAACGTATTTTGATTCAATATTTTCTTGTCCTTGTAATTTCATGAAACTGTTACCATGCTGGAACATGGTATCTGGGATAATCTGAATCTGTGTGCCTGGGCCATGCTCTTGTTTGGCTCCAGAATAAACTATCCTTTCATTCCTTTCAGGGGAGAGCTGTGTCTTTTGCATCCACAGTTATGTTGCCCTAAGTGAGGCCCCAAGGACAGCCCATTTGCTCTGGAAAGTCACCCGGATTATTAGCACCCCCTAAACCCAACTGTCCAGCACTGCTTCTCTGGTGGACATCGGTGAGTTCTTTCTGGGGCTTGGAACTAACAATCTTATCTATCAGTCTGTTCTGAGCTGGTAGTTAGGGTTTTATTTGGATACCTGTAATTGGTTTGGTTTGGTTTTAGAGTACTTGTTTTGAGGTGTCGATTTTAGTTGTTTTTTATATGCAATTTTGGAGCATTTGGTTTACTTTTTTTCCTCCTGACCATTTGACTTGTTTAGTTTGGTTTTTAGACCTTTAAAAGCATTCTGGCTCTGTCTGCTATTAATTTCCTAGCATTCAGCCTTTATCCCCTGCCACCCCTCTAATGGCTAAATTAGAGAAAGTGGAAAAGTTTGGAGAAAAACTGCCATTTGGCTCTCCAGCTGTTTTCAGGGTTGATGGCTGTGTTAATCCAACCTGTACTTTGTACTGTGTTAATCCAACCTGCACATCTGCTTTGTGCCTCCCTCAATGGAGAACAGTTAAAAACCTCTTTAAACTGGAATAAATTGGAGTGTGTTTGTGTGTGCGCGCACTTGAGCACATGCATGTGCACAGTAAGCTAGAAGCCCTGAGCAATACAATTTTTTTAAAAAGTCACAAACAAAGCTAGGTGTGGTAGAGCACGCCATCAAACCCAGCACTTAGGAGGTAGGAGCAGGCAGATTTCTGTGAGATTGAGGTCAGCCTGGTCTACATATCGAGTTCCAGGCCAGTTGGGGCTACATAGGGAGACCCTGTCTCAAAAAAAAACCTCAAACAAACAAAAAGTCTATTACAACATATTTAAGTTGAAACCCAGAGGCAAAGGGGATTCCACAATATATTAAAATTTCTATTTGTGAAGGCAACTCTCTGCAGATTCCTTTTTTATGAGCAGGTGATCTTAACCACTGAGCCATCTCTCTAGCACCCTCATTCACTCTTAAACAGGCAAAAATGAGTGTCTAATTCTACATACCAAACTTCATTTTCTGGCCTTTTGTGTCATTAAAACCTTTGCTATGCCTCGAAGAGGTAGAGACATAAAAATATCTTCTGCTGTTTTTTGTTTTAAAACTGGGTGTGAGAATCTAATTTAATCATGTCCTGTCTGTTCACAATACTTGCTTTGTCTTTGTGCATTGTTTTGTGTCCTAAGAAACGCTGGGCGACCTCGGTCAGAGAAGCTTCTTTTTTGCAGAAAGGGCAGCGGTTAATGCAGACTTGTAACTGGTCAAAATGCTGAGAGAATATGTAATTGTTGACTGTTTATGTAATTGTGTAATTGTGACTGCCCTAAACATGACATAAAAAAGAGTTATAATTATTTAGATATTAAAGAATAATTTCCTAAAAGTAAAACTAGCTACTCCATGTGAGATATCTATTTACAAAATCAAACTGGCCAAAAGAAAAACTAGATTAAAAGATAAGAAATTATTTTTAAATATTCCAAATATCAAAATATTCCATATGCTTTAAATAACTGTAAACCTGGGAAATATACACTCGCTCTAGTTTTAAACAATGTAATTTTTAATTTTTTTTACTGTTTAAAAGCCTGCTTCCCTCATCCGCTGTCTTCGTTTCTTTAGCCCATTCTGTGTTCTTGATTATTTTAACTTTATGCTTAATGCTCTAATTTGGATATGTGATTTAGATGAAATCAGATAACAGTACAGTACTCCTTTACATTTCCTGTTAGGGACCGTCTTCCCTTGGCTCCCTTCTGACTCCAGGGAGTTCTTTCTTATCTTTCCTTAATAAATCTATGTTCACTCTGCTAAAAAGAAAATTCTTTTCCATAAAACTTTTTTTTTTTTTGGTCTTTTTAAGACAAGGCCTCCCTGTAGCCCCAGCGGGCCTAGAGCTTGCTACATAGACCAGACTGGCCTTGGATTCGCAGAGAGCCGCCTGCCTCTGCCTCCCAAGTGCTGGGATTAAAAGCATGTGCCACCATGCCTGGCTACATAAAACTATCTTTTCCCAGGTACAAAATATGTCATATGTAAATTTTTTGCCCAAATCAGAGGGTCAGGGCCTTACTGGAGCCCTCCTGCTCCTCTTTCTTCGAAGTACGGTCTTCTGGAACTCTCTTGGGTGGTGACTATGGCTCAGGAACCATATTCCAACCTACCTGAAATCTCTGTTCCCCAGCTACGGCCATTCATAATTGAGTCCAAAATAAACAATCTCTTGTTCCCTTTGAGGTAAGCGCTGTGTTTTTTATATCAACACCAATCCATAATTCTCTTTGTAATTATAAGACAATCAACAAGAACATGGTGGGACCCATCACCACTGTTCCTTCCACACTGCATCTCATCAACACTTCTAGGTCACTCCTCCCAACAAAGTTATTCTGCGCGTTTCTAACTTTAAATTTCAATGTAGTAGAAACTTTGCAAAATGAGGAAGTGGACTTTTTCCTTCTACCATCACAACTTCCTGTTCCACCCAGTCAAGAAAGAAGCACAAGACAGACAGTAAGAAATTGCCCAGTCAGGCCTGGGTCACCATCCGATGTTAAGAGCTCCCATGGTCCCAGCCTCCCAAGGATGTGCCCAAGCTTGACTGGCATCTTGTGGCTCCAGCCCCAGGTTCCAGTCTCTGCCCTTTTTATGTAACCTGGGCCTAGATGCCAGGAAAGGCTTGGGGGATTCACCAGAGGTCAGGAGAAAACGGGTCAGGCAGGATACTATGGACGCTACAGGACCACATGACCTCCTGTGCAGTGCCCATGAGTCCCTCCTTCTTGCGCTGTCTCTGCCCATGAGAGATCAAGGAGACCCCACAGTGAAGGGGGAGAAGGAGGAGGGCCGCAGCAAGGCTCAGTGAAACTTCTCGCTTACTTGCAGGGAAAACCAAGGGAGCATGGACAGGCAGGCAAAGGGGCTTCGCTGGTGTCTAATTTGTGTTTCCAGCTAGCTGAGAAAAACTTAAACACAACTGACAAAACCAAGATTGCCTACAGAGACAGCGCTTGCTTCCTAAAGAGACCTCCAAAAGATGCTAAAAAATAAATAAACTATGCTTATTTGGGGCCAGAATGTTTATAACCTTGAGTCTAACTAACTATATTAGCACTCTGCTCTCATCCCTAAATCCTAACCATGTAGCTCATAAAAGCACCTGACAATTTCATTTCCAAAAAGGAAATTCTTTAAGAAAAATAAGTAAACAAGGCATGGTGGCACATGCCTTTGATCCCAGCACTTGGAAGGCATGGCAGCTGATCTCTGAGAGTTTCAGGCCAACCTGCTCTATATAGTGATCATAGGCCAGCCAGGGTTACATAGTAAGACCCTGTCCCAGTCAGTCAATCAATCAATCAGCAATCAATTTCAAAAAATTTGCCAGTTTGTATTTTTGTACTTAGTTTTAAGCTTCATTTAATCTTTTAAACTTGTTGAAAGTTACATCGTTTGAACAAATGAACTTCCAAAGCCACAAGATCATATATATATACAAATGTATGTAGCTCTTTCTAAGACACTTAGGTATGACTCTCCTGTGAAGCCCATACCAGAAGATCTGAAGAACTTAGGCTACTGGCAGTAATGCTGGCCACACCCCCCTGCCCTGCTGGCATCTTGATTGTGATTCATATGTCATGTGAGTAACACATCTAAAAAAAAACTGAAAGCTCAATGCATTCTAGATCACTTTATAAATTTATTTCTTTGTAGAAAATAGCAATATTTGCATGATCTATTAAAAAAAAAATGAGGTTATTCACCTTAAATGGAAACTCTGACTTGGCTGAACCTTGAGGAAATTATGTTAAGTGGACTAGGCCAGACACAAAAAGGCAAATTTTGTCTTTTGTTGCTATCTTGAAATAGGTTCTTGTTATGTTGCTGAAGCTGGCCTTGAACTCCTAGGTTCAAGTGATGACCTCCTGTCTCAGCCTCCTCCACTGTCAGAACTAGAGGTGTGACCCACACCTGTATGAGTCCACTTTCATAAGGTGGACTGTAAAATTTACAGGGACAGAAAGTAGAGTGGTGGTTGCCAAGGGGCTGGGGAGGAGGTAAAGTGAGTTTTTTACTTTTAAAAAAATTTATTTTTGTTTTATGTGTAAGAATGCTTTGCCTGCATGCACACAAGTGCACCACATGTATGCAATGCCTGTGAAGACCAAAAGAGAATATTGGATCCTCTGGAACTGGGGCTAAACCCTGGTGGGAGGCATCATGTGGATGCTGTGCCAACCCAGGTCCTCTCTAAGAGCAGCCAGTGCTCTTAACCGCTGAGCCATCTCTCTAGCCCCAAGGTAAATGTTCCTTTTTTTTTTTTTTTTTTTGAGCCAAGGTCTCCCTGTTGCCCCTCTGGCCTAGAACTCCGTATGTAGATCAGGCTGGACTCAATCTCACAGAGATCCGCCTGCCTCTGTCTCCTGAGTACTGGGATTAAAGGCATGTGCCACCAAGTCCAGCCTCCAAGACGCATGTTCTTAATGTCACTAAACAGTCCATTTTTTGTTGATACCACATTTGAAAATGAAGAGCCAGCACTGTGGGGTCAGAAGCAGGGCAGCAAGTTGCAAGTAAGAAGGCAGTCTCAGCTCCATGGTGAGACTGTGAGACACTTACTGTAAGACAGTTTCAGACACATGGTGAGACACGGCCTCAAAAACCCAAAAGCAAACAAAACAGAAAAAGGAGCTATATTAACACAGATAAGCCAAAAAAGATGGGAAAAGTAAAAGAGATTACCTCCCCACAAACTCAGCATCCCCCACAGAGAGAAGACAGGATCCAACCGGCTTGTGAAGCTGGTTTTTTTCTACCAACTTCCTTAAAACATCTGCCATTCTCTCCAGGCCTCGTAATCTCTGCTGGACACTGTGGATCTCATGGCTGTGGCCAAGACTGGCTACACACCGCAATTCTTTCCATTTTCTCAGTCAAGTTTTTCAATCAAAACTCCCTCCACCCGTGAGGCCAGACAGTTGTCACACACAGTCACGTACGTGCACAGGCATACTATCCAGGCCCACCGCAGCTTCTAAGGTCTCTCTCTCTCCCTGTGCTTCTTCCACAAATAATGGTGACCTCCACTTCAAACCTATTAAGTGAACTTGTACTAATTAGCTCTAAATCCACATCTCCAACCAGCTCTTCCTCTCTGATACACCCTGCAATTGCATCTTCACATTTTCTTTTTTTCTTTCCTTTCTATTTATTTATTTATTTATTTATTTATTTATTTATTTATTTATTTATTTATTTTTGAGGCAGGGTCTCACTATGCAGCCCCTGCTGGTCTGGAGCTCACAAGATCTGCCTGCCTCTGCTTCTGCCTCCATGTGCTGGGTTTGCGGCTTGCACATGCAGGGCCCACATTTTCCTCTAGATCCACTTACATCTTCCTATCTAAAACAATTGTAAGCCAACCTTACCCTGGTTCTCAGTGTTTCATGGCTCAGGAATAAAGTCTACCACCACCGAATCCAACTCCAGCCACTCCAGTCTTACTTAGGCTCTTAGCAGCCCGCTTTCCCACTTGGAGTCACCCCATGATGTCACAACCCACAGAATCTTCCCAGCACTGGTACTTCCTGCAGCTTTCATCTTCTCTGCTTACTGCTCAGGATGCTGTCGGCTCCACCACAAAGCCTACACACCCAGCAGAAAAAAAATCACATCTAGCCTGATCGTCACACAGCTAGTGGTCTGCAGCTGCTGACAGCTGTGAGTGCCCAGCCTTCAGAGCTGAGTGATTCAATATGAATGCCCCAGAGCAAAATTTAAGTCTTGTATTTGGAATAAACCTGATACCTGCTAGTGCTACCTATGGACAATGCTGAGTTTAATGGCTGAACCATATTTCTGTTCTGTTGGTCAGCTCAGAGATTCATACACACAGATGTCCACCCCTTAGGCCGGGTCAGAACAGCACATCATTTGAGTAGTCAGAGTAAGAAAGGCTCTGTGAAGACCCAGAAAGAAAGTGGCCATCTGCAAGCTATTGAGAAAGGCCTGAGGAGAAGCTAGCCTTTCTGCAACCTTGACCTTACACCAACTGTGAGAAAATAAGTTTCCCCCAATATGTGGTGTTTTGTGTGGCAGTGCTCATAAGCAAACACAGAAGTTTGGGTGGAATCACCCAGGCAGGGCCAAAATACCTTTGGATTGTCTGATAAGAAACATGTCCTGGGATTTTGCTTATTATGAAAACAATATATGCTCAACACTGAAAAGGCATCCTGCTAGAGCATACCACAGCCTACTCAAGTGTGGGCTGCAACACCTGGTATTTCACACTTCCACGTATTTCACACTTCCACGTTGCATGTGCCCTGGCCTCCGCAGACGATGACCTGACCCACAGATAACACATTCTTCTGTGGTTTTTATGATTAAGTGATATAAAGAGATGTTTTGTTTCCTTGACTGCTTTTCTATTGGCAGCAGTTCCCAACCTTCAAATTTGTTTCTAAATCCTACACTTCTCAAGTTATAAAAATGAATTTAAATATTGGATTGGATCTAGTATTTTAACGTCATCAATTTATTTACATTATAAATTAAGGTGTTCTAAAAACAGAATTTGAAGAAGACATACTGATCTTTGCTGTTTAAGTGATTTTTCTAATGTTTTGGAGTTAATCACCAAGTATCTTCATAGCTCAGAGGCACAGCTCTAGGTAATTTGCATAGAGCAGGCTATAATGAGCATTAGGTGAGAGACCTTCAGTGGTTTGAGTTTGGTACTGCACACCATGTTGGACACTTCACTTCTCAGCTTGATTAAGGGACCCCAGGTGTGCATCTGAGGGTGCCAAGTAGGAACAAGTAGCATCAAGGGACTGCAGGTAGGGAGGAGGCTGCAGTTGCTAGTGCCTGATTGTTTCAGGGCCACCCACAGAAAGGGACATGCTCGCCTGGCTTGCCAGAGGCATCATGACTGCTGAGTCTCTTCCTTCCCTCCACATGCCACTGACCATCCCTGAGATTCATGTTCTCAGTAAATCATCCTCACAGCTACCCCCATGATGAGGTCATTCCAATGCCATGAGCAGAGCGAGGCTCATGATGCCAGCTCAACTGAGAGCCTTGGGCACAGAACAAGATTAAGATAAAGACCCCACCCCAATCTAGTGCTGGACAACACGTGTCCATGTGAGGCCGAGCAACTGGACCTGTTGGGGTCAAAGTCAGAGTTAAAAAACTGGCCCAGGCCTAAGGGTCAGGAGAGTGGCAACACAGAGCTGTGACTGCAGACAGATGCATGGGTGGCAGGCAGCACAAGAACAAGTCCCGCCATTCTTCTCCCTTCCTGGCCCCAGAGTCCTATAGAGATTGGCTGTGGCTGCCCTCATGGAGAAACACAAGGCATGCCCTAAACAAGAGGCTCCTGAGAGTGCTTGCACCGAACCGCAAAACTCAAATCATCCAGCCCCATGATGCACTCTGTGCTGGAATCCCAGCACTTGCCACACTCTATTTCTCAAACTCACAAGCTCTAGTAGCCACACAGAGGAGCTATAAGTGTGTCCGTAAAGTGTGTATCCAAGGAAAAAGTGAGGTGATTTCTGCAAATCTGAAGTTACCTCATGTTTTGAAACAAGGAACAGTGAGTAATCCAGTGTTTTTGACAAAATGATTATGACTTATATGGTCATTTTCCCTGTCTCTGGGTATCACAAGGTAGATGGCTGGGAAGACAGATGCTCCCATGCTTAGACAAGCTGATCACTGAATAACTCCAGGTTTACAAGAACTGTTAGAGCCCAGCCTCATGTCACAGGCCTGTAATCCTAGCTACTCAGGAGACTGAAGCATGAAGATCACAAACTCAAGGTCTGCCTGAGCTATAGAGTGAGTCCAAGGCTAGCCCATGTAGCTTAGCAAGATCCTCTCTCAAAAACTAAAACACAAAAACAAACAAATCAAAACACAACTCCTGGGTTGCTAAGATGCAAAGAACTAGTGGGAATTAGAGCAGTAAGATGGGTTCAACCCAGTTGCAGAGGCGGTACTGGGGAACTAAGAGCAAAACCAGAAAACGGTGTGTCTGAGTTGTGTCTTCAGTAAGCTAGCACCCTCAGGAGACACGGGCTTCCACTGAGAATCAGCCACAGAGATAAGGCTTAAAAAGTGGTGGTGGTGGTGGGAAAAGGAGGGGGACACAAGATAAGACGGGGGAACAGACAGGCATTGCCACAGACAGGCACTGCATGCGGTGGCTCAATGTCAGGTAGTCTTGTAAGAGCTGAAAAACTCCCTCTGCCTGCCTAGTGACACACCCATCTCAAGGTCAGGGTAATGTGAGGCCCCTGTGTCTGTAGTAATGCCGACAAAATTTGTCTACAGACAAATCTCCTATACCCACTATACTGCCAATAGTATGCAATTATGTATAGTATTTACATACTACATACTGACAGTAAAATGACCCAGTCTTATTATACCTTTTTATCAGTACTTTTTTTTTTTTCAGTTTCCAGCAGTCAAGAAGCTGAGGCAGGAAGATTGAATTCAAGGTCAGCCTGAGAATTATCCCAAAACAAAACTCAAAAACTGTTGGGCATAATGCAAGGTAGGCCTAGCCAGGCCACCTGCTAGGAGGAATAGAGGCATGGCTCCTGTGGGTGTGGTGCTCTGCTCTGGCTAGTTGTGAGACCAGCACCTGCAAAGAACCTGCCTACCTGGGGACAAACATACTATTGGCTGTATTTGGGACCGCACCCATAAGGTCATTGGCTATCCAGGCCTGTAAGAGCTTTGGCACATATTCAATAAACAAGTTGGCAGTGCCACGCGATTGGCCTGCTTCCCATCCAACTCCCGGAGTCTGTGGCTTGACTCTACATCTACTCGCCCCCAACCCCTTGGGCTCGCCCCCCACGGTCTCCTCGGGCTGGCCCCGAGTGCAGCGACCTCCAATAAAAAACAAGGAAAAAGACTTATCATCTCATGTTTACCACATATGTCCCTTGACTGTATCAAGAAGCCACATCAAATTATTGGCCTCGACCATTTAGGTTTGTGTAAGCAAACTATGATGTTCATCAAGGATGAAAACACCTAGCATCTCTGTTCTTGGAATGAGTTCCTGCTGTTAGGCAACACCTAACTTTATTAGCCTACTAATAAATATTAGGCTTCCAGAAACCAGGGAGGAAAAAAGAATGTGAGAAAAGGTGGCAGCAAACTCCGGCCCTCGAGGGCGGGCAGTGGTGTCTACAGTAGCTCGCTGGCATCTGGAGGCTTCCCAGGCTCAAGGACACTTGCTCTGCAGAAGGTCAAGGCACAAAGACACCAACAGGGAGCAAGGATGGGGAACGAAGGCAGGGCAGATGGGATTCGGAAACAGGCTGGCTCACCACAGACAGGACAGAGAATGCACGAGGCTGTTGCAACCAGCACGTCAGCCATGACACGGGGGTTGATACCTGAGCGATATCCGTGTCTTCTCACAGGAATTGAAAGGGACGACCTTATTTTTTTTAAATAGAATCTTCCAAGGCAGCTCAACACCAAAGTTGAAAAATGCGGTGAAGTCAGAGTTAGGAAAATGCAGAAGTGAAGACCTTCATGCCCAGTTTAAGCAGCCATGCCTGTGGCACATACAGCTGGGCTTACAATGGATGTTCATCTACCAGTCAACATGAAAGATGTGCTTTTGCTAAAAGGTCTTAGCAGTTCCAAACCAGCCATTTTTAAATTTGTACAGCTTTTATTTACAGCTTGCATTTAGATTTTAAATTAGAGTCTTTTGCTGGGGACACAGCTCAGCGGTAGAGCACTTGCCTAAATAAGATCTTTGATCTACTTTGAGTTAATTTTTGTACAGATACAGATCTAATTTCATTCTTCTGCAGGTGGATATCCAGTTTTGCCAGCATCAGTTGTCAAATAGACTGTCCTTTTTCCAGTGTATGTTTTTAACATTTCTATCAAATATTAATGGCCATATCTGTGTGTATTTATTTCTGAGCCCTCTTTTCTGGCCCAAGGGTCTACATGTCTCTTCGTGCACAGATACTATGTTGTCTCTGTCACTATGGTTCTACAGCATAATTTAGGGTCTGGTATATGATACCTCCCACAGTGTTCTCTCTGCTTTGTGTCATTTTGACTCTTTGTGGGGTTTTTCTGTATTTTCATATGAATTTTAGGGTTATTTCTAGAAACACTAGAAAACATAGGGAAAATGATTTAAGATAATAGCATAGGCAAGAACTTAATGAACAGGACTCTAATAGCCCCAAGAATTAACAAATTTAAAAGTTTTTGAGCAGCACAGAAAACTGTCAGCAGATAAAACAGCCTGCAGAATGGGATCAAATTTTTGCCAGGAATATTTCAGACAGGAGCTTAATATCAAAAATATATAAAGAATTTCAACAATTAAACATTATAGAAAAACTGTGCCAATCAACAAATGGTCTAATGAAATGAATGCACAGTTCTCAAAAGAAACACAAACAACCAGTAAACATTCTGTGTTCAATATCCAGAGACATGCAAACTAAAACCACTTTGAGAGCCCATCTCGCCCATCAGAAAAGACAACAAACGCTGGAAGAACATGGGGAAGACAAACCTTTATTCACTGGAGCATGTACAGTGGCACAGCCATTTTGGAAACTAGCCTGAAGATATCCTATAAAATTAAAACAAAACCACCACCATGACCCGGCTATACCACTCCTGGCATATATCCAAAGGACTCCGTGTCTTATCACAGAGACATCTGCACATCTGTGTTTCATGCAGTTCTACTCACAACAAGGCAGTGGGACCAGCTCTAAGTCTATGAACGATGAATGGATAATGAAAATGTGCTACATATCATATACAATGGAATTTTATTCAGCTGGAAAGAGAAATGAAATTATGAAATCTGCAGGAAGATGAATAGATCTGAAAATTATCACATTAAGCAAGGTGACCCAGACTGAGACAAAGTGTATTGTCTCATATTGAGATCCTAGCTCTTAAAGTTTACATATATGCACACATATGAGTGTAAATGTGGGGATAGGCTATGAAATTTGAAAGGAGAACACCAGAGTGGGGGGGAAAGATGTTGAGGAAGTGGGAAGGTTGATAGGACACAAGACATGAAAGCAGAATGGAGCCTTGGGAAGTGGAAGGCTACAAGCCAGGACAAGGGAGAAGTTATGCTTGAAAATGTCATAATGAAGCCTAGTACTACATACGAAAATTTATAAAATATATTTAAAAAGCAGTTTGCTCATCTAACTGTAGGATACAAGCAAAGATCACCTATGACATGTTTCTGCTCATATGTGCAAGGTGTCAGCTGGTTTTCTTCCTCTTCTACATGCAAATAATAGTGTTTCTCAGAAAAGCAGAAACTTCCAGTGTTGCTGTATGGCCTGTTCACATGTATAGGAAACCATCTCAGCCAGGCGTGGTGGTGCAGGCCTTTAATTCCAGCACTGGGGAGGCTGAGGCGGATCTCTGTGAGTTCAAGGCCAACCTGGTCTACTTAGGAAGTTCGAGATCAGCTAGGGTTATAGGGAGCCCCTGTCTCTAAAAGACCAAAACAATAAATAAATAAAAAAGAACCATCTCTAGAGTATGTCATATCAAATTGTTCCTTTCTCTTACACATGTTAAAAAAAGGCCAAACATGGTTAGATGAAGCAAGGGTTGCTGGTCAGTATATGAAGGTGACTACTGTGACCAGATGAACAAAATGCTTCTAATTAAAACATGCAAGGCTAGAGAGATGGCTCAGCAGTTAAGAGCACTTGAGGGTCTTGCAAAGGACCTGGGTTCAGTTCCCAGCACCCAATAGTAACTTACAACTATCTGTAACTCTAGTACCAAGGGATTTAATATCCTCTTCTGGCTTTCACAGGCACTAGATGCACATAATACATGTAGACAAACACTCAAACACATAAATAAGTCTATAAAAATCAAAACATGAGACTGGAGAGATGGCTCAGCAGTTAAGAGCACTGACTGCTCTTGTAGAGGACTGGGGTTCAGTTCCCAGCATCACATGGTGATTGACAACTGTCTATTAACTCCAGTTCCAAGGATCTGACCTCCTGACCTCCTCCAGCAGTACATGAGATGGGTGCACTTACATACATGCAGGCAATACATGCATACACATAAAATAATAAAAACAATAAAATTTTCTTTAAAAATCTAAAACATATCTCCACCTAGCTCTACTAACGAAGAAATTCATTTTTCAATACACAAAATTTCCAGTTTCTACAGCAGCAACTCAAAACAAGCTCAGAAGAACTGATTTAACAACAACATCATTATCAAGCTGGATTAAAATGTCACACCAGTGAGGAAGTGGAATTTCAAACAGTGCTGAGGAATTTTGAGTCTTCTAGAGAAATGACCACACACCACACAGAATTGGCCCTCATCTGCAGACAGCAGCCTCTACCGCCAGGGTCAGGGTCTCCTATAAGTACAATGGTCTCTTTGCCTCCCGATTCCATTTCCTTAGGCTTCTTGGCACTGCCCTAAGCAGCCTGATCACTCCAAAGAATTGTGGAGCCTCTCCAAACTCACACTCATTTCTGCCATTCTCTGTAGTTTAACTGTGTAATGTACAAGCCTGATCACGCCACTGTCCAGCTTACATTTTCAATATCTTTCTCTGCCCATGGCTGTGTTGTCCAATCCATTTTCCACTGAACTTTGGTATCACCATGGCAACAAATGCAGACCTCCCTTTGCCTGATTCCTTCCTTCCTTCCTTCCTTCCTCCTTCCTTCCTTCCTTCCTTCCTTCCTTCCTTCCTTCCTTCCTTCCTTCCTTCCTTCCTCCCTCCCTCCCTCCCTCCCTCCCCCCTCCCTTCCTTCCTTTCTCCCTCCCTCCCTTCCTTCCTTCCTTCCTTCACTGTGTATGTGTGAGTGTGTGTGTATACAGAGGCATGTGTGCCATGGCATGCATGTGGGAGTCAGAGGACAACTTTCCAGAGTCAGTTCTTCTCTTCCACCTTGTGCTGAGGCAAGGTCTCTCGTTTGTCCTTGACCACAGGACTCTAGCTGACTCTCCTGTCTCTGCCTCCATCTCCTCCTCCCAACTCCTTGTACAAGTGATGGGATTACAGATGCCAGATCCGAACTTCAAAACATCTGGCTTTTGACCTGGGTTCCAGGGATCTATCTTGTCAGGCTTGCACAGCAAGCACTTTTATCCACTGAGCCATCTCTCCAGCCTTTGTCTATTTTATACACTAGGAATGCTTCCAAGGACTCACATGAAAAAGTACTCCTTTAAAAATAGAAAGTCAATAAAGGATGGAGAGGGGTCCGGTGCTCCACAGGGCAGAGTCAATCCCTCATGTACTTCCTCAGCGGCCTGTGTTCTGCCATGCCAGACCCAGTTATGGTGAGGTTTCTATGCCATTTTCAAGCAGTTTCCACTACCCCAAGTGGGTCTTAGGAAAAAGAAAACATTAACAAAACCCCAGTGGCTGGCCAATTTGACAGATGCTTTGAGTGGGAGCCTCACTGGAGAGGGTGATGGTCTTCCTTCACAAAGTGAGATCCGGGAGACATGAGGTACCAACTACAGAATGTTTCCTGGTGACTGCACATTCCTTCATCTGCAACACAGAAGCCAGGGCATGCTTAAGAGACAAAAAAAGAAAGAAAAATATATATCTAACTCACTTCATTCTAATAGGGCAGCCTTTCTTCCTGTGGCTCTCTCTGTTTCTTAGGATACCTACATCACAGAGGGGGTGCAGCCAACCTCGACTAGGCTGTGAGGGATTCTTCATGTACAAATGAAGAAGCTGAGCCTTAAGGGGCCAAGTAGGTTGTTACAGCCACCCTGTGTGTGGCTCCAGGGTCACCATGGGTTTCCCAGAGTTCTCTTATACCCAGAGACCATCTCCATAGCCATGACTCGGGGGAACAACCTGTGTCAGCCTGAGTGGTCATGCTAGGACAGAACAATTCTGCAGCTGCTCCACTTAGGAGGTCAGGTATGTCTTCGTGTGCCAGGCATCCCCTTGAGAGCTTGACCAAATACCCCCACTGTGTACCACTGAGGCTAGGAGTCACTAGTCTGCTCTAGTTTTCTGCTGCTCAAAAGTGAAGGCGCTGCCTGTTGCCCAGCACTAACAGGCTGTGTATCTGCTAGATCCTGAAGTACACGGCTGAAGATCAGGTCCTACAGATGACTAACACCTTCAGTCAGGGCTGACCACTCAACACTAGTGCCCACTTCTCCCCTGCTGCCCTCATAATTCTCCCAGAGCAGCCAAACTACAGGACCACAAAGGCGGTATAGCAGTCACTTCACCTATCTTCACCAGGCAACCAGACCACCCACACGCGCCCTGTCTTCTCCTTCCCTTCCTCTTACCGAGGCAGGACCTAGCCTTGTGGACAGTCTAGACTTAATCATCCTCGGCCAGCCTCCTCCCTCAGCATTCCACGGTCCTGAGCCAGCTTCCACCCAGAATCCTGAGATCATCAACTGGCCTGATGTCACATCACAGACCTTAGCTCACCCACCTATCCTATACCCTAGTCCCAAATCTCTACCAAGGATCCCGCCCTCAAGCTACTGGCACTGAAAATATCCATCAGCCTCAATGTCTTTCCCCAACAGGCACTGAGTGACTACCCGGTCCCCACAGAGCAGAGGCATCTATATCCTCAGTTGTCACTGGAGATGTCAATTCTGTAAAATGCCATTGTGTGAGCACCCTCCACCTCCACCCTCCTGCAATGAACCCATAGGAAGGAACTTGGTGGAAGGGCATTTTTTTCAATGAATCATAATCCTGATCACCAAGCTGGCTCCCTGCTGGTCTTCACAAGAACTGTTGTTTAGCCATCCATAAACAGGACAAAAGCAGAGAACACTTCTCTCACAGTGTTCACGCAAATCTTCAGCACTGCAAAATTGCCTGCACAGACAGAATACCTAAAGGGAACTGCCTTGGGTGAACAGCCTTGGGTGAGGGCTGCACTGGAGAAAAGCTACTTGGCTCATTTCCAGGTCATTTTAGCACACAGCACCCTAAGAAGATTCTTAGGTCATATGACTGCCTTAAAGCTGCAGGTGGATCTGGGTGGATCCAGGCCAGGTATACTGGCACAGGGACCAGCAGGCAAGGCCTCTACCACCAGGATGGTACTTTACACAGTACTCAGAGACCACTCTCATGCTTGCAAGAAAACATCAAAGACCGTGTATCTGACAAGGGGTTATTATCCAGAATATATAATGGACTCAAGCCACTTAAAAGCAGGAAAGCAAATAATCCAGTTTTAAAATGGACAAAGGACATTTAGACGGTGACAAACAGACGTTTCTCAAAAGAAGTTTTGCTAATAACATCACTTACTGCCAGGGAAATACAGATCAGAGCCGCAATGAGGAGCCACCTCCTCCCAACTGGAATGAGCACTATCAAAAAGGAAAACAAAACAAAAACCGATAGAGAGGATGTGGCAATATGGGAGCCCTTACATGAAGCTGGGGGCGTGTGAATTGGTACAGTCATTCTAGAAAAGTGTGGCGTTTCCCCAAATTAAAAACAGGTCTACCATAGGATCCAACAATTCCACTACTGGTATTTATCCAAAGAAAGGATATGGGAATCCGGCTTATGCATCACTACCTATAATAACTGCTCTCTCCGTCGCAGTTCTCCTACTGCCACTGTGGCTGTCACAGCTCTACACAGCACTTTGCTTTTTTCTTTATGACTTACTAGCCTGGGCTGTTTGCTCTTTGAATCCTCTGGCATTTTGTATATCTTCATCAATTCACACAAGCATTCACTACACCAATGACACTGAAACCTTAAGAGACGTACTGCAAAATTTCTCCTGGTCAACTCCTGGCTTTTTTATTTTACTTTCTTTTTTCTTTGAAACCTAACTCTTTGGGGGGAAGAGTGTTGGAGATTGAACCCAGAGGCTATTGCATAGTTTAATTTTTTTATTATTATTATGTCAACCTTTTCAGCCTTCCCCTTTGGAATTTCTTCTTTCATTTCTAAATTTACCAAATAGTACCAGTTCCCCCATACTGGAAAGGAAGTGGTTTCTCATAGTCCCTGGCTCAGCAAACTGAGTTTGTCACTGCCAGAGGCCAAAGAATTCCACATGTGAGAACATACAGAGGCAATGGGGTAATCCTAGAGAATTAATTTAAAAGTAGCATTTAGATCCACACAAAGTTCAATAAACTGATTGATGACAAGAATTTTTTGGATAGCTTATTCAATAAATGATGCTGGCAAAACTGGATATCCACCTGTAGAAGAATAAAATTAGATCCTTATCTGTTACCCTATACAAAGTGAACTGAAACTGGATCCAAGACCTTAATTTAACACTGAAATGCTAAGGGAAATCAGGGAAAAGTACTTCAGGATACAAGTATAATCTTTAGACAAAAGATTACTATCTAGAAGACATAAAGAACTGCAAAAGTTAAATAGCATAAAAAAATGCCTACTCATAAATGGGTGAATGAAATGAACAGTTCTCAAAAGAAATACAAAGTCAATAAATATTTTTATAGGACTCAATATCCTTAGTCATCAGAAAAAAATGCAAATTAAAACTACTTTGGGATTCTATCTCATCCTAGTCAAAATGGGTACTATCAAGAAATCAAATGAGGGACTGGAGAGATGGTTCAATCGTTAAGAGCACTGGCTGCTCTTGCAAAGGATCTGGGTTTGGTTCCCAGCACCTACATGGCAGCTAACCTACATGTCTGTAACTCCAGTTCCAGAGGATACAATGCCCTCTTCTGGTCTCCATAGGCATTATAAGCATGGGTATACTTAAATGCAGGCAAAACATTTACACAAATTAAAGTAAATTAATTAAATAACAAAAAGAAAACAAATGAGGCACTGGAGAGATGCCTCAATGGTCAAGAGTATGTGCTGCTCTTGCAGAGGTTCCAAGTTTGGTTCTCAATACCCCTCAGTTCTCAGCAACTATCTGTAACTCCAGTTTCAATGCCTTCTTCTGGCCTCTGAGGACACCTGCATGCATGTGCACATATCTACACATAGATGCACATGCACAGACATAATTAAAAGTGAAGTCTTTTTTAAAAGAAAAGAAAAAACAAATGACAACAAATGTTGTGACAATGTAGGGAAAGAGGAACTCTTATTTACAGTTGGTGGGAGTGTAAACTGTTGCAGCTACTGCGGAAACCAGTCTGGAGAATTCTAAATAAACTTAGATTTACTATATGAGCCAGCTATACCACTCCTGGACATATTCCCTGGGAATTCTATATTCTACTATAGAGATCCTTGTACAGCCATGTTGATTATAGCTCTTTTCACAATAGCAAGGAAATGGAATCAGTCCAGATGCCCATCAACAGATCAACGGCTAATAAAAACATGGCATACACACAATGGAATTTTATTCACCCATAAAGGAAAATAAAATTATAAAATTTGCAGGAAAATGAATGGAACTGCAAACTTTAAAAAATTGTCTTACTAATTCTTTGAAAATCGTACACAATGTATTTTGATCATATTTATCCCAGCTCCTCCATGCAACTGCTTCCAAATTCACCCAGCCTCTTCCCCTTCCCCAACTTCAGGATGTTAAACATGACTGAAAAATCAAAACCAGAATCAGGTACCATTTCAAATTCATTAGGATGGCTATTATCTGAAAGAAATAGAGTGTGCACAGTTGGTGGGAATGCAAAGTGTCAAAATCACTCGGGAAAATGGTGCAGCAATTCCCCTAAAACATTGAACACGATTTACCATATATGATCTATCAATATCACTGCTCACCATATACTGAAAAAAAAAAAAAAACTGCCAACAGGACGCCGAAGAAGTATTTGCATATCAATTTTTATAACATTATTCACAATAGGTAAAGGTTGGAAACAACTCACATGTCCATCAACAAATGAACAAGGAAACAAACAAAATATGGTATGTAATATTATTCAGTCTTAGAAAGTAATATTATTCCCCATGCTACAAAATGTTGGTCTTAAATTCATTATACCAAGTGAATTTTAAAATGTTTCTAAAATATAAAGGTACATCAGAAGGGTAGGGTATGGAGGAAGACAGGCATCTAGATTAACACACGAAGACAGTCAGCTTGCAGAAAGACTGGAAACCCTTCCCCACCAGGGCTACATGTAACAAAACAGAGCATGACAGAAGTTATAGAGGACTGATCAGCATTCTTCTACTCCCGAAAATGATTTCCGCAAGCACAGCTCTCAGGAGGGAGCTCGGCAGGAGAGTAGGCCATGGAGAAAGAGAAGGGTCAAGATTCACTTGGACAGCTCTTGAGTACCCTCACTCGTGTGGTCCATAGTCAATCTTGACGGGCATCCCTCTACAATCTGTACTATTCACCTTGTTCTGAATAAAGTTGTCTTGCTTCTTTTGAAAAAAAAAAGTTTAACACACAGAAGAAGCCAGCTGGCAGACTGGCAGAAAGATTGGAAACTCTTTGCCACTGAGGCTACATGTCAAACAGTACACTGAAGAGAAAGTCTTTGGGCTCTCTGAGGGGCAGATGCTATGCAAACTGCCCATAACACCTCACTATGCTGTGGCTGGGGCCAGTAGACCTTCCAGCCTTTCCTTTTTTTTTTGTCTTTTTGAGACAGGGTTTCCCTGTAACATCAGCTGGCCTGGAACTTGCTATGTAGACCAGGCTGGCTTGATCTCAGAGATCCACCTGCCTCTGCCTCTGCCTCCCTAGTGCTGGCATTAAAGGAGTACGGACGCGATCACACCCGGCTCCCATGTTCTTTTTTAATAAGTTGTTTCTAGACAATACTATCCATTTGTTCCTGGTCTAATTCTCTTTTCTGGGCCACAAGGACCTGGAAATCTAGCAAGTGCCCTCTGGACTCTGATCCACAAAAGCAGTCACTGTCCCCTATACTATTTTATATTATCTCATTTGATCTTTACAATGGTCTAATTAGCTCCACATTACTGAAAGGAAACAAAAGGAGCTGTAAGAAGGAGAAGCAGCGTGCCCACTTGGCTTCAGCCATCAATGCTGGAGCAGATGTGAACAGAAGCCAAAGCACAGTCTTGACATGACCCACCTTGACCTGATGAGCCACCCAAGGAAAAGCCAGCGTTCCTGTCTGCCTGCACTTCCTCAGTAAGTACATCAGACTTCCAGCTTCTTTGGCCTATTCTGCCTTTCAGCTGAATAGCAGTGACTCTTCTGAGTCAGACTGGAACTGCTGAGACATCCAGCTTTGGGGTGGAGCAGCTATCTGTTGTCTGTCTGTCCCGCATGCAGACGGCCATTGCTGGGCTATCTGACCCTTACTGCATAAGCCAATCTAATAAATCTCCTTCTGTAATGTGCATATCCTCTCTTGGTTCTTTTCCTCCAGAACACCCTAAATCAATTTTCTAACAACTGCTGCTTGTGAAGCAGATCAAAAGCCATGATCTAGACAGACACCCAATGAGAGGGGCTGCAAAGATACCCTAGGAGTCAACAAGGCGTCCCCGCAGTGACACTCCATAGCAGCCTGAGGGCTTAACATTTTGGGGACAGTGTTTCATACCTTCATTCTAATTTTTAAACGGAAGCATGAGAATCTGATGGTTAAATCAAAGCCTGGCTTTGCACTTAAACCTGGATGCCTACTTCATCAGTTAGTTCTTCATCCACAAAGTGTAAATAATAACTGCACTACTAATAAGGACTGTGAGAATAACTAGCGTGTAAACTACTGAGAAGAGGAGTTGGCAAATCACTGGACATCATCTCTTTATGTAAATTATTTTTATTGGCACAGGCATACCTGCTCAGTACAAACCATCCATGTTGCTCGGGTGCTCCAGCACAGAAACCAGAAGGCCTACAGATCCCTAATTATTCATGATAAGCACCTTTATAGGAAAAGTAACCCTGACTTAAAATGATGGCTGAAACAGACGAAGCAACAAGAAAGTGAGCTCACTTTGCCTTCAGAATGGCAAACAGACAAGGTATGACTGGAGGGGGAGAAAATGTTTAAAAAATGATGTCAACTAACAGGAGACTGATGAAATAAATGATAATACATCCACACTGTAGAATATGCTGCATGACATTTCAGCCACAGACCATGGGCCCTGTCTCATTTATTAATGTCCATACTCAGTTTGTATACGTCCATTCTGATGCAGTGACGTAACTGCTAGATACCTATTTATTAGACCACATTGCTGTAGTTCAGCAACACATGACTGTATCATACAATCAATAAAAAGGATGAGTGGAGTCTGTATATACTAACATTTAAAGATTTTCAACATCTTTAACCAAAAGCATTGAGAAGATGTTTAGCATAGGAAATATAGTCTATGTTACAAGACATCCTACTCACACAGGAGGCTGCAGGAACAGTGGACTGCTGCTTTCAGTGCTTTCTATACTGTTCAAAAGTATTAATGAGTTGGAGTTTGTAAACTTCCTCAACACTTTAAAATGTTATTTTAGCAGGGCGTGGTGGCTCATGCCTTTAGTCTCAGCACTCTGAGGACAGAGGCAGGCAGAACTCTCTATATAGAGGCCAGTCTGCTCTAGATAGTGAGTTCTTGGCCTTCTGGAACTAGAGAGACCTTGTCTTAAAACAAAGCAAAACAAAACAAAATTACTGTTTTAGGATGGGTTATAGCTTATTCCTGTAAACCAAGCACTTAAGAGGCTGAGGTAGAAACCAGGCATGGTGGTGCACACCTGCAATCCCAGGACTCAGGAAGTAGAGGCAGGATGACAAGGGGTTCAAAGCCTACCTGGGCTTTATGAAATCCTTTCTCAGTCCCTCCTGCCCCACAAAAAGGCTTATGTCAAAGATCATGAGTTCAAAGTTCTCTGAACCACGGTGATCCCATCTCAAAAAGAAAAGAGGGGCTAGACAGATAGCTCAGCAATTCAAAGCTCTTGCAGAGACCCCAGGTTCAGTTCCCAATACCCACATGGTGGCTTACAAATGCCTGTAACTCCAGTTATAGGGGATTCAATGCAATCTTCTGGCCTCTGAGAGCTCCAGCCCAATGCTACACTTTTCAAGCCTCGCCTTTAGTCCTTACAGACAAATCTGAGTAGGATTTTTTAATACAGTAAGATGGTATTACATATGCTAGCACACATTTTCACTTAAGGACATTCAGTTGGCAGAAGATCTTGGAAATCCTTGACTGTGGCAAACTTCCCCTACAACCCTCCTCCTGCTTTTTACTGATAGCATAATACCATCTCAAATGTTGACTCAAAGATTGCATATGACTTTCTAGAAGAAGCAGAATAGTACTATGAACATATGAACAGATCAGGGTTGCCAGGAGTTGAGGAAAAGAAGAAGCTGACTACACACTGCACAGTGAGGGAAATTTCGGAGGTGACAGGAACTGGTTCTGCGTCTTGACTGCAGTGGCAGTCACACACCAAAGCATGAATTTCACTCAGTGTAAAGTTAAAAATAAATATAAGGGCTGGGGCGATAAAGACCTGCCATATAAGTATGAAGACTGGAGTTCAGAGCCCTGGAGCCCACAGACATGCTAGTGGGCATGGAAGCCCCACCTCCCTGCCGGGCAGTTCCAATGCTTGGAAGATGGAGACGGGATCCTCAGAGCAATCTGGCTAGCCAGACCAGCCCAATCAGCAAGCTCTGGGCTCAATTAAGAGACACTGCCTTGGGGCTGGAGAGATGGCTCAGCAGTTAAGAGCACCTGCTGATCTTACAAAGGACCCAAGTTCAGTTCCCAGCACCCACATGGTGGCTAACAACCATCTGCAACTCCAGTTCCAGGGGCTCTGATGGCCTCTTCTAGCCTCCATGGACATTTTACAACAGGTGTACTTACATACATGCAGGCAATACACTCACACACATAATATAAAAGAAATATATTGAGGGGCGGGGAGTCCCTGCCTCAAAGAATAAGGTGAAGGGCAATCAAGGAACACATGGCATCAGCCTTTGGCCACATGTATACATGTTCTCACACCTACACACATAGAAGTGCACACCCACACAAGACTACACATGTGGGGCTGGAGAGATGGCTCAGTGGTTAAGAGCACTAGCTTCTCTTGCAGAGGACCTGGTTTGATTCCTAGTATGTACATAATGGCTAACAACTGAAACTCCAGTTCCAGGAAATCCAACACCCTGGTCTCTGATTTCTGCAGGCATTGCACAACACAGGTGCACATACACACATGCAGTTAATACACTCATACACATAAAATAAAAAATAAAATGTTCTTTTAAAAGAACTCACATGCACACCATATATACATATCCTTAAAAAATAAAAACCTTAGGGGATGGAGTGATGATTCAGAGGTTAAAGGCATACACTATACAATACTCTTGCAAGAAGACCTGAGTTTGGTTCCCAGCACCCACATCTAGCAACTCACAATCACCTCTAACTGCAGCTCCAGAGGATCTCACACTCCCTTGACTTGTACAGGTACTGCACTCAAGTATACAAACTCAGACACACACATATATACACAGTTAAAATTAAAATAAAACTTTAAACACACACACAAAGCCTTAGAGACTATATTTTCTTTTAGGAACTTATCAGCACACAAACATATATTCTGACACAGGAAACATGTTCGCAATTGTAGCATTTTGCCTCTCACAGTGAGGATGCTATGCTGTTAGGAGAAGAGGACAACAGAGACTCCCACAACATTCTTAATGAATTTTTAAAATGAACTCTCGCAGTGGCTTATATTTATTTTTAAAAGAAGTTAGTTCTTTCACATTCTGAGCCTGCAGATCTAGGCTTTATATTGAAAACCCACTAGCATCCATCAGAACTGAGGAATGACAGGTTGTAGGGTTCACTTGCAAGTTCCAGCTGACCAACTTGGCCCGGACTTAGCAAAATCTCCAAGTTGACAAGCACAGTACTCTGAGATACAGTTCCTGCAAGAGTACCCGGGTATCACACTGCTCTTCAGACACAACGATCTAAGCAATCTCCTAGAAGACAGGCAAGAGACACCATTGGGCTGGTCGTGCAAGCAGCAAAGCACTGTCCAATGTGACTCACAGCAAGTGCCTTTTACTGGAAAATAAAATACACCAAATTCTCAGGAGCCCAAGAGGAGCAGATTTTATAGCTAGAGCAATCTATCTATATTGTTTAGACTTAACAGTAGAATCAACATCGACTGGATGCTTCCCTCTGCCTGAAAACCCCAATGCAAATCTCATCCCCCTTTTCTCACACCCACAATAAGTTGCAAATTAAGCACACACATTTCAGGCTTAAAATATACAATTTGGTATGGATACCAGGCGCAGCACATCCCGGAACTATCCTGCTTTCTTAACAAAGCCCCAAATTCCTCTCTTCAAGAATCTGAGAAATCTGAAGACAGCACAAAGCAAAGACGGACTCAGCGACGTTTCCCCTACTTGGGTGCGCGATTAACAATCAGGCTGCGCCTTACTTTTCAATTAAAAAAAAAAATGCCAATGTTGTCGCTTCCCCTTGGGAGCTTTGCCTCGTGCCGGAAGCGCGAGATCTGGGATCCTGGGGGCTGCGGGAGTCCAAGGATGATTCGGGGCGGGGGTTCGGTCTTGGGGGCCTGACCTCGCGAGTGCAAGGCGCGCACGGCCGGGGGACTCGCCCGCGGCCCGGGGATTCTGGAACTTGACGCCGGGGAGGGAGCCTGGAGCCGGCGTGCAGGGACCGGGAGACGCGAGGGCCCGGGCGGCGATCCCGGGAGGCCGCGCCGTCGGGGAGGCCGCAGCGCAGGGGGCCCAGCCCGGCCCGCGGCGCTCGAAGGGCAGCCGGACGCCGGCTCAGCCGGGCCCGCTCTTACCTGGGTCCGCGCGGAGGCTCGGGGGTCCCGGGCGGGCCCTGGGAGCTTTCCTGCCCGAGTGAGTCACCGGGGCGGGCCGGGAATGCGCCAGGAAACAGCCGGCCTCCTCCCCTTCCTCCGGGGCGGTGCTCCACGGCTCGGCCCCTTCCTCCCGGCGCTCCTCGCTCCGCCCTCGGTTCTGCCCGGGTCAGCTCCGCCGCACCCCGGCCTGCAAGCCAGTGTCTTCCGCACGACGCCCGACTGCTGCCCAGGTCCGGGCAGAAGAGAAGGAGATCTGCTCTCCTTCCCGCTCCACCCGGCAAGGCGGTGGGTGGGTTTGTCTGCCGTGAAAGGACAGACAGCTTCACTCTGCCACTCTCACCAGCCTGAGGACTTTCAGACTAGACTTGTCCCAAACTTGCTCTGACCAAACCTGGCTTCCACGCTGAAAAGAATTTCAGGGCTAGGTGATTTATGATGAAGCAGAGTTGGAACTTTTATTTAAAGGGGTGTGTGTATGTGTGTGTGTTTTGCCGGCATGTGTGTGCAGCAAATGCATGCAGTGCCCAGCAGAGTCCAGAAGAGAGCGTCGGATTCCCTGAAACTGGAGTTAGAGGGATTTGTGAGCCGCTCTGTGGGTGTTGGGAATCGAACCCTGGTCTGCTGCAGAAGTTCTTAACCACTAAGCCATCATCTCAACCTAAAGGTATTTTAATATAGGCTTAAACACCAAGGGTTAAGAGAAGGAGAGGCACTTAGAAGAAAGTAAGACACACCCAAGTGTGGTATGTGCTTCTCAGGGGAGAGCAGGGGAAGGCAAGGTACACCCAGGTGTGGGAACAAAGCGGTTCATAATCTCTGCATTAGCCAGGTCTGCCCTTTGTGTGGCTCTCAGCCTACATCTCAGATAGTGACCGAAAAATCTTTTTTTTAAGAGAAATGCACGAGATGACACCAGAGATGTCTTGGAATTATAATCTGGTAATGTAAAACCAGCAACCACTAGGGTTGCACAGGGGTTTATCACATGCCCTTTCCCTGTGACTGGAAATCCAGGTGAAATTGCTAGAAAATTGCATGCTCCTGGCTGAGAAGGGAGAAGAGCCTTGAGTAGTTAGTTGCTAATTGTACTGTAATTCTTTCACTGCTAGTAAGGAACTTCAACACATAACTGTATGGGGGTGCTCCTCTTCCTTCTCTGGTCCCCCCCAAAGTTCCCTACCTTTCTATCTTGTCTTCAGAGCGATCTGAGCGGACACCCAGGCGGCACAACTGTGAGGGAGAAGGCGCACTTGTGTGCATGAGGCCGTGGGAACAGGACTCCCAGTGCCTGCTCATTGCACCAGACGCAACCAAGTAACAGTGTTTGTGCCATCCCATCGGCCCTCAGAGGCACAAGCAAATGCATGTGTAGACTTGTGGGGATGGCTGAAGAAAGAAAACCTGACTTGAACTAATCCCCAAAAAACAAGAGAGACAGGTTAAGTAGCATACACCATAACGCTGAACAGTAGTGCAGCAAGGCCAGGAGGAAAAACGCCACTGCCCACGCCCCCTCCTACTTCATTCCTTACTGCACTGAATTTTGCTTGGGGGTTTGTTAACAGGGTCTCATGCACCCCAGATCGGCCTTGAGCTCCTGATCTTCCTGCCTCCACCTCTAAAGGACTGAGGTTACAGGCATGTGCCGCCATGCCCAGCTCCCACTCCAGTTCTTTCTTGTTCATGTTAATGGAAAATCTTTATTAAGTAACTCTTTAAATATTTTATTCATTATCTTCACTTTATGTGTATGAGTGTATTGCCTGTATGTATGTAAGTGCATCTGTGTTGTACAGTGCTCTCAGAGGTCAGAAGTGGGCGTCAGAACTCCTGGACCTGGAGTTAGGACAGTCATTAGTTTCCATGTTGGTGGTGCTGAGAAGTAAACCCGGGTCCTCTGTGAGAGCATCCAGTGCTCTTAACCACTGAGCCATCTCTTCAGCCCCCATTAAGTAACTTTAAATATCAGAAGAAAGCTCACATAATTCTCTTTACACAATATATACATATATATATGTATATATATACATATATATGTACATATATATACATATATATATGTATATATATACATATATATACATATATATATGTACATATATATATGTATATATATATATTAATATCAATGCTTGGCCATCTTAAGTTAAAGGCCTTTGTGCTAGATAGCTTCAATTATGAACTTGACATATCTGGGAAGAGGGAACCCTCAACCGAGGCATTTCGTCCATTGATTGGACACTGGCCATGACTTGATTGTTGAGTGATGTGGGAGAGCCCAGACCACTGTGGATGGTGCCACTCCTGGGCAGGTGGTCCTGGGTTATATAATAAAGCAGGCTGAGCACAGGCTAGAGCAGCAAGCCATTAAGCAGTCGTCTCTGCTTCAGTTCCTACCTCCACGTTCCTGCTTGAGCTCCTGTACTAGTTTCTCTCGATGGAGGACTGTACTGAGTTGGACTATAAAGAGGTGGACTCCTTCCTCCCCAAGAGCTTTGGTCACAGCAAATAGAAAGCAAACTAGAACAACCTGTTATTATAAAATACATGGTTTTAAATTTTTTTCAAATTGAATTTATAATCCCTGTGACTTCACTACATATGTGTAACAAAAGAGTGTAGTAAAATTAGAAAATATCAAACTATATTGATAATTTATCATTCTTAATTTGTGCTTTCATGACAATATATGTCGATTCTTTGGCTTGCAACAAAATACAAAATACATGGTTGGTATCTATAGATAACAGCTAGAGATTAGTTTTCAATACTAACATTGAACTATCCTACAAGCAATTAGCATTACACAGCAATATACCATCAAGGCAACCTTTTTATACTAAAAAAAATAAAAACAAATATTTGTAAACCTTTATATAAAATGGAGCTCTTCAAGTGGAAATTAAAAATAAAATCTGTCTACTACTGAATATACTTAAAATTTTAGTTTTGTTATGCTGAGAAAAATGCTTTTTTGTACTGGGAAAATAACTCTTCAAAAAATAGTAGAAAAACCCATCAGCATAATGCTTTGTCCTTTCAATGCCAGCACAGAGTTGAGGACATACTGAGGATGGAGTTCTACACATCCACAGGTGAAAGAAATTATTCCTTGTGATTGGAAATTGTTTGAAAAGCAGTAAACTGACTGGAGGGTGTCACAGCTGCTTTTATGAACGATACCAAGGACATTATTTTCTCCCTCCCCTTCCCCTACATTACTAAGAAATATAAATATATGTATAATGTAAAACATGTGGATTGAACATAAAACAATTCATATCTTGATATATAGTGTAAATATTCATAACCCGATCAGACTAATGAGTGGAATGTTCACATCTTCAGTTTTCTGCCAATACAGGTGCATCTCAAAGCCCATCCTGAAATGGGAAAACCTAGGGGGCCGTCTCCACATTCACCAAGGGAGGCAGTACGTAGGAATTCGCAATCAAGACAACGACATTTCTGATCCTACCAGCCTGATTGTTCTGGGGAAGAGGAAGGTCAGTAGAGCAGGTTTTGTCCCAAGTTAGTGATCTAGTAAACAGCCATCAGCCCTATTATTACCAGGATGTAATCACAATGCATTAAATATTTAATTGCACGGAACATGGTGGTACATGCCTTTAATCCCAACACTTGGGACACAGAGGCAAGAGGATCTCTGTGAGTTCTAGCCCAGCCTGGTCTACATAGCAAATTCCAGGCCAGTTGGAAAAAAAGAAAAGAGAAGAAAAAAGAAAGAAAAGAAACAAAAACAAAAGTTACTTGCAATCCTTCAGAATTAGGCATAAGTTTTTGTGAAATAAAAAAATTAACAAACCTATGTTGTCAAAACTGACAATGTAAAAATCTGGGCATGATGGTGCACTCCTTTAATACCAGCACTTGGGAGGCAGAGGCAGGCGGATCTCTGTGAGATCGAGGCCAGCCTGGTCCACATAATGAGTTCCAGGTCAACTGAGGTTAGAGGGAAACCGTGTCTCAAAAAACACAAAAATAAATAAATAAATAAATAAATAAATAAATAAATAAATAAATGGCAGTGTAAAGAAAGCAGCTCTGGAAGTTTCCGAACCACCTGTGATGCCAGAAACCCTCTATAAACTCCCAGTGTGGCTAGGCTTTGGGACCCAGTGTCTGCAGTTTCAGACTGTACACTGTGCCCATAGGGCACACATCCTATGATGTTTACTCAGCCAAGATGAACTTCACTTTCAGCAATTCTTACACAAGCTGTGTCTGAGTATACAGGATAGTGTTAGTAATTCAAGTCAAACTAATAGATGAGAGACTACTTAGGTTTAGTGTTGTCATAGCAGCTTTTTATGGGGGGGCCCATTATACTCATACATATATAACTATACACACATATGAAAGAGAGAGAGAGAGAGAGAGAGAGAGAGAGAGAGAGAGAGAGAGAAAGAGAGAAGAGTGAATTTGGATTGGCTGAGTAACAGCTATCTGACAAACCAGACATGATGGCATTTTCTTTTCACAGATCTTGTTATTGCATTCCATGCAGAATAGATTGTGGCTTATTCTCAAAGAAAATTACCCAGTCATGCTTTCTTCTTGATTCTGGAAGTGAGCGAGAGGTAGAGACTCCACTGGAAGAGAGTAACTGCTAGTTACCATTAGAAAAGGCAGGGACGTATATTGGAAGGCCAGCATGGCTGCCTGTGCTAGGTGGGAGACAGATGACAAGCAAATGGGTGACTTCCTCTACACTGAGTCTTCAAGTTACCAAGGATCACTCCCAAAGCCAGAGAGTAGGCTAACCAGTTCACGTACAGTCTACATAGTTTGAGCAGATGTTGGTAAAGAGTCAAAGACAGGAGAGTGAACTGCAGGATCCAGACCCAAAATTTCCTGTGCCAAATGAACTTGTTAGACTAAATGAGCCAGGGGAATTTTAGAAAGCTGGAACTATCATTTCGGAAGTTCAATATACTTATGCAGCTAGGAGGAACTGAATTAGAGGACAGCCATGCAGAGCTTAGAGTGCCACCTTCAGAGCTTATATAGGTAGGTACCATTGTAATGGGAATCATTCTCTTCACTGGGTTCAACACAGTTTGCTATATGCCTGGCAACAGGCACTGTTATTTCTTCCCATGCTTGATCAACATTTCCAGGCATTCCTGTTATTTCAAAGACAGTTTCTTTATCTCTGTGTATGTGTGAGTCTGGTGCTGAACTCTCTTAATCATTGCTTCTTGAAGTTCAACCACTAATCCCACTGCACGATAGGGAGTCTGACCTAGAAGGTGGTTTGGCCAAGAAGATTAGGACTATGTGATAGTCCTCCCAGGGCAGGGCTGTTTTTGTTTCCAGATGTAGAACTCATGGAGAAGCACTAGACAATGTTGTAATACAAAGAAACTGAATGCAGAAGGCATAAGGAATACATACAAATCAATAGTAAAATGACAGCTCAATAAAGATTGGGCAAAATACTTTAACCAACATACCGGAAAAACTGCTTTGCAAGACTCTTATAAAATTAGATATACATATATAGTATGACACATTAATTCTATTTTAGGTATTTCCTTAAAAGAAATGAAATATCAATCTCTACACAAAGACTTGTATATTAATATTATTACCTTATTCATAATAGCAAAAATTAGAAGAAAGTCAAAGTGAACAAATGGATAAACAGTATTCATACAATGGAATATAGTAAAACAAAAAGTAAAGAACAAAAACCACAGTGAGATACTACTTCATACCCATCAAGATAGCTACCATCAAAATACCAGAAAATAACAAATGCTGTCTACAATGCAGACAAATTGTAATTTTGTGCACTGTTAATGGGGTCATAAAATGGTTCCACTACTATGGAAAAATTACAATTTCTTTTTTAAAACAAAAATTAACTTATAATGCAGTCATTCCACTTGTGGATATATACTCATAAAGCACTGAGAGCAGTCTTGAGATGTTTGCACACATGCACATAGAAACATTATTCATGACAGCCAAAATGTGGAAGCAAGTCAAGTACCCGTGACAGATAGATGGGTAGAGAAAATGTGGTGTATATACAATAGATTGTTGCTCATCTTTAAAAAGGAAGGAAATTCTGACATATCTTGTCACAGGAACCTTGAGGACACTGCTGAATGAGATGAATCTGTTCTATTAAAAACTGTCTGTCTAATTTGACTCAGTAGTCAAATTTACTAAGACAGAGTAGACTAGTAATTGCCAAGGACTAGGGGAAGGGAAGAATGTGTTGGATCATGGACCTGCTTTAAAGAGACATGGCAACTCAGAAGGGACGGGGCCTGCCTCCCTGCAGCCCCAGACTATTTTTTTCTAAGTACAATAGCAATATGCAACACATCTTTCCAACTTTTTTAGCTGCAGGCTCTGCCTAGACTAAAGTGACCAGAGCATTGCATTATGGCCTTGTTCCTTACCTGTGCTTCCAAATCACAGTGCCTCCCTGCCATGTATTCCTCATAGTAAAAGCTATGTTCCAGCTGAGGGCACCCTACAACTTGCTCTTACAAAAGGAGCTCCTTTGTTTCCTGGGCTCTTCCTTGAGTTGAGATCTGGAACCGAGCCTCCACTGTGTTGGCTAGCATTATTAAATGACTGGTTTACCTGACATATGATATAAAGTATTCTTCAGATTAGTTGTACAATAATGTGGGTAAACTTGATACTACTGAACTAACTGTACAATTGAAATGGTTAAGATGGTAAAGATTATGTTCATTTTATCATAATTGAAAAATAGGAGGAAGGCATGGTGCCTCCTGCCTACAACCCCAACATTTGGAAGGAAGAGGCAGGAGGATCACTTTAAGTTTGAGGCCAACCTGCTCTACATAGCAAATTTCAGACCCACTAGAGATATATACCAAGACTCTGTTTCACACACACACACACACACACACACACAACCAGAAACAATAACAACAACAAAGTGACAAATAAGAAATTTGAGCCAGATATGGTGCAGCAGACTTGTAATCTTAACTAGGCATGAGGCCAGGTCAAGAAGATTGAGAATTTACGGCCAGCCTGGGCTACAAAGCTGGAGTACATCTCTAGATACATATGTCCATACATAAAATTTATATAAAATGTAAATATTGAAATCAATTCATTTTTTTAAATGGAAGAACAAATAATGGAAGTACTTTTACAAAACAGATAAATCTATGAACTGCTGTGTGATTTTACAGACACACAGAAGCATGCCATGTGAGTCCATCAGTTTGAATGAAGTTCACAGACAATACTGTGATGGTTAATACTGTCACCTTGACAGGATCTAGTGTCACCTAGGAGGCAAGCCTCTAGGCATGTATGTGAGGGAGTTTCTAGATTAGGTTAACTGAAGTGGAGAGATCCAACTCAAAAACAGCTGGAGTTCTGCACTGAATAAAACATAAAAAGCCAGCTGAGCTCCAGCATTCATCTCTTTCTGTTTCCTGACTGCAGATGCAGTGTGACCAGCTGCCTCACACTCCTGCTGCCAGGACTTCCCTGCCATGATGAACTGCACCAAACTGCGCACCAAAAGAAATTCTTCCTTGAGTTACTTTTAAAAAATATTTTTATGTGTATGAGTGTACTGCCTGCATGTATGTAAGTGTCCCATGCCATTTAATTCAGATGATTCTGACATTTTTAGGTCATGATGACTTGTTTCTTGGTAAGAATGAAGGTTTGAAGTTATTTACTACTGTCATGGGGTTAATCTGTGTCTTTACACTCAGTAGTGTTGTATGAAAATGGGTGCAATGGTGTTTATAGTGTTTAGAATATATATATAAAATTACAATTATCTCCTCCTCCTCTTCCTCCTCCTCCTCCATTTTCTTCTCCTTCTTTTTAAAGACTTTTTTAGTGCTTTATTTTTTAATTATATATTTTTATTTTATGTGTATGAGTGTTTTGCCTGTATACATGTAAGTGCAGCCGTATCATGCAGTGCCTGTAGACACCAGAAGAGGCTGTTGGATCCTCTGGAACTGGAGTTAGGTTGTTAGTCATTTGGGTGCTGGGAACTGATCCTGGGTCCTCTGTGAGAGCAACCAGTGCTCTTAACCACTGAGCCATCTCTCCAGCACCCTTTAGTGCTTTTTTTGGAAATAACTTTAGCACTTACAAAAAGTGCAGAAATAGTGCGAAGTTCCCATTTCTCATCCTCATTCAGCTTCTTCTCATGCCAAGTATTTCTAAAGCTGTAATATAATAATAAACCAGGTGTGATAGCACATGCCTGTAATCCTAATGCTCAGGAGGCAGAGGCAAGAGGACCAGAAATTCAAGGTCTTCTTCAGCTACATAGTGACAGCAAGGCCAGTGTGGGGAGCATGAGGTCCTCAGGACTTTTGTACTAAAAAATCAGGTAAAATTGCAACATATGGTCCAAAGCTGGATATTCTTGATGCAGCCCTTCAGCCCTTCATAGCTCTGGTCTAAATGCTCTGAGTCACACTGCCACCGCCCCCCCCCCCCCCCAGCTTCCCATTGATGCTTCTTGGAAATTCCATTGTTCCCTGCTGGGTGGAGTCAGCATGGTCTCCCTCCTCTCCTCGTTCAAAGGGCCACAAGGCCTTTTTGTTCTTCACTGTGGTCATCTCAGCTTCCTTACAAACATGAAGACCTGAGTTCTATCCTCTAGAACCCATGAGAAAAAGTTGGGCATTATGGCACATCCTTACAATCCCAGCGCTGGTGAAGCAGATCCCTGGGGCTCACTAGCCAGACAGCTTAGCCTACTTGGAAACTTACAGGCCAGTGAGAGACCCTTTCCAAGGTCCTGGAGTAGGGTTATCTGTTTTGTCCTCAAGGAGTGAACTGCTTTGGGGTCTTGCCAGAGTTGTCACATTACTGGAAATTTTTGGGGGGGTCCCATCTTGGGTGCCACATGTTACCACAGAAATTAAGGTCCTTTCTCAGGGTTGTCTTTTTTAAATTAATTTTTGTGTATGAGTGTATTGCCTGCAGGTGTGCAAGTGCACCTGTGTTATGCAGTGCCTGCGGATGTCAGAACTTGCTGGATTGCCCTTGAAATGGAGTTACGGATGGTTGCTAGCCACAATGTGGGTGCTGGGAATTGAACTTGGGTTCTTTTCATGAGCAACTAGTGCTCTTAACTGCTAAGCCATCTCTCTAGCCCAAGGGTTGTCTTTTGAATAAAAGAATTTAAGAATAGACTGAGAAGAAGCTCAAGGACAATTTTATCACAGTTTAAAAGACAAACCCTTGGGCAGGGAAGCTATAATCCTGGCAGCTGCCAGGAAGAGCAAGATGGAGAACAGGAAGAAGAGAAAACCATGCTGCTTGAGTTAAGCTGGCATGTTCAGCAATGGAAGTTAGACACACGCTGAAGTAACAGTCCAGTGACAAAAGGGGAGAGGGAGCATCAGAGGAAGAATAAGGAAGCCCAAGGTGTCGGGGAATCATGCTAGGAGAGAAGAGAAGGAAACGTTATGCTTTGTTGAGTGAAGACTCAGGAAAGGCACACAGGCTTAACACAACTACCTGGCTGCAGCTCTGTAAGACCACACAGAGCTAGGCACTATCTCCTTTTAAAAAATGTGTGTGTGTGTGTGGTATGCATGTGTGTTTGTGTTCATGTGAATGCTCATGTGTTTGTAAAAGTGTGTAGACTACAGGTCGATGTCAGAGGTCTTCCTGTGTTACTTTCCATTTCATGTTTTTTAGACAGGGTCTCTCACCGAACATGGAACTCACTGATTAGGCAAAACTAGCTGGCCAGCAAGTAATGCATACCTTCCTGTCTCTGCCTTCCCAGCACTAGGATTGCAGGTACATCCCATCGCACCTGGCTCTACGTGGTTCTCATGCTTGTGTGGCAAATACTTTACAGGCTGAACCATCTCCCCAACTTACAGAATTATACTCTCCTCTTGATGGATTGTTCCTTTAATCAGTATGTACTTATCTCTTGTAATTTTGAAGCCTATTTTGTCAGATGTTAGACTCATGATACCTGTTTGCTTTCTAGTTATATTTGCTTGGATTGACTTTTTCCATCCTAAAGTTGTGTATGTCTTTGAAGGTGAGATAAGTTTCTTGGAGGCAACAAATAGATCCTAATTTTAAATTCAATTTGTTAGTCTGTATTAAGGAATCAAGACTATTAATATTCAAAGTCATTAGCAAAAAGTATCTATTAATCCTTCCTTCCATTTTGTTCATTTTTGTGCTTGTTTTTATATTCTTTATTTGTTTAAATACTCTTATAACAATGTTGGTTTTTTTTTTCTCTTGCTTCATGGATTTGTTTATCTTCAGTATGAAGAATTTTTTTGCCCATTTTCTGCAGTGCTGGTTTAGTGGCCAGGAATTCCCTTAGTAGATAGATTGGGGAAGCTGAAATTATTAAATCTATGAACGGTTATGGCTAAACAGAAGAGAACAGGATGATGAGAAAGAGAAGATGAGGTAAGAATGAGGGAAAGTATCTGGGCATATGAAGAAAGAATACTATAGTGTACACAATAGGACAGGTGTAGAAACATGCAGAACCACCATAGAAGCTAATGGAGCAATACAAAGCTAAAGCATGACCATTAAAATAGTTATGTAAGTGTGAAAATAAAAAGCAAAAAAAGGCTCTTTGGTCTCAGTTGCAGAAGCAAGATGACAAAAAGAACATCATTGTTTGGAAAGCTCACAACACACACATGTTGGCCAGCTGCTGTGACTCTAAGGCTTGCCACCTTCAGAAATTGACCTGTGGCAAATGTGGATACTCAGCTGAATCAGTTATTTTTCTGCTGCTATGTTAAAATACCTTGACCAAAAGCAGCATATGGAATAAAGAGTTTATTTTGGCTCATGGTGACAGAGGGAGGGTCTATAATGGCAGGGAGGCATGGCAGCAAAGGGGGACATGGTGGCAGGAGTGGGAAACTGAGAGCTCACATCTTCAACTACAAACAGGGAGAGAGCATACGGGAAATGGGGCAAGGCTATGAACTCTCAAAGTCTACCTCTAGTGACATACTTCCTCCAGAGAGGCCATACCTCCTTCAAGGCCCCCAGAAATATTCTAAATATTCTAAAATATCCTAAATATTCCATGACCTTCCAAAACAGTGTAACCAACTGGATACCAGGTGGCCAAACAGACTCTATGGGGAAATTTCTTACTCAAACCACACTAGCCAAGCCCTAGAGGAAGTTTAACTGGAGCGCCAAAACAAAGAGATGAAATACTAGAGGGCCTAGGCAAATGAGCTTCCTAAAATCGTCTACTGCAGATACAGACATGGATTCCATTAAAGAACAACATTTAAATCCAAGACAGTAGTTGTTGGCTCATCAAGTTCATTATGAGGATTTCAATGATCAGTCATAAAATAAATGTTGTGGTTTTAAAAACTGAAAAAAGTAAACAACAGAAAACAAAATGAAACTCAACCAAAAGATGATATGAAAATACAATAGATAGCAAATAGCACATCAGCCAGTATTTTTCCTTGCTGGGATGGGCTTAGAATTCCCTCCTTTCCTGTGTTTCACAGAACAAACTGCATTTGGGGGTATTTGAGTGAGAAATGCCCTCTATAGGCTCATGTGTTTGAACCCTCGGTCCCTAGCGGGTGGGGCTGTTTAGGAAGGTTATGGAATCTTTGGGAGTTAAAAACCTTGCTGGAGAAGTGGCTCACTAGGCATGAGCTTTGAGGTTTTATATCCTGGCCCCACTTCTTGATCCCTCTCTGCTTCCTGTGTGTGGATGAAATATGATCTCTGCTTCCTGACTGCCAGGCAGGCCTCACGTTCCTGCTGCACCCTTTCCCCATCATCTCCCCTCTGGAACTGTAAGCCAAGATCAACCCTTTCTCCTTTAAGCTGCTTTTGGTCATGGTTGTTTGTTTTATCACTGCAACAGAAAAGTAACTAATGCCCACATCTCCCTCTTCATTTCTTTATCAAGGCAACTTATAGAAGGAAGAGTTTATTTGGGCCTCCAAGTTCAGGGGGTAAGAGTCCATCATGGCAGGGGGCATCGTGACAGGGGCAGCTGAAGCAGAAAACTGAGTGTTCACATCCTCAGCCAAGCACAGGAAGAAGAGAACCGCAAGTGGGCCAAAGACCGCCTCCAGTGACAAGATTGCTCCAGCTAGGCCACACTCCCAGAAAGTTCCATGACCCTCTCCAAACAGTGCCATCAACTAACCAAGTGTTCAAATGCTTGAGCCTATAGTGGACACTTCTCATTCAAACCACCACACGTGGCTTTCAACTAAGGTTGAAGTCTGTAATACCAGATTTGGGGTGTGTGTGTGTGTGTGTGTGTGTGTGTGTGTGTGAGGGGAGCATGGAGTTTAAATTACCTTTAGATTTCATTACTGTGCAGTAGTGCTGGATTCAGCAGTGTGGCTCTCATTTTCCACATTGCTGCTTGGCAGGGCAGCATCAGGACCCTGTGAAGTGCCTTGACATGACAATTCAGCTTCCGCATCCACAGCCACTACTCACCTCTGCCCACACCGTGGGTGTATCCAGTCCTTGATCCTGTCTCCAAAGCTTTCTCTCTCTAGTTCTTAGTGCACAGGCTGTGAGGGAAGGGTAGAATCCCTTGCAGGTATTTTGTGCTGATCTCAGTGGGAGCCAGTAGGGGAGAATGCCTTCAACTCAGGGCCGACAAGAATGTATACCGCCCTTGGTTCCATCTCTGTAGCTCCCCCAACCCCTTTCTCACTGTTGAAGCCTCACAGTGGGTGTAGATGGGGAAAATGTAAGTCCTTGTTTGGCAGTTCCCTCCCCAGCTGGAGGTCTACACAGAGAATCTCTGCTTAGGGCTCTTCAGTCATGGGGTGCATAACCTGCCGGTGTGTGTAGATCTCAGCAGGGACAGCTAACTGTTCCTAGCCCTGGTGTGTGTGTGTGAGGGCAGCACTTACCCTTCTTTTACATGAATTTGAAGAATGCTAATTCTATCAGTTGAAGAACTGACATTTTAACTATAAGTATCTTTATAATTGCGATGATTTTTTGGTGTGATTTTACTTGAAAATACATAAACAAGGAAATGTTATAATTTGTCTAAATTTATGTGTAAAAGGAAGTACCTCTCTCTCTTGTATCAGTGTAATTCATACTTTTCAGAGGTAGTGTAGCAGGTTGCATGAAACATAGGAAATATTTTTAATTCAGTCTCTGAGAACAGTGTTTTACGATTTTCAATATAAAATTAACATATATGTACACACACATATAGATATGAATATAGTGTTGAGTGCAGGTTTTGCAAAACTGACATTCCCAATGTCATATAAATCATGTTGTTTCTTCTTACTTACCAAATTCCAAACACAGGGCAGCTGGTACAGGTCAGTGGCAATGCTTGGTTAGGGAGCATGAAGTCCTGGCTTTAAAGCTCCCCATGCCCCCACTCCCAAGCACAGAGAAAGGCTGAATGAACTTTATAGTGAACTCCATGAACCTATCCCTAGATTCTGTATTACTTATCAATATTAAAGATTGGTTTGTAATTATTATTATATGGAGGTATTTTATATTGACTTCAAACCCTGTGAGCTTATTAAATTCACTTACTAATTCTTATAGTTTGAAATTTCTTATGTTTTCTACAAATACAACCATATAATTTGTGAATATATATATATATATATATATATATATATATATATATATATATATCCTGTTGTACGGCACCATCTAGAACCTGCAGTATAATACTGAAATGTTGAAAGTAGATTTTTTCCCTCTCAATCCTAGGAATAAAAGCAGTCTTTCTCATCTTTAAATATGATTTAAAAAAAAACCCTTTAGAGTGATGGAATACTTTTCTACTTCTAATGTCTTGATAGCTTTTATTACAAATGGAAGGAAATTCAATAACCCAATAGCTAAAGGGTCTACATGGTTTAGAAATGGCTTTTATGGGGTTGGTTGGAGAGGTGGCACAAAGGTTAAAGAGCATGAGCTGCTCTTGCAAGGGACTCTGGTTCAGTTTCCAGAACTCACATGGCAGATAACTATAGGTAACTCCAGTTCCAAGGGAACCAATGCCCTCTTCTGACATCTGTGGGCACTGCATGCATGGGAGCATTTACATGTATGCAGGCAACACACACATACACACAAAATAAAAATTAAAAAGAAATGGTTTTTACGTACTCCCCAAAGTTTCCAGGTTGGAGCTTGGTCCCTAGTGCAGTGGTCTAGATAGAATGGCATAGGGGCAGGCACTTACGTCACTGAGGGAATGCTCTCAGAGGGATTAAGGTGACACACTTGTGGGACCTTTGTGCTCTATATAAACGTGTATGTAACTCAGTCTGTGTCTCTGACTTTAAGATGTAATCTTTCCAGCACTTGGGAGGCAGAAACAGGTAGATCTCTGTGAGATTGAGGCCAGCCTGGCCCACGTAGTAAGTTCCAGGCTAGCTGGGGCCACAAGGAGACCCTGTCTCAAAAAACAAAGATGTAATCTCTCCTTGACAGGCCAACCAATGAGGTTGTCTGATGTTCATCTTTGTCTTGGAAGTTGAAGTTTGGAAACATGTTTATAAAATTCATCTACCTCAGGTTTTCATTGTAATAATGCAAACTATGTTTTTCTTTCTGTGGTACTTGGAATAGGATTCAGGGTCTTGAACATTTTAGGAAAATGCTCTACAATCGATCTCAATCTTCCACAACAAAACTAATATAAATAGAAAAAACTGTGGGCTGGAGAGATGCCTCAACGGTTAAAAACACTGGCTGGTCTTGCAGAGGACCTGGGTTCAAATTCCAGCATCCACCACAGGATGGCTGACAACCATAACTCCAGTTCCGACATCCTCTTCTGATCTCTGCAGGCACTGCATGACACAGGTGCACTCACATAGAAGCAGGCAATATACTCACAAAAAATAATAAAATATAATAAATTTAAGAAAATTTTAAAAAAGAAAATTGGTACTAGGAGTGGAACTGCTGGTGATAGGATCTTTGGAAATGCACTACAGAGGTTGGTAGAGTTTGGAGGAGGCTTAGAAAAGTCAAGATCAATGCAGGTAAGTGCTGTAGACACTCATATTGAAAGAGACTGGGTAACTAGTCTCAGAGGGAAAGAATTCTGGTGGAGGGTCAGAGAGGACGCTGTTAGTAGAATACATGCCTGGCTTGCACAAGGCCCTGGATTTGATCCCTAGCACTGCATGTACCCGGCTTGTGGTACATGTCTGTACTTCCAGAACTTAAGAGTGGGAGGATCAGAAGTTCAAGGTTATCCTCGGCTACATACTTAGTTTGAGGTCAGCTGGGGCCTTGTTTAAAAAAAAAAAGGGAATTTCATTGGAAATCAGAATAGACTACTGTAGTTACACCACAGCCAAGAACTTGGTCAATTGTATCCATGCCATAAGATTTTGGTAGGCCAAAATTAGGTTTACTTAGTAGCAGACATTTTTAAGTAGTCATTCAGGCTGTAGCATGAGCTTAATTAAGGCCATTTTCAGTCAGACTTACAGGGAGACTAAGAAACAAAAGGAAGCAGAGTAGAAAGACTGGAAAATTCACAGCATCATCAAAGAAGTAAAGAAAAAGTATGTGGGGCTGGAGAGATGGCTCAGTGACTAACTGGCAGCTCTTCTAGAGGACCCGGGTTTGATTCCTAGCATTCTTATGGCGACTGGCAACTGTCTTCAACTCCAGTTCCAGGGAATCCGATGCCCTTTTCTGACTTCCATGGGCACTCATAACACAGGTGCACTTATACACATACAGGCAATATATTTATACGCATAAAAATAATAATAAAAAAGTGATTATGTAAGGATGCAACACTTGCTAAAAGTAATGGCAGTACTTCAGGACAATTGGGAAAAGAACTCAAGGGTATCTCAGAAATGTTTAAACACTGTCCGTAATTCTAATTCCAGGGGATTTGATGCCCTCTTCTGACCTCTATGGGCACTGCAACACATGGGTACACTTATATACATGCACTCATACACACAAAATTAAAATATTTTTAAAACTCTCATTGTGTGAGATGCTTCTCACAGATCCTAAGAAGCAAAATCAGATCCTCTGAAAGAGTAGCCAGTGTTCTTAATTGCTGAATGATCTCTCCAGCCCTGTATTTCAGAAATCACTGAGGTGGCCTCTCCCACAACAGGCCCAAGGATCTTTGAGGGAATCATTATGGAATTATTTTATGGACTGCCAGCCCTCTGAGGGCTCCCAGAAGACCATCTTGGGATCCACCTCTTGGAGATTAACCAAGAAAAAGTAACCTTCTACAAAGAAAAGCTCAAGGTTAGATTTCCTTATTGGTGACTTTCTACCAAATATTTAAAGATATAAAAATCCTTAGGAAAACATGAACAAATTGATTCCAATAGTGTACACTATATATATCATGATCTGGTTGAGTTTATCCCAGGACCACAAGTTTGTTCAACATACAAAAGCCAATGCAATAAACCATATTAATAGAACAAAGGAGGAAAAAACTCATAATCATCAACTGATGCAGAAAAGTTTAAGAATTTTACACCAAAGCAAAACACCACTGGAAAAAAACTAGACCTAAATTCAGAACAAATCTCATGTTCATGATCAGAAGGTTTAATACTGTGAAGATGATCCCACCATGTTCCAAATTGGTCTGTAGACTTAACAGTCATTATCTAGATTCCACTGACCTTTTGGCCGCTAGAAAAGCTGACCTCCACATTAGTGAGGAAATGTAAAGGATCCAGTCAGTAGACAAAATAATCTTGAAAAAGATGAATAAAATTACACTGATTTCAAAGCATCCTACAAGTCTACAGCCATCCCATCATTAATGCTTGATCTTGTCCGATTTTGGAAGCTAAACATAATCCTACAAAACTGTAGTAATCAATAGTGTGGCGGCATAGGAATAGACAAGCAAAGGAAAGGACTAGAGCTCAGTGTGTAGAAATAAACTTGTGTGTCCATAATTAGATTTAAAAAAATTCAGTAGAGAAAGAATAGTTTCACCATATTATCCTGGGGTATCTTGGTAATCTTTGTGAAAAAAATGTATTCAGACATGTATTCACATATATTATAAAGACTAAAATTTCATGTGATGCTTTGATTCTTCTGAGCCTCATGGGGACTTTTCAGTGAGTCTCCTGATCTCACCAGACATAGCTCCATCTAGATAGATCCCCTACAGGATGGACAGTCCATCTGCAGCTTATCTGGTCTTTAGTCTAACAGTTGTCATTTCTCTGTCAGCCACAAAATTATCTAGACCAATCCTGTCCTGTGGGATCTAGGGCTCAGTACCCCATAGCTCAAACCAGATTCCCACAGCCCCTGCTTATTAATTTCATGTGCACCATGATGGGAGAGCAGGCTTTGTGTGACTTGTTTCTAAAAAGGTAAGCATACACCAGGTATGGTGGCGTGTATCTGTAATTCCAGCACTCAGGAGACTAAGGATCATGCATCTAAGACAAGCCTAGGTGACAGAGTGAGACCTTGTCTCAAGAAGTCAAAAACAAACAAATAAAGGGTGTTTAAAAAAATATTTTTATTGATTCGAGAATTTCATACAGTGTACTTTGATCACATTCACACCCTTGGCCTCCTTTCCAAGGTTAAGTGTATTTTTAGCAAAAATTATACAGTCTATCTTGGTGAATGTACTGTACAAACTGAAGAAGCTGTAACCTAGTGTGGATGGGTAAGAGCTTTAATAATTAATTATAAGTATTAGTTTGACCCAGTTGGCTAATGTTCAGTTCAACTATGTCTTTACTATTCTTATATAGTATCCACTGACTAATACACATACAAAGAAATATATAAAGAAAATGTGGAAAAGCTGGATGGTATATATGATTCTATTTGAAATAGAACTGACTAGCTAAAAAAATACCAAACAGCCGTGTACAAGCCAACAGTTGGCTCTAAGTAAAATTGGTTGGCATTTTCCCTTTTAGAACTTCCTGGGCACAAAAAAATTTAAATACTTCTAGGATAGTCAAATTAAGCAACGTTTAGGAAAGAGGAAATGTAAAGCTCTGTTTAAAAAACTTATGTGACCAAATTATGGCATCAACAAAAGAACAGGAGTCATAAAACACTGAGTTATGTGCTGGGCAGGGAGGAGCACACCTGTGGGCAGGGAGGAGCACACCTGTGGGCAGGGAGGAGCACACCTGTGGGCAGGGAGGAGCACACCTGTAGGCTTGGCGCTTGAGAGGCCGAAGCTGTAGGATCATGAGTTTAATTCCAGTCTGTACTACACAGGGACACCCAATATAAATAAGCAAACGATAAAACAAAAGCATTAGCTTATTTTTAATGATAATTACATTATCATTAAATAATTAATTTCGTATTTACAGTGTCAAAACTTTATAGTAATATGAATAAACAATCTTTATATAACATATACACATACACACATACCTTGCAATTATATACAGAATCTTACACATAAAACTCTATATACTCTTTAATTACTACTAGAGAAAATATCTACAATCCATTTGTTTGGACTGAGAACAACAGTTTACAGCTGCCAATGGTGAGAATGCACGCACATGAAGATGGAGTTTAAGGTACTTGTTATTAAAGATATTTAACTTTGTTCCATGCCAGCCATGAGTGACAGTGCTAGAGATTCCACTGTGGAAGGAAAAAGATAAGGTTAAAACATAGGTTTAAATATTTGAATAAGGCTTTAGGCAATTCAAATTTCAAAAATATCCTATTTTTAATTAAAATACTAATATTTTGAATATATAACAAAAAGGACTGCCTTCACTTGTTAAATATGAATAGAAAAAGTTGACTGGTATGACATTTCTATTTCAGACAATTTTAATTTTGAAAATACCAAAATGGCATTTTACTGAACATTTGTTCTGTATGGCATAAACCTGGAGCTCCTAACAGTGCCATACGCTAAGATCCGCAGCTGGCATCTGCTTGCACAGTCCTGACCCAGTGTGAACATGAACAAAGGCATCAGACCTACCTCTTCTACAGGATAGAACACTGTTTTTTCAATACTGGCTACTCTTTAGTAAGTGTATTACAATCAGAGTAAGGAGAAATGGAGATTAACACTATATATACATAAAAATAAAAAAAAAAAGCAGAGACATTTAGTTCTGTTCCCAGACTAGTAACTCGTTCTTCTTCTTATGTTCTTTTTATCTACTTTTAGCCGTGCGCTTCGAACTTTCAAAGCCACATTTCCTTGTAATGAGAGGTAGCCTTGGGAGTCACGAAACTGGTAAAAATCTGAATCTGTTAGACACACTACCAAAGAGTGACAGATGTACTCTGCAAGCTGCTGCAATCTACTGGTAGAATAAATGGCACATAGAAAGCAAGACATTTAATATTTACCCACCCCACTGCAATTCTGAAAAACTACTTCAAAGCATGGCTAGAGCCTTTGCCATTTTGAAAAGTGAAAATGCAATCTTCATGCGGTCCATAACAATGACATATAGATACAGTTTCAAGAGATGATGAGTGGTGGCTGTGCACACGACATACTCACAGTGCGGAAAAGACCCTCTGCAGACAGCTTTGTTTAGAATGGTAACGAGGAACATGTGGCAGTTTTTAAAATCAGATTCCATTTTCTCTATAGACTCCATTCTAAGAAAGAAATTTTCAATTTATGTTATGTGTGTAGGAACTAATAGTCTATAAAACTGTCATTGAAGTAATTTCTAAAATCCTAAGGCAAAAAAAAATCATAAAATATTACACAATCCATTTTACATTAGCTTGCATTATTTTTTTTTAATTTTATTTAATATTTCCATTTTATGTTTGAGTGTACTGCCTGCATGTGTGTAAGTGCACCCATGTTGTGCAATGCCCACCGAGGTCAGAAGAAGTTCCCCTGGAACAAGAGTTACGGGTGGTTGTTAGCTGACATGAGGGTGCTGGGAAATGAACCCCAGTTCCCTGCAAGAGCAGTCAGTGCTCTTAACCACTGAGTCATCTCTCTAACCCCAGCTTGCATTATTACTCATAGACCAGGACTCACTGTTCAAATTTGTGTGTGTGTATATGTGGGGTGCATGTGCACCGTGTGGATGTCAGAGGACAACTCTGTGGAATGTTTTCTCTTTCCACTGTTATGTGGATCCTGAGGATTGAACTCAGGTTGTCAGAGTTACCTGGCCAGTGCCTTTAACTGCTGAGTCATGAAACCAGTCCAAGGCCTCTATTTTCATATCTAGAATTATGATTTCCATGCTATTCTAATTTCTTCCTTCAAAAAAAGCCACAAGCTAAGATTACTGAATGGTACCAGCACCGTCGTGCACTCTCCCCTCTTTACCAACGTGGACTAAACACAAGCTTTGTAATAAAAACCTAGTCAAGGGTTCGGAAAGGTGGCTCAGCGATTAAGTGTGTTATGCAACCATGAGGATCAGTGTTTGGATTCCAAACTCATGTGATAAAGTGGGTGCCCAGCGCATTCTTGGAACCACAGTTTTGAGGAGGGAGGAGACAAGATCCCTGGGCCTTACTGGTTTCCAGCCTGGCTGAGAAAGCTTGAGTTCCAGGTTCATGAGGAGACCCTGCCTCAAAGGAACAAGGGGGAGTGATAGAGGAGGACACCCAGCACCCTCTTCTGGCCTCCATACACACACACAGGTGCATGCATCCTCACATATGTGCACATACACTCACAGAGACACAGGCACATATACAAAACCCCTAGTCAACCTGGCATGACCTTTTATTACAGAGAAGTAAATTATCATTGCATATAATTCATAAACAAGACAAGGACTGAGTACTGAGCCAAAAATTCAAGTTCACATTAGATGACGGCTGGACTGGAAGTGTAGCTCAGTGGTAAAGCATTTACACAGTGTATGTAAGGCCCTGACTTCAATCCCCAGCCCAGAAACAAAATAAAATAGGAGACAATGGTCCTGCTAGACGAGAGGAGAGCTCCTGGGCCTCTTTGCTGCCCAATGACTTTAAGTTAGCTGCCTTTCCACGTGACAAGTGAAAAATATTCTGAAAGTGAAATATACAGTATCTTTAGAGTTTATATAACATACAACTTTGGACAGACATCCCTAATGGTCATAATATTTTGTTATTATAGCAGTAGATCTGCAGCATAGTATTTCATTTGTTGCAGCAAATGTGAGGTAAGTGGGTGGGTGAGAGTCATGCCCCAGGACTAGTTACTCTACGAAACTGCTGAGGTGGGGGACACAGGTTTGTTGTACTGTCCTTTCTACTGCTCCATACGTTTGAAGGTATGCTAAAAACTGAACCATGAATACAACCTGAGAACGTTCCTAATTAAGACATCAGATGTTAATGTTCCTAATTAAGACTACTCCATACGTTTGAAGGTATGCTAAAAACCGAACCATGAATATAACCTGAGAAGTTCCTAATTAAGATATCAGATTGTTCTTACTGTTTTGCCTCTTAGAGAGCTGCACAATTGTTGAGTAGTTTAGTTGAACAAATTCTTTTTATTTTTTGGCAGTACATGAGATTGAACCTCAAGCTTCATGCATGCTAGGCAAGCTATTGGACTATACTCCCTCCTCCAAATTAAAATATTAAGCTCTTCTTAGTTACAGTGGAGAGACCTCTCAACGCTACTTAGAAGGGAAGGTGAAACAGTCATGATGTGGACTATCACAAAGCACATACTTACTGCCAAGCCCCAAGGCCTGCCTGCCAACCTTCTGCAAACATGAGTGCCAAGTTCAACACCTTCATGATGGCTTCTTTCACAAAGCTGACCTGGAGATAAAACATGGGCTTTGAAACTGTTTGGACAATGACACCAATACTTTCATCTAATTTTACTAAGTCACAGAAAAAACACATCATTATGAGGGTCTTCTACATATAAGGAAGAGTACTAGGCTCTGAACCAAACCCACATGGGATGGAACCCTGCAATTACTGTGCACAGTACACAGGGGATAGCAGTATGGGGCATCTTCCATTCTGGAATGCCATCTGGATTCCCCAGGGGACCTGGGATAGAAATCCCAATGGTTGTAAAACTATTCAGTTCCACATATTCACATTGAGCAGGTGTGCCTGTGCTGTAATTGTAGACCTAAGTTTCCAACTGAACAGGAGTTCTGTACAGTTCTCAGGTTTTTCTGAGATATAGTTTCTAACAGTGGGGCACACATTTGTAACCCCATTAAACCTGGTCCTTCCCAAAAGAAGGTTCTGTAGGACAATAGCTTTATAATTCAAAATTCCACAGCAAAAGGACATTCCCACCTGCCCAGATTCCTCTTCATAGCACCAATACCTTACATACCTTTTCTCTCAGCAGGCATCGATCATGGATGGTTGACAAATATCTGTAGTGAATTTTAATCAACTGATCCAAATCTTTGGCCTCCTCAACTTGATGCTGAAACTCTAGTCCCGTACTGTGAAGAATCTTGAATGAAAAGACAAAAAGCTTAATCAGTTCCCATCCATTCAGCCAGATTGGCTGGCCAGCAAGTCCTAGGGATCCCCCTGTCTCTGCCTCCTTCCCTAGATATGTGCTACCATACCTAGTTTTTTAAGTGGGTGCTGGGGATCTAACTCAGCTGTTTACCAAATGAGCCATCTTGTCAGCTTGCCTTCTCTCCTTCCTTCTCTCTCAGTGCTGGGAATAGAACCCAGGGCTTCATGAATGCTAAAAAGCATTCTACCAGAGAGCTACACTCTCCATCCATCTTATCTTTTAAAAGCTAATTGGGGGTTGGAGAGATGGCTCAGTGGTCAAGAGAAATGGCTGCTCTTGCAGAGGACCCAGGTTCGGTTCCCATCAGCCACATGGTGGCTAACAACCTTCCTTAACTCAAATTCTAAAGGATTCAATGCACTCTTCTGACCTCTGTGGGCATTTCATGACAGAGAGTGCACTTACATACATGCAGGCAGAACATTCAAACACATAAAACAAAAAGAAAAACTAAATGTTAACTGGATATCTTGTTTTACTGAGCCTTACGCAATGGTAGGGTCAGTCCTTAGAACAGTCTATCTTTCCCCACTTTCTGGGGAAAAGTGCAAATTCATCAAACCAGAAAGAAAATGCACTGAAAAAAACATATATGCTTTCTGTAAAGCTAAGCATTATTAAAAAAAAAAAAAAAAAGATTTATTTAGTTTATGTGTATGTTTTGCCTATGTGTGTGTGTGAGGGGGGAGTTTGCCACTTGTGTGCATGCCTGCAGAGACCAGAGGAGGGTGTCAGATGGTTGTGTGCAGTCTTATGTGAATGCTGGGAACTGAATCTGGGTCCTCTGTAAGAGCAGCTAGTGTTCTTTACCACTGAGCCATCTGTCCAGGCCCCTAAGTATCACTTTTATAACAGAAAAAAATTTTAATAAATTTATGTTTTAGTAAGTTCATACAATATAGTATTGGTCTTTGTCTAAAAAGAACCTAACTGTACTTGAAATAGAAAACAAATAACAGACTAGGTAAAAACTTAAGCGCCTGTTTATTATTTTTCATAATTAGGGGCTTATAGCTGGCTCTATGAAGGCCTACTGGTATTTCCAGTATGTAAGCAGAGAACCTCAGCCACATTCTTCACACTGCTAGCATAAGCTTCAAAGGCCACTTCATCCCAACCAGTGAGTTTAGAATTTATGTATCAGAAGGGGTATAATCAGAGGACTCTTTCTTGTTTTTAAAATACATTTTAACCATCAGATGAGGACCGTCTTAGTAACTCTGCTATGCTCAGCTTTTCAACTCTTCAAACTGCATCTGGAACAGCTTTATTAACTATTCAGAGAATTACTTCTTTTCCTTTTTGTATGTGTACCTGACAGGTCTCTTACTGAACCCAGAGTTCACTGTTTCAGCTAGTTTACCTTGCCCTGGGCTCTAGCTCCCTGTCTCCGCCTCGTCCCACTGGGATTACAGGTGGGCCACCACACCTGCCTGATTTTTTCATGGGTTCTGGGGAATCTAAACCCTAATCCTCAGGCTTATACAAGTATTTTATCCACTGGGCTCTTTCCCCAGACCATCTTTTTTTTTTTTTTGAGACAGGGCCTTACTATGGAACTCATTACGCAGACTAGGCTGGTCTTGAACTCACAGATAACTGCCTGCTCCTGCCTCCCAAGGGCTGGGATCAAAAGTGTGCACTACCATGACTGGCTGTAGCCCATTACTTCTTCCTCTTCTTCTTTTTAAAAAATATTTTATGGGGCTGGAGAGATGGCTCAGTGGTTAAGAGCACTGGTTGCTCTTGCAAAAGACCTGGGTTTGAATCCCAGTACCTACAGGGCAGATAACAACTGTCTGTAGCTCCAGTTCCAGAGGATCTGACACCCTCTCTGTCCTCTGTGGGCATTGCACAACACGGATGCACTATGCAGGCAATACACTCATATACATGTCACGTAATATCTGTGGAAGTCAGACAAGGGTATCAGATCCTCTTGGAATGGGAGTTAGGGATGGTTGTTAGTCTCCATATGGGTGCTGGGATTGAACCCAGGCCCTTTGTAAGAACAGACAGTACTCTTAACTGCTGAGCCATCTCTCCAGTTCTAGCCCATTATTTCTTAAAAAAAAAAAAAGGTATATAATCCAGTCATACTATCTTTCTTATATAGCACTCTTCCCAAGGTTTGGAATCTGCTAAATACCAAAGCCATTTTCCAGTGGTGGCCATGACCAGTGATGAAATGTAGTAAGCACTGAACAAGTTCTAAAGGCATTCCAAAAGAGGAGCTTTGATGCCCCATCCCAGTGGTGGGATAGCAGGACTGAAGTCTGCAGACTCATGCTGGTTTGTATAAAAACTGTCACCTCCCACTACCATGTTATTTTATGATCAAAGTGTTTGCATGTCCCATTTTTTTTCACAATCTATAAGTATTTTTTGGCTCCTTTGTATTCACAATTACATGATGATTGACTCTTTGAAACACTATCTACAGAAGACAACAGACTGAAGAAACGGACAAATACCAACCCTGGTCATGATATAGTTGTGTAAGCTGTTTACAAAATGCATGAGCTTCACTCTTAGGAGGAACATGCGATGGATCTGCTGTCTTATGGATTCTTTTGGTGGTCCAAACTGGGCGAGTGAGTCTTGTTCTTTTAGCTGGGGTTTTTCAGCAGCATTTGGTAGTTCTATAAAACATTGAAAGAGTAAAACGGCAGAAAGGGAATGAGCTGAACCCCCTGCACCACTACGTTAGGAGAGGGGTGAAGCAGCAGCAGGGCTGGAGGCACACCGCCGAGGGCAAGCTTGGGAAGGCGGACTATTACAAGTTCCCTCGGGCTGCGGATATGGCTCAGCTGGTAGTGTTTGTTTCCCAGCACTGCATAACCAGCTGTGGCGGCACACATCTGTGATTCCAGCAGTGGGGAGGCACGAGCAGGAGGACAATACATGAAGTTCTCTTATGTTACTTCTGCTATTGTCATGAGATGTAAAAATTCCAATAACCCCTCATTAAGATCACTTCTACATGAGTTCCTGATACTTCATTCTTTTTTAAAAAGTATTTTTAGATAGGTCTTATATATATGACAGGTTATAACATATATGACAGAATACATGAGATGTGTGTGTGTGGCGCAGATAGGGGAGGGGTCTAATTATGATTAAGATTATATAAGATACATGAAAATTCAATAAAATATACATACTGAAAAAACATTAAGTGCTCAAATATTTGAAGGACGGAAAAAATATTTTTATTTATGCGTATGTGTGTTGTGAATGGTGTGTGTGAATGGTGTGTGTGAATGGTATGTGTGAATGGTGTGTGGGTATGTGCACACACGTGTGCGTGTACTTGTGCAGTACCCAAGGAAGCCAGAAGAAGGCATGATTCCTCAGATCTAGATTCCAGGTGGTTGTAAGTTGTCTGATATGGATGCTGGGAACCAAACTTAGGTCCTCTGGAAGATCAGCAAAATCTCCTAACTGCTGAGCCACTTCTCCAGCCCAATACTTCTTAAAGCTGAGGTTTGTAAAAAATGGGACCAGAGGTAACTGCCTACTTGGCATTTATTTACATATAAAACATGATGAATCCTCCCTTAAAAAACAGTATCAAAATCAAATTACAATTAACTTATTGAAAATAAATCTTACCACCAAATAGCAGAACATCCAGACTATATTTTGCCCACTTTATTTGCAATAGGAGAAGGAACACTTGATTATATATTTTTTGACATTCCAAACTTATAACAATGTCCACAGGCCATGGGACCTATGAAAACAAAAACAGTAATGTAGGACAAAGAGTAAAGTATTATTTGCATAGATTATTTTTAATAGAAAACACATTTCATAAATGAAATATCAGAGAAAAAATTAGAAAGAAATAATAGAGCTTACCTTGTAGCTCAGCGTCAGACCATCTAAGATATGAACAGGTAATTTCTTCTTAGTTGTGTCAACATTTTCAAAAGATATAGATAAACTAGATAAAGAAGTTTCAGTTTTAGTTTGTGACAGAATTACAGTAACATAAAAAACAGAACAATACACCTTAGTGGTATCATACTCGCCTAGTGAGTGAGGTCCTGAGTTCATCCCAAGCACCATCAAACCACTGAAACCCCCATAACATTTCAAAGAATCATACATTTCATAAAATAAAATTACGCTAATAAGTTTGTATTTTCTAGTATAGCTCAGAACATGGACTTTATTTTAGAAATAAGACTGGCAGTTGTTTTTAAAATTTTACTGTTTTGGAGACAGGGTCTTGCTCTGGACTCCAGGGTCTAGGTATGTAGCTGACTTTGAACTCAAGGTGACCTTCCCGCTTCAGCCTTCCAAGTGCTGGGAATACAGGCCAGTTCTATCATGCCTGGCTTTTGTTTTGTTTTGAAAAGTCTCACTATGTATTGTAGGTTGGCCTCAAACTTCAGATCCTCATGCCTCTTCCTTTGTAGTGCTGGGATTACAGGTGTGTGTGCCCCAACATCCAACTAAAAAATTTAAGTAATGGGTTTTGCCATAAAGATACTTAACAATGCTAGTAAGATAATTACAATTAAAGACAAACTTGGAGAATAGAATGGGCTCTTGGTTCTAGTCAAAGTCAGGCTAGAAAGACTGAGTCCTGAGTTCAGATGCTGGTAAGGACTAGAAGAGGGATCTTGTTAATGAGCAAACATGGCAGCTCCACAGCCTGGACACGATGGGCTGTTTTTGCTATAAGGAGCTGTGTCCCGCTCTGTTTGTGCACTCCTGATGGGTTTGACTCAGATTCGCACATGAAAGCAAGCAACACAGAACGCAGAAATGTCCACGTCCCAGACATATTCAGGTAAACGATCCTTTCTGGTGTGACGTACAGAATGATTCTGTCAGCGATCTCTGCACAGTTAAAGAGATACTAGAGGATGATACCTGGATGCACATTCTGGAAGGTTTAAAGTGAGGAGTTAACCTTCAATTCAGGTAAGATGTAAGGTCAGTGTGTGATTATGAACTAGCTGACTCATCCAAGGCACAGGCAACGGACACACTGTTAATGAACAAAGTGCTTAGTATGCATCTACTAAATACTGGTCAGATGTTGTGCTTGGCAGATGACAGAAAGCTGATTCTTCTCCCTCTGGCATGGATCTATAGAGCTGCTTTCATGGCACAGAAGAGAAGTTGCACCAGTGAGCAGAAAGACTGTTAGGCCATGAGAGGGAGAGCACACCACCGAAGGGGCCTGGGGCAAGGAGAACAGCATGTGGGGAAGGCAAAAGCATCTTCAGATACCCGAAATATGAAGCACAGAGAAAACATGGCATGGAAGTGCGTGAGACACAAGGCGGGAAAAACAAAGCCTGACAGTAAAAGGCTCCTTTCCTATCTGGTGAGGCACACAGGAAGGGCCTGAGCATGAGTGAGGGATGTTGCTATGTGAGGGTCAAGTCCTTTGTGAAGGAAGGGAGTGAGGCTGAGTCAGTCAGGAGAGCTGATCCAGTCAGAGAGGCTAGGGATAATATTCATGGAGGCAGGACTGGTCAAGGTTAACAACAGTCATGTAAGAACTAAGACAAGAAACAGGAGGGAGGCTGCCAGACCCGACATGTGTGGTTCTACCCAGTTACCTCTCTCAATAGACCTACCCTTACTTATCAGCCGCTACAACTTAATCCATCTGTCCCTCCCTCCCTTCTCTTTTTTGCATGTGTACATGCGTGAGGTGTGGTGTGTACAATGTGTAGGTGGAGGTCAGGGGTTGTGGAGGCCAGAGGTTAATCAGTCTCTACTTCATTCACTGAGGCAGAGTCTCTCACTGAACCTGGAGGAGGATCTGAACTATCTGTTAAGCCATGAGTGGCAAGTGCTTCATTCACTGACACATCTCCCCAGCCTTTTGTTTGCGTTTTAACTTGTGGTCTAGACTGGCCTCAAACTCCAGGCTCAAGTGATCTTGTCTTAGCCCTTAAATACCTGGTACTGCAGGCACAAGCCATTCCTGCCACATCTCAGCCTTGAATTCCCAATTTGCAAACTAATTAGTAAAACTCATAGGGCTAATGTGAGGATAAAGTCATACATGTGCTGTAGTTTGAATATCCTTCATATGTGTGTGATTTGAACGCTTGGTCCTCAGATGATGGAGCTATTTGGAGATTCTGAAAATCAGGAGGCAGGCCGAGCTGAAGTAAGTAGCCCACTGCAGTGTGTTCTTGGGGGCTTGTCATCCCTGGCTATTTCCTGTCACTGGCTCTTCTTTGACATGATGTAAATTGCTCTCCTCGGCTACATCCTCCCATGATATACTGAAATTTTTGAACTGTGAGCTGAAATAAACCCAGTTGGAAGTTGTTTCTGTTAGCTATTGTGGTCATAATGATGAAAAGTAACACAAGATGAAAAAATCCACCGATGATTTCTTGGTATACTGTTTACTTTATACTCCTTAACGTGAAAAGCGCATGTTACCGTGAACTGTCTTCAGGGTAGCGCTGTCCTACTGCTTCCTGGAGCTGGACATTCAGAAAAGACACATTCTGCCAGGTTTCCTTTTCTCTTATTTTATCAAAAATTGATGTATAGAAGTCATACATGGTATCTCCACCTTCCATCAAGAAAAAATTCCTCATGGCCTGCAAGTATTCCACCAACCTTGAACAGAGAGGAGACAAACAACAGAATATACTTTAAGCCCTTTAAGCCTTACTGTGGGGTTTTGGAACAGTGCTGGGCTTGTGCACGGACAATGTCAGACAGGCAAACACAAGCCATGTAAGAGAGTCAGAACCATCAATTCCTTTCAAAGATGCTTGGCAAATCTCCCTCAAATAATTAAAATCCCACCTTCCAAAGTAAATTTGCACTTAGCTATTTGGCATATTTCATTAGTCTTTTTTTTTCCTCTGTGCATTAATGAAAACCATAAATCCTACCACATTATGCATACTGCTTATTAATTTCTAAGAAACTATGAAATTTTATGAAAAATACACATGGATATGGATGAGTTTAACTGGCTGCTAGCTGGGTGTGGTGGCACATGCCTTTAATCTTAGCACTTGGGAAGCAGAGGCAGGTGGATTTCTGTGAGTTCAAGGCCAGCTTGGTCCATATAGCAAGTTCCAGGCCAGCTGTGGCTACAGGGAAACCTTGCCTCAAAAAGACCAAAAAGAACTGGCTGTTACCAAGTAATTCGTTTCTCTTGACAGCACACTTTGTGATGAGCATTTCTGTACTTGTTTTGAGCAATTCTCTTTTTCTTTTGAGAAAGTCTCTCAGAAATCATCAATTAATAACACAGTTGAATCATGACCATTAACTAATATTTCAAGACTGTTTATTACACATCCACTCTCTAATTAAAGTTTACTTGAAATACACTTTTATCCCAGCATCAAAACCAAACCAAAACCCAGAAAACAGAAAAAAAAAAAAAGAAAAAACTCAACTGCTATTAAAGTACAATCAAGTATAGATTACCTCCAAAGTTAAATATTCCTCTTTACCTGTAATCTTTTTTTAAGGTCTTCATGAGATTTCCACAGCAATGTAGATACTGCTTATCAATATGAGGATAGAGGCAAGACCTCAGTGTTAATTCAAAAGTCTGGCATGTCACAGATTCTGATGATCTATCCACACATATGTCACCACCAGCAAACTTCTCATGAAAGTCGCTCTGCTCCAAATACAACCTTCAATATTAAAATGTGAGCCTTCATTTTATGAGCTGCTGTGGACAGAATTCTGACAAACCAAAATCCAGAGTTCCATTTTCACCCTCAGTCTTCAGTTTATTGATTACAGAAAACCCTTCTTTCCAGAACATCCTTTCTGAATTGCTGAATTGCAGATACTGGAATCAGTCCTTTCATAAGATACTATAATACATAGTGCACACTGGCATCAGACAGTATGGCACCATGTGGGCATTAATGACTTCTATGGTGGTTAAGTGCCTGAAAGCATCCTAAACCCAAAACACATGTTGTCTACAGGGATACCCTGAGTTAATATGGGTCCAGTACCTGTCCAGACTTGCAGAAGCACATCCTGGGTAAGGAACAACATTCTTGCGGGGGTTAGGGGAAGGTGTACAGAGAGACCAGCCGGGCTAGGTCTGTATATTTTCATCAACAAGGGCACAAAACGATACATCTGAAATAGGTGAACACAGCCTCTTCTTATACTTTATCCATTAGAAAGGATCAGAATTTCGTTTTGAAGCTGGAAAGCCCTACCTGGCAGGAACAACTATAAACTACGGCACAGATTTGCTCCATGTTCTCACCTTGCAAAGTTGATGGCTAGCAGTGGGTCATGAATGTCATCTAGCTCAAGATGCTTTTCCGCAATGGACTGCATCTTAATTAGGTTCTCTTTGGTTGCCTGTTGCTCAGTGAGGACCTGCGGCGTGGAATCTTCTCCATGTTGAAGACGCAACTGTATGGATTCCAGAAAGAGGGTATATAAGCTTTTTCTTTCTGCATCTGAAACACAAATATGGAGGATGCATTTGTTCTCATAAGTAGTAATAAATTTCATGGGGCTGGAGAGAGGGTTTAGCAGTTCAGCTTGCCTACTGCTCTTTCACAGGACCCCAATTTGCTTCCCAGCACTCATGTCAGATGGCTCACAACTGCTTATAACTCCAGCCCCAGGAAACTTAACATCTTTGTGACTCCTCAGGAACACACATATAACATTTACTCACACAGACCTACATGTAAATAAAAATACATCTTAAAAAATTAGTAAAAAAAGAATACTTTTCCTCTCACAGAGCCTGGCATTTTCCCTTTATCTGTGACAGACTATCACTGTCTTTGCTGTTTGAATTTTATCTTCACAATACAGCGAACTCACCTCGTAACCTTTTTAAATGAAATGTTCCTGACTAAATATCATACTATATGAGCCAATTTTATTTAGGACAGAATAGTACCTAAGGGAGAGCACTTGAAAGTTAGGTTAGGATAATACTATAAGACCACAGGAGTCAACTGCACTGGAAAAGACACCACCAACACTGTCTCTATAGTGCTGATTCCAGTTACTAGTCAGTTAAGAAGGAAATCCACAAAGTAAAAATATTAACACAGATACGGTAAAATAATTAATACAGCACTTAGGTGATTTAAAAGCCAAACAAATAAGGTGATACCATTTAAGCCTTTTAGTCAGCTTATAAGTTTAAGTAAATTCCATAAATTGGATCCAAATCATGTTAAAAAAAAATCATAAAGATTTTTTTGAAAATCTATGAATGTTGTCTGAATTGCTTATCAGCAAATTCAAACCCGCCAGGGTCCATGGTCCTCAAAAGCTAAACAGTATACTACATTAAGAAATGCCAGAGGAATATTTTCAAAGGACCAGTCTAAGGAATTAGGAGTGATAACCCTCCCAACCCCAAAACAAAAACACATATGGGGGAATGGAGAAATGTGGTTAAGAGCACTTGGCTGCTCTTGCAGAGGACCTGGGTTTGATTCCCAGCACCTGCATGGTAGCTACCAACTGTCTATAATTCCGGTTCCAGGGGATCTGGTGCCCTCTTCTGACCTCTGTGGGTAATACATAACATGGGTGCATTTACATACATGCAGGCTATACATTCAGACACACAAAATAAAAACAATAAAATATTTTAAAACAGTGGAATTTATCAGTAACTTTATAAACAGCACCAGAAGCTTCCAAAGATGACTGGACTTTCAATTAAAAACAGTACAACCATTCATTCAATCACAGTGATACTGTCATTGCTCTTGGCTGCCTGCTGTAAGTAGATGCTAAGACCCTATTGCTGGAGGTACCACATACACTGGTTGCAGGACATTGAGAAATCAATTTTGAATGACCAGGAAATTCTCCCTGCTGGCTAGCTTTGATGATAACGGAAGATGCTATGCAGGCTGCCAGAAAAGACATTAGTGGTCTTACCCAGTGCTGGAACGTGAAGCTACAATACCAACCTGCCAGGTACAATGTGTGTAGTGGTGTAATGGCTGCATAAAGGCTGTAGGATTAACCAACCACTTTGGGGTTAGATTCGAGGCCTGCTCCACAGGAGGGAATTTGTGCCCTGGCAAAGGAGCACACAGACTGGGAGATGGGGGTGGAGGGCTCCTGTTTTGCTACATGGTCATTTTGTCAGGCTGACTTCTAAATACTTACCTTTATACCCACAGATCTGTGCTGTTCTCAATCTTAATCAAAGAAGCTTCTTTTTTGCAGTGGGTGGTGGTTAATGCAGAGACTCAAAAGTGTTCAAAGAGCTGAGACTGTGACTTGGGTGCTCAGCCACAAACAGGGCATTTTATTTTGTTTGTTTTTCTGAGGCAGGATCTCCTTGTAGCCCCAGCTGGTCTGGAATTTGTTGGTAGACCAGGCTAGCCTCCATCTCTTAGAGATCCCGAGTGCTGGGATTAAAGGCATGCATCACCAAGCCTGGCCTTTGGACAGGACATTCTATATCGGCCCCACCTCCCTACCCACAAGGTTCAAAGAACATAAAAGGAGGGGTAGGATTGGGGGGAGGTTAAGAGCTAGAGGATGAGGAGAGTTGTGAAATGTACTCTTCTGGATAGGACAGGCTGTTGCACACCACAGTCGTGGCTACCTATGAAAGACAAAGCCAGGGGAAAATTCCAGCACAGACTCCTGAGGTCATACTCCTGGCAGCTGGTGGTTCTGGGGAAAGGAGAGTCACTTTTCTTCAGGGTTATACCCAGTGGATGCCCCCCGACCCAGGAGCCTATAGGCAGCACTAACTGTGCTCAGTGGGTTATAAAAACATAATAATAAGAGGATGTGAAGTTGGGAGGGAGAGCTGTATATATGAGTGAAATTTTCAAGGAATACATAACAATTTTTAATTACCATTAAAAATCATGGTAATTTCCACAGATGTAAAAGGCTTTGGTCACTTTGAAATTACAAAATAATTACGTATCTGAGGATGACAAGGGTGAAGGGAAGAGTCAAGGAAGACATGTGGAGAAGGAGCAGGTTACCTCTGGCTGCCGCCTGACAGGCAGAGCTCTCTGCACACTGCAGGTTCTTCAGCAGCTGCATTGACTTGCCAGCCATAATGATCTGCTTCAGGACAGGCTTGAGGAAGGACACCATGGTGTGCTGCCGACTGGAGGTGCCCTGGTCACTGCCAGAACTGGCACTAGCATTGTCACTCATTTTGTCCTCGTTTTCTGTCTTTTCTGATACACTATACAATGTATAAGTTGCATACCAGAAGTCTCTGTGATTTACTGGAACATTTTTGTTCCTATGGAGATTCAAAGGAATTTTAAGCATTAATTTATATATGTTTAAAATAACAGTATACACTATTCTCGCTTAGGCAAGTTGTTTCAAACCCTGTAGTATTCCAAAGTATAGTGACAGCATTTGCTAGTAAAATGACTTTCAGGCAAAACAAGGTAGTTTTCATCTAACCTCAGCTTAACAAAGAAAAAATAAATATTTGAGTGGCAGAGGAAAAATTTAAGTGGAAATGGTGTCCTGAATTGGAATGAAAATAAGACTACTTTAGTCCTCTTTAGAAACAGAAGGTAAGTTGATCCATTTCTACCATATCCTTTGGGAAAAAGTACTTTCTACTTCTTTTCCTCGACAAAGATTCTTCTTCTTTTTATAACTGAGTGCTGGGGACTGAACTGAGGGCACTGTGATGCTAGAGAGGCACTTTACCTGAGCCACCCTCTCCCCTATTAATCCTTTTATTGTTTCAAATCTTTGTGTATAAAATGTGTGACCATATGATGTGTGTATATGATGCGCATATATGAAATGTGTAAATGTGTATGTGTGTATATGATGTGTGTGCGCAATCATGTATTTTTTTTTTCTTTTTAATGCAAGAGATTGAACCCAGTAGCTTGTGCCAACTAAGCATATGCTCCACTTCTGGGCCTCTCACAGATTAAGAGGCTACCTATCACCTTAGAAAGGTCATAATCACATTTTCACAAACTGTCATGTAAGACTGACTGTAGAGAACTTTGTGACATAGGAAAATTCAGCTGAAGGAAGGCTAGCCCATCCACCGGAACACGTTACCTTTCCAAGCTCTAAGGACTTAGGGTTCCCTTTCCTGAGGGAGTCCAATAGATAGCTAGGCAAACTATCAATAAAAACCACATATCTTAACAGGTTATGTAACTGAAAACTGAGTTAACAGCACAAACACTTTTTTCACTGTGGTTTATGAGTCTGTTCAGAAAAATCAACTGACTAAAGGGGAACACTTTATTAATTATTATGTTGAAATAAAAGTAGATTATTTTAAGAAATAAACACAGTATAGACATATCCTACACACTTTTGTATCTTACTGATAAGATAATGGAAACAATTTGAACCATTTCATAGCATCTAAATTCTCTCATAAGAAGCAGTAAGCATTTAAAAATCATACAAAAAACATAATTTGCTATGAAAAGATGTGAACTGACATCAGACTCAGACAAAGATATTTTTAACTAGCTGGGACCTGACCTTCTAAAGCTGCAGCAGAATGCGGTAGCAACACAACTCTGTCAACGGAATCTCTTAGCACCACTGAAACTTAGAAAGCATTCAGTGTTGACGTAGGATCAAATAATGTCAGAACTCAGCATCCCCTATACTGAGAGCAAAGCTCACCTCTGTATGATGAACTCCCTGGCACCATCCCAGAGGTGCCCATGCACGATCCATTCGTCTACAGTCTGCAGGTAGGGCCGCACTGTTTCCACCCAGAGAGAGAACAGGAGGGAGACCTGAGGATGAGAGCTTGCATGGTTAGTGTTCAGAGCTTCTGTCCTCGGTTGAGCTAAAGCTTAAACATCTCCAAATGCTTTCTAAAAGAAGTGATTGGATTTCTGTATTTTTTTGAAACAAAGAAATTAAAAGCCTCAAAACATACACTGTAAGATCCTTAGAAGAAATTCATCTAAATATGGGACGAATGCACTGTTTGCCATTCACATGGGAACACTCCTAAGAGTGAAAATCAGATTTTGCACTGGGTCAGCTCGGACAGAGTCGTATGTATGCACTGTCCAAACAGTACCACTACTGAGATGCTCACGCAGAATGAGAAAATGAGGCTGGCGAGATGGCCCAGCGGGTGAAGACACTTGCCCACAAGCCCCAATAAGCTGAGTTTGACTCCAGGAACCTATGCCGGGGAAGGAGACAACTGGCTCTCTGACTTCCACAGGCATGCCATGCTACATGTCTGCCCCCCATTAAGTCATAAAGCATGAGAACATGATTTCATATTCCTCTGGTTTCCAGGAGGAAAAATACTGCATAACTGAAAGAAATCCACATCTATTATGTATTGACTTCAACACTTAAATGGTGAGCAAACTAAGGGTTACACTAACTGCTGGGAGCACACCTGGAACACACACCCTTGCTGAATGAGCCTCTAGTTTATTTGTACTGGTAAATCATCATGGTAAAAGTATATGTATCACAAAATGTATCACCTTAGCCTCTCTTCTTTGATAGGGTCTTGCCATATAACCCAGGATGGCCTTAAACTCACAATCCTCCTGCCTCAGCCTCCTGAGTATATGCATTCAGCACTATTAAAGCTATTTTAATATGTTCATAACATTAACACCAAAACTGCATGCAGAAAACTCCCCTCTCCCAGTCTCTAGAAGTCTATTACACTGTTTCTAGGAATGTGACTCTTCAGACACTTCATCACAAAACTGTGCTTTTATGTTAAAAGGTTTATTATAAATATCTATATAAGTTCATAGCTATTTTCATATCTTGCTTTCTCCTTACCTCATCCCTCTGCCTGTCTTGGTAATTAGAGCTAAAGAAGCCAGTTGCTACTAGCCTTGAATTTGGAAGCTAATCATGAAGCATGGTTTCAACATCATTTAACAAAGAATTATGAGAATTATGTGACAGGCTATCTACCACCCTTTCATCATGCACTGTGGACCAGGCAGAAGTCAGACATACAGTTTGTTCAGAGGCTTCTCCAACATTGTCATATTCAAGGATGGCCTTGTACAGGGTGTTAAGCAGGTGAGATGCCCGGACGACATTCCGAGTATCTGGGGGAACTTCTGCCACTCCAGTACTAAACACTTTGTGCAGAACCTTTAGTTGAGCCAATCGAGGTGCCAACTTGTCCACCACTATTGCAAGTGTTATCGTGGTATCTGTAAGTAACCATAAGTCAAACTGAATAGCAAGGAAAAACATCTGACCAACATGTAACAGAAATGCAAATAAAGCTATTTCCTTGACTTATGGAAAGGAAAGGCCAAACAGAGGGTGGTATGTTTTAATATCATATCATAAGGTGCTAATTTCCTTAAGGAAGAAGGAACTCCCATAAATCAAAGAGAAAAAGATAATTCAAAAGACAAATAATGTATAAAAGAATGGACAGATCATAGAAAAGACAAGTGATCCTTAAATATACAGAAAGGCACAGAACTTTACTTAAAAGAGCATTGAACAAACTCTCCTACCACGGGCTCCTAGTTTAGTTGGGGGCAGGGAGGCTATGAAGAGGTGGCTCAATCAAGTTCCTAGATGGTGATGGCACAGCTCCTTACTCTGAACATCAAAGAACAGTACCGTTCTGTACATTGGAGAACAAAGATGCTATGTCTCCCCACCCAAAGCATTTAATACCAGTGAAGCTCATGTTGGGCCTGCAGTCTGGCTAAGGTGCTGCTGGGCCATATCAGATCCTACCTGACTCTATACTGTAATTACGTAAGAGTCCACTGGAAGAAACAGGAAAGGCACATGGGAGCACTTTCTATTACTCCGCAGTAGTGGAAAACAAAAGGGGGTTAAGAACTACATTGGTTGACCATTTTATGCCCTATTGGTGAAAACTAAAACACATAACAAGACCCTGCTGACAACTATAAATTTATCTATCTGTACTTTGTTGTACAGCAATGTAGAAAAATCAAGGAAAATCACACATCATCACATATTCTTTAACCCAGTAATTCTATTTTTATAAATCTTCTCCACAGAAAATAGGCTGCACACATGTGACTACTGTAGTGTGTAAGCAGTAATCACTGCAGCTACACTGTTAGCAGCAGAGTGGAAGCAATCCACATGTTTATCATGGGAAACGGCTATAATATGGCTCCAAACAGCTTGTAAAAAGAAACAAGGAACTCTCACATGCTTACATTCATACCAAAAAACAATCTGAAGACAGTGGTATATTCTAGAGGAGGCACAAGAACCTGGCTATCTTGGGAGGGGAACTGGACAAGAGGAAGAGTTTTTCACAGTAAGTTGCTCTATATTTTAGGAATTTTTAGAGACATAAAACCTTAAAGATATAAATTTTTTAAATAACTTTAAAATATTTAAAAAATTTATTACATTTATTTGTGCATATGTATAGGGGGAGGGTGGATATGTACATATCACAATGTATGTAGCTCAGAGGACAATTCATGGGAGCCATTTGGGTCCTGGATAGAACTCAGGTTATCAGGCTTGGCAGCAAGTGCTTTTACCTGCTGAACCATCTCATTAGCCCTAAAATAACTTTTAAAATGAATGCATTTATGAGAATTACTTATATGCCATGCCATTTTCAAACCCTATTATCAATAAATGTACAACTTCAATAACATTCAAAATGAGTTACATAGCTTATGAATTAAAAAAACTTGTAAATACCGTTATTGATGATACATTTCTCAATCTCTGTAAGTTCTTCTTTGAAGCTAATGAAATATTTGTAGAGGGCCCACATGAAAGCCTGGTAGGTTCTAAAAGGAGCTTCAGGTGACTTCCTAGGTATGGAACCATTTCCGGGTGCGAGGCTTTCAGAACTGTGTCCCATGACTTCATCAATGAACTCCTGTAGTCGAAACACAACCTGGCCATATGCTGCAATTTGTTCCAGCACAGATCGCAAACAGTTCTACAACAGAAGCCAAATGGAATGATTTAAAGTCAGCCTTCTGCAAATGTTCATGTTCACTTCCCCTCACTGTAAAAGATTGCTTCTATGACTGTTTTAAACTGTTGGTACATAACAAAGTAATATAATGATAATGAATTTAGTTTATGGTCAAAGGAAACAGTGAATATTAATTTCTACATACTACAGAACTATTGCTTTTAAAAACACACATAAATTGTAGGCAAATCTTTATAGCATACAGTTTTCCCAGGAGAATGAAAAAAAGAATGAAATCAATGCTAAATATGTCACAAATAACTGGCTAAGCACTATAATGTGCACAACTTAATTTTACTTTTTAGATTTTTCATTATTTCAACAATTTTAATATTATAAAATGTTCTAAAGTTATATTTCCAATAAAAACTCTATTTAGTCTAAGTTACAATAAACACAAGTAACTTACCTGTGTCAAATGAGTTACTAAAATGTTGTTTCTCACAGTTACTTTCCCATCTATCAACTGAAATATAAATAACTTTTTTACCCCTGAAAGTAACCTAAAATGAAATAAAAAAGATTAGTGTACTTTAAGTCTACTAAATTAGTCACTAAAGTGAATTCATTAAAGTCTGGCTAAGAAATATTTTTGTTGTTGTCTTTTTCAGATAGGGTTTTCCTGCAGCCACAGGTAGCTTTCAATTTGCTGTGTAGACTAGGCTGGCCTGGCCTCACAGATTTGCCTGCCCCTGTCTCTGAGTGCTGGGGTTAAAGGTGTGCACCACCACACCTGGCTTGGCTAAGAAATATTTATTGCAGATTCAGAAATGGGGGACAAAACAGACCAGAAGGCAAGAAAATGTAAGGTCATCAAACTCCACCTGGTTAACTTAAGATTCAAGTTATTTCACCACCATCTTAGAGAGAAGCTCAACATTCAGGGTCCCCCACCACACACTCGAGGATACAAAGAGCATATCCCAGTCTAACAGGCCAAATGCTATTACCCTGCTTCACGGTGACAGCGCCTGTGCCCAGGGGCCCCGTGGGAACAGCCCTCCTTAAGTGCTAAACTCCCAGCCTGCAGCACAGGCAACTCTCGCAGACATACTTCCTAGTAAAAGCAGTTAGCAGCAAAGCCTGGTTTGAATTCAGATATTCAAAAACAATGGTCTAGCCCAATGCTAAGCTACTTAAAACGGAAAAGAAGATACCAAAATCTCCCAACTCCACAGTGAAATCTGAGGTTGGAACTTCATCCCTAGGGGCCTTTCCCTAGGCAGAAATTCCCTGAATACATTTCTTTAGAAAAACTTTACTTCTCAGTAATAAAATCTTCCAGGCTAATGATGTGTCTTACCATAGGGTTTCCCGAATAACCTGTGTCTCAGTAACAACCACCCTGTCATCAGGAACATATAGCGGATCACTGCTGTACAGGTGCTGGTCCCTATTAAATAGCAAACACCAAACGTCAATGGAAAAGTTTTTAAGTAAAATTGTTTCAATGAATATATGCGATTTCACACTCTTAGCGATCAATCAACAAATAAACATAATACATGCCTTAAAGTGCACGCATACTGACTTTCCACCTTCAATGAAGCACTGCCAACTGCTGTTATCACTGAGTCAAGCAAAACCTTAAAGCTATGTAATGTGTTTTGGGAAAAAGCAAGTGTATTTTTATAAGTTCGCTAAAAGAGAAATTAAATAATAGGCTAAGAATAGCAATTCACTGACACTGAAAATAAAAACAGCATCATATAATTTCATTATTTTAAGTATTAACTAATTAAAAACTATTCATGAGGCTTGGGTCAGCTTAGCTCAGTAGGACAGTGCTTTTTTAACATGCATAAGGCTGTGGTTTCAATGCCAGCAGTGTATACAGATGTCTACAATTTAAGGATGCACTTCACTTAAATAACAAATCAAAGCTGAATGTTTAAATATCAAAGCTCTTTCTATCATTTCACCAAATGAAAGGCTCAGTTTCTTACCAGACGGCAGCTAAATTGGAGTGTAAATGTAAACTGTGCAGAACCCGAGAGCGTCTGGTTGTCCAGTACTGACGAACCACATGCTGTTCTAGCCAGCTTCGGCTATCTTGCTCATCTGCTAGAAGAAATGTAGTACTTGAATTACATACCTTCACCTCCACATGACCAAAAGTCTCCCTTTGGGAAGAGGCTATCCAGGAAGGCCGTCCCATTGCCACTGTTCAGCCTGTGAACTAGAGGGCTGGTCTATACTCATCCAAATTGCCACAATGAAGATATAAGGTTTAAGAATTAGAAGGAGGAGCTAAAACTGTGAATGTCTGCAGACAATACTAATTATCAATGTAAAAAACCCAATAGAATCAACAAGCTATCAGGAGGATGAGAATTTAGCAAGAATACTGAACACACACAAACTTCAGAAATGAGTGGAATTCCCCCAAACCTGGAATAAACAAAGCAAAAAACCCCAAACTGTCAAGATTTGTAACAATAAAAACTGTAACAGACATGGAAAACACTAAACACTTGAGAATTTTAAAATAAACAATACTAGGCCAGGTCTGTGCCTTAATTTAGCACTTGGAAGGCAGAGGCAGGTAGATCTCTGTGAGACTGAGGTCTACATAGCAAACTGCAGGCCAGTTGGGGATACAAGAGACCCTGGCTGAAAAAACCAAGAAGAAGAAAAGAACATTACCAACCAACAAACAAAAAACTCACAGGGCTGGGGCTGTAGCTCAGTGGTAGGGCACTTACCTAGCATTCATAAGGCCCTCTCTGTTCAATACCAAGCAAGTAAGCAAATAAAAATTTGAAAGCATAATAAAAGATATTTAGAATGTAGGTATAGCAACAGTAAGGATCCCAGTGCTCCCCGATTTAAATCTGTAAGTCCACTAAAACAGAATCAAAATTCCAGACTTGTCATACTGCTTCAAAAATGTCACTGGAAGAATACAGGCTCATAAAGCACTAAGGCGGTTTTGAAAAGAGTAAAGGAAGGGATCGGGAGACTTGCTTTCTGCACTAACTTGGAGCACCACAAAGCCACAAAAACAAAGTCTGCTTGCCCTTGGGCAGACTAGCACTAAGGTGAGAGGAAATCTGTGCTAAAGTGCAGAGGGGCACCTGGCTTAGACAGCGTAGAAAGAATGGGTCATGAACACGAAGCTGCAGAGAAAACTGGCTCATGAGAAGGGAGAAAAGTTAACTGCACCCTTCAGTCTCATGGCAAATAAAGAAGTGACCTGGGAGCCACTAATGACCCAACTGCAACAATAATAAAACAAACACAAGAAAAATAGAGGGAAATGTTTGTTAAGAGCGGAATTTCCAAATAATGACCATTTGAAAAATTCAGATTTTTTGAAAGAGATTTAAACCTTTCTATTCGTGTGTGTGTGCGTGTGCACGTGCGTGTGTGTGTGCGTGTGTGCGCCACTTGACTGCAGTGTCTGGGAGGGGAGAAGATGGCAGATCCCATGGAACCGAGGCTATAGGCAGCTGTGAGTTGCCCAGCATAGGTAATAGGAACCAAACTCAGGTCCTCTAGAGGAGAGTAAGTGCTTTTAACAGCTGAGTCATCTCTTTGGATCCCAAAATTCTCAGGTTTGATTGAAAACAATAAAACAGCAACAACAAAAAATCCAGACTCACATTGAAGGATATCATAAAAAACATTAAGTCAGATGACTAAAAGCTATCTGTAAAATGTCTAAACCTAAGAAATGATAACTGATATCTACAAAGAACCGTGGGGGAGGGGGGCAGTAAGTATACAAAACCCCACAGAAGATGGGCATATGGGCATAGTGGCACACTCCTATGATCCCAGTATTCTCGAAGCAGAGGCAGGCCAATTCATTAAAGTTCAAGGCCAGCCAGCCTACAGAGACCTGTTTAAAATAAACATCAAAATCAAAGGAATCCAATGAAACAACCAGTAAATGATGTTAATTATCAAGAAGTTCACCAAAATGATGGGACCAACAAGCACATGAGAAAGTCATAAATAACCAGTAGTCCGATTACTGCCAGAAGAGTAGAGCCAATGGAATACTCAGGACATTATGGAGCAAGAACTTGTATCACAGCCAAATTCTCACACAGGTCCAGTCTGGCGGGAGAACTGGAGGTGGCAGAGGTGAAGGCAACTTGGGGCCCACCAAGAGGAAATGTGATGAAAATACGAAACCGCAAACTGCAGAATCCTTTACAGAGTAATTAGGAGCAAAGGAATAGGAGAATTTTATGAAAAAGTAAGAGAACAAAATTTACCTATAATGCCAGTTAAGCAATTTAACACCAACCAATAGAATGCTTCACAAAAACTCATATTAAGAACATAGAGACAACAAATACATTAGAGCAGATACTGAAAAGGACAAGGGAGTGGGAATCAGAAATAATAGAAGAAAAAACACATGACAGGGTGGCCTCAACTATGAGCTTCAGCATTTTCTAGTTTCCACCAATTCATAGTTGCTCACTAATAAAGGAAAAAACATTAAAAAAAAAAAAACCTGTATGTAGTATCTTTCCCCTTTATTTAGTTACTAAATTCAGGAATTAAAAAAAAAAAAAAAAGGCATTGCGGCACACACCTTTAATCCCAGTACTCAGGAGGCAGGGGCAGGTGGATTTCTGTGAGCTCAAGGCCAGCCTGGTCTACACAGTGAGTGCCAGGGCAACTGTGGCTACAGGGAGACCCTGTCTCAAAAAGACCAAAAAAAAAAAAAAAAAAAAAGGGCAAACATTTATAATTTATAATTAAGTCATCAGAACTATTAAAAAACTACATTCTAATTTCATAGTGCTACTTTTAAAAATGATACCAGGGATCTGATACAGGGCCTTGTCACAGTTACTTCTCAGGCACATATACACAGGAACTACTACTAGTTAAGATTTGCTTTGTTAAGGATGGCAAGGCTTATCTGTCCTTTGAGAACTCTTGTCAGAAAACATTAGCACCCAATCACTTGTAATACCTTTCCAGCCAATCTCAGGCCCCCTTCTGTTGAGATCCTGTTCTTCTAACGGGGTCCTGTCTACCTGTATCCCAGAGTCTTCTCGGCTTAAGGGCTGCTGTGCATCTTCGTCATCACTATCTTCTGACCAGTTCTGATTTAAAGAGAAAAAAGACCTCACTGTTGAGAATGTGAAAATCAGAATGACTTAGGTTTAAAAACGAAGAGCATTTCAGAAGGGCCAAAGCTTTCAAGCAGCATGGACAGAAAAGCATAACTTGGAAATAGCATAACTTGAAGTGGTAAAAATCCCAAGATTATGGATCCTAGCCTATAATGCATACATGTGTATATGTAAGCGTGGGTAAAGTCTAAATATTTAGAAAGGAGACCTAAGGTAATATTAGGTGATGAGGAACGAAGAGGTGTAGGCCAAAGTTAATGAGTCATGAAAGAGCTATATAAAACTAATTTCTTCTAGATTTAACTCCATCATAGTTTTATTTTTCATGGTGGATATGTGAATTCAACTTTTTGTGTACTGAAATAGCAAGAACCATTTCTGCATTCCAAAAGAATCCAACGTGTCATTCCTTTGATTGTGAAAGTTGGGCTCTCTTTTAATTCCAGTGACTACTGCTGTAGTAGGAATTAGACATGACTAGTCATTGAATACACTCATCTCTTTAAGCCATATTAATTTAAAAAGCAATTTTAAAAATTTTGTTCTGGGGAGAAGGATTTTATAACCTTTTTTTCTTCTATTTAAAACTGTACTATGGGGCTGGAGAGATGGCTCAGCGGTTCCGAGCACTGGCACTGACTGCTCTTGCAGAGGACCGGGTTTGATTCCTAGCACACACAAGGCAGCTAACAATTGTCTGTAACTCTAATTCCAGGGGATTCAAGGCACTGCACAACACGGGTACATTTACATGCATGCAGACAATACATTCATACATATAAAAGTAATAAATATTATCAAATCATTCTATTGCAGTATTACTTAATATCAAATTATATTACTATACATGAAGTAAGCTTTTTATTTTTGGTCCTTTTTGAGACAGCGTCTCCCCATAGCCCCAGCTGTCCTGGAACTCACAGAGATCTGCCTGCCTCTGACTTTCGAGTGCTGGGATTAAAGGCATGCATGGCCACACCTGGTATGTATGCTTTTTTAAAATTAAAATAAAACAAAAGTGAAACCAAAAACCTACTCCTTAAAGGATATTTGTATTTACCCCTACTACGAGCAATTTGGTGCACAATCTTAATAAATCTTCCATAATTTACTTTTTAAAATATCTTTTCACATTACATTTTGTTATGAGTGCATGTATGTGTGTGAGTAGATCACAGCTCACATGTGGAGGTCAGAAGACTACTTGAAGGAGTTAGTCCTCCTATTGCACCATGTGGCTTGTGGAGATCCAAGTGAGGTTGTCAGGCTTGGCAACAAGCATCTTTACCTGCTGAGCCATCTCTCCAGCCCCATTTCATTAGCTTAGTAAAGAGCACTCTGGTTTTAGCTAAGATGTTCTATGGCAGAATGACAAGTTATGATTATTTCTATCACTTAGACATGTACAGCAAAAACACTGCCACTTACTGGTGTGTCCACATTTGGACCAAGGTCAATTTCTTCACCTTCCATCAAGTATTTTCCCCAGTCAAAATCATCTTTCTTTTCTAAAATGTAATAAATAAAAGAACCTCATTAGCTTTATCATCAACATGAAAAACAAGAAATCCCTCAAAAAAAACTAAAAGCAAAAAAAAATTCACATAAAAACCCCCAACACATTCTAGATGTAAAACTCAAAAACACTGAGAAACTTGAGCCCAGGGATATAGCTCAAGCTTGCCTAGATGCATGGAGCCCAGTGATTCCCCCAAACTGCATAATGGGCAAGGTATCCCCCTGCCCCATCCCAACACCCACGGAAGGAGGATCTGAAGTTCAAGGCCCTTCAGGTCTACATAGTGAGTGTGAGGCTAGCCCAAGATTCATGAAACTTTTTTTTTTTTTTGTCTTTTTGACACAGGGGTCTCCCTGTAGCCTCAGCTGGCCTGGAACTTACTACATAGACCAGACTGGTTTTGAACTCACAGAGATCCACCTGCCTCTGCCTCCCAGCGCTGGGATTAAAGGTGTGAGTCATCACACCTGGATTGAAACCTTGTTTTAAAAAAATTAAAAAAAAAAAACTGGAATTCTAAATATATCTTACATTTTAATCCTATACTTTAACTTAATTCTAATATATTTTACATCTATCCTCAAAAGGTGAGTTTTTCCTTCATATAATAAAAACAGTCTAACTTACAAAGTTAGAACTTATTTAAGGGAAAATTTGCAAACTGAATTCAAAGCAGTTTCATAGATTTTAACAACTTTTTAAAGTTTATTTTTTAAAAATACATTTATTCAGCAAGAATAATAATTTTAGAATTATACAGTGGAAAAAAGCAAATTTTGATAAAAATGTCTATGATTAATAATTTAAAAATGCAATAGATTTTTATCTGGTAACATACCCACTTCTTTATCTCTGGGTGTTTCCACATAATTGCTGTTTGAAGGTGACTCGGACAGACACAGGAGGAGTGACAGAATGGAGTAATGTGCATCTGTCTTTAACACACAAATGAAGCCTGAGTCAATCTGAGGCTGGTTAAGTGCTTTCTAAATTAGACTGCGTAAAAAAAGATAGGTCCACGACAGCTGTACACTCACTGAGAACAAATGAGTTATCCAAAATAAATTCTAACCTTTAAACTTCTTTCAGAGTTCAAATGTTTCCATATAAGGAACCTCAAAGTCACACGAGGCCTGGTTCTAGAGTTCTAACAAGCATAAGATATTTGAGTAACAGTTTTTATTCCTAGAACTGTAATGTGTTTCTTCAGAACATGACATTATGGCTAAAAAGGGGCTGTTCTATTATGGCAATATGTACCCTGAAGATTAAACATGTCCAATAATTTTAACATTGTGCTACATTTTATTTAACCAGTCTTTAATTAATAATTTAGATTTCTCTCCAGTCTTTTGCTACCACAAATTTAACACTCTTTCATAATCATGAGAGTTTACTTCCTTAAAAATCTGCTAAGCCAAAAGTATTTGCACTTGGAATTTTAGGGAACCATATCAAAATAACCCATTAAAATGACACACATTCGCATTCAGTACAAATACCGCATGTATATAACTGCACAGAGTATAAACGTGCCTGTTTCCCATACCTTTTATTATACAGACAAGTGAAAAATGTTAGCTTGATGCTGTTTTAGTTTGTATTTATCTTATGGAGGGGTAGCATTTTTAAAATAAACAGAAAAGTCTTTTGATTTTCCTTCACTGGAGGCCAAAAATTTTCAAGTCTCAATGATTTTTGTTATAATTTACACTGGTTTGTGTAACTTACTCTGACTTATGTAATGAAGAGTGATGTCTTTGCACATTAGGCTTTCTGTGACCCAGAACACATTTTTCCTTTGATTTTCTGGTTTTGAGTCTTTCCTTGTTCACATTATTGATGTCTATTATGTAATATTAGCTGTTCAGGAAAGAGCTAACCCAGAAGGCCAAAACTGTGAAAGCATTGCACGTTTCCGTAAAGAGTTTGCTTTCATGAGTGGCCCTTGGCCAGCTTCTAGTTAATGGTTCCTGGAATGTTTTAACTGGTCTGTGTTGTATAGGTTTACATCTAGAACCATGCTGTATTCATTTGTCCACACAGCTCATGTGAACAGTGATTTGTGGGCTTTTCTTTAGGAAATCTAGAACTTCAACTGTGGTCAGTCACACAGATACTGGGTGCTCCTGTGACCAGTGCCCTTGCCAAATATTCTAGAGTCCTGAGCTCAGGGACACAGAGAGCCAATATTGGACATCAGACACAACATATAAGAAAAGACTGACAAGATGGCTCAGCAGGTAAAGGTGCTTCAGAGAGAAGAAAAATGACACAGGTCAGAAACTTGGACTTAAAAAAAAAAACCCAGAACATAAGACAGAGAGAAAATACAGGATACATGCATTCTTGTATTTTTCTTATTCATAGTTGATCCAGTAAGATGCATTTCGTTTTCCTTCAAAATCCAAAGAGCTACAATGCACTCAGTGAAAGCAATGACAAAAACGCTCCTAGGAAGGGGGACAGACTCAGGACTACAGTTAGGAAGCGCAGATGCTACTTGTGGCTCAGTGGCTAAGAGTATCAGCTACTCTTCCAGAGGATCCAGGTTTGGTTCCCAGCCCTCACTGGCAGCTAACAACTGTCTGTAACTCCAGTTCCAACTGATCTGACACCCTCTTCTGGCCTCTGTCGGCAGTGCACTCACACAGTGCACTTACACACATGCAGGCAAACCACTTATACACATAAAACTTAAAAATAAATAAAAAATAGGGGTTGGAGAGCTGGCTCAGTGGTTAAGAGCACTGGGTGCACTGGCAGGAGACCCAGGTTCAACTTCCACATGGTGGATAACAACTATTTGTAACTCCAGTTTCAGGGGCTCCGCGACACCCTCTTCTGACCTCCACGGGCACTGTATGACATGGCAGCACTTATATTCATGCAGGCAATACACTTATTCACATAAAATAAATATAATAAATATTAAAAAGTACACAAAAATAATAAAAATTAAAAAAGGTGCCAAGCAAAAGGCAGCTTGTAAAAAGCAAGCAGAAAGCAAACTACTAGATACCAAACCTGGAAGCCACTAGATACCAAACCTGCCAGCACCTTCATCCTGGATTTCTCGCTTTTAAAACCATGGAAAGGGGCTGCCATATAAATAACTATGAAGCATGTGAAAAGATGGTCAACATAATCAGGTGCCAGGGAAACAGAAAGCAAAATCATGAGGCAGTATCACACCCATTCTCTAGGACGTCTGTAAGCAAAATTGGAGACAATAACAGATCGGGAAGGATCGGGAGCCCAGAATCCTATACGTTGCTAGTAGGAATACAGAACCATAATCACACTGGAAAACAATTTAACAGTTTCTTAAAAGGCTAAACCTGTTATCATGTGAACCAGAAATTCACTCCTAGAAATCTTCTGAGTAATTAGAACATTTCATGCCCAAAGCTTGAATGAGAAATGTTCATAGCAGCTCATTATTCATAACAGCTCAAAACTGGCAATAATCTAGATCTCATGGGTAAGTGAAAAAAGTTCAGCCTGTCTGTAAACGGGATCCTGTTCAACAACAAAAAGAAATGACATACAGACACAATTAAAATGTATCAACTACAGAAACAGGATGCACAGTGAGAGGAAAGGACTGAAAACTGCATGATCTCAGTGATATGAAGGGTTCAAAAAGGCCACTGTATCAATGCTTCGGGCAGATCAGCTGCTGTTTGGGTTTGGCATGCGAGTGGGCAGTGGTGGCAAATGGAAACTTTAAGGTGATAAAAATGCTCTAAAAATGGATCATGATGACAAAAATTATATAGCTGTACAACTATGTATTTACTAAAAGTTAGTGCTTTGTATACATGATGAATTTTATGGTACTGAGACCAAGAGACAGGCAGGCTCTAACAAGAGGAGGATAGAGACAGATGTTCACATATATAGACATGAAACTACTTGAGAATAGGAAAAAAAACTAACTGGGGCATGGTAGGTCATGGGAGGCTGGAAGAACTGCTGAGCAGTTAAGGGCACTGGCTGCTCTTGCAGAAGAGCCAGGTTTGGTTCTTAGCACCCATGTGTTGTTACTCTCTGTACCTCCAGTTCCAGGGGACGCAATGCTCTCTTCTGGCTTCCACAGGCACTGCACATGTGGTATACTTATGTACATGCAGGTAAAACACTCATACACATAAAAATTAACAAAAAAAATTTTTTTTAAAGAGAATACTTTTACACAGCAGTGCTGTTTTGTTTTTTAACTTGTCATTACAAAACACACTCTTCCCATAATGATAGTATTCACCATGGAGCTCACTATGTTCTAGTAACAGCTTATTCTAGGACTCTGGGGAGATTAGAGAAAGGGGAAATCCCTGGGACTTGCTAGCCAGCTAATGTAGCAGAATTAGTGAGTTCCAAGTGCAGTAGGAAACCCTTGCTCAAAAAATAAGGTGGAGAGGAACAAGATTTAATCGTAGGTTAATTTGTACCAACTAAAATAATCACGTGTCACTTTATAAAAGGGCTACATTCTGAGAAGTCCACGGCTGGGTGGCCTTGTCCTTGAGGAAACATCACAGAGTATACGTACCAAACCTGTCACAGGTGTTGGTTTCCCGTCTCTTCACCTCCCCCTATCGTCGGCATCCTTTCATGGTAATAAGCCATAACAATGAGATAGCAGATTTCCAAGTTCTATGAATCCTTGTAACAAATCACTACCTAAAGGTGGGCTTGAGGCCCTTCATATAATATCAAAGCACATTTGGCACCCAGAAAACAATTGCCACCAAGTGCTAAGATGGCATTTGAACCTTTTAAGGCGCGCAGACCGCATTATTGTCTATGACGACTGCTGATATCTACAACCACAGCAAATGTGAGGTGAGAGGGGCAAACTAGGCCACACTGCTTACTTCATGCCAACGTGAGGACACTCAGCTCCGGGGGACAGCTAAGTCAATTTCAAGTAGATTTTGCTCTAGCCAGGGGACAGCACTAAAACACAATATCTAAATATTAAGAATGAAGTAGTAATAAATACAGTGGACAGAGTGAAATTCAGACTGGAGAGTTCACAGGCGAAGGCTTACCTTTCTCCCCTCTGTGCTGGGAAGTGATGCATTTAGAAATTCCTGAGTTAATCTCTTCCAACTAGCCGCTTTGCTGAGGTCAGAATGAATGATGAATTTTTCATAAATTCTAAAATATAAAAACATCAACCAATGTCTGTAAAACTTAACCAAAAGATCTTGAAGAAAACATACATGAAAGAATATGTGGTGCTGGAGAGACAGCTCAGTAGTTAAGAGTACTGATTGTTCTTGCAGAGGACCCAGGTTCAATTCCCAGTACCCATATGGCAGCTAACAACCATTGGTAAACTCCAATTCCAGGGGATCTGACACCTTCTTCTGATCTCCATGGGCATGGCATAACATGGGTACACTTACATGCATGCAGGCAATACACTCATACATATAAAATAAAAATGCATGGATATATAAATAAATGACATACCCGTTTATTGTTTTTTCTATTTTATGACTGTTGACATCCAAGAAACGATGAAATCTAGTGAAGATAAAATGAAATTTTTACATCGATTTTGCCATACAGGTAAGTATATCTGAGTCATAGGTCTCCATATACCCAAATATGCCTGCGACTCCTCCCAGCCTTGTCCTCTGGTTCCTTTATCTTTCCATAGCCCTGATGCTGGCCTTCAACTCACAGCCTGAGTCTCCCAAATGCTGAAATTACAGGTGTGTACAATCATGCCTGGCTTTTCTTAGTCTTTTTAATATAAGAGGGAAGTCCACTGAAGTTGAAGCACTTTGAGTAATGTCAAATGTACAAAATGAACTATATTAAAAAAGTATATTCAAATATAATTGTCAAATATTTAAAAGCTCTGTGAGGGGCTGGAGAGATAGCTCAGTGGTTAAGAGCACTCACTGCTCTTGCAGAGGATATATATGGGTTTGGTTACTAGCAGCCACCTGGTGACTTACAACCTTCTCTAACTCTAGTTCCAGGACATCTGACATCCTCCTCTAACCTGGAGGTACCAGGCACTCATGTGGTACATATACATACATGTAGGCAGAATACCCATACATAGAAATTAAAAGCAACAACAAAAATCAAATCCCCAAAGTTTTGTGATATATTAAGAAATATTTATTAAAGCATTAAATAAGATCTAGCAGTGGGATCAATAGCTGTTATTAATGTAATAATAAGGGATAATTGGAAGTAACCAAAAACAACTACAATACGTGAAAATTATATGATCTCTATTGGTGATGAGTCTTATACTACTGCGTGTTGCCTTTATTCATAATTGACGGACTATGATACCATTCAATTAGAATTTATTGTGACTTCTTTTACCCTCCCCCATCCAAATTCAGGAACAACCTGAATTCTATCTTTAGCTCTTCAGGTCAAGAATTCATACTATATATCATAATGTAATCAACTGCACTGTCTTTCTTAAGGACAGAGGTTATACCATAACTACCTAGTTTCTAGGGTCCAGAAAAGGGCCACAACTTAAAAAAAAAAAAAAAAAGGTAAACATGAACTATTTATTTTTATGATGGATTAAAGCATCATGAGGTTCCATCAGTGCTACTCCATCTTCCTTTTTCAGTGTTTGGAGCAAAGCCAGCAATCTGTACTTAAAAGTAAATTATGGAGGGGCAGTGGGGGGAGGTGCAGATAGGGGAAGGGATCTAAACACCATTAAAGTTACCCTGTATGAAAATAACAATTCAATAAAAAAGTAAATTGCACTATTCAATAACACATCTAATTCTATCCCAGCAAATGGCTGTATGTAACATAACTTTATCATAATCCCACTCTCAATCTGCAAAAGGAAAATGTAAAATCTTAGATCTCTTTAACTCTAAAATGAGGATCATTTGCCTACTCCCACTCAGAAAAATTCCTAGGAAAATTACTTGGTATACAATTACTTTTTGAGTTACACAGCTTATCACTGCAACTTTTATGAATGACAACAACAAATTGCATTTATTATTTTGAACACTTGCATGCTTTCAATGAACCTGAGAGTTCTGTATTCTCATAAACCAAGTAGGTACCTATGTCTACGTTTGTTAAAGCAGTATGACAGATGTTTGCGTTTGAGCCACTGTTCATCTTCAAGATGATTCTTCACTGAGAGCGCTACGTGTAGGTTAGTAGTAGAACGTGAGCTTAGCAACCAGAAGGCACTGGATTTAATTCTCAGCACACACAAAAAGGATTTTTACTGAAATTAAACAGCTAAGTTTTTAGTATTAACATTCTTTCAAGTAGTAATTCCAGTATGAGTAATGATTACAACAGTGTTGTCTAATTTACATTTTCCACGAAGAAAATTAGATCAGATTCCACAATATATCTAAACTACATATTCACTTTTAATAATTATTAAGGAACCTGTAATATAACTTATAGTAGCGGACTCGGGTGCCACAGTAACCTAACTGCTGTAAGTTACGTTCTAGCTGGTGATGAAGGTGTTACAGACAAGCAGTAAACCACAGAATCCAACTTTCAGCATGATGTGATTGTAATTCTACTCTAAAAATTCACTTTTCCAACCATTTGAAAAATGGCTTTGATGTGCAATGTCCCGCGCCAAGGAAAGCAGGGTCGACAACAAGCAGAGGAGGAGCAGGCATCTGAGGCCACCAGGGAGCCGCAGGCCAGCGAGGGTCTCCCTCCCACTCCGCCCTCCGGCGCTCGCAGCAGCGGACGCACGTCTGGAGCTGTGCGGGGCGCCCCACACCTGAAGTTGGACCACGCGAAGTTCAAGGCCAGCTGGAAGTTGGGGTCCGCCTGGTCCTGGAGGCCCGTCAGACTCCGAACCAGTTCGCACACATCCCGCTCCTGCTGTCTGTCCATCCTACTCCCGGACCATCCGGGCCCCGCCATAGCTCCGCGCGCAAGCTCCAAGAGCGGAGACCTATCTCGCGAGAGGTCCGGCTTCCTCGCGCTGACTCTTGGAGAGGTGGAGACTGTTCTCGCGAGAGTTCGGGCTCCCGCTGTACTGTGCCTGGGCGCCTACGTTGTTGCTGTGCTTTTGGTGTTCGTTGTTGCGGGCGCAGCTGTTCCTCTGTGGTGAGTAGTATGCTTTCTACTGGCACGTTGGTAAATTTGAATATCCTCGGTTTTTTAGCAGGCATATTAAAGGGAGACTCTGGCTAGCCTTGATTGATGGATTAAGATATGATGGCTCAATGGTTAAAAGCACTTAAGAGGCCCGGGGTTGGGTTCCCAGCACCCTCATGGCGGCTAACAACCGTCTTTTGACTCCAGTTCTTGGGTCCAGTGCCCTCTTCTACCCCCGCCCCCCCGGTGGGCATTGCATTTACATAGATGTAGGCTATATATATATATATAAACAACAACAGGATGATTTTGAGAACATCTAGCTTCCAGTTACAAAGCATTTACGCAGCACCCACCACCCCTATTTGTACACAGCTATCTTTTCTTATTTATGCTCCTCATTAGATGAAACCCAAGTAAGGAAGAACTTTCTGTCTGTGAGATCAGGCAGCACCCTATTCTAAGTTAGTCTTATATTGTTTAGAACAGTGGCTTTTCAGGCTGTGTATGGTCCATTTTACCACCAGTTTTTGAATTCTATTTTGAGGGAAAAGAATGGCTGCAGACCTGGGTGGACTCAGAAACCGCACCATCTGTCAGGCCTCCCATCCAGCACAGACTGATAAATGAGTTATTCCTGGGCATAGAAAGGGAGCCAACGTATATGTTTATTAGGGAAAATTGAAATTGCGACTTCGCATGGGCATATTAAAATCATATCAGGGAAACCAGTCCAGAACTTATCGCACACATGAGATGGAGGAAAGGGTGCAATTCTCTTTCCTGGACCCCACAAAATGATGAGTACCTAACACTGCCGTAGCATGGCCTCACAACAACATATCATCTGATACCTAGGGTATGCCTCAAGGACCTAAGGACACGAAGGCTTGGCTAGGTCCCTGACTGCGGACGCAACGTACTCTACTGTCGGTCTCTTCCCTTGTTCACCTGTCTGGTCTTGGACCTGACCCACTATTTCCTGCTGCCGAAGCTATCTGGCCTTGTTAGCTTCACTCTCATACCTGATGCCAGTAGCTCCACCAGCAGTTTCCAGCAGCAGCTCCCTCCCGGCACTGATGCGGTTTGCTATTAATACAGACTCCTTCTCGGTCTACTTCTAAGCCTCTTGAACTGTGCTGCAGCCTCTTTAACTTGTATTCATTCTTCTTGTTTGTTGTTTGTATGTTTTGAGACAGGGTCTCCCTGTCACCCCAGCTGACCTTGAACTTGTTACATAGACTAGACTGGTTTCCATCTTACCCTGCCTGACTGTATTCATTCTTTATCTCATATATATGTATAGTGATAGATAGCTGTATTTACAGTGTGAGGTGTGATATGTAAATGAGAGTTAATATTAGTAATTAAGATTAAAATAAAGAACTTGCATTAATACCTTTGTGTTTGGTTTGGTTTGGTTACACACAGTCTCACTCCCTGGCCCTGGACATCAGGGAACTCACCATGTAGACCAGGCTAGCCTTAAGCTTTTGCTGATCCACCTGCCTATGCCTCCTTAGAGCTGAGACTACAGGAATGTTCTATCATGTCTCTTTTGAGATGGATACCTTTTGTATAATTTTGATAAGAAAGCTCATATCTTTGTATCCTTAATCTAGCTATGTCATATTTTTATTTGTGAGTTCATTAGAATAAAATGATTCTCTTAAGATAAATATCACCAGAAAGCTTTTAGAACTGATAAACACTTTGAGTAAAGTGACAGAATACAAAATATATGTACAAAAATAATTAGCTTTCCCATATAAAAGAATTTAGGGAAACAACCCCACCTGCAATGACCTAAAAAAATTCTTGGAACAAATCGATTAACCAAGGTTGTGAAAAACCTCTATAATGAAAACTTTAACACACAAAAGAAAGAAATTGAGGAAAACTCTAGAAGGTGGAGAGACTTCCCATGCTCATGGATGGGAGAATCAGTTGTGAAAAATAGTTGTCTTACTGAAGGCAATTAATACCTTCAGTGAAATCCCAATAAATATTTCTGTGAAATTCTTCATAAAATAAAAAATATTAAAATTCATATGAAAGAGCCCCCAGATAGCCAGAGTAATCCCGAGCAAAACAGTACTGCTGGAGTACCACCACCTGAGTTCAAGTTATACTACGGAGACATAGCGATGAAAACGGCGTGCTGCCAGCATAGAACAGACACACAGATCAGTGGAATAGAATAAAGACCCAGCTACAAGGCCACACGCCTACAACCACCTGATTTTCAACAGAGTCCAGAAAAACATATTGGAGAAAAGACACCAAGTTCGAAAAATGGTGTGGGGGAAAAGCTGTCTAGCTACATTTAGAAAAATGAACCTATATTCTTATCTCTTGGCCTTCGCAGAACTCCACTCCAAATAGATCAAGACCTCAACAGAAGACCTGAAATTCTGAAACTGCTAAAGGACACTGGAAACTCCCTCCAGACTGCAATAAAAGCCTTTCAAAAGCTGAGCTTGCTGCTGCTCCCTGGGTACCCAACCCAGAGACAGCCTGGCCATGACTAAAGCTTTTCACCTTGCCCTTCCCCTGGTGTGCTGACCTTTATTGCAACATATAACAACAGGCATAAGTAAGGACTTTTTGAATAGGACTCTGGGCACTCAGAAAATAAGACCAACAACTGGTAAATGATTCCCCATGATTTTAAAAAGTGTCAGATCCTCTGGAACTGAGTTATAGATAGTTGTTAGCCACCATGTGAGTGCTGAGAATTGAGCTCAGGTCCTCAGCAAGAGCAGCTAGTGCTCTTAACTGCCAAACTGCTGGAGCAGTTTCTCTAACCCCATAAATCTTGCATTTTAATCTTGTAAAATTTGTGACAATTTTACAATTAAACTCCTAATGATGCAGGCACATAAGCCAACTCTTACTACTGGAAATCCCAAGAAGGGAACATTTTGTGGCGCTGTTTAGGAGGGGACAACACCCTTTATTAGCATAGAAGAAGTTATAAAAAATTAATTCATTATCATCAGTCTGCACCACTGTGGGTGGGTCTCGTCTCCAGCATGACGGTTGTGCCCAGCCATCTCAGAGAACAGAGAGTGGTCGAACAGGTCCTCGGGTGGCCCCGAGTGCGACGGGAAAAAATTCCTGGCAGACTGTGTCAGTGGACAACTCATTTATTCAAATCAAGGCAGGGGTTTATATAGGGAGACCTTACTGAAGGTGAGAAAGTTAAAGGTGGAGTCTTTTGGTAAAGGCGGGAAGGTTGTAGGACTGATGTGGAAATTAGGAATGAGAAAACAAAACCCAAAAGCCTGGCTTTGGTCTGGGGTGATCTTTGTCGGGGGAAAAGAAGATTAAGCAACTGCTGAGGAATTGGATGTACCTGCTGTGACTTCCTGGGACCTAGGTTATAGCTTCATGCAGAGCAGGCCAGGTCACCCGCCATCCCTTCAGGCTCTCCGGAGGTCACACTGCCCACTCAATGCCTTTATGCAATAGGCCCAGGTCCTGCACACCCCAAACGGATTCTGACCACAGCTGGGGGTGGGGCAGTGTGTGTGGCTGGAGGACATGGCTGTGGAGAGCATCGAGTTTAAAAAGAAGCCAGGGGACTGGAGAGATGACTCAGTGTTTGAAAGCACTGGTTAGTCTTGTAGAGGACCTGGGTTTGATTCCCAGTATCCACATGGTGGCTAACAGCAGTGTGTAACTTCAGATCCAGTGGGTCTGATGCCCTTTCCTGGCCTCCACGGGTATTGCATGCAAAGGTGCACTTGCATCCATTCAGGCAAAACATTCATACACATACATTTTTTTCTTTTAAAGAAAGAAGCAACTTGACACAAAGGACTAAAAACCCTCTCTCACCTAGGCTACATGCAACAAATAGAGCATGCTCAGAAAAGCCTGCAATATGTATCCACAAGAGTAGGCAGGCGCAATAAAGGCTCACAAGACTTGTGGCTTAACATTTTTGAGCCTATGCATTTCCCTGGCTCATAAACCCACTTCTGTTCTCTAGAACCAATCAAACATGGAGCCTTCCTCCCTTCCTTCCTTCCTTCCTTCCTTCCCTCCCTCCCTCCCTCCCTCCCTCCCTCCCTCCCTCCCAACTGGCATGAAACTCTTTGTGTAAACCAGACTGGCCTTTGTCTCACAGAGATTCACCTGCTTCTGCCTACTGAGTGCTGGCATGCCCAGCCTCTTTTTCTTTAAAAACCAAACAAACAGGAGCTGGAGAGAGAGCTCAGCAATTAAGAGCACTGGCTACTCTTGCAGAAGACCTGGGTTTGGTTCCTAGCACCCACATGGCAGCTAACAACTGTCAGTAACTCTACTTCCAGTTCTGACCTCCGTTGGCAATGCACAATAGGGGTGCATTTTCCCACATGCAGGCAATACACTCATACACATAAAATAAAAATAAAATGCTTAAAAACAAAACTCCCACAACCCCCCCCTTGTCTCTCCTTCTATTACCTTACCATGTTTTCTGGTACAATTCTTTGTCTAGGACACTGGAACCTGGAAACTTCAGTGGGTGTCCCCTGGACTCAGATCCGGCGTGTAACAAAAAGTTTTACCCTTAGAGTCTCAAGCCCAGGCTGCAGATTTAAAAATAGGCTGCAAGGGGATCAGAAAGTTGTAGTTCCATAAACTGGCCGCCAGGTGGAGCTATAGGGCAACACAGATTTCTCTTCAGTCTAGGGTTGCTGACGTTGTGGTTGCCCGAGCTGAACTGTAGAAAAAGAAAGAAGATTCCTGCTTGTTTCCGTTCTTTCTTCTTGCTCCCTCTTCCTTTTAAGGGGAGAACAAACTGCAACTTGGAAAATATAAGGAAAGATTTTGAAGATGCTGGATTCTCTCAGAGAACACTGCTTCTGCAGAGGCTGAGCTCTCCCAGGGCAGAAAAGACTTGCAAATACAGTGTGTTGGCGGGGTTTGTGTGTGACAGTTACATCCTGGGGAAAGGTGCATCTACTTTCAGCTTTTTCTGTGAGGACCAGAGGCCCCAGAGGCCACACAGATTCCTCCAGGTACTCTAGCTGCATCATTACGGTCTCAGAAAAGTGGGACCTCTCCGAGAAAGTTTGGGACCAGTTTATTTACTGGCAGGGGCTGGAGAGTTGGTTCAATGGTTACGAGTACTTACTGCTCTTCCAGAGGACAAAAGTTCAGTTCCCAGCACCCACAATCAGGTGGCCCACAACCACCTGTAACCCCAGCTCATGGGGATCCAATGTCCTCTTCTGGCCTCTGTGGGTATGTGCATACATATGCTATATACTCACAAAGACACATACACATAAATAAATATAAATAAAAATAATTAAACAAATAAAAAATTCTACTAGTACTAATGGCAAGGATTTAATACTATGATATCAGAACCTTGAACACCATTGGTTGCCCAAGGCCAAGTCCCTGAGTGATACGGCCACACAAATCCTGAAAACCCTTTAGGACATCTACCTTTACCCAAATTAACAGGATAGGATGGTCTTCTTTTTATTCTACTTTATTAACCCTAACCCTAAAACTGAATGTTGAAACCAAAGAGAGTTCCCCTCCTGGTGATTGTGTGGGCTGTTTCTTTCTTAGGTCCCAGTGTGATCAGAGGTCCCACTGACTCAGCAGCTTCTCAATTGAATGATGCAAAAAGCAATGCTCTGCTTAGTGGGAACTGCTGATCATTCAGGACCTCAGAATCCTTCCTGGAGTCTTCACTGTCCTACTGACAGAAATGAACTTTAAACTAATATAAGCAGGATTGTGGGGTAAAAGAAGTTCGATTTAGTGGACAGATATAATGTAAACTGACAAAATTTCATTAGGTAACAACTTTAACATGTTCCTAAGACATGGCTTTCACAGCCTACCACTGTTTTCCTGGAACCTTAGCCCCACTCAATTCATGGCACTGGAATTTGTGCTCTGTGAAGTCAAGCTTACTCCAGCTTTCGTCCCTCCCTTCCTCTTCTCTCCCTTCCTCTTCTCTCCCTCCCTCCCTCCCTCTCTCCCTCCCTCCCTCCCTCCTTCCTTCTTTCCTTCTCTTTTTCTTTTCCTCCCTTTCTTCCTTCTTTCATGTGTGTACTCTGGGAATGGAATTCACAGGAAAGGCAAACATTCTTTATCACTGAGCGATGCTGTGCTGTCCAGACTGACCTGGAATTCCTGGGCTCAGATGACGTTCCCACTACAGTTCTTGGAGTAGTTGAGTTACCAGGGTATACCACCACATCCTAAAATTGCTTCTGGCAGTTCCAGTGGCATCCAGCTCCCTCCTCCCTAGGTCCCTAAAAACAAAACAAGGTATAATTTTGTCAAACTACAATTTTGGAAACCAGAGTTTATTTTAGCTTGCGTACAGAGCAATGAGTGAGGGGCTTACTTACAGGAGGAGAGAGGTGGGGGTCCCCTACTGAGGCCATAGAGCAAATTTTATATCCTAGCAGGAGCCCTGTGACCTCCTGGTAGCTGCCCAAGATGGAGAAAGTGCCACCCACCTCATGACATTCTCATTTTATGTACCCTCAGCCCCTCCTCCTCAGGCATCCAAGGCTCCCTGGCTGGTTGGGAGGGGTAGCTGACTCTCCCAGCTCCTCCTTTTCTGGTGGAGTGCCAACAAGTTTAAAATCCTAGGCAAGTAGGTATCACCAGGTTTGGGACAAAACTGTTTGTCTATAGCTTGCACGTCCAGCTTGCCAGGTGGTGGACAATTTCACGCAGTTCCCAGGGTGTACCATCACATCCTGACTCCCAAGTATGAAGTCCTTCTCTCTCAGAAGTGGATCTCTATTGTCTGAAGTGTAGACATTGATCAAATCCTATTTTTGCATGCGTTTTCCTGGAGAGGCATGAATAAATGTTTATTTACTCCACAGACCAAAGAAACCCTTCTTTCCAAGCCTAGCGTAATGAACCAGTGAGTTTATTGGATTGCTCCTTAGCACATGCAAGAGAGCTACCTGTGTACAGAAGCTGGGTCAACTCAAAGGTTGTGCATCCTTGGGGCTTCCTTCATGATTTGCAGGCAGTTTACTAATTGGCAAGTTGTCTTTTCCCAGATATTGTTCCTGCTTATACGAAGGGTCTTGTGAATCTTGTAACTTTCAGGCGCTTCCTGAGCCTTCTAAGTTTTGTTTACTTTGTTTTGTCATCTTGAACCTTATGAACTTCTCTCCTCCTTTCAGGAGAGAGTATTTCAATTCAGAGGGAATAGTTGTGCAATACATACCTATCCATTTATGCGAATTTCCCCCATCTCTGTACAGTTTCTAAGTAAGAGAAGTGAGTTTTCAGTTGACCTAGGTTTTATAAAAATAGAGACATTGGAATATGCAAAAAGCCTTCCGTAATTCCAACATCTACAGCAACTATTATCGTTGTAATGGTTCCTTTTCTCCATTTTATATGCACGTTTTAATAGAGGTGTATGTGCATATAATAATTTATCCTACATTTTCTTATTTATTATTTTTGCTTTATTACAACATACAGTATGTAACATGTTATGTTATTATTTTATTGTATTCATAGCTTTATTTTTTAATGTTTACCAACCTTTTATTTCCTTGAATAAATTATAATCAGAGACTATGTTATCTCCATGAAAAACTTAATAACAAGGGACCTGGACTAAAGTGCATCTAATTTATGTTCTTGGGTTTTCCATGGTTTGAGAGTTCCTCTCACCAACAGTATACAACACAGTATACAACAGTATACAACAACACAGAAGAAGAGAATGCTGCACCTGAAAGGGTTCCAACTGTGCCGCTGAGGCAAGAACTAGCTCTCCAGGGGCAGTAATGGGAAAGGCCCACGGTAAAAGCTACAATCCGGACACATACATGTGAGAACAAAGTAAGCATAATTTGATTAACAGTTAGCAAGACACCAGCCAAGGTCAGAGACCAGAAACAAGCAAGTTGCAATGGCAGCAGGGGCTAATGGACAGCAGACAGCCAAAGTGAGCAGCTAACAAAGCAGAAGTCGAAAGTGAAAAAGGAAAGCTTTAAGCACCCTCCTAAGTAGATGTGCAGCATCTGAGTGGGTGTAATGACCTCCCCAGTTGGGCCAGGGGAATATCCATAGCGGAGAGGTTCCTCGATTCACTCGGCCCGTGCTACGCTTAGAAAGTTAAACAAATTCATGGATATTACGTTAAACAAATTCATGGAAATGACCTCAGGTTTTTCTCAGTTGAAGCCATAATTTTTTTTTTCCTTTTTGAGACAGTTTCCATGTAGCCCCAGGCTAGTTTTGATCTCACACAGATCCCCTGCCTCTGCCTCCTAAGCGCTGGGATTAAAGGTACTACCATGCTCGGCTACTAGTCCCCTTCTGGGAACTCCTATAGATCTACAGAAACTTTCTTTCTGTAATAAATCTTTAAACCTTGGGGGTTCCCCTTTCTTTTCCTTAATTACTCACGTTTCCTAAAATTTCCTTAATAAAGTCTGCCTTCATTTCAATTACTCTTATGTCTCCATATCTTTAATTGTCATCAACTGACTCAGATTGGCTTTTGGCAACTATAGCCTGGCACCTGAGTCCTTGAGTCATGTTCTGGGAAAGGCTCATCATCCTCAAAGATATGCATTGCCACCTTGTAATGAATATTCTCAGAGGCTAGTTCCAACTCTGGCCCTCATGGTCCCAGTGGGTCATCTAAGAACCCAAATCTAGAACTCATGCTATTCTCCCTGTAAGATGTGCCTCGGTGACACACCCCAGGAGAATACATATCTGCTGTCAGTAACAACCATGATGAATTTGCTTTCTTTTATGCAGTCTTATGTGCACCATACTAAAGGTATTAGGGTTTACTTTGGGTAGCTGAGAAAGTGGCTTGGAGTAGAGGCCAAGAAAATTCCAACATCTGTAGAATATACTTCCTGGATGGACTGGTCTCACCTGTACTCCTCTGGGTAAGGCAGGGATCTCTATTCTTGCCAGACCAGAAAATGTTTGTTGTATACACATCTTCCCATAAGACTTCTTAAGTATATTAAAGATGCTAGACTATATAAGTAGGATGGACTGGGATGCCTGGTTAGAAGTAGAAATCTTAGGAGTTTTCCAATTAATCAGTATCCAGATTATCAGCTAAATACGGGGTTTGGACTTGGAATTTCTCAAGTATGGGGATGCACTACAGTCAATTCTTATAATTTTCTGTTGTCTTAGCATTAAAATTTTTTTATTGAGACAAGAATTTTGTGCAATGTATTTTGATCACACTCTGACCACCTCCTCCATCTCCACTGTTCACGTGACTTCATGACTTCTGTTAGCAAATGAAACACCCCTTACACCATATCCCATTAGAATGTCAATGATCTGTAACTCTTGGCATTCTGCTTGAATGTAAGTTAGACTTCCTCATACTGGAAATGAGAGCTCAACACTCTCAACAGTTCCCAGTTCTCTGTCTCTTCCCAGTTCCTCAGTGAGGCCAATCAAGATCTCGGCTGACACAAACTCCTTGTGGCACCCTTGCCTATAAGACAGTGAGATCCAAACCAATTTATTTGCCTTCCTGCCCTGCATACCCCACCTGGAAAGTACAGAGATGGTGCAGGCCCACCAGCTTGTTAAACATACTGAAACTCAGCACAGGTCCTGAACTTGCTCTCCCTTGCTTCCTATCCAGAGGATGCCGAGGTCTGTAAGTAATACATTGATTCTGTTATACCTAATGCTTTGTTAATGTTGCCTCTCTGAGTATTACTTTCTTCACACACCTGAACCTACCATCTTCCCTTGTCAGGGCTCTCCTAGAGCGTGTCTTTCTAGGTAAGAATGTAAGGGACTGACTCTTTGGCCAGAAAAAAAGGTCACTGTGTGATATTAAACACGGCATACTTCTGTCTTTTTCTTGGTCTCTGGCAGGAAGGCCTTATTTTTAACTCCAATAGGGCCCCTTCAACTGACCTGCCTGGACATATAGCCCTGGATATCTCAGCTTGGAAATGTTACCTATCAACTTCTCTTTCTCTTTTTTCTGTTTTGTTTAAGTTGACCAATCCAAAATTTAGGGAGAGGAAATCACTAAAATCCTTAAAACACAGATTCTTTCTGGGAGACATTGGGTTTCAGTTTCTGGGTTTCCACTCCACTTGTAGATAACTTCATCTTCATATTTCTGTACAAGTGTGTATGTATGTGGGAATTCTTCTTTTAGTTTGGTCTTTTTCAGACAGGGCCTCTATCTCACAGAGATCCATCTGCCTCTGCCTTCCAAATGCTGGGATTGAAGATGTTCCCACCACTCCCGGCCTGTGTGTATGGTTCTTTATGTGTGATCGTGACTATCTTTCAATAAAAGTCTGCTTGATTGGCACTCTCTGCCGGTGTGAGATTTTTCCTGCCTTTAAATTTTTTAATTGGCTGATAAAATTAAGCCAACACTATCCTCAACTGATAGCAATGCCAACTGCAACGAGAATAAACTGCACACTACTTGGCAGAGAAGCACAAGAGCATCTGCCAGTATAAACCCATCTCCTGTGGGAGGGACACCTGGTCACAGACAGGACACTAAGGCATTAGTCTATCCATGAGGATGAAGCAGCAGCTCATGTAGGTGCATTACAAATGTCCACAGCCAGGTTTCTGGAGCCCTGTGAGCTCAGGGCTAGAGCTTACAGCCACTCTCAAAGACACAGGAGCCCCCTGGTTCTCCACCTTCAGAGGAGGGAGGTGCTGCCTCCTAGCCCTGCACTCTGCCCTTTGCCATCTCCTCCACAACACTGGCTCACCTCGGCTGGGAAGTACAGGAGGAAGGAGGCGCTGGATATAGATGGTTAGGACTGATTGTTTTTCAGGGGCGCCTCGCAGTTTCAAAGTTTGCACCTGAAATATATGAACAATTTGCTGCATTTCAGTCACAGTAGAATCCTTTTTATCTTATTTTATTTTATCATAATTATTGTTGTGCATGTGTATGTTATATGTGAGTGCAGGTGCCTGTACGTCATGGCGTGTGGCAGTCAGAGGACAACATTCAGGAGTGGGTTCTATCCTTTCACTGTGGGTTCCAAGGATCAAACTCAGGTCATGGGACTTTTCATAGCAAGGGATTATTCTTACTGAGCCATCTTCCTAGTTCTAGAATCCTCTAAGATTTACTTACACGCTGTTATGAATTTGTCAGGCAAACACTAATGTATGCTGTAAAAACATGCCTGTGGGTAGTTAATGCCAGAGATAATTAGTTTATTTCAACTTCTGTTCATAGTATGAATACATGTACAAAAATCGTTATGTCCAGTATGGCCCAAAGCATTATCCTTCTTCTCCCTCCTGGAGATTGTTACATATCATCCTCTGTCCAGAATTCCATAATTTACTCTGGGGAAGAAAAAAATATTATGGGTGGTTAACCTTGTCAAATGAAAATCTTTTAAAACTTTGCAGCTAAGGTTTTTGCAAAAACATTTTTCAAAATGGTTCATGTCATTGCTTTAATTAAAACATAGCTAAAGATTTATTACCTCAGTATGAATTAATATTATTCTCACAAAATCTTTCTCTCCATGGTTAATGTTTGTGACCCTAATGTTCTAATTTAGTTTTACTACCTGTCATATAAAATCATATTTACTGTGAATCTCTTTCTGTACTCCATCATCAGATCAAAAATGTACTTGCTCTTATTTGATGAACATTGAGACACAGAGCAGGTGCCCTCTTCCTCCTCCTCACTGCCACCATCACCAAACACCAGTTCATTGAGTCCTCAGTGCCAATCACTGGATGCTTCATATTCACTTTTTATTGATTGCTCATAAAGTCCCTTGAGCTAGGCATACAACAATCTGCTCACTTTGCTGCTGGGATAGAAAAGCAGTTAGAATCCAATCTTATCTGACATCATTGGTTCTGCCTGTGTGTTTCAGTGTGGGGACTAGTCCTTGCTATTTAATCTTTTGCTTTTCACGCTTTTTTTTTTTTTTTTTGGTCAGGGTCTCCCTCTGCAGCCCAAATTGGCCTGAAACTCAGTAGAGCTCAGGCTGCCTGTAAACTCAAGGCTATTCCTAAGTGCTGGGATTTCAAGTGTGAGACACCAGGTCCAGCTTCTAAGTTACTCATTATGAATGAATGAATGCCCATGCCAAGTATGAGGCAGTTACTTTCATTGTATTAAGATATAAAACCAAATACTAGTTTGGAATTAAATAGGAGCCTTTTGTTAGTAAAGGAGGCACAACTAGAGAAACTTTATTGTAAAGAAATCAAATGAGGGGGCTGGAGAGGTGGTTCAGTAGTTAAGAGCACTGGCTACTCTATCAGAGGACCCAGGTTCAATCTCTAGCATGCACTTGGCAGGTAACAACTGCCTGTAACTCTAGTTCCAGGGGATTCAGTGCCCCCTTCTGACCTCTGTAGTGCATGACACATGTGCACTTGCACACATGCAGGCAATGCACTCATACACATAAAAATAATAAATAAAATAAAAAGGAATCAAATAAGAGGAGTTATTGGATGATCAGATACCTAATGGTATTCTGCCAAGAGAAGTGGGTAATATATACATCTTTGTATTAAAGTCACTGGAAACTGAAGCAAAGGCTTTCACTGATGTGGCATAATAGAGTGATTTATTCAAAGGAGAATATTTACATTTTATGGGCTGAAATTCCTTTTTTAAAAATCTTTTAAAAAATCCTTTTAAAAAAGGCTCAAATCTTGAGCCTTGAGAATAATATGATGTATATTTCTGATGCAAAACCTAATAGACACTGAGGTGGATTGCCCTGTGTCTGAGAACTGAGTATATAAATTACAAGTTGGGTTCCAGATTCCATTAGCTATAGCCAATGAGATAGACTTTAATGCTTGCTCCAAACTGGGCCACTCTTTTCTTTTTCCAATTGGAATACAGCTTTTAAAAAGATTTATTTAAGTATTATTATGCAATTATTTCTCAACAAGTTAAAGCTATATGTAAGTTTCTTATTTTGGGTGACATAATCTCAAGTCCAGCATGCAGCATGACATGGTTTTCCAGAGATTTTCCTGGATTTCTATTCCAACACATGGGCCTCAGAAAGTACAAGAATGATAACTTTGGAATCATTTACAGTATTATGCTGCCAGACAACGAGCACTTTCTGTAATCAGTAAAGAATGAGATGAGGTTCATGGAAACTGGGTATTGCAATGAGGTTTTTCTGATCCACACTGATGGATAGAAAGATGATTGGCTGGAACACTGCTTTCCTCCTGTAAGAATGAGGGTGGCAGTGGCTGACTTGTCCCCAACTCCAATCAAGTTAACACCCACTTCCACACAGGGTCCTTCATTCTTTAGTAAGGGCAAAATCAAAGTGGGCACGTGGTGACATTCCATGTCACAAGAATAGGACCCTTAGAAGGGTGAGAGACATCAGTGCTTATTCCTTACTGCCCCATGCCAAGCACCTTCCTTCTGAATCTGAAGCATCAGCTTCCTGTACAGGTCTACTGAACTTTATTTTAGTGTGGATCTCTTAACTCTTTGTCGATCCTCACATCATCTTGCCCACCTTCACTGCCTCTTACAAAGAGTCCCTAACTTCCTGGTATGCAGTTAGAACTCTACCTCTATCTCCAATGTGGTATAAGTATTTTACTGTGGATACTTGGGTGCTGGACAGATGGTGAGGAGCAAGATTAAACATGCCAGAGTGCAAAGTCAGGTTGCTTTAGCATACCGAAGTATGTCATTTACTTAGTTCAGAGTGCTTTCAACCATATCAAATCTGATTTTGGTTTTTTAAATTTAAAAAATTATCTTCATTTTATGTGTATAAGTATTTTGCCTGCATGTATATAGGTGAATCACGTGTGTGCATTGCTCACAGGGGCCAGAAGAGTATGTCAGCTCCCCTGGTACCAGAGTTATGGATGGTTGTTAGCCTCCGTGTGGGTGCTGTGAACCGAACCTGGGTCCTCTACAAGAGTGGCCAGTGCTCCTAACAGCTGGGCCATTTCTCTAACCCCATATCTAACTTTTAATGAGTCAGATATGTAACCAGGAAGGTAAATTGGGCTGAGATTAAGGACAAATGTTACTATGAATAATTTACTACATGAAGACCACTAATTCAATCTGAAATTTCAAGTTAAAAGGGGACTTTTTATGTTTGTTTGTTTGATATGGTGTCTTGTCATGAGGTCCAGGCTGGCCTCAAACTTGCTCTTCTTCTCTGCGGACTCCGGAGTGCTTGGATTGTAGGCATGTGCTGTCACAGGAGGCAAAAGGGAGTTGGTTCCTTAAATTGCCATCACTGTGCCTATTTCATGATCCTGTGGCTTCTGGAAGTGTATTTAACAGAGGCATCTCATTAAGAGTTTATTTCACTGCTGTTTGAATCATTAACCTTCATGTATGTGAATGTGCAGTAAGTCTCATAATTGCATCTACCTATTATTACATGAGAGTAATTAACATATATATTAAAAACTGTGTTCTAAATATAAAGGGAAAGTCACTCCTCTGAAATTTAAGCAGACTCAAGCAGTAACAATCTATGTGTATCCATCTTGCTTACTGATCACTGGTAATTGTTAACAGTATTTAATGCTGTGAGTGTTTTAGGGACCATTTCTCCTTGATGTTCGTGATGAGGAACGTTAGGCTCTGTTACTCAGCATTTAGGAGTCATCATGACTGTTACTCTGGGCTTGCTGTTAGCCATTGCCTACCCTCACCTCCTGAACCCTTGGGATGGCAAAAGGCATTTTTAAAAAGAATTTTATGAAGGTATTAAGGCCAGGAAAAAAGATGATCATGAATGCCTTAGTTCCTGTTAATTATTCAACAAAATACTTAGTCTCATTTCATCTGATCAGGAGGGATTGCTTGTGGGGAAGCTCCATTTCCCTAAGAAAACTGGAGCACATTTGGAGGCGCTACTGTTCTGATGCTCTCCCATTTGATTTATTACTTTGTACCACAACAAGTCATGCAAAACAGTTAGATGCACAAAATGTCCTTTGGATTTGTGTGCAAGATGATGAGATCAAATATATTAAGGAAACTGAACAGCTAATTAATTCAAGTTCTTAATTAAGTCCAAAGAAGCTGTGGTTTTCCAGATACTCTGGGCGTTTTTTCTCATTCTCTGAAGCCCCCCTCCCAGTGTCGTTCCGTCCCCCCGTCCTTTCTGCCATCAGCTGCTTGCTGACCCGTGTTGTTGAACCTGCTCACTTTCTTGTAAGCCAGTTCAAAGGCTTCTCTCTTCTTTGCTAGGATTTTCAGCTTGCCTCTCCTGTTGTTTTTCTCTCAAATTCTGATACAATTGTCCTCAAGCTTCCTTCTGAGTTTGGTTTAAATTAATATACTAATGAGGCTAACTTAAAAAGGAACTTCATGTTTTCCTGGTAATATTATGTGTCTGTCTAGACACTCCACAAATACCTTAGAGCTTGATCCACATATCTAAATATTTATTAGAATCTGTAAATGCTACATATTATTTTGTGGAATTAATATACTTTCTCACTGCTCCAAATAATTGTGAACAAAAGTTCCCAGAGAGAAACTGACTACAGAGGTTGACTGACTGGTTAGAACTTCAATGGTTGGAATGTTGCAAGTCTAGAGCCAAAGTAGTTTGGGCCATTTTAGGCCCCCTTAAAAACCATTTATCATATATCTGTCTGTGTGAACTAATATCCTTGTGATTGTTAGGTAAACCCTTTGGAATGTATGAGCAGATGACCAGTTTCCACCAACCCATAAGATAAGAATGCTGTCAGATAGCATGAGGTCTATTAAAGATTTTCCATCTTTGCTGTAACTTTCCTGTGTGTTTCCACCAATGTATTTGAAAAGTGTCTTGATTTATTACATTTTTTGTTCTGTTACAACAAAATCTTCATAAAAACTTCATGAGATGGTTATTATGTTGGAACATGGAATCTGGGGGAACCTAAATCTGTGTTCCTGGACCAGCATCAATAATAAGAATAAACTATCTCTTACCTATTTTAAGATGAGAGATAGTCCTCCTCCTCCTCCTCCTCCTCCTCCTCCTCCTCCTCTTTTGTCTTTTCTGATACAGGGTGTTATGAAACCCAAGTTGTTCTAAAATTCACCATGTAGCTGAGGCGAACTTTAAACTTCTGATCCCCTTGCTCTGACCATCTGATTGCTGGGATTATAGGTGTTTTCTGTGGTATTGGTAATTGAACCTAGAGATTCATGTATGCTAGGTAAGCACTTTACCAACTGAGGTATGTCCCTTGTCTTAAACTTTCATTAATGTTTAACTATACCCTTTCTTTAAAAGAAAGCTTTGAAACAGATTACTGGGATAAAAAAGGTATTTTGATAGAGTCAGGGATGTGGCTTCATATGGTAGAGATTTTTTTTTTAGCATGTACAAAGCCTTGGATTCTATCTCCAGTTTCATGAAAAAGAAAGTTCAGAGATGAAGAGGTATGGTAGGTTCAGGAGAATGGCACTGAAATTAATTCTCCTTTAGGAAAGAGCTAAGCTATTAAGACAGTTATTGAGAGCAGAGTCTGGAGCCTGGAGTTACTGTCTGTCCCTGCTGGGACTCAGAATCCTGCCACCACTGTCCATTTCTGATTAGTGCAGCTCTCAGGCTTCATCAGAGAAGTTTCTCTGTGTAGTGGACAGTGGTTAATGCAGAAATTGGTCAAAATGTAGAGAATAAATATCATTGACTTACTTAGCCACAAATGGGACATTTATATCATACCTAAGATTCAAGAACCATTGAGGAAAAGGAGGATAGAAATCTTGTAGGAGCCCAGGGGACAAGGAGGACCAGAGCCAAACAGGGTCTTTTGGACATGACTGGAGTACTACACTAAAGAACCCACAGCAGGTGTGGTTGCCTGCACAATACCGACACAAGATCATTCCAGATAGCATTCTAACATGGGGCAGGAAGGGGTTCATAAATCCCCAGCTCTGAGGAGCTCTTGACAGTTGATGGCTTCTGTGGGAGGGAGATTCAGGTTTTTTTTTTAAGGGTGTGGCTATTAGGTTGAGCACACTCCAGTGGATGGTCCCACACCCAGGAGTAGATGGACAGTGCAACTGAGTTCTAAAAAAGGACACAAAGTTAGGCAGGGGGTAAGGGAGGTGTAGGTGGATCTGCAAGGAGTGATTGGTAATATAGTCAAAATACATTGGATGAAATTCTCAAAAAATTAATAAAACTATTTTTAAAAAAGAGTTTGTGCTCCAGGCAGACAGAAGGGAGTACTGTACAGAGGAGTTTTGCAATAAGGGAGACCTCAGTTCTGCCAGACAAAGCAAGAGGTCCACTCATAAAGGTTTCCAAGAGAGGGAGAAGGTCCTATACCACCACGCAGCAGGCTAAATTAATAAATAACCTGTGCTACAGGTCGTATCTGACCTAGGCTCATGGACAAAGAGCCATGGAGAGGGGGAAGGGTGATGAGTGTGAACGGAACTGGAGATGTCCAAGACCCTTGCAGGAGAGTGGGAGGAGAGCAGTGTATGTGGCCTTTATCCCTCTGAAGCAGCTATGAAGGTAGAGAAAGACACACACAGGGTGTGACCAGAGCTCTTCAGAGCAGCGGTGTGTGGAGGGTCTGTGATCTAACAGTTTCATGGTATTTAACTGTCCGAACAGCTACCAGTGAATCTCAGCCCTTAGCCCCAAACAACCACTAATGTATAGTCTCTGAGAATCTGATGTTCTGATATTTCAAATGAATGGCATCTTGTAACACCGTCTTTTGTTATCAGCTTCTTTCATTGAAGGTAATGTCTTCAAAGCTCATCATGTTGCAGCATGACTCAGCATTTCATTGATTTTTTTTTTTTTTTTTTAAATGCATAGAATGCTATGCTACGTATTTGCAGTGAGAGGACACTTGGACAGGCTCCACTCTGGTTATTAAGAGGAGTGCTGTTATGGCTATCCAAGCATAAGTTTCATGTAGATTCTTGCAAACACTTGAATGGAATTGCTAGGTCATGTGCTAACAAGTATTTTGAAGGTCTTCTACATTTGCGTCATATTTTGCAGCATCACTGTGTCTTTAAGCCATGGAAAGTGTTTTGAAGACATTTTCTTTGTACAGTTAATCAAAAGGTATTATAATTGTGCTTTCAATGAGTAGATGTGCTATTCTAGAACTATTGTTAACACAAGAGAGAAGTGGAAAAAATAAAATTCTTTGAATTAGTCCCTCTTCTGTTACAAAAAAATCTGAAGTTTGTACTTTAAAAAGGAAAATAGAGTATTTGGCTCCTAATTTGGGTAAACAGAGCATAAAAAGATTGAGATAACAGTCCCTGGATGTATTGTAACAGAGAGTGGGAACCAGCTGCCTGAAGAGGGGCCAGGCACGCAGGGTGGCCTCTCATCATAACATGGTTTTGGCTAGAAAACTAGGTCAATGAATTCGGCCATCATCAATCCCTTCTAAGAGTGATGCACTTAGGGATCTAAGACTTCCAGAAGTCCCCACCTGTTAAAGGTCTTACCACCTCATCGTCTGTCTAGGGACCAAACTTCCCACACATGAGCTATTGGGGGACACACTTAACACATATCTAGACTGAAGCATTGAGGTTTTAGAGGAACTCTGTCTCAGTCATTCAGACTGAATGATTATTAAAATATTTGCAGATTGAGTTTCAAAGTATTATAGGTCATCACTTCAAAAGCCTTTATTTTAAATTTAAGGAAGTAATTATTGCTTCAGATATGAGAAAATTGGGATAAAATTAGAGTCTTTGTATTGACAACTTCATTTTTATTATGAGCACCAAATATTTTATATCATATCTTTGAGAGTTACCTGCTCAAAAGTAATATCCAGTATTCTAGTAGATAAAGAATGATTGGGGTACATATAGATTTTTTTTCAATAAAGTTTGAAAAAAATGCATGTGGCTAAAATGCATATATAATGACTGACCTGTTGATAATGATGAAATTTATAATTATGATTTATGTGTAAAATTCATCGACACAAAATTTATCATCAATTTCTCTATATATTGAATTTTGTATGCTAATCACCATGATGAAACTTTAAAATCTGTATTTATTCTTTATTTATGTTGCAGGCATTAGTCATATAAGCCAAAGCTCCATTAATTTACTCTATGCTGTAGGTAGAAACTAAGACTCAGAATATTAATTGGCTTACTTATTTTTTATTACTATTATTTATGTGTATGAGTGTTTGGTGTGAATGTATGTAAGTGTACTAGTGTGTGAAATGCCCATGGATGTAAGAAGAGGGTGTCGGAACCCCTGGAACTGGAGTTACAGACAGTTGTTAGCTAACCATGTGAGTTATGAAAAATTTGGGTTCTGTACAAGAGCAGCCAGTGACTTTAACCAGAGAACCTTCTCTCCAGTTCCAAATTGACTTATTTAATGTTGAAGAGTAAACTGCTTGTAATTCTAACCCTCATTTCCTCATGACTTACCTCAGTTTTCCCATAATATCCACAAAGTCTTGAGCATTGTAGTTTGTAAATTAATTGTCCACAGTGACTTGAGTGACCAGGGAACACCCCATGAGGGTGTCCTTTCAACATCACTCTGTACCCACAGACTGTCCCCCTGATAAACAGATGCCTGCTGGGACCATAAGACCACACTCTAGGGCTTCTGAGGACTCTGGTTTGGAATGCTTAGATCTCTCAGATAAGGTAACTGCTCTGGACTCTGTTCAATAGGCAGTTTGAAATAAAGAAAATGCTTTAATCAAACCTATCTTCTTCATTGTAGCTGTAGACAGTCATGCAAAGATACTTTTAAAAATGATATTGAAGATTATAATATTGTAATTTCCAAGTCAAAAGTATCCAGGCTTCAAAAGCATCTAACCCACCTTTTTTTTGAATAAACACATCAGCAAAAAAAACATTAGAAATGATAGTTTCTGAGCCTTGGGCACAGGCCCACTCCTGCTCCTAGAACTCCAACTAATCTCTTAGTCCAGACCCATCCACTGCATCCTGAATCCCATACTCAGATCGGCTCAAATTTTCAGTATAGTTTGTTAGAGCCTTCACAGGCTGTCCCCACCTCCAATTTACCTTTGCATTCTTGTGACCTTATGTAGGGCACAATGCAGTGTGGACCTTAGCCAGGTCACCTGCTATGAGGATTAAGGGAGTGGCTCCTGTGTGAGTGGTGCTCCGCTCCAGCCAGGGGTGATACCAGCTTCTGCCCTGCTGGTGTCACCCCTGCTGGTCTGGAGAGAGCCTGCACAGGGATGAACCACCCCATAGGGGGTTGGCTAACCAAACTTATAAACCCCCTGCATCTTCTTGAATAAACAAGTTTGCTGCTGCTTGCCCATGGCATGCTTCTCATTCATCTCCTGGAGTCTGCCTGTTGATTCCATGCCTACTCACTCCCTTTTGGCAGAGACCCTGTGTCCCCCTCGGGCCAGCACCTCGCAGAGGGACCCCAACAACCTTCCATCTACCTTGGCTGTTCCTTCCCCCAGCCTGCCTTGGATTTTTGTTATCAGCCTTCTTTACTGGGGCCCAGACCTTTGCAGACTGCCTGAGAAAGTCTGAATTCAGCCTCTGTTGAATCAGCTGAAAGAATTCATGTCCAGAAAACCAGCCCTTCAGAGAATACTTGAAGCAATACAAAGAGCTGAAGAAAGGAACGACTATACCCAAGGGACATCAGAAAGAAACTAGATGAAAGTATAACTGGGATACATAAAGTTAGACCAAAGATACAAACAGAATTAAAATGATGGGAATCAATACGTGTCTTTCAATAATAACTTTAATTATCAATGAACTGAATTCCCCAGTAAAAAGACACATGCTAGTTGAATGGATCAAGATACAAAGTCCATCCTTTCATTGTCTACAGGAAACCCATCTCACCTCTGCCAAGAGCTAGCCGGATCTTGTCAGTTGCAGTTCTGAAGTAAACAACTTGACCTTTATTGATTTGATCGCAGACTTCCTCAGTTTACATCAGATGTGTGTCATGTGGCGGGATGTCTCCTGAGAACCTGAACTTTTACCCTCCTACAAAGCCCCACTTCAGGGTACATAAGGCTTGCTGCCTCTCAATAAAGTTAGTCAGTCATTCTCCTTTCCTCCTACCTGGTGTGTATGTGTGTGTCTGTGTCTCTGTTGTGTGCGTCATTCAATCCGCAGCCCTCTGCCGATCCGGACTTGGTCAATGATCGTAGCTTGGGCGCTACAGCTGGAGGTTCCACCAAGATCGGAAAGAGAGGATGTTGCTGATGGATCACCCGGGAAGGCTGGTCGGCAACTTACGTAAGTATTTTTGGGCATATTGGACAAATGGGTACTTCAGGCTCTTATGATCTTTTTACAGATCAATTGGTAACCTTACTTAAGAAAACTTTCAATGTCTAATCATTTACATGTGCTCTTTCTGATTTTTGATGTAGGCATTCAGAGCTCTAAATTTCCCTCTTAGGACTTCTTTTAAAGTGTCCCAGAAGTTTTGATGTGCTGTCCAGAAAACTTTTATTTCTTTCTTAATTTCTCCTTTGACCGACCCGTTCATCATTCAGGAGTGTGTTGTTTAGTCTCTGTGAGTTCGTGAAATTAATAAGGCTTCTTTCAGTGTTGATTTTAAGTTTTATTGCATTGAAGTCTGAGAGAATGCATGGAATTATTTCAGTATTTTTGGATTTGATGAGGTTTATTTTGTGCTCCAGTATGTGGTCATTTTTGGAGAAAGTTCCAACAGGTGCTGAATAGAATGTGTACTCTGGTATTTGGATAGAATATTCAGTAGATGTCTGTTAGGTTCATTCAATATATGATATTCTTTAATTAAGGGGTCTCTTTGTTTATTCTCTTTCCTGTTGAACTGTCTAATGGAGAAAATGTGGTATTGAATCCTTCTACTATCAGTGCAGTTAGGATTAATCTGGCTCTTAAAGTTATATAGTACTGATTTTATAGTGCATATATGTTATTGTTCCTTTGATGAGAATGAAGTGACCCTCTCTATCTCTTCTGATTTGCTTCAGTTTGAAGTTCTTGGTTCCTTGCATCAGGGGGCCTAAATGTCCCTGATTGGGAACAGGTCAAACGTGACCTACAGAAAATTTTACAGAAAGAGGGCCTTGACAGTATCCCTATTGCAACCTTCTCTATCCTTTTTAAGAATTTAAGTATTATTGGATATAGGTCTTCTTTGAATGTCTGGTAGAATTTTGCTGTGAATTCATCTGGGTCTCAGCTTTTATCATTTGGGAGGTTTTTATATTATTGTCTCAATTTCCTTATATGTTATGGGTTGTCAGGAACCATTTTTTTTGTTTATGTTTTGAGGTGAAACATTCCAACCTGCAAGGAAGCTCCTTAAGCTCAGGAAGTAAACAAGTCAAGAGTTTCAGGAAGTCCCTGAAATTGACCAGGTTCACTAGGCCCCTTCTTCCCCAGTCCTGTATGAGCCCCAAGAACTGTTGAGAGATGTTCTCAGACAAGCCATGCACATGAAAAAAAAGCAGAGACCAGCTGAACTTCTTGTAAGAGTCCGAGACCAACTGGGCTACCTAGAAAGATCACTCTCCAATGTGTTTAGCTGCCTTCAGATTGTGCAGTGTCCTCTTTCTTTCATAGGAGCCCTAATTGTTGTTGAGGCCGTTTTAGGAGTCACAGTTATACCCCAAGGCTCCAGAATTGCACAAATTATTTTAATACCAAAAATTAAAACCAATAACCCCTTTCTTAGACAAAACTGAGAGGACGGAAGTTTTGGGTCCACAGGTCTTGTGGTCTGTTGGGCCACTATGCTACAATCTTGGTCCATGCTCACCTTGATTATAGAGGGAAAAGCCTTTCAAGGGCTCCTTGACATGGGGGCTGTTTCAGTCATTGCCTTAAATCATTGGCCTAAGGCCTAGCCCCTTCAAAAGGCTCCCGCCTTCTCTCTTGGAAGGACTCCGAAGGACACCAAGGATTTTTCCAGCCTTTTGTATTGCCCCAAATCCCTGTGGGGCCGAGATATCTTAACTGATATGGGTGCAGTTCTGACCACCCAGGCTGTTCAACACATGTTAAAAACTCAGGTTTTCGTCCAGACAAGGGCTTAGGTAAAACAAAAATGTCTCTGTTCACTCAGGCCTGCCTACTTCCTCCTTCTGGATTGTTTCTAATACCTCGGAAGAGGGTACTCTTAATTGTTCTCCGCAGGTCTGTCACCTGAAAAGCTGCTGGCACCAGGAGAGCCTCGCCTTAGTGGTTAGAGTACTGGGAGTTGTTTCTTTCTTGGTCGAATACTCGGGGGAACGGCAACTTGTCTTGACCTGACAGAAGAGAGATTTTGGAATAACTGTCGCCATTGTAGCAGCCGTGGCTATTGCGATCGCAGTTGCAACGACAGTCAGTGTGGCTATCTCTCAAACAATAGCTACTGTGTCCACTGTGGATAAACTTGCCAGAGAAGTCGCCTCAGCTCTGACTACTCAAAATAATCTTAATAATTTTGTTCATTTGGGCATTTTAAATTTAAATCAACAGACAGCCTTGTTACAAGAACAAATAGACCTGTTATGGGAGGCGCACATGGTGTCTTGTGCCCCCTCCTTCTCATATGTCTTGCCAGAGTCTCTAATTTTTCAGAGCGCTTAAGCGCCTTAAATAAGTATTTACAGGGACCCTGAAATATGAATTTCACAAATTACAGTAGTCAATTGGCTAATAAAATTTGGGTCCCTGCGATAACCGGAGAAGCCTTTGTTCAGGGCCTTCAAGTTTTCAGACGATTACTCAAGAAATGGAGTGATAACCCTCACATGAAGCCATGGCAAGCCACGCTGCCTACCTTTCTTATTTGGCTCCTCATGATGGGTCTTCTTTTTAAAGCCCTTAATGCCACCAATCCAATGTTGGGCCTCTCGCCAGCGCCGCCGTGGCTCCGGCCCGCTCTTTTAGGGTGGAGTTGCAGTTCCCCATGGGCCGCATGCACCGGCTCCTTCGCCAGGGCAACTACGCAGAGTGCATGGGGCCTGGCATGCCTGTGTACCTGGCCGTGGTGCTGAAGCACTTGACGGCCGAGATCATTGCCTCTTGGGCAGCTACCACTGCTGCCGATCACCTCCCAGGCCGGTCACGGCCGGGTCACCGTCCCCAGCTGCCCCGAGCTTCGTGCTCCAGCTGCAGGTGGCGCGGGATGATGCGCCAGGTAGCGGGGCGACAGCGTGATGTGTCTGTGGTGTGGCGTGGCCACCAGGCAACAATGGCGGCCGCTGTCCAGCGTGCAGGCCGCAGCTTAGCTTGGCATCTCCAGGCAGGGCAGGATGCTGGCTGGCCCTGCTATGGGTCTCTCGCAGGCTGCTGGGGGCCGGGCATGGTGGCGCATGCCTGTAGTCCCAGCTACTCGGGAGGCTGAGGCAGGAGGATTGCTTGAGTCCAGGAGTTCTCGGCTGTAGTGCGCTACACCGATCGGGTTTCCACACACGATCCACCGGGAGCTGCAGGCCGGCACTGGAGGAGTGCGACTTGGCCTTAGCGCGGGCCTTGCCTCCCTGCTTGCCATGGCCAGACTTCTAACTGTCACAATCAATCGTCACCAACTGTTTGGAATGCAGCTGTCTGAGCCTTACCTGAGTCTGGCGGCCTATCAAAATGGACTTTGCCTGGCTGCAGCTTATGTGACAAAAAACGATTGGTCCTTCACTCCCTTTTAGCCCCACCCCTACCCTATATAAGTCATTCTGTAAGCTTCAATAAACGAGATCCTGGTTGGACAGACTCCCGGCTCGGTGTGTTTTTTTCTCCGGAGTGGAGAGGGTCCGGGTCGTTGACACTCACCATCCTGCTCAGCCCCTGGAGGAGGCCGGCTGGACCAGCTTCTCCACTGCCCTACCTGCCGGCAATCCTGGCAATCCAAACATTACCCAGAGTTGTTGGCTTTGTTTAGAGTCTAGGCCTCCATTTTACAATGGCCTTGCCTCACTGGGAAACCTATCTTTTCTTTCTGACTCTTCTTTTGGTCTCCATGGCTGACTTCCCTTATTTTGGCTATAGCTGGACCGCTGTTTATTTTTCTAATCATTCTAACATGTGGTCTATGTATCCTCAATTGTTTAATGAGCATTATTAGGGATCACCTAACTGCAGTCCAGCTTATGGTCCTTAGAACTTGAGATGCCATCTTCCTCCAAGAGAATCTTTAAAGTTTTATATTGCAACTGTTTTTCCTTGTTACTGATCTTTTATATTTTACAGCTCAGAGCACCTCACAAGCGCCTTTGCTACAGCACAAAATGACTGTCTTCCCATGTGAAACCTACTAGGATTCCCTATGAGTCTGGAGACGGCCCTTTGACATGACTTACACAAACCAGTAGGCCTGCTGGGCTTTGATAGCCCTGGATATGTCTGCATAACATGAAACTGCTTGCATTGCTGACGTTCATAAATGAGTAGCCAGAGATGGGTAAGCTCAAGGGGGTGTCTGTCAATCTAAGACAGATAATCAGCCTCTGTGGCCAGAGATTGTGGCTGGTTTTCCAATGACGGGTAAGACAGGCACTGACGTCCTTGGTGACCTAAGACACGCTCATTTATGTAAGAGAAAAGGGGGAAATGTAGGGCTCTGCCCCCCCTGCATGCCCTTCTCTCTTAGTACTAGGCAATCAGCCAAGAGCTAGCCAGATCTTGTCAGTTGCAGTTCTGAAGTAAACAACTTGACCTTTATTGATTTGATCGCAGACTTCCTCAGTTTACATCAGATGTGTGTCATGTGGCGGGATGTCTCCTGAGAACCTGAACTTTTACCCTCCTGCAAAGCCCGCCCCCTCACCTCAGGGTATATAAGGCTTGCCGCCTCTCAAGAAAGTCAGTCATTTTCCTTTCCTCCTACCTAGTGTGTATGTGTGTGTCTGTGTCTCTGTCGTGTGCATCATTCAATCTGCAGCCCTCTGCCGATCCGGACTTGGTCAATGAACGTAGCTCGGGCACTACAATTAAAGATTTCTACTATGAAAATTTTAGACCTTAAAAAGAAAGAGACTAATGGCGACACCAGAAAATGGAAAGAGCTCAGCATGTTCAAGTACTGGAATAATTTATATTGTGAAAATGACCATCCTACAAAAATCAATGTATAGGTTCAATGTAATCCTTATAAAAATCCTCATGACATTCTTTACAGCATTAGAATAAAACCATCCTACAACTCATATGGAAGTTCAAAGGACCCCAGATAGCCAAAATAACCCCGAGCACAAAGAGCCATGCAGGGGACATTAATTACTATACCAGATTTCAAACTATATTACAGAGTTATAGTCATAAAACAGCATGATACTGGCACAAAAGAGAACTATAGGCCAATGGAATATAACTGAAGACTCAAACATGAATACATGTAATTTCAGTCACCTGATATTTGACAAAGGGGCCAAGAATACTCACTGGAGGAAAGATAGCATCTTCAGCAAATGATGTGGGTAAAACTCCATCTCCACCTGTAGAAGAATGAAACTAGCCCCTTATCTTTCAGTTGTACAAAAGTCAATTCCAAATGGACCAAACACCTCAGTGTGAAGCTTGAAACTCGGAAGCTGTCAGAGGAAAATTCTGGCAGTAACCTACAATCTACAGGTGCAGGAAAGGACTTTCTAAATCAGACGGCAGTTGCTCAGGAATTATGGTCAGTAATCAACAAATGGGACCTGATTAAGCTAAAAAGCTTCTGTACAGCGAAAGAAACAAGCAAAGAAGTGAAGAGAAAGCCCTCAGAATGGAAGAAAATATTTATCAGTGACACATCTGACAGAGGTTTAACATCCAGAATATATAAAGAACTCAAAAAATGAGGAATCGAGAAAACAAGTGACCCAATTAAAAGACATGCTATATAGAACAAATTAAAAAGAAGAAAGTGATGAATCTCTCAACTCATTATTGAAACTCCCACATGCAACAAATGGCCAGCAACACAAAGGGTCACAAATAGCTAAATCATGGAGATTAGCAATCTGCAGAGTGTGGGTCCCTGAATAGGACTCTTATATTGAGTTTCACTCAGGGACAATTTTGAAAGAGGGGGTGGAAAGATTGTAAGATCCAGTGAGGAGAGGCATGATCATATGGAAATAGAATCCTACAAGCTCCTGGGATCCTGCTCATATGAACTTATAGCAATGATCTTGGCATGCTCAAGACTCATGCAAACTCTGCAGAGTGTGGGTCCCTGAATAGGACTCTTATATTGAGTTTCACTCAGGGACAATTTTGAAAGAGGGGGTGGAAAGATTGTAAGATCCAGTGAGGAGAGGCATGATCATATGGAAATAGAATCCTACAAGCTCCTGGGATCCTGCTCATATGAACTTATAGCAATGATCTTGGCATGCTCAAGACTCATGCAAACTCAAGCAGACAAAAACCAAGCATGGAACTGGAGAAATGGATAGTAGATTCCAATCTTTGCTGAATAAATACAGGCAACTGATTACTGTTGGGTGAGGATAAACTGGTCTTCTTAAAGTGAGGGGCGCTGGGTAGGCTGACTAGACCACAGTGGATGAACTTGCCCTGAGGTCACTTGGGGACACTAACTTGACATAATAGACCTTAATACAGATGAAAGAATATATGGATTCCAGTTGGGGCCTAAGGGGGATGGTGCCAGTGGGGAAAGGGATAAAAGATGATTAAGATTGATTGAGATTTTCTGTATGAAACATACGATTCAATAAAAAATTTTTTTAAAAATAAAGGAATTGGTCAAATCAACCAAAATTATGAAGACAAATATACATATTATATTTATTATTATTATTTAAATACTTATTATTTATAGATAATATGTATTAAAATATAGTAGGTCCATGTGGGTGGAACAAAATATGGGAATACAGTGAACAGTTACTATATGAAGGAATATTAACTTAAAAATAATGGAAAAGAAAGACCATGAATAATGAGAACAACTTCAGTCTTACTGCATAATGGTAACAGAGAGTGGAGGAGGTGGGCGACTGGAAAAGCTATGCAGCGAAGAACTGTGAAATTCAGTGGAAGAAATGATGCTCTACACTTTACAAGAGGAAATGTGAAATACAACACAGTATGTGCCCTTTGGGGTCATGGTATTTTGTTAAGTGAAATCGTACCATGTTTACCCCCAGCTGCTACACAACCCTTTCATTTCTTTTCACAAGGGATCTTTTAAAATTAAACTCAGAATTGTTCATCTTCCCACTCCCCCTCCCCCCCACAGAAATGATAGTTTCTAAGGTCTATAGTGCTTGTTTTATAATTCAGCATCCCTGGACTCTGTGAGAGGAATACGTATCGTTTATTCTTGTTTATGTCACTTCCTATTTCTTTCCTATCATTTTCTCTTCCATCATACTTTACACTGATTGTTGTGTTTATATTGTCCATTTTTCTTTTGTGCCTATGCCTTCTCACTTTGATGTTCCCATTAAATAACAGGTAGTTGAAAATTGATGATGCCTCAGCTTACGTTAAGTTAACTTATTGCTAACTGTCAGAAACACCAAGGAGGAAGTAGACTTGTTAGTGCTGGAGGGTCTCTGTGTCTGAGGCTGAACACCTCTGATCTAGCATGTTAATGTATGGTAACTATACTAGCTCACCACACAATGTGGCTAGTTGCTGCTCTGTGTACCTCTCTGAGGAAGAAAGCAGGTAAGTACTGAGGTGAGGCCAAAGCTAGCAAGACCTCCTCCTTGAGACCTGCTCACGTGACTTTGAAAATTAGTGAACTCAATGGATATTTTTATAAAACACAGACTCTCATCTAAAATAAGCTTATACTATTTTGTTGTGTTAAAACAAAACTTATCAGAAACAAACTGATCTGTTTTTTTAGTTTTTGCTATTTTTGTCAGTGATGGTCTTGCTTTCTATGTATTCCATATTCAAGCACTTGTCATTCTTGAGTCCTTATCTCTTCTCTTTTCTGTATAATATTTATTGAATTTTTGTGTATATCACACAAAGCACCTCAATCATCCTTATACCCTCTTTTCCATTACCACCCTCTCATAGCGCCCCCTGGATTTCATGCATTCTGTCATTTATGTTGAGGCCTGTTGAGTCAAGTTAGTGTATCCAGATGACCCTCAATGAAAGTTCATCCATGAGGTCTAGTCAGCCTATTTACAGTCACTTCCCTAAAGATCAACCCCCTCCATCCAATAATCAACTGCTAATAGTTCTTTGGTTAAGTTTGGGGAAATGATGCCCATTTCCCCAGTTCTATGCTGGGTTTTTGTCTGCTTGAGTTTGCGTGGTCTTGAGCATGCTGATACCATTGCATAGGATCATATGAACAAAGTTCCAGGAGCCTATAGGACTCTATTTCCATATTGTCATGCACCTTGTTCCTTGGCTGTTACAATCTTTCCACTCCTTCTTCCACAATGGTCCCTGAGCCATGGGTGGGTGAAGTCCTGCAATATAGGAGTCTTGTCCAGAGACCTACACTCTGCAAACTCTTATTCTCTATGCTTTGGGCATTTATGGCCTTTTGTGTTCATTATTTTCTGTTGCATTAGGGAATATGGGAAAATTTTCTTTCCTCTTAAACTATGATATACAACTTTTGCTGGTAAAATATTCTGGGTTGGGATCCATGGTCATTTAGAACTAGGAGTACTTTGGTTTAGGGTCTTCTGGCTTTCATAGTTTTTATTGAAAAGTCAGCTGTAATTCTGAAGGGTTTTCCTTTATATGTGACATTGTTTTTCCTCTTGCAGCTTTCAGTATTCTTTCTTTGTTCTGTATTTTAGGGTTTTTACTATGGTATGCTCTGGGAAGTTTTTTTTCTGGTCCTGTTTATTTGGTGTTCTATGTGTTTCTTATACGTGTATGGGTATGTTTTTCATTAATTTCAGGAAACTTTCTTCTACAGTGCCTTTGGAAGATCTGGTCAATACCATTTTCCTGGTTCTTCTCTTTCCTCTATGTCTATGATGTGTAAATTTGATCTTTTCATGGTGTCTCACATTTCCTACATATTTCATTCCTGTTTAAAAAATTTTTTTTCTTGAATGGTGCAGTTCTTCAACTTTATCATCCAATCTTGATATTCTGTTTTCCATTTCATTCATTGTTTGGTAAGACATTCTTCCGTCATTTCAAATTGACTTATTGAGTTTTTCACTTCCTCCTTTATTTCAGCCTTCAATAATTCTCTTTTATGAGTTCAGTCAGAAGTTTATTCCTGTCCTCTTTTATTTCTTTGAGTTGTTTGTGTGTTCTTTATATTAGTTGAATTCTTTGATCATGTTTATGATTGTTCTTTTAAGTTCTGTGTCCCAGATTACCTCTAGGGGGTTCTCATTGTAGAACTTTTCTATAGGGTTGGTAGTATTTGGTGAGGACATATTATTCTAATCTTTCATTTTATTATTTTTTCATTGTGGTTTTGGCATGTGGATTTTTTTTTATTGCTTATGCTTCTTGTATGAAACTCAAGCCTTCTTTTGTTGAGTTGAAGTTTGAGTCTGTTTGTATTATTAATGTACCTTGTTTATTTCTGATTAAATATAAAAAACTGGTTGGTCTAGGTTTCAGACTCTTTCTTTTGATTTTATATTGGAAGGAACAAATGGCTCCAGTCAGGCCACTCAGGAGCTCTCCAGGAGGGCGAAGCAACCCTAGTTAGTTAGGGGAACTTCAGAAGCCTCAGACGGATAGAGCCAAGGTACAAGGTAAGGAGATGGGCAATGGATGTGCTGGCCTTACTAGTCAGCAGGGAAGCCTAAGCCCTGGAACAGTGGGAGGGACTGGACTGCAGATGGTCGCAAAGCAGGGGCATGGGCATGGTGCAACTTGGCATGCTCACCCCAGAGGCCGAGTCAGGCACTCTCAAGCAGTCTTGAATGGTCTTGGCCTCTGCTAATCAGCAGGAATGCCTGGTCCTGGAGCAGTGGGAGGGACTGAAGATGGTCCCAAAGGACAGGTGTGGTGCAATTTAGCAAGCTCACCAAGAAGGCCTAGTCAGGTGCTCTCAGGCAGTCTCTAAAGGTCCCCTTATCTCTCCATTTGTATTTAATCTGTATTATATCTTTCCTTTCTTCCCTAGACTTGCATTTTGTCTGAGCTCCAATAAAGTGGTTTTAATAAATTAATCATATTTTCTTGGATGTGTCTATAATTGAAAATGATGTACATATTTTGGAACCAGGTAGAACCAAGTTCAAATCCTGACTTAATAGCTTATTATATGCATCAGATAATTGATTTATTGACTTTAAGCTTCTATTTCCTCTTCCAGAAGCCTGAATTTTTAAATATATATTTGTAGAAAACTACAAAAACACAAAACATGTAAGGTACTTCATACAGTGTCTGATACACAGTAAGTTCCCCGAATATGTTATTTATTGCTATTTTTGAATTTTGATTCCTGTGCATTTTAAGGGATTGCATTTAATTCAAAGTTCCAAACATAAAATATAGACTATCATTATTTCTTTTTGAGAGGGATGGTTTGAGACAGGGTACCACTATAAAGTCCTGGCTGACCTGGAACTCACTATGTAGACCAGGCTAGGGTGGCCTCAAACTCACAGAGATCTGCCCATCTTTGTGTTGGAATTAAAGGTATGTGCCACCACATCAGGCTAGTTATTTCTTTCAAGTGTTTTTATTTTGCATAGCAAGTTCCTTCTAGATGTTTTAAGACGAATTAATGGCTTCTAGCATTTTGTTGTTTATATTTTTATTTTTTAAACTCTTAACTGTCAAATTGTATAAAGAAGAGATTCAAATTACTCTCTGAATAACTTTGAAATTATGATACAATGCTATTAATTAAAGACATCGTCTTGCTCTTCCAATCTAATACTACCCTTGACCGAATCTTCACATGCCTGCCCACTCCTACCCCGTTCTATCCCCACCCTGTGGTAACCATCATTTCACTCTTCCACTCTTTCTTTCTACCTTTTATTTATGAATCTGGGTTTTAAGTAATCCAGATTGACTTGAAATTCTGATCTTTCTGCCTCCACCACATTTAGTTTATGAAGTGCTGGGGACTGGAACCTAGGGCCTCATTCATTGCTAGGCAAACAGTACCAATGGTACCACATCCCCAGCCTTCTATTTTGGTTTCTGAGTCTGTTTTTTAAGATCCCATGTACAACTGAGATAGTGCAGTGTGTTTCTCTCTGTCTGGCTTCCTTCATTAAGCAAAATGTCTGGCTTCATCCATGTTGACGTACATGGAAGGTTTTCTTTCTTTTGAAGACTTAATAGAATACTGCACATCCACAGCACATTCTTCACACAGTCATCCGTTGATGGACACTGTGGTTGCTTCTATACTTAAGTTATTGTGAGCAATTCTGCAGTGAACATGGGAATGTAGAGTCTCTGACATACTAACTTGATTTCCTTTGGACACTTACTTAGACATGGGATTGCTGGGTCATAGAGAAATTCTGTTTTTAGCTGTTCATTTTCTTTGAGGAACCTTCATACAGTTCTCATAATGAACATTCTAACATTCTCACTAATTCTGTATGAGTTCCATTTTCTCACCATCCTTGACAATAGCATCTTTTTAAAGTTGTATTTTAAAAATTTGAATTTTGGGGAATTTTGTACAATATATTTGGATTATGTTTAGACCCTCAACCTATTTGTACCCCCATCATAGCCCTCCCACCAAATTTATGTACTCTGTTGCATATATTAAGGCCTATTGAGTCAAATTTGTACCCCCAAATATTCTTCAGTGTGTGTCCATCCACTGGAGCCTGGTTAACCGATTTAGTGTCATACCCTTGAAGAAAATTGATTCTCCTTCCAGTAGTTATCAGTTGTCAAAGGCTCCTCAGCTAGGATTGGGGCTTCTTACCTACCTTCTCACTTCTACGCTGGGATTTTGTCAGGCTTGAGTTTGTGTGGGTCTTGTACATGCTGTTACCATTGCTGTGAGTTCTTATAAGTAACTTCCCAGCTGTCTGGAAAACTCTGTATCCTTGTGGTAATTCACCACCTCTGGCTCTTGCAATCTTTCCACCTCCTCTTCTGCAATGACCCCTGACCTTGGGAGGCAGAAATTTGATATAGGTGCCCTTGCCAGGGATAAGCACTCTGAATGAAGTCTTTTATTCTATGCGCTTTGGCCAGTTGTGACTTTCTGGATTAATCACCATCTGTTGCATGAGGAAGATTTGCTGATGAGAGTTGAGAGATATGTTAATATTCTTTCCACCTCCGGTTCTGTTATGTTCCATGAACCTATAGATGTTGCTCTGTAAATGTGTTGCTTTGGGCTGAACATCTCACAGACACTTGTTCTCTGTGTTTGACTAGATGTGGAGCATTGCAGTAGTCTCTGTCTATTTCCAAAAAAAGAGAGATGATGAGCGGTGAGAGGTTCACTTGTCAGGCTAGTTGGGAGGTCTCTGGGAGCATGAACTGGCCTAGTCCCAGAGCAGGACAATGGCAATTGAGTGGCAACAGCTATCTTTTTTTTATTGCAGTCATTTTAACAGGAGAGAGATAATATAGCATTGTAGTTTCAATTTTTATTATGCTAATGATTAATGATCTCATAATAGAAAACCCTAAAGACTCTATCAAGAACCTGTTAATCCTGGTAAACAAATTCAGTAAAGTTGCTGGATACAAAAATCAATACAAAAATCAGTAGTGTTTTTACAATTTAATAGTGAAATATTGGAAAAAGAAATCAATAAAATAACCACATTTACAATATCTACAAAAAGTGGTTAGGATTGAGTTTAATCAAATAGGTGAAAGGTTACAATTGAAAACTATAAATTTTTAAAAAAGAAATTGAAGATGCTATAAACAAATGGAAATAAAGTTAGTGTTTAGTGATAAGAATTGATATTTTAAACTGCCCATACTACCCAAGGTGATCTGTGGCATCAGTGAAATTCCTAACACAATTGCAATGCCATTTTTTCATACAAATTGAAAACAATTCTAAAATTCACATGGAAGAATAAAATACCTTGAAGAGCCAAAGAAATCCTGAATGAGAAGAATAAAACTGGCTATATCACACTATGTGAGTTCTAAACATGTTACAAGCTGTAGCTACTGAGACAATGTGGTAACAGAAAAAAAATACACACATTGATCAATGGAAGAGTAAAGAAAACCCAGAAATAAGCATGAGCATTTGTGGATAGCTGATTTTCAACCAAGATGTTGAGAAAAAGTAGTGGGAACCCAACAACACAGTTTGTAGAAAATGGGTACTCATATGCAGAAGAACAAAGTAGGTCCTCAGGATGTGAGGTGGCTCAGTAGGCAAAGGTACTTGTAGCATAATCCTGGTCACCTGAGTTCAATCCATGGAACCCGCATAAAGGTGGAAGGACAGAACAGAATCCATATAGTTGTCCTGTGACCTCCACACACACTGTGGCATGCTCCCACCTACCTACATGCATAAAAATAACGAATAAATACATTTTTAAGTAGGTCCCCATTTCAGGAGTTTTTATTAATAAAATTGCAGTGGTAAAATGAACTCCATTTTGTTTTGGCTGACTTTGCTTTACCTTGTGTTTTTGCCCAGTCATTTCCACTGTAGCCAGCGAGAAGGTCTCATGTGGGCAGTTCCAGGGAGTACATGGTTTTTCTACAATACTGAGAAACTTACATGTAGCCAGGCAGTGTGTACAGATAGCTTGTCCTCCCACCCAGCCTGACTGAAACGTTTTCTTAACTGAAAACCTCTTTGTTAACTGACCTTCCCCAGGTCTAGTTAACGATGGTGATCTGATATAACTACGAGTATTGGCTTTACCCCTGGCATGATGTAATTGTACTTTCAAGCTTTATAAACCCTGACCTGCTTCTCCTTGGGGTCAAGAGTTCTTTGGGGTATTAGCTACCTCTCTGACCACCAGCTATAATAAAGAACTCCTAAATTGACTGTCGCTTTGTGGCATTTCTCTGTGCATCTCATTTGGTATTACAGTTGGAGGCACCAGCAAGATTGCCATTCAGGGGCTCAGCCTAGTTCTGGATCTCCCCGAGTTGATGAATTGTTACAGGGGAGGTATCCCCTGCCACATTTTAGGGCCCTGTGAGTCTCTCATCAGAGCTGGAGAGTCCTAGAATGACTGCTGCATGACCCCCCCAAAACAAAACTGGTTGAATCCTTCTGGTCCTCCTCAGAGGTAGGTTATATTATTTCTGATTTGGAGCCCCATTCTGGTCTGATCTTGTCTGGTTCAGTATTTAATAATGGGAATGTGATCCTGATAGAGACCTTCCCAAGGCCTTTCTACTGAGAAATGGCTGAGGAGGTCATTTGTAAGAATTTGTTGTGCCATTGGAGACTGGTTTCTCTGGTTTCTGTTCATGTCTGTTTTGCGTACATGAATGATTGTACGAGTGAATAAATGATTGGGCAGTTAGATGAGGCAAGTTCTGCTCTGGACAGCACCTGTCCAGTGGGTCCTGTCTTTTGTCTATCATGAAATGAGGGTGTGTCTTTGTTGTTTCAACTACTGCCTTGTGACTTCCCCTCTGCCTTCCTCGTTGATTCTTGTTGGGGACCATGGAGTCAACCTGCTCTCTGAGATTACCAGGGCCAGCAAACTCTGTGTCTCTACCTCCTGCTACTGCTTCTCAGCAACACTCTGTTTTGACAGCTTGTAGCTACTTCTTTCCTCTCTACTCCACTGAGCAGCCTCCTCCCACGCAGGCACTCCCTTCCCCCTGTGTCAGGTCTGTCCTTGAAACCCAGCCTCTCTCCACTCCTGGTACTTTACTCCGAGGTTTTTCTCTGCTCTGAAAGACCCACCAGTCTTTTCTCTGTGGCCCCAGTTGCACCCACCATTTCAAAAGCCCACAATTGCTTCTGAGTTCCTTCCCTGTCTCCTGAGGCTTTCTACTAAGGAGAAAAGGGAAGGGAATAGAATGTAACTCAGGACTTGCAGCCAGGACGCTTCCCACTGAAGCCGGTCATCTGTGCCTTCTGTGCTGGTGAGATGAAAGAAAGAAGTGGGAGGATTTCAGTCAGGTTGGACATCCCTGAAAGTAGTGTTCCTGGAAGTTAGGACATGTGATGAACTCTCTATGACCCTCTTCCTTGTACCCCTTCTCCACCCTTCTGAGGGCATGGGTTGGAATTTATCTTTAGATGACTCTTCCTAAGGAAATACTCTTCTACTCTGCCATATTACTAAAAAGAAAAAAAAGGAGCCTGCTCACTGTTTATCAGCTCAGACTGTCTGTTGATCCTTCCCCACTTCCTCAGGTTTGCTCCTCAGCAGCCTGAGGGAAAGCAGGAATAGTGAGATTGCTGTATTTGGGACTTGCATATAGAGGGATGGGCTATAATATGGGAAAGGCCTCAAGTTTTAAAGTTTTAATGTTGTCTAAAAAGTAAATAGTTTTGTGTAAAATTAAAATACTTGATTATACTTATATATTTAAAAGAAGACAGGAGAAGTCCAACTCAAGGATAGACAGTAAATTCTAAAAGGCCAGAGAAAATGTAAACTTTATTTGTCTTGCTTTAATTTTTGTTATCTTTCTTCATAAGAGAAGAGAGGATAATGATTCTTTGCTACAAAATGTTTCTGTTTAAAATGGGATTATAGTCTTTAAAGGGGAGAGGAAGGAGAACTAAGTCTAAGTACCATTCCAGGTGCATAATAGTGACCAGTTCAAGTCTCTTTGAACTATTGTATGAAATATCTGACAGGGAAAATACAAATTTAAAAAGCTGTATGTGAATTTCCTTACTAGATGGTGAAGCGTGGAGCTGCGCTGTCCCCGCCTTTCTGTAACCCTCTCAGCTCCTGCTCTTGGGGGTTGGATGCTTCCATCTCTTTGTCAGAGACTTTTGCATCTTGTAGTCCTGCTGGCTGGGTCAGAACTGATTGGGTAGACATATGAAGAACGATGAAATGGGATAACATGGCAGACCTCTGACCACCCTTGCGGTCCTTCCCTTCCATCCTAGCAGTTTCCCCAGTCTTCCTCACACTTCCCATAAATGGATCTGGGGGATGTTAAAATAAAAAACCTGAAGTAATTGTTAGTGCTGATGGGATGCAGTTATCTTCATGGTTTTTCTTCCTATATTCTGTGGTTGTTCAAAGCTGCTGCTACTGCATCTCTGCCTACTGGGGGCGCTTGCCCCTTGGGTTCTGGCCTGGGTCTTGACCTAAGGTTGCTATGAAGCTATGACTGTTACATGGGCTTCTGTATGTACTGGCAGCGCCCACAACCTTCTTCTATGTGGCCAGGTTTCCTTCCTCCCTGTCTACAGCAGGCATATAGCACTCCCAACTGCCTCTAGATGAACTGTAAAAGAGGTTCCAGGGGTGTCTCTCTTAGTGCCAGGTTCTTAGTGCTGTGTTACTTACCCAAGATGCGATGAATGTGTACATGTGTCCTGCCAAACTCTAGCCCTCCTTCTCTGTCTTCTGCCCTGAGCTCCAATCCTGTCCAGGCCCCCAAAGGAGGACATGCAGGACCCGTGGCTGGGATGGGCCCAGGAACTTCTCTGCTGCCATACTCTAGGTACCTTAAAAATGTCCACCATACAGCTTTCTTTGGAATGAGGCTCCACGCTCTGTCTCCCGCCCTCATTATGCTGTACTGGGTTTCTCTCTTGTTTTCTTCTCTCCCAAGATCTGAGGCTCCTACTATCTCTGCCTGCAGTCAGTGACCAAGGGACCTAGGACTTGGGATCCAGGGTTCTGGGTTGGACCTCAGAAGGGGTGCAGGGCCCTTGGGGCCCTGCCTATGGTCACTCCCCTGTTTTCTGAAAAGCTTCAGGTCCTGACTTCTCCTGAACATTAGACACTTTTCACCAGACTCTTTTAGTGAGAATCAGAGGGGCAGCCCAAATCTCACAGATCTACACAAAACCACCAAGTTTCTTCAGGGGCCTAAGGGAGTCCTTTTGATTCTCTGGCCCCAAAGAACACTTGAGCTCTAATTTGGGCTTTGTTCAAAATTCTTCCACACTGTTTAAAGAAACTCTTCAAAAGGACTTGACAAACTTCAGAATTGACACTGCTTCAGTATATGGATGATTAGCTGCTCTTGACCTAGCCACCTGTCTGTGAGACGCACCCAAGACCTGCTCCAGTTGCACCAGGCCCTTAGGTACCCTGTCTTCATGAAGAAAACTCAACTTTGCCAGACAGAAGTCTCCTACTTGGGATACAAACACTCAGAATAAGAGGACTCTCATTGTGACCTGGAAGGAAGCCATCCTTCAGATCCCCATGCCCCAAACTGAGAAAAAACAGGTATGTTAATTCCTGAGGGCAGTGGGATATTGCCAACTTTGGATCCCAGGCTTGGCTAAAATCCATGGCTGGGGACCAGTCTTTAAGATGGACAGAGATAAAGGGATGGACTGTCCAATGGGCTTGGCCCTAACCCCACCCCAAGCTCTGGTCTTGCCTATGTCCACCTTTTCATTAATGAAGCCCAGAGGATTGTAAAAGGCATGCTTACTCAGACTTTGGGACCCTGGAAAAAGGCTATACTTATCCAAGCACCTAGAACCAGTAGCTTCAGGATGACCGTCCTGTCCACACACCAGAGTAGCTACAGTCCTGACAAGTTCACCTTGGGCTAAGACTTAATTGCAATAGCCCCCTTGCATTGGAGACTATCCTCCAGGGAGCAAGTGACTGATGGATGTCAAATGCTTGCATCACCCAGTACCACAGTCTGCTCCTTGATCATCCTTGTTTCATCTTCTTAGACATTCAGAGCCTCAACCTGGTAACACTGATGCCTGATGAAAACCTGGAGGTGTCCTGACATGACTGTGAGGATATGCTGGATATCTCCTAGGCAAGTTACCTAGACCTCTGAGATCCCCTTTTATCTTAGGCAGACACCGATTTGTTCATGGATGAAAGCAGTTTCATGACAGAGAGGACCAGGAAGGTTGGAGTGCTATGACTACCTAACGGGATGTCATCTGGGCCTAAGTCTTATCTCAGGGCACCTCTGCACAAAAGGCTGAACTATCAGCCTCACGTAGGCTTTATATTGGGAAAAGGATAAATAGGTGAACATCTTCACAGACAGCAGATATGTCTTTGTCATGGTTTCATGTCTACACTGCGATCTAGAAGGAAAGAGGACTCTGACACTCCCATAGCAGAAGGCCAAGTGGCCCAGCAGGTTTACTATTTCCCTCTTGAGCCACTTGCACCCCCAGGAAATGAAAAAGTAACCCTTGGGATGACAGACCCTGCCGGACTTCAGAACCATCCTTCCTGCAGCCCTTGGTTACCTCCTTGTGGACCAGCCTCATCAGACGACCCAGTTAGGTGTCACCAAACTGACTGAACTACTTTCTGGTATTTGTGGACACATTCTCTGATTGACGGAGGTCTTTCCCTCATAATGGTAGAATGATTATAATTTCTGGATTCGGGCAGCCTCTGCCAATTGGCTCAGATAATGATAAATTAGTCTTAGAGACCAGTGAAAACCGGCCTCTTCCAGGTTAGATGTGTTCCCTATACGGAGGGTTTCACCCATATAAAATTATTTTCAAAAGACTGACTCACCTATTGCCCAGACTCTGTTCTGAAAAATTGCTGATGTGTGTCTCTTGACACAGGTGAAAAACTATACAACATGGATCTTGAAAATGATGTTTTTAGGTTTGGTCTTGAAAGTTAAGATTAAAAAAAGCAAAATAGACCAACGGGGTAATATCAAACTTGATGGTTTATGTACAACAAAAGAAACAATAGAGTGATGACTCACAGAATGAAGAAAATATTTGTAAATTATACATTGGTTAATATGTTAAGAACTGAAGAGCTCAATAGCAGGAAAGCGAATGAGTTGAATGAAAAACAGTGGCCCAAACACCTAAGTGAGCATTTCTCAAAAGAAGACATACAGATGGCCACCGCAGACATGAGGAAATCCTGTCTCAGTGGGTTATTCATTGTGTGTGTGTGGTGTACATGTGCACATTCATGTATGTGTGTGTTCACATGTGCTTCCTATTGCACATGTACAAGTGAGTACATGTGTACGAAGGCCAGAGCTTGATGTTGGATATCTTCCTCTATCACTTTTCACCTTACTTGGTTAACTAATTAATTAATTGGGCATGTGTGTATGTGTGGTCACACACACCACGGCACACATCTGGAGGTCAGAGGACAACCCGTGGGAGTCAGTTCTCTCCTTCTACCATATGGACCCTGGGAACTGCACTCAGGTCACTGGACTCAGCTTGCAGGCCCTTTATCCATGCAGCCATCTTTCTAAAAATCTTCCACCTTATTTTTTTAAGATTTATTTTTATTTATTTTTAAAAGTTGTTTAAAATTAATTTTTAACTGAATCGTTGTGTATTTCATACGGAACATCTCAATCAGTCTTAATCATCTTTATGCCCTCTTCCGTACGGGCACACCTCTGTAGCCCCCCAACTGGAATCCGTACATTCTGTCATCTGTGTTAAGGCCTATTGTGTCAAGTTAGTGTCCCTAGAAGTTCCTCAGTGCAGGTTCATCCACTGAAGTCTAGTCAGCCTATCCAGAGTCCCTCTCTTTAAGAAGATTATCTCTTACTCACCAATTTATATATACATGTGTCTGTGTGTGATATGCCATGTGTGTCTAAGTGTATGTAGATGCTGGATTCATCTCCTGGAACTGAAGTTACAGGCAGCTGTAAGCTTACCTGTGTGGGTGCTAGGAACAGATAGCTCACTGAACCTGGAGTTCATCAATTCGAGTAGGCTGGTTGGCGAGCAAGGTATCCTTCTGTCTCTGCCTCCTTGTTGCTGGGGCTGCAGCTATGCACTGTTGCACCTGGAGGTTTACATGGGCGCTGGAGACCTGAACTCAGGTTTTTATGCTTGCACAGCAGGCACTTTGCTGAGTGAACCATTTCCTCATCTCCCCAAATGCTCTCTCTACTTCTGTCACTTTTCAGTCCACATGCTTGAAGGTCACAGATCACTATAGTGACTTTTATATGTTATCCCCATCTGAAAAACTTTGAGCTTTCTTTCACTTGCTTATAAAATGGAATCCAAAAGTTTTAATTTACATTAAAAGATCTCTGTAGTATCTGTCTATCCTTAGTTTTCATCAGTGCCCCATTCTTTTGGTATATAAAAGAATTATTAATTTCAGAAGAATCCATCTATTTCTTGCTGGTAAGCATATTGTTACATATTCCAGCCTTTATCATTTTCTTCTGATGAAATGTGTAAATCATGAGTTCCAAGTTCCAGTCCCAATTCCTACTGAAAGACTGAGAATTTGTTGCCCCTAGTCTTTGCCTCATTTTTTCTCCCCACATTTCTTACATTTATGATGTTATCTCTTACTGTTATTAATATTTTTCACTAATATAAATTAGGAGTCCAAAGTAATTTACCACCATTGGCAAGTAGATGGCACATTAGGCCGTTTATAATGGGCTCTATATAAAACTTGCTTCATTGGATCCAGTCAGTGCACTTGGCAAAACTCAGATGAGGAATAATTCTCAAAATAAAGCATTGTCATATGTACAGATGTTGATCACTTTTCAATTGCAAAGAACTCAAAGGGCCTAGATGTCCAGTTATAATAGTCTGGCTAAAAATATCATAGTGCATCCATTTGGAGACCACACATATGTGGTAAGATGTAGGTTGTAATCAGTTTGAGAAAGAGAGAGCAATGCTTTTCTCTACATCCTTTATGATTAATTTGGTGCACACTGTGCCCCAGACTTGAGTTAAGTGATGCACACACCCATTAACTTTTTCCTCCATGTATTACTTGATCAAACTGGAATCTCCCTTAGTCTTCTATCATCTACCCATGTCTGTGAGGCTTGCTGACAGTACTGCTGATAATCACTGGACTGTCTAGTGAAAAAAAATAGAAGAATATAGGCACAGTGAGTCTAGCACCATTCTGTATTTTAATTTCTTTTCTAGGACTTGTGTTCATGAATTTAGAATGTTTTAAACAGATGCAACATTCAGGCCCCATGTCATTTCCAGTCTAGATGACTTGCTGTCAGTATCTTTTCATGGGTTTGATTTTTCTCTCTGGGTTGTCACTTGTTTGCAGACTTCAAAGTTACAAAACTAGCATAGCACATATTCTGGCCAACAAGAACCAATGCACAGGAGCTGGAGAGATGGCTCAGCCGTTGAGAGCACTGTCTGCTCTTGGAGAAGACCCTGGTTCAGCTCATAACACCCACATGTCGCTAACAACCATCCATAACTCCAGTTCCAGGGAATCTGATGCCCTCTTTTAATCTGCGTCCTTTGGTATACTTACATACGTGCACACAAAATACCAATATATTCATACACATAAAACAAATCAATAAAAATTATTTAAAAACCCCAATTCACAAGGACAGCTGTGAGGTCACAGCTGAGCATTGTGAGGGATCCTCCTCATCCTTGGTGATTAAGGACTTGGAAGTCACTCCCTCAACCCTCTGACCCCCTGTCACACTTTATTAGCAAACCCAGAACTATTTTACTCTTAAGAATTAATGTGTGCTTACATGGATGGACAAGCAAAGTTTTAATGAGACAATCATTTTAACACATTGAAAGCTGTTTCTTCAGGAAATCTCAATAACTAAGATAAGTAGGGTTTCCAACAAGTATATTAGGAAATCTGCACAGAGTTCTTAATGAAGTGGCAAAGATAATTACAGACTTCTAATTAACTACTTAATTGCTATAAATTAGTAAATCTTCCAGCTTGGATGGCTTTTACTGAGTTTTGTTACTGAAAAAAAATTAAACCCCACAAAATTGTCTTCAGCTTTCTCATTATTCAGTCAGTGTAATTAACCATTTTCTTACACCATTGACCTTTTAAAATAGTTTATTTATTATTTTTATTTTATGTGTATGAATGCATTGCCTGCCTGTAGATAGATGCACTTGTGTCATGCAGTGCCTCAGGAAGTCAGAACAGGGTGTCAGATTCCCTGGAACTGGAGTTATGGATGGTTGTTAGCCACTATATGTATTCTGGGAATCAAACCTGGGTCCTCTGCAAGAGCAGCAAGTGCTCTTAACTGCTGATCCATCTCTCTGGCCCCTTCCATTGACCTTTTTAAAGAGACATTTAATTATTCTCATTTATTAACTCTTATTTTCGATCATCAAAAAGAAAGGAAATAATGGCTTCAGTAGGCAACAAACACCTTACCTTACAACTTGAATCTATGTAAATTATTGAGCATTGAGTCACAGGGCCTTGAGACTAATGCAGCTTCTTTCTTAAATAGGCAGGAAACTATCTCTAACTCTATTACCCGGAAAGGGAAATTATTAGCTAATTCTTTTTATGATGCATTTGGAGACTTGCTATGCACTGATGCATTTTTTTCTCATTATCATCTCCTGATTGTAAGAGATACAAGTACATTGTAACAGGACAATTGAGTGTCACTTGCAACGAGGCCAATGAAAGGAAAACATTAAGAACTCATTCCAAAACAACCTTCAGACCACTGAAAAAATTTAATCAATAAGTAGTAAGTTACAGTAAGTGGCCTAAGGAGTTCTGAGGTGTTACAGTACAGTAAAGTGAGTGGATAACAATAGTGTGCTTTGCATTTCAAAAGCTAGGAGAAAGGATCTTGAGTATTTCACAACAAAGAAATGATAAATGTTTGAGGAGAGGGATATGTTTACTCTGACTTAGACTTCACACAATATTTACATGTCTCAAAACACAGCTTGGTTTTCTATAAATATGTATATTCTTGTATAGCAGTTTAAAAATGAATTTAAACAAAACAGTCTTTTAACTTACTGGAAGATGTGTTTATCCCTCCTTTCTGCTAGGTGTAGGAATGAGGAATCATAGGGTGCAAAGATGGTTGCAATTCTCCGTGTTTATAGAAGGAACCAATACTTCTTTCACAAGTACTGTTACATGTAACAAAAATGATTGCATATACATTTGTCTTCATTGACTAGTTACAGTTACTGCTTCTATTTGCTCATCTTTTCAATTATTACTTTTATTTAATAAACCTGTTATGGCTTGAATGATATATTCCAGAAAAAAAGGCAAATGATGTTCCTGGCCTTATGAATGTTGTCGTGAGAATCCACTCCATTAACAATCCAGACGTGAATGCTGGCAGCATCACTCTTTGTGCTCTAGCAGTGATGAGGATGGAGGTGACCAAAGTCTGGGCAGACCTGTGAGGCAGGGAAAGCAGTTACACAAAACAATGCAAAAGTTAGGCAAATGAGGTGACCCATCAGGTAGAGGTATTTACATGCAGGTCTGATGATTTGAGTTCCAGTGCCAGATTCCTCAAGGTGACAGGAGAGAACTGGTTCCCTAGAGTTGTCCTCTGACCTCCACACATGCACCATGGTACACACACACACACACACACACACACACACACACACATGCACACACACATATACACAATAATTTTTAAATGTGAAAGTTGATGAAATTCATTTTAGATTTTTTGATTTATAAACATCTGGCTGCTGTGTTCAGCAGAGTAGAATCAAGGAAGCCAGAGAGAGGAGAATATCAAGCCATTCTTCATGCTCAACATGACCCTGGAAAACCACTTACTTCTTTAGGCCTCCGTTTCATCAACTACCCATTCTATCTGCTTTTTTTGTGTGTTGAATATTTTGAATAAACAATGTGTATATATCTCTGAGTAGGTTGTTTATGATTTATTAGGTTTTAAACTAATATTGCCAAAGTGTCTATCAGTTTCTAAGATGAGCTAATCCTTCTTTCTAAAAGTCCACTTGAGACAGCTTCAGCTTTTTATAACAGCCCCAGTGAGGCAGAGAAGAGCAAGCTAGTGTGACGCTGGGTACAGCTTTTCTAGTCTTATCCTGTAGGGCTCCCTAGCTCCCAGGCTCTGCTGGGATGTGGCCTCAGCCACTGGGCTTGAGGGTTGATGGTCTGCTCATACTGACTCAATGTCTGGCCTTGGCATTTACATTGAACTGAGGCTTGAAGATTCTTCAAGTATCAAGCTCTGTGACTCTCCTTGTAGAAGGCACCAGGTACATTCACCCGTTCCACAGATGTTCTCTCCCAAGTACTACAGCCATCCGTGCATCCTACAATGGCCTTCTTAGCAGAGCCACGGCCACCACATCAGCCTTGGCCTCGGCTGAGTGAATCCAGAATGGAGGTCTGTTTGTCATTCTGCCCTGAGCATTCTCCTGCTGAGTCCCTGGTATATCCTGAACATTAAGCTCCTGCCGATCCGAGAGCTGTGTGCAGAGTCTAGATTCTTCAGTTCTTCATCTCCTGAGGCTCACAGAGAGTAGGAGTAGAGCTGGGCCATGTTCAATTCAGACCATTCAAAATGCCGCTACCGAAGTGTCACGCTTGGCAAAAACCCAGGAAGGTCAGCGGAATCTGAATCTTCTTTTGTTTGCGCCAGTGAAGGTTTTATTAAATATGGAAAGAAGTGTTCTGTTTTCCATCCTGTTGGAAGAATCAGAGAACCATTGAGTCTAAATTAAAACTTTGGGTTTAAGTATGTTTTCTATATTTTTAATGTACAAAATAGTACTTTATTTCTTTATTTTTATTTTTAATTGTGTGTGTGTGTGTGTGTGTGTGTGTGTGCATGCACATTAGTTCAGGTGCCCTCAGAGGCCAGAAGAGACCATCAGAGTCTCTGGACATGGAGTTACAGGCAGTTGTGAGCTACCCAGCATAGGTGCTGGGAACTCAACTCTGGTCTTAACCAATGGGTCTCTCCAACCCATTATTTGTTACTTTCTATATTAAAGGAATTCATGAATTATACTATATGAAAGCTCTGTAAAATCCTCAAATAAAATATCCATTCAAAACATATTATATGCTACAAATTCAAAAATTTTGGGTTACAAAAATTACTTTTAATGATGAAGAAACTGAACTTAGAAATGCTAAGAAATGTAGTCAAAGTCTCATTATCAGGAATGAATCTGTCATTTACACTTGATCTATCTACACTACTATTAAACATGGCTTCTATACAGTGAGGGCAGCACTTGGGAACTGGGTCTTATCAAGCTCTCTGCAGAATGCAATAGTGGGAAGTGGGTTGGGGGAAGAAGAGAAAAGACAGGGCTTCAGAGGGAGGCTGGCCCAGCACGAAACAGTTCAGGCCATATTTCCCTTCTTTTGGGATGTGAAAAGGCAGAACAACGCACCACCTCGTAACACCACCCAAAATGCCCATGCCTTAATCCTGGAACCTTGTGAATATTTTGTGCTCATTTGGCAACAAGAAACTAAGACAGAAAATGGAGTTCATATTGATACTCAGACATCCTGGAAATGTGTGGGGTATTTTTCTGGATCTTCTTAGCGGTCTGAGTGTCATCACAGCAGTCCTTCACAGTGGCAGAGGAAGAAAAGAAGAGCGAACAGCACCACATTGTGTGGGGAGGGCTGGACTGCTGTTGCTGGTTTTGAAAAGCAAAGAAGCAGGCTCAAGTCAACATGGCAAGACACCTCTAGGGATTGGAAAGATCCAAAGGGCAGGGTATCCCTTGAGGCTGGCAGAAGGAATGGATACGAGAGACTCATTTACAACGATATCTGAACTATAGAAGAGTAAGATAATAAATGTTGCTTGAAGACACTTTGGTTGTGGTGATTTGACAGAGCAGGAGGCTGGCTCAGAAGGCACGTTTTATGATGGGTCATAGTCTAGCCCTTCGGTTTAAAAAATATTTTCTTTATTATTGTTTAATTTTATGTGTATGAGTGTTATGCCTGTATTTAGGTAAGTCCACCCGTGTTGTGTAATGCCTACAGAAGTTAGAAGAGGGTGTTGGATCCCCTGGAGCTGGAGTTACAGACAGTTGTTATCTATCATGTGGGTGCTGGGAATTGAACCTACTACATCCTTTACAAGAGCCATCTCTCCAGTCCCCATTGCCCTTCTTGCTCCCTGTTTACACAGAGGCACTCAGTGCTGCCTTAGTCAGTGGTTGGTTTTATCCAGCGGCTGACTTAGCTCATATTCCTCGGGCACCATCTGTTCCTAGTCAGCTCTGCCCTGGGCTTACTATGCACAGTAACTTTAATGGACTACATATTGTGTTTTCAGCTATGAAAAATGTTTCAAAGTAAATCTATTGGCCATTTTTATCTAAAGTGGCCTCTGAAATTTTCTCCATACTGAAATAGAGGCATCTTCATAAGGTGGTGATTTTGGAGAATGCATTTTTCCTTATGTTTTTATCTACCTAGCCTTAGTAGGTAGATAAAAGGTTAAAGGTGGTTTGTCCCCTCTGGTTTCTTTGACACGTGGAAGACGACCAGATGGGATACACTTAAGCAGTAGAGTTTTTGGGAGAGGCTTACAGGGTTTATGGAACCACGATAGGAAGTGTGGATAAAGAAAGAATTACAACCTAAAAAGCAAAATGTATATACTATTAAATCACCCATACCAAAACAGGATAAAAGGAGAAATGGTTTCTTCAGCCATCAATTATTTCCCCAGTAGATGGCAGTGTAGTGGAAGAAATGTCTTTCCCAGCCTGAGCTCTTTTGTGGCTGTGAATGTTTCAGGAGATGGGGGCGGGGGGGGGGGACCCAAAACAAACAACAACAACAACAAAAAACAAACCAAAACAAAGCAGTCCTGTGAGGGCAGCCAGTGGGGACCAGGATGGCTCTGGCCTCATCCCAGGGCAGGAGAGTTCTAGCACAATCAAGCAGTGTGCGTTCACTGTTAGTGCTTGCTGTAGAATCCTGGCAAGTTAATTTCATGTCTTAGGCCTCTGTTTCTACACACATACAGAGTATATGAATATTAAGATCTTCCATGAAGTGGTATGACGAAGATATGGTCATGTAATTTTAGAGGCAAACAGTCACCACTCTTTTACTCCTCTTCTCTGTCTAGGGGGAAAAGAAATAGAATTGGTTTTGAATCAGAAGTTTAATCTCTAGGAATGCTTGTGAAAGAATGAATTGTCTTATAACTTAAGGATAGGAGACATTCTTTGCAGTGCTTCAGTTTTGCTAAAACCTTTCGATGTGTGTCCTCCTCATGCTCTCTCTCACCTCCCCATTACATCAGGCGAGGACGATGCTCAGTTTTCCCAGAGGTCTGAAATTCAGGCTGACATTCATGCCTTTGGCATAGGACGGAGATCACAACGGCCGCCTCGATGCTCGCAGTTCCATTCTTTCCCACCTGTAGCAAGTGAGTGTTCAGTTTGCCAGCACACTAAAGGACGTTGCCCAAATAGCAGAATTCAATATCACAGTCCAATAATGGCCCGCAAAAGACACAGCTACCTAGAAGGTGTGAATGGGACCTTATTTCTACAAAAAAAAAAAAAAAAAAATTCCTTGCAGCCATATTAAGCTAAAAATCCTGATAAAAATTCACTCTGAAGTACCCTGGTGGACCCTAAATACAAAGGCGGTTTATCTGTAGAAGAGTGGAAGATGATTTGAGACAGTGGGAAGTTCATGTCAGGATGGAGACAGAGATTGCCATGCAGCTATAAAGCAAGGAACAGAGCCACCGAGGCTGGAAGTGGCAGGAAGCATCGGGCCCCACAGCCTTCAGAGGATGCACAGCTCTGCTGACACCGTAGGTCTTCAGTGAATCTGTTGTTGAGATACTGTGTTAGTTACATTTCTGTTGCTGTGATAAAGCACTGTGACCAAGGGAACGTATAAAAGGAAGAGTTTATCTGAGCTTAGTGTTCCAGGGGAATTAGAGTCCATCATGGTGGCAGGAAGTGCAGGAGCAGGAGCAGGAGCAGAAAGCAGAGGTTCACGTCTTCAAGCAGGTGCAGAAAGCAGACAGCGACTAGAGATCCAGCAAGGCTCAAGAACTCTCTAAGCCCACACCCAGTGATGTGCTTCCTCCAGCATGGCCACACCTTCTAAGACTCCTCAAAAGGACACTACCAATTGGGAACAAAATGTCCAAATACTTGGAGGCTATGCAGAACATTCTCATTCAAACTACCACTTTGAGCCTTCTGTATGCAGTCTTTTCCTGAGTGAACCTAGCATGGCCCCGACTCTGAGATAGGTGGTGATTTAACAGCTCTCCCTAAGGTGGAACACTGAGCAAACAGCAGTCCATCAAAGGAGAAGTAAGAACAGAACCCCAGCCTGGAAGTGGGTACAAAAGGAAAAGAAACTTGGAAAGAAAGTGATCATAAAATTGGAGCACTACACCAAGGACACATCACGGAATGCAGATGCAGACATCTTATATCTGAGATACTTTAAAGTTTTGAATTACACGTTCCTGAAATGTAAAAGTGGTATATTAAGTCTATAGTAAAGAGATAGATGAGAATTCAAGGAGGAGTAAAGCAGTAATCATAGTCAACTAGGATCCTACTAAATTATAGCTATCCTTGTTCTGAGTGGTGACCATGTCTCTCCTGGGACTCTTGGGGCTTGGTGGAATGAGACTTGAGGTATAATTGCTTCCTAGTGATCTTTATTGAATTATGAAGTATTTTTACACTCTAGCTACATTCACCAAATGCTTAGTATTTCTGTAATAAGGTAGTTGGCATTTCTAAGCAAGGGCTCTTCTCCTACTGGAGGCTGCAAAAGCCAGTCTGCCTGCTGTGGATTATAGGGAAGGTTCAGTTTCTTTCTCAGGTCCATGCTCTGTCTTGGCCTCCTGTATTTGCTCTGCATTTCACCAGTTGACTCTTGTTCTCAGAGCTGTGGCAGTGGGGAGGTTTTTAAGATCCATGACATTTCCCCCCTGTTTGGCATGCTCAAGGAGGGACTTTCCAGCTAGGTCAGAGCTCAATATTGATTCTCCATTAAATAGAAACATAAATACCATTTTATTTCCTATGTAACACCATTAAACGCCCTCCTTGGTACCATTTTATTTCCTATGTAACACCATTAAACGTCCTCCTTGGTACCATTTTATTTCCTATGTAACACCATTAAACGTCCTCCTTGGTACCATTTTATTTCCTATGTAACACCATTAAACGTCCTCCTTGGTACCATTTTATTTCCTATGTAACACCATTAAACGTCCTCCTTGGTACCATTTTATTTCCTATGTAACACCATTAAACGTCCTCCTTGGTACCATTTTATTTCCTATGTAACACCATTAAACGCCCTCCTTGGTACCATTTTATTTCCTATGTAACACCATTAAACGCCCTCCTTGGTACCATTTTATTTCCTATGTAACACCATTAAACGTCCTCCTTGGTACCATTTTATTTCCTATGTAACACCATTAAACGTCCTCCTTGGTACCATTTTATTTCCTATGTAACACCATTAAACGTCCTCCTTGGTACCATTTTATTTCCTATGTAACACCATTAAACGTCCTCCTTGGTACCATTTTATTTCCTATGTAACACCATTAAACGTCCTCCTTGGTACCATTTTATTTCCTATGTAACACCATTAAACGCCCTCCTTGGTACCATTTTATTTCCTATGTAACACCATTAAACGCCCTCCTTGGTACCATTTTATTTCCTATGTAACACCATTAAACGTCCTCCTTGGTACCATTTTATTTCCTATGTAACACCATTAAACGTCCTCCTTGGTACCATTTTATTTCCTATGTAACACCATTAAATGTCCTCCTTGGTACCATTTTATTTCCTATGTAACACCATTAAACGTCCTCCTTGGCTACAGCAGTCTCAGTGCCATGATCTCCTCTACTACTCAAAGCTGAAGCACTCATATAGTATCTAGTGAGAAAAGGAAGAGACTGGCAGACAGTAGACTACTGCAGCTTGGTGGGAATGGTCAGTTTTCAGGCACCAACCAGTGATACATTTCTTGAGAGATTATCAACAGACTGAATAAAGACAGCACAGTTGTTGAGTCATGGAAGAGCAAGGAGCAATCCAGCTGGTGTTGATCTTAAAGCTTCATCTCCATTGGATAACTTTCACAGTGTTGGAAAATGCTATGCATCCTCCTGGAAGAGAAAAGTAATCACCAACCTTGTCCTGCTGTGAACTCTATGAGCTATAACAAAAACTAGCCTGGCAAAATATGCCCACTGGTACAATAGTGGCATGAATCCTATAGGAGTCATCAGTCATTCTCTGGATTTAAGGTCCACATCACAAGATGGAGCCCATACCTAGCACCGATATCAGACTTAGGAACCTGTAGTTAGGTCCGAGGCCATAGGGGAGAAACTATTACTGTTTCTGATAAATGGACATAGTATTAAACCAGCTCCTACTGACTTGTTATATCCATAGATTAATGCATTTCTCAGCTCTCACCAGAAGTGTTTTCTTCTGCAGCAGATGGAAATTTACACAGAAATCAAAAACTGGCCAACATGCAGAGAATAAGAGGCTGTAGAATGTTTATCCCTGAACCAGACACCTATATCAAACTTCTGCCTCCCAAGACTCAGGGATCATTGCGGGAAAGGGGCAGAAAGATTATAACAGCCAGAGGTGGTGGATGACTACAAGGAAATCAGTGTTTTTCGAACAGCAGAACACTTATATGAATTCACAGCAATTGTGACAGCATATACAAGACCTGTGTAAGCTCACGTCAGACAAATTCCCAGCATAGACATAGGGAGGGGTCAGAGAGAGGTGGACAAAAAACCTCAACTCTAGCCCCAAGTGTTGGCAACTGATAGCTGCTGAGAGGTTGAGTCAGTTTTCTTTAAGGTGTGACGTAGCGTAGGTTGATCAGGCTCCAGTGGATGAATTCACACAGAAGGACATTTGGTGACACAAATTAGATTTGTTAGGCCTTAAAAATAACAGAGGGCATGAAATCAGGTGGGGAGTTAGTATGAGGAAACAGATAAGATGCAGAGTCTAAACATGATCAAAAACATTGTATGAGACTCTCAAAAATTCAGTCAAAATATACAGAAGGCAGCATAGAAGAATGTAAAAAGCTGAAAAGGTAGCTAATACACCACACATCAGAGCCACAAAAGAAAAACATCTTTACATTAGAAAAATGAGCAAAATTCAGCAGTGTTGAGAGTTAGGGTTGGCTACCTGCCTGCCATTCAGGTACAGCATGGGTGGTGTGACAGTTGCTTTTCCATCACTGTAACAAAATACCTGAGATAACCAAATCATAAAGGGAAAAAGTTTGCATTGGCTCATTTGTGATCAGTTGGCACTGCTGCTTTGGGCAAAGTTGGTGAGAGTTCATGCGGGAGCAAAATCACTCACTGTAAAAAAGAGGGAAGAAAAAGAGCGTAACAAAGGGTTCAGGGTCCCACATTCCCCTTCCAGACATTTCCTCAGTGCACTAGGAGCTCTCATTAGGCCTACTTCTTAAAGGGTCTGTTGCCCAAAGTGTCATGACTTTCACACATGGACTGTGGGGACTTTCAGTACCCAGTCTACAGCAGATGGTGTCTGGGCAGTTGGGCCTTTACCAGGGGTCTGTCTCTATGACCTGAGAGCTGGCGTGGCCTCACCCTGAGCGCACTGGTCTCACTTTTTGCCGAGCCTCTTGTCTCCTGATATTTCCACCGGTTCCATTCCCTTTGCATAGGGAACCTGCAGGTCAAAAAAAAAAAAAAAAAAAAAAAAAAAAAAAAAAAAAAAAAGAATTTTCCTAATACAGCTGTCTAAAAATAGAATAAACTTTCTTCAGAAGCAGTCTCTACCTCACAGTGATCCACGAGTTCCAGCTGAGGCTTAATAACCTTTTGTAAGGTGATTGGAAAGGGAATTAAAACCCTGTAATTGGGAAAATAATTGGGATACAAAAGATTTAAGCTCAAAGTCTCGAGGTGGATGCTCTATTTTGAGCAGGCGGTGGTTTCTGGAGCTGAGTGACCTGGTTTTAAGGGTGGTCTGCATACTGCACGGCGTTCCTTCATCCTCAGGCCTCTCTGCTCTCACCTGCGAAGGGTGGACAGCTGTGAGTCCGTCTTTAAGTGTGTCCTCAGCAGTGTGCCAGGGCATGAGCCACACAGGCCCTTCAAAGCACTACCAGCAAGTAGGAAGCACTTGATGGAGGCCAACAATTGCTGTTGTTATTCAGCCGCCGTAGCCCATGTTTCCTTCATGGTAAATAAGACAGCATGTCCTTCCTGGATTATCTTTAAGAAGAAATAAAATATACAAAGAGTTTAGCAAGGTGCATGACCTACTAAACAAATATAATTTTTGTTTCAGGAAATATTTTGAAATGTTAAATATTTAAGATTTCTTTTAAAATATATTTTTGTCAAACATATTTTCTGCATCTGTTGAGATGATCATGTGACATCTGTCCTGGAATCTGTCTGTATACTGTATTACGCTTAGTGATTTGCTTACGTTAAACTATCCTTGCATTCTTAAAACCAAGGTGGTCATGTCCTGTGATCTTTTTAATGTGTTGTTGAATTCAGTTCTGTTTTTTTGTTTGTTTGTTTGTTTTGAAATAGGGGATAGGGTCCCCCTATGTGGCTAGCTCTGGCTGGACTGGAACTCTCTATGTAGACGAGGCTGGTCTCAAACACAGAGATCCACCTGCCTCTGCTTCCTAAGTGCTGGAATTAAAGGTGTGTGCCACCATACCCAGCTAATTTGAAAGTATTTTATTAGCGTTATTTGCATCTAGATTCATCAAGGAAATTTGTCCATAGTTTGTTTTTTTTTTTCTCAGCCTTATATGGTTTTGCTATTACAGTAACACTGGTTTTAACATTAACCTGAAACATTACTTTGAGAATGGGAAGCTTGGAACATTACTTTGAGAATGGGAGGGATTATTTTATAGAATATTTGAGAAGCTTTGTTCCTGGTCCTCTCCTGCTCTGGTAGCATCCAGCACAGAGCCCATCTGTTCAGAGGCTTATCTCTCTAGACTTCATTGCTCATTATAGATCTATTCAGATTGTTTATATCTTCTTACTTCAATTTTGGCAGGTCAAATGTGTCTAGAAATTTATCCATTTCTTCTAGATTTTCTAATTTTGGAATAAGGATTTTCAAAGTACTTCCTCATGATCCTCCAGATTTCAGTAATGTCTACTGTAACACTCCTTTTTTATTTTAAATAATGCTAGTTTGTATTTTTTCCTCTCATTTTTGGGGGGATAGTTAGGTTAACAGTTGTCCACATTTATTTATTCAAAGAACAAACCCCGCTTCATTGACCCATTGTTTTCTTTTGGTCTCCATTTCATTAATTTTTTCCTATGCTTCATTGTTATTTTTTTGAGCAATTTTGGCTCATCCTTGCTTTTCTAAGACCATGGAATGCATAGGATACATCATTGGGTTACTTATAGAGATCTGTTTAACTGTTTTGAGGAGGGGTTTTTTTTTAGACATGGTCTTTCTGTAGCTTCAACTGGCCTGGAACTCAGTATGTAAAGCAGGTTGGCATTGATCTCACAGAGATCCACCTGCCTCTTCCTCTGAACTTAAAAAGGTGCATGCCACCATGCTCAGCCTGTGTGACTTTTTTAATGCAGGCAGTCACAGCTGTGACCTCCCCTCTTACAACTAACTTTGATGTTTCCCAAAGCTACTGGGAAATTTTCGTTTGCTACTAGGATCAATTTGGCTATTAGCCAGGTTCAGAAGGATTAGTACTGGTGTTTCTCTCACGTATGGAATGTAGTTATTTTTTTTAAGGCAGATGAAAGCAGAGATAAAAGAGGGCTATTTGAGCAGTGACCAGCAGGAAGGAGGAGGGGAACAGGGAAGGTAAAGGGAAATAAAAATGACAAAGTACCTTCTAACATGTATGGAAGTGCCACAACTATCTCCTTTATTTTGTGCAGTTAGTATACATTAATGCAATTTTTTATTATTGAATTTTTGCAATTTTCATTCAATATATTTTGATTTTATTTAGATCCTCTCCCCATCCTATCCACATCTTTTCTTACTAACCCCCCATCCAAATTAATGCACTATGTTATATATGTATTAAGGCCTATAGAGTCCAATTTGTGTCCATAAATGTCCTTCAGTGTGTGTCCCGGTTAACGAACTAAGTCATATCCTCGAAAGAGACTTACTCTTACCCTCTCAACAGCCATTGGTTGCCAATAGTTCCTCAGGTAGGGTTAGGGTTTCTTATGTACTTTCCCATGTCTATGTTGGGATTTTGTCTGGTTTGAGCTTACATGGGATTTGTACATGCTTTCACCATTGCTATGAGTTCATATGAGTAACTGACCAGCTGTCTGGAAAACTAATTCCTTATGGTTATCCACCATCTCTGGCTCTTACAATCTTTCCACCCCCTCTTCTGAAATGATCCCTGAGTCTTGGGAGGCAGAAGCTTGATACAGATGTCCTATTCAGGGCCAAGCACTCTGCAGCCTCTTGTTCTCAGCACGATTGTGAGTTTCTGTGTTAATCTGTATCTTCTGTGTAAGGAAACATCTCTTGTGAGAGGTGAGAGATACATTAATCTATAGGTATAACAAATACGTCTTTAGGAGTCAGTTTAATGCTATATCTATTTAGCATAAAACTAGTATTAGGCTCTCCCCTATGTCCTGTGACCTATTTAGCCTCAGGTTTCTAGGTCTGATATCAATATCAAGTATGGGCTCCATCCATCCTATGAAGTGGACCTTAAATCAGATTAGAAATTAGTTGATTACTCCCATAATACTTGTGGCACTATTGTACTAGTGGGCATATCTTGTCAGAAGAGTTGATTTATTTTAAGTGTGAGAGTATATTGCCTATGTGTATCTAAGTGCACCATATGCATGCAATACCCAAAGAGGCCAGAAGAGGGCATAAGAGCCTCTGGAACTGGAGTTACAGATAGTTATCAGCCATGGGGGTCCTGGGAACCAAACCCTGGTCCTCTGAAAGAGCAACCAGTGTTCTTAACTGTTGAGCCGTCTCTCCAGCCCCTAATGTAATTTTCTTAGACAGAAAAGATTTAAACTAAAACTAAGATTCTATGATTGAATGAATGACCAATGGTCAGATTTCAAAGGGATTTTTCCAATGTGCTCTAGGGGAACAGACACCAATAAATTATGTACAAAAATATTCCACCCAATTTGGTATACTATTGCCGGGTGGAGGGAGGAAGGAAGGGAGGGCAAACACAGTGAGAAACAGGGAGTATAAACCCTACTCATGGGAAGTGGGAGGAAAGTTGCACTGTATCCCATCTTCTTGGCATGGGCATATTTGTTGATTCTTACTACCGTTGTACTTAATATTCACTTTGAACAATATAGGGGTTTCAGGCCGAAACTCGGAAACTGATTCTGAAATCTCTGTGTAAGTGTAGGCTGTGTTCTAAAAGCTATGAATGCCTCCACAACTAATCACCTGCACTGAACTGTCAGAATGAGGACATATATAAATTGCTTTTCTCTATGAATAATATTTTTGATGGTATTTCTTGACATTGTTAATTCAAATGTTTCTAATATGCATTATTTAACATCTCTCTTCTATTTTGGCACTGAAGCATTAGGAGAGAGGTCCATATTTTCTTAGTTTTTCATTTCCTATGAACTGAAAATGAGGTCTGCTTTCAAATCCTTTTATTTTGGTTATCCAATTGAGTGATCCTTTTATACCCTGATTTAACAAACACCGTTGGAGTAAACTTTGCAGAAGACATAATGAAAATCTAAGATTTCATCCCAGAGTTCCATGTTAATATACTCCAGTTGGGTGAATGCAGAAAGGCATAGTAAGACGTAGGTCTTCAAAACAGTTAAGTAACAGCACGTCATTGCCATGATGTCTATTGAGCTGGGTTGCCCAGGAACCCAAGAACTTAGCTCACTTAGTGTCTGTGTGACGTGAAGAGTGAGTATCCAAATTCACAGGTAGCTGACCATGCCTAGGAAAGATGACTGCTCTGGACACAGAAAAGAGAATCAAGGAAGGAGTGAAATCCATATATTTTATTTTCCCTGGACAACAGGACTTATTCACTCTGCAATTTTCCTTGATTCTGATCAGCCTGGGGAATGATACTAAATTTGCATCTTCTTCATTTTTGGGGGATAGTTAGGTTAACAGTTATCTATGTTTATTTATTCAGAGACCAAACCCTGCTTCATTGACCCATTGTTTTCTTTTGGTCTCCATTTCGCTAATTTTTTCCTATTTGTCATTATTAGTTTTTGAGCAATTTTGGCTCATCCTTGCTTTTCTAAGACCATGGAATGCATGGGATACATCATTGGGTTATTTATAGAGATCTGTTTAAATTTGGGGGGAATTTCTGTTTTTAGACAGGGTCTTTCTGTAGCTTCAACTGGCCTGGGCAGGTTGGCCTTGATCTCTCAGAGATCCACCTGCCTCTGCCTGCTAAGTGCTGAGATTAAAGGTGCATGCCACCACGCTCAGCCTGTCTGGCTTTTTAAATGCAGGCAGTCACAGCTATGACTTCCCCTCTTACAACTAACTTTGATGTATCCCAAACCTACTGAAAGTTGTGTTTTCATTTTCATTTGCTACTGGGATCAAGAACACTTCTCCAGTGATATTTTCAATTGCTTACTCATTGTTCCTAGTATTCTTCAGTCTCCATGTATTTGTCTAGTTTCTGTTGACTTTTTATTGCATCCCATTATGATCTCATAAATAAATATGACCTATTTTTCAGAAAGTTCTATAAGCTGCTCAGAACATCAGATAGATGTGTATTAAAGCCTCTTGACCTGTGTGAACCGAACAGACAGTTCTCAAAGGAAGTACAAACGGCCAATAAACACATGAAAAGTTGTTTAATATATTTAGTCATTAGGGAAATGCAAGTCAAAACTATATTCAAATTCCGTTTACCCCAGTCAGAATGGCTGTCATTGAGTCAACAAAAGCCAGTACTGGGAGGGATGTAGTAAGACTGTACTTCTACACATTGTTGACATGAATGTAAATTAGTCCAGACACTATGGCATTCAGACTAGAATTTCCATATTGTCTAGCTACGCCACTCCCGGACACATACCAAAATGAATTAAAGTCAGCATACAGAACACATGCCTGCATACTCAGTATAGCACAGCACTGTTCATAACAGCCCAGTGTAGGACTCAGCCTAGGTGTCTGTCAATAGACGAATGGATGATCAAGCTATGGTACTTATACACAATGGATTATAATTCAGTTATAAAGAGGAATAAAATCATGTCATATGCGAGAGAAATGGATGTGACTGGAGATATTCACGTTAAATGAAGTAAGTCAAATTCAGAAGGACAAATACTTGATGTTTTCTCTCACGTATGGAATGTATTTTTTTTTTCAAGGGGGATGAAAACAGAGATAAAAGAGGGCTATTTGAGAAGTGACCAGTAGGAAGGAGAAGGAGGACTTGAATTCCTGAGTAGCAAATAGACTTTGTCATGTAATCACCACATTTCTAAGCATTGTTTCCGCACTTCATAAATGAAATCATAGGTTCCAAGCTTAGCGCCGTCATCCAAGACGATGTAACTCTAAAGGCAGCATCAAGCGAATAACAATGACAAACATTATATTTTTGTAATAAGTTTGTTTGACTATGTTAGGTTATGTGGTCAATACTCCAGCCATTTCACAGACAACAAACACATTGGTGTCTACAAAGGCACCTGTGATCACATAGCTTGTAGTTGGTGAAGCTGAGATTTGAACCAAGGTAATTTGGTACCAGAATAAGTCACATTTACTCCTCCAAGATTCCAATCTATTTTTTTTCTGCCCAACTCTAGAATTTTATGATACGACTTTCTGATTCCAGAGGTGGTGTTCTCAGCTCGTTCTGCTCCCCAGATCTGCATTCACAGTCAGACCCACTGGAAAAGTCAGAGAAGGTTACTCTGTCCATGATGCCAGCAGGAAAAGGAGGAGGAGGAACACATGTTTGCAGGGCAGGAGCTGAGTCCCTTTTTAGAAATGCAAAGTGGAGACTTGTGATAACCTTGGAAAGGGAGCCTCTAGGGATTTATCCTGGAGATAATTCGGATTTGAGCGTCAGCAACAGGAGGTAGAAGAGCCATCAAGGAAACTCTGCTCCTGCGTAACTGCATAATTAAAATAATGATACCTTAGAGTCACTTAGCACTTATCATTTCAAAACACTTTATATATATTATTATATTTAATCAGCAGTAATATTTTTAAATTTAAGTGATAGTGAACCTGCTGCATGTTAAAAATTATTTTAATGTGTTTTTATCTCAGAGATAAAAGAACATGAGATGAGAACAAATCCCAACCTGATTTACAGGTAAGGAAATGAAGACTCATGAGGTTTACACAACTTGGCCAACAAGTGCTCAGGCCACACTTCTCCAGGCTGTCTGCTTGCAGAGCTAGTTCCCTTTCAGGAAAGCAGTCAGGTGCTGCTTCTGTGACGTCTTGCCGCCTGCACTAGGTGCTGATTCGGTATCTGTTATAGGGACAATGTTGGTGCACCATGGAATTCATTTATCTCTGCTAGTTCTGAACACAGACCATTCCCACATTTAACAGAATCGGTGCAATGAAAATTACAAAATCTACCTATCAGGTTCTTTCTCTTGTTTTGGGCCCTGTTAATCTGGCAATAAATGTATATTCTCTAAAATTCAACTCTGTCCCCATCAATGACATCATGTCTTGTCTACTCAAACCTGCTAAATTAACTGGGTTTGCCTCCCTTCGCCATCTGCCTCAGTGTTTTTCAGCACCAGCCTCAAGGACTTCTGCTGAATGAAGAAAAACTCAGTTTATCAAATCCTGTCTTCTAGATCTGAACTCTGGCACTTGCATGTTGTCTGACCTCAGTTCTCATCTAGCCAAATCTTACTATTAGCCACTTGTGCTAAACAACTCAGGGTCAGGAAGGCGGCTGAATAAACACATCATCACCGTAGAGTCGCCAAACAGAAAAGGCCCAGCAGGCCAACGGGAACAGCTCTGTTTGCTGGATTCTGCCTTTCCCAGGTCCAACTCAAAACCACACGTTTAAAACTGCTTTTACAGCATTCTGCATTAAGGGTCTCGGGCAGGAGCATCAGCTGTGGTAGACAGCACTGACTAGTTTGGGGTGAACTTTGTGTTTGGATCCTGTCTCCATTCCTTATTCATCACGAGGCTTAGACCATGTGCATTAAGATATAGGAGTTGTTCGACTCCCCATTGATGAAGGTAAAGGAACAGTACTACCTAGAGGTTGTTATAAGAATTAATGGATGTGAAAAAGTACTCAATGAAGCCACTACCACTGTCATCAAAACTGTCATACAGTGTGTTTCAGGAATAAAGTTTTTGAAAATATTACTGTAGATTTCTGAGGAACTAAGGATGACAGATTGGTAGTTCTTAAGCTTGGCTGCATATTAGAACCACACAGAGAGCTTTTCAAAATTCCGATGTCCATCCTACCCCCTTCAATTGGAATCTTTGAGAGTGGGAACTAAAAAGTCACATTTTTTGAAGATTTCCAGGTGGTTTAAAGGTTCCAGCTCATGGCGAGCTGGCTCCAGTGAGTCAGGGCTATGGTAAGGCAGCGCAGCAAGGGCAGCGTGGAGAGGCCAAACCCATTACTTAGTGTAACCAGGAAGCAGAGAGTCTAGGAAAAGAAGCAGCCAAGGACATACCCCTCTGGGACCTACCTCATCACCTTTGCAGACCCTCCCCAAACAGCATCCTATTTGGGGACCTAAGCTTTGACACATGTCTTTGAGGCAATTTCCAAACCATAGTGAAAGAACTGATCAGGCTCTGCTGCCATGTTTGGCTTCTTCTCCTTGGTACATGGAGATTTTGGTGGATGCTTCTTCAGTAACATGGCCAAAACAGAAAAATGTGGAATATTTAGAAGGGAGCAGATAAGCGGGGTTGAGGTAGCTAAAACTTAAGCAAAATAAAAGGTGAATATTTTAGGGCTTTGAGGCTCCAAAGCTGATTAAAACAGTCCTTCTTATCCTAATCTGGTACTGCTCTTGAGAAGCAGGTCCCTTTCAGGCCCTCCACGTAATCATTCTCATTTGCTATAGCTAAGGAAGAATTCATCCAGGAAAAGTGTCGAACTTCTCAATTAAATTTCAACAGCATTGACTCATCACACAAGACTCATTTGGTGTGTAAGATCACAGATGGCCGAGAGGATATTAGCATGGGGAGAGAGGATTGGTGAGTGCCATTTACCTCCCCTAAGTGCCAGGCTGTCTACTGTAAAGTATGATCTAAACTGACCCTCTGAGTACCATGCCAAAAGCAAATATCGAAGCCCTGGCTCAGGAAGAGGTTCTTCAAGTGAAAATGAGGATGTCTTCCTGTTTAGTATAAGAATGACTTTTACATAGCCTTATAACTAAAGATGTATCGAGGCCATTTAACATCATCTCAGCCTGCTCATAATGTAAAACAAGCTTACTAAGCACTGGGTTCCTTTTCTGACATATAGCTTTAAGACCCCTTTACCTTTCCTTGCCCTGACCCAGAAAAATACTTTATGTGTGTTTGTGTGTGTGTGTGTGTGTGTGTGTGTGTGTGTGCATTTTTCATATTAAGCTCTGCAAGCAGCACTGGTGGGTATTTGTTGGAAGCAACAGAGTATCCTGTTTGTGTTGCAACAATAGATGGGATAAACTGCTTTCATCTGTTTGTGGTTGCATGTGTGTTGCTGTCCGAGGTCCTCATGGATCCGAAGGGGCGTAATCCTCTGATCAGAGAGGATTATTTTCCTTTTTCCCTCCTCATTTCTTTCTGGATATACTGCTTCAATAAAAGGAAGGGCTAGCCCTTGTTCAGAGCACAGTTCTGAGGGAATTCTGAAGGCACAGCTTCTCAGCAGTTCAGGTCTCCTCTTGGCTAAAATAGATACTGAAAGTCAGGCCTTTTTTACTCAGCCATAGCTGTAATGTGACATTTACATAGTATTGTTGCAGTTTAGTACAGACTCACCTCTGTTCTTCTCAAGTAACTTCTCCTTCTTCCCAAATATGTTGGTCCTCTTGACTTCTCTACTGCTTGGCAGATAATTTGCCAGAAATAAAGGGGCGTGGATTAAAGAAACTCCGAAAGAAGCAGAGATACTAATCTTCAAGGTTTCAAGTTACATGTTAAGAATCCAGGCCCAAGAAAGCAGCAGAATCTGCAACCTTCCTGTGTTGTGGGTGGGGAAATGTGCCCTGTCCCTCATCTCTGAGAGAAACTGGCTAGCCTTCCCCAGCAGCCATCAACTGCCAATACCCCCCCAGCTAGGAATGAGGCTTGGTGAGCCCCTCCTTGACCGTGCTAGGATTTTGGCTTGGTCTTGTGCCAGTCTTGTGACACAGTCATGCTAGAGCAGCAGCAGCTACTGAAGATTTGACCCACCTTCTGCTTTCCTGGCAACACCAGAAATTTAAACATCAGCTTTGCCATTTTGCGACTTTGAATTTAAGCTACTATATGAAAAGGTGAAGGTATCTGGGCTTTGTTCTAAGCTCTGTCTCAAGCTCTTGCATTGAGAGCTTCAAGACCTAGCATTCCATGCTACTCAGAAGGAGAAGGGAGGGTTTCCTATCCCGTCATGAGGGAGTGACCATTTCCTTCCCAGAAGCTTCTCAGTCAGCCACTTTCATCAGGCAGCACTGCAGAGTCTCTGCCACGCAGCCTGCCTGCTTCTTCTGAGTTAGGACTCAGAAAAGCATAATTTTTACTTTATCTGTTTTTCAGGTACTGGCCGAAAATGCTTTCCTTGGCTTCTTGCTTGCTAGGCTTCTTCCCTCTTTCCCTGAAGCTCCTCTCTGTTTGCCGTATGACTGCTTGTCATACGGCCTCCACTGCAAAAGGCGTGGCTTTCTCCTCTTCTCTTTATCTATCTCCTTTCTCCTGACAGCTACCGAGAATTACGTCTTGCCTACCTTGTTGTTGTTCTCATAAACTGTAATAAGACGGTCCCCAAAGTTTCTGTTGAGTTCATTTCTGAATTCTTTTATTGACTCATTTAAGGAACTCCGAAGGGAGTGTCTTCAGTACTAGTCAGGCACTGTGAGTGTTCACCACAGTTATCCAGAACCCCTGGTGCCTAGAATCTTCCTTCCCCTTCTTCTGAGATGACCCTTGAGGGGGATCCCTGGGAGTGGATGGAATACAGATGTCCGAAGTTTTTGTTTGCTTTCAAGTGAGAAGCTGAAGCGAATGCACATTGTCTGGGGACTGGGGACTGGATTGCGCAGCAGTGGTCAAGGAGACCTCAGGTGCCTATGAGGTTTACTCTACCACTTCTTGCCCCAGCCTACCCCTGGGGCCGTCTGGAGTGGTCTCCCTTCTGGAATAATAAGTTTTCTTACCACATTATCATCTACAAATCAGTTTGTTACATTTAAATACATTAAATGCAAGAACATGTATAAGGGTGCAAGTATTTACAAAGTTGAGAAGTTTACTAGAGGAAAGTGCTGCGACTTCACCTGGGATCCACATAGTGGGAAGAGGAATGACCCCTACGGGCCATCCTCCGATCTCCACATGTGCTTGACATAGTGCAATAAAAAGGTACAATTTTAAGAGAGTTCATTCACAGTAGTTCATGAATTAGGTAGTTTCAAACTTGAATTTATTTAGATCTCCAACAAAAAGAGCTTCAAGGAAAGCGTTTGTAGAGTCAATGAAGGAGAAAAGAGATTTTTCGTTTGGATAAGTCAGTGATTATCACTATCAGGTACAATGATACACATGCGTCTTCATATATACATACCTGTATACACACACATAGCCATGTATATATACATACCTATGTCTGTAACACTCATGTGACTGATAGCATAGTAGGTCTCTCTCTTTGTTAATATGAGGAACAGGTTTTGGATAGTATGTTGTACTAGTTTCCCCTTGACTTCATCATCATTGTGGAAGGACTTTTTCAGCTCCATTATAATCTCACAAAATCACTCTGATATGGTCTTTCATTGGCCAAAAGCAGCTTTATGCAATGCATAAGTATGCTTACTTTCTCTGTCTTACTTTTCTTCCCAGTAATACGGGGTATTAATATTTGTCTCCCCTTCTTATTGTAATTGTGTTGTCTAAATAGACTTTTGAAATAAAATGCTTGGCAGAATGCCTAGTGCACAGAATGTGTTCTGTCTAGTCTGTTTGATCTTTTAATCCAAAATGTCTAAAACTCAGACTTTTAGACCCCTCTAACCCAAACCAGCTCTTCCTCTGAAATTCTTATTAGTATTAATGGTACTGTCAGATTCTTAGTTACTCATTTTCAGGACTTCATGTGTCATTGACTTGGCTTTCTTTTTCATGAGTCAGCAGGTTTTCCTGATCTTTGTTATTGTGGTCAAACTAAATTTAATGTTAAATATCTATAAACATTTCGGTATGTTTTACACTTCATCTTCCTACTGCCTGTTTGGCTCCTAATGTTTAGAATTTACAACCTCTGTTAACTTGTTAATTCTGGTCCTTTGGTGGTTATGATAAACATAGTTTAAAAAATGACCTTGGAGATGAGTTGGAATTTAGAATGTTATGCCTTAATGGAAATAGCCATATCCAAATTCAGCCTCAGACACTTGCCATGGGTCTAAGGTCTCCAAATTACAGTTACCTGGCTTTTCTGAATACTCTCTACGAATAGCTAGCCCCTCAAATTCAGATAGCATATGACTAAGTAATCTGTGTATACACCCACTGGTAAACTGATTTGCTTTGCCTATCCTACAAAAAGCCAGATTGACAAGATGAGTGTTATTAGTAGTACTTTGTAGACTCAATCCTGTGAGCTCCACCCTTGCCCCTGCCCTATGGAATACAAGGAGTATCAGGACTCCTGTGAATTTCATTTCCTTTGGCCAGTTTCTTTCTTTAATTTAGAGTGTTACTCAATCCATAGAAAATAAAGTTGCAAAATTTGCAACAAGTCATAGTGCACTATGGGCGGTAACTCAGGGGGATCTGCTTTGCATGGCACTATTTCAGTCTGCCACAAAAAACTCTTCAGGTCTGTGGCCAGCTCTGCTCTCCAGCTTCTTCCTTTCATTCTTCCACCTGTCTTTCTAGATATACCAAGAATCATGCAGTTTCAAATCACCACCTTATGCCATGCTCCCTCCCAGCTTAGTAAATTCTCCTCCTACTCCTGTTTTCTGTGAAACCTTTCCTCTTACCATCTATTTCATGAACTCTCAGCTCACATTCGTGTGAGGTTTCTTTCCCTATCTATCTGTATTTAGAGCATCCTTAAGACACTTAACACATAGGAACTTAACTGTAAATGTTTGAATATACTTTAACACGTCCTTAATTATTTAATTAGGTAATCCTTTAGTAATAAAACCTCTGATATTTATCATTATATATTCCAATATTCACACAATGCTTTGCCCAAACAATCCCATGAAATGTGTGGTAAAATAGGACTTAAGATAGAAAGTTTGCTGAAACATCCAAAGAAAATGCTTGATGCTTTCAAGACTAACACGAAAGTTTGTTTATATTTTAATGACTGTGCAAGAAAATGAGTTTCTGAATGCAAGCTATAACTGCAACCATTTCTGGCAGTCAGACTCTTCAAAGATGTGTCTTCAAGTTTGAATGGCTGGCAAATCCTTCTGAAATGAGTTTTTATTTGTTCACTTTCTTAGCTACACATAATGAATAGCCTTGATATTTTTATTTGATTGTGTTTGGTCTGTAATCACCTAAACAATTTTTTGTCTGGGCAACAAGTTTCATTTCCTGCCCATCCAGGTCATTTATGTATGTGGACTTCTGCACCATTTAACTGTCTTTAATATTTAATTATACCTCAGTGTGCGTGAGTACTCAAGGGGAAGTTTTCATGGTAAACTATCTTTCATCAAATGCAAAATAAGACTGTGTTAACAGGGTGTAAAACTTATGGTTGTGATGCCCAAACAATGGAGATGCCAGACATAAGCCATTCATCCCCCAGTATGTGTTCTTACTCTCTCTGAAGATGGTTGGTATTTTTAAGGTACATTTTACTTACATTTGTGATCTTTAGATACTTTATAGTGGCCCAAATAGGAACAACTGGCTCTCTGTGTCCATATTATAATAGCAGATGTTTTAAAATTTTTTATTTATTTTTATTTTATGTGCATGAATGTTTTGCCTGCACATATATAAGTGTATGCAATGCCAGTGAAGGCCAGAAGATGGTATCAGGTTCCCTGGAACTGAAGTTATGAACCCCTAGCCACCATGTGGGTGCTGGGAACTGAATTCAAGTCTTCTGAAAGAATATCTCTTAACTGCTGAGCCATCTCTCCAGCCCCAGCAGTGAATAGTTTTGACCAAATGTGAATGGACACATAGTTACAGAATTCAGCTTCTGATCAAGAGAAATGGGAAATGTAATATATCTGAAATTTTGTGTTCTCTGTAATATTGTTCCTGACAAACCTGAAAGTTTTATATGTATCTACATTTGAGTTATTAATATGATTTCACTAAAGCAGATTATTGTCATATGACAATTCACAGTGATTTCTCTTCTGCATATTATTAATAACATATTTTTTGGTCTGCCAAAAAAAGAGTAATGGGAAATGAATTTGTTCCTCATCTAAAACATCTTAAATTATAAAACTCATGAAGCGGTCATCTTCAGGTATTTAAAAATTCATTGGTATTTGCTTTTAAAAGTTGCATTAAATATTATGTGAATAAAACAAGTGTGTTTTCATTAAAAAAAAACTTACAAAGGTAAAGTTAACCTTGAAATGCAATAGTATCAGCTTAATGTGAAACTAGCTTTAGTATAAGAATTTATCTATGGTATGAGCAATTCTTTTTAAATTAAAAAGTTGAGATTTTCAAACAATTTATTTTGGTCATATTTAGACCCTTCCCTATCTGCACCCCTCTTATTCCGACTCCACTGGATTTCATGTACTCTGTCATATAAATGAGGGCTTACTGAGTCAAGTTTGTGTCCCCAAACTTGTGCATCCACCCACTGGAGCCTGGCCAAGCTCTCTAGTGTCACATCTTTAACCGACTCTCCCTCTCCTGGTAGTTATTGCAGGCATTATTAAACAGTGAGCTCTGGCAGAAACAAAAGGAACACTGTAGACACTTAAGGGCTATAGCTTTTAACTGGAGTGTTTTCAGGTGAAATTGTAGGAAGGATGCATTAGAGTTCTATAGAGTAGGTAAATGGGGGTGATAGATGATAGATGGATGGATGATAGACAGATGATAGATAGGAAAATGAGAGATGATATATAGATGATAGGTAGAAAGATGATGGATGAGAGATAGGTAGATAGATGATAGACATAGGTAGGGTTTCCCTGTAGCCCCAGCTGGCCTGAAACTTGCTATGTAGACCAGGCTGGCCTCAATCTCATAGAAACCTGCCTGCCTCTACCTCGAGAGTTCTGGGATTAAATGTGTGTGTCACCACACTTGGGTGATGCCTTTATTTTTAGAAAAGCCTTGGCATAGTAGCTTATCATAAGAATCTGATGCTAAATATATATGTAGAACTTCTCTCATATTAGAAGTGAAATAGCTCCTTGAAATTATCAGTAACTAAACCATTGATCAAAGTAAAGTGAATATATAATTGAATTATATAATTTTAAAGTGGAAAGTACCTATAAAGAAGCTATCATTACATGACATAGGAAGTTCTTTGAAAATTAGATGTGATGGGAAGTTCACAAGGGACAGACACTCAATAGGTGCACAAGCAATGCAATGCTAGCTGTCCAGAGTCTAGCTACATCTTTTACTCTCTTCACAGGTTCTAGAGAAAGCTGCACTTCTTTTGCCTGTGGTGTCTGTTTTCTTCTATTTCTCTGAAGCAGCTGACTTGTAGATGCCATTTTATCTATAATATTTTCCTTATGGAATGTTCCCTTTCAACTATGAGGTAAGTTTTAGAGATCCCATGTGTGCTATGGGCTGGTGAAGTTGCCCATCTGCGGAGACAGGTCCTGGGAAAGTACTGTGTTCAAGGGGCTTAGAGAACATGACGGAGTAGGCAATTTCAAAACATTATGATAACTTCTGGGACAGAGGTAGGTGAAGGCGTTTTAACAATACTAAAGAGAGGTTTATGAATCTTGCCACAATGGGTCTGAGAGGCTGAAAGTGATGTTTGAGTTACTCATAAGGGAAGATCTGGAAACTGGTGGTCAAAGCAGTATGGAGGGCCGGGAAAAGCTTTCCAGACTCACCTGATATTAGGATAAGTCATGGGGTACATTAAGTAGTTTGTGTCCCCAGTCTAGAGCTTTGTTTTAGGAATGGAGAGGATTAGGACAGAGTTGGAAAAACCTCACCCATGGCAGAACTTGCATTGGAAGTGCTGCTTCTTGAAGCAGGCAAGGAGACTACACCTGTGGAAACTGCTGCCTCACTTCCCATGACACATCTTCAGTATCTCACTTGTGTTGTTTTAGGTTGGTCTTGAATCACCATCCAGATACTTACTTTATTTAGGAAGACTGTAGGAGGCAGGTACGGCAGTTGATTTGCATCTTCCATAGATGTTAGTAGAGTTCCTGGTGTGCCGAATTACTAAATATACTGCTGTTAACATTAAAATATTTAAGAACATATGCCTTAGACTCAATGTGCTAGATCTGAAATAGCCTACTTCATAGAGTATCAGGGAAATGGATAAGCACAGTGTGCTACTATAGACACATTTATTTTCATCACCTGGGTTTTCACACGTCTTATTCTAGAATTTTTCCATTTTAGAATTACTGAAATTGAATCAGAAGTACAAACGAAATGCTACTGTACTTACTGAATTTATTTTTACACTCATGTCTTTCCCTGAGTTTAAAATGGAAAGGCTTTCATCAGAATGTGCCTACATAGTCAAGAATAACATCACCATAATATGAAAGATAGAAATACGGTTTTGTTCTCTTGTCAGTCCAGACTGCCAAAGTATTGTGGCATTTTTAGCAGTGTAGATTTTTATTTTCAAATGAAGGCTTGATGTGTCTTCTAAATTCTGTGCCACATAGCGAATCAACTAGACACCTCATTAAAACCTCAGTCTATTCAAACGGAAGAAATAACAAAATCCCACCCTAGTTCTATAACATGTACTATCTATAACAAACCAATACATAAAACATTGAATGACTACAGAGCATGCAAGCAACTAATTAGTGAGATGCATCGCCATGAAAATAACAGAAATCAGAAAAGAAATCCAAACTCACATTATTTGTACATAATCAAAAGGAGCTCTAGGAAACTCTCCTATCTTCAATAAGGTGAAATGTTGAGATCCTATGGGAAAGCAGACTGTGAAGGATTTTTATCAGTTCTAATCTTGTATCTCTTTTTGTACGCTGATAAATGAGACTTTTAGTTACTTTGTTATACAGAATAACTTTCACTATGATCTACCATTCAGAACATAGACCTAACTTTTAGCAAGTTCTTAAGTTGAACAGAATTGAACTGCTCAGCCCATTAGCTGAGAAGGCTATAAGCCATGCTTCCCCCCACATCACATCCACATGGTGTCCCACACTGAAATAGAGTGCACCTCTGTCTATGTCCAACATCAATCAGTTGCTTCTAAATTTCCTCCAAAGAAGGTGCCCAACTATGCATTTATTCCAGTTATAAGTTTGTCACTAACCTTAAACAGTCAGTTTGACCATGTTTCCTTACTCAATTATTCACTTCAACTGTCCTCCAATGCTCATGTTTATAGGATTCACAGCTGAAAACCAAATCCCCTATTTATTTTATGAAACAAATACTGCTACCAGAATGAAATTACTTCACCATCTTGCTATGAAAAACTCAAATATCTGTGTGTCTTGCATGCATCCTTGGCCTCTGTTCAGAATGACAGTCATGCCTTCTGGTAGTCTGCTTACCATCTTCTCTATGGTGTGCTGGCATTTCTTCAACATATTTATCAGTTGATTATCTTCATTTGGCTTTTGCTATCTTCAACTGATTTTTTTTGTTACAAACTTGTACATTTTAGCTTTTCAGTAGATTTTAGAAATTCACATTTCAAAAACAAACTTCCACAATCAAACTTCCCTTTAATTGTTGGTCAGGGTAGTCCAAGAAACTCCCAAAATAATGCAGGCTATTGCCACAGCCTTTGATTGCCTCCCAGGACTTGAAGGTAAGACTTTATTATTGAAAACAAGACAAACTTCAGACTTAGGACTTAGAGCAATTGAATTTGAACTGACTCGGAAGCCTTCTCCCTGAAGTCTAGCTCTCATAGTATCAAAAGATACTATGCAAGTTGCCAAGTAGAAAAAACTAATCAGTGATCCTAGCCATTCTTGACACAATGGGCAAAATACACCAATGGAAATAGTACAGTATAGTAGTCTAACATTATATGCACAATGACAAAACCAGGTGGCATGCCAAGGTGAATCGGGGAAATTTCACAGGGTCCTACCTCAAGATGAAGAGTTACAGGCAATCAATGGACGTAGAGGGAGGGAGAATCAACTCCCTCCAGGGACTAACTCCCTGTGAGGTTATCTAATCCCAAGTAGTCATCCCTAAACACATGTACACACAAACACTACTAAATGGATTCAGTGTATTATATGTAAATGTATTTACAAATGTCTGTATGTATATGTAACAATATGATCAAAGAAGAGGACAAGAAATTGAGAGGGAGTGTGGAGGGACCTGGGAGGAGTTGGAAGGAGACTGGGAGGGATGGAAATAATGCAAATAAAGTACTCATGGATGAAATTCTCAAAAATTAAACTAGAAAAAAGGCAAACAAATAAACAGAAAACCCATTACTACTTATTCTACTTTTACATCTACCTCAGACCAGCTGAGCTACCTAGAAAGGCCATGTTCCACCCTGTTAGACTGCCTGCAGTTGTGCAGTGAGCTCCAGGTTTCCTGCTTTCCTGACTTGTCACCCATGCTGGGGTGGGCTTTTGGTAATACAGCTGTCTTGGAGTCATTTCTGCTACTGGAAGTAACCACTCCCCCTTATTCTGGTAAATAATCCCAATAAAACTCATTGGTTCAACAAGTTGGACTTTGTTGTCGGTTCCCTACCTGGGTGAGTAGACTTTTATACATATCTATCCAGGAATAGTGTCACATAGCCGATCTCCGGTAAAAGATGATAAAACAAAAGTGGTAAATATATACAAGACAATATAATTTATTCTGAAGAAAGAAAGCAGTATTACATGTGAATGAATCCAAGGATATTATGCTAAGTACAAGAAATAAGGCAAGAAGGACACTAATATTTCACTTCTATGATGTCTCTGAAATAGGCAAACTCATAGGTAGATAATAAATGGAATAGTGGCTTCAGAAGCTAGGTGTGGGGGTGGGCATTGGTGTGGTGGTGGTAGTGGAGAGCTGTTGTTTGATTCCTACTGTCACAGTTATGAAAAATGGTCCGAGAGCTGTGCCGCAGCATGGTGACTATACTCAACAGTATCACATCATGCACTATATTGATCTGCTTTTTATTGCTATAATAATATATCAGGGGTTATTGACTTTTGAAGAAAGGAGGTAAAAAAAGACAGAAATCCAGGTAGAATCTGGTATATGCGTTACCAGAATTGAAGAGAGTTTTCAAGGATCTTGAAAGTTGAAAGTTCAAACAGCATGGTGCCAGCTCTGGCAAGGGTTCCTCAGCTATGCCTCCTCACAGTGGAGGCAAATACTGTGTGAGGGAGTGTTCACATTGTAAGACAAAACGGTGAAGGAAAGGAGCAAGATGACATCCCACCAGGCACTACCTGTTAAAAGACACACTATCTCTTGCCATCATTACATTGTGGTCCAGTCATATAAATCCTTGAGAGACAGGTCATATCTGAATCACAACTTGTACTTAAACATTTAATAAGAAGGTAGATGTTAGTTGATGGCTATATAACAAAAAACATAGTGCCAGGCATGTGAAACCTCCCTTTGAGTTGTTGCCCAGTCCACAAGGGCAAACCCAAAATAACCCAAAATAACACAGGCTATTGCCATAGCCCTCGATTGCCCCCCAGAACTTGAAAGTAAGATCCTATTGCTGAAGATATGACATACTTCAGACACGGGACTTGGAGCAATTGAACTGAAACTGACCCAGCCTTCTCCCTGTAGACTAGCTCTTATGGTATCAGAAGATACTATGCAAGCTGCCAAGGGGGGAAAAAAAATCAGTGGTCCTACCCAGCTGTAAAGTCCACAAAACACAATGACTGACCCGGCAAACTATCCCTACTGGTGCATTAGTGGCACTTTTATCTTGAGGATCATCAACAGGTATCTAATTGGACTTAAGGCTCACTCAACAGGAGGGAAATCATGAATGGCACTGTAAACAAAGCCAAGAACACATGGCTGGAGAAGTCATAGACCCTAGAGAAAAACCTACTGTCCCTTCCCGAGACCAAGGTAATTTCTTACTGTATTCTAAATATAGTATCTTTATATTTACAGACAAGTGTGCCTCTCATCACTCATTAAAGACGCTTCTTTTTGTAACAGATGGAGATTTTCAGAAAGTTCCACAATTGGTCAAATGCAGAGAATAAGTGACTGTGAGGTGCCCATCCTTAAGGGGCACATCAACAATGCAACGTCTACACCTAAGGCTCAGGGAACTTCATGGAAGAGGGGCAGAAGTAATGTCAGAACAAGAGGGCCAAGACACCTGCTGCTTGTTAACGCATTCTAGACAGGATAGGAAAGCCGCATCCATGAAATCACCACAGTATGGTAATCCAACAAGATGTGCATAATGAGAAAACCAGTTGACACGACAACGTGCATGGGGGAAATTTCACAGGGTCTCCCCTCAAGATGAAGAGCTGCAGGTAATGAATGGATGCCGAGGGAGGGAGACATTTGCTCTAGAGACAAGCTCCCTGAGAGGTTATCAAAGTCCAAATGGAAAACCCCAGACACAAACACATGACTACCACTAAATGGACTCAGTGCATTCTATATTTGTATATTTATAAATGTCTGCATGTATATGTAACAATAATAATGAACAAAGAGGACAAGAAATTGAAAGGGAGTAGGGGGACATGACAGGAGTGGATGGAGGACTGGGAGGGATGGAAATAATGTAAAGATAATGCTCATGTATGAAATTCTCAAAAATAAAAAAATTAAATATTAAAAAAGAAAGTAGATGTGCTAGTGTAGCTATCACAGAAACAAACAAAAACATAAAAAGAAATTTTCTGTAGTATGGATATATCTATTACTTTAATACCTAACATTCATGGATAAATGTATCCACACAGATTTATCATATGATACACATTCAATACATACAGATTTTTGCATGTCAAATATGCATCAGTAAAATTGGTTAATAATAAAAGGAAGTATGATCAGTGATTCTTAAACTACCTGTGCACACAATAAGACTTATTCTGGACATCAACTCTTCTTTAGCAATGCTGGAATTTTCACATATTCCAGGAATTGTGTTCTTGTGTGACCAGACCTAATGTAAATTTTATACTGAGTTTCTAACATGTTTTCTACATAGGCAATATTTTAGATATGTAACCACAGCTTGTTGCTGGTAGAGATGAACGGCGCTAATATAACTCCCAGAGAGGACTCATGGAAATTTGCACCAACGTTTACCTAGACTTTGTCTGTCTTCCCTCACCATGGAATGATTTCCATTCATATTCTTCCCTATCATAAAAGAAATCATGCTCATGAACACAGTTACGTGCTGAGTTCTAGATGAGGGAGCTGGAGAGAGTGTCTGAGACCTCACACTTAACAATGACTCTTGAAACCTCCCTCTTTTACTGTACATTTTTTTTCTAATTTTCGTGCAGTGTTTCTGGCATACTTAATTTCTAAGGATTTCCTCTAAATGTTGGTGGTATATAGAACTTCATCTCCATTCACTCTAAGCTGAGTCTTACTCAGTGATACTGTTCTATTCCTAGCCTTGTCAGTGACAGTTTTTATATCAGTGATTCCCACAATTGTCATTTCTCGAGTGTTAGCTCTTCTGAGTCCCATATTTTTATATTGATTCATCAACACATAAAACAATTCTAACACTGTGCTCTCTGTTCCTTCCTTTGAGTTTTTCTTCCCAAGGATTTCCCACTGTGGTAGCGTCTTCATCTCCTGCATTCTAAACATGCAAGGTCTAATACCTCTTCTTTCAAACGTTTCTTCAGGTCTCTGTAATCCACGAGCTCTGTATATTTCAGATGCAATCATGGTCTTAATATGTTTATGTCTTTCTATTTCTGGTCTCCGTGTATAACGTTGCTGTGGACCGAATTGCCATATGTTGAAGTCATCACTCCCAGGTGACTGCATCTGGGGACAGAGTTTTAAAGGAGAGAAATGAGACTGAATAAGATTATTAGGGAATACCTGTAATTGGGTGAGACTGCTGTTCTTATAAAACAGGAAGAGACAGGAAGAGAGAGTCTCCCTGTCTCTTCCTTCTTTCCGCCCTCCTTTCATCCCTCTTCTTTCCTTCCACCCCCTCTCTCCCTTTCCCCCCCTTCTTCCTTTCCTAACCCTTTGAATCATAGAAAAGGTCATATGAGGATACACTGAGAAGATGGCTGACTGACAGCCAGGAGGACAGGCATCTCAGAATCCCAGTCCTCCTGGCCCCTTGATCCTGGACTTCTAACCTCTAGAACTGTGATGAAATAAATGTCTGCCCTGGGACTAGTCAGTCTGTGGTGTCTGGTTACGGCAGTTCTAACTGATGAAAACAGACCTCTTCTCCATGCAGTAAATAGGGAAATCCTTAAAAACCAAAAGCATGAAGCCCGAGCAGCCGGCCACGCTGCTTTAAGCTCTCAGCAGCATCCCAGCACTGTTCAGACAGCATCTAAACTTGTGAAAGCCCTGCATGACCTGACTACCATCAACTTCACCTTGAACAATGCTGCCTTTCCTCCTGTGCCCCAGCAAGCACATCTGCAGTCGTTCCTCACACACTGCAAAATCATTTCATCTCCGGCCCTCCCCTAGTGCCTTGGCCTAGAATCTTCTTTCTTTACTTTTCATCTTCTTATCCAGATAAATTACACTTCCTCAGAGGACCCTCCCAAACAGCCTTCTCTCGGTCAGTTAGTTGCTATTCTCTGTCGCTCTGAGCAGGTTATCTCCTTTATTTTCACACTTCCTTTGTTTCTTAACATGTTCATTGTCTATGCTTTCACTTTCCCCCTCGATCCATAGACAGGAACTCTATGCTATGCTGTGTTCTGTAACTGAGAACTAAGTCATTCCACGACTTCTGTTACACAACACAATCTTAATAAAAATTGCTGAACAAGCAGGTGGATAGGTGGGTGGAGCAAAAGCTGTATCAGAGGAACTTCAAACACAAACTATCAGGTTTTTAAAACAAGTTGATGATCTAGTAATGAGTGTGAGATGATCTTGGAGTTGGAATTTGATTTCCTTTAGGGAACATTGATTGGTCCTGGTGACTTTTAGCCAGTTTGATGCTTTGCCAGCACCCACTTGTGCTGTTTCCCACGCTCCAGCTCCTCCAGACTCTCCCTCTGTCTTTCACAACGTACATGCTGTGTTCCCCCCAGGATCACTGCTTCACTGTCCTGCTTGTCCTTCGTGCATTGTTCTTGTGCTGTGTAAAGCTCAGTATAGACCTTTCCACTTGGCAAATCTTCTTGGTCTCTAAGGTCTTAGCTTAAACATCATTTCTGAAAGGCAGAGCTTCTCTGATCCTGGATTAGTCATACCTGCTAGAAATTCCTCCTTTCAAAACCTCCTAGTCTTTCCTCACATTGTCCTCATTGACTACTTTGCTGTCCTCTCTCCCATTGGACTAGCAGTTTTGTGTACCATTGCATTTTCAGGAGCCAGCACAGTGAGTAGAAAAAGTACCTCTAAGATTAGATTGGAAATCCTTAAGGTGACAAAGATTAGATTCCCATTCTAGCCTTTCCGGCTCAACCATGTGTGAACCTGTTGCTATGGCAAACCAATTTCAAATTTAGTAGATTAGACAAATCCACCTTTAAAAATGTTCCACTGTGTTTTTGATAGAGGAAAGTTTCCTAGAAAAGCATTTCATTTTTTATCCTTCATCCAATATGTGTGTAAACCAATGGCTTTACTTAAAAGGGATACTTCTAGCAGCCTGGGGGGAATTTTTCGAATGCTTAAATGCATACAAAATTGGAGAATTTGTCAAGAACCTTTGAGTTCTTCACTCTTTAAGTTGGATTTATGGTAGCCAAGGCCTTTCTTGGGAGGTGCGACTCAAGCATGCGATGGCGTTTTACGTTTGCTTTGTTAAATAAACTGGGTGCTACTCTTTTCTCTCCATCGGCCTCACATGTCCTTCAACCTCCCTCCATCAACATGGAAGCTTTACTATGGTAGCTCGGCCCTCCTCTCTTAAATTCATTCTTTTAATCTCTGTTTTTAAGCCTCATGATCTCAGGGGTAATTAAGTCCTTTTAGTACTTTGACTGGATTTACTTATCTCTGTAATAGATCAAGTGTTTCAGGGAAGAGCAGTGCAACCATTAGCAACTTAAACCCAACTTAAACTGGAAGCATCATTAGCATAGGGACCTACAAAGGATATCCAGACTGAGAAAGAGCTACAAGACCAATCATCGGCTCATGTACCAGGTTCACATCCTACTTCTGTGTTTGCCCTTTTCTTTTAATATTTTTTTTATTATTTTTATTTTATGTATGAGTATATTGCCTGCATGTATGTAAGTGTACCTGTGTTGTGCAATGCCCATGGAGGTCAGAAGAAGGCATCAGATGGCCTGGAAGTGGAGTTATGGACAGTTGTTAGCCACCATGTGGATGCTGGGAATCAAACCCTGGTCCTCTGCAAGAGCCATCAGTGGTCTTAACTGCTGAGTCACCTCACCCTCATATTTGCTTTTTTAATACTCACATCAAAGACATATTTCTTCCACATGGTTGGAAGATGCTTCCCACAGCTCCAAACTCACAGCACCTGCATAGAATGCCCACTTGAAAAATGGCTTCATTGTCCTAACATCTACATATTTACACTTCAAAAAAGTTATTACACTTAAAAAAAACCTATTAATTCAAACACCTGAGAGGCAGAGGCAGGCAGTTCTCTGTCTGAAGGCCACCTGGTATACATTGTGAAATCCAGGCCAACAAGGGTTGCATAGTGAGACTGTGTCTCAAAAAAAATCAGTAAATAAAAATCAACAAAAGAAAAAGTAGCATCTCCAGCTGGGACCAATCACTACTGTTTATTGACAAGAGATAGTTAATACCTAGATAGTGTGAAAGCCATAGGGAAATGTATTATTTCATGAGTCTACTGAAAAATACACAGAGATAATATCTGTGGGAATGGATGAGAAAAGCTGATGGCTATATAACAAAACCCACAGTGCCAGGCAAAGGAAACCTCCCTTAAGTGCTGGTCAGGGAAGTCCAAGAGACTCCTGTGATGGCTAATCTTGGTTGTCAACTTGACTGGATCTGGAATTACTGAAATGTGGGAGACATTCTTGATCAGGTTATTTGAAGTGGAAAGACCCATTCTAAATGCGGGTGGAATCTTCTGATGGCAACCCATACAAAAAGGCATGGCAGAAGGAGCCTGCTTGCCTCTGTCTCACTGGTGAGTTTATCTATCTTGTGGCTGTGGCATTCCTTCACTGATACTAGAATCAATGTCTTCAGATTCCAACAGACTGAAGACCAGCTGACCTCAATCTCCCCGAATTCTCCAAGCTTTCAGTGCTAGATTGGGACTGCTGAGACATCCACCCTGTGGACTGAGCAACCACTGGATTCTTAGCCTCTTTACCAGGCAGAGCTACTGTTGGACCACTTAGACTCTATTCTGTAAGCCAATCCAGTAAATTCCCATATATATATTTTTCATTTTATCAGTTCTGTTCCTTTAGACCAATATAGCTCCCAAACAATATAGGCTATTGCCACAGCCCTTGAGTGCCTGCTAGAACTTGAAGATAAGACCCTATTGCTGAACACATGGTATCGGCCCAGCAAATTATCTCTGTTGGTACAATAGTGGTATTTTTATCTTGAAGATAATCATCAGCTATCTAATTCACTTAAGGCTCACCCAATAGGAGGGAATCCATGCACAATACTGTAAACATAGCCAAGTACACATGGTTGGAGTGATCATAGACCTGACCACTTTCTTAGAGCAATGTAATTTCTTATTATATTCTAAATATCTATTCTTATATTCACAGACAAGTGTAGTACCCACAAATCATCAAAGAGCTTCTTCTTACAACAGATGGAGACTATCACAAAGTTTAATAATTGGTCAAATGCAGAGAATAAGTGACTTCAGGGTTCCTAACCCTAAATGATACATTTACAATGCAACTTCTATACCTAAAGCTCAGAGAACATTGCAGAAGAGGGAGTGGAAAGACTATCAGAGGCAGAAGAACAAGATGCCTACTGCTAGATAATATGTTCTAGATGTGATAGGTACACCAGTGAAATCACCACAGTATGGCAGGTAACAAGATCTGTAGAATGACAAAACCTATTGCATGCCAATGTGGATGGGGAAAATTTCCTGGGGTCCTACTTCTGGATGAAAAGCTATAGGCAATCAATGGATGCTGAGGGAGGGACAATTAGTTTTCTCCAGGGGTGAGCTCCCTGAGAGGTAATCTAATCCCAAGAGGTCGCCCCTAAACACATGTTCATAGGAGCCCCACTAAATGAACTCAGTACATGGTATATGAATACTTATAAATGAATGTATGCATATATGTAACAATAATAGTCAAAAAAGAGAAACTGAGAGGGATTTGGGGGCATGGGAGGCGGTGGAGTGGGGAAGGGATGGAAATGATGCAAATATAATACGTATGAAATTCTCAAAAATTAAGTTACATCACATTGTATCTTTGACTGAGCAAACCTATATCCATTCTCTGTGAGTCTTCCCTTCTGTGATTGTCAGTAGTTCTTTCAGTCATATTGTCTTTGTTCCTCTTAGAATTTGGGCTTCTCCTTCTCTAACCTGGATCCACATTTGAAACTCTCATTTTCATGTCAACATTTTTAGATTGTGGATTTTTTTGACACGTTAAAGTAATGGATTCTATTGAAAACCTTCTACTCTTGTAATGATAGCTGGTAAAATTATTTGAAAGGATTCAAAAACACAAAATAAAAAATAAAGCTTTTACTATGAAGCACACAAAAATAAAATAAAAATTAAAAAAAATATTTTGGTTATTATTTTTATTTGATGTATATGAGTGTATTGCCTGCATGTATGTTGAGTGCACACGTGTCATGCAATGCCCATGGAGCTCAGAAGACGATGATGAATCCCCTGGAACTGGAGTTACAGACAGTGGTGGGTTCTCGGAATCGAACTCGGGTCCTCTGCAAGAGCAGTCGGTGGTCTTAAGAGCTGAGTCATCTCTCCAGCCCCTTTTAAAAACCTAAAGTTTTATGCTTTAAAAAAAAGAGGCTGGGGCTGGAGAGAGAGCTCAGCGGTTAAGAGCACTGGCTACTGTTGCAGAGGATCTTGGTGTGATTCCCCAGCACCCACAAAGCGGCTAACAACCCTCCTCTCTGACCTCCCAAGCCCGATTTGGGTGCGCTTACACACAAGCAGGCATAACACTCATAAAATAAAAATAATAAAATAAAATATTTTTTGAAATATTAAGTGTACACATCTTAATTCCAGCATTTGGGAAACAGAGCAGAAGAATCACTGTGAGAGCAAGGCCAGCCTGGTCAATGGTCTACAGGTGAGTTCCAGGTCAGCTGGGAGACCCTGTCTCAAAAAAGAAAAAAAAAAGGGGGGGTAGACCGATTCGTTGAATTTAGGACGGGTGCCCACACCCACAGGCCTAGGGAAGTAGATCAAGGGAGTGGCAAACGGGTGTGTGCCTGTGGAAGTACTGAGCATGGTGGGAGAGCAGGCCTGCTCAGACCTAGTAACACCACGCAGGCGGTTCCCTGCCTTTCTGTCTGTCTCACTGCTTTCTCTTTCCCTCCCACTGGGTTTACTGTGATGTGAAATACAGTGAGTAACAGAGCCAAACTATGTAAAAGCTTTTTGAGTTTTGTCCATTATTAAGGCATCGACTTCTATGTGTTGACTTTCTGAATTTGACTTTTTCTAAATAAATGTACTTTTATTTAGGAAATATTTAAAATACACAAAAGAGAAAAAAAATGACAAAAATTTTAATACCATCAGGAAGACCAAAATCACTATCACCAATAACCTTTCGATATTCTTTTAGACCCATTCTACTTACAAGAATTAAAATACTTGACAGTTTTAACTCTTGGCAGAGATTAAGAGAATGTCTGTGGGAATGTAAGTAAGTTTTGGTCAATAATCTATTGTAATATTGTTATATGGCCTTCCAATTTTATTACATGATATTAACCCAGGAATCTCTATCATGGATGTATTCCAAAAGGCAACTGAAAATGTCTTTAAATGCAGTACTGTTTGTTATAGAGAGAATGGGTAATCGAGGGAACACTGTATAGCAGGACAATGAATTACAAATACAAGTGTACAGATGCAAATTGAATATTTAAAGGTAGAGAATAGTCCAGAAGTTTTACCTTGTGAGATGTGTGTGTGTATAGTCTGCATCCCTACCGTACCACGCTCTATTCTTGCATTTGAATTTTCTAATTCTTTTTTTCTTTTCACCATGACAAAGTGGTTTAGATGACTGCTGGGATTGTTTTACACAAGGAAGTTGAATTTCAAAATATGGGAATTTCTGCTACGGTGAAACAGAAAGTTGTATGGTAAGCATCATGAAGGGCCAGGATCAATCTTCCCATGTCCCAAGTCAGGTGCCTACCGGTGACCTGACATTTTGATGAGTGGTCCTAGCCTCGTCTCAGTCATCTTCTTGTGAATTGAAGAGGTGGTCTGTTGCCTGGGTCCTCAGTGTAATTTAAAGTCAGGAACAACACTTATTCTTCTACAAAGCAAGCAAGACAGGATACCTTTAGATACAAGATAATTCCAATTGAAATATAGTAGTCCCAAGAGTCGAGGTCTTCTGTCAGAGACAGACCTGGAGCACACATTTATTTAGGTGACTATCCCAGGGAGTGGCAGGAGGGGAGCAGAGAATTAAAACAATGTAAGTAGCGCATTCTGTAATAAGACACATATCAAACCTGTTCCATGTGGGCAACTGGGATCCAATGCTGCTTAGAAATTCAGAATATCAATCTAGAACATGCCCACAGTTGTCTCTCAAGGAGAAAGGAGATTCTGTCCTTCCATTGTCTGAGGGCATAAATAGCTGCATTACTTTAGCCTGCCTCTCTGCTAAGCCTACAGAAATCACCAGAGAGCATCACAGGTACCTGTCCCCGGATTCCCTAGCTATGGACTCAATTGTGAGTGCTAAAAATTATAGGTGGAAACCAACTGCACCTGGAATAAATTGTTAACTTAGACTGCCCCAGATACAGTGGGACACAGGAATTCCAAACAAATGGCTTCATTTTTAGGAATTCATGTTTGCCCATCTCCAATACAGTTGAGTAGGAATCTACAGAGTTCAAAATGAACAACATTTTAGGAGAAGGAAGAAACCTTCATTATTAGAATTCTACTAAAGTCTCTTAATATCTTGCTCACAGAATTCCAAGTCTCTATAAAAGCTCACGGTGCTCCTCCATTCAATCACATTTGACCCATCTGTACTTGCTTGTGAAAACCCTCTAATTATCAAGCACACATTTAATTAAGCACCTTTTTAGTCACTTAGCATGAAGTTGTGAAAGTTGTAAGAGTGAAAAATCAGTCATATGAGACGAATAGCGAAAACCATAATAGATCCACCTGTTCAAAATTGGTGGAATTAAATGAATGTCTAGAGCATTAAATATTCTGTGGAGCATCTTCCACTTCAGTGTTTTTGCAAAATGGCTTTTGAGTCATTATTAATGCTCTCGGTAATTAATGAACACCAGATGGAAGATGAAACAGACAGGCTACAGCCATCAGGTGATGTTTTCTCAGAGTTAAATGAGGCTGAGTTTGGAAAGTTTTCACCTTCTCTCATCTTGGTTTATCAAAGCCCTTAGTTCTAATTTTACAGATTTTTGGGGAAATCTGAATGTGTACCTCAACCTCTTTGGTACCCAATATTTTCCTTCTATTTGTTTTTAGTGCAATATGGTACATCCTTATCCCCAAAATCATCAAGTAATTTAAAATTTCCCCTACTGCATATAAAGAATAATCTTGGCAGTGTGTAAAATATGGGGGAAAAGAAAAAAACAACTGCCTGTATTATTCCTTGTGACTAAGTCACTAAAATGAATGCAGCCATTCTCTGTGAGTCTTTGTCTGGGAGACCAGGTATGTAGTCACCGTGAAGCATGTCATTGCACTTTCAAAGTAGGAATAGCAACAGATGTTTTGAGTTTCCTTTACGGCCCCAAAAGACAGAGAGCCAAGGGCATAGCCTACAGAACCTCAACATGCAGACAGATTATTGAAGATAACATTATGTGAGGCTAGGCAGGAATTGAAGATGCAGCGATGATGACCTAGGATATCCGAATGGATAAGCATCTGCTACTTAGACCTTTCTGGTTGGGTATGTAAAGTATGGGGCTATAGAAAAGAGAGTAGAATAAACTCCCAAGTTCCTACAGTACATATTTTACTGATGATGGTTTTGAAGAATTTAGGTGGAAAGACTTAAAGGACAAGTACATTGTCCCAAGGGATTGAGTAGCATACAAATTTGTTCAGAAAGCTTAGTTATCTTATTCCAGGTTCTGAGCTTGCTTCTTACCTAGCTTGTTCAAGCAATGGACATGGGGTTCTGTAATGCTATTAGCTAAGTAATTTGTGTTCCCCTTAAACATGTTGAAATCCTAACCCAGAATATGAGGTTATTAAGGGGCGATGCATTTGGGAAATAATGGGGGAAGAACTGTCATGAATATGATTAGTGTCCACATAGAAGAGAACTTTGAGAGTTCCCCGTCCCCTCCACCATGGAACGTACATCGAGAAGACAGTCATCATCCGTGAATCAGAAGTCAGGCCTCTAGCAACAGAGACTCTGCCAGCACCCTAACCTAGGTCTTCCCAGTCTCCAGAACTGTATGAGATAAACTACAGTGTCTAAGTATCTAGGTCTTCCCAGCCTCCAGAACTGTATGAGATAAACTACAGTGTCTAAGTACCTGGTGGCCTGTCACAGCAGCCTAAAAGGAGCATGACATGTGAGATGAAAACAACTTTGTACCATTTGTGCATGAAGATACACTGAGCCACCTTCTGACTTTACCATACTCGCTCAAATCTGGGTCCCTGTCATGGACCCAATGACTGAATTACTCTTTCTGATGACCTTTATTCTTTCACTCATCTGCATAGTGCCAACTGTGAAGACCCAACCCAAGGCCAGCCACTCTAGGAAACTTTTAACATACTTTGAGAGTTGCTTTTGAAATCCATGCTCTGCCTCTCACTTCATGACTGAAATATAGTCTGTTCCACAGGGCTTGCTGTGACTTTGCATGGACAGTGGAACATCTTTAACCTGAGGCTGGAGTATTGTGGCCATCACTATACATTATCACTCTTGGGTTTACCACAGTATTGAATACAGAGTAACAAAGTTTGTGGAATGGTTGAGCCAGAACAGAGATGCTATTTGAAATCCAATATTTAAAGACGAGGCAACTGAGACCTAGAAAAAGAAAACTCTCTAATGCCTTCCAAAGAGTTATCTCAGTACCAAACTTAATGCTTTTTTATTGTGTCGGATTGCCTCCAGAATCCGGTGTGCATTGAGACAAGTGAAATCACATTGTGATCTTTTAAATTCTTAGAGATATTTCTTGAACCGAAAGGGCCAGGTTTCTCCTTTTGTGGGCATTTTAAATGGTGGCAAACTGGAGTTTCCTCAGTTAATCTGTTCTGGTGTGAATAGAGGGCTCTGATTTTCTCAACCAATGTATCTGCTTTCTGACTACAATGATCATCAAGGGGAGTTAATACTGTTGAGAGATAGTCATCCTGAGGGTGAAGCTGTCTTTTTGTCTTCTCCAGCAGTTAAGAATGTGTAATTTGGTGCCAGGTGGCAGGAGCAACAACTCTAGCTATAACTTGAAACTTCCGAACCTCCACGTCCCTTCCAGCTATCATCATTCAGCATTTTCCCAGCAGGACATTTTTTCTTTCAAAGAAACAAGAACAAACACACAGCAAGAGAAGAAAGGGATGGAAAGAAAAGAAAGCACTAGAGATGTCTCTTACTAACAAAGCTTATATTGCTTGCCTTCATTCCAAACCTCATACACAGGAAGGATTTGAAGGTTTCAAGATGTAGACATAGGCATGAACACTGAAAATGCAAACACCTGAATTCTTAAAGCTGGCAGGAGAGATTAGCCTCAAGGTGTCTTACCGAAACAGTGTACACTGAGCACAGAACTGAGCGTACTTGAAAGGTGTGAAGGCAGTGTCCTGACTGTATGCTCTGTGACATTTATAAGCACTGCAAGTTCCTCTTCAGCCAGAACCAAACAGCAGAGCCTTACTCTTAAAGGAAGAGGATTGACCTACCACTCACTTCTAGGTTGGGAAACTTAAAGGACAGCTAATTTCCCCCCCGCTCTGCTAGCCCAGTCAGTTGTCTGTAATTCCTTCAAATACTCTCATTTTTTTCCCTTTCCAGACAGATTTATAATTAGGTGTTAGCAATATGCCTGTTTATAGAAACCAATTACTATATGAGACAAATACCAAGTACTATGGTTCGAATATCTCAGGAAAAATGACGCTTTACATGACTGTGACCTTTTTAAGCCATATTACACTTATGCCTGATTAAAAAACAGTATTGATTTTAAAGCCAAGAGTGGATCCAAACTTTGAAAACTCATTCTTTTATTGAAACAGTGTCTCCAGCATGAATTGGAGAAGCAGAAGCTAGGATCTACCCTCATTAGAGAATCTTGCCTTTTGATCTCTAGACCTAGAATCGCACACACACAATTCAAACAGACCTCAATTTTCCCCATAATGCTCTTTTCAGTGTTTTGATATTTTAATCATGCACACCCACATTCATTCACTATCTTGGATGGAGGGTGAGGAGGGATCCTGACAGATTATGATCAGGTGTCCAGGTCATAAGAGGAGCAGGTTGGCCCAGTGAGCTTGTTTACATTATAAACAGTAACTTTTTGGATGCAAGGTTAGGTAAAAGTCATTAGTCTAGCTTATGTCCGTATTGTAAAAGTTATTTCTACACATGACAAGTAAAGGAAGTTCAGAAAATTGCTTATGCCATTTTGAAAAATACCTCTTCAGTGTAATCAGGATTTCTTTATTGTCCTGAGTCAAAATGATTACTAAAACCAAAGCTAATAAATATATGTTCTTACGTAGTATTAACTAGAAAACAGTTTGCTATGGCAATGTAAGTATATACATGCATAAAATTATTTTTAGAAAATCAAAGACTTTTAGGAGTTTTAAAAATTAGAATATCACTTAACATCTAAAAATGTATATTAAATACTTATTAGTAAGAATTAAAAACAACAACGTTATTTATACATAAGGAAAATAAGGCATCTGCAACACTAGAAAGTATTAGATGTATTCTTTAAGGGAATAAGACTGTGAGAACAAATTCAGCACAGTGGGCTTGTTAACCTTGCTTTGTTTGTTTTTGTTTCTTGTACTTTTGCTATGTTGAAGATAGTTATTACTACTAATTTATTATTTTTTGAATTTTTATGAATGCACATTCAGATTCATTTACAGATGTTGAACATGACAGTTACTGGATTGCTGGAACACCTGGCTTGTTCTGCATTGTTGATAAGCATCTGTGATACCCTATCATTATTCATGCTTTAAAGACCTAGCCATAAACCATTCACATATATTAATACTATTTAATTTATAATTTAAAAAGGGAACATACATATGTGTGTATGTAAATGTTAGTGTAGTGTTGACTTCTAATACAATTCAGCATAATTTATAGTTAATATTTATGTTTTAAGCCTTAAACACATATAACTGGTGTCACTTGTTTTTGCAGTTCAGGGCCAGGGCTAGGGAGAATAGAACAGAGCTCTAAGGAACAAAATTTAAGAAGCATTTGCTCTCTGCCTTGACACAGGCTTGTATGCCTTTTAGAGCAAGTGCCTCCCGAAATTTCACACCTCATTGGCTTTATTTACAGATCCAGACCACAGCTACAAATTGGGTTCTGTGCTCTTTGCCCAGATATGATATGCTATGCTATCTGAGCTGAGTATTGTAGTATTATTTATCCGGACCCAGCCTCTTTTCTTAGCACAAATTTACATTCTAGTAAACAAATCAGATTATGCTTGCCTGATTTAATAGGTGTGAAGGATGAGAACAGATTAAAACACAGAAGAGAAAATGGTATGAAAACCTACAATGTGCATTTTATAGGGACTGAAGACCATATGAACTGTCAGAAAGCAATTGGAATTGGGGCAGTATTTTGGAATATAAAGGACTTATAAACTTGTTTACACGAGATTCTTGTCCAACTATGATTTGAAGTGTGACCAGAAGAAACTGTGGGTGGCAGCACATTCTGATTTTGGCTGACTTAAAGGTCTGACAACTATCTCCTTAGAGACTAGCCGATAAAAACCCAACTATCCTTGTAGCTCATTACTTTGTGAATGCCTACCTTATTGTATCTATTTTGCTAGATACTTATCACAATTTAACTAATTCTCATAAGAACCTATTTTACAGAAATTACAAAATATCAGTGACTAAAGTGATTCCTAATGTCCATGAAGCTATCAATTGTGGACTTTGGATTTATTCCAAATTCATCTAATTCCAGTATAAATAATATGTTTTGTTTGTATATGATTGTAAAACTGAAATGAAAGTAATTACTGCAATCAGATAAGCCAGAATGATGCTGTAACCAATCTGAATTTTGATGAGCCTGTAACTCGGGCTATAGTGAAGCAGTTTACCCCAACAGCAGATTGCTGCCCTCTCACTATTGGATATGGTCTTAGAGAGTTTCTCAGTGGAAACAATAAACTGTATTACATTGCATACATACTTGAACACAGACTCTCAATACACAAAATTGAAGATAACTAGCTCCTCCAGTGCAGAAGCTTGCAAATAATTATCTTTCCTACATATTTTTAGGAGAGTGCTTATTCTGATCCAACTCTTAATCATGACAATATTGCAAGATCTCAAGAAGATAAAAGCATCTCATATTTTAGCATTACTGTCTTATGTATTGATGTCTACATTTGCTTTCACATAATTGGAAAAGATTTGCTATATTTCAAGTCTACAGGAGGTAAAAAAAGCAGTGGTCTTCTTCATTGAAATATGTTAACCCCATAGTTATTAAGATATTTAGTTGTGTTGTTTCATTTTGTAAATTGTTTCTCATTTGGAGATAAATTTAAATGCCTCTACCTATTTTAATATACTACTTTTATTACTTCTTTAAGAATTCCGTACAATGAATTTTGATTATCGTCTCCCCCACTGTTCCTCATAAACTACTCCCAGATTCACTCCGCACTTTCCCACCTCTCCCAACGTCATGCCTTCTTAAAAGAATGATTCACCAAGTGCAATTTGTGCTTCTCATATATTCATGGCTGTGTGACCCTTCACTAGAGGGTGGTCAGCTTACCAGAGGTCACCCCCTGAAGAAAACTGACTCCCTTCCCAAGCAGCCATCAACTGTCAATAGCTCCTCAGTTAGGGGTAGCAGTCTTTGGCTTCTCATTTTCCAGATAGATTATTGTCACTGGCACAGGAATCATGTGTGGTGCTCCAGAGACTGGAAAAGGTTAAGGAAAGTCAAAATGGTCCTTGGTAAACATCCTGTATGTGACAGAACTTGAGTTTAGCTCTTTACAGAGTTTTAACTTAGTAGGAAACTTGATTTTGCTTTATAATTCTCATAGTTTTGCTGGTTACAAATGACAAAAGCCCAGTTCAAAATGGCTTTAAAAGAAAGTGGTTTTTAAAAGAAGCTCATATGGCCATAAATGCAAAGTGAGCTGGCCATAAGCAAAGCCAGTGCTCAGGCTGTCACTGGTGCACAGTCTTACCCTCCAACCCCGAGGTCTTCACCCGCCCTCCCGTACAATTCTCCATTCTGTTCCTACTAGTTCATGCCACAGGCCTTTGATATTAGCACTCTTATGTATAGAATTGCAACTATGAAACAAACATTTGCTTTAATTAATTGTGCGCTGCTACAATGAATAGAAGTGGCTGCCTAAGTGAATACTACCCATTATCATCAGCAAACCCTTGAAGCTCCATATTATTCAAAGATGCAAATAACCAATATTATATAATATATACCTTTTCTTGCATGTTTCCTTAATGGTCATCTGACTGCTGAGAAGAACACTCTACCTTTATACCCATGGTTCCTATCCATTTTCCTGGTTCCTGCAGTTACATCAGAATATATTGTATTCTCATCTGCAAAAATGAGAGACTATACATTACTTGTTTTTCTGAGTCTATGTTACTTCATTTAGTATAACAATTTCTAGTTCCATCTGTTTCCCTGTAAATTTCATGATTCAGTTTTTCTTTACCTCCAAGTAAAAATCCATTGTATAAATGTATCACACCTTCATTATCCCTTCATTGGTTGAGGGTCATTTAGGGTATTTCCATTTCCCAGCTATTGTGAAAAGAGCAGCAACAGACATGACTGAGCAGGTATCTCTGTAATAGGATATCAGGTTCTTTGGGTATATGCCAAGGAGTGGTATAACTGGATCATATGGCGGATTTATTTTTAGTTTTTTAAATAAAAAGTCCTCCACAGATTTCAACAGTGGTTAAACAATTTTGCAGTCCCACTCACAGTGAATGAGGGTCCCCTTTCTCCATGTCCCATGTCCTAGCCAGCATTTGATGTTATTTGTTCTCTTGATCTTAGCACTGTGACTGGGGTAAGATGAAATCCTAAAGTAGTTTTGATTTACATTTCCCTAATTACTAACGGTGTTGAACACTTTTAAAGATGTTTCCTAGCAATGTTTTTAATTTCTTCTTTTGAGAGCTCTCTGTTCAGATCCATAGCTCATTTCAAAATTGGGTCATTTGTTTTCTTGCTTATTTTTTGAGTTCTTTGTGTATTCTGAATATTTATCCCCTCTCAGGTGTGTAGCTGGTAAAGATTTTTTCCAGCTCTGTAGGCTTCCTCCTCACTTGATTGGTTATTTCCTTTGTTGTACAGAAGCTTTTTTGTTTAATGAAGTATCACCTGTCAATTGTTGACCTTAATTCCTAGTGACTGAAGTTTGATTTAGAAAGTCCTTTCCTGGACCTATATCTTGTAGGGTACTTCCTATGTTTTCTTCTCACAGTTTCAGTGTTTCACATTGAGGTCTTTGATCCATTTGTAGTTGACTTTAAAAATTTTACTTATTATTTTTATTTTATGTATACGAGCGTAGTGCCAGCATGTATATAAGTGTACCCGTGTTGTGCAGTGTCCATGGAGGTCAGAAAAAGGTGCTGGGTCTCCTGAAACTGGCGTTCATATGCTTGTTAGCCACCATATGGGTGCTAGGATTTGAATCTGAGTCTTCTGCAAGATCAGCCAGTGCTTTTAACTGCTGAGCCATCTCTCTAGTCCTGGAGTTGACTTTTGTGCAGGGTTATAGACATTAATTGTATCAAGAAGTGAACTAGAATCAGTTGCATTAAAAAAAATCACACAGGGCTAGGGAGATGCCTCAGTGGGTAAAAGCACTTGTTCTCCAAGTATGATGACCTGACCCCCACCTCAGATCTCACATAAAAATGGGATGTGGTAGCATACATCTGTAATCCCAGCACTCCTGTGGTGAGATGGGGGAACGGGACAGAAGAATCACCTAGAAGTTATTGGCCTAGCTAGCTTGGAGTTCTCAATGAAGAAACAGAAGAAAAAAAGAGAGACCCAGCCTCAAAAACAAGGTAGAAGGTGAGAACTAACTCCTGAAAGTTGTCTTCTGACTTACACATATACACTGTGGCATTCACACCCACCCCCACCCATCCCCACATAAAATAGCAATGGAAACACTGAAGTCCAAAATTTGTGCTGGCTCAGGTACTTAATGCTAAACAATCAAGAGTTTTGTTCTAAGTCCTTTGTGCTACGTTTTTAAGTTCCTACTCTTCCGTAGAGTCTAGAATCAATTTTTCTAAATCTCATTTTTAGTTCTTTTCATTCTGTGTGTGTGTGTGTGTGTGTGTGTGTGTGTGTGTGTGTGTGTGTGTGAGGGGTCACATTCTGGTCATTTTCCTAAGTCTGTTATTATATCTTCTTTCTCTCTGCCTTAGAATATTCTTTGGTTTGTTTGTTTGTTGATTTTTGATGTGTACACATAACTTAGGTTTTATTTTCTAGCTGTTAAATGGAATAGCATCTTTCTTTTTTAAATTGAAGTTTTGTGAACTTCCTATGATACATTTTGATCATGTTTAGACCTCCCTTCACTATCTGCACCCCTATTATAGCCCCTCCCATCAGATTTCATGTACTCTGTCATATATATTAAGACCTATTGAGTCGACATTGTGTCCCCAAATGTCCTTTGCTGTGTATCCATTCCCTGGTGCTTGGTTAACCACACCCTTAAAGACAACCATCTCTCTCTCTATTTATCTTCTATTTTAACTCTAAAACTTTTTGATGTGCTTGCAAACTTCTTTCTAAAATCAGAATACAGACAACCGAGAGTGAGGAAGGGCAGCAAAACAAGGACACTTGTTCAAACTGATTTCTCAGCACAGATTATTCTCTCACATACAGACATTCTAGTCTAGAGAAACCAAAACAAGTGGTCGATTCAGAAACAATGGGAGACCCAATAATGAAGTAGTTTTATTTAGTTAAAGGAGCTTTAGGTTCAGCTCATCAATGTTTCCAGAATGATCAAGCCCCATCAAGTTGACATAATCAGGAGGAAATAAACGTAATCAACCTCCACTTCTTTGGCAAACGAACAACACCACCATCATTTACTCAAGTCAGAATGTCTACAAACCCAGACGAACTGGGCAAGTAACCAATGATCTGTGGAAAGGAGCAAGATTGTAATTCTAGAAGCAACAGAACAAACCACAGCCAGGAGCCGAGGACTCCATCCTTGCTTCACTTTATAAGTGATGCGTTCTACGTGGTATTGATGTTGGAGTTGGAGGTCCAGCTCTAAGTGGTAAGTGTAGGTAATGGTACAGGGAAGATATACCTTTCATTCCTTCAGTAGTAATCTCCCACACTGTTACTACTTTATGTACATATGAAGCGAACCTTGGCAGTATGGGCAAAGGAAAGGAGCCTCTCCTGGGAACTGGGCATGAGGATTACTATAATGCTAGCTGTTGGTAAAGCTGGTTTTTCTTTTAAGACATTTAATCTAAGACTGTTTACTGCACTGTACAGCATTTCTTGAACTATAGGTTCAATGTATTTCAAGAAAGGAAGAATCTCTTTATTCAGAAGAACATAGGCATTTTTGTCTATCTATTCTTATCATCTTTCTTATTATAAAAAGTATTTATTACCTATATCCTAGTGATTTTTTGCTGATAGGAAAGTCACACAGGAAACTTTCCTGCATGAAGCTTAAGTAGATTATGCTTACTGAGCATTTACTATACTCCAAAACTTATACTAATGCGAGTTTTAATCTCTAAAACAACTATTCAGGGTAAGCATTGCTATTATTTTTTAGGTAAGAGTAAAGCTCTGTGGACTTCAGTAACTTACCAGAGGTTACAGAACAGTCAGCAGAGGCAGCAAAACTTAACTGTAACAATCTGGCTTCTGTTTCCAGCTACTGACAAAACTACCACAAGCCTAGCTGTAGATGTCATTGTCTAACCATGAAAGAAACAGCTTTCCTTCAACAAGAGCGAATGAGAAGGCCAACTGGGAAACAGCCCAACAGTAGGTTTTCTAAGGTGGGAACAAGGAAAACAACAATAGAAAGTGGTTGACTATATAACACCAGGTTACTTCAGGTTTCCTTCTTGTACAAGTCAAAGCCAAGAGGATTTGTTAAATCCACTCTGGTTTTTCAGGAAGAATGGGTATAATTTTTCAGGAAGAATGGGTATGTTTGGTGGGGGGGATTGGTTTGGTCTAGTCTGCTGGAGCCTAGAATGGAAACTCAGTCTAAAACAATGATCTGTAATTTTGTTCAACACTCTGAATGGAAAATTAGTAAACTGGACAGAGAACGCAGGGGTGACGGAAGATTAAGGCCTTCACATGGGAAGTCCTGAAAGACAGATTGCTCAGTTATCAGAGCCAGATTAAAATTCTGTTCATACTAGTTATTGGTGTGCTGGATAACAGCTTCAACTTGATACACCTGGGAGAGGGAACCTCAACTGGGTAATTTCCCCTGTTGGATTGACCTGTGGTCATGTCCGTGAGGCATTTTCTTAATTGTTGAGTGATAAGGGAATGAGGTTTCTAGCCCACTGTGGGTGGTACTTTCCCTCAGTAGATCATGCTGGATTATATAATAAAGCAGGCTGAGCACAGGTTCTGGGAGCAAACTAGTAAGCAGCATCCCTTTGTAGTCTGTGCTTTGATTCCTGCCCCTGCGTTCCTGGCCTGAATTCTTGTCCTGTTTTCCCTCAAGAATGAACAGTGATTGGGATGTATAAGCCAACTAAATCCTTTTCTCCCTAAGCTGAGTTTTGGTCAGAGTGCTTTTTCCTAGCAATAGGAAGCTGACCAGGACATTAGCTTTATAAGCATGTATATTAGCTATGTGTTTTTTCTGCTTAACCTATGGGTGCTGCTTTATCTGGAGAGAATACCTTTTGAAGACTAGTCAGTTCCCAGAAACAGTAGAGGACTCTTCTCCAAATGTGTTTTCAGCACACAAACCAGTCAGTCCACCACCATGTCCCATTCCTCTTCTATTAAGCTCTTAGTTATCCTTTACCTCACTCCAGGGCTAGGTACCAGACCCTCACCCACACATCTCAGAGCGCACTGAAAGATTTTGGCATATCCAATTCTGAATCTGCTTGCTTCCTTTCCTGCCTTGTCATCTGTCCCGTGAAAGATGCAAACAATCCTTTGCCCATGTTTTCCTCCTGTTCTCTCTGCCTCTTGACTGGCCCCGATGTCCTGTCCCGCCCCTCATGTCCCCTGTGTGGTGAATTATGTTCCCCGCTTTTAGAAAATGTAACAACTGTGTTCGTTAATGGAAGTCCTCTGGTTTTCTGGATTCAGTGATACCTGAATGATGCTAAAACAGACATTTAACACACTAGGGACATTTATATAGTCTTCCTGAACCTTAATTATTTTATGCTAAAGATATTAATAGTTGCCCTCATCATGATGTTTATCAGAAGTTTCTATGTTGAGAATGTGCATGGAGGGCTTTGCACAGCACCAGGCTTGTGTCAAGAGCACAACAACGAGCAACCTGTCCACATCATCCTTTAACAAGACTGTTGGTGGTGGTAGCAGTGTGCTTTCAGGGGCTAGACATGCCTGGTAGGCTCTGCCTTTCTGGTGGCTGGCAGAGAGTGAAACATAAAAAGGCTTGCTGAGTTTTGAATAATTTAAGTCATTTATTCTCAGAAAGCATTACAGCTAAGATTCAGTCTAACTATGCCAAGTTGGCTACATGACCAGAGTGCTACGAGTCATCAGCAGATGGCTGAGAAAAAAAAAAAAACACAGTTCTTTAACTTGTTTATTTTCTAGATAAAACATGTATGAACTTATCAGAGAGTCACACCAACAGAAGCAGAAAATTCTTCTATGCATCCTTTTCTCAATCATGTCCTATATACTTTTGAGAGTTTGGAGTTTGGGATCTATCCTTTAAGAAAAAAATATGATGCATCTTTTAAAATGAACTAAATAATAAATGTGCTTCCTCAAAACCTGATGTCTGCAGGGGACAGACAGCTGCTGTGCTAAGTCGAAAAAATGTGATCCCTTACGAGCAGCCTTTCTCTAATACTCTTCCATCCTAAATTTTTTATTCTAATTGTGGATCTGAGAGGTGCAGCCTAGCATGAAGTTCCTGTGAGTGAAGCAGAGCCCCTCTCAGGAAGACTTTGGACTCAAATGACAATTAGGGAATAATGAGATGCTCTGAGCTTCTGTCCCATATGCACAAGCCTTGATCTGCCTCCAGAGTGGCTGCTTCGCCTGTGCTGGGGAAACGCTGCCTGGTGCCCCAAAGAGAAAACATCGCTGTTGAGAGCAGAGCCTGTGGTATCTGGCAAAGATTCCTTGGGAACCTGCAATTCTCTACAGTGCTTCTAAATTTATGGTAGCAATGGGAGAACGGGATTATCAGAGAGGAAATGGAATCCTGTATGAAATTTCTAAATGGCCCAATGGGCCAGGATCACCTCCTCCGTTTAATCTTCCTTCTCCTGCCTTCTCTATGCACTGAGGCTGGCTGGTTTTAAGAGGCAATGTCAGCTCACCTTTTGTAGGTTACAGAACTCCTTCCACAATCTTCTGCCAGATTGTTTCTCTTGTGTTATGAAACTCATCCCTTATTTCACATATAGGGCAAGAGCTGAATTTTGCCACAAAAAAATAATTTTTTATTCTTATAAACATATATTTTTGAGTCAGGGTCTCCTTGAAGTCCCAGTTGTCCTGGAACTTGCTATGTAGACCAGGCTAGCCTGGATCTCACAGAGATCTGTTTGTCTCTTCTGGGATTGAAGTCATGAGCCACCACACCTGATCCTCTATATTCTTTAAAATTTTCTTTTGGATTTATTTATTTTTATTTTATGTCTATGAGTGTTTTGCCTGAATGTAAGTCCCCCTGTGTTTTGTCAAAGCCCACAGAGGCCAGAAGAGGCGGGATTCCTGGAACTAGAGTTCTGAATGGTTATTAGCTATTACGTAGGTTCTAGGAACTGAACTTGGGTCTTATACAAGAGCAAATCAGTGTTTTTAACCATTGAACCATTTCTCCAGCACCAAGTTTTTGTATATTTTACATGTACAAAGCTTACATTTTATGTATAACTAAAATTGGTCCCATTTTTCCAACATTGGTTAATTGCTAATATTCCCCTGAAAAATAATCCATAAGTAATATTTAAATAATTTATTTAATGCCTATTCTGTATTGGCCACTGTGCTAAATTAGCCACACATCACCTTTAATCCTTAAAAAAATTCTCCAAGTCTAGATACGTCCATTTTACAAATAAGAAACTTAGGTTCAGAGAGCTTAAAGAACAAAAGTTACTCATGAATTTTGGCGCACAAACTCTATATCCTGGGTATTTTTTTCTGTTACATTTGTATTTCAAGTTACTATTATTTCCAGAGAATTTCTTAGATTAAGTATTTATTTAGGTAATTTAATGATTTGTTTACATATTGACTTGGTTGTGCATAAGTGCTTATTTGATAATTCACACCATTGATGCCCTTGGATATGAAGAAAGAAGGAAGGCTGGCTTTTCTGGTGAGTTCAGACCTGCCTGGTACAGGGGCATTTCTTTGGAAGGCAAGTGTTTTAGTCTTGCTTGGCCTCCAACTTGAATATCTAACTTTTTTTTTTTCTCCTTTCCTGTGGAAATATTTCTGTTTAAGCACGAGGACCAGGCTCCCTCCTGACACCCCCAAAGCTCAGCAAGGAAGGCAGATGTTATGTGATTTGTGAAGGTCTGGAATCAGGTGGACTTTTTGATGAGCCATTTAATTTGGGGTTTAGCACTCTCTCATGCAGCAAACACCGCTGAGCTCTGGATAATGCCTAGGATCCAGGCCTTTAATCATCGGATGCTTTTTCTGTCTTGTTAAGGTGGCTTTTTCCGCTTATCATGTAAAACAATAAGAATTATCAGAGAGAAAGCTAGTTGAATGCCAGGGAACAAGGACTGCAGAAGCGCTGCCTAGAGTTTAATGAGAGTCACCCACAAAGGACTCATGCTAGGGTTAAACAGTGAAATGCCAAGAGGGAGAAGTCTCCCCGCTTCCTGAAGAAGCAAGAAATCAAAGCACAGCCAGTCTCTTGCTAAACTCCTTTTATCAGCAGCACACATTCACCAACTGCCATTGTGGGTCTATTTTTACAGCAGATGGTCTGGCCCCTACCCCAGCTTGTCACAAGGCCTAATGCTGAGAACCTCGAAACGGCTCAGGACCTGCACCCCTCTGTGGGCTCTGCTGCTTAGCAGTGAGGACAGGCTCTTCCAGGCTGCATGTCACAGATTTGTTATGAGGATTTTACTTGGTAAGGAAGCACTCAGCTTCCATTATCTCCCTAATACTTTTGGAATACAAAAGATAAAGTTTGTGTTAGAAAGAGAAAAGGAGGAGTATTGCAGATTGCAAAGCAGGATGGTCAGCTTTCCTAACGTAGTTTGGCTTTTAAAAAGGAAACCAAGTCTGCCTAGGCTCAGAAAAGAGACTGTACCCACCTCTCTAGCGGGAGATGAGTGGCATGGTGCCCCAAGTTAAAGGGCTTCCTTGGTCGTTTCCTTGTAGGCTCTGACAAGAGGTATTCAGGTGGAGGAGAGCTGAGAAATGGAGGGTAGAAGGATCAGGTTCAAGGGAAGTTGCTTGGCTGTTGTCTAAATGTGTCCTCATCTATGCTAGGCTGATCAGACTAAATAAAGTTGTCCGAAATCACTTTTTGTCTGGTTTTATGAAAAAGTTAAAAAGCAGAAAGAAAAAACCCCTAGAAAATAGAATGATTCATATTTCTTACTGCAAATTAACCCCTGTTAAATCTTGGTATATTTGCCTTAACAATAAGCTCCTACTTCACACCTATCAGAATGACCAGAATTCAGAATACCCACACCACTAAGTGCTGGCTAGGACACAGGGCAAAAGGAGCACCACCCACTGAGTGTTGGTGAAAAGCAAACTGGAACAGACACATTGGAAATCATGTTGGCAGGTTCTTAAAAAACTAAAAGTACCCACAATTCAAACGAGCTGAAAGTTTGTGTTTATATGAGTATTTGCATGCAGTTTATTTATAGCACTGTTTTCATAATGGCCCCAAACCTGGAACCAAACAAGATGTCCTTTAGTAGATTAATGAATAAATAAAAAACTGTGATGAGTGCAGATGGTGAATATTAATCAGCTAAAAAAGAAATGCTCTGCCAAACCATGAAAAGATGAGGACATTTAAATGCACATTGCTAGGTGAATAGCTAATCTGAGAAAGCTGTGCTATATAGCTCAGACTATATAATATGTAATATTCTGGAAAAGACAAAATTGTGAAACAAAACTAGAAAGTCAAAAGGTCAGTGGTTACCAGTGGTCTGGGAGTAGGAATCAGTGGAAAACAGAGACTTTTAGGGCTCTAGAACTGTAGGGGAGATACTTGTTGCTATGACTATGTATTCCCTCAGACTTTAACATTGAAACTTATCTCAATGTGACGAGTATAGAGAGGTGAGGTAATGACATGTCTCAAGAGTGGAGTCTGCGAACAGGGTAAATGCCCTGGAAACAGCCCTCGGAAAGCTGTCTGTCCCCTTTTGTCATTCAGTATTTGACATTTTGTTATTGTAGTCCAATGAACTAACATACTACCACACATATGTCAAAGCCACAGAAAGTCCAACCCTGGGAGAGCCTAAGTGGGAGTTCTGGGCTTTGTACGATGATGGTCAGCGAAGTCTCATAAGTTGTATCATGTGGGAGTTGAGAGTGGGTGAACATGGATGGTGAGAGGAGGGCAGCAGACGCAGGTGCTGTCTGTACCTCTGTTCCTTTCCAGGTTACTCTACACTTAAAATTGGTTTAAAAATAAAGTCCATTTTCAGAAGGAAAAGGACAAGGATAAAATGCTTGGCAAAGAAAAATTAATTCGGATGTTATTTTCTAGACATCAATAGATTTATAAGTAGAGGAATAAAGATAAATAGATGTAAATACTTGTACAAAGATATTTTATAAAGTAATTTTCTCTTTTACTGTGATCATTTTAGTTAGCATACAAAATGATGGATTTTATTATGACATTTACAGAGTACATGCTATTAAAATAAAATGTTTAAATCTAGTTGGGCATAGAATTCAATGGTAGAGCATTTGCCTAGCATCCACAAGGCCCTGAATTTCACTACCAGCACTGGACTAAAAAGAGTCTAAACATAATTTAAGTTGAAAAGAATGGCTGAAAAAGTGAAATTAAATAATTTAAGAAATTCCTAAAGGATCTAGCTGTGGTTTTTAAAGATACCATGGAGCTCCTTGTACAGGCGGGGACACTGGGCTTTTCTTCAGAGGCCCAAGGCCCTCAACCATTCTATGAACTCTCCTTTCCTCTGGATTTTGGCTTCTGGCATTCCTCTCTGATTGATGTTTACAATAGTAACACTTATTTAATCATAATTGGTTATTTAATCAATAATTGGTTTTATTTCTATATTTAAAGAAAGTGATTTGATTCTGTTAAACAATGTGCAAGGGGCCGGGCCTTTCTGGTTTCCAGCACCAGGCACCAGAAGATCAGATCACAACACAAAAGAGCCAGCCATTCATATGAGTTGTCACACAATTAGACCAAGCTCAGAAACAGGCGAGTTTTCCCCAACACAGGAGATCAGCTGAGCAAGGACGCATCCTCTGTTGGAAGCCGATAAGGCAAGTGACTTAGAAATGATTAAGCACTTGTTCCTTATTTCTGTTTTCTTCAGCGCCTTCCAGGCTGGAAAGCCATCTGCCTCCCAACACTCTGTCTCACAGAATGCCTGCTGCCCAGTCTAGAGACGCAGACAGAGTCAAAGTCAATTACAGCTCTAAATCTATTGTAATTTTGTCTTTAAACAGTAATCATTGAACAGCTGCTTTTTCGTTCCTGTCACTTCCCCCATCACACCTATTGTTATTAATTTATCCATTTATTTTTTTACTTTGGACAGTTTGCTTTCTCTCCTTTTTTTAGTGTGTGTGTGCACGCGTGTGTGTACATGTGATATGTGTGTGTACAAGTGGAAGTCAAAGGCAACTTGTGAAAACTGGGTCTCTCCTACTACGTGGGTTGTAGGGATCAGACTCGTGCTGTGAGTGGCGGCGGGGTCTCTACCTGCTGACCTATCTCTCTGCCCCACCCGTTCTTTCTTTCCTCACTTTTTCCTTTCCTCCGAGGAATTTCTACCTTTCTCCTTTTCTTTCTTGTTCCCCATTTTCTTTTCTTATGTTTTTCCAGGTGCCTGGATTCTTTTATTTTTCACGCTTCCCCCTTTTGAGAATCTCTGTCTATACACTGTATTTGGTCTGACAGAGGTGATTAACGTTTAGAGTTGCTCCACAGATGATGTGTGCCGTTTTGCTTGATTTTTTTCTTTTTCTATGCTCCTGGTTTTTTTTTTTCACCATAAGTATGAGAACAGTGTACCTTGTATTATTTTTGATTTTCTAGAGCTGGAGAAAATGGAAATGAGATAGGTAAAAGCAAATCAAGCGGGTGGGGATTCTTATAATAAATGAGATGTTTTCTTTCTCCTGAGATTATCACAACAGGAATTGAAGAGTAGTAATTCACTCCTCCTCCTTGGAGCTACAGTGACCTGGTGGCAGTCTTCCAGTATGCATCCCCCTAGAGAGAGAGAGAGAGAGAGAGAGAGAGAGAGAGAGAGAGAGAGAGAGAGGTTCCAGGATGCACTGTGCCTGGTGAAGAGGGGGCATCATTCCTGTGAAGATGTCCACATCATTATTAAACTCCAGTACATACAACCATGTATCTCCAAGAAGGTCAGTGTCCAACTTTACTTTTTCCTAGTTCATATCATGAATGTTTCCTGTATTCTTTCCCAAATTCTGTCTTTATAATCCAGAAATTCCAAATTGCTCTCATGTGCAGATCGCTCACTCTCTGGGAACCCCAGAAGCTAGAAGAAATATCTTCCATCATCCAGTCACATTTAGTTAACACATCACTTGATGTTCTCTGATCAGATAGGACAGAAAAAGCCACTTTGATTTCTAATCTAAGAAAAATGATTTGTAAGTCACAAATTCACTACTTTGACCCAAGCTACATGGAAAACTTGGGACTTCCCTAGGGAAAAAGGTCGTCTTGGTTAAATTAGATCAAATCTCATGATAAGGATTTTTAACATCAAAATTCTTCTTGGGACAATATAAATATATATTTAATGGTAAAGACATTTGTAGAAAAGTTATCATGAAAACGGAAGCAATCTCAACATTTCCAAATAGAGAAATAATCATGTAGAAAATAGTAGCTTCTTTAAAAATTTTTTGCAAATTTCATTTAGATCCCTTCCCCTATCTGCACTTCCCATTATTGCTCCTCACCAAGTTTAATGTACTCTCTCTCTCTATATATATATTTATTTTTATAAAATAAAAAATATATTTTAGCCTATAGAGTTCAATTTGTGTCTCCAAATGTCCATTCATGGGAGGAGCCCGGGTAACCTGCCAGGAGCTCCATGCTGTTTCTGTCCCTCCCAGCAGCTGCTGTTGACATAATTTCCTTAGTTGGGTTTGGAACTTCTTACCCACTTCCTTATGTCTGTGCTGTTTTTTTTTTTTCCTTCTGGTTGGAGCATGCATGGGACCTGAGCATGCTATCACCATTGCTGTGAGTTCATATGAGCAACTGACCCTCTGTCTGGAAGACTGTTTCCTTGTGATCATTCACCACCTTCTTACAATCTTTCATCCCTCTCTTCTACAATGATCTCTGAGCTTTGGGAGGCAGAAGTTTGGTATAGGTGTCCTATCCAGAGATAAGTAGTCTGCAGCCTTTTATTGTCTCCGCATTGGCCAGTCATCGTTCTCTGTGCTAATCATCACTTGCTGTATAAGGATGTTTCTCTGCTGAGAGTTGAGAGATACATAAATCAGATGGAAAGAAATCCCATGCTCATTGGTAGGATCATAAAACTTAAAACCCTGTGAAACAATACAGAGGAAGCTGTGGTAAGTATCCTACCAAGCTGTCTGGTCTGAGGGTCGGATCCACAGTTCACTATCTCCTCAGTTGCCCCTTCATACAGTATCTGCAGGATGAAGGCAGCGAGGGACCAAATGAATGAAAGGATGGATCTACTTTCCTAGGAGAAGTAGAAGTTGGTAGATTCTGAAGTATAGTCAGTTCCCAGATACCCTGTCCAAATACTGGCCCACATTTGAAGGACACTTCAAACTAGGATGCTAGAACATTTTTTTCCTTCTCTCAATTGAATATGAGATTTATGCGACTTAAATGAATCCAGGCCAGTTATAAATCTCAAAAGGAATACTGCAACATTGAAATTCTACCAACTTCTGAGCAGCCACTTGCTTTTTTCTTCACTCAGCTCCTAATTACTATAAAATTTTGACAAGTAGTTCACACATTCAAAAATCCCTGCTCAGCTCTTCACAGATTCTCTCAATGCTTTAATCATCTTGGTCCTGTCAGGTGTGTGAGCGCACAACCAGGGAGGTGTGCCCCATCCAGTCAGGGCTGCAGAGGCCTCATGCTTCTGTCTTTCAAGCCTAGAGAGGTAGACAGGGTACAAAGCGAAGCACAGCCATGAAGCCGGAGTGTTTCTTCAAAGACTAGCTGAGATTTAATGAAAGAGGAAACTTTTTATTAAGTTGAAGAATCAGAGAAACCCCAAACTAGTTGGAGATATTTTACTTTCAGAGGAGTCAGGAAATGGCAACTTTTGAATCAAAGGAAGTTCATGATTTTGAACACATGATCAGATATTTTTAAAGTATTTTGCAAGGGTTCATGCAAAATTGCACAGGAGGAAGATATGATGTTTCTTATTTCCCAAGACTTTATATTTTATTCATCTCATCCTCAGAACTTTGTGAGCTGTTTGAGTTACCCTCAGTGAGCTAAGGATTCATAAGGAAGAGTCATTCATTCATTTAATTCATTCATTCATTCACTCGGTATATAGGATAGGGTCACTCTGCTAGGTGCAGATGGACAGGCATGCAAATAAATGGATGAATAAATGCAATAAATTGTGCTCTGGCTAGTTATTGGGAAAGTACATCTAGTTGGAATCCACATCATTCACTATGATAAAATAAATTTTAATCAGATGTTTATATGGCTCCATTTGAACTGGTACTAAGAGACCCAGCATAAATCTCCACATCTCCATTTCTTGAATCCTGAAAGCAAATAAAAATAATTCAAGAGTCTTCTGTTGTGAGAAAAGACTTGAAGATCTTCCAGTATGTGAAGGGCCACGTCTGCAGAAGGAGGGTTAAGATTATGAACTGTGGGCTCAGCTGCCTGTGTTTGCATACCAGCTCTGTTCCTTTTAGCTGTACCAGTGTAGTCATGTATACTTAACTCTGTTCACTGTAGTTTCATCATTCTGAAAGGTAGATGGTAATAGTACATAAAGGGATTCTGAGTGTTACATTAAGATGCATAAGACACAGAGAATGCTGCCTGGTCCATAAAAGATACCACATAGTTGCAGGTTATCACTATTAGTTAAGGAATGTCATTTCTCAAATGAAATACACCATGAAAAATGATATACAAATAATGTCAAAATATAAATATGTTCATGCATATGGTGATACACAATAACAGACACACATATGAAACTTTCAGAGGTATAGATGTTAAATTGCTAATAATAATCCTTAAGAACAAATTGTTTCAACCAATGAAGAAAGAATTAAGAAAAGAAAGCATCAAGTGAATTCTATTCATTCAAGGAAAATGTCAATTTCTGGGTATGATTTAAGATTCTTGAGATACTTGAGGCAGCCCATTAGTGTGTGGGGCACTGTTCCAGTAGATGGCTAATTGAATAGTATATATTAGGTAAAGTAATATGGGCCAGATGATAGTGGGTCTTAGCACTGAGCTAATGGAATTGGACTATTACCATTTTTACATAGTGGGTGATAGCTCTGCGATAACAGAGTTGGACCAGTACATTTTTCCTGTGACTTTATACTTGTCTTTGCATGGTCTTGATATGCTTGGTGAAAATAATTTTACCATAGACACCTGAATTTATTTCTAGACTTGTAATTGGATTCTATTGCTCTGTTATGGAGGTACAGCATTGGCTTGATTCCTGGAGCTTTTTAGTAAGTTTTGATATCGAAAGAACAAATCTTCCTACTTTGCTCTTTGTCAAGATTTTTTTTTTCGAGTCTTATGAGTTCCTTTAGAATTCCACATGAATATGAGAATCAGACTCACAATCCAAAAGTACTCAGTGGGTTTCCCACGGGAATTACCTTGAATTTTGAGATGGTCTGGTAATTGCTGACATGTTAATCAGGGCTCCCGATTCAGGTACCTGGGGTGGTTTTCCTTGTGTGTGGGTCTTTCTTTTGATAATGTTCTGTGGTTTTTAGAGTATGCATTTTGTGCTTGTTTTTGCTGCTTATTCCTAAGTGCTCATTCTTTTTGATGTCCCAGTAGATGGACTTGTTTTCCTTACTGGGTGTGGATTGTACAGTGTAAACATGTACAGCGCCTCCTTGCGTGTTGATCTTGCATCCTGATGTCTGTTTGAACTCATTAATCTTTTTTACCTCTGATGGGTATTTTGATGATTCTGTTAAAACATTGCATATATATTTATATCAATTTCAAGCAGATAAGTTTTATTGCCCTCTTTCCAATTTGTATGTCATATATTTCCTTTTCTTGCCTAATCCCTCCTGCTAGTCTCTAGTGCAACGCTGAAAAGTGATGGAGTGGGTTAACATCCTTGTTTAGTTCCTAATATTCAGGGGTAAAACTAGCCTTTTCCTACTTCGTATAATGTTAGCTATACATTTGTCACAGATTCCCTTTATCAGATCGAGGAAGTTTCCTCCATTCTGACTTTGTTGAGTGTTTTCCTCTGAGACAGGACTAGATTTTATAATTTTTTTCCGTATCAATTTCGATGCCCCGTGATTTCTGTGCTTCTGTCTGCTATGCGGTATTACCTTAATGATTTCCTGTGTTGAACTATCTCAGACTTTGTTAAAGAACCGAAATGTATATATTCTTTTGTGTCTGACGTCTTTTATTCAATATCTTTCGAAATCCATACATTTTTCTATTAGTCCTATTTGTATCATTAAATTACTCTCAAATTACAGGCTTATATTACATGTAACCATTTTAGCCAACAATCACTAAGTAAGTCATAACTTTTAAAAAGTTATGTCATGAGGCAGCTCATTAATTTTTATCTCAATTACTTGAATTTGGGCAAAAAAATTTCTATCTTGATTATTTTCCAAATTCTTTGAAATGAACAAGTTCAACATTAAATTAGGAAGTACCTAAGAACCTACCAATACACTGATAAGGTGCAAAGATATGAATGAAAATTTATCAGCTCCCATTTTTTAATGTTTACAGCCTGATGGGGAAATTAGATCTGACTGTCTATGTATGGCTTTCTCAAGCTACCATCTAGCCAGGTAGTATAATATGATCAGGGATTTGGGCACTGAGCAGACTGAATTCACATCTCAATACTAGCCATTTACAGCTCTATAATTTTTAAAGTTTTTCTTAATACCTTTGAATCTTATTTCAGTCTTATACACTAGAAATAATGATATATGTCACATTTATTGTTATGAAATGTATTGATTACACAAGCATCAAGGCAGAACCGACACACAGAGGTTAATTAATGGCTACAACTTTTACAAGACTTTCTAAAATTAAGATACAAGGAAGAGATGACGAGAGAATGTTATGACATAGCTGAACATAATGGATATTTTTCTAATATGTTCTTACCTAAAGGGGGAAGGAGAGAGAGAGAGAGAGAGAGAGAGAGAGAGAGAACAGAGGGAACAGAAAGAGAGAGAGGAAAGTAGAGAGGGAGAGAGAAAATATTTCATAGTTAATATTATAAGACATTGAGGTGTGAATGTGCAATCTTTAAAAATAGACAAGAAGAAAAAAATCAGGCGTTTCCACATCCAGCTGTTTTTCTTTCAATATACAGCAGTGATGCTGTTTTAGCTTTAGCCTGCTCTTACAGAGGATCTAAACCTATGGTGATAGCCTTCTGTATTTCCACGCCAGGTAACTCAAGCAAAATTCTGCTGCAGTATTAAACAACTCCCTAAATGTCAATGTCTTCCAGAGTTTAGTTTTTATTACACGTCCATCAAGGATCATATATCATCTGTTGTCTTCATTCTAGACAGAAAAGGAAGAAATGATACCCATACAGCACATTTCCAATATCAAGGCAAGGGAAAGGAAAGCAATGGCTCCAAAACTCCCACTTAGTAGTGCACACTTCTGTCAGTAGGTTATTAGCCAGAATAAGTTATAGCCAAAATTAAAATCAATATACTGGAGAATAAAATCCTCCCACAAGAAAAATTAAAGAATATGTTTGTAATAAAATAAATCATCAACCCTCTCACACACAAAAGAGGAATCGTGAATTAAAGAAGTACCAGTATGTATAAGGACAGTCAAGATCCAAATTAATATTTATTCTAATTTCAGTAGTAGGAAAGTCAAGTTTCCCGACACTTTATTTCAACAAATGAGAATTCTCTCATACTTGCCCAGGGCATCTGGATGCATAAGCATGGAGCCCTGACTTTTTGTCATGCTGTCAAAGAAGTTTACCGACATGGATTATGATGCTATAAAATACTTAGGTAATCATTGAAACCCACTCTCAAGAAGAATTCCAGAAGTCTAAAAAACGTGTCAGAAAAGAATTAACATTAGAAAGTGCAATTCAGCTGTGACAGTTCAGCGGGCTCACTACTGACATCTACTGGATGGGAAGCTAAGCACAGAATGTAGTTGATTGGGAAGAACTGATGTTTTGGTTCGGAAGTTGCTAATCTACAGTATCACAGCAAGCAAGCTACTTTACTGTAGTGTTTTATTGCAAATGCAACCAACCCCCTGTCAGTACAAACTACAATATTCACCTACTCCATGTGAGTGTTGTGACACGTGATTCTTAAGTGCTTCCAATATTGGGATTATTTGTTGTAGCAGACGCGGAATCAACTATGTATGTGTAATATTCCACCGTAACCTATCTTCAAAAACTCTGAAGGCTCTGAGAGTTTTCCATAAGTTAACAAGTTAGCTTAATACAATATTATGGATGCTGATGGTTTTATGGGACTCCTGGCTCAGAAAAGCTGAACTTGCAGTACTAGAGGTAGCTAGGATGTGAGTAGTTTTTGTACTGTACCTCCAGGGCCCAGTTTGTACAGGGTTATATGATAAGGAGCACAAAGGCCCTGAAACATGCTGTGGTTTGTGATAGGCGAGGAACTCCATGCCTAGGGCCCGGTATTTTGTAATGGACAATAAGCATGCTTGGTTTTTGTCTCACAGGAAGGAAATAACTTCACGTTTATACATAACAAAGAGAAAAAATTCTTGCCATCAAATATAATTTTCTTCAAAATTAACATTTTATTCTCTAATTTTTTGAGTATTTAATGATTGCCAGAAAGGAAGCAAATATAGGTATGTCTATTTGATGTTCTTTTTATTTCTAATTGGCATCAATTATTGATGAATGGATCCCTAAAGGGAGCAGAGAGTTCCAGTTCAGAGCCTTAAATTTCAAGGAATGAAAAAAACCCAAGTAGTTTATAAGAGGAGAGAAACTGAGTTTCTACCAATTTTGTTCACAAAGTTTTTATTTTTCCATTTGTTAGCTCAATTTCCCCTACCAGTATTATCAAAATGCCCAGATGCCCTTTTCTTCTTAACTAATCTTACTGATTCTTGCATGCAGCCTTTTATGTAACAGAAAGACTTATCTTGCTTAGAAAATAAGATCCCAAATACACAATTTACTGAAGATGCAAAGAACCCGCAGTGTTTGCCATCTTAACAGAATATACAGTTACGTACATTGTTTATGAGAACCTAGAGTAAATTCCACCCATACAAATATTTGACTCCAATAACACTGATTCACGGCAAAGAAAATACCTATAATCAAAGCTGCTTTGATTTTCCCATGAAATGACAATGTCATTGTAAATCGCTCTGGGAATCTGCTTGAAGAGGTGGGGGAACAGCGAGAGAACTGTGATCGTCCCTGGTTTGCTGTGGCTCTGCTGTCCCATAGGGATGTCCCCTGAACATATTATTTCTTTAATGTCCAAGGTTTAGATTAGCTTTATGAGCTCATATCAGCACAACAAACAGACTCAGGGGGAAAATGTCTCTGAGGAGGAAATATTAATAGTTCAAATAATTCCCAGCTGCTCCGAGGAGATAAGATAGGAAGAAATGAACAGAAGACTGGATGTAGATTGAACAAGAGATAGCAACTACATAAAATGCTGTTTTAGGAAGGAAATGACCTGCAATTCTCCATTTGGATTCACCGTTAGTCTTTGATTCAGTGATTTGCTACATACAGCAAAAAAACCCATTTTCTTAGTCACTCATCTTCCAAAAGCACCTGCCTTTTCAGTCTCAGAACGTATACTGTACTGCAAAGTCAGCTGAGAGGGCAGCATTAAGTAACTGCAGTGTTTGCTTTCTTTCTTTCTTTCTTTCTTTCTTTCTTTCTTTCTTTCTTTCTTTCTTTCCTTCCTTCCTTCCTTCCTTCCTTCTTTCTTTCTTTCTTTCTTTCTTTCTTTCTTTCTTTCTTTCTTTCTTTCTTTATTTCCATCCCTGCTGGAATTTCCTCATCCACAAAGGGGACTGCATTCAGTGGTAAATAAAAAATATATTTTTTAATAATAAATGTTTATTCAGAGAGTTAAAAGTACAATGTAGAGTGAAATATATATTTCTTTGGAGTAATCATTGATTTTTTTGTTGGACTATTGTTCTTAATTTTGGTGGGCAATAAGAACTGAGCCTCATCCTGACTGTCTTCTCTTCATCCTCTGTTACTCCTTCTTCCGTGTGTAGTGCTGTTTCCCTGGTAGTCCACCACGGGCACCAGAATGGTGACTGCCATTTTATAAAAATGGTGTCTATTCACCTTGTAGCAAAACGTGATCTCTTTCACTGCACAGTATTTGACAGAATAGAGGAAAGATAACAGGAAGTATCTAACAGTTAATGCTTACATGTAATGAACTCTCAAGTCATTCAATGGCTTTTGCTCTGCATTGACAGCTCTGGTAGCAGTGACTTTGACACTCTGTAAGGTGATAAGAGTTAATGTTGAGCTTCTCTGAGTTTCTTTTTGGGGCTACAATGCCTGCTTTTTTCTAAGGATGTGAATGGCCTATTCTGTTTCTTTCATTGAGACTGCCTTTAGCTACAGATCTCTTCACAGAAACTGTGTTTTACTCCCAAGGCTCTAATCAGTGCTAGAATTCTGGTCTTAATTTTATAGACTAGTTGTAGGATACTGCAAGTCCCTGCTCACTCCATGAGGCCTGGGACGCGTACCCTGTCATCATGGCCTCTCTGTGAGATCAGGATTCTGATGTTGTGATGGAAAGGACATTTCAAAACTTCATCTATGGGAAAGTCATCTTTTGCTCAACAGCTTCATAGGAAATACATTGCATTCCAGTCTATAAGTCAATTCAAGATGGTCTTTTTGACTATGGGATGCTTTGGTTTGACCTTGGGCACTTTCCAGTTATTCAGAGAGTTGAGGGCTCTCAGCATCCTCCATCCATACTTATAACCAGAAAGTTGGTTACACTGAAAACAAATTCTGCCACACACACATCATTAATTAGCAGTCATGTCCCCACACAATCATAGAACATTTCAGTATATTAATGGACTTTGAATCTTCTGTCTATTCCGGTTCCAATACCACCCAAAATGATCATTACAGACAGATGTGGTGCCATTCTACAGGCAGTATTTATTTCACAATTAGGGCACATGTTGAAATTCTGTGACAGGTGGTTGTAATAGCTAACTTTGCTTGTCAGCATGACTGGGTCACAGGTACTGAGCTATTTGGTCAAATAATATTATACATGTTTCCATGAATGTGTTTTGATGCCTTTAATACAGTAATTACTCTCTAATGTTTGTGAGGCTTTTCCATTCAGTGGAAGGTTGGCCTAGAACAAAAGAATGACACTCCCCTGTACGGGAGACAATTCCTCTACTGACTGTTTTGGCCTTGGACATTGGACTTTGTGCCTTAGGACTGGGCCTGTTTTGGCCTTGGACATTGGACTTTGTGCCTTAGGACTGGGCCTGTGACATCTCTTCTTCCTAAGTCTCAAGCCCACCAACTGCAGATTTGCGAATTTGACAAAATTTGCAGCCCTGTAATGTCATGGCTTTCTCTCTCTTTCTTTCTATTTTACTTCACAGTGTCTGTGTGTGTGTGCAAACACACACACATATGCACTTCCATACCCAAACACTCTCACACCCACATTGTGGGTTCTGTTTCTCTGTGTAATCCTAATCAATAGAGATATTAAAAATAGGTCTAATTTCAGAGCTGAAGTCTAAAGCAGCATTTTGTAGTTCTGAGCTGGTTGGCTTGGCTGATTCTTATTCTTTATTCTTACAAAGGTATTGGAGTGGGGCATATTTCTAGGAGCAGTAGCTAGTTCTCTGAGTCCAAGTCATCTTTTGCATGGCTCGGTTCATCAATGTAAATGTTTTATCCCTTGTATCTTGAGTTTTAAGGACTGTGGGGTTGATTAGCGATAGAGACAGCTGAGTCTTTTAGCCTGTTTTCCCATTAAAGAAATTTTAAATGCTCATTACCTGTCCCAGTTATAGCCTAACATAGACTTGTAAGGTATTTAAAATCAAGTACAGACAATATAATAGAATGAGCTCCTTCATGTAGACACATGGCCAGAAGAACCCTTCTTGTACAAGTTGGTAGTTTCCGATCAGCACCACGAGCAGGAGGCTTTCCTTTCTTATTGTTCAACATTCTGCATTATGAATCTGTCCAAGAAATATGACATCTCTTATTTTGCACAAGATAAGATATTCACAGTCACTCCCTATTATCAGTTCTTCAAAGAATCTCTAGAGAGAAGTATCTAAATGTGACATATTCTAACAGACTTGTGTTCAGAATTTACAGCTCCAAGCTTTCCTGAGATACCCCATTCCATTGCTGGAGGATAAATGTATTGTGAAAAATTTCCTGGGAGGAAATTTCTGAAGAACTGGCCAATTCACAGATGCAGAACAGACACCCCCTGTACATTATCCCTGCCTCCCCGTCAGATAGCTCTTTCCTAGTGCATCCAGATTCACATCTAGCCCTTGAAAACCCCCCTAAACTTGTTCATTTTTCTATATTTCATTCTTAAAATACCACAGAGTTATGAGCCATCCTTGTTGCGAAGCCCTGGCATTCATAGATGAGACTGACCAGGGACTGAGGTGTCTACCCTGTCAGGACCACCTCTATATGTTAGCAGAGCCAATGCTGGTCACTTTTGCGTCTGAAGCCACTTGACTCAGTCATCAGGAACTGAGTTAGGCTGTCATTAATCACCCATTAACTGCCCTGGCTTGCAGCTTCAGGGCTAGCAGCCAATTTAAATTCCAAAAAGAACAGATGAAAGAAACTGCTTCAAACCGAAGAGCATATATCCTAACAGGGTACCTATTCTCTGAAGGTGGCACCTGCCACAGGAGAGACATATAGTAAAGTGAAGTCTGAATCTACCTGGATGTCCTTCCAGGGAACAGCTGGCTCCCTCCCTTGTCTCCTCACATGCTGTCAGGCTGTCAGGAAGCCACAGTCCCATTATGAGTTTTAAAAGTGTCATAACAATATACTCCTTAAGGGAACTCACTGACTCTTATTTGTGCTAAAATTTGGATTTTTCTTTGGGATATAGTCTGAAATTGAATCACTACCACCTGATTTCCAGGTTCAGCCAACTAATGTACCAATATAAGTTTTCATAACTTTCATAATATACCAATCAGTTACTATTATTTGATGGACATTAGCAGCCTGTTTAGTTAAAATAACTAACCTGGAAATAATAAAGTAGATGCACTTTTTCTAAGGAGAATCTAGTACTAAACCTCTGTGACCTAACTAGATAGATTGTCATAGCACTTTCTAGATCTGAGAGGCAGCCAGTGGATGAGAAAGCATGGTGATATTATTAATATTAATATTAATATTATGAACTTTGCTCTTGCATCTTTGATTCTATTGTGGAGTGTAAGCCCCTGCCAGGTTTGGATATGGTGGAAGCCAGGCTGCTGTGTTTCGGCCTGAGTTCCCAGAAGGCCAGGAGGAAAGGGCTGGCTGAAGAAGCAATTTGAAGTGGGTGGGATCTGAGGGCAGCAGGAAAACAGCCGGTGGCAAGAGCGTGATGCCCCGCCTCCTCAGCCCAAAGGGGACGGAGTTTAGATGATCCTACAGCACTGCAGAGGTGGGGCGGGGGTGAGGGTGGGGGTGGGGCAGGGGTGGGGGTGGGGGGCGAGGGGAGGCACAGGGCTGTTTAATACTCAGATTAGTAGATCAGTGGCACTGTGATAAGGAAGTGCAAGTGTGGCAGGGTGAAAGAGGGGAGAATAATGCATCTTGTCTTCAACTAACAAGTCCTAACTATCCGGAGAGGCTGGAAAAGGATCAGCCTTGGAAGGTGCACCCTGCTAAAAATACCAGGCAGAAACCTCGGGCTTCTCAACCCACTTAGAAATCCCTGTGGCCTTTCATCTGAAGGAGCACTCAGCCTTTCAGTGACTCGGCTGGTGTTCAATGACTGAGAAGGAGGAAGTGGACAAATGGCCACACTGGAGTGGGTTTCCAGGCTCTGTGGGTTAGAGCCCTGTGTTTTTCCTTCCAGCTGTCTTTCGAAAAGACTTCTGGCATCCTATGCCAAAATTTCAGACTGTAGCCCTGCCGCCCGTAGTGGGACTTCTGACTTTCCTCTGCCGCGTGTACTCACCCAGAAAATGAGGAGAGTGATCTTGTTGCAAGGCACAACATGAATGATGGGCATAAAGGACTCAACACCCCTGTCCAGTGCTTGCCACTGCCAGCATGATGTGCAAAAATTCCACATAACGACTCACAACCCCAGTGTCCTGTATGAGACTGTGATGAACCCAAAGGCTCCGCAAGTCTCTGCTTTCTCCTGAGGCTGTGAATATGGGAGGCCTTAGGTTCTGAAATAGGAAGGGACCTCTGGGGTCCTGCGCACCTGTGTGGGGAAATCTGCTCAGGAGTGACAGGCTGCTTGCTCTACTGACTGAGCTGGGGGATGATAGCTGGTTTTGTTGTGATTCTTTCCATATTTAACAAAAGCAACAAAGCTTCTATACATCCACTCTTCAGTTTTCAGGACACGTTTGAGTTACTTCCAGGTGGCACGAGAGTGTTAGAAGGGGTCAACATTTTCTGCTAAATTAATGAAGCGACAGTTTTCCTCCTGCAGTTTGCCTATCTATTCAATTTCCTTCTTTCCCATTTCCCTTCAGAATACAAGGCCGTGGGAACCAAGTTTCATTTCTTTGAGTCAGAGTAGCTGTTTTATATTCATTTGGCCACTGACTGGCATTTTTATGTCAAGGGAACTACATTTACTGTCATGAAATGACCTCGGGTAAGAAACCATAAATTGCCCTCAGAATCTGGTGAAAGACTTTGAAGTTATGGATGAGTAGTAAAATAATTCGGAGGCACTGATATTTCCCCACAAGTTTACCTGAAGAGGTGTTTAGTAGGAAGATCAGTTATTATACACATATTGTAAAGATGGTGAATTACTATTAAGTTTTATTTAGGTCATCTAATTGGGATAGGTCTGTAGGAGGGGGTGCAGGCAAAATTTGTGGTACCAAGTTCAAAGAAGAACTGGAGATAGTTTGAAAGTGAGCAAACACTTTCACAACCTCACAGCATGTTTAGTGCAGACACGGAGGAACGTAGCTCAGACCTAAGAAGGAATAAAGACATTAAAACACAAGCATGTGCACACACTGACCTTTTCACTGGCAAGTGTGAGGTTCTATGAAAATCTTTGAGATTGAGAGGATTTTTAAAATTAATGACAGGTGTTCTTACCATGTTGTTAGGAATGTTCTCTATAGATAACATTGACCAGTACTGATTATACAGGTACTGAAAACATTAATCATTGGTTACTATGTTTGGCATTAAAATATCAAAGTGCCTTTGTGTGTTTTCTAAAGTTTCAGCAACAAGAATATAAGCAATTTGTGTGTATACGAAAGGACAGAGAAACAAAGAGCAACTGAATTTTTACAGTAGTACTCTATATTTAAATATTCATAAAATGAAATTGCTAAATAAAAAGAAAACATAGGCAGGAAACAGGTAAGGTGTCAGATAAAAGCAAAGGGGAGAAAGATCGAGAAGGGAGCAATAAGATGCTAAATAAAAGTTTGGCAGCTGCGAAGGGAGCTAATCAAGAGGACCCTCAGTCGCTAAACTGCCCATGAGGAGGATGCTAAGATGGCCTGAGGAAGGGAAGAACATCTTTCTTAAAGAACAGGAGAAAGAGAAATGACTACAACTTCTCTCATGATTGAAGAGATAAAGGGAACAGGAAATCTTGCCAGCTCTTGACTGGAAGTGCAGAAAGCAGTCTTGAAAACAGTTGTGAAAAACTATCATGTCTTACATTCTACTTCATAAGGCTCACACATTTCAGTCCTTTTTATTTATTCCTTTTCCCTATAGCCCCGTAACTGTTAGGAACTGAATCTATCGCTTTGACTGCCTGTAACTTAAACAAATTGGGAGTTTTGAGTTCATACACAGGCTGGATCTACAGGCCTGTGTTGAACTGTTTAAAGATAATCTGCACGCACGCTTCTTCCACCTTCTTTGCTTTTCTTTCCTGGTAGTAAGAGCTGCTCTTATACCAGCTTTCATACTCCTGTAAGAGAGGAAGGGAGGGGGCTAGAGAGCTGGATCATGGGTTAAGAGCACTTACTGCTCTTCCAGAGGACCCAAGTTCAGTTTCCAGGACCCACACGGCAGTGGAATCCAACCATCTGAAACCCCTGTTCTGACACCCTCTTCTGACTTCTGTGGGCTTCTGCACACACATGTACACATAAATACATATTAAAGAAAAGAGATAGGAAGGGAGAAGACAGCATTGAATTAAAAGGTGTGAACCTTCAGCATCCACCCAATTTAAAAACTTTCACCAACTGGGTATAGTTTTATATTCTTGTAATTCCAGCATGGCAGAGGCTGAGGTGGGAGAACTATGATTTGGAGGCCAACCTGGGGTTCATAGATAGACCTTGTTTAGAAAGAGGGAGAAATATAGAGATACAGAGAAAGAACTAGAACTAAACCAAACACTCAAGCTAGAACTAACTACCTAGAGCTTGGTTTACCTAGAGCTAGACCCAGCAATCGATTCCAGGAATGTTTGTAAGAACTTCTGCTTTAATCTAATAGGCTTTATTTCATCTCTTTTCTTCTGCTACTTCAGAGAGAAATGAACTGGTGCAATTGTCTTAGTTTCTTTCTTTGTTTCCACCTGAGGCCTTTGTTGCTTCCCACAAAATTAGGATGTCAATAAAGTGTAGGGCATAATGCAAGGTGGGCCCAGCCAGGTCACCTGCTATGAGGAATAGAAGAATGGCTCCCGTGGGCATGGTGCTGTGCTCTGGCTAGTTGTGAGACCAGCTTCTGCCCAGTAGAAACCTGCCTATCTGGGGACAGACCACTCTTAGCATATTCAGGACCCCGCCCCATAAGGTCATTGGCTAACAAGACCTATAAGACCTTTTGCACTTGCTTGAATAAACGAGCTTGCAGCACCATCTGCCTGCTTCTTACTCAAGAGTTTGTGTCTTAATTCTGTGCCTACTAGCCCCACCTCCCCATAGTGGAGACCCTTTGTTCCCCTCGGCCTGGCTCCAAGCGCTGGGACCCCTGACAATAAAGGAGAGAAAGAATACAGGCTAATCTTTTTTTTTATTACATAAATTAAATTCATTACAGAAACAATAATGACAGATTGCACTGACCTGACCACTGCTTTGCTGATGATAATTCAGATCAGAATAATTCCAAGTCATAACTTACCTGCAGAAAAAGAAAACTTGGATCCTTTCTGTCCTCCACAAACATACTAAATTGTTAGCAATGCATGGGCAGGTCCCTCTGTGAGAATCAGAAACAAGAGGTTCCTACACCTTGGATTAGCACAAAACTTCATACATACATGCTCTTAGGGAAATCTAAGACCCCTTGCTGTCAGAATCCCTTCCCCAGAGCAGCACCCCAGAGTCTAACTTCACCCCTGGAAGAAAATAGCTAGACTCTATCTGAGGCCACAGTTTTTCTGAAGGCTATACAAAGGGCTGGCCTGGTCTTCCTGATGGAGTGCTGAATGCTACCACTTGGGAGACAGTGAAAATAAGATAGTTGCTTGATCTAGCATGTGTTATGTTACTGTGGTCTCTTCTCTCAGCTGAAATGCAGAGACAGGAGGAGAAAAACTATCACAAGCTTTAGCTTTTCCTTAGGCCGAAGCAGCACAGATGATTTAGAAGCCACTAGAATCTCTGGACAGGCCACTGGTAAAGCTAGTCTCCTGAGGCTGGTTTGTGAAGACAGGGAAATATAAATTCATAACAATTACCCACAAATCAACATTAATGATGTTGAGATGTATGACTTAACAGCCAGAATTCAAATGAATAATCATAAAGTTGATCACTGAGACCAGGAGAGCACTGCATACAAAAAGAGGGAGGTCAACAAAGAGGTAGAAAATGCAACGAAGTACCAAACAGCAACAATAGAGTTGAAGAGTATAAAAACTAAGATGAAAAATTCATTAGAAAGGTCAAACAGAAGCTTGATCAAGCAGAAAAAATGGTGCAGAGAACTAGAAATCACCATCAATTGCTAGATCTAAAATAGTTACTCAATCTGATAGTAACTAACCTAATCTAGTTACTAAAACTAGATCTAATCTAGTTACTAAAATAGAAACACAACAGTGAAGGAAACAAGAGACACTGTGAATGGAAATAATGTGCAAATTATAGGAATTGTGGAAGGAGAAGACAAAAAAGAAAGGATTAAAGGGCTTATTTAAGTAAAAGATGAATAAAACCTTCCCATCCTGGGAAATGAAATGGATTGACATGTCCAAAAGCCCAAAGCGTCTCAAAAGATTAGCTAGTGTTCTTTGGTTGACCCCTGCCCACACCTCTGAGGCCAGCAGCATTGGACTTTGTACCGTGCATCTGAAGCCACATCTTCCTCTCTTTCTATTCCTCAGGTCCCTATAAATGCACTGTGACAAACAAGACAATCTAAAAAGATCTTCCCATGCCATGGTCTCACCTTCATCACATCTGCCAAGTACCTTTCATCATGTAAGATAACGCTGTCATTCCAAGGGCCAGGATGAGGGCATCTCCAGAGACTGCTGTTCTGCCCACATCAGACCTGCTATGCTACTGGCTTTGCAGAATGTGTGTTGGTAAGATTATGCATTTCACACATGATTTAAGAAAATCTTTAAGAAAAGACTTCTGAGGATTCTGACCCACCCAAGAATAAAGATGAAAAGACTTAAGTTCTTTGGGATGTTGGTCTGGTTAGATTTTTGAAGTATAATCTTCAAAACACAGGTAACAAAAGCAAAAAATGATAAACAGGGTTGTAATAAATCAAAAATTTTCTGTACAGCAAAAAGAACCCAATAGAGTAAAGAGATAAATTGCAGGATGGGGAAAATATTCATAGACTACTCACGAAAGAAGGGAGTAATATTCAGAATATAAAAATCCTTATTGAAAAATGGGCAAATTGTTTGAGTAGACATTTCTTAATTGAAGATACACAAATGGCCAAGAAGTACCTGGAAAAACCCTCAGTGTCACTAATCATCACGGAAGTTGAAATGCAAATCCTAATGTGATAGCGCCTCAGTGATAATAGAAAGGCTGTTATCATAAAGAAAAAAAGGTGGGGGGGGGGCTTGTGAGAATGTGGATGTGGAGAAGGAGGAATGCTCACATACCATCTGCAGGGTGCAACTTAACATAGCTTTGATGAAAACCATGTGCAGGCTCCTTCAAAACTAGAAACAGAACTATCACACAAATCGGAATCTCACGACTGTGTACATAAGCCAAAGGAAAGGAAGTCAGTTATCATAGAGGTATCTGCACCCTTGTGTTCACTGAAACACTGTTCCCAGTAGCCAAGACACAGTCCGGTATCAGTGTCCATAGATGGGGGATAAAGAAATGGAGTGCATATGCCCAATAGAGTACTACTCATCTGTAAAACAGAGGGAGCTCCTATCATTTTACATGGAGGAGTGGAAAGAACATTGTATTAAGTAAAATGTGTCAGGCATAAAAAGGACAAGTCTCATTTGTTCTATTTAAATGTGGGAGCTTAAAAACCTGCAGAAGTAGGCTACAGAATAGTGTTACCCAAGTGTTTTGAAGAGATTTTCATTCCCGGTTTATCACGGCACTATTCACAACAGCCTGTACATGGAAATCATCTATTGTTCCTCAGTAGTCATATGGATAAAAAAAATCACGGCATGGACATACAAGGAAATACTATACAACCTTCAAAAGAAGGAAGTACAGAAATATGCAAAGCATAGATGAAACTTGAGGACAAATGTTAAATGAAATAAGCCAGAAGGACAAACACTGCATGATTCCACTAATATGCCACATTTAAATTAACCAAACTCAAAAGATCAGAGAATTTCCAGAGGCCATGAGGAGACTGGGAGTTACTAAAGAAGAGGCATAACATTTCAGTTTTGCAACGTGACTCAGTGCTAGATGTCCAATATGCAATAATGTGCCCGTTTTAAAGCACACTGGTTGTTAAGAAAGTACATCTATGTTACGTATATTTACCAGAACAAAATTAAACTTTAAAACTTCCACTTCAAAGCACAGTAAAATGTTTACTAAAGGGTTCATTTTCTTTATGGTTGATACATTCAAAGTGAGGAATGTTGAAATGGCCTTACACAAATATAAATGAGTGAATTAGTTATACAAATAAGATATACATGAATAAAAATATGAATATAATACTTGTACCAGTGCATGGATGCTCACAAAGTTCTGGAAGGAGGAATTAATTGTAAGTAGAATTTCTTATTTTTTTTAAAATAGTAAAGATATAGGGAAGTGGGTAAGAAACCCCAATCCAACTTAAGGAACTTTTGGCAATTGATGGCTGCTGGGAGGGGAGAGACAGTTTCTTACAGGAATGGGACCTTCGGTGGGCCCAGTGGATAGACCCACACTGATGGACATTTGGGGATACAAATCAGACTCGATAGGCCATATTATATATATATTTATATGAATAGATATTTGATGGGAGTCAGTGAGGGGAGGCGAGGAGAGAGGATATCATCAAACTATACTGTATGAAAATTGCAAAAATTCAATTAAAAATGGTAAACATAATAAAGTTTCACAGTTTATAGAGATATTAAGATTAGTTTCATTACATGAAAGAGAAAATTTTTATGAAATTTGAGATTGTTTTTTCAATTTTCGTGAAGCATTTCATTGAAAGTATAAGATGTTTTATTTTTATCTTCTGTGTATGAATGCATTGCCTGCATATGTGTAAGTGCACCCATGTCATGCAACGTCTACGGAGGTATTGGATCCTCCGGAATGGAGTTAACGAATGGTTGTTAACCACCATATAGGTGCTGGGAATTGAATCCAGGTCCTCTGCAATAGTAGTCAGTGCTCTTAACTGCTGAGCTATCTCCCCAGTCCCCATGTTGGAATTTTAATGGGTATTGCATTGAATTTGTAGGTTGCTTTTGGTAGGATGGCCATTCTCACAATATTAATCCTACCAATTCATGATCATGGGAGATCTTCCCATCCGATTTATATATCTCTCAATCTCAGCAGAGAAATGCTCTTTTACAGCAGATGCAATTAACAAGAGAACTACAACTGGCTATCATGACGAGAATAAGAAGCTGCAGACTGCTTATCGCTGAACAGGGCACCTATATCAAACGTCTGCCTCCCAAGGATCATTGTGGAAGAGGGGTAGAAAGATTCCACATGACAGAGGAGATAGATGACTACAAGGAAACAGTTTTTTCCAGACAGTCTGTTACTCATGTGAACTCACAGCAATGGTGACAGCATGGACAAGTCCCATATAAGCTCACGCCAGAGACAAAATCCCATTATAGACTTGGGGAAATGGGTAAGAAACCCCAGCCCTATCTGAGGAACTACCAGCAACTGATGACTGCTGAGAAGGGGAGATTCAGTTTCATTTAAGTGTGACTTTCAGTAGGGTGATCAGCCTCCATGTTGAAGAGCATTGGGGATACAAACTGGACTCATATGTACATTATGTATGCATATATATGTATTAGAATACAGAAATTTGGTGGGGGACTCCAAAGGGGCATGCAAATATGGAAGGGAATTTAAATATGATTAAAATATGCTGTATGAAGTTCATAAAAATAAAAATAAATAAACAAAAAGAAAGAGAAAATTCAAATAATGGCATTTTGAAAAAGCCCTTTGGAAGCTACTATTGAAAGGCCTCCTAAATGTATACAGACAAGAGAGTTTAATTGGAGTTTCCTTCCACAAGGGATTATGCTCATCCCAGAAACCATAGGTTGCCAATAAAAAGCCCGGTGCCAGGCATGGAACCCTTTGAGTTGTTGGACAGGGGTATCCCAGAAACCCTTAAACAATCCAGGCTTTGACATTTCTTTTGGTTGCCCACGGGCACCACGTGGTAACCCTACTGCTGAAGACACACACACATGGCTTACAGGATGTAGAAGAATCAACTTGGTGCCAAGAAGCTTCCTCCTGGCTGGATTGCTTTCATAGTTCTGGAAAATGCTATGAAGGCTACTGGGAGGGCTTCGGGGGGAGTCATTAACAGTCTCACCTAGCTGTGAACATCAATAATGACCAATCTGGCAAGATATCCCCACAGTTACAATGGTGGTTTGAATGTTATTAGGGGTAGCCACTTACTTTCTGATTGCATTTAAGGCCTGCTTAACAAGAGGACACACATTCAGGATACTGTGAATATGGTCAAGATCCCATGGTTGGAGAACTCACAGCTGAAGAACTCACAGGCCCCAGGAGAGGGGCTGTGACATAAATATCAAACTGACCTCCAAATCTGTATCTCTCTGCTAGTATATTAGTGAAATACTCATACCTCATCTGAGAAGTTTCTTTGTGCAGTGGATGATGATTGACTCAGAAACTCACAGTTGGCCAAATACAGAGAACAAATGATTATGGAATGCTCAGTCACAAATGGGACTTCTGTATCACATTTTCCCAAGACTCAGGGACCATCATGTAAGACGGAGTGGAGAGATTGTAGAAACCAGAGGTTGGGGAAGACCAGTGTGGGTGGGTCTCCATCTCCAGCATGGCTGTTGTGCTCCAGCCATGCTAGAGAATGGAGGACGATCAAACAGGTCTTCAGGTGGCTCAGAGTGCGGCGGGAGGAGGAGCTCCTGGGATACTACGTCGGTGAGTAGTTCGGTTATTAAAGCCGAAGCAGGGATTTATATAGGGAGGCCTTTCTGACCCTTACAGAAGGCGGGAAAGTTAAAGGTGGGGTTTTGGGATAAAAGATGGGAAGGCTGTGGAAGTTTAGGAATGAGGAAACAAAACCAAAATCTTGGTTTTGGTCTAGGGTGGGGAAAAGGAAGATTCATATCTATAGTAGCTCCCTGGGGCAAGGTTATCACAACAGGCAGAGCAGGCTAGACACCTGCTGTCCCTTCAGGGTATATGGGGTTGCTTGCCTTGCTCAATACCCAGACCCCCACAGACCAGTGTTCTTAAACTGCTGTGGTAGTTTAAACAGCTTTCCATAAGAGTAATCACTCATCTCTTTTACCTTTTCATTCAGCAAGTGGTTTTGTTTGGACATTGCCAAAAACTGCACTTTGACAGACTCTAGCTCCAGCTCAACTTCTTTTATACGATTTACAGACTGAGTTCTTCCTTTTTTGAATTAAGAACTGTGAACTCCTCTTGCAAATGAAGAGTTTTTTCTTTATTCTTCCTTTCATCTTCCAGCAGTTTATTAGTTCTAGTGATGTAGTCATCCTTTAGTTCCAGCTGATACTTTAGAAGTTCAGTTTTGAGCCTTTGATCATAGGTCTCTTCAATGCTCTTTAGTCTCTGCTCCCATCTCTGAAGTGCTTCAGCTGTGCTTTTACTGTTTTCTTCCCCGTCTAATAATGAGTTTGGAACTTGCTGGTGTAAGTCAACAGGTTCGATTTAGTTTCCCCTGGTGTCTCCAAGATGTGGGGGTCTCATCTTCAACTAAAGCTGCACTTTCACCAATGGCCTTTTCTGGCCCCACCCAGTGCCAGTCCTCAGGTGCTCTCTAAGGCCCCTTCATACCTTCAAAATCAGTACCATCTTGGAGACTTTTACACATTACCAAGTCCTGCTTCCAGCTTGAGACAGAGCATTCAGCATCCTCTGGACCACAGCTTCTGTGGGTTGTTTAAACTGTTAATTCTCATCCAATATCTGATTTCTATTTCTTTCATGAAAACCAAAAACTTTTTATGTAGAGTGATGATGCTGTTAGTTTTCTATGATGTTTTCATGCCTTCCTCTTAACAAGGCATAGGCATGTGAATATATTACTTCTAATACGATGCACACTGTATGGGAGTTTCAGGAAAGTCATTTGAAGGGGGTTCCACAGCTTCTCAGCTCTTGCTTCATCCACTTATTACCTGTGTTGGAAGGTAAGAGCGTCAACTCTAGAAGTCATTTTTTCCCGTGAAGCAATCTTAAAAATAGAGTCACTGAAGTAAAGGCATGTTAGGAGAAGACTGGGATATAGGTAGCTGAGCATTTTATCAGAGTGTCACATGATCCTAGAATGACTGTCTTCCATGTGATTTTTTTTATCATAAATATTTTATTTTCTTTGAACATTTCATATAATATAATTTGATCATATTCACCTCCAACTCCTCTGCTTAACTCCTCCCAGACTGACCTTTACCTCCCGACTCCTCCAACTCCATAGCTCCCTTTTTTGTAATTTAATAACCCATTGACTCCTGTTTGTGCTGTGCCACTATGCCTGGCTGCTGCTCCTCCTCTTCCTCCTCCTCTTCCTCCCCCCTTCCTCTTCCTCCTCCTCTTCCTCCTCCTCCTCTTCCTTCTCCTCCTCCTCCTCCTCTTCCTCTTCCCCCTCCTCTTCCTCTTCCTCCTCTTCCTCTTCCTCCTCCTCCTCTTCCTTCTCCTCCTCCTCCTCTTTCTCCTTCTCCTCCTCCTCCTCTTTCTCCTTCTCCTCCTCCTCTTCCTCCTCCTCCTCCTCTTCCTCCTCCTCTTCCTCCTTCTCCTCCTCCTCTTCATCCTCCTCCTCCTCCTCCTCCTCCTCCTCCTCCTCCTCCTCCTCCTCCTTTCTTGTGGCAGAGTCTGACTCTGTACCCAGTTTGAGGAAATCCTCCTTACTCATCCTCCCAGTCAACTGTTTTAAGTGCCGGGCCGCATCTTTGGTATTAGGCTGCCTAGGTTTGCATCTAGCTCATGATTCTTATCTATTGCAAAGTCTTCTCATCTCAGTCTCAGTGACTGATATATTAACAAACTACTGATTTTTAAAATATACTAGTTTATTAATTCTTTGAGAATTTCATACATGCACATAATGAATTTTATCATATCATCCCACTCCTCCCTCTAACTCTTCCCAGATCCATTCTCAAACCCCAACACTCCAAATTTCTTGTTCCTTGTTCTCTTTTTATTTTTAATTTTTTTTGTATAACCCAGGAAGTCCAATTTGTGCTGTCCATATACTTGTGAACATGGGGCCATCCATCCACTGCAGCAGAGTAGACCAACCAGGAGTCATGTCTTTAAAGAAAACTGCCTCTTTCTCCTCCAGAAGCCATTAACTGTCAATAATTAGCTCCTCAGTGGCCTTATAAGCCCCTCCCCTGTGTTGGAATATCGCCTGGCTTGACGTGCAGGTCTTGAGTAGGCAACCACAGTTACTGTGAGTTCATGAGTGCAAAGGTCCTGTAATGTCTAGAGGACACTTGAGCCCTCCCTGACCTCTGGCTCTTAGAATCTTTCCACCCCCCTTTCCTTGATAGTCCCTGACAATGAGGGTGAGAGAGATGTCCCATTTGTGGCCCAGCACTCTGCAGACAGTGAGTTTCTGATTTTGAAATGCACAGGTAGTGCATAGCACAGAAGAAACATCCCAAGTATGGATACCTCACGAAATTCAAAAAAGAATGCAGAGGGCAGACAATCTGCTTAAGAGGTCAATATAAGATTCAGGAAAAATTGTACAATGAGAGTCTGACATCTTCAAAAAGAGAAGGAAAGAAAAACATCAAAGTAAAGGCTGAAGTATTTTTCTTTACTTTTTGATAAGGTTGGCTAATAATAATAATAATAATAATAACAATACCTTTGTACTTTGACCAAAGCAAATCATTGAAGTGAGGAATCATGGTGGGAGACGAGTTCAGCTTTATATGTTAGGATCTGAGTTAAGTCAATGTCCTCCGCCAGCTGAAAATGTAGGATTAGACAGCGGAGAGGAAGACGCTTGTGAAGACGAGTTCATGGGAGCTTCAGGGGAGGAATTCGATGGTTAAGTAGAGGAGCCTGGGGTGCTGTAGGCGCCAGAGGGGAGGGTGGACGTGGAGAGGCGTGGGAGTGCTTCAGGACAGGAGGGTGATGCCGGGAAGGCACTGGGTGGGGTTCTTCCCAGGGACTTTGGACTGAACATGCGGGTGAAGTGACATAACACTGAGAGTAGAGAATTGCCTTGAACACAAGTTCTGTGTGTTGACAGCGTGTTGGCAGTCAGGTTAGTTCATCTGCAGGTGGAGGTTTCTGGGCCGGGCGCATTATGGAAGCAGGAAAGATGGGTTAGGAACGGAGGTCGAAGAGTTTTCACTGAGCATTTTAGTAACACGGGGAAGTTCTGTGTGAAAAATCCCATTTAGGCCTAAGCTGGAGAAGGCTAATATTATTGGAAAACACCTTTAGACGGATAGAAACGACATGAGGTTGAACCTGCCTGACTTAGCATGGATTTTATGAAGGCGATAAACTTGAAGGAGGAGATTAAGACAAGTGCTTATAAGCAAAGGAACAAAGTTGGACCAAGCAGATGCGGCCCAGAAAAACAAATCTGTAATTCAAAGAAGAGTCTAGGGCTGAAACTTCAATTTTAGCAATCACCTAGAAAGCGCTGGTGAAAGTAGAAAGTGAACGGGATGACAATGGGACAAATTCAGAAGAAAAGAAAGAAATGCTGTGTCTGAGCCTGAGTGACAGCCCCATGAAAGTCGGGGGGGAGGGAGAGGAAGATAAGTCTGTGAGAAAGCAGAGACGAGGACAAGCTGGGGTCTGGGTGCGCCATCATGGAAAACATGATTCCGCCATCTGGGCTGCAGACACTGGTGCTGCGTTCTACAACCCTTTCATTCTTTTCCCATCAAACAAGCCTCTGAGGAAAAAAAAAAGTCCACTGAGCTCTCCCTGTAGGGGGCAGCATAGAAACAGCCTAAAAGAATTCAGTTTCCCCCAAACCACAAAGAGTGAAATTTCCTGGAGTTTTATCTGTACAATGTACACTGAAGTCAAGGGACCAATGGGTTTCTAACTGTTGTTTCCTTGCCGTGGAAACATATGGATTTACATGGACAGGCTTTGCAAGTGCAGCTCCAGTTCACAAAGGACATACTTGTGTAGTTCAAGGTTCATCAACAGTGGTGTGCACTGCGGACATGAAGACTCGCTAGAGTATTGTGAGGAACTGTCCTGTGAGCCGTGAGATGCTTGTCCTCTCCACACTGAATAGCACCGTGCTGCACTCGTCATGACAAAAATGTCCCCAGTCATCAAATGTCTGCTGCAGGACAAAATTACACCCTACCCTCTGCATTGGAAACAAATGCTATAGTAATTAGTCAAAATAAAGGATGGCTTCTGTCTTCCACATGAGAAAAAAACAGCTATGTAGGCAAAGAAGTTCCTGGAGTAAAAAAAAAAAAAAAGATCTCTATGAGTTTTGTGAGATGAAGATGACATATATGTATTATTCATAAACACACATGTGTGTCTGCTGAAAGAAAAGCTATGTATTCAAGCACCTAACAAGTAGAAGAGGCCGAAGTTATAAAACTGAAAAATAAATTAACCATTATATCTGAACAGATATGCCAGAGGGTAGTATTTTCATTTAGTGGCAAATACAATTAAGCAGACATTTCAGTTTGAAGCAAATAAAATCCTCCATATATCTGGTGGCATCTTTACACTGATATAAATTGCAGTGAGAAGCAATTTGTATAAATCACTATTATTCCAAAGAGAGATATACAGACCAAGCAAATCTAATGTGACAGATGTTATAAACGTTGTCATTATGGTTTTTCATTTCAATTCAAACAGTTCATAGACTTCCTCTCTGATTGCATTAAATAGGATTGGAACCATTTCTGTCAAGAAAGACAACAGTTCTGTCTGCAGCAAATTTGTTCACTCAGGTTGAATTTTTCTTTTTTATCTCTCATTGATGAATCAGACTTCACAGCATGGTATACAAAGCAAACCCCTTGACTTAGAAATAAACCGAGAATCTATCACACATTAAGATGAAATGAGTAAGAAGAGAAAAGAACATCTGGTCAATAGCTGAAACCAATTTTAGCGAAGTCTGTGGAAAATACTAGTGAATTTCCTGTATTTTTCATATTGGTAAACATCATAGTTCACCACAAGAGATCATGTCAATGATGCAAGCATAGTCTGAATTTTTGTATGCAGAGACTATAAAGGCCACATTATAGAAGAAGCTGAAATTTCTTTTTATTCCTTCTGTGCAATGGATGATATGAACAATTTAGCTGCCTGGATGTATACGTCTCTTGGCTATTTCATGAGTAAGGCTATCTCCCTTTAATGCCTTTCCTAAGTTAGGTACAGTTATCTAAAGGGAGCGAGTTGATTGTAATCTTTAAAAATTTTTTTTTAGTTTTTTAATTGAAAATTTTAATATATATTTTTTATTGACCTTTTGGGAGGTTCATACATAGCTCTTAATCAAATAGCAAAAAAATCTTAATAGCAAAATATAGACTGTTTGGATTCTACATTAGAATCATGTGTTATATATCATTAATATAAATGTATAAATATTATGAACATAAATGATCAAAATGCAGCAATATGAAAGATGAATGTTAACATTTTTTTATGGACTGGAGAATGGCTCAGTGGTTAAGAGCCCTGACTACTCTTGCGGAAGACTTGAGATCGATTCTCAGCACCTACATGGCAGCTAAAATCTGACACCCTCTTCTGACTTCCATGGACACTGCATGACATGGGTGCACTTACATACATGCAGACATAACACACATAAAATGAAAACAAATAAATAAGAAATTAAAAAATTATTACATTTTATTTATTTTGTGCACATCTATTCATGTGTATGTGTATGGGATTCACTGTGGCTATGTGTGGAGACAGGTCTTTTATTGAATTAAAGTTCAATGAAGTCATAAGGATGGAGCTCTGATTTAATGAGACTGGTATCCCCATGAGAAAAGGGGACAACACTCTTTAAGCATTTCCCTGTGTGGCTCTCTTTTCTTGTGGAGATTACAGCTTCCTGAGCTCAAAGCTGACCACCCCCTCAGTTGCAAGACTAGAAACAGTCTCAGGACTTGAGCTTTGACTTGCAGACTGTAGAACTGTGAGCAAAAATAACTTCCATTGTTTCAGTTCTTGGTTTGTGATGTGATGTTTTGTTATGACATTCCAGAAAACAAGTCAGAGAAAGTTATTTTTGTTTCACTCGCCTGAAAGCTCTAGCTCAAGCTCTCAGACCTCCCCCCCCCCCCAAGACTATTAAACATGGGAGTGGGAGAGATGTCTCAGTGGTTAAGAGCACTGGTTGCTCTTATAGAAGACCTGGGTTTGGTTCCCAGTACTCACATGGTGGCTAACAACCATCCATAATTCCAGCTCCAGGGAGTTCGGCGCCCTCTTCAGATCTCCGTGGGCATTGCATGACATGGGTACACTTAAATACACGCATGCAATCCAGTCATACACATAAAATAAAAATAATAAAATATTTTTGAAAAAGAATATTAAATATTTGATAGATTCTACCTCTGCCAATATCTCAGCATTCCTTAGAAATGAATGTTTCTGCCAACAAATGAGAGCTGTATAAGATTTACTGTTCTGCTCTCCTCAAAGAGGGTTCTAAATGCTTGGTTTCAAGGATAGTTTTCTGAGGAATTTAGGGTGCTACCGTTTTGGTTCTTGTGCCAGAGTGAGAGCTGCATAATGTCTAACACAGTTATTACTGCCTTACTAGCCTGGAAATTAATTGCTGTCATTACAGTCTCAATGTTATTTCCACAGAAAAGATGAGTGTTGCTGCCTCCATCATTGTGGTAACTGTTGGACAAAATATAGCAGAGGCAAAGTATCTATTCATACAGACCTCATGATTCCATGAGAAAAAACAAAAAATAATTATACAGTAGTAATTAAAATCAGACAGTTTTTATGTAGTTGAATCACCTAACTGGGACTTTGATGTATGTGTGTGTGTGTGTGTGTGTGTGTGTGTGTGTGTGTGTGTGGTATGTTTCTCTGATGAAACAAATTCAAAGCTGAGACCAGTATAATAGGTCTGCTGCTGGAAGAGTCAGCTGATGGAGATGGAAAGTTCAGCTTTGAGGGGGACCTAGACAATGGTGTCCAGGGGTGTAAGCAACACATGGGGTGGAGGGAGAAAGGGACATGGCACATGCTGGATGAAGACTGGAGGAGGGCACATAGAACAGGAGGTTTGTACATCACATTTTATGTCTGAAGGAAGGAGGCAAAACCAACCCATCTTGTAATGCTACCAGGTGATTAATTTCATTTACCAAGTAATTACAGAGCAAATTACATTGACGTTATGATTTTGTGTGCATATTATTGGTAACTAAATAGTCAAGAGAGATTGATTCAATAAACTATATAAGACTGCTTCTTTGTTGCTGCAGCAGAAACTGAGTTTTGAGCCTGTTCCTGGAGACCTGTGCTGTATGTGAAGAAAAACTTAAAGCATTTGAACGGGGTTAGAGGATGTATTCACAAAATTTGCAAAATAGTTTGGCCTGTAATAGGCTTTTCCACTTGCTCAGAAAAGAATAGGATCGCCTTTCAAGGTTTTACATCCTAAAAGGTCTTCTTCCTGAAGAATTTTAGCTCCTGAGACTAATTCTTTGCTAAATCAAGGATGTTCAGAATCGAGACACTTCATACGGAGCTCCAGTTTCTTGACATTTGCCAGTTCTCCAGAACGAGGACAAAAGTGTGTGTTTTTCTCTCTGAATGCACTAGTTAGTGATTTTATATAAGAACTGTATCTTTAATGACAGATCAGAAAAACTTGTAAGTATATCCTCAGCTCATGCTGTTATTATAGAGAGTTCTGCTTGCTTTAGAAATCGTTTCCAAATCAAAGTAGCCCATGAGAGTCTCAGACAGTCAGTGCCTCTGCTAGCTGTTGTGGCCCAGCCTAATAATTTCAGCAAATGGGCCTTAAATGCAAATGGACCAACAAGGCTTTTAGTCTATAATTTATTTCTAAGACACTTATTGTTGTCTACCCTGGAGCTGTTAAAATTGTTTAAATTAGGAAAAAACCTTTAAAGATGAAAACTAAGTAATCAGAGATTGCTGTCAAAATACCTTCAGGCATTTACCAGGCTGTTAAAGCAGTGATAACCGGGGAGATGCGAGTTTAAAAGTCTGCATCAGTACTTGGTTACTTGGCAGTGCCTAGAATAACATCTAAGCACTGTAGGCAAAGGAAAGCTCAGTGCCAGCCAGACATAATGACAAATACTTATAATTTTAACACTCAGGAAGCAGAGGCAGGAAGATGTTGTTATCTGGTCTACATATGAGTCTACATGTAGAGAAGGAGATAAAGAGAAACTGTCTCTCAAAGAACCAAACCAAACCAAACCAAAACAAAAACCAGAACAAAGAAATATTAGTGTGCTCAGATTTACCTATTTCTCTTTCAGTCCTGCAAGGATTTAACCATCGTCATAATGAGTGAATTGTTCTGGAGCACCTGTGCCGGGAGCACTGGCTATGTTTATACTAAGGCACACACTAGGTGTGACCTGGGTGTGTGATGGGTAAGAGAAGATGAATAAGACAAACACATCTTTTCCTCTATGAGTTACTATCTAATGGGAAAAGAGAAAAATTCCAGTTACCAGGTGTGAAAAATAAAAAAAACTGTAGAGACATTTTATATAACATTAACCATATTTCATTGAAATGATTAAGCTTAGTTCTCAAAGAAAATCCTTTCTGGCATGTTGAAGTACAAGTAATTGTTTTATGAAAATATGGTGACATAAAAAATAAGGTAGGAAATTCCATGATTGATTCACATTCTCTCTCTTTTACTAGACAAGAAAATCTGAGTTCTATGTCTGATAGCTACTATTTTGAAAGCTAAAGAGCAGTACCTGCTGGATACCATGTGTTAAAGAAATTGTCATATTCGAGGTGGTGTTGAGGAAGGCCTGCATGGAATGAACCCAATGGCTTTATTCTCTGTTGTACACAATTAGTTACACATTGTTAGAAATACACAAGCTGAACAGATCACATTCATCACCTTGAAATTTAATTACTCCTGAAGGGTTTGCTACAATAAAGATTTATATATTTTATTTGTTGGATTAGTCAATTTTTTTTCTATTGAAAAGTAAAGAAATTGGAGCAGGAGAGATGGCTCAGTGTTTAAGAGCATGACGGCTCTTCCAGAGGATCTGTTTTGGTTTCCAGTACCCACGTGGTGGCTAACAACCATTCATAACTCTAGTTCCAAGGGGCCCAACTCCCTCTTCTGGCCTCCGTGGGTTTGTACACACATGGTATACTTGTATACACAGAGACAAAATATCCATACACATAAAATAAAAGTAAAATAAAAAAGATTTTAAAAAGTAAGGAAATCAAGTCAAGGAAAGATATTAGTACTAAATATAAGAATTTGTGAGTCTTACTGATCTCAAAAGAAGAAATCCAATCGAAACTGTTCCTTAGCCAAAAGACAGAATGCTAAAATACAGTATCACCTCACAACTCCCACCTTCCCATGTTCAAAGTATCAACAAAGGCTAACTTGTGGTCTTCTGGTGCTGATTCCATATTCTCAGAGATAATCTGTTCAACTTGGCAGGAAACATGTATTCCCTGCTGGGAACTTCATCAAGGGACACAAGATGGGGAGACGGCTCTATGAATCTGCATAAAATAATTGTCATCATCTGTCAGATACTGTCCAAAAAGCAGTGCTTGGACATAATCCCAGCACTCAGGAGGTAGGGGTAGATGAATTTCTTTGAGACTGAGGCCAGCCTGGTCTCCATAGCGAGTTCTAGGTCATCTGGGGCTACAGGGAGAACCTGTCTCAAAAACAAACAAACAAACATGAAACAAAACAAAGAAACAACAACAAAATCAGTGCTTTCAATGATTGCTTTGTTGCATTATTGGTATCATACACCCCCAGTCCACCTATCAATTCAATGACAAATAGAGACATGATTATTCGTTTTCTAGCGATTAGGACGCTAAGTTCTAGAGAAGTTTAGATCTCTGTTCTAAGAGACACAGAACTTAGGTAGAAACACTTATATGTAAACTTTTGGAATCTGATCATAGACCTGTATTAGTTATTTTTTCTGTTGCTGTGATAAAACACCATGATCAAGGGAACTTATAAAAGGCAGAGTTTATTTGAGCTTATGGTTCCGGAGGGATCAGTCCATTATGTTGGGGAGGCACGGTGGCAGGAGGCTGCTGGAGTAGAAAGAGGAGTGCTCACACCTTCAAGTAGGCGCAGGAGGCAGAGAAGGTCTGGAGATCCTGCAGGGCTTAAGAACTCTCACTCTGTGTCCACACCTCCCCACATGCTTCCCCCATCAAGGTCACACCTCCTAAAACTTCCCCAAACAGTGCCATCAACCGGGGACAAAATGCCCAAATACTTGGAGCCTATGAGGGACATTCTCATTCAAATCACCACAGAGCCCAAACAATATGACACAGCTTCTGGGTTTTATGCTTGTGGATCAGAAGGCAAGTTTCTCTACTGGTGCCTGAAGAGACTGTCAAACATGCCAAAGAATTTCTAACACCTGAAAGATACACTTGTTCACTGATTCAGATTTCCCTTGATGCCAGGGAGCAATGTTAAGTATGGTTACATCACTGTAAATAAGTCTGATAAGCTTTTTAAAAAGTATTTAAAATATTTATTTAAATAAGTATTCCTTTTAATGTTTATCTTCCTTTAAGTACACTAAGATGCTGTGGGTTGAGATGGTTTGACTCTCCACTGAGGGAGTAAACTCTTCTTTGGTTCATTGGCTGCTTTGAGAAAAGAACGGTCAGCTAAAACTCAAGCTGGACTAAAATTATGCCAGTACTGTTTTGTATACTCCACAGATGCCTTGAAGAAGTTACATGGCAACCACATCTGCTTGCTGTCAAAGCACAATTCTGGATCTAGGTCAGTATCCCAGTCTCTAAAAGCTTCCACTGGACATTTTGCTATTACAGACTTTGTGCTGTATAGCTTTTGTTGTCAGCCTGTAGCCATGTGTGCAGGGTATTTTCTTGATTGTTGAGTGATGTGGGAGGGCCCAGCTCATTGTGGGTGGTGCCACCCCTGGGCAGGTTGTTCTGTATTGTATAAGAAAACAGGCTGAGGATGGGCTAGGAGAGCAAGCCAGTAAGCAGCCTTCCTCAGTGGCCTGCGCTTCAGCTCCTGCCTCCAGGTTCCTGGCCTGAGTTCCTACCTTGGGCTCAGAAGTGATGAACTGTGACCCAGGAGATGTAAGCTAAATAAACCCTATTCTTCCCAAGTTGGTATTGGTTAGAGTGTTTTGTCACAGCAATTGAAGCAAACTAGAATAGACTTTAATGAGTTCTAGGGAGCTCTACCTTTATTTTTATTCAGGCTAGAGGGGAAGCACTTTACGTAGTTGTGATAGTGCCACATTAAAGAAAAGCAAACTGCATTCATTTAACCAAGAGAGAGCCCAATCTGTTCTGAAGTATTCTGATTTCTCCCTGTGAACAAAGGACATCCACTACATTTATTGAACAGCACATCAAGCATGTTATGGGGTACTTTGTATAAAAGAATCTTTTACCAGAGTTTTAGAAGGGAAGAAAGTAATTTTTGGAATCCACTGACCCAGAGGAGCATACAAAACCACAAATAGATGTAGTCAACTTATGCCCCTTTGTGGCTTTCAACATTTATTATGGGTTATTTAATACTTTCATCTCCACTGTTTCCAGCAATATTAGATCTGATCTTTCTTTCTCTCTCTCTTTCTCTCTCTCTCTCTCCCTCTGTCACACACACTTCATTACGGGTCATGGGCATGGAATGGTCTCAAGGGAGAAATGGGGCACATGGTGTAAGATTAAAACTATGTGTTCAGCTTATCTTGTAAAATTAATTGCACAAGGAGTATAAGGCATACTAAAATTGGTTATATTGTTTTCTTAAGTTAAATTTAAAGAAGTTGAGTAAGGAGGAAAACATATTGATTATAGTTTTAAATAATCTCAAAGCATTTGATTAATTTGGTTACAAAGTTAGGTAATTCAATTTGTAAAGACAAGTTACAAGAGGCATTCTCACACTTAGTGGTCCATCAGAAGGCCTGTACAAACACAGTCCTTCATTTGTTAAGAATTGATACCACTGTACAAACACCCTTCACACACACACACACACACACACACACACACACACACACACACCCTTCATTGCTTTTCCGCTCATTTTTCAAGTTAGCTGGGAGATACTTTCTTGTGCTACAAGTTAATTTCCTTTTTTAAATGATTGGCACTTTCTTAATTTTCATTTGCTTATGTACTTTTCCAGTATAGTTGATTTTTTCCTGTTTTCAAGTGTGTAGGATTATTTCAAGTATCTCCTGTCGTGCTGGCTTATTAGTGAAGAATTCCATTAGTGTTTATTATGGGTTATACTTTCTCCTTCAATTACAAAAGACAGCTTTGCTGGATATAATAATCTAAGTTGGCTGTTACTGCCTTAGGAGCTTGGAGTATATCTTTCCATATGCTTGTTTTAGAGTTTCTGTTGGGTAATTTGCTGTTATTATGGTTTGCCTTTATGTGTGATTTGTTACTTACCTCTGCTTTCAATACTCTTTCTTTGCTCTGTATGTTGAGTGTTTTAACTGTAACATAATGTGGGAAGGTTCTTTTCTGGTCTTGTCTGTTTGGCATTCCAGATACTTTCGAAATGTAGATGTCCTTATAGTTAAGAAAATTTCTACTATGGTCTTATTGAATATATTTTCTATGCCTTTAGCTTGTACCTTTTTTCTCTTTTGTAAGCCAATAATTTATTAACTTGGTCTTTTAATGATGTCCCATGTGCATATGCTCATGCTTTCTTATTATTTTATCCTTATTATTGCCTGATTTTTATAATTCACTCTAACATCTGATAATCTGTCATCCACTATATTGAAGTTTTCCACTGAGTTTCTTATTTGACTATATTTTTATTGGGGTTTTCATTTCTAAAATTTCAGTTTGAGTTTCATAATACTTTTCTCTGATGAGTTCCTCTTTCATATCCTTTACTGGTTCCTTATTTTATTCAGCTGTTCATTTTTGTTCTCTTTGGGTTAATTCAGGAGTTTGTATACTCTTTTGATTTTGTAGAACATTCTCATTGCCATTGTTTTTAATTACCTGTTGGGCATTTTATCTAATTCTCTTTGGCATGTATTACTGTGGAACGGGTAATTTTCAGAGGATTCATGATGTGGGACTTGCACATTTGGGACGAGGTCATTGGTGGTATTTGAAAAAATCGTCTGTTTTCTTTCAGTTGAAATGTTTGCAATGTTCAAGTTAGACTAGGTCGTAGTGAGGTATCATTCCTCACTTATGAGTTGGGAAGTGTATCTCAGTAGCTAAACTTTCAGCCCATGTGCTCAGATTACAAGGCACGATCCCTGGCACCACTATTTGAGTGGAATACTGCAGAAGTAATCACAGCTGATTGATAGCCTGCTGGGAAAATGCAGTAATAGCCAATTAATAATTTAAATGGAATAACACCCCTTCAATTTAATAACTTTTGAGGAATAAATGAACAAGAAGACTATGACATGCATGATATTTGTCATTAAGGGTAGAAATCAAGAGAAAATAAACTTAGTAAGACTAGAGATTCATGTTAGAATCATTGAAAATATGGAGGAGGGACATGCGAACAAGACGGGGAGCTGCAATATTGTTAGGACACATGGAGTTTAGAGAGGCCAATGATATGGGAAATTATATTTAAGAAGTAAGAAGAGGAGGGTGATAGGGAGAGAAACGAGGTAGGAATAAAGGAAAAATGTGTGGGCTACAGGTAAGAGAAACAGTAGAAAGAATCGAGAGGACTAGGTACTGAAATGTCATAAAGTCTACTACAAAAACCGGAACACCAATTTAAGACATAGTTGTGCAAAAATAAAGATTGAAAAACAAAAATAAAAGATGAATTAAAGTAAAAGTAGAAGATATAAGCCTCAGTCAGTGTTTCTCACTTGCTTTGGTGGGCGCTGTCCCCTCTGCTCTGTGAGCTGTCCTTTGTAGCTAACCTGGGGAAAGCTGCTGCTTGAGTCTCGGGTTCGAACTTTAGACCAGATTGGAAGGTATGTAGTATTTTCATAGAGTTCAGACAGGTTACCCATTGGGCCAAGTTTCTGCCCAGGTACCAGCGAGGTACACACTTCTCTGAACATGTGGGTGTTCTCAGTGTACCACGGCTCAGTCTGTCTTTCTGCCTGTGTCTGCTGTCTTAGCGTAAGTAAATTTGCTTCACTAAGTTTCAGCTCAGGTCAGGGCCAGTTGAGTGTTTGCATGGCTCCAAGGTTCTCTAAGTCTTGTGATCTTAGTGGTCATGGGTGAAGTTTGGAGTTTGGAAATGTGGCTGTTTGCCAACATTTTTAAATAGTTTTGCATCGATGGTCAGAACAAGGTTAGCCTCTAATTTTTCTTTGTATTAAATTTTAGTCTTAAAGTCTATTTTAAGACCTTGATATTTCATTTCTCTTTTATCATGTATTTGGATATGTAATAACCTTGATTATAATAATAGAGCCCAATGCTCTAGTTATTTCAATCCTCACCCCTACCCAAGAATGGATACATTAAGATGTTCCCATGATTTCATACTACTATTGTATTAAACATATGAAAAGGACATCTATATATTCAAGCAGAACTATTTAGTGATTTTTATACAAATTGAGTAATATTCTACATATATTTCTCAGTTTTCATAATCTTGTTTTGCTAAATAGATGATATCTTTACAAGCCCAATTATATAATTGCTATTAACAGCTGTGCAATATTCCATGATGTCTTCATATTATTACCTAATATTTCCTTACTAAAGGATATTTATTCTGATTTATTTGAACATGAAAAAAGCTGTCATTGGCATCATTATACAGTTGTTATTTTACTCCAGTGATTTAATTTATACTATGTGATTTCCCAGGAAACAGATTCCTGGAAATGTGCAAACATATATTTGAGTTTTAATAATATCTTTCATATGTAAAAATGTAGACAAATAAAGTATAAACATCATATGTGGAAGCTTTATATATGCTTTATGTGGGATCATGAAGTATAAGATTTGTGGTCTCTGATGCTTAAGAATGCTTATGCTTGTTGAATTAATCTTCCTTGCAGAACCATGATGCTATGTAATGCTTTTATGCCTATCTTTTGGTGTACATAATCCTTAGCAAATAAGAAAAAGACAGAAATGCATCACACGAGATGCTTCTATTCCATCTCTTCTCTTCTTCATTTTTTATCAGTTCCTTGAGAATTTCATGCAATGTATTGTGATCATATTCACCCCTTTTCCCCACAACTCCTCCCAGGTCCACCTCCCTTCCTTACTCACCCAATTTTGTGTCTTCTTTAAAAAAAAAATATAATCTACAAAGTCCAATTTGTTCTGTCCATATACTCTTTGATATGGGTCCTTCCCCTGGAGCATGGTTGACCTGTCATCACACTCTTAAAGAAAATTGACTCTCCCTCTCCCAATAGCTATCGATTGCTACTAGCCCCTCAGCTATTGGCCAGACATCAAGCCCACCTCTTCTCTTCATGTTGCAACTTTGTCTAACTTAAACTTGCACAGGTTATTTCACTGTAAAGAGAAAGTGCTGTAAGATTATTTGAAGTGTCTGAACCAACTTACAGTCCTAATGATAGATGGGGATTCACACTGTGCCTTGCTTTGATCAACACTTTATACTGTCTCTTATTTTTAAACCTGAATTTCATTATAACCATTTGACATTTGTGTAGTGACAAGCTTCTGTGTTTCAATTTCAATATTTAAAAAAATTTTAAATTGAAGTTTTGATATTGTCATATAATATATTTTTATGCTATTTAGATCCCCCCTTCAATCCCTACCTCCCTTTACTGTTCCTCACCCGGTTTGATGTACTCTACCATACATATATATATATCTATATAATAATGCCTATAGAGTCTAATTTGTGTTCCCAAATGTCTTTCAGTGTGAGTTCATCCACTGGAGCCTGGTTAACCTACCAAGAGTCATATCCTTAAAAGAGACTGTCTGCCCCTCCCAGCTGCCATTGGTAATTTAGCAATTTTCTTTCATTGGACATTTACATATTCTCTTAAAAATTATCTAGTCATTTTGTTAATTTTCCTTTTGGTTTATTTTTCCTTTATTTATAGCAGATCTTTCTAGGTTGCTGGTCTATAATATATATGTACATGCATTTTCTGCCACTCTTTTTTTTTTTTTTTACCTTTTTACTCTAAACTGATTTTTTGATTAACAGGCATTTAAAATTTCAGTGTAGTTTATTAGGCAGTCTTTTATTTTGTACATTATGTTTTTATATCCAGCAAAAGAAATCTCCACTAGCCTTAAGGTTGTAAAGGAGTCTAACATGTTTTGTTCCAGAAGTTTTATTGCTTTATTTAATCACATTTAGATTTACAGTCATTCTGGAATTGATTTTTGCATATGGTGAGGAACGTGTCAAGAGTAAATATTTTTCTATGTGAATAACCAATTGACTCAGCATCAATGATCAAAAGTCCATTCTTTCCATGCTGTATTATAGAGTCATCTTTAGTATAAATCAAGTGACTGTCGAGTGCAGAATCTCTTTCAGAGTCTCTACTCAGCGTCTATAATTTATTAGTATAGCTTACACTATCCCTACATAGTCTTAATTAGTGTTGCTTTATATAAAGTTTTGATATCTGCTAATAAAATTCCTTCAACTTCTTTTTTCTTCTATAGATTGGTTTATTCTTGGCTTCTTGTATCATCATTTATATTTGACAACAAGCTTAGTAACTTACACAAATGTTCTAGAATTTCCTTTAACTTATAGATCAGTTTGGAGATAACTGACATCGCTTCTATTCTGAAGATCGTAATATGTAAAGTTTCATTTAATTAGGAGGACTATAATTCTCTTAATGTTTTGAGTTTTTCCATTTGATGTCTTACTCAAGTTAGCTTCTGATGGTTCTGGAGAAGCTAAGGTAAATGGTAGTCCAAGAAAAAGTAGTTTAATCATATCTATCATTATATAGAAATATATTTATACATCAAGCTCTTTTTAGAGAACTTGTTAAATTCAGTTTTAATTCTAGTCTAATAATTTTGTGACTATTCTATATACATGATATCATGTATGAATGATGACTGCTTTTGTTTTTTACAAACATATATGTTTCCTTTTGTTTTTCTTGCAATACTGCAGCAAAGAGAGCTTTCATATGTTGAACAGAGGTAATGATAATGGTCTTTCCTTGCTTTGGATTTCATTATAAAAGTTCAGTTGCTCACTAGTAAATCATCTTAAGTGTCTTTTCATGTTGCTATGAGAAAATAACCTGTCAAAAACAAGTCAAGGAAGAGAGGGTGTATTTGGCTTGCAGTTCCAGAGGGCTGTAGTTAGTAAGATGGGGAAGATATGACAGCAGGCAGGGAAGGCAAGGCGGCAGGAGCAGGAGATGGCTGATCACAGAAAGCAGAAAGCAATGAATCCGTGCTAAGCTCACTTCCTCCGTTTACACAGTACAGAAACCCAGCAGAGGAAACTGGTGCCACCCACAGTGGTTAGGTCTTTCCACATCAAGTACCTAACCAAGATAATCCCCACAGGCTGGCTCAGAGACCAAAGTAAACTCGATTATCCCTCAAAGTATGCCTGGGGACTTGTTTCCTAGGACTGACTCCTAAATCCTGACAAGTTGATCATCACATAAATAGAATGTTCATCATAACTATCTTTCATATTTAATTGTTATGCTTTCGATATAGTGAAGGGCACAAATATTAAATGTTTAATTAAAGTTTATTTAATTACAGATCAACATCCCAGAAGACTCACTGTACTTTCCTCTTCTTGCTGGTTTAGTGAATGAATGCAAGTAATGTTAAATGGTGAGGGAGAGATGGTTCAGCAGTTAAGAGCACTGGTTGCTATTTCAGAGGACTCAGGTTCAGGTCCAAGCACCCACATCAGGTGGCTCACAACCACTTTTAATTCCAGTTCCAGGGGATCTGATGCCCTCATCTGGCCTTTGTGGACACTGAACTCATGTGTACACAAGCACACAGCACACTCATGTGCACACAGACACACACACAAACATAAAATATGTATCTTTTAAAAATGATGAGATTTAATGAAGTAATCCACAAAGAATTTCCTGGAATGTACAGAATGTGGGAAAAGCATGAAAGTTAAGTTTACAGGGGCAAAGATAATGCCCCAGGAGTCACTGTTTCCATTTATGCTGTCGAGAAACAAGTCCTGCAAATTTCGGCATTTGGTGCATCATCCTGGAGTCACATTGGTCTAAACACTGATGTAAGAAGAAATGTACACAAACACATGTGTGTCCTTGTTTGTGTGGCTGCACACATATCCATCTACGCATGCGTATGTGTAATATCTGAAATGTTACAGTCATAATTTTTCTGTTAAAATTTTCTTCTCTTTGCCCTGGCTTTGTTTTGCTTTTTAAAAATTTTTTTTATTTGTGTGTGTGTGTGTGCATGTGTGTGTGTATGTGTGCTTGCCACATGGGTGAGGGTGTCTTAACAGACCAGAAGAGGGTGTCAGAGCCCCTGGAGCAGGGGTTGCAGGCAGTTGTGAGCCACTGAGGTGCTTAGAACGAGCTTGGGTCCTCTGTAAGAGCAGCAAGTACTCTTACTGCTGTGCCACCTCTCTAGTCCCAGCTTTGACCTTTTGTAGTTCTAGAGATCAAACCCAAGGCATACGTGCATACTAGACAAGTGCTCTATCATTGAGTTAGCCCTAAAATGCATGCCCTTAAATAGTTTTTAATAGCCATGCCTTGCATCCATCTGACTTAGTCATCAATTAGCAGCTGCAGCTCCCCTCCATTTTTTGGGCCCTCACTGGTTCAATTTCTTAGTAAGTTCTCATGTCTCCTGCCTGTTGCTCCAACTGAATGCTTTTTTGTTCTCTTTCTGATTTGTATTAACGTGGTCATGTTGCAAATGTGGTAACTGAGAAGTGTTTGAGAAAAGGGTGTGGTAGCAGAGGACATGGTGAGAGATAAAGCATGTTTTTCCACTTTAAGGTAAATCACAATAGAAGTAATATTTGTACATAAAACATTTACTAAGGGTGAGTAGTAACATACACAAAAGCCTTCTTAATGCTCATTATGTATTTTCAAATGTGTAGAAAATCAATAGTCTTGATAGAGAGATATTTGGAGATTTGAGAAATAAATTGAAGTTGTATTTTTATGCAACAAAAAATGAATTTTGAGCAGTTATTCATCCCTGAGATGAAAAACGAGCTCCTAGGAAATCTACACGGGTATCTGAAGCTGTGATGTACTCATAGGTACTCAGAAACATAGCTCTGATTTGCTATGTATCAAAAGTCTCTCTGGGATTACATCCGCAGATTTAAAATTTATGAGGATAATACAGCAAAACAGAGCATCTGTCAGACGTGCTGTGAACTACAGCTCGAGGTAGTTCATATTTCAATGTTGGACCACAGTGCATTTCTCTAGATGATGTCACATCTTTATGAAGCTGGCTTCATTGATTGCTGTGATGAAAATCAATACAGAGCAGGAAGTGAGGTGGTAGAGGCCCATTTAGTTCTCAGGCTTGAGAAGATGCAGGAACCCACAGTCGCAGGTGTCTGGAAAGCCGAGAACTGTGGTTGTTTACAAATTAAATAAAGGTAGTAATTTTCTTTTAATTTATGGTATGGTGTTGTGCTTTCAAAAGACCACTACTTTTTTTAATTTAACATTTTTATTTTCTGAGAATGTCCCGAGTACTGTATTTACGTTATTTCTCCCCTTCTCCTCGGCCTCCAGATCTTCCCATGTTGTCTAAACCCTCTCCTGACTTCTTTAGTTATAATTATATATGTGTGTGTACATTATATATATAAAACCTACTGAGTCCATTTAGTGGTGCTAGTATGTACATGTGGTTAGGAATGACCACTTGGGATTAGATAACCTATCAGGGAGCTCATCTCTGGGCAAAATTGACTGTCTCTCCCTCAATAGCCACTGATTGCCTGTAGCTCTTCATCTAGAAGTGACACCTTGTGAAATTGTCCCTGTCCATAGTGACACGTCAACTGGTAGTGTCATTGTGTAGGTGTTGCTTAGGCAACTATATTGTAGAGATTTCATGGGTGCAGCTTTCCTGTCCTGTGTGGAGGACACCATCTAGCAGCAGGCATCCTGGTTCTCTGGCCCTTACAACCTTCCTGCCTCCTCTTCTGAAATGTCCCCCAAGCCTTGGGTGAAGGGGCTGCATTTTAGATGTATTACTTGGGGCTGGGCACCTTGCAGGAATGTATGCTCTGCATTATGACCAGTTGTGGAACTTTGTAATAGTCTCCATCTGTTGCAAAAAGAAGCTTCTTTGTCCCAGGCATGGAGGTGCATACCTTTAATCCCAGCACTCAGAAGGGAGAGATAAGCAGTTCTTGTGAGATAGGGGACAACCTGGTCTACATAGTGAATTCCAGGCCAGCTGGGGCTACAGGGAGATCCTGTCTCAAAAAATAAAACAATCAAACAAACTAAAAGAAGCTTCTTTGATGAGGAATTAGAGTTATGTTTTCTGTGGGTTTAGGGATAAGTATTTAAAATACAATTAGATCAGGCCTTAAATCCAAATATAAAGTTGTTGGTTATCCCTGAGATAAAAGTGCCCCTATTGTACCATTTGCAATATCTTGCTGGATCTGCCATTGCTGTGCTTTACAGGATATAAAGCTGGCGGGGTAGGACCACTGATTGCTTTTCTCCCTTGGTGGCTTGCATAGCACCTTTTGATACTGTGAGAACTAGTCCTCAGAGAGGAGGCTTCCAGATAAAGTCCAGCTTAATTCCTTCAAGTCCTGTGACCAAAATGGGTGGTGTCTTGAGCAATAACATCTTACCTTCAAGATATGAAAGGCAACCAAAGGCACTGCCAATAGCTATATTGTTTTTGGGAGTCTCTTTTAGCTACCTTGACACACAACTTGAAAGGAGGTTTCATATGCCTGACACTGTTGGGTTTTTTTTGTTGTTGTTGTTGTTAGAAAAGACCACTATATTCTTAAGCCATGAATTACTATTTTTTTGTGTATGTGTCTAAATCTTAAACCAGTTTGGAATTGATTTGTGACTGTCAAGTGCTGTGAAAACATTACTGGTGAACTGAGGGGGTCTTTGAACCAAGGAAGTTTGGAAATTTCTGAATCACAGCATGTTGTATTTTAATGCTGATGAATCCTTTAAGTCTGCCGATCTTTTTCCGAAAACAATCATGGAAGGCCAAGTTACAGCCTAGGAAGTTTCTTTGATTTGTCTACAAGTGTGTGCACGTAAGTCCTGGGTTCTGAAGCTAACCCCACTGCTGCCCCAGTTCCACAGTGTTCAGCATAACAGCGAGCTCAGGCTTAGTTTTAACTAGGTAGTTCAGCAGCAGATCAATCTTCTGACAACTCCCACTTCTGGAATGATATTTAAGAGGTTATACCATGGCAGATATGGAGTAAAAGCTACTTTGAAGAAACCCCCTAGTGACTGAGTTCTGAGAAGCCCAGTTGTCAGGAGATACCAGCATAGATCCTGTTAATTCGGCTTGATGGACTTGATGCTTTTCAGTTTGGCATACTATTCTTTTTTTCCTAGTCTGGATTCTGGTTCCTTTTTTTCCCTTTCAATGTATATTTTAATTTATTTATTAATTTACTTAAAATTTAAAAAATGAACCTATTTATTTTTATTGAGTCGCTGTGTATTTCATACAGAACATCTCAGTCAGTCTTAATCATCTTTATGCCCCGCCCACCGGCACTCCCCATAGCCCCCCAACTGGAATCCATACATTTTTTTCGTCTGTGTTTAGGTCATTTCGTAATGTATATTTTTAATTGAATTTTTGTGAGTTTCAAGCAGTACATCTTAATCATATTTAGACTCCTTGCCTCAGCTATACCCCCACGATAGCCCACCCCCACTGGATTTCATGCATTCTGTCATATGTGTTATTAAGGCCTTTAGAGTCGTTTGTGTAGTCCCTCTGGGTGAGTTCATCACTGGAGTCTAGTCAGCCTATCTGACTTTAAAGAACACCAGCTCTCTCTCACCAAGCAGTAATCACTTGCCAATAGTTCCTTGGCTATGGGCCTCCTGCCCATTTCCCTAGCTCTATGCTGGGTTTTTGTCTGACTGAGTTTGCCTGAGTCTTGTGTATACTGTTACCATTACTGTAAGTTCAAATGAGCAACTTCCCAGAGGTCTGAAAGTGTTTCCTTATGATTGTGTACCAACCCTGGCTCTTATAATCTTTCTGCCCCCTCTTTGGCAATGGCACTTGAACCCTGAGCTGGTGAAGTTTAATATAGGAATCCTATCCAGTAACACACACTCTGCAGTTTCATTCTGTACATTTGTGGCCTTCTGTGTGCATTGTCCTCTATTGCATGAGGAAATTTAGCTGGTGAGAGTTGAGTGATGCATTAGTATTCGCTCTACCCCCTGTTGTTATGTCCCAGGAGCCTTAGGTGTAGATGTGTCACTTAGGATTGGGCATCTTACAGACATTTGTTCTCTGGGTGTGACCAGTTATGGAACTCTGTAATAGTTTCCATCAGAAGAGTACAAAGAAATGACTTAATGGTACAACTCAAGACTTTGGAAAAGCAAGAACAAACCAAACCCAAACCTAACAGATGAGAAGAAATAACAAAAATCAGAGCAGAAATTAATGAAATATAAGCAAAGATAATAATACAAAGAATCAGTGAATCTAAGAGCTGGTTCTTTGACAAGATAAACAAGATAGACTCTTATCCCAGTTAACCAAAAGAAACAGAGAGATGAAAGGGGGAAGATTGTAATAGACCCCAAAGTTCCAGAGCATTATAAGGGAATATTTTAAAAATACACTCTATCAAATTTGAAAACCTAAAAAAATGGATGAACTTCTAAATTCATGGAAACCACCATGAAAATCAAGAAAAGTCATTCATAGACCTTGTGAGTAACCCTTGGAACCAATGGCAGCTTATTATGGGGTTTTCTCTCACTGGCAACTCTGATTGTCTTTACAACAGACAGGTGAAGTTCTTACCTAAGTCTTTGGATCTATGTGCCATAATTTTCAAGTTTGTAAAAGTCAGAAAGGATTATATTTTATTGATTTAGCAGTGTACCTCTGAGCATTGTGCCCATTTTTGGCAGATGTTCAATAAATATGTATTGTTTTTATAAGTGAACAGAACCTTCATTGATGATGATATGTAAAAGAATGTGTGTAAACCAAAAGCATTTTGTGTAATTTTGTATTATTGGAGAAACAATTTTACTCAAGCCAGGAATGATGAAAATCTATTATTTTAATGAAAATTCAATATATATGATAATAGTTGGATCTGTAATGAATGAAAAAAAAAATGACCCAAGGGTCCCAATCCTGAATGTGCTGTAAGGTGCTCATCACAGACAGTGTTTACTGTGATGTTTACTGAATACCAAGCATTTTATAAAACGTGCATGATAAAAGTAAATGATGTTTTAATCTTCAGTATTTGGTTATAATTTAATTTCCTGTGGAGTATCACAAGGGTAGTGAAGGGCAGAGCCAGTGTAGGTCTCTGAGCTGACTTTCTTGAACTGCTTTGAGCACTACTGATCTTTTAGGGAACGTGAACTGAGGAAAGCTTAGCTCTGAGAGGTTTCAAAATAAGGTAATCTCTCCTCATTTATTGTTTCCTTTAGAAACATGGGCCATTAGATAAGATCTGTTCTCAAAGGCTCGCCGAACTGCTCAACAGTTAACAGAAGTCACTGTGTAACCGAGAACATGCTTTGTTCTCCTTTTTTGGCATTTTTCTAACTTTCCCATTTTCCTCGTGCCCTCAGGTCATTTCCACAGCAATGTTTACAGGATCACAGTAGTTAGCACTGACATTATCTGGACTATAAATATTCCCTCGAAACTGCTGTGAGTCTCTATGATTGACTCCTCTATCTTGGTGCACCTGATAATATCAAGAAACAGAGGCTTCTTTTTCTCTGTCAGAGATTGTTATCTGTGAAGCCCAAAAATGACAGCCCAGGAAAACCGATATTAAATCCTTTTCGTCAAGGCAATGGCCTCTGGAAGAGAATAAATGTGAAACAGGGAGTGTTATAGTCTCTTGAGCACTTTATTTGTTATAAAGACAAGTTCACACCACACGATGGCACCTTCTTCCTTCCAACATCCAGGATTACAAACAATTATCTCATAAAATGGTCTCAGCTTTTTAATGTGTTGTTTTAGATATTATTGAAACCTTATAAAAACAAGACTTGCTACAAACAGGATTGGTGTTTCAATGTATATTAAATGAGGTAAGATAATTAAATTCAAAAAAAGAATTTATAAATATTCAGATAAGAAAATTGAAATTACAAAAGCATATTTTCATCATCATTAAACTGAATTACAACTGTGTGTGGTTAATGCTATATCTACACAGCTACGTTTTTGTTAAAATACAGTTTTAGTAATCAAATAGTCTACCTCATTCTCCAGTGTAACCACCTATTTCATTTGTAACACTCAGTACACATTTCATTCAAAAACCACCCATTTTCCCCTAGTCCAGCAACTATGCACACACTTTTATTTCAACAGATGCAACCCACAAAGTGCCATCATCCCCATGGCTATAAAATAAAATACAGTATTTAAAGGTAAAAACTCAGAGAACTTCTGAAATGGTAACCCATTCTCTCTGTGTCATGAAAATAGGCAATCCAATTTGAAAGTCTTTGAATCAATGTAAACTCTAGAAAACTCATGTTGAAGTATGGGAATAAGGACTCTGCACTAATATAGTGCATAACAATACAGTGTCAGACTCGCCATTTACAGCAGATGCCTTGACTGGACTTTCCTCCGGATTGTCAATATGCAGCTGAAGATCAAGTTTACTCAAGTCTGTGGGAATTTCTTCATGTTTTCTTCCTCTCATTTCCAAACAGGAAGAGAAGGGTTATCAGGCCTCTTGGGAAACCAAAAAAGCAAAACACTCACACCCACAGACAACTTGAGAACAAAATGGCAGACCCAGTAGTCCTTGACTCCACATCCACATGAAGTTGGGGCACTATTACTTTTGCAATATTTGTATTCTGCCCAAGGTATCACACCATGAGATTCCTCAAAGAACTGAGAAGTCTGAGAGCTACAAAAGAGAAAGCGGTTAAGGCAGCTGAGTTGATGTCTACATTTGGATTCCCTTTTCAGGTTACATGTCCAAGTCTCCATCATAGGCCAATGTCAGTGGCTTCTGATGGCGAGGTGTGCTTTGATGTGGTTTTGGCTTCTTGCTGCAAAGGGAAAAAGAATTCTTCAGATGAAGTTTGCAGAGCTTTTTCTTCTTCTGACAAAGACAATTTTGAAGTATAGGAATTCAATGGGAAAATTACAGACAATTCCGTTACCTGCAACTTGTGAGTTTTCATTTTTGAATAGTTCATGTGACTCTTACTAGTGGGGATACAGTCTGAGAAACTCACTGTTGGGAACTTTTGTCATCATGTGAGCCTCATAGCCTATATACTCCCAGGTTAGGCTGGCTATAGCATCATCAGGCAGTGTGGTTCTAGCCCCACGGTGGTATATGCAGCCCAGCATGGATGCCAAAATCTTTTCAAAATCTTAAAGCTGCTTTAGTGGAATAGATGGACTTAGCAGAAGGGCTGTTTCCTTCGATATTCTTGTTTATACACAGTAAGGCGGACACCTGCTGCTCACTAATTCCTAAGTTCCTTTGACCTCCATATCACAGATGTTCAACATTCTAAGCAGCTGGACTAGCCAGTCTCCTGTGTCTTGCTCTGGTCTTGTTTTTAAGCAAACATGTTTTCTGCTCTGGCCCCAAAGCTGACATTAGCCACAAACTCATCAGAATCTAATAGAAAAATTTCACCAGATCTCTTTAAAACCATTCCCACCTGGTGTCTACCTGTGAACAACAACTTTGTCAGCTGGAGGGAGGCTGCTTTTTCTTCTCATAAAGAAACTGACACTCCCAGTTCATATGAGGATCTACTATACATTCCCATCTTGTTTCTTCTTTATAACTGGAATTTGGTCCAGGCACCCCCCCCACCCCACCCCCGTGAAGACCCCTCCTCTTCCAAGGGCTTTACTTTGCTAGGCCTTCAGGGCCTGACTCTCCTCTGGTCTGTCCTCAGCAAGAAATTATCTCTCTGCTGCTCCCGAACTGCTATACCATGTAGTTTACAATGGCATCTATTATTTATTTTTATTGAATGCATACTGAGTGCCAAGTCAGTGTTGAACACTTTCTATTTACTTTTCCAATAAATTCTAGCACAACTCTGAGAGGGAGGGATTAGGATTGTGGCTGCTGGACAGAGGACTAGAGAAGTTGTCTGCTTTCCCAGGTCACTGAGTGACCGAAAAGCCTGATCTAGGAAGCCCAATACACGTTCCTAAGCCTTCAACCCCTTCGCCATATTTCCTTTATATATTTGCCATCCATTCGGCACTTGTTAGAACTGTTTTTTTTCTTTCTCTCAACATAGAAATTAAATTTCTTATCCATACTAGATTTAAATGAAAAGCAAACATTTTAGTCTGTAAAATGCAGTAGCACTTAGGACGGCTGCAGGGTCACCTATCGTCACTGCTGTCTGTCACCAGAGCATCTTCACACACAGGCAGTTCAGTCCTGGCCGAGCAGCGTCTCCTGATTCCCATCCTCTGTTCCCTGGGAACTGCTAATCAACCCTCTGCCTCCATGGATCTGTGGATTCCGGTTATTTCATTCAAATGGAAGCATACCAACTGTGGCCTTTTGTATCTAGCTTTTCTCATTTAATGGTTAAAATGGTGAGTTTTATGTTATGTGAATTTTATTAAAATAAGAAAAGTTTGATAAAACCTGTTGTAGGGAGAATTTCTTAATTTTAAATGCCTCAAGTCCTAATTTAAGGAGCAAAATTAATTTTTCTGATTGATATTTAAAACAAGCCATAGTAGTTCAGGAGATAAAAGCGATTTTAAAAGCTCTACTGAAAGGAATCATACACCCTCTCAGTGGCCCTCACTTGGCACTTGGCATGGGATGGGTTCCCACTGAGGATCTGCTGAGCGCTGGGCACAGGCTGTAGGCAAGCAGCTTCTAGGCCACGAAGCTGAGGACAGGCAGCAACGTGATTTAGAACCCTCTGCAGAGGGAGCCTCAAATTTGGGTATCCTGTTTCCCAGACCCTCACCAGTTCTTGGAGGGACTTTGCATAATTACCCAAATAGCATCCAATTCAACTTTATCCATTTGAATCCTAAGTATATTCCGGAGGCTCCAGTTATTTGCCGAGTCAGTCTCTAGCGTGAGTAATAAACCCAGCTTGAGACAGGGTCCTGGGCATGCTGACCCACAGCATTTAAAGATGCTAAGAAATCAGAGAAGAGTTTGGGATCTCCTGGAAGTCACAGCTTATATGTCTACCTCGGTGGAACGTGTTGTTCTGACAGCCAAGTGAGTATGAAGAATGTCTTCTAAAATAACAGCAAAGTTTTTCTTCCTCCTGCACCTCTTCCTCCTCGTCCTCATCCTCGTCCTCGTCCTCCTCCTTCTTCTAGGTTTCCCTGACTCTCTGTGTCCATCTCTGTCTCTGTCTCTCTGTCTGTCTCTGTTTCTGTCTCTGTCTTTCTGTCTCTTTGTCTGTGTGTGTGTGTGTGTGTGTGTGTGAAGTCACAGGGAAAAGGAGTGGAGAAAAGCAGATCCTACAAACAGTTTTTGGCAGTTCATCCTTACTTTGCATTTGCTAAAGTTTCCTGGGTGAAAAGAAATGAGCGCTGGGATCTGGGGAGCGGGAGGACTGAGAAGCAGTGAAGAGAAGGAACGAGACACTGGCTAGATTTGTATAAGGAGATAAAGTCAGTGCCTGGGAGACATGTAAACTTGGCTAGGTTCTGTGATCTGGGCCTGGAAAATTCTGCTCAAAATGTGTACAGATGTTTTTGTGCCAGCTTCCATGTGTGGATGTATGAACACAGTGTCGACCTCCGACAGGAAGAGGGCTGCAGATCTCAGTGGGCCATGGCGTGGTGAGAGGTCACCACTTTAGGGCTTTACTCTCTGTGTATCATTTCATAGTGTCTCATCTTTCCATGAACAGATACCCCAAAATCTCACCTATCAATGTGTAAGACCTGAGATTTTTGAGGGTTCAAAACAAACCAGCCTCCTCCCAAACACTAACCTCTGAACTGTTAAATCCAGGTGCTGTGGCTGCACACCACCTCTAGACTAGCTAAAAGGCTCCCTAAGAGGGAAAATGTGCAAGATGTCTGCAGGTTGGACCAGCAGCCGGGAGGACTGTCTTACAGCTCTTGGCTCCCTTTTCTCCTGCTTTATTGGAATCTAGTTTTTCCTTAAGAAATACGTTCTTTTACTCCCTAAACTGGTATTAGAAAAAGCATGATCTCCTTCCTCTCTCATGCAAAATCAGGCCCCCAGACGCTGCACATATGTCGCCACCTCCACCACCACTGCCTAGTCAGCATCGCATTCTTCCTCCTGTTGAGCTGACTTATAGTTTATCTTTCGAACAGCAAGCTCTTGACAACCACTACTGCTTGCAGAGTCAGCACAAAGCGCAAGGCCACACCTCTGTCCTGATTCTGAGAGATCACTGAAGACACATTTTAAAGTGACCTCTGCCAGAGATATTTGCATTTTAGCAAAGGATAAAAATGCATTTGGTCAGATAAGTGAGTTCACTTGGACAGACAGGCAAGCTGCTGGCACTTCTGAGACACCCTTGAATGCAACCCACAAAGAACCCCTTTCTAGCTGAGGCTACATAGTTTGATGAAAGCAAGAATTCTTTTTTTTTGGACATCTATCTATGAGAAAGATGCTGTTGGAGACAGCACTCTCAACCTTAGACAGAGTCTATTACCAAATGTGCTACCAGGATGGACATAGCTATCCAGAGTATCTTCCAGACATTGTGTCCAGGTTAACCACATGCTCATCCAGTGGGTGGTCTCACCAAATTGCTACTTGATGTCTATTCTCCAGGGACCTTGAGCATCAGAAACACTTAAAAACTCCTAACACTATTGGGCATGTTCAGAAGGTTGTTTCTGGGAGTGGGAGTCCTTAAGAAGCTAAATTTTCTATTTTTCTTGAAAGTATTCCCAAGCTTTATTGTAAATTGTTTTCATTTAAAGTATATACCTGAAACCTGGCATATGATAGTAGTCCTCTTGTCCTGAACCTTTTATTTTGGTGGAAAATATAAAAAGCTCCCAAACTGTCATCCTCTAATAGAACGAGATGCTATGAAAGCTGCCATTTGGACCTCTACAGGCAGCTCATTTGTAGCAGTAAAGAGCACATCTCCCTAGGTCTGTGGCTCACTTCACCCATGAAATGAAGGCTCTCTAAGGGGGCTAGTGAGAACGTGGCATTGTGACTTACTCAAGGGAAGGAATCCATCGAAAAAGCCTGCACTTTGGGGTTAGCCAAATACAGAGGTTCTTCTACCAGCAGAGTGATAATGGAAACATGACTCAGGTTCTCTGAGGGGCAAGTAATTGCTCTTTAAAATGCAGGTGATAATAGCATCTCATTAGACAACTACAGGGATTAAAGAAAGCAATATATGTCCAGTATTTTGTGCCTGACATACAAACATTTCACTTTTCCTTTTCTACAAACTCTAAAATCTTTTACTTTAAAAAAATATTTATTTTTTATGTGTATGAGTATTTTGCTGCTTTGTATGTAAATGCACCCATGCAACGTCCCCAGAGCCCTGAAGGAAGCACTGGGTCCCTTGGAACTGGAATTATGGATGCTTGTTAGCCCTCATATTGGTGCTGGGAACTGAACTCAGGCCCTCTGCAAAGGCAGCAAGAGCTCTTAACAGCTGAGCCATCTTGCCAACTCCCAAATCTAAAATATTAAAAAAAAGCCTGACAGGGGTTGGTCTGTAAACATAGGGAAACAGAGGCTTTCAGGCTACCGGAAGCTTGCACATGTGAACTTGTAGCAATAGTGCCATCAAGCACAAGACCTATGCTGACTAAATCAGACAAGGGCTCAGAGTGGAGCAAGGGAAATGGGCAGCTGGCTTGGGAGCTATTAGAGACTGATTACCACTGGGTGAGGGAGAGTAGAACTTACAATCTCTAGATAGGCTGACTAGACTCTAGTGAATGAATTTACACCATAGGATATCTGGGTACAAAAGCTTCACTGGATAGGATTTAACATATATGGCAGAATGCATGAGGTCTGGCATGGGTATGTGTGCTGTGGAGGGTGTGGATGGGAAGCAGGTCTAAATCTGATTAAGAACTGTTGTAAGAAAAGTAAAAACTCAAAAACAATTAAGAAAAAAATCCATATATCTTAAAAAAGAATAGAGGACAATGGTTGGGGGTGCTTATAAGTGGGGAATGGCAATGGGGGCAGGAGGACCGAATCTGATAAAAATACATAGAGTGAAATTCTCAAAGAATCAATAAAAATGAATTAAAATAGAAAAAAAACTTGAGAAGGGAAAAAACCCTGATGGATAATAAATAAGCATTTATTAATCTAATTATTCTTTTATTTTTTTCTGGTATTCAATATTGATCCAATTTATGTTGCAAAACTCAATGAAACACAGTAATTACAGCCCCCACAAAGTCTTTGGGGTTTGGGAGGGTTGGAAGATAGTTATACAAACACCTACACTGTCAGCCTGAAGTAGATGCCGCAGAGGAGGCGGCACAGGCAAGTTACCTCAGACTGCCCGACAAGGAGCAGGTTGGTGTATGAGCTTTACTGAAAGCATAGGGTGAATGCCAATAGCTGGTGATGAAAACCTTGTTTAGATGATGGGGATTTATGGAACAAACCATGGAAACAGCAGCCTCTTTGGGAAACTCTCAGGTCAGCACCCTATGTACTCTAGTATGATGCACAAAAATTATCCCTCAGCTTCAACTGAGGAAGGAGGAGGAAGAGCAAGAGAGAGGAAGAGATATAAATATTGCTTAAGTAGTGTGAAAAACCAAAGGGAAATGTAGTATTTAATAAGCCTACTGAAAAATACATATACAATATAAATGTGAGTGCATGTGTTATAGCTGAAGGCTATATGACAAAAGTCACGGTGCCCAACAAGGGAATCCTCCCTTCGAGTTGTTGGTCGGGTTAGTCCAAGAGATCCCCAAATAGTACAGACTATCCATACATCCCTTGATTGCCTCCCAGAACTTGAAGATAAGACCCTTTTGCTGAAGACATGATATACTTTGGATAGAGGACTTGGAACAATTGAGCTGGAACTAACTGGGAAGCCTCCTCCCTAAAAACAAACTCTTACTTTATTGAGCATTATACATTTCATACAACAGTTTGTAATTAAATTTAGAACCCATCCCCCATCCATCTGACAAACTCTGATAGTATCAGAAGACACTATGCAAACTGCCAACGGAGAAAATGAATCAATGGTCTTAACCAGTTGTAAAGTCTACGAGACACAACAATGGCCAGTCCAGCAAACTATCTATTGGTGCAGTAGTGGCACTTTTTATTTTGTCTCATTGGACTTAAGGCTCACTCAGGGGGAGGGAAATTATATGTGGTAATGTAAACATAGTCAAGTACACATGACTGGAGAGGTCATGGACTCTAGAGAAGAACCTACTTCTGTCACTTCCCTAGACCAGGGTAATTTCTTACTGCATTCTAAATACATATCCTTATATTTACAAACAAGCGTAGCTCTCACCACTCGTCAAAGAAGCTTCTTTTTGCGACATATGAAGACTATCACAGAGTTCCACAACTGGTCAGATGCAGAGAATGAGTGACTATGCCCAGCTCTAAGTGACATATGTACAAAACAACCTCTATACAGACTCAAGACTCAGGGAACATCATAAATAAGGGGGAAGAAAGAATTTTAAGAGCAGAAGGGACAAGACACCTTCTGCTAGTTAATGCATTCTAAATATGATAGGGAACCTGCACCAATGAAATCCTACAATATGTTATATAACAAGAGCTGCATAAGACAAAGTCAGTTGACATGCCACAGTAGATGGGGGGATATCATGAAGTCCCACATCAAGATGAAGAGGTACAAGTGATCAGTGGATGCTGACGGAGGGAGAATCAGGTTTCTTTGGGGAATAACCCCTTGAGAGGTTATCAAATCCCAAATGGGCAGCCTTAAATACAGGTACACATGAGCAGCACTAAAGGGACTCATTGTATTATATCATATATTTATATATGTAGATATGCATGTATGTATATGTAACAATGACAAAGAAAAGGATAAGTTGAGAGGAGTGGGGGATGTGGGACGAGTGGTTGGGGGCTGGGCGAGATGGAAATAATGAAAAGACAATACTAATGTATGAAATTTTCAAAATTAAAAAATTGTCATTCAGAAAGATTTATTCAACACACATACAATCTTTAATATTATGAAGAATATCTTTGTTGTATAGAAAGTTGCTTTTCAGTGGAGATTATAAATGATCATACAGAACAATTAAAATGGTTAACTTTCTGGAGAATGTGACTAGAGAGTTGGCTGTTGGAATAAAACTTCTACAGTAACACAGATTCAAAGATGCACTGTATCTCACACAACATGCACGGAAATGAATGTGGTAAACAGAAAGGCCCAGGCGGGCCTGGGATAGAGGGACTGAGGATGACAAAGTGCCTGATGTGAAAGTACCCATGAATGCTGAGTAAAGTTGCTATGACCGCAGAGTTAGAAAAATTAGTATTTTAGATAAAATCTTAAAACGTAGCATAGCCTTTTGAATGGGAAAATATAATTAAACACATTGATTAGATACTTGAGTGGAACATTTTCTGTTTCATCTAAATAAAAATATTTAAGTTGGTCAGATTAAGAAATTTCTTTGTGAGAAAATGAAGATAAGTATGTCTGGGCCAATGTAGCACAAGTCAGTCTGTCCAGGGTCCAGGGACCTGGTAGGAGATGAAACCGCGACAGGGTGTTGTTTCTATTCATGGAAGACTTCAGTCAACTGGCTAGACAGTGAAAAATGACTTCCATTTTGTCAGTAAAATGAGACATTACCGAAGGTGTGTGGGCAGGAGGGGGCTGATCATCTGGAGCTGAGGTTTAGGAAGATTAATGTGGTCATAGAGTGAAGGAGAAATGATGTGTAAATCCAAATGTGTGTATTTTACGAAATGCAATATGGTCACTAAAACATAAGGGAAAATTCTACTGATATTTTATAATTTAGAGATTCTCACCAAGTGTGGTGTAGTATATCTGCAATCTCGGCATTCAGGGGCTGAGTTGGAAGGATCAACCTGTGTTTTAGTTTAACATGTTCTATCTAGCAAGTTCCATCCTGGGCTGTAGAAAGAGACTCTCAAACCAAACCAAACCAAACCAAACTAAATCAAACACCAAACCAAACTAAATCAAATCAAACACCAAACCAACCCCCGCCAAAATAAATTGTTAGAAAATACTACTATTAGTCAGTGGTGTAACTGACTAAAAATTCCCAGATCTTGGAGTCATAAGGGGAGTCTCACTAAATATTTGCTGTTGGAAGAGTGGACTATAGCTAAAAATATATAAGTTGGAGGAATGGAGAAAAACAACAAAGAACAAATGCATGTGTTGCTACAGGCTAGTTTCAAAATTCCTGGTTGAAGGCAGAGGGGATAGAACCTAGCATGTGGATCGTTTGTTTTTACAGGCTGCCTGATGACCTGGCACGATGTTGTCCAGCTGCTTGGAGAACAGTGTCCTATCTGCCTCTTGTTCTCTATTGTGATTTTGATAATGTCCCTTTCTGTAGTCTTTTCTGGTGGTGAGTGTTTCCTACGAGTCTGAAATTCCTAGAAAGTATTCACATTCACATTTGTTCATTACCGGTGGTTGTCGGAAGTACTTGTCAAACTTACCAAGTGGAACACCTAAGCTGGTCCAGTCACTGGACTGTAGGGTGAACGAATGACTGGAGATATTACCACTTACTGCAGAACTCTGTAAACATTAGTTGGATAGAAATCCCATTTCTAGGGATTCAATTTTAATCACTATAGGTAGCAGAAAGAATAAAAGTCATCTTATTTTCTTCAATTTTTTACTGACCAAGAGCAATGCTTTTAAAACTTGGGTAGCCTTAGAAATAGAATTTGAGGATGAGTATAAAAAAGCCGGATTTGAATTAAGATTAAAACTTGGGTGAAAGTTCTTAAGAAATAGTCTATGAGACATATGATGAATATAAATATCTCAGTTTGGAGAAAAAAGTGAAATAACACTTTGATCTCATGAAAAAATTCTTGAAAAGTTTTGCTTTGGATGCTAGTATAATATACTTTACATTCCTTCAAATATTCAGATTTATTTCTGTATATCTAGTTTCAAGAACTGCTCATCAACTAAAATATATTCTGCACCATAAACTAATTAAAATTTCCCAAGAATAGGGATTAAGAACTAGTCACCTACAAAGCAGGGTTCCTGGAATTGACAGCCATTTATATTTTCTTTCACAGATAGTATAGGCTGTAGTATGCAAAATGCATTAGCACATAAAACTAGTTAGCTTAATCTTAACCTATCTGCACAAAACAGGGTTTAGGAACCTAATTTAAGAATTAGAATTATCTAAATTAATGTTCTCAGATTGCCACCAGATTACCATTACCTGGGGAATCATATACAACCCAAAAGTACATAGCTACACCCCAAAGTAACTGAATCAGAATCCCAGAGTGTGAAACTTAGCATCAGTGCCTAGGAGACACTAATATGTCTTAAAACTTAAAACCTGTGGTCCAAATCAACTGGCAAGCATAAAAGTCTTGAGCAATGATTTGAATCTTATGCCCTCTAGGATTAGCAAAAAAAACAGAATGTGATACCAAATGGTGACAATAGTGATAATGTTTCCACATTTCAACTGCTTAACCTTTCTACTGTTAAACACTGTTTATGGTCTCAAGGTTTCTGTCATTAGGGCTGATGTTTGGAAAGGTGATTTCCTTTAATTTCACACACATAAAAACATGGAGTATAACATTTTCACTATTTGATACTTACCAAACAAGATAGGAAGTAAATACTAGGAAAATCATGATAAGAAAACTTCCACCTGAAACGCCATAAACCCACATTTTTACGCGGCCATCTGTTTAAGATAGAGATAACACAACAAACTTAGCAGGTCTACAACATTTGGGAGGGAAAAACACACACACAGAGCAATACAATGTTTGACAGCCCAGAGCTAATAACTAGTTCTAGATTCAAACAGGGGCAACTTAGTCATCTAACCACCCAATGGGAGAAGTTAGGCTTGTTCTGGTATGTTCTGTGGGCTCTCCCATGGAATCAAATGCTGACAACCTTCTCTTCCAAGCCTCAGAGGGATATGAATTACTTACTAGTGATCATATCTGTGAAAAAAAAACCTGTAAATTGTACAACACTGTACCATTTGGCATGGACTTCTCGGATACAGTTTGTCTGACTCTAATCTTTAGCAAATTATTAGTTTGGGTATGCTGGCTCAGGAATGCAATCTCAGTACTCAGGAGTCAAAAAGATTGCCACAAGTTTGAGGCCACCTTTAGCTACAGAGAGACTGTATGGAAACAAACAAACAAAAACAAATAAAGTCCTATAAGGTGGCTAAACAATTTCATTTCACCAAAATTCTCAAATGCACATAGTTACAAGCAAGGACAGACATACCCATGGGTTATCAATATTAAATGTAAAATAAATAATAACAACAAAAAAGAAGACCAGGTAAAAATATAAACTAAAATATAGTCAATCAAGTTTTTACCATGCATTTCTTTTAAAATGAATGCAAAGAAAACTCCTATGAGCATTTTTAGCAGCTGTTCCTTCTGAATGAAATTAGATGAACAAAAATTACATAAAAATCCATAGTACATTCTCCCCCTGAAAAGTCTCAGGAAACATCATGGAAGAGGGACAGAAAGACTGTAAGAGCCAGAGGTCAGGGAAGACTGGGGCAAAATAGTGTCTCCTGGACAGGACAGGCCTTTTGCACTCACAGCAGCTGTGATTGCCTGAACAAGACCTATACAAGATCAAGCCAGTCACCATTCCAGAGTGGATGGAGAGGAGCATGTGAGCCTCCATCCCTGGCTGAGGAGTTAGTGGCAGTTGATGGCTGCTAGAAGAAAGGGAGTCAAGTCTCTTTAAGGGTGTGATCCCTAGAAGGCTGGCCATGCCCCAGTGAATAGTCCCATACCCACACCTTTATGGGCAGCATTGATTGGACTCAATGGGATATAAAAACAGTTATGTAACCAAACCAGCTAACAGTCTATCAAATTACTACAAATTTACAACCTTGTGTGTATAAGAAACCATTATTTTAGATTTTATATATACCACAGCTAAATGAAACAGATCAGCCAAATAAATATTATAATCTATTTGTGTTTTTTTCTATATAGAATATAGTTTAAATATACTATGATTTTCATATACATGATAGAAATTGTTTTTGGCAATTTAATTTTCTTCTATTTAATGTGAGCATGTTGCTAAGAAGAATTATAATGGACTGACAAAGGCAATTACTACCAACTCAAAGAGATGGCATTTTTTTTCTGTGAAAAAAACATCTAGGTATTTACCACACCCCTTAGGACCACAGGACACACAGCAATATCTTATTCTAAAAACATCTATAAGACGGACAACCACCCAAATCTATTATGAATAATACTTGTTTTAAATAACATCATAACTACTTTAAATGATTTTGAAACTACAAGTTTTTGTGTCGAGTGAATCAGAGACATTTGAGATTGAAGAGGTTCGGTGAAATAATATCTTTCTGTGGTCATAAAACTCTTTAGAAAGAGTTGATTATGATTTTCCTGAATCATTGAAGATTAAAGTCTGTATTTTGAGTTCTACACTGGTAACCATTTATAGTCTTCCCTCAGTGAGAATGTTCTTTATATTTCTAACTCTTACAAAGTCAGAGTTTTGTCTTGAGATGGCACGGTCTAGTGTCTTTTTATCCTTATCACAGATAAATGCATGTGGTGGGCAGAATGTTATTTTAGGAAGAATTTAATGATAAATTTAATTTAAAATAAACACATATTTTGTATTGGTGTAATGACTAGAGCAAAAATTCAAACTATTTAAGAGATGCAGAGTGAAAAATGTCTTCCTATCACCCCCACCCTTCCTTACATGGGAGCTAGCACCATTCCCAACATTGTGAATCTTTTGTTTTCATCTATATATGCAAGCATCCGAGTGCACACACACATATGCACACATAAACACAAATGCCTCCATCATCTTCTTTAAAAACAACAAAGTATGCACACTGTTCCTTTGCATTAGTACCGTGTTTTCGCTAATCAATGTAGGTTGGCAATATTTACCTCTAGTTCACAAAAGTAGGCTTACCTCATTTCAATGAATCTATGAGTTGGAGCCCACTGTTCATGGATTAGAGATTAAGGACCTCCTTTATATATTTGAAGATCTGTTCCCTGGGGCATCATTCTAATTATCTTCCTGAAGTTGTGTCTATATGTAACTTGCAGATAAAATGTCTATATTGTATATCATCTTCCCCCAATTTAAATCTCCTAGGTTACTCATAAAGCTGATGAGATGTTTTAAAATACTTTAGGCATACAGGGTAAACAAAAGTTGAGTAAAATGTCCAGGCCTGGTGGTACATGCCTTTAATCCCAGCACTTGAGAGGCAGAGACCTGTCAGGGCTACATAGTGAGACCCTGTCTCAAAAAACAAAGTTGAGTAAAGTGTGACACTCATTCTGAGAACATGGTGGAGGTACATTCATCTTGTCTCTCTAATTGGATCTAGCATCCTTTCTACCTGGTGCTGGTTTGCTTCATGTAAGCATCATTAAGGTACTTCACGTATGGCCCGATGCCTCGGGTCCAGAAAGAAGGTTCCCAGAGTCATCGGCCCAAGCTATGTTTGTCTCTGCCCTCCCATGCCCTGTCAGTTATGTGGCTTTATTGGGTAGTTTGAGGTGTTTCCCTTCTGGGGAAGGTCTGTGTGAGAGGCACAGAAGCACTTGCTTTTTCCTCTTGCTCACTTCGCCAAGTGGTACATGAAGGTCTTTATTACCTGCCTCTTGAAACTCACTCCTGTCACTTGCTGGTGTGATCTTGGTGAAATAACCATGTGCTGCCAGTTTTAGTTTCTTAATCTCTCAAACAAGGGTGACAACATCCAAGTATATTGCAAGAATATAATGAAATGATTCATGCCAGCAGAGCCACAGGCCACTCAGGAGGTATTAAACATATTTTCTTTCCTGTCCTTAGTAAGCTCCAATTTCTGACCCCTACTGGCTAGACATTCAGCTGTGCCCATAACAGTCCTGCAAAGCAGGTAATACAAGATTGGTTTTATAAGCAAAGACACTGAGGCACAGAGAAGGTAGGACATTATACCTGTTCAAAAGTAATAGTTCAAGCTGCAGGGCCAGAAAGGCCTGCCTACCTTGAAAACTGGTTGCTGTTTCTGTTTCTCCAATGCCTCTAAAAACCAGAGCAGGTCTGTGGGCATTTCATGAAAATTTTTGAGATTCTATTCCAATTTTCTCATTAACTTCACTTGAACACACAAATCCCATCATAAAAGCAATAACAATTCACAATTAAAAGATGTTTTCCCAAGATATCATTTTGTCTCTCAACTTACTGCCTTTAGACCGTGATTGACAGGCTAATAAGCATCCATGAAAATATTCTACATTTAAAGGGACATTGTTTACCACTCACATTTGAGATACTGTGAGCTAAACTATATGTGTCTCTTTTTTCCTCTGCCTGCACTTCTTTCCTTCCAAGTTTTCCACAGTGGAAGTGATCACAAAATGAACTCCCAATAGAAACATTTCATTTCCTACTATAACTGAAGCATACCTGGATCAAGAGGCTGGAGAGACCATCCTTTAAAAATATCACGTATTTTTGAATTCACGGGTCTGTTTTTTCCAGAAAGATTTTTCACATCAGCTTTTCTATCCTCTGAGGTGGGTACTTTCATGCAGTAATCCAGGAAGCCATTTGATCTCATGATCTCTGTGTATCCCTTCTCACATCCACAGACTCCACCCTACAGCTCAGAAAATATTTTTATGGTTACATAGCAAGTTATTCAGATGATTTAAGAAGAATTTAAACACCATAGTCACTTCATATTTGCATGAAATGTCATGGATATTTAAGGGTTTCAGCAACTGATTTACCCAGAAAGATCAAATATATAGTTCATCCCCTGAATCCCAAAGTTAGCATTAAATAACTTGTCAGGTTTTTCTAATGTGTTTATAGTTCTGACACATTCCAAATATTAAATCATAGTTCTTTATGAATAGAGTGTATTAATATGTCCTTTCCTTTTTTTAAAAAAAGATATTGTATGATATCTAATGAAATTATCTTCAACTCCCACTCACTTATTTCAAATACCTGCCCACAGACTCCAATTTTCTGTTCTTACTGAGAAGGAAAACCATGGAGCTTGTGGGGACATACTTCCTTCGAATCTAACAAACAGTATCTGAGTTCTGTCACCACCTAGATACATTACCCAGGTCTTTATCGTCCTGTACCATCAACCTCTAAACAGTCTTGACTGCCTTTTTGCTCGTAGGAAGGAGGCCAATGTGGAGGAAAGACAGTTTACTGAAGGCACATGTCCAGGAACAAGATGTCATCTATCTATCTGTTTGTCTGTCTATCTATCTCTCTAAAGTATTCTTCCTTGTAGTAACGTTATAATGTCAAACTATAATACATTCCTACTTGACATTATGACAATGTGTTCTTTATATTGCCTCTGTAATTCCTGGTCATTTTCATTTGTTTTTAAGTAGCTGACTGTGATGAGGAATGATAGGCAAGGATTCTTCTATGTCTTGGGAAGTGAATCAGTAGTCCAACAAACAGACACTGGAGAACCAGAGAAAAGAATAAGATCATGATTATCAAACTCCATGTCTCTGCTATTACTGCTCTGTACCTACAACTCATCCTCTGGCATTTTCTGAACAGATCCTAGCCTCTTATGGTCAGTTAGGCCAATTCACATCAAAGTTATTCCTGTTGAAATCATCAGTTGTTGACACAATATGATTTTAAAGAGCAGTGGCCACTTAAACTAAAGAAGGTGACTTTTGATGGTCTACAGAAGGACAGGTGGGAACCAGAAAAGCAAATGTCCACAGTCTAGTGAAGGATGAAGCTCTATAAAATGTCATGCATTGTCAGTTGATTGTAACTGAGTTATTATGTGGTATTTGATAGAGTGATCTAATTAAGACAATGAGTTTATGCACAGTTATTAAAGCCATCTTTACAAGATGCATCTCTTGTCTTAGTCTGAGAGAAGAGTTGTAACTGGTTAGTTGCATGTGCCAAGGGTTCAAGGAAAAGAGTAATTCATGCTTTATTAAAAAGAGCACCCAGACAGTTGGTTGAAAGTGATTTCTATTTTCCAAACATCATCAGCACATTAAAGTTATTTGTTTCTGTTTTCTTTCATTTTTGTTTCTATTTTCTAAAAGCCTACTACTCTCTTTTCTGTAGTAAACTCATCCTAAGTATTAATAATTTACTTAAGAATTAACCCATCTTAAGCTAGAAGAGCCATAAAATATAATTGTGTACATAAATTATCTCAAATTAATTTTTCAGGAGACACATACTACAAGAAGAAAGGTGCTATTTTAAGAAATGTAATACAATTAAAAAATTGTATGTAGAACCTATGCATGACTCATGATTTTGATAAAAATGGTTAGCTGAGAAATAAAATACTGATCGGGAGATCAAAAATTTATACATGACTATAAAATGCAATTGGCTGCCTCAATTATCTCAATTAAACATTTAAAGATATACATTACAAGAATAAAAATGCTTTTAAAGATATAACATGAATTTTAAAAGTTATATATTTACTGCACACCGTAAGAGCCATTGATACGATACACACATGATTGGCATTCATTCACAAGCAGCAGGACAGAGGAGCTAGAGGGGAAAAGAGAAAATTCTGCTTCTAAAAACCAGAGATGGGGCTGTAGAGATGGCTCAGTGGTCAGGAACACTAGATGCTACTGCAGAGGACCCAGCTTTGGGTCCCAGCACCCATATGACAGCTAACAATAATGTGTAACTCCAATTCCGAGGGATCCAATGCCTTCTTCTGGCCTCCAAGGGCATCATTACATGTCATGAATGCACTTACATACATGCAGGCAAAACACTCATGCTCATAAATTAATAAAACAAACAAAACCCCAGAGATACACCCACCCCTCTCACATGCATACTTTTTTATTGTTTTTAATCATGTCACACATTCAGCTTTTTATCGAATAAAAATTTACTCACGTTATAGTGCAATACATTTTACAAATAATTTTTATCAGAGATGAACAGTACTTACACATTTTGAATAGTTTAGATATAAGAAAGACTACGAATAGAACACAAACATCAACTAAAAACAGTTATTGGTAGATGGAGCTAATATAAATTAGGTAGCTGAAAAGCAGATTTGGTTTAAGCTGTACAGGAATTCTTCGGCACTGTGCTTTGCCCTCCAGGTACCTCTAGATGGCAACATGGGCATGCAGAACTACTACTTAGCTGTAGCAGACAAGCACACCTTAGTGCAAAGGTCTAACACTGTAATACCTGTATAGGCGTCCAGTATGTAACGTACCTGTGTGCAGTAGGAGAAAGGTTTTCTGCAAGCTGGAATGCATTGCCGAATAGCAGCAGGGCGTGCCTGAGGGGAACAGCCTCCTACAAAGAGAAATAACATTGTCATTTGAAGATATATTTAGGACAAGTATATTAACATTTTTATGATTTTTTCCCCTCTGACACTAGATTCATGATTACTATTATTAAAATTATTATTTGATCATTACTTGAATGTATATGTCATCCAGGCAGTACAATCCTAGCTTATTAATTACTCTAGGATGTGTTCTTTAAAAGGGGAGGTTTATGGCGGAGTTTTCGCATATTCACTGGTAGTGAGTGCCTGTCACGTATGTATAATTGAGGGCAAAATCTGTGAGCATCTGGGCTAGTACGGAATTGATGAAATTTCCATTTATGTTCAAGAGCAGAAAACTCATCTGTTTGGAGACTCATTCTATGTTTATATTTCTCCAGTTCCTCAGCAACCCAGTTAAGTACTAGGTTGACTAAAAAAGCCAAATGCTTAAAGAATTCCACTATTGCCCCATGAGCTACAGGGCCAAGCACTGTGACACTGATTTCACACGAACCAACTAGAATGAACACACAGACACATACAAACCCTCCATACTATGTGCAGGAGCAAATGAATAAATTCTAGGACTGGCAAATACTGCCCGAAAAAGCACTTGTAGGTGTTAGTAAATAGATACAGTGAGGTATGTCTCCATAGTCTGCAAGTCCTGTATACCGTATTGATCTTGCTTTGCTTGATTCAGAGTAATAATAGACATGTGAAGAGTTTTCAAGATAACTAGATGAAGAAGTCAAGACATTATTTAAGAATAATGTTTAAACTATAGTCATATGATGTTGGTCACACTTACAGGCTCTAGCCTTTGTAGTACTGTAATTTTCAACAAATTATTCTTTATAATGCTATCAGAATGGCATTGAACCCAAGGTTGTATGGGAATAGTCAAACTTACACATTTCGTGGGAATGAAACAGCCAATTTATCACTATAACTTAAAAAATAAAGAATACAACCAAAAAATTAAAAGCCCCCCAAACCCACTACAGTACAGAGTTAGCACCTGAGTTTGACACCGATCACATGGATGTTAGTAGTGATAACCACACGGTACTAGTTTTACCATTTTCTGGGGAAAGAATGACCACTCTTCAAACCCACAATCTCCAAAGTGAGTTACTGTAATTCACATAGGTTATAAAACATTTTTTCAAATTTTAGGAAGGAAATTAGGCTCTAATAATATGTAGCCAGTGGCTCTGATACCCTGATGCTTGCTTGTCTGGTGGCCACATGCCATGTACTGAGAAGGACCACCACGCCAGCCCAGCCCGTGCCTCTGTGCACATTCTCAGCCCAATGTGGAGGAGGGTGAGGCTTTCTTTGGCCCCTGGCTAGACATACTTAGTTTTAACAGTTTATAAAATGAAAAAGTAGCTTAAAATAAATTACCGTATGGATTAAAGTATGGATTAATACCAACAATGCATGGACATGTAAACAGGAAAGAGGAGGGGCTGTCAATCCTGTTGTTGTTACACAGCCTCCTTCCAGCCTTGCACGAGTAAGCTGTTTCCCAGTGGCAGTACTGAGTAAAATCAATGTCAACTTAATTTGCTTTGACAAGAAGGCATCAAAAAAATCTTTAGAATTATTGAGAAAACCATTTGTACAATCAAATTGTATCCTCTTTTAAGAATAAGGAATCTTTCCTTAGTCTATTCTTAGACATTAAGTGATCACCATAACTAGCAAAATATTCAAAATAAGTCTGCAGTGGATGAATACAAGCATCAGTTACTTAAAGCAAAACACCGTTTTGCATCATTAAATCAAAGCATTTCAGTCTTAAAATGTTATCTTCATCAATCCTTTTACTTTCAGCTTTGGAGTAGCAGGGTGAGGTGTGTGGGACAGGGGTGAATGCTGGCCGTGTCCTCGTGCGTTCACTGACATGGTCCATGGGTTAAAACTTTAGAGATGACCATTGTCAGCTAGCATCCATCTTCAGTTTTATCTGAGGTCGTGAACTTAGGACTATTTTATTTGTTTAGCTTACATATTTTATGGATCTTCACACAGAACTGTTGCTTTCTAAGATGTGTGTTATAGTTTGTTTTCAATTACTGTGGCAAAACACTCTGGCCAATACCAACTTGGGGAGGAAAGGATTTGTTTAGCTGACATCTCCTGGGTCACAGTTCATCACTGAGGGAGCCGAAGGTAGGAACTCAGGGCAGGAACCTGGAGGCAGGAGCTGAAACACAGGCTATGGAGGAACCTGCTTCTCTGGCCCATGCTCAGCGTGCTTTCTTATACAACAGACAACAACCTGCCCAGGGATGGCACATAGTGGGATGGGCCCTCCCATAGCACTTATCAAGAAAATATCCCACAGACATGGCCACAGGTTAGTCCAAAGGAGGCAATACCCCAGTTGAGGCTCCCTCAACCCAGGTGTGTCAACTTGACACCAAAGCTATGCGGCACAATATGAAAGCCTAATGAAAATCTGCCACGAAGACCTTCTAATTTACCCATTTGTTCTTCAACCTTGCTTCAATTTGTCAGTGAATTCCACTCACAAGGAGGATCCTATAAGACCTTTTTGAAGGTTCTACACAAGTCTTAGAAAGGAATACCTGTGACATTAAGGCCATCTGAACGCTGGCACCACACTGTTCGTTCATTATTGTTCCAAAGACTTGCTTTCCATACGTAGTGATAGCATCTGCCGCCTGCAAGTGAATATGATAGCAGCAATTCTATTACACCTCACTTAAAAACAGAATAAGCACTGCCTCAAAGTTAAAGCACTGAAAAGTAACCTTGGTACCTGTACAAGGGCGTGTTTCTAGAACCTGTTGGGGGCAGCTGTCTTGGTTCTCAAAAGACTGAATTATAAATGTTCTTGACCTTGATTGGCGGCCTGTGGTCTCAAAGCTTCTTCCATCGATGCAGGTTAATTCACACTTGCTCCACTCTGACCATGGGGTTATGTGGCAGTCTCCTGAATAGTTTTATGGAGCAGGGTAGGAAAAGTATTGTGAAAACAGGCACTTGGATACCACTGACAGGAATGGGCATTGTCAAGACTCATGGTAGAAGTGCAGGGATGGGCACAGGTCAAGATATTGACCAGTCTTTCAATTAGAAAGCATGAATATTGATCAGGTAGTTTATGGTTTAATCAGTATAACAAGGGGAGGACAACCTAGATTGCCATAACTGTAATTCAAGTTATAGTTCTCACAGCCAGAGTAGAGCATGTGTCTGTCAGTGATAAACATTATCAAAGGGAGATGTAAAGATTATAATGACTGTTTTCAAGGATCAGCATAACATTGTAAGATGGATGTTCATAGAAACCATGTAAAAGAGAATAAGTAGGTCAGTGAAATGAAACATTTTTGCCTAAAGAATACTTACTTAAATTTTCTATTTATAGGCATATATGTTAATATATATGTATATACATAGTGTAGACATATGGTACATAATGTGTAGAATATAAACATGTACATATGAATGATGTACATTTAAATATATCTATATATGTTGCATATAAATATATACAAGCTGTATTATAAGGAAATATTGAGGCACCTCAAAATTATTCTATACCACCTAAATTGTGTTGCTAATATTAAAGTAAGATTAGCATTTTATATTACTGATAATGATCTTCACATATGCTGTTTGGAATAAGCTCACATAATCACTGATCTTAGAATTGAATTTTTAGTGTTGGAAAGTGTGGATACACTGTTCCAGCAACCTGTTATCTAGATGCAGAAGCCATTGCTAAAGGGGACAGTGAGGTGAGACGAGATCCTAGCTTAGTTCTCAAATTTCCAAATCCAGCTCTTTTCCCCTATTTTGGCTAACTTTATCTCTTTTGAAGCATTAAGATACCTGCAATTCAAAATTAATTTAACTAAATACTTAAATGTTGATATGACAGAGCTTCTCCAGGGGAAAAGAAATAAAGATGATCACTGTGGAAGGTGCTCCTACTCAGGAAAGCTGCACACCTGGGCAAGGTACAGAGCACGGCTGCTTCAGGATGCTGTCCCGGAAGGGAATTTCTCCACACAGTGCGTCTTCCACAGGGATAGCTCCGTGGGAGGCTGAGCCATCATGAACTACACAGGAAAAGCTGCGCACCTGAACTCCATCTCCACAGTCTCCACCCTGAGAGAAGAAAGCATGCTTTCAGAATTACCCAAATAATTAGCATCTACAAGAATCCACCAGAAAATATGTATGGTCTCAGAATATGAATTTCTCTTCTATTTTCCAGTTTTTCTTTCATAGAATTTGGGGCTTTCTCACATGGATCGGGTTGGGGAGTCAAGTAAAACACTGCTTTTTCTCTATTGCAGTGAAGTGGTTTTCAAGCCTGGCTGCTGGCTGAGGAATGTGCTTTGAGGATGCTCCACATTGATACTGCCCAGTTTCATACAGAGTCTCATAAGAACAGAACTTGGTGGTTATTGGGATCAACCACCAGGGTGATGGAAGTCTTCTTAATATAAACTTCTTGGCAGACTCTCATGAGATGGATATCTTCTGAATTTAGTTAGGTATTCATATCAAAAGGAAACCCATTGGAGTTTTGGGTAACTTCAGCTGACAGCTGTATTTTCTCACACATACCCAGAAAGCAGAGCTCCAGGCAAAGCTTGAATGTTAAGCATGTGCTGTACCAGTTAGCAATGGGGAAGGTCAGGAAGGAAAGCAGGAGAGGTAGAGAAGCAAGCATGGGGTGGTGTGCTGCACACTGAACTGTTTCCCAAGTAACTGCAGTAAGCGTTGGCTGTTCCAGGCTGGGATCTCCCTGTCTCAGAGTTACCCATAAAAGGTGGGTCAGGAGAGGGCCATTTAAATGCTGGAAACTTCTTGAATCCAGTTCTCATTGACCAGCACTCATTCTGGTATTAACTGTCCTATGTCATCAAGTTGTTTTAGCTTCCATCAAGTCCAAAAGCTGGTAGAGAGCTAGTTCTGTATCTAGTCAGTACTGTGGTTTCTGTGAGTCTGCCTGTGTACATATGAAAGAGAGAAAGAGATGACAGAGAGACAGAGATAGAGACCAAGAGACAGAGAGACATCTTAATAGACCGGCTAGCCTGCAAATCTCATTGTTGCACTCCACAGCTGCATTCAGAGTTGCCACATGCTCGAACCCTTTATTAGGTGACAGTCTGACAACTCTTCCTGGAAAATGGGTCTCATCTCTTTCCTATTCCTTCCTCTGTATGGGGTATAGGTACTGCATTGCCAGACATTGCATACACTGGGCTCTCACAGAAGTAGAAGTGGAGAAGGGCAAAAAGGTCTGTTAAAGCAGTCAAGGGACTGATCGAGGACAGAAAGCCAGTGACCTACAACTCACAGGTCAGCTGGTACTCGCCAGGCATGGGGGCAGAAACTGCTGGTCATCAAGGAATCTCATGGGCGGCTGCTTGGAGGACCACCAGCTGAGGAGGGTTTGGAACTTGAGACTTAAAGACATTTAGCAGTCTGTCCGCTCTGACCCTCCATAGGTGAAACCTTCTGAGATTTCAAGTAGTAATAGTTAACTGTGTTCTAAAAAGTATCAGATGATGGTGCCTTTAATCTCAGCACTCAGGAAGCAGAGGCAAGTGGATCGCTGGGAGATCAAGGCCAGTCTGGTCGACATAGCAAGTTCCAGGCCATCTGGCTACAGAAAGACCCCATCTTAAAAAAAAAAGTGTCAAATGGGAAATTTCAGAAATAAACAACTTAGAATTTTAACTGTATGGCATTCTGAATAGCATGATGAAATGTTCTCCATAGCACTCCATCCCGCCCAGGATATGAATCACCTCTTTATGAAACATGTCCAGGTTCTGTGTGCTGCCCATCTGTCAGTCATGTGGCAGTCATCCTGGTCATCAGATCGACTACTGTGATATCACAGTGCCTGAGTTCAAGAAAGCTTTCTTTAGTTAATAATGATCCTAACCCCACAAGGTAGTTGTAATGCTTGCAGTTTTTTTGAATATGTGTTATACTAGTTCTAACTTATTATTGGTTATTACCGCTAATCTCTCACTATTTCTAATTTATAAACCATAATTCATTATAGGTATTAATGTTCAGGAAAAATATACTGTACTATGTCCAGTGTTACCTGACTCCATGCATTCCGTGGGGATCTTGGATGTATCTCTCATGAGTGAGAGCATGGCAAAATGGGGGACAGATGTACTGGCAAAAAGGGAAAAGTTCAGCTTGAAGGAATCCAAATCAGGCAGCATAAAGCATCTACACTTACTGTAGATGGAACTTCTACTTTATCTCAGCTGGCAGAGGAACAACAGGTTCGCTTGGGTCTCTTATATGAGGGCAGAGCTCTAAAGAGCTAATCATCCCCCGTTGGTACCGCTCTTCTATTAGTGGTCAGGCTTCAAAATAGGAATCATGAGAGGCCCAGACACTGGAACCACAGCAAATGGCAATTCCAGTACTTGATTCATTGAGATCTTATCTTTGGTTGAATGATTTCTGTTCTATGGACACTGTTTATTTATGAAAAGTTACCATCATTTTAAGCCTAAATGTATTTTTGGAGATTAGAGATTTAACATCAAGCCACAATCTATTCATTCAAAACAAACATTCTAATAAACATTTACAGTCTAAAATGGAAAATAACAAGTTAAAAACTAAATTCCTTTTTTGGTGGGGAGAGTTATTTCATAAGTTAGTATCCTGATGATGGCACTGTTGAATTTTCTGTGTGTCTATTTGCCAATGAGTATTGGACATTGTATACTCAGAAAGAAGTGAAAAGCTACTGCAGCAGATGTGGACTTTGAAAGTCCTGGTGCCTGGAACTTCAACTAACAGAGGATGCAGTGAGGAGTTTGGCGCTCCATCAGGCAGCTTGTGTAGCAGGGCAGGAAACAAACCTGCACTGGGGATCACCTTAGAACCGAAGACAAACAGCAGTAGGTTTCTGGTATGTATCTTGGGATCAGCCCACATCCAACCTTAATCTCTTATACTTTTAAGGACAGCTACAATATGAAGAGAAATCGGCATCAGAATGCTAATTCCATTCATGAAACAAGCATCACCTTGCACAGAATTTACACACTATGGTCTGAAGGCAGACCCCAGCTTCTTAGGGAAGACTACAGACAGAGTTTCCTCATTCACCCTCACTGCTCAGATCATTAATGGTGGTTTTGTACATACTGAATACCTCTATCAGATGTGGACAGGTAGATGGCACTAATAAACATAATCAGAGTTTCAATAAAATTTATAACAATTACAATTCACTCTTAATTTATGTTAGGTACTCTGTTAATTATTTTATACCATTTATCTAATCTCTTACCAAAACTTAGTAATAATAAGTACAGTTAGCCTTCCATATGGGAGGAACCATCCACATTCCCCAACTGCAGATTTAACCAGTTGAGAATTAAAAATATGTTTAAAATTACTTCTGGACTGATACATGCATAGTATTTTTTCTTGTCATTCCTTTGACATACAACATGACAAATATTTGCGTAGCACTTACATTCTGTTAAGCACTATAATTAATCAATAGATAGTAAAGTATACATGTACACACAGTATATAGGTTGTATATATTTGATAAGAAGACGTACGTCTCTGAAGGTGTTGTTACCTATCATACAGGGAGGCGGCTTGAGTCAATCTTTTGTTACTTTCATAAGATAGTTAAAAAAATGATGCTTTGAGAGTTTAGATACTTGGCCAAAAATCCACAACCAGAAATTTCCACAACTATGACAAATATCAGAGCTGTTAGATTCTAGGATCTAAACTCTTCAACTACCCAGGGTAGTGTCTGACCCTTTGTTAATGTCTTTCTATTAAGAAGAGTGGAGTGTCACAGCCACTATGCCCTGTATAAGCCCCTGTTTTGATGGTTTGATACTTCTTGAAGGCAAGCAGCCACTAAAATACCATTACCATTGTCAGTGACCAAGCTCCCAGCAGGTTAGGCCACTGTACAGACAGAGGAAGCAGGAGGACGGCTGGAGAGAGATGATCTTCCTTTGACTGAAATGCTTGCATGCGTTTTGATCAGTAATACCAAAAACTTGGCTTGTTTGTAAATTTAGGAAAGGACAGTTCACTGAAAAGATACCGTGTTATCTACCACACAGAGAGGTAGGTAAATAGGAGATCACAGGAAAGGCAGGATGTGCCTGGAACCCAGGACCAAGTCGGCTCAGAGGTGTCATGGAGTCCTTTGCTGTAGCCTTGGCTTTTATTTCTTTTTCCTTATGCTTTCTTGCTTTTGAGTGATTGCCTTTATCTACAAAGTAGAATCATGTGGTAGCTAAGAGATCTGGATCAGAGGTTCTTTGAACAGCTTCCAGTCCACATCAAGTCATGGGAAGGAACATTAACTGGCCTTGTTTAGGAAGGTACCCATTCATATAATTTTTATGCTAATTCCTGACTTAGGTTTTTGAGAGCTTTGAGTGAAGTAATTCGCTTCCTAATGGTCCATGCTGGTGGGTGGGATTCACTGTCCAGAAGCTTGAGACAGCTTTGAAATTTCTAGAGTTGAAAGCCAACTCCATTCTCATGGGTCACTGAGGTCTCCAAAACTGAAGTCACCCCCTGACCCACCACAGTGTGCCGTTGCAGATCAGGATCATAACCCATCTCTGTCCCTCTGGTTCTGGCAGAAGTTCAACAAAATGGCAAGACATTCCATTTGGCATTTCTCCAAAGCGATCCTATACGTTGGAAGACGTGTCTACCAAAGGCAAAAAGGCTCCTGGTACCTGAGAAGGTAACAGGGTAGAAAGGGCCTGCACTCTCGGAGAGACTCGGAGTGCAGACATCGTCGGTCACTCGCTCTCCCCATTCCTCCCTTTAGCCCTCCTCTTTTGGTAAATTTCTTGTTTCTTGCCCATTGGCTCACTGGATTCTTTGAGTTTGTTTTCTCTAGTCTTTCAAGCTTATCACAAGCATAAGAGGGCTACTTTGTCCATTTCCTTGCTGTAAGTGATTTTAGTTAGCGCTTAAAATTGCCGGAGACATCAGAAAGAAAATTTTAGATTAGTAAAGTTTTAATATTTAGAACAGTTAGGTTACTTGCAAATTTGTTAATCAGCATGACTACCTTATTTCCCCCAAAAGAAGAATGAACAAATGTACCACATATTTTCGTCCTTTGAGACCTATTAAAATAACATGGCCGTTTAACTTCTGCAAGATTACAGCGTTGCTCAACACTGACATCCTGACAGGAACACTAAACATCTTTATGACAACACTCTGCAGATTCTTAATGCATAATCAAAATTATTGTTACCCACTTAAATATGCTTTGGAACATGAGCTGAAGGATAAACTAGTCAAAGAAGAAAATGGAGAAAATCAACACACTTTTTCTTAAGTCAGAAGCCAGAGCGAACACGCAGCAGAAGATCTTTGCTGATGGAGCAGAAGCTCGGGGTCCATGATGCATTACGATGCTGCCAAGCATTTATATCTCAGGTCAATAAAAAGTAATCATTGGGGAGAAAGTGGTAACCTTGGTTCATGTAATAGTATTAAAATATAACTTTCATATTCTTTTTGGTTTTGTGCCCATATGCATGACATTGTCAAAGCCTAAAAACGATTCTTTAAGAAATATAATCCAAAGCAAGCTGTGCATTTCCACAGAATCTGGGTTTTGCTTATTTTAATAATTATCTGCTATTTCCAGCAAGCCAAGAAAATAGCATAGAATTCCTGAGTATGCCAAAGAGCTCGACAGTTCCATGACCCAGCTTATTATAGTCAGCACCTAATAAACAGCTGCTTATTTTCTTAGCAGTATCACTCTGTGTGAAGCCAACTCGCTTGCTTGTATTTTTCCATGTTCCTCACTGTGTTAAAAATACCTGTACTGGCCTGGGCTTGGCAATGTACGCCTTTAATCCCAGCACTCAGGAAGGAGGCAGAGGCAGATAGATCACTGTGAGATCAAGGCCAGTCTGGAATGATTTACTTAGGAAGTTCTAGGCCAGTTGGGGGTATGTAGTGAGACTTTGTCTCCCAAAACAAACAACAAATCAACAAAAATACATGATGCCAGAATCTGGTGCCATGAAATATATTCTATCAGTGTACTTGACCAGATAAATGTTTTGGAGCTACCAAGAAGCGGTTTTAATTATCATTGCATGACCTACCTCTAGCTTGCATAATGACCAGTTGCCCAGGACCCAGCTATAGCAGGGGATCACTGGGCAGGGTTTTTGCTGGGTCAGCTCTGTGGGGCATCGCCGTCCTCCTCCTTGGGTTGGCATAATGATAAATCGAGTCCGGCTCATTCGACCTAAAATGATAAGGGAGATGTCAGCTGTTTGGTTAGAGTTTGGCTTGGAGCTGAAGGGCACGATAGGTCTTGCACATGTAGGTCTTCATGCTAAGACACCGAATTCTGTTCTGTCCCACTCTCAGGTTTCTGTCATCTCAGTCTCAATTTCTAGATCTTGATCTCCATGTTTAAAGAATCTGATCTAGATCTTGATGCCATGTTTTGAAAATGTGAAATTCTGCCTGTCTTCAGTCTTCAGGTCTGAACTGTGTATTGCTGTCAAACAGACTGACTTTTAAAATGCTGGAAGATGGTTAACTTTCTTAACAAATATTTATTTACTAAGCTCTAGGGTGATCAAGACATCTTGCTATGTGTTAGGTGTAGTGGTAAAACTGTCAGATATGTCTACTGCCTCCACCAAAGGTATAACTTTAAACAGAAAAAGGGTTTCATTTTTTGTCTTTTAGGTTCTATATTAGTAAAGTATGCCAGCCACATAAGCCAAGTTACTTTAAGACATTCCATAGAGAGGTTTCACCCTGAGATTCTTATATTTTTCCTCAGTTAACTCAACATGCCAATTTTCCTAGAGATTGAGGGTTCATTTCTTCCTTTACTGAGGATTAGGCTTGTGGGAGGGAACCACAATTTTTTTAAAAAACATATTCAAATAGAGATATTCCACTCTACAACGAAATGGAAGGGTTGATTAATAAAAGTTGCTGAGGAAATAAAAGTGTCCTTCATAGAAGCACTCGTGGGATGAGCTCAATGCAGTAGTTGATAGAGTGACCCAAAGGATTCAGGCTAACACCTCCTCCCTTTTCACAGCCCCTCGCCACTCTTTTTTTTTTACTGATGAGTGACAGGCATGTTTAATTAAGTTATTATTTATTTCAGTTTATCATGTGAATATGACATTCTTCCTTTGCAGTCACAAAGTGAATTATGTCAGTAACTACTGACATTGGAGAGAAAAAAACAGCTTTATGGGAGTGTGCATTGAATGGCACCCCATCTTGGAAGGCATTTCCTGAGAATTTGAACTTGAAGCAGAGATAGGAAGAGGTCCATGCTGTGAGGACTGTGGGTACACAGGAAGGGCAGGGAAGGTCTCAAGATGTGGGGGATCAAAACAGTTCTGAGGACCTGACAGAGGCCATGGGGCTAGAAAGAGTATGAGCGGCAGAAGAGCTAGAGAGTGTGCTGGGGTCTTTTACTAGACATGAAAGCATCTATATGTATATCTCGAGAGAAACAGAATGGTGCTTTCATAGAATTCACATGAAAGCCCAAGGGTAACTTACACTTCCATAGGATCAGACCTCTTGCTGCCAGTCAGAATATTATTATGGATTTTGGTGGTAACTGAAATCTCCCTTTGAAGACACTTAAAGAAAACTAGGAGGTTTCTAAGATTCTAAATTCTTTAGTGACTGGGGTTCTTCAGCACTGTACTTCTTTACATTAAGTACTAATTTAAGGGGGACGGACTGAGGGGGTTGGGTATATAGTTAGGAGGGTAAGCCTCTTCCTAGCATGTGTGAAACTCTGAGTTCACACAAAACCTAATGTCATATAAAATCTCCTAATGTGATTATTTCATATTTTTATAAAATGTCTACATTGTATAATGTTATCTGAAAATGCATGGTAATAGAGTATCCAAGCATTTATTGAATTGGTGCCATGTGCTTTGCAATATTCTAAATAATTAATGTGTACTCACTTCACGTAACCATCATAAACTCTATTATTAATGTATATTACAGATGAGAAAAAGTAAGCCGAGAGCATTTCAGTTAGTTGTCCCAAGTTAAAATGCTAGCTATCTGGGGATTGAGAGTCACACCTAGGATGATTTTTTTCAGAAATTGTTGCAGCAACCATGCTCTTGGGTCAACTCAGCAAGAGAACAGGAGAGCTAACTACAGAGGAGTACTATGGAGGCGCCAAAGGAATGCTGGATGGCGGTAGGATCTGTGTCTGTGATAATATAGGCCTGCTGAATGACTGTGTGTCTTGGGAACAGAATTCCTGAATAGAGTGTATGCATTTGGACAATTCCCAGAATCACTCAAATCAAAGCACACGTTAGATATCATTCATAAAATTTTATTTGTCCCTATGAAAGTTGTTGGCTCCAAATTTTACATTAATTATTGATCAAGTACTCCTCAACTTTAAATTTGATGTTTATTCTATCGACTAAAATATATATTAACTTAATGTATCATAGTTGCATTATTTTCTGGTTTTTTAAGTTTATTTACAGCATAGTGATAAAAAGACTATTTTATTATGATGAAATAACTTTGGGCTTGTTATCAACTTGGTGGTGTGCTGATGGCCAGTACTTTAGAGTCATTTTATTTATTTCCATTGACTTGATAGGCATTTTTTGCAAATATGAAAGTGAAAGAAATCTAACGAATGCAAAAGAAAACATGATGGTGCTCCTTTTCAAATGACGAGTTCTCATGAGTATTCATTGGAAGCACAGCCCTAGAACTTCTCTGTCTTTTGCTATCCAAATGCAAAGGTAAATATGCTCACCACCAGCAAGAACACAGTTACAGAAACATATAGTTAACCTATATTTGAAACATCTAGTTATTTGAACCAGTTTAAGGTTCAACAAAAAACACTGGTAGGTTGATCAGACTCCAAGGGATAGACCCCACACAAAAGAACATCTTGGAAATACAGATTAGACTTGACAGGCCCTTAAAAAAGACAAACAGGGACTGGAGAGATGGCTCAGTGGCTTTCAGAAGAACTGGGTTTAAATCCCAGCATTCACATGGCAGCTAACAACTGTCTGCAACTCCAGTTTCCAGGGGATCTGAAGCTCTCTTCTGTCCTCCTTGGGCACTGCACAGTATGGTGCACTTACATATATGCAGGCATAACACTCATACACAGAAAATAAAAATAAATAAAATTTAAAAAGTACAAATAATAATAGAGAACATGATGCTGGTGGGGAGAGTGAGGTGGGGGGAGGGGTGGGGAGGGCTCTGGATATGGTCAAAGTACATTGTATGAAATTCTCAGATCAATAAAAATATTTAAAAATATCTCCAATAAAGGTATGGGAGTATAAATGGACCTGGAGTTCTATGGGTACTTTTCCATTAAGTCACTTTTCCTTTTTAAATCAAAATATTTTGGAATTTACATTGAATAGATAAAATAGCCCTAAAATTAAAGAGTCACAGATTCTGAACTTTTAAATTGAAAAAAAAAAATAAAGCACCATGAAATGAGGATACTATCATTATTTATGTGAGTTTGACCTCTCCTGGCAGTGGTCCGGAATTACCAAGTGTCCATCATAGACAGGATGGAACCTTCAACTTAGCCAGTCTCTCTTAGCAATGACTCTTCTATTAAGGACTGCAAATAACAGAAGTCTGGACAACCTGTTTTGGTGATGCTGAATGCTGATGTGGGAAAGAAAATGCAGAAGATATAGTTAAACTGCAGGAATTAAAAATCCTGATTGGGGATGTAGTACAGGAGGAAGAGATCTAAAAATAGCTGATGCACAGTGGAAAGAAGTCTGAAATTGGCACCAAGAGTCCATAGTTGGAAATGTTTCTTTCAAATTAACAGCTAGAAAATGATGTGACTGCATGAAAGTAATTTAACTCCTCTGAGCATGAATTTCCTCTTCTGTAAAATAAAGCTAAGAATACAGAAAGTCCTTATTATCTGAGGATAATTCAGGCTGGGGAAAATGTCACTTAGAAGTGAATCTCTTTTAAATGGAAATAAAATTATTTTTAATAAATAATAAAAGTGTTTAAATGGGATTTTTCTGGAACTTAGAAGTCTGTAACTGAGTTTATCTAGTGTCAGCTACCACACAGATTACAACGACAACTGTGCGCTCACTGTCAGGATAAAGAGTAAATCAGCCATGTAGATTTCTTACATAATTTCATGATTGCACTATTAAAATCCACTTTCCATGATTGATATTGGTAGCATGATCATAAAATCTTTGGCCTTTCAGTCGCTTTTCATCAATGTGCCTTGGATACCTTTTAATCTTTGCTGTGATGACTTTTTGCTTTGGGAACCCATTCCATCTGAAGCTAGAGGACCAAGCAACAGATTCCCTGACCAGTGGTAGAATGGTGTGCTAATGGAGGGAGCCTGTGGGAGGAGGTGATTTTATGAGTGCATGGCATTCTGATGTGATGCAGAGTATAGTTTCCTAGAGACCCACATCATGAGGACTTGGTGCAGAATATTCAGAGTTGGGCATTCTGAATGTATCTTTCTGGCTCTGAGCATCTTACAGAGTATCTAAAATATAATAAACATGAATTAAAATATTTACACTTTGAAACTTTCAAAAAACATTTCATAACAACTCCTGGAACTGGCCTTCAAGCATGTCTGTTGCCTGCTCTGTCCTGGTGATTTATGAACGTCCCTGACACGTCCCTTATGCTCTGGCCTGGGTTCCTTCTGTCTTCTGGGTGATAGTGAAGCTTGCTGCCTTATGTATCCCAAGCTTCCAAAACGAGAAGGAGGAATTATCTTGGGCACATTCTTGTGTTCTCTTGCTTGAATTTATGCTATTCTTGAAAATCATAGGAAAAGGCCCCGGACATCCACTGGACCCTGGGTTTGCTGGCGGGTGTGGACGGTGTATCTAGTGACCCGTGCCATGAGATGAAGGGAAGGTGCTGACTTTCCTCTATCCACACATTGCCTAGACATGTTTCCAGTTTAATGAAGACCAGTTGCTCTTTGCTGTTTGCTATCTCTTCTCCTCTCTAAGATGTTTCCTTTCCTTTCTCTGAGAATACCCAGACCCCTTTGAAACCAACACTGATACTGGGCTTACTATCAAAGCAGCAATGATTAACTGCTATGAAGGAAAAGAGCTTGAGTGGAAAATAAGGCATGCCACACCAGTTATAGAAACCAAGCTGGAACCAGAGACGAGCCCATCCTGGTACTCATGCATAGGTTTGAAGCATATTGGCCCAGCTCACTTCACACTGTTTTTGAATTAGCAGTCCTCAGACTGCATTCTGAGATTCTGCTGACAGGATGAGGTACTTATGAGACATTTTAAGCAGTTTCTAAAACTCTCAAAGCTGGCTAAATACTTGTCAAGATTTTTCACGGAGAAATAAAATGAGTAGAAAGATTTGCTGTTTAAAAATTTGTCTCTTAGAAAAAGAAAGGGCACATGTAGCAATTGCCCATTCTGACCACATAATCAGATAACAACAGTCAGCCACCATGCCCTTTTCAGAAACATGCTTTAAATAATAGTTCTTCTGGGGCCCTGACTCACAGTTGCTGAATTAGCTATTCTGGATAACTGTGGACAAGTTAGATATGGCTCAAGCAAACAATGTTGGGGGCGGTGTACGTAAGGAATGATGGAGAAGAAACAAAATAATAGAGAACACTGAGGAAGATGCCTATGTAACCTTAAACAGCTTCTTACGTAAAACATCTGAGCAATCTACCGGGATGTGCTGATTGACTCTTACACACTGTAATAGATGGACACCGAGATAGACTTCTTTAACAGTAATAGTGCATGAACTTATCTGGAACTTCCAGTGTGTTTATGAATACTCCTGCTTTTGTCTTGTTTTCTAATAAGGCATTATTTCTTTTGAATGTGAACTGAAGTTTTTAAGCAAATGAACAATGGTTGGAATACGATATCATGTCACTAAACTCAAGTCTTTCCTGATGAGCACCCAAAATTAGGCTATTGAATGAAGTGTTTTTACTTCTTACTTCCTGTCTATATAGATTTATTTTTATTTTTGACTCCTGCCATTTACTATTAGTGGGTAGTAAATACTAGCATATGATAAAGATAAATAAAAAAAGAAACAATCTCTCTGATAGTCATGTTCAGTTTGTTCATTTTAGTCACATTTCTCTGTGGCTAAAGGCATTTTATTGATTAAGAATGTCACCACTGTGAAAGTATTCCTTATCACAGAGGGAGGGACTGTCATTTCTTTGATACAGGGACCATGTGCATGTGCATTTGCTTTACTCCTTTCTTTTTCTTGTTCTGTTTCCCTTCCCTTCAAAGTAACTCTACAAGCTGTAAGCCAAACAAATCACTTCAAGGAGACTGCATTCTCAGGCTGTGTTTCAGAAATAACTATTTAGTATGTGATAAACTGAAGCTTACAGAAGTTAAATAAATTTTATAAAATCTTTGAAGGACTGGAACAAAAATTTGCCTTACTCCAAAAGCACGTACTTTCCAGTAAATCTCGTCTGCTTGTGTCATGGGCACTGGGAGCAGTACTTCAGTTACTCAGCTCAGTCTGATACTTGCACTTAGCCCTGTCCGTGGCAGTGAACTTATTACCTGAATTTGCATGCCTCATTGTTTCTTTAGCAAAAAAAAATTAGTATTAAAACATTCATACCTTTTTCCTATGACAATTATTTATCTGCTTTTAGGTACATATCCTAATATATTATCAAGAGCAGTTAAAAGTCTGATTGCATATAAAATGTTCAATTTTAGGCAGATCTCTGTGTTGAACGTGTGCTATAGTATGGCTGAAACTATACTTCTCTTTTAGCAAATATTATGTGTACTTTTACATTTATTTTAAATGTAGACCTTGTATGAATTTGGTCTCAGGGCTAATGTCCAATGTAACAGATGAAGAAGTCCTGAACAGTGGCCTGAAGCCAGTTCTTAGCCATGTGCTAGCCTTTGTTAGAGATGGGAGCTGAATCTTCATTCCGAGCTACAGCCCACAGGATTCTTTTCTAGAGGAATTCCTTGGTTTATCTGAAAACTGCTTCAGGGCTCCAGACACATTTCATCCTACAGAGCACCCAACGTAAGAAAGATAAAGATTGCAGAGTCTGGTGGAGTATAAACGAGTCTGGTTTCAGCCAGGATCATCTGTCTAGGAGTGAGTCTAGTTACTTGAAGAAGTAATAAGACTGCAGTTTTACAGGTCAAGATAAGACCATGATATCAGAGGAAGTCTTTGAAGGGAAGGATATTAAGCACTTTAAAGCTCTGCATGGTTATAAAGCCCTAGACTTTTGGTGGTAGACTTTCACAGGTTTTAACTGCTTACTTGCTCTTCAGTTCTCAATCATCACATCAGTTCTGTCAAAAACTAATGAACATTGATGCAGCACTATAAATGAATAACAACAATATAAATACGAAATGAAGAAATCTTATATGGTCTTATAATGAAGAAATCTTATAAGATGAAAAGGTCATAGAGAATGATTTTAGTAATCTTGGAGGAATCCTGTCCACCCTTTTCAGAGAAAAACATCAGAATTACACCTATTCTATCTATAACTTGAAGAGCTATATTCTTAGTAGATGGATGAGACATTATGCAGCCTTTGGGAGACTACATTCAGATGAATTTGTTAAAGCACTAATACAATTGTGTTCCAGCCTAAGATCCATTTTCTCTGCTTGTCCTGCAATACATGTGTTACTTACAAGAAATTTTATAAAGCAGTATAGCATCAGATCAGGGTCATGTGCACAGGAGGCAATTACAGAATGTCAGATGCAAGGGGTTCCCAACAGAAACAAAAAAGGGATGTGGAGTCATCTGACCTGAGTTCAGATGTAGCACCTGCAACTGACAAATCGTGTCCATGTGCAGGCTACCTGACTGCCTGTGGCCCACCTGTAAATTAGGCTCATATGTCACACAAGCATCATGAAAAGTTTCTAACAATGATGTTATGTTCTAAATCACTCTGATAGTTCCTTTTTCATAGAAAAGAATCGGATGAGCCCCACAAAGGGGAGGGGAGCAGCTGAAAGTCATAAACTCACCACTGGAAAAGCAGTTCTGAAACCGCGATCCAGGCCTATGTGTCTTGTCTTTTCCATCCTACTACCTAGCTTCCTGTCCTCCTGGCATAAGAGTCGACCACACCACAGTGAAAATGAGTTTGAACTGTCATAGCTATTAGTCTTGTACCCAGTCAAGGATTTTATACCAATCAAATTTCATGAAGACGCCAAAAATGAAGGTCACTAACTTGCCCTTGAGATCTTGCTACCTAAAAATAATAATAATAAAAAAGATCTTGTGCTTTGTAACTAATATAATTTTTTTTTCATTATGGGATAGAATGGATGGGAATATTATGTACCACCTGGGAAATATAAGCAGCAGATTTTATAGTATAGAAAAATAATATGAACTTGCATATACTGAATTGAAAAACATAAAATGGCAAAAATCATAGTCTGGAATTAATAACATTCTTAGATTCTTATTGGTTAAGTGATAATTATGAATAATTCATGATATGCTAAATTTAGAGTTCTACATTCCATTGAACTGATGAAAATTCAATAGACAAAGAACATGACTAATCCAAATATTAAGCTCTTCTATTACAAGCTTTGATCTTTGAAATCTATCTAAGAAGATTCCTTAGTGAAAGCCTAGAATCACTCTCCCTCTAACCTGAAATAAATTGGATTCAAACTGTTCTGACCTTGAAATCTTTTAAGCAATTAAAAAGCAAACCACAAGCTCCAGGTGTACAGTAAAGAGGTGATTCACAAGCTTGGAAAATGGTCAGAACTTGTTTCAAAATTTCACTCAGCTCAGTGAAGTTCTGTGGGGCTGACGGTGAACCCTGGCTTTACTGGGTTTTGCCCAACAACTCAGTGAATTCATAAACAGAGGTAATTGTGGGACTTCTGTATTTGATACGGAAGTAGGCCCAGAGCTGCAGGTGCTGAGGTCTGACTCTCAGGTCACTCCCTCATGCTCTTTAATGTCCCTATGGAGACTTCATCTGATGGTACCTTTTCATCCCATTGCTACAGTCAGTAGGAGAAAAGTGGGCCTCATTCAGAAGGCCGTGGCTGGCACACTGCACAGCAGAGATGTGCCAATTTGCAGAGGTTTTCTAATGATAGTCTGCAACCTTTTCAGCTCTGGAAAATGGTCTCTTTGAAGAAGTGTTTGTCTGTGCCATGCCTGCCTGCATTTTATGGGTGTTATTTGCTTATTGTTTCTAGGCTAGGTCATGTGAAGATGAAAACATGACTTAAACACAGAAGTCTCAGAGTTTGGGAAGTGTACATGATTGGAGCAGGAAGGCCGCAGTGATGGTGAAGCTGGGGGGCTATGCGGTATGCTCAAGCTGGGGGGCTATGCGGTATGCTCAAGCTGGGGGGCTATGCGGTATGCTCAAGCTGGGGGGCTATGCGGTATGCTCAAGCTGGGGGGCTATGCGGTATGCTCAAGCTGGGGGGCTATGCGGTATGCTCAAGCTGGGGGGCTATGCGGTATGCTCAAGCTGGGGGGCTATGCGGTATGCTCAAGCTGGGGGGCTATGCGGTATGCTCTGGCCAGCATTCCTTCCACACAGCCCGGGGAGGTTCTTAAAAAGCCAGTGGTTACAGATCGATCTCTCTATGTACTGTGCTATTTCCTCATGTGTGTATCTATCAAATTGAGGTGAGGGACAAGTACATAAAATTAGAAAAATGGTCACCTTAATATTTTTGTCTCTGGGCTCCAACATAAAACCTTTAACATAATAGTTTGTCAGAAAATGCTTGTGAGATTAAACATGGAGCATCCTCATAAAGATAACACTAGTTACAAGAGCCATAAAACCAACTCTTCAGTGCCTTCCCCATTCTCCTGCCAGATGCTTGCAATTCTCCACCAGTTTTTAGTTTTTATCATGGCACTTAGAGTTTATAATCTAAACAGGTTTTTGGGCTTTATTTATAATTATTTTATAAGGATGTGTGTTTTGCCCACATGTATATCCGTGTTGTGCAATGTCTGAACCCAGGTCCTCTGCAAGAGTGGCCAGTGTGCTTAACCACTGAGCTCTCTTCGGACCCAGCATTTACGATTTTTGCGTTGTTCCTGTCACTCTGCTTTCCACCTATATATTGGTTTTACGAAGTTCCTGAGTCTATTAGTCACTTTTCTGTTGCTGTGATGGAAACACTGACCAAGGGAGCTTCTAAAAGAAAGAGTTTATTTAGCTTATGGTTCCAAAGGAAGGAGAATCCATCATGGCAGGGAGGCATGGTGGCAGAGGTGGACATAGTAGACGCAGCAGCTAAGTGCTCATATCTTCAAGCAGGCACAGGAAACTGAACAAGTCTAGAGATCTGGCAAGGCTTGAGAACTCTCTAAGCCCGCCCCAGGGACTCGCTTCCTCCCCCAGGGCCACACCCTCTAAGAGCTCCCAAAACAGCTCCATCAGGGGACAGAATGTCCAGATACTTAGAGACTATGGGGGACATTCTCACTCAATCCAGCACACTGAGCTTTGTCTGAGATCATGTCTCTTCTATGCACAGTTCATTTTCAGTTCCTGGAAGGGTGCCTTGTAGTCAGAAAGTGTCCAGTGAGTAAAGACACAAGGTAATTTATTTCTCACACTGACAGACAGAGGACATTGTGAGATGCCAGGATAATAGACATTAACTTTTCAAAACCTTTTCATGTGGATGGAGAAATGACTGAACACATCCCAATTTCGATTGCTGGAAGGTTTGCTGGATGTCAGAATGTTGAATGTTTTTCAACTACATTTTAACATCTAGCAGTTTAGGATATAAAGAAATCTATAGGTCAAGATAGAACCCTTAAGCAATGACCTTATTTATACCTTAAAAACCAATTTGAGGCGATGCCTTACTAGTTTCATACTTATGTGTTTTTAACCCTCAATTCACAACATAATTGCTCTTATGCAAACTTTGATTCTTTGTCTTTGTTTAATTATTCTAAGGGTTTTAGAAAGTTGAATTTAGGCTGAGGCTATAGTTACCTAGATTTCTCATACAAAGGATTCAGTGTTGTGAGATTTTGTTTGTTTCTCATAGACAGTCTCATTGTGATTAGTCTTCAGTACTAGCAGAATTCCTTGAAAATGTAAAGTGATACTTTAACACAAAGCTTGTGCTTTGGGGTCTTAAGGTAAGGGAGGAGTAGTGATGTGACATGATGATCTATTATGTCTCAATGCCTTGTTACAGTGGTACAATTAGATCTAAAATATTAACAAACACATATTCTGTCTCTTTCTGTTAGACACATTTTCTGGATGAGAGAAGGGGAAAATAGTGAACGGAAGGGGGCTACTTGCCTTTAGACTCAACATTTAGGCTACTAACTAATTTCCCCTTCGGGCTCACTTCTTATGGTTTAGAAATAACTATCTGTGTAAGTAAAATGCCAATTGAAGTTCCTCCAATATCCCAGGTAATGTAGTCCACAGGACAGAGATCAGCCCTTGAAGAATCAAAACAAGGGCCACGGCCCTATAGAAAGGCAGGCATTGCAATTTACCCAGCTTCTGCTTGGCAAGCCATAGAAGGCAGCTGTGGTGGTGAAGTTGAGATGTTCCATGTGAGGGAAAATGCCAAGATGGGAGAAGTGTGCTCTGGTCAGGAGAGTGCCTAGAACAGTCTGTGCTGGAGCTGGCAGCAGGGCAGTGGAGAAAGAGGAAGCACACTACAGGGCATGTTCTTGGGTCCTTGTGTTGGAGCTCACAAGAAATGACATACTTCTACTTTTCATGTTGCTTTTCAGTGCTCAGGATCAGCACCTCGAAATGGTGACCACTGGGGAGACTCCAAAGCTTATGGCTAAGGTGTAGCTAGGTGGATCACTTCTGGGCAGATGAGTGATAGCTATGGTGACAGGGTTCACTAATGTGAATCTTCAGTGAATCCATCAACATGGACTGTCCCATTACTTGTTTGTGTAATGTCTGTTCACCAACTAGTCTGTAAGCTGCACAAAACTGTGAACTGTCACTTTACTCACACGGCTGCACCGTGAAGCACAGACCCTCTAATAGCACGTTGTATGTATTTTAGAGATAAATGAGTGTGTGAATGACTAGAAGTTAATTAGAAAACACTTGATCGCATTTTCACTTATAAACCATTACTTAGTCTGTATAAAGCTATCGAGCTGGGGTTAGAGAAATGGCTCAGTGCTTACGAGCCTGAGTTTGACTCCCAGTATCCATGTTAACAGCTCCCAACAGCCTTTAGTTATGGTTCCAGGGGATCTGACACCTTCTTCTGGACTCTCCAGGTACCTGTGCTTACATGCACAAACCCACCACAAACATAACATACATTCATAATTTAAAAAATAAAATAAAAAATAATTAAAAAAGAATATTGAGTAAAGTAAAAAAGATGAATATGAAAGTGAGCAATGAAGACTAAGCAGTTCTTCTGAGCTCTGTATGGTTACGGTAAGTTCTGTCACCGAGGTGAGCCTGATGCACTGACCTGGGGTCTCTACTCCTCTGGGTCAGCCTTGTGTTACCTTCAGCTGATCAAGATGCTTTATCCTAGGTATCAAGCTATGGCATCCTGTAGGATATTTCTAAAAGTAGGAACAAATTGGGAAACCAAATACCTCCTTGACCACAGGTTTGTGAACACTTGGTCCATGTCGTCCACCCTGAGAGCTGACAGTTGACCCCACAGTCTACCAAACAGGTAATGCTCATTCTCTGGGGCTTTTCCAGATTATGCTGTAAAAAAGATGAGATACAACTTTACTATGAAATCAAATACCAATGCTTTTATGGGCATAAGGGTCCTTTATTCTGCAATAAATAACCTTTTCCCATTTCGGTGGGAGAACAAATGTCCTTTCTTTTATACATTGATAGTTACAGAAAATGATTGTCTCTACTCCACAAGTAAAATTTTTTCAACTAAAAATTTTTATTATAGGAGTCTGACTGTAGGAAAGACCTGATTCTCAGCTACTGCTTAAGTAGGAGGTCACACAATGCAGAGCCCTTCCATGTTGTTCATTCAGCAAAGAATCAGGAGGACATGTTAGCAGTCTATCCTGAGATGGACTGACAGAACATGGAGAGTCAAATAGTGAGGCTAGCATAGTACACAAGATAGAAGCAGAGATTCCAAGCATATTGACATGCGCCCTTAACCCCAACTCTAAGGAGGCAGAAGCAGGCGGATCTCTGAGTCAAGTCTAGCCTGATCTACATAATGAGCTGGGGCTATAGGATGGCCCTGTCTCAAAAAAGAAAAAAAAAAGGAACAAAGATAAATAACTCATCTGAAGTCCAAAATGACCAACTGGACTGAAAATAAAGTTATAGTTCTAATATGGGGACACATTGGTGGTATAGTTTGTTTTCCTCTCTGAAATTAGTATTAGACAAAAATCACACATTTTATCTTAACCAAGGTAGAATATATTTTAGTGAAGGAATACATATCCTAAGAAATGCAAAGGATACTGAAACATGAGCTTTATAATACAAAGTTTGTTTAATTGGCCTCCAACACTTGTTACATAGCAGCAGTACATCTATGTCAAACTAAAACTAGTTATAATAGCATGATCACTTTCTACGTGGGTAAAATAGAAAATATCAGAATGGAATCTATGACTATTTGTATGATACAGATGTTCTAGCTGGGTTAATAATACAGGATTTCTTTCAACTGATATTCTTTAAATACTGTTTGACATATGCCATTTAGAAAACAGAGAAACTGATCGTATTAATGAATAATTTACATCTCTTTCTACATCAAAGGAACATATTTATTACATACACAAGAAGCTCAAAACCATTAGCTAGTGAGGCTCATGAACAAACCAAGAATGAAAATAAAATAACAACTCCTCTGAGTTGTTTCAGGAGAACAGCATGCTTTTATCTGTTAAACCACCCTTTCAGTACTCTTCCTTTACATGTGGGGAAGGGATGCCAACCTCTGGAACAGGTGTGAATGTACCAAATGTTTACTTGCTGACGGGTGATTTCTTTTCTGAGCTAGCCAATGTCTTTGAGGCAGAGTCACTGAACTAAAGTGTTAAAATAAGGCAATGATAGTTGGCTCACAGCGTTCTACATAGCACTTTCCAAAAGCTACGGAGGAGGACGTCCAGTCTAGATAGTCTTGTCCATAGTCAGTGTCCTGGCTGATGTCTGTACTGCTGGTTTAGAGAGCACATTGTGACATTCCTTAGAGTTGGTATGGGAGGGGTTAGGAAGTCTTTGTTTTGTTTTAATTTCCATGTACTTACTCCACTTGTGTTAGGGCAATTGCAGCAAGCCTTTTATTCTGACTGTTAATTTGTTACAGAAATTTCTGTAACCACCTGTGTTTCCTGGCACCCTGTCTTCAATTTATGCTAAAGATTGCCTCTGTGATACTTACAGTAAGACAGCACACCCCATTTCTGTTAACTGCCCCCAGAGTGCTTTTCATTTATGTTTGTGAAGGGATATCAACCTCTTTTGAATGGGTCTGACTACAGTTTTTCCCCAAATTTTAGAAAAATTCAGGACCTCCTTATTTGAACACTGATACGGATGCCTTTTACACAGACTGACAAGAAAAGAGCAGTTGTACTGTTTATCAAATGGCAATCATTTTCTGAAATTATCAGTGTATGTATCCTAACATTAAGCATCAGCATCTAACTTCTGTGAAGGAACATATTTATTACATGAGCAAAGGAAACACTTGCCCGGTATAGGCAGGCACATCACAGTAGTAAATGTACGAATGCCAACAGCTTGCTGGAAAGCAAGAATGCATTAAGTTCTTAAAGTAATGAATTTATTACCCAATGTCCCATTTTCCCAGTGCAAAATGAACTTTCTCCATTATTTTGAATAAGTCCAAACCAGTGACATATAACTCGACTGAACAGTGCCTTTTAAATCAGTCTATAATCTGTTAAGCACTGTAAAGACTGAAGACCAAGGTTACGTGATCCAAATACACACAATACCTGTTCGCAGTGGTCCATGCTAACTGGCTTGCCATCGCTGCGCACACAGCTAAGTAGGCGGGTCCTGACGCCCTGGCCACAGGAAGCATTTTCACTCAGTTGGCATGTGCTCCATTCTACAGGGAGAGGGTCACAAATAAAGGGTTTCAAAATTATGGCTGTGTGAGGTAACTACATCAAACTGATGATCCGTATTAGTGGAGGAGAGGAGGCCACAAACAAGCGTACATCTTCACAAGTGGCTTTAGAAAGCCTCATTGCAATCATTTTATTAGAAAACAAACATGTAAACAAAACTAAATAAATGTAGTAAAACAAAACAAAGTAAGACAGAACCTTGAGCGGTTTGTTAGACACAGTCTCACACCGACTATGGTAGGATAGGAAAGACATAAACCAGAAGAGAAAAGAAAAACTAGTTTGGAGAAAACTATTTGTTGGGGATACTTGTGAGAGAAAACAACCAAAACATGACACCAGTTGCTATGTATTGCCCATATATTTGTGCCCTCTGCCCGATCCCCCAATTCATGCACTGAAACCTTAACTGCCAAGGTTTTAGGGGATGGAACCTTGGGATGGAGATTAGAGCATGAGATTGGAAAACTCAGAAGTGGGATTAGTGTCTTTGTAAGAGAGTTTGAAGAGCTTGTCTGGCTCTCCATCAGGTGCAAGTATTCAAAGGTGCCATATCTGAGTAGGGACCCTTCCCTGACATCCGGCCTGCACGCACTACAAGTCTCCAGAACTGTGAGAAACAAACTTCTGTGGTTCACAAGGTACTCGGTATATGCCAGTTTGTTGTAGCAGATTGATAGGACTGAGCCAACTGTCTTTGTTATAAACTTTATAGTGTTTTAAAAGAATAAATCCAAGTGTTTCAAGAGAGAGATCATAGAAAGGAAGAAAGGAAAGGCATGTAGAAATTTGTTTTCTTCAAACTATTCTATCATGAGGCACAGTTTATAGGTATGGCTGTTGCTATTTTAAAGTAGACCATGTCCATGTAAGGTGATTTTCCTGTAATTTTGACTTTTAATTTGACTTAAAAACTGTTCTTGTTGATGTGTGTGGAAAAGATCCTTGACTATGTTAATGAAAAACTCTACCAGAAGATTCTCTAAATTTGGTAAATGGTCTAAGAGTTTAATAAGAATAACATATTCATGGGTGGTAAAACCAGTCTTAAAAAATACATGTTTTTTTCAATAGAGCAAATTTCTTTATAATTTTGAAAAATTACTATAGAAACAAAAATGTAAAGAAAAAGGGTAAATCTACAATGTTGTTACTCATCCATGAAAGAATCAGACACCTGCACAGAATTTACAACATTTTCTCTATGCGGAGTCTCAGGATTCTAATGTGCACTGATCAGGGAATTATTTTTATTGCAAAGGTGATTGTTTTGCCTCTGTAGGAATATGGTATTGTGTTCCTAAGTACTGAATCCAGTGCTTAGATTTAACATGGTCCCACATTTGGTGGCATTTGTGTATATCCACTGTGGGGAGGAATGGTAAGTAGCAGATAAGTATAAATAGCTATCCTTTTGGTTTGGGCTCTAGTACTGTGGTGCCCAGACACCCAGGGTAGTTAAATAGCTCACCTAATGTGATTCTTACTCCCTTTCAAATGTCCCTGACTGATCAGGCCTCTTCAATTTTTTTTTTTGTATAGGGAAAACATATCACAAACATGAATGTCTAAAATAACATAAGTCAGGAGACAAATCACACTGTTCTGAAGTATCTTTTGAAGCCATTTTATATTTCAGAGAAAATCTACAAAAATCTGAATGTATATGCCAAGAACAGGTATTTGTTTCCATGAAGGGTAACTGGAACTGCATCCTTAGCCTTCCGTGAACACAGGACATTCTTCTCTGTCTTCCTCTCCTAAGAGGGAAAACACACACAAGTCTTCTCCCACTAGACAATGTTCAGAGGAAACAGTGAGGTATTTCAACTGTACCTGTTAGATTGTACTGGAACTGGAAACAGTTTTCATTAAGGAGACAAGGCCGCACCTGCGAATCTTCTCCACAAGTTCTTGAATTCAGTGGGGGCCTCAGCAGATGTCGAGCTCTTCTTTGCACCGCGTGGGGATCACATGACTATGAAAGCCAAGAGCAGGCAGAGATGGGCACATAGTTAGTGATAAATTGCGCAGCATTATATGCATACACACACTGGCATAGAACAGCGACAGGGAGGAGCCTGAAGCTGCACCTATGAGGCTGTTACTGCACCTGCTAGTGTTACAGCTTATGTTTAGAACAGAAAACCGTTCTGTGGTACACTCTGGATGGTCTTCTGATTTTTCATTTTGCTTGAAAACTTTTTCTTTTTCTGTATTATCTAGAAAGACGCATTTTTCTACTACATAAGGATTTAAGTGCATCAAGACTGTTTTCACTAATTAAACTTTTTCTGTACTCTTCACGTGGTTGGTTACAAAGTGATAAGCCAATGTATTTTAATCCTTAAATTAAATAAAAAAGCATGGCCTACCTTACTCTAGTCCAACAGAAATAATCACACAGGACATTAAAATGAGAAAATTAGTTTTAGAATCTCAGGATAAACAACCACATATAAGAATTAAATAAGAAAATCAATATGGAGAGTACACTAGGCCTGTCTTCTTATTTGGGATGTCCTCTGACCCAAGGGCATGAAACAAGGAATGTTGTTTCCTTTCTTCAAAATAAATATATAAATGAAAACTCCAAAGATTTCTGGGAAATCATCTTATCCTGGGTCTAACAATGCCTCAAGCCAGATAAATCTACTTGCTAGATTTCAAACAATTGGTCATCCAGCCTTCCCACCAGAACAACCTTCTTTCTATTGCTCTCCAAATCTTATCCTTCACCTTCCTCAGAACACTAACAAAGGCTTGCTCACCTCACAAGCTGACCTTTAATGGTGCTAAACTGTTCTCTTTCTTTTTGAGAAAATGTCAACCATGCTCATGGATTTGTCTATGGTTTTAGTTCTATAGACATGTGAACACACTTTTAACTGCCCATATACTGTCATTGTTCATTTTTTAATAGCTTGTTTCTTTCTTTCTTTAAAAATTTGCCAGGGCACTAATGAATCTTTCAACTCTCATTAATGAAGTAACACAAATGGTTACTCCATTAATGGTCACAAATGCTCAAAAAATGGAGATTAGGAATCTGTAGAGTGTGGGTACCTAGACAGGACTCCTATATTAGGTTTCACTCACTCAAGGTTCAGGGATCCTTGTGGAAGAGGGGGTGGAAAGATGGTAAGAGCCAGGGAGGAGGTGAGTGACCATATGGAAATAGAATTCCACAAGCTCCCAGAACCCTGCTCATATGAACCTACCGCAATTGTTTCAGCATGCTCAAGACCCATGCAAACTCAAGCAGACAAAAATCTAGCATGGAACTGGTTAAATCGGTAGCAGAGCCAAATCTTCACTGAAGAAATATTGGCAACTGATTACTTTTGGGTGAGGATGAGCTAATCTTCCTAAAGTGAGGGACTCCAGATAGACTGACTAGACCTCAGTGGATGAACCTGCACTGCGGAACATTTGGGGGCACTAACTTGACACAATAGATCGTAACACAATGAAAGAATGTATGGATTCCAGTTGGGAGAACGACAGAGGGGGCTGTGTGAAGGGGCTATAAAGATGAGTAAGATTGATTGAGATGTTCTGTATGAAACACACAACTATTCAATTAAAAATTTTCTAGAGCATGATGGATCATAGTTTCTATTTCTCTTATAACTCTATGAAACATCTATATCAACAATATGTAGCAGTTTTCCAATAAATATCACAAATACATTCACAACATGTAGTTCCAGATCCTGAAAAATCTAAAGAATTCTATAGGCAGAAAGAATAAAATTTTTGAATTATGGTCACCAAATCACCATTTGTATTTCTCAGATATGATCTTATTTATTCTCCCTTTAGCCTTTTCATGTATCTAAGAATATAACCTGCACTCTGAGTCTTGGCTGAGTCAAATCTACAGTGTTAGATTATACTGAAAAACAGAGACCCTCCTGACATTTTTTTCTAAAGTTTAGAACTGAAATGCCTTTGCTGTCCATGTGATTTCACACTCAAATAATCTGCCAAAAATTTAAAATTTGCATTTAATTGTATCGAATTGTCTCCAGAGGATCAAGAAGGATCAAGCAATTATTTTTAATTATATGCACACAAATCCCATGTTGCATGCTTACCAACAATTTATTTCTACTTTCCCATCTAATTTCAATGTTTTCACTCATGAGGAGGAAGAATAACTGATCTGGCAATCAAGGAAATGAGGGGATTCTGGTAGACCCTCCTGACGAGTGCTTTGCTACATTTGCCACTATAAAGCAATCAATCAGTGTTTGAAATAAGTGAACATGTAAAAGGACTTGTATATACCTGATCAGCCTAAGCCATCAAAGAAAACAGAAGACAAAACAGACACACAGTAACCAAACAAATCCAAAATGCTCAGGGCCAGCGGTATTCCGATTTGAATGTTTTTCGATTCTGGAATATTTGCACAGATTTATGGGTCAGCCCTTCTACTCTGAAATGCAAAGTCTGAAATGTCCTGAAATCTAAACCTGGCACTAAATTTGTACAATCACATACCATACATTTTCCTTTATCCAGATTTATAAGAGGGAAATAGATGGTGATGGAGGTGTGACCGGATGAGATTGAAGGATTTCCTGGATCAAATTTCATAGTGTGTGAATTTGTTTACTATGGCTTTATGTTCATGTCCTCTTGGGCTCAGCCACTTGTCATGCCATCTAGATATTCCTGAAATTAAACACCACGATGCTGTTGATAATTCCTTACCCACTGAAACAGCTGAACAGGGGATCATGGGGACCTGGAATTCACATGTAGAATTCAAACTTACCTTAGCTAGGATAATCACATTTTTCCTGAAAATTATCTTGAAATTGATAAAAATAATAGATTACTGTTTCCCATTGCTAATTTCTATTTGCTACATATCAAAGCCTGGTGTTTATGTTTCTCATCATTTCTTTTCTCTAGTAGCCACTATAGGAATTTCCAGAGAAAATGAAGTGGCCACTAATGTGGCAATAAGTAAGTAAAGAACAGTCCTATATCTTTCTGATTTCTTCTTTGGACCCAAGCTTCTCAAATATAAACCCAGGTCTCTTCTTCAAGAGTACTTTATATAGACATGTTATCAAGATCCTAAGTAGGGAAACAATGTGTAAACAACTAATCAAGAGACAATATTCAACAAGTTTCTTCAAAAACATCAAGGTCACACAGCTGAAGGTTATTTGCTAGGGAGGCTATGACCTGTAAGAACCACTTTATCTCCAGAGAATGAACCTTTCACAAGAGTAGGCTTACTAACTTAGTACCTTTGTAAACCAGAATGTACCTGATATTCAATCCTTCCTTATGGCAATGTCTTGATACCTTCTTTCCCCAAGCAGCAAGGCCTCTTCCCTGACCTGAATTCTTGTCTTCAGCTCAAAATAAAATAGATGTTCCACCTGAGAACCTCTACTCACTTCCTCAGACCCATCAGCACAGATGGGTTTGTAGGGTGTTGGCTCTTCTTGGGCAATCAGGATGGAGTTTTGTAAACTGCCTTTAGCAGACAAATGATAAGCCATGGTTAATGGTCACATTGCCTGATATAAGCACTTCCCAGAGTTCTGTATATCTATTTAGAATATTCTTGTTACTTTTTATTTTATTTATTTATTTGAGACAGGGTGTCACTATGTAGACCTGGCTGGTCTCAACCTTCTGATGTAGACCAGGCTGGCCTCAAACAGAGTTCTGCCTCTGCCTCTTTAGTGCTGGGATTAAAGTTGTGTGCTACCACTCCCGATTTCTTGTTACTCTTACATTTCTCATAAAATCTTTTGTGATTTATTACTTGTGTTTTATGTGTATGGTTGTTTTGCCTGCATGTGTGTAAGTACATCTGTTCATGCAATGCCTGCAGAGGCCAGGGATTCCCCGGAACTGGAGTTACAGATGATTGTTAGCTGCCATGTGAGTTCTGGGAACCGAACTCAGGATCTCAGCAAGAGTAGTTGGTGCTCTTAACCACTGAGCCATCACTCCTCCCCTCTCATAAAATATTGATGGAAGCCATTATTAAGCTAATGAAACATATCAATAACTGAGATTAATGAAAGTATATAATGGATAAATAACAATTTAGATAAACTATTTTAAATAAATTCAAACAGGAGGCATCATTGGATTATCTTTTCTCTATCACTCAATTATTAAATTATAGTTTAATAAAATCTGTGAAAGTGTCAGGTGCTTGGGAATTTAATTCACTCTGAAGATTTCTTGCCTGGAGATGATTATTACATCGAAGTCTGGCCTTGCCAACCCCCATCAGATATGGAAATTCAGTGCTGTTGTTAGGTTACTGAGTTATCTGATAACGGGGAAAGGGTCGCTTCCTCAGTTGTTCAGTTATTCCTACTGAGCAGTTCCGCAATATCTTCCCATGCATTTAGCGCTCCATTTGTTCAAATAAGAAAAATAAAGTCCATGGAGCATGCACCCACTTTTGCATTATGAAAACTGTAGAAAGAGGCAGCAGAACTGCTCAGCAGGAATAACCCCTATTCTCAAAGGCTGACAAAAGATGAGACAAACCTGAGTCTAAAGAATGCTTCTCATGCCTTAAGTGAGATTCCAGGAGGAGCTAGTAACAGATGTAAAAGTAGCCTTTGCACATCAAATGCAACAGGACAGCAAATGCAAAAACAATAAGAGAATATGCTCAGTGGCATCAAATGACAGGTCATGCCCACCCACCCGGAACAGTAAGCAGATGGGGACCAGTGATGGAAGTCACAAAACATTTGTGATCTCAGCATCTGATAGAAGAAAGCTAAGGGGAGGAAGAGACATCCATGACCAGCAGTGGAAATTAAGCTGAGATACAGAGGGAATGCAGAGGGACCTCGGGAAGGTCTGGGAGTCCTGGCATCATGATCCTTTAGCTCCTAGGATTAACAGGTTGACGCACCCTTCCAGAACACTCCATATCCCTTCTCCACCATGCCACAAAAGAGAAACAGGTGGCAAGAATCTTCAAATGGAAAGCAGGCACCACAGCAGTGGAAGCCCAGACAGGGCAGTGAGCAGGCTCGGGGAGGAGCTGGGAACCAGGGAAACTTGCAGATTAGGTGATTTAGTTTTAGATGTTCCTTTCTAAAAGTTTACAAAAATAATTCCACAGAGCAAATAACAAAAGAAGATCAAATTCAAATTCCATATGTGAATGATGAGAAGAGTAACGTTCCGTTGATAAGAAAGTGAAGGAGAAGATGAGCAGAAAGATAGACAGGAAGCATTTCAAAAGGAATCAAAGTCTGCAAGAAATGAAACAGGGTGCAGAAAGCATAAACCTAAGGAAGAATCATAAAATCTCCGTGAGCAGGTGACTGATTTCAGTGAACAATTCAAAAGAAGAGAAAACTAATTTTTTCAGAAATGAAAAAGAAACACAAGATTACAAAGAGCAACAAATCATGTCTTTATAGAAAAAAATGTAAGAAAAAGAATCTGAAATAAAACATTAAAGTAACACTGAAAGAATTTGAGAAAAACTGGCAAATAGAGATGAGGCAAAACAGATGCGAAAAGCATCTAACAAGGCTTCATGACTTGGACCAAAGGGGAAGCACAGAAGTTAATTTGAAAAACTTTAAGAAAAAGTAACAGTAAAAACAAAAAGATTTGAAACTGCCCATTGAAAGAGCACACCAGAATTGTCAACATTGAAAGATATTCTTGCATGATTACTTAGCTTTAAAGAAGAAAAGAACTTTTGACTATCTAGGAGAGGGTACCAGATGGTTTATAGGAGAGACAAAATCACATTCTCGTATTGTGACAGGAAAATTGTATGTCAGAAAAGTATAGAAACATAACAAAGATACATAAAGAAAAAGATCTGAGGATTTATATACATATAGCATGGCTGGCTTTCAATTTCCTCATTGATAAATTACCAAGAAGGGGGCAATAAAAGAAAAAGAAATGGGAGGAGTTAGATTAAAAGATTTAAAGATATATCTAAAACCAGAAAACTAACTGAGATATACAAACATGGGGACTAGCTTAGCTTGGTTTAGGTCATACACATACACCCCCTACTGAGATCCTTGCCTGAATGTACTATGTGCACACACCCTCTCCAAACAATGCACCAAGCAACCTGCTAGCAACCTAGGACCTCCACCTGCATTGAGTTGCTTGAACATCACAGTCTAAACAAAGGAATAGGTTTCTCCTTCCTTTAATGACCATTAAACTTGGACAAATTCTATTCAGTTGTACTCCAGTTATGTCCAGGTATGAAGGTAGGAGGTTGATCCAGATTCTACTCGCTTTGGGTACTTGGGCAATAAAGCAAACTGTGTTATCTAAGTGAACTTTTGGAGAGAGCCCACTATTTTCCATCTTATGTGTGTAAATAATTGGGTGTGTATATGATGAAATCAGATGCATTGTGAAAAGGGACATGTGCAGTAGAGAAAAGGGTTATATAATCTAATCTGTCAAGGAAGAGAACCACCCTCAATGTACCCCTTAGTAACAAAACTATTTCTTTTGAATCCCACAGAAAGAAGCCCCAAACAGTTATGGGAAGTGGAGACTCGAGCACCTTTACTAATATGCTGGTGCTCACTCCTGACAGCTTCTTTCCAAGCTCCACCATCATTTCACTTCTGACTCAAGTTTTCTCAATACTTTGCAATTTGTGCATGTTTATTTTCAATTTCTTGAATAAGATGCCAAGAATCTAGAAACACCCAGCCCGTACTTCAATCAGCTATAATATAACCTACACTGTTAATCCAACTCTGACTATAGATTTGGAGGGAAAAGATGACCTAGAAACCAGGACTGAGTTTTCTGTTGTGGATGTGGAGAGTCTAATCACAGGAGGGAGCTGGAAGGCTCTTCCAGGGCAGTGAGAAGGGTTGGCCTCCTTCATGGCTGTTAAGAGGATTTAACTGTAAATTTTGTTATATATGGGTTAAAAAATCTTTTGCTAAATTTTATTTATGTGTATTTTATGTGTACGAGTATTTTGCCTGCATGTACATAAGTGCATCACATGCTTGCAGTATCCACAGAGGCTACAAGGGGGCTGTGGAGCCCCTGGAACTGGAGTTATGACCAGTTGTTAGCTACCATGTGGGTGCTTGGAATTGAACCTGAATTCCAAGAATAGCCAGTGCTTAACCACTGACCATATCTCCAGACCCATTATATTTAGTTTTGTATTTGTGCTATAATAACTATGAAGTTAAATGAAATCTTTCTTTTACTATCTGTAGAAAACTTGCTTGTTTTCATTATAGCATTTTATGGTTTCCTATCAACAACCCTTTCCAAAGGTCTTGCTTTCTTCAGAGTTAATAGATGCCAAGAAAGAAGAAACAAGATACTCTTCACACATATATTCAATAATTATTAAGCTAAATGTGCTAAGAAGACTTTTCCACATAGAACTTGACTTGTTTGTCATAGTCTGCTGTTACTGAAATCCATCCTGACCTTTCTAGGCACCACGTACCCCAGCCTTCCCTGTGGTACTGTATAACCAGGAAAAAAACGAGTTAAAATTTAATTTATTTTTATGTGCATGAGTGTTCTAAAATTTTATGTGTGTGTTTTGCTTGCACGTATGAAAGTGCATCTATGTTGTACAGGGGCCAGAAAAGAGTGTTAGATCCCCTGGAACTGCAGTTATAGACAGTTGTTGACTACCATGGGGGTCCTGAGAACCAGGCTTGAGTCCTCTGCAAGAGCTGCTAGTGCTCTCACGCCAAGTCCTCTCTCAAACCCATAACTGAATTTTGATAACAGGCAAGGAAGCAGCTGTGACTCCACACCTCTCTCATATCCACATCTCACTCTCTACGCTCTTCCTCATCTTGTCGTAGGTTCAACAGTCACCCCAGAATGGCCTTGGGAACCAAGCTTGAAGATGGCAGATCTGCCAGTCATCTATCTGAGGCTCACAATGACTGCATGGAGCCAACTGTGTTCTTTCCAAGCCTAGAAGTTCACCTAGAACTGCTTTATACTGTTCTGGAATTTCTGTACTTTGAGTTAATTCGTTTATACAAATTTTGTGTAACTGCCATGCTGTACACTGGATTCTCTAAGACTCAAATCTTAGAGGATTTAGCTTTCATGTAACATATTTTGGGTTACAGAATCAAAATACATAAAAGAATATTAAATTATTTGTAAATTATAGACTTGCTAATTTATTATCTATATGAATAACTTGATCTCCCTGAAAGCTCATATTAGCTCTCTACTCCTTTTAAACAAATAATATTCCAGAATAAATTAAATACAAAGCACCATAGCAATGAATAAAACATCATCACATGGCAGATTTCCCGTTTATAGTCTGTATTTTTAAGCAATCATAACTTGCCTTCCCAAAAGGTGTAAAATTATATTTTAAAAGAATGTATTAGGACTTTAAAAAAATATAAGGGTATTTCATCTTCCCTTCAAAAGAAAATAACTTACTGGATTTCCTTCTGAAGACGTTAAAGTTATTAATTTTGTGTGTTTTGGAAAGTAAGACAGCAGGTGGTTTAGTTCTTTTTTGTTGCTGTTATGAAATACCGGGACAAAAGCAACTCAAAGGAGAAAGAGTTTATTTTGGCTCACAGTTCAAAGGCACAGTCCATGATAGCAGGGGATCAAGGAACAGGAGCTTGAAGCCACTGGTCACATCACATCCAGAGAGGAAAAGGGAGTGATGAATGAATGCTTGTGCTTACCTTACTTTTTCCTTTTTATACCAACCAGGGAATGGTACCATCCACCCACCTCAATTAATCTAATCAAGATAATTACCATGGGCATGTCCAGAGGCTGGCCTAACCTAGGTAATCTCTCACAGGTCTGCCTGGATACTCGTGTCCTAGATGGCTCTACACCTGGTCAAGTTGACAATTAACACTAGCCATCCTAGAAGGCAAGTAATGTAATTCTTATCACCTAAGGAAACACTTTTCAAACTTTAAGACATTACACAAGTGGGTTACAAAAACAGTATTAATAACTGATACTTTATGTTTACAGTATACTAATCACTGTTCTAGGTTCTTTAGATTAACTAATTTCATCCTCATAGCTGCATTATAAGGTAGATAGCATGGTTAGTCCCATTTTACAGATGGCACAGAGAAATTAGGCGATTTCATCAGCATCACACAGATAGCAAAGAAAAGAGCCAACATTCCAAACCTACTAGTTTTACAAAGGCCATGTTTTAAACTGTGTTGTCTTGGTTCTCAACTTAGGGACTCAAAATCAGCCATTTAAAAACTAATAATGAATAATAGAGAAAATGTGTCATGTACTTAGGAAAAATCATTTCATAGACCTTTTATTTCTGATATTTATTACCTGTTGTGAAACAAAATAGATTTCATTTTTAATAAAAACTTTAACTGAAGTTTTTGCATTTCATACAATATATTTTGATCACATTTAGACCCCTCCCCCTATCTGCACCCTCTTAAAGTCCCCTTACCTCCACTGGATTTCATGTACTCTGTCATATGTAATAAGGCCTATCGGGTCAAGTTTGTGTTCCCAAATGTCCTTCTGTGTGTGTCTATCCACCGGAGTCAGCTTAATTTATCTAGTGTTACACCCTAAAAGAAATCTGACCCTCCCTCTCTAAGCAGTTATCAGTTTCCAGAAATTCCTCAGCTGTGGCTGGGACTTCTCCAGCACCCATTCTATACTGGGGTTGTTTCTGACTTAACGTGTGTGTAGGTCTTATGCATGTGCTGTTACATGAATAACTTCCCAGATGTCTGGTTAACTCTGGTTCCTTGTGGTCAACCACCACCTTTGGCTCTTACAGTCTTTCTGCCCCCTCTTGGCAATGGTCCCTGAGCTTTGGCTGGTAGCGGACTGACATAAGTGCCCTATTCAGGCACTCTGCAGTCTTTTTCTCTCTGCACTTTGGTCAGTGGAGGATTGCTGGGTTAACCACTGTCTGTTGAGGAAGCTTTGCTGGTGAGAGTTGTGAGCTATAAGGACTTACTTATGGGGGTAAAGGAGAAGGAGCTCTAGAGAGGGGATGGGAGGAGGCAGGTGCTATCTAGGGAGAAATAGCGAAAATGGGGGATACTTTAACTGGAGACGGGACAGGGAGGGCTGCACAGCAGGAGGAGGGAGACATAATGCTTAGGTGGGGTGAAAAAACCAGAGAGAATGCACTAATTCAAAAGTATACTGAAAAATATACTCATCACACACACACACACACACACACACACACACACACGTATGAGTGCATGTGTATAGCGGAAGGCTACATAACAAAAAACAGTGCCAGGCAGGGGAACCCTTCCTTTGCGTTGCTGGTCAGGGCAGTACAAGAGACTCCCAAAATAACACAGGCTACTGCCACAGCACTTGATTCGCTTCCCAGAACTTGAAGGTAAGACCCCATTGCTGAGGACAAGACATACTTTGGATAGGGGACTTGGGGAATTTGAGCTGGCACTTACCTGGACGCCTCCTCCCTGACGTCTAACTATTATGGTATCAGAAGATACTATGCAAACTACCAACAGAGACAATGAATCAAAGATCTCACCCAGCTGTAAAGTCTGTGAACCGCAACGACGACTGACCCAGCAAATGATTTCTACCCGTGCAGTAGTGGAACTTTTATCGTGGGGGAATCAATAACTATCTAATTGGACTTAAGGCTTACTCAGTGGGTGAGAACTCATGCGTGGTACTGTACACATAGTCAAATACACATGGTTTGAGAGGTCATAGATCCTAGAGAAAATATATTTGTCACATTCCTAGAAAAATGTAATTTCTTACTGTATTCTTAATATATATTATTATATTTGCAGACAAGTATATCTTTTACCACTCATCAAAGAAGCCTTTTTTTTTTCAACAGAGACAATTACAAAGTTCTACAAGTGGTCAAACAAAGAGAATAAGGATCTATAAGGTGCCCAGCTCTAAGTGACACATCTACAATGCAACCTCTACACTTAAGGCTTAGGGAACATAGTGGAACAGGAGGTAGAAAGAATATTGGTGTATCTCTCAAAATACACTTCTTAAGTGGGTCATTTATCTTAAGAACCCCCTAAAGACTGCCATGGTCATTGCTTCAAACTGCACTTTCTTTCTACAGATTTGTTTGCTTGTTTATTTTTTGCACGAACCAGCTTACATTTCAGTGCAAAATGCAGGACCCATCTGCTTCTCACTATGTGCCACCACGATCCTGGTAAAGACATTGTTGTCTGACACTTAGGCTTTAGGAATAACCTCACAACAGATTCTATAATCATCAGTCTGATTATACTGGATTATCTTTCATAATAATGCAAGTCAGAATACTTAGCTCTTTTCCAAAACTTTAGTGGTCTACCAATTTGCTGTGAGTGAAAAATCAAGTCAAACAAATCCATTGCCTACGAAATTCGTCATCACCTGGTCCAGTGCTTCCTCTGAATGCTGACGGCCTGCTCCTCACCTGCTCACACATTCTTCACACAGCACTGGCCTCTCTGATGTTCTTGGGGAACTCCAAGCATTCCCTTGTTTGAGGTCTTTGCTCTTGCTAGTCCTTCTTCCTGGAGTACTCTTCCTCCTGTACCCATGACTTGTTCCTTTACACTCTTCAGTTCATTTCTCAGATGCCCACCTATTAAAGAGGCCTTTGCTGAACATGCTACATATAGCTGTCACCAACTCCTTGTCACTCCTTGTCCACATGCACATAACACGTGTATATACACATGTGCAAACATCTATGTTCTTTTTCACATCATTTATCAATACTTGCTATGCCATATGTTACACCGATGCTGTTTGGTATGTTTCCTTTGTTTATAATCCTACTCCTCCGCATAGGGTCTGTGAGGACTGGAACTTGGCCACGTTCATTGTTGATACTTCCAGTATCTGGGATAAAGTCATATCCCAAACAGTTATTCCATAAATAGCTTCCAACAGACAGTATGTGAATGAGGGGCAGTTCAGTCATTGTGAGCACACTTTGGGACTCTGGGAATTTTAATGAGTTAATGTATGTAAACATTCTCAGTTCCTGAGAGATTAAGATTTCACAAATGCAGGGTAGGGTTAATATTAATGCATTTTGTGCAGGTAAGTTTATAGCACAGAATCTGGGCATATTTACTATGACTTCCTAGAAAACCTAGTCCAATATTAAAATACTGCACAATAAAATTACAGGCTAACCAGGAGGAAGTTTGGGTTCAGATTCCTATGATGATGGACTCTGTCTTCCTAGAGATCTTGGATTTGAGGGTCCCACAATCTTACAAAGTCCTGTGTATGGATTCGCAGTCCCATGAAGGTTGGGTTATCTTTTGATAAACAAGATGGATAATAATGATGGAACACAAACCATTTATAGTGAGCACATGCCCAGTACAATTTGAATCAGGAAAGCTAATCTGGTCCCTGGTGTTCTCAACTGTCTCTGGGTAGTGGCTCCATTCTGTTGAGGTGAAGGTAGTGGGTAAAACAGCACATCACAGTTTTGTGTCATGATTACAAGTTTTATAACTACTTATTTTAACCTGGAAAACATTTAGTGTGGACAGTGATAATTAGGGACGGAGGAGGGAGAGTCCTGGCAAGGAAACAGCTCATGCACCAACTCAAGAGCAAGCGACATCAGAGAATAGATGGGGAGACAGAAGGTAGGGATAGTGAAGAAGGCTTGCTGCAGCCTTTGAGGAGTCCATAGTCATAAAAGATGCTCCCACGTACAGCCTGGCCTGTCAGGTTCAGACAGTTAATTGGAAGGTGGAATGCCAGATACATGTCTCAGAATAATAAGGCTGACAAGAGCAGGGGCAGGAGCTGTGCTATAATCAAGATGATATAATGTTCCTTATAAGGCTTTGCTGGCCTACTGCTAAGAGGAAGTAAGGAACATGCATAAATATCAGTCGAATTTTGCTTAGCTAAGGTGTTTGAGTGGAGATTTTATAATGGCTAGGGACATCCTCAAATAGTCATTGTGGCTGGTGTTTTATGATACTGAGGAGTTGGGAAGGCACACATTTGCATCCAATCAGAAGCTCTGGAACACACAAATGATGGATAGCATATCCAATCACAGAATTTTAGGTGGTCTGCTGTTTACATTACAGTTAGTGCTTAGGACTAAAGAAAGAATGGTAGCATAGCTATAGGCCTGCATTCTTTAAAAATGTCAAAGCTGGGGCTGAAGAGATGGCTCAGTGGTTAAGGGTACTGATTGTTCTTGCAGAGGATCTGGGTTCGATTCCTAGCACCCATGTGGTAGCTAACAGCCATCAGTAACTCGGGTTCCAGGGGATCCGATGCCCTCTTCGGACCTCTGTGGGCATTGCACAACACAGTACCATCACACACACTCAGGCAAAACACTCATACACATAAAACAAAAAAATTAAAACATGTCAAAGTCTTCTTTTTGAAAGAGTAAGAAAAAGTGAAGAGATGTGATCATTAAGTGGTGTACAGTGTGGAAATAATAATCAAAAGATTACAAATGCTGTGTAGTACATTATTGAAGGCACTGGGAACATAGAAACATAGCCCAAAGATCAGTTCCATGTACGGCATCACTGTTACAGTCCTTGGAGTTCTTTTTCATGTTGTGAATATCTCGAAGACTATTCCCATACTTAGGAATGCTTACTAAATTATCAACACTAAAGGGTAAAGTGGATGTAGGCTGCAACATATACTCAAATGTTCTGAGAAATGAAAATATTATGCATATGTGTGTACACACATATAGACAGAGGGGGAGATTTTAGGGAAGGCATGCATAATAATAAATGTAAATCCTTGTGGTGCAAATTTTACGTCAATTTGAATTTGAAACATTCCTTTTTCAGTAGCAGAGAAAGAAGCATCCGAGGCACAGAGTCGTCCCGACCCTCCCCCCTCATTCAAAGATGGTGTGTGTACTGAATGGAACATACGTCACTATATGCTTTCCATCTAGAGTGCTCACAAGTAGAAATTGCTGTTTCAGTTTTGGCAGACGAAAACCTTCATCTTAATCTCAATAGCGCTCCCTTCTTCATTCTCTTCCTCTGTTCTTGAGGGATAGTTATTCCTTCACTTTCATTCTCAGCCTTTCAAGGATGAATAGAAAGCCTTCCAGAATAACCAATGTGGAAGGCCAGGTCTTTTCTGCCTACGAGGGCTTCAGTGTTGTTTGGAATGAGCAGTCTCTGCATTGTCTGCGTGCCAGGTCTCTGTCCAGACAGCAGAAAGAACCACAGGCGCCTCTGCGTGATATTTGATTTTAATGTTTTTGTGTTGCCCTGCTTCCCACACCTTGCCACACACTAACAAGGCCAGATGGTGACCTAGAGTGTGTCTCCCTCTTCTTGTTTCTCCCATCAGAGAGTGGGCCTCTCTTTGAGCCCTTCCCTCTCAGATGATTGTCATTCCTGGTTAGCTAGAGCCACCTGATCTGCTCATGAAAGTGTTACTCAGATGTACACATGGTCTGGCAGCAAACAGGCCTGGATCATGATTAGATCTGGGGGATTCTTTCCAGTCAGTCTATTGCTCCAGGCTGTCACTCCCATTGGGTTCTTCCTTCCTTCCTTCCTCATGGCTCCCTTACTCTACCTGCCCTAACTGACCCTTATTCTTCTCTAAAGTTCTCTTCCTGAGACATGTGTCAGTTGGTAAATGTTTTTTTTTTTTCCTCAGCATGCCTTGCCTTTCCTCCTTAACACCTACAGCCCTGTAGAAATTGACTTGGAATTTTCTGTGTTCCTCACTGGACTGTAGGTTCCTTGAAGTGTGGACTCTTTATCAGTTGTCCCCATGCCTAAGAAAACACCTACTACATACAGGCACAGTATTGGTTGAATAGATACAGCTTATTCTTGTACATGAGTACCAGTGTCATCTTAAATGGGTCTCATGGAGCTGTGACATAGTATTCCAACCTGTCTACTTCCTGAAGATGCAGTGCCATGCCTCCATGCCCACATGGGAAGGGAACTGGGAGAAAAGAAAGAGAATGCATCTGGCTTGTCTCCAAAGCACCAACTCTTCATACACTTGTTTACTCCAAAGCACAGATGACTTTAATATAGAAATTAACATCTGGAAATTGAAAGGGTGCTTTTATTTGGGGTCCTCTGAACAGGGAAAACCCTCCTGTAGGTGGGAAGATGTTTTCTATAAAGTCTATTCTTGCCAGGTGTGCTGGCACATGTCTCTAATTCTAGAACTCAGGAGGTGGGTGGATCTCTGTGAGGATCTAGGCCAGCCTGATCTCTATAGCAAATTCCAGGCCAGCTGGGGACACAGGGACACCCTGTCTCAAAGCAAAAGCAAAAACACCCCTCCCAAACAAATAGAAAACACACAAAAACCCCAAAACGAAACAAAGAAATCAAAACAAAACCCAAATCAATGACCCCTCATTCATATAAGCTAATTTAAAGGTAAAAGAGTATCCATAGGACTTATCTAAAAAATTTCATTATTATTTTTCTACTTTTTACAGCCATTTAACAATTGTAATGACTAAAAAAAAATGTAGCCAGACATGGTGGTTTATTCCTGTAACCTTAGCACTTACTTGAAAGGTTGAGGCAGGATAATTGAAAGTTCAACACCAACCTGGGTTACTCAGAGAATTGCCTCATCTGCAGTATGAAAACTTGTCTCAAAGAACAAACAAACAAACAAAAATACTCTAAAGATAAATATGTAGAACTCAGAAACACCAGTGAGATATGGCAAATTCAATATGGCCAAACATATTACTTCGTTGTTTAAGAAATATAATGCACTTAAAATTATTCAGATTTATTTTGCTAGGTAACACAAAGGACAGGATGTTGAGATTTGGAGATGAAATGACACAGAAACAATGAGCGGCTGCTGTGTCCAGCTGGTTCCGGCTGAGGCTCCAGGCAGCGACCCTGACACACTGTTTGCGGGGGGCTGAGAACTCTCATCCCTTCCTGTATGACTGACTTTGGGGATTGAAGTGAGGCAGGAAGGCGTGGAGGATAACCTTCATGGGCTCTAAATAGATGCTTAAAATTCAAAGTGAAAACCTGGCCTTTTCTTCTTGGACATGAAACAGACATTTGAGATGAAATAGCCACTGCAAAGAAAGTAGATTATAGATCACACATCTGAGTTCAAACCAGTATACACAGTAGGCTGATACTAAAGTTTTAGTAATAGTCGTCATCATCATGAAATATCATTTGCAGTAAAGTCATGTCACATAGTTCAGAGAAAAACTGACATTTTAAAATTTAAAATATGTTTTTTCACTATTTAAAAAACTTACTTAAAGAAAACTTTATATTTACTTTTAGAAAGGAAGTTTTTTTTTTTTTTTGAGACAGGCCTTCCCTGTTGCCCCTGTTGGCATGGAACTCTCTGTGTAGACCAGGTTGGCTTGATCTCACAGGGATCCATCTGCCTCTGCCTCCCAAGTGTTGGGATTAAAAGTAAGCATCACCATGTCTGGTTGTTTTGTTTTTTAAGGCAGAGTTATGCCTTATAGTTAGGGTGGGCCTATATCTCACTATGTTATCTTGAGCACAATTATATCTGACATTCCAAAAAGTAGTTATTATATTCTATAAATCAGTAAACTGAGCTCTATAGACTGTCAGCCACCTGTCAAGTTCACTTAGTACAATAAGTAGAACACAGGCCAGGCTGAAAACAGCCTCTCCCGCTGTCTTCTTGGATGTCAAGTATTGCATGGGGCGCAGTTCCCACGTACTTGCTCTGCATTGTCAGTCATAATTTTATTGTTGCGATAATAGCCAATGAGTCCCCAGGCTGCACTGTTAACTATCTGCATGAATGAAGTCTTCCAGATACGGTGTTCTATGATATGGATGTTTGCACATCCAACTAGACTACAAAGGTCAGCCTATAAATTAAAGATTTAACATACTGTGATTTCAAAGGGACCACTTGCAGAAGTGTATCTCCTTAGAAAAACAGTCACTACTTCTACAAATAAGGCCTTTTTTTGGGCCTCAGTTACTTACTGTTTTCCTCTGTGGTTTTAAAGATGGAGGCTAGGTCCTCTTTCTATTTCTGAGTGCCCCCACCAGCTCTCAGTTACTTCATGCATACATGTTCTCTACATAATCACCAATGATGTGAAGATGAAATGAGAAGCATGTGAGATCACTTTGGACAACACAAAGCAGTCTATAACTGCGAAGTGGTGTTGCTCACTCTGCCCTGTGGATGAGGAACAGGTTCCATGGTGACTAAGTTTAGGTCTGAAGCTCAACAATGCGTTACTTGAAAGAAGACCAAAAGCCATCAAGGGTTAACTCTTCATTGTTGCACAGAGGTCAGAGCAATTCAATCAAATGCTACCAGAAACGATAGGGTACAAATCAGTAGGGTACAAAACAGATGGTTGTGAGACACTGGATACTTCTAGGGTGCTCTCATGATGTAGAATCATGGTCTCTAGTCCACGGAGCCTCAGAAACAGCACTGAGGATGAGTGGGATGGTTTCCCTCAAGTAGCTCAGTATATTCTCTAAAGCTAGAGGCCTTAAATGAGCACAAAAATATGTTTAGGAGAGAGTAGGCCACTGTAAATTTGGAAATCAAAACACAGCTAATGGGTGTAAATTCCAGAGCATTCTATTACAGAGAAATGATGAATTTTCATCAGATTACAATAGCTCACTACGGCTACAATTAGGTGGAAAGAATACAAATATAGGCTTTTAAAATAGGCTTAATTTTAAATTCTGGCTCTGTAACTTCCAGTATTATGCTTGATATGTTACTTTATTTCTGTGTCGTTCACTTTCCTCACTAATGATAAAAGGAACGAACAACGCTCTGGATTGAGAGGTAAATGAGATAATACACACACACTGCACAGAGCAGGGACATGACTTTTGCTTTTTTGCTTATTTAATTTCCTTCTCCTTAGGAGAATGGTTTTACAAGAATTGCTGAAACTAATCATCGCCATTGTTTCCAAAGCTCAATGTTTATTTTGCCTCTGATGTCTTCCTAGTTCTAGTGAAACTGATGGTAGTTGGAGAGCAAAACATGCCCACACTGATTCCAGTGAAATACGTGTTTTCTGTATGTGTGTATGCTTTTTTTTTTAATTTGTGGGGATGGGCATGGGCAGAGAAAGATGAAGAAGAAAAGAGAATGGAGAATACAAAGAGCAACTGGGTCCTTGAGAACTGTTTGGAAATTGTCACTCCCTGTACAGCCACAGGCCTTCATGGAATTCCTGAGCTTCACAAGGACTTCTGGGCACAGAAATGGATGAAGGAGGCATGATGAAAGGGCCACTATGAGTGCTGAGAGTCACTCCACATGCTTTTGGATTTTGTTTGAGCCTTTCCTGTTGTATACTAAATTATACAGCTTTTATTAAGAAAGTACTGCTTTATGGAAGCATTTAAAAAATAATTTCTTTGCATGAAGTATTTGTCAATATCATATGAGGCAAGAAAGAGAGGGGGAGAAAAACAGGGGGGCAATCTGTTAGGTTTTCTTAAGAGGGTTGCAAATCATGGGATTATGAGTTAGACAGATATTTACAAGCCTGGCCTAGACAGAGTAGAGTAATCTATAAATGCTATTCAAGTGATTTACAGCATGACTGTTCTAGCACATTAACAGTATCTGGAAATGTATTTAATTTATTCTCAGGAATGCACATTTGCATTATTCACAACAAGCCATTTGCAGGGAAATGTGCAGCCCTTAAACTAAAGCATCTCTAGTGGGTTTTGAATAGTTGTAACTGTCTAATAAATGTTTCCATCCTCACTTACTGCACAAACCAATGTTCAGCAGCCATTTGGCAAACACTTTATTCTATGAATTAGGGAGCAGTGTGAAGCACATGGCAGGGGCTGCAGACTGTGTCCTAGATTGAGAGCCTGGATGGTAAAGAACTTACTGTCCTTGCTGGGATTTTGCTAGAGCATAAAAGGAAAGCCATGCTTTAGTCCATATCCCATTCTCTAGCTTTGTCAGATAGAGCTGCACAGCCTATGTCAAAGTTCTGAGGCTCCTTTAGCATGCTGGAGGCATCAAGCAAGCAACACACTGTTGCACCGTTGAGCAAATGTGCATTCTGCTTGCACCCAGGATAAAAATCACGCTCTTGGCATTGATAGGTCATTTAAAAACTATGCACATATGTTCATCAGGAAGTTCATAGGAAAAGAGAAAGGAATTTTTTTTTAAAGGATTGGAGAGGAGATCAGTGCTGTGGTTTGAATGCAAAATGTCCGCCATAGATTCGTGTGTTTGAGCTCTTGGTCCCCTGCTGGTGGTGCTGTTTAAGAAGGTTGTGGAACCTCACTAGAGGAAGTGAATTGCTGGAGGTGGGCCCTGAGTTTTTCAAACATGGCCCCACATTCTGTCTACTCTCTGCTTGCTGACTGGGGAGCACCAAGTTGAAACACTAAGGGATTTTGTACTCTAACATCTGGGTCTCTCAAGGATCCTTTGAGAAGTAAATACCAAGTGACGATGTTATAGATGTGGCTTTGAACTTGTGTTCCTCCTTCCTTAGCTGGGATCATCACCATCTGCTGTCACACCAGACTACAACGGCAGTGGCTACTATTCCATCAATAAACAGTGCAACTCCAACTCAAACTAATTATATTAGAATTAGCAAAACTGTGTATCTTTTGCAGTCTTTTTTTTAGGCTAAACTATGCAGAGTTTATTTCCTGTTTATAAATGTAGACAGCTGAATTTTCCCCAAATGAATCACTTTTGAAACAAGCCTTTTTCTCATTGTTTGTCTTTTGTTCGGGGATTCCCTCTAGTTCTTGACTATATGTTCTCTGTCTTTTAGCTAATCATGAAGTCTTTCCTTATTCCACACAAACACTTCAGAGATCTAAAAGGTTGTTCTTATCATAGCCAGGTAGAAGTTTTATTGTAGTGATTAACTGCAAAGGAGATTGTCTTCTGAAGACAAGTATCTGTTCTGCTTACTGGACCATTTGGACTGGAGATTCTGACATCTTGTTCATATGGCCAGTGCTTGCCCTCTGGCGTGATAGACATAAGGAGCCAAGAAACCCTGACTAGGTTATACAAGGGTTTGATAATCTATGCAGAATTGTACTATTGTACTTTCCAGTACAACATAGGTTGTAATGAGCAGTCTGCTTCCATATTTAATTCAGCCACCCATGGCAACAATAATTTGTTTTTATTAGTTATAATAATATACCAGTCTGCTATTTTTCATGAGTCAGGAACCTGGGCTACTAGAAATGCTAGTTTAAAAATGTTCTTTTTAAATAACATAGCATAAAGTAGCTTCTGAAATATTGATAAAAACAAATGAGCAAATGCTATTCTGTCCTAATCTCCTTTTTGTTTTTTTGGCTCAAAGTATTCTTTAGCATCCCACAGTATATATGGAATTCTTTTCTTATTATCATTTAAAACTTTTGAAAACAAGTTGAAATGCACAGTAACAAATGAGGAAATGTGCTGTTCAATCCACTCTGTCTTTTAGACCACTGTACTGAGAACCTCAAAGAAAACCAAAGGAGGAAAGGATGCTGAAGGGACGGGGGACAGGGGAAGAAATGAAAAAATAAGCTGGGCATAATGGCCTCGCTTTTATAATTACATTTGTGAGGCTGAAACAACAGGAGGACTGTCTTGAACCTGAGGCCAGCTTGGGCTGATAGTGAGTTCTAGTCTAGCCTGGGCTACAGAGTGAGATCTTGTCCAAAAAAAAGGAAACGGGGTGCGGTGTACATGCTTTAATCCCGGCACTCTGCAGGTGGAGGAAGGTGGATCTCTGTGAGATCGAAGCAAGCCTAGTCTAAGGGCCAAGAGAGGCTACACAGATACCCTGTCTCAAAAGACCAACCCTCTCCCAGAAGGGAAAGAAAAAGAAACTGTTCACATTACAGATTCATAGCCCAAGTCTTTCATTAATTCAATTTGTGCATTGACCAATTTGATTGAAATCATTTTAGTTCAATGTAAGAATGTAAGATAAATCTAAGTTGAGACATAGCCATAACTGTTTGATCATTGATCAGAGTATGCTTAACCACGATTATAGCATTTTCATTTCAGGAGCAATCAGAAAACGATGTTTAAACATGAAATTAAATGAAGTGCAATTGAATAACTTTAAAAGAAAATTTTACAAAGTGCACAGATTCCAAAACATACTACTTCTGTACGTTGACAACACTAAAATAATCTGCTAATCTATAGTTCAAGTCCTCTGTTATCCACCCCAATTGAAATGATTCCTGCTGTTTGTCAGCAACTGTACTGCACACCGGGCGGGGAAGCCATTCCAGCCTGCCTCCGGAGCGTGCTAAACCAGCCAGTGTGGGGTGACTTTGGCCTGTGGCGATTTTCTGTGTTTTCTCTATGAGTATAAAGCTCACGCTTTTGCCAGACATCTTTCTGTCTCTCTTACTTACAATAGTTTATTGTTTTAAAACAGCTTTGTAAGATTAAAGGCTATAATATATTTGACAATTTCATATTGCTATCTACAGTGATCATTTACATACAACTTTTTAACAATTATGTATACATGTATGCATGTATGGCAGAAGCAGGTGGAGCATCCCTCTCTGTGAGTTTGAGACCATCCTGGACTGGTCTGAATAGTGAATTCCAGGCCAGATGGGGCTACAGGAAGACCCTGTCTCAAAAAGACCAAAAACAAAACAAAAAAAAGGATACTGAATTTTAAAGAATGAGAGCAATGTAATAGAATATGTAAATATGTAAATATGTGAGCTAAATATACTGAAAACGACTTGAGTAACACACAGAACACTTTCTGGTCCAAAATAGTGGAGTAGTTCTGACACCCTAGGGTAACATAGGAAATATGTACTTGAACTTTTTGAGGTTTGTATTTGAAGGCGTTTGAACCTCAGCAGAGGCTGACTGAGAACTGTGTGAACAAGGCAACTAAGTTGTATGAAGCAGGAAGCAATTCTGTGTTTTACCCCACTCCTGCCCCTTTGGGAAAATCCTTCTCCCGCAGTGTCTAGGGAGGCTGCTGAGTTGGCCATGTGCTACACATACAATAGACATCCTGCCGAGGCTTACTCACTCAGCTACTGACTGTGAGAAGATACAGGGTAGAAAGATGGAGATATAAAAGAACAGGTGCCAGGTGTGGTGGCATGTGCCTTTAATCACAGCACTTCAGGGGCGGAGCGCAGAGGCAGGAATATTTCCCCAGGAGTGAGTTTAGCACCAGCAAATATAGTATAGCAATGAAGTATAAGGTTAATATTTTAAAATGAATTGAATTTCTATATTGTTGGGCATAATGTAAGGTGGGCCTAGCCAGGCCACCTGCTAGGAGGAATAGAGGCATGGCTCCTGTGGGTGTGGCGTTCTGCTCTGGCTAGTTGTGAGACCAGCATCTGGAAAGAACCTGCCTACCTGGGGACAAACATACTATTGGCTGTATTTGGGACCCCACCCCATAAGGTCATTGGCTATCCAGACCTATAAGAGCTTGTGCACCTATTCAGTAGACGAGTTGGCAGTGCCACGCGCTTGGCCTGCTTCCCATCCATCTCCCAGAGTCTGCGGCTTGACTCTCCGTCTACTCGCCCCCAATCCCTCGGGCTGGCCCCCCAAAGTCCACTCGGGCTGGCCCCGAGTGGTGAGACACAACTATACTATATGAGACAAACAAACCATGAGACAGTGGAAACAGCGAAACCATTTCACTTACAGCAATGGTAAAGGTAAGCAAATGCAGTAATCGTGAGAGGTAGGGGTCAAATAGCATTGACTTAGGACATAGGTCACTTTTGTCTCTTTGGGTGTGACTTATCTTTCTCAGGATGATTGCTTTTAGCTCCATTCATTTACCTGCAAAGTTCATTATTTCAGGTTTTTAACGGCTGAATAATTGTAAATTCTCGTCCTTTCATTATCCATTTATCAGGATATTATCTAGGTTATTTCCATTTCCTGGCTGTTGCACATAGAGCAGCAATGAGCATGGTTGTGCAGGTCTCTGTAGTGGGATATTTGGTCCTTTGGGTATTATACCCTAGAGTGGTATAATGGGATCATGTAGTAGGTCTATTTCCAACTTTTTGAGGAAACTTCACACTGATTTCCATAGAGGCACACCAGCTTTCACTCCTAACAGCAGTGAATACGTGTTTATTTGTTTTGTCTTAGCCATTCAGACTGAGGTAAGATTAAAATTCAAAGTAGTTTTAATGTGTATTTTTCTGATTGGTGAGGATGTTGAACATTAAAAAAATATTTTCAAGGCATTTGTATTTCATCTTTTGAGAGCACTCTACTTAGTCTTTAGATATGTGTATTTTGTTTGGAAAACCCATAGTGATCATGGTCAGTAAACTAGTAAGGAGCCATCAGGGAAGGGTGTTTTCAGGAGAGGGGAGAGAGAACGCAGTGGCATAAAGGGGAAAAGGAGAATAACGGATCAGGAAGGGTTAAACAGGGTGGGGAACGGGAAGGCAGGTAGAGGAGGACCACAGGGAGGAATAACTAACACCGGAGACCTTTTGAAAAAGTTGTATGGAAGCCTATTATGATGGAAGCTTCCTAAAATATATACATATATAGGAAGAGTTTAAGTAGAATTTCCCTATAACAGGGGACAATGCCCCTACCAGACACTGCAGACTTGCATGTAAAAGGTCCAGTGTCAGGAAGGGTTTACATATTTTGGAGTTGTTGGTGCAGGGGTTGGGGAGCATTACTAGCTATTGCCATTGCTCTTGGATACCATCCAGGACGTGACGGTAAGATTCTGTTGCTGAAGAAACTACATAGTTGAGACATAGAACGTGAAGAAGTCAAGCAGGTACTGACCTGAAAAGCTGCATCCCTACTGACTAGCTTTCATAGTGCTGGAAGGAGTTATGGATGCTACTGGAAGAAGAAAATACCAGTGATTTTATCCAGATGTGAACCCCGTGAGCTGCAATGATTGGCCTGGCAAGATATGCCCATTGCTGTAACAGTGACTGGAATGTTATGGGAGTAACCACTTTCTGATTGGATTGAAAGTCTGCTCCACAAGATGGAGCGCATACCTGGCACTATTATCAGGGCCAAGAACTTGTGGCTAGATAGGTCATAGGCCTTGGAGAGATCCTATTATTATTATCCTGCTACATGGACATAGTATTAAACCAACTCCTAATGACTTATCATTCTACCCATTAATTAGTAATCAGTGTATTTTTCAACTTTCATTGAAGAAGTTTCTTTTTTGTAGTAGATGGTCATTAACACAGAGAATCACATTGAACAAAAGACTGGGGAGTGCTCAGCCATAAACGCAACATCTATAGCACAACTCTTCCCCCGGGCATGGGGAGCTTTACAAACAAGGGGAGAAAGATTGTAAGAGTCAGAGGATTTAGATGACCACAGTGTAACAGTGGTTTCCAGATATAACAGAACACTTGTTCCTATGAACTCACAGCAGTTGTGACAGCATGAATAAGACCTGCACAAGCTCAAGCTAGACAGAATCCCAGCATAGAGGGGGGAGGTGGGCAAAACCCCTTCCATAACCACAGAGCTACTGGTAATCCATAGCAGCTGAGAGAGGGCGAGTCCGTATTCTTTAAGCGTGTGACCCCGGGAGGTTGCTCCTGTTCCAGACGGTGGATCTGTACCAGAGTGTTTAGAGAACACAAATTGGACTTGGGAGCTTTTTAAAAAACAGAACATGAAGCTGTGTGTGTGTGAGCTGTAGAGAGGTGGGGATGGGGAAGAGGGTGTTGAATATGATCAAAATACATTGTATGGGATTCTCAAAGAATTAAGAAAATATTGTTTGAAAAAGAGATATAAGACCTCTGTAGTGAAGCTACAAATGTTCGTAAAAGATGTCAGCGAGCTTGAGGGTGATTTCACACACCATGCTCAGAGGTTGAGAAGCTATTCTTAAACAGCAGGCCTGTCCAAACTGATCTACAGACTCCATGTAATATAAAAATTCAATAGATTTATTGAAACAACTTACTAATTAAATTACAGAATTTCTATGAAATGCACATATGTAATAGTTCTGATACTCTTGAAGAATGAATAACTAAGATGATTCATATTAGTGGCGTTTAAGACACTCTAATTATTCTAGTAATTAAGACAGTATCATCCTAGTATGTGGATTGATAAGTTCGGTCAATAGATCTAAACAGACAGTCCAGGAATAGACCATTCATAACTATTCAGTTGATGGTCCTTGAAGGCAACAATGTAATTTGAAGACCCTGACAAATGGAGCTAGAGAAAATGACTGCTTGAGAATTGGGAGTAATGATCCTATGGAAGATATGTTTGGTGCCCCATCCAGAGCCTTTGGATGTTTTCATAGGTCTGAGCATTTTTTTTTTTTTGCCTCTCTGTTGACTTGCTGCTAATGCCATGCACCTGAGTGTTTGTTACTGGTACTTGGAACTCATCACTTTTCTCCTGCCCTAAGTGGAATCAGAAGTACCTGGAAGATTACCCTATCCCAGGCACCCTGTAACCAGTCAAATGTCAGAGTAGGGACAGAGCCTAATTTGCCTATAGGACATCTGTGGTGTCATCATGCTCTGGAGACTTTCCCAGGATCAAGCTGTGTCTGGGAGTTCATCGGAACTTGCCCACTTGTTCGGCTTCTTTTCCTTTTCATTCTCACTTAGCCTGCTGCCCAGATTTCTCCTGCAAATTCTGAATACCTTCTTAATAAATAACTGGCACTGAATTGTTAGCTCAAGATCAACCTTTGGAAGAATCTAGCCTAATACATCATTATTCCATATTAAACACAAATATATATATATATATATATATATATATACACACACACACATACGTACACAGTATACACAAACATACACAACATATAATTGCTCTCTCTCTCTCTCTCTCTCTCACACACACACACACACACATGCACAGACACACGGACAAGTGAATGTATGAGGTGGACCAAAGATGTAAATGTGAAAACTAGTCCTATAAAACTTTCAGGAAAAACATGGAAGAATGTTTCAATGGTTTTGAATTAGGAAACGATTTCTTCAGAAAATATTTTGTATTTAATATAAATCAATGGGCTGGAGAGATGGTTCAGTGGTTAAGGGCACTGGCTGCTCTTGAAGAGGACCTAGGCTTGATTCCCAGCACCCATATGGCAGCTAAAAACCATCCCTAACTCCAGTTACAAAGGATCTAATGCCCTCTTCTGATCTTCCTGGACACTGCAAGATATGGGTGCACTTATATCCATGCAGGCAACACACACACATAAAGTCAATACAATAAATAAAATATTAAAAACAACAAATTTGGTATCATCAAAACTAATATCCTCTAACAAAATAAGACAAGTGTAAAGGAAGAAAGATAAACAAAAAATTGGGAAAATTTTAATTATGCCTATATCTTATGTAGAACTTATACTCACAATATGTGTAGAACTTCAGTAAAAATCAAGTTATCAAAAATTAAGTCACTTAAAAATCTCAATTTAAATAAGACATCTAGTGTTGTTTGAACATTTATAATAATAAACATGCACCTTTCCTTTAGCTAGGCTGTCCTACTCTAAATATGGGCTTATAAGCAATGGCTGCCTATATTCATGAAATGACTCTTACATTATAGCCACAGCAGCTAATGCCACAATAACCCTAAACTAGAAGTGACCCAGATGTCCTTTAACAAGACAATAATACATCAAGGAATGACGCTATGTTCGTACACTGAAATACGTTTTAGCACCAGAAGGGTGATCTACTGACCTTCCCACAACACTCATAAATCTCATAAACACTATGTGGAGTCAAAGAAGCTGGGCATAAAAGAAGTGTGATTCCTTTTATATAAAGTGCAAGATATAATGCTGAGCTGATGAAATCAGACATAAAATGGTATACGAAGTTGCACGAAGTTCAAAGCAAGCAAAATGCACAGACGCAATGCAAGAAACAGTACTGTCTAAGTGTGGATGGGAAGTTGTGAGTAAAAATGGAAAAGAAGCATCAAAGATGCTGTTGTGTGCTGAAAATGAGTTATATTTTTACATGCTTGATAGTTGATAAGATCATTTACACAGGAAGTGTGCTTTAATCCATACCCTTAATTTTTTTACATTATTATAAACTTAAAAATTTCTAAAATTAAAAAGGAAAATACATATGCAAACCCATAAAACTTGCTATAACCAAGAATAGAAAAATAAAGCTGGATAAAGTTGCATGCCATAGTATGAGTTATGATTTTGAAATAAAATTATGGTCTTCAGAGACACTAACGCACTTGAACTTGAGATTTATCATGATGAAGTAAACATATATTCAATGAATCATTCTAGCTTACTTGGAGGAAGTTTCTTAAGTAAAATGTAACAATCAACGAGTACCTCATTCAGAATTTGTCTAGCAGAAGAGGAGGAAAAGATTTTAATATTCTACTCACTATTTTTATTTTATGTGTATGGGTGCATTGTCTGCATGTGTGTAAATGCACCCATGTCATGCAATGTCTGCAGAGATAGTAAGAAGGTATTGGATTCCCTGAAACTGGAATTATGGGTGGTTGTTAGCCACCACGTGGGTGTTGGGAATTGAATCTGGGTCCCCTATAAGAGCAACCATACTCTTAACCACTGACCCATCTCTCCAATCCTGATTAATATTTTCTAAACAGATCTGTGAATATAAATGATTATGTAAAATAAAGAGGCTTTAAAAATACTCATGTATAACCCTAATTATAGGCTACATTCATGGAGATAGGAACTTTGATAGACAAGGCACATTTAGATATAATTTATAATTCATGGTTCGGTTCATAAATTCAGGTTTTGTCCCATTTGTACACAGAGAATATATGTGTACAGAATATACATATTCTATATTTTTATGAAAATGAAAGTGAGTCATTACTAATATTAAGTTACTCAAAAACGAAGTACAGTTTCCTTGAAAGAAAAAGAGAGCAAAAACCTAACCAAAGGGTATGTGAAGTATAGAAAATACACAAACAAGAAAGTGAAAGAACATGGCATTGTTTTTCAGATGAGATAAAAGTCAAGGGAAAACATTTTGGTGTAAAAGATATAAATTTAACATTACAGAAGCAAGTCCGTGTGAACCTTATTCTATTAAATAGCATGCTACCAATATACAGGAATGCACCTATCATAAAAGCTGAAGAAGTTAATAGAAACATATATAACTGCAATAGCATTCTCTAATGGACAGCTGGCAGCTATAACTTTTCAGTTGTTAGTGGCAAATAATGACAGAAGAATATTGAACAATATGATAAATGAAGTTGAAAATTTCAGCATATTATATATCCTCACAAAACCAGTACTTTTGTCCAAAAACTGTGAAACATTAGCAAATTTTGATCAAGCACCAATGTCCTAGGGAAATCTCAACATACTTTAAAAAGTAAGCAAAAATTAATTAAATTAAAAGCTTAAACAAGAAGGAAAAATTTGAAGCTTAAAAATCAAATTATACTTTGTTTATACAAATTATACAACTGTTCAGGAAGGTAAAGTATTCATATTTTGACTGACTTCTTGGAGCACAGTGATAATTGAATCACTAAGTGTCAAATCTCAGGTTAGAGTCAAACCTGTATTGTCCTAGCTGGCATCACCCTGTCAAATTCTGTCACAGGTAGATTAGTACCATTAGGGTTTTCGTTACTACAGAATATAGTAAGTATGTTTGAACACATTGTATTCTAGCTAGAAAATGTACACATTGAAACCCAAAGAAGTGGGTTAAATAATAATGAACTTAATATATTGGAAAAAAAGAATTTAAAAATTAGAATTGCTCACCAAATGCAATTTTGAAAATTAAATCCTTAAAATAAACTTTTAAAATATCTAACTACAAAAAATAAGGAGAAAAATCCAAGAAGGCAAAATGAAAGCTGATGTCAACATAGGTACTAAAAGACTCTTTCTTGAGGGGGTTTTAACGTATGTCAAAAATAACTGCGTAATTAACTCAAAGGAAAATTAAAATCCTGAACAGACTGAGAGCAAGTGCAGAAGTGACCTACGTGTCCCCAATCAAAACTGCTCAGTTGCATAGACAGACCTTCTCATAACACAAAGAACCAACCTCTCCTCTCTCCACAAACTGTTTCAAGCATGAGAAAATGCTCCAACTTTATTATATAGAACCAAGATGTCAACTTTATAATATCAATACCTAAAATGGAAAATTAAATGAACTCAGCTATAGAAATGCAACACAATGATCACATTTTCAGTTATGTAATACAGATACTGAACTATTTTTTAGAAGACCGAATACTGTCTTTTCTGGACACCACTGCTATAGAATCCTTTGAGGGGCTAGAGAGATAGCTCAGTGGTTAAGAGCACTTGCTGCTCTTGCAGAGGACTCAGGTTCCCAACACCCACATAGTGACTAACAACTGTCTGTAACTCCAGTTCCAGGGATCTGATGTCCTCTCTTGATCTCTGCTGGCACTGCGTGCACACGATACACTTATATGTGGGCAAAACACACATACACATAAAATTAAAATAAATAAAAAATTAAAAATTTGAAATATCACCAGAATTCACCAATTTACATACACTCACACAAATCCTCATTGCAAAACATGCTAAGTACTCATGCAGGAAAATCTGAAATTCATTCCTGCTGCTCCAAAAGATCAAAGGAGAGAGAGACCAAAGACAGAGAGGTGGAGGTGTAGGAGAGAGCGGGAGAAGCTGTCTGAGAACTCCTGTTTTGTACCACAAATTAGGGTATATTAGAGAAAATGATAATAATTATATCAAATTCAAAATCTTGAGCCACCCAATGACCGCTTTCATCAGATTCTCATTTTCTGTAGAATGTGTGAAATAAGCTCCTGCCTTGCAGTGCGAGTCTCTTCTCATGTGGCTCTGGAAATCAACCTGGCTCTAAAGTGATACCAAATCTCATTACATATGGGATAGAACATACTTCCACAAATCTACCACAAAAATGCATATGAATTTTTGTCTTTGGATAAGTGCCAATATCAGTAGAAGAACCCAGAGTTCACAGTCAAGACTGGAGAATTACAATCATTCCCACCATCTGTCTTTCAGGTGAGAGTCAAAGTAAAGTCCTGGGCAGCTTGTGGGTTTTGGTCATTTTACATGTACTCCAGAGAGGCTGAGAAAGTGCCTGGAGCACTAGGCACTGGGGCAAGTCTCTTCCCTGAAACACAGCTTACAGCATTGGTGCTAAGTGTAACCATCTCCATCATGGCTCACAGAATTCTCTCAAGTTATGCCATAAAAGAAACGTTTCTTAAGTTCAAATGCTTTAATCTGGATCACTTATCTGAAATGGACACACAGTCCCCTGTGTTTTCTAAACAGAGTCTTCTTGAAAAAGCAATGTCCATGTTGTGTCTGCACTGGCTCTCATCACAGGATGATGTGATGTGCAAGCTAGGCAGAAAGGCAAAGTGCAGAAAAAAGGTGCAGTATCAGGACATGATAAAACCATGAAGCACAGTGCAGTTTCTTTGCAAAACCTTCCTTCATGACCTCTTCAGAGGTTGTTCTTGTGACGATACAATGATTTGAGCCAGGGTTTGATGATGGGCCTCTGAGCCAGCCTTCCATTTCCCTCTGTCCGAGGGAAGGGGATGCCTGCCTGTTTGACTAAATCTCTCCCTGTCTTGATATTCACACGGAGGGGAATCAAAGCTCATTATGGTCTGCTAAACCTCAGTCACTGTTCTGGAGAGAGTCCCCAATTTTACTTCTGCAGCGCATGTGTCAGGCTGAAAACAAGGCCTCTGCCTTCTCCTGACAATGTTATCTCTTAAGAAATTCCTTTGGCAAACCAAGGGCATCCATAAACGGAAAATCTGTATTATCCTATGGAAAATTTCTGCAGAGAAGTTTTGGTAGAATAAATAAATACATCTTCAATAAGTAGTTTCAAATGTACAAGATAAATGAATCCAGAAAAACACAAACCTCTTTTGAAGACTATGGGGTTTTGTGAATATTCATCAGGGATATTAGGATCAGGGAAAAATTAGTTAGATAAAAGAGAAATTGTGTAAGAAATAATGAGATTAATTGTGAATGCATGCATTTATCTATTTGAACTTAAGTACATGTGTATATATATTTACACACATATGAAATACTTTTGAAGGGTCAACACTATCAGAAGCTGTTTTATGTATAATATTGTAAGTTTCTTTTCAAATTAAAGCATTGTAGAAAAGTGAATAAGTTGAAATTAGACAATAACAGGGCACTTCCGGGGTGGGTGCACAAAGCTCCCGGTGCTTCGGGTGCTTCCACCGCTCTTCTTCTTCCTTCTTGGACCGACTTGATTTTTACTGGATCCACTGTTAGTTTCCAGTTCTCCCCTGTACAGTTTTCCAATGTTCTGTTTTAAGACCTTTGCTTTGATTGTTCTTCTAAACGGTTTGCAATCAGCAGGGACCTGCAGGTCAGTAACCCCATCACTAAATGTTTAGTGCTATATTTGGGGGACCATTATTAAATTAAACAAAAGTCATATTTCAGTAAAGGAATGTCTTTGTTTCTGTAAGGTCAAGTAGTAACTTACTTTGTCTGGAGGAAGAGATTTTTCCTAAAGCTTAAAAGATATACTGCCACACGCCTCTTGTCTGCCACCCATATTGCAAGCAGTATATGGGGTGGTCTTTAGGTTTTGGTCCGTCTCTTCTTCTATCAATACTGTATTAAAAATGCAGTCCCCTTATACAGATGTTGTGTCTGTCCTGAACAGTCTGGAGCAATGGTGGTCTTTGTCCTCATTTCCTGATAGGAAGCTTGTAACTCAGACATTCAAATACCATGCCACCATCATACATGTAAATATATGAAGATCACTTATGTGTTGGTGGAATGGAAAAACTAAACAAGGATAAGGAATTAGTTCCGTAAACTAAGAGAAAATGTGGGAAGATAATAGTGGAATAGGCTTTAAATCAATACACGGTGTAGGGAATGATCATGAAATAATTGCTTCCTCTCCTTCAGGAAATGCACATTAAAATGCTAATTACCATTCAGGGACAACGATTCAACTTCCTGCCTTTGCAATGATCATCTTCATCATCAGCACTGATTAGTTCCTGTGATGCTGGGGCATTATGTGAAGATCTTGCAACTTGATACAACTGTGCAATATATTTAGCTGTAGGGGAAATAATCAGGTGTGAACCCTGATTACCATTCCTGTTTCCTTTTAAAAGTCTCTATTTACACCCAGAGTAGCATGGTGGGTGGAGCAGACGGGGCCCCAGTGGTCACCAGACCAGAAGGACACCTTCGAAGGATCTCACATCTTAACATAATGGTACTACAAAAGAGCATTACGTACTTCTAGCATGGAGGTGGCTGCCTGAAACTCCTCAAAGTTATCATTGTTGCTGTCAAAGCTGTTGTTACTATTATTGTGTAACTTAGCACACAAGCTTTTGAAGGAATAGCCTTCTGATTTTATCCTGCCAAGCAAGCAATTGTCTATATTATCTTCAAGATGTATGGAAGTGGGTTAAATCATTTTCTCCATCTCTAAGTTCTAAGCAATCCCCGAACAGAACTATTACATTTGGAACACAAAGGCTGTTCCATAAATGAAAATGCAGATTACCAAGTCAGTACAACCTCATGAACATTCTTAGAACAATAAATTTAGCCCAGTCACCAGATACTTTCACATGAGAATATTTTCGTTGCAAAGTGATCAGAGCTTAATGGAGTCATCTGCGAGTAAATTAGAACAAGGAGTAAGAAAGATCATGGCCCTTGCATTTAATTAAACTTGTTCAGGTTGCCAATTCTTCTATGGATGGATTAATAAAGACTGTGTTAGCTTGCTTCTTAATGTGTGAATATATGTACCCAGTCACAGAAAACTTATGCAAATGGTTAAAATGTTTTGCAGTTAAAGTAAATATTGCAGTAGGGGAGAACAGACCTTACTTATGATCTCTAGATAAGCTGATTAGACTCCATTGGAAGAACTTGCACCAAAGGGTATTGGACTACAAATGCTTGACAGAATAGTATTTAGCATGTTTGGTGGAATTTATGAAGTCGGGGGTCAATGGGGATACGTGTGGAGACATGGATGGGGAGGGGGTCTAAATTTAATTAAGAACTGCTGTATGAAATGTACAAAAGCTCAATTAAAAATAAAAATTAAAAAGACTAAACATGGATAAGCCACCAACCTGAAATAAATAAATAAATACTGCATTTTAAAGAAGGCAATATTCATTCTATGTTGACTTTAATTGTTCCAAAAATAAGTGAGTTTTAGGAATATAAACCCAAAGGCTTTAGCTTTGTCAGACAGAAAAAGATCCTTGCCATCTCATCATTTACTAAGGGGGGAACTTTTGTGCAAACTACCTAGGTGCTCTAAACATCAGTTTCTTCAGCTGAGTGATAAGTAATAGTAATTCTTAACTAGGAGAATTAGTGAAGTGATTAAAGGTAACAGTTCTTCCCTGTGCCCAGCTCAAAATAATGTCAATGCCAATCAATGTCAACATCATCATATTCAAATTATACAGAAATAAATGACTTGCTAGAAAAACACTTCACTATAATGTTATTGTTTATTAATTTCTCTTCATCCTAATATTGCACTGCCTTCAGAATCAAGCAACTTTAAATAGTAATGCAGATGGCAACTTACTGAAGGTTACAATAATTAATAAGGAATCAGTAATTCAGAATTGCAAATCTAGTTATTAACCCATTTCAAAGATACCATCTATTGTCACAGGAAGAGTTTTACGATTGTTCCACAATTTGTCAGTATGACAGTTTAATTTTTTCTTAATATTTGGGACTCAAACTTTTCAATTTTTATGCAGAAACGTAAATTTAAAATATTACAATTTATCATCTGGAAGTATTGTTTAAATTATGCAATTTAATATTTGCCATGTTGTTGTTGCGTTTCCATTTGTCTAAAGAATAGAGGAAAACGGTTTGGGAAACCGTTTTTGTCACCACTGGAAGGAGAAGAGACATAGTAAAAGAACAGCTCATCTTTATGAAAGCAGCAAAAGGCAAAAACAGATCATCAGAACAGAACAGCACTGCACGGGGCGGGGAGGGGCTGAACTCTTAAGGCATAATTGATACTGCCGGGATGAAAATGGAACAGAACCAAGACATCATAATGAGAGTTGTTTGGTGCTAGAGAAGACTCCTTTAGCAATGGTGCACAGTCGAACCCCAGTGTGATCATTACAGGCTATTTTCCTTATTCCTGTTCCCGAGGGAAAAGCCTTGGAAAAAGCAATGATAATTTTAAATTGCTCATTTCCATTTGCACCTTTTCCTTTTGTTTTTCTTTCCTTTTCTTCTTATCTTTTTTTTTTTTAATGAGTGAGAGGGCTTTCTTAAGGAAACATTCTTTTCCCATGTTGCTAGAGGAATGGCTGGAAAAACAGTGTTGGGAGTTTACAGAGAAGGACAGAGAAGGCAGCACCAGAAGATGAGGGCATCAACAAAAGAAATTACCTGCGGGCATCTGCTCCATTCTCCCCACTCAGACAGGACACACTCATTGGGACACAGGAGGGAGCAGACCTGGGTTTCAGGGGGAGAATCATCCTGGTTGCAGAGGCTCCTGTCCACTGTCCCTCCTTCGCTGTCAGCAGTGTTCACACACCTGGTAGGCAAAACCACAGGTAGCTTGATTGCTTTAATAGGTGGAGAGTAATTTAAAATAATCAGAATAAACCATAGCTACAGATCCTCAAAGACAGTTCAATTTAAAATAAGGCCAACAGAGAAACAAGAAAAAGCAAAACCCTTTATTTTCCACATCTAGTGGGATTTTATTGACTGATAACTCAGTACAGAAACTTTGATGCAACAACGGAAAGAAATGTGGACGGGTTATGGATGTGGTTGTCTTTGTATGGTACCATCTCTCTAGAGATTTAAAGTATAACTACCCATGTCCAGCACTGAGTGAATATCATTCAGTTTTTAAATATTTTGAAAGTTTTTCTTCTCCAAATCACAAATAGATAACTTTGCAATAGCCAGAACCTTCATACTTTCTGTGCTCTAGTAAACCATTCTTAAACAAAGTTCCTAAGCATCCTTCATCTTTACTCCACATGGAAAGATAATATGAAAATAATCAATCATTAGCAAAAGCATTTGGCTTTTACATATTGATGTGGGATGTGGCCATCAGTGCTAACGGGCAATGTGCAAGCACTGCCATGGCCCACAAAAGTGCAGGTGCTCACCTTATACCTGCAGAAGCTACACAGTGTCAGGCACACATAATGACACTTATCATGCTCTGGTTATACAGGATGAAGATTAGATCATATTTGAACCATAGGGTTCTACCACAAATGGCTTAAATAAAGTACATGGATAACACCAAGATTTTGCAAGTGTGATGATCTGTAATTCTCTCTGCTAGTTGGATCATTAAGTGTTTCAAAAACTGCTTGATAGTATCTACCCTATGATTAAATAGAAATCTGTATAAATACACATTAAACCAACTCCAAACTGGAAATGTTTACAGCAGCACTGTTCAATATCCAACCAAACTAGCAATAGCTAAACTCTTCAGTATTGTATAATAGATATCTCTATTGTGTTAAATGTAGTTAAATCTCATAAAGAATGAACATATATGGACTATTGGTACATGAAAAAGCATGAGTAACACAGATATGTTGTTAAGTAAAGGAAGTCACACTAAACTGTCTATACTCTATGATGATTCCTTTCATACAGAGGTTTAATAAGAGGTGCTACCAATTTGTGGTGTTAAAGCACTGGCTACCTTAAGACACATTTTTAGTGATTAACTTAGGTAATAATAGAAATAATTTTTTTGACTTCAGGTTTGGCTCTATAATTGTATAGGTGTTATGGAAACTAGACATACTTCCATGGTGTGGTCATTCATCTATATACCTGTATCTCAGAAGTTTGTTTTAAAATTATTTTTTTCCAAAAAGTTTCGAGATAACTCAGCGGTTAAGAGCACTGACTATTCTTGCAAAGGACCAGGGTATGATTCCTAGCACCCAGATGGTGGCTAATAACCATTCATAACTTAAGTTCTAGGGGAATCTAATGCCCTTTTCTGACCTCTGTGGTAGGTACACAACATGGGTGTACTTGCATACATGCAGGCAATACACTCAGATACATAAAATGAAATATTAAGAAAAATAGACAGTTGCTATGGGTCAGTCTTTTCTGCTATGTGTTAGAAATGTTTTTTTCATTAGTACTGATTCATTTAGTAATTTTTATTTATTTTAAAATTGTTATTCAATTATTTTTATTTGTATGTATGAGTGTGCATATTATGTCTGCACCTGTGTGTGCAATACCCTTGGAGGCCAGAAGAGGGCATCAGATCCCCCAGAACTGTAGTTACAGATATTTAGCCACCATGTGGGTGCTGGGAACTGAACCCATGTAGCATCTTTTTTTCAGTCAGAGTCTCTCATGTAGCCTGGGGTACCCTGGAACTTCTGATCATCCTGGTTCTGCCTCTCAAGTGCTGAAAATACAGGCTTGAACCACCATGCCTGGCCCCTCTTCTCGCCCTGCAGTTAACTGAATTTGAGGAGTGATTATGTATCAGGGCTTTGCCTGGATATTGAAGTATAAAACTAGCGGAAAAACAGATATGGTCACTATATTTGTGGGTGTTTTGTTCTAGTGACAACAGTAAATGTGAAGCTAAAGACAGCAATGCTATCCAGAGTGGTGGTGCACCCCTCTGGTCCCAGTACTCAGGAGGTTGACCCTAAGATTATGAGGGCGTTTGAAGCCAGTCTGGGCTAGAAAGACCAGATGTAATGACATCTTTTACACACACATTAAAAATAGAAACAAAACAAAACAGGGAAGCTTGGCTAGGAGAGGGAAACTACATCAAACTATATTGTAGAAAACTTATAATATTTGAAAAAAGAAACCCAAATCCAAATCAAATCAAACAAACAAAATACTCCCCTAAAACTGTATGTAGCCTTCGTGCATTGTATAAGGAAATGCAAAATGTCAAAATTTGATGAAAATAAGAGTACTTTTTCCTTTTAATCCCATAGAGCCAATGAATTTTATCCACAGACTCAGGATTTATGGATTAAAAGTTAATGATGTCTTTTTTCTCCACTGAGACAGAGTCTTGTTAGGTAACCCTGGCTGGCCTTAAACTCATGGATACTTGTCTTCCCTCCCCTTCTGAGGACTGAGATTACAGGCAGGTGTCATTACACACAACTCAGCAATCTCCACTCTAAAGTATTTATTGGCTTATGGTGAAGTTTACTAATCATTTCACAATAACACCCTTGATTTTTTTTTTTTTTTAGTAAAATGGTTAAATCATTATGTAATGTATTGTATTATTCAAGATCCCCTGAATAAAGAAATTGGAGTTTAATATTTTAGTATTAAAAGAAATTTTGCCTCTACAAAACAAGAAGGATGGTGTATAATGGTGCTCACAGTAAATTTTTTGTTGATAATAAATGTACTATTTTGTGACACATAAAAAGTAGAAAAAAGGCCCAGGAAATTTACATTTAGCCTGTCACAGGGTGATAAAAGTCTAACCACTGTATGTAGGAGGTTAGCAGAGCCTGGCAGGCAGAGAGGAAGAATAAGGTCTCTGTCATAGGGAGGCCCAGCTCAGGGCCTCCATAGATTTCCATCTCTCCTGTGATAGGATTCACCAAGGAAAGGAAGGCTCATGGAATGGCTTCACTGTCTTTCCCTGACAAACTGGAAAAGCTAGAAATTGCTTCCTTTCTTGATTGCACACACTGAACTGAGGTTTGTTTATTTATTTTGGCTACTGATAGCCAGTGGACATTTAAATTAGCTTCTATTTGCTTTCAATATGCATGTGAACAGTAATAAAAGAATTTGTTCCTAAAGTCATTAATAAGATGATGATAATAACAAACACACCCTATTGAAGTCATGTCTTCCTCTTTTTCATCTTCTGTCTTATAGACCTTTGTGAACAATTGTGTCCACAGTAATGAGGTTTGGAAAGGCCTATCTTCCAAGTACGAAGAACTTGATACCGACATTTCAACAAATTCAGTGGTTTATACTGAATACTAAGCCTTCAAGAGACAACAATGAAAATGACTCTCACACTTAAAATCCTAGAATTTGTAGTAGCAAGTGCCTAGGACAGGAGGATAAAGGTGAGTTGAAACTCTGGGTGGTTATGGGAAGTGTGTTTAAGAGGTATCCAGATCTTCCTGTAATTCACGCAGTCTGGGGATAGCCCCTCCACTTTCCTACAGGTAACTGGAAGTCTCCTGTCTAGAGAAGGACACAGGCATCTCTGAAGTAAGGAACTCCTGGTACAATGAAGAACAGCAGCTCTAAGCAGGAAGTTCAGTAGAAGTCTAGATACTTAGAAAACTCTCACCACTAACTCAATGGCCTAAAACAAAGTTATTATCTTACAGCTGTGTAGCAGATACCCAACACAGGTCTCATCAGGCCAGCACCCATGTACAGGTGACGTAGAGTTCCATTCCTAGGGAAGACTCTGTTTCCTTGATTTGTCAGGCTTCAGAGGCCATGCTCATTCCTTGGATGGCCCTTTTCTCCATCCCAAAGCCAGGAGCCTTGAACTTCCTGGTGCCTTTCTCATCTCCTCTACATTCTTAAGGTCCCTTGTGAATAACCTGCCCAATCAGATAGCTTAGGAATGTTGTTTGTTGCAAAGTCTTCACCTTAATCATGTCTGACATGTCTCATTTTCATAAGGTACCATATCAGATTTGAGGAATTAGGATCTAGACATCTTTGGAGGCCATGATTCCCTTTGACGCAATAGACTTCTTTCATTGAGGTCCCAGAATACTAGCCATTAGAAGTATCCCATTTCACTCATGATTGAAGAAAAAGTGTTTCTGGGAACTCTGAGCAATCCAAAAGTAAAAACTTAAAAAGCCTGAAATTGAAGGTGTTCCCAGATGAAAATGCAGTGACCCACTCTATATCCTGCGTATCAGTTTCCTTGCCCATCTTCCCTTCAGCCATCACTTCCTTTATTTCTGGTCAAATTTATTACAACACTGCTTAAGGCAATTTCTGTACTTGCTGTCAACACTTCCCGCCCTCCTCTCCTCTCTGCTGTTAGTTCTTGAACCCACTTTCATCACGCTTGTGTTACCACTGCAGACACCTCTCTTATCAAGGTCATCAAGAGACTCCTCGCTGCCAAGCTCAATGGTCAGCTCCTGTCTCAGTGGCGTTCCAAGCAGCTGATTACTGTATCTTTCTTGAAAACCTTCTTGCTTGCCTTCTCATTTCTTTGTTTTCTTCTTCCCCTGGATTTTTCTCAGTCTCATTTTTAGCAACAGTCTCTTTAATCTTTCTAAGCTTATAAATGTTAGGGTTATGAGGAGCTCAACATTTTATCAATATATACCAAACTTATAAGGTAATGGCAGTGAAATTTATAACCTTGGTCTCTCCTCTGAACACCAGCCTATAATAGCTCAGTTGGAAAGCTAATATCATACCTCAAATTTAATATGTTTGAAAGCTAACTTGTTTTTCTGTCAATTCTGACTCCATTTTTCTCCCAGCTCAACAAATGGTGCCATTGTTCCTCCCATTGCTCAGTCCATAGAAGCTAACAGTCATCTTGACACTTCTTTCTCTCCCATTCTACAGTCATTTTATCATCATATATTATGTTCTGTAGCTTTGACATTTATCCTAAAGTTGACATTCTCATCATCTCCAGTTTTATTAAACAGAATTCAACCAATTCACCTGGAGCTATGCAAGGGTCTCAGTCCTACATCTCTAAGTTTCTGTTCCCATCAAAACCTGTCTTTGCCACACCCAAGAAGGTTGTTTTCAAATGTAAAAGGATAATGACCTCCCCTTTTGGGGAGGTTTTGATGGGGACAGAAACTTAGAGATGTAGGACCGAGACCCTTTTCAAATGTAAAAGGATAATGACCTCCCCTTACTCCAAACCTTCCATAGCTTTTTGGTTTCATGCTGCAGTTAGAATAGCATCCTGTCTTTACCTTTCTTCAGAATACAGGATGTGGTTTGCAGAGCCTCACCAGCCACGTGGGGAGCTCTAGTTTCACAGGTTCCTTCTCTTTCTCTCTCCACAATCTTCAGAATCAGGCAGGTCTCTCACTTTGTTCAGGCTCAAATTTCTCTTTGCTGACTAACTTTTCTACGACAGGGTTCCTGCTCACTCCAGCCTCATTTCAATTTTCATGTCATTTCAAAGCAAAGTCATCTCATTATACATTAGTTTATGTGTTTATTTTTCTCTGTTCTTTTCCTTTGAAGAAACATATTTTGGTTCACTATTTTATTTCCTATATCCAGAACAGTATCTGGAACATAGAAAGCAAATAAACATAAATGTGACTTGAATTGAAAATTCTCACAGTCATGACTGGAGCCATGAGAATAGCCTCCAGTGTTGAGATTTTAAAGAAGGTAAGAGATAAACTGCTTGATTCATAATGACAAGATCTTATTAAGGTCACTAATAGCTTGGAATCCAAGGTGCATGGAAGATTTGCTTCATATATTTACATGTGGACATGTATGTGAAGCATAGTATTTAGTGAACATGTGCTGGTTAGTAAGCTGCAAAAGCAGAACGCCATAGAATGGGCAGCACAAACAATACACATATATTTTCTCCTAATTCCAAAAGATAGACATCTGAGATCAAATTGTTGAATTGTTGATGGGTTGCTTTCTTTTACCCTGTGTCTTCGTATGTAGCTGTGTCCTAATCTCAGTCTCCCCCCCTCCCCTCCCCTCCCCTCCCTTGTCCTCCCCTTCCTTTCCCCTCCTTATTCTTCTCTCTCTCTCCCTCCATTTAGAGGCAGGGTCTCATGTAGCCCAGGATGACCTCAAACTTCTCATCTTCCTATCTCCATCCCCCAAATGAGTCACCATCCCTAGCATCCTAATTTCTTCACATTAAGACACCAGTCAGATGGGATTAGGACAGGTGTCGATGTCTCATTTTTCAATAACTACCCTATCTGGTTTATCTCCAGTACATTGTGAGGTGGTATGGGTTGGAACTTGGACACATGGGTTTGTGGAGGGGCACTCAGTGCATCACAGAGGATCATGTGTTGGTGTGCTCTTTCTACTGTATCAGGCTCCCTGTGTGAGAACTGAGAGGCCTGGCTGAAAGGACCTCATTTTGCTTTCCTCCACTAGCATGCCACAATTCCATCAGCAAAAGTTCATTCTCTTGAAGCTTTCCATCTTTCTTGAGATTCTCCTCTAAAATTGCTAAGAGTTCTGAACAGGAACATGCCTGGTGATGCCTCAGCTCATTAGCATATTACTTTATAAAGCTGGCTAATCAGTTGCTCAAAACCATGTGAGATTAAGGCACAGGGCAGAGGTTTTGAGGAGGAAATGATAAAAGTCCAAAGAATCTGAGCCTCAGAGTCTCTAAGGCAAAGGCCAGTGGGTGAGTCATTAGCTACCTGCTTGGGCTGCTGGTGGCAGGCACCTTTGTAACTTGCCACCAGCTGCTGCTTCCACTATGCTTATCAGAGACTTTTAAGCCTTGGAATTGCCAAAGTGGCTGGTATATAATGAATTATTAAATGATAAAGTGTCCCTAACACCATGGTCAACATATGTAAATAGGATGTGCCTTGGCAACAGGCTTCCAGATAACAGTTACCTCGACAGTCAGCTAGCTGACTCAGGCACTCTAAATCTGGCGAACTGATACACTATGCTATGGAACCGAGTAGTTGGCAATATTAGGTGTTCTTCTTATTTCTCATACAAAATATCATCTATCAATATTTTAGCCTTTGCTTGTCCAGTCATTAATGTTTATTGCTATTATCCTGTGTTGAGAAGAAAATTTTTTGTTGTTGTTGTTCCATGTTCTTTCTGAGTACTCTAACTTGACAAACAAAAGTATGTTCTTTGGGTGCACTGCTAAATGTATAGAACAAAATCTCCCAAGAAGCTCCCTTAGTAAGTGACCCAATATTCATAATTATTTTAAACATGTGTTTTTTTATATTAAAATATATAGGTACTATCCACATCTTAATGCCCAAAGCTAATTATGGAGGATTTAAATTAACCATTCCAGTGTCATGACTCATGTCCCCAAACAGGTTAATGGCCATCAGGTATATTAATCACAGGGCACAAAAGAGAAATGGCAAAACAGACTCTGATTTGTCAGCAGTGATATCTAGGAATCAGTAGAGGGACACTGCTCCACAGAGTGGGATGAGGAGATCGTAAAGACTGTAGGGAGACAGTGGAGGATTCCCGCTGCACACGTGGCAGGAGGCATGTGCATGCTTCCGTAGATTCTTGAAGATGCACAAAGTCAGTCAGAACAGGAAGCACGGACAGCGTCCTGCATCTGGACAGCAGCACTGGTGTGTTTGTGAGCAGCACGGATGCTCCATGACCCCGTTTTCACACACCTGATCCTTCTAGATTGGGTTCCTCTTCCACAGCGTGGAGACCTCAGCTCATTGTTGACTTTGCATGAAGACCAGTGTTCTACAGCCCAGGAATATTGATTGCACTCACTGTAGCATGGGACTGCCTCATGAACCTGTCAAGAGCAGGAAAAAAAAGTTATATAGAACTATCCAAGTTATAGAAAAATAGCCTATCCTTTAATAATGCCTGCTGAACATAACCCGAGAAACTACACTGTGGTCCCAACAGCCAAATTACATTCCCCTAAAGTGAAATATATTTGACTTCCCTGAATTTAACGAGCTGCCTGAAGAAGCATGCAGGGGCAATCAACTAAAGTAAGAAGGTGCGCCTTCACAGAGGAGCACAAAGGACAGCCGCTTCCCAGCACCAGGAGCGGGAATTCCATTATCATTTCACTTCTTCCAAGAGCTTGCTCATGTCTGCTAGATGCCAGCTCTCAATTCCTCATTCTATTGTATTCTCAGATGTACTTTAACAAGTCGATTGAAACAAATACATATAAGGGAAATTTACTCTTGAATATGAGGAGTTTTTAGAATGCATAAGAAAAGTGATATCATTTACACCAAAATCTTATTTTTATGTCTCTAAATCATCAATGCTAACAGGCAATCATTCAGCCTCCTGGGTACTGTGGCTTCTCATGAATGTAGCTATTTGTAGGATATTTTCAGGGCACAGCTAAAATGAATATGCGTGCACATACACACAAACACACACATACTCGCACATCACTCTGCAAGACAAACACTACAAACTCTTCTTTGTTTAGCATACTTACTACTTTACAATTAAAAACAAAACTGTGTATATTAAATGAATTCCTCTACTTTTTGCTAAGCATTGCTTGTGGTGATGGTCTCCTGATCAAATCGCAGTGGGCAGCCAGTTGAGGTCTCCTTGAGGCTGCTTTGAACACTCATTACTTCTCATCACAGAGCACACACTTCTCAGTGCAATATACATAAAAAGAACCCTTGCACCTCACCTCCAACTCACAAAGATGACTCTGGTAGAGGCAGAGTGAAAAAGAGAGACTCAGTCTTTTATTAGTATGGTTAATTAATGCTTCTTTTAAAACAAGATTTAAGTACCAGTAGCTTCCTCTACCTTCCTTTCTAATCCTATAAAATTGTAAAAGGAGGTGAGGCAAAGCCCTCCAAACAGAACCATCGCCTGTAAGTTCCCACTAAATGCAAAAAAAGCACAGGGTAATGGGATAATCAGAACAAGATTGGGGTTCAGTCGGCACGTTTACTGGAAATCAAATGAGAGGAAGTGATTGGAAATACTTCATATGAATCACAAATAACGTCAGAAACTATTTTTAACCATGAGATTTTATTTAGTCATTGCACAGAGAGTTCACAAGGAAACAAGAACCCACCAGGTGAAGAATATACAAGGGCAAAATCACAGGGGATGGGAAGACAAAGTGGAAACAGGCGTGAGGAAAGAGGCATTAATAAGAGAACTGCATCCCACACTGTGAATGCTGATGAGAAGGAATGGCAGGGTCAGAAACCCTACCTAAGAGAAGAAGGAGGTGACAACTTGCACCAGAGGGGAGTCTGCCCCCATTCTCAGCAGGGTGGAGGGAAGAGAAGAATCCATAAAAATGAAAAGGCAAGACTCCATTGAACTGATACTGAGCTGACCACAGAGGTTTAGTTGATGCAGGCATACCAGGATAATGAGGCTTTCACGAAATTTATGGGATCTCCATCTGTCTCCATCCTTTATCTTATATCAACATGTATTTGCATAAACATTTTCGAATGAGACACAAGAAAGCAAACTATTGAGCAACTAAGATGTAGATTAAAAATTAATTTAGAAAGCTATCTACCCACATTTCATGAAAAACCTGAAGAGAAAATGGATGAGAAATCCTTTGGGAAAAAGACCCAGTTTTCTAAAGCTGTCAGTTTTGAAAAGAGCTTGTACTTCTAAACCATGCTCCTTCCCAATAAAGTCAGAGGAAGAATGGAAAATTTTCAGATGCATGTATCTTCTGCATAAACATTTGGCTGCCTCGTGCTGTACTGCATTCCTCTTTTTAGTCCTATGCTTCAGGGATCAGAGAAACTAACCACAATGAAAACGTACTGTAAAGTGTGGAGCAGGTCCATGTGGGGAGATGTTGAGCCATCTTCTTGATGAATAGTGTAAAAAACCAGCACCTCTTCAAAGAGATTAATGCATCTCTCAGCTCTCAGCAGAGGAGCACCCTTTTTCAGCAGATGGTGATTAATACAGAGAATCAGAACAGGTCAACGTGCAGAGAAGAAGAGGCTGCATACTACTTATCCCTATCGGTCACCTATATTAAACTTCTTCTTCCTGAAGCTCAGAGATCATTGCAGAAGAGGGGATGGAAAAATTGTAAGAGTCAAAGGTGGTAGATGGTCACAAGGAAGCAGAATTTTCCAGACTACTGGTCAGTGGCTCAATCATATGAACTTGCAGCAATGGGACAGCATGCACAAGGTACATATAAGATCAGGTCAGACATAATCCCAGCACAGACATGAGTAAATAGGTAGGAAACCCTAACCCTGCCTGAGGAACTATTGGCAACCCCTGACTGCTGGGAAGGGGAGATTCAGCCGATTTAATGGTGGGACTCTAAGTAGGCTAACTAGGCTCCAGTGGATGAATCCACACTGAAGAGCATTTAGAGACACAAACTTGACTTTATAGATCTTTACATCTATCTATCTATCTATCTATCTATCTATCTATCTATCATCTATCTAAATTATATATACATGACTATATATATATATATATATATAATATGTATAGGCCTTAATACACATACACACATATGTGTTACAGTACAGAAATTCGGTGGTAGGTTAGAAAGGGGATACAGATGTGGGAGGGCTTCTGAATATTATATTGTATGAAGTGTGCAAAAATTCAATTAAAAACACCTAAAACTGAAATTCTCTAGTCACACGCAGTTCCTTGATATTATGTGTTTGCCATTTTTGTTTGTTTTCAGTTCTGAGGCTTAAACCCACAGCCTTTCCTAATACGGACAAGTATACTGGTGAGCTATATTCCCAGCCCTTGCGCTCAATTTGAAAATTGCTCATGCTGTCTATTCTAGTTGATAATTCCCTGCCTTCTCTTCAAAGCCCAAGTAATGCAACACCTCCCTCTCTACAGTCTATGCTGTCAAGTATGCTGGCACTAGGCTGGGGTGGTGGCTAGGGCTGCATTAAGGTGACTGGGGCGCAAACACACATGGGAGATGTTGCCTCGACTCTTGCTGTGATCCATCTTCTAGCCTTTCACTATCTTATTGTGTTTTTATCTTGGTTCTATTGACAAATCTAATTTGGACTTTAAAAAATATTGAGAGAATGTGCTCAAAGAAATGCAGTTTTTATTCTCCACACATACATTTACTTCTGATCCTAAATAAAGTTAGACCTATTTGTGGATGTGTCTACTAGAAAAAAAGAAATCTTAGGAGTCAAGCAGGGAAGGGCTATGTTTTCAGGAGGTCCTTTTTAATTTTTTAATCAAAATATGAAAGGATCTCAAGGAGTTTAATTAATTAATGAGATGAACTGAAACTAAATTTATCCAGTTTGCAGAATGACCTTCATTTGATTCTCTCAATGCAGCCCACACAGTGAAACCAGGAGTGTTTTATTAAGGACAATGAAAGGTAATGAGAAGGAGATCTCTGTCTTTCTCTAAGAAGATTTGGGTTAAGAAGGACCATAATCATGCTACTGCCTGAAGATTTGTGGGAAAGACCAGCTGCTCTTTAAGAATGTAAGATGACATCAGGCCAACAGCAAGGTCAGGTATGCGGTCCCATCTCTGCTAGCTTCGGGGCTCACCAAGAATGATGCCATGGATGCTGGTCCTGTAGACCTGTCCAAGAAAAATGAAGGAGTCTCCACAATTCTTGAAGGACCACACTGGTTGGGTGTGCCAGCTAAGCTGGGCTCTATGGCCATGGAAGCTTCTAAATGGAGCCCAGACTGTCCACCTGTGGCATGTGCCTAAGTGGTCAAGGGGGTATCCCTGTCTTTCTGTCTGGCCTGCCGCTCTCTGAATAGTATATCCAGTTTTAGCTGCCTGAAGGCCAGAAGGAAAGAGCAGTTTGGGGGTTATCTCAGCACTGGCTGTTTTATTACCAAAGCAGGGTCTGGGTTTGCTGCCTTTACCTTGTCTTTTCTCTGTTAACCAGAGAGCCTGGTCTCGGACAAAACCCAGCCTGTTTTCTCAGATCACTTTCTAGTGGGCCTTTCCCTAGGTCAGTCTCGCTGGGTTTGTGGTTTCTCTGGCCCTGAGACTAGCATGAGTCTTGTGAACCTTTCACTGCTTTCGCCTCCGCTCTTCTTTATTTATTATTAGTTCTGTGGCACCGGGAGCTGCTTCTGTGGAATCAGGAAGCAAATCCCACCCGTCCTGGGTAAGGTCTCCCAGGAAAAGGGGCCTTCCCACTCTGTTCCACTGTGGCCCAGGCCTGAGCTGCAGGCAGGTACTAAGGCATAGCGGCAGTGTGGGTCCTGCCGGCTGCCTGCTCCCACACTTTGTGCCCTTGCCTCTGCACCGGCCACTGAGCCCCTCCTCACTCCTTCCCCAGGGCTTCCGTGCATCTCATTTGTAGTGTGGGCTATAGTGCGACCATCCCAACACCTTATCCTCCGTCTCCAAAGAAATGGGAGGTGGAGACTCCTGGCTGAGAGATTGTTTTGCAAATGCATCTATTTTTGTATGAAAAAAATGTTTTTAAGGAAAATAACTCCTTCCTTCCCCCTGCATAATAGAAGAGGCTTAGATGGTAGGTTCAAGCCTTCCTGGGATTTTTCTCCACAGGCCGTCTCAGTCCTGAACGTGGATTGAATATTGGCTCCATCCCTCAAGACTAGACCCTGTGGCCAAGGCAGATCCTACCCCAGGATCAGTTCTGAGGCAAGAGGACCTCTTCTTCGGTTGGGCTGGGCTGGGCTGAAGGGTACCAGGAGCTCCAAGGCCACAGGGTTTTTATGAATTTAATAATTATCAAGCCAAATGTGGAGATGCTAAGTGGACGTTGAGAAGTGAGCATGGGCGCGTCTCCCTCACTATAGAAACTGAGCTGAGCAGACTGATCTACGGCGGCCCACACCTCAGGAAACTCACACTGCCTGGCTTAGGTCTCCATTCTGACTTTCTCATTCCCCTTCCAGCTTCCCCTTCAAGGCTACAGAGAAAGAATGACACTGTTAAGGCTTGGCGCAGAATTAAGAGTTGTTAGAGCTGGACAGACTATACCAAATGAGAGGGAGGCCAATTACAGGTGACCTTGTTGCCAGGAAGAAGGGTTTGGTTCGCTAGAGCTTGCGTCTGAAGGGCCGGTGGAAGGCCCAGGGCTGTCCTGGAGACTGTGGTATAGGGGCCTGTTCTGCCCTGAGTCACCTCCTTCCTCTTGGTCACTGACATCTAGGGCTTTGACCCTTTTTTTTTTTTTAAATCACTTTAGCTAAGATGTATTTAATGAAAATTTATTTAGGTAAGAGGGACAGAATGCAAACACCCTCTTGGACTTCTGGAATTTCATCACTTCCAGTTTGATGGGGTTCGTTTCCAACCGTCAATAAAGCATTGAAACAGGAAAAAAAAAGAAGAATTTAAGACGAGTCTTGGAAAACTCTTGCCCATCAGGACTCTTATTCAGAGGATCAAAAACACCTACAGTAAAAAAGAAAACAGATTCCAACTTCTCTTGTCATCTTTTTTGTTCTGGCTGCTGCACGTTACAGTGTAGTTGGTGTTGATTGTACTGTGATAGCTTTATAATGGAACGTGTTACTGCATGGACTTTATCAGAGAATCATATGAAAATGTTCTGCGGGGGAGAAATGAGCCATGGGAAAATTAAATGAAAATCAGTTCTAAATGACACAAATTAGGGAGAAAATAACAGTTTTTAATAGGGCCATAGATGCTAAATATGCTGCCGAAAAAATCTAAATCCTCGGAGAGGTACAATTTCATTCTCCTAGAAATGAGTTCTATTTATTACTTCTTCGCTGGGGACTTGGTTTTTATAGTTTTCCCAGTTCCAGATTCATATCATAAACTCATTCATCGAGTCAGTCTTTTAATATTCATTAAATAAACCTCCACTCACTGCAATGGATCAATTTAATTAAGCATCTTTCAGAGATGCTTTTCCAGCTGCAGACTGACTTTCAAAGCATAAACTTGGAAGCAGGGTCTCATAAGGGTTCAGTGGACGTCTTTATTGCATATCAGAGAGAGCCTTAGAGAGGAAAGGCTAAAATAAAATGAATAATCTAATGGTAAAAACCAGTAATGAAAAGAAACAGAAAGAAAAAAGAAGGAAGGAAAGAAAGACAGGAGGGAGGGGGAAAGGAAGGAAAGAAAGGAGGATAAAAAGAATGGTGAGATCCTCGGCAGTATGCCTCTTCTCCTAGCCCACGTGTTGTGAGCACTCTATACAGGATGCATGGGTTTGCCTTTTATGAGGTCAAGATCCTCAGTCCTTAATTCAAAGAACTTCCTTCCTAGCCTTTCTCTTCATGCTTTCTCCTTTTTCCACTTACCCTCCTGAGCTGTTCTTCCCCTCGACTTCCCAAATTATGGCCCTTCTATGATATAATTAATAATTAACTTTTACTTTCGAACCTGATTATAAAGTATCACATTCAGAGAAACTGTCTTTTTCATTTCATCACTCTGATTTAGATCTCTGATTGTGCAGAATGTGGCATGTTTTGTGGTGAAGATCTGTTCTTGGGCAGCTGTGGCCACATGTATACAACTATGCTGACTGTGCTCAGCAATGACACCACAATAATCACGTGTGTAAGATATTCTGTCTGAAGTCTTCATCATTACAATCATTCGAGTTAGACAAGGTTCATATGATCCTCAGGAACAGCTAAAAATAAAGTCTGAAGAAGCAAACGGCTGGAGTAGAGCCTGAAGGTGAGTATTTGAGACCTCCACTTAAGGTAACTATTTGCACAGGCACCACCTATTTAGCTCCTCCCCACACACCAAGAGATGCTTGTCTTAACAGCCTTCTTGTCGCTATAACAAAATGCCTGGCAGCAAGCAAATTAAAGGGAGATTTGATTTTGGCCTATAATTTGAAGGTACAGTCAGTCATGGCAGGGAAGACATGACGGCAGGGACAGCTTGAGGCTGTAAAAGTGTGAGATATAGCTGGTTGTATCTGGTCAAGAGTCATGAAACAGAGAGCAGACCAGAGTAATGGAGGGTCTGCAAAACCTTGAGGCTCACTACCCTGTGAATTATTTCTTTCAGCAAAGCTATAGAACCTCCAAAAACAGGCCACCAGCTAGGAATGAGCCTCTGGGGGACATTTCATATTCCAACCTTAGCAATATTGTCCATTTCTTCAGTTATGAGAATGATGCTGATAAGCAGCTTTCTGTAGTTCCAAGCTACAGATTCAACCAATTCAAAACTTTCTAAAACAAAATATTGCATCTGTATGGAATACGTAAAGTTTTTCCCATTATCATTATTGACTAAATAACATCACTATTTTCTCATCATTTGCATTGTGTTAGGTATTATCAGTAATCTAGAGATTTAAAATATGCAGGAGGAAATGATCAGACAATTGCTTATCCTGTGCCATTTTCAGCAGGTACTTGAGTGTCTGCAGACTTTAGTATCTGCAGACAGTCCTGAAAGCAGGCCCTCGAGGATCCTGAGGGACAGCTACAGCTCAAAATTCCTAAAACTGAAAACCACAAACCAATTTTTTGAGGTTTTCCATCGATCAGATGATGCCTGTTTCTTTACATAGAAAAAAATTGGAAGTAATTTATACTTTATCCTTGGGTGTGAAGACTTCTTGGACAATTTGAGAAAGTCAGAATAGCTCTTAGAAAACCATCTTCCCAAATTGAAATAAGGCCAGGCATATGTCTTTAGGGTGTTTGGGATTCTTTTACTGAGAAAGATGGGTTAAAATGAAAAACCCATAAATGTGTTAAAATTGATATTTGCAGGAAAGTCATTATGCTTCTGATTCTGTGCTGTCTGTCACTCAAAGGGACAATATTTGAGTCAGGTTTTCTTAAGAGTCTGGGTCAAGTGAGCAGTACTCAAAGGTGTTGGCAACTGTCAGTTGTAGCTGAAATGCAGCTCTGAGATCTGGCTACCCTCCATCTCCTAGGCATTTTCACACACCAGCTTCTTTAGCTGCATAGCAACTGCAAAGACCTCTTCAGAAGGCCCTGAGATTCCCATCATGCCTAGCTGGTTCAGTCACCACAGGCTTGAAGTATGTATCATATATTTTCATTTTTGATGTTAAAAATTTTTAAAGGATCCTCACAATGTTAACTGAGCTTTATTTATAAAATTTACTGATACATCATTGAATTTCAAGTCAATAGGAGTTTCTTAAAACAATAACTGGTAGTTGCATCCCTGTGTCTCCTGGTTTCCCACTTGGCTATGCTGACTCTATGGATGAATTTACATACAAACCTTATCAACAATATCACTGAACAATGTAATTTAAGACATGCTAGTGTCATTTCTTGTCAAATGATGTGGCACTGTTGTGAGTAATAAAATTTTAATTTAGTTTGAGAGCCCTTCTGCATTTGAATGAGCTTATCTCTCATTAGGAATTTTCCAAATCAAGATCCCCACGTAAAAGAGACAGGGAACTGCCACCTTTTTACATAAACAAGGAAGAAAATGACTAAGAAAGAAACTGTGCCCCCAAATCATATTACTGTTCAGATTAAAAAAATATATTTAAATTTAATTTTTTTTTTGGTTTTCTGAATCACGGTTTCCCTGTAGACCCAGCTGTCTTGGAACTCTCTATGTAAACCAGGCTAGCCTCTGTCTCTGCCTCATGGGTCCTTGATTAAAGGTGTGTTGTTTTGCTTGCTCGTAAGTACATTTGCGTGTACAGTGTCTGTGGAGGCCAGAAGAAGACATCGAATCCCTCCCCTGGAACTGGTGTTATAGAAGGTTGTTAACTGCCATGTGGGTGCTAGAAACCTGACCCTAGTCCTCTGAAAGAGCAGCCAATGTTCTTTTTTTAAAAAATACTTTATTTATTTTTAAATTTTATATATATGAGTGTATTTCCTGCATATATGTAAGTACTCATACAGTGCCCAGGAGGTCAGAAGAGAGTATTAGATCCCCTGGAACTGGAGTTACAGATGGCTGTTAGCTGCCATATGGGTACTGGGAATCGAACTCAGGTCTTCTACAAGAGCAGTCAGTGCTCTTAGCTGCTGAGCCATCTCTCCAGCCCTTGCTGTTTAGATTTTGGATAGGCATACTATTATAACAGTGTTTCTTCTGAAAGGAATGAGAAATTTATGTATGTATGTATGCATATATCTATTTATTTATTTTACTGAGAAACTCTAAATGTCATTTTCTTTTCCTTTCATTTCTTGTTGGTCTATAGTACTTAACCCTTTATCTTTGGCCTAAATATCATTGGTGATATTTGAAACACTGAGTCCTCAACCTAAAGGCCAGGGGAAAATAGGTTGTTATGATTGGAATATGGTTTCCCTGATTCATTCAGAGGGCATTCAGGAATTCAGTGTCCAAAGTCTTAAGATAGTGGGATTAAGAGTTGAAATTAGTCTATTGGATTTTCTGGTGGAACGTTTATGAAGTGATTAGACTAGGTCATTAGGGAGAAACTCTCAGGACTGAAGCCTATTTGCTTCCTGAGGACAAAGAAGCAGCCCACAGATACGGAAAGACATACACTGCATGGAGTTTTGCGGCCCAGAGGCCCTTACAAGAATGTAACATGCTATTGGAGCTTCCATTTATAAATATTGGTAGCTAAATATACCTGCCTGCCTCGAGTATTTCATTATAGGAAACCTAACAACAGCATGAATGATTAGCATAGTTCTACCGAATGAGGGAATGAGTCTACAGTTTCCTAAGCCATGCATGACCATCCTCCCTTTCTTTCATGCTTCCTGCCTTTTTCAAGACGACACATGACATCTCACTTATTCTCTATTCTCATTACAGAATAGAGAGCCACTACAGTGCTCTCAAGTAAAAGACCACAGTTACCTGTGCTGACATTGTTTAGAGTACTCAAGATGGCAAATAACTAGAGACTCTTCAATTTAAAAATTTTGTGCAGCTGGAATATCCCTAGTATGACATTCCAAATTGTGAAATATACAAAATGTGTGTTTTTAAAGCACCCACATGATGTCAGAGGTCAAAAGATTCACTCTGTACCTCATGGGATGGCTTGCAATTAAAACACAAGTGCACTGAAAATACTGCATAAAATTACCTTTCATCTTCTGTGTGCAAATACAGATAACTTTCATGTGTAGACTTGGTTTCCATGCATAAAGCATCTTATTGTATATATGAAAATTTCAAAATCTAAAAATTCCCAAATAAAGTCCCAAGCATTTATATTCCACCTGTAATACCACATCTTCATTTATGCCAGATTTATGACTGTTATTGTATGATACTTAAATGACTGTGAAAATAAATTCTGATCTTAAAGTAAACTTCCTAGTAAGAGGTAGTCAGTCAGCAGCATACATTATTGTTTGTAGTCCTGTAAAGTGCATGATAGCCTACAAGGACAGTGGTGACACACACACACGAGCACTGGCCAGATGCCTGCTCTCTTGGGCATCTTACAGAGCAGAGGAAGCATACTGACCTAGGCAATGTGGGAAGTTGAACTGAGAAGCTTATACTCTGTATGCCAACCCTCGGCAGATCATCACAGCAAACACAGCATGAGGCGGAGACTTGCTTTGGAGCCTGAATGCCTTCTCCAGTACCTTGGAATGTCTCCTACAGATGTGCTTTGTGTGGTATGAAATCATGAGAGAATGTGGAGACTGTTCACAGAATGCAGGGACTCCAGCCCTGGTGGTCATTCCCATGTTCAGAGAACAGATTATAGTTACCTGTTAAACTCAAGCAGCATCATGCCAGCTGTGATTGATATTTCCAGAAAATACTGGAAGAGCTCACTTCATAATACTTCAGAAAAAGAATAGAAAAGAGGTCATGAACAAACCTAAAAGACATTATGAGATAAACCAGTCACAGGAGGACAAATCTTGCATGATTGTCCTTGTAACAGGTGTCTAAGATAGTCAAATTCACAGAAGCAAAGAACAGAATGGTAGGTACCAGAGGATGGGCCTGGGGAGATGGAAAACTGCCAATCAACGAGTGGAAGCTTTCAGGCACGTGAGGTAAGCCTTAAAGACACTGTGTCTGTAGTTCGCAACAGTCTGTGGAACATGCTCAAAGTGTGGGTTTCATAATGAGTTCTCTAACAACAATGAAATGCTTAAAAATGCTGCAAGATGATGTTGGTGTTCTGAATGAGTTTGCAGCACATGTATACTGTCTGTAATTTAGTGCAAGAACAGATAGATGATGGATAGATGGAGAGGCAGATATACAGATGGGGAGTGATAGCAGATAATAGTTGGTGCACAGAAATGATAGAGAGAAGATAGACAGCTGATAGATGACAGGTAGATAATTGATAGAAATGACAGATCATAGATGAAAAATAGACTGATGATAGATATATGATAAATGATAAATAGGTCAATAGATAGATAACTCGATTAGATAGACAGTAAGCCTGTGTTCAAAAATATTATGGCTAGAAATTCATTGAGAAAGCAAATTTTCTCTGTGGCAAGAGAAAAGAGATACTGGGGGCTTAACAGATGGCTTGGTGGCTAAGAGTGCCTATGGCTCTTGCAGAGGACCCAAGTTTGGTTCCTAGCACCTATACTGGGCAACTCACAAAAATGTGTAACTTCAGCTTCAGGGGATAAAACTCCCTCTTCTGGTCTCTGCCAGCACCTGTATTCCTCCACACACATACCCTCCATACATACAACTAAAACAATAAAAAGAGAGGCTGAAAAGGTGAGTGAAAAGGTGAGCTGAAAAGTTGCTGCTTTTTCCCTATAAGTTATAGGCATAAGTGGGATCAAAACACAAATTAGTTAACAGATCTCATTTTTCAGGAACAAATGTTCTAAGGGCAAGTAAATCAGAAAGATGTTTGGTAGTATCTGCTGTTTAACAAGAAAGGAAAAATGAGTTTAACCTTAAGCTTGTAGTTCATTGTTCTGTAAGAAATGAAAGCTTTGAGGGGAAAGCTTTTATTTTTTTATGGGCTTTTGCTGAGAGAGGAGATTCATAACTCCTCATTCCCAGTGTCTCTGAGCTTTGTGCTTTTCCTGTTGTCTGGGATACATGTACTTATCTCCTTACTTAATGTATGCAAGAAGCCTACAGGGGACACCCAGGAAGCAGAAATACTTTATATAATGAAAAAGTGTTTGAACAAGGAAGCAATATAACCCAAAGTGCTCATTCCTTGGGCAGACAGGCTTGTATTTGTGTGGTTGGACTTTCAAAGGGGAAAGAAGTGAGAACAGCTCTCCTTGGCTTTAATCTAAGACAAACTGATTTGGTGTAGTGGATTATCAATCAAGCAAGCAAGGAAGCACAGCACACAGAAATCTAAATGTAATTCTCATGAATGGTTCCCAGAGGCCCTGATATGTACAGGATGAAGCCTGGGGTCTGAAGGTAGGAGGGTAAGGAGATGGGAAAACACGAGAAAGTATTCTATTTGTATACGGTGGGGGCCACTAAGACTTTTGCTATTCATAGAAGGGTATATTCCAAACACAGTCACGGAAGAGTAAGTCCTCTTGAATGTGAAGGAGATGGGAGTTTGTGAGGAGGCTGAGGAGGACGGAAACCAGGGCCGTCTCAGTGTGAGGTCGCCTACAGAATAATGAGCGGTGCAATCACTGTTTTCAATGTCTGTTTCAGAAAGCTTATAACAATGAGGAGGAGGAAGAAACTGCAAATGTAGGAGCGGAAATGAGACAATCAAAATACCAGTGCAATTTTTTGGAATTATTTAAAATTAATGTATTCTAGGACTGAGGGGCACATTCAAGTTTGCTCTTTGTAACCAACAGTGTTATGAGGAAAAGGAAAGGTATCAGCTTCCTAAGCATCCTGGATTCCAGGGGGCATGGCTCCCAGAAAGCAGCAGTAGTTCTTGGGAACTTGCCAAGAAAACTTTCTCATAACATGTTTACTTCTGTTGTTTGATGCCGGCTTACCTGGATAAATCCCATACCAGGTGTGACCTGAAAGCAATCTGGGTTTTGGAAGATTTGCTTAGAACTTACTATCATTCTCAGTAACAAGTCCAAAACTCAGTATGACTTGAATTCTAGGACCAAGTCCAAAAAGAAAGCCTATAATTGGTGGGAGAAGCCTTTTCACAATATTCTCATTCCATAGGGGCCTGGCCTACTAGTCTACAGTCTATTAATCACTGCAATAAACACTGTTTTCCTACTATGAAATGCACCAAAGTTCTCAGACACTGCTGATCCATAGTCTATCAGAAAGTAAAAGAGAGAATAAGGAGAAACTTAAAAATTAACTTTTTGAAAAGTAAAAAGAAAAATTCCAGTCCATACATGGTTCCAAACTTGTCTAATTAAAAATGATGATATGTATTTTTTTTTAATTTCATATGTATGAGAATTTTGCCAGCATGTATATGAGTGAACCACATGTGTGTAGTGCCCATGGAAGCCAGATGAAGGCGTTGGCTACCCTGGAACTGGAGTTATGGAAGGTCGTTAGCCACCATGTGGGTGCTGGAACCAAGAGCAGGCAGTGCTCCTGTTGAGCCATCTCTCTAGTCCCCAGACTTGTCTAATTTTTAAATGAAATGGCTCTCATAGTCATGGAAGGTAAAGAAAGGAATTACTGCATCATCCCAGCAAATGAACAGATTGCTATGAATTTGTAGATTTGGAAAAATACAAAAATTAGAATAATTATAAATTACTCCTAAAAAGGACAGTTTCCATAGAAAACAACCATTACAAGTCCCTCATGTGCATGCATGCACACATACACAGACCACAATGAGATCATCATGCTCTTCTAAGCGTAGGAGGGTTGCATGGCCTCCTAACATGTTAGAAGGTAAAGTCAGGCACAGCACAGAATGGCTTTTAAAAACCATAAACCTGAAGTATACATCCTCTCACAGTGATCTTCATCCATTCAGGACAAAGATAAAGTGGAAGGTAGAGCTAGAAGTGGTGGTTTATAGCCAAGGACAGCACAGCCTGACCTCTGTGAAAATGAGAGACAGGATTGATTGGATAATGGAATCTCTGCCATTCATTCACATATTGAGAAACTGGGATCTTGGCTCTGATTTCCATCCTAATTCCATCAGTCCAACACACTTGTTAAAAACTAATTGAAAGCTTTGGCTTTATGGAATAAAGAGTGTTTTGTTCCAAACGTTCTTCCTTGGAGGCAGCCAGTAATGGAGTGATAAAGGCGAAGCAGTCCTCTGCCTGGCCACAAAACAGAAGCAGAAGAATATTGTTGAGCAATGACAGTCTAAGGGCAGCTGGTACTTGGCCTCCATTTCAGGAAACTTACTAGGTTGAGCAAAGGGAAAATAGCTGATGACACGGTTAGAAGCAACATATGGCAAATGAAATACTAGTATAAGAAGCAAGTAATGAACGCTTTAAGATGCTCTTCAAAATGGTCAGTTTACCTACTTATACAAAATAGGGAAGTTTCTACAAGTTTGGCTCTGAAAATAAGTGAAAATCAAAAGCTCTCATGTATACATGCAACCAGCAGATAATGATTTGGAAGCTCAAAACGCTGGAAGTAATATTTTCTGAAACAAAACCACAAACTTTTGCTCCTCCCCCCTCCTCCCCCCGGAAAAGGAAGAATGACCTAAAAGGAATTGTGTGCACCTGGGCTCCTGTGTGCTCAGTGGGTGCACTCTGACACGCCACATGAATAAAGCACTGCAGAAAAGTCTCTTCCTGGAAATGTACCTGGTCAGACTGGTTGCACCACTGCCTGAAACTAAAATGTCCGCCCTTCTGTTACTAATTTTGTAAGATTTTCAGCATTTGGCATAATTTTGCATCCGATTGCTTGTAGGTATAATCTGATCTCTAGGTTCAAATGTTTCCAGAAAGTTGAAATCCAAATGAACCCCTGAACACTAGTCTTTCTTAGATTTCCTACACTTATATGAATCCAAAATTCACTAATTTATTCACTTCTGATTTATCTGAATATTGGTGAGAGTGACTGAAAATTGTTACTCCATTTCCCTGTCCCAATTAGGAATGTCTTAGCTTAGTTAAGAAAATAGAAACTTTTGAAAGGATTGACCTTCATTTCATTCTATTCCAGACAATACTACTCAACTTTCACCACGTGTGTCTTAAAGGCAGACTCTACTGGTAGTAGGACAGGCTCACGGTGATAAAACTTGTTCTAGAAGGTAGCAACTATGTTTCACACAGTTCTTAGGTTGTAAGTAGCATCTGATGTGAGCTAAACTCCCGATAGGTTCATGGTAAGCATATGTGGACCAAGCTCTAGGAGGTATATTACTTCCTAGATAGATGGTTCCAGATCTGAGCTGGAAAACATTTGAGGCAGGGGTGTCTGTTAAATATTCTGCTTTAGCAGGAAACACGTGCTTCTGATTGATGAAATGACATCTTCAGGGCTGGTTTAGGAGACAGGAAATGAAGTAGTTGGCTCATATTGGATTCCTGTCCTTCAGTATTGAACTCCCGGGTTGGGTCCTATTAAATGCAGTCCTCTCTGGGGGTGGCTTTATCCCAGAGATTGGTGAAGTAATCTTTTCCATCAGGTGAAAGATGATCTGTAGTGTGGTGAGCAACCAGTTAGAAGGAAGCTGTGAGGAAGGAGCTTCATTCCAGGTTCCGCCATTGATTTTCAGGCAGCCCACTTACCGGACTCTTGGGGCCTAGCTTTTCTCTTTGTAACCTGCCACTAAAAGTTATCATTTTCAAGAGAAGTGCAACAGTGGAATACGAGCTTGAGAAACTAGAAGAGTTCACTGTTTTAAGTCACATTTGTTTTGAGTAACATTAAGACAAGCAGGTAAAGGGATTTTGGAGCTACAAATCAGCCTAATTTTCTTCATCAAAAATACACCTGGACTCCCATGTAGGCTAATCTAATAAACTTCACATACTTGCTAACACTGCACCCTTAAAGCCTGGGAGAAACAACAGAAAGAGATTAAAGGCATGTCTTAGAATTTTATGCTTTCACACCCTCCACAGCACCTGATAAATGGCTGAGAACAAGAATGGCTGGCTCAGTCACAGCCAGGGCCAGAAATAACCCAAAATAAGCAGGACTCTTTCTCGTAAGGAGACAAGAAGGAATCACAGCTCCGTAGTCATGTAAACTTTCAGCATTTCTCCTGAGTGTGCAATGTTTCTATGCTCAAAGACCTAATTAAAATCAAACAGTTAACTATTAAGGGTGACTTACGTTATATACAAGGTTAACAACACTAATGAGAAACACAAAGAGATTACACAGATAACATGATTAAAGTGAAATAACTGGTAACAGTTCTGGATTATACTTTTCAACAGTTCAAGCTAGATCACTGGAAATTTCTTGCTTGCTTTTGTATCAACTTGGCAGCCATGTCAGGATGCTCTAGTTGGTGAGACTTGGAATTTCCTTGACACTGTATAAATAAGGATAGCATGAACCATTTTCTTTTGTAAAGGCATCAGCAACATGTTCCATGGATCAAATTTGGTTTGTCACTTGTTTCTTTTTCACAAAAATCCAATACAACTCACATCCTAAAATTCACTTTTTAAAAAATATAAAATTCAGTATTTAAAAAATAAACAGTTGTGAAACCAAAAACACTACCTTTCATTTCAGGCGAGTTCGTCACCACCAAGAGAAAAACTGTCCTCTTTAGTGGTCTTCCCATCCTCCTCTTCCCCAGTCTACCTCTGCTCTATGGATTTGCTTATTTTTGCACATTTCACATAAACAGAAGCATACAGTATATGGCCTTTGCACATTACTACTTTCATGCAGTATGTTTTCAAGGTTCTTCCATGTTGTAGCATGAGTATATTCTTCTACATTATTGCTTGTGGCTGAATGACACTCAGTTGCATGGCTGGATGTTGAACACTCCTGATCTTCACTCATTAGGCATTTGAGTCATTTCTACTGTTGGCCCATAAGAAATGGCTAGGCTTCTATGAACAAACAATCCCGTTTTCTATCAACTCTTGGGGTTACTACATATGTAGGAGTGGAATGGCTAGCTTGCATGGAAATGCTGTTTACTTTTTAAAGGAGCTGCCAGACAGTGTTCAAAAATGCCTGAAACATTTGCACTTCACCAGTAATACATTAAGATTACAGTGTTTTCACAGTCTTTCCAATGTTTATTATTGTCTGCCTGCTTTAGCAGAATTATCTTAATCATACTCACAGTGGGTTTCACTTTTATTCCATGAACTTAATGACAATTTGTATATTTTTTCCAAGGGACATCTTGGAAAAAGGTATATTCAATCTCGTGTCCATTTATTAACTGGATTTATTGTTGAATTGTAAGAGTTCTTTGTATATTTTCAATAATAGATCCTTATCAGATATATGATTTGGAAGTCTGTCAACCTTCAATGTCAAATCCAATTTATCTCTTTTCTCTCTGAGGACCTGAGTGCCTACTACCTAATCCTAAATAATAAAGAGAGGCACTCAGGTTTACTTCTAAATATTTTACAGGGTTTTCCCTTATATTTTAGTTTTTGATCCATTTTAACTAACTTTTATACATGATGTGAATAAATGGTTCAAATTCACTCTTTGACTATGGCTATGTGCTTGCCAATGCACCATCTATTGTGAAGAGATACATTTCATCAGTCATTAGCCCTGGCGTGTGTGCCAGGATGAGCAATAGCCCCACAAAGATACTTGCATCTAGTCCCAGGAAGCTGGCAATGTACTTATACAGGAAAGGAGAGTTTGTAGAGTAACTGACAATTTTTTTGTGCTTTAGTACATATATGTTTGTGGTGGCTGTGTGGTGGATGCATCCACATATGTGTGGGTGTCCAAGCTCATGACTGCAGAAGACATTGGAGGCTGTTAAGTGTCCTGTTCTGTTCTGTCACTCTCTGCCTTATTTCCCTCAGTCTGGGTCTCTCACTGATGATTGTGGAGCTAGGCTGGCAGGAAGCATTCCCCAGGAATCCTTCTGTCTCTGCCCCAACACAATGCTGGGGTTATGGAAGTGTGGCCACACCTGGCTTTTTATGTGGGTGCTGGTGATTGGTATGTAGTAGGTTCCTGTGCTTGTATAGCAAGTGCCCTTTCCCACTGCACTGTCTTTACATTCCTTAATCTGGGGATTTTATGAGGTAGTGGGATGACCCTGTATTACCCAAGTGGGTTAGATATATAGACAAGGATCCTTCTAAGAGCAGCACAGAATAGAGGAGAAGTTGGTGGGAGAATGAAGCAGAGATCAGAGTGACATGCCAACAAAACCTCGAGGTTAGGATGTGGAAGGAATTGCATCTACCTTGAGGTACAGAGAAGGAACCAGTTCTCCCTCATCCATATCTTGTCTTTACCTCTATACTTATATGATAATAAACACACGTTGCTTAACTAAATCTGTGACAGTTGCAGCAACAATAGCAAACTGAAAAGGCTTCATCAAAAAACCAGCTGGTCCCAAATGCAAGGGTCTGCTTCTAGGATGCTCACTGCTAGCCTGTCAAGCTGTGGGTCTGGCTAAGGTTAGTGTAACCCAGACTTGATCATTGCAGTTGAGATCTGTCAGTAGAGGTCCTGCAACTCTGTTATTTTTCATAATGTGCTGACTGCTGCTGCCCTCCATAGTTTGTGTGATCCAATAATTTTCAGCTGAGGCTACTGTTATGTGTCTGAACACAAGTCTTGGCTCCAGAATGTTCAGGTGGGAATGTGCATTTGCTGACCCTGGGAGGCTCATTCTGGGTGTAGGCAGGACCTTTAGCTGTGGCTCTCACCATCCAGTGAACGTCCATTTCAGCTGGAAGGACTTTCTGGAGGACTTAGTAGAGGTTCCGTCAGTCAGAATTCAGTTTTTGCTGGATATCCCCTGCTTGGCTGACAGCCTTTCAGGGTTCTGAATGTTTTCCTGCTATCTCTGGCTTCTGTTCTGTAAAGAACTGAGCTTCTGTTCCTACACTGATGCTCACTTTTCCTATGCTGCTTCAACATCCTCTGTTTTTCACAACTTTTAATTCATTGGGGGTTGGGGTGGAGCGCTCCAAGTTAATCTTACATGGAATTTGTTAAGCATTTGGATGTGTATGGTTTTTCCTAAAATTTAGGAAGTTCGGGGTCCTTATTTCTTTAAATACGCTCTCTTCCTCCTTTTCTCCTGTGGTTTTGATTGCTTTCTGTGATTCTGTGTGTGTGAGTCAGAGCTGACAGAGTCCCAAAGATTTCTGAGGCTCTACTCCTTCTGTGTGCTCCTCAGATCAGATGTCCTCTACACTGATGCCCTTCATTTCAACGCTTCTTCCCTTCTGCCTGTTAATCACACCCATATTCCCATATCCTCTGGTGAAAACTGTATTCTGTCTTTTGCACTTTTTATATGCAGAACATATGTGATTATTTTTATAGTTTCTATCAAGCCAATAGTATTCTCCATTGATTTGACATTATTTTCATACTTTAGCCCCTTAAATATGTTTCCTTCAGCCCTTGGAACATATTGGAAATTTGTAAAATCTTTGTCTAGTGAAGCCGAGCATCTCAACTGTGCTTTCTTTGCACACCTCACAACCTTCTAGATATTTAAGTAACATGATGTGGTAACTGTTTCTTCTCAGTGTTTGTTACTATATCTGTTTTATTTTTATTCTTTGATAGATTTTTAAACTAATTCACTGTCATATATCTTTATTATTTTTGGAGCCAGGGTCTCTTGTAGCCCAGGTTCGCCTGAACTCACTATGTAGCCCAAGACTTTGAACTCTTAATCTTCCTGCCTCTTCTTCCCAAGTGTTGGGATTATAGGCATGTGTCACTATGCACAGTTAGTAGGGTGCTGGGGATAGAACCCAGGTCTTCATGTTAGGCAAGCATTGTACCAACTGAACTACATTCCCAGGCCTGTCATTACCATATTCAATTATGTCTTTCTCCATCCTATGATCTGACATAAATTCCCTTTAATGTCTGCAGTCAGTAAGTTTATAAATCATGGTGTGTGGGGGTTTATGTGTATTTTGGTGCACACATTCAACATTCAGTCAGGCAATTTTACATTTATTTATTTATAATTGTGTGTATATGTATCTCTGTGTGCACAACGTATGTGTATGAGGCCATGCATGCCTTAGTGTGCATGGGGAGGTCAGAAGATAACTTTTTAGAGACAGTTGTCTTCCTTCCACCTTTAAGTGGGTTCCAGGAATCAAACACCAGGCTTGTCCAGCAAGCACCTCTATCAGCTGATCTGTTTTGCCAGCCCACCCCAGGTAAATTTCCATCTTCTTTTCTTTTTAGTTTCTATGTGGAAAGCCTCTAGGTGAACCTAAGGTGAGAGTTCTGTTTCTTGTCAGATTTTCCTAAGTGTGTCACAGCACAGAGTATGTGTGTACATGGTTCTCTAATTCCCAGGAATCTCTCAGAATTTGTCAAAACCCCTGGCAATATTTCATTCTTCTGACATTCTGTTTATAAATTTTGTTATCCTTAACTGGCACTGTTATCTGTCATCTTGGTAAGTGCAAGTTAAACGTTTGCTCTGAGTGTTCTACACTAATGTCTCCACTGAAAAAGCAGGTTAAGTAGGTTAAGTGTCAGGTCAAACGTTTGCTGGTGAGTGGGGTCTCCCAAGGAGCCTCTGTCAGTCCAAATAACAGCTTTTTGAGGGTTCGAAGGGGCTCCAGTGGATTCCAGGTGGGGGCTTTGCTGCTTCTCTTGTGTGTCTTCGTTAGCCACAGTGGCGAGAGGTTTCTTCAAGGCTGTCCTAGCGTGGAGCTGGGCACATGGAACTAGGGTAAGTTGAAACAGACCAGAGCTTTCTGTTTTTATTGAGATATAGCTGTTGTTTTCCTCCCAAACAAATGATCCTGGATTGCTGTAAGCCTTCAACTAATTTTCAGACTTCTAAGAAATCTGACATTGATTAATTTTGTCAGGTTCATGCTGCTTTTATGCAAGAGGGGATTTTGAGATTGTAATCCTGCCATATTACTGACATTGCATGTTTCTTTCAATCAAAGCTCAGTGAGTTACAGTCCTGCTTATTCACTACACATCGTCTGTAGCTGGTGTTGCAGCGGGTGTTGCTCTAACGTTGAAGAGCAGTTACGGCCACACTGCTCACAGTCTTATTTGCTGACCTCCCTCTCTTTTTATCACAGACCATTTTACACAGGACACAGTAAACAGGAGTTGATTTAGTTCCTTAGTTTTATATAGTGTTACCCAGTTCTCACATGTGATCCTTTTTAATTTAAAATATGATCAGCGAGATGAAGGTTTGATTATTAAAAAGGAATAAGTCATGAATTAGAGGACTACTGTCTTCAACCTTGACAATGACTTGAAGTCACTACAGTGAAACGTTTTGGGTCATGAAGCTAAAATGATCTATCAAGTTGCATGTTTCATGAAGCATGGTACACAGCTCTCCATGCAAAAAGGCACTATTTGTAAACACAGAAAAAATTTCTTATAAGATTATAAGTATCTATCATGATCAATATTTACAAACATTCTTGGAAGTTAGGCAGAAGAACATGAAATGTAGCTGTAATTTAAGCAAACCTGTCTTGGTTGTAAGTTGGTTCTACATGCCCCAGAGCATGAAATGGAAGTCATTCCAAGAACTACGATGATTTTTATACATTATAAGACCATTCAGATGAACCTTAGGTATATCAAAAGGTATGCTATCACAGCGTTCTTGGATCTGTAACTCTGCCATGTAGACATCAATCAGCAGAAGGCACCGTGGGAAGTGCGTCTCATACCCTCTCTGTGCGTAGGATCAAAACTACCAATGCATTTTATTTCCACCCTTTTAATCCTTGTAAAACTGAATGTGAGGGAAATCTGGATTCTCCTGTGACTGATAAACTCACTTTAGCTGCACTTAGCTCCCAGCCCCTAAGGCATCATAAAATCACTCCAGTCTACAAGGCTTGTAGTCTCTAAAAGCATTACTGATGTTTTCATTCATTATATGACCAACAGTATTTCAAACAAGAATCGGGGTGGACTGAAATAGCATGTGGATTTAGTCAAACTATAAAAGTAAAGAACTTGAGATTTATATGAGATATTGATGTAATCTTGGAAGTAGATTAATGACTCTAAAAAAACCCAAGTGTGAGATTGAAAGCAAGCAAGAGAGAAGACAGATACACAGACCATGAATTTTCTGAGTGCTAAAGCTGAGAATTGAGTGATCCTAGAATAAATATGAATCTATGTATAGAATTTTTAAACACCATTTGGAGTTACACCGATCATGCATCTAGAATGTCTTCTAGAACATTCTGAACATATGGAGCAGATTATCAAAAAATTTTTTTCAGAGACTAGTTTATTGTGCAGGTTGTGAAAGCTCAGAGCATTGTTTTCTTTCTATCATAAACAATCTAAGCATGACAAATTTAAGCAGGTATAGATAATTTTTGAGTTTTATGAAAGTCATTCCACTGCAAAAAAGGAATTCACTCAATAGCATATAAGAAACTGACTCCTCTATGGGATTTTTTTTTTTTCATATGTGAACAATGTTTTGATCAGGATTTACATAGAGAAAAAAAAAGCTGATTTGTGAAGGAAAACCATCAAAGTGTCTTTTCACTCAAGGACAACAGTAAAGATCAGAACAGATGGCAGCACCAACCTGAGCCTTTGTAGAGTCCGTGTTAGCAAAAGAGAAAGAAAATTATAGACGCATTAGTTGAGCTGCTATTACAACATAAAACTGAAAAAAGTAAAAAGTCCTTTTCCCTGGACAGTGAAAATTGATGACTACATTTGAACTAGAGTTTGAATGCTTCCCTCCCAGTCCTGAACTAAAGCACCCGGCTAGGTGGATCTCCAGCAATACGATGTGGGAATCGCAGGCATGCAGACTTCTCCGAGAAGGCTGAGTGCCTCTAGCTGTTTTCTGGTTCTGGGAGCTGACTCTAAGATCAGAGGCCTGAGTCGAAGTAAAGCTCTGAGGCTTCACTCAAACTCCTTAAGAAGTGTTGCCACAGTTAATCAATGAGAAGAATGGCACAAGAATTGTTATTTTTGCATTTATCCCACATACCGACCAGACTAACTTAGCATGCAGATCCCACGACACTTGCTCCAGCTAGTCCTCTGCTATTTCCAGGTGTTTTCCTTTCTGCCTCCTCTTATCAAAACTTTAAGTTGAATTTACATGAGTGACTTTAAATACTGTCAGCCTAAAACTAGACTGTGTGCTTCCTGTTGGGGGCATGTCTGCAATCATTATTTCCAGGACTATACTCTCAACATTCAGCTGATATCTACAGAGCAGATATTTCAAAATTTATAGAGCTGAATGAATGAATGCATGAAAATAGTTTCAAGAAGGTATAAACTATAAATACTTGAATATATCTGAAAAATTACAACTCAAATCCGAAATTCATTTTTATTTTAATTCAAATTTTACTCATATATTTTATAGTTTTAATCACCTGAATAGTATTTCTAAAGGAACTAAGTTGGGTTGTTACCTGGCATCTTGAAGGTTCTAAGTACTTGAATATTTTATTTATTAAGTTTATTTTATGTGTATGAGTGTATTTCCTGCATGTATGTAAGTGCATCCATATTGTGCAGTGCCCATGGAGGTCAGAAGAAAGCATCAGATCCCACAGAATTGGAGTTATAGATGGTTGTTAGCCACCATGTAGGTGCTGGGAACTGAACCTGGGTCCTCTGCAAGAGCAGCCAGTGCTCCTAACCACTGAACCTCCAGCCCTCCCTACAGCCCTGAAGATTCTAATTACTTTTGAATTAACTCATCATTATCTCAATCTATAAGTAATGGTTTTTGTAACGAGGAAACATTGCACTACAAACTTAGCAGGTAATCACATTTATTATTATTATTATTGCATAAATATTATTAAAATAGATAATTTTCAATTTATAAATTATACAGGCTAATCAAAAGAATACTGAATCGTACTGGAAGCTCTCACCCGTGTTGTATCCTGTGATGTCACTGCAACCTTGGTTATGAATAGGCAACACACACATTTGGCACTACACATGCATCACACCATGTGACACTGAGAAACACTGCTTAAGCTCAGATCTGAGACCACTGTGTGTTATGAACTGCAGTATTCTGTTGTATGCACAGTTTATGCTCTTATAGAAACACAATAGTTTAATGATGGAGAATGAAGACTTTCATTATTTTCTTACAATTATTCCTTAGCATGCAAAAAATTAAGGGTACCTTTGGGTTGTATTGTGCCAAAATATTTTATTTTAAAAATTGCTGACTTGAGTTTCATTAGGAATCATTAAGGAAATTTTGTCTTGGGTTTAGGACAGAATTTCTAATCACTTCTGAAATGGTCCTAAGCACACTGTGTCATTTTGTGCTATGTATTTAGGTAAAGTATAATTTTCAGAATCGACGGTTATAAAGTCAAATACAGTCAACTCTGGAAAACACTGAAGATGCTGTGTATCCTACATTATTCAGCATTCAGTCAAGATTTAATTCTTCATGTATAAGAAAGCCCCACCACCTTATTAGTATATATGTAAATTTGTAATTGGTAGTATATATATCAGATAATTGTTTTAAATAAGTTTCTTTACATTGGAAGCAGTGGTGAATGCCTTTAATGCCAGCATTTGGGAGGTAGAGGCAGGCAGAGAGCTGTGAGGTTGAGGCCAGCCTGGTCTACACAGTGAGTTTCAGGTCAATTGAGGTTACAGGGATATCCTGTCTCAAAAATAAAATGTTTCTTTATGATTTATTATCAGTAAACATTTTATTTATATACCTATTTTATATACTTAATATTGAGAGTCCTGTAAAAATTGGTAGGGGAAATGTCATGAATGGAAAAAGTTTTAAGAAGGTCTGATCTAAGGACACTCACTCCTATGCTTTCTTCTCCATCCACTCTAGTCAAATAATCCTTTCCTGAGCTCCTGAGCCATGATATGTGTGTTCCTGCCCGAGTTATTGCCCCTTGGTCCACAACACTCTGTCCGTAGGTCACCACAGCATATTTCTTCATTGCCAATCCTAACTCTGTCTAAGAGAAATGTTCCCTGATCATTCTATACTGCATCCCAAATTTATTTTATTCACATTAGCCTTCATTATTGGCAAATACACCAACACATACACAGATACAGACATACACACAGACACGTATTTCTTTTCAATTTATTTCCTTCACTAGAATACAAGCTTCATTAGCATTTTGACTGTCTTGAGAAAATGGCACCTAGGATATAATAAATAATTGTTTGTCCCATGAATAATTAGGTCTTTATACAGGAAGAACCTAATATAATATCTTAAGTAAGGACTGTGAGGATTAATAACTACGGAATAAGAAGATGTGGTAAGAAGATAGATTGAGGCTATATTATATTACATGGGTCATTACACAAAGAAATAGGGATGGGGCATGTAATTCATTTTCATGAAATCGGATTTGTTCATCACGTGAAATTAAATATCATTTACAGCTAATACTAACAGCAGCTGAGGTGCCTCACTAGAAGATATGAACACTTCCTGTTTTCAGGACCAGGACAGCATATACCGCCTTTGTACTGCCACAGATAATGAAAGAACACCAACACCCAGAGCTCTCATACATCTGCATCAAAAATCTTAAAGTACCAAATTTCATGACGTTAAATAAAATACTGAAGAATAGTTGAAATGTATCTTATAACAAGAGGAAAAAAATTTAATGAATAGATCAAGCAGCACACCAATAGATAAACCAAATTATAGTTCAAGGAGATGGAGGAAATGAATAGACCTATTTGTTCTTGGGAAATGTTATACTTTAATGATTAAATAAAGATATTCTAACTAATCATCATAGCTATTTTGATATGCTGCTCTTTGAAGTACTGTGTTATATGGTTTTTATACAAAAGCCCTTTGGTTCAGCTTCCTAACTCAGAACTTCTTCACACAGAGATGATAATTATAGACTTACTGCTCAGATATACCTATATGTTTTTTATATCTTAATATGAGTTATATAAAACCTCATAATTCAAGCATTTATTTTTTTAAAGAGTGGATATCAGCACAAATAGGTATTACCTCCATTTTACATGTAAAGAACAGAAAAGCTGAACGACAGACACAGCTCATGATCTTTCTCTTTCCTTTGGGCACCAGCGTTCTGTGCCTCCTCAGAGACCAGGTGATGAACAGAATATACTGCCTGAAAATCTCACCAGTGACATTTTCCTAGTACGGCTTCTAGTTGTTCATAAAATGCTCTTCCATGTGCCCGGTGACAAAAAAGGGATTGCTCTACAGGACATGCCAGCCACCAGCAACTCTAAAAATAGAGGCACTGTTGTTAGGACCCTGATTCTCATTAATCCTCTTAAATCCTCCATAAATAGCCGAGAAGACAGAGAAAGATGTGGCTATTTGTTTTTGATGGTATAGACATAAAATGTGGAGGAATAAACCCAGACACAGGCAAAAGGAGGAATGAGAGGATCAGGCAAATAATCGGTACTACAAACACTGTGGAAAACTGAAATTAGGACAAAATTAATGTTTTCCTAATACCATTAATGTTGCTGTGTGTGTGTGCATGTGTGTATGCATGAGTGTTTGTATGTGTGTGTGTACAATCATTGCATTTACTTTCCTTTCATATTGTAGATAAATATAATTGACACTGGAGAGAGAAAATCCCGAAGGCTGTCATTGTGATGTTGTTCAGTCAGTCTGTATTTGTATTGTGCTTCCATGTAGTAAGGGAACTGGTCAAACAGAAGATCAAATAACATTGTCACAGGCAAATGGTTGGTTCCCAGAGCTTTAATCATGTACAATCATTGAAATCTCACCCTAGACAGACCAGCAAGACAGGTTCAGTCTCCCAAGCTGTGACTCTAAGAAGACAGTTATGACAATTTACAAATAGAAAAATTACTTCCTTCTTTGTAGAGAGCTATTTATAGAGCATTTCAGTGTATGGCTGTGGAGTACACAATGGACCCGGTCATTAAAGAAGTCTTCTGGAAGAGTGGAAGGTCCAAAACAAGCAGGCAAACAATGAAGCAAGAACAATGGCAACCCAGTTTCAGAAGTGCTTGGCTATCTCATGTGTCTGCCAGAATGGTATGGTACACAGTGTATGGCTTTGAGATGAGGGCAAAGAAGTTATTTTGTTTCAGTTAGTTTGAGACTAACCAACAATATGGAGAAGTTGTCTTTCACATAACTACAGAAGAGAACAGATTTAACTAGTGTGGGAATAACAGACCTCACTCCAATTCTAGCTGCTCTTATAATACAAGACTCTGGAAAGAGGTCATAGAGAACTGCAGCATTCTTCCCAGGGATGACAAAAAGGAGGAAGCATATGATATTTCTCTTCCCGAGACTGGCTTAATTTGTTTAATACGAATGTCTCCAGTTGCATTCATTTTCCTGCAAATGACATAATTTCATTCTTCTATATGGCTGAAAATTCCATTGTGTGCCTATAGAATGTTTTCCTTGTCCATCCTTCTGTTGTTGGACATTTAGCTTGGTTCCATAACTTAGTTGCTGTGAACAGCACTGCAATAAAATAAACATGGCTGTGGGAGTATCGCTGTGATATGTGGACTTGGAGTCCTTTTGGGGAAAGACCCAGGAGTTAGCATAGCTGGGTCACATGGTAAATCTATTTGCAGTTTTTTTTGAAACTTCCATAGGGAATTCCATAGAGGTTGGACTGACTAGCACTCCTACCAGCAGAGTACAAGAGTGACTTGAACTGGCATTCTTACCACATTTTAATGCTGGAGAAGCAAGCCAGCGGTAGGAAATCAGCTACACTGAACGATGATTTTGTGATTGAAAGATATTTTGTCTTCTCTAAATGCTAATAAAACATGCTACTTCAATATGTCTATCTGAATCATTATGAATTTATATATGAACATACTGTATGGGTTGTATAATATAAATGGTCTATTATATATGTATATAGCAAGATATCAATTTATGGTTATAAATTCACCATTATTTGTGTAAAATGTATACTTCCTAATGAAATCTCTATCTGTACTATCATTATCTAGTTTATAAATTTATTTTAATTCTATAACCTAAATGTGTGATAATAAAATCCTACTGATAAAACAGAGACAAAATGAACAAAAATAGAAGAAACTGTAGAGATGGCTCAGTAGCTAAGAGCACTGGTTGTTCTTGCAGAGGATCCACGTTTGGATCCAGCTAACAACTTCCCAGGAAATCTGACACCCTCTTCTGGCCTCTGGCATTGCATATACATGATACTCTTATATACATGCATGCAAAACACTTATACATATAAAATAAAAATGAATAAATTAAAAATCAACAGAGACAAAACAGGGAAGAAAAACAGAAATACAAGAAGGCCTGCTACATTCTACACTTGAAACACTCTGTGGGACACAGTGTATTTTCTTTCTAGTCCATAACAAGCCAGTTTAATAGCTTATAGCAAATCATCTAATATCTTACACTGTCTAAAAAGGAAGTGTTATCTTGAAGATGTTAAATTTTCCCCAAGGGCTGTGATTTCAGAAAATTAAATCTAAATGAACTGTGTTTCATAGGAGTTCAGTAAGTTATAAAATTCCATAGAACCAGAATAGTTTTTCTTTCCTTTAATCTAAAAGGTTTTCCTTTAGTATAATTAGATCATCTCCAATTTCTTCCATGATTAGTATCACAAAGAATTGAAGGATTTCTCTTTTAGGAGCACAGCAGTTAATAGTTTCATGTATTTAGAGGAATGTCCTTCATTGGTGGTTGATATGCAGAGCAGAATGAAAGCTATTCTCAGCTTGACTGAGATCCCAAGATGCAGATTCAAGATGGCCCTAGGGTAACTCTCAGTATTCTTTATTCATTTACCAAACATGCACTGAATTCCTACTGTGTTCTCAATACTATACTATGCAGTTATCTTGGTACATCAGCATACGTTACTTCAAAAATGCAATCATAATGAACATTTCAAATCCATTGTGCTCTGTCAAATTCTCTGTTTACCTTATAGAACTCTAACCATCTCTGGTTGTGAGCCCTATACTTGGTCTAAGCTCTCTTCTAAGAAAGCACTAGTTGATATTGTGAGAGAAGAGTACTGTAACTCACTCCAAATCTCCATGTTATACCAGCCACACAGTTTACAAGGAATTTAAAACACTAATGAATTAGTATAAGACACCAGGAGGTAGAGGAACACATCTGGACATTAGTGGAAGGAAATGGTCACGTAGGTGCCTTTGTCTGAACTTCACCTCTAGGCTTTGCAATTAACGGCAGGTGTGAAAAATTACAGGCAGAAATAATTGCACCTAAAAATACCTAATGCAGGTGCAACTGGTCAGTTGCATCCTCCCAAGGGAATGCTTGGTTAATTGTGGCAATTATTAGATAATTATAGGCATAATTACATGAACTTCCATGTGGTTTTACTGCTTAAGAACTTAGTGTGGAACATAAGATATGAATGAAAGCTTTCATAAAAATTTCATTACATGAGAGTGCTGCTTGCTGGGTTTCCAGGGCTGAAGGATTGAATTTCACATTGGGCACCTCCATACTTGGACACTTGCCATTTGCCTCTGCTCTTTGTCACTGCTTACTTTAAACTTACTCTTTGTTTGACAAAGGAACAAAGAAAGGAATCTTCATCAGGATATTATCATCAATCCAGTATTAATCCTCAAGGCCATTATTGATTGTAGAAAGCTTTTGAGTGCTGGTAAGACTGTTTTGCAGGTCCAGCACAAGCAAAGTAAGTACTTCACAGTTGAGCACTGTATTTCAGAGAAAAGCAGGGTGTCTACCTTATTGGGTAGGACTTTGGTTCTTTGGGCTGGAATGCCTACCCTCCTAGGAGAATAACTTGCTCCCAATGGTTCTGTTTTATTATCTGGTTATGCAAACAATGGACTTGCAGACTTCATAAAGACGTTGAAAGTGGGAAGATGAAGGTCAAACAATGGTTTGTATTGATAAAAAATGTATGCTGAATGCTACCTATTCAGAGAGCTGACAGCCGATGAATAAAGTTCTATTTTCCATGTAATTATATATCTAAATTCAAGGACCAGTTATGCCTGCATTTCTCTGTTTCTAATTTCAGCAACTCAGCTCTTGCCATATTCCTTATGGGACCAATTCCTGTCACTTACCACCATTGTAATGTGTCCTGTTCCAGTTCCAGGATGCTTTAGTCTGTGTTATGACCCCTATTTGCTCTTTCCAGGGCTTTTGGCTTCTTGCCTCCATATCTTGGCTCTGTTTAAATCACTAAAATCCTACAGATTGAGTGTGCCCCTTCCAAACCCCAGACATTGCCAATGCAGTGGTGTAGGGAAATAGGATCTCTAGAGATGATGGGGTCAGGTCTCCTTTTTTTGATGAGTGAGATTAGGCCCTTTCATAAAAGATGCTTCTGAAATATTTGGTATCTTGTTTGTCTGCCTTCTGCCTTATGAAAACAGCACTTCCTCTTTGGAGCATGCCAAGTGAGCCTGCTATAACTTGGTCTTAGACTTTGAAGCCTCAGAAACTTTAAAGAATTCATTTCTTTCATTTTATAAGTTATCTTGTCTGTGGTATTCTGTTACAGCAGCACACAGGGGACTGAGGTATTCTCCTTACTGCTGTCTTTTTGGATATATCATTTTTTCCCATACTAGCATGTCTTTGATGGTTCACCTTTCTACTATGGTAAATAGAAAGTAGCCAAGTGACAAAATGGCATCATTATATGAGCAAAGCCAGTGACCAGACTGCCTTGGCACACTATCTTGTCATTGTGGTGGTCACTTAACATAGCCGGGATGTATCATATTTTCTTTGATCTCCACATCAGTTGTGCTCCAGTGACCCTGCAGCCAGTGGTGACAGTTCTGAGAAATATGGTGGCCTGTCCAACAGTGTTCTTACCAAGTCTTAAGATGACTGAACAGATCAGATTTCAGCATCTTCAGAATCAGAAGAAAATTCTACACCTTTATGAAATGTTCAGTTATGAAAACTTTGCAGAGCCAGTACTGGAACTCAGCTGCGGGACATATGCACAGAATGTCCAAGTCTCTAGGTTTGATCCCAGAACCACCATAAAATAATCTATGATCAAATGCATTTGTGAGATGCTTCTTTCTCTCTTCCTTGCTCCCTCCTTTTTCCATGACTTATGAACCTACAGAAGTAGGTTTTAACTAATTATAATCAAGCTTCTTTTGTTGTTTTTTGTTTGTTGTTTGTGAGAGCTGGAATTAAAGGGGTGTGTACAATCATGCCTTTCAAGTTTACTCTAACATGGAATCTTTGGGGATATAAGTATCTGACCATGATCTTTGTACTATCTATAGAATATGCTCTAGGAAACTGTGCTTAGATGCTGTACTTGTAGATATAACTTTCTTTTCTTGCATCTTTGGATCTTCTCTGCCCATCATTCAGTCAAAGCATTGATGAGATGGACACACTTCTGCAGAGACTCTCTGGAGCTGTAGCAGGAAACTGATTTTCTTCAGACTTGCACAGCTTTTGACTTTGACTTTCCCAGAGATAATAGAGAACATGCTGTGGTACTAACAATAACCTGTATTCTATTAATAGCCAATATTTAGAGGGATCAAGAAATAAATCTGAAAAAGTTAGAGGTTGCAGTGTAGATGTGTCACTTAGGACTGGGCACATCACAGACCCTTATTCTCTATGTTTGGCCAGTTGCAGAATTTAAGGAGAATCTATAAGATTCCTGAACATTCTCTACCTAGTGAAAAAAAAAAACCCTGTAACAATAAACAATACAGAACATGAACAGAAACAATACAGGGGCCAGGTAATCAAGAGACTATTACTAATTGTTGAAATTATATGCACTAGACATTTGAGAACCTAGATATGTTAAAATATGTATTAATATATCTGAAGAAATAAATAGCAACACAATAATAGTAATCAAATTCAGTATGTTCCCTTTTTATTATTGAAATGGACATTTATTGGTTTTCTTTTTTGCTTTCAGTTTAATTTTTAATTTCAATTTTCTGATGTTTGATTTAAAAAAATTTGATTAGTTCTTTGACACTTTCATTGAAGGGACTGTGATCATATTCGGACCGCCTTCGCCATCTCCTCTCAGACCTACCTCCACCTACCTACCACCCCTCACTTCATGTCATCTGTTATTTTTTTTAACACCTATCAAGTCTAATTTTTGCTTCTCAAATGATCTTTGGTGTGGTTCTGTCCTCTGGAGTCTGGAGCCCATTCCTGACATTGATATCAAGCCTAGAAACCTGTGACTAGACAAGATTGCATCTTTTTATTATTTACTACTTTTATTTAATGTGTATCAGTACATGGCCTACATGTGTGTAAGTGCATCAATGTTGCACGAAGCCTGTGAAGATCAGAAGAGGGTGTCTGCTTTCCCTAGAATTGGAGTTACAGACAATTGTTAGCTGCCATGTGTGTGCAGCATGAACCTGGGTCTTCTGCAAGAGCAGCCAGTGCTCTTAACCACTGAGTCATCCTTCTAGCCTCTAACTCTGATGACTTCTAGTCCTCGTTTACTCTACTCATCAAGGCTCCACTCTTAACTCCCTTTCTTGAGAAGGCCACCAGGAGGCGAGGAACTCATTAACTCTGGAGCAAACAATAGCACCTCAATACAATGGAAGACTCATGTTTTTCAATAAATTTGAGGTGAAAAAGCTAATTCCCCGGCTCTACTGCAAATCCCCTCCTTGGTGTCTGTTGTATTCCCAGTGCCTGTCACAATGAATCATTCTGTGCTTTACTCATTCATTTATTCAACTGACATCTACAGAGAACCCCATTAAGTAACTGTGACCATGTGTGGGTTACTTATAGTCTAGTGGAGGAGGACAGGCAAGTGACAATCATGTAAAGTAATTCATAAAACTAAAAGTGCCATAGAAAGAAAAAGGGGCTGCTTTGTGAAAAATGAAACAACGTGGGAAACTTTAATGTAGCTGTTAGCACTAGCGAGAGCTGGGAATTTGTTGAATGATGAAGAGAAAGACCTTTCAAATGAAAACAGTTGCAGACATGAATAACAGTATCAGGTATGGGCTCCAGAGTCCAGGGAATGGAACCGCAAGCGAGATCATTTCTAGATACGTAGTATCTAGAAAGAATAATGAGATGTGCATGCTCAAGAAATGCCAAGAATCCCTGATGTGGCTGGAATGCAGACAACAGAAGGGCGAGGCTGGAAAGCCCCAGACTGTAAAATGTTTTGTCTTCCGTGTCAGTCAGCATGGTCTTTCCCCTTCATACCAGCAGGGAATTACAAGCATGTATATACTTCAGAGGTTTCTAATGCAGGAGCCTGGAGGTTTGTACTGTGAACATTTCTGGAGATTCCAATACAAGTTTTCTTCAGCTAAAAGAGTGAGAAAGCGTATCTGTATGCACTGGGAAATCTAAGGGGAATATTTCAAGGCAATGTGGGACAGATACCCCTGGGAGAAAGTCTACCCACTGTGGGGTGAAGATGGTGGTAACAGATTGGGGAAGGAGGTGTCAGTCTTAATGAAGATCACAAATAGCTTGTAATTCTGCTTAGTTAGCTGTTACTATCCTTACACAATGCAGCATCACACCCAAGTGCTGTCATCTCAATATCCCCCATCATTACTCTTCTCCTATTACACAGCATAGTGTATCACTTAGGCCTCATAAAAATCCTCTGAGGTAGTTCCTCACTGTCTTTATTTAACAGATGAGGAAACAAGAGCTTGGAGACTGGGAATGACAAGGTCAGTGCGATGCAATGCATACCTGAGACTGTGGGACAGACTCGAGCTCCCTCTAGCCCCTCCCTTCTCCATGCCACTTTACAAACAGCTACATGTAACTTCTAACATAAAGAAAGAAATCCAACGTACAGCACTTTGTACACAACAAAACTGAACACGAATTTGATATTACTGAAGTTAAAAGTGCAGGTATCTAACTAGATTGTTAGATTGTTCCTGCAAATGACAGAAATTCAAGCCCAACTAGTTTAAGCAAAATTGATACTTATTGACTGAAAATTCCATGTCAGACTACATGAATCAATCACTTAGGGAACCATAAGATGACTCCAGGAATCACCTTCTCTTGCCTCATCTCTGGGCTCTTTTTGTTGTCTTTTGATCAGTTCAGCGGTGTTGTTAAGATGGCTTGCTCCAGAGAGCTGGCTTCATCCTGCAAAGTTCAGACCCAGTGGAAGAGAAGGAGCTTTCTTTTCCCCCAGCAATCTCTGTCAGAAGCTCACTGCTGTTTTAATTGGTCCAGGGTCCATCCATAAGTCAACATCTATATCCAGGCAACTCAATGCTCTGATTGCTATGTGGGAGTATAGTGTTTACCCAGGACCCAGCCTAGAATCAACACCACTCACATATAACAGACAGGCAAAAGACAAGTGGTTCTTCAAATAAGATTGGATTTGTGGTGGAATGATAAGGAGAAACTTCTACAAGGACGAGGCCACACTAACAAATATCCACAATGTTCAGTTAAAATACAGAGAAGGCAATTCGCCTTGGATTTTTATCACTGTGACAGAATCAGTTAAACTCGCTGATGAATTAGATGATACTTTTCTAAAAATTTCTTTATTTCCTTAGGACATACCACAACACAGATGACAATTTATTTTAGTAGGAAATTCTGGTCTTGATGGTTTCTACACAGACATAAACGCATACCAATGGCTATAAGACTGTTTTCGGGAAACGGAACAAATCCATTCAAATAAAGTTATTCTGTAAACAACTGATAGAATTCTGTTTTCTGTTTTCAAAATAACCCAGTATTCAATCAAATTGAAGCCCATTTCTGAGCTTTAAACTAATTTGTTTGTACATGTAGTCACAGTCGTACTTCACATCCCTCAGTCAATACTTCCTTCTAGCAATCCATGTCTTTTCTTCTTCCTTTGTCCAAGATCATTCCTTTCTCTGAGGAAAGTAGCAGACAGTACTAACTCATCTTTCTGGTGGTTTGTTGCAAATTGGATGAGCAGGACAAAATTCTTTCAAAGGTTTCTGTTTGGTGACATTTTATTTTATGTCCACTTGAATGTATGTGTTATTTATCTCATTATAATAAAATCAATTAATTATGCAATTTAAAAAAATCTGCTTATTCTCCCATTAACTGAAAGCTCATTGAAGACACATGTCTATACTCCCAGTTTCCCCCAAAAGACCAATGAGTAAACAGGTTATAATTGATCAGACTGTAACTGAATATTTTACTTTTTTCAGAAAGTTGACTTTGCTTAATCCTCCTGAATGAACTGATTAAGAACAGAGCTCTGTAATCAGGAATCCTGCTCAAATCTTTGAGGCTGAGCACGTGGTAGGGTACATAGCTCTATCCCCATCTTTGTACAGGTAGGAAGGAAAGAAACCCAGAGGAAGGACAAGTGTCACAGAAACTGGCAGAGTAGGAGTGCCTGGCCGGATTGAAGTACCTTTAGCTCACAAGTTTCATTTCAGTTATAAAGATTCAGTATCAATAGAAGAGACCTTTACAGATGAGGGAGGGAAAGGCAGGCTGGTATACCAACGATGACAGGGGCCTGGAGAAACTGATTTTTACTTGACTCCTTACTGGGAATGTATGATTGTTTTAAAAACAAGGAAAGTGACAGTAATTGGTTACGTAGACACTAAACTAGCTCCCCCTGACTTGTTAAATACTTACTGGTGTGTGGTTTCAATGGCAGGTCTTTGCTCTCTGGTTTTCTTCCCATTAGCTATTACACTGTCTGGCTATAATATTTCCATTTCTAAGCATGGCATATTACGAAATATTGGTATTAATGATATTTAATCAAATTAAATTGCACCATTATGTTTGTGAAGTGTGGCCCACATCCATCAATGCAACAAATTACAGATGCAAAGCACTACTTAAACTGCATAATGATAGTGCATTGTGAACTGGATCTCTCAGTGACAGGAATTCCAAAGGAAGAGAGAAGAATTATGCATAGCTTGGACATGGATACATGAAAGCAACTAACTAGTTCTTGAGAAAGGGTTTATCTAATCATATGCGGACTTCAAAGACATGCCAACAGGCTGCCTCTCAAAGTGCAGAGACCTTTGCAAACATCCAGGAGCTGCCGGCTTCTACACCAGCTGCTATTTGCAGCAGTGATTATCCACTAGAAGGTGGAGAGTGAGGATCAACTGCGCTGTTTGGCATCAGAAGAGGGCTAGCAAGTAAGCACGACGTTTGCCTTCCCTTTTCTCTGGAGTGGGCCATGTTCAATGTCATCTCTTGGGTCATGTGATCACAATAGTCATGCCACCCCAACATTAGTGGTATTTTGACTCTTCTACTTCATAATATTAGGTGCCAAGGGTTGTGCCAGAAATGTGGAAAAGCATATCACATAGGAACTGACCAACAGGGAAAAAAGATACACCAAAAAAACCTCCCCAAAACATGAAGCATAGACTCCCTCCCCCTTGTCTCCAATCTAGTGGCAGGCAGCCATAAAAAAGAGTACATAGAAAAAAGCTGCCTGTCACCCCAAAGAGCTCAAGTTCTGGACCACTGACAGTCTTCTCTAACACTGAGCAGCCCAGCTGGCAGCATCCACGAACCAAAGCATCCCTAGACAATCATAGTGAGACAGAAAGGTTCGTGTCCAGGGAATGTCACTCCTAATAGGAAGGGAAGCCTCATGTCAGTGACCTGGCTGGAAGGCTCACTTCAGCCTCCTCCCCGACTGTACATTATTTTCCTGACCTTATGAACACACACACACACACACACACACACACACACACACACACACACAGAGCAGGTGTTTCAGTACCAGACTGTGTGGGAGGTGACAGGGACCTTGTACTCCAAAACATCTTGGACCCTAAATGGAAGTGAATATTAACGAAAGAAATAGGAGCCATGAGCTCTGACAAATGGCGTCTCATGCTTGGCTAGCCAAGAGGCAGTTTCCAGTGGCCCACGGCAGGAAGGCGAGGAGTTAGTGCCACACAAGCAGCTTTTTCATGAGTTGGGAAATGTCTCTGGCTCAGAAATTGGCTGGGGATTTTCTAGGAGCTTCCTGAATATCCTGTTAGAACCGTAAGGCACTCTTTTAAAATGAGATTTCGATGCCAAATCTTTTTGACATTTTGACAGGATACAAAACCTCACAGCATCAGGATTTTCATGCCTGCCAATACTCAGGGTTCAGTGCAGTAAACACAGAGGCACTTTCACTTAGTAAACTGTAAATAGAGCAGGCTGAAATCCAGTATTGATCAATTAATATAGTACTTTAATGGAGAAAAATATTAAAGACTACCTTCACATAAAATTAAATCCCCTCCATCTATTCTAAAAGTATGAACCATGTGTTAAGAGTACAGTTATTCAGAATACACTACAGCAGTGGCTTTAAACCATAAGTTTACATCTAGAATGATAGAACAATTAATTAATTGGGTGTGGTAGCCTTTAATCCCAGCACTTGGGAGGCAAAGGCAGGCAGATCTCTATGAGTTCAAGGCCAGTCTGGTCTATGCAGCTCCAGGCCAGCTGGGGGCTACAGGGAGACCCTGTCTCAAAAAGACCAAACAAACAAACACCCCACTCCCAAAACACAATTATTTTAAAATGGTGGTGCCTCGATTCAATCTATCTCAGATCTTTAACAAAGTTTATTTCTTGGAAACTGAAGTGAGAATGGAGGATCTTGGTCTTGTAGCCCAGCTATAATTGTCTCCAAGGATCCACTTGACCATCCTGGTGGAGCTGGACACAGATGTGCCTGATAGCCTTTGGTTTCCATGAGCATGAAGGGTAAGGGAACGGCGATTAAAAGGGAGAGTGGGAAGGCTGTTTAGCAGGCTGTCTCCTGAAGAGGCCACCAATTGTGTCTGCCGGATATTGTAAGGCTCTCAAGTCACTCCTGGAAATTCAGAGTGAGGTGGAAATTTACCAGCAAAGGTGAAGAGGAAGATGCCTATCCTACTAATTATGCCAGCACCCTTCCTGTTCTGTGAATCCACAGAAGTGACCGGAAATACCTCAGAAACTGGGATTAGCTTCAATCATTTTTGAGTGTCTTCTTACTTGAAAAAAAATGATGATTTCAAACACAATGGAAAATACCAAATGTGAGAAGAAACAGAGACTTCTGGCCTTGAAAGTGATGATCTTATAGAGCCATAGGACAAAAAGCTGGAGATGATATCAGTCACTAAATGTGAGGCAGGAAAGTGACAGTTCTGAATTAGTGGTAGAAGAGGCTATTAGGAAAAGAACTCCAACCAACTGTATGGACAGTAAGTATGCAGGCAGTCCATTTCAGCATCTGTGAATATGAAATAGTATTTTATACTGTTTTATTAGTCTGAAAAGCAGGTGTCACTCTGTAGAATGTTCAGGTTACAGCAGTCACAACATTAATTTTCAAGCATGTGTATTCAAAACACGTGTCTGTGTAGTTGCCAGTGTGAGAACAGGCCTCTCCTATGCACTGGGGATGTTTAAAGAATGAGGTGCAGTTCTTGCCTTCAGACAGATAACTAGTTTGAGTGCAATCACCCAGCACAAATGGTGGTAATTGGCCGAATCTTAAATGCAGAAATGATCTATCTTGAGCAAGAGCATATTGTGTCACAACATATAATTCCTCAGTGCTCTGCTCCTCTCTGCCGAGAGACTGCTAATCAAAATCTGCTTTGTTCTCATCTAAGTAGCAGGTGGGTCTGTTACAAATCTTTGCCTTTATGAAGCTGAATTTATCACTGTGTCAGTGAAATAATGCAAAGAACTACAAAGGCCTGAGCAGAAGGAGCTGCAACCGAGATGTCCAACTGCTATGGAATTCCACAGTGGCCTTAGTTTGTCCTTCCTAGTCCATCAAAAAAAAAAGATGAAAAAGGAAAAATGACAACAAAACAGGCGAAAAAGAAGAATTGAAGTAAGAGTTACAGGAAATTGTTTTCCTTTATTTCCAGCAGCAATCTATTCAACAGACATCCATCAAGACCTCCTTTGTGATAGGGAATGTATGAAACATAGAAAGGAAAGATGTGCATGCAAGATAGTTCAAATTCCTTTGAATTTCTGGGTTTTAATAACTGTAACTTTTAGATAAATGAACGCAGACATTAACTTGCTTGTGTTAAAAAGAAACAAATGCAGAGATAAGAACTGGGCTCATCTCTCCGATGCCCTGGTGCTCTTGACTCATTATCTTGAACAACACACACAGTGTCCACGGGATTCTGCAGGATTCTCAGAACTCCACACAGATCAGGTCCACCGTGTAACACCTGTGGGTGCCATGATCATCTCAGCATCAGGAGTGTGAGTCAATCCAAACCTCAGAAGCGGATGATATAGCCATGGCCATCAGGCAGAGTTCTCTTTTATTTGGGAGGCTTTCTGTACTTATAAAATGTAGGACTAATAAAATTTTCCCTGTAGAGAATGGGGTGGTGGGTGTTGGAAAGTGAAAACACTGTGTACAAGGAGTGAGCTTATTCAGCAGCCCAGGGATGTGTTGGGAGAACTTTTCCTGTTGTGTGGACATCTCATAACCGGAAGGCCTCTGATGCTCAGCCCTGTGGCACGATGACCATATGCCAAGAAACACTCCTGCTCTATGGAGAGCCAGATTGTCAGAAACTCCTCCAAGGCCGGACAGATGCCAGCATCCCCACCACTGTCCCTGATCAGACAGAAACAGTCTTGCCAGCTGGCACTGCTGCCTCTTCCAGCCATACTCTGATCTCAGAAAAGAAACAGGGTTGTAGCACTAATGCCTCTTGCCATTCCCACTGTGGTCCTGAACTGAGGGCTTGGTTAATGGATGGGGAAAGAAGTAAAAAAATGAGGCTACAGAAGGACAGGGAAAGCCTCTGGTCTTCTCCTTCTGTGTCTGGGGGCTGTATTTTGTATGATCTCTTATGATCTAAAGTTCTCTTTGCCTATAAAATGCCAGATTGCCAGTGACAATTATAGTTGACTGACTTCTGTGGTCAAGACCCCTCAGTAGTCAATGGCTGGGATAGAGCCACAACAAACGCCTGTTCTGTTACTTTCGTCAAGAAAGTGCTGTGATAATAAACAGAAGAAAAAGAATTAGTTAAATAAGGGTGGCAGAATTCCCATCCTCTGCAGCCCGACACTCCTGAAACAGCGCCTTCTCACCCAGACATGAGTACAAATAACACGTCAGTTCATGGCCAATAATCAAATTTCTATTTGTCTCAGTAGCAACTTTATCCTTTTGCCAGGGACATTACCAGGCAGAAAATACAAAAACTCCAATCCAACACATGTCAGATAAATGAGTATAGATGGTGGAGGAAGGACTAATTACTTTCCCTCCGTCTGACCACAGAGGTCAGCACAATACTTCATTAAACACAGTCTTTAAGTACCTTGAAGAGTGTTACAAAAATCCAAGTTCCAATGATTTTTGAACTCTGATCATGATTCATCCAGCATATGAAATTATAAAATGTAATTCATAGAAATTACATCACCCTCTAGCATTATAAAAGGGCAATATACATAATTTCAATTTAACACAAAACATTGCCATGTTTATTAGATTCTTGGTACATGAACTGTGGTATAAGGATGATGAAGATAAAAATCTCTGTACCAAAGAAAGCCACGTGAACAGACTGATAAAAAGAAATGGAGCAGTAAAATGAGCTTCCCCTCGTGACAAGAGCTCCCACACAACTGCTCTCTTCTGGGAACCGCTGGACACAAAATACATTTGCATTTTTAGACATATTCCTCTTACATACTTACTGCTTTCAATAGAGAATTGAGAAATAATTACTCTCAAACAAGAGGATCGAGCTCACTTCCGTATACTTAACTTCTCTTGTGTTAAATGGAAATACTATCAATGTACTAATACTAATTATTGTGATACATACAGAGGACTTATTCTAAGGTCTGGCTAGCACTCAATAAAATATTTATTCTATTAGTTACAGAAGTCATCATCATAATCACCATAATCATCACTACCAACACTATCATCATCATCATCATCATCATCATCATCATCATCATATTGATGAAACAGGACAATAGAGCTGGACAAAACTTTTAAGAGGATTAATTACCCCAAGCTTTAAATTTTTTTTCCAATGGGAAAGGAAATCCCACACTCTGTTAACTAATGTATTATTAATATTATCAAAACAATCAGTGGAAAAACAAATATCAAATAAACAAAACAGCATTGTATCCCAACTTCCAGTCTAGAGATGTTTCCCATAGCTAACTATTAAATAATAGGAATGCTTTCAGTGCATTAAGGATACTGCACAGTATCAGGGAGTGGAGAGTTTCGACCTCTTAGCACCTCTCCCACTGTGCTCCTGTCACATTCAGAGCACAACTTGACACTGCATCTTCATCTGTTTAGTTATCGTCTAACGTCAGAAAGAAAAGAACAACAGGTATCCAAACACTTCCATATACGTCCCCAGAGACTCACACGTTTCTTTTTCAAAGTCTTATGCACAAGTTCTATTCTTATATATTCAGCATTTATTAGCAGAGTCTCCAGATATGAAGGAAATTATAACGAACTCTAAGATTATAAAAACAGGACCATCAATGCCCACTTTATGTCAGATACTTTATTTTTTGTGTTCCCTCAATGTGTTAGACAACTTGTCTTTTGTGTTCACTTTAAAGTGCCACAGCTAGAGGCCTGCAAACTTTAACACACAGCCTCCATTTTAGCAGCTTTCTGGTTGTGCTCTGGCAAGATGGAAAGTAGTAGAGAGCCTGTCTTCGGCAAACTTGCCTGCCACGGTCCCAGTGGTGGCAACAGCCAGAGCCTGAACTTTGTCCATTAAGCACGTTAGAATCACCAGAAAATTTCATCCAACGAAGAGACAATAGCTCCAGTTCATCCCAGCAGCCACAGACACCAATAGCACTAACATAAGCCTAACGATGTGAATGGCAAGAAGGCTTCTGGGGCACTAGCCTTGAGGCGGTACCATCTTTCTGGATCTGGAAAATGCTATCTTCCCTGTCTTCTCCAGCCTAATACTTTTGCAAACTTTTCTGTAATAAATCCTTCTATGATTAAACTCCTTGTTTGGTGTTGAGTGAATAATGACTGATAAATGCACTTAATTTTCACAGTGACTCATCAGGCAGGCTTGTTAGTTTTTGCTTTACAGGTGAGGAAATTAACTCAAAATAGTTGAGAGACTTGACCATGTTTTTCTGACTAATAAATGTAAGGGCTAGCTGTATGAAGATCAGAGCCCCCTCTTATCTGACTTTAGGGACTATTGAACATTAACTATTTAACTATGTTAGGGAAACATTAAAGGAAATGTATTCTAATTTTGAAATCATATGTGGCAAATACACAGAATGCATAGACATAAGACCAGCATTGCCTGTAGGCTTGCCAGTAAATGGAGCACCTGATCCTTGCTCATGTCTTTGATTGACGTGGTGTTCACGGTGGTATCTGTCACACGTGCTGTCACACACATATTGCCAGGAACAGAAGGTACAAGGTCAAGTTGGAGGCATTCATCAAATCTTAGCTGATGTCTTATGGGAAAACACTATCAATACTGTAAAAGGATAACTTGTCACAGGAAGGATGAGGAAGGGAGACTATGCTGGGGGTTAGATGCAGAAGGCAGCTGCATTGCTACTTAGAGACATATTCCACAAGGCTAAAATGATGGACGCAGTCAAAATATGTGCATGATGACATTTCTGTTCCCTTTCAAATTTTCTTGATACCACTCTCCCAACACTCAGTTTTGTTCTCAGAGACTCCAAACTTCCACCACTGGCTCATTCCCACCCTCTGCTGGTTGCCTGGGAGACCTCTGCCCGAGGGTCAGGTCTTAAGCAGCTTCCACCATGCCTGCCCTATCTCTGCCTGAAAAGAAAATCATTCTCAACAAAATGCTTATAGATTTTAATTGGATCATTTTTCGTCAGTTTTCTATTAAAAGATTTTGTTATAATTAATATCCGACTATATGTTCTATGTCATTGGCAGCTTGAAATTAGGCAGGCACAGGGTACACTTAGGCAAGTTTACAGCATTCAGATCTCAGTTTTCTTATCGTAAATCATTAGATGATTTTATCTTTACTTTTATGCCCCATTGGTCAAGCCTAGATTTTTATGTGATGTGCAGACCCTATATTGTCCTAATCCTTCAACCAAGACCTCAGTCCTGTAGCAATGCCATCAATTTCAAATGCCTTACTTGTTTGTGCCCTTCCAGACATGTATCAGAGTCAAATGTGTGTCCTTTTAACCTCAAAAAATGCATGCTACTTGACATAACCCACTGCTTGTTATTTTTATGGTTCACTTACTAAGTATGGGGGATGAATTAGGGGCATAAACAGCATGTTCAAACATGACAAACGGGCCCCAATGACTTAAAGCACTCAAGGTTCTTTAATTTAACAATGCTTGAGGAAGATACCAGGAAGCATCAAGGGTCTATAAAATTCAAACTTCAGAAGTTTTCAGCCATGTTGTTTGGACAATTTCTTTTTTAATAATTCAGCCAGTGTTAAAGGATAGATAATAATTCTTGAAGCGTTCCTTACAGTCTAAGGTATGCTGTTCCAAGTGTGAACTAGAAGGATGAAAATGATCATAGCTTTGTGGTTAAGGAACTAGGTTACCCGGGAGAAGTCCTTTAACTCATCTGTGCTTAGTTTATGCTTGAAGAATGAACACAATGATTATGCAGTCTTAGTAATATTACACTCAAATGATTTAGAATTGTACCTGTGTAAGTCAACTTAAAATATATATCTTTTATCATATGCTTTTCAAGCCCTTTAAACAGCCTTATTATTCATCAAAACAAAAAATGCAAGTAAAATTGTATCAATACAATGAACAATTTCTTAAAGCACTTAAAATAAAGTGAAAGAAATTTATTTTAATAATGCCTTGGCCAGGAAGGTCAGTGGTTAACTTCACCTTTTCAACAAGTTTAAAATTTGTCAAACTTAATAAAAGAGAATAATTTCAGGACACTGAAAAAAATGACTGCATGCACAAGACCTGCAGAAGATCAAGGCAGTTAGAATCCCAGCACGGATGGCGGAAGGGCTCAGGAAGCCCCACCAGTAATGGAGGAGCAACTGCTGGCCACTATGGGAGGGAGAGGCAACGTCTTCAGAGATGTGACCCCTGAGCAGTGACTCATAGTTCAGAAGATGGCGGTCCTATGCCCAGGCACATACACACAGCACTAAGTGGACTCGGTAAGTTTAAAACAAGAGCACATGAGGTTGGGAGGTAAAAGTGCTGGTGGTAAGGAATAGGAGAGGAATTGGGAGTGAGGGAATTGGGGATACATTAACTAAAACAGATGCATGTATGAAATTCTCAAACAATACAGAAGAGTGCCATGATAAGTCCCATTAGTATATATATATATTATATAGTATAATGATTTACCCTAATATATTAAGTAAATATTCTCTGAAATTAAGAAAAAGTAAATGACCAAAGGTAGGCGACAACATAAGAACAGTTTATCTCTGAAATGCTGCTAACTTCCCAGGGTTGTATGACTTGGGCATCTCCCTCCCTCCAGTGCAGGTCGACATTAATGCCTCAGCTTTACACCTGGTGTTCGAAGACTCAGTGCAGAGAAGGTGATAGAGCAACAGAAATTTCTGTGGGAAAATCTGAAACTGACGGAATCATAGAAAGGCTGAAACAAACTCTTCATTCATCCTTGGTTTACTCAGAATTCTGAGGGGGCGCAGCAGTGATCCAGGTAAGAACAGCAAAGCCCTGGAGAATGAAAAATCTGCTGTACCTTTGAGTCCATTTGTCAATCAACACGCGGCTCAGTGGGCAGTGGCTGGAAGCCTGACTGGATGGTGGAGTGTGAACATAACCTCTGTATATGTCATTGGCTGACTGTAAAACTACAAGAGAATGAGGCTATCAAACCCTAAATGGATGTGTTAGAGAATGCATACAACAGAGTAAAAAAAAATCAGTTAAGGCCCAGAAATATTTAATTATCTATTAATACAAAAAGCAATGACCCTTAGTGGAAAGAAAAAAAGAAAAAAGAAACTGACATAAAAACTACTGCAATATAACTCCATTGTCCAGGTTCTCATAAAATAAGTTACTGTTGTACACATAAATAATATTGCACAAAAAAAACACAGTCCTTGGAAATAGCTAAGAGTAGATATCACAGATATAGACCAGAATAACTAGTCTCCATGTTCTCAAATAGAAAGAAAAGAAAATGTATTCAAGAAGTGAGAAGAAAACATATCTGAATATTTTTATTGGAAAGAATAAGGGTGCAAATCCATTTTGGAACTTATTGATGTGTAGTCCAAAGAACAAAAGAACAAGTGTGTTTAAGTGAGCGGAGATCTGCTATATAGTAGCAAATATTCCCCACATGGACTGGACTCCTGTAAGTCCTATGAGAAGGGGCAAAAGGAAAATAGAAAGAAAATTAATAATTAATAAAAACAAAAACAAAAAACAGCCCACAACAAAACAAACAAAAAAGTCCTACTATAGGAGATTTGATTTCACTTGAAAACAGTTTGAAATAAAAAGAAATGAATATAAAGGAATGGAAAAAGTTAAACTAGACAGCAATAAACAGAAGACAGGATTCCTAATTAAACTTCACCCACCCAGGGCTCAGGGACCATTGTAGAAGGGGGGCAGAAAGTTGCAAGAGCCAGGGGAGGAGGTACATGACCATATGGAAATATTGTTACAGGTTCCTAGCACCTTGCTCCTGTGAGCTTACAGCAATGGAAACAGCATGCACAAGACCCATGCAAACTCAAGGTAACAAAAATCCAGCATAGAACTGTGTGAATGGGCAGCAGGACCCAATCTTAATTGAAGAACTATTGGCAGCTGATTAGTGCTGAGTAAAGAAGAGCTGATTTTCTTTAAGGGAGTGACTCTATACATGCTGAGTAGACCCCAGTGGATGAGCTTTCACTGGAGGACATCTGGGGACACTAACTAGACACTAACTAGACTCAATAGGCCTTAACAGAAATGACAGAATGCATGAAATCTAGTGAGGGGGGTTATGGGAGGGTGCCGATGGGGAAGAGGTATAAAGATGATTAATATATCGTGTATGAAATACACAAAAATTTAATAAAGATATACAAAAAAACTGTAAAAAATGAGAAGAAACATTATTACAGAGAGTGCATTTTTAATAATAAAAGGGATAGTATATTTCCTTGTAAAGCCCTAGTTATACAATCTAAGCTCCTAAGCACAAGAATGGCTACAGAGGGGCATCTGGGGATTTTTTTTGTAGCATGAACATCTCTGAACCTTGATTTCGATAATAGTGCAACATTGCTCTCATTACTGCATAGAAAGGAAGCTATACAAAGTAAATAAAGAAACAAAGAAATGAGAGGAAGATGACCCTATCCCACAAAGTGCTAACATACAGTGGACACATATTGGGGAACAGGCACCTGTCTATAGGTGCTCTATTATAGAAGCAGTTAGGGTCCTCTAAAGTCAGTGTGCAAGTACTCTTCTAGCTGCCACATCTCACAAGACCTAAAAAGAGATGCTCTTTATTTAGGGAGCATGGCTCACAGCTGGGTTGTTCTTTGGAGTCACAACCTGCCCACAGTGTTCCTTGCTGGTGATTCTTGGGACTCCCCATTGTCCTGTGCTGCTAATCTCAGGATCTAGGACAGAAGGGATCCCCAGGGCAGGACACTAGGAAAGGTCCAGACTGCTGTTTATATAGGTCTGGGCTAAGTAAGGCCCATTCTGACTGGGATATGTATTCTCAATGATTCTAGTCACTAGAGATTTTCTGTCAAAGAAGGTGCTCCAGAATTGAATGCCCCTTGAAAAGGACCAGGGCCAGTGAGGCAACATTGATGCATATACATTCTACTTGACTAATTTGGTTTACAAGTAATTTCTTCAAACAAGTGAAATCTATATTTGGCCTCAATCACTGCATTTAAAATAATATTTTAGGGTTACTTATTTAACAAATGTAGCAACTGCTATTTGCAGTTATGATTTTAATTGCAATCATATTTATTTCATTAATATAATGAGCTTGTGAAGTAGATACTGATGTCTGTTCCTATTATCCCTTTCAGCTTTTAAAAATGAGGAAACAGAGAGAGGCTAAGGAACATACTCTTATTTACATAGCATTTAATCTCAAGGACGCTGGTTCTCTAATACCATTCTATGTAAATTAAAACCAAAATCCACATGAATATATTCATTATTTCAAACCAAATAATCTTTCCAAAATATCAGTTTCATCCAATATAAACCAAAACACAAGGGCTGGAGAGATGGCTCAGCAGTTAAGAGCGCTGGTTACTCTTGCAGAGGACCCTGGTTTGGTTCCGAGCACCCACATGATGGCTGACAACCATCCATAACTCCAGTTCTAGGGGATCTGATGCCTTTTCTGATCTTCGCAGGCATTGCATGACACAAGTGCTCTTACATACATTCAAGCAATACATTCATATGCATAAGAAGTAAAAATAAATAAAACATTAAAAAAATCAAAACACAAAAAGGAGGGAGGGATGGGGGAAGCAGAAAGGGAAGGAAGGAAAAATAGATGGAGGGAGAGAAGGAAAGAAGAAAGAAGGAAAGACAAATAGAGAAGAATGGTTCGGGTTTGGTAGTTAATCTCCTATTTGAAAGGTAGGTACAGCTTTACAAAGAGCTTCATGGCTATTCATTACCTAGTCCAGGTCTTCATTGAAATCACAGGGAAAAATGGGCATTTTTGATTTCATGGAAGTCAGCCACCGGCATAAAATGTCAGAGCGGGGCAGTAAAGTAATAGCACTTAGAAGCTGCTTTAGCTAAAAAGCAGTCTTCACCTGGGCTTGCAAAGACTCTATGAGTAGATAAGAGCAAGATAAAGCTTGAAGTCCTTGCTCTCACTTTGCATCTATTGCTTTTCCTTAAACTTTGGGTCAGATTCTCCCTCAACTCTGCGTTTAGACATGTTAATCATTTAAGAGGGTATTCCTCTAAACTTGGCACTCATCCCCTCCAAGGCCGAAAACACCAGAACAATTAAGGGAATTTCAAATTTGCAGGGACGCTTACAATGTCCTGGTACAAATCCCCAGGAAAAAAAAAAACCCTAGAGGTCTCCAGTCACTACCCTGAACCTTCCAGGAACAGCAGAGCCTAGGTTGACCACTGTCATGAAGCTGGCCCTCCTGTTAGGAAGCATCTGTCTTCTCATTGGGCACATGGCAATCACCCCCTGGTGGTCCCTTGAGCAGGTACAACTTCCTCCACCTCTGATGGAGAGGACTTCATAGACTTTGTATCCAACCCTGAAGCTCCTGTCAGTGTGCTGAAGGACAGGGTTACAGGGTTACAAGACTCTTGATCGTCCTATCCTCCCTGTATGATCATGCTGAAAATTTAATTCCTGCCCTGCCCTTCATCCTTATTTTGCATTTGGTTTCTGGGGTGTCTGGTCCTGATCCGGTTGGAGCCCCCAGGAGTTGGTCTAGCAGTATCTTAACAGCTGCAGAGTGCATCTTCTGAATCTGCCTTGCTGGGCTTTTCCATCAAACTTGACTCCAGAATTTTCAAGTCACTGATCTTCAAAATCAGGGGGGAAGTGGCTGGTCTGGGAAGACAGAAAGCTCTGCTCTGATGCAGTCTGGCCATAAGGGGACACGGAGGTTTGACGCTCCACAGCGGACAATTCTTTGACTCCGATTGAGGAGGCTATTTTCAGTAGTTGCAAAAGAATACCGAGGGTAGAAATGTTACTGGCATGGCAATGGGACCCATTTCTGATCTCTATGCTCCCTGTCATCAGAAGTTGATGACTGATAAACAGGTTTCCATTCAAGGATTTCCTTATGCCCTGGGCTGCTTTTTCAAATATCTCCAAAGTAAGGGGAGTCAGTCATTGGAGTTGGTGCTCCTTCATTAAAATCCATATGCTTTCTTGTGTGATTGTTATTTCTTGTAAATCTCCGGAGATGAGTGTTCCTGCTGAGTTTAATATTGTGCACTCACTTCTCTGGAAACCTCCCGTGCAAGATTTTATTTAGATTCCCATGTTATTTAGTAATGTTGGCCTATTGATCCCAGAAGTCCAGCCTTCTTACAGTAGCCTCCAGAACATTCCTGGACAGCGAGAGCTTAAAGTCCATTAACACTGAATCTGGCTTACACCATGAGGTCACCACAAAACTTGAACACACACTGTGAAGGAGGTTGTGCTGGCAGGGAAGAGGGCTGTTCTGAGGCATTTTCTGTAGGTGCTAATGAACAAGTTAGCCCTGTTGGCAGTGTTGAGCTTCTCTCCCAAGCACTTATCTAAGCACGTCCACATCTCCGCTTTCCACAAAGCAATGTTTGAGAGGCAGAGCTGTAGAGCAGTGAAGACCGGCAGCTTCAATTTTCTTAGAGAAAAGTAAGGGCTATTTTAATTGGCTGCTATTGGTATAAAAGCGAGGATTTGAATGAGTTTTTATTCAAGAATGTTAGGAAAGTCAAGAGGCGGGAAGAAAATTCCTATTCTCACTAGAAAATACTTTCCCTAAGGCCATAACAAATCTACAGAAAACCCACTTGGTGTACATAGTAATGCTTATGATGAGCAGGTACCTAAGGGCTCTTTGTGCCTGCAACTCCTTTCTGAAACAAAGCCAGTGGCTGTATTAACGACGTGTGAGCTTCTGTAAATTCCATGCTTTATCCTCTGCCCTAACTTCAAATGCCAGTCATGCCTTGTTCTGGGCAGCTAGATAAAATGCATTGTCCCCTGTTCTCTCTAACTCATCCTCCACCCCTCCTAGAGTGCACCCCCCCCCCTAGTGGTGCACATTTTAAACACAAACCAGCCAACCCAGAATCCACTCTCCATCTATTTATCATGTTGTCTCCCTGAGCTCATGATGTCTGTGTTTGAGACCAAGCACTAGCAAACCAAAGAAGGCCCTATCCCAATGATACAGACCAGCCATTCTGAAACCCGCTCTCTCTGCTTCACCCATTCCTTCTTGGGAAACCACAGAACAAGCTCTTGAGCAGATTTTGTCCCTCTTACTCTGTTTCCCGGCATTCTAGGTACCGTCCATGCTGAACCCCAAAGTGTGGCACAATCCTCCTCTTGGGTACTATGAGTATTCCAACTGTCATTTCAATGGTAGTCATCTGATCTGCTGACCCTAGTATGTAGTTCCAAGTCTATGACAAAGGTGGACTTTAAAACACTAGTTATATATTATGAAAGGCTACCTGCCATCTCTTACACATGATCCCAGAAGGCTGCTGGTCATAGATTATTGGTCCAGGGATGGCCATATATAGCACAAAGTCATGACCTATACAGTGAACAATGGTCCAGGAATTGGTTGCAAATGGACAGAGAAGCAACGGATGTATACATGTGAACAAACTCATCTCTAAGTGTTCCTAGAATTGTAAATTAATCTGTGTAAAAAAACAATCTGTGGGAGATTGTTAGAGCTGCAGACTCTCTGGTACCTCCCCAGCCTTCTCAACCTTTCTGAGATAGGATTAGCATCTTAATGAAAACCCCTAAGTGATTTTCACTCTCATTAATTTGGAAAGCTTTGCTGCTGTGGTCACAGGATAAATCTCTCTGCTTCCCAAGCAGCTGAACTCTGACTTCCTTCACTACATTTGCACCTTTTGTCATGGTGCAAATGGCATCTTTTCCCATGGCTGTTCCCAACCTGTGACTCCCCACAGAGCTAGCAGAGCTAGGAAGGCAGGCTTACTCTTGGGACCCATGAGACACACAGATTTGTTACAAAGACTCTCTAGTGGCTTTGCAGAATTTTCTTAGGAACTGACTTCTGAGATGTCTGAAGTGACTGACCTTCCTGCTCTCAGTTCTTGACTAGAGGTCAGAATCCAGAAACTTTCTAACATACTGTATTCTCCATCTGGGAAGTTTCCCCAGTACATTGTTTCTGAATCTGATCTTAAATTCTTATTTTTAAAAGCCTACAAAAACTAAAAGCCTACAAAAGAAGCCCTGAGTAGTCTGATGACAGTATTAGTGGTCATTTTAGGTGAAGACAGTAATGTCTCCTGGTTTAAGGACATGGATTGGAATTGTTACTATTATTTTGGACCTGTCAATAAATAGTTTAGCCACATGGATTAGATGGGAGGAAAATAATTCAACATAAAACCTTTCATCAGGCATCTATCAAGGCTTTGATTAGATAGTGTGCTTTGGGATGACCCAGCATTTCTGGCTACTTTACTTTTTCTCTGAAGGTCCATTCCCCTCCCTGCCATGTGGTTGCTAGCCCGAGGAGTGTCTGGCCTCCGTGCAGGCTCTAAACCAGCATGGCTTCAGGGCTTTTTTCCATCTCCTTTCTATTCTCCTCTTATAGGCAGGTGCTGAGTTTTATAGCTTGCCTGCTCGGAGGATTTTTCTTTAAATTCGAATGAGAATGTCCTAAAGCTTCTGTTTGAGCCCGTCCTTAAATTATTTTATGAATGAGACCAAGAACCCTGAAAGGGAACCCCATTTTTTCCCTGTATCTTTTCCAAGCAAATTGTGTGCTATGTATGAACAGCGATAGTTTTCACTGACTTCTGAGGTCCATTCACAATGAGCCGTGGAATCCAAGAGATGGTGCAGAGCTGAGGCTGACCAAAAGTGGTCTTCAGTGCAAAGGAATCAGAGAGAGGTATGTCCAGTACCATGACGGTGAATGTCTACACTGGATCAGTCATCCCTGTGATCTCATTTTCTCTTTGATATTCTGCAAGTGGGTATTAGCTCCATCTAAAAGGAGTCTGGGTTTGCAGGTGTTACATAACTTACTTAAACTGACAGCTATGCCACAGAAACTAGGTAGACTGAAAAGTGAAAGCATGCCTGTAGTGTACTCAGCTCTGTGTTATTTTTCTGATTTTTTCAATAGCATTGAAAATATTCCTCTCATGAGAAAGGCATACATATAAAATTACATAATGACAGAACCTGCATATACAGCAACATGGAATTTTAACAATACAATTTCCATGTGCCTGTGTTCCTAACACATATGGTTATTTGTACAGAATGTGAGACAAACTCAAAATTGGACATAGCTCTGATTCTGAACCATGGCCTGCAGGCGGAAGCAAGAATGGTGATGGCTGACAAAGAACATGGCGAAGGGTTTTGGGGAAGAGTGTGCTGCACAGTGCTGGCGTCTAAAAGTGTTTGGTGCTTGACTAGACTGGTAGTTACACTTGCGCATGTAGATGCTACAACTCATTCAGCAGAACTGTCTACTTAAGACCGCACTTCATTATCTACAAATTAAATCTTGTTAAAGTTGATTTTAAGTGAAAAAAGAAAGTCCCAGGGTTATAACAGTGCTTACAGATTATAATATATGGCCCTTTTGGAAGCATGATACTCTGCAAAAAGCGATGATACAATGAAAGACTTTGCTTTAAAATGTTTTTCCCTACTGCCTCTTAGGAAAGATGTCTTGCTATTATTATGATGCAATGATGTTTGCCATCTTTTAAAAAGTACACAGAGGAAAGGTTTTTTTCCAAGTACATTATATCTCATATATGAACATAAGCACATTGCATGATTTCTAAAGTACTCTACAGTTAAAACTCTATCAGCATGAAAAGCAACATTTTAACCCCTGATCCACAGAGAGTCATCATCTACAGGGCTGGGGCTGAGATTGAACAGCAAGGGTCTTTACATAGCAAGGATCACTTGAAGACAAGATATATTCAGCCCTTGATTAATGAAGTTCTTGATTATTTCAAGGATTAAAAATACCAATTTATTAAAATTGATACAACTATTATAATGTTATGTATCAAAAGTTATGATGAAAACCTCAGCTCTCTAGTTTACTGGTTTCACCATATTTTACTCAATCTACTAGGAGGAAAGCTTGATTCTGTAGTCTTATCTCAGTACCAAGGCCAAGTTCAGCAAGAAGCGAGCTTCGATTCATTCCGCACTTGAGGTTTAATTAATGAAATCTGTGTATTCCATTCACATTCACATTCATATTTCTTACCTTTCTGTCTCTCTTTTTTGCTTCTGTCTTTCTCTCTCTATACACATACGTATGTATGTGTATATATGTATATGCACATACATATGTATGTAAGTATAAATGTATCTCCCAGTAAGGATTTATTTAATCTGGTATAGTGTCTGGTTTAATAAGACAATGCTTGTCCTAGTTTGCTTCCCAATTGCTGTGACAAAACACTCTCACTAACACCATCTTGGGAAGTAAAGGGTTTATTTGGCTTACATCTCCTGGGTTGGTCACAGTTCATCACTGAGGGAGACCAAGTTAGGAACTCAGGGCAGGAACCTGGAGGTAGGAGTTGACGTACAGGCCAAGGAAGAACTCTGTTTACTGGCTTGCTTCCCTGGCCTATGTTCAGCCTGCTTCTCTTACACATACAGAACAACCTGCCCAGGGGTGGCATTTCCCACAGTGGGCTGGGCCTTCCCACATCACTCAAAAATCAAGAAGATGTCCTACAGGTAGGACCACAGGCTGGTCCAATGGAAGAAATTCCCCAATTGAGGCTCCCTACCAAAGTGTGTCAAATTGACAACTAAGCAATCTAGCACAGTGCTCAAATTCAAAATTATTATGATGAAAGGACATTAATGTTGGAGAATTAATGCAAAGATCCTGCTCTGGTGCACAAGCCTGACTTCTTTGGTTTCATCTGCTGTATTTCCCAACTACAGCAATGCATGGTTTATTGGCTTATGAGTTTCTTATATTTAGGTTTAGGAGAAGCACTGAGAATAGGCAGATCAATGCAATTAGCTAAGCCTTGATCACGGTCTTCATTTAATTCTTTCCTGTTTAAATTTCTCAATTCATCAGGGAGACCACAGCCACTAAAGCACTTCCAGCTGTGTGCACAGGAAGCTCGACCTCTTTGACTGAGGAGAGCCCTGCCTAGATTTCTGCACTTGCCTCTACAATGAACCACTGACTAACATACTTCGCTCTTTAATACTTTAGAGATGTTAATTTTCTTGCTGAACCATGATTAAAGGAGAAAGTCCTAGGCTATTTTCTTGAAGAGATCTTGAATTAAATGTAAATCATCTGAATGCTCCCTGCTAGAGCAATCACCTGGGGTCATGTATAATGAACCCACTGTAACTCAAACTTTCTACTCCAAGCAAGTGTCTTCTGAAACAGTCAGAGGAGACATCAACTATTAATAAAAATAAAATGAATGAATGGGAGGGGTCATTTTTCACAATGTCTCAGAATAAAACACAGTAAGTTAATTTTTTTAGATTATATATTTTGAGTTTTTAAATAATCTACCTTTACCAAAACTGTGTTTGCTCAAAGGGCTACAAAGTATACTGATGTGATATCGAAGTGGTTGTAACATTAGAATAAATTCGTTCTGCATTCTCTACGTACTGGGCTTGTATTCTATTCCAGGTCCGTCATAGAAGAGAGGCCTTGTATTCTGCCGAGAGGGAATTTCCTCAGACTGTGGAATTGTCTTCTTTTCAGCATATGAATGTTCTTCAGTGTTGATAAGAAGATGCATTTTTATACACCAATTGTATCGAATGCCCAAGGGAACTAGATGTAGTAAACCTTTAGCTCTGATCAAAGTTGGCTGGGAATGGAGTGAATAGACTGCCCTATAGATTCATCTTTTTGTAGTAAATGTTACAAACCTATGTGGTTCTAAATGTTAATGGCTCCTACCACACAGTTGATTTTTCCCCTGAGTGAGATATTGGGATTTTTAATCTTATAAATCAAGCAAAATTTGAAAATTCCAGGCTTAAAAAAATTTATAATCTAAAAACCTCACAAGTCCTGAAAGGTACTAACCCCGTATCGCAGTACATGTTTTCAATAATCCTTCTTGCGCAATTACCACGTTCTAGGCTCTGGAGAGGCTGGAAGGAGGCATGGAATGATGGACTTGGTGATACAGGACATCAGTTATTAGGTGGGCCACACTTCCAGAAACACTGCTAATACATTTAGCTGACATGTGTGCAAACAGATGAGATCTGTTAATGAGTGCTTTTTGAATTCCAGATTCTATATGGAGAATTGCACATGTATCATTTTGTTTTATTCTCATAGAAATACTCATAGAGATCAGAAACATATAGTACAAGTACTTTGGGCCATAACATAGTGAAACTTCTAAGCAGGCAGTCTGCTAGTCATGCAGCTCAGTTTGGTAGAGAATGTGAAAACACACACAAGGTCTGACGCACAGCAAGACAGCTGTAAGAATAATAAGGGCAAGATGAGCAGGGTCCGCTCATGCAACTCGGGAATGGGCAGAAAATCAGAGAAATGAGTTTGAGAACACAGTGGAGCATTGTAATGAGGAAGGTGCTGTGTTCTTGCTGTGCATGTAAGCATTAATTATAATGTTCTCAGTCTTTAGCCAGATGAAAAGATCCGTAGCCATTTTTCCCTTGTCAGCACCGAGATACAGTCACACTTTCCCAAAATTCTGAAGATGGAATCAGTCTCTGTAATCTACATATGATCTTTCTAACAGAGGAACTGGGTGCTGTAACGAAATAGAGCAGAAGCAAATGTCCTCTGGAACCCACTATTATACACCATAATTGGTCCCATTGCTCCAATAACCGAGATTTTATTAGTTTTGTCTCATCTGCTCTTCTGGTATGTCCACAGGTACTCCTTCCCTACAAGGGGCCCCAAGCCTACTGCACGTTTCCTGGTAATTCTATATAGGAGTTCAGTTGCTTATAAGCCAGGTCTCCCTGGTAGTCACATTGATAGCACAGCTCCTCCATGCCCATTCCATGTTCCTGTGCAGTGGGCATGGTGATTCACCTATGTCCTTGTCAGATGTGTGGCCTGCCTCTGATCCTCCAAAGGCCAGAACACCGTGGGATTTCTGGAAGAAGTGGGACTTCTTTTCCTCCACATGGTGCAGCTTACTCTCATAGAATTCCTGAGACCCTTTTACTTCCCAAGGGCTGCAATCTCATTTTTCTCCTGTCTTTAAAATATTTTATTATTTTTATTTGTATGTATATGAGTGTATTGCCTGCATGTATGTAAGTGCACACATGACATGTAATGCCTGTGGAGGTCAGAAGAAGACATCGGGTTCACCTGGAGTTACGGATGGGGTTGTTAGCTGCCATGTGAGTGCTGGGAATCAAACTCAGGTCCTGTATAAGAGCAGCCAGTGCTCTTAAATGCTGAGTCAACTCTCCAGCTCATCTCCTGTCTTACAACTCATCAGAATAACTAACTTCTGCCTTTCCTCATTTTCTTTGTGATGAAATAAAGGATTGCCATAGTGAGTTCAGATAATCAATAAACAAGAGGTCTCTTATCTCCATTTTCCAGCCCTGTCTTCAGTAACAATAAAGTATTCCTCATCTAATAGACCCAAAGAAGGCCACAGACCAGAAAAAATTGTGGACCTTAACTTGTGTGTAATATATCAGCTTACTCAAGATCATATCATCATCATCATCATCATCATCATCATCATCATCATCATCATCAAAGTCTCATGTAGTCCTGACTGGCCTTGGACTCATTATGTAGCTGAAGTTGATCTTGAACTTCAGATCCTCCTGCCTCTATCTCTCAGGTGCTAGCGTTATAGGTATGTACAACTACATACAGTTTATGCAGTGCTGGAAATCAAGCTTCATGCATGCTAGGTAAGTAATCTACCTACTGAATTACATCTCTAGCCCCTTGTTCCAGATTATTAACTTGAGAGGATATGTGAGGTCAGCTCATCAGATGATTTCACCGAAGGCTAAGAGCATGAGATGGACAAGGAGCAGTCAATGTGTCAGAGCTACTTGGGGTTTTATTGTTGTTTTGTTTTTGAGACAAGGTCCTGCTGTAGCCCAAGCTGGCCTGGAACTCACTATATAGTCCAGGCTTCCCTTGATCTCACAGAGATCCACTAGCCTCTGCCTCCTAAATGCTGGGATTAAAGGCGTATGCCACCATGTCCAGCTTCTACTTTGCTTTGAAATCAATTCAAATATCAGAATCCTGTTAATGCATTCTCATATGTTAAAAGACTGTACATTTCCTTTTACAGAGATGTAACAGACTGGAACTAAGTCTTCTTAATTCATGTTTAGTTACCATGTATGGAACAGAACCTAAGGTTTGGGGAAGGATACAATAAATACATTCAAATGAGTTAAAGAGAACACAACATGTTTTCTATGAAAACATTCTGTGTCATTAGAATTCACAGCAGCTGTTAGCCGTCTTTTCATATTTGAGTAGTTTCTTTGTACAGTGGCAATGCAACTAGTAGAGTGTGGGGCAGAACAGTCCTACCGTGGCATTCGGCATCCTGCACTATGAGCAAAGTTAACTGCCACCGAGTCGAAGTTCTCAACAGAAAGGTTGTATTTAGCCTCATCTTTGTAGATGTTCCTCTAAAGGTTTTGTTAAAAAGGTTTATTTTAATTTTTAACTGTGTGTGTCTGTCTGTGTGGGAATGTGCGCATGAGTGCAGGTGTGCCAGTGGAGGCCAGAAGAGGGGACTGGATTCTGCAGTTGGAGTTACAGGCAGTTGTGAGCTACCCAAAGCGGATGCTGGGAATCGAGCTTGGGTCTTCTGCAAGACCAGTCTACACTATTAATCATGGATCCATTTCTCTAGCCACACCCTTTGAAAGTCTTGAGATTTAAAAAACTAGCTCTTCATAAAAACTGTATTTGTTTATTCTCTTAGGGCCACACTCATGTGACTTTAAAAATGGAAGCTGTGAAACCTTCCTGCTGTTTAATAAAGCCTGAGTGCATAAAGGTACCTTGGTCAACAACCTCTAGCTGTCAAAGCTGAACTACACTGTTTTCAAGGAATATCTTTTTAAAAGTAAGAAGTTCATCTCCATTAACAAGAGAAAATTCTTTATTGAGAAAAATATGTATTCTCTCTCTCTCTCTCCCTCTCCCTGCCTATCATCTAGCTGTATCTTCTATCATTGGAAGACACGTGTAGTTGGTACATTTTAGAAGTGAATTTATTCTCAAAGCAAGGAATTTAGGTAAAATTGCTATCACCAACAATGCAAAATTTGGGAGAGATTTACATAGTTTGCCAAGCTGAAAAAAATTAAGTCAACCTGAAATGTTTTTATGACATTAGATCTTTTGCCAGGAGATTGTTGAAGCAAAATTATTTTAAAAGTTACTTTTAAAGAGTTACATTTGTTAACTGGCAGATTTCCATTCTCTACACCAAACAGAAGAAGCCCAAGGTAAGAGATACTCTGTGGTGTGTGTGTTTGTGTGTGTATGTGTGTGTTTAGAGTTTTACTTTTATGAAGACTAAAAATATAACAATCTCCCTGTCTTCGTGGCAGTCTTTAATTGTATTACAGTCTGAGTTATGGGTTACCTATATTTATAGCAGTTTCTTACCTAGTGTTGGGTTGTAATCATTTGAAAATTATGACTACTCTCTGAAGAATGGCTATTTCTCTAAAGAAAAAATAAGTTATCCAAGCAAACATTTGATATTTTGCCTCTCATTTCAGATGAGCTGCCGACCCCAGCTGAGCTCACAAAGTACACATTGTAACTGCCCAGCAGTAACCTCTGGATGTATTTCCATATCCCTGGAGCCAGGCACGGCTGTAGGCATAAAAACATGCGACTGAATACAAAATTATCTTTATGGAAAAAAATTAATGAGAAGTTATAACTCTGTGAAAAGAAATCAAATTCATTTTGTAAACTGTCCCTATTCCCTGAGTATTTACCACATAACGATCACTTCAGAATCCTTCCAGTTACATGAGTTTGTCCTATAAATAAATGGATCAGAAATTCATGCTGTCAAAAGGGATCAAACACTGCCCATGTTTGCTAAACAAGTGAAGGAGAGAAATTACCTATATAATGATAACTATAGCTAGGATAACTTGAGAGAGCTTGCTACAAGAGAGAAACCTATACACAATAAAGCTGGTCATACATTTGGGAGTGTAAAAAAGAAACACACACACACACACACACACACACACACACACAGAACTTAGAGGAGGTTAGAAGTGGGCCTATAGGCATGTCAGAAGTGTGGCTGGCGGCCCTGGGCAGCATGTTTATATTGGTGTGTATGAAGCGCTGGATTAGCTAGGCTGGAAAGTGCATTAATTTCATTGTCAGGAGGCCATTTTCAGTCCTTTTCTATTACTCTCCTGGCTACAGGAGAGTGCTTGGTTGGAATCTGCCCATAGCTTGCAACATGAGAGGGTCTAGCTGAATTCGGAAGTCTTTGCTACCTCTGAAATTTTATCTCTTATTCTTAGAGCAAGAGTTCAGGGAAGAGAGGAGCAAAATGGTGTCTTCTGGGCATAAGACCACTGAAGTCATGAACTCACAGCAGCTATGGTTGCCTGGCTACGATAAAACTAGTCAACATTCTAGCATGGGGTGGGGAGGTGTTCATTAGCACCCACATTAAACTGAAGAGATATGGACAACTGATGGCTTCTGGGGCAGGGAGAGTCAAATTTCTTTAAGGTTGTAGTTCTTTGTAGGTTGACCACACTACAGTGGAAGCCCCCCCTCCCTCCAAAGTATATGGATACACATAGTACAACTTGGAGTCAGTGGGTTATTTAAAAAAAGAAGACAAGAGGTTGAGAGGTAGGGAGAGGTGGGGGTGGATTCAGGAGAAGTGAAAGGGAGGAACTGGGGAGTAAATATGACCAAAATCCATTGTATGAAATTATCAAAGAAAATAAAAACATTTAAAACATTTTATTGTTCTTCAATAGAATTGTCCAATTTCAAAAGATGTTTTACACCACAACTTACCAATTCCAAATTTTTCCTTTCTATTCTGTGATTCTGATTTGGGGAGAATGTAAGTAAGAATAGAACTGATGTAGTCAAAAAAAAAAAAAAGAGTCTGAAATGAAATGGATTCAGTAGGCATTTTCTTAATATGGAAAAGAAAATATCTAAATCCTTTATGAAAAAATTTGTAAAAGAATGCAGCAGAATTGCTAGGGAGAAAAACTATAATTTGCTTGTTAGCCTTGGAGGATCACAGCATTTAAATATTGAGAGGTTTCCAAAGTACGGATATCAAAGACACATGGAAGCAGAAGTGATGGATACTTGGGACATGGAGACTAAAGCTTCACCAATCACTGAGCTCAGGAGAGACGAAGTTTAATGACAACTACCCGACGGTGTCTCCCAAGAGAACCCTTGGAGTGATGGAAGTTTCACTTGTGTAATGGTTAACTCTGTGGATAAGAATCAAACAGACGAACCTGATCTAAGCCTTCCTGGATTCTGGAGTTATTGTGGGTGAGGGATCGAGGGAGGTTAGAGCTAACTTCTTGCCGATACCAGCAAGAGAGGGATTGTAAGTGGATAGATGAAGGTCCTAAGGAAGAACAAGTGGGCCCACTGCTTTGGTGCCTGCCAGTAACAAATATTAAACCTGTTATTCTTTGTGAATTATTTAATTTAAAATAGTGCAGGAATTGAAGGCCTTAGGCATTTCCTCCTTTCATGTTAATACTCAACATGAAAAAAAAGAGAGAAAGAAATCCAACATCTAAAAAAATCCAACTGGATGGAAATGTCATTATGAGCATACACTCCTAAGCACAGTTGCAGGGATTCAATGTATCACACAGAAACAGAGATGTTACCAAAAATTACATTAGGCTGAGCAATGAGTGAAAGAAGATAACCTGGCATGCAAAATGCATAATGACATGTCTCTCGGTTTGGGATGGGGATGGTAATGGGCCGGCTTCTTGAAGAAGGTGACCCATGAGGATTAAAGCACAAATGTCAGAATGGAGAAGTGGATCAGGAAGAATATTAAAGCACACAGAAGTCACGAAAGTAGAGGATGGAAAAATGGGACAGGACAGGAATGAAGCAGTTTGTATTGTCTGTAAGAAAGAAAATTGGTTGAATGGAATCCTAGATGGTGGAAGGTCCATAGAGGCACAACACTGGGCCATAAAAGGCAGTAGTTACAGAGGTCAGAACAGTAAAACTACTCTTGATATAATACTTGGTAGCTCCAAAACTTGGGATGGCAATTAAATATAGCATAAGGAGCTCAAAGTAATATAAGCTAACAGCATTGATGAAGGTAAGGGGGTATTAGGCAGGGCGGCCAGATGATGATTAATAGATGCTATTCTAAGGGAAATCAAATTAGCATTTTGCTTTTACTTGCTAGACTAGATCCTTGAGCAGTCAGGAAAATAAGGACACAGACTGTAAACCTAGCACACATATGATGGATCACTGGTTCATTTCTGATAAGGCACAGTATTTCAAACGAATGCGCTACTTGTTTCTTTTAATTGATTCATAGAAATAAAGGCATTTGAAGAAAAATCTGGCAACAAATAAAATTTTATTGTACAGGAATTAATTGTAAAGAGTATGCTATATTTGTAAAGAGTGTTTATGACTATTGGTATCTCTCCTGCACCTTATCAGTCTTCACCCACTCTATTATCAGGTTCAAATATGATGGTGCTAAGGAAGCTGAAGGTGCCTGATCATTGGAGAGTATGCCAGTGTTTAATTCAATATAACAAGCTCTGTTTAATAAGGCTGTGAAGTAGACTAATAAATTTTAAGCTGTTTCAAATAGCAAAGATCAAATTAGTAACTCTACGTTAACCATGCATTTAAAATATAATAACAATGGCTGTCCATGCATCTTGCTTAATCAAGAGACAGAAGGACTGACTTCTCCTGAGAGAATATTGTACTGTTGCTTACTTTATTTACTGGTTATAGTTTATATTTAAATTTTAATTACTAGTCAGGTGATTCTATAAAAACTGGTAGGGTACTATTAAATGTGAGGATTTAAGCTGAGATATAGTAACAGAATCATTTCAAGTAAAGCAGTGAGCAGCATATCCAGTGGGAGCACCTGCCCCTGGGTGCTGGTATTACTGTTTTAGAAAGATAACTGATTAAAACGAAAGAACAAAGTATTCAATAAACAAAATGGAGAGAACACAACCCATTTCCATTATGTTATTGTTTCTCAGACCTTCAGGCTTGTCAGAATCTTGGCTCACATCTGTGCAGCTGTGTTTCTCTCCGATCCATAAAGCAAAGGTAAGACTGGACCCCGGAGCTGACCTTCACCACCGGCCATTCTTTTATTTGAAGATGATAATGGATTTTACTTGTGGTGGAAGCTGTGAGAGCCATGTGCCCTCACTCTTACTCATCAGGTGTGTGGAGTGGTGTGACAGGAAGGGAGCAGGAGGAAGGAGCTTAGGATAACAGAAGGCAGACAGAGCCACATCATGCTTTATTGGCCTCAGAATCTTCTCTGATTACATATAATAAAGTTAATCTCTTGCTGACATTTAACTTGCATCTTTGTGGCCAAAATAATAAGATTCATTCTACAAGCAGACAGAGAAGCAATTGTTGAAACTATAAAGGAAAATGAAAGGCTTTAGTAAATTTAGGACCTAACTTCCTATAAATGTCTTTTGAGAATAAAAAGAAAGATTCATGCTTTAAGTATGATGAAATATGAGAACAACCACAAAATTCTGTCTTCCTTAGGTTAGTGCCAAAGTACATGAGATTGTACCTTGTCTTAAATAGCATTTTTCTGCAGCATTTAATAACTTCAAATAATAGATATTGTATGTAGTGCTTAGATAGCTTATCTAATTAGGTCCTGAAAATAGCATCTGTTACATGTTTATACAGAAGAAGAAACTGAAAAATAAATGGGATCAGGATGATGACCCAGGACTCCAACTCTTTCTGTCAAGCCCATTTACTCTCTTTACTAACATGGGATTAGAACTCTCTCTTTTGGAGGCACATTAACCCTAACAAATAAACATAATGTGTCTACAAACTTCACATATCATGGTATGACTTGTGTGGATTCAGAAGCTTTTCTCTTCGAGATGGGTTAGTTGATGATAGTGGCGTGGGGAGATTGACAAGCTTAATTGGGAAGGTAATGGTAAGAGTTTCCCATCAAGGAGGAATATTGAATTCTGGAAAACAGATGCAAGTTGGAAAGAAAAGGGCACTTTCCAAACTTCATCATTTTGCTGCTAGCCAGCTCTCCTTAACTGAAGTTGGAACTTGTTCTGAGATGAACAATGAGGATCAATGAGGTCTCCTTTAACTGGGTTTGTGGCAGCAGGTAGATGCATGAATCCTGAAGAAGCAGAAGTTTGCAGAGTTAAATGTGATGGATACAGCTAGAAATAGAGCTAATCAAGAAATTGCTCTGTCTTCCTCATTGAGATGCAAAGATTAGCTCAACCCAAGACCAGATTAGCAGTAGTATGGCCCAAAAAAGCAGCTTTCCTTTTTTTTTTTTCCAAATATTAAACCCATCACTGATTGCTTAATAAAATAGGGTAATCACGGCACTTGGAACACCGGGAGCTAGAATCATACATTGGTCTTTTAGGACCAACTTAATTAATTTCCTCCAAAGAATTTTTCCCCCCAAACTTGTCTGTCTTAATGATTTGTCTTTCAGTTGACAGTTAAGTTGGGAATGCAAAAGTCTTTCAAAGAGAGTCTATATAATTTCATCCTGGGCAATATAAGCTTGGCCTTAGCTTGACCTGTGCCAACAAAACTAACTGGTTCCTGGCAGCCTGGAGGAGGCAGCACCAGTCTTCATCCAAATCTGTATCTCCCAACAGCAAAACAGTGGTTTACGTACTTGAGAACACTGAGAGAAAAAGTAAAATATAAATAAAATATGACAGAGTCTGGGATCACATACAAACAACTGGATGGTCAGGGTAACTTTATATACTTCCCCTGGTTCCTGTTACATAAACTCGGATTAACAGACAAAGTCTGAAATAGGAAAAGACCTATCCAAAAAGTTAGTCATGCCTGTAATTACAGATAGATTTGGACAATAGTTTAGTCACAAAGAAAGATTGGTCTGTTTTCCATCTCTCTCTCTTGTTTTTCTCTCTTCTTCTATCTGACAAAGGAGGAAAAAGCATAGTTGCATTTTGTTCATCTTTTTTAGCTTATTGCATTTTTGTGAATTTCATACACTGCATTTTGATCATATTCAGATCCTACCCTCCATCTGCATTTCCCCTTTTTCTTTTCCACTTGATTCAGGTATTCTATTGTATATATATTTTAAGGCCCATTGAGTCAAATTTGTGTTCCCAAATGCCTTTTAAAAATATTTTATTACTTTTATTTTATGTGTATGAGTGCATTGTCTCTATGTATGTAAGTTTATCTGTGCCATGCAGTGCCTGTGGATGTCAGAAGTGGGCATTGGATCCCCTGGAACTGGAGTCACAATGGTTGTTAGCCATTACATAGGTGCTGGGAATTGAACCCAGGTCCTCTGCAAGAGCAGCCAGTGCTCTTAAGCACTGAGCCACCTCTCCATTTCCCCTCAAATATCTTTTGATGTAGGTCCATTTAATGAAGTCTGGTTAAGTTACCTAGCATCATGCCCTTAAAGAAAACTGATTTTCTCTCCCCTAGAAGCTACCAGTTGCCAAGAGTTCCTTAGTTCGTGTTGGGGCTTCTTTCCCACGTCCTCACTTCCATGCTTGGATTTTGTCTGGCTTGAACTAACATGGGATTTGTGTTTACTGTCACTATTGCTGTGACATATAAGTATATATAAGTACCTAACAAGCTGTCTGGAAAATTCTATTCACCACTTCTGGCTCTTACAACCTCTTTTACATCTCTTCCACAGTTATCCTTGAGCTTTTGGAGGCAGAAGTTTGATATGTGTGTCCTAATCAGGAATAAGCACTTTGCAGTCTTACTCTCTGCACGTTGGCCAGTTGTGGGTTTCTGTGTTAATCACTCTCTGCTGTATAAGAATGCTTCTATGGAGAGAGCTATAGATGCATTAATCTATGGGTATAACAATAAGTCATTAAGAATCATGTCCTCTTAGCAGGATAACAGTAGTAGGTTCTCTCCTATGGCTGTAACTTGTCTACCCAAAGGCCTGATAATCATCATCCAGTCAGAAAGTTGTTGGTTACTCCTACAACCTTTGTACCACTATTGCACTAGTGAGCATATCTTGCTAGGCCAGTTGTTAATATAGCTTGTAAGATTCACAGCTGAACATGGTTGGCAATTTCTTTTCTCTTCTGGTAGCATGCATATGCACTATGAAAGCTAGCCTGTAGAAATGAGGCTTAATTGTAACAACCTAGATGTCCGTTAACTGATGAATGGATAATGAAAGTATGGTACATTTACACAATGGAATAGTATTTAGCTGTTAAGAAAAAAACCAAAATTATGAAGTTCACATGTAAATGGATGCAACTGGAAAAAAATCATCCTGAACAAAGTAACTCAGATCCAGAAAGACAAATATTGCATGTTTTCTCTCATGAGTAGATGCTAGATTTGAATTCTTAGACATATATGTTTTAAGTGGAAAAATCTATAGAGGTCAGGAAACCAGTAAACTGCCATGTGGGAGGGTCATGGGGGAGGAGATAGAATGCAGTGATATAAACTGGGGAAGGGGAATAATGGAGTAGGAAGGGTTAAATGAGATGGAAAATGGGAAGGTGGGGCAGAGGAGGAGCATGTGGATAACTAACACTAAAGGCCTTTAGAAGAAGTCGTATGGAAACTTACACTAAAGTATATACATATACAATATAAAAAGAGATTAAAGGAGTTATCCTGTAACAGGGGACATTGCTCCGGCCAGGCACCGCAGGCTAACAAAGAAGGACTCCAAAGCCACGAATGGTCTCTTGCTTTTGAAGCTGTTGATCAGGGGTCCCACAGACCCCCAAACTGTACTAGCCATTGTCCCTGCTCTTGGTTACCCACAACAACTTCACAGTCAGACCAAATTGCTGAAGATATTACACACATGAACTGTAGAACAAACAAGGAGAAATCAAGCTAGTGCTCACCTCAAAGCACTGTTAACTTTGGTGTGTATTTATGCAGTTGGGTGTGTGTGTGGGAATTCAACAATAAACACTATTTTGTTAAGAGGTTCTATATTGTGTATATAAATAATTCAAATTTTCAAATGGCCTTTCTGCCAGAACATAAATCTTTGTAATAATTTGGATCCATGCATCTCAAACTTAAAAATGTAGGTGATAGGAACAAATTATGCCAAGTTGGGCTTGTCTGTGGATCTCAGGTTCAGATTTTAAAGTGAACCAGCCCTCTCACTATTTGTTAGTCCTGATCAGAGGTATCAAGATCAGTAAAAGTTTGGAAAACTGTGTTGGGATATGAAGTGCTTATTTACATAATTCTGAATATATGTGAACTTATTCCTTTCATAAGAATTACAACTATAATTAAGAGACAATCATAACTATGTGCATATATAATTTTCTAATAGAGTTTATAGAATATGTTTATTGTCCCCTGGGGATCCTCAGTCTCTAGTAGGAAAAACACTTTTGTGTTTTGGTTGTTAGACTTAGCCTTTAATGTCTGTGCCATCTCTCCAGCCTGGAAAAACTCTTAGTATAGAGGATTCACACATTTATCACTTCCTCTGAGTGTTTGTTAGTGTCTTCTGCTTGACAAAAAATTAAGGAAAAAGTGAAATGAAAAGGAAAGAATTCTAAGTTAGACTAAATGATGAATTTGTCTGAAATGGTATATTCTCACTTAGAGGCTCATCGCCTGTGACAAATATAACCCTATGGGAGAGATGCAGGCAATGTGACTGGATGCATGGACGGCAGCAAGGCATGCGGAGGCCTCTGTTCCTTCTGCTCAATTTTACTGTGGCATGAAATTGCTCTAAAAATCTATTTAAAACACAAACAAAACTTTAAAATAACAATCTCATATCTAAAATGCACAAAGATTTCAAAGAAGCAATTTAACACAGCATCTCAAAGAACTATAAAAGGAAAACAAAATTACTAGAAGGAAGGAAACAATAAAGAAGGCAAAATTACAGTAAAATAGAGAAGATCAATAAAATGGAGAGCTAGTTCTTCAAAAGGATGAAAAAATGACAAGCTGTCCAATAAATAAAACAGTGAAGACACCACAACTGACACCGCAGCAATAGAAAGGCTTTCGTGGATTATGACAAATACTGTTAACCCATTTGACACATAGAAGAACTTGGAAACTTCTTGGTGCATTGCCTCAGCAACAATGAATTATGAAGAAGCATAATATCTGAACCAGCCAGTAAGAAGTAACAAGATTGTGGACCAGGAACCCAAAGGTCATAAACGGCCAAATCATGGTGATTAGGAGTCTGCAGAATGTGGGTCCCTGGACAGGACTCCTATATCAAGCTTCACTCATCCAGGGCTCAGGGACCATTGTAGAAGAGGGGATGGAAAGATTGTAAGAGCCAGTGAGGAGGTTCATGACCATAGGGAAATAGAAACCTACAAGCTCCTGGGACCCTGCACATATGAACCTACAGCGATGGTGTCAGCATGCTCAAAACCTATGAAAACTCAAGCAGACAATAACTGAGCAGGGAACTGGGGAAATGAACCCCAGACCCCAATCTTTGCTGAAGAAATACTGTCACCTGATTACTGTTGAGTGAGGAAGAACTAATATTCTACTCGACCTCAGTGGATGAACTTGCACTGAGGAATGTCTGGGGACACTAACTTGAAACAACAGGCTTTAACACAAACGACAGAGTGTATTAATTCTAGGGGGCTGGGAGACTGTGGGAGGGTACCAGTGAGGAGGGAGATATAAAGGTGATTAAGATAGATTGAAATGTTCTGTATGAAATACACAAAAATTCAATAAAAATTTCAATAAAAAAAGATCAAAGAAAAGGGTCCCATCTAAGAAAAGCCAAAGATCAGATAGCTACATTCTTAAGGTCTATTGAATATTCTTTAAAGTAAAATCACTTAATTTAAATTATTCCAAAAACTTACAAAAGATCTTACAAACATAATTTATAAGACCAGGATTACTCTAATACTAAAATTAGACAAGAAAAAAAATGGAAATTACAGGCCAATATCCTTAATACCACCAGATGCGAAAGTCCTCAATAAGATACTTACAAATAAAATTCAATAGCACACTAAAAATCATTATTCTCCATGCTCAAGTAGGTGTGATACCTGAGATGCAAGAATGGCTCAATGTGTGTCAGTCAATACATATGACATTAACAGAGTGAGGACAAAACTACATGGCCATCTAAATAGATGCAGACAATGTATTTGATAAAATTCAACATCACTTCAATATGAAAACATGGAACAAATTATGTATGGAAGAAATGTACATCTCAACAGAATAAAGGTCACTTACAATATGTCAACAGCTAACAATGCAGCGAATGGGAAAAGGCTTTCTGTCAAGACCTGGAACAGGAAAAGGATACCATTTTGACAATTGTCATTCAACAGAATACTGTGAAGGGCATTCAAATTGAAAAGAGGAAGTCAAATAATCAGTATGATGTGATCTTCTTGCAAGTAGAAAAACAACAAAATTGTAGAATACAAACTCAACATACAAAAATCAGAAGCATTTTTATGTCTCAATAGAGTTATTTGAAAAAGGAATCAAGATTGTTTACTCATTTACAAGTGTTACATAAATAAATAAATAAATATCTAGAAATAAGCTTAACCACAGAGGTGAAAGATTTCTATGATGAAAACTACAAAACATTAATCAATGACATTGATTAAGACATACAGAAATGGAAACATACTTGTGTTCATGGATTGGAAAGATGGATATTGGCAAACCATTCATACTACCTAAGAGGAACACAATTTTGAAACAATCTCTATCCGAATAACAGTGACATCCCTCATAAAACTAGGAAAGAAATCTTAAATTTGCAGTGGAAACAGAAAGAAAAAGAATTAGCACTGTCATCTTGAGAGAAGAAAAAAAGAAAACAAAAAAGTGGGAGAATTTTCACTACCTGCCTCTGTTAGTCAACAGTATACCTCAGAACTAGGGTAATCAAAGCAGTCAGGTATTGACATAAAGACAGATCATGGAACAGGATGGAGTCAGGCATCTGAAGCCAACTGAATTTTGGCAAGGTGTTATAAAAAGATCAGAGTAAGGGGAGTCTTTTCAGTAACTGATAATGAAGAAACCGATAAAAACAAACTAGAGTAAGGAGAGTCTTTTCAGTAACTAATACTGGAGAAACTGGGTATCTACACACTGAAGAGTGAAACTGGCTCCAACCACTCAGTTATAAAAGTCAACTCATTTACACATAAAAACTTACAGGCAAGAACTGAAGTTATAAAACTCCAAGAAAGTATGAAGAAATGTTTCAGAACATTGAAATGGACAAATATATATTTTAAACAAAGCACTCAAAGCACAGGAAACAAAAGGGAAAATAGACAAATGGGATTACAATAGACTAAAATGTTTACACACAGCAAAGGGAATAACCAGTAGAGTAAAAGAAAATTTGGGCATGGAAGAAAACATTTGCAAGCTGAACACCTGGAGAAGGGTTAGTGTTCAGAATATGTAAGGAACTAAAAAAAGTTCAATACCAATGATAATACAACTTAAAAATGGGCAACAGACTTTCTCAAAAGAAGACATACAAATGCCTAATAGCTATATGAAAAATGGTTAACATCCCTAGTTAGCATGGAAATGCAAAGCAGAACAAGGAAATACTGTCTCTTTCTAGCAAAAAAGGATTATTATCACAAAGACAAAGGTCAACAATGCTGATGAGGATGCTGAAAAAGAAACCCTTACACACTATTCATGGCAATGAAAATTAATGCAGCCATTGTGAAGAACATATGGAGGTTCCTTGGAAAATTGCAAATAGAACTAGCGCATGTTCCAGCAACCACTATCAGGTATCCATCTAAAGGAAATGTAATCAGAATGTCAAAGACACCTCCCACGATTTCTGTGCCAATATTCACAGGAGCCAAGAGATGGAAACAGCCTAAATGAGTTGAAAAGAAAATGTGTAAGTAAAATAAAAAAAATGAAATTCTATCTTTGTGATAACAGTGATGGAACTGGAAATGATTGTACAGGCACAGGAAGGTAAGTACTGCATGCTCTCACTTACATGAAGTGCAAAACTACTGACATCATGGATGTTGACTGTAGAGCAGTGGTAACTAGAAACTGAGGACAGAGTGGGTGGATGAGTTGTGAAAAGGTACTAGACCACAGGTTAGGTAGAGCATGAAGTGCCAGTGGGCTGCCATACACAACTGTGACCATGACAGGGGCTGCTGCATATTGCACAGTTCAAAACGCCGGACAGATTTTTAAATGCTTTTACCTAAAGAAGTGATGTTCGAGAAGATATATATATATATATATATATATATATATATATATATACATATACGTACATTGAAACATCATATCATGTCCATAAATAAGTAAACTATTAACTTTAAAAAGGTTTAAAATATTCTATTATTTTTATTTTATGTGTATGAGTGTATTGCCTGCATGCATGTAAATGGACCCATGTTGTGCAATACCTATGGAGGTCAGAGGAGGTTGTTGGATTCCCTGGAACTGGAGTTATGGATGGTGGTTAGTTGCCATGTAATTTCTGGGAATCGAACCCAGGTCCTAACAGCCAGTGCTCTTACTGTTGAGCCATCTTTCTAGTCCAAATGTTAACTTTTAAATGAATCAGTTAAAATAAAAAATGATAGATAAAAAGCAATCTAAGAAACAAAAAGAATAGAGGACCTTGAATATTTTCACGGCAAAGATGTGACTGATGTTTAAAGAGATAGACATGCTGAATCTGATCAACATTACACAATGCTTACATGCATCAAAACTTCCCATGGTTGGTCTATTCAATAAGAATAGTCTTTTTAAAAAGAAAATTCTATAACTCTCTTATAATCTTTAACTCATCTTACTTTTCAACATCATTAAGGCAATATGTTTTAAGATTTTTTTATTATTTATTTTTGTCTTATCTGTATAAGGATATATATGTATTTGCCTGCATGGATTTGTAACTATGCCATACGCCCACGATGCCAGCAGAGGTCAGAAAAGGGTAGCAGATCCTCTGGAAGTACAGTTAGAGATGGCTATTACCATTTGAGTGCTGGGAACTAAACCCAGGTCCTCTGCAAGAGCAGCCAGTGCTATTAACTGCTGAGCCATCTCTCTAGTCTCAAGGATGTGTGTTTGTGTGTGTGTGTGTGTATGTATCAGAACATCTCAGTCTTAATCATCTTTATACCGCTTTCCGTAACCCCCTACTGGAATCCATATATTCTTTCACCTGTGTTAAGGTCTATCGTGTCAAGTTAGTGTCCCCAAGTGACCTCAGTGAAGGTTCATCTACTGAGGTCTAGTCCCTCATTTTAGGAAGACTAGCCATTCTCACCCAAGACTAATCAGTTGACAATATTTCTTAAGCAAAGGTTGGGGTCTGCTACCCATTTCCACAGTGCCATGGTGGTTTTTGTCTGCTGGGTTTTTGTCTGCTTGAGTTTCCATGGGTCTTGAGCATGCTGAAACGATTGCTATAGGTTCATATGAGCATGGGTCCCAGGAGCTTGTTGGATTGTATTTTCATATGGTCACGCCCCTCCTCACTGTCTCTTACAGTCTTTCTGCCCCTTTTTCCACAATGGTCCCTGAGCCTTGGCTGAGTGAGACTCAGTATAAGAATTCTGTTCAGGGACCCACACTCTGCAGATTCCTAATCTGAATGATTTAGCCATTGTAACCTTTTATGTTACTGGCCCTTTGTCGCATGTGGGAGCTTCATTAATAAGGGCTGAGAGATTCATTGGTGTTTTCTTTACCCCTTGGTCTATATTATGTGAGCCTTGGATGTAGAAGTTGCATTGTAGAGTACTGCTTAGGCATGGGCAATTCACAGACACTGTGTGTGACCAGTTGTGGTACTCTGTATTAGTTTCTATCTGGTGCAAAAGAATTTTCTTTGTTATATGGTGACTGGGATACTTGACTGTAAATATAAGGATATATATTTTGCATCTAGTAAGAAGTTACATTAGCCCTGGGGAGCTCTCTAAGATATATGACCTCTTTAGCCATGTGAATTTGGCTGTGATTACAGCAGTACACATGAGTTTCCTCCCATTGAGTGGGCTCTAACACCAATTAGGCAGCCATTGATTGGTCCCAAGATAAAGGTGCCACTACTGCACCAGTGTTGAATACGGTGCCAGTCCCTGATGTGGTTATTTGGTTATGAAGCTGATGTTGGGCCATCAATTGATGTTCTCCGTTGGCTACTTGTATACAGTGCTCTCCAGAGCTGTGAGTCTAGCCTTCAGGGAGAGGGGCTACCAGGTCAGTTACAGTTACACCACAACCCTTGATTGCCTCCTAGAACTTGAAGGTAAGACCTTATTGCTGAAGACAGGACATACTTCCAAGGATATATTTTAAAAAAATGAATTAAAGCTCAAACCAGACAAAATTCCAGCATAGATATGGGGAAGGGGTAGAAATCCCAGTCCAGTCTGAGGAACTTACAGAAACTGATGGCTTCTCAGAGGGGAGAGATGGCTTCTTATAGGGATGGGATTCTTGGTAGCTTGTTCAGGCTCCAGTGGTGGGTATACTCAAGCTAAGGGACACGTGGGGACACAAATCATATTACATAGGCCATATTGTACATATAGTGGAGCACACTGAATTGGGCAGGAAACAGTGAGGAAGGTGCTTATGGGGGAGGGCATCTAAATACAAAAATTAAATAAAAAATAGAAAAACAAACACCAAAAATATGCATTGAGGTGGAAGGTGGGCTCGTGGGAGGGGGCAGCAAGAAGGGAGCAAAGGAACAAGAAGAGGGGAGGGAGAAGGATCAACAAAAACAAATTATGTAAGGGGATAACATGGTGAAAAAGATTCCTTTGGGTACTAATCTAAAAGTATTAAAAAATACTTCGTTATTTTTATTTTATGTGTATGAGTGTATAGCCTGCATGGTATAAGTGCTCCTGTGTTGTGCAATGACCTCAGAAGTCAGAAGTCACCGGGTCCTCTGGAAGAGCAGTCAGTGTTCTTAACCACTAATCCGTCTCTTCCGTCTCGTGTACCAGTCTAAAAGTATGTATTTGTAATGGTTTTTATGTATTTAAGAAGGATAAAGTGACAACATAAAACATAATTTAAATGGACACTTTGAATTCTGTACCATCTGTTGAAAAGAAGTTTCTGGATAATTGCTAACTTCTGTGACACAGAGTAGCTGCCCTTAATTGGTACGTGAAGGTATCCTTTGAATTCTGAACAATTCCTACTGGTCAAATACTCGTGGCCAGAAATCACACATTTTTACTGCACTCACTTTTCATTGTGGATAATGTCTTCATCACTGTTAGCTTGGTGCTTACACTGATCATATTGTTTGTTCAGTGTATTTGCATTTCTCCTCAGTAAAATAAATTACCATTGATTTCTCAGATGGATTTTTATACTGAATTACCATTGTTCTTGAATTGTTCGAATGTTCCCCCTACGTGATGCCACATAGAAAAGAATGGTCTATAAACTTCATAATTGGTGGTACTCTTGTGGCTGGGGGAAAGAAGACAATAATGAAAGTGATTTTCCCTCAGACTGGGAATTCTTTAATGTACAGTCAGGGATTCAGACTGGAAAAATAGAACATTTGACATCAGGAGTGTATTTAGGATTTGTTTCTATATACGGTCATGGGTGAACATCAGGAATAATACTGGGTTCTTATTGGGATTTTCTGTTTTTAGTCTTCCAAATCTTGACTAACCTTGATCATAGATATGCACAGAGGTACAGTGGAACTCATCAGGGATTTTAAAAGATACTATGAGGAATTTTTAGCAATACATTTGATTTCAATTTACTATATACCATTCTTAAAACTAAAACCAAAAGCCAAAACCACTTATAGCAACTAATTTTACAAACACCAAAGAAAGAACTCTTAACTAATCCTATTCTATTTGCTATAGTGTTCTAATATTTTCCCAAGAAAAGCAAATACTAAGCAAAAACTATTTTTATGTCTTTTCTATTTGCTAATATAGAAGAAAATCTAAAAACAAAAACAAACAAGTTTCTCCTTTGGTGTATGTTTGTATACGAGAGGCTGACTAATTAAATGATACTCACTTCATAATATACTAAATGTATAAAAAGTAAGTTATTGTATTATAAAGCTCAGATCAGTTGAAATATTTTACTTTTCATTTTGACTGCAATCTCTCCAGGACTGAGAATTCTGTTGTGATTCAAATCCAAATACTCAACTATTGATTGGGACTCTTGAGCTAAACACCTTAAGGAACCTGAGACTAAGCTTGTCTACAACTAATCACATCCCGTCCAGCCCTCAAGGTGTTCCCTGTCCACTAATGGCATTAGCATGCCAGCAGCCATCCAACCTTGAAAAATGATTCTTTCTGAGTGGTCTCTGCTCCAAGTTCCAATCCATCAACATGTGCTGTAAATGCTGTTTCTGAAATGATTCCTGAGGCTGCAGCTCCTGCTCTTGACAACACTCTGCTCCCTGTCCGCACCAAGAGCTTCTGGTCCACCTGGTATCTCCTTGATAGGAATCCTTCCCACTGTTTTCTGTTTATTTGAGTCCTACGAGCTCAGCTCATTTGCTCCTTCTGTAACAGCTTCCCTAACCTCATTGAGTAGAATTAATTTTCCCTGCTTCAGTGTTTCTGCAAGTCTATCTACTAAATAAATGAGCAAATAGACAGTGGTTAGAATTTGGTTGAGCAGGTGCCCTGGAAGTGTTTTCATAGAAGGGGTTTGGTCACTTCTGAGCCTGTGGCTTCTGGCACTTTGCCCAGAATGCTTAATGATTAACCAGGGCCTTCTGCTTCCTCATGCACTGGTTCATTCAGGGACAAGTGTTAGCTAAAAATCTAGAGATTAGCTCTCACAGTTTATCCTATGTTAATGACTTATGAGCTATTCAACTTTTCAATTCAACAACTGAAAAAGGAATTGTCTCAGTTTGCTTCTCTACTTTGCTGTGATGTATCACTTTGACTGAAAGCAGCTTGTGGAGGAAAGGGTTTATCTCAGCTTACAATACAGTTTATCCTTGAGGGAAGCCAAAGTAGAAACTCAAGGCAGGAACCTGGTAGTAGGAACTGAAGTAGAGACCATGGAGGGACTCTGCTTATTGGATTGCTTCTCTGGACTGTGTGCAGCCTGATTTCTTAAACAACTGAGGACCAGCTGCCCAGGGGTGGTACCACCTGCAGTAAACCATGCCCTCCCACATCACTCAATAATCAGGAAAATGTCCCACAGACATGGCCACAGGCCAATTTGATGGAGAAAATTCTCGATCAAAGTTCCCTCCTCCTGGGTGTCTCTGGTTTGTGTCAAGGTGACAAAACCTAATCAGTACAGGAGTGCATGACAGTAACACAGGAGGTCCCACTCCTAGATGAAGAGGCAATTACGAGATGCTGTGCGAAGGAGAATCAGTTTTCTCCAGGGCTGACCTCTTTCATAGGTGACACAATCTCAAAATCTCAAGTGGTCAGGCCTACAAATACATACAGACAAGCACCACTAAATATGCTCAGTGCGTCGTATATCTATATATCTATATCTATATCTATCTATCTATCTATATATATAAATATATATATGTATATGTAACAATAATCAAATAAGAGAACAGACAATTGAGAGGGAATGAGGGATTAGGGAGGAGTTGGAGTAGGAAGTGGGAGAAGTGGAAAAGATGCAGATATAGTACCATGTATGAAAATATCAAAATGTACTTAAAAAGTTATAAAAGTGAAAGAGTGAAAAATATTAGAGCAGAGAATGCCTATCAGGTATACTGCTCATTGCTTTGAAATCTAAAGAATGTTATTCTGTCAGGTAGAATCACCAGACCCAAGGATAATTGATATCTTGAGCTGCTGAGAGCCAATGGGGACAGATTTTTTTCAATGGCATTTTTAAAAGATAACATCCCATCCTCTTTCCCTCCTCAGTCTTTTTGCAAAAATTCGGAGTACCTTGCAAGGCAGTGATGTCCAGGAGTCTAAAGCGTACTTATTTAAATTCACAGGACCTAAGCTGCTCTAGGTTTGCAGATCTACCCCCGTTTCTTACATTTCCTCTTACCCCATTTGCTTGTCTCCTTGCTCTGGACACAAACAGGAGAGAAAGGGTTGTCTGAGAAATATAAATTGAGAAGAGAAAAGCAATAATCCTCCTATACTCTGAGTGGTGGGCGAGGCAAACACAGTTTCCCTTTGGTGGCTACTGAGCCTGTCTGCTACGAAAGCTATTTTCAGATGACCAGTCATATGTAAAAATGTTGTTAGGAATCCCCTGGCCCAAAACCATCTGTATGAGCAGGTTTCAAACTGTTTTTTTCATGGGTGTCTATAAGCAAATATGTTTAGAAAACATAAGACGTGTGCATTGTGTCTGTTCTTCCTTTAGGAAATTCACAGTTTGTATTTGTATACTAAAATTTTAATGAATTCACCAGGAATGGTGGCAAACTCCTTTTTTAAATGGACCATTTGCAATTTCATACAATACAATTTTACAGTATTTAGATTCCCTCCCTATCCACGCTTCTCTTTATTGCCCCCTGCCCGATTCAGTGTCTCTGTTCTATACATATATTAAGGCCTATAGAGTTCAATTTTTGTCCCCAAATGTCTTCAAACACCTTTAAGCCCAGCACTTGAGAGACAGAGGCAGATGAATCATTGTGAGATGAAGGCCAACCTGGGGTGTTCTAAATAGTGAGTTCCAGGTCAGCTGGGGCTACATAGTGAGATCCTGTCTCAAGAGAAACCACAAAAATTTAATAAATTCTACAGTAGATACACTGATTTTGTGATGTGGACATGTAAATGTAAGCAGTTACCTTTGTACTTAATAATACCATGTTCTGAGTTAACATGGAAAAATGTAGATGGAAGCCTGCTTTAAGCAGTCAACTAATGGCTAATGGCTAAATCAACTAAGGGCTAAACTCTTACAGACTGCTGTTTCCATAAATCCAAAGGAACAACAACATTTAGGTTTATAAGCATCATTCCCGAGACAATGAGTATGGGAACGGTCTAACTGCTGCTCTACTTATGCAGTATCTTACTTTCAATGTCTTCTATAATGGCATGTATTTTGAGAAACTGTTCATGTATCAGAGGTGGGAATGTAAGACAAACTGCAGCACTCAGACCAAATCTAGGCTACTGTCTGTTTTATAGATAAAGTTTTATTGGAACAGAGCCATGCCCATTAGCTTATTCATAGATCACAGCTGCTTTTGCAATGTGGCAATGGAGCTACAAAGTCATGACCATGAGTGATGGAGAAGCATAAAATACTCCTTATCTATTCCTTTGTAGAAACGAGTTGCTGACCCTGAATTTTAGGGGTTATTTTTAAATTAAAACCTGATGACATTGACCTTAGAGGAAAACCCCAAGGCTGTCATATCTCTAGACAAATGTAATTTCTTACTGTGTGCTAAATATGAATCCCTGTATGTACAAACAAGTTGCCAGTCACCACTCATCAAAGAAACTTCTTTTGCAACAGATGGAGACTATTAGAATTCCACAATTATTCTCACACAGAGATTGTCTGTGAAAAGCTCAACCCTAAGTAACACATCTGCAATGGAACCTCTATATTTAAGGTCCATAGAACACAGTGGAACAAGGGATAAACAAGGGGTCCCTCAGCTCTCATCACCAAAGCTTCCACATGCACCAGAGGGAAATGCACACAAAGGGCCACAAATGGCTAGTGTAAAGAGCGAGAGTCTGCAGAGTGTAGGTCCTTGGACAGGACTCCTATGTTAAACTCCATGCACCCAGGGCTCAGGGACCACTGTTGTGCTGGAATTTCATGTCCAGTCCGAGTTTTGGAAAGGCTACAAATTTTTAAACCACAGCACACAGCATTTTTAATTACTTTAAACTTTGAGCTTTATTTTTGAAGCATTTACAAAGTTTTCTTTAAAAAAATTTTAGAGACTTCTCTAGGTCCTACCCATGGTTAAAGTTTTAATCTGGTTAATTATTAATGCTCTTAAATTTAGCCTCTTCTAAGCACTAATGAAAAATCTCTATTTGAATTGTAATTAATTGGGAGGTTCTTGGAACATGCAATCTGGCTTAATCAAAAGTGAAAATTTTCATCTTCTCTCAATAAAGACAGAACTTAAACATAATTGCTCAAATTTCAGAACACTCTACATGTAAATTTAATAAAATAATCTAATACTTACACTTTAGTTTTTAATTGAAAGGCAGAATTTAATGAGAACTACATGGATACCTTGATGTCTTAGGTTAAATAACAAAGTGGCATAATACACTGTAAATCAAAATAAGTTTTCCACAACTCCATAATAGAACCTAGTGGCAGATGTAGAAATATTGAAATAAGCAGTGAAAATTTAAAATTCTGAGAGTGTATTCTGAGCATCTATAATTCTTTGCAAAACTGATCATAGTGTTCTAATACATGCTGTGTTCTTATTCCAAATATTAAAAGCTGTCACAACTGCTTTTCATACAGGCAACTCCATGGAGCTGTCCAGACAACACAATCTCCTTGTATTCATCTCCTCTGGCTCTTACAATTTTTCTTCTCCCTTCAGGCAGGGAGGGTAGGGTAGACGTGGGGGTGAGGGAGGGCCTGAATATGACCAAAATACATGATATGAAATTCTCAAAGAACCAATAAATTATTTAAAATATATTGCAAAAATACTTTAAAAGTAACAAGCCCAAAGAACCAATTTTAAGTGTACACCTGATTATGTATGAAAAAAATCTTTCTTATGACTGTTTGTTAGGAATAGCCAGGAGAGTGCTTGGCAGCACTTCCGCACACGGAGGATGCCAGGCTTTATAAGAGAGCTTATTTCTACTGGGACTCCAGGAATAAGATCATTTAATCCTAGAGAAACTTACACTTGGAGAGAATTGCGATGAATTCATAGACATGAATGAAGTGCCATGCAAGTCAGTTTATAATCTATTGACATTGGAATTCCAGCTAGTGTTTGTAAAAGATTATTATTATACCATAGACTTTTGGATGAGATTTTTTTCCTGTCTATTGTTTTTTCAGATAATGTAGAAACTGTTGTCAACATTTGTGATGAAGTTGTTGGGATTCAGAGAGCTTAATCTTGCAGAGGGTTCAAATACTATGTACATGATTAAGAATTAAGTCTTCAAGACTAGGTCCTTGTAAATATGCCCTTGTAAATATGGAGAAACTCACTGATAACAGAAAATTTAAATATGGCTGTTATCTGAAGTGTCTGTGTTACTTAATCCTTTGGATTCAATTAATGCAAAGCTAAAGGGAACATGAAGGAACACGTCTTGTGAAACGACCTGGCAGCCCACACTTCCTGGCCAAATTCAGCTCATGATGGGATCTCCAATGGGAGACCTGGACAGAAAATGCCATATGTAAAGCTAAAAAAGAAAAGAAAAGGCAGATCCAAGGATTCAGATTTTGACAAGTAAAATTGGAAACAATTCGTTCTGTGTCTTCTAAGGCTGATGACTTCAAAGTGAACAGGAACAATCAGAAAAGAAATAAGGGGAAAGGAGGATTTACAGCATACAAAGCAAGTGTGTGGAAAATTGAAAGAGGACCAGAAAGGCAAAGTGAAAATAATAGAAGGTCGAGGGGCTTAAGAGCAGTGCTCCCCTATCGGAATTATAAGTAGTGTGGAAAGCTTGAACTTAAACTTCAGCAGGAATGATTTTGATCATGAGTGAGACAAAAGCTTTTCAAAAGGGAGAAGATTATGTCTTGGCTAAAGGGCTTTGGTAGGCTTCTTTTAAAACGTTAAGTTTTTTTAATTAATGGATTTTGTGAGACTGAGTGGGGTGTCTAGGCAGAAAGGGCAGTTTTACTTCCTCTCTTACAGCCCCATCCCCACCCCCAGGTCATTCTTTGTAGGAGAATACATGTTCCTTCTATTTTAAGATACTCATTTCAAAGTGTGGTTTGTAGACATCTGGGGAGTGACTGAGACACTTTCAGGGGTCCAATATGTCATTTACTTTTCTGAACAAAACCCCACAGCATTTGTAATAGTAACAGAAATGCGATAAAGGTTTGTTTATATGTAAAATTAATGCACGTTAACATAAAAAGGCCATGCAAAATAAACTGCTGGTACTTAGGATGCAGGGCATACAACTGCATATGCCGTCATTGTGGCTATTACCACTGCACACTCAATTTTACATCGTTATAATTCCCACACTGCTGAATTTGAAATGAGTATGAAGTCATTCTGGAGCCCATAGCTCTCTTGAGGGAGCATGATGGAGCCCAGGCTGAACCAGGTCTGTGATTATGAAACACTTTCACTGACGAGAATATCTGCAGACTTGCTATGGCCATATCCACTTGCATTGTTTGCAGATAAAGAATTTCTCAGAACAATGAATGAAGGAAAATAGGTACTGGCATTCATTTTGCAATGACAGAATTCAAGCTTTCAAGTGAATATTAGAGTCAGAAAACGTTCCTCCATCATCATCAGCTTAGGAACATCCAAATGCTTAGAGTTTTCTAATAATGTCATTGAAGAATATGAGTTGCTAATATTATATTAATATTTAACTATATTAATATTTAACATAAGTCAATGTCAAATATTTTCTACATGGTTAAGGCATGATGATAAAAAAAGATAATGCAAGGATTAAAGACTTACCCAAAGTACAAGCTAGACAAGTGGATTTTAAGGTAATGAAGATAGAAAAGTAACTTTTGATATATTCAACTGCAATTAACTGGGGGTTGGGGAAGGCACGCTACCATCATTTGCCAAGTTTGGGTCTAATATTAGACTTTCTAGTGTTAAATGTTTATGAAAACACTTTCTATGTTTTTTTACCCTGCAATATCTTCAAGTATTTAATTAAACAAGCTTATTGTATGATATTATATTTACAAATACATATAAGAATTCAACTATTGAGGCTTGAGAGATGTCTTAGTGGTTAAGAGCACTGACTGTTCTTGCAGAGGAAACAAGTTTGGTTTCCAGAACTCACATGGCAGCCAACAACCATCCATAACTCTAGCTCCAGGGGATCCAACACCCTCTTCTGACCTCGGTGGGCACTGCACAACATAGGTGCCTTATACACATGCAGGCAATACAATCATACACTTAAAATAAAAATAATGAATAAAGTTTTTTTTAAAGGACTCAATTATCTTCTGTGGTTAAAGAAATGTGCAAAGTGTAAAACATGCCATTTAAAAAAACTCTATGTTGTTTGGAAACATAGTTACTCTTCATAGAAATATCATTAGTAGCATGATTTTAATGTTTTTAAGATAAACTAAGAAGTTTTGGATTCTTGGTGACTTTTAAATGTAAAGGATCCTGAAATCAGAAAGTTTGAGAATCACTGTTTTCACTGTTTTTGCCCAAAAGGCTTTCAGGTAAAAACTTCCTAATATTTATCTGTTTCAATTAGAATAATTCAATAGGTGTTCTATATGTCTTGCATTTTAGAAAAAGATAAGCAATTAGTCTTCATGAACAGATATTACCAAGTACCATTAACATAGTATCACATGGGGGTAGAAAGGGGTTAAATAAACCCAGAGCTTTCAACTCAAATACCTGCAGAGTTCAGGCATATTACATAAATTAGGAAGACTAACAACAGCAAAATTCCTTCCATCTCAGAACAAAGCCTTTTCCACTTTCATGAATCCCTTCACACTATTCTGTATTTCATGCTAAAATATTTGATACAAACTTACACTTCAAGTAGAATTGCTTCTTTTAAAAGTTACTTCTTAAAAAAATTGCGTGCATATAAGTGTTCAGCCTGCATCTAAGTAAGTGAACCAGGCCCATGCAATGTAGAAGTCAGAAGAGGGTGCCTGATTCCCTGAAACTGGAATTATGGATGTTTTTAGCTGCCACACGGGTGCTGGGAAGAGAACCTAGGTCCTCTGCAAGAACAGCCAATGCTCTTAACTGCTGGACCACTTCTCTAGCCCTGAGCTGTTTCATTTTACTGGTACCATTAGAAAACAGTAGCACAAGTCACTGACAGTACTACCTTCTGACTTCTTCATGCAAACAGGGACCCTCTCTGGACCTCCTTCAACTGTGTTTCTCCCTATAGGAGAGAACCAAAGAGAGCCTACTTACTGACGCCTCCTGGAGTCCATTAGAAGAAACTCTTTGAAAGCTAGATCTGAGAAGTAGTTGCCAAATAGTTCTGACCTGCTCTTATCGGTGTCCTTCCCTGGATCTGCCTTGCTGGGGCTGAGTACAGCTATGGCTGAGGAGTGGGAATAGCGATTATGCTGTGGGTAGAGCTTGTACAAGCAGACTTGAGTATGTAGGATGGCAAAGAGGCTGAGAAGCAGAGTATGACTCAGGCTGGGGACTGGCTCTCATGGTACCACATTCTGCTCCAGTGCTTTGAGTGTCACAAATTTGAACTTAGTTCTGTAGGTTGTTACAATGGTAAGTCTCTCAAAGCAGAAATAAAAACAGTGCATTTTATATAACGATTTTAGCTTGGTTTTTAACTTAATTATTGAAATAGTAAATGTGAATTTCTATTTGGATTCTCTCTCTAAATAACATATAGTAAATATGACCCTGGCTGTTGATGGTTGGTCTAGGAGATCCATGCTCCCCACACTGTCATAAAGACAAGCAATTACTATGCATGAACAGCTATTAGTACCATCAAACACAGAGTTATAGTGTGGATAGGAAGGCTATGACTAAACCAAGCACCTGGAACTCAAAACACCTGCAGATTCTAGGCACATGATATAAATAAATATACAAAACCATCTCATTTAAGAGCAAACCTCGTAGGGCTGAAGAGACAGCTCAACAATTAAGAGTGGTTGCTGAGAAATCATGAAGACTGGATTCTGGGTCACAGCATCCACTTAGCAAGCCGTGTATCCCACAAAATGCCTGTTAATTCCAGTTTCGAGGGATTCAAACACGCTCTTCAGGCATCTGAATGTGTACACAGGAATGAGCACTTGTACATGCACACATGCATGCTTATAAATATTAAAAAATTACAATCTTTAGGGGATCTAGGACTGATGAGGGGGAAGAAAGATGGTCACTATGTTGGTGTTTTCTGTTTAAAGAGAACATGCATTCTCAGATGCAGCTGATGCTTATTAGACATTCTGACATTTAAAGGAATGTTAGGAATTCAAATTTTACTCCAGAAATTTCTAATCTGAAATTTTTGGTAGCAAACTTAAAATAGTAAACATCTAAATAGTAAAGCATCTAAATAGTAAACAGAATACTGAAAATAATTTACTTTGTAGTCTAGCTCTGGCCACTGTGCCTCTAGATTGTAATATCTGGCTATAAAGATAGTCTGTACCATCATGGGGTTTCTAAGACCTTTTCCAAGCCTCATCATTGGCACTATGATAGTAAAACCAACGTTGTCATAACAGATATCAATTATAGCACACAAGGCACTATGCTAGAACTACTGAACTCTTTAACTTGGTACTGCTCATAATTTCAAACATTTTTACAATCACAGGAAAGCTTTAGACCTGAACAATGAACTTTCACTCAGCTAGTATCCTTTACAATAATTCTTGTCAAGAAATCTGTTCATGGGGGCTAGAGAGATGGCTCAGCAGTTAAGAACTCTTTTACTCGTTTAGAGGATCTGGGTTCCACTTACAGCACCCACATGGCCACTCACAATCATCTATAACTCCAGTTCCACGATATGTGATGCTCTCTTCTGGCTTCCATGGGCACAAGGCACCCACATAGAGCACATACATACATGCAGGCAAAATACTCATAAATAAAATAAATAAAGTTTAAAAAAGAAATCTGTTTTTCTCAGCAACTTGACTGCCTAAGTATAAAGTACTCGATGTAGATTACAGCATCTTACCTGGTCTGTGGGGGGATTAAACCTTGGCACAACTAGCAATTAAGTGAGCTAATCTGCTTCTCATATTGATTCCAGATTTGTATTCTAGCATAGGCTTCCAGGCAAGTGAAACTTGAATTCTCTGAGAGACATGGGCATTGGACATAAAACCTTTCTACTTTCATGCCAAGAAAGTGACATCTCTTAATTATAACTCCTTTTATAGCTTTTACATAACTCCTTCAAATGGTCTTCTGGATGGGCTATAAAGTAGTTAATCAGAATAAATTAAAATTTGTACTTAGTACTAAAATGCAAATTAATTGCATGTTTTCTCCCAAATCTAGTCATTTGAAACATCTGGTCTATGTGTTTTAGTGTTCTATTCACTCTGATGGTGATCACTTTTGCAAGTTGTTAAAACTGCTTCTTACTTCCTCATTGTAGTCGTCCAAAAGGTACAGCTAATATTTTAGCATCAAAGTAGCTCTTACAAACTCGTTAGAGAAACAGTGGGTCCTCTTTTGTTCATCATAAAATAAAACAGAACAGAACATTATCCTCGGTCCACTGCCCCTCAGGCAGTGAAGCCATCGGCTATACTGTGAAGGAAGAGGAAACTTTTGAAGAATTAAGGGCATTAAGTACAGAAAATTAATCTTTCACTGCCAAGTTTTAGACGATTGCATATCAATTTCCCCCAGCTGTGACAAGCTTCTTTTGTAACATCTGCCCATGAGAAGAAAGCATGCACAGAAACTGTACGTAAGCATTGCAATATTTTTTTGATGATTAGAGACAACAAACTGATGGGAAGTTTGTGACTTATAAATGGTATAAAATATATATAGATTGAAAATGCTCATAACTTACTTTTAATTAAGTAATAAGCCAGAACAGATTTTCAGTATTTCTGAATAACGTGCATTTCAAATGACAGGCAATACTACATGTGAAGAGGCTCATATATTGAGTTCAGGATGCTCACATCACACCTGTTCATTTCCAGGCTCGCTCTATTCCATCTCAATTCATCACTGTCCCTATTTTGCATTAAGTGGCAGCCTCAACCACTTTTCCACAGAATGTACTCAGCATTTTACTCAATTACATTTTGTATTTGATTTCCCAGACTCAGGGCACTTAGATTCTAATGTCTATAAACCCGATGGGGGAATAGGCTGCAGAAATATCCAGATAAGAATAAACTCACTAAGTGTTTCATTTCTCATGGCTTCTTTTCCTGGACCTTATCAAACCTGCCATGATTTTCAGCTTGCTAGCACATGGTATCAGTCAACTACAGGGAACCAGTATTTATTAAAAAGTGGAAAAGTATGTAGTTAGTAAGTTAGAGGTTAAAAAAAAAAGCTCCAGTAGTTTTTTTCACCAAAATGAGAACGAATGAGTACCTCATAGTGACTGAACAAACGTCCCCCTCTTATTCTGTCCTCAGGCTTGAGTCTGCCTGCCTAGTTTCTAGCTCTGACTAATATGCAGGGAGCAATAAAAACACCATAAAGAAGTCATAAAGCAGTAAACACAAGGCTGAGGTGGAATCTGGACACAACAGTATCTAAATACATATGCTAACTTGATTCTCCAATGACACAAAATTCACTCAGAGCAAAAAGATGTAATAACCTCACTATGTCAAAACACATCCTTATGAAAATTCCCATTTGTTTACAAAACTTTGTTTATTCACTTTTCTGTTTCTCTTGTTAACAGGGAACATGAACTTTCTTTTTCAATATTTTATTTTTATATATTTTAATATTATCATACGAAGTAACAGGTTTCCATACGGGATGTTCATGTTTTATTTTGGTTAAACCCTCCCTTCAATCTCTCTGTCTCCTTTACCAACGGTATCCATTTGTTGCCAGTATTTTCCCTTCCACTTTGTTCTATTGTCTTCCTTCAACCTTGAAAGTTTCTTTTTTCCAGTCTCCTCAGCCTCTTTCTAGTTTCCTGGATTTCAGCCCCATTTACTACTACCTAGATGAATAAATTTAACAATTAGAGGCTAATATCCACATCTGAGAGTGAACAGACATATGTGTCTTTCTGAGCTGCCTTGCTTAATATGATGTTTTCCATGCTCATGGATCAGAAGACTTAATATTGCAAAAAATGGGTATACTATCAAAGTAATCTATAGATTCAACGCACTGTCCATCAAAATTCCAATGACATTCTTCACAGAACTCGACAAAAACAATCCTGACATTTATATGGAAACACAAAACTTCTTTGACATTGATAGTCAAAGAAGTTCTAAGCAAAAAGAATATAGCCAGAGGCACCACATTACTTCAGCTCAAACTGTACTACAGAGCCATAGTGACAAGCACAGCATGGTACTGCCACAAAAACAGACACATAGACCAATGAAACATAATAGAAAACCCAGGGATAGACCCATACAGCTACAGACATCTAAGTCTTGACAGAGGTGTCAAAAACATATATTAAAAATTTCACTGATGTGTTTGTGAGTGTTCAGCCCTTAACAGGTTAAAATGGCAATAAAATATGTCACTTGTTTCTAGCAGCCTTGAGATTGGAGGGGGAAGCAAGGCAGACACATGCAAAATGAAACATTTACAGATCTCTGTGCACACATGAAGTCAAGCTGTAATGCCTGATGCCTCCTTGTTTCTGATTTTCTAAGCTTCTTCTTCTTCCTAGTCCAGTTGTGTCATCCCTTGGGTCTTTCTGTCTTAAAACAGCTGTATGTCTAGAGCTATGCCTATAAATCTGCTTAAACGAACAATTTTCACTGGGCTTTCTTTTCATTTGCACACACTAAAATACTATTCAGCTGCTACCTACTGTAGCTGCGTGCACTACCAAATGCTGGTGATTTCAGTCCATATGTACTGAAAGTTTCCTTCTAAACGCTGTATAATGTCTTTGAATTCTACATTATTTTCACTACTTCTGTTTTTGAAAGCTACCAGCACTCATTATCAAACTACTTTTGCTACAAGTCCCCATTTACATTATTGTATCTTAAATATCCCCAAGGGTCATGTGTTATGAGTTTGATCCCTAGCTTGGCACTGTTAGGAGGTGGTGGAGTCTTTAAAAGGTGGAGCCTAGTGGGTTGTGGGTAACTGTGTCCTTCAAAATTTCTGTGGGATTCCACTACTTCTTTCTCTCTTTTGCTTCCCAGAAATGAAGTGTATGGTTTTGCTCCACCACACGATTCCTCACCATACACTCAAAACAACAGGACGAAGCAATGCCATGGATGGAACCGCAAACTGTAGCCATAACAAACACTTTCTCTATGAAAGTTGCTTTCCTCAGGTATGTGTCATAGCTGACTAATACACACACTACACACTTTTCGTGTTACCCCCATAATGCATCTACCTCTCTGTTTCCAACATTACATTGCATGAACATGGGCATATAATGTTTGTTAGTGATTCAAAGGAACATGTGCTTACCACCATATCATAGCAATCCAAACCATGAAACTACTGGATGTACCACATTTAAATTTTCTACATGCGGAGAGGTAGATGCCTGGCCAGGTATAACCCTTCCTTATCTGAGGGTCAGATCACTGTTAAAAGGCACATTTCAGTTGAATAAAATACCTCCCCCCAACTTTCTGTTTGTGGTGTACCTAAGGACACCTAGAGTCAAAAGGACTTGCTGTAAGAGGAAATCGGGATGTCCCTTGCTTGTTTGCCTATGAGAGAGCAATAAGCAGGGTGTTTCTTCTTTTGCCTGTGTTCATTTGGATGGAAGAGGTGTTCAAGAAGGAAGGAACAATGGGAGGAAAGTCAGGACCCCTATTCTGGTTGGTAATTAGATGTCAAACCAGCTGTCTGAGCCCTGGCTACCTCATTTACAAGATGATGGGTTTGGGCTAGACAGCAATTCTCAGCCCTGACTGCACATTAGAATCACCTGGAGATTAAAAAAGTATCGACAGTTGGATCCCATCACTAGAAATTCCGATTTAATTGGTCTGGGGAAGGAGTGTGGGTTCATCTGAAGAAATCTTCAAGTGAAGTCATGATCCAGAAGTAGGCAGCGAGATATTTTGAGTTTTCTTGACAACTTGAGCTATTAATTGTACTAGAAGTCAGTTGACGTGGGTGTTCTAACTTCATTCAGACACATTTTTCTCACACAGAAGGAATGCTGAGGGCTTCATATACAATTCCATCACACTCTGCTTCATGCGTATGCCCACTTCTAAACAAATGGAACCATACTAGTCAGCAATGATAGGAAATGATTGAATGCGTGGTGTAGTTTACTAAAGGGGAAAAGAGGATCTAGAGTGTTGCATGTCCTGTATGTCTCAGGAATTGGGCATAGTTTGGTCTCTACACGCAGGTTTATTCTTTCCCTTCTCCTAGATCCAGTGTTCACCAAGGACAAGGAGTCAGTGTCAGAACTACCTCTTGTGACTAACAAGCCAGGTGAAGATAAGCCTTCTCTACTCCAAGCCAGCTACAGTAAAGCCCATTTTTATTGGGAAGGGGTTAATTTGTTTTGGCATAGCACAGACAACTCACTCTTCCCAATTAAGAAATGAACTGAGTACCTTCAGTGTTTCTGTGCCTTTTCTCAAATTGGGATGATATGGACCAGTAGCTTTACACTATGCTCTGGCCACGTTTCAGCTGCCAGCATCTGTATGTCTGTGCTTCAGGCCAGAAGAAGACGGCTGATATTCAGCTCAGAAGGTGTTGGACTTGACGTTTCCTCAAACAGGGAATCACAGGACTTACCAGCTCCCTGGTCCTTCAGCTGTGGCAAATCTGAGGTCTGTGTATTCAGTCTCCTAGAGATGCTGCAGGGTTGGTGGCTGTGGTACTTGGCTCAATACATCTCTTGCTGGCTTCTTCCCTTCCCCATCTCACTCTGTGTTCATTTCCCTACTAGTGTTCCTTGAGCATCTGAGAACTAAAATTCTTGTTCTGGAATCCTGTCTCTGGTTCTGCTTCTGGGAGAATCCATCTAAGACAACAGGTCTGCCAGCTTTGGGGGGCACTCATGAAAACGAGGAAAAATATCTGTTTTGAGGATGAAACGTATGGTGATGATGATAATGATGGTGATACTAAATGAGGACATAATATGGTAGGAAAAGAAAAGTCCAGAAAAGCTACATGGGAAGAGATGGGTGTTGTGGAGTTGTATTAAATAGGTGGCCAAGTAGAGGGCATTAGGAAGGTGAATTTCAGGAAAAGATGTCAACATATAAGAGGACAAAAGTAAACAATTGAACCAGCCACAGCTTCAGCTCAGCTGTTTAGCTGGTTCTTCCAAAAGCAGAGAAAAGTGAAGGCAGCTCAGTTCTTTTGCCACGGTTTCTACTGTTTTAAGTCACGTGTTCTCTGTTGTCCCCCCCGCCAACTTGATACAGTGGATTAGAGACCAGTTCAATCCTAACTGCTTCCCTAATATTTATACTCAAAGTATCTTCTTTTTGAAGGGTGACAAGATTGCTGTGTTTTAGGGCAGAAGGGCGCTGAGCAATCACGTGCTTTCTGGGGAAATTCTTTGGCCGTTTGCATTGTGGTCAGCTTCGTATGTGCATTAGCATTAGTGGTAAGAGCCATGTTCCTTCCTTGTCAACTAAGAGAGTTCTCTTCTAAAAATAAAGCAATAACTTCATTCTGTCTTAAACAGTCTACGTTTAAATGGCAGCAGAACACAAATTTTAATGCAAATTTTAATAAATTTGATGACTCCCAGAGAAAGGGCAATGGAGTAAACCTAATTTCATTAACAATTGCTGCTTGCAGCAAAGTAAATGAAAAGAGAATTTCTGTCAAAAGAGACCATATTTTACGTCCTTCAACTGATTTATATGATCAGCCTGAGAATGTGAAACCCTTATACTTTCTAAGGAAGCCTAGATGGGGGTTGACAAGGAGGAAGAAGAGAGTAGTCTACCCTTCCAGAAACTTCTCTAGCACGATGACCTTGTTATTTGAGCATGCCTTTGAGTGCTGAGAAATAGCATTGGGGTCAGATCATAAAAGGTTTTAGAAAAGATATTATGCAGCTGACAATTCATACCAAAGGTAATAAGAGCCCTTGAGAGATCTTTAACTATGATCAGATTTGTGGTGCAGAAAGTTGATTAAGCTGCTGGGCCAGTAACAGAATGCAGGGCGGAAAAGGAGATTAGAGCCAGAGGGAAGAGGGCAGCTGTTTGGGAGGAAGGAGAGCTGAGAATAGCATGGAGGGCCGCTCATGCCCTTCCTCTGGCTGTGGAGAAACTCGGCAGAGGGGCAAGAAGCCACTAACAGGCTGGGCTGGGAGGGGGAAGGAGATGAACGGTCATGGCACCCACATGGCACACCTCTGCATGTGGCAGACGGATATTTCTAGTCATTATCTGGAATGACATACTGTCTATATACAAAGGACCTACACAGTTCACCATAACACGGATGTTGTTAGGGAAAGGAAGACACAGAAGACATAATGTAGACTTGCACTTATGTCAGATTGCTTCTAGACTGTACTGCCAGTTTGAACACTGGCCACGTTTGGGAGAGCACGGCAGCACGGAACACCTAGGGGCACCGGGGACATTTGGATTTGACAATGAGTTATTTTTTCTGGTTGGTGACTGAGTGATAATGTTTGCTTTATGAAAATTCATAAAGCTGTGTTCTTGTCTGTTTATCTTCTGTGTATAGTCCTTAATAAAACATTTAAAAAGGACCCAACATTTACAAGTTCATAGTTAATTTTAACTGCATAAAAGTCATGTTTCTTTCTACCATTAGAAAAAGAACACTCAGTGCCAGATAATATGTTTTGATGGCTTTTAGTGTATGTTGGAGCGGTGTCCTTAGGCCTGAAGACTTTGTGAGTATTCCCGTGGCTAAACGTTAAGAGAAGAGCAATTTTTAGAGCTTAGTTCTGAAAGGTGAAAGGAGAGAATCGAAGACAATTATGTGTTAGAGACCAGGGGAAATGATCATATCTAACATTTATCACACATTTGTCATGTGTCAGGCTGGCAAGATAAAAGACAAAAGTGTCTGCCATTAAGCTTGACCATCTGAGGTCCATCCCTGAGACCCACATGGTGGAAGGAAAGAACTGACTCCCTCATCTGGGTTCCACATATGCACCGTATAGACACACACACACACACACACACACACACACACACACGCGTGCACAGAGTAAGTAAATTTTAAAAATTATGTGTCAACAACAAAGCAGGAAGTATATATTTACATTTGCTTTATATTTAATGCCAATAAATTCAGGAAGTGGTTGTCAGTTACACTCATTTCATAAAGTCTGAAGAGAGCTTTTGAGACCGAAAGTTTCAACGTGACCCCACACCTGACTGAGTGTTAACCTTTTCACTACCCAGAGGCCAGTGGCTGGCACGGGGCAGGTGACTGCTTTCCTCTGAGTTTTAGTCTCCTCTGCCAAATAATGAAAAGGCATCCCAGATATGCTCCAAATGAAAACTAAGGAAACAAACCATCGATTGTTTGAATTAAACTGGAAAACCTAAGCCAGTGGTCCAGACATCTTCTTGGGGCTTAATTTATCACAAGTCCCATCTTCAGTGAGCAAAAATCTCAACTGTGGCAGTGTTGGCAAGCCTTCTGATGAGAAGAACCAGCACCCAGAAAATATTTCATCAAATTCACATCCCGAGATTCGCTCTGCTGTGCTGAGCCACGGTGAGGAGGGCAGGGGCCTGGAACATAGTTTCTATCACAACTCCTCAAAGTCAGAGTTTCTTTGTGTTTGCAATCAATAACGGTTATGAAACAATAAACACCAGGTTTCAGAAGACTGGGAACAGGCTTCTCAAAGGCACTATTTTTACTTTGACTCTGTTTGTTTAGTTTGTTTGAGACAGGGCCTCTTTGTAGCCCCAGCTGGCCTGGAACTCACTATGTATACAAGGTTGGCCTAGGTCTCACAGAGATCTGCCTGCTTCTGCTTCCCAAGTACTAGGATTAAAGGTGTGTACCACCAGGCCCAGCTTTTCCTTTGACTCTCTCTGCAAATGCTTTTCTACAAGAATCTAATATAGGATCAAGTCCCTTGCTTTCTGGAAACTTAACTTAATATTGAGATAAATTTTGAAAATAACATCAACTAAGGAATTAGAGAATTGGCATGTCATTTCAAACTTTACTTCCAAGTATGTCTTAAGCCCAATCTTTATTTTTTATTTGTTTTCTTTTTAAGAAAATACTACAGCCCCATCAGTTTGAGTATAAATTTCTAACAAGTATCTTAGCATGGGAAATCACACTTGCAGTCAAATTCAGATCCATTGTCTTTCAAAGCCTGAAAGAGGAAGGGTTTGGGGAGGAGCTTTTCCTTCTATATTTAAAGAAGGAACAATGGGAAAACAGGTTCTGTCAATATTTTCCTAGAAAGTGCTCAAGAAATTCTACTTCATAACTGCTTAAGAGGACAGTTTGGCAAAATTGAAAAGAGAAGACCTGACTATCCTACCCACACAGTATCTAATAGGTAGTTAAGGGGTTAGAGATAGTATGAGGCTTTGGAGGATAATGAAAGAGTTCTAAATCTAAATTTGACAAACTCTTTTCACTTTTCCAATTTTTTAGCTATCTCTAGTAAATCTTAAACATACTGCTTGAGAACAGCATTATAGTGGCTTGCAGAATATTCTAGACATATACAATGAACATCCCAAGGAGCAACTAAAAGTGAATTTAGATTCACACAGTATATTTAGTGTTAAAAACACCATCATAATAAAATGCAAGTCTAGTGGGCAACAGGTACAGCAACGCTGCTTCGGAGTCCAGAGGCTCTTGATGATTATCAAGGTTTCAAAGATACCGATAAGCCTGAAGGTACTACTTCGAGAAGATGAAGGGTGGGGTACGTGTGGGTACAAGTGTTGGGGGAAGAGTCTCTTGTAGGAAAAACAATTTTTCGTGAAGATGGCAACAGGGCAAGAGCTCAGAAGAAAAACGATGTCTCCCCAAGCTCCATGAAGCTCAATTAGGGCAATGCCACACCTTGGAAGCACAGTGCTGGGGCTAGCGGGTGAAAGTAAAGATTATAAACTGAGGAACGGCAGGTTGCAGAGGCTGCTTCACATTACCCTACGGAGTGTGCAAGTAGTGGACTGAGGCTGCTTCACACTGTCCTACGGAGTGTGCAAGTAGTGGACTGGGGGGTACCTACCCTGTGAGAGATGACGGAGCAGTGTCTGCTTTCATGAAATCTCCCAGATACTCTTAAAAGACTGAATCACTGTGCAGAGCTCCATTCCGTGTCAGGTGATGCTCCACATTTTAACAAGTCTCATTAAAGAGTCTCCAGAAAGCGAGGAATCGGTCCGAGTGGGCTGCCTTTGTGCCACTTCTCAGGAAGAAGGCTTCTCCTTCCGCTTTAGTCTGGGGCTCTTGCCAAAGCACCGAGTCCAAACTGTGCAGCCAGAAATCATTTGTTTTACACCAGGAACTGTGCAGGGATGCCAATACCGGTAAAATCAAATTAAATCTTATGTGTAGCCATGTTTTTTGGGCGGGGGGCGGGGGTGTTTAAGAAAATCCAAATAGAATGACAATTTTCCTAAATTTACTTGTTAACGTGCTGCTAATAGGTAATGCAACAGGCTCAGATAGAATCCAGGCCAGCTTTCTGCAGAAAATGTGTCATCCTCAAGTTCTCCTGTAGTGAAAAGTGCTCTTGGTAAAATACACTTACGTATCTTTATAAAGTGTGCTTAAAAACACTATTACTCTGGTTTTAAAAAAATAAAATGCATTATTCTCATTTGCAAATTTAGGTCACCTTTCACTGGGAGAAGACACACTTTAAAATAGCAATCATTTCTAGAAAGCACACATATTTAATTCATATTTTCTATTTCAGTTGGAAACATAGAAATCCTTCAAGATGCATTTAAGTAGAGTGTATCTTTAAAATATTTCTTACGAGAATTTTCTTCAAGCTGTGAATACAATGTCTTGTGATCTATAAACAAAATATGATTTTCTAAAGCTCCCCTGACTTCAGTCACGTAAAGAATCCTCAAAGGAATTCTATGTCCAGTGGGGCTTTATCAGTCTCCTATTTAATCTGTTAATAGCATCATTTCAAAAGGAAAAAAAGAGAAAAAAATACAGTGCATTTAAACCACTCAACACATTTAGACTGTAAAAATTAAAATATATTATATATTTAATTATGCACAGCAGAGTCAAAGGCATCAGCCAACTGACCTGATAATCCAATAAAATATGTAGAAGGCAGTTATGCCACGCCACAATAAAAGCTCAGGACAGCTGTACATACAAACTATTTAACATCACAAATACACTTAGCAGAAGCCACTCAAGGATAGCTGTCACTTAGCACTTCCAGGGAAAGAGCTATCAGGCTGATAGGTTTTGGGTTAAAAGGGAGGCTTTTATGAGAGATTATAAATATTGATTTCACTGAGAGAGTCAGAACAGTTTATGAGCTTGTGTACATAATATCAGTCTTTCCTTTTAAATCATCGTGCTATACGTCAATGGGATCGAAATGTCAAACGGTTTTCAGGGTAATCTTGAAAGATACTGGGAAATAATTTGGAGGTTCTTATTTCTTTCTTCTAGAAGTGCCCATGCCTTTGAGAACTCAATGATAATTTACAGCACAAGAGACCAGATTCTAGTGTTTGCTGATTTCTACTAGAGCGAGACACCCTCTCACCCAAGAGAAGGCTGCATTTCAAATTAGGCTTCCAATGAATGTAAGTTGACAACCCACAAGCTTATGCAGCAGGGACTAGAGTGAACTGTGAAAATTGAAAGACAGCTCTTGCCCTCAAAGACACCTCACGTCCTAGAGAAAATTAAAGGAGGAGAGTGAATGCACCAGAGCAGCAACATTTGCACAGACACATACTCTAGGGGCTCAGTTTTCCTATGAACAGTGTGCTAGGTTCAATTTGACACATGATGTATTTTCCTCAGTCTAAGTACTAAAATGTTCTGTGCCTCTCTTGCTGCTATAATTTGCTTGCTTTAAAAAAAAAGTTCTGACTTATTGCAAAAGGTTGTTAATCTGGTTACAAAAATAAAGAAATAAATAGAAACCTAAAAACAAACTAGAAAGATGAATAACCTAAAGTCAATAGTAAAGCTAGACTTCTACAAAAGGGCCTACTGGGTCTACCTCTGACCACACCATATTTGTTTAGAGAAACAAATAGCAATCTCTTCTAAAGAGCTGCCATAAGCATTGGAAGATGAGGACTACTTTCTAAATAATGAGATTACCTCACAGTGCATTTTATTGTCAGACAAACTGAGAAAATATTAATTACTCCAAACAAAGCTTTATTATAGTCTAGCACACAGAAGCACACAGACAGACACACAGGCATACAGATAGGCAGACAGGAAGACACAGACAGACAGACAAAAACACACACAGAAAGAGAGAGGAAGAGACAAACATATATGTACATACAAACAAACAAATGCACACAGACGATTCCACTTTTCCACTATAAATAAGCACAAATGCAGTATGAAGTCACCACAGATAATCATCCACAATATATTGAGAGAGATTAGTGTGCTTGCTTTAGAAGTGAAAGTAGTTTTAGGAGAATTTCTTTTAAATTTCATGTTTTTTCCCAGCTGAAGTTTCTCTTGCAATTCACAGGCATCTAAAGAAACAGAAGGCTTATTACTGACCCTGATCAATGAACTCATGTTAAGATACATGTGGGGGAAAGAGAATTCTTGAACACTGTGTGGGAATGAAATAGAACAGCAGTCATGGAAAAGTACCTGGAGATTGCACATAAAACTGGAACTAGAGCAGGATTTGGAAATCCTACTTTAAGTAGGTATGTTAAGTTGACAACTAAAGCTATCCAGCACAACTGACCCCTTGTGAACTTGACATACAAAACACATCACTATTAAACCACAACCTTTCCACTTCTTGTCTCCAAGATATGATGTTAACAATATCACAACACAAGACAGTACAACTTTAAAACTCCCAAAGTCTTTAACACTTTAGCACTTTATCAAATCCAAACACTTTAACAATTCAAAGTGTCTTTTAAAAGTCTTTTAACTGTGGTCTCCTGTAAAATCCAAAACAAGTGCTGTCTTATTTCAAAAGGGAAGAATTGGGCATACCTAAGCAAAACCTAAGTCCAGAAAATAGCTCAAGGTTGGACATCTGGGATTAACTCATGATTTTCTGGGCTCCAAAGGGTTTCAGCAGCTCCATGTCTCTGACTCTCCATCCACAGCACACACAGCTCATCTCCCAGGCCCCGGTTGCCTCCATTAAACTCTGTTGCTGCCTTGGTGGTCGTCCCATGGTCTTGGCATTTCCCCAAAAGTTAGGGTCTCCACTGAAACTAAGGCTGTTCCTTCACCAATAGGCTCTTCTGGCCTCTTAAGGTGCAAAGCCTCAGAATGACTCTGTGACCCCTTCAATCCTGGGGGTCTTCACTGCAACTGAGGGTGCACTTTCACTATTGGCCTTTCCTGGCCTCTCAGGGTGCCAAGCCTCAGTTGTTTTCTGTGACCCCTTCAAATTTTCAACACCAGAACCATGCAGGAGACTCTTCACATTACCAAGCCCTGTTTCCAGCTTGAGATGGAGGCTCAGGCCTCCTCTGGACCACAGCTTCTGTGTGCTGATCCCAAGGAAACAATTCCAGAGGATTTTGCCATGGTGATGCTGGTCTCTTGTTACTTACTGCTGATTTTCAGCTCCAGCTAACCAGCATTAGTTATCCCAGTAAAACAAAGGTTTCACTTCAGATTCTGGTCTCTTTTTAAGCACAGTTGATTCTTCAGCTCTAGCCAACCAGAACCCAAAGATTCTCAATTCAAAATATCACACAAACAGCCCTTATTGTCTCTGCTTCCCTTAGAAACTTCACAAGTCAGACCTCCATCATCTACAACTCTTTAAGCGTAACTGTTCCAAGCTCCACAGTAAGAAACTCTAAGCACTCAATGGCTCTTCTAGCCTAAAGTTCCAAACACTTCCACAATTCTCCCATGAACAACTTGGTTGGGTCTGTCACAGCAATATCCTGCTTTCTAGTACCAATTTCTGTTCTTGTTTACTTTCAATTGCTGTGATAAAGCACTGTGACTAAAACCAACTCGGGGAGGAAAGAGTTTACGTACTTTACATCTCCTGGGTCACAGTCCATCACTGAGGGAGCCCAAGGTAGGAACTCAGGTCAGGAACCTGGAGGCAGGAGCTGAAGCACAGGCCGTGGAGGAACACTGCTTACTGGCTTCCTCTCCTGGCCCATGCTCAGCCTGCTTTCTTATACAATACAGAACAACCTGCCCAGGGGTGGCACCACCCACAGTGGGCTGGGCCCTCCCACATCACTCAACAGTCAAGGAAATACCCCACAGACATGGCCACTGGCCAGTCCAATGGAGACAGTTCCCAAATTGAGACTCCCTCAACCCAGGTGTGTCAAGTTGACACTACAGTAATCCAGCACAAGCATTTACCCTGATAGGCTGGAAGTGCGTGCTGATGTCTGCATTCCCTGTTCTTGCAGCACTGTTGTTCATGATTGCTAAGTTACAATATCCACCTGTGTGTATGTCAGCAATGAGTAGAGAAAGAAAATATATACACTAAATCGGAGCTAATTGTCTTTAACATAGACATGTTTCCATATAGCTCTATGCTTGGGTGGCTGAAGCAGGGGAACTGTAGCAAGTTCAGTCCAACCTGGGCTACATAATGAGCTCCAAGTTAGCCTGGCCTGCAGAATAAGACCTTGTTTCAAAAAATAAAAAAGTAAAATAAACAGAACAAAAAGACAAATAATGCACGTGCTCACTTATATGTGAGGCCAGAAGCATACAATTCAGAAACAGAGTGGAATGATGATCAGCAGAGAGTGAAATGTGGGGTATGTGGGCTGATGGCCACTGCCACAAGGCTCTGGTGAGACCTAAACTGCAATCTGTTACAGGACGGTTACTACTGTTAATAGAAGCCTATTACAACACTCAAAATTGCTAAGAAAGTAAATTGCAAGTGTTCTCACCACAAAAGTGGTTAAAATATTGATATATTGATTAAATTGATTAAATTACTTCACAATGTATTCAGAAGTTGTAACATCATTTTACCCCATAAATATATGCTTTCTTGACAATTTTCAAAAAAAATTAAAATGTATGAAGTATGCATATAATTTTCAATTACATACATGTCAGGTATCTGAAATCTCTTTGTATAAGAATAAATTCTGCAATAAATTCTATTTCTGATCATTAAGTTCTAGGATTCATTTTCGATCATGGCAAAAACCAAATTGCTCTGGCTACAGTTGTCTTCTAGGATTCAAAAGTTAGAAACATCTCCTGCAGACAGGCCTCACTTCACTTGATTTTCACTTAATGGACTCATCTAAATCATCCTTGAACTTGGTTTTAATTTCTAGATTGTACTGCTTTTCAAGGTGAGAAGCGTTATATGCTAGTTAAGTGCTTAGAACAAATTTCCTTTAAGTCACAACAGGTTTTCTTTCACTACTAATTTCTTCCTACTCTCAAATTTCACAGATATGTTTCTATACATTGGCTTTTACACATTGAGAAGAGGCTTCACATTTGTGCTCAATGAAGTATTGCCACTGCTTGCACAGTTTCCTAGTTAATAAAATTGGAATATTAAAATTAGTGTCTTAACACCAGTATTATAAAGGCTTAGCTTTCATTGGCTGTTTTGGGGAAGATATAATAACAATACACATTATAAATTATTATAAATATAAGTAGTTTTTTCCATTTTAAATGCTTGAGAACTTTCCTAGGGATGGTCAAAGAGTTTTCAAATCCGAGGGCCATCTTTTGACCACACACCTCTATTGTTCCTTCTTTAGAAAGGGTTATTTCTTCTGGGGTTTATTTCTTTGTTTTTTGAGACAGGGTCTCCCTGTAGCCCCAGCTGACCTGGGTCTCATAGAGATCCACCTGCCTCTGCCTCTCTCTTCCTTCTTGCTTTTACTGATAATATTTCACTCTTTATCAAGGTCCTATACCTGTGGGATTTCTTCAGAATCTTAGCAGCAGTACACATGCTAATCAAACTAATTAGGAACTTATGCATATGAGTTCCCTTCCATTAAGAGTTCATGTCTTATCTGATCAAAATGAGATTATGAAGAGATAAATTAATACAGCAGAATTAGCAATGGAAGCCTGTAGACCTATTCCATTAAAAGTTCCCCAGTAAAAAGGATATACATAGCAATAAGAGATACACTTCACTACTCTTGTAAAAAAGGGCTCTTAGCTGGATTCATATACTCATCTATTCAATTGACTTAAAAAAAACTGAACCATCAGTTCTAATCTAATAGTCAGTAGATATGGATGAAATATGAGTTCTTTATTATAGTTCTTAAACTAAATCTTAGACACTGTTATATGGGCAGAGCAAACTGAAATATATGCTAACAAACTCTGACTGCTTGGCATGGCAATTTTGTTAGACATGTATACGGAAAAGGATCCATCAGCACTTCACTTATATAAAAATAGGTACAACTTCTCAGGAAACGTGTAGAGAAATAGTCAAAATAGATTTGGAGAGTTGCAGAAGAATTGGCAGGATTGACAGCAAAGAAAATTAGGATAAAGACTTAGGTAAAAGAAAACTAGAATACCAGTTTCAGATTTTTTTAGATTAGATCATGAATTATATTACCATAAATTAATTGATAGTCTGTCAACTTTACTTATATATAAACAATATAAATATGTACGCATTTTATAATATTAAATTATACCTCTGTTATTTGAATCAATTGGGAGTCATTTTATAAATGTAATTATTGCTAAGGGTATCAAGTTGGTCTCCTCAGTATGTAGGAGTGGGCAAAGTTGCTAAGTTCTTATTCATTTATCTTGGTGTCTGCCCTTGTTATTGTCTTCAGATCCTGTGAATCTACCCATAAGAGATTAAGTTCAATCTCAACCAGAAACAATAGTGGGATAGACTGTAACTTTTAATTTGTTATTTCATGCACTTTACCTGATTCTTGAGATCCAGTTTGGGACATGGTCGACCTCCATTGTAAGGTTTTTCTTTTAGCCATTTGGATCGAATTCTCACTCCAATCCCACAAGATGAACTGCAAGAACCCCAGCTAGACCAGTCACTTAACTTGCAATCAAATGGGCAGGGGATAACACATTCTTCTTGAATATAACCTGAAAGAAAAAGCTTTCAGTGAAGATGGGAAAGTCTGGTCCACACACACTAATCAAATTCCTTTTCTATCTTACAGCTCAGATGTCTCAACAGTCTTGATTCAGTGGTTTCAATATATTTCCATTAATGAACAGACCAGAGTTTTAGGTGACAGATAAATATAATTGCATTTGCACCCAATTTGTGCCATTCTGTTTATTTATGGTAATTCTGATATGGAAGAAACAGGTTGAGAAGGAATGAAGCAGTTCAGAGGTAATGATGGGATGGATCATTTCCCATCAATGAACTCTGTGTTCTCTTATCCTAAAATTCCTACAGTTCTGCATCTGGTACGAGGAACATGAGAGTGATTCTTTCATCTGCCTGTTATCCACAAGGTTTCAGTAATAAAGATAATGGTTTTCTCTTCTAAGAACTATGACTTAGAGGTAGATCAGAGATACAGAGAAGCCCCCCAGTACCCTTGAAAGTAGAGGAATAGTAAACTTTGGATTATGTGCAGGATTGAGCAACTATGGGATGAAGTGAGCTTCCGAGGGTCCAGCTATGCTGGGTATCACTTCTGTCTCCAGCACAGTCTATGGCTGACTTCACTGTTTTAATGATTACCTGTATTTATTAATGCCCAGATATATAGCTCCAATGCCGATCTCTCTACTGAATTCTATACTAACTATTAAGCTATTCTAATTATATGCCCAGATTCCTCAACTCCAACACGTCTGACACAGAAATTATCAATTTCCTCCTCAAGTTTTCTGATCCTCCTGTGGTCCACACTCAGCTGCGATGGCAGATTCCTGCACCCCGCTGTACATTCTTTGGTATTCAGTTTCCTCTGAGTGTGGGCAGGGACTGTGAATGTGATATCGTTTCATTCTCATAATTAGGTTAGAGTATATGGCCGTGGTAAAAGTAACTTAATAGATATAGTTCATGTGGCAGTTCAGTTGATTGGATTGGGTTAATAAGAATAGAGATGGCCCTGGATGTGCCTGACTTAATCAAGTACAGTCCCTCAAGAGAAGGACTGACTCCATTTATGTAGACAGAGAACCTACATCTACATGAAGATGGACTCTGCCGAAATCCTGGAGAGTTCGGAGGGAGAACTTCCTTTGGCTGGGATGAAAGCTCATGCTTTACAGCTCCACAGAACCCTTAAGCAGAAAACAGAGAGGCCAGGCATGGACTCCTAAGCCATGGAAACAGGGGTTTATTAACGGCTGCTTTGAGCTACAAATTCCATGACAAATTGCTACATGACAGTTAATACCCAAGGAATGATTCAAAATGAAAATCTCATATAAACCTAGCCATTCAATCGTTCTACACACACATTAGTATCATGAGTTCTTGCATTAAAAATCACAAACGTACCCACTGAGCCATACTTCCTTCACCTGTCCGTTGTTCATTCTCTTGAGATTTCTGATCTGGAAGGGCCCAGTGCTCCCTCCACTGACCTCCTTTACCCCAACTGTTCTTTTTTGGGGAACTACATTATACAAAGCAAAACACAAACTGAGCTTCTTTATGAAACATTTTAAGCAATGGTTTGCAACCTTGTCTATGGACTGTATCACGATTGCCAAACGTGCGCAATACACGTTTGGCCTTAATTGCCAGCTTTTCAAAATCTTTAGGTGACTCTAGCACAGTTTCAGTCTGAACACCACCTCTACTTTGTTTTTTCTCCTCTCCTTCCTCCTCCTGTTTCTTGAATTTTATTGTCACAAGCTACTCTGTCTTCTCCAATACCAGCTATATCTTTGCTTATACAAAGCAAGTTCTTTAACAGATGACCATCCCTGGTCCCTCTTTCAGCCACTCTCTTCTAATACTACTGATCGATCACCTTGTCCCAGGGTCCTTCTGCCATGCCAAGGTCAGAACCTCAGACCTTGAATAGCCCTCTGTTCTTCCTTCTCTGTCTTAAACAAAACTAACAAGTAGAAGTAAGAAGACGCTAGAAACATAGGTATGATACTTCAGTGTGTACTCTATCTTCAGGCAAGTACTCCCACTGTCTGGACAATTCTGAGTTTTCATTCTCTTCCATTATGGAGCTTTCAAACCTTCTCTAGATGACTTTTAACTTCTGAGACTTCACTTCTCCTATCCTGGAAACAACAGAAAGAATGGACCAGAAGTCCTCAAATTTCCTATGAATAAATCTATACACATCCCCAACTTTTTACGTATTTCTTCATATTAAAATGAACAAGGAGGCAAATTCTTCCCCCTACCTGAATCTGACTTCTTCAAGTCTGGTCTCTTTAACAACCTTACTTCCCTGACTCATTCATATTGATTCTCTCTCTCCCTCACTATCATTCTCACCTCTTCCTTTTATCTCTCTCTTTCCTTCTCTCTCCCCCTCTCTCATTCCTTCTCCTCTATCATTTTATTTATATGACTATATTTCTCTTAGAGTATTATTAGAATGACTTGAAATTATCCAAACAATACCAATGGACAAGCGAACACACCAAATTTCCTGATGGCAGGAAATTTCTTCTGGAGTTGGACTAAAAAGGCTTTAATTAAGATTCTTAAAATAATAGTAATTTATTATTGTTCAATAGTTTTAACTCTGCAATTATTTCTAATGAGGTTTTATAATCAACTAGGTATTAGGAACACAGCCAAAGTTACGTAAATACTAAAGAGACGCCCCACACACTAAATAATTTTATGGAGAAACTAAGCCACAAAGCGACTTCATTGGTTGTCAAATGAAAAGAATAGGACAGAAAATTAGAATTTACCCTCATGGCTCACATATTTCAAATATGAGAATATGAACATCAGAATATTTCACATAAATATATTTTAAACGTTTGAGTGTCTATATAGATCCTATTTTAAAGCACATTTGAACTAGACATTCTTTTAATTAAATGAAATTTTAAATCTCATTCGTCTGTACTTGCATACTGAAGGACTTTAATCAGCAAGCTTCCAGCAATAGTTTTTTCCTTTCCTCATGATAAGAAGTAAACCCAGAGGATCTTCATGAAAGTCAAAGTTATAAATTCAATGAGTATAAAATAATTTTGAAATTCAGCAAGACTAAGCAACAGTGACATTTATTTTTCAGGAAAATTTCCATGCTAGAGTACACCCCCAAGGAAAGTCCAGAGTGAAAACCATTAATAATCGTGTATTCTTATGCCTGACTCATAATTGAAAACATTACTTTTACCCTCACGTTTAATGCTTACAGTTTCTGGCAACAAAATATGATGGAATATAACTGTCACAAGGTTAACCTTCTCTATGAGAATTCCAATTGCTAACTATTTAAATCACACAAATGTTTTAAAAACTAATTTCCATAATACATACTGCAGGATAGCTGTTTTCTTCTAGATAATGCTTCACTGGCTACATTCATACGTCTAAACCCAATTTCTGTGAAAGAAACAGTATCTCTACCAAAAATGTATCTTTTTCATAAGACCTATGCAGAGCATGGTGCTTGGACCACTGACTGACCTAGGGAAGGCTTGTGTTCTGTTTCACTAGATGGCACACATCAAACTCAGGTGTGAGTAGTTAACACACAGTTATCAGTATAGTATACAGACATAGTCCAATCTATAAATTATATACACTATAAACACAGGAGGTGATCAAAACAGCTTAGTATGGATAAGCATGGGCTGACTAGGGTCCACTAATGCATTTCTACCCATGATAAAGCTAGAGGTACTTGTTTAATGACATACCAAATAAAGTTGAAGCACAGGGACATAGGATGGAATGACTCAATCTCTACCACTAATTCCCTAACTTCTTAGCTAATTCACATCAATACAAACAGTCCTGAATGTCATGGTCTCTTTAATGAAGCCATTTCCGAGATTGTCACCTTGTGTGTTTTTCTTCTTTCTTGCCATCATTCAAGTGACCCATTTTCTCCTATTAAGAACTTGTTTTGGAGGATGTGAAAGAGGAAAATAAAAAGAGGATAGTATGACGCTCAAGAAAATAGATCTGTCCCCTTACATTTTCCTGCTCCATAAAGTAGCAGCAAACGTAATACTGGACAGTTCATACTCTACACTTTCTGACTCTGGGCTCAAACCATTAAAACACAGTAAGACTCTTAAAAAATGGAAACTTTTTTAAGATGTATTTTTTAGTTTTTATTTTCTGTGTTTGAGTGTTAATCCTGCATGTATGTAAATGTGCCCACGTTGTACAGTGCCCATGGAGGACAGAAGAGAGAGCTTTGGATCTCCTGGAAATAGACAGTTGTTGGCTGCCATGTGGGTGCTGGGGATCGAACCTGGGCCTTCTGCAAGAACAGCCAGTGTTTTTAACCCCTGAACTATCTCTCCAGCTCCCTGATGTTTCAATTATATATTTTAAAAACATTTTTATTGGTTCTTTGATAATTTCAAACAATGTATTTGATCATATTCAGATTCCTGTCTACTCCTCCCCTGACTTTACATCTCTATTATTTGTCTTTTTAAAAAAGGTCTACTGAGTAATTTATGTTCTCCAAATACTCTTGAGTGTGGGTCCATTCCTTAGATTCTGGTCAACCAGTAGGTGTTCTCTAAGTTTCTCTCCCAGCAAATAACAACTTCCAAAAGACACTCAGGAAACTGTGTTGTCTGGACACCACAGGGCAGTTGCATGTATACACTGACAGTGCTTGTGACAGCACACACAAGACCTGCCCAAACCCGAGGCAGACAGTAGCCCAGCGGGATATGGGAACTAGGCAAGAAGCCCAAGCCCTAATTAATTATATATTTTAGTACTTCTAGATTTATTTTTCTATTTATCTTGTAAAATGTGCAAAGACAAAACACAGTAGAATTTTTTTAGAGAGTGTATTTTTTAGAGACGGAATTTAACAGCAGTCCAAAAAAGACAACTTAAGAAGTTAGAACAATAATTTAGTATTGCTTTCAAGGGAAGAACATTGGTATTGAACATTCAGTTAGAGTTTCAGTGCATGAGACACTCAGCAGGGTTGCAGTTTGCTTTGTAGAATACTGCCTATGATTAGTAGTTGTCTGCTTTCAAAGGTAGTTCCGACATGGCATAGGTGCCTGTGCTGCTCAGGGGGCAGAATTGAAAAGTGCCTAAATTACTGCTGCCTCCTTTAAAAAAATTTTTTGAACTACAAAGTATTTTTTTGAAAAATCTTGTGAGATAACAGAAAAATACTTTTACTAAATTATATAAACATTAAGGATATTGGAACAGGCAAAGATTTCCTGAATAGGACTTTGGTCATCCATGAATAATATTTTGCAAGAATTAACAAATGGGGGCTGTGTCAACTTAAAAAAATTCTGCCCAGCAAAAGACACAAAGTGAAGAGACAGATTGAAGAGGGATCAAGTTTCTCACAGCACTCGTTTGATAGATGATTAATAGAGGAACACACAGAGAACTAAAACAATTGTGACGTCAAGAACTGGAGAGATGACACAGAGCTTAAGAGCAGGTACTATTTTGCAGAGGACCTGAGCTTGGTTTCTAGCATCCAAGTCATTGAACTCACAACTATCCATAACTCTAGCTGCAAGGAATATTTTGCCTTCTTCTGGTCCCCAACAGGTACTGCATTCATGTGCACATTCTCATACACAGATACATACATATACACATAATTAAAAGTAATAAATATAAATCTTACAAACTTAAAATGTTGGGTTGGAGAGATGACTCAGCAGGTAAGAGCACTGGCTGCACTTGAAGAGGACCAGGTTTGATTCCTAGCACCCACATGGTGGCTAACAATCATCCTAACTCCAGTTCTGGGAATCCAATGCCCTTTTTCTGACCTCCCCAGGCATTGTACAACATGGGTGCATTTATATACACCCATGCAAGGAATACACTGAAAATAAAAATAATAAATAAAACTTAAAAAATTATAACACCAAAAGAATGATCAAATCTATAAATGGGCATACAACTGAACAGGCATTTCTTCAAGTCAGTACGAATGGCCAATAATTACAAGAAAATCTGAATTTGTGGCATTCTTGACATTATGGAAATGGAAATGTAAACTATACAGAGATTCAACTTCATCCTGAGCAGAATCAAGAAAAAAATTGCTTGTGAAGACAGAGGGCAGGAAGAACCCATTAGTACTGATGTGGAGTGTAAATCAGTCTGGGCAATGCAAAACCAGTATACAAACCAGCATGGTAATTCTCCAAAAGGCAAGAAATAGGACTACCATATAATCCAGCTGTACCTCTCCTAGGCATATAGCCAAAGAAATCAAAATCGTCATAGAATTGCCTGTACACCCTGATTAATTGTCATTCTCTTTCCAAGAGCCAAGATATAGAACAAGCCTAGGTGTTCAACAGATGCACAGATAAAGAAAATGTGACATAAATACACATTGGGTACACACAAGAAGAAGAATGAAATCATGTCACTTCTAGGTAAATGGATGGACCTTCCTAGAGATCATAACATAAAGCAAAATAAAACAGACTTGGAGAGAAAAGTAGTTTGTGTATTCTCTTTCATGTGGAATCTAGAAAGAGCAAATAAATAAATACAAAAGAGTGCCGTGAAAACAGAAAGGGTCCTCAATAGAAGAGGAAGGGCCTTCCACGGGAGACATTGAAAGGGAGGGTGGATGTTTTCAAAGTACCCTATACAAATATGAAATTGTACAATGTAGTCCATCATTATGAATAATTAATACATGCTAGTAAATGAAAATGACAATCTTATTTGCATGTAGTACTTATTATAATATCTGAAATACAGCTGATTTAGAACATTCACAAAGGTTAAACAACTACTAGATTCCTTAAAACTCCAATATTTTATAACACACCCTAAATGCTATCACACCTACCCAAAATCATTTTCTTTTTATATACTTTCTTTTTATTATTTTTATTTTATGTGTATGGGTGTATTGCCTGCATGGATGTAAGCGTACGCATGTTGTGCAACCCCACAGAGGTCAGAAGAGGGTGGGGATCCTGTGGAACTAGAGTTATAGACAGTTGGTGGGTGCTGGGAATGGAACCCTGGACTTCTACAAGAGCAGCCAGTGCTCTTAACCATTGACCCATTTCTCCAGTCCCCCTCAAAATCACTTTCATGTTGACAAGTTTCCTTAATTAAAAATGTGATTTGATTTTTAAAATTATTTTTAAAATAATTTTAAAATAAAAAAAATTTATTTTTATCTTATGTACATGAGTGTTATACCTGCGTGTGTGAACATGTAGTGTCATGCAGTGCTCATGAAAGACAGAAGAGAGTGTCAGGGCCCTTGGACCTGGAGTTACAGACAGTTGTTAGCTACCATGTGAGTGCTGGGAACTGAACGTGTGTCTTCTGCAAGAGCAGTCAGTGCTCTTAACTGCTGAGTCATCTCTCCAGCCCCTATAATTTGATTTATAACTGTACTTCATTTTAGATGTAGGTAACTTGCAGACACGTAGGCTCAAAACTTTCTTTTAAAGACTCAGAGACTTACCAGAAGTAGAACGGGACCTAAGAACCAGACTTGACTGAGATTGCTGACCAGGGAGAAGAGCCAGAGGTAGTGGAAGACAACTGTGAAGCAGTGTTTTCCAAACGTAACAAAGTCATTGCACACTGGACTCACTGCAACTGGACTTGACTACACAAGGTCAAGCCAGTCAACATTCCAGTGTAGATGGGGACAGGGCACAAGAAGTTTCAGCCCTAGCTGAGTTGCTATTGGCAACTAATGTGTGAGGGAGTGTCATTTTTTTTCATGGTCCTGGGTGGGCTGACCATGCTCCAGTGGATGAACACACCCACGTACATACTGGCAGTACTGCTGGACTTAAAAAAGAGGATATGAGAGTGGGAGGGAACAGTGATGGTGGCGTGGTTTATGGAAAGAGGTGGAGGGGAGAGAGTGGGGGTATATTTGATCAAAACACATTCATGTCTAAAATTATCAAACAATAAAATGTAAGTGTAAAGAAATGAGGTTCAAGAATAAATATTGGATAGAAGTGCAAAGGTACTGTGGCCCCAGAATGGTCTCTTTAGTACAATATCAGGCTGAAACAGAATTATGCTACTATTATTTTGGAAGAGACCAGTTTCATAAATGAAGAACAATGGGGTGTATGATCAGATGTTTAGACTATATGACACAGAGTCTATGATGATGTGGAGCAACGTGAAAGATGCTGGCTTTAATTTCCTACTTTCCATGTGAAAAACATTTTGTATGATTGATATAGGGTTTTGACTAATTTCTGGGTTTAGTTAACTTGCTATAACTAAATGTCTCAGTGTCAATTTAATATAACAGCATAAGGAACCGATCTTTTAAAATTGAATCATCCAGGCAATTTAATCCGGTTGTTCATGTAGACAGAGTTTCAACAGTGACTCCCAGTGCCAATTCCCTCTGGGCAGAGAAAAGAGATATTTTTTTCTTAGAAGATATTGAAGATATTAGAGACAAAATGGAATACTAGTTTCAGAATAATCAGAGCAGTTGGGACTGTACATATATCCACAATTTCTCTCATTACTGCAAATAAATACTGTTAAAATTAAAGTGACTGAATGTTTAACCACATAATAAACTTGACCTCCCAGCATGAGAAGACACAGCTTGCTGAAAAGACAATGTCCCCCTCCCCCGTCGTGATTCCTGTTCCTAGAACTGCAGCTCTGGCCTGTACACATCCTCCCACTACACTTTGTTGCTTCGAAACGTTTTAGGTTGAATGACGCCCTGTGCTCTGTACTTCACATTTCCTTTGCATTTTATGAAAGCTGTCCTCTGAGCACGTCTAATATTCATCAGCTCTTCTTCAAACTGCTCAGGTTTCACTCCAGGAAATGCTGCAATTGCAATTCCTGTTCCATGAAGTTAGGCCTGGCCTTGTATCTGCTTTAGCCAATGAAACAAAGTGAAGCAAGCACATGAATGGGAGCTGGTCGCTGTGGTTCCCTTTACCTCAGGGGCCAGTAGTGCATCAGACAGTGGGGTCCAGTTCAGCCATCTGGGCTCCAGGAGCACAGGTGACTGGAGCAGAGCCACCAGCCCACCTGGATGGGCAAGGACAGGAGTGACCGATGACTGTCAGAAGCCACTCAGATTGGATTTTTTTCCTTTGTTCCTCTAAGGCCATTCATCCCATTCCAGTGAACCAACCTTCAGACAGAAAAGTATATCTTCAAAGATAAGAGTACACAGGACAAACTTCTAGAGTTCTTTGAGAACTAGGAAATGTCCCAAGAAAATAAGATTATGCTACTTTGTGAGCCAGCACCGTCTGAACACCAGTGTTGTGAAATGGGAAAGTGACTTTGTGGAAGCTGAGCCTATATATATGTTTTAGGAGCATTCATAATTTATTATTTTAAAAAGAGCTAGCACTATGGATAATAAATCAAGTCTAACCTTATGTGATCTTGGATAAAATATTAAACCTTAATATTTGAGTTTCCTTGTGTTGAGATAAAAATGCAACAATACTTCTCCTTTGTAATTCCCCATAATACTGTAAGGTCAAAAATATAATAAGCAGAATATCATGGAAAAAAAATTACCCTACACTATGAATGACATAGTAATATTTTACCACTGCTAAAATCTATATGGTAAAGTAAAAATATTCTTTTTTTATCATGTTTTTGGTGGTAATGATTGATAGAGAATATAATTCTGTAAAGATACTTTAGCAGAGAAATTATAGGGTAATAATTTTCAAATTTGGATGCCATTTCTCATTGCAGATAATTTCCATGTAAATTAAAGGCTGGGATAATATTGACACATGAGAGATTCTGCTTTGGGTCAGTAAATCAGTTGTGGCTTGAGCCTATTTCTTGAGACCTGTCTTTCCAGGTCTGCTACCAGCCAAGGCCAAACATTCATTATCTTGAATTTGAACTGCTACAACAGCCCCTTTGCTGGACTCCAGATCTCACATTTCTTTCTTCTAATCCATTTCATGTCTGATCAGCTGCCATATTAATATCTGCAAAGCAAAACTCTAAATGTACCACATGGCTTCTCTCGAAATAAATAACCCTTACAATGTGGCAGGATTTTGATGAATGGACAGGCATATAAAAGTCATGTAGGCAAGGGGAGAGACCACACATTGAAAGGGGAAGATGGGAGTCAGTCCTATACACTCACAAGTCCACAGAGAAATCTCTGCTGGAAGAATTTGAGTTCAAGGACAAGCATAGATGGGGACGCCACTCTGGGAGGTCACAGCATATTTCCCACGTCTATGCTGAAATTTTGTCTGATTTGAACTTGCTTGGGACTTGTGCATGTTGTCACCATTGTGGTGAGTTCATAGAAGTAATTAACTGACCAACTGCCTGGAAGATTCTGTTTCCTTGTGGTCATTTGCCTCCTTTGACCCTTACAACCTTTCCTCCTCCTCTTCCACAATGAGCCACACTGAAGGACATTTGAAGACACAGATTAGACTCTATGAGCCATATTATACAACAGAGTACATTAAATTGAGCGAGGGTCAGTGCGGAGAGGTGTGACTGCAGAGGGGATCTAAATACCATCAAATTATATTGTATGAAAATTGCAAAATTCAATAAAACATAAAAAAATGTTCACATTAGTTTGGGTGCCACTGGATAGAAGGAAGGAGAGGCAGAATGAACTCAGAGCACAAGGTTAGGAGATGAACAGAAAATTAACACACACAGGGGGCTGGAGAGATGGCTCAGCAGCTGAGAGCACTGGTTGCTTTTGCATAAGACCTGGGTTCAGTTCCCAGCACTTATGTGATAACTAACAACCATCATAGCTCCAGTTTCTGGGAATCTGATGCCTCTTCTGTCCTCCTCAGGCATTACATGACACAGGTATACATATATACACATAAAATAAAAATAAGTAAATAAAAATTTAAAAATTCACGCACATTCACATACACATATACATATTCATCCACATACATACAGACACATATACATACGCAGACATACACATATACATACAGACTTATACACATGCACACACACAAAATCACATATACACATCAGATATCATGTTCTTAGATTAAAGTGCAGTGGAAGATGATACAATACTCCTTATAATTATCTAACTGTGACATGTCCATATGATTATTTTATACTCTCGTATAACCACACCTAACACACCGCCACAGCCAGCTATGAACAGATGGAGTCCTCTACCCATCCCAGGGGTTTAGACATATATGAACATGAAAGGGAAGTTTTTTTCTGTTTTGTTGTGGCTTCATCTCCTTGGTCCTTAGGGGAACTGAGACCTGAATCCAGCACCATGAATTCATTTGCCCTACCTCTTATTTGATTGATTATTTATATATTCATATGTTTATTTTGAGGCCCAGAATCCAGAACTGGAAGATGGAAGATCCCTCACTTTTCTTGAAACTCCAGCTACTTGGAGACACCTGGGTGCTCTGTTTGCTAGAGATGAGTCCCAGAGCCCCTGCAAATAGAAGTCTCCTCCACAATCCTCTGTAGTCACTGTACTAACAGTTTTTTCTCCAAGCAAAGCAAAACAAACATTTAGTGATAAATTCCAAAAAGGCAGGTAAAGGTGAGGCTTTCTCTGAGTGCGGGCAGTGGAAGACACGGGGACAGACCAGTCGAGCTGAATACCATCCATAACATGATGGAACTCATGAGGAGACCAGCTGAGACCTCATCTAGTCAACCTCTCTGAGAGGAGTCAGACTAGGCTCTATTGTTGGACCTAGGCATATGGCTTCTGGAGATTATATATATATATATATTTAAATTTTAAGCTGGCATCATGGCACTAGCCTGTAATTCCAGCTACTGAGGAGGATGAGGCAGGAGGATTGGGAGTTCATGGCCTTCCTGGGCTACAGAGTGATTTTGAAGCAAGTCTAAGAAACTTAGTGAGTCAACTTAGTGTTTCAAGAATAAAATAAAAAGCAACATTGTGAGAACAGATTTATCTGACAAATTTGGACAGAGGATCTCATAAGCACAAGTGCCTGGAATTGAAATAATTGCTGTTGCTTTGGCTCTGCATACACCATACCAGCATCTAAATGGAATTCCTAGAGATGACAACAAGAGGTGTCCCAGATACGTAGGACAGTGTGGATATACAGAACAAGATGGACGGAGACATTCTTCATTCAAATCTGCACTCACCCAGAAAACTACAGCACAAAACCAGAGTCACAACAAGGAAAGGTGTCAGGTGTACTTATAATAAACTTCCAAGATGAAACTTCATTTTAAGAAGCATTTTCTCAACTGTTATCCAGACAATGATCTGTATCCATGAACAATGAAACAAGTTATTATGAATTTTGAATTATGGATTACATGATGAAGAAAATTTACCTCCAAAGGCTTGCTTTTCTGAGGAGTTGCATCTTTCACTGAGCTAATGCAGAAATCGATGAACTGGAATGAATTCACAGTACATTAACTCCTTGCCAGTTACTGTAAAAACCTTTGAACTCTTGCCAAGGTGTACAATTAAATATGACTTTTGGTCTTCATTTATATTCCATGTTGGTAATGGCATATTTGTTTCACTTATCAATAAATTTGTTTCCTAATGGATTATACACAATCTACTCTATAGATTTACATTAGACTTTTCTTGTCTTCTTCGGTTGACAGATGTCCTATGCTTTTACTTAGTGATACTTATTGATAAATCTCTTACAGAAACACACAAAGTTCAGATGTTTACAGTTAGTTATTTACCTAAAATTTATTTAACTTTAGTCTTTAGGAAATTGAAATACCTATCCATCTTTTGGTCACACTAATAGACGATCCAGAAGACTACAGAGAATCCCAGACTGCATACCAAGAGAGACTTTATATCAGAATTAGATTAAGAGTAACTAGCAACATTTTTTCTGAAGAAATAAAACAAAAGGCAACAGCAAACCAGAGTTATTAGTTTCCCATGGCTGTCTTAACAAGCTAGTAAAAACTCTGTAGCACAAAACAAGAAAAAGCTGTTCTCTTCTAGTTCTGCCCCAATGCCTTGGGAGTTTGTTCTAGGGCATTCCAGATGCCTGCCGTTAAGTTGTTTTCAGGGCTATGGTCCCTGTGAAATTGAGAGGAGAAGGCCTTGTCTTTGCAAGTTTCTGGTGGCCTCCATTGGTTCTCCACTATGGCGGCAGACCTCCAGTGATGGCTTTACTCATTTTCATGTGTCTATTTCCATCAGTGTTTCAATGCCTCAAACCTCTTCCTTCTTTAATAAGAGCAGCAACCACTGGAGTTAAATCCTAACCCGAACCTAAACTGGCAGCACCTCAAGTTCCTTAACTAAGTACACTTGCCAAGACCATAGTTGTAAACTGCATCTTGTGTACAGCATTGGAACTTAGAGCTTAAATGTATTTTGGGTGACAATTCACAGAATGAATGAAGATTATGCTACTGAAGGCAATCTAAAGCCAGGCATGAGGACCTAGATTTTTACCTCTAATGAATTAAGCCATGCCCACGTTAACACAAGTTGCCTACACTTTCTAAGCTTTGGTTTTATTATCCATAACAGGGTTGTTAAACTGTGGCCTACCAAGCCTAGCCTCTGTCTGTTTTTGAAGGCACAGTTCTCTTGAAGCAGAGCCATCAGCATTTGTTCCAGCACTATCTAAGGCTGTTCTACAATTCCAGTATCTATCAGAGGTGATGGTTACCACAGGGATGGTGCAGCAGACGAAGTTTGAAGTATTTCCTGTCTTTACCTTTACAGACATTTGCATCTTCTCATTTACAAAATGGGGATGGCGCAGACTATGATAAGAACCAAACAAGAACAGTAAGAAATGCCAACCACACACTGAGATTTCAATAAGGGATATATGGCTATTTGTAACAGAGGCACAGTGCCACTGTAAATAATGAAAGACCAAGAAAGTAGAAAGGCCTAAACTGCATATCAGCCAAGATGCAACATTTGTGGCATTAATTTATGACCAACATTGAATCCTCCACATTTCAACTTCCTTATCCAGAAATTGGAGGTAATTATTTCACTTATTTCAAAAAGTTTTGGAACAAGAGAAGGAATAGTTGCTATTTTCCAGCAAAGAGCACATAACATCATCTCAGTGTGTGAGGTGGGAGAGGGAGAGAGTGCCGCAGTCTACCTCAAGAAATTCCGTCAGGAAAGGATTCAGCATCTTTCAAAGTTTGAGGTTAAAACCTCTGTTGGAAGCAGGAAGGAAGAGTTCTCTTGTGAGTTTTTGCCCATCTGCTGATCAACAAGCAGATCATTTGATGATTAAGATTTAGGACAGAGCAACGAGCCCTCCCACACTTATCAAAGTACAAGTATTAAATGCCGAAGGGTCTGAAGCTACTACGGGTTCGGATATGTCACAAGGCCTTAAGAAAAACTACACTGAACTCATCCCTGACTCCCATCCTCACTCTTCTCATGTCCTTTGTCTTGCTCTGCTGTTAAAGTCAAAGCTCTTTGAAATGACTAAAAAGGATTTTCATGATCTTTTTCCTCTGTATCTTTCCATTTCTTTGAGGGTACATGAATTTCTGATCAGCAGGTGGTGATAACTTCAGAAGTGGAGACCCATTGGGACAGCGCTGAGACAGAGTGCTTTGTTTCAGCCCCTGTTCTTCATGCTCATCTTCATTTGACAGGAATCTATTTTCAGTCAGCACCTATTTAGAGGTGAACAAAACAGCCAGGGTCTGGGCTAGACAATTCCTGACACTGGTTCTCTGAGGAGACCACAGCTGCAGTGAGTGGGGGTAGGCCATGTGACCAGGAAGGGTTTCTGTTTAAAGTTTTTAGAAATTCATTTTTTCTTTTTTTAACTTTCTGGGTGTGAGTGTTTTGTTTGCATGTGTGCAAGTGCACCTGTGTGTGAAATGCCTCTGGAGGCAAGAAGAGGATGTCAGATCCCCTAGAACTGGAGTTACAGATGGTTGTTAGCTACTGTGTGGGTAACGGGAACCAAACCCAGGTCCTCTGGAAGAGTGATCAGTGCTCTCAACCATTGAGCCATCTTTCCAGGCCTGTGCTTCAAGTTTTTTTTTTTTTTTAAGTTATCAAATCCGAGTTTAGGAAGTTAACACTATTACTGTGTATTCTGAAGTACAGCTCTGATCCCAGAAGGTGCTGCATTATTTCCATGTGAGATGAGAATGCACTTCAAGCATAGTCTTCCACTGTTCCAAATGATGATTACCCCACCAAAATAAAATACGAAATTTTATCATTCAAGGAAGTTGAGATGGCACCAATGACAACCTTTTAGGCTGTGAGTTTTTGTGTTGTGGGTGTTAAAAACAATCAGACGAACCAATCCATGCATAGGGTATGAAATGTTCCCCAAGGCTCCTGTGTTGAAGGTCTCTCATGACAGGGACTGTGATTGGACCATGGAGGTACTGATTTCAATTAAAGCATTGATGAGTTCCTAACCAAATGGACTATTAAGAAGTGAGAACTGCTTAGCGGAAGCCGGAGGTCCCCGGGGGCCTGCCCCTGAAGGGGGTACCACCCCATCCCTTGCTTTGCCTCTGCTTCCTGACTACTATGAGCAGCTTTGCTTGTCACCCCTCCCTTGCTATGATCTCTTCCTCCACACAAGCCCACAGCAAAGGTACGAGTCACCATGGACCGAAACCTCCTAAACCATAAGCCACGTGAAAACTTCGTGTTTTAAGTTATGTCAGGTATTTTGTCACGGTGGTGGAAACATGAGTAACACTGACACAATGTACAGGCTTCAGAAGACAAAACCTGGGACTGGCTCACTGCACCCACAAGGGTCAAACCCTGAGGGCTTCTCACAGTCGAAACTGCAGTAACGTGGAAAACAGAGAGAGAAGGGAGTCATCCCCCAAGTACAGAAGAAGGAAACATCCCTGCCATCTCATTCTGGTATATGTCTGTATTTGTTCCTGTACTGGTTTAGTGTTTCTTTGCAAGTTATATTCATAAATTTTACTATATATCTAATGATCACGTTGTACTACAAAAGGCAATTATGGGACTGTTCTTAACAGTGCCAGATGAGTGGCCAAGAGTCAAATGAAGCCCAGAAAAGAAATGTACAGTGTTGAATATATTCAGAAGATAAAAACAGTGCAGTTACTCCCAAAGGAGAAGCTAGTAATCTTCAGCAGGGTGAGCAGAGGCAGCTGCAGTAGTCGCGGGGGGTGGGCTCTGAAACCAGGGTTAACAGAAAACAATCTTGATGGGTGATCTTGCTCAGGGGACTCAACCTCTGTGTTCCTTGATTTTCCAGTATGCAACAGGAGACTGACAATAATATCCATCTGATTCTATTGATATAAGATGCCTTGGTTAATAGAGAGATCACTTAGAGAAAGGCTAGAATATTGTAAATGCTTTGTAAGTGTTAGCAACAATTATCTAGAAAGGACATATTACAAAAATAAATGGAACCATGAGCTAAATAACCATGCATATGTATTTATATGCATATGTCAGAAATATATATGTACTAATATATACATATATATGTATATATACTGATATAAACAGAAACGGAGTGAATTGCAAGGTTATAAATTAAATATGAGGGGAACTAATAGGACTGGATGTTCAGAGTGAATGGAGAAACTTTGAGACCAAATGAAAACTTTTGGGAAGATATTCACAGGCTGGAGATGAGCACATTCAATACCTTGGGTGCGTACTCTCTCAGGAAATTCTGGCTTTGGGATGCTGAGAAGGGGGTAGATATGAGAGGGAGTGGAATGTGAGGCTGCTAAGCAGAAGTCAGGAGTCCAAGGGATGCAGTCTTATAATCGACAGTGTCTTAGAGTGTGGAGCCATGCAGAAAGATGAAGTCTCTGTTTGCTGAGTGCTCAGTGCATCTTGAAATGAGCCGCAGTGGCTGAGGTCACTTCTATGTGCTTGTAGTTTGAAATTTAAAACAGCCTTCCACTACATTAGTCTGATGAGGCACTACATAGAGAATGTTGGGCTGAGGAACTGAAAACTCATGTGTCTTTAGGACCTAAAATGTAAGGACACAGAAAACTATCGCAATGACCTTGAAAATAATTGTTACTTTTCTCCTTCTCAAAGCCCTGTAATGGACACTGGATGAGTAACAAAGAAAAAATACTGCAGTAATCCTCTATAGTTGTAAGTTTTCATCAAAGGATTCAACCAATCACATCCTAAAATTATTTGGGAAAAAATTGCATCTGTACCAAACATGTATAGACTATTTTTCTTGCCATTGTCTAAGCATTATAATTCTAATTACACATTGTATTAGCTTTTATAAATAATCTAGAGATGACTTACAATATATGCATGAATGTGTGCCTAAGCTGATGACTTTTGATATATGGGACTTGAGCATCCAGACTTTGTGTGTGTGGGCATCCTGGAATCAGCTTCCCAGGGCATCAAGGGAGGACTATAAAGGAAGACCCCTGTGTCTGGTGATCTAGCACTCCACTGTTTTGAAAAGCAGTAAGAGTCTGAAAACACTTACAATATTTACGTTTCCTCTAATGTGGCACTGTATCAAACCTGGGCTTCGTGGAGCCCCAGGTTGTTTCCCAGTAAACATATATCATAAGTAGAATAAGCAATTTCCCTAGCCTAACACAAAACATCATCAAACAAACTAGTATCTTTCTTCTCAAGGAGCACAGACCCAATATCCAAGAAAACACTGCCCAAACTTGGCAAGTGGATTATCTGCTAGTTCCCTTGAATGGGGTCAGTGGGGAGGGGTCTAACTGATGAGAAATCTGGAATGCTGTTTCAGGTACTATCAACATTTTCACAGAAGAAGCTTTTGAGAAAGGAAGGGAAAGCAAAGTGTTTCCAGTATAGACAGTACTGAAGACAACAGTGAAGCTGTTCAGCCTGTGAAATCTAATGGGCTCCTTAGCAAATGATTAAGGGCAACTTCAAAGGAGGAAAAGTATGTTTTTCAGCTGTCATGACCTACATGACACAAAGGCAAACTAGACAGGGGGAGGATACAGAGCAGCAAACTGAGAACAAGACTCGATCAAGATGACATGAGAGTCGTATAAGGAAAAAACGGGGCAGAGACTGAGGAACCTGACTCTAGTCACCATGTGTGCACTCCTCAATAGAATGTGCAATCAGACTCTCCAAAGAAAGACCGTTCCATACACAATGCAGGAAATACACCCTTCAGTTACACTGTATACTGCTCCACTGCCTACTGTAGTGTGGATACCTGAAGAGAACTATGAACCAGTCAAAGACCCATTCTCCTGGGATGCTTCCTAACTTAGCCTGGGTTTCAAGCCATTGAGACATATCTTCATGGAGAAAAATTGAATCACCCTGGAGGGAAATGTTATATAGAAGTTTTAATGCAAACCTCCCACAGTGTCTGGTTCTGACACAATACAGGAATATGCTACTAAAGGGCATGTGAGTGTTGCAATAAAGAAGAGGGCAGCAGGCATCAAACTGAGCTCTTTTTCAGTCAACTCAAAGAAAGTCATCTAATTTCATTGTTGATGGGTTACTCAACTTGTAGGAGAGGAAGAAGTATCAGCTACGATAGGCAGGAAAGAATCTGACAAAATTTCCCCTGATTCTCTCATAAACAAATGTGAAGTGCTAGATGGATTTTTGTAGCTCTCAAGCCATGTTGATTAATAGATCAGTGTTGTCCTAGGGGACGTCTCTCTGTACCTGAATGCTGACAAGAAATACTTGGTCCCATTGTTCAACATTTTGATTAACAACTTGAATACAGACACAGATGGCATGCTTATCAAATTCTGGGATGATGTAAAGCTGAGAGTTATAGCTAATATGTTGGATGTCAGAGTGAAGATTTAGAGCTCTTAACAAGCAGGAATAATGAAGAACAAGTAAGACTATGAGAGGGATGAAGGAGGAAGCAGTTTTGCATTATGATACCCAGAGGGCCACTAACATACAGACTCAGAATGGGGGGTGTGTGTGAGACAAAGGTTTTTAGCAGTTCCCAAAACACAGTCTTCAGGGCTTTTTTTTAAAAAATGAAACTGTATCAGTAGTTATTATATTAATTCAATTGTGCATTTCATTTATTTTAATGTAGATGTCATTTACCAAGAAGCATTTGAGAATGTTTATAAAATGAAACATACACAAAAGTAGAGATGAAAGGGTTCGGAGAAAATGGCAAAATATAGCACAGTTCAAAACTGCATTTTTATTCACTCATATTTTTTAACCATCTAGATTAGCAGAGTGCTGTGTGCCTGTTACATACTTACACATCTTTCTTCTTTCACGTCACATTTTCCCCTTTGGTCTTCTTGTCTGAATCCTCTACTATTATTCTCTCATATCACAGTGGGTATTTTCTCAAAGCACTTGGTGAAATTTTAAAAGGCATATTTTCTTATCTAGACAGCTCAAAAATTATATTTTTTAACCTGGCATTACATGACCAACAAGTAACATAATTCTTGATACATAGCAGGTGTTCTATAAATACGTTCTAAGTTAAAGACTACATGAGCCGAGAGTGGAGGAAGAACAATGCAGAAGGGGAGCAGAAGGCGCAGAGACAAAATTGAGCAGAAATCCTTTTCCTCTGAAGTTACAACTAGATATCAGTGCGACGCTGGGAAAAAGTATTCCTTAAGAAATGGACGCAAAGTAGGGCTCGAAAGATGAGAAAGAGATAACCTTGCAGAAAGACTCCAAATAGAAGAAAAGGCACAAAGGAATGAAGTCAGGGATGGACAGACTGCGTGGGGGACAGTGGGAGGCCAGCTGGAGCATACGGTACAGATAGTGTATGCTGGAAATGACATGGGGACACCATGTTCCCTCTACCATCATTTACGTGATTATTGCCAACTGGAAACATAACAGAACAAAACCGAGCCCAGTGACAAAGGGCTGGAACCTGCCGAATCATCAACCTGAACGTTAACCCGAAGATAAAACATTCCTGCGTGGAAAAGGCGGCACAGATCTTTTCAAGCTTTTGAAGTGCTTTTATCTAGAACACATTTTAGATTTATTTTTAACAGAATAAAAATTAATTTGGATCCAGAGAGCTAAGGGAGTTATATTCAAACATAACAGGTAAGGACCCTTGAAGTTTCAAACTTGCTCAGTCAAGTTTAGAATAATATCTGCTTTTCAGTGAGGAAGTTAAAGCAGCTCTCCCACAACCGCTGCAATGCTGTCTCATGCGTTGTCTGACATCCTTTCTTTCCACATCAACATTATTTTTAACTCCCCCACCAATCTACAAAGTATTCTAACATCTATATCCCAAATCCATAAACAAATTTCTTTCTCTCAGGTTCTATCAAATAACTTTAATTGTGTGTGTACAAGTTACTGACAGTGCAGTACTCCCACCATCCCACACTGAGTCCTCTACCTTCCACTTATAAACTACATTTCAGTAACAGAATTATTCCTGGCTGTGCCCTATTCCCGCACCTCTGATCAGAGTTGCTCTTCGGGCTGTCTCACACTGTCTTTCACGCCATCCCTATAGCCTCTCCTTTTTTTAATCTCTTGTGGAGATATTGCTATGTGTCTCTCCCTTCCCTTGGTTTCTTTACGCTTGATCTTACTCTTGCCTTATCCAACTTCAACCCATATAAACAGGGAGTGCTATCATAGACAGCCCTGGGCAATCTTGCTGTAATATAAAGCAGCAGCAGTGTCTGGCAATCATGGATGTGAAGAGGTGACGGGGAGAAGGGGGTAAGTGGAAACCACGGCTCCTCCGTTCCCACCCCAGCAGGTGACCCTTTTCCCCTTCTGGAGGCTGTGTTCTTGATTTGCCTCACTGGATATGCATGCAGAAAAACCACATTGAGAATTACTGACCTAAAGTTGAGTCACAGAGACACCTGTGGATATTTCTCAGTGGACACTCAATTTCAGAAATGGATAATTGGTTTTCTTTATGTTTTTCAGCTTATTTAACTTATGCCTGTGACCATAAGTAGGATATTGCAATTTTCTCTTGATACATAAAGTAATTTTATCATAAAAATGATTTTAGTTGCCAATGGAGATCTGTCAATTAGTCCCTTACAAGACAATTTTAAATGTTGCTCAAGTCTGAAAAAACCCTGCCTGGAATAATAAAATCTCTTTAGGTTAGAAATGCCTGAACCAATAAGTTCAGGCCACAGCTGGCCTCTAGTCCTCAGTATGTAGCCAGGTCACACAGCACATCAATGCTAGCAAACCAGGGTTCCGCTTTCCTCCTTAAAGACTCAAATGAAACCCCTTTCTCTTAGGTGCTAGTTCTGGAACCCGAAACCATCCCCAAAATAACCTCCATCTTTCCAGACCTCTGCCTTCATAGTTCTCTTAATATAGTCTACTTTTCATGGACTATTGACATTTTTTTTTTACCATAAGAGATTCTCAATAAGCACCCCAGATGAGTCAAAATCCCCAGTGCCCATGGCTTAGGCATGAGTGTGACTATGCATGTATTTACTTTTGGTATTTGTGCTTTTGGTGCCATGTCCCAAAAAATCATCATCAAGACCAGTGTTGCTGAGATTATGTTTTATTTTATGAGTTTTATGGCTGATTTCTAAAAAAATTATCCTGTACCCTGAAAACATGCTGAATTCATTTATTACTGTAACTGTGTGAGGGTGAGAGGGCTCCCCTCGGGTTTCCTGTTTGCAGGCTCATGTTACTTGCAGTAGTTATAGTTTTACTTCTTTCTTTCAAATGTAGACACTTAAAAGTTACTTCACCCTTATTTTACTTTTGCCAATTTGCCTAAAAGAAACTCTACATGGGAGTGCCAAATAGAGGTTGAGAGTACACCTCTTAGTTTTTTTCCACATCTTACAAAGTAAAAATTACTTTATTATATTTATGTGTGTGTGTACATATGTGTATGTATTTGTGTGTATGTGTGTCTGTTATGTGTATGCATGTTTGTGTGTGTGTTGATACACATGCTTGTGTGGGTCCATGAGTTCATATAGGAGGTATGCCTTATTGTCTTCAGAGAAGCTCTCTCATTGAACTGGAAGCTCCCTGATTCCACTAGGCTGCCTGGCCAGGGTGTTCTCAGGACCCATCTGCCCCAAATGCTGCAGTTTCATGTACCTGCAGTCATAGCCCTGCATTTTTGCTTTATATGGGTGCTGGGGATTCAAACTAGGTTCTCATGCTTGCACAGCAAATATTCTTTCCCATTGAGCCATCTCTCCAGCCACTAAGTTATTCTTTAAATCAAGACAGCAAGCTACTTTAATCTTCATAAGATAACTTCTTGTTGGCATTGAAGGAAATCAAGTAATCCCAATTGATTAGTTAATTAGTTAAAGTCACTTGTTAGGAAATTGTTTACTTTCACACTTAGCATAAATGCATACCTTTTCATTACAGTTAGGCAGAAGGAAGTAACACATGGACTGCATTTTGCATCTACATTTTCTCCCATGAGAAGGATCAAAGCACATACTATGCTCCAGAGCATTTTTCCAGTCACAGTCATGAAGACCAGACTGCATGGCTCTGGAATTTTCTTCTTCCATATCTTCTATCACTCTACCAGGCTCAACTGTGTGCTAGAAGAGTGAAGTCCTTGAGGAGGCTCCTGATTGGGTAATGTGTGAACTTTTGAGAGTGAGGTCGGAGTGTCAGTGGAGACACTGGAAAGAGACTGCTTGCCAAGGAAAGCTGATGGCAGCAAGCAGAACCTGCTGAAAAGAGAGACCATGGGATAACAGCCTTCAAGGCAGTGAAGGCAGCCTGACTAAGCCCTTTGGAGTACATACTACCCCAGAAGAAGATGATGGATATGGAGCTCAGGATCACTATTTGTCTTGTTAGGTTTTGGTCTTGCTTTGGTCTAATTCTTCCTGGCTTTTTCTACCCTTCTTTTTAAATGAAAAGAATATATCCCATGACCCACCATTGTGTACTGGATACATGTATCTTTGTTTTAATTTTACAGAGCCTCAAAAGTAAGAGTTTGCCTTGAATCTCACAGGAGACCTTGGGCTTGGACTTTTGAGCAGTGCTGGAACTATTAAGGCTATGGGGCTCTTGGAGATGGACTAAATGCACCTTGTATGATGAGATCAACATGAGTTTGAGGGACTAAAGGGGTAATCTTGATTGTCAACTTGATTGGAATTATAAACCTAGAGAGTATCTTGGGTCTACAAGAGTGCTTGAAGAGGATTAAGTGCATGGGGAAGATCTGTCTTGAATGCACATGGCACTAGAAACATTCAGGACTTAAAATTATTTTTTTGCATCTTCACACATCAACTCTTCACTCTACAAAAACTTCCTGGGTTACTCTATAGCTGTGGATACAAATTACAGGAGATTTAGATCAATAACTATGGGCCTAAATCTATGGAGTCTAGCAGGGTTCAGCCTAGCTAGTATTTGGAAAGGAGAAGAAGAGGAATATAGCAGGTGTCAATATATAGATGTTTATCTACAGGATGAAAAAAACCATTATGCACATAAAAACTAAAAACAGAGACAAACCTCACCAGCCCTGGCTTCTTTTGAATGTGTCCATTATGCAGTGTTTAATATTTCTAGAAGTCAAATTGCTTAATAGAACTCTACAGACCAACCCATGAACAAAGTAAAAGGTACCAGGGGTGCTAATTAAACAAGTCATTAAACTTTAAGTTGCATTCATACAAAGATATGGGTGTGTCATTCACAAAGATGCGTTAGCATGCCATCCATAAAGAACTATCATTTGCCGCACTTTTAAAACAGAATCAAATTTATTTTTAAAATTTTATTATTTTTATTGTATGTGTATGAGCACATTGCCTACATGTGTGCACCAGTGTCATGCAGTGTCCATGGAGGTCAGAAGAAGGTGTCAGATCCCCTGGAACTGGAGCTATGGGATTGTTCTCAGTTGCACTTTTGGTGCTGGGAACCAAACTCTGTCTGCAAGAGCAACCAGTGATTATTCATCTCTCCAGCCCCCCAGAACCAAATTTAACGTGTCATTTCTAGTGTTTCCTAGAAAGCTTAGTAGAAACAAGATTTAAATGGCTAAGACTAGATTCTATCCAGTTGCTTACAGGGTTTTCCAAATATAACTTTCCCTTCTCCCTGCTCTGCAAAACTCCCACCTTGTTTGGTCTTACAAATAAAAGGCAACAAAGAAAGAAAACTAAAGCCAGAGATGTGTAATCTCCATGCTAACCACAACTCCAACCTCACTGACCACTTCTGTGGCAGCTGAATTTAGCCTTTCATTCGCCCATGGCCCAGAAGTTCTCCTAAGGTTCAAAAAATTCAATCTTCTTTCAGAATACAGTCTAACAAAACTCTCCCAGATGATCTCATTAATTTCTGTCATTTAATTTTATTCATTTGTATGTATTTATAGTTCCATCAGAAATATTTAAGGTCAATTTTTCTACACCTACAATCAATTACATCAGAAGAAATTCAAGATGTGATGCTTTCTGTGTATATTGGAAAGGCACTAATTTTTTAAAAGCCCTAAAATAGATTTGTCTTGGGCTTTGGTTTCCTCAGTGAGGTGGAAAAACTGTCCTTACCACCAGGAAGCAAGCGACCAATAAACTACCATGAAGTAAGGAAAAAACGAGGGGCCAAGCATCAGAAATCGTCATGGTTCAGATAATCCCCGAGATGTGTATATGGATATTTCACATGCCTTTCATTTGTCAGTGGCAGTGTGGCATAGACAAATAAGAATGAAAATAATAACCAAAACCAAATCTATGATTTCGGACCTTGGACAGGACTCCCGAGCTCTGTGAGTTCCCATTTGCCACCCCTGTCTCCTTACCAGAGCTGCCGCAATTTGAGGGGTCAACGGGTCTTCCGTTCTTATCAGAGCATGCCATTGCTCGAAAGCGCACACCTTCTCCACAGTCTTTGCCATCTCCTTGTTCCCGCAGTCCTCCTCTCGGGGGCTTCCTTCTGCCTTCGGGAAGAATGCAATCTGACCAGTTTCCGTAAGGTTGGGACACAAAGGCGTCACAAGGACATGGTGCTGTTTCCAGCAGAGGGTACAGGTCGGCATCCTGGCACTTCTCCTTCTTTCTGCTCTTCCCTGCAGCAACAGGACACCCACTGCCATTAATTTTGCTTCTGATGTTCTGTTGAAAGTCACTCACATTTTTGTATTAGAACAAAGCCTTAAATAAAAATTTCAAATTTTTCCCTCCTTTTTTGAAATAAATTCTAGGACAATGTAAGCAACATGCTGGGAAACTGTGAATTTCAAGTTATTTTGAAAGTACACAAGATTTTGAAAATTTTGAAAATTTATTTTTAAATGTACTCTTTATTGGATTGTTTTTTTCGTTTCATACAAAACATCTTAACCATTTTTATCTCCCTTCCCCTACCTGCACCCCCAATAGTTCCTTCCACCAGATTTCATGCATTCTGAAATATGTTAAGGCCTATGGAGTCAAATTAATACACAAAATTTTTGTTTGAAACTGGCACAAAGTAGTTAGAAGGTGTTTGCCACAGTGGTTCAAGTGTCAATTCAGTCAAACTTGGCTTAGTTTTTGAAATCAGACAAAATGGGTTTGTATAGGTGGTGTTATTTTTCTCCATATTTTATTGATAACAACAGACTGATTAATCTTATCTCCACTGTCCCTCAAATTAATAGTTTCCAGGGAAACCAACAAGCGCTTAAACAGTAAGGGCTTTCCTTTACCTGTAATTAAAAAAATAAAATTAATTTATTCAAGAAGCAAAATTATATTCTCTCACAGAATGACTTTAATGGAAGGTAGAAAGGCTTGAGAGGTGACTGAGCAAGAGCACCGACTGCTCTTGCAGGGGACCCGGGTTCGAATACCAACACTCACATGGTGGTCAATAACCATCAGTAACTTCAGTACCAGGGAATCTGATGCTCTTTCTCACTTCCGTGGGCATTGCTCAACATGGGCATACTTATGTACATGCATACAATACATTCATAAAATAAAAATAAAATAAAATAAAAATACTAAAATATATTTTTAAAATGAAGGTAGAGATTATTTCAAATGTGATAGACAAAGTGAAACTCATTTTGGGTCCTTAAAATGAGACAGTTTATATATGTTGAAACAAAACAATAAATTGATACACATAATCAAAATACATACCATGCGTTTGAGAAAAACCTATGGGTTCCATGTGAGAGATCCTCTGAACTTAGATGTCCTGGCTGTGACTCTACCTTACATACTGACTTTGACAGATCTTGTAGTTGTGATCCCAAGTTTGAGTAATGGCAACCTAGTAACACCTTCACAGCTATAAGTACTTGGTAATTATGCTTAGCGGATTCCTGCTCAGCCTTTAACTTGATGCAACTTTTCTGTCAACATGATTCCTCTAGATTGCTAAAATTTTTCCTAGCTATAATAATTCTACCTTTTCTTTTCTCATTAGTGGGACATTAGGTAGAATCATGAATGGTTATAAAAGTCAAAGGCAGTTTTACTGGTCTATTTCCCGGCTTTACGGCTGTTTTGCAAATCCTTGGTACAAGCTGATACTTGATACTTTACTGTCATGTGGGTTGCCTCACCCACAATTATGCAAATGCTGACTGGCTGGGTGATGGCCCTATGACCATGTTGTTATGTTTACAAATAAATCAGGAGGAAACCTACAGCATCCAGAATTGTTCTGGCATGGTGCTTAACCATCCCTAGTCCCTGAAATTGTTCTAGCATAGTGTGAACCGTTGCTCTGCCTTTAGGGGTGCTGTACTCACCTGGGTCAGTCATCAGGAACACTTAGCATAAGTTTCGGAAGTACATGTACTGTCAGTGTCCCGGGGAACTTCCCGGTTATGACAAGTATCAGTGCACAGTATGAATCCCTCCTATCAGCCTTGAGCTCGATCCTGCGTTCCTAACAAATTTCCATGAAGTGTTGTTGAACTCCATTGCCATCTCTACGCCTTTCTGTTTTTAGCCCATTTAGCCTTTGATTCTGAGTTTACATGGCCCTTGAGATCACGTTTATCAAAGTGATAAGATGAACTAATGCAACAAGAAGCAATTTCTTATGTCTTAAGCTTGATTGCTCAGCGCCCTTTCAATGCTGACTACAGTCTCATCTTTGAACACTCCTCCTAATTTCTACTGTAGCATTCCTTTTCACCTCTTACTCCATTCTGGATTCCACCATTCCCCTAGCCACATTTCATTTAGTTACTTCTTTACTCATTTGGTGAAATTTTCTTCCTCTGTACTTCTCTTTATGGATGAGATTCCTCACAGGACCATCCAGAGTCCTGCTTTCTCTGATCCTATAGTTTTACCTGATTAGAGAGTTTAAATTACCATTTGTAGTTCTTAAATCCCAAATTATTATCTTTAACTACGATTTCTTGCTCAAGCGTCTAGAGAACCATAGACTTGAAACCTGCACATAAAGGAGCGATTGAATTCACTGTGGCAAAGCCAACTCTCACCCCCTCAGCCACACTACCTCCCCTGCATTTCCAAACATGGCCAAGTGAAGCCTTATTCCATTAATATCCCTGCATAGGACAAATGGCAGCAATATAATATTTCAAATGTTCCAAAACCTTGCAAATCAGTCTGTTTTCTTTCTAATAGATACTACCTATATTTAGCCTCATCTCTAAGTCTCCAGCTGAATTCTCTCTAGTGGGTGGAGAAACAGAGAAGACGGAAGATGATGAGGAAGGTGGGGAAGTAAAAAGAATGCGCTTCTATAAGGCACATAGGAGTTACCAGTAGAACAAACTTTCTGTACAAACAGATGCTGCCTCTATTTGTGATTTCTCTCTTAATTACACGGCAGCCCTGTTTGAAGAAAGGTTTAAACAGTGAGTTAATGCAGAAATGATTCTCCCAATAAGAAGCAAATTAGCAGCAGCGCTTCCCTTTGATTACATTCTAATCAAAATCGGCATTGACCTTTAGATTCAGACTTAGCTAGGAAAAAAATCAATCCCTAGCACAAATCCAAGGACATCTCCGCTTTAAGTCAGACTGTGAGTGATCTACTTATTTTCAACATGTGTACATTCACATATTTGGACTAATGGATTGAATATATCCAGTACTGAGTAAACAATTGCTTTAATTACCAATCAACCTGGAATCTGTAAAGATCTGGTTTGGGAACAATACACTGAACACTCAGATAGTGAGTTAAAGACTCCAAGTTTTAATAACTTGCATCAAGATAGGACTAGAGAGATGGCTCAGTGGTTAAGAGCACTGGTTGCTCTTCCAGAAGTCTCAGGTTCAATTCCCAGCACCTACTGGTGGCTAATATCTGTTCTTACCTCCAGTTCCAAGGGCACCAGGCATCCACGTGGTACAATCACACACATATAAGCTAAACATTCATATTTATATATATATATGATAAAATAAATAAAACATTTAAAATATTGCAACAAGAATAATAAAATACTAGATAGTCCATATTCCTTGATGATAGCTTGTGTTTATACCTAAATCCTTCTCTGTGTTTCTGTGTCACATGGTCTTAGTCACATGCTTTTTATTGTCATTCATGTTAGAAATTATTATTAAATTATCTGAAAATGCAAACTGCAAGACTTAACATCACAAAAATAAGCCTGGAGAAGGGGTTAAAACTTCATTACTGTGTTTTTGGAACTTTGTTTATCAATAGTGTTCTAAATTGTTCCTTTGCTTTTTTCACAACCAATGAATCATGAAACACACTTATCAGTTGTGTTGTGATCTAGACAGAAGGCATACATAGACAAATAAGCTACCTAACATAAGTTCTTAGCAGTTCTTCAGTGTAAATAATTGCTAACTTTGAATGCACAGAAGAATGTATAACAGGAATGGTCCTGGCTGTAAAATGAGTGGTCAGCCTCATTCCACAGGTGCCAAATATCATTAGCAAACATTCAAAGGAAAGAAAAAAAATTGGCTACTAACTAAAGTCTTTCTTACTAGAGAAAGTTCTCTCTCACCTCAGAGATGTAAGAGTTACCAGGGTGACAGCTTCTGCCACACTGTGTGTGCAAGCTAGCGAAGCATTGGGAGATTGAGCTCTGACTTCTGTCATGCATATTCTAGCTTACTGTATTGCTTTTTCTACAAGCCTTTTAAATCTTAATCATGTAATCAACGTACATGTAATTATGTATGCACAATAGCTTTCATGGGAGAGAGCACCAAGTGCAGTACTCGATTTTGACTATTCTGCTGGGATTGTACACTTCACCTTCACTTGCTATTTAGTTTTTGGAGTTCCAGTGTGCGTGCAGAAATCCCATGCATGATATAGTCAATTAAGTGAATCTATTTTAGTGAGCTGAATTATAAATGTAATCCAGTAAGCAATGCATCTGAACAATGGGTCTTGAAACTAAAAGAACTAACCCTTGAACAACCTACGAGAACAAATATTCATCTGTGCTTAATTCTGTATTGTCAACACCAATTATATTATCTCAATGATTATTCTGGCATTTTCCCTTTGGTTGGAGAAAAAGCTCAAAATTCATTGTATAGTTTTCTACATATACAAATACACATACAGTTAAGAGAAATCACAGCACACTATCTAGACAAATAATAAAATATGCTGCTACAGCAGTTATTTATATACTGTAAGCAAAAGCTGCTCCAGGGCTGCAACTGCGCTAGTGCTCACTCCAATCCCCATTTCCCTTTGCAGAAGCACACAGAACTGGCAGACAGTAGTAAGACACAAAAGGACAATCTGAATCCGCATGTGTAATTTGACTTTTACCTTACACAATTAAAGCTTGAAAGGGTCAAACTGCTTATCAGGTAATGACAAAAGACAATAATGTCAGTTATTCCAAAGCAGTGGCTGTTTTTTAAATTGATGAATTCCTGGCAAGATAAAACACAGGCAACTTTGCCATGGGTTACTCAAACTAATTTGCTTCATAAAATTCCCCTTAGGACCATAAGGGTTAGAAAACCACATAGAAAATTTTATTGTCATAAATGGTCTCTATCTTTCATTCATTTCATAAATATTAGCCAAGTATTCATTACGTATCAGGCATTGTTATAGATTGTAAGGATATGTATTGGGAGTGAGGGGGAAGGAAATAACCAATCCAAATTTCCTTGTTTTGGAGCTTGGATCCTATGTGAAAGATTCAGAGAAGCATGGCTTGGCTAAGGCTGAAGTGGCAGGTACACCCTACCTGTGAGCTGCCGTCGCCTACTCTGGGTGGCTTCACAGTTCTTGGAGCAAGGTGTAAACTTGGACCAAGGGGTGAAGGTACAGTCTTCCCGACAGGGCACAGTGCATTCTTGCACCAGGGTAGGCATGCCATCCATCTGCTTGAGGCATTCCGTCATTTCTGCTGACTGATTATCATTAGAGACGCATGCGACGGCTAGGAAAAAAGAGCACATGTTCTTTTGTTATTACTTTGATTAAATCAGGGAGGTGCTGGTTCTTTGACAAGATAGTAGAGGTCCCCAATGTTTGAAAATTCGGTTTTCACTGTGATTGCATATGGTGTTCAACATAGCTAACCTTACTGCTCCCTGGAAATTAAATTTTTATTGTTGCCATTGGAGGTATTTGAGGATTTAATTGGTTTCATTATTAATCCAAAACCCAGCATTGACAGGAACCAAAATAGCATGCAGTCATTTCTTGTATTTTCTGATTATGAGCATCTGATCTGCAGGGATGAAATAAAAGTAGGAAACAGTGTCTGTGAACAAGGACCAAAAGGTCAAAACCACTGTAAAAAATTATGAGAACTCTCGCTAGAGTAGGTTTTGTTGGTTTGGCAGATAGCTTTTATGGAAGTAGTCTTATTTTTATATCATAGTATTTTAAAAGGAACTTCAGGTGCTCTAAATAAACTTTCCTCCCTTATTACTATTTAAGGATCAGTTAACTTTTAAAGTCATTTCCCGAGAATTATTATAATCTAACCAGGTAATTCTCATTACAGTTTCTAACCAGTTCCAAGTAACTTCTCAAGCCATCAGTTTCAAGTAACTCGCCCAAGTGAGGATTTTGCAAGTTAAGATGTTCAAAACCCCGGTCTCTACCCATTAAGTGCTAGTAACACACAGCACTCCAGGTTGTTGAAACTGAAAATGTCAGGCTGCCTTTGAACATACAGATTCCATGGTGCCACACCAGATCCCTCAATCAGCATCTTCAGCAAGAAGTCTGGGAACACCGTTTCTCTAAGTATTCCGTATAATTCTGACCCTTCCTGCACACACTATCCACACTAGGCACACTAGGTGCTTGCTATTGGACATGATGTTTGTTTTTTAACTTTTATAAGGTGATAATTTCATTCCCTTTGGACACTGCCTAGAGGATGATTTACTGACTTACATGGTCATTCTACTTTTAAGCTGTGTAGAACCCTCTGTACTGTTTATCCTAAAGACTTTATATGTCTACATTCTCATCAGTAATGTACAAGGATTCCCCTTCCTCTCACCTCACCCTCCAACCCTGTCAACATTTGTTATCTTTTCACAATCTGCATTTTTTCTTTTGTTTTATTTTTTGAGACAGGGTCTCTTTGTAGCCCCAGTTGGCCTGGAACTCATTATGTGGACCAGGCTGGCCTTGATCTTACAGAGAGCCACCTGCCTCTGCCACTTGAGTGTTGGGATTAAAGGCGTGTGCCACAATGCTGGGTTCATGTGCTATATTTCTTAAGTGGTTTAATAATATCTTTACTGGTGTACATTCATTATACCTAGTCCCTAGTTTCATAAACATACTTTCAAATAAGTATTTTCATATAAAGTTACTTTCATATAAGTATTTTCAAATGCCTGATACTTACTAATCCTGCCCTTTTCTTCCCTCCCCTCCTCTGGTTATCCCCCTTCAGCCCCCAGATAATTTTGCTTCTATTTTCATGTCATGGATGTAAACATATATATATCTATCTATCTATCTATATAAAATCCAAGATCCACAAATAAGAGAAAATATGTAATATATGTCTTTCTCAGTCTGACTTAATTTGCTTAAGATGACAATCTCCAGAGGCACCCATTCCCTGAACAGGACATGATTGTATTCTTTATGACTGAAGAAAATTTTTCTGTGATATTTAAAACATTACATTTAACAGTTCTCTGTTGATGGACATCTAGGTTGTCTCTATAACCTAGCTATTGTGAGTACTGTTGCAATAACCATCGATGTGCAAGTATCTCTGTTACTCAGAGTCCTTTAAGTAAATACTCAAGAATAGACCAGCTGGCTTATATAGTAGTTCTTTCTAATTTAAGTTTTTTGAGCATCCTTTGCACTGATTTCCACAGCGGCTGTACTAATTTATATTCTCACTATAAGTGAGTGCATAAGTGTTTCCCTTTCCTTACATCCTTGCCAGTATATGCTGTTGTTTTCTTGATGACAGTTATTCTGACAGGGGTGAGAAGGAATCTCAATGTCGTTTTAATTTGCACTTTCCTGATGGCTAGTGATATGGAACATCTTTTCACATGTTTATTGGTCATTTTTACTTCGTTCTTAGAGAACTGTCTGTTTATTCCATTAACCCATTTATTGAGTGGCTTGTTTGAGGTATTTAGCTGTTTAGGAACTCTTTGTATATTCTAGAGAGCAATTCTCGGTCATGTGTGTAGTTAGCAAAGCTTTTCTCCCATCTGTAGGCTGTCTTTTCAGTTCACTGTTTTCTTAACTGTGCAGAAGCTTTTCCGTTTCTTGTGATTCAAATGATCTCATTACTTCCTGAGTGTCTGTCATTCCTTTCAGGAAGTTCTTGCCCGTCTCTGTATCTTGGGATGATTTCCCTATTTTCCTTAATAACATTTCAGAATTTTAGGTCTTATATTAAAGTCCACTGGGAACTGACTTTTTTGTACAAGGTGAGAAGGATCAAATTTCATTCTTCTACGTGCGGACATCCAGTTTCCCAGCAACATTTGTTGAAAAGGCTGTCTTTTCGCCAATGTGCATTTTCTGGCATCTTTGGTAAAAATCAAGGGGTTGTAGCTGTGTGGGCTTGAATCCAGGTCCTGTTCATACATGTATTTTTGCAGGCGGTGCCAAGCTGTTTTTATCACTATGGCTCTATAATATAACTTGAAATCACATATGGCAGGTTCATCCACTGAGGTCTACCCAAAGTCCCTTGCTTTAGGAAGATTAGCTCATCCTCACCCAAAAGTAATCAGTTGCCAATATTTCTTCAGCAAAGATTGGGGTCTGTTACTTATTTCTCCAGTTCTTTGCTGGGTTTGGTCTGCCTGAGCTTGCATGGGTCTGGAGCATGCCAAAACCATTGTTGTAGGTTCATATGAGTGGGGTCCCGGGAGCTTGTTGGATTCTATTTCCATATGGTCATATCCTTCCTCACTGATTTTTACAATCTTCCTGTCCCTTCTTTCTCAGTGGTTCCTGAGCCCTGGGTGAGTGAGACTTAAAGAATCTTGTCAAGGGACCCACACTCTGCAGATTCTTAATCTCCATAATTTGGCCATTTGTGACCTCTTGTGTTACTGGCCCTTTGTTGCATGTGGGAGTTTCATTAATGAGAGCTGAGAGATTCATTAATGTCTTCTTTACCCCTTGTTCTCAGCCATCTTTATTTATTCTTTTGAGAATTTTCTGCTCAGATCCTTATCCCATTTTTAATTTGGTCACTTTTTTTCTGGATTCTTTTGTTTTTATATAGTCTTGATGTTAAACCTCTGCCAGATGTGTCATTGGTGAAGATTTTCTTTCACTCTGTGGGTTTTCTCTTCACTTCCTTGGTTGTTTCTTTTGCTGTACAGAAACTTTTTAGTTTAATGAGGTTCTACTTGTTGATTATCGAAATTAATTCCTGGTCTTTTCATGGTGTCCCATATTTCCTGCATATTCCATTCCTGTATTTAAAAAAATTTTATAATTGAGTGCTCCAATTCTTCAACTTGATCATCCAGTCTTGATATTCTGTTTTCCACTTCATTAATTCTATTGGTGAGGCTTTCTCCAATTATTTCAAATTGGCTTACTGAATTTTTCACTTCCTTCATTTTAGCCTGAGTTTTCTTCAATATGTTTATCTCTTTTGTGAATTCAGTCAGAAATTTTTCCTATTTCTTTTCTTCTTTGATTTGTTTGTTTGTGTGTTCTTTAAATTTATTGAATTATTTGATCATATTTATGATCATTCTTTTAAATTCTGTGCCCTGGGTTATCTCTATGAGGTTCTTGTTGTAAAACTTTTCTATTGGATTGGTGATGTTTGATGGGGACATATTTATTTGGGTTTTTCATATTGTCATTTTTTTTTTTTTTTGCTGTGATCTTGTTATATGGATTTCTTTTGTTGTTTGGGATTCTGATGTGAGACTCAAGCCTTCCTTTGTTGAGTTGAAATCTGATTCTGTTTGTATACTTTATGTGACTTGGTTGTTTTCTTTCAGGCTCTCTCTGTTAATTCTATATAGGCAGAGCCAGAGGACTGTAGTCCAGCTGCTCAGGAGTTCCCTCTGAGGCACAAGTTAGATGAGATCAGATGCTCTCAGGCTCTCTTTGAAGGTCTAGGTCCCTCTAGCCAGTTGGCACAGCACAATTTGGGAAGATTGCTAGGCAGCCACTGAATTCAGGCTTTCTCAGGCAATCTGTAAAGGTCTGGGCCCCTACTAAAGGGCACAAAAGCCTAGCATTGCAGGAGTGGGAGGGGCTGCAGAGGGTACCAATGTAGGTGATTTGGAGAGCTGACAGCTAGGCAAAGGTAAGAAGATAGTCCAGAGATCTAGAGAACTAAGAGTAAAAGTGGGCCTGTGCCCAAGGCTCGAAGGAGAACAAGATGTGGGGTGGGGAAGTTTGGCATTGTTGCAGTGGTAGGAGAATGGAGACACAGTGGGAAGGATCATGTTCACCTGGGAAGAGGACTGGTCTCATCAATGCAAGGCAAGTTGGGAGTGGGGACTGCCAGGATAGAAGGCTGGCCTTAGGAATGCAAAGGCAAGTTGGAGGTGGGGACAACCTGTGAAAGCTCTAACAAACTAGACAGGAAATTTGAGTTGGTGTGAGTGTGGGGGGTTAGGAGGAAGTGGGTGGGTCTGGACTAAGAGGATAGTCCAAAGATCTGGGATTCTAAGATCAAGAGCGTGCCTATGCCCAAGGCTAGAAGGAGAATGGGATGGGGATATAGAACGGAGGTATTCAGGCAGTAGGGGAGTAGAAAGGCAGTGAGTAAGGTCAGACTTACCAGGGAAGAAGATTGCTCATAGGAATTCAAGGCAGGTTTGGGGAGGGGACAGCCAGGGTAGCTGGTCTCCAGTGGACAGAGGGAAGGTGGAGGTGGGGACAGCCTGTAAAGGCTCTAAGAAACTAGACGAAAAATTGAGCTGGTCTGAGTCCAGGGTAATCAGGACGCAGTGGGTGGGTCTGGATGTCAGTTACTTTTCTGTTGTTGTGATGGAAACACTGATCAAAGGAACTTTTAAAAAGAAGAGATTATTTAGCTTATAGTTCCAAAAGGGCAAGAGCCCATCATTACGGGAAGGCGTGGCAGCAAAGGTGGCTGGAGTACACACAGCAGCTGAGCTTCACATCCTCAAACAGGCACAGGAAGCAGATAGTGAATGGAGATCCCACAAAGCTTAAGAACTCTCTGAGCCTGCCTCCAGTGACATGCTTCCATCAGCATGCTCACACCTTCTAAGACCTCCCAAGACAGTGCCCAGTTGGGGACAAAATGTTCAAATACTGAGAGCCTATGGGGGACATTCTCATTCAAACCACCATACTGGACTAAGAGGGTAGTATAGAGTTCTGGAGTGCTAAGAGCAAGAGTGGGCCTGTGCCCAAGGCTAGAGGGAGAACAGGATGTGTGTGTGTGGGGGGGGGGAGAATGGAGTTGCTCAGCTTAGCAGTAATTTTCACATTAACTCTGTGAGCACAGGAGATCTTATTGTCTTGTAGGGTCTTCTTCAATTTCTTTCTGTAGTGCTTTAAAATGTTCGCTGAAGAGGTCTTTCATCTCCTTAGGTATTTTAGGTACTTTATTAGATTTTTCTGAGACTATTGTGAATGGGATTATTTTCCTGATTTCTTCCTCAGCATGTTTGCGATTGGCATATAGGAATGCTACTAATTTTTATATGTTGATTTTGCATCCTGCCAATTTTCTCAAAGTGTTTAGCAGTTCTAAGAGCTTTCAGTAGAGTCTTTAGGGTTTCTTACATGTAGAATCCTATCATCTGCAATTAATGATATTTTGATACTTTCTGTTCCTATTTGCATTCCTTTTATTTTCTCTCTTTATTGATGTAAGTAAGACTTCAAGTGCTATATTGAATAAAAATGGAACAAATGTATACCTTTGTCCTGTCCCTGATTTGACTGGAAATACTTTTAACTTTGCCCCATCCCACACAATGGTGGCTATAGACATATTATATCCAGCCTTTGTGTTGGTGAGATATGTTCCTTCTCTTTCTAGTCTCTTCAGGACCTTTGTCATGAAGTGACATTGGATTTAGCTGGAAGTCTTTTCTTCATTTATTTAGATGATCATATGGTTTACACATTAATTTTCATATGCTAAACCAACCTTGTACCCCTGGGATAAAACCAATGTGATCATGGTAAACGATCCATTGGATGCATTCTTGAATTCAGTTTGCAAGTATTTTGTTGAGAATTTTTGCATCTGTCTTCTTCATGGGAATTGGTCTGCAACGTTATTTTTGGTGTATTCTTCTCTGATTCTGGAATGAGGGTAACTGATTTCATAAAAATATTGTGGTAGCATTCTTTCTTTTTCTATATTATTGGATAGTTTGAGGTACACTGCTATTAGTTCTTCTTTACAAGTCTGGTAGACTTCACAGTGACTCCATCAGGACCTGGGCTTTTTTTGAGTTGAGAGACTTTTATTACTGCTTTAACCTTATTGCTTACTATAGATTTGCTCAGTGATTTTATCTTGGTTTAGTTTTGTTAGTGCTATACGTCTATTACTTTTGGATTTTGTAGCTTATTGGAATATACTTTAAGATATAGTTTGTCATACTGGCAAAATCATAATTAGGGAATCATTAATATATGGCATTTGACAAGGAGTAACAAGACCTCAGCCCAGGATTGATGCTACAGAGTCAGTTATGCAAAAATCTGCAAAACAGGACAAGTATAAACGAAGACCCTATCAGCTGTCCATTTTTATTGTATCCTAAGTTTCTTTATTTATTCAGAGCATAAGGGAGAACAAGTTTATGTGAATACTACAAATCATTTTTGAGAGCTGGTGCAAGCTAAAGCCATCTAATGCTTTAAGGCCAAGGAATTAGCTTACATGACAATGGATACACACACAATACTTCCCGTTTGTACATCTGCTCTGTAGCAGGTGGAACTATTCATTCATTTCAATTATATTTTGTTTTGTTTTTATCCATATCCTGGGAACAAAATCCATTGCAAACTGAGCCAACATCACCTGCATTTTCTTTGTTGGAGATATTACAACCATTAATGGTGAATATAGAAAAATATATTATCTTATGTACAAGCAAATGTTATTTGAATTGTACATTCAGATCATCAATTTCAAGTCAATTTAGGGAATTTTTTCCTGCCAAGTTAAATTTTTCCTAAGATGACAATACACTGAGTGACAAGATAAGGAATTTAAATATTTATACAATGCACCAATGCCTGAAACATAATCCCCTAATGTATATAAATGAGGATTTTTTCAATGACAAGAAATTATTTTATACCTTTTCTACAATTCCTTTTAAATAAGAATAGAATGTGAAAACTATTGCAAACAAAAACTTTATGATACTCTGACATTTTACAAACCACTTAAATTAGAACACACCAAATTGTGAAGGCTATATTGAGCTGTTATGAAATGCTAATGGAAGGAGTAATAGAGTAAGATAAACTAACAACCCATAGCTGGAGAGTTCAGAGACCCTGTAGGGGACCTGCTACTATTACCATTTTGCTAAACTGGTACAGTGTTCAACTGCCTTCTAAACACTTATCCTTACGCCCAACTCTCACCCTCATCAGAGAAGATTCTTCTTTTGTAGTAGATGGGGTATTTCAAAGAATCATAACTAGTCAAAGTATAGAGAATGAATGACTATGGAGTGCCTAGTCCTAACTGGCTCTATAGCACAATCCCCGCACCCAAAGTTCAGAAAAAGTGTAAGAGCCAGGGTACCAGAAAAAGTGCTGCCAAATAGTGTCTCCAGGCATGACAGGGACGTTCACACATGAACTCCCAACAGTATGGGTACCCACACAAGACCACACCAGTCAGAATTCCAGCAGAGATGGGGAATCTTCCAGCAGGAAGAGTCAGTTTTCTTCAAGGACAAGCACCTGATAGACTGCCATGCTCAAGAGGTCAGCCCTACAATCAAGTACATATGGGTAACACTAATTGGACTCAGTAGGATATATATGTGTGTATGCACACATGTACATATGTATATGAAAGACAATAATTATAGAAAAAGAGGACATGAATTTGGGAGGGGAGGATGTGGGAAGCACAGGAGGTGTTGGAGGGAGAAGAAAGGGAGGCATGATGAAAATATATTGTACTCATGTATGAAATTCTCAAGAAAAATAGGAAAAAAAGACAAGCTATGGAATCTGGCAGAATTCTCAGTCAAATGGCAAGAGCACAAGTGCCAACCAAAACCACAGTTACAGGACTTGGGTCTGTTATTTTACTGTTTTTACTTCATTGTCTTCATCTTTAAAATAAGGGTAAGACCTTCCATAACCAAGAGCCATGGAAATTCTCAACAATGTCATATATGCTACAGGCCCAAGAACCCTATCAATTATTACTCTCTTTAATTTTTAAAAATATGAGCAAGTAAACACACACACACACACACACACACACACACACACACACACACACACTATTCCACAGGCCTTGCTTGTTACCTGGCTATCCTCACTATGTGAAGGATAAGAAAGAGTATCTTGTTACAGTCGCCATCCTGATGTCACAGTTATAGACATCATACATCAACCAATATATCATGTACTGGTCTGAACTCACAACATTAACAGGACTGTACTGAGTGGTCAGAGATGCCCCACTTCTGTAGAAATCTGTGTGGTCATCTACTATAGTGCAGACTTTCCAGGTCTCTAAGAACTGCAGAATGTATACAAAGTTGAAGCATGAAGTTTGATGATACCCATGTTCCCTGAGGTCTGTAGTTCTATTAATGGAAGTCAGCAAGATTAGTAATTGTAAAACCACAGACCATACGTTCATCAGTTTCAAACAGGAATTATGGTTTTCAGATTTCTTCAAGTTCAGTTTCTAATGTATGAAAAGAATTATTAGAAATCGAAACATGAGAAAGTAACATGATTGTGGGAATGCTCTAATATTAGTCATTTTATTAATAAATATTATGGAATGTTCATTGAACTACCCACCCTGCAAGACAGAAAAATACTGATAAAATATCGACTAATGTTACAACACTGGAAAATAAACCCAAGAAACAGACAAAAATTCAAGAAAACGAAAAAAGAAGACACTGAGAGTGAATGCAGAGACACAGAAGCCAGAGACACTGACTGATGAGACATCCTTTCCATTGTACAACTCACAAGCAGAAGATGTTTTTGAACTATGTTCCCTACATGTAATTTACGACATATTTCTGTGACTGACATTAAAGGTATATAGTCTCCTTAAGTCAGAGAGCTACTTTTGAAGAAAAAATATTAAAGGCAGGAGAGTCTACTGATACAGTCTCCAATGTCAAGGAACTAAGGGTGACTTTCCTCTTTTTATTGTTACCTTATGCAATTTATGAGCTGCTCTTCAGACTCAACTTGTCCAGGAAAGGGGCTTGACAATAGGACCTACATCTAATGATAAGTTGATTTAAGTGAATTGCTTAGCACCAAACTTAGGACTAAGTTAATTACATTAGCTCATGCGTCATCATGAAAACAGCCACTGGGAATGGAATTAAGAGTCAGGAAAGAGCCCATCTTTTTCAGTTCTTGGCTCAGGAAGAGTATTTCAAATCTCATTTGTCTCACTTTAATCCTAAGTGAGTCTGGAGCTGAATAAAAGCCGAACTCAGTAGCCACTTATAGACAGCACGACCCTCCTGAGGGTACCGTCTGTTAAGTTCCAAATGATAAGCTGTGTGTTCTACTTAGTGTCTGTAAGAATGAAGCTTGTGTGCTATGATATAAGACTACAACTCCTAGGAATGGTAGACACGGAAATAGAAAATCTGTTAGAAATACTTCCTGAAAGTTCTGAGATTCAAGATCTTTATCATTTCCCAACTAGACAATTCATCCTAGCAAATAAAAACTCCAATAGCAGGAATGGGTTACCTCCTTTTGAGTTGTTGGCTAGTGGGGTCCCACAGACCTCCAAATGTTACAGGCTACTGCTCTTGGTTGTCCTCCAGAGCTTTACGATAAGACCCTATCGCTGAAGACAACACATACATTCATCATGAAACATAGAGAAACGGGGCTGATCTTGAAGCTTCATCCCCACTGGCTAACTGTCATAATGTTGGAAGGTGCTATGTATGCCACTGAAGGAGAGAAATAATCATCATTCTTACCCAGCTGTGAACTCAGTGAATTACAATAACACCTGACCTGGAAAGATATGCCCACTAGTGCAACGGTAGTGTGAATGTTATGGGAGCAATATTATGATTGGAATTAAAGCCTGTTCCATAAGCAGGAACTAATACCTAGCACCATTATCAGGTTCAAGAACCTATGGCCAGATAGGTCACAGGCCCTCTGAGACAATTTACTAATACTTCAGCTAAATGGATATAGAATTAAAAAAAAAAAACTCCTAATGACTTAGTGATATAACAATAGACGACTGCCTTTCTCATCTCTTATTAGAGAAACTTGTTTTTGCAGTAGATGGCAATTAACACAGAGACCTACAACTGGTCAACATATAGAAAATAAGAGACTGAGGAGTGCTCAGCCCTAACTGGATCGTCTCTGTCACATTCTTCCTCCAAGGCTCAGGGATCTCATAGAAGAGAGGGCAGAAAGATTGTAAGAGTCAGAGATGGTGGATGACTACAGTAAACAGTATTTTCTGGAGATAATAGGGAAATTTCAAATGTGAATTCACAGATGTTGTGACAGCACCCATAAGACTAGTGCAAGATAAAGCTAGACAAAACCCCAGCATGGAGGAGGGGACACAATGTCCTGTGGGTGGGTCTCCATCTCCAGCATGGCTGTTGTGCTCTAGCCATGCCAGAGAAATGGAAGCTAACGAACAGGGCCTCAGGTGGCTCAGAGTGTGGCAGATTGGTGTGCAGTTCAGTTATGAAAAGGCAGAGGTTTATATAGGGAGGCCTTTCTGGCCGTTACAGAAGGCGGGAAAGTTAAAGGTGGGGTCTTTAGGTAAAGGTGTGAAGGTTGTAGGGCTGATGTGGAAATTAGGAATGAGGAAATGAAACCCAAAAACCTGGTTTTGGTTTGGGGTGATCTTTGTGGGGGAAAAGAAGATTCATATCTATAGTGGCTTCCTGAGGCCAGGTTATCCCATCAGGCAGAGCAGGCCAGACTCCTACCATCCCTTCAGGCTATCCGGGGTTGCTTGGCTTTGCTCAATACCTTTTACGACAGACCCAGTCCCCACATTGTCCCACCCGTAGCTGAGGAGCTGTTGGAAGTTTGTAGCTGCTAGAACACAACGAGTCAGTTTTCTTTGAGAGTGTGGCCCTGGATAGGGCAGTCACACACCAGAGCAGACTCTATATGAAGAATATTTGGGCAGCACAAATTGGACTGGTTGGGTTAAAAACAAGAACATAAAGTTGGGTAGGTAGAGAGATGGGAATGGATCTGGGAGGAGTTTTGGGGAAAACTATGAGCAAAATATATTGTATGAAATTCTTAATGAATTAATAAAAATATTTTTGATAAGGACACTGACTAAAGATTTTCATGGGAGAAAAGTGAACACTGTACACAATGATGGCCTTCTTACATATACTGAGGTTGACATGTCCACTATAAAAAAGTACCAGGCCTCTCTGCTAAAGCTGATTAATGAAGATTTTAATTTTAGCAAGATGTAGACTTATATGTCAAAGGTTTTCTGACCATTCCAATCATTTGACTTTTATTACTGATGGAAATTGAAGTGAACATAGGATGCAAAGAATAGTTAATGCCTGAAGATCAGAGTAAAGCCTTCTAAAGGCCACTCTCTCTCCATATACTGTGGCCAAGACACTACACTTAGCAAGTCCATATCCTTAGCCTTTTCTCTAAAAGATCTTGCAGAACTTACCCATCTTTTCATCCATCATTGAGTTGTTCTCTCTCTCTCTCAAAGATATTAGAATGGTAACTAAAACATCATGTGTATACAAATGTATCAAAATATATATGTGTACACATGTATATAGAGACACACATGAATTGTTCTTTAAGGCAGGCAATAAGGAGGTAGAGAGATAATGGGCCAATATTGTACTTTCCCTAATAGTGACAATCCAGGGAAAAGCTTGGTTTGAAGGTAAAGGAGGCTCTTTAGTTTTGATGAAAGTTCACATAATGGGGAAAGACAGGAAAAAGAATCCATTATTGACAGTTCCTCTGTCAGAGAACTGCTTTTTGGTTGAACTCTGAGACCTGGGTTCTTCAGATCACAGCAAATAACTTCCAGGCACCCGTCCAGGGCAAAGATTTCTCTTGTGGTACTTTCAAGGTTTTTAAGTCCTTTACTTACTAGTAGGAAAAGATTTTCCATTAGGAAAGGGAGTGAGGCTCTCTTCTGACCCTCCCTGCCGTATAATTCTAGCTGGAGTGAATTCTCTAGAGTGGCAGTTCAATCTTTAGTTATATTTCATTTATTAGATTTTCAAGGTTGTTGACTTCACTGGAGGAAAACTATATTTGTAGGTAAAATTGTTGCAAACATATTTTGAAGGTTTTCATCATTAGGCATTGTTTTAAATTCATCTTTCTTAAGCTCCCTGACAGAAAGCTTTGGGTGGCAGCAGAGACTGGGATTTCTTTTATTGGAAAAAAAGGAAGCAGGTGTCTCATGGGTGTGGCAGAGTGACTTGAAACCTTGCCCCACAGTCGGCCACACTTTGTTGCTACGATTTTTATTTTTTTCAAACAGGCCACTCTATAGCCCTAGATGTTCTGGAACTCGCTGTGTAGACCAGGCTGGCCTCAATCTCACAGAGATTCCCTACCTCTGCCTCTTATGTGGAGGGATTAAAGGCATGTACCACCATACCTGACTATCACACTTTTGTATCTAAGGTTACATTTGCCTATATTAGTATATATCAAGGTATGTAACACATGAAGACCTTGGCGTCTGGAGGAGAGTTATTAATTACATGAAAAGAGCACACATATAAAAATGATTTGAGAATTCAGCGAAAGAAGCAAAAACCTATATGAATTCTCAGTCTGTTTAGTAGATTTTATAATGGGAAGCTGGACAGCCCTGGAAGGCTGAACTGATGAATGAAATCAGCAGATGTTTTACTAAGTGATTGGTCTTTTTGCATCCATCACCTCTAAAGTTAGGTAGTCAGACATGTTGTGATAAGTCTCTTCTCCTTTCAGTTATGATGGGGAGAGGACAGGGGTTACTGGCCTTATGACAGGAATTATCATCTTTTGTCAGGGATGACAAAGTAAGAATGGAGCCTGCCATTTCAGATCTATTCAAACTCATCATCCCCACCAACAACATCCAGATTACTTCCTGAAGTTGTTTCTGACCAGAGTTCAACCATAATCACTGAAAGAAAAGAGTAGAATGAATTTCTTTCAAGAGGTCATGGTTTCCAGGAAATGGGTGTGAGGTGCTATAAACCTAAAGTGCTGAATCTACAGGCACTGCTGTCCTGCACAAGGGGATGGCCTCAGGTGAGGTTCGGAACTCAGCGCTCACACATCTTGTAGCCGAGTGGATGGGCAGCAGCTGTTCAGCACAATTTACCTTCATGCTACATGTTCTGCACAAGTTTGGCACAACTGCACAGATGGAGAAAACATGAAAATCTTAATCCACAACACGGGGGAGGGTGAATGGGCACAGAAACAAGGCCTCAGGCTTTGAGTAGCTCGGGCTTCTTGAGTAGTCAGAAGAGAGGTTCAGGAAGGAACCACACCTGAATGCTAGTCGGATCGGTCCACGGGGCATGAACACATGATGCCTGTGGAGAGAAGCAAGTGTCTGACAAGCTGCATTTCTGTTCTTGCTACTAAGGCTCCAGGAGACCCTTCACTTACAATGCTGCTGTTCAGTGCTATGTATAAGTTGGCAATGCCAGGTTGTCCTTACCTTGGGAAAAAAGTTTAGAATATAAGATTTGTTCATAATCTCAAATCCAAAGAACTGAAAGTTATAATTAAAATGTAAACATGCATAATAAATTAGTTCTATCCTCTTAGTATAATAAACATTTCAGAATGATTGTCAGATAAAAAACCCTGGTCCTCTAGTATAAGGAAAATCCATGTGATGTTTTCATCTGAATTTATATCCAGGATATAGTAGCTATTATTGCTGATATAACAAAATGGCCTATGAAGTCAGTGGATGCAAAGATCAAAAATTGATTCTATCACAGTTCTCAGAGTGAGAAATCCACCATCCACTTTAGCTAAGATGGCAGCAGGGCCGGCTCCTCTTGTAGGTTCCAGTGGAGGTTCATGACTTTGACCTGCTCAGTTTTCAGAGGCTGCCTCCATCCCTCGCTCACAGCCCCTTCTTCTCACTTCAACTCCAGCAGGGCAGAATCTTCACCTCACTTTCCATTTGTCCCCAGGCTCCCATCACAGCCTCACTTCACACTCCCTCCCCTCGGACCACTGTGATCACATTAGGGTTAGCTGAAGAATCCAGCATGACCTCGGCTCAGTAGTCTTAATTTATTTAGTTTGACAGAACTCTGTTTTGCCATGGAAGCTGACATATTCCCAGATTCTCAGTATTAGGAATTAAACATCACGGGGGACAATATTCAGCACACCAGACAGGGCATCAGCTTGTTCACAAGAATTAGAATAAGGCTAATATCACCTAAGTTCAATAGTAGAAAGAAAATCAGACCTGAAACTCAGGGTCACTATGACTTTTGTGTTTTCTGCTCTCACAATAAGAATTTTTTTTTTTCCTGTAGTAATTCAGATTTCTTTCTTCTACTCAGCTCACCTCTACAGCTATTTCTATATATGCAGCTGGGATTTACTTAATGTGAACAAACTTATTTTTTATAATAGATCAAACACAATTAAGCATTTATAGATGCATTAAGCAGAGTGTTTTCCAATGACAAATGCAACTATTTGAATTATGGGAAATGCAAATCTGCTTGTCCATTGAACTCTCATTGCTCAGTTGCAGGTTTTAAAACTTTGGTTAGTTAGTTTTATTTTATGTGTAAGGGTGTTTGCCTGCAAGTATGCAAGTGCACCCGTATGTGCAATGTCTGCGGAGGCCAGAAGAAAGTGTTGAATCCCCAGGAACTGGAGTTATAGACAGTTGTGAGCCACTATGTGCGTGCAGAGGACAAAACCCATGTCCTTTGCAAGAAGAATCGGTGCTCTTAACCACTGAGTAATCTCTCCAGCCCCCAACTGTAGATTTTTAAATGAGAGAAAAAATCTCTTTAGAGGAGTATTTGTAATGAGAATGGGAAGAACAGCTAGGATGCCCAGAAAGCTTTGTATCCTGGGAAAGAAGGCTACCTCGACATTGTCTTTCCTAGGGCAAGTATATGGTTCATTTTCCAGTGCAGACTGAATACCCATCTCCAGGAACACAGCAGCCCTGAACCACTTTCTGCCTCATGCTCAAGAACCATCCTCTGGCCATTAAGAGGCACATCAGTACTCCAGGAACATGCCTCTGGAACTGGTCTTCCTCACTCATATCTGTGTCCTCACTTGGACTGTAAGGAAGGGTCAAGATTGTTCAAGTTCTTTCCTCAGATGGCTAGTGCTGTTGTGAGGTAGGAGGAACAGGAAGGGTGTCCACACAGTACTGTTTCTACAACAAACATGGGGGCACCTGGACCGTCCCAAGCTCATTCCCCACTCACATGAAACCCCAGCCAATCTCCACTGGACTTCAATACTGGAGTAACTGATCTCCCTGTATACTCCAGTCCACTCATAAGATGCCCAGCAAGTCTTTTCCGTGACAACTGTCCCTAACAGAAAAGGCGTTTTTACTTGCTGTTATCCAAATCAATCAATTTGGAAGTTAAAGCCAGTTCCTGGCACACTCTAAATACTTTTGCTTTCTCTCCTTATAGTTAAGCTCTCTCTGTGCAGTGCACAGTGGGAAGCACAGTGCCTGGAGGCCTTGTTCTTCAAAACCAGTGTTTGAGGAAAGCACAGGCTTGTGATTACATGCTGACTGACATATATGCAACTTTTGAGTGGGAGCAGCATGAGTTGTGGAAATTGAATTAAACAATAAACCTGTAATTGCTTGTTAGGGTATTTTAATTGACTCCTAAGTACCATATGCAGAGCTGTGTGGCTGCAGGAGTCCAATTATAAGCTTGCTTATGAAAAGATACAACTCATTTTGCATGTTGGAAACATATTCCCCAATTATTGTTACCCTCCCAAAAAGAGGAATTTTCAAATAAATAAAGGATGCCTAGTAAGCCCATAACATATACTTAGTCCCTAGGTAACCTAGAAGCATTTTATTTAGGTTCTAAAACAAGATCAGAAAATGTGCAGTTTTTTAAAAAATGCCCTTTGCTTTATTCCGAGGCATTTGTTGAGCCCTGGAGCCCTCTGTGTTCCCTGCTAACTAAAGAAATGTGCACAGCTAGGGCTCTTGGCTTCAAGCTATTTGAACCCTTGCTGAAAACTATGGATAAAAGTAAACACTCCAAGAAAAAGAGCGAAATAAAATGACAATTTATAAATGAGGTAAAAGAAGGGTTAGGATATGTGTGACTCACAAAGGAGGGTGGGGGAAGAGAGAAAACCATGGCTGTGGGTGGAATGTGGCCAGTTCCAGAAGAGTGTTGGAATTGTGCTCAAGTTACCCAGGCACAGTGGGGAGAGACAGTAGGACCAGTTTCTGGATTTCAGGAGTATTGGGTTGAGCAGGAGACACAGGTGATCCAAATTAACTTTTTGGTCAACTAGGGAAATCAGGAGCTTCCAGTTAAGTGAACAATTAGTATGAGGAAGAGTCCCAAACCCAAGAACGAAATCCCAAACCCAAGGAAGAATGAGCCAGATCTCTAGGACAAAATGTAGCTTGAAGATTGTGTATGTAGGCCATAAGGGACTTTGAACCCCATTAATTTCTGTCAGTCACAGAAAAACTTCCAAAATAAATAGGTAAGTTAAAAATGTAGCATGATTATTTGCAAGAACACAAGATAAGTATCTTCTTTGTGTACATATGTGTATGTGTATGTGGTGTTCATGTGTGTATGCATATTCTCATGTGTGTGTTCAGGTGCACATGTGTATGGAAGTCCAAGGTGGATGTCAGGGGTCTGCTTTGACCACCCTCCATGTTATATATTGCGGCAGAGTCTTCCACTCAATCCAGTTTGACATTTGGACTAGTCTGGCTAGCCAGCTTGTTCTGGGGATCCCTCTCTACCTTCAGCATGTGGGGAAACTACAGGCAAGCCATCACACCCACCCAGCTTTTCATATGGATTCTGGGGATCCAGACTCAGGTCCTCACACTTGTACACCAAGTGCTTTATCCACTGAGCCATCTCTTCAGCCCTTAAGACTAGAACCTTAAACCTCTCCTAGACTAGATCATCTGAATATACATGCTGGATAGAAGGAGAGCATACTTCGAAAATTCAACCCTAAATAAATCCCTTAGCTGCTCTTTCCATTTGAATGGCTTTTGTGAGTGCTTCGTCCGAAAAAAAAAAAAATTAGAGTGTGCACTCTAGAAAATCGTTATGAATGCATAAAAAAATCACATTCGGTAAATTAAATGTGTCAGTGACTATGAAGGAGAGCTCATCAGAACCAGTCTTGTTAATTTTGATTTTTTGAACAGTCTCAACTTTATAACACCTCAGGGAAGCTCAGTTTATCTCAGTTGACTTTTTTCCATTGAAATACTTCAGTGGAGGAAGAATGCTGAAGAGCTTGGTGTTTCCTGGGGCAGTGGACAGGGCAGGTGAAAATACTCAGGAATTAGACATTAGGGGTGGTTGTACAATTCTGTGTATATGCAAAATCTTCACAAAGCTGTATACATTTTAAAAGTGAATTTTATCTTAACAAAGATGTTATAAAATCTATAATTAAAATTTCTGAATCTTAAATAAATAAATGAGGGTCTGGAGAGATGGCTCAGTAGTTAAGGATCAAACCTGAGGATCCAGGTTTGATTTCTAGGACCTACATGGCCACTAACAAACATCCATAGCTATAGTTCCAAGGAATCTGACACCTTCTTCTGACCTCTGAGGACACTGCATGACATGGATGCACTTATACACATGTGGACAATACGTTCATACATATAAAATAAAATAGTAATGAAATATCGAATAAATAAATGGAACTTCAGTAAAATAGCCCAGATATACCATGCCATAAAAATCAATTTTATGTTAGCATTCTAGAATCTGGGAATCACATGCATTACAAGTTAGTAAAGAAATGATTCACCCAAATGATATGCTCAAAAATAACTGACATAAAATCTATAAACAACAGAGTTGCAGAGATAGTTCAGCAATTAAGTATAGGTATGGCTCTTGCAAAGGACCGAAGTTCAATTTCCAGCAGCCATGTCAGGCAACTCAGAACAGCTTGTAACTCCAGCACCAGGGGATCTGATGCTCTCTTCTGGACTCTGTGGTCATTGTACTGTCAGGGGTACACTCACTCACAGACAAACATATATGTACATAAAATTTAAAAACAATATACCCATAAAGAATTAATATTTTGTTATTTTCATTTTTGGTGGAATTTTGTCAATGTTTTTCTTTCTTCTTTTCTTTTTGATTTTTGCTTGTGTTTGGTTTTGGGTGTGAATTACTTGAAACAGAGTCTTCATGTAGCCCAGGATCACTTCAAACTTACATTCATCTTTGGCCAATCTCCTAAGTCCTAGAAAAACAGGTGTATGGCATCACTCCTGGCATAATGTAGTCCTTTCCACATAGTTACACCCTGTAAAGCTTCACTTTAAGATTTCTCATCTATTTATTAAAACATTATATCTCTCTGACTCTGGTATGATATTTATCAAATCAGAACTCTGCTAGAATACAGTCAGTTGACTGTGATACACAAACAGAATTTCTGCCATAAGAAGGTTCATACTTGAAACAGAATAATCATTTCACAGGGACAGGAAAATCAATAAATACACAAGTATTCATGAGTCAACTGCATTTGAATATATTCATAATACTTAACCACTGGGTGCTCTTTATCTCTTACTATTACAAAAATCTAACTGTTCTTATAAATGTGAGGTTTCTTTCTTAGCTCCATTCTAAGTTGCAGCCTCACTAGAGGAATAACTGATGATGGGATGCTTTTTAGTCATTCCAAGTCATTTTTTCTTACAGCAATTAAAAGACATCAGATCAGATCCCCTCAGAAGGATCTCTCCCATCTAAATTCTGTGTCTTACTCGGAACAGTCCTCAGTTGAAGTCCTATGAACATTTTTGGCATTTCTTTTATATATATGGAAAAAACTCATGCACACTTTTTTCTACAGTCTACTGCCTGTATCTATTTGAAGTGCTAGAAGCTTTATGCTCCTCAAACCCCTATTTTATGTCATGTACGAGGAAAATGCATATTTGACAGGTATGAAAGAATAAATATGCTAATTCACACACTGTATGTGGAAGGTGATTTATTCCACTTTTGAAGGAATACGGCAGTATTTACATAAGTCTCACCTGTATCTCTGCAAACAGCTGTTATGCAGCTAACTTCCAAATCAGTAGGAAAAAAATGGGCTGAGTAGGTTTTAGTAGTTGCTCTGGGGATGACAGACAATGTACTTTGTCACCTGCTGTAGTTCATAAAAAAGGCACAGGGAAGAGCTGCTTCAAGTCACTGCATCCAATGAGGACAGATTTTTAAAAATGCACTTACAAGAATGAAAGGCAAGACTCAAGAGTTTGTGCATAACCGAAGCACTAACTGTATCTGCCACGGTATAAGCTGTCTGGATAATGAATGCTGAACCATTTATCAGGAAACTGAACTTTGAATCATATAATTATGCTAGCAGCAGTAACTAAGTACCAAATGAGATGTGAAACATGAATTTGGAAATAATTTGGTCTTTTCTATTGAAAAAACAACATCAAAGACCCAAGATATTAATTATCACATTGCTACAGATCACAGTACGCCAATACAATATCCACATTTATTTTTCTCCAGTCACCAGAGTATTCTACATTTTTGGGGGTGTCCTTGGCTACTCAAAAATTCTTCTAAGGAATTTCACTTTCCTTATTTTAATATATTATAAGTTTTCATTGGCATGTAGTAATTATTCATATTTTGGGGTGCGCTGTGATACTTCTAGTACATGTCTATAGCATGTAATGGTTAGGTGGAGCAGTTGGCACATGCGCTACATAAAACATTTATAATTCCTTTGTATTGAAAACAAAATCTTTTCTGCTATCTATTTAGAAATATTCAGTTTGTTGCTGTCAACTGCAGTTCTCCCACTATGCATTAGGACATTATACTGCTATCACATAGGAATGTTCCTTTTTCCGCAGGTGACCCCCTTTGTACTGTGGTGCTCATACTCTACCCACAGTCATTCTCACCATTGTTATAATAGATTGTCTATTACCTACAAAGTCAACACCATGTCAAGAAGGCATTTGTTTTCATTTTGTTTGGTTTTTGCCTGCATAGACCCTGCCAAGAACCTGATGAAATTGTTTATCCATCTTCATAGCCCCTTTGGTTCCTCTTGAAGTCATGTATTTGGTGCACCCTTTATGAAAAACACATTCCTTACACTTCAATTTTGTTCTAGAAACTCAAACTTAGTAACATCCTATTACACAAGTCTGAGTAATGGTAGGTTTGGAAGATCATATTGTGGTCCATATGTACTGTATACCTGTACCAGTAATTCAACTTAGTGTCTCACACAATGCTTTTCAGTGAAGAACAACTCATTTTGTGTAATATGTAGATGGATTCCTGGGAAGAAACAGGAAACAGTGGGGCAATGAATCTATTTTAATGGAATGGGAAGCTTGCTGGTGAAGGACTTTCCATCCAGGGTAATGGTATTTAACCTCAGACTTATTTTTCAGTGTAAACAACCAATGTTATGCTTACATGAAATTGAATTTGCTTAAAGTGATAGACTTTTCAAAATAAAACTTAAATGATCTCCAATTTCTTGTGTGTAATTTTTACTTCCTAAAATTAAGAATATAACTTGCTTTCAAATGTCTTGTCAACTATAAGTTCTTAAGTCAGCAATATGAACTATTTTTAACCACTGAGCACTGAAAATGATTAACCTTAAAAGTAAGTATATTTAATTCATACATCTGACTACTTTGAGGTATAATGGCTACCTGTGCGATTTAAATTGCCATGGCTAATCAGACCTATAACTAGATCTTCAGAAATAAAACATGGTTTTGCACTTGGTTTTCTGTCTTCATGTTGTTTTGTGGAATGTTCTGTAGACAACACAGTTTCATATCAGGACGAGGATGGCAGCATAGTGTGAGGAGGCAGCGTGGTTCACCATGGCAACAAGCCTGGCTCAGGCTCTATCTGTAACAGCATTATGATCCACTGTGCTAGGTTCATGGAGACCCAGATGTACTTATATGCAAAATAAAGAGGTTGGATCAGGATGACCTGGATCCTGCCCAGCTCTGATACTACAGGAATACATTATAGTCACCAGCATGAATAGAACAACCTCCCGAAGAGGAGTGTGGTTGATGGTGCTACTGAAAACTTCCAGGATGTGAGCAGCCAGATGGTATGAAAGTAAAAATTTGGGCATAACTTTTATTTATATCAGTTAATGACATGTTGTTAAGAACACAGAGCACATACAATGGAAATATTCTAAAATCCTGGTTTAAAAAATTTGTTAGTTGGCCTTCCAGATACAGAGGGCAGCAAGGAAGCTGGAATCATTTCTACGTCCTTTACAGCATGTCACTAAATGTTATGTGTCTTTAACACATTAAGGACAAAGAAAATGGAAAAGAGCAGACTGGTACTGTGATTTTGGAAACTATAAAGCAACTAAAAAAAGGTAAAGAATTAAAACACCAAAGAAAATATTAAACTAAGATGCAAATAGCAAAAGTATAAGTCTAATCTGGCTACTTCTTGGAATTTCAGGAAGGGCTACTCACTAGAGGGGGTGGTGACATCTGAATAATCAGAATGCCTCCTGGCTGTTGGATTCCATGCCCTCCCTCTCTCCCACCCCTGCCTCCCTCTTCCTATTTCTCTTCTCCCCTTTGCTGCCATATATTAGAATATTGATCTCCCCTTTCCTGTTGCAAGACTGAAGCTTTAAAATGTACACCTAAGGCTCTCTGGTCTCTGGGTGTCAAAGACTTATTTGAGAAGATTACTTGACCAACATCATTTGAGTTCTGAGACTCCATCAAGAATCTGAATTCTCAGGAGCCCTGATAAGCAGGACTATCTTTCACCACAACACCCCAGGCACTAGTCTAAACCTTCTCTGATGTAGAGTAAATTTACAGAGTTTCTCTCTGCCTTGAGGGACATGCCTCCAAGAATGTGATTGACAGCCAACCAACCAATGACTTAAGGGGGCTGGTTTAGTGGGAAAGTAGTGAAAGCTGGAAAGGAGATAAGGCAAGCGTGCCGTGGTTCTCCTTCTTGGGTGTGTATGTGCCAGAGGTCCACTGAATTTCTGATCAAAATGCTGGCTCCCCCATATGAAATTTCAGTCTCTCTCCCCAGGGATGAATCCTTTGTAAGTAACTCCAAATAAAATGGTTTCTCTAATTGGAGAGCATTCTCATTTGCTCAATTGGTTCAAATCTGGGGAGTAGGGCTGCATGTCAGGCTTCACTGTCAGAGGAGAATTCTTAAGCAACCTGGGAAATCCCAAAGTGTAAGAGAAAGACCTGACTAGGTTGACCCAGACGGACCAACATCCTCTTAAGCAAGCATGAACAGTAAACTCATTCAGTTGAGTTTATTTCCTAAAGATAAGCAGATACCCAAGAGTTATCAGATATGAAAGCAGATCAAAACAGACCTGAACAAATGAAAGTATTTTAGGAGGAAGAAAACATTGAGTCTAAAAACACAACACCGAAATCACTGTATTTTAAAGAATTGATACCACCAATGAATGGTTTGAAGAAATTAGCAAAATAAAGATCATTTAGAAATTAAAAAAATAAAACAGTAAATCAATAGTGTGCTTCTAAGAGTAAGTTGGCAAAATCTTTAAAAATGGAGTAAAAGAAATAGATGAAATCTAATAGGAAAAAAGAAAATAAAAGAAAACCTATTCAGGATGTCTAATGTGCAAACTACACAAATGTATTCTGTATAGAATAAAATGTGGGGAAATGTCATTAAAAGTAGCACAAAATCCTTGTATTTAGTAAGAATATATCCTGGTGTAACTTCAGGAGCCAGGAAAATGGAAAGGAATCAGGAAGGTAAAGGGAAAGAAGGAGCCTGAGAGAGAACAGTAGGAGACAAATATTATTAATGGGAAAATGTGTAAAAAGGGGGTGTTCAAATGGGAGGAGACTAGCAAGGGAGATACAAGGAAGTGCAGGGGTAAAGGGAAAGAAGGAGCTCAGGAGAGGGGGGATCATAGGAGACAGTATTATCAAGGATGAAATGAGAAAAATGGGGCTATTTTAGCTGAGGAAGGAGGAGGGAGGGCTAGACAGGGAACAAGAAAAGAGAGATAAATAATGCTCAGCTGGTATGAAAAACCAGAGGGAAATGCATCAGATCCAAAGCCTACTGAAAAATTACACATATAATATCTCCGCATGTATTCATGTGTATAGCTGAAATCTATATAACAAGAAACAGTGCCAGATAGGAGAAACTTCTCTTCGAGTCCTTGGCCAGCGTAGTCCAAGAGATTCCCAAGATTGAAGATAAGACCCTATTGCTGAAGGCAGGACATATTTCAGACATAGGACTTGGAGCAATGGAATTGGAACAGACCTGGAAGCATCCTCTATGAAGGTTAGTTCTCATATTTTTAGAGGACACTGTGCAAGTTGCTAAGGGAGAATATCAATTGATGATCCAATTCCAGCTTTAAGTCCTAATAATCACAACAATGACTAGCACAACAAACTATACTGGGGCAGTAGTGACACTTTTATCTTGAGAGTAATCAACAGCTACCTATTTGGACTTAAAGTACACTCAATGGGAGGGAACACATATGTGTTATTATAAACATAGCCAAATACACATGGCTGGAGAGGTCATAGATCTTGAAAACCCTTAGGCTATCACATCCCTAGACCAATATAATTTCTTAGTATCTGCTAAATATGGATCCTTATATTTATAGAAAAGTATGCCTGTCACCATTCATCAAGAAGTTTATTTTGCCACAGACAGAGACTATTATAGAGTTCCATAAGTCATCACACAGAGAATAAGTGTCTGTGAGATGCCCAACCCTAAGTGACACATATACAATGGAACCTCTACACCTAAGGCTCGTGGAATATAGTGAACAAGGGGTGGAGAGAATACTAATGCATCTCTCAACTCTCATCAATAAAGGTCCCCCATGCAAGAGAGGGCAATGAACACAAAAGGCCACAAAATGCCAAAGCATAGAGAATAATTCTGTAGAATCCAGGTCCTTGGACAGAACTCCTATATTAAACTGCACCTACCCAGGGCTCACAGTCCATTTCAGAAGAGGGATCAGAAGATTGTATGATGCAAGGGAGGTGTATATGGCCATAATGAAACAGGGTCTTACAGGACCCTGGGACCTTGCTCATATGAACTTATAGCAAGGGTGTCAACATGCACAAGATTCATGCAAACTCACATAGTATAGGACTGAGAAAATGGGTAGCAAGTCCCAGCCTTAACTGAAGAACAATTGACAGTTGATTACTACTGGGTGAGTTGATCTTCTTTAAGGGAGTGACTCTAGCCTGGCTGACTAGACCCCATGAACTTGCACTGAAGTACATCTGCGGACAGGACACTAACTTAACTCCATAGATCTTAATATAATCGACAGAATGCATGAAATTCAGTGGGGGGGAAGCTACGGAGGTGTGCAAAGCGGAGAGGGGGGATAAAGATGATTGAAATGTTTTGCATGAAATATACAAAAATTCAATTAAAAATTAAAAAAAATAACCCAAACCAAGAGCCTCAACTAGACACCATAGGCTAGTAAAGTAAAAGCCCAATGGAAGGAATGGGCTCCCTCTTTTGCAGTTCTTGACCAGGAGTCCCGTAGAGTCTCAAAGAATACTAGCCATTTCCCCTGCTCTTTGTTACTCACCAGAACTTGATGATAAGACTCTGTTGCTGAAGAAAAAGATACTTGAGTTGTAGAACAAACAAGGGGAAATCAAGTTGTTACAGAGCTCAAAGCTTCATTGCTACTGGTTAGCTTTTCTAGTGCTGGAAAATGCCAGGCATGCTTGCAGGAGAAAAAAATTAATCATTAACTTTACCCAGCTGTGAATCCTGTGTGTTTCAACATCTGGCCTAGCAAGATATGATCTCTGTTGCAATAGAAGCACATATATTATGAGGGTAATCAATTGATTTTTAATTGGATTTAAGGCTCATAAGACACAGTGCATACCTAACGCTGATATCAAGCCTAGAGGCTAAACAGGTCATAGGGAAAAGCCCAAAATGATGATTCTACTAAATAGATACAGTATTAAAACAACTCCTAAAGACTTATTATTATAACCACAGATTAATGTATCTCTCAACTCTCACCAGAAGAAGGTGATTAACACAGAAACCTACAACTGGCCACTGTGCAGAGAATAAGAGACTGCCAAGTGATTATCTCTGAATTAGACACCTGTATCTAACTTTTGCCTCCCCGGGTTGAGATATAATTGCAAAACGGAGGCAGAAAGATTGTACGAGCCAGAGGTGATGGATGACCACAAGGAAACAGAATTTTCCAGAAAGTTGGTCAGTTACTCATATGAAATCACAGCAATGGTGACAGCATGCACAGGTTCCCTGTACGATCAAACCAGAAAATCCAAGCATAGATGTGGAGAAGTGAATAAGAATCCCTGGGAACTATTGGCAACTGATGGCACCTGAGAGGGTCAGTCTTTCTTAAGGGTGTGACTCTTGGTAGGTTAACCAGACTCCAGTGGATGGACCCACACAGAAAGACCCATAGTAACACAAACTTTACTCATAAGCATATATATTAGAGTACATAAAATTGGGCAGGGGATAGTAAGGGACAGTACAGATAGGAGAGGGGATTGAAATACAATAAAATATATTGTATGAAACTGAAAAAAGTTCAGTTAAAAAGGAAAAGAAAAGAGAAAGTTTTCGCTAATAATTTTTTTAAAAAATTCAAGAGGGCAGGCAAATTGGCTCAGCAGGCAGAGGTACCTGGTGCCAAGCCTGACAGCTTGAGTCTGAGCCACTGAATCCCTGGTGGAAGGAGAGAAATAACTTGTGCAATTCATTCTCTGACCTCCACAAGCTTGTTGTGGCGTGAGTTCACCCCACCCCAATGCACACCAAATCAATAAGTAATTAGCAATCAAAATTTAAAAAACTAATTCCAGAAGCTAGGGAGATGGCTCAGCACATAAGAATGCTTTCTATATAAGTATGAGAACCTCATACTATGTCAAAAAAAATCATGAAACCATTTAAATTTTTATTTTTGATATAGAAGTATTTGATTCTTCAATTTGTGGGCATACACACATCTGCTAAAATGATAACTAAAATGAAAGTGAATGAGAGATTGGATAAAACAGTACATATAACTTCCTTTAATTATTATCACACAGTATATAAATTATTATATAAAATATACTATGGACTGTATGTTTCTTTACAGGAAAAATCTTTCCAATTGTCTCCTTTGTTTAAGACAATGTAATTGAGTAATAAGTTCATGTTTCTAATATTGTACCTCTTTGTATCTTATCTTTTTCAACAAAAAGGATACAATAAAAAATATGGCTGAATTTTTTCTTTCAAGTTTGTAACCATTCCTGGGACACCTACTCATTCACCTCATTTATTAATGGCTGACTGTGTGCCAGGTGCTCCATTAAGCATTCGAAGTAAAAACTCACAAACAAGACCCAGCCCTTGGCTTTTAACAGCTTAAACGGGCAGTGAAGAAGAATGGTGGTTAGATGGTGGATGTGGTCCATTTTTAACACTCACGGAAAAAAAAATTAGAACAGGTCACAAAGAAAACTCTTTTGAAACAAAAGTTGAAATGATGAGGATGAAATGATGAAATGATGGAATGCATGGGTGGTTTGCTCATAATGAGGGATGAGCAAGCTAGAAACCCAGGGCCTGCAGAAGAGAGTTTCTGATGCTGGGTTGGAAATGCAAAAACAACAGATGACTTAACAGTTCTAATTTCACTTCCCTTATTTAGAACTATTCCACCTTGTTCATGATAATCAGTTCCCAGAGATTACAGGTTTAGAAACCATGTTACCTCAGATGTCACCCCAATATTCTTCTTTGTCCATTTCTAGGACACTATGGTTAATTTCACATCAGGAACAAAGACATAGTCAAGTGCAGATTCAAAGCTACAGACATAGATTCTGGTCTTGTGCATGTCTTGGAAGCTGACGCCAGTGAAAGGAAACCATGCCAGAAGGTATGAGAGACTGCCTGCAGTCACACAGGCACCCAAGCCCAAAGAATCCCATTTTATCCTCAGTCAAGATAAACTCATTAGCAATAGGAGATATCTGCCTCCTTCCAAGGCCATGTAACCTTGTGGAGGAAAAAGAATGCAAATGCAGAGAATTGCCTATGGTTATTAAAGAAAAAGCAAAACAGAAACAAAACCCAGGAAGAGTATTAGCAAGTTCATGTCAGAACATAAGTAAACAGTTGGTAGCCTGGGTATTGTGATGATAAGAAGCTTCTTTGCTCTAGCATATTTTAGGAACTGTTAACATTCTAATATCTCAACACCCTATTTACTGTAAACTATGAACCACTGTATAGAAATCAAGAAGACTTAAAATTTGCTATGAAGACGCCTATGGCCACAAAATTCCAAGCAGACTAGAAAGGCTCACGTAAGTATGATTGAGGACTCTGAAAATTACATTGCAACAATCTTCCTATTTTCAGGCTAATACCAATAAAAAAAAAATGCTCTCCTGAAAAATCAAGCCAAGATTTGAGAAAGATATGCAATCAAGGAATCCTCACTGGGTTAACAAGCCCTGAGAGCCTTAATAAAGAAATAGGACAAGGGGAACATAACACTCCACAGTGTGCTCGTTCACCAAGAGTTGTCCACATAGAGTATTACATTTGCTCTCTCCCCAAACTCCGGGGAATCACTGTTCTTTCAGATACGAAGAAAGCAAAGCTCAGAAATATTAGCACTCTGGCCTAATAGTGCACTTTTACCCAGCCAAGAACTCCAGTTTTCTGCCCTCATTCAATCCTGCATGCCACATGCCATGACATTTTTGAAGACAATTTATATCATTTGAAAAGTTTATAAGTTTTCATATGTCCTTGTTTGGCAAATATAATAATTAAGTTTTAGTATTGATTGCTTTCTTAATCTTAAAAATGTGACAGTTGTCCACTGAATGTGGCCCTGCATAGATATATTTGAATGTGGCCCTGTGTAGATATATTTGTTGGAGTGCACTTTTATCCATATTACTAGATTTCACAGTAAGATTCCTATATCAGAAATGAATCAAGTATTCATTCACTCATATTAATTCAAAAGAGATATTCTGCATAACGTCTGGTTTGGAACTTGTATTTGTAAACATGGGTCAAAGGGTTGTGGGGAAGATAGAAAGAGAAGTACCTCACAAGCACCACCTTGTAAACAGGACTGGTCAGAGGGACAGGAAAAACAGGAGTCTAAATTCATAAAGGGTGCCTGGAGGGGTGTGTCATCCACAGGTTCATCGTGCTCAGAGAGGACTGAGTGTGCTAACAATGATGACTGTTACAATAATTCAGAGGTTGTTATTACTATTCTTTAAAACACAGGTTAGGAGCAAACCCAGACCCTAGGCCAGGGTCCTCTCTGTAGCCCTCTTCCATGCCTTCAAATCTACCTACCTTCATGGAGAGCTCAGGCTGGAGCCACCGTCTGGGAAGTGGCAAGGTCACCATCACTGGGATCTCTTCGTTCACCTCACTCACTACCTCTACCCTGATGTCTTCCCTAGAAATTAGTTTACCTCTAAACTACGTTAAGCAAATCTGGTTCTTCTCTGTCAGGTAAGTCCCACCAGATCTGTTTTCCAAGCATATCTGCCAAAGGCCTTCTGTGCTCCCTACCTGTAGCTCACCCTCCTGCAGGCAGAGCAGAGGATCGGTGCTCCTGTTTTAACTTCTTCATAGCATACTGTCTGACAATAGGAAGAAGACATCCTAAAGAGCAGGAGTGCATGGCCAATTATCCCTCTTTGGGTTAAACCCAAGGTTTAGGTGGAAGAAAACTATAAAAGTAAATGAATTAGCATTGCAGAGGGCCCTCGGTGCCCTGTTGACAACTGTGGTAATAGGAATCTGTAAATTTGTTTTGTTTTCGGAAGAGAAATAAGTGTTTCATAAGATATAGTGCCCACAAATGAAAAACCTTTGAAAATCACTGCACACACTCAGATAGCCACAAACCCAAACATTCATAACCAAGGACAGTAAATAACAGAGGAAAGTCAACCATGAGGGTATGATCATGGGAAGACTGAACAAAGTAAGGCTACATACTACATAAAGTGAAACAGCCACTCACTGAGTATTTTTTAAACATAAGACGCTGTGTTTAGCACTAAAGGGTGTCCAAACTAAGATACAGAAGCTGACTGCTAAGTACTTTCCAGCTGGCTTCCCTTGAATCTCCGTGTAGTAGTATAGTGACAACTGACACCAAACATAGAAATAAGTCACCAGAGCTGCCAGTACAGTCACTGTGCTGAAAGCTATTCCTTTGATATTAACTTCCATAGTTCAGTAATAGCCTTGATATCATTTAAGGTACTATGCCAAATCAATTTGGCATATTCATATTCAGGATTAAATAAACATTTTTCTTGTACTCTGAGTAGCTGTAATAAGTTTACATCTAAATTATCGACTGTCTTTAAATTAAATCAACCTTAATCATAACTAGAAGTGCTCTTGTGGATGCTATTACATGAGACGGAAAGGTTAGCTCTATTTTGAATCAATTTATTAAACAAGAGAAGAAGAAACAAGTTTCTCATTAGAACCTCAACTAGCGATTTAAAAAAAGTGAAGTGTTTTTCAGAAAATATATCTATGAGGAAATCTGAGTAGGATTCTTGTAATTTCTCTCAGGGAGAAAAAGGCAGAACTGAAGAGTCTTCTACCATGTGAGAGAGGCTTATATTCCTTTCAGGTATTTGAAAGCAGCTCTCAGGATCCCAGCACTGGGGCCTAAGGGCACAAATGCTCAATTAAGCAAAAGAAAAAAAGAAGACTGAAAATCAACCTAAGAAAGGGAAAGTGTCAAGCAAAGACACTAGAGAATAAATGGAAACGTGTTTGCTCAGAAATTCGAACAAGTGGCAGGAGCTGGTTGCACACTTTAGGAGAGGATGACGTGAAACAGGGAGCAACGGTTCCTGTTTGAAACACTGACTGGCAGGCATCGACACAGCTTGGAGTGAGCTACTCCAGCTCTCCCACAGTCACTGTACTCAGGCATTGGGATTGCATCATAGACATTACTCTTCTCGTCCTACAGCCCTGCAGGTTAGGGTACTGACAGTTGGGGACAGAAGCTCAGAGAGGAAGGGTACTCCTGGTCATGAGTCAAAGACAAATGGAACTACCCATTCTCTCCATTTTTTTTTCCAAAGAGCAATTCAGTAGCTTTATTTGAAGTACATTCCAAATGGCTGCAGAATCAACAGATTGATAATGGCCAAAAGAAAGAGCTCTGAACACATTGTACAGCTACCAAGACATCAAGAGCTTAGGATCTGGGGACATGCCTTCTGAGATCATGGTCTAGTCACTACAAGAACCCTAGAAATGAGATAACACAGTTTCCTGTCTACAAATGAAGAGTCAGTTTTCTTTAAGTGTGTGTCCCCTGGTAGGTCGACCAGACTCCAGGGTATAAGCCCAGAGTCAAGGGTAGTACAGTAACACAGATTAGACTCCACGGGTTTTAAAGAAAACAGAAACAGAGGACGCAAGGTTGAGTGGGTACGAGGTTGGGTGGTTCTTGGAGATGGTAGGAGTGAACATAATTAAAATATTTGTATGAAATTAATAAAATCATTGGTTAAAAAAATTAAGCTGGAAATAGTACTGCATGCCTTTAATCTCAGCACTTGGGAGGCAGGCACAGGTGGATCTCTGTGAGACTGAGGCCAGCCTGGTCTATGCAGCAAGTTCCAGGCCAGCTAGAGCTACAGGGATATCTGCTACTGAAGAATAAATGCATGCACATGCCTGCTTCTGTCTTTAAATGTAGACTGTGCACATGCATTTGCGTGTATATATGTGTACATCATGTACGTACATGAGTGTGTGTGTGTATGCATTTCTTCCCTTGGGAGAAGGGTATTTAGAAGTAGCTCAGCTTGAAAAAGTATTTACTAACAACACATCAGACACATATTACTGAGTATAAGTTGCCTCAAAATAGATTCGTGAGGCAAGTGTGGGTTGCTGGGCAATCCTGGGTTTGCTTGGCTCACATAGAGACATGCATGCAGTTGGCAGCTGGGCCGAGTGGTCAAAGCAGGATGGCTGAACACTTTTTCTAAGTACACTTCCACATTCAAGGAATTGAGATAAGGCCTCCTCACTTGGTAGTGGCCACTTTTTAACCGGGTAAGCTCCAAATGGAAAGAACTTTCCAAATCTATGTGTGTGTGTGTGCGATGTTTGTGAATGTCTTATTGGCCAAAGCCAGGCACGTGGGCAAGCCCAGAATCTGTGCTGGGGAATTAAAACTGAAAGGCATAAACACCAGCATCTGAGATTCTTTAAGATTTAGCATAGTAGCAACCTAACACAGGTACCTTTGAGAGTTAGAGGTTATTAACTTTAGGAGTGTGGTAGAAGAGGAAAATCCAAAAGGAGCTTGATGTTTGAAGATTTAAGGGGGAAAGATGCCTGACATTTATGGAAGTCTTCTAAAGAGGAAGAGGCAATAGTTTTGCTTCATGAGTGGGGGAATCAAGGAACCATGATTGATGACAAACATAAGAACTAAACACGAAGACAGGTAGATTCAATAACCTACTAGGATGGTTAATCTTTGTCAACTTTACTAAATCTGGAATCAACTAAGAGATAAATTCTGGGTAGACTTGGGAGAGATTTTCTTGATCAGGTATCTGAAGTGGAAGAATCCACCGTGAATATGGCGGCCCCTTTCAGTGGCAGCCAGATAAAAGGAACTGAGTCAAAAACTTTCCTTTTTGCCTCATTCACTTCAAATCTCACAGGCAAGTTCATCCACCCCATTGCTGCCTCCGCTGCTGCATTCCTTCACCAGTATCAGAACACAGTTTCTTCAGGCTTCCAGTGTGGAAGGAAGACTGGTGACTCTTCAAGAATCTTCCAGACCTTCCATCCCAGGTCAGAATTACTGAAGCACCCAGCCTGGTGGACTCAGAAACTATTGGGCCCCTAGCCTTTCCAGTATGAAGCTAGCAATCACTGGACTACTCCTATAGTAATGTGTAAGTCAAACTAACAAACTCCCTTTATATAAACTATTTCATCAGTTCTGTTCCTCTGGAGAACCCTAATATTCCTGTTATTGTGCATCTTTGATAAAAGTTCACACTCACGGTTGTAGAAATGTCTTCACCCCAAAAACTGGCTACTCAAGAACACTTAATGACAATTCACATTACAGAGCCACCACAACACAGCTGTAGTGGACCTCACTGATGTCAAATCACTCAATGACTAGATGTGCAGATGTGTGTGACAGATGTGGTTGTGATTCTCAGACAAGAATGTAGTAAGGAAGATGGTGGAAAGCATGTTGTTTCTGGGTGTGGTGTCGTGTCTAATACCTCAGAAGACAAGTGGGGATTTTTGAGTTTGTGGTCACCCTGGGCTACATAATAAGACCTATCTCAGAGAACTAGAACAAAAGACAAGAGAGAGAGAGAGAGAGAAAGAGAGAGAGGAGAGAGAAAGGAAATTGCAGAGATGAAGGAAGGAAGGAAGGAAGGAAGGAAGGAAGGAAGGAAGGAAGGAAGGAAGGAAGGAAGAAGGAAAGAAAGGAGGTATCAAAAAGTCAGGCACTATGTTAGCTAAAGTTGCAAAGTATCCTATGTCAGATACTATTCTATACACTCTAGAGTTGGGTTCTATTATTCTTCTCATTTTTGTAGAGATGAAAAGAGGGGCATAGAAAGGTTAATTACCTTTCTGTGTCCAAGTAGCTATTATACAGGATAGGTGGGACTTCAAGCCAGGCAGCCTGGCTCCAGAGCCTGGCACTGAACCACCAGTCATACTGTCTACTGTCTCCTTTGGAATCGATTATTTAGAAAAATAAATGTAATTCCATCTGCAACTCTTTGGAATATTCATGCTGATTGTAAAAGCACTCACAAATTGGACGTTGCCTACCAGTATGTTTTAAACTCAACCACACTTTGGTCCCTTCCTAGACCTGTACAAAGATTTTACTTTGCTCTGCAGTGAACTGATATTTTTATGACTTTTCTGTGTTATGAGAATATATGGATGTTCATATGAACCTTTATAAAAGGAGCCCTTTATTATTATTTATAAATTTATGTTTGTGGCTATGTAATTTATTTCCTAATAAATTTATTACCAATAATCAGATATTACTTATTTTATAATACAGCTGACATGAGCCATTCCACACTTCTGGCTTTGTGGTCTTTAAATGGCCATCAACATTTCAGTGTCAGACTTCGTGGCAACTGGTTTATTTTTATTGGTTTAAGTCCAGCAAAAATTAAACCCAACATAGGAATATGACACTCTTAAGAAGCTTTTAAAGTTTGTGGTTCTTCTTAAAAAGACATAAATATTTGAGGCGTGCAATTCATTCATGACTAGTCCTTTCACAAACCAACAAAATCTAAATCCTTCCAAATAAAGTTATTAAGGGTACTCACAGTGGATGTTCACTAAATTTTGTTTTTGTTTGGCTGTTTGTCTTGCCATTTCTTTACAAGTCTGCAATGGTCTCTTGCTGTGATTTTACTACTAGTACTGTTATATAAGAATCATTTCTGATTTTTTTCATGATATCTGCTTGAAGTCTTACTGTTAGTTTTATGCAAAATGATGGTGCATTAAAATATTCCATTCTTACCATATGAACAAGATATGGAATAAAAGTGTCTGCTTAGATGTCCAGAGTGACCTGAAATACAAACATCAGTCAAAGTTGGATTGAATGATGGGCTGTGTGAAGGACAGAGGCTGAGGTTAAACATCATCCTCTCTATCTTGGGTTTGAGACAAGGTCTTCAAATGAATCTGGGGTTTATCAATCTAGCAAGACCGGCTGGAACTTACTGTCCCTGCCTCCCATGGGCTGAGAGTAGAAATGTACACTACCATGCCTGGCTTTTTATGTCAGCGCTCAGGATCTGAACTCAGGTACTCAGGATTGCTTAGCAAGCACATTACTGACTACGCCATCTCCCTAGTCCCGGATTTAGCTTATTTTTTAAACAAAAGTAAATCCATCTTGGTTTTAATTTATCATTACAAAACAATACATATCAAGATAACTGTAGATTTCATAATATGTAAAAATGAGGAAAACTACGGAATAATTCAATTAGAAGTGACAGGTAATAGAACTTATATTCAAAACTGTTAAAGTGAGGCTGTTTCAGATTTGTCAGATATACCTTACAGCTATTTTATGGGGTCAAGTATAAAATTAATTACTTTGATATCCATAAAAAATAAAATCTATACATACCATTGTGTTTTTTGAGAGTAATTTAGAGAATCGAGTTGAGTATTAGAGGAAAATTAATTCACTGGTCCAACTATGAGTAAGATAGTGTTACTGCGTAAGTGAGAAATATCACTTTGTCTGCAGGATTGGATTGCTAATAGTTACAAACAGGTTGAACTTGAGACATAGATGGATCAGATATCAGACCCTACTGGGGCACACACAGAGAAATGGGCCATATTCCCTTAAGACTTCCTTTTTCCAGTAAAAAGAGACACAGAGATTGACTTAAATCTATGTTCTTCTTCCTCCCTTGGACTCTTTTCCTCTTGACTTCCTGTTCCTCCTAGTTTGCTTCTCCATCGCTGAGATAAAAACACTGACCAAAACCAACTTGGGGAGGAAAGGGTTTATTTTTCCATCATCTTACAGTTTATTATGGAAGGGAACCAGTGCAGGAGCTCTCAGGGCAGGAACTAAAGCACAAACCATGGCAGAAAGCTGCTTACTGGCTTGCTCTCCTGGCTTGTGCTCAGCCTGCTTTCTTACACAACATGAGATCTCCTGTCCAGGGGTGGCACCATCCACTGTGGGCTGGGACCTCCTACATCACTCAATAATCAAGAAAATACCCCACAAACATGGTTACAGGCCAATTTAATGGAGGAAATTCCTCAACTGAGGTTCCCTGTACCAGGTATGTCAGGGTGACACCTAAGCCACCTAGTACACTCTTCTGTTTCTCCTCCTTCATTGGCTGTCAGTCAAGCAAAGCCTACTGTTGTCTCAGCTACCCTCTGCCTATCATACACTTAGCATCTTCAGGCTGCAAGCTACATGGGATCTCATGTTAGTAATCTTCTATATTTTATATATTGCTTCAACTGTACCCAGACTCATCTGCTGTCTCATTATGTAACAGCTTCATTTTCTATTTAGTTTGAGATGATCCCAAATGGAAAAGTCCACTAAGGTGATAACCTGCCCTGCCTATGTGTAGAAAATACAGGACTGCACTGACAGTTATCAGAGACCTTCACAAGTGACTTTAACATTCAGATCTAATTATTTACATGTTATTGACTGACAGATACAACTTATATCAAATTCTGCTGTTTGAACTTTAAATGTTGGATATCTTTGGGGGCACGGCTTTAAATCTTTAGATACACTCTCTTCCTTAAAATGAATCTTATTCAAGCCCAAGCATCCAACTAGGTCAGTTAGTCACTGCTGAAAACAGAAACTCTTAATTAACACAGCTCCAGAACAAGGCCAGTCAATAGGTGCCTAGCTTCCTTTGCAGTCAATTCAATACTTTTATGTGATTTCAGGCAATTATCAGTATTGATACCAATACTGACAGGTTTGAATCTATGGCCCAGACATTTCTGCATTTTTCCCAAACATCTTTGATCAGGCTATTTTTTTAAAGGTCTTCAATCTTGGTCTTCAGTCTTTCTGTGTCCAAACATCAACATGTGGTCCTCACTTCCGGCTGTGCTCTGTTGTATAAATCTCTGTGTGGCACACCATCAGTGATGCTGTTGTTCAAGCCAGAGACCTGGTGCTGAACCGGGTACTCCCTCCCTCCCCCAGTAAACTTATATCCAGTTAATCTTTGGCACTCTAATTTTCCTAGTCTCCTCTGAACATCGCTTGTTCTCTAGCTCCACAGTTACCGTCACAGTTTCTCCTCTCACATCTCCTCTAAATGACAAGCTACCTACTACATGCTTTCTCTTAATCCAGTCTTCCTCTCGACCCCATATCCAACTCAACCTCTGCACTGTTGCCATAGTGTTCTTAATCAAGCGACTTTTCAGCTTCAGGTTCTGCAGTGTTCTACTGATTTTATCAAAAGTTCTAAATATATTACTGTGCCCTGTAAATGCTCCCTGATTCTCATGTCTTTCCTATCTACTTATACAACTCTTTTTTGTGCCATTCTTGATCCCCTCTACAGTTTTACTAAATTTAGCTAGAGTGAATCTATCTGGATTATTCAAACGCATAGGACATCTTCCCTCCCTACATACTTGTTCTTACACTACATTTCTTTCATTAGACATAAACATTTGGACTAAATTCCCCTCATTCAGTCTTGATTTAAACTACCTTTCCTCAAAAAAAAAAAAACCCAAAACAAAAAGACCCCTAAAGAATTCCTTAGTCTTATTAAAAATCATTCATTATATTTTGTACTTTTGCTTTGTAATACTTATTAGAATAATAATTTGATAATTTTTATAAACATTTGTATAGTGTATAACTTTACCATTAAAGGTGAAAGATGAATAATGATGATGTCACATATATAATACTCTTCATTCTATCTCTGTAGCCAGGGTACATTGCAGATTATCAAATAGTATTTACTTCTATTTTATTTAATGAAAAAATTTTTAACTTCATTTTAGTTTTGGGATTTTCAGACTGAGCACTCTTTGTATCAATCCCCTCTCTTCTAGTCCCTCTCCAGCTCCTCCCACGCCCTCCTCATGCCCTTTCAATTTCATACCTTCTTTGATGATTATTTTTATATATACAAATTTATTAACACATATATCTACATATAATGCATTGAGTTCATTTAGTGGTACCCGTGTGTACCTGCATTTAGGGATGCTCAACTGGAATCAGATAACCTCTAAGGGAGCTAGTCTCCTGGAAGTCAGAAGAGGGCATTAGATTCCCTAGAACTGGAGTTACAGAAGGTTGCTAGCCACCATGGGGGTACTGAGAACTGAACCTGGGTCCTCTGCAGGAGCAGCCGGTGCTCTTAAACACCGAGTCATTTCTCCTCTCTCCATTGCAGAGTTCTGTATATAGTGATTTTTGTAAATTGTTTTTGTATTCTTCTACTTTGCTAAATGTTTGAGCATTTGTATAAATTTTCTGGTGGAATTTTTGGACTGTTATGTATAATATATCTTCAAATAAGAGTATTTGATCTCTTCTTTTCCAATTAGTATCACCTTTAATTTCCTTCTCTTATCGTACTGCTCTAGCTGGGATTTCAAACACTATATTGAAATGGAGTGGGAACAGTAGGATATTCTTGTATCATTCATGATTTTAATGAGAATATTTGAGATTTTCCCCATTCAGAATGGCGTTTATTGTGGGTTTGTTGCAGATAGCCTTAATTATACTGAGGTATGTTCCCTGCAGTCCAAGTCCCTTTAAGACTTTTATCATCAAGGCATATGGGATTTTGTCAAATGCCTTTTTTATGTCTATTGAAATGATCATGTGATTTTTGCCCTTAAGTTTCTTTATGTGATTTATTACATTTATTGACCTATGTATATTAAACCATCCTTGCATCTTTGGAATAAAGTCAAAGGTCATACTGAATGACCTTTTTACTATGTGTCTGCTTACATTTTGCTAGTATTTTAATGATAAATTTTGCCTTTATGTTCACTGGGAATATTGGCACATAGTTTTCTTTATTTGTTGTGTCTTTACCTATCTTTGGTAAAAAAAAATACTTGCTTCATAAAGGGGTCTAGGAGTTCTTCCTTTACTTCTACATTTTTGAATAATCTAAGCAGTATAGTTTGCAGTTCTTTTCTGAAGGTTTGTTAAAATTATACTGTGAATCCATCTAGACCTGCCCTCCCCCTTTTTTTTTAGTTGGGAAGCTTTGTATTAGTGTTTCATTCTCTCCATTTTTATGGGTCTGTTTAACTTGCTAATACAGTGTAGGTTTTTAAAGTATTACTTTACAGTGTTCTCGGGATTTTTTTTTTCTTATCTGTTGTAATGTTTCCCTTCTCATCTCTGACATTTTAAAATTTGGATTTGATCTTTATTTCTCTGGGTTAGCTGGGATAAAGGTTTATCTTGTTTATCTTTTCAAAGAACCGCTCTTAGCCTCATTGATTCTTTATATTATTTGCTTTGTTTCCATTTCATTGATTTCTGCTCTGATTTTTATTATTTCTTCTCATCTGCTGGATTTGGGTTTGGTTTCTCCTTGTTGTTCCAGATTCTTGAGTTGTACCATTAAGTCATTTATTTCTGCTCTTTTTGATTTTTTAAATGTAGGCACTTAGAACTATAAACTTCCCTCTAGGACTGCTTTTAATGTGTCCCAGAAGTTTTTTTGTGCTGTGTTTTCAATTTCATTTAGTTCCAGGAATATATTCTATTTTTTCTTGATTTCTTCTTTGATCCATTTATCATTCAGTACTGTGTTGTTTGGTCTCGATGAGTTTACATAGCTGCTAGAAGCTTCTTTTGTTGTTGATTTTGAGCTTTACTGCATTGTGGTCTGATCAAATGCATCAAATTATTTCTTTTTTTTGTATTTGTTGGAGTTTGTTTTATGTTTCAATGTATGGTTTTTTGAGAAACATATAGGCTGCTGAGTAGAATATGTATTCTTTGGTGTTTAGGTGGGCTGTTTCATCAATATCTGTTAGATCCATTTGATCATTTAATTCAGAAATTTCTCTATTCTATGTCCAGATGACCTGCCTATTGGGAAAAGTACAGTATTGAATTCACCTCCTCTTACTGAATTGGGGTTTTCTCAGCTTGAGTTTTCTTCAATATTTCTATCTCTTTCATGAATTCACTTTCCTTGAGCGTTGGCCAGTTTATTCCTATCTTTTCTGAGTTCCTTGAGTTAATCATTTGTGTGTTCTCTAAAGTCATTGAATTCTTTGATCATGTTTATGATGGATCTTTTACTTCTGTGTCCAGTGGTTTCTGTGGGTGGTTCTCTTTGTAAAACACTTGATGGGTGGGATTTGGTGGGACATATTATTTTGTGTTTTCCTATCATTTGTGTTTTTGCATTGTGATCTGGGCATACGAATGTCTTCTCTTGGCTGTGTGTCTGATATGAAATTCTAGCCTGCCTTTGTTGAATGGATGCTTGGTTATGTTTTTATTGTTGTTGTAGCTTGGCTGCTTTCTGATCTGGTGTGAATATTTAGTTGATCTCTGCTTCAGGTTCTCACTTTTGAATTTGTACTGGAGGGATGGGGTGATTCCATGCTGTTCTGGAGTGTGAGGTGGACATCACAGTTGGGACTGTGAGAATAAAGATGGATGCTGGGTGAACTTGCTGTAGCCAGTTCAACATGCAAGTCCAGAGCTGGAGCACTGTTTTCCTGGGCAGTCCTGGAGGCAGGAGATGGAGAAGGAGTGGATGGGTTCTGACTACTCAGCAGGATGGTCCAGAGCCTGAGAACGGTGGGTTCAGGTCCTAGTCCAGCAGGGAAGTTGGTGAAAGAGGAGGCAGTATTCTGATTAACTTACCAGGTTAGTTTGGATCTCTCCTGCAAGGTGCTCCAGGCCTATTCCCAGAGCATGAAGATGGTGATGGAATCAGTACTTATGTTTTTGATTGATTTAGTTTTATTTATGTGTTTGGGTATTGTGCCTGCATGTATGTAAGTGCACCTGTGTCATGAAGTACCCACAGATGTCAGAAGAGGACACTGGATCCCCTGAAGCTGGAATTATGGATGGCTGTTAGCCACCACGTGGGTTCTGGGATTCTGTAAGAGCAGCCAGTGCTGAGCCATCTCATTACCCATGATGGGATCAGTATTTACTTTTAACGATATTTTATTATTTTTATTTTTGTGTATGAGTGCATTGCCTTCATGTATGAAAGTGCACCCATGTTGAAGAGAGCCTGCAGAGGTCGGAAGAGGGCATCAGATTCCCCTGGAACTAGAGTTACAGACAGCTGCGATGTGGGTGCTGAGAACTGAACCTGGATCCTTTGCAAGAGCAGCCAGTGCTTTTAACTGCTGAGCGAAACTCTTCAGCCTGAGTACTTACTTTTTAAAATAAAAAGTAAAGTATTTCATGAGAAATATCTAGTAATTAAGAGACATTTTTCAGTGACTGGTGGCAACTCTATCACTGTCTCTAGCTCTCATGTCAAAGTATGAGAAACCGAGTCTGGAAAAATTCTAACTAAACATTACTACAATTTATGATTTATCTGGGACTTATCTGGGATGATAGATACTTCAAACAGCTTTCCCCCTTCATCCTTTGGAGGCTTTCTTCATGGTATGACTTTAGCATGTGATGACTATCACCGGTTTATCAGTCAGAGAACATTTTATCATCTGTGAGATTATTTAAAAAATGAGAGAAAGAATAGAAATTCAAAATCACTATCGAAAATAACTGCCTAGGCATTCAAGAGTCCAAGAAAACCGGTCTCAATAAAAACGTTGAACACAGTAGGCAATAGCTACAGTTGACTCTGAACCTACAAGTGGAAACCGAGTATGCAATAACTATAAGTGGGCCAGACAGCTTTGCCCTCCTGGCATAAGTTTTTAAGGTAATTGAAAAGTTCATGAATTAAAGATAGGGCTTTCTAAAATATTACAAATCTATAACTATCACCTGGCACATTATTGAACAAATTGCTGAGGATTTTTATGAACTTTGTGCGTGCTGTACATGATTCTTACAAATAGCACTGGGTACTTTTTCCCAGTTGGCTTTAATCAGCTGAGATGGAATGCAATCAGCATCACAAATTAATAATATTCCTTTTCATGATCGTTTTCTCTCATAAAGAAGTGACAAACGGGGGAAATTGCTGTTAAAATTGCAAAATAATGCCTCCATGGGGAACATCAGTTGGCTTGATTTGAGGATTTCTGTGATTGCTTATACCTGATTTCCCAAAGCAGTAGAGTTGAGCAAGGGTTCTGAAGTCATTTTCCATCTTGATCAGAGACCAAATAAAAGGCTTTGCCACAGGGAGCAAAAGCATCACTAACCTTTCTTAACTTTATTCCTATCTGTGGAAATAGTTACATGTACATGCATACATGTAACTGCACACATGTATACACCTAGGAATTCATCCTTTGACTGCAGAGTAATATTTTGTACTTGTTTTGGAATGATTTGATTGTTTTCAAATCATTCATATTTATTATTATTACTTGAAATCTCAAGAGAAGTAAGGAACAATATTCTCTCAATATTCTCCCATTAGGACTATTCTGTTTTTATGCATAAATCATTAAATTTTCTAGACAATAGGAATGGAAAATGAAGCATTTAGACTTCAGTCTTGACCCTGATGTTATCATTAAGCAGTATTTCTGTGCTGTTCACCCTCCACCTCCAGAGCACAATTAGAAAGGAGAACAACAACCAAAAACATCGAGTTGGGAGATAGGCTAGCAGACCATTCCTAACAGTTCATGAAATACTACAGCTGTTTCCGACAGACACTGTGATTTAATGTGCTTTGGAAGACAATTTAAAAATTATGACTGAGCCCTTATGTGACACACATACCTGCTACAAAGCTTGAATTACTCATTTGTTTATCTCATAAAGTATGGGCTGGTGCAACATAAGGACATTTCTAGCACACTCCATGGAGACATAATATGTAACTGTTTAAAACGACAAAAGACTAACAAACTGGACTGAACACTGCATATTGAGGACATATGATTAATAGCGCTCAGAAAAAAACAAACAAACAGATAAAATACAAAAAAAAAAAAAAACGAAAAAACAAAAAACAAAACCCCATGAATCTGAACATCTGGTCTTGCAGTTACGGACATCATCGCTGAATGTTTCAGTGGCAAACAATTGCTTTTTAGTTATTAAATCATACTTGGCTTTTGACACCTCCTTGGGTAAGTTGAAAGTCTCCTGGTGACATTTTAATCACATCTTTTCTTAAATGTCTATATCACTTGGATATCCATGAAATTGCATTTGGTTCTTTCATAATATCTTTCTTTACATGAGAAGCTTTAATTTGGTCCCAATACTTCCACTATTACTTTCTGTGTTGTTCAATTAACACAATAAATGATTAATGGTCCAATTAAGTGCAGCTACTGTGAATCTCTGATCTGGGCTCTATACAGTAATAATTCCATAAAAAAGAAAGTTCAAATTAAATTTAGGATATAGTTCAATAGAGTTCTATAATTCCTTCCTGTGATTTGCTCATAATAATTGTATCCAATTCCATCTCTTTGAAGGTCAACAAGTAAGCATGACAATTCTAATAGAACTGTAATGTTAAGAACTATTTGTCATGTAAACCGCAACATTTAAGTTACTTATAAGTCCATCTTCCTGAATATAGCAGTTGAAATGCTCCAAACATTTTAGAAGTCAAATGTTATTCATAAATGTCAAGTTCAAGTATATTTACAAAAGAGACCTGTCTAAAATCACACAGCTGGCTAGGGGCTATGTCAGGGAGAACCAAGCCCAGTATCTCATCCTTTATTGCCTAATTCTCCCCATCTCATTATCTCTCTAACTTAGTAATCAAAGAATATAAGTCACATAAAACTAGCATCTTGACAAGCAGCCAGTTCCTCTTCCTAAAAAACTCATTAATACGGTGCATCTTACACAATATGCTTTTTAAACACACACACACACACACACACACACACACACACAAGGTCCTCAAAACAAGGACAAAGGAATAAGCAGAAATTCCAGAGGCTAAGAGGCAGCCAACAGTACTCTATCATCTAAGATACCAAGCCAAGCCCCTGGACACTTCCTGCAGGCAGAGGGCAGGTGGTTTCTAAAGCTCACATCTGTGACGTGCCTACGTGCCTACATAATTTTGCTTGTGCTCTTGGACTTTTCAGTTTGCATCTCTAAGTAACTCATACTTTAAAGTTGTTTCTTCATCTTACATATTGTCTTGTCCCACCGTGGAATCTTTGTTGAAATCTTCCTTCTGTTCTAATCTGGTTGAGATTCTTCAGGTCTGATGCTCAGCTATTATTATCTCCGTTCAGTTTTGGGGGATCACAGCTATTCATTCTTCCCTCCCACCTCCCTCCATCCCTCCATCCCTCCCGCCCTCCCTCCTTTCATCTGTCCCTTTCTCTCTCCTTCCTGCCTTCTCTCTCCCTCTGTATCTCCCTCCTCCCACTCTTCCTGTTTTCCCTGTTCCCTTCCCGCCCTCTTCTCCCTTTCATTTTGTTCCCACTTCCTCCTCTGTCAGTTTAATTGAGTATATTCTTAAATAGACCGACTCTTAAATACCATTTTATTTTCTTAAACATTTTTTTTTCTTTCAGCCCTTTAAGCTTCACCTAGGAAACATACATATTCATGTATGTCTATTTTCTTTGTTTGTTTTTCCCCCTCATATATGGGAGGGAGAATATGAGTTTTCCATAAAACTCTAGGCTGTAGGCTGTAAGTAATTTCCCATGGGCCCTCTAGTACATGTAGGATCATTATCTTCATGCAGGCAGAGTGGCTAATCAGGAACCCAATATCAAGTTTCTTTGATTTGTAGTGTGCTTCCTCAACTAACCCCCCTTTCTTGGGAATAGATGCTTCCATTTGTTGAGCTTTCTTCCGTGCTTTAGCAATACTGGAGTTTACTTCAATATTTAACTGCTAATAGTTGTTTGCACCTGCTTATCGCTGAGATTTTCTGTTAGATTATCTATTATATCCAGGGGTATTACATATCTGAAAGTGGGGCCTGTAGAAAATTAGGAGTAACCTCTGTAACTTGTACTCAGATCCATTTTTAGAAGCAGGGAGAATATCTAGTAGCTGACTGTGGAGCCATGGAATATCTGAAGGCCAGTCTCTGGTGGGTCATGCCCTATTTCACCTGGGCATCACAATTTTCCTCTGCCTATAAGCTATCAGACTGCCTTTGATAAGATATATCCAAACACTGATGCTTGACCCTGCTAGAGAGGGAATATGGGGTCAGTCTTCTCTTCTCTGCTGATAACCACCCCCTCTTTGTTGGCCCTTAGACCGTTGCTGTCTCTTTCTGCTCTTCATGTCTAGCCTGCACAGGCACAGTGCACTTTCAGTCTTGTAACGGTCCATTCCTATGTGAAAATTAGAGAAAAACAATCCTCAACTCATGATGTTTCCCTCATGTGAAGGAGGCTCTGCTGGCTCCTCTGAATTCCTCCATCCCTGGAGGGAAGGAAGTTGACTGGGATATTTAGGAAAATGTGGATACATAATGCAACACCATCTTTTTCTCTCCCTCAGGAGTAGGTCTGCTATAGAAATCATGAGTTCTCCCTCGGCCCCCATAACCTGAATGTTGCCCAGATTGCAATGAGAGGAAACTTGCCCCAGCATAGTGTTGCCTAAATGAGGTGGGTGACAAGTCTCCTTAATTTTTCCATTAGATAGAGTAGTTTCCTCAGATACACACTACATTCTCCAGTGTGAGCTTGACACATGGATTCCCATGTCTCACTTGTCCTCTTTCTCAGCTGTTCCAGAATTCAGGTGACATAAGGGGGTTGTGCTGTTAAGTTGGTCAACTTAAAGAACCCAATAAAGATACTGGAAATGCTTTCTATCTAGTACTTTATGTTAGCAATTTGTGGCTCATGAAGAGTTCAATATATTATAAAAGACTGAAGTTATACAATAGCTAAATTTTCTATCATTTCTGTGGACAAATGTGTGGAAATTGTATGTTCAGCTTAACCTTTGGAATTCTAACACAAATAAATAGCTATCTGGGTGGCAGTTAGTGTATGGGCCAGAGCCTTTGAATATCGGCTGTGGCAGAAGTCATCCAGAACATCGAGTCACTTTGCTCCAAACCCTATGCTGTAAAACTCTGCTCAGGCTTATACTGCAGTTACCCAACAAGCTCTCCTGTGAAGTCATTTCAAAACTTCTACCTCCTTTGTACAAGACTTTTAAGATATATTTCACATGAAACCTGTAATTTTTAAGTGAAGTCTGAAGTTCACTTTCCTAGAGTTAAACATTTGGAGGCACTATTTTAGATTTGTGTTTATTTGAATAAGGGGACATGCTAGATAAAATATCAGGTCCAGATAAAATATCTATGGAAGGAGAAGTGGTTTCAGTTTTTACTGACCATAAATCATGTTGAACTCTCCTGTGAGATATGTTTCTCTGGTATACCAGACCCTGAACCAGTAAGTTTTCAAATCAAACAATGATGTTAAAGAAAACTAGGATCATAGCTGATTAGGAACTCTACCAAAATACCACCTGGTTAATAAGTAAAGAAACTGGGCTGGATACTCAGACACCTACGCACCACCCCCATTGGTTTTGGATTAGGTAGCAAGAAGAGCTAAAGAAGCAGAAAAGAGAGATATGTTTGAATGGAAGTGAAAAACAAACAAAACCCAAGAACCCTTGTTGCCCTTCTCCTGTCTATCCCGGAACTCATCCAAGCCACATAAAGAAATTCTTGGCATGGCTTCTCAGGGCTGTCCCTTCTAGAGCAGATTCAGGTAATCACACGGCCCACAGAACTTTATTATTCTCTTTGAAAGAATTATTTTTTAACAATAGCTGCCTTAAAAATGTCTCAACACCCTAATCCACAAATGCCAAGTATTTTAAAAAGTATTTAATTGAGAAATATGGGCGTCCGTATGAGTCTGGCCCCTAGTCTCTCCCTTCCTAGCGTCCTCCCTCACCCGCCCCTTCCACTCGTTCTCACAGTACCCAGTATGACCAGAAAGATGGTCTAGTGCTGCTTTATCTTTTCTTCTCCCACAGCACTCTGCACAGCTCCAAGGAGCTCGTGTTCATTTGCTCTTCTCTGGCTATTTTTGCATCGTAGCAGACACAGCTGCTCCACAGACTCTGGGTGCACTGGGCTGGTCATCTGACAGAGCAGTTGTGCTAACTGGTAAGCAGAAGGACTACATTTCTAACAGTTTAGGACTCCCACTGATGACATGCTTCTTGGAAGAAAAGCACCAGAGGTCAGCTTTTAATTCATCTTCAAAAGGCATTTATTTGAAAAAAAAAAAGTTTCTTATTAACCTTTAAAAGAAAGTTAAAGCTGGTGCTTTTTTGTGTTGGAGAAGAGCCGACTACAGATTTCTCAAGGGGAGAGGTCACATCACACACATTGCCAACTTGCTATAACCCATAAAGGATACCAATGTCAGGGGCCAAAAGAACTTGATAAAATCCTTAAGGGATGCTCAGTCCTTTAACCTTTGCTCTAGTTTGGATCTGCAGTGTCCCCATGTGTTATAAGCTTGCTCAACGTCGTCGTGGTGTTGGTGGGAGGAATGAAGGCACATTTAAGGTGAGGGCCCATAGGGAAGTCTTTAGGCAATCTGGAATGTGCTCTTGAAGGATACAGTAGGACCCCAGTCCTTTTCTCTGGCTTTTTGCATCTGATTATGAGGGAGCAGTTTTGCTGTGCAACAAGCTCAGCCACAAATGTGCTTACTCACTGCAGGTCAAAACCCAGCAAGGCTGAAACATCTGAAATTGAGTCAAAATGAAAGTTTCCATTTCATAAACGGATGATTTCAGATTATTTGTTTCAACAACAGAAAGCTAGCTGACACAACCATGAACTTTACTAAGTTTCCTGTCCTTTTATTTTCTTCCTTTTGCAAAGGACTCCATGATAGGTATTATACAGAGAAGCTTCATGAATGATTAAAAGACAAGGTTTGGATATCAGATTCAGACCTCCTTGTGTACGAGACCTTGTGTATTGCACGTCCTAAACTACATTTTGATTTCAATGAAGTAACATCCACTGTGGCATTCAGGTATTATTCAGAGTCATATGGGGGGTAAAACCTTCTCTTGCATTTAACTGTATAATTTTATAATTCATAAATACTATAAAATAAAGACCATTTCCTTGATTTTATGTGTGCTGACATAATTGGCATTAGAATTAAGTTGATGTACTTCAAAATTAGGTGTGCTCAGAGGGTGGTCTCCAAGGTCCCATCACCAATTCCTTTCCCTTTTTGGTGCAGGCCCATCCCCCACTAAGACTAGGATAGCCTCATATCTCTTCTAGACAAATGTAATTTCCTACTGTCTGCTAAATATGGATCCTTATATTTACAGACGTACATGCCTGTCACCACTCATCAAAGACACTTCTTTTGCAACAGACAGAGACTATTACAGAGTTCCACAACTGGTCACACATAGAGATTGTCTATGAAATGCCCAATACTAATTGACACATCTACAATGGAACTTCTACACCTATGGCTCATGGAACACAGTGGAGGAAGGGGTAGAGAGAATACTAACATATGTCTCAGCTCTCATCAACGAAGCTCCTTCAGCAACACAGGGGAAGGAGCACAAAGGCCACACATGGCCAAAGCACAGAGAATGAAAGTCTGCAGGGTTTGGGTCCCTGGACAGGACTCGTATATTAAACCCCACCCCCTCCTAGGGCTTAAGGACTATTTTGGAAGAGGGGGTGGAAAAAGATTGTAAGAGCCAAGGGAGGAGGTACATGACCACATGGAAACAGAATCTTACAGGCCCACGGGAGCTTGCTCATATGACCTTCCAGCAATCGTGACACACGCAAACTTACGCAGACAAAAACCCAGCATAGAACTAAGGAAATGGGCAGCAGGTTCCACTCTTAACCAGAGAACTATTGGCAGCTGATTACTGCTAGGTGAGGAAGAGTTGATGTTCTTACAGGGAGGGACTCTAAGATAGATTGACTAGACACTGAAGGACATCTGGGGACACTAACTTGACTTGGCAGAATGCATGAAATCCGGCGGGGGAGTATGGAGGCTGCAGATGGGGGAGGGGATCTAAAGATTACGGTACTGTGTATGAAATACACAAAAATTCAATAAAAATACACAAAAAAAGAGACCAGGACAGCCTCCTCAAGCCCCAGGTTTCAGTCCAGAGCTGCTACTGCTTTGATCAATAGACTACAACAGAAGTATGAAGCACAATCTCTGAAATTTGGTCTTCAGGAACCTTGTAAATTCTGTCTGGTTCCTTTGGAACACTTGCTCTAGAAGAACTTTCCTCTGTGTAAAATGTTCAGTTATTCTGAGAATGTTCTCACACAAGAAAGCCTAACTAGCTATGTATAGGAATTATGTGAAGGAAGAAAGAGCTGAGTGGCTCTCAGGTGTTACAAACATTTTAAGACAGATATCAAACATGAAACCAAGAAGCCCTCAGCACAGCAGGAGAAACATGCTACAGAGTGAATGAGGCACGATCTTCTCAACTCAGAGGGAAGGGTGAGAAAGTACAAACTATGTGTGTGTGTGTGAGGGGGGTGTGAAGTATGCACAAGAATGAACCAGTGTGGGGCCTGGACTACTTTTAGACGAGAAAGCCCAAACCAAACAACATTAGTAAGACAACTGATGAAGTCTGAGTCAAGTCTGAGAATCTGATGGCTTATATCAGCAGCAGTTTTCTGATTTAGATAATTACAGAATAACTTTTGCCCAATATGTTAGCAACCGGGGATTTCCAATTGTTTTGTGGCTGATAAAATACATAAATAAAAGTAAATACAGAGTTGGGAGCCAAAAGCTGCTATTACTGCAATTAATCTGGTGACCACTCTGCACATGTGCTGATGTTGGTTCCCTCAGTACCTACTCTGGAGGTAGGGGAAGAGAGGAAGTGAAAACTCTCTAATATCATCTCTGTTAAGGAGCTTTGGGGTCATAGGATGGAAAATCCTACTCCATGGTTTCTAGTAGACTGGACCAAGAGTTGAAAAGCTGAAAACAAAATTTGCATGAGTGCAGGCAAATTCACATAGATGCTATGCTCCAGTTCTGACATCTCTAAGGGTGATGGGCTGGAGAAGGAGCAGGACCATCTGCAAGCTTTCTTTTCCTGACCCACACTTGACACTCTTCTAGTCAGTGGTCAAGAAAAATATTAAACTTCACATAGCTGACAATTTATAAAATAATCTACAAGATTTTAATGATCTTGTCCTTGTGATTAACTTCTACTTCATGCTTTTGTTTTTGTGTTGTGCACTTGGGCTTTCCATTTCAAAATTTTCTCCTTTACAATTTCAAATAAACAATCCTCAATACTAATTAATCAGTAATATTGACAGTTTTAAAAGTAGTATCTACTTTTTATGGAAAAAAGATGAAGACTGTTACTTAATATTAATCAATGATTTGCTAGTGTAATATCTCAATGACATTAGAATGATGTCATAGACAAGCAAATAAAAGAGAGGGAGGGCAGAGGCAAGGAAGGAAAAAGAAAGAGAGAGGCAGGGAGAAGAAACTGAAAACCTGAAGAAGAAAAGTCAGGATAAACAAGTATTTTCAACTTGATAAAGCAATATTGTTCACTTAAAATCCAAAAAGCTGTCCTCCTAAGTGTACTGTGCCCAGAATCCTAATCACATTCTCTGTGCAGGTAAAATCACTTAAAATCAATATTCTGGCCTTTCTTAGGCTGTTGCTACCTTGGAAACCTGCATTTGATCTATTTACTCAAAGTGCACGGAAGGGCAATAACTACAACTCAAAATCACCTTACTTCCCCCTCTGTCCTTAAGCTGGCTCCAATGCCTCTAACTACTGTAATGCATGCCAAACATTATTTCTCTCCCCAATCCAATATTCTCACCAACTGGTGCTCATTTATTTAGAGGTTGATAGCATGGGCTATTAACTTTGGCAGGAAAATTCAATGTGGATGAGAGAAAACTCCTTCCAAGAGGGAGGAATAAAAGAAAGGTTAGAATAAAATAAGCTGAAATTGATGTGTCAGTGGCTAATGTCTTCTGTGTTGTTTTACCAACCCTTCAAGGAAAAGGAAGGAGCAGAATCAGACCCTTTCCACAGAGTACATGCACTCTTTTTCTTAACTATAGATCACTAATGATGCTTCTTCCATCCTCCTAACTGTGAGCACTCATGAGATCCCAGCACTAGATAATTCTTACCTTGAGTGCCCCCAGTAGTTTCTAACCTGTGATTCATTGCTTTCTAGTTCATAAGATATGATTAATTCAGTTTGAATCTCTGAATAACTGAGGACAGAGATTATATAAATCTAATCAGTCGAAGACAGTGACAATCACCGTAATTAAATAATAATGAATATATAATATAAATAATATATTATTTATCAGCCTTATCAAACATCATCTATGGGAAAAATGCATCCAATGCCTTGGAATCCAGAAAACATATCCTTATCAGGTGTCCTGTCAGTGACATCTGTGATGTATTAACTTCCTATGGCCTCTTGAGGCCACAGGAGAATGGGATACCGACACTGGGGAAGAATGCAAGAATTTGGTGGAGGGACATTGTGAGGAATTAGTACTAGACTGAGAGGCCAAGGAAAATTTGGACGAAGCCAGATGAGAATAATAGAAGGAATGAATGGCTTGGGAGGTGAAATCACGGAGTTGAGAGTAAAACAGAAGGGGTCTGTCTTCCTTTTCCCATCTTCTGATTTCTTGGCTGCTGATGCTGGGCTACAATGAACTCCAGAGAGAGGCAAAGAGGACTGATGGAGGGACACACAGTCAAACTTATGTTCTCTCTTTATGTTCTCCCTATTTGGCCACTTACCATTGAGGCAGGAATCAGATGGTCTATAATTGGACTGGCAAGGAACAATCCATCAATAAACTCTGACTTCAGGGACTGGAGAGAATGCTCAGTGGTTAAGAGGATTGACTGCTCTTGCACAGATCCTGGATTTGGATTTGGTTCCCAGCACCCACATGACCACTAATAGCCACTTATAAACTCCAGCTCCAGGGGATCTGACATCCTCTTCTAGCCTCGTGGACATTTCTGGCACTGGTGCATTTATATACATGCAGGTAAAAATACACATAAAATTTAAAAAATATATGGCTTCAGTTTGTAACTATTATTGGATCTCAACCACACACATTTTGCAGAAGTATACCCAAGCTGAGCAGTTAAGCAGAAACATATAAATAAACAATATAAAAAATGTCTACTATTTTGGTCTAGTCAAGAAAGTCTTGTAATCTCTTAGCTTTGCATCCTAGTAGAGAAAGGGCTTAAGTGTGGACTAATAACATTCCTCTCAAGGGAAAGAGATCTTCTTCCTCAGTCCCTCTGTTGCTCTACCCTTCTGTCAAGGAGCATGTCCTACTTTTTCCTGCTTTGGCTGCTGTTATAATGGGATGTTGTAACAGGAGAAAATGAGTCAAGATAGCAGATACGGGATCTAAGTAGTGAGACAGGTACAAACCTAAACATAAGGAATCAGAACATCCCGAAGCATCAGAAGGGAGTACCCTCACTACTCACTGCAGCAGCTGAAGAAGTTAATTGCTATACGAAAGGTCAGATGAAGACTCCACGTGACTGTCTTGTTGGCTGTCTTTGCTTTAGTTGTCAGATTGGACCCTGGTATGTTGTCTTTCATTTTGAGTAAATGAGAATCTATTTTCTCAATTAGGTAATAGTTTCTTTATATGCATGACTTATAGTAAGAAATTTTGCTCAGTGATAAAATGCATGTATGACACTGAGCGTATGGAATTCAAAAATTCCTGTTTTCCAGTGCTGTTCTAGCTACCACAATACCATGTATTACTTATACACATGTGATCATGGTAATGTGAACACACCCAATTCTCAGCCAGCCCCATTAAACTACAGCAGGTGCAATATGTGTGGTACACTATACTTGATAATAAATAATTGTGTTTCTAGATTATGTGATTGTTATACTGAACTTTCATCATTATTTTAGAGTATATACTGTATCCTTATCACACACATTCCCAATACAATGGTGTCTGTATCATGGCAGGTTCAGCCTTATACATCTCATGCTCACTGCATCTCCTGACTTCATTAAGAAACAACATTCAGTGACCTATCTACACCATTCGGGTTTGTATAAATACACTATGATTTTTGCAGTGACAAAACTACCTAACAGTGTGGTTCTCAGACTGGGTCCTCGCTTCAGTGACCCATGAGTGTGATTGTCTTCTATGTCTTCCTGACAGCAGGCCCAAAATCTCAGCCTTTGTTAGTAGCATGACTCATTGATAGTTTAGATGCAGAATCTAGTTATACAGTGAAGACATTTAGAAACAAGCAAATGCAAGATTTGATTTGTATACATGAACATTCCAGGAATTTCAGAGAATTTCTGAGAATTAAAAATTTTGTCATAAATCTATAAATTTTCCTGAATTTCAAAAACTCACAACTCTTGGGATTGGAAAGATGGATCAGTGGTTAAGACCACTAGCTGCTCTTGCAGAAGATCAAGATTTGATTCCCAGCACTCACAAGGTGGCTAACAGCCATCTGTGACTTCAGTTCTAGAGGAATCTGACTCCTTCTTTCGACCTCTGTGGGCACTGCATGACACAGGTGCATTAAAAACATGCAGGCAATAACACTCATACACATGAAAGAAAAAGTAGATAAAATATTTTAAAACTCTTAAAAAATTGCAACTGTGAAATAAGTGCATCTTATTTATTTTCTTGCTGATTTCAGGAAACTGCTTTCTGAGACGAAACTGACATTTCATCTTATTTTTTATTTTTTAAACCAGGACTCCTTATAGCTCCAGCTGGCTTGGAACTCGCTATGTAGATCAAATTGGCTTCCATCTCACAGAAATCTGCCTCTGCCTCTTGGGTACTGGTATTAAAGGTGTGTGCCACATGCTTGGCTTTGAAATTTCATCTTTTTTACGGTCTTTATCTTTATCCAGTCTTTCAGTACTGGATCCCCACTGTAGAGTCATTATACATGAAATTCTGAGAATGGTCATATACTAAAGGAAAGGAACTCTGCAGGCATTCCGTATGAGGAGATAGTATCCAATTCTTGATCTCTGATGGCTCTCAGCTGCTTCAAAGAAATACTGTGATGGTTAATTTTCAGTGTCAACTGACTGACATAGAATCACCCATGAGACACACCTCTGGGTGTGTCTTTGTGGGAATTTCCAAAGAGGATTGAGACCCACCCTGAATCTGAATAAGGGTGGTACCATCTCGTGCTGAGGGGTCCTGGGCTGAGTTAAATGAGAAATAAGAGAATATCAGTCAAACATGGGCATTTCTCTGTCTCTGCTTTCTGGCCAATGCTGTGACGAAGATGCTCTTGAAGTCATGCACTTCCTGCCAGTTTTCCTCTGAAGGGTAAGCCAAAATAAGCTCTTATGTTGCTTTTTGTTAGGTATTTGGTCACAGCAATGAGAAAAATGACTAATTTACTCAGCAATAAAAGATTGCCTTTGCAACTCCATTCTGTGTATTTGATTAGGTTGTCATAATTTGCCCTTAGGGGAAATTAGAATGTTGATTAAGGCAATATCAACACAGAACTAATATAATACTAGTTGCATGTTATTATGATAATAATTTTATTAAGAGACATTATCTAATTTAATTCTTATAATAATTATAATCATTATGTATATGTGGCCTTATTAACTGTTAGAAGAAATCTGTGAAGATTATGTAATTTGAATAAGGTTAAACAGCTAGTTAGTAAGGAAACCAAGCCTGGAATTCTAGGTGCCCTGATAGAACCAAATTTCACATGTGCCTTACTTTATTTGATATATATATGTGTGTGTGTGTGTGTGTGTGTGTGTGTGTGTGTGTGTATAAAATCAGAGCTCCTAAGCATTAGAAAGTACTGGGAAATGAGTAGGTATTACCAATACTACCAACTATCCCATCATAATGCTCTACCCTCTTATCGCAATACTCTGTTTTTGCATCTTAGAGGTTCACTGTGCCATCATATTATTCCAGTGTCTTCTAACAATGCTCCATGGTTGCAATACAATGTTCTACTGTCTTATCAAAAAGCTCCATTGCTGCATCTCTCTAGTCCACTGTTCCCTCACAGTGTTCCTCTGTCTCATGACAACGGTCTACTGTCAAATCATAATGACCCCTTGTCTCATTATAATGTTTATTGGTTGTATCACAGTAGTTCAATATCCTATAAAAATTCTACTATTTATCATCACAGTGCTCCATTGTTGCATCACAGTTGTCCACTATCTGATCACAGTGCTCTCCTGTGTTATCATCATGCTCCAGTGATGCAACAAAATGGTCTACTTTCCCATCACAATGCTTAATTGTCTCATCACAGGGCTCCACTGCTGAATCCCTATAATCAACTATCCTATCACAGTGTTCTATTGTTGCATAAAAATGGTCCACTGCCCCATCACAATGCTCCAGTGTCTCAGCACAATGCTCAATTTTTGGATTACAATGGTCCATGGTCTAGTCACAATCCTCTATTGTCTTGTAACAGTTCTCTATTATATCACAATAGTCCATTGTTCCACCATAATGCTCCAATGTCTCATCATAATGCTTCCTTGGTATAGCTCAATGATCCACTGTTCCATCATAATACTCCTCTGTCTCATTACAAGATTCCATTGTTGCATCATATTTCTCCTCTGTCCCACCACAAGGCTTCCAGGAGTTACTACTATACTTCATTGTCACATCAAAAGGGTCATCTTTCTTATCACAATGCTCCATAGTTTTATCGTAATGATCAATTATTACATCACAGTGGTTCACTGTCCAATCACAATATTCCACTGTATCATCATCATAATGGTTAAATATCACATCACAGTGCTCCATGGCTATATCTTAATACCCCATCATTGCTTCACAATTCTACACTGTCCTATTATAATGCTCCTTTATTGCATCACAGTGATATAGTGCGATCATAATGTACCATTGTTGTATCACAATGGTTGACTGACCTATCACAGTGTGTCACTATCTTAACACAATAGTTAACTCTTCCATAAAAGGTTCCACTGTCTCATAACAATGCTCCATTATTGAATCACAATGATCAATTGGTGCATCCTAATGGACCACTGATCTACCACAATGCTCTACTGTTGCATCACAATGGTTCATTTTCCCATATCAATCCCCCAGTGATGAATTTCCCATAACAACAATCAGCACAGTGATGAATTGTTATACTACAACGGTCCATTGTCAGATCACAAGCCTCCCATCTCATCACAGTGCTGCGTTGTTGCATCTCAGAGGTCTACTGTTCCAACACTTTGCTCCAGTATGTCATAACAAATTTTTTTGTATCACAATGATCCACTGTCCTATCAAAAAGCTCTATGGTTCCATCATAATACTCCACTGTCCCATCACAATGCTTCATAGTCTCATCACAAAGCTTAATTATTGGATTACAATGGTCTATGTTTCAACCAGAAAGCTCTATTGTCTTGTAACAAATCTCCATTTTTTAGATCTCAATGGTGCATTGATTCATCATAATGTTCCAGTGCCTCCTCACAGTGCTCCATTGTTACAGCACAATGGTCACTATCTTATCACAATCACAATGCTCGCCTGTCTCATCATGATGCTCCATTGTTGCATCAAATTTGTCCACTGTCCCATCACAAGTTTCCCTTGGGTTCTCACAATGCTCTACTGTCACATCAAAATGGTAATTTGTCCTATCAGAGTGATCAACTGTTATATCATAGTGAACACTGTCCAATCTTAGAGCTCCATTGTATTATCATAATGATTAAATATCACAACACAATGCTCCACTGTGTTATCATAATGCTCCACGGTTGCATCCCAATGCCCCAGTGCTGCATCACAATGATTTACAGTTTATAATATAGTTACTGAAAAGTGATAAAATGCTTAATTACATCACTAACTAAAGCATAAATACTGAATAATCATACGCATTTACAAATGAAAGTTGTGACAAGTGCCATGGACACACTAAGTGTGGTAGGAAAGCCTGATGGGTCTGGGGAACAAGGACAGTTCCCCTGTTGAAGAGAGTGTTTCAAGATCTGCAAAGAAACACAGGCTAAAGAAAGCAATGAGTGTCAATGAGTATGAAATGAGATTAATGTGGCTCAAGTGCAGACTGAATTTCAAGGCTTTCCTGGCCTAGGAAGGAGCATGGACAAAGAACAGTGGTTTTTTGCCCATCAGACCAAGGATTATGCCTTTGTTCTAAGAATAAAGGACTATAATAAAGGTTTCCAGTGAGCGACTAATATTGTTTGATTTCTACAATTAAGAAATCATTTGGGTGGCAGAATAGTGGGGACTGAAATAATACTTTGAACTATTATGGTGGTGAGGGAGATGAAAACTATTTGAGATCATTCAGAATGTAGACATATTAATACAATCTGACTGGAAGTGTGTGTGTGTGTGTGTGTGTGTGTGAGAGAGAGAGAGAGAGAGAGAGAGAGAGAGAGACTGAGGGTTGAGGAGAGTTAGGTATTGAGAATGATTTCTAAAACTTCAAGCATGCATTAGTGTACATCTTCACTTTATAGCTGTTTCCTCCAGTGGACATTTCCTTCCAGATTTTCTCTGAGCAGCTTATGGTGAATTGATGAGGTAGCTTCCTTAGCTATTGGAAACATACAGTTGGATTCTTTTCAGTCATCTACATCATCCTATGGCTTACTGAAACTTTCTGTGTCAATACGATTTTGGAAAACATGGTGCAGAATAGTAAAACCAGACAGGCATCACTGGATGGGGTGCTAACTTGTTTATGTCCATTGCAGGGAAGAAATAAACAGCTAGTGGCACATATTCTGTGGCCAGGTTTCCTGCATTCAGGTTTTAGTTTGACAATAGAGAGATTATGTTTTTCTTGGTATGTTACCATAAAATATGAGTAAGGGGATAATTAATTGTGTCCTATTTAACATTCAAATGTTCTAAAATTTAGAAGTATTCTCGAACAGTACAAATATACCTTCAAGTAAGAGGATAACTAATTTCCTGTTGCTACTGAAACTGGTGATTGAATTTGTTCACAGGTTGTTTTTGGTGTGTGTGGTATGTGAATTCATATGTTTGTGTATGTGTGTGTGTGTGTGTGTGTGTGTGTGTGCATATGTATGTGCAGGCTCATCTGTATACATGTGTGCAGGCCAGAAGTTGACTTTAGTTGCTTTTCTCAGTCATCCGTCTTATTTTTGAAGCAGGATGTCTTTCTGAACCTGGAGTATACCGATTGGTTAAACTGGCTGGCCAGTGATTCCCCTACCTCTCCTCCCATTGTGGTTACAGGTACATGGTGCTTTACCCAGCTAAATTCTTGCTGCCACTAAAAAAAGTTGATTATATTTGTTCAAAAGTGGCTTTTTTTCTTGCTTATATTTTCAGTAGAGAAATTCCCATGGGGAAAAAGAATTCAATAAAAGCTATCATTTTTCTCAAATTTTTAAAAATAAATCTGTTGTCTTATATAATAGACTGGGCCAGATGTGTTATTTGAGGGGAAGATGCCAGGCCTCATAGGACCACATCCCTCTTGTAAAGGAGTAGTGAAAACACCAATGGTTTATTAAAATGTGATTAGGACGCGAAGTCCTCATATGCATAAGGCTCTGCTTCAGAGTGCTTTGTGTACATGGTGTCTTCAAAATTCATTCACCTAAGGAAAAAAAATCCACTTGAACTATCTGCCTTTGAAATATTAATAGGCTGGTCACAAAAAGTCCCCTGAAGAATTATCTGGAACTTCCACATCTGTAAACTTTGATGCTTTTTAAATATAAAATAATGATACTGTTTAGCTATTAAGCTCAAAAGAGATACACATGGGTGAGTAGCAATTATAATTAAAGCCATTATTCAAGAATTTTGAAACTGTTACTTGAGATCATATTGTTAAAGCATCTAGCATGACATAGTTCAGTCAGGGATGACAGAAAGCTATGTGCTATAAATTGACTCCTTCGGGTTTCCTGGGTAATCTACAATAATCAACTTGCAGTTTGGAGAGAAGTAGAGGAATATATTAGCTACTGTTCTCACACTATGACAAAAATATCTGACAAAACAATTTAAGAAAAGGAGTGTTTATTTTGGCTCACAGTTTAGGGCACAGTCCATCATGGTGGCGAAGTCATGGCATCAGGAGAGCAAGGCAGCCAATCACATTATATTCACAGTCTGAAAGCAGAGAGCCGGCTTTCTCCCTTTCATTCGGGCCAGGACCCCCGCACATGGATGGTGCTGCCTACATTAAGGGTGGGTCTTTCCACCTCAATTAACCCAATCCAGAAACTCCCTTACAGACATGTCCAGAGGTTTGTCTATTAGATGATTCTAGACACTGTCAAGTTGACACAATATTAACCATCACCAGGCAAAAGGAAGAAAATATGGAGTTAAAAAGGAACTAAGGGAGTATAGAATAAAAGAAATGGGCAGAAGGAAAAGAAAAATGGAGAAGATAAGGTTAAAGAAAGAGAAGCCAACCCAGGCATTATGGTGCTCAACCTAATCTCAGCAATTTGTGCAGGAAAGACAGGTGGATCTCTATGAGTTCTAAGGCAGAGCTACATAGTGAGACTCTGTCTCAAAAAGAAACAACAAAACAAGAACAAAAAATGTAAAGAAAGAAAAGAATGAATGAAAGAATGAAGAAAAGTTCCTTTGAAGATCACCGGTCAGAGGCTGGCTTAACTAATCTTCATAAGACTACCGGCTTTCTACTCCTTGGCACTCACCATCAGGAGTTACTCCTAATAGTAAATAAAACACCAAACCTAAGTAATCACATCCTGAATGAGAGAGAAGCTGGTATGGGCTGGTGCTCTTGAGACAGGTAAATGAGGTAAGGTGCTCCTGAGACAGGTAAATGAGGAGGTGTTTGATGCTTAGGAGATGGAACTGAATGTCCTGAGTTAGGTAGCCAGTCAGTCCAATTGTCCCATCTTTCTTTAGTTCTGCTGCTCTCTAAAACAGTGCCTACAGCAGGAGCATAGCAAATCCTTCAAAAGGTACACTCAGCCTTCATGCAGAATTTACAAATAACCACTCATAGCCAAAGGAAGGATGGCTTAGACAGATAGAAACAAAACCATTAAATATGTAGATAAATGTGTTTTCCAGGAAAGCATCAACAAGCTTAAGTGTTCTAGCACTGACTCACAGAGAGCTCTTGCACATCTATTATTTTCAAATTTAAACATTTATCATGAAGCACATTTAAGCACATCTCTTGTATGTGTGGAATTGCTTTTCATTTTATAGACTCATGAGGTTCATGTTTATAAAGAAAGAAGACACAAAGAGACATACAAGTTAACTGTCACAGATTGACAAACTTCCTTTTAAACTACTTTTTTTCAATGGCATCTATCAAGGAAGAAAGCACATTTTCCTGACATTTTTATATTGATTTGTGTGGGTAAACTTTCAATTTGGAAGAAATCAAGTTATTTTCACTTGTGTTCATCAGATTTTGTCAACTGTATTTTAAGTTTCCAGAGAGCATTCGTTCCAGTGTCTTATTTATTTTGATATCTACCAAGGGTTCTGTATTTGATAGGCCTGGAAATCAATGCCTTGAACAAATTGATTGCTTTTCTTACCAAGAAGGACAGTGTGGAGGAACTGCAGGAGCATTATGGGTAGATTTCCCATTTAAAGAAAAAGTAGGGCTGGGTATCTAGCAAACTGGTGGAATGCTTGCCTAGCATGCAGGAGCCTGTGTATAGTACAGGACACTTGTAATTCCAGCTCTGTGGGGAGGAGGGGAATGGAGGCAGGAAAATTAGAAGTTCAAGATGATACAGGGCAATACACCAAAGTTGAAGCCAGCCTGGTCTACATGAGATTCTATCTCAAAAGTTAAAAATAACAAATAATTAATTAATTAATTTTAAATAAAGTAGATAATCTTTTCGTCAGTCATTCAGCCCACTGTTTTTAGAAGACTTATTGACCTGATATTAATTACTGTGAAGTTTATCTAATCAGTTTGTGTTTGGCTAAGTTTCCATTTGTAACATGGTAATAATGTTTTTAAAAAAGAATGCGATAAAGCCATGAAGAGAAAGAGAAGATGGAAGATAAATTAATCTACATAGGGAATAAGCTGCATGCTAGGCAAAGTTCTTGGCATGTGTATATACTGTTGAAATACTGCTTATTTTATTGCATCATTTATTCACTCTTCTCTTCTTATAAGGAATGCTGGTTTGCCTTTGGGACTCTTGTGGTAGTCTGAATGAGCATGTCCCCCATTGGCATTTTGTTCCCAGTTGGTGGCGGTGTTTTGGGAGGTCTTAGAAGGTGTGGCCATGCTGGAGGATGCATATCACTAGGGGTGGCTTAAGCTTTGTGGGATTCCCAGTCACACTCTGCTTCCTATGCCTGCTTGAAGATGTGAGCCCCTGCTTTCTGCTACCGCTCTGGATACCTCCTGCCACAATGCCTCCCCATCATAACAGACTCTAATTCCCCTGGAACTGTAAGTTCAAATAAACTCTTCATTTTATAAGTTCCCTTTGTCACAGTGGTTTATCACAGCAACAGAAAAATAGGTAATACATTTCTATACCTCTCTGGTGCTATCTTGTGCTTCAGTAAATGCTAAGTCCCCTCTAATGTCAGAGGTAGACTTGATAGGCCTAAAGCTAATGCCTCAGATCCATGGAAACAAGAACTGAACTGAAGCAATCATTTGTGACACTACATTCCTAACAATAGCTCCTGAATGAAATAATTACCCCATCCTAGTCAGTGATACAGAGGGAAGATTTCTGAAGACTTCTAGGACACATGCTCCCTCAGTTTTTGGACTGGGACTAGGATAGTCAGTGCCTCTTCTCATTTAGATCTTCCAGAAGCATATGGATGTTATGTCTGGAACTGCACAGCCAAGAGGATGCCCTTGAATGAAGATGTATATGGCAGAGTTACGTGAATTAGAAAATGAAGCAGTGCTAAGTCTTGACTTCTGCATGGTAGAGTAACTTTACTTTTAAATTCCTTGCAGCATCCCTGCAAACACATTTTGTTTCATTTCATCATATAAAATTTAAGTGGTAGGAGCTGTTGCTATCTTTCAGATCTTAAACATAGCTAATGAGTTGTCAAGTATAATGTGTGAAACGTGTGCATGTTCCCACAGTTGTGTCATTATCATGAAGTTGATGATGAATAAGTAATTTTGCCATGATTAAGACCATGTAAAACATGAAAACGTGCAGATCTGAGCCCCTCACCCACCCTGACACTCACACACCGCCAGGTTGCTCCTGTGCTCTATGATTTTAGGAACAGACATTTTCAACCTGCTTTCATTGTTCTCCAAGCTTTTTCCCAGGGGAAGAAAAAAAGGCCCGTTTACAAACGGCAGTTTTCAACTGCTCTCCTTCCCTCTGTCCTCCAGGGTTCTCACTGCCCGAGGTGCAGCTTCTGTCTGTAACCAGCTTGTGTTGCTGTTGTTTTAAATTTTTTAGACAACATGGTAAAAAGTGCTGGAATTCAGACAGTTGCTTTCTTATTAGCATGGGGCCATCTGTCCGTCCAGGGACTTTCCTCCAGAGCATGAACATCTCTCATAGACACAGCTTAAAACCAAAACCTATGGTAAATCCTTAGGTCAGACTGTAAATAAAACCACTGAATTGGAAGACTTCTGTCATAGCACATCATGGAAACGGAACAACCAGTCACATGAAGTTAAGTTTGAAATAGAGTTGGCTGACCTCTGCTCACAAGAAGGAGTACACACTGATCAAGTTGACGCAGAATCCAAGGCTTCTCCCTCCTGGAAGAAAGCTGCTGGGAAACAGGTCAGCAGTGTGAACTTTTTATTTGTTCTGATGTTAATTCTAATTTGCATTTCTTTATCAAATTCTGTATTGTTTTTATACCCTTGATTTTATTAGTATTTCTCTTGGTTTATGCAAAATAATTTCATAACTTGTTTTCGAATAGACAAGTGCTTTTCTTCCTTATATTGTCAATTGTTAAAAAAGAGAAAAGGTTTTCGGTAAGATTCAATAGAATACAGTAACAATCACTATAAATACTATGTCTGTTAGTAACTATGTCATTAATATCCAGTTATCACAATCAGTACAGGAGCAGAAACCACAGAAGCTTTCTTTAAATCTCACAAGACGCCTTGTAAAATTCAAAGCGAGAAATAAATGGATTCTGCAATAGATGATAATTTCTCATCAGAGGAAATAAACATAATGAATATAATTAATTATTGACTGACTGCATTATTCTTGTTAGGAAACCAAGCACTGCAGACTCAAACATAGCTGTATGACTCATTAGTAGAGAGATAAAATATCATTACTTAATTTTTTTTGTAGCTACTGACTGAACAGACACTTTTTGAGTCCTAATTGTGTTCCCCCAAACACTAAGCACAGGGCTGTAGGTGGTAAAGGGCTTGATCTTTGCTTTAGGGTGTTTAGGATACAGCAAAATAACCGAAATTGTAAAACAGTTATTGACAGCTGAAAGTCAATATTCCTGTTGGACTTGTCAAGTTCATCCCAGAAACATCTTGTCTTTCTAAGTTTTGACAATACAGAGCTGGTGAGACAACTCAGTGAATAAAGTTCTTGCTACACAAGAATGAAGATCTAACATCCCCACATCCATATAAGGCAGCTGAGCAGTAGTGTGCAGTTGTGATTCTAGCACTGGGCAGGCAGAGACAGGAGGATCCTTAGGGCTTGTTGGCCAGCCAGTCCAACTATTCAATGAACTCTAGGTTTAGTGAGAAACTTTGTCTCTAAAAGTAAGGCAGAGAGCAATAGAGGAAGACACCTGATGTTGATCTGTGACCTCTACGTATACATGCACATATATGCATGTGCACCCACCTATACACATGAACACATACATGACAAACACACAGCACTCAAATTTTGGCTATACAGAAAAAGATAATCTAAGCCTGGAGCGACAAAGACTGTTCTGTGGTCCCTTCCAGCTGTGGACCTCAGGGAGTGATGTATTTTCTTATTTAAAATTCACTTTCAAAATCATTATGACTTAGGGAAAACATGGAAATAAATGAAAGGTATTACTCTGACAATAACGTGGCATTTTGCTTTGCTTAAGCCAGAGCATTTGTTCTTGTCAAATGGAATCCCATTCATCTTCCTAAATTTTTCTCATATAAAATGATGAATATTCGTATGTGAAATTTATGGAATTAATATCTTTCAAAATTACCGATTCACCATAGTTTCCTGCCAGTTTAGCTCAGAGACAAATTTGTCATCAGGTTTCCAGTCAGACTCATTCACATAAGCAAGAGACTAAACACCTAGTCCTAACTACTTAATCAAAACATCCCCCACTCTCTCAACAGCTAATAAGTGTCAAAGAAGAGATTCAAGCCCAGAGCTGCATGCAGCTGAAATTCTCTCATTAATGCCACACTAGTCCCTATCACAGCCAGTGAGGGGTAAGGCCTTAATTCATTCTTTTGATTGGAAATAAAAGAGAATTGCTTATGATATCTTGGTGGAAAGTGGGGGAGTGCTGTAAGGTTATTTTCTCAGGCAATAAGGGCGGAGGATTCATAGGAATAAGTGAGAGTCTTTCAACACTAATCCTTGAGTGAGAGATGACAGCCCGTGGCAGTCAGATGATCAGGTGATGGCGGCCTCACTCCGGGCCCCCCACCATGCTCTCTTTATGAAGCCATCCCTCCTTCAGCTTCATCCTGTTCAAGTCCACATTCTGGGTCAGTGGTCCTGATTTCTCACACTTCTCCACTGCAGACATTTTAGCCTCAGTGGTTTCTGCTCTCTCACTTTTGTTCACATTCAAAATTTCAAGGTGAACATGAGACTATGATCCATGCCAGCAACCTTGCATTTGTCACATTCCATGAGTTTCTGTGACATTCCATGTCTCATTTGTGTGCTCACTGGTATGAGCCAGGATTGGGAATGTGGAGACTAATGGCAGCAATCTCACGTATATGGGTGTGGGAGTGTGGAATGACTTTGCATTGCAAAAGCTAGGGAGCAATCAGATAACATCTTCCCGTGTTCATGACAGATAGGAAGTGCCCTTTCCTCTGAATCATCAGCTTAGGCTTTTGCATCTGTAAGGAAAGAAGACTAGGCGCTATGACACACAGAGGTGCTTCAAATCTGGAGATGAGTCAATGCGTCATCAAAGGTTGAAATCTGCTTGTGTCTACTTTGGTAAGAGTTTTCAATTAACATGCATGGAAGACATGCAGAAAGCCAGCTGTGGATGCAGACTGAGTGGGCTTGCATCCTTGTCCCTTACTTTCCTCAGGACTGGGTTTGCTGAAATTAATTTCTCTAGCATTCAATTTCATTATACATAAAATATGCATAATCCTAGTATTCACCTCACAGAATTTCTTGAGCACTAAATACAGCAATAGATAGGAGTTAGAACAAAGCCTGAAAAGTGACTGTCTCCAGCAACAGCCAGCCCTGCATGTCTGACTTCCTGCTACATGCTTTATTCATTTAATTTTATTTTAATCACCACCTCGTCACCACTCAGGAACTGCTCTTACTTTCTTACTTGTCTTTGACAGAGCAGGTGGTAGATGGAGAACTAGAATTAAATTTTCACGGGAACTTCCAGTCTAATGATTTGTAACTTTATAAAAGCTTCCACTCAAGTTCAAAATTAGATCTGAAATTATGACCCCACACCAGGGAAGGCAGGGAAGTTGAGTTTTGGAATGAGCAAACGACTTTTTAAGGTCTCAAAATTATGTTCCCACGGTGGTATTAACACTTGACAACGTTAATGCTCTACAACCTTAAAACTCTGCTTAATTCAACATATGAGGAGTAACGGCGGCACACGGGCTGCTGCGACGCAGAGTCTTAGAGTGCGTAAAAAGCATCTGCTTTCCCATAATGTCTCAATGAATCATTATGACAAACAGAAATAAAGCCAATGCGTCTCACTGTATAGCTGATGCCGCTTTTCTGTTCACAAGGCCCAGAAGTTAATTACTATGAACAGATGTGCTTAGATTGGACAAGAATTTATACTCCATGCAATTCAGCGTGGACTAAAACAACACAATATGGTTGGTATGTTTGCACTTCTTGGGTGGCTGTTTAAAGGAAGATGCGTGCCATCTCAGAGTATTCATATCAAGGCCCCAGGTCCTGATTTTCCAGTTGCCATATTCTTCTTAGGCACTTCAGACAAATCTAATGTAATGGTCTCATTGAGAAATGTTCCCCGTAGGCTCATGTATTTAAACACTGGGTCCCCAGCTGGTGACAGTGTTTGGGAAGGTGATAGAACCTTTAGTGGGTGGAGTCCTGCTGGAGGAAGTGGGTCATAGGGGGTGGAATTTCAGATTGTATGGTCCAGTTTCACTTCCTAGTTTTCTATCTCTGCTTCCTGTGTGTGGATGAAATGTGATCTCTCTGCTTCCTGACTGCCAGGCTGGCCTCACATTCCTTCTCTTTTTCTACCATGATGAATTGCATCTCTTCTGGAACTGGAAACTAAAACAAATCTATTTCTCCTCTTGGTTCCTTTCAGTCATGGTATTTTATGATAATACAAGAAAAGTAACTAATACATCCACTTTATGTGTTGATATGGCAACACTGCCTCATTCCTGTGGTATCTGTCGCTGTTGGCTGAGCAGTTTGTGTGTCAGACTAATAAAACCAGAGTTTTAGGTATATCACCATATGAGAAAGCTGATTGTTTTCAATATCATGATGGAGTACTTTCATCCCTTTTGGAGCAGGTGATCAGAGAGGTACAGATTCATTTCTGAACATACTTCCATAAGGAGTCAAAATGTGTGTACATGATTTTCATAATCGAAGTATAAAGTATGAGACAATAATTACTAATTCATTAAATTCAGGAGATACTTATTTTAGATTTAGTTGTTTTAACACATAAGTTATTATTTAGGTCTAAGATACACAAAGACGAGCAAGAAACTTTTCTATTCCATATTCTATAGAAATCACTATGTAACAAATACAATTCTGTAGGAATTGTCCAGTGTTAAAATGGAAAGCTTATTTTCCATAAGGCTAATGAATAAGATAAGGCTGAATAAAAATGCTATGAATTGGGGGCTAAATATGAGATGACTTCTTTCTGAAGGCTAGTCTTATATAACTAACCTCATTTATTGTATAGTTACTTGATGGCATAAATGTTCTCATTATTGCTACTCTAAAGATGAGAAACTTGAGGTTTGAGGAACCTGAGCAGTCTAAGGCATGGAGGTCAGAGGTGGAGAGCCCTTGTGGTTGCAGATGCACTGGCTACATTGCTCAGGAGCATAGGTTCCAACTCCACAGGTTCTATCTTTGAACTGGGGAAGTCTTCACAAAACTGCCATGTGTCTCATCTATGAGCCAAGCAAGGGTAAGAAGAGGGCAAGCTGATCAGCTCCATTGAAAGATAATTCCAGGAATATTTCTGCTTATAATTTATCACCTCTAGTTTTAAGGAAATGTGGAAAGCAAGAATTTTTTTTTTCAACTTGAGAATCACTAAAAAAGTCGAGCTTCTATTATGGAACATAGAGAAAATTAACATTGTGCAAACAAGTAAAACAAATCCAAAATGACATGTGGACTAAATCTTATAAGAGCAGAGCAGCAGGAGTCATGGCAGCATCTATGCAAAAATCTTTATAAAGTGCTTTTTAAATTGTAATACTGAACCTGAGGTGATCACACAATAATGGCGGGTGGGCATATTTATATATATATATAAAATATGACCCAGAAAGTGACTGTACATTATTTGCTGGATTCCTAAAAAGTAGCTCTTTTTCCCAAAAGCATTTAAAAACTCTCCTATGTGGCCCCAGCAGACTGTGGAAGAACATAGTTGCATTATCATCGTCTGGCGAGGGTGACAAGTACTTTTGGTATTACAAGTCATAGTAATTAGTATATAGAGAAGAAATCTAGGACCCTGAAGAGCACCTAGAAGGTAAGACAGACCTCCCCCCAGCAGCCAACAGGTTAACCACATTCCTCCATATTTGAACGGGTGAATGGGGACACTGATTGACAGAAACTAACTATAAGGAGAACCTTGGCACTAGAGGTGGGCATCATGGTACACATCGATAGAATGCCCCAGCTGCAGAAAGCCAGCAGTCCTCTGAAACTGCCTCTGATCTTATCTGCTTCTGAAACTGCTGCTGGCCCTTGTCTGCCTCTGAGACTGCTACTAACCTTATCTATCAATCACACCTGAATTGATCTCCCCGAGAACTCAGGGGGAACTGTTTGAGACAGCCTGTTGCTCAAGACAGCTTGTCTTCCTTGCACAAGCAGCTTCAGGTAACACGTAGACCCCTGCAGCTGCATCTGTTTCCTCATGCTCCATACCCTTTACGAACTCTCACAAACCCCATTCACGGTACAGTGACTTCCATCCCTCGGGAAGCTTCTGTCACTTGCTATGCTTGAATAAATGCAGTCTTGTCCTGTTGAAAGTCTGGCATTGGTCTATTTTCCTGACTCCACTTTCCTTCCCATTCTCTGAACTTAACACACATCCCACAAGATGAGATGAGGAGACACATGAGGAGCTCAGGACAAGGGAGGAGGTTTGAGAGCAAAGTAGAACACTTCCTGAACCCCAGGGATGGCTTATTCCAGCTACCTCAGTGAGGATGTGCTAGCTCCAGAACTAGTCTTAAAGAATTTCAAAGTCATTTAACTCTCTCTAAATAATTATCTCCCTTTAAATAACTAATTTAGTGACGTATGTGACTGTATGCATGTGTGTGCATGGGTGTGCCCACGTGTGCCTGTGTGTGCATATGCACAAGTCAGAGGTCAACACTGAGTTTCATCCTCTATTGCTCTCATCTTAATTTTTCCCACGTTTATTCATTCAGTGTGTGTGTGTGTGTGTGTGTGTGTGTGTGTGTGTGTGTGTATGTGTGTGTGTACATGTACGTACCACAGAGCATGTGTAAGAGAACAACTTGCAGGAGTCAGTTCTCTCCTACTATGTGGATTCTGAGGACTGAAGGACTGAACTGAGTCGTCAGGCCTTGTGGTGAGACCCTATACTCACGGAGTCATCTTGTGGCACTACCTTAATTTTCAAGACAGGGACTCTCATTGAACCTAGAGTTCAGTAATTAGGCCAGTCTGACTAGGCAGTGAGCCTAGGGAGTCTCTGGTCTCTGCCTCCCCAGCTCTGGGATTATAATGTATATGGACACATCTGGCTTTTTGTTGTAGTACTGAGGATCTGAACTCAGGTCCTTGTATCAGAGACTATGGTGTTTTAGGCTGCAAAACAATAAATCAGTGGTAAGCAAATTCCATTATACAGTTCTGCTCAATGAGTCTTATTTTCAGATGTGTTGCATATCGCATCTTCCCAGGCTGATGCAATTCCTTCTTCATAGATTCCTTTGAGAAGAAATTCCTAATTTAGATGTAAGAAAACTGAAGGATAAAAGATGTTAGAAGACAGAATTAGGGGTATCCTATTATGACTAGAAGCAAATTTCAAACTCATTCGTTAGGTTCCAGATCCTTTGCTGTCTCTACTAGGAAGGAATAGAGGAATCTGGATTGTTGTGGATAATTGGCTTTCTGATGCTATTGTGGTCCAGGATGTACTCCACTCTGTTCTCTCCCAGTGGCCTGCCCTTTCTTGTAAGGGAGAGGGTACTCTCATTGTTACAGAAAGTAGCAGTAGAGAAAGCTCTTTCTGGTCAAGAAAATAGAATCCCTGGTCTTAGTGAAGACCTAACATTCAAATGGACCAGGTTCACCTTAAGGTGTGGTAAAGAAATAGAGGGAATACACACATACATGCGCGCGTGTGCGCGCACACGCACACATGTTGTAATTATAAGGAAATGGGAAGCAGGAAGGAGAGAAAGGGAAACCAACCTTCTATGGAGCAAACAGATATATTAGAGAATAAACCGAGAGGGCATCCCCAAGGCCCGGGGCTAGCTGAGGTGAGCACCTCTATGCAGCTGAGGATTCAGAGGAGAGCACGCCCTCCCTTGCAGACTCAGGGTTTTTATATTTTCCTCCTTCTGGGAGGGGAACGGGTTTGGGGCTGAGGTGTCAGTCATCTCAGGTAGGGTGGATTTCCCCATTATAAGGAGGGTCATTCATGCAGGACTCCAGTCCCCGGAGTGCCCTGTGATTGGGATTGAGTCATATTAGGGGAACAGTTTGGGGTAGGGATGTGAGACACAGCCTTCAAGGAAAGCTGCCAGGGAGTAGTGACCAAGCAAGGAGCATTCAGGACCTAGGATTTCTCCTTCAGTTGTTAACACTGACTGAGCACTCAGCCAGGAAATAGCTGAGTAGAACCCAGCTTCTAAGAACCCTACTGCTCTGAATCCTCAAAGCTTGCATTGTTCAAAGAACTGTGATTAAAACAGAATCAGGTTACTATTTTGAAAATACCTATGTGTGTTAGGCAATTTGAGACGATATGGTCAGACTACATGATCATAGAATTTGTGAAAAGTTGACTATATAATATCAATAACCAATGTGAGAGCATCAAGTTCTTATGAAAAATATCTTATTTTAGTATCTGAAAGGATTTGATTGCTTATAGAAATCTTTAGAAAGCAAACTAGATTAGATAACTGCTAGGAAGGTATTCTTATCTTAGGCAGAAAAACACATGATCAATTCTCCACACACATAAAGAAGAGAAAAATAAAACAAGATATATAAGCATCTCTATCAACCTCATGTAGAAAAAACTGTCAACTGCATTCAAGGTGCAATTTTAGTACTCGGGTAAGGATGGCATTCACAATGGTTTCAATTTAAACTCTAAATTGTCACTTTTCTCTCCATGATTTTCCTTTTATCCTTGATATTCTAGTATAGTGCAGACATACCAGAACATGCCAAATCAAAAAACTGAGAAGCCCTCACTATCCTGTAGGTGTAATGACTGTCCATTAGACTCTCTCACTGCCCCAAAGACCCCTCCTCATCCTCTCTGCCATCTAATACATCATATCAAACCCACCCAGGCACTGTTTCTCCCCAGCAATCAATTCTGAGTTAAAGGATTAACTTGTACACACTTAGAACTCTTTTCAGTACCTGGGGTAATATTTTCTTCAAAAATGGGATGTTGGGAATAAATCTGTCAGGGAAACTGCTAGGGTGAATTCTTAATGATTCTTTTTCTAAAATGTCAACTATTATTTCTAGTTTAAAAATGAATAGATATTCTAAGATCAATAATTTAACCTTGTAGTATAGTTTCTTAGCTTTAAGGACACATTTGAAGCTACAGTTTGTGCTCATTTCTTTTTCCACATGTGCAGACTCGGCATAACCATAATTTCTAACAGGCCCATGATAATGTCTCTCCTTGCTGTCATTATCAACACACAATTCCATATCCTGTCCAAGTAATATGGCTTAAAAAGAGACACACCTGAGATGATATGAAAGGACTGTGAAATTAATATGCTATCAAGACTTAAATGCTAATATATTATAATAAAATATAATAAAAAGATTTACATGAAAATCTAAATATACACAATTATAAAAATAAGTATAAGGTGGAAACTATTTTATGACTAGATGCTGAAATATATTTATTGTAAAACCAGTGATATATTACAAATGGATCAAAAAATAACAAGATCTGGCAAGATATTCTACGTAAAGCATATGACGGGAGACTTTTTAAATCATAGGGTCTGGTGCTTAGTAGTACTTTCTGCTCTGGCAGAATCCAGGTTCAGTTCCCAGCATCCACACTGGGTGGCTCACAACTGCCTGTAACTCCGTTTCCAAGGGTCCTGAAGCCTTCTTCTGACCTCTGTGGGCACCAGACAGGCACGTGGTTCATACATATATATATACATGCAAGCACTAACACATACACAAAAAATAAAAATAAATAATTTTGGGGACTGGAGAGATGGCTCAGCAGTTTAATAGCATGTACTGCTCTTCCTGAGGACTCATGTTCAGCTCTGAGCACCCACATGGCAGGTAACAACTTTCTGAAACTCCAGTTCCAGAGGATCTGATATTCTATTCTGGTCTCCATGAGTCCAGCATGCATGTGGTGTACGTGCAGGCAAAATACTTGTACACATAAAACAAATAAATATTTAAATAAAATGGTTTTAATGGTTATGGAGTTGTGGAGGATAGCTAGATGACTAGTTGGGAAATACACTATACATAGTCAGTACTACAGTCTTTTTTTCTAAACATATTCAGAAGAAGAAATTATATTTACATATTTTTATAATCTTGAGATAGTGGAACTTTTTTGGTATCACATCAGATATGGAAACTAAATAGTAAAAATTTATAGATAGGCTTCCAGAAAAAGTTTTAATGCATGTTAATTCCTCAGTGCTGTCCACTGTTTTTTAAAAAAAGTATGTATAATATGCCCATAAGGCTGAAAGATAAATATCAAAATGGGAATATATTTGAAAAATATGTAATAAAAAGTTCAACATCCATAGAAACCACAAGACAAATGAGGCAAAGACAAGGAACTCTGAATGATGCTGTTTTAAAAGGAAAATGTTGACTAGGAAATACTTCTAAAGAGATACAAGTCTACAATCAAGTTACTCTCAAGCCTTTTAACTGCTTCTTATTATGACAGCTTCTAGGGAGGCTGAGGCAGGAGATCTCAATTCTTCCTCCTCTGGTGCATCACACCTACTTAAAGATGAGCCTGCAGATACAGACTGATAATGAGTCTGCATGGTAGGTAAATGGTTGCCTAGTTTGAATCTCTGCCTCCCAGAATTCCCTTTTTTTGTTCATTTTTTGTTGAATTTTTGTGTATTTCATATAGAACATCTTAATTATCTTTATACTACTTTTCCCATTGGCACCCGCCCATAGGCACCCCATACTGGATTTCATGCATTCTGTCCTTTGTGTTAAGGCCTATTGAGTTAAGTTAGTGTCCCCAGACGTCCCTTAGTATAAGTTCATCCACTGAGGTCTATTCAGCCCATCTAGAGTCCTTCCCTTTAAGAAGATCAGCTCTTCCTCATGTAGAATTAATCAGTTGCCAATAGTTCTTTGGTTAAGAATGGGGCCTGCTGCCCAATTCCCATTTCCACAGTTGTGTGCTAAGTTTTTGTCTGCTTGAGTTTGCATGGGTCTTGAGCATGCTGACACCATTGCCATAGGTTCATGTGAGCAAAGTTCCAGGAGCCGGTAAGACTCTATTTCCATATGGTCATGTACCTCCTCCCTTGGTTCTTAGGTTCTTAGAATCTTTTTACTCTCTCTTCCACAATGATCCCTAAGCCCTGGGTGGGTGGAGTTTAATAGAGGAGTCCTGTCCAAGGATTCACATTCTTCAGACTCTTATTCTCTATGCTTTGGCCATTTGTGTGCTTTATGTTCATGATCCTCTGTTGCATGAGGGAGCTTCACTGATCAGCGTTGAGAGACACATTAATGTTCTCTCCACCTCTTGTTCCACTGTTCTGTGAGCCTTAGGTGTAAAGGATTCATTGTAAATGTGTCACTGTGTCACTGAGAGTTGGGCAGTTCACAGGCAATCTGTGTGTGATCCATTGTGGAACTCTCTAATAGACTCTATCTGTTGTAAAAAGATTCTTTGTTGAGTGGTGACTGGCATACTAGTTTGTAAATATAAGGATTCATATTTAGCACATATTAAAAATAATTACATTTGTCTAGGGATGTGACAGCCTTAGGGTTTTCTCTAAGATCTATAACCTCTCCAGCCATGTGTATTTGGTTATGTTTACAGTACCACACACGAATTTCCTCCCATTGAGTGGACTTTAAGTCCAATTAGGTAGCTATAGATTACCCACAAGATAAAAGTGCCACAGTCCCCCCAGTATAGTTTGCTAGGGAGCTGGAAATGATCTGGAAGCCACCTTTCTGAAGGCTAGCTCTTATAGTTTTGGAGATCAAGTTGCAAGCTGCTAAGGGAGAATATCAGTAGATGGTCCAAACCCAGCTTTAAGGCCTAAAAATCACAATAGTGACAAGCAAAGCCTCCCAGAATTCTTATTACTTTTCAGGAAGAAGGAGCTCTTTTGAGTGAATCATGACCAGTCCCTTACTGGTCAGGTACTGCAAAGCCACATTCCAAACTACTTTAACTGCTATCAAATGAATGACAAATGACTAAGACATACTTTGAAAGACAACATCTAAGGTCAATGGGGAAAATGTCACAAACTCCCACCTCTAGATGAGAAACTATGGGCAACCGATTGTTGAGAGAAGGAGAATCAAGTTTTCTCCAGAGATGACCTTCCTGATAGATTATCTAATCTAATTCTAAGTGGTCAAACCCTAAACATATATACACTCAAGCACCACTAAATGGACTTAGGGGAGTCCATTACATTTATGTATAAATGTATGTGTGAATATATATACTACAATAGTAGTAAAAGAGGTCATAAAATTGAGAGAGAGAGTGTGTGTAAGAGAGAGTGGTACGCTGTGGGAAGAGCTGCAGAAGGAAAGGGAGGGGTGGAATGATGCAACTACAACACTCATATATGAAATTCTCAAAAAATTAAAAAATACATAAAAAAAGAAAGATGAAGAACTGAAGAGTTGGATCAGCTGTTAAGAGCACAACATCTTACATAGGATCTGGAAGGAATCTCAGCACCCACAGGGCAGCTAACAACTATCTGTAACTCCAGTTCCAGGGGATCCAACACTCTCTTCTGGCCTCCACGGGCAGTGTATGCATGGGGCACTTACATACATGGAGGCAGAACACTCATACACATAAAAAGTCATCTTTTTTAAAAGAAATTTTATTTGACATATTACTAGAAAAATGTCAAGAATAGCAGAAAATATAGCCACAGAAAAGCATTTTAAGGTTAATCTGATCTACACTGCCCCTTTTGGACAGGGTTTCCTGACTGTTAGGGAAGCATTCTACCACTGGACTACCTCCCCAGAGCTGCAATAGTATTTTTTAAGGCTATGTAAAATATTTTCTTTATTTTATTTGGAAAAGAAACAATAATAAAGAAGGAAGAATTTCTACAGTTTTAAAAATATTTTATTTATTATTTTTATTTTATGTCTATGTATTGCCTGCATGCATGTAAGTGCACCTATTTTATGCAATGCTTACAGAAGTCAGAAGGTGTCCAGGTCCTCTGGAACTGGAGTTACAGATGTTTGTTGACCTCCATGTAGGTGATATGAATTGATCCCAGGTCCTCTGTCAAGAGTAGTCAGTGTTCTCAACCACTGAGCCATCTCTGCAGTCCCACAAATTATTCCAGTTTTAAGAATGTCATGGCAAATACTCCATAAACATGCTTAAAAACAGAATAGATACAAATATATAAATATATTTATAAGATATAGCTGAAAACTATATCTTACATCTGGACAATAAAAGTTTTCAGGGGAAAAAGAAGGAAATGATCTTAGAAATGGTCAAGGCACAGCAAGTAAATGTAAAAGGTATGTGTTAGTCTAAACATATCACAGAAAAACAGGAAAATATAGAAACAATAAAGTGTAATTCTTTTATACTAGAGACATAGGAGTCTTAAACTTTGTCTCATAAAGTATAGAGTACAACTTAAAATCATAATATTTTGCTGGGTGTGATGGTGTATGCCTTTAATCCCAGCACTCAGGAGGCAGAGGCTGGTGGATCCCTGTGAGATCCAGGTCAGCCTGGCCTACGTAGTGAGTTCCAGGCCACTTGTGGCTATAGACTCTCTCCCCAAAAGACTAAGGGCAGGGGACAAAAACAGTTTACCTAAAAATGTGCACAGTAAGTAGGATAGTTCTTTAATTCATCATCTTTGTTAATATGAACTGCATTTCCCAGAATTCTTCTGGTATTTCTAGAGAAAACCAAATCGATATATAAGTAATAAAATTATATAGATATGAGAAGCCTTGCCAAAAGAATGAACTCAAATGAGGCTTATAATTTTTATTTAATGTATAACGTGAATAATGTGTGAGTACAATGATTACTGCATGACTTACCATTTTGCATGTATAAAAATTTTGCCTTCAAAGCAACTTTTCCTTCCTAGTATTTGTCAGTCTAGGATTATATCTGCAAATTTCATCTCACTTTTCAAATTAATGTAAGACTAATAAGGTAAGGGCTTTATTTGCATTGAAAGTTATTGCATGGCTACTGCCTGAAACCATGACTCCCCTCAAGTGTGCAGTAGATATTTCTTGAATTTAGCCAATTAAAAGAATAAAACCAGGAAGGTTTACTTTGGTGTTAGGATATAAAGGGTACTTCTGACTTTTAGAAGATAACTGACCAAGTATTATGAATGAGGATAAACTTATAACCATTACCAAACATACAGTTAAATTTACAAAAAACAAACAAAACTTATTATTCTCAACTTTGAACATTTATTAAAACAAACACAGCATTTAAATTTCAATGATTCTCTTGTATCTATTTATATCCTTTTTGTTTGTCAAATTCAATAACCAAAAGAAAGAAAAGGTCAGTACTCATTTCTTTTAAAAAATATTTTATTTATTATTAATTTTTTTGTATAAATGTGTTGCTTACATGTCTGTAAACACACCCATGGCATGCAATGAATGCCAGCAAAGTATAGAAGACAGCACTGGATTCCCTAGAACTGGAGTCATGGATGTTTGTTAGCTGCCATGTGGATGTTGGGAACTGAACTCAGGTCCTCTGTAAGAGCAGCCAGTGCTCTTAACTGCTGAGCCATCTTTCCAGTCCCAATAGTGATTTCTTATACTTGAGATGAGGAAAAATGTATTTTCTTCATATACTGTAGAATTTTTATGTTTTTCAAATCTTTTTTACCAAAACACATCAATTTTTTACAAATAGAAAAATTATTACATGTACATTTTAAATAAATGGGGTAATATCTACATAGTATGTCATGGAAATAAACATATTTTTTTCTATTTAGTAAATCTCAATGGATGGAGTACAGCATCATTCTTCATTTTGTAATTATGTCCCTGTGTGTTTCAATCTCCCTGTGTGTTTGTGTGAATATTTGTATATATTATTCTTTTTATGGAAAGATTTACACCATGTTACTTGGTTGGAGGAATAAAAAGGATGACTTTACACCTTTTTTCATTTTTTTTCTATTTTTATTGGTCCTAACCTCATTTTTGACATAGCAATATTCTGGGAGCTAGAACCCTGCCTTTTATGCCTTTTAGAGCACCCGCTCCTTATTTCCCACCATGACTTCATTGCCAGACACTCATTCATTTTGGCTATTATTTTTCCAATGTTATAAACAAAACATTCCCTGGACAGCACCCTGCTCCCCTTTGGTCCCACTTCACTCTCCACTTGACATCAAACTTGTGACAATGACTTTTCTTATTTTTCCATGATCCTCAACTCTTGTTCTTTAGTCTCCATTTTTACTCAGCTGTTCTTGTCAGTGTCATCAGTGACCTCTCTAAAGTGTCACAGCTTATCAAGTCTTCTCCAGCAACATTCAGCACAGCTAATAATTCTCTACCGTTCTTGAAATATCATGATGTCAGAGCCACATGCTCCTGGCTTTCTGCCTGCACCACGGGCCTCTTGACTCTTCTCTGCTGGCTCTTCCCAGTTTGCCCAATCTCTGGTTTAGTCCTTTGACTGTTCCCCAGCTTCATGCAGTCTTTCAGGCTAGCTCTCATACTACTCTCTTTTGGTTTAAATAGGAACCATATGTGGCAGTCCCTCCTAAGTTATATCTCTACTCATTGCAGGATCATCTTTCCCTTAAACTATGCGCAAATCTCTTCTCTCTCACTCTTCAAACACATTCTAGTCTTCTCTTCAAAGTCTATGCATTTCTGTCTATTATTGTTAGTGTGTGGGCCCAAGTAAAGGTCGTCATTCCCATGGAAAGTTTTAGCAACTCCTCATTGATATCTTAACGGTTTCTTATCTACTCAACAACCATGTGAAGCCAAGCCTATCTGTCTAAGCAAAGCCAGAAATAACAATCTACTACATGCATAGCAGGCATCTGACATTATTAAGATGTTCTATCCAATTTGCTGATTTTCCTCCAGCTTTCTGGCCTCCTCTCTCACCTTTTTCCTTGCTGGCTTTTCTTGCTCGAGTTGATCATCTTTTGATTTCCTTTGAATGCAGCAGGCTCTTTTCTGTTTGGGAATTTCACATCCTCCAGACATGAGCATCCTTCATTCCTTCACTCCTTCAAGTACTTGCTTGAATGTCATTTTCTTAGCAAGAGTTTTCCCCAGTAAACATAAAGACAAACTGTTCCTATCATTGCACTCCTACCTTCTTCATTCTTCTTTTTCTATCCATATTTCTTCACAGCGCTTAGCACCACTGACATAAAATACTATCCGTTCATTTGTTGACAATCTATTTCCTTCCACAGAATATTAATTACAAGAGATAAGGGATATTTTTTTACTGTATTACTATATTCTAGCATCTAGAACTGGTGCCTATATTATCAAAGATGCTCTTTTTATTTTTTCTTTTTTTTAAAGACAGGGTCATATGTAGCCCAGGCTATCTTTGAACTTACTATGTAGCTGATGATGGCCTTGAACTCCTGATCCTTCTGTCTCCAGCTCCTGAGTGCTGTGATCACAAGCATGTATGCTGGACTGAGGATGGAACCCAGGACCTCATGTATGCTAGGTGAGCACTCGACCAAGTAGGCTACATCCAGAGCCTCTCATTAAATGTTTTAAAAGTGAAAGAACACATCAGAGAAGTAATAGCCACATTTTCCAGAAAGAGATAGAAGCAAGTAGCGAAAGTTGCTGAGGTCCAGAGCCAGTTGGCCCTGGAAAGAGAAAGCAGAGCAGCTGTTCTCAGAGAAGTTGAGGGCAGTTGGGTTAATGCCCATCATAAACATTAATGAACCAGCTGTGAGGCAGAGCTCCAAGGCACAATGTTTCTAAAGAGTCAGGAGGAGAGAGCATTTCATATCACAATATGAATTAAAAGAAAGGTTGTATTTCCAATTGTAAAAGATTTTCATTCTTGTCAGAGATGAGGAATACAGTAAAGACCATCACACCTCTCATAGGCACCCGGTCTTCACTGCCACCCCTCCAGCCCCAGCGGTTTCAGAGTGTTCTCCCACATACCCCTGTCTGTGGAAACCCCTGGTATGTTTCTGCACTGGGCTGGCTTGTCCTTCATTCTCTTTGTTGCCACAGCTCTTTCAAGTTCTCTTCTATACACACTTGATTAGTTACTCCTGACTCTTCCTACATGCCACGATCAAACGAGTTGCTCATCTATTGACAGTCATAAGAGTCATAAGCAGGAATCATCCTTTCCCTTAACTGATTTCATTTTACCCTTTTCCAGCACATGTTTTCTATTGCAGCAATATCAACCGCTCATGAGTTCTTAGAATTCATACATCTCTTGTCTTTCCAGACAGTATGAAGTACATGTGAGGCAAAATAGTCCCTCCATTTCATATAGATTTAGTAATACATTTTGAAAATTTCACATGTTGATGCCCTAATGTATAATATGTGTATAGAACACACATACACACACACAGACACACACACACACACACACACACACACACACACACACACACACCCTATAATCGTTGGTTAAATTGTGCAACTTAAATAGTAAGAAAAACAAATATGGGAAAATTTTACAGATATTATAACATTATCATTGAAAGGAAAGAAAAGATAGGAGGGAGGGAGAAAGGGGACAGAAGGAAGGAAGGACAAAAAAATGAAGGAAGGAGGGAAGGAAGATGGAATGGAGGAAAAGATAGAGGAAGGGACAGAGGAAGGGACGGAAGGAGGGAAGAAAGTAGACTTCTAATTTTTCATAATCTTCCATAAATTACAAAATAGCTTGTCAGGGTTAAGTTCTTCATTATAGATGATGAAATGATATTACTATAGTAAGTATGGATATTTGTGGAAATAAATTAACTTCTTTCTGTTTTGGTTTAGAAACTTGTAAGCACATGGGCAAGTAGGACTAAGAAGCAATTTAAAAAGCATTAGGTTTTTAAATGCTAAGCGTAATGAAATTCCTATTTGATTTCCCTTAGCACATGAATTACAGAGGAACAATTTTACCCATGAAACAGATTTTTGTGAGGCCATAATCAACCTTTATCTGCCCCTACTCATTTTACAAAGTGATGACATTTTTTTCATCAAGCATATAACAGTGACAACATAGCAATTTTCCTATAAGGAATATTGTTCAATATTTTACTATCCAATTGAGAGAACTGATGTAAAAGACTGTATATAACAACATGTTTTAGAGTCTAAAAGCAATTTATGAAAAATACAACAAATCTATAAGGAAAGAAACTTTGCAATTTCTATTTGTTATCCACTCATGCCAAATCAATTTCCTACACTGAATAGAGAAAAAGCATGATTCTAGAGCAATAATTCACAGTTAACACTGTATACAATGTTTAACAGCCAGTTAAGCCTGCAAGTTTAGATGTTCTTTAAAATGTACAATGCAGTGTCATTCTTCAAAGAAAATGATCTCCAAAAGCCTTAATAAAGAGGGGCTGACAGCTGAAATAAGATCTCATTATTTTGTTACTGTGACTTCTGCGATTTTTGAATCTTAAGAATCTGAACACAACCTTTCAAATAGCATAAAATGAAATCAATAGCATCACGAATTTGCTCATGTTTAAATAAAGAGTACGCCAATTCAGTTTAGTAGAGTTATAGAATGCTGCCTATGATGGAGAGGCTGCACATTTTGGGTTCAGTCCAAGAAAGTGTGAGGAGGAAGGACGGACAGAACCTACTTCCATGCAACAACACATAATGGGTCTTTGTTCTAAATGTAGAAATTGCCATATTTACAGAATCACTTTTTGATTATTAATTTACTTCTTTTTAAATATCTGAGAATTTAGCCTGAAATTTATGGCTTTGAAAATGTTATCAAATCTGACGTAAATGCAGTATGTTTATACAGAAGCTTAGAGAAGGGATGACAGGACAAGGGGATATCTCATTAGCTATTTCCTGGGATCCCCTCCAACCTCACCCCAGAAAGTCTTTGGGAAAGACAGCCAAGCTAAATATCAATGCATCAACCGAGTATTAAATATAATATGAATAAGACAGACGTGGTGGCTGAGTAAGGAGGATTATGAGCTTGAAACCAGATGGTCTAAATACTGAATTCCAGACCAACCTGTACTACGTGGTAAGACTGTCTCAAAAAGCAAATAATAACCCAAACAAAAACCAAAATAAAAATAAGAAGAATAATGAATCACTTTATTGCAGACAAAAATAGAAAAGGCAAAGCAATAAATATGAGCCAAATACTTGAATCTGGCATGCCAAATAAAGGGAACTCAGTCTGAAGATGTGTTTTGCTTGAAGAGGTACTGAATGCATTACAGTGGACCAGCCATGGAGTAAGGGTGTCACAAGATCTTGCAGTTCCTAGTCCCTGGAACTTACCCCTAAGGAAGAAAGAGTCTATACACCCAGACAGAGTGAGGTGGTGGGACTGCTGTTTCCAATGACAAAGATAAGATAGCTGCAGAGGGTCTTCAAAATATCTGACACTTCTCTCATTCCTCATGTGAACAGCATTTGTTTATAAAAACTGCAACATAACATTCAACTGTCACCTTGGTAGTAGTCGAGCATTATGAAATATGAGGATCCCAAAGGATTTAAAAATTCTCTCTGGAAATCATGAGTTTAGAGTCCCTGGTAACTACATTGCTTTGAATTCCAGAAACAGGTAAACGAGTATGCTTTCTGGATCATTTGTGATGTATAATTATTTAGCCATGATCACCTTACTAACCTTCACACTGTGAGACAACTCTATTTCATAGAAAGTTCTCTGTTCATTTGGGTAGTAGAAACTAGAGAAACAGATTAGATGATAGTTATGAAATAAATGAAAGCAAGGAAAATATTTTTTAAGGGTAATTGAATTAAATTGAAGAAAATTATGAAAAATAGCAGTCAAAAACAATGCAAAAGACATTTACAGACAAGGCAGACTATGGGTTCTCTTCATAGAGAACTCAAATTATGGGTGACTAGGAAATATTTAGAAGAAAATTGTTATGGGAAATGATAAAGGAAAAAAAATGGGTGTTTTCAAGGCAAGTAGATTTTTTTTCCTCACCAAATCTTTATTCACTTACAACAGTAAGAGAATGCAAATTGACTTCTGACATTCTTGGTTAACTTGTCCTACTTTTACTTAAAGATAATCAAAATCTATTTTATCATTACTTAATGCTAACCATAAAATGTGTTCCACAAACGAGAGTTCAAAGGGTCTTTGTGTCCAACAAACATAGTTGGGAATTCACAGCAGAAAATGAAGGAGAATATTAATAGATAACAGCAACATGAAGGCATAAATGTTTTTCTGGAAATGTAAAGAAGAAAAACTACTTATTAAATACCAACTGTGCTAACCACAAATTGAATTGTTATAATAACACCAATACAAATTAAACCTAGCAGGTCCTAAAATATGAACATAGATTAAATAGCTCTTTATGTGGAGTATAATTATGCCACACGTCACTCCAAATCTAAACTCCTGGGGTACTTCTGAGAAGATGGCACAGTGCTCAACGTTCCAGTCTGCACAAATGTTTCAGAGTTTAATTATGAGTTTAGTATTTTTGCAACTCTCATATTTCCAGCTACCATCCAATTGTAAATTCTGAAGTGCCTTAGATCCACATATTGAAACAAATGGTTCTTTAAATATGTGTTTAGCACCACTGCAGATGAAAATGAATTAGAAATTAATTTATAGCTATACACACAGTCAACCAATTAGCTCATGCTATTAACAAGGAGTGCATGCTGTAAGAACTGTGATTTGTTTGGGAAGGATTTTGAGTAGTCCTGAGAATGAAAAGTATTTTCAAAGTAGATGTGTTTGAACAAAAGTGAGTAAAGGTGAAATTCCAATGCTGTAATGGAGGAATTCTCAGCTCCGCACAGCTGACAGCAGAACCGTCACGGAGCTAGCCTCCGCCTCTAGCCATGGCCACAACAAATGCCTCCAGGGGTCATCGAATATCCCAAGGTGTGTGAGGGTGATTCACTCGTGATTGAACAATGCTGTTCTTGAGACATGGGAAGGCCTTCACTCTTATAGGTGAGGGACAGAATCTCCCCATCCTTGTGTGCATTGTGATCGGTACTTGATAAAGCATTTGTTTAATCATGAAATCAGGTTTATTATGACATCTCATCTCCAACTAATTTTTCTTTCATTAGAAATACCTTTTTGGAACAATTTATAAAATATGTACAATGTGAAGTAAACTGATAGAGTCTACTTTCTAGGAGTTTATTCTCTGAAAAGCACAGTTCCTTTTCTACTACTGAATTTAAATATAACTTGTTTTTAAACAATAGTTTTAATGTTATAATTTCTGATCCTGATATTATAGGATAAAATTATACATATATTGAGACAGTTTGGAGGAATCTACCTCTCCCTGGGGTACAGTTAAGCATTATTAAATATGATTAAGTACTGTATACTGCTATTATAATTGTGAATCCTGTGTTGAGCTTTCATTAAGCCTTTATTATATCATCCTTTTGGTGCTTTCTGTGAATAATTTAAGCTGTTCAAGTGTGGGCCATTTGATGGAACGTTTCCTTATGCTTGACAAGTTAGAGTGGGGATTTACCAGTGAAGCAGTTCCTCCTTGGCCAGATAGCCCTCATGACCTCCAGGCTGCTTTGAACATTCAATAGATGCCTCAAAAAAGTTGAACTGGCCCTGGCTGCCAGTTCAATGTACAATTCTGTCTCTGGAAGACACTGTTCCAGCCATGGACTGAGTCAAATAACTTGTGCTAGTCTATTTGTCATCACAGGCCTTGGTGAACTCTAGACAACTTTGCAGCTATTACTCAGTCAGGCCAGAGGGCGACCACTTGCTGTGGTGTGGTGTCCAGCAGAGGGCTTGTGATTGGTAGAGCCCTTAGTCTTTCTTTTTAGTAAAAGACTGTTGTGATTGGTGAACGTGCTCTTATCATACCCTTTATCTGGTTATATCATCAGTTGAGTTTTCTAGTCAGTCAGGAGACACCATCCTGTGTTACCTCCTGGTGTCTGAACAGAATTCTCCTGAATGGTTCTTTTCTTACCTACTTGTGAACTTTATCAGGAGTAGATAGGATTGAACTGGGAGCAAGAGGAGGAGAGAGCGGCAGCTGGCAGAGAGGGGTGGCAGCAGCAGCAATGGCAAGGAGGCAGCCGGGATGATGATGGAGAGTTGATATCCAGAGAGAAAGTACGTTGGGTCCCTGTCCTAGAACAGCTCTAGGGATCTGCTAAGTCCCAAGTTCCGAGAATCTCAATCCCCGGAGCACAGGAGCTAAAAATTAGCCATGGAAAAGCACTCAGGTCTTGACCTCTGTGGCTCAAGAGCAGGACACTATCCTCTGATAAGGTCTATGGTACTGATGTCCACAGCTCGGGAGCTAGAACTAGCTGGTGCTCATTGCTGTGACCACTACTAAAATCTGAGGGACACGCTAGCTGCTAAGTGCCAGTACACCGCCAATCCAAGTCTAGGTAATGGGCTTCCAACAGAAGAAACTAGACTCATGAACGTCTAGGTTGTTAAGTCCAGAGTCATAACAGCATAGTTCTGAGTACTTGGATCTGAAAGCCAGGGTCTGTTAGACCACGACATGAGCCTCTAGCCATCAAGGGCCCAGGTCAGCCAACACTAGAAGAGTCACTCTTCGCCCATGCCCAACTTCTGAGCACAGCCCCTGATTGATAATAGCATTCCATGTGTTTAATCTGTAAAATTTTGCCAAAGTCCTGTACTCCTTATATTGGCACACAGATAACTACAGCATCTATCATATCAATTCCGTATGTAATCTAACCTAGGGATATTTAGTGTGGAGGCAGCAGGAGCATTTCGAGAACTTTAAAAGGGAACATCCAAGCTATAATATAACTGTAATACGATAAGGATAAAAAGTAAGGAGTGTGCACAGAGAAGCTTAATTGCAGCTGAAAAAATAGATTTGGAGAAAGGTAGCATCTGAGAAGCAGCTAGGAAAACTTGTAGGAGTCCTAGAGTAGAGGAAGTACAAAGGAGGTTGAAAAAGCCCAGAAATGATGGATGGTTTTGGAATATAGGTAGCGCCTGGGTTACTGGATGAGGTTCTTTGGGAGACAGTAGTGGGAGAAACAAGAAACTAACATCTGGCTTAGGAGCATTCCAGTGCATGGCAATAGCTCAGAACGAGAAAGGACAGTCCTGAAAATTTGGGCAAGTAAATGAGGTAATCAGTTGAGCTGCTCTTTTCAGATGACTGTAAACCTTGTACTTGGACAAAGGGAGAGACACTGGGAGGTGACTGTAATACCCAGGTAGATATTACCAGTGGTCTCAGAGAGGGAAGATACTGTAGGGGCTTCAGGAGAGGACCTAACAGGATTCTCGAGCTGACTCTGTTAATGCCTGAATAGCAACTCAATGAGACTGAGAAAGTAGGAAGAAAAGTCTAGTTTATGGAGGTAGAAAATAAATTCATGATAGCAATACCGAATGTGAACTATCTGTATATTGTCTGTGAGTGATTGATGTTCAAGTGAAAATTCCAAACCTGGAGTTGAGAGAGATATTTCCACTGAGATAAAAACATGGGATTAACTCTATAGCTTAAATTCTGAGCCCTTTGGGGGGAGTATGAGCAGATATATATGGAACAGACAAATACAGAGGAGGCCAAGAAGACTGAGGGTATACAGTCTGAGTGGAGAAGTCAGGGTCTGAGACTCGAGTGTCTCACTACTTACTATTCATAGGTGGGCTCAAAGAGAAAATCAAAGTACAGGTAAGGCGCCAGAGACAGGAGGTCATGTGGGCTGAAGGTATCACAGAATGCCAAATCAAGATCTTAGGTAACTACTGGGAGGGGGTCTCTATGAACACAGGACACAGATCCGTTTCATAAAATCTCTTTTGTCCTTGCTGTTTCTAGTCTGCTCTCTATTTTCCCACTAGAGGTTTAAAGTGAGGAAAAGGGACTTTCTCCTTTCCTGCCCCTGAACTTGTCTACCCACTGAGCCACATCCCACTCACCATCTGCAGACACTCTCACACAGGTATTTCCTTTCTTTTAACAGCTTCATCTATTTCTCCCACTAGTTCTTTGTATTTCTTCTCTGTATCTGTACAGAGGAAACCTATCTCTCTGCCTTGAGCTACAGCATGCTTCTTTCTTGGTTCTCTTTCACAAATAATTTACAATATCACCTACTGTATCCATTTCTTCCCAGCTTTAATTCTAAACTAGGATATTTTTTTCAATCTTCAATTATTTGCTGAGACTAGTCTTGAAATACTCAGCCATATCTACTCAATTACCGAATATAATGTACTTTTTCTACCTTTACACATTTATAAAATGTTTAATAGAACCACTCATGATTCATGAAAAGTTTACCAGTATGAATTTTATAATACTGCATCTGTGCTTATCAATAAAATAGAAATACTGGTATCTCAGGAAAATTGGCAGGCTACAGGCAAGTGAATTTAGTGAAGTCTGTAGCAAAAAAAAAAAAAAAGCAATAATCTCTTCACTGCAGATTCTTACAACTTTTCTTACGCTTACTCGACATCAGGTTTTTCTCAAGGAAGTTCCTTTGGTCCCACGCCTCTCCCCAACTTTTTTTCCCCCATGGAACTGATAAATATCTCTACTAATCGCCAGTAGCTTACTTTATAAAAACCAGCATATAGTTCTCCTACTTTAATTACCACTCTTTTCCCAGGGTTGTGAAAGGAAAGGGAATTAACATTTTTTCAGAGAAATCTTAACCACTGTTAAAAACATCAACAAATGGAACTATCTCCATTCTGCATAGGAAAACTGAGATTCACAGAGGTGATACAGAAGAAAAGAATCATTCTTTTTTTGCCAGACAATATATGCTAGTCCTCTAACCTTTTTATATTGAAATGCAGGAAACACATAGTATTAAGAACAATTTTTAAGCAGAAGATTGCAAATATATACTCCAAGTGTTCTTGATAGCTCAGTGACATTTCTTTCACAGTACATGCATGTCATGTGTCTATTTGGTATCAATCTATGCAGTTTTTAATGTCAGTGTTGTCTTATTCTCATTGGTCTACACTAGGGGCTTTCAACTCATTGTTATTCTTTTTCCAGTGCATAAGATTACCTACCAAAGTTAACATTGATTTCTTTTTCTTAAAATGACTTTCATGTGTGTTCCTTCTAATCCATTCACAGTATTACTATTCTAGTGTAGTCTTCCAGAATCCTTTCTAGCATAATTTCAAAAGCTCTATGAACTTCCAACCTTCTTATTTTTAGATCCTATTTTTGATGTCTTACCAGGAAACAGATCACTTTAAGTACTCACCAAGTTTTATGGACTCTAGTAGTTTTCGAATTCTTATTTCCCACACACTTGGATTAAAACAAGGCTATTTAATTTTTAGTTTATCCACCATAAGAATTCTTTATGACATGGTTGGTCTTAAAAGACACTGTTTTGAGACTTACACACCTGATTGAATTTAGGTTGCAGTGGAGTTGTGGTTTGATGCATCAGGTTAGATTTTTATAGCCATGAATACAGGTGTGACCTCCTTACACTGTTCTTCTACTTGGAAGGAATGGTGGGGTTTGGGTTCTACTTGGAAATGCAAACAAAACAAATCTCCTTCTGCTACAGTCCTGAGAGGAAGCCTGGACTAAAGAGAAACAAATGCCTTGACCTTAGTCACACAGGTGCTAAGGGAAATCAGGGGATGCAAATTGATTTAGGAGAGATGGACTTTGGTCCCACACAAAAGACTTGTAATTCTATTACATACACATAGATTCTAGTAGACTCTGAAATCTATGTCAGCACCCAGGAAGAGAGAGAGTTCTGTGACTGAGAGCCATATGGCTGGAAGAGAAACTTCTCCCTCGGAGTTTTGCAAAGGACTGCATTCGTCAACTGAGAAAAATCTTTATCCTCACCACCATCATTCATTGCATTGGCGAAATACCTGCTGAAGATCTGAGAGAGGTGGAGGGGCATCCTCAGGATGACAGCTTATTATGTTAAAAGCAGAGAGGCTGGTGTAAGGCAACATTAACTGAAGTAGCAGTTAGTTAACACTGTATAACTAAAACCCTTTGCCTTAGGTTGCCCATCTCCTTTAATATTTATATTTAATTTATCATTGAGTTTTAAAATATGCATATTCTACCTGCAGCTACCACAAAAGCCACAGAGATAATCCTACCCTGAAACACATAAAAGAAATGAAAAATGCATCTGAGAACCATGAGTCACTCAGATTAAAATGCAATCTCTGCTCTAAACTGTGCACTCCACGCTTGAAACTACTGCCTCTGGTATTTGGAAGTCCATCCTCTTGTTATAATCGCAGGATATTTTAATTTTGAGAGTTGCCCTACACCGTCAGTTTAATTTCTACATTCTAACCAGATCTAGTTTAACACTTTCAGCAATTACATTTAAGAGAGATGTTTTTAAAGAATGGCTCTTTATACCTGCTGACATGTTTGTAATTAATCATTTCAAACATGGAATCGAAAAAAAACAAACTGATAAATAACACTACCCTCTGCAGTGCATTCTGGGGCTGATGTCTTTTTCGTTGTTTTTGCTTTATTTTTGATGTTTTTTACTAGGTAGGCCAGTATAATCTTGAAATCATGATTCTCCTGCCTCAGCCTTCTTATCTGAGATTATAGCCATGTACAACCATTCCCAGCTTATGAGCATTCTTTAATAAAAAGAATAGTGAAGTTTGATCACTTTTTCCTACGAGATTAGCACAGTTGTTCAAAATAACTTTACAAAAGATGTTGACACTATTGTGCTTAGATAAGTGTTTTCCTGTTACCTATACCAGACACTCTGGGATGTTGATCTGGGAAGTGAGGTCATTCTCTCCCTCCCATAAATCCCTAGGAAAGAATTCCAGAAGTCTCTGTTCATTATAAAGGTTACACTAGTGGAAGGGTTTCCTGGAGTAGGCTTCAGTGACTTCGCGTTCTTGACTAAAGATGCCCACAGCCAAAGGTAATGTAATCCATTTTTGTCCAAGTGTTGAAGTAAACAGAAGAAACCATTCAAATTTCCTTTCTAGAAAATAGTACCCTTTCCTTCTGTTGCCTTATTAATCTAGCTAGAGTTTAAAGCACTATGTTGAAAAGGATAGTGGACAGCCTTGTCTGGTTCCTGATTTTAATAGGAATGCCTCAAGCGTTTCTCTATTTAGAATGAGGACGGCTGTGAATATGTTGTATACAGTCTTAATTATGTTGAGGTATATTCCCCCCAGTCCAATTCCCTTTAGGACTTTTATCATGAATGAAACAGATAGAGACTCACACAGAATTCCACAACTCATCAAATGTCAAGCAGAGAATAATCGTCTGTGAGATGCTTAGCCCTAAGTGGCACATTTTCAATGCAACCTCTACACATAAGATGAATGCATCTTTCACTTCTCACCAGAGATATTTTCTTATGCAGAAGATGGTGATTAACATGTAAACCCACAACTGGCCAATGTGAAGAGAACAAGAGGCTGCAGAGTGCATAACACTGAATAGAACACTTATTCAAACTTCTGCCTCCCAAGGCTCAGGGATCATAGTAGAAGAGGGGATGGAAACACCGTAAGAGTTAGAGGTGGTTGATGACCACAAAGAAATGGAGTTTTCCAGAAAGCTGGTTACTTACATGAGCTCATAGCAATGGTCACAGTGTGCACAAGTCCATGCAAGCTCAAGTCAAACAAAAATCCCAGCATAGTATATGGGGAAGTGGGTAAGAAATCTCAACCTGATCTAAGGAACTTTTGGCAACTAATGTCTGCTGGAAGGGGTACAGACAGTCTCTTATGGGGACGGGACTCCTGGTAGGATGACCAGGCTCCACTGGATTGACATGTGTTGAGGGACATGTGGGGACACAAATCAGGCTATAGAGGAAATGTTGTATATAGAGTGATGTACATTGAATTGAACAGAGAGCAGAGGGGGCAAATGTTGATGAGGAAGGAATCTGAATACCAACAGATTATATTGTATGAAAATCACAAAAATTCAATAAAAATTTTTAAAAAGAAAAAAACTTAGTGTTTCTCTTACTATTATACTTATTTAGTCATAACCAAGACCTATGCATGTGTTTCCTTTGGTGAATTTACTGAAATGATCTTTTGATTGTGATCTGTGTGGTCACCTACACAGATACGATAGAATGTACCTATGTGGTAAAAATTTTCCTCCATTTGGAAATGAAATGGTTCAGAAGTTGCTTCTGTGTCTCTCAAAAATAAACACCCATCATCAGAATAAAGAGCATGGGTAGTGGATTGCTGTACTCTGGTTTTTGAATGTCCCTACACAAACCCGCATCTAGAATCTTTAGGAGATACTAGTGGAGGCAGGGACTCTGTGTGCTCTGGAAGGGGATGTTAGGAGCCTGGCTCTATCTTGTATCTCTCCTTTACACTTCACTCCATCATGAAGTAAACAGGCTCCTCAGCTACACATTCCTGCCAGATGTTCTGACTAATCACACTTGAAGAAGCAATGGGCTTCTGACCATGGACCATGGACTAGAACTATCAAAACTTGAGACAACATCAAACTTTCCTTCTTAAAATTGATTTTCTGAGGCTTTCATCATGGTTTTAGAAATATAGCACCCAGACTGTCAGCTTTGACAGCTAACTGACAAACTATGAGGTCTTATTTTAAAGTGTTTCTGCTGTATTTCTCTGTTTTCTCGACAGAGTTGGTTGATGGGCTAATGGACAGTTGTCACCTTTATATCTCTCCTTATCTCTATTAAGACAATATCACTTAAGATGAAAAGTTATCAATCAGAGTATTACAGTACTCAAGTGTACAATATGAATATTTTACTCTGACTCTAGCTCATGTAATATATTTACTTGATCCTGGTTTTCATGAACATATAGTTTACAGCATATGATTTATACAAGCATGAAAATTATATAAATAAATTTTAAAGATTAAATCATAAGTTAAAGACTAGAAATAAATTAGATTATGAAGGATTGTGACATCAAGCATAGCTTACAATAATAATGGACATACAGAGAAAATACATATTGCATATACGTTTTCATTTTAGGAAACCAAGAATTATTGCTATAATATTACAATTTTAGAGTCTCTGTTCCTTTTTAAAAAGCTTTTTCCTACCTCCTTATTTTTTTAAAAGTATTTATTCTTTTTATTTTATGTGTATGAGCATATTGTCTGTCTGTACGTAAGTGTGGTCATGTTGTGCAATGCCTGTGGATATCAGAAGAGGGTGTCAGATCCCCTTGGAGTTACAGATGGTTGTTAGCCACCATGTGAGTTCTGGGACTCTAACCCAGGTTCAACTGCAAGAGCTATCTATCAGTGCTCTTAAATGCTGAGCCATTTTTCCAGCACACTTCTCCCTATTTATTATTCTGTTTTTTCCTCACAGGGAAATGTAACCTAGAATTATTCTTTTTAAAATATATTTTATTTATTATTCTTATTTTATGTGTATGAGTGTTTAGCCTGCATGTGTATAAGTGCACCCATGGTGTGCAGTGCACTCAGAGGTCAGAAGAGGGCAGCAGATCCCCTGAAACTGGAGTTAGAACAGTTAATTGCCATGTGGGTGCTGGGATTCAAACCTGAGTCTTCTGTAAGAACAGCCAGGGCTCTTAATCACTGAGCCATCTATCCATCCCCCAGAATTATTCTTATATTGGATAATTTCATGCACTTTTTTCTTCAAAGTACTTCTATTGAATTTTTGTACATTTTACAAAATATCTTAATCATCTTCATACTCCCTCCCCCAACTGCACCATAGCTCTTCCCCCAACAGATTTCACGTAGTCTGTCCTTTATGTTGAAGCCTATTGAGTCACATTAGTGTATCCAGAGTCCCTTAGTGCAGTTCATCCACTGAGGTCTAATCAGCCTGTCTAGGGTCACTCACTTAAGGATCAGTTCTCCCTCACCTAGCAGTAATCAGTTGCAAATAGTTCTTTAGTTAAGGTTGGGGCCCGCTGCCCATTTCCCCAGGTCTACTCTGGGTTTTTGACTGCTTAATTTGCATGGGTCTTTCGCATGCTGACACCATCACTGTAGATTCTTATGAGCAAGGTCCCAGGAGTCTTTGTTTCTATATGGTCATGCACCTTCTCCCTCAGCTCTTACAATCAGCCCCTTCTTCCATAACGGTCCCTAAGCCCTAAGTGGGTAAAGTTTAACATGGGAGTCCTGTCCAAGGACCTATACTCTGCAGACTCTTATTCTCGATGCTTTGGTCATGCATTTTTATAGAAGAAAATGCCCTTATTTTTAGAGAGATTCTTTGAGTGCAAAGAAAGCTGACAGGTGCCTGTAAAACTACTATGTAAGAAGTCTGTGTCCCTTACCATGATGAAATCTAATTAAAAAAGAACAAAATGACTTGATGATGAGTAGAGATCTGCCTTCATTGATTCTCATAAACACTATTTAGTAAAAGGAGACAAGAAAAGAGTGCAGGTGCTTCAACCATGCCAAGACCATCTTAGACACGAACATGTAATCCTCCAGCTCCTACTCCATCTGCATTACAGTGCCGCAGTGTCAAATCTTTCTGATAAGAGGGGCCACTAGGCACCTGAAAAATGAGGTACTGTCCAAAAGAAAAACATTTGAAAGTCCATTATGTTGATTTAAAAATAGTCACTGTGGATAGCAATGTTAGAATTACTCCAAGGACAATTTCACAGTTCTAGGAATTCCTGCATCTTCACTTTCATCTTTGTATTATGAAGACTTTTACCCCTTTAAGCACATCTTTTAAAAATGCATCAGAATATATATATTTCTTTCTTTTATACTTTCCTTTACCATAAAAGATGAACCCTTATTCTTTATTCAGATTAAGCACAATTAACTGGGTAGAAAATGCCTGTTCTATGAAGAATGGAGTAACTAGGACAATGGAATCCCAAATCCCATCATCCTTGAGAAGGTCTAGTTCTTTGCCTATAGTTGTAATTCTGTGTATACATTTTCCTTTTTCTTCCTTAACTAGAAGAGAATTACATGAATGAGCCATAACTTGCACCAGTTAAACAAGCTAGCAACATAAGCACAGTAAAATAAAGAGATGGATTCTTCTATTTCTAGAAATATGACTTAAGAATACTAAAAAGGTCCTTTTGACAGAAAAGATATAAACATTGGGTCAAGTATATATCTTCTAAACTTATTGCTATGTTGGTACTAAAGAAACAAACAAACAAAAAATACAGTCCAAAAGAAACTAAAGATATGCGCTTGCCAGGTAAACAGGGCAGACTTCCCTCAGGGCTCCAATCAAATCTCATAGACATCCAACCTTCCTCTTTCACGACTTTGTAGCACATAGCTGAGCTTTGCTGTAGAGATCTTAAAAGTCCCATGCTAGAAGCAATGACAGCAAAGTTAGTCCCTAGTGTTCAGGGATGAACTGGATAGACATAAACCTGCCAAGCACAAGGTCTCAGCAAGGTTACTTTCAGTTTTAAAGGCTTAACATGGAATGGCAAGAAGAAAAAATGGCTGGTGAGAATGTATAACCTTAAACTGGCCTTTCTGATGACGGTATGATATCAGTTCATGCTCCCTCTGAGCTACAGTGATCCACATAGAAGATTAAAGTCTTCCAGATACACAGGGCCTCCATTCAAAGGGATGGAATAATTGCAGATAAACTTCCAGGGGAGTCCAATGCCTTTGAAAGTCACAGACAATTCCCATGGCTAAGATTTGTTGTAGTGGTGGAATATTAATCTTAGCATCAAATTCAGTGATAGTAGTGGTAGTTTCCCTGTATAACATATTGCTAGGCTTGTGGAATACTTTGGTCTTGGACCTCCACTTCCTCTTCTGTCTCACAGTGAGAATGGCTTCCCTTCTAGGCAGAAGTTCCCATTTTTCCAGTTTGTTCCTGTTTTGTGAAACACATCTTGTAGATGCCTCTGAGATGGAATGCATTTGGGTGAACTTTAGGGGATTTTGTTTTCTGTATGTATTTTTATCCTGTCCTGATCTTTGAGTGAAGCTGAGCTATGACACGGACTTGCAGAATTCATTGCACACTTGAGGGTGTTGTTCTGTTCCCTTGTAATTTCCAAAGCTGATGCTAAGAAGCTCTGTGTTTGGGAGATGGCCTTGCTGATTACTCTGAAAGACTGAAGACCAGATCGCTATCCTATGTGTTCTGAAATTTCACAGCGACGAGCCTGATGCAAATCTCTTTCAGTCATCTTGACTTCTTTCAACACAGAGACCTGGGCTGTTTTTCCAAAATAGTAATTTTCTTGTATTGCTTATTTAATAATTTTTCACTTATTCATATTAATCTTTCTTCAACTCTTGGTAGTTTGGTGTTGAGTTTCTCATACTGATTTTCTGTTTTATTCCTTCCTGCTCCTTGCATCTTTGTTTTCTTTTAGAATGGATACCTTTTCAAACACTTAGTGATTCATTATTCTCCATTAATATATAAAACTAAGCAATGAAAAAGGGAACTGCTTGTTTTTTAAAATATGGGTGGTGAGCATGTTTTCTGGTGGTCCGTCTAGTATATTCAATATGTAGGTACCTCTTTGAGAATATTGATTCTTAAATGTCTTTATTTGCTGGTTAGAAAAAGAAAACCATTATTTTACCTCTGTGTAAGTTTTCAGAGGGGGCTAGAGTGCAAGTTGCCCAGCCAGGGAGCGGAAGCACATGGAAGAAGGAAACTGCTGATCATAGTTCACTACTCAGTACTGCATTGCCATCCTGATTTCAGTCTAGCCCCTAATTTCACCAACCTCTCTCTGTTTTCCATCAACCACAATTTGAGACAAAAAACCAACAGGCTCCACAAAGAGCAGGAAGAACAGGAATGATCTCATCCTGAGTGCATAGGGTGAAAAGTGAAGATGGGAGGCAGATCTCACTATTCTTCATTCAAACTATGAAAGATCCTGTTTTATTCCTAGCCCAACACATCCACACACTCACACACCCACACACCCATACACACCCACACACACATCCCATATCCACACACCCGTACACACCCACACCCACACCCACATCCACACCCACACACACCCATGCACACCCACCCTCCCCTACACTCACACGCCCTCACACCCTCCCACACTCTCCCACACTCCCCCAATCACACACCCACCTCCCCCCACCCCAGTCCCTATGGCTGGCTTCTAATTCTTGTGCAGAAAAGTATTTGGTGTTCTCTGCTTTGGGGAATAGCTTTATGACTTTGCTGCACTATGATAGAGTAGTTAGACTTTCAGAATAAAACATTTCTTATCAAAACTCATATTGTTGGCACCTGGGTTAGGAATGAGACAGAAAAATGAGCAGCCTGATGAGCCTTTGAGTGCTTTTCAGAGATCTGCCACCTTTCCCAGATATTTATAATAAAAGGCCCCTCTACTCAGACACAGAAGCCTATTCATAATGCCTTTCAGGTGCTTTAATAATTTCTTCCTATTCATATTGCATAAAAGATGCTGACTAAGCATATGTACAATAATTGTGTTTAAAGCACAATCATTAAGATTCATTCAGTTATCCTTTCATTCATATTATTTAATTAACCTCAAAACATGTAATGTAAACAAAGTGAAACACATGCTCTAAGATCTAATTTTGGCAATTGGCATATCCTTAAATTCTTGGGTGATACCCAACATGCTTTTACAAGTCGGCTATGACTAAGATAGACCTATTTGTTTACCCTGCTTTATACCTGAGGTGCACTGAAAGTTAAACATCATCCTTTAACCATGACCTATCAACCCTAACTAATGCTAAGTGTAAACATACTTATCAGTATAAATACTCAAATTCAGAAATATTGTAACTTAAAAATAAAAATAGTAACACATTGCAAGAGTAGCATGATTTTAAATTACACACAAGGAGGAAGCTGTTTAAAACGCCCTTACCTCTTGTTTGTAGTCCTTTTCCACATGGTTCGCTGGTGCCTGTTATCCCCTGCTTGACGGACTCTGGAACTAAGATACAAGGGCTCCATTTCTGTGGTTTCCACCTGTTATCACAAAGAACAACAGAATAGAACCTTCATCGTGACAAATACAGAGAGGAAATATTTGCGGTAGGTGGATTAGAAATCCCAAAATACAAAGACAAGAGTTCAAAAGCCTGGACTTGAATTAAAGCACTGGGATGCTAAGACTCGACTTCATCCTTCACCCAGGTAGACAGTTCAGCCCGTCGGTCCAGTTTTGAGAATTTGAACATTTCACATGTGAATCTTAGGTCATACAGAAAAGCACCAATGAAAAGTTTTAGACTTACAGCTCATCCTGGCTCTTTGTAAACTTACAGTCATTTCTTTATGTAAATAGGAAAAGAGAAAATTCCTTGTGTCCAATTGGAACACTGGTGATTCAAAGTGAATACTTGGGGTGCAAACTCTCACTCATGCTCTTGTGATTCAATTTCTTTTAAATTGTTCCTTCTAGGATTCAGAAGTAACTCAGACACTTCCATCAGTTATACAACAAAATCTAACAGGTGGATCTGGGGATTCATGATATGTGAAAGTTCTTCTTAGGGAAGAAAAATAGATAAAAACCTGATGAAATATAGAGATTTTTCATTCCTCTTAGGAAATGGTCTCTGAGGAAGTCAGCTGGCTTCTCCCTGGTTATCCTTCCTCAGGTTAATAAAAGTTTCTATAAAGAGTATGGCTTGTGTTCTTAGACTTATCTCTGCACAATATTCCAGACAACTTCAGTCTAACAACAGACTCTTTTTGCATTTGGCCTGCTTTGGTTGGTGGTCTCATATGAGCCAAGATCTTTGATAAGACATGAGCTACTTTATCCATTTTACCACTGGCCCTCTTCCTGATCCACTTCAGAAAATATGAGCAGGAAGGAAAACTATCATATTGTCCTTCAAGTGACTTCTTTAACAAGAATGACTGAAATATTTGTGGGGAAATCAGGAAGCAGCTAAATAGAAACATGTTACAAACAACGAAATCACTTACTAACTTTACATAGTAATAAATTTACTTTGTACATATAAAAGCATAATACCTAGGATGGTGAAGGATTCAGGCCAGCTTTTCAAGCACTGTGTGTTATTCATGTAGATTCATGAAGCTAATTTTTCACAGGCATCTTAGACCAACTTGAAACCAGGTATTGGGTCTAGTTTAGCTTGATGCATAGACTGAAAGGGTTAGAAGGAGTTCTCAGTTCTCCTTTGATAAACTCTCAGGTTTGAGATGACAAACTAGAGTTAAGACAGATTAAGTGACAGCCTGAGACTGGACCATTCCCTGGTCCTTGGATACTTACACTGGCTCTTGGGTACATCCTATTGCCATTATCATACAGAAATAAAGGTCTTCATTCTGTTTCATTCTTTACTTGCAAATTTATTGTGCTGGAGGATGCTCAAATTTTCAGGACAATTTAAAGGGGCATTTCAATTCTGTTTTTAATTTGGTAAATATGGATATATGACCTTAATGGAGTTAAAAGGATAAATCAGAAGATAATGATAAAGACACCCCTTAACTTTTTTCTTATGGTAACTTCATTCCTAAGACCAGGGAATGGTAAGCAAAATATAAGTGGAATCACAGTGCTCAGAATTAAATGATTATTTACAAGAAGCAGAGAATTATGTTAACTTGGACAGTTTGAAGCACACATCAGGAGATAGGATCAGAAGATGGTAGGAGATGAATAATAGAAACCAGCTTAAGCACTGGGGTTAAAGTGAGGTGCTCCCAGTTAGCAAGGACAAGGAACAACGGGAGTCTACCAATGGTTTCTGAGATTACATCCGATTATAACAGCCCTGGGTTTCCAAAACTGCCCAATATCTGATTTGGTTAATTTTTTTTCTCTTGGCTTCTTTTCTTGAGAACTTCTTTGTTGGATGCAGAAGTTTCAGTATTTACCCATGTTAACGTCAATGTTTCCACCATGGCCCCATGGTTAGGAAAAGCACTGTCTGTGCTTGATTCCAGTTCTAACCATGTCTTCCCCAAAGTGCCATCAGATTGGAATGATGGGATGGAGCATTGATAGGACTGGACTTTCTCAGTGGCACTCTAGCTTTAAGATACAGTTTCTCAAATAATTAGGATAAACACTAGGCATTTTAGAAAAGGCATTTTTAGTGAGTTGGTAAAACTATATGATTTTAAAACCATGGAATTTAGTCTAAGTGCCTGTAAAAATAATGTTTTAATCAAATTTGAAACTTTCAAATTTTAAAAAACTGGAAGGTTATAACTCAACATAGAAACTCGGATATTGTTTTCATAAATGATAGCTACTACTTTGTTGAAATGGAAGATAGAAGGAACACATAAAGTTTAAAAGTTATTCATTTTTGTTCTTTAGTTAAAATGATGGGGGTTTGGGAGATGGGTGTGATCAAGATACAGTACACAAATTCATGAAAATTTCAAAGAACAAATGAATGAAAAGGTTATTTAAAACATTTTCCAGTTGGTAGGTTTTGAAAATATGCACTTTGTTTTTAGATAGAGTCTTTCTATGAGATCAAGTTGGGCTTAAACTCCAGATTCTCCTGCCTAATGCTTCTAAGCACTAGGATTTCAGGTGCTTGCCTGTATGCCATCCCATCCAGCTTGTTCTTAAGTGTTTACTGAATGCTTTAAGATAGGAACAGTGCCTCGTGATGTGTATGTGTTTCTGTGTTTCTGTGTATTATATGTAGAAGTTTTGTGTATGTATGTGTACATGTGAATATGTATTTTATGTGTGTATAATTGTGGGTATGTGTACATGTGTATGCATTGGGTTTATGTGTGTGTGTGCTTGTGTTTGTGTATATGTATATGTGTATATAAATGTTATGTGTATGGTTATGTGTTTGTGTATGTGTACATGTATGTGTGTTTGTATATGTAATATATACATAAGTGTGTGTATGTATATATATATGTGTATGTGTTTCTGTGTGCATAAATTTGTGTGAATGTGTATATGTGTGCTTGTGTGTATGTTTGTGTGTGTGTATCCCAGATAATGAACTCATCCTGTTTCTCTCTGGATTGTGATCCATAAAGCTGACTATAGACATGACAGCATTCCAGTAGCTCACTTACAGCAACCATGCTTGGGTTGAAGTCACACTATTGATTAGGTATTTGTGTTCTTTATTCTTTTTAAATAATTCCAGGTCAGAGAAGAAAACTACTGAATATTTGAAGGCATAAAACATTACATCTTTAAATTTTTTTCACAAGCAACCATATATCACATGAAAGAAAATATGGTACAATTATACTCAGGTCTAATGATAACTCAAAAAGTAACTATTTACCGGTATGTAGGACATAGTGAGATTTCTTCACACTCTCTCTCTTCAAATAATGTATCTGGACACTCTTGACCTCCATTGGCTGCTTCCTGGATGATAATCCTGTATCGAGACTGTTTTACTGTGGCATTTCCTAAAGGAAAGGAAAATTAAATTGTAGTGCCCTGTCGTGTTGGTACAGGTGAAACCCAGGTAACAATTGGAAACTAAAGGAAATACAGCTAAGCTAAGCAGACCTGGAACGACAGGCCGAGCAGTTAGGGTAAGAAGCAAATGCTGGGAGCCAGTGCTCAGTCTACGGGAGAGAAGCTTCGTCACTGTAAATTCAAATTTAATTTCAAATGTGTGTGTTGTGATGTGCAGAAACTGCTTGCAGAAACTGTCTTAATGTATTCTAAATTAATGATAGCCTACACCAACAATGTCATAAGAATCACATGTCATCATCTGAAGGCTCTGAAACCCATCTTCAGCTCAAATGACAGCTGAGGGTCCTGGAGTTGTATTGTCAATCTACACTCTAGAGCAAGAATTTTCTCTCTCCAGGCTACTTCATGTAATAGAAACTCTCCCATTAAAAATTAAGTTAGTATCTGATTTATTTACGGACATTAGCTTATTAGGTTTCTTATTCCTCATAACCAATATGTATATAATTAGAATTTGGAGAAGAAACCCTGAAATTGAGAGGGAACAAAATATTGCTTATTTCAAGATTTTTCTGAGAACTAGAAGATTAACAAGGACCTTAACAGAAAGACTGCTGGTACTCCCTTTGAAGTGTTATGTTATTCATTTCACAATATTTATATGCCCTCTGAATCAGCGACAAATGTCAATTGTGCACAGTGTTCAGGGATAATCTCTAAATTCAAGATACACTACTAGCACTAGAATTGCAAATAAAATTTTACCACCACAGAACTTACAACTAAACAGGAAGTAAAGGAGGTCAATACACACACACATACTGGTAGTATAAGACACTATGTAGTGTGAGCAGGGTTGGTAATATGGTGATAGGTCGATGCAGAAGACAGAGACATATTTCTTTTGACTTAGAAAACCAAAGGTAGCTCATGGAGGACTTTTATTCTAAGCTTTAAAGACTATATTGGAAAAATAAAACCCAGACAATGAAACCATTTCAGGCCAAGGACACAGTTTGAGAAAAGACACTGATACATAAAAGTACAAGGTATCTAGGGAGAAAACCACAGTGCCTTCAGTGAGAATGTCTGTGGGGAGGTGGTGGAGGGGTTTTGCATATGAACCTGGAGTTGGGGGAGGGGAGTTGGGGGAGGGGACAAGACAGGAGAGATACAAAGAATGGAGAACGGATGTGCAGCAGGCAATGGAAGCAGCTGGTGGGGCTGGGAAAGGTAATGGACCTACTCGTGTTAATAAGTTAATTTTTAGAAAGACAGTAAACTAAATGGAGCAAAACAAAAGGAGAAGAGGAAGTGCATGTTTGCTGCAATTATGTATGACACGGTTTTAAAAACTCATTAATATAAGAAGATGTACAAGAAGAGAATTAATAGAAGAAGAGCAGCGAGGGAGCCACCACCACTCTCCCTTACCTTTGCCTTCCCCCTCAGAGCTGTTCCGTTTCCATATCTAGTTCTTTTATTGCTACTCCCAATATCTATAGATCAACTGCCTTTGTCATCATTTCTTCATGTATGACTTCTAAAATAACCTGATGGCTTTCTGCTGTAATTGACGAAAATGTACCTTATACTATCTTTCAGTTATTCATAATAGCTTAGCTGTTTTTACACCTTTATTGCTCACAGTCTTAAAGTAACCAATAGCTTTCTTCAGTGTTACTCCTCTCTCATCCCTTCTGGCAGCAGTCCTCCGGTCACCACAGGTAGGTGCTCCTCCTCTCTAGATGGGCTTTCTCTTCAGTTGCTACCACCAGCTTCTTGATAGTTAGGTCACAGCTCCACATGGCTTGACCTCAGTTTCTTGCTTCCTCAGTTTCTGCACATCTATGTTTGTCTTCTTCAAAGGAGCTTAGATGTCCATCTAGCAACGGTCCTATTCTTTTGTTCTTGAGAAGAATTCATAGTTAAAAAATTCCCTCCTGTTAATCATAAGGCCTTGAGAGGGAAAGGAGCATTTTCCCACAGCATGACCTTGATCTGGAAGTAGAGATGCACAGGATCTTTGCCATTTTCTCTCCAAACCCCATTCTGTCCTTGTTAACTGGCAATATACATAGAGTTGACCACACGCTCATCTGAAGTTTGTCAAATGGAAAGATGGGGCCACAATGGAAGGGAAATAAAGAGGAGACAGGAGAGATCAGAGCGTTTATTCCACTGCAGTCCTTCTATTCTGCCTTCTCTTTGGCTATCACCGGAAGCAATTATCCTTATTGTTGTAGTTACTTTTCTATTGCTGTGATAAAACAATTTGACCAAGGGAACTTATAAAAGGAAAGGTTTATATGAACTTATGGCTCCAGGGAAATTACAGCCCCTCATGGTAGGGAGGCATGGTGGCAGAAGGTGGCCAGAGCAGGGGCAGAGAGCAGAGGCTCATATCTTTAAGCTGGCACTGGAAGCAGAGAGCGACTAGAGATCCCGCAAGGTTTAAGAACGCTCTAAGCCTGCCCCTCTGGCTGCTGACTTTGCGTTCCACTAATTGCACCCTCCTTTTTTAACATTCATGCTCCCAACTGTCACCAGACCAGGTCTAAATCACTAACTCCTGTTAGTTAGTTAGTTCATGGTAACAATGCCTTCCACCCCCATGGAAATTGTTCCTTCCTTAAATTTTCTTCAGTTGCCTGATCTGATGGAACCTGTTTTCTGCCAGGGCATGCCAAAGTTCCAAGAAGAGCTGTTTCTATTGAACAAAGTAAATGATATATATATAATTTTCCCTCCATAACAGGGAGCGAAGGATTATAAAAACAGCAATGTGTAAGGAAAAACATCACTGAAACCCTGCTTTATGTTAACACTGTCTTCATTTGATGGCAGACAGTGTTTGTAAATAATCACGCCTTTAGGAGAAAGTCTCTCCTCCAACCCCTGACAATTCCAATTACATTCCACTTACTTGGAAAATTATTATTTAGCTTAAAATGTACACATGACTGTGGGGTTGCAAGTATGTCCTTCAGATATTATTTTAGGAGATTATAAATGAACATCAAACACAATGGAAAAATGAATATTTTCATATAATATTAATAGTCAGTTAATGATTGCTGGGGGAAGGAGAAATGTTTTCTTCAGTTGTGTGGTCACTAGTCAGGTGCTCATGCATCTGTCAATAACCCCCTCATCCATGATCTTGTAAATAAAATAACCCCAATGAATCTCACTGATTCATAGAGAGAGAGAAAGAGAGAGAGCTCAAGTGGACTTGAACGTATAGGACTAGACTCACAGAATGATTTAATGCTTTACTTTTCCACGCCATTCTGCCTCTATATTGTGAATCCAGGTTGAATGAGTGAAAGTGTGAGAAAAAGTTGCATTGATTTTCATGTCCAACGATTATTAAAGTGGAGGTTGACAAAGACAGATTTTATGGTGAAAACAAGCAGTTAGTACACAGGTAAGATTTTTCTAGAGAGAAAAATGATTATCACTTTATATAAATGAAGAAAAATGTAAATGAACTTGAAGAGGGATGTAGAATTCACAGAGAAGCTTGAGATATGAAAACAGTATCAGGATGTGTGAAGTACCCATTTAGGGGTGTGTGTGTGTGTGTGTGTGTGTGTGTGTGTGTGTGTGTTCCTCCTTGAACTCTGGAGAGGTTGTAGTTCTGAAGGATTGTCTTGCACCCTGTGATGTGATAGTATTGATTTCCACTGCGGAATCTGTCATGAACACACACAGCTGGAGCTGTCCAGGATCTTCTCACTTCCCCTCTATGTGGAAGCCATTGAGGGCAGAGGATTTCTACCCATTCAGGAGGTAACTAGCAATTTGGCAGACTCCACCATGTGCAAAGACAGGCCAGAAATCGTAATTAAGCACTGAGGATACTCTCAAGAATGGACGCCAGACTGAACAAGTCTCCTTTTCTACTGACTACATAGCAAGGTGATTTCTGGGAAGTATGTATGGAGCAATATTGGCTTGTAGATAAAAGATATTTGGAGAATACATTCGTGTAAAACCAAAGGTTTCTAGGAATTCTCAATGAGCACTCTAGTAATGAATCAATCATAGTTATCAGTTATTATCACATCCATTCTGGGCATTTTTCACTTGCTGTCTTACTTTATCATTCTGACACCTATGAGACAGGGATGGTTATTATTGTCATCGCTCCCATTTTACAGATAGGAAAATGGATAGTAGAAGATGGAAGTGATTACTTACAAATCATTTTGCTAAAATTAAACTGCCCTAAAAAGGCATCAAAAAGACATCTATGATCTTTCCATTAAAAGAGACTATGAAAAGTTGAAAGAGGGACCATTCTAGCAGAAGGAATTCTCATTACAGCTCACTGCTATCCTTCCTTCCACACAACTCCTCCATAGTCCCAAGTCTACAGAAGGCTTACATGTCAGTAACAGCATTTCTAGAATTTTGTAAGTGATCCATCCCACCTCATTAGGCCTATGAAAAATAGCAATAAATTAACGTGCTTGTTTGCAAACATAAACAATTGCTTAAGAATGATTATGACTAATAAACAGCTCATTTAAATTCAATTTTGATTTATGTATACTCTACTACCTCTAAGTCTTCTGGTATAATTAAGCTTAAGCTATTAATTATAGTCAAAAGAAGTAATTTAGAAAGGATGGCAATTTAAAGATCAAGAACTATATTTAGTATAGACAATGTCTGAGTAGGTTACAAACACTAAGGAATATTTATAGACACCTTGTAAAGGCCTCTACCACTCTTTCCCCTAAAAGCAGAAGAAATAAGTACATGAAAAGGATCTCTGGGTGATTTGCAGCTAGGAAAATTGGGATACATAACAGAATGAAATGCCAGGAATCTTGAGCCCTGGTGTCAGGTGTTATGTAATTAGTACTTTGGAGTAAAGAATGGACGCCAAGTTTATGACTGACTGAACATTCAAGTGCAGAGAATAAACATGCATGGCAGAAGAGAAGAAAACCAGAGTTAGAGATGAGCACATGGTGAGGGCCTCCCAAAGGTCAGTGGATATACAAAGTCAAAGCAGGATGGTTATCCACTAGCAAAACATGATAGCTACTGCAATACCAAACTACAGAATTCCAGCATTTGAACACGACTTCTAAAGTTCTCTCTTTCCTCTAAAATGTCCCTGCACCTCAGGGATGCATTACGCTTCATGGCCCTGATGCTCCTCTAGGCATATCACATTGAATTTGCAGATCTTGGCCTAGTGTTCTCTTTCTTCTCCTCCATTTTCATGGTCAGTGCTCCATTCAAAGAAAAAAAAAGCACTGATAATTCCTCTCTAATCATCTTGAAGCAAAAATATAGCACCAATGATGTTTTAAAATTCATATCACACAAGCAGCTATGCATTAAATACCTCTTAGGGTCAATTGCAACCCTACCATTCTAATAGAATGGTTAGAATTCAGGCCATTCCTTCAATGTTGATAAGCCTCAGCTTTTCCTGGATGTAAAGCAGGACAACAAAAGTCATGGTTCTTGATTGCTGTAAGAATTTCATGGATACCACATAGAAAGTCTATGCACATTACCTGAGACTGGAACTTTTTCCTAGCAAAATTTGAGCCCATGAAAGAAGGAAAGAAGGAAGACAAAAAACAGCAGGTAAAAAGTTCCACTGAAGTAGGTGTCGTGGTGTACTCCTTTAATCCCAGTACTTGGAAGGCAGAGGCTGGCAGATCACTGTAAGATGGAGGCCAGTCTGGTCTACATAGCAAGTTCCAGGCCAGCTGGGGCTATAAAGAGACCCTGTCTCAAAATGACATAAAAAGAAGTTTCAGTGACTGAATTATCTCTGATCTTATAAAAGAGGAAGGAAAGTGACAAAATAGCCTTCCATGTTGTAGGCATGCATGCAGGAGAAAACAGGGAATAAATTTATCTACTTCCTGTTCCTGGTAAACTAAGCCATCTTCCATTAATGGAGAGGAACAGATAAGATAATCAAATGCCCTGTTTATTCAGAGAAGTCCTGGTTAATGTTACTATTTTGACTCAGATATGAATAGCTCCTCCATCCACTCTCATAAGTGCCTCTGTTTGCATACAACATTATATGACTATTCAGACAAATACAATCACCTGTGCCACCCATTCAGATGTAAGAAAAAACAGCAGATTTTGTTTCTTCTGCAATACAGGGTTGCATTTTAGAGTATGGAAAAGATGGACTTCACAGCTGTTCCTAAAACTATCTACTCAGTTTGATCACTCACTGGCCATTTATATTTCTTGCCACCCAATTTTGTTTGCTCCTACATCTGGAACACACTGTTTTGTGCACCAGGATTTCTTTTTCGTAATTATTAAATTAAAGATTAAAGGGAAAAGGAAGAAGCGGGAGAGATGGCTCAGTGGTTAAGAGCACTGGTTGCTCTTGCAGAGGACCCAGGTTTGGTTCCCTGCACCTACATGGCAGCTCACAACTGCCCAGAGATCCAGTTCCAGGAGACCTGACTCCTTCTTCTGACCTCTGTGGACAGTGCATGCATTGGTGTGTTCACATGTGCAGACAAAACACTCACATACATAAAATAAAAGTAAAAGAAAAGGAAGAGCAGTTTTCCTCCAAATAACTGTCCCAAGTTACATTCAATCTACTACATCACAGAAGAGAACTGGCATTCAGTCAAAGCAATGCACTGCTCCGAAGGAAAAAGGGTTCGACACAGAGAAGTCTGTTTCCAAGTCAAAGTTGCTCACAAAAACTAGTCTGAAGTGAGGCAGCCCATGTCTTTTTAGCATTATAACCCCACCCCAAGTATATTATCTTTACTGACTAATTACATGCAAGAAAATGCCTCTATTCAATTTTATCACAGCTATTGTGGAGAGTAAGATTTCCTTCACAGAAAATGAACAAAACAGGGATTCAGTACCAGCCCATCTCCCACTTAAATTTGGAGTAACAAGTCTTGGGACCCTGAGATTTTAGAGGGAAGCATTTAGCACATGCAGAGCTGTCATCACTGATAAATATTTATCAGATGTCTGCTTATGTAAGACACTCGCCCAGGTGCTGTGTGAGAAACTGAAATGTACATACATGCATTATTAAATCTCCTCATGCAGCAGAAGTGAAACGTGATGGGCAGATAATAATGCCAAAGTTCTCTATAGTTTTATAAGAGTTCAGAAATGATAATATAATCTCTGTGCTTATTTTCCAAAGGCCATCAATCCAGTATTCTCTTTGTTCAAGGAGAAATGGGAGAATAAGTGGTTTTAAAAATGCACAGTTCTGGAAGAGCTACTTGTGGAAAATTTTTATGCAGTGCCTTCTATTCATCTTTGCATTCCATATACGGAGCAAAAACAGCAGATACCCCAAGCACATCCGCTTCTACTGCTAGCATCCTCTCCCAGTCTAAGTGCTTCAGAGTGAGCATGGAGCTAAAGACCTTATTTATATAAGGATGAAATTAAGCAAAATTGCAAAGCTTTTTTGGCTAAACTTTCTAGGAATGTTGAAAACAGGCTCCAGGATATCCATATACTTTACTTCTCTCATTTTGAAATGCTGCCTGGAAAAATGTATTCTATACTCTTAAATTTTCATAATCATCATTTATTTTGCAACAGAAACGAAATTCAAGGGAACTGGCAACACACAAGACCTCTGGGCTGTGATTTCTAATCCCAGCTCATTACCAAGTTGCTATATGACCTTGGGCAATGCACTTAACCTTTCAGAGCTTCAATTTTCTCACTTGTCCTATGTGGGTAATACTGCCTGGCCAATTCACAGGGCAGCTGTTAGGAATGCCTGATTAAATGGGATTTAAAGCATCTTGCAAATGTGAAGGGAAAAAAATAACCAACTGGTGAACTTAAAATTCTTTCTATGCAAGCCTTTAACATAGATTTCAGAAAAAGCAATCCATGTTTATATTTGCATAAAGTACTCAAGATAAGAGTCAAGACAAATATTTTCTCTCTTTGGTAAGTGACATTTACTTATAATACCTAAGACATAACTCTAAACTTTCAGGGTCTTTTTCCATTTACTTCTACTTCCTATCCCCAACCACAACTGCTCTTAGAACATCTGGAATTTAGAGAACTTGTCCTATGCAAAAGTGATGGTGTTCCTCTCTACATCATCACTCAGGCCACCCACTTCTCATTGTACGGTCTACTTAACCCTTACAGTCCTAAACCCTGGCTGTAGTTGAGAATCTCAAGGCATATTTTTCCAAACCTCTCATACCCTCAACCCTAAGCAGTAAAATTAGAATCTCTCATGTGTTTTTCAAATCTTGCAATATATATATTGTCCTTAGGACAATTATTGCAAAGTTCACTATTCATCCAACATCTAAAACAGGAAAAATGCAGTATGCATAACCAAGTCACAGGGAAGAAAAGAGAGGAGACATCGAGAGAAAGAGAGAGAGAGACACACACACAGAGAGAGAGAGAGAGAGAGAGAGAGAGGAATAAAAACTGGCTAAATCATCATGCTTTCAACACATCTAAAACTGCAAAGTGCTCTCCAGCTAAGTACATCATAATAGGTATAATTGGAATTGTGTATATAGACGTGGAGGGTTAACAATGCCATTTATATCGATGAGTTTCACTTGTATTTTCTTCTAACCAATGTGTGCTGACATGACAAGGATTTATTTTCCCCTATCTTGACTTCTTTTCATTTTAGCAGATGAGGTGATGAGTAGCTGTCCACTACAGTGTTCCTAATGCATTGTGCTCCATCAGCATTAAGACTAAATAAAACACCTTACTGTTCTGCATTCAGATAGATTCTGGGGCCACAAATAGCCTCTGCAACATGAGCTCAAGATGCTGTCACCATCATTAGCCATGAACACTGTATTAGAAAAATCTCTTTTCAGTAATCCATGTTGCCCTACTCTATTAAAGTTTTATATCCTCAAGGGCAGAAAGGGATACTGTTTACATTGATGGCTAGAGGACAGAGGAATCCAGGTGAGGCTTTTGGGTCACAGCAGAAGGAGGATACAATTTAGAGAGGCACAGCTAGCTAGGAGCTTTAGATCACCTGTTCCTCCATTGTCCTCGGAGGAGGGCCATGTGGACTGCTTGTCCATCCACTGTTAGGAAGCTCGCTCTATTCTAAAGCAATCATCTATCACTGTGACTTAGCTATATAAACCAGATTTCTGCAAATTCTTTCTCAGTGTCCCCTCAGGATACACATTCATGTAAAATCTGGTATACAGATACAAGGTACTAGGGATGGCATGAACAGTAAACATTAGGGGTAGTATCACAGATTCTAATTTGGGGATCTTAAAGGAAACTATCCTATGAAATTGAAACAATTAAAACTGTTTTTCATTTTCCACTATAAATGTTAGCACTTTTCAATATGCAGATCATTTTTATTCTTTAATATTTTATTATTTTAATTTTATTTTATGTATATGAATTATTGTCTGCATATGTTTAAGTGCATCCATGTCATGGAATGCCCATGGAGGACATAAGAGAGCATCAGATCCCCTAGAACTAGAGTTACAAATGGTTGTTAACTATCATGTGGGTGCTGGGATTGAATGTGGGTCCACTGCAAGAGCAGTTAGTGTGCTCTTAACAGCTGAGCCAAGCCATCTCTCCAGCCCTGCAAAGCACATTTTATTACATCTTGCAGTTTTCATTATTTTTGCAGCCACAACACAAAGTTCCTGGATCTTAATTTGGTTTGGGGGCTCAGAGTTGATTTCATAATATGACTTTTTAGAATCAATGAACTTGGAATCTGAGGTTGATGAACTTAAGAAAATTATCTTCCAGTGCCTCAAAGGGAAATAACATATCATTTAACATTCTCTGAAGCGAAATTATTAGGCACAGGTTAAACTTACATAATACAAAAATCAAAATTGGATATGTTTCAAAATCTAAACCTTTGTGAGCACTGAGGTGATGTCACAACTGGGAAATTCTACACCATGAATCTTGACTCATCCACAAAAATATTGTATAAAATGATTTTCAGGATATGTGTATAAGATGTATATGAGATGAAAATTAATACTCTGTGTGAATCAGTTCCCATCTCAAGATATTTCACTCTGAATATTCCCAAATAAGAACAAATACTCCTGATCAAAAATGCTTCGTGTCCATCATTTCAGAGAAGGGATGCTCAGCCTGTAATGGGAGGTTAAATAGATCTTCAGAGCCTGGAGTCCAGTAAGCATACAACCATGTTAGCTGGCAGAGATCCAGGACGGGTGGATTTGTATGGTGTTGTTCTGTGTAGGTAACCCTATGCTTTCCTTGAGACTGTGTAGAGGATCACCTCCTTCAGGTCTTCTCCACCCACCTCATCAGGCAGCCCCGTTCCCATGCTCCATGCTTCCGGACACCCATACCATTCTTCACCCTGCCTCTGAATAGTGAAATTCTGCACATCTTGTCCTACTGTAGCTCTTAAAATCTACTGGACATCTAACAAATTATGAATGAAGACAAAGATGAACAAATGAGAACTAAGAACAAGTGGTATTTTTTCAATGGGAGAATGGAGACATTGTTCTTTTTTTAAAAGGATTTATTTTATATGTATAAACTCATGAATGCTGCATGAGTTTATGTTTACTACAGGTGTGTAGGAGCCTCAGAGGCCAAAAGAAGGCATTGGGTCCCCTGCAACTGAAGTTACATGTGGTTTTGTGGTGGTGCTATGTGTGTGTTAGTAGCCAAATCCAGGTCCTTTGTAACGGAAGTACTTTTAACAACTGTGGTAGGTTTTTATCCCTGAGACATTAGTTTCTAAAAATAAGAGATATATCTTTAAAACTTTATCTGATATGAGACAAACTGTAACTCAGGAAACATTGTTTTTAAATTCAATTTAAATTCTGCATCATTTTTATTTTAGAAATTATCAAAGAGCCTAATAATATCTATGACCACCAGAACCAGTAATAATCAGCCAACGGGACGTTTGTTTCATCTACACCTTGTTCCATTTGTACACACTAAACTATTTCAAGAAAATTCAACCATGGTGACAGTCATGTGCAAAGGTTTTTGAATAGATTGACAAAAGGGCTCTCCTTTGAAACACAGTTGGGGAGATGGCTCAGTCATTAAGAGAATCAGCTGCTCTTATAGAGAACCTAGGTTCAGTTCCTAGGACCCACATGGTGACTAACAACGATTCACAGCTCCATTTCTGGGGGATCTGAGGCCCTCTTCTGGTCTGGCTCCTACGGACACAGCACACATGGGTGCACTAACAAGTATCTAGTCCAAACCACTCAGAAACATAAAAAATAAAATAAACAAATAGTATTTAAAATAAAAAAGCCACAGTGACACTGTTGAGTATAGTAGATATTGTTCAATACCTATTTTCCTAAAATGCTAATACAAACTCAGTTTCTGCTGCATTACTATTGGCTTACACACTCCATATGTTCTTCTCTCCTGTTTTTTTCCTTTGTGATTCTCCTTGAAATGTTTTTATATTATTTTATAAGTGCATGTTTAAAAAGCAGGAAACTGAGAAACCAGTTCAGCACACTAGCCCTTGGGGAAACATCTCCATGGAAGGTGTTGAGAGCCTGGCTTTCAATGGATGTGGTAAATTAGGAAATTGGAGATGAAGTCTGTGACCAGAGTACAGAGCAGGCTTTGGGCAGACACTGCCCCTCACAGCACACACAATACTGACCACACTTTGTATGTGTGTACAAGAAACACATGTCCAGCATAGAGGAAGAGTGGGGGCATTCATTCATCTTGGCTTTGATTCAAGAGGACGAAGGAAGGCATTTCTAGTCAGACATCCCTATAAATGTATTTCTGAAGTTGGAATTCATAGTATTCCATTTAGAAGATGAAGACTGTATGGATGACTGTCTAGTCAGACATACCTATAAATGTATTTCTGAAGTTGGAATTCATAGTATTCCATTTAGAAGATGAAGCTCTGGACTATTATAGAATACTGAAATCCTCTAAGGTAGAAAACTATTCTAGAAACTGGTAATGCAACAAAACTAAAGAAAAATAATATTCCTATCTTCAAGAACATTACATTCTAGTGGAGGAAGAGCTACAATTAAGAAAAATAAACTAAATATAGAATATATTATTTAGCAAGTAAATTCTCTACAATTAAAAAAATCAGAAGATGGGGCTGGAGAGATGGTTCAGAGGTCAAGAGCACTGGTTGCTCTTGTAGAAGACTCAGAGATCTGCCCCCCGAGTACAGGAATTAAATGTGTGTGTCACCATGCCCAAATTGTCAATTTTATTTTCCAGCTAACAAACTTTTGTCTTTGTGCCTTGTCCAGGGATGTGTACACAGGGTTTGGGATGCAGGAAGTCTGGGTTCAGTGTGCTGCGAGCAGCTCTGTCTTGCCGCCTAGCCCCAAAACATACTTGTGAGCTCTTAATTTATCCAACCCCTATTTATTTTACCTCACTGTAAGAACTGCAACCCAGTATAATGATTTTTGGTATTATTTCTGTCATGGAGACTTGTAATTATTCGGTTAAATCAAAACTTAAAACCAGTTCTCAATCATCATAGAGAATCAGTAAGGATTGCAGCTAGCATCTTCTGCATATGATCTGTTAATGATGTATGGCTGGGGGTCTTGAAATTATCAATAATTTTGAGTAAGGAATTCCACATTTTCATTTTGCTTGGGACCCTTCAAAGCACATTACACATCTTGACAAGCAGGGATGGAACAGTGAGATTCTATGGGCATTTGTGACCATCTTGCTCTTTGATGATCCCTTGGCCTTCTGATATTTGCCAACTCTTGCTATTTCTCTCTTGGCATTAAAATTTCTTGAGCAAGAGAGTATTTGCATAATCATCCAATTGTGGGAACTTGCAGGATGGGTGAAAAGCTTAGTGCACTTACTGTGCTCCAGGTCATGAGGACATGCTATTAAATGATTCTGAGTTATGGTCATTTATCTGCTTTGCTGTGAATCATATTTTTCTAGACAAGAAAACAAATACTCTCATTTCTTGCCTTCAAAATTGAACGGCTGTCTAAATTTCCTACTAGTTTCCAATACTGTCTCACCTCATTATTTTTTATGCTACTTTTTAAAAGATACCAGGTATGATTTTAACACACCCATGCTTTAAATGTAAACTGTTCTATCAGCATTCAAGACAATGTTGAGACTCCTCAGACTGGAATATAACTTTTCATAAGCAGGCTCCTACAGAGCTGATTCTTTCTCTTATCATTCTGTTATATGTGTTTTGTATTCTGAGCTCCTAACTGCCTGACATTTCTTCAACTATAGTGTATTTTACTTCCTGCCACCACCTGCTGCCTTTAAACCCCATGCTTGCCCAGTGACTTCTGATGTGCCAAATTTTGGCTTCTCTGGTGCACCCTATAAAATCACATAGCTAGAGCACGATCCTTCTTGCTGTATACATTCCTATGCTCATTCCAGGAACAAAATAACATGTGTATTATATTCTCAAATCCTCTATTTAGAAGTTTCTTGATTTAAGTAACCTCATCTCAGTCATCATAATGTAACTACCAATTATCATAAAACTTGGTACATAGTAAGTAATTTCTACATAAAGGTTTCTGGAATCGTCAATAGATTATTATGTTAGTATTCACTCAGTAAAGATTCAGGCACTGACTGAGGCAGCTAATATCCAATAACACATATTTCAAAGAGAACATGATACAGAGCTCATGTTCTAGTTGGGATAATCCCAAGTGATATGAAGAAAGTAACAGAGACATTCATCAACTTGAGGGGCCATTGCATGCTGGCAAATCCTTCCTACAATGAAAATGCTGCCAAAATATATTTGTTACACCTAACCTACCAGATATCACAGTTCAGTAGCACACTGAACTACAGAGCATTGGTAAAGTCCTGACTGACAGGGAATTTGGGTTCATTGTTGCTTCTTGCATTGTGGGAAATTATGGAGCCACATGTTACTAGTCCAGGAATAGACCAGAATTCAAGATTTGAAGTACATTTTCTATAGAACGAAAGGAGTTATGAACCATTGTAAAGTCAAACAAATAAAGCTTCCCTGGTCAAGATCATCTAATGATCAAGAAAGACAGCAAGAAGACTCGAAAATATGATGGTCAGAGATCTTATTGGATGTGAAGGCTCTGAACTGAGCAAAGTGTAGATGGAAAGGGTGTGGTGCACACAGCTGGGACCGCAGCAGCGAGGGCATGTCTGAAACAGACAGATGTGTGGTGAGGGAGGGCACTGGCAGAGCTGGGAAATGAAGATGGCGTGCAAAGAATACAGGTTCAGAGTGCCCTAGCATGGCAGGTCCCCTTCTGGGAATCCCTTCCACATAAAAGGAGATCCACAAACAGCCCTTTGAGGCACTACTCTCTCTCTCCATCTCTTTTGTGAGTCTGTGTGACATTAAAATAGTGATTTTGATCAGGTGCATGCTTTTAATTCTACCACCAGGGAGACAGAGGCAGGCACAGCTCTGTAAGTTTGAGGTCAGCCTGGTCTACAAAGAATTCCAGGCCATCCAGGGCCTACAACATGACACCCCGTGAAAAGGAAAAAGAAACAGACGTGTATGGCTGACTTATCTTTCCTTCGCATGTACTCTGTCCATAGTAGTGCTCATTTGAGAAGAGACTTTAGCTTCTCAGTGTTGTGCTGTGACTGGGTGGGAAAGTTTACCAGATGCTAGGATTGTAAATCAGCTTTAACTAACTCTGTTGTTTTAAATTTAGAATGGAAGAAAAATGGGTGAGGAAAAGGCAGGACTCCTCCCAATGATGTATGACCATGCTGGCTGGGTCAGCCTAATCGTAATCTGCGCAATGTGATTCAATATGTAATTAATTACTAAGCTTTTCTTATTTTACTAGGAAAAAGCTTTTTCTCTCTACAATACACACAGGTGCACACACTTTTAAAGTACATCTTTAAATCTTTAAATCTTCCTTTTTAAAGTACATCCATGTATTCATTTAATGTATGTGTCAAGGGATAGGGTCAGAGGTCAATTTGCAATTAAGTTCTGTGAATCTCAGGGTTTAAATTTCAAACTACAGCTAAGCAGTGGCAACATCAGAGATCTACCATAAGTCTGAAGGATTTTAAAGGTCAAGTTCCTTCTATTGCATATGAGCAAACTGGGAAGAAGCACAAGATGGGATGCAATAAAGTATTAAAGTGAACACAGTAAAATGTTGGTGCAATGCACTATGGTCAGCAACAGTGGATGTTCTGTGAGATCAGTGGACTCCAGCAGAACTTGTGGCACAACAATGAGATCTTCATTTCTTTGTTTTCTATGCCTAGGGTCTCAAAGTCAAGTCACGATAAACAGAATTTAGAGAGCAAATTAAATTTAATTTGGAAATGTTAAATGGCAGACAGCCCATCATTCCTGGCATACTTATTTGAAGCTATGTTATTCCTTATAAATGGAAACTTGCCATTCAGATATTCCACTGGATCCATCTTTGCATAACAAACAAATTTGAAACAGCATCAAGATATTGGCCGACTATCTGGTGCTGTTTTCTTAATAGGCAACACTTAAAAGTTGTTGGTAAAAACCCTGAACAATGTACTTAATTTTTTAGAATGATTTTAGTGTCTTAGTGATTTATTATTTTATAGGAATTGATTCACTTATAAAACCTGAAGTTTCAATTGGTATACTAAGATCCCTACATTTAAATCTACCTCTAACTCTAGGCTTTCTGAGACTAATAAAGATGAAACAGCTTATAAATCCTCTGTCGTATTAGCTGATCCCATGAGTCAAAAACCTCTGGGAAGGACATTCTAATTTAGAGTCATATTAAAACGGAACCAAAGCCAACGAAGTAGAAAACAATTTATTCTTTTCAATCGCATAATATTTAATAAATGTAGTATCCCAGCTAACTCAGAACTAATTTATTCTAGTTGTTCACTGGAAGTACAGTGAAAGTCTGAAAATATTCTACTAATTAACATGAGTTTCTTGGTGTCTGAAAAGCAACTAATGTATTATATATATATATGTATATATATTCATATATATAATAAGGATTATATTGCATATTCCACAGAGAACTGCACAGGTGTAATGAACTGAACCAAAAATAAAAGCATTTTGAAAAGAAAATTCACATAAAAATCACATTTTTGTGACCACTGTTAATAATAAATCATTCTGACTATCCATGTGTACTACAGGATTTATTTATGGTAGTATAACTTGGTTACTGAGTGAAAAAAAATTAATAAGGCTTTAAAGAAACATTTAGATACAAACTAAGAAGGCATAGCATAGGCTTCAGGTTACGCCTGAAACTCCATCCACCAAACCTACATTTATTGATCTTGTTTGCTGTTTTATTTGCATTGCTTTTGCTTGGTATGTTGGTTCATGTTTATAAAACAACATTGCTTATATCTAGTCACAGATGATATATTTTGGTAGAAATTCAAGTACATGTAGAATGCATATTTGGTTTGTTTGAAATATAACACCTACCTGGCCCAGGCTATGCTCACAGGCAGTGCTTTCTTTCCTCCCAGCTTCCATTGTATGTGAAGGTGTTATTCTACACATCTGTGTTTTCTGGGGTGTCATTGTCCTTTTCTGCATTTCTACCTAATTTAAAATAGCTCTCTTCTCAGCTTGAGGCTATGATGAGAAAAAACAGGTGATTTTTGTATATCTGAAACCTGCTACCCTCTGCTAGTAGACCAGCACCCAGAAGGGCTGAGGGATGAGTGAAAGAAGGGAGTCCCTTCAAATAGTTAATGGGGCATCTTGAACAGGCTTCCCTGCATCCAAGACCACCCAGAACTCGCAGAGGTCATGTTCTAGAACCAGTACCTGCTGCTTCCAGGAACCACTGACTCTTTAATATCTTAGAGGGGACTTTATGTAAGGGGCTGCTCCAACATGCTGCTGAGACATTGAGAACCCTGGGGTGGAAAGAGAGTGTGGGCCACAAGATTCTCATTTTCAGTAACTTGAATAAAGAATGTAGAGGGATGTTTCTTTCTGTTAATTTGTTAAAGTTATGTTTTGTAGAACAGAGAATGGCCAGTGATTCCAGGTTCTAAGAGTGTGCAGAAGTGGAGACCAGGGCAAACACACTGGCCTTTAGAGGAACCTCAGTCCCTGCTTGCATTTCCTGTTCCTAGTCACTCGTACGTGTTTTGTTTTCTTATAGCTAGTCACTTGTCAGACTTCCTGCTATAACTTCCAATTGAGCGCATGTTTGCCTAATGAAATTTAAAGGCTTCTGATCCTTACAAAACCAACAGACTTGATTATAAGAGTTATAGCAAGTGCTTATCACATCTCTCTTTAAAACTTGTGTTGGTTGGGACTGGAGAGATGGGTTAATGGTTAGGAGCATTGGTTGCTCTTGCAGAGGACCTGGGATCAATTCCCAGCACCCACATGGTAGCTAATAACTGTCTGTAAATCAATCAGTGCCGTCTTCTGACCTCTGTGAGTATTGCATGATACCAGTGCACTTAATATGTACGTAGGCGATACACTCATACACATGAAATAAAATACAAACTTCAGTGTATCTTAGAAAGGCTAAGGAGGTTTTTCTTTTTAATTTAGGGGACAGCTCAGACGGCTTTTACAGAAGACTTGGGCAGGGTTCCCAGCACCCATATGGTGGCCAATAGCCATCTTAACTCCAGTTCCAGGGGTTCTGATGTCCTCTTCTTGTCTCCCAGGGCATTGTACACACGTGGTACACTTACTTACAAAGCACTTATATACATTTTTTTAAATTCAGGTTTGGAGGTTCCAGTTCTTCACAGTAAGAATCTCTTGGGGTGATAGCAAGCAGTTCATATTATTCTGAGCTGGTAACTATGACATGTACTTTCAGAAGCCTGATTCAACTATTTTAAGTTTTACCCTTAGGTCAGTCATGACTGCAAAGGACTTCCATGACTATAACTTTGTACCTCAGTCTTACAGCTTTTTTTTTTGAATCATATCAAAACAGAAACTTCCATCAAACTTTGCACTGGAATTCTTGAAGCCACATTATTGAAATCAGTAACCTCTATCTCAGGTGGTGACCATTGTTGTAAAATGAGATTCTGGTGAAATGACTTTAAAGAATTAGTAGTTGATTTAGCTTTGCTTCCATGAGATAGCCCTATAAGTTTATTACAAATAATAAAAATATTATTAGTACAGGAAATAATGACTAAATAAATAATAACAGAAAAACAAGATGCAGTGTGCTTCCCATTTAACCATGGGTGCTAGGAAAACAGAAAAAGCTCCTTCTCTGAAGGTGTATCATTCAGTGGCTAGTATTATGCCAAGTGTTCTTGAATTTTTTATGAGATAAAGTTTACTTATTAAAGGGAGACCTGCTTCCCTTGTAGTTTGCTAAGTTGACTTCAGACAATTGACTGTAGCTGGCATTTGATTATATTTGTCATGGGTTGATGAGTTCTATTCTGTCCTGTTTTGCTAGGTACTTTAGGGAGTAGAAGCTAGAAAGGGCAAGGCTTAGCTCAAAGAGTTCACATTCTTCAGAGGGAAATAAAGCACCTTTCCCAGGTACTACAAAGCACTCAATCCAGACAGGTGATGGGGCATAGGAAGAAGAAGTTTATCTGTAGCTGAAGGGTCAGGACAAATTCTGTGGAGAGGAGTTCATGTCTTGGTCTGACTTTGAGAAGCATGAAAGACGAAGAGAAAGACAACCTAAGCAGAGAACAAGCAGGTTTTCTTGTCATTTTCTGTTATATCACTCTTGACCTCTGCAGAGCACATCATACACTCAAGGCCTTTGTTGTGCCTCACTGAACTGCAGTCTCTACTATGCAGGCATGCTGGTCTGTTTACCACAGCATTCAATTCATATCCTGCAGCCTCTGAGCCCAGAGGAACAGGCAGGTGGAAATGGTTCACAAAATGTTTGTGACTGTACAAAGAGGTAGGAGTTTAGGATTCCACATGCTTTTGACAAGCTTTATAAATCAGAATTCTATCTTTATTTAGCCTTCTATTTACCCACTTAGAAAATGAAGTAATAATAGTTCTTTCCACATAAAGTTGAGAAAAGAATTAAATAGGTTAGTGAAAACATTTGTAACTACTATGTTACCTATTTTGAAATACACATTATTAATTACAGCCAGGTGAGTTGATAGATATGTTAATTAGCTTATTTAAACATTTTGCCATATGGACATTTATCAAATGTCATATTTTACCCCATGAATACATATAATTATTATGTTTCAATGAGAAAATACAATTTAAAAGAAAATGAAAATAATTAACCAAGGTAGTTATCAATATCAATAAATTATTAATTTTATAAATTGGTAAGCAATAATGTGAAACAAAACAGTCTTGTTCTGTTTTCCTGCCTTTTATTGGTAAGAGTTGGGCTTGTCTAGTTTTCTGTTCTATAACTTTTAGGGCCACTGGACAAAAAACTGGGCTTCTCAAATTGGTACTTGTCCCCTTTGGATCTCTGGGTCCACAAAGGTTCCCTTGAGGAATATGTTACCTCATTGTGAACAGGAGTTGTGAAAGAGCTTTGCTTTGCCAGTGAGTCTCCTGACAGCATATGGGAAGGTATATTAAAGCAGTGTGTGGGCTGCAGTGGAACCTGAGTTGAATCTTCAGAACGTATGTAAAAAAGGCAAATGGGGTGATATGTACTTGTTATCTCAGTGCTGAGAAAGTGGAGACCAGAGGATCACTAAGGTTAACTGACCAGTCCACCTGCCTTACTCAGAGAGTTCCACGTCAATGAGACCCTGTACAAAAAAAAGGTGAGTGGATTCTGAGGAATGGCAGCACAGACTGATCTCTGGCTAAGGTGGAAATCCCAATCTCCAAGTACCAGCACTCAAATTCAGTTCAAGCAAGATGATCTATACGGTGAAAGCAGACTCTAGAGTCAAGGAGACCTGCTTTACTCTGACTGGAACACGTTGTGAAATCTCGGGAAGTTCCTTCATCTTTCTGATGCTGGGGTCCCTCACTTGTCAGTCAGGTAAACTTGTATGACTGGAGGAGGTAAAGAGAAGCTCTACTGATGCCTCTGTGAACTCCAAATGTTTGTCATTATTTATAAGTCTCTGCCCTAGAAGAAAGAGTTAGACAAAGGAAGGCAGGAGGGTGTTGGGACTGGGGGGACTTCTGCTAGGAAGTGGATGAATGCTCACCCTGCAGAGCCAACAGTTCCTAATCATGAGCAGAAGTTCTTATGCTAACTTTTCTTCCTGCTTGTCATGATAAAATTGTCACGAGAACTGGAGGCAATGTTCTTTACATATATGCACCAGAATTGATGTTATCTTATATTATTTTAATAGGGATAGGTAAAGGTGTTATGATTTTAGAAAAATCTCATGGCAAGAAAACAGTTTAAGCAACTTTTAATCAAGATAATTGTATCAATAACAGGTACCCAGTGTGAGTTGGAAGAGGATGTCTTTACAAATTTCATCTGCAGAACTCTGTATTTTGGCAGGAGGGTGATGGAGAACTGTAATCTCCACAAGCCCAAGTGTTTGTCATTCCTCCTACTAAATTATCAGGGATATTTATTGAGCACCTGGACCACAGAGTGATCTGTGGGCTTTAAATTACAGACTAAAGAGAGCAACTTACACTCAATGGCACCTGCAGAGACAAAGGCCCTCTGTATATCAGGGCTGAGTCAGGAGATGTATGTGAGCTACACATCTCATTTAATTTCTTAAAAAACCTTCTAGAAGAGAAAATATTATCCAGAATTTACAGAGGAGGTAACTCAGCTTTAGCTTTGGTTTCTTTATCAAGTAAGAAAAAGGCTGTCTTCAATACTATCTTGGGGCCTGTGTTCTGGGCTTAAAACTTTGTTTACTCAAACACATTAGAAACTTCATTATTTGGGAACAAATTAGTATTCTGTTATCTACTGCCCAAATGGACAAAGGCTTCGAGAGGAGAGGAGATGCTGGGCTTAAATGGAAAGTCAAGGGAATGGCTGCTGGCTGTATGTATTTAGTGGGTAAACTTATGAAGTCCTGGGACACTTTGACCTTGAATATTTACAATGATCAATCTTCACTGGCCTGCATTTGCTGAATAATCTGTGGCTTCCTCTAAAGGGAAGAAAAATGTTAAGAACTAGGAAAGATTAGGGAAAGGTGTGGAATTCATTAATATATTCATCCATCAGTTACTAAATGCACACTGTGGTGGACTTCATCACGTGTCAAAATACCTGACATATGTGTCACTTAGTGTTGAGCATCTCACAGACACTCTCTGTGTGATTAAGATGTTTTATATGAAATGCATCAAAGTTCAATAAAAAATAGACATTAAAAATACCTGAAAGAACAACTTAAAAGGAAGGATTTATTTTGGCTCAAACTTCAGAGGTTCCAGTCTATCTGGGCTCCATTGTTCTGGGCCATAGTGAAGCTGAAGAGCAAGGCAAGAAAGCTGGGTGGAGCAAAGTTGTTCAAGATGTGCCTGCATCAAGGACATACTCCCAGTGCCCTACTTCCTCCAGCAGAGTCCTACCTCCTAACGTTTCCATGACCTCCAAATCCAAACAGCCATCCTCTGCCAACCACTGGGAACTGAAGATTGCTGCTGCAGGAGTTGAAGGGTCTGTTCCATGAAAATGCAGGCAGGTAGGTGAACAAATGCCAAGGTTTCATATACACGGGGAAGACTTATTACTGCAGCGTATCCAAGTAAGGGTTGCCCCTTGACTTATCCTCACATAACAATAATAACTATAACATATATCTATGAACTTGACATAATTCTGCATGTCCCAGTCTCCTTATAATACTTATGTAAAGTAATTACTCATTTATCTCATTTTAGAAAAGAAGAAATTGAAACAGTAAATTTCAAGTAATTTTTTATTTAAACCAAGAAAGTTTAACTCAAGAATTCATGCTCTTAGTTCCTATGCTATATGACCTGAGTATTTAAAAAACTGTGTCTTTGACATTGGAAACTGAACAATTAACTCCAGGAAGTTTGACACAAGAAGAAATGAATACCACCAAATGAGGTTTCCTGCTGATTCCCAGTACAGCCTGCTGCTGGCCTTACATTACTGTGACTCTGTCATCCACTCCTGGAGGTGAAAGCAAGTGGTTCTCTCTTGGCCTTTCATTAAGAGACTGGCAAATAATGATTAACACCAAGGTTTCTTGGAAGTTAAAGAAGATATGTTTTGAATATGTCTCCCTTTATTTTCCAGCCTAATAACTTTCCCTTCTTCATATCCTTCCTTTCCATAAAGTGGTCAACACATCTGGGAAATATTTCAATTAGAGTGCTCATGGGAGGAGATGAATTAAGCAGTACCAATAAAGCAAGATGCCTGTGACACTAGCAGTTTTGTGCAGTCACAGGGTATTTTGCATTAATTACTAATACTTTGTGATTAACATATTGTTAATTTATATATATGTTTGAAATTTCATATACTAGCTAAATACTGGAAATATAAAACAAGACCCATGCAAAGGAAAAACATTCCAGGTGTGGTGACTCATGCCTGTAATTTCAGCACTCCAGACCTGAGGGAGGAGGATTATATTCTTATGCCATGAAGCATAAGAATGATGACAGCATTGGATAAGATGATCATTTGGCAGTAAACAATTAGAAATGCTCTCCTATAGTAGAGGAAAATGTATGTGAAGATATAGTGGAAAATAGTAAGCTCCAAGTCAGTGTTGCTTATCACCCACCAGTTGGAAGAATCACCCAGGAGGAGTGGTTATAGTGGAGAAGTCTTTTCAACCTGAAGAGATTCTGCCTGAGGTGGGGTAGGGTGATCCTCAGATCCGAGTGCAGTGAGGAAACTCTGTAGAGCTGAGAGGCTGCGGGGAGCATGCCGCTGCCGTTATCATGAACCAACATCGGGCCCTTCAAGTAGCATTTGTTATATAAGCGGAATGGAGAAAATAGGAAAATAAGTGACAAGAAATGCTTCTTAAACATTCAATTAATTTACTACAGGGACTTAAAAATTAGAGAGGCCACAGCGGGGCTGAAGTGTGATAGAATTTTGATTTTTGTAGAAACAATGGGGTCGACTCTTAAGGCTTTGTGGAAAGACTCAGATAAGGAGGAATAAGGAGAAAAGAAATATGTTTGACTATTAGCCAGAAATTGTTCATGGCTTGAAAATACCTTTTAGTCTAATGGATTTAGCTCATAATCCCAGCCAGGCCCAAATAAAACCCGACACAGCTCACTCATTGCTAAGAAACAAATCACTGCTGATCTACTAGGTGGGCCTCTGGAACTATCGTAGCTTTTCAGAGGTTTAGAATGGATTAGGTTTGTGACTTGAATAATCCAGTGATTTCCCAATCATACTTCAAATGTATTAAATCAGAATGTTTGACAATAGGATCTAGGCATTGGCATTTTTTTAGACCTCTCCAGTGATTTCATCATAAAAACATGTTTTCAGAAAATATACATAATTACCTCTCAACTTTGATAATCCAACCCCAAACCACAACTATCTATAAGGAATGTAAATGTGCCCTGATTAGCAGAAGCTCCAATTTACTCCAGTTCACTGTCATCTCCTTCAATGATCTTCCTGACTTTAAGGAAAATCATGTTTCTTCACACCGTACAGTAGGTGTCCTTACCTACTGGTCTGCCCCAGATCTATGAGCTCACTTTTTTAACTTTGAAGATGACATTCTCTTATTAAGAAATTGCCAGGAAACTATTTCACTGAGAGTTTTCTGTTCCAAGTATAGGAAATAGCTGGGAGCTTAGAAAGATATAGCCCAAGGCCCCATACAAGTCTATTGAATTAGAACCTGCATTTAACAAGAATGTCAGGGGACATGTGTGCAGTTTGAAATTTGAAAAGTACTACCCTAAAAGTTTCATCCCACAAGGACTTCTCAAGGACAGAAAATCCACCACTTGGATCCAAATCTACACTTTACTCTCTCTTTACAGTGCCAGTCTGTCATAGAGCTGGTACCAGCAGTCTTAGTCACTTGTCTAAGGCTGGCTATGGTTCAGATTTTTTCATTATGGTAGGAGCAGTGATTAAACCCATTTTACAAATGAAGAAACTGAGGCAGGAAGATTACTATTATGTCTGTGACAGCAAACCTATAAATACAACCCAACCACATGTTGCCTACAATAATTCTCTCGCTCCCCAGACTGTTGAGACGAACATGATATTTTGAAGGAGTTAAAGAAGATACTCATACCCACAGTGAAAGCCCAGGTTGTTCCGGGACCTGCAGATACTTCTGATAGAATAGTAGAGGAGGGATAGGTATTTAAGGTCATACAACTGAAAATTTCTGGCACCTATTCCTCAGTTAATAGACCAAAATTTCTATGCATAAATCTAGAAGTCTGCATTTAATAATAGTTTCAGGTGTTTTAGATGAAATAAAGTTTGAGACCAATAGGCTTTAAAGTACCATTTCTTTGAAAATAATCCTGTGTCTTAGTGTTCTCTAATTAACCCATGGTCATTTAAGGTCATGTTCCAGGCATATGGACCAAACACAAGGGTAAGTAGGACTGAATTAGAAAGCTGAAGAAATCTAAAAGTTGAATCTCTGCTCCTTCAGGTCCCTGGCTCCCAAACTATGAAAAGATTTATCTAGGCTTGAAAAGTTGGAGGCAAAAAGATACCCCGTAGGCTGAAAATTATTATCATCATAATGGCTTCCATTTAAACAACTAACTGAAGCTCTGGAAATTGGAGTAAAATTTAAACTTATAGAAAATTATTTTACATGTTGTGATTCCTCCAACCTTAGCCAAGTTAGAAAAAGACTAGGAAAACAAAGAGAATGTTCTTGTACATAGAATACACAGAATCCCTGGAAACCAGGGTACAGTGGCTCAACTAAACTAATCTGGCTTTCTAAGTAAGAGGGACTTTGATAACCCCAACATCAAATTTGGGCTATTCTTTTTACTTCAAGCTTTCCACTTTATAACCATTGAACAAAGGGATTATGCTAATCTCTGATGAGTCAGAAATTGAAAGAAGTCCAGCCATAGAACCTGCATCTTTACATATTGCATTCTTCCTCTGCATCTGTATTTTGCCATTAAAATTCTAAGTCAGCTTCTTTAATAGCTGTATTTAATAGAGACTGTTTTTCTGTTTTACCCTCTCCTTCCTGCCTCAGACCCTGTCCATCCAGTTCATCTACTGTGGATCTTTCTTCATTCAGAAAAATCAGTGGAGAGAATTTCTGGAATGGATTATCATTTTTTCCTCTTCTAAAGATCAGATGTATAATCTGCTGAATTTTCAAAGCTGCTTCTTATTCAATGTGTTTTGTCCCAATTCTGTCCATAAACAAAGCTATTATATTAATTCTGTGGTAATGTTCAGGAAATGAACAGCACAGGCAGGAAACTGCATAAGCAGCTGACCCTCTTGCAGCTTAAGACATTGATAATGACAGTCAAGAAGTTGAGAATACCTGAAAGTCTTCCAGAGCTGCCTCTTTTCCTTTGCCCAAGGCTGGAAATCAACTGAAGGGCCTTCGGATATGTGGCAAGGTTGGCCATACTTTATGTCACTGACAAAGTGATACTGTAGATGTATCAAAGAGTCAAAGAATGGGGAAACAGACACACAGCTGGCTGGACTTTTTGAGGGAAGCAGAATGTTCACAGTCTCTGACAGGTCACTCAGTGACGAGTAGATAGGAGATATTCAACTTTGGGTGCTACGGCTAGGGCTCTTACAGCATTTCTTTTTTGTTGGATTTTCTTTTTCTTACTGTGGCAGCAGGAAAATGCTAGGATTCGGGGTATGAAACTAGGGTAAAGAGAGCAAGTTGCTAACTCCAAACTTAGGATCTATGAGTGCTCGTCCTTCCAGAACTAGCTTACCAGGAAACTGAATGAAGTTTGGGGAAAAAAAAAAAAACTTATTCCAATATATTCATCTCAGATCTGGCCTTGCTACTGATTGAAACACAGTAATTAAACTCTGTAAGCTAATTAAGGGTGTGGAACTGAGTCAGGCAGGCATAGCAGTTCCTCAGTGGTGATGATTCTTTAGAAGGAATCCCCAGTGGAATGGATGCTTGAAATAAAACATTATCTGATCGTGACAGTCAAGAAGCTGGGACTACTTGAAGAGGTCTTCAAGACATAGGTAGGTAATACATAAATTCTCTCGGCATATTTACCAGTGAAATTATGATATATAATAACTGAATATATTTTTTTCAGTACTAAAGAATTCAAGATGTAAGACTAGATTTACACTCCTTCACTCAACTTCTTCCCAACCAGACTCATGGATGGAGGAGAAAGATGCTCACATTCCACCATCTCTCACTTACTCGGCAGTGGGAAACACATTAAATGGTGAGAAAAGAAAGTATAAGGAGAGCAGCTTCCACCTACCTGGCTGACAGAGCCTCGGGCAGGGTGTCCACTCACTGAAAGCAGTCACAATGCAGTCTTTCTTGCATGGGAGGAAACAGGGCCTCACAGTTTCAGGCCTTGCAGCCTCTGGACATCTGTCAAGGTGAAGAGACCACATCAGTGTTTGGGGGATTGACTTGGAACTGTCTGATTTTAGTTCAGAAGATATTTCTTCTATGAATGAGGAAAGAAAGACCGAGGGAACTAATGCTTCTTGCCTAGGAGTTCACAGCTAAAGGCAGAGTTTAACTCCAGTTCTCTTGCCTCGGACACCAAAGTGTTTTCCACTACAGAAAGAAAAAGTACACCTCTAAAACTAATGAAAGAAAAGCACCAAACTGTCATACTATCAGGGTCAATTCAAATTTTTTTTTCCAGAACAAATAAATCTGGAACAATTTTTCAGGTTAGTATATGAAGTAATTAATATCCTATAAAAGATGAAAAAATACAGAGAATTATGTAGATATATAGAAAAGAAAAATCATTAAAAATTCATTTAAATGCCATGTATCTTTGATCATTAAAAAATATGAAATATTTAAATAAGTGATATGCTGTCCATAGACCATGTAGACTATGAGACAGAGAGGTGACACAACAAACCACAGATGACGAATAAACTGACATTAACTATTGGAATGCATCAATGCTGTTACTATGCTGATAATTAAATTAATGTCCACATTAATGACATTAGGAATGAAACTAAATTATTATTATTATCACTTAGAAGAAATAAAATTCTAGTAAACCACAAAAGAGTTTCCCTTTGGCTACTTTTTTATAGGCTTCCGAAAGAGCTGAAAGGCATGTTATCTTCTACAACAGAAATCCCCCATCAAGGAAGATAGGGGATTGTGCTATATATGTTTGGGATTCCAATCCATAGTCTCCCTTTAAGTATGGAGATATTGCAGGATCATTGTATCAGGTGGCCATATGCAGCTAAGTGCTTTGCCTTGGTTCTTTCATTCCTAACAGCAATTCAAAGCTATGCTAACTTTCAATTTTATATGCTAAACTGAAGTATAGATAATACATAGGAGATTCCAAACTACAGGGAGACCAAGTACTTAAAAAAACCTTGTGGTAGCTAAAACTCCATCTAGTAAGTCTAGCCAGACATTAATAGATTTTCAGTAGGAGAAAAACAAAGAAAATGAAGGAGCTAGAATTAACAGGAACATAATGGATGGTAATTCAGAATGAAACCCCCCAAGTATGTACAACAATGATCAACATAAAATGTAATGATGTGTCAAAATTTAAAAAGAAAGTAAAAGAGTCAGGAAGAAAAAGGAAAAAAAAATCATCTAAGAGGAAAAAGAATCTGGTTGATACCAGATCTCATTGGATACAACTGTAATAATGAAAACAGCTGGGTGTTGTGTCCCATTCTTTTGATCCTAGTACTGGGGAGGCAGAGGCAGGCAGTACTCTAAGAGATCTAAGCCAGCCAGGACTACAACAGTGAAATCCTGTCTCCAAAACAAACCATTTCTGAGCCCAACACCTTTAAGCACTCAATTACTGTGACTCCCAGAAAAATCTGTTTTCATAGTTTGCAAAATTTTAGAAGCAGTACATGGAGTAGAAGACCAAGTGTCATTCTGGGGTGAAATGCTCCAGAGTTTCATTCCTGCAGTTAATGAAGGATGGGGGATCAAAAGGAAGGAGGAGAGGGCAGAATCAAGTTCCTACGCAGCAAAGCAAATGTTCAGAAAGTTGAGTGATACAATAAAGATTTTATGTGTGATGGTTAAGCTGGATTGTCAGCTTGGTACAATTGAGAATCACCATGGAAACAAATCTCTGGGCATGTCTATGAGGGAGGTTCTAGATTGGGTTCATTGATGTTTGGAGACCTACCCTAAATGTGGACATGATTCTATAGGCTCTGGTTCCAAACTGAATAAAAAGGAGAAAGTGAGCTGAACACCAAAATCATCTCTCTCTCTCTGCTTTCTCACTATGGATATGATGTGATCAAGGTCACCTGCCCCAGCTTCCAGGTCTTCCCAGTCACAATAGACTATATTCTTTGTAACTGTAACTCAAAATAATCCTTCCTTCCTTAAATTGTGTTTGTCAAGCATTTTGTCCCAGCAAGACAAGTACTTATTATACTACAGTTGGAAAGTTTGTGTTTTCAGTCTACATGTTGAAACCCTAACCTTCAAGGTGACAGTATTCAGAGGTGGGGTCTTTGAAATGTGCTAATTTAGCAGAGAAGAGCTCTGATATTAAGACTAATCCCCTTACGTGAGCAATCTCATTCCTTCTTCCTGCTCATCACCATGATGAGACATCTACAAACCAGGAAGAAGTCCTTATTTGACCCTGATCAGACTGTTACCTTGAACCTTCCCATCCTCCAGGACTATGAGAAATAACTGTCTGTTGTTAGGTCACTAGTCTAAGGTAATTTTTATTATAGCAGCTCAAACTGACTGAGACAAAGTTTCCAAAAATATTAAAAGAACAAATGCAAGGGACTGACAGAATGCCCATAAGGTGGAGTTTTTTCTTAGGCACTGGGGGCGGAGGCAGCTAAGTGTTATGGCTTTCATGGGTGCTAATCAGGAGATGAATGCTAAATTGACAAATGAAAATGCAACATGATTGATGTATGAAAAGACATTATTTATAGTTAAGAAGAAAACAGCAGAAAGAGAAGAAGGCTAAAAATAAATGCATGTTTTTGCTCAGGTGGATCTGAAGACACAAAACGGGAAATAAATTGATGATGTACAGTTGGTGGTGGAAGAGGAAGAGAGAAAAGATGGGTTCTCCCTGCTCACCTCTCATATGGCTATTGAAGAGCTAGGTGAGTACTTACACAGTCAAGAGAAAGATGTAAGATAGCAACTGTGGAAAAAGTGTTTTACAGAGGATGGTTGGGGACTGAATGCTTTCCTCCATCCATCTCCCTGTCTTTTTCCATTCTGTGGAAAACATAATTCTGATAAAAATAAATTACAGTGAAAAATGTATAAGCACACATAAAATGAATAATGAAAATAATAAATAATAAATGAAATCTTATTAGTTATAATATTATTAACTATCATTAATCCAAACAAACTGTTACCAAATGGATTTGTTCAATGAACACAGTAATAGAAGAGTTTTCTAAAAGCAAAGTGTCACTTAAACAAATATTTTATAAGGATACAGTGTCACTTAAACAAGATACTCTGGTGAGGAAAATTTATATCATACCTTAGTCAAGACAGTAAAAAAAAAAGCACTGAAATCATTCCCAGGAATTTTATTCATACTCTGAGGTCTACTAAAAATAAACTGAACTGCCATTTATCCTAACCTCTGCTTTTTGAGCCCTATAGGGACAGGGGAATACTGTCTGAGTATCACAGGAGTACCCTGCGTAACATCTGCTTTTATGTGCTCTATGGATCATGGAGACAAGGTCCATATCCATTAAGGAAAATACCCTCAGACATCCACAAAGCAGACAAGAAATCTCTGTGGTGCTGACCTTCCAGGTTTCCACATCACCCATACTGTAGGGACTCTGGCCACCCAAGCAGGAGTTAGGACTAACCTCTCCTGGAAAAATGATGACACCTGTCTTATTGGCTCTTTTCAGGTTTTACTGACAACACAGTCTCACTAGGAATAATGCAGGCTCTCTCTCTAGTCACACATTCTCTCTGTGTTCTGCCTGTAGATTCACAGAGAAAAACACTGCCATCCCTTCCATGAAAAGGCTAGACCTAGGATGTAGTGCTTTATGGAAAGTATGAACAGAGGACTGTCTTGGAAATGCATGTGCTTTCTGGTCTGCAAGGAGCCACCAATCCTCTTGCCTCTGAAAGTGTCTTCTATTCATCTCTTCTTCCACTAAGTTTCACCTTTTCCTTAGAGGCTCAACCTTTTCTTATTTATGTGCCATTATGTATGACTTCATGCTTCACCACATTTCCAATTTCCATAAATTTATTACGGGTTCAAAAAAATCATCGTTGTCTATTAGTAGCTTAGGTGTCTTCTGTCTCAATTGTAGGGTTGATTTCCTTTGTCATTTAAGTGACTGACTACACCAAGTCTTGATGTCATCCATGTTGTTTACAATACATGTGTTATAGACACGCAACACATGTCGTACACTACTAGTTCTGAATGCCTCGATGCTAGAATTTTGTCTTACCACTAAAAATAATTCTTAGCTCAGTGCTAATATTTAGTGGCGGCAAGTGAGTCATTGCCTTCCATTTTATGTTCCTGGAGTCAAAAGACAAACAAACCTATGAGGCTGGGGGTGGGGTGCCTTTGCGGGGGGCAGGCACTTTCTGCTTTCATGTCTACACAATGGTGTGCATTGGCAATGCTCTTGACAAAAGGCACATGAATTTCATTTCAATACATCTGTTTCCCTAGACATGCTCTGGGAGGGTCTGTACCCATTATATTTTTCTCAGCCTGATCCTGTGGGTTTCAGCTCCTTATAGACATGACGCAAAAATGCATCAAATTGAGCTGCAAGGCCCTGCTGGTTTTCACAAGTCTCTCTCATCAAGATGCTCTGTGTGCTGTCTGTCTCCCTGATCACTCACCCGACCCAGCAACTCCATATTCATCTCAGCTGGATAGGGCAAATCTGCTAGTGTTTTATATACCAAGTGTTTCAAATACAGCTATTATTTATTTATTTATTTATTATTTATTTATTTATTTATTTATTTTTACTATATCTCACACAAATGCCAGGCATTTTCACAGTGAAAGCAGAAAGTGTCTTATCAGGAACTTTGGAGGGCTTCAAACTATGTGTTTTTAATCTTTATTTTTGTTATTATTTTTTGATATTGCAACTAGAAAAAAAGTAATGAATAGTGAAACAAAACCAAACAACCCCCCTGAAACATCCAAGGAAGCCCTTGTAGTTCTGTTTCACCTTTGCTGGTTTTCATTTTCTGATACAATCAGTTCTATTACTGAAACAATGGTAACATTCTCACCTGCACAACTGCATACAATCCAAAATGCAGACCCAGAGAGGTGAGAACCTGGAGGAACGCTATACCTCTGGGTGGGGGGGGGGCAGGTAGAGATGAAACACATTCTTTTAGTACATTGTTCATTCCATGGAAACTCGTTTCCTTCTCTTTACTCTATAGGATTCTTCAGGAAACTCTGTTCTTCCTTTCTGTTCTTCCTGTCTCTATCCCCCTACTCCACCCCAAGTAGTTCATAAATGATAGGTGATCTATCTCCACTGAATAACTTTCACATGAAAAAGGATACAAGTACATATGTTTCTGGAAAGGGCAGAACAAAACATACTTTCTATTGTGGATAATCCTACTTGGTGCTCCACTGGGATATTATTTTTTTATTTCAATTAATTTGATTAACCTCAAGAATCGTAATTAAGCAGACTGACTAAAGTCAATGCTGACTGCTCATATTTAGCAGGGTGGTTCAGAGACGTACAGTAAGAAGGAAGGCCATGCTGTTAACTCCACAGCTTTATTAGCAGAGCATAAAGTAATTAGCATTAGCAATGTCTTTATATTGTATGTGTGTATTATATGAAGCAAGAATCAAAATGATTTGAGGGAGAATGATAAACTGTGGTAAAACTGGAGGATATTCATTGAAGTAATATTTTATAGTCTCACATATGCAAATTTTCAAAAAAACACATATTAGTTTTTGAAGTATTCTTTAAACTATAAACTTTGGGTAATATGATTTATTTTAATCCTAAACATTTTTAAGTTAATGTTCTCATTTCATTTTGTTGCTGTGATAAGCACTTTGACCCAAAGCAACTTATGGACTGAAAGGGCTTACAGGTCCAAGTTGATCATTGAGGGAAATCAAGGCAAGGGTTGATATAGGAACTTGAAACAGAAGCTGTGGAGAAATGCTGCTTGCTGGCTCTAATCTCCAAGCTTAGCTAGATTTCTTATACAACCTAGGACTATACACACCCAGGAAATGGAGCCACTAATAGTAGGCCGGGCCCTCTGATATCAACTGACAGTCAAGACATTTCTCTACAGACATTCCGACAGGTCAATGTGATCTGGAAAATTCCTCAAGGCTGTGTCAAGTTGACAGTTAAAGCTAACTATGACAGTTAACATTTGAATAAACTCATACGTCCAGACACCTTAAAAATAGGGTGCTATTCAAAGTAATTATGAGAAAGCTGCTTGAACTTAACTATCCTTGTCCAGATATCACTTTAACATGTGATGATAGTTTATCTGGTATATGTGAATCTCAAGAAATGAAAAAATTACATCAGCATCAAGTGGATAGTTTCTTCCATAATTAAGAGCTGAAAACTTATGGGAGAGAGGTTAGACTTCAAGCTTGCTAAAGTTTCTCTTCATAGTCACAAATAATAGATTATCGTACATCGAGTAGAGTCTACCCCTGTTCCTAAGACATAAATCTTTTTACTTCTTTATTCATTCTAATGTTTCATGTTTGTTTTTGTAAGAATGAAAATTTTGGCCAGGCAGGTAAAGGTTACCAAGGTTGCGATCATTCTTAAAATAAAAGAAGTTCCATGCTTACATAATACTATATATTGAAACTCTTGGGATTTTACCCTAGGATTAAATTATAGGATTATCACCTGAATTGGGTGACATGAAGTATTATAGTACAGGTTTATCTATAATCTCATAAATTCATGGATCTATTCAGTTCACATGTTGCTATGACTATCATGTAACATACAGTTGACAGAAGTTGTTCCCCAATATACAAGTGCTTGGAAGTTGATGCTGGGGCAGAAATGACACGTGTGAGCTAACAAGAGCAGGCCATAGTTACAAACTACTTTTCACGATTGCACCTTTTACTAAAACCTATCATGGCAGATGCACATTTTCATAAAGTAAAGTATAAATACCAGCTTCTCTGAATCTTTTGCCCTTCATATGTAAGCCTTGTAAAATCCCATGACTCTTTTCCATGGTTCTCATTCATTTCTGAATTCCAGAGATGTTTCTGGGACTCTGACATCAGGTAGGCCACAGTGCTAAAGAACAGGGCTGAGCAACAAAGACCACTTAACCCCAGCCCTCTAGAAGTCACACACAGGAGGAGACAGAGACAAGGACTTCCTAGTATGCTTAATCTCCAATCATTGTTATCTTTGAGTTTATTTTCGGAACTACTGCTCTTCAGACACTCAGACACCAGCAGTGGGCAGCATCTGGCTAGACTTCATTCTTCTGCTATTGGCAGTTTATTTCCCATAGCTGAGCTTCTGTGATTTCTCACACATAGAACCTATGTGTCTTCCGTGACAGTGTGGAAGGATATAGCTCTTAACTGTGGCACTCAGAGTGAAGCTATATAAGTGTTTGAGTCACTCATGGTAGAAATGCAGTGAACTAAACCAGGGAGATGTGCAAATGTATTCTCCTAAATTGTTGGGAAGGGCAAGGGTTTATTCAGGAGGGCTGGGCTTAACACTTCATTTCTTCTGCAAATGCGAACATTTCTGCTTCTTTCTGAACACTAGCTTCATTCTCTCCTCCTGCTCTCACCATGTGACTGTGGCATTCTAAGTTCATGTACTTAGAAAACTGAGGACAGAAGCGAGGGTTTCATTTTTCCAAGCTGAAAATTTCTCTTTTCGGGGGGGATGCTAAATTGCTGAGCTGATGTCATCAAGACTAAAGTGTCTACCAGTACACACCCATGGTAACTTACCACTCCTGTGGCTGGAGTGGGGGTCTCCACTCACAGTCACTGGGGGAATCTCTATGGATAGGCTATTCATCCCATCTCTGAACACAGCATAGGCCCATATAGTTTCTCTTTCCTATCTGAATATGAACATGAGATATAGCTAGAGATGAAACTCTCCCAGTGGAATTCTCTAGTCAATTACATTTTTCTTATTGTCACTTGAAATACTTTTTGATACTGTATTCTAGCTCCCATGTCAACATATTCCACCTGCCTTCCTTCTTAAATCAACTTTGCAGAGAATGTAACATGCAACTGTATCCTATATGAGGGCATAGATTAGTCCAACCAAAATCCCAACAGATTTACTCAGTCATGGCAGTAAAGATTTGGGAGTCTAAATAGCAGTAAAACACAACTTTCCAAGTGCAGACCCTGGCTATAAGATTTGAGGAGAGTCAAAAACACAGAGATCAGCTTTAGAAAACATCTTGGATTATTTATATACATGTCATATTGGTGGACATCATTCACTTTTATTCATTAACTAATACACATATTATACATGCACTACTAGTACATAATATGAATATGCTTCTCTTTGAAATATATGCTTTAATCTTGTAAGACTGAATAATAAGAACAAGAGGGCCTGGCAAGATGGCTCAGTGGTTAAGAGCACTTGCTGCTCTTAGAGGATTGGAGCTTGTTCCTAGTACTCATATCAGGCATCTCACAGCTGCCTATAACTCCAGCTTTAGGGGATCTGACTCCATTTTCTGGCCTGCACAGACTCCTGCATACATCTGTGCATATACATACACAGGCACACATACCTACATTAAAATAAAATAAAAGACAAAAGAGATTTTTTAAAAGAATAATAAAACTCCCTTTTATTCTATCACAAACCTAGACCTATCAGCTGCTCAGTTAACACTTTCTTCTGAAAATATTCAAGTATATCGCCTGCCCATTCAGTAGAAGGCTGACGGTACCTTTTGGCCATTACTTGTCCCACGTGACTCTTGACACAGAAGACCTTCCGTGTCTGAATGCCCACTCCACATGTTGCATCTCCATTCCAGCCAATGGTTGCATTAAGTGCAGTCATGAGTGTATTTTCAGAACAGGGACCCCAAGGTGATGTCTCCCAGTAGAGCTGAGTACAGGAGTGGTCATTGCATAACTGGTATTCTTGGAGTGTCTGACTAGGAGGACAGGGTTTTCCACCTGCAAAAATTAAAAATTACAAAGAAAAGAGAAATTGATGATGTTCTTATTCTTGCTTTTATTCCTCATGACTGGAAATCTTGGCTACCGAATCCTTCCCACTCTAAGATCAAGAATTTATGTCCTGAGCTACAACCTGAACATAGTGTTGTATTCTTCTGTTCTAGTTAATAAGCAGTCCACATTCAACAGATAAAATTAGTTGAATCTAATGTCATCCCATGGGGCAAGCATCTCTGAGATGAACTCCAAAGAAATCCGCTTTCTTTTTAATATTATTATGGCTACATAAATTAATCATTTAGAGAGAAAAGCTCATGACTTGGATTGATATTATCTCAAACATACAAACTATATGTAGTTTCTCTTTCCTAAAAAAGACATTATTTTTTCCCAGGGTGACATTTTAAAGTACTCATCCCCCATAAAAAATTTTACTGTGATTTGAGAAATCCAGAAGCATGTGCTAAAATTTGGCAGAAGAAAGCTCATCCTAAACTCTAAAACAGTTCTGACAACCCGCTCTGCACTGGCAGGGAGACCAGGCAGATGTTCACCCTTATACTCTTCGGTGAATCGGATAATCAAACTTCATTACTGTCCATTCTTTTACATCTTTATAGTGATGTGAAAAGTAGTGTTTATCTGAAGTATTGATCTTTTTCTACTCATCAACATCATGCTATTTTAATCAGTGAGCCAAATATCCAAGGTTTCTAACCTTGGTTTTGTTATTTGTTATTTCTATTCTAATTAAACACTAATAACTTTCTTCCTCTTTCTGAAAATATAAAAGATAGGAGAAATCTAAAATTAGTTGCTCTTTAAGAGCATGAAAATCTTCCTTTACCATGACCCTGGCCCTATTTCTCAAGATCACAGGGCAGAAATCTTGCTTAAGAAGTTCTTCACAGCTGGGGTCCCACTGTCCTGTGGTTCTAATGGAGCCAAAGGCAGAGGAAGCAGAAAGGGGACGGGAAAGCAATGGTGTGTGAATCTGGGGACAGAGTCCATCCTGGAAGCGACAGGAGCAGCTGCTCTTTTAATTTGTTCTGAAGTCGCTCTTCACTTCCCATAGAACCTTTTACCTCCTTCAAAACCATTTTCCTGGCTTTCATGTTCCCTCCCTGTCTCCTGCACTCAGCATTCTGAAAGAGGAAATCAGGACACAGATCAGGTACCTTACCAATGTTATTCGCAGTTCTTTGTGGAAAAGGGAGGTCTCCTGGTTCCTACTTTGGAACTCTTTTTATAAGACATGTCCAGTTATGCTCCCAATTGTACAAGATGTCCGAACCTGGATGTGTATGGGCCAAATTTTGCTGCCTTCTCTAAGAAGTGTGATGAAAAACAGCATCTAACTCATTAGACTGGGCTGTGCATACACATGAATTAAAGCAGTTTATGTGAAGAAGTAAACACAGCATAGACAAAATAGAGGACTAACAGAAGAGAAAGCACACACGCAATGAAATGATCGATGTGTATTTAGGGCCTAGAGATGGCCTATGTGTAGCTACTTTCACAACAAGAATGGTCTCAATTACTTATCCAAAAAACAATAATAATTGAAGTATTAAATCTATTACCTTCTCCAGCCAAGGCCAGGATAGCTCTTGACCTGGTCTGTTTCCCATCCGAGTTCTTATTTGAACAGGACTGAGAGCAGGATGACCACACCGTCCACTCGCTAACCACACAGTCCATTCGGCAGGGAATTTCACAAGCCATCCGTTCAGGGGGCGGTGGCACTGGGCAGAGACTCCCAGATACTTCATCTCCTGTAATACCAGTTAGAGACAGATGCTGATTTAATGAACACTCAGGTTCATGGCTCTCTCTATTATTTCAGTTTATCTTGGATGTCTTCATCTTGTGTCTAAACCAATGAAGCACAATATGGCAGTATCTTCAGCTATCCATAATGTTTATGTCAAGGAAAACTGCCTAGAGGTAATGTGGTATTTAGAAAGCTAGATAACATGGCAAAATTCTCATTTCTCATCCTTCATACGGACAAAGTGGGTTTCTTCTAGAAACAATTGAGCCGTGGATGGCGGGAGCTAACTATGGTTAACATGTTAATGACAGCCACATGGAACAAGTTTTCATTTGTCTTCAAAGTGGAGGTCAGAGTGGCCAGAAAACCACAGTTTATGCTGACCACCATTATCTACCCTATAAAGGAGAAATTTCATCATCTTAATTTTCTCTTGAGTGCTTTTACTTCTAAAGACATATTATCTAGCAAGATTATCATTTGATTTTGGAAACTAAAATGGAACGAGTCTGTTGCTGAAATTATATCTGTCAACAAAAGTTGAAAGCCAGTCTGAGATTCTCTCTAATACATTTGATAATCCTCCTTGAATAATCTAATTTCTAAGTCACATAATAACTATACTCAAAAATATGACACAAAACATACCAAATATCAAAGATTACCAATTTTGTTATTGACACAGTGCTTTTGTCTTTCTATAAATCATGTTCATAATCCTTTGATATCATATCCTGCTACAAAGTTTTTTCAGAAGCTGTACAATTAGGTAAGATCACATTTAACAATGAACAGATGTTAAGACTAATGGGATTATTTCTGAGTTATTTTCCATATCTCAAAAGATAACAGTGGTTTCTAGGAAAAAAAATCTTTCAGGTTATTTATTCATCATGATGATAAATTCCTTAGAGATAATAATTCAATCCTTATTATTCCCCCTTCCATTCACAGTCTCCTCGTAAAAACAGAGGACACAAAGAATAGAGACACCATTTATTATTTGAAATAACATCAAATGTGGAATGGCAGCTCCAGGAGATAGGCAGTTTTTGTCTGAGTGACTTTACAGCTTGAATTTCTCCTGTCATAATCAGTAGGACACAAAAATTAACTGCCTAGGGGGTATTTATCGAGCAAGTCCTTGTTGCAGTTTGTGTGTTTTGCATATTTTACACAGGTTTAGCATATGTTAATGCATCCTTAGAAGAAGCTCAAGAGGGCCAGCAGGATCCGTCTTAGCAGATAAGGATTCAGAGAGTTAGAGAGGTACACTGACTCATGGTTACCCAAGGCAAAGCTGGGAATCCCAGCTAAACACTCTGATTCCCGAACTTCCATTTTCCCCTTATCGATGCTTTCTCTAATTCCAAGGAGATGGATATTCTTTTTCTGAGGAAGTAAATAAAATAAGCTGACAGTCAGCAAGCCTGCCTGAAGGAGAAGACAGTGCATGGTGAATATCTGCATTCATATTTGTAAATGAGACTAGGCTCATTGCCCTTGAGGTACAAATAAAATTTTTCAAGCATATTATGAGAAGTAATAGAGATTCCAACAGATAATCAAGCTGAAAGATCAGTTCCAATCATTCTCCTTTCTGTCTCAATCTATTTTCAGGTTGAGTCCACACTGCGTACTCACCCCCTCTATACACACAGGAAGTCAGAGGGGCTTCTCATTCCCACATGCAGAAGCCAGCAGGCCAGAAAAAATACCCACCCTACATCTAATCAAAATTTAATTCCCACACTTGTGAATATGATTAACATAATTTTAACACAAAACATTCTGAAGCAATGGCTTGCAAAGAACCTTTGCAAGAGATAATCATAGGAGTTTTATTTTATTTTTTTAAAAAAGTGTGTTGGGAAGCAGGGCATCGAGAAAGACAAAGTTAAACAGAAATCTCATCTCTGAAAATGTGAGCAAACAGCAGACATTTCCCAGAAATCAAATGGAATGCAGTGCTTTTCCACCTTAGTCTGTCACTGACCATTCTTTATTATGTTATGTTAATGTTTTCAGGAACATCTTAGTAAAATAAATGGCATCTTTGTAAGTTTGTTTTAAGAAAATCTTATCTTCAAAGATTATAAAATGTGTAGTGAATACAATGGGATAAAAACACATGAGATCAATATTATGTACCTCCCTAGAGCTTGTATTAATAAAACACCTGAACTACACACATATTTTTAAAATTAAACCAAGTCCAAAAGTAAATGACAAGCTGTGAATGTATGATACAGAGGGAAAACATGGCCATGATTCAAGGCAGAGCTCCTACTGGGGCTAGTCAATGTCACAGTGTGCTTTTTAGGAGGCAGAGAAAGGCTGAGATAGAACATTCCAGGAAGGTGGCTCAGGAAAAGGAAGTATTCATAAAGAGACACATGTAGGAAAATAAAGGTATATTTATAGATAATGCTGATCACAGATGGAAAGAGAAGAATGTCCATGTTGGAAATTATTTGACATTACATCCTGTGAAAAAAAATTGCTTTACCTGCCTTCTTTAAGTTCTCAGTCCCTCTACCTTCTCATGACCCAGATTTGACACACTCCCCAGGTATCACATCCTCAGGCTCTCAGCATTTGCTTCAGGTCCTAAAATACTTTCTAAAACCAAAGCTTTCTCATGAAGTGATATACCTATTACCAGTGCAGTTAAATGTCAATATGCTCACCAATATTCTGATAGCTTGTCTGTATAGACTTATGTAAGTATGTGAACAATCAGATTAGCGCTGCTTTAAGGAAGCCAAGTTAATACTCAAAAGCAAACCCTGCAATTCTCAGGTATCTTAAAATATAAGAAACCTTGAGAAAGAAAGGCTGCACAGAAAATTCTAGGAACAATGTGTCCTAGCTAGTCACAAGTAAGTATTACACAGAGGATCTTAGCCACCAGCATTTATCCTCTTAAGGAGACCATTTAACTTCCTTTACCTTCTGTGATTTCATTATAATAATGAAATGAGAACATTCACCTTTCAGGGAGAGTCTAAGAATGAGGGATTACTTAGACAACAAACATAAATGAAATTGAACATATGGCAATCTCTCAATAAGGAGAACCCTTAAAAGATCTTAGTTGCAATGGTACAATGGTACATACACACACACACACACACACACAGAGAGAGAGAGAGAGAGAGAGAGAGAGAGAGAGAGAGAGAGAGAGAGAAGAGCCTTTTCATCTGAGAAATCTTGGGTTTTATGTTGTAACCATGGAGTACATGAGCTTTATCATTAATTTTGGATACAAATAACTACCAGCTATTTCACAGACAGGTTTACATGCATGATAGAGGGTATTTATAATCATCCAGCCCATTTTGTTGATCCAGTAGATTAATCCAGACCTTTCAAAAACCCAGTTAAAGCCCTTGTGTCTGAAACACTTACCCATGCCCCTTATCCAGACTGGTGTAATTATGTTTCCATTGCATACAGAAATCCACAGCAGGAGAAACAGCTAGGCTTTGCCATTTTCTTTCTCTTCAATGGATCAATGGGACGAACTGACTTTAGGCCTGTGTGGAACACACAGCCCCACAGAGGAGAGGAACTAAGCCATGAACTGATTATTCACAAGCCTAGATAATCTAATGTCATGATAAAATAGAGGTATGTTGGAGTGAATTTGGATTCATCTATCAAGAAAAATATAAAATTTCTATCAGCCTTCTCCAGTTTCCCTGAAATCAATGCTGTCACTCCTGATTAGATGTACTTAGTCTAGTTGGGGAATGGGACTCCTATGACCTCATCACTTAGTATTTTTAAAAAATTCAGTATGGTGAAATTCATATTACATAAACCAAACATTTTAACATAAACATTTTAGTGTTCTTTAGAAGACTCACAATCAAATACAACCGTCACTTCTCTCTGGCTAAAAAATGTTTTTATTCCTCAAACATTAAACCCTGAATGCATCAATTTCCGTTACTTCCTCCCTCAACTCCTGGAAACCATTAATTTACTTTCAGTCTTTATGCATTTACCAAGTCTACACATTGCATATACATTCAATCAAGTGATTTGTTACCTTTTGTGTCTGGCTTTTCTCATTAGTATGAGGAAGCTCATTCATGCTGTAGTATATTCCACTATTTCATCGCATGTTATGACTAGCATTCTATTACATATGTAACAGAATTTCTTCATCTGTTTACCTTTGGATGGTCATTTGAGGTCTTTCTATGTTTTGTCTGCTATGACTAATTCTGCTATGAATATACATGTCCACACACTTCAGTATTTTTTCCAGTTCTTGTAGGTTTATTCCTATAAATAGAATTCCAAAGTCATGTTCCTCACTGATTTTGTCTGCCTATGATTCTGGGGACAGTCCCACAGCTAGCCAGATGATGAGATCCTGGCTACAATGCATGCTGCTATTCTAATTCCCTACCCTAGTTAAAGTCAAAAGCACTTAGACCAGAAAAGGACTCTCAAATATGTTAATTTACTGAAAACCAGATGGTATTGTTAGTGTGTTTATCAGTATTTTAACACTGAGCTACATCACTGACTAGTTTAAAAAGGTATTATTTTGATATAAATTATTGCTAAGGTTTCTAAGTTGGATTCTAATTTGGGATCTTCTTTTCTCTGTTTCCTAAGTAGCTAGGATTATAGGTGTACACAAACATACCTGCTCTCAGTATTATTTAAGAATGCTTATTTTTCCATTTCCATTGTATATACTGATTAAAGATAAACTGAAAATATATGGCAGGCTCTTTGTGGCTACTGATCAAGAAACTATTTAAACCAAACACTAATGTAGCTACCATACATTGGAATTTTTCTACCAGACTAATATACTTAAACTATATAAATCTATAACCCTATGCCATTCAGTAACTGGAACTTAATATGATAAAGTATTGTCCTTTTCTACAACAATGAACACACAAACAACACAGTCAAAAAATCTTGCTTTTCCCAAAGTAGACTACAAATGCCCCAAAACAATTTAATTTTTTTTAAAGGAAAAAACAAAGTTGTGGACAAAATAAAATATAAGCAAAATATTCAGTATTATATGAAACACAGGCATTTGGTTACACAAATCTGAATCTCCCTTACTCTTCCAAAAATGATACTCACTGGCCACTTTATAGATATTTCTTCTTGTATATTACCATGCCATCTATGGAAAATAATGAAGCCATTATCAAAAATACTCTACATATCATAAAATTTTATATTCTACTTAAATCTCAGAAATGAATGCCAATAAATGTTGATTACATGCTTGTGGACAACTGGGCAAGATATCAATAGACCATGCAGAATAAATTTAGTGTAATTCACATGTGTTTACTCACAGAACTTAAATCTAAATGCAACCTCCTGAAAAAGCAAGTAGCCTCTGGCTACTTTTGGACTACGATCCTAACTAGATCAGGAAATGTTTAAATTTCAATGTGATAAAATACAGTGCTAGAGATCAAGGAAGATCTTATTTTCAACGTCCTAATATTGCCAGTATTATGATCACTAATCCTGCTTGACAACTTCAGAATTCAAAACTTTTATATGTATCTATTTTACATATAAAGAAGAGAAATAAAGATGTTTGATGGTCATTATACTGTTAACAATAAGAGTACCAACAGCTACATTGAGATAACAATAGCATCTAATATTTAGGAAGTCTTACAGGAGGCTCATATCAGCAGCAGTGGTTTTTGGCTATCCCTGTTAACATCATGTGTTTGGTACTATTGCTACCGGAGGTACAGGGAGGTTTAAAAACTTGGTTTATATAAACTTGATTTTTAAAAACATGATTTTTAAAACTATGCATCTCATGACTAAGTTAAGCCTGTAATAGATCTGTAATATGTTATAGTTTTACCCATTCTTCTGTGCTGTCTTCTAGTTTATATCTTGGATTTTTTTTCTTCCTTTCTATTTCTTTAGATGATCACAAGCCATAGGAAACAGAGAATATACTCTCAGGTCACTAGTAAATGAGCACAGCTATGTTAGCCCAACAGTGTTCTGATTACCTGGTCAAAACACCATAGGAGAGATTGGCAATGATTCAAAAGATCAAGAAGATAAGACTATGAGGAAGAACATAAAATGGAGTGGTGAATGGTGAAGAGAATCCCAAAAGGAAATAGGGAAATTCAGCAAATTAATCCAAAATGAGAAAATAACACAGAAATCTTGGGAAAATGAAGTAAAGATGTAAGAATGTTAACAAGACAAAAAGCAGTGAAATTCTAATTGTTGATGATAAGAGGAAGGACAAACAGAAATGAAAAACAAAGACTACAATAAAACTGAGAGAAACCTCAATAGAAATGCTGAAAAGATGGTGTTATAGGTTAGAAATAGTAATAGATGAGCAAAGAATGATATATTCGGTATAAACATGTTGATAATGGGCAGGGGTTGGCTGGAATTGCATCTCTGAAGCAGTCAAGTTGCTGCTTTCAGAAGTCTTAGGATCTGAGTAGTTCCCAGGTCCTACAGCTTAGAATAACATCAAGATACAGAGAACGCTTTGATCATGGAGAAAACATCCAGCAGTATAGTATAGTCTACATGTATCAACTCAGCTGCCTCTTGAAGCATTAATAAAAGAAAACATACATGACTCTTGGATGTCAGATCCCAGTGAATTACACAATCCATGCATTTAAAATTCACTACAGGATGGCTCGGCATTTAACAGCATACATAGCTCTTCCAGAAGACCTGAATATGGTTCCTTGGACCCAAATCAGGTGGTTCACAACTACCTCTAACTCCAGTTCTAGGGTATCCATCACCTTCTTCTGGCCCCCACTTGGAACTACGCTCAGGTAGTATATATGCACACATACACATAATTTTTAAAAAATCGTTAAAATTCATAGCAGTTCCAGGATATAGTGGCTGTCATTGTGTCTACTTTGCAGATGAAGACCATGAGTTTTGGATAAGTTAAGTAACTTGTGCAAGGATAAATGGAAGCAGGATGACAGAGCTCGGATGTGAACCTGGAAGCCAAGCCCTGGATTCTGTGTCTTAGTCACGATGCTCTGATGTCCTCCCCTGACTGATGTTCAGATCTTCTGCTTTCTCTCAGAATATTGTCCTCCTCCCAATCTCTTCTCCCCTGCCCCCATTTCTTCTTGGAAGTCCAGTGGAAGGTCAGTCCACCGTAAGAATATCACATGAATATTCTACTGATGTGACTCAGGAATCAAGGAGTAGGCTACAATTGATCAAAGAGAGTCACGTGAAATGTGAAAAAGGTCTCAGTGCTGAAGCACCTCATTTCCTTTTGTCTAGTAACATTCTCAGGGAAATAATCACTCTTTTGTATATGTATAAATATTTGAAAATTGTATGCTAAGATTTAACTGGTAATCCCCCAACTTTCTGTTTTAAATTAAAATTTGTATCATTTGAACTCACAGCTCTCTGATTGGTCAAGTAAGTGCAGGGCGAGAAGGCATTTGTTCAAATTAACAGCACCATGTAGCAAAACTAGATCTTTCTGGAGTTCATATAGTCTTACTAAAAAAAAAAAATTATCCCTCCTTCCTTTGTTTTTTTAGTCCAGATCTCTGAGGAATATGAGTGTGTTTGTGGTGGACTTTCTTGGGACTTTCACTGTTCCTCTAAAGGAGTTATTTCCATCAACTCATCTTTGTAGGTCTTCACTGACTCGTAGAAGTCTCTTGGGGTCCTGCCACAGTTTCAGATTTTCTGGTTCATACACACTGACACCTGGCTGAAACCAAGTTCTGGCTCTTGAACTAGTCAACATTTTACATCCTACATGGATATGTAGAGGTTTGGGACTCACTCCACAGAAGCAAGCCAGCTCAAGCTGTTCTGTGCCTAGACACTAGATCACATTCATTAGATCACATTCTCTGTCTTTGCCTACCTTTCACCTATTATAAATCTCCACATTCACAACTCTTCACCATGCCTTCTGCATACTGAATAAGAGGGAAGCATTTACTGTCCTCTCCACATCTTCCCAGTGCTCCTCCAGAGAACCAGACAATGTAAGTGCTGGCTTCTGCTAGCATTCTGGGACTTGTGGCCTTCCTTTTCGATATTCAAAGGATCTCCCATATGTTTAGTTCATATATATATATATGCGCCTATTTTTCTTGGATTATTGTGTCATGTCTGAAATAAGGTTCAAGATTTCATTTTTGGCCCTGACTAAAAGCCTATTTGTATTCAAAGCAAAAAAATGTCATAACTTGATCCAGGTGTGGTGGCATACCCCGGTAATTTCCTAACATTCAGGAGATGAAGGCAAGAGGATCTTGCGTTCAAGGCCAGCATGGGCTGCATAAGGAGTTCTAGGCTAGCCTGAGTTACATAGTAAGGTCTTGTTTCAAAAAACAAAACAAAACAAGAGTCATTTCAACTTTTCAAGACTGAAGGTAGAGCTTAACAGGGGAAGGAAAATTGTCCAGAGAGCATAGAAAATCAAAGATACATCTGAAAATAGGATAGTGCTACCTACTGAATGTGAAAGCCAAGTTTCTCATCAGAGTTTTACAGGAAAACTGTGTAATTTAAGACAAATGAAAAAGAATAATAATAAAAAAAACCAAACACATGTCCTCTGTTACATGGTACATGCTTCTTAAGAAGGGAAATCTGAAATAGCTAGGCAGTACAATTTGAAATACAGAGTTTTACTTTCTTTATTGTTGCTTACTTTTTGTGAGACAGGATCTTCTGTAGCAGTGGCTGGCCTCAAACTCATCATGTGGCTGAAGATGACCTTGAATTACTGATTTTCCTGTCTCCACTTCCCAAGTGCTGGGACTACAGGCATGTACCACCATGCCCTGTTAAATATTTAAATGAGGAGCCCTGACACTTGGTCAGAGTTGTCTTTGACACGTAACAAGATATGATCTTGAAAACTGTTAACTCCCTCAGGCTCAGTGTGAGAAAGGCGCAGTAACTGCCATCCCAGGTTCTGCTACCAGGGCTGGTGATAGATCAGAGAAGCTAACGCTAAGTCATACTTGGAAAATTGAAAAGTAGAATTTATACATAATGCGTCTTTTTATTATGGGTGAAAATGAGAAAATAAACGGTATTCCAATAGAAAAATGATCTAGATTGTGTCCTAGGTGGGAAAATACCAAAGGAATGCAATTATTTTGAAATCAGTAGCATGATCACTCATTTCGTCTCTAGTCAGATGATTAGCAAGCTGTGTGGAAAAGGATTTAGACCAGCTTCAATAAGAGGTACACCTTCAGAGAACACTTCAAGTTTTACCTGCAAGTTTGTTTAATATTTGAAAAAAAAAATTAATGTTTTTAGGTCGAACTGGACAAGTCGGTAGAGTAACCTGATAAACAGTTTAAACATATCAGTAATGAATTATCATTTCTTTCTGTAATTAAACTCTAGGAGCATAATTAAATGCTTGTATATGGAAAATACATTATAATTTATTTAACTACCTCATTGCAATTGTACAATTGAGAGATTTTCAATTTCTTTAAATAAAAATATGCAAAAGGCATTCCTGACCACACCATTGATAATGTTCCTCTAAATATATCTCTAGAAGCGGAAAAAGTAAAGTCATGAGGTGTGAACTTTACAAATTCGTCAAGAAAATTGTTGTAAGTTTGCTTTTCCCACGATTATTTTTATCCATAACTTTTTACATTTCTATGCAGAAATTCACTCTCTACTGCACAGCTCTGTGTGTTTCAGCGAATGCACAGCCTGGTGTAGACATCCCCAGGCAAGTTGTAGAGCAATTCTATCATCACAAACAAAAATATCACAATTTCTAGTGCTACTCCTCAGTCCTAACCCTGGGCAATAATCGATCTGCTTTCTGTCCCTTTACTTTTGCTTCTTCCCCAAGAATGTCATGCAAATAAAATTATGCCACCTGCATCCCTGTGGGTCTTACTTCTTTTGCTTAGCAAAGTGCGTAAGGGGTTCATCCACACTGCTGCCGCTTATCAATAATTTATTCCTTTAGGTGCTGAGTGGTGCTGCTTTATGTGGATGTAGCATACTTTGCTTATCTGTCTCTCTGTGGAAAGGAATTTGGGTTGGATCCAGGTTTTTGTGATGAGGAATAAAGCTGCTAAACAGGTTTTTGAGCGAATGTGTTTTCATTTCCCTTGGATAAACAATTAAGGAGGAAATGCTGAGTCATAAGTTGATTTATAAGGAACTGACAAATGACTTAGCAGCCTTTGCCTTGCCATGAGGAAACTGTGGGCCTTCTAGTCACTGTAGCAGCACTTGGTATATAACCAACTATTTGTCTGTTCTTTATCTACTGTCTTCTTAGAGGTGTATAGTGATAGTATACAATACTGCAATTGTAACTTGCCTTTTCCTGACGGTCTATTGTCTTAAACATTTTCATGAACTCATTTTCCATCAAAATACCTTTTTTGGTGAAGGATCTTTGCAAATCTGGCATATTTTAAAATTATGGTGCTTGTATTTCACTGTTGAGTTTTGAAAGTTCACAAAACATTCTAGATAGAAATCCTTTGTTACATACACTTTGAATTTTCAAAGTCAATGTTCTTTTTTAAGATTCTATTTATTTTATTTCGTGCGTATGAGTCTTTTGCCTGCACTTATGTAAATGTACCATTTTTACTTGGTGCTGGTGGAGGCCTGAAGAGGGCATCAGATTTCCTGGAACTGGAGTTAAGGACGGGTGTCAGCTGCCATGTGGGTGCTGGGAACTGAACCTGGGTTCTTTGGAAGAGCAGCAAGAGCTCTTAACTATGGAGCCATCTATTCAGCTCTACTGAATGGTTTTTCTTTTTCTTTTCCTGACTACATCTTTTATAGAGTAAGTTTTACCTTTACCAAAACCTAGTTCATCATTTTTTTTCTCCTTTGGGGATTAAGCTCTGGGAATGTATAAAGATGTTTTAGAAAAATAAACTGTCAGGAAGGTATGGGAAGACATATGGAGAGATTTTGTGCAGTGTATATGTACGTGTTCATGTGTTCACATGTATGTATCCACATATGTACACACGAGTGTGAGGCCAAATGTAAATATTGGGTGTCTGTCTTGATCACTCTAAACATAACTTTTGAGTCAATATCTCTTACTCAAGTTAGAGACCACTGATTTGGCAAGATTAGGTGACTGGAGAGCCCCAGGGGTCCTTCTGTCTCAGTCTCTCCAGCACTAAGATAATAGGTATGGGCCACCACCCTGGGGATCTGAACTTAGATTCCTCATGCTTGCAGGGCTAGAACTTTAATGGTTAAGTTATCTCTTCAGACCCAGGAAAATATGGTTTGCTGCAATAAAGAATGGAAACTTAAAGAATTTCTTAAGTTTGGGTGGAAAGGATTCTCCAGTCAGGATTTCTGAATGTGTAACCCACACCAGCCTTTCACATGTGGTATTAAAGCACAATTTTTCCACTTAAAAAACTTACTGATATAACAACTGAGGGTCCAGCATCATAAGATCCTGACAGCTGCAGTGATGTAATGAAATTTGCCTCCAATTTAAAACAGTATTCATGTAGTTTCCGTTTAATATAGTGTATCACTGAATAGGAGACTTGTCTTCTTACATCAGACTAGCACAGTGTCAGTTACCTAGAATATCTTCACAAATTTTGGCCAAGGGAATAAATAGTAGGTAAAAGAAAATATGTTGGCCTATTTGTAATGTTTTCAAAGCACTGTGTTCACCTCAACTTCTTTTAGGTTGTTAGTTTTTTTCTCTCAAATTAACTGATAGTCAGTTTTGCACAGTGGACTTTGGAGTTAGATAACAAAACCTGTCAGTTTTTTACCAATAATGTACAAATGTTGAGCATTTTTCTCTGATGCGGTTTTAACCATTACTTATGGTGGTCTTTTGTTTCTGTCTTTTTTTAAGTAATAAGATTGAGTCTGTATATTTTATTACAGAATTGCATTACAAATGTTTTTAATCGTGTTCTATTTTTTTCAGTCCGAAAGTGCCATGCCAGTTCTTTATATAGTATATCAAAGTTCTCTCAAAATACTCATCAGGGGAATAAGGCTATGGACGAACAGTCAGCATGATTGATATTTTGATGTCCTAGACATTATTTTGCATAAGCATGAAGTCAGATCATTTTATGTACAGGGATTTGATGTTTGGTACTCTACATGTTCAGTGTTGGTATATTTACTTATAAATTTATTTTGTTTTAATTTTTATCATGTAGCATACTACCTTGGTCACTGTATTATAATCTGTATTTGTATATTTCTTTACATTAAAATATTTAAATAAAATGCTTAAAACCTAAAAAATCCCTCCTCTGCACTTATTAGCTAACAGCATTTAAGTTCTCTGTGTTCAGTGTTTTCACCTGTCCATGGGGTACTATTTCACAGAAAGACTTTGAGATAAGAGTACTTGTTACATAACACTCTCACTCATTGGTTACTATAAGAATTCACTCATTGGTCCTAGAAGAAGAATTCAATAAAGCCCCAAGAAGGAAGCCTGTTGCAGCATAATAATTACTATAAGCATCTGCATAATATAACTGTGCTATATTCAAAGTAACAGAATGTTTATATTTCTACAAATTTACATTCTCAAGCTTCTGGGAAGTCTGCCTTTGAATAAAGTACATAAAAGTAAATGAGGTTACCTTTTTCTTGAGTTGTTAGTTTATATTTTGGGGGATGGGGTGCTCAGTAACATGCTTGCTACATGTCTGCTACTCTAGCAACTACATTCACAGTTCTTGCATTTGGATGTATTATAGGATGTATGAAGAATAAGTACAGCTCATCAGCATGTGAGAATTCTTCCCAGGAAGGAATCTGCAAAGACAGAGAATATGAAAACGAACACATTCCCTCCACTTTATAGTTCTTGGAGGATAACAATAATATTTCATGTTCTTCTTTAAAAAGCACTATGGACAGATTTTCTCATATCTTGTCCCTTGGCTGTTAAACTGTGCCTACCACATTTTGTAAACCAAGGCAGAGAGCTAAGTACTAGTTTCCTATGATATTGAGGAATTAAAAACACAAAGCTACATAACTTTAGTGAGGGTTCATTGTGGTAAACGGTACTATATGGTTGTTCTAATTTGATTTCTGTGCTGTTAGAACATGCTGGCCAAAAGTGACTTAGAGGAAAGGGTTTGTTTAAGTTATAGGTTACAGCCATCACTGAGAGATGTAGGAGCAGGAACTCCAACAGGAACTTGAAAGCAGGCCTGTTTGCTATTCCACACCACATTACCTCACTGACAGCATATACCATGGAAGAACACTACTCATGGCTGCATCCTGTACCCAAGCTTAGCTTGCTCTCTTCTAAACCCAGGACCACCCCTGTAATGGTGGGACCCTCCTCTACAATAAACATCCAGGAAATCCCACAGGGATGCCAAGAGGCCAATCTGATCAAGGCAGTTTAATTGAAGCTCTCTGCTTAGGAGACTCAAGATTTATCAAGTTGAGAGTTCAAGCTAACTGGGACAATAATTCTATCATCAAAATTTTGGGAACTAATTAAGACCCTAAAATAATGATGGCATGTTGTTTTTTGCAATTTGTTTTGCAAACTTACTTCAGATATGGAATTACCATATCATAGACTAGAAAGAGCGTAAACTGATGCTCAGTTTATCCAGATATGCATTAGAATTTGAGATCGAACCCAGTAAACAGAAAATTAAGCTTTTCAAAACTTATATCAGTCATCAGTGAAATGAAGCAAATGTGAAAAATAACAGCATCAAATGAATTAAGCAGAAAATCATTAGGAAATGGAATGGCAAAAGTATGAACACTAGAAATAATGAGTCCAATAAGACAGTGTCAACTAGAAATCTGCACACACAGTGAGTAAACATCTTTCCACCCCAAACCAATGACACAGATGCAAGCAGATTTCTATTGTGATTGTTAAGTAGTATATGCCTCCAGCGCTCCCTTAAGACTCACCATGCTGCCATTTTGTATTGAAAGAATTCTCATTTGTCAGTTGCCCTAAACAGATCTGTTAATCATGACAATAACTCAAATTAGTACTGATATTTTTCTAGTCAATTTAAAATAATTCAGACAAAAGGCTGACATTAAGTTTAAAAATATAAATAAAATACACTAGAAGGTAGGAATAAAAGGACTAAACTGAATCAAAATTTTCAAAACTCCAAACATCTTCTGTCATGGCCAAATTTTATTCAGTACTTCATAATAGTGACATTTAATTCAAACAATATGCTCAAAGGAGCAAAAGATGAAGAACACAGACATCTGAAATCTGTGTTCTCCTTTTTCTTCTATATTGAGACCAAAAAGGAATATGTTCTTACTTCAAAAAATAAATATTATTACATTGAATGTCGGTGTTACTTAAGAGGTCAAGTTCTTAATTACATCATTAATAATTATGCTGACAGCTGCTGCCTGCAAGACATGGTTTCATTGGAAGCAATTTTGGAACATTAGACATATCTGATCATTTATCTTATTCCAACTGGTTTGCTGGTTGAAAGAAATAATTTTCTCATCCTTCTAGATTGTTAGACTAGTACTTATCTTGTTATTTGTACATAGGCATTTAAGTCCCAAGATACATCAAACATCTGACTGAAACATAAAATTATATATAAAATCATTATTGCATTTGCTTGTTCAGAAGAAATAATGCATCATATAAACTTCTGAATGCACTGTGCCTAAAACAGCACCAGGCTCATAGTAAGTATTTAATAAAAGCCAACTGAATGGAACTCAGCATAATCAAGCTTAAAGAGATGATTAGCATCTGAGACATTTTTGACAGGCAGACAGCAAGTCTGAATAAGAAAATCGTTAAGTGTGAATGTGTGCCAACATCAATATGTCTGATCAATGTCTTACGACTATTGGTAAAAGCAGTTTTTAAGGCAAGCAGACCTTGATTTGAAGTCCAGCTGGCTCATAATAATTGTGTCTCTGGGCAAATTATTTCTTTTCTTCAAATACTGGCTTCATCATTTAAATATGTAAAAGATTCTCTATCACTAGAGTTATGTGATGATTAAATAAAGTAACATTAAAGTAGCATACATATTACATGAGTACTGATGATGATGGTGGTGGTGCTGGTAGTGATGATGAGGGTGGTATGTCTATCAGCTTCCACTAATGCTTTCAGATTTTGCTTAAGTTTATTGTAAATGCAATCCAGTCTGTGAAAGATTATTCTAAAGTAGGGAAAGAGAAGGAATAAGGCTGGGAAATGATGGATATAGCAAAAGGCATTTATACATAGCTTCCTGGGGCACCATCTTACTTGACAGTGTGCTGGCTTTGGCTGTTGGATTCACTGGTCTAGGATTCTAATTTTGCTAGCAATAACAGTCCGTTAGCATCCAATTCCTCAGGGGGAAATGCTGAGAGAGATGCTAGATGACAGAAGGGCCATGTCAGAAGGAAAAATTTTCAACAAGGGCTCTCATTTAGGTAATCAAAAATGACGGAAAATGCCAAGACAGAAGACAGTAAAATTTTACAAGAGTTAAATTCCCATTACGTATATACTTCTGGGAACCTACAGAGGGGGGATTACCCTGAGGCAACTGAAGGGGACTGGCAGTGCTAGCTGGCTGAGATCCATAAAAGCAGGAACTCTGCTCTTGGCAGTCTGCACCCTGATGCACCACTTCACTCACAGACCTGGCCTGACGAATCGTTCCTCTTCTAGCCTGTGGATCTCAGCCAAGCTCAGAAAACCACATATCCTTTCTCTGTGAAATTTCACAAACTGTTAACGCTTAATCATCATCCTGTTCTGAACATGCAGCCAAAGCTGAGCCAACTTACAAGATCCTTGCTGACATGCCAAGTCCATTTCTGGACAGCTGGGCATCATGGGGCACTTCTTCCCAACTCAGAAATAATTGCATAGTGCTTGCTGCTAGGCTATAAGTGAAGTTCTTGTGATTTTGTACTTATGGAATTTTAGCAAAGTAGAAAGAGAAATCTGTTTCCTTTTTCTCATTTATTGTTTTTCCTAAAATCTCAAGTCTGTCAGAAATAATTTGGGTTCATTATTCCAAATTGATATGTATAAACAAAAGAGTATGTGTGGTAAGTTTACCTCAAAAATGAAAAATAAGTCCCAAAGTTAGAGAAAGCAATATTGTTTCTCTAGCTTAAGAAACATTCTTCAATTCTCTACACTATTCAGTTATTATAATGGGAGAGAATATCCTGGGAACTGCTTTTGGCAGAATTCTTTTATACCCATATGTGGGAAGAAATAAGTATGCAAACAGAGAAAAATATTAAAACTTTCAGTGTTAATCTATATTTTAAAAGCCAAGCCTATTTTGACAAACTTTCAAATATGGAATGCATGAAGCTCATAAAATATATATGAGCATGATTACATTACAGTTTCTAATTTATTTTTCCCCTCACAAAATTCTACCTTTGAATTCTTATTTATTATGCCTTTTATTCAATTGAGAACTCAGGCAGAAAATACAATAAAGCTTTGCTAATTTCATAAAATATTGAAACACTGACATTGCAAATAGAATTTCACTGTCTTAATGTACTTCTGGGTCTATCTCATAGTTTAATCTAAAAACCTATTTAAGGGATGCATAATTTCCTAGGCCTTATTCAGATAAATTACTTTTAGTATCTTAGATAAGAAATATTTAAAAATTGGAAATGCCATTTCTAGTTGTTCAAAAGTGGCAAAAACTTAAGCCACGAACATTAAGAAATTAAAGCAGACAACGAATGTGCCTAACATCTTGATATCACCCTCCAAAGTATGTCTTTTGCCCTCTTGTAAGCTTTAGACAGAGTCAAAATAGTCTTCCCAATAAATAAAGATGACTTCTGTGTGGTTATGATTGATAGTTTTTCAAAAGAAAACATTTGCCATGTTTGAACATCTTACCTAACAGGTCCCCTTCCACTTTTGAAGGCATTGGGGATTTGCAGACATGCTCTTTTTTTAACAACCTTAAATAGCATGCTATATATTATGTAAGCATATTGTAAATTCAAGCAGATTTGTAAAGGACAGGAGGGGAGTGATAACTGTAGAAATAATGGACATTTCATAAGGCTTTATAAAGAGCCATGTGATGTGTCAGTGTCTAGCTTTGGCAACAAGATTTGCCTAATGCTGTAATCTTGCCTGGAGTACGACTGCATTGGGCAAACCTTTATCACAAGTAACTCCTCCTTCTGGAGGGCTTGATTATCTTACTTTCAGAGTATATTTGGCATGTTTAGCATCTTTATCCTTTATAGAAGTGGATGAGAAATACTTCAGTAAAAATTCTCGCATTTATCTTTATTTTGTACTGAAAGTATGTTTTTTACAATTCAATTTTTATTGTATACAATCCTAGAGACATTTATAAAAGTTGATACTCCCAAAGTCTCCAGTTCCATTTGGACCATGGTACCTGATATCAACAACCCCCAAGTCTAAATACAGGGAAGAGAGTTACAGGTGAAGGTGTACGACTAGGCATGGTGACCTATTTGATTATCACTGGGTAGCTATGATCTCCTTTGGTGTCAATGAATGTGGTAAGGACCCCAGGTCCTGAGACTGGCTGAGACTGTTATGACCAAGATCAAAATTTCAAATATGTTTCTTGATAGGTATTAGCTACAGAACTTGAGTGAGAATAACCCTCTAACTCTCTGCTTCACTCTTTAGACATTTTTAATGTTAGCAAATAATTATATATTACATTAATTATACATAATTATCTACTTATATATAAGCACATATATACCACTTAACACTTAATATATCACATTATAGTTTGTTTGTATTATACAATAATCTATTAACTTACATTATAATTTGATGTGTAAGCTACTTTTTATAAATTAATCTTAGTATTAACAATAATAATTAATTAACAATAAATTAATCTAACAATTATAAACAGTGATATATATATAGAAATATAGGCTATTTTACAGTGCAATACATAGCAGGCAATATCATATATTGTATTAGTAAATGTAACAGTGTATATTATAAACCACTTTATATAATACACATACTAGCATAAACATAATATGCAATTATCTGCTAATAGTAAAATACCAAGCTGGGGGGACAAGGTTGTGACATTTAATACTAGAGATATTGAAAATGTGTAAATATTTGATATTCATCTATCTATCTATCATCTATCTGTCTATCTATCTATCTATCTGTCTATCACTAGAATACAAACACAAAATAATACAGTCACAGAACACACTGAGGCCCAAGAATGCACACTTGAATGCTCCAAGTATACTAATATTCCTTAGTGTATCACAAATGACTTCTCAGTTTCCTTCAAATTCAGACTTTAAAAATATGAGTATATGATCCATTTTCTCTCTAATAGTTTATTGGCACAGAAATTGGCTTACAGAATGTAGAAGAATTTCTGCTTAGGCAGATGCTGTAAGTCTAAGACTAAGTTTGAACCACATTCCTGTCCCTGAACCTTTATTTAGGGATCAGCAGTTGAAGCAAGAATTGTGCCTCTTATTTGAACTAGACCACAATTTCATATCCACTGTTCTCCCCCAGTCTGATTCTTTATCATGTCTTTTTTGTTCCTGAAACCATTCTCAAGCCTTGGAGTGTCATTCTACATATTAAACATACTCACTACTCAGTTTAAAATGCTTTACATTTGTGAGGGATTAGGAGCTGCCTTAATCAATGAAATTTTACAAACATGATAAAAATGGTATTCTTTGTCGATTAAAGAAAATGTCAAGTTTGAGATAAGACTTGCCTTCTACTATTTAAGATTGCCTTATCAGTCTTCGATACTCTCTACTTTGAAAGTCCTTGGTCCCACTCCAGACCATACTTAAATTTACTTTAAAATTATTCTAAAAACCCTTTTCTTGGCCACATTTTCAATTACCAAGTATGATGAAAATGTTGACGAATCAAATTAGGCTTTGAACAATTTTTAAATACTCTAAAATCTTGCCAATATAAAATTTTTCTTATGAACATTTCCCCTAAATTTGATGGGATAAATGGTTTTACATCATTGACGTGAGTTCTGAAAACATAATTAATAAAATGCCTACTCATTTACTTATTATAAAATAGATTCATCATCAACAACAACTACAAAATACTATCATATCTTACAAAAACAAAGGTACAAACTGACGAGAATCAAGGGTAAGGAATACAGAAGTAATACAGTTTTACATAAAATATAGCATTTAAAGATAGTTTAAAAAATGAGTATTTACATATTTTGTTTATTCACTTATTTATTCTGTGGTACCAGGGACTAAACTGAGGACCTCATGTGTTCTAGGCAAGTTCTCTACAACTTAGCTATATCCATAGCCCTGAAGTAAGTATTTAACATGATGAAACAGTTAACAAAATTGTAGTCCCTCCAAGAATGTTATTTCTACTCTGATACATTATTGAAAATTTCAATTTGATTTGATGGGTATGATTAATTTGTCTAGCTCCAAGATGGCAAATTCTGTCCCTCTTTCTCTCCTAAGGCACAGAGAATGTACTCAATAAAAATGTTAGATAAATGGATGAAGGCTAATGTTCATTATTAAATTTTTTACATACTCTAACAATGGACAAGGGCTCAGGCAAATGCCTTGAAATACACTAGGAAATAATCATAAGCACAACAGAAAAACAACAAAAAAGAAATTTGTGAAACATTTAACTATTTACCAAAAATATCCACACACCATGGACACATTGGTCCAACATCCTCATCACAGGTAGGGACCTCACACACAGCAGACCATGTTCCAGCCACCCTTAGTACAGTAGAAGCATTAGTAGTGTAATTATGGTAAGTAAACTGACCCAAGAGATCAGTTAGGTTGCCTCAAGTCAGTTCACCAATAAACATGGCTTTTTCTTCTAAGGTATCATTAATTTACTAAAAATTTAGGTAAATAATTAAGGTACACTATAACATTAAAATAAACTTATTAAAAAGGAAATTATAAAATGTTTAGATAAACTTAATGATGAATTTTTATAGGAAACAATGGCTTTATTGAGAACATCTTATGTTTGAGACATTAAGTGAACATACATATGACATGTTCTTTCTGAGTGAATGAGTGAATGTGTGTGTGTGTGTGTGTGTGTGTGTCGGTGGTGGGTTAATGGTTTTAAATGGCCTATTCCACAGTCAGTTTATGACAAACAATTGAACTGCAAAGAACTTTCTCCTAGCTAGTACCTAACTTTGTTTCTTATGCAAATATTACTTCTTTAATTAGACTGAAAGTTATTTAAGGTTATTCAACATCTGTGAAATACTAAATGCTAGAGAAGTGTTTTTAAATAATAGATTCTCTAAAATGTTCACTTAAAAAATTTACTGATATTGGCCCCCCAAATTACACAGGCTATTGCCACAGCCCTTGATTGCCTCTAAGAATTTGAAGTTAAGTCTCTATTGCTGAAAACAGGACATACTTCAGAGATCAGATTTGGAGCAATGGAGCTGGAATTGACCTAGAAGTAACTTCCCCTGAAGGCTAGCTCTCAAACCTCTGGAAGGCACTATGCAAGCAGCCAAGGGAGAAGATCAATTGATGGCCAAACACCAGCTTCATGATCAAATAACCACATTGATAACTGACTGGTACAGCATTCAACCCTGGGGCAGTAGTGGCACTTTTATCTTGGGGGTCAATCAATGGCTACCTTATTAGATTCAGAGTCCACTCAATGGGAGGAAACTAATGTGTGGTACTGTAATCATAGCCACAATACACATAGCTGAAGAAGTCTTAGATCTTAAAGAAAAATTCCCAAGGCTGTCACATTCCTAGGCTAATGTAACTTTTTACTAAGTGCAAAACATGTATCCTTATATATCCAGTCAAGTATCCCAGTCACCACTGATGAAAGAAACTTCTGTTGCACCAGGAGGAAACTATTACAGAATACCACACTGGTCACACAGAAACATTGTTCATGCCTAAGGTGGCCCATCTACCCTGCAGCCTCTACGCCCAAGGTTTATGCAATATGGAACAAGGGGTATAGAGGACACTAATGAATCTCAGCTCTCATTAATGAAGCTCTGTCATGCAACAGAGGGCCAGTAAAACAAAAGGTCACAGATGGCCAAAGAATGGATAGTGCCTGGACAGAACTCCTGTATTAAGTTTCACTCACCCAAGGCTCAGGGGCCATTTTGGAAGATGGGGAGGATAGACTGTAAGAGCCTATGGGGGGCATGACCAGGTGGAAAGAGAATCCTACAAGCTCTGGGGTCCTACACATATGAACCTACAGAAATCGTTTCAGCATGCTCAAGACCCATGCACACTCAAGCAGACAAAAACCCACCATGGAACTGGAGAAATGTGTAGCAGACCCCAATCCTTGATGAGGAAATATTGGCAACTGATTACTATTAGGTGAGGATAAGTGATGAACTCTGGAAAGGCTGATTAGACTTCAGTGAATGAGCCTGCACTGAGGAACATTTGGGGACACTAACTGGACACAATAGACCTTAACACAGATGAAAGAATGTATGGATTCCAGTTGCAGGGGCATGGGAGGAGCTGCGGGGGGGGGCATAAAGATGATTGAGACTGAGATATTCTGTATGAATTATAAAACCATTCAATTAAAAATTACCTATATCTAGGTGGGGGAAGCAAAAAATAAATAAAACAGTTAATATTCCTAAAATCAATAGAATTGAAGATTTGAAGAAGCAACTGTATTCTAAGTTCTCTTTTTTATCCAAATGAACTTTTCTGATAACCCTTCAAAATATATGAAAGATAGATAAAGAGTTCAAAAGTCCTTTGACATTCAAAATCCTGATATATCTAAAGGGCTAAATGCCATCTTCTGAATTACTAAAAAAAATCTTTAACTAGAACACAATCTCATTAAATGACATAATGCAGAAGAGAACATAAAAGTTGTACACAAGGAATGTTAAACACTTTCAGAAGAAATTAATGTTTATAGCTGGAGTCTTTGATATTCTTCTCATCTCTATTTAAATGCAGTTTAAATGTATTACTATACATCAAACCAAGCTAGCCTAGTAATTTGTTATAAAATGCTCCTATTCAGAGTTTATAAAGATTTGACAATAATTTATAGGTGTTTTAAGAAGAGATTTATTCTTGAGTATTTTGAATGCTTCAATTTGAGATAGAAAAATAAAGAAGCTCCTACATGACTCAGCAAACCCTCAAATCAGTCTCAATAGCTCATTTTAAATGAATATATATGTATCCATACATGAACATCATTTTGTAGAGAACTTGTTTTCTTCATTTATTGTTGATCTCATTATTCCGTTTTGCCAAGTATACGTGCTCAAATTTAAAGAAGTCTGTACCTGTGGGTATGTGTTTGTATGGCAGAGACTGCCTGCCATGCATGTGTGTGGAGGTCAGATGACAACTTTGGGAAGGCCCATTCTCTCCTACCTTTATGTGGGCTCTGGGGATCAACTCAGGTTTTCAGGCTTATACAGGAAGCACCTTTAGCTACTGAGTTATATCACCAGAACAAAAGGCAGATTTTTTTTTTTTGTCTTTTTTGGACAGGGTCTCCCTGTAGTCTTGGCTGGACTGGAACTTACTATGTAGACCAGGCTGACCTTGAACTCACAGAGATCTGTCTCTGCCTCCTCAGTACTGGGACTTGAGGCATGTGCCACCATGCCTGGCAAGAGGTAGAATTTTTAACCCTGTTTGCCTACATGATTAGATATGTTCTATTTATGTTTATTGATCATACAAGATTGGAATCCTTTTAAACACCAAAGTCAAAATTTGATAGACCGCTGACAACTTAGGAGGTGGAGGATCACTGAGAAGGCTGTGTTAGTCCATTTGTGTTTAGTCCATTTGTGTTGCCTTAACTAAATGCTTCTGACTATGTGGCTAGAATAGAAATTCATGTTCTTCCAGTTCTGGATGGTGGAAGTTCAAAGTCAAAGGGTCAGCATTGGCAAGCTTGGCTTCCCCCTGAGTACTCCTTCTTCGGCATACAAATAGTCACCTTCTGAGATCTTATTAGGTCTCACTGGTCTTCTGTGTACAGGCATCCACAGTAATTCTGTGTCCAAATTTACTCCTTTTTATAATGACACCAGTCAGATCTGATGAGAGCTCACCCTTAGACCCTAATTTTAAATTATATCACTCTTTAAGACCCTATTTCCAAATACTGTTATGAGGCTCTAGAAAGTTACTAAGGCTTCAATACATGAATTTTAAAGTGACACAATTCAGCCAAGAATACATGCCAAGTTACTATAACTGTACATTTTAGGGGCACACAATTCATCCAGTAACATATATCACATCACCATAGCTATATCGTTCCTTGACTGTAAGTAATACTTGCTAGCTTGCTAGCTTCCTACCTTCCATGTAATTGGAGCAGCAGGTCCATTAAAGAACTGCTTGGTCAGGATTATAGCAGTTTGATCACATGTAGAATCCAGCAGTATGCAGATCAAGTTGTTAAAACTGTCAGGTTCTTTAAGGAAATCCATATATACAACAGTAATAACATAATTTTCAGGTAAGCAATATAATTGTAACTTCCACTTTTGACAACAGATTTGATAAATGATAATCAGTAGAGAAGGAGAAAATTCTATGCATTCATTCAGCCATTTATTTGCTTTTTAGTACATTTGTTTTAATAAAGAAAAGTATCATGTGCCAGCACCTGCTGCAGCTTCAAGGAGAATTAAAACACGACTCCCGCCTTAAAGGGGCCCAGAATACAGGAAAGTCTGCAATGTAAGAAAAGGTGTGTTATATCAGGGCCTCCTAAATCCAGTCATCTAGAGAAGCAAAAATGGCACAAAGTGGACGATACTATGTGCAGAGGGCAAGAAGTACTTCTCAGAGGAAGGAAAAGGGACTGAGTCTCAGTGTGCAGGAAATCACTGAGCTCCAGGAGAGAAGTACCCTCTAGCTTTCTGTCCTTGTGTTCTTGGTTCATCACCTGCTTCCGAAGTGACTCTATTTCCCCTACTGACTACAAATGGTTCAACTCAATGCTATTTCTCAGCGAGTTTCCTAAGACTGCAAGGACGTCCATGCCTGAGTTCACTTTATTTCTCTTTCCTCTTGAGCTCATGTTGCAGGAGTTATTAATACCTTCTTATTCCTGAAAACTATTTACCTTGCGCTTTGGTGGTCAGAAAGATTAACAGCAAGGCAGTGAATGATCATTTGTCTCCACCTGTTAGCCTCAAATGTATTCATTCAGCAGTCTTGATTAACTGATGTTTCTTTACAATGTGTGTCTCTCATATGGCAGTGGAACTTAGTGGAGAAGGGATGCTGTGAAAGGAGCAGAGTTTGAACTAGAAAGACTGAGGCCTGAGTGATGATGTCACCCATTTCCAATCTTCTGTCCTTGAGGGAATAATTTAAATCTGCTGTACCCCATGTATAACAAGAGTTTCTTGATGAACTCCACTGGCTTAGCAGATGAAATCATCCAAAATGAACTAGGTAATCCAGAATCAATGAATCATAGGAATTCACTTTCTCCTCCTTCATCTCATAGTTTCTTTTATTCCTTCAGACAAGGTTCTAAATTAATTATTTAAATGAGAGGGAGGGAAAGAGAAAGAGGGAGAGAGAGAGGGAGGGAGAGAGAGAGAGAGAGAGAGAGAGAGAGAGAGAGAGAGAGAGAGAGAGAGACTTTCTGTAATCTCAGGTGCCCTGGAACTCACTGTGTATTCCCCAGGTGGCCTCAGTCTCACAGATCTGTCTCTACCTCCTAACTGCTGTGCTGTACTGCCATGTCTGGATATTTTTACTTTTTAATATTAGCACCCTCTCTCCCTTCTGAACTTTCTAGACAAATAATAATAACCTCCCTCAAGTGTCTCCTGATCAATTCATATGTCTACTGGGAAAACCCAGGAGTATGCATTCCTGCTTTAATGAGACAGAATCCTTCCTTGCCTAATTGCTTTCATTTCTTTCAATATATTAATTTGTATTCACAGCTCCAGCTATGAAAATGCATTTATTATGCTGTTTGCATTCATTTACCTTCAAGGACTAGGTCTGAGCAAACAATGTGTCCATGAATAGTGACTATCTAATAAAGTTAAACAAAATGTACCCTTGCCCTTGCTCAGAAGACATACCTCTTCCTCCTGTCTGGGACTCAAAATTCTCCATACTCTTAACTGTGCTCACCCACGACCCTGTTTGGTCTCACGAACTGTGTGCAGGCTCTTAACACTCTTTGAACACTAGAAACTAACAGGATCCTCAAAACCATTCTGATGCTGGGACCCAATCCAAATTCAACTAAATGACTGCATACTGAGATGGAGTTCGTTACTATTTTAAAAGTCTCAGCAGTTCATCCTAATAGGCAATCAAGGAAATGCTTTGAGTGGAAACCTGCCACATACAAGTGTATGCCTGACACTAAGTTGTGTTTACTTGTGTTTACTTCTTTTCCTTTCCATAATTCTATTGAAGTCAAGTCCATTTGTCTATTGAGCTTATACAGGTACTAAACATATGCCCTTAGACAACTCATTTAACCTCTCAAAGCCATGGCATCCCGGTCCTCAGCCTCTAAGGAGGCCTCCTCTCGGGCACTGCCAAGAACTTATGTAGTAAGAGGGTAACTCGGTAGCCACTTCCCAATCACCTACCTGAAATAAAGCATTTGCCCCGTGATCTCCACAAACCTCACAGAAAGGAGATTAAAATGAAACGAGAAAGTCAGAGGGAAATGTAAACACTTTTTTATCGTGAACAGGACATCACTGCATTGTCTATTGACTGTAGAATATAAAGAAATGTTAGGGATTAATACGTAGAAATGTGCTGACAACACTCAACCACTAGCATTATTCTTATTCTGCACACAAGGATAAATAATGCATTAGGAGAGCAGGGAGGACCCGAGTCAAGGCAAAGTGCTGTAAAATGAATGTACGGTGATTGTAGAACACGTCCCTGGGACTGAAGATGCAGTTGGTATTAAAAGTTAAAATATTTAAATTCAAAAGCAGAGCTCTCTGTGACCCTAGAATTTCTCAATAAAGAACCATTCTTACCTATCTGTATTTTGTTAGAAGGGGAAAACTTACAGGAAAAGATCTTCTAAAGTGGAGAGTGACTTTCAAAGTCATCTGAAATAAAGTCTTACATCTACTTAACTCAATGACACAAAGGTCTCTGTTGTATCAAAAATAAAGGAAAGAAACAAAAACTACAAAATCAAAAAAGATGTAAGCATGTATTTCATTAATTTCCTGGAAACAATTGTACAAACAAAGCAATTTGTCTTTACTTGAACTTTTTTCAGTAGTGATGAACTTTGGATTGTAATGAAAGTGACAGAAAGACTTTCTTTTGAATTCCACTCATTTTTGGTAAAAGAACCCACAACAACTTACCATTATTCCACTTTCAATAGCTCTGTATCAGCAAGAAAGCTGACAGGAGAAAGTGGTATCCAGAAGGACCTGGCTATCTTTCTTCCCTTGGGCTTTGGGACAAAGGGGCAAATCCGGCCTAGACTTACCTAGGCATAAATGCATGTGGCAGATCAAAGCCTTGGTAGGCTCTCAACACAGCTTTCACACCATCAGTCAGTATCATATCTGGTCAGAATCATATCAATTATGAGGAAGGCTTTGCTCATGCCTTCTAGATGCTCCGTAACTCCAGTAATTCAAATGCCTTGAACTAGGTTTCTCTCCTTTTACATTTAGTAAAATTTTGTACAGCTATTTAATATCTACTAAATTTCTATAACATGACCTAGGAAAATGATACATATCAAACCCATACATTTCAAGTATGATGGTTTAGGATATTTAGTTGTCTCTTGATTTCCTGTAGGCAATGTGGCAGCAAAAGGTTACATGTACATTAAGTAACAATATGTTTACATATGCTACATCATGTATAAATTTCCAAATAAAATGCCTCATTTCTTAAAGCATTTCACTACAAAAGCCACAGTAGATGCTAACTAGAATTTCCTCAGATGTCTTCATCTTTAATCTCAGATAGCAGTCACACTTAGATAACTGAACAGGAGAGAAATTAACATTCAAAAGAGTTCTAACAAAAATTAATTGCTTATAATATAGCACAGAGAAATATGGAAATGTGAAGACCAAAAGACAAAGGGAAAGTAATATGCACCATTCCCTTTCTGATCCTGCGTTCCCAACTAGATGCCAAGTAAGAGAGAAGAAAATATAATTTTATTTCTTTTGTGCCTTTATTAGGTGACCCAGAGGTGCCACTTCTGGATATATACTCAAAGAACTCTCACATACAACAAAGGTACCTGCACATCCATGTTTACTGCATCATTCATGACAGCCAAGTTAAAAAAGCAGCCTAGCTGTCCACAAGATGCATAAATAAAGAAAATGTGCTGTATATACATGGTGGAATTTTATTTAGCCATAGTGAACAATGAAATTATGTCTTTTGCTGGAAAATGGAATGAACCCGAGAAGATCATGTTGAATGAAATAAATAAGATGCAGAGGGACAAATATTGCATGTTTTCTCCCATATGTAGGTTTTAATTTTTAAAAGATACACCTGTGATCTTATGCATATTTGAGTATACGTATGTATAGCTACTTATTTATTTTTATTTTATGTGTATGAACGCATTGCTTACATGTATGTAAATGCATCCACGTGTGCAATGCCCATGGAGGCCAGAAGAGGGTATCAGATTCCCAGGAACTAAGGTAAAGGATAGTTGTTAGCTACCATGTGGGTGCTGGAAGAGCAGCCATTGCTCTTAACCACTGAGTTATCTCTCCAGCCCCTGTATATGTATGTATGTATAGATGATAGATGATAGATAGATAGATAGATAGATAGGTAGACAGATAATACAATTTGTCTATGAATATAGTTGACACAACAGTAGAGGAGAGACTAAAGGAAGGTAGGACACCAGTGGGAAAGAAAAGGGGAGACTAGAGGAAGGAAAAGGGGGAGGGAATGTGGCCAAAGTTCCGTGATATGCTTGTAAGAAATTGTTGTATGAAACTCTACAATGAATATTCACCATTAAAAATGAGAAGCAAAGGAGTTTATTATTAGCTTTGTCTTAAGTCAATGGAACAGTGTGAACAACCTTTTATTTATTCAATTTATTTATAAATTCAACTTATTTTCCCTTAAATAAGTGTCATTATCAACGAAAAGACTGCAAATATATTTTCATGGTGCCCACCCCATGTACCATGCAACATCTTTCTTTTACCCAGAAGCCTCAGAGGACTGAGGAGCATATTTCATCCCAATTATCCTAACAGTGGCAACCTGAGAAACACTTGATGTTACCTAATTCCCTTGAAACTCTAAACTTGTCCTTGTCCCTAGAGATGGCCTGCGTTTACATTTCTTTCACACTTCATGTTTCTCACTGAGTTGTCTGCTGCACCTCACCCCACCACACTACAGATGCCTCATGACAACACTTTGCCTGCAAGTTTCCTGTGTAGTCAAGGTCAGCACAGATGCACAGGTGAGTGTGTGGTAACACACCCAAATTCCTGCTCAGAATTTCTGGCTTAATCAATATCTACTCAAAGTGAGAAATTCAGTGCCCATATTCTTGTTTTATAAAATTTAAAGAACCACAATTATAAACAGAGAGAGAGAGAAAGAGAAAGAGAGAGAAAGAGAGAGAGAAAGTCATTATCACCTATCTCTGCTCTCAGGTGCATTAATTACTCCTCATAGATATTAATAACTTACATTTTAAGCTATTAACGAAATTATGAATATTTAATTTTTTCTTATTTTTACCTATTAACAACATAATGAATTTTTAAAAAATTGTTTCTGGGGCTGAGAGGCATGGCTCAGCAGGCTGCGGGCTTGTGAGCAAGGTTGCTGACCTGAGTTTAATCCCTGAATCCCACAAGGTGACAGGAGAGAACTGACCTCCCCAGGAATTGCCCTGTGACACCCCCCATGAGCTCTGGTACACGTACTTGCACACTCACAAATAAAAATAAATTATAAAAAAATATTTAGAAAGAGAAAGGTTGTTCATTATCTGTAAGTAAGTGAAGTGTAACCAGATACACACACACACACACACGAGAGAGAGAGAGAGAGAGAGAGAGAGAGAGAGAGAGAATATGAATTGAGGTGGGTCCTCAACACATGACCAAGCTGGTCTTGAACTCCAGAGTGTAGGCAATCCATCCTCTGGCTTCATCTTCCTGAGTAGCTGACACTGTACTGCATACCATCGTGATTAGTTTAGTTTTCATTTATTTTCCAGCCTCTAGTAAATGCTATATAAAAGCAGCTGATTAAGAGACAGCGTATTCCCTTTTTTTTCGCTTATTCCAATATTAGAGACAGAAAATCTAACATCATTATTTTTGTCCTCTCCAGGAAAAAAATGTCTCAGAAAGCAGTTTTATTTCGAGCATTTGCAATGCAATAAAGAAGATGGGGTTCACAAAGCTTTGTGATCTAGACATGTGATATTTTATCTGAGAATTTAGAAATAGTTATTATTTTTCTTCCTAGAGAATAGAGTGCAATTATCGGAAAATATAGAAAAGTCTCAATTACTGAGTTTGCACCAGACTTTTAGTTATGATAGAATAACTTTTTAAAAAGACTAAAATTCCACTGAGTAAAACTAACAAAACAATAAAACACTGTCTAGCTACAATCTGTCTGTCCATTCATTATCTATCTTTCTCTGTGTCATTAACCTCTCTATTCATTATCTGCCTGTCCATCTATCCATTCTACCATCAGATATTTATCATCTATCCCTGCCTTATCTATCTAGAGCCAAGAGAGGACTGCAGAGCCAATTAGGAATTTGGAGGCCAAGGTCCTAAAGAAATGGAATCACAAAGTCTTGACTAATCTGCAATATCGCTGTTCTCACATCTGATTCTTGATGTGAATTTGGCCAAATTGACAGTCAGTCTCTTAAACAATTTATGAAGCCTATATGCATTTCCTAAACCTGAGCTAACACATTGTTATAAACACAATGTTTACGACAGGATTTGTATTCTCTCACTCTGAAGTATTCTCATTCTGAAGAAGCGCGTGGAAGAGGAAATGTTGACAAAGAGAGCTTCCTACCCAGGCTCCAGGAGACCCTACTGCTGCCTCTGTGGCTCCTGCTCCTGGCAGCAGCAGCACTCTCTGGTTGGTGTGCATATCCTTCTCTGCTGTCTTTTACATTCTCTCCTTTTCTCCTCCCTTCCCATCTTCCTCCTTCTTATATGTCTGCTTGTCTGCCCCCCTGGTCTCTTATAAGAACACCCAGGTTGCTAGTAGGACCAACTTAAGATAAACAAAGTTTATACCCACTTAACACCTCACCTTAAGTGTTTAATCACAGCCAAAATACATTTTCCAAACAAGATAACACTCAAAGATCCTGGGAATGATAAGTACAATGCTTGGAGAATCAAGTGTTTTATCCTACCATAAACTTCCCAAAGAACATAATGAAAATAACATCAGACAAAAACTTATCCAAAAAGCAGAATCCTGGAGGGAAAAGTCCAAGAAACATTCTAGATGTAAATGAAAATCCCTTTTCTTCAAAAGATAGTTCTGTGAAAGTAAAAAGTTTCCATATACAACAGAGAAGGAAGATTCTGTGAAACGAAGAACCCAGGTTAGAATATACAGAAAAGGAAGAAATCTTGGAAGGAAACTCTAGAGAATAAGGCAGAGAAGTCATGAAAAAAATGGGTAAAGACTTGAGCAGGAACTCCCTACAGGAAATAATACAAATAGCTGGTAAAGATAGTCATCAGGGAAATGCAAGTTTCACTACAAATGAGACAGGGCTGCTCACCCACCAAGTGGCTAAAGGATGCTGAAAACTCCCAGACAGGCCAGTGAAGCAGCCTCCTGCATGCTGGGGTGTGACTGGTACCCACACCTCTCCTTTAAAGGGAGCACAGGGTTACTGTTCACTGCCTTAACACTGCATTGAGGTCTTCTTTGTTTATCTTGGATGAGTCTTTGCCTTTTAAAATATTTTTTATTGAGTAACAAAGATTGCCTATATGTATGGGGTGTAATGTGATATTTTCATACACAGCTATATTATGCTAGAGATATAATTAGTACAGTTCTGGTGGAAAAGAATATATGGAAGTTCCTCCAAAAACTAAACATACAATTACCACAGATCCTGTAATCTCACTTCTGGGCATATGCCCAGAGGAATGACGTCAGTGTTCCTAAGAGAAGCCACGCTCCTGTGTTCACTGCACCATTGTAGCCAGGACAGGAAAGCAATGTACTGCCCATCAGAGGCCAGTTGGTAAAAAAAAGTGAACATGATCACACATCACATACATACAGAGCGAGAACAGGAGAGGCAACACAATGAACTCCCTTTAAAAGTAATCAGATGCAACAAAGACACTGTGAACAGACACAGCCATCAACACCGAACAAGTACATTGACTACTGTCAAACAATAAAAAGCTATTTAGAATAAAAACCAGGTCTCTTGCTACATGTATCTATGTCTTGATCTACATATTTCGCCAATAATATAGATAAATCATGGGAGCATAATGTAAAGAATTTCAATATCTACATAAAATGAAAAAAAACACACAAAAATCACACTATGGTGCTTCTAAGTCATTACTTTGAATGATGTATATAACTGAAATGGGATGTAAAGATAGATTCTGGGCAACTAGGGATATTTTAGTTCTTATTTGAACACTAAGAATGTGTGCATTCACATTAGGAAACTCATTCAGGGTCATTGTGGTTAGAGTCCCCCATTTATATATATGTATATATATGTTACACTTTATAAAATACTCTTTAAAAACAAACTATGGTGAATTAATTTAAAAATTAGTATCTGACAAACTAAGAAAGAAAAAAAATTTAAATATGAATATTGATATAAAACAACTTAAATATTCAAGTTAAAGTAGCCACACAAATTGTACATATATCGTGTTATGATAAAGTGTGTTAAATAGAAATTTAATTCTAAGCTGATGAATTCCTTCACAGATTTAACAGGAACGCTCAGAGCATCCAAATCATACTCAAATGAGGCCAATGAGTAAGATGTAAAGAAATACATAAGAAAAGAAGCATATTTGTGATCTTGAATAAGTTTTAGAGTTCACAGTGGGAAAAATTACATACACACAATTTCTTGGTTTTGGACTATGTAGATAATGACTATATTTACACATCATGTTTCTGTGATTCATCCATATTTATGTATGTATATATATGCATGTACACTCTCTATATAGAATATATAGATATACATACATATATATAAATATATATATACTTAACATGACTAAATACGGAAAGGAGCATGCACTACTATAGATTTAAGAATCTGAGCTATGGAACAAAATATAAAGATTGGAAAAAGTTCAAGCCTTTAATTATCCTTAAAGAGTTAAAGGTACATGATTATGTGAAGATTCTGAGGGAATTTAGTCAGACTCTAAGACTTTTTCTTCTCTGATTGCGGCTCTTTCTCTAAAAGTGTTTGGTCACTAGCATTGTTTCCTCATTAATCATTCCAGACACCTGGCCTAAGGAAAATATTTTACACTAGCTTTGCATCTTTCATTTTCTCTTTCAAAATCTATTTCTAAGCAAAGTTCAAAAGTGTAATGCAAGACTCATATTTGCCTACATTCCTTTACACACAACATACAGAACATTTTATAGGAGAATAAATTATCATCACTTATCAAAACAATGTCAGTGTGATAACTTATCATCCCACATCATTTTAGAGATATTCATCAAAGAGTGAGGTTTTGGTCCCATTTCATGAAATGAGAGTTGGAATTAGCTTTCAGTCCTTAAATGGTGAGCATCCTTAAAGCCAAGTACAACTGATCTTTGGAGATTGGCTAAAGCAATTGAAGAATCTGTCTACATCTCTCTATAGTATATGACAAATGTCAGTGCACATTGACATATATATGAAAAGATATCAAGTTCATACACTAAGAATTGTTAATTCCTAGAACTGGAGAGAGTGGGCGAATGGGAAGAGGGTTTGAGAAGGGATCTCGTTTAAACATACATAAACACTTTTAAGTATATCCACAGTGGGTATACATGTCTACAGTGCAAATTATAGTTATACAAGAGTAGACATATCATAAGAAGCATTGTTCTTAAAACAGGTTTTGGTAAAACATGCCAACTGTTGTCAGGGAACACATGAAAAGTTCCTTGGTACTCACTTAAAAAGGGAGGCAAAACCATTATCGTCTGAATAGCCTTCAGGTTACACAGCTTGAGCCTGGGGCTCGTCTTCACTCCACCGGCATCCACATTTAGGGCAAGCAGCAGTAATGGCACCTGTTTGTTCTAACTTTAACTCCATGTTAATAAAACAAATCCAGGAACACCCAAAGTTCCTAACTCATAGATCGTAGACAAAACCATAGAAATATTCCCTCTAAGACAGAATAATGTTCAAAGACTAAAAGTAAAATAGGAAATTTTTGTTTTTTAGTTCAAATATATATTGGTTGACCTATCTTTTCAGACTGTGTAAATATCCTGTTACTCATGACTGAGGATCTGTGGTCCTGTAACCCCTTTCTCCACTTATGTGAGGAAAGAATCAATTCCCTCTACATGGCTGGGACATTTCAGAAGTGAGTTCTGGAAAGGTCATTTTCCAGAGAAAGTGAACTCTGTGAGGGAGACCATTACTTATCATTTCCCCTGACAAAGACAGTGGAGAGGTTTCTTGGGAGCCTTCACTTCCTCCTCCTTCTCTCCTTCCTTCCCTCCCTCTTTCTTTCATCACCAACCTCACAGATATCCTGCCCTAAACTGAAGCATCAGTGCTCATTCCATGACTTTCCATTTCCACATTTGGACCTCACTTCTCCAGTGGTGAAAACTTGTCTCCTAGAGTGAATAAAAACAGTATCTTCAGCATCATTAATTATGCCTTGGCAAAGAAGACTTCCTATTAGAGAATCAAAGTTCAATATTTCTGTAGAGTTTGTTGGAGTTTTCACTATTGCTTAATAGAATATAATTTGAATATTGTTGAAAACTATGTGGGTTAACTCCCATACTCTATTCTTTTGTGTTTATTGTCATTCATTTCAAATACAGTTCAATTCACCTACTGCTATTGGTTTTGATATTACAGCCGCAATCTCCATTGTTGTGAATTTTATCTGTTTTATGTTCTGAATAAGTGTAACATTAACATTTAAAAAAAATATCAGGTGCAAAACTGAGGGTCAGCCAGGGACACAAACTTGATTTGATAGGCCTTAACATGTTTCACAGAATGTATGAAATCCAGTGGGTGGGCTATGTGGAGTGTGGATGGGGGAGAAGAGTCTAAATATGATCAAGATATATTATAGGAAATGCACAAAAATTCAGTAAAATATATATTAAAAATAGGTGCATAAATGATGTCTTTACAAAATACTCACTCCCCCAAGTCCATTTGCCTTTTCTCTCCAGTTTCCATTTGAAAATCAAAACATCCAGTTTTGCCAATCTATGCTTCCTTTCCTGCGTTTCCTCATTTTCCTTGCCTAAACTGGGCATGCTAGGGTAGCATTTTTACCTTTCCTGTTTTCCACTGAACAGCTCACATTTCCTTCTTTATTCCCTTTCCTCTTCAAAGTGCTTCACTGTGTCACGATATCATGTTGATGAACTACGCGCATTTTAATCGCCTTCCTACACACAAGCATTCAGTTATCAGTATTCTGTAATCGCAGGCAACGCTGCAGTACGTGACTCCTTTCCTGATGCGGAAGGTCTGTCTTCTGGATGAACAGTTCTAAGTAGGAATAGGAAATCAAAATGTGTAAGCCTATACAGAGTCTTGGGGTATTTCCAAGTTCCGCTTCAGTGCCAACTTCTATTCGCACTGGCGATGTGTAGGACGCTTCCTTCCTGCCAGGTTTACAGGCTGAGTGTGCAGTTACATTTTTATACATGTGCCAATCTGACAGGTGGAAACTCATAGCTGTGTAGTTTTCATTTGTTTCACTGTGAGCAAATCAAATTTATAAATATTTAAAGGCCATTTAAATATATTCTGTGTGTTATATGTTCTTTCCTTTTCTAAATTTTATACTTATACTTATGTCAAACTTTACTACTCACTTTTAAATTTTATTTCTTATTTGTGTGTGTGTTTGTGTGTGTGTGTGTAGCGTGTGTGTGTGTATGGTTGTGGTTGTGTGTCTTTGGGCATGTCCTAGCTTGTGTAACAGTCAGAAGATAACTATCATGAGGTGGTTCTCTCTTTTCACTATTGGTTCAGAGGATGGAACTCAGATCTTCAGGCATATGTTGCAAGCACCTTCACTTGTGAAGCTATGTCAAAGGCTCAAAACATTCAAAATCCTCTGTATTAGCTTTCTAGATATTTTTGTGCTGGAGACTGAATCTAGAGCCTTGCACATTCTAGGCAAGCACTCTCCCACTGAGATATACCCTTTACCTCTCATTTTCATTATTTAAAGATTTATTTCTATTTTTAAAAATTATGTGTATATGGGTATCTGTGTGTGGATAAGGGAGGTGAGTGCAGGTACTTGTGGAGGGCAAAGGCCAGATGAAATCGACAGGTCCCCTGGAACTGAAGTTACAGGCCATTGTGGGCTTCCTAATGTGGATCCTCAGAGCCAAACTTTGGTCCTCTGCAAGAGGTGCTCTTAACTACTGAGTCCTCGCTCTAGTCCCAACCTCTCATTTTAAAAGAGTCTCATATATTAAGAATGCTAACTGTGTAGCCATGATGTACAAAATATGTAAAAACAAGAAGATAACTTTGCAATCACAAAAAATTATAAAATAATTATAATAAATTTGATAAATTTATACATCAACAGATTCAAAAATCCAAGCTAAATGAATACCTTCCTAGGGAAACAGTTTACCAATATTAACTCTACTAGAAGTGGAAAACTTAAACATATCAATTTTCCTAAAAGATATTGAGAAATTGATCAGATATTCATATGGCATGCACCAAACCCACATGGTTCCACAGACAAATTCTTCCAAATCTTCAAAGACCAAACAGTATGATTCTACGCAAATTGTTACAGAATAAAACACTGATTAGAAAATTTGGATAAATAGGGCTGAAGAGATGGCTTAGCAGTTAAGGATTACTGTTCCTACAGGGGACCTGAGCTTTGTTCCCAGCACCCCTGTCAATCAGCTCATACTATCTGTATCTCTAACGCTGGGGGATCTGATGCACATCTGGCCTTTACAGGCAGTGTACTCATGTGCACACACACACAAAAAAAATTAAAAGAAAAACAGAATTTATAAAAATAAAATCTGATAGACTATTTTAAATAATATAAAATGTTTAAATCAAAGTGGAAAAAACTCTAAATATAGTAGTTTTGCCCTATCTGAAAGAGATATGCTCTAAATGAAACCATGGGAAGTTCTGAATTTTTATGTACACTTTGAATTTCTTATGTAAACAAAACTGTGATAAAATTTAATATTTAAATTATGTACATAAATAGATTGATAATAATAACTTACCATAGAGCTTAGCAAACACAAAACCCAATATTTTTCCAATCTTATTAAGGTGAAAAATTTCACAGTTTTGCTTAAGGAAGCTTACTCTCTTTGTCTGGCAAATCATCACTGGCAAAACAGCTGCTCCTACACTTTGGAACGCTCACTAAATAAAATAAGAGTTACGAGAACACAAAGGCTATGATAGTACTACAGCTGATCTGATCAGAGCTGATCAGAGACAGTTAGGTGATGACAGGGTGTGTAGCACACACACAGTAGATGCTCTGAACATGACTCCTGACCTCAGCGGTAGATGACTATGGGACAATGAGGGATTTCCTCACACTACACAGAAAACACAATTGAAAATCCATTATCTCTGGAATTTTTCATTTAATATTCTCAGACTGCAGTCAGTCATGGCTAACTGAAATTATGGGAAGCAAAGCTACAGCTAAGTGGGGGCTACTATAAAAATTAGGAAATGGATAGCAGACCCCAATCTTTGCTGAAGGAATATTGGCAACTGATTACTGTTGGGTGAAGATGAGCTAATCCTCCTAAAGCAAGGGACTCCGGACAGGCTGACTAGACTTCAGTGGATGAACCTGCACTGAGGAACATTTGTGGACACTAACTTGACACAATAGACCTTAACACAGGTGAAAGAATGCATGGATTCCAATTGGCAGGGTTATGGAGGGTGCCGGTGGAGAAGGAGTATATACATGATTAAGACTGATTGAGGTATTCTGTATGTAATATACAAAAATTCAATAAAAATTAAAACATTTTAAAAAGCACTTGCTGTGAAGCTCGACCACCTGAGTTCACTGTCTAGAACCTATGTAAAGATGGATGGAGAGAACTGGCTGTTCTCTGACCTCCACAGATACACATACACACACACACACACACACACACACACACACACACACACACATGCACACACAAATAAAAAATAGTGAGCAGAAACAAATAAGGCATTTAGAATGATAACAGGCCACAGCACAGTGAGACATATCCAAGGAAAACAACATGAAGGTGATATGCCATACTAAGAATATAGGCAGGAAAATTATGTATTTTTTCCATAGATCCTCCTGAAGAGACACTGACAAATTTGGCAAGCATTCCAAAGTCATATGGGAAACACAGAAATGAATGATATAGATAACTGACATTTACTGACATCAGTTCTAAAGTCAGCATTGTTCTTGGTGGGAACCATGGGGCGGGGCGGGGAATCTCCAGCATGATCCGGTACAGTTCCTGCTACTTCTATCTCCATTAGTTCTGTATCCCAGTGCATTTGGATAAGAAACTCACTGACTGAATACAAATTGAGTAAAAATGTGAAACAAACTTTAATATGACTGTACGCAGGAAATCAATGGAAAAATAAATAATCGTAACACTACTCCACAAAGCAGCAAACTGTAATATTAACATAAGAAATCAACAATGCTTATTTACATATATAATAATTAATTAGAGGGTACAAAGAAAGAAAACACAATTTGCAATAGCAACAAAAGAATAAAATATTCAGGAATAAGTTCAATAAGAAACGTACAAGCTTATATGAGAAATATTGAGTCTTTACAGACTCGAAGGCTGACTTGAGTACTTGTAAAGGCATCTTGCTCTCTGAGAAGAATAATCAACATTACAAAGATAGAAATTTCCATGCTCATTAATTTATAAATCTAATGCTATATTATTTGAGTAAAAATATTAAGATTCTTGTTTCTCCCCTCGAAGTCTTGTCTTCTGGGGGCTGTGTACCCAGATTTGATATGAAGTGTCAGTCTCTGTACTGGAGGGAGTGTTTGAAACAGCAGTTAATGTTTTGACCTTTTCAACATTCACACATAGTGATTTTTTGCTTCCTTATGGTGGGTTTAGTCGAAGATCAGGCCTGTTGCTAGCCCCCCACCCCATTCCCTCTTCTCTTTTTCCCAAACCACAACACCCGATGTTTCCATGCCCCCATCTCCTTGCACGAGGAGTGTCAGTGATAGCTCACTGGGCTTGGTGTGCACGTTTCTATTGAAAGCAATTAGAAGCTGGGTCTTCCCCATCTTCTGGCTATGCTGAGAGGTTGGGGGCTTTATATAGTTTCATTTTTTAACTTTTGTATTTGGTCTTTGTTTTTGGAAGGACATCCGTTTTAATTGGATTGTATTGCTTTGGCGCTTACCTCATTTAATCTTCACAAGAACCCTGTGAGGTATGACTATTAACCCAACTTCCAGATGACAAAGTTTAAGGCTGAATGTTCAGACTCTCATCCAATGGTAAATAGCTTCAGAGTTCAGGAGTGAAAAGTTTTTGTCAAGAAAAATCCAGGATGAACACATTTGGATGACTCCCATGGAGCTCTAATAAAGGACATGCTCTAAGACATGCAGATCAGAAATACGTGTCCCTTTCCTCGTGGTTTCCAGATTTTAAATACATTGTATATCTGTCTTTGAAATGACACATCTTTCACTTTTAGAAATTCACTCTGTTTCTAGACAGCTGGATGACATTCTTGTCACAGACGTCAGAAAGGCAGGACAGCACCCTTCAAGAATATCTGCAGCCAATCTTTACCTTCAAAATCTGGGTCTACTACCTCAACCTCAAGATGCTGTCTCTTATCACTCACACATTTTACTGCATCTGTTTCCAGGGTCACAGCTCTCATAAAAAATGAACAGGGAGAGATATGCTATGGGGAGGTGGCTCAGTCCATAAAGTACTTGCTGCACATTCATAACGGTCTGAGTTCAATTCCCCACACCCACATGAAAAGCTTGCCACAGTGGTATATAATTATCATCCCAGCACTGGGGAGGCAGAGGCAGGTAGATCGCTGGGATTCAATGGCCTGCTAGCCTAGCTGAATGCGTGGAACCTCAAGTCTCAAGGCAGATGACTTCTGAGGAAAGTTACCCAACTATGATTTGTGGCCTCCACATGCACATGCAAAAATGTGCACACACAAAAATACACACATGCACACTCACATGCATATACATATAAACACAAACACAGATGTACACACATATACATACATATGGACAGACACACACAGACATGAAGACACACCCCTAACATACATCTCCTTATAGGCCATAGAAAATTAAGATCAGATATGGAGTTTCTATGTGAAATAATTTACCTTAATTTAAAAGCCTCACTCAATATTTTCTGTATTCTTTGGTTTTAGATTTTCCAAAGATGAAAAATATAAACCAGCAAGCACTTGTTTTTTCCCTTTAAGGTAGAATAGCTTCCTTTTGATATACTTATTGAATTTGAGAAGGTTTTCTTTAAAAAATGAAACATATATCCAGGGCATATTGTTAATCAAGAAACATAAACATCGTGTGTAAATAAGAAGGTTTTTTTGGAGACTTGGTTTTGTTTTGTTTCTTAAAGCCATGCTGTTTGTGACTCCTGTGAGAATTGGAAACATCAATGCCTTGGAAAGAAGCCCATTCCTTTTCTGCCTAGAGCTTTGCTTTTAAATTCTTTCCAATTAGAATTTTCTCTCCATATACGATCTTTCGCCAATAAGCAAAATATACCTATGTTTTGAGTTGAATTGCAAATATCACTTTATCCAGATGGCTCCTTTCTCCCAACCACGCTAGCTAAAAAATTTCATAACTGATCACTGATATCACAGTTCATTTGTGAGTTCTTCAATGTCTGTGGCATTTCTCTATGCATCATGCTCACATCTTATACTATAAAATTCCCAGGGTACAGTCATGTATCTCGTTATGCCCATAATATATGTGGGCTATTTTGTTGAGTAGATTATATATATTTATTATTAGTTCAAAACTTTTGTACACCTATGATCAAGCTGGGATACTGTCACTCACTGGGGCTCTCTATTTCTATCATTTGTTTCACTCTGTGGTCAAATATTCAATATCATTATCATTGTATGAGTTACACACCCATAAAGCACAAATAGGAACACAATCTATCTCCCTTCCAAAGGTTCTTCCAAACAAAAGCATAAGGATTCAGTTATTGGCATATTAATCTTAGCATTATTTGTAATAGCTAAAAATAAAATAACTGAAACAACCTACAAAATCCAGATAGAGGTGATTTATTAAATAAACCACAAATTCAGCGGCCTTGCAATATGTAATGAAGATACTGGATAATAATGTAGAAAAATGTAAATGATAAGCAAAAGGTTCAGAACAGAGACAGATCACTGTTCTGAATTTATAATATATCCCACGTGAGTGGAGCTGAGTGCAGGTGTCAATGGGGGAGCATCTGGGATGACCACAAACAGAAAAGCCTGGAGCATAAAAGCCTTAAGCTAAGCTGAATGACAAAGCCAAGGGCGGGGGGAGCGCTGGGTCTATAGGACAGTGCACACACTCTCAAACTGGGGGCCACAAATCCAAATGCGGTCACTTACCTGAATGCAAGAGTCATGAAATATTTCACACAGGCAAAGGTTTACGAATGCACAACTAAAATTTAATATCACTGAAGTGTGTAATGGTATTTTGGCAGTGTTTGCCAATATTACTTGGAGAGACTTCTCTGCAGCCTTGCTTCTGAACACACATATTTCACACTGTGTGCCATCACACCATGCATTGCCAAATAATGCTGTCTGGAACACATAGCTCGGATTTGAGACTAGTGCATGTTATAAACTGCAGTGTTCTTTATACTACACATACAATATTTTCTTCCTTTATAAAAACAGAATGGTTTGATTAAGGAGAAGACAGACTTAATATTTTCCTATCATCATCCCTCAGCATGCAAGTATCAAATCAGTAACTCTTTGGATTGCATTGCGCTAGAATGTTTGAATTTAAAAATTGCTATTTGAATTGTGGACTTGAGTTTTACAGAAATAACAACAACAAAACATTAAGAATCAGGAAGTTCTGTCCCGGAATTAGGACAGAATTTCCCACAAGTTCTGAAATGGCCCTAATCAGACTTCTGCCACTTTGTACTGCCCTGAGACAAGGCATCCTCAGCACTAATGATTATAGAATCAAAATACCAATGGACTTTCAAAACTACTGAAGTTGCTCTATATCCTACAGTAGGAAAAGTTCAGGCAAGATTTGATTCTTTATGTACAAGTAAATTTGTCTGAAAATTTGTTTTTGTTTTTAAAATGATAAATAGATACACACCACAGAATTGTTTTAAAATAAATTTCTTATGGCATATTTTCAGTAAATATTTGATTTATATACTTTTTTGTTTTATCCTAGAACCAGGGCCCTGTAAAATTTCTTAGGTGAAAAGAGATTATTGAGCAGGAAAAGCTTAGAATGTCTCCTTACACAGCAGGCACTGAGCACATGGGTGGGTCAGTGTTGAATAAAGGTTCAGGATCAAGAGGAATTTAAGTTCCAAGGACTTGAGTGGTTTACTTCACACCATGCCCAGACAGCTAGGAATACAAGCCATGGACTGGGCATGCTCAGGCCTGTTACTCTCCTGCCAGGCTGTCTCAAAGCTGTTTGTCTCAGCATCTACCCCGTTAGCTCCCACCTGAGACTTCTGAAGGCAGCAAGTGAACAATGAGCATAATCCATGGTCATGGAATTTGTACAAACTTCTGAAAATAAAATTGTATACAGATTATAAAAGAAATTCAATAGCATCTTATAGTAGCAAACGTGGATGAAGGCAAGAAAAGAATCCTAAATCTTGCCAGTAGCAACATATATGCTGCTGGTTAAGACTCTGCCAACAAGGAAAGCAGGATTTGTGCTTTTACACCCGCTTGTCATTCTCAGGAAGACAATGCCACCCGCAGAGGTTACTGTCAGCATCTCTGCAGACCTAGAAGACCCTGTGGGAGGTCCTTCATGGGAAGAACCCCATCTGGACCCCAAGACCTTTGGAAATGGCCAAGGCATGCAGTGGTGGGAGGCTCAGCTTGTGTGATTGCCCATCAGCAGCAGGGTAGCTGTGAAACTGCAGCAGCTCTTGGTGCTGGCTTAGTTCTATGATAAATGGTCTGCCCCGAGGAGACACACAGCAATCTGCTGCCAGCAAACAGCTGCCTGGCTGTCAATGGCAGCCTTCTCCCACAGCAGCAGTGACAGCTGACAGAGGTGTGCCCTGTCAGTTCTCTACAAAGGGGAAAAGGTGCAATCCCCTAAAAGCTCTGAGAACATGACACTTGTGAGAAACGTGCTTAGCTGACTCTGTGAATGGAAAATCATTTCCTCTCTGAATTAAGGTGTTTGGCATGCATATGTGTCTTAACCAAGCCCTGGGCATTCAGACTGAAATTGTCATTCTAACACATAAAAGCCTGGGATGGCCAGAAGAGCCGGGTAACCCAAAAACTAAGGCTACGGACCCCTCTGAATGCTTTTGTCCAGGATTATAAAAGTCAGTGAGTTCAGAAAAAGAGCAAGCTTCCTGGCTGGAGGAGGGTCTGGCAGAATCCTTGTCACTATGGAAATTTCACACTCCCAGCTCTCCTCAGAGACAGCTGGGAGCAGATGTTACGCTGCTGATTCTATATCTGGCACTGTCTAAAGTCAGGCAACTTGCTTCAGTTCCACAAGTCATTTGAACACAAAAGAATTTAAAGCCAGCAATAACAGAGGTAACATTAACTCTAACAAGCTATATACCAGGGCTATCCCAGAGTCCAAATTGTGTACAACATGCAACAGATATGTCTTGATCTCCCTCAGGGCCTTTGGAGCATAGCAAACAGGTTGTTTTCCCTTGTTAAAAAACTGTACATCAGATAACAGCTATCCTCAAAATGTTTTCCAGAGGACTACCATTTTACAGTGTTAACATGTACATGACAAGTGTTCAATGATCATACAATCAAAGATATACAATTAAAGCATGTTTAATCTGTACTAATATATATCATAGGCTCCTGTGAGGGAGAAAGCATTCAGTGTTTCCCATTCAGGTATCAGATGCCCACACTAAATGTTAAGAATAAGGAATGAAAGAGATCTGTTTCATAGTGTGTACAGTTAGTATTTTTCTCCTGAGGAATATCCCACGGAAAGCAAGTAGTTGCGTTCTCTCTCTCTCTCTTTTACAAAAGTTAATATCAAAAAAAATCTCAAATTAGGAATGCATGCTTTGATAGGAAGATATATGAGCAGGAGAAACATTTAAAAGAAAATTTAATATAATTTAAATTATTTATTTTTTAGAAATTGATAGGTACTGAACTATATTTAAAACTACACAGGTAAGGCAACATTGCCAAGCACTCCAATCACCACAAAGAGCTGTCTAAACAATGACATCTCTCCTTTTACTAGAGCTGTGATTCCCTTCTCATGATTTGTTAGGGATGAAAACAGTGATAATAATTATTCTAGTCTTTTCTTCAAACCTTTCAAATTATATCTAGAAATTACCATTGTCTATCATCTTATAAGCAGAATACTCAAGAATGCATTTGCCTAAATCATACAATATATCGTGTACATATACTCAAGATTCATAACAACAGTTCAAGACAGAAATTCAGTCAAAAGGAAGTCATTTAAAATCTGAAACATTCCTCATCCTCAAAATATAAAAAGGAGAATTTCTCTTGAGCTCTGTATAAATCGGGGACATTATAGTCTGTTTGGTGGGTCACTGGGCAGAGCACAGAACCTTCCCAGCGAACAGGCAAGCTTTTCCTTGATGACAGTCATGCTCTAGTTTGTATCCAGGGTTCCCTGCTGTCCTAAGTCCTTGACAAGGCAAACCTCCATTCCCCAAGGCCACAGCTTGCCCACATAGTTCCTTGGTACAGCATAGTTCCAAGGGCAGTAGCTACTCAGTGTCAAAGGTCTGGCAATGGTGTGCACTATCTCAGACTGTCATAACTTGTCTTCAAATGTCTTGTCTTCAGAAAGAAAGAACAAAAGCATGACACATGTCCATATTCTTTAATTCAATCACACAGACCTCTTGGTGGGCTGAACAAAGCTGTTTGAAAGGGAAGTAGGGAAAAACCTTCATAGTCAGCCCCGAGGCTACAAAGTCATATCTATTTTCACCTTTAAAGACACACATGCACACACACACATACACAGCACATCACATCAATATTACTGTAAGATATCTGTTTGTTTCCAGTAAGCATTCTTCATTTCCTGTGTCCATTTTGGGGAGACAGTAAAAGCACTTAATGAAAATACATCATTTTTCCTCTCCACCTTTTGCAAAGCATGAGTCAATGGGGGAACGAGAACACTAAACAAAGCAAAAATCCAAAATCTGCTTCTCTGAGGATGTACAATTCAGAAGAGAATAAGGAACTCTTTCCAATAGCCTCATGTTGAGAAAGAATATATGTTCATTTCCCCAAATACTCAATATCGCTCCAAGCAAAGATGAAATCAGTCCCACCTCATCTAAGCAGGTTTCTTCAACAGTGGATATTCTGATATTTTGGTTTGTCTATGGATATTCTTCTTTTTCCCAAAATGATTGTCCAAGAAATAAGCATTTTCAAAGTAGCTAAATACAGTCTCAGGCAAGTCAAGTGACTTCACTGGCCTTTACATCTCCTTGACTGCCAATAAGCACAAGGTATTGCTATGGTTTGACTGTGTCCTCCCTAAAACTCAAGTCAAAACACATTGGCAGTAGGATAGGAAAAGGAGTTGGGCCTTAAGAAGGTGATTGGATCATGAGGACCCCCACCTCTTAGAAAAGATAAGATGCTTATCAAAAGAGTTCATACAACATTGACTCTTTGGGACCCTCCTCTGCTCTTCCTCAGTATAAGAACAGCATTTTTCCTCTGGAGGATGCAGTAACACATGATCATTTCAGAAACAGCCAGGCCTTTATTATATAGTCCCTGCCAGCTCCCTGACCTTGAACTTACAGCCTCCAAGCTAACAGAGTCACTGTCCCTGAACAACAGGAAGGCTAATCTAGGGGGTAAATGAAATCAGCTAAATGAAAGTAAATGGAAAAGTGTGTTAGTATACAAACAGAAGGTTCCATTATCTTTAACCCAAACCTCCAGAGAGCATGAATATTTTTCATCCTTCCTGCATAGCATAAAAATATTTGAATGCTACAGATGAAATACGCCCAAAGTAAAATGTAGAATGACAACGCGTCATTTTTCACAATGAAGGCATTGATTTTCCATAGAAGTTCTTTCCTTCTGCATGCAAAGACCCGAATCCATCAAAGGCCACGTCCCTTGCTTAGACATGGGTACAATTACGGCCAGTCACATATCTGCTTGTCTAGCACTATTATCACAGCCTTGAGCCACTTAGTTTCCTCTCCATCCTCAGGGAGATCTGACAGGACTTATAAAAAATGGTACTGATAGCAAGTCATTTTTTTAAATTAGAGAAGTAAAAGCCATTTTCAAAGATATGATCTAAGCTTAAGTTTTGGGCTATATTTATCCCTTCTTTCTCAAAAGCACTGAACTTCTACAGTTAATATGTTACTATGTAAACAACACTTTCAAACATTAATATGGATAGAAGTTTGATAGTCACCGCTCATTCTGGCAATAGAAGCTTCCAGAATGATTACAATAATTGAGCTTATTTTTTAAACATTCATGTTAGTCTTATTTAACTCTCAAGAGAAACTGTATTGAATTCATCTAATTTCTGGCTGATGATAATTAAGTTATGGTTAAATAAGATGCTCACCTTGAGAAAGAAGGTGAAAAAAATAAGGAAACTCGTCATTTTGTAAATATTTTACAAGTATGATGTTCTTTTTTTTCTTTAAAGTAACTAAGAAAATAAAAATATTAGTCTAGAAATGAGGACTTTGAGAAGTTAACAATTTATCTTAAGTGATTTATTCCTACCAAATCCAGTTAGCAAAGTATTTAAGGAAAATAATTTATACAAAACAAATGACAATGTTTAGAACAGGATAAGGAACGCTGACATATTTTGCAGCAGTTGTCAGTCTCTACCTCAGATGCAGAATGAAGGTCCTGCCTCATTTTCTAGCTCCCGTGAGGAAGCTGAGGCTCTAGGAGATCTCTAAGTGGCTGAGGAGCCCACATCATATAAAACATGACACTGACATGGCAGAATGAAAGGCACGCATGAAAGGGAAATGTAAAATAAATCCAGGAGGAAAACAGTAAGAGCCTGGTCAGGAAGACAATTTTCAGGGTGCATTCCATCCGTGCTGGCCCTGGTTAGGAGATGGGCAAGAATGCTTTACTTAGGAATGACCAGTTTCTTCTCTAGGGACTTTGTAAAGAAAGCTGATTCGTGTACTCTCGAATACTGCCTATCTTAGTGTTTGAGGAAAGGACTTTGAATCGAATAGGGAACAACTCCACAGCTCATGTGACAGTGCTATGCACTATTTTCTAGAAATTAAAACATTCCTTTTTCTGGGAAGACTCATCAAGGGTCAGGAAGTAAACAAACTCACAAATTTCAGGAACCTCAAGAAACTTACAAAAATTAAGGGCCCTCCCTGGGGTTAACAGATGCTCCAGAGACTGGCAGAGTGGTCTACTGGTTGTGCAGAAAGGTCCAGGGGTGAAGCTTTAATGGATGCTAGCCTAGGCTTTTCAGTTACGTGGCAGCTTTTGAGTCATCTATGTTTCTGTAAGTAACCTCTCATTTATGCTTCTGTAAATAACCCCACTAGACTCACTGGTTCACTAAGTTAGACAGGTGTTGAATTGTTTCTTTGGTCTGTCATCAGTGCCCTCTTTGTACTGAATGGACTTTGTTTTCATCTCCCCATGAGAGGTCACACAAAGGTAATAGCAACAAACAATTCTGTAAAAAAGTTAGGCAGGTTATTGATACTTTGTGCTCTGAGCATATCACATCCACCCATACCCTCTAATATGACTTAATTTAAGGAAACATTTCAGAGTAACTGCAGTAACACTGTTTGTCTTTGCTGGGCTTAAGATATATATTAAATGGACATAATTTGTGACGAGGATCCCTATAAGTTCCTACAGACGAGGATCCTATTTGTCTCAACAAACCAATAGTCAAATATCTTCTCAGTCCTCCGTGAAGCAGGCAATCCTTCCCCTTGCATCATTTTCTCATATGCCCTCAGATACCTTAGAAGAACAAATCTTTTTTTTTTAAGTCAAGATGCTGACTGTCCCTTCTAGGTAAGCACATTTTCTATTTAGCTGATTTCTCACATTCTAACTTACAGCATAATCTTATTTAATTAATTGTAACATATTAGAAATATACTAGAAGGGGCTAGAGAGCTTGTTCAAGTATTCTTCTTGTTGAGGACCTCCAATTTGGTTCCCAGCACCCACACTGGGTGGCTCACAACTGTCTGTAACTTCAACTCCAGGGGATCTAACATCTTCTTCTGGCTTCCATGGGCACCTTCACCTATGTACACAGAAACTGCACAAAAACACACATATAAATAAAAATAAAATTAAATATTTTTTAAAAAAGAAATATACTAGATATTTGACCATAATTTTATAAATTTAATATCAATCACTACTAAGTAATATTAATAATTAATTAAATACTATCTTTTGTTTTGAGACAGGGTCTCTCTATGTCACAGTTGTCCTAGAACTCACTATGTGGACAGGCTGTCCTTGATCTCACAGAGATACATCTGCCACTGCCTCCTTGATTAAAGGCATAAGCCACCATGCTTGGTCAGTATAACCCTTTCTGAAGGACTTGGGAAAGAGTCTTGATAATATCAGTCTTACTGGAGATGACTTGAAAACCATAGCATCATTAGAGGGCACACTGGCAACTTATCAGGGAGCTATAGGGATGCTAATATCTTCAATCACAGGATAATGGAGAAAATAGATAACTGTCCTATCCAAAATGGCAACAGATATCCCACAGAGCTATCCTCATAGAACAGTATACAGACGCCCATTTAATGAACTCTGAGAGTAGAAATCTCCAAGAGCACACTGAGCTCAGTACTCACATGTCTGCATTCCCAAAATATAACATTTTGGTTGAGCCAAGACTTGTCATGTCAATTTCAAGACAGAGAAATTACTTCACATTTTCAATGAACAATCAAATATAATTTGGTAAATGAATGGAATACAGTGATCATTCTGTGTACAGAATTTACCTTTGTTTTTAACAAACTCCTTTAAACTTCATATATGGTATCATTGGGAATTTGTGACTTCCTTTAAGAACACTTTTACTATGATGGATTAAAAAGCTCTTTGTCTCTATTTTTAACAGCTGTCTCCCATCTCTGCTTTGTGTTTTCTCATATCTCCTTTTTCAGTGAATTTGCTTCTGTCTCTACTGCCAACCTAGCATGTTCGAGAAATTCTAAATTGCTTAGCTGTCTGAATATGATCAAGATTAGAATTACAGTTGCTAGGGAAAAACCAGATAACTAAGCATTATATGTCTAACTCGAATTCCCTCTGTGCTGGAAGAAAATGTGTGTGGGCTTCATGTTTTCATCGTACCCACTGATCTCTCTCTTGCTTTCAGCATACACTGAGACAGAGAGATTTCATGCTTATGGAGTTGTTAGTAAAAGGTTTCATGAGCCTACATTGGCAAGTTGGTACAGTTGCCCTCAGTACTGCTTTGAGAGTGGATGTCAGGTCACGTTTGACTTAAACATCTCCCACCCCCACTCCAAAACACCTTAATTAATGAGAGTTGCTGCATGGGTCTGACAGAGAGCAACATCACTGATAAAGTAAAACCAATACTCGTTTAGACTCCCAGGACTAGAACTCAAACTGGTGGCATTAGAAAGTATTGGTTGACTGATTTTCAGGGTATCAACATTTCTGGGCTGCAAAACAAATAAGAATAATAATTCTAGACTAGGCTGTTGTGTGGGGTGAATTTAAATAACTGTCCTGAGCTCAGCAAACATTTATTGAGTTTCTTAATATACCAGACAGTCTGGCATCACACCAAGAATAAAACAATGAACGAGTCAAGGTTTCTGCCCTTGAGAAGGTAGGAGTCAAATAGACAGAAGCAGACAAGTGAGAGGTAATTTCAATATAATGCAGTGAGAGTGTCAATAACTAAATCATAATGTGTAATGAGAACACAGAAGACCAGCACTCTATCAATTAAAATGTTGTCTGATGCCGTTGATGTAAATGCTTGCAGACACTGACCTTAACAAGAAGGAAATGCATTGTTTTATATAACAGCTGATGCTTAGGTGGTTGTTGAAGGGCTCAACAAAGTCCTCCTCTAGGACCCAGAAGTCTTTCAGTATTATCCTGCTGTACACAGTAAGATAGACCATCATGATGAAGCCATATCATCTTTGTTATATGTTAGTTCATAAGCCACAGATGAAATAGGACCCTTCCTGAGTCAACACCCTCTTCTCATGTCATCAGTTCAAGATTAAACCCTACACACTGCTGAACCAATTTCCTGTAGGAGCAATGTCATTACCATAATTGGTTGGGGCATAATCTGCAGTGGGTGGTGACTATAATATTCATTTGAGATGCTAGACCAGTAAGAAAGAGTCAGGGTGGGAATGGATGAGCTGCTTCTGAAAGGACATTAATGCAAGTTTTAAATGCTGATCATATTAGCTATTTTTTTCTTTATTGTGAAAAAATATCTGGCCAAAGCAATTTAATGAAAAGGAAATTTAAGTAGGTTCACATTGAGGGTACACAGTCATGATGGGAAAGGAAGAAGGAGTGTGAAGCAGCTGGTCACATTGCACCTGCAGTCAGGAAGCAGAGAGAGAGGAACGCTGGTGCCAGATTGCTTTCTCCTTTCCAATCAGTCCAGGACCCCAGCCTATGGGATGGAGCTATCCACCTTCAGGGTAGATCATCCCACCTCATTTAGTCTGATTTAGAAAATGAAAAATTTACACATATGTCCAGAGGTTTGTCTCCTGTGTGATTTTACATGATGTCAAGTTGACAACCAAAATAGACCATCATAAGAAGCGGGATTCAGGCAAAGGAAGACAAGTGTCTTGGAAAGGGAAACCACATGATGGTGACACATAGACTGCCGCAGATACAGCACAGGCAGAGGCGCAATTACTGTGAATAACACTGTCCAAATGTTGGTTCTTAGCTCAATCTATGGAGTAAGAAAAATGCATGTCTTAAGATATCCCTAAATTCATTTTCAATCACACATTTTTTTATGTTTTTATTTTTGATATCCATGGTTCCTCTAAGAAAATAAATGATTTCTATTTCTTAGATATCTTTTCATAGATGATTATTCTTTCTCTGGATATATCAGAAAATTCAGGACGTATGGAAGGAATGGTTGAACTCAAAGATCTGCATACTCTGAATTTCTGAATTCTTAATTTTGATTAGCTAATTAGTTAAAGTGTGTGTATGTACAGTAATCTTTTATCTTCTGTTTCGTTGTCCATACTTTAAATTATTTTATGTAAACTCTTGTCCAAAACTATTGTAAAAAGTTCTGGAAGTCAGCAATAAGTTTTATATTGAATGTCATTGTCTAGAGTAAAATGAAATTTTCTGCCGCCCTGCTCCATCTCTCCTGGAAGCTAAGTCTTTGTCCAACATACCCACACTATACATGCTACTCTCTTGTTAGTGATTTGAGACAATTTATTATCAGCCAATTGTTAGATTATCAATGTGGTGATATTACCTCATCATGTCTACAATTATTGCCATTAATCTTTTACTCTGCCTCATTTAGAAATTAAACTCTATCACAGGTGTGTACTTAATGGAGAATATCATAGTGTCTATGCATACTTAGTGCGCATACTTGGTACTATGCACACTTTGTGGTACTCAGAAAGTTTTAAAATGTACCCAGATAAGGAGGATTATTAGATATACTCTTTAAATCTTTTTAGTAACTCAGAGAGGTTTTGTTTAGATTAAGTGGAATTGTTTTCTCATTGCTTTTTCATGGAACAGTTGGGCCTTTCTAAGTTTTCTTCCATTGCATTTTCCTGAAATCTTAAATGAGCACAACTTAGGCTAGCCTCTAATTTCATTTTTTTATCTAGTAAGATTGCCATCCTATCACTGAGACTTATTCCATCACATAGTGTATGTGTTTCAATCCATATTCTTTACTTTTCCTGTGTCTATAAAAAAGGACAACTGGAGATGCTATGTCAAGAGTGGGTGATATGAAATTGATAAAGACCACTCAAAATACATTTCCAAATGAATAAACAAAATTGTATCCCTGTGGTTAACACTATATGGAATCTGTGCTGTTAACACTCTACAGAAATTTAGGGAAAGTTCAGGGGTAGTTGAAAATAACAGAAAGACTAAGAATCATTAATTGTTGAGTTCCTCATTTAATCATGGGAACTAAATTTTGAAGCATTAGTACTATCTGGTTCATATTGTTTCCTCAATCATATGAAATGCCCAATAGGAATTTTGGAAGAGATGGAAAAAGAAGACAGCTTCCTTATGAGATATAGGTATATACAGGAAGCAATTTATTCTTCTATGCTATTTTTAAATATTAAAACTGTGAAGAATCAGAGTCTATTTGTCTATGAAAGGCTAGGGGGAGTAGTGAAGGCACACCATTGTTTACTTAGGCACTCTAGTGAAAGAAAACGAAGATGGAAGCTCTCTTGCAACATGTAGACATGTAACAGGGAGAGAGGAAGTAATTCAAAATACAATACCTGTTTATCAAGAGAAAACATACAGTGAGTGCATTAAAACCTGCATTGCAGCTCTTCTCTCTTTAGCATTTAAATTGATTCACTAGTTTATATCCATCCCACCTTCCTGTCCAACTTGGATGGGGAAACTGTGATTAGAATGAGCCTCTCTTTTCTCTTTTGGATTCCTTCGTTGACAAACAGTATTAGAGTTGCATCTTTAATTTTGCTGCAAAACATCTAAATGGAAGGGAATGAGAAACTTGGCTATAGGAACTCTCAAATTTAATCTCCTTTGTAGTCTGATTCCTGCAGTGTGAATAGCATGGTCTGATCTTATTGGCACTTTCAACTGCAATGTCAGGTTCATTTCAAAATTTAATACAATGTATTTGTCATCACCACACTTCCCCCAGTAAGGACACTGCTACAAAATGGCTACCAGTTGGTGGTCTGAAAAAGATAGCTTCCTGAAAATGAGAACTGTCCTCTGAACTGACATAACTCATCTCACATATTCCGTGTCTTCTGTTTTTTTCAGGGAACACTATTGCTTTCCACTATTTGATCTTTTAGTAATCCATCTAGGTAACAATAAAGAAATAAAAGAATATTTACTCACTGCCGGCTTCTGAAAAGGCAGTAGCATATTTCATGGATTTCACAAATAACTTCCCCAGCAGGAAGCAAGAGACAACAGATTACAATCAATCAATAGTACTGTTGATTCTCAGTGTAAGGCATGTCTGGAATAGTTCTGGCCCAACGCTGTTATACTCTGACACAACCAGGCTGCCCACCAGTCCCATTTGGCTCAGAACTGTGTTTCTCAATCTGTGGTCCCTGGATCAGTGCAATCATTATTAGTGGAGGATTTATTAGAAACTGAAATTCATCAACAGTAGCCACTGAATTGTAAAGTCTGGGGTAGCAGCTAAAATTTATGTTTCCACAACCCTGCAAGGTGATTTTGATTCACACTGACTTTTTAATCATTACTCCAGAAGAAAAGAGATAGGGTAGCATGATTCTTAGCACCTCCAACCTAATTTTCCTATATACCAAGTTACCTTAGTATCTAAAAGAGCTTTTTGAGTATAGCCTTTTTGATAGACTCATCACCTATGTTTCAGTTGTCAAGTGGAATCAAGACCGTAGCCAGCACACCCAGTGAGTCTGATCATCCTATCCATTATAGGACCCAGACCTCTGTGGTTAGCGTTTGTTTGCACAGAATTCTAATGTAATGGGGGAGAGAGTCCAGAGACCTCATCTGTCCCAGATTGTCTTCTGGGTGTTATGAAGAGGCAGTCATTTATAGAAATTATCTCTCCCAATTAAACTAACAATTTGCTAAGGTTCCATTCAGGGACTACATGTGTCTGAAGACTTTTCTCTCACATTGGCCAGCAAGATACACATCCCTGGTCTAAACAACTCAGGCATACTTCCTGCACCATCCCTCACTACTTATCACTTACCATGGTTTTATGCAAGCATGTGTGGGTGAGTGGTAATGTGCATCAGTTTCTTCTGAGATAAAACCTTATCTTGTAGGGCAGCTCCTGGAGACACAGGATGTTCTAAGGAAAGGTAAAACATTTCATCCTGCAGGGGAGCTCATTAAGCTCAAGAAGTAATAGCTGATAGGCTCCAGGAAGTCCCTAAAACTGACCAGACATACTAAGCTCCTCCTTCCCCAAGCAAATATAGGCAATAAGGACTGCTGAGAGACAGGCCCAGGGAAGAAGAACCATGTAGGAGAGACTAAGACCAGTACCCAAGTTACTGGAAAGAGGCAGACCAAGCAAGCTGCTGGGAAGAGGTTCAGCCCAGCTTAAGTATCTGAAATGAACACTCCCCAACCTTTTGAGCTTCCTAAAAGCTGTAAAGTATGCTCCAGCTTTCCAGGTTTGGACACTGTCTCCCGTGCTACTGTGGGTTTTTTGATGCAGCTATCTTTGAGTCATTTCTCCTATTGTAAGTAACTCCAATAAGACTTGCTGGTTCACCAAGTTGAACTTCAGTGATATCCTCACTTTGGTCTATTGTAGGTTCCCTATCTGAGGTGAGTGGATGTTCTTGTCTCCACAGGAATAGTGTCAGACAACAGATGGATATATAGACACATACAGAATTAGATCTATAAATACCACACACCTTCAATTAAACTTCAAGTTCACTCTAGAGGTCACCATGGGTCCCAAGACAAGACATAACTCACAGCAAGTAGAAACGTGTTTGCTTTCCTGGATGTTTCCAATGGCCTGTCCCTGTCAGCCTTTATCTTTCTTGAGTCTTACTTTCCTTATCACTAGATTAGTCAATCACTCCTTTGCTAGGCAAACTATCACTAAGGTTGTATTTTTTTCTTCTTATGCAATATAGTACTTTGACTTGATTAAATGCAGTGATAAAAATTTTCCGGGAAAATGTACATTGGACAAATTTTGGCCTCTCCTGGAAAGCCTTTAGATATGTAGGTATGATAAACGAGTTTTACCTACTTCAATTTTATCTAAATCTTCTTCTGTTTTTTCTTCCTCTAATCATCTCTTTTTGTAAATAAAGTTTTATTGGAATACATTAAAAAACTTTGTTTTTCTGTTTCTAATTCTGGATGATTCTAGTACATTCAAGTTCATTTAAACATGAAATAGGAATAATCCATTTCCTTCCAGAAAGTTACATGGTAATTGGCAGAAAACAAGGCTCAAGAGATACAAGTTACCCAGGTTTCTTTACTAGAAAATCCAAAAAGAAAAGGAATGGGATTCAGTAAATTTTCTGTCTTCAAAGGGAGGACTAAAGTAGTGTATTGAAGTTCTTAAGTTATTAATAAATAATTGGCAAATGTGATACTGAGACCATTAAGTGAGCTCTCATTAATCCTTTAGAAGATGACTCTTTAAACACTATCATGATTATGGTATTATTTCTTTGGATCTTTTGTCTCCATGCAGGAATGGATTCACTAAATACCTTGCCAAGCACAATTATCTTTGAGCTGCACTATGCACTATATGAAACTCCAGCAAAGATTCTTGGGCAGCAAATAAGAGTAGTGAAATGAAACAGGAAAGGAAAAGGTACTGATGGGCATTTAAATAGAAAAGTTCCTAAGAGGAGAAATGGAGTCTCAACTCACTGGCAGTGAGATGATTAGATAACTAGACCTCCAGCTCATTTAACAGAGGAGCAAGGGGCTGCACATGTACATCAGTTCATAATTGATAACTGATGGCTCCTTTCTAGGACTGAATGCCCTGGAAAGGCTCCAGTGGCAAGAGAAATTCTCAGGGAAAGAGATTCAGGTATATGAGTTACTATGTGTTGGCATGCTTAGGAATGGTTAGTGGTCACTGGAGCTGGAAGGGTCTACTTGGACCAGAAACTATAGCTTCTGCAACAAACTACTAACTCATTAGTCCAAAAGCTCATTACACAGGATTCACATTGCTTATGTAAAATGCACAGCCATGTTCACCCCTCTTTGATCTTTTCAAATAGCAAAGTTGAGTACATATTTTCTATTTAAAAAAGAAACACAGAAAGATTTTTAAAAAATCCAATTATAATTATTCTTTTCAAAATACACATATTAATAAACTACAGGTTTATTTAAACTAAAATACCATTTCTCAAAACTTTTAGATTTGTATTTATAAGTTGTTTCTGATCCTCTAAAGTTTAGCAAAGATTCTAGTTTGATTGGGACACTTTAATAGGTAGATTCACCACACGAATCTACTCATGTGGCATAGAAATATCTGATAAATTAGTATCTTTCTTCCTAATATATAAGAAAATAAATCTTGTGCTGAAATAGAATTTATAGTCTTGTAAGAGAAACAAATGGTATACAGAAAAGAATGAAAGATTTGGAAAACAAAGACTTGGAAAACAAGGGGTTCTTCTCACAATCCTAATGGATTACAAATCGTGTTTCTTTGTTGCAGTTTGATATTAGCTTCAGAGGTAAATCTTAGAACATTTCCCGAGATAAAAAACAAACAAATAAACAAAACCTTTAACTCTAATCATAGATTTGAAAACATTTAAGTATCTTAACCCAACGGAGATAAAAAAATATTTTGGCAGGTTTCACTAAACAAAGCTATCTTTGGGAAGGTTCCTCCATCTTTGGTTTTAAAAATTAAAGTACATGCATGTCAAATAAGATTAAAGAATAGCTTCATGGATTATTCAAGTAGAGAAAGACAAGGATTCCTGCAAAAACGCCCTTGAAATTGGATTGGAGATCTAGCACAGTGATTAAGTTCCTGTATATATATATGCAAAAGACCCGAATTCAGTTCCTAGCACCCACTTCAAGTAGTTCAAAATGTAACTCTAGTTCCAGGGGATCCACAGGCACTGCATTCCACATTCCCACATAATGACACACACATACATTTAACCAAAAAAAAAAAAAAAGAAAGAAAAGGAAAATCTTTAACATTTTTAAAAAGTAGCAAACAAAAAAAAAAAAAAAAAAAGAAAGAAAACATGCCCTTGAGATGGAAAATAAAGCTACCCTTAGGATAGGAAATAAGTCTTTGAGCCTTCTTGGCAAATACATGTACTTCTTAAGGAAATTATTTACCTTGGATAGGTCTAGTGCAAAGATAAAAATAGGAAGCTTGGCACCCAAGGCATTCTGCATGGCAACTGGAAGAACTCTGCTTCATGCACGTGCCACCATGTAAGCCTTGCTCATATAATACTTACATCTTAGCAGGGTGATCATTCACTTTCTATTAAGTGTACAGTAGGTTTTTCACTATCTGAATAGATATGCTTGATGAAATATATAAAAAGGTTATTTTTTTTTGTCTTTTAAGGCAAACGAACCTTTGGCTAAATTATTGAACAGAGGTACTAACTGCTCAGGGTCTGATGAGACAGACAGACAGTGGGCCAGATCCACCTGTTGCCCCTGTGGGTGCAACCAGACTGTATTTCCAGTTTCTCACTGGACACAAGACTGTTTCCTAGAAAGTGAAGCATGTTCCAAGTGCTATAACAGTAATTTGACTCGCATACAATCAGGGAGGTCCTCCACGTATTAACAAACAAACAAACAATGACTTTACAGAGCTAATGTGAGCAATTATGAGTTCCAACTCTCCCTAGAATTTGATTATGTTGGTCAAAGCTACATTGGTCCTTTCACAGGAATAAATGATGCAGCTCCACACCTGCTGTGGCATAGTCAAGTGGGAAGTTTATTGTTACTAAAGAAGGCTGATCATAAACTATGAAAAAACCCTGAACCTGTGGACACAGGCTGTCATGCCAGCTCTCCAGTACCTGCTATGATATGACCAAAGCATGATGACCAGTTGCTAGGGGTCCCAACAAGGCCAAGGATAATCCCATTTTCTCATCAGAGGATGGACATATTTGAATAAGTAGATGTACTTATTCTAATCTTCACTATTATTTGCATCATATAAAAGAATGCCCTACATGCTATTTCCACAGGGCCAAGTAAAATCGTAAATATGTATTATAAGTTTATTTTCAAAGTAAGGTATCAGAGATATCATTCATCACTTTTATGCAACAGTTCTAACCCACAGATTTTTGTTATATTCTCTCAACACCTAAAGGAAGAGATGCTTCTACAAACTCAGTAATTTGCCAGAGACCATTCAACAGGTGAACAGTAGAGTTAAAATTTCAACCTATAAGCTTAGGGCTGAAACCTCCACACTGCACTTCTGATACCACACTCAACACAGAACACTTCTGCGTGTGTTTCCCAAACCAACGAATACTCCAATTGGGTATCTTACAATTTGACTCCTTTTCCATATTATATTCATAGAAATAGCATGAAATCCAACCAGTAAAAGGAGCCATCCTTTAAGACTGCTTACACTTGAATAACAATCCCAAGACCCAAATTCAATCAGTGGGAGCCCCATCTTCTGAGACCTCATACACTTGAATAACAATCTCAAGCCCCAGGTTGTTACCTGTGCTGTAAATCAGGCTCCCACACCACTTTCACAGAATCTAGAATTTTCCTAGATCGCTCACAGAACTCTAGGAAACACTGTACTTAAACCATTGCTTTGTTATAAAGGGCATTATAAGATATATAAATAAATAGATAGATGGAAGAGATGAATGGGGTAAGAAATTGTGCATCCAGGCTTTCTCTGGGCACACTATCCTGCCTGCATGTCCACATGGAAATTTGGAAGAACGGATCGCTGAACACTGTAGTTGAGGGATCATTATGGAGCTCTTACCATACAGTTATGATTAATGATTAACTCATCTCCAACCACTTCCTTTTCAGCTACGTTTGAGGGCTAGAAATGAATGTTTCAAGCTAATAATGGCTTAACTTTCTGGAAGTCAGTCACCCCCAGAAGCCCACCAGATCACCTTGTAAGAATAAAAGACATTATCACACACGAAATTTGCAAAGAATTTAAGAGTTTCATGCAATAAACCAATATAAAAATCAAATAATAGAGAAAAAATTCTTCTAGAACCTGTTACTCAGGAACTCATAAAGATTTTAGAACCATTGTGCAAAGAATCAGGCAGGAAGAATAATACATTTCTTATTATAAGTTATACTAGAAAAACAAAAGGAAAGTGATATTATTTGCTTGTGTTAATAAAGTACGTGCTGCTTCAATTTAAATAGTATTTGGTAATACTACAGGTAGTGACTATTGGTTTCAAGTGCTTATTGAAACTATTACAATCTGGGGTCACCTTCCATTTAATTAAACAACCATCTGCTTTCTACAAGGAAACAAATCTTTTTAATAAAATGTATATTTACCTACTTATGTTAGTGACTTACAAGAAAGAAAAAGAAGGAATAAAGGAGAAAAGGAGAAAGGGAAAGAAAAAGGAAGGAAAAAGAAGGCATATTGCATCTGTCAGCCTGGTGTGGCTGTTACATATCCATTCTGAATCTTCTTTGTAGTTTCCTCCCGTTCTGTGGATTACTTTGCTCCATAAGTCAAAACATTTCATCCCACACACGAAGAGCATTATAAACAAGGCCTCACATAGCAGGGCTGATTAGAAGGCATGCTCCACATCTAACCAAGACACTAAGTTCTTTTTAATCTCCAGGATAAAAATTTTTAAATGTCACTTTCCTCACTACTGTGTGACTTACATGTTTTTAAACTATCCTTCATTTATAAAGACCATTGTACCAGAAGCTTGGTGATCAAGGACAGACATCATTATTAATTGTACAAATCCTGATAGCTATTTAAAAATGGCTCTTTGAAAATGTTAGCATTATATTTAGAACTGATTCTGATCTATTGTTATATATATGAAAAGATTTCACTTAATCCTTTTTTTTTTCCTTTTTAACATTGGCACCTTTAGAAGGTAGCATTTTATTAATACTTCCTAAAGGTATGCAGTAAATTGACCTTAACAAAAGAAAATAGAACTTGTGCTGCATTGGTAAGTTGTTGACTATTATAGAGAGTTTTGTTTGCAATTTTCTTGATAAATTAAAAATATCTCCAGAGAACTCTCTGTGTTAACAGTGGTTTAGGCATAATAAGTAGTGTTTTTATGTGGTAAAGTCTTTGTTCCAGATGATCACAACCCACTCTACAACAGAGTTTCTGATTCACCTCAAATGGCCCAGTGTAGGAAGGTTGAGCTTTTCTCCATCGAGAACAAAACGTTTGAAGAAGGGCACTGTCCCTCAGACGGCATTACGTCACACTTGAGTGTGCTAGCAGCTCCTACCTTGCTCGTCCTGACAGATGGCTTTCAAAATGCGATGTCCCAGGCCACATTTCCCGTGATCAGGGATACAGACCCCTTCTGAAGCCAGCCATCTATGGCACATTGGATCCTCGCAAGGCACAGATTCTGCCAGGTGAGGGCAGTGCCCCGCAGGCCCCGTGGATTCCATAAGCACATGACGCTGCCTCGTTCTAAATCCTGAAAGGAGAAAGAAAGGACATTTCACAGGATTCCACTCTGATGCACAACGGAGAAGCAGCGGCTACTGGATGCGAGATGAAACCCACAGCTTCGAAGCACGCATTATCTTAATGTGTTTTATTTTATGGAAGTGGAGGAATGAGAAAAGGAAAGGAAATGAGAAAATGGAAAAGAGTGAGAGTATAAAACTGTCTTCCAAGGGGACTTGAGCAGGCTAGATGGAATCAGAAGGGTGTATTGAATAGGGTTTATTCAATGGTCTCCACAATCCAGTAACATCAATGAAGATCCACATTGCCTGCTCACAGATAAATCCACATTTCCTTTTGGCTGCTGCTTTTGACATCTTTGTTACTTTACATTAAATAGAAACACGTCCTCACCTTGGCATGTACCTGATGCCGGACTGTTGCAGCTTCCTTGAAAATTCCCCATATTCCATCACTGGGATTTCAACCTCATAAAGACAGCATCTCTGGGATCTTATTATCCACCCTGAGGAGGCATAAGTCCCTGGATTGCTGGTCAGGTCCTAAAATTTCTACAGTCAGAACCCATCACAAAGATATAAACAGGCTTTAGCATGTTACAAGTTTGAGAACCACAAATTCTCTATCAGTAAGAGCAAGGCCAGTTTACACAGAGGGGACCAGATCCGCTGTAAAACTGCAGAATGTGATAAGACTACAGCAAAGGGAGCATGTGGGCTTGTTGCTTCCTCGGGCTCTTCCCTCTTGCTCTCTTAATATATATTTCTATTTTGACAAGAAACTAGAAGTATAGGCTATGTTTAGTTTTTACAAGAAGTGTTTGTTTTTAAATAATTCAGATTGACATTGAAAAACAACAACTTTACAAAAAAGAATGGATGAATAAGAATCAGATGAAATCTCTTAATGGTGTGGTTTTGCAATCTCTGGTCCTTGTCATGTATCACTTTTATGGGCATAAGTCTCATTCCTTACCTTTCACTGTTAAACTCAAATTCAGTCAATCAATGTAATTCCTTTAATTTCGTTTCCCTTCTTAAGGCAGTTTCGTATACAGACTGATGTCAAACTTACCATGAAGCTGAGGATAAGGCTGAATTTTTGATCCTCCTGCTTCTGACCTATGTGCTGGGATTGCAGGCCTATGTTACCTTGTTTGTGCTAGAGATTGGACCCGTGACTTCTTGCATACTAGGCAAACATTCTCCAAACTGAGTTGCATTATCAGCCCCAACTCTTCTAATTTCCCTCCTTTCCTTTCCTTTCCTTTCCTTTCCTTTCCTTTCCTTTCCTTTCCTTTCCTTTCCTTTCCTTTCCTTTCCTTTCCTTTCCTTTCCTTTCCTTTCCTTTCCTTTCCTTTCCTTTCCTTTCCTTCCCTCCTTCCTTCCTTCCCTCCTTCAATCTGTTGCATGGATAACATCTTAAGGAACTGTCAGTCATTTATCTGCGGTAAGTAAAGAAAATAAGAGATGCACCACAGCCCTTCCAAAATCGATGAAAGGAAGACAAGCGGAGGAGACATGAAAAGCTAAGAGGCCAGGTACAGCCTTCTCATAGCTTTCCCCGTATTAAATGTGATGGAAAGAAGAAAAACTTCAAAGTGTAGTACAGAGAGAGAATGGCTCTTCTGAAACAGCATGCCATGTTGTGTGGTTCAGGAAGCTGCATGGTATTGTATAAGTCACAAGTACTTTGGGTTTTCTTGATCCACAGTAACTCACAAGGTCCTTTTCAGAGGTTCTGAGACTCTTAATTGAAAATTCAGCTGCCTATTTGTTGTGTTTTAAATGTGAAATGCCTCCCACAAGCTTATGTGTTTGAACATTTAATCCCCAGCTGAATGTGCTGTTTGGAGAAGTTGTAAAACCTTTAGGATGTGGAGCCTTGCTGGAGGAAGTGGGTCACTGGAGGAGGACCTTGAGGTTTGATATCTCTGCCCTTCTTCCTGTTCATTGTCTGCTTTTTGACTGCAGATACAGTATGACCAGTTGTTCCAGGCTTCTTTCACTATGCCATTCTTATCATTATGGACTGAGTCTCTTAAACTATAACTCCAAATTAATCTCTCCTCCCTTAAGTAGCTTCTTCTCAAGCAAGCAAGCAACTAATACACTATTTAGACAACAGTTAGCCAATAGGGACTGTATTTCCATAACATTAACATTAAGGTTAGGACTGATTAAAATAGAAAATAATAATAACAGTGATTACTGTACTGTGTCATATCTCCAACTCCACATCATTCACTACTCAAAATAAAGCCTACAAAGGACCCAGCTTCCTTCTTCAGGCAGCCTAAGGAGAGATTCAAGGGTAACACAAAGCTCTAAACCTCTATACTGGTGAACTTAAAATTCGCAGGCTTCCAAGCTTTTGCTACCACAGGATTTGAATGACCTCTATTCTTGCATCTAATACCTGTCCTGTGTTTATTTACTGGCATATGTTTGTACTTGTTTAACTTATCTTTGAGCAATAATAGCATGATTTACAGTTTGACAATCAGCTTGGAGCAGAGCACAGAAACAGCATTCACTGTAGAGGGATTTGGGTGTCCAATTCCTGGAGCTCAAAGCCACTGAGGGGCCCGTGCAGTTTGCCGCTTTAAATCATGTGGCATCCATCTTGCCATAAATCTATATACTATATCTCCTCAGTCAATATATTTTTTTCAGGCTCTTTTTTTGTGCTGCCTTTGTCCTGACTCTAACTAGGCTCAAATTACACCATAAGCTCAGCATAAAACAAGAACCTTGTTATACCTAACTTTAATCACATAGGTATCTATGCCTATAGTAAACAGCAGGTTTCCCCGGGTCTTCACTTCTGAAGAGATACAGGCTGGGATGGCCAACCTCTTGCTTCATTTATTGGATTCCATGCTAACCAGATAGTATCATTCAATAAATATTAACAACCATGGGAAATTGCTCTCCTGTATTCTAGGAAGGACAGCAAACATACACCAAAACCTCAGAGCACATAAATCAAAAATAGAAAAGGACAAGCACAGAAATTATCCACTGTATACTCAAGCGGGGACAGCCTCTTCATTTACACTGCTCTGGATTAATAGACCTCAGAACGATTTTACACATTCTTTTGCCTGTTTTGTATCTATGAAATCCCAGGCCTGACTGCAACGTACTCCTATGTCTCTGAGGGCACAACACTAGTTACGTGGGAGGGTAGACAACTCAGCAGAGCTTTCTAACCTCAGAGCCAGCTACCGTGTGTGCTGTGTTTTAGTCTGACTGCACAAAGTGAACCCAAAATGCACCGTGGATTATTCCCATAATTGAAGGCAGACAGACTGGAGAGCAGGATTTTAGGCATCGAGTAGAAGAGATCTGTAATTGTCACTTCATGGTCACAGAGTCAGTCCACCTTTAATGAAACCAATATTCTCAGGGCTTTATTATTGTTTGCCATGACCCCAAGATTTGTGGTTTGGTATAGACTTTTACTGGAGGTGATCAGAAAAGAATGAATGAATAGTGGGTTGGGGAGAGTAAGGAAAGGAGCAGATGGCAGAAGGGCAGTCAGTGTTTTGAGGGGAAGAAAGATCAGAATCGGAGGAGAGCAAGGGTGGCACTGGAGTCTGAGGACTGCATTTCTGTGGTGTCACAGAATTAGCAGTGTCCACGTGAATGTCCATGGAGCTATCCATGAACAATGCTGTCCCCACAGTTAACACGCCAAGGCCAACCTGGAAGACATACTCTGCAGATAAATCATAGATGACAGAAGCTTACTCTCACCTGAGCACTGCATTCTGGCAGACCTGGATAGTGGCTGTTAATGTTGAGTCAAAGAACCTGAACAAATTAAAATGTGAGTGTGTATATACTCATGTATGTGTATGCATGTGCACATATGTGTGAGTGCACCTGCATGTGGAGGATAAAGTACAGTTTTGGCTATCATGTTCAAATGTTGTCTACCTTGTTTATTCAGATAGGGTTTCTCACTGGCCTGGAGCTCACCAAACAGATTAGGCTGAATGGACAGAAAGCCTCAGGGATCAGCCTGTTTCTGCTCAGAGCTGGTAACAAGTGCACACCCCCACATCTGACTAATTTTACACATAGGTTCTGGGAATCAAACCCAGGTCCTCATGCTTATATGACAAACACTTTATTAAGTGAGCCATCCTCCCAGTCCCCAAACTGAATCTTTGGTTCCAGATCTTTAGATATCAGCCACTCCTCCTTCAGGGGTGCATTTTATAATATCATGATTATTTCTCAACCTGTTATGAACACAGAACATAAGAAGCATTGATAGGTAAGATCATTAAAAAACTTTCAATACTTTGAGTAAGAAGTAGGCACAGCCCACAGCTGTCCCCAACACACAGACATGCAAAGAAGAAAGAAGAAAGAAAGGAAGAAGGAGGAGGAGGAGGAGGAGGAGGAGGAGGAGGAGGAGGAGGAAGAAGAAAAGAAGAAGAAGAAGAAGAAGAAGAAGAAGAAGAAGAAGAAGAAGAAGAAGAAGAAGAAGAAGAAGAAACCTATCGGTTAATATGCAACCTTATAAATAAAGTCAAAAGATTTTTTTTGGATTCTTGTTAATAGAAAAGTAGAGTCCACCCAGAAGCTGAGGTGGGGCATGGAAATATCTTCCACTGCTAAATCAGATCTCAGTCACATCAGTATTTTCTCACAACAATGTGCTATCTAAATTGTTTCGGAACATAAAAGATGTCTTCAAAAATAATCATATCTTCTCCATTTTAAAGTGTCTTTTTATGTAGGATCTTAGGTGCTATAAATGAGAGGTATACTATATTGGAACATGGGAGGCAGGTAGCTATTAGGATGGCATATGGAAAAGTCTTCAAATTCCTCTTTAGAAGATCGCCTTTCTAGACTTTGTCTCCAAGGAATAAAGATGTCAGATAAATCTATGCCTACATATCAAGAGGAATTTATAAAACTGCATCACATCTATGTGTGGGGTCTCTGCATTTTTCGGGTTAATTCTGTTTCATATTTCTCTAATTATTGCACTCTGGGAGTATCTCAGAGATAAAACAATAAAGGAAAAAACCTGATCTGATCTGAATTCCTCTGAATGGTGTCCCAGCTTCACTTGACAAGCACCAACCTGCCAAGCACGGCTCTCCTTGTCTGCTTGTCACTGACGTGAAGGTGCGGAGCTTGTGAACATTGGCTGATTTTTTAATGCACTCTGAGTAGCTGCCAGCCGCTCGCCTTAGATGACGCCTGATTGAAAGGTGTCTGACTGAGAATAACAGCCCTGCCAAGATAATTTCTATAATGACCAACTTATTCTATCAGGTAGCAAAACATTTCCTATCATCGACTTACCATTTCTTTCTATTTAATCTTCTAATGTGAAAAAAGAGAACACCCCAAGCAAAAGTCTGGTGACTAGGACAAGATGAATGCATTGAAAAATGTCTCCAACTTTCCATATTTGTTTCTTTGCTGTTGTTTACATGATTCCCACCACCCCAATCATCCGTCTTTCTATCTCCCTATTATTATATCCATAAATGTGTATTTAAAAGACTATATATGAGTAATTATGATGGTATGTATATATGAGAGTATATATACATATCTAGGAACGTACATAAGTCTTGGATTTCTGGAGTGAGTGAATTGCATTTCTTTAGTGTGGAATTCACACATGAAGCTGAACAACCCACTAATGTCCCAGAGTTTCACAACATTCAGTGCATAAACCTGTGTTGGCCAGCCTCGGTGGAATTCTAAACTACGTTCACTTTGTGCCAGTCAGTGATGTTGGCACGGTCCCTGCAGGATCATGCGGCAGAAACAGAGGATAAGGAGACCTCAGACCTCATCCTCACTAGTTGGTATAAATAACAAGATGATTGCTCCCCTTCACCATCACACGCTTGGCCTGCTTGTAGGCCTGGAATTATTTCCCCAGAGGGAAAACTCCATTCCCTATTTTTTCCCAAGAGGAATTATAGGCAGGTGGTCCTGCCAGGTTTCAGTAAGACCTTAAAAGACTGAATTCTCTAAGTTTTAGGGAAGTATTTTAAAATAGCAACTCTTAGCCCTGAATAACAATCACAAAGGCTGCCCATTTTCCTGTCTGTGGTTATTTAGTACTGGGAGTGAGTCACATCTTTTCAATTAAATCCTATAAAACAAGGGTAATGTCAGTAACTCTAACATGCTCCTAAGTGCTGCAGGCCACCTCCACCTTCAGGCAAGGGCTAGCTTCCATTGCCTTCATTTGTCCTTCTGAACCCATCGCTGAACCCCTGGAGGGAGGTGGGAACTGTTGCTTAGGGCAAAAAGCACACACCATGGTTACCTGGCATTCTTAGGCTTTCTCCAAATCCTGCTGCTACAACCACTGCAGAATCCTTTCCCTTTTCTTCTGATGACCCTGCTGCTGCAGTAAGTTCCAAGTCAGCTTCACTCTCAACTTCCCACAGCAGCTCAAGGATTCTTTCTCAGGGGTCATATTTCACCTTGGCCTACTGTGGTGCACACTGGGAAGATAATCTTGCTTTTAGGGGCTGGATCTGTACCTTGGTCTAAATGTTGTTAGGTTGATGGAGAAAACCAGCTAATGAAGCTTTGTGTTTGGAAAGATACTGTAGTGGGGGAAATGGAGTCCTAGTGGTCAGTGCTGACTTAGCTATTATTATTATTATTATTATTATTTACATGTGTATTTATGTATATGCTTTGTATATGCTTATTTATGTATATGCAGGTACACATGTGTGCCTGTTTGTGGAGATCAGAGGATAGCCTCTGATGTTCCTCATGCACTTCCCACTGTATTTTTGAGGCAAGGTCTCTCACTAGCCTGAAGCTCACCAAGTAGACTAGGCCAGTGAGCCCAGGGACCTGCCTTTCTTTCCCTTCCTCAACAAGATGGTTATAAATGTATGCCACTACACAGGGCATCTCCTGGGTATCAAATTCAGTTTCTAACATTTGCAAGGCAAGCACATTAGCAAATGTGCCCAGCCCAGGATAGACATTATTATGTTATCATAGTAGACAGATTGTTCCACTTCTCCGTGTTCCAATTTGGCATCCTATGCCCAGCTGCATCCTTCTAAAGCCAAAATACCAGTGCAAAGATGGGTAAAGTACTAGTTTCATAAGACTACCATAATAAAGTGCCACAACATAATGTTTTAGAAAGACACAAATCTATTGCCTCAGTTTTCCTTAGAGTGGAAACTCTAAAATAAGATATTCATGGGGCTGCATTCCCTTTAAGAGCTGCTGGGAAGGGTCTATGCTTGTCTCCTAGGGTCTGGAGGATGCTGACCTTTGTTGTTCTTTGGTGTGCACAGCTCTGGTTCCCAGTGTCTCGGTTCTTCTTATATAACATTCTCTCTTGTCTTCTATGTCTTTGTGTTTGACATATGGTGCTCTCCTTCCTGAGTATGTCTTTGTGTCCAAAGTCTCACTTTTAATAAGGTCATCAGGTGCTTCAGCAGGAGTATCATACCCTAGTATACCTCCATTTAAATTTGATTACACTAGCAAAGACCTTTTTCCAAATACCATCAGATTTATTTCCTGAACATATGAGATGCACAACTTGAGCACATCTTTTGGTGGGTACACATATACTATGAATGATGGATATGGGTGCACATTCAGGAGTTAACACACGCGGACTAACGGCAAGTGAGGAGGAAGTTCTACATAATTCACAATGAGGGAATGGGTTGCATGGAGGAATCAGAGTTACAAGCATCCCCACTGGTTTCAAGGGATATGTCTAAGTCATGTGGAGAAAGGAGACTAAGAAAAACTCGAAAAGTTCAGTTCCTCACAAAAGTTCGTGAAAAATTTGGCCCAAGTGAGTAAATACAGCATAGACACAGGAAAAGACATATGATCCAAATTGCCATTCAGAAACCCAAGGATCAAAGTAAGGAGACTGAGCATTTACAAAGTATCTAATGAGTCATCGTCAATGAAGTACGGCCCCAGAATCACTTCTACCTTCTTGTAGTTCACTTAAGGAGTCACCCCTCCACTGATCCTGTCCTCAGCCTGTGAGGCTTGAGAGCAGTTGGACTGCTATGATCTTTTGGAACGTGCTTAGGGCCTGACCACTTAAACCCCATGCCCTAGTCAGAGTGGGTTTAGGGATGGGTATCAACACCAGCAGGCACAGAAGTTCAGCTTCTGGATTCTTCCCCAAACTACTGGAAAAGAATTATCTATTACCTTATTTATTTTCTTAACTGAAAAGCTCTGCTGACCTTCACTCTATGAAGAGGGCCTTCCAAGCTCTACCTACTGCAGAGAATAGGGAATGAAGAAATGAATACCTAAAGAGCTAAAGAATCAGGAATGTTGAAAGAAGACTGAGATGCTCTTGATCTTGTTCATACTGTTCAATGTAGTCCTGACTGCCATTCAATTTTCAGCTAAGCCAGTTAATAAGATTTGGGCCCAAATCAGTAAATATTGGGTTTATGTCACCTACATCCCTAAGTGTCCCAAATAATAAATGGTCCATTTGGTGTGTTGTAGACGCTCCAGCTTTGGAAACAAAGAAGACAAACATTCCGTGCAGTGAAATTGTATCTGCTTGGAAGGCTCTGACCAAAGTGACTGGGTCTTGCCATAGCCTCAGATGGTTTTCTAAGGAATTCCCTTAAAAGCAGGCATGACACAGTTGGAATACAGGAGCATGATCTAAAACCATGCAAGTCACCTTAGGGAGTCTCACACATAAATCCAAGAGGCTGACAAACTACTGCTGTTAGTGTTAATGAGAACTTATCTGTGTTCATAAACTGCCACAATGTAGTGGATATTTAGGCATTATGATGTACTAGTTAGCTTGCATTGCTGTGACCAAATATTTCACAGAAACAACCTAACAGAAGAGAGGTTTATTTTGGTTCCCATGAGGGGAGCAATCCATAGTGGTGGGAAAAGCATGGTGATTGAAGAAGCCCTATCTAAGGGATAGCAGGATCTTGTGGCCTACCTTGTTCATGTCTCAGAAGATCAGGAAGTAGACAGTAAAGTGTACGACAAGAGATGTGGCAGAACTAAAACCCTCAAAATGTGCCTCCAGGGACACATGTGTCCTAAGTATACCTCCCATTCCAAAGGTTCCACAACCTTTTTAAACAGCACCACAGCTGGGGAGGAAGCACTTGGACACATGAACTTGTGGGGGACAGTTCACAGTCAAAGTATAAAACGTCATTCAAGAGAGTAGTACAAGCACTCCAGGATTCCTTGAGATACAGATTTTCATGAGCTGATCCAAGAAGGGAAGTTAGCTTCTGCCTATCCAAGATTCAACACTCTTCCGCCTCTTTGCCCATACAGTGAGAGTCAGAACAAGCTAAAAATCTCAGGGTCCTGGGCTGTGAACCTGGGTGTGTGCACCTGTGAGCACACTAAGGAAGACAGCATATGGAATTCTAGTGGGTGTGGCAATGACTTCCCAGTGACAGGGGACATAAGGACTGTAGCACTGAGTAGGAAGCCATGTGCTGCTTCTCTGCATATAAAGTAGGATTACTGCTGGGCAAACATAACCTAATGTCAGGGAAGCCCTCAGATGGATCTCATTTCTCTTGGCATCATAAAAGGAATATTTCTTCCTAGCACAACATGGAAGGAAACAAGATACTGATAGAAAGTAAAAGGCCAGTGAAAGAGATGGTAAGTTGTCTCTTAAATGAACTTTTGAGGGTACGGATGGATATTTTAAACACAAAATGGAGAAAACTGGGTTACAAAGGATAACCAAATCAGAAATTTTGAAGATGTTTTGTTAAGCCTGAGGATAACATCAAACAGTAAACAATGCATATAATGTCACTTTTACACATCTAAAAGTAGAATACAAACTGTTAAATGTGTAAATGGAAAAATATAGCGATAACCAAAACAGTTGGCTTGTGGTATGATCACAAAAATCATGTAAATGTCTACAATGTAATCATCATATGCATGAGTCACTGCGTTATTTTGGGGCTGTTTTTCCCCAAAACAGAGTCTTATGGAGCCCAGGTTTGAGTGAAACTCATTGTGTAATGAAGGTTGACTGTGAACTTCTGATCTTCCTGTTTTTACCTCCCTGGTAATGAGACTGTAGGCATGTGCCAAGGCAGGTTTTATGAGGTGCTGGGGATGGAGCCCAGCACTTTTTGCATGCTGCACATACAAGTATTCTACTAGCTGAACTACATCCCTAGCTCCACCGAAACATACATTATGTACAATTGAGTAATAGTCACTCCCTTAACTATGAGCCTAACACAAAAGTCAATCAAGGTCGGAGTCTTTGTTCCACAGAAATGTCCCCAACTGCCTTCCTAATAAGTAAATGCTGCCAGGTTTGAGCCAGTTATCTAAATGCTGCAAATAAATGTTGTCCTAAGCTGGCTTAATCAGCTGCTTAGCTCGCAGAATAGATGTGTGTGCACTGGAAGCGAATGAAGCGTACACGCAGGCACTCACCTTTCTTCCCCTGAGGATCGTGGCAATTTTCATGAATGCATGGGCCCCAGGCTGACCAGGAAGATACTATGCAGTCTGTTGAGCAAGGGACATTGCATAGTTGCAAGGCTGAGGGGGCAGGTTCCGAACATAATGTGCTTTCCACAGGTCTAGAGACTGAAAGACACAAATACAAAGGCCCATGTCACATTCTTTGATTGCCCTTCATTCATTCATATCTTTACCTGTATCTCTATCAGGTGTATGAGTATGGAGTATACACACCCAAGACATAAACATTCTCTCATATGCAGTGCTTAGATCCATGTTATTATCTTTTCAGGTGAGAAAAGGAAAAGAAGACAGTGACAGAGGGCATGCACCTGAGATTCATGTATTGCAAAGCTTTCCCTGGGAATTCAGGAGCACAGTGGAAATATCATAGACACAAATTATCCCAAGGTATGATTTAAAACAAAATTAAATGACTTGGTGAAGTTTCAGGAAGAGTCTATCTTAACTATATAAATGACTGGGTTGTTGTGAAAAAAAAAAATTGAACCCCTAAGGTAGAGTGTTTAGCATAACCAATCTACTGCTGTGATTCCCCGGAGGGGTGGAGCTGGCAAAGACAGAGAAGAAAAATGATTCTTAGAATAAGAAGAAAAATGGGGCTCTGTGACTGCAGCTCTGGCTTGAGAAAGCAGTTTCCTTACTGAGGTTACCCAGAGGTTCAAGACTCTGAGGAGGAAGAGCTTCTGGCTGTGCAGAGCAGGGCCTGGGCTACTTTCCTTCAGGATGCAGTCACTGTTTGTCCCTCTGCGGTGCTCAGGGTCCTCTGCCTGTAGATGCGTTCTGTGCACCATGAGAACACACAGAGGGAGGAGACAACAGTATTCTTATCCTCATGAAAATTATAACATAATAGAAGCTTGGATTTATGAAAACGACACAGAGAACATCTGTATGACCATGTTTATTGAACCATTATTCACAATAGCCAAATTGTGGAATGAGCCTATGTGCCCATCACCAGAAGAATAAAGAGAATGTGACAAAAGGAGTTGTGTCTATCCATAAAGAAGAAAAAAATTACATTAGTGAGAAGAAAATAAATGGAACTGAAGACCATTGTGTTAAGAAAAATAAGCAAGACCAATATTCAGTTTTTCTCTTACACAGAAGCTACATTAGAAATGACAATAAGACTAGAAAGCAAAATGAGAGTATTTGGAAAGAGAAGAGGGATGGGGGTTGTGTTAAGTGAGATCAGAAAGTGTGACAGGCATGCACTAAAGTACATAATTAAATTTGGCATTTGGTACCATAACTCTACAGTAATGGACATTTTCAAATGTAAATTTAAAAGAGCATCTAAGAGCTGGAGAGATGGCTTAGTGGTTAAGAGCATGTTATGCTCTTCCAGAGGACTCAATTTCAATTCCCAGCACCGACATCAGGCACTCAAAACTGCATGTAATTCTATCTTCAGGGAATTGGCCTCCATGGACATCTGCACATACATGTACACAGAGACACACATGCATATACATAATTAAAAATAAAAAGAAATCCGTTTTGAAAAAGAACACACACACACACACACATTTTTGTTGTACTGAGTAATCTTTTACTAAGAACATTTTTAAACATTCCAAAGTTTGTGAGCAACAGTTTCAATTCAGAAAGTTTTATCTATGGATTGGCTTGTGCTATTTTGTAAATATTTCTTATGTGTCACTTCCATCCCCAGTTCAGCGGATTGAAAATACTTCAAGGACGGAAACTGATGTGGGGGGATTGAATGGTGAATCATGCCACCTCCTTTGTTTCCTTACTCTTCCCATGTATGTAAGAGTCAGATCTGATGACAGTGGTAATCCATCACAGCTCCCAGCAGCAGAGCTTTGAATAACAAACTAAACCAACAGCAAAACAGAGAAAATAAATACTTTTATAAAAATATGAAAGCTGTGGAGGGGATTTGGAGGGTTCACAGTGAATAAGGATTAAACTTTAATCACTCGTGTAATTGACAAAAAGTTGTGAAAATATAGATATTTTATTTGTAATGAATGATTTTATAGTCTGTCACAGTGATTTGATTTGGCTTAAAATGAAAGAGATGGTCAAATGTAAGTTGCCAATGTAAACTTTAAAAAGTATGTATGTCATGGAGTGGGGCAGGGAAAGGAGGAGAGATCAGGTATTAGGGAAAATTTAGAGAATCTTCCCTGAGGAGAATGATTTTTATCATGCTAGAAGATCATGCTAGAATGTCCATGGAATATGGAAATTCCATGGGATATGGAAAGCAGAGTGGCCAGAACTGGAGATGGGTCCATGAGACGAATGAACCTTGAGTACAGGGGAACTTGAGAGGTGAGGAAGGAGTGTGTGATTCACTCCTTAGGAGTGAGAAAGGCAAGCTTCATAGACAATCATGTACCCACTGAGTTAATTATGCCATCACTCCAAACTACTGGATATCCATTTAAACCGACCTCTTTGATGTGTGAATGTGTTCAAATTCTCTGTTCAGAAGTGTAGGTTAAGAAGCAGAATAACACAGACAACAGAAAGAGAAAGAGATGCACTGGAGTATCACATAAATAATAGAAAAACTGGATGCCTTAAGGTGGATGTCTATTTGAGTTCATTCTCACGTATGTTAGAATATGTTCCCATACACTCAGCACAGAAATCTTGCTGCAGATCTAAAGGACATGGAGCATGACAGCGGCTTAGTCCAGTTAATTACTAAATACTCACACTACATGTCAAACATGGGTTATAACCATCATAAAAGCAGTGATTCTTTTGATCTACTTCACTTCTTTTTGAGATGTATGTTGTTATTAGCTCTAGTTTTAAAATAAAAGAACTGCAGCATAGAAACTTTAGCCCCTTGCCCACACGCCCAGCTACATAATGGTGCAGATGGGATCTGGAACCAGGCTGTCTGGTGACTTTCTCATTGGTCATTATGTAACATTGCTTAATGTCCTCTGTGTACTGAACACTTCTTTGAATAGCCCTGAACTGACCCAGTTCTCCCCCAACTACAAAATATATTAGAAATGCAACATCATAAGAGGAGAGCTGGCCAAAATTGCCTGGAACCCCCCTCTCTATCGCTTAAATGTTTTAGCCCAGCATGCCATGTACCCTCATGGCATAAAACATAAGATAAATGAAGTCTGTGATATTAATGCTGAGAAAGTTCACCAAACATCTCAACTCTAACATGTAGCAGTTGAATGCCACCACACCTCTCTGTCTGTTTGGCCTTGTAGCTGATAGGACTTAACATAGATATGACTCAGTCTACTATTGAGGCACCTGGCAGCTATACTATGTGATCATGGTAAAATTCATAGAAAGCTTCAAGAATGCCTTGAAGCAAAGGCTTTTAGGCTGTAGTGCAGTTGGAAAGAGGGAGGGTAACGTGCCCTGAAGTTGTGTCTGTCTGGGACACAGTGTCTACACATGGAATGCTCTCATTTGGCTTAGTTTTAGAGAGAAGTTGAAGATTATTGAGGGGTCAAAAGGTGAAATTACCTGATATCCTCTTTCATAAATACTTAACCATCGAATTAGTAAACTGTTGAACATTGCTGCGAGTATACTCATAAGATTTGAAAGTACAGAGGGATACCATATGCTGGGAAAGAGCAGGGAGTAATTTCCTTGGGGACTATAGAGTGACATATTAGATACCCAGGAGTGGGATTGATATCATTTGTCAAAGTAGTGATGTCTCTTCAGCACCTGCTGCTTTGATGGACAGTGGGTCTTAATACATATCAATAAATTCTTCCAGCCCCTGGTGACATGTCTAAGATGCTTCACTTAGACACTGAATCGATGTGCTTGGTTCAATGTAGCTTTGTCATGAACCCTAGCACCACCCCAGGCCACGTTTGCTCTAGAAATAAATCATGAATACAGCACAAAGAACTTGTTAGCTTCAGAATACCTGAGAAAGGAAAAACACAGGATATTTCTGCACCTACTTACTGTTAGCACTGAAAGTGAGCTTTAGGGTTAATTGAGTTTAATTAATCAAATCGACTAATAAACTATACATCAAAGACCTTAGGTGATTTGTACAGTTTCATTCTCAAATTCTGAGCAGTGCAAGGTTTGAGCCTGGTCTTAGGTAACAAACTCACCTTCACCTGTCTTTCATTTTCTTTCCGTAAAATGAAGGCACCAGACAAATCAGATGAAACCTTTTGTACCAAAGATATCCTTTGAATGGATCACACAGTTCACAACTAGAGGTCACCAGAGACAGGCCAGGTCTAAGGAACCCACCAATGGGGTTCCTCAATATAGGCATCCATAGCTCAGCCCTTTAAACAAGATCTAAATCCTTCCTTCTGTTGCAAATGCAAAACTTTCAAGCTTTGCCCAGACCTGTCCCACTGAGAAAGAGATAATAAATGCAAAATTCTCTCTGTTTCAGAATATTAGTCATTTTGCTCATTATTCATGACTATGAATGTATTTTGACAAATCTGTCTTAGGGAAATAAGTGGGGCAGAGGTGTTCCATGATCACTTAGGCGATCTTCAATTTATACTTCATTGAGCCTTCATTTTTCCTGGGTCAAAGTCCAGCCAAAATGTTTGTAGTAAGAACTGTGAAATGAATGTCTGAATGACAAATTTAATTCTATTAACTGTCTTCTTCAACACAAGGCGTCTCTGTTTGGTGCAAGCCCATGTTTACACATCTTTCTTCAGCTGTCTCTATGACACAGTCACCTGAAAGCCTTCCGCCATACCCTCATTGGCCAGCGTCTGGACTGGAGAAGCCATCAGTTAAGGAACATAGGCTTTGCACGTTCTACAGGCAGCAATGTCCACTCCCTAGGGGAGTTCTTAAAGCCTCAAATTATTAAAAGACCAAAACCTTCTAACTAAATAAATTCAGATCTCCATATAACAGAGCCTTTCTCAGTCTTGAAGAATACATTACTGGATTGTGATTGCTCATATTCAGTAGTCATTAATATTTTTGGACAGTTTGGTGCCTAACCTGGAATTTTTCATTTACAATAAGAAATGATTGAATTGACCTGCCCTACAAGAAATGTTGGAGGCTGCTGCTAATGATTGCAATGCTTCCTTAAATAATGAATGACTCAATGAACAGAATGTTAATTAATAAGATGCAAAATGTGCTGGGTGATATGCTCACTCTTATAAAATGTATACTGTACATCATTCTAGAAAGGAACAAATTTCGCAATTTTCCTTTAGGGAAAGATGACACAGATTTTATAAGAATGAGTGGCAGTTAAGAACAAAAATGCCTGTTGTGATGATTGGTCATGTGATTGCCACATTAACAATTATATTACTAATTATAAAAGAGAATAATGAACATCTTCACAGACTATCCTTTGAAATTAAATCAAGTCAGAATCCAAACTGAACTGAATCAACAAAGCAATAAGTTAACTTTCAAAGATTAATGAGATATAGCAATCACTAACCTACTAGTGGACATTTTGTAAGTTCTAATTTTGTGAGCAGTTTTAACTCTTCAAATGGAAATTCAAATGATATTGGATATAACTTAGCTAATAATTAATGTTTATATACACCCATAAGCAATGATTCATTTGCCTAAGAAAAATATATTAAAAATATTTTTTAAAATTTTATGTGTATGAATATTTTGCCTGCATGTATGTAAGTGCACCATGTGCATGCAGTGCCCACAGAAGCCATAAGAAGGTGCTGGATCCCCTAGAACTGGAGTTATAGATGGTTGTCAGTCCCCATGTGGGTGCTGTGAATTGAAGCCTGGCCCTCTGGAAGAAAAATAACTGTTCTTAACTGCTGAGCCATGTCTCCAACCCTGAGAAAAACACTACTACAGTGGCCAATGGATATGCATTTTTTAATATCTCTATGATGAGATGAAAACAGTGAATCATTCCTACAAAGTTTAAGGTGTTCAAAGTAATTCTATCATGGCATAATGAAGCTTACATTCCCTTCAGGATAGAAAGAAATATCTTCAGGATGGTTGGGGAATCAATCACTACTATTTTTTTCCCAGCATTTTCAAGGAGGTAAAGAAGAAAATAAAATAAAAGCAAAGATTTTGGGGGAAGACCCTGAAGCCTATTTTATTTTGTATGATTTACCCATCAGAGGAACCTAAGTTATCATATAAATTAAACATTTAATCTTCACATGATTTTACATAAAGATATTGATTTCATGAACATCACCAACCTCCACAAGAAATTGGACGAGATGTCATATTATTTCTAACTTCTAAGTCAGACTCAGGCACTGAAAACCCCAAAGGAAATTTTGACTCAAGGACATGGAATGTCCTCATTCAGTGGGCTCTCCAAGAAAAAATCATAATAGCAACAGCAATTGCTCAAATTTAATTCAAAGCTAATGAAAGAGCCTACTTATGTAAAAATGCTGCTTTCTAAATGATTTTTGAGAAACAATATTAGCTCTGACATATTCATTTAGGGAGTACACTGACTTGGCAGAAACTCAATCTACCTTCTGCTAAAATAAATAGGTCTCTTCTACAGACTGAGGGAGTCGAACGGTTGAAGGGTAAAGATAAATAATATCACAGTTTTAACCATGAAGCCATTTTCCCTCCAGAAGCTGTATGCATTATTTCAGTTACCTGTTTGCCACTGGGATCTGCAAAATAATGTATCATTCTTTTGACTTGGTAGACAGAAGAAAAGCAAATCTGTCATCTAGCACTTATAGTCAGCTTAAAGAATTAAACTGCACCTCATTCTGTTACACCTAATGAGCTTAATTTTAGCCATATTGTGCCTCTCTTGGCAAAATACTGTGCAATGCAATTTGGCAGGAAGATGTGTGTATATACAGCAGATTTGATATCTGAAAAATAATTCCCACAATTAAAAATAATTACGTGAAATTTGGACACGTGTCAAAGTTTCCAGACTTAATTCATTTCATCTAGCCAATTAGAAAATGCCGATCCACTAATAAATTTTCTACTGCTACAGAATACCAACACTTTAGACAGAAAGGAAAAAAAGGAAGAGCAACATAAGAATAAAAATGAAGTCTGAATATGAGAACACAATCATTTCTACAGAGCAATCAGAATCACTGGTCAATAATTACATAATTAGAGAAGAAACCGGGCAGCATTGAGTGGTGTGCTTGTTATTATTATGTACAGTCTCACCACTGGTCCCATTTTGAGTTCTTTTTTACTGTTTCATCGACTTTTGGCTAAGAGCTAAAAGAGAAATGGAGGGAGGATGGTTAGAATGAGAGATGACCCCCAAATGACATTCTTGTACACTTTACAATGTTAAAATTTTCATCATTGATAAGAGAGAAAACAGAGGAGATTTAGAAAGAGATAAGAAAGTGGTCAGGCAAAGAGAAAAGCAGAGAAGCAGCAAGACAGGGAAAAGAACACAATTTTCTGCAGAGATGTCAAAGGCAGAAATGGCCGCTGTCAGGAAAGTCCAGCTTTTAAGAGAGTTTTACTCGAAGAATCCTCTTCATATACAGCACCTTGTAAGGTGGAATTCATTTTCCACTGAAACAATAGATGACTCCAAGAATCCCCAAGATGCCTATTTAAGTGATTAATGTTAGGAATAATGGCTCACAAGCATTGGTGACCCGCTTGGTGCCAAGCATGGAGTTAAGTGCTTGAATCTATGTCCACATCTAATTACCCATGCACTCCAAAGGAAGTTCAGTTATTACACCCAGGTAAAATGTGATAACTGGGAGTTTTCTAAAATCACAAGGATTGTATGAGAAATTCAGATCCAATGTTCTTAAAAACAGAAGTTACAATCTAACATTATAGTGTGAATTTTTGTTTATAATTAATAAACAAATATAATATTTGTATAATAATTAGAAAAAATTGGAATATTGTTTTGATTTCCAAAAAAACCCACATTTTTTTTGTATGAAGATAAAATGTACAGAAAAAGTAAGTTTAAAAGTATTAACAGCAGATAAATTGCCCTGACCAGCCTGGAAAGTTAGTCAGAATCCTCCTACTTCATTGTCATTTCCTTGCTATTGGTCTTGGCCCCTTCTTGCTGCTCCAGGGTTCACCTCTATCCTGCTTAGCTAGTGAAGACCAGTCCACCGGTGACCATCACCCTACTTCAGGGCTAGCCCCATTTGCACTGCTCCATGGTTCACATCTAACCTGTTTAGCTAGTTTAGAACCCCCACACTTGACTGCCATCATCCTACTCTGGGATTAAGCCCATTCCTGCTGCAAGAGAGTTCCTGACTAGCAAGTTAGTCAGAACCCATACACTGGGTCACCATCACCCTACTTTTGGGACAAGCCCTGTTGGAGCTGCTCCAGGGAGCTCATCTATCCAGTACAGCTAGTCAGAAACTTCACACTCCATCAATCTTCTTGCTTGGGACTAGGCCCATTAAAGTTGCAGAAGAATTCCCCAGTAGCTTACCTGGAGCCATCCTGTCCATCCAATAAAAAATCCAAAGAGAGAAACTAAAGCACAGACCAAATAGCTATTCATAACTGATTAGAAAGCAACCAAGCTACAACAACAACAAACCCAAACTTCAACTCAACAAAGGTAGGCTGGAATTCCATATCAGACACACAACCAACAAAGATGTCTAAATGCCCAGGTCACAATGCAAAAACCAAATAACACAAAAAACCAAGATAATATGCTCCCACCAAATCCCGCCAGTCCTATAGAAATGTTCTACAATGAGAACTACCCACAGAAACCCCAGGACATAGAACTTAAAAGAATAATCCAAAACATAATCAAGGAATTCAAGGATTTTAAAGAACACATATAACAACTCAAAGAACTCAGAAAGAATAGGAATAAGCTCCTGACTGAAGCTCAAGAAAATATAAATGTATGGCTGAGTGGAATAACCAAGACAACTTAGGATTTGAAAAGTGAATTCAGGAGACAGATAGAAATATTGAAGAAAACTCAAGCTGGAATGAAGATGGAACTGAAAAACTCAATAAGCCAATTTGAAACGACGAGAAAATATCAACAGCAGAATGAATCAAATGGAAAACAGAATATCAAGACTGAATGACAAAGTTAGAGAATTAGACCACTCAAGCAAACAATATGAAAAATTAACAACAACAACACAGGAAATGTGGGACATCATGTAAAGATCAAATCTACACATTATAGGCATAGAGGAAGGAGAAGAATTTTGGGTCAATGTCAATGACCAGATCTTCAATGGGATTATAGAAGAAAATGTCTAGGGAAAGACATAGCCATACAAATACAAGAAGCATACAGAACATCAAATCGACAGGACCAGAAGAGAAACTCCCCATAGTATATCAAAGTAAAAACACTAAATGTACAGAACAAACAGAGGGTACTGAAAGCTGCAAGAGAAAAGCAACAAGTTACATGTAATGGAAAACCCATCATAATAAAACTGACCTTTCAATGTAAACTGTGTAAGTAAGAAGAGCCAGGAGCAAGATATTCTAACTTCTAAATGATCATAGAGGCCAACCCAGAATACTTTATCCAGAAAAATTATCTATCATAGTTGAAGGAGAAAGAAAAAAATATTCTATGATACAAGTAGGCTGAAAGAATTCATGTCTACAAATAAGTCTTACAGAGAAGTAACAGAAAGAACTGAAGAAAGAAAACGAAGATATAATTATCAAAATACAAAACAGGACTATGAACACAAAGAAATAAAATGACAGTAACCAATACACAGCTTTCAATAATAATTTAAAAATAAATGTCCTCAACTCCCCAATCAAAAGACATAGTGGAATATATTAAGAAATATATATATATATATATAATATATATATATAATATATATATATCTTTTTGTTGTCTATGAGAAACTCATTTTACCTTCAAGCACAGGCACTACTGTAAAGTGAAAGGATGGCAAAAATATTTCAAGCAACTGACACTAAGAAAGAAGCAGATGTTGCAATTCGAATATCTGACAAAATAGACTTCAAATTAAAATTAATCAGAAGAGATAAAGGTTATATCTTTCTGATCAGGGGAACAACTGACCAAGAAGATATAATCATGACCATATGTGTATCAAAATACGGTTCACCCTACTTCATAAGAAAAAGTACTACTGGATCTCAAGACAAAGATTAAGGACAACTCAGTAATAGTAGGTGACTTCAATACCCCAGTTTTCCAATAGGCAGGTCATTTAGACAAAATATAAAAAGAGAAACATCTGAATTAAGTGATATCATACATCAAATGGACCTAACAGAACAGACATCTACCGAATGTTCCACCCAAGCACCAAAGAATATACATTCTGCTCAGTAGCCCATGGAAGTTTCTCTAAAATGGACCACTTACTGGAGAACAAAACTACCTCAACAATTTCAAAAATTTTGAAATCTTTTCATGTAGTCTCTCAGACCACAATGTAATAAAGTTTATAATCAACAGCAAAAGAAGCTCTAATCACTAGAGGGAATTAAACAACATATTCCTGAATGATGAATGGGTCAAAGAAGAAATTCAGAGAGAAATAAAAATATTCTTGGAGCTAAATAAAAATGATATTGCAACACAGCAAAACGTCTGGGACACATTAAAAGCAATCTTGAGAGGGAAGCTATATCTTTATGAACCTACATTAAAAAAAATCAGAACAAGCACAAATAAATGACTTAATGGTATAACTTGAGAATCTGGAAAAGCAAGACCAAATCAAACCCAAACCCAGCAGATGAGATGAAATAATAAAAATCAGACCAGAAATCAATGAAATAGAAACAAAGATAATAATATAAAGAATCTTGAATCGAAGAGTTGGTTCTTACAAAAGATAAAAAAGGTAGACATACACTTAGCCCAGCTAATCAAAAAAAGAAAGGGAAAATCAACAAAATCAGAGACAAAATAGGAAATATAACAGTAGACACCAAATAGATCCAGAGCACTGTAAGGAAATACTTTAACAGTCTATATTCTAATAACTTAGAAAATCTAGAGGAAATGAATGAATTCCTAAATTCAGTGGTGCCACTAAAGTTAAACCAAGAAGAAATAAATAACGTAAACAAACCCATAATAAATAAGGAAGTAAAAAAGTAATACAAAACTTTCTGATGAAAAAAGCTCAGGTCCAGATGGACTCACAGTGGAATTTTACCAGATCTTCAAGGAAAATCTATAACCAAACTACCTAATTTATTCAAAATTTAGAAACAGAGGAAGAACTCCAAAAGTCCATCTATGAAGCCAGTATTCCTCTATTACCCAAATCAGGAAGGCACAAAAAAGAAAACTATAGGCTCATATCCTTAACGAACATAGAAAGAAAAACGCTCAACAAAATACTTGAAAATTGCAGATAGACAAATATCAAAAAAGATCATCCTCCATGATCAAATTGACTTCATTCAAGAGATGCAGTGGTGATTCAATATACATAAGGCAATAAGCATAATAAATCATATAAATAGACTTAAAAACAAAAATATATGATCATATCTATAGATGCAGAAAAGTCTTTGGATGAAATCCAGCATTCATTCTTCATAAAACATCCTAGGGGGAATTGGACTCCAGTGAACATATCTCATCATAATTAAGGTTGTATACAGTAAGCCCACAGCCAATATCATTCCAAATGGAGGAAAACTTGACGGATTTCCACTAATACCAGGAACCAGACAAGTCTTCCGACTATCCCCACTCCTTTTCAATATAATGCTTGAAAATCTAGAGCAAGGGAATTAAAGGGATACAAATTGGAAAAGTAGTCAAATTATCCCTATTTGCAGACAATATGATATTATATATGAGGGCCCCAAAATTCCACTACAAATCTTCTAGAAATGATTAGTGCTTTCACAAAAGTGATATGATACAAAATTAATCCACAATAGTAACTAGACTTTCAGAGAAAGAAATCATTGAATCAGTCCCATTCACAATAGCCTCAAAATTCTAGGAATAATCCTAACCAAAGACATTAAGTTTCTCTACAATGAAAAATTTTAATCTTTGGAGAAGAGATTGGAGAAGACACGAGGAGATACAAAGACTGTTGAAAACATGGAAACAGACTTTTCCAGACAGCTGAGAAGTTACTCCTATGAATTCCAGACGGTAACATCATGTACACTACCCGTGCCAGCTCAATCCAGATAAAACCTGAGCATAGAACCAGGGAAGAAGTAAGAAGTCCCAACCTTATCTGAGAAACTACTGGCAGCCAATAACTACTGGTGGAGGTAGAAGAAGGTTTTCTTTAAGTGTGAGAAACTAGATGGTTCAACCGGGTCCTATGGATGGACATACACAGAAGGACATTTGGGGACACAAACTTGACTTGATAGACCTTAATATATATGACAAAGTACATGAAATCTGGTGGGTAAGCTATGAGAGGGATATAGATGGGGGAGGGGAGGCTAAATATATGAAAATATTGTTATAAATTTGCCAAAATGTAAGTGAAAAAGAAAACAAAACAACAGCCACTGCAATCTTGAACTCACAGCAACTGTGGTACCTGTATTGGGTCTGTATAAGCTTGTTCCTGTCAGTGGTCATGGATGGGAAATTATGGGAGAAAGGAAGGTATTGCCTTCAGTTGTGTACACGTGCTCCAGTGGGTATAGTTACAAACATATGGTCACGTGGATGACCCTGGTTAAAATCAGCAGGTTATAATATAAAACACAAAGCCATGAATGCGGGAAAGGGATTTCTAGTTGACAGGGAGGGATAGGATGCAGAGAAGAGATGCTGGCAGTTGAGAGTAGTTAGTACGCATTATATACATGAATGAAATTGTCAACAAATTTAATTAATAAAAACGTAAACAGTAGAGTTTAGATCTTGGGAAAGCAAGTGTTACGGGAAGAAGAGGAGTTATGTGGGAATTTCTGTGGTGATTCTGAAGGTATCTCTGATTATTTCAAAACTTTTAGAAGGAGTGAATTTATTCATAATGATTGCTTTCATTTTACAAGCTACTTTTTGACCAGTCCTAAGGGTGTGCACACTGTCTCCTAACCCTCTTGCTCCTGTCCTGTCTTAACAACATCGAGGTAGCTTTGAACCAGGAGAAGAGATCTCAACTGAGTCCCAAACTTACCCTCCCCAGAAGCAAATCTTTAGTAGTACAAATCATTAGTAGAAAATATCTGTCCTCGTTAGCTGAGAAAGTCCAGAGGTGATAATAAAGCATTCCTAAACCAATATGTAGGAACCGGAAGGAAGGAAGCATATGCAAAGGAATATCAAAGCATGTTTGGTATAAGGAAGTATAAGGAAGTGTGTGAGGAGGAGAAAGTAACAGAAGACTGTGTTGAGAACAGAAAGTGCCTGGATTTTAGCACTTCTTGTTGGATGCCTTGTGAGGCCATCTGAGGATCAAACAAGACAACTGACTTTTGTTGGTTTAGAACGTGGGTATATCAGCCTGGGAATCCTTGCATCGAAGTACTTTCTAAGGGTAGAAAAAGATAGGAATCTCGTCTTTAAAAGAGCCCAGTTCTTCAGGAATCCTATCACAAACTCCAATGCTTTTTAAAGGAAAAAAAAAAAGGTGCGTGTGCAATGATTATTTTAGCAGCTTTAGAAAGAACAATGTACCTCTAAAACATGCATACATACTTCTGTGCTTTTAAAGGAAGAGAAAACGAAGGCCTTGCTGTGCTTGATGTCCTTGTTAGCAAATGCTACTTAAAATTTGCAAATCATTTGAGACTGAACAAGTTAATTCAACTTCAAAGTAAGGCTCTTGAGATTCACTGACAGGGTCAGGAAGGAGGTCTCGCATAATAATCTTTAAAATGCAGAATGGTTCAGTCTTTTGAATAGAGAACTGCATAACATATTTTTTAAACCAAAACATCTATAATTGTTATAAATATTTTAAGCAAATCCACTGCATCACAAAACTGGAGGCAAAGTCTTTCTTACTGCTGGTCACCCCAAGTCCTACTTTGTGAAGTTCTTCAATCTGGGGTCTTTATTTTAAAGTGGTAGCTTCCAGCCTGTCTCAACCTATTGAATCCAACACAGACAGTGCACTGGGTCAGGATCCAGAAGACAAGAAGGGCCCGTGCACCTTTAAAATCATCATGATTAGCAGGATGGAAAGTCAATCCTCTGAATAATATATAGACTTTAATTTTTAAAATCCAATTGGCAAAATACGTTAATTAAAAACTCAATAAACCAAGTTTGCTAGTACTCTGGTGAAGCGAACAGATCTCAGCAATTGTGATTCAACAGAATAAACAAACTGGATTCTTCAGTACTTCTCACCTTTGTTTCCTTATCTCCTGAAGGAGACTTTGTAGCATCTTTTTTCTTAATTTCCCTCTCCAACTTTATGACATTTATACACTGAAAATATTCTTGGACTATATGTATATATACATATAATGTATATTTATGTATTAAGTAGAAAAGCATAGGATTTTATTTTCTCTAAGAACTAGTTATGTCTTCTTGAGGGTAACGTTTCTCCAATGGATTGAAGCACATTGAATACTTTGCATACTATGAGATCCACATGTACAGTCTTGACTTAATGAATAAAACAACTCTATGAGGTAATTACTAGAAGTAACATCTCCGGTTTCCAAAAGAAAAGTTTAAAAGTTCTGCCCAGAATTCCATAATTTTGACATGGTTACATACTTTAATTTCACACACACACACACACACACACACACAGCATCAGAGAAAATAGATTACAAAAATAAGCAACTACTTTCAGTGCTTAAAATATAACTGTCATTCTTGAAATACTAACTTTAGTGAGAAAGCATCAAAATAATAAAATAATGATGTTATATTATTTAAAATATACTTAGATGAATTTACATTAAAAGCAGCATGGATGTTTTATAAGTACACAAACCCAAATAGACATTAGTTCTAAAAGCATTATTATTTATCTTTTAAAAGCAGGTGAATTGACTTTTCTACAATAATATAGATTTTTCTGTGAGATAGAAAAAATAAATATAGCTACAATATTTTTAACATTTATATTTTTAATTTGGTGTTGAAATAAATATTTTCTTATATTGATAAAGTTCAAGGACAAAACATATTTATCATGGCACCTATGGAATGACATAGTAGTTGTAGCTTTTCAGTTAAGTGTCAGGCATCTGACAGCTCAAGATGCTCAAAGAGAACTCAACATGGCACAGATGTCAGGTTGCGCTAGGGACACCTCATAGATGTAATTAATGGTCAAGCATTTCATCTAAGAGCCAGAACCATTATACTTATTTGTTAATAGTTCTGACGTAGAAAACTAAATAGAAAATGTGAACATTCCTGCATTGTGACACTCCCCACTGGCAATCTCTTAGATATAAGCAGTCTAAAAAAAAAAAAAAAAGAAAGAAAAGAAATAAGCAGTGTCAAAGGAGAAATGTGTTCTTCATAATATAAAATATAAAATATTCTGGAGGGAGTATCTCCTTTGGGGTCTCTAATCTGGCCCCAAAGAATTCAACTCACAACAATTTCCATTTTCTGATGTGCCTTTTATCCCGAGAGCAGAGATAGGACACATGCCAGCCAGTGACAAGGCCCAGCTCGTCTCCTCGTGTAACACGCTGGCCAACTGTTCCCTTCATCTAGACTTACTTTCTTGTTTTGTATCTGAAATAATAAAAAAGCCTTGATATAAACTGCTACATTTTAAGAGAAAAGAGACTTGCTTTTTGGTCTGAGGAAGCTAGATATTTGAAGTGTTACAGGCAGGACTGGGGAGAGAGTTAAGTCTGTAAAGCACTTGCTTAATAAGTACGGGGACCTGAGATTAATTCCCAGAACTCCTGTAAACTCCAAGTGTGGTACTTGCAATCCCAGGGATGGCGAAATGGAAGGCAGAGAAAGATGAACCCCTGGAGCTTACTAGCAGACCAGCCTAGCCACTAGCTTACTTAGAGAAGTGCCAGGCCCTACAGAGACCCTGTATCAAAAAAAGTGGAAGGTGCCTGGGGAACACCACCTGATTTGTCCTCTGTCTCTACAAGTATATGCATATATGCACACAAACACACACACACACACACACACACAAGTACTAAATAAACAAAAACAAAGAATAACAAGCAGATCTTAAGGAAAGCTGCCTCCTTGAACACTCTTCTCCTAGTACACCCACTCCCTCCAGTAACTTAGAATGGGAGAGAACTCTGTGATATCTTACACAGTATCTACAAAGAAAACAAGGGCCTAGGGTGCCTGCCTGGATAGTTCAAGCTCAACAGTGGTAGAACCAGCCTGGGATTCCCTGTCCAGGTTCTCGGCACACTCATTTATACTGCCTTTTGTTAGACATGTACCAAAAAATAAAATTAAAACACTGTCATTTTCCAATTCCTCTTATTTCTCATGCCCAGTCTGGACATAACTTTTCATCCAGAGAAAGAAGTTCTTTTTCAGGAAGGGACTTCTTTTTTCTGGATAGGTGTGAACATTCCTGCATCAGGACATTCCCCACTGGCAATCTCTTAGAAATAAGCAGTCTAAATTTTAAAAAAGGAAGAAAGGAAGTAAGCAGTGTCACAGGAGAAATGTGTTCTTCATATTATTTAATATTCTGGAGGGAGTAAGTATCTCCTTAACATAGATCACTGTCAAATAAGATGTGTCAGTTGAGCTGTAATTTGAATAAAATTGTTGGTCTATAAAGCCCTCCTTTCTATTCAGTGCTTCTTTCTGAATGTAAAGCAAGTATTCTTGTAACCAGTCCTTTGCTGGGCACCAAAGCAAAGTCCCCAGAGGAGTCTATATTAGGCATCGTGCACACAATATGATGAGCTTGTAATATGATGAGGAATTAAGACTTTCACATGAAAACTAGGGTCCATAAGGACAATAATCAGAGAAGAGGACAAGAAATTGTGTGTGTGTGTGCATGTGTGTGTGTGTGTACTAGCATTTATGTATGTTAATAGCGAACATGGGTACAGCAGTTTACTGGCTCACATTCATGGTCAGAGGAGAGTCTCATGTCAGTCTTTGCCTTCCTCTTTGTTTGAGTCAGGGACTCTCTGTTGTCCTTCTACTTCATATGCCAAACTAGCTGGCTTGCAGGCTTCTGGGGATTCCCTTGCCTCTGCTTCCTATTTCTATAAGAATTCTGAGATTATGCACATTCATATTGCATGTCCAGCTCTTAAAAATATGTTTTCTGAGGATTCAAACTCAGGTCCTCATACCTGCATGGTAAGCACTTTTATGAGCTAAGCCATCTCCCCAGTCCTGAATGTTCATTTATTTATCTTTCCAGGTATGCAGGATCCTCTTACTGCCTTTTGGCCAATTATCTGTTCCCTGGCAGTGTGCAAGATATTTAATTCTTAAAATGCAAAGATGTTTTCAACACTGAGGGTGTCCATTAATATGATTTTCTACACAAATAGATAGAAGGAAGAGACTCAAAACCTCAGTAAAATAAGTTTGTGTGTTGCATACGAGCTTATACCTGTGGGCCTGTGTGTGTGCACATATTGATTCTACAATTGTTAATGATTAACCAATCAAATTTCCAAAATATAGAGCTACACATATCAATGAATAATGTCAAATATCTCTGCTTATATGTAATTAGTAATGACAAAATTCAAGAATATCAAATGAAAACTGTAATACCTTGCAAGATTTTATGTGAGACAAGTCTGTAGTGTCCTCTGGAATTTCTGTCTTCACATTAGAGTTTGAGCACCTGTTCCCTCAAACACTCACCCTGAAATTCATTGTCATTGTGACAGGCATGCATGGTGGGATCCTGGAGACATTAAGTTATGAGAGCCTACCTCATAAGTGAGTCTGCCCTTATTGCAAGGACTGTGTCTCTAAGGCCTTTCCTTTCTTACTCTGTCTTTCTGTCAATTTTTTGATAAAGAAGTAAGTCCCCCACATTGATGCTGGACTCCCTAGTACCCGGAATTGTGAGGCCAAGAATTCTGCATGTATTACCCAGTATTTATAATTTCCATCAATGACTGGTCCACAGAATTCTGTTACAGCAGTACCACATGGACTGAGACAAGCTCCTTGCATTTGTTTTGTCAAATTATTTGCTATGCTTTACAGTTCTTTGAGAGGAAAGTAGGGGAAAAACAGAGAGAATTTCCTCTAAAGTCAGGAATGAGTCAAGGGCGTTAAACAGCCTACTTTTAATACATACAGTGCTGCAATCTGAAGCCAGAGAAATGAAGCACGGGAAATAATAAACTGAATTCAAGTGGAAAAGACAGACGTCAAATTCTCCCTATTTTCAAATGATACGATATGAAAACTCCTAAAGACTTTAAGGCTCCTCCAGGAAAATTGTAAGTGTAATAAACACATTCAGCAAAGAACCAAGATACAAAACTAATGTACAAAAATTAGTAGCTTTCTATATACCAATAATGAGCATCCTGGGAAAGAAATAAAGGAAACAACTGGATTCACAACAGCTTCAAAAATATCTAAAAATAAAGCTAATCAAGAAAGTAAAAAATCTCTTTAATAAAAAATATAAAACACCAAAGAAAGAAATTGAAGACACTAGAAAATGGAAAAACAAAACAAGAAGTCCTCTCATGTTCATTTTCTGGCAGAATAAATATTGTGAAAATAACCAAAAGCAATCTACAGATTCAATATACTTCTCACCAAAATTCCAATGACTTTCTTCAATGAGTGTGTGTTTCTGGAAATTTTCATTCCTATACAGATTTACCAGAACTACAACCAAGCCCCAAACCCTGTGTGTGTGTGTGTGTGTGTGTGTGTGTGTGTGTGTGTGTGCGTGTGTGTGTGTTGTGTCTGTGTCATGTTATTTTCTACTATCTGTGTGTTGTATTTGTGTGTTTTCAAGTGTGCATGTGTGTTGTGCATATATGAATGCACACATGTGTACATGTGTTTCTAGGAATTTTAGCTCTTACACAGATTTAAAGTAAACAGCACCAGAACTAAGTTCAGATCTGTGTCTTGCCACATTCTTTCCTGTGTCTTCTTCATAGCTACACCCATATCCTTCTGTCACTAGACCCTGTCGTCTCTAATCTATTGATCTCTATTTTGTCTGATTGGGTTTATTGTTAATACATGATCTACAGGTAATGTTTCCTTTATAACTGCCCCCAGGTTCAAATCTCACGTTGGCAGGCCCTTAGTTCATCCCTGGGTAAAGTTTAGAGCAATCTAGAAATCATTTTATCTTCTAGTTCCCAAGCTTTCCAGTGGATAGCACATCTCTGCCTCATCTTGTCCTTGTCTCACACTAACTCTTGGACTCTCCCCTGCCTCTCTCCCCTTCCTCCCACTTCTCTGTATGAGAATCTCTGTTGCTCTGTGGCCTCTCAAACACACTGGGACCAAAAGACTGCAACTGGCTCTCTCTTTACGTGGAACATTCTTCCTAGAGAGAGGCACTGTCCATTTTTTAAACTGAGCTCTCTGCAGCAACGTCACCTCAGAAGAAACACATTTCTGGCCTTCCATCTCAAAACACTGCACATTCCCACATTTCTTTATTGCTATCCCCTATCTGAGCTGCTTTATTTTACTTCATGACACCTATCTGACTTTCAAGCTCATATTTTTTCTCTTCTACCATCAAAATGTAAACAGCAGAAAAAAGACCTAGATCGTTCGATTTTTGTATTTCAAAGATCTAAAACAGTTCCTCTATACAGTGGATGCTCAAGAAATGTTTGTTGCATAACTGAATTATTAATGATATTCACTACATATTATAAACAGTAAGACTCTCTTAGAAAGTTGGAAATTTTTAAATAATTTTTTTGAGAATTTCATACATGAGTACTATTTTATATAATTTCTGCCTCTCCAACTTGTTTTATGTTCCTCCTACTCCCAATCCACACCATGACCTCTTCTTTAATTGCTGCTACATATATCTATCTCTATCTGTCTATCTGTTTATCCATCTATCATCTATCTATCTATCATCTATAGCTATCATCTATCTATCATCTACGTATCTATGTATCTATCTATCCTACTGAGTCCATTTCGTGGTGTTCATATATACATCTGTTTAGGGTAATTTCTTAATTAGAATACTTAATATAGACAACAAGTGAAGAAATAAGCATGCCTGGAACACTGTTAAAGGAAATTAAATAGCAGAGCATTTCTGGAATAAAGTTTGGTAATACCCACCAAAATTTGAAATATACCAACTCAACAACTCTACTAAAAATAATTATATTTAACTATTATCATTGACATTTGAGCAAATTAGAGAAAGATGTTTGCCTCAGCATCTTGAGGAAACACTTTTGAGCAGAGTTGAATGTTTTATACAGTATTTGTTACAAGAAAAATAACCTTAAATAAGTTATTGAATACTATCCAAACTATGGACATTAACTAATTACAATGGTAAGGAATACACATAAGCACTATCATGGAAAACAAATCAAGAGGCAAAGGAAAGTTGCAGAGAAAAATATAGATGTTTCTGGTTATCCTTAAGGGATTGATTCCAGAAATCTCCATAATATATCAAAATCCAGGGAGGATCAGGTCCTTTATAGAAGATAGTAGGTTTTGCTTTATCCTAGACAGTCCCCGAGTACTCCATCTCGAAATTACTTCTGATACCTAAATTCATGTACATAACATATAAATGGTTACTACAATGAATTGTTGTGGAGATAGTAACAAGAAAGTATTCTTTACATGTTTAGTAAGAGATATTTTTTTTTCTAGTCTGCAATTCATTGAATGCATGTGCATGGAGCCCCTAGTTATGAAGAATTCAACTGTACTGTGTACATATCTAGATACATGTGGAGCATATGTGCATGTATCTATATGTGTGTTTATATATGTGAGTATGTATGTGTATGCATGTATATTTCTATATGTGTGTGGCATATGCACAAAATTAGACAAGTATGTATTTATGACAATTAACATAAAATAAATATCCCTGAGAGTATTCATAAGGCTTGAAAGAAATGATTTTTACCTTTCTATAATATACATTCTTTACACATAATTAGGTAGTAAACTTCCTTTAGAATTCTAAGAACCATGTAGAAAAATATTAAACATAATGTAGCTCATTGAGTTCCTTAAAATTATCTTTGACATACAATGTCATAAGTGCCTGCCATAAAATATTTTCCTTTTAATGGCGACATTTGCTTTTGAAGACAGTTTTCTTAACAAAAAGGAATAAATTGCTAGTGGTAGGGTTTCTGAGAGAGCCGTCTTCTGGACAGGCCTCCCCAGAGCTGCTCACAAGGATTATGAAGTCCAGAGCAAGTCCTACATGAATCAAAGGACAGTGTGGCAGAATCTCTATCTCATCAACCACCCAAATTCCCAGTTCATTGACTGGAAACCTGTCTAAAAGATTGGTGTGGAGAGGTTAGGATTCCATACCCAGAATTAAATTCACACATACACACACACACACACACACACACACACACACACACACACACACATACTCCATTACTAATTTTATTCATAGTCCCAAGTAGGTGTACTAATTGGGAACTCTCCTTTGGCCACAGCTGCAGCATATGAACTCAGGGTCCTCAATCAGCAGTGGTAACTGAATCACAGCTATGTTACTGGCTCTATTGTACAATCAAAACTACGTTATAGGTGTCCTCTTTTAGATCCAAACAGCAGCTCTTCTCATTACTTGGATCTTTTCAGCCATAAAATGTATCAGCAAAAGAGTTTCTTAGATGTTCTGCTGGGAGAATGAGGATGACTCAGTATAGCTTAGTTAACATGACTTGTAAAGAATTCCATGCACAAACCTGACTGACCATCCATCAATAACCTGTCCCTCTTGTAGAGGCTGCACATTAACACAGCAACTAACACTCAACAAATCGTGGCAGGGTACACTTCCAGCTGAAAGTGAAAGAAAATGAAACAAAAATAGCAACATTTGTGGTGCTATGGGACAGATGGAGAGCATGACATTGAATGATAGGACACTATAATAAAAACCAGTAAGACCTCAGTGACAAAGGAACAGACACTCAGGGACAGTGTGAGAAGTGACATAATCACACCTCTGCACACAATGGATCTGGATACATAACAAGATGGGGAGTAAGACAGTACAAATAACAGCACAGCTTCTTGGGCTGGAAATCTCAAAAAGAGTCCAGTACTCAGCCATCTTCAACTATGCTTAATATCAATAGCGTTGATACTCAAAGAAACTAGGAAGCTGGGTTCAATCTGTACACTGATGAGAATACAGTCATTTCATATATACATTTCCCATTAATCTCATAGATGTGTTCAGATTCTTGAGAATGCATGGTTCTAAGTTTGTGTAGCCTCTAAGAGAGCAGGAAAATAATGATGGAGGAAGAGAAGTAATCTTTGAGTTGAACCTTAAACCAACTCAATGGCGAGAAGATATGGAAAGTGCATTACAGTTCCAGATAGAAAATTCATCACAACCACTTCTCAGTGATGTGGGCCTCAGCATTACAAAAGGGGATATACGAAAAGCACATGAAATTAAAACTATAGAAAATCCAGCCTCAAATCCACCAAAAGCCCACAAGGCAAAAGCACTGAATGTCGGCAGGTTAGGAAACAACTAGAATCTCCTATTTCCACACAGCTGGCTGGAGTATGAAATGGTCCAGTGTGTCTGGAGATTTTAAAAACTATATCCACACAATTGCCCAACACTTTCATTCTCAGTTATTCTTCCAAGAGAAATGAAACCTTTTTTTTTTCCATCCACAAAAGTCCATGTTACAGAGTGTTCATCATGGTTTTATAAATAATGGTTTTTAAAAAGAGGGAAAAGCACCACCGCCAAACCCTGCCGTCCAGCAAGAGAACAAGCAACAAATATCTGCTGCATTCACTGAGTGAAGCTGCACAGCTCTGGAAGCCTGAGTAAAGGGCAAAAATACACAGTGCACAGTACGTGATTCCACTTATATAAAATCCCCGAATGAGATAAACTAAACCAAGGTGATAGAAAACAGGTGACTGGGCACTTCTTGTGTGGGCTGAGAACAAGGCAGAATGGGATGAGTGGGAAGGGGCAGAGGAACTTTCTGGGATGATGGAAGTATATCCAAATACCTACCAAACTTATTCTCTGAACATTTTACTGTATATACATGACATCTTGATAATAAATCACAGAGTTTTGATAAGGTAGAAATGAACATTTCATCCCTGCAAACACTTTACCAAACTTACATTCACTTAGGAACAAAACACCTGGAAAATTCTACTGATGACACATTCACATTTGGAATTGTAAAGAAAGGAGGAGAAGGAACATCTGTCCCAGGAGAAATTCTACCAAATGTGGAGTCATCTGTCATTTGTACGACAGAACTGGCAGAAAGCTATCTGGGAGGATTTAACTGAGATTCCATTTCCTGCAATTCTATCCAGAGTCAATATATGCTATATTTCTAACTTTAGACTTTTGATTTGCAAAAACGATGATCACAAACAGGAGAGGAATTCAAGTGCCCTAGCAGGCCAGTACTGCTCAGAATAAACTGAGACCCACAGTCCACCCCCTCATCTGCAGGTGGCAAAACTGCTGCACTGCCTCAGTGCACAACCTGATCTCTTAGGCACCAGGTGGTCATTAACTGAGACTTTCATTGGCTTTATTAGTATTAAAATCCTTACCTGCATCTGAAAATATAAGAATGCGGTAGGAGGCATCAGAATCTTAAATTAGGCAAAGAGATCATATAACATTTCACAACAAAACTGAGCCTGCCTTATTTTGGATAAACTCCGAGCCCCAACAGAGAAAGAATTTACAGAAAGCATGCCTCAAACACCGATGAAGGAAGAGTGTCCATGGCTTGCCTGCATGTCTGTTCAAGCATCAGCCACACAACTATGGAAAGCCCTGCACTGAGCATGGCCTGGAGGCTTCCTTAAAGTGCCTCGGGACTGCCTGAGGCACATAATCACCCTGCGAATTGCGGTTTCCTTTGGCCCAGGTGTCCCTGTCTATCCTTTCTGACTGATTTGCAAGAGAGTATTTGAGGAATTTGGAGTGAGAAAGCAGAGAGAGGAAAACAGACCAATTCCGAGTGGTAATAATCAGGTCAAAATCCAATGGTATATCTTTAAATATTAACCACAGAGAAATGAAGTCATATTTCATTAAGAAGTAATTAAAGTTTGTCATATATTCTTTATAACAACAGAATATAAAAATATTAGCCACAAGGAAAAAGTTGAAAGAGAGAGTTCTTTGGTAGGGTGAGAATGTGTAGAAAGTACAGCATGGCTGTCTTTAAATGTTAGAAGGGTTTTATATGAAAAATAGATGAATTTTCAATAATTTCTAAGTAGAGAACTTGGAGAAGTAGGTAAAAATGAGGTGATTTGATAAAGGGAATAATTCTCTGTACTAATTGCTACTTTGTAGACTAAGAAGCACTTACTTTTCCCACACAAACCCAAAACCACACTCTTGGATGCTTTCAAGAGGCATTTTCCATGACAGAGATGTTAGCATCACTCAGCTCCTTTTCACACTACAGACTTTATGACTCCACTGTCTTGTTTGGCTAATTGGCAAAGGTACAAGGAATGGATTAGCCTTCTGGAACTCCTGGTATTTTATTTTTTCAATGTATATTTTTATTTAATTTTTGTGCATTTCATACAAAACATTTTAATCAGCTTTATACTGCCTATCACATCAACAGCCCTTAAAACCCTCACCAGATTTCATATATGTTAAGACCTATCAAGTCAAGATTGTGTACCCAGATGTCACTTAGTACAAATTTATCCATTGGAGTCTAGTCTACCTAGAGTCTCCCTCTTAATGATCACCCAGAAGTAATCAGTTGCCAATAGTTCTTTGGCTAAGGTTTGGAGCTATTGCTCATTTCTCCACTTCTATGCTGGGTTTTTGTCTGATTGAGTTGGCATGGGTCAATGCTGCTGTCAGTTCATATGAGCAAATTTCCAGTGATCTGAAAGCCACTGTTTCCTTATCTTCATTCACCAACCCTGGCTCTTACAATCTTTCTGCCCCTTCTTCTATAATGATCCCTGAGCCATGGGTGGGTGAAGTTTAACCTCAGATTCCTATCCAGAGACACACACTCTGCAGTCTCTTATTCTCTAAAATTTAGCTAGTTATGGTCTTTTGTATGCATTGTGCTCTGTTGCATCAGGAAGCTTCACTGGTGAGAGTTGAGAGAGTCATTATTATTCTCCTTACGCACTTAGGAGAAGTTCTAATGTTCTAGCACTTAGGAAAAGTTCCAATGTTCCATGAGCCTTAGGTGTAAAGGTTCCATTGTAGATGTGTTACTTAGGGTTGAACATCTCTCAAAGACTTTCTCTGTGTGTGACCAGTGTGTATATATCCTTTTATATAACCACAACAGCCAGGAAAATGGCTTGAGGACCATTATAGAAGAAGAGGCAGAAAGACTGTAAGAGCCAGGGACAGGAACCATAGAGGGAAAGGGAAGGAAAGAAGCCAGGAGAGGGGACCAGTAGGAAACAGATGTGACCAAGGAGGAACTGGGAAAAATTGAGGTATTCAAATGGGGGGAAGGGAGGAAGGCTATACAAGAAACCTTGAACCTTGGTGATAAAGGGGAAGAAGAAGCTCAAGAGAGAAGGGATAAAAGGAGACAGATATTTTCATGGGGAAAATGGGGATACTTAAACTGGGGAGGGAGGAGGAAGCTTGAGGGGCGAGAGATAAATAAAGCTTAAGTGGTATGAAAAAACAGAGGGAAATGTGTTACCTTAAAAACTTCATGAAAAATATGCATAAACTATCTGAATATAAGTGCATATGTATACCTGAAGGCTATATAACAAGACAGACACTGTCGGACAGGAGAAACCTCCCTTCAAATTATTGGTCAAGGGTAGTCCAAGAGACTCCCAAAGTAACACAAGTTATTGCCACAGCCTTAGATTATCTCCCAGAACTTGAAGGTAAGAACTTATTGCTGAAAACAGGATGTTCTTCAGACATAGGTCTTGGAGCAGTGAAGCTGGAAATGACCTGGAAGCCCTCCCTGAAGACTAACTCTCATAGTTCTGGAAGATGTTATGTAAACTGCTAAGAAAGAATATCAACAGATGGTCCAACCCCAGCTTGAAGGTCTAATAACCACAACAATGACTGGCACAGCAAATAATATTGGTACAGTAGTGGTACTTTTATCCTGGGAGTAATCAACAGCTGCCTAATTGGACTTAAAGTCCTCTCAACAGTAAGAAACTCATGGGTGGCACTGTAAATACAGACAAATACCCATGGCTGCATTTGTTAAGATATACCTTGAGCTCAAGCCTTCACCTACACAAACTAAAGAAGGGTTGGTTTACAGTTGATGATGACAAAGCTGGGTACAATTATTAAAAACAATGATACTCGACTATGAACATGGGACATTTCCCCACCCTGTCAAGAGAAAGGTCTAGTCTGTCACTTACTTGTTAAAAGGAAACATTTTCAAGGACAAACGCATACCTGGCTTCTTACTGAGAGAGAGAGGGAGAGAGAGAGAAAGAGAGAGAAAGAGAAGCTAGGGAGGGAGTGGGCATTGTGGTAATCATGAAGATCAAAATGATAGTAGACTTTTGAAAAAGTGGAGAGCTGCATACATTACTATAGCATAATGATTAATAAGCCTTATTAACCTTATTATATGTCTTTTCGGTGAATATTCCATCAGAGGTGCCCTTAGCCAACTTCACCTCTCCAAGCCCCAAATTAACTATGGAACCACATCTAACAGTCAATTCCATATACTAAGCCCTGTCTTTTCTTCTTCTACTTGCGCTTCAATGCAATCCCTTCTATTGTGTTTCCTTGTTCTGAAGGATTTTCTCCTTTCTCCTTTCCTGTCCTGAAGGACAGTCTCCCATTTAAACACCAAAACTCTCAGATACATTCTGGTGTTTATCCTCTAGCACCAAATATCAAGAATAATCAAATAAAAGCAACATTAATCCCCTGCATTCCCTTCCCCTCAAATTCTTATCTATATTCTTGTTGAGAAACTAGGATACAACACTGAGAAACAGATCTACTTCATAAGAGTGGACCTCTCCATCCATAAAATGCAGGTGACAACGGCTTACCGTGATAACACGGTATACGAAAACTGTTGTATAAAGCTGTTTAAGAGGTACATTATGATGTTCAAAATAGGATAATAAGAAAGAGAAAATCAAGTTCCTTTAAGAAGTATTATTTGTGACGTGAAAAGAAGAGCAAAACACATTGACCTGCACTGGGGTCTAAATTGTACTGTATCATACAGTCTTTGAAACATGAAAGAAAAATCAGGACAAAAGAATTAATACACTTGGCTTTAGAATTCCGAGACTAAGCAGACTGATGTTCTGTATTTAGCCATCATATCTTTTAAGCTTTTATTTGGTCTTAAACAACTTGGAAACTGAGTAAAAAGATAATTATCTGTGTTTCTATAAAAGGTTACAGATTTTCAAGGATCTTTGACATAGAATTATCACCACAGGAGTTTCCTGCAGGGTCATTGGAAGAAAAGCCATGTGGCTTATGTAAGATATAAGAATCAACCAGTAAAGGAGAAATCCATGGAGTAGTAGATAAGAAGCAATTAGAGTTTGCAAAGTCCTTAAAAGCTTTGATGCTGAAGCCAGTATCCACACTGAGCCCTCCTACCTAAAGGGATTTTCATTGGAATAAGTACTCCAGGGAGCCCTATGGTTCCTGGGGCTTCCTTCCAATCCAAGGAACTTGAACAGTTGCTGAATTTAGCTGTGAAGAAATTAGATTGGAGAGTAAATTAGTGTGAGCGGAAAATAGTTTTAAGTTGGTAGGAAAGGTATGTTTCATAAGAATATTCACTTTTCTGCCAGGTTAAAGGGTAGAAAATTGGAAAAGGTGTGAGATGTTGAAGATTTAGGTCTCCAACTCCGAGAAGAAAGGCAAGTTTCAAATTCTGTAGGTCTCGGTTTGCAAATCTTACACAATAAAATTGTTGGATTGGGTTGTCAGTCTTTGTAACCACCTCTACTAATGGATAATCACCTGAAATTTCCCAGTTTCCAGGTTCCAGACTAGCTCTTGGATACAACCTCTATCAGAGGAACCAGAAAGCAATGTGCTTAGTAAATATCATAAGATCATTTATTTTAGCAGGATGGTTGATAGTTCCTCATTGAAGGATACATAAATTTCGTCTTTGTACCAAGATCTTCCTTTCCTAAAGTATTATATCAATTCATAGCTCTCCTTTACCTAAAGAGATAAAAGTGAAAGGTATTATTAATAATAAATATAGTTTATTTGAATGAATCTCTAAATGTTTAAAAAGATAGATAGTTGTACTAAAGAATATATTCAAAGGGTCTCCTCAACCTCACAGTGCATCTTAGTTAGCAGGAAGGAGAATTACATGTATATATTAGGGGACAAAAAAACCCAGATGTCCCAATCCATTCTATTTGGATAACAAGGAAAGAGAGTATCATGTATGCAGAGATTCTTTTCATAACAAAGTTTTACATTCATATTTCCCCCAAATTAGCTATTGCCATAGGATGGCCATAAATACATTTCCCATCCTAATCTTTAGGATGACTGGCACTGAGTTGTGGTATGCAGTTGATGTATCAGAACAGGAATCCCCTAAACACTGCTGATAGTAAATATCAATAAGTGATAACAAAATAGAAGGTATAAGAGAAGAGAGCATGATAGAAGAGATAGCTACAGGAAAATAGTGTTGATCAGACAACCTGCCCTCAAGGTTAAAGCAGAACAAATGAATTATTGTTAAGAAAATAAAAATGGACTACGGATACAGCTCAGTAGAACACTTTCCAAGTGTGTGAGAGTCTGGGTCAATTCTTTTCATTTCAAGTGTAAATACATGAATTCCATAGTAACAAAATGAGTTTTTTAGAGATTAAGTATTTATTTGAATTTCTTGGAATTGGAAATGATACATGTCTCAGAGATATTAAGATTTTTTAAATATTTGCATATATTTTAATAGGTTAGCATTTATAACTTGAGATTCCAAACCCTTCCCTCAGAAAATTTACCTTCAGAAATAATATGAAATTAAAATTTCTAATTTAATAGATTATATTTCTACACTTAACTCCCTTTCTGTAATTCTTGGGGGTAAGGTTTTACTGCTGTGACATCAGAGGGAAGCAACTCAGCTATGACCTAGCCATACAGGCCATAGTCTCTCTGCCATAGAATTTTCCAGAATATCAATTACATATCACATCTGCAATCTGCTACACACATACCTCATATAAATTTTTCTCATATTTGGGAACCTACACATCAATACTTCAATACATCTAAAATATCCATTTGATTCAGATAAATGTACTCTAAAACAGAGTATAATCACTTTCTAAATAAATAATTTTAACTGTATAGTTTGATTGTAATAATTATTTCTGTGTTAACAGAGTACAATCACTTTCTAAATAAATATTTTTAACTATAGTTTGATTGTAATAATTATTCCTGTGTTAACACTATGAAGTGGTAAACCTGCCAAGATTTTTCTAAACATGAGCTTGCTTTCAGTCTATCTAAAGTTTAGAAGATGTGGAAACTTTATTGTTTCGTATAGTAGTAATAGCCCTTTCTGATTATAAATTAGAATACCACTGTATCATTTATGGTATGCAACTTAGTTATACTTTTCATACAAAGAGTAATATTAATGTGTGTGTACTCTGTCTTATGAGAAGACAAAGCCCTACATGTCTGTCTGTCATATACATATATGTAGATAGATATATATATACATATATATATGTATATATATATATATATATATATATATATATATAGTTCTATGCTTGTTATCAACCAGAAATGCTGACAGCTGGAATCCCAGACTATATTTTCAAATGTTTGAGGGAAGTGGGGTGTATCTAAGAGGACATGGGAAAGGAGGTCTGAATACAATCATAATCTATTACATCAAATTCTCAAAGAATCAGTTAAAATATTACTTTTAAAAAGTGTTTGTGTAGCAAGTGGCCTTGAAAGAGAGAGATGATGTCACCATTTGGGCCAACATTGGACAGTGTTGCATTGAAAGCACTTTGTAAGAGACAAGGTTTTCTAAAGCCCAGTGTTCCTTTCCTGTCATATCACATACTATGTGTACAGGCATATGTGGCACTGGGTTTCACTGCTAGAACTGAAGTAAAAGAAACTGACCTAGCAGTGATGTTTTCTTAGGGACATTGCTATGAGAAGAGACCACCCTTTGTCTCTGGCCAAGGAGTATGATAGCTTCTGGAAGCATCTATGAAATCATCACAGGCCAATATAGTGTCACGTAATATCTTAAGCTCTTTATAGTTCTTCATGCGTGAATATACAAGTTATTAAAATTTAAATTCATAAACAGCACTTGCTAGAATGGTCTTAAACAGTTCTTTAGAATTACTTGTTACTAGATTTTTCCATTTGTGTTCCAAGAAATCCTGGAGATTATTTTCTGACTGTTTATTTTGATTAAGTAGCAGCTCTGGGAAATGGTTTGAAAACCTCAAAATTTTTCTCATGTATACTAATATACTAACTCCAAATCCTTATATTCAGGACCCTGTGAACTGATTAACTGTTGCTTAAGAAGGCTTCCTACACTGCACTCTGTAGACTTCTTGAATTCCAGTCAACTGGGGTGCTTTGAATGTGCTATTGATATGCAAATTCCAAGTAGAGTGCCCAGTCATTTCTGAATGTATTCTACAATGTGAGGACTCAGAGAGTAGGGCCTTGTTTCCAGCAATAAGGAAAGATTGTCACACTGACTGTATCCCATCAACAAGACAATACAGTGTTCAATGTCTGGACCAGCATTTACTAGCTCTTAAACATTTAAAATTTTACCTTTTGTAGAGAGAACATATTATATCACTGTACTATGGAAAGAAACTCTCCTGTTAGGTCATATTCTAATTCTGTAATTTTACAGATGAGGAAGCTGAGGCATTTTCATGTTAATAGGAAATTTAAAGGCAAATTCCTTTGCTCTTCTAGGATGTAAATTTAATCTTGAATTTGAAAAATACTTTTGAATACACCTGAAATATAAGATTCATCATATTGTATCCATGCAATCTGTCTTTATTTCTCTCTCCAAATTGGCTTTGTATTGTGGGTTGATTGTTCATACCTCCATTCTCAAATATATGGCATGGTGCCTTGCCTATAGACTATCTTAATAAATGTGTGAGTGCTTAACAAAAAATGCTTTCTTGTGCCTTTTGAGCCTTTTATGTGTTGGATGCTGTGATGTGAATTTTCTCTCCTTTAAAAATGGATCATCCTGACAAATCTAATGCTATTTTAATTTTACAGATGAAAGAACTAGAAGCTTATAGATGCTGAGTGGCTTTTCTGACATCATACAGCTAAGAAATGGGCCAGCTCATCTCAAATCTTGCAATCTCTGCCTCAAGTTTGAGGTGATAATTATTAGGCAATTAGATATCTGTGCATTCACAATATACCAAGTAATCCATATAGCCAAAAGTACTGCCTTGTTGCTTAACTCTAAAAGAAACACTAACCTGACAAGCATTTGTACCCAGATGTACCTTGGTGGAAGTTCTTTTACTGGAATCTAATCAGCCTAATCATTCTCTTAAGGAAGATCACTTCTCCCTCAGTCTGCAGTAGTCATTTGCCTCATTTGCCAATAATTCCTCTGCTAAAGTTGGGGTCTGCTACCCATTTCCTTAGTTCCATGATGGGTTTTTGTCTGATTGAGTTGCCATGAGTCTTGTGCATGCTGTCATTATTGTTGTGTTTGGGGATGGGGATGCTAAATTCGATTAAGATCTATTGTATAAAATTCATAAAAACTTAATAAAATAGACATAAAATTAAAATAAATAAACACTAAGTATTCTTTTATTTCTCAGCATAAAAATGAGGTTTTGGCATACAGAATTTTAACCACCCAAAGATGTCCATATCTTTCTCTGTCAAGCCTGCAAATATGTTGTGCTATCTGGCAAAGGGAAATTAAAATTTCTGATGGAATTAGGACTGCTGGTAAGCTGAGCTTTAGAAGGGAATTTGTCCTATCGCACATTATCCAGTGGACTCAGGGTAGTCACAAAGCACATCAATGGACTCAGAGGAGAAATGAAAAATGCTTTTGCTGATTTTGAAGACAGAGGAAGAAACCATGAGATGAGTGATGAGAGTGATGTCTATATATGGGAAAGGTAAGTAGTGATTTCACCCCAGCACCAGAAAGAATGCACCCACACTGACATCCTGACCTCAGTAGTCTGAGAACTAGTGTGGACTTCTGGCCTCCAGATTGGAAGGTATAAATCTGTAATGTGTTAAGCCTTTAAATGGGTAGTTATAGCAGCAACAGAAGCCAGTGTACGGTAAAGTAGAAACAAATGCCTGAAGAATCTATGACAAGATGCTCTCAAAGATTCATATGTCCCTTCCAGAGCACAGAACTGATGATAGAATGATGTTATACATACAGAGGCCGCACTTTTCAGGACTCACAGGTGCCCTGTACTGATTTGTCTGTGCTGAGGTTGGACTACAATGCTGAGTTCTTCAGTGTGGGAGTCTATCAACTTTGAGTCAAGACATGTAAATTATGGACTGTTCTCCTCAAGTTCTCTGCAACCTGAATTCTGCATTTAGAGTGTCCAATCACAGGCTCACAAGGCTCTGTGTGCCATGTGAGTGCCTAAAGATATATATTGCCCTTAGTCTGGAAAGGAAAAGAGGAAATTTCACTAGAAAATTATCATTGTCATCAATATAAGAAATAGTGTGAAAATGCATTGAGTAAAATAAGTAAATAGAATTTAAAAATTGTATTTGGAGGTTTAAGTAAACAAAATTTGCTGATGGATTGAACATGGGTTAAGGGGGTCATTGGCAGTGAACTAACGAGGTATCCAATACCCTTCTAGTATGAATCCTTGGAAGAGAGACTATTTTAGGACTCTAGGCACACTTAGAAAACCCAGTTAAGATTTTAATTCAGGCAATGCCAAATTAAAATTGTTTGTAGAATATTCAAATAGAAATTGCCATATCTAGAACTCAGTTTCTAGTTTACAAACCAATGGAACAATTTGAGTAAAGATTATCCAGAGTTATAAATATAATTAAGTCCTACAGTAGCACATCTTAAGAGAAATTAGCTCAAGATGTCTATTGTATGTCTTAATGACTACAATTATTATTAACATTTTGTGTATTTGGAAACTGCTAAGGAAGTAGATACTCAGGACTCTTACCATAAAAATAGTGAGGTAATATACATGCTAAATAGTGTGAGTTAGTCATTCCTCAAAACATTACACTGTGTACCAGATATACAGTTTTACTTCTTAAAACAAAAAGAAAAGCAGAAATTAAGGATAAAAGGATTGCAGTTCTTAAGACTTGAAGGATCTTGGAATTAAGTGCCATCAGCATTTTAGCTGGTTTTCAAGACTTCCTCTTGAAGGAATCAGTTCCTTTCCAAGAGAACCTGAGAAAATGGCCAGAGGATACAAGAGCCACCTAATTCTTCCTGAGCACATGGGCCTGCTAAGTGACTCTTCACTCTTGGGAAACGGGTCTAAAGAAAGGTTTACATTAGAGAGTGGGTAGATGCAGTGGAAGAGAGTTGGGTGAGAATGCTGAAACTTTCCTACAGGAAGGTATGCATAATAAAAGGCTATTCTTCCTGCATCCTACTTACCATATATTCACATATTAAACAAGACTGGAAGGATGGATTTGGAAGCAATAACTTGGTTCAAAAAATTCTGCTGCTAGGAGGAGACTCATTACCTCTTGGCTTGGCATTCAAAGAAAATCCAGTCTAGCTGACAAAATGAAGTTGAGTAAGCTATTCAACTAAAAACTACAAATGCACTTTCTCAGCATGTTTTGCCAAAAGCAATCTTCTAACTCTGAAAATAAAAAGAGTCGACTGTTCATTAATGAAGTGCAGGTGTATGTGAAAAATGGAATAAAGAAGAAGTTGTCCCAAAGTAAAAAGATGTACCTGAAATTAAGCTGTAAGAATGTAGGCAGATGTTTCCAAGCATTAGTTCAAGAACTATCTACTGAGTTCTTATCTACCATTTTCCAGAAATGTGAACTGCAGAGAGGTCTACTGTGATCACTGAAAATTTACTTGCTCTCAAGGTTTATGCAAGATGAAGGAGAAGAAAATTTCTACCTGAACAATGAAGAAATAAGAGAATAAAACTGAGGTTCTAAGAGAAAAAAAGGAAAATACGCATGGAGGAAGAGATGCTGGCCAGTGCCCATGCTCTTCACACACATACCATGTCTTCTCTCTTGTGGTAAGTCTTTAGTGTTTCTCATCTTTCTTTCAATACATACTTATTGAGTCTTGTCACTGACATCCTCTAGATAGCAACGCCAAGGTGAGAACTTGGTGTCCATACTTATTTGGAATGTGGTAAACCATTGAAAACTCTAAACTCATATACATTTCTAGGTTCTTAAAAATGTACCCCTTCTAGGGTGCTACAAGTATCATACAGCATGAAATCATCAACTTTGCTGGGTTAATTTTGAAAAAAAATCTATAGTATAGTGCACAAAGAAAGAACACCTGATTTTCTTCCTTAGAAGATCAGGTTAAGCAAGACCCATGCATACTTAAACGAGTCTATTTTTCTAAAAAACATTGTTTTTTTCCACATGAGCATACTCTACTCAATGGATATCGGTTTTCCTTCAAATACACTTCCTCTTTCATTTTCATTTATTCCTTGTTCTTATTTAAATGATGTAAATTATACCTTGAACTAAAATTAGGACATCTATAATGTCAAGAATTGCCTGATGATTTAATTAATGATTAAAGTAGGAGCTCTTCAATATTTTTGCCAAAACATAGTAAAGCAATAAATACATCTGTGTCATACTAACACAGGTTTGTTACACTTGATTTAGAAAATCACTAAACTGACATTTTAAAAAAGCATCAAACACAACCAATAAAAATCAATTTCCCTGTAGATTCCTGATGACCAAGTTATCTCTAAGTATTCAATAATCCTTTTCTCCATTACAAAATGCTTCTCATCTTTGACACATTTTTTTTTGCTGTTCTGAAATTTTTTTAATTGGATCATTATGTATTTGATACAGAACATCTCAAGCAATCTTAATAATTTTTATATCCCTTTCTCCACCAACATCTCCTCCATAGCCCCCCAAGTGTATTCTATACATTCTTTCATCTGTGTTAAGGTCTATTGTGTCAAGTTGGTGTCCATAAATGACCTCAGTGAAGTTTCATCCTCTGAGGTCTAGTCAGCCTACCCAGAGTCCCTGGCTTTAGGAAAGTTGGCTCATCCTCATCCACCAGTAATCAGTTACCAATATTTCTTAAGCAAAAGTTGGGCTCTGCTTCCCAAGTGCCATACTGGGTTTTTGTTGGCCTGAACTTGCATGGGTCATGAACATGCCAAAATGATTGTTGTAGGTTCATATGAGCAGGGTCCTCCAAACTTGTAGGAGTCTATTTCCATATGGTCACTCAGCTCCTCACTGGCTCTTACAATCTTTCCACCCCCTCTTCTGCAATGGTCTCTGAGCCCTGGGAGAGTGGAGCTTAATATAGGATAAAACTGTTATTTTTACTAACTTTCCTACTTCCTTTTATTTCCAGAAAATCTGCCTATACCAAGTTTGTCTATACAAAGACTTTCAGGGATAACAATCAAAGTATTGTCCTTATTTAAGAAAGAAGGAGTCAAACTCAACCCTGTACACCTGGAGCACGTGTAGATCCAAGACCCCATCGCTATAGCCTATGAACAAAAGGACATGCAAGTCCCAAACAGCATTCTACAGAGTTTGTAGGCTTGAGATACAAATGGAGAGAGAATGCAGTTTGACTGAAAGATTGCCGAAACTTGATTTATGATATTATCCCTGTTGCTCTTCTTCTCTTTCCTGGTCTCCTTCCTCCTTTGTCTCCCTCTTGTGCTTAGTACAAGAACATTCAGGTGTCTTCAGTCCCCCTCCACCCCATTCCCTGCTTCATTGAGATGAGTATAGAGACTGGCCTGTTGATCATAAGTTTCTACTTCCCCTCAATGACTTTCTCTACAACCGTCATCCCAATAATGATATGCTTTAAAGGTGGAGCATTACTGTCCAAGTCTCTTTTGGCTTCAGTTGTCATCAGTATCCCATTTGTTCATCAACAAAGGTTACCTTTAAGTATCTCTCCTTCTCTTTGAACATACAAGTAAAAATGCTATCATTCTGTTTAAACAATCTTGTTTCTCTTTCAGGGTGAAAATAGGGGGTGGTTCCTACTTCCACAACACCTTATTCATAGAATTAAATTAGCTTATTGACTTGAAAACCAATTTCTAAAGACAAAGAAAGGACAATTCCATCTTTGAAATTAGGGAGGAATATCTATTTCAATTGCCCCCTAAGAATAGGTCCATCTGTTCAAAATGAAATTTATTGTATTACTCAAACATTTCTGGATGACTAGATAAGTTTGCAAATATAACATGACCACTCATGAGAATTTACAAAGTATACTGACATTTTAACATTCTTATATATACCCATGCATCAGAGATTTGTTCTCTGCTTTAAAAGGGGAGAAAGGCTATAATCACACTACCAAAAATGAAGTATTAACTCTAGAACAGCATAGAAGGCACAGTTTTCCAGTGCCTATGAAATTCCTTATTCTCTGAGTTTGCCTCACAGCAGTGGACAGACCACCTCGGAACACAAGCATGCCCACTCACGCCCATGTGCTCTCCTTATCCAGAACTACAACATTCTTTTCTATTGGTCCTCTAGATCTCTTGCAAGCATTATCTATTTCACACAATCTGTGAAGAGCACCCATTTAATCATACGAAGTCTGCAATGACACAAGACTTAAGATATAACAACATAATCCTTACATTGTTTTCATGATGAAAAGATAGCAAATTATTAATGGGAACATTTAATATTTTGTTTATTATTTATTATTTTATGAGTATGAGTATGTTGTCTGTATGTATGTATATATATATATATATATATATGTATATGTATGTGTGTGTGTGTGTGTGTGTGTGTGTGTGTGTGTGTATCCATGTTGTGCAATGCTTCGGAGATCAGAAGTTGTCAGATTCCCTGGGACTGGAGTTATAGACAGTTGTTAGCCACCATATGGATGTTGGGAACTGAAACCAGTCCCGCTGCAAGAGCAGCCTATGCCCTTAACTGCTGAGTCATTCAGCCCCTGGAGGGGAACATTTATCCTAACAGTACCTAGTACATAGTCTACAATATAGCTAGTGCATGACAGAATGTTTTTGAAAATAAAATGAATATCATCAGCTGTAACATAAATTTTTAATGGTTAGAGAGATGGTTCACTGTGCAATGGTTCCTGTCACTGACAACCTTCATTTGATCCCCAGAACCCACAAATGGAAGGTGTTTGACATCACACCTAGTTGTTTAGTCATTTTTTAAACCAACTCATCTACAAATACACCACCCATATTACCAGGACTCATCTACAACTCATCTACAAATACACCATCCATATTACCAGGACTTTTTTTTTCAAAAAAAGATCATTATGTTTCATAAATGAAACTGAAAAAATGAAAATGTCAATAAAATTGAAGCATAAAACAGATAAGTCATCCTATAGCTGTTTTAGAATTATTTATTTATTTCTTAAAATTCTAAAACTGTAGCCACCAGTTAAAGGGAAGAAGAAATGAGGTGAGATGGAACGATCCCAACATTTGAAGGGATGACCTGCAGCCTTTAATCTAAATCTTGTCTTTCCAAATTCAGAAGAGTAATGGCAATCTTATCTTGTCTCAAAACACAGAATATGTAAGTTGTCACTTTCCAAAATTGAAATTAGAAAAGAAAAAGTAATTAAGTATTGCTTTTAAAGCAATGCTAGTAGTAGAAGTATGGACCTTTAATTCAAAGTTGAAGACGCTAAAGATTCTGTAAAGACTGTCCCACAAGGTGGTCATCTGAGCACACAACTGGAGAGGCTTCCCGAATTATGAGAGGTCTTGTTACTGAAGGGCATCTAGCAAGAAAACTTTACAGAATATAAAGGACACATTACCATAGTAAGAAAGCTTGCATCTTGTCTTTCCAATGAAAGTCCTCAGGAGTTTTCTTTGTACTTCCCAAGCCCCAGGAAATGGTCCCATGTCCACTACAACTACAGAGGACATAGCCTCTGTTCTCTAAGCCGTTGAGAGGAGCCAAACATTCTTCCAGAGTGAAGGCATTGTCATTCACTCTTGGTTTTTTAGTCAATTTGCCTGAGTTGGAGGGATGTAAGGGTTGTAGATGAATGTGATCAAAAATATTTTGTATAAATATATGAAAAATTTCAAAGGATAAATATAATATTTTTAAAAAGTTTGGAGGGAAAAGGGAATACCATTCATAAATTCCTGTCTCAGTGCAGCATTCATCCTAGGGAAACGTTCTCATTCAACTTTCACAGCAGCCCTTTAGCAGATGATGTTACTTTTATTATTGTATATACAATTCAAAATTAGTGCAAGTTGAAGAGTTATAGGGGAGTGTGAAAAATGGTCAAAATGAATATCTGATCGATGACAACTAATGATCTGCACAGTTTGGGAGCTGGAGAGATGGCTCAATGGCTAAGATTATTCGCTCCTCTTGCAAAGGACATGGATTCAGTTCCCAACACTTACATGGCAATTAGCAATCTTGTATAATTCCAATTCCAGGGTGTTTGATGCCTTCTTCTAGTCTCTATGTATGTTATATATACATGGTTCACTTAAATAAATGCAAAAAAACCACTCATATACATAAAATAAGAGTAAATAAATAAAACAATTAAAGATATGTAGAGTCAAGAAAATTAATGAAGTGGTGTTGGAATGCATGCCACTTCTAGCCAGCAGTACTCTCTGTCCAGAAGTCAGCTGCCTACCTTCCTTGGCCCTCGGTGCCATGGCTGCTGGAAGGCTCTGGGCACAGTACACCTCCCGAGTCTGGATCCCACCACCGCAGACTGGTCCTGTCTTATGCCAGAGGACATCCTGTTGCTCCAGAAGAAAAGAGACGTGGCATTCATTCCATTTAGAGGTTCTCCAGGAATACCTGTGTGGTTTGATTTGTTTAAAAGAAAAAGAGATAATGAGGAAAAAGTTACATTTCTGAAGAAAGCACGTGATGACCTCAAATGGGCTTGAAAACATCCTTCTAGCTCATCCATCCCTGTGGAGAAAGAAGTCCACTGGCTGCGGATTACTAAATCCTTTTCATTTTCTAGAAAAAAAGCACACAGTCTACTCTGACCCAGGGTGACTTTTCAAATAGGCCAAAATAGTCTCTAGCATCTCAATCCTGATTAAGAAGCATTTTATCTCCATTTGAAATCTTGATATTTGGAGATATATCTATATCTATCTATCTATCTATCTACAGACAAGTGTGTTAAAATTTGTGTTAAATGTGCATTAAAGTGCATTAACAATCTATATGCTACTAAATTTGATTAATGAATATTTTCAACATAAGCAGAGTGTAGTTCTTTAAACTAACTTAGCAATGGGTCTCTCTAGCTCATAACTGGTTAAGAAATACTCTAGGGACTGGAGAGAAAGCTCAGTGTTTAAAAGCATAGGCTGTTCTTGCAAAGGGCCTAGGTTCAGTTACCAGTACCCAAATGGTGACTCACAACCATCTGTAACACCATAACACACACACAATACACAGTCATACAGGTTTATAACAAGAAAGGAGTTTGGAGTGTCAAAATGAGGTCTTTTCTCAGTAGGTGAACACCAATAATACGCTTCTAATTTCTGGGCAGCAGAGAGATTGAAAGAAGTCAATTCTCTCCAGAAGAATCCCTTACCCAGTACAAAAGCTCTAAAGCCCCACTCCTCACAGAGTTATCACCCTGCTCCCTGTGGTCAATTACAAGAAGGACTTGTCCCCATTCTCTAAGTCTTAAGACACAGATAACTCTATTTTAGGGCAAATGCAGTGAGGTTGGGGACTGGCTGTAGGACTGGATGGTCACTCAGCCCGATGGTCACTCAACCCGATGGTCACCCAGCCCTATGGTCACTGAACCCAATTTGAGGTCCACTGCATGGGAAGGAATTCATGCCTGGCACTGTAAATCTGGTATATAGCTAATGGCTGGGGAGGTCACGGCTGGGGGAACTTACTGCTGTTTTACTAAACAGTGATTTTGTCAAAACTCCTTCTAAATATTTATGTTTATATATGAAGATTTATGGTGCTTTCAACCTTGATCAGAGAGGCTTCTTTTTTACAGTGTACAGTGGTTAATAACTCAGAACTGGCAAAAGTGCTGAGAATAAGTGATGATGCATATTCATGTAATAGATTGGACTTCTATGTCAACCTCCTTTACCCCAAGGTTTAGGGAACATTGAAGATGAGAGGTCAGAAAGAGCCAGTGGTTGGAGTGGAGTGGCTGTGAAATGCTGTCGTCTAGACATGACATGGCTGATGCACAAATGAATTCACAGCAGATGTGATTATTTGTACAAGATCAAACCAGTTAAAATTATATATTGGATCGTTCCCAAGGTCCCACCCCTAGATGAGGAGCTATTGGCAATTGATGGCTGTTGTGGGAGGAGAGTCACTTTTCCTCAGATATGTGGTCACTGGTGTATTTCCCATTCCCCAGTGGTTAGCAAAACACCAGTGTGCATACAGACAACATTAGTAGTAGAATTTATAGGTTTATGTTTTTTTTTTTTTTTTTTAAGTAGAGAAAAGGAAATGAAGTTGATGGGAGATGTGTTGGATAAGGAGCTGTAGGTGAACTTGGGGGGAACATTCTTGGTATTATCAAGATATAGTATATCCAGGTATGAAATTTTCAAAGAATGAATTTTTAAAGTTTTGTAAAGTTCTATATTAGAGATCTGGGAATGTTAAGTTCTCAGTTCCACAAAAGAAAGTTCCAAAAAATAGCATTGTAATAATTCTAATCAAGTTTAGAATTATTACAAGTCAAACAAATATTTGCATACTTGCTTGAAAGAAATAGGTCATGCTGTATAAATTGCTGTTTCAATTAATTTTCACAATACTGTAAGAATTACCAATGGTTAGATTTTGGAAGTCATTTTGAAGAGAAATGAAAAGGAAAGTTTAATGAGTATGGTTTTACATAAAGAAACAAAAGCTCTCTTGGTAGCTCATTAACCAAGACACCTAACTTTTATTCACTGGCAAAGGACAACAACAACAGCATCTCTAAAGGAAAATGGGGCATTTATCACTACCACTATTGTTTACCATCTGATAAAATACCAGCCCAGCAAGAGGCAAAGAAGAAAGCACCCAGTAAAGGGCTTCTGTGCTCCTTTTAAAATATGGGCCTTTTCATAATCTTTGCTCATCTTTTTCACTTTATGTTTTCCAAAAGCCTCATCTATGTTTAGTCACAAATCATCCAGAAGCCATGAAAACTGAGCATCCTGAACTCCACTAGCCTGAGAGGGTGTCTGTAGGATCTGACAGAATAAGAAATCAAAGGACTGCGCTCGCTAAACATTACTCTCTTGCTTCTTTAAAAGTGCTTATGGTGATGGGCCTTCAGCCTCAGGAAATGCTGGCTCTCCAAGTCTGTGACATTCTCTTTAATGGTTGAACCGGTGTCAAAGACCAGGCCTTTCCAAACCCTCTGTCTCCAACTTCAGTGCTTTTCAACACATTCTCATGTAGTCCTCCTGCTCAGGAGGGGAGTATGGAGCATCTCAGAGATCTGAGTCCTAAATCCTTTGAGGAGCAGCACTCCTTAAGTGGGCTGTGGAAATGCCTCCAGTAGATTAAATGAACATGAAATGAAAGAAATGAATCAATTTTCATGCCTCCTCCCCTAGCAGGTCTATAGGATCAATTTACTTTTTTCCCGAAGGTCAAGATGAACAGAATAAACATGGCATTAATTTATTTGGGCTACGAGGGTGTCACAACAGATCCCTAAAACAGTAAAAATAGCACTAACATTTACTGCCTCTTTGTTCTGTGCCAGGCCTGTGTTAATGAACAAAAGTACGTCAGTTCAGTTTGTACTCCTAATAATTCTATAATAAAAATATTATTTACTATTTAAAGGTAAGAAAATGGGCATAAAACAGGACTCCTCTAATGTTTCATAAGTAAGTAGCAGAGTAGGATTCAAATTCAGGTTTACCCAACTCTGTTGTAACAGTGCATAGAAAATCCATGAAGTTCAGGCTGGTGAGACTGAGTGCAAGTTCGATAAACAACAGGTGGCTAACTTTCCTCAGGATTATGAGAGCAAACAAATGCTGGTTCAATTCTGAAGAAGAGTGTTCTGGATTGAAACCAAAACAAAAACCCTCCCTTGGTCCTGGGACTGCTGTCAGTGATGCCTGAGCCATAACATTTCATCATACCACAATAATTCTCTTCTAGTCACACACAAACTTTTAGAATATTTCCTAACCAGTTGTTTTGTAATTAGAACACTGTGGTCTCACTGGGTCAAATTTTAACACTATCAGGCAATAATATTTAAAAGCAGAATGAGATATAAGACGAGCAAAAGATTCTCCAATTGTGAAAATTCAAATTCCCATTAACTAATGCCAAAGACAACTCTCTAAAGGGAGAGTAGTGACTTTTAGAGCTTCGAAATCAGATCCCTCATACTGCTTTTCAGTAAATTTGTTGGTTAAATTATCCATTCATTCATGTGACAAGAACTCTGGTGGTCCTACTGTTAGCAAGTGAGCACAGCTTCAGCCACTCTAAAAGCCCAAACCTCAAAAAAAGAGGAATCCTAGCAATTCAGACACTGGGACTGTACTCCAAGGAAGACAGTTCCTCAAGCATAGTTGAGTTAATGCAAAGATATATATGAGAGACAAAAGTAAAAAAAAAAAAAAAAAAAAAAAGGAGCTGACAAGCAAGCCCCCTAGAAAACAAAAAAAACCTGTTCAGGTGGGAAGTGGGCCTCTTATTTGTGGTGTGCCCACTCCTCCTTTCCTCAGCAAGTAAGTTAAGAGCTCCACCTCTGCTGTGATTTCACACAATAGGGAGGGTCACACACTCTAAGATCTAGGGAAGATTATCCTCTACTGGTATAGGGAAACGTAATTCCAACATCTAGCACAATATCAAATAAAGGGCTAAGTGAAAGAATGATGGGAACCCCTGGGTCCCACACAGACAATGCAGGATTCAGGGAACACCAGTGTCCTAACAACTCACTCACTGAGCATGTTCAAAGGTCCAAGTGAGAGAGTTCTTGGCCCTCTCTAGGAATGGCTCAGAGCCACTGGGGCCTGTGCTCTAAGAAGAGGCAGGAAACAAAGGGTGATCCACAGCTAGGCCACACATAGAGTCTTGCAGGCTAAAGTAAGGACTATGTTTATGCAAACACGATAGAATTGTAGGAAGTTTGGGCAAGAGTGGAGACATGATAAAGAAATTTAAGAGTTTAAAGGATCACTTAGCTAGAGAATGTGGACAATGTGGGTTGGGGAAGGAAATAGGTAAGATTGGAAATCTTAGTCTCGCAAGAGAGTGACTTCAGTTACAACTGTCATATTGAATGTGGAGAGGTGATATTAGATTCTGGAAGTATTCTGAAGGTGAAGACAACCTTCTAAATGATTAAATACAGAATGAAGGAGAAAGCAAGAATAATGAATGATTCCTTTATGTTTCTCTTGACACACCTATAAAACATAAAATTTCTTGGCACTGAATTCTCAAGTGATATAGCTCAATAAAGAGGTTAAAATTTCAGACATCAGGGTGGCCCAACCATGCATTATAGTTTTGTAATCCAGTTCTGTCCATTTTTTCAGTTCCATTCTGGAATCTCTTTTCTGAGTCCGTGTGCTCCTGTCTGAAGCCCGTTGCCCATTCCTCCCACCCCATAGCTTTAGCCCGCTCTTATGAAATTGTCAATCAGTGCATCTACATGAGGCAGAAATGCTAAGATTTGATACCATCATTGTCAGGTGCCATATGCTGCTTTAAAAACAAAACCAATGCTGACTCAAAGAACAACCCTCTAAATGTGGAAATACATATTATCATAGAAATATAAGACAAAAACAATCTAGGTTAAGCCTACTTTGAATTAAGTAAGTCAGATAAGCAGCTTGGCTTTCTGAAAGTTATATCCGATTCAAAGAATGCTGTCATCAAACTATCATGTACACTGAGAGGAAGAAGTAAAAAGCAAAACAACAAAAACCCCTCATTCTTTCAATTCTTTCAAGCAATGAGTACAGCTGTCTTAAATTAGCAAAGATAAGAAAAGGAGAAGCATTCAGCAATGATTCTAATAGTGATAAGATGCCAGCTTTACAGCAGCCTCTGCTCTTTAAAGTTTAAGCTCTGACAATCTCATAAGGCTCAAGACTACTTACAGAGTGTAGGTTTCCTTTCTCCCTCTTTTAGAAGCTGAGACTTGAAGCGTAGCAACATGGGATAGAATCTTAAGTGATTTAATGATGACAGATTGAAAGAATAATTGCATTAGTTAACGGTCATGTTTTGACTGAGCACATATAGATTTGCAAACACTCTTAGAACTGAAACCCCAGCTCAAGGTATTCAAATTAAATGTGTGCGTGTATTAAAAATCAGTGCTTTGTAGCGTGACTAATTTATGATAATGTCTGTTGTCCTTTTAAAGTTCTAAATGCACTTGGAAAAGAATTAACTTGTCTTTTTTTTTTTGCTGAACAGACGATCAACATAAAGGGAACTGGTCAAGCCTTTACACATTTTATGCTCTAGTAATTTTTTATTGGATAGAGTGGGCTATTGATTATGGAAAGCTACTCTGCACTGCAAGGTTCTCTGCTCTTCAGCAGATGGCTTTTCTAGCCAAAATGCACATATGTATTATTAATAGACTTCTATCACTATGCACAGCACTTAACAGTACGTTAACTTTCTTAAACTAACTGGGGAACAAATCTTCTGTCCAGGAGGACTCATGAAACCATATGCACAAGTAATAGATAGATTCAATAAAAAGGTACCAGTATCCTGAGGAAATAATTTCCAATTCTTAGAAAACTTGTTTCCTTTCTGAAATAGATTCTCCAAAGTGTTCCAGAATATGGTTCCTTCCTTCTCAATTGCTGTATAAATCTGTTTAATTTAAACAACTAAAACAATGCTTCCTTAAAGAATCCATTAATTAATCTGACAACTCATTATTGAACCTGTGTTATCGTGTGGTGTTAGGTGCACTGAGAGAAAGCAATGAGACTTCAAAAAATGTAATTGGTAATGTGTGTTAGAAACCAAGCTTTGAACTATTCAGACTGTGATCTCATCTCAGTCCTCTCTGAAGTAACACTTACAACAAATGGCAATAGAGATTTTATTTATTACTTTATTTAAAATTTTTTTGGTCTTTTTGAGACAGGGTCTCCCTATAACACCAGCTGACCTGGAACTCACTAAGTAAATCAGGCTGGTCATGATCTCAAAGTGATCCACCTGCATCTGCCTTCCAAGTGCTGTGATTAAAGGTGTGTGCTACCACATCTAGCTTTATTTTTAATTTTTATTGATTTCTGAGGATTTTCTTTCAATATAATTTGATGGTACTTAGGTGGATCCTCTCTGTGCCTCCCCCCACAAACCCTTACTGATCAAATTAAATGTAATCATATATATATAATTTACATATATATGTGGCCTATAGAGTCCAATATGTGACCCCCAATACCCCTCAATATGGATACATTCACTGGGGTCACCAAAAGTCACATCCTGTAAGACACTGTCTTTGCCCCTCTCAGCAGCTATCAATTGCCAAAGGTTCCTTAGGTTGGGCCGGGATTTCTTACCCACTTCCCCATGGCTATGTCAAGATTTTGTCTGATTTGAGCTTGCAACAGGACTTGTGCATGCCGTCACCATTGCTGTAAGTTCCTATGAGTAAATGACCAGCTGTCTGGAAGACTGTTTCTTATGATCATCCACCCTACTGGCTCTTACAATCGTTTCTGCCTCCTTTTCCACAATGATCCCTGAGCCTTGGGAAAAAGAGGTTTGGTATAGGTGAGCCATTCAGAGATAAGCACTCTGCTACCTCTTGTTCTCTGCAGATTGGGCGGTGGTGAGTTTCTCTGTTAATCACATCTGCTATGTAAGAACAGTTCTATGGGGAGAGTTAACAAATTCATTCATCCTAAGTTAGAGGTTGCATTGAAGATGCATCACTTAGAGTTAAGCACCTGACAGACACTTGTTCTCTGTGTTTCACCAGTTCCAGAACTTAGCAATGGTCTCCATTATGACTTCTCCAGTCATGTGTATTTGGTTATGTTTAGGGTACTACACATGAGTTCTCTCCCACTGAATAGGCCTTAATTCCAATTAGACAGTTGTTGATTATCCCCAGGATAAAAGTGCCACTACTACACCAATAGCTATAGTTTATTGGACCAGTCGTTGTTTATTGATTGGGCTTTATGGCTGGGTAGAACCGCTGATAGTTTTTCTCACTTGCAGCTTCTGTAGTATCCTCTGATGCTGTGAGAGCTTATCTTCAGGGAGAGGCTTTCAGGTCAGTTCCAGCTTGGTCACTTTAAGTCCTATGTCCGAAGTATGGCCTGTCTTCAGTTATAGGGTCCTACCTCTAAGTTCTGGGTGACAATATCCTATGTTATTTTGGGAATCTCTTGGACTACCATGACCAACAACTTGAAGGGAGGTTTCTCCTGCTTGGAACTGTGTTTTTTTTTATATAGCCCTCAGCTGCACACATGTACTCATATATTTATTATGTACATTTTTCTGTAAGAATTTAAACGAGTACATTTCCCTCTGGTTCTTCAAACCATCTAAGCATTATTAGTCTCCACTCACCCTGTGTAACCCTTCCTTTTCCACGTTTTCCCCTTACATAAGAACAGATTCTTTTATAATCAGGAAAATTAAACATGATACCAGATCATCTGAAATGATGCAAGCTCTGTGTATGCTTCCCTGTCAAGGGTTTATGTCCATAGAACTTGCTAGGACTAATTTCAGATTCATTGTAATAAAAAAACCTTTCAATCTTCATACACATTGTATAATAATTATGAGCACTGTTGCAAAGGTGCTTTCTGGGGTTTCAACAGGCAAAGGAAGGAAGCAACCAGGCCAGGTTCTTACCCTTGATTCTCTTTGTTACAGGCTGCCGGGAGCCAAGCCAACAGTCACCCAAAAATTCTGGTTTTGAGAGTTTGCTCAAGGAAAAAGGAGTTCTATCTAAAAAGTCTAAACTTGATCTGAGTGCTTCAAAAAGATGTTAGGGAGAACTAGGCTGATCTCAGGAGATTAATAAGCAAATCAAAAGGGAATGCTGGGAGTCCAGATATATCCCTCAGCACGAGTTTGCACAGACAGGAATTTTGCAAAAGGTTTCTGGTCAATCCATAATAAGAATAAATTTACACATACCAGTAATGAAGGAAAAATGGTGGGTTAAAAGAGCTTATCTATTCAGTGCCAAGTATTGAAACCATACTTAATAAATTGGTTTTTCTATGTAGCAATATCACATAGTCTAATGTGATACTGTTAGCAATGCAGATTCTGCCTTGAGATTTTCTGAGGAGATTTACTCTGCATTGGTCACTGTCAGCATTTAATAGTGCTGTCTGCTACTCAATTTCAAACTTTAAATAAACATTTAAGAGGTAGAGCCTCCATTTTCATCTGAAAGCTGTTGTCTTCCATGGTGCTGGAAGTTGCTGGCAGGTTATTTGAGGTGTCATTTCCAACAATGATGTCTGCAGTCAACTTTGTCAACATTCTTGTGTGATAGTTATCAGTTCTTACAACTGAATGGAGTTCTCTGCATAGCTGTTCTGGAACAGAATGTGTCTTAGTTCTTTGATATTAAGTATTCAGAGTATTGCAGGTCCCTGTCTTCTATATTTATACTGTCTAGTAAATAAGCCTGCCTTAGCCTGTATCATACTAGAAAGCATTTACCTTCTCCTTAGCTGACATATTTGATCTAATATTTTGAATGATAATTGGGACACAGGAATGAACCAAGATCCTAGGCATTTTTATGTGTGCATCTGTTAATATTTGGGGACAGTGGCAGGGGAGAACAACAAGGACCTCGGGGCCACATGTCACTAAGAGACCCATCTTCTTTCTCCCATGCATATCATTTACCACCTAACACACAATGGTAGTGTTTAGTGCTATGTTGAAATTGGGGCCCAGAGAACAAAGTTATACATAGACTATGTGGTGTTGGAGGAAGGTATCTGGGGGTTATACTTGAGTCTCATTCAAATGCAACAAGCTTAAGGGTCCACAGTGCTAACAACCACACAGCTCTAAAACTCCCCCATAAGCATAATACAGACTAGACCTTATCTCCTTTCAAATTAGTTAGCTGCTCCAACCAACTTCCAAAATGTTTTGATTCTAGGAAGTGCCTTAACATGAGCTCCTTTTAGTTAGGGTTTTTTTCATGGACTATTGCCTAAAGGACTGCTACTCTGGTCACAACTACAGTGCAGGTCAGTGGAGCCCAGAGGGTGGTGAGGAGTCCTCAACACTATGCAATGGAAAGATATAAATACACAGGGACTAAAACTCTTCTCTATTACATGCTTTCCTTGGAGCAGTTTCCCCTAATTACCTGAGTGGTTAATTTATTTACCTCTTTTAAATAATATTCCCAATCCCTCCTTTTCAGATGAGTTTTTTGAAACAACCCTGTTTAATTCTATAACTTGTGTTGCAGCATTCTAGAAGCTTCTCCCTTTACCTTGTATTAGTATGTTATGTTTTTCCATCTCATATGTCAACAGCAAAATTTATTCAGTTTTTGATTTTCCTTTGCAATTGAAGTTTAAGTTCCTTGCAGGGAAGGACACACATGTGTTTATTGTGTTTTCTGAGGTCTCTCCAGCATTTAACACTATGCCTGGCTCAGTGTTTATTTAATGAATGAAAACTTTTTTAGAGCAAAAATAGAGGGAAGATAAAGCCAAATCACACTGTAATAGTTTAATCAAAAACAATATGAAGACTTACTGAAATGTGCAGTGGAAATGAGCGAATTAAGTTACTTGGTACGGGCGGAACGTCCCTGAATTCAGGGAGAGGAGATGGGTGTTTGTGCTCCCTGATAGATTTTTGCTTCCATTTCCATTGTTCACAATGAATTTTAATTATCAATGTCAAGCAAGGAACAAAAGGGAATCCACAGCCTTTATGTTGTGTGGTATATCTCTCCAGTGGTAGAGGCCATAGCCCAGAATCCGGATAAACAAGAAGGCAGCTGATTTTGATTTCATTGTTACTTATTCATTATTCTCCCTGTAACCAAGGAGATTCATTGGTTAACACATCATTCTCTGTCAGCAACACTGACTGGTATTTCAGGGAATTCTCCAAGATGCTTGTTTCCAGCAGATTCATCATTTGAAAAGGTTTGTTTGTTTGTTTTTAAATAAATGCTAACTACAGCTACATGGTCAAACAACAGAACTTGAGCGCCAGCTTGTTATCCAGACATTAAATATCAATCATATGAAGATCATTATACAAATGCACATTGGGCATTCCTAAATTATCATGGTTCCAGGCTATTTGTCTGACAAAAAAAGGCATGTAGGGTCACATGTGTATTGGTATGAACATACTACTTGGGTGCCTGTAATCATGGAAACCCTAATGAGTCTTAGGGTGATGTAATGGGAAGAGCACTGACTTGAGAGTCAAAGGGATGAGTGAATCTCCAAGTGGCTTTCTCTCACCTGGGTGATAAATTCTCTCCTTCTATAGAACCTTGATGTTAGTTCATTTCTACCTCTATCATAATTATTGGTCCACAGTAGTTTATGATGATAAACCAAGATTCTATTCCTACCTGCATACCAATGAAAAGTTCCAAATTATACTTCCACAGAGGAATATTTCCAAAATACCCAGAAGAAATGCTTATTTTGCCTAGTAATTATGACAGAAGAAAAGTGGGGATCTCTTTATGCAAGCACCAAACACACCTGCAAACAGCAACCATCGCACTTTGGTACTGACGCTACCTGTTAAGCACTGGGCCTGGAATTTTATACACCTGGTCTCCAGCTTTTCAACCCTGAAACATAAACAATACTATTATGAATTCTACTCTCAAGGGGGTGTATAAGAGAAGGCAGGTAGCTTGTTTGAGGTACCATAACTCGTAAATCACTGAAACAGAATCTTAGAGGTATATCTGACATTGAAGAAAGACAAATCCCAGTTATTCTCTCTCCAAGCCTCATTTTTGCTCAAAATCAATATTTGGAAAGTTTGATGTAAAATAAACACCATGAAATGGTTTCCATGAGATTGAGTTAATATTAGAGTCATGAGTTGTATCCAACTGTGCTATTGAAGGAGGCACTGATGAGAATCTAAGTAGGGGACTGGAGAGGTGGTTGTTGCAGGGAATCTGAGCACTCATAGCCAGAGACTTACAATCATCTGCAACTCCAACTCCATAGGATCTAGAGGCTTTCTCTGGTCTTGCCAGGCAACTGCACTTACATAGACATAAACACACACACACACACACACACACACACACACACACACACACACACAAATCAATCTAAGAGAAATCTAAGGAGTCATTTTAGTAAAAAGCAAATAATCAACATACAGGTCGTATTCCATCAATACTGGTTAGATTGGGAAATGAAGGATGGCGTGACTAAGATTCTTATAATGGAAACTTGTCTTTGAACTCCCAAAGCACATATTAGTTCAAAGTTAAAAAATAGCTAAGTTCAATAAACCAAGAACACCTCTTGGATTTGTAACCCACTTGTAATTCAACTGACCACGAATACCTGCTGGATTTGAAACTGATCTACCCCTCCTTTCCCAGCAAATAATTAATTGATGTAAGAGTTGCCTTGTTTTATTTTTTCTGGAAAAATGAATCTCAATCACATATCTTCAAGACTATAAGAAACCCTAGATCATATCTATTGTATGTAAGTAGCTATCAGAGAGAGAAAGTTGAGGGCATCTGTCCAACAAGAAATTATACAAATGAATCTTTAACAGACTTTTGAATAAGTATCAGCAGAGGACTTTGGTCATTATGAGCCCTGAGTTCACCACAAACTAGCAATGTAAAGAAAAACATTCTGAGGCTGTTACCAGGGGTGATATAGCCAGGCAAAAGCAATGACTATCAAGATGTTAAAATCCAGTTTATAATAGATAGTGAGTAACCTCCAATATCCTCTGGCTCCTTAGGGACTCTGGAAAAGAAATTGTGGCACATAGTGCCAATGATATGGATCAAGTAGGGGACTAGAACTGGGGTGCTGCTGCTTATTAGATATATAACTTTAGGTACTGCTTCATCTAATGGCCTCATCTGCACAATTAGGATGCTATGGATGGCTCTGTGGTAGGTAAAAGTATTGAGTATGTCATATCAGGTTATAATAACTAACACTTACTGATCATTTACTGTGTGTTAAGCACTAGATAAAGTATGTAGTAAGAGAAGATCTGCAAACTAAGGCACTAAATGTAAGTAACTTGGTGAAAACCAGGTAACTGCAAAGTTACGGAAACAAAAGTTGAACTGAGGGAGCCTGGACCCAAACCCAAGTTTTATTAACACCCTGTACTCTATTGCCAAGGGTAGAATTTCTATACAGAGAAAAACTCAGTAGAAAGAAAGTCCTTACCATGTTTATGGCTACTAACCTTTCTATCACCACTTCAAATGGGTTTATTTAAAATGTTCAAGTAAGAAACTCAAAATACCTGGGACATGGCTGCAGACGTTCCCCTTCAACAACGCAGGCCTCTTTCTCAAGAAGTTCTGGGCACTCCTGTCCACCCCCAATAGCAATGTGTTTCACATTCCGGCTCCTGCTTCTGATTCCTGGTGAGAGACTCCCAGAACGGCAAGTCTTGGAGCAGGGACTCCAGGAGGACCACTCTGAAGTCTCACAGTCTTTGGGCATCACACAGGGCTGAACAGTCAGTGGGAAAGAATCTTGCATGCAAAGGCTGAAGAAATAACAGCAGAGAACAGGATAAAACAGATTAAAATAGATGCAACTAGCATAATGAAATTCTTACTATGAGAAAAAAGTTTAACATCCAGTTTGAGTTTTATACTGTACGTGCGTGTGTGTGCATGCTCACCTACCATGCACATGCAGGCCAATGGACAACTTTGTAGAGGTGATTGTTTTATTGATGTGTAGTCCCAGGGATCAAACTCAGACAGTCAGGATTGGCAACAAGCACCTTTACCCACTGAGCCATCTCAATGGACCTAATTTGAGTTTTAAATAGGAATGCTTTGATAAGTGATAAATATAAGAATATAAGAATACATATTTAACATATGTTAAGAAATTATGTTGGATGAGGGATTTGATGAAATGAAAGAAAAATATATTTTTCTCTAAAAGCTGTATTTCTGCAGCCATGTGTATTTGGTTATGTTTGCAGTACCACATATGAGTTCTCTAACATTAAGCAGGAGTTAAGTCCAATGTGTACCTTGCATCACTCATCAAAGAAGCTTCTTTTTGTAACTGATGGAGGTTATACAAAATTTGACAACTGTTCAAACTCAGAGAACCATTGTCTGTAACATGCCCGGTCCTAAGTGATACATCTATATTGCAATCAACCCCTAAGGCTCAGGGAATACAGTAAAGTAGAGGGGTAGAAAGAATATTAATGCACCTCTCAATTCTTACCAGAAAAGCTTCCTCAAATCCCTGAATAGGACACCTATACCTTGACCACTCATGGTACAGGGACCATTGTGGAAGGGGGCTGGAAAGAGTCTTGAATGTTGTGGCGTAAAAGTAAAAAGCAGTCTTCTCTCTGTCTGATATGAGGGGTGGACTTCCGTCTGACTGACAACTGAGTAGCCAATAGCTTAAGGGAAATGCAGAGGAGGCTGGGAGGAGACGGAACCAACATGGTGACTAGTCCCAGGGGATGGGTAGAGATTGTACCCACAAGGGAAGAAAAATGCCCTGGCCCCCAGGCCCATGCAGAAGGCCAGAACCCAGGAGCCAGCATGCCAAGTCCCCTCCATCTTAAGGATCATGTGAGTGAAACGAACTAAGAGACCTGCACCCGGCGCCCAGGTGTCGTAAACTTTAAGGGCCGGCCGCCGGCAGTAACAGACTTCACGAGCAAGTGGGCCGCCTGTACCCAGAGACTTTGTAAACTTTGTAAATCAATAAATCTTTCTAAATGTAAGATCAATTTCCGTTTTATCCAGCTGGATGAACCAGATCCCACCTGCTAAGGCGTGGAGAATAAATTTATGCAACAAATGCAAAGGCTGAGGGAACAACAGCAGAAAACAGGATAAACCATAGATTAAAATAAATGCAACTCGCAGGATGACTGTAAGAGTCAGAGGTGGCTGATGACCACAAGGGAACCGAGTTTTCCACACAGCAAGTTACTCATATGAAATTATAGCAATGATAATGGCATTCACAAGATCCATACAAACTCAAATCATACAAAAACCCAGCACAGAAGTGGGGAAATGGGTAAGAAGCCTCCACCTCAGTGGAGGAGCTATTGGCCATCAATAACGACTGCGTAGAGGAGAGTTGGTTTTCTTTAAGGGTGTGATGCTACATAGTTTCTCAAGCCCCAGTAGATGGGTACACACTGAAGGATGTTTGGGGACATAAACGTAAAATATATGACAATGTACATGAAATCTGTTGGGGGATGGTTATAAGAGGGGCCCAGATAGGTGAGGAAGTCTACATATGATCAAAATACAGTGTATGAAATTCACAAACAAAACAATAAAAATTAAACATTAAACATCAAACAAACAAACAGGAGTACTTTTTAAAGATACATGCATCAGGACAGAACCATGGAGAATATAATGTTTTAAGAATGTGAACTTATTGAGTATAATAATGCACTCTTATGGGGAACTTGGGAGACTAAGGCAGAAGGATGATTTGAGACTTGAAATTGTAGGTTAACATGGTCAAAATGGCAAGACCCAGTATCAATCAATCAATCTATCAGCCAACAAACAGAGATTTTTACTGTATTTCATCTATAACAATGAAGCTGACTCACTCTAGAAAGAATCCTATAGAAGAAGAACTCTACCTTATCTTTTGTCCAAATCACTACAAGAAATAGCAGTGATTTCCAGAGAGGTCCTCTAATGACTTGTTGACTGGTTCTTGGATGCGCTGGGCTTCATAGACATTCACTAACAGCAGTGTTAAGATTAAATATTTTATTATCTCCACTTTGCTGATAAGAGAACTTGGTCTCGTGAAGCCTACATTATTTGTCCAGTGTCAAACAAAGGCAAATTAAATCTCAGGTTAATATATCCATTTTCATAAGTGCTAAGCAATATTTTAAATGAGATATTAATTATGTTTTCACACATTATTTAACTCTTCATATCAATCCTTTTCACCTGCAAAATTTGAGTAGCTGAAGTAGACCAAGAGTCTATTTGGGAAGTAAATCAATAAAAGAACACCATGATGAAGTCAACATTGTAATGTTTATAACACTGAGAGGCAGCACAGAGGGAGAAATGAGCCACCTTGGAAGGTAGGGACTGCTCAGAGAGATGGCCAGCAGAGCTGTAATTTTAAAAGACAGATGGTAGTTTGTCAGACCCACAGAGAACACTAGTCTAAGTCAAGGAAATTATGCACTTGAAGCCTTGAAATAACTGCCCTGCGGAGATGAGAATCAGTATAAACTGGACCTGGGTGTGTGGCTCCCAAGAGCCAAATGCTAAAATATCAGGAATTTTCCAAACCACTTCATTTCATGTAGGTAACTTAATAAATGGCCACAGTGAGAGTTTTTACACCACAGAAATAGGCAAATGTTATAAATCAAGCCCTCCCAAGTCCTGGGAAACTGATTGTTAAACCTATGCAAGCACCACTGGGTAAGAAAGTAAAAGCTATTTTGTTTTGCTTAAGTATTAAAGGACAAACAGAGAAGTAGATAGAAGTAGAAGAGGTCAGCAAAGGAGTCTGGAGATGGCTGGAAAGACGGCTTGGCAGTTAAGAACACTTGTTGCTCTTGCGGAGGACCTGAGTTTGGCTTCCAACACCTAAGGGCAGGCAGTTCACAACTACCTGTAATTCCAGCACCAGGGGCTCCAACGCCCTCATCTGGACTCCACAGGCAACTGCACACACTCACACACCATTCAAAATAAATTTTTATAAAGTAGGTCTAGAAAGATTTCACATTACAGGTTTGAGCATTAACTGATCTCAAATGAGGAAAATCAGACTCACACAGGAACATAACACTTCACATGTTAACTGGCATCTCTTTATTTTTGTCAATTTATTTTATTCAGCGCTTGCCTTATTCAGTCAAAGACACCCATCACTTTGAGAGAAAACAAACATCTCTCAGATGTATATACACATTAATGTTTGAACATTGACTTCCAGAATTAAACCTATATAATCTGTTGGAGTACTGAGCTATAGAAAGCTTTGGGTAATGATTCCTCTGGACAGTCAAAATAAGCAGAATTACTAAACTGTTTATAAGTTTATAACTTGGGAAGATGTAAATACAGGAGCTGACATCCAGACAAGAAAATGTGCAGAAGAAAATAAAACCTGCTCATGCTTCTTTATACTGATGAGCAAATTATAGTGAGATTTCCATATTTATATGCCTTGCTAAGTCATTGAGGGTTAATGTCACATTCTTAAATGATATCAGATAAAGTGTTTAAATTATTAAGCTCCATTATGCAATATTAGTCTTTAGAAAATTAAAAGGACAGTGCATACAGCAAATTCATTAATCCAGTGACATGATGTGCTCTATATCTTGGATTAAGAACCATAAGAAAAAGCTTTGCATGCAAAGCTCCACTGAAAATAGGACATCTGTCAATCCTAGTGGGCCATGTGAAGGTGGGGGGCAATCTTTACTGTGGCACAACAGAACACTGTTGTTCACCTAAAAGTTTCTGGGATTTGACTTTTAAGAAATTGTTATGTGCTAAGTATTCATCACTAGGACCTCAGAATGATGCCTTATTTTAGTCTTTGAAAGAGGTAAATGATTTAAAATGAGGGATCAGGGAGGCCCTAAGTCATCTGTTATGAGTAATATCCACGTAAGAAGACACTAGGACATGGAAACACACAGAGGAAACCATGGGGAGACATAGTCAAAGGTGGACACAAAGAGGTTTTAGAGGGAGGCTTGGGAATAAAAGGAACCCTGCCAGCACCGTGGTCTTGATGATCACCTTGCAGATTGTGAGACAATCAGTTTCTGTGTATATAAACTGAATGTGTGGCATTTACAACAGTCCAACCAAAGTAATTCAGAAACCTCATAGTCTTTAACTTGTTTATGGTTATAGAAAATGTTTTTCTATTTCCAAAATGAGCTTTCCTCTTCCTTCATACAGAAAGTTTCAGGAGCTGATGAGATGGCTTAGAGAGCAAAATGCTTGCTGCACAAGCGTGAGGACCTGGGTTTTAATCACAAAGCTGGATCTGGTGGTGCATGCTTGTAATCCTATTGCTGGGGAAGTGTAGGCAGGGTGATTCCTAGGACTTGCTGGCCAGTCAGCCTAGCTGAATCAGAAAGCTTTAGACAAGGGAGTGATACTGTCCCACAAACAAACAAACAACAAAAAAAAACAAAACAGAGAGCAAGAGACCAGCTCAAAGACACCTGACATTAACCTCTGACCTCTACATACACATCTACACAAACATGCACCAGGACACTCATGCATATATAAATACACACATAGACACACATATACCACATACACAAAGAAACTTCACACTTCTCAGTTCTCTGCCTACAAAAGGGAGGCTTCATTGTCCCCACTGACCAGTTTTCAATCTGCTCCTCATCTCTCCCACCTTGAATTGCTGTAGGTCTCTGGTCCCCCTGCACGCCCTTCTCTCTTAGTGCTAGGCTCTTGGCCAAGAGCTAGCCAGATCTTGTCAATTGCAAAGCTCAAATAAACAACTTGACCTTTAAGCTAGGACTGCAGACTTCCTCAGTTTACATCAGATGTGTGTCATGTGGCTGGATGTCTCCTGAGAACCTGAACTTTTACCCTCCTACAAAGCCCCGCCTCAGGGTATATAAGGCTTGCTGCCTCTCAATAAAGTCAGTCATTTTCCTTTCCTTCTATCTAGTGTGTGTGTCTGTGTCTCTGTCTTATGTGTTTCATTCAATCCACAGCCCTCCACCGATCCGGACTCAGTCAACGAACGTAGCCAGGGCGCTACAACTTTCCTAGTGGACCAGGAGAACACAGTGCATCTCAACAACACCCACTGTCAGGGAGGTGCACGTTTTCAGGGCCTCCTTAGTTCTTCAGAGTGCTTGGGCAAAGAACTGCAGGGATGCATTAAGTCTTTAGCATTTTTTCTTAAAACTGTTTTTAAAATTATTGAGGTTTTTTTTTTTTTTGAATTTTTGTGTACTTCATACACAACATCTCAACGAATCTTAATCACTTTTATACCTCTTCTACATTGGCACCTTCCCACAGGCCTCCTCCCTCCCCCTGGAATTCATACACTCTGTCATTTGTGTTAAAACCTACTGGGTCAAGTTAATGTTTCTGGACAGTCCTCGGTGCATTTTCATGTGCTGAGGTGTAGTTGGCCTATCCAGAGAGCGTAGCTTTAAGAAGATTAGCTCTTCCCCAGAAGTAATCGGCTGCCAATATTTCTTAAGCTAAGATTGGAGACTCCAATTCTGTACTGGGTTTTAGTCTACTTGAGCCTGCATAGGTTCTTGAGCATGCCGATGCCACTGCTGTAGGTTCATATGAGCAGGGTCCCAGGAGCTCTTACAGTCTTTCTGCCCCCTCTTCTGCAATGGTTCCTGAGCCCTGGGTGAGTGAAGCTTAACACATGAGCACTGTCCAGGAACCCACACTCTGCTGACTTCTAATCTCTTCTTTGGCCATTTTGAACCTTTTGTGTTTCTGGCTCTCTGTTGCATGAAGGAGCTTCATTAATGAGAGTTGAGAGATTCATTAGGGTTCTTTTTACCCCTTGTTCTATGTTGCATGAGCCTTAAATATAAAGGTTGCATTGTAGATGTGCCACTTAGCTTTTGGCAATTCACAGACTATGTCTGTGTGTGATCCATAGTGGTACTACTCTCCATCTGGTGCAAAAGAAGCTTTTTTGATGAGAGGTCACTGGGATAATTGACCTAAATATAAAGATACCTACTTTGTACTTAGTCAAAAGTTACATTAGTCTAGAGATGTGACAGTCTTGGGAATTTCTCTAAGATCTATGACCTCATCAGCCGTGTGTATTTGGCTATGATTACAGTGCCACATGCATGATTTCTCTTCCATTGAGTGAGATTTAAGTCCAATTAGGTAGGCATTGACTGCTCCCAAGATAAAAGTGCTACTACTGAAATAGTGTCAAATGCTATGCTGGTCATTGACATGGCTATTTGGTCACAAAGCTGGTTTTGTGTCATTGATTGATGTTCTCCCTTAGCAGCTTACATAGTGCTCTCCAGAGCTATAAGAAATAGCCTTTAGAGGAAGTGGCTTCCAGGTCAGTTCCAGCTCCATTTCTCTAAATCCAGTGTCTGAAGTATTCCCTGTCTTCAGCAATAAGATCTTACGTTCAAGTTCTGGGAGGCAATCAAACACTATGACAATAGCCCATGCAGTTTTGGGAGTCTCTTGGACTACCCTGGTAAACAACTCGAAGGAAGGTTTCTCCTCTCTGGCCCTGCTTCTTATTATGCAGCCTTCAGCTATGCGCATGGATTCATGCAGATATATTACATGTGTACTTTGTCATGAAGTTGTTGGACTAATACGATTCCCTCTGGTGTTTTACACTAGGTAACCATTATTTATCTCTCTTACCTCTCTGTCTCCCCATCTAACCCTCTCTCCATGCTTTCTCAATTATAGTGTCACCATTTTCCCCATTTCTCCTGTGATAATCCAAGAGCCGATTCTCTAAAAAGATAAACAATATAGACGGACCCTTACTCCAGATAACCAAAAAGAAGAAAGAGCAACTCCAAATCAACAAAATTATAGACGAAAGGGGAAACATCATACTAGACACCAAAGAGATTCAGAATGGTATAAGGGAATACTTTAAAAACCTATACTCTGTTAGATTTGAAAACCTAAAAGAAATGGACATATATCTAAAATCATGGGAATCACCAAAGCTAAACCAAGAAGAAATCAGCAGGCTTTAACATTTTACATACGTTCCATTGAAGATATATTTAGTCCATACTCTGGGTTAAAATAATAATAGCAACAAATAATAATAACAATAAATTAATCATCATCATCATCATCAAATACCATATCTGGTTTCTTTCTGGTGAGACCTGTGAAATTTCTTTTAACTGGAAGGAACTCTGAGTTTCCTTCATAGTGCATCATAAATACCTGGATGCAGAATTGTATATATTGTACATCACAGCATTAAGTATGAACTTGGTACTCTGGCTACTGAGTTCCACTATCTGCAGAACAAAAAGAACAATACAATATTATCTACTCCCCACCCAGATTTGTAGTGACCTTTAGTGTGAGTGGAATCACCCCATAAACTACAGCTCACAATGAACACTACTGCCCACACCAAAATAGGTATCGATCCCTTCATGGAAGGCCGTGCGCCTTTTAATGAAACAGACATACACAGTGGATTTGTCTTTCAAACTGGAGATGCTGTGATAATTATACCTGCTTGACATTTATAGATCATGCTGTCATCTGTAAATTACCACAAAATTACTCAACTGTAAAAGGAATCTTGGAAACTTAAAAATGACTCTAGTTTTTTTTTTTTTAATTTCTCCTGGAACTGTAGGGAAATAGTTCTACTTACAAACAAGGGAATAAACTTTTATAAAACAAAAATCACTACCGAGGTACCCTCAGTTCATTAGCACTGCAGTTAAAACTACCTTAATAAAACCTAAGGAAAAAAAAAACCAGAATTAAATAAAAGCTCCACTACCTTTCTAGTAAAAACCGACAGCTCATTCAGGTGTCTGTAAGTAAGTACAAAACACAAATCCATGTAAAATTCCCAGTATCCCCTGCAATCCTACTTGTTTTTCTTTCTTTAAATACAATTGCTATTTTCAAATTGAAATGAGCTATTTCAGGTTATATTTTATACTTTAGCTAAATATGTATATGTTCATAAATAATATATAACATTGTCAAAGATTTTTAAATTTGTACTTAAATATTGCATATATATATATATATGGAAATATTTTCCCATTAGCATTGTGATTTAAAATCCATCTATACTGAAAGTACAAAAATAGCTCAGTCAAATTTTTTTCTGAGTACTGTTCTCCCATTCGTATTTGCTTTACTCATTATCTGTTGGGGACCCTTACAATTCACTCCATTTTGTGCTCATCTCTATAGGATAATGTGTTGAACCTCTGTCTACATGTCTGTGTGTTACATATTGAACATATAGTTTCCTTACTATGACTGTGTAGAGTTTGGGTCATAACTATTTGAGCTAATCACAAGAGAGAGAGAGAGAGAGACGAGAGAGATAGACAGAGAGTGCTAAACCTGTGTTAAAGATTCTACATGGTGAGCTCAATACCCATAGAAACTCAAGCAGACTAAAACCCAGCATGGAACTGGGGAAATGGGAAGCAGATCCCAGTCTTAGCTGAAGAAATATTGGTGACTGATCACTGTTAGGTGAGGAAGAGTGAATCTTCTTAAAAAGTCAAGGTCTTTGGATAGGCTGACCAGACCTAGTGAATTAAATTTTACTGAGGATTGTCCAGGAACACTAACTTGAATCTATAGGCCTTAACACAAAAATAACAGAGTGTATAAATTCTCAGCGAAGGACTGTGGGAGGCTACCAGTGAGGAAGGGGCTATAAAAGTAGTTAAGATTTGTTGAGATGTTTTGTATGAAATACATAAAAATTCAATGAAAAGTTAAAAAATAATTTAAAAAAGTTCTACAAGACCAAATGACTGATGATGGTGAGTAAATGTTGTAGGCCAGAGTCAAATTATCTCTGGTTACTTTCAGTCCACCACTATGTCTAACCTGACATCCCTAAGACTATCAAAACCTTCAAAATTTAGTTTTAGCCAACCACTAGCTTCCATCAATTCAAAAGCTAAGAATGCAGCCAGACAGCATCAGAAACTTATAGCAGAGATCTCTGCTCTGTGCTGTAACCTGTCTGCCGTGGTCCCATCAATGCATTTGATAAGTGCTTTGATTTACCACTTCCTTTGTTCTGTAATAACATCTCTTATCAACACTTTTGAAGTTGAACTTGGTATTTGGGAAAACCTGAAATCTGTGTTTCCGGGTCACCGTCACTCATATTTGGCCCTGGAATAAACTATCTTTTATTCTTTTTGAGGTAAAGGTTATTTATGTTTCTGCTTCGATAAATGTTTACACATTCATTTTTATGTACAGAATTTTTATGGGTCTTCTTTTTTTGAAATCATCATCAGTATGAATTTACCTATATAATGTTTTATGTTTCTTTTATTACTTTTTCTTTCCAATTCATTTTGTTTTATTTATTTATTTTTATTGTATCTGTATGAGTATTTTGCATACATGTATGTAAGTATGTCTGTGTTGTGAATTGCTCACAAAGGTCAGAAGAGGGCATCAGAAACTCTGGAGTTAGAGTTATGGAAATGGTAGTTAGGTGCCATGTGGGTGCTGAGAATCGAACCTGGGTCCTCTGAAAGAGTAGTTAGTGTTCTTAACTGCTGAGCCATCTCTTCAGACCCTAACTTACCTTGGCAAAATTATCTTTCACTTTTTAATTGATATTTAAAATTTCTTAACTACATCATTACTGCCCACAATTTATTTTTAATTTATTCTTTTAAATATAATGCTGTTATCTCAAAAATACCATATTCTGTAGTATGTATGTGAATAAATTCTATAGCGAGTTAATTTTTTTCAATGGTTATTTCTTCAGAATTCCTGATTTCTGTTTATTTTCGTCTTAGTTCATAGGGAACTGAAGTCAAACGTCTCACAACACTGTTATTGGGGATTATAGTAGGAAACTACCAACACAAATCAGAAACTTTGATTATAGGGAGTGTTCATCAAAAGCACAGTCATTATTATTGAATGATTACACAAAGATCAGATTGTTTTGCCAGAGTCCCTCAGCTATTAGTCTTCTCTAGTCCTTACTCTTCAGCTTGTCTTTCCCAAGATATGACTGTCTAATCTCTTGCTTTATGTGTATAGGAGTGTGTCTTATCACAGCTGACTGGAGCAATTGTTTTTGACACTGAGAATTCAAATGAGGGCTTTATGCATGTTAGACAAGTATTCTACCACTAAGCTGCAACCCATTTACTAGAGAAGAAAACATGGATTTTCACTTAATCTGTATGATATCAGAATACTTCACACACACAGTGTATTTTTCATGTAAAGAATTTGTGTGTGTGTGTGTGTATGTGTGTGTGTGTGTGTGTGTGTGTGATTGACTACATTTGTACTTTCAAGGATATTATTTTAGGATACAAGAGTTTATACTGAAGTAACAAACAAACCCACAAATCCCAATGTTTTATCAAAATAAAATCATTATCTTCCTTAATTTTAATTCCCATATTTTGTTTTATAGGTTACTCAATCTATGGAGGTTACTTGTCTCATAGCCTTAATGATTCAAACAGTTTCACATCTGGTATATGTGGCTTCCAATTTCACCTTCCAAGAAGAATGGGATTGAGCAGAAGTGTGGTGTAGGCTGAATCACAACATTGGCCTAAACATGTCTCATGTGATTCCTTCCCATATCATTGGTCATTATTTAGTGAAATTAAATGAAATACTTTCCCAAGAGCTTTGCAAGAGGCAAATTATGTGCTAAACACACATATACACGAATATTTACTGCAGGTTTTCTGTATAAATGAAATCACTTCTTGTATTCTCCAACTATACGAGAGTGTTCTATTTTTCCATGCTAATGTACATCTTTTATCTCTCTGCTGTTATCTAAGTGAGACTCTGAAATATCGAAGAAAAAGATGTTGTGCTCATTTTTCCATATTTAACTGGAAATCTGAAAAATTATGTGACCCAAAGCCTTGCAAAAGCTACAAAATGATCTACTCTATAAATTAATATATTCCTTGAGAGTTACCTCACACATGGTAAAAAGTATAGATTAGAGTAATTAAAAGTACACGAACAAAATCTCTACCTGAGAAAGCACTTCCATTCCTTCTCATTTTGTTCTAAATTACATAATGGTTTATAGAATTTAATACTCCCAAAGTAACTTGGTAGTTAAAAGCATTATTTTTGCAGAAGTGAAATTGCAACTAAGAAAGTGTTTTGGAGACTCATAATGAAACAGTGGCACATTCAAAAGCATGGTTATTCCACTCATTTAGCAGTAATCCACATGGTAAAAGATTCCTCAAATTATAGCATAAAAACAGGGCAATAGTCACTTCTAAAGCTCACATATTATAACTCAGGGATTGTTTGAAAGATCACATCATGAAAATAACATCAAGGAATAGAATGAGGATGGCGAAGTGAACCAGAACTGAGGTAGGATTAACAGAGACAGCTTGGGAATCAGATAAAACAGACACTATTACTTAGAATGACTTTGACTCCTGCCACCAACCAAACCCAGGAAGCTATGAAAAGGTAGTTAGGATGAGAACTTGAAAGCATACATATACCAGACTTTATGTGCATTCCTGACAGATTAAAGAACCTGACACTAAAATGATGGCTGCTGGTGCAAGATTCAGAAAACAAAGATATATCAAGGTACAGAGTTTTATAAATGATTAGAAGATGTTCAGCAATATTAGAAGTGATTTTAACTTATCAAAAATGTTCAGTATTGTTGAGAGGCTTTTTTCTAGAATACTCATTTTTCAGCCAAATTAACCTGATGTATGTCTCATTTAACAAAAATTATGTTTGCATAAGGTTAGTATTTACAACTAATGGGACACTTTCTGGGACATACAGTATTTTTCTCTATAACTCTCAATAAAATAAAGTTATAGTATTAAAATTCCTCTCAGTTTCTTATCATGATGCATATAGTTTTAAAAATTGCAGAAGGTTATAAACCTAAAATCACACAGTAAAGCAGAAATAGCAGTATGAAATTATGGTTTATATATGCTATTCAGTTGCTTCTGAGGAACAGAGATTGCTCTGTAGACACAGACATAAGCACACAGATACACTGAGGTATCAAATTCTCCAGAAGGAAAATCTTAGAGAGTGGTATTATATCAAAAGGAAATGTGTTTAGTATTATGATCATTTCCTGTCACTACAAAACATTATTCAACTGAGATTTAAAATGCAGTACAAGTCTCAGCATATAAGAGATTTTATCTTCTCCAAATTTCTTAGACAGAGCACTAAGAATGATATGTAGGTACATATCTGTGGGTGTGTGTATAACAGGTTAGAGACTAAAGCAACCACAGCACTCATCTGAAGATTTTTAGTCTGTACTTTTATTTTATAGATAGTAAACTGAGTCTCCCCAAAGAAGGGAATATTTTAATGAGAATGTGGGAAAATTACACAGTGGTCAAGGCTAAAATAAAATTAAATAACTCTGCTTTTATGTCACCTCCATACTTTTTGCATAAAAATGTAAGAACTATTTTTGTCACAGACTCAAATTCAAAAGATCTGAGATACCTGCTCATCCATGTTCATTGCTGCTCTGTTCACAAAAGCCAGGGAATGGAAATAACCTAGATGTCTATCAATTGATGAACAGATAATGAAAAGGTGATACAGTTACACAATGGAATATTATTCAGTTGTAAAGAAAAATGAAATTATGAAATTCACAGGTAAACAGATGGAGGTAGAATCAATCAGCCCAGTGAAGCAATCCAGACTAGGAAAGACAGACATTGTATATTCTCTCTCATAAGTGGATGTTAGCTTTGGATCTTTAGATAGGTGTGTTTCAATTGAAAAATCCTTAGATATCATGAAACTACTAAAGGACCAAGGTGATTCCTAGGAGAGATAGAATGCAATGATACAAATGCAAAAATGTAACAACAAACAGAATGGGTTTAATGGGTTGGGGAATAAGGGGTAGGACAGAAGAACAAGAGGAGGGGTAACTGCCTGTGCAGGCCATTTGAAAGAGTCATATAGAAACCTACAATACAAGCTTCTTTACATATATTTACAATATTGGGAGAGTTTACATGTAGTTACTTTATAGCAGAGGTTTAGTGGCCCTAACACACACCACAGACTGGCAAGTGAAAAGCCCAATGCCAGAAAGAGACTCTCTCTTCTGGACTTGACCAGAGAGATTCCATAGATCTTCAACAATACTGGCTATTGCCATTGCGCTTGGTTACCCACCAGAACTTGATGGTAAGACCCTAATGCTGGAAACACTACATACCTGAGTTGCAGAACAAGCAAGGAGAAATCAAGCTGGTACTGACATCAAAGCTTCATCTCTGCTGCAAGCTTTCACAGTACTAGAAGGTGCTATACTTGTCACTGGCAGACAATGATTATCATCAGCCTTACCCAGCTGTGAACTGCCTCATGACTTACAATAACAACTGGTTTGGCAAAATGTGCACAGTGGTGCAAATGTTATAAGAGTAACCAACCACCTCTTAACTGGACTTAGGGCCCATTTCACAAGATGAAGTTTATACCTCACACTATTATTAAGGCCAAGAACCTGTGGCTAGACCAAAGGAGAGTATCATTCTGATACAAAGACAGAGTATTAAACCAACTCATAATGACTTATTGTTATACCCATAGGTCAGTGCATCTCTTAACTCTTACCAGAGAAGTTTCTTCTTGCATCAGATGGTGTTTTACAGAGACCCACAACTCGTCAACAGACAGTATAAAAAGAACTGTGGAATGCTCAAGCCCAAATGGGACAGCTATATCATACCCTCTCCTTTCATTGTAGAAGGAGAATGATTGTAAGCCAGAAGAGGTAGATGAATATCTTGTATTGCTTGGACACTACTCGGCAGTTGTGCATATGAACTCACAGCACTTGTAACTGCATGCATAACATCTGTGTGAGCCAAGTCAGACAGGGGCCCAGCATGAATAAAGGAGGCAGACAGGAATCACCAGCCCCAGCTGAAGATTTATTGGTAAGTGATAGATGATTGGAGAGAGTCAGTTTTCTTTTCTGGTGTGATGCTTTATAGGTTGTCCAGACTCCAAGGGATTACCCACACCCAAGAGCATTTAGATTAGGCTTGATAGGCCTTTACAAAAAAGACAAATAATAATAGAGGGCATGAAGCTGGGGGTATAAGGTGGGTGTGGAGAGAAGAGAGTGTCTGAATAAAATCAAAACGCATTGTGCAAAATTCTCAAACTAGTAACAGTATTTTTAAAAAGAAAAGGTCTCTTTTCACTTCAAACTTTTGTAGTTTCTACTTTTGGTAGTTTCCCAACTGAAATTCCCTGATCCACTTTACTAAAAACTGTAGCTAAGGAAAGGAAGTAAAACTATGGATTATTTTTGAATTCCCATTACTGGAGACAACAGGAACACACACACACACACACACACACACACACACACACACACACACACATACACATACCACTCTGCTCCTCAGTGACAGAATGATGCCCCTCTCCTTTCTGACAAGAGGGCATAATCATTACCACCTGTGAATTGTACTTTAAATGGCCAAAAGTATTTTGCTGAGGTATTTAGAATTTCAAGATGGTTAACACTGCCGTGAAGGAAAATTTGGCAATACGGAACCAGACTTGTATGGATTTATTCTTTTACCATATTTTTAGGAAATTATTCTGTACTTACAATAATACCAAAAAATCAAGAACAGAGTTACTGACTAAAAAGTATTGACAGAATTGCTGGAAATGAAAATGAATAAATTGAACTTTGAAAAACCTGGAAAACACTATCAACAGATAACACTAAGCATGAGGAAGATTTTAGGGATGGATGACATAGTCAAGATAGAGAGAGAGAGAGAGAGAGAGAGAGAGAGAGAAGAGAAGAGAAGAGAAGAGAAGAGAAGAGAAGAGAAGAGAAGAGAAGAGAAGAGAGAGAAGAGAGAAAGAAAAATAAGTGGGACCCAGACACTTGCAGAACTCTGGGACATGTTCAAGAAATTACTCGAGAGAATCTTTGGGAAGAAGGAGCAGAGGCCATGTCTCGAACAACAAAATTATTCAAAGAAATTGTAACAGGAAATTTCCCAAACTTAGAGAAAGAAATGGACATCCAAATGTAAGAGGCATTTAGAACCTTAAATATACATGATCAGAGAAAAGTCTCTCCACATCCTATCATGGTGTCAAAAATACACAGCAAAGAAAGCAACAAGATGCAAGGGAAAAATAGCACCTCACATAAAAAGACATCAGTATTAGAACAGCATCAGATCTCCCTCAGCAATCTGAAATTTCTGGAAAACTTGGAATGGTATATTTCAAACCCTGGAAGTAAATAACTACCACCCAATACTGCTATGTACAGCAGTTATTTTTTTATCTTTTTAATTTTTTTTGTGAAGTTCATACAGTGCATCTTGACCATATTTAGACACTTCTCCCCTGTCTGCACCTCCATAGCCCCGCTCAAGATTTCAAAGCATAGGGATTTTGATGGCCTTTTAGAATTTTTTTTTATTGAATTTAAGTGTATTCCATACAAAACATCTTAATCCTTTTTATATCCCCTTCCCCATTGGGCACCCTCTCATGGCCCCTCCCCTACTGAATTTCATGCATTCTGTCATTTGTGTTAATGCCTATCAAGTCAAATTAGGGGCCCCAAATGTCCCTCAGTACAAGCCATCCACTGAGATATAGTCAACCTATCTAGAGTCCCTCCCTTATGAAAACCAGCTGTTCCTCACCCAGCAGTAATCAGCTGTCAGCAGTACTTTGGATAAGACTGGGGCCTGCTGCCCCTTTCTACTGTTCTATTCTATTTTTTGTTGTTGTTGTTGTTGTTGTTGGCTTGAGTTTGCATGGGTCTTGTTCATGTTGACACCATTGCTGTAGGTTCATATGAGCAAGGTCCCAGGAGTCTGTAAGACTCAATGGTCATGTACCTCCTCCTCTGGCTGTTACACTCTTTCTGCCCCCTCTTCCTCAATGATTAACATATAGATTACAGATGAATGGTAGACAGATGGCAGGTAATTAGATGACAAATATATAGATGACAATATATAGGTAGGTAAATACATAGATAGGTAGGTGGCATGTTAGGTGATAGATGATAGATAAATACAGAGATAGAGGAAGAATAGTTAGATCAATATATAATAGATACTTTTGACTTTTAACAACATGTTAGAATTAAATACATTAAAAATAAAATTACATCAGTATGGATGAGGAGGGAAAATAAAACCAAAAGTTAGAGTGTATTGAAACAAATATGAAAGAAAAAACTACCTTCCCCAGTCTCATTAATGTAACAGCAAATGTATAGATTTTATTACTTTGTAAAAACAAATTTATTATAAGAAGGACTTCTATATCTGCAGTTGACATGTGTTTTAGTGAAGAGCAGAAAGAGAGAATGTATTTTCAGTTCCATTTTAGTGACAGAGATCAAAAAGGAAGTAAAAATGGAATCTGAGATTTTGAGGTGGTGTTTCTTTTTATAGTCTTAGGACATATCTCCTTTTAGGTGCTGCTTTATGAGACGATCACCACCTATTTACCTAACTAAAGTGTCCTGAGTATTTAAAGTGCTTTAACATTTGCTAAGACCACGGCCCTCAAAATACTCCCCACACAAAATGCTCATTTAGATCACAAAAGAGCACATTCTTCTGAGTTTTATTCCCACAAACAAAAATATAAATTGTTCCAATATAAGCAGTTTGCCTCATCTGTAGTTCTTATTTCTTGACACACATTGCACTTCAGATCTGAAGACAAAATTGTAAAGCAAACAGAAAAGCTGAGTAGACAATTTTATTGGGTGAATTACGGAATGATAGAGTCAATGCCATCACTGATTTCAGAGAAAGAGCAACAATGTAACAACAATGTTTTATAATGCTACAACGCTACTAGAAAGAATTTTGTATAAATAAAAGAAAATTAGGAGGCCCAATGAAATCATTAAAAATAAAATATCTTTAAACCCAAGAGGCAAATCAATGATGGATGAGCCGAATGGCACTGAAAACTGGGCTCTGCCACCCTGCTGCAAACATGTGTGAAGAGGAGCTGCTCAAGTGTTTATTGATGGGCACAGTGGTCAATGAAAGCCAGTAAAGAGCATTAATTAAAACTCTGGTTCTCAGACTGAGAAAGAAACTTTGAGCAAAGTCCTATAGGAGCTACATTATGACAATAGTAATGGGTTCTTCCTATTCCGTCTGCACAAAGCTAGCAGGTGTCATAATCAACAGAGATGAAATGGAATGGCATTGTCTCTACATCTCAGAGGCCAGCAAAAGGCACATACCTGAAGAGGGATATAAAGACAGAGTAAAACAAAATTTACACTAGGTCAAAGTACAGTGATAAAAGGAAGCCAAGATGATGCAGAAGTCAACAGATGTACAAAAACTCCAAAGATATCCACAGCTGTGATACCTGCACAAGATCAGTCCACTGATGGTCCATCATGGCACTGGGAGGGGCTCCTAAGACCCTGCCCCTCCTTGAGGATTTATGGGCAGTTAATGGTTTCTTAGGGAAAGAGAGATGTTTTCTTCAATAGTATAGCAACTGGTAGTGTGCTCATACTTCTGTGAATGACCCCTTACCCATGCTCCTGTAAGCAACCTTCAGCAAACTTAATGGGTTAGGAAACAAAGACAACAAACATGCACATGAAAGTTAAAGGGCTGTTTAGGGAGGAGAATGGAATGGGTAGCAGTGGGAGGAGAGACAGTCATGAAAGGTGAATGTCATCAAATACATTACATTAATGTATGAAATGTCATTATGAAGTCTAGTGTGTATAATTAGCATATAATAAACTACAAAGAAAGAGAGGAAAAAGAAAGGAAGAAAAGGAAGACCTTTTCAGAAATGTTTTGGCCTTTTCAGCAAATTCCTGGTAGGTGATGCCAACACAGTTCACTGGGTTGTATGGAAAGGAGACAGAGCTGTCAACCAGAAGACTGCATGGCTGTCAAGAGGAACATTCCTGTCTTGGCCATGGAAGGGAGAGTCATAGAAATGCCTTCACTAATGCCATATTTCCTAGCAGCTTGATCATTCCACGGCAGTGTAATTGGCATTTCATAATCCTTGATGACTAAATGAAATGAATGTTTATAAGATGTGATTTCATAGCATAATGTGGAGAAAGCTGTTCTGGTTCAATATTCTGTCTGAAACACTAAATATATCACAGAGACCTCTGGTGTCCATTCAGGCATGCAAGGAGCTTGCACAGAGAAGCTGCACAGACTGACAACCAGCAACTCTTCTCAGATTCATCACAGAACTGAAGTCTACCAATTAACTTCCCCCAAATTGGAGAGGCAAGCAGCAGCGGGAAACAAGCACAGCTTACTGAAGGAAAAGCAGACACCAAAACCAGGTGTGTAGCCAGTGCTGGGGTAGGAAAACCAAGCTGTGGTTGATGAGTTAGAAGACTCAGCAGGGAGAGCTAAAATTTCCAAGCAGAGTGAGTGTTAATGCAGCCTACACTTTCATGGATTTTTCTTCAAGGAGAACACTCACAGATTCTTCAGTAGGGGACCAAAAACAGACATTTTGAAATATACCCAGAGAGATATTTTTAAAAATAAGATTTATCTCAAGGACATTCTTTTTCCATAGTCTATCCATGTGGGGTTTTTACCATACTTTAACTGCCATGAGGAAAGAAAATACCCAACTATAGCAACCTACAAACTTCCTGTCCTACTTCCATCTGGCAGAGTGGTGATTAAGGAGTGCCTTGAAACAAGAATCCAGAGACACAGGCTCAGGGAAATATTAGAATGTGATTACAGGACTGCACACTATTCTCCAGCCCCCACAGTAAAGTTCCTCATCAAGAGCATACCTGCCAAACATCAGGGGTTAGAATGGAAGTGACCGTGTGCTTCAGAGCTTACATAGAAAGATATTTGACAAATTTAAAGACAGTAGGGAGTAAAAATACAACAACAAAAATAAGCTAGACAAAGAAATTAATAAGGACACTAAAGAACATTTTATCCTCACTCCAAAAGATAGCAGAAACAGCATAACTCAAGTCAGGTAAACATAGAGCCTTATACTAAAGGCTAGCTTACCTCAGAACACCACGTTGATCTTTGAAGAAAATACTACACGGCACACTAAGATATTTTAAAAGCCACAGTTTAGAGAGAGTAAGTCCTGATACCAGGCTTTTATGACAGAGATGCACATGGTGAAACCGCAAACATAAATAACTGGTATTTTTATAATAATGACTCTAGTAGAAAAAGTGGAAATTATGTAAGAATAGATGAATGTTATAAGCCATGAGATGGATGCAAAGAACATACAGAAATTAAAGGCACTGTAACAGAAATGAAAAGTGTCTTTGAACTCAAGAGACTGGGTGTTGTCTAGGAAAGAAGTAGTGAACTTGAGGGACTGACAGCAGAAATTCCCCAAACTGCAACATAAGGAGTGAAAAAGAACAGAGTATCTGTGGTGGTCTGAATAAAAATTGTCCCTCTAAGGCTCATGTATTTGAATTCTTGGCTTCAGTTGGTGTTGCTGTTTGTGGAGGTGTAGGAGGTGTGTCTTTCTGGAGAAAGTATATCACTAGGGGTGGGCTTTGAGAGTTTATAGTCTTACTCCACTTTCAGTTCACCCTTTCTCTGCTTCCTGCACGTGCTGAAAGATGTGACCTCTCAGTTTTTGGCTCTGTTGCCATGTCTGCAGCTTGCAGCCAGGCTTCCTCCACCAATATGGGCTCTCCTCCGGAACCACAAGTCCAAACAAACTTTTCTTTGTATAAGTTGCTTTGGTTATATTTATCACAGCAGCAGAAAAGTAACTAGTACAGTATCTAAGAATTGTGCTGCAATTATAAATGAAACCATATGCACATAGAAAACACCAGAAGGAGAACAAAGACAGAAATGAATGTTTCAGTATAATGGTTGATAATTTTCCAAAATTAGCAAGAGATACCAAATCACAGATGCAGGAATTTCAGGGAACAGCAAAAAGTAGATTCAAAAAGTAGAAGAAAAAAAAAAGAAAAACACTCAGGAACAAACAAATAAACAAGGAGAAATCAATTTACCACTGACCTGGAAACTTTATTTTCAATGTGCTGGAAGGTACTGTATACACTACCAGAAGAGAAAATTAATCATCAATCTTTCCCACCTGTGACTCCTACAATGACAATAGCCCTGGCAAGTATGCCCACTGATGCCATAAGGGCACAAATGTTGTTGGAGCAACCAATCATTTTCTGCTCGAATATAAGGCCTGCTTTAAAGAACAGAGCCTTTATCTGCCATTGTTATCAGGCATAGGAACCTGTGAATGGACAGGTCACAGGCCATAGGGAAGCACAAAAACTATTTTGCTTAATGGACATAGTATTAAGTTCACTCCAGATGACTTATTGTTATACCCATAGAGTGCATCCACTATCCCCAGAGAAGCTTCTTACAGCAGATAACGATTAACCCAGATAGCCACAACTGTTCAGTACACTAAGAATAAGAGACTGTGGAGTGCTGTGCCTTAAATGTGACATCTATATTATATCCTTTCTTCCCTGGCTCAAGGATCAGTGCAGAAGACTGGGCATAAAGATTTTAAGAATCAGAAGTGGTAGATGACTACAAAGAAACAGTAATCTCCAGATAGCAGGGCAGCTACTCATATGAACTCACTACATAAGTGAGTTATACAACTCACTTACACAACCTCAAGTCAGAAAAAAATCCCAGCATGGAGGGAGAGGTAGGGAAGAAGCAGAACCCTAGCTTAGGAATGACTGAAAACTGATTGGTGCTGGGAGAGGAAGAGTCAGTTTTCTTTAAGGGTATGAAGCTGGTCAGATTGATCAGGCACCAGGGACTGATCCACACCGAAGGTCACATAAGGAATCAAATTAAACTCAATAGGCCCTAAAATAAGTATATTCTGCATGAAATCATGTAAGGCATGGAGAGGATCTGAAAATGATCAAAATGCAATAGGTAAAATTCGTAAAAAGTCAATTAAAAATCGAAAGCAACCCCACTTCCTAAACACCAAAAATCAAACATGCAAAACACCAAAATCAAAAACATACAAAGGAATAAAACTCAACAAAACATCTAAGTACAATGAGATGCCACCCAACAGAATGTCAAAAATTCACAGTCATGTGCAACACCAAACACTGTGATGTGTAGATGTAGGAATTCTTCACTGTTTGTGTGACTGCAAGATGGTACAGCCACTTTGGAAAAGGGCAGTTTCTAATCTCTTTAAAAACTATTTTATTTTGCTCTTCTTTTTATAGCCTTGAGCCCAGGCCCACTTCTTCTTTCAATACCCCAGATTCCAAGACTAAACTCTTAGTCTAGACCCAACCACTATGTTCTGAATTCTGAGCCTTCACAGGCTGTCCCCACCCCTAACTTGCCTTTGCACTTCTGTGACTTCCCACCTACCTTGAGTGTCGCTTCCCCAAATTTGCCTTGGAGTTTTGTAAGCAGCCTTCTTCACTGGGGTCCAGACCTTTGCAGAATGCCTGAGAAAGCCTGAATTAAGCTTCTGTCTAGCAATTTTCCCAAACTGTGCTGTGCCTGCTGGCTAGAAGGACGCAGACCTTAAGAGAGAGCCTGAGAGTATCTGATCTCACCTAACAACCAGTGCTTCTGAGGGAACTCTGGAGCAGTTGGACTGGAGCCATCTGTTTGCTCCAAAATAAAATCAAAAGACAGAATCTAAAGCCTTAACTAACCAGATTTTTATACCCAATAAGAAAACAACCAACTCACAGCAAGTATACAAACAGAATCAGACTTCAACTGAGCAAAGGAAGGCTCCAGTTTTTGATCAGAATCACAAACAACAAAAGAAATCTACATGCCAAGATCACAGCAAAAACAAAAACAAAAACACACACAAAAAAACATGAAAAACCCAAATAATATGGCCCCACCATGCATCTCCAGTCCTATAGAAGGTTTCTACAATGAGAACCCCATAGAGATAACCTAGGACATAGAGTTTAAAAGAACAATCATAAACATAATCAAAGAATTCAATGAATTTAAAAAACACACAAACAAATAAATCAAAGAACTAAAAGAAGCTAGGGATAAACTTCTGACTGAATTCACAAAAGATGTAGAAATATTAAAGAAAACTCAGGCTGAAGAAGGAAATGAAAATCTCAGTAAGCCAATTTGAAAGGATGAGAGAAAGCCACACCAATAGAATGAATGAAATGGAAAACAGAATATTAAGACTAGATGATAAAGTCGAAGAACTGGAGAACTCAAGAAAAGATTATGAAAAAAAAAACAGGAATGGAATATGCAGGAAATGTGGGACACCATGAAAAGACCAAATTCACCTATCATAGGCATAGAGGAAGGAGAAGAATCTTAGGCTAATGGTACTGACCAGATCTTCAATCAGATTGTAGAATAAAATTTCTGAAAATTATGGAAAGACATTTCTATATAAATACAGGAAGCAAACAGAACACCAAATACAGAATCAGAAAAGAAAGTCCCCACAGCATCTCATAGTAAAAACCCTAAGCCTGCAAGGAGAGAATCTGAAAGTTGCAAAAGAAAAACAAGTCATTTATAAAAGAAAACCCATAAGAATTACAGCTGATTTTTTCAGTGTAAACTAGAAAAGCCAGAAGAACTGGAACCAAAGTATTCTCAGTTCTAAGTGAACATAGATGCCAACCTAGAAGTCTTTGCTCAGCAAAAATGTCTCTTATAGTTGAAGGGGGAAGAAAAAAGTCTCCCATTACATGAATAGGCTGGAATAATTCATGTCCAAAAAAACTAGCCCTTCAGAGAATACTTGAAGCATTACAAAGAGCTGTAGAATGAAATGCAATGCCCCCCAAGGGGCAACAGAGAGAAACCAGATGAAGGTATAACTGGGAAACCACAAAGTTAGACCAAAGATGCAAACAAAATGTAAAATGATGGGAATCAATAACAACTTTAAATATCAATGGACTGAACTCCCCAGTCAAAAGACACAGGATAGCTGAAGGGATCAAAAAACAAAATTCATCCTTTTGTTGTCTACAAGAAACCCATCTCACCTTCAATGACAGACACTACCTTATAGTGAAATAATGGGAAAAAATATTCCAAGCAAATGGCACTAAGTAATAAATATGTGTTGTCATTCTAACAGCTGACAAAATAGACTTCACACTAAAAGTAATCAGAAGAAATAAAGAGGGTCATTTCATTCTGATCAAAGGAACTTATATGTACCAAACTCTGGTGTATTCAATTTCGTAAAAACAGTATTACAGGATTTTAAGACACAGATTAATCCCAACTCACTAAACATAAGGAACTTCAATAACAGACCATTAGACAGGTCAACCAGAAAGAGAATAAACACGGAGACATCTGATTTAAATAAAACTATGTATCAAATGGACCTAACAGACATCTACAGAATATTCCAACAAAATGCCAAAGAATACACATTCTAGTTAGCACTCTGTGGAACTTTCTCCAAAATGAACCACATACTGAGGCACAAAACAAACTTCAACAAATATAAAAATATCGAATTTATTCCATGTATTAAATCAGAGCACAATGTGATAAAGCTTAAAATCAACAATGAAAGAAGCCCTAGTAACTCACAAACTCATGGAGACTAAACAACACTGTCCTGAATGATGAATGAGTCAAAAGAGAAATTAAGAAAGAAATAAAAGTATTCCTGGAATTAAATGAAAAGGACAATATAACCCAACAAAACCTCTGGGACACATTAAAAAGTTGTCCTAAGAGGGAAGTTCGTATCTCTAAGTGCCTACATTAAAAAATCGGAAGAGCACTAATAAATGATTTAACATAACAACTCAAGTACCTTAAAAGCCAACAAAAAAATGAAACCCAAATCCAATAGAAAAGAAAAAAGTACAAACAGCAGAACAGAAATTAACTAAATAGAAACAAAGAAATCAATGAGTCCAAAAGCAGATTCCTTGTAAAGATAACAAGACAGAGAGACCCTTGGCCCAGTTAACCAGAAGAAATAAAGAGCAACTCCAAATGAATAAAATCAGAGATGAAAGGGGAAACATCACAACAGACAAAAAAAGATCCAGAACACTGTAAGGAATACTTTGATGAAGGAGCCAAGAACACTCACTGTAGGAAATAGCATCTTCTGCAAACGGTGCTAGCAAAGCTGGATCTCCACCTGTAAAGTATGAAACTAGACCCTTACCTTGTACAAAAGTCATCTCCAAATGGATCAAAGATCGCAATGTGAAACCTGAAACTTTGAAACTGTTAGAAGAAAACATTGGCAGTAATCTTCAAGATATAGGTGTAGGAAAGGACTTTATCAGACAAAAATTGCTTGGGAATTAAGGTCAATAATCAACAAATGGGACCTCATTAACCTAAAAAGCTTCTGTACAGCCAAAGGAACAACCAAGGAAGTGAAGAGGAAACCCTCAGAATGGGAGAAAATCTTCACCAGTAACACATCTGACAGAGGATTAACATTCAGAATATATAAAGAACTCAAAAACAAAAGAATCAAGGAAAACAAAAGATGAGATAAGGATCTGAACAGAGAAGTCTCAAAGGAAGAAATAAAGATTTGAGAACATCTCAAAAAGTATTCAACATCATTAATAATTAGAGAAATGCAAACTGAAACCACTTTAAGATTTCATCTTACCCCAGTCAGACTGGCTAAGATCAAGAGAACAAATGATACCACATGCTAGAGAGGATGTGGGAAACAGGAATGCTCATTCATGGCTGGTTTTATTGTAAATTCCCACAACCTCTATGGAAAGCAGTCTGAAGAGCTCTTTAAAAAACTAAAAATGAACTTACCATTTGACCTGGTTATATCACTCTTTAGCATATACCCCAAAGATTCATCATATTGCAAAGATACTTGTATATCATTTTTGTTGCTGCTCTTTTCACAATAGTTAAGGGATGGAAGCAACCTAAGTGTCCCTCAACTGATGAGTAGATAATGAAAATGTGGTGCATTTACACAATGGAGTTCTACTCAGCAGTAAAGAAAGACTAAATCATGATATTTGCCAGGAGATAGATGGATCTAGAAAATGTTATGCTAAGTGAGGTAATACAGAATCAGAAAAACAAATGACCTATGTCCTCTCTCATTTGTGGATCTTAGCACCAAACGTTTATATGTGAGTATGTATCTTAGTGTGACTGTAGGAACCAGGAAAATGGAAAGGAACCATTAAGTAAAGGGAAAGAAGGAACCTTAGAGAGAAGAAAAATAGAAGACAGGTATTATTAAGTGAGAAACATATAAAAGGAGGGTGTTTAATTGGAAGGGTGAAGGGAGGGTTAAACAAGGAAATATGGGAATAAAGAGAAAGAAGGAGCTCAAGACAAGTGGGCCCTTAGGAGATTAGTATTATCAAGGGAGAAATGGGGATACTTTAAATGGGGAAGGCATGGAGGGAAGGTTAGACAGGGAGAAAGAGGGAGGGAGGGAAGGAGGGAGGGAAGGCTGGAAAGAGAGAGAGAGAGAGAGAGAGAGAGAGAGAGAGAGAGAGAGGTCATTCCTAGCTAGTGTAAAACACCAGAGATAATCATATTATTCTAAGAACATAATGACAAATTCCATATACAATATCTCTAAATGAACCCATGTGCATAGCTGAAGGCTACATAACAAGAAACAGTGCCAGAGAGGAGAAGCCTTCCTTTGAGTTGTTGGCCAGAGTGGTCCAAGAGACTCCCAAAACTACACAGGCTATTGCCACAACCCTTGATTGACGCCAGAACTTGAAGGTAAGACCCTATTGCTAAAGACAGGACATACTTTGGAGACCATATTTGGAGCAATGGAGCTGTAACTGACCTGGAAGCCACTTCCCCTGAAGGCTAGCACTCAGCTCTGGAGAGTACTATACAAGTATCCAAGGGAGAACATCTGTCAATGGCCCATCACAAACTTCATGACCAAATAACCACATCAATGACTTGCACAACATTTGACACTATTGCAATAGAATAGCGGCACTTTTATCTTTGGGCTAATCAATGGCTACCCAAGTGGTCTTAGAGCGCACTTAATGGGAGGAAATTCATGTGTGGTACTGTAATCATAGTGAAATACACATGACTGAAGAGGTCATAGATCTTAGGGAAAGATTCCCAAGGGCTGTCACATCCTGGCTAACGTAACTTCTTACTAAATGCAAAATATGTATCTTTATAAGTAACCCAGTCACTGCTCATCAAAGAAGCTTCTTTTGTACCAGATGGAGACTAATAGAATATCACAGCTCATTACACAAAAACATAGTCTGTGAATTGCCCATGCCTAAGCAGCAGATCTACAATGCAATTTCTATACCCAAGGCTCAGGCAATATAGAACAAATGGTAAAGAAGTCACTAATAAATCTCTCAACTCTCATTAATGAAGCTTCCACATGCACCAAAGGGTCAGTAACACAAAAAAGTCACAAATGTCTAAATCATGGAGATTAGGAATCTGTAGAGTGTGGGTCCCTGGATAGGACTCTTTCAGTAGGTTTCACTCATCCAGGGCTCAGGAGCAATTGCAGAAGAGGAGGTGGAAAGATTGTAAGAGCCAGTGAGGAAATAGAATCCTATAAGGTCCTGGGACCCTGCTCATATGAACCCATAGCAATGGATTGGCATGCTCAAGCCCCATGTAAGCTCATGCAGACAAAACCCCAGCATGGAACCAGTGAAATGAGTACCACACTCCAACCTTTCCTTAAGAAGTACTGGCAACTGATTATTGTTGAATGAGGATGAGCTGGTCTTCCTAAAGCGAGGGACTCTGGATAGGCTGACTAGACCTCAGTGCAGATTCATCCAATTGGGGACACTAACTTGACAGAATAAAACTTAACACAGATGAAAGAATGTATGGATTCGAGGGAATCCATAAAGAATGAGGGATTATGGGGGGTCCTGGTGGGGAAAGGGTTATAAAGATGATTAAGACTGATTGAGGTGTTCTGTTTGAAACACACAATGATTCAATAAAAATATATTAAAAATAATTTTACAGTATTTTATTTTAACTTATGAGTATAGAAGTGTGGATGTGTGTGTATATGGGACATGTGTGCACATGCCCTCAGAGGCCAGAAGAGGGCATTAAATCCCCAGGAGGTGGAGTTAGAGGTGGTTGTAGACTGCTAAACATGGCTACTGAGAACTGAATTTGTCTCCTCTACAAGAGGCTCTCTCCATCACTTCAGCTGGCAGTTCCTTAAAAAACCAAACACACTCTCACCACACTATCCAGTGACTGACATCTTTTAAATTTACACAAAAGAGTTGAAAACTGATGTTCAAAAAAAATACCTGTATAATTTTTTTGTTTGCTGCCACTTTATTCATATTTTCCTAAACCTGAAGACAACCAAAATTATCCTCAAGTGAGTGGATAAAGAGACTGTAATATCATGATAATGGTTATGTAAACCAGTGATTTAAGGAAGTGGATTTGGGATTAAGGAGGTTGCTCAGTTGTAAAACCACTTCTTAAGCCAGCGTGAGAGTCAGAGTTCAAATCCCCAGCAGCCATAGAAAAAGCCTGGTGAGGCTGTGTGCACACATGTAATCCTAGCACTGCTGGAGTCATAATCAGGAAGATCTTGGGGCTTAACAGCTGCTAGCCCCACCTCAGTTATACTGACAGACTCAGTCTCAAAGGAACTGGACAGCTGACATCTTCCTCTGGCCTCTGTGAACTATGTGGATGCATGCATATGACACAGAGAGAGAGAGAGGAGAGAGGGCGCTTAAATGCACACTACTAAATGAAAGGAATCAATAAGAAAGGCCATATAGTATGTAACTTCAGCTCAGTGACACTCTGAAACACACAAAAATATGGACAGAACAAAATGACAAAAATGATCAGTGGCTGCCTGGACTTTGAGGGGATACAGGGAGAGAGAAGAGAGTCAGTAGATTATTCTAGAAGTCATTGCAATGGTGGGTCCATTTTGCTATCCACTGGTCTAATCCACGACCAACAGAAAGGGTGAAGACAGATGTAAACTGCTGACTTTAAAAGTGTTAATACTAGTCTTACTTGAGCAATTATGACAAATGTACCTGTTTTGGACTAAACTAAGTCCCCAGAATTGACACTCAAATTCCTGCTTTGAAGGTGTGAACTTTAGAAGTTAACTAGGTTATAAGGGTGACCCCTGAGACGGATTTACATCTTGCAAGAAGGGGCACAAACCTGCCCCCTTCTTCCCTTCTTCTCTTTTTTCACAGTTGGGCATGTGTAAAAGGTGGTCATCAGAAACCGAACTGATTTGTTCCTTTACTGTGGACTTTACAGCCTCTGACTAAGGAAATAAATCTCTGTGTTGAACACTGAAAACTATGGTATTTCTTTATAGCAGCCTCAGTAAGTTCATGGTACTGTAACGGCATACCAAAGATTGCATGCCTTATAAAAACTGAATGCTATTTCTAACTGTTCTGGCTGGAAGTCACAGACTAAGGTAACAATGTGGCCACATTTTGTCAAAAATCTCCCACGGAGATTACAGACTGTAATTTATGACAGAAAAACTGAGGAAACAAATGCTAAACATACACACACTAGTCCCATGTATGAGAGCTCCGCCTGAATAATCTAATATCCTCTGAGGGCCTACTTCATATCAAATTAACAAGAGGAGACAAAAATATTCAATCCATAACTCAGCAATGGGTAAGAGTGAGATGTTAATAATAAGCGGAACTATGTTAGAACAATAAGAGGGTCTCTGTTAACCCTCCACTTCTCAGTTTTTCTATAACTAAAACTGATCTAAAACACAAAGTCTAATTATTTTATTTTATTGGGGTGGCAGTGTTTATTTTATCTTACATCTCCTGGCTGAGCTCAAGGCAGGAACTCAGGGCAGGAACCTGGAGGCAGGAGCTGAAGCACAAGTCATGGACGAATGCTGCTTACTGGCTTGCTCCTTAGGCCCATGCTCAGTCTGCTTTCTTATACAATACAGGACTACTTGCCCAGGCGTAGCACCATCCACAGTGGGCTGGGCTCTCCCACAGAACTGAAAAATCAAGAAAATGTTCCTATTCTTTTTAATAAAAAGGAAGCTGGAACAGACAAACAAAAGACATATTAACAAATTAGGGTTGTGTATGCAATGCTGACTGAAGATAGACACATGGACAATTTGAAAAATAATGTTTTCACAGAATCCCATGTATGTGTTCACATAAATCGCCCTAATAAACTGCTTAATCTTTGGGGCTTTACAGAGATAGGCAAGAAAACAGCAGTACTTGCCAGTTGTATATGGCATAAATCAGGATGAAGCATCAAAGAGAAAATACACTTATCTGCAAAGTCACATGGAGAAAACAATATCATTACATTACTTTGTTCCTAAACAGTTGACATCATCTTTTATGATCTCAGGAAAACGGCCACTAATGATAATGATTAAAACCATGGATGATAATTATGCTGTTTGGTGAATTGACCATTACTGAAAGACAGCTAACTGTGTATGATCAGGGAGCGGGTATAGTAGTATACCAACATTCCCATTCAAGATAATGTGGCCGAAAATTAAACACACTTTCAACATATTTCTGTAAGTTTACGTTATGTTTTATACTACAATTTACAAGAATACAGTTATATGAATTTGAGGTATAAACTGTTACTCTTAAAACTTTATTCCTTGTACAGGTAGGTAATTCTAATTATTATTCATGCAAATATTCCTTTTTCATCAAGAAATACAAAAACTAACACAATCCTAGATTAAGTTTTGAAACTATAACTAATACAAAAACACATACAACTCAGGTGTGAATCTTCAAAATGCTGGAAACCAAAGCAATGAAAACAGAAACTCAAAGCCCCACAGAAACTGTGAACCCAGTGAACACCGACATGTTCCGAGCCCACATTTGAAGTGGAGCTGAACTCCTATCATAATCATTCACATCTATTATGATAGTTACAAAAATTCTCTGTTTATCTTATGTGATGTTGGGAGAGATGGCTCAGCGGTTAAAGAACACTGGCTGTTCTTACAGAAGACCAAAGCTGGAATCCCAGCACCCACATGGTGGCTAACAACGAACAATAACTCCAGTTCCAGGTGATCCCAAGCACTCTTCTGTCTTCCATGGGCACTGTCCGACATGGGTGCACTTAACATATTCAGGCATAACACTGATACACATAATGTAAAATAAACAAATCAAAACTATTTCCTTTAAATATGTGGAAATAAAAGGCTTAACCTTTGCTTAATAGTACAGTGATCGAACACGGCACGTGTGGGTGGGGTCAAGATGGTCCAGTGGGTAAAGGCACTTGCTGCCAGACCTGAGAGTGTGAGGTGGATCTCTGGGATCCACACGGGTGGAAAGAGAATGAGCTCCTGGGAATTTTCTGACCTCCACATGCCTACTGGGTCACACATGTGTGAGCACCCACTCGAACATACACACATAAATAAAAGTAATCTTAAAGAAGTATTTAAAACATTGGCTTCTTTACCTCATACGCTGTCTAAAATTTCTAAATGAAAATTTAAATGTATTAATAAATGATACTTCTAAGAACCCAAATTACAAGCTTGATTACCGTTGTCCCTTTGTAGCAAAATCACAGAGTTGTTTAATAAAATATCCTAGAGGAAGGAAAGATAAACACAGAAGACATCTTACCTTAGTAGGGCATTCCTTCCGTCACTCCTTGTGCACCACACCTGCCTGGTTTGAAAACCTATCTCCACAGCTCCAGGCTGGGAATGGTGGTGTGCTTTGAAGCTTTGATGTCTAAGGGTCACTTCCTCATTTGAATCAGAGCTAAATTCCTGAAGAGTTCTTTCACTGAGGTTGATTTCTTTAAGATGAGGGAGTCTACATTTGCTCCACGGTCCCACCTTAAGGCTGAACGAATATTCCTCTTTCCCAAGAGGACAGGAAACCGGAGCCTCACAGACTCTTGACTCAGTAAGATTCGGACACTGAAGGCCTCCATAGAGGGGAGGCGCGATGGCCACCCGAGTTCTGTGCTGCAGCGTCTTCCCACATCCTTTGTCACACTTGGACCACGGGGAGAACTCGGATACAACACAATCCCGGGGACAAGGAATAAGGCAAGCTTGCTCTGCGGGGGGCTGTGGGGCAAAGTGTTCGCAGATCTCACTAGTCACCATGGTTCTGTTGAGCTTCTGCAAACAGTGCACAGTCCGGTGCTGCAGGCCGTGCTGGGCAGTTATGCACTCTGCAGCTCGAGGCCTGGCCTCGCCCAGGACCTCAGGAACCAGCACACAGCGGTGCCAGTCGGAAACCTCCCACTGGAACAGGTCGCTGTGCCAGTCACAGACTCGAAAACAGCTTCTTTCTTTCGGAGGTCGGCTGCTCTCATCACAGTCAGACAAGGGGCTGGTCCACCCTTCCACGTGGAAGCACCACACAGCTCGACTCTGGGTTCCTCCAGGCCCACAGTCACCTCCACACCTTCCCCAGGGACCTGAGACAGAAAAAAAGGCTGTCCATCATTCTGAGATTGTATTCTGCGACTTTCATGGAAAGAAAGGTCTTTAAGGTAATAAAAATAATTTAATTGCCTACAGAAATTCTGTACCCAGAAACAAACTTTTTGTTAGTTTGTTGGTTTTTGTTTGAGTTTGTTTCAAACTTGATCTTAGGTCTTACTATGTTGTCCAGGCTTAAGCAATTCTCCTCCTGTCTCTGCTTCCCAAGAAGTTGGAACTACAGGCACAAACCATTGTGCCTAACTAGGCTGGATATCTGACAGGTAGAAACTTAAGGTAATGTTTCCAATGTTAGCTTATAATTCACCAGATATTTAAATTAATTTCTGTGGGAAAGAGTCCAAGCAATGGACAGAAGAGAGAACTGTTGAGGTTTATCACATTTTTTTGGCATCTTATCTATTGACCTATCAGTATGTGTTAGCAAGGTTTTGTGTGTGTGTGTGTGTGTGTGTGTATGCAGTTTGTATGCAGATGTATATGTGGAGGCCAGAGGATAGCCCTGGCTGTTGTTTCTCAAGTGCTGCTCACATTTGTAGGGGTACTGGGGAGTCTTTCATAGTCTTGGAGCTCAACAAGTAGCCAAATATGTCTGAGCTCAGGGGCCTGCCTGTCCCTGCTTTCCCAGTGCTAGGATTAAAAGCACATGCCACTGGGCTCAGCTTTTTCACATGGGCTGGGAGATTAACTTAGGTCCATGTGTGCAGGATAAGCACTTTACTGAATGAGTCTTCTCCTTGTCTCTACATATATATGTTTCACAAGGACAGACAATGACCACATTTTGTGTCAATAGTTCAAAAGAAAAAAGCACTTTCCTCTTTTTGTTTTTCTTAAATATGAAACTTGAATCTGAAAATGTTCAATAAGGTGAAAAAATATAACCTGTGGTCAATACCAAGACTCTAAAGGTCCCAAAGGCACTTTGCATCCTAAGAAGCTTATGAACACCAGCTAGAAAAAAGATATACTCTCTCTTTCTCTAATCTGTTTTGCCACCCCAAATACAGCATAATTACTTCATGGGATTCATTTATATGCCAATCAATTACATTTAGGAACAGAAAGAATGCACACAGTGGCACGCACTGAGGGACTGACATCACCTGTACCCCAAAGGGAAATGAGGTGTCTGCATTTGGAGTCACTTGCTTGGCAGGGCTTCATGTTTTAGCTGGAAAACAGTATCTCATTCTAATGTTTGTGGCAATTGTAGTTCCTCTTTATTTCCATATTCTGGCCACAAAAACCTAGCATTTATGACACTACTGCATCAGCAATAATACTTCCTGACTTGTAAGAGAGATCATTGAAGACAATAACTTCACTTTCTCCCCACAATTAGGGATTTTTCTTGCTGAAGCAAGGGGAAGGTTTCATTTCAGTAAGCCAGTTTTAACTCAGCAACACCCCCTTGAGGCTGCCAACTCACTTTGAGCTTGTTGTCGCAGAATCAACTAGACTGACCATGGTAAAGTGACCACATAGGGAAAGTGATGCTCTCAACACCGAATGAATTGCCTTTAGTCTTAGGGATGCATTCCTTAATTACATGTAGTGCTTTTACTTGCAAATTGAGATTGTTAGTTGAAAGTTACCTGCAGGCTCTGTAATTTAGGTGCTGTAGAACAGTTTAGTTAACTATTCTATCCATTTTCTATTGCGCTAGTGAATGCATATTTTAAAAAAATCCATTCAGTAAAGGGATATTTCAAAAGCATACAATCATGATATAAAATCAATTTTAAGCAATATGAAAAATATTGAATATAATAAAGTATAACATTCTGTAAAGCACTGGGAGATTTAAAATAATGCTGTCAGTATATCTCTATTTATTTAGGAATAAAATACACACAATTCTCCACTCAAGATTTTTTGTGTGAATTAAATAGAGATAAGAAAAGTTAAACTATTTCTAGTCAATCTTGAAAAAGTTAATATTAAATTTCATTCAATTAGAACATCCTAGCAAATACCCCCATTCTTCTCTCTAAATCATTTGATTAAGACATTTTCTTATCATGATACTACTTTCTCATTAGAAGTTCATTAGTAACTTTCAAATGTAGTTAAGTAGCACATCCTTTTGCATTTGAAATCATTAATATCTTAAGTCTCATAAATGGCTATTGCTGGGTTAGCTTTCACATCCTCTATTGATACAAAGTGCTACCGAAGAGCACCATTTTCCTAGATCAGAGGAAGACAAAAGGTAACTATTAAGAAATTAACTCATTACAATTACAGATGTTTCAATTTATAGTCAAGGTTGCAGATTTGCTCATTAATACTCCTTTGATATGACTAGAAACAGTAATGAAACTGGTACGTGTGGCAAGTCCTCTTTCCTGGGCTGTGAAGTGTCAATGTTTGTAAACACTGGACAGTTGTTTTAGAAAAGGAGAGGTCAAGCAAGAAAAACTCCTCACATTAAAGCAAAATTTGAAGACAGCTGAAAAACAAACACATGCAAAGTGAATTGTGCATGCTTAGGATAAATGAAAATAAATTGCAAACAAAACACAGGAAATGGAGAAGAAACCTCTAGCAATTGACCTGTAGGGATTTGCATTTCTTGGGCATGGAGAGAAAATTCACTGCATGATTTATTCAGTTTTATTTAGAATGAACTTTCAGTACACAAATAAGTGAAAATCACACAGCTCTGAGGGGTTTTGTCACTAGGATAAACACATATGTATAAGTAAAATGTACCTGAAATTTGAGAACTATTACAGCCCTGTCTTAGTTCATAAACAGAAGCAAAACTTAAAAGATGAGCAGAAAAACATGAAGAAAGAAAAATGCCAAACTTTATCACATGCAGAATTCATGATTATATTATATATTTAAATAAAGAATCTAACAAATGCATAAGAAACTCCTTTTTAAAATACCAGTTCAGTAATTTTGTTTTAATTAGAAAACAGGCACTAAATAATTTTTAAAAGGTACATAGAGATACAAAGTTTGGTTACTAACATAGTATTTATCTAAACTAATACTCTGGTTATATTTCATTCTAGAAAAATGATTCAGTGATACAGGAGCCATGGTTTTGAGCATGACTTAGGCATGTTTACTTGGGTCAACCTACAGAAGGCAGAGGGCTGCCTGACACTTCTTTTTCTGTGAGTCACAAACAGCTACTACTGAATAAACTGCTAGACATTTCTTTCAAAACATGTTTTTAATGTATTGTTGAGCATTTCATACATGTATACAACGTATTCTAATTAAATCCATACATCACCCCCATCCTCCAACTCCTCTGAGACTCCCACACTTCCCCCTTCCCACTTCACGTCCTTCTGTATAACTCACTGAGGCTAATTAGTGCTGTCTCTATGCTCATGAGTGTGAGATCATCCTGCATGGAGCTTGACCAACTTACAAGTGGCCATACCCCTGGAGAAAAATAACTCTCCCACTTCCTGCTGCCCTCAACTGCCACTAGCTGGTTGGTTAGGGGTCGGGACTCACGACTTCCTCCCCTTTCTATACTGAATGTTGGTTGACTTGATCTTATACAGATGTGCAGCTACTGCTGCTGTGACTTCAGGAGTGTAACCACCTTACCATGTGCTGAAGACGCTGTTCCCTGGCAGTCCTCTCCAAACTGCGGCTTTTACAGTCCCCCTGCTCTCTCTTCTACAGTGCTTCCTCAGCCTGAAGGGGAGGTGGTGTGACATAGATGTGGCACTTAGGGCTAAGCACTGGCTATCACTTGTTCTATGCACTTTGACCACCTGCTAGGCATTCAGATCGCTTCAGTTTTCATTAACAAGTAGAAATTCTGGTTCCGGGAAAGTTCTTTGAATATGGAAGGGGTAACATGATAAACTCTCAGGTCACTTTGAATTTTTGACTCTGTGATTCCCTTTGATGTTTGGCCCGGGTTTTGGCTTGTGGTACAGTTAAGTGAATGCTATAATGTAATATTCCTCCACAGGTAGAAAAAGGCTGGCAGATTTTATTCTCTTAATTAAGTTAGTTGTAACCAGATTAGTTTAGATGAATGAATAACCCAATATAAATTACCCTTTCTGAGACAAACTGCTTGTAGGCCTGAATCGAGGCATGGCATCTGCTAAAATCTCTGCTACACTGGGGAAAAAAATGGAACTCTCGAGGTCAGAGAAAACAAATGCAGTCTCCATAGCTTTGCCTGGCACCTGCTATGGAGTGAAGCAGCCACGCTGATTTAATGCCATGCACGAAGCTGGAAGAGATGTTTGTTTTGCTCTTCATTTTTCCTAGCCACAGCTTGTTATCTGGACATTGTTTTATTTTTAAATTGGGCAACGGGGTTGAGCTCTGGCATAAATGGTAATGTAGGGCTTGAGCTTCTCAAGCAAATTATTTGGGGATAATTACTCTACCAGAGCACTCATACACCCTCCAAATCATAAAATCTAACATAAAACAACATTGACTTCCTTGTAAGGTGCCGCATCTCCAAGAAGTAGCTGGGAATTTCCACTTCTCAAAAAGCTTCTACACAGTCTAAGGAGTAATTAAAGTAAGACCTTTCCTATATGGCAGACACTTAAATACATCTCTAAATACATCTTATCCCCTAAGAAATGAGATAGATTGCATTCATTTGTATAAAAGGGATACAGGTCCTACTACCTGACGGACTCTGAAAATAGAAAAATTAACAAGACATCAAATGTCTCCTACAAAATCTGGCACTAAACTCGATGGTAATTTGTTCATGAAGAAGCCACATGATTACCCCTACAGCACTGTATACATTTATTTACATACTATATTAATCTGTTTGGGTTTCCCAAGTTCATTAGGTTAGAGCAGAAAACCCCACCCGAGGTGAGGAGGTTTTGAGGAAGTATATAGGCAAACACGAAGAAGGGAGTGTTTCCAAGTCTAGAAATCTAAACTATCCTGACAGTCAAGAAATTCATTCTCAGATGAGGCGCAGGGCCACCCAGCACTCCAAAAACTGTCAAAGACAATGGAGAGGGCAAAGGAGCCTGCTGCAAACCTCGGTAATGAGAGTTCCGCCCCGGGATCCCCGTGGAGAGGAGGAATAACACTCCCACAGGCTGTCCCCCGACTCCACAGTGCACTGGTGCACACCACCCACAGTATACAACGAAAATAAATAAAATATGAGTAAAACACTTCTGAAAGAAAGCCTGTGTATTAAAGAAGATCCGTTACTGAGATACACATCAAATAGTGACAAAAAATAAAATGTACAAAATAGAAGAGCATATCTACATTTTTAAATGAAAAGGACTCGAAGCTCAAATCACGTTCATTGAAAACATCAGGCTGCAAGGCCAGATACACACCTTGATCCCAGCCCTTGGGAGTCAGAGGCAGGTGAATCCTTGTGAGATGGAGGCCAACTTGGTCTATGTATGAGTTTCAGGCTAGCTGGGGCTACAGGGAGACACTGTCTCCAAAAACAGACAAACAACCAACAAAACAGCAAGTTTCTCTTTACAAACAATGAAGTAAATCCTTCACTTACATTAAAATCATCTTCCAAATACACAGTCACTTCCTGAGTGACATGCATGCTGAAGACTTTGATACATCTCCCGGGAAAGATAACTTAAATAAATAAAATAGCTTAGCAGGAGAAATTAGGAGCTAGCAAATACAACTTAATTTGTATAGGTATAAAAAGGTACTTCCCTTTGAAGGCAGTTCATGAATCCAAGATAGAATATTTACCCCTCACTGGGGTAGACATCACCATTTGCCACTAATATTTCTCTGCTCTTTCTGTATGACTGTTTGTTTGACACTAATAACATATTGTAAATCCCCTTCATCTTTATGGGCAGATGCCTCTGACTTAAAAGCAAAGTGCCTCTGTTATTTATCATGTTTGATTTCAAATTATCAGTTGCCAGTGAATGCAACATCCATTAAAACAGCTGGACACAGAAAGCAGCTAGAAATATATCTGTATGACTCATCAGAAGAAGCACACATTACACAGACAAGACAAAAACACCTTCTCAAAATTGTTTATCAATATTTCTGGTTTAAGCCTTAATTTCTAAAAATTCTGAAGACTAAAAAAGATTCTCTCTGGACCTCATATGCTTTTAGGCATCCTGATATGAGTGTTCTAAGATCACTTAAACCCACTCCACTAACTCCCTAGAATGTAGGGAAGGAAAAGGAATGGTACAGACCACAGAATTCTTGGGGGAACCTAGACAAACCCAATGGCTTACACAGGGTTCTATAACTATTTGTAGAAGAAATGGGGCTGACAATTCTGTTTCCACATACCTGATCAAGAGATCTTTATACTATGTCACATTTACTTCTATTACTAGTTTTAAGACTACAGGGATAGAAGAATCAGTCCATAAATGATTGTGTGATGGGGGAGAAACAGAATAAACAAGTTAGAAGTTACGTTAAACTCGGATAAGCTGCCTAGGAAAGTTGATGGTGTTTTGCCTTCTTAGGCTCCTACCTGAAGCAGATGGCAGCTTCCAGGGCCCTTTATATGTTATCATAGGGATGGCAATCTTTCCTGCCTTGTATGCAGTGACAAGGCTGAGTTATACACATTAAGTACCAGTGGTTCAGCTCAGGAAGGAACCCTCAGGCAGCAAGCAGAAGAAACGAGTCCTAAAAGAACTATAGCAGCAGTAGTAACAAGCCCCTGCTTTTTGAACACCTACTATCTTCCCAGTACTACACACACACACACACACACACACACACACACACACACACGCACACACACACATACACGATGGACAGTGTTCTGCTTTGCCAGGTGAGAACATCAGTACACGTGATCAAAGAATCCTCTAGGTAAAAAGCTGGAATCTTCTCCAGCTCAATCTTCTAAAACTTTCCCACAAAACTGCAGTTCAACTATTTTTAGTACTGACATATTTTAAACAAACAAATGCTTGCAAAGTCCATTAGGCAAAATATGCTTTGAAAGGGTCTGTCTGCTCGCAAAGGCAGCGAGCCTGAAGGGCCAAGAGCCCTGCCTCTCTTCTTCCCAAAGCTCTTTGCCTCTTCTCTCCCAGCTCAGCGGCCTACCTAGCTCAGGAGGCGGCCTTAGAACTTCTGGAGCTCTGATACCTGTCAAAAGATATTCATGGAGTGTTCTCATCCTATAAATATGGCTCCACTCAACTCTGGCTTTACTTACAGGAAATGCTTTAGCTAAGCCCTGTGAGTTCCTTGGGGAGGTGGAAGAAAATTATTCACTCAGCTACTTGTATCAGTTAAGTGGACAAGACAATGTCCAGTAAGCCAGACAATAGAGCTAAACCCTACACAATGCTCTTCCGCAGGACTTTCTCCCCTCGCTTACTGACCATTTAGGTATTGGCTAAACTTCAGGAAGGTCAAAATTCTGTTTATTCTGTTTGCAGCATGCTACACAGAAAGTTAACTGGAATACTTACATAGAAAGCTGAAAGTTTTAAGATATGTTCCTACTTAAAAATGAGAATAGGATTTTATTTATACAGTGAAAGATTAATAAATGTTTTTCTGGGTAGAGGAGGCTTTGTTCTATGTTGTCTCTTAGAGGCTCAAGAGTAGTTATGGTAGAGTAGTTGGGGTAGGCACACACCCTCTAAAAATACATTATGAGTGAATAATATCTAAACACTTCATTTACCATTAAGCAGCTCAAGAAAAATTTTTGCCTGCCATGAAATTTGCACAAAAGCATACTGAAGATAATAAATTTCTTAGTAAAGTCAAGAAAACCACCAATGTTATGACTACATAAGCCTGTCTGTTTCTGAGTACTTCACTCTTTCTAGTAGCAGCTGTTTCTCTTACGCACAGGGAGAAAAACAAAACACTAGCCACATTTGGAGGACAGGACTTGCAGTTCATCTCATTTTTAGAGAGATAATGATTTCTCATTGTAAACAGCAATTTAAGACTATTGGAGATGCTTCTCATTTTGTTGGAAAAATAATTTCCAAGCTAATATACTTGAAAACAGTATCTGAGAAACAATAGTATTACTGCAAGGTAACAATGTTACAATTTTCTATGTAAACAACTAAACCCGCCTATTTGCCCTATGAAGTTTACTGAGCATCCTGATGAACTAAATAAGGATTTACAAGGATGGAATCCAGTCGGTCACTCCACAGTCTTGTCTTCTGCATGTCCCTCCAGCCTGTCTGCTCTTCCTTCCCACTGTCTCGATCTTCGTTATGCTCACAGATGAAAGGATCAGTGCCCTATTTGGACCTACAGATTCTACTGCTGTATCCTACCTCATCACTACCATGGACTCTTTTTCTCTATTGCAGTCGTACACCCCCAGTCATTCAAATCTATAGTACTTTGAGTGAGGAGTATAGTTCAGATGTGATCTCCATGATTAAAAGCTTCCTATTCATTCAGGATAAAGAACACAAGATTCTTAATATTTCAGTCAAGTGCTATTCTTATCAGGACCCATCCATTCTCTTAGTGTCCTGGTCATCTGGGCCACTCACTTGTAATCCATCATCTTGTTGCTTTTGGGATCCTCCAATGTGTCAGCCTCCCTCTCCTACCTGCTCAACCACATGTGTCTGAAACCAAAATCATGCACACTGCACTGTGGACTCATCGAGGTGAACCCCTACTCATTCTGAATCTTAAGTCACTTCCTTGGGAAGCTCTTCCCTATCTTCTGGTAGTATTATATTCTCCCACTAAAGCATTCACCACTTTTGGAAATGAAAATCTATTAACAATTCTTAAACTTATTGTTTAACATTAGACTTACTCACTTAAACACTTGGCAGAAACACAATGGACCTGTTCACCACAACCTTCCCAGCACTAGTCCATCACTTGAACAGTCAGTCAAAATTGCATATTATTGAAAATATAAGAAATATCAGTGTAGGAGGCAGAAAAATGCCCAAATATAGTTATGACATATGCCACCGCTAAAAACTTACCTTAACAATTGGTTGTTAATTTTACCAAAATGAGAGAAAACTTGACAAAAAGTCTTTTCTCTATGTCTCCGTAGCTTAAAGTTGTAGAAAGAAGCACCAATCATGATGCAAAATTGAAGTTTTAAATATTTGTGATGGTTAATTTTGATTGTCTACACGATTGGATCAGGAATAAACTAAGAGATACACTCTGGGTGGGAAGCTGGGTCTATAAGGGCATTCCCAGGAAGGATTAACTGAGAGGAGAACACACTAGGTACAAAAAGGTTCGAGGGACAAGCAGCCCTGCCTGTGTATCTTAGCTTCTTGGGACTAATGTGGCCTGTTGAAGTTGCTGCTGTCACTTTCACTTATATCAGTTAGGCTCCAGCTTCTTCAGCCTTACAATGTGGGATGAAGACTAACTGCTCCCTGGGAATCCTCTAGTCCTTCAGTACTAGACTGGGACTGCTGAAGCACCCAGTCTATGGACTGAGTATCTACTGGGTTTTCAGCCTCTCCACTCTGCAGATGGCCATCGATGGAATACACTGTCCTTGTCAGTTGTGAGCCATCCTAGAAAATCTCCTTTGTATTATATATGTTTGTGTTTAGTTGCACACATATATATTCTCTTGATTCTGTTCCTCTATAGAATCTGGACTACAATTAGTGAGTCACTATTCCATCTGCAATGCCAGCAATGCCAGCTTTCCTTTCTTGCTTAAGCACACGTCTAATTAGAATGACCCAGGAAACTTCTCCAGTAAGTACAATACAATGTCTTTTTGTTCAAGAGTTACAAACAGATGAAAGTTACCACTCAGATCCTCTCATACAAGCTTATTAATAATGTTTATTATTTCTAAACCTACAGTGTGTTGAGATATGGAATTGTAACAGTCTCAGGTTATCATGACTTCTACAGTAACACATTAGAAACTAGACTCAAAGATGTACAGCAATCATGTCAGGTGGTTCCTTAAAGAAACTTTATCAAGCAGATTCATTGTAAGAGAGACTCCTAGATGCTACAAGTTCTCTGGATATTGCCAGGAAAACTGGCAGAGGAAGTGCCCAGTGGTGGTGCCTCGCTCTCCTTGGACACAGAACTTTCTGTCTCTGTCTCTTACAGACAAAAAAAAAAAAAAAGATAAATGTCATCAATCATAAGAAAGTTTACAGTATGATATTCTCAGATATCCAGAAAAATACTGAAGAGGGTAAGAATGTGGAAGGTAAGCTTTAAGGCTGTTAATGTAGAGTACTTCCCTACTTAAAGAGGAGCCCAAGTTAGGAAACCCTAGCACAAGGGACTGATCTATCATGATGCAGGGGCCTGACTGGAGCCTGGAAGGTTCTAGCCATGACACTGTTCTCATTCTAGCAGGCCTTTTTCAGTGGAGTTATTTATTCTCAAGGTGTGAATTTGAGTCAGAGACCTACATTTATATGTGGTTAGGGATGGGACAAATACAATTAAGCCATACATTTTGCTTATAGAAACAAAAAAGTGGTGAGAAAACATTTTTGAAATATAATCTGCTCTTGCCTTTCCCTTTCCTAGAGCAAAAGTGCTATCATCAGACACATTGGTGTCTGTGAAAGACAGTCAGAAATGCTTCTGTTCAAGCACAGCACATCAAAGACACTGGGCTTTTTCTGAGTCAAAAGGTTCAGCAACATGGGAAGTACTATGAAAGACCAAATTGTAGAGTGAGCACCCACCCTCTCAGGTTGATGGGCTGACTCACAAAATGACAGGTGAGAGAGGTGCATGTCCTAGAAAAAGGGCAGAAATCTTGGCTGTAGAAAGGATTAAAAATTCGTAACCAAACTGAGTTAAAGAAAGAAAATTATATGCTTTGTATACCTGACTTTTTAAGCTGAGGTTATCTGTCCAATAAGCATCACAGTAAATAATAATTAAATGGAGTTTGAGAAATAATAATAAATGCATCCCTTTCCTGACCAAGGGCTGGCAGCCCCAGAGAACACGCAAGTTCTACTCAATAGAGCACTGAGAAAAATCCATCCTGATTACCCTTACACAGCTGGTGGTCATATCACAATGGCTTGCAGCTGATATCAATTCTTTTTAGTCCCTGCATGATTGGAATTTCCCAGAGTGCTCTGTGGGAGTTTAAGGGCCAAAGAAACTGAATTGAAGAAATGACCTATATGTGACAGGGCATTCTATATTTGCATAATGAAAATAATAGCATTTACCATCTCCTGGACTTAATTTTGGGAAGAAAACAAAGAGCTGTGCCAATTCTTGGAGACCAGGAGGATTCTGCTGTCCCTTGTCTTTCCTGAGGGATGAGTCTCACCAGCTACAAATGGAAGATTGCATTCAGAATTTCCCAAAGCTTTTAGTATAAAAGGGGTATGTTCTGAGATCATCAGAAAGGGAGGGTCCTGTCATCAAATAAATTTGGGAACAGCGCCTGGTGAAACAAAATTCATTTAAAAAAAATAATTATTTCATTTTTAATTTATGTGCCCTTTCAAATTTTACTTTATATTGTGTAATTTTTTATTGATTTCTTTTGTGTATTTCTTACAGAGCATCTTAATCATCTTTACACTCCCTCCCCACTGGCCCCCTCCCGCAGCTCCCCCACTGGAATTCATACATTCTGCCATTAAATTTTATTTTTATGGAGAGAACAGCTACTCAGAATTCTAACTCTGTCTCTGTCTCTCTGCCGCTGTTTCTCTGTCTCTGTCTCTGTCTCTGTCTCTGTCTCTCTCTCTGGTGCATATACTCCTTAAGTACAGATTGTTCTGCACCTTTGCTTCTTGAGACATGGTCTCTCACTGAACCTGAAGCTCACTGCTTTAGCTACACTATCACCCACCTTTCCTAGTGCTATGGTTACAGGTACCCTGTACCATGCCCTTCTCTACCTTCATACTGAGGATTTGAACTCAGGTCCCAAGACACTTTGTCAATAGCCATTTCCCTAGTATCTCCTCAAAACCTTTAAAATGCATTTGAATCCATAGGAATTTAACATTTTTGTATGAAGGTCCAAGATCAAATAGACAAAAGGAAATACTCTTCATCCATGTTCTCTGCCTGCCTCTGCCTCCTGGGTGCTGAGGGTAAAGTGTGTACCACTACACACAGTCAGTAGTTCATCTTATTAAAAATGTTTAACCTACGTGATATATGTAAGATGAAAATATTTTTATATTTTGAATAGTAAGAACCATGTCTCATAAATTGAAGTAAAGTTATGTCAAAACTTTCCCAGGATACAAACCCACAATGGATCCATCAGAAAACATATGGGACCTGCCACACGTTGAGAGGTCAGTGAGTATAAAACATGGTTGAGACCAACAGGTTGTGCAGGGCAGTAGTCAAGCAATTTCCAAACATAAGATGAAAGTGCATGGGAGAGGGGCCAGATTCAATGCTGGGTCAGCATGAAGTAATTCACGGTAATCACTTGTTCCTGCATATAGAACTCATCTTCTAGTTTTAGAACCTCTGAATCACTTCAGTTAGAGAACATGGTGTGTTAAGGTTTTACCTCAGGAAATGACAAGATGTACTTTATTGACCACACTTCTGTGAATTATAGCAAGGTAATGATTGATTCCAATATTAGAACATAATGCTATTGACTCTGTGTGTCCTGCCAGGGGCACTGCATGACTCTGACCTTACAAATCAACACATGATGGATACAACTGGCTTCAATATATACCTCTACCATTGTATAAAATTATTTTGAGACTGGATCTCAGATATCCCAAGCTGGCTTCAAATTCACTGTGTACCTGAGGATGACCTTAAATTTCTGATCCTATTGCTTCTACCACCCAAGTCCTGAGATCATAGGCATGTACCACCACACCTGATTTATTCAGTGCTGGAGATAAAACTCAGGGCTTCTTGAAGGCTAGGCAAGCATTCTATCAACCGAGTTACATCCTCAGCCCTCATTACATTAGTATTGTACATTATTAACATTATATTAAGACTTGCATACATTTAAACCAGTTTTTTTTCTTGTATGTGAGTCATAGAAATTGATTCTATATCTAATATTGTATATTAGATATTTATTATATGCTGTATGATATGTATTCTGTTCCCATGTTATACAATACATTATATTTAATACTCACATTGCTTAATATGTGGGTGTATACATTTGTATTTTTATTTATGTATATATATGCATCTTATATCCTGATCCTAACAACAACCTAGTAGCCATTCAACACACTCATCACCTTAGTGACCCAAAGGTTCCTTATTCACATTCCTGCCCTCAGCCCATCACCAACAACCTCAAGTAGCCCTGCTCTGTTTCTTTCTTTCTACAGAAATGGACAATAAACCCCCTAGAGAAAAACTATGCTTCAGAATCCAAACAAGAGACTAACGATATCTAACATGAAAGAAATTTGAGTTCTTTTTCTATACAGAGAACACAGAAAAATGATGAAACACAGAAAGATTTTTTTTGAAACACTGGACAAAAATTAATTTACATTCATTGTCTTTTTAGAGTGAAGTATACTCTGTAATATTATTCCAAAAATCAATACTTACTTTGTGGTTTAGATATGGGAATTTAATGCTGACTATAACATACTACTCCCTGGGTACCAACTTACTGTAATACATGATGAGAACCTCTAATCCCCCCTGTGACTTCAGAGAATTAGTCTGAGCACCTCATAATTCGTATCATGATGAAATACATTATCAGGCTTATACCACTTTGAGGTAATTGAAGCCCACACAACCTAATCTACAGTAAGGATTTCTTGAGGTTTTATTTTACTGTGTTCAAGACAGATGGGGTCTCAGCAATAGTCTCTCTGCCTTTTACCAGCTGGGATGTGGCAGGTACTTGATTTACTGGATCTCAAAAATAGACAAGTATTCCTCGTGGGCTGTTGATTGAGGGGAAGGCAAGGATAAAGTAAGCTTTACATTGATAGGGGGAGTTACTAATTCCCAGCTTCTGCTTGCCTCTCCACTGGAATATATTTGCAAGCAAGGCCCAGCCTTCACAGTTCTCACAGGGTAACAGCTGAGGGGATGAAATAGTCCACATTTCCTCTATGACATGCTTCTCTTTTCTGTTAGTTAAGATAAGAAATGGGAACAGACCATCACTCACAATGCTGCCAAGCCTCTTGCTCCATTGGGAGGTGGATGGAGACAGATGTGACCTCTTTGTACATGGTCAGGAAGCTCTGTCCAAGGAGGTAATAGAGGAGGGCAGAGGGGCTTGCAACAGTTTATATCTACCACTTGGTGGTAGATATAAACTTGACCAGCTTGGCATAAAGAAGACAGAAATACTGTACAGAGGGTAAGCTCTGGTCACTGCAGAAAGACGTCTTCAGTGATTAGTTCACTTGCTCTTCCAGATATACAAATCAAAGGGTCAATGTGAAAAATAATTTAAACTAGAGAAGGGACTCAGCAGAAAGTGCTTTGGAGCAGATGGGCTATACTTTTTGCCTTAATTGTGCTACTCAGCACTTGTGACCTGGAACAGAAACTTTTTGCCTTGATTCTCAATCATCTCACTTTTTGGGTTTGAGCTTATCATAGAGATAATTGACCTCTTCACAGTTCCTGGTACATAGAGAGCTCTGAATGAATAATAGGTCCATGTAAAAGGAATCTTCTGTTACCATTTCCCTTTATTAAAAATATATGTTTACTTAATTTTTATGTAATCTATATGTGTATGACTGCATGAGTTTATATGCACCATATGAGTAAAGATGTGTGTAGAAGCCAGAAGAGGGAGTTGAATGCCCTAGAGCTAGACTTTCAGGTGGTTGTGTGCTGCTTGATGGGAGTACAAAGAACGAAACCCATTCCTCTCTAAGAGTAGTGCATGTTCTTAATTGCTAAATTATGTCTCCAGCCTGGCCCACAGATTCTTGATCTGTACAAGCATTTCTCAAATTTTGTATTTTTCACATCTGGGACTCAATAGTTCTGCGCTGTGGAGAGCTGTTTTCTGTATCGTGGGATGTTTATTGCATTGACAGTCAGTAGTAGCACAGCCATTGCCCCAGTCAACCAAGCAAAAAAATCTCTCCTTGGTTAGACTTAGTTGTTCCACTTTGTAGATGAGATATACTTCATCACTTTGAAAATAATAGTTTTACTCAACAAGCTTATAAAAGTAGATTAAAAATTGTCTCCATGCAGTTTCAAATATTCCTAGAGACATCTCTCACCCATCCACCACCCTGTTCCTTGCCAGCCTTGCACCTAGGATCTCTGGACTAGTTTCTTAACCCACACTGCTAAACAATCTAGCATAAATTCCTAAGTCCTTCCTCAGGCAGTTCCCCAATCTCCACTTCCCTGGCTCCTGATCAGCTGGACAGACATGCTCACTTAGGACTCTGGTAAGTTAGATCCTGCCCACCACATCTCTAATTTATTCTTCTTGCTCACCCCACCCTATCCCTGGACAGTCTTGGGTATAGGCCTGTTCCAATTCCTCTACTGCAAAACTCTGGACTAGCTTCGTAACCCAGAATAGCTAAATTCCCTATCATAGACTCCACTAGGTTCTGGTCTGTCTGACAGAGACCAGCTCTCCTACTAACCTAACTACCTTGCCTACTATCTGGTCCCACCCAGTCTACCACCCTGCAAAAACCTGAAACATTCATCAATTTATGTTCCATACCTGAACAAAAAGCACCCAAGTTTTAATAAACAATATAAACAAAACCAAAGCAAAATTAAACAAAAACAGAGTAGAAGCTCCCACTGAGCACATAATCAACAAAGAACACCCAAACACGAGTGCAAAAGCACAAATAATATGAAAAACCAAGAGAATATGTACTCTCCAGATCCCACTAGTTCCACAGACATGCACTACAATGAGAAGCACCCTGAGGAACCACAGGACACAGAATGTAAAAGAACAATCATAAACATGATTAAAGAACTTAAAGAAAGCACAGAAAAACAACTCAAAGAGGAAAGGCATAAGCTTGTGATAGAAACCCAAGACTACAACTGAAGAATATGCAGATTAATGAAATATCAAAAATAATCCATGATTTTAAAAGTGAATTCACAATAGAGATAGACATACTGAAGAAAACCCAAATGGAAATGAGCACAGGATTGAAAAACTTAATAAACCAATTAGTAACAATAGCAAAAAGCCTCCCCAGTAGAATGAATGAAACAGAAAACAGAACATTGAGATAAGATGCCAAAGTTGAAGAACTATATTCCTTAAGCATAGTCTGTGTAAAATTATAAAAATATTGGAATGGAATACTCAGGAAATGTGGGGCAACATGGAAAGACAAAATACACAAATTATAGGCATATATATGGGAAGGAGAAGAATCTCAGGCCAATGGAATTGAACAGATCTTCAAAAGGATTATAGAAGAAAACTTCCCTAAAGTTAGGAGAGTCTTACCTATAGAGATTCAGGAAGCATAAAGAACTCCACTTAAAGATGACCAGAACAGAAACTTCCAATGGAGTTTAAATGTATAGAACCAAGAGAGGGTACTGAAAACTGCTAAAGAAAAACACGTTTACATGAAAGGAAAACACATAAGAATTACATCTGACATTTCAGTGCAAACTATGAGATCCAGAAGAGCTGGGTCAAAAGTATTCCCAGTTCTAATGACCAGGAATGCCAACCTAGAATACTTTATCCAGCAAAACTATCTATCATGGTCCAAGGAAACAGAAAATTTCTCATGACACAAATAGGCTGAAAGAATTCATGTCCACCAAACCATGGCTACAGAGAATATTTAATGCAATACAAAAGACTGAAGAAAGGAATTACTGTGCTGAAGAGGCTACAGGAAGAAAACAAAGAAAAGTCTACTAACAGGAACACAAAATAGGGCCACAGACAGAAAGAAATTAACATGACAGTATCCAATACACATCTTTCAGTAATAACACTAAATATCAATGGCATCAACTCCCTTGTCAAAAGACTCAGGTTAGTGGAATAGATCAAGAAATAAAACTCATTTTTTTATTGTCTTCAAGAAACTCATCTCACCTTCAAAAATAAACACTACCTTTGGGTGAAAGGATGGAAAAAAATATCCCCAAGAAAATGCCTCTAAGAAGCAAGCAGATGTTGCAATTCTAATATCTGACAAAACAGACTTCAAATTAAAACTAATCATAAGAGATAAAGAGGTCGCTTCATTCTAATCAAAGGAACAACTCATCAAGAAGATATTATAATCATGAACATATATGCACCAAACTATGGTTCACAGAACTTCATAAAAACAGTACTCCAGCACTATAAAACACAGACTCAGCAATACTAGGTGACTTCAATACCCCACTATGTTCAAAAAATAGGTCAACTGGACAAAAAATAAACAGAGAGACATCTAACTTAAATTACATCATACATGAGATGAATACAACAGACATCTACAGAATATTGCACTCAAGCCCCAAAGAATACACTTTCTACTCATCAGCCCATGCAAGTTCCTTTAAAATTGACTACATTCTAGAACACAAAACAAATCTCAACAAACACAAAAATACTGAAAAAAATCTACCATTCCACAGTGCAATAAGGCTTATAATCTACAGCAAAAGAAGCTCTAGTAACTACATGAACTCAAGAAGATTAAACAACAAACACCTGGATGGTGAATGCATCAAGGGAGAAATTAAAAAAAGAAAAGTATTCCAGGAACTAAATGAAAATGAGAATATAACACAACAAATCCTCTGGGACATCTTAAAAGTAGTCCTAGAAGGGAAGTTTATAGATCTTAATGCCTACATTGCAAAGTCAGAAAAAGCACACGTAAACGACTTAACAGTATAACTCAAGACTCTAGAAAGGTGAAGACAAAGCAATCCCATAACACAAGAGAACATAACAAAAATCAGAGTAGAAATTAATAAAATAAAAACAAAGAAAAAATTAAAAAAAAATCAATGAATCTAAGAGCTTGTTCTTTGAAAGGCTAAACAAGATAGAAAGACACCCAGTCCAGTTAGCCAAAAGGAAGAAAGAGTAAATCCAAATCAACAAAATTAGAGATGAAAAGGGAAAGATCACAACAGACACCCCCCAAAATCCAGAACATAACAGGGAATACTTTAAAAATAATTTAAAAATCGAAATCTTTTATACTCCATTAAATTTGAAAATCTAAAAGAAATGGATGAATTTCTAAAATCATGAACACCACCAAAGTTAAACCAAGAAGAGATCAACAGCTTAAATAGACCATAATGAATAAGAAAATTATAACAGTAATCCAAAACCTCCCAATTAAAAAATAAAGAACAGGCCCATATGGATTCATATAGAATTCTACCAGACATTCAAAGAAGATCTACAACCAAGACTGCTTAAATTTTTCAAAGATAGAAACATAGGGATAACTGCCAAACTCCTTCTATGAAGTCAGTATCACTCTGACACTAAAACCAGGTAAAGATATAATAAAAAGAAAACTATAGGTCCATATCATATCTTAATGGACAAAGACGCAAAGATACTCAACAAAATACTCACAAACTGCATACACACTTCAAATAGGTCATCCATCACAATCAAGTTGACATTATTCCAGAGATTCAGGAATGGTTCAATATATGTAAGCAAATAAATGCAATAAAACCTATAAATGTATACAAACAAGAATCCACATGGTCATCTCAATAGGTGCATAAAGACCTTTGACAAAATCCGTCATGCATTCATGCTAAAAGTCCTAGAGGGAATTGATCTGGAGGAAACATACCTCAACATAATTAAAGCTATATACAACAAACCCATAGCCAACAGCATTCTAAATGGAGAAAACCTGGAGGCATTCTCATTAAAATCAGGAACCAGGGTTGGCTACTATCTCCACTCCTTTTCAATATAGTGCTTGAAACTCTTGCAAGAGCAACAGACAAGAAAATAAATAAAGTACTAACTGGAAGAATTCAAGTTATCTTTATTTGCAAATGATATGATGCTATACATAAGGGATTCCCAAAATTCTGCCAGAAAATTGTAATAAATGATTAACACTTTCAGTGAAGTGACAGGCCACAAAATCGATTTACAAAAATCAGTAGCCTTTCTCTATACCAATAACTAGCAAAGAGAAAAAGCATTCAAGAAAAACTTCCTATCCCTAACAACCTCAATAAATATTTAGGAATAAACCTCTCTAAAGATATAAAGATCTCCACAATGAAAAATTCAAATCTTTAAAGAAAGAGATAAAGGAAAACACCAGGAGATGGAACGACCTACCAGGCTCATGGACTGGTAGAATCAATATTGTGAAAATGACCATCTTACCAAAAGCACCTATAGGTTCAGTGCAATATCAATCAAAATACTCATGACATTCTTCACAGTTCTAGAAAAAAATCATCCTAAAATACATATGGAGTCACAAAATACACCAGATATCCTAAGAAATCTTGGGCAAAATGAACAATGCTAGGGGGATCACAATACCAGACCTCAGATTATATTACAGAGCTGTAGTCATAAAACCAGCATGGTACTAGGTAGAAATGTAGATCAATGGAACACAATATAAGACATGAAATTTCAGCTGCTTGATATTTGACAGAGGTGCCAAGAACCCACAATGGAGGAAAGACAGTATCTTCAACAAGTGGTCCTTACAAAACTGAATCTCCACCTGTAAAAGAATGAAATTTGACCCTTATCTTTCTCCACCTGTAAAAGAATGAAATTTGACCCTTATCTTTCTCCCTGCACAAAAGTCAAGTTCAAATTGATCAAAGGCCTCAATATAAAACCTCAAACTCTGAAATTACTAGAAGAAAACATAGGCAGTACCCTCAAAGATATAGGCATAAGGAAGAACTTTCTAAATCCGACATCCACTGCTCAGAATTAAGGTCAACAATCAATAAGTGTGACCTCATTAAAAGACAAAGCTTTTTTTTTCACAGAAAAAAAAAAAACAAAGAAGGGAAGAGGAAACCCATTGAGTGGGAGAAAATCTTTACCAGCTACATATTCAGCAGAGAATTAATAACCAGAATATACAAAAAACTCAAAAAACAATGAAAAGAAAATAAACAACTCAATTAAAAGATGGGCTATAGACCTGAACACAGAACTTGCACATGAAGAAACAAAATTGACTAAGAAGCACCTTAAAAATGACTCAACATCCTTAGCAATTAGAGAAATGCAGATAAAAACCACTTTAAGATTCCATCTTACCCCAGTCAGACTGGCTAAGATCAAGAGAACAAAAGACACCAAAAGTTGGCAAGGATGTGGAGAAAGGGGAGCACTCATTCAGTGCAGATGGGAATGCAAACTCCTGCAACCACTATGTAAAATGGCGTGGAGAACTCTCAAAAATCTAAAAATGAATCTACACTATGATCCAGTTGTACCGCTCCTTGGCATACACCCAAAGGGCTCATCCTACTGTAGAGACACCTGCACACCCATGCTTGTTACTGCTCTCTTCACAGTAGCTAATAATTGGAAATAACCTAAATTCCCCTCAACTGACAAGTGGACAATGAAAATATGGGTACATCTTCACAAGGGAGTTTCATACTCAACAGTAATTAAAGATGAAATAATGAACTTTGCAGGTAGATGGATGGAACTAGAGAGTGTTATCCTAAGTCAAGTAACACAGACTCAGAAAATCAAGCGACCTATGCTCTCCCTCATTTGAGGATTGTAGCCCCCATCTCCTGTATGAGTATATGTCCTGATGTAGCACCAAGAGTCAGGGAAATGGAAAGAATACACGGAGGTAGAGGGAAAGAAAGAACCCCCAAAAGGGGATAGTAGGGAACAAATGTTACCTTGGGGGAGGTGGGGAAGATAGGAATGTTCATCAGGGAGCAGAAGAGGGAGGGACATGCAGAAGGCCACAGTGTGGGGGGAGGGAAGTCAGGAGCGGGAGGACGGGCAAAGCAGGGTGTTACTCGGGGAAGGATGGGAATAATGAGGGGGCGCTCTGGGAATAAGGAGGAAGGAGGGAGACCAGATGGGAGGAAAAAGTGCAGAGATGATTGAATCTTTGGAGGCTAGGGTACCTGGAGGGAAATGTGATGTCCCTAAAACCCCCTTAGAAATGCACATACAGCATCTAAACAGTATGTATCCCTGGGGAATGTTTGGAGAGGAGCGCAGTGCCAGACAGAAGAGACCTCTCTTTTAGTAACTGGTGAGAGTGGTCCAAGAGACTTCCAAAATAATACAGGCTATTGCCAAAGCTCTTGGTTATCTCCCAGAAATAGAAGATGAGACCCTACTGCTGAAGACAGGACATACTTCAGATACAGGACTTGGAGCACTGGGGCAGGAACTGACCTAGCAGCCTTCTACCTGAAGTTTACCCATATTGCAAGGTGATAATATGCAAAGTACTAAGGGAGAAAGTTAAGCAATGGCCCAACCCAGCCCTAAAGCTTAAAAACAGTAAAGAATGGCAGAGCATACTATGTTGGTGCAGTAGAGGCACTGTCATCTAGGGGTAATAAACAGCTATCTCATTAGGATTAAGTCCTGTTAATGAGCGTGAACTCATGGGTGGCAGTGTGAAGTCAGCCAAATACACATGGTTGGGGAGAACATAGATCCTAGAGAAAACTCTATCTCTGTCATTTATCTAGACAAATGAAATTTCTTACAATACACTACTTTTCAAAAAAGCTTTTGATGTTGGATGGAAGCAGCAGCAAAATTCCGCAACTGGTCAGACACAGGGATATAAATCTGAAAGATGTCCAGTCCTAAGTGACGCATCTCCAGTGGAACCCCTATATCTAAGGCTCATGGAATATAGCAGAATGAAGGGTAGAGAGAAAACTAATGCATTCCCCAACTCCCACTAGTGAAACTTCCTTATACAGCAGAGTGTGATGCACACAGTAGGCCACAACTGGCTAAGTTTTAAAGAATGAGAAACTGTAAAAGGTGTATCCCTAGACAAGACTCCTACATGAAACCTCACCCACCCATGGCTAAGGAACCATTGTGAAAGAGGATGAAGAAAGATTATAAGAGGTAAAAGGGCTGGTTCCTGAACACAGGGAAGCAGGAATGTTCAGGCCATTGGAAGCTTGCACACGTGAACTTGTGGCAATGGTGGTATGGAGCACAGGACCCATATCAGCTCAGTTAGACAAGGATGCAGAGTGGAGTGAGAGAAATTGGTGGTAGGTTTGCTCTGGACTGAGAACTACTGGAGATTGATTACTACCGGAAGAGGGAGAATATGCTTTACTTACGATCTCTAGATAGGCTGTCTAGACTTGAGTGGATGAGTTTGCACTAAAAGACATCTGGGTACAAATACTTGCCTGGAAAGGACTTAACATGTAAGGCAGAATACATGAGGGCCACGGGGAGCTGAGGGGTCATGGAGAGGGCCTAAATTTGACTAAGAACTGCTGCAGGAAATGTATAAAGGCTCAATAAAAAACATTTAAGAAGATTCCCAGAGGCCCCAAATCACCATAGTTCAGCACGGCTGATGTATACATTATTTATTCGTGGAAAAAAATCCTGAGAGTCGGGTGACTTTTCCATTCCACCAAAACCCACATTTCCTATTGGGGATCTTAGCAGTCATGGGGAGGAGATCCCAGACAGTGAGCCCAGAGTCTGAGTTCTACCACGGTGTTCCATGTCTTTAAAATGTGTACATTATAGAAGAACAACCACCCACTGGCATCAGTTCACTTTAAACTTCCAGCTGCCCAGCGTGAGCTTTTGTCATTATGAACATCAACTGTCTTCTACGTTTTAAAAATACAGTTAAAAATTCTTTTTTAAATTTATTTTCTCTGTGTGTGCCTGTGTACATATGGGGATGTGCATGTCTAGGCACATATGTGGATTGTCTCTCCATCCACCATGTGGGTCATGGGGCTCAAACTCAGATCACCCAGCTTAGAGACAAGTGTTTACTTGTTGCACCAGCTCCCTGTTCTTTCTTCCATTTTTACTAACCTTCAGATAAACACATTTTTAGAAGCATTCTTTATATGACACGGTTAATGTTTAAATAAGATTCACTTCTTTTCCTCATCCTCTTCTCCAGAAATAGCCACTAGCCTTCAGAATCAGACAGCCTGTGTATGAACTGAGGTTCTTGTACTTTCCAGCTGGGTGACCCTGTGCACATGACTGAATGTCAAGCTTTATATCCTACAGAAAAGCAAACTAGATTTTGTGAACTTCACAGTAGAGTTAATAGGCTGCATCCTGTTGAAGCTGCTCAGGAGAGCAGGGGTGAAGGCACAAATTGCAACTATGGAGTACAGCCCTGCCTCCACGCCCTTCACAGCAGGGCCTTTGCTAGAGACAGTAGGGTTCTTTCCCCTCCCTTAAATGTGCCCTGACTACCCACGTGGTTAAAAAGATTAAACTCACCCTCCCTGCCGAAACACATGCAAAAACTAATCCAACTCCTCAACAAATTTAACACAAATTAAGCATAACCCAACATTCCATCTAGTCTAAAACCACAGGACTTTGGAAAACAGCCCAGCAATGATGCTTGCTAGCGGTCAGGGCCTTGGCTACTCTTTCCTAAGGAGCCAAGGTCATCAGCATCTGATTTTTCCATGAGTGGAAGTAAAGCCCTTTACCTCACCACACACACACACACACGCAAAATGATTCTTTGCAGTTCAGGAGGCCTGGACCTAAACCTTTAGCTTTCAATCCCTCTGTTTTAAGATTTAAGATACTTAAAATTTTTATGAACAAAATATCCAATATTTCAATCACTTTCTATTCTTAGAATTTCAAAAGTCATATGAACTAGTCTTGTGAAGAACATTTTACAGAACAGTCAGTCCTTTAGATTACTACATGATGACTGTGTGCCCCACTTGGCTCCATAATACAAAGTGAAGTGACCAGTTGTGGGTTAGAGGTCTATCCCCTGTTAAAATATCACAAGCAAGACAATCAGCAACAGCAGGAGCATCTTACTGCAACCGTAGATGGGAGTGCATTGGTTCCTTAACCATTAAACAAAATGAAAATCATAAGAATAAGTTAACTTAGAATTACCCTCCTTATAAATTGATAACATCTCCATTAATTCCATTTACCCAATAGCCTCCCTAATGGGCTGAAGTTATTTTAATGTCCAATGAATAACTTTTTTCCATACTTTCTATAAAAAATGCAGTTGATGTAACTGGAGTGTTTATGCCACCTTGCCACACACTTAGAAGCATGTGAGAAAACAATTTTTCAAGATGCAGCTTGTTAGTGTAGAAAGTATTTTAGCCAGATAAACCACCTATCATCTTCAGGGAGAAAGAGAGAAAGAAAAAAAAGACAGAACTGTGATTCTGCCCCTAGGTTAAGACCCATTGGGAAATAAAAATCAGACTTACTTTTAGAGGTGTGAAAAATGAAAAAACAAAAGCAAAATGTTTTTACATAAGAAAAAGAATTTTATTTGTAATGATCTGTCTTTGTTCAATAAAAATGCTTTCCATAAAATGCAAACTATGAATCGCTGTGGTGCATTATACGCATGATTCTAATTTCATATACTTTATTAGTATAAGAAAATAATGATTATTTATACTTATGTCATTTATATATAGGTATAAAATATTCAGAATTGAAATTTTAGAGACATATAAATATTAAGCTCAGCATTAATTACTATAAATTATATTTGTGGTACCTTTTATAACATCCACCAACATAGGCTTAATTCAACATTAAGCAATTGGTATGTAGAAAATATAGATATCCAAACTATATTACAAATGCAAACAGATACTTAAGGTGCCATCTTCACCGTCAAATTGTTTAGAATATCCTATGAAAAGAAGAATGATGCAAAAATAGTGTTTAACACAAGGAATTATAAAGTAGCCTTGCCAACCAATGTACAAAGACTTCAGAAGTGCTGAGTGGATCTTTAAGGTGAGCTGCCTATTTATAACTATACTGTCTTTCCAGGCCAGAGGTGGAGAATGGGAAGAAAGGAGCATATTTTGAAAGGTGAGCAGTAAAACGAATTTATACCAAATGGTTTGATCTTCTCAACAGGATGTGATAAAAGAAGACAGAGGAAGTTATGCCTGAGAACAGACCAGGAGGCTGGGAGCATGAACCACACCCTCTCCACCTGTTTCCTCCTGCTATGCTATGCAAATATTCAAAAGTTCTCTTGCACTACGGAAGCAGATATCCTGTCAGCAACTCTCTTTCCTATGTGTCTAAGTCTCTGTGGGAAAAGAAAGCACACAGCATTCTGATTTGATGCCTTCATCATAATGTACTTCTCATGGCACATACAGCAAAAGAAGCATTTGATAACCTATTCTAAGCGGAAACCTACTTGTGACAGGTATGTCTTTTTGCGTTTCTAGAAGTCACATTTAGAAGTCATAATATTTCCTTCAAGTACATGCAAATGAATCACCACTCTTTGACAACGTCAGTAGTGATAATGTGCCCCTTTTATTTGCAGATAGTTACTCAGAAGTGTGACAGTGCAACTGAGGAAGAAAGATGGATATTTATCAATTTTCCATGTTGGCGAGATAGAATAAAAATGTAACAGAATGATTATGTACAGTGCTGTGCCATCAAGAGCTCTGGGCCATTTGTATACAGCCATCTGTCAGAAAGTATGAGAAAAACTGATTAGCTTTCAAAGAAATCATAAACTACTTTTTATGGAGTATTTGGGTAAGAAGAGAGAATATTTCATGTGAATTAGTGAAAATAACTAAAAATTGCACTACTCATAATAACGGCTTTAAAAAACTTGTGCATGAGAAGCTCAGAATCAGTTAATATCCTTCTCTTAAACACGTAGTCATTTGTTTTAAGTGTTTGCACCTTTAATGCTCTTGGGAGACTGCTGATGTAGCAGGCAGTACATCACCAACCTCCTGCTGTAGCAGTTCTAAGGTCAAAGCTGTTGCTTTGGGATTTGATATATTTTGGACATGATTTATGAATTAATTTTAACGATATATATGTTATAGTTTCCCCCCCAGTTTTCAATGATAGTAAAACAATAAAACATTATCATTACATTTGCTATTCGTCTGGGAATACCAAAGCCCTCTCTGACCCTGATTAATCCCTATAACACTCCTCAGAAGTAAAGAACTGAACTATCTTGTTAAGGAAGCAGTGGAGATCTTCACACATCTGAGTTTAGAGTTGTTACAAATTGTCAGCTCATTTATTAACTTATGCTACCTATTATTAACTCTAAACAAGGTGCTAGAACTTAGGGACAGAGTGGCAAACACACAAACACACACACACACACACACACATACACACACATGTGCTCTGCACTCTCCTGCAAATTAATTACTGTGATAGATGTAAGAATCTTTCATCTATGGGAAGAAAACAATATTGTGACATATTGTCCTTACATAAAACCTCACCTTAGCCCCTTGGAAACACATGTCTCTAGTGTATCTCCTAGTAGCAGAAAAAAACTTACAAGCAACAAAAATACATTAAAAATACAACAGCTCTTAATGTCAGTAATTTATTACCATTATTAAGAAAACCATCCACAACAGATGTTGTTCAACTGGTTATTTTCTATATTTTATTTATTATTTTTATTTTATGTATATGAGTATAATGCCTGCATGTAGGTAGGTGCACCCATGTCATGCAGTGCCTGTGGAGGTCAGAGAGGGCATCAGAGCTGCTGGATCTGGAGTTACAGATGGTTGTTGTCCACCATGTAGATGCTACAAATCAAACCTGGGTTCTCTGCAAGAGAAACCAGTGCTCTTAACCCCTGAGCCAATTCTCCAGCCCCAGTTCTTAAGGAAATTAATCAAGGTAAAATTAGAGAAAGGAGGGTTATGATTGAATGACTGTTAGAAGTAGACATATCTATAAAATATAGACAGCTTAATGATAGAAAGAGACCCATCTTTAAGAAGATAAGCAAAAGTGCCCAAAGTTCACAGCCCTCTGAAACCAATTATCATCAGGATCAGAAAATACTAGGCTTCTTTTTCTTGATGTTACAAGGCCACAGGTCATTTTCTTTAAAGATCTCCAGTGTCCAAACATCTTGTTCTGTATCCTTTGCAATAGAACTCCACAGAAATTTCATCAAACTGTGGAGTCTCACTCTCTTGTCTTGAAATTGGGCTAAATTGTTGACTTATTTTGGCCAAAAGAAAGCAGTGGGGGAGACTGTTGCGGGAGGAGGTTTTAGAGACCTATACACTTTTGCTCACTGTGACAGATCCTTGTACTGCCAAGGGAATTGGCCAGGTCTAGCCTGCCAGAAGACAAGCAGCCACACAATACAGAGCATAGTGAACAGTTGCAACTGTCTTGGATCACCACTTTCTAGAAGACACTCATCTGCCTGGACGTATGGATCTAGATCACCTGGATCCAGCAATCATAGAACCATCTAGTTAACAATGATAAATATTTTTTGTTTTTTTAAGCTATTAATTTTGGATATTTGTTATCAGGTAATAACTATTTGTATATAATTTAATTTCAGCAAATATTAGCTATTCAAAAAACACTGAACCTGAACCAATAAAAAAAATGTTCTTGGTATTTCAGAGAAACTTGAAAATATTTTAGAGAAATTTACATCTGAAATGACCACTAAATTATATAAAAAAACACAAAACCAACATGTGGTGGTGCATACATTTAATCCCAGCACTCAAGAAGCAGAGGCAGGTACATTTCTGTGAAATTGAGACTGGCCTGGTCTACTGGTCTACATAGTGAGTTCCAGGTGAGCGGGGGGCTCCAAAAAGACCTTATCTCAAAAAAAAAAAAAAAGAAAAAAAAGAAAAGAAAAGAAAAGAAAATGAAAAACCTCTGCAAAAAGCTATTTGGTATTGTTCCCTCTCAAGGTTGACACATAATATTATTGAACAAAAGAAGTCAAAAGTAAAAAATGACACATTAGAATGTCCTAGACATATTACATATTTATCATTCACTGTAAGGTATCTATCAGTTGGTCTTAATACGTATTGAGACTTTAAACCAATCATTTAAATCTATCTTTTAAGAAAATTTATTTATTTATGTGATGTGAAAAACCAGAGGGAAATGTGTTGGTTTAAAAATCTACTGAAAAATACATATAAAATACCTGTACATAAGTGCATGTGTATAGCTGAAGGCTATATAACAAGAAGTTCTTGTGTAGGTTAGTCTAAGAGACTCTTCAGATAACACAGGCTATTGTCCTTGATTGCCTCTCAGAACTATTGATGAAGATAGGCCATACTTTGGACATAGACTTGGAACATGGAACATTCTCCCTGAAGACTAGATCTCAAGGTATTAGATGATACTATTGAAAATGCTAAGGGTGAAATTAATCAGTGGTTCAATGAAGCTGTAAAGCCTAATTATCACAACAATGACCAGCACAGCAAACCATCTCTATTGGTGGAGTAGTGGCATTTTTATTTTGGGGGTAATCAATAGCTGCTTAATTGGATTTAAGGATTGCTCAATGGAGAGAACTCATGTGGTACTGTAAACGTATCCAAATACACGTGACCAGAGATGCCATAGAGCCTAGAGAAAAACCCATGTCAGTCACATCCTTAGACAAACATGATTTCTTACTGTATGCTAAATATACATCCTAATATTTACAAACAAGAATATCTCTCACTATTCATCAAAGAAACTTCTTTTTAAAGAGATGGAGATGGTTACAGAGCTCTACAACTGGTCAAACACTGAGAATAAGAGTCTATAAGATGCCCAGCCCTAAGTAACACATCTATAATACAGCCTCTCGATCTAAGATTCAGGGATCATATGCAACAGGGGGGCAGAGAAAATATTAATGCATCTCTCAGCTCTCACGAGAGAGGCTTCCTCATGCAACAGATTAACACAGAAAGTCACAACTGGCCAAAACATAGAGAATCAGACTGCGGAATGTGTGTCCTGGATAAGACTCCTACGTTAAAACTCTACCAGACAGGGCTAAGGGACCCTTGTGGAAAAGGGTGCCAAAAACTGTAAGAACCGGGGTTGGTGGATGAACACACAGGAACAGTGCTTTTCTGGTGGCTGAGTACTTATTCATATGAACTTACAGCAATGATGACAGCCTGCAAAAGACCCATGTAAACTCAAACCAGACAAAAACCCAACATAGAAATAGTGAAATAGGTAAGAAGCACCACACTTAACTGAGGAACTGTTGGTGACTGATCACTGCTTGGTGAGGGAAGAGTTGATCTTCATTAAGAAAGTGATGCTAGATATGTTGACTAGGCTCCAGGGAGTGTACTCAAACCATGGGACGTTTGGGAATACAAACTTTACTAGATTGGACTTACCATATTTGACAAAATGCATGAAATCTGGCAGTGTGTTATCAGGAGTGCAGATAAGAATGGGGGAGCTGGCAAGGTGTATTGTATGAAATGCAAAAAAACTTCAATATAACAATTTATTTCATTTTCATTTTATGTGTATGTGTATTTGATCTGCATGTAAGTACACCATCAGCATACAGTGCCCACAGAGGCCAGAAGAGGGCAACAGATTCCTTGGAACTCAGGGTTGATAGCTGTTATGTAGGTCCTGGGAACTGAACTTACCGTCTCTGGAAGAGCAGTAAGTGCTCTTAATTCCCGAATCGCTCCAAACCCCCAAATCTGCCTTTTAAGCAACTTTTCAGAAGCATGATATTTATGTGTCAGGTTGTGTAACTTTGGAACAGTGTCAGCTGTACCTGAGGACATTAAGACCCACCTGAGGGTAATTTTGTACTAAATGGTATGGAAAGATGGTTTTTACCAAGAATCCCAACATATTAGAAAGTAGCTAAGAATGTCCTAAGAGAAGCCACCTGCAGAATGTTGTGAGCTCCGTCTTCTCCTTCTTAGAAAAGATCTGAGGTAGACACAGGGTACTATGAATTAAGTCATTAAAGGGGAGCCACTCTGCTACAGCAACTGGTCTGGGCTAGCCTGCTGAAGGCTGGGAGGCCACAGGAACAGAGACCAGTCTGAAAGATTACAGCCTTCTTCAGGATAAGGTTACAGCCATCTTAGGTCTTTCAGTTTCTACAATATCCTCCAGCTGAGTGGAGGTGAGGGAGCAAGATCACCCCAGATGAGCTGGACCCAGAGTACATCACCAGAATGACCTTATTGATACGTAAACACGTACAATGGTCAGTTCAATATCTATTCCTGACTCTTTCAGTGAGCCCTCACACCTCTTTTCTCTGAGCATCTTTCATAAACCTTCCAAGTATCAGAGAATACTACCTGAATTTCAGTTATGTCTGTGATCCAGAGCTGGGTACAAATACATACAGAGAATAGGACAGAGTCAGACCTCCATCCATCTCCTTCCCTCCTCCTCCTCCCCCTCCTCCTCCTCCCCCTCCTCCTCCTCCTCCCCCTTCTCCTCCTCCCTCCCCTCCTTCTTCTTTTTCTTCTTCCTCCTCCCCCTCTTTCTGCCTTGTGGTACTGTATCACTATCTGACTAAAGCAAAAGGACTGACTGGCCCTAGATTGAAACTTCAAAACTATGTAATAAGGAGAAAGCAAAAATCTCTCTTAATACAAATTAGACTATCACTTCAAAGGACAAGAAGATGTGATAAATATCCTTTTCCTTGACACCCCATTCCTGGGAATTTATGAACAGATTAAAGGAAACTGAGAGTGGGATGGAGCTTGGTTGATAGCTGGTTTAGCAAACCCCAAGTTCTGAGTTTAATCCTCAGTACTGCCTAAACCTGCAAAGTAGCACATATCTCTAAGTACAGTACTGAGGAGGGGAAGGAAGGAGGACCAGAAGTTCAGGGTCATCCTCTACTACATAGTGAGTTTGAAGCCAGCATGGGCTATATGAGACTCTACCTCAAAAAAAAAAACCCAAAACTAGATTTTTTTAAAACCTAAATTCATATAAAATTTGAAAGGGGAAAATCTACCGGAAATGGAAATGCTTCATCCATTAGTTAGATGTGAAGTAAAAACCTGTCTTATTTCTCAACCTAATATTTTTATGGGTGGCTCATACCCAGAGGATGAAATGTCATGCTTTCTTCAATTGCAGACTGCTAGCTAAGATTCCATCACTGTCAAAGCCTCATGTGTCCTTCTGATGAGTTGCTGACAGGACTGATAACTCCATCAAAAGATGCTGGTCTTTGGGGCTTTCATCGTATTCATTCTTGACTAAACAATTTCCCCAAGGTATTAAATAGTACAACTACAGTAAAAGACTCCACACAAAGGAAGATGTGCTGTGCAAAATGCTTGTGCTCTTGGCCACCAAGCTCAGAGCTTAGAGCACCTCAAGTTTTTATTTAATCTATTGGCTAACAAGGCATCCTTCCCACATCTTTCCTTTGAGTCTCAGGCCTCTGTGAACCACAGCAGGTAATGTTCCCAGATTCCCTCCAAATACAGGTTTGTCCACAAGGGCACAGGAATATTCCAGTGTCAGATCCTACAGAGACACTATGCCTTCTGCAGTCCCAGACCCTCACTGACACCCCCCAGTACTGCACTGGTACCTTCTGGTGGATTCTGATAGCACCTTTCTCCCTTCTGTTGTCCCCCAAATCTAGGAATGGTAGCTGCCTGCAGTAGTGGCTAATTTCTGGAAGTTTTTCCTTTGCTGTGTAGCTTATCAGCTTGTTACTGTTTATAGAGATTGCCAGCCAACTTGACAGGTTCTAGAATCATCATGGGGTAAATTCCTGGGCAAATCTATGAGAGTTTTCTAGGTTGGGTTAATTGGGGTGGGACAATCTATTCTAACTGTGAGTGGCATAATCCAGTGGACTGGAGTCCTGAACTGAATAAAAGGAAAACACGGGCTGAGCACCAGCATTCGTCTCTCTCTGCTTCCTGATGCACACAATGCGACAAGCTGCCTCAACCTGCTGTTATTATGCCTTCTGCACCATTGAACCCACAAACCATGAGCCAAAATAAACTCTTCCCTACTTAAGTCATGTTTATCAAGAATTTTGACACAGAGATAAGAAAAGTAACTAATACCTAGCTTTTTTAGCTTTAACAATTTCCCATCAAAATCTTTCTGCTGAACTATGGGAAACATTTTCTTTTGTATTAATTGGAGCGTATCTGATAGTGCCAATCTGATTGGGTCAAGAGTGGTTTTTGTTTGTTTATATTTCTCATACTAGGGATTGGCAAACTATGGGTACTGGGCCTAATGCCTGTTTTTGTAAATAATTTTATTGAAACTCAGACTTCTTATTCATTTAAGCACCATATTACCCACAGTTGTGCTATAACAACAGTGCTGAGTCATAGCAGCGGAAGCTTTATGGTTCACAAAGTCTAAAATGTTTCTAACTGGAGTTTTGTAGAATATGTTTTCTCACTGAATGAAATAAACCCCTCTACCCAGACTAGCCTGTCTCTTTGATAATTGTAGTCTAAACCAGTACTGCCCAAGAGAAACACAGTGACCAACCACACAGCTTCACATTTTCTTATCATCATATCCCCAAAGTAAAAGGAAACAAGCAAAATTATTTGGTATAAATTATTTGAGACATAATGCCAATATGCTATCTAGGTTAAAAGTGACTGAGTTTATTTTATATTGTTTTCAAATCCCAAAGCATATTTCACACTTATAGCATATCTCACTTAGATGCTAACTTTTCTTTGCAAATATTTTATTTTGATGTGGGTTTTGTAAATTTTACTCATGAAAAGACAGATTCATACTATAACTTATCAGAGTAAATTTAAAAAATACTGAAAATACCCAGTTGTGGAGAAGAAATAGAAAAATGCTCCTTCATATAGGACTGGTGAAAACACAAGGTGATCCAGCCACTCTGAGAAGTTTCTTGTGAAAATACCATATCATGCAGCATTTGAACACTTTGGTGTTTATACCAATTCAACAAATCCTTAGTTCACATAAAATTGCTCAATAAAGGTCATTATAGTTTAGTCTGCAATAACCCCAAAAGGAAAAAAAAAAGTCCTTCAACAAATGAATTGTTAACAATTTGTGGCAAAACCACATCTTGGAATTTTACTCAGTAATAGAAAGGAACAGCATGTTGATACATACATAGTCATCTCAAATCCATAAGTAAGGGTTAGGGAGATGGCTCACTAGGTAAAGTGTTTGCTGCGCAAGCCTGAAGACATGAGTTGTGATTGCTGAATGCAGTGGCATGTACCATTTACCCCCAGTGCTAGAGGTGGGTACAGGAAGGTGGATCCTTAGGGCTCTCTGTTGAGTCAGTATCACCAATCAGTGTTCAGTGAGAAACCCAATCTCAAACAACGTAAGGTGTAGAACAATCAGGAAATGCACCAGAAGTCTAATTCTGGCCACCACATGCATGCACAGACATACTTGCAAATGTATTTGTACACACATGAACATGTACATGTATACAAACACATGTACACATCAAGTGAAGGAATTCAGGCTCAAGAAAATATGTTATTTTATTATCTCGTTTTTATCGCATTCTTGAAATGACAAACTTATGGAAATGGAAAATAGATATGATTAGTGGGTTGGGGTTGTGGAGAGGTGGCCACTAATGTGAAAAGCACACGAAGGACCTCAATGCTGAAAGCAAGGTCTGGGTTTATCCATGTAAAGTTGAGATCATGCACTTTAGTTTGGATGTGGGAAGTTCCCCAGAGACCCAGGCGTTCATGATTTCATGATTTTTTTTTTTTTCCTAGCGTGGCATTGTTGGAAGATCGTGGGAACTTTAAGAAGTTGGGCCTAAAGATGTCTTCAAGTTGTTGTCGAGTCAGTGTGTCTTTGAAGAGGACTGTGAGACCAAGGAGCCTCTTTTCCTGATTGGAGGATACCAGCTTTGCTCTGGCCTACACTCCCTGCCTGGAGAAATGCAGTCATCAGTGACTGAAACCTCTCAGATTATACCTTGGCTGTTCATTACCATGGCAGAAGGCTGACCAATGTATTCTGCTTGTGATTCTATGCTATAGTTTTGCAAGAGTTTAGCACTGGAGAAAGGGGGGAAGGAATACATGGGCTTGCTCTGTACCATTTCATTTTGAAATTTTTTCTTGTCTTTACTCTTTCTTTCTTTGTTGGGGTGGTGGGGGCATGCATGTGCATGGCAAGCAGGTGTATGTGGAGGTCATAGGACAAGTTGTGGGAGTCAGTTCTTTCACCTTCTGGTTCCCAGGGATCAAGCTCACGTTGTCAGGTTTGGCTGCAGGTTCCTTTACCCACAGACTCATCTCACAGGCCTGCTCTTATATCTGCTCTTCTTATACCTGAATTTCAGTCTACAGAATAAAGCTCAGTTTTAAGAAAAAGCAGATAGAGTTATATAGCCAGCTTTCTCTGATAAATGAAATATTTCCAATAGCTGAATAAAATACATGTTTTTAGATATTATTAAAGGTCAATAAAACTTCAGTAATTTTTAAAATTAAGAAATACATTCCTTAGTGATAGCACATTCCAAATATCCAATACCCACTTGTGGCTGCTGGCCAAAGCGTTCGATATATATAATTTTAAGTCTTTCAGAACCAAAATGCTTAAAAATGTAGCTAAATTTGAGCCATTAGTAAGATGGCTCCATTAAAACTAGTTCCAGAAAGCACACTTCTTGCAAAAATCACAAATTTCTAGACTAATAACACTGTCATTCCAAAAAAGGTAATGAAGCCTCCAGGGCATAAGAACTAACTGGTGGTGACAAACTGTTTATCCAGATGCATTGTTCTCTCTAGACAGTTCCTCAGTCGGCTAACACGGCTAACAGGAGACTGGCTCCTGGAAAAGACGCAGATTTCCTCCTTCAGTTCGCTTCTTTAAAAAAAGAATGTCTAAAACGAGAATGAATTATTGTAGATTCCCATGTTTCCTGCTTCTACATGAACAACAAGCTGTGCCGTGTGACAAACAGGGCGACAGCAATCGTTCACAATGGAGAACTCCGACGCCCATTGTAGAAGGCCCGCTCTCTGACAAGTTGACAAATGAAATCCAAGACAAGACAGACACCCCAGAAACAAAGTGAGCGTGCTTGGGCCTCCGCCATAAGTGGAACTTCTTGCCTTGCCCAGGGTCACCCAGGCAGGCAGGGCTGCTTTGTTTCTCAGGTTAGGGGAAGGAATTGCAGGGTTCTCTCTGTTCGGGAGACAGCTGTGATTATCATCTCAGCAGATGTGATTTGTTATTTGGCTTCCCTGTGCATCGCCACTGGAGGGGCTGGAGTGAGGTGTGCTCCTTTTCAAATGGACAGACACTGGGACAGGTCAGGAGAAAATAAGAAAGGATAACTTATGAAATGTACTGGAGCACATTATCAGGGCCGGAAAGAAATCACTGGCCCTAGGTCTGTTGAAGACAAGCCTTTCTGTGCGTCACTGCTCTCTACTCTGGCTGGTCCACGTGACTTCTTCAGAGTTTCATCACCAATGCGCCTTTGCTTGTTCTGTTCCATCCTGATGGTGCACACTATCTTTTTCTATTATAGAATCACTTCTTAAATTTTTGATTTATTTATTTATTTTTATGTTATGTGAATGAATTTTTTTTTTTTTCTGCATGCATATAAGTGCACTCAGGCATTGCACGTGAAGGTCAGAAGAGGGCAAGGGATCCCCTGGAACTGGAGTTACTTATGGTTCTTTGTTGCCATGTGGGTGCTAGAAACCAAACCTGAGGTCAAAGAGCAGCCAGTATTCTGAACTGCTGGGCCATCTCTCCTGTCCCTCCATTGCTATCTCATTCCTTCTTTAAGGTTCAGTTAAAGCACTGGGGCTAGAATTTGAGCCCAACTCTAAAAGTTGTTCCCTCTCATCTGGATTTTCATAGCTCATAATTAAGAGTTGCCACTCAGTGGGCAGTTGTATGCTTGGTATGTTAAGAGTATTTCAAGATCTCTGCTTTAATCTTCACAAATCTCAGGCAGGAATTATTATTTCTATTTACAGCCAGGTCAATTGAAGATCTAGTTAAATAACTAGACTAAGGTTACCCAGCAGGTAATTATCAGGGTTAGTACTCAAACTTTATTCTTCTGTCTATAAAACTTGTATTTTTAGACACTAAACTAATATATTAATTTGGGACATCACCGTGTAGTCAAGTAATGTTTGCATGCCAGCCCCTGAACTGAGCTCTAGGGCCCAGTAGATTATTCACTATAGGTTATCGCATATGATGATATAAAGCATTATTAGGACAAGAAATCAAAAGAGTTACAAGGCTTCCCCTGAACACAACATTTACGGCAAGTTTGCAAGATGTGTGAAAGGTTACCAGGTGGAAAAGATCTGATCAAAAGCATGATGAAGAAGATGGGGATATGTGATGATATATTTGAGACGGGAAATAAGCTCACAGGGACGGCATTATGAAGTCTGTGGAGTGTTCAAAGTTGTTCAGCAGCATGCTAGAAGCATTGCCAAGGACAAGTTAGGAGGTTTCCTTTGTCACACATGGTTCTGGAGCGCTTCTGTGGGTAACTAAAGTCACAGAACTTTTAAGGGGAAAATGATCAGCGCATGAGGGCCTCTTTTTCAATTACTAATTATATATTGACTACCAAGCATTGTGTTGAAACGGGAGACACAAATAAGGGTTTTCAGTTGAATGATGGGAAGAACCAAATAGATCAATGATTATTATAGAAGAGTACAGTGGCTCTTAGCAAGGTGTAACGAGAACAGGACAGGGATCTAAGGGCACTATCTGAAATGGAAGGAAAGGAAAGTGGTGAGCGTCAGGAAGGAGGGAGCCTGTACTCCCGGAAGACACACAGGGAGGGGAAGACTACATAGCAACTCTGAGGAGAATTCATTTGAGGTCATTTAAAAATGAATGATGAAAGTATTCCATGCCTTACTGCAATGAGGGTAGGTATGGAAAGTAGAAAGGTCATATCTGGAACACTTCTGAGAATTTTTAGACAGCTGAGTTTATGATAACACCCAGTAATTGGAAACAGAGAAAAAAAAAGTAAATTGGGGAGGAAAGAGTCTGAATTCAAGTTTACAAACACTAACAGAAATCTGACAAAAATTCACAGTCCCAAAGAAAATTGAACAGAAAGAAAACACAGAGAGTGGAGACTGGCACAGAAGGGAAGCGTGGCACCAAGCGTTCAGTTATTCGTTCGTTATTAGTGACTATTTGCCTAATAATTCTCAATATTCAAACATGGATTTCTCACTTAAAAATAACATACACTGTACTCAAAGTACGGATTGCTGAGTTAATAAACCCTTTGCTTCCTCCTTGTTCCACAGATGTCTTGCTCAATGCAAATTGAATCCCTTGCAAATTTGTCACCTGCACTTTGTAAATGGACAAAGCATCAACTGGAAGGTGGGTTTTGTTTGATGATAACATCAGTCTCATAGTGAATGAAATATGTGTTATGAATCCTTATGCTTTTCCTGGCTCCTGATGATTTAATGTATAGATATAAACATTCCCACAGATCATCTCTGTTTGTTCTGGGGGTCTTCTGTGTGCTTACAGGTTTCTTTGGTTTTGATCTGCTTGTCTTTGTGATCTATCTCATTATCACAAGTAGGTCATTGTTTTAATGTTATGAATTTTTATTATGGTTATGTAGATGCACAATCTGAAGCAAGTATACCTTCTGATCTTTTAAGTCAAATAAAGTATTAATTACAGAAAACTACAGCAAATCCTTGCAGAGTGTTATAGAGGCATGAGTTTCAGTCTCATGAAAATTTTTGTCAAGTTAAAAATTTCATCTGTACATGGTTTTTAATTTAATAAATTCTAAAATAAAAATCATATGCACTAAAATCTCTCCTTTAAGGATAGATTTTCAGTATTAAAAAAGGAGAATTGAACCCACTTTTAGCAACAGCAATCTGCATATAAAATGGTGAAAAAGATCAGAGTTCCAACTCATAAAAGGGAGGCATTTCCTCCAAAAAAAAAACCTTAAAATGAAAATAAGACAGAAAGCATCTTTCCTTAGGCCTTATAGATGCTAATGATTCCTCTCACCCTGTCTTGCAGAGCAGAACTTTTGGAAATCTAATAGTGCAAGCAAAGGCATAGCATTAACTTTGAATCAAATTGCTCAGAATTTAAAGAAGAAAGGATTTGGAGATTCTTTTTTTTGATGAGATCTTTAAAAGTTAAAAAATGGTTTTGTGCAACTTCTTAAAGTAGAATTTAAAAAGTCATAGAAGCATTGTATAGGGTGAGGCACCTCAGACTGCAGCCTCCAGAGAGATGGGTTATGCCTGAGGGACCAATGAAGCCTGTTTAAATGATCCCTCACAGGAAAGCTGGAGAATCAAACTCTGACAAATTACTGTATTCATTTATATTTTCTATTTCCAAGCCAGTATTGTTCCTATATTGTGGAGCAGATGGTATATCTTCCAATGACTCTCTCAAACCAGGTCATCATACCCCAACTCCCAGTCTCACTTCTTGCCTACTTCTCATGAGCCATGCTTTCCTCCTGGCTAATACTGGAAGTCCTTCGGTTTGGTTGTCTCAAAGTGTACTTGCCTCACTTTCAATCTCTTCCCAGAAGCCCCGCTTTCAACTCCAATTTTATCTCAAATTACTGTTCCAATTTTTGTGGTGGATATTACTTATTATACAAATTTTGACTCCATGATCCTTTACCCACGGTACCAGAAGTATATAACATATTATACATGTATACGATATACTCATTTGTTCAGCAGTCAAATGCCATGGAAATTCACACTTGTAATAAATGCTCTTACTTTCTGGCACAGAAATATCACTATGACTGATTACAACATGCCACGGGTGCTGTAACAGAAGGCATACATTTACTGTGTTACATTTGTAAAAATGTAAAGTAGTTGCATTTTAAAGTGTTTGACCTCAGGTGTTTGCGGTAAGGAATTACAAGTCTGTGCTGTCTTTTGTATTAATCTCAATATTTTAAAACATTTGCAAAATATTTACATTATGTACTTGATTAGTCAGGAGGTTAAATTGAAACGCTAGTGGTTTCCTATTTAGTAAGTTCATCTACCAAATTGCAGTTAGTCTAATGCTATGGAAATGTGTCAAGGTGCATTACAGTGTCTACACACTTTTTATACACTATTTAATATTCCCATAGAATGCATATGGCCCAAGAATATAATTTTCTTAATGGAGTAAACCTCAGCAATGAGACTCAACTAATAGATAGATGAGGAGATCCTTGCAGCCTGCCTTTCCTCCCGCCGGCTCAGAGCCTCTTAAGATTTCTTCAGTAAGTCCATACATTGGTGACTGGATGTTACAGTCAGATTTCAGTGTGTGTTCTACTTAATAAAAGCATATGCACCATTGTCCCTGAGGTCAAACCTAGAACCTCTTTCAAAAGATATCTTGTATTTTCAATGTATCCCTAAACTATCATATACTTATCATTTTACTTGAAACAATAAAAATTAGGCTAGCATTCTTCAAAAAAATCCCTGGAAAAATTATATATTGTGAGATCAGGAAAGTTTTTAGAGAATTCTTTTGTCTATGTAACAGGTAAACCTCCATTTCTCCCTGGGAAGGCAGAAAGGTAGATGGAAGTCATGCCAGCTGGGCGGACATCCTCACATGTGAACTTCCCATATGACAACCCCTCCATTTTCTCATCTAAGAAATTGCTACCTACCTGAAAGAGTTCTTGTGAAGATGGAATATGATTTTCCATGCGAAACTCACAGCATAGAGTCTAACACACAGTAAGCATTGCCTGCCTATAGTGTACCAGGGTATAAAAATTATAACTAATTATGTAAGTTCAGTTATTCTGGTTGTGTCTCTCAAGAAGACACAAAAGAAGAGGTGCTCAAAAGAAGAGGTGGCAGGTATTTTCATTCTCCTTCTTTCCAAAGAAAAGTCCTACTTCTTCTGAAAGAAAGAAGACCTGATTTCCCTGTGTTCTGATTTTGATACTTTTGAAAGCTATCAATAGTAGGAGGTGTTTGGAGAGGGGCTAATGAATTAGAGAAGCAGGAGGCATAAGAGGTTCCCACAAAGTAGGAGGTGACTCCAGTGTAGGATATAATTAGGCATGAAAAGAATTTTTATGACAATTCTTGCAACACTGGCTCCACCTTGGGGGGCTGGCATCGCCTTTAGGGGGTATGTCAGAAGTATGGTATGTCAATGTGGAATGAAGTCGTCCCTGGGAGAATTTCATGTGCAACGTGAATATCACAGGTCTGTCAAGAGAGATGGGCTCAGAGGCTTCCTGGTTCCCTTCCTTACTGATCCTTGCTGTTCTACTTATGACTCTGATGAAGCAGAAGGTTTTTGAGATGATGGATATTTCATCAGTAACCTCTGGGATACATACTCAGTAGCCAGAAAGGTCCTAGTGTCACACACTCCCAATGAGGGGTGGGGGGGGGAAGGCCCCACCCCATGCTAACCCAAGTAGAATTTTGTAATAGTCTATCCAGGAATTCAGAGTCAAAAATAATGTTGATATAAGTGTCATGTTCAGAGATGAGCAATCTATAGCCTTTTATTCTCTGTATATTGGCCATTTGTGGTTCTCTGTTTTAGTCACCACCTACTATATAAGGAAACTTCTCTTCTGAAAGTTGAGAGATGCATTAATCTATGGGTATAACAATGTCATTAGGAGTAAGTTGAATATTATATCTATTTAGCAAATAATAGTATTAAGCTTTCCCCTATGTCCTGTACCTTGTCCAGCTTCAGGTTCTTAGGCCTGATATCATGTATCATGTCAGGTATCCTCTTCATCGTAGAAAACTACTTTATATCTAGTTAGAAAGTGGTTGGTTACTCTCATAATGAGTAACATGAGCACACTAAATTGGGCAAGGGGTAGAAAAGGGAGGTGTGTGTGTGTGGGGGGGATCTAGATATGATTAAAAATAACCCAAACTCAGAAAAAAAGCAATGTATGTTCTCTCTCATTGTGGATCCTAGCTCCAAATCCTAAAATGAGAGTATACATCCTGATGTAACTACAGGAGCCAGGAAAATGGAAAAGAACCATGGTGATAAGGGGAAGAAGGAAATTAAGAGAGGGAAAAGCAAGAGACAATATCCAAACACAGAAATGGCAAAGAGGGTAGGAAGTTGATTTTCTTTAAGGGTGTGACACTAGGTAAGTTAACCAGGCTCCGTGGACAGACACACATTGAAGGACATCTAAGGACACAAACTTGACTCAATAGTTCTTACTATTCATGACGGAGTACATAAAATCAAGCAGGTGTGTCATTAAAGGGGTCTAAATATGTTCAAAATATTTCATGAAACTGAAAAAAATTCAATAAAAATGCATCTTGTATGAAACGCAAACAAATTCAATAAAAAATAAATATATTGCAAAAATACAGTAAAAAGAGAAAAATAATGTTGAGTTTAGCAAAAACTAAAGATATATTCTTGGATATCTGGTGCTAAGTATGAGACATATGTTTATCTTAGTTATTGGCCTGTGTTTGTTTGTAATCAATGTCTGTGGGTGAGTGTACATGTGTACACATGTATGTGGAGGCCAGGAGTCGACAGGGTACTTTCCCTATTGCTGTCCTCTGTATTTTTTGAGTCAAGGCCTCTCACTAAACCTAGAGCTCATTTACTAGCCAGAAAGCCCCCCAAATCCTTGTCTCCTTTTCCCTAGTTGCGAGATTACAGGTGCAGGTATGCTGCCTGCCTAATTTTGTGTAGGTACAAGGACTCTCTGCTGTGATACAAGTAGGAGACGGTGGTGGTTTGAATGAGACTGTCTCCACAGGCTCTAAGTATTTGAACATTTTGTCTCCAGTGGATGGCACTGTTTTGGGAGGTCTTAGAAAGTGTGGCCATGGGGGAGGAAGCACGTCACTGGTTTAGGACGTTTTCAAGCCTGCTTCCTGCTTGAAGATGCGAGCCCTTAGCTTCTGTGTGTACTCCAGCCACCACTGCTGGCGCCATGCCTCCCAACATGATAGACTCTCGCTCCTTTGGAACTACAAGCTAAATAAACTCTTTCTTTTCATAAGTTCCCTTTGTCAGTGTTTCTATCACAGCAACAGAGGAGTAACTAATACAGAGATGAAAGTGGAGTCAAGGGGACAGAACCAAGCCAATAGGCTAGGAAAAGAGTAGAGAGCCGAGCCCTGAGGTGTAAGAAAGAGGTAGGCAGGGGCAAGTGTACCAGACTGGCAAACAGCATGCTCAAAGTTCCAGAAGAAAGAAGGGAGAAAGTGATGATGGTATCTGAGACGCAGAAAATGACTAGACAATCATACACATGGCAAAAATGGAAGTGCCATGAGATGGGTTTTTGAGGGAGGCTGATTTCTGACCCTGGACAGATAATCCGTGCATAACTGGGATGAATTCATGTGGCAGTTCATAGCTAGTTGTCATGACAATAAATAACAGGCACCATCTATCCTCTTCCCACAGGAGCTGGAAAGGGAGAGGACAGTTCTGAGCAGCCTACATTGGAGGCACCCAAGGAAGACAAGTGTTTAAACTTTAATGGACCAAGTAAAAGTACTCCAGGGCTGAAAATAATTGAAAACTCTAAGCTATAGGGACGGCTGTAAGTAAGCAGGCACGGCTGTGAGCTGTTTGGAAGCTGCCGAGAACACTGGTTCCTGAGCAGCAGGCAGGGAAATGTGTCCTTAGCAAAGCCAGCTGTATTCACACAGCAGCAGCATGAGGAACGGCAACATGAGAGCCCAGTACCACACAAACACATTACCTCTGCAGTCTCTGAGCTCAACCATGCAAAGGAGACCACTACCACAGGAGCAGTTTCAGAGGCACAGAGCTTTGAGCAGCAGCTTGAATCCTGGCTCAGTGGAGTGCTGAGCAGCACCACTCTGTCGAAGGTGCCAGTAACTTTGACCTTCAGTTCTCTCATCAGGAAAACAGACAACATGTTTTTTGGTTTTGTTTTGTTTTGTTTTTTCCCCTAGGCTTTTTGGTGGCAGAAACAGTCAACAAGGATAAACTTGTCATGATAAGCACTATGGCATAGAATTTGATGGTAGGATGCATAGCCTGGTCTTACAAGAGCATGAGAGTAGGAAGTCAGAAAATTCTAGAAAGCAATCATTCCCTTTCTACTTCTGCTTTCTATTTGCTCCCATACCCTCTGCCTTCCCAACAAGAATCAGATGGACCATGGTTCTTTCTAACACTCAAGTTGTTGTTGCATTAATTATTAAAATAAATTAACTCCTTTCTATCCATCTTTAACTCCCAATCTAAGGAGATTAGGTGACTGTCCTATTCTTTCTCTGAAGGAGTAAGAATGCACCTGCCCAATTCTTAGAGCCCTCTTTAAGTCATGCCAGAGAATGCAGAATAGAGGATAGGTCTTAAAAAGAGAATGAGATGAAAAGCACCCCCTAAAGGAAATCTACTATAGGAAAACCTATGAAAGACCATGCCTGGGATTTATTTATTTATTTATTTATTTATTTATTTATTTATTTATTATACTGTTCAACAGCTAACACATAAAATACTCAATATGCAATAACCACTGTGCCTTCATGAGGAATGTTATAAAGACTCTTTCATCCACACTTCTCATGAGAGGCTAAGATGACTCTATCTGAAGACTCTGCAGTTTAATGCATGAATTCTTCATTGCATGCATATGCTCAGGGAAATGTGTACTCCAGGTAGCTTATATCATGTTGTTATGTTTGGAAAGCATATAATTAGCTTTGCTATTTAAAAGAGTTGAGTTTAGAGAGAATATAAGCCAGAGCTAGGTTTGAGAAATCCCGAAGCAACCTGTTATATGTGCTAATAAGAGCAGAAGGATGGCTATCCATCATGAGTCCTGTGTACACAGTGGGAGACCCTAGCTGCCTCTGATGATATTAGAAAGCTGTGCTTGTCTCACACATCTCAGATGTCATTAAAAGGACTTTGGATTTCGTTCTCTAGCATTTAATAATTACCCGAATGCCACATGGGTATGAACTTACTGAACAACAAGATATACTCTGAATAACAAGTTGCATTTTAGACAGACAAAGAGTGGACTGTACAGCCTTTCCTTTTCATCTATGAACCTTTCCTTAGAGATTAAGACCCAGTCATCAGCTTCTTGAAATATACATTTTTTTAGTTCCATGAATATCTTTTGGCACAAACTCCCTTCAAAAGGCTTTGTTATCAAAAGAAAATCGAGTTCAAGGTCTTTGATAGTTATACAATTGTCATTTTCACAAGCTGCAGGTGACTATGTAGGAAAATCATTGCTGAAGTGGAAGACAAACATCTAAAGTGTTGCTCTTATTCTCTGCATCATACTAGATTGAAACTTTCCTTCAGAAAAGGTAATTCTGTAAATTCAATTTCGACAGTATTACCACGGTATTAGTTACACTTGAATTATAGATTGAGCGAGTAAAATATAATTTCCTAAACCAACTGACTGTTATGAAGACCTTACCATCTTTGTTATCTCTCCATTCTCCAGACCAAGAACAGAGTTATTGGTGAAACTTCTTTCAATAGTATTGTTTATGCTGCAGTTACTCCACTAATTACAGATTTTTAATTGCTCCCTGAAGATGCAAAAAATGATTAAGACATGGTCTTTCTTCTCAAATAATTTATAACCTGAGATAGATAAAAAACTGTAAGTTTTATAGCAATCACCATTGGTATCAGCTAAGGAACAAGCATGATAGTTTTCAGGTGGGCAAAAGTCCCAGCAGGAATTCAGAGGGAGAAGAGACAGAGAGCACGCTGCTGCTTAGAGATGCCTGGGTGAGTCGGTCAAGTCCAAACTGAGTCTTGAAGACAGGTGGGATTCAAAACTGGAAGAGTGCAAGGGGTTTTTGGTGTTTACAGGGAAAATACAAGAGAGGGCAGTAATACACTTAAGGAGACACTGCACAACAGCTGAAAAGACAGAAGGTTGCTAATCAAGCAGCAGTTTGCAGCCAGGGCTGATATTGCCCCCTATGGACAGTTGGCAATGTCCCAATGTCCAGGGAAATTTTTTATCATAGCAACTAATGGGACGGTATTAGAATTTAACGGACGTAAGTCAGGGATGCTAAATACCTCTCAGTATGCAAGTAACCCTCACGATAAAGAGCTATCCTCCATAAAATGTCACAAATGCTCATGTAGAGAAGCCTGGAAGTACAGGAATGTTACTGTGGCCACCAGAGACTGTGGAGAGTAGGGAAAGGCATGGGGAAGGTTGGCTAATGGGTACTTCTGCAGTTGGACAGAAGGAAGAACTTGTATATTTCTCTCTATGCAAGCATAAAGACCCAAGTTCAATCCAGTACCCACATTCAAAACCCCGCAGTGGCGATGTACACTCATAATTCAGCTTATGTCAATCAGCAAGCTTCAGGCTAAAAAAGCGAAGAGACTCTGTCTTAAGAATCAAGCCAGAGAATGACTTATGTCATGGAAGGAATCCAAGGTTGACCTCTGGTCCTCACACGTATGTGCACAAATGAATGCACACTTGTATACATACACATGAACACATGTACAAACACACATGCACAGAAAGTTCTGATGTACTCACTCACAACAGGAAAACTGCAGGTGTCAGTAATAAAATATATTCTTCTAAAGCTAAAGGAAAGGTTTTGAAAGTTTTTACCTTAAAGAAATGATAAACATAAAGTATGTATAACTCCATTTGAGCATGACACTGTACATACGTGTACTGAAACATCTTATTCCCTTGCTCATGTCTACAGATGTTATGTTCAAAAGACAGCAAAACTGGGCTTGAGAAATCTTTGCTGTCCTCCCTTTCTGGAAAGACTAAACAGCACTTTCCAAACCCATTCAAGTTCACTACAGACTGCTAGGTTCTCTGATACAGATGTCAGTGTTTTATGCCGAAATAATAGTTGCAACTATCTCTTAAAAATTTACTAAATGTCCAGTCTTTGCCATATTTGGGACTGACCAAGATGGCAGCATATTTTATTGACATAGAAAATGGAGGATTTCCTGGCATCTAATAGGCTTTCTGGATGCTACACATTCTACAGTGATAAGACAAAGGCTTATCTGGTTCAAATTATCAATAAAACCAAGTTTGAGAAACAATGCTTTTGACTTAAAGATGAAAAGAAAATGCCACTTTGCTCAGGGATACAAGGCAGACCAATAGTACAATTTAACATGAACAGTTGTATATTGAAGTTTATGTGCGATGTCTTGGTAGTGTTTGAGAAGCGGTACCGACATCCACAATCCTGGAATCCCTAGAGGAAAACTGTGGTTTTACATGGTCACTCTCTTGCACTCAGTACCAAGCCTTCATCATGTCACCAGCCTGGTGGGAGTCACGCCACTTTGCAGTGAAGCTTGTGCCCCTCTCTTCAGTTATCAGACTCCTGAAGCAGTGCACTCCAAGAAAGCGGAACTTTTCCAAAATTCTGATACTGGATAAAGGAAAAGGGTGAAGCCTGATTCAACCAGCAGTGAAACTTGTCTTCCTGAAAGAAATTTTACACAGTTCTGACAACCTGTCATACCACCATTCAATGGGGACAATGGTGTTGCGCAGGCCTTTAAGTTGACCAGGACTGCTTAACTATACGTACTTCTTGACTTCTATTTTTAAACCTAAACCTCATGTTAAGACCCTAAAGATGGATGTGAGGGTCACTGGAGCTGTTTGCTTTTCTTTCCAATATGGCTATTTTGTATAAATCTCTCTTTTCTACTTTTCAGTATTAATTGTATCTTAAATTGGACTTTAAGGATGGGTGGACAAGCATGTCTTGTTAGGGCCCTATCAGAGTCCAAGCTCTGACCCTAGTTTCTGTAACAATAACTGGTCTAGGTTATAAACATTGGTGTTCGAAAACCCCAAAGTTGGTGGTTTTACTATCAATGATTTTTTTTAATTATCCTTTTATTTTCTGTCTGTTAAAGGACAAAAGAGTCCATGTAGCATGTTAGATAAGAGACTGTCAAAAGTATTTTTACATCAAATTTTACAAAACAGACCAAGCAGTAATTTCAAGAAATTACATGGTAGTTTGTACATGTGTATGGATCAAAGCATGCTGTTGACAAAAGACGGAAAACATTTAAAATCACTTATGTTCCAGTAGCTAATAACAGGCACTATACATGAATAGGCATCATCTCCTTCATGAGCTAGTATATAGAGTTCATTATATATAACATATATTTTATTAAACTCCCACCTTTATTGTTTAAATGTTTTTATTTATCTTTTATTTTGGGTATGTGCACAAGTGTACCATGGTGTACATGTGGAGGTCAGGGAACGACTTGCAGAAGTTAGTTCTCACCTTCCACCATGTGGCACCTAAAGATCAAATTGCTACCAATACACTTGGTAGCAATACTGTTATCTGTGGAGCCAACTTGTCAGCCCCCCCCCACCTTTGTATAAAAACAAAAATGTTATGCAAATTGTAATGTTCATGCCAACATATGAATTTCTCTAAGATGAGTTCTTACAGAAAATAAGAGTTCCTTGAGCTGGGGATGTAGCTCACTTGACATTGTGCTTGCCTAGCATACCCAGGAAGCTGGGTTTGGGTCCCAGAATAACATAAACTGATGTGGTGGCACACACCTGAAATCCCAACATTTGGATGTGGAAACAAAGATCAGAAGTTCAAGACAGGCCCAAGACCAAGACCTTCATTTACATAGTGAGTTTGAGGCTAGAACCTATCTCAAGAAGATGCATAAATATGATAGGCAGGCAGGCAGGAAGGGGAGTATGCAGAGTAGGAGGAAGAAAGAAGGAAAGGAAAGGAATGGAGGATAGCTGTCATTTCACATTAAATTGAAACACAAACACACCAGAGAAGTCATCCATATATGAAATCCAGTAGTAGAGCCAAATCTAGTCCCATCCTGACAAATCTTGCCTCTGCCCAGTTAAATAACGAGCTACACCCAGCACTTCAAGGCATCCACTGTGTCATGTTTTCTTATAGTGGATGAAGTCAATAACAGAATGACATCTAAACATACCCCATGCTCTTAGGGTTGAATGATTTTCTCTACTTTACTTTTTATTAAGGCTGATTTTCTATTTTTATTAAGCTTTCTTTTAAAACAGCCTCCCACATTAATTTGTTTCCCCTATACAACTCATTGCTAGCCAAAGGACATTTTCACTGCAACACGTTTCCACTTTCCTCTATCATTACAATATTTAAAAGTGCATCTCAAAAGCTACAGACTCCAGAAAAATTCTTCTGACCTCTGTTGCAAATGGAAATTTGGGCCATAGGCTATTTTGCTTACCTAATCCAACTTGCATGCATACCTTTTCTGATTGCATACCTATTTATACTTTTTTTTCTGATACAGAATAGATCAAATATGAAACCACTGACTCTTATATCCTTTACATCATATAAAATTTATCTGGAAGGTCTAGGGAAATAGATCAGTCTGAAAAGTGCTTGCCATGTAAGAGTGAGTATTTGAGTTTGAGCCTAAGCACCCCCACAAAAATCTGGTGTGCTGTGTGTTTGTAGTAATAACACTGGGAGAGCGGAGACACGTGGTTCCCTGGGCTCTCTGGCCAGGAAATCTAGTTTAATCAGGAAAATCTAGATTCCGTGACCAGTCTTATACTGAAAAAAAAAGATGGGAGAAACTGAGGAAGTCATGTTTGACCTCCACACGTAGGCACATTGCTGCGTATACACACACACACACACACACACACACACACACAAATTATCTGGATAGCTGAATCTTTCAACTAATTATCACCGAATCCAAGCCAAGTAACATCGGTCAAGCTCTGAAAAATGGCCCATATCAATACATATTTTATGATGCATATTTGTTTCCTAGATATTTAAAAATTTTATGATAACATCAGTTGACCCAGGATTAAAGTACTATTTAGGTGATTCATTGTTAAAGAAAAAGTCTTACAGCTTAATTCATTGTACAAAGTTATTTATGCAAGTTTTTCATTAGCTATTAATATGTCCTCTACAGACTTGTCACTGTTGGTTCATGCCTTAGTTTCTCCATTTTTATGTCACTACTGAAATGATGCAAGCATCTTTGTACAATTCTTACATGTGTTTTAACTGAAGGATCTGTATGTAAAATCCAAGGTCTAAACAGATCACAAACTTCATTTATCTCTCACTGACGCTAATTTTATAAGTTGTCCTCCATTCGTTTGTACATTCTTCAGGACTTGTTTATTCTATGATATGAAAATATATTACACTAGGCACTGTTAGTATTTTCCATGGATGTCCTGCCTTCATCTCTCCATCAAACAGTCATTCATCTTGATTATGTGTAAGTATGGTTCAAATCTGCAGGAAATCGTTAATTGATAAAATGTTTTCAAGTGTAACTTAAACATTTCTATGATGATCAGTGTGTACTTACTTTAACCATCTAAATATCTTCAGGCATAATTTAAGCTGCTCATATATTCGCTCCCTAAAAACGACAAATGACTGATGTAACTGTAGCCTTATTCACTACTGCCACATTTTATAGTGTGAATATGTACTACCCAGAACTGAACAGATCATAGATACTCAGGAGCATATGCCTGCATGCACATTTCTATTCATCACATGCAATGGTGTGATATAAAAATTTATAGTTAACTTCAGAGATTTAAGTATAATATGTTGAAAACTAAGAGAACACAAAGAACTATTTGTTTGCCATCTAATCAGCCTTGCTCTTAATAATACTAATGTAGGTAAATTTATATTATGGAAGAAATCTCATATTTTTATTATTTTTATTTTATGCATATGAAATGCTTTGCCTGCATGTATTCAAATGTGCCCATGGCATGCAATGCATGTAGAGGCCAGAAGAAGTCATAAGATATCCTGTAATTGAGTTACAGAAAATTGTTTGTTACTATGTAGGTGCTGGGAACTGAACTCAGGGCCTTTCCAAGAGCAGCCAGTGCTCTTAACTGCTGAGTCATTTCTCCAGCCTCTAAAATATATTTTATAACTTAGTATTTGAATCTGATTCGTAAAGTCCGACATTAGTGCAGACGAGTGCTATTTTTAAACTGTATGGCTACATAAATATTGGATAATAAATAATACACAATCTGTCTCTTACTATGTAGGTATACTTTTCATATGAAAGGAGTTTGCAAAATGTAAAATGTTCAACAAATATGAATTGAGATACACAATAGGCAATTAATTCAGATTTGTACTGCTAACTTGTGTTATGTATCTAATTACTTAGATATATTTTGCTTATTTCTAAAAAGTTCATGAGGGTCAACTATGTTTCCTGTTGAAGAATCAGTAGTAGAAGGTGGTTGGACAATACAAAAGGAACTTATCAAGCACACAAGTAGTATAAACAGTAGAAGAGTCCTTTAATTCCCTTCATGCAAATTCCAGGGCATCTCATAGCTCAAAGTGGTTATAAACATTCTATTTCTTCATTTAGCAGCTCAGGTCGGACGTCTAGTTGCATGGCTTTTAGGTAGTCCTCATTTGTCTCATATTTAAAGGTATATAAATTATTTCTTTCTCATCTTTGTCAGTATTCCAGCCCTTCCCTTCGATAATCTGAAAAGGAGCAATATATCAAACCTCCATAACTACCTGTTACATGTCAGCAGATTCAATCCTCAGAAAACAAAGGGATTAAAAAAATTATTGTGTCTGTGTTGAGCATGTACAGATACTTTATATTTGTCTTATTTTATCCCATAATAATTTTATACATGTAATACTGTACTTGGGTTCCTTTCACCTCACTCTCTCTCTCTCTCTGTCTCTCACCCCTCCCATTCTTACTGAAACATTTCTTCTTCCCAACAAGTCTTCTTCTTACTTTCAGGTCATTTGGGGTTTGTGTGTGTGTGTGAGTGTGTGTGTGTGTGTGTGTGTGTGTGTGTGTGTGTGTGTATATAACCTACTGAGTCTAATTATGACTGCATTATGAACATGGGCAGGGAGTTTACCAGTGACTACACCACTGAAGAAAATGACTCCACTTCTAGAGCCACTGTTCACTGTACATGATTTGTTAGTTCGTGTGTGGAACTCACATGCCCAGAAGACATAAGCACTTTTGTCAGTATTTCTTGAACAGCATAATATCACAACTAACAATAGTATTTACATTGTGTGAGGTGTTTTAAGTATTCTGTAGAGGATTTGAAGTTCACAGAAGGAAGTGTGTAGGAAAACATCAGATCATTTTATATCAATGACTTAATGATCTATGGATCTTAGTATCTTTGATGATTCTAGAACCAATTTGATCTGGGTCTTGAGGGATGCCTTTATTCATGATTAAATAGAAGGCATAAACACATACATACTTACATAAACACACACATACATAAATATATACATATATAGCAGGCATCCCTAAGAATATAAACATATACACATCCCTCAGAATATATATACATGCCAATATATATACATGTATCCCTTATAATATGTGTATACACATGTATAATGATGTACATACACCCATATATAGATGCATATAAAATGTTAAATGACTTCCCTTTCTATTCTCATAACATCCAGAAGTATGTAATTTAGTCAGTGACTTATTATTTTGAAGTTAAGTTCAGGGCACAGAGAGAAATGAAATCTTTAGAATGTGAAACTTAGCTAACAATATGCTACAACTCTGCCTTTTGAAATATATACAAAGGAACCAAGGGGGGAAACCTTTTCTTCCCCTTCTTTGTATAATTGAAAAGCTTAGATTTTAAGTTCATTTTGGTCCCTACAATAGATGCCAAATTAATTGGACAACTTTAAATTCATGAAACTTGGCAAGTGCTGAAGTATTATGACATAGAATAACCAGCAATATAGGTATACAATTACTTCTGCTAAGATATCTCAATTTCTTCACACAGTTATGATTACACAGGCAGTCTGAGCTAGGAGCCTTATAACATGTCAAAACTCCACTGAAGTGAAAAGTCACAAGGTGTCAGTCAAATAAAGTAAAGGACGGGCAGCTTCACCAATGGCAGAGCACAGCAGTTGCCCAGGGGACAAGACAGCAGATGATACTTTCTGGTAGCACCACTGCTTTTCTTTGGGGATTTCAAATTCAGAACTGATATGTTCTGGCAGGTTTGAGGACCTTTCAACTCCTCCTCTGATTTGTTAATAGACATTTGTTGGCTCAAGGGAAAGTCAGTGATAAAATAAGTACTAAGCACTCAAATCATGTTTTTATATAAAAAGCCAGGCAGACAATATGTTAGCTCTCTTGGTTCCTATCAAAAAGTGTTTTAAAGGAAAGTAAGTCTGGCAGAAAAGGGCCTCTGCTGCTATATAATACACATTCACATTTCATTAGGAGTTTCTGATGATCCGTATTTAGTTATTTAGTGAGGTCTTTTTTATTTTATAAAATTGTTTGATAAAGGTAAGAAAGGTTATTAAACTGCACTCATCAATGGGTATATGCTTGTCTTCATTTCTTTTCCTGTTGTTGTGATAAAATGCCAGACAAAAGCAACTTAAGAGAAAAAGAGTTTATTTGACTCTTAGTTCCATGTTGTTGTCCATCACTGCTTCAGGGAAACTGCAACATCGGGGCTTCAAAGAGCTGGTCACATCACATCCACAGTCGGGAGCAGACAGCACTTGGTTAATACATGCATGTCTGTGCTCAGCTCAGTTCTCAAAATTCAGGATACACTGACTAGGAATGGTACCACCCACAGTGAGCAGGTCTTCCCACACCAAGGAACACAATTAAGATAATCCCTCACAGAAGTGCCTACAGGCCAACCTGATCTAGACAGCCCCTCATTTCGAGTCCCTCTCCAGCTGACTCAGGATTGTGTCACTTTGATAATTAAAACTAACCATAACAATGGTACATTAATGTAATATCCGAATTCAAAACAAATCGAAGGCCACAGTAGTAACTATTCACAGATGTTTTGCATAGATATGCTTCAGGGAAAGGGAAAATTATTTTAAAATAAAAATTAGTGAACTCATGAATATTTTTCCCAGTCATTCATTACAAAAGTCTAGCAAAAAGATGAAAATCACACATTGTTGAGAGTCAATATTGACATACAAACAAGGAAATAAGGCAAATATTTGGGTCAAATAAAATATCTACATAACTGGCTGATTATTCCAAAACAATCTGAAATGTTATTAACATTGTTATAGTAGTTTTCCAAATAGAAAGACTGTTACTGTATCTGTAAAATAGATTAGTTTTAAAGTTTGAATGGTATGTATATGTGTGTGTTTGTGCATATGTATATATGTGTGTGTATAGTTTTTAGACATGTGCAAATGTGTATGGAAGCCAGAGGGGAACATCAGTATGTCTTCCTTAATTACATCTCCACCTTATTTTATACTGAAACGTGTGCATTTCATATAACACATCTTAATTGTATTTAGACCCCTCCTCTCTCTGTAACCCCCGATATACATACTGGATGGGAAGTACCTCACCCACTGAATCATCTTCCCATCCTTGCTATTATTTTAAATGTGGCAAAATCAGATAAATGGCAGGGTTGAGCATCCATTGTTAGTCATATTATTTCTTTGCTTTGTGGCCTCTGTTCCTTTGTCTGTAAGATGGAATCTGCTCACCTCAGAACAAAGTACGTTGACTGCTGAGCTGATGCAAAAACAGGCTTAAAAGAGTTCAGTACAAAGTGAAGAGATGCTGATAATCCATCCAAGAGAAAGCACTTTAAGAGACTGTAGTAGGGGTTCATGAACTGATGCCTTTAATTCCAGCACTTAATGCACAAGCAGGTGGATCTCTGTGAAATCAAGGCCAGCCTCTGGTTTACATATGGAGTTCTAGGTCAGCCTTTTGAGGCCTGAAGAGACCATCTCCCTCAAAGATTTTCACACCTTCAGAGCAGCACCACATTGTATTTACTCTGTTTCAAACAAGGCTTTTGATTACTGCCATACTGACTTTGAACAATTCTCATTAATATACCTCTTTTGGAGTTGTAGAAGTGAATCAGTTGTTAAGAGCAGTGATTGCTCTCATAGAGAACCCTGGCTCGAATCAGATCATCCACACAGCAGCTAACAATTGTTCTTAACTCCAGTTCCAGGAGAACTGACATCCTCTTCTGACCTTCAAGGGCACTGCCTGACACAGAGGCACTTATATGCATCCAGGCAATATACTCATATACATAAAATAAAAATAACAGATAAAATATTTGAATATACCTCTGTCATTTCAACAATCTCTCTAGCTTCTGTGATAGATGGGGGCAAAACAGAGTAACCAGTTTTTTTATAAGCTAAGAATAGCTAATCATGTCTTTTCTCATTTCTGGATTGCCATCCCTATTTTCCGTTGTGAAACTTTCAAATTCATTTCAAGATAATTCTAAATGATCACCACTCCAACGCAACCATAATAGGCCTCCAAGTTTTATAACCTATATGTATTTGTAAAGCAATATTTTTCTTTCTTTCCATCAACAGAGAAACAGCAGATAGGTGAACTTTTCCTATGAGAAGATTATCATATAGTTCTCAACTGGCTCACAACTCAATAGCTTTCCCAATGAAGTGTCTAATATTTGAAAAGTTCAATTGGATAAAAGACTAGAGTTAGGGCAAATAGAGTTAATTTGTACAGATGTCATTTAACTTATGGCCAATGACTTCAACAATTGCAGCATTAATTTTATTGGTTTACTTACCAATCCACTAAAATAAATAAATAAAAACATTAAAATTTTATTTTTCTAACTGTAACATAGTCATGATACTTCCAAGGCTCCTAAAATGATACTCTAAAGTGTGGTGCTCTGGCAAGCTAAACACTTTAAATTAAAAGAAACTGGAAGATCTTAGAAGTTTCCTCAAAGCTGAGGTCTCGCTGAATGCCCATCTCTCTCTTCCATGGTCAAGTACAGAGAGAATGCTCTGAACTTCTCTTATCTGAATGAAAGACATTCTAAAGGAAATCCAAGCATATAAGTTTCTTGGACTCCCATCTACAAATTTTGTTAACAAGGCAAGTTTAATTCACACAAAAAAAAGAGATTATAAACAGGTCTTCACCTATTTGGACTATACACATCATCTATTCTTCTAAGAATACCACCTGGTAAATTTTATTAGTATACCAGGACAACCTCTTTCTCTTTGTAGCCTGTACATCCCCTTCATGTCATGTATCACCCTCTCCCTCAGAGTTCAGAACTCTGTCCGAGTCTATTTTCTACTCTTAGGGCCTGCTCTTTTTTTCTACCATGTACTATGCCTCTAAAACCTCCTACAGCCTCTACCCATCATTTTTCTCTCCTTTATGAAGAATTTATCTAAACTTCACCCATCTGGCTTACCATAGAGATTCTATTCTAGACTGATCCCATGCACATTATTAAATGTTTATGTTTTTCTCTTGTCATTCTGTTTATTGTCTGTTTACTTCAGAAAACTCAAACCTTGAAAGCAAGAGAGAGAATTCCCTTTTTCCTCTAACAAGACAAAAGTCATTAAAAATATTTGAGCATAAGATGAAACTTACAGATGCTACAGAGAAGTATAATTTTTAAATAATGGGAAACAAAGAAAGACAAGGCAAAAGAAGAAAATTAACTAGGAACAATGACACACACATACACCTATATACTTACATATGCAGAAAATAAAAGTTAAATGCTAGTGACACAAAACTATGCTGGATATTATAGAGAATGAGAAACCAGGATAACTACCAAATGGTGTTTTCCTTGTTTCTAAGGTATTGTAAAATAAGTATCCTGGTTAATTTTACTGTCATCTTGACACAAACTTGAAGTCACCTGGGAAGAAGGAACTTCAATTAAAGAATTTCCTCCATCAGATTGGCCTGTGGCCATGTGTGAGGACTCATCTTTATTGATGTTTGATGTGGTAGGGCCCAGCCCATTGTACATAGCACCATGCCTAGGCAGGTACGCCTGGAATGCATAAGAAAGCTAGTTAAGCAGAAACCTGTAAATGATCCAGGAAGTTGTATTTCTCTGTGGAAGTTTCTGCTTTATCTAGGTTCCTATCTGTGGTTCCTACAGTGACTGCCATTAAAGACGGACTGCTGGAAGCACAAGCTAAGATAAACCATTGCTTCCCCCAAGTTGCTGTTGGTCATAATGTTTTATCACAGCATCGGCAAAGCAAAATAATACAATAACCAAGGGAGTGGAGAACACATATGCATAAGGTTTAATACAACTCGGGTTTCAAAAGAAGGAAAAATTACTTATGTATACTGTTCTATATCAGGGCAAGGAAAAGAACATGAGATTTTGAGACAGCAAGGTCCACTCTCCCATTATCATTAAGAGTCTCACAACCCTATTCAGTGCAGGTGAAACACTTAGAATTCAGTGCTCATCTATAAAGTGAGGTTTTTCTACAGGATGCCAAGGATGCTTGGAATATTCTATATAAAGTTTACCAAAGAAGCACACTTCGTAAATCAGGCGGTAAAAACAGGTGGAAGGGATTCTCATGCAGAAATTTTAAAAAGAGGGCATGAAATGATTATTGACAAACAGTCAAAAAGGAAATTCTAGGCAAAGCATGTCATGTACAAAACCCGAGAGTCAGAAATAAGAGTCCTCAATTAGAAGTAAAATTCACAAGTACAGTTGGCAGGAATGGGGGCTTGCTCACACAGAAATAACAGTAACAGGAGAAGGTGAGGTCAGGAAGCTCGCCTGAAGGCTGCACAACTGAAGGAGTACCCAGGAGGGAAATGACCACAGGGATGTGAAGAGTGAGCAAACAAATACATAAACAAAGCAATTTTTCAAAGGTCGAGCAAAAGAACAAAGAATGAAGAGCAAACCAAAGTCACAGAAAGTAGAAAGAAAACAGTCCCTGGATTGATAAGTAGAAACAAAACCGTTGGGCAGAAATGACTGAGTGGTTTAGAAAACATGGGTTGAGGTTAAGGACAGATAAATGTTCAGAACTGAACATTTTTCTGAATCAGAGCCTTTAGTACTGCATCAAAATGGGCATTTCAAGGTCATTTCTCCAGCCAAGAAAATTTGGTGTCTTCAAATGTTTTAGCTGTGATACTCAGACATCCCCAAGCAGGTGGAGTGTAGAGCAGGGAGTGAAACTGTTAGAGAATTCTGATGAAATACTTGTCCCCTCCTAGCTCAAAACTAATCAATTGGTCAAAAATTAGATTTGTTCAGCAGTACTGAATATAATGCAATCCCAACAATAATTATTATCTTATCTTGGCTAATACTTATGGATATATTCTAGGAGCTAGGCACCATGTTATGTTTTAAAGGCACTATCTCATTTACTGCTATCATGAGATGAAAAATGTAGTTGGATGTGAAATATCACAGCCGATTGATGCCTTGGTTGCCAGTTGGGGGCGTGATTTGGGGAGGTTGTGGACCCTTGAGGAAATGAAGTCTCATTAGAGGAACTAAGTCACTGGGGGGCAAGCTTTGAAGTTCTACAGGATGGCTGTACTTCCTGTTCACTCTCTGCTTCCTGACTGTGGATGTACCAGCCTCCTTATGCTCCTTCCCAACCATAATGGACTATACAGTGGAGGGGTCCACGCTAAGTCAGAATAAATCCTTCTTCCCTTAAGTTGTTTATTGTCACGTGTTTTTGCTACAGCAACAATAACAGCATCTAAGACAATGGAACAAGATGAAGATGGTCAGAAATAAGTGATCATATCCTGTTTGTCCACCAGATACAGGAAATCCAGTAATCTTCGCAAGGCTCATTATTAGACAATCAGGTACTAAGGTCAAAAGGATACTTTTCATGAGCCATTACTACACCAGGAATTCTAGATAGACTGCATCACCTCACACAGGCAAAGCCAAATGAAACCACAGCATTAAAAAGAAATCAGGAAATGTAAAAATGTGAATGGAACTGCCGTGCATAAAAGCTAAATGAGGCAGTATAATAGAACACATGCTCTCAAACCTCCAGCTTCTCGTTTTTACTCCATAATGTAAACATAATATTACTACCTGCAGGGTAGATGAGGAACAGCTGAGGACACTTTAGTTCTCATGAGGAATAAAATAAGGACCCATCAGTCAACTGTATAATTAACTAAAAGGCTTCTGTTAGAACTGTGGGAGGTACCCTTGCAGAATGTGATTACTTGTTGGTGAGGTATCTTTCTAGTAACTAAATGTAAAAGAAAATAAAATAACAACATCTGCAAAAATATGCCTGGTGGTTCTCTAATTAATGATCAAAAATGCATTTACTTCAGCATAATTTCACATTTTTATGTAAAGTCTTATTTGATTGTAATTAGTACAGACTACAGAACTTAATTAGGACTAATCATTCCTTAATGCAATCAGAATCCCCAAAGAACAATATAAACAGATTTTTATTGGTATTAGTGATGCAAACTTGCAAAATATAGCACCAATTAACCCATAACAATGCTTCCAAAATATAAAATAAAAATAAATTATGAGCACATTACTAAACAGTTTCATGAATACACTAAGAACGCTAGAGCAGTGCTAATAACCAAACCCCACAGGGCCTGTCTTCCTTCTTAAAGGCTAAAGATAGCCATGCAGCCACAATTTCAATGCATATTAAAGTATGTGATCTCTTAATGAGATGAAGTTTTAAATGATCTTCCAACGCACTGCAGATTTGATAATGTCAACACAGCCACTCAGTTAAAGTCTGAAAGACAGGAAATGTACAGTTATGAGATTGCACCACAAAATTCCCCTTAAATTTGAAAAGTTAAGCAAGGGCTTCTAAACCCAGAAAAAAATTGAGAGAGGATTTGGGAAAGACTGCTACTTTGCACTTTCAGAGAACTAGCTCTCATCTCCTTCTTGTCCATTCCTTCTGAACCATCAGCTTGTTCCTTCAGAGAAACAGGTAACCAGAATCTTCAGTCTGACATTCCTATTGCAATTTATGAAAAGATAATCAGTGGGACTTGTCTCCACGCAGAACTATCTAATGAAATCCCTCTGTTGGAATTGGAATCCACCCAGGCAGGCTGGGAATACTGCATGCAATTAGGGTTGAAGCTCCAAATGCTCTCCATCCATTTCCAAAAGGTGCCAAATTGAATGTGTTAGCACAGGATGGATTCCCTTGACTGAGCCCTGCAGGAAAACTTGAAAAATACAAATTGGCATACGACTCTCACTGTACCAAAATTACTTTCCAGCTGGGCCTTAGTCAGACGGAGAAGGAGAGGTGCAACATTTGAAATATTTAATCTAAACATGCGCTCACATTTCCTGAACGTTGGGAGTGTCCCTCACAATGCTGCAGATTCACAGCAGCTTGTGCCCAAAACAGATGCCAAAGTCATGAGCTAGGAACAGCAGACTTTCAGACTTGGGGAAGGAACTGATCTCTTACCTGCTGATGTAATTGTTCACTATTTCTAGAGTGAGTTGAGACCAGGTCATACTGGTGCTAAAAAAGGCAGCAAAATCACCACTACGTCTGGGAACAGCCGGACCTCTGATTTCAACCCACCATCCTGAATGACTTTCTCTTCAAACTTCCTAGGTTGCCTCTTGAAACTACACACATGATTTTACCAAGTCCTGGCTTTTATTTTGAATGTGGGATCCATGATTCAGCAGAAGTAACTAAAAGGATTCATCAGGAATATCTAATATCCTAATATTTGTTAGGAACAGCTACATGGCTTCCATTTCAGTTACTGTTAATCCTGTCATCTATTTTTTTGAGACAGTCTCTCACTGGCCTGGAGCTCACCAACTAGTCTAGGCTGGCTAGACAGTGAACCCCAATTGGCTTTTTCTAACCAATTAAAAGCACTGGAATGCAAAGCAAATACCACTGCATCCATTTTTTTTATAGGAACTAAACTCAGGTCTTTGTGTTTGAAAGGAAAGTACTTTACCAACTGAGCCTTCTCGTGGACCCTCTTAAGCTCCCATGGCTGTCTTAATGTGACGTATGATCTTTTCAAGGTAGTGCTACATTCTCGTAAAACTGTTGAAAAATCTGGAGGTAAATTATGGAGTCTCCACAAAAGAAATATGGAATGTAGCAGTAAACAGGAAAAACATACAGAGTTCACAGCTAGCACTTGGCACTTCCACAAAGATGGAGGGATGTAATCCTGAGCAGGATCTTCATTTATTCTTAAGACTTGGGTAGATGGAGTGTGCGTGTGTGTGTGTGTGTGTGTGTGTGTGTGTGTGTATGTGTGTGTGTGTGATCATTTCAAGAACATAAACTAATAGATGATAATAAAATGAATGCCACTAAAATGAATTGCTTCTCTTAATACCCAACAAATGTGCCTCTGAGCTTCTCAAAATTGTGCTTCTACTTCTTAAACACAACTTCCAGCTCTCAGAATCTCAGGACTTGAGAACCTAAGACTTGAAAAGAGCCTCCGCCAGCAATTCTCTTGTGTGGGCTCAGGCTTCCAGTAAATGAAAGCCTGTGCACACACTCATACTAGGAGGCCACTCTGCATTCTAAGCTAGCAAATGCTTTTGCTTTCAAAACGGTGTTTGTGGAGCCCAACATTCCACCTCACTTCAGGAAGGCTTCTAACTCCCACATGAGACACCATATAGGTCTCCCATTCTCTGTCCTCTCCTTCCACAGTTGAAGTAAGAATAGCATCTGTACTTGTCTATTTTAGTGTGAGTAACAGTTGAAACTTAACTTATGGTACACTTCAATGTACAGAATCCATACACAAAACAAACGTAAGACAAAATTGCTAATAACTGTATCTCTGTCATTTAAAATTTTGGGTTTCTTTCCACTTTCAAGATTATTTTAGGAGTTAAACTTGGTCTCTGAAAGGATAAACTTTAGGCTTTCAGGAGTTTTAATGCACCTTTCCAAAATGTCATCTTGAGAGTGGTGAAAAACTTAGATGGTGTTAAGGCAATTAAATGAGGTCCTTAGGTTTTGCAGGAGTCTTTGGTATATATCTTCAGCTGACCCAGGTCTGTCCTGAGTAACTTATGCAATTGTCTGCTACAGTGTCACTAGTGAAGTCTGGTCTTTTCTCTATATCAAGGCCAGACTAATGGATTCAAATAAATGGGGAAAATTTTATCTTTATTGAACAATTTTTCTAAGTCCTGATGTAAGGTTTTTTTTTTTCCTGCTCTATCTTAGCCTAGTTTTTTTTATTTTTTAAAAAATTTTATTTTGTGTGTTTTGCCTGCTTGTGTGTAAGTTAATCAAGTGCCAAGCAGTTCCTGCAAAGGCCAGAAGAGGGCATCAGATCCCCTAGAACTGGAGTTACAGAGGATTGTTTACTGCCATGTGGGCGTCTACAAGAGTCCTCTACAAGAGCAGTCTGTGCTCTTAACCAATGAGCCATCTCCAGCCTTTCAAAGATCACAAGGATGTTCTGTGGACCCTGCCTTAAGGGAAGCACCCTGCAGCCTATGCAGAGAATTCTAGGCTTTGTGCTCAGTTTTCTCCTGGACCTCCAGATTGACACAAGGGGACCCCTGAATTGGTCCTGTTACATCAGGCAACCAGACTAGTCATGGAGCCATTAACTCATAACCTCTCCATGACTGAACCTTTCCACCCTTCAGTGACTGAAGAGAGAACATGGCACATGTGTGTTCTTCCCTCACCGCTGCTCTTCCCCTCTTGAAATACTCCGGATCCCATCACTTGCTCTTCCAGGTTCTGGAGACCCCTCTGGAATTGAACACCAAAGGGTGAAAGTACTAGTTTTCTTAGTTCATCTTTTTTTCTTCAATATATATTTTATTGAATTTTTGTGCATTTCATACAATGTTTTAATCATATTTAGACCCCTCCCTAGCCTGCACGACCCCCAGAGCCTGTCCACAGGACAAAGGTAATTTTTTAAACTCTCTACATTTCATTCAATTTTTTTAAAATTCCAATAGATATTTTTTAAGGAGTCATTTATTTCTTGGTTTATGTGCATGTGCCTGAATGCATGTGTGTGCACCACTTGCATAGATGCCCTTGGAGGTCAGAAAATGCCATTGGATCTCTTGGAACTGGAGTTACAGGAGGTTGTAAGCTGCCTTAAATGAGTGCTGGGAACCAAACTCAGGTGCTCTGCAAGAGCAGCTAGTGCTCCTCCCCTCTTAACCTGCTGAGTCATCTCTCCAACCCCAATTAAGATCAAACTTAGGATATGATAAGGCCATACAAAAATCAAGCATACAGTTTGCATAAGATATTATATCATTTAATCTGCAGTTGTGAAAATCCATGCAGATCTTGTCTTGTTTACATTTGGATTTTAGAAAGAGAAATTAAATGCCAATAAAAATTAGGTAAGTGGGATTTTGACCAAAGAAGAAAAGAAGAAAAGGAGGGTGGGAGGAGACAAAGGAAATGAAAAGGGGAAAACAGTCCTCACAGCAGGAAATATTCTTAGCTTGACACCTCGCCAGCACAATCTATTTCCCTCCTTTACTTTGCAATGAGCATGAGGCATGGGATTCAATTGGCAGTGCTAGGAGAAGATCTTGGTCTAAAGAGATAGCAATCATATTTTCAGACTTGTTTTCAAGAAAAACATAAGGATAAGTAGCAGTATACATTTTCAGCAATATATGCTTAAGAAAATATAACTTCTGTCGCTGCTACAAAGTACAGGAAATAAAGATTATCAATTCCCCATTTACCACAGTCTGTGGCATTTAACTCAGTCTTTCATCAGAGTGACTATAGCATTTTACAAATAAAAGTAAAAGACAACCCTTCAAACATTTATTCACCTTTCTATATATTTCTTATAGACATGTGTTTTAGCATATGACAGATGCCACAAGTGCCCAATGAGTACTGAGTGATTAATGATTAAATTATTTTATTTAAATCAGCAATTTGTGCTCTCAGTATGCTTCTGAATAGCATGTTAGAAATGCAATCAGACTCATTTTATAGTAAATCAAAATAGGTTTCTATGTCCTTCCCAATTACATATTGAGTTGTGAAGTGCAGTCTTGAATTGGCAAGCCTTACGCATACAAACAGATCAGAGAAAACAGAAATTAGCACTACAGAGGCATCTCTGAAGAATTGTCTACATGTGCGGTATTAATATCAAAAATAGTGCAACTGAAAATAACACTATCATGTATTAATATGCTGCTGTTGAGAAATGTAAAATGTTATATGAGATAAAACAAAACAAATAAATATGAGTCCTTAAAACCTTTAGTAGAAAGATAACTTAGTAGATCAAGGGGTAAGAGTTGGCAAGCCTTCCCCTGCAGGACTCACAGCTATTGGGTCTGACTTCAGGTATGATGTGCTCTGCTGTCGTTACACTATCTATTAATAAAACCCGGCATTAAAAATAAGTAATCCGGGAGAAAATGCTTCTATGTGGAATGTAGAAACCTATTTGCAGCAAACTGTTCTCAGTTTTCCCTAGATTACAAGAATGAAAGCATACATCTCTTTCTTAGGCAAAATCTGAAAGAGATTTGATTTCTCCTTAAAATAATGAACTCATGAGAAGTCATTATTTGCCTGTCTCAGACTTCCATTTCCAAGTAAGGGGAAAAATTGTGACTTCAATATTGATTCCTGTCATCTATCCTCAAGAAGTATCCCCTTAGTTAGGGTTTATTCCATTTCAAGAACTAAAACATACTCAAATTAGTTCAAACTAAAAGTAGTCACGAGAGCTGGACAGATAGCTCAGCAATTAAGGGCACCGGTTAAACTTGAAGAGAACCTAGGTTCAATTCCCAGCACTCACATGGCAGTTAACAACTACCATCTGTAACTCCAGGTCCAGGGGATCCAACACCCTCTTCTGGCCTCTGCAGGCTTTACATGACATGGATGCACTTATGCACATGCACTCATAAACATAAAAAAACTTTAAAATGTAAATAAATAAAAGTAGCTATGTATTGGAAGAATCATGAGACCAGAATGAAACCTAGGCAGAAATGTTTGCTTCCACAGAAATCAGAGGAAAGAAAGCTTAGTTTCTCTTTCCAGTTCTCAGAAACATTGCGTTGCCCAGTGAGCCTCAGCTTTACTATTCCAATCTGACCTCACTACCTCTGTCTCATCTCAGGTTCCCCGCTTCGACGGCACATCATAGTCCACATTTGTCTGCAAACTTTCCTTTCCATCCTCCGGTCATATCCCACCAGATTTTGTATTGATTTAGCCATTCTTTTCTTTAGGTTTTTTTTAGTGTGTGTGTGTGTGTGTGTGTGTGTGTGTGTGTGTGTGTATGTGTGTGTGAGAGAGAGAGAGCGGATGCCAGAGAACAACCTTGGGTTCCACCATGTTTGAGATGGCTCTCTTGTTTTCCACCACTGGATACTCAAAGCTAAGTGGCCCCAAAACTTCTAGGGACTCTATTGTGTCTGCCTTTCATCTTGAGATTCCAGACTACTACTATGTCAGGCTTTACATGGGTTCTGGGGATCTAAACTCGGGTCTTCACAATTGTGCAGTGTGCACATTCTCCATAGCTTGAGCTAGGTATTCTTAGCCATGGAATTATGGGTTGAACAGGATTGATCCTCTTCCAATATTCCAGGGGCCAGCAGTGTTTGCCTATGGATTAACAGCTAGTGGTCAACACTTAAACTAAGCTATTAGAAAGTCTCCAGAAGACAATGGATTGTGAGCAAAATGCAGAGTCAGGCTCGCTCAGATATCAGGAAAGGCACATGCTTCACCTAAAGATCCACATATCAAGCAATGCTTACCGACTGGTCTTCTAAGCCACAGATGAATGCAACCAAACATTTGTATTAGCCTGTTTTCCATTGCTGTGGTGCAAAACAGGTCAAAACCACCACGGGAGGAAAGGGCTTCCTTCATCTTACTCTTCCAAGTGATAGATCATTCCTGAGGGAAGTCAGGGCAGGATCTGAAGCACAGACCACAGAGGAATGATGCTTACTAACTCCTTTGACCTGTGCTCAGTCTGCTTTCTTCTACAACCCAGGACTGCCTGCCCATGGCTGGCACCTCCCACCGTGGGCTGGGGCCTCCCACACCTCTCAACAGTGAACAAAATGTCTCACTGACATGGCCACAGGCCAGGCCCACAGAGGACATTCCCTACTTGCTCATCCCTCTTTCCGGGTGTTATGGTTTAAATGTGAAATATCACCCATTTACTCATGTGTTTGAACACTCGGTCCTCAGCGGGTGGTATTATTTCGGGACGATGAAGACCCTTTGAGGCAAGCATGAGCCACTAGGGATGGGTCTAGCCTTGCCTCCAGTCCCATTCTTGTGTTCTGTGTATCAGTGTGAGCACAGGCTGTGTCACAAAGCTCCTGGTGCCTCATACTCCTGCCAGCATGCCTTCCCCAACAGGATGGACTAATAGTTCATGAGAAAAAATAGGGCTCTCCTTCCTTAAGATGCTTTGGTCAGATATTCTATCACCATAATGATAAAACTAGTATAGGGCATCGGTGAGCCAATTCAGTGAGTTAAGTACTTTCTATATAAGCATAAAGTTCTGAGTTCAGATTATCAGCACCCATACAAAAAGCATGGTGGTGTGCACTTGTAATCTCAGCATTGGGAGGCAGAGACAGAAGGATCCTTGGGGCTCGCTGGCCAGTCACTCTAGCCAATAGGTCAGTGAGGGACCCTGTTTCAAAACATAAGGTGGAGGACTAGAGAGATGACTCAGCAGTTGAGTGAGTCCTCTTGCAGAGGACCTGACCGAGTTCAGTTCCTAGCACTGACATTGGACAGCTCACAACCAACTCCTGATCTAGGGAAACAGATGGATTTGACCTCTGCAGGCACCTGCACTTACATCCATGCACCTCCCGCTGACACTGACACTGACACATAATTTAAAATAGTAAAAATACGTATTCAAAATAAGGTAAGTCAAGCATGGTGGTACACACTTTTAGTTATAGCACTTGGGAAGCAGAAGCAGGTAGAGCTCTATGAGTTTGAGAGTAGCCTGGTATAACTAGCGAGTTCTAGGTCAGTTATGGCTACATAGCTAGGATTTGTCTCAAACAAAAATAAACAAACAACAAAATAAGGGAGAGTGACAGAGGAAACACACAACATTCATCTCTGGCCTCTACACACAAAAACAGATATACACCTGAACACACACACATACACCCCTCCATTAAAAAATGAGTAAATTTGGAGGGACTAAATGAAATAGCATAGGCACCCAGGAATTCTCAGTCTATCATTTTCATATTGTCAGTCTAGCGTCTTTATAAACTTCTTCATAATGACCTCTCTTTCACAAAATAACCAGTTTAAACCTCTTCTCTTATGATAACTTTGTTCAACTATGTATTTATCTCTATACACACCAAGCAAATCCCTCTTGCAACAACTGTTTCCTAGAGAAAAAAAAAACCCACAAGGATTAAAGGATGTGGCAATGGTTCATTTGACCCTGAAGCAGAAACATGATGAAAGTTGCAGAAATAAATGGAAAATAGTTACCTTTGCTATTCTCTCCAGTTACAATCTTAAAAGCTGTATTTATTTCATTGTTTTTTATGATGCATTATACATATTACATTTAATACTTTATACATATGTATTACATATACTTACATATGTATAAATATATTTATGCATATATTAATCTTGAGCATATGAGATGACTCTCTCTCTCTCTCTCTTTCTCTCTCTCTCTCAAGGATTACAATATCTTCTCAGGGGGATACTGAAGTAAGCAGAAGACTTCCCACTAGGTCCTAAGACTTAATGTTCCCACCACAAGCTGGGGACCAAGCCTTTAACACTTGAATCTTTCAGGGACAGTGTGATGATGAATACTATCAATCTGACAGCATCTAGAATCACCTAGGAAACAAATCTTTGGTTATGTCTGTGAGGTAATTTCTAGATTGGGTTAATTGTGGTGGAAAGACCCATCCTAAATGTGGGTGGAACCATTCCATGGGCTGAGGTTCTGGGCAAAATAAAAAGTAGAAACTGAACACCAGCATTCAACGCTCTCAACATCCTAATTTGGGATGCAAAGTAAGTGGGTGCCTCACTCTCCTGCCACCCCCACCATTATTGTGTACACCCTCAAACTGTGAGCCCAAGTAAGCCCTTCCTCCCTTAATTTGCTTTTGCCAGGTGTTTTGTCACAACAACAAGGCTGAAATATCCAGTCACTCAAACCACAGCCATCTCTTTGTATCAGAAATTCAAACTAATCTGGTCTCTTTGCTAGCTCTAGTCAGCAAATGTGCTTAATCTGGGCTGTCACATTGGCTTTCATATCCCTGGCCTTGTGGTCAAAAATAGAAAAAAACTAAGTATCACTTATTGGTATCACACTTGGCTCCCTTTCTCCATTGCACTTGCACAGCCTTTGTGGGCATCTCATTTTGTGTACTTTGGACTGTGCTTTTAAGTCCATGTCATTATCTCTATGGAGATTTTGATTCTGGGAGGAGAAACACAGTGATTTAGATAGATTTTTTTTTATCTCCCATAGATGTATCATATTCAAATCGAGACCCACAGTTAATGTGTGACACTAAAGATGACAATGATAAAGTACCTGGTGATTGTTCTCCCAATCATCTGAAAGTCCAAGGCCTTCTTGGTTTCCAAGTCTTTCACTGACTTTCCCTAATTATTCATGGCTTTCTTCCTCAGATTATGAACCATTTATGTGGCTCTATTTGTTATATAACACTTCCTACTTCTAGTTGTACCTATATTTCTACCTTGAGCACTTTCTCATCATTTGTCTGAGTATTTTCTCTAGTAAAAAATGGTGAGTAGAAAGATGAACTAAAACTTCTTGATTACACTACTGATAAGAAGAAATGTAGAGATAAGGCTAATAAAAGGAGAGCAAATGGGCTGCAGAGATGACTCAGTGGGAAAGAGTTCCCGCTGTTGTTGCAGAGGGCTGGAGTTTGTTCCCCAGCATCCATATCATGTGGCTCACAACTCCAGCTCCAGGAGAACCAATGCTTTCTTCTTGCCCTACAGGAACCCCAAATGCACATGGCATTCACTAATCCAGACATAGGCACACATACACATAAACAAAAAAAATAACTATTTTAAAAAGAGACCAAAGATTTTAGGATTCATATTTGTTCTTTCTGTGGCCTGGTTCCTCAGATAAAGTTGATCATGTGCACTGCCGGTGACACATGCAGAGTCTTGGACATCCCACATGCTGGTCTCAGGTTTACTCCGTTTCTGAATGTATGGAAAGATGAATTTCCAGGATGTGGGATGTACTTATATAGGACAGGACAGAAGTGTCCAGGAGTCGTATGACCACACACAGGGCAAGTCACAACCAATGTCTTGAAAGGTCCTCTTCAATTGTCCAACTTTCATTTTCCAGTCCATCATTTTGCAGTGTTTCCTTGAATCTGTCTTTTGGATGGAGTCTCAAGCACCTGCTCCATTGCCGGGAGACTGATTTAATAGCAGATCAATAATTAGTGAGCTCTCCTTCCTGCATCTTGTCTTATCCCATTGTAGATTCGTCCCACACTCACAAGTAAATTCTATGCACTCAATCTGCCTTTCAGATCTCCTGCAGGAAGAACTCATTGTAGAACTACTGGTATGCCAGAAAACATCAAGTGTTGTGTGACAGCATGCTTTGGACTTAAACATTTCCATGTTGGAGGGAGGTTCCCTAAGATTCAGGAAGTTCCTACCTGAAACATTCCATCCTAGAGAAAGACTTCTTAAGACTCAGGAAGCAAAGAATTCACAACTCCCAGAAAGTTTCTGAAATTTATCAAAGCTCCTTTCTCTTCAAGGATCTCTGGAGAGACTCTCAGACCTGTGGCGCTGACTGCAAGTCACGCAGAAAACTCACCACTGCAGATTTTTTAAGTCATTGCCAATGGCGGGGTGGACTTTTTAGTGAAACAGTGGTGCTGTTTGAAAGATTGGTGCTCCTGTAAGTGAACCCTAACACATACTCCTGTAAGTAACCTCAATAAATCCATTGGTTTTCCAAGTTAGACTTTGGTAGAAATGTTTCTTGATCTGTGCTCAGGGCCCTACATGGAGTGAGTAGGCATTTGCTCATGTCTTCCAGAAATCACAGAACAGCAATACCTACTTGTAAACAAGTCACTTAATGGGTTCTCTTGATTGCCAGAAAGCAAAAATGATACTTTGACATAGGTGGAGACTCCCTCAGATCTACCACATCCTTCAGTCAATACAAGCTTTGCAAAGAGAACAAATTTATGTAGGATGTTTTACTTATTTAACTGTGGGCCCAGGAAACTTCAGAAGAAAGATTATCGTGAAGCAAAGAGGGTTTGGCCAGGCTTTTTTATCTTGGCCGGTCTGAAGTGTGTCTTTATTGCTGTATCAATCAACCAAATTATTTCTTCCAAGTCTGAAATTAAGTTATATATTGGTGTGTTGGACAAGCGAGACAATGAGGATAAAATTTTAATTTGTTGGTGCAAATGTGACTCTGTAGCTTAATGTGACTCCTGAAGAAGTCTTTGTGATCTTCATCATGGCAAAATAACAAATGGAGGAGCTGGAACCTCCCAGAGAAATACCATTTTAGGATCAGACAAGCTTCAGAAAACCAAACTGATGTAGTTTGGCATTCAGAGTTGATGGCCCTGTGTTACAAAACACTCTTGACAAATTTAATTTGGCCGTGGGGCAGTGGTAAGGAAATAAGATAATTTGAAAGAAAGAAGAAAAGCAAAAGAATTAATGTGATAAAGGAAATGGCCATGAAGATATAAAATAGTCAGGCTAAGTGAAACCTGTCATTCATTCTCACTACCTTATAAATGAATAGCAAATAATACATTTTTTATAACCAGGGGCTGGAGAGATAGGTCAGTGGTGAAGAGCTCTTGAAGAAAACCCTAGTTCTGTTCATATCAGGTGCTCTCAATCATCTGTAACTCCAGTTCCACAGGATCTAATGCCTCTGTCCTCCTTGGGCACTTGTACTCACAGGCACAAACCCACACAAATGCACACATGTAGACATGATTACGAATAAAACAAATTGTTAAGAAACACCTACAACCAGGTAAATGTGCTCTGTCCTGGGACAATGGGCCCCAGGAATGGAAGAAGAGGAAGCATAAACCTCCAGTGTCAAAGTTTTCTGTGCTTTTTTGATCCTGGCAATAGGAAATAAGTTTCCATTTCTTTGTGAATGTCTGTCCCCAGCAGTATGTTTCTATTTCTCCAAAATGCAGCCCATTCCTTGTGCAGGGTGGGTCTCTCAAGACCTGTCACACCACAAAGAGCAGAGGATGTCAGGGCACCCACTCCTGCTCCAGCCAATCAACAGTTAAGGAGACAGACCCAGTCCCTCTGTGGAAGGGGCATATAGAAACCTTTAGCACAACAAAGAAAAGGAGTGAAGAGGAATCACTAGATAGGACACCCTAATCCCAATAAAAACCCAAACCCCTTTAGAGTCCATGGTCTCCCCAGGTCTGGGGGCCCCTTCTCCACTCCAATGTCTGCCAATGAACTTTCACTGAGTGCTGAGCTGCTCTCCTGTCTTTAAACACAGTATCTGACTGAAAAAAAAATTGCCCACCTCCTATCAGGATCAATTTGCACCTGCACCAGTCCCCGGCTATTCACATGCACTGGGAATGACTCGGCTTCCACTTGGTTTTGCTACTCCGGAGCAAAAGTAATGTAGGTTCAGAAAGCAAGAGGGAGACCTCCTCTCCCTACCACAAATCCGAGTGTTAGTCACTCCGGACAGCACAGATGAACTTAAAGACGGAACTCTTTGTCCCATTTAGTCAAGTCATCTTTGTCTAGATCATGGTTGACTTTTATTTTACATTCTCATTATTATCAAAGAAGTCTATCATCCTCATGGCCAAGCCACCTTTTACTTCCTTCACAATAGCAGTTATGGAAGAATCAATCACTCTTTAGTCCCTAAATGCTGAGCTATTTATGACTTGAGATCCTGTCTTGCTGTTTTGCACCACCAAAGCCCAGCACATAATGCCCCTAAGAAAAAATAGAGTTAAAATGTTAAATTATATACCTAGTACTTTCTGGAGATGGAAAATGTGTAGTTTGTCTGTTGGATTTGTTCTGGTGCTTTGTATTAAATCGATGGCCACCCTTCTTTAAATTTTTAAGTATTTAGCTCCACTCACATAGACAACGGACAATGTTCTTGTCTTGAGCGCATCTCATTCTCCTGATTCACTTGCCGATTTGTGCTCTAAAGCCACCTCATATGTTGAGTAATGCATTACTTCACGTCTAAATATCATTCATTAAAAGGCAATTTTAGTTTGTGAAAACGTTCAATGCTCATAAGAAATGTCATTGGCGAGGCACTGTGGTGTGTCCTCACCAACCTCCTCAGCTCAGACACGTTATTAGAGAATGGAAGAAAAAAAAAAAAACGCAAGGATATTTCCCTCATTTCTCAATCCAGCATATTTAATGTAGAAAGCTGTTATAAACTTGTCCTGCATTGCAGTAAATGTCTTATGAAATCGGGCCATTTCCCCCCATGTTTTGCAAAGCACCTCCATCACGAGTAATTAGTGTCAATGACAGTGTTTCTCGCCCCACACTGCAGCTCGGCCCATCTGCCAGCTGTCCTGTAATGCCTTCAGACAGTCCCAGGTTCATCTGCTCCCTGCCTAGTGTGTCCCTCCTGCAGTTCTGTCCATCTGCTGTCTTCATCACTCTGACCTTTTAAAGTCCTGTCGATTTTCTGACTGCCGCCCTAGCTCAGGAATCTTTGATCACCTTGGGCTGACAATCATCTACTCTATCAGCTTGTTCTAATAGCCCAGGTTTCTGGGCCCAATGGCCAATCTATCTGACAGTATATTTGTCTCTCACAGTGCAGAAGATGGAAAAAAAAGCACTTCAAGATATTACAGACTTAGCAGGACATTGGGAGAAAAAGCATTGATGAGGAATCTGAAGTCTGTATTCTTACTATTGACTCTGCTGTTAACTAACTAGACATGTAAACTTAGAAATCTCAGAAATGTCAGTGATTTCACTCTGACTCGGACTTCTCAGCTCTAAAACAAGAGACTGGACAACATTAGTAACAAGAACACTTCCAACTCAGTGATTTAAAGTCATAATCATTTTAAGTTAACTAACTCAATGGGGACTATTAAATAAAAAAGAAAGATAGTAGATGTGTGACTAATAGGACAGAGGTGTAGAGAATGAAGAGAGGCAGTGTCCTGCTAAGAATCAGCACGTGTGAGGACTGCGGATGTAACTCACTTGGTAGAGGGCTTGCTGAGCATGCACAGAGTGGGAGGTTTGATCCCCTAGTAATCCATAATCCTGAAGCGGTGGTATACACTTTTAATCCCAGCATTTGGGAGGTGGAGGCAGAAGCACGAGAAGTTCAAGGGTACACCAGCTAACTGGGAAGTTTGAGATCAGCCTAGAATACACAGACTCAGAAAAGGATAAAAGGAAAAAGAATTAACCTGTGAGACAAGCAGAGGTTCCCTGAGCCCCCAGCAACAGTCATGGCCATTGTTACCTCTGAGTGGAAACTCCAGCTTCCTCTACAACACCCAGGTTTTATATCCAGCGTTCAGAGTCAGGTGAACTAACTTTAAATCAACCATCTCACTTTGCCTTTCCTCCATGGCTGTTTATGGTACTTGCAATAAATTCCAAGGGTCCTTCCCTGGCACCCAGCCTCTTTTGATCTTGCGTCATTCTCTCCCTTAATGAGTTGCAAAACTGATCTCACTTGATCTTTCAAACATGCCAAGTTTGGCCAACCTACTTCCATCATGGCTTCTGCAGCAATGTCCACGAAACACATCTCACGTGACTGATTTCTTTATGGGACACTAATTTCTGTGTCCTCATGGTGGCTTTTTCTGTCACTTATCTGTATTAGTACTAGATATTTCTACTTCTCCTCTTTGGTAGATTCACCCCTATCTGAGCTTACACTCTATCTTGGCATACCATTTATCTCTCTCCTGTGACTTTTGGGGAGCCTGTGAATACTGGCTTTCTATTTGTCCCTTTACCTTTTTCATCTAGAATAATAAAGTTCAAATTACCTATGGAACAGAGGTTATAAAGCAGATTTTGAATAGAAAACAAACAGAGAGTATCATTAGTCATAAAGTGAAATTCTCAGACCCAAAGTAGAAATTCATGACAGGCTTTTTAAAGTGGTGAGCAAGAGTTTGGAAACTAGAAATACTTCCAAAAGGTAAGAAAAAATGAATAGTATGTGACCATCACAAGGACATTTGTTCCTGAAAGTTCCCCATATTAGAAATCAGTAGTTTACTCACAGTTCAATGGAATTCAACCTCTCCAAGCATCATCCTTCTCAAGAGACTACTTGGGATGTGTGTGTGTGTGTGTGTGTGTGTGTGTGTGTGTGTGTGTGTGTGTTATGTGTATGAATATATGTGCATGCACGTTTTCATGTGCATGTGGAAGCCAGAGGTTAACCTCAGATATTGTTCCTACAGGGATGCCATCCACTTGAGTTTTGAAGCAGGTTGCCTGACTTGTCTGGAGCTCTCACCAGCTCAACTAGGCTGGCTGGCCAGTATGTCACAGTGATCTGCCTGTTTTTATCTCTCCAGTGCTGGAATCACAAACATACTATCACACCCAGATTTTATATGTGGTGGATAGGCTTGAACACAGGGCGCATGCTTGTAAATTAAGCACTTTACCGATTGAGCCATCTTTCCAGCTCCCAGAAAACATTTTAAAGAAGTTTCTATACTTTCTGTGGCAGCGTTGGAAGATAATTCACATTTGGCTTTGTTTGTAACTCTGTCCAACACCAGTTGCTTCCATATCAGGTAAAAATAAAAATAGAGAGCCTAGACACATGCTGGTATTTAGCATAGTTATTATTCTGCCTCCATGTCTAGACACAGCAAAAGCCAACTATGGACTCCCAGATTCATCTCGATTTTCTCAGATTAAAGACACTGGCAGTCTATGGAGACCTAAAGCACTTCAGAGATTGCACTGGGCTGGAGGTAAGGAAGGAATTTAATTAAAAAAAGGGACCTTATTGCTGTGATGAAGAGGTCTACAGCTGGTTTATAATAGTGGCTAAACAACTTAGTAAATTCTCTGTTATTAAATTATACGTTTAAATAGGTAAACTTTATGCAATGCCAATTGATTCTCTGCAAAGCTCACTTTTTAGAGACATGGTCTCTTGTATGTCAGGCTAGTTTGACTTGCTCGAAAGCTGAAGATGACCTTGGAATTCTGATTCTGCCTCCACCTCCCAAGTCCTTGCATTTCAGACATGTTTAGTTTATGTGGTGCTGAGTCTGCAACCCAAAGCTTCTTGCATGCTAGGCAAGCACTGTACCAACTGAGCTGTATTCCCACCCAGGCTCTAAAGCTTGTTTTTGTTATTGTAGTAGTTGCTGTTGTTTTGCTTGTTGGGTTTTTTTTTTTTGAAACAAGGTCTCTCACTGTGTTGCCCTGGCTGGTCTAGAACTCATTCAGAGATCCATCTGCCTTTGCCTCTTTTAATATTTTATTTATTTTTTAATTTTATGTTTATGAGTGTATTGCTTGCATGAATGTAAGTGCCGTGTAACGCCCACAGAGGTTAGAAGAGGGCGTTAGATCCCCTGGAACTGGAGTACAGGTGGTTGTTAGCCGCCATGTTGGTGCTAGGAATCAAACCTAGGTCCTCTTAACTGCTGAGCCATCTCTCCAGCACCCTGTGTTTTGTTTATTAGATCATCTGTTTGAATTTACTTAGTTGTATTCCTCTCATTCTGTTTCCTCAGTTTCAAGGCAGAATTCCATATAAAAGTATAAGCTTTTGTTTTCTTTCCTCTCCCTAGTTTAGGGGTATGAGAAAGTCTTGGCTTAATATGTTGCCAGAGGTTTCCAGGAGAGGTAGTTTCCACACCAGGGATATGCTATTTATTCTTTATTATTTCAAACAGATGATCGGGTATGAAGTCTTTGGTGCCTATCCTATACTTTACTAAATGCAAATAGACACAGTAGGTAGCGTATGTGAAACACTGAGGGGATATTCCAGACCAGGCTACAATGAATCTATCTGAAGTCTAAGGTCAGAATCTCAGGCTATTGTGAAAGGCTGGTGACAAAGAGGAACTTCATAAGCCCCTGGAACTGTCCAGCAACCCACCTGCTATCCTGATTCATCCACCCACCTGCTATCCCAATTCATCCAGTGGCTATGGTTGCCTCATTCATCTCGCATGTGGACATAATTTCTCACTCAATCTTTAACAGGGCCTGTGTTCCTGACTTCTCTTCAGTGTTATACCTGTTCTGTCTGTGAATCACTCTAGGTTCAGATTCCTTTTTTATAAACCTTCTCTACATTAAGGTGTTAAATAAATGGACAGTCTGGGGTGATTCTTCACCATGGAACTACTATAGCATTGATAACCTTTCCCACATATGGCATCAATATTTCATTCTGTAGATATCACAGTCATCTTCTCTGCCTAAATGACTCTGCAGAATGCAAAAGGAGGGGGGCCTCTTTTGTGTTCTCTGTAGCATGTACCTGACAGACAAGACCAGAGAATTAGTTGTGTTTTCTGTTGCTATGACAAAAACACCAAGACCAAGGCAACTTTTAGAAGGAAGAGGTTATTTGGCTGTGGTTTCAGAGGGATGAGAGTCCAGTACGGCAAGGCAGGAATGGCAAGAGGCAGCCAGGCAGCTGGAGCAGAAAACTCGGCATGTACATCTTCAAGCACAGCAAGGAATCAGAGAAACAGACTAGAAATGGGACACAGCTATGAACTGTTAAAGCTTGCTGCCAGTGACATGCCCCCTCCAGTATGGCCATACCTCCTAAAGATTCCACGACCCTCCTCCTCAAATGGCACCACCAAATGGGGACCAAGTGTTAAAATACTTGGAACCTATGGGAGACACTTCCATCGAAAGTGCCACAACCAGGCTATCTGAATGCCAGTGTGACAGATGACACAGAGCATATTAAAGTAGTGTCTCAAATATTGTTATTCTAAGTCTTTTCATCTTCAAAATGCAGGTATTGGTAACAACCTCTCAGGGCTGCAGAAAGACAACAAGATAATACTAGGATGCTATCCTAATGTAGAAGCTGAATCTGGTGTGATAACTCATAATCAGTAGTGACTGTCACCAACACCTGTGGCCACTTAGATGACATCCAGTTACCCTCGACACCCACTAGTCAAGTTGTTAGTGTACTGAAATAACATTGGTTCCTGTTTCCAAAATTGTCAGCTATCCAGGAGTCATACTTCCTTAATGGCGAGGGCTGACAGAAATAAAATTTCTGTGATGATAAGTTTAGAAAAGAACAGTCTCTGTTGTTGGCAGGCATGGTTATCTTCCCTGCAGCCCATGCTAATGTTCAGCAATCTGATTCTGAAAAGCATCAGGGCATTTGACTTTTCTTTAGGAAGTGAAGGAGAAACATTACAGCTTCCTCTACATTTGGAATCCAATGTTGTTTGCTATTTGCTTCCAAGTATCTGTTTGTTTCACATCCTGACAAGGAGATGGACTGAAAATACCTTGGAAAGGGAAGAACTGAACCCTCATCACACTTAAGGTCTGCTTGGAATTTCATCAGATTTCCCTCTGGGTGGTTATCAAATAATCACACTATATTCAAGTCTTACTGTCAACATCTTCATGTCACATTTTCCATCTGGTGGTTTCAGTCTCAAGGACTGTGGATTTATTTATACTTTACATCTTATAAAAACAGTTCAGAGTCTGTGTTGTTGTTCAATAAATTTTTAATTTCATTGATTGAAGTGTTTTGACTGTCCAGAAATGTCCTATTCTACGTGGCTGTGGTAAAACTACCCTCATGAATTTCGAGTGAGCAAACTGAAAACCCCTGAAAAAATAAACTCACCACATGAGCTTATCACCTCAAAAATATAGCACAGATTTTTTTATTCATCTGACAGGCAACATTTCTCTGCTTCAATAATATTTATTTTAAGATATAATATCTTTATTTCTTTAAAAATTTCATACAGGCAAACAGTATGTTTTGATCATATGCACCTCCCATTCCTCCCCTAACTCTTCTTGAATTCATCCCAACCTTGCCATTCCCTTTAAACTTCACATTATCCCTGTTTTTCTTATAACTACTGATTCTAATTTGTGCTGCCCATATAGTTTCATGGGTGGAGCATGGTTGACCTACCAGGGACTACATGCTTAAAGAAGTCTAACTCTCTTTCTCTAAGCAGTCATCAACTGTCAATGGCTCCTCACAGAGGTTTGGGGCTTGTGAGCCCCTTCGACTTCTGTGTTGGCAGCTGACTGGCTTGATCCTGGGCAGGTCTTATGCAAGGTCTTACACTCACAGGCCGGGCTGGCCTAAAACTCACTGTGTGGCCCAATCTGGCCCAAAACTTTGTATGTTGTAGAAGTTAGCTTCAAATTCAAGGCAATCTTCCTGCCTCAGCCTCCAGAGTATTGGGATTACAGATGTGAGACATCATCCTGTCTGACTTTGCTTCAGCTTTTAAACAAATACATTGTCCTATAATAGCAGCTTCTGTGACTATCTTCCTAACTAGGTTCTGAGTTCCTTAACAGTTAAATGCCACCAAGTTCATCTTGACAACCTGCAATATGCCTGCTGCCTCCTTGTAGTGATTATGAAGTGCTCTGCCACAGGCTTGTGACAGACACTGAACCACAGCTGAGAAACATGTAGTCCTCCCAGTCATGGCGTTGACAGGTCAGCCAGTAAGAAAAGGAGTTAGATAAACTGATGATTACAGAATGGTGTGGCAAGTGCTACAACACGCATGTGAGTGTGTAAAGAGTGTGTAAACACATCTATCAGCCAAGTAGAGTCATATAAGGTTTTCCAGAGATGGTGACTGTAAAGAGGAAGCATGCTCAGTGAACCAACAGAAGACACTCAGCTGGGGACTGCTAAACTGCTTTTATGTTTTGTTGCATTATATCCAAGATAGAGTTTTGCTCTAAAGCCCAGGCTGAACTTGAACTTGCAATCTTCCTGTTTCAATTCTATGAGTGCACAGGCAACAACACAAAACTATTCTAGTTAATGTAACTTTCATTAAAATATAAAATCCTTTGGAATTATGAGCTCAGATGAAACATTATCTCATGATACTTTAGGTAAAATAGTGTCCCATATTAGTACAAGCTATAGAGATTTAATCATGAGAGGAGTCAGTGATGAACATAATGCTAACTTCTGGTTTCAGCAGGCCACTATGTAGGAATCAAAGAGACCAAAATGGATATGAGGCCAGTGAACTTTCAAGGAACTCAAAACCTTCCTGGGGAGACAAACCCTTAAACCACTGACTACAATATACTCATTTCTTATCCAGTGACTACCACACCACCTGGGTGTGAAGAGACTAGATTTTATGAGTTTCCTCCACAGAATTCACTCACAGGTCGTTCTAGCTTAGCTGCTTTGATAAAACACTCTGACGAAAAGCTACTTGGGGAAGAAAGGGGTCATTTCAGCTTATGCTTCCAGGTAACATGCCATCACCAGGAAGCCGGGCAGGAACACAGGGATGGAACCTGGAGAACCCATGGAGAAATGCTGCTTACTGGCTCTCTTCGGTTGCTTCCTCGTGCAGCTTAGGCCCTTTTGCCTAGGGATGTTGTTGCCCACAGTGGAGTGGACCCTGCACAGCAATCATCAACACTGTCATAGACAGAACCATAAGTCAACTTGATTGAGGTAATTCTTCAAGTGAGATTCCGTCTTTCCAGATGACTTTAGGTTATGGCAAGTTGACAATAAAAACTAACCATAACAGTGGTCACATAGAAAGGACACTCAAAGCTTCAGAGAAAGGACATACAGCCACCCTTCAGAGAAAAATGTCTGGAGTAGAGTTAAACCAAAAGTCAGGGTAATAATGAAGCAGAATAGAAAAAGCATTCATCTGGATTATTTAAGTTACCAAATATTAAATCCCAACTAACAAATACACACCACAGGATCCAGATCAGCACTCAGCAATGTCTTCATGTCAGGTTTTTCTGTTCCTTTTCATTAGCTCAAACTTTTATGAGAAAAAACTAGATGCCTCAGATCCAGCATCCACTGGGTTCACAAGACTCAAAACCAACAGTTATTCCTCTATCAAGCATGAAACCTACATCCCAAAGAAACTTCACAATCACAGCTACATAACTGTCACTTTAATCAAAGAAAACTATGTTCGCATTTTTCTTATATTCCAATATATAGTGTAATAACTGAAACTTCTTATAAATGCAAAATGCTTTATTTTGCACAAACTATATGAAATATTTAAAAATAACAGTCACATCAAAATATTACAGATCCAGCAATACTCAATACAAAGAGTGAGTCACTGCCAGCAGTGGGATGAAAGTAGATGTCATACAAGCTTGATAAACACTCATTAAATTCTTACATTAACTGCAATGAAAGAAAGAGCAAAATCTAAATCATCATTACTTAATCATTTCTAGTTAGTATAACTTTCATTGAAATGTAAAACCCTTTGGAAATATGAAGTTAGAGGATGCATGACTACATGATATTTTAGGTGAAAGAGTGTCCCATACTAATAATTCAGGAGACTATGGAATTAAATAACTACCTTCATCAAAATTCCACCCACTGACCAGTGCTCTCCAGAAAGCCAGAGTTCAAAATTATTGCCCTAAATATGAAAACTCAAGGGTGTTACTTTAATGAACTTAATTATGCAAAACAGCAAATGCAAGAACATACTTGCAAACAGCGATTTGAAACAGATGGGTGATTACAGCAGCTTGCCACAGATGGCACAGCAGCACAATGTATTTTTCAAGTTTGGTTTTGATCAAAAAAGTAAATTGAAAACAGTTTTCTACCCGTACAATAATAGGGGAAATATGTTAAAAACTTGGAAACCCATTTGCACAAATAATTTTCAAAAATGATGAATTTTCTTTCTCCTGTAATGACAAACACTATTTCAAAATAAAAGACCATTATAAGGTGGGGGAGTACATAAAAAAGATAAACAAAGGCATTTAGTCTTGCAGTTTAACCTATTTGCCAAAGTGCAAAGTCAAAGTAGAAATGTTTTCTGCATTGAAAAGCCAGAGGCATTAGACAATAGAAAAGAGCCCCAAGTGTGAATGCTGGGAAAAGGAGGGTGATGTAAATTATATACGTGAAAGGAAATAGGGTCAGAAGAGAAACGAGCAAATCTGCGTGGCCAGTGCTGCTCAGCTCCTAAGCAGAAATCAAAAGGCTGATTACTATGAAAAGCAAGTAAAGAGGGAAGAAGAGCAGTAAAGCCCCCACACTTGCACAGGTCCCTTACGTTGAGCCAAAGGAGTGAGAGGAATGGAGGACAAAGAGGGCAAGACTGGAGAAGACAGGAAGAGGAGAGTAAGGGGCATAGGAAATGATGCCATTCTAATCTCGGTGCAACTTATAACACAGACATTACCACTAAATTATGATTCAGTTTTATTGAGTAGAATAATGAGAAATCTTATAAATAAAAATTTCTGACCCTAATGATTCTCAGACTTTGGTATTTCATGGCATAATATTGGGGTTTTCTAGATAAACTCGTGTCCTAAATAACTATCTCTTTGCCCCACAAACCTTGACTTTTGGAATAGAGTGTGAAGCAAACACTGACCCCGCCCCTCAAGTAACCACAGGGATACAGCATTTGAACCACCATTTTAATCCTTAAGGCTATCTCGCTGATGTGAACTAGCCTTAGACCCAAGTGTATTTAATGTTTGTGAGTTGCCTGTGTATTTTACAAGGTTACTCCTTCATGACTTGCAAGATAGCTCAGCAACTTAAACACCTTTCAGTAAAAGATTGATTAAGTATCACAGAAGAAGCTTACAAATATAAGGATATTGCTTCAAGCTTGGATGTCAGGTTAAATACTTGTTTTATTTCAATATTATTTTATTAAATGCATATACCAGATGTTGATTAAAACATCAGACAGCTCTGATAGATCTTTGGAGTGTGGAAAAAATCAAAGTTTTTTCTTCATTTCCTGCCTATTTCTGAATCAGTGGCTTTTGTCTTATTTTTGTCTTTGCTGGTATTGTCACATTTCTAAATAATATTTATACTTGTACCAGTTATTCAGCTATATTAGACATCATTTGCTAATATCCTAAATATATAGTTCTCAATGCAATGAACATTTCCTACTCCAAGTTGTATAGAAATGCTGGGTGCCTACTCAATACCTACTTTTGGACTAAGAACCTGAGCCCATTACAGTTATACGTTCTTCACAATGATTGAACTTTAAATATAAATGTGGAAACAAAGCTGCTTATAGAGGCTTGAGGGAAATCAGCCCAGGAGGTGCTGGGAAAGAGTTTCTACATTGTAAGAAGAGATACCAGAAGAATTGATTTTAATTCGTTTCTGGACATAATCATTACTAGATACAATGGTTGAAACTCCTGCATCCATCTTTCTATCTGCCACAGGAACAGAGAGGAAAACTACAAATTCTTAGACATGAGGATGCCAACCCTTCCAGCATTGTGACTGTACTTTCCATATATTTATTCTTCTTAACGTACTTGACCAATAGCCCTCAGTTTCTTTCTCTGTTGTCCAATATGTCGTGTGTGTGTGTGTGTGTGTGTATATGTGTGTGTGTTTGCAGTTGTTAAACCAATGAGTCCATGTTAATATTTTTCATCTATGTGATTTTGTGCATTAATAAATAGCAATTACATTTACATTTCTAATAATATTTCATATTCCTTGGAAGTCAAAATGTTCCTCAATTTTGTTTGTATGCCTGTGCCACTTAGTTCCTGTAATTATTCCTTCCTCCCACGTAGCCTTTGACTGCAATTTCCACCTGGTACAAAGTGTCTAGAACCACTCAGTCAGTGAATATCCTGCCTGACACACTTTGGAAAGTGAATGTTTGTGTCATTAATGATTATGTCAGAGTTATAGGCATAAATTGAGACTGTACTGAGAATAGGAAGACATTGTGGCTCCACAAGTGCATGGAAAGATCTATTAAGCTCCCTCCACAGACCCTTCTTTCTCCAGCTATTAGATTAGCTACTCTTTAGACCGTTGCACACCTACACTTCTATAACTTACCTTCCCCTATCGTCTCCTTAGTGACCTTACTATTGCTGTTTTAGATAAACCATGTAGATCACCAAGCATTCCCTTCATTTAGGCAATGAAAGTTTTCTAGGAGCTTCTGCTCTGAAACTACTAGGTTATGTTAATGAACAAACTTTTAATTATTTTGATGGGATATGTCATTCATTAGCCTTCAGGAAAACATAATTTTTAAAATTTGGAAGTGTGAAAGTCTACTTTACATTTAAATTTGACAAGCTGGCTAGAATATTAAGATTTCAGAGGGTTGTGGATGTATCTCAGTGGGTACAGTGTTGTCTAGCATGTAGGTTGCCATGGGTTTGATGCCAACCACTGCATAATCTGGGCATGCTGACACAAGTCTGCAACTCAGCCTTTAGGGGGTGAAGGCAGGAGGATCAGAATTTCAAGGTAATTAATTCTCATGTTTTTTGTTAATGTTTATTGAGTTAGAGGCCAAACTGGATTCCATTAGACCCCATTTAAAAAATAAAAAGATAAAAATAATTTGACACATATGCCCCCTTACTAATCTTGGGTTTCTATCTTCATAAACTCATTCTGAACAGGAAATATTGTTAACTGAAATGCATGACTGTGACTGTAGCTAACTGCCTAGCACACGACACACTGAAGACCATCAGTTTTTTCTCGTAGAGATGAGAGCCTGATCCTGGCTGCTGGCTGGTGCCAGGAAAGTATCATCTGAAGATCAACAGCCTAGGAAAAAACCCGAGACCAAATACAGTTTCTAGTAAATGAATATTGCTTCAACAAAATTTTGTTTTTATTTCATTATCTCTTTAACACTTCATTTTCTGCCCCCTTATAAAATTCCTATTTGTAATTCTTTTTCTGTCTTTTAAGTTCATTTATCTGCTATGGATAATCACATGTGGTTGTTGTGCCATACATGAACTTCCAAAACATTTATTAGAATACCACTGTGTGTGTGTTCTTGTGGGTGCACATGTGTGTGGGGACCAGAAGAAATACTCAGGTGTCATTTCTCGGTGCTGTCTATCTTGCTTTCTGAGACAGGATCTCCTGCTGGTGTGAAGTTCTCCAAGTAGGCTAGGCTGTCTCATGAGCCCCAGAGATCCTGCTGTGACTGCTTCCCCAGCACTGGGACTACAAGTACACAGGCACACCTTGCTGCTTCCCTGGTTTCTGAAGATGGAACTCAGGTTCTCTTGCTTCTAAGTCAAGCACTTTACAAACTGAACCATTTCTCCAGCCTATTAGAACAATTTTCTGCTTCCTTAGATTCAGCTATATTTCTTCTGTGTATGCATTTTAATTATTTTGCTGACTAACGATTTTTATAGAGCAAACACTAATTTCCCATGGCCATATTGGATCTATTTGTTAGATTATTTTCTTTGTGGTGCATCAAACCCCTCTCCAAATGTCCTCTTCTGCTTTTCTTCTTCCTACCAGTGATTCCTGGTATCTTGCTGTCTTTAAACACACCCTCAGAGCACGATTGGCTTTGCCTTTTTATTCCGAACCATTCTTGATATTAAATATTTCTTGAATCAATTTCTCCATTTCCATTTACTGCCACAGTTTAGATCAGGTCTTCATTTTTTCTTGTCCTGACTGCTGTGGAGGCTGATACCTGAACTGCATTTATTTTGCATAGACTGCTTTACTCACATTTATCTAAATATTAAGTACTTTCTCTCTCCAAGGAGAATATTTTTATGTTTTTCTATGCCTTAAGCTCTAATAAAGAGATCACAAGAAAGACTAGTTAGAAATTATTCTCTTATCTCCTTTATTACCTGTCTGTATCCATTCATCTATCTGCTGTCTATCGATTATTCATCCATCACATATCCTTCCATCGTTGATATACATTCTATAGATTTTTATCTATCAATTTATTAATCATCTATGCTTTCATATTTTATCATCTATTATCTATTAGCAGTGATCTGTCATCTGTTTATCATCTCTCCCTATCATCTATTAATCATCTTTGTACCCATATATCATATATCTATCTGTCAGTTATCAATTATCAATCTATCACCTATCTATTATTTATTATCTATCTACAATCATCCTCATCTGTCTATGATCTTTCCCTTTATCCATTTGTTGATTTTCTATTTGTCATGTATGTATGTATGTATGTATGTATGTATGTATCTGTCTGTCTTTCTGTCTGCTCATTTAACATAGCTCCATGTATAACCTATCCATTCATCTACTATCTATCTATTTACCCATTCAGCTACGTGCCATGCTTCTATCCATCTCTTTTCCCTCTTTCTTTTTATGAAACTCTGAATCATTTCTCATGACTTCTCAGTCACCCCCTGCCTCACATTAGCTCCCATTTCACTCCAGTTCAACCTATATCTCCATTTCCATTGTAAGCTCCTGGAGAAAATAATGCTGCTTATATTTGATTGTGTCCCACACAATTAAGCACATTATCTTGCAAATGGGAGGCAATGAGAAGAGTTTTCCTTGGTCAGTAATTTGAAAAAAGTGAGTGTCATGAAATGATACCATGAAGGAATGTTTCAGGCCTGTTGGGCACTTCTCTGTGGCTCTGATATAGACGTGGTATGCTCACAATGTCCACGACATTCCCATCGCCCTCCCTGATTTTCTCTTGCCACACTGTTCACCATCGTCTGTTGTTTCTTTTTTTATTATTTATTCTTTTCCTTTTTTGAAAAGTTCATACGTGACTGCACTGTATTGCTGTAAATTTTTTTAAATTAGATGTATAGAAAATTCTGTATAGGAGAATTCCCAAAAGCCCGGCTCCATGCCGCCTGGTCTGGAGCAGTCTGCCGTCCCACCTCACCCTCTCTCCTTTATGACTGTCTACGACTCTAGGTCTTTCCTCATCATTTGTTGCAATTATTCCTAACTTTGCATTTGAGTAGTTTCTGTTTTTCAGTCTTTTGACTTATTCATGTTTTGGAAGATATTTGTGTATTTATTTTATATTGGTAGATATATTCAAGAAAGAATACATATTTACACAAGTTTGATGAAAAATTATGGAGGGAGCACTTATCCTCAAGGGAGCATTCACTCATCCTCAGCAGTAGGATGCTGCCTCTAGTGCCTGTGCACCTTCTTTATCATGCTTTCCTTCTAAACTAGAGGAAAATGCTTTCTACAATGTTTGCAATAATGTTTTCATTTCGTCTCTCTACAGTGGCCCCTGATGGATGCTTCCCCAAAGGAAACATCTGGGGTTTGAGCCTTATGTAGATTCATGTAAATGAAATTAGACTGTATACACATCTTCTGATATTTATTCTTTCAATCCTTGTGGCGTAAGATTCATCGACACCATGTGATATTGCTGTATGTATTTATTCTGAGCAACCGTCTCTGGAATATTTCAGTTTATTTAAGCCATTATACTCTCAATACATATTTAGATTCTTTCCGTTTTTAATATTACAGACAGTGCTTTCCTGAACATATTTTGAATATAACATGGTAGGATTTGTGTGAGATTCTGTTGGATTTGTGTCTTGGGGTGGATTGGTTGGATGTATATAAATTCAATCCATGATTAATGGCAAGGTCTTCCTCAAAGTGATGAAGCCAGGGCAAATTCCTATCAAAATTACTGTATTAGCATCTACATCAACTTACAGCATAATGATATGTGGTGTTTTCAGGGTTGTGTCTGTTTATGGGTCTCTGCACATGAGTATAGTATCCATGGAGGCCAGAGGAGTGCATTAGATCCCCTGAAGCTGGAGTTACAGGTGGCTCTGGAACCCTTTGAGAAATGTGCATACAGTATCTGAACATTTGTGCATGTCTATACCTGTGAGAAGCATGGCAAAGTGCACAGTGCCAGACAGGAGAGACCTCTCTTTGAGTGGTTGGTCAGAGTAGTCCAGAGACTTCAAAAATAACAAAGGCTATTGCCTGAGCTCTTACTTGTTTCCCAGACCTTGAAGATAAGATCCTACTGCTAAAGACAGGACATAATTTGGACACAGAACTTGAAGCAATGGAGCAGAAACTGATTCAGAAGCCTTCTAAATGAAGTTTAGCTCTTACAGTTCTAGAAGATATCATAGCTACTAAGGGAGAAAATCAATCAATGGTCCAACCCAGCCCTAAAGCCTAATAACCACAGTGGCTGGCACAACAAACTACCTCTCTTGGTGCAATAGTGACACTATTATCTGGGGAATAATCAACAGCTATTTAATTGGACTTAACACCTTTTTGATGGGAGTAAACTTATTGGTGGCACTCAAGCAAAGTCAAATATACCTGGCTGAAGAGGTCACAGATCCTAGAAAAAACCCTATCTCTGTCATATCTGTAGAAAAATGAAATTTCTTATCATATGTCTAATATGAATTCTTATAGTTACAGACAAGTATACCATACACCCCATACACCACTCATCAAAGAAGCTTCTTTCTGCAACACATGGAGGCTACTGCAGAGTTGCACAGCCTGTCACACACAGAGAATATATATCTGAGAGATGCCCAGTTCTGGGTGACACATCTCCATTGGAACCTCTGAGACACCTTAGGCTCATGGGACACAGAGGAACAGGGGATAGACAGAAAACTAGTGCATCCCTTAACTCTCACCAGTGAAGCTTCCATAACCAGCAGAGTGTTATATACACAGAGGGCCAGAACTGGCCAAGTTTTAGAGAAAAAGTGACTGCAGAGTGTTTGTCTCTGGATAGGACTCCTATATTAACCCCTACCACCTCCCCACCATGGTTCAGGGACCATTGCGGAAGATGGGGAGGAAAGATTGTAAGAGCCTGGGTTGGTTCATGAACATAGGGAAACAGAGGTTCAGGCCACTGGAAGTTTACACATGTGAACTTTCAGCGATGGTGGTGTGAAGCACAAGACTCATACCAATTTAATCAGACAAGGGTCCAGAGTGGAATGAAGAAAATGAGTACCTGCCTGGCCCTAACCCGGAAAATGCTGAAGACTGATTACTAATGGGTGAGGGAGAATAGACCTTACTTATGATCGCTAGAGAGGCTGACCAGACTCCAGTGGATGAATTTGCACCAAAGGACATTTAGCTACAAATGCTTGACTGGCAAATACTTAACATGTATGGTGGAATACATGAAGTCTGGTAGCGGATTGGGTAATGGATGGGGGCGGGAATCTAAACTTAATTAAGGACTGTTGCATGAAATGTACAAAAGCTCAATTAAAAAATTAAGAAAGAAAGATACAGTTGTAATTTTAGTTGATGTTTTTCTTATTACTGAGGAAGTTAAAGATATTCATATGTTTATTGACCATTTAGATTTTTTTCCTTTTAAAGATTTTTGTTTGTCTACTTTGTTTTCTTTCTACTACTTATTGATTTGCAGGGGATTTTTCTATATTCCTGGGGCAAGTATACTGTTGGTTATATATGATGCAAATATAATCTCTGTATGTATGTATTTTTATTTTCTTTAAAACACGACTTCCTAATTTCAATGACAAACATAAACAATTTATAGTTAGCACTTCAAAATCCTATGAAATCTCCTCCTTCCCTGAGGCGATGCAGATGGTTTCTTCTATTACTTTCCAGGAGCTTTTAATACAAAAGCCTCTAGTCCTTCTTTGATTTTTGTTTAGACTGTTAGGTAGAAGACAACAGCCTTTTAACTCTTATGGCTTCCCCTGTAGGTCCCTTTTCCTCTCATCTGTCCATCACTTTGCCAGGAGACTCACATTTCTAAAACTACTTGAAGAACTTGTAAATGAAAAGGATACAGCCAGTTCCCCAGCAAACAAAAGACAGTAGGTAAAGACCATGCCTTACAATATTTTCTGCTTCATGGTGCTCCAGTGATACAAATAATTATAGCAATGAATAACAGAGCTGTGCGTAGCCTACTCTCTGTATTTAGCATAGTAACCCATGTATGCATGTAGTCTAGCCACCAAAATGAATCATTTACCGCTTAAAGAACATTCAAAAAGATCCAGTTCAAACTACAAAATACTATTGCCTCATTCTTCTCCATAATTCTCTCATCCTGAGGTCCACTCAAAGCGTCCCACCACAGCTTACTCCCAGTAACTCAAGATGCATCTGCTGCCTGACACTAGATGGGCCTGGACTCTTTCCTCTTCTCTTCTGCTTACTTTGTTCTTCTTTACTTCGCTTGGGTAACTCATCAGGTTTCTCAGCAAAAAACTGCCTCTGTGCGTGTGTGTGTGTGTGTGTGTGTGTGTGTACATGCACATTTGTGCATGTACATGTGGAGACCAGAGGTCAATGTGTAATATCTTCCCCAGTCACTTCTCTACATTATGCTGTTGAGACAGGATTTCTCATTGAACCTGGAGATCCTGGATTCAACTATCCTGGATGGACTTTGAGCATCAGAAACCCTCTTGCATTCATCTCCTCGATATTGGTGCTACAGGCATAAGTTGCCTTGCTTGGTGTTTGACATAGGGCTGGGGATCTGAACTCAGACAACTTGTGCAGCAAGCACTGACTGGGCCATCTCCACAGTCTCCAAATGTCTAATTTTTCTTACATGATTGTTTTCAATTAATTAATTCTATCTGAAAAAAATAAGATGGAAGACCTGGGGTCAGGGAAAAATCATAAAGCTAACAGACCCAACCAGCCAACCAAAAGTCATCCAAGGAGAGTAGGGACTGGAGAAAGTTGCTGAACAGACTTGCATCTCTCCCTCTGTTACAAAGTTATAACTGTATAATACTTTGGCCTCCAAAAGCATCTATTTCTGTACTATGGTACTCAGTAATGTAGACTCTACTTTCCATTTAGACTGCTCCATTAATACTTTTGTTTAAAAAAATGGTAGTATAACAAAACTTAAATTTAAAAAGAAGTCAAACTTGGAGTGTTTCCTTTTACTTTCTACCTTTCAAATCTCGTATGTTTTGTAACTACAAATTTGCTATTCTCGTAAGAAAAGTGATAGACCACTTATCTTTAGGACATTTTGTTTCTCAGTAGGACTTTCTGTTTGTTTCTTTCTTTCTCAGTAGGACTTTTTGTTTGTTTGTTTGTTTCTCTGTAGGACTTTTGCTTCATTTACTGACTTTCCCTCAAACCATTCATGTATTGATGCAGTTCCTCAAGCCCAGGCCAAGTCTTGCACTGCTGTTGCCATTCCTTCTCCACGTGTTACAGGTGCTGACATAGTATAATAACACCACTCTGAAGGTCTATCCCTCCTCTTTTCCACTTATACACAGTGGAATAAGTTATAGCCATCTCAGTTCTCCACGAGTCTGATGATTTCCATGGTAACATCTTCAACTTTTACAAATAGATTTTGTGAAGGAACAAAAATATATGTATGTATATACATTCATAAAAATGCTTACTGCATATATTTTCCCTGTAACCAATTACCATAAAGTTGAAGACAAAATAAAACTCTTGTTTTCATGCAGTTCTGAGGGTTCAGATGTCTGGGCCTCACAGGTAGCAATCAAGTGTTACCAGGCTTTGTTCCTTCCAGAGACTGCAGTATAAAATCTTTACCTTGGTCTTTTTCAACATCTAGAGGCCTCCCTCTGTGTCTTGCCTCATGATTCTATGTGTACTCAAAGCCAGACATGGCTGATTAAGTCTTACTCATAGTATATCACTTCCAAACTCTTCTGTCCTGCTCTTCTCAAAAAGACCCTGAATAGCACATTGAGCCCATTCAAATACCCAGGCTAAACCTCCTATCTCACATCACCATAATTCTGCCTAGAGCCTCAATTCAATTTTGCCAGGGAATCACTCTGGGCATTAGGAGGTGGATATCTTGTGGTGATAAAATATTAATCTGCCTAGTACAGATGAGATTATATCAGATCTAGGAAATCTTTTTATATTCTTAAAGCCATTTTCTTGAATTCCCTTGGTAATATAGTAGGTAGTTAAAGTCATATGCAGATTCTACTTCTGCCATTATTTGAGAAATAGAGAGCACTACATCTCCCTGTTCTTGTGAAGACCATGGGGACAATCTTTCTCTCTGGTAATTCATCTTTACACATAAAGTTAAAGAAGCAATAAATCCATACACTAATTCTCCCCTCAATCCCAGCTGAGCACACATGTGATGTGCAAAGAATTCTTCAGTAAAGGAACGCTGGGTCCGGCCAATAATGAAGCATTGACACATCCCCTCAGAATTTCACTATTTACACTGAAGATAGACGATAGTGATATCTTAAAGTTAACATAACATCTTTATATCAGAAACACATGGATTAATTTTTGCTCAAAAGCATCCTAAATGTTCATGTTCTCCCATTCTCAAATTCATTCACTTTTCTTTCTTGCAAGCTAGTGTCCATTCTCCATTCTTCGGTCAGAACATCAGTGACAGTTGTAGCTCCAAACTTTCTCTGCAGAAGGAGATTCACCTGTGATTAATGCTGATTGTTATCTTGACAGGATTGACAGCACCTAGGAGACAAACCTTCAAGCATGTCTGTGTGAGAGGTTCTAGATTGGGTTCCCTGCAGTGGAAACCACACTCTGAATGTGGTCATCACTATTCCGTTGACTGGGATCCTGGTCTGAATAAAGAGGAGAAACTGAGCTGAGAACTAGCTTTCATCCTTCCGTATACTGACCCACCACCTCACACTCCTGTTGCCATGACTTCCCATCAGCATGGACTGTACTCTCAAACTGTGAACAAAATTAAACCCTTTCTTCCTTAAATTGATTTATCACATTAATGAGAACAATAACTAATGAAAAAATGGAAATCTTATGAGATTGAAAGGGCCTGACCCAAAAGGTGCACACTGAAACAACTGGGTGGAAAACACATCTCAGGAACATTTTGAAGAAAAGAGTGAACCTCAGGCAACCTGTGGGAAAGCTGAATATTCCAAAGTTATCCTACTGCTACTACTAAGGATGGGCAAAGACCATGGAACCATATGATCATGGGCAGCAGGACATTTCCAGACCATGTTGAACCTCATGCACCACAGAGTCCTGTAATACCTGGTCATATAGTCTTCCATAACTATCTTCATTGGTGCAAGTACACTCACTCCATGGTGTCACACAAAGGGAAAACCACTCAATCTGCTCATCAGGACACAGCCCTGCCATGAGGCACCACAGGCTCTTTGGAAGAGCTATCAGAAATGATTCTAGTCCAAGCTCCTGTCCATCACATGGACATTCTAAAATGAGCACTAGGGAGATGGATTGTGCATCTCTTGCAATATCACTTTCAACACAAGTGAGCAGCCTCCACTCAGTGACTCAGCACCATTAGTGATCAACTGACGTCTCAGCTCTTCCCTATGCGGAATCTTAGAAAAGTCAACAAGAAAATTCAAGATGATTTTCCTGACCAAACCAAATGTATTATTTGTTCAAAAAATTTTATAATATGAGTGTTTTGACAGCTAGGTAATTTTCAGAAAATGTAGAAAGTAGTGGGTTTCTACAAACCTGTGGTTTGGGGCTAAAGAGATGCCGTGAATTCAGAGAATGAGAAGTTCAGTGACAAGAAACAACAAAGAGCTTTCGGTGGTTCACTTCAACACTAGAGTGCAAGGACACTAGGCGCCTGTGAGCAAGAAGAGAACAGATGCCCCATCTCTTCCCATGCTGCCTGCTGTGGTTATGCCACTGAAGTCAGGGAAGTCTTGGCTGAGCTCTGTGCTATCAGACAATGAAGCAAAAAGTCATTGCGACATCTACAATGAATTGTTTGAAGCAGTGCGATGCCATGCTGGGTGTAGGACGAGCTCAGGAGCCAAAGATACTGTCTGACCTCAAGCGTTACCTTGTGTTTTTGAATCTAATACACTTGAAACTAATTGTAATGATGAAAAGAATATAACAGAATTTCAGACAGGAGAGAGTCTCAGACGCATATTCTTCTTGCTCTCCCCCAATATGTCGACCACAATTACTATATCCTCTGAGGTGTATCTGTTTAAATATTGTCTGCTGCATTTCTAAAAACTTCTTTCCCACCAAAGAGTGAAGAGGGGGCACAGAGGTCTGAAAGTCCTCACTGTGGATGAAATTCTGCCCATTCTCGGGGTGTTTTGACACCTGGTTTGGTAAGCTCTACATCTTATAAACCAGGCCCCCAATACAGCTCAATCCAATGACATAGTTCAAATGTTATCTTCCAGTGATATGTTCATGGTATTAGGAGGTTCGGCCCTCTTTCAGGTAATAAGGATTAGAAGGTATATTTAGGGTGGAGCACCCACGAAAATATCGGTGGTTTTATGAGACATGATCTGTCTTACTAACTGACATCCTCTACCCTACTGTGATATAGCAAGAAGGTCTTAACCATCTGCCAACACATTTCCCAAATGAAGGCTCCAGAACTTCAAGTGAAATCAATTTCCATTTTCTCCTTTGAAGCATCCTATTTTATCACTATTTTCTAGTACAATGCAAAGGCAGCCTGCTTCTTTATATATGGCCTAATCAGCTCCAAATTAAAAATAAATGTTACCTACCACATTTGGGGGGGTGTGTATCTGGATTGATTCTCCGAGGGAAAAGCCTGCTGTGCTGTGGACAAACACCCCTCCCAGAGTGGTATCACCCTGGATCACCTTGAGCAGAAAGATGAGGAGAAAGTCCTATGCCCCACCCACCCTGTCTATTGACCTTGGATGTGAGAAGAGGAGGGGCTAAAAGTATTTAAACTGGGGCCACCAGGAGGCTGGTCCTTTTTTCCACTCCCCATGGGCCATTTGGATTTGTTCATCCGGATGTTGCAAGATCCAAGCCTCATGAATTTACTAATGTAACTTGCGGAGGGTAGGGTGGGCCCCAGGGTAGGGTGGACCCCATGTTCTCTAAGTAAGCCCCTACCCACTGCTCTGTTAGTAAGCCCAAGTAAACTAGCTAGAATTTGCTTAACTGTGAGTGGAGAAATTTGTGTGTTTGTTGCAATGCCTGGGGAGATTTTTGGGTTGCAATGCGGGGGCGGAGGGGGGAGGTTAAGTTGGTCTGCCTCTCCCAAAGAGAAATTTTAATAACAGGGGGTGTATCTGGATTAAATAACTCTACACCTGAATCAAAGCACTTAAATTCACCATTCTGCAATGTACACTAACCAGATCATTAAATCAAATTTGCTCACAAATGAAATGACACTAGTAACAAATTATTTTACCAATCTACTGATAAACTGGATAGATTCCTCATCCTCTGTTCCTTTACACTAATGGTTAGCTAAAGGACATAGCTAGAAATTTTTAATAATAGAAATCTTTAAAGCAATTTTCGATTGTTTAAAAGTTGAGATTCCAATATTTGCATTTTAATAAACTTCAAAGTCTTAGGTCTTCTCATTTTTATTCATTACTTATATATCTGAACTGAATTACATAAAGCAAATTAATTAAGATAGTAATTAATTTGCTTTGATAAATGTGTTAAAAATGGTCTCACTTAAAAAGGGAAATAGATTTAATGAATCTTCACAAAATATGGCACCATTATAAAAAAGGAGAATTCTGCTAAAATGTCAATTTGCTATGTACAAATAATTATTCTAATTATTGGAGACCTTTTCCTACTTTGATTTAGATATATTAATTTAGCTATAGATAATATTAATCAACCTTTCAGTTTTGTAGTCAAATAAGAATGCCTTCAGTAGTGACTAGTCTCAAGATTTTGGGAAGAGTGCTGGAAGACTAGTCTCAAGATTTTGGGAAGAGTGCTGGAAGATCTAGCCGACTAACACTGTTAACAGCAAACATCCTGTTAAGATTGGAAGTTTAACCCCTATACTTTGAGTAGTCCTTCATGAGTTAAAAATCCCATCTGGCTGTGGAAATGATTGGCTGAAAGTTATGTACTATGAGATCACATGAAAAACTGAAATGTACATGACATTATTTCTGCATATTAGATAGAGTGCTTTATTAGTCATTCATTGATTCATTCATTCATTTTGAGACAGAGTCTCATGTACAGGCTGGCCTTGAACTTTCTGTGTAGCCAAGATTGACCTTCAACTTCTGATCCTCCTAACTCTACCTTCTGAGTCCGGGAAATGCAGGTATGCACTATCAAAACCAGTTTAGATGATTGTAGTGATGGAAGCCACAGGTTCATGCCTGCTAGGAAAGCACTCCAGCCACTGAATTACATCTCCACCCCAATAAAGAGTGCTTCATTTATATGCAAAACACAAAATACAGAAGGTTCTACTCACCATAACAACAAAGAAAATGAAATGCTTTGCATATCACAATGAAACCATACTGTCAAGTCTCCTGTAAGTTCTAAAAGAAAGTAATAATAATGACCACTGAACTGGCCAAGGCAAAGAAAAAAAAAAAAAAGTCTGCTTCATGCAACTGAAAAAGCTAACTATAGCTACATCAGAATGCTGGGCTCCTATGGCTCCATCAGGACCTGGGATCTTGCTTGAACTTGCAGCTCAACTAGCTGTTGACTTTGTCTCAGGCTTCTCTAGGTAGCAAGATGACTGCCTCCAGCTACTGCTTGAGGCTGTCTTGGAACTGATTGATTTATTTTGGATAATATCAGCCTACAGTGATAGGATAACTAGATGAACCAGTAAAGAGACACCATGACAGCAAATGTTCAGACCAAGTTGCATGCTGTCCTTTGGACCAGGATGGGACCTGTGATAGTGAATCTTCATTGTTCATTGTCCATTTGAATAAACTAAGAAATGCCTAGGGAAACACACATTGTGTCTTCAAATGCATCTGGACAGAATTATGTCAGGAAGACTCTGACTTATCAGTGGCTTGATCATACCCATTCTTTGATGACATCATATTATCAGAGCATCACTGAGAGACGATAGGAACTAGTGACAATGTGAAAGGAGTAGATCCCTGGGGTCTCATCCTTTGGACTACGTTCTCTCTTGCTCTCACTCTCACTTTGTCCATTTCTTCCTCTCTTTTATCCCTCCCTTCCCCTCCCACCCTCCTCCCCTCTCCTCTCTGTCTCCCTCCAAGTGAGGAAGCTTCTCTGCCACACAGTCCTTCTTCCACTCAAGTACATGGGTACGAGTTATCATGGATTTCTGAAACTGTCAGCCAAAAGAAATTCTTATTCCATCAGGTTGTTTGTGTCAGGTCTTTTGTCATAGGATTGACAAAAGTAACAAGCATTGGACACCATGGTTTCCAAACAATGGGGGAACACCTTATCTGTCAAACCTACAGGCAAACTTGTAAAGTTTCCAGATGCAAAAAGTTAAATGACCTCTTTCTGACTTGCTTTTTTCTATCTCAGCCAGGACCAAGACCCATTCTCACTTAGGGCTAAACAGAATTATTTTTCTGACACCTGGTTAAAAAATAGTGATGTCTGCTTTATTAAGTATCCTTGAGATCAAAGGTTTAGTTCAAGATTTCACACAACTGGATTCTTTACATGTTTAAGGAATTTAGGATAAGTTTAATCTTATTCATGCTTGATTTATTAAATTTCTACTGCCTGAGAGTGAGATCCTGAATATTTTTATGTGCAATGTTTCTTTGCTGCCTCCTGTAGATTAAGTAACCTGAATTTTGCCCTTCTCTTAACATTTTCATTTCTTACATAGAACATTATAAAACATTTCTGCATTAATCTAAATTCCATCTCATTCTTAAAATTCAGAATAATAAAAAAATTTAAACCTTTTATACTCTACCTAGTAGATATTAATTTTTTAGAGGACGCTACAAATTTAAAGGAAATCTAAGGCTCTGTGATTCAATTTCCTGAGCTGCATGTTTGTTTCTCTTTTATAAGTCATGTGGGACTATCATTAACACGTAGGAGGAATCCATACAGAGCAGATGATGCTGGTCCTATGAAACTCATCCCCTTCTGCAACAAAACTCATTTAGCCAGGTGATTCTCTAAATTAAGTTAAAACAATTTGCTTGTTCAGTTGAAGATCTGGGCATACAATAGTTCTTTAAATTTCAATTTATATATCCACTGTAAAGGGCACTCAGAGTACTCCTGCTATTTGAAATTCACCTTAAATAGCACATAATATTATTTCTAAGTCTTTGGTTTTAATGTTCCTCATACCATGTCTCAGGAAATTATTTGTGGTCCTTAGACCCCCTTCATTTCTGACTGAACTCAATGCTCTCCAGTACAGTCTTCAGGGATTCTTCTGAGAAAGACTCTGTACAAAACTGCTGGAAAGTAAGCTTGCTGCTCTATAAGCTATTTACAATAAATGAACAAACAAACAAATAATTTTTAAAAGAATTTTCAAACTCAATATTGGAAACTCAGGTCATCAAATAAAGCTAATCCATACCTGAACTCACAGCAACTAAGTTTAACCCACACAGACCTCCATAAGATCAAGAGAGTTATAAATTCCAGCCCGGAGGTGGGTGTCTTCTGATAAACCCCTGGCTGGTGAACTAAAGGCAGATGATGGCTGCTTGGGGAGACAGCATCACTTTTCTGTGTGGGAGATGGGGAGAGTAGGCTTAGGGGTATGTGGCCATTGATAGTTTGTCCATGTCTCAATGTATGACCCACACATGAACATAAAATTAGTAGTAATTGGACTTGCTGGGTTGTTTTTAAAAAAGCCATGAAGTTGGAAGGGAGGTGGGAGATATGTTAGGTGCCACTGGGATGAGAAAATCTGGTGGTAAAGAGTGGGGGATGGCTATGATTAAGATATAGTAGATATGTATGATTTTTTTAAGTTAACCTGGAGGCTGGGGAGATGGCTCAGGATTAAGGACATGTATTGTATTTTCAGAGGAGTTTGGTTCCCAGAACCAGCAACTGCCTGTAACTCTCTGATGCCTCTAGCTTCTGTTGGCAGCTGCCCTTATGCCCACATGTCCACAAACAGACAAATATACACACAATTAAAGGTAAAATCAATCTAAAAGCAAGCTAATCCAAATATCTTGAATTCAGAAATAAAAGATACTAAGAAAGACAAAATCTGTTGATACAATTATAAAAAGAGATTAAGATGAGTTATAACAGAGGGATATTGCTCCTTTTAGACCTCATAGGCTAACAGGAACAAAACCTTCCATGGCTGGAATGGATTCTCTCTCTAGAAGCTATTGACCTTGGGTCCTATAGATCTTCAAACAATACTGGCCATTGCCCTTGCTTGGTTACCCATCAGAACTTGATGGTAAGATCTTATTGCCAAGGAAACTACATACAAGAGCTATAAAACAAACAAGGAGAAATCAAGCTGGTGCTGACTTCAGAGTCTCATTTCAACTGGCCTACTTTCATAACGCTGGAAGGTGCTATGCATGCTACCAGAGAACAAATAATAATCAACCTGATCCAGCTGTGATTCCTGTGAATTACAAGAACAACTGACCTGGCAAGATAATGCCCACTAGTGGCATGAATGTTATGGTAGTAGGCAACCACTCTCTCATTATACTTAAGGTCTATTTCATATGATGGAACCCATGCCTGACACTGATATTAGGCTTAGGAACCTGAGGCTAGACATATCACAGGACACAGCGGGGAGTCTAATACTAGTTTTGATTTATTGTTATACCCATAAATTAATGCATTCTTAACTCTCACGAAAGAAGTTTCCTTATGCTCCAGATGGTAATTAACATGAAAACCCACAGTGACCAATGTGCAGAAAACAGGAAGCTGCAGAGTACTGATCCATGAATAGGACATTTATATCAATATTCTGCCTCTCAAGGCTCAGGGATCATTGTGGAAGAGGGGTTCGATAGACAGTAAGAGCCAGAGGAATGGATGACTACAAGGAAAGAGTTTTGCAGACAGCTAGCTGGTCAGTTAATCATATGAACTCACAGTAATGGTGACAGTATGTGCAAGCTGCATGCAAACTAAAACCAGAAAAAAAATCCCAGTATAGACATGGGGAAGTGGATAAGAAAGAAAATTTTGACAAGTGATGTCTGCTGGAAGGTTGAGAGACAGTCTCTTTCTTGGTAGTTTAACCAGGCTCCAATGGATGGACCCACACTGAAAGACATTTAGGGACACAAATTAGATTCCATAGTCTAATTATATATTTTAATTATATATATAAAATAGTCTAATTATATATATATATAATAGAGTACATTAAATTGGGTGGGATTAATAAGGGGAGGAGTGGGTAAAGTAAGGAAAGGGATCTCAATATCATCAAATTACATTGTAATAAAATAAAAAATATTCAATTAAAAATGTTAAAAATATATTGATACAAAATAAAATGGGATACTGTTACAATAAACAGATAGGTATTACTGGCAACCAGAGGTCAATATTCAATCCAATAGTTTCAAATTTTGTATACTAACATTTGAGAAATCAGAAATATACTGTCTTATGGTTTAGCACAAGAATTCAGAAAAAGAATCAGAAAGGTGATATTTCTGTTGTTAAAGACAAGGCACAGCCACTACCTAGTCAATACAGAAAACAGAAGGAAAATAAATCGTTGAGAGAGCAAAGACAGTCTGCACACGCTTGACCCCGTCACCTGGCCAACTTTTGATAGTTTCCTATTAAATTTCTACAGAAGCCCATTTTCCAATTCTGGAGCACATTTCACAATTGAGACTCCATAATGAATAGTATAATAACTTTTTAAATATCTGGTTTTCACTATTGTGAACTCAGTGACTGCAGGATCCTGTCACAGTCCAGGCACATAGCACTGTGAGCAAATAATCCAATAATAACTTTTTTTTTCTTTTTAGAGTACTTTTATTAATTATTTGATAGTGTCATACAATGCGTCTTTTTTCTTTGTTTTTTAAAAATATTTTAAAATATTTATTAATATTTATTTTTATTTTTAAATATTTCTGCATGTGTGAAAACGTACCCACGTCTCTTCTCTCTTTTATTGAATTTTTCTGTTTCACACTACACATTTTAATCCTATTTAGACCCCCTCCCCTATCTGCACTCCCAGATCCCCTGCCAGATTTCATATATTCTGTCATATATGTTAAAGCCTGTTGAGCCAAGCTTGTGTTCCCCAGATACAGTGATCAACACAGGAAGCCATAATTGGCTAAAATGTAGAGAACAAAAGACCGCAGAGTGCATGTCCCTGGGTGGCACTCCTATATTAAATCTCTGCTACCCAGGGCTCAGGGACCACTGCAGACGAGGAGGCCAAAAGACTGGGAGACACAGGAATACTAGATGACTACAGGAAAATGGAGCTTTCCAGATGGCTGGGAACTTGCTCATATGAACTCACTACAGCGGCGACAGCAAGTACAAGACCCACGCAAACTCAAATCAGACAAAACTCAGCATGGAAATGGGAAACGGGTGAGACGTGCCCCAGTGTTAGCTCTGGAACTATTAAAAACTGATCACTGCTGCGAAGGAGAGTTGGTCTTCTTTAAGAAAGTGATGCTAGATAGCTTGACCAGGCTCCAGTGGATGAATTCTTGAGCAGTTTTTGGGTGACCAACTGAATGAACCATCTAATTCTCTGAAATAAAATCTTGGGTGATCGCATTATTCACATGTCCAGGTAAGGCTGTGTTTCTGACAGGCTGCTTGTTAAGCAAACCCTTCCCATCTCTTCAAGTTGCAAGTTAGGGATGTGGGTGATTTTCATGACCCCAAGTGTCTCAGGAGCAGATACAGGAGAAATATGATATTCATGAGAATCTCAGAGGAAAATAAAAGACTTTTAAGGATTAGGAATCACTGGTGTTTTAGGAGCAAATGTTTATTCTGAAGGCCCTGAGCTCTTGTGTTTTAGGATTGATGAGATTAATTTATGAGGGACAAGATGATCGGGCCAGTGACGTGGCTCTGGAGTCATTCCTCCTTCCTGTGTCTCCACTCAAACCTGATGTGTGTCAACTGTACTAAAGGTATTGATGCATCTGGATACAGATGCCATTTTAATGAACTCACCTGAGCAATCTTCTCTATACATGCAAGTAGAGCTTAAATACAAGGTTACAGAATTCTCTCTTACTGATTCTCTGAGTCTCTTATTACTTAGGTAGTAAATGTTGTAACCCAATATAAAACAACATCCTTGAGGCTGAAAAGAGTTCTTTAAAATACCTTGACATGATCTTTAAAGAGAATGCGCACATGAGGACCAGCATTTTGAAGGAATATGACAGTATTTTAAGTCCTATAGATACCTTAATGTTTCCTACAGAATTATTGTGAACAAATTTTCTTCTCTACTGAGATGTTAATATCTTGTTCTCAGAGTTAAGAACTGTAAATGATGGCCATGAACATGTGTGTTTAGTTTCATCTTCTAGATACTTTCGAATTCTTCCTAAAGAATTATCACATAAATCGTAGTTACAAATTATCATAAATAAATATTACTTTATTTATGATACTTTGGAAGAATCTCTTTGAAACAATATCAGGCAGTTTATAAGTTTTTATACCCACTAATAGCAAACTTCAGATACACACAAAGAGGAAGGTAATCCCCTTCCTTAATGTTCTTTGAGAGCCTCTCTAGAGAATCCAGTCCCCCAAGAGTATACAAGATCAAAGGTAAAATGGGTTCAATATCTTCGTGTTGGCTCTAGAGTATCTTCTCAAGTCATTAAAATAATATGAACTGTTAGCAAATTGAACATAAAATAAGAGGATTTTTAGGTTCTTTGAGAACTCCTTAAAGGTGCTGATAAATCATGAGATGACATAGTAATTTTTAAGTGCAGATATTAAACATATTTGCAGTCTGAATATAAATTAAACCATACACAGACACAGACACACACAGACATACACACACACATACACACACACACACACACACTCCAAAGATGTGTCCAAAGAATGAGCCTAACTAAAGTCATCTCAGCTATTTCTACAACAGGAATTTTAAGAATCTGTACTAATACAATGACAGGGCTCACAACAAAGTCCTTTGTCAAGACTGCGTCCCCCTGTGTTGGCTTGTATTGGAAACTGATAAAATGGGAGTTACAGGGCATCGCTCACAGCCAAGTGCAGCAAGAATCTCATTAAAACAAATGCCTTGACAAAGAACAACCAAATCTCAGTTATTTGCCTCTCACTGTGCAATGAAATACATTTTGTTGATATGATTTCAATGACTTTAATACAAATCCTTTTGGGGGGGCGTTCTGGTCTTTTAAAACACACTGGTTATTAAATATGAAAAATCCTCTTGCTGATTTTATGACATTAAAGACAGCAGATGTTATGCTCTGGGCTGCTTTGACAACTACTTTTGCTGACCAACAACTAACAAATACAGAATTCTTGACTGCCTTTTCATCTAAATTCAAACCTCTATCAAAACTATCAAATTGTTCCCCTTAGTGTAAAACCACTCTGCATCTAAGAAAACTGGCTAAAAATGAAGAACAGAATTCAGAGAGTTGCAGCAAGGAGATTTAAATAACTCTCCTCTGATAGAGTCATGCGTATTTCTCTATTTACCACAGCACACGATGATGTTATCTGTGTTTTTGTCTCCTCAGCTCTACTGGCCAGGAAGAGAGTTTATAAATGCACATGAATTTGAAAAGATGCTGTTTTTTGTGTTTTTTTTTTAAGATGATTCACTAGAGTTTACTACATTATAATTGGAACTATGCTTGTATTTTTACCTAAGAAAATGTTCAGGACACATTTATCATAAAGGTCATTAAATGAAGTGTGTGTGGTGTGTGTGTGTGTGTGTGTGTGTGCATGTATGTACCTATGTTTGTTGGTTTATGTCTGTGTGTGTATCTATGGGTATGTCTGTGTGTCTGAGAGTCTATGTATATGTCTGTGCCTGTGTCTCTATGTGTTTCTATGTATCTGTGTGGGTGTGTTTGTATGTCTGTGGGTCTGTCTGTGTGTTTTTTTACATCTGTCTATATCTGTGCACGTGTTTATGTGTATGTGTGTCCCCATGTGCTTCTTTGTCTGTGTATGTGCATCTGTGTGTGCCTGTGTTTATGTTTCTGTGCCTATGTGTATATCTGTGTCTTTGTCTCTCTGTGTGTCTGTGTAAGTCTGTCTCTGTGTCTGGGTGTCTGAGAGCGATAGAGAGAGTAAGTGTGCATGTGGCTGTGTCTGTGTCTCTTTGTGCTTCTGTGTGTGAGTCTGTGTTTCTGTAGGTTTGTCTCTCTGTGTATCTCTTTACAGTTGTCAATGTCTGTATGTGTGTTTGTGTGTCTGTGTGTATGTGTGTATGTGTTCCTCCTACATGTGTTTCTGTGTGTCCATGTGTCTCGTGTCTCTGTGTGTCTCTTTGTGTGTCTAAATGTCTGAAGTATGTGTCAGTGTACGGGTATCTGTGTCAGTGTGTATGTGTGTCTGTGTACAGCATAGATAGAAAGAAAACAGAGAGGACAACTTTTGTGTTAGTCTCTTCTGTTGCCAACAAAGAGTACAGGCTCATTTTAAGGTCCCACTTTATAAGGCATTGTCCTTAATGCTTCTGATCTTATCATGAAGCAAAACATTGTGGTGGAAGCATGTGACGGGCAAAACTATGAATGAGAGATAGATAGAACTATGAGAGACAGACGATAGCTAGATAGCTAGATGATAGATAGATAGATTGATTGATTGATGATAGATAGCTGATAGATCGGTGATAGATAGATCAATGATAGATAGATAGATAGATAGATAGATAGATAGATAGATAGATGATAGATAAACTGGAGGTAGAAGGAAAAGGAACTGTCTGTTAATAAAATTATCTTACTGCATAAGCAAGAAGTCATTTGTGTGAACTCAGCTGAAGACTTTACCATGATGGAAAGACAGGATTCTTAAGAAGTATGCAAATGACAGTTTACAGGACATGTTAGTGTGAAGTGCCTGCCAGATGGTTTTCTGCAGTGACCTTCAGACGTCTTCTGTAGAAATAAGAGTGAGACAGGTCAAACATATAAATTGGACATGTAAATTGGGCTACTAAGCTTCCAAGACTCAGAAGTTTTCCAATTTTTAAACACTGACTCAAAATCATGTAAAAAGTGATATACAGAAATAACAAATGACCTACAGAAACTACAAATGTAGGGCTAGAGAGACAGCTCAGCAAATAATTATAAAGACCTTAAAACCCAAGTGAAGCATGGTGTCACCTGTTTGTAATGCCCATGTTGAAGAGGCAAAGACAGATGGGTCTCTGAGACTCCCTTCCCAGCCAATCTAGCCTAATTTTCAAACTCCAGGCCAATGATAGACCCTATCTCACAAAACCGAAGAACAAAGTGGTCAGTACCTGAGGACCCGAGGAACAACATCTATACACACACACACACACACAAACACACACACACACATACACACACACACAGAAAGAAACTAAGAGTTTAGTTTGATCCCTGCTTTTTATATACATTTTAGAATCAAACATCAGGACAAGTTTTTCCTTTTTTCAAGACTCTCTCTTGCCACAGATGAAAGCCCTTCCACTAAGGAAAGTGACCAGGGGCAAGTCAGACAGAAGAAAAGGGAGATAAAGGAAAACAATCTGCAATTTGGATAATCTCTGGTCAAAGCAGTTTATTATTACAAATCCTTAGGTTTAAGCTCTGTCCTCCAGGGACTCATACCCAAAACAGAGTCACTTAAAGGTAACTCAACCCCTGACCGCCATGTGACAGGGTTTTCTTTGTTATAAAACAGGCAGTTCTATAAAACACTTTATAGAAGTGTTCTGATAAACCTGAAGTCATTTGAAATACAAATTCCCTGCCTGTGTACTTTCGGGATTTAAAAGGGAGAAAGGAACATTTACTATAACAGAGATTACACATTGTTAAAAGAAAGATAATCTCAGTGTTTATTCAAATTCCTCCCTTAGTTATTTTCATCTGTCCATCATGTCTGTGCTGTGTCACACCTCTCTTTTTGCCTTTAAATGTGACAGTAGCTGAAAGTCAGACAATGGTCATAAAGTGTAAAGAAGAAGCCTCTTAGCTGAAGACCATCACTGACCTCAAGACTGCATTAAAAAGGAGCTTAGTTAGGTGTTGGCTTTATAGGACAAATATATTATACAGAAGGAAGGACTTTCTGGTTATATTAGTGGAAAGGCAGAGTAAGAAATCCTATCTTGTGCATACAAAAATGAAAGCTTGGAGTTACCACTGGGCACTTCAAAAGGAGATGATGGTTGAGGGAGCTTAACTCCCAACACACTGGTACCAGAGGACTCCCCATGAAGGGAGCCGTCCATTTGCAAGTGGGGTGGCCTGGTTAAATGATGCAAATGTGATCAGAACACAATAAAGGAAACAGGGTTCTGGAAGTGAGATTTAATACTACAGATGGGTTCTGAAAGGACAGTATACACATGCACGTTCAGAAAGGAGAAAAATCACCTGTTTTGTCAGAAACAAGTTTTCAGGGAGGACACAGATGAATGAAGACTTAGGGAGTAGTACCTGATTGGAAGATATGGCTCACATTCATGGTCAAAGTCATGGCCAGCCAACCTGGAATGCATTATAGCCAAATACTTTGGTGTATAGGTGATGTGACTTTCAGGTAAACTGAACAGAACTATTTGTTACAAATATTGTGATTATGGTGGTGTGGTTATACACCACCACTTATATTGGGGAGTAGGTGAGTCCAGTATCTTATAGTCTAGAAATTGCCTGGGGATGAACATATATCAACAAAGCCAACAATAGCCTAGAGACTGCTGCGCACGTGGTGTGCTGGTTAGTTTTCTGTCAATTTGACACAAACCTAGACCTATCTGGGAAGAAAGAATCTAAACTGAGGAACTTCCTCCATCAGATTGGCCTGTGGCCATGTCTGTTAGCCATTCTCTTAATTGCTAATTGATGCAGGAGAACCCAGCCCACTGTGGGCGGTGTCATCCCTAGGCAAATGGGCCTGGGCAAACCAGAGGAAGCAAGCAGAAAGGCTGCTGCTTCTAGCTCCTGCCTTGACTTTCCTAAATTAAACCATTTTCCTCCCCAAGGTTGCTTTAGGTAATGCTTATCACAACAACAGAAAAGCAATGTAAACATACTAAGGAAATCTGAAAAAACTGCCTTCCATATGTGGTGAGGTGAGCTACAGGGAATACGTATCTAGGTAATGAGTGACTCCATGAAAGGAAGGGGGATTTCTTTCACATCAAAAGCTGCTTAACAGAAGACGTTTAGAGAGAATGACCATGCAATCCCATTGTGTCTGGCCAGGTGGTAAGGATCATAGGAAAACCAGGGGAATGATGAGGAAGGCTCCACCAGTGCTGATCTCGAGTCGCAGAGATGCATCTTGACTTCTACAGAAATGCGCGTTGCATTTCTTTCCTTTTTCTTCCATTAATTCTCTAGTGATTCGAGTCTGCCTGTGAACAAATATTCTATTCTGACAGCCACCTCTGTGATACTGCACAAAATCAGATGGGTTTATTTACCAAATTACTCTACTACAGGAAAGACATAATGAGAGCAGCATCAATTGGACTCTTGTACTTTTTCCCTTCAAATGCTCTGTCCACACACTGAGACATCAAATGCAACCTTCCCAGGGATGTACAAAGGGAAAACATGTCTCAGCCCAGGCTAAACCCCTCTACAACAAAAGAGAAGAACATTATCTTTGACTTCAAAATAGAAAAAAAAAAAATTCTATTTTAGATACTATGTGGGACAGCTCTCTTAATAAAAATCAAACACATCAGCAAAAAAGGAAAATAAATAAAATCATTATATTTGGAAAGAAATTGGAATGTATCAACATTAAGATGTTAGTGCTTGGAGTTGTTTCTTTTGTTTTGTTTTGTTTTGATTTGATTTGTTTTTGAGACAGGGTCTCTCTGAAGCCCCAGTTGGCCTGGAATTTGTTGTGTAGACCAGGCTGGCCTCTATCTCACAGATATCTGCCTCTGGAGTGATGGGATTAAAGGCTCTGAGATTACATGTACAAGTCTTGCCTGGCTTTTACACATGGGTTCTGGGATATCAGAAATCACATCCTCATGCTTTGAATAAGGTTCTTTGCCAAATTAATCATAGTCTTACCCCAGCAGAAAGTATTTATGATTTCCATTCTACACCACAGTATAAATTTGTTGGAAATGGTTAAATCAGTGTTCTAACAAAGTCTAGGTGATTTCAAAGCCAATCAAAGAAAGTTCAAGGCCAACTTGGGCCTTATATTGATTTTCAGACCAGCCTTGGAAATGCAGAGAGATCCAATCTCAATTAAACAAACAGTTTAAAAGGTAGAAAAATATAATTCTACATATGTGCAAATATAAATATTAGCTGAAGTCAGAATACACAAAAAATATTTGTGTAATAGCTGGGTCATTTCTGAAAAGTCTTCAGCTGTTTGCTTGAGTGCAGCCTCTCATTGCCTTTCGTCTGAGTCTCTTACAGTTATTAGAGTCCCCATCAGCCCTGGCCTTTTATCCCAGAGGAATACAAACATCTTTTATATTCACTTTAATTTTAGAAATTCTTGAATGCTCTAGAGATAATGAATTAAAATTACTACTAATTTGTGTATTGACTAGATAATAGTCTGATGTGACTTCAATCAGAAAAAATAGATGACTTCAAATGCAGAATAAATTGGTAGAAAATTTGAAATGGGATGGAATTATTTCAATTTTAAATACACCTCCCAAAGAAGTTATATATTAAAATTTCAATTAACCTAGGTATGCTTAATTCCTTATTTCTCCACTACTGGTAATTTCTTTCATGTACGCTGATAATCTCTTCTTTTGCAAAATTTACTTTCCCCAGAATGTATGTAATTGTTGTCCTTCTTCTAGAAATATAAAAATTCTGAGGGCCTACAGATTTATTTGGCAATCATTTGTTTACACAATGATAAGGCAACAGAGCTATCCTTGTTTAAGTATAAAACAATGGAAGACATAAATTTATTTTTACTGGAATGTGAGTTCCACTGTTCTGCACAATCCATTAACTACAACACCTAAACAAAGTCTTTGCAATGTTATGTTTCTCATTTCATGAATTTTTATAGCTAATGTGTTTCCAGCCAAGAATAATGTGGTGATTAGAAGAGACTTCAATAAGAATATGTGCCGATGCAATAAGTGTAGAAGTTAATGAATTTCTCCGTGAGTAGAAAACAATTATTGATCACCAATTTTTGGAAAGCTTTAAATCAATTCTCATGTCATTTACTACAAAAAGTTCTGAAACAAATATTCAAGAGGGGTTAGATAAAAGATTTTGAAACTAATAAGATATTGATTTTTCTAACTTAGTATGCTAATTTGTAGATTTAATAGCCCCTAATTTAATTAGACTAATGCCTTTTATGTGAACAAGGCTTATAGTGAAAACTGCCTGACAAACCATCTGAATTTCAAATTGATGTATCTCTTCAGAGGGAGAAATTAATACACTTCTAACTTGGGAACCTCAGTTAATAGCACAAGGACATAATTACAGATTTGGAGGATACATGGCCTCACACTGGGCCCTTATTTACCTGTCACTTTAGGTCTCTGAAAGAGATTAGGAACAGGCTGAATTTTCAACTAGGTTTATTACCATTTAGGTTAATGTAATTCAGATTCAGAATATGAAGAGTAGCCTCTTGATTTCAGTAAAAGTAGTGAAGGATGGGGAGCAGAAGGAGGAGGACAAAGAGGAGGAGGGGGAGTGAAAAGGGGAGGAGGGAGGGAAGAAGGGACAAGAAGGGGGACTCTGACTACACAAAAGACTGCGGTAATAATGAAAATCCCTCAATACCATAAAGAAATCTCAGGAATCCCTCCACCAACAGGGAGTTTTCTGTGCTAGCCGCCAGGCAATCACCCCAATAGATCTGAGTTTCTCTTTTATTTTTGAATGGAGCCTATTTGAGACCAATTTAAAGAACAATAGAGGAGTCAAAGGTTCAACAAGAGAGGGACAGAGGCAGAGGCAGAAATAGAGGCAGAGACAGAGTGTATAAATGGAAAAATCACTCCATGAGTAACGTCTAACATTGAGACATTCCTCCAGGGTAGCAGAAATCAAATTTAGACTCCAGTTGGCAATAATGCTTTCTCTAGATTCCAGTCTCCACTACCACCTCTAGTACCTTCCGCGCGCGGCTGGGATGGTACCACCCCCTGGTGGCAGAAGTAGGAACTGCTGAGCTTCTTGCTTCCATTTATTTTTCTCCTTGACAAAGCTGTACTGTACTTTCATTGTTTCCATTGGCATCTTATTTCTCTGACTCAAATAATTCCACTTCAAGAATTAATTTTAAGGCTTCTTCATATCCTTAATCATCTCCCTTTTTTCTTTTGACATATTTATTTTTAATTTTTTAAATTTATGTATATATGTGTGTTTGTATATATAAGGCCAGAAGAGGTCATTTAATCCCTCTGAAGCTGGCATTACAGGTGGTTGTGAGCTGTCCAGTGTGAATGCTGAGAACTGACTTGGGTCCGATGCAGAGTAGTCAGTGCTCTTCACTCTGGGCCATCTCTCTATTCCCTATGATCTCTTTCATTCCCTATATCTCCTGCAAGTTCTAGTAAATGTCCTTAAGAAAATAAACAATATCAGCCTTCTGCTAACCATTATTCTTTCTGCCTCATTTTTAAGTAGAATAAACACGGACTATAGAGTTTAAGATTCAAATTCAGGAAAGTAATTAAGCTATACCAGGGGCTTAAAATGAGACATAATTATACATATGTCTCAATTTATAATGAAGTTATGGTTTGATAAATCCATTATAAGGCAGAAAGATTATGAAGTGGAATGCATTTAGTACACCTCTGGTACCCAGGCAGCACAGAACTGTAGAGATGTTGTGAACCACCCTTGCATGACTGATGGCCTTGAGAGATTATCTGATCACAGGCAGCTAGCCCAAAATGAGATTAAAATTCAGTTCCAAGTTTGGTTTTTACCAAATGCTATCAGTTTTCCATCATCCTAACGTCTAAAAATTGTAAATTGAGCAGTCACATGCTGTCTATTGTATATCAAGAAAAGGCCACAAATGTAAAATCAGAAACAGAATAATCTGCATTGAACAGATTTTTTCTAACAGTGTTAGATCTTAGGACTGGAAGAGATGGCTCAGCGGTGAAGAGCACGTCCTGCTCTTACGTAGCACCTGGTTTAGGTTCCAGCACTGATGTCAGGCAGCTTACAACTGCCTGTAACTCCAGGTCCAAGGATCCAAAGGCTTCTTCTCTAGGTGCCTGCTCTATAGTGTACCTCTCAACAACTTCTAAATATATAATTATAGAAAATGCTTTGAAACATAAAATAAGATATTGGATGTAGTAAGGTTTCATTTAATGTAACTGAAAAGAATCCAAACTTTTACTCTCCACATTAAATTACTTTAAAAGTGCTTAAAGTCTGGCAAGGTGGTGCACGCCTTCAATTCCAGGACATGGGAGGTAGAGGCAGGCAGATCTCTGTGAGACTGTGGCCAGCCTGGTGTACACGGTGAGTTCTAGGCCAGCTGGGCCTACAAGGAGACCCTGTTGCAAAAAAACATTAAAAACCTCCCCCAAAGTTCCTAAAATAACTTTTTAAATCTCCATAACTATTTTTTTTAAAGATAGAGTCTCCTTGAAGTTCCACCTGACCTGCAATTCACCTCATAGACCAGGCTGGTCTTGATCTCACCAAGATCTGCCTGCCTTTGCCTCTTGCAGACTGGAATTAAAGGCATGTGCTAGTGTGCCCAGGACTCTTCTTTAAAAAATTTTAAATTATATGTTCCCTTAGGCAACAATAGTTACTGCTTCCATTGTTATCGTGGGACATTTCATGGATTATACTGCTTTATTGGCCACTGTTTGACTAACCCTTTACATTATTTTTTCGTAGGAGGAAGGATGCCTAACTTTTTATACTGTTGAGAACCACTGGGACATGGTGAACAAATGTCCTGTCTTCCTACTGGACAGAGAAGAATCACAGTGTCTCTATTTCTGAGTCCACACCCTCAAAGCAGGAGAAAAGACCAGAAATGTGCAGTCAACATGATTGGTATTATCTCAAGTCTGGAACAGGACCCTCAGCCTTAGATGACAGGCAATTTCACAAGAGAAAGGAGTGCTGATTTGGAATCACATTTAGGTTTCAACTCTTAATCTACCTTGTAAGAACATATTTAGCCTTACCCACACTGCTCAGTTTTCTGAGCATTGATTTCCTCATCTCAAAAATGTGGCTAGTTAGGCTTGTATTCAACTGCTGTACTAATACTGCACAAATGTTTGCACATATAAATATACATAGTCACACATATGCATATGTTTCCTTCCAATTCTCTTGTCATTGATCTAATCATTACATTTTTCTGAATTCTGGCTTCATTCTCTCAGACTTGCGCTCTGCGAAGTTATTATAGTTTTTAGGTAGATCAATTCTTTTGTGTATGCATGTGTTTACATGTGTGTGTCATATGTACATGTGTGTATGTGTGTGTGTGTGTGTGTGTGTAGGCCAGAGTTTGGAGTCAGTGTTTTAATCTCTCTCAACCTTATTTTCATTACACTTTGTTTACTTAATGTGTGTGTATGCACATGCATGTGTGTGTGTATATACACGCATGTGTGGGTACAAGCACATATGCAACAGTATACATGTGGAGATCAGAGGACAATGCCTACAGGTCTCTTCTTCCACCATGTGCATCCTGGAGATCGAATTCAGTTCATTAATTCTTGCAGCAGGATCCATCTCACTCGCTCACAATCTTATTTTGAGACAGGGTCTTTCACTGAACATGGAGCTCATTGACTATCTAGACTCACTGGCCAATGAACGCCAGAGATCCTGCTGTTTCTGTCCCCCATCCCTCCTCCAGCTCTGAGGTTACAGACACAGGCAACACATCTGCCTTTTATGTGGGTTCTGGAGATCAAACTCAGGTCTTCACAATTACATGGCAGGCACTCTACAGATTAAGCCCCTCCTTAGCCCTGGTTTTAGATCTTTATTTTCTCATGGAAAACGCACTATTCCCAACCAACTGGAAGAATATCTGGGAGATCACTCCTACTGGTCTACACAGAGATAAATAGTCATTCTAGATGAATTGCTTTACCTTGGAGATTGCAGAACTAAACTAAACGAGTTTGAGTCAGTACTGAGGAGGACTGATATCAGCCAATAGATGGATGCTGGTCGTTCACCCTGAACACACACAGATACTGACCTCTGCAAAACCATGCCAACATGTGGGATTCCACTCTCTTTGGATTAATGTATCTTAAAGCTACAAATGATGATTTGTTCCTCAAAATACATCTATCAGCCTGGATGGCTATGGTCATCATCTAGCTAGGTGCCACCTCCAGATTCATCTTCTCACTACTACCTTTACCTGTGGCTTTATAGCCTCAAGGATCAACGTGGACTTTTTCTGATCTATCATAAAATACCAAATATCTGCCACTTAGCCTTAAAGTACTTTCTGTGTCTGGCTCTCTTTTTATCTACCTAAACTTATCTGCTACTGTTCCTTAAGATGAAGGTTTCATCTAGGATACTCAAAATTCCTTGACCTCTGATTATGCTAATCTCATTACCTCAAACAGACTACCCTTTTCATTGTAAATTCAATAACTGAATTCAACCAAATGCTCTACCTCTGTTGTGTTTTTATATAACTCTTACGGATCTCTCCTTTCCCCAAACACTTAGAGCACCCATATGAATCCATTACATGGTAATTTACTATTTCTTCTTGTTTTTGCCACCTCTTTACTTAGATTACACATGCACCAATTCACAGACATGTCTTAGAACTACCTTCTTCGTGGTGTCAGGCATAGTTCACACTCCCCTCCACAACAAACATGGTTTTCCAGCTATTTGCAGGGTAAATCATCTTCCATATCCAAGGATTAGAAACAGTCCTGTGATTGAACTCATGTATCTCATTTCTCTGTAGCTGTCATGAAAACATTATATTTCTAATTCAACATTTAAGTCCAGTTCTGCAACTGGGTAAAGGTCATTCCCGTGTGTAGTCATGATACAGGGGTCAGAAAAGCTGGAAATCTGTACGTTTTTGACAGTGCTATAAGCACTCTCATACAGGGGTCCTGGTACTGTGGTTAGTGATGTTAGTTGTAGACATCAGCAACCGAATCCTACAGATGTCTGAGCGAGCGCCTTAACTGCTGAATCTTAAGTAGCCAGTGCAGTTTTCCATCAAGCTAATAAGGAAGTACATGTATCTTCAGGCAGTTACCTGATGTCTGAAGTTACCACTGTGGCCTATGCTGAAAGCTCCCCAATGAGATGTTTTCTCATTCTGCTATTTTACTTTTTTTAAAAAAAATTATTAATTCATAGAAACCAAAATGTAGTACCACAGAACTCAAACCTACAGAAACCTAAATATCTGAAGAACACAGATCAGACCAATGACTTCCCAGAAAAACAATCTTGTGTACTTTCCTATTATTGATGTATTTAGGTAGAAAGCCTCCAAAATGGGAAGGCTTAGTAAGCTTAAACAGGACAGGGACACTAGCTGATTTAGAGTGATAAGTGTTTCACAATGAAATTGAACAAAGTAAAGCGACCATCTGTTTTGTAAACTAAAATGATTAATTTTTAGTAAGTCTTCTGAAGGGACACTATTTTTGGCAGAGCATTAATTTCTAAGAAACCGAACACACGGGCACTCCTGCTCATTTCATAAAGGATAACTACATTTCCCGGTTATCCATCTGGGGCCTTTTCATTTCAGTGGTTTAATTAAAACTCAATGGCATTATCAATCTGTTACATTTTTCATGTTGGTGGTTATTAGGTTTACAGTACAGCGGGGTACAAGTTAAAGCAAGAAGATGATAAATCTCACCCTTAGATTTCATTTCTGTTTCTCTAATAACTAATACTCTTGTAATTTTTTTTAGTTCACTCATGTTTGTAGAACAATTTTCTTGATTTTTTATGATTAAAATAAAGGGAAAAGCATGGTAAATTTTCAATAGTTTTTTTTTCTCATTTTGCATGTATTATATTTTATCACACTTCTGTCAACCTGCTGTGTAAATATATTTGAGTTGGGCTCTTCAAAATCTGTAATAAACTTGTTTTTATGACTTTGTCTTTCAAAACATTTGTTTTCCTTCCTGCATCAATCTTTTAATGTTACACTTCCTTAACTCAAAATAAGAAGCATATTACTCAATTATGAACTCCAGGTATTTAAACTGATGTGTAAGATTGTATAAATCTTTAGTCAAAAGAAATGCCCACATTTTCATATATAGGGATGCCTTCATTTTGAAAGTGTATTTAACTAGTCCATTAAATACATATCTTTTGAAGTGTATCAGGGTTATAGTCATCTACTATAAAATGGCTGATGATAATACTAAACATGAGACACAGTGGGTTCTAGGAAAGATGCTTTTAGAATAGTAAAGTATACATGTATAAGCGAAGCTGTAAGAAACTCAAGGCTGACTTTCAGGGATAAAAGTGTTACAAAACACACATCTCTCACTTCTCTCCCCTCAACTTCCTGAGCTAAAAGGTGCTTACGATAATAATGTGTTTTGCCAGACATCTGAAGGAACCATGCCTTAGGATGCAGAGACAACAGTGAAATAACAGGTCAAAAATTAAGCCAGTCTTCACTCTTGTCAGCATTTGGCATGCTGAGCACCGACTACCCTCCTGCCTGTCTCCCACCCATCCACACACCCACCATGCATCTCTCTACCCTTACTATCAACGATATACTTATCTCACCTAAAGTGAGCTTTGCTCCCCAAAAGCAAAACCCGTTTCAATACAAACTAACCTTTTCCAAAAGGAGATAACCATTCCTTGGAAATAGTAACTAACTGTCCTGCAGTTTGACAAACTTAAGCTCTTTGCCAAGTACACCAGTGACCTTATTTGTTCAACAATGAACACAAACTCCATCCCAGAAGACAATCATTTAATAAGGATCACACAATATTATTTAAATGTCAAAAGTGACATGTTATAGTGGGGCAGAGGCAGGAAATAAAATTCAGTTGTTGACTTCTAGGATTCAATTTGCCTAAAATTCAAGTCATTTCTTCGTCTAGACAGCAATGAAAAGTTAATCACTCCTTATGTCAGTATCCAACTGAGGCATGCCTTTTCTAACCAGGTGTGTGCATGTGAAGTGGGCAATCAGGAGAGAGCAGACCCAGCAGGGAGGTCTACCTGTCCTTAAAAAAAAAAAAACCCTAAGATAAGTTGGTTATTCATAACAAATACAGAAACAAAACAGAAAACCGTGAAAGCAAGAGAGGGGGAGGGGAAGAAAGAACTGAGGGAAAGGGGAAGGAGCAGTCACACAGCAATGACAAGGAAAAGAAGCACATTTCCCAGTGAGGAAACAGAATAAAGCTGACGATGAAGCTCAGTCGAACATATTAGTGGAACATTTGACCATCATGTATATGGTCAAATGATTTCTCACAAAGTTGCAGAACCTACACAATGGATAAAGGACAGTTTCTTTAAAAAACAGTATTAGGAAAACTGGGAAATGAACTGCAAAAAATGAAGCCAGTATCTTATAGCAAATAAAGATGTAATTAAAATATATTCATACCCTAAATATGAAACAGAAAACTCTTTGAGGAAAACATGTGCAAAATATTCAGTATACTTGGCTTGCTGTGGTGGGTGTAATAACTGAAGATAAGTACAGAAGAGTTGGATGAAATGAGAGCTAACAGACTATGTGTAATGTTCATAGGGATGTAAATGGGATAATCATTATGGAAAATGATGGGGAAGTTCCTCAAGAAGTTAAAACTTGAATTATCATTAGGGGTTGGAGATGTAGCTCAGTAGTAGAGCCCTTGCCTAGCATTCAGAAATCCCTGGGTTCAAGGTCTAGTAACAGAAAAAATTTTAAAAAATGATCAGATGATTCCCAGTTATGATTATATATCCAAAAGAATTTTAAAGAAGAATATCATATCCATGTTCAGTATAATATTATTTAAAATACATGAGATAAATTTAACCAAAGTCTTCAGTTGATGAGTAGGTAAAGAAAATTTAATGTCATATGTGTACAGTATATATTATTTGTATACTATTACACCACAGTTATGAAGGAGGAAATCCTGTTACATGCTACAATGTAGATGAAACTCTGGGAAATTATGCTAAGAGAATAAGCCAACTGCAGGAAAAATGCTATGGGATCCTATTCGATGTACCTAAAGCAGCCAAAATCAGGAAGGTGGTTACCAAGGGTTTGTGAAGGTGGGAAGTAAAACTAGAATTTAGCAGGTATAGAGAGCTTCATACTTATGAAATAAAAATGTTCTATAGATGGCATTGCACAATAATGTGAATCACACTTAAATAATTAAAATAATTAAGATAGTGAATATGATGTTGTATACATGTGTTGAATAATCTTGATTGTCAAATCGATGGAATTTAGAATTACTCAGGAGGCAAACTATGGTCAAGTCTATGTGGGGTTAACAGAAGTGAAAAGTTGTACTCATTGTGGGTAGGATCATCCCTTGGGCTAGGACTAATCTAGAACTGAATAAGAAGAAAGTAATTCTCACCTCCAGTATTTCTCTCTCTCTCTCTCTCTCTCTCTCTCTCTCTCTCTCTCTCTCTCTCTCCTCTCTCTCTTCCCTCTCTCTCTCTCCGCTTCTTGATGGAGCTGTGATATGAAATGCCAGATGCCTCAAGCTTCTAGCATTTGACCCCTACCACAATGGATTGCACCTATAAACTGTGAACCAAAATAAACCTCCTTAAGTTCCTTTTATCATGAGAATGAGACAAATCAACAAAGCAATCTTACCATAATTTTTAAAAAGAAAGAAATTGTGAAACTCACAATTATATATTAACAGGTACCGGGAATGGATAGATGTGCAGAGGAATAGCACATTCTGAAATGTTACAGTGCACCTGTGATCTCTGGTATAGGAATCCCTGTTAAAGCTATGTTGTTTTAATAGGAAATGTTGCCTACAACTAGTTCAACTAACAGACATTAATCCCAACAGAGTTTTATTTCATCATAATTTACGGGATTTATTTTAGGAAAATATAAATATTTTTAAAGTTATCTGAAACATGTAACAAACAAGGGTTCAGTAATCGAGTCTTACAAACAGACTCTTTGTCTCATAGTTCCATCTCAGGCTCCCCAGAGAAGCTGAAAATAGAAACCCACAGAGATAAAAAGATGTACTGCAGTATTCAGATGCTGTTTCTGGATGATTCATCAAAGAGATCAATGACACAAAACTGCCTCATGGTTGACCGAATGATCCCTCAAGGATCATGTGATTTTTGTTAAACATTTCCTGCACTCCCCTATACTACCACTGCAAATTGATCAAGATTCAGGTGTACAGGTATATTCTCTCTGGAAGCTGGCAGGGAGCTATGGGAAGATACCATGATATGTAAGTATCACATAATATATCATAATATAGATGCCATGATATAATTGGCACATTTCCTCCAGTGGCTATATCAGCTCGGGGTGGGCAAGGGGTCAAGTGAGGATCAAATAAATATCAGTACTAAGTACAGTTATCTGGAACTTGTTTGGTCATGCCAACCAGAAAGGATGAAGTCAGTAAGTGAGGGGGGAAATAGAGGACTGCAGAATATAGTTAATGTTTTTTATTCCTTTACTTTAGAAAGCATATATAAGATTAAACAAGGAAAAATGAATACTTAAAAGCACAAACACAACCTCAGGTTCTTTGTTCTCCAACAGATCTTTACAGCTTGAGAAATTTCTTAATAAATCAGAATATATATATGTAAACATATGTATGTATATGTAAAAATAATAACCAAAGGAGAGGACAAGAAACTGAGGGGGAATGAGGAAGGCAAGGCAAGAGTTGGAGGGCAACTGGAACAGAAATAATGTAAATACAATAGTCATGTATGAAATCCTCAAAAATAAAATAAAATATATTAAAATATTTTATTTATTTTTTTATGGGTACAAGTGTATTGCTTGCATGTAGGTAAGTGCCATGTTGTGTCATGCCCAGAGAAGTCAGAAGAGGGCACTGGATCCCTTGAAACTGGAGGTCTATGGCTGTTAACCACCACGTGGGTGCTGGGAACTGAACTCTGGTCCTCTGCAAGAGCAGTCAGTGTCCTTAACTGCTGAGCCATCTTTCCAGCCCACAAATAAAAGACATTAAAAAAATCAGACACCTCTGTACAAAACGATAACCAAACAGAAAGACAAGAGATAAATGATGTGTGTAATTCATATCTAGAATCATTGTATTTTGCTTGTTTGTTCTACTGACTATAATGTAGGATTCTTTTTGGCAAATAATTGTTTGCAAAACCATCTAATGTTTCTTCCATTAATCTGATAATTCATTCAGCAATTAAAGAAAATGTTAAGTTTTAAAAATCTCAAAAATTAAAAAAAATGCTAATTCAAACTACCACCCAGTCCTTAAGGTAGGTCAGTCAACAGTAACTCCAGGACAGATCCTACATATTCTTACAACTATGTTTCACCTTCCTCAGCTTAGTTTATCTCATGTGTTCTGTAACTACACTTGCAATGGAAATAAAATACTACACATAGCATATTTTGACACAATCTTGCCTATAGAGTTAAGGATGCTGCCTGCAGGTTGCTCATTGTGGGTCCCCAGAAAGAATATTCATTAGGACAAGCCCATCTGCAGGGATCATAGATTTTTGTCCTGTAAGTTAAGATGTTGCACATATAGAATAAAACTATTGGAACATAGACATTCATTGGAAAAGCAACTGATATGAACAGTAATTGCTATGATTTTATTTGAAGGAATATATTCTCCTATATAGCAAATTGCTAAAAGGTAAGAAGTATGGTTAACAAAGCAATGGAAAGACTACAAGGAACTGGATATCATCCAAGGATGTCTCTAATTACCAAGAATAATCAAGAATATATTTTGGGCAAAAGAAAAAAAATGTACTACTTGGCACCACTTTTCAGGCAATAGTACTTTTGTGGTTATTTTGTATATGTGGGATCTTGAGTCCAGAGCTTGAAGAAAGTAAAATGGACTAAAGCTTTTGAATTGCCCATTATTTACTACCACTGTGCTAAACTGCATGCATTTTAAAGGAATCCATCATTGGAAACTGCTTTTGCTATGGGACTTTGGAAGGGCAAATTTAAGGGACTTGAAGTGAGTCCACTCTTAAACAAGCTTTAAATTGAGTGCACAACTAGGAAGTCCTGGGTTGTAAGAGCCTCCATGAAGAGAATGCCAAGTCTCTCAGTAGTGCCACAAAGAATTCATGTCCCAGTGTCATGCACAAGAAGCAAGATTTGTCTGTTTTATTCAACTAAGTAGGAAGACCAGTATAGGATATGTAAGGAAATCTAGAACACTGCAATATTATTGTCCATTTTAATCCTATCAACAGGAGAGAGAAGGCAGATGATTATAGATGATATATAGATGATAGATTGATGGTAGATTAATATATGAGTTAGATAATATGATATTATGATATATAGATGATAATAAATGAGAGAGATAGATGTTGATGAAGAGAAACAGATGATAGATGATAGATGAAAGATGATAGATATAGACAGATAGATGTTAGATGATTGATGGGTAGATAGAAGATAGATAAATAATTGGTAGTTTGATGACTGACGTATATATGATAGACAAATATGAATATAGATAAAAGATATAGAGATAGATGATAGATTAGATAGATGTTAGATAGAAGATGATGATGATAGATAGACAGATAGATAGATAGATAGATAAGTGGTAGTCTGATTGACATATATGATGGATATATAAATAGATAAAAGATATACATAGAGATAAAAGATTAGATAAATACATAGATACATAAATACATAAATAGATACATAGACAGACATACAGATAAAGACAAGTAAGCCAATTTAGCATTGACCTTCTGGAAAAATCACAGAAAATATGAGGCTCCTCCTTGTCAAAGGGAGAACCAACCTTGCCTCCACAGAAATAGCAAAGCTCTAGGCACTTCCTGCTGTTATCCTTTCCTCCAAGGAGAGTGAGTTAAAAACTCTTCAGGTGCTGGGACTATAATTATCCCACTCCAAGCTACCTGATACAGTGCATACAGGTGTCTTCATTTACAGATGTTCAGGACAAGTAAGAAGGACAAGCTCGGGGAACAGGTCTCGTCTAGACAGGGATAAGAACAGATAGAATGCAGCAACTATATTTGGCAAGGTGATTCAATGAGAAGAAGGGGAGGAGGATTGACTTCCCCTTTACGTTTCCATTTCCAACTCATTGAAACCAGAGCAGGAGAGTGAAAATGAGAAAGAATCAGGATTTGATTCTTTCCTAAAATAGGATGGTGTGATGGGAAATGATATATTTGCAAAACTTCCTTTCCCAGGAGTCTAATGATTTGTGCCGTAGTTCATACTCTGTGGCTCCTTAGAAAGTCAGTTTTGTCTCTAGACTCCAAGTTCTTCACATAAAAGCTTAAGAAACTATACAAGAATAATCTCTACAGAGCTAAGGAGATGGCTCAGTTGGTAAAGTTCTTGTGTCACAAGCACAAGGACCTTGGTTCATCTACAGGACCCATGTTTATAAAGCCAGGCAGAGGGGCATAAGCTTGGAATTTCAGTGCTGGAGAGGCAGAGACAGGCAGACCCCTGACGTTCATTGGTCAGTCAGCCTGGACTATTTGGTGAGTTCCAAACAAAAGGGAGACCCTAAAGAATCAAGGTATATAAAATCCAAGGATACACACCACAGGTTGATCTCTGCTTCCACATGCACACACACTAACACAGTACACATATATGTACACACACATGCACAATAAAGAATAAACTATTCAGTCCATTGTATGTTGTACTTCTCTAAATCTATAATCAAATACATTTATAAACAAATTATGTTCACAAAAGATAAAACAAATAAATAAAGCATGAATGTTTTATAATCCATAAAAATGAATCCAGTTCACAGATTCAAGTTAGTTCAGACTATAAATAGTCACATTGTTCTGGAACCAAGGGTAGTGTTCTAGAAGTTTCTTCTACCTTATCCATTTTATTTCAGCTATAGAAGTTTAAGGTTTTAGATATCATACTTAAGACATTATACCAAAGAAAAGAAATCACTCAAGGCATATTTGAATTTTATGACTATAAAAATGATGTCATCTCACAAGATGGACTATTTCCTTTGGAAAATAAGGAGTCCTCTAGGGTGAGAGAACAGATGGTGGGCCAATTTTTACTTATGGCTCAGGTTACATAGACTGAACCTTAAATAATTTATATGATGTGATCATATGTAGGCCTCATCTGTGGGAGCGGACTGAAGTGAAACCAAATATGTCCCAATCTGTAGATTAATCACTGTTCAATAACAGAGATGGAAAGGAGAGTCTATTAGGCCAGCCAAAGGCTGGAGGTTTGTGCCACTTAAGCACTGAGCAGATGCTCAATTCTGGTTAAAGAGCCTAGTCTTCCTCCTCCCCCAGCTCCCAGCTGAGAGCTAAATAAAAGTAAGCTGACTCACTGACTGAATTAGACAAGAACTGTTGTGTGAATCCACAGATAAACCCAGGCCACCATCAGCCCCATCCTTTCCCATTGGACAAACTCAGAAAGGGAGGCTATTTGATAAAAGAAATAATAGCTACAGACACTGATGTAGTGTGAACAGACTTCCATTTGATAACAGGAGCTAAGAGAATAGGAACAAAGTGAGAAATGGTACACTACCATTCCAATGGAAGACTTCAAGTAAATATGAAAAAGGGGCTATCTTGTGCTATGAAGTCTGACACAGTGAAATTTCACTATTTATAAAAATTATAGCATAGTCAAAAATGTTCCTATTAAAAGGAACTTATTTTCAAAACAAAGAATGACCCCCATATGAAAATGATAGAGTCAGTGCCTAGCTGCATGCTAGTGGTCTAGGTATTTTGTTCAAACTATGCTTGAGAGCTCACCAATAGCACAGTTTCTAACACAGATTGGGTAACTCTAATTGCAATGTCATGCAATTGCAAGGCATGCAATGTCATGACTGAAGAGTTAAGATATGGGAAAAAGGGAACACTCATACACTGTGGGTGTGAATGTAAACTAGGTCAGCCATGATGGCAATCAGCGTGAAGCTTCCTCAAAAGCCTAACACTAGATCTGTTATGTGACCCGGTTATATCACTCCTGAGCATTTACTGGACAGATTCCAAGTCATCGTATCACAGAGATCTTTGTGCATCCATGGTTATTACAGCACGCTCACAAAAGCTAAGCTACAGCACCAACAACAAAGGAACTGAAAAGAACATGTGGCACATATACACTATGAGATTCTTTTCAGTCATAAAGAAAATTGAAGTCATGTCATTTGTAGGAAAATGGATGCAATTGAGCACAATGATATTAAGCAAACTAAGTCAATATCTAGTGTCTGAGTTAAAGGGAAGGAGGGCAGGGAAGTAGGCCGTCAGGTAGAGCGCTTGCCTAGCACACAGGAGGCCCTGGGTTTGTTTGCTCTGCAGCACTGCGGAGATTTGGTGTGGTAGTGCGTGCCTGTAAAATCCGACCTCTTAGGACTTGCAGGCAGGAGACTCAGAAGTTTAATGTCATCCTCTGCCTAGGACACACAAAACTCTATCCCAAAAATAAAAGTGACAGGAAGGGAACACTTGTGAATTCATTTTAAAACATACTCCAAGTATATGTGCTTAATATAAAACTAGAAGCTTAGAAATGAACTATCAGGTTAAAAAAAAACATTGCTGATGTTAATATTAACTCTTCTTATACCCACTCAAAAATATCAAGCACTTCCTATAAAAGCACTGGGTTAAAACTCAGACTCAAGAATTGGAGTGAATTGGAGACTTAGCTCTGCCTCTGCCTTGCTGTGTAACCCTAAGCTAGCTCACCCATTCTATGTCTCAGGGTCCTCATTAATAAAATCAAAATGCTAATAGTTGCAACCTCACAATACACCTGAGACAAAAGACTTACAAACAACTCTGTGAGTGTAATAGTGCCTTCCTGTTAAGAAGAAGTACCAAATGTTAGCAGTTACGCCTGGCTATTATCGAATGGAATCTCACAGGTCTTGAAGGGAACAGGATAAAGAAAGACTGAATCTGCTAGTTAATCTCCTAAGAGGCTGAAATAGGATTTTGTAATAAAGTTCCCCCGAACTCTTTGATATTTATGTCACCGACTGTTATCATGGGAGACAACATTATTGTACCACATTTGCACCTGACACAGGAGGTATAGCAGCTGTTTATAAAGTCCTGACTCCATCTGTGGACAGGGTATTCTGGTCATTTCTACACTGTGAACAAATAACCATTTCACCTTGCTTTGGAAAAGATTATTTTAAGCACCTTAACTTTCTTTTTGAGCACAATGTGGTTCTCCTATGAATGTGTCCTCCATATCAAAAGGTCTTGTACTCATTCCATACCGTGGATTCCACTGCACTGGCAATGCTGCCCTACATGGGAAACCAATCCACGGGCAATCCATGGCCTGGCACACAAATCCCATGTTAGATAAAGAGTAACTGTGTTTGAGTTTCTTCTAGCAAAACATGTAATTACATTTTATTTTTAATTGTTACAGCCCAAATTTACATTTTTGAAATTTTTAGTGTGCTCACTTTACCTGACTCTCTGTCTCTGCACCCCAGTAATGTTTTAGTTTCCTGGCTCAAAATTCTATGGATGCATGATGCCTACCATGAGACAGATGCTGACTGCATCATTTCACTTTACTCATTCTAATTCTCACAGAATGATGAGGTGGGATCTATCATTAAAGACCTTTTTAGAAGTGATAAAAAGGAAAGAGAAAGCTTGAGTCATATAGTGGGAAAGTACATATGCCATAATGCCAAGCTTTTGTTCTTCCTTGCTTTTCTCCATGCCTTCCTCCCTTCCAGTCCACTCATCCATCTGCCCATCTTTGTGTCATTTATTCACCTGTCTATCACACCATCCATGAACTATGCAATATACGGAAGAAAGGATTAAAGCATATGTTTTAGAATAAAATTTGCTACTTCAAATATAGCAGCAGGACGTGGTGGTGATAAAGATATCACTTGCAGCAGGATCAACATGGTATGAATTATTAAAGAGATGAGGCCTTAAATAAGTGTCAATTTTTCAAACGGCAAAGAGCAGGTCCATTCAAAGAACTGAACAGATTCAAAGGGGCACATACAACCTTGCTATATAACAGGTCACTAAGATATGAACATTATATTTGAAAAGAAAGACAAAGAATTGTTCCTTTTCTTTCTGTAGGGAGAGAGTTGGGTAGCAGTATGTCTGAACTATCCTTCCTTAATGAAACCACTATTGATTTTTCATCTGAGTGAATCATTGCCTTGAAGCAATTTCTTTTGGCTGCAGGTTCTCACATTTAATTCGGATGTATGCTTAAGGGAGAGTTTATCAATAAAATCTCCAGAGGAACACCAGAGAGTTTGTACTAGAAAGAAACAGTGAATGCAATTTTATCAATTTTGTAAAGCACAAAGATGATCAAAGAATTATTAATGAACGACATTTAGAGAGCAATTTCAGTGTGAATATGGGTCATATCAACATAATCATCCCTTCAAATGTTCTCAGTGGAGAGAAACATTAAAGATTTCCAAAAGCAAACATGAATCTGACCTCCCTTAGAGGAAAGAGCAATACATGCTTTGGCCCCCAGCCAGCATTACAGTTGATTTTGCTGACCAAAAACACTTTTGGCACAATCTTGCACTGTGTACTTGTCACTGAATATAGCATGATAATGCATGTGCTGTCTCATTTGATCTTCTAAACTATTCTATAATTCTCCTACCTTAAACTTGACTTTACATACAAGAACGAGGGCTTAGAGAACTTAAGAAAATGTCTTCAAATTATATAGTTATCATATGGAGATATGAGTTGCTAAATATGCAAAGCATTTTTATACTCTATACAAAATGTGTTTGAATAAATATTTTCAAGGCATTTATTAAGGCCTCAGGACCATGGACTTTATACTACTTGCTGATATGAAGCAATAACCACAAAATACATGTGTATGCAAGAAAACAGGATGTTTGGTTAACCTACTAGTTTAATTGTTCTAAATATTACTTGAGACATGCTTACAATGTTATATACTTTCTTCCCTTGATATCTGTTTGTCTTAATTTCTTTTCCTGTTTCTATGAAACAACAACAAAAGAAATCTAAGAAAAGGTTTATTCTGGCTCATAGTTTAAGGATGTGGTCCCTCATGGCAGGGAAGTCAAGGCAGCAGGTGTTTGAAGCACCTGGTCACATGACATCCATATGCAGGAAGCAGAGGGCTCCTTCTCCAGTTATAGAGTTCAGGATCTCAGCCAGGGAATGGTGCCACCCACAGTGGCCAGGTCCTCCCATCTCAATCAATACAATGAAGATAACCCCTCTAGGCATGTGCAGAGATCCATCTTCCAGGTGGTTCTAGATTCTGTCAAGCAGACAAGTAACACAACCAGCACAATCCAGTAAAATTTAAAGATATCCCATCAAAAGCCCTGAGTTTCTTAAAGAAACAGAAACTCAAACTTAATTTTCCAAAGTCATTATACCATGTACTTCATCATGCATTCATTTTCTCTGTTCTCTACATAATAACTGAGCTGTAAAGCAGGCAAGATTCACTCAGTAATTAAGAGGAGGGGAGCATAAATGTGAAAGCATTTCTATCTGAGAAGTAGCAATGACTGGAGGAAGAGATGAGTTCTGGCTGTCTCACTTCCTCCTTTCCCTTGCCTTAAGGCTCACCCTGCACCGCTCATCTCCCCAATCCCTTTCCTGGCATCTTGTAATCTTTCAGGCACCCAGAACTCCATATCACATCTTTCCCTGCATCTTGTGCTTTCATAAGCTAAAGCAGAGGTTCCTGTGCACTTTCTAGGAAAGGGTCACTTTTAATTAATTTGCCCTTCTGTTCTCCTATGTTTGCTTGTTAAGTGGTATACTATATTTATTTATTATGAAAATATAAGCCTTAGTACAAATGCCTCCAAATGTCTTAGTTCTCCATAGACAAAACTCAGTTTCATAGGCTTTTCACAGCTAATTGATATCGTCAACACAATTATTTGATAAAGGTGTGAAGTCGTTCTTTCAAAATCATTTCCTTCTCATTTGTCTACTCTGCTCTGTTCATTATGGGTTTATGTATGTAAATTCTATCCTAGGTGGTAGATACATAGACATAATGACCTCAGGGAAGGGAATGTTCTCCCATGTGACTGTGAGGGGGGCAGTGGGTTCCATTCATTCAATCACAGCTGGAGAGTCAAAGTCCCATGTTTTAAAAGCAATTGTTTAGGAGCACAAGTAGATTATTCCACCACTCTAGCTGGTATAATGCAAATACTATTCCAGTTCAAATTCCAGTTCTCTCACTCACTTCATTATGTGACTCAACTTCCTCTAAGGTAGCATGTAAGATTCAATGAAGTAAGACATCAAATGTAATTATGAACCTGGTTAGTAAACAGAACTATTCTTATCATTATTACTGTTTCTTTAAGAAACTGTAAGACTTGTCTTATCATCAATTATTAATTTCCTCCATGACACAATATCTCAGGCAGCTCAAGGGACTGCAAGCAAGCCTTGGGAAGCAAATTTTAGCTGTCAGACTCAACTTTTCTTGACAAACACAAAAAATAAAACTTAAAAATATGGTGTATTTTAAAATCAAAGTTGTCAAATAAGTTCCTTGAGAATATTAAATGAAAAATGAATTGTTCAATTTTTGAGCGCTTTTAAGGCACTAAATATTCATGGGAATATAAAAACTGAAGGTTTTTTTTTTTCATCTGTTACAACTGCTAGTGTCAAATTTCCTCTACTGTTACTATTATCTATGTCTCCTAAAATATTGCACAGAATGAGACGTCCAACTGCTTCATGTTAGCGATTTTCACTTCTCACCTTGAGAAGGAAAAACACAAGCCTATAAATTGAACTCTTAGTGCACAGCAAAGATAAAATAACAATAACCTGAAATCTGTGTAAGCCTGTGATATGCAATAACTTTTCAAAAGATGTAGAGAAAACTGTCAGCATCTGAGGCCATATTGAGTACTTAGCTTCTCTGAAAATAAAATTAAATGTAGCAAAATTTTAATAAATTGCTAACATGGGATAGAAGAGATGGCTCAGCAGTGAATGGTATGGAATACTTTGGCAGAGGATCCAAGTTCAGCTCCCAGAACTCATGTCAGTAACTCCAGACCTGCTACACCAGCTCCAGGGGAGCAAGTGCCTTCTTCTGGCCTCGTCAGGCACTGTACTCAAATGCACAAACCCTCACATAGATATATAAAGATACACATTATTAAAAATAAGTCTTTTAAAAATATATATTAAAAATACATTTCTAAAATGGTTAACATCATTCAATTGAATATTACCTGTAGGTAAACGTGACTAAAATAGTCATAATGAATTATCTCACGAATTTTATTTATTGCTTTATTATTATCACTATCTTGTATTTTTTGTTTTTATTCTCTTGAGTACACAATTTGATTGATCTAATATACATGGAGAAGCCTGGAAGTAAAAGACTTAATTTTTCACTTAAAAGTTTAAAATATATGAATCTTTGACCTTTGCAACTGACCTGGGAAATAAACAGTGGTGACTATCTAATTACACATCATGTTTCCTTGTCACCATTTGAAATACAAATATATTAAAATATTTAGAATTTCACAATTCTTACTGAGAAAATTTCTGTAAAACCAATACTTTGAACTATAAACGAACTGTATGCACTGGGCTGACTTGTATGAACAATGGTTGGTCTGACTTGATAGCTTCTTCAAAGTGTAACAATCATTTTCATGTCATTTTATTTTCATTTTGAAACTAAAATACTGCCACAAATTACTTTTGTGAAGATTTTCTAGAAAAATGAAAAAGTTCCCTAAATAGAAATACTGCTGGTCTTTACACCATGCTTCTTCAGTTCTATAGAAGAAAGTCTCAGATACTGAAAAAAAATCACTTTTTTCCCCTATGATATATACTGTCAACTTTCATTTATTTTCTAAACAGGAAACATAGACAAAAGTACTGTTAGAACTTGCAAGTTAGATATCTCATTATGCTAAATTGCTTTTTAAACATTTATTTATTTATTTATTTATTCATTTGAGGGAGGGGCACATGCCACAGCATGAATGTGGAGACCAGGAGGACAACTTACAAGGTCAGTTCTCTCCTTCCCCCATGTATGTCGCAGGGACTGAACTTGGGTCCTTAGGCTTGGTGGTAAATATCTCTGACCACTGTGTCATCTCACTGGCCTTTAATTACTATTTTGATATAATCATACTCTTGCAGTTCTGTTATAATAATCAACACCTAAAAATAGAAAAATATCCCAAAATACTTAGCTTTGTTATTTCATCTGACTTCTCTCTGCTCCCTAATCAATCCTGCCTTACTGTTAGGGAAGTCTAGGAAGGACAAATCAGAAACAATGAATTCAATGACGGTTATTCATCTCTCCCTCACTCTATCACTAAAGTTTCAGTTAAATTGATAGCCACATAGATAATCATATGTACATCACATATATGTACTTATTATGTGCAAGGCATTTTTTCTTTTTCTTTCATACAGGTATTCACAGTGCACCTTAAAAGACTGGGTATTTTAAAGTTAGAAAGCTCCCATAAAAGGTACACACCTTCATCTGAATACTAAGAGTGCATTCCAAACACAGTTCCCTTTGAAAATTCACCCCAATTAAGCAAAATAGGATGAAAGAGGGAGTCCAGAATATTTTTGAAGCTCCTGTTAAACATTAGAGAGAAAATGAGTGAATAACAGATAGCAGAAAAGCAAGGCAGGGGTCTGGAGGAAGAACAGAGTGGGTCCAGTAATAGCTCTCTTGGGACAGAGTCTGCCCACCATGGAAGGACAGTCTACACCCACAGGGCTGGCAAGCAAGATGACACAGCTTGACTGCACTGTTAGAGTTGCATCTCCCACTGGGATTCTAGATTCAGAGCCCCATGTGTGCTCATGCCCAGTGTAAGAGGCTCCGGTGGTAACCCCAACTGTCTTTTGTTGTCTGATTGTCCCTGGGGTTCTGTCTTTGTATGATACCACATGCTCCCTCCACTTCATATTATCCAGAGAGCTCATTCATCTCAAGGTGTAATGATGTTCTTGTCTGAAATCATCATCTGGCATTGGTGTTATTGCCTACAACCACAAACAACATGCTATTCCTGACAGACCATTGTATTAGGTACCAGAACGTTCTACTAACTTCAGCAAAGAGAAATAGTACTATGGTGATTGGAAAGATGACAATAAAATCTGACTATTAAGTTAGGATGGATGATGTGGTCTTTCTAGTGGATGAACAGTACAATTTATGTAAACACTTAGCCCAGTCCTTAACGCTCACCATCGCTCTAGCTCTTTCCATTTTCCAAACACTGTTTCTCATATGACGCTTGCATTCTCACAGTGCATGCAATATATTGTTAATAGCGTTTCTTTCTGTAATTGTCTGTTTCTGGATTCCTCACCAACCAGATGGTGAGCTCCCTGACAGATGAAAAAGGAAATTGACAAAGTGCCATGGAAAATGCCTCAGGAATATTTACAGCTCAACTAAGCAAGGAAGGCACAATTAAGGTTTATATGATTTCACCACACTAAGTTGGATAAAGGTAAGAGTATTCAAAAAACTCTCTGAATTCTGGATGTACTGGAACTGAATAATATCCCGCTTTGAGGCAACACATGCTCAGCTCCCTCCATCAGTCACAAGGTTCCAAAGATACCATGGAAGAGTAAGTTTGAAGGTGAAGGTCGAGGGTTTCCTGAGAAAGAGTTACATCTGCTACCCCGGACTCAATTTCAGACTGAACTGAAAGAGAGGTACCAACTCTAGCACTGTATGAATCCAGAGGATTCCTAGACAGAGCGGCAGGGCAGGTCTCAAAGAAAAACAAACAAGAAAGTCACATCAAATAGAACACGTAGGCATAGGGATGTACTATACTGCTTGCCTAGGATGTGCAAGGCCTTGGGTTCAGTCTCCACAATTGCATAAACCACAAGCTGGGTTGTAATCTGAGCACTCAGGAGGTGGAGGCAGGAAGATCAGAGGTTCAAGGTCATCCTCAGCCACATAGTGAATTCAAGACTAGCCTGGGTAACATGAGACCATGTTTTTAAAAACAAAACAAGAGGCTGAAGAAAGGACTCAGCAATTAAGAGCACTGACTACTCTTGCCAAGGACAGAGTTCAATTCCCAGCACCTACACAGTGGCTAACAACTGTCCGTAACTTCAGTTTCAGGGAATCTGATGCCCTCTTCTGACCTCCAAGGGCATTGCATGACATGGGTGCAACGCAGGCAATATTCATACACATAAAATAATGAAATATTTTTAAAAATAAAATAAAAAAAACAATGTATATGCACACATATTTGCACACACATACAGCACCCCATACATATACACAAACACGAACCTACATATACACATGCACATACAACCTGCACTTGCGAGTTACTCTCTATATAACATATCTTCTGAAATTATCTCCTAGTAAGACCCTAAGACCAAACTCTTGAGGGTCCTCTTGAGCAAACATCCACTGTATCTCCTCAACCAGGATACCATTGTCTCAGGATGAGCTCTTAACCCTTGCCTGTCCCGAATAGTCAGAGGTGGTTCCTGACATAGTACAGCAGGGTCAAAGTATCTGCTCTCCCGTCCCGTCGAGAATGAGTTTTTCTTCATAAGCTTGAAACCCTGAATGGATTTTCCCTTAATACATCAGCAACTGTCAAAGCCCTTAATAGATCTTCAGCTATTAATGAGGCAGAGGGAGATGTCACAGCTGCTCCAGAGTATGTATGCTCCTGGCCCATCTATGCTGGAGACAGAAATGAGAGAACTTCTGAAGGACTGCATACACTCTGCTGAGCCAACGAACTTGGAACCACCTCTCCTTCCCTGTGCCTGCCTCTACCCCGAGGACCAGAAGACCTATTTACCTGACATGGCCCCCTCAAATCCCATGCTAGATACCAAGACGGCCCCCATACGAGCCGCCAGTTCGAGACGTGACTGCACTATCTCCACCCTTGCTAGAGCTGCACCACACTCCCATCTCATGCCACATTAAATTTGAGAGACAGGACATGTGGTTTCTCTCCCATAAAATGTCCCCTTGACTGTTCCCACTCCTAGGGAGCTTTTGGTAACACACATGGGACTAGATTAAAATTCGAAAAGGCATGCCTCTGTCTCAGCACAGAAGCACTTGTTTCCCTGCAGGGAGACTCTGCTGGGTCCTGAAAATCTTTGTAAGTTCTTGTTCTTGTTTTTGACCAATCCTGAGACATGGAAAGGGAGCACAAATTCTAATGTAGGGCCATTCTGCTCAGAGCCCAAAGGAGGCCGGAAGCCTGGATCTCTAATGGGCAAATAGTTTTCTTAACATGTAAACCCCATGGGAGAGCTGGAGGCTGGGCTCTGATCTGTGCAGTTTCTAGCCATTGAACCTTAGGGTCAGAGGTAGTTGCTGACCAGTGTTAGTCTCTCACTGTGAGGATGCGGGGCATTGGTGGTGAAAGACCTCATTCTTAGCCACACCAAGTTTGTAAATGCATGTGAGAGAAATGAATTCTAAAATGCTTTATTCCCTTCCTTAGTGTGAAGGTATTACGAAAGTAAGCAAGCAAACAGAACCACCACCACCAGCAACAAAACTTACCTCCCAGTTTCAGGAAAAGGCAGCCTTTGAAACTATGTTTCTCTCCTTCATATGCATCCTTTTGTTCATTTGTAAGCTAGAGCCTTTTAAAACATTTCTATTATTTTTATTTTATGTGTATGAGTGTATTTCCTTCACTTATGTTAAGTACACCCATGGCATGCAGTGCCCACAGAAGCAGAAGAGGGTGTTGACTCCCCCAGAACTGGAGTTATGGTCTTCTGCATAAGCAACCAGAGCTCTTACCTGCTGAGTCATCTTTCCAACCTCAAACTAGATTCCTTTCACCAGGCAAACACTTGGCTTTTCCCATGTAAGTGCTGCAATATAGCAAGAAGCCAGTCAGCTAAGGAGCACTGAAAATATACTTAGCTGGAGAAATGGCTCTCACAGAGGACCCAAGTTCTGTACCCAGCTCCAGGGGAATCTGACACCCCACCCACTTCTGGCCTCTCTGGACACCCACATGCATGTTCACATACAACCATACATGTACAAATATACATAATTAAAGATAAAAAATGAATGTTTAAAAACTACACAAACGTTGTGCTAAGTGCCTCAATACATTACCCAATTCTATAATAAAAAACCAACATTTCTCGGGTGGTTATCAATAATCTTTTTTTAGATGACAATAGATGTATACTATATTAATATTTACTTATCAAATTACAGAGGGAGTGAAGTATAATATAGAGGTACACAGAAGGTACAATGGCCCACACTTACACTCTAGTAAGAATAAAGTTGGGCCTGAGGAAGTTTTGTCCAATCTGAAAATGCTTCTGTGTTGGACTAACAGGTACAGATTGTTGTTCTTCGCATGGATGTGAAGTCAGTGGACCCCTACTACCCCCTACAGAAATGTATTGCAGTGGTTGCTTCTTCCCCTGGGGCCCAGAGCACTCCCATTGGTCTTCTCCTTTGTTCAGTAATGACTCAGGAATCCTGACCTTCTGGAAAGTCCTTTTCCACATGCCCTAGTTTTACATCTGTCTTTTATTCTGAAAATATTCTTGTGAATTATTGATATGTGCTCAAATTTTTTTTCTGAAGGTCTGCCCCACTGTAAGAAGCAGAAATTTGTGTCATGAGCAGACGAATGTCCAATATCCATTCACATCAGCTCTTCCCCATCACTGAGCCCTTTGAAAGGAGGTTGTGAGCTCCAGGTAAACCAAGGAGAGGAGGATGGACCCAGGGACCGCATGCAACAATTCTGTGTGTGTCTCTGGTTTCCCTGTGTTCACGTGTGTATTCATGTGTGTGGTATGTGTTCATATATGTATATGCACATACCTGTGTGTTCATTGAATGTTTCAGATGAGTGTCCACTATGGACATATATGTGGTATATTATGCATTCATGTGTGCATGTGTTAAGTGTGTTGTGTGCCTATGTATTCATGCATGTTCATATATGTGCACATGTGTACCATGTGCATGTCCATGTGCATATACATATATGTGTAGTACATTCATCTGTTCATGTGCTGTGTATGCATTAAAATTTTTGCATGAGTGCATGTGTGGTATGTACACAAGTTTCTATGTATGCATGTGTGCCTGTGTGTATATATACACATAAAAGCCAAAGTTAAATATTACATGTCTTCTTCAATCTCTCTCCACCTTATTTTTTGAGACAGGCTCTCTCAGTGTACTTGGAGCTTTGAGACTGTGCTATTCTGCCTATTCAGCAATCACCAGTGATCTTCCTGCCTCTGCTTTCCCAATGCAATGATTACAGGGGTAGGTTATTGTATCTGGCTTTTTGACCAAGTTCTGGGCATTCAAATGCCCAGACATGACACATTATCATGCTTGTCATGGGGAAGTATTTTATGAACTTAGCCATCTCTCTGGGTCCCCTACTTCAGTTTTGACTGATCCATGCATTCTCTTCTCTCCCTCCATGTTCACCTGCTAGTTAGAAGCTATGTCTGCTAAACTTAAGGTCTCTTCTAGCTCGAAAGTTTAAGAAAACACTGGCTGAAATGTTCCCTAATGATCTCAATAATTATAACATTTGAAATTAACAAAACATCAATTGAACTTCAGCTGATCTCCAATGTGAGCATTGACATCAGTGTTCTAAATTAGCCTAAAGCACAGCCCCTTATCCTCCAGTAGCCTCCATTTATCCTGCCTCTGTCTGTTGCTACCTTTTCAAAGCTCTGGATTCTCTAATGGCCCCAGAATTTCCATTATGTGACTCAAGTGAAGCCACTGAAGATTAAGTGGCAGCATTACATTCAGTCCCTTGACATTTAGTGTTGAGGAGCTACAAAGAGCCACATCCTCTCAGACCAGCACTGGAGTATCTGGTCACAGCGACAGGCACTCCACCTCTGTTCCCTAATTCATTCTGAATGCAGTTTCCACATACCCTCCAATCTGATTTAAGTCCTTGGATTCTGCAATAATTAAATCATTCTCCTCTGAAAGCTGCCTTACCTGTCTCAAAATCAATCAAGGACAAAGAAAGCAGAGTCTAACAAAGATGAATAAGAGGCGGACACAGCCTCTTTCAATGCATCACTGGTTTTAATACTGAATACAAAATTCTTTTCAAAAAAACCTTTTAAAAAGTATGCTTGATTGTAAAAATTTGGTTGAGAACATAGAGTTCTTTTCTTGGCTATTATAAATAAAATTCTCCAGGGGGAATCTCTCCTTGTAAAAGTTTACTCTAATGGAAATGTCTTCAAAATATCAAAAGGACTTAAAAAGTGAAAGCAAGTCACCCCCTGGTAATTTTCTAAAAGTGTGACCTAAACACTGAGAGGTGTTTAAATCTTCATGACAGTCTTCCAGACTTCTTCCCCATCAGCTCATTACCATCCTCTGTGACCTTATTCCTTACCTCAGAACGTAATGCTTAAGAAGCACAAAGGGCTCCTTGGATAATAGTCTATAGCTTTAGGAAAAATTAGAAGTATTGAAGATAGAATATATTCTTAAATGTCAAATGTTTCAGACCAGTACAACTTAGAGGAAGATTCCTCTTTGTGCTATTTGAAATGGATGTCCATGGGGCCCTGGTCTCTTCATCTCATACTTGGATCATTAAGTGCAACCCTCCTACTTGTGAACTGAGTTGGATTGAACTCCACATTATAAGTCAGAAGACAGCACCGGCATAAGAGTAAGTGCCCATGAACTAGACTATGTGCTGTATGAATACAATGTTAAGATTCAGAATAAAGCATGGAAAAGAACCTCTGGTATTTCAGATCAGAGCTTCCCCTATTAAAACAATTCAAAAAATTTAAGGAGGGAGAGCACTGTGATTTACCTAAGGGCCCTGTAAAAGGGGATAATGTCGTTTTTTTAAGCAGGGTGTATTTAAGTAATCCTCTTAACTCATACCTCAAAATTGAGATTTGTATATAAAGGATACTTTCTAACTGGAAGGCACAGGCATTTTTTGCTTATTCCAGAACACATATTCATTCACCTACAGACTTACGAACAAAACTCACTAAATTCAAGTTCCATGCTAAAATCTCAGCTGAGTATTTTTGTCTTTCTTTAATCAAAATTTAAGCCCATCATTATTATGGAGTTTCTTTCTCTTAAAAAAATAAGTCTTAGCTATATGAACTGTTGTATACCTATAATCCAAACATTCAGGTTGCAATGCAGGAGAATTGTGATTTTGAATTCTAGGTTACATGATAAGACTATCAGAAACAAGAAAAGATAAGCATTGGATCACTTTATATCGTTGTAAAATATTTAACTACTATAATATGGAAAATGGTTTTTGAATGTACAGAAGGGTTTTGCTATGTAGTGAGGTTCTCTCTCTCTCTCTCTCTCTCTCTCTCTCTCTCTCTCTCTCTCTCCTGGTGCCTGGTGTGTGTGTTTGTGTGTGTGTGTGTGTGTGTGTGTGTGTATTCATTCTAAATGAAGCCATGGCTTAGAGGCAACATTAATCCTCTTGATCAATAACAACACATAACTTGAAAGCTTCCCTGGAGGATAAACGGAGTCAAAGGAACCTTTTCCAGTTCTCACAAGTAGCTTATTACAAAGAGGAAGGTAAAAGGAACATAGACAGCCACCCACATATGCACACAGGAGGTATGAGCAAGACCCATGTTTTATAGAGAAAGTGGATTAGCAGCATTCCCAGGCTCTGTCAGAGACCAAGCAAGGTACAATGCTCAGCTGCAAAGATGTTGAATCCTCATTCATGGCGTTCCGATTGGATTCCCTTTGAACATACACCCTTTCAAGTGAAATTAATCAATCTCTTTATCACCCTCGCTGCATCTGGAACCATAATCATTACCCAACTGCTGAGAAAGAAATGAAACCACTAATCGCACAGGGAGTGGAGCTCAGTGTTCAAAGCAGGAAAGGTTTTATTAAGTTCTAATTTGAAAAGTGATTTTTCATGACTGGCCATACAGGACAGGCTATGAGCAGAAGGCTGTATTCCTTTTGCTGCCAGCTAAGTCCCTTGGCATACTTTTAACATGTGAGCAACTGCAAACTTCTACTGTGTTTAAGTTATTCAATGACTGAATCTTAAGATCAGCTTACAATATTCAACATGGAAGAATCAATTTGATTCTCTGAATTCAACATAAACGTTGATGCTGATCAGGGTCAAATACAGGAATGTGCAGTAATTTATAGCCTTCTGCAATTCCCACCAGCAGTCATAGTCTCCTTATAACACCTGTAAGTCAATTCACTGAAAAGCACATACTTGTAACTTTTTGAACTTTATGAAACTTCAAATTACTCAGGGGAGTAAATATAGTTCTACTGCATTCTAAACTATAGTACAAAATCCATTTGTATTAACTGAAATACATTGTTCAATTGACTTACCACATAAAGTGTTTTCTCAGAAGAAAAATCGCAGAGTAAAAATAGTTTTAAAATCGCATTTAAGAAAGCAGCAAGCACTTACCATGCACAACATATTTGAATGGTAAGTAGAAGTTACTTAAGCCATATAATAATATACAACACAAATAAATAGAGAAACAAAAATAAGACATTTAACTACCAATGGAATAGAATGTTAGGCTATCAGAAACAGCCTACAGGGTTGATCTTTAAGCTTTATGAAAATAAAAGTAGTACAATACTTTATTTGAACCAGGCACTCTCAACTATATAATAAGAAAAAGAGACTGGTCAGACTCTATTAATAGTCTATTTTTAATAGTCTATTAAGTTAAAAGAGAGCATTTTCCTAAACATATTCATTGATACTACAAGGGACATTAGATACATTATTTTCTTGGCTACAGTAATGACTTCCCATGTTTTACTTTGGACATGATGAGGAACTATGATCGTTAAAAGTTACTTTTGGATTAAAATATTCCAAGTAACTTTTAGGATAGAACAAAGATAGGATAAGAAGGAAGGATTGTAAATAAACTTTACTTCTGTTTAACATCGAAAATTTTAGGAAAGTCTAGGCAGATATCAAATATCAATCTTAACATGATTTAAATTTTTGTTTTAGAAAGGGCCCTCCTATATAATCTAGGCTGAACACAAACTCTTGAGTTCAAAAGATCCTCTGAACTCTATCTCCTGAGTAACTTGCAATATATGTCAACATTTATCATCAATTTTAAATAGGAAAGCACCTTAATAACTGGATAATAACTTAATGACCAGTCATGGAAAAGTACAAGATCTGTATGTTTCAATCCATTGTATTTGTTTATACTAACAGTACACAATCTAAAAAATGAAATCAAGAAAACAATTCTATTTAAAATAAATAAAAATATTTATGAATAAAATTAATGAAGTATACAAAGTTTGTATACAGAAAATCACAAAACATTGATGAGGAAATTAAAGATAGGCAGATGTTCTATATATATGGGGAAACAAATATTAAGCCATCAATTCTTTAAAATGTATCCGAAATTTCAATATGGTCTGTATATATTTCAATAGATTTTTATATACAAATTTTCAGACATCATAAGATGAATAGAAATAAATTAAAGAGAATGAGAATAGTAATATTGCTTTTCTTAAAAAGTTGGTGAGGGACTGGAGAGAAGGCTTAGCTCAGTGGTTAAGAGCACAGACTACTCTAGCAGGGTTTGATTCCAAGCACATATATGGCATCTAAAATATCCAGTTTCAAGGAGTCTGACATCTTCTTCTGATCTCCACGGGCACTGCACTTACATATATGGGTGCACTTACATACATGCATGCAACACACTCATATACATAAAATAAAAATAATAAGTAAAAAATCTTGGTGAAATTTCACATACCAATCTAAAAGTTATAATTGTCAATATGGCATAACACTGATTTAAAATGATAGATAGAGTAGATAGATTGATTTTGGAGGTAGATCTTCCAGTTAGTACACAAACTCATATTTATGGTCAATTGATTTTTGTGGTTTTATTTTTACTTAATGACCTAAATATATTGTGCTGTATAGCTTTAACTGTCAACTTGACACACCTAGAAAGAGGGAACCTCACTGAGGAATTTCCTCTATCTGACTGGCATGTCTATGAAGAATTTTGTTGATTACTGAGTGATGTAAGGGGGCCCAGGCCACTATGGGTAGTGCCACCCTGGGCAGGTGGTCCCAGGTTGTATAAGAAAGCATCCTAAGCACAGGCTACAGGAGCAAGCCAGTAAACAGCATTTCTCCATGCTCTGTACTTCAGTTCCTGCCTCCAGGTTCCTGCTCCTCCTTGAGTTCCTACCTTGGCTTCCCTTGATGATGGACTGTGCTGTAAGCCTAATAAACCTTTTCTTCTCTAACTTGGTTTTGTCAGCAATAGAAAGCTAACTAAGACACACTTGGCGATGGTTGTCATTAAGACTTTTCATACAGATGTCATCATACTTCATTCTCCCTCTGCTTTTTCTACTACTGTCTCTTGACTTTATTACACCTATTTGCTGGCCTAATTCCCTTCCAAATATCCCTTCCTTCTGTATTCCTTTATCTTCAATTTCAGTCCCCTCCACCTTCAACTTCTTCCTCCTCTCTTATAGTTCTCTCTCTCTCTCTCTTTCTCTCTCAAATTTAGATCTAGATAATAGGTGACAGAAAACATGTATTATTTTCTTTCTGAGCTGGCTTATATCATTGAATATAATGATTTCCAAGTCCAGTCATTTTCCTACAAATGTCATGATTTTATTTCTGCTTTTCTTGATGACTAACCACAAAGCTACTCAATAGGGACAATACAGTTCTTTGTAACAAATTATGCGGGTGGCAAGGCAAAAAGTGAACTTTGAACCTTCTTTTATTTCATATCAAAACTTTATACAAAATAAATCATAGATCTGTAAGATGTATTATGAAAATTTTAGGTGAAAGTATAGGATAAAAAATTTTCAGTCATGAGTAAGGTAGATATGGCACCTAAGGTAGTATCTGTAAAATTTTACAAGATGTTTACATGTTAAAAGAGAACATTAAAAGCTTAAAAAGCAAGTCATACAGTAGGACAAAATATGTGTAAACACATTCATACAAAATAAAAGCCTAACTTCCAAGAGATTCCAGAAGCTCTTGAAATTCAGTAATAAAATAAGCAACAATTTACAAATTCAGAAAGATCTGGAAAGATATTTCACCAGACAAAATATCTGAATGGATAACTAATACTTGCAAATATAATGTCATTAGCCATTAGTGAAATGAAAATCTAAGTCACAAAGAGATAATATTTTACTCCCATTATAGTAACTATGAAAGTAACATACAGCAAGAAATTGAAGAAACAGGGGCCTCTTATATTCTTGAGAGAAACAAAAAATGGTGTAGCCCGGTTAGATGGCGGTTTGCAGCTTTTAGAAACTTAGACCTGCATTTCCTGTGCAGTTCAACAATCTCTCCCCAAGAAAGAAGAAAACATGTGTACACCAAGCTCTGTATCTAATTTTCATAATAGCACTATCTGTAGTAGCTAAAAAAGCTGAAACAATACAGATGTCCAAGCCATGAATAAATTTAATAGAAGTGTTGTATCCATAGAACAAAGTAATATTTACCAATAAAACAAATGATGGGCTAGGAATGTAGCTTAGTTGGTAGAATGCTAACCCAGCACTCAGGAAACATTGGTTTTGATCCTCAACACTTCATAAAATCTCTTGTGATGACACACACATATATTTCCAGCACTAGGCATGTGAATGCAGGAGGATCAGAAGTTCTCAGTTTTCCTGAGCTATGTGGTATTTGAGACCAGCTTAAACTACATTATACCTTGTCTCAAAATATAAAAGAACACACAGTGACATATTAAAATATGATGGATCTCAAAAACACTATGAGAGATTAAGGCCGCCAGTCACAACTACCACATTACATGGTTGTATTTAAATGAAATACCTAGGAAAGCAATTTCTAGAGACAGAATATAGATTAGCAATTGTTTAAGGATAAGAGTTAGAACAGAGGTTAACTGCAAACAGCCATGCAGAATTTCACTGGGGAGATAAACATGGTCAGAAATAAGGCTGTGGTACGTATTTTACGAAGCTTCTATAGTGATGGGTTTCCATATGACTTTTTCTAAAGGCCTTTAGTGTTACTAATCCCTCCCCATACTCCGTCTTCTGCCTTGTTCTCCCATTCCCCATTCCCTTTAGCCCTTCCTACTCTAATATTCCCATTTCCTCTTTCATATCACTTCATTCTACCATCCTTCCCAGGGACATTTCCCCTTCTAGATATCATAGGCTAACAGAAAACAAAACAAAACAAAAAACTAGAAGCTGTTAATTAGGAGTCCTATGGACCCTTAAACAATTCTGGCCATTGGCCCTGCTCTTGGTTACCCCCACCAGAACTGGTTTGTAAGACCCTATTACTAAAGATATTACGTACATGAACTGTAGACCAAACAAGGAAAAATCAAGCTGGTGTTGACTTCAGAGCCTCATTTCTACTGGCTAGCATTTATAGTGCTGACATGTGTTCTGTATGCTACTAGAAGGAAAAAATAATGATCAACTTTACACAGCTGTGAATCATGTAACCTACAAGTGGCCTAGCAAAATGTGCTCACTTGTGCAATAGTGGCACAAATATTATGGGAGTAACCAACCTCTATCTAATTTCCTTTAAGATCCATTTCATAGGATGGAGCCCATGCCTGACTTGCTATGAGCCTTAGGAACCTGAGGCTAGACAGGTCAGAAGACACAGGGGAAAGCTTAGCACTAGTTTTCTACTAAATAGTTATCATATAAAACTGACTCCTAATGACTTATTGTTATATCCACAGTTAATATATCCTTCAGCTCTCACTAGAGAAGTTTCCTTATGCTGCAGATAGTGATTAACAAAGAAACCTATAGTTAACAAATGTTCAGAGAAGAAGAAGGCTGCAGAGGGATTATCCCTGAGTAGGACATCTATATCAAACTATATCTCAGGGCTCAGGGATCACTGCAGAAGAGGGGTAGAAAGATTTTAAGAGTTAGAGGTAGTAGATAATCAAAAGAAAACAAAGTTTTCCAGACAGCTTGTCAGTTACTCACATGAACCAAAAGGCATACACAAGTCTGACACAAACTCAAATCAGACAAAAATCCCAATACAGACATGAGAAGTAGGTAAGAAATTCCAACCCAACCTATGTTGCTGTTTGGCAGCTGATGGTTACTGCAAGGGAGAGAGACTATTAATTTCAAGGACAGGTTCTTGGTAGTTTAACCAGACTTAAAGACATTTGGAGACACAAATTAGATACTAGAGGCATATATATATATATATGAACTTGCTCATATGAACTTATAGCAATGGTAACACCATGAACAGGACTCATGGAGACTCAGTCAGACAAAAACCCAGCTTAGAATTGGAGAAATGGGCCATGGAATTATTGACAGTTGATTACTGCTGGGTGAAGGAGAATTAATCTTCTTTAGTGGAGTGACTCTAGATAGGCTGGCTTGACTTCAGTGCATGAACTTGCACCAGGGGACATCTGGGTACAAAAGCTTGAGTCAATAGGCCTAACATATATGACAGAATGCATCAAATCTGATGTGGGGGTTATGGGGAGTGTACACGAGGATGGGGCTAAATATGATTAAAATGCATTGTGTGAAATGCACAAAATTTCTATAAAAACATAATTAAGAATAAAAATTTCAAAAAAAGAAATACTGCTTATCCAATTCTATTGACAAATATTTTCTTTAAAAATACGGTTCATGAATGAATGTAAAGAAAGATCATTCTAGTGCACAGTTGTTTTAATGACATGGGTAAGTGGTATTAAAGGGTAACTTAGTATCAGGTACAAAAATAAAACTGGTAATAGTTACACAACTTGGTAAACACAGTTTAAACAATATATATATATATATGGATCAATTAAATATTGTATAAGTAAAACTTCAATAATTTGCTCAAGGAGAGTCACTCTTGGGCTGGAGAGATGGCTTAGTGGTTAAGAGCACTGACTCCTCTTGCAGAAGATCCAGGTTCAAATCCCAGCATCTACATGGCAGCTAACAACATTCATAACTCCAGTTCCAAGGAATCTAATGCCCACTTTTATACTCTGTAGGCATTGTACATCATGGATGCACTTACACTCATACAGGCATAACACTCATACACAAAACTAAAAATCAATAAATCAACAAAAATGGCCAGACTTCCAGAGTAATAATTACTATTATTATAACTATAAAATTCTATAAATGAGAAGCTTCCATCTGGCATAAAACATTTGTTCAGCTGGTTCATCAGCCACCAAAACTGGAAACCAATTAAAATGTAATTGAGGAAATGAAAGAGGTATATTTTTTTCACAAGATTCTTTATGAGGAGCAGCAACATCATAAACAGTTGTTAAGCTCAAAGTTTCAAAAGATATAAACATAAGATCTTTTCATAATGAAAATCCAGGCAGGGAAAGGGTAGGGAGCTCCACCACAGTTTTCATATGCAGTCCCTTCAACTGTAAAGTAAACTGCGAACTGCTATACTCTCATTTCTGCTGAAAAAATGAAACATCCCAACAAAAAGCAACAGAGGAAAAGGTTTATTGACTTACAATTCCAGATTACAGCCCGTAATTGAGGGGATGTAGAGGCAGGAACTCAAAGCAGCTTATAACATAACATCCAATCAAGATCAGAGAGAAAGCAATGTTCCTGTGGTGTGAGCCCCTGCTGCTTCTAGTCTTCTCCTGTCCTGTGTAGTTCAGAACCTTCTACCCAGGGAATGATGTTACCCATGGTAGGCTGGGTTTTCCTACATCAATTAATAATCAACACAATCCCTCACATACATGCATACAGGCCATCTGATATAGAAAATTCTTCAACTGAGGCTCTTCTCTAAGATAATTCTAAGATGTGGCAAATTGACAAGTAAAGGCTAACCATCACAGGATTCTTTTTGTCTGTAGCATCACAAGGTTCCCATGAGGCCCATGTAGGACAAGTAAAACAGAAGGTGATCATCAATAATTTTCAAGTATGAAGGCACCAATTACACTGTAGTTTTTCCTCACTTCAAGTCTGAAGCTAGAGGAAGCCAGTCCTGAAGGCTGTCCAATTCTAAGCCCCTTTGGTCACCTAGGTCACACACAATCAGCCCTCAGAAAGTATGCCACTGCATTCATTCTGTTCATTGCTGTCTGTGGGATCTCCATCACTCTTGTTTTGAAAACAATAAAATAGAGTTTTATTAATAGAAATGTCATGGGGAAAGATAGGAGGTCCAATATTTGAAACACCTCAGGTATATAACGAACATCAAAAGAAATATGCAAGATGGAAGTTTAAAAGAAAATCTTATCATAGAACACAAGCTATAAAACATAGAAAGATAATACATACTGGCCTCTTTATGGAAATGATACTCATTATTATGTGCATGCCTACTTATTAAAGTTATATTACACACTGAAGTGTTAGAGGACAGGGACTATATCTATCAGGGTCATATTCATTTACCAGGAAAAAATGTTACATTATTTATGCCCTCTTTATGACATCAGCATGCAATATGTACTTTGAATACAGAAACTTTAATTTGAGTTTCATGAAACATGAGCTACTTCCTCATAATTTTGAATTATTTTTGATTGCTGATGGGAAGCAGAGGCAAAAAGCTAAGGAACCTGCCCAAGGCCACACATAGTCTAGCACTCAGTCTGATTTTTGTATCCATGTTCTGAGTCCTGTACTACTTACCATACAGCATCATCACTACTTTGAGATTCACAGAAATTGGTATAAAATTCTGTTCATATGCAGCTAAGCAATTAAGCCTCAATACAGTTTCTAAAGAAAATTTAAAATGCAAAATCCTTTTCAGCATACTGAATACTTAGCAAAAGAATATTTTGAGCAGCTGCATTCAATTAAAAAAATTATTAACCCCAAGGAAAAAGGCACAAGCAAAACCTGCATGTTATTCTTTCTACTTGTGCTTCTTTTGTTTTCACGAAGGAGGTACACCTTTAAATGATAAAATGGATCATCGTCAGAGTGACTTTTCATTGTATTCTTTTGTTTATTATTTTCATTTTATGTGTATGAGTGTATTGCCTGTATGTGTGTAAGTACACCTGGGCGATCCAGTGGCTGCAGAGGTCAGAAGAGGGTGTCAGATTCCTTGGAGCTGGAGCTACAAGCACTGTGAACCTCTGTTTGTGTTTGGTGCTGAACCTGGGCCCTTGCCAAAAGCAGCAAATGCTCTTAACAATTGAGCCATCTCTCCAGCATCATATTATATTTGTTTTGAAGGGGGCTAGTCAATATAAGGGGCTAAGAATATTACAGATTTCTGACACAATTCACAGTCTAGCTCCTGTGGCAAATCTAAAGAGAAAATGAAACAGATAAACCAGCTAGTTCATGGTCATATTTTGCTAGGAAAATATACTTTGATAATACATAATGTAGCAAAAAGAAGTAACTACAAGTGGTTTTAAATGTATATATCTAGTTATTTCTTTGAGTCTCAGAGATCATCAGTGGCACTAATGCAAGCTATTTAGATGTCTGGTTTCAAAGTTTTACGAAGTTTCTTGCAATTTTAAAATAACTTCATGGGTGGTATGAATTCATAAGGAACCCCTTCAAATGCTTTTGACCACCATCAAGACTGGTGGTGCTTTGTAGCACCTACATTCATAACTAGGAAGAGTTAACAAGGTAAGCTTTCTTTTATGTTTGTACATATAATGTGTTTGTCTGCGTTCATGTGCAGGGATGCACATGTGTGTGAGGTTGTGCATGCTTGTTTGTGTTTGCAAATGCAACCCTGAGGTACCTTGATCACTCTCCATCCTATTATTTGAGGCAGAGTCTCTCAGTTGAAGCTAGAGCTTGCTCATAGGACTGGTCTGGCTGCCAGTTTCTTCTAAGATATCCTGTCTCTGTGTTTGAGTACTGGGATTATAAGAGTGTTGCCATACCTATACAGGTTATTGGGATCTGAACTCCAGTCCTGCACTTGCACAGTGTGTGCATCTTTTGCTGATCCACCTCACAAGCCCAACATAAACTTTTACTAAGCTTGCTTCATGAATGAATAATCCAATTGTATAATCTTTTTTCCAATATTTTTATTGAAATTGGTGAATGACCATAAGGAAACGGGGTTTTCTAGATGGCTGTGAACTTTCTCATATGAATTTACAGCCATGTTGACAGCATATATAGACCCATGCACACTCAAACCAGACAAAACCCAAGCATAGAACTGGGGAAATTGGTAAGAAGGCCCAACCTTAGCTGAGGAACTATTGTTAGCTGATTACTGCTGGCTGAGAAAGAGTTGGTCTTCTTTAAGGGAGTGACATTAGATAGTCTTTCCAGTGGATAAACTCACCCTGAGGGATATCTGGGGACACAAACTTGACTCAATATGTTTTAATATATATGACAGAATGCATGAAATCAGGTGGGGGGATGTGAAGGGGTACTGATAGGGGAGGCTCTTTAATCATGTTTCACTTGTTAATATCCGAGTTGTTTTGAAGTTTCACTATTGTTTTTTTCTTTGCATAGAAACCTCTATTTCTCAACTCTAATTCAAAGTTAAATATCAAAACTCTTCCACAGAGAAGGGAGATATTACCAGGTGTCGTGATGGAATTAGACTATTAAAAATCTGATCATCATGAAGCCTTTCCATATGAGTCATCAATCCAATAGTTCAGAATGAGAGTATGCTAGTTTGCTCTCTATTTCTGTGATAAAGAACTAATCGAAAGTAACCTGGAGAGGAAAGAGTGCATTTAAGCTTACAGGTTATAGCCCATCTTCAAAGGAAGCCAAGGCAGGAAGCCAAGGCAGGAACCTGCATTCAGGAACTGAAGCAGAGACCATGGATGAATGCTTCTCGCTGGCCTGTTCCCAAGGCTTTCTCAGCTGCCTTTCTTACACAGCCCAAGCTCGCCTGTCTAAGAATGGCACCACCCGTAGTATGCTGGGCCCTCCTATATCAATTAACAATCAAGAAAATTTCCCCCATAGACATGCCCACATGGTAGGAATTCTAGAGTTGAGGTTTTTTCTTCCTAGGAGTCTCCAGTTTGTGTCAAGTTGACAAACACTAGCCAACATAGACACTCAAATATCCAAACCAATAAGCACTGTAGTTAAGATTTTCTGAGGGGGACAGTGTTCATATATTGTGGAGTATATACATGCATGCAGGTGCATGTGGGCCATAGTCAGAAAAATGAGATTTGGAATGTGAAGAAAACACAAAGAAGCTCTAAGTCTCCCTTCTGATACGGAGAACAAGGCTGGAGACAAAGTAATTAGGAAAAGCACACTTATAATGAAAAGTGAATTTATATCTACAGAACTCAAAAAGGTTCGGGGATTAGAAGTGCTGAGAAAGAATAATGTCAGTATCTTAAGATGAAGAATAAGTAAAAGTTTGAAAATGGGACTAATTACCTGCTTGACTCTCTCCTTGGATCCTTGTCCAGTCCCTGCATGAAAATAGCATGAAACAAAATTTGATGCTTCAAAGAGAACACTTGAGTTCAGCAAACAACATGGAAAGCAAGAATAAGCTCCCGCACTCAAAGAGAAATGAGGACTGAATTTTTGCCAAGGGCATTTGATGATGCTGCTGTCTTTCCTCCATTGTGGGTTCTAGGCACCTTTGTCAAATGTCAGGTGGCTGAAATGGCATGCACTCATGTTTGGGTTTACTGTTATGTTCCATTGATCTGTGTGTCTGTTGTTGGTCAGTACCATGCTGTTTTTATAACTATAGCTCTCTAATATATTTTGAGATCTGGTATGGTGATCCCTCAAGCATTGTTTTTTTTAACTCAAGATTACTTTGATTTGGCAGTATATTTATGATTCCTTATGAATTTTAGGACTTTTTTCTAGCTCTGGATTTTCATTGGTATTGCATTGAGTCTATAGATTGCTTTTGTTAGGATTTTCATTTTCACAGTATTATTTCTACCAATCTTATGAGCATGGTAGGTCTTTCCATCTCCTGGTATCTTCTATCCCTTTCTTTAAAGAATTAAAATTTTCATTGTAGAGATCTTTAATGCCTTTGGTTAGGTTTATTCCTAAATATTTTTGGGGGTTGTTGGGAATTGGAGGGCTTCCATGATTGTGCTTTCCTATAGCTTGTTATTAGTATGTAGAAAAGCTACTGATTTTTGTAAGCTGATTTTGTGACTGGCCACTTTTTGGAAATACTGATCATTTCTAGCAGTTTCCTGGTGCAGTTTTTGAGATTTCCTATGTATAGTATCACATCATTTACAAATAATGGTAATTTGACCTTTTCTTTTCCAGTTAGTTCTCCTTTAATTTCCTTATCCTATTTCTCAAGCAAGAGTTTCAAGCACTGTATTGAAAAGGAGTGGAGATAGTGAACAGCTTTGTCCGGTTCTTGATTTCAGTGGGAATTCTTCCAGTTTTTCTCCATTTAGAATGATGTTGGCTGTGGATTGTTGTATATTTAATTATGCTGAGGTATGTTCCCTCTAGTACAGGTTTTCTCTAGGACTTTTAAAAATAAGGCATGCTGGATTTTGTTAAAGGTCTTTTCTGCTTCTATTGAGATGACCATGGGTTTTTTTTCTTTATGCCCATTTGTATGATTTGTTACATTTATTGATTTACATATGTCGAAAAATTCCTCCAGTCCCGGAAATAAAGCTAACTAGATCATGGTGAATGAACTTTTTAAGGGTTATCATTTGCAAGTATTGTGCTGAGAATCTTTGTGTCTAGGTCACTTAAGAGTATGGGCCTATAGGTTTTGTTGTTGTTGTATCTTTACCTGGTTTTGGTGTTGGATTGATTCTGGCATCATAAAAGGAGTTTGGGAGTTCACCTTCTGTTTCTATCTTTCTGAATAATTTTAAAGGTATTGGTTGTTGAATTTTTTCAAATAGCTAATAGAATTGATCTGCGAATTCATCTCGACCTGGGCTTTTTTAATTGTGAAATTTTATATTGTTTCAATTTCCCTATTTGTTAAGATTTTCTTTGAACTATTGAAATCTTCTTGGTTTAACTTTGTTGATTTTCATGAACTTAGAAATCCATCCATTTCTTTTAGATTTTCAAATTTAATATAGTACAGATTTTTAAAGTATTCTCTAATAATGTTCAGTATTGTTTGGTGTCTGCTGTGATTTTCCCCTTTCGTCTATGATTTTATTTCTTTGGATTTCCTCTTTCTTTCTTTTGGTTAACTGTGATGTGTTTATCTGGTTTAACTTTTCAAAGAACCAGCTCTTAGATCCATTGATTCTTTATATTTTTTTCTTTGTTTCTATTTCATTAATTTCTGCTCTGATTTTTGTTATTTCTTCTCATCAAATAGGTTTGGAGTTGGTTTGTTCTTGTATTTCCAGAGACTTGAGTTGTACTGTTATATCAGTTATATGTCTTCTTTCCGACTTTTTAATGTAGGCACTTAGAGCCATAAACTTCCCTCTTAGGACTTCTGTTAAAGTATCTCAGAAGTTTTGTTGTATAGTGTTATCATTTCCACTTAGTTGCAGGATTACTTTTATTTCTTTCTTAATTTCTCCTTTGACTCATTCATCATTTAGGAGTGTGCTGTTTAGTCTCCATGAGTTCATGTAGTTACTAGAGTTTACTTTGCTGCTGATTTTAAGCTTTCTTGCATGTGCTCTGATAGAATGCATGGAATTATTTCATTTTTTGTATTTGTTGAGGTTTGTTTTATGCCCCAATATGCAGTCAATTTTAGAGAAATTTCCATGGAAAATTTCCATGGGAATCCATTCTGTAGATGTCTGTTACTTCCATTTCATATAAGATGTCATTTAATTCAGATGTCTCAGGGTTTATTCTTTGTTCAGTTGACCTGTCTTTTGGATACAGTGGGATACTGAAGTCACCTAGTATTGCTGGGTTGGGGTTAATCTGTGTTTTATAGTCCTGTAGTACTGCTTTTATGAAATTGGATGCACCAGGGTTTGGTGCATATATGTTCATGATTGTAAAATCTTCTTGGTCAAAACTGGAAAGTCTTATAAAAACGCTACCAATTAGTTACAGAAAATAATCTTCATCACAAAGGATATTCTTGATGTCCACGGGGGTCAAAAGAGGGTGTTTGATCCCCTAAACCTGGAGTTCAGATGGTCATTAGCTGCCATGTGGGTACTGGGAAATGAACCCAGGCTCTCTGCAAAATAGCAGTCAGTGCTCCCATGAATAGATCTTCTTTAAGGGAGTGAGTGTAGATAGGCTGATAGACTCCAGTGGGTGAATTTGTAGTAAGGGATATCTGGGTACAAATTCTTGACCATATAGGCCTTAACATATATGACTGAATGCACTAAATCTGGCAGGGGGCACACGAAATCAGTTGTGGGAGTGGCATTTAAGGGGAAAGTTTGGAGTGAAGAAAGGGACTCTAAGAGTGATTAAAGTACCTTGTATGAAATTCTGGAATCATTTTTTAAAGGTAGGCAGTGTCTGAGAACATCATCTGAGGTTATCCTCTGGCCTCTAAGTGAGGATGCACCCATACATGTACCTGAGAGCAACTGGAGAACACAAATTAGTCTCAAAAGACCTTAAAAATGATAGAGGGTATGACATGAAGGAGGTAGGGAGGTGAGAGAGATCTGACTAGAGCTAGGAGAAGTCTGACTTTGTTCAAAATATATTGTATGAACTTCTCAGAGAATCAATTATAATATAAATTACAGGACCATGGGACATAGGTACACCAAATGAATTACACTGCCCGTGCCCAGCACAAGTAGAAAACAATTCATTCCGGAGTACATAATCACAGAATCCAGAAACTCACAGCTAAATATTCTGGAAAGAGTAGGCAACAGTGGATAAGGATTCCATCAGGATGATGTCAAGGATTTTCTTAACAAATCTGGAGAAAATAATACTCTGCAGTATTAAGACTCAAAGTATTAAGGGAAAGAATGTCTTTTATCTTGACCTCTACTCCCAAGCTATCATTCAAGTACAAGATGAACACAGAGATCCTTTCCAACATGAAGGGATTTGAAAAATTACTTCCAATGTGCCCTCCCTTCTTTTCTGTCTTGTTTTGTTTTTCTGAGAAAAGGTCTCCCCAGTTGGTCTAGAACTCACTATGGAGAAAAGGTTGGCCTACATCTCATAAAGATCCACCTGCCCCCACCTCCAGAGTGCTGGAACTAAAGGCATGTGCCACCACACCTGGCTCCAATGTGCCCTTTAGAGCAGCATTAGAGGATAACTTTAGCAAATCTAGAAAATAAGGCAAGAAGAGAGAACACAGAACCGGGCACCCAAGAGACAAGAATGAAGACTTGCTCACAGGTCATAGCCATGCTTACCTCAGGTGGAACCAGGGACAGAGGCTGAGGAAAGCGATTTGAAGTAAACAGAAAATAATAGAGTCTTTAGAACTGAACCTCAGGCTTTGGGCATGCAGTCTATCAAATGCAGCACTTGGGAAAAGCAGACCCAGGCTCCAAGAAGATGAAGCAAAAGGAAAACATGAAGCAATTTTTCATTTCCCTATAAAATAAAATGTTAAACAATAAAAGATAAAGAAGCATGGGACATTGCTTGGCTCTGCAGGGAACATCCACACAGACACCATTGGCTTAACTGTTTTGATAAAAGTGCTTGGAAAGACTATAGTAATTAAGGAAGAAGAGCTTAGATGAAAGATAAATACTCTTTCGATGGAGCAGCACATCAATAGGAAGTATCCAATACTTATAAATCAAAAGCTAACAATAATGAGCTTGCTACTTAGAAATATACAAACAAGGACCGTGTTTTGAGAAAAAGAGTGAGAGAAGCAAAGAGGGAGGGAAGGAAGGCTAGAAATATAGAGAAATAAATGCCAGAAATGGTTAAAACAGACTACCTATTTCCATGAACTCCACTTGGACAGCGAACTACAATTATTTCTCATCTTCAGTCCTCAAGTAATATTTAAAATTTTATCCATGTGCACCTATTTTGTTTTCTGTTTTCAGCATCTTTACTGGAGATGAACAGGAAGGGGACATGCAACTCTAGGTCTCTTTTTTTCACATCTACTCATTTATAAGTTTGGCTTTGGTTTTTAACAATTTTAGAATCTTTCCCCAACATATAGTCCAAACTCCAGAATAAACATATTTTTTGTCTTTTGTCTTCTCATTTCTCAAACTCCCCAATCACACATATACACCAGACACACATACACACACAAGACAGAGACAGAGAGACAGAGAGAGAGGCCTAAATGTTCCTCATTTATTTATCATTTTATTTAAGATTGGGGATGTATTATGCAAAACTTATATCTGTTCTAGTTACTTAGAATACCTCAAACACCAAAATTCTCTGTCCCCATGAAGTCTATATTATAGTGCTATTTAGGAAAAACAAACCAAAATAATTTATTTCATTTACATAATATAGTTTTTTCTAACCTATTGAGAACATTATAAAATTAATGTTTGAGGTCTTTTAGAACTTTTAGCAGTACACTTCATGCCTTACATGCCAATGTTTTTGATATTATAGAAATAACACTACTGAGAGAGCATTAAACACGTGACCCTTAGATGAACTGATGTCCACAGAAGTAATTAAAATGATTTCAATTTAATCTAATTCCAAGAGGAAATATTTCATGGACTTCTAAGGACATAAATTTAAAAAAAAACACCTCATAGCTGTCCTCTAAGAACATTTTGTTTTCTCTAAGACTCCTGATGTTTCCAATGTATGTGTGCTATATATAACCCAATTTTCCTTAGATTATTTCCATGCTAAATTATGATTTAAGCTATAATTAAATGTGAACATAGCATAGATAAGGTCCTTTACTCCTTATTCAATTTCTTTTCTGTAATCTTTTTTTTTAACTGAAGAGTCATTCTACTTTGTCTGTTTTATTTATAGTGCACAGATCATTATTCTCACATTTTTTTTAACTTTTCAGATGGGAGTTAGTGAAATGAAGACTTTCCAAGAGTCTAACATAAAGAAAAATTTAGACCTAATAACATCGTTAAAATGACTTGTAATCATTTATCAATAAACTACACAGAGCTGCCAAACAATCCTCTTTTTCTATGCTTAAAGGAGTAAACATAAATTGCAAAGCATAGAAACATAGTATTCCAAACACGGAACTATTACACAATGTGATGATGAGAGATGGCTCAGTAGTTAAGAGCACTTGCTGCCCTTGTAGAGAACCTGGTTTGGATCACTGCCATCCCATCAGGTATCTCACAACCATCCTCTTCCATCCTACACAGGCACCTTCACTCACATGTACAGACACACACAGAGACACACACACGGGAGAGGTGAGGCTGCAGGAGGGGGTCTAAATTTGATTAAGATCTATTATATGAAATGCACAAAACTCATTAAAATACATATAAAAATAATTAATTAGATGAGTGAACATTACTAATGAAAAAGGATCAAATTTAAAAATAAATCCTAAACAAATAATGTTAAAAATAGTAGCAGATATTATTGAGTAGCCATTGTTCACTATATATATCAATATGTCATCTCAGTTTTTAGATGATCCTCTTAAATGTTGTTATCCTCCTTCTCAGTTCTCAGATTAATAAGTGAAGCTCAGAGAGATAAAATAACTCCCTTGGAGATACACTCAGGATTAGAAGGAGTTTCCCTGCATACACAGATAGTTATTTCTACTATGATAGGATAATTTATGCTTTTAAAAATTCTTGTCATAATTTGTCAAAAAACAAGTAACAAATATTTTTTCAAAGATTGTCACATCATTAATGTGGTTGTGCACACCTTTAATCCCAGCACTCAAGAGGCAGAGGCAGATGGATCTCTGTGAAATCAAGGCAAGACTGGTCTACATAGTAAGTTCCAGGCCAGCTACAGCTACAGGGAAACTCTGTCTCAAAAAACAGACAAACAAACTAAAAAGATGGTCACAAAGAAATACTTACAGAGCTTTTTTTCAGAACTTGCTATCCCCCCAAAAAATGTTTTCCTGTCTTTCTATAAGTTCACTTGCAAAACTGTAATTTTGGCTAATGAAGATGTTCTGGAACACGACAGCAGTGATGTCTCCACTGCTCTGCAAGTGAACTGAATCTCACTGAATCTCACACCTTCAAAGCTGCTAAAATGGTAAAGTTTATGTTATGTGCATTTTACCACGGTGATTTTTTAATGTTATTTGGCTCCCAAAGATGTAATCAAAATGTTATTCTCTACATATGCAGGATGACATATTTTTAGTGGAGATCTCCATTTCTAAAGCTACTTTTAATTTTCTACCCTAATATCTTTCTATGGCATTCATGTCCTATGTCTCCAAGTCCTGGTCAATACTTCCAGATGATTTTCTTAGAGGCTCAAAACGTGAGCATGGCCAGTCCTGATTATCTTATAATGGATGCTTTCCTTCCCCCAAAGCCTAGCATAAATTACTTACTTCACCTTTAAAAATATGTTTAAAATTGTGTGTATGTGTGTGTGTGCATGTGTGTGTGTGCATGTGTGTGTGTGTGTGCATGCATACCTATGCCACAGGATATGTGTGGAGATCAGAGGCCAACTTGATGAAGTCAGCTTTCTCTTTCAACCATATGGAGTCTGCAGAATGAACTTAGTTTGTCAGACTTCGCCACAAGCACTCTTACCCATTGGGCCATCTCACTGACCTGATTTACTTTAATTCTTTCCCATCTACCCTAATGGCTTTACCTTAACTCAGGGCTACTCCACTTGGATTGGATCCTAAAGACAGTTTAACATCTGAAACTGTCTTGTGAGGGAGCTGCCTTGATCATTCTAGGATGTTTAGCAGCATCATTGGGTGCGGATAACACCCAATTGGTTTGTGATGATCAGAAATGTCTCGAGACATTGTCAAAATCACACCTGGTGATTAAATGTATCTGACCTTAAAAACATATATCGCTAAACAGTTCTACCCTTAAATATCTCTGAAATACATGAGTCTGTCCTTACATACATCTTACATTCACCCTCAACCCTACCTGCCATGACCCTGGTTTAAGCTGTTATTATTAGTCTTTGTGTCTCAGCACCTCCTAACTGGTCTCCCTGACCTGCTTTTTTCAAGAGGTTATCCAAAAGCGTCCTACTCCAACCTTACTGCAAAGAGTGTGAGATTATGTCATTGTTCTCTTAACTCTTTGGTGTCTTTCTACATCATCCAGATTTACAGCTGTGTCAGGTGAGGACATGGCTGCCATGGTCCTGTTACCTCCTGACTTGGGTCCTTGTCACCGTCCCTTCAGTCTCTGTTACAACATGCTGGCTTCCTTGCTGATCCTTAAACACCATTCACCTCACTTCTTGCCTTGGGAACCCATGCTTCTCACTTCTTGTCTGGACATGCTTTATCTCATCCTCATGACTGGTACCTTCACCTCCCTTTTGTCTTTATTCAGAACCACATCCACTCTCTCACACCCATCCTCCTTACTCTACCTTCATTCTTACCTCTTCTCACCATCTAAACATTAACCTCTTTTCTATTTACTGATCATGTTTAGTAGCCTGTTTCTAAGAACTGAGGATCTAGCTTAGCCTCAGTTTATCTCATGCCTTTGTAACACTGCCCAGAACATATAATTTTTCACTGTTAATTTTTTCCACTTTTAAAATGTATAGTCATATGCAAATAATTTAGTTTAAAGAGATGAGCAACAGACACTGGGGAAATGAAAACAGCCATCCAGATGTATCCGTGAAATAATGCAGCGTGTCTAATGGGAGGATTCTCATTTCTGCAACTCAAGCTGGACAGTCAACATTTTCACCCAGAATACACTTGATTCTGGCAAATTTTGTTCCCATTGCTTCCTCTTGGAAAACACACATTTATAAATTTGTTCCTACAGAAGCTCATTTTCTTAACATATCTCATTAATGGTTCAGATTTTTTACTTTAATTTTAATTGCATTTCTTGAGAGAATGTCAGCCATATAAATATTCTTATTTGTATATGATGAAAATTTTATGCTTATAATCCCATCATTCAGGAGGCAGAGACAGGGGGATCCCTAGGACTTGTCAGCCAGTCAGCCTGACTCAGTTGTTTGGTTCCAGGCCAACAAGAGACCCTATCTTTTAAAAAAGTAGATAAGCCTGGCATGGTGGCTCAAGCTTTTAGTCCTAGCACTCAGTACTCAGAGGCAAGTGGATCTCCACAAGCTTAATACCAGTTTGAACTATGTAGTGAGTTCCAGGACACCCTGGGCAATAGGAAGACACTGTCTCAAAAGGACCAAAAAAAGTGAGTAGCACCTAAGGAATAACACTGTAGGTTGACCTCTGTCCTCCATCTATATTTGCATAAACACACACATGCACATGTATACTAATACACACAAATATACACAGCATACAAATAATGACTTTCTTTTATAATTAAAACAATATAGCTCCCTATAAAGAAATTCAATATTGACTTCAGAACTATCTTCAAAGCTTCGCAATACTGCTGTGAGTAAAAAAACACAAATCTCTAATGTGGTATTGGAGTCCACAATTAAATTAATTTATGGAGGTTTTAATGCAATTAAGTTTTCTCCAGACTCTATCTCTAATGGCACTGGGATTTTTTACTTAATATACTTTAAAGCATAATTCACTTTCATTTTTGCAAAGTCATTTAAATATTACGAATATCACTTTTATACATATTTCCATGGTGACAATATGTTCGCAGTCTATTTAATTTACAGATGATGAGACCAAAATGAAAACTCTCTGAGGACCATAGATCTTCCACAATACCACATTTCCTTTCCAAGATATTAAGTGTATAAGTTATCTATATTTGCAAGAATGGACTCCTGAAACAGCAATAAATATTTTAAATGATCTGATCATGAAACTTTAGGAAAATTAAAATCCATAACAAAGAAAACATTAGTGATATGAAGAGCCATATCAGAGTAATGACCATATGTTTGGGGCTCATAATATAAGCTAATAAGTTATTAGGCTTTGAAATTAAAACTAACAAATCTTTTGCACAGGCAAATTAAGAACATATTTAGAGAACACAAATTATATATAAGCCCACATACCTGTAATCAACTCATTCGCCTATATAAAGAACTGTGCATGGGCTGAGAATCTCCAAATACAGTAAAAAGACTGTCACCACTACTCATGAACAAACTTGTTAGGAACATTGTTTTTCAATTTATGTATATGTATGTATTTCCATGTGTTTATGTGCATGTGTACGCCAGTGTCTTTGGAGGCCAGAAGAGAGAGTTGGACCCCCTAGAGATGGAGTTACATGTGGTTATGAGTCTCTTCATGTTCAGCAAGGGACTGAACTTGGGTCCTCTGTAAGAGCAAAAACATGCTCTTAATCACTGACCCTTCTCTCCCACTCCAGTTAGGATGATTTCATCCATTCACATCCACATATAAAGAATTTATGCTGGAAAATACTAATAACAAACAGCTAACAGGTTCGAACCATGAAAAAAGTGACCCACAGAACTGGCCCAAAGCCTTTTCAGCTGGGGAGATCAGACTGATTCAGATGTTATTTTTGCTATGGATTTTGTTCCTAAGTGTCAGAATAGCTGACAAAGGGAAGTAGATGCAATTGTTAAAATCATAACTTAAATCAACAACAACAGAGAATTATGAAAGAAAACAACCATCACCAGCACATGTGACAATTAAACACAGATAAAAATGTAATGCAAGGGGACAAAGAAACAAGACAAAGAAACAGTCAGGAGATTCCTACCTGTTTTCCAGATAAACTGATTTTCCTTTCTGCCTTCCAAATGAGCAGCTTGAGAGAGCAGGAGAGAAAGTACTAGAAAGAGCTTCCTCATGCTCCTCAGGACCCAGTGAGTGGCGGCCAAATCACCCCTCGGAAACATTCTTCAGAGTTTTTTCAGCGTCTTCACTTGCCTAATCCTGAAACCAAAAAAAGAAAGTGAGGTAAATACCAGTGTGAGGAAATCATGACAACATGCTTTGACTGCAAGAGATGCCCAGGTGACACTATAACAGATGTTCCACAGTGTTTTATTCTTAAAAGAAAGCAGGTTTGGAAGATGCCTGGCATATTTGCTCCTTCAACTCAGCCAGGGGATAGAAACTGACATTCACTACGAAAAGCAGAAGAGGATGAGAAAAAACACTGTTAACAGCAGCTTGAAGGGAGTGCTTGGAAAGATTAAGACAAAGCCATTGTTGAGAAAGAGAGAGAGAAACACTAAGACACTGAGAAAGGCTTTAAGAGAGCCAGGGCAGGAAGGAACCAGGAAGGACACAGTCAGTGGACAGGACAAGCTTGAAACATGTTTGTTACTGTGTTTGGGGACTGGTGATAAGATGAGTATTGTTCTGAAGCATATGAAGCGGAGGGAGGAATAAGTGGAGATGAGATTTGGAATATAGGACCAAATTTTAAAGGGCCTTGAATGTCAGGAAGGAATCGTAGAAACAATAAGTAACTTTAAATATTAACAGTTGAGTATACATCATGGGTTACTATGCATTACTTTACATGGTGTTGGAGAAATCAGGGAGTAATGAAACTGATGATGAATGAAAAGATTAGGAGATATTTTAGAAGCAGAGCAGAGATTGGATGGAGAACAGGAAGTGGAGACATGGATCTGTCAGATATGAGGAAGAAATTAAACAGAACAATAGCATGCAAAGTTAGATGACTGAACCAATGGGATCCCTCACCAAGGAGCAGAAACAGGCAGAGACAGGTGTGAAAGAGAAGATTCAAAGAATCTCATATGCAATCTGATGTGTCTGCCATAGATCCACGTATAGTTTTGTTTGTGGGCTATCTTTTGTGATGCTAGTAACAGAACACAAGTCTTATGCATGTTGGGAAAATGTTCTACCTCTGAGCTACAACCCCAGTTCCAGGCAGAATTTTTTTAAAGAGATTAGTGGAATTCTGCCTAGAGCTAAGGATAGCATGGATAACTTAACCATGATGTTCGTTTTACAAAAAGTACATGTCCGTATAGAGACAGGCATAGGAAGATCTGTGTCTGAAGAGTAAAAAGGTATCACAGGCAAACACTGGTACTGCGAACATCCGTTAGCGAGGTTGCTGAAGTAGGATGGCAATCCTCATTATAAGCTTCCTAGTGACCAAAGAAAAACTGTGACAACAATAATATACAAAAAATGCATTTTTAATTGTCAGCTTGACACAATATAGAATTCCCTGGAAAGGTAGCTTCCATGAAGGACTGTGTAGATCAGCTTGGCCTGTGGACACATCTGTGAGAGTTTGTTTTGCATTAACTGATGTGGGAAGACCTGACCTGAATGTGGGCAGCACCGATCCCTGGTTTGGGGCCCTGGACTGTATAAGAATAGAAAAAGTAACTGAGCACTAAGCATGCTACATTCATTTCTCTGTTTTTAACTGGGGATATGACTAGTTGTTTCCAGTTCCTGCCTTGACCTCCCCATAATGATGGACTGTAACTTGCACTTATGAGCTAAAATAAATTCCTTCTCCTCTAAGTTGCTTGTTGTCAGCGTATTTTATTATAACCACAGAAATGAAAGTAGGACACCTTCTTTTGTATTTTTCCCTTTAATAAACCTTTGCCCGACTCATAACCACTAGTAGAATTTATCCCAGGAGTTCTCATAAATACAGGCAATACAGAGCATCACTATATCAAATAAAACAGACAACAGCAGGTGGCATCTGATGTAGTCTCCTGGTACTCCTAGGATGCTCCAAGGGTACAGAGGCAAAGTACAAATCAGTAAAAGTTATTCTAGAAAGAGTCAAGCAATGAACTTTGAGCACATAGCTCTCTAGTTACCTACCTCAGTACAGGGATGAAGAGAAGGTTTTAAGAGACAACCAAAAGCTTTACTTCAGATTTCTCTACCAGAAACCAGCAGTGAGAAAAGAAAGAGTGGAGGGCTTTGGGTAAAGTAAAATAAGTCCTCTCATTGACTGTTTATCCCCAAGAGGGGCCTGTGAATAGGTTTCATGGCTCTATTGAGGCATTACTAGACCCAATTCTAAAACCTCTGTCCTTGGCAGCTGAACTGGCAAAATTTCTTTGATGCAAAGAACCAGGAATATGATTGTCGCAGTTGTGCTTTTGCCGAGATTTGGGCAACATTAAATCATAGTTTATTCTAAGGTCATTGTGAGTTCTTATGATATTTTTGTGTAACACAGAAAAAGAGGGCCCCTTCTCAAGGAAAAGCATTTTGAAATTAGAATATTGTTCCAACTGTGAGTCCTTTGCAAGAACCCCAGTGGTTAGCATCAAGCAATCTCTAGCCCTCAGCACAGGTGAAGATTCACAAAAACATACACCATTATCAGGAGGCACAAACTCGCACTCTGCAGGTGAAGGGACTTTTACCTTCAGAAATGGGGCTCAGCAGAGCTAGAGAGAGTCTCAGAGATTAAGAGAGGACAGACACAAATGTTTCCCTGTCATTGCCTGCTCTGCCTTGTGTCCTTGTGTATAGGCTCAAGGATTTAGAAGTAGCTTGTTTAGGAAGGAGCTTCCCCATCCTTCTAGAAGCCCTGAAATCCAAATGTTTATTGTATGCTCCTCAATATATCTTCATCTTTCTGTGAAGTATAGTCCACTCCTCAGAAGGAGTAGAAATTATATCATGATTTTCTTTTTGAGATGTATATGTCAAACTGGCTTAAAACTCATGATTTTTCTTTCTCATCCTTTCAAATTCTGGGATTAATAGGTATGTAGCACTATGCCTGGCTGTATCATGATATTTTAAAACCTGCCTAGGTAATTTGTCTCAATAAATACTTCCACGGGCTCCAGGCTTTTATTTTCTCAGAAATAAATGTAAAAATTTATTTTTTGTTATTTTTAAATTATGTGTACACTCGAGTGTTCTGTGTAGGTATGTACACATGGGTGCTAGGACCAACAGAGGCCACAGGTATCACATCTACCTGAAGCTGGAATTATAGTTGGTTGTGAACTGCCCAATGTGGGTACTAGGAATCAAATTCCATCCTTTGGAAGAGCAGTAAATACTCTTAACCACCAAGCCATCTATCCAGATAAAAAATTATTTATGATTTGTTTTTATTTTATTTATGTGTATGTGTGTGTGTGTGCCTGTGTGTGGGTCTGTGCGTCTGAATTCAGTGCCTGCAGAATCCAGAAGAGGGCATAGGATTCCATGAGCTAGAGTTATAAGTAGTTGAGAGACAACCAATGTCAGTGCTTGGAACCATGCTTTGGTCTTCTGGAAGAGCAGGAAGCACTCTGAACCACTGAGTCATGTCTTGAGTTGTTAATGTAGGATTCTGTTCACATGCATGCTCACGCATACCCCACGCTCACACATAAATGAGTGGTGATTAATTTTACATAATGTAGATCTTATACAATGACTGTAGTCTGCATATTTTTGGAAGACAATAAGAAAATAGAAGTAATCTTCATTTTTTATAAAAATTTTATTATTTGATTTTATGTGTATGAGTGATTGCCTGCAAGTATGTAAGTGTACTCTGTATGTACACTGCCAGTAGATGCCATAAGAGGATTCACTGGAACTGGAATTATGAATGCTTGATAGCTGCCATGTGGGTGCTGGGAATCAAACTCAGGTCCTCTGGGAGAACAGCAAGTTTTCTCAACCTCTAAGTCATCTCTCCAGTCCTGAAAATGAACTTCATGTTGTCCCATGAAACAATGTTTTCCTGTGATTTCTTCAAAGTTTCAAAGTATATCTTCTGGAAAGCAAATAAGCTGTGTACTATCCAATGAGGGGTTCTAAGAGATTATGCTACATGGAGTTTGATCAAAATGATTATCATGTTTTAGAGTGAGTTGGTATTTACAAAGTTATAAAGGAATTAACTATCAAGACCAGTTTACTACTGAGCTCACCCCTTTTCCTGACACAAACTGTCACAATATAGATGTCTTTATCCATTCTTATTCGTAGGAGACATGTATTCATTATACACAAAAATAGGGGCAAGTCATTAAAATGTAAACTAAAGGAAAGGAAAACCAAAAGCACATTTATCCTTTTCAAAATGGCTACAGATAGAAGTCAGAGATTGAAAAATGGATTATGAATTCCAATAAGATCATGCACAAGTTAGAATGACTAAAGACTCATATCAATATTTTCAATTCTGCATCAACCTTTAAATTTTACTTAGAAAAATATTATTTTAATGCAGCTTATGAGGAGCTTCCATCTCCTCTTGACCTTTCTTACCACCCTAAACCCTTATTCTGACCAAAAATGACCTATTGCCTCTAAGCAGTATTTACCTACGCTAGGACTCATTAATCAGAGTGAAGTATAACATCTCTGGGCTGAGTGGCTTTGAGAATGCCTGTACTTCCACAGTCACTGCATCTCTGAGTTATCAGTAGTAAACAAGACATCCTACCAATGGGATATCTAGGATAGATCTCAAACAATAACAAGAAAACCCCAAATAGACCTTTGAGAACTCACAAAAGACTTCAGTTTGGGAGGCACATCAATAATATTCCTGAAGATACATGCATTTTTTTATGTCTGCAATTCTTCAATACTGTACCTCCTCTTTTACCCAAGAAGCTTGAGGACAGAGAACAGGCAATGAATTTTTATGGAGTGTTCTCATCTGCCTTTGGTTGTTCTGACAAAACACTCTGAGCAATACCAACTTGGGAAGGAAAGGGTTTATGTATAGGCTTACATCTCCCAGGTCACAGTCCATCACTGAGGGAACCCAAGGTAGCACCAATCTGGAGGCAGAAACTGAAGCACAGTTCATGAAGAAATGCTGCTCACTGGCTTGTTCCCCTGGCTTGTGCTCAGCCTGCTTTCTTATACAGCAGAGAGCAACCTGCCCAGGGTGTCACTGCTCACAGTGGGCTGGGCCCTCCCACATCACTCAACAATCAAGAGAATGCCTCACAGACATGACCCCAGGCCAGTCCAATAGAGGAAATTCCCCAATTGAGACTCTGTTCTCAGGTGTGTCAAGTTGACAACTAAAGCTATCCAGCACAGAAAGTTACCATCAACCGAGACTCATGCATTTCATATGTGACTAGGGTATGAGTCTGCTGGGCTGATGGGGTATGCAGGATGGAGTCTGAGCACAGATTTGCCTTATTCCATCTTGCCTTTCTCCCACATCTCCATATGCCTCAATCTCACTGAATTTTTTCTTGGACCAGATTTGAAGTCATTCTTACATACACATGAACAAAACAAGAGAGCAGGAAAATGAGAGATTCCTTTTTTTCTGTTTGTATAAGGCAAATGAAAGAATGCTTTAACTGATTAAATATGCTATGCTGGAGATATGCTCCTCATGATGGTATGAATAATTTATATTATGAAGGTCATTGAATTTACAAATCAACTTATTTACTACATATCACAGCATCTAAAATGTATTTGCAAGGTGAGCTCTGAAATGATGAATAGGAAAATAAGAAACACAGTTTCTCCTTTTAGCCTTAGTTTTCTGATCACTCAAATGCCATTCAATCTATGAAAAATGTGCCTAGTCTTCCCATGCATTTCCTTTTCCCTTAAATATATTCTTATCATTGAGGTGCTTGAATATTTAAAAGGTACAAGACTTTAAAAATAAAATAAAAATCATTCTGTCTGCTCTGAACCTGAAGGAACAAAGAAGAATGAAAGCAAAACTAATTGTGGCGATGGGTTTCACCATCTCACAACCACTGGGGAGACGATGGCTCAACAAAGATGGCTGAAAGCTTAGCTCTCATTGTGATATTTCATCTTCCAAACACATCATCTTCCATAATGTGTTTGTCATACACTACACATAACACTTGCCTAAGGACATCATAGTCCCCATCTCGCAAAGTGCATATATTAACATTCCACATAGGCATATTAACATCCCATTTTACAGATGAGGAAATTGAGGCATGAGGAATGAGGTGAGAAGTAAAGCTAGAGCTGCTTGTCAGTGGACTCATTAGCCTTTCTTTGAAACAATAGAGAGAAGTGCTGTCTGTCATGTAAGAAGCCATGCGAGGTTTTGTTGTAAACAAAATGAGAACAAGAAAAATGATTCCACTCACTGTATAACACAAATGAGACAAATGCCTTGACTATGATAAAAGCATGTTGTGCAGGAGGCGTCCATCAACATGAGTAAGTCCTTATGTCCTCCAAATCATAGGTCCTTTCCTACTCTATGGGTTCTCTCAGTGGCTTATGCAAGGCAAGCTCCCTATCATGTTAGTTAAACCTCACAAAACTACATTAAGGGATTGCTCTAGTTTGCCTTTAATTGCTATGACAAAACAATCTGACCAATATCAGATTTGGGAGAAAAGGGTTTATTTCGCTTACATCTCGTGGGTCACAGTTTATCACTGAGGGAGGAACTCAGGGCAGGAACCTGGAGACAGGAGCTGAAGCATGGGCCATGAAGGAAAACTGCTTTCTGGCTTGCTTGTGTTCAATCTGTCTTCTTATACAATAAAAAACCAAATGCCCAGGGATGGCACTACCCACAGTGGACTGGGCCCTCCCACATCACTCAATAATCAAGAAAATGCCTCATAGACATTGGCCACAAGCCAGTTCAATGTAGGTAATTCCCAATTGTGGTTCCCTCTACCCAAGTGTGTCAAGTTGACAACTAAAGCTATCCAACACAGTGATTATTCCCATTTTCTGCAAAGAGACAAATCATTAAGGATGTTGAAAAATTATTCCAAGATCTTATCAGTCAGAAGGTGTTAAATTAGTTCGATCAGGAAAGAATCCTGATACCAGAATACCTATTCTTACAATGTCACTCCTGGTGAATTCCCAAAGATCATCCAAAAACCTCAAATTTTGAAGATCCTCTACTACAAAGTGATAAAGTACCCTGTAACTCTCAGGGAGGAGGTTAGAATAAAATCATGGATAGAAAGTGTGCAGAACTGTGCCTGTTGATAGCAAGTGCTCACTACATGGTGGCCATTGATAGTTTCTGTTTTGCTCTCCTGGTATTCAGAAGAGTCCTCACTCTGTGTACGCTTAAGGAACAAATGGTTAGTTAACTTGACTGGTTAGTTTGTTTATTTTGAGACAGGATTTATACCATAGCCCAAGCAGGCCTGGAACCCACTATGTACCCGAGGCTGACCTCAAACTCCCAGTAGTCCTTCTGCCTCCACCTCCTGAATGTTAAGGAACACCGACATAGACTTGTCCTACAACAAATGCACAGAGATGACTTTTCAGCCTCCCAATCTTATGATTATAGATATAGTTTTGAACCGTTGAGTGCACTCCACACCAAGAGCTCCATAAAAGATTCACACCAACCTTCTGAAGGACAAAATAGGTATCATCTTTATTTTCTGAGAGTGTGGCCTCTGATCTTGCAATGACACGATGCTTAGTAACTCTCCCTGGACTTTTAACCACCAGCCTAGTCCACTCTGCAGCCTACTCTGCAGCTGCAGCCTGTTATTTTCAACAGCTAAGTGAATAATCCTATTAACATCATAGGATTATGATGTTATGAAGTCTGTGACTTCACAGACATTATATACTACACACACACACACACACACACACACAAAACCACATACATTGTATGATTTCCTGTATTAATTGCAATATTTTTGCATCAAGGAATAAAGCCATAGGAAAATCTGCAAAATATAATAGATCTTAAAAGAGGGCTTGAAGTAGATTTTCTGATTAAAAACTACAACTTAGTAATCGAGAAAGATGTTTCTATATTCTGTTTTTTTCTTGCTCTACAGATTTTTAAAATATTTCTCATTTAAGAAAAGAAAAGAAAATGACACTTCCAGATGTGCTGGTTGCTACCTCAGGCATATGGCACAGTTCTGGCAAAGTATGTGTGGGCTGAAGGATCAAGGGTGTGGAAATCACTTGTGTTCACACAAAAGTAAAACACAGAGGTCATCTTCAGACCATGGAGATGAATGCCACCCCCTACACATGAAGGATGACGCATAAGACTCTTGGAACTCACCTAACTTCTTCAAGCTACAATTACTGTTTGATATTGCCAAAGTCTAGATTTTCTGTTTGCAAGAAAAAGAATGCTTTTTCTCTGACATTTCATTTTCTGTGTGTTTTTTATGACATTAACTTTGCACAGCTTCTCAGTTCTACAATATCTCTATCACTAGGAGTAGAGAACATTTTACAAACAACTCTTTGTGTGAGCATGTCTCTATCATTAAATACAGAAACATACCTTGTCATACACGGCTCAAAACACATTGAAACTTTCTACTGAAACTGAGCATGGATGACCCTGTTTCTGTGAAGGCCAGATTGGTTTATTCACCATATTAACTTCTTCGGGTGATAAACACTTTACTGAAAAAATATTTACTTCATCTGTTGTCATTTTCCCTAAGTGTTATCCCAGGGAACATAAGGGATGCTTGATTTAAGATAGTATCTACATGTAAGAATGTTATATGAACAGATTGTTCTCACTGAAGAATCTGAGGCTGCTGACCAAAGAAAGGAATAATTTCTCTTGTAAATAATTTCAGTATCTCCTATGAGAACAAATTAGTTCAAACATTCAGAGTCAAAATAATGTCACATTGAGGCCTCATGCTTCTAGTTATTTCTGAATGTTTCTTCCATCTGAAGGTGTCCTAGAGGCATTCTTGTAATTTTAGAACCAGCTGTCCACGACCACATAGAAAATCACAGAGTCATCCCCTGTGACTTCACAGACTCTACCCGTCTTCTCTGCTGGCATCCTTAGTTGATGTTGAAATATTTCACTCTCTTCACTTGAGACAAATGTGAAACTCTCCTCATTTTGGTTCATTCTCTGGCATCCTCTCTTCTAACATCACTCCTGTGTCTTCCTCATGTTGACCTTCACAGTGGTGTGCCTCTGGCTCTGAACTCAGATTCCATTCCTTTCCAGCCCTTGTCTATCCAAGGTGATTGTTTGTTCCATGGTGTTAAAGAGCAGCGATCCTGATTCCCCTTTCTCCGTCCACACCATTCCCATACCTGAGCCTGATCTCATCGATGCAGCCCATTTAACTACTACTCACCATCTCCCCGTGAATGTCTGACAGGCAAATTTTATATTTCAGCAGAAGTATAGCTCTTCATTTCTGTGCAGCCCACAGCCCAGTTCTCACTTGGTGTCTCAAACTTAAAAATAGTGCCACATATCAATAGAAGATATCCTGCCCTCTTGTATCAATTTTACATTTGGAAGTCAAGTCATCAGCAGACTAGTTTCTCACAGTCTGATATAAAACCTGATAACTTGGGGATGTTTTTTGGGTTGAATCTTAGTTCTCTCCTCCATGAGTACTAAAATGAACTTTGTAGTTACTCAGTGCCGTAGCAATGAGCTAACAGATTATTTCTGCTTCATAAATCAACTTGCTCTGTCATCCAGCCACCAAATTTGAGGGAAATGTAAAAAAGAATGCATGGTGACATTTTTCTCAAGTTCAACACACAAGACAGGGATCAATTAATAATAATAGAAATAACAAAAAAACAATATAATTACTGAAGTAATCACCTCCAAAGGAATTCAGGTTAATTGCAGAAAGAAAATTCATCCCATTTTAAAATCTTAAATTCCAAAGAAAGTAAGAAAATTAATAAATTAATATAAACATATGTATTTCAAGAGATAAAACAGACATCTTATGATGTCTATCTGTAATCCACCTTGCTTATAAATGGAAAAATTCAATAATCACTCTGTGACTATGTATTAAAAATGTATACATTATATATGTGGTTTATTTCATGCACATATGTAAAGGATGCAGAATGATTTATGTGATTTATCATTTATTTATGACTTCAATGACACTTATAACTTAAAAAATCAAGATTACTAGACTATATAAATGATATAACTTCCTCTTTTCAAATGTTGTTGACCTTTGAGATTAAAAATACTTAATTACTCATTAATATTTTCTTCAGTGTAAGATTCTAAATATTTAATGTCAGGACAATTATCCGATTAAACTGTAAGTAGAGTCTTGTGTTCTTTTGATAAATTATGCCTCTAGGGTTAAAAAGGAAGATATTGAAAAACATGTCCACAGCTCACATCAAAATATTAACATGTTTATAAACCTCTAAAATCCGTCAGCAGTTATTTCTATTCTTTATGTTTTCACTTATTATGACTACAACTTGACCATTAATAAATTGCTCATTAGATTATAAAAAATTGTGGTTCTAGTTTCCTCTTACATCACTTCTACTAGTCCAAACAGCACAGTGAAATCTGAAGGTAAACATCCCAAATTAAATGGAAATGCAAATAATAGTATAGATTCTTTATTAGTATAGCAAGAACATTCTTCAGCCATAAACAGATTATATTCCTTTAGCTAGCACCTTCAAGGTTGTCTGTGTGTATCTGTATATATATGTACATGTGTGATTATTCTATTTTTATTCTTTTTAAATCAGAATATAAAGTATCAGGTATCACTCTGACATTTTCAAAGCGTGTTTCAGTAGGCTCTCCCCCATCTGCCCCATCTCCTGCCATCCCTTGTAACCTCCCCCAGTTTCCTTTGCACTTTCATGTCACATTAATTCTTTGACCTCCACCATCCCTCCAATCAGTTTGACCCTTTTATTTTTTGAGACAAGGTTTTCCTGTAGACACAGCTGGCCTGGAACTTGCTATCTGAACCAGGTGGTTTCGATCTCACAGAGAGATCCACCTGCCTCTAACTCCTGAGTACTAGGACTAAATGTATGCATCACCAAACCCAGCCACTTTTGACCCTTTCTTGGTCTCCTTTCTAGTTTCTTAGGCTTTGCACACACACACACACACACACACACACACACACACGCACACACACACACACTACACGCCAGAATCTATTTTTGAGAGAGAGCATGTGATGTGTAGATATTTTAAACAGATCTACACAGCCTGAAAGTGGTCATGAATCGCATCTCACTTATATACCTATCTTAAGAACTGCAATATATTTATTTAATCAATACTACCTACTTCCTGTTTCAAAAGAACAGACAGAAATGTATGATACTATATAAGAAGTAACTCTTCATTACATCACATTCTTATGTGTACCTCTATGTATATAAGCAGACATTTTTAATTGTATTTACCTGTGGTTACAGTAAAATAGTTAAACACAGGCATACAACACAGTCATCAAACAAGGGCCATCTGAATTTTAATAGCCATAATCATTTACACTTTCTTAATGTTGGTAAGATTCCAGTTCCTCCCTCCTAGTTGTATATTAGATTCTTGTGAACTGTAGTCATCCTACTAGACTGTATCACTATAAATCACTCCTCTTGTCTAATTGTATTTTGATACTCATTTCCCAGCATCTCTTGTATCTCCTGCCTGTACTTACCTGTCCTTCCAATCACCACATTCTATTTACAAAATCAAGTGTTTTAGTATATATATATATATATATATATATATATATATATATGAGCAAGAACATGTGGTATTTGTTTTTTTTTTTCTGTCTAGCTAATTTCAACACGACACAGTGTCCTCCAGTTTTGTCCATGTTGATACACACAACAAGATCACATTCTTTTTGTTGCTCAATATTATTCCCTTTTGTAAGAATCCTACATTTTGTTTACCCATCTATCCACTGATAGATGCCTCAGTTGATTCCATATCTTGGCTATTGTGACTAGTGCTGCAGTAAAGATGGGAGTGAAGACATATCTTTGGTATAATGACTCCTGTTCCTCTGGATACATACCCAGAGACGAGGGTAGCTGTATCATATGTTAGTTCTACTTTTAGTTTTCTGAGGAGTCTGTTTGCATAATGGCTGCTTCAATTTACATTCCCACCCATAGCATACACAAATACTTAAAGAATTATAAACTGGCCAAATGACAAAACCCAAATTTTCAGAGTGATTTGTCTCAGTGAAGGAACAAAAGGTCATTGGATAACCTCACAATTTGCCATTGGAAATTTTACATTTAGAAGTTTAATTACAAACTTAGATAAGTGGATTATAATGAAATACATCTCTAGTGAGGGAGCCCAGACAGATGCATCTTTGAATGCATTAAAGAAAACACCAGAGAGAGAACTTTCCACCAGCAGAGAGATTTTAATTAAACAGCAATAGGATGGATTTCTTCTATGAAATGATATTACTGTTACCCACAGTTCATTAAAACTATTTACGGTAGTCTTTAAAGCTACTCTTTCCACTCTGGAAAGAATATATAAACCTGTCGGTCTCTGTTACAAAGCAGAAACTGTAGGCATAAGCAAGGAAGATTCTTGGAATTACTACAGGATGGAAAAGTATTTTGTTGCACACCGCTGTTCTTGGCAAACCCACATGGAGTGGTTCTGAACTGCACAGAGATCCAAGGGCTTCAGAGAAGCCAAGGAGGCAACAGGTACTATCAAGGTGCCTACTGAACGTAACGGGAACCTCGGGTCCACCCAGGAGGACAGTATCTGTGTGATGTAACTATTTGCATGAATTACATTATTTGAGATATTAGCCAGTTGAAGATTGCATTTCCCAAAACCTCACCAGTATTCCTGGACCTCTGACATATCCAAGGAAGAATTTACATCTTTGTGTAAGGGTTCATGCTTTCTCCATCTTATATTCCTAGATTACAGACTGAATGAGAGCATGGTAGATATTAAATAAATGAAGGAATTAATGAAGCAAGTAGGTGGAGGCAAGTGCACTTTATTCTAATAATGTATTGTGTACTCAAAAATAATGATGAGGGAGGCCGGAGAGATAGCTCAGCGGTTAAGAGGACTTGCTGCTCTTCCATAGGAACTGAGTTTGTATTCTAGCACTGACATCAGGCGACTCACAACTACCTGTAACTCTAGCTCCAAGGAATCCTATGTCCAGTTCTGGCCTCCAAGGGCACCTGTGCTAACATGGAGTACAGTCATATAGACACACAGACACACAGTCACACAGATACACAGTCATACACAGACACACACAAAATTATAAAAAAATCTTTTAACAATAAAACACTAATGAATAAGAAGGATAGGTGTAAGAAAGGTAAAGCCTCAAACACCTTTGATAAATAGATTCTCCATTATACCCCTCAAAATACTGAAAAATTCCATCTCTCACAGACTTTCTTAGATACTTAGCTTCCCTGTTTACTCTCATTAACATTATACATTACATAAAGCATGTTTTTCCAGGCAGTGAATAATTCAGAACCTGACTGATTCCTCACAGATATATAATGTTGGAGGATATCTAAGGGTTTAAAGGACACTTAATCCAGGCATGGTGGCACACCCTGCAATCTCAGCCCTAGGGAGACTCCTGTAAGTTTAAAGCCAGTCTTGTGCTACACAGTGAGATTGGTCTCAAAATACTGACTGTCTTAGATGTAACTCCATGGTTGAGTGCTCACTTAAAGTGCACAAGGTCATGGGTTTGTTCCCCCTGGACTGTAAAAAAATAAAATAAGGACAGATTTCTGAATGTGACAGTACATGGAAAATCGAGCAATAAACAGATGCTTTAATAAATAAATCTTAATTAATCATTAATGAAAACTTTTGGAGAAACATAAATGAGTCATAACTTCTGTACTAATCATCTTGGAATGCTACATACTTTGTAATTTTTACAAATAGCTGCCCCCATTTTTGAGTTAGGAGTTCCGGACGCTTCAAAAGACATTAAGGCCTTTTAAAATAACACTTTAATAGAACCATTTTTTTCTATTAAAGTTCAAAATATAACTTGCTGCACAACTGATTTTTTTATTCTATCAGAGGACCAGATATTAACAGCAACACAGACATGACCTCTGTTATCTGAGGAGAAAGAAATCACACTCAGAAATCTGAAGGTCAGAAAAATATGTCTGTTAGAACAAAGAAGTCATCTGAGAGACAGGAAAGAAATATGAGACTTCCTAAATGCATTAGAACAAAAATGATACACTCTAAATGCATCAGTGCAATGAGAGGGTGAGTTGATGAAACCAGGGCGACAAGAATGAACCAGACCCTCTCACAGGTGATTGGAAAAGAGTCCTCATGTTTTCTGTGTTGGCTATACCCCTGGGCAAGGGGCAGTCACACCTAGTGCACAGTGCTGGTCATCATCCTTTCAGGCAATCAGAGAGACAGCTTGTCATCTGAGCTAATCAAATCAAACTCTCATAGAATTATATATTTATGAGATACAAAGCAACACAATATGTCACTCTGTGGGCCAAGTGTCACTTTGTTCTGTGGACACAGCTGCGGATTTGATCCTCCAGCTGCTTTAAAGACACTTGTCATCGGTCACAGTGTGGGAGTTCTAAGTATGCTTAGCCAAGGTGGGACTGTAAGTAAGATTTCATGCTGAATCTTATGCTGGAGACAAGGCATTTTAAAGAGAGGCACTTGTATAACCCACACTTCCAAATCCTATTTAAATACCTCCCCCCACCACTTTTATCTATATTGGAGATAGAGAGAAAGAAGGAGTTCAAGAGAGGTGGGGCCATAGAAGACGGGTATCATCAAGGGATAAGTGGAGACACTTTAAATGGGAAAGGCTCAGAGGGGAAGTTAGACAGAGGGACAGAGAGACAGAGAGAGAGAGAATAAATAATGCCTGGCTAGTGTACAACACCAGAAGGAATCATATTAGTCTAACAACCTAATAAAAATCCCACATACAATGTCTCTACATGAGTTCATGTGCATGCTGAAGGCTACATAACAAGAAACACTGCCAAACAGGAGAAACCATCCTTTGACTTATTGGCCAAGGTGATCAAAAAGACTCCCCAAATTGCACAGGATATTCCCACAGTCCTTGATTGCCTCCAAGAACTTGAAAGTAAGACCCTATTGCTGAAAACAGTACACACTTCAGAAATCGGATTTGGATCAATGATGCTGAAACTGACCTGGAACCCACTTCCCCTGAAGGCTAGCTCTCTGGAGAGCACTATGGAAACAGCCAAGGGAGAACATCAATTGATGACTTCATGACCAAAAGCTACATCAATGATCGGCGTAGGACTCACACTAGTGCAGCAGTGGCACTTTTATCTTGGGGCCAATGAATGGCTATGTAATTGGTTTTATTTGGAGCTCACTCAATGGGAGGAAACTCATGTGTGATACTGTAATTATAGTCAAATATATATGGCTGAAGAAGAGGTCAGATCTTAGAGAAATCCTCAAGGTGCCACATCTTTAGGCCAATGTAACGTCTTACTAAGTCCAAAATATGGATCCTTATATATACCATCAAGTATTCGAGTAACGACTCATCAAAGAAGCTTCCGTTGCACCAGACAGAGACCACTGCAGAGTAACACAAGTGGTCACACACAGACATTGTCCATGATTTGCCCATGCCTACGCAGCACACCTACAATGCAACCTCTACACTCAAGGGATCATGGAACATGGAACAAGAGGTAAAGAGGACACTAATGAATCTCTCAACTCTTATTAATGAAGTTCTCGCATGCAACAGAGGGCCAGAAACGCAAAAGGTCATAAATGACCAAAGAATAGAGATTAGGAATCTGCACATTGTGAGTCCTTGGACAGGACTTTTATATTAAATTTCACTCACCCAAGGTTCTAGGTCCATTGCAGAAGAGGGGGCAGAAACATTGTAAGATCCAGTGAAGAGGTGCATGACCATAGAGAAATAGAATCCTATAAGCTCCTGGGACCCTGCTCATATGAACCTATAGCAATTGATTCCTGCATGACCCAAGACCCAAGCAATCTCAAGCAGACAAAAACCCAGCATGGAACTGTAGAAATGGATAGCAGACCCCAAGCTTTGGTGAAGAAAAGTTGGAAACTGGTTACTATTAGGTAAGGATGAGATAAGCTTCCTAAAGCAAGGGACTCTGGATAGGTGGACTGGACCTCAGTGGATGAACCCTCACAAAGGAACATGTGGGGCATTAAATTGACACAATAGACCTTAACACACATGAAGGAATGTATATATTCCAGGTATGAAGGGTGCTGGTGAGGAAGGGGATATAAAAATAATTAAGATTTATTGAGATATTCTGTATGAAATGCAGAACAATTCCATTTAAAAGAATAAATAATAAATAAATAAGGAAGGCACTTGTGTCTCTTCCTTCAGCTATTCAGCTATCACCTTTTCTCATTTGTGTAATCAATGTTTTTAGACAAGCATGCAAAGTCCAGCTTGAAGTTGACCTCAAAATGTAAAGACACAAACAGCTTCATTCTTAAAAGTAACATAGGAATAGACACAGGACAAGTAGCTCTGACAGGCGAGGGGAGGGGAGGTGATATCACAGCCATTACCCCATAAAACCTGAGATTGTCTCTCTCAAAAGCAGTGGGTCATCAGGAGGGAATGCATACCACCATTTTTATCAAGTCAGGACTCATAATAAAGTCTAGAGAACTGAGAAGGGGCTGAAACAATGGACGGACATCCTGGGGCTAACTCCCTGAGCTGCCTTTGCCCTAGTAAAGGACATAATAAAGTGACTCACTGCTCAATTTATCTTCATTTTCTAGAAATCATATAAAGGCCATAAGCAGGGTAGGGAATGAAAATCAGACTCCCTCCCTTTCTTTGGCCAAACTATGAATATATTCATTTTCCTATGCTATTTTGTTTCAAAATTTCTTTTGAAACACACAGAAGATAAAGACTTAAATACTAGATAGCAAGAAACCTTTGACAGTATTTTTAAAAGGTACAGTGAAGGGCCTACAATGTGGCTCAGTGGATAAAGATGCTTCCTGCTAAGTCTGAAAAGATGAGTTCCATGGCCAGGATCCAGGTGGTAGAAGGAGTGAACCCACTCCCACAAGTTTCCTCTGACTTCCATATATATGCACTATGTCATGCCCCCCACATACATACAAATAAATGTAATATTTTTAATTACTATTGACCAACTGTCATATAGGATAGTCTTCCAAGAAGAAGATCAATTTAACAGCAACATCAGCTGGCAGTAATATCATCTTTCTGATGATCAAACCTTACCATTGAGTAGCTCTTCTGACTTCTAATTCACAGCTCAAGTTGGAATGAATGAAGAAGTTCAGTGCAGAAACAAGAGAATATGGATGGCATTTCCATAGACAATGGATGGCACTAGGAATTGAACGGGTGATGGAAAGGATGTCTGTAACTCGGTTTCTCAAGTATCCTTTGCAAAAATTAGAGGTTCACAATGGCAGCCTGACCATGTCTATCCTCTTTTAGCCATTTGTCATTAGTGATAGCTTCCATCTTCCACTAAAGCAGCCTATCTCCAGGCCTGCCTACAGGAAGTGAAGGGACGGAGTTGTGAGGTGTGTGCAGCTAGCAGTGATCCAGTGTTCTCAGGGGTAGCAACTGTGCCAGAAATAATCCTAAGTATTAAAAAACTGTCTGCACCAATGTTCATATAAGGGATAATTATGAATGTTAATTAGAAACAGAGTAATGTTAATTATAAAGGCAGTAACCTAGAAGTCTATTATAGGGAGATGATTAACTTCATTATTATCTTCTCAATGAAGTATACTGGGTGATCAGAGTGCTCAGTTACAAAGAAACAAAATGAAAAAAAATTATACAGGATAAGTTAAAAATAACACTCAACACTGTACTATATTTGACTAAACATGAAGAAATTCTACACATAAAATATTTTGCAGAAATCAGAGGAAAGGAACAGTTGTCTGTAAATGGTTGAAATATTACAGATTTTAGTTTTCTTCTTGTTTCCAAGCTTCAGAGTTGTTGTGGCTCGTACCCACAATCTCAGCACTGGAACAGCTGAGACAGGAGGATTTTTAAGAGTCCTAGACAGGTTTAGGTTACAGAATAAGACCGTCACAAAAAAAAAGAGAAAGCAAAAAAAAATGTATATAAGAATGTGTATTTGAGGATACTACCATTTATAAACTAATATACAAAGGGACTCGGGCGATGGCTCAATTGGTAAAGTTCTCATAAGCATGAGAACTTGATGTCAAATCCCCAGAATCTATGTAAAAATCAGGGCATGATGATTCATATTTGCCCTCCCAGTGGTGATCAGAAGGAAGATAGAGACAGGTAGATTGTGGATCCCTAGAAACCCCTGGCCAGCCAGCCTAGCCTAGCTTCGTATAGCTCCAGGCCAATGTGAGATCCTGTCTCAAAGCAAAAGTGGAGGGTATCCGAGGTTTCCCCTGACCTCCACATGCATTGCACGCACATACACAGCCACATCAGTTCACACATAAATGTGCACATAAATACACACAAATTAATCAATTAGATTAACAGGATAAAAGGAGTATAGAGAAGCCATATGAAAGGTGAGGTATACCCACCTTCACAATAGTAGCTGGACTGTGTGGGGTTAGCAACTTCCAACTGATTGGATTTGAGGTCCACTCCATGGGGAGTAGGGGATGACCCGTACATAGTGCAGTAAGCCCAGTTAACAATCTAGGACTAAAGAGGGAGTTGTCGCTTGTAGGGAGCTTATCTAAACAGACAAAGTAGTGAACTGCCTTCTAAATATTTATAGCCATAGAAAAATCAACTCCCCAACTTTAACCAGAGAAGCCTCTCCTTACATGAACAGGGATGAGTGCAGAGACTCATAACTGCCCAAGATGCAGAGAACAAGCAAATCAGTGACAGATCGTAGGCTCAGTGCTAAACAAGTCATCTATACCTCCCTCTCTAAGACTCGGGGGACATAGTGGAAGAGGGGGTGGGGAAGTATATAAGAACCCAAAGCTAGGGTGAAGCGTTCCAAAGCGTCATTTTCTACACTCCACACAATCATTGCAGTAATTAATTCACAGCAACTGTTAGTGCACTGAGCCCATACAGTATAAGACCTATCAACAATCAGTCAGGAAAGGGGAGAGGCTCTTGGGACCCTACAATTTACCTATAAGCTTTGGCTACTGATAGATTTGGGAATGGGTGGGCTCGCTATCTGATTGTACAAACCCACTGTCACACAGATGCTTCTACTGAACCGCATTGGGTCAGAAAACATGATGTGGAGAAAGATTTGATGAGAGTTCTTACTGGTGGGGGGGGTAGAGAGGTGAGGCTTGTGAGGGGTTCATACATACTGTGCACATGTGCAAAGAAGTCTAAGAACAAGTTTAAACAATAAAGATAAGTAATTAATTAAAAAATTCAGACAGCACACAGAGTACCCAACATCCACTGAAGTTTGAGCACATGTTGAACTCTTAGAAAAGTATCTGTGCCTGCTCAAAGAAGTCCTCTCACCCCTGTGCTGTGTAGAATGTGGCGATTTGTCAGTGAAATGATGTTTTTCCCAGGAAGGAAAATAATCTTGCTGCAAAAGAAACCATAATGACTACTTTAAAAATAGTGTTGTTTCCTGGTGTAGCCATTCTTCTCCAAGGAGCAAAGATGCGACAAGCTTTCCTGCCCCGTGGTGTGCCACAAAGCTCATCTAAACAGGGCCGTACTGTCAACTTTTAATAGAAATGCCTGGAGCAGCACAGAAAGCACACCCTTGGGCTTCATGGTCCCTAGTAAATAATCAAGGCTTGTTGCAGGATACTTTTCTATCTTTTATCATGAAAACTAAAATGAATGTAAATGACATGCCTTTTTCTAGAACATACTTTTAGTTGGATTCATTTTCCTTGAAATCACTACTGTGTTCTCTAATGAGAGGCTTAAAACCAAGCAGAGCTAGAGACCTGCTCTTCTTGGCCTTTCTTTCCTGCCCCAGATGGTTGCATCAACCACAGTTTCACAGTTTCCTCTTCATAGTTTCCTAGACCAAACAAAACCCATTATACTATGCTTTGTTCTGGTTTGTTTTGGTTAACTTGACACAAACTACAGTCACCTGGGACAACAGAGCCTCAGTTGAAGAAGTTCCCAGGTCAGAATGGCCTATAGGTGTGTCTGTGAGGCATCATTGATGTTGGAGGGCCCAGCCCACTGTGAGTGGTGCCATCCCAAAGTAAGTCTTGGGCTATATAACAAAGATAGCTGAACAAGCCAGGGGATGTAAGCCATTAAGCAGTGTTTCTCCATGGTCTCTGCTTCAGTGTCTGCTTCACGTCCCTCCCTTGAGTTCCTGCTGGGCCCTCATTTGATGATAGATTGTAACCTGTAAATCTTTCCTTGCCTGGTTGGTTTTGGTCAGTGTGTTATCACAGCAACAGAATGCAAAATAAGACACTTTTCCTCTCAATGTCTTCTGCTGAAATTGACTCTATTCAAAGAGCCGAGGCCAAAATGGAGCAGTGATAACCACTGCTGCAATTCCCTGGGTCCACAATACTGTCACAGTCTTATTCATAATTCACCTATAGTATTAAGCCTGAGCAATACACTGTATGGTCCTGTTCCCCCACTTTAACACAGAATTCCATAGCAAATATTGCCATGATCAAATATTCAACAACTACCAGAATACAGAAACAAAGCGGAGAGCTGGGCTTGGGCTCAAACAAGAAGGAATGTGTGTGTTTGGCTTTTCCTTTGAAGCAATGTTAATCAAGTCACTGGAAATTACTGGACATATAATAAGTAAATATTTCATCAACAAAATAGCCTGTGCTTGTTCCAATGTCCCATTCTGAGCATGATCTGAAATGTCTGTGTTCTAGTTTTATTTCTGTTACTGTGATAAAACATTCTGATCAAAGTAACTTACGGAGGAATGGGCTTAATCAGTTTACAATTCAGGATCCAGTCCATCCCTGAGGGAAGTCAAGGGAAGAACTCAAGATAGGAACTTGAAGGCAGACCAGCTTGCTGTTCCATACAGCTTGACCTCCAATCAATGAACTTATTTCACAGCCAAAGAAGTGGGGCAGGAAACATGGAGGATGTTGCTTGCTGCTTGCTCATAGACAGAATTATGCCCAGCTAGCTTTTAATAGAAGTTTATCACCATTTGCCTCAGAGATGTTACTACCCACAGTGGGCTGGGCCCTCCTGCATTAATTACCAATCAAGACAATCCCCCTCAGACATTTCCACGGGCCAATCTGATCTAAGAAATGCCTCCACTGAGACTCTCTTTTTCATATGACTATAGGCTCTGTCAAGCAGACATCTAAAGCTATCTAGGGCAGTCTAAAAGACAGCATGGCTTCAAACAAGGCTGGATTATAGGGGTTAAGGAAACTATCCACCAAGTAAATGGAATAAACCAACATGTTGAGACTAGAGCCTTAGAAACTCACTGAAGCCATGTGGTAAAGGAACTCAACTGTGAATGTTTATGATTTTTGCTAAAAAGCAAAGTATTTGGAAAACCAGACCCATTGAGTTGATAGTTAATTTCACAAAACTAGGAACTAGGGAAAGTTCTTCAAGTGAGAAAATGGCGTACAGGGAATAGGTCAACAGTCCACACACATTCGAGAGTGATAAGCAAGCCTTGCTCCTGCTATCTTTTCTTGGGAAAATATTTCTTTCTACTTGATTGCTTTATGAACTTCTCAGCAAATTTTAAGGTGCAGTATAAATGTCTCCCCATCCACAGGGTCTTCTCCATCTTCTCTTGAGTTATTCACTTTCCAAAGCATTTATGATCCAAAAGTGTCAGATGCAAATTATCTATACAGCTCTTTCACTGGTTACCCTATAAAGCTATTCATGGATGAAGATTCTGTCTATTTTATATTCCCAGTCATTGCCTGGCACAGTATGGACTAGTACTTATTTCATATTCAGTATCTAGTAAAGGAAGGAAAATGACCTAATAGGAAGCAGATGACCAAATGATTTCTGGAATATTAGCAATAATACTTTGAGTTAATCTATAGAATAGGATTCTACTAAAATTAGAGCAAGACTGGGAATAGGGGATAGAAAGGAAACATTTTATATATGAAAAATCAAGTATTACTGGGAGCAGTAGAGCAGATGGTGGTAGCCACCCTTCTTGATGGTCATATCTATGCCCTGCATAGCTCTATGAAAGGGATGATGTGTGGCTTCCTAGGCTGGTCCTTAAAGACATTGTGGTTTTGTCTTACATTCCCTTGTTCCTTTGCTCTGGGGAATACTGGCTACTGTGCCATGAACATAATCTAGCAATCCCATCAAGATGCCACAGGCCAAGGAACTGAGTTCCCTTGCCAACAGCTAATACAAGGGTTTCAGATCATTATGTGTATACCTTTGAAAGCAAATCTTCCAACATCTGTTGAGCTATCAGATGCTACAGCCACAGTCTGGAACAAAACCTTAAGAAAGGGGGTATTACACAGGAACCAGTCATCTCAGCTACTCCCAGATGCCCACATGTTACTGCTTTCAGTTGTTATGTTGGAGTGATTTGTTATATAGTAGTAAATATCCCAGAGACAGATTAGAAAGCATAGCCAGTAATAGTAACTGTCACCATGCCAGACTCTTTATCCTCCTGGTAGATAAGACTGGACAGTAAAGTTCAAAAGATTTAAAACTAAGAGAACCAAATCTAAGACCTTCTTCCCTGCCTTGCTCCAACTCTGAGAGTGTTCCTTCACCCTTCTGAAAATCCATGACCTCCCCTGAAAAATTAGAATGTAATATGAAGAAGACATGTTCAAAAGAGATAATATTTCTAAAGCATTCGATCTGGGATCTGATATACTAAATAAATATTCACTGAATAAGAATCTCAGAATAGTAAAAAGAGAAGCCAGAATAAATGGAGGCAACTTCTATGGAAAATAAACTACAAAAATAAGATTCTAAAATAAAATTTTTGCCTTATTCAAAATACTTACATGCCAAATCTTTCCCCACAACAACCTATGTCCATCTGATTTCTGAGTATCTAGCTTATCCTACCTGTCCTTGTTAACTTTAGCTATCAACTTGACATAGCCCAGATAAGTCATCCAATCCTCAAATGAGGAATTACCTAGATCAGGTTTAACTATGGACATGTCTAGGGGGAATTATCTTGATTGATGATTGATGAAGGAAGAACCCACTGTGAGCAGCACTATTTCCTAAGAGGTGGGCCTGGGTTGTATAAGCAAACAAGCTGAGAGCTATCCAGAGGGCAAGCCATGTCCTCCATGGTCCCTGCTGTTCTTCCTTGGCTGTGAATGTGTCCCCTGGTTGCTGCATAGAATAGCAAGAAGTTCTACCTTCAGGTTCCTGTCCTGATTTCCTTCAATGATGAGCTATGATCTGAAAATCTTAGGATGAAATAAACCCTTTCCTCAAATATGATGCTTAAAATCTGATTGTTTTATCACAGTAATGGAGAACAAAGTAAAAGCATTTATGTATACAACTAGAGAAGAGATGGCAGATGGAAGACTATCCATGAGTCTGTTTAGGGAATTCTCTGAGCTAATGGGAGCCATTCAGTTCGAGTAGTTAGACTGGATTGGGTAACTGGGCAATGCAAGTAGTCATGACTAGCACAGGCTATTCCAGCCTTAGCAATCATGTGCCAATTCCACTAACTTCTCCCTTCCTTTGTGTTCTCCCTCATTCCACTGTTTTAGTTTCCCAATCTACCATCTAGGATTCATGAGATACACCATTCATGCTTGACTCCGTCCCACCTCACTGTCAAACTAGATTCTATAACCCAACTCTTCAAATACCAGGTTCTGGAAGGCTTGGTTTACCTTGCTTCTCTTTCCCCCACAAACAACAAAGGTAGAATTGATCATCATTCTTACTAATGTGTTCAGTAGTTCCTCCCCTTCTTCCCTGACATGTTCAGTATCTGAGAGATTCTCATGTCATTCCCCTTAAGCAAAATGCCAAAGAACATGTAGTCAAGCTGTTTTAAATGAACACAGGCACACCAGTGGCTGTATTTTGTGAGCAGAAGTTTGATTCCACCAATAGGCAGAGCCCTTGCTTCACAATTGCACTGACCTTCCAGCCACTGCCTTCATGTCTCCTTACTTGGTGCCTGCCACTCATGCTTTCTCTGAGCTCTTTGCTAACAATTTCATAAATCATCTTCCTTCCCTCACTTCCTCTCTTCCTTCCTTCCCTCCCTTTTTCTTCCTTTCCATCTTCATTACCTCTCTCTCTCTCTCTCTCTCTCTCTCCCCTCTTCATTTTATGGTATAGAATATTGAACTCAGGATTCTACCAATAAGCTATATGCACATTACTATCCTCTAGTCCCAAAGTAGCTTCTTCTTTAAATGTAGGTAGCTACACCTCCTAGCACTTCAGCACAGAGCAGGCTAATTGGCATCTTCTTCGTGTAGATTTTATTGTTGTTGTTCCTTATGGATTGCTAAGATCAATCTTAAGATCTCACAAGTGCCTGGCAAATACACTACTTCCAAGCTACAGGCACTTATATAGACTTTTAAAATGACATTTCAATCAAGAATTTGCACTATACTTAAATGCTATAAGTAGTATTCAAAGGAACATGAAAATCTCATTTATGACACTTTAAGAACAGTAATGTTTGCACCTTCGGAAAATGATAAAACTATGTTTCATCAAGATTAAGTGACTTCTCTAAAGGCAAGCCACGGTTGGGACTTACCGTTCTTGAATTGTAACCTGTTAACATATCAAGCTGAAGAAATAACAAGTTGATTGATAACAAATGTTAACACTGCTAATTTCTGAGGACATTAGCTCCTTGATGTACTGTAGCTGAAACTATCTCGCATCCCCTCCCACTCACTGGAAAGAAGCAGGAATTGTCAGCCTGACCAATGTCTTCTGGAAGGTTAAAGGAATAAGAGAGTTCAGATTGTAGCCTGACTCGTGTAATTTGTCCTTCCCTGCGGTCAGTCCCATTATGGTTCAATTAGCAGTGGAAGCCAGGAGTGACTTGATGAACATCTGTCTCCTCCACCTGGAAATAACTCAGTCAGACTGTACTGTGGGAAGACCCAAGAATGTCAGTCAGTTTGTTTTCAACTTGCCTTGTCACACTGGGTGGCAAAAGTTATTCAGGTGGTGGGAGGCAAAGAGTGCCTAGCCTTCTGGGAACAGCAGATCAATTACTAAGTATCAGACCCTCTACCACAGCTTTAAAAGGAATATAAAATAACAGTGCAAATGAATTAGGCTTAGGAAGCTACAGGATCATGGTGGCATCGATGTTTTAGACAGTACAGATAAAACATGCTGTTGGCAGAAGTTGCTCTTGAGCCAAATATTGTTATCTAAATAGTGTGTATTGGTTAAGAGGACACATTTTTGATGTATTACCTAAGCTTTTCACAGGATGCCCAAGGATGATCTTGAAATGGACAAGAAGTGAAGGACCATTAGCCTCATATTGTGTGGAATGAATAGAAAATCATCATAACAGCTTACAATAAGCAGAGAAGGAACTTCAATTCAGTGTGTCTGTGCAATGCTTACATTACCTAGATAACACTGGGTAGACCCACAGATTCTTTTGGAAATGACCATTATTGTTTGTTTTTTCTTTTCTAGAACCAAATCTTTGCATTTCTCAAAAAGAATAGTACTAGCATCATGAAATTGTGCTGCCCACATCTATGATGCTATTTATCTTTAATAATTATTAAGTTAAAGTTGTTTTTAAATAGCCTACCCAAATAGAAAATCTCCATTCTCTTGCACTGTTAATTGTTTTCCTAAAATGCTATATTTGAATATGTTTTTAAGGATTCTGGATAAAACACTACTCCAATCCAAAATTAAGAGTTCAGATAAAAGGTTGGGGAAGAAACGCTGCAGGAACCACAAATATTTCAGAATTAAAAAGCCAGGAAGCTGGTTCATAAATACAGTCACTTTCAAACAACACAATAGGACGTAGAAAGATGAGAGAGGCAAGTAGCTATTCTCTAGAGATGCCAGGACACAGGACAGTAAGGAATGGTTTTAAACTGCAGGCACAAAATGCCAGGATTTAGTTTGAACAGAAAAATAATGACATACCTGATCAATGTTTAACAATGGAGAAACATTACTATGAAAGGTAAGCACTCCATTCTCCATTTTTCTCAAATTGTTTTAAAACTATGATTATTATGCAAGATTTTTTAAAGTTATCTCTTATGAATTTGGTGCCCCTGATCTAATGGATCTCCAAATTACACTTATAGGGCTGGAGATGAGGTTCACTAAGTAGAGTGCTTACCTCGAATGTATGAACTCCTGGGTTCAATCCCCTGCACCGCAAAACCAGACTGCAGTGTTGTATTTCTGTAATCCCAGGGTCTGGGAGGTAGATGCAAGAGGATCAAGAACTTAAGGTCATCTTTAGCTATATAGGAAGCTTGAGGCTAGCCTGGGCTATATGAGACCCTGTCTCGCAAAAAACTTAGAAACAAAACCAAAAGAAACCAGATATTCAGTTTTATAATTCTATATCTAGCTGATAGCACACAATTTATTTTCGTTGAGTTCAACTCCATTCACATAATTCAGTATATAATCAATCATTAGAACAATACAATTTAATTATATATATTATATATATAATTATATATAAATTACCACATTTTACATACCCAAGAATTACAATAGAGTGAATATGGATTGATCCAGGAGCAAAATCAAGCAAGGGGAAAACACAAACCAGTTTGCCTGTAAGGTCTTAGAAGGAGACATATGCTTCCATACTTCCTGGGTCAGGAAATGAAGAAGCAGATATACTCTCATATCTTGTGAAAACACAAGCACTTGGTTCACCATGGACCATAGGTTCAGTAAAACACAATGCTATCAGTCCAAAGTTTGAGCCAGCTTGGGAATACCACATGATACATGGCAAGCCTATGTCTGGGAAACCAATAATATATCATTTCATGGTTTTGAGACTGGGTTCAGTGGATAAGAGCACTTTCTTCACAAGCATGAAGATCTGAATTCAGTACTCCAGTACCAATGTAAAAATCTTGGGAATGATGAAGTAGGGCAGAGATAGGAGGATCACTAGGGCTTGCTAGCCATCAACCTGGTTCCAATTCAGTCAGAGACCCTGGACCCTCAAGTGTCCTCCTCTGGCCTCTGCATAAACAGAAGTGTGTGTACTCACATACATGTATGTAAAACACACACACACACACACACAAATATGTCATTTCATTTATTGTTAAATATTTACACTTGGTAACATAATTTTATAAACTTTCATTTCCTAAGTGGTCTCAATACAAAATAAACAGTTGAATGTTCAATTTAATATTTGCATCAAATTATATTTCATAGAAGATAAGCCATATTTCTGGTGACTATTGAAACAAAAACAGTCAAAAGGAAATGAAACTATGAAAGTAAAGAATTTATCCAAATAGAGCAACATTATGTGAGAATTCAAACTAGGTTTCTATTCTGAAAGAATGAAAATTAGACATAACATAAAAGTAGCTTCTGAAAACTTGTACTTTCTCTCCCAGTCCAACCTCCTTCTCAAAAATATTAAATTCAAGGAAAACAATTAACAGAAATTCTGAACACCAACAAATGTCTAGCTTATAATTGAATGATCTTTCACTTCAAGATCTAAGTAAGATGACCTAAGTTCAAGGAAAGATCTAGCAGTGAAAATAAAGTCATCTTAATGAAAATATGGGAAAGAAGCAGAATCAGAATACAAAATGCAATAAAACAACTAAAACGATGCTTTTGCAAATACAACATGAAAAGGTCTATTTAAACAGTTTAGATGTGCAAGACCCCTCAACCACCTACTCTGGAATGTTTCCAACTGCTTAATTTCCTATATTCATTTTATTCTCCGTTTTGTGTACATTTCTCTCTCTCTATGTCTCTCTTTCTCTCTATACATAGGCAGGTACGTAGGTGGGTAGGTAGGTAGGAAGGTACATGTGTTTGTGTAGGTATGCAGTCAAATATGCATGTGCACATGGAGGCCAGATTTCACCCTTCCTGAAATGCATTACTCAGGTGCTGGCCACCTTCACTGTTGTTACTGTTATTTTCTTTTGTTTTGTTTCTGAGACAGGATCTCTCACTAGCTTGGAACTCACCAACTAGGCTAGGCTGGCTGGCCAGGGAGTGCCATGGATGCCCCTGCCTCTGCCTTACCTGTACCAGGATCACAGAAACACCACCATGCCCAGTTTTTTTCTTTTGTGGGTTCTAGGGATTTAATTCAGATCTTGGTGCTTCTAAGGCAAGCATTTTACCAGTTGAGCCACACCCCAAGCTCTGTTCTATTCTTTTCTGTTAATATGAGAGTGAGTTAGCCATTCTGACTAGGGTACAATGAAATTTCAGAGTAGTTTTAATCTGCATTTCCCTGATGTCTAAAGATGTTGAACATTTCAAAAATCATTTCTCATCCATTTGCATTTAATCTTTTAAGAACCCTGTTTAGTTCCTTGCCCCAATTTTTTGATGTTTAGCTTTTAAGTTATTTGTATATTCTACATACTAACCCTTTGTTATACATATAGTTGGTAAAGATTTTTTCCCATTCTGTAGTCTGCCTCTTCATTCAAATGATGGTGTCCTTTGCTGTACAGAAGCTTTTTTATTTCCCAATGTGCCATTTCAATAGTTAGTCTTAATGCCTAACCTATTGGGATCCTGTTCAGAAAGTTCCTTCCTGTGCCTATGAATCATAGTGTATTTGCTACTTTCTTCTCTATCAGATTCATAGTTGAGGTCCTTGATCCTTTTGGAGTTGAGTTTTGTGCAAGTGAGAGATCGAGATCTAGAAGCATGTAGCTTCATGTCGTTTGACCAGCACCATTTAATGAAGATGCTTTTTTATCCAATGTGTGTTTTTGGCCTCTTTCTCCCGAACCAGGTAGCTGTAAGTGTGTGCACTTAAATTTGGGTCCTCAATTCTATTCATCAATAAATGTGTCTGTTTTTATGACACTATCATACTGGTTTTATTACTAGGTCTCTGCAATATTCCCCTAGTGAGAATGGTTAAGATTTGAAAATCAAAGGATGATAAATGTGAATGTGGGGAAAGAGGAACACTTCTTCACTGCTAATGCAAAGTGGTACAGCCACTACGGAAATCAGGCTGGAAGTCCCTCAAACACCAGGAATAAATCTACCACGTGACCAGCTATATTACTCTTGTGTATTGTGTATATGCCCAAAGAACTCTATATTCTACTACAGAGATACTTTATTCATCCATATTCATTGCTACTCCATCCACAATTGGCAGGGAATGGGAACAATCTAGATATACAGGCACCAATTAATGGAAAATGAAATTATGCTAGATTTATACAATGGAATGGTATTCAGCTGTGAAGAAAAACAAAATTATGAGAATCAGAGGTAAATGGATGGGAACTTGAAACACTTATTCTGAGAGAAGCAACCCAGAAAGGCAAACATCACATGTTCTCTATAATAAGTGGAATTTTTACATATGTGTGTTTCAATTGAAAATCCATGGTAGTCAGAAAACTAGAAAAGGGCAATGGGGAGGAAGTTTCATAGGAGGGGAGAGAGAATGCACTCATATAAAGGGGAAAGGAAAAGAGTGGAGTAAGAAGGTAACATGCTGTAGGGAATGGAAAGGCCTCAGAGAGGAAAGGGATTCAAAGAGTCCTATGGAAACCTCCTACTCCAGAAGTTTCTTTGAATGTATACAAATATGATATAAAAAAGTTTGAAGAGAGTTATGTATAATGAGGGGGACAATGTCCCCGCCAGACACCTCAGGCTAGCAAATAAAAAGCCTAATACCAGGAATGTACTCCTCATTTGGGGTTGTTGACAGGGGATCCCATGGTCACTCAAAACAATACTGGCTATCACCATTGCTCTTGGTTTCCCACTAGAACATAATGGCAAAAATCCTACTGATGACGACTCCACATACATGAGTCACACAACAGACACGGAGAAATCAAGCTGCTAATGACCTCCAAGCTTCATCTCTACTGGCTAGCTTTCATTGTCTGAAGGTGCTATGTATACTAAAGAAGCAACCATTAACTTTATCCAGTTGTGAACCCTTCAATCTACAATAATGACTGACCTGGCAAGATATGCTCACTGGTACAATAGTGGTACAAATCTTATGGGATTAGTCAACTATTTCTGATTGAATTTAAGGCCCACTTCACAAGATGAAAGTCATACTGGCATCATTATCAGAGCCAAGAACCTGTGGCTAGACAAGCCACATGTTGTAGGGGAGAAAACTACTACTACCATTCTTCTGAATGAATATAGTATATAAACAACTCCTAATGACTTATTGTTATACACCTAGATTAGTACCTTTCTCAACTCTCGCTTCTCTAGAAAGGAAGTACTCAGAGGATGCAGGGAGCTATATCTGAAGGACAAAAATCAACTACCACAGGTCAATTCAGGACAATGTAGGCGTCAGAAAACAACAAAACTAATGAGAGTATAGGATTACATATGTCTTAATAAATGAAGAATCTTTGAGTCCATACTGATATAATTAACTAAATGAGGGAGGAGAAGGTAAAGTCTTTCTCATGGCAGAATGCCAGTCTGTAAACACAGGAAGAATGGTAGATCTAGATGACCATCATTTAGCAATCAGGATAGTGGGAGTTGATAGCTGAGGTCATGAAGGAGTACTAAGCTTGATTAGGGAAGCTTTGGCTTAATATGGCAAAGCTCTGCATGGGACACTTATCAAACACAAATGAAGATGGTGATTTTTAAAGGAAAAAAAAAAACCATGGAGACATGCTCCTTACCAAGTAACCCCTGTCAGCACCACCAGAAAAGAACAGAAAATCAGTTCTGTATTCTGCCAAGAATGTAGGTCCAGTGTTTGTTCATCAGGAGACAATGGTCAGGTCCATAGTAATGATCATCTACAGAAAGAAGGCTTGATCTCTTTAAGATCAGAGGGCGAGGGAGGTAAAAACTTAACAAAGAGCTCCTACCCTGATCAGTGGAGTCTCCAGACATGGCTCTATCCCTGGAATATGTCACTTTATACTTCACAGCCTTTCTCCTATTTACATCCTCTCTTTCCTTCACCCTTTCTATTCTCTTTTCTCATATCTCTCTGCTTTGAATCAGATACAGATCTCTGCTTTGAAGAATTTATGGGATTAGATAGTACCCACTTAGATAATCCAAGATCAGTGCCTTCTTTCAAGGAACATACATAAAGTTAGGTAAATCTGCAGGATTCCTCTTGCCTGAAACACATCAATAGAAATTAGGACATGGCCATGGGGCTGGGCAGTTACTGTTATTGCAATGATCAAAAGACACAGTTGTTGCAGATCAAATTATTGATCTCGGTTCTTCACCCCTCTTTATCACTGATTGTGGGATTTCTCTCATGATGGCAGATATATTTCCACACACTCTGATTTTAGTAAAGGTCATAGCCTATGTGAATTTCTTTGTCCAATAAAATAAATAGGAATGGGGAATAGAGAGATGGCTCAGTGGTTAAGAGCACTGACTGCTCTTACAGTGGACCTGGTTCAATTCCCAGAACCCACATGGAAGCTAAAAATCATCTGTAATTCCAGTTCCAGGGGATCCTATGGCCTCTTCAGACCTCTGAGAGCACTGTACAAAATAGGTGCACTTACATACATGCAGGAAATACACTGATGCACATAAAAATTAAAATAAGTAAAATATTTTTAAAATAAATTAAAATGAAGTCTCAATATACTTTGAGTGGATCTGTTTTCTCCCTTGTATGTGTATAATCACTTTATGTAACTCTCTGGTTAAAGTAAGACAAGAAGTCTATGGAAATAATTCACCTTAACTCAACCCAGACAAAACCAGCTGAATTCTAATTGGCCTACAGAACAAAGTTTTTAAAACAGTCTTGTATGAACATTTCCTATGTAACAGTAACTGACAATATGAGATGAATGTTAGCCTAAATATAGTGAAACAAATGAGCTAATCAGAAAGTATAACTGAAGAATTTACCCAGAATCCAATACACTGAGACAAAGGAGGAACAACTGCAAGATGTGAGTAAGAGATACTGAGGTAGATCAAAGGGCTATGGAGTTTGCAACTGAGAATACCTACAAAAGTAAAGAAGGAACTGAGAGAGTGCTGGACAAAGATGCCCAGAAGGCTGACAGGTGAGAAGGTGTAAAAACCAGGGATGATATAATACACTGTACATTAAGCAAGAAAATTAGTTATTCTCATTAGACTTGCAAAAATATAGAACACAATAATTTTTTTCAGAATGAAAAAGGAGATTAAACTATAACAGAATAATTAATTATTCTGCTATCAGGGTTCTTATCAGCAACAAAAGACAATGGACAGTGTTAATGGCTGAGGAAAAAAAAACATTTAAATTTATAATTTTATACCCAGCTACATTATCACTCGTGGCTGAGTTATAAAGAGAGATATGATATTTTAGGCACATTAATATTAAAAAAGTTTATGGAAATTGTTAAAGAGTATATTTCAGAAAAATAAAAGCAAAAAATAAATGAAGTATAAAAGATACAGTGTATAAAATGAGTATAAAATTTTGATGACAGTATATTAGTAAGTTAAAAGCATAATTAAATGTTAGTTGTAAAACCATTATTCCTCACTTAAAATAATATTTTACTTATTGATAAATAACATATCAAAAATTCCTAACATAATTATAGGAATCCAAAATAAAAACCACATTCACATGTAATTATGTATTTCCTAGTTTGAGTAAAGACAACAAGTCTGACATTGTAAACTCTTCCAAAAAAGAATTCTTAAGAATGTCTCGTGGTAGAAAACTCTGGAACAACACTTTTGTAAATCTGCCATCACCCAGGAAAACTGAAAACACCCATATCCTCCATCCCTGATTTTCCGCTTCTAACATATTACTCATCTTTATTATGGACACAACAAAAGAGGCTTTACAGTGAACTCAATAGTAAAAATATACACCAGCATTCACTTATTACTGATTTTCACAGTGTACTATGGGAATTAGTTAAATGGACTTGCGAAAGAGAAAGATAAATCGTTTACGTGTACACAAAGAATTGGGCTATGCAGTTCCACACATCAATAAACAAAATTTACGTTACTTCACATAGATATATCTCTAAAATATAAGGTGTTTGAAGGAGCACGTTGTAGCATGGTAAACAAGACTTTTTAGGTAAATTTTGAAAACAATAAACTTGTTTTTATAAATGCATATATATGAAATGACAGAAGTTTATACTAGAATTATAAATGCCAAAAGAAGGAGATTGCTTAGGTCAGCTCAAAGGTTAACAGAATATGGTTGGTAAAAAGCATTTAAGAGAATTACCACATGAAAGTAGAGTTTGGGTATTTAACAATTAAACCAAATGCAGAACACTATTAAGATTTGAGCAGTCTGGTTGCTATTTTATATACATTGTCATTTGCCACAATTTTCTGCATGTCTCTGGGATTCTTTGAAAATATTGACGGACTTTTCTCCAGATAACTCTTCCCTAGTGTGAACACATCTGTAGGATATGACTAGAAACATCAGGGCTGGTTTTGTAGCTCTGAATGCTAATGGATAAATATCAGGCTCCCCAGACCCTGCACAACACACAAGGGAGCAAGCGTGGAGGCAAGAATCCCTTGTCAGCCTCAAACCGCAGTAGCAAGAAAGTTCTGTTCTGTCCATGGGTAAATCTGACTGTGTTTTGGTAAAATACGGTTAAAATATGGTGGTCATTTTAGTCACATTTAAGATAAAGTCATTTCAAGAATGAAGGAAGAACATTCAAACACAAGTTTAGGAGAAAGAAAAGCTTGGGTTCGAACACTCCTATTTAGATAAATCCCTTGCCCTTAAAATTTAGGTGTTCTCACTTACAAAAGGAGATTAACATTACTTTGCTTGCAGAATATAGTAAGAATTAATGAAATAGCACATGTAAAATGTATCAAACTTACTAGGAACTCCATACCTTAATCTCTTAAACTTCTTTCAAGAAAAACTGATGAAAAGACAAATGCTTCAGAAATCAGAATGAGTCATGCACCACTTAATAAGGAGACATTTTCTGAGAAATGTCACTGGGAGTTTTTGGTGTGCAAATATCATACAATCATACAGTGTACTTTCACAAACGAAGAAGTCATTACCTTAACAATGCAAAGGCAAGAAATAAGCTCCATTTTACTCTTATAGGTCCACCACTGTGTACACACGCTATCCTTGACCAAAATTTCATTATATGGCACAGCTGTATATAATTATCAAGGGGAAAATGTGCTTGGAATAAAGAAAATGCAAGTTGAGCCAGGCATGGTGGCACATGCCTTTATTTACGCACTGAAGGGGCAGGGGGAGGCAGATCTCTATGAGATCAAGACCAGCCTGGACTACATGGTGAATTACAGGCCAAATGGGGCTACAGGGAGAACCTTGTCTCAAAACACAACAACAAAAAAGTATGTCTTTTCAACCTAATATATCAGGTTCTATACATTTCTGAATAAGTCATGTAACTCGCCAAAGTCAATCTCATCTGGAAATGAGAATAACAAAATCTAACTTACAAAGTTATCTGAAATCTTAGACACTCATCTAAAACAAAGTGCTAGACCTAAAAAGACATTCAGGCACTCAATACACAGAAGCTGTTTGTGTTATTCAGCTCTGCATTACTGTAACCAAAATGACAGAAAACAGTTTCAGAGTCGCTAGCTCCATTATCTGTAGGCCTTGCCAAACAGAAGCATCCTGGTGGAAGCACGTGACCCAGGAAAACTGCTCTGTGATGAGATCAGAGACAAAGAGACAGGAGAACATTCTGGAAACAAGACACAAACTTCAGAGACCACCCCCCCATGGCCTACTCCCTTCAACCAGACCCTTCTGCAACCTCCCAATAATGCCATCAGCTTGTGAATCCATCTCTAGTTACTCCATTGGTTTCATCAGGTCAGAACCTTCACCCTTTTAATGTCTTCACATTGCCCTATCTCTTAAGTAATGGGAATTCTGGGGGCCCATGCGTTGAATTCAAAATTATAGAGCTGAAGCCCAAAGATCTCTGTTCTGCAAATCTTCTAAGTAATTAGGACACTTAATCAAGTTTGAGAAGCACCAGATTCTGTAATAAAAGACCTTCAGTTTACAAATATTAAGAATTGGCTAGTGTTAATTAAAATGCCCTGACCACATCTGGCAGAGGTACTCTGTTCAAGGAATTCAAACACTGCCCTGCAGCCTAGACTCAAATATTTCTATTATCTCTTACATTTTGATGATGCAACTAATGGTCTCTATAATTGCAAGAGTATTTCAAAACACAGAAGAGACAGCCCTACCTGATCATCTCTTCCACCTTAAAAGTTCTATGACAGATATCTTGAATGGCATGAAAGAAACCTTCAATGGCTGGCTAGATCTTAGCAAATGTTTTCTGATATGAAGAGAAAAATAATATTGACTATGAAGTTTTAGAATTCTACTTTTCTATTCCTAATATATTCATTCAAACTAAAGAAAAGCCTTAAGCATCAAAAGCACATTTCCAATGAACAAATTAGAAGTCAAAGGCATTCACAAGAATCTCAAAAGTCAAAGATCTGCTTCCTGGCTTTTTGAAATGGTTTTGAAAAGTGAGACTCAGATTTCTATGGTGACAGCTGACAGAGAGATGATGAAGTTTGAAATTTTGTAACCCTATGGATATTTAATCAACAATGATACACATGCATATCCTACTCAGGATTACTTCATAGAAACACTAATATGCTGCATATAAGAAACAGTTCTAGTAAATATTTTGTCATTTCAATGTTTACAGTAAATCTAGATTAACCAAACTTTTTCAAAACTATACCCCAAAAAGATTCCTATAAAGGGATCTCTAGGAATATCTATCCCCTTTGCTTCAGGAGATATAAAGCATCTCAAAGACTTCTGTTCTAGTTAGGATAAAACAATGAAATTGTATCCGAAACCAACTTAGGAAAGAGTTTATTTAAGCTCATAGTTACAGTTTGTAATTGAGGGAAGTCAGGGAAGGAATTCAAGCCAAAACTTGAAGCTAGGCCTGCTCACTATTCTATCCAATATTACCTCCAATCAAAGAACTTACCACCAGCAACCATGGAAGATGCGTTTGCTGACTCCAGGCTGGCTCATGCTTACCTAGCTTTCTTATACAGCCAGGATCACCTGCTCAGATAATGGTGCTGCCTATATTAGGCAGGGCCCGCCTATATCAATCCAAATCAATAAAGCTGGGTGTGATGGTACATTTAGTCCCAGCACTTGGTAGGTAAATGTAGGTAGATCTCTGTGAGATCAAGTCCAGTGGGGGCTACAGTGATACCCTGTCTAAAAAAAAAAAAAAAAAGAAAAAGAAAAAGACATTCCCTTACAGTCATGCCCACAGGCCAGTCTAATCTGGGCTATCCCTCAATTGAGGCTCCCTCCTCAGAGGGCTGTAGGCTGTGTCAAGCTAAGAGTTAAAGCTGAGAACAATCTCCAAAATGTTCTTTGTCCTTTCAGCCTTGCACTCTACCCCACAGAAAGAGAGTTCTTCATTCCAAGATACTAGACTACTTTCCAGAAAGCTCTAAATAGAATAAAAAATGGCAACCCCCATGCATATTACTTTCCATAGCAGGAGCTACACCCTTCCACAACCCAGGGACCCATTCTGTTCTCATTCCTACTTGTCTGTGACTTATTAGGAGTGAAACATCCTGACCAGCGGCAGAGTCCTTTCTAAATAAGGCAGCAGACTTCCTTGCCAGAAGGTTTATTGTGAATCAAAGTGATTCCACTTATTTCCAACCAAATTAAGATGTGTCCAGAAGACATCTTAATTTCCACCTTTAATTCAGCAGTAAAAGTCTTACTCATGAAGAAAAAAATAGGAAACTGTTGTCAGATGAAAGCTTTTAAAATATGTCTCTTGTGAACAGAGCTAAGAGAATACCAAGTATTATATAAACTCTAAATAACCCATATGATTACATATAGACCCGTAGGATGTATAAAAGATGGAACATTAAATTTTTACTATTATTTTATTACTGATATTTATTTTATATCAACAGAATCCCAAGAAAGAGTGTAGCTAGTAAATTCTAATGCTATCCTAAAGTTGATATGAAGATCAGCCTGCTGTGAAAACCCAGTGATTCAGTATGTGATTCCTCAAATACCAAGATTTAATTGTATTCTTGCTGAGTTCTACACAATATGAACGAGGAAGTTATATCCTGGTAGAGCAATTTCAGCATATAATTATGCCTTTCTTGCTTATATTCTGTATAAATTACTAACTGAGGTCAAAATGGAATCACAGAATGTTTTCCATAAAATAGCATCATAAATGATTCTCCTATTAATTATTTAGTATCACCCTTATAAGTAAAGAAAATCAGGCAGGTAGTTGCGGCTGTTACTCCTGTTTCTTGTAATATATAAATTTTATTATCAAATTACTGTAGAGGAAAGTGTTTTCATTTCTTTAATGGAAGAAATGATGGCATTTTCCAGTTATGGCTCTTTTCCTACATGAAACTGAATGTAAAAAAGAATCTTATGAGTGACTATAAGGTATTTGTCTCAGGACCCACTATCTCCTTAGTCTCCCCAGACACCTAAGAGAACAGGTAGTGACTCACAAATCCCAGACTCTCAGTCCAAATCACTGTGGATATTGTCATGGGCCATAGTAAGATTAATAATGACTAACAAACATTATTAGCAAATCTAATCATCATCACTAAGCAAAGATCAGATATCGTGATAGGAAGATGTTCATCTCCTACCTGGCTGGAGTTCTCCATCAGGCCTTCCACATGAAGACCAGTAAAAAGAATGTTCTGAATACTCCATTTGCATAAGTAGCAACTGTTGGAAGCTATGCAATGTCCCCACAATTCAATGGAACTTACAACTGAAGCTTCTTAATACTTAGAAATAACACTGATGATGGTTTTTCAACATTAGTATAAAACATTAGTTGAATGTTTGACAGTTATGTTCAGCTTATTTGAGAAGTATGAAAAATTCACACTCACAGACTACCTCCATTTAATGTAGAAAAACAAAAAGCACCTTTTCCCCTTTGTGTAGACTGTAGCTCTCTTTAAATCAAAGTTCACCACAGGCAAGCCTAACATTCCATCCCCATAATTGCTTGTAATGACGCCTTTCAGATTTCCTTCCTTTCTAGTATGAAATCTTAAAAACAAAGAGTTTTTATTTAAACAATAACCTTTTCTCCTTGCCTGCTTATGCTTTTGTTATTAAAACATCTATGGGCAAAAGTATGAAGCAGCATACAATATCTTGTTTAAAAGTTTACTTAAAATCTGTGTGCTTCTTTCTGCCATGCAGTACAAGATTGCTGCACCCACAGCAGAAGCCACTGTGTAACCATGATAGGTCAGTGGTGGACGCGGTGGATGGAGGGACGTGTGCTTCTTGGAGCTTTGCCCCCGCCGGCTCCCTGGCAGTCAGCTCGTGTCTTGCATCCCGGGACAGTGACTCCTAGAACATCTCGATGTTTCCTTGTGTGGACTTTGACTTGTCTTGTCCTCTTAATTCTTTTCATTATCTTGCTTTCCTGTAATCTACTACCCAGGGCCAAGGCAGAGAATGTACTGAATGTGGCTACAGTCTCCTTGGAAGAGACACAGGGCTCTCCCCCTGTGATTCAAGCTATGATGCAAGTAATTAAAGAGCAGCAAGATAACCCGGGGGAAGGAGTGGGGGCTTTCACGGATCAAGTTGAGCAAAAAGAGCTCATGATACAGGAAATAATAATAAGCCGGAGAAGGTAAAACTAGAAATACTGATTGGAAGTCCCCATAGTTATAGCAAAAGTCCCTCAAATAAAGAATTACAAAAATTGGCAATTCCCACTAGGTACTTTCTGGGATATAAACAGCACAAGCCTAAAAGTGGTTAATGGACTCCTTCAAAATGGAATAAACAAGCAATGGTATATTTAGATCCATTGCCATTTACAGGAGCTTATAATGAACAAGGCATAAGATGGGTAAATCCTGAAGGACAGAGAAGGAAATGGGGCACTCTCCCTTTCCTTGAACGTTTAAAGAGAACGAGAAAACCCACCATAAGCCATCTGTCTAGCAACTATCAAAAAATAGACAGACAAAAAATTATTACAGATCCCAGAGCTGCAGAACACATTACATCATTAGTCTCCAGAGACCCAGACTCCTTCGCACCCTACTGAGACCATTTTCCCACAACACTGTGGTGACACAGTGCCAGACTTAATTCCACGAAGTGCCTTACTGTGAACTTTAGCCCATGCACAGCTGACTGTAACCGCAAATAGATGCTAAAAAACCTCAAGAACATGATGTGATATCTATAAAATGCATAATAATTGAAACTGTAACTATCCTGTATCTGCTTAAATTGCCACTTTGCCAGTTTCTTTTCTGTAACCATATATAAGCACCCTGAACCTTCAGTAAAACACAACAGATTCAAACCTCAACCTGAGTTGTGTCTGTCTGTCAGTCGCCGAATCCTGAGTTCTCCTAGAGCCTTCAGCCCTGTTCCCCTCGGTCTCCAGTCTCCTAGAGGGACGGTCCGCGGCACAAGATGTTTCCTCAGAAGCAGCAAAGTTGTAAGTAAAAGCCTGGTGCACTAATCTTGACTCCTTTACATCCCCACATCCCCAGAGTAGAAGCCAGACGAGAGTCTAATCCTTACCCACTTCCCAAACTACACAGTGTGCTCCCCACTGATACTATCTTTGGTTGAGACTTCATCTCCCCCAGAACCCTCCCTACATGACCACCCTCTTGTTCAAACCTATCATCCTTTCACCTCCTCCATGACAACAATGTGTCCATTCCCTCCAGTGCTCAAGATCGCTTCCTATTTCTGAGCTTTTCCAATCTGTGAAGAGAATTACAACTCTCTTTGCCCTCCAAGACTACAGCCTGTCCTTTCCCCCACTGTTCTGCCTGATATTTGAGGCTTAAATTGATCCCTGTCCAACTTTAAATTATTCTGAAAGAAGGGCTAGAATTATGGCTACTGATTAAGAGAACAGACTGTTATTGCAGAGGACCTGGGTTCAGTTCTCAGCACCAACTTGGTGGTTAAAAACCATTTATAACTTCAGTTCCAGGGTATCTGACTCCTTCCTCTGGCCTCATTGGTTGTTGCATGCATGTGGTGCACTTACATACATGCAGGCAAAACACACAAATAAAAATAAATTTTAAAACTATCTAAAAGGATACGTTACAATCAATTTTAGGATAGATGTCTTTAAGAAGGTTTGAACACCTGTTGTTGGAAGAAGAGGGTACAGGCAGAGAGAGAAAGTGAACTGTACTTCAGGTTTATGCTACCTCGAGGGCAGAGAGCCAGGGCTCTCACATTCTCCTAGCTCAATCACCAGTGGTAGGCTGTCCTGGCTTGGTCATAAGCCATCAAGAAGGCTGTCTGTAGTTGAGACAGGTTGGAGACATTGGCAGCTGAGGGCCATCTGTTGATTAATACTTACTGATTGATTGATTGATTCTTCCTCCATGAAGTATGTTGCATCATCCAGTTAAAACCAGTTAGCCTCCATCCTTCAAACTACCTTTCACAGGTTCCCGGTGTCCTTGCTAGTTTTGACAGGAGGTACTGAGAGGAGGTAAGAGAGCAGAAAGAAAGGAGAAAGGAGAAGCCAGGAGTCTTCTCTTCACTGTCCCTCTAGTTGAGTTAAATGACACTAGGGAGTTATTTAATCCCTGGAATCCTGCCTCATGTATCTCTAGCATCCAACATGTAGGATGCCTGGAATTTCAGCTTCTACCCAGCCTCCCCATCTTCTGAGCTTCCTCATCACCTCTTCCTCTTCCTTCCTCCAGACTTGGGATGGTATTAGCTCCTAGTTGTCATCTAACAGTTATCATGCCATCCACTGTTTGGCATCTTACTCTTCAATCATAAATGCTGTCAGCTCCCTTATGCCAAAGTCGACTTGAAATACCTAGAATCACTCAGTTTTTCCTGGATGGGCTCTGATTAATGAATCTCAGAGCTTGCCACGATGATACATACTTGTAATCCCAGTATGTCAATGCAAGAGGATCATGTATTCGTGGCTAGTCTGGACTACATACAAATTCTAGATTAGTTTGGGCCACCTAATGAGACTCTGTCTACCTAAAAGCAAGGTAGCAATGATAATAGTAATAACACCCTTAAATATTTTTCAAAATCACATACTGAAACCCAATATTTAAATCAGATCAAAGTCACAGGTCTCTACCCAAAAAGAAGCCCTAGTTTGACCTTGGGCCCCTCCAAATAAAGGTAGAAATCCACAATGAATGCTCCTTAATTATGATGGTATATACTGCCCCACACCTGTGACTAATAGAAGGCTGACAAGTCACAGGATTTTGTAAAAAACTCTTTGATCTTAGAAGAGCAATGAAGTGTACCACAGAACTCGAAAATAGGACAAGACACCCAGAAAGAAGCTACCTCAAGACTCCTATTTCTGACCCTTCTTGTCTGTCCAGTACAAAGAAACAGGGTTACTAAAATACTCATCTTTAATCTGCAAAACCATGATGTTAGTGCATAGGAAGCATCTTGAGTTAACTATGAAAACAGATGTCTGCCTTCAATTTGGCACTGGCTCTGTGTGTGTGTGTGTGTGTGTGTGTGTGTGTGTGTGTGTGTGCGTGTGTGCATGTCTTTTCTATCAGGGTAATTATTAATTATCACATTTCACTCATAGGAAAGTACATAAAATATAGTAAATTCTGATTGATTTCCTCTTGACAATTATTTACATTAAAATTATTAATTTTTTTCTCTATATTTATAGTTTAATGTGGTATGGGTTTGATAAAAGAGAACATAGCTCAGTTATGCACGATTGAAACATCAATAGGTGCATCACCAGAGACAACCTTAAAGGAAACCAGGTTTCCTACTTGGAAGTGCAATGATTAAACAGACTTCATAAAATTCTAACTTTTCTCACACACATGTACTAATAAGTTTAACAACAGGACATTACTTGACTTCAAATGAATGATCACCCTTGACAATAGATTATAAACATATTTAAAAATCTGTTAAGTTAAATGATAGAAAAGAAATCAATGTCTCATTTGGAAGCAAAGAGAACAAGCAAGGACCCAGTTGGAATGACTGGACAGTTAATTTGCTCAATTTCAAGATTTCAGTATCATGTTTTTGGACAGGGAGCCGTGCCAGTCAGTTTCCAATTAGAGTTCATTATTTTTGAGTGGGGGAGAGCATCTATAAAGAATGACAACACATGAAGGCTCTTGTTCAATGTTTTCATTAGTATATTCCTGTATTCATTGCTAGCCTGGGCTACATGCAAATTCTAGGCTGGTGTGGGCTACGTAATGAGACTCTATATAAACAATATATAATAATAATGATGATGATAATAATGTAATTAAAACATTTTCAAAATCATGTACTGAAACAAAAATAAGTCTAACAAAGAGACTGTTCCTCAACTTACAAAGAAACAGAGTTGTAAAGACTGCACATGGCTTCTCTCAGACAAAGTGATGAAATGCCAAATTCCCATGTTTCTTCTGTGATTTGGGTGACACTACTGTTCCTTTAAATGAAAGTGTTTTATTATTCTAATAAAGGATTTTCACAAACATTGGAGAAGTTTTATTGTGTGCTTTGCTTCCAAGTGTCGATTTTAGGGATAAAGCTCTGTGTTTATTCTCCTGGGGATCCTGAGGTAAAAACTGGAGTTTTAGCATTGTGTTATCTTCTGAAATCGCCTTACTAAATAATGTTTCTAATTATTGCGTTCTTGCTAAGATAATATCTGTTAAACGCAGGCCTAACTGTGAACTGATAGTCATCCACTTATTACAATTAACCTATCTCTGACCCTCATAATGGGAGCAGATTGATATAGCTGAGATTAATGAGTCAATTACTTTTGGACAAGGTACAAGGAACACAAACTGTTCATACTGTTAGAACCTCATGGAGTTCTCTACTTCCTGTGTAGATCTTGACATCTATAAAATAGTCTCATGCATTTTTTTTTTTACTTCCAACTTAGCCTTGATGCATGCTGGTATTTCCCCCAAGAACACAGAAATCATTTGGATGAAAAAGGAACTGATAGCACAAGAGGGCAAGCTATTCTTTAAAAACAATTGTCTTTAAATCCTTTTATTTGACAAATTCATGCTTGCACAGGCTTAGCTGATGCAGTGTCATTTTTATAGTTCAATTAGCCTGCTAGGAGGACTTAGGTCCCATTATTGGTAAGACCCAGAGACAGTGACAAATTACCCACAAAGTAACATGGGGAAGAAAGCACTAGAAATCCCTGGGATCAAGGAGAAATTGCTATCTTGACAGTAAGTACGAGGTTACTTACAAGTCAGCTCACAGGACTGAACCTTTCATTTCTTCAGAGAAAATTAGAAATCATAATATCCTCTATAGAAGCTTGGGGTACAAATTGTTTCATGAGTTTAAAAAATATTTGGCTTTCTTTTCTTTTCAAAAACTTTATAATTTTTACTGTTTCAGTAATTTCATACAATCTCTTTTGGTCACATTCATACTCTCTCCCCACTCTGCATGCCTGTCTTACTACCCCCCATTTCCTGTCTTCTATTATTATTTGTCTTCTTTTTTAAAGGCTTATCAATGACTGGATAGATGGCTCATTTATTTTAGTATATATTTTCTTTAATTTTTGTGTATTTCATACACAGCATCTTCATCTTCTATTTACTCCCTCCCCATTGGCACCTGCCCACCACCCCCACCTCCACTGGATTCTGCATTCTGTCCTTTGACTCATTCACAAGTAATTGACTTGATTCATGCATTCTGTCTTTTATGTTAAGGCTTATTGAGTCAACTTAGTATACCCTGAAATCCCTCAGTACAGGTTCATCCACTGGGGCCTAGTCAGCCTATCTACAACTAAGACTGGGGCCTGTTGCCCATTTCCACAGTTCTATGCTAGTTTTTTGTCTGCTTGAGTTAGCATGGGTCTTGTGCATGCTGACATCATTGCTGTAGATTCATATGAGCAAGATCCCAGGAGCCTGTAAGACTCTATATGGTCATGCATCTCCTCCTCTGGCTTTTACCATCTTTCTACCCACCTCTTCCACAGTGGTCCTTGAGCCCCAGGTTCAAGTCCTCTGTTGCATGAGGGAGTTTCACTTATGATAGTTGTTGAAAGATGCATTAATATTTTCTCTAACCCTTCTTCCACTATGCTCCTTAGGTGTAGAGGTTCCAATTTAGATCTGTCACTTAAGGTTGGACATCTCTTTTCACAATAGTGAAGAAATGGAAGCACACTAAGTGTCCCACAAGTGACCAAGTGACAAATGGATAATGAAAATGCAGAACATTTACACAATGGAGTTCTACTCAGTGGTAAAGAAAGGCAAAATTGTGAAATTTGCAGGTAAATGGATGGAACTAGAAATTGTTATATTAAGTGAAGTAGCAATGACTCTGAAAAGCAAATGACAAATATTCCCTTCATTTGTGGATTCTATCAAATCCTTATATGTGAATATATAACCTGATGTAATTTCAAAATCCAGTAAAATGGAAAAGAATCAGGGAGGTAAAGGGAAAGAAAGAACCTAAGCGAGAAGACCACGTTACTAAGTGGGGAATGGGTAAAATGGGGAGTACTTAAATGGGAGGAGGAGAGGGAGAGTTATACGAGGAACTATGGGAGTAAATGAGAAGAAGGAGCTCAGAAGAGGGAGGACCATCAAGACAGGTATTATTAAGGGAGAAATGTGGAAATGGGGTTACTTTAACTGGATAGAGAAGGAGTGGAGAGAGAGAGAGGATGGTTCCGCTGTTAAGAGCACTGTCTGCTCTTGCAAAAGACCCAGGTTTGACTCCCAGCTCTCACATAGTGGTTAATAACCTCTAGTTCCTCCAGTTTCAAGAAATCCATCACCCTCTTCTGACCTCCATGGGTATTGTACAACATTGGTGCTATTATATACATGCAGGCAAAGACTCATACACATAAAATAAAAATAAATGCATAAGTAAAAATGTAAAATTTTTTAAAAAGCCTATTGAGTCTAACTGATGTTCTCCAAATGCTCTCAGATGTGACTCTAACCTTTGAAGTATGGTTAATACCAGGCATCACACCAGTAAGGAAACCCCACTCTCCCTCTCCCAACAGCTGTCAATTGCCAGTAGATCCTCCGCTAGGCCTAGCACTTCTGGCACAAATCACCCATCCATGCTGGGACTTTGGCCCAGGCTTGCATAGGTCATATGTATACATGATGTCAAGAATGCTTTGGGCTTGAATGTGATTTATTTTTATTTATGCATCAGTGTATCTCTCTCTCAATCACCGGGGTGGGGAGGAGTTCTTGCAGAGGCCAGAAAAAAGTGTCAGATACCTTAGAGCTGGGGTTTGGGGACGTCGTGAGATACTAGTGTCAGATTTGGAACTGAACTTGGGCCTTAACTTGCTTTTAACCTCTGAGCCATCTGTCCATTCTCATGATTTTCTTTGTAGACATATTTTCTCCATTTTCACTGTTGATGTAGTACCTATCCAATTACCACTCTTTAATGTGTATTTCTGTCACTCACTACCATTCTGAAATGGGTACTCAGAAACAGCCACCAGGATAATAACCCTGGTTATATTACTTTAGAGTCTCACACTCTCACAGCTCATAGAAGTTCATCCAAAACAAGAGCCAAGACTTGGCCTTTCACATAAGGTGCAAAGGATGATTTTCTTTTTTGATTCTTATTCTTTCTTTTAGATATTCTCATTTCTATAAAGAATGTGTATTACATTCAAAATGGAATTATATTAAATATGAAATGTATCAGTTCAAAATATATTTTAGGAAGACAAATGAGTTCAGCTTTTGACTCTGACACATCCCATTTCATGACTTTGGTCATGGCACCTAGCCCACTGTAGCTCTGGCTCCTGATTAAAAAAAATGAAGAAAAACCTGATTCTAATCTGACAGTTGTTGGAAGCATTGTCTGTGAAGGGCTGGGGCACCTAATAAGTGCTCAATAAATGCTCACTGCCCTGATGACAGTTAAGAAGTTCTTGGGGCTGGGGATATAGCTCAGTTACTACAGTACTTGCCTGGTATACACAAAACCCTGAGTTCTATACTCAGCATTGCACAAAGTGGGCATGGTGGTACAGGCCTGTAACCTTAGCACCATGATACAGGAGGATCAAAAGTGCAAGATCATCCTCATTTACATAGGGAGATTGAGATATGTGAGAAATTGAATGGATAGATACAGACAGAGAGAGATAATAAATGGAAGTTTTTCTTATCTTCTTGTCCTAAGGCATTACTATTAATGTCCAAATCAGACCAAAAATTTCTTAATAACTTCATTTGTTTAGTTTGTTGCCCATAGGCCTCAGTACTGCCTGGTACTTTGCCTCCCACAAACCCACTACACCCTGCTCCTCTTACCCATTTTCTCCATTCTGATCTCCCTCAGGCTCACTCCCCCTATCAATTACCCACACAACATCCAGAACAAGTTCTCTAGAACATAAGCTGGATCATACTTCTGTGTTTTAAACCCTCTAAAAGCTCCCAAATCTATGATAAATTCAAGCTCTTACTCAAGACCATGGCAGCCTTAGTTTATCTAGACACACATTAGCCATCTCATCTTCCAACACTTTCTCCAACTTCTGAAGCCACAATTCTATAAATCTCTTCAGGGAGCACATCAGTTCTACCCAAAGCCTTTGCTGTGCTGCTCCCCTTCTGCCTGTCAGTCAGACTGCTCTTCTGCCTACAGTTTAGTGCTGACCTCCTCAGAGAGCTTTCCTGACCCACCCTATGGCTCCCTAAGAGCTCGGATGACTTCCTTCTCTGCATTCCTGTACACGCTACAATTCTACTATACCAGTTTGCTTATATCTACTTTGCTTAGGAACTACTTTTATATTTGTATTTGTTTTACTCAACTGGGTTCTCCTTAGGGGAAAAAAATGCCACTCTTAATTTAATATCCTTGGGCCATAAAAAAATGCCAAGCCCATAGCTGGTACTCAGTGAAAGCTTACTGAATATATTCCCCTGATTTGTAAAAGAAAGTACTTCAAAGTCATTTGAATAAGCTCAGATACATGCATCTGGCTAGGCCACTGGCAGTTATGAATTAACAGGACCACCCTAAACAAGTAAGACCCACCAGGGGTGCCCAATCTTTTCACTTTCTGGGACACACTGGATAAAGAACTATGTCAAGCTATATATTAAATACACAGTCACTAATGAAAACTGATGAGAACAAAAAGGTCTGTGCATAATCTTTGTGATATTTGCCTCCTCCACAGATGAGCAAAAAACTCACACAATCAAGGTTTGACAGGTTAGACAGGCTCTACAGAACCAGTGGAAAATAGAACTGTGTAAGAAATTTCTCCACACAATAATATCAACAGGTTTAAAAGAGAACATTGACGATTTCTATGAAGTTCTTTTACCTCCCCACTCTCCATTTTGAAGGTCAAGTGCCTTCTGGGATTGGGGCTGATTTCTGCCTCAAGGAAGAAAGTCAATGTTAGACAGACTCTTTGTGTCAAAGTCCAAAATTAATGAGTCCATGGCCAGACAATACTCTTGAAGGTCAAGGCATACAGCAAAGGGGAAAAGCTCTGTTTTTCCAATCATTACTATTAGTAGTATAAAATTTACCATTGCTGCATCAAATATAAGCATGCTGAAGTCTCAGATCAGAATTTAACCTTAAGCCATAGCGGTACTGATGATACATGGTACTGGGGAAGTCTCCACCTCCCAAGAAACAAAAGTTTTTCTTTCATTTCTCAGAAGCACAGCATAGGGAAGAAAAAGTGAGAACCACCAGGTGGAAGGAATATTCTCCTTTGACACAGGTCACTCTGGAGCAGTGGAGAGGATGTGGGCTTGGCAGAAACCCTCACATTTATGAGAAAAGCACAGTGTAACAACTTCCGAGCCTTTGTTCCTCAGAGTATAAACTAGAAATATCTTCAGAATCCTTTGTGAATTCCTTTGTCTATTATGGCTTGGGAGAAAAAAAATTGTGTCTAGAGGATAATTCAAACAGTAATGACAAAAATTCATGCATGGATGAACTGAACTTGGAAAGTCCAGGATTTAAAAAAAAAAGTGTAGGTAGCTGAAGTCCTATGAAGTCTTAATGTCTTCCGCAACACTCAAGACGTTCCCGAACACTTAGGTAAAATAAAACTAAAGAAGTCTATGTTTGTAGAGGCCGCTGCACTAGTGGGAACTTTGGGCAGGAAACTTAATTTTATAACAATAATAAAATTTAGCAATGAGCACCAACATGTGAAGATCTAGCCAATCACACTTCTTCAGGTTCGACACCCAGGACCAGGCTAGAGTACACATACCCCATCAGGCACAGAGGGTTACAAGCAGAATTCAGAAGTGTGTGTTCCAGTCACTTGAGTTCCTTCTGTCACACTGACCCAATCTTGAGAAGGGCAAGGAAGGAACAGAAACTCAGGAGAGATGAAGATTTACTTACAAAAAGGTACTGACCAAGGCACAAGGACTGAAAGCTCAAGGACTTTTATTTTATGTATGTAAATGTACTGCCTCAGGCCATGCAATGCCCATGGAGGTCAGAAGAGGGTGTCAGATCTCCTAGATGAGAATTGCTGACAGTTGTTAGCAGTTATGTGGGTTCTGGAAAATGAACCCAAGCCGTCTGCAAGAGCAGCCAGTACTCTTAACCTACTGAGCCATCTCTCCAGTCCCATGGTTTAAATCCTCAGCCCATTGTATAGTTAAATAGCAAGAGGTAAACTTCCCCCAGTATCTTTAAAACACTAATGTACCTTCTCACTGAAGAATGGCCAAGATAACTGGTCACCCTCTTTTTTCTTTCTACCCAAATTTCCAATCTCAACCTAGGGAAGCAGATTGCAAAAAAAAAATTCACTGTTGCATCTAGATCACTAGGCCAAAAAGATAAACAATATGATCACTAGATAATGATTTGTATACTAAAATATTAAATTACCCATTTCTTTAAGATCACTGCTAAAACAACATTAAACATTAGAACATTAAAGCAAGAGTTCTGTGTATATGACCTCACTTGTCTTTTACCCCAAACATATGATGTCATTATTTCCAGATTATTAATAAAGAAAAAAAAAATCCCTGGGAAATTTCCCCAAATCAACAAGGCTATAGACAAGCAGAATGAACCCAAGTCTCTTTCTAACTTTAGTACCTGAACTCATTAGGCTGTTGGACCAGCTTCAATAAGATGCTCCTTTTCTCTAAGGGGACTAGAGTATTGTTCAGTTCCCATTGCTATAGGGGATGGGATACAAAGAAACAGTAGAAACCATCATAATAGATAACAGGTACAAATAACAAGGAAGAAAAATCAATGTAATTGCATCATGTAGTCATTTCCTGGTGATGAGACTCATCATTAACACATACATAAAGTCAAGCCCAACTCTGCAGCAGTTCTTCAGATGATAAGTACTTAGACTCTAAGAAAAAGGAAAGGAGAATAGCAATGTTACTATTTTATAAAGAGTAATACTCGGTATGACATAAAGAAGAAAGCCTTGCCATGATCTAGGTAAAGAGGAATGAGTTCTGAGTGAGGAGATGAATGAAACATGCATATAGTTGGGGAAAGATGATGAGCCATACAGAGGCCCTAGGGTGAAATGCCAGTTCACCAGAAAGAAGTTATGGCTATCTCACAGTAAATAAACTGTGTGCACCAAGAGAAGTTTAAATGAAGAAACAAAGGTGAGCGCAGTGGTCAAGCCATGCAGGATCAGGTAGGTCACACTAAGGACTTGAGACAGTTCTCAATATGATATGAATGAAGCCGTTGGAAGACAAGGGTGATGAGATTAGCTTTATAGTTTGGGAGATTCATTCAAGGCAGAAAGTGAAGTAAGAGTACCTTGGGCTAAGAGTACATTAGAGAGACCTTTGAGGAAGATGAATTCAGTCCATTGTAGGAATATAGAGTGGGATATATATAGAACAGACTCTGAAAGTATACCTTGTATGACTTGCTAGTGGATTGAATCAAAATGGACTAAAAGAAAAACTTCATAATAATGCATATATTAATTTTTTAACCAAGGCAACTGATAAATAGCACCAGGAAAAATTGGGCATTGTGGATCTCTGGAGAAAGATGTAGAATTATGAGTCCCATACCACCCTGGGCTATATAGAGGGACCCTGTTGAAAGAAAGAAAAAGGAAGGAAAGAAGGAAGGAAGGAATGTAAATGAGGAAAGTAATGAGATGGAGATAGAAGAGAGAAGAGAAGGAAAGTGAAGGAAAGAGATCATGGAGAAGCTAGAGAAAAGGGAGTCAAGATTTAGGAATGGTTGTGTGGGGCAGGATTAATAGCTGTCATTTCAGGCATACTAGGCACACCTGAGATCATTTTTTATACCTATGGAGTGACAGGATAGAGAGTAAACACAAAAGTATTAGTCTTTGGAGCTCATGGAACGAGAAATAAAATAAAATCTCGACACCTTCATCATGTATATGTCATTTAAGTTATAGAACTGAATGAAATCACCTAAGGAGTATGCTGTTAGCTAAAAGGAGTGGGCCAAGAACTAACTCTTGGAGGACACAACATTTAGAGGTGAGCAAATGTTGATACAAAAGGTAGCGAGAAAGGACAGCCAGTGAAGAAATAAGCTTCCTGACAGGTTACAACATGTTTTGTAAAGTTCTTATAATTGATAAAGATGGGGAAGGAGAGCCAGGGAGGTGCTAGGCTCCCCAAGAGGGTGCAGGTTACAAGATGGTTTCATCAGTTGTTCCTGCAAGTATGATACAGACAGTTAATGCACCAAAGCAGAGTCTCATCTCTACTGCCCCAAGAACTAGACGACATGAAATTAAAGTACAAAGAACTGCTTGGTGCACAGATGTCACTCCACACTGGTGAAGGAAAGGGATTCTCCACTCAGTCTCTTTAATATGTGATCCCTAGCTTTGCATCTTTGTTCTGTATGTTTAACTTGGAGTCATAGGGAAGTCAGATTTGTACTGCTCTAGACCTTAGGCAGAGAAGCTTCTTTTTGAAGAACCTGTATCGGTCTTCCCCATATCCAAGTTTGAAGATCACAGAAGAGGAGGCAGAAAGAATGTAAGACCCAAGAGATGGGGAGTAGAGCTGTAAAATGCTGTTTTATGAATATGGCATGGTTAATCCAAACATCAACTCACAGCAGCTATGGTTGCCTACACAAGATCTGCACAAGATCCAGGTAGTCAAAATGACAGCAATGATGTGGAAGGGACTCCTAAGGTCCCAGCCCTAGTTGGGGAGCTATTGGCAGCTAATGGCTGCTGAGAGATAGGAAGACACTTTTCATTGATTGCCTATACCTCAGTGGATAACCTCAAACCATGAGCATATGGTCATAGCATCTGGTCATCAATAATTGGATTCAGGAGGCTATTATTAATAATAATAATAAATGGATACATGAATTCAGGAATGAGACAGGTCTGGAGTGTGAAGGGGGAGTTGGAGGGAGTTAGGAGGGGTGGATTAGATAAAAATGCATTGTGTACATGTATGGAACTGTCAAAGAATAAATTTTAAATGAGTAAAAAAGAAAAATAAAAGGCCTTCTCATCTCTCTTCTCTGGAAAGGGGAAAATATGGATCAACTGAAAATAGGAGCTCAAATTTCTACTGTAAGCTTCCACTGTTCAATTTGCACCTGGAGTTCAGCTTCAGTGAAGTTTTCTTTCCTGATTAAAACTCCGAGGATATTTGGATAGCACTTCACATAATATTTTGTGAATAAATATGTTTTAAGTAATGGAATAACATTTCAAAGATGGCCTACATTGTTTTGACTAGCAGTTTTCTTCAGCTCTGAAATTAACTTTGAATTCTTTAATTTCATATTTGAAAAAGATACGAGCTGAATGCTCTTCCCACATGCAATGATCTCCTTTCTAATAATGCAGTCTGCTGTTTTCTGAAACAAAGATTAAAGAGTACAGTCAGAAATTTCCCAAATAACTTTGATGAGATTAGTTTAATTTCTTCCCTGAAAGCAAAGATAAACAGACATTAATTCTCAGTCATTTTCTCTGTCCTTATGTAACCGAAACCCCTGTGTTTCCTTTTTTCTTTTATCAATATCAGGAAGACATTCAGTTCTTTATGGAACAACACAAATGTGTACCAGTCTGTCTTCTTGAAGCACAAAATGTTCCAGAAATATATAGAGGGTTTTTTGAAGGAAAAAAGTATCAAAGTCTTTGCATGTCCACTGTTTATCTGAAAGTCTATGAGATGAAATTTTAGATATTCTTCCTAACTGAGCGTGAAGATACCAAAATAAATTGCTGCTTATAAGGTTACTCCCCCTAAAGATAAAGGACATAATTCAAAAGGTCTCCCACAGAGTGGAGTTGGAGAATGGGCACACAAGTCAGCTTGCCAAAGAGCTTAATCTCTTCTGACATTAACAGACGGACAGATGTTACAGCTGGGGCCTCCTCACAGCTGCAAAACTTAATGAATGCACATTCTACATCACGATAATGTACATCATCAATATTCCTAATTTTGAAGTCTCTCAACACTCAGTTATTAATGTCTCCTGTGAGAAAAGCTAGTGTTAAAAAATCCCATGCCTCAGTAGTCAGGAGAAAATTATACCTGAACTCAATTAAGAGCTCAAAGTATCACCCAACTCTCCCCTCTCCTCTCATCAATGGGAAAGCATAATAAATAGGGGTTCCTTTATATATATACTATATATAATTTTACATTTATATATATTATATAATTTTGTTATTTTATTTTACTGTATGTGTATGAATGTATTTATTACCTGCGTAAGTGTAAATGTAACAGTGTTTTCAATGCCTACAGAGGTCGGAAAAGTTAGAGACAATTATTAGCCACCGTGTGTGATGGGACTGAACATGGGTCCTCTGCAAGATCAGCCAGTGCTCTTAACCACTGAGCCATCTCTCCAGACCCCTCTTTTATATTTAGAGAAATTTTTGTTTCGGTTCATGGCTTGAGAATTATCTGTAACCTTAAAAGTTCCTTATTTAAAGTCATGGACTTTGTTTATAGATAAGGCTTTGATAACTGGGAGAAGTCTTATCCAAGTAAGGCAGAGAAGTTTCATGGGGCTGCTTATTGTAGATCTACATTCCTACTTTAGCTCCACCAGTCAGAAACATATGGATTTCATTATTTCCAGTGTACCTATTTCCTCTAAATTGAAACATGCCCTGCCAGAGGGAGAATGGAGGCACATTACACTCAGGATATAAACAACATTTACAAGACTCTGGAAGCTCCTGAAACTTACAAGAATCACAAGGATCCTGTTCCCCATTACATAAGCAATAACAATTGCTAGGGAAAAGAGATTCTGATGGGAACTGCCAGAAACTTGTGTATGGAGACTCAGAGACCAGTTTCCTCAGTTGTCCATGCTATGTTAGGGTTTTCAGAGATATACCTGCCTTTAATTCATTTGTAATCCTGCAAATAACCACCATCCATGTTCCTATAAGTAATCTCAATAAACTACTGGTTCACTAACTTAGACTTCTGTGGAATTGCCTCTTTGGTTTGTCATTCATGCCCTAGCTAGAGTAAGTACTTGTTCACATCTCCTCAGCAAAAGTCATACAACACTACTAAATACAGATCTAGGTAATGGGGCCTTTCTCACCAGGGTTATGAGGATACAAATGAGACAGCGGAATAGACCAGAATATTTATATCCAACTTTCATTAATTATATAAAATATCTTATTGTCACACACACTACAAAAAATAATACTGATTTCTTAGTAGCCATCAGTCTGGTATTTTTCCAGAAGACAATTGTCCAGGTGGTACCTTGTGCATATGTGCATACAATAGATGCAAAACACAGCTTTTCTTGATGCAGTCATGATGGATGTGTTTATTTCCTGTTTATTTATATTTTATGATTTATCTGTGTATGTGTGTGTGTGTGTGTGTGTGTGTCCACGGAGGCCAGATGTGTGTGTTTGTGTGTGTGCATGTGCGTGTGCCTGTGTGTGTGTGTGTGTGTGTGTGTGTGTGTGTGTCCACGGAGGCCAGGACAGGGTATCACATCCCCTGAAGCTACATACGGTAGTGAGCTGCCTGACATGAGTTCTGGGAATAGAACCCTTGTCTTCTACAAAAGAAATAAGTACTCTTAACCAGTAAGTCATCCCTCCAGTCCATATTTCCCAAGTTTCTTAAGACTATTTTAAATTAAAAAACAACATTTTATGACTTCTCAAATGCATTTCCATTAACACAGATTGCAAACATATACTCTCTGGTGTTAGATACCTCCAGCATGTCTTTCTGAGACCTTCACAAAGAATTCACACAGTCACAATTTACCTCCAAGCGTGTCCTTAATAAATGACAGCAGCAACAAAACGAGAGCAAAAAGCAAGCATTGCTCCACTGACTTTTACCCAGAGAGATGGAACTCGTGTGTGTGTGTATGTGTGTGTGTGTGTGTGTGTGTGTGTGTGTGTGTGTAATTGTGTGTGACGGCCAGAGGTCAGCCTTAGGTGTCATGTGTCATTCCTCCTCATTCTCCTCAGGCTTGTCTGCTTTGTTTTTTTGTTTGTTTGTTTGTTTTGTTTTGTTTTGTTTTGTTTTTGAGATAAGGTCTCTAACTGGGACCTAGAACTCACCATCTAAGCTAGTAAGCTAGGCTGGATCCAGGGATGCTCCTCTCTGCTTCCCAGTTCTAGGATTACAAGTACACCCAGCTTTTCACTTGACGCCTGTAGATAAAACTGGGGTTCTCATGATTGTCTAGAAAGTGCTTCCCTACTGAATCATCTCTCCAGACCAAAAGATGAGGTTTTTAAGGAAGAATAAATATCTACAACTTAGAAGAATGTACTATTTTTTAGATTAGAATGCCATCGTCAGAAAACATTCTAGAGTATTTTCAGCTTGACAGACAGCACAAAAAGAGCCACCAGCCACTGAGTAAAATGTTGCATGTCCTCTGGCAGAGTCTACAGGAACAGACAAGGCTAATGTTCCAAATACTTCACCTCCAGCAGAAAGGACGAAGCAAAGAGAAGGATCCTCAGTAGCTTGCAGCATTCTGCACATACACTTTACGGGAAATTTCAGTAAGTCAGGGGAGTGGCATTTACTAGTCAAAAGACAAATATTAAATTTTTGACTCTTCTGTGATGTATACTATCTTCATTTTCCTCCTGAGAACAACTTGTTGACTAAAAAAGATCTGATATGAGTTCAGCCTAACTATTGAACTCCAAAATTAGAGGAATAAATATTTTTTTAAAAACATGGAAATTGTTTTCTGCACGTTTGTATTTTATCTATCTTTCCAGGATTTCATAGATGTTTATGTTGTATGTTAAGTATCTCCCCACTCAGATGCCCCGCCCGCCCTTTGCCTCCTTTCATTCCGCACTCCCAGGGCTCTTGTTCTGGACAGTTTTGCTTCTACTTTCATCACATGTCTATAAGTATATATTGAAATTTATATAAATATGTGTGATTTTATGCACATATATTAGATCTAGGAACCACGAAAGAGGGGGAAACTGATGTTTATATTTATATTTATGTTTATATAATTGGCTTAATTAGAATTATATCCACTTTAGGGCACATATTTTTAGACAAACATTTAATTAATTTAAAATATTTTAATATTACCACTTTTGATAATTTGTATGGATTGAAACAATTCCCACCTTTAAGAAATCATCCTTTCAATTTCTCTTTCGTTTCTTTATCATTGTCAAAGGCTAGCAAGTAGACTTACAAAGCATGAGAAAAAAAAAGATTCTTAACAATGATCTAAAGTACACTTGACTTTTGAATTTTTCCCAAGTATAAAACAACCCCTTTTGTCAACCAAGTTCTTAACCAGCAGTTTGCACACTCAGAAATATGACTTTGGATACCCAAAAGTAAAATCGCAAAGTAAGATATTTCTAAAATAATTCTTTGCAAAGTCCTTAAATTATGAAAGCCACACTTGACCCTTCATAGTTCATCCAAGCTGAGATTAGCTCTAATTATCGTCTTAAATCTAAAAAGGAAAGAGATAAGTCATTAAAAGAACGAAACAGCTCATTGTAAAAACAAAATTTCCTATAAAATTATCAAGACCTATGCACATAAGAGCCTTTACTATTAAACTTATTAAAGCAGTAATTTCAATCACAATGATAATCACCGATCACAGTCTGCTAAGAGATTATGAGAAGAACAGTTATCTATCTATACTATTATCTATATCTATAGATAACCTACAGTTATCTGTCTACACAAAACTTCCAGATAAAGACAAACACAGAAGCAATTCTAAAGTCATACCCTCAGGAAGAACAGTGAACAGGCTTTAAGAGACAATGTGGTGCAAGGAAGAGAAAACCCTGCCTGAAATTTACTGGGTAACTCCAGGAAAGTTATTTTATGATCTAAGTTTCAAAGACTCAGCTATGAAATGGGAAAACTCACATCATAAGCATCCTGCACAGACCCATTAAATGCTAGATGCAAAACAAACAATAGCTATGTGTTTGGAAGATCATGTGAATGACTGCCACCTGAGCTCTCCAATAGACACCTGACTAGGAACACTGGGAACAGTACTGTCTTGTGATGTTTAATTATATCTATTCATTTTAATGGGTCATGCACCCAGACTAAACATTTTTAAGGCTATCTAGAAATCTGTGTCCTTATGAGTTTAGCATTTACTTGGGAAGAATTAATAAACTAGAAGAGCCTCCAAAATGTGCGTGTGTATCATCTAATCAGCTGAGGTCTTGTATATAACAAAATGAAGATGAAAAATCTGAAAATTAACTTGAATTCAAGAGCTGGAACCTGGATCTTCTGCCATCAAAATGGATACCTACCTGCAGGCTTGCATAAAGCTCTAACATCAGCTTTCTCTGAGATCTAACTTACAGATGATAAACCACAGAGTTTCTCATTCAATAAAATTGTCCTCACAATGAATCAATTACTCTGTCTCCACACCTCTATGGATATATAGACATCTATATCATGTGTTTCTTGTTAGTTGTATGATCTATTCATTATTATATTCATCTCATGTTTTTCTCTATAATATCCTGATGAGTATACATTTTAACCAGTATTGGTTGCAGCCAAATGTGGTTAAACTAAGTAGAAAGATAAAGCAACAGAAGTATTGTTCCATGTTCAAGAGACTGTAAATCCAGTAGAGAAGGCAGAGTGTTTACAAGAAACTTAAGCTAACTTTTGTACTAAGTGATAAATGAGAAGCATATATGACTATTGCAGAAGTTTCTAGAAAGGAGATATCCCAGTATCTTGAATAATACAGAAAACGCTTGGCCAAAAGCACTGTTCTGGGCTTGAAAGAAGGATAAGACTTGTATACCTGGGCTGGGATGGAAGATGGCAATTGCATACCCGGGGCTATTTGCCAAGACCATGGTGTATGACATACCCAGGATTCACATTTAATGGTGCCTCAGATTCTCCTAAAACCTCACACACCATTTCACTCTAATGCCTGGGCATTTCTATTTGATACCATAGCCTTTGGCAGGTTTACCAGTAGCAGATGTTCACATCTTCCTGGTGATATCTGAGCTACTAGATCTAAGAACTTACTTCTTTATCACAGGGAAATGTTATTATTGTGTACTTTGAACATCTCTTTATACAGAACTTCAAAAACAACAGTGCTACTTATTGGTTAGCTATTCTACCAGGGACACAGGTGTAGTGGAAAGCCCAAAGAGACCCAAAACCATATGACAGAGTTGGAGCTAGAGCTCTACTATTCAAGAACTATGCAGCTTTACCTGATCGAGTATTACTGCAGTTTTCTCATCCAAAATTAGAGACTGTAAACATTTTCCCGCTTTCAAATTAGGTGGGTGGGGAGATAAAATAAATGCTAAAGAAAAAGATCACTCAGATATTACTCATTCCATACATATTTTCAGTCTGTTAGCCATTCCTATTTCTTATTAATGTGAAAATACTAATAGGCATATCATTATGAGCTGTCTCTGATGAAAAGGAAATTAAATGTAATCCACTAAAAGACAATTATCCCACAGGCCTCAAACCCCAGACCACTGCCCAAGGAAAGCAAGCTGTAAAATTCAGCTCAAGTCCAACAAATTGAGTAATAAAATGCCAAATAGTTTCACTGAGAGCAAGTACCAGTTGATCGTTTTTATATATTTATCATCGGTCCACCCATATAATTTTCTGCCATGCAATGTGATTCTTTCCTTAAAAGATACAATCTAAAAGGAATCAAGGGGTATTTATGGGTTGACTTACTGTAAGATCCCATTGCTTGTGTCAAGGGATTTAATAATCAAGGCAGAGAACAATTGCATTAAAGAGGAGCATTGGGGGCCGGGCTGAGCTAAGCACCAGATTGTACACAGAGCTAAACTGAATGAAACTAGTAGAAACGATTAAAAATGCTTTAAAAAAGCTATTATTCACTTAAAACATCTTTTAAAAAAGTGCTTGAAGGGAAAAGAGAAAAGCTGAGAAAATGGGTAACTGATTGAAAGATACTGAGATTGAAAGATATTAAGAAAAAGTTTTGCATTTATAACAAAATTCATTGTGGAAAAAGAAAAGCATTACAATATTCTCTTGAAACTCTATTCCCAGACACTTTGAGGTTAACAAATCCCAGAACACGTTAATGCATTATCTACATAAGGTGAATACTGAAGGCAGAATAAAAGAACCCCCAAGAGGCAATGAAAGCGAAATCTGAGAGCTTGGAAAAACATATTCAGAAGACCACTGGGGGCCTAAGTTATTTGTTTCTCATTTTATTCCTTCTCAGTGGAAGAAAAGTTCATTATGGTATGCAGCTAATTTTCCATCTTTTAACTAACAGACGAAAAGAGTTTTACATTAAAAAAAATCTCATTTGTCAAATGCCAAACATCTGCACCCTTGATTACAGATCTGCTATTGAGACTCTGGATTTCTGGATACCATATGTCAGGCTATTTCACTGCAGCTCAGTCTTTGTGCACATGCAGATATGTGTATGCATGCATGTGTGTGTATGTGTGTCCCTGCATGTGTGTGCATGTTCATATGTGTGTGTGTGTGTGTTGCTGTGCACAAGCATACACAAAGAAATTGACATCTGGTTTCTAAAAAGAAAAGCAAGAGAAGGGCATCTAGACATGGTTCATGAGGAAATGGGAAGAAAGCAGCACACAAGTGCTCACACCTTTAGATGTCAGCGTCACAACTACAGCTTCTCTAATAGACAGGACAAAGATACAAGAAGGGAAGAGGAAAAGGGAAAACACTAAAAGGAATTTTAATATATAACTATTAAATGAATAAAGATTATGATACTAAAGTTTAAGTAAATGTAAATAATGTATGTGTTTCAAAGCAAAGAAAAATGTTGGTAATGGTTTGAGTGGAGTATATAAGCCATTCCTGCTCCTCCTTGCTATACCCCCCACCCCCACACATATCTTCCCTCAGGACCTTTCTGGCTTTCCTTGTCCCTATTAATTCCAGTTTCTACCATGTGCATCTCTTTATATTAATGAGCACTTCATCTTTCTTCTCTAAATTTAAATGAGACAACCCAATAAAGAACAATGGGCCTGGAGTTGGGGGACACTTGCTCTGGTCACAGCTTGCTTTCTAATTAGTTGTGCAACCTGATACAAGGTGGTGCACACCTGCCTCGTGTAGGGCAATCATATCTGTGTCCTGATCTCCAAGGTGGAAGTTAAAGGCTTCCCTCTCATAGGCTACATGGGTTTTCCTCTGCTTTTCTCATTTAATCACACAGTTCCATATTTGAGGCAGCTAGAGGTGAAAACCGAAAAACGGTTCCATGTGCAAAACATCACGGTTGAACTTCTACATGCATGTGAACAAAGGCAAACTGATCTCAGGTTTTGGTTCACAACCTCCTGTATACTCAGATGCAATCTGGAAATGCTGGGGGCCTTTTCACAGTTTAAGATAATCTCCTTGTCCTGCATTTACAGAACTTAACTACCTAGTGAGAATATTAAAATATATCAAGAAAATACAAGGAGACTCAGACTCAGGTGATAAAAATTAAAGCGGTCTTGGAAAAGGATGCCATGAGAGTTGGAACAGTGGATGGTAAGAGTAACGTCCACAGTGCATATAAGAATGTCAGCCGTGTTACCGCAGAGGATTAACAGCACATTCAGATGGCCACATCTGGCCACTGCATGAAGAAGGGAAGACAGCAAGATAAATCAGTTAAGGTAGATGCTTGAGGTGACCTCACATACCAGGAAAGAAATGGCATGCTGGAGGAAGAAAGTGACCATGAAGATTTAGGAGAAGAAACGACCACATCGGATCTGCAGATATAATGCACATGGACAGCCAAGGAGAGCCCTTCTGACCTGCATAACTGAGTGATCTTGCCATGAAATGAGAGGGTAACGCAGGAAACGCTATTCAGAGGACAAGATGAGGGTAAATGTCAACCAAAGGTTAAAAAAGAAGAGAACTGTACTTCAAGACAACATGACAACATTTGGAGGAGTCGGTGATTTGAAATGGAAGGAAAGTTCAGGGAGGACTGGAGGTCTAGAGTTAAATGAAGAGAAGAGAATTAAGCACCCCATTTTCACCTGTTAGAGTAGCTCATTATATTCACAGTTACATCACTCATAAATATAGCACACACATACACATACACACGCACGCAGGTGCACACAGACCTGCATCACTCACTATAATAGGTGAACTGCTTTCTTTACCTCCCTCCTCTCCGCTCTCCTTCTCTCCCTCTCTCTTCACCTCTTTCCTCTCTCCTTCCTCTCTCCCTCCTCTCCCTCCTCTTCTCTCTGCACCTCCCTTTCTCTTCCCCTGCCTTCCCTTTTCTCCCTCCCTTCTCTCACGACCCCCTTTCCTCTCTCACTCCCTCCATCTCTTCCCTCTCCCTCTCTCTCTCTTCCTGTCCCCTTCTCTGTCCCTTTGTCACTTCTTTCTCAGTTCCTCTCCATCTCTGTTTCTCTCCCTTTCTCCTTCCCTCTTCTGTCTTCTCTTCATCTCGTGTCCTCTGTCTGTCTTCCCCTCCCTCCCCTTCCCATCCTTGTTCGCTCTCTCTCTGTATGTATCTTTCCTTCCTTCATCTCTCTCTCCTTTCCTTGTCATCTCTCCCACACTCTCCATCCCCTATTCTCTTGCTTCAGTGTAACTTTCTGTAAGAATTCTTTTGATAGATAACATTTCTGTTTAGTACCAAACATACCTGTATCAGCCTGTAAAGAGAGTAGCCCACAGCACACTGTGACATCAGGAAGCTTCTGCCTTGGGTTCAACCCTGTACCAGAAATCTGGAGGTGCTTCTTGGTACTTGTCACCCCACTTCCAGCTTCTACTAAAGAGTAGAAACTCTGTGACCACAGAAGCAGGCTGGCAGAGGCACACTGAGTTATTCTTCCCTCAAATAAGACTTTGCTTTCATCTTGGGTACATAGATGAATTGTTGCCCTGGCCTAGACAACTGAGCTTGCTCCTCAGACCACACAAGCTTATTGTTCACAGTTTGTCCCAAGAATTCAGGACTATCTATTCATCTGTCTCTTCTGGATGCCACACCCATAGATCAGTCCATGAGAACACCCTGATTGTGAGGGCTCTAAACATCCTGGATATAATTGTTCCAAGTCAACAAGAGCTTTCTAGAAACCCAATATCAGAAGTCCTGAGAAAGCCTGGAGTCAACGTAACAGGGACCAGTTAACTTATCATTGTCCCAGAGACAGTGAATGTCCTACCATTGCCACAGGGACAGTGACTGACCTACCATTGCTCTAGGAACAGGGGCTTACCTACCATTTTCATAGGGGCAGTGGCTTACCTACCAGTGTCCCAGAGATAGTGAGTATCCTAACATTTCCAGAGGGACAGTGACTGTTTATTGGTTCCATCTGTAATTCCATCACTTTTTTCTTTAATGGGTTTAGTGACTTTCTGCAGGCCAAGAAACACACTTTTCTAGGCAGCATAAATGAAGAATTTAATAGCAGATTTTTTTTTTCAGAGAAAAGGCTCCCTTATACCTCCCAAAGGATATGAGATAGGGCAGTGTGACTTAGGGAAGGAGAAAGGAACAGGCTGAGATGAACAGGATTAGAGGCTTTTCTCCAAAATCCTTCAGCCAACCAGTGGGCAAAGAAATCTTTAACAGAAGTCAACAGATGAAAAGAAAGCCCAGGCTCAGCACTAAGCAGGTATCTTTCTAAGAGAAAAGAGTGTTTAAAGTCACCTCCTGCAAGGCACTTACAATTTATTTGGGAAATTTAACAAATGAGCAAAACAAGGTCACAAGAGAGAAGGTGATAAATTCTGCTGATACTAATTCTAGGGAGCTGACTTCTTAGTCTGCCTGGGCAGATTTCTCAGAGGGTAAGAGAGCTTTCTGCAGAAGCATGAGGACCTGAGTTTGAATCACCAGCTCCTACATAAAAAGCTGGGCATGGCTGCACATGCCAATAGCCACATTTATGTTGGGAAAGGACAGTTGGATCTCTGAGTCTTGCTAGACACCAGCCTAGCTCCAGATTCAGTGAAAGTCTGTCTCAAGAAAATAAAATTGAGAGTGATAGATCAGGATACCCAGTGCCTTCCTCTGGCCTCTTCAGCACATACACAGATGTGTACACTAGTACATATATTTGCATATATTTGCAGACACACACACACACACATACACAATATTAAAAAGAAGTTTAAAACAAGAGACTTCTTATTTCAAATATAACATTTTTTTGAAATCCACGTCATTAAAATCCAATTAAATGATCATGAAAGTACATTTCAGGAAATCTACTTCAGAGTCTGTAATTTCATAATGAAAAGGATGAGACAAGCTCTTTGGAAAACAATTCATTTTTATGTTGCATTATGACATTGTGGACCCTGTTTTAGGCAGAATGATGTTCTCAGGCAAAAGATGCCCAAATTCTCTAATTCCAAGAGCATGTGAATATATCAGTGACCACCACACACGGGACGCTTCTCAAGGTATAAAGGTGAAGCTCTCTAAAGTGTGGTAGGGAGATTGACTTGAATGATAAAGATAATTTCACTCTAGTCCTCTATGTCCTTAAGTACAGAGACACTCCCTATGCTGTGTATGAAACAGATAAGGAGGGAGAAGGAAGGTTGGAGGCATACCACACTGGAGATTGCACCTCTGTCACAGGATTTAATGGAAGAGAAAAGGATCATGAGTAAAAAAATGCAAGTGGAAACTGAGTCATGGAAAAGGAAAGGAAAGATTAGTAAGACACTGTAAGGAATAGAATGCTTCCCAAAAGCTCATGGGTTAAAACCCTAGTCCGAAGCCCAGAACTCATGAAAGGTGGCAGCACCTTTAAGAGACAGAACCTAGTCAGAGGTCTTAGGTCATGAGTGAGTGCCCTGAAAAGGAGTGTGGAACTCTGGGTTCCTTTCCTGGCTCTCTGCCTTTGCCTCTTAGCAGCCCTGAGGAAAGCAAGCTTCTCCCCCACGAGAAACTACCATGCTATATTGCATCACCACAGACCTAAAGCAGTAAGTCTAACTGAGCATGGAATGGAATTTTGAAAACTATGAGTCTTAAAAAACCTTTCCTCGTTTTAAGTTCATGGTCTTTGGTAGTGTGTTATAGTAACTAAAAAATGTCTAGATAAGATTATAAATTTATCTCATGCCACTAAATTTAAGGTGATCTGTTATATCAGCAATAGAAAACTACCTTATTTTTTTATTTTTCAGCCACTGTAAAATGGGAGCAGGTTTCTCCTTTTCTTTTAAATGACTGGAAGCATTAAAGTGTTCACATTGGGAAAAGACTGTTAAAGAAAAGAGCTGAGTAGAAAGAAACCAGTTTAAAATGTTCCTGAGTGCACTTCTTCCTATATTCCACAAGATTCAGTCAATCAGAAAATAAATCAGAAACCTAATATATCTTAACAGTTTCATGGCTTCCCCAGGTAATCAGAGGCAATCTTTCATATTGATCATAATGTGAAACTCGGTGAATTATAGAGACACATATCTTGTCAGTTATGAAGCCTCCCTTAGAAAAATATAGTAATGAAATATTCTTTGAGTCAGTATGCAGATCTCCAACTGCTAGGAGACTTAATGAGATGCATAGCTAGGGACTTAGCATGCATCTCCAGTGCTGGTTTTGCGTAAGAAACACAGTTGATTCTGATCTCATCACCTTATCCATTTTTTACAGAAACATCTATCAGCAAAGAGAAGACATTCCATGTATTAAAAGTTCCCACAGCCACCCTCAGTTATCAGAACCAGGACAGCAGACCATGTATTAGAGTTTGCAAACCCAATATGATATTTCGCAAGTAACATATTTAATCAGTCAAACGCTGATTATATTTGGTATACTCAAAATACAGAAGCCCAGCTTTACAGAACAATTTGTCAACATTCCAGAAATAGACTTTTTAAAGAGATAGTTTTGGAATTTATGGATTAGATGGTCAAAATTGAGTTTTGGAGCCAACCTAACAGAAATCATCTTGTAAATATGATCAAAAATAGCAACTCAGTCTCATACAGAGATAAATGACCAGAGGGTGCAAATATATATATATATATAATATACATATATATATATAATATACATATATGATATATCAGATTCCAAGAACAGTAACATTTAGATGATTTTTAAAAAATAAAGCAAGAAGAAAGAACACATGTTTAATGTAGCAATGAATATTCATGTTTTGGGTACACCACTTACTGCTTTGTATTGGGAAAGTGCCTTAATTTCTTTGTGCCTAGGTTTCCCTATGTGTAAAATACTGATAAGTAGAGGCTGCACTTAGCACACTGTTCAGACCGAGAAGTATAAGAGACAATAGTCACAAAATATTTAGTACAGTGAGTGAGTCACTGGAGTGCCTCAGTACATGATAGCTTTATTATTATCAAGAATGGTCATCATGTTTAGGGTAGGAACAAGTTACCATAAAATCTGCTAGAAAATCCAGGCAATGGGCCAGAGTCCTGCAGACTGTTTCCGTCCATGTCTTGGTCAATTTCCTAATACCAGCAGGAAAAATTTGAAAGAAGCAACCAGTCCAGATGTTCTTTGTTAATTTGGTTAAGATCCACAATAGCCAGGAAATTGACCCTTCCTAGATGTCCATCAACAGAGGAAGGGACAACGAAAATGTGGTACATACCCAATGAAATTCTATTCAGCCATAAAGAAAAAATGAAATTATGAAATTTATAAGGAAATGGATGGAATGGGAAAACATTAGATTAAGTGAGGTAAGCCAGGCTCAGAAAGACAAATACTGCACATTCTCTACCATATGTAGATCATAGTATCAGATTTTATATACGTGAATATTTACATAGCTGTGAGTGTGGTAGAAGGTAACCCATAAGACAGAAAACAAAGGCTTCCAGGGTGTGAGGATAACAGAAGACATGTGATAGGAAAGTGGAAGGGAGTATAAAGCTTTAAGCAGGAATGTGGGCAGGGAGATGGGGACGAGGAGGGGTAGAGCAGGGTCATCAAAGAAAGCAATTACAGAGGAATATGCTCGGAATAAAACTGTTTACAGAAACTGAACAATAATCAATTCTAAACTAGAGGAAAGGAGGAGAAAACTCAGGGAGATGATAAGCATGAACTTTGGAAAAGGAAATTTTACTCAGCTAATAAGAGGAAACAAAGTTAGGCCAGGTTCTTCAATATGAAGAAGCAAGAATTCAGTTACACATTCATCACAATTAAAAAATAATAATTAAAGTGTTTACTACCAAAAGACACCCAGGATTTCAAAGTAAAAGGACCTGGAGGTATGGCTACCTAGTACTTTTAAGGAAGCAGGCTTATGTTTTCAACCATGTCTTTAAAAGCAAGTGCTGGGCTAAATCAACAACTTGGTAACGTGCTTACCTTGTGAGCAGAAAGAATTCAGTTTATTCCCTAGACCTCATGTAAAAAAGGCCAAAAGTGGCGGTTTCTCCGGTCTGATACTGTGTTTCTTGTCATGGAGCCCTCGGGTATACACATGCACTCAGGTATGGTATGTGTATTTTTCAGGGGATTTTTGAGTTAATACATTTCCCTCTATTATTTATATCACCCAGGCTTTATGTGTCTCTCTTCTCTCCCCCTATTTTTCCTCCCTCTCCCTCCCCAGTTTAAATACCCTTATTTTCCTCATTCTCCCTTTGCTATTACCTGTCTCCCATTACCCCGCCCTACAGAGTTCCTTCTTCCTCTTTCTGCCATGGTTCCTTATTTGTCCTCTTCTCCTCGGAGTTGAACACCCCATTTTCCCCATTTACTCCTTGGTAGCATCTGCTTCCTACTATCCCATCTCTGAAGCTCTTTCTTTCCCTTTCCCTCTATGTTTCCCTTCCATTTTCCTGGCTCCTGCTATTACATCAGGATATATATACACACACACACACACATGTTTAGTTTTTTAAGAGTTCTCTGAGTTGTTGGTCAGGGTTGTTCAACACACTCCCAGTATAATATAGGCTATTGCCACAGCTCTTGATTACTTCACAGAACTTGAAGGCAAGACCCCACTGCTGAAAACAGGACACATTCCAGACATAGGACCTGGAGTACTAAAGCTGGAACTGTCCTAGAATCTTCCTCCCTGAAGTCCTATCTCTCATACTTCTAGATGATACTATGAAAGCCATTAAGGGAGAAAATCGATCAATGGTTCAACCAAACTGTAAAGTCTGGCACAGCAAATCATGTCTACTAGTAGTGGTGTGGTGTGGCACTTTTATCTTCAGGGTAATCACCAGCTATCGAATTGGACTCAGGGTCCTCTCAATGGGAGGGAACTAATGGGTGGCACCATAAATATAGCCAAATAAACATGACGGGAGAGGTCGAAGATCCTAGAGAAAACCCTTTCTCTGTCATATCTCTAGACAAATGAAATTTCTTAATGTATGCTAATATGGATCCTTTACAGACAAGTATATCATACAGCACTCATCAAAGAAGCTTCTTTTTGTAAAATATGGAGGCTATTACAGAGTTCCACAACTGGTCATACCAAGAGAATATACGTCTGTGAGATTCCCAGCCCTAAGTGACACATTTCCAGTGAAACCTCTACATCTAAGGCTCGTGGAACATAGCACAAGAGGGAGTGGTGAGAACGCTAACACATACCTCAACTCCCACCAGCGAAGCTTCCTCATTCACAGAAGGCCACAAAAGGCCAAGTTTTAGAGAACAGAGACCACAGAGTGTGAGTCCCTCAATAGGACTCCTATATTAAACCGCACCCACTCACAGCTCAGGGACCATTTCAGAAGAGGAGACAGAAATACCCTAAGAGCCAAGATTGGAGCATGAGCAGAAGGAAACAGAGGCTTTCAGTCCTCTGGAAACTTGCTCATATGAAGTTACAACATGGTGACAGCATGCACAAGATCCATGTTGACTTACTCAGACAAACTCCAGCAGAGAACTGAGGAAATGGGCAGCAGGCCTGAACTCTAGTTGAGGAACTTTTGGCAGCTGATTACTGTGGGGTAATGGAGAAGGATCTTCTTCAAGGGAGTGACTATAGATAGGCTGACAAGACTCTAGTGGATGAACTTGCACTGAGGGACATCTGGGGACAAATGTTTGACTGGACAGGCCTTAACACAGATGACAGAATGCATGAAGTCAGTAGGGTGGGCTATCAGAGGTACATGTGGGGAGATTGTTTTTTTAAAGATCTATTATATGAAATGCACAAAAACTCAGGAAAAATACACATTAAAAAGAAGTCAAGTGTGGTGGAACTGACTGTAATCTCAGAGGTGGTGAGGCATAGACAGTCAGATCTCTGGGGCTGACACCTACTCTACTTGTGAGTTCCAGTCCAGAAAGAGACTCTGTCTCACAAAAAAGAAACAAGAGAAACAGTACCCAAGGTGGTCCTGCAGCCTCCACGTGCACCCACACATATATGACCATGCACCAGATGAGCATAAGCAGACACACAAACATGAGCACACACACAGAGGGAGGGAGAAAGGGAGAGAGGGAGAGACAGGGACAGAGAGAGACAGAGAGAAGTGTGACACCTACTTTCTGCTAATCAAAGCCAGTAGCAGCTGTCAAGAAGAAAAATAAAATAAAGACAAAATTGAGAAATTACTAAAATGACCCTTAAACAATTGGATATCCTCAAGAACAGAACTTCAATAGCCTGTTTTAAATGATAGCTGAAGAGTTTCCAAAGGTTTTTACCGAGAGCTCATCATCCTTGGTTATACAGCATCTCTGCTTTCATCCATGGAAAAAAATTCATTCCATTTTAGGATCTCCTGCATGTTAATGTCCTTTTACAGATGACACATGCCTCCTGCACGTTCAGGAGCAAGCCAACTCACTGGAAGTGTGTGCTGTACCCGTCTTGCTCCTAAATATTGTCCATGTCATAAAAAAGGAGTAAGACAGATGCTTACTGTGCTTAATGAGATCTCAAACCTCTTTAGAGAATGGTTCCCAACAGTACTCCACAAAATAAATTAGAATGCACATACTTTGTTAGAATAAATAATTCTGTTAGTGGCTAAAGTTAAATCTTACTAACTTCCTAAAGCAATTCAGAAACCAGAGTATCTGGGGTGCTTTCAAAAGTGCTCCACATCTCTACAGATCATAAGTTCCAGCTTTGAAACATTCTCCATGGTAACATGTTTCCCAACATTTGTGCCCTGGAACCTCCTTCCTAGATCCCTCCAAGGGATTCCTGCTTCCTTCTTTTATCTAATCTACTTGTGCACTTTTCACTGTGTGTACATGTCCATGTATATGCAAGTATGCACACACAAGAGTGTACATGCACATGAAGGTAGAGGTCAAGATCTGGTGTCATATTTCAAGCAATGTCCACCTTTTTTTTTTTTTTTCGGAGACAATATCTCTCATTGGCCCTAAAGTTGCAAGTAGAGGAGACTGGCTGACAAGTGACTCCTTGAGATGGTGTGTCCCTTCTTTACCAGGACTGAAATTACAAGTGTGCACTAACACAGTCACTTTTTTTTAACATGGGCTTTGGAGCTCTAAATCAGGTTCCCATTCTTGCAAGGTAAATCCTTTACCCACTGAGGTAACTCCCCCACTCGTGTGTGTGTGTGTGTGTGTGTGTGTGTGTGTGTGTGTGTGTCTTTTTGAGACAGGATCTCCCTGTAGCCTCAGCTGGCCTGGAACTTGCTACATAGACCAGGGCAGCTTCAATCTAACATAGATCTGCCTGACTGACTTTGCCTCTGTAGTGAGTAAAGGTGTGAGAGTAACAGCATGCACCACCACGCCCAGCTTTATTTCCATATATTTGAGGCAGGACTCACAACAGATTTGAATTAGTAAGAGCTGGAGAGAAGCACCGTTTCACCCTGTAAGACAGTCGTGATTTCTTGGCATCTCAGTTTCTTCATCAGCAAAATGGGAGAGACAACACTCATGTCACAAGTTGCTTTGTTGCTCTGAGGGTCAAAGGAGCTTCAAGCAGTGTTAGTCATTCATCTACCCTTCAGAAGAGTCTCTTGCCAGGACAGTTGTAGCACCAGCAGCTACAAGAGCCAACCTCAGCCTGGGTCCACTACTGCTGGAAGGAAAACAAGGCCACTTTCTATGTCAGCAAACACATCTACGAAATACCCTACAGGACCCTTTGCTAAAGCAAAGTCATCATAAGTAGTTTGGGAACTATGCTGGGTAGTGTTGACCATCAATTTGACAGGATTGCCAGTAACTGCAAAGGGGCCTCTCAGCATACTTATGGGGATTATCTTGATTGCTGTAACTGAGGTGGGGGGACTGCCCATTGTGGGTGGCAGCATTTCCTGGATGGGATCCTGGACATTGCTAGTGAAGAAAGAGAGCTGATCAGCAGCACGCATTCATCCCTCTCTTTCCTAACTGTGGATGTGATATGAATACCTGTGATGTGAAGCTTCTGACACCTTGATTTTCCCACCATGAAGCAATACCTTGGACTATGAGCCAAAATAATCCTTTTCTCCCTTAAGTGGCTTTTTTTTACAAAGCATTTTGTCACAACAGGAAGAGAAACTAAGACAGTAGGCCAGTCCGCATGGAGTCTCAGTTCACAGTTCCTGTATCTCTAACAGGTCACTTCAGGGACCATGGAAGTGAACATATCCCTATCCAATCACATAATGAAAGATGTTGAAATTTTGCTTTATAATTCACTGGTCGTTCTCTAATTATGCTCTAGTTGCTTTGTTTTGTCTAAGGTGAATTTGGCTTCTCCTATGTCTAACATGAAATGGCTACATTAGTCTCTGGTGACTTTATTTGCTCCAGGGTGAACATAACTTATCAGGTATGACACAGGGTTTGAAATGAAAAGCTTCGGTCTGTGATCCAGGGACCAACCATTTTATTATGTCCCTGGCTATTCAGGATTGGATATAATTTGTTGTGTTCTCTACAGACATCACACAAGCGCTGAACTCTTATTGGGTCTCATGCACATTACAAGACTCTTGGCTCCTTAACTTTGCCACAGAGCAAGGGGATTTGTAGACAAGGGTGACCTGTTGTGTGTATTCCTCATAGGAGGGCACAGAAAAAAAAATGGAAAGGCTGTCCAAGCAGTCACTGAGTTTGTAACTAGAAAGCATACAGACTGTACTGAGAACTCCAAGGTAGGAGAAGCTCAAATAGAACACCAGCCACCCAGTGAGAGGAGGTGTGGACAGTGTCATAGCCATCTGCCTGCAGCAGTGTCTCCTGAGCTGTTGAAACCTGAGTTGAAGCCTGGAACCTGGCAGTCATAACAAGCCAAGCTCGGTCACCTGTCCTCAATAGGTCAATTAAAGAGCAATAATGAAAAGCAGAGAAGGAAGATTTACTCAATGTACTCACATTAGGAAGAGGAACAAGGAGGTACAATATATCCCATGGTCAGTGACTCCCCAGTTTGTATTTTGGGGTCCTAATATGAGCTTTAGGTTTTAATAGAGGGCAAGAAGTATACATACATATGTGCCTAAGAAAGTCTAGTCAAGTTGTTGTCCTGCCCACAGTCTTTCCTGTAAGGTGGTCTCACAAATTTTCAGAACTGAGTGAAATCTCTTTCCAGGAGACAAGCTAACTTTTAAGACTTTATATTCTTCTCCCAAAATGAGATTATTCTTATAATTATCTGAAATGTAAGAACTTTTCTTTCAATATCAATTCGCATTTACTTTTCGCTATATTCTCTATTGGTGACATTTAGTAACATCTGCTCTGTTTCCTCTCCTTCTAACTCTTTCTGTGTCTTTCTGTCTCCCTCTTTCTCTCCAGATGAGAGTGGAGATTTTATATAGATTTGAGTCTGTGTGTAGCTCCATAGATATACATATACATGTGCTCATAATACATTTTATCACTAAACACTTCAATGTGTATTTGGTTAGAAAAATGGCATTAGCTCCTAAAATCACAGTGTATTTATAAATTCAGGAATTTGACATTCATATGCTAGAGATATTTAATATATAACCATCCATATTCAAATTCTTCTAGTTGATCAAATAGTGATCTTCACAACATTTTTATTTCTAATCTGCACTTGTGCATCGCCTTTGTTGGCTGTGTCACTTGTATTAGTTTTTATACAGAAGTTTCTCAGCTTTTCTTTTTCAGTTCTGATATCAGTATTCTTGAAGAGTACAAGCCAGTTGTAGTGTAGAATATTCCTCAAGGTGGATTTATCTGATGTTCCCTTATGTTTCTAGGCATTTTGGCAAGATAACACAGAAGTGCTGCTCTGTCCTTCCCGGCATGTCACATTAGAAAGCACTTTGTCCCTTTGTTGGAGACATCTGACTTGGATACCTTGATTAAGTCAATGATCTCCAGGTTACCCCACTGCATAAATTATCATTTTACCCTGGTAACCAGTAAATAATCTCTGGCAAAAATAGCTCCCCTTCATAGATACCATTCATAAATATCTACTGAGTAAAAACCTACCCAGCATTGTTGGAGACACTGGGAACATCACAGGAAAGAAAACAGACAAAAATCACTTCCTTGAAGGACTCAGTAGAGGTGAGAGGCTGACAGTAAACAAGAAAGAGGGGTCTGGAATTCTAAAGGGCACCTGGAGAGAGATTTCGAAGGGCTGTGTGTGTTTCAATTTTAAACAGAGGAAACAGGAACAGCATCACATGGAGGAGGAGCTGATATTCGGAAAATACTCAGAGGAGTAAGGACCAGAATTGTAGGAAGAGGAAAACTTTCCAGAAGTACCCCAAAATTCAAAAGGGCTTTGGTACTTGGTATATTAAAAAAAAAAACAAGAATCAGAAAAGTAACAGTTTTCTCAAGATTCTCTCCTTTATGGTTAACTAGGACGCTCTCCAAACTCACCATGCAGTGAGTTAGAAAGGACAGAAAGGAAGCACACTAGCGAACAGATTTTTGCTATAAAAGCTATTTTTACATTTTAGCCTCAGCTTTGTGAGGGACTGGGTTTTCTATTCTCATGTTCTTATCCCACCATTTCCTCCCTTCAAGTGCTGGTGCAGATAAACAGCCCAGTTCAGGGTTGCATTCTCATTTGACTACTTACATGTGCATTGCTGTGACAAAATCCTTGACATCAGCTTAAAAGTATGAAGAATTTATTTTGGCTCACAGTTTCAGATGATAATTCTGTCCATCATGGAGGGGAATGGCAGAGCAAAGTTGCTCATATCAATGGAAACAGGAAGCAGAGAAATGAAAAAAACTGCCACTCAGCTCTGCTTCTCTATACTTGCCTTTTATTGTATGGGATGGTACCACCTACATTCAAAGTGGGACTTTCTCCCTCAATTAGTCCTCCTGGAAATAGATGCCCATGAGGTGTGCCACAGATTCCTAAGTGATTCTACATTCAGTCAAGTGGACAATGAAATCATTATCATCCTAGAGAAAATACAGTGGTTCTTCCCGTAGATTGAGGGCTGAGAATAACTGATTACCTTTCCACCCCACTGCTTGCCTTTCCACTCTGCTGGGTATCCTGGAGAAATTCTCTCTGGATTGGTGCCTAAGAAGAAGTAAACAATGTTTGGGCTGACAATGTCTGTATTACAAATTCATGCCATACTTAGCAATTACTACTCCAGGGCACTATAAGAGAATGAACAAGGGCTCACTCTTCAAGGGTCCTGACTCAGAAGAAAGGAAAAAGATGTCCCTGGCAGGATTAATTGCAGATGTGTACGACTAATGAAGAACTTAAACAATTATACTCTGTGTCCTTAATAAATAATAATGATCTTAAGTTTTCAAACTCCAGATAAATGACATTTTGAGTTTCTTGGCTCATTACATATTTTTTCAAGAGCACTAGCTTGGATTCTTGTGTTCTGCATGTTGACAATGCAAGATTGAAAAGAAATAGGCAAAACAAAGTATTAAGCACAGAGCTTCTCTGTGAGTTTTACATGAGAAATACAGAAAATGGTTGAAAGAGTAAGGCAGGTGATTTTGTGTTCATTAAATCTGCTTTGCCAATGCATAAATACCCAATTTTTCCATCAAGATGCTAGGATAAGAGGACATAAATGTCTGACAGCACCTAAAATGACAATTCTCCTCCATAACAGCATAATTTTATTAGAGCTATAAGTAGCTAAATCTATTCCCTAAAATTCAACTTATTTGAAAGCCAATGGACATGGCTAAATGAAAAGAATTAGAAAATGAGAAATCAGTGACATTTCCTCATACCATTGGCTCTAACACTCACGTTAAACAATTTCATATAGATGCTGAAAAACTAAATTAAAACATAAATTCCATTTAAGCTAAAAGAAGTTAAGGACTGTAGTCATTTCCTAAACTATTACAGGCTCTTTGTAATACAAACCACAATTCAGTATTCTTTATTAAGAAACAATATAGACATTTTCTTTCAAATCTGACAACTAAAACCAGACAAAATCCTAATATTTCTATAAACTCTAGCCATAAACAGAAGCATTCAGATGGGAAAATTAATCCAGTTGTGTTCACCCTAATTAAATCCTACTAGTGGTTCTTTCTATATTAGTGTTTAGGGGAATTCAATGATATTGGGTAGGAAGCAATATTGTGTCTCTTCAGAACAGCAAAACAAAACAAACATTTTGGCTAGAACACTCTAAACGCTGTTGCCTAAATATGAGTCAAGAGAAGCAATGGAGACACATGGGAATTAACAGGTGAGTTCAGCGATACACTCAGACATAAAACTGAGCAAAAATAATTAAATTATTTTCTTCATATACCAGCAGTCAACCGAAATGTGGGATCAAAGTTTCTCATTCAATACAAGAACAGGAATAAATCTTTGAGCATAATATTAATGAATAATAACTCAGTCTTATATTTTTAAATATACAACTTTGTTGAGTTATAAGGATAGAAATACAAAAATAATAGGACCCAGTTCCTAGCACCCATACGGCAGTTCACAAAAGTTTATAACTACAGTTCCAGGGAATCCAACACCCTCTTCTGGCCTCCACAAGCACTGTAGAAAAAATACTAATACACATAAATAAAATATTTTCTCCAAAGGCATCATAATATTTTGGACTACAGAGATGGCACAGTGGTTAAGAATATTTTCGGTTCTTCCAGAAGACTCCAGTTCAGTTCCCAGCATCCAGGCTGGAAGCTAAGAACTTCCTATAACTTCAGCATCAGGGGACTTGATGCTCTCTTTTGCCTTCACGGGTACGTGGTATATATTCTCTCTCTCTCTCTCACACACACACACACACACAAACACACACACAGAGGGAAATAAAATAATTCCTTTAAAAATCATAGTGTTCACGAATATAAAATAGCCTTAAAGAGGTTTAACTAATATACTTTTAAAGGGGTGTACCAAGTTTGAGTGACAGAAGTCTCCCCTTCATAAAATACATTTATGTGGGAGCTGGGGAGAGGGCTCAGTGGGTAAGAACATTTGCTATACAACCATAAGAACTGAGTTCAAATCCCCAGAGCCTGTATAAAATGCCCAATGTGCCCATACATGGGCTTGGAACTCCAGTACTATGAGAGCAGAAAGAGTAGGAATACTGGGCTTGCTGGCTGCGAGCCTCGCTCCACTTTCAGCAGAGACCCTGTGGAAAAGGAATAAGGTGGAAAGTAAGAAAGTAGGCTCCCACTGTCCTCCTCTGGCCTCTGGACATACACACACACACACACACACACACACACACACACACCTGTGCACATATGAGTGCTTACACCACACGTGCATAGACACTATACACATGCGTATATATGTCTATACATGGATATTCATATGATAGAGATTTATTCTTAATAGAGAATGCTTTCTGAGCTTCTTAAATGTCTAAATCTGGAAGCATAACCTAACAATAATTTCTTTCATCAAACATAGTCAAACATAATGAAACACTGTCATACATAACTGGATTAAATACAAGAACAGGGAGTAGATAAAAGCTTTCTTCATACTCCAAGAATTCCAGACTAAACACTGAAATCCCACCCTCAGGCTGACCCTCACTTTGGACTGTGCCTCCTCTTCCGCTCATCCTTCCAGCAACACTATTCATGCGTTCCTGATGTTTCTTGTACCTTCCAACTAAACTCCCAACCTAATCTATTTCAGTCAGTTTAAACAGTGTTTTCTAAACTTTGGTCATTTGTTTACCAAGGTCATGGCATTTTACAACAATTTTATTACATTCATTTAAACATTTCAGTATCATATTATTAGTGAAAGCATGGGTTTGATGTTCTAATTATTTTTCTAATATCTTTGAAAATTCAAGACATCAAATGAAAATAAGCATCTAATAAATTATCCCATGCAATTATATCATCACTATTGACTGCAGTAAGAAACACCTGAGAGGGCTCAGGAGATGGCTCAGTGGTTAAGAGCACTGGCTGCTCTCACAGAGGACCTGGGTTTGATTCCTAGTACACATGTGGCAGCTAATAACAATTCATAACTCCAGTTCCAGGGGAATCTGATGTCATCTTCTGATTTCTGTGGGAATTGCATGACACAGGTGCACTTACATACATGCAGTCATTACACTCATACACAATAAATAAAAAAGTTTAAAAATAAACTCCTGGGAAATACTAGCCTAACAAATGGATACTGATAGGTAATCTGAGTTTCACTCACTGTATCAGGAGGGACTGTGTTCTAATCCAAATTTGTCTCTGACAGTGTGGCTCATTGTGGGGGATCTTTGTTAAGATAGGCCAAAATGGTTCTATTCTTCTGCCTGACTGCCTATTCAAGTCAATTCTCATTCTATATCAGTGAATTCTGGGTTTCTCTACACAATCAAAGAAGTAATATCCACTTACCTATGTAGTGAAATGTATATAAAGCAATGCAGATATATCTTCTTAACTGTTCTTTGAGCAAGTCAGCAGATATAGTGGAAAGATACAGGCAGCAAATATTTTTGAGTTCAAGGCCATGATTCTGTCATGACCCTATTGTTACAATGCAAAGTAGTCAAAGGTGACTAGGAAAGAAATGACCATGGAAGTGTTCTAATAAAGCTTTATTCATAGATCCTAATATTTCAACATAGATCAGATCCTCAGATTGTGAATCAGTTGCTTTATTTTCAGCAACCTAGGAGCACAACAACCACTTTTACATTGAAGCAGGTAGTGGACCATGCCAAATATTTCAACCAGTTTGCCAATCCTGCTTTAAACTATAAGAGCTCACCATTTCACAACTTCCATATTAACTGACAGAAGACAAGATCCATGTACCTCAATATTTAGCTGTGAAAATAACTTTACATAGTAAAAAAGATTTTTTGTTAAGACAATAAGAATGTGAGCCTAGTCAAAAACCAATTTCAAAGAGTTTTAGCAAGAACTTTAATTGACGTTACTTAATCACACATATATTAATACAAATTCTGGGGCTAATCAAAGTGAGTATGTGCATTAATAATAGAGCTTTAACCTTTGTAATTCCCTCAGTCACAGGAACTTAGACATCTTTATCCAGGAACAAAGTGACTTATGTAGGTCATGCAATGATGATTCAATAATTAAGAAAATCCCAACCATGTGCAAAGATCAATGAGAAGTAGAAGTGAAAATCTGTGGCAGAGAAGTGTCAGAAATTGTAAGATACAGAGTCAGGAGCCTAAAGTCACCAGCTTCTATGTAGCTAAGGCCAAAGTAACAGAGCAAGTCACTGTTTCAACCTGCTCAGTAAGCTATTTCTATACCAAATGGGGACCACTGAACTCCTGAACTTCATGAAAACCAAAGGAAAAGATAAAAATAGCTTCTGGCAGTAGGATTTGGATAGATTAATCCAAAGTAAGGCTTCATGAAAAAAACTTACTGAAACCTACTACTTAGCAAACTAATTCAAAAAACAAAGTTTGAATGGAGGTCCTCTGCATAGGTAGACAATACTTGTCCCAGAGGACATGGATCATTAAGAAAATCTCATTGCCAGGCATGGAACACCTCATTATTGCCTACTGTTCAAGGAGGCTCAAAAGGACCCCAAAACAACACAAACTATTGCCATTGGTCTCAGTTGCTCACCATAACTAAGTAGTGAGCTTCCCTTGCAGAAGGCATCAAGCACTTTGGTTGTGGGAACCTACCAGGAAACTTCTCCCCTGTTGGCTACAGCATCAACTATCCAGGCAAGATGTGTCCACTGCTACAATAGTAGCATAAATGCTAATATGGAGAAATAACCATTCTAATTGGATTTGAGGCCTGCTCCACAGGATGGACTTCATTCCAGGTACTGTAAAGAGTACCAGAAGCCCTTAGCTGGGGAGGTCCTAGGCCCTGGGAGGGGGACCTAGTACAGTTGTTTGGGTAAGTAACCATGTTGACAAACTGTCTTTTAAATATTTATATTTGTATGCACAGATTAGTGGCACTCTCAGCCTTGTTCAGACAAACTTCTTTTTACCATGGACAGTGGTTAATGCAGACACTCATAACTGGCAAAAGTGTTAAGACTAAGTTACTATAAGTGCTCTGTCATAGACTGGATGTCTACATCAGCCTCCTCCACCCCAACACTCATGGAACATGGTGGAAGTGAGGCCAAAAAGAATGTAAGAGCCAGAGGATGGGGATAAGTACTGTGAAATGATGTCTTCTGGACATGACATGGTTATTTCACTCATGAACTTATAGCAGTTATGGTTACCTGCACAAGATCAAGCCAGTCCACATTCCAGCATGGATGAGGAGAGGTACATGAGGTCCTACCCACAGTCCAGAAGCTATCGGCAGTTGATGGTTGCTGAGAAAGGGAGAGTTACTTGGGAGTGTGTGGCTGCTGGTAGCGTGTCCATCATCCAAGTGCATACAGGCAGCATTAATTGGACTCAGTAAATTATTAAAAAGAAGAGGTCATAGAGGTTGGAGACAGATGTGGAGCATGGATATGATCAAGATACACTGTATACATGAATGACTTTGTCAAAGAGTATATATATTGTTTTAATTTTAAAAAACCTGAAGTAACCACAGAAGCCAGGAAAGGGACCATGGGAAGAACCCCTACACCTAAAGCTCAGGGAAAATCTCAGAAAAGGTGGGGAAGAAAGATTCTAAGAACCAGAAGACCAGGACTCTTGCTACTAGATAGTGTCATCTAGACATGACAGGAAAGCTGCTATCATGAAATCTCAACAAGATGGTTGCAAAATAACACCTACATAATAATAACATCAGCTAACATGATAGTGTAGACAGGAAAAATGTCACAAGATCCCACCCCACCATGAGGAGCTAGAGGCAATCAATGGGTTCTGAGAGCAGGAAAAAATACAGGCAACACTAAATCAACTCCATGGGTGTCTCTCACTGTAGATGATAGATGATAGACTGATAGATATGATTAAAGATGAGGAGACCATGAACTTGAGGAGAGCAGAGGCAATAGGGCGATGGAGGAGAAGAAATTTAATGTATAAAATTCTCGAAACAGACTAAAATGAAGAAAAATAACATTTTGTAAAAACTTAGGTTACTTGAGCTGGAGAGATGCTTTAGTTAGTGGGTAAAGTGCTGGCAGCACAAGCATGACAACCTGAATTCCATCCCCAGAATCCATGTGAATAAAACCTGGGCATGGTAGTATGCACTTATAATCCCAGTGCTGAGGAGGCAGAGACAGGAGGTCCCTGGGTACACTACACAGTCTGTCTAAAAAAGCAAAAGCAAACTAAAGACTGTACTTATAAGTATTGTGAAACAAAATAATAGGATGAGATTAAATTCTAAAACGCCTTAGATGTGAAATTAATTTCCTATGCATCGATATGAAGAATGCCTCAATTAAACAAAAATATGGAAATAAGGGAGGGAGGAGAGAGATGGCATATAAGAATGACACCCAAAGTTGACCTCTGGCCACTATATGCACACACACACATACACACACACACACACACACACGCACGCACAAACTTGTACTGCTGGCTAAATCTTAACTAATATTCTTGTGTCACAACATACATGTAAAAACATAGTACAAAAGTAATGACACACAAGAAAAATTTCTTATAGTCAAGTAGAGAAATGACCAGATTATCTTCATTAAATAATACAACAAGCAGCCTCGCTTAGTGAGCCTCATTTATTTCAAACCCGGCTCCAGGAACAACAAAACAACAACCGAAAAGAAAAACCACTGAGCTTTCGTGTTGATTTGTGGAGCTCACTGAGAACATGGCAGAATGGCATGTAAATTGAATCATGGCATTTTCATAAATATTATTTGAGACTTTGTACTTGAGGTTCAAAGTCATGTGAGTTCAAACTTGAAATCAGAAGTTAAAAACTGTCAGCTGTCTCAAAACTAATATCAATGTAAATACAGTCAAGCCATTTGTCAATTCCATGTGTGTGTGTTTAAGACATCTCAAAAAGCAGCTGCTCTATTTTTCCTTCTCTTGGGAAATGTGAAGCATCTGTCATTAAGCTGCCAGCTACTGAGAGCTCTGCAGTCCCACTGTGGGGCTAATCCAAAGGGCTTGAATGCACAGCAGTGTCTGGTAAGCCACAGCAGGTCTGAGGGCAGGTTAAATAACTTTAATTAACAATAATAATAATATAAAAGAAGGATGGTTTGATAGGTCAATATTTTTCTGTCAAAACAATGTAGCCATAATAGGGGTGTGGACCATTGCATATGCATCAGAGAGAGAGCAAAAAGGGGGCTTTGCAAAGATATTAATTAAAGAGTAGAAGAGTAATTAACCAGAAAACATTGAAGTGCATAAGAACACTTTTATCCAATCACACTATTATTTTATCTTCTCAATCAACTGATTTAATAATAACTGAATATATTCAATGACATTTGACTAAATGCTAGTATTGCTCATTTGTGTCAACAAATGACATGCAAAAAGATTAGAATTTTCTCTGTAATGACAGTTTATATGAAGTTTCAAAAATACTATATTTTTAGGTCAATGCTTACAATATTCCATAAAGTAATGGTATCCAGCATTGGACCTATGTGTGAACCACAGTAGAACTGACACTTAACCTGTAGTGTAAGTGAGAATACTCATGGTCATACCCAAGCAAGACAGTCCCAGAACTGAATTCTCTATGACCCTTTTCTGTGTGACTTATTGCAAATTGTTTAAGGCTCTCTGTGTGTGTATATGTGTGTGTGCGTGCGTGCGTGCGTGTGTGTGTGTGTGTGTGGACAAAGGCCAGAGGAAGACATTAGGAGTCATTTTCCATCCTTCTGTTTTATTCCCTTGTAGTATCTCATTAACCTGAAGCTTGGAGTTTTTCAGCTAAGCTGGCAGTCAGCAGTCCCAGCAATCTTATCTCCGTCCTGCCCAGAGTGCCAGGGTGCCAGTGTGTTGTCATGCTTGGCTTTATACACAGATGGTGGGATCTGAAGTCAGCTCCTCATGCTTGTATGCTTTGATCCACTGAGACATTTTCTTAGCCCCTGTGGGTTTCTTAACTTCAGTCTCTTCATCTAGGAAGTAAAAGTACTGAGGTGTGCTTCTCCTAATGACTTGGGGCATAAGTAAAGCAATGTATGTGAAGTAATTAGCATGTGGTCAACTGACTTTTCAAGGAATAGCTATTACTATCATCATTACCAACATGATCACCATCATCATCAACTCCACTATCATCACCATCTCCTTCTCCTCCTCTTCCTCCTCCTCCTTTTCCTCTTCGTTAGTTTATCAGCTTCTCAGTTTTGGATTACAACTGACTCACCAAAGTATAACTGGATTCATGTAAATAGATAATGAAAGCATGTTTAATGCCACAAAGAACGAAAAAATAAAATAAAATAAAATCTTACTGTCAGTTAACAGCTGTCAGATTTAGTACCACGATTTTTGGTATTCTTTTTGAATAATTTCCTGGTTATGCCAATAAAATCTTCATGACAATAATATTAGAAGACGCTGGTCAATTAAGGAAAAAAAAATCCCCATTTCTGTACTGAAATAACTGAGCATGCTCAAAATGTGCTCTCAGAACTTCTGAAGGGCACTAGAAAGAGTTTTCAAGTTATTGCTATTTTAAATCAAAGCTATATTTTAGTACGAATTAATCACTTAAACACGATTCACATAATCCCAAAAAGTTTGAGAAATATTGCCCTCACCAAGAAATGTGTTTCTTAGCATACTTAATAATTCATTTTATGTGAGTTTTGGTTGGAGTTGAGACTGTAAAATAGTCTTGGAAGAATGTATTTCCTAAATCAGAGGACTCAAAACCTGATGCTTACTGAGGCCAGACAGGTGACATCCATGAACAAGGAGGATGATGGGAACTTGAAGAGGTGTGTACCTTTCCACAGAAGATATCCACCACCGAGTACATGGTGATGGTCCCCGTGTACAAAAACGTTTACCATGTACAAAATGTTTGCCATGTACAAAAGAGGTCCTTGAAATACCATCTAGAAACATTTCAAAGAAGCTGAAATATGTTAAAATAATTATAAGCTACCAAGCTGAGAGAGCAGAAGAAAAAGAATTCCATGATGAATAAATAATTACACAAGCATGTAAGTTGATTTCATGAACCTAAATCAGTAACCTAGTGATTTGTGCTCTACAGTGAGCTATTCCAAGAAGGCAGAAGGCAGGTATGCAAAGAAGGGTATATGGTATATGCCTTCATCCTCACTTCTCACTGTGTTCTCAGGTAGGTATTACCTACCAAAGCCTGAGGTTCAGAACTGGAAGAAGTGACACTTCTATACATGATGGATAAAATTGACTGGAAACTTGAGAAAAATCATCAGGGAAGGAAACCTCAGGGCGTATATGTGAGGAATTTCTAGAGTAGGTTGATTAAAGTGGGAGGATCCACAATGAATATGGGGAGTACGATTCCATGGTCTGAGATGCTAGACTGAATACAAAGAAGAAAACGGGCTGAGCACCAGCACTCGTCTCCTTTGGCCTGACTTCAGATGCAACATGAGCAGCTACCTCACATTCCACCCTCCTGCCTTCCTCACCCTGATGGGCTCTACCATAGTCTTATGACCTGAAATAAATCCTTCTTCTTTAAGTTGCTCTGTCACATGCTTTATAGCAGCAACACATAAAATAACAATGCACCACATCTACTTAGTAGTGTATGAAATGAAATCCAGACTCCCAACCAAAGAGTATAGATGTTCATTGAGAAGGCAGAAAAATCCCAACATCCAGGTCAAACCTGGGATATCCAATACGGGACCACATCAGAGGATTCCCAAGCTCTCTTCCTGTGTAGTACATGGAATAATCCTCCTCAGGGACTCAAGTTGTTAAGGAGATTCTTAAAGACCCCTTGCCATCAAGGGCCCATCTCATGGCCAAACTCTGTGCAGGTGGTTTCTATTTATTCAACTTCTTTCACAAATGCTATGTGGAGCCTGTGAATACAGTCCTGGATCAGTCCACCTGCAGGATCTATCACTCCACATTCACTGCACAAGCCCAGCAAGATGTGCAGAAAGGAACTTAAATAGTCTGTGCAGGAGCAACACCAGAGCAAGAGTTACCACATCATCATTTCAATTCTTTATTGTTCACCCAGGTTTGGCATTGTGCCAATTCCTGTCTGCAAGGAAGATGTCCCTAAGGGTCAACCTTGCTGGCCTGAGCAAATCAAAAGAACATATAACTGATGCAGAATATGTAATTCAGTTAGCCAAGAGCTTGCCTTCCATGCATGAAGCCATAGTTTGATGAGCAACATCATATAAACTTGGCATGGTGAGTACATCTATAAACCCAGAAGTAGGAATTTTGAAACAGAAGAATAAGGAGTTTAAAGCCACACTCCACTACAGAGAGTTTGAGGTTAGTATGAGCTGTTGAGCTGTGTGAGATAGGATGAAACAGTATCAGAGAGAGAGAGAGAGAGAGAGAGAGAGAGAGAGGGAGAGAGAGAGAACACATAATTCAATTAAGGTAGATATTACAACTCTTAATAAGTCAACCCCACACAAGACTAACCTATAGCCAGCTTGAATAAGACATTATTGTAGAAACCATACATTTCAGCAGCTCTAGAGCATAAAATGAACCTTTGTAGGTTCACATTTCTTATAAGACATATGTGTAGACCACTTTTGCAGCAGAGAGTGGGAGATTAATTACCAGATGCAGCTTGAAAGCTGGTACAGGGAGCCATGGCTCTCTCCTTTTCTATTTAGTGACCACCTTTATAGCCGTATTGAGACATCTTAAAAAGAGATTTCGCTTCTCTATTCTCTCAGAGAGAATCCGGAAACAAATGACTTAGGCTTGTTTTCCATCTCCTCTGGCAGAAGCAATTTCTTTGAAAGACTACTCTCTGGGAGACTCCAAGTTCAGTTTAGCTCTTTTGTGACCGTGATACTTTCCAGAAAAAGCTTTCATGGACCATGAACTCAGGCAGCAGCACAGGATGGAACAAGTAAAATTTGAAATGGAGGCTCTTGTCACACTTGCCTTCCTTGTGTGTTAACTATTCAGGGTTTCCTGCATAGAACCCAGTCATTCCCTACCCAGTACACAGCTAATACAAACTCTGCACAAATCAAAAGGTAGTCCTCTCTTTTGAGAAGAAGGGATTGGAAAAATGGTGCCCTATCCAGGCTGATAAACTGGAACATAAATAGTTTACTGAGTGGAATGTGCTTGGATTGCCAGTTCGACACGCCTACTTTGAGGACATTGGCCAGAGTGCTAACATGCTTTCATCATTACTGCTCTCACCACCGCTCAAATTCAAGCACTGGAATCTTTCACTCAGACCAAGGCAATAAGCTCATAGCTGATCTCCGTGACTTCTCCCTTATGCCATCAGGAGATTCTCTATATAACACATGAAATAAAACTTAAAATTTTTAAGTCTAATCATATTCATCCTAGGAATTTTCTGTCTCCTTCAGAGAAAAATCTTAACCAAGGTCTCTGACTTCACTATTGATCACATGCTGTTTATCTGTGGACCAATAGGAGCATACCACTAGGAGTTTAACAGAATTATGGATTCACAGGTCCCACCGCAAACCTAATGAACTACTTCCTGACTTTCAGCCACAAGCTCAGGTGATGTCTACACATGATAAAATTCCAGAAGTCCTCAACTATTAAACTCAAAGAGACTGAGCTCCTGGACCCTCTCCAACCTCACATGTGACTAACCTTGGTCATTCATATCCAGCTACAGAGTTCTTGTTGTTCCTGAAACATAGCCAGCATGTTAGAACACATGTTTCACTTCCTCTTTACACCTGGAATATTTAGCCTTTAGAATGCCCAACTGGCTCTTTTGCTCTCCATGTTCATATCCCTGCTCAGTGTGACTTTTATCAAAAGTTATTTTAATTAACATTATGATTATACATGATTTGGCTGCAGTGCAATATATACCAATACATCTAAACTGTGTAGTGAGCAAATCAAGAAATTTACCTTTTCCAATACATTAAGTATTTATCATTTCTTTGTGTTGGAAACATTCAGAGTGTTACCTTGTAATTGTTTATGTGTACTTGTATGTATATGTGTGTGTGTGTGATTGTATACTTATCGGTATGTGTATATACCTCTTGGTGTGCACGTGTGTGCATGCCTGTTGGTGTATATGGGTTTGTGTGTACCTGTTGGGGTGTGTATATTGTGTGTGTGTGTACTGTTGGTATGTGTATGTATGTATGTGTGTGTGTGTGTGTGTGTGTGTAGAAGCTAGAAGTCACTGTTGGGTGCCTTCTCCAGTAGCTCCTTATCTTATTTGTGAGACAGAGTCTCTTACTGAACCTGGAGCTTAGGGATCCCAAGAGACTGACTAGGGATCCGCCTGTCTCTGCCTCCACATTGCTGCAATTACAGGAGTGAACTGCCACAGTCAGTTAGGGAACCAAACTCAGGTCCTCATGCTCTCACAGCAAGCACTTTACCAGCTGAGTTATCTCTTTAGCACCTCTTACCCTTACTTCAAATTCATGCATAATTAATTGTTGTAAACTATATTTAACCCTACTGTGCAGTAGAACATAGAACTTTTCTCTTTTATGACTATATTTTGGTACTAATCATTCAGGTGCTTTCTCCTCATCCTTCCCAGTAATAGGTGATTGTTCTTCCAGTTTTCTGTTCTATGACATCACCTGTCATGTCCTTAGTGAGCTATTCCCTCACCTTCCCACTCTCCCCACTCTAGATTCCTGACCATCTTGGATTTGATCTCTGTATCTGCTGCTACTCTATAAACTGCATCATGTGATATTATATATCCATATGAGAACTTGCAGATTTAGGCTACATCACTGCAAAGACTTTGTCATTTATTTATTTCACTGCTTTAGCCACACAGCCCAGTATACAGTAGGTATTCAATAAATATTTAATGAACCAATGAACATATGAAACTCAGACTTCTAATGAACAGTGGTTTGGGCAAGGATCCAAAATTGTTTTGATAGATATTGGAAAGCAGTCTTAGGCGTGCAGTGCTAAGTTCTGAACAAACAGTAGCTGTAGTTTACAAGTAAACTGTCCAAACTTACAGAGTAAGGGGACAGATCTAGCAGTAGAGAGACGGCCCAGTGGTAAAGAGCATCAGCTGCTTTCGTACAAGACCTGGGTTTGATTTTTCAACATTCACATGGAAGCTCACAAGTGTATGTAACTCCAGTTCCGGAGGATCCAATGGCCTCTTTTTGCCTTCACAGGCACCAGCCACACATGTAGTGTACATACATCCATGTAGGGAAATATTCACATAAAATAAAAAATAAACAAGAGGTTTTGAAAGGGGGTATATCTAATAAAAAGATGATTCATGGTAGCTTTAACTGCAGCCAAAATCTGTAGAATAGTTAAAACATAAGAAATATACATGTTTGGACTGAAGTTGCAGTTTGGAGTGTTTATATAACATGCATGGGGCCCTGAATTCAATTGCCAGCACCTCATAAACAGCACAGTGGTATTTCTGCATACTGGAATTTAAGAGGTAGAGGGAGAAGGATCAGAAGTGCAGGATCATCCTCAGTTACATAGCAAGTTAAAGGTTAGCTTGGGATAATAAGACCCTATGAAGAAAGAGGGGTCAACAGACCAACAACAAGACCACTGATTCTACAGAGTGACTGCAGGAAGTGTGATTTCCAGAGAATGAAAAGTGAACCTAGAGTGGTTCCAAGTGCTGGCCTCAACCTCAAGTACTTAACCTTGCCTGGTCATCTCACAGAACACAGTAACATTGTTGAACTCCATATTCCTGTGGATCTTTAAGGACCTGAAATTTAATAAAGAATTGGGTCTATATTCCCCAATTTTAGCCTCTTCCTGGAAAAATATTCAATGAAAAAGCTGTGGTGATATAGTGCTTAGCAATAATGCGAGGGTAAAGTGAGGTGGCGCTGATCTTTGACCTCTGTTTGTCACGTTGACTCCTTACACTCTCACAATAACTATAAGGAGAATATCTTCAGAAGAACCTCAGAGCAGACAGGAATTCTATTATTGGAGATCACAAAGTTATAAATGATCAGATCAATGTTCTCTGAAAAAGCTCTTCCCAATGCTTCCTTCAGAAAATATATCATATCTCATATCAATTTTGTACTTTGATGTTAATTTTGGTGTGTTACATTTGCTTGGCTAAAAAATACCTAAGTAGCAGGTGAAACAGTGTGTAGGTATGTGTGTGTGCATACATGCTTGTGCATGTGTGTGTCTGTGTGTGTGTATGCATAGGCACACATGTTCATTTGTGTTTGTATGTGAAGATGTTTTAGAAGAGACCACCATTGGATTTGGGAAACAGTAAAATAGAAGCTCTGTCAAGGGCATAGGAGCATCATCCAATCCTTCAAAGGCCTGAATGGAATTAGAAGATGGAGAAAGGGTCAGCTAACTCTCTCAGCTTGATTTGAGACAGCCATCTTCTCCTGCCCTTGGACACTGACACTCCTCAGATTTCAGGCCGGAACAAGCACTTCAACTTATATGATTCTCTGGTCTGAACTTGGACTTAATTATATCAGAATTCCTGGTTCCTCTGTTTGCAGCTAACATGTTATAGGACTTTATCTCTGTAACCATGTGAGAAAGCTCTTATAGTAATTTTCAAATAGATGGTACATAGACTGATGGATGGAGAGATGATAGATAGATAGATAGATAGATAAATAGATGATGGATTGACAACTAGATGATAGATTACATAAGTGATAGATTTTGTAGATGATAATAAATGGGTAGATGATAGATAAGTTATGGACAGAGATATATAGATAATAGATACGTAGATTAGATATAGATATATGAAAGATTAAATATATGATGAATAGATACAAAAAACTGAAAAATTGATAAATATAGATATTTATTGATAAGATTGATATTCATAGATGATAAATTATAGATAGATGATGACTAGGCAACACATGGATAGAATATAAATAGAAAGATGACACAGATATAGATTATAGACAGAAGATGGATTATAGATAGATTATAGAAAGAATGATTGGTGATGGGTGTTGGAGAAAAAGATTTATCCCATTGGTTCTGCTTCTATGGAAACTCCAATACAAATAAATAGTCTCAATTTTATTTACTTTTTAAAGGTTTTTTGACATTTTGATTTTTATGTGTCTGAGTGTTATACTTGTATGTAAGTACACCTATGTCATGCAGTACCAAGAGAGGACAGAAGAGAACATCAGATTCCCTGGAACTGGAGTTATAGATGGTTGGTTGTCAGCCATCATATGGATGCTGGGATTCTAACCTGGGTCTTCTGTAAGACCATTCAGTGTTCCTAACCATTGATCCATCAATTCCAACCCCATAATATCATTTTTAATTATATATTAAACAGACAAAATTTTCCTTTTATTTTCCTATAAAACAATCACTTTGGGAATTTAAATTCCATCATCCCTAAAATCCTCTTTGTAACTTTTTTTTAGAATGTCAAGTAAAATAGTATTTAGTGTTAAAATTCATGTTCCTTCACTGCTGATAAGAAGAGTTTTACAACATATGATAACATGTCTCTCAGTCTTAACTATCAGGTAAATTAATTTCAAATTTAAGTCTTATCACAATAGCTAATATTGGTTTTAGTGGTGAATTTGACTTTTCCTCTGTCTTGAATGCTCATTACATTAGTTTATTATACACCTATGAAATTCAGAGATGAAAAGTCAAGAGTCATTTAAAATATATATGCATTTTGTCTTCCAGGAAGTATGATTTGATCCATGATATATTTAAATTCATGAAAGACAAATCCATAATATTGTGGTTGTTCCTGGAGAGTTTATTCAAATATTTTTAGGAATAGCCATCTTTTTAAGTCTATACCATGGTTCATAATTTTTAGAAATTTAGATTTCTCTTTAAAGAATAAAAGTAATGACTGAGATGGTTAATCTATTTGTTACAGGTGAAATGCTTCCTAGCATGTCATCATTAGGTAGTAACAAGAACCTAAATGATAACAACTGTGTTAATAATTAATTTGGCTATACAGCAAGTGTCCCTTTAAAGGAAGTAGAAGGGCTCACACTTCTAAACCACTCTGTAGAGGTTCAGCAAGTAAATTAAATATTTATTGGGCTGCTTAATATTTCATTGTAGACACATCCTAGAAGGTTTCCCCTAGTCTCGGGTACAAAAACAGTGATTCAATATATACCTAAACAGGTTTAATTTATAAATCATCTTTAAAGGAAGTGTAACAAATAGCACACATGTAGAGATGTTTGAAGGACTTCAACAACCAACTATCAAAAGAACTTACAGCTCTTTGTTTGCTGGAGAGATATACATCTTCAGAACAAATGACCCAGGGACAGGTACATGTTTACTCCTGTGCTGTACACTTCTGAAATCAAGAGATCTGTTCATTGCTCATTTACAAAGGAATTCTCTGCTTCAGCCAACACATTCTGGCTCTGTCTACAGCATGGCTTTCCTTCTTGCCTTCATTGTACACGTATTGCTGAAATCTATTTGGAAATGAAAGGACGTTAATTCTCCAAAGAACCATGGGACTGTATTGCCTCTGGCTAGTCTCACTTCCTCTCCTACTTGGTGTGTCTCTGTCAGCTTTGAAAGTTCCTCATGACTATAATTGGTGGAATACTCCCGTCAGTGTTCCCCTTATATTTAAAGTATTTTCTCATTATCATCTATTTTTTATTCTGTCCCTAATAACTGGGAAGAATATTCATCTCTAGAGTTGCAATAACTCAGGGAGGTTTACCAAGAATTGCTTATTAAACAATTGTTAACTGTTCGGAAACAACACATGCATTTGTGAATTGTAACAGCCACTCATTTTGGTGGCAGCAGCTTGCTAAATATGCATAAGCCATCTCTCTACAATAACAATTTAGTCACCACGTCTGCATTATGCAACTGGAATGAAGAAATGTTCGGGTTTAAGATGCTCTCATTTGCTTCTCTGAAGTCTGCTTTTCCAGCTAGCCCTCCAGATCACAGCATGTGCTGAAATCACTTCCTTCTTTTGAGCCATTCAGTACTACACAATCACACCCCAGGCCTCAGACACAACTCCACTGCCTTGCCAATTGCATTAAAATACTATTCAGACCATCCTCTTCCCTTTCAAAATGCTCTCATACTTGTTAGAGCTGATTTAACTGCCTGTCCTTTGCTCTGCTGCCATTTTTTCCTTCTAATGTAAATGCTACCAGAGGACAGGGAGAAGAGAGAAGGGAGGACAAATGAACTGCGTGGAAAGTATCCAAGGACGTGGCCACAACTACATCAGGTCAAGAGGGACGCTCAAGAATGGCTCAGACCTGTGTCACTGTCTCTCTTGAGCTGGGTTCTATGACAAATATGCCCATCCAGTGCCATCTCAAACAATCCTCTATGACCAAGTCAACAGAATGGAAGTTGGCTTGTTTGTGTCTTCACTTTTGTCCATTCATAAATGAGAATCTTAACCAAAAATACTCAAGAGTCTTAGTTCTAAAATTATTGGTGTGCTTTGGTCCCCTTGAATTATGGATGATTTCACTGTAAGTTTCATCATTTAGCTGCATGAATGTATTTGATTTCCCAGTGAACAATTATTTGGGAAGGCAGGCAAAGCCCACTAGCAAGACTTAGGACTATTCCTAAAAATGGACAAATATGGGCTGAAGATGTAGCTCAGTTGCTAGAGTTACTTGTCTACCATGCACGAGGCCCTGGATTTGATCCCTAGCACCATATAAACTAGTTGTGGTAGTATATACCTGTGATCCCAGAACTCAGGAGGTAGAAGCAGCAGGATCTGGAGTTCAAGGTTTGAAGAAGGGTTTGGGATAGAGGAGACTTTGTCTTGATTAAAAAAAAAAGAAAGAAAGTAAAAGCAAAAGAAATGGGCAGTTGAGAGAAAATGCAGTGGAACTATAACAATCAAGAGGTCTACTGAGGAAAGCCACCACTCTGGATGTCACCTGTTTACCAGGCATATAAGCAGGTTCATATAAGATATATTAAATAGTGTGATGGCTTGAATGATAAATGTCCCCTGTTCTAGTTGCTTTTCCATTGCTGTGACAAAACACTCTGACCAATACCAATACTTGGGGAGGAAAGGATTTATTTCGCTTCCATCTCCCAGGTCACACAGTTCATCTCTGAGGCAGCCCAAGGCAGGAACTCAGGGCAGGAACTGGGAGATAGGAGCTGAAGTACAGGCCATGAAGGACTGCTGCTTACTGGCTTAATCCCTTGACCCATGCTCAGTCTGCTTTCTTATACAATAGACAACAACCTACCCAGAGATGGTGCAGCCATCAGTGGGCTGGGCCTTCCCAAAGCACTCAACAATCAAGAAAATACCCACCCCCCTGCCAGACACAACCACAAATCAGTCCAATGAAAGCAATTTCCCAATTGAGGTTCCCTCAACCTGCATATGTCAAGTTGACAATAAGCTATCCAGCACACCCCCCAGCTCATGCATTTGAACACTTGATCCCCAGCCAGTGGTACTGTTTGGGAAAGTTGTAGAACATTCAGAAGGTGGATCCTCCTTGGAGGAAGTGGATCACAAGGGGCAGGCCTTGAGGCTTTATATCCCAGTCCTACTTCCTCTTCACTCTGTTTCCTGAATATGGATGCACTGTGACCAGGCAGACTTCAGTTCCTGCCACCAAGCCTTCCCTGCCTGCTGCTGTGTCTTCCCCATAACAGTGAATTCTATGCCTTTGGAACTATAAGCCAAAACTAATCCTTTCTTCCTTAAATTGCTTTTGTCAGTTGTTTTTTGTTGTTGTTGTTGTTTTTATCACAGCAACACAAAAGAAATACAAACAAAAATGTGCAGCCTAGGCATATATTCTGTTCATTCACAGAATTTAGTGTGAATCTCATTGAAAAGGTGATATTCAAATCTCTGAAAGTTCTGTTTATTTCAAAGAAACATGGGTACATGAGAAACACCTACCTGCAACAAAAAAGAAGAAAGTATAGACATACACGTGTATAATATAGACATACACGTGTTTTGCACGTGTAGGAGTATGTCTGTGTCACTCTTGGCAGATAAAAATTGACTTATAAAAACCAAAAACCAATTGGCTAATAAGTACTCAGTGACTGACCATATATCAGAACTGACCTAGATTAAATTATAAGTAACTGAAACACAGAATAAAAGGTGAAAGCCAATAGGAGAAAATAAGACAATGTACCTTATAGAGGCTATTGACAAGCAAGTAAGGGATTTTTTTGCCAATGAACTAAAATAATAGACACTAATCTTTTGTTCCAAATGTTCAAAAATAATCATAATTTGAAACATACAAGAAAATTATATTTTTCAATATCAAACATACCAAGATGTATTTTGTGCTACAAAAATAAATTGTTAGAGAATAGGGCAATAATAACATTATATTAAAATTTCAGGGCTAGCCAACCTCGTTTTCACTATATGATTATAAATTATTTTTCTTTTTCAGAGACTCCTGATAAATGACACTCTTCATAGCAAGATTAGTCAAGAAAACTAAATAAAACTAGATTTTAAAAGAGGAATTTTTTTCGTTAGGAAAGATTGCATTAAGCCTGCATAGAAAGAATTTAGATGGACTAAGAAAAACCTATGAATTTATCCCAAAGGCTATATGAAAGTCTACTAGGGTGACATGCGGAAAGTTGGCACATAAATCTTTAGGCAGAGTCTAAACGGAGTAAGGAAATGTGTAAATATAGATTACAAAATCAAGAAGCATTCCCAACTATCTCCAGTGTGTCTTTGGACACACTAAGTTTATGAGAACTTAGTTTGCAAAGGAAAGTGGGTAAGTAAATATCAAATAATTATGTTGCTTTAACTGCCTTGTACAGAGAAAAGAGTAATCATATTCCTAGGATAATGGCCAGGCTGATTTGAATGAGGATAAAGACATTTCCTGGCTGGTTTGGTTGTTACTTTGGTTTTGTTTCAGAGCTGATATCATGTCAGTGGTTCTCACCCTAGAAGATTTCAGTTCTTACTCTGCTTGATCGAAAGCAAAAAGTATTAGACAACGGGGAAGGGGACAAGATTAACTATGCTAGACTCTCTTGGGTATTCTAATACAAGGAGACCTGCCCCACTGAAAATGCAGCTATGGATTCTTTTAAGAAACACTGATAGGAAAAAAAGATGGTTCAGCTGGTAAAGTGCTTGCTGCTAAGCCTGATGACCTAAGTTCAAACCTCAGGACCCCTATGGTAGAAGGAAAGAAACCATTCCCACAAGCTGTCCTTTGACCTGCACATACATGCCATGGGAATGAGCTCAGACACATCGAATCAGGCACAAACTTTTTATTGAGTTATTGTTTTATTAGTTATAAGTGTTTGCATATGGAAGGGAGTCGTTGGTGATATTATTTCCCTAGTGACAAAGTGTTGTTTAAAATATATATTATATACAATCATGCAAAACGTGTATTTTGAATGATGAGATTGAAATGGAAAGAAAAATACAAAGCAAACTATGCAATGTCTCTTAATGGTTCAGAAAAACAGAAGCCCAAACACTTAAAAAAATGTCTGAAATATATTGAACTGTCTTGTTCTGAGTCTAACCAGTCTGAGAACAATCATAAACAAACATCATGTCTGATCAGTGGCCTATCCATCTGCAACAAAAGGACAAGCCCCTTTGAACTACATTTGACTCCATGGTTTTTCTGCAGTGTTTCATCTGTACTATTTGGGTTCTCACTTGGCTGACATCTGCTCTGCGTTTATTCATTTAGATGGAGCCCTCTCTAAAAAGTTGCGTGAATTCCCAGGTTGTATTTAAGACCATTCACTCTAAATGCAAACAGGTTATTTAATTAATCTCACTGAGTTATTGACTCCTGACCTTGAAAAAGTGAAAATATTTTTTTAAATCTTTGACTTGGAGTCAAAGAGGGAATAATTTATATCTAAACCAACCAGCAGAGACTTGAATAATTGCCCAGAAAGGAAAGAAAACTCTTCAACCCTCAGAAATCTATGTGAGGGGCTAAAGAGATGGGTCAGTGATTAAGAGCACATGAAGCTCTTACTGATAGAGAATTTTAGTTTGGTTCCTAGTACCCACGTCAGATGACTCACAACTGCCTATAACTCCAATGCCAAGGGATCTGATGCCCTCTCTGGGCTCCTCAGGCACTTACATACATGTGGCATGTTCTACTCTGGCTTCTAAGGACACTTGCCCTCATATCTGCATACCCACACACAGACATGCACACATGCACATAACTAATATTTTAAAATGTGTTTGAACAGATGAAGGTTAGTGACATGAAGGAATAGAACTCCACTGTCCTTGATTGGCTCACATGTTAACAAAGTTGGAAGCTGGTTCATAATAAAAATGTCTTCCACATTTCTTATTACTAGGTACTGTTTCTCCCTTTTTTGAGAAAAACAAATGTCTTCAGTTCTTTCCATGTAAGTTATGAAATATACTATAAATATCTTAGCCAGTAAGACTTACATTATATTCTTTGCTAAAATTTTTATGTGTATATATTCATATGAACCTGTGTCTGTGTGGGTGTGTGTACACATGCGCGTGGAAGCCAGAGGCCAGTGTCAGCTGTCTTCCTCAATTTCTCTCCACTTTATTATTTTAATTAACTTTTTGGGGTCATTTTGAGACAAGAGCTCCCTGTAGCTCCAGCAGGCCTGGGACTCTCCATGTAGATCAGGTTGGCCTTGGTCTCACAGAGATCCTACTGTGTCTGTCTCCCAATTGCTGGGATTAAGGGCATGCATCACCATGCCTGGCATTGGCACCCACCTTATTTTTGAGACAAGCTCCCTCCGTGGCCTGGAGCCCATTGCAGCAGTGTGTGTCTGGCTGATCAGGAAGCTCTGCACACCCACCTGTTTCTGTTGCCCCACCCTAGGGTTGCAGACACAGGCCACCAAGCCCAGAGTTTTGCATGGATGCTGAGGATGGGGACTGACGTTCTTATGTTTGTGACAAGCATTTAACTGACTGAGTCATCTCCCCAACCCCAAATTTATGTTATATTCTATGCAATTGTTACAAAATGTACTTAAGTGTCCTTCATAAATGTCACAGATTTAGAAAAGGAAATTCAGCTTACAATTTTAAATTACTACAAAACACGTCTTTAAAAATGGAAACTTGTTCAGTCAAAAGATATGCTCAGACCTCTGAATTGTGGTCAAATAGTAAGATGCCTGTAATTTATCAAAAGTCTCTTTCCAAATATAAGTGAATGTTAACTGTAGAAGTAAAACATCCTGAAATTAAATTTATAATACTGAAAAATTCAATTGCACATTTCAGTACCTCATCTTTTAAGGCTTGAATTACATTATTAATATAACTGAATGACTCTCTACTGCCACCTACAGGTAGTACCCAGATCATAATTTAATGGAAAAAAAAAAAACAGAAACCAACTAGAAGAGCTTGGAGGTGGCTCAGCTGGTACAGTGCTTACCTAGTATGCATGAAGCCCTGAATTACTTCCTAAGCAGAACAAAAACTGGGCATGGTGGTGCATGCCTGTAATCCCAGTACAACAGCACTCAGGAGATGGAGGTATGACAATCAGAAGTCCAAAATCATCCTCAGCTACAACTGAGCTACAACTTCAAGGTCAACCTAGACTTCAGAATGAGTTCCAGGACAGCAGAATAAGACTCTATCTCTAAAGATGGAAGGAAAGAGGGGAGGGAGAGAGAGAGGGGGAGAGAGAGAGGAAGGGAAGAGGAGAAGTATGCATATGAAAATCTCACAAAGAACCCCTAAAAATAAATAAAATGATGTGTACCTATAAAAAGAGTAAGAGAGAAAGTGAATGATGATATCCACAGAAAGAGAAGAAGAAGGGATGGAGGGAAAGAGGTAAACCAACAAACTCTATAGGAAATAAAGTGCAGTAGGTTCTGGGGGTGTGCCTCTGTGTGAGTGAGGGTACTGCATGTAAATGGGCGGGTAACAGAAGTAAAATACATTACTGTCAGAGTAAATCACAGTAACAATATCTAACTCTGTGCTCGTGCAGAAGGCAAGATGAAGCCCACACATCGACGGCCATCCTCACTCCCAGAATCTGTATCTACATTATCTTACACTGCTGAAGAAACCTCTCAGATGTGATTAGGAATCTGAAAGTGGGAAGATTTCACAAGAAAGAGAGACAGCATGAGGGTGACCCAGCTTGAGGAACACCTGAATGGCCCCTTTGATGATGGAGGGGCCATGAGCCAAGGATTATAAGAAGCCTCAAGAAACAGAAAAGGCAAATAGGTGGATTTTTCCCTAAAGCTCCTTAAAGGAATGCAGCTTTCCTGAAAACTTACAGTCCAGTAAGACCCATTTGAGACTTCAGATTTTCAGAATGTACAATTAATTTATGTTGTTTTAAGTAAATTATGCAAATTTATTACCACAGATATGAGAAACTAACATATGTTATTATAAATAAGATAACCTTAAACATAAGCACATGGAAAAGGCGAAAGTAAAGGATGATAACTGTCTATTAAGTGAATTAACTAAAAGGAAACATGTGTCTGTATTAATGCTGGACAAAGCTGACTCACTTCCTATAAACAGGGGTATTTAATAAGTATAAATGTGGCATTTCCATGGGAACACATGGAATCTTAAAAATCTAAACTTAAAGGAAAAAAAAAACAGAGAACTATAGGAGTCTGATTAAAAACACTGGAGATTTTAAAAGCTTTCCCTCAAGAACTGAAAGAATAACAGATAAAAAAAAAAGCCTGAGAAGGAGCAGATTAGAAAGTTCAGGGAGAACACAGAGCCACGCTGCCAGCTCAGGACACACAAGTTTCAGCACATATAAAACAAGTCCAGAATACTTTCAATTGGCTTATTAAAAAAAGAAAAACAATTAATCCCAAAGGATTGAGTCAAGGAGATTATCTACTCTGTCCCCTCTAGAATTAATTTTGAAAATCCAGGATAACTAGAAGAAGCTACAAATAGTCCAAACATTGAATCATAAGTGTCTGAAGAGGGCAACAGGAAAATGTTCCTTATAAAATACTTTAGGGTGGAGGCTGGAGAGATGGCTCAGTGCACTTGCTGTTCTTGAAGAGGACCTGAGTTCCATTCCCAGCATCAAGTCAGGCAGTTTAAAACAGCCTGCAAATCCAGGTCAGGGGATCCAGTGCCCTCTTATGTCACAAGGACATATTCACAAACAGACAGACAGACACATGCACACACACACACACACACACACACACACACATACACTTACACACTTTTTTTAATCTTAAAAAATAGAGTGAAGAAAAATGAAATATAATATATCAACATATATAGAATACAGCTGGAACAGTGTTCAGAGGAATATTTTGGTTTTATATATATGGGATGGTATACAATTATCCAAGCGTCTTTATTAAGGAAGAGAACAGAAATTAAAACTTAAGAAAGTATAAGGAGACAATAACAAACATATATCTAAGTGCAACCATGTCACACAGTGCACAAGGAGGCCAGAAGGGGGAGCCAAATCCCCTGGAACTGGAGTTACAGGTTGTTAGCTGCCAGGAGGGTGCTGGGAACTGAATCCAGGTTCTCTGCAAGAACAGACAGGGATCCTAAGTCACTGAGTCACCTCTCCAGGCTCCCCAAAATAGTTTTTAAATATTTTATATGTATTTGTACTATGTGTGTACTCTACATTTATGAAGGTGCCCTTGGAGACCATATGGGGTGTTGCATCCCCTAGACTGGAGTAACAAGTGGTTGTTAGCCACCATGTAGGTACCTGGAATAGAACTTAGATAAGAGCAGTAAGTGCTCTTAAAAGCTGAACAGTTTCTCCTGGCTCATTTAAAATCTTTTTTTAAAAAACAATCTAATTTAGTAAGGCTGAGGGAGAATAATGGAAAACATAAAGCATGCATATCAGAAATTAATGAGGTGTAACACACACACATAAGAGAGTATTATGAACAAATTACAGCAATAAATCAGTCAACCGAGATAAAAGGATAAACTAAAAAAAAACATAAATTACTAAAATTTATATAAAATTATGAAAGCTTAAATCCATAATTTAAAATCTTTCTACAAAATCGGGGTTAATGGTAAATGCCTCTAAATACTTAAGGGAGAAGCAGTACCAAACTTAAACAAAAAGGAGTATCCTTTATGGAATAACTAAAGTTTATTTTTGAGGCTAGGATAATCCTGATACTGAAACCTTAAAAGGATATTAGAAGAAAGAAAATTTGAAATCATTATCACTCATGCACAAGCATAATAAAAAAATTAGCACAATTTTATCAAATTAAATGCAACAATAATATATCAAAACAAATGATACCGCAAGATCATGTGGCTTTTATTCTCAGAATGCAGGGTTTGTTTAACCCTCATGAAGCATTGATAACATATAATTTTCAAATTTTACTCTATCAAAATTGTGTTATTTCCTCTTAACAGACACTGTTACGCAAAGGAGAAGAAAAATCTCATGAAATGAAAAATATTTCCAAACCATGGAGCCATCAAGGGCTTCTATCTGGAAACATAAGGAGGCCACATATGTAAATAATACTTTTAAATAGATCAAAGATTTGAAAACTTTACAAAAATGGACACATGAAATTATAAGCATATGAAAAGATGTGCCATGTTATCCACCATCAACGATTGTAAATCAAAACCTAAATGAGATATAATTTGTGTTAGTCAACCTTTTGATTGCTATGACAAAACATCCTAGATGAAAAAGGTGTGAAGGATACATCTGTGCTCATCATTTGACAGGTTTCTGTCCACAGCCACTCCTCCTGTTTTCCTTTGTTTCAGGGAAGGTAAAATATCATGGTGGGCATGTATGGTGCAGGAGAGATGGCACAGATGTTAAGAGCATGTGCTCTTCCAGAACACCTGCGGAGAGATGATTAGTGGCCTGGAGTGTTGAGAATGGCCATGAAACCCAGGAAACCTCCCCACGAGGGCAGCAGGAGTCTGGCTACACGGTCATCCTCTCCAACCTCTACGCCTGTAACATTTAACCCAGGTTTAGATTCTCCATAGATAAGTTTCTGATTCCCCATCTCTGCCAGAGGCTTCTTGTAAATGATCCTACAACTGCATAGGAAGAAAAATCTCTGCCTGAAATGACATGTCACTTAAGATAATCCCCCCCCCCATTTTGACTGCCCAAACCCTTGCCTGCCAAAAAACCCTATATAAGTGTTCCTCCTCTCTACAATAAATGAGCTGTCCACTGACACAGTCTCCCAGGTCTTCTTTCCTGTGGTACTCACTGAAACCCAAGACCCCATTCCCCACCTGCCTTCCCACCATCTGGGTCCCTGCAATAGGAGCCATGTGCAACTGCTTCCTCAAAGCCATGTGTGACAGGTGTGGGAAGAAACCGACAAAGACCCAAGTTCAGTTTCCAGCACTCACATCAGGTAGCTCACAACCACCTGTAACTCTAGCTCTAGAGGATCTGATACCCTCTTCTGGCCTCTGAGGGTACCTGCACACATGTTGCATCCACACATGATACATATATATTTAAAAAAATTAAATAATTCCTTTTTAAAAGTCAGACATTCACTACTATATGATGCATCAATTTTTCTCATGTAATATCTATTCAAAAGAAATGAACACATCCACCCCCACAAAAGGCCATACATCCATATGTTCATCAAAGCATTATTCATAAGAGCTGCAAAGTATAAACAATACAAATGACTTTCCCATGGTAAAAGGATGGTCAAAACATGCTATGTGCAAGCAATAATAGAACACTTCTCAGCACTGAAAATGAGTTCACTCCAGATTCATGCAGTAGCAAGAATGGATTTCTAAAACATCCTGAAAGAGAAAGAAGCCTAACATAAAAAGTCGTTTCATGAGTTTATTTATATAAAAATGTTGAGACAGGCAGAACAACTACAATAGGGAAAAAATCAGTGGTTGCTTGGGTTTGGGATGGGGACTTACAATCACAGTGGAATTAAAGAATAAAATAATCCCAAAGAAATCTGCTTTGACTTAAAATTTATGTCTTTATAATATTTGTGAACTTATTATATGTGCATGCATGTATGTATGTGAAGGGATGCATGATTGCTGTGGCAGGCATGTATCAAGGTGCTTGTTGGGAGGTCAGAGGACAACCTGTGGAAGTCAGCTATCTCCTCCCACCTGTGTGGTTCCTGAGGATCAAAGTCAGGTTGTCAGGCTCGACAGCAAGTGCTTTCATCCACTGAACCATCTTACTTCCCCTTGTTTTAACTTTTAAAATTATTGTGATATGGGTTTAGATAAGCCATTTTCATGAAGATATACAATGCACTTAGAGCACATCTTTCATACCCTACTGCCTTCTGTCCTCGCTGCCCTCCCCACCCTTGCTATCTCATTACTCCTCTTTGTTCCTCAGTTTCCCTTCCACTTTCATGCCATCTGTACATATATTTTTTCATGCTATCTGTAAAGTCTAGGACTCACAAATGAAGGAAAGCATGTGATGTATGCCTTTCCAAAACTGACCAAATGGCTCAATATAATCATCTACAGTTGCATTCCTTTTCCTGAAGATGACATAACTTTATTCTCCTTTATACATCACTGTTTTTGTAAACCATATTTTCTCTGCCCATTCCTTTACTGATGGACACCTAACTATATCACTTCTCAGTATTTACCAAAAAAGCTCGAAGTCAGTATATCACACCAATACGTGTTGACTGCAGCACGATTTACAATAGCTAAGAAGTGCTACCTACCTTACTGTCCAACACCAAAGAATTATTTAATAGACTTTAATTTCTTGTACAATTTTAAGCGAAACTGAGAGGGAGGTAGAAAGTCCTAATCTAAACCCCCTACACACACACACATACACACACACACACACACACACACACACACACACACACACACGTACACAGCCAGTACTATTTATAGCTTATAGGACAGTGGTATAATCTGAAACTATTCTTCAAAAATGGATGTATTGGAAACTTAACATCCAAATTTACATGTTTAATTCCATTGGAAGATGAGGTATGCGGAAGGTAATAAGGGACAGATGAGGTCATGAGAGTGGGTCCACATGGGATACTGTAGCTTTCTAAGGAGGGGACTTTAAACCTTCAGTTTGTCTCACATATGAGGTTTCCACCACAGTTTGATGTCTGAGAATGTCCTCATTAGAAGCTAAGTAAACCCCAACATCTTGCCCTCAGACTTCCTTTATAAATTAATCAATCTTCAGTACTCAGTTATAGAAAAAGAAAGCAGATTAAAACAACTTGTAACAATAAACGACACATCACCACCCAAAGTTTGGAATTCACATTAGGGCTTTCTCTTGGAACAGTGCAGTCTGTAGCTTTGACAATTATGTCCATCACTGTGATACGAATCATATCTGTTTCACTGTCCTGAGAATACTCTGTAGTAATCCTTCCATTGACCACTTCCTTTCTTTCTTCCCCATCTCCTACCAACCACTAATCTCCCTAGCACATCCTCAATCTTGTTGTTTCTAGAATGTCAACAGTGCAAATTATTCAACAAATTGACTTCTTAAGACTGGCTTCTTTCACTTAGTAACACACATTTGATTTTTTCCAAAAAGTGCCTTTTGAGAAGTAAAAGAAGTGTTTTAACTCAGTGTTCTGACATGAAAGAGTTAGATGTCATTCGTGATCAGGAAAGTACAAATGAAATGTATGATGAGATCCCACTTCATTCCACTGGTGTCAAAACCACAGAAATAACAAAGGCTGCCGAGGACACAGAAACTGAAACCTTTACTCACTTCTGGCAGGAATCAGAATGATGCTTTGGAAGCTTTCTGACAGTTCTTCAAACAGTTAAACAAAGGTACAGATGATATAGCAATTCTGCTCATATACAGATGAGAATTGGAAACAGACCCATAGAAGATTTGTGTGTGAATGTTTCCATTAGCAGCAGTCACATTAGGGAAAGGCAGAAACACACTCTCAGCCAGTGGGTGAACAGAATGTGGCAACCCATGCAACAGAATATTAATAGACGACAGAAATAGATGAAATGTGACTACCTACCAATGAACACACACAAACTCTGAAAATACTATGTAAGGCAAAGGAACCAGTTGCAGAAGTTTACAAATTATATCACTATTTATATGGTGTTTCCCAAGTAGGTAAATCTACACATTCGTTAAGATGAGGAGTGCCTAGGACAGAAGAAAGCCAAGGGGCTGTGACATACAGGGAGTGACTGTGATACATGAAAATTTTCTAAATTTTATAGGGCAATGGTTGTATAAATCCTTGAATATACTAATATGATTGAGTTTTAAGATTTAAAAGGATGTATAATATAATATGTGATTTCTTACCTCAATAAAGTTCATACTTGAAAATCTGTCATTTGGGGCTGGAGAGATGGCTCAGCAGTTAAGAGCAGAGGCTGCTCTTGCAGAATACCCAGGTATGATTCTCAGCACCCACAGGGTGACTAACAACTGTCCAAAACTTAAGTTCCAGGGCATCTGAAAACCTCTTCTGACACCAGAGAGCACTGCACGAAATGGGTGCACTTACACACATGCAGCAATCCTTACTCACGCATATAAAATAAAACTAATGCAACAGGAACACAAAAGATCACAAATGGCCAAAGCATAGAGAATATGAGTCTACAGAGTGTGAGTCCTTGGACAGTCCTTGGAGTCCTTAAACTCTATTCACCTAGGGTTCGGGGACTTCTATGGCAGAGGGGGCAGAAAGATTGTAAGAGTCAGGGAAGAGGTACACGACCATATGTAAACAGAGCCCTAGAGGCTCCTGCGCCCTTGCTCATATGAACTCACAGCAAAGGGTTCAGTATGCACAATACCCAAGCAAACTCAAGCAGACAAAAAACCAGCACATAACTGTGGAAATGGACAGCAGGCTCCAATCTCAGCAGAAGAATTATTGGCAACTGATGACTGCTCAGAAAGAAAGAACTGATTTTCTTAAAGGGAGGGACTCTGAATAGGCTGAATAGAGCCAGGTGAACGAACTTGCACTGAGGGTCATCTGGGGACACTAACTAGACATGATAGGCCTTAACACAAATGACAGAATATATGAATTTCAGTGAGAGTTGTGCCAGTAGAGAAAGGGGCACAAAGATAATTAAGATGTCCCTATATGAAATGCACAAAAATTCAAGTAAAATTGCAAAATAATATTCCTTTAATCTGCTGTTCTTTTGTCAATGAAATCAAGTCAAAACGTGGCAGTTAAAAGTCACTGCCAAGCTATGATCTCATGGGGACCCTGTCTACTGACATGGTACAGTATACATGGTTCCTGCTTTGGTTTGTGAGGGGTGTTGGGAGTCCTGTGAGTTTCTAGATCATCTGTCATTACTTTGATTAGTCCAAATTTTTCCCTTTTCTTGTTTCTTTCTCCTTATCATCATTACAAATGCTGTTTCCCATGCAATGTCACCCTTTCTGGAACCCGATGCCTGCCTGAGATGGCCATGTCAGAGACCACACATCCCTTTAGCTCCCCAGTAGCCAAATGCTGGACAATGGATACACTTTCCTCCTCCTTAGACTCCACCATATGTGTATTGGTTACTTTGCTTGCTGCTATGATAACTACCTGACAAAGACAACTTATGAAAGGAAGGGTCTATTTTGGCTCACAGTTCTAGGATATAGTCTAGAGTGTTAGGTAAAGCATGGTGGCAGGAGTGTGAGGCAGCTGGTCCACTGAATACATAGTCAGACAGTCTAGAGATGAATGCTGATGCTCAGTTCACTTTCTCCTTTTTATTCAGTGCCGCAGCCTAGAGGATGGTGCTGCCCACAGTTATGGCACATCTTCACTCTTCAACTAACTCACTCTAAACCCCCTAACAAACATGCCTAGAGAATTGTTCCTAGGTGATTCTAGAGTGATTCTGGAGCCTGTGGAGATGACAGTCAATCTTAACTATCACAATACCCAGTACATTTCCTCTTGTGAGTGTTCCCCCTGTTTCCCACCTCCCTCTGTCTTCTGCACTGTCTGACTCTGAATCTCTCTGATAGACCTGGTTGTCTTTCTATTGAGAGGTAATCTCTAGAGTTTTCAGTGTCATGGGGCTCTTACTGTGACATGATTTTGCTTGCCCTTTCTATAGATTTGTATTATTTCTTTGAAATACATGTAGATAGATTTGGATTTGGGTAGACATGTTATCTAATTGGAACCTAGAAACTTGAAGCAGTATTTTCACTCCTGCCAATATGCTAACTATCATAGTAGAAATGAGTATAAATTACAGTCCTTGAAATCTCTAAGGACCTTCATCTTTTCAGGGAGAAAATGTTTCAACACAGACAATAAGAAACAAGAATTGAAGCAATATGTAATAGAAAACTCCATTACCTACAGAAAGTGTAAATGTTATAGATATTCGCAATAAAGGTGGAGATCACCGTGACTTAAAGTATTGATAAAAGCGTCGTAAAAAAGGCAGGATTGTACTTTAACTTCTCAGAAAAAAATGATGTGTTACAAAATTTAAGCCTGGGTCTTTTTAACAGTATCTACTTCAATAAATGTGATGAGATACTATTTTAATATTTTTGAAATATCAAATATAAAGGTTTATTCCCTCTGCATTTCTGTATATTCTCCATTCTTTCCTCCATTCAATCAATGGGGCTGATTATTTGTGGGAAAACATAATTTATCAAAAGCAGAACTGGGAGGAGTTTCGAAAACCTAGTCCTCAAAGGATCCCAGGGCAAAGAGAATATATAACTCAAGGTGGGAAAAGCCCCTGGTGCTTGGAGGCACAGAGAGTTAGCTCCAAGGGTGAAATTAGACTCTGGAAAGACCCAGAATGCACAGCATCTTTCCCAAGACTTTAAAGATGTCTCATAGATGGGGGATTAAAAGAGTATAGGCTCTCTCTCTAAGGGGCCATCCTCATGTCCACTTTATAACCTAAGGATCCCTGGTTCAAGGAACCACACTTTCTGTGAAGAGCAGAGGGAGATAATGAACATATTCCTCACTCTCTAAACTGTCCCCCAGACAGTTTAATGTGTCCACCTTAACTTTGTTCTTTTTAGATACAAAAGCCAATCTTGGAAATGGATCCAATTTCCTTACATTATATCCATCATTTCTAATTCTTAGTAATATAGTTAATCACTCTTACTCTTGTGAATTGAAGTTCCCACCTGCCTCTGAAATACTGCATCTACGTTAAAGATTCTACAGGGCTGAGTGACTGATTAGAACTTCTGTGAGTATGGAGATTTAATGTCGCAGGTCCAGAGCTAAATTATTTTTGGCTATCTTTAGCCCTTAAAGGTATTTATTGTTAATCTCTGTATCTGACCTTCTTCATGACTATAGGGAAAAAATCCTTTTTGGAATATACACACAGACCCCAAGCTTCCACCACAGAGTCACTATGAACGTCATCTGACAGTATCTGAAGTGAGGCCCACAGTCGAGGTTTTCCCCATGTTGCTGTAACCTACTCCCTGATGTTTCCACCATAATGTACTCAAACAGTGCTTTGGTTAATGATTTTCTTTGTTCTGTTTCTACATATGAAGCTGTTACCACATTGGAACATGATGTTTGGGGTAACTTGAGTCTGTGTTCCTGGGTCACTGATCACTCATTTCTGCCTTCAGAATAAACCACCTCTTTCCCTTTGATATAACAGCTATGTTACTGTTTGTATGTTAACAGCCTGTAATGTTCTTTTTATTTGTGCCTCCAACTCAGCACATGACCAATACATAATAGGTACAGAATGAACTTATTTATTCAGAACCATATGTATTTATTCAGAATAAAAACAGCCTATCAATCATCAGCATTTTATGATGGGGAAATCCCAAATAAACCTTTGATTATATAAGATTACTTTTTGCTGAAAACTAAATGTAGAAATAAATGACCTGGAAGTAATTTCAAAAACTTTAAAATTCAAATGTTTATAATTTTAATTATTCAATCTTGTTAGTTATATCCCTTTAAAAAGTGGTTTTAAATATCCTTACACCTCCAATTACCTAATTTTGTACTGAATATGCAAATCTAGAGGTCATTTGATTTAATAAACACATTCCACCTAATCAACAGCATAGTAATACAGTTAATCTAAAGCTAAATTTCAATTATGAATTATAAACCCTAAGCTCTGTTTCTTGATTGCCTGGAAAAAAATAAGTCTGTAAATTTCCAACAGAAAAGAGAAAGCCTATCTGGAAGGAACATGTTTTAAAGATCCATTTCATTCAAGCAGGTAAGGTGAGAGCAGATGTGTGTTTACTCTAAATAACTATCCCTATGTAAAAGAGTGATTCATAAATACCTACCACAGGTAAGATGGTTAACTCTGAGCCTGCTGCACAACTTAGGCTTCTTACTCTGAGTCATAAAACTTAAGAGACCTGAGGTTTATAATCACAGCATGCACTTCAGCAGGAGCATCCGTCCCGCTTCACTTCTGAGAAATTAATTTGAATTGAGGAGAGAACGGTCTCTCCTCTCAACTGATAGCGCTCACACTTTATTCTAAGCATGTTTTCTCTGAAAGAAAAAAAATCAAATATACAGGTTTTTTTTCCTATGCTAAGATATACATCATCTGACATTTCTATTTCTTTAAAAATTAATTTGTGTGACTTTAACAGCAACAGATTGTGTTATTTCACATTGTGACATTACTATTTGAGTAACTATCTCAAAGAGCATATCCAAAAGAAAAATAATTAAAAAGTCCAAGCTCATTTGCAGTTAATTGTTCTGTCAGACCACTACTATTAACTTCTACGTGGAATCAAGTCACATCCGAGGAAGTCTTTCTTCACAAGTGTGAGTCATTGTGTTCTGCTCTTATGACTAATACAGTGATACGATGGTTTTAAATTTTTTCATTACATTTGCTTATTTAGTTATTGTCTGTGTGTCCATATGTTCACATGCATGCCATAGTGTGCCTTTGATGGTTAGGGGACACCTTGCAGGAATCAGTTCTTTCCTCCTGTCCCATGGGTCCTGGGATCTATCTCAATTCTTCAGGCCTGGTGGCAAGCTCCTTGACCAACTGAGCCATCTTACCAGTCCATGGGCAACTTTTCATACAAGTGTCTACTGTACTTTGCCAATATTCCCCCCAAAACCCCAGATCCTTCCCCTTATTCCTCCTTTCCAGCCCCTATACTATTGAAACTAATGTTCTCCAGACAATTTCACTCCTAATTCCATGTCATAGGTGCATATATATTCAATATCTATGGTATCTAGAAACCACAAGTGAGAGAAAACATGATACTTGTTTTTCTGAGACTAGCTTAATTCGTTAAATGATAATCTCTAGTTCTATCCATTTATTTACCTTCATGACTTTCTCCTTCTTTTTATGGCTGAAAAAATTCCATCATGCACGTAAAACACATTTTTCTTATCTATTCCTCTGCTGTTGGACATCTAGGTCCATAACATAATTATCATGAATAGTGCTTCAATAACCATTGATGTGCAAGTGTCTCTGTGATATGATCACCTGAAGTCCTCTGGGTAGATACCCAAGAATGAGGTATGTAGGCCACAGGATAAATCTTTTTTTTTTTACACCCGTTCTTCTTGGGCAGACTCATTCATTGAATCCCAGAACTGAAACAAAAATGCTGGTGCCTTCAATGCATCTATGCAAAGCTGGTTCACTTCATCTATGCTAGGTTTCATAGCTGTGCCCTCTCACTGGCTTCTGCAGGACCCTCTCTTATCATCACACTCTCCTTTCTCCTTTGTATCAGTCAGTTTAGGCTAAATGGTACATCAACAAACGAGCCACCATCATAGTCTCTCCTGATCATAAAGTTTCTTTCTTAAACATTGTAAATATTCATCAAAGAACTGAGAGTCAGGTTGAAAGGGGAGCCTCTGACTGACATGTCACCCTTAGTCCAAGGGTGTATGCAGCTCAGAATGGCTATAAATGCAGTCTGGCACCAAAGTGCAAACAAACTGAAAATATGATGAGATATTTTTGTGGTATTATTGATACTCCACTGAGCAGTTCTCAAGCATGAATTCGCAATACTCTGCCACAGTGACAAAAAGTTGGGGCATTCATGGAAGGAGATATCAGTCTAGGGACAGAGGAGAAAGGATAACTGGACTCATACATGGCTCTTGAAATGTCAAACTGGGAAGATCACCTGTAATTACCTCTCCTATTTTAAAGTCTCTTGACCACAATATACTAGGAAGATGCCTAGGACAAAGGAGAAGACATTTCTAATAATGCAACAAGAATAAAGAAGCAATATGACTACCTACTTACCATACCACGCCTTCTAAAACCACAAATCTTCGTAATTGTCAAGGAGAACTCCAGAGTCAACTATTAATCTCCAAAGGACTTTGAATTTGGTCATCCAGGAAGGCAGAAAGACCAGCCAGGAGTTTCCTTTTGTAATCTTACAGTCCAGGCATGTTTTACAAAGCTACTTCTTCTAAACCAACAGAAAAAAAAAAAAAAAAAAAACTATTTAAAAATCCAAATTGTCCAATCCTACCAGTAGTCTCAGAAACAGCCACAGTGCCAGAACACCGGGTAATTTACTTTTGGCAAACAGAAAAGAATAATTTACACCTGAAAGGCTGAAAAGAGAGGGCTTATGAAAAAACTGTCAAAGCTCATAAAATGCTGGTACTTAATCAAAAATAGTCTATACAGATAGAAAGGGGAAAGCATTCTAACCCAAGGCTTCCCTTGAAGAAAAAGTCACCCTACATCATTTTTAAAGTTTCTTGGATTTCTATTTCAGGAAGTTTTGAGGGTTTTCAGTAAAACTGGATTATGAATTCCTTCACTTTCTGAAAGTTTACCTTTTTATTTATAATCATTCCAAATATAAGCTCTCAAAATATCTTTTGTTAAAATCAACATCCAGCCTGGCCCATTTGGCGAGTTTGAGATAAAAGTAAAAGACCCTGTCTCAAAGCAACACGTTCAATGGTACTTAAGGGTGGACACCCAAGTTGTCCTCTGGCTTCCACACATAGCACACAGGTGCAAGTGCACCCTCACACATACGAGCATACACAAAGATATCTACCAAAAATCCCAGTGGTTTTCAATTTGTTATAAGCTAAAGAATTTTTTACATCTAAGTCCAAAATATATGTTGACAATCATTTTATATAAATTAGGACAGAGAGAGAAAGAGAGAGAGAGAAAGAGAGACCTAGGTAACACCTAGAAGAAACAGAACAATCAAGCAGGTAAGCAAACCGGCAGGACACCTGGACAGGAGGATTAAACAAGCTAAATCATGTAAAAGTAGGCAGCATATGAAATGCAAGTAGTTAAGTGGCTCTCTTCTGGAAGATAGTTGGGATACATAGCAGCAAAAGATACTGTGGGAACAACTAGAAAAAAATTTACATATTTTTGGTACTAAATTGCATAAAAATTTTATTTTGAAATTATAAATATATACATGTCTACAGACAGAAAGAAGGTGCTCTGACTTCTGCTGTGCACATGTGTCCCCCACAAGGACAATCACAGACACTTAATTAAAGATAAAATCTTTAAAAAAATTAATAAGATATATGAAAATGAAGGCAATTGAAGCAGGTACCCACTAAAGTTTTTAAACACCAGTGACATCTGTGTTTTGAAGCATATTACTGTTTGTTCTTATGTCTGTTCCTCGGCCTTATCGAGCTTTCTACAGTGCATCTGTCTGTTCTGTAATAATCTGAGACTGATCATTAATGGCTTTTCTTCCATGTGATTGAAGAAGTAAAACTTTAAATTACAGCCTTAAGTTGGTTTTCTGACTTTGTTAGATTCCTGTGTGTCTACTTCAGCTAATTTTCTTGTCTCTAAGTTATAGAGGAGAGCAGATACATAAAAGGCAGACTAAGTTGTCTTTACTGGTCGCTGGGCTAATCTAGCATACTGAATCTTAACAAAAACCATACAAGCTGGACATCCTCTTTTAGAGGTAAGAAAACAGGCTCTCAGGAGTTATCGAGTGCAGTTTATGAAAGCAGATTGGAAACTGACTGAGATGCTGTTACCCCACTTTTATTGAATTTCTTGACCTGGATCATAAGGCCTTTATCCCCAATCCCAAAGCCCTCTACTGAACTGACTGAATCTCAAGGGAACATTAAGGAGAATCACACAACAGAAATCTTCCATTCCTAAATATTCAGTTTACAAATTGGCCATTTATGTGTACTTGAAACAGAGCAGAGACATCTACAGGGAAATAAGAGTTTGGTGCAGTTTGAGTTTCTAAGCAAGGGAGTAGTAAAAACAATCACCTCCTGGAGCAGAGCGAGAGCCTCATCCCTTCTCTTTTGGGGACTTCAGACATGGTGGGTGGCCCCCTTACCCTACATTCCTCTGTGCTTTTGCACCCAAGAGCCAGGTAGCAGGACAGCAGCGTCATCACGGACTGGACCAGCTGCACTGCCCCATGAGCTCCCTGCATGGCCAGTGGAGCAGTGGGGCAGGTTGTAATGTGACACACAAGAAGAGCAGCTGATCTGAAGTGCCTCCCTCAGTGAGAAAGGATGGGCTTATCAAGACAGCACAGACGGGAACTGGAGAGTTCCACCGAATCCAGTGTAAAGACATCTTGACACCACTCAAAGTCAGCAACCACATCTCAGGGACTGTCATTCTGAACTTTAGCAGACTCCTGAGGACCAGACTCATATGAGGTACTACTCAGAAAAGACAGGTGGGAAGGATAACTAGATTTTAAATTTATTTTTAATTTTTATTGTGTGTCTGCACTTTCATATTCCTGTGTTCCCATGTACGCAGGTGCACATGTCAGCCAGAGGTCAACATCGAGTGTTTTCTTCAATTGCTCTTCACCTTATTTTTGGAGCCAGGGTTTCTCATTGAACCTAGAGCTCACTGACTGGCTAGACTGGCTGGCCAGCAATCCCTGGGGTATCTTCCTGTCTCTGCCTCCACAGAGCTGGGAGTACAGATAACCACCACCCCCACACTTGGCTTTTTAGGCAGGTGCTGGGGTTTGAATTCACATTTCTTATACCTGTGCAGCATACACTTTACCCACTGAGCCATCTAGCTAGGCCTGGAAGTAAAGAGGAACAAAGAAGAATGATGAAGGCAACCTACTGAGATTCTATCTGCTACAACTGAACTGAAGTGAATTGTAAAATCAGGTCAGCAAGCAAGAGGAAAATATGAAAAAATAACATGTATTTTTCCTCTTAGATATATAGCTTAAAATATATTTTATCCCTGTTTAGAGAGCCATTGAATGTGATCGTAACCTGCCTTGTAAATTGAACTTCACAGCACCACGAGTGGGGAGAGTTTAGCAAATATTTCATCTTGATGACAACTTCATACTCTAAGAGTAAAAAAATGTATCTTGTGTATAATCCCTTTAAGTTCATAACTAAGTATGAACAGATAGAAAACACATTTAAGTTATCTTTATTACATTTAATATATATTTATTTAAAAATATATGTTAAATATTCAGATACATTTATAAAAATATTAGGAGATATTTATTTAAAATTAAGTTTCAATTTCTGTTGTAGTAATACTTTCTTCTTGAAGGAATGAATTAACCAAGAATATTAGAGCTTATTTCTGTTTCCAATTTTCTTCTTTTCACATATTTTACAAAATATAAAACAAAGAACAGAGTCCACAAAATAAATATTGTCTCTTCAATGACTTAAGCCCTTTAATATCTTATATTAAAAAAAAAAACCTGTGGCAGCCATTTCAGCAATACAAAAACTGTTGTGTGAAAACAGAAAATGAACTGGGTAAAAAGACAGCCCAAGTAGAAAGACTGTTCTCAGGCTCACAGAGGTCTGTGCTCAAAACTGTTATTTGTAAAAGCTCTATTCTGATTACTTTTGTTTTGCCCTAAAGAGTACTTTAATATGCAACTGGAAATACAATTTCTGAATGACAACATTTTGTATGAATGGCAACAACAGAAAGCACAAGGTGCAGAGTGCCACTGCAGTGCGAGTGGTGCTGGAGATTCCTCTTCGAAAATGAAATTTTTTCGTCATGCCACACTTTGCACCCCTTTGCAGCTCACACTTAATATATTTATCATAAATAGCATCTATTAGCCAGTGAGCTCTCTAGAAGAAATAATTAAGTCCTGGCTTCTATGTTTCCTAAAGAACTGATAACTTTAGATAACAGGTTTGCTGGAATAAAAGCGATGGAGATTTGGGAGCAAACGGACTGGATTACTGGCCCCAGAGCTCCGGGCCTTGGCCTCAGCCTTAGTCTTTACTCCCCTCTCTGGGGCAGAGAGCTGATTCCTGAAAACTAGGCTTCATGCTCCCTGCCAATTGGCTTCAGGTTAACTTCTTTAAATGGGAAGCCCTTCTTCCCTCCCTCCCTCCCTCCCTCCCCTCTGTCCTCTTCCATTCACGTCCCCCTCCCCCTTGGCCTCTCTCTAGCATTTTCAGCAATAACTGCAACTTCATGCTCCAGGAGCCCCTGACCACTTCCCAAACCCCAGGAACACTGACTCTATACCATCGTCTCTTTAATTTTCAGTTCCCAAAAAACATGCTTCAAAAGAGCACCTCTCTTAAATCTTTCCATTAAACAACTTGGTAAATACTTTCTTGCTTAGCATAGTTCATTTTGACATAAGAGACCATGCAGATATATGCCAAAATTTTTCTCCCTCCACCAAAATTAGCCATTAGCCCTTTCACTCACAGGGCATGCAACAGGCATAAGTGACAGGGGAAAATACCAGAGAAGTGAATGGAGAAAAGACTTAGTGTATTAATTATTTAAATGCGTAACACTAAACAGGGAATGCCCCAGGTAATGGGGCTACACAGATGAGAAAGAGGTTCACACCTGCCCTGCCTCCGGTGACTGTGGAAATGGATCAAAGGACAGTCTCAGGAAGTCACATAGATGAGTCTGCTTTCCTAGGGATGTACAGTGAGCTCTGCTGTGACGCTTGTTGGAAAAGCATGAAATTGACATGTTAGGGGACAATTTGAGCATAACAGGATTCTGTGTTGGCTTATTCAGCAATTTCTTCCATGAGAAACACTATGTAAACATACAAAACCATTAATGTCTAGAACGGGAACAGATAGCAACATGCAGATGGGGCACTGATCCCCATAATTCACACCAATCTGCTGTTACAGCTTACTGCAACTTTCAGACAGATAAATCTCCTCCAACCTTTCACTGCTCACAAGCAGCAGGCTTTCTCAAACCCATTTCTAGATGGCAAACTTCACTAAAGTAGAACACTATATTTAATGAAGATTTAGACATCTCTTAACCATTTTCCATGCCAAAAAATTGCTAGACCATTTGTGTTGGTTTAATTTTGTTTGGTTTGTTTAATTTTTTGAGACAGGATCTCAAATAGCCCAGGCTGTCCTCCAGTTCCCTTTGTAAACAAGGGTGACCTTGAACTTGAGATCCTCTTGTTTGTACCATTCCTCCCAATGCTAAAATTATAGGCATGAGCCAACATGTCTAGTTTATACAGAGATAGGGATGTAATTCTGGCCTTTGCTCTAGGAACTGAGTGGCATCCCCAGCACCTTGTTTTAGTTTTTTTATATTTTATTTTACCAGTCAGTAGTAAAGTTTTTGAATGTTAGGACCCTGCTCATTTTTTTCCAAAAACATTTTGAATTTTCCATGTGTAATTTTGTACAGCATACGGGTAACATGATGAAGCAAAACAAATTAGCCTTTGAAGGGAAAAACAATACTGATTCATACAGGAGAGAAAAAGGACAGAGGCCACTGGCCTGGACAGCAAAAGGAAGGCACAGTGGGAGGGAACTGGAGGAAGGCCAGGTAACGCACCTGGAGAACACAGTACAGAGTGTTGTGGATAAGATGAGGGAGCAGGCAGGGTCTGCTTGTGCAGTCTGCCAGGCATGGAAAATGGAGAGGGGCCAGGAAGGAGCTGGACACTTAACAAGTCTCCGAAAGATGTGGTAGGTGAGCTAAATGCAGTCATCTGTTGGAGTGTATGGGAGACTGATTCCAGGAACATGAGGATACCCAAATCTGAAGAGGCTCAAATCTTTTATGTAAACTGACATAGCACTTGCAGATAACTCGTGTATATCACCCCTGTATCCATCTAGATGATTTATCATGCATATGCAGTTGTCCTATTTTCCTTCCTGTTGCTATGAGAAAACTCTGCCCCAAAAAGGCAACTTTATGGAGGATTTATGTGGCTTATATTTGTGGGTCACAGTCCATCCTTGAAAGAAGTCAAGGAACTCAAACAAGAACTTGAAGCAGAAACTGTTGAGGAATGATGCTTGCTGGCTCACACTGGCCCATGCTTCCTTAGCTTTCTTATAAGCCCAAGCCCATATGCCTAGGGATGTTACTGCCCACAGTGGACCAGGCCTTCCTGCATTAATCAACAATGAAGACTACACCCATAGGCCAATCAGATGGAGCAAATTCCACAATGGAGGCTTTCTTCTCAGATGACTATGGGCTGTGTCAAGTTCACAGTTAAAGCTAACTAGGACAGGGGCTGGAGAGATGGCTCAGCAGTTAAGAGCGCTGGTTGTTCTTACAGAAGACCTGGGTTCAAATCCCAGCATCCACATGGCACATAAAAACTGTCTGTAACTCCTGTTTCAGGGGATCCAACACCTTCTTCTGTCCTCTGGGAGTGGATGACACAGGTGCATTTATATACATGCAGGCAGTAGACACACATAAAATAAAAATAATAAATGAAAATTAAAAGAAAATCTAACTAGGATAGCCATGAAAAGACAGCCTACTCAGTTATTACAGTGTATTATTTAGGCAATAAAAGATCTGTGAATGTTTACTACAGATGGCTTTTCCTCTAGTATTTTTCAGCCCAAGGTTGGTGGAATCAATGAAAACAGAAGGTGACAGTACATTGCCAGTTCCATTTCCCCAGTGATAAAAGGTAGAATAATTTGTTTTGTGTCAACGTGAGTAGGAGCTCCCACACTGATACATACATTCGCTTTTAATATGTATATTAAGAGCATGTCTACTTAAAATTTTTAAACTATTAATCTTGTACCATATGCATATCTAAAATCACATCACAAGGAAAGAACATTAATTTTGTTTCTTATTAGTTTAAATTTTTGAGACAGGGTCTAATGAAACAGGTTGGCCCTGAACTCACTATGTAGCTGAGGAGAGTCTCGGATTCCTGATCTTCCCGCCTCCACTTTCCAAGTGCTGGGGTTATAGGTATGCACCAACATGACCAGTTTATGTGGTGTTGGAACTGAACCCCAAAACTTCATGTGCACAGGACAAGCACTCTAAGAACTGAGTTACACTCCCAACCAACCGTCCTAGTTACTTTTACAGAGTTTTTTGCACTCACACGCTTACTTGGGTTTTCATTCTTTTCACACACATCACAAGCATTGACATAAATGTTGACCTTCACATTAGACATCCTCCTCTTGCCATTGATTAACTCTTTACTGTAGCTGGTGATAAGGTCCAGTCTCATATCTCTCCAAAACTGTCTCCTGTACTGTCAGAGAAGGGCATGAAAAGCCAGAGATGCCTCTGGTTTGACACATTCATCCAAAGAGATCAGGTTTGGGATGAAAAGCTAAAAGGTTTATCTAAACACTTGGTTTGAAAAGGTAAGCATGTTTAAAGATTTATTCTATTATAAATTGTGTCTATATGTCTGTAGGGAGGTATATGCAAATGTGTGCACTCAGAGACCAGAGGCATTAATCCCCTTGGAATTATAGGTGGTTGTGAGCCCTCTATGTAGGTGCTGAGAAGTAAACTCAGGTACTCTAGAGGAGCCATGTGTGCTCTTAAACAATGAGTGATCCCTCCAGCACCAAAAATTAAACATTTGAAAGAGAAACTTAGAGGAAGACTCTACAAGATGCTTGAATTGCTCATAGTCTGTCAAAAGGAGTCCTCTGCACTAAACATGAAAAATCAAGAGAGAAAGGAGATTATTGGGCACTCTACAGTTGGCAGAAAGGAAATCACATTTAACGGAAAGAGAACAGAGCTAAAGAAAGTCAGGTAAATGGGCAGGAACATCAACACAACATATGCACATATACATACATATATAAAGCCTGTGAAATGTTAGAAATGAGTTTAGACTCAATGTAATTTCAGTCTCAGGAGTCAGAGACAGGCAGATCTCCATAGGGCCAACTTGGTCTATACAGTGACTTCCAGGCCAGCCAAGGCTATCAAGACTGTCTCAAAGGAAAAGATGAAGGCTGGAGAGATGTCTCAGTAGTCAAGAGCAGTGGCTGCTCTTGCAAAGATCCCAGGTGTAATTTGCAGTACCCACATGGAGGCTAACAACTGTCCATAATTCCAATTCCAAAAGAATCTGACTCCCTCTTCTGACCTCCATGGGGACTGCATAATACGGGTGCACTTACACACATACAGGCAATACACTCATACATACACATAAAATAAAAATAACCAAAAAAAAAACTTTTTTAAAAGAAAGGAAGGAAGAGACAGGGGGGGGGGAGGAAGGGAGGGAGAGAGAAAAGGCTCTTGTATTATACGCTTCTAACTGATGACATTTTTTTTCTATTAAATCAGTTCACTGTTTAATCAGCATGCATGTCCCCATCTCCCCGACTCCCGCTATCCCTTCTCCTCCTTGTAGTCGCTCCCCTCATCTCTTTTTCTCTTTCACATCCCATGTGTCCTATTACCCAGCCCACATCCATCCTTGTCACCTATTTTTCACTCTCTCTTAGTCTCCTAGCTAGTGTTTTGGACTCTGCCCAAATTTACACATTTTTTTTTTCCGATTAGGATTCCTATACGAAAGATAGTTTGGAAGAACAATCTAAATGGACTAAAACATTGACATACTTTGAACATTTTACTTTTCTCCAAAAATCATATGATTTAACCTTACTTCTCAAGCAGCAGAGTTGGTAGATACAGCTTAATGGAACGTGTTAAGGACATGAATGGGTTAATGTCTACACAGGAAAAGTTTGTGAAAGTGGGTTGTCTCTTCTGCCATGTGAGGATATAATGCTCCTCTTATCTTGAGGGTGGTTGACCTGCCGGCTTCCAGGACTCTTTGAAAATAAACACAAGTTCTTATAAACTGTCCAATCTGGGGTATTCTATTCTAGCAAAACAAAACGTATTAAGTCTTTGTCTCTCTGTCTTCCTCTGTCTGTCTCTGTTTCTCTGTTTCTCTCTGTCTCTGTCTGTCTCTCTCTCTCTCTTTCACACATACACACACACACACACACACACACACACACACACACAGCATATCCAAGGTGTACAGGTCAAAATTTTGCAAGCCTACTCCTTCAACTCTGGCCTTCACATTTTGTCCAGATTTAGATCACGTTCCTTTTTTCTTCTGTAATTTCTCTACATTATATTCTGAACACATGACCTTATTAGAAGATTTGACATCAATTGCATATAATCAGTCACATTTATATCAATAACTACTTTGTTTTCTTTTTTCCATAAATTTCCTGTCTACTGAATGTGTGTAGAAAAATACATTTATTATATGTCTACAAACCCAGAAAGCTTAAATAAACAGAATTTATAGTCTTGTTCAATGATAGTTGATTTTCTTCATGTTTCTGTGAATGCTCCAACTTCCTAAAGGAACTCTAAATTATCAAAGCAAGATTAATTTACATTCAGTAAAGTTTCCAAGATTTTTATTCCTTACTTTAGTATGCTTCATTTAAGAGAGGTTTAAATTAGCTCATACTACATACAGAGTAATACATCCTGAATCAAGGAAAGAATCCAAATACAGTGCAAAGGTTGAGGCCTAAACAGAAGCCAGAACATTTACACTAGAGCAAGATTTATAGTAATACCGTTCATCAATGAGCATACATTGCTTTCTGTCTTAATATGTTGTAGAAATCTAGCCATGATTGTAAGGGCCCAGGAAATAGCTCAGTAGGTAAAGGCACTTGCCACCAAACCGGATGACCTGGCTTTGATTCTAGGGACCCATATGGTGGAAAGAGAGAACCAACACCCACAAATTGCCTTGGACCTACAGATGAATGTTGTGGCATGTATGCACTGTCCCATCCCCATAAGTAAATAAATATAATAAACTAGTTTATATTTCCAGAAAGAAAACATTATAAATTATAACTACGGTTGAGTTTCTGAATAAGGAATTTTCCTTAAGAAGAATACACATGCACATACTTTCAGTAATATGCTATGAAACAAATAAATATCCAGGAAACTCTGATATTCATTTAATGAAATATAAATATCCCAGAAAAGAAATAATAGAAATGTAGAATCACATAGTGGGAATTCAGGGTCCTCAAGCATGCATGTAGAACACAATGAAAGTGTAATGTAAACTCTTATGTTTTAAAATTTTGCTTAATACCAGGACTAATAAAAACAAGTGCATCATTAACTGTGCTTTTACTTGACTTGTTGGATTTGAAGGGTGCTTTGGGGGTGGTTCTGATGTCATGAATCTCTTTGTAAAAGAAGCTGATGTGTTCTTTTTCTCCAGATAAATCTCTTGCAGAGTATCCAGGTACTCAAGAATCCTCCCTTACTGTAGAGCTCAGGGAAGATATTCTATAAATGCCTGCTCCTAACAGTTTTACTAGATTACTGTGCATTTTATCCTTTAAGGAAACTGAATTAACATATCTCTCCTCATTCCTGAAGTTTTGTAAACTGGTAGTTTCTTACTAAACCAGAAAGATGAGAAAAAACATCAGACATGATGACATACATCTGTAATCCCAGCCCTGGGCAGCTGAGAGAGGAAGATCATGAGTTCTAGTGTAGGATACAAAGCACAAAACTGTCACAAGAAGGAAGGAAGGAAGGAAGGAAGGAAGGAAGGAAGGAAGGAAGGAAGGAAGGAAGGAAGGAAGGAAGGGAGGGAGGGAGGAAGGGAGGGAGGGAGGGAGGGAGGGAGGGAGGGAGGGAGGGAGAAAGAAAAAAGAGAACAAAAGACTGAATGGGAAGCAAGGGAGGAGAAGTTGGGAAGGAGGGTGGTGGAGGAACGTGGACTTGAATTTGTGACTTTACCAAGAACTATTCAGTTGGAATCTGCAACAGGCAGGTAACTTGAAGGGTAAGTTTAAAATAGAGTTACTGAGCAAATACATTAGTTGCCAGAGTTAGAATTTGAAAAGAAGACAGACAAGAGAACAAAAGAGAAAGGAGGTTTCAGAGAAGCCTTGTTTTGTACAGGAAGGACTGGAGTTTGCATGTGTTGTCCAAACAAGCAAATGCCTTTAAATTCGCTGTATCACCCACTGTTCCATTTATCACCATTTATTGTTTTTTATTTTTATGGTTTGACTCAGAAATGTCCCTCACAGGCCCATGTGTTAGAACACTTGGTCCCCAGTTGGTGTAGCTGTTTGGGAAGGTCATGAAAACTTTACCAGGTGGAACGTTGCTGAAGGAAGCATGTCACTGGCAGTGACTTTGAGGGTTTATAGCTTGGCCCCACTTCCTGTTCTCTTTCTCAGCTTCCTGTATGCAGATATAATGTGATTGCTCTGCTTCCTGGTTGCCAGGTTGGCTTCACAGTCATGCTGCACACCCTCCTCGCTGTAATGGAATTCTGGAGTATGAGCCAAAATAAAACCATTTTCCCCCAAGTTGCTTTTTGTCATAGTAGTCTATCAAAACAACGAATAATCAACAACTCGTGAGTGAAATTTGTCTTGAAGAAAAACACATACTCTGATCTCCAGAGATTTCTCCCACCTTAGCAATTGACTAAATCCCTGGAGCAGAGCACTGTCTTTCCTCCACCCCTTCTAGTCATCTCTTCCACTGGATTTGGTCATATAGTATTTGTGAACTTGTCTGATACCAACAGCTGGGAGTACATTTCCACTTTCAGGTGAAGCATTTGTCTTTCTTCAGTTCTCACGTTGAATTCATGTTACTGTCATTCAGATAAGGGTGTGTGTGTGTGTGTGCCCTACTACATTCTATCCTCCTATTGACACATCTTAAGGCTTCACAGCTAATGATTTCATACTATTTTGAGTACCTCAGCTCTAAGTTGTTGGGCTTAAACAAATGCCTTGCTATTTCAGGTGCTTTTATCCTGTCAGCATTTACCAAACATGTATGCTTGCCAAATTTATTACCAAATCAATGGATAATGCTGTCCCTATCACACACTGACAAACTCCAGGACAAAACTGTTTACCTTGGATTATAAGGATTTGGATCTCACTGTATTTAGGCTGTGAGCATCACAAGTTGCAAACCACAGAATTTGAGAACACTGTCAAGCTTGATGTGAACCAGCAAACCAAAGATAAACCTTTCTGTCTGCATGGCCAGCCTGCCAAAGAGTGCTGGTAGTATCGTTGTTTCTAATGACACAAAGGTGTTTTGTAAGCCATCAACTTCAAAATGCTGTATGCAATAATATTTTAGATGAAAGACAAAGTCAGCAGTGTTTAAGAAGCAGAATATGTTTGTCTTCATGAATGAGTAAAAATGTTGGGAAAATTGTGACAAAAACAAATAGATTGACAGGAAGCCCAACCCCTCCTTTCCACACTGGACTTCCTCATAGAAAAATCCCTACAAAGAAAAAGTAACTTTTTCTTTGAAGCATCCTTTTCTTTTCTTTTGTGTTCCTACTTCTACACAACTCCATGTGACTTCTCTTTTTTCCCCTCAGTGTATATTTTTACTGAATTTTTGTGCATTCATTCAAAAGTACATCTTAATCATATTTAGACTCCCACCCCCATCTGCAAGACTCATCCCATCCCATCTGATTTCATCACTTTGTCATATGTGTCCGTTTTGTCAAGTCTGTGTATCCAGATGTCCCTTGGTAGGAGTTCATCCCCTGGGGTCTAGTCAACCTAGCTAGAGTTACTCTCTTAAAGGAGACCAACTCTCCCTCACCCAGATGTAATCAGCTGCCAACAGTCCTTCAACTAAGTTTGGAGCCTCCTGCCCAATTTTCCAAGAAAGGAAAATGTTTACAGAATTTCTTAAAACCCCGACTAATTGTGGGGTATCACTCTACACTCCACCTGGGCCAAGCATATTACATAGTACCATAGGCAAGCAAACATTTGCTTAGCCTTCCTTGACGGGCTCAATGGACCGCAAGGAAATATTTTAATCTATCAAAGTTGGTATTCATCAGGTTGGTGGCATATTCCAAGAGCAAACTCTGCAACTTACACAGCCTTGCTATCTTTTAGTTGATTCCTTTTGCTTATAAACACTAAGTGGCCATCCAAGTATTGTTTAGCTCTGTATTCTTCAATAAACATTGACAGCCTAATAAATGCATATGGAGACACTATGTGTGTGGGAGCGATACTAGATAGCAAATCCAGGGCCTCGTGTAAGCAAGACAAATAAATAATGCACCACTGAGCTACATTCCCACCCCTTACACAAGCTTTTAATGCTGATATATCCCCACCTCCTATTCACAAACCCTGAAGGATTACATGATTGGATGTAAAGGTTCTTCAACCTCTGTGCATCCATTTTTAATTCTGAAGGGATCCATAAGTGAGTCTATACCCATTATGACTGTATTATGCTGAAAAAGAGCCTCACTACCTTCGTCTATTAGTTGAGTGCAATCATATTTGAATGCAGCTGACCTTTTGGAAGACACCACATGTAAACAACAGAACCGATACTGTCAGAGGAGTAGAAAGGGGACTGGGGCTAGGCTTCATTCATCCTTATTTAAAATACATTTTTTATACTGATGGTCTCATCAAAGATGCGGCATTTTACTTATAGTTTAAGACACACATGTAAGTAAAATTAATCCACCAAAAAACTTGTTGTTAGACCCTACTGCTAGGACACTACATATGTGAGTCATAGAATAAACAGAGAAGCTAAGCTGGAACTGACTAATTACATCAAAGCATCATCTCTATTGGCTAGCTTCCATAGTGCTGGAAGGTGCTATGCATGCTACCAGACTAGAAAAGTAACCATCAACTTACCCAGCTTTGAGCCACGCAAACTATAATAGTTCTGGCCTGGCAAGATGTGCACAGTGGTGCAACAGTGGCATGAATGTTATCAGAGTAGCTAAATACTTTCGATTTGAGTTAAGGCCCACTTCATAAGATGGAGCCTATAACTGGCACTGGCACAGTTATCAGGGCCAAGACTGTGACTACACAGGTCACAGGCCATAAACGAGAATCTATTCCTATTATTCTGCTGAAAGGACACAGTTCCATTTATGAAACAATATGAATGATTGCTATAGATTAATGCATCTCTCAGCTGAGTCTGCAGAGTGCTCAGACCTACATCATACCCTCTGCTCACAAGACTTAGGGAGCATTACAGAAGAGGGGCAGAAAAGTCGCAAGAGTCAGAGGTGTAGATGAATACAAGGAACTGTTCTATAGATACAACAAAGCAGTTCTATGTGACAACATGCACAAGACTTGTGCAAACCATTTGAACACATGGGATGGAGATAGGTGCAAGAAGCCCCAGCTTTAGCTGAGGAACTATTTTAGCAATTGATAGCTTCCGGGAGAGAGAGATTTAGTTTTTTTAAGGGTGTGATGTCAGGTAGGTTAATCAGGCTCCAGGGTATAGACCCACTCCCAAGAGCATTTGAGGAACACAAATTAGACTTGATAAGTCTTAAAAAATTAATAGAGGGCATGAAGTGAGGATGGTAAGGGGTGGGGTGGATTTGAGAAGAGATGAGGGAGGGCGCTCTCATCAAAATACATTGCATGAAATTCTCAAAGGATCAGTGAAATATTAAATATTATTCCACTACTCCATTCAACACATATTGACACATATATTTTTAATAATTACTTTGATGTTTTTATTAATATGTTTGTGTGTCTGTATAGATGTCATACATGTGTGAGTCTCAACAGAGGTCAAAAGAAGGCATCAGATATGTTGGAGCTGGAGTTACTAGTCCTGACATGGATGACAGGCTGGGAGTTCAGGTCCTCCACAAGAGCAGCAAGTGCTCTTAACCACTGAGACATCCCTCCAGCTCTAACACATAGCTTTGGAGCATGGTTTTCCACAAGTTGATGAGGACTCAAACAAGGCAGATGACAGACATATAAATGAGGTGATTTGGCTTTGCCCAAGGCAGAGGATGAACATATACTCTTTCTTGATAAAGTTCCTAGACCCTGAGACTGACACTTTTACTAGATTTTATCCACTCTGTGCTATGGACAGCAGGTATTCACCGTGTAATCTTTGAACTTATTTGCATAGGATACAACAAAACTTATACCATATATTAGTTTGTCTTGCTGTGTGCAAACTGTATAGTGTTTTTAAGCCTAAAAATGAGTTTGACTAAGGAATATACTATGTCCACAAATACTGTTTCAATTCTACCAACTCCATAATCTAAATGCAATATCTAATAAGTATGCAAATGATACTAGATAGCACATGCTTTGAGCCTGTTTCCACAAGGAAATTCCTCCCTATGAAGTTTAGAACTTTCTAAAAGAAGTATTATCTTAGTATCTACTTTTAATAAGCAACTGAAATCAGGTTTAAGCTACCTGTATAATATGCCCACCACTAAAAGAGACTTGAATTATTAAAAAGTGTCACACTATGGTGTTCAGCTCAGTAGATGTTGCATTCACAAAGGGAATGTAAAGCTTTCTTTATGTGTTCCCCACAATGAAAGGCATGCCACACTCTGTTTTTTCTACTGAAGGATGTCACAGCACAAAGGGTTGGTTCCTGTCAAAAATGCAACATGAGAAAAGCCCTTCAGCTTACTGAAAAGAATGCAACCTGTCAGGAAATGAATCAATCCTAGCAAAAAATTACTAGAATTTGACCACAAATATCACTTTGGTGGTCACATGTCACTTCTGACTGCAGTCATCATAAGGACATAGGAGAATAGGGCCAAGAAATAAGCATGCTGGGTGTAGTCTGGAGAACCCGTGAGGCTCAATCTTAAAGTTTATCATTTGTTTTTGCATGCTCCCCATAGACAGACCCCAAGCGAAGTTCACTTCACATTAGGCTGCACATAGAGTCTACAAAACCCATGAAAATTAAAATTCAAAAGAAAAGAAATGGGGATTACTGAGCTGGGAAACAGATAACCAGGTGATTTAGTGACTTAGAAATGTGCATAAATTCTTGTCAAGTGAAGGCTAGCCAAATGTGTTCCATCTTCACCCCAGGAAATACGTGGAATTCAGCTTTCAACAGATGAGAGACAGAAATCTTCATCTCACAGATTGTAAAAGTAAATTTATCCCTGAGAGACACTAAGGAAGTTTTAAGAGTGTGTGTTTGTGGTGTATGTGTGCATGCTTGCATGTGCATGTGTGTAAAGGGTGCATGTGAGTGCATGCTCATGTAGAAGCCAGAAGTCTAGGTTGAATGTCTTCCTCAGTTGGTCTTGAACTTCTTTTTGAGACAGTGTTTCTCACTATATCTGAGATATACCACCTGCCTCTATTCCCCAGTGCTGGAGTTACAGATGCATGCCATCATGCCTGGCTGTTTATGTGGTGCTGGAGATCTGAATTCAGATATGTCCTCATGCTTCTGTGGCTTTACTGACTGAATCATCCCCGTAGTCCCTAGGGGATCTTTCCACCCGAGAGAACATTCGTATTGCCATTTAAGGGAAAATTTGGTAAATAGATGAATGGCCACATTTATGTAGAGAATGGAATTGTGTTCTTTAGATCAACCTGGTAGTCAACAGCAGACACTTATAAGTACACTGAAACTGTTCTAAGTATGGGTTCTAGGTAGGCATGGTGACACACACCTTTAATCCCTACACTCGGGAGTCAGAGGTGGGCAGATCTCTGTGGGATCGAGGCCAGCTTGTTCTCATAGTGAGTTCTAGATCAGCTGTGGCTAAAGGAAGACCTTTTCTCAAAAAGACCAGAGAGAGAGAAAGAGAGAGAGAAAGATAGAGAATTAAAGGTTCTAGGAATACTCAACACAGGGGTTATCACCTATGTGCAGCTAAAGAACACTTGAAATATGCTATTCTGATCAGAGTCTTGCTTGCAAAGGGTAAAATGTAAGTGGAATTTTGAAGTATCGGACATCAAAAGTCTAAAGCTTGGCATGAATGACTTTTCTATAATCATTATATATTGATATGAAAACCTCCTATATACATATATATATACATATATATGGGATTAATAGGATATGTTATTGATATTAGAATTAACTTCACTTTTTCCTTTATCTTTAACATGGATACTAAGAAATATGAAGTGAATTTGTGGCCTGTGTCTGTGCCTTATATTCAATTCCATTAAGCATCACTGCTCTAGACCCAGACTTTTGGTTACAGATCCTGAGCTGGGGCAATTAATTTGCTATTACTGTATCTAAAAATGTAAATAATAATAATAACATACCAGCTTCACAAGCTTTGTGTGTGTACATGTGTGCACATGTGTGTGGGGGTGGTGCATGTGTAGGTGTACCTGAAGAAGCCAGAAGTCCACTTCAGGAATTGTTCCTCAAGATTGCTTCATGAGAACTCACCAACTCAGCTAGAATGGGTGGCCAGTGAGTCTGAGGAATCTTCCTGTCTCCACCTCCCAGGCCTGGGATTGCAGGCACATTCCATTATGTCCAGAATTTTTACCTGGAATATGGGGACTAAACTCAGATCCTAATGCTTGTGAAGCAAGAATTTTACCAACTGAACCAGCTCCCCAACAAGCTTTTAAAGATTTCATTAACCAGTATACAGAAAGCAACATCTAGGTTATAGTATGTGCTCAACAAAACTCCAATGCACACATTTTCTCTGAAGAACACTCTGGAATACAGCTGTTTATCATCTGCTTGAATAACTCCAGAGATGAGAACTTCACATTTCCTTGAGACAACCTATCACATTTCCACACAACTCTAACATGAAAAAGTTCATTGCTGAAATGAGTAAAAAAAATCTTTTTGCAACTCCAACTCTTTTGCACTTCTTTATATGATTTTGACAGAGGCAAAGAGAGAAACTGGTCATAGTCCAACACTATATTTCTGTGGAAAGTGTTAAGAGACATCAATGCAGGAAATGGGTTCATTATAAAATCTCATAGAATCTCCTGTCAAAAAGCTCATGCTGACCAGCAAAATGTTTTCAGTGAAGAGATATTCTCTTCATTTTTAAACCTTTTGATTTTCGTTATTACTGCTATTACCATTATTATTAGTGGGTACAATGTGTGTAAATGCAGGTGCACATGTGCCACAATTTGTGTGTGGAGGTCAGAGGACAACTTTCAAGAGTCAGCTCTTCCCCTTCATTATGGGTTCTAAACATCAAACTCAAGATACCAGGCTTATGTGGCAAGGCAAGCACTTTTATTATCTGAGCTAACCCAACAGCCAAAATCAAGTAATGTTAAAAAGCATGATTTCTGTGGCTGGAAAGATGGCTCAGCAGTTAAGAGTGCTTGCTGTTCTTGCAAAGGCCAGTTCCTAGCACCTAAGACAAGTTCCCACATCTGGCTCTAACTCCAGCTCCAGGAGATTTAACACCCTTTCTGGCCTCCACAAGTATGTGCATGTGCATGAATATGCAGCTACACACACACACACACACACACACACACACACACACGCACGCACACACACACACACATAAAATTTAATATTTAAAAATTAAAGAACACAATTTCTCGTACATGCTTAACTAAGGAACTGTTCCCGTCCTCTAGTGGCGTCATCCCCTGGGACCAAGGACACCTTCAATGGGATACATATGAAGCAAAAAGGGCCAAGAAGAGCACCACCTGCCCAGATCTCTCAACCAAATCCCAGGAGTGACCAAGGTCGCTGTCATGTCTGAAGCCTGTCACACCCTTTCCTCCTTTTAGGCTAATTTCAAAACCAGGGATTTGCAGTTGGCAGAACAACTCTATCTTAATAAGTCACTAATGAAAAGAAATATGAATACAGTGTGGATTTTCTAAGTCTGGATATCCTGAAACTGGCAATGGCTTCCCAGGAAGCCAACACTTTAATGTGTGAATGTCTCAGGCTTTTTACAACTTTGAGACATAATCTACAGGCTCAAGGTCTGCGCCAAATCACAACCCAGCCTGCTTCCACATTCCAAATGACAGCAGTGGCTCAGCAGTGCTCTTCCCCTCAGTCACCTCCACTGTCAAAATGAGGAAGGAAATATGTTTCTTACCTTCTGGAGAAATTCCAGCAGGGGCTAAGATGAAATTTGCCACCTAGAACCTAAGGCTTTAGGGCAAGCTGGTGAACCGGGAGTCAGGTGGCCTTTGGAGCACAGCCAACTGCAATGTCAGTTCTGCTTCTGTGGTTTTTCCAGCTGCCTTGAACTCAGAGCTACTGGATAGGTGCAGCCTCCAAATTAAAACATCCCTTTCTAAAGGAAGGTTCTTTGAGACTGAAAAAATAAATCAAACTTAGAAGGCTGAGGAAGTAAACAAAACTCATAGGCCTCAGTAAGCTCCTGAACCTTACAAGATTCACAAGACCTCTCCCTAATGTTCTATAAGTAGCCACAATGCTCGAGAAAGGAGACACTCTACCTGCAAAGCTGCCTACAGTTCATGCAGAGAGTTCCAGGGACACAGCTCTTGTGAGCAAATCACCAAGGTACTGGAGTGGACTTGTCGTGATGCAGATGCCTTTAATGACCATGCTTCTGTAAGTAACCCCCAACAAATTCATGAGTTCACTAAGTTAGACTTGTTTAGAACTGTTTCTTAGGTCTTTCACTGGCTGAAATGGCATTGCGTTCATGTCTTCACACAAAAAAGTCACACAAAAAGTTGCCGAGTCTCTCAGTCCCTGAACCCTAATATGAAAGATGAGACTAAAAAGCATTCCCTCTTTGAAATAGATATTGTGAGATTAGATGCAGCAGTCAGCAGTCCTAGTGCCTGGCATGTAGCATGGCAAAGGTAATCAATACTTGGCAGTCACTCTCACTGCCCACTTGGATATTGTTAGGCTTGGCCTTATAGATCTTCAAATGGCTACTGTCATCCAAGCTCTACTCTGTCACTTTCTCTTCTGTAACATTTTCCAAAATTCTCAGTAGAGACTGGTGCCTTTTCCCATTCAAAGCTTTTGCTGTCAGAATTCCCCAAGTAGATGATGGTATGGAAACCGTTACAATCAAACAATAAAATTAAAAATTTCCATCTGAATTGTTTGTACAGAGAGGACTTTGCAAACTGGCCTGATCTGAGAAAGCTCAGTACACACATAATTAAACCTGGATCTTAACTAATAGGTAGAATTTGAATAACTGGGGAAAGGAGAGGTGAAGGAACAAAAGTATTTGGTGCCATGTTGGACTGGTGTGAGTCCTGTGGGCGGCTTGAAGGACACAGGCTTGATAGAAGCATGTAGGTGACAGGAAATTACTGACTGGCAGAAGTTAAAATTGATGTAGGATTCAGAATGGGATTTTTCTATTCAAGCAGCCTTTGTATTTTTCAGGACCAATTTAGCAGTGTTTGAGTATAGCCACAAGAAATCCAGAAGAGGACCAGGAAGATGGCTCAGCAGTTTAAGTTGATTACCGCCCAGCCTCACGACATAAGAGCAGCCCCCCGGAAGCCTACATAGTAGAAGGAGAGAGCAGACTCACACAAACTGTACTCTGATTTCTACACATGTGTAGGCACATGCTTTCCCTTACATAGACACATACAGACACACACACAACAGCAAATAAATGAATTTATAACAAGAAAAAGAAATCCAGAGAAAATCATTCTCCTCAAACCTTCAAAATCCTCAACATCTCATCTCTCTGTGATTTGGCCAAGAATTATTAGAGTGCACACAAAATACTAACATATGCAAAACAAAGCCCCAAAATGAATGGAGGTCAATATGAAATAAATTGACTAGAAATGGAGGAGGTAGAAAAGAATTATTACATTTTCCCTAAAAGAAAAAAAAAAGTTGAATTACTCTTATATACACACATCTTGATGAAGTGATCTAAAACAACTGTGGGGGAGATGGCACATACTCATAGCAGATGACCTTATTAGAAAGTAGATTCTGCCCTGACAAGACTATTCTTATTTTATGTTTTATATTTAAGTATTCATATGTTTTCTAAGAAAACAAATGAAGTTGAAAGCACAGTACTTTATATGAATTTATAACTCAGCTGAAAGGGGTTTCAATACCTTGAGACAGTCAGTATTTAAGTGTTTAGAGAGATATAAATACACATGCAAAACACTAAAACATAAATGCAAATAGTTTTCAAGTTCAACTACATATGGCACCACTGGTTGCATTTATTCTTGATTTGAATAATATATTCAAAGATAGTATTGAAATATTTACCAACTGTTAGAACTGATGTATAAACCAACCAGAAAACTAGCAACAGCCCCAAAGCAGGACCTAAGGGGGTGATGTGCTTAGTGGCTGTATCAAGACATGATTTAAGAGCTATTGGGGAAGCAGCCTCTGGGACATCAGGAGAGTGTAGCTTCCAGAGGACATGAATGGGACTCATTTATCTATGAGTACAGAATTATTTAAATACTTTTATATCCTCTAAGACTGTATCAATCATAGTGACTAGATCACTTCAAATATGCCTAACATAAGCACAAAAAGGGAGCAATCGATAAAGGAGAGTTCAAAAGCAAACTTTGAAAGACATTACGGCAAGCCTCAGTCTTACTATAATTAAAATACCTCACTTATGCCTGCTACATGGTATGCTTTTCAAAATAACTATCTGATGCAACCCAGAATTAAAATATGCATCACTACAAAACTACAGACCAAGACCAAAGCAACTGTGCCTAACTGCTGTGAAGTTTAGAGTGCTTCTCCATGTTGCAATTCCTCCAGATGTAATGGACTATTCAGTAACAAACACTAGGGCACCAGGCTGCAGCCAGGCCTCGTGCAGGCAAGTGGAACATAGGAAGGAGCTTCGTCCCAGTCAAGGCATTGAAGAATTGTTTGTGCATTGGTCACTTAGAAATCTGCTTTTAGCAACAGCACATTTAATTACAAGAGGCTTACATTTAAAATATGCCTAGAGAGGCAAAATCAAAAGCAAGCATTGTAGCCCTTGATAGAAAATACCTAAGTTCAATGCTGATGCTGATAGCCCTTTGTTCATGTAGGAAATGTTTCCATAGTCTCCTGAATGTAGGTCAGTGTCTACACTTTTCTGCTATGAGAACCTTTTTTTACTCTAAAAAAAAATTCTGCAGATGTCCACATCACAGCAAAAGTTGTTCTCTGAGAATTCATTCATTGCAAAAACATCTAATGACCAAACGCTAATATGAATTGTGTCAGGCTTTGAAATGCATTGTACTTTATGTACATCAGTAGTATATCTATACTTTTGAAACATAGAATTATATCACTCTAGTTCCTCCATATGCCAGGTAAGCTAATTGTTCATTTGACAACCAGAGCGTGGGTTCAATTCTCCACTTTCTGCAGTAACCACAAGTCTTTACCAACAGTGAAACTCTGTCCTAATGCACCTCCAGAGCTGGTTCCAGAATTCCACCCAAATGTATGAAATAACTGGGTTTTGCTGATACTGTTTTTTTCTTCAAATGGAATACCCATACAATGTTTATTATAAATCACCAGTGGAAACAAGATATCTCTATCACCCCTCCAAGGCTCAGGGAACATTGTAGAAGGGATAGGAATATAAGAGCCAGAAGTTGAAGAGGAATGCTGTGAAACACTATCTTCTGGAAGTGACATAGTCATCGCACTCATGCACTCATGAACTCACTGCAGCTGAGGTCACCTACATGTGATTGGACTCATCAATAGACCATCATGAGTGAGGGAAGGGCTCATAAAGTCCTACCCCTCACTAAGAGAGGGCAGTTAATGGGTATTGGGGGGCAAAGTGTTATTTTCAATAGTATAGCTACTAATAAACTGCCCACGTTCCAGTAAATAGCCCCAGATGTATGTTCATGTCAGCAGCCACAACTAAATTCAATGGGTCAAAGTAAAATAATGACATCAAAGCAGGAGGAGCTTGCTGGGAAGAAGGGTTTTAGTGGGACAAGGGAAGGATGAGAGAGTGCAATAGTGGGCAAAAGCTCAGCGTAAACATATATGAAATTGTAGAAGAATAAAAACCACATACATTAAAAAATCAGTAGAGAATTTTAAACTAGAAAAATAACCATATGCCCATATTCTGAATGAATGGCCCATGTCAGGAACAATGGCTCAGGATAGATGGGTAATGCAAGGCGTTCTTTGATGAGGATTCCTGTTCCCTTTTCTGTCCCGAGGCCCATTCAAGTGATGAGAAGCCTGTATACAGTTCTCCTTGCTTGACCTCATCTATAGCTATTGGGCTTTTTTTTATTACTAATAACCAGCCATATTGTGAATTATGGCTATTTCCCTACCAAAAAAATAATAATCTCAATTACTGGAGAATTTTTATTTTTATATTTTGCTTTATTATTTCCATGTTTGTTTGTTCTTTGAGACAGGTTCTTACTATTTATCTGTCACTGGCCTGGAACTCACTTTGTAGGCCAGGCTGGTATTGAACCCACAGAGATCCACATGCTCCTGCCTCCCTAGTACTGTAATTGAGCTGGGTTTACAGGCCTGTACCATCACATCTGGCCTAATTATTGGAAAAATCTTGAAGGAAGGGTACCAGGTATTTCAGATGTGCTATACCACATATTTCAGTCAGACTCACAATAATAAACAAGTAGGATTTAAATCAGACCTAAAAACTCCCACTTTCACAGGCTTAATGTGTTAATTATCACTTAGATATTAATTCTGTTAACAGCTCTAAATTAAGGGCTTTTGAAATATATAGGAAGCTTCCTAGTGCTAAAGTGATTATGCCTGTGTGTCTTTTAAAGTTTTATACTGGAAAATATTTCTTTTGAAAGCATAAAGAAGTTACATAAAATCCATACTCAAAAATCTAGGAGCTTGTGTAAATAGTTTTTGATACTCTGGTGCCCTTTTGTTATTCAAAGATCCATCCTGTGTACAAGTTCATAGAGTACCTCCGAAGCTTGGTTGCTAATGGATCTGTTCTTTTTTCCCCACCAAACTGTATAGTTGTTACTACTTAGAATTCTTTAATCTGTTTATTTTAATTATGCATTTAATATATCATATCTTTTGTCATTTTGACTGTTAACTCAATAGGACCGACTCTTCTCCATCATTCTATTCAAACTTTACAATCAATGTTATTACATTAATGCCTAATCTTTACAAAGGTGTTTAGAACATCAAAGCTGCAGTTTGGGCAAGATTGTCTTTCTACAAAGGAATCATACCACTCTAGCTTCAACTGGTGAAGTACAATTAAAATAGGTTGACAGACTTAAAATTGTTCAGACACTCCTCTTCCATTAACTTCCACCCTAGCTTTTCATTCTGTTTCTTTAGTCAACGATTTAAAGACAAACTTTTTTTTACAAACGCTAACAAAAAATAATTATTCCTTCAGAAATAAGATTCATAGCAAGTAGACAAAGTTTTTAATGTTTTTTTTTTCATGAAGAAAATGTAATGATTTCACTTTTTTTCCCCTCCTTCTTTGCTTTTTTGTGTAAGGTAAGCTCAGTAGACAACAGTGTAGTTACTAACTTATTAATTCCAGTCCTCAAACAACGCACTCTTTGTTTACATGGTTTCTATGATCAGTGAAGCTTTTCTATCCGTCTTGAAGGGTTCCAGCCTTCCAAACACGGATGAGGATTACAATGAGTAAAATTAAGAAATATTGCAAAGATCATTTTTTCAAGTATGGATTTAAATATTAATGTAGCTATAAACTGAGCCCATTGTGTTATGACCCTCACAAGAGACCAATGAAGTCAACCAGCAGCAGGAAACCCTTTCCTGGACATCCTGTCTCAAGACCCTATGAGTATTAACCCCAGTCTTTAAAATCTGGATGGTCTTTAGGTAAGCAGTGCTTTGTGACTTGTCTGGTAATGTGCAAGACTATTCCACATCTTTTAAACCAACCACCACACTCACAAATTCTTTAGAAATACATGTGTAGGTTATCACAGGATCAGAAAAGTTATCTTCAAGATTTTTTTCAGTGAAATTTGCATGGAAAAAGAGTTTCCAGTTCTCAGCTTCCAGCAGGTAGCTAGAAACTGCACAACGGCCAGGGAAAGTCGAAGCCAGTTCCAAGACTCTGCCCTCCCTCAGTTCATCTATTCATTGAAAACAGGGAACTTGTCACATTAAGTTTTTAAAGAAGGCTCTTGTTATTAATAGCACTGAGGTTTAAAAACAGGAGTGCATCAAAGGAAAGCCTCAAGACAGGAACTTTATATAACCTTTAACCCACAGAGACGTGAGCATACACACACCACTGAATATGAGTTCTTGGTTTGGTTAGTAGCATCCTTAAGTGGCTCTCAGAAAGTCTTGCTAACAAAAGTCAAGAGCCTTCCCTGGAGACTGCTTCCTCCCAGTTATCCAACAAATCCAGATTGCTTTCACAATGCCAGGGGGATCTCTTTGATATCCAAAGATGGTCTGTCAAAAGAGAAAACTCCAGGCACACACAGTACACACACACACACACACACACACACACACACACACACACCACACTTTTACAGTCAGAGGCTGGCTGGTGTGACCCCCATCTGCAACACTGCCTGCACAGATTACCTCTCTGGTAATCATAGAGCACTCACAGGTGTGTTGAGAAAACACCAAGCAGGCACCCTTCTGCCAGATTACTATGTGCAAGAACTCAGATACACTTGAAGATGGACAGCAGCAGGCTACCAGCAGATTATCCTAGAATTAGAAAGAGCATCACTGAACCTCGGCACTTTCCACAGACCCGTGCCAAAGTCCCCTAGTCTCACTAAAACTCCACTGACTGGACAGAATTAAATCACAAGAGCTTTTAGGGATGCTCGCCCTTCTAGGGTTCCAAAAAGAAATAGTACCATTAGATGGCATGCCGTCTTCTATAAAGTGTGTGTGATAAAGTGTGTGTGTGTATACACGTGTGAGTGCGTGTATTTAAAAAGAGGTCGAGCCAGCTATTCTGTTTATTGAGTCCCTCCCCAACACACACACACACACACACACACACACATACACACAAACACACACAACCACTCCAAGCTTTCCAACTTCAAGCCTCAACATATGCAGATGCCGAAGAGCTGAGGTTTCATTTTCCTATTCAAATAACTTTAATACTATATGGAGCATGCAGCAAAATGAAGGTGGGGAAAGCGGGAGAAAGCACGCTTCCTTTTTGCCTCCCACTAAGACAGGGTAGACTCAGTTTTCTTTGGAAAAGCCACTTAGTGTCACGTCTAACCTGTGAGCCCCATTCTCCACCAGCACGCTCGCACCCCAGCAGAGACCATGGACGTGTAAACTGTTGCCATGGCCTTCTGTCACTCCGCTGATAAATCAGAGGACAGAGCAAGCGGCAAAACTTCTTCGCTTGCTCAGCTATCCTCCAGGGTCCCTGGGCACCCAGGGGCAGATTTCACAGTCCGGCAACCCAAAGAGAGCCCCTTATCCCACCAGTTTAAAAAGCCCACAGAACTCCCCTTGCTCTGGTCTGAAGCGCCCAGGCTCCCAGCTCAGGATGGAGAACCCCACAGCTCCCTTCATCCCGCACAAAGCAAGCTGGAGGTGGCGAGAACAGAGATGTCTCTGCTGCCCCATGCAAGGCTTAGCCCAACTGACTGAAAATCCGAACCGAAGTACCGCGTGGGGTGTCCCCGCCAGCACAGTCCGCAGGCTTAGAGGGTCCCAGCATGCTGCGTCCTGGAAGCCAACCCTTCCCACAGCCCCAGGCCAAATGCAGCGGAGAGGCTCAGGTTCCAAGTTCCCGCGTCTGCCGGTGAGAAGCGGTGAGGGAAGCCGCCTGGCTAGAAAAGCGCAAAGTCTGCGAGGGTGGCGCCCCCCTGGTCCGGGCAGCCGCCACCTCCAGCCCGGAGCTGACCAAGGGGACCCGGAGCATCCATCCCCGGCCGGCTGCGAGCGCAGCGCGGCCACACTCACCAGCCTCGCCCGAGCCGCGGCTGCAGCTTCTGGGAGCCGCCGAACGCCTAGCTTCCCCGGTGCGAGAAAAATGGTGGTGTGTGTCGGGAGACCACCCATTCCAGCGTCTGGCAACCCGGCGGCGACTCTGGCTGGTCAGCACTGAAGCAGGAGGAAGAAGAGAAGGATGAGGAGGAGGAGGAGGAGGAAGAGGAGGAGGAGGAGGAGGAGGAAGGAACGGCGCAGTCGGACGCCATCTGCTGTACACCTCTGCGCAGCCATTGGCTGCCTGGTGCGTCCCCAGGAGCCGCGGGGTGCCGGGCCGCGGGGAGCCACCTTGCGCCTAGCCTCCCACAGCAGCTGCTCCTGCGCCCCTCCTTCATCCCTTCTCCCTCCTCCCTTTTCCCTTCTCCGCTTCCCTTAGCCTGCGCACCCTCCCGACCCCTGGTTCCTCTGCCAGCTCCCCTTGGAGAGCAGCCCGAGGGGCTCAACTGGCCTCAACCTCAACTCCTCTGCGCCTCGCAACTGTTTTCGCCAACTTTAAAGCTTGCTTGAGGGGGTGGGGGTGCAGTTGCAGACCAGATGACCCACTCAGTGCTGCTTCGGGGAACCTCTCTGAGCCCCTTTGGGTGGGCATAGAGGATAAGGAAAGATGAGGTAAAAAGAGGAACAGAGAGACAGAGAGCAGGGTGGCTTTTGGCCTTCATTTATAACGCACCCAAACCCCCACACTCACCGGTACACACCACAAGGCAAGCATTCAGTGAGCATTCAGCCAGGGTGTGCACAGTCCTTCTGCCCCCACCCAAGAGGTCTTTAGTGTCACAAGGAAAAAGACAAAGAAGGGCCCAGCAGGGTGTGTAGGTGAGAGAAGGAGACACACCTGGGAGCCTCTGGGGAGCCCCTGAGAGATGGGCATCTATTCGGGCATTCCCTGGTCGCCAGGCTGCCAGTTGCTGTAAACTCAAGTCTACCAGATACTTGGAAAAAGCCCTAGCTCTGGGGCCTCTAATTTTAAGGATTCACAGCCCTAGAGGGATTGTGTCAGAGGTGCTATTCATTTGGGGACAAGTTCACCTCCTGGGTAGGGATGCCAAAGGCAGCCAGGAGCTGGAGAGTCCTAGCAAGCACAGGTAAGGCAGGCAAAAGTAAAACTTAGCGCACAGATAGGCTAGGAGCAGAGCCTGGGCTCTGAAAGTCTTTTTGCCTACTCTGACACTTGTTCCAAACCCTCCTGCTTTCTGACAGCTTTGATCCAGAGAACTTCTTAAGCTTGTTCAGAGAGATCAGGTTGCTTCAAAAAGAGAGAAGGGTGGGGGAGTACAGACTACCTATTGCCAATTACTGGATATTTTGCCTGTCCTATCTCTTTAAAAGTGTGAGCCCAATGACAGCAGGGAATGTATCCTTTTCATTTTATCCAGTGCCTGGCACACCATGGATGTTTAAAAAGAATCAAAAATAATAATGATAAAATTAAAGCTTGATGTCATAGCACAAATTAGATTCCAGAGATAAAGAGAATAGCTGGGATCTGTCACAGGGGGGAGAAAACAAAGCGAAAGGATGTAAGTGCCATTGTAAATGGAGACGTGAGTATTTTGGTGAGGAGCTTATTGTGGGACAGGTTATGAAAGTGGGAAGCTGCAATGCCATCAACAGGGATCACTACTGCCACAGTGAACACCGTGGTCACAGCCAGAGCTGTGCCTTTCCTCCTAGAGTACTGTCTGAAAAATACATCAGCTGCCATCCAGCTCTCAAAATACGTCCTCAAGTCCCAGACCACAGGACTTGTTACTCTCAAGAGCTTAAAAATGCCAAGCCCATGAGCCTGGGGAAAGAGAAACTGGTCCATTACGTTTTATTGTAATCTCAATACATACAGATCAACAGCCAATGAGTCTCATTTAAGTAACTTGAGGAACAACAGCCAAAGAAAAACATTTCTGCTTTCCTGAAGTGTTACACAGGTGCATCCCAAGTTTCAGGCTTCCCCAAATCAATGCTGCATCTTCAGGCTCTCTCCCATGTTCACATATTTGGATTGAAAAAGCCTGGCTTTGCAAGCTTTCTTGAACAGACCATCAAAGATGATGTTTGAATATGTCATTCACAGACATCTTAGTACATAAGTCCTCCTCCCTCCTGAGAGGCAATACCATGTATATGTTTTCTTAGTCTTGCAGTTTTATTTCAGCATGTGTTCTAAATTTAATGCACTGGCTCATTCTCACTAATACCATGCACTACCTCAGCAATCACTTATGATACTCATAAGAATATTTTGATTGTTTTTTAAGATGCAACTTTTCTACTCTGTCACTTGTATTTGGTCTCATGGTTTTTCAATCTAAAAATATAGATAATAACCTCATGCCAATTAAGTCCCATACATTGGTCTTCTCTCTCTCTCTCTCTCTCTCTGTGTGTGTGTCTGTGTGTCTCTCTCTGTGTATGTATGGTATATCTGTGTATATGTTCATGTATGTGTGGGTACATGAGTGTGTGCATGCATTGGGAAGTCAGAGATGAACACTGAATGTCTTCTTCATTTGCTACTCACCTTATTTGTTTGACAGGATCTCTCATTGAACCTGGAGCTCACTGATTCCGGTAGACTAAGTGACTAGCAAGTTCCAGGGATCTGCCTGTCTCTGCCTCCCCAGAACTTGGATTACAAGCATGCACCACTGCTCCTGGCTATCTGTATGGACACTGGGAATCAGAACTTGGGTTCTCATGCTTGTGCTATGAGCACTTAACTGACCAAGCCATTTTCCCAGCCACTACATGAAACTTCTTAAAAGATAAGTACAATGGAAGCTAAATGAGTTCTAAATACAAAGAACCATAGTATTAAATATCATCACTACCCTCCCATTTACCTACAGAATAGTCACTACTCTTTAAGGAATCCTGCTGACTAACAGTATTTCAGCAAAGTCAGAGTGTAAGATGCCAGAATTTTATCTGACTTGTACAAAATACACAATCTCACAGAGAGAAAATGCATTAAGAAGAATCATTCTGACTCCCTCTTCCCACTCCTATTCCCCAAATCCTAGTTTATGTTTCACATAAGCTTTACTGATAATACCGGTTTCTTCTCAAGATAGTCAGGTTTGGTCCTACTAAAAGCACTGGCCTTAAAATCTAGATTAGATAAGAAACATTTAAATGATAGCCTAGGTAGAAAGGAAAGTGAGCAATCAAGACAGTAAGAGAGAGACAGAGATGTTACAAAATAAGGGACCAAGGGTGACGGAAAGAGCCTTGAAGATAGGTGGCATCTTTGTCTGTGAGGAACAGATCAACAAGGGTGGAAAATAAGCTGGAGGTTAGAAATTCCCATAACCTGGCATACACAGATAACAAAGGACCCAGTCACCATCACTTCGAACAAGCAAGGAACAAACAATAGAACAATGGAAGAGGGGAGGGATGGGAGGCCTGTTGGGATTAGTTCCCTAGTGTAAATCAAAGCTTGTGTTACAGAGGAAAGTAACCCTTACCATCCAAGCACTCTTGGAGTTTAAATGTTCAAATTTTCATGTTTGTCATTGCTATTTCTGAACACAGTGTTGTCCATACAGTCTAACAAGCTTGGATAAGGAAGCATCATGTGAATAAAATAAACAAGAAACAACATTATACAAATAAAAGAGAAAGAAGGCATGCAGATAACAAAGCCCAATTTAAAGCAGAAGGGAGAGACGCAAGCCCATGTCAGTATCTTCAACTTCCCACCCAGAAAGTTGCTGCTCGTTCTACAATACCACATCACTGAAGCAGTGAACTGAGTCAAATACTGGGTCACTTTGGGGATCAGAGCAGGAGGATGAGGGAAAGAGAAAAAGGGACTATGATTGTCTCATTTACACAATTCATTCGGGCCAGTTCCAGGTTGGCTGAGATCCTATGGCAAACCTGAAAAAAAATTTTTTTTCTGCCAAAAAAGAGCATTTAGTCTTGGCATGAATGTGCAAGTTTTGAGCTTGGTCCAGTAATTTGATTTTGATATGTCAACATCTTAAAATACAATCTAAAGATAACATCTTGAAAAGTTGTGCAGTAGAACTTCATTGGCCTTTGGCCTAGTTCTGTCCCTCTGAGGCACAAAGGTCTTAGCATACTAGGAGCATTCACAAAGTTGGTCCCCAACTATCAGCTCAGTCACTCACTCATTAATATGCTTACTGGGTATCTAATGTATGACTATCTGCACTGTGCTATGTATTAGTTATGGGGTGGTAGAATTGGTTGAATACTTTCCCTCATGGAGTTTATAGTCTAATGGGGACAATAAACACACCGGGGTGCACAAGTGATTATAAATGTATAATATAAAAGAAAAGAAAACATTCTGTACAAGCAGATGCCATGGCAGAAGAATAGAAAGAAAGGGTCAAGATCAGACAAAATCTCTCTCAGGAAGTGATATTTAGGCTTAAAATGAAAAGTGAGAAGGGACATTTAATGTGTGTTTTCTAGATAGTAGGCATTGAGTTAAGTCATTTACATGTATCATTCAATCTACATAATTATACTTGTGAAGCACACACTGTTATCAGCTCTGATTTACAACAGAGGCGTAGAGAGTGTAAGCTGCTTATTGTAAGTCACACAGCTGATGAGTGGTAAAGCTTCGATCTGGCCAGGCGGTCTGACACTGTGTGCATATTTAACCATGGAGACATACTGCATCTTGCATAGTTAGGTATGAACCAGGAATGGTAGAGAATGGAGATAGCAGGGTCCAAGATCCTATGACTAGAAGACTTTTCACATAAACAACCCATCAGGGAACAAATATGTGCAGTGTAGGAAAGCTGATGGGGAGGACTACACGACAAGGCGGGAGAGGAAGGCAGAGCACAGATCTGGCAAGTCCTTGTAAGCCAGTGGGTGGTTTCAGATCCCTGAGTTGATATATATAGTTCAGGCTTCTAAGAGATCACTCTGGTGCTATTCATAAACCAAGCAAGTGTGTAACAGGGAGAATAGTGGTCCAAGCAGGAGATGATCTTGGCTTCGTGGGAAGGGAAACTGATTTGATAGATATTGAGAAAGTATTTTCCATCTCTTTAGCTCTGCTTCTGTCTTTCCAGGTCAGACACCTAGCTGTTTTAAGAGATAAAATCCTGAAAACAAACCAGAATAAAATCCTTAATTCTTCATTTAAGCCACTGGCTTTTGTGTTCTTTCTTCCTCCTAGTCTAACATTAATTATTTTGGTTATTTGTTGGGGAGGGAGGCTTGTCCTCCAGGAGGGCCACAGTCCCATCTTTCCTACTGTTCTCCAACATTACTGAACAATCTCAAAGTCAGGAAAAGTTGAAACTCAATTTTCACTAACCCAAGAACATGGACTGGCAACTTCCATCTATGTAAGAAGCAACTCCAACTAAGGTGGAAACTATAAAACCCCCAGAGTGACAGCTTGGACCACATCATAATGACTTGGGTTGTAAGGACCAGGTGTTATGTAGATGGGAACTTGTTATTATCCCAAGACTTGGCAATCTGAATCCTCCTCTACTGGGCACCAAGCCATGCAATACACATAGGCCTAACTTTGATGCAGTAGGTAAGAGAATTTCTATCTTCTGTTTTGCTGTTTTGCAAGAACATCAGCCTGTTTAATGGAAAGCAGATTCCTTTGCAATTAGAGAGATTTAAAAAATTGTAAAATGACAATATTATCAATATATCAGAAGGTAAAGTATGAATGGTGGGGTTTAAGAGGGGAATAATGTAAGGCTTTATTTTTCCTTCATTTCTTGATCAAATAAACCATAGTGCCCAATTATCTAGGAGAGATCTCACAGTGCATTTTATTTTATTAAAAAAAGAAAAGAAATATAGGAATTAAGGAGATGGCTCAGTTGATTAAGTGCTTGCATTACACACCTGATTTCAAACCTCAGAACACATGTAAAAATAAAAAGTGGGATGTAATACCCTGGCTTGTAAACCCAGAGCAGGGAAGGCAGAATCAGGAGGGTCTCTGGGACTCACTGCCAAGTCAGCCTAGCCAAACTGGCAAATTTCAGGTTCAGTGCAAAGAGAAATCCAGTCAAAAATAACACAAGTTGAAAAAAAGGAAAATGAGAGAGAGAGAGAAAAAGAGAGAGAGAGACTCTGCCTGGGGAAAAACAGTTAAGGTTGTTTCCTAGCCTCCACCTGTATGGTGGTTTGGATGAGAATGTCCCTAATAAGCTCCAAGGATTTGGACAATTTGTCTCCAATTGATGGGATTATTTTAGGAGGTCTGAGAAGGTGCCATCTTGCTGGAGGAAGCCTTGCCAGATCTGCTTCCTGGGCCTGCTTGAAGATGTGAGTGCTCAGCTTTTTGCTCCCATCACCTGTGTCACCATGCATCCCTCTGATCCCTCTGAAATCATAAGCTAAACAAATTCTTCCTCCTATAAGTTGCTTTGATCATGATGTCTTATCAAAGCAACAAGAAAGTAACTAATACGACATGCATGCACACACCTATACGCACATGAACATGCGCATCCACATACATACACGAAGAAAAGAATAAAAGAAATTCTTACAGATAATGTGTATTACTTACTTTTCTGTTGCTGTATGAAAATACCATGACCAAGGAAACTTAGAGAAGGAAAACTATATTTGGGCTTGTGGTTCCAGAAGGATAAGAGCCCATCACAGTGAGGAGGCGTGATGGTAGTAGAGTCTGGGGAAAAAAGCTGAGTGTTCACTCTTCAAGCATATACAGGGAGCAGAGAGGCAGCAAACTGAGAGTGAGGCAAGGGTCTGAACTTGCAAAGCCTACCCTCAGTGCTTGCTTTCCCAGGAAGCTCACACCTCATAAATTCCCACCATCAGTGCCACCAACTTGAATCAAGTCTTCAAACACTTGAAGCTTATGAAGGACATTCTTCATTCAGTCCATCACATATTTCTATTACATTCTTTTTAGATTCCAAATGCTATGCTTTTCCTGGCTGCTAGCTACTCCACTGACTCTCCTTTCTCTTTATTAGGTACTCTTTACCTAAGATTCCCTGTCATATCACTTTGATTTCCAGAAACTTCCTGTCTTCATCTTGTCACTTGATGGATTAGTTAGTTTTGGTTCCTATGATAAAACACCATGACGGAGGCATCTTATAGAAAGCACGTTTATTGAATTTAAAGTTTCAGAAGAATAAGAGGCTATCATGGCAGGAGGGAGTGAGCAGAAAGCTGAGCACTCACATCCTCAAGCAGCATAGAAAGCAGAAAGACAAACCGCAAATGGGATGAAATCATATACTCTCAAAGCCCATCCCCAGTGACATGCTCTCTCCAGAATGGCCATATCTCCTAAAGGTTCCATGACCCTTCCCCAAACAGTGTCAACAACAGGGGACCCAGTGCCCAAATACTTGGAGCCTATGGGGCACATTTTCATTCAAACCACCACGCTTGATAAGGGTCCCTTCATAAATACCAACCTCTCAGAGAAAGCTTCTCTGTCTTTCCCTCTAGAAAATAGCGTGTTCCTTCTCTGTGTGTCCCTTTATCTTGTATTACTTTTCTTCTTAACACTTATTATGATCTGAAAGGCAATTACATAATTGTTTTGATATTTACCATCTTTCTTTCCATGGAGAATATAATCCAGGGCTGGAAAGGTGGCTCAGTGGTTCAAAGCACTTGCTGCTCAATCATTAAGACCAGAGTCAGATCCAGCACCTTAAAAACACTTGTAACTCTAACTCCAAGGGATTCATCACCTTTTTCTGGACTCTGTGGGTACCCACCTCCTCTACACATACACACAAATGTACAGATATACTCATACATGCACATACATACATGAATAAAATAAAAACAAATATTTCTTTAAAACAGCATAAACAATGTGAAAGCAGTGGCCACACACATACACATACCACTCTTAGAATACTATTTGATGCATAGTAGGGCCTCAGTGAAGATTCCATATTTGAGTAGACAGTGTGACATTGCCCAGTTGACTTTTGAGATCCTTCTGAATCTGGCTCTGACTTACCTTCAATCCGTGCTTATTTCCATTTTCCAACACAGACCATCAGTCGTAATCTCAGGGTATTCCCCTAACTGTGCCCTTATAGCTACTGGGGCTCTCCAATCCAGGCTTCCTTATGTGTCCCTCTTGAATCCTCAAACTCCTGTCTCCTCTAAGAAATTATCCTAGACCTAATATCACTTCACATTTATGTATTTCCTCTCTGTACTGACTCTTATAATGTATATATTCTGTTTTTCAATTAGCTGTATGTTATCACACACTATTCTCTAATGATTATGTAATCATTAGCTCACTCCCCTCAACTGTACTGTTAGCGGCTTGACAGTAGAGGCTAAGGGAGGTATTTTTGTTTTCTCCAATGCACAAATTTGGTACACAGCAATCACTCAGTAAGCATCTGTTGATGAGCTAAGATTTATGGAGAAAATGAACAAGTTAGGCTTGCTATGGTCACATGATATTAATAGAAAGACAATAGTAACAACAAACATCCTTACTAGCCTATGTTTGTAGAAGCTGATCTTGCTGGGATCAGACTGTTCATTCATTTAACAAATATAGACATAATATGTTTTGTGACAGACACGATTATAAGCAATGGAGGAAGTCCTGGAGGATATTACTATCTGAGGAAATAGACACTTGAAATATAAGCCTTGTAGGCATCCCATGGACAGTCCAAGGAGGAGTATCTAACCTGGACTGACTGCCAGGTAAAATCCATCTGCATCTGTCCAAATTCAGAGCCAGGAAAAATAATCCTCAAATTCTGTGATTTGCTGATTTTATCACGGTAGCATTTTTACTGTGTTGTGCTCCAGTCATAACCAATTCTAATAAATGACAGCACAGACTCGCTCTCAACTAATGGTCAGGGGAAATCACAGTTGCTTTGGAAATGTCTATGCATGCTGAAAAATCATCCCTTCTGCTCAAATACCTGGGAATCAGTTTTATGTCTCTTCATCTCTTAGCTTCTTGAGTAACCACAACCATTATGTTACACTTCTCAACCCACACATGCTAGACTATATTAGGGTTCTAGACTATATCTCTTTTCTTCTCTATGTATACTTCCTTCTTAAATTAATATGTCTAGTCTTGTGAATTTTAGATAGCTTCTTCTTATGAGCAATGAGATAAGCTACAGTTGCCAGTATAAGCTAAATTATGCTGTAGTAACAAACTAAACCACAAACCTCAGGAGCCAAACACAAGAAGCATTTTAGTATATGGCCAACTCAACTTAAGACAAGAAATGGTAATTTTGTTCCACATAAACACTGAGGGACCTAGGCTGGAAATGCTCAGCCATATGGATCATTGCTGGTCTTTGTAGCAGCCGGGGAGATCATAGGGAAGCTAATATTTCAGTTTCTATGGTTAGTCCAAAGTGACATTGCACATTGGTCAGAGCTAGTCGTGTGACTATCAAAATTCAGAGTTCTCAGAAAATGAGAAAGCACATCAACATGTAGTGAGGGGTAACTGTCTCCCTTCTGCGTTCCTCAGTGCTTCAGTTCTATGTCCAATGACTTGTTTTATATCAATCTTGACTTCAAGCCAAACACTGATTTTGTTCAACCCCAACTTCCGGGAATGAAGCCTCATCATTCTTTTTCTCATTTTACCTATGTAGCTAACTAGTTCTGTCAGATCTTCTTTCCATTTCTTTCCATTTCACTCCCACCTTCTGGCTCTGAGCAACAATGGTCTTTCGTTATGGAAGGTGTGATGGTTAACCATGTTGGTGGTTGTCAACTTGACTAGAATTGAAGTCAACTAGCGGACAAGCTGCAAGCACTTCTGTGAGTGAATTTCTGATCAATTCATTTAATAAGGGAAGACTGATTCCAAATGCAAGTGGCATCTTCTAGTTGAAGCCCATGAGCTTTGGTTTTTGCCTGCTTGCTTCCACTCTTGCTGGAAAGTGTATCTATCCTGTTGTTGCTACTGATGTGGTTATTTTTCTGATATTAGAATCAGCTTCTTTGAACTTCCAACATAAAGTTAATGAATGCCAGCAGCTCTCCATTAATCCTCTGTACCTTCAATGCTAGATTCACACTGTTAAGCCATCCAAACTTGTGGACTGAATAACTACTGGATCTTGGCTGTGAGACAACCATTGTTGGGCTGCCCAGACCATACTGTGTAAGCCAATGTAATAAGTCCCCTTTTGCTATACAGAGCCATAAAATATATCTGCTCCATTCCTCTAGAGAACCCTAATACAGAAGGCAATAGTAGCTTTGTAAACAAATTCCTTTCCTAAACTCTGGTCTGGGTAATTACATATTCCACATAGTAACCAAAAAGATCTATTCAAATAATTGGGTAAAATCACTTTCCTGTTTAAAATCTTTTAGTGATTTCCCAATATACTTAGCATAAATTACAAATTATTTGAGACCTGGCTGTTGTTCTCTGAGAGCCACCTGAGTCATTTCTTTCATCTGCTGCATCTCCTCCATCTCTTCCTCCTCTGCTTTGCTATCTCAGAGCTACAGGCATACATGACAGTTTCAGTGTTGTTTTAAAGTCTTTGCATAAAACGTGTGTTATGTCTAGAACACCCACCCTCAGACCTCATATCACTCAGATCTGAATGAAACACCAGCTCTTCAAAGACAACTTTCTGGGCACACATATATAAAGTTGCCACCAATCAGTCTCTTGGTGATTCTTGATTCTTTTCACAGTACTCATCACTGTGTGACTCATGGCTATTTCTATACTGGTTTGTGCACTGTAAGGTAAGTTCAATTGGAGCTTGACTTGGCCTCTTCATTGTTGTCATCTCTAATGCCCAGAGGAACAGAGCCAGGCACAGAGTAGGTGCTCAATAAGCTTGAAAAAGAGAAATGCATTTCTCAGTTCATTTATAAACCTTGGAACCAGTGCTCATGTTGACCTTCATCTTGAAGTGATCAGCAGTATGTTAGGAGTTTGCCATCTTCCCCTTGCCAATCAGAATGAAGACACTAACTAAGGAAGCAGCCACTTGTCACATCTAAAAGTTCTTTTGATCCCAGTGATTAAGATGACGTGCCTGATGTGGTGAACTTTTATATTATGTTACTAGAGAACTGTGAAAACAGCCCTTTTGTCACACTGAGTTTTCAATTTTGGTGATGGCTGTCACAGATCTGGAAAAAGATGATTCACCCAAGGTAGAGAGGGACAGAGTGACAGTCTGGGAGACAGTTTGACCTAAGAGTCCTTTCTTAAGTCCAGAGAAGTAAACATAAGGTTTGGGTGCCATAACACGCAGCACAACTCAACACTAAATCATTTCACAGTGAACTCCACTGGCCCAGTTTCTAGAAGCCTCAAGGAAAGAAAGACTTCCATATCTTCAGCAGAATCCTCTCCCTAGACTGAGGATGCCCAGAACAGGAAAGACACAGTATATATTCCGCAAATGGTCCATCTCAGGTAATCAAAATGGTCAGTATAATTGAGGCCACATAAAGAAAGGTTCTCATGATGCCAATCATTGTCCAGCCTTGCTCTCTCAGAGTTTGCTTCTCATCTTGATAGTTCTTACCCTGATAATCCCTGTCATTGACTACTTTCTATAAATTTCTGTTTGTGACCTCCACTTATCCCTGTTAGTATGAATGGCAATTGGCCTGTGTGATGGTGAAGCCCAATCGTCAAGTTGGTAAGACACAGGGGAGAAGCCTCTAGCCATGCCTATGAGGGATTATCTTGGGATAATTGTGGTAGGAAAACCCACTCACTGAATATGGCATCATTCCTGGAGATGAGATCTTGGCTTGTATAAAATGGAGAATGTGAGCTGGGCACAAACATTCATTGTTCTCTTTACAATATGGCCAGCTGCCTTATGATCCTGCTGACATGACTCACCTACCATGACTGACTGTTCCCTCAAGCCATAAGCTAAAATAAGTCCTTCCTTCCTTAAGTCGCTTTGCCAGGCATTTTATCACTGCAGCAAAAAGTATCTAAACCTGCTTCTACTTGGAAAATATGCATCTATCAACTACAGTTTGGTCTCTAAGGTGATAACATTATTGGTTGTTTGAGAATGACACCCTTCCCAGTGTTCTGTGATCTAGTCCTTATTTTCCAAAGCACACACTCTGGGTTTACCACTTTTAAATTGGAGCTTCAAGCTATAACTTCCTAAAAACAGCAGTTATTCACTGGTCTTAAAAGCTTGTGCAGTTCCAAAAGAATGTTCTTCTATTATCTTGTAACCTTTAAAGTCAGCTAGGGGAAAGAGGGAAGTCCTCTGTATTTCTAGTCTAAATTTCCCAGGATTTAATTTAATTAGAGCTCATACCAAAATGGAAAATTTGGCCTTGTGAAAAATCTTTTGATTTCATTCCTGTAAGGAGGATTTTTTTCAATCTTTGAGGAACTCTTACTGCAATGGTATTTGATCTATCCCTGATTATACAATTATTAGCCTTTTGGTTATCTAACCAATGACATTTAAATGGCATTTATGTGCAAAGCTTGAATTATGGAATCACAAAATTTCTGAGTTGAAAGGGACCTCAGAGAAAATATAGTCCAATTTCTGTATTTAAAAGATAAGGAAAGTTGAGCCCCACATAACTTGAAGTATCTTGTACAAGTTCAAATTGATTATGAAGAAATACAAGAGGAGAAACACAGAAGACAAGCTTCTTACCACTCTGCTGGTAGTGGAAGAAAAGTATTTTAAAAGATAGAAAGAAAGAGAAATGGTTTGAGGCACTTTCAAAATAATGACAAGCCTGATGCCTTCGGATGCACTTTAATACACTTCAAGGATGGTATGTCATTAACACAGAGAAACTTTTCAGAACATAATATTGGCAGATGATAATTTTGAAGAGAGAGATTTCCAGATTTGTAGAGAGTGGAAAGGGAAGTAGTAGAAGTCCTAAGAATTCTAACCTAAGGCTGAGGAAATAGTGCAGTTGATAAAGTGATTGCCTTGCAAGTGTAAGGACTTGAGTTTGATCCTCAGAACCCAAGAAAAAGTAATGGTTTGTTCTGACAACCCTAGGGCTGAAGAAGCAGAAATGAGAAGATCTCTAGGGATGGCTGTCCAGCCAATTTAGCGACCTTGGCAAGATGTAGGCCAGTGAGAGATCCTGTCTCAAAATCAAGATGGACAGCACCTGAGGAACAATGACTGAGGTTGTCCTCTGACCTCCACATGCACATGGACATTCCTGCTTATGCACACATAAACAAATATTCATGTACACACACACACAGAGAGAGAGAGAGAGAGAGAAAGAGAGAGAGAGAGAGGAGAGAAAAAATTCTAACCTAAATCATAGTCCTCCCTTCAACCAGTTTCTACTGCTGTCAACCCACTGGTTGAAATTTCCACCTGCACATGTTGCTTTATTTAGCACAGGATCTCAAAGAAAAATACCACAACCAATAACAAGAGCACTATATTCTCTTGTGGTTTGGAGCTTTATGATAATTTTCTCTTTGTGGATGTCCTCCACTAGCAATAACTTGTCAAATGGCTAGAATAGACACAATACTTTGTTAAAGGTTCTTGATCCTCCCAACCTTCTCTGTATACAACTTTGAAACTTCCTTCCACTCCATAGCTCCACTTTGAGGACAAAGACCCCATCTACAGATCTGCCTAACTGCATCTCTATCTTGATGCAGTTCAAACCTAGCAAGCCTAGGACTTAATGTGTTATTTCTCCATGACCTCAGGTCAGCCTCTCCTTTGTAACACATGTAGGCTAATCATGTCACTAGACATTTGTTCCATGATTTTAGCCCTTAGGCTAAAATCTTAGAAACACCCCTGAACTTTTTTTCTGCCTCACTCACCACAACAGTATGATCCATCAGCAGTATCTCCAACCTACCTCTCCAAATACTATCCCCTCATCATTTACCCAAGATCAAGATTCTACTACTACTTACTTAGAGTGCTGTAATAATCTTCTAATAAGATAAAAATATTATCTTCTCTACTGTCTCCAAATCCAATTGGATCAGGCTTAAAAGCCCTTCTGTGGTTTACTACTGTCTAAAGAATACATTTCAAATTCTTTAAGATGGAAAATAGATAACCTTATATTTACTTACATTAAATTTAGAAATAGCTCACATAAATGCAGGATCCCAACCTGTAGCTTCTACCCATTAGTAGTAGATCAGCTCTGAAGAGCTGAACAGTAAGAATCAATGAAAGCTTTCATTCACAGGGAACTGTGCATTATGGTCAAGAGGAACAGGTCTAAAATGGATGGCCTTATTTAAGTCTTGATTCTACGATGAAATATCATTGTGAATTTGGCACAGGTTCTAAACCTCTGGGACCAGATGTCCTTATCTGTAAAATGGAGATAATTACAGCACATACAAACATACATAATGTTTCACATTGTTGTAGAAAATACAAGATAGTGTGTGAAAAGAGCCTACAAACTAAAAGTCCCAATAAAGGGACAGAGGTTGCCAATAACATTATTGCTAATAGGACACTTTTAAAATAATTATGATATGGACTAGGGATGTAATTCAGCTGGTAATGTTATTGTCTTGCAAGACAAAGATCTGAGTTGGATCTCCAGAAACCACACTAAAAAGAGACAGGAGTTGTAGCATGTGCTTATAAGCATAGAACTGGGAGATGGAGATGGGAGACATAGATGGATCCCAGGGAATCCTGGCCAGCCAGCCTACCCCACTCATCAACTTCTAGACCAGTGAGGGACCTTGTCTCAAAAAGGTAAACAGTACCTGAGGAATAATACCCAAGGCTGTCCTTTGGCCTCCACATGCATGTAGATTATGTGCACACACATCTGCACACATATATGTACCACACATACAACAATTATTTTAAGAACCCCATTAAAGACTTGACTATACACTTGAGGATAAAAGAGAGTTCATATCAGTCCTAAGAGTTAAATGGTGATTAACACAGTCAAAGGCATTATCTCCTGTAATCTTATGACTTTAACGGAGCCAACACCTCTTTATTTTAGTGTGTACTTTCACCTCCTAGTTGGAGCTTTCAAGGAAATTTCAGGGTGACTGCCTCAGACCACAAATTAGTATCTCATTTTAGAACATGTGCCCTGTAGGTTCTTGTTTGAAATTATTGGCAGAAAGTGAGGAGAAGATGATTTACACTTCCTTTCTGTGATTTTGCTAGAGTAAAGCTATCAATTTTGCACTTTTTGTCAGCTGTGGATTTACAGTCATTTTAATAACTAAAAGAGGGTCCAGTTGGTAGAATAGCAAATTGCTTTTCTCTTGCTATGACAATGAAAACAGATAGCAAACAGAACATTCTATTAAAGAAAGATAAGTACTAAAAGAAGTCAAGATATTGTTAGAGACGTCTTCAAAATGTCAACAGATGAGATTGGGCAATACCAGTGATATCCAAGCAGAATATATTTACTCATTTTTAAATTGTGAATTCAGTGATTCCACAACCAAAAGTACATTCAGAAGGAAGTTAGTATCATTTAGAGTGTGAATATTGAAGATATTTTAAAATAAAATTACTGGGCCTAGAGCAATGACCCAGAGGTGATGAACACTTGCTGTTCTTGTAGAGAACTCAAGTTCCATTCCCACCACCCACACTGGGATTCTCACAACAGTCTGTACCTCCAGCTCTAGGAGATCTGCTGCTTTCTTCAGGCCTCCATGGCCACTCACACACATGTGGCATACACATTCAAGGATAAACACCCATACATATAAATATAAATTAAAAATAGCATTGAGCATGGTGGCACAAACTTTTAATCCTAACACTGGGCAAGCAGAAGCAGATGGATCTCTCTGAGATCAAGGCCAGCCTGGTCTACATGGTGAATTCCAGGCCAGCTGGGACTACAGAGAGACCCTGTCTCAAAAAAGACTGGAAAAAAAGAATGAAAACAAATAAAATTATTGCGTGGATAAGACTTGATAGATAGAGCTATGTAGATAAGAATTTTGAAGTCTAAATACATCAGTCCTATTGCTCCTTCCACCATTTAAAGGCAAGAAATTCCACTAGACCTTTACTTACTCAAGTGTAAAATAAGAATAAGGAAATGGAGAAATGGGTCAGCTTGTGAAGTGCTCGCTCTACAAGCACAAGGACCCGAGTTCGATCCCCGGGACCCATGAAAATACCTTCCAGGGTCTTGTAAAGCCATTGCTGGGGACATGGCGACAGCAAGATCCTAGAGGTTGCTGGGCAGTCAGTCTGGCCTACTTGGTGAGTTATGGCCAATGGGTGACCATGTCTCAGAAAAAAACAAGTGAAAATGGATGTCACCTGAAGTACAATATTTCAGATTGTGCTCTGGCCTCCATGCGTGCACATTCATGTGTACCTGCACACACATGTGCACTTCTGTGTACGCACAGACAGTAGAGACAGTAAGAACAGGAATGAGGCACAAGTTGAGATAATGTATAAAACGAACCTAGCACAGTGCCTGGTTCACACTAAGGACACATGTTCTGACTAAAACACTGCTGTGATTCAAACTTGTCTCTGCTTAGCTAGCCAATTTTTCACCAAATGATAAGTTCAGTTAGCAGTCATAAATTTATTCATTTGTTTACATAAAAACAAATACCAGTAGACTTTTCCCCTAAAATTACCAGCTAGTCTATAAGCATACAGAAATATTTTGAATATAATAACACATTGCACTTTCCTGTGTTATACACTTCACTTGTTCACAGATCTGGAAACTCTAAGTAAAACTTACTCTTAGGAGTTGTACAAAGCTAGCAATAGCATGTAGTTGACAAAATAATTAAAATAGCATGGTTGACAGTGTTCTCCAAAATAAGCAACATGTCTGCCAGCAATAGCATATATGATACCAAGGAAAGTTTCTTTTAAAATGCCTACCACATGGAAAGACCACCTTAATTAGGTGTTGCATATAGGTTCATGACTGACCCAATCAAGTCAGATACCTGCAAATATAAAATTATTATATTTATTGCAATCAGCAGATATGCAGACAGTATGCTCTGAGGGAAGGGGCATGTAGAAAAATAATACTTAGCAGAGGTTATTTAATACTTTCTGTGTACCAGAATTAGAGCCTGGTACCTTCCAGGTCACTAGATGAGCTAATCTATGTCAAACTAGGTACAAGATCATTTTGGTTGCTTTGGCAGCTCGTTGCAGACAGAATATAGACACTGTAGAGGTATGTTTAAGATAAAAAATATAGCTAACAGAGAGTATGGCTCTGTTAACACTAGTTCTGTTAACACTACTATATTTCCTGAACAGGGTTTTATGTTTCAGATAAACCTACTGACAGGACATTTACAGTTGGAATCCATGTCTATCCATCACTGGGTAACATCAATTCCAATGTAACAGGAATGCATGGTTTCTATTTAGACAACATTTCCCACCAAGAAAACAAAATTCAACCAATTGTATCTCAATCTGTTAAATCTTAACATCTCTAAGAAGGTTGAGGAACTGCAGGACCATCTCAGAATTCATGTCAGATGGTGACTACACTATCTGCTCTTCTGTTAGAGTCAGATACCCATGCTGTATCTTCCATTGCTGCATGAAGTTCGAGTGGAATTAATTAGGTATTAAACTCAGGATCGTAATTAACTAAGATAACTCAATAAGTTAAGCCAAGATGTATATTTAATGGGCTGTTTTTCCACTCTTAATCTGGATAGATAAATTAACTACACATGACATTAATTCAAAAATATATAAGATCTATTTCCTTTGACTGGATCAAAGCATATTTTCAGGTGGTAAATTAGTATCTTTAAATGAAAAGGCCAGTATAAAGCAAAATGTTAATGATATTTGCTAATATTTATTGATTTCTAGGCATACATATGCTTGTAATTCTAAGCATTTCATGGGCATTTAATAATTTAATTCTCACAGCAACTCTGGAAACATCTAACATAGATATTATTACACCTATTTTATAGAGAGAAGAGTGAGGAACAGAGACATGAGTTTCCCAATGGCACACAACACTGCTCATTCATTAAACTTCTAAGCCAGAATTATAATCTGAGCATTTTAATCAGGAGCTCTTGATCATAGTATCTGTACTCCTGTTACTTGACCAGCAGTGGCTTTGAGCCCCAAGGAATATTGACAATGAATGGAAATGATTTTTATGTAACAATCAAGAAAGGAGACTATAACTGGATCTAGTTGGTAGAAGCCAGGCTGGTAACCAACCTATAAGGCACAACACAACCCCCAACAAACACACTCAGCAAAGACTTATTCAGCTCTCACTGTCAAGATGACAGAGATCAAAATACCTACTCTAGGTTACATTTCCTCTGGGATCAGTTATGCCATTGCTTTGAAAAATGTGGTTTATAGGTCTTCAGGACTGAATCAGCTAGGAGATTGTTAGAAAGGCTCACCCCAGAAATAATGAGTCTGCATTTTTTATAAGATCCCCAGGTGATCCATCTAGATGGTGAAATTGAGAGATAGCATATTTTACTATTAACCCTGCCACTTTGTGATAAGTCTTGAATAAAACAAATCCCATTCACAATTCTCATCTCCATACACAGACATCTCTAGAGAGAGAAGGTAACTAGGTATAAGGGGTGGGAAGGAAAAGCTAGATCCAGGAGATGTGTGATACCAGGAACTGGAATCATCTTCAGCTGGTCATTTCCTAAAGAAGCAGAAGCAGTCAGAAACCTAATATAATACAAAACAAAGTTAATATTCAAACACTGTTCTCAAGACCAAAAGTGGAAGATATAGGCAGAAGGCCCAGATCACAAGGAACACAGGCATAGAGTATCCAAGATCTAACACAATTGGGGTATAAGGACAATGGGCTGGAGAGATGGCCGAGGGATTAACACTTGCTGCTCTTTCAGAGGACCTAAGTTTGGTCCCCAGCACCCAAATGACAGCTCACAACTGCTTGTGATTTCAGCTCCTCCTCTGGTCTTCAAAAGCACTGTTACATATGTGGCACATACACACCCAGACTAATTGATAAAGCAAGACAATTGTCTAACATACAAACCGGCAGATCATTTAAACTCTTGTATGTGGACACCAGCTGTGAAAACCAGGAACTGGTCTGGCAAAAGCCTAGGCATGAGAAGATCGACAAGTCTACTTGTTGAGATTTGTATGTATTTCCCTAAAATGAGATTTCCAGAAAACCTTTGTGACAATCAATAGGATAAAAGCACTTTCATAAGTTAAAAATGAATAAAAACTCCAACAATATCTTCCAAGAAAAGACTCCTATCCTTTTAAAGACTACATGCTAACAACAACAACAAAACCAGAGATGCAAAGAGTTTTTACTCCCAAGAGTTAAGCACCAAGTGCTTCAGAACTGGCACTCTGGTGCATAAGCCATTACACAATTTCATATTTGTTGATTTAAAACAATACTTTCATCAAACATGCCTCCTCCCCCACCGGTGTTTCAAAGCAATAAGCAATATGACAATGTTTTGTGAGCTTTACCAAATGTTAACTGGGAAGGAAACCCTACTCTTTTTAATTGTGCTTGAATAAATGCAGACCAAGGTCCTTGAGCATAAATATAGTCGTTTCCATCCCACTCCTCTCTGTCTGGAAACCACCTTTGCACTGAGGGGTGGCCATTCCCAAAGGCAAAAGCGAGGAACAGTATGATCCAGGCAAATCCCTGAGACCAGCCACTATGAAAACCAATTCACAGAAAAATAATAATGTAAGGCTATCATTGTTGTGGTTACCCAATGAATTTTCCTTTCAGTCATTCCCTATTGCTAAATCACCACCTTGGCTGTTATATTAAAATCATAGAATCTCTGGGCCAAATTGAAACCTAACAGATGATTTTCAATGTTTCCAAATAAGGAGTCTTCATTCTAGGTAGAGAAGATTATGAAGAAGCCTTTTAAAAGTACATTTCCAGTTGAGGATGTGGGTCTATTGATAAAATGCTTGCTTACCATGCACAAAGTCATGGGTGTGATCCCTAATACCTCATACACTGACTGAGCCATACCCATAACACCAGCATTCAGGAGGTGGAGGCAGGAGGTCACAAGTTAAGATCATCTGCAACTACATAGCTAGTTAGAGGCCAATCTGATCACCTAAGAGTCTGCCTCATCAAACAAACAAAAATGAGTAGGTAGAGATGATAGATAGATAGATAGATAGATAGATAGATAGATAGATAGATAGAATGTACATATTCCCTGGACTTAACCCCTGAGCCTGCCCCAGCCCTGAGCATTCCAATTCCACAGGTATTAGGTGGGTGTGAATCTTTCAATACTCACTTCTCCTAGTTCCTCAGACTCTTTCGATGCTAAGCATAGGTGTGAAACAGCAACAAGTTCAACTCTTCCATTTTATAGTCAAAAAATATCTGGGAACCAGAGAGCCATTCATGATAATTCCAGAGAAAGCATCCTAATCCTCATATTTCATTTGTTTTAGAAATTAATCCAAATACTTTTCCCTTTATATCAACAATACTAAAGAAAAGTATAACTCCCCCAAGTGCAAGCAAATGCAGGAAATCTAGAATTTAGAGCTAGAGCCTCTTATGTTTGTTCCACTGCCATTCCTGGTCTTTTTAATGTATGTAAAAATAAAATCATCTCCCATATTTCTGAACATAAGCCCCCTGCACTTGATAACAGAGGAAAGCATTGCATCTCAGGCTGCAGATTAGCTGTGCAATCAATGACAGACCATAATTATGCTGCTTCCATTCTAATCTTTGTGCAGCTCTATTGTTCTTGATCTCTCGTGGAACCTCCAGCTAGATCCCTGATAGAAAAGTCACATCATCATAACTCAAGAGCATCAGTAAGCTGCCTAAGCAGCTTAACTGACTGACCACCACCTGTCAGCTGTTTTAATCACCATTTACCCACAAATATATATTCTTTTTAAGAGGAAAATAATGATAAGAATATATTGGCTGTGTCCTTAAGTTACCCTTATTGCAGTCCTGGTATTTTTACAACAAGCTCACAAAATAGTAGCATTTAGAAAGCAATATGGGGCTGGAGAGATGGCTCAGCAGTTAAGAGGGTTTGTTTTTTTTTAGAGGGCCTGAGTTTGGTTTCTGGTACCAACCTCTGATGGTTCATAACTGTCCATAACTCCAGATCCAGGGAATTTGATTACTTCTTTTTTGGCACATGCACACATGTGGCATACACTCATTTAGACATATACATTGACACGAATAAAAAATAAAATTAAATCTTAAGTCCAGCATGGTGTTGCACACCTTTAATCCCAGCTTTCAGGAGACAGAGTTAAGTGGATCTCCATGAGGTTAAGGCTAACCTGGTCTACATAGTGAGTTTCAGCATAGTTGTGGCTCCAGAGAGACCCTGTCTCAAAAATAAATAAATAAATATTTAATCAAAAGAAAAAATAAACCATTAATATAGTGGTATTGCTTTGTTTGGGACATTTTAAGGGTAGAAGATATCAAAAGTACTCCCTCCAAAAGTTAATTTGTTTGTAGGCAAAACCTCACTCCCATTTGAAAAAGTATAGCCAAATTCTGGCTGAGTTTCAGGTTACTCTTTTGCTCTGTGATGCAGCCATACTGTGATGGTGTCAGTTCTCAGTCTTCCAAATTTAAAATTAAATAAAGCATAACAAATTAAATTAACAATATTAGATATTAAAATGTGGACTGGAAAGATGGCTCCACAGTTCAGAGCACTGGCTGCTCTTGCAGAGGACCTGGATTGGGTTCCCAGTACTCATATGGCAGCTAACAACCATCTGAAACTGTAGTTACAGGAGCTACAATACCCTCTTTTGACTTCCCAGGCATTGCATGCTCTTGGTGCACTTACATACATGCAGGAAAACACTCATACACATAAAGTAAGAATGAATAAATTTATAATAATTTTTACAAAATAAGTGCAGAATCCTCACCCTTTTTTAATTACTAAAATTTCCATCTTAGCTAGATTCCTCCTGGGAATACGTAAAATGTTACGTATGAGAAGAATCTCTCTCTTTGCCATATCAGGCTTAGTTGTGTTTGTTTCAAATCTCACCTCTTCCAACTCAGTTTTGTTTTGTTTTTTTTTTAATTTGTACTTATTTTTAGTTTTCTTTTGAGACAGGGTCTCATTATGTAGCCTTAGCTGGTCTGGAACTCACTATATAGACCAGGTTTGCATCACGCTCACAGACATCTGCATGGGTCTGCCTCCCAAGTTCTGGAATTAAAGGCATGTACCATTATTGCTGACTCTTCTTTTTATTTTTAAATTTTCATTTATTTTAATTATGTGCATGTATGTGTCTGTGTGGGAATATGTATATATTAACACAGTACCCATAGTCATCAGAAGAGAGTGTCAGACCCTTCTATCAGACTTCCAGACACTGCTCTGTGGGTGCTGGGAATCAAACTTGGGTCCTCTGCAAGATTAGCAAGTGTTCTTAACCACTAAATTATCCTCAGCCCCTTTAATTCAATTCTTGTAGCTTACAAAGAACAGCTTTTAAGTTCCCCAAGCATTTGGAACCGTGAGAAATCTATTATGGAATTCAAGAAAATAACTGTGTAGAAAACATTATTTATTGGGTGTCTGTCCAGAAATCTTCCTATTAATTAGGCAAGCATGTCCAGGTACCACAGAATAAGCAGGCCCCAGACCCACCTCCAGCCATTGTCATAGAGGCAAATGAAGTTTGGTTCATAGAAGCTGTGGTGATGCCTGTTCTCTTTTCAGTAGCTAGAGAGTAGAGGCAACAGGGTGAGGAACAATCCTAGCCAAGATACAAATGAGGAAGACAGTCGGTCCCTGAGAACAGTTTCTGAACAATTAGAAAGATACTGGTTTAAAAAGCTCCTTTTCTGACTGTTGACAATTCTTGATAAGAATATGATTCCTAAAATTAAACACAGTCACAACCTAAGAAGGACCTTATCCCAAGAGGGATATTCAGAATGGTTGAGGTGAAAGTTAGAAGAACTTATATCTCAGTGGACCTGATGGTGCCATTAGCAGCTCCAATCTGGACCATATCTATGTCCAGAACTCTTGTTATGTGACTTAAAAATCATTAAACCCTCCAAACCTCAATAGTTGCCAGAGGAGAGGCTGTCACCCTCAGTGGTGGAGCCCCTGAAAAGCAGCCCACTCTCCAGTTCATAGCCCCTTACACATGCTCATGCAAGAAACCTTAATCAGACTGCTGAATCACACACAAAAAAGACAAGAAATTGGGAAAGGGACTTGCTGGAAAGAAGAAAGTTCCAGAAGATAAGGGAGGGGCAATGAGAGAGGGTAATAGGGATTTCAATGGCTAAAATTCACTAAAGAAATGTGTAAAGTTGTAAAAGAATAAATTCACGAAAGAAAAACTCTATATTCCAACTCCCTGAGGATCTATAGACGGTTGATGGTTGATGGAGGTGGGAGAGACATTTTCTTCAGTGCTGTGGTCAGATGGTAAGTTGCTCATGCTTCTGTAAATAATGCCTCACCCATGTTCCTGTACATAATCCTAATTAAGGTCAATTTTTCATCAAAGTAAGTAAATAATAACCTGAAAGTAGAAGAACAACTAGCTGGGAAGAGGAAAGAGAGCAGCAGGATTGGGAGAGGGACAAAAAGTGGTAACAGGATGAATATGGCCAAAATAATTACACGCCAGGTATGGAGAGTCACAATGAGATCTATACTGTGTATAATTCATTTATACTGTGTAAAAACATTTTAAAAGGCATTCTAAGTGATAAAATTGTTGCTGGAGATATCAATCAATAGTTGATGCTGTACCTCAACTATTTGACCTGTATTTGATCTATAATATTATCTCATGCATTGACAATGTCAGTTCTGCAAGAAAACATCTATTGGTCCTATTTTGCTGACATGGAAAATAAAACTTAAAAATATTAATATTTGTACAATTTGGATTTAAGCTCAGAACTCTCTAATTCACTTTGGTGCATTTTTCCATTCTCCTATGATTTGACTAGTTAGTAACCATGATAATTTACTGACTGTTTTCTTGGTCCTGTTGACAGTGGTTTTAAGGGGGGCTTGTGTAGAGGAAGCCTTTTACAGGTTTCCTTAAGAGCAGTTTATTATTGCTTTACTGATGACACGAGAGCAGAAGCATGGGTTCTTGAAAATGGGAAGAGGCTCATGCTACAAAACCCTATTCCCAAAGAATCCTGCAGCATGCCAAGCAGGCCTGAGGTGAATAAAATAAGGAAGAGTTTGCAAAACTATTCACTGTAAAGAGATGTAGTGTTATAAAATTAATGAATCCTTCCAAGAAGGTTGATAACAATAAACTGATAGGCAATTCCTGACACATACACATGGGTCCAAAGGGAGATGAAACCTCTACAACCAGAGCCAGAGGAAAACATAATACTGTACTTCTTTTAATCTATGAGTTCACTTTGAAAGTATTTGGTCCCGCTTTTAGATTTGTTCCATTTAAGGGGGAGAAACAGCATTCATTTGTTCAGATGTTTCATCTGGAAAAGAAGATTAAAAAATAGGAAAATGTGTGGAGGCCTCCACAAACACCATCTAAAATCTTTCATTTGCTGTCAACTCCTGATGTGTGATGCGTGTGATATAGACAGCCCTTGAAATGAGGCCAAGAGCTTACTCAGCCTGGACCCCAAAATTACAGGAGATGAAAGGCTCTGGGCCAATCTCTATTTCCCAAGAGAGTGTTATTCTTATTCTGAGAAATGTCATTTTTCCAGGTGTGCAGAGATACATAACAAGCAGTGATAATTCTGAACTAAAAGAACACAAACTTAGACACAATTAGCAATATTAAAAGGAGGAAGCTGGTTTCTGCCAAAATAGGGTCACATCCTCTCATAAAATGAATGTCTATGGACAGTGCCCTCCCACTCTCTGTGTGCTGGCCACGCTTGGAAGGTCACTCTATATGGACAGGGTACTAGACCAAGCTGTTAATTAGTTCATTTGGTCGATACAATGGAAAATTCAGTGCCCATGATTATGTAAAACATGCAAATAATGTTTGTCTTCATTCATTATGACCTTAAAAAATTTCTCAAATCCATTGTTGGAAAAGACCAATTATTTCAGTTATAAGATGAAATAATGATTCGGTGAAGGTACGTGGCATTTCATCCAGAGCATTCTATCTGATTAGAATAAAGACCCTGCCTCATTACTGTATCAGAAAACTGTTCCTTTTTCTCAAGCTGCCAGAATAACATGAGATTTAGTATTTCATTTTCGGTGTTTCAACTTCTGATTCAATATCTCAACTTTATAAAATCTTTCTGGTAATTAATAGAAAGACAAACCATGACTAGGAAACACAAACATAACACAGTTGTAAAGTTCAACATCTTCTACTAATTGGCTGAAACCACAACTATGGAGTTTTCAATTTTCTCTTCTTAAGAACGGACTTTAATCCATGTTTCTTTGTTTGCTTGTTGGAACAAGACCTATCTATGTAGCCCAGGCTGGACTCAAATTCTATATGCTGTCCAGTCTGACTTTAAACTTATGTCCCTACTGGCTCAGCCTAGTTTGTTCTGGAGTTACATATATGTGCCACCAACTCCTACATAAATCCCATCCTTTTTTGAGATAACAATCTCTCTAATGGTAGTCAAAGTAGACCTATAACATAATTGATGACTTTTACATATTTTGGATACAAATCCTCAAAATATTAAGTAATCTTACAATGGAAGATTCTTTTAAACTATAGACATTTAGAGAAATTTAGAGTCTTGAACCAGAAGTAGTTTAAGAGAAAACAATTCTCAAAAAAATAATAAAATTATTTTTTTAAAAAGGAAAAGTACTATTTGCAGGCTAAGATAATATGGATGGTTTGATTCAAATATATGCAAAATACTTTTAAATTTTAAATAAAGTAAGTATTGTTAAAAATATAATGTGTTTTCTTTAACACACATACATGCAATATTTTTACTTTAAAAAATATTTAAATATTTTATTTTTAAATAAAAAAATAATTTAAATATTTAAATTAATATTTTAAAAAAGTACTACTAAGTTGACTCAATAGGCCTTGAACATATATGACTGAATGCATAAAATTTGGCAGAGGTTATGGGATGCAGATGGGGGAGAGAGTCTAAATATAGTCAAGATGTATCATATGAAAAGCCCACAAATTCAATTAAAAACTTTAAATGTCTGTCTAGTGAGAAGGCTCAGCAGGTTAAAGTGTTTGCTGTGTAAACCTGAACCTGAGCTTGATGTCCATATGTGTGCCCACATTCCCCCATCTCTCTGCCTCTCTCTCTCCATCTCTCTCTCACATACACACCCATGCACACATCATATGCATGCAAGAATAATAAATAAAATGAAATAAATCATTAATAGTATAAACTGGTGAAATATGACACACAAAATCCCCAATAATTAGAAATCTAAAATCACACTTTTCTGTCCTTTTGTGCAGTTCATATCATACAACAATCTGAATTGTTACACTTAAAATAGAAATAGATGAAAAGATTCACTCGCTATTTTTAGACAATACTATACTCTTAAATTTTCAATAATAAAGCCACATCACTTTCAAGTGTTAAGTAGTAAGCAGTCTTGAACTCTTTACTATTTAGGTTACATTTACTGGCTAATCAGAGGTGTATAGATATGTATTTGATTTTTTAAGATTTAATTTTACTATTTATGTATTACATATGTATGTATGTATGTATGTATGTATGTATGTCTTGGACATATGCACATGCATTTGGATGCCTGTGGAGGCCAGAAGACATATCAGATCCCCTGGAAGTGGAGTTGCAGGCATTATGAGCCACCTACGGTGAATGCTGGGAACCAAACTGGGGTCCTCTACAAGAACAGTAAGCATTCTTAACTGCTGAGCCATCTCTCCATTCCCCTATTTGTAAGTTTTGTATTAATCATCATTAATAATTTATCTTATTAAAGTTCGGGAATCTTCACTTCTCTTATATTGTGTTCAGAACAAAGATGAGTTACAGTCAAAAATTTTTCTTCCTTGGGAATGTTACTTTCAATGCACAGAGCATCTGCCTGGATACTTATCAGAGCTTTTAGGGAGGCAGAAATCCTCTGCAGTGGCTTCCCAAAGAACCTGCTAAGGCTAATATTATACTGACAATTCTCACAGGTGAACAAAGGTTTTCTTCTGGAAAGAGGACAAAAATGCAGTTATAAGTGTGAATTCTAATCATCACGGGGACAGGAGACTAGAAAGGCATTTCTGTTTCTCTCTTAAAAATCATTTTTCACCAGTCAGCAAATATTAAACAATATTTGAGTTCAAAATATTTGTAAAGAGGCTTTTCTTCAACATATGGCTACAATCAAGACATCCATATTTCATTTTTCTCATCGAGATAAAGATTTGTTGGCCACCCTAAATCCAGGAAGTTCTGCTCTTTGAGATGTGTTTTAGGAGAGTGAAGCACACAATATTAGAAAATGGGAAAATATGGCAAAATGATCCTCTCTCTCCGTTTTTATTGCATTTCAAGGTTGGGAACCTTCTCTGTTCTTTTTATTTCCCAAACCCCAGCAACTGACGCAACAGGAGAATGGAGTTCAAAGAATGTTCATCAGAAATACGTCTATGATGGCCAACAGAACCTCAATCCTCACATGAAATTGAGCTCTCAGTCTCTTTAAATGCCTTTTGTACTTTATGGGCATGCTATGCTTCCAGTCCAGCAGCGTGACTGCCTCACTGGCTCCTCTACCTGGCTTCTAGCCTGACAGACTCGCCTGTGCAACCTTTCATGCACTCCTGACCCTGCCCTGTGCTTGAACTACTGAGACAAGTATTTTTCTAATCAATCAGCTTTTTCCATTGTCTCCAAACTGGGTCATCCCACAAACCTGAGCCTCAGCTCTCAACCCAGGCCCAGAGCTCTTTGTCCGTCACTATTTGAAGTCATTAAATGAATACTTCCCAGGCTGGGGAGTTAACTGGGTAGGTAAAATGCTTGTCTTACAAGCATGAGGATCTGAGTTCAATCCCCAGAACACACAACCAAACATGGTTTTACAAACTTGTAATCTCAGCTCTGAAGAGACAGAGACAGATGGATCACTTGGACTCACTGGTCAGCCTGTCTAATCAGCAAGTCCCAGGTCTTAGTAAGAGATTCTGTCTCCAAAATCAAGGTAGATGACTCCTGAAGATAGACACCCAAGGTTGGCCTGTAGTCTCCATACAAAGACCTACCCACCTACATGCATGCATACATACATACATACATATCTATACATTTAAAAACAAATAATACTTTCTTGTTGTTTTGAGACAGGGTCTTCCCATAGCTCCAGCTGACATGGAACTTGCTATGTAGACTAGGGTGACACCAATCTCATGAGGAACCATATGCTTTACCTCCTGAGTGTTGAGATTAAAGGCTTGTGCCATCATGCCCAGCCAAATATTCCTCTTTTTAAGTCAACTTGAGAAATGTTTTATATGGGTCTCCAGAAATATCTGACAAGAATAAGCAGGTCATCCACAGTACAGGCCAATTCCTTTGCTTTTATGAAATTTATCCTGGCCTCCCATTACACCTTCTAGCCCTTACTCTTACTCTCTGGGCTCTTTTTCCAAATCTCATTACCTATTTGCAACACTCTTTCTCTACTTTGAAGAGGACCCAGTCTAAGATATAGAAAATGTAATAGCTATTACCCTGGTTAGTTGTGAAGGCCAAACTACATTGAGCCAGTTACTTTATTCAGAAAACTCACTGTACTAATTAAGAAAATTGACAGTGATTAAACAGAATCTATGAAGAAACATCAACATTACCCAGCATGCAGAACTGTTCTGAGCAACACTTTGTAGATACTGAAAACTTGACATGAAGAGAAATTTCCATGGCAATGTGCCTTCCATTGTGCAGGTGATTCCCAGCACCAGCAATACTAGCAATACTAACTCCTGTTTGTCAAGAGCTGTGTGTACTGGGGGTCCCTTTTCATCTCTTCAGTCACCTGTGAATTCAGTCAGATCACCATCTTTTGTCCATAATGGATCTCACCCTACCACAGTGCCTGCCAAATAAAAAACAGACTTCATACTAGACTTGCTTATTAGGTTAAATTGAATTGAAATGAGTTTTGGAAATCACAAATCTGTCCCATTTTCTCACTTCAGTTCATAGAAAAATGAAACAAGCCTTCATGCTCACCAATTTCCTGGAAATTTCTACTTTGTTCTTTGCCAGCACATTCTGAAGTCTCAAGAGAAGAAAGGAATGTGTTTTCAAAGTGGAAGTTAGGAGTACCTTCAAAGGAGAAATATAAACGTTGGATTCATTCAAGGAGATTAGTATTAGTAGAGTTGAATTATGGAATTGGGCGAATCTCAGAGAGTTATCTGGTTTATAACCATGCCTTCAGGCAGAGCTGCAACAAAGCTATCACAAGTGCTACCCTGTCTGTTTCTATAGGTCAAGTTATATTTTAATCTGTGATCATTAAGATTTTCAAATGATGAAAAAGTCCCTCTGATTGGTCAGTTGGCCACTTTATTTCAAGCAGTGCTTGATAAAGCAAAAAAAGAGAAGGACATATGTTAGTGGATCAGAAAAATAAAAACTTAAACAATAATTTTTTTAATTTTAATTTTTCCATTAGACAACATGGTATTCATATGAACTTCCAGCATGAGCCTAAATTGCTATCCTTAGATATCTGGAGAGCTATGAATTAGCACTAAATAACTGACATTGGGTGTCTAGGAACCCCAAAAGTAATCAGTGATGTAACCTGTTATATAATCAGTTTTGACAAAAGGTGGCTTTGTGTGATTTCCTATAGAAGGTCCTTGGGTTCAAGGGCACATATGCTCTTGCCCAGTGTCTACCAGCCCAGTTGCCTGAGTGACCTTGCCTGGAGAAAATAAAGCATTCTTCATTTGAAAAAAATATTTACTTTGAGAGCTAGAGAGGTTGCTCGTGATTAAGAGCACTGGCTGCTCTTGCAGAGGACCAGAGTTCAGTTTCCAGCATCCCATGAAGGCTAACCATCAGTAACTCCAGTTCCAGAGGAATCTGATGCCCTCTTCTGGCCTCCTCAGGCATTGCATATCATATGTGTATTTACATATAAGCAGGCAGTACACTCATACACACACAAAGAAATAATAAACTATTAAAATAAAATTAAATATGTACTTTTATTTCGGGGTGCGTGTATGTGTGTGTGCATGTGTGTGTGTACAGGCCACATGTCTGTGAGTGTCTGCAGAAGCCAGAAGAGAGTGTAGGCTACCCTGGGGCTGGAGTTACAGGTGGTTGTATGCCATGTGATGTGGGTATTAAGCCTCAAACTCAGGAACTCCAAATGATCAGGAAGAACTCAACTGCAAAGCAGTCTCTCCAGCCCCAAAGAAGAGGTTATTTTAAGATTTACTTATAATATTTTTAATTATGTGTGTGCATATGTATCTCTGTGTGGTTATGTACATATGAATAGTTACCCAAGGAAAGGAGAAGAGGACATCAGATTTCCTGGAGCTGCTGTTGCAGACCATTATGAGTCACCTGATGTGGGTTCTGGGAACTGAACTCGGTCTCTGGAAGAAAAGCAGCAAGTTCTCTTAACTGGTGAGCTAACTCTCCAGTTCTAGAGAAGAATTTTAAAAGGCTACCTAAAGGCCAAAGAGGCAATAGATTTACATCAACATGTTCTTTTTAATTTTTTAAAACTGAAAACCTAAGACTCTGAGAGGAATTAAAGAGCAAAGAAACTCTGAAACTACAACATTTCATTACACCCATAAAATAAATACCTATTTCTTATAGGTCAGGAGTAAATGATCATCATTATATGGGCTGCTTTATTGGATTAATAAACATGGTCTTGTCTGTAGCCCCTGGGCAAAGGCACAATAAAACACGAACAAGAGAAGGAAGTGAACAATAATGTCTTCAAGCACCTTCTAACCCAACAAGTCAGTTTTTATGTACACTTTTTTCCATTAAAAATGTAAAGATCATTTATGAAAATAGGATGATCCTAATGGGGCCTAAAGTGCTCACACTGGAGCTCTTGCTATAATCTAGTTCATTATCAGGTATGTTTTATGTGCAGCATAGGTCAAGATATCCTGAGACATCTCAGCTGCATTCGGTAAAACACAGTCTTAGGTTTATTAAAGCGCATAGACAAACATATCCATCTGCTACCAGTGAATGAAGGTAACCATTGTGTACAATTAATTATCTAATTAATTAATTAAAGACACTTAAAAATCCATTGCCATGCTGTTCACTGAGAATAAAGATGCTGATTTTTGCAGAGTTGGTTATCCAAGGATAGTAGAAATTGCCAAGAAAGAAAGTGCATTAATTTCCCTCTATTTTCCTCTTAATCTCTTTTCCTCTTGTAGTAATAAAATACCCTGACAAAAGTAACTTAAGGAAGAAGAGGTTTAGTCTGGCCCACAGTTGAGGGGTACAGTCCATTATGACAGGAAGTCAAAATGGCAGTTTGAAGTGGCTGGTCACACTGCACACACAGTCAGAAAGCAGAGAGCAATGAATGTTGGTGCCAGCTAGCTTGCTCCTTTCCTTGAAGCCCTGAACCCCAATTTTCTTTTAGAATAGGTCTTCCCTTCAGTTCACTGAGTCAAGACAATTCAGCACTCCTCACAGTATGCCTAGAGGCTTGACTCCCAGGTCATTGCAGATCCTGGTCAATTGATAATGTATTTTAAGCATTACACCTCTCTAGCACTTTCAAGGCTGCATTGCTACCATTCAGACCAAGGCAGAGGTATACCCAGTACCATGCATTTTGTAAGTTCATATAATATCCCTTTCTGTGCTCCCTCATCTGTACCTCAGCCACAGACCAAAATGCAGGCTTCAGAATCATCCTAGTCTTCTTTTTTAGAGAAGAAAGATGTAATCTTCATTTAATAATTTATTTATTATTTTTATATCTTATGTGTACAAGTGCATTGCCTGCATGTAGGTATGTGTACCTGTGTTGTCCAGTGCCTGAAGATATCAGAAGAGGGTGTCAGAGCCCCTGGAGCTGGAGATTCTGACCATTCTTAGCTGCCAAGTTGGTGCTGGGAATCAAACCTGGGTCCTCTGCAAGAATGGCCAGTGCACTTAACCATTGAACCATGTCTCCAACCCCTAAAAAGGATTTTTTTTAAGATTTAATTTTAATTATGTGTCTGTGTATGTGGACAAGTGCATGTAAGTGCATGTGCCCATGGAGGTCAAAAGCACCAGATCTCTGTGAAACCAGAGTCATCGGCTGCTGTGAAACACCTGATGTTGGTGCTGGAGACTGAACTCCAGTTGTCTGCAAGAACAGTACATGCTCTTAATGGTGGAGCCATCATCCACCAGTCCCCAGTCCTAGCCTTCCTTATCTGGAAGAATATATTGTCCACTTCTATATTAGGTAAGAAATACTAACTGCTGTTATAACTACATTCTGGAGGCTTCAAACCAAAGGCTTCTTTCGAACAAGTCTTCTATCACTGTCTCCAGTGCAACAGAGAAGCTGTAGGGGCTTCCCACCTCAGGCCTACGGCTGTAGGCTGCAGTCCAGACAAAGGGAAAGAGAAATGAGACATTTTTCAAGTATAGAATCCAGAAGGGCATGCACCATTTACACTGTGCCTTCTCAGATGCAAAGGGGGTTTGAAAACCTAGTCTTTAGTAATGGAACCATTTTCCAGCTAAGATTCCCTAACTTGGAGAAGGTGAGCATACTGTTGTAGACAGCTGACCATCTCCCCTACTGTTATTTTCCATCTAGATCACAAGCTTTTATATCTTTCGTCTTATTTGTTGACTAGGCTTCAAATGGATGGAACTGTCTATGTGGTGGAAGTGCTTGATTGGTCTTGGCTCTCCCCTCCACACAGTTGCTTTATTCTCAGTCACATGCATTCACAGTCATATCCATCTGAGACAGATATCTAAGTGGCTGCTCTCCCAGTTTCCAGATCCCTAACTAGAGGAAACCAAATTGTTATTCCTGATATTTTCAAAGAAATGTTGGTCACTCGAATGTGAGGTTCTATGTAGATGGACTTCTCACAAATAGGTTTTGTTGTTTTTCTTTCCAAATCCATTGAAATATTTCAAGGCTGAAGCAACGTTCTTTATATGAAATACTGCACAAGGAAGCAAAGAAATTCTAATATGCTCCTTACATTATTAATTCCACAAACACCTATTGAGAACATACTGCTTCCAAGATCTGTACTAGACTCAAGCATTTCCAGGCTATCTAGACTACAATCCCATTTCATAAATTTTTTGAGAAAACAAGAAATATTGTCTTCCTCCCTAGATTTTCCTTTGTATTTTTATTTCTTCTGAATAAAAATACATATACATACATATAATTTAAATCTACTTACTTAGAAGTGAAGCCCAGTAGAGGGCAGCACACACACATACACACATGCATACATACAAACACATGCATTCACACACATACACACATGCACACAAACTGGTGCATGTACACACATGTATGCACAGGCACACATATTCTCCCATTAGTATATCTGCATAATCAATAAATCTAGCTAAGCAGATGGACAGAACAAAGTGTCACAACAATCACTTTTCTTTGCACCACTCCCCAGCCCATGTGAGGTGTTCCATTGATCTCTAAAAAATAGACATGCAATGTCAACGAAGCAAACATTTATAAACATATTGATGTGCCTGAAGTAAAATTAGTATTCTGAAGGATAACAAAGAGCAGCCTAATTTGTTCCCCATGTCTTAGTAATTGTTTCAAAAATACAGTGTACATAGAATGCAGTAAAAATCCACTTATAGTGAAGATGCTCTATAATTCAGCTCTATTATCATATTACCATGTTTGATTTGTTTTCTCTGAACTCTGATACAGCGATGAAAATGAGAAAACCAAGTGTAACATTTTTCCATCAGTGAAAATAGAGATAGATGGAACCTAATTATTAAAACTGTCGTGTCCTTAGTCACCCACATGCTTAGATAAATCGTCCACTTCTCCAGCACATTTTAACCATAAAAAGAGCAAGAGATAAGCTCTAACTCATTAACACTCTATGAAATTATTCACTTTATTAATAAAAGACTATAATAACAGAGACTTGTGGGCACATAAGGGAGATTTATAACTAGCATTTGTGAAAAAAGATGTGTAAATTTGCTGCTAATAAATTAAGAGCAAAAGTTTTCTCTCCCTACAATAAGCCTATGTACACAGGTTGTGTATTGTGCTGTAATGATGGCCTTTAAAGCAAAGAACTGCTAAATTAGCACATCTAATTAAATCAATATATTCTGGGGTGCAAACAACCTTTGTGAAGTCTGCAAGGGAAACTATTTAGCATGGTGTGACATGCACATTGCTGATTCAGCACCTTTAAGTAGATGCCTAATGATTGAACATCTATTACTGAAAGAGTAAGTAAGGTCTGATATTAACAAGTTTGGTCATTCCCACTTCAACAACAACAATACTGTTGGCAGTATTCAAAGTTGAAATGATTTCTTCTTCCTCTTTCCTAGATGACCGCATTTGAGTTGAATAAAGACAAAAATGGCAAAAAGATATGTAAGGCATTTTCAGGAACCCTGGGCCACATAAGATATTTTATCCTTCATTCCACTAAGGTTATAGCCCATCAGATGTTGATCCTGACATTTAGGGGTTTTTTAAATACTATATTGGGTGCTGGAGTAAACATCTGTCCTGCTTTTAGAACAATTTTGAAAAGGAAAAAAAATCAGTACTTTGAAAAAGTAGGTGTCGATATGAACCTATCCCCTTCTCAGCTTTGAACTTTCTTACGCATTAAAAAGCTTCATTTGGTTTCTTGCCTCTGAAATCTAAGTATTTCTTGTTCACTGTTCCAACTGTTGAAAATGAAAAAAGAAGATTAGAATGATTCGAAATCTAGCTTTGCTGATAGAGGAGGGGAAATGGGTTCCCATAACTTGTTCTCTTCGATAATAACAATTTTCCAAGTTGTAATTCTTGCAAATACATGCATTTTGGTTAAAGGTTCTATCTCAGAATTAGTGACAGGGGAATTCCAAGTCCTACCAGAAGGATCTGTTCCCCACCATCCTCCATTCTAGCACAGAAGAAGGAAAACAACAAGTTCTACACCAACACTACATTTAATTAACAGACTTTTCAAAGATATAGGATCTTACTGACTTTGATTTTTGGAAGTCTTTAAATAATACATTTTCCCAAAATGTTCAAGAAAAGTGTAGAAATTTCACTGGCTTTTGAGTTTGAAATTTTCTTATCTATGCTGGAAGTTTGAGGATGTTGAGTCTGAGGATGTTGAGTCTGTTGTGCTTTCTGAGACTGAAAAAAAAACAAAACAAAACAGTATTTGCCAGTCACACCTGACTTGCAGTTTCAAGTTGGTCATTTCTAGAAATTTTTGTATCAGTAATTACTAACCTTCACAATTTCTCCTTGGAAGTACAGAGGAATTCTTCAGTCATTTATCCTCATGTTTCCAGTGAAAATATGTTCAAGGAGCACTTTACAGTACATAAAGTAGCTCATTGAATGATTGCTGTGTATGGTACAGAAGCACTGTGAAGCACACAATGCTAGCTCTGTTGAGTAGTGAATTTTGCGATTTTATAATGTTTTGTAAGGGACTTTCCACAGCATCATTGTAAACAGCCTCTTCATGATCAAAAGATTTCATCCTTTGAAATAGATATGAAAGAAAAATTACTTTTGTATCTCATTAGAAAGCACCTTGTCAAGTACCATCAACAACTCCAATGACGGAACTCCAGGGACTCCCTTTAGGAAATCCTGTCTTGCAACTCAAGAAACAGGTCTGGATGTGACAGAATTGGAAGGCTTCTCTAGAGGCAACTTCCAAGCATGAGTTCTCAGGGATCCTCCATAGATAGCCTGTCTTCAGAAGTGTGTGCCTAACCCAAAACTCTTTAACAAGCAACTGACTTCAGACAGTGAACAGTTCCATCCTCAAACAGCAAAGGCTCTTGTCTAATTTCTCATCTGGGTTGTTTTATCTGCTTATTCCTAATATTTTTTTCTCATTTTTCAATTGCTAGTTACCATCTACCTATGGCACTTTTCTATTTTTTCTTTCCTTTTTATTGTAATGGTTTCATAAGAAAATGCTCTTTCAAAAGGTGATTTGATGTCACAGATATCAAACCCCATGATGAAAAAATAACTGAAAAATTCCAGTCTCATTCAGCAAGACCACTGGAAATTATATCCAATACAATTTCTTTTTTTTCACATAATGTGAAAAAAACAAGTTAATGTATGACTTACCTAATATCTCTCTTTCTCTCTCTCTCTCTCTCTCTCTCTCCCCCCCTCAGAAAAAACCAACTAATTATTATACTCTATTGATCAGACTTTAGATAATTCCAAGTTTGAATTCAACCATCTTCCTAAGTGAAAGAAAAAGTAATTGGTTACCTCTAAGGGATCAATAGACATTCAAAAAATATGTGATCCAGTTTCCTTTATTCCTGAAGTTCTTCCAGTATATTTCTTCTGCAGTCATATTTCTTAGTTTTTTCTTCCTCAGACAAAATCCTTAAATATGTTAGAAATGGTACTATAACATGTGTCTGAACATGGATATCTTAATTCTGTAAATCACAAAGACTGGAGTTCTGGGAGATATCTCAGTTTATAAATTGCTTGTGTTGCAACCAAAAACCATAACCAACATAAAAAGTCAGGCATGCTGCATGCACTTGTAATCCCAGTGCTGGGGAAGTAGAAGCAGGCAGATCCCTGAGGCTCACTGGCTACCCAGCCTAGTCTACTTGATGACTTTCAGACTCCATTTCAAAAATAGTATACAATAGCTGAGGAATGATACCAAAGATTATCTTCTGACCCCTACATGTATGTGGGAACACACACACACACACACACACACACACACACACACTGGAAATGAAGCCCATTCTCATCCAGGTATTTTACCTGCAGAAATTGCCATCTTATTATCTATGCAAACAATCAGAACACTGTTTCCAGCGGTAGGAATTATGTGAATAGATATGACTATGATAAACTTATAAACTATGGAGAAATGCTTAGAAATTATAAAAATTCATCAACTCAGGGATGGACAAATATCTCAGCAATATTTCTATATTTGCATAGGACCTGGGTTCAATTTTCACTACCTACATGGTAGTTAACAACCATCTGCAACACCAGTTCAAGGACCATGGGCACTGCATGACACAGGTACATTTACACACATTCAGGCAATATACTCACACACTAAAATAAAGTTAATAAAATATTAGTAAATAAATATTCACCAACTCATTGTCAACAGTATCAATGGGCAATCACATCACTCTAGATTTTTTATTGGGTGGCCACAGTGGTGTCTGTTCCATAGCTAATAATTCTTTTGTAATTGGATCTATATAATAACTATACATTATGGCCTGTTAGAGTTGTTCTCTAGCTTAGGTCTAGCTTAGGTGGTTGAAGTCCCTCATTCCAAAGCACTATAAGACATTGTCTACAGTTCTAAACTTTGCTATATGGGTCATGGTGTTATATCATAAGATTATGTCATAGGACATAATTACCTATACACATCTGCTTTCCAGACGATGCCACAGTGATCTGGGAATAAGAAAATGTGATGATATTATTAAAAAAGAAAACATATCAGCAGTCCCTAGGAGGTGACAATGAATCTCTAGCTTTCCATTAAATTTCTCATAAGAAACAGAAACAACCAAAGCAGGGGTGTAATAAAGAAACTGAACAAACGGTGGTCATTCCACATATGGAAAGAGAACTCTGACACCATAAATATTGTATCAATCAGCTCAGGAAGCCAAACCACAGAATTCACAGCAACAAATTGGGAAAGTCAACGAAAGACCCTGCAGAAGTCATACCAGACAAGTCAGTGACTGCTGACTCTTATTCATAGCCCCTGTGCCCACACAGAACCACCAAGAAAGAACCAAACATGCTTGCAGAACCAACTATACAAGGTGACTCCATTCTATTTCTATTCTATTCTATTTCTATTTCTATTTCTATTCTATTCTATCCTATTCTATCCTATTTTATCCTATTCACATTCTGCCTGTCCATGTCAATAATGTCTAACTGGAACATACCTGAAAGCATCTCTTTTTTTCCACCATACAACTTGACCATTTTCTTTCTGCTTTTCAGTCCCTGCAAAACACAAGTGAAGGTGTTTTGAAGCTTGTATGGCAAGCTGCTAATGACTAGTATCTGTCCTTATCTGAAAACAAGAAAGTGGAGAGACCCTCGCTAATCTCTGAACAAAGGAAACATGATCAGAGGGTTATTAGAAATCAAGGGTGTGTTCTTAAATCTCGTATCGCCTAGAAACAAGACAATGTACTCCAAAGTATGTCGGCTCTTACTGTGTGGAAGAAAACCTCACTCTATAACATTTTATCTTCTAATTAAAACAACACCATCCAAGAGCTAGAGAAATGGCTTAGTGATTAAGAACATTCACTCTTATTACAGAGGACCCAAGTTCAGTTCCCAACAACCATGTATAATAGCTTATTACTGCCTCTAACTCCCACTGAGGGGTATCTGAATCTCTCTTCTGGCTTCTATAGGCATGGCACACACACACACACACACACACACACACACACATAAATAAGATATAATGTAAAAATATTAAGTGTATGCAGAATGGAAAAAATCCTGTAGTTTTCTGATGACTAAGTCTGCCCTTTGGTAGAGAGAAAGAAGAAGAAGCCTTCATAGTTAGCATGGTCTCGGAAGTCAAGCAGCCATCAACATGATGACTTCAGAAACAGGCCTGCTAACCTGGGAACATACTTTGGGGGATCTACATTAAGACAATTCTAGAACCATCTGAAATGACTAGGAGAACTGTAGAAAAAGCTTATAAGTCACTCCTTTCAGAGTACAGGTTGTGCAGATCTTGAGGAATCTGCAATTTGTTTCAAATTGCACCAGATAAGCATGAAGGACTTAGCAGAATCAAAACTCAGAATGAGAAAAATCTGCTATTTGTCCTTAGCCCTCCCAAAATCTGGAAGGAGGAAGAGTGAACTCACCTGCAGGATTCACACATTGAACTTTCTTTGAAAACGATCCAGATATTCCCACTATCATTTCTGTTTAACACTAAAACTGCGAATATCAGCCCAATTTCATAACTTTGGTCTGTGCCACTGTATTCAATGCTAGAGGTCCTTCTGGAGCATGTTTGAATACTTTTTTACTCATCAAAAGGTGACTTAAATGATGTCCTTACAGTCATGAATCCTCATCTTTAACTAGAACAAGCAGACTAGTTTCATTACCTCCTCAGAATAATTATGATACTATGCAGACTTTTCACATATATTAAAGTCACTAGTTTTCAAAGTGTAATCCAGAAAGTCACCTGCAGTGTAAGAACAGAAAAATCTATGTCATCCCACACCTCCTAAACCAGTTTCCAGGAAGAAGATCCTGTAGCTTGCATTTAACAAGCTCCCTGGGTGAATTTCATAAATTCATATCTTCCAGAAATTTTGTTTGTGTCACTCAAACTATTGTTGGAAACAGATAAACATGTCTTCTTGATTTACTTGTAGCAACAAATAAACATTTGCTAGCTCCGTGGAAAAGTGAATTATCAAATAACAGAAATTAACTGAATTATAAGGCAAATAAGCACCAAGGTTGACTTTTGCACCAATTGCACTTTATAGTCTATGATCAATTTAGTTATAGTGTTATTCTATTTTAAATTGTGTGTGTGTTTGTGTGTGTGTGTGTGTGTAATAAGTGGACATAAGTGTTGGTGTCCTCAAAGGCCAAAAGAGGGTGTCAGATCATCCTGAAGCTGGAGTTCCAGGTGATTTTTAACTGCCAGGCATAGGTATTGAGAACCAAACTCATGTCCTCTAAAAGAGAAGCAAGTGCTCTTCACACAGAGCCATCTCTTTAGCCCTCAATTTAGGTTTATACCAGATCTTTCTGCTAGAACCTAAGATTCCCTAGTCTGACAAACAATATACCTATAGTAATTTGGTATATGGTATTTGTTCCTATAGTAATGGGCTTTGTTCAGAACACTGGACAACGGCCACTTTCATTATTGACAAAAATACAGCAGTCAAAATAATGATAGCAATTAAATAAAATGTGATTTATTATCACAGAAGCCTGAAGTAGATGGTTCTGTTGTCTGTTCTTTATATATGGAGAAATATAAGACAAAGAAAATGAATCAGTTCCTCACTACCTAAAATAAAGGAAAACTATAGCTTGATTCATAACACCATTCCACACTGCTTCTATCACTGTAGAACAGACAGCCAAGATATAAAAATGAAACATATTAAATATACATAAGATATATATGAAATTTAAATATATATATAAGATATATATTAAAAAGTCACATATCAAAGCAAGAGCACAATGCAGAAATGCTTTGAGGCAATACCCCATTCTCAAATGAAAAGCCAAAAAAAGAAAGAAAGAAAATTCAGCAGGGCAAACGCAGACCATGGTCTCAATGAACTGAGAAACTGAAAAGAATTCAACCAGAATTTTGGAGGGAGACAAGATTAGATGGTTTGACTGGAATGAGGCAAAACAAGAAACGTGGGAGGATTTAACTCTCGAAATATTAATTCAGCAAAATTTAAAATGTCAGCACTTACCATCACAAGGATGTGACAGCTGTATACATATACCTCTCTGGCTATGTGGAGGAAGCCTTTTTCTCAGAAGTTAATGTGCCAACTTTACTGAGACAAAAAAAAAAAAGTGCTGATAAAAATCACATGATAGTATGCCTCAGACCCAGGCAAACTCAATCAAACAAAGACCAGCACAGAACTGGAGAATTGGCCAGGAGCACCTACTCTAGCTGAGAAATTATTGGCAGCTGATCACTGCTAGGTGAGAAAGAGTCTACCTTCTTTAAGGAACGGATGTTAGATAAGCTGAACAGGCTCCAGTAGATGAACTCACACTGAGAGATATTTGGGTAAACAAACTTGACTGAATAGGCCCTAACATATATGACAGAATGCATGAAATCCTGTGGGTGGGCCATACGGCTGTGTGTAGATCAAGGAGGGATCTAATCTAAGTATGATTAATATGTTGTCCTACTTTGCCTTCGATTGCTGTGACAAAACACTCTAATCAATACCAACTTGGGGAGGAAAGGGTTTATTTAGCTTACATCTCCCGGGTCACAGTTCATCACTGAGGAAGCCCAAGGTAAGAACTCAGGGCAGGAACCTGAAGACAGGAGCTGAAGCACAGATCTTGGAGGAATACTGCTTACTGGCTTGCTTCCCTGGCCCAAGCTCAGCCTCCTTTCTTGTGCAACACAGACAACCTGCCTAAATATGGCATCACCCACAGTGGTCTGGGCCCTCCTACATCACTTAGCAATCAAGAAAATGCCCCACAGATAAGGCCACAGGCCAGTCCAATGGAGGCAATTACCCAGTTGAGCCTCACAACTCAGATGTGTCAAGTTGCTAACTAAAGCTATCTAGCACAGGTCTATTATATTTTTTAAAAAACACAAAATTCAATAAAAATATACATTGATTTTTTTAAAAAGAAGCAATGAAAAACAATCACATGACTTGATGAACTGTCCAAGACTCCACACATATCATTCTCTGATTGGATACTGCATCTTCAGACAGGATTGAATCACCTGTTGCCTGGAGTATTAAAACCTGACACCTTTCACCTCTTCTTAACCCTTTACCTGGGTGGGTCTTTTGAAAGCCCAGGAAGAAGCTCAAGGTCTTGTGTAGAAGTGTAAGGCAAAAAAAGTTACTTTGCAGCAAAGTATACAGGACCCTAAACTCTCCACTGAGCTATGTTACACCTTCCAGTAGACCCTGCTCTACTAACTCTACCTGCTTTCTCCTGGCTACCTCCATTCTCTGTGTCAGAGCTGATGGGAAGACAGTTGGAAAGATAAGCCCTTGGTAAAAAGCTAAAAACCTGTGGCACACCTTAATATAAGCCAGGTCTGTGTGCTTTACTTTTCTGAATAAACTGCTAAAGCCAAAACTTGGCCCCTTTCTACAATTGCACCTACCAGTTCACTGTACTTTTCTGGGCAGCAGGATTAGCAGTAAGTGTTGTGGTCACAGGGCTTATGTCTGCTACAACTAGGAATTTAAGAGAACCTATGGAAAATGAAGGTGCCGAATTTTCTCTGCCTTTCATAGAAGAAAGCAGTCATAAGAAGTACAGAGAACAAACCTGGGATGTATGAAGCAATTAGTCAGTGGTGAACATGAAGAGCAAAGCAGTTCTTATGTGAAAGAGATGGATGTGCAAAACAAACCTAAAAAGCTAGACATAATCTCTGTCAAGCTGTTTGAAGAGAAGCAGGACATGCAGACTGACCACAGGCCTGAGTCAGCTGTATTGGTGAATGAACTAACCTTCATCCTGCTCATGTTTTGATCCACCACAGCTGAGCTGCTATGTCAGGTGCTGGAGCAGAAAGTCCCCCAGCCCTTTCAATGCCCTGCAACTCTCTGAGGTGCCACAGCATAAATGCTCAGGGTACAAAGCAGAATGTAAAGACACACGCTCTTTCCAGATATGGAAATCAAATTAGTTTAGAGGTTACAGGCTTCACACTCCCCATTCTGAGACAGGCTACTCATATCTTCACAGAGAGGATCATTCTTTCCAGGAATCTATCCACATGAGCCTACTGCTGCATTCAACCTCTGCCTGCCACTGGATAAAGAACTGGATGAAGAGATTGCTCATAAGAGTTTTGCTAACTGTGGACTGTGCTGCAAGACTTCGGAGCAGCTTAGTCAAATACCATTACTAGAATAACCATCTATACAGAACATGGAAATGAATGACTACATTTTATCTGGAGATCCTAAACACCAAGTCAGGCCTAAAAGGATCTTTGGGGGAAAATCTTCCTAGCAAGGAAATTCAAAATTCTTAGACTTTGGGCTTTAAAATCCATTTTGGAAGAATATACTTTAAAATATTGAAATGTGTATAAATGCTAGTGTTTGACATTCACTTTTATTACATGCAATAGTATTAATGTTTTAAATATTTTTTTGCTTTTATTTTCATACTACTTTTCAGATATGATGATGTTGCAAGATGTTTCCTTAAACCTCAAATAACTTAAATGAGTTCTCTGTCTCTATAATTCACCTGTAACCTAAGTAGAAAACTGAATTAAAGTCAGTGTTTAATTATAAATGAAAAGAAAAAAAAATTAAACATCACATCTGAACCCAGGCCATCCTGAAGACTGGGCATTTTCAAGATTTAAACCAATAAATTCCCTTTTTTTAATTTCAAGTCTAAATTTAAGTCTTTGCTTGCCCCTTTGTCTGGAGATTTTGTAGCTAAAATATATTTTCAACAGTAACATATAGAAACAAATTGAAAAATATTCCGTCATCAAGAATTTTATAGTTAGACAGCCAAACAAGAATAGTAACAATTATAATGCTAAATAGAAATGTTAAAATAATCCAAGAGTGAGACATGATCCAAGTAGAAATCGCTCTAACCCATATCTACATTTGTAAGTACCAAGCTTCTGACACTGAAGAACAGGAATTTATTAACCTTTTTCCTCTAAATTTTCCTGTCTGTTACAAACCAATCTAAATATTTTAATCAATAATATGCTTTCTAAATTCATTGCACTAAACAGAACAAACAACAGAGAAACCACTGAACAGACATGTACTTGTCTCCCATAATTTATGTGATTTTTAATAAAGTTATAATTTGTTGGATATTTTAAATAAGGCCTTTCTTTAGCTAGGAAAGCATCCTTAAACACAATATTGAAAAAAGCACCATTTTATCACCTCTTAAATTCTCTGTGTTGTAGTTAAATACGAATTGTCCAATTCAGTTAGGACCTCAGATCCAGACATAGTCTGAAGTCAGATAAATATTCATCCCAAAATGTTACATCCTGTTTTTAGCCTTGAGGGGTCCACCTAAGGACAAAGATAACACAGAATGAAAAAAGAGAGAGGACTTGAAAGGAGACAACTTTACACGTATAGTTAATCATGAACATTCTCTGTGAACTGTAGTAATGGACAGAGGGCAGTCACTGGTCATGTTAAAGCTAAGGTGACTCCAAGTTAGAACAAAATATTATCCACCACAGGACCAAAGAAAAATTGTACAGGATCTTCAAAGGAAAGGAATAGCAAGTTCAGACAGGCATCAGCAAAATTCCAAAGAGAAGTCCTAGCCCCAAGGAAATGTAAGGCAGTCAATGTGAGGAAATAAACCAGTGATAAAAGATGCAAGAGAGGGGGAAAGGCTGCGCTTTAGACACACAGGGCCAACTCACAAAGTCTACACTTAAAGAGAAAAAAAATGGAATAAATTGGTTTCTGTTCCAAAGAAAAGTTGAGATATTCCATTTTTTAGGGAAAATAATTTGTTTTCTACTTGCTAATTCCACAATTATGTGAAAACTAAAAGCATTTGTTGAAACAGAATTTAAGCAATAGAGCACCAGACCCTTGGACCCTAACACAAACAAGCTCTAAACACAAAACTTTTATAGTGAAGCTACCTGCAGGCAAAAGAGAAATCAGGGCAGAGGAAAGCACTTTTATTTATAGTGTCTGCCTTTCCTGCCCTAGAAGGGATGTTAAAGAACAATGACCAGCCAGTGAACTCCTTAGGGACAGGCATTCTGTCATCTCCACCTCTGTCACACCTTGATCTTAATTCAACACAGGGTAGAGTAGGATTAGTATGACTCAAATGAATACAGACACATTCATTGATATTAAACAGAGTAAACAGAGCCTATTATTGTTTCTTCTCCTGAAATAAGTGGCCCCTCTGGCCAATCTATCTCGAAGTCTCATTTCTTAGCATGTTATCTCCTTCTATGTAGATGCTCTAAGTAACTGGCATTTAAAGTAATGTAATTGATTCAAATGGCTGGAATGGTACTCTCATCCTGTTATCTTGGTATGTGTGTGTGAGTGTTTATGTGTCTGTGTGTGCATGCATGTGCAGGTATACAAGTATACGAATGTATGCATACATGTGTGCACATGGGTACGCAAGTTATAGGGCAACCCCATGTTGTTCCTCAGGACATCATACACCTTGTTTGTTGAGACACGGGCTCTCACTTTTACCTGGAACTCGCTGATTCAGTGAAGTTGGCTGGCCAGAGCGCCCTATGGATACCCCTGTCTCTACCTTCCCTGTGCTGGGATTGCAAGTATACACACAATGTCAGTTCCAGAGATGGAACTCAGGTCTTCATGCTTGCATAGCTAGCGCTATATAAACTGAGCTACTGCACTAGTCCCTTACTCTATTTCTTACACGGGTCACTAATGCAACATTCAGTTCAGACAGACACTAAATTAAGGCAAAGAGGCCAGCTGCTGCCTGCCCCCAGCCTCACAGTTTTAACCACGGTACAGGAACTCTGGTTGTAGCATTCAGAAATTGTTCTCTTTCAGGTAAAATGTCTTCAATTATCAAAAGAGACTTTGACAACTTCTGGGTTCATGGAGACATAGTTCCCTACCTTGAAAGAAAGATATCAGGCTCCCTTCTGCATTTTCAAATAATGGGTCCAAGTTTGTAACTTTGTGGTTTATTTACAGAAGAGCTTTTGTGTGCAGCTGCACTGTCAGTTTAGAGAATTCACCCTGTGCCTAGCTCTGGAAGACTGCTCTCTGTTTGTACAAAGAATTTAAATCCATGGTCACATGTTTGTTTTCACTATGCTTGATGGAAAAGGGACAGCAAAAGATATTTTCTGTATGACTGACCTCTGGTTTCCTCCAAGTGGCCCTTAAAGTGTAGAATGCCCCAGTTAGGGCAAGTATATGTACATAGGGGATCCAATTCAGTCTAATTATTATAAATCATCTGAAATCTTTGAAGCAGGTAATCAAGCAAGTGGAATCTTCAAAGTTTCCTTTTAGTTCTACAAAACATGAAATCCAATTTTAGGGGCTGAAGACATGGCCTATCAGTTCTTACTGGCTTTCCAGAGGACCTGTGTTTGGTTCCTACCACCCACGTTGAGTGATGCACAACTGCCAGTAACTCCAGCTCCAGGGGATCTGATGCCCTCTTCTGGCTTCCTTAAGTATCTGCATGAATTTCACACACACACACACACACACACACACACACACACACACACACACGTGCATGCGCACATACACAAATAAATAAAATCAAACATCCCGTATATTTAGGTGGCTCTGTGCTTAATACTCCATGTGTCTACCAACAGTCCAGTACAATAATACCCTCTTCTGCTGATAGGGAATAAATGTGAGGCTAAAGCCCATCCCATGGAGGAACCATCCTCAAACTGCCTATTAAGCAAGTGCAGAAGTAATTTCTTTCTTTGACTGTGAGGATGGAGACAAAACTCCCCAAAGGGAGAAGGTTAAAATTGAAGTGGAGCTACAGAAAGTCTAGGGAAGGCTTATTGGAATGTATTTTTCCACTGTTGCACTGTTCCTTGTTAGAATAGAATCCCTTGGTAACTCTTGAGGATATTATAAACTCCCTGATGCTCTCTTTCAGAAATATACATAGAAATAAGAAATGTATAGACTAAATGTTTCACAGAGTCTATTCAAGAGATTTTTAGGGAGCACGTGGGGCTCAATTTAAAGATTCTTACTCCAGATATTTTTGCTTTTTTTTGCATCTCCCATATTCATTGGAATATAAGAAAGACAAGATAAGGAAGAGGAAAAGGCAGAACAGAGGATGAAAGAGGGAAGAGGAGGAAGGGGAGGAGAAGCACTTTTCGTAGTATTAAAAGAAAGCACTTTACACTTGATCCAACTTCTTAATTCTTGATGGAGGTTGCAGATAAAAATGGGCACAGTACGTGCAATGGCACAGAGGTCAGTTATAATATGATCCTCTGAGAGAATGGCAAGTGGTGTTATGTCAGGAACACTGGAAGTGGTTAGAAGGGAACGCTAGAGGAGTAGGCAGGCTTATTTCTTAGCCTTGTAGAGCATACCAAGAACCTGGGGTTTCATTGAAGGGAAAGCAAAGTCAATAAAGGACTTTAAGAAGAGTCATACCATCCATTTATCAATTTAGAAAGGTCATTTATGAATACAAATTTGCCTAATAACTTGACTGACCAATGACTCTAAAATCTCATAGAAGAGGTATCAGTCATTCTACATCTAGAAGATTCCAAAGCAAATAGCAGTAAAAGTGTGTAGATACATTACCTGCACTCCCTAAGCTTTATAAATATGGAAGCATTTAACTTTGCTGAAAGTCATTTCAGATATATTATAGAATGAGCACATTTCCAAGATGGAAAGAGGTCTTCGAAGTACAGTGAACTTGTTTTTCATTGTTGATAACAAATCACCACAAAGTTAGTGGCTTAAAATATCATAAATTCATTATTTTATAGGAGGTCAGAAATCTGACACAAGTCTCATTCTACTATAACCAATGTGTTGGCAAGACTGCAATCCTTTCCAGGAGTTTGATAGGATAATTTGTTTTCTTGCTTTTCTTAACCTTCTAGAGGACACCCAAATTCTTAGCACATGGACCCATTCCTCCATCTTCAAAACTAAAATATACAGTCTATTTACAACTCTTCCTCAAAAATGCCATTCACTGGGGGAAGGTTTAATGCTTTTAAATAGATTGATTAGATTGGGCCCACCTGAATGAACTCAAATAATCTCATCTCAGGATGTGTATGCTTCACCATACTACAATAGAAGCTAGCATCCTCAAAGGCTCAAAGGATTAGGGTAATGACATCTTGAGGCTGTGAACAGAAGGGAATATTATTCTTGCTACAATAAAGACATTTAGCAACTGACTACCGTTAGCTGTACTTCTGAACCAAGAAAAGATACCTTTGCAACAAAAAGCAATACAGTTTCATTTGCTTTTGGGGGGGGGGGTGTCACTGACTAGCCTAACTCACATAAAGCACTTGACAAGAGACATAATACTGTCAAAACAAATCCCATATTAAAAACAATACAAAAAAAAAACCTACCAAATGGGGTTGGAGAGGTGACTCAGTGATTCAGAGCTACTTACTGCCCTTGCAGAGAACCCAGGTTCAATTCTCAGTATCCACATGGCAACTCATAACCCAGGGGATCAACTGCCCTCTGCTGGCCGCCATAGGATCATACATGCACATGGTGCACTTAAACTCATGCACTCAAACACACATACACATAAAAATAAATAAATAATCTTTTAAAAATATGCATTTAGTTCTCAGTTTAAGAATATGTTAAGCAAGCCAAAGCCCTTGGATATCTCACAGAACTTGAAGGTATGACCCAAATACTGAGGACAGGACATAATTTGTACACAAGTCTTGAAGCAATGGAGCAGGAACTGACCTGGAAGTCTTTTCCCTGAAGACTAACTCTCATAGTTCTAGAGGATACTATACAAGCTGCTGAGGGAGAAAATCAAGCAATGGTCCAACCCAGCTCTAAAACTTAATAACCATAATAACTAGCACAGCAAACTAGCTCTATTGTGCAGTAGTAGCACTGTTACCTGAGAGGAGAGGTACTCAATAGCTATCTAATTGGATTAAAAGCCTTCTCAATGGAAGTGAATTCATGGGTGGTATTGTAACCATAGATAAATATACATGGCTCAAGAGGTCATAGATCCTAGAGAAAACCATATCTGTGTCATATCTCTAGACAAATAAAATTTCTAACCATATCCTAAATATGGATCCTTAGATTTACAGACAAGTATACAGTACACCACTCATCAAAGAAGCTTCTTTTTGCAATATACAGAGGTTACTACAGAGTTCTACACTCAGAGGATATATGTCTGAGAGAAGCCCACCCCCCAGGTGACACCTCTACACTGAAGGCTCATGAAACATAGCACAAGAGGGATTGAAGAAAATATTAGTGCATCCATTAACTCTCATCAGTGAAGCTTCCTTCTACAGCAGAGTGTAATGCACACAGAGGGCCTCAACTGGCCAGTTTTAGAGACTGAGAGACTTCAGAGTATATGTCCTTATATAGAACTCCTATATTAAATCTCACTCACCCATGGCTCAGGGACCATTTAATAAGAGGGGCAGAATGATTGTAAAAGCCAGGGTTGGTCCATGAACATAGGGAGACAGATACATTCAGACCACTGAAAGGTTGCTCATGTGAACTCGTGGCAATGGTGGCACAGAGCACACGTTCTAGGCCCACTCAATCAGAAAAGGGCCCAGAGTGGTAGAAGGGAAGTGGTAGCAGGCCAGCTGTAACCTGAGAACTGCTGGAAACTGACTGTGGCTGGATTAGGGACAGTAAACTGTCCTTAAGATCTCTAGATAGGCTGACTAGACTCCAGTGGATGAACTTGCACCTAAGGACTGGGTAAAATACTCGACAAAACAGAGCTTAGCATGTATGGCAGAGTGCATGAGGCCCAGTGGGAGGACAGTGGTGGTATGGATGGGGAAGAAGATCTAAATTTGATATGAACTGTTGTATGAAATTTACAAAAGCTCAATAAAATATTTTTAAGAATGTTTTTGGGTCTGATTGTGTTTTCTGTGCACCAAGCACTGCTTGGAATAAGCAATCAGAAAAACAAGTCAGTCCCAGTCAATTAGACAAAGTTAGCATAGGAATTTGGGGCAGGTGAAAGCTGAAGAACAAAGTGTGGACAGAGAGTAACAAAACTTACCTACGACAAGTTATAAAGATGGAAACATTATCAGAAATGAAAACTCAGAAAGTGCAAATATAAGCATGCTTAAAATAGTTTAAAGTAATCTCAAAACCTTGTCAACAACTCCCCAACCACTTTATGTGTCTTAAAGGTAAAGTCATGTATGATTTTTAATGATTTGTTTTATTTGTGTGTGTGTGTGTGTGTGTGTGTGCGCGCGCACACCCAAAGAGGCCAGAAGAGGGCATTTGATTTCCCAAATCTGTAATTACTGGTGATCATATTCTGAATTATACCCGTGGATGCTGGGAACTGAACTTGGGTCCTCTGTAGGCAGCAAGCACTCTTAACCACTGAGCCTTTTCTCCAACCCCACATGCTTTTTTATGTGGCAAGAATTTATTGTGTGAAGTAGTACTGAATGAAAAAATTAGGGAGACCAAGGCTTAGTAAGTCTTCTACTTACCTGCCTTATCTAGAGATGAGGTTTCAAAATCCAGAGTTCTCTGTCTTCCTCAACTCCACCATTTTAGAAAGCTACACACTTTCCAATACACCTTTATATGCTCAAACGGGCATTGCTTTTCAACATTCACTTTGAAGGGGAAGGAGCCAAATAAATATATTAGTCAAATATTAAACTTCAGTCAGTAACATTCCTGTGCTCATTGTCTCCAGAATGCTCTGGTCAGATTTGGTCAGATTCCAAATTCATTATCTGTTCAAATACATATATATATATATATATATATATATATATATATATATATGTGTGTGTGTGTGTGTGTGTGTGTGTGTGTGTATGTGTGTGTGTCTATATACATATACATTAAATGTATACATATATAATGTTTGTACTTGAACATATAGAAATAAAAAGATGAAGTCTTTAGAAATAAAACTATAGAAAAAAACAGATACATGTACAGAACATTTGTATATATACATATATATGTATACATATAAACATATATATGTATGTTTTTTTAATATCTAGACTGTGTTCTATACAAATTCTAAGATAAATTGACAGTATTCTTTGAGAAATGAGATGCCTGGGAGGTATGACAGTCACCTTGACATAAGAGGATATATATATATATTAGGAGGAAAAGTACCATAGAAAAGTTGCTTCAAGTTGCCTCAAGGACTTACCTCCAGGTCAGTTGACCAGCATAGAGACATACCATGCATTCTTCAGACCAAGCAGATAATCAACTCTGGTGTGTGATTTTAAATGCACCAAAAGTTGTCACTTTGGTGTGGAGTATCTGGAAAGGAGTAAATTGAACAAGACTTTGTCATTTTATCTGCTGAATGCATTAGTGGAAAACTCTAAGAAAGGACCATGGAAAAATGAGATTTATATGTTTGGTTAAGTGGAAAAAACAATCTTAAGGGAAAAGTCTAGAGAAAAGGAGAGAAAGTTGGGACATTGAGTGCCTCCTAGTCCAACCTGTGTACTTTCAGTATACTCAGGAGGAATCTAGAACATTTGTAGAGTCCAGGCTCTGACATGCAGGAAATGATAACTAGAAAATATAAGGTAAGAGCACAGGATCCAACCAAATCAGCCTTGGACAAGTTTGTTGTAGGAGACTGAGGAAAGGAAGACTGTGTTCATTAGATCATGGCTAGAAAAAACTTAGATATTCTTCAATGGTCTGTTGTTTATTTTCTTTTATGCTATGCTCAAAAATGCTGCCTTTGGGAATGAAGATCTGCCACAGTGAATACTATTTGATGGTTCACTTACAGGTTCATGCTTAGCTTGCCTTCCTACATAGCCCAGGACTACCTGCCCAGAGATGGCCCTGCCTACAGTGGACTGAGCCCTTCCACATCAACTAACAAGACAATTCCTCATAGACATGGCCACAGGTCAACCTGATCTGGCCCCCAGTTGAACCCCCCTCAGATGACTGAGGATGGTGACAGGTTGGTAGCTAAAGCTAATCAGAGTGATTTTCCCCCAGTGTTCAACTGAAACCTAATTCTTTTTGTGTAGAGGTAGGGCCTTAAAGAGAGTCACTGGATTCTAAGGGCTCTATCTTGGCAAATGGTATCACGTCTTTATAAAAATAGGCTCCAGAAAGGTACTGTGTCCAACCATATGAGGACACAGCAGCCATCCCTTTCTGTCCCTTGTGAAGATATAGCAGGAATTGTCACCATGGAAGCACAGCATAGGCTCCCTCCATACAGTGGTTCTAGTGGCACATTTATCTTCCAGTTTCCAGTCTCTGAACTGTGAGAATAATTTCTGTCTGAAGGGATTTAGTAGAAGTAGCATGAATGAGCCATGTAGTGATAGGAGAGATGGCTCAGGGACAGAAGAGATGGTTCAGGTGCTTACCTCAAAGCCTGAAGACCTGAGTTCGATCCCTGGAACCCATGGTGTGAAAAGAAAACTGGCCCCTAAAGGTTGTTCTCTGACTACCATAGATATACTTTTTAGAATGTGTGCATCCACACTCAACTCACACACATGTGTACACACACAAATAAATTAAGTAAAAATTAAAACTTAGACATTCAGAAATGGGGTGCTGCTATTTCAGATAACCTAAGAAGCATCTTTGGAAGCTAGATCTCAAAGAGCTACTCTGGGGAGGCTCAGGAGAGCCAATCTATGAAGGGAGGAACTTTCAGCATCTTAGATAATGCATGCACTTGTGATCAGAATGTAGGTAGAAATTTTGATAATAAAGATCTTTCTATGAAGCTGGGAGATGGTTCAGTAGTTAAGAGTACTTAATGCTCTTGCAGAGTCTTTGAGTTCTGTTGCTAGTACCCATGAAAGATGGCTCACAACCCCCTGTAACTCTAGATCCAAGGGATTTGATGCCCTCTTCTTGCCTCTGGGGGCTTCTGCACCCCACATACCCCCCCACAAGACATACACACATACACATAATCAAGAGGACGTTATCAAAACTTGAAAAGAAGTCTAACCTTGTCACCATGTAACAAATAAGCTGGCTGAATGGTGATCTTATTGTAGTCCTTTGGGGGAAGCAGAACTTCAGACTAATGAATCAGGATATTTGACCGATGATGTCTCTAAGCAAATTGTTGAAGATATGTTATGGCTTTTCTTGATGGCTCAATGCAGGAAAGAGAGAAAAAGATACTGAATGAATAATTAAAAGGGTGGAAATTTTTTAATTGTTATAAAATTCTCAGTCTGTAAAGAATAAGGAAATTGTTTTGGATAGTACTCCAAGGGTACGACAGAAGCTATATGTTGTCTGTCAAGACAATGGAAGAATGACTCCAAAGGCATTCAGAGATTGATAGATGTTGCCCTTGTCAGAATACCAACAGTGTCAAAAAAGAGCCTCTGGCAACCATGGGGTCTCAGCACTCATTGCCATGAGCCACTTCATGGGGTTTGCATCTTTGTCACTACAATCCTTGGGTGTGACTCTGGTGGGTCTAAGTGTAGCATAGGATGCAGTGTACAACCAACAAAGGGTGCAGGTGGAAAATCCGGGTAGAGGTGCATGAAGCTCTAGTCAGTAAGATACAGAGTTTAAGTTGTGCTGTTTTCTCTAGCTTGATACCCAAAGAGGCCCTAAGCAGCCTGGGATTCAGGCAGATAATTGCTATAGGATCAGGACTATCACAGACAGCCTCTGTGAGAGCATTGCCTAGCAAGTTCATTGGATCATGGCCACTCCAAAGATCCTAAAACTGAAGAGCCACCAATATACATGCTGCTTCAGCCTAGAAGAGCCTGTGGAAGTTAATACTGAATGTCAACATAACAGAATCTGCAATCACCTAGGAGATAAGCTCCAGCAATGTCTATTAAGGTGTGTCTAGATTGGGGTAATTGAAGAAGGAAGACCTACCCTGAATGTGAAGAGATCCATCCCATGGACTGGAGTCCTGGACTGAATAAAAAGGAGAAAGAGAGCTGAGCACCAGCATTCATCTCTCTCTGCTTCTGGACTGTGGATACGATGTGACCAGCTGCCTCACACTCCTGCTGCATGATGAACTGAACTTGAAAACTGAAAACCAAAGTAAACCCTTTCTTACTTAACCTACTTTTGTTAGTTACCCTGTGACGACAGCAAGGGGAATCAGTAACGCAGAACTACAGGCAAATGATTCTAAGAACCATGAAAGTTGAAGCATGAGCTGCACCAATGAAGCAACAAGGGCTGAGTTTCTCAAATACTTCAGGTCCAGGACCCATCTCAGTGTCTCCAGAAAGCGATATATAGAGTCCAAAATATGATTTTGGAATCTTAAGATGTAATGATTGCCTTGTAGGGCCTTGCTTCCTTCTTTCCTAGTTCTTTGTTGGAGTGGGAATGTCTATCAAACATCTGTCTCACCATCACACTTTAGAAGCACAGACTCTGCTCAAATTCACAACCAGAAGTATAACTTTCCTCATGATGAATGGTGCTTGAAGTCTCACATGTCTGATTCAGATAATATTTACATGGACCTTTGGACTTAGATGCCAAAGTCTATGTGAACTGAGTTAAGATTTGGTGACTTTTGAGATAGAATACGTATATAATGTATGATATATATATATATACATATATATATATATATATATAATATTCAAGGGTGTGAATTTTGCCAGCAAAGGAATAACTGCTATGAATGTTAGTATCCCTATGAATGTTAGCATGTTGGTATTTCATCCCTGATATTGCAGTTTTTAAAATATCCATTAAGAGTTAACCAGATTGTTCTGTCCTTATAAAACGGCTGGAGGGAATTATCACTTCTTGCCATTGCCTTCATTCTCTAACCACCAGCAATGATCCGGAAGAAGCACTAAATGTGGCAGTCCTTTGATCTTGAACGTCCAACTCTCTAGAAACTGCTATTGTTATAAACTTTCCATTCTAAGGCAATTCTGCAATAGCAGCAAGAATAGCTGTGAAACTCCTGCAAAGTCATACAGCAGATAAGCACCTGAACTTGGATTCATACACAGTAGTATGGCTAAAGCACCCAAGTTCTAACTTCTGCAACACACTCTAATTGCTTTCTGCTATGCTGACCAGATGGCATTAAGTCATTTTTTGAGGCATGATGTGCATTTTGGGAGAGTTAATCATTATTGATGGTGGCTATACATACATATTTCTCCTAGTCTTCTGAGTAATTATGTCAGAGTAGGTTGCCTTACATTTTGCTACTCCATGTAGCTGACAGCAGCTAAGAATGAGAAGGGTAAGTGCCAGGGTGGCTATTTTATTTTGCTCCCTTGTGGATGTTACATTGGCACCATCATTATCTCATCAGTTCTTTATGGAAATCCATTTAAAGTCTTTTACGCATACAGTGACGGAAAGTTTAAACAAGATCATTGACTCTTAAGTACATTTTCCACAGGTAGCATGTGCCTGGCTACATTAAAGTAGTTGAAATAAGCTTCTATTCACACCTAACTCTTTGGTATCCTAAAGACACAGATAGTCGATAGATAGATAAATAGAATATAGATATGTATTTTTTGCAGGACATGAAGAACTGATTGCCATATAAGCCCAATGAGGGCACTATTGCAGAGCTTAAAAATTGTCTTTGCTAAGATAAATATAAAGTAAAAGTTCTGAGATGTTTGCCACTCCATAAAAGATCATCTCCTACACAGGAATATGTGCATTTTATTTTGAAGATTTTTTTTCCTTTAATAGTGTTTTTCAAAGTGGGTTCATCTTGGAGATCTATAACAGAATCAACTAGGTTACTATAAAACTCTGATGTCTAGGCTTAAATCCATTTTAATTTGGTGAGAATTTGCAGGTAGGACTGATAAGAGTCTTCATTTTAAAGGAGTTCTGGCCTGAGGAAGTTTCTCAGTGGGTAGGGTACTTGCTTAGCAAGTACCTGAGTACCTTAGTCCTGAGTTCCGTCCCCAGCACCATGTAAACTGGAAGTGGCAGTGCAAGTCTGTAATCTCAGCACTCTGGAAGTGGAGGCAGGAGGGTCAGAAATTCTAGGTCATTCTTGGCTATACAATGAATTGGAGATGGGGCTATATTAGACCCTATACCAAAAAACACATGTATTAAATGAGTTCTTTAGATAACTCTTATACTCTAATGTTGATGGCCTCTTCTCAGGGCTGCCTGGTCTTTGATTCAATAGAAGCTCCTGGAGCTGGAGGAGCACTTCAATGATATCCAACTCTTTGTCATTTAGAATGGACCATGGAGGACTCACATTATACATTGTTTCTGATGTGTCTGCAAGTGTGTTATGGCAGAGGTTAGCTTTTCAATCAGTGAACTCACTAAACAGATCACCCTGTACAGTTGGGTTAAGCTTCATCCATCCACTGAGAGCCCAGTCAAGCAAGAAAGCAGAGTGAGAGCCGGCCTGCTTACTTGATCTCCTTTCTGGCTCTGAGACTATTATTTGCACCACTGCTTCCTGGGCTCCAGAGGGACTGGATTCGATCTAAACTACTTTTCTGGGTTTCCAGCTTACATATGACAGATAATGAAACTTATAATCTTTCATAATTGCCTGAGCTAATATTTCATAAGAACTCACGTCTCTGTGTGTGTTTGTGTGTGTGAGTGTGAGTGTGAGTGTGTGTGTTCTGTGTGTTCTGTCTCTTTGGAGAAGCTATCTGTTTGTTGGAAGACACATAAATCAGCACCAAAGTTCTAGACCAGATTTGAATATCGGGGTAGAGAGTCAAATATAACAACTGGATCTACTATTCTTACATATGAAATGCATTTGAATAATACCTTTAAGTGACTCAGATATAGTTTCTTTCTTCTCTGTAAGTACACATTGATTAGAAAATAAATGTGATTGCTTTCTCATAATATGTAGCTCCTGGTTCAGAACCAAGCCACAGTAAATCATAGCCAGTAAGAAGCTTTTATCTCACATAATATCTGGAAAATTCAGTGTCTACAGTAGTTCTTAGAAGACAAGGATTCTGAGACTGAATGGGCTACAGTGATCAGGCTATTATGCGTTGTCTATGTCTACATGGAAGCAACATGCAGAAGTAGTGATTAAGGCTCTAAAATGACCAAAACAAGAAGAAACAAGGGTCACACAAAAAGAGTTGCAACCATGCAAAGGCCATTCACTGCTCAGGTTGCACCAGGTTGTGCCTGGGGACAAGATCATTACAAAGGTTGTTATTCATGACATAGTAGAGGCTGCTAACAGCAGAGACATTTCTGAAGCAAATGTCTTGACACTTCTTTGCTTCCGAAGTTCTATGTCAAGCTGCATTACTGTGTAGGCTGTCCCACTTGTAGTAAACTGGGCCGGAATCAATCTGGTAAAGCCCAAAAAGACTGAATATCCCCCCTTCTATTTAGACCTGCTGGTGTTGCCCCACAATCTCCATCAAAGCCATGAAAAGAGCTATATTCATCAGGACATAAGGAAAACAACCTTCTGGGAAAAATAACTAAAAATGGAATTAAAAAAGAAGCAGTGGCTAAAAGGAAGTGCGTGGCAACACAAATTATCTGCAGCAGTTTATTCTCAAAATTAAACATAGGAAGATACTCCAAATGTATTATATGAGCAAATCATGTCTCAAATAGGAAACTTTATGCCTTTTCCCACATCATCCCTGTCTTTATAGGTCATTCAAACAATCAAACAATGAGAAAATAGGGGCCAGGGATGCAGATTAGGTGGATGAAAGCTTATTTATTATGTATGAAGCCCTGGGTGTCTTCGCCAGCACCATGTAAACCAAGAGTGATAGTGTACATCTGTATTCCTAGCACTCAGGAGGTACAGACAGGAAGGTTAGAAGTTCAAGATCATTTTCAGCTACATAGTAAGTTCAAGGTTAGCCTGGGATACATGAGACTATGAATCAACAAAAAAGGAAAGAAAGAAAGAAACATTTTAAAGGGATATGTATGCTAAATTTATTTTACATTCACCAAGTTTGTGAAGCTGAATCATGAGCAGTTGGGAGCTGAGGGAGGCATCCTGAGACAACACCCACTCTACTAGGGCTCAGAAACTATAGCACTACAATTAAGAAAAAACAAATACATTGAGCTATCTAAAAGTGACAGCAGTCTGAAGGTTTTGGGTAAAGTTGGATACTGCCATCTATCACACAGCCTCTCTGATTTAGCAATAAAGAAAACCCTGAGTCTTGAGACCTTGATGTGGAACCCATAATACAGACTTCCAGACAGCACTACCATAGTGCCTTCTCCTCTTCTCAGGTAGTTACTGACGCTTGTTTCCACAAACTTGGAGAGGGCCTTGTGAATTCTGTGACTCTCAGGAATTTCTTGGGCCTTTAATGTATGTTTTCTTCCTGAGTCTAACAAGTTATTTACTTCCTGAGTCATTTTAAAAATTTGTCTTTGAAAATTCTGTATGATTTTACAATATTTTTTTCTCATGCCCAGCATTGTTCCATCCCTCCAAATACCCTAGCCTCCCTCCCAACTTCATGCATTCCCCCTTCCTTCATTTATAGCACCCTGAGCAAAATTAGTGCTGCCCATATGCGTATGGGTGTAGGACATCCATAGGAATGTAAGCCATGTCCCCAGAGGAGAGGGACTCTCTCTCCCTCAGCAACAATCCATTGCCAATAGCTCCTTTGCCAGGGGTAAGGATTCAGGGTTTCCCACCTCTTGACCTTGGAATTTTTACTGGCTTCATAATTGTGCAGGTCTTGGGTAGGTAACTATAGCTACCATGCGTTGATGTGTGATGGGAGGGATGGCATGTCCAAAAGTCAACCTTTCTTAGCTCTTCTCACTTGCCAGCTCTTACATTCTTCTTACCCATTCTTCCATAATGTTTCCTGGGCCTTAATAAGCTTTTCTTCTGAAGGGACTATTTTAATTCAGAGAAAACAGCTGCACAATCAAGCATTACCCTGCATGACTAAACTTCCCACTTTAAAATTGGTTTTGAGGCTGTTTTCTACAGTCTTCCTTGAGTACACTCTGCCCACCACTCCATCTAAGAACAGGCTCTCCTCAACTCATCTCATTCTCCTGAATGTCCACCTCCATGATGGTTTTTCATATGATGTGATGTGGTTATCTGCTATCCTCAAAGGCCTTATTCATTCTGTTCTTCAGTGTCTGTCAAAGCTATTAACACTAAGAAAGAGACGCTGACTAGAAGCTGGGTTGCTGGCCAAAGAAAGGGTCAGAGAACGGAGTCAGAGCAGATTCTCAAAACTTCGATTATGTCTAACGCTTCTGGATTCTCATCTCTTTAGCTCTGATGCTAAAATTATTCAGTTTGATAGTATTTATGTCAACATCATGAGTTCAAGAAAATAAGAATGGGATTGTGGAAATGACCTAGTAGAGAATGTGCTTGCTGTACAAGGACGAGGATCCAAGTTCAAATCCCCCAAAACCATATATAAACCAGGCATTTAGCACACACCTGCAACCCAAAAGTCGGAGAAGGGGATGGAGAAAGGCCGATGCCAGGAACTTGTTGATTATCCAGTTTAGCAAAATAGTAAGTTCTCATTTCTTGTCTATGAAAAAAGATAGACACCCATTGAGGGGGTCATCCCAACTTCAACTTCTGACTTCCAGCCCACATGTGCTTTCATGATCAAGCACATCTACACACGTATGCATGCCACACAAGCACACAACACACACACTCACAGAGGCACTTATACTCACACACACTCATACACACAACACACACACACACACCACACCACACTCTCACACATATACATACATACTCACAAATGCATACTACACACTCACACACACCACACACATACTCTCTCACATACATACATCCACCAAGCAAGAATATTAAATTTAAAACTAGTGTAGAAAGTTCATTCTCCTCTTCCTTATTAGAAAGCTCATAGGATAGCACAACTCTCCTCTTTCTTCAGAAAGTTAATTCAAGAGGAAACAAAATCTCTTTCTGCTAGATCTCATGTGTTTATTTCCTCCTGCTGGTAAATTGAGTTATAAAAATCTGGAATGACAAAAATCTGGGCATGCTGACCCAGCTATGAGTTCTATACTTACTACACAATCAATGCCCAAACACAGCTGAGAAAGAAGAGCTCTTCTCTCCATCATGCATGATCTGCTTCAAAAGAGAAAGGGAAGCCACAGTGGAGGGTTCTTCAGCAGTCCTCAGATGCTCTGGGCATCCCTCAAAGGTCTGCCACTGGAGGGAGGCCCTCAAAGACTGCTGAGGATAACAGTGAGTTTCCTCGCAGTGGGGTTCCTCCCTAGACCAATGGCACTGCATGAGAATGTCTCTTTCTTAAATAATCAGAACAGGGAAGTTCTAGAAGGAGTCTTAATTACTGACAGGGGCTGGGAAGATATCTCAGTATAGTGCTTACCTTGCAAGCACTCAGTGCTTACCTTGTGCTCAGTCCCCCTAGAATCTGCATAAATAAAAGCCTGGCACACTTATATTCCCAGTACTAGGGTTGGGGGTTGAGGCTGGGTCTTACTGACCAGCAAATCTAGTTCAATTAGTGAGAGGCTCTGCTTCAAACACACACACACACACACACACACACACACACACACGCACACATACACACACACATACACACACACACACAAATAGAAAAGCATAAAACCAACTAAACAAAATAACAGTCACAAAACAAGGAGGACAGCACATGGGCATGTGTCCTCTGGCTTCTACCAGCATGTGGACCCCCACACATATGCAACTCCACACACAGGAGCACAAATATACACGTATAAAAATTCATTTCTTCTTCTGTGTATACACACTCACATGCTACACACACATTGCACTTGAGACCCAAAAAAGAAATGACAACATAAAGGCCAAGGCAAAACAGAGTGAGAAGGGAGATGAAAACTTTGCTCAATATTAGGGATGTTTTTGTCAGATAAAGACAACCCTAGCCAGCCTTTTCACAGCTGGAATAAAGAGCAGCTTCTAACCACCCCGCACTCGGAGCTCACTGTAAAATTCTGCACAGTTCCAAGCCTGAGCATGGATGATTTCATGCCTGCTTTCCATATGCCACTACTGTGCTGAGGGCTCCTTTGTCACACTTAGCAGGCAGCGCTCCGGAGCTACCCATGTGTTTGCATTTTGCTCTCTGACAGAGCTTGTCTGAACATCACGCAGACACTATTACAAGTCCTGAGGGCTGAAGGCAGTACTCAGCGAAAAGGGCTAGAGATGGGCAGCTATGGGGAGACCAGGTGGTGCGGGATCCACAGCCCTCTCCCATCCCACCCCCGCGACTAACTGACTTCCTATGACCACTGGCTTCTGCCAAAGCAAACACTATGCAGACCTGGCCTTAGGATCTGAAACGACACTGTGAAATATCAAGCTGGTTGCTAGTCAAAGTCTGAGTCTTTCTGCTGACACGTTGAGTTGAATTAATTAGAATCAGAAAGCTGTATTTTTGTCCACAAGAAGGTGAACTGTTCTTACAAGTACAATCAATAAACAAGAAATCACCGTTAAATTCATATAGATTTCTATTATTGTGAAAGTATCATAAATTTTCCACCTCATGATTCTTTGGAAGCGAGATTTCACCCACCTGAGGGAGGTGTCAGAGGCAAAAGTCCTATCACCTGTCCCACCATTCACAGAAAGGAAGAAGACTCCCTTCCCCCTTCGTTTGTTAGGCCATGCCTCACAGGCAGTGTTCACTATTGCGTCACCTTAAAAGTGAGGAAGTCAATTTCCAAAATGAATCAGTCATCTAACAGAGAGACACTTCATTTTCTCCTTCCTCTGAGTTGGGGCTGACAGAGAAGGCTGGGCATGAAATGCCATCATAACATTTTTCCAACATAGCCATTCTGTTCTTAATGGGATTTGAAGAGAGACAGTTCAATCCTATGTGTTATCTGAAGTCTTGAAAGGCGTCCTTAATAATTAGAATACTCATTACCTGCCCCCTTCAGACTTTTCATTTTAATTTTCACTTGTCTTTTGTGTTAGAAGGAGAAAAAAAAAGACACAGCATCAGACAGATCAGAATAGCTTTCTTTCTAAGGTAGCTTCTGTCTGTCACAATAATGACCCCTTCTTAAATATATGCTGCCTTGTCTCCCTAAACAATGTCAATAAAACATGTTCATATGGGTGATTGGGTTACTCTAAACTTGCCTCTTCACTCACTTTGTCTGTAACCAGCTAGTGAGCTCCTACCATGCTGAGGAGCTGAACTCATCATGGGCACCTGCGTCCCAAGTCAAAAATTTTAGCATGGAAAGCTGAAAATTCCAAAAGCAAAGACACGCAATGTTGTCCTCATGTTTGTTTGTTTCAGTAACCAAAGGCCCCTATGTGTAACTATTACTTTTCAACATCACTGTGACCAGATACCTGACAAGAAGCAAATGAAGGACCACTGAGATGGCTCAGAAGGTAAAGGAACTTGCTACACAAACCTGAATACCTGAATTTGATACCAAGAACCTACATAAACGTGGAAGGAGAGAATTGACTCCATAAAGTTGTCTACTGAAGTCTACATGCATATCTATGTACATATATGATGTACACATACACAATAATAACAAATTTTTAAAAACTGAAAAAAGAAACAATAATTTAAGAGAAAAGGCTTAATTTGGCCTACAGTTTGAAAGGATACCATTGATGACGGAAGGGAAGGCATGGCAATAGGAACAGGTGGCCAGATGATCACATTACACCCACAGTCAGGAAGCAGAGGGCTAGTGGGCCTGAGCTATAAATCTAAACACCCACCTCCAGTGACACTTCTTCCATCGAAGCTACATCTCCAAGAGTTTCCACAGCCTTTCCAAACAGCATTCCCATCTGGGTACCAAGTGTTCTAACTCATGAACTTACAAGGGATATTTCATTCAAACCACAAAATCATCAGTACTGATCTTAATTTCATCACCATCCATTAAGTTCTTCCCTGTATTGAACATTTGACCAAGTTAGTAAAGTAGAAATAACCTGTATTGTTTAACATATGGGGATATGTGTGAAAGGTGAGAGACAATCACTGGAATAGAACCTAGAATTTCTCATGCAGCCAAAAGTTCATATGACCTGTAATGTCAAGAACCAATTTCTCTGTTTTCCACAGCTGGTCTTATCCTACTAATTGAGGCTGATCCTTCCAGTATTATCTGACAAACCCATCAGTTCTTCAAAATTCCCATGTGTTCTACAGATTCCTGAAATTTGTACCTAGTCCATGCTCTGTAGTAATGACTTTTTTGGTTTACATTAGTAATATCTGTTTCTTGTTAATAACTATAGTTTCTTTCACTCCTGTTGAATATGATGTCATGTGGCATATTAGCACGTTTCTGTTTCAATGTTTGTGAATTTAGCTTGCTTCTAGTGAGCATTACGACACTGCTATTCTGTCATGTCTCTTTGATCATAAACATTGTATTGATTCCACAGTATCTGTTGCTTCCACTTCTACTCCTGTTCCCATATCTTCTTGGAACTTACAATGTCCTTAAGCTGCAGCCCGTCTTCTAACAGCCTATAGTCAGAGGATCTCTGGCCACCAAAGTCTTCACTGTGCAAATACCAAGAAGGCAAGAAGTGCCCAGGCATTATTGGTCTGAAGAAACACAGTTGTAAGGTTGATGCTTTAGAAGAACCCAACATTCGTGTTCTGGACAAACTCCTGATGTTTCTTCAGTATACATGTTTTGATGAGGCTCTCTTGATTGACATCAGTCTTACTTGTGTTTTCCTTCCCTTCCCTTCTACTGGTCTTTACTGGCATCAACTCCCATAAACCAGAGACATTTAAACCTTTGCCAAGTAGACTGCTTCTGAGAAACCCAAAGTACAATGATTTACACCTCTACTCAGTACTCTAAAGTGAGTATTGTCCTGGAGCTAGGGGTGTAGCTCAATTGACAGAATGCTTGCCTAGCAGGGCTCAGTCCCCAGCGCTGCATAAACTAGGTGTGGTGCTGTACACCTGATATCCCAGTACTTGAAGGTAGAAGCAGGAGGGTCAGAAGCTCAAAGTCACCTTCAGCTACATCCTGAATTCAAGCCCAGCCTGGACTGTATGAGATCCCGTCTAAAAAAGGGCGATTACAATATGAATCCTTTTATCCATTTTATTTATTATTTTCATTTTATTTTATGTGTGTGGGTATATTGCCTACATATATGTAAGTGCACCCATGTTCGGTAGTGCTTCTGGAGGTCAGAGGAGAGTGTCAGATTCCCCTGGAACTGGAGTTATGAATGGTTGTTAGCCGCCATGTGGCTGCTGAGAACCAAACTCGGGTCCTTTGCAAGAGCAGTCAGTGCTCTTAACCACTGAGCCATCTCTCCTCCCTACAATATGAATCCTTAACTTACTAAAGTTCAATAGAATTAGCCAATATATAGAATTTTATATACCTTAAAGGTCTTGACATGTTTGCTTCAACTACATCTTCTTTTGAGATTTGATTATTATTCAAAATATACTTTAAATCCAACAATGTATTATCATACATTACATGGTATGCATTTATTTAGATTTGCCCACATTTGCTGAATTTCATCATTCCTTCAACCTGTGTGGTCCCTGGAACAGTCAAAATCCAGGACAGACAGAGCTAAGCTACATTCCAGACAGAAACAAGAAAAATATCCCCATCTCTTGTCCCTACATCATACATTGTCCTCTGGGCACCAAAGCTACATCAGTGTCTGCTATGGAAAACAGTTCCTCAGTTTCCCACTGTGAGGATGGGGAGATGTCCCCATGTGTAATGTGCTTGCTGTGCAAGCATAAAGACAGGAGTTTGGATCCCTAGTTTCTATTAATATCAGGAATTGTGGTGTGTATATGTAACCCCTGTTCTGGGGTAAGGGTTCAGAGGCAGAGACAAGCAGATTCCAGAGGCTTGCTGGCCAGTTTGGTTAGAGATGTTGTGTTGGAAAATAAGGTGGACAGCAATAGAATAAAACACCCCATACCTCCCTCTGACCTCTACATGTGCACACACAAGACAGCATACCCATAAACATACATGCACACACATGTACACAGTTTACCACTGATTCCTTTTTTCAGAAGGCAATTTTGTCACTCCTGGGAGAGATTTATTTTCAAAGCTTCAGAGGCCAAGTTTCTCACGGGAAAAATAATCAAACATCTAGTTTAGCAAGAAATACCTACATCTGTATGATTTGATTCCAGCTATCCAGGAAAAATGGAAGTAACAAGAAAGTTCACACTTGAGGTAAGAAGAAAATTAATACTTCTTTTTAAATATTTATTTATTTTTATTTATAAGTGTTTGGCCTATATGTATGTATGTGCACCATATACATGGCTGGTGCCTTCAGAGGCCAGAAGAGGGCATCAGATCTCCTGTAACTGGAGTTACAGATAGTTTTAAACTGACATATGGGTTCTGGGAACCAAACTCAGGTCCTCTGGAAGAATACAAGTGCTCTTAACCACTGAGCCAAGAAAACTATATATAGGAAACTAGTATGTATCAAGAACTTACCCTTAGTCGGCTTCATCCTGAGAGAGTACCAGAAAGAAACTTCTCAGCTAGCTAAGCAAACTAAATAGTTAACTCTACTGAACCTATCCCTGGAGGTCCTACCCAAGACTTATCAGCTCTAGGTGATAGCTACAGCATGGTCTAACTTAAACTTCACCTGGAAACTGGCATATTGGTTTCTATATTCTTTTCCTTCTGACCAAGATAATCACCTTCATCAGTCTCAGGAAGCACCAGGCAATCAAGATTCCTTGGCATAAACAGGAAAATGGTTTCAGTAGAATTTACCCATGCCTCTGAGGAAGAAAACAGAATTGAAATAGCTAGGCTGGGCTCTGCTACTTACTACCCATGTTATGAAACTGTTCAAGAGGCTGATGAGCAAACTTAGAGTACTCATCTTTTTCCTAATATGGAAAAATTAGTTCTCTTATAAGGGAATGAAGGGTTACAAATAGAAACAAGTCAACTACTGTGCAAAAAACAAAACCCAAGGTTGGAGATGTAGCTCAGTGTAGAATACTTATACATAAGGCCCTTGGGTCAATTCCCAACACCACCAAAAACCAAAGAGATTATATTGGCAAAGTCCATTAGAGTATACCTAAGGTGCAGATATTCACCTCGAATACAGAACTTTGGACTCTCACAAGGGAGCTGAGATGCTGTGAATCTTTCCAAACGTAGATCAGAGGCATGATATTGCTTTCTTGACAAAAGTGCTCTCACAGTTGGGAGCATTTGAAGGAGTGTTGACAGAGATCCCTTCTGAAGTCAGAGACAAAAGGAAAACAATTGTAACCTTTCCCTTTCTCCAGGCCAACCTTCCTTTTATTGGATTCTCTTAGTGAGCTGGCCCTCAGGATCGAAATAACAAAATGTTTTAGTCTTGCCATCACGTAAGAACAAACGACTTTTAAAACATTTTCATACTTTAGGGCATCAATGTAAGCCAACATAAAATGCGAGAACACAAGATTCTTTTAAAGAAGCTTTTAGTCAGACTTCTTAAATACAACTTCTTTCTTCATATTTTTCTTTATTATTTTTCCAGTCAAGAAAGTAAAACCTTTTGACAGGGCTGACACTTGTAACAGAGGGGACTATTGTGCCATAATTTTCTGTGTCTTCTAAATTGGTTCGTTTATTTTTTCCAGGAGCAAGGACATTAAGAAAGTCAGAATTATTGACATATCAGGAACTTCTTGAAGACACTTGACTTTCCTGGTATCCTTGGCATCATGGAACAGTTCTAATTGAACTTAAAATATGGAAGAATGTTGGGAACATTCTGCTGTCCATCTGGCATTACTAGGCATGTGATTTTGTACCGATGGACATTATATAATTAGTTTTATTACACTGTCAAGCAATAGACATAATTATAGTACAATTTTTAGTAAATATATAGTGTACTTTGGCATAAGAAATGGTCTAAATAAGGATTGGGTGTAGCTCAGTTGGTAGAGTACTTACATTGTATATACAAAGCACTGGGTTCCATCCCCATCACCTCATAAGCCTTGTAAACTTGGAGTGGTGACACGTACCTATAATCCTAGCATTTGGAATTCAAACAAGCAAAATATGGCCTAAAAACTAGGAATATATATATATATATATACACACACACATTTTGGCATACATGATAAGTAGCATATTGCACACGTGACTCTCATAAGGAGTAATCTCAACTACATATGCATATATGCATACATTTTCTTATTATGCATATGTTCTCTGCAGGAACGCATAAGAAACATGAGAGTACATGACCAACAGCAAAAGTTAGACTTATTTTTACCTGTAGATATTTTGGAAAATTTTGAGCCTTTCTTAGTGCATGTGGCTGGAGAGATGGTTCAGTGGGTGAAAGCACTTGCTCCTCTTTTAGAGGACCAGGTTCCATTCCCAGTTGCCATGTCTGTCCACTCATATCTACCCATAATTCCAGGCCCAGGGTATCTGATGCCCTCTTCTGGTCTCCATGGGCACATGCACACATATGTATACACTCATATAAAGACATATACACATATACTTAAATGATAAAATAAATAAATAAACAAGGGTGGGGGATGTAACTCAGTTGGTATAGTGCTACCCAATAGACATAAAGCTCCAAGTTCCACCTTCAGCACCACATCAAAAAGTTCTGGTGGCACCTGCCTATGGCCAGCACTGAGGACATGGAGGCAGGAAGACAAGAAGTTCAAGGTTATTTTGGCTCTATATCAAGTTCAAGTTCAGCTTGGACTATGTAAGACTTTACATAAATAAATAAATAAATGATAGATATTTACATAGATATATGGATGGATAGATAAATAAATAAATAAATAAAATTTAACTTGAATTGATGGTAGTTACCTTTAAAGTAGAGAGATTTTCTGAAAGTATCTTCTTATGCAGATGAAAGGATCAAGATCCTGAGGTGGGTGGGGACAGCGCGGTTCTGAGGTTTAGGTGTTTTGGAGGGATGATGATAGATGAGTTCGTGTAGGTGCCATTCACTCAAGAGAGTGCTGAGTGAGGAGCTTGGGAGAGTGAGCAACTCACTGCCATGTGTGGCACATAATGAATGGTCTAGACAAGTTCATGAACAGTGGATGATTCAGAGATTACATGTAGAAAACAAAATATAACCTGATACTGGTATGAAATACACAAATGAGGGAGTGATACATTCTCATTTCAGTCCTTAAACCTAATACAATTATTTGCTGAGAAATTAATTCCTCATTCTACCCCATGGCACCAAGCAAAATAATATTTTTGCCAAAATATTTCAATCCTTTGTATGATCAGTACTGGCAGTGTCTCTAGAGGTATGAAGCTCTGAGTGTGGTCTCAGAAGCCTTCACTAAGAAATCTTCGATTTCAAATCCAAAGACTAAGATTTGAATTCTAATTCTGCTACTTTATTTCTTTATTTTATAATTAATTTATTTTTAACTATATGTGCACACACACACACACACACGTGTGTGTGTGTGTGTGTTTGGATATGTGCACATGAGTTCAATGCCCACAGATACTAGATAAGGGCATTGGATTCCCTGGAGCTGGAATTACAGTTGGTTATAAGGCACCGACATGGATGCTGGGAACTAATTTCTGCTCCTCTGTAAAAATAACAAGTTCTCTTAACCACAGAGCCACCTCTCCAACCTTCTGCTTATTTCTTGATGGGCAACTTTGGGGAAATGGTCTCATGTCTGGGAGCCTTGTTTTTCTAATCTGAAAAATAGGAATAAAAGTGCATACACTACAGTTTACAAAAAGAATTAATTATGTCTAAGAGTGGTGGGAGGGAGTATGTGTCTTTTCACTCTACTACTCTGTCAGCTGAGTACAGTAAAAAGTGTAAGTTGTGTCTCTCATGACCCATAAAAACAGCCAGGGGATGACAACTATTTGAGAATGGTTTTTAATATATCATTAAGGGAAGAGATAAACTTGTAAAGAATAAACCAGAACAAATGGCTAAATATGTTATATTTATGAACATAAACACTTCTCCTCTTGTTTTATGGAGCTCATGATTATCTCTGTCAGATGAGTTATTCAAATAAATGCACTATGTTAAAGAGCAGGCCAATCCTCTGGAAATCAATCAATTAAAATACAGAAACCAGAAGTGGCAGCAGTCTGACAATTGTATGATTTGATCTGTTCATCTCTTTGTCTCAGCACCATCGGTCACAGTAGTACTGGAAGGTGAGCTCCAGGGAGTGCAAGTGGAAGTCTGGAAGAGTCAGACTAGCTTTGGGTGCTGATAGGGCAGCACATGTCAGGTGGTTGCAGGTGTCTGGATGGTTTAGGTGTGGCGCATGTTTCTCCTTTATCCCTGTCATAGATAGTCATGGTGGCAAATGAGCAAAGAACAAGAATAAAGGTCATAGCAGGTCTAGACCCCACACTATGCATCAGGACCTTCCTTATCAAGCAGTCAGTCAAAACCAGATAATGAGGAATGAAGGACTCTGTCAGAGCTCAGCTGGATTAACAGGAGGAAGACCATGATACATACTCCTTCACAGGTAGCCAAGCTTGTGCTGAAGACAGAACAAGCAGGTGTTTGGGTCTCCAGCCACAGGTGTGGACAGAAGAGCATAAAGGTGTAACAGGCTGTTGGAGGAGTGTAACAGTTAACTTTGCCTACTTGACACAACCCAGAAATACCTGGAAGAGTCTCAATTATGGGTTGTCTATTTTGAATTGGCCTTTGGTCATGTCTTCAGGGGATTGTTGTAATTAAATTAATTGGTGTAGGAAGACCTAGGCCACCGTGGGTGACACCATTCCATAGGCAGGGGTCATGAATTACCTGAGTGGAGAAGCTGTGGTTGAGGTGAGCACAAGCAAGTAACCAAGGAAGCAATCCATGCATTCATTTCTTTATATTTTTCATTGTGGATATGATATGATTAGCTGTCTCAAGTTCCCTCCTTGACTTCCCCCCAGTGATGGACCACAACCAGAAACTGTCAACCTGGTAAGCCCCCTTTCTCCTCTATATTGTTTAATTATCAGGGTATTTTATCACAGAAACAGAAATAAAGCTAGAACATCCAGTCAGGTCAATGGAGATTTATCTCCAGGGGCTGTCTGGTAGCGTCATCAGAGTTTCCTTGGAAACTTTTCTCACAGGAAAAATGGGCTCATGCTAAGGGCTCCATCCTGCAGCAGAGAGGGAACAAGAGTAAGTCTGAACCTGCTTATGCAATGTCCTTCCATCTGTGAGCAGCCATGTTGGCTCCTTATTGAGGAAGGAAGATTTGGAGATACCTGAACTGAAGTCCAGTGAAACCAAAGCAAAAATAGCTGTCTATAGTCCGCAGGATCCTATACAAGAATGGCCCCTGCCTGGTCCTCTGCCTTCATCTCATGCCACTGGTCACTTTGTTCAGGCATCACCATCTGCATGTTCTGTTTTCTCACTCAAATGATCGGATTTCCACCTAAGGGCCTCAGCTTCATTGTTGTTTCCTGCACTTCTACTTGTGATGGTGTCTCTTATTAGTCAAGGATGAGATTTGGCTCGGATACGCTACTGTTGGCTTTTTATCAAGCCTACTGATGGTTTTTGATTAAAGACCCTGATGGTTAATAATGATTGTCAACATGAAAGGACATAGAATCACCTAAGAAACAAATCTTTGGGCATTTCTGTGGGGAAGTTTCTAGACTGAGTTAGGGAAGTGGGAAGCCTCACTGTAAATGTGGACAGCATCATTCTATATACTAGGGTCCTAGACTGAGTAGAAAGAAGAAAGCTCATCTCTCTCTGCTTCCTGACTCTACTGTACACACAGTGTAAGCAGCTGCCTCCCATGCCTTCCCCACCATGATGGACTGTTTCCTCAAACTGTGAGTCAAAATAAGCCCTTCCTCCTTCAAACTGTTTTTTTTTAGGTATCATCACCACAACAAGAAAAATAACTAATAGACAGACAGAAAAATTTATGTAAAAGGAACCGGGGAAAATGGTTTTATATGTTAGTGTCTGTACTCATCTTTCTAGATGTTAGGTTTATTCACTATTTTCTAGAGGTGAGAATCAGAGGCTAACGTTTCCTCACAGCTACTTCGCCTTTGATCAGTGCTACCTCTGCACGTCTGGCTAGTGCTCTTTAAACAGATTCTGAGCCTCACAGGTGCTTTGGTTGTAACCCCCTGTTAAGGTACAGGAACCCCTGCTCTTCGGGTGCTCAAATGTGGGAAGGCAAGACGTTTTCTATGATTCCAGCTTGGGTCTTAGTTTTACAATGTGCCTGTGTCCCCAGGGTGTGACCTTCACATATACCTCTGGCCATTTGTCCCCTAAGGTGAGAGAAAAAAGATATAGGGAACATGCATTTATTTTTCCTAGCTCCCTATTGAATAGATTTTGGTAGAACCCCTTCTGGAAGTAAAAGGAATGCCTCATTTGGCAAAGTGTTTGCCATACAAGCATGAGAATGTGAGTTTAAACTGAAGAACTTACATAAAACATATGAACACTCTAGCATGTGCTTATAAGAGGCAGAGACAGGTAGATCACTGAGGCTCACTGAACAACCGGCCTTGACAGGGAATGTGGAGCTTCCCTGCCAGCCAGACTAACTGATTGGCAAGCTCCAAGTTTAGTGAGAGACACTCTTAATAATAAAGTGGAGAACAATAGAGGAGGACAACTGTTTTCAATTTCTGGTTTCCACAAGTGCACGCACAGGCTTGTTCTCTTGCACACACACTCACACATGTATGCACACATACACATAGCCTCATACTAAAAAATAATTAAACAATAAAAACTCAGGCCCCTAGAAGACTCATACTTGAATGAGGTGGAGACTCTAGCAAAATGGAATTGCTGTGTGCATATAATCACTGTTCAAATTATAGAGGTTTAAAAACTAGTTTTATCTGATGACTAAATATTAATAACGTACTGGGAGTTAGAATTGCTAAAGCATTACTGAATTTTTAAACCAGTTCACCCTTTTCTCATTTTATCTTAGCCAATATTTTCCTTCACAGTATCCATCTTCTTTTTCATCACGGTGTAGGCTTCTCAAGAACCTGCTATCTTTAGGCCTTTCATTTTATAACCAGGAAAATGCAACCCCATTCCTTTCATAATATATATTTAAAGAGCAATAATGAATCTCACGGAGTTTTTAACTGGCTATTTAATGGTAGACTTACCTTGAGCTCTACGCTCTTCCAGACAATCAATAATTGTTCTATAAAAATGCAGGGATATTCATTATTGCTGATAATAACTCTCATCCTCCCAGCTGCACGATCTGATGTGTTTAAAGCATTATTCATCTTACACACTAGGCTGCAAATAAATAGAACCAGAAAGAAATGAATTAATGATCACTTCATTGTGAGACAGTCAGATTTTTCTGTTTTCTTGTTTTTGCAGATTGGATAAGAACGCTGATGCTTGTGTGACCGACATGTAGAAGAGGAGAGACTTCAAATGTTTATAGGAAGATTTGTAAGTGAAAAAGGACTTTTGTAGGGTAGGAGGGGCTCGTGTGTGTGTGTGTGTGTGTGTGTGTGTGTGTGTGTGTGTGTGTAGACCACATTAGGTCCTCATTAGGATCAGGGAGCACTGAGGCAACAGTTAAGATTGTGTGTATGTGTGTGCAGGTACACATTTGTGTTGGGTGTGTGGCATGTTTGTATGTGGTAACATGCACATGCATGTATGTATATGTATATGTGGAGACCAGATGTCATTCCTTTGGTGCCAAACACTTTGCTTTTTTGGGATAGGCCTTGAACCCAGCAATTTTGCTAGGGCTGTCATCATATTCCCAATGTTGATATGAGAAGATGTATGACACCAAACTTGGCTTTTTACAAGAGTGCTAGAGATCTTAAATCAGGTCATGTTTGCATATCAAGCACTCTGTCCACCTAGCCATCTCCCCAGCCCCCTGACCTTTAATTCTCAACTGAGTTCCCCTGGCCTTCACTCTGTCAAGGGACCTTGGCTTTCTGTAGACCATGAACCAACTGCCTTAGCCCAGTCCTGACAGCTGCATGGAGCAGTCAAAGACAATTATTCAACACACATACATTTCCTGAAGATACTGCAATGTTCATGCTCAATTCAATTCTAGAAGGTCTTTCTAGGTTCTTCCAATCTGCCACAAAATACATATTAAGAACAATATAAAGTAAGAGTAAGAGAAACTTTTTTCTCACAGTTTCAGAGATAGCAGTCAATTATAGTAGAAAGGTCATGTCAGAGCAGAGAAGTACACAACACAGTGACCAGGAAAGAGAGAGAGAGAGACAGAGAGAGACAAAGACAGAAAAAGACAAAGTACTCTCTAGGACTTGCCTCCAGTAACTTACTTCCTCTAGCTACATCCCACCTCCTAAAGTTTCCAATGCTTTCCAAAATAGACTATCAGCTGAAGACCTAGGCTTTAGAACATGGGCCTACAGGGGAGGGTTGTTTCATAGTCAAACTACTATGCATACTTAGCCAAAGGAAACAAAGGCAGAACTCAAATCCCACTTTTGCTCAGAAGGGGACTGTTGCTAGAAGTATCTAGTTGGTAGACATCAGGGATGCCCATGCCCATGGCAAGTCCTCCCTACCAAACACTTATCCAATCCCAAATGTTGATAGCACCAGGTTGAGAAAGTCATAACTAGATTGAATAAAATGTTAATCTCCTGATTCTGAGACAGCCCCAACCACTACTGTGGTTAATACTGTGGACATTCAAAAACCACTGATATTTCTTGATGTAAGCAATACTGTCCTGTGCCTGTGGTTAGAGTAATTAAAAAACATGGAGGCAATGAGGTTATGCCAGGTACCCTGTGAAGCCCTAGGAATGGGGTCAAGGAACATCCTATTGAAGGAATGGTCCTGGAATGTCAAAACCATCCCAACACCTGATATATCCCCAAGAGTTCCACATCAACTGTGATGCTGTAACATAAAGTGCTCCCCTCCTGCAGATGCTGTTACTCAGACGCATGGCATTTATTCATGGAGACACACATATATACAAATATAATTTTATATTTTTATTGAGTCATTGTGTATTTCATAAAGAATATCTCAATCATTCTTAATCATCTTTATACTCCCTTCTTCACAAGCAACCCCATAGTCCCCCAACTGGAATCCATACATTCTTTCATTTGTGTTGAGGTCTATTGTGTCAACTTAGTGTCCCCAAAGCACCTCAGTGCAGGTTCATTCACTGAGGATTAGTCAGCCTACCGGCATCCTTCACTTTAGGAAGACTAGCTCATCCTCACCCAACAGTGATCAGTTGCCATTATTTCTTAAGAAAAGACTAGCGTCTGCTACCCATTTTCCCGGTTCCATGCTGGGTTTTTGTCTGCTTGAGTTTGCATGGTCTTGAGCATGTTTCAGTCTCATAGTTCTGGAGAGCACTATGCAAGAAGCCAAGGGAGAACATTTTTTTTAAGTAAAGGGTTTTCCTTAGCCACAGAACTTAAAGACCTCTGTAGCTATCCACACAGTAACATATTTTCTCTTTAAAAAAACATTTTTATTGAGCTTTTGTACATTTCATACAACAGTTCTTACTCAAATTTAGAGCCTCTCCCCCGTCTATGTTTCCCCACGCTACCACCTGGATCACATGTGTTCCATCATACATGTTAAGTCCTATTGAACATTTGTACCCAGACACCCTTTGCTACAAATTCATCCACTGGAGTCTAGTCAGCCTATCTAGAGATCTTAAGTAAGGCATACTCTCCCTCACAACATCTTTTTTTGGTAGTTGTGAAGCTTTGGGGTGTGACAGTGCAAGATCTGTGGTCATTCACCGCTAGAACCAGGTTTAATAGGAAACTTCCTTAAAAATACTTCTCTCATATAAAGGCTTACATTTGTTTACCAATCTCCTTCCATTCATGCACCTAACTCTGCAGCCAAAATCATATCAAAACAACAAGGTATCATTCAGAAGGAGGAGAGAGAGGAGGAGGAGAAGGAAGGAGAGGAAGAGAAAGAAGAGGAGGAAGTAGTGGAACATAACAAATGATAAGCCAAGTAATTAAGATTATATTTTATGATGATATATTCATTAAGTACATTCTGAGGGATGTAGAGATTGCTCAGCCAAGAAAGTGCTTGCCTTACAATTATGAAGATCTGAGTTCTATCCTCAGAACCCATGTGAAAAAAAACCTAGGTGTAGTAATATGTACTTGGAATCTAAGCACTGGGGAGGGAGAGAGAGGTAGATCCCTGGGGCTCATTGGCTGGCCAGCCTGGCCAGATCAGGGATCTCTGGGTGAAAATAAGAGATCAGATCAAGGATCTCCAGGTGAAAATGAGAGATCCTCACAAAAATAAGGTGGATCACACCTAAGAACAACTCCTGAGGCTGACCTCTGATCTCAAATATGTACAAAAACACACATACATGTACCCACAAACATGTACACAACATACATGAATATACACACATTGAAAAGTATATTCTAGAGGGCTAAAAAGGTGGTTCAGAGGTTAACAGTGCTTGCTGCTCTTGACGAGGACCCAAATTCAGTTTCAAACTTATATAATAGAGACTCAATACTATCTGGAACTCCAGCTCCAGGAGACACAATGCCCTCTTCTGGCCTCTGCAGGCAACTGCACTCATATATGCATGTGCACATACATATCAGACACACATAATTAAAAATAAAAACAACTCTTGTATTTGATTTTATTTGTTATTTTTATGTATTTGAGTGTTTTGCCTGCATGTATGTAAGTGCACCTGTGTGATGCAATGATCATGGAGGTCAAAGGAAGGCATAAGATCCCCTGGAACTGGATTAACCAATAACTATTAGCTGCCATATGGTAATCAAAGCTGGGACCTCTGCAAGAGTGGCCAGTGCTCTTAACCACTGAGTTATCTCTTCAGTTCAACAAATCATTTAAAAAAGAGCACATTCTGAGAAATGGAACGCTTTAACCTTGCAGGTACATGGAAAAACATCACCCTTGAGTTGTTGATTGTTAGGAGTGTTTACCCTCTGAGTGATAGGACTTTATGTCAAAAACTAAACTAGGCAATCGAGAACAGAGTCTTAAATAATGTGTAGAGGAGGTAACTTAAAAGAAATCTAGATCCTATGCAAACCTCAAGTCAGAAATTATATATCTCTTTCCTTCCCTCATAAAACATACCCCACAATAGAATATTTCACCTTTCATCTAAAAACATCTCTCTTCTCCTAGCCTCTGCCTCATAAATAACAGTAGTCAAGGAGAAAAATTAAGTTGGTTCCTGCATCGTCTGAGATGTATTTCAGAGGACAATTGCTTTCTATAGCAGTTTCAAGATCAAAAATGGTATCACGTTTCCTCATGAGTTAGGTCAAGGAGGCGAGTGTCACAACTCAAATAATGTTACAAGATGAAGCATTCCTTGCAAAATGCAGTCTATAAGCCAATAATCTCAGAACTCTTGAAATACTCGCAACATGTAAGACCTTAACACATCAAGGGTAGTCACCTGCCCAGATAAAAAGGAGTGGGGGTAGAGGAGGCACACCTATACCTTTTATGTTAGGCTCAGATTCATATTATTGCCTCACACATATTACACTCACTTTACACTCACTTCCATCCACAATGAGCTGGATGGAGGTTGACAGGGGTGTCAGAGAAGAAGACCAGAATGGAAAAATCTTCACCTCCTATAAAGATGAACTATGCTTTAAGAAACAGAATTTAGTGAAATTAAACAACATTAAGCAAATACATGGAAGACACAAAGTACACTTAAGCATCTTACTATTACACTTAGCATGCAAGCTAAGATTCACTATTCAGTCTACTAAATCGCATGCCAAAGCACAGAGAAGGAAGTGAGATTCTTGGGTACAAGGTGATGGTTTGAATGGCTCTCCAAGAAGACTGTATTAATTAGTTTTCTCATTGTCATGACAAAATACCTACCAAGAGCAACTTAGGGGAGGAAATATTTATTTTGGATCACAATTCAGGGAGACACAGTGCATCATGAGGAGAAAGTCATGGTGGCAACAGAAGCACAAAGCAGCTGGTCACATGGCATCCACAGTCAAGAAGCAGAAAGAGATAAATTCTGGTGCTCAGCTTGCTTGCTCCTATTTCCTCAGTTCAGGACTCAAGCCCTAAGAATGGTGGATCCACATTCAGCATGGCTTTTCCATCTCAGTTGATCTAATCTAGAAACTCCCTCACAGATATGCCCAGGGATGTGTTTCCTAGATGAGTCTAGATCCTGTGAAGTTGACAGTCGACATTAACCATCACAAAGACAACCCAGTGTAAAAGGCAATACCCTTTGTTTTCCTGCATAGAAAATTTTTGTACTTTATGGAAGACAAGTTAAAAGGATACTAATGGAATATACTTGGTAGGAGAGAGTAGATGCCCAGTAGGCATGGAGATGCCCAGCAGGTGCCTTGCAAAAATTAGTAGAAGCTGTTCCCAAATGGCAAACCCAGAGGATGCTGGGAGGAAAGTTAGAGAAGTCTACATTAAGCAAACCTGCTTGGGAGTTTATTGAGACTCCAAAGTTTAAGACATTTCAGAGCTCTGCCTGCTCTCTATGAAGATTTGTGAAGACCCATAACATTAGAGTCAATATATTCAGTGAAATAACATTGCCACTTCCAAGATAATGAAGTCTGGAGCAATCAGAGCTATATGTATTTTAAAAATGAATTGGATCGAGGTGACATTCGCTTGGTCTTTGGAAATGAGAGAAATAATTTTAGAGATTATAAATATAGCAGCCAAGCTCTATAAAAACAAAACATGGTCACATTTTTCAGATGATAAACTGGAAAACAGGCATGGCTACCTAGTCTACAACTCTGAGAGTAATCCTGAAGCAGTATCAATGAATAGTTGATTTATTTAGAAAGAAATGGATTACTTGCAAAAGGCAGGAGTTATTCACTGTGGAGTATTATTCAGCTGTAAAAAATGCAGCAATGTCATTTGTGAGATGACTGGAAGTAGAGATCATTAGGTCAATCAAGATAAGTCAGACACAGAAAGATGAATAGCAATAGATCTCATTCATATGATGAATCTAAACCAGTTAATCTTACATAAATTTGAAGAGGACAGTACAGGAACAAGAAAAAGTTGACCAGTGTCCTAAGCCATAGACAGAACAGAACAAGAATCTCTGGGGTACTATTCTACTTCCTGGTATAGACATCAGTTATACTGTGCCTTCCAAAAAGTTGAAATAAAGGATTTTGAAAGCTTTCACCAACAAAGAAATATTAAAATTTGTCACCCGATTTAAATGTTCTACAGTAAATATAGTTATTTAACCCTATGTGATATTTCTTTAATATATACAACTTTCATGTTTTATGTGACTTTTAAAAATGAAAATACATCCTGGAGAGATGGCTCAGCAGTTAAGAGCATGGGCTGCTCTGCAGAGAACCTGGGTTGGTATCCCAGCACCCACATAGCAGCTAACAACCATCTGTAACTCCAGTTCCTGGGAATCCAACACTGTCTTCTGGCCTCTGAGGGTATTGAACAATAGAGTGTACTTACATACATGCAGGCATAACACTCATACACATAAAATAAAAATAAATAAGCTTTTTTTAAAAAAATCTTTTAAGTAAATAAATAATGAGGGAGGAAGAAGAATTGGCTGACCTACAAAACTTAGAGCAGACATTGAAAAGTACATGAAGCTTTGCATAGTTCACATAAAATATGAAAAAATGTAAATTTAAAGAATCCGACTAACAAACACTCGAAGCCTTTCAGTTGATTAAACTGAGTCAGTGGAAGGATTGTTATGCTAAGTTACGATAAATATGTTAAGATTGTACCTCTTCATCCCCAGTTTTGGATGGCATTAAAGTGGTCATTGTTAAGTTGAGGTACAAAGGGGGTGGAAGAGAAGAAGCAATGAAATAATCCAGTTTCAAGTGTTACACCACCAAGCCTTGAGCATGCTTATGAGTACCTGGGACTGTCTAGAACTAAGATCTGAAGACTACCAAGTTATAAAGTAGCATTATTTATTGTATAGCTACAACTCTGTTTTTCTAAAACACAGTAGAGCATGAGCAGGAAGAAGGATATAGAACTCTGTATTATTCCAGGAGGGGAGGTTCCCAGACATCTTCGGCATATGTTCAAAGAAGATATTTTTAAAAAGAAAAAAAAATCCTTAGGCACTAAGAGGAGTAACAGAGAAGTAACTGTCCCCGAGAGAGCAGTATCTGAATTTAAACAAGAAAAAGTTATCACTGTCACCGTGAGGCGTCCTTAAAATGTTTGTGGTAACTGCGGAGGGTCAGTGAAGCTGTATCTAGTGTCCTTCCTTCCCCAAACTGGAGCCCGCCCTCTGCTCCGTCTTGACATATCAGATGTAAGAATGAAAAAGATGTGTTCTGGTTCCTAAATCAAGAAAGGCTGCATCTAAGCATGATGTACAGTACACACCAGAGATCACAGGCTTTGGTCTGAATACACAGTGGACGGAACTGGGCCATCCGCCCCTATGGGAAGAAGAGCAAATTTTGTTTTGGGGTGTGTAGTATTTAGTGAAAAGAGGCACACATGGTGGCAGGTCTATCTTCCTCATCACTAAAAGTTTGCAGGTGGACTGTACTCCCAGCCTCTTTGTATTGAAGTTGGGTCATGTAACTAGTTCTGACCGATGGAAGATAGGCAAAAATAAATTGAGTCCCTTCCAGCCTGATAGTATTATTCAGTGTGTCTTTTTTAACCATAACCTTTTCCTTGTGTGTTAACACCTTGTAGGGTAAATAATGACAACCTCTCAGGACATAGATTGTATACCCAAGACTGTCCACTTCAAGGAGGATCACCAAGAAAAGGGACGTAGAAACACCTACACAGGGCACTGAATAAAAGAGAAAAGCATTTTTTACCTTAAGTCACTAGGATTTATTGGCATTTGTTAGAGAAGCTTGCACTGGTGAGTCTAACTAATGCACAGTGGCGTAATACAGCTGCACAAAGAGGATAATAAAATAAATAAAAAATAAAATAGCTTTATATTACTAAAATGTAATATAAATAGAGAGAGATGGAAGAAGGTGAGGCTGTGAGGTAGGCAGAGAGCAGGTAAGTGTGAGTTATAAACGACATATAAACCCCACCTTGGAGCTGGGGAGATGGCTCCTTTGATAAAGTGCTTGCCATGGAAGCATGAGGATCCACATAAATACAAAACATGATATCAAAGTCTTGAAATTGCAGCAATGTGGAGGTAGAGACAGAGGGATCACTGGCCGATCAGCCTTCTGAATCAGTGAGTTCCATGCTAATGAGAGAGCCTGTCTCAAAGATAAGATAGATACAAGATACATACCACTTTAGCAACAACAGCCACCAGCTTCCACCAGCACACACACACACACTGGCACACACGTCACTTGGGAGTTTCATTTAAAATGCTGTTTTATGGGATCTGTCTTAGACTTATAGAATCAGAATCTCTTAAGTGTACTTCAAAGATAAATTCTGTAATAAAAACCCAAGTGATTCAGATGAACACAGTAAGTTAGGTGCTATCTGGATGGATGGCGAAGGGACCTGTGTGTCATCTTAAGATGGCTTTATTATGCTCTACAACTCAGACCATTGGAAACCAGTGGAACACTAGACTTCGAAAACTGTACAGTCGTCTCAGTAGGGTGTGACTCAGTGAGGGCATCAACACCTCCTGTAGTTCACTATCAAGTCTTTAGTGCTTTGGAAAGAACTTGGAATTTAGTGACTGCTCAATAAATATTTATTGAATAAATGAATCAAATTGGAGTTTAAAATGAGAATGGCCACATAGATGTGGATAATGAATTGTAGGAGAAGGTAATAGCTGCTGAGCAATCTGCTAGGAGACTGTTAAAACTGTTCAGGTGTGAGATGATATATTCTTAAGCTAAGGCAATGGCAGTGAGAACAGAAAAGAGAGAATGGCTTTGAAATATATGTAGAAGCATAAATCGGTATGACATAGTGAATCATTCTGGTAAGTGTAAGGGGAATGGAAAGAGTTTTTAAAGGTGATTTTTTACCTTATCTAATGGAATTGATAATCATGTTATTCACAAAGATTCAGACTCAAAGAAGTTTTGAGGAGAAAATGTTAAGTTCATTATTGTATAAGTGGAGTTTGAGAGTTTTTGATAAAATATTCGTATATTGAAGATATATTTGGCTGTGTGCTATAGGAACTTGTAAAAAGAACTGGGATGTAGGTAGAAATTTGGAAGTATGCTATGTATGCATTTATTCATCCATTTTATAGACAAATATGCACCAAATATCTCTCTCACAAGTCACTAGACTAAGGACAAGATATACAAAGATACCTTTAGACATTCTAGAGTTCCACACTAGGACTAAAAATGGTCAACATCCTGAAATGACATGCCTCGGAGCTGTGACAGACAGTTACGCCCAATCCACCTGGGAGTTTGAAAATATTATGGAGGAGGCCTTGAGGAAAGGTGAGCTCTCAGCAGAAGCACAGGAGTCAGATGCCCCGGATTTGGGGAGGTAGAAGCCACATTGAAATGGTCTGAGAAGCAAATGGGACAAGTGAAAGTAAGATAATGGGTTCAAGACACCGTTTTATAAAACTTCGATGAGGAGAAAAGATGAGAAATAAGTCAAGATTTAGAAGAGAACATTAAAGAGGCTCAAAAAAAATCTATTTAGAAAAGGAAAGAGTTGAGCATGTTTTTCTTGAAGAAGGGCAAATAAAGGTTGAAGTTATAAGAGAGAGAAATAAAATTGGTTGAGCAAAATTGTAGAGGAGACAGAGAAGGATGGGTAAACGCACTTGACAGAATTAGCTGTGGATAGGAGATGAAAACTCTTCCATTGCTCAGACTGGAAATGAAGAAGGAAGGGAAAGGTTGTGTCTCTGGGAGAGAGAGAGAGCAGACTGGAGAGAGGAGGGGCATGATTTATGGGTGAAGAGCATTGTAAGAGGTTTCAGACGGGAGGATGGAGAGACCCAGCACAGAGAACTTTCTCTGGGTTTATATGAGAAGAGAGAAAACACAGAGCTGTAGCCTTTAGTAGCTGAAAACAGTCCTGACAACATCCCAGACATTATGCATTGTCTAAGGATAATACTCACTTTTTCAAAAGATCTGGGAGGGGGGAATATATGTATTTGCTCATGTATGCGCATATATTCACACGTACATGTTTGCGTGGAAAGACCAGAGGTCTATATCAAGTGTCTTTCTCAATCAGTCCACCGTATTTTTTTGAGACAAGGTTTCTCACTGGACCTGGAACTCACCAGTTGGGCTAGAGTGATTGGCCAGTAAGCTTTAGGAATTCTCCTACTTTTGTCTTTCCAATGCTGGGATTACAGGTCTGTGCTACTGTGCCTGGCTTTTGCCTAAGTACTGAGGATCTTAACTGAGGTTCTTCTGCTATTGCGGCAGATACTTTGCTGACTAAGCCCTCACCCAAGCCCCTATATTCACGTTTATGAGATGTTTGTTCTCAAATTATGAAACATCTATAGCATATCAGTGGCTATCTTTATAGCCCGTGGCAGATACTCAAAAGTGATGATTGCTGTGTGAGTGCAGCACCTGATGGGGACTTCTAGGACATTTTTTAAATGTATTTCTAATAGCCATAAATTTTAAATTGCAATGAAACTAATACACCAATTAATCCTAACCACTTACAATTAAAAGTAATAGCCATGTCAGTAAAATGGCTTCTCCTAAGAGCATAGACCGATGAAGGAAACAAATGTTAAATCCAGTAAACGTGTCATGGTTCATTGAAACAGAGAAAAAATAGGCTAGAATTCATGATACCACTTCTGGTTGCTCAGTGTGTCGTGGACCTCTTCATATTCTGAGATGACTCCTTTGGATTTAAAGTAAGATTTAAGTAATCTCCTAAAACAACATATGCTCAATTTCTAACTGTTACCAAACATATGTTCAGAATGGATAAGCCAGTAGCTATGATTTATGCAAGAAAAGAAAGCAGAATGTATATCTATCCTTTCTCCCACACTCAGATTCTCTGAAGATTCTGTATGAAAAATAGATATGAAAATTTGTCATTTCATCTATTTTGGAAACCTGAAGAGAAAAATCTGAATCCAGCAAAATCAATGAAGATCTATTGGCAATTATGGGAGGACAGTCATATTTTGGGGATGGGGGCGAGTGACAGACACTGGTAGACTGCCCATAAACTGGGGGATGATCCCATACCTATGCACAAATGCACAATTAGGCAGTGCTAATTGACTCAGTGATATATATATATATATGATATAAAGTTGATATATATATATATATATATACACACACACACACAAAGAGGCTATAAAGTTGGAAGGGTAATGTGTTAAGGAAGGGTCTGGGGAGATTTGGAAGAAGGAATTGGGGAATGGTTATGATACATTCGGCCTAGAGTGGTGGCCCACAGCTTTAATCCTCTACATAGCAAGATCCAGGCTACCTTGGATACACACACACACAAAAAGAAAGAATTATACATTGCTTGTATCAAAAACAGATTTTTAAAGGGATAAAATAATGGTACATTCTACAAAAAAAAATCAATGTGTCTTATTGTCACCACCATAACTACCAGTATTCTTACCATCACAAGCAGTAGCAATAAGCACAAACAATAATCACCTTTACACAGAGTGAAATGCAGTGAATCACAGGCACAGTCCATGCACTTGGAAAGCCTCTCAAGGTAAAATAACAACTGGAGGCACAGAGGACCTAAGCTTGTGACTGGAGATACACTCTCTTCCCCCATGCCCCAGACTGCCTAAACCAATTCATAAACAAGTCCTGACCACATATTAGAATCGCTGATGTGTACTAGCTACTCGTTCCATTGTGTGACAAAAACAATTTAAAAAGAAAAGGTTTGCTTTGGATCATAGTTTGAGGGTACAGTTCATCATGGCAAGGAAGGCACAGCAGCAGGAGTGTGAGGCAGTGGCCACGCTGCATCCACAGAGAGCAAAGAGAGATGGAGGCTACTGCTCAGCTCATTTTCTACTTTAAGTCATTCCAGGACTGTAGGACATGGGATGATGCTGCCCACATTCAAGGTGAATCTTTCCTCTCCAGTTAACTAATCTAGTAACTCCCTCACAGGTATGCCAGGAACCTCCTTTCCTAGGTGACTATAGATTCTGTTAGGTTGACAATCGGTACAACTCATCACACATGGGAAGTTTCAAAACCTAGAGCTGGGTCCAGCCATCTCCATCTTTATCAAAATCTGAAAGGGAACATGAGATGGGAATCCAGTCATTAGAACTTGCAAAACCTCTTAGATTATTTTTATTCATATTTTGTGGTACTGAAGATTCGCATGTAGTTGTATGAAGCAATGGAGAACTTCAACTGCATATTTTACCTATTTTCTACATATGAAATATCTTTCAAAACTGTAACACCGTATCATAAGCAGATATTGATATTAATGAAGCAAAGATACAAACAGCCACATGCACTTCTTTCCCGCCTTTCAGTTACCCAGGGTTACTGTTCCATTTTAATAGTTTGTTGTTTTAAGAATGTTGTGGAAATGGAACCGCATAGTATGTGACCCTCTGGAATAAGCTTTATCCACGGAATGTGATCTGCTTGCTGTATTTATCAATATTTTGTTGATTTTTCATTGCTGTTCTTCACTTTAACTGTTCACCCATTGGAAAACATCTATAATGACCCATGTTTTAAGCCTCTCTGAACCTTGATGTATAAATTTTTGTGAGGAAATAAATTTTCATTTATTTAAGACAAAGTCTAAAAGTGCATTTTCTGAGTCCTATGGCTATCAGAGGATTAATTTAATAAACATTGCTAACCAGTTTTCCATAGTGGCTTACTCTTTTACAGTTCCACCGTTATCACATGAATTATCCATCCTCTCCCGTTACTCAGAATTTGTTATGTACATGGTTTCTTGTTTTAGCTATTCCGTGTCTTATTCTGTTTTAAATTTGCATTTACCTGATGGTTAATGATGCTGGGAATCTTTTCATATGCTTATGTGCCACCTGCATATCCTCTTTAGTTCTTTATCTAAATTAACTGAATTTATTTCATGTTGGAACTGGATATATAGATCCAGAGATGGGACTTTGATGGATGTGTGGTTTATAAATATTTTTCTCTGTTTTATATATTTTTCCTTTTCTTAAAAGTTATTCACAGAGCAAAAGTTTTTGATTTTGATGAGGTTAAATGTTTCTCCTTTTCCCCTTATGGATCACAGTCTCATAACTAACAACTTTCCTATCCCTGTGGGCCTCATAGTTTTTTCTACTTCTTTTTCTGTCATCTAAGATTTCCATTGCTTATTTTTTAAATTTTTATCAGTAGATCCTAACTGTGCAAAATGACAAGTTTCATTATTTTTTGTACATGTGCATAAGGAACTTTGATTCTTGTTATCTCACATCCACTCCTAACACTGGTGTTCTCCCCAAGTCCCTCTGGTCCCCATTCTAGTTCCTAATAATCCCTATTTCATTTTTTTAGATTTCATACACAAAAGAAAGTATGTGGACCAACAAGATGGATCAGTAGGTAAAGGACGTTTGCCACCAAACCTGACAACCCAATAGATCCCTAGGACTGCCATGATAGAAGGAGACAACTGACCCTTGCAACTTGATCACTGACCTCTACACGTGTGCCTTGGTATGTGTGCCTACACATGTGCACACATAAACACAATAAATAAATAAATAAATAATAAATAAGAGAAAGAAAGCAACTGATACTTGTCTGAGTCAGGCTTGTTTCAGTTAACATGATGGTCTCAAGTTCCACTCATTTTCCTGAAAATAAACTGATTTTGTTCTTCCTAATAGTTAAGCAATAGTCCATTGTGTATATGAATTGCATTTTCTTTACCTATTCATCTGTGCCCCCATACAACTCTTCCCACGTCCCCCCATACTCCCTCTCAACTTTTTGACTGCTTTATTATTTTTTTACATACAATTCAGAGAATAAATGACCAAGGAGTATCTAGATGTACAATTCAACCCTTACACATAAGACATCGAGAAAGGTGGGCGGGATGGGCAGAAAGATTGTAGAACCAGGATGCTTGCTGTTAGGTAGAGTATTCTAGACATGACAGGGGAGTTGTATCTATAAAATCTCAACAACATGGCTTCCTAAACAAAACCTGCACAAGGACATTACCAACAGTTCCTGTAGTGTCATGTGTCCACGCACCATCTCTAGAAAATTCCATTATTCTTCCATTGAATTGTTTTTACATATTTCTCAAAGATCAATTGGGGACTAGGAAAGCTTCTCAGTTAATAAGTGCCCTCCATAAAAGCATGAAGACTTGCATTCAGATCCCCAGAACTCACATTAAAAAACTGGATGAGGTAGTGAGCATCTCTAACCTTACTGCTGGAGCAGCAGAGATAGCTGGATGCCTGGGGCTCATTGGCTAGCTGGCTGAGCTAAATCAAGGATCTCCAGGTTCACTGAGACCCTGTCTCACAAAATAATGTTGAGAGCAACTGAGGAAGACACAGGACTCATTCACCCATTGTCTCAGCTTGCACCCCCCACCATGTGTGTACACACACACACACACATACACACACACACACACGTGTACACATACAGATACCATTCACACACAACAAATTTGGGACATTCATGTAGACTATTTCTGGGTGTTCAATTATATTGATCTGTGCGTATATCCTTCACCAACACCTTCCTCTCAATTATGATAACTATGTAACAAGCTTAATTCCAGGAAAAGTGGTCCCTTGGGCTTCATTCTTCTTTGTCAAAATTATTTCACCTGTTCTAAGGCATTCTATTTCCTTACAAAAGGAACTTACGGGAGGAATACATTTCATCTTACTGGTCACAGTCCACCATTAAAGGAAGTCAGGGCAAGAGCTCATGCCAGAACTTGAAACAGAAACCATGAATGAATGGTGTTTGCTGTTTCTCTCAGGAGCATGTTCATCTAGTATTTTCTTTTTTCTATAAATTTTTATTGAATGTGTATTTCACATAGAACGTCTTAATCATCTTTATGCCTCCTTCCCCACTAGCACCTTCTGATAGTACCCCACTGAAATTTATGCATTCTGTGATTTGTGTTGAGGTCTATTGAGTCAAGTTAGTGACCCCAGATGTTCCTCAGTGCAAGTTAATCCAATGAGGTCTAGTCAGCCTATCTAGTCAGCCTTTCCCTTTAAGATCAGCTTTTCCCCAGCCAGCAGTAATCAGCTACCAATAGTTTTTTGGCTAAGATTGGGGCCTACTGCCCATTTCCACAGTTCTGTACTGACTGACTTTTTGTCTGCTTGAGTTTGCATGGGTTTATGTGTGCTGACACCATTGCTGTAGGTTCATATGAACAAGGTCCCAAGAGCCTGTGGGACTCTATTTCCATATGGTCATGCACCTCCTCCCTAGCTCTTACAAACTTCCCACCCATTTTCTACAATAGTTTCTGAGCTCTAGGTGGGTGGAGTTTAATATATGAATCCTGTCCAAGGACCCACATTCTGTAGAGTCACTTTCTATGCTTTGGCCATTTGTGACCTTTTGTGTTCCTGGCTGTCTGTTGCATGAGGGAGCTTCATTGATGAGAGTTTAGAGATGCATTAGTATTCTCTCTACCCCTTGTTCCACTATGTGAACCTTGGGTTGCATTGTAGATGTGTCCCATAGGCTTGGACAATTCACTGCAATCTCTGAATAAGGCCAGTTGTGGAACTCTGTAATATTTCTGTCTGTTACAAAAGAAGCTTCTTTGAGAAGTGGTGACTGGCATACTTGTCTGTAAATATAAATATCCACATTCTGCACATAGTAATAAATTTCATTTGTCTAGGATATGACAGCCTTGGAATTTTCTCTAAGCTCTATGGTCTCCGCAGCCATGTATATTTGGCTATGTTTGCAGTTCCACACATCTTCATGCAGCCCAGGGCCAACTGCCTAGGGGATGGGGCCACTCACATCCATTAACATTTTAACAATTCCCTACTGACACCCAAAGGTCTAACTGAACTGAGGAATTCCTAGTAGATGCTATCCTCTCGGATGACTCTAGGCTGTATTGAGTTGACAGTTAAGGCTGACCAAACACAGGTCTTGTACATGTTTTTTCAAGTACTAATTCATCTAGAGGAATTGTAAATGGTACCATGTTTTAATTTCAGTTCTATCTGTTATTAATAGATGCAATAAGATTATCATACAAAGCATGGCTGCTAATTTTCTTTTCTATAGCTTTGTTAACTTATCTATTAATCCTACCATTTTTTTGTTTGATGAATGTCTTCAAATCTCTTGTTTTATGTTTAATATTTTATTGATTCAAGAATTTCATACAGTGTATTTTGATCACATTCAAATCCCCTCCCCTTCTCCCCCTCACTTTATCACCCCCTAACTTCATGTCCTCTATTATTATCTGTATTTTTAAAGGCTTATTGAGTCTAATCTGTGTTTCCAATGTGTTCTTTGGTGTCTGATCCATCAGATTTCTAGGGAGTTTTAAAGATAGACAACCATAGCATTCATATACAGGGCACTTTAATTTCTTCATTTCCAACCTCTATGTGATTTAGCTCTCTTTTTTGCCTTATTGAGGTGGCTATAACTTCTAGTAGTAATGGATCTGTCTAGCTGGTCTCATTCTTAGGCAACATCTATAAGCAGTTTGTGTTTCAGTATGAGATCTGCAGTAATGCACTTGCTTTTTAGTAAGTTGAGAAAGTTTCTCTCTACGCCTGTTCTTTTTTGAGATATTTTTAAAATTTATTTTATTTTTTTGTGTGCACATGTGCGTGCATGTATATACTTGTGGGCACATATGCCAAAGCCTGCTTGTGGAGGTCAAAGGATAGCTTGTTGGAGTCTGGTTCTCTCCTTCCACCATGTGAGTCCCGGGGATTGAATTCAGGTCATCAGACTTGGTGACAAGTGCCTCTACCTCATGAGGCATCTCACTAGCCCAATGATTTATTTTTATTGTGAATGGCTGTTGGGTTTTATCTATTGCTTTTGCTATGCCAGTTGCTGATAGCAATTGCATTTTCTTTTTCAGGTGATTAATATTGTGGATTCTGCTGGCCAATTTTTAAATACTGAAGCTGCCTTGAAATAAATCCTGCTTAATCATGGTATGCAATTTTTATACACTGCAGAATTTGGTTTGCTAATATCGAGTGAGACTTTTCATAACTGAGTTTATAACTGAGAAGTCCTTTTTGCTTTTTTGTATGATCTTTATATGGTTTTGGTCTGGAGCAATAATGATCTGTCTAGATATGGGGCATTGACCATGCATACTCATGCATGTTGAGAACACATTAAATCACTCCTAACACTGTCCTATGCTTTCCCTCCACTTTTTATATTTTCTGAAAAATATGACATACATTCAATAACATTGATGTTAGTTCTTCCTTAAATGTTTGTAGATATCTAGTAGAACCATTTGGGAATACAGATTTCTTTGTCAGGAGCTCTTAAATCACAAATGGCATTTCTTTAATCATTATATAATTGTTTGGTTGTCTACTTTCTCATGGCTGAGTGTTGTGATTCATGGATCCTGAGGTACTGGCCCACATCTTCTAACTGTTTCACCTTATTGTTAGTGAAAAGTTGGTGACAGAGATCCTTATTATCTCTTTTATATATTTTTATTAATTCCTTGAGAATTTCATACATGTTTACAATGTATTTTGATCACGTTCATTCTGCATTCCTTTCTCAAACTTTTCTCTGATCCACCCACTCCCCTCAAAAATTCATGTAATTTATTATTATTATTATTATTCACTGAATATCATTGGTGTTGCCCATATATGCATGGGTATAGGGTCACCAATGAAACATGGACAACATACTAGGAACCACATCCCCAAAGAAAACTGACTCTCCTTCCCCTAAAAGGCATCAGTTGTCAATAGCTTCTCAGTTAGGGCCAAGGGCTTATGAGCCCCTCCCTCATCCATGTCAGGAAGTTGGATGACTTGAACTTATGCACATCTTGTGCAGGCTACCACAGCCGCCTATTTCTCATATTTTTAATTATACTGTATGTAATGGTATTCTGTTCCATTCATGATATTGTGATTTCTGTCTTCTTTCTCTTTATATTTACTAGTCTAATGAGAGATGTATCAATTTTATTGGATTTTAGAAGTGACAGTCTCTTTTTTTCAGCATGTTTTCTTTTTGATTATTTTTTTTGTCATTCACTTCTTTTCTTCTGTTTGGTCTACATTATCTAGGTTTTGTAGGATCGGAGCACCAATTACTTACTTGAGGATCTTCTTTTTCTAGTACAAACTTTTAGTGTTATAAATTTCTCTTGGCCCTGTTGTAGCTGCTTCTCAAATATTTTTATATGTTATACTTTCCTTTTCATTCATTTCTATGTGTTCTTTGATTTCCCTTGAGATTTGTAAATGATGCATGGATTATTCAGAGCACTGCTTAATTTCTAAGTGTCTAGAAATATTCCTCTTACTTTTTTCTTATTGATTTTCAGTCTGACACCATTCTGATCAGAGAACATAATCTGAATGATTTCAATCCCGTTAAGCTGTTGGTTTTGTTTTTTGTTTTTTTTTAATGGCTGAGGATGTGGTCTACCTTGATGAACATTGCATAGACACTTGGGGAAATGTGTATTCTGCTGTTTGGGTGGAGTCTTCTACACATATCAATTAGGTCCTCTTGACCGATTTAGTTGTTCAGCTATATATATAAATCCTCACTGATTTTCTGTACAGTGGTTTTGTTGATTGTTAAGTTAGGTGGTGAAGCTTCCAGGTACCATTGCAGCTGTGCCCTCTCCTCAACCTCTCTATCAACTTTTCCTTCTTGCAACTTAACGATCTGTTGTTTGACATTCACATATTTAGGAATGTTAGACTTCCTTATTGGCATAATTATCTTATAATTTTGCAACGCCCTTTTTTTCTCTAGTTGTTTCCTTTACTATGGGACTATCTTATTTGATATTCACATAACAACTCCAAGTTTTATTAATAGTGTTTATATAGTGTAATTTTTGTTTATACTTTAACTTTCAACTTGTGAATGTTATTTTATTTGGAAAAAATAGAAGAGTTTGTAGTGTTGTTACATGAGAACATGGTTTTTAATCCACTTTACCAATAGAATCACTGCACCAATTTATCTTTTTTGAATCGATGCATTTACACTACTAAAATTCAAGGGACCTAGCTGGGTGCATTGCACACCTTAAATCCCAGACTCAGCAGGTAGGTGCAGGGGAATCTCTGCAAAACTGATGCTGCCTTAGTCTACAATGAATTCCACATCAGATATGGTTACAGAGAGACCCTGTCTCAAAAAGGCCAAAAGAAAATCAAAGAATCACTGATATTTTAAGGCTTTTTAGTTATCCTATTATTTGTTTTCTTCCTTCCTCCAAGTTCCTCAGTTTCCTTTGTGATCTATGGTTTCTTTGAATATTGCTGTGATCTGAATGAGAGATGTTCCCCATTTACTCTTGTGTTTGAACACCTGGTCCCTACTTGGTGATGTTGTTTGAGAAGGTTGAACCTTTAGGTGGTACAGCATTGCTGGAGAAAGTGCATCTCTGGGGGTGGACCTTAAGGCTTTATAGCCTCTCTCCACTTCCTACTCTCAATCTGTGCTTCCTCTATCAAGATAAAATGTGACCTCTCTGCTTCCTGACTGCCAGGCCATCATCACCTCTGGCTGTTATTCTTCCCCTCCCTAATCATGGTGGACCATATCCCTCAGTAACCAAAAGCCAAAGTAACCCCCTTTCTTTACTAAGTATCTTTTATGTCAGTGTGTTTTATCAAAGCAACGAAAAGGTAACTAATACCACTACAAAAAAAAACTTATTCTCTATAGAATTTCAACATGTTGCTTTATATCATTGTCTCAGTTGTTTCTTGGTATTACAGTGTGTATACAAAACTTAATGTTGCCTATTGGTATCAACATTTTAACACTTCAAATTAAAGGTCCATATGTCAATGGTGTGGTTCTCGTCCTGGAAATTAAGTCCTAGAGGGAGGTCTTAGGTCGCTGAGTGCATGCCTTTGAAAGGTTCATGGGACTTTCCTCTGATCTTCTCTCACCTGTGAGAGAAGCAGGTTTCTTTCCCCATGCCCCTTCTAGGACATGCTGCCTCACCACAAGTTCAAAAGCAATAGGACAGGTGGTCATGAATTAAGACCTCAGAAACTGTAAGCCAGTATAAACTTCTTTTCTATATGAGCTGATTATTAAGAAAAAGCTAACACACTCCTAGAAAAGATGTTAATTCTATGATCCCATGTGTCTCTTAGACTTCTTTCTTTTTATACTTAAGCTATTTTATCTCCACTGTTAGCATATAGTGAATTTTATTGGTTTTTCATGATCTTTTATGAATTCTACCTCTTGGAATTGCCACTCTACTACTGCTGAGTTCATCTGGCAAGGTTTCTCTTTCAGTTATTGCATATCTCTGTTCTATGATTGTCATTTAATACTACTTTTAAGCTTCTATTTCTTTGATGAGATTTTCTGTTTTTTTATTTTGCTTGTGATAAGTCTCACTTGCTTATCAAAGAATTTTCATGATGTGTGCTTACAAATCCTTGTCAGATTATTCTCATATCTGGTGCATCACTACATGAGCATTTGCTGATATTTTTTCCTGTTCATGTGATTTTCCTGAATCTGTCTGTGATAAATGATTTTCTCATATTCCCTGCACATTTCACATATTACATTATGAAATGTGAGGGGTTTTAATTGTAATTGTTTGTTGTCTGTTTTGGAGACAAAGTTTTGCTATGTGACCAGGCTTGACTTGAATTCACTATGCAGCCCAAGCTGGTCTTGAGCCTGCTGCAATCTTCTTGCCTCAGCCTCCAAAGTGATGAAATTGTTGGTGTATCCCACCGTGCCATATTATATTATGAGATCTTTTTTAATAGTTATTTCTTCTTTGAGATGTAACTTGAAAGCTGGATATTTATCTATACTCAGGTCCTGGTTGCCCCTGAGATACTATCCTGCAGACATAGTCAGTGATTCATGTCACTCTGTTGCTCCCCAGTGGATACTACTGACAGTAGGAAACAAGGGGCTGGGAAAGGGGAAGAAGACTCAATTTTCGGTGGATCCCTCTGACATCAGGAGAGAGAGAGTAAAACAGAATGTTGACTCCCCGACTTCTCACTACCACTTTCTGAGTGGGTGAGAGTAGAGTCCAGCTCACTGCTGGATTCTCCCAAAATCACAGCACCATCTGACTTTTCCAGGCAAGGCAGAAAGCCAAACTCTCTATTCCCTGAGAACACTCAATATAATATTGCCAAAATGCCTTTTAATGCTGGTATACTCTTTTGCTGGCCCTTTGACAGGTAATAATGTCCTTTATTGGGGGGCTTCTAGCCTGTACTGTAGGCAGATCCAGTCTGAATACCTTATTGCATACTCTTCAAGATACACAGAAGGTAACAGGAAACCTAGGAGAATGACTGTTCCTCCATTACTCTACCCTATAGAGACTTGCTATGCTTTTGCTGTAACAGCCAGGGCTGGCACTTGGAAGGACCATTTCCTTGCATATTTTTATGTGCATTCAGGATCAAGAAATCCTGGCTTGATCTGAATGATTCTTCTGAAAGGTCTGATTTTCCTTATAATTAATGGGCTCTTTGAATATGATGGAATTATAGAAGTTGATTAAATGATCTTTTATTGACTGTTTGCTCCATACCAGACAATTTTCTAGGGGACAGGAATTAAATAGAAAATCAAACATGCAAAATAATTGAACAAACAACAACGCAGCAGCAAGCCCTTTCCTTCATGAAGCTTACCTTTTAGTGACTGGGGTAGAGGAAGGTACAGAGAAGAATGGAACATTCCTCCCCAGAGCATTCTTCATTTTCCTACTAAGGTCACTCAGCCGGCTTCTACTAACACTTCTTTCTTTGTATTTCCCTCTTGAAACTTCTATTCTACATTAGAGTCAAAGGATGACTCAACCTATCTCTCTTTTACTGTTTTGTTTCGTTTTTGGTTGTTTTGTTTTTTTGAGACAGGGTCTCTCACTATATATTTCTGGCTGGCCTATAACTCACTATCAGGCTAGTTTTGAACTTACAGAGATCCACCTGCTTTTGTCTCCCAAGTTCTGGCATTGGTGGGTTCCACCATGATTGACTTTTGTTTCATAAGACAGAGTCTTATGTAGCCTAGGCTGGCCTTGAATTCATTAAGTAGCCAAGGATGACCTTGAATTCTTAATGTTCCTGCCTCCATCCCCAGAGTACTGGGATTATAGGTCCAAATTGGTCTCTTGAGTAACACATTAATAAATTTCCTGTCAGGACAATGTCTAATATGCCTTTATCTGGACTTGAAAGTGCCTTCATGATCCCCATATACATCCCCTGTCATACTCTCCTGGGCTCTAGCATTGTACAATGTCCCACTTTTTACCTTCTCAAGTTGTTCTTTCTGAGGTGCCTATCTTCCTGCCCGTATACTGACTGATGGGTGGACTACTATATTACTGTCCAATAACTACTTGTTGACCTGGTCATTTGGAATCTTATGTCTTGGAATCTTGTGGTTCCTAGAAACATTATTCAAAATGTGCTATCAGAGATAAGGAGACACCTGATCAAATGTCGACTGTTTGAAGTGTCTTAAGTAAACACAAGAAATCCATTTTCAGGGTCCTGGGATTATGTTCATCTTTCCTCTGATGGAGCTACTTTTAACACAACATACCATCAGCCTGGTAGAGGTGGATGTAGCATTTACAGAAGATGGAATAAATCACTTCACAACTGAAATCTCACGCTGTCCCATTGGAGAACACGCTGGCATTTTCTAAAGAGCTCTCATCAGTTGTGTCATCCACCCACAGGCACAGATGGGCCTGAGCTGTCAAGAAATGGTGATCTTGATTCCTCCCCTGTGACAGTAGCTATCAGTCAGAAATGAGCTGCTACGAAACACTATCCTCCCGATGACATGGCCAGTGCACTCATGAACTCATAGCAGCTAGGGTTAGCTGTACAAGACTGGCACAAATCAAGCCAGCTAAAACTTCCAGCAGGATGGGAGCCACTCCTGAAGTGCCACCACTGTCTGGTAAACTGCTGAGAGCTGATGACTGCAGGAGGAGGAAGAGTCATGGGCCGGGGTGCCACGGGCAGGTTGCTCTCAACCCAGTTGCTGACCGTAAACCCATATACATATGGACAGTATTAATCAGACCCGATGGGTTTTTAAAAAATAAAAAGGACAAGAAATTGGGAGGGAGATATGTTGGGGGACCTGGGAGAATTTGGAAAGAGGGAGGGAGGGGCTAACATGATCAATATATATTATATACCTGATGAAACTGTCAAAGAATAAATTTAAAATGTCAAAAAAAAAAAAAAACAGAAGTAACCAGAAGTGGTGACACATGCCTTTAATCCCCGTACTCTGGAGGCAGGGGCAGATGTATCTCTGTGAGACTGAGGCCAGTCTTCTCTATATAGTGAGTTCCAGGTCAAATGGGGCTACAAGGAGACCCTATCTCAAAACAAAACAAAATAACAACAACAACAAAAAAAAACAGAAATGGTCTTCTGATGGCATAGATTGAAAATATCAATGAGAGCTGGGTTTCTCTTGGCAAACTGAGACCATTTCCTTATCTAGGAAACAGCCACTGGGGGTCATTCCTTTTGCTCCAGAATATTCTCCATCTTTCCTATGCGAGAATCAGAATGACATGAAGAATTTGTTAGAAATGCATATTCCACATTTTCATTCACACATGTCAAATGCAGTAATTCTACAGTTTAAAAAATAGAACAGATTGATAACAGAATGCTTGGACTGGTGCTCTGTTGGTGAAGTGAATGGCTCGCACACATAAAGCCTATCCCCAGCACTCCATAAGTGGAGTATAACAAGGCATGTCTGTAACTCCAGCACTTGGAGAAATCAGGATTTCAAAGTCTATCTTGGCTACACAGAAAGCTTGAGGCCAACCTGGGCTACGTGTTTCAGATGTCATAACCTCGAATTCTGTCTCCAAAAAAAATCATGAAAATAGATCAAATATAGTAATGTATTTTTAAGTTTTATTGAATTGTTGCATATTTCATACAGAACATCTCAATCAGTCTTAACTATCTTTATGCCCCCTTCTCCCATAGCCTTCCAACTCTAATTCATATATTCTTTCATCTGTGTTTAGGTCTATTGTGTCAAGTTAGTGTCCACAAATGCTCTTCAGTGTGGATTCATTCACTTCAGTGCAAATTAATCCACTGAAGTCTAGTCAGCTTACCTGGAGTCCATCCCTCAGTTAAGAACACTAGCTCATCCTCATCCAATAGTAATCAGTTTCCAATATTTCTTCAGCAAAGGTTGGAGTCTGCAATGCATTTCCCCAGTTTCATGCTGGGTTTTTGTCTGATTGAGTTTCGTGGGTCATGAGCATGCCTAAACCATTACTGTAGGTTCATATGAGCAGGGTCCTAAGAACTTGTAGGATTCTATTTCTGTGTAGTCCCTGGCTCTTACAATCTTTCTGCCCCATCTTCTGAAATGGTCCCTGAGCCCTGTGATACTGTAATCATAACCAAATACACATGGCTGAAGAGCTCCTAGAACTTAGAGAAATCCCCAAGGCTGTCATATCCCTAGGCTAATGTTACTTCCCACTAAATGCAAAATCCTTATACTTACAGTCAAGTACCCCTGTCACCACTCATCAAAGAAACTTCTTTTACACCAGACAGATACTACCACAGAGTACCACAACTTGTCACACACAGACATTGTCTATGAATTGCTCATGCCTAAACGGCACATCTACAATGCAACCTCTGCACCTAAGGCTCATGCAACATAGAACAAGAGATAAAGAGGACACTAATGAATCTCTCAGCTCCCATTAATGAAGCTCTGTCATGCAACAGAGGGCCAGTAACACAAAAGGTCATAAATGGCCAGAGCTTGGAGATTAGGAATCTGCAGAGTGTGGGTCACTGGAAAGATAGTAATCTTAAGAATAATTCCTAGAAATTATATTTATGTGAATGTCGATATCCACACACGTATCTCTATGTAAAACATCTTTCTTCCCCCTGGATAGAAGTTAAAAGGTTTGAAACAGTAAAACTATTGAAAACTGAAAAAATTGAGGCAGTGGGGAATGATGTTAAAACTCAGTGCTGTGAGGGTTTCTTCTTGTCATAATTTACACAACCCAGAATGTGTCCTCAGCTCTAATTGGAGACACTCACTCCAGAAATTACCTCTTCTGGGAGATCATCCCTGGCCTCCCTGCCTCGGCAGGGCTCCTCCTGACCTCTTCTGAGCTCCTCTTCTCACTGTCCTTGTTCCACTTGCCTCTCTGGCTACAAGGCATTTGCTTATGTGTTTGTTTTCTCTAATGAACTGAGGTTATACAGGGCGTTGCCATCCTGGTGTCTAGACTGGGCACTCAAATGTAGGTGATTGTCACTAAGTTTATCATTCAAAATAAGAATCATCAATGGATGCACAAAATAGAAAGTGCAACTTTAATGAGAATCAAGATATTTATATGATTTAGCTGGTATTAGATGCATTAGATGAGATGGGTTTTTTAAAACATAACAAAGTATTTGAAGGGAAAAGGGAGAGAGAGAAAGACAACTTCTATTAACCAAAACTATTTTTAAGAACAAATCTAACATAAATGAAATCAGGATGGACACAGCCACCGATCTAGAGAAGTCTTATGCCTAATCTGTCATAGAGACATCTAGATTGTGGTTATGTAATTCACATTTGGAATGTTTAGGTGTTTTCATTCACAGCTCATAATTCAGGAACAAAGTTTAAATGTATTTTTTAATAAAACATCCAAAATGGGAGCCACCAGCTATGTCTGTGTGTAGTTCATCTTGTTTAGCAACACTGATAAATTGCTTAGTAGTTATAAGTTGGTTGGTAACCAGGACAGTCAGTCAAAATGTTAAATGTCCTATGTACCCCAAATTCTTATTGGACATATGAGAACGTAGATTCCTGCCATTCGCCCACCTCTACCTCCGTTTCAATACCTCAGTACAACCCACCCCCACCGCAGCTTTCTGAACTCCACTTTATCCATACATCTCGAGCAGAAAATCCCCACTTTCAGGCCCATTGAGAAAGATACCTGAAAAGCTGAAATGCAAGTTTATGCAGACGTGCATTATTTCTATATCAAATCTGCATGATAGTAAGGCTCCATTTTATTCTCTGATGTATTAAAGCATCACAAAACTGCCAGATCAAGGGATCAGATTCAAATGACCAATTGTTTGACACACTGATCAGTTCACCCAGTTTGGTTTCTGTTCAGTGATTTCACCAGATATCTTACAAAATAGTTTCAACATTGTAAACCCCAAATATCTATGTCACCTTTTGGCCTGGAAAAACTGCCAAAAGACAGCTAAGACAGTGGGCACAGAACACCTCATGTCATTGTAATACGTTCTCTGAAAGAGGAGGCTGAGTCAGTAAGTGCTTGCCTTGCAAACATGAGGACCTAAATTCAGTCCCCAGAACCCACATAAAGTAGTTAGGCATGGTGGTGTACACTTATAATCCCAACACTAGTGGGCCAAAGACAGATCCATGAGTCCTGATAGTCAGTCAGTCTAACCTACTAGAAATCTCGGGGTAAGAGGGTAGCACCTGAGGAAGGCCAGCTGGGGTTGTCCTCTAGCCTCCACATGTACATACGCAGACATGCACGTGTTATCTGCACACACATCAACGCACATAGCACACACACACATCAATGCGCACACACATACACACACACAAGACAAAAAGAAGGAGAAGGAAAGAAAAAGTGTGAAATATTTCTGAACAACTACTGATTGGCTCCAGTACACAAAGGTTGATGATAAAACCTGATATGAGAGAGGAAAAGCTAGCTCTATGTCCTTCTTTGATGGAAAGCTAGGGGATGCCTCAGATTAAATGAAGTCCCAAGCTGCTCACTAGGCTGAAGACTTGCTCTTCATCCATGAAACTCTCTACTTTCTGACTCTTCTATATCTCTGAATATTCCGTGGTCCCAGGGAAACCAGGGTCAAATATCATCATTCAAAATAATCCCCACAACAAAACATTATACAATGATGATGCTAAGTCCAATTTTAACCACTTTCCTAACTATTATACAACTTAGAGATAAGGATACATACAAGAAACAAGCAATAGTATATGAAGAAGAGACCACAGTAGAAATTCTCAGTGTCCAGCCACTGTCCCAGGTGAGTCATAAATCACAATGAGCATAAGCTAACCCTCAAACTTTCATAGTCTTAACTAAAAGTGAGAGTTTAGGTTTAGTGACCTATAAGATCACTTCTATGCCTAAACTCAGTACTTCTAAGTAAATAATAGTTCGGTGTATAAATCACCGCTTCAGAGGACAAATATGCCAAAGTGACCATCTGAGCCATAGACATTCCATGCCAAAGATCATTCTCAGGGGTATTTTGATTTTAGGACCTAGTCATTAATGCAATGTGTGTGTGTGTGTGTATGTATAGATTGGTAAATAATTTGTGTAGGTAGTTAGGTAGATAGAGGATGGATAGATGATTGATAGATTATAGCTAGAAAAATAGATGATAGAGATGATAGGTGGATGGATGGATGAGAGATAATATATAGATGATGATAGATACACAAATGATAAATAAATGATAACTATAGAGATATATAGATGATAATCACACACATTTATGCATATACATGATATGTATTTATACTCTACAGTATACTGTATATTATATATATATATCATATATATATATATATATTTATACACTACATGCTTGGGTATTTTTAATGCCATGTATTGCCATTTAATACACCATTTCATACCAGAGTCAGGACACTGCCCTGACAGAAGTATCCAGAATGGGAGGACAGGAAACTTCAAGGAAGACATCCTCAAAGGCATCAATATGCAGACCACACTGGCCTGTGCATATTAAATGAGAACTCAGACACTCAAAACAGTGCTAATGTGGATAAAATATGGATAAGGAAAGATGAGATACCAGCTAAATGAATAAAATTGAGACATTGGAAAAATGGAATGCAACCCTTTTAGCCAAATGACTAACATCAATATCCAATTCAGAAAACTTTGGAAAAGTGGCATAAACTACCAAACACAGGAGAAACTGGATGATTTTAAAAGAGTTTTTAATTTCCTGAACACCCTGGATAGGCAGAGATGCAGGGCCCCACAGGAGAGCCCGAGGGAGTGGGGTAGACTAAAAGCAAGGATGTGGCAAAAATCAGAGTTCCCAGCACAGCTGGCCTATAACCCAGGAGTCTGTTCCTTAACTTCTATCTGTATCTCTTCCTAACCAATCAAGACCATTAGCTCTACTTCTCTCACGGACTTGCTGGAAGAGCTGAACAAGAGAAAGGACTTTGTGAAACTCCTTTAGAGATATGCCGCATCTTCTTTGTATTCAAATGTAAATGGTTGAGTTTATGATATCAGTTAGGTTTGGCTATCTTGTATCATTCCAGGAAGATCTTGAGATATAGGCAACACTCTCATCTTGGAAAAGTTTTGGCAGGAAGTAGTTTACATGTAGAACCAGACTTCCTAGTCATTCCCACTTCTCTGGTCATTCCCCTTCAAGTCTGACCTGACCATCTGCCTTAGAGACAGGATTTTCCTGCCAACTGTGGCTTTCTCTGATCCTGACTCACATAGGACAGCAATCTCTACTCCTTATTCAAATACTACTGACCAAATCCTGCAGGACTTCTTAAATGGTATCTTCTGCCAGCCTTGTCCCACTCCCTTCTGATGCCTGAGCTTCTATCCACCTACCCTCTCTGAATGGGTATCACCAAAAATGACTGCCATTGTTCATGTGTGCCCATCCTGATCCTGATGTCTATAATATTGGTCTTGGCTGATTACATCTACCCCCAGACTTCTTTCTGCTCATAGCCTCTAATATTTTCAAAATGTTCTAATTATGTGGCCTGATCTACCTGTCAATAATATTCATGTTTGTACTTCTTTGATCGTGCTTTCCGCTATTTTTCAGACTATGAAAGTAACAGATTCTCCATATAAATTTTTTCTATCAATCCAAAAAGAGAAAAAGCATGACAGTTCTTGATCTTGCCCTCAGGGTGATATAAAGGTGTAATTTAGAAAAGGCTGTTTTGCAAGTACTTAACTAAATGAGGTCTGGTTAAAGCTAGCTTTCCACTGTCTGAGTGGAGAGACAGGACATGAGGAAGAGGAAGGAATTAGCATTTTTCCTAGACTTGTTTCTTCTAAACTATACTGTTCAGGAGCTATAAGGAGAGATGCCTCATGAACCAGGCAGGGATGAGCGGTTTAAGACTTTCTTGCACCTTCGTTTTCCTCTATTTCTTACACTGGGTTTCCAGTAAGTTGTCACTAAAATAAAGAAAAAAAAAGCCTTACAAGGACAATGAAAGTATGAAAACTATTCCTTAGAGACGATCCTCCTTAAGTGTCTATTTTCTCAGATTGGATTCTGATAAGGGCTATGGAGCTGACAATTTATGGTTATTCTCTCTGACAAGTGTCTGGAAGGCAGATGGTCTATGTTATTGATTGAGCAAAGACTGATACATTTTAAATACAAGGCAAAGAAGTAGTTAGTTTGATAACCTGTTATGAAGTTTTCAAAATGATGTGATGAGATCCCTGGTGGAGACGAAGATGGTGCCTTACATTCCTCATGTGTGCCCTAGAGTCATCCTCAACTCTAACTTGCAGGCAGTTACTAGGTGCTGACAATCACTTTAAACTGTACTGAATCTATTTCTGCCGTGTTCCCAAACTGCTTTCATATAAGGCTTGGTGCATGTATTGAGAGCCATTGATGTCAAGCATTGAAAGCCAAGTGTTGTCGCTCATTTTACACATTTCTCAGAAGAGAGTTGCATGAAAGATTTGAAGCATCAGCAGACTCAGCCTCTCACAGTACTTTTTCCTGTTACTATATTGCCCTACTGAAGGACTCCACCCAAACCTGTTCACCAGAGCGATGCTCAGAGGACTGCAGAGATGTCTCAGTGAGTAAGAATGCTTGCTGTTTGAGCAGCAGAACATGGGTTCTAATCTTCAGTACCCACATAAAATAACTAGCTAACCCCAGTGCTGATGGGATGGAAGATCACTGGGGATTGTTGACCACCCAGTTAGCTCCAGGCTCAGAAAGCGACCCCATCTCACAGGAATAAAGCCGAGAGTGAGAGAGCAGCATACCCAACATCTTCCTCTGAACTCATGGACATATGTACTCCCATACATAACAATAACACACACACACACACACACACACGCACACGCACGCACACACGCACACACACTGTCTTCCTTCATACCTTTCCTACCCAGAGGACCAGTATGAAAGACGTCTCCCTTTTCTCACCTTTACCTAAACATCCTTTGTCTCAAGTGTATATTTTATTCCAGGTTATCTAACAATTCACAGTTAACAAGTCCATGGGAGTCATTTATGCTGAATCACTGTGTTACTACTGTATAGGAGACATTTCTGTTTGCAGAGGCAAGTAATGGCTAACACAAGAAGTTCAGAGGTAAAGTTTTGAGACCACAAGAGCCTCAAAATCAGAATAAGTGGATGGCATCATAATCATTTCACTGCTTGCATCTTATATCAGTGCATGGAAATAACTTGCATGCCTTATTGCCCCATGAGAGTCCAAAGAAATGAGCCTGTTTTCCTGGGGCCAAATGTAGCACAGTTTAGACTCCATTTACTGAACATAGTGAAGGTCTGTGATTTGCAGTAGATGCTCTCAAGAGTGTGAAGCCACTCTCTCACACAAGTGATTGTTGAATATGTGTTACAGGTCAGGTCCTTTGCTAAATACTAGATTTGAAAAGATAAATTGGGCAAACGTTATGTCTTTATGGGCTTATAGAATAGTGGGAAAACCAGATATTTCTAAATAAAAATATGATAACGTATATTACATACCTCGTAGGCACTAAAGACAGTTCCCAGCAAAAGGCTTTATGAATATCAATTTCCCAATTAATATATGTTATAGTATTTGCTTTAAGTTTCGTTTTATTTTGGGTTTTATTGCTTTGTTTTAGACAGGGTCTCACTGTATAGCACTAACTAGTCTGGAATTTGCTATGTAGGTTGACCTCAAACTCACAGTGATGAACCTGCCTCTCATGTGTCAGGCTTAAAGGTGTGCACCACCACACTTGGTCAATTAATACATGTTGATTTTAATAATTATAGTGGCATAAAAGAGAAGTCTGATAAAAGAGAAAACTGAAAAAAATTAATCCTATTGCCTATGAGCTGTAATCTCCTTCAAAAACCCCAAGAACCTTATACTTTGAATTAATGCTAAGGACTTCCATGTAGCTCTACAAGGAAGTTCATTTTGTTCTATATACTATCAAGACTCAATTTTTTCCTTTCATAAAAGATGTACCCGAAGGCCCCAGTTCTCTTTTCTGCAATCCAAACCAAGATGACTAAGGGGGTAGACCTAGGACACAGGGATACCAATGGGAGCTACCATATTGGACACTCTGGGGTAAATCTTAGAATTGGAGAACAGTAATGAAGGTGCTTTCTTTCTTCTTGTTCTTAGGTGATATATTTTAAGTCATAAAAGAGTCTTTCTCAGGGTACCCTCAAGATAAGAGGGCCAAGTAGAAACTTGAAGTCAAATTCAAGAAAAAAACATGTATGGGCTTTCTAGATCTAAGTTTCAGGTGAAAAGATCAAAAGGAAGAAGTCTACACTTCAGAACCGGCTCAATTCACCAAACCAGAGCAGAAGTACAGACAGGACATGTTGTGGTCTCTCTGCTGTTTTGTTCCCCATAGTGCCTTGATCAGGGTGATATTCAGAGATTCCAGATGTGACATTCTGTTCAGGAAGTAGCCAATAGCCTGTGGGAAAGGAAGACAGTAATAAAAGAGAAGAGACAATGGAGGTGAAAATCAAAGAGACCTGTTGCTGATGTCATCTGATTTTTCCTTTGCAAGAGCAAAGATCGTGATCTCTTATCTGCCTGGATGTCACATTCTTCAGGATTTCTTGCTTCTTAACTTGCTTGCTTTTTGAGAAAACAAGTCCACTGAGGAAGGTGTTTAGGAAGTGTTTTTTGAATGTCGTGTGCTGTGGCAAGTAGCATGAAGACAAACACTAAAATGCAGGTAAGGGATGGGTCTAAATGTGATCAAAATACGTTTGTAAAAATTCAACAAAAATTAATAAATAAGAAGGAAACAAGAAAGGAAGAGAAAGATAGTAATCTCTTGGCATCCAAAATGTTATAATGCAGTAGAGAGAAAAATATGAAAACAAGTTATTTCATCATGGCATTATAGTAAATGCTAATAAAAGTGTGGACAGTGTACTTTAGGGAGCAGAAGTGATCCTCCTCCTGGGATGAGGTGCGAGACAGCTTTATATCCGCCCTTCAACGGTGCTCATCTCTGTGTCAGGGGCCGATACTTGGTGAAGGCTTTTCGTGGTCCCCCTCTCCCCCTCTCCGTTCCAGTCTTACTTCCCTTCTTCCCCTCCTCCGCCCTTCTCCCTGTCTGTCTCCATGTCCTGTATCTCCCTGTCTGTCTCCATGTCCTGCATCTCCCCGTCTGTCTCCAGGTCCTGTATCTCTGTCTGTCTCCATGTCCTGTATCTCTGTCTGTCTCCATGTCCTGTATCTCCCTGTCTGTCTCCTTCTCCACCTCCTGTGCTCCCTCCCATCTCTCTCCTCTCCTTAACCCTCCCTTCCTCCTCCCCCATCTCCCTCTCCTTCCGCCCTTCCTTTCTGTTCTGTTCTCTCTCCTCTCCGTTCTTGTCCCTCTCCTCTCCTTCTCCTTCTCCCCTTCATCTTTCACCTCCCCGCCCTTCTCTCATCCTTCCCTCTCTCGGTCACAGCCTTTCAGGAATGCTGGCAAGAGATTCCAGGTAGAGCAAAAAGGTAAGGAGAGTGCATTCTTCTTGGATCTCTTCTAGCTGAGCTGAGGCTGGAGACTGTGGGCTGGTTGTCTCCCACCTGCAGCCCTCTTTTCTTTTAACTTCTGGTAATAGCTTTCTTGACCAAGGAGGAGACAGATGATATTCTTGTTTTAGCCTCAGTGTACTTACTACTTTACTATTTATGATTTTCCTTTCTCCTACTTACATTCGTGTAGGTGATATCTTTATTAAACCCTCCTTAAATTACTCATGCTGAAGGAGCTGTGTCCTGTCCTTAAGCGACTGCCCTGTGATTTAGAAAAAAATCACAGAGAAATTAGTTGCAAGCCTTTGACAGGGAGACCAGAGAAGAGAGGACAGCTGACAGCAAGAAGAGCACATACACAGGCAAGAAAGAACACTAAAAGCACAAGGTGAGGATGTGTGTCTGGCACACTGACCTGCACAAAGGAACAGCAACTATGAAAACTGGGAAGGAAGCTGGAGCGGGATGACAGAAGTCCTTCTCTTCCACACCAAGACGTTTGCATAAGACCATGCTAGAATATCCACAAGGGGTTAAGATATCTGTCCCTGCTCCATCATCAGCTTTATGATCACTTTATCCTCTATACCAGTGTCTTACTTCATGGAAAAAAGACTGAAATTCATCCCCATAAACACTATTAACACATGCCTTCTGAATGCTAACAGTCTTCCTTAGCAAAAGGCTTTGTGAATGTCAATTGCCCAATTATGTGTTCGCTTTTAAAACCTGAGTTAAGGGCTGGAGACATGGCTCAGAAGTTAGGAGCACACATTGCTCTTGCAGAGGACACAAGTTCAATTCCCAGCACCCATATCATGTATCAGGTAGCTTACAACCATCTATAACACCAGTTCCAGGGGAATCTGAAACTTATAGACTCCATGGACGACTGTGAACACACACACACACACACACACACACACACACACACACACATACACACATACACACAAATAATACTAAAAAGTAAAGATGGGTGTATGCCTTTAATCTCAGCACTCAGAAGGTTAGAGGCAGGCAGATCTCTGTAAGATGGAGGCCAGTCTGGTCTACATAGCAAATTCCAGGCCAACTGGGATTACAGAGAGACCCTGTCTAAAAAATGAAGATAGGATTATTAAACCAAACACTAGAAAGCCAGATGATATACTACTACAAAAGTGCAGGTGGGTGATATTTTACAATATAACATAATTGATGATTTTTCTCAATGAGAGTCTCCATCTATATACATACCCACAAAGGAAAAAAGAAAGACAGAAATGCAAGGCAAAAATTAAGGGAATGGAGATAACAAATGACAAAATAGGTCCAGAGATTAGTGGGCTGGCTCCCAGTTTTCTCAGGAGAAAATTCAGCTGGGACTACCAATCCAAGAGGAGAAAAGTCTTAAAGAGGATATAGGATAGTTCTATGCCTCCCTTCAGAGGATATATTAAGTACAAGAATAATTGCAACCTAAAAATAATAAGCATCATCTTAAAGTTAATGAACTTTGAATCAACTGAGTTGAATCAGCTTAAGTAAGTGATCCTTTCTTCAGTCAAGCAAGACTATCAATAAAAATCTCCAAGGTCCTCCATATAGCCTGGCTTCTCTAAAGCTCCCATGTACATTTTGTCCCAATTCCTACATCTCCCAATATGAATATCTGTGTAAAACAGCCTTTTAAAGTTAAGGCTGTCAGCTGTGAATCTGTGGGGATGGAAATAGCAAAATAGGAGGGAAGATGTTTTCATTTTCCATCGGAAAATTGTATTTTCACTTGTAAGAAGTGACTCATTTAATTTTAATGAATTGGAAGCCAAGTAGTTTTTAAAACAGTGTTGGTATGTTGAAAAACAAGCAAATGACTGAAAGGCAAAAGAAATGGAGAAGGTGATTGGAGACTTGCTATTGTCAGTGTCAGTGTCCAGTCTCCCCTCCCACAAAGGAGATGGTGATATTTGGAAATCCATAAACTGTCTCCAATTTTTTTGCCCTAGCATTTCTCCTACAAGAATGACACTCTCACTAAGTAAATGTTTGGACTTGATATGCAGCAGTTTCTTGGTTTGACTAGATCGTCACAGAAGAAAAAAAATATGGATCAAGTCTAGACTCCAGCATTGGAGGATAGCCAGTGGTCTATCAATGATGTCAAGATCCACACAGCTGGGCTTTATCGTGACAGCTGCCAGAAAAGGAGGGATTCTAGCATTTGATTTTCCATTAGGCAGGCAACTTCTTCCAAACTTAGATTAAGACCTGGTCATGCTCCAGAGCTATCTATCTCATGGCCAAATCAAAGAAACAGCCAAACAAATGAAAGACTGACATATTTTCCCCTAAGATCATTCTGTAGCTGTGTTCTCTAACCTTTCCCTCTTCCTCGTCCTTCACATCCCTAGTAATCCAATATCAACATCCAGTGTAGTAGTAGAAACCTGTGTAGATCTCATTTCCTTCATAGACCCTGTAAATCAGAACCACAGTGCCTTCCACCCTAATTCCTCTAGAATTGTCCATCTCTTTCTGTTATGCTTTTCATGATTTACATTTGTCCTATCATCTACTTAGCAGTGTCTTTTACTGTTCTTGGGTTTCCTCAAGGCACAGAAAGTGTCTTATTTATCATTGTCCTAACACCTTGTTCATGTTCTGGCCGGTAAGTGTTGATTGAGGACATGTGAAATGACAGCATACTAAATGTGGGCCCATGGAGTTCAGTTTCAGAGGTTCCCCGAGTGAAAGGAGCAGAGTTCTGAGAATTTTCCCCTGGACGAGTGGGTGGAGGACTAGGAAATGTCTTTCACTCTCCTACTAAATTCCCATTAGCAACTCAAAGTTCACTTTCAATAAAGTTTACCATGGTGAACCAATGAGATTAGTGATTTGACATAATTACTGAGCAATGGATGAGGAATTACTGACAGGGGCATGAGTGATCCCAAGTAACCGCACTGAAAGGTCTACACCCAGCATGAATGGTGGCTTCTGCGTAGCCTCATAGATGGAGCTTCTTCTCCCCTATACACTTCAGCCTATATACTCTTGCCTTTTCCCATGAACCCAAGATCATGTGTAGTTAGGGCAAGGCTGCATACCCATGGCTTAGAGGAATGGCTGGACACTCAGGGGAGGATGTCATGACTCTCCCCAGCCTCTCCTTCTATGAGGGAATGTTAACAGTCAGCAATCGCACCTTTGATGATCTTTTGTAAGCAGGCACAACTGAGTTTAAGAAGATGGTGACCGTTTGGCTCCAATGACAGTGCTCTAGAGCAGCCAGACACCAATACACAAGTGAAAAAGGCTGGGCCTGATATTAGAAGTGATGAGCACTCAACATGCATGTCACCTCCATAAAAACCCTGAAGGGGAATAATAAGATCCTCATTTACAAATGAGGAAAGTGAGGTATGCGTTCATGTCTAAAGCTATGGTGTGACAACACCATGGCCTGGTGTTTGTTTGCTGAGCTGTAATTACAACTTTATCCATTAAAGGCAGAAGAGCTGGCAACAGTGCATGGCATTAAAATCCATTCAGCTGTAATACAAGTCTGTGTTGAAAAAACACTAGTGCAGTGAAGAAAATATTCATCTTAGAACATCTACATTAATGAATTTAATCATATCTACTTACCCTATCAGATGGATGATTTAATATGAAAATTCAACAGTTAGATAACAGCCTGTGGAGATTACTGTTTGCTTAATAAATTAATATTTTCAAAATATTACAAAAAAAGGAAGGTTACAAAATGGGAATTACCAGGATCAACCTATAGCGCTAATTAGTCACCAGTTACCACAAAACAACATACAAAACAAAGCCAGAATAGGTTCGAATTCTAACATCTAAATTAGATTTCTGTCTTTGTCACCGTTAATGCATATTGGATATGTAGTCATTATTTGTTTTGAGCCTCAAAATCAAAGGTAACGGCAAAATAGGAATAAAACTAAGGAAAGACAGTGGATCCATAAAAGGAGAGCTGACACATTATCGCACTTGCTGAGCAAAAAAATTTTAATGAAAATACATCCCTCAGGTCAGTCTGACCCTCTCCAGATGGTCCTGGTTAGAAAGGCAATATCTCCAGCAACTCTAGCAATGATTCCTGAGAGACACAAACAGAACAAGATTAGCCTCAGCCAGGCCAGAGGCTTTGCTAACAGTAGGATAATCCCCCTGAATGGCAGTCCTGACCAAATAGTCAGGTTTATCAGGCGCACCTACCCCAGCACTCTGCTCAGAACCATCAGCTCTTTCCTTCCTGTCCTGAGTAGCTCCTGTCATTCATCAACCTGTAAGTCCTGCAACTTACCTTTCTGTGTCCAATTCCATATCTCTGGAGATTATGTCCTTGACACTTCCCGAGGGATTTATTTTTCCTAAGATGTAATTCTGACTAGAAAAATTTTGCAATGAAAATCTTTTAGAGTCTCTATCATCTCAAAGGGAGAAATTAAATTCTGAGATGGGGCCTCCAAAGCTGCAGAGAATTTGAGCTCTCTAGAGACATTTTGTGTTTTCCAAACACTTTCTTTCATCCCCAGATTTCCTGCATACATTTCTACACACTAGCATTTGTTGAACTCTCTCTACCTAAAATGTCCTCTAAAGTCCAGTCTGTTCTGTCAAGGTAAGCAAGACTTAGGCTATGTGTTCAATGATTTCCTAGAAGACTGTGTCTCAACATCTCCAGGGCTGCGGCGTTCAGACTAAGAAGGGAACACTCCCACATCTCTCTGAACTCCCTTATAGCACTGCACGTAATTCTGCTGTGCCTTTTAGCTCGCCCTGATCACTCATTCTGGCACCTGGCATCTACTGAACAAACTGACAACTAATATCCAGACACTGTGCTCATGACTGATGTTCTGTCAGGAAATGGCTACCAAGAGGCAGGCAAATGTCCACCATTACTATCTTATATGGGCAGTTAGGCTAGAAATTTTAGGTCGCTATGAGCAGGCAGAGGGAGGACGTAAGTTCTCATTAGAAGAGCTAGGTCAGGGCAACCTTCTTGGAGAATCTGAGATATGAAGACCATAAAGATTTGATAATGTGAAAATAATGGAAGTTGGAAGAGTCGAAGGGGAAAAAATGGGAAACAATGACCAAAGGGAAACAGACTTGACAGGGAATGAGGGTCTCTACTTTGGACTTATTTTGTCTGAGATCTGAGAGAATAGAAACCTGAATCTAAACTCACAGCAGAATTTTAGGCTAGGGATGCAAAACATGAATCCTCACAATAAGCATGGTGTTCAGGTGAACATGGGCTGGTAAATGACTTAGAAAAAGAGACTGCATGGTCAGCTGTTATTATTAGTCTCTTCTTTCTGTTGGCCAGACTTATTCTGGATCTATGTAGGGAAGACTTTCATGTGAATGCTCATGATTCTGAAGTTACCAGCCTGAAATGTTCATTATTTTGTTCGACTCTAGTTTGGGGGTTGATTCAAAGTACTCAGTTTCTTGACCAGTTCTAGGATTTCTCCCCTGTTAACAATGCGGATGTTGCCTTTCCAGATGCTGTTTCCTCCTCTGCAACTTCAAACAATATACACAAAACCTTTTATTCAGTTCTCTACATTTTTAACTTTTTAAAGATTTTCTATCATCTATCTCTAAAATGCCTTCATGCTAACTTTAAAATTTAAATGCAATAGAAAAAGAATTAGGGGAAAACAGAATTTGGGGACCTGAGTTTGAAAGTGTGCTATAGCATCGAAATTTGTATACACTTTTGACAAGCCCTTGTGAACACTGCCGTGATAACTAAGAAGTTACTTCATTTGAATTACACAGGTGATCATAAATTAAACAATCCCATCTGGGGATGGGACAGGAATGCTTGATGTCACTTTCTTTCCTTCTCTTTACTGTTGTCTCTTCTTTGAAATTTTCATGCACATGTGCAGTGTGTCTTGATTGCATCCACATCTCACTCCTCTAGAACTTCCCATCTCATCTCCATCCCGACTTCATGCTCTCCTATAATTCGAAATTATTTATTTATTTATTTTAACACACTGAGTCCAAGTAAATCAAACCATATGCCCACACTTGTGGGGTCATCCACTGGGGCATGGAGAACCTACTGATGTGCAAGATGTGATCACTTTCTGCTCTGGCCACCTTGGTCGCCATGCCTCCCTCCCCCCGACCATAAGGACTCTAATTAATCCCTCTGAACCATAAGCTGAATCAGATCTTCCTTCTATAAGCTGCCTTGGTCATGGCGTCTTACCACAGCAACAGAAGAGTAACTAATATACCCTCATAGAACAATATATGCTTATCAATTAACGTCATCTCTGACGACTCCCATTACTTCACCATGAACACAGTCACACTTACAGATTCATGTTGAAATATTTTATCTAGCATTTTTATCTCTTCTATACTCTAAAGGTTTAGGACTTGTCCATCCTGTATTATATTGCTAAAATGAAATCCATTCCCTTATAATCTAACTTTTGGAACACATTTCTGAGCCATCCACCCATCTGCCTTTGCAGTTCATTTGAATTGAACAGGCCTTTCTCCAATTGCAGAAGGTCTGTGAAGAGCCTCCAAGGAGCACAAGCTTTTTCGCTGGGTCACTTAAAGGGTCTGTTGAGAGCTGATCTCTGTCCCTCCTCTCCTGCTGGGCTGGCACTCTACCTCCTGTGTGTCTGGAAGCACTTCATACCCTCCATTGCCATCCCATCTCCTCACATGCAGGCTCTGCTTGGCTGAGGTCTATGCTAGGAATTCTGAAGTAGCTATAAAGCCAAGCAAGAGCAGTGTTTTCAAAGATTAATTATCACTCACTTTAAAAAGTCAATTTTCTTTAAACTAGGGATGTAAATGAGAAAACAAATGAAAAATGGATCTGCACAGGAATCACGTTTCCTGCTATTCAGCAGGAAATCAGCCCCAAACCCTGATTAAAATATCGGAATTGCTTCATATCTTGTTAATCTCCAGGGAAGGGGTGATGCCATTTAAAATTAGCAAAAACTCAGTGATGTGAGAGGGTATGTTAATTCACTAAATAGATTTTTTTACCAAGTCAGTGCTGGATTGGGATGGTGTAGTCAACCAGTAACTTGAGATCATTTGAAAGAGGTCAAAGGGGTCTCTATTGCCACTTGTTAATTTCCATAGGAATTTCTCATTAGAGCATAAAACTTCACCATCATTTTGGATGAAGCCTCATGAACTCTACTTGAAGATAACAAATGGCAGATAAGTATGTAGAGTAAAGGACCTAATACACCCTGTACCAGGTAGAGCAGGAGCCAGAGGTCTAATTGTTCAATTCTGAGAGGCAGGCATCTAAAGGCATCAGAGAGTAGGCAAGTCAAATGGATGGAGTGGTAACTAAGTATAGTCTCATCACTGGCCACTCTTTCCCATAATATGTACCCCTTTCCAATTCATCTTCCAGTGCATAGCAGATTAGGCAAAGTCCCAAGGGGAAATAGCAGGTGGTAATCAAAGACACACTGGGACTTAGGTAACAGGTAGCAGGTAAAATAAAATCTTAAATCTTCAAAATACAGCCCAAGGGCAACCATCCATCTGTAGGTCTCTGCCAAGTAAGTGGGAAGAAGTTATTTCAGATTACATCACTGAGGTGGTTTGAGAGCCAATGTCTCCCATAGGCCCATTCATTTGAACACTTGATCCCCAGCAATTGGCATTTTAGGGAAGGTTGTAGAGCCTTTAGGAAAGAGACTTATTAGAAAACATGGAACTTGGGTACAGGCCTTGAGGTTTATAGCCCAGACCCACATCTTGGTCACTCTCTGCTACCTGATTGTGGATGCAATATTATCAGCTAACCTTTTGCTCCTGACTGTATGTCTTTTCCATCCTGATGTAAATCACCTCAAACTGTAACCCGAAACAAATCTTTCTTCCCTTAAATGTCTTCTTGTCAGGTATTTGGTTACAGCAATGAGAAAAGTAACTAATATAATTGATGAATAATGAATTTGAATACGGTGTGTCCACAACAATGGGAGTTCAGTCTACATGGTGAGACACAGTAGTAGGAGACACCTAGCAAACCACAGAGGTGGTGACTCTCCACACTGCTTAGAAGAGAGTGTCAGTATACATAGAACATATCACCAGTGGAAGAGAACCAAACTAGTGTCTCTGTCAAGATCAGAGTCAGGACCATTGTAACTTCCTGCACTGTCTTGGTTCACTGTTTCCTGGGGTTTTACTCTTTAGGTTTCACATCTCCCTGATACTAACTGAGAAAGCTGGAAATATCAGAGCATAGAGAGTCTAAGATCTAGTAGAAAAGAGAGACTGTCACAGAAAGAGAGCGACCAACATACCCCACCTCCTTTCCGAACTCCCCTCTCCCATCTCCCCTCTCCCACCCGCACACTTCACTTGCCTTTTAATTTCCTATTCATTCAGAATTGATTGAGTATGGGCCAAAGGGGCAACAGACTGCCCATTTATTATTGGTAGACTGTGGAGACCCTGACCTCAATTCACCTCCTTTTATGTGGGGCAGATGTACTGTCAAATGTCTAGAAAGTAATATGGTCTGGTGGTCTTCTGTGATGATGGTGTGCAGCCCAGGGGTCTGGGATTGGTTCACAGTGAGGCCAAACCACCTTTAAACTTATGCCTGGCGATGCATTGCCCAAAATTTGAGATCAACTGACACTGTCGTTTTTCTTTGCCTGTTCAGCAATTCCTTCTAAACTGTTCAGTGCTTCCATAGACTTTAGTCGTTTTTAAAACAAAGTTCACATTTCTTTCTTACAAGTAATCAGAAAAAAGGTATGAAGATTTATGTTTAACTGAAAAATTATAACACTGTGAATCTCCAGACTGAGGATGACTGATTTAGAGGCCTTTCACCTGTAGGAAATCTCCCTGAATGCAACCCCTGTGGTCATTAATGAGAACTCTTATATGTGGGGCCAGGTTCCACTGACACTGATGTTATAGGTATTCTGTTTTATGTTCCATTTATTCCTACCTGAGCACTTAGTCTGTGCAATATTAAGACTGCATGTACTACTTTCATTGAAACCCCACCAATCACTTAATGAAATAAGGATGCTACTAATCCCAATATATATATATATATATATATATATATATATATATATATATATATATATATATATGTGGTATCCAAAATTCAGAGTAATTAGGGATCTTGCTTAAACTCACAGAAGTAGTTAGATAAAACTCTTTGGGCTTATGGAGGGTTGGTAACAAAGCCTCTTCCCTCAGAAACCAGGAAGACAGATGGTAGGTAAGTATGTACAATAAATAACCATGGGTCTCATAATAATACTTCTTGGGTACTGGGTAATGCAAGGCCCAGAGGTCTGAAGGGTCAATTCTGAGAGACACCACAGAGCAGGCACCTCAAATGGAGTGATGACTGAACATTCTCAGTCCTGGCATGTGTGTGTTGTTGCTGGTTATGTGTAAGAAGTGGGGTTGGTTCAAGACCCATGTTGTAGGGAGATGGAGTAAGAGAAGGGGAAATGATCGAGCCCATTAGCTCAGTATTGTAACATAATTCAAGACAATTTTAAATTACATTTCCTGACAACATTCCCAAACTTTCTTTTGCAAATTTTTTATCTATAATCAAATGATAAACTCTACCAGCTCTATTGATTCCTAATAGTGCCTAACAGTTCTGGACTTAGAGAAAACACTGTAAAATTATTATGGGTTCCTTGGTGAAGCAGCAGGGCCAGGAAGACTTCTGTGATCTCTTAGTATAAGCCTTCCAGAGGAGCAGCAAGTTTCCTGTTTTCAGAGGGCTGCTCTATTCCTGAACCTCCAAAGACATTCAAAGAGCCTCAGTCTTCTTAACTATATTGAAATGATGAGAAAAAGAACACAGTCTTTGCAGCAGCCAAACACTAAAAACATTCCTTCCTTCTACGATTCCAACCATGTAGCATTCATTTGTCATTTGTCAGTTCAAGAAGCCACTAGCAGGATGGGGTGAAAGCTGAGCTGGTAAAGTGCTTGTCTTGCAAGTATGAATACCTGAGTTCAATCCTGAGAACCCACGTAAAATCCATGAACCTTGTGACTCATACTTGTAATCCCAGGATGTGGGAGAAAGAGACAGGTGCATCCCTGGGGCTCTCGGGCTAATCACTTTGACTTATTTGTCAAATTTCAGGTGAATGAGAGACCTTCTCTCAAAAAAACACAAGGTGAATAACACCTGGTATGATCTATTTTCCTCTGGCCTCTACACACATGAGCACATACATATACACGTACTTGCACACACAGATGTACCAGCATGCATATGTATAAACACATATTATGCCTGGAGAGCTGTTTTCATTGGTAGAGTATTTTCCGTAGAATTATAAGGACATGAATTTGATCACCAGAAACCACATAAACTGTCAGGAACAGTGGTTACTTTTCCTCAAGTGTGTTAGAGCCAAGAACACTTAGAATATAGGCATAGATAAAAAACAAGTCAAATTCAGTAAGAATCAACCAACTTTAAAAACTGAATCCTCAGATGAATAGCAATAGGGATAGGAGGATGGCTCAGGTCAGTAAAGTACTTGTGCAAGCGTGAGAACCCGAGTTCAATCCTTAGAGCCCATGGAAATAACCAAGTGTAGTGACACGTGTTTGTAATCCCACCACTAGAGAAGTGGAGACAGGCAGATTCCTGGTCAAATTTGTGAGTTCCAAGCCAGCAAGAGACCCTGTATCAAAAAAAATAAGGTGGAATTCTGAGGAACAATACCTGAGGTTAACCTCTGGCCTCCATGCACATGCACCTGTACACACATGAACAGGTACATGTAGAAAGCATGTACACACACCAAATCACTGCTTATCAAAGGACCATAGTATGCATCATTGAGGACACAGCAGACTAGTACAGAAGAAATAGGAGCCAAGGTCACAACAGGTAGAGAACAGAGGACTCAGCATCATCAGCTGGGGTTGCGGTAGTCAAGGTAGCAGCTCGCTTTCATTTTCTTCATTCTTTTGTTTTAATGAATAGCTTTCTACACCCCTCCTGCCTCATCCCCTTCTCTCCTGTTCTATGAACCTTGTCAAGAACAAATAGAGACTGATAGTAAAAGCAGCAGGAGGACACTCCAAAAATAAAGACAAATACCAAGTGCTCCTAGGAAGCAGCCTGTGTTTGTCATGGTCCATTAATATGTGCTGTGGTTTCTCCTCCTCTTCCTATTTTATTTAGAAACTTCAAAATGACCAGATATGACTTTCTGGAGTTCTACTAGGTTAGATCTGAGTTCAATTTTTGTGACCTACAGAGTATAGACAGAAATTTGGAAAATGCTAAGGGGGAGCTGCCATTTAGAATAGTGAGAAGATGAGTGTCTTGACAAGGACAAGAGTTTAGAAGAATTCTCAGTGGGCACACCGAATGAAGAAAACAGGGAGCTCAGGGACCAGGCCAAGAGCTGGGAAGGGTGAGCTCCTAAACTGGATGGTGGGGCTGGAAGGCTATGTGAAGCCAGGGTCAGCGAGGTTTGAAGAATCTCCAGCTGTGAGGAAGCTGACTGAGGCTATAAGCCTCAGGACTGGGGTCCTGAGCTCTGGGCAGCAGGTGAAATGCTCCATTCTTGTGAGCCATAGCCAAGGAGCAGACCCTGAATGCTGAGCCAGGTGAAACAGTCCATGCTTATACAACTAGTCTTTTGAGACCAAACTGATAAAAATAGATAGAGCCTTAGTTCTGATGAACTAACAGTTTTCTGTTGACTATTCTGTCTTGAGTTTGGTTTATAGGATCACATTCATGATCTTGCATATGAGTAGGGAGCCTGGGAAGACAGTAGACCGCCTGCTGCACAAGCATGAGGACCTACATTTCATCCCCAAAACTCATATGAAAGAAAGCCAGGTATGACAGCATGTGCTTATAATCCCAGCACGAGCATGACAGAGACAGGAGGATCCCTGGGACTCCCTGGACAGCCAGCCTTGCCTAACTAAGCCAGCGAGAGACCTTATCCTAAAACACATGGTAGAATGACAGCCAAGACTGACCTCCAGCTTTCACATGCACACACACCTAGATGGGGAACCACACAAACATGTGTACTACATGAAGTCACTGTGAAGTAGAACTCACTGCTCTGCTATAGAATCTTCAAGTTTGTGTCATCCAAACATGAACCTAGCACTCAAAGGCTTAGAGAAGAGCTCCTAACCAGCTAACATTGAGTCAGGAGACCAACAATTTCCAGTCTCCAAAAACTGCATCCTGGTGTAAGTGACAAAGGTCCCGTGCTTCTTCACTTTTGAAATGATTGGCTTGGTCTCTCCTGGTATCACACACTGGGGATAAGGGAATGTGCCTCAGTCGGGAAGGTACCAGATGCTGAATGGATGCTCTTTTCTCAGGAGTTCAGCATCTCCTTCCAGTGGTACCTCATTCCCATGTGCCTGTGTGTGTACACAGGTGTGTACTTACAAGTGTGTTTCCTCGTGTGTGTACAGGTGTACGTGTGTGTGCACGTGCACATGTATGTGTTTGTACATGTGTATGAAGGTCAGACGACAACCTCAGATGTGTTTCCTCAGGTGTCATTCACTGGATTTTTGAGACAGGGTCTCTCACTGTATCTAGAACTCACAAAATAGACTAGCCTCACTGGCCATCAAGCCCCAGAGCTCTGCCAGTCTTGTGCCGTCCCAGGACTGGATTACAAGTATGTGCCACCACACCTACCTTTCTGTCTGTGAGTTCTAGAGACTGGAATTCAGGTCCTCATGTGTACATAGCAAGCACTTTATCTCCCAAGTCTTCAGGAGTACCTCCTTACAATGGAGCATTCTTTCCTTCTTCGAAGATACCATAGATCACATCATGTTTAGATGCTACACTTCAAAGTATCGGTATGAAAATACAAACTTAAAAGACTAGGCTTTTGTAACCAGAAATGATCTCATCTGTCATTTACCATTTATTCCATCAGTGTTAGTGCAAGTATAATAAACCCTTAATTCTGTACATATATCATAGAGAGCCACAGAACATATGAATACATTAAGAACTCTAATGCCCAGCTCATTCAGTCAGTAGAGAATGAGGCTCTTAAAGACTACAAGAAGTTCTGCTGTCAATAAAAGTTTATTCTAAATATTCTCCATCTCAAGGGCTACAAATACTTTCATGGGTCTGATCTTTGGAAAATAGGAATCTGGCAAAACATTCTACACACACACACACACACACACACACACACACACGCATGCACAAGAACAGAAACTGAAGCCAACACAAGGGGAGTAGTTTGACTAAGATGTGCAGCTTGATAATAAAGCTGAGACCTAAGTCGGCTCCTGGTTGCTGAGCCTTGGTTCTCTCTACTTCATACTAATAATATCTGTGGCTCATGCAACATGGAGAAAAGACAAGGAACCAACTCCAGGCCTTGGCATGGAAGGTCATCATCTGTGGCATCTCCTTGGCTGTGAGGCTTATTGCAGTACCAGAGATCTCATCTGGGAAGAGTTTTTGCTGCTTTGAGGTTTGGGAGAATTGCCTGAGGGCAGAAGGTCAAGACAGAAAATGCTGCTTAGATATAACTTCATAAATTATTTCTGAAGACACAAGAAAGAGGACAAAAATCATCACAGTGGGTTACAGGTCATCATATTAGCCAAGAGATAATTCTGTTAAGAGATCTCTGCTATTAGATTGGGGTAGCAGGTAACAGATAGGAGAGCTGCCATGTGTAAGCCAGGCTCCACCGAGAAAGAGTTTGAGCCAGGGCTGCTGTAGAGAAACTAAAACAGATCAGAGCTCAGAGTAATTGACTTTGAGATGATAGAAGGATAAAGAAAGCCCAGATCTGGACATCACAGGATAGAAAGAATTCACTCCTAGAAGTTCTGATCCTTGGAAGTATTATTAGAGACTGTCACAACAGACAAGAAGCTGTGGAGTGCTCAGGCTGGGAAGGAGGCTGCTCTGATCTAGGGACTGAGACTGCTGTGCTCTTTACTGTTTCAAGAAACATGAGCAGAACTCTGAGACAGCAGCTGGTTGCCCCACAGGCACTGTGGACAGATGGACCAGTTTCCTTCATCCTTTCCAACTTTATTCACCTTTAACAGATCCTGGAGTTTCTACAGCCAAGCTGTAAAGTGAATTCCACTTCTATGTACTCTCCAGTCCCCAGTCAATTTTATTGATCAGGATATCATGTACTAGGTACCTTGTCGTGGGATGAAAGAATAATTCTGGAGTTTACAGTCTAGTGGAATAAGGAGACATAGATTGAAAGGTTTACATAATCGGACAGAAATTGCAGTGCTGACGAGTGCCATGAAAGGAAAGTGCTCGGTGTTCGGAGAGTTTATATTAGAGATATTTGACCTGGTCAGGGAGAGGAGAGGGTGCTGGCCCGACAACTGAGAGGTAACACCCAGGAGAAAACTGGAAATCTGAGTGTACATGGTTCACAGAGCTAAAGAGATGGCTCAGTAGTTAAGAGCACTGGCTGCACTTACGGAGGACCCAGGTTCAGTTCCCAGCACCCACAGAGCAGATAGCAATGATCCATAACTCCAGTCCAAGTGATCATATGCCCTCTTCTGGCCTCTGTGGGCATCGCATTCATGCATGCACTTACACATAAAATTAAAACAATAAATCCCCTAGTAAGAGTACGTATGAATATTGGTCTCGAAGGGCTGGAGAAGTGGTTTGGTTGGCAAAATGCTTTCTGGGTTAGCACAGAATATGAATTTGGATACTTAACAGCCATGTGTTAAAAAAAAGCTGCGTGTGGTGACAGATGCCTATAATCCAAGCACTGGAAAGGCGAAGACAGGAGGATCCTGGGCCTTGCTAGCTGACCACTCCAGCTGAACTGGTGGACTCCAGGTCCACTCTGAGAGGCCTATCTCACAATAGAAGATGATGAGCGACTGAATAAAACACTCAGACACTGACCTCTGGTCTCCACATGTGCACAACAGGTGAGCATTGCTGCATACATAGACACTCACACATCACATACAGGAAAAAGCAAGGAAAAGACTGCACAGGAAATTGAGTTTTTATTAAAGAATTTCATCTTTACACTATGAGATAAAGGAGGCCAATAAATGTCTTAAGCAAGATGATATCATTTCTATATTTGTTTGTATGCTTGTATTGATAAAAAGTTTTGAGAACATGCCAAAATAAAACAGCGAAATGAACCCCTGTTCCACACATAGCCCATCTTCAAGGGCAATCACATTTCTGCCTATCTTGTTTGATCTTCCTTCAGCCTGTTATTTTTCCTGAAACATTTGAAAGTAAACCCCAATGATACAGTTCATCGAGAAATGTTTCAGTTTGCATCTGCAGTTGGTAGGAACATTCTTATTTTCATATTTCTGCTTTAAAAACAGAAATCACTCTGGCTCCATTCCAAAGAAAAGACGTTAGAGGATCCAAAAGCGATGTGGGTGATTTTGCGGGAGGAGAGGTGAACTTGGGCACAGTTAGCAGCAGTGGCGACAGGGTCTTCCAGACACCGTTATGAAACAAAACCAACAGGATCCGCTGTTGGAGCAGAGATGGGAGGTGGGGGATAGGAGGTGTCAAGGATGACTACAGATTTCTGGAGAGACCACTCCCTAGGAACAAAGGTGTAAGCCATCTCCAGACAGGCTGAGTATGAGTTTGCTTAGCAACTTTGAAGATGGACTCTCTGGTAAGTTGCCGAGCATACAGCCCCCACCTAGAGAAGTCTTGCCTACATGTGTGTGCATGAAGTCACCATCAGAGAAATGTATATGGAGGCCGTGGGCATGACTGAGATCAAGCAAGAAAATGAGCTAAAGTAAAAAAGAGGGGAGATTACAAGACTCGGAATGTCTACGCTTAATGGTTATATGGACGAAAATATTTCTGGAAAGAAAATTGAAAAGGCGACATCTCAGAGGTAGGAGAAAATCTACGGAATGAAACACAGATGCCATAGTGTTCTCTAAAGGGTCAGTCTTCAGGCCTCTGAACCACCAGCAGAAGTCTGTACCCGCCCTCTGAGCCTCCATAGTCAGTCAGAGCCCAGCACAAGCAGAGGAAAATTAAATACAACTGACATTTGGATTATCTGCACCACTGCCCCCTCCATTAGCATGAATACAAAGCTAACTGATTTCACTTATTAAAATTTTTCTTTGCCAGAAATATTGTTAATGGCATTTTTAATCAGAATTAGCCTGCAGGTTGTGTCAGTGGTGTTTATCAGCTTTCACCACTGGGCTTAGGCCTATGCGACCGGTTCCTGTCATTTTAGTCAGAGATGGGAAGAAATACACAAATGAATCTGGAAGGATAGGAGTTACTCTGCAGCAAAGGAGTCACACACTGCCATAATTCACGGAAGCAACAGAGTAAGGAAACTAGACTCACTGAACTCCAGAGAAGAGAAGAGAAGATAAAATGCACTGTGGAGGCTGGAGAGATGGCTTAGCAGTTAAGAACACTCATTGCTCTTGTGGAGGACCCAAGTGTGGTTGCCAGCACCTACAGCAGGAGGCTCCCAACTTCATGTAATTCCAGCTCCAGGAGATCTGATGCCTCTGGCCACCACAGGCACGCACACACACACACACACACACACACACACACACACACATTCACACACACACACACACACACGCACACACACACTCCATGTACAATTTAATAATAAAATAAAATTGGAGCTTAGCAGTTAAGAGAACTGGCTATTCTTGCAAAGGGCCTGGGGTTTGGTTCCCAGTAACCACATGATGACTAACAACCTTCTGAACCATCTGTCCATAACTCTAATTTTAGGAGATCTAATGCCCTCTTCTGGCCTCTACCAGCATTGCATGAGGTGCACTTAAATGCATCATGAATAAAATATTTTTAAATACAATCTTTAAAGTGCATTATGAAGAACCAAAAGTCATTGAATCTCTACCAATCTCTCTCTCTCTCTCTCTCTCTCTCTCTCTCTCTCTCTCTCTCTCTCTAGCAGTGGGATATGGAGTATGTGCATGTGCACCTGCTTAGGTGGATGCCTTTGCCCAAATGTGGGCACATTGAGGTCAGAGGTTGATATCAGGTGTCTTGTCTATTGCTCTCCATCTGAATTTTGTAACAGGGCTTTCACTACACCTTATTGTTTCGGTCAGACTGAGTGTCCAGCAAGCCCCCAGGATCTGCTTGTCTCTCCCGCACTCCTTGCTGCCCAGTGCTGCTGTTACAAGTGTGTACCACCATGGTTAGTTTTTACATGGGTGCTAAAGATCCAAATTCGGATGCATAGCAAGCACTTTACCCACTGAGCCATCTCTTCAGTCCTTTGTGGAATATTCTGATAGGTGGAACAGAGACAGAATAATAGTAGATAAATACTAGGTGAATAAAGAGGCTCATTCAAAAGCTCTTTCTGTGCTTTTTTTAGTACCGCACAAGCAGAGATTTCAGAAAGTCTCACTCCTGTGGGTGAGCCCAGGTCAGAAGCAGGTTAGATGTGTATGCTCCAGAAGCATGGGAAATAGGGGTCCATGTCTGTTTAGCTTTGGAGAATATTTCCATGCATTTGCCCACAGAGCTCCTGGAATTCACAAATCTTCACAGAGTCTAATTAAGAAGCGGATACACAAGCAGCTTCCTCACAGTGCCCTCCTGCCCAGCATCGTTGCTGCATGCTGAGGGTGGAAGATGAGGCTGCTTTGCTCAAGCTGGTACAAAGTACCTGTTCTTCCTTAGCAAGTCTTCTTGCTATGGGGCCATCTACTTAATTCAAATCTCCCCTTCCTCCCTTTCCCTTCTCTGTGACTCACTGCTAATGTGTAAGAATTCCAATACCTTTTAAGTCTCAGATGTTTCATCTGGAAACTCTAAAAAAATTTTTCATCAACTAAATAAATAAAATGCATCCCTCCTTCAAACCGATGATTTAGGGTGAAGTGCAAATACCAAACCATGCAGAGAACTGCTTGCTTCCAAATGAAGGTGAAGTCTTTGAAGTCAGAGATCACGTAATTTATAAATTTCCAGGTCTTCACACAGTTCCTGATTAATCACTGGAACAAATGTTTTAATAAATGAATGGGCAAAATCTCCTCAATAACTAACATGACTAGACCTTAGTGATCATTTTTTACTGTGTAGTGCTGGGCGTTTCACAGTTACATCACACCAAACATGATTTTTTTTGTCTCTTATCAGTTTCTGCTTTCTAAGTACTACCTCCACAAAATAATAAATCAAGGAAGGTACCTTAATTTTCCAGGAAGCCCCTCCTTGAAGTGAGACTATAAGAAGCTAGAGAGATACCTATCATTAAAGTACTTGCCATGCAAGCATAAGGACCTTAGTTTTAATTCCCAGAACCCATGTAAAAAAAAATAACAAAAAAAACTAAACATATACATGTTTTTAACCCCAGTGCCCGATGTGTAGAGATGGGAGGATCCCGGGTTCACTGGCCAGACAGCCCAGTTGAATGAGGAATTTCTCGATTCAGTTAGAGACCCTGCCTCAAAAGGGAAGGTGGAGAGTAACTGAGGAAGTTGCCTGATGTCAACCCATGGTTTCCACGTTCATTCACAGCAATGTGCTCCTGCCACACACACACAACAATTCTGGGCTGTGAGACTTGTCCAGCATAGAAGCCTGAAGGTCTCCACAGGTCGTGAAGGGTTTAGTAATTTTCTGGTACTACTAGTTAGCAGCAAAATGGTTAGAGATGAAGACAGAACAACTCAGGCTTGACCCCAGTGTTCACTCCCCCTTCCCTCTGATACCTGGAACTTCTATTCCAATTTCCTGTCTTCCCATCTTCAAAGACTCTCTAGAGTCTACAACCCTGGGAACCTGAATGAAAATTTGCCCTGACTCATTCACCTACACAAATGTACCATTGGCCCTGCCTTTCAGTCCTGTAATAAAAATTTCTGCTGAAGGCAGCTTCCATTTATAGCAAGACTGGTGTGTGTGTGTGTGTGTGTGTGTGTGTGTCCAGAACCTTCTTTTGTACCTGGATGTCTATTTGAGATTGTATGCTCTTCTCTACAATGTCTTAAATCGTTGTACTTTTTTTCTGTTGTCTTCCAATTTTTATGAGAATTCTAGTTAGGTTATTTCAAGCAAGGCTGGTTTCTCCTCAGCATCAGGATGGAGCAGAGATCATCTCAGTGACACAGGGATGTCCAGAAACTAAGAAATCTCAGACTCTAGTTTCAAACAGTATTCAAGATTTCACACAGAGCAATCCAGTGTTTGTGTTCACCCAATAAAGGGATATTCCACAGACATTTAATCTGTTTTCTAACTGAAATCTCGAAGTCTGAAACTGAAAGGCATAATGTGGGTCTGAATGAGTTAATGTTGAGATAAGTTTGGACTGTAGTCTCTGCTTGCTAGAGTTCTTCACTGAAGGTTCACTTTCCTTTGTTCTCTCTCTCTTCATTTCTTTTTCTTATCTTATTTTTCCTTCTTTCCATTTTCTTGGGTATACATGTTCGTGTGTACAGGTGCATGTGTACATGTGTGTGCATGTGTGTAAAGGCCAGAGCACAGTCTCAGCTGTCACTCCTGGGATGCTATCCACCTTGATCTTTGAGACAAAATCTCTCAAATTCATGAAACACACCAAGCAGGCTAGACTGGCCAGCCAGTATGCCTCAGGAATCTGCCAGTCTCTACTTCTCCAGGACTGGGATTACAAGGGTACTGTATCACACTCAGCTTTTTTAACATGAGTTCTTGAAATTGAACACAAGTCCTCATGCTTGCAAGGCAGGTGGTTTGCCAACTAGATTATCTCCCTCCCTGTCTGCTTTACTGTGAGTCTCCCTTTACTACAAGAAGCAGAAAGCAGATCTTGTCCTAAGAGACAACTTATTCTGCACAGACATCTTCCTTTTCTTGGAGGTGTCTGAGACTGTCAGTTTGAGTAAAGATTTGGGGACTTAGGTATTCAGCTGTGATCTGTCTGAAGGCGATTCTTATATTGGAATGACATGAATCACTACTCCAGAGACAGCCAGGTTCAGAAGTAAACTCAACACAAAGAGTGTCCATAAATTCAGAGCACCCAAGGGACTAGCAGGATTCTGTAGACCAGTTCTACTAACATCGTAGCACAATACATTGAGTCAGGCTTTTAATTATCCAATAAAAGATTGGCTTTACATTTGCAGTACTCGCCTACCATGCAAATATAGTCTTTAGTCAGAATCCCAGAGTGGTTAATGTTGCTGGACTTGATTTCAGGGGCTTTGTGGCTAGTCATAGTATCTCTAATACTAGATTAAAAAGATCAAGGTCAAATAATCAAATCTCTAGTCCTTATCTATGTCTAAAGATGGAAATTTTTAACCTGCCTGAGTGCATGAGGAGAAATAAATGTAACAGATAAAAAGAACTTAAAACGTATGTGGAGACCCGACATTGTCATAAAAGAGCTTACTTCAAAAGGAACTCGTTCCTCCTTACCTCATCTTCCCCCATATGCTAAAGAAATTCACCAGCAGCTTCTGTTAAAAATTAGGGCACATACATTGAATCATTCAGCAAACATTGGTCAGCTGCTGGGTTCTAAGCACTGCCCTAGGCTCTGGCAATACAGAGACAAACAGAACAAAGGTCTGCCATCCCTGCTAGAAGGAGGCAGAAACAAGCACAGAAACACACAGACAAATAACTTTATATGGTGATGTTAGCAACATAATAAAATAAGACTGATGTCTCAACTTTAGTTGCAGAGATTCAGACAGAACTCTTCTTCGTGGAAGGACCAGAGGCTTCTCAGCAGACCTGCCGCAAAGGGCTCACATTTAAAGACATAAAACAACACGGTAATAATGAGTAGGAAGGGGGCACTAATCTGAATTTAGATAAAGGTGGAGGTCTTCCTTCTATTCTAATTGCAAGGTAACAGACAGTGTTTGCAAATTCTGGTGAGGGTTGACTGCTGCACATTCCCACCTCCCAGGACATGGAGACCTGAGGTCTAGAGAGTTTTAAATAATCCTCCCAGTCTGAAATAGTAGTAGAGATTCAGACCCAGTGATCTGCTTTCAGAACAAACACTCTTGGATGCTAATAAGTGAAAAAGATAAGAGTGACTAAGAAAACTTTTGTGGGACTGAAGAGATGGCTCAGCTGTTAAGAGCACTGGCTGCTCTTGCACAGGACCCGGATTTGGTTCCCAGCACCTAATGGCAGCTAACAACCATTCATAATTCCAGTTCCCAAGGATCTGATGCCCTCTTCTGACCTCCTCAGACATTGCACAACATGGGTGTACTTATATACATACAGGGAATACACATAAAAATAATAATTTTATGCAACTTTTGTGTATTTTAGTCATCTTTATACTTCCTTCCCCAATGGCACCTTCCCATAACCCCTGTCCACTGGAATTCATGCATTCTGCCAGTTCTGTTAAGGCCTATTGAGTCAAATTGGTGTCCCCAGACATCCCTCAGTACAAGTTCATCCACTGAGGTCTAGTCAGCCCATCTAGAGTCCCTCCCTTTAAGAAGATCAGCTCTTCCTCACCTAGCAGTAATAAACTCCCAATAGTTCTCTGAGTGAGAGTGGGGCCTGCTGTCCATTTCCACAGTTCTGTATGGGTTTTTGTCTGTTTGAGTTTACATGGGTCTTATGCATGTGACACCATTACTGTGGTGCATATGAGCAGGGGTCCCAGGAGCCTGCAAGACTGTAATTCCATATGGCCATGCACCTCCTCCCTGGAGCTTACAATCTTTCTGGCCCCTCCTCTGCAATGGTCCCTGAGTCCTGGGTAGCTAGAGTTTAATATAAAAAACTCCAAGAACCCACACTCTGCAGACTCTTATTCTCTATGATTTGGCAATTTGTGTCCTTTTGGGTTCCTGGCCCTCTGTTGCATGAGGGAGCTCCATTGATGAGCTTTATGTGTAGGGATTGGATTGTAGATGGGTCATTTAGGCTGGGCAATTCACAGACAATCTCTATGTGTGACCAGTTGTGGAATTCTGTAATAATCCTTGCCTGTAGTAAAACAAGCTTCTTTGATGAGTGGTGACTGGGATACTCATCTATAAATAAAAGGATCCATATTTAGCACATAGTAAGAAATTATATTTGTCTAGGGATGTGACAGTCTTAGAGTTTTCTCTAAGATCTATGACTTCTCCAGTCATGTGCATTTGTCTATATTTACAGTACCACATGAGTTTTCTCAGAGTGAGTGGGCTTTAAGTCTAATTAGGTCACTGTTGATTATCCCCAAGGAAAATGTGCCACTACTGCCCTAATATAATTTACTGTGCCAGTCATTGATATTGTTATTATGCCTTAAATTTGGGGTTGGACTATCAATTGACAATACCTCTTTAGCAGCTGTGTAGTGTTCTCCAAAACTATGGGAGATAGCCTTCACGGGAGGTGGCTTCCAGGTCAGTTCTAGCTCCATTTCTCCAAGTCTTGTATCCAAAGTATGTCATCTTCATCAATAAGGTTTTACGTTTCAAGTTCTGGGAAGCAATCAAGGGCTGTGGCAATAGCCTATATAATTTGAGGAGTCTCTTGGAACACCCTAGACAACAGCTCAAAGGAAGGTTTCTCCTGTTTGGCATTGTTTCTTGTTATGTAGCCTTCATCTATACACATGGACTCATGTAGAGACACTGTGTATGTAATCTGTCAGGAGGTTTTTGGACTAATATGATTTCTTCTGGTTTTTAACACTAGGTAGGCGTTGTTTATCTCTCCTCTCGCTCTCCATGTCTAGCCCTCCCTCCGTGCCCCCCCCCAGTTAAAGTACCCTCATTTCTCCTGTTTCTCCCTCGATAACACCTGTCTCCTGTGGTTCCCCTCTCTCTGAGTTCTTTCTTCATTTTACTCCCATGGTTCCTTTTCTAACCTTCCCTCTCCTGCTCCCACTTAAATAAATCTGGAATACACTAAATTCTTGGTTGATTTCTAAGTATTATTCTCCTCAACTTGTCGTTAAATGGTTTACTTCCTCTAAAGTCACTTCATGCCAGTAATGGGAGTAGATGGGGCGATGACACTGGCCTTCCCTTCAAACTGTGTGACTGCAAACACTGTACCATGTTCCAAACCTGAGAAGACTGTGGCTTGTCACAGTATCAAGGGTTAGGCATATTTGTTTCAATTCTATAGAGAATCCAATTTCTTTTAAAAATTTATTTACATGTGTGTATATCTGTGTATGGGTGTGCACCCAGTGAGTGAGGGTCTCCATAGAGGCCAGAAGAGGGCTTCAGATTCCCCTAGAGATGGAGTTGTAGGAATCTGTGGGCTGATGGGTGTGGGTACTAGGAGCCAAACTGGTTTTCTACAAGAGTAGTACATGCACTTAACCACTGAGCTATCTCTCTAGCCCTGAATCCATTCTCACCAGTTCTTCCAGTTCCCATCTTTTTCTTTCCTCCAGTTATACAATTGTGTCCCCTTGGTCCCATCATCATCCTCAGCTCCCTTTCTTAATTCTTTCTGTGACAGTATATGCACGGAGGTATAGCCTGACAGTGCCTTGCTTCAGGTGTGCCCTGTGTCTCTCGCTTTCTGTGCAGAGCTGCTCTGAGTCACTATGGAGAAGGCCTGCAGAAGCCTACTCTTCTACGGTGGAAGACATGCATGCTCCGAAGTGCAGGGTACCTGACACCACATTAGGCCTTAGGGAGAGGAGTTGGAGGACAGACACAAGTCTCCTCACTGGAGGTTGGAAACCTCCCAAGAGTATGGTACACAGCGTTTTAGAGGCTCACCTAAGCATCACACTTTAGAAGCTCACAGCAGTGTGCTCAGGGGTGCTCAGGAACACACCCTCAGCCTGCCTTTCTCTCTTTCCCTGTTTGCCTTCACAGACCTTCATTCCTGTCCCTGGAGATTGCTTCTCAAAGCAAATCACAAATTCTCAGCTTGGTGTCTTCCTTCTTTTAATTATTGTATTTGCATTATTTCCACCCCTCCCAGTCACCCTCCAGTTCTTCCCATGTCCCCTCCTATCACAACTTCTTGTGTTTTTCTTCAATTATTATTACAGAGATACACATGTTTATAAATATACTTGAATATATAATGCACTGAGTCCATTTAGTAATACTCATGTGTACATGTGTCTAGGACTACACACTTGGGATTAGATAACCTCTCAGGGAGTCTGCTCTTTGAGGGAACCATGTTAAGGCCATCCTAGTCACATGACCAACTGGTTAAAAGAGAGCATAAGGCAGAGTTATAGCTACAATTTACAACCCCAAGGATTTAGAAACAGGCCGAGGTTGGGTCCTGATTCCCATGCTCACTTACTAAGTAACCTACTAAACACATAACTTCTCTGTGACTGATTTTTCTCATCAATATAATGGGAAGAACAAGAACATGTGCTGAGATGTTAGGAGAAGATGGATATGGAGATAAAATGACCGACATATGTAGCATCAGTAAACACAATCTTCAAATATTAAAGGGTGTGTATGTGTGTACACATGTATATGTTCTTTATAACCAAACTGTCTCCTGATATGTAATTATGTTAAATAAAACAAAATAAATTTAAAAGTTCAATTTTTCTGGGCTTCCCACTTCATATTTCCAAAGAGAACTTCTTCTAGGAACCTTGGTTCCTGGGCTAGCAGTTTTCTGGTAGATGGTCAATGAAAGCACAGGTGCACACAGTTGCAATCCTAGAGACTGGGAGGCTGAGGCAATTGGATCATGAATTTGAGGACAGCCAGAGTTGCAGAGTGAGATCCTGACTCAAAATAAAATTTCAGTTCCTCAGTCATGTTAACCCTAACTGAATACAATCAGTGGCTACATCACTGAACAGTGCAGATGCAAACCATTTCTAACACTGTGGAAAGCGCAACTGGACAGCATTGCTGCTCGGCATTCTTACTGCAATGAAGTATGAATAGAAGTGAGGGGCAAGTCCTTGCTCCTCTCCGTTAGCCAGCTATCTGGGAATTTTTCTTCCCGAAGCTTTAGAGCCAGCTAGAAGTCGATGCCCATCTTGACAGAGGCACAGTCCCCATAGCCAGGAGTTTTGGGACTCTGCCAAAAGAGGTGTCAAAATACATGGCTTTGGTAGGAAAGACAATCAGCCTCTGAACAACAGAATGTCACTTTATCATGTGCTGACCGGCACAGTGGAAATTCAATGCTAATTTAAGAAGTAATCAAGGGGCTGAAGAGTACTGTCTGCCGTTGCAGAAGACCCGAATTTGAATCCCAGCACCCACATGGCAGCTAACAACTGCCCATAACTTCAGTTCCAGGGGATCCTCCATGGGCACTGCATGACATAAGTACACTTACAGACATGCAGACATAAAACTCATACACATAAAAATAAATAAACAAATAAATTTCTAAAAAGAGATTAAGCCTAACTATGCTATGCAGCCATGGAGAGTCATCAAATGTCTCCTGGTGGCACAGTATCATCTCATTAACCATACCACCCTCCAAGCAGGACTCCTGGCTGTGGAGGAAGTCTCTGCATGCAAGCACCATGCCAACAAGGCACAACACGGGAAGACATGCATTGGGTAGTGCATAGAGATTTTTAAGGATAGAAATTCTCTGTACCTTGATGCTATTTGTTTCCTGAGTTTTGGGAGATTGGGGTGTTTTTCACTACTGGTGCCGTAGAAGGCACCATACCTTCTTTGATCCCCTCTGCCATAAGCCTGTTAGGTCAAGGAAAAATGTAGTAGAGGAAGACCATAGATTGGTGTAAGTGTATTGTCTTCCAGGCCTCCTTGGTATCTGCCCTCTGAGTGTCCCTAATGTTATATAGGCTTGCATTTCATTTGTGCAGAGTTAGCCCGGGCCTGTATGGCACTCACTCAAAGGTTGGTGCATTGGATTAGATGGTTTTCTGCCCGGACCTTCCCTCAGTCAAAATTTATCATCATGTCTGAATAATCCATGCTAATGTAAAAATGATTATAAATGTTATCCCCAAGGGATCCAGAGTTTAAAAAAATATTCTGGAGTCATGAAAGTCTTTAGTCAATACTTCCCCAAGAGGAAATCTATTCGTTCTTCTGGGAGTTCATTCCTACTCATCCTGTCAGTGATACAGCCTGTTTTTACCACCACCTCCAGCTCCATCATAGGCACTCATGCACAAAGAGTAATGATCACAGAGAATAAAGGAAAAAACATAACTCTCTGCGGCCAGAGAGATGGCTCAACAGTTAAGAGCATTGTTCTCACAGAAGACCAGAGTTCAGCTCCCAGAAGCCACCTTAGGTGGCTCACAACTGTGTATAATTCTAACTCCAGGGATCTGATGCCCTCTTGTGGCCTCTCAGGGCATCTGCACTCATGTATACATACTCATACACACACAAACACACACACACACACACATACACACATACGCACACACAATGTATAATTAAAAACAAAACAAATCTTTAAAAATAGGTCTCTGTGAGGATAACGTAAATTGTTGATCTTTGCCTTAACCCACATTCCAACAAAATTAGTCCAAATACTCACTGCTTCTGATACCTAAAATGGAATAGTCAAGCTCTATCCTTGAACCTTTTCTCCTCCTGGCCACACTTTTGACCCACGACACTGTCTTGGACGTGATTTGCACTTTTACCATATGCCATTCTTAACACTGCCTACCTGCCTGGCCTCTCAATCTATGGCTCTGGAAAACATACCTGACATGTGCCAAAAAAAAAAAAAAAAAAAAAGTCATCACACCTGACTTACCAAGCCCTAGAAAACAAGACTTGAAATACAATCTGGAAAAAGTGTTCCATCTAGAATCAAACAGGTGATACTTGATGCAGCATAAACTACCACAGTGTCTATTACACCAATATATTGTCTAAGATATGTTAGATGGTAGCATGTTTGAATTCGAGTGTCTGAGTTCAAATTAAAGCTATATTATATCATACCTGCAGAACCTATGTGAGTTATTTAACTTCCTCATACTTCAGTTCTTCAACTTTGAAGAGTGACTCTTGTAACATCTTCATGAAAGGGTTTTTAGAGGATTTAAAAATGGGGGGGGGGAAGGTATAAAAAGCATTTAGCATAGTGTCTTCCTGATAGTCAGTGACTAATGACTATGGTGATTAATAGTATTATTACTTTACCAATGCATTCATCATTATCATTATTATCCAGTTAATAATTCTTGGGCCTCCTTGATAACTGACTAGTCAGCAGTCAGCAGTCAAAGGGATGAAAGCAACAAAGCTGAGGTCTGCACTACTATACAAATAACTTGTGGGACTGTGGAGACAGCTCAGTTGGTAAAGCACTTACCACTCCCATAGAAGAGCCTGAATGTGAGCCCCAGAATCCATGCAGAAAATGCTGGCTGTGGCAGATATATGCTTTTAATCCTAGAGGTGGGTAGGCAGAAATAGGACAATCCTGGGGCTCATTAGCTAGTTAATCTAACCAATGGGTAAGCTCCAAGTTGAAGGAGAGAATCTGTACAAAAATAGGAGGAAATGGGGAGGGGAGTACTTTAACTGGGGAGGACGGAGAGTTATGCAGGGAGAGCAGAAGAAAGATAGATAATGCTTTGATGGTATGAAAAACCAGAAGGAAATCTATTAGTTCAAAGTCCTACTGAAAAATACACATACAATAAACACCTGAGTGCATGTGTATAGCTGAAGGCTATAAAAGAAACAACACAGCGTCAGGCAGGAGAAACCTTCCTTTGAACTCAAGGGGTTCAAATGTTGATGAGGGTAGTACAAGAGATTCCCAAAATAACACAGTTTATTAACACAGTCCTTGAGTGCCTCCCAGAACTTGAAAATAAGACTGTACTATTGAAGACAGGCCATACTTTGGACACAGTACTTGGAACACTCAACCTGGAACTGACCTGGAAGCCCACTCTCTGATGACTAATTCTTATAGTATCAGAGGATACTATGTAAGCTGCCAAGGGAGAAAACCAACCAATGGTCATACCCTGCTGGAAAACCTAATAAACACTAACTTGACCAGCAAAATCTCACTATTGGTGCAGTAGTGGCACTTTCATCTTGGGAGTAATCAACAGCTGTCTAAAGGCCTGCTCAATGGGAGGGAACTCATGTGTGGCACTGAAAACAGCCAGATACCTATGATTAGAGAAGTCATAGATCCTAAAGAAAAGCCTACTTTTGCTACATCCCTAGACCAATGTAATTCCTTACTTTTTTCTAAATATGTATCTTCATAGTTACAGAAAAGTGTACTTTTCACCCCTCATCAAAGAAGCCTCTAACAGATGGAGGCTATTACATAGTTCCAAAAGTGGTCAAATGCAGAGAATAAGTGCCTATGAGACACTTAACCCTACACATCTTCAATGCAATCTCTACACATAAGAAATGCATCTCTCAACTCTCACCAGAGAAGTTTCCTTATACAGCAGATGGTGATTCACCCAGAAACCCATAATTGTTCAGTGTGCAGAAAACAAGAGACTGCAGAGTGCTTAGCCTTGAAAAGAACATCTGTTTCAATGCTCTGCCTCTTAAGGTGGAAAGGTTGTAAGAGCCAGAGGGGGTGGATGACCACAAAGAGCCAGTCTTCCAGACGGCTGATCAGTTACTCATACAAACTCACAGCACTGGTGATGGCATGAGCAAGTCCTATTCAAGCTCAAACCAGACAAAATTTCAGCTTAAACATGGGGAAGTGAATAAGAAATTGCAATCCGACCTAGGGAACTTTCGATAACTGACAGCTGCTGGGAAGGGGAGAGACGGTGTCTTACAGGGATAGTGCTCCTGGTGGGTGAAAGGACCCACACTGAAGGATGTTTGGGGACACAAATCAGACTCTACACACACACACATATGCGGAGACAGTGAAGGGAGGTACAGATGGGGAGGGGATCTAAAGAGTATCAAAGTATATTGTACGAAAATGACAAAATTTTAATAAAAAAATAAAGTAAGGTAGAGAGGCACAGAAAAAGAAGCTTGATATTGACCACACACCTAAACACATACACATGCACAATACACAGAGGAGAGAGAGAGAGAGAGAGAGAGAGAGAGAGAGAGAGAGAGAGATCTTCTCACCTAGAACCCAGAGCTTCCTAGATACTAGGGCACCCAATGAACAATTAGATTTAAGTGCATGCTTATTTTGCCACTTCCCTCCCGGTTCTCTTGACTTCTGGAAAACAGAAATAGACACTTTTTTAATCAGCTAGTTGAGGGAAATTTCCTTTGTTATTCCTACAGAACTGAGGAATACAAAGAATGTGATCGTTTACGAAAGCAGGTGAAATGGCTCATTTTCCCTTAATTTTCACCACATGCTTAAGGTGATATTTTCATGAACATGTCAAAAAAATAAAAGAATAAACAGAAGGATGATTTGCTATTTTCTCAAACAGATTTTTGCCGTGACATTTTGCAACAAGATAGAAATTATTTCTCAGGAAAAAAAAAAATCTCATCTTCGCACACAAACAAAAGAACAAAAAAAAAAACCCACAAAAGTGACATTTTTCTTGCCTAGAGAACATGGTGCTTTTTGTGAGACCTGCCTTTCACCTCTGTAGTCTGTTCCAGGTGCTAATAGAAAAAGCTTTGGTGTGTCTAAGTCCTGTATGCTATGAATCCCTTCCATTTCCCGCAGAAATGAAAATTAGCATCCTGGGTTGATAGGGTTGAAATTCACCTCCAAAAACCAAGCCTTGCATTTGAATATAAATATTTCTAGATGAGATATAAGGACTTTGAAGGAGAGAATCCCTAACTTCTTACATGGCATATATCTGCTCAGCCTTTAAAAATAACAGGCACACACACAACAATTCAAGACCCTTTGTACTGGTTCAAAAAACACTATTCTGCAGCAATCAAACAGCAAAGTAATTTGCCCCAACAAATCCTTTTCAAACAGCTAGCTGCAGCGATTCACAAGGTGTATCCTTTGTCCTTCCATTTTAATAGCCAGGCCAGAGGTATGTGGGCCATAAATAATTATTTGAGGGTGAGGGACAAAGGGGAGATGAAGAGAGGAGTCATTCCAAATGAGAGCTGTACCGGTTCAACATCTGAGCTGCAAACGAGAATGAATGTGCTCTGGCCTCTGTGGCCAGTGAGCTTTCCTCCCATCCTTTATCTAGGCTAAGGACACTGGTATTTTTCCAACTTCCATGAGTGTGTAGGCGATGAAAGCCACAATAAAGACAAACACTTCTGTTTACACCAGTCCAGTTACCAAGCCTAGAATCCTATTGGGTTTTAGAGATGGTTCCAGACATGTTCCCTGGCATTATATTACCTCCCTCATTAGCTGTTATTTTCTTAACTTTTAATGTTTTCTTTGCTTAAAAAAACACTAAGCCAAGACAGGAATATTTTACTGATTTTGTTATTACAAAAACAACTGATGATTTTTAATTCACAAAGGATGAAAACACAAGACCATACAATATTACAATAAAATTAGCTGCAGACTAATACAACATTTAAACTTCACAACACACATACATGTACTTTGAAACAAGAAACATAGGACATTTTTAAACCTATGACATGCTCATGACCACCAAAAGAAATTCACAGATCACAGACTGGAATCTAATTCATTTCCTGGTACAGTATCAAGACACAAGCATCCTAAAACATACTATTATTAAGGACATCCTTACTTAGGTAGGTTCAAACATTCTGATTTGGAACTTTTCCTCACTAAAAAAAATGTGCTTTAACTGTATAGTAATTTGGTTGTTATCCATTTTAGAAAATTAAAGTAACAGATACAATATTTTAGCCACATGACTCAGGGAAAAGGATTTTGAACAGATCGTACAAAAAGAAATTTGCTTCCCAAAAAGGCAATTGGTAGAGTGTGAATGCAATCCTAGTAAAAAGAATCATGGTCACAAATATTCACTCGCAGTGATAACAAAATAAGAAGGATGTGTTAGAGAGGTGTTGGTATGAAACACATGATATATGAGGTGAGAAAAATGTATTTGCTACAGGAAATATTGTTCTTAATTTTTTAAACTTTTATTTACTGACATACTTTTATACCTCATTTTAGAAAATCAGCACTGACAGTTTAAATAAAATATTGTTATTAACTCTTAAAATTTCAGACATGCAAACACTGCGTTTTTACTTTTTTAAAGATTTTTTTTTAATTTATGCATATGTGTGCATCCATATGAATTTATACCATATGTGTGCATGCCCAAGGAGTCCAGAAGATGGTGTGACCCCTGGAGCAAGAGTTATAGGTGGTCATTAGCGGCCTGAGATGGGTGCTGGGAACCAAACTTAGGTCTTCTACAAGAGTAGCAATGCTCTTAACTTACTGGGCCATCTTTCCAACACCACACACTATATGACCATATTCATACCCCACTCCTCTCTCCAGTTTCTCCTAGATCTATTTCCATCCATGACTCCCTCCCAACTTTGCATCCTTTATTTATTTTAAACATACCCAGTCCAATGTGTGCTGTCTATATACTGTTGAGTATGGGTCCATTCACTGGAATGTGGTTGAACTATCAGGGACCATATGCTTAAAGAAACCTGACTCTCCTTCCCCAAGGAGCTATCAAATGTCCACAGCTCTTTGGTTAGGGGTGAGAGCTTATGAACCCCTTCCCACTCCATGCTAGAATATCGACTGGCTTGATCTTATGCGGGTAAGCACAGAGTTGTGAGTTCATGAGTACAGCAGTCCTGTCATGTTCAGAAGACGTTATTTTGTTCTGATCCTCCTTGACTCTGATTCTAATAATCTTTCCACTCCCTCTTCCATGATGGCCCCCGAGCCTTAGGGGAAAGGCATCTGATAATAACAAAGCCAGTCTCGTCTGCCCTTAAGGACAAACAAAGTCTTGGCCTTTAAAATAATCAATGATATTTTCAGGGAGACCACTGCCTTTTCTCTGAGAGCAGGGACAGTCGTGGCAGACAGGCAATTCCTAGAAAAATCAGCATGGGTGAGCTTTTTGCACCATCTGGTCAGTTGCATCGTCTCCTTACTATTTTAACCTTGTGAAGAGGAATCTAAAGTGGGAATCTTCAAATAAAGCATAGAATACTCAATTGAATTTGAATCTCAGAGAATCAATAAATATTTTAGCATAAATATATCCATGTGACATTTGAATATTGCTATACTAAAAATATGTCTAGCTGAAATGAAGTTTATTATTGTTAGTTTCTTGTTACTATAACAAAATGCTCAAGACAATAAACTTATAAAAACGAAAGGTTTGTATATCTAGCAACACTTTCAGGACTGTGAATGTCATGGCAAGGGATGCACAGTGGAACTTTCCAACAAAGGCAGTTTAAGGCCATAATCCCAATGATCATAACCTCCCATTAGGCCCCACCTCTTAAATGTTCATCACCCCTCTACAACACCAAGCTGGGGCCAAGCCTTTGATACATGGACCTTTGAGAAACATTCTGCATGTAAATCATAACAACCTGGGTACCCTAGATTTTTATTTATTTCCCAGATTTGGCACCCTCTTATGATATATTGGATTAATGTTCAAGATAGTTATGTTCAACCCCTCTCCATTTCAAACAATAGAATTTAAATCTCCACTCTATCAAAAGTTGAACTTAAACAGTAAGTTGTGACATTATTGGTGGGATATACACTGCTTTCACTGGATTATGTAAAATGACTTTGGTTAAGAGGGCTTTAGCAGATGTGCAGTGGTTTGACTTGGTTTTCACAGCTGGGCTTGTGTTCTTATTTTTCTCCCATCACAATATTCCCAAGGCATCTTGGGTCCCAAGATAAATGTGTGATGCACAACCCTGACCCTACCACTCTGAAGAGTTGAGCCCAGTCAGACCAACTGCATAGAGTCGCCTGGACAAGTCCAGCCCCAACCAGGCAGCTACAAGTCAGTCTGAATTACTTTAAATACTAAATTTAGAGTGATTTGGTATGCACAAATGTGTAATCAATACCCAAATTGATTTTAAAGTATGGAAAATGTCTTTATTTCTTTAACTTCCAAGCCAATACTTTTCTTGGATTTTTCAGCTCCTGCTTATATGGTGATCCTAGCAGGCTGAAGGCAAAGTCCTGGGATGAGGTTCAGATTAAGAAGTTAAAATTTCAGTTTTCTTACTTACACATTACATAATTGGGGCAAAGAAAAGAGCCTTGGGCCTGGGAAAAAAATGTCTTTTTACCATACAAGCATGAAGTACTGAGTTCAGTCCCCCAAAATGCAAATAAAAACCAGACATAATAGCACTTAGGAGGCAGACACCAAAGTATTCATGGGGCTTGCTGGACAGTACGTCTAACAGAATCAGTAAACTTCATTTCAGTTAAGGACCCTGTCTCTAAAAAGAAGGTGAAAAGTGATTGGGGAAAGCTTCAAACTTGGCTTCCATATATGTGTACAGAGAGAGAGAGAGAGAGAGAGAGAGAGAGAGAGAGAGAGAGACTGACTTCTGAATATGCTTCCCTAACTATAATATGGAAATCGTTTCTAACCATCTATTCACTGAACTTAAAGCAATGAACCAATGAGGCAATGTCGAGTGCTTTAGTAAATTATAAAGTTCTGAATAAATACATGTGTGGAGCATTTAAAAACATGCCTTGAATCTAGCGATTACTATTTGAGTATCTGCTAAACAAGTGGATACATACATACATGCAGTTATAAAAAAATGAAGTTACAAAGCAGAATACATATAAAACATAAAATACATATATTGCTTTATAACTTTAGTTTTCAGTAATATTTTTAGGATATGAATTATGATAAGCACAGAAGACAGCAGAACAAGGAAGCTTCAGAACCCTCATGGAGGTCAAGGAAAGCTTTCCAGAAGAAGAAGATGATAGAAAATATATTACACGCCTGTTGCTGTACCCATCTTTCTCACTCACGCATGCTCTCCCCTTTGCCTGGGATTTGAGGCATTCACGTGGAGACTAACAACCCTTCTCTCATTCCACTGTAGAAGTTAGACTTTCCTACATGAACATAAATGACTCAGCAGAGGTGAGGGCACAGGAAAGCGAGACACAAAGGCCCTTCTGTGAATTGACTTGACTGAAACTGTCATTTTCAAGAAAATTGAATTCACTTTTTTCTTGTTTTCTTTAGGGTTTGATTGCATGAAGCCCAATTTTCATGCAAAAGGTTTGAACTTTTCAATTTATGTTATCTTTGATACCAAATACATGCTTTTATCTTCCAACGCAGGGAATCATTAATCAATTTTTTCAATCAAAATCTAGTTATATAACTATTGTCATTTCAAGCTGGGCTCCAGACTTCATTTCAGATATCAGAAACAAATTTCAAAAGTGTAACCAGAGATATGTGTGGTTGAAACATGGAAATTCATACACATTAAGTAATGGTCTTAGTGATAGGGACCATCGAAAGAATTAAAAAGATGGAAAGAGAAAAAGAAAAAACTTTAGATTATTACCAGAGAATCTATCAACAAACATTCATTAAGAATTCAATGGTCTTAACAAATACAAAAACATCAGAAAAATAAGGGATATGAAAAAAATAGAAACAAAAGAGATGCTAGGGGAGTCAGCTTAGTCAGTAAAGTGCTTACCATACAAGTGTAAGTACCTAAGTTTGGATCCTTTGAACCCACATTGAAAGCCAGGTATGGTCGTGCACACTTGTAATCCAAGTGCTGGAGAGACGGAGACAGAAGAACTCCTGGATTTCACGGTCCAGCCAGTCTAGCTAAACTAATAAAGCACATGTTCAGTGAGAGATCCTAGAGCATGATCAGGGAAGACACCCAGCATCAACCTCTTCCTCGTCATACATGTGCAACACACACCTGAGCACACATGCAAAAAAAGGAAAAGAAAAGAAAAGAAAAATGTTAGGCTTGACCACAGTTATACTGTAAACCAATCAAGAAACATTTATTAAGAATCTATGCATTGAATGCTGGACCTTTCTGTCCACATAAAAAATGGTTTCTGTCCTAAAGAAGTTTGTAATCCCATGTAGGAAGTCGGCAGATAAATGAGCAATTATGATACAGGAACAGATATTTAAACTATGGAATGTCTATACAGACATAGAGAGGGGAAAGGGTCTTCAAACTTCATTTTATAGAGTCCACTCTGCCTGCATTGTGAAATATAGAACAGCCAGAAAGGAGTTCACAAGCAAAGGCCAGGTAAAAGCTATTTCACTGTTAATTTGTTAAGACTCTTTTTCCCAAGAGCAGCCCTTTCTGCTTTTCTGGAAAGCAAAGCTCAACTTCCCAGGTAAGTTCATCCAAGTTATATTTTAAATATGTATTTAATTTTTAACTTGTGTATTTATATGTGCCTGTGTATGGGTGTATGCATGTGAGGACAGGTGCCAGAGGAGGCCAGAACAAGACATCAAGATCTCCTGGAGCTGGACTTAAAGGCAGTTGTGAGCCATCTGACTTGGGTGTCTGAAACTGAACTCTGCTGCAAGAGCACTACGTGATCTTAACTGCTGAACCATCTCTTCAGTCTTGGTTCATTTACTTTCTGGGATGTTTCCTGTCATGCGTTCCTTGCACTCTTGATCTTCAGCTGACATTAAGCAGTATTTGTCATCCTAACTCTTCTCTCACAAGGTAATTTGCTTGGATTTAGAATCAAACACTCACTCTGGGAACTGAGCTGCTCCACTTTATAGAAACAAGTAGCATTAAAATGAAAACCCCCAAACAAAACAAACAAACAAAAACCAGGAGTTCTCAACCTGGACTCACTTTCTCCAAGGAAAACAAGGTTTAGCTGAACCAAATAAATAAATAAATAATAAATAAATAAATAATTTATGCAAGGATTAAAATCCAGGTGTTTGGGCTCAAGTTCAGAAGCTATTCATCTGAGACAAACTGCATATTCTAAACCATTTATCATCATGGTTTCCTAACCTGGGCAATTTAAAGATTGAGAAAATACCCTCAAGCATTTGAATCACTGTAATTATAAAACAAGAAAAGAAATATTCCCTTACCCTATTCCAAACCACTATACCCTTTAGTTTTATTTTACTTTATTTTACCAGCATTTCTGTGTGAGGTTTATTATTATACCCATCATGTAGATGAGAAAACTACCACCCACCAACCTGAGCATCTGGGTTAAAATCCAGATGAATGAGAGAATTGTGATCAGAACTCAAACCTTCAAACTCAGTGCCAATGTTTTCAATATTTTGCCACAATAGTCTAAACATGGGATTAATATAGATACTTTGGAAATGTCAGTAAATACAAAAATATCTTGCTATGCTGTATCATATTTTGCACCTAGAAATGCAAGCTTAGGGCCACAGAGACAGTTCATAGGGTAAAAGTACTCACTGTATGCAAGCCTGACAACCTGAATTCAACCCCTGGAACCCACGTAAAATGCCAGGGCCTGTGGAGCAGAGACAGGAGCCATGGAGGCCTTCAGGTCAGCTAGTCTGCAGTAAGCATTAAAAACCTAACAAAAGGGACCAACTCAACAAGGGAAAAGGCAAGAACTGACTCCCCCAAATTGTCCCATGACCCCACATGTGAGCCATAGGATGTGGATATATTTGTGTGTGACTAATAAATATATAAATATATATAATAAATATTGTTTATAAGAAATGTAAGATTGTACTAGTTTTCATTGTCTATTTGTCTAAACATAATAAGCATCTTATAGATGATTCCTTTTGTGGCTATATAAAAAATAAAACTCGACACATTCAATATCTAATAACAGGGGTCTAATTACAACATTTGCGGTAGCCATACAGTATTTGTAAAGAAAACTTCAACAGGAAAAATTCTCATAACAGTTTAGTAGGAGAACATGCTATATTATATGTCATCAACCAAAGATATTTCTAAGAACACAGTATCAAAAATCTTTTAGACTGACAGGGAAGATGATTTTGAAAGGCTTAACATATTTACCCAAGGCATTAATTACCAAATACTTTGTCATTTACCAGAGTTTAAGCGACTCACTTCCCCACCACTCAGCACCCACTTGCAGGGACTCTATAAAGGTGACTGTTGAGTACAGTCTTACCCACACCACTTTTCTACATCTTTGAATACTAACAATGTAAACTCAGACAGGGGTGTCTGACCTGAAGCCCATGGATCACATGCAGCCGCAGACAGCTATAAACGTGGCCCAGCACAAAAACTATAAAGGAACTTCGAGAATGAGAGGTTGCTTTCTGTGCTTTTTATTGTGTAGATGTAACTTAGCTCGCAAATATGAACTTTGTAGATGACAATGCTACATCATAATGTCAAAAGGTTGGAAATGCCTAAAGGTATCTTATTTTCTATTTTCTTTGACTGTGAAAGAGATTGATTGCATTTTTTACACTTAGTAGTGATGCTGACTTCCTTTTTAATGAATAGGTTGTCACCTGTTTTTCTATGGAATCTCAGGATCCCAGGTATGTAAATGTGTGTGGTGTCCTTAGAAGTCAGTGTCTTCAACCTGCTGTCAATCTGGGCTTGTCAATTGACACCTCTTCCAAAATGTAATAGTGTAAAGTTAGAATCTAGACCAGAATGCTGCTCAGTCATGATCCCTGTCGCCCCTTTCCCTCTCACAGAGACCCACAGGCCCCTGCTGAGACTGTTGTCTGTGGATCTCTAGCTAACAAATTTCCCGGTGCTAGGGTCACAGCTGGAACAGGAAAGTGGGTACTAGTGGCCACACATGCTGCTCCCCACCCCTTTCCTGCCTCCTGTTTTGGAATCAGAGAGCCTGGCTACAGACATGTGCTCTGGAATCCCGTATTTCCTCAGAAAGCTTTAAGAAGGGACCTCAACTCTTCCACACAGACACTGAGTCCTCTCTTTGGAGCGCCCTTGTCTGTCTGTCTGTCTGTTTATGGAATTAATAACTCTTCTAATAAACTTCTCTCCAACAATTCATCTCAGCGAATTCATCTTAAAGTCACATCTTAGACCCTTCACAAAACATCCAGTATAAGAAACTTTTGTCCTTGTGTGTGTGTGTGTGTGTGTGTGTGTGTCACTAGAGAACATGATGTGATTAAATATAACTAATAAGCAGAAGTTTATGCATAAAACCAACACAAAATGCTACTTTTAAATTAGTCAGTTTTTCTGTGTATGTTTGGGGGATACACCTGCGTTCTCAGGTGCGTGTACATGCGCACATGGAGACCACAGAGCAACTACAGCTGTCTTTCCTCAGATGGCATCCACTTTGTTTTACAAGACAGGATCTCTTAGTAGCTGGAACTAGCCTGTAAGCTCCAGGGATCTGCTTGTCTCTGCCTTCTCAGTGATGAGATTATAAATACACACCACTGTGCCCAGTTTCTTTGCATAGATTCTGGGGGCCAGACGTAGGTCTTCATGCTTGAAAGGCATGTTCTTTATTGACTGAGTTATCTCTCCAGCCCTTAAATCAGTCAATCTTGGCAATCATTCAATTGGTTTGTGTCATTATGACCAGAAGCTGCAAAGCAAATAATGAAGTTTTGCCATTAAGGTTTCCAGGAATGTCCTTTAAGTTCCTGACCCTGAAGCAATTCACTATTCTCAGGTTGTAATGACTTCAAGTAATTCATAACCAAGAGGTTGACCATCTTCACAGCAGAGAACTGAATATCGGGATCTCTGCCCTTGGCTCTATTCCTTGGCCATAGCTGGTCTGATAGTGGAAATTTCTTTTCATTCCACTATATAATGGAGCCCATTGGTTTGTCCTGATTTCTCTATCACCTTTTTTGTAATTGTGTGTGTCAGTGAGTAACATGTATGGTGTATGTATACATGTGTATAAATACATGTGCCCTGTGTATGTATTGGCCAAAGGAGGATATCAAGTGTCCTTCTTTCTAACTCTCCAATTTATTTCCTTGAGATAGAGTCTCTCACTTAACCTAGGCTAAGCTGGCATCAGCAAGCCCGAAAAATCTTCCTGTCTCCATCCTCACAACCCTGGAGTTACAGCTATGCACACGGTCACACCCAGGATTTGAACTTAGATCCTCAACCTTGCTCAGAAAGCACTCTGGTTCATTGAGCCTTTTCCCCAGTCTCCTCATCCTGACTTCCATGCTTTTTTAGACCTTACCACTTTTCTTGTGCATCAGTACATACTGATCATCATTCATTCTTTGGCTCATTCATTCCGTCAGACAAGAATGTATTAAATGTCTGTATTCTCCAGCACTGTGATTGGCACTGAAGATGAATAATTTTAAAAATAAACAGAATTTCTGACTACTTGGGTTCGAGTAAGAAGAACTCAGCCATGTAATTGCAACAATAAAAGCAGCTGAACTCTTTCTTGAGAAATCACAGCAAAAATCCAAGTTTGTGAAGTAGCAGTGAGTGAACACTACCAGACTTGAACAATTAGAAGTAACTGAAACATTCTAACAGGTTTAGATTTGGATAAGGTCCTCCTGGCTGAAGGGAACCAAACAAATTTGGGGACGAGATAGAATATACATTATATCGGTATCTTGTCATGTGTTGTTTGAGATCACTGAGAAGCTAACTCTGGAAGCAGAGTTGCCCCTGCCATTTCAGATCCAAGAATGACCCAAGAGGTTTCAAAGTGTCCTCCTCCGATACCCTTTGGCTGCCTCGGAACTCTGTGACAAGAGAGGAAAAGAATAACAAAACAGCCCAAGAGTAAAGACACTGTGTCTTTGAAAGACACTAATACTGTTTATTCTATAATACAAAAGTTCCTTCAGTGGACAAGAAAGCTGGAATTTCAGTCCTGGGGAAGCTCATCCACAGAGAGAAAGCTCAATCGGGAACTCCAGCTGACTGCCTCAACTTCCCCACTCAGTTTCTTCTGAATGTTGCGAGTGCCTGATTTAATGAAGTTCTGTCTTATCTTCTTTGTTCTTTTACCTGGAAGCATCACCCAAGGAGATACTATGCTCTGCCTGGGGCTTTCTTGATCAGGACTCCAGCAAGCTGCCTTAAAGGGACTTTCCTAGTCAACAACTTCTGATGGATGTTTTGAGCACCCAGTTTAATGATATTTTGCTATCTACCTACATACCTGTCTATCCATACATACATCCATCTATCTATCATCTACCTGCTACTCACTCCTCTTTATTCTTTTACTTTAGCTGGCCATGACTTAATAAATTCACTCATTCAAAGCTGAAAGAATAGCTTTCATAGATCATTCTCTCAACACAAATCCCAGGAAAAGTATAACTTTTGCATCTGCACGAGGATATGAACATAAGTTACACATATAAACTTTCCAGCAGACAGTTTAGGATCCATGGTGTGACCACGATGCTCTCTTTCCCTCTGCCATAAGACCAGTGATATTCCAGACAGAGGCAGCTCTAACCATAGAAAGTTCCACAGAAAGATGTACAACAGAGACTCAGCCAGTTGCAAATAAATCAGGACAAATGTTACATAAATGCCACATTGGAGGTGTTTGTTTCTACTGCAGAACTCAACTTATCTAGTTGATAAGGGTAGAATGTATTCTAACTTACAGTTTCAAATGCAAGCATCCAGGTAGATGCAAGTACCATCCAGAGTCAAGCAAACACAAGAGAAGAGCATGATTTCCTCTACAATTCTCCTTCTCTCAGCCTAAGCTTCCTGATAACTACTTATAGCTTAGTCATTCTGAGAAGCAGCTTTGCAGTAATATTCACCAAACTAAAAATAGCTTCCAATTTTGCCCCTTACATGGTACTCTAGAGGTGAGGCAGCCTTCTTGTTTTATTTAGAAGTGGAAGGAAGAGGGAGGGTCAGAGGGAGGGAACATTTTTAGGCACAAAGATCACAAGAAAATGTTTTATTACCATCTAGAGTAACTTTCACAATGTCCACAAAACAAAAAGTGACTCTAGCAGCTCAGCACTATAAAAAGAATATACCAATGGCCTGGAACAAGTCATTTTAAGACATGTATTGTTTAGACTACAAATTCTGGACAACTTTTGCCTTTTTCTATTATACTTTACTATTTTATTCCTGCTCAACAACCATAAAAATAATGTGAACAGAACAATGCCTCATTTCACCTAGAATTATATCCTCTTTCTTCAGGGTTTTTTTTTTTTCCCAGCAAACATTTTCTTGTATCCTTCAGGCAAGAGTTGACTGAGATAACAGCCCTGAAAGTGGAGCCCTTGCAACTGTAATGTCACCAGGCATCCTCCAAGCCCAACAGAGAGCAACTCCTTCATTAAGCTCACGTCCAGGAAGCAGGGGAGACACCTGGTAGTCAACAGGCTATTCTTTCAGTCTTTGCCCCTGCCTGCTCCTCTTTTACTTTGCTTCTTTATAAAATGCCTGCTGGAGGAGTTGAGCCAGACTTAATGAGCAGTTGCTAACAAGGAGTTATTTCTTCCTCTTAAAGAGAAGCAGCTCTGCAGACACGGGCTGGAGGTGGGGTGGTTTCCTTTCAGTGGCTTTGATAAAACATTCTGACCAAAAGCAACTTAAGAGAAGAAAGGGTTTCTTTCAGCTTTCAGGTCACAGTCCATTACGGAGAGGGACAGTGCAGGAACTTGAAGCAGAAACGATGGAGGAACGCTGCTTGCTAGCTTGCTCACAGGCTCATGCTTAGCTAGCTTTCTTATACAGGCCATGACCACCTTTCCAGGGAATGGAACTGCCCTCTGACATCAATTAACAACCAAGGCAATCCCCCAGAAACATGCCCACAGGTCTCTCTTACCTGGGCAACCTTTCAACTGAGACTCCTTTATAAGATGATGCTAGGCTAGGTCAAGTTGACAATTAAAGCCAACTAGGACATGGAAGGAGGGAGCCAGTTCACAGAAATCTTCATGCCTCAGGAAGCAGGTATCTCCACTCCAGGGGCAAGCTCCGTGATGAGACCATGTTGGACCCTTACTGCCACCGTCCTGTTCTACTGCAGCGGTGCCCAGAGCAGCTTCCAGTGCTCATTCTCACCCCAACTCGTCACACACAGCTCAGCAAGACAGTTTATTTTGAAATGCAAATCAGATCATACTTCAGACCTACCAGAAGAATACAGGAAAGGTGATTTTAAGTACCCACTCATCATCAGTGCGTGTACAAGATCCCTCACTCTGACTGTTCTCTATGTTTTGCCCTTCTGGTTATAGTTGACATCTTTTCCACCAAAGAAGTTCCTTTTGTGTCTTTCCAACCTGATTTCCAGTGTATTAGCCTCTTCTGGGGCTTCCCTCTGCACGCCACACCACATCCATTCCTTCTCTCCATCCTAAGTCATGGAGAAATAAACATTATCTTTGTACCATAACTGTCCTGGTAGGACTAAATATATTCTAAAAAGAGACTTGGGTCCCTCCCCTTGGGTATCAGATATTGAAACAATGAACTCCAGGAAACTGGAATGTCCAACCAAGAGTTTCATGTTAAAAGAAGTAAGATTGTTTCTTTGCCAGCCAGAGGGGAAGCTTGTCTCCCAGGATAGAGACTTCACAGTTATGACATCTTTCTCTCTTCAGAACACCTTACAGAAAAGACTGGAACCCAGACAAGGACGGGCTGATGACTGGCAGAAACCACCCCTGACCAGGCCTGTTTAGCTGTCCATACCTCTGGCCTTCTATGGAAACCTTGACCTCATGTCAGGACCCAAACAAGGACTTGGGGAGGCGAGGATGGACATTTGGCCTCTATTTGTTCCTCTTCCCAAAGTGGTCACATTGCATAAATCTCCTTTTTCTGATTTTCACTATTACCTATTTGTTTATTTGACCTGTTGAGGATGAGTGGCTGAGCTTATGCTATTAGGGTTGACAAGGACCAGTCTCTGACCTTAACAACTCCAGAAACATGCCATGAAGAATTGATGTTGATTTTATTACTTCTCTACAGATAGAGTATAGCTATTTACTTAAGTGGTGTCTTTTCCATCCCATTTTTATATTAAAAAGAAATCAAATTGTCTTACTGTAAACTGCTCATGTCATATTTGATGTGTAACAGATTTCATGGCTGTCCTACAGACTCCTGCTGAACTGAAAGGGACTCAAAGGCAGGAAAGAAGACCCTGTTCTTGTCATACAAGAGCAGACTGAATTGTGGGGCTAACAGGTACATTGATAAATAATTGTATAACATTGAGAAGCTGTCACAGGAGGTTCATAAATGTTTCTTTTTATTTTTGTATGTATTCATGTATGCTATAGGTGCACATGTGTGTGGGTGTACATGCATGTGTGTGCATGTGGGGGGCAAAGAACAATGTCATATATCACTTTTCAGTGCTACCCTTGAATTTTAAGACATGGTCTCTCCCTGGTATGGAGCTCACTAAGTAGGACAAACTGATGACCAAGGAGCCCCAGGAATTCCCTGCCTCTGAGTCCCCGGTGCCGGGATTACAAGCACTAATTACCGCACCTGGCTTCTTTTTAATGTGATTTGTAGGGTCAAACTCAGGTCCTCATGGTTGCAAGTTAAACACTCTACCAATTGGCTATTTCTTTTTCCCTCATAACTGTTTATTAAAAGGAAAAGAAAATATGTGAAGCAAAGAACATGCTGATCAAAGCTATTTCTTTTTTAAAAAAGATTTATTTGTGTCTGCCACTGCGCAAGTAGGTACACTTATGAGCCCACAACGATCAAAAGAGGGCATTAAACTTCCTGGAGCTGGAGTTACAGGAAGTTGTGCTGGGAATGGAACTTGGGTCCACTACAGGAAAAGCATATAGTGCTCTTAACAAGTGAGCCATCCCCCCAGTCCTAATTGAACGTATTTCTTCTGCTGCTTGCCACGGCAATAATAATTGTGTTTAGTTAGCTTCTGGGCTCTTCTGGTAGTCAGCATAAATACAAAATCCAGCACTGGTGATCATTAGCTCTGGGGGTTGAGTCATTTGTTCAACAATCTTAAGGCCTAATTTACTTATCTGCAAAATGGATCTATGAGGATTTGTTTAAATTGGATACTAAAGGAGCAGAGAGACACAGCTGGCAAACACAGAACACACAATAAAAACTAGAGGTTTCCATATGTGTAGTCATCAACACTTATCTTGGCTCAATAGAATGGCAATGGATCCCATCTGCTCTCCACATGCTAGGCTGTTGAATCTTCACAACGCTACTACAGGCACTCTGATTAATCCCACTGGCCATTTAATAACAGCACAGCAGCATTACTCAGGGTTTCAGAGAATGAAACCTGGGCCACATTATTTAAAGCTAAGTTTCCTTATACTATAATTGATTTCTTAAGGAAATTTGGAAGATATTAAATCCTAGTATAGTTCATGTTTAATATGATATATTCTGCAAATATGTTGGGAGATTTTATTGCTATTATAAGATTTTATTTTTATTTTTAATCATGTGTTTGTGTGTGTTATGTACATGTGAATGCAGTATCCACAGAAGCCAGAAGAGGGCATGTGATCCCCTGAAGCTGGAGTTATAGGCATCTGTGAGCCATCTGAGGTGGGTGTTGGAAACAGAACTCGGGTCTTCTTGAAGAGTAGTATGTGTTCTTAATAGCTTAACCATCTCGCCACCCCTCGGGATGTTATTTCTTAACACCCTGTACCTCACCTGGCCAACTCAAGTGTAGGTTTCTAGCCTAGCTCTCTTCCCACTTGGAGCAGCCCTGCCAGGCTCAAGAGCAGAGGCTAAGAACTGGGTTAGAGCCACCTGGGCTTCGACAGCTGGGGCATGAGAGAAACTCAGAAACACAATGTGAAAGAGTGTGCTGCAGACGTCCTTCCAGGGCTGACTAATTAAGAACCAACACCTTCCTTCTTCAATCCTTTTTTTTTTTTTCATTTTCACAGTTTTGCCTCACAGAATAAGTCAGTATCAATGTTTCTTAACATGTTCCAGTTACTTTTCCTTTGTGAAAATAAAAGGACAAATTAAATGCACCCTGCCAAAGATATTCCTCATTGTTTTTTCACAGTGGTCCACCTAAATATTTTCCCTGTTCATGAATGAAAGAAATAAAAGCATTTCTCAAGCAGATGCTGGCCTCTCCTCTGGAATGTCTGTCTACTTTGGCTCTCTCTGGGCGTTCTCTGGAGGACTGAGTGGCGAATGGGGCTTTCCGAAGGCTTCCAAGCAAGGGGCTAGCTAGACTGATATGTGTACCATGGGGACACCAGGTTCCCACACATGCCCTCCACAAGGGCTTTAAAAGTGCTTTTTGTAGATTTGTTTTAGGGCTGCTCTCTCTTACCTGCAATGTCCCTGACCTTACAACTTCAGAACACCAGTTCTGAGCTATTTTTGTGCCTGTGATGATGGCTTTTGGCAAATGCACAAACCTGTCACCTTTAGAGCACTGTATCTAACAGCACAGACTGCAGTGAGTTGAGGAGTTGCTGTCTTGGAAGCTCCAGGGTGGCTGTATGTTGCAGAGAATGGACTGAGAACCATGGCCTTTCTAGCTAGGGTGTCCTCACACAGGCAGGGGATGCTGAGCTGCCTAGTGACACGCATCATTGGCCTCCTCTCCTAACACCCTTTGATTCCTCCATTTTTACTTCCCTGAAGAGGCAGCCTTTAGGCCAAGCCAGCTGTGCCTCTAGTTCACAAGCCTAAATAGTGGTCTTTAAGGTTGCTTTTTTCTTGAGGGGAGGTGAGAAAGGGGAAGGAAGATAGCACGATTGGTAAAGTACTTTCCTTGCAAGCATGGGGGTCTGGGTTTGAGCCCCTGAATCCATATAAGAGACTGGATGCGGGGGCACGAATTTATAATCTCAGTGCTAGGGACACAGAGATTGATGGGTTCACAGAGGCCACTAGCCAACCAGCCTGGACTAATCAGTGAGTCCAAGGCTAGTGAGACCTTGACTCAAAAAGTAAGGTGGATGATGCCTGGATGTCTGATAAGTGAAATTGAGGTTGTCTTCTAACTTTACACACACACACACACACAAACACACACATGCACAGAAAAGAATTCACTTTTGCTAACATACTCACAAAAAAACTTTTAAAATGTTTTTGTGTCCCCTAATAAATTTTAAACTCTTTCTCTATATGTTTCTGCCATATTTTTACAAGTCTGAAAGCATGTTATTCTAGGCTGCATGTTGTGTTTGTCTTCTCAATACTACACGTCTCCTTGTTTCTCCCATCATTCATAGAAGACATTGGTCATGTAAACTTACAGGAAAGGGGATAATCAGCCACTCAGACCAGTTAAGTTTACCTTCTGACCAAAAGCATGACTTCATTTTTAAAAATTCAATCTAATAAGTTAATGAGACTGTAATAAACATCTCATTTCTGAATTTTATGTTTAAGGTAGATGAAAGAAATGAGACAGATTGACGGATCTATGGATTGAATGACCATGGATTGAATCATGGATGAATCAACGTAAAGGAAGGTTTGGAGCTAGAATGATGGCTCAGTGATTGTACATATTGATTTGCAGAGGACCTGAGTTTGGTTCCCAACACCCACACTGGATCACACACAATGCCTGTAATTCCAGCTTTAGGGAATGACACCTTGTTCTGACCTCCACAAATACCTGCATGCACACACATATGAATACAATTAATATTAAATAAATCTCATTTTTAATTTATAAAAGATAAAATGTTTCCCACCACAATCAAGTAACTATGGTGAGAGACTCAGCAGAAATATATGGGTAACTCCACGGGGGAGTTAACTGGACCAGTTTATTAAAGGCACAGGGCCAGCTTCCCCAGGAAGAGAAATGAAGAAAACCAGCCCTCTGGTCTTGGGGTATAGGGCTAGTCTCCCAGGTCTCAGGAGTGAAGAGGCTGCCCCCTGTGGGGCATGGGGCTAGCCTCCCCAGGTCTCAGGAGATGAGGAAACTAGCAAAGCCTAGCTGCCCAGTAAGCCTTTTTATGGGGAGGACATCCCCATAACAACTGATTGATGTTCAGAGGAGATAGCTAACACCTGGTATCAGGAAGCTGGAAAGTCAGTCCCTTTTCACAGATGCTTGTGAATTCTGGAAGTTTGTTTGGAGTCACCAAGGTATCTGTCAATCCTCCTGAGTCCTGGAACTGCTGGGGGATTTCCTATCAGTCACACCTGACAGTAACCACTTCCTTTCTATTCCTCTTAGCTAAATTCTTCCCCAAGACTGGACTTCAAGAGTTTATCTATTCTGAATAGATAAGATTAAGGGTTAAAAACTGCCTCTATGAATGTGACCAATGAGAGGACCCAGGATAATAGAGACTCTATTCCAAAATGAGAAAATATGAGCATCAGAAATCACAGAAGGAGTAACAGAACAGCTGAAAAGTACAACAGAAACAGAAACAGAGGCAGTGAGCACAGAGCTCCAACCATGTGGCTCCTTGAGGGGGAAAGAGGAAGAAGAAATCTCATCCAGGAAGTATACCAGGTAGCCTGGTGAGAAGAGTCTGACAGTCCCATCCACAAGACAAGCCCTGGTTCTTGCAAGCTTCAAGTCCAGTTAAGGAGAGGAATATGGTTCTCTACCAACTCCTGCTGGACAATAGACAATGGATCAGCAGGTGGAGAGGAAGTCCATTTTGTCAGTCTTCATGTCTTAGGACAGTGGCCTGGCACCATCTTGGCAAGCTGTACAAAACATGCAGCTGTTTGGAGAATCTTCTCTCTTGAGCAGCTATTACTGCTTGTATAGTCTTGGAGAAGGGTCTTGTGAGTCTTGTAAGTGCCAGGAGCTTCCAGAAACTTGTCATATTTATTTTCTGATCCTTTTAGTGTATCCTTCACTTCCTGAGTCTTAGGGACCCTTCCCCCAAATGTTTCAGTTCAGAGAAAATAATTGAGCAACAATTGAAATAAATCCCTTTTCCATTTAAAAGCTGTGTAGGGGATGGGGAGAAGGACAAGGAATGAGAGTGTGTCAGGGAACCTGATGTCAAACTGTCACAGCTCCAGAGTGATAGGTAGTGCTGGAATTGAAGGCATCTGATGCTGACAAAAGTTCAGGTGCCAGGAAGCTCAGCTCTCTGAAGTGTACAATGGAAGGTAGGCCAGACCTCAGGGCTAAGAGCTGACCTCATCGCTGTGGCAGGAAATTAGGGACTGCGGAGAGAGACATTAAGATTAATCTATAAAAAAGTCAGTTAGCTGAGAAAGAGTGGGAACACTTCCACTCGTGGGCCACAATATAACATGCTCAAGAAAAATCCCACAATATACCATGATGGGAGAGGCCACTACTGTGTAGATGATTCATAAAGATCATGCAACTCATGGCCCAGTACTTAGAAGCACATGCTTTTTCCTCAGCTTACTAGCTCACTCCCATTCTACTGAGCACCTCCTTTCTTAGTAACTGGTCTCTATTTCTGCTCCTAAGCCTCTCTTCCTGGTCCAGTTCTTCGCTCTGGGACACAAGAGTGTGGAACCTTCCAAAATTCCCCTGGGAGTGGGATTCTCTCATCACCTAAGAACAACTGTAGAGTCTGGTGGCCACAAGCCAGAGGTCAGTGGGTAGAAGAGGTTCACTGTCAATAGGACTGAGAACTCTGAACCTTCAGCCAACAGAGATAGACCAGTGACACAGAACAGAGGCTGAAGAAATAATCCCATACCACTTACAAACAGCTTATTTCTGACAAAGGGGTCAAAAATATACCTTGGGAAAAAGGCAGCCATTTAGCCATTTCAACAAATGGTGCTGGGAAAACTTCAGATAGAAGAGTAACACTAGATCTTTATTTCTCACTCTGCACAAAAATCAATTAAAAACGGATCATATAAGACCTAAAAGTCTGAAGCTGCTAGAGGAAAAGGTAGAACATTCAAGATATAGGAATAGGAAAGAACTTCTGGAAAGGAATTCAGGAGCTCTGAAGTAATCTTTAAAATGAACAATGGGATTGCATGAAATTAAAAAGATTCTTCTTGACAACAAAGGGAACAATCAGCAAAGTGAAGAAACAGCCCAAGGAATGGGAAAAATATTTGCCAACTATACATCTGAGAGTGGGTTGATATTTGAGACTATAAATAACTCAAAAAAACTGGACATCAAAAATTGTCTAATCAATAAATGGACAAATGAATTGCACAGCTCTCAAAACAAGAAATACAAATGTTCATAAATATATAAAATATTGCTCAAGATCCTTACCTATCAGGCAAATGCAAATTAAAATTACCTTAAGATCCCTTCTCAACTAGCCACAGTAGTTACCATCAAGAAAACAAAAGCAACAGATGCTGATGAGGATGTGGGGAAAGAAGAACCTTTCTTCACAGCTGGTGAGAGTGTGAACAGGCACAGCCACCATGGAAACCAGTCCAGCAGTTCCACAGACAACTAAATATAAAGCTACCATAATAATCCAGGTAAACATTTCAGGATCTATACCCAAAGAACTTTCAGTCAGTATACCACAGAGATACTTGTTTTTCTTTATGACAAACCCCTGAACAAGGAGTGGGCAAGATCATTTAACCCCAGGTTTAACCCATCTTACAGTCTGGTTTGCCTGATGGGAAAATCCTCAGAGCTTTCGACAAATACTGAATTTCTTCTCCTTAGGGACCAGGTAAGACTACATTCTCCCATGTATTTTGAACTTGTATTTATTTTGGCCAATGAAATATAAAATAAAGAGTGTTTTATGGGGGATTGGGGTCTCATGTTGGCTTAGACTATCCTTAAACTTTGTATGTAATCAGGAATGATCTTGACTTTCTGATTCTCCTGCCTCTACCTTCTGAGTGCTGAGATTAAAGACATCTTTCACTACATCTGGTCTATGAAGTGCTGAGAATCAAAAACAAGGCTGTGTTCCTGCTAAGCAAGCACTCTGCCAACTGAACTACCTCCTCAGCCCTAAAGAGGGGCTTTTGAAGCCTGTGAGCTGTGTAACTTGTCTCCCTCACAAGGTTGTAGCAATCATGGAAGCGGAGGTGAAGATGAAACTTCTGCTGTTCTGGGTCCCTGCACTACGGTGGGCAGATTAATACATATATTAAAGCATTGATGTTCACACTGGGCTTCTACTAGTTTCTGTGTGTATATCTCAATTTATCCGAAACTCAGCAGAAAGAAAATGATTTATTATCCAGTCTACCACAATACTCCCTATCTATCCAAATTTTAGCTACCTTTCATGACCAAAATTCCTCATATTTGTCTTAATATCTTCCTTTGAGCTCTCATCTGTGTCCCTTTTCTCCTTAGCTACCCCAGGAATCAGGCAATCAGGCAGGTAGCACAGACAAGTCATTGAGAAAGTCAGAGAGAAGTCTGCTCTAGAAATACTCAAATTTAATGTCTGGGTTGCCCTGTCCTAGGCTATTTTCCAGGATTTATTCTATAAGCTACTCTCTTTGTGGCAGGACTCAGTATATATATATATATACTTTAAGAAAAAGGTGAGGAACCATAGTGGAGGATGTATTCTTACTTTCAACTCTCTCTGCTCTGATTGGTGAATATATACATATATATATATATATATATATATATATATAATCATCAATTATCTCTGTGATTGTTAATATTGGTTGTCAACTTGATAAGATTTAGAATCACCTTGGAGACAAATCTCTGAACATGTTTGCAAAGGACTTTCTATATTGGGTTAATTAAGGTGGGAAGACCCACCTTAGGGAAGTATTAACTGTAGGCAGTACCATCCCTATGGGCTGGGGTCTCAGACTAACCAATGGAAAAGGAGCTAGGCATCAGTATTTGTCTGCTTCTTACCTATAAATGCAGTATCACCAGCTACCTCGCATTCCTATTGCCCCCACTTACCTATCGTGATGGACTGTACTATCCAGGCAAGAGCCACAGTAAACCCTTCCATCCTCTATTTTCTTTCATCAGGTATTTTGTTGCAGCAAAAAGACCAGTAAGTAAGACAGCTTGTTTCCAATCAAAGGTCATTTAATTGGAACTTTTCTAATTCAGATGACTTCTCCTCCCTCCTAACCATCTTTCAAAACAGAACAAAACTGTCTACGGCCAGGGATTTGACAGGGTGTGAATCCACAGAGGATTCCACCTTTGAAGGGTTTTGATTAATAAGTGGAAATTATGTGCTCTGTAAAAATAATAAAAACAATAATAATAACACTGTGCTGCTCTTAAATCCTAACAATCTGACAACCTGAAACTTAACCACAAAAGATTTGAGATACTGGAGTCCAGTAGAAAATGAAGTCATGAATATATTTAATTGCTATGTTTTAAGTAAACAAAGATTTTGCTTCATTTGAAGAAAATGTAGACTGGGCTTATTTGGAAGTCATTATCCACGAACCTCTAGAGTAAAAGCATCTGAAGAAAGCCAAGGGCTTGTGTTGTAGGCAGCCTAACCATTAAGAATAGCTCTTGACTGCAACAAGAGCTCATGAATAATGTCCACACACCTGTTTTACTGTTCACAGTATTCAGATTACTGAGTTGCTTCCTTGGGAGAACAGAGAGAGTTGAAAGTAAGAATACATCCTCCACTATGGACTTCTTTCAATCTGTGTCATGGAAAGACCTAAGTGGACAGAAGGAGTATAGGAATTGAAGAAGCTCTTCCATAACTGGTAGAATATATCACATATTCCAGAGATGCCTAAAAAACCTACTCTTGTAATGGAATTCAATCCTATTCAAGAATCTATGCAAATTGTGAAGCCCATGTACCATAGAGATAAGTCAGTCCCTGCTATGCAGGAGCTCATAATCTCATAGATAAGACAAATTATCGATAAATAATTATTAACAGGAATTAGATAGCATATTAAACTCTAGATGATATTTACAATAAGAAATGAGGTGTAGGATTTACAAAGAGAAAGAAGTCATTATTCATCAAACAATCACACAAGAATGGGCTTTGAAGGATATATAGGAGTCTGCTAAGCAAAATGGTGAGACGGCATCCTTGGCAGAATAACATCATGTTCAAAGACAATGAGATTAAATATTAGTATAAATATTAGTACATCCAGAAAACTACAAGAAGACTGACAGTTTGTAACAAAGGCAGATAGGAGTTTCAGATCCTCTTACCTCACAGGCACTCACATTTAAACATGGTTAATATATCAAAACCCAGCTAAATTTCTCTAGGCCTCAATGGGGACAAGAAGAGAGCTCATTCATGAAGTTAAAAGTCTCAGATCATCAGGGCTGGAGAGGTAGCTAAGCAGTTAAGAGTGCTTGCTTCTCTAGCAGAGGGCCTGGGTTCAGTTCCTAGCATCCACATAGGGTGGCTCATAACCGTGACTCCAGTTCCAGAGGATTCAATGCTCTCCTCTAGCCTATATTGATAGCTGCATGTATATGGTGTACACACACACAAAGTAAAATAAAAACATAAATCTTTTTCTAAATGATTTTAGATTGTTTCTGATAGGTGTCTGAGAGCTTGTTCCTGCTGTGCCTGCTCCTTGGAGTAGTGTCTGTGTCTGGGGAATGAACTCAAAGTCAGGCTACACAAAAAGTGTGGTAGAGGAGAAGTGAGGACTTACGATGCAGAACAGGAGCTATAACCTAGTCACATGACTGCAGGGATGAACAGATTAAGTATGAAAAGAATGTCTCTGAGTCACCCTTCCACACAAGAATAGTTCTAGGTTTTCTTGATTACATGGGTTCTCTATATAGTGGCCACATATACTTTACTGAAGGCTTTGTTTTGACTATTGTATTGTTGCTGTAAGATATATGCTTTGCACAACACTAGGAACGCATAAGCACAGAATGCTGCAGTGTAAACGGAGAAGAAGCAACCATTGTCTTCTTGGTGACAGATAAGCCTGATATTCACACACAATAGCAGAGACTCCAGAATGACTCTGTGACAGAAATTACATCATAATGCATATGTATTCAGACACTCATCTCCACAGGAAACTGTACAAGGTACCTGCAAACATACTTGTTTCTATTAGGATTATTTTCATCATCACCTTTACCTGGTAGTATGATACTAAAAAGATTTCATGTCTGAAATTGGCAACATAAACAAAGCTACATCCATCACCATCTCCTCTCTTCAGAGGCTTGAGTTTAATAAGGAAAGGAAAGTGAAAATTGCTTCCACCAGCCCAGGATTTAGTATTATATATTCTAAGTCACTTGATTTGTTCTTAGTTCTCTTACTGTCTGTAATTCGGCCTGTCTTCTAGATAGAGTATCCTTTCTTACTAAAATTACACAATGCACACTATGTTTCTAACTGATTGCATTTTGTTCTTGTTAGCCACAGAACTCAATTTCTACCGCATGAGGTTTACCCTGAGTTGGGGTTGATGGGAATTTTATTGGATCCCAGAGTTGTGCTTTCAAGGGAGTTGAGTAGACAAGAGATACAATTGGCTTATTTTTCACTAAGGGAAAATTGTAATGGGAAAATACCCTTACCGAGTAACAAAGTATACTTTAAAAAGAAAGACTTAGCTTAGCAAAAAAAAAAAAAATACATTCATTGTTTTCAGAAAACTTATTTTACTGGAAAAGTCAAGACCAGTCTACTGTGCTACCTGCTTCTACTTTCCAATTTTTACTTTGACCCACTCTGGTGGTCTGAATGAGGAATGTCCCCTATAGACTCGGGTATTTGAACACTTGGACCTCAGTTGGCAGCGCTGTGTGAGAGGTGTAGACGATTCAGCCTTGCTGGGGGAAGAATGTCACTGGGGGCAGGCTTTGGGAGCTTAGAGTCTTGCCGGACTTTCAGTTGCTTCGTGGGTGCGCTTGAAGGTGTGACCTCTGAGCTTCCTGCTCCTGCCACCGTACCTGCCCACCAAAATGGACTCCGCCTTCTCTAAGGGGCTTTCATATCTAAGTTGCTTCTGGCCATGGTATTTTATCATGGAAACTATGACATCTTTCCCACCTCCCAGTAGACTGGATGAACACAGCCGGTTGTTTATTTATGACTGCCAAAATTTTTGATTTCCATTTACCACATTAAAAAGAAGTTGGAAAAAAGTTGAATTTATTTTTATTTTTTTAATAGGACTATCTGAATATTTTGAGAGTTTTATGTGCACTAAGGAAGCCTAGATCATTTCTAAGTTTTGTTGTTCATTTGTGTGCGTGAGAGACAGAGATGTGTGTGTGTGTGAGAGAGAGAGAGAGAGAGAGAGAGAGAGAGAGAGAAAGAGAGAGAGAGAAAACATGCCATATCACACATATGGAAGTCAAAGTACAAACTGGAGTATCAGTCCTCATCTTCCACATTGTTCAATACAAAGTCTCTGTTGTTTTTCTACCGTTTAACTCAGGGTAACTGTCCCATGAGCTTCCAGGGTTTCTTGTGTCTCTGCCTTTCACCTCATCATCAGAGTGCTGAGATTACAGATGTGCATCTACTTTACATAGGTTTGGGGTTTCATGCTCAGGTCCTCACACTTCCATGGGAAGCACTTTACCCAACGGGCCATCTCCCAAGCTCGTGTTGCTCAGTTTTAGAGCAATACGGTTTAGGCAGGTAAATTGCTTTTGGGGCTCACCAAAATGAGAAGAAAACAACCAGCCAAGTGGCTAGACTGACTTAAAAGACCCATAAAATCCCCCAGAATAAAAAGTCAGCAATCGTTTTCAAGCAGACACTGGGGGCCCACACAAACTACTATGAGGTCTGTGGTCTGTTGGGGCTCTTGGACCTCAGACACCTGGACTTTGGGCTCTTAAGGTCTTATTTCCTAACTAACTTCAAAACTGTGATCTTCTGACCCAGAAAGAATATCTCATGCTACCTAGAGTACAAGTGTAAGAGAAAAGAAAGGTGGTTTATGGGACTCCCATTTTAAGTAAGAAGACAGACTAGTTAGAAGGGTTCTGGGACAGTGGCAGAGTAGGAAGTACAAGAAATCTGTTTCCCATCCAGACAGCAAATAGCCCTGACAGAATCTGTCTGATGTAATGAATAGACTTGGAGTCCATTGAAGCAACTTCAAGAGGGATGGCTTCAAATATACTGTGAACCTTTGCCAATTTCGGCTCATAAGATGGTAGCAGCTTTCTGTCACCCACCCAAGTTCTGTGGCTGCCAATAATGACTCTAGAGCAGATCGCTGCTTCACTGGAGTGCCTTGGGTGACCATGATATTTTACCTGTGACCCCTATTCTAGTCAAAGCTAATTCCAGAAGATTTGAAGGGTGAGTACCCATTTTACTAGTCCATGTTTCTCTTTCCTTTTGAGGGAGAAAAATAATGAAAGACTATGGATGTAAAAACAACGACTATATGGGGAGAACTAAAAAGTCACCAGGCATGCCCACAGAAAGGGATAAGCTCGGAAAAAGATGTGACAGAAACCATAGGTTTACAATTCGTATTGGTTCTTGATTCAGACACCCACAATAATATATATACTTGTTATATACGTAAATAATAAAATTCAGCAAGCTCCAGGAAAGGAAAGAATATGATTATTAGTGTTACTACATGTTCTAGTTTGCTTTCAATTGCTGTGACTAAACACTCTGACCAAAAACAACTTGGAGAGGGAATGGATTTTTTTGACTTAACAAGTACAGCCCATCAACAAGGGAAACTAAGGCAGGAACTCAGGGCAAGATCCTGGAGCACAGGCCATGGAGAATAGCTGCTTTCTGGCTTGCTCCCTTGCCTGTGCTCAACCTGCTTTCTAATATAATACAGGACCACCTGCCCAGGGGTGGCACCACCCACAGTGGGTTGAGCCATCCCACATCACTCAGCAATCAAGAAAATGCCCCACAGACATGGCCACAGGCCCAATGGAGGAAATTCCTCAATTGAAGACCTCTCTACCTAGATGTGTCAAGTTGACTACTAAAGCTATCCAGCACACCACATTATTGGATAATGATCAGTTTTTGACAAAGCAACAAGGTACACAAAGAAACGGGGTAATGTGATACAAAGGGAAAACTAAACAGAAATTTTCCCTGCGAACAGCTTACTTGGCATAACTACCAGAAAATGATATTAGAGTGGCAGCTTTGAGCATGGAAAAAGCCAAGAAAATGAAGTACACACACAATGCAAACATCAACAGAGATAAAAGAAATTCTGAAACTGGAAATTATAATTACCTAAAGGAAAAAATTCACTAGAGGAATTCAAGGGCAGATCTGAAGAGGCAGAAGAGAGACCCAGAAATCCCGAAGACAGAAGAGAGACACAATTGAGTATGGGAACAGAAAGAAAAATAATTGAGGAAAGGAGACCCATGAGACACAAGAAGTGGAGTGACAAGCATTGTGAGAGTTCCAGGACAAGTTAGCAGAGAAAGGGCAGGAACGTATTAGGAGACATAAAGGCAAGAGCAGAGGTTCACACCCGAAACTTGATGGAAGTTATGAATACAGACATCTATTCAAGAAACATCAAATTCTTAAAAGAAGTAACTTAAAGACAGCACTGTCATATTGTAAACTGTTGAAAGAATAAAACAAAGAACGCTGAAAGTAGCAATAAAAAAGTGACTAGTAATAGTCAAAGATGTTAAAAATTTGTCAGCAGGGGGTTGAAGAGATGGCTCAGTGGGTAAAAACACTTGCTGTTCTTGTAGAGGACCAGAGTTTGGTTTCTAGCATCTACATCCTGTGATTCCCAACCACCTGTAACTCCAGCTCCAGAAGACCCAACACCCTCTCCTGGTGCGAGCACTGGGTCCATGTGCACAAATTCACACATAGACATATAGACATACATATAGTTAAAAAATAAAATAACTTTTGTCAAGACTCTGAGGTCTAAATATGATTAAAATATATTGTATGAAATGCATCAAAACTCAATAAAATATTCATTTAAAAAGTAACCACAGGTCACAAAATAAACTTCATTCACTCAAAAAGTCACTTTTAATTTTTTAATTTAGTTATTTGTATGTGCATCAGTGGTTTTCCTACATGTATGTAAGTACACCCATGTTGTGCAATGCCGACAGAGGCCAGACAAAAGCATCAAATCCCCTGGAACTGGATATACAGATGGCTGATAGCTGCCATGTGGATGCTGGAAACCAAACAAACTCAGGTCCTCTGAAAGAAGTCACAGCTCTTAACAGCTGAGCCATCTCTCTAGCCCCCAATAAAATGATTTTGTTAAGAAAGAGATTGTCAGTAGATGTCTCAGCACAAAAGGCAGTGGACCAATATATACAAAACAGGGGAGATAGGGGGAGCTTCAAGCAATAATTCGATATCTAGTAAAATATAAGAGAGCACATGAAATTAAGCAGGGAGCAATAAGGGGTATGCATGTAGGGGAAGAATCTAAATATGAGCAAAATATATTGTATGAAATTCACAAAACTTCAATAAAAATTATTGAGATTTCATCTTACCTCAGTCAGAATTGTTCACAGAATAAAAACAAATCACTGAAAAATGCTGTAGTGAGCATAGAGAAAAGAGAATCTATACACAGTTATGAAAATACACATACTATGAAAATCAGAATGAGGATACTTCACAAAAATAAAAATAGAACTAACATACAACCCAATTATAGCACTCTGGGTATATAGCCAAAGAGCTCTATCGGCATACTACAGAGACAGGTGCACAGGTACGGTTATTGTGGCACTATTAACCAAAATATGGAATCAGCATAGATGTCCACCAACAGATGAATAGATAAAGAAAAAAATCTCTATATTAGAGTTTTATTCCGCCATAAAGAAAAGCACATTTATATTGTTTGAAGGGAAGTGGGCGCTGCTGGAGGTCACCACTTTAAGCAAAACAGGACAAAGTCAGAACAAACATTGCATGTTTTCTTTCACTTGTGGATACTAGATTTTATATCGATAGATAAAACCATCTATATATGATATTAGAATGTGAGGCTTTCTGAGCGAGTGAAGGGAACTAGAAAGAGGGGAAATGATAGTGCGTATGATCAAAGTACATGATATATGTGTACAAAGCATGATGTTGGCTGTGAGTCAGCTGAATATTCTCTTTACTGTGCTGTATATGTCCCCTAAGAAGCAGTTATTAATCTAAAAGCTAGTATTATTGCACCCATCTGTCACCACAGTGCTACAGGGGCAGAGACAGGTAAATTCCAGGCATTCGGTGGCCAGCAAATCTAACAGAATAAGCAAGCTCCAAGTTAGTGGGAGAGCCTGTCTCAAAAAGGAAGATGGAGAAGAAATTGAAGAAGGTGTCGGCTTCTGGCTGACATGTGTTGAGCACACCTCCACACTCACATGCACAAACACACGTGGGCACACACACACACACACACATACACACACACACACACAAATAAACAAACACAAAATAGAATGGTGGCTGCCTGGTTAGAAGAGGGGCAAATGCATAGTTATTGCTTAATGAGCTCAGAGATTCAGTTTTGCAAGATGAAGACCTCTGGAGGTGGGTATGTACTGATGGGGATCCAAGTGTGGATAAATGATGGTCACCAGATACCCAGCATAGTAAATATACCTCATTATCAGTTAAAATGGTCCAGTGGTAAACAGTATATGTGTATGTTACAACACCATGTTTTTAAAAGATGAAGGACTAGATACCCTTAAATATAGTTCCCTATAAAGAATTGCATTGGAATGTCATTAAGTGTTGCATTGAATTTGTAGATTGCTTTGGTAGGATGGCCATTTCCACAATATTAATCCTACCAATCCATGAGCATGGAAGGTCTTCCCATCTTCTGGTATCTTCTTCAATTTCTTTCTTCAATGTCTTAAAGTTTTAATTATACAAGTCCTTTACTTCCTTGATTAGATTTATTCCAAGATTTTTATGCTTTTGAGGCTATTGTGAAGGGAATCATCTCCCTGATTTCTTTCTCAGTATGTTTGGTTTTGGTATATAGGAAGGCTGATTTCATGTGTTGATTTTATATCCTACTACTTTGCTGAATGTGTTTATCAGCTCCAGGAGTATTCTGGTGAACTCTTAAGGGTCCCTTACGTATAGATTATATTGTCTGCCAATAAGGGTTCTTTGATTCTTTCCAATGTGTATCCGCTTTACTTTTTTCCTTTGTTTTATTGCTCCAGCTAAAACTCCAAGTATTGTACTGATCAGGAATGGAGAGAGTGGGCATACTTGTCTTGCTCCTGATTGTAATAGAAGTGCTTTGAGATTTTCTCCATTTAATACAGTGCTGGCTGTGGGTGTGTGGTACATTGCCCTTATTATACTGAGATATATCCCCTGTGTCCCTAGATTCTCCATGACTTTTATTGTGAATGGATGTTTGATTTTGTCAAAGGCCTCTCCTGCATCTAATGAGATGATCACGTGGTTTCTGTCTTTAACTCTATTATGTGGTGGACTACATTTATTGATTTACATGAACCATATATCTATCTCTGGAAAAAAGCCGATTTTATCCTGGTGGGCAATCTTTTTGATGTGTTCTTGCATTTGCTTAGCAAGTATTTTGTTTGCTTCATTTGGAATTTTTTTAAGACAGAGCCTCCCTGTAGCCCCAACTAGCCTGGAAGTCACTATGTAGAGCAGGTAGCCTTGATCTCACAGAACTCCACCTGAGTCTGCCTGCTGAACACTGGGATTAAAGGCATGTACCACTACCTGACTCAGGTTAGCCAGTATTTTATTGTGTATTTTTTCATCTATTTTCATCAAAGAAATTAGCCTATAATTTTCTTTTTTGTTGGGTCTTTGCCTGAATGCTGGCTTCATAGAAAGAATTTGAGAGTTTCCTTTCCTATTTTATGGAATAACTTGAGGAGTATTTGTATTAGTTCTTCTTTGAAGGTTTGGTAGGATTCTGTGCTGTATCATTTAGTCCTGGACTCTTTTTAGTAAGGAGATTTTTTAAATTACTGCAATTATATCATTGGTTGTTACAGGTCTGTTTAAATTCTGTCATTTTTTATGTAACTTTGGTAGTTCATACATATGTAGAAATTTATCATTTTTTTGGATTTTCCAGTTTAGTAGAATACAGATTTTTAAAATGTGTTCTTATGGTTTTCTGGATTTCCTCAGGGTTGTTGATGTTTACCTTCCCATCTCTGAGTTTATTAATTTGGGCTCTCTCTCTTTATTTTAATTAATTTTGTTTATTAATGTGGGTCATCTTTTCAAAGAACCATCTCTACATGTATCATTGATTCCTTCTTTATTTCGTTTCTATTTCATCAATTTCAGCCTTGTTTTTTTTACCTCTTCCCATCTGCTCTTCTTATGTGTTTCTGTTCATGGTTTTCCAAAGCTTTAAGGTACATCATTAATGTGTTGCTGTTAGATGATTCTAATTTTCTGGACTAGGCATATAATACTATAAATTTTCCTCTTTAGAATGCCCTCATGTCCCAGAATTTTGATATGTTGTGTTTTCATTTTCACACAATTCTAGGATTTTTTTAATTTCCTTCTTGATTTTCCCCTTGATTCAATTTTCATTCGACAGCAGGGTGTTTAACTTCCATGAGTTTGTGTACTTTTTATTGTTGTTGACATCTAGCTCTATTCCTTTTTGTTCTGATAGAACACAGGATGTTATTTCAAATTTCCTAAATTTGTGTCGACTTGCATTGTGTCCTCTTACGTGGTTAATTTTGGAGAAAGTTCTATGAGCTGCTGAGATTAAAGTATAGTCTTTGGTGTTTGGGTGGAATGTCTGTATATATCTGTTAGGTCCATTTGATTTATAATGCTAATTAACTGCAGGGTTTCTCTAATTAGTTTCTGTCTGGCTAGCCTGTCTGCGGGCACTGGCAGTAGAGTGTTGAGGTCACCCACCATTACTGTGTCAGAGTTAATGTGTGATTTTAGATCTAATAGTTTATCTTATGAAATTTGGTATCTCTATGTGTGGTGCATATATATTTAGGATTCTGTTATCATCTTGATATATTCTTTCTTTAATTAGTATGAAGTTACCTTCCTTATCTCTTCTTACTACTTTTAATTTTAAGTCTATTTTGTCAGATTAGAATTGCTACACCTGCTAAAAATTGAAAACTAATCTCAAATTTCATACGGAAATACAAAAAAAAACACCAAGATAGTTAAAATAACCCTGCACAATAAAGAACTGCTGGAGTCATTACCATCCCCAACCTCAAATGATACTACAGAGCTACAGTAGTAACAGTAGTGTGGCACAGGACAAAAGCAAGCACGCTGAGCAGCGGAGTAGAGTTGAGAACCCAGTCCACGCACTGAGCAGCGGAGTAGAATTGAGAACCCAGTCCGCGCACTGAGCAGCGGAGTAGAGTTGAGAGCCCAGTCCGCGCACTGAGCAGCGGAGTAGAATTGATAACCCAGTCCACGCACTGAGCAGCGGAGTAGAGTTGAGAACCCAGTCCACGCACTGAGCAGCGGAGTAGAGTTGAGAGCCCAGTCCGCGCACTGAGCAGCGGAGTAGAGTTGAGAGCCCAGTCCGCGCACTGAGCAGCGGAGTAGAATTGATAACCCAGTCCACGCACTGAGCAGCGGAGTAGAGTTGAGAACCCAGTCCACGCACTGAGCAGCGGAGTAGAGTTGAGAGCCCAGTCCGCGCACTGAGCAGCGGAGTAGAGTTGAGAACCCAGTCCACGCACTGAGCAGCGGAGTAGAGTTGAGAACCCAGTCCACGCACTGAGCAGCGGAGTAGAGTTGAGAACCCAGTCCACGCACTGAGCAGCGGAGTAGAGTTGAGAACCCAGTCCACGCACTGACCAGCGGAGTAGAGTTGAGAACCCAGTCCACGCACTGAGCAGCGGAGTAGAGTTGAGAGCCCAGTCCACGCACTGAGCAGCGGAGTAGAGTTGAGAACCCAGTCCACGCACTGAGCAGCGGAGTAGAGTTGAGAGCCCAGTCCGCGCACTGAGCAGCGGAGTAGAGTTGAGAGCCCAGTCCGCGCACTGAGCAGCGGAGTAGAATTGAGAACCCAGTCCACGCACTGAGCAGCGGAGTAGAGTTGAGAACCCAGTCCACGCACTGAGCAGCGGAGTAGAGTTGAGAACCCAGTCCACGCACTGAGCAGCGGAGTAGAGTTGAGAGCCCAGTCCACGCACTGAGCAGCGGAGTAGAATTGAGAACCCAGTCCACGCACTGAGCAGCGGAGTAGAGTTGAGAGCCCAGTCCACGCACTGAGCAGCGGAGTAGAATTGAGAACCCAGTCCACGCACTGAGCAGCGGAGTAGAGTTGAGAACCCAGTCCACGCACTGAGCAGCGGAGTAGAGTTGAGAACCCAGTCCACGCACTGAGCAGCGGAGTAGAATTGAGAACCCAGTCCACGCACTGAGCAGCGGAGTAGAATTGAGAACCCAGTCCACGCACTGACCAGCGGAGTAGAATTGAGAACCCAGTCCACGCACTCACAGCCACCAATTTTTGAGAAAGGGTCTAAAAATATACCCTGGAGAAAAGACAGAAACTTCAGTAAATGGTGCTGCTCAAACTGGATAGCCACGTTTAGGAAGAATGGTAGTAGATCCCTATCTCTCACCTTGCACGAAGCTCAACTGCAAGGGGCCATGGACCTTAACCAAGGACTCAGCACCCTGAATCTGACAGAGGGGAAAGTAGGGAAAACACTGGAACTCAGAGGACAGCAAAGGCCTTTCTGAACAGGAATCTAAGTGTACAGTCATTAAGCCCAACAATCAACAAGTGAGACCTCATAAAACTAAGAAGCTTCTGTACAACAAACGACACTATCATTTCAGTAAAGAGACAACCTACAGTATGGAAAAAACCTTTACCAGCAATACCTATGACAAATGGTTACTATCTAGCACACACCAAGAACTCAATATATATATATATATATATATATATATATATATATATATTCAAAAATCCCCACAAAAATCCCCACATATAACCCTTTTTAAAAATGGAGCAATAAAACACAAATGGCTGATAAATACTTAGGAAAATGTTAACCATTTTAGTCATCAGGGAAATGGAAATTTAAAACACTTTAGATTTCATCTTACTCTGCTAAGAAAGGCTAAGATCTAAACACCAAGCAGAGACCAGTGCTGGTGAGGATGTGGAAAGAGGTGAGTTTCATTCATTGCTGGTGGGAGTGGTGCAGCCACTATATAAATCACTTTGTGGGTGCCTCAAAAACCTAAAAATCAATCAATCATATGACCAAATCATATCACTCTTGGGCATATACCCAAAAAACTCCATATCCTACTACTGAGATACTTACTCATTTATGTTCATTGATGCCATTTTCACAGTAGCCAGGAAATGAAAACAACCTAGATATTCATCAACTGAAGAATAGATCATAAAAGTACAGTGCATTTACACAATGGAATATTGTTTGCCTGTCAAAAAAAACCAAAATTATAAAATTCACAAGTAAATGGATGGAACTTGAAAGAAGCAATCTGAGTGAGGAAACCCAGACCCAAAAAGACAAATGTCACCTGTTCTTTCTCATACCTGGATGCTAGCTTTGAATTCTTATACGTACATGTTTCAAATGGAAAACCCAGAGAGGTCAGAAAACAAATGGCCAAAGGGGAGTAGGGCTTCATGGTAAGGGAGCTAGAATGCAGTGTTATAAAGAGGGGAGGGAATAATAAAGTAGGAATGGTTAATTGAGATGGGGAATGGTGGGGCAGGGCAGACAAGGGTGTATGGAGAGGGATCGCTAATACTAAAAGCTTTTAGAACAAGCCATAGTGAAGCCCAGCACTACAGAAGTTTCTTAAAGTATACAAATACATATTGCAAAAGGTTGAAATGGGAAACCTTATAGCCAGGGACATTGCCCCTACTAGGCACCACAGGCTAGCAATACAGAAGTTCGATGAGAGTGACGCACTCCCTCTTTTGAAGCTGTTAACTAGGGATTCCATGGACCTTCAAACAATACTTGGTCATTGCCCCTGCTCTTTGTTGCCCATGAGAACACAATGGTAAGACCCCATTGCCAAAGACACTGCACACATGAGTCATAGGAAAACATGGAGAAATCGAGCTAGCATTGACGTCAAAGTTTCCTGTCTACTGGCCAGTTTTCATAGTGCTGGAAAGGACTATGCATGCTATAAGAAGAAAATGAATGAATCACTAACCTTACCCAGCTGTGAATCCAGCCTGCCTCACCAACAACTGAATTGGCAAGATATGATCTCTGATGCAACAGTGGCACAAATGTGCGAGTAACCAACCTCTAATTGGATTTAAAGTCTGCTTCAAAGGACACAGCCCATACCTGACCTGGATATCAGGCCTGGGAACATGTAGCCAACAGGCCATATGGCATAAAGGAGAGCCTAATACTGTTATTCTGATAAACAGATATGTATTAAAGCAACTCTTAACAACTAATTGTTAAAAAACATAAATTAATGTATCTCTCAACTTTCACCAGAGAAGTTTCTTTATGTAGCAAATAGTGATTAACATAGAATCCCACAACTAGCTTATTCTTGAATAGGAAACTTATAGCAACTTCTGCCTCCAAAGGTTCAAAGCTCATTGCAGAAGAAGGAGTAGAAAGACCGTATGTAAGAGCCAGGGGTGGTAGATTATCACAAGGAAACACTTTTCCAGACTGCTGGCAGCTATGTGCATGAACTCACAGCATTGTTGACAGTATGCACAAGTTCCATATAAGGTCAAGCCTGATAACATTCCAGCATAAACATGGGGAAGTGGAAAAGAAATTTGAACCTTTCCTGAGGAACTATTGGAAACCTATGGCTACTGGAAAGGAGAGAGTCAGTCTCTTTTAAGAGCATGACTCTTGATAGGTTAATCAGGCTCTAGTAGGTGGATCCACACTGAAGAACATCTGGAGACACAAATTCGACCCTATAGGCCTTTGTATACATGATACAGGATATAAAATCAAGTATATCAAATTGGGCAAGGAATAATAAGGGATGCATATAAGGGAGGTCTAAATACAATAAAAATATGTTTATTGGAAAAATCCAGTTAAAAAAGAATAAAGTAAATTCTTCACTATTCTCAGGATGCATCATAATTTGACAAAATATTCATCAAGAAAAATTTTAAACTGTGTTCTCTGTTCTGAGACTCCAAGTTACTGCTACACAACACCTCTCAAGTTGTTTGAAGATAGCTATTGAAGTAACAGCATGTGTGAAAATGCACCTAATGCTTCTCAAAATACACCTAATACTTCCCTATTTTTAAAAGTTGGGTATTTAATCAGTTACACTATGCAAAATAAAAAATTTGCTGGAGTTAAGAGATCGTCAAAGGTGAAAATGATCTGAAACACAAGCAACAAAAAGAAAATTGAACAAACCATGTGGTCAACAACCAAATGCTTTCACCACAACAATTTGGAGCTAACATCAAACACAGATGATGCTAACTAGATGTGAGAGTTGCCCAAGCTTAAAAGAGGCTGACTAGAAAGATCCAAGATGACAGTAAGAGAAGAAAGGGAGAGAGAGAGAGAGAGAGAGAGAGAGAGAGATTAAAAAGAAGAGTAAAGTAGTAGCCCAAGAAAAACCTTTCTTCAGAAAAAAGAAATGATGAGAAAATTTGTCCATATGTGCCTCAGCTTGTTAGAAGTCATGAATATAAAATTCTACCTAAGTACAACTCTTAGAGAATGAATTATGAATTTTGGGCTCCCCAAATCCACATTTTAAAACTGTAATCTTGGGGGCTGGTGAGATGGCTCCACTGTTAAGAGTACTTGTTCTTCTAGAGAATCCTAGTTTGAATCCCAGTACTCAATACAACTGCCTGTAATTCCTGCTCCAGGAGATCCAGCATCCTCTTCAGGCCTCTGAGGGCACTGCTCTCTCTCTCTCTCTCACTCTCTCTCTCTCTCTCTCACACACACACACACACACACGCACACACACACACATACACTTTTTAAAAAATATTTTAAGAAAATATTATTTTAAATTTATAAAATTATTTTTTAAACTATACTCTCCGTGTAATAATATTTTAAATTAGGGCCTTGGGGAGATAATTAAAGTTAGATGAGGTTCCAAAGGTGGGGTCCTGGTCTTATGGGATGAATGTCTTTATAGAAAGAGACCCAGAGAGTTTACCCTCTGTTTCCTGTGACTTGAGGGCATAGCAAGAAGTAGTCCCTCCTGAAGGTTATATAAGAATTCTGCAGAAAAAATAAATGGACTGGTTCCTTGACACTGGACTTCCCAGCCTCCAAGACTATAGGGAGATTAATATTGCTTCTTTATTCACTCAGTCTTGTAGAATGTGGAACGCACCAGCACATCAGACCACGGAGTTTATTTACTTATTTCTTATATGTATAAACTACTAATTATAATTTCATTTTTAAATGTTGGTAAGGCTAGACATAGCAATACCTTATTCTACTGGTCCAAGCCGGACAACAGTCCAACATGGAGGTGGGACATGAGCACAAAACTTGAATCCCAGCCGAGGGTCCATTGGCAATTAATAGTTCTTTTTAAGGGTATGACACTGTGTAGGTCGACTAGGCTCCACAGCATAGATGTGCATCCAAGAGCATCTTGGATTAGACAAATTAGACTCGATGAGACTTAGAAAATAATAGAGGACATGAAGTGAGGGGATAAGGAAGGGGGAACGGATCTGAGGGGAGATAAGAGAGAGGATCTGAATAGATTAAAACACATTGTACGAAATTCTAAAATAATCAATTAAAATATTGCTTTAAAAATTAAGATGCAACAATGACTTTTTGTGTTTAACTCCTTGGCTCTATCATTTGCTAGCTATGTGCCCTTGGGGAAGTTTTCAATAGATCTGATTTCCATGTTTTCATCTATAAAAACCAATAGTACTTATCACCAAGAATTGCTATATGGATGAAACTAAGTGCAGTATATAAATAATCTAGTTGCTTTCGTTGGAAATTGTTTACTGAAGCATAGCAAATAACTATTCAGATTTGTGTAAACTAACAAGATAATTTATTTTATAATCATGGATTTCACTTTAAGAGCCTAAGAGTCACACATGTAGTGGGGGCTCCTGTGGAACTAACTCCAACATTTGAAGTGCTTTGCAGAGCCACAGTGGTCCTCTGAGCAGTTCTTTTCTCTCTGGAATTGCACATGCTCCAAACTCCAGCTCCTTCTGATACTGAATGCCACGTTTCCTTATGCCTATCTCCTTAGGCAGCAGAAGTTGCCCTCTCCCCGACACCCTGAGAAACATCTTCCAAGTTCAAGGGTAAATCATCACTGGCTAGTGATGGAATCTTTTTACCATTTCAAATTCTGAAACTGCATTTAAATTGGGTCAAGAGTCCATCCCTGGTCAAGCAACTATGTCCAAGGATACAGAGATGCAAAGTTGAATACAGCCAGTCTATTATCCTTGCAGTACCTGACAAAGTTCAGGTGCTCAATAAATGAATTTTATAGTTATTACTCCCCCAAATGCCAGGACAAATAAATACCATCCCATTCATTCAATAACCTTGCCTTCTGAAACATGTGAAATTTATCTCCCAAAGATAATTACAGAAAAACCTAGGGAAATGGGTTGTGTATCATTTTCTACAATACATTATTGAATTCCAAGGAATTTATTCCTCAGGATAAAACTAGGAGATTTGGTTTGATTAAATAAATTTCACACCCAAATTCAACCCCAAACCACTTAAACCTCAAGACTTTCATGAAATGCAAGTATTGAATGGGAGGTGAATTTCTCTTCCAAAGATCCTGGAAAGAACCCGTACTCAGCAGGTGCCATCGATAGGGCATGTCTTCCTGCTCTTTGTGAAAGGTTTTATTTGATAAACTTCTTATTTACTGGAGCAAACTGTAGAGAAAAATCTTTAGAGATGCTGTAGGACTGCTTAAACAAGACCAGATAAACTCAGCAGGAACAATATGCGACAAGAGTTTAATGTTGCTGGTCTCTCTTGGAAAAATCTGAACTTATGGTCCTGATGTCACCTGTTTAGGGATCACCACACATTAGTCTTAAATGTCAATGTCAGAAACCAAAGTCTTCTCAAGACGAGAATGGAGAGTGTTTATCCAAGAAGTATCTTTGCAGCCAGATGTGATCTGGATAAACAGTGAGTGTGTTATGAAAAGGACATTGTTCTTTGGGTTTCAGCAAATGTGATTCTAAATCTTGACTCTACCACTTACAAGTTGCATGATGTCAGACAAGCTACTTAATCTGTTTGTGTCTTATTTTAATGAAACAAAGAATTCCTTCACAGGTGTGTGTTTCTGGGTACTGAATAAACAGGTGGGTATTCTACCTACTAATTCATGAAGCAAAACCAACACAAATGTTTTAGGAAACCAGAAGGTAACATAAGTAAAGCAGGGCATATGTAAGACAAAAAAATGGTGATTATAATTATCTTGGATCAGCAATTAAATTCTATTTATTTTTAAATATTTATTTCGCTTTTACTTATGTGTCTGTGTCTGAGTATGCATATGCCACATGAGTGCAGTGCCTGTGGAGGCCACAAGAGGACTTCAGATTCCTAGCAGTTGGTGTTACCAGTAATTGTGAGCCACCTAACTCAGGTGCTAGGAACCTGCAAGAGCTGGAAGTGCCCTTAACTGCAGAACTATCTCTCTAGCCTTTCAAATCCCATTTCTGAGAACAAAATCTCATTCAGGTTCCATGTTTTGGACCTGTACCATGGCAGTCGGTGGACGTGAGTTCCTGCCTTCTCCATTGGAGTGCTCTCCTTTTTGCATCTATAACAGTGATTCTTCAAGGTAGGAGTTTTGAAAACCTTTAGGGGCATTTTGACTATATTGGCAGCTAGGGGGCAGAGAAGGCAGCCAAAATAGTGATTATCCCTCCCATGTCGTGAGGATAAAATGTTAAGGTCTTCTGAGCCTAGAACCCCCTTTTACTTTTTTCTTCTTTTGTTTTATTGCTTTTTGAGACAGGATCTCATGTCTAGCATCAAGCTCCCTTTGTAACTGAGAATGACTTTGAAATCATGATCCTCCTGCCTCAGCCTTCTGAGTGTTGGGATTCCAGGTATGTACCACAATATTCAGTTTTACATGGTCCTGGGGATGGAACCCAGACCCTTATTCATGTTAGGCAATCACTCTACCAATAAAGACATCCCCAGTCCATAAAGCCTCTTTCTGTTTTACACAAAGACATGCCTCTTTGTGTGTTTTATATAAACTGAATTCCCAGGAGTATAACTACCAGAGAAATTGGGGGCGGGGGGCTTTCTTTGGAACCCTCCCAGAAATTCATCATTGTTTTGGAAAACTACAGGAATAAGCAAATGAACTTAATGCTACTTGGGTATTTGTGTTAACAACAGAAACTAGTGTGAGGATTCTATATTCAATATGATTGATTTTCCCTGAAGGTGTATGTATTTAACTTTATTAGGTTTTATTATGCATTTGAATATTGAGATACATATTAATTGATTATAAATTGCTTAGCTGTTATATTTTTGCCTTTTACAGATAAAGAAACTTACTGCTTTTTATGAATAAGTAGATTATCTACAAAGCTTATTTGAGGATGGTGAAAATGATATCATAAACGATTCTTAATGAAAAATGTGTGGTGGAATTGCCAGGGTAAGAAAATGCTGATCTAGATAATGGCCTCAGAACCAGACCATGGAGGGTACCTTCAGCACCAAATGAGCTGCTCTCAAGACAAAAGTCTGAAAACCATGAAAGCAAAGGAAAATCATTCACAGGGTGATTATGGTTATTGTTGGAAGGTTTCCAATGAGAGAAAGTGCTGATAAGAACCTCAGTTCTCCCAGGAGAGTGTGCCACAAGTCACTTGAGGTTAGATACCTCAGTCTTTTCCTGCTTGCTTTTCTTTGAATGTTTCAGGTATGTGTATAATTTCCACACCAGTTTTAGTCTAAAAATTTTGCAGAATAAGACTTTATTTAGCTATCACCTTCTAAAGTAGTTGCAGTAATTAAAGGAAAACATATACTTAATTAAAGAAATCTGCTTATTCCTGGGGAGTAGAGCATAACTGCAATGTCTATGTTTAATGCAGATGTGCAGGTAATGATTTGTACAGCAGCATTCTGAAATCAGGACATAAATGGGAACTAACCCCTCACAAGGGCACAAAAACATTGGTTAGAATACTTTTCTTTTCTGCCCTATTATATTCATATGAGGTTCTAACATGTGCATGATAAGAGATGTTTTTGACTAATTTGGCAGTTATTTAGAAGAAGAACAGGATTGAGTTGTTTGTTGAGTTAATCATTCTTTTGACTCGAATGCTTGACATGTGGATGGATGGATTAGTTGGTTTGAGCAGAAAGGTCCTTTCTCTCAGCATTCCAACATACCATCAGTTAGATAAAAGCAACTGACTGAATGGGATCCAGATTGCTTCAGAAAGACCCGAGACCCTGTTCCAATGTTAAGTCTACCACCAATAGACTGTGTCTTTCTTTCTGGAGTAGACCTATAGAATTTTCATCTTAGTAAGTTCTGTAGATGATTTCCACACCCCTTAAACTTAATTATATGACAGAGTACCAGCTGGCAGGGTTTCCTGTCCTCCAAGCTTGATTATGACTTCAGTGAGCCTATTTTTTATGCCTTCCTTATTCTGACTGTGATAATTAATCTTGTTTTTCAAATTTATTGGATCTGGATTCAACTAAGAGGCATGCCTCTGGGCATGTCTGTGAGGAAGTTTACAGTTTAGGTTAATAGAAGGTAGAAGACCCACCATGAATGTGAGCAGTACTATTCCATGGACTCTGGCCCTGCACTGAGTAAAAACGAGAAACCCAAGCAAGCAGAAGTGTTCATCTCTCTCTTCTTCCTGACTGTGGGTGCAATATGACTTGCTGTCTCACATTTTGGCCCCTATGTCTTCCCTGCCATGGAAGATCCTACCCTTAAACTGTGAGCCAAAATAAACACATCCTTAAGTTTCTTTGGTCAGATATTTGATAACAGAGATGAGAAAAGTAACTAATACACTGGAGTGTTCCTTTCTTTACATAAAAAGAAAGTTAACTGTTCGTGAAAAGACAAATATATCACAAATACCTGTTAAAACTGCCTTTACTGAAGTCCAGACCTCAGCAGGCGAACTTCCACTGAGGAATCTCTGGGGATACTAATTTGACACAATAGACCTTAACACAAATGACAGAGTATCTGAATTCTAGTGGGGGGTCGGGGAGCCTATGGGAAGGTGCCAGCAAGGAAAGGGGTATAAAGATGATTACTTGATTGAGATGGTCTATATGAAATACACAAAAATTCAATAAAATTGTTTAAAAACCTCTCTTTACTCTAAAAGTCCTTTTTTGTTCTTCTTCTTATAAGATAAATTAAAAGAGAGTGGGAGACCTTCGAGCTCTCCCAGACCTGGCATGATTAATGCATCTCTCAGCTCTCAGCAAAGAAGCTTCCTTATGCAGCAGATGGTGATTAACTCAAAAACTCACAACTGGCCAATGTGCAGAGAACAAGAGACTACAGACTGCCTATCCCTAATAGGACACCTATAAAACTTCTGCCTCCCAAGGCTCAGGAATCATTTCAGAAAATAGTGCAGAAAAATTCTAAGAGCCAGAGGTGGTAGACGACCACAAAGAAATAGAGTTTTCCAAAAGCTGGGCAATTACCCATATGAACTCACAGTAGCAACGACAGCATGCATACCTGTAGGGCATAATGCAAGGTGGACCTTAGCCAGGTCACCTGCTATGAGGAATGGAGGAATGGCTCCCGTGGGTGTGGCGCTCTGCTCTGGCTTAGTCGGGAGACCAGCTTCTGCTCAGCATCTGGAAAGAACATGATCTACCTGGGGACAACTACTATTGGCTGCAGTGGAGACCCCACCCATAAGGCCATTGGCTAACCAGACCAATAAGACCCTTTGCACTTTCTTGAATAAACGGTGCTTGCAGCAGCTTGCCACTGCCTGCTTCTCACTCAGCCCCCAGAGTCTGTGTGTTGATTCCATGCCTACTCACCCTCCCCAAGGCGAAGACCCTTCGTCCCCCTCGGGCTGGCCTCAAGTACAGGGTTCCCCAACACATACCCAAGTTCCATGTAAGCTCAAGCCAGACAAAAATCCCAGCATAGACATGGAGAACTGAGTAGGAAATTCCCAAACACAACTGAGAAACTACTGGCAACCAATGACTGCTGGGAGAGAGTCAATCTTGTTTAAAGGTTAGACGTTTGGTAGGTTGACTAGGCTCCAGTGGAGGGACCCACACCAAAAGGCATTTGGAGACAGAAATTTGAATCTATAGGCACATATATTATGTATATGAAATTAAGGAAGAAGATAGTATGAGGTGCAGATACCAGAGAGGATTTAAATACAACTAAAATACTTCACATGAAAAATCACAAACTCAATTAAAAAAAAATAAAAATATACTGCATAAAATTCACAAAAATTCAATTAAAGAAAACTTCATTTTCAAAGATAATGATCCAATTAAAGTGCTATGAGTCTCGTGAACATGACAGCCCTCTCAGCTCTGCTAACTTCCCAGTCTGATCATCTAGGATCAGGTCACTTTCACTTCTACATAAATTCCCTAACAAGACATTAAGACTTACAATGGTTTGTGTGCATCATTAATACGAGAAAAAAGCAAGTACACAGAGAAAGGAGGCTTAGTAAGAGAAAAATCAGTCTCTCATACAAAGCTTTTAAAATATAATAACTATACTCTTTCCTGAAACAACCCATTTTGGTTGGACTTGAGGCAAAATGCCCTCAAGTTGACTCCCCTGCTCCCGGTCCCTGCTCGTAAGTCGCATCACCACCATCCTGCTTTAATCAAACTCTACCTAGTTTCTACCCATCGTCCTCTGTTGGTCCCTGTGGTAAGTGATTCACAAACTTCATAGCAATTACATGACCATTTAAAAAACTGAACTCTTGTTGGGTATAATGCATGATGGGCTTAGCTAGGCCACCTGCCAGGAGGAATGGCTCTCGTGGGTGTGGTGCTCCACACCGGTTGGTTGTGGAGCCAGTTTCTGCCCAGCACCTGGAGGGAACCTGATCCACCTGGGAGCAAACTGTGATTGGCTGTGGTTGAAACCCCACCCCATAAGGTTTTTAGTTAACAAAACCTTTAAGACTCTCTGTTTTTCTTGAATAAATGAGTTTGCAGCAGACCACCACTGCTGGCTTTCTGCTCAACTCCCAGAGTCTGTGTGTTGACTCTGCACCTACTCACCCCCCCAACAGCAGAGACCCTTCGGTCCCCCTCTGGCTGGCCCTGAGTGCTGGGACCCCCCCAACAAACTCTGAGGCACAGAGCAATGGAGTTTTCCACCCTGCCACCCAGGTAGCCAAGGGCTCAATTTGAATCTCTGACCAGATTTGTTCTCACCCCTCAATTAACTGCCCTGCATCCAAGTTCTCTTCTTCTACCCATAACTGAGCTCTCTTGTGTTTCCTTTTGCCCAAGTTCTGACCTTAATAAAATACCTGGAAACCCCAGTCACTTGAATACTGACCCTGTTCCAAGATGCTGTAGCTCACAGGAAGGTACACAGTGTACATGGTACGTGAATAGCCTCCAAAAGACTCAAGAGTCCAGAACTCAGGGCAACAGGAATAATGTGGTAGTCACCATAACCTCACTCTGATTTCTGACTTCCACTAGGCCAAGTTACACCTACTCCCAAGCAAATGCCATCATTGACTGATTGATTCTGTGATATAGGTTTTTCAGGTTTAGCTTTGCCTTTAACTACCAAAGGTAATGATAGAGGTATTTGGGGAGTTCTAAAATGTTTGCATTGCTGATCATGTGGCTTCCTCTTAAGGGATCACACCTCTCATTAGTCATCTTGTCTAGAAAAAGAGCAGTCTTTTAAAAATCTCATTTCACTATTTATACAGATATTTAACTATCACACTCCGAAAAGGAAATCAGTAAAGTACAAATTTCTTCCTCAAGGGGATTTACTTAGTGAACTACCGCAAGACTTCATTATTAAAGTGGCCTTATCTTTAAGCCAATCGCATGTCATAGACCCCAGGAACAACAGAATAAATAGGTTTCCTAGGATATTTTGAAGTTCAATTATTTATTTAAGGTGGAATCAATATTTTGTGTTAATACTGAATAAAGAAAAATGTCTTCATAAAAATACATCCCTGTCAGAGAACCTCAGCATTTCTGGACCCACTCTTGGTGGTATGACTTGTGTCATCTGCCTGTGACAGTATAGGGCAGCGCAGGTTTCAGTGATTCACTGTCAACCACCTGTTCTCTGCACAGGAAACACTATGAGTCAAAATTTCAAAACCTGGGAAAGATTCTGTCCACAGGCCTCGGCTTTAAAGCCCACATAGTTTAAATTTTTTAAGAATTAATGTCCTGACTTGGGGAGATAGTTCAGTCAGTGAAGTACTTGCTTTGCAAGCATGACACAGATTCCATCACTACAATGCATGTAAGAAGTGTGGGGTTAAGGTGACACACAGTTGCAATCCCAGTGCTGGGGATGGAGAGAGAGTAGGTTCCTGGGTTCACCGAATAGCCAGAGTAGCCTACTTGATGAGTTTCAGATCAAGGACAGAGCCTGTCTCAACAGAAATGATGGAAAGTGTTTGAGGTCCTGGTATCCAAGATTGTCCTCAGGCCTCCACATGCATGTTCCCACACATTTTTGCATACTCACAGCCATGCATACACAGGACAAAAAGAATTAATTTCCCATATTGAAGTGTTCATTTCTTGAAAAGAAATATAGAATCAGTAACTGTGGACATGAACTCCCACCTGCCTGTTATCAGTGCTGGCAGAGAACATCTCACATCCTGGTGCTGAAATCAGATGCAGGCTTAGGGGATGACATATGCATCTGGAAATTTTTCTCATTGAAAAAATACTTTATAGTGGCCTACAAACATGTAAGCATTACTTTGAAATATGTAATGTATGATATTTAATGTGTGATGAGTTTTAAATGAGAGATTAGTAACAATGCAATATATGAACAAATGTCATGGCAGTTTCTGTAAGTTCTCTTCCACTTTTCCTGTCTAACCCACTCCTGGGACCATCCTGTCTTGGCCTCTGTGATCAGAGCTTATTTAAATGATTTCTCCACATATCTTCTCTTTCTCAGGTGAACTGCACACCATTCAAGCGGCTATCCCAAAGCAACAGAGATGAATGAAATTCACTAGGATCACTGGAGTCAGAAATGGGACACCAAATGAAACACAGGGACCACATGGTACTGGAGCCTCTTCTACTACAATCCCTCCTCCCCCAAGAGCAAACAAAACCTGCCCTGATCTCTCAGGTTGCTCCAGCTTTGGCAAGCTCCCAAGTCTCAGGAAAAACTGTAGGACAGAAGACACAGGTCTTCGAGGCTGGCTGCTTCTGGGAGCTGTCCACCAAGCCTGTGCTGAAATCAAATGCTGGTTGGGGCTGTGTCATGAATGCTCTGGAAATGTTTGTTCATTGAAAAATCATTTATATTGTCCTAACAAACACACATGATAGCTTGCAATTATATATGTAATGTGTGATATATTTAATGTGCAAACAGTTAAAATCGGAGATTAATAACAACTCATTATAAAAGACAAATGTCATTTAATCTACACTTCTTGAATGTTGAACTCAAATAAGGCTTCTGAACTTTGAAGAACCAGCATGAAGGGGAACCATGAACAATGTGACTTTAAGAACAAACTAGAAAAGTAAGCCAGGCATTCAGCAGAAGCATGACTTCTTCTGGCACTAGTATCAAGTTTCTCTTGTCCTTAGAAAGGGCAAAGGAATGCAATGAATTATGTCCTTGTTAAAATTTTTAATGCAAAACTGAGTGCCAGTTTCATTATGCTTTTTCTTCTGTTTGAATACAGGTAAGTGGGTTCTTCCAACATGATTAGTAAAAGCCCAGTTAAAGCAAGAGACAGAGAAGAAGATTCAATCAGATATGGTCCAGATTGGTTCTTCTCATTTAAAGACAGATGGTTTTAGAGACTGGTGGACTAGGCAAGCACCTTTTGGATTGAGCCTTGCTATGAATCTGCTCTTCTCTTACATTTTCTCTTCTCTTAATTACCCTCCCATGCTCATTTTCTTTTGTCCTTAGATAGCAGAAAGGGCATAGGTTTTAAGATATAATTGAATGACAAAACCTAAGTGCTTATTCATCAATGACTAATACAGCTTGAAAAAAGTATTACCCTTTCTTTCAGATGTGCTACTTGTTAGCTGTGTTACTTTAGCTGCATTACTTAACTTTTGTAAAGTGAAGGAGTAACAGATGTGAAGGATGACTTGCAGGAGATTAGATTAGATCCATGGGGTAGAGTACAGTGCTACTGTGTGATTTAGAAAATTAGAAAGAACACAGTTCTAGAAGAGAGGGCAATAAATTTGTTTTAGGAAATGTCAGTACCTGGTTCTTGTAAAACTTTTATAAGCAGGGGTCTTTCAGAAAGTTAGAGATGTGATACCTAAGCTCAGAGTGATGTGGGACTTACAGTATGGATTTGTGAATCATGATTCATTTCTTAATGATTAGTTAAGGTCGAGAATACATAAAATGACGCAGAAGAATGGAGTGGAATAAGAAAAGTAATGAACTGAAGGTGAGACTTGAGGTGACTAACATTTGAAGTTTAAAAAAAGCAAATAAAACAGAGAAGTTCAAGGAACTCTAGGAGCACAGGGCCACCAGAAATAAGGTGGAGTCAAAAGCTTCAAGAAATAAAAAACTGAGGCTAGAGAGGTAACTCAGTGGTTAAGAGTACTGGCTGTTCTGGCAAAGTACCTGGGCTCAGTTCCCAGCACCCACATGGTAGCTAACAATCATCAGTAACTCCAATTTCATGGGTCCAAAACCTCTTCTGACCTCTGTGGGCATTGCAAGATGCCACTGCCCTTATAAACAAGCAAGAAAAACACTCATTGACATAAAACATAACTAAATAAATAATTTTTAAATTAAACAAGAATGATCAAAAGTATTAATGTAGCTTTAAAAAGAATTGAAATAATCTAGTGGAATAGAACTCTCAAATCTGGACTTAGAGAGATGGCTCAGTGGGTAAAGTGCTTGCTTTATAAGTATGAGGACCTGAGTGTGGATCCCGAGAACCCAAGTAAAGGAAGGTGCTAATAACACACTTCTGTGATTCTAGTGTTCAGACAAAGGAATGGAGGGAGAAACAGGAGAATCTCCAGAATCTCTCAGGCCAGCTAGCCCACAAAATGCAGAAACAAATGATAAATAGTCTATCTCAAACAAGCTAGAAGGCAAGGACAGACACCTGAGGTTGTCCTCTAGTCTCTACATGTGCACTGTGGCATGTTCATGCATATGTACACATTATGGACACAAAAGCAATTAATTAATTAGCTTACATTTCTTACAATGATCACAATAACTCACCTTCCTATTAAATGTCTTCCTTGCCTATCTCATTCTTTCAATTTCCACATTCCTCTTATAGAATTCACCTCCTGAATAAAATACTTATATTCAAGGCTTAGTGTGTGGCTCTGATTTCAAAGAAAGTCAAACTGAATGGAAAGAGAAGAAAGGAAAGGAAAGAAAAGGAAAGGAAAGGAGGAAGGAAGGAAATAAGGAAGGAAAGAAGAAAGGAAGGAAGGAAGTTAGTTGTTTGGTACTGCTGAGTTATAGAAGTCAGCTCACAAGGGAGAACTCTACCTGCCCATATTCCCAACTCCCTGTTTTCTGACACCCATGCCTATCACACACTGCTCTCCCCTAAGATAATGATTTCTAGACCTTTGGGCAAATAGCAGCTAAAATTTGATTTTTGACCAAACACGGTACTAATATGCCATGGATATCCCAAATCCACCTTTAATATTTCAGGCATCAGACAAAGGTGAGCCTTTTACTAGACAGAACACCTCCTTTGATGATTGTGGTCAGCAGGAGAGTGAAGCTCTGAAGAGTAAGGCAGAAGAGGAAGTGTGGCAGGGAGCTGCTCCCATCTAGAGCCCCCATGGAGTAGTAAGTACACATCCCAGGAAAGATTCCATGGCATTCAGTCATACAACAGGTGATGACAGTAAGAGCTTTGCAGTGTTCTGCTCCCACCTAACACACTCCATATGTGCTCTGGCAGAGTTTCTCACTGCCTTTTGCAACCCTGTATAGGAGGCATACAGTGAAAATCCACCACACTAATTGAGTTAGATGTTTATCGCTCTCTTGCTATACAGATCAGCTTGCACAACTCTAGTTGTGGTGCTGGTAGTGCTGGGTACCACTTGTTGGATGCTTGATCTTGATTCTCAACTCAACAGGTTCTGTAATCAAATAAGAGTCTTACCTCTGGGCGAGTCAAGGAGGGCATTTCCAAGAAAGATTAAGTGCAGACAGCTTTTGTTGGACATCCTCTCGTGTAAGCCAATTGAGTAAGTTCCCTTTGATAATAAATACTCATTCTATCAATTATGTTCCTTTAGAGAACCTTACCTAGTGCAGCAATTAATGACAGAAAGCCAAATAGTTTAACTGTCCTGCCCAACATAAATACCCAGCCATTGACAATGCTGGAACTTGATCTCATAAGCCAGCATTTATTCCATGTTTTTCTGCTTCTACTACTTAATAAGACATTAAACCTAGAGACAAGCAAGACTCATGCTAAATTAAGACAACTGTATATGAGTACTAAAAGCTATCTTCCCCCCTGTAAAATTTGGAATTCTCATAGGTCACTCTGAATTTAAACCGTGTAAAATAAGGTCTCAATCTATAGGCCATAATCATGAGCCTATGGCAGAGCCTAAAGGAGGCTTGGCTTTCCAAAAGCAGATCAGTCACTTCTGATAACCAGTTACAAACAAGTAATCTTGCCTGTTTGCCCAAGAATATCTTAGAAATAGAATCATCATTTATATTTTATCACAGCATGAAAACTTTCGGCTGTCTTACAGGCTGCACCTGGTCTATTAAATTTTCTAGAAGGTCCCAATGGAATCCAAAGAGTAAAGGAACTTTAACTCCCCAACCACTACCTTCTCTCAGCTCTGTCAATCCACTTTTGATAATTATTATGTCTAAGCAAATCCAATAGTTCTCCAAGCATTTTCCGATCAGATGAAGTCCAATTCCAGTCTTCCCATTTGGCTTTGAAAGGTGCAACTCAGTGTAAATCAAAACAGGGATCTCAACTTCCCTTCCTTTTCCCTCACACAGAGAAACACTTTCTGCCTGACCTTTAAGCATTTCCTTTCATTGCTCTCCCAAATGACCTGTTCAGAGTCTTTTATTCTTGTTTGATGGAGATTAAGAAGATTCAGTTCCGGTAATGATGAGATGGCTCAGCAGTTAAGAGCATTTGCCACTCCTACAGAAGATTCAAGTTCTATTCCTAGCACCTATGTTGGGTACCTCACAACCACCTGTAGTTCCAGCTCCAAGGGATCTGATGCCTCCTCTGGCTTCTTCAAGCACATACATGGTATACACATACACACATCACCACCACCACCACACATCTTTTAAAAAATGAAGATCTAATTCAGTATTTTCTGCAATTAGCACCTGACTCACACAGAACTGATTCCTGTTGAGACAAAGGTAGGCTATAGGCTGCAATTACTGCCCTTTCTCATCTACTGTGGGTCAGATTCAGGCAATATCTAGACTTTGGGTAGTTCCTGGAAGCCAAGAGACCTAGTTCTGCCCTCACATGCCCCCAGACTCCCAAGATGAAAGTTGCAAAGTTCTTCCTCATTGCTCACTATTCCCCCAAAAAGTGTCTTAGAGCAGACGCATGAATTCTGCAACTCTACACATTCTCAGTAGCTGTGGAGGAGGGCTAGCGTCCCCTCTTATAGGAACTCACCAGTCTACAAATATCACTCTCATTTGGCTAGGAACAAAACGACGTCAGAGGAGTTGAGGCTGAATGCCTCCTCTGGCTATCCCACTCATAATTCACATCCTTCCCTCTGTTAGGACCTCATTTTAAATAAGCTAAAGGAGATCCTGGGACTTCTGTTGTTTCCTGTTGTCCTCTTAAGTCCAGGGAACCATGTCCATCCTTTCCTTTAGAATATGATGTCATTTGTTACCTGCTCTTCTCAAGGTTGAAGGTTTATATAAAATTCTAACATGAAGATAATGTTTTCTTTAAGTCCTGTTAGCAAAAAATTTATATTTATAAATATATAAAATGGAATAGTCATAAAGGGAATGCTACTCATTAGGTAAAAACCATAAAGAAAAAAAGTTAAGCTTTAAAATCAGTTAACAGTCTGTCAAATGCATCCTGAGGGCTTTTGATACACCTAAGTGATCCAGGAAATGATGTTTGAGGCAGGTAAAGCCTAATAGAAAGGAGGTGCTGCTTCGATCAGAAGTCGCTAACACAGTTTGCCTTTTTTAAGATTTATTTTATTTTTAATTATGTGTACAAGCGTGTGTGAGCACATAATCGTGGTGCCCTTGAAAGCAGCACTGTTGCAGCATTTGTGTGTATGCATATTCATGTGTGCAAGTGGACATGCGGGGAAGTGTGTGTGCACGCATATGCACATGTGTGTGAAGGCCTACCTGTGTTTGCAGGACGGAAGTCAGCCTTGTCTGTCAGGCCTCAAGTACTATCTACCTACTGTAGTTGTTTGTTTGTATGTTTGAGACAGGGTCTCTCACTGACCTGGAACTCACTAAGTAGACTAGGCTGACAGACCCATGGACCCACCTCCCCATCTCCCAATGCTGGAACTACAGACACATGTCATCATATCTGGCTTTTTCTATGGGTTCTGTGGCTTGAACCCAGGTCCCCATGTTTTCACTTTACTGACTGAGCCGTCACCTGAGTCCCATTGCCACTGATCTTGTATCTCAATTTTAAGAGCTGGTTGATTTTCACTGAATCTGACTTGCTATCTGTGCTTATACTCTAGAGTGTTCTTGGTTCTCCCACATGTGAGAGAAAAGAAGCTTGTTTTGAGACATTTTGTGGCTAGAACTGCACCAGATTTTGTGCACTTTCTCGAAGCCATTTTCATCCTGCAAGTATTTCAGGCATTTCATATTTGTGCATGGGCCTCATCAGAAATAAAATGCAAACTCTAATTTTTTTTGGTTGTTGAACCCAGCACTAGGAGCAAGTCAAGAGGGTGACTATAAAGCATGTTTTATTTATACTTAAGATTAAAAATATATTCCCACAAGTGGAGGGTGGGGTGCAATACAAAGCAAAGCATTTCTACAAGCCAAACGGAAGCTATATACTACAACTTTACAGCTTCCTCGTCAAATGAGACAGTTTAGTTTTGCTTCTGAGATGGTGAATATGGTTAACAGGCTGAGGGGTGGGCTGTTTATTAGGAATAGGAGTTACCTAGAAACTTCTACATTGTCACAGATATGAGTCCCTGGAAGATCATTGAGGGCCATGGAAATAGTAGTCAGCCTGGGGTTCCACTGCCTGGAAACTACTCAGTAAAACTACACTGGATGCAGAAAAGGAATGTTGTGGACATTCCTTGCCTCAGGAACCATTCTCCATTCTTAAAGTGGTACAGTGTCAATGATTTCACTGGTCATAGGATCAGTATTCAGTTTAATTTATTAACATCTTCTGAGTCTACAGTGGGCAAAAGAGAAGTAAGGAGAAAAAGAAAGTAGCTTCAGTCCTTATCAGCAGGTTGTGAGCAACTTAATTACATTATTAGCAATGCTCAGGGCAATTAAGTTGATGTTTAGTATAAATGAGGCCAAAGTTTGTGGAACCTTGCTTTAAACAAGTGCCCTCCAATAGAAACATGACCTGTGCCATTCACCAATTTTAACTTTTCTCATAGCCACATTAAATAAAGTAAAAAGAAACAATGTTAATAAGGTAGTTTATCTAACTCTAAAATTAGCACATTGACAGTAGTCAATATCAAAATTATTTACTGGGTAGTGTGCATTCTTTTTCTCCCCACACTAAGTGCCAAAAATATGGTACATATGTGTTAGGGAGATAGCTGTCAGTAAGGTGCTTACCTTTCAAGCTTCAATTCATAGACTCTACATTTAAAAAGCTAGATGTGAGGTACAATTTACTAATTTTACTAATATATGTCATTATAAGTTGGTTTAATATTAAGTCCATTTATCAGAATAGTAGTAGTAGGTTCTCCCCTGTGGCTTACAATCTATCTAGCCATAAATTTTTGGCCCTGATAATGGTGTCAGGTATGGGTTTCATCCTGTCGAGTGAGCCTTAAATCCAATCAGAAAGTGGTTGATTACAGTTGTACCATCAAGGCACCAATGGTCATGCTCACAGGGCTCACAACTGGGTAAGGCTGATGGTTACTTTTCTTCTCTGGTAGCATGCATAGCACCTTCTAGCATTATAAAAGCTAGTCAGTAGGGATGAAGATGAAGGTTCTAAATCACTGCCCACTTGATTTCTCCATGTTCTATGACTCAAGTACGTGATATATTCTGCAATAGGGTCATATTATAAAGTTTTAGAGGGCAGCCAAGAGTATTGGCAATATCCTGTAATGTTTGGGGTCTATGAGACCTCACTGGCCAAAAACACTGAAAGTGGTAACCCATTCCTGGTACTAGGCTTTTTATTTTTTAATCCACGGTGTCCAGTAGGGGCATTACTACCCCATTATAGAATAAGTCAGATGTGATGGCACACACTTATAATCCCAACACCGAAGACATAGAAAGGTGAATTCCTGGGGTTCACTGGCCAGACAGTCTAGCCTACTTAGCAAGTCCCAGGTCCGTGAGAGACCCTGTCTCATAAAATGTGTAAGTAAAAAATCCAGGTATTTTAGTACATGTCTGTAATCTAGGGGTGAATCCTGGGGTTCTCTGGCCAATGGCCTTACCTAATCAATGAGTCCCAGACCAGTGAGAGACCCTGTCTAGAAAAACAAGGTAGATGGCTCTTAAGGAAGGTCACTTGACTCATGTTTCAACATGCACACACACACATGCATGTTCACCAACATACATGACTATGCTTACACACATAGGGCCAAATGTGAGCTGAATCTTGTCCTTGGTTCTAAGGATAAAATGTCAGGTACAACTAATGAATCTTACTACTGAGTCTATACATTTATCTATTGAGTTCCAACTCATCCCAGCCTACTACTTTATTCCATTATGAGCTGATCTTATCCTAGTAGTTCTCTATTAACCATGGATCCATTTTCTTATTTACAGTTACTTATAGTTAACAATGCTCTGAAAATATTAAACAGCAAACTCCAAAAATAAGCCACTTGCAATTGTTGAATTGTACACCATTCTGAATACTACTGTGAAATCTTGCAGGATCCCACTCTGCCATGTCTGGAACATGAGCTATCTCTTTATCCAAAGTATCTGCACTGAAGAAGCTGCCCTCCCACTAGTCATCTCAAAGCCATCTTATTTATCATATCAACTGAAATGACATCACAGTTCTTATACAGAGGGTTTGGTTCTGTCCCTGATTATAGGCATCCACTGGAGGAGTTAGAATGTATCCCTTAAATTAGAAGGACTACTATAGTTAAATCTTCAGCAACCCTATATCCAAATATGGACAAATTATGAAGTTCTAGGAGTTAAGACTTCAATGTATGAATTTCAAATGCACTCAATTCAGCCCAGAGAATGGACACACATATGGCATGCACGAAATCAGCTTTAATGGCATCCCTAAAAGATAGAAATGGAAATTAATTTTGTTCCTATGGCCAAGAAGAGATTATGAAGTTCAGAGAAATGGAGAGATTAAGGGACTCCAGTCTCAGGTCTCCTCAATGGACACATTCTCTCTTCTTTCGGAGCAATTTGTCTCTGTTCTGCCATTACTTCTGCTATTTCAACTGCCATGGAGATGTCAAATTCCTAAAGATTTTGACCTCCACTAGCCCAGGTATCAAGTTCACAGACAGTCCCTGAAGCATTTGTCAGCCTCTTCTGGCAGAATGCTGGCAGTAGAGCTGGCGCTGTGATCAGAGCGTGGTCTAACACTTAGCACTATGCTCAGTCCATTCATTCTGCCTCCTTCAGCATCCGAGAGGTGTCAGCAGCTTTAGGAGAAGAGAACCAGCAGCTGACACTGTAGGAACCTAAGTTCAATACATTTTCAAATAGAAGGACAAACTGCCTATCAACTCAATCCCACTGAAAGGCTGCTAATTATCATATATGTCTGCATCTTCAAGAATCTCTATGGGCTCCAAATTTAATTGACTGAGGCAGTATTTACACATCGGATATAATACAGTCACCAGAAGATCTTCCCTTAATCTATTGTTAGAGCAAAATTATTCATTTTAAAATATGCCTGCACAAGAGAGTGGGGATGTTGCCTTAAAGAACATGCAGAGCTTAAGTGGCTCTACAGAAAGCTCATATAAATGCATGACACATAACCATCACTCCCAGAGATGGACCAGAGAAACATGGATACTCAGACAGCTCAGCTGAAAGCTAGAAGCAGAAAAAGGCCTTTTGCCAAAGCTCACTGCCCACAGGCTGTGGCACAGACATGCTGAAAGGGAGCCAGGATGCAGAAGAGCTTCCTCACCTCCGCCCGCTCCAGCTTGAACACTTTGGCTGCATCACTCCATTTTCTTGACTCTCTCTTTCCTTGGTCGTAAAGTAAGAGGCAGGATTTAAAGATCTGCATGTTCTTTCTTGTTCTAATATTTTGCTTTACGAAGAAATCAGACAAATAAATTAGCAGCACGCTCTCTAAATGAACAGCAGGCTCCAAAAAGACACGCAGTATCTAGGCTGAAAGACACTGAGTCTCTGAAAACACCCCTCTCACAGTGCTGCGTTAGCACCTCAGAGACAAGCAGAAGGTGGAAGTAGAAAGATTACAGGGTATCACGCAGCACTGGCCCTGATGCTTCAGAGATTACCTGAGCCAGCAGCTCCTCAGCCCCAGCACAACTGAGACAGTCAGATATGAAGGCAGAGCAGGATCTGGTCCATCTGAGAGAGAATGGGGATGCTGGGAAAGACAAGACGTGGTCAGTAAAAACAAAACCTATTCAAAAACCTAAAGAGTAGTTAGTTATTCAAGGATCTGAACCCCAGAAGAACAGAGCTTACAACCAATAATGAAATCTATGCTAAGGCTGAGGTCTGATGACCCAGTGAAGTGTTTACCTTACAAGCATGAAGACCTGAGTTCCTTCTCCAATATCCATGTTAAGAAGAAAGCTGGGTATGATGGCATATGCTTGTAATTCCAGCCCTGGGAGGCTGAGACAGGAGGATTCTTGGAACTTGCTAACTGAAGTTGAGGCATTCCAGGCCAATAAAAGACTCTGGCCCCAAAACAAGGTCATGGAAATTGAAGAATAACAGCTGAGATAATCCTCTGGCCTCCATATGCCTGTACACACATGTGCACACCTGCCCACTCACACACAGATGCAATGCACAGACACCCACATGAACACACACACACATGCACACACACATACACATACACATACACCCCTGTGCTAGAGATAAGCTGGCCAGAAAACCTGTTTTATTTAGCTTTTGTACTATTTTTCTAAAACATACTAACCTTCTGGCCTTAAAAAATTGAGTGGCCTTTTTATACAAAATATGGATTTCTAGCCCTCTTGAAATTAAAGTATTTGTCAATAGTCCATCTACATGCTTAGTCTGATCATCGGTATCTCTTGCTGAAGAGTTTATTGATCGGCCTACCAAATATGTCATAGTTTCAGCCCTCAGCTTCATGACTAATGTCTGCTCTTTCCTCTTTTCTAGAAATAGAGTAATGGTCAATCATAACAGTCTTGTATTTGGATATATGAGCATGAGTTTTGTTTCTTCCAGGCTTTAGCTTCTCAAACACTAAACACAGACCAGAGACCACATCCATCAGTCATGCAAGAAGAAAATTGGAAGCAAACTGAATGGAATTATTAGATAAAGAGTGGCAGATCTATGCTGTGGAATACTATGCAACTACTGAAAATAATCAGACCTTCATCAATCCTAGAGAAGAAGCTACTATTGACACTTTCCTAAACTAGTCTAATTTCCTAATATATTCTGAGTAGCTATCCTTACATTCACAGAAATGTGTAGTTCTCATCACTCATCAAACATGCTTCTTTTTACTGGATATGGTGGTACATGCCTTTAATCCAAGTTCTCAGGAGGCAGAGGAAGTAGCAGATTTCTGTGAGATGGAGGCCAGCCTGGTCTACATAGTGAGTTTCAGGCCAGGAAGAGCTACTGCAAAATCCTGTCTCAAAACAAAGAGAAAAGAGGAAGGAAGGAAGGAAGGAAGGAAGGAAGGAAGGAAGGAAGGAAGGAAGGAAGGAAGGAAGGAGAAAAAGAAAGGGAAGAGAGAGAAAGGAAGGAAGAGAGGGAGGGAGGGAAAAGAAGAGAAAAGAAAAGCTTCTTTTTGCAACAGATGGAGACTATTACTAAGTTGCCTGATCCAAATGCAGACAGTAAGTGACTGTGTGGTGTCTAGCCACAACTGATATATAAAGCTCAGGGAACATCACAAAAGAGGGGGCTGAAGAGCCAAAGGAACAGGATTCCTGCTGCTAGATAATACATTCTAGACATGACAGGAAGCTCCACCCATGAAACCTCCTCAAATATGGTTGCCTGACAAGACCTGCATCATTATGTCATTACAAAACCAATCAACATGCCAATGTGAAAGGAGGAAATTTCACAGGACCCTATCTCTAGATGAAGAGTTAAAGGCCATCCTGGATGCCATGAGAGGGAGAATCAGTTTTCTCCAGGAACAAACTCGCTAGGAAGTTACTTAATCCCAAGTGGGCTGCCCTAAACACAGGTACACACACGCACCACTGAATGCTGTGTGTTTGTGTGTGTGTGTGTCTGTCTGTCTGTCTGTTCCTGTGTGTGTATGTAAAACAATAAAAATCAAAGACGATAAGAAATTTAGAGGGATGGAGGAACGTGGAAGGAGTCGGAGGGGGGAGGGAGGGGTAGAAAGGATGTAAATGCAGAACATAGGCTTTAATTTGTCAGAAAAAAATTTATAAAGAATCTGAGGCGGTTTGAGTGAAAATGTTTCCCATTGACTCTAAGTATTTGGACCTTTTGCCCCCAGTTGGTACCACTGTCTGGGGAAGTTTTAGGAGGAATGGCCTTGGTGGAGGAAGTGTGTCACTGGGGGTGAGATTTGAGGGTTCTTAAGCCTTGCCAGATTTCCAGTTGCTTCCTGCTTGAAGATGTGAGCTCTCTTTCTGCTCTGGCCACCTCTTGCCACCTTGCCTCCCCACCAATTATGACTTCTGATTCCTCTGGAAACATAAGCCCAAATAAACTCTTCCTTCTAGAAGTTGCTTTGGTCAGAGTTTTGTCACAGCAACAACAAAGTAACTAAGACAGGAGTAAGCTGTGATTCTCAGTCAAGGGCAATTTTTACTGCCTTGGACATTTAGCAATGTCTGGAGAAAATGTTTTTGTGACAACTTTGGATGAAAGAAATGGAGTCTGTGTGTTTCTACTATTTAATAGATAGGAAATGGTAAATCTTTTCTAATCTGTGTGTGTTTGTGTATGTATGCGCACATTCATGTGTGTAAGCACAGGCTCACACATGCCACACTGTGTAGGTACTAATGTTCGTCCTCCCCCTTGTTTGAGACAGACTCTCTTGTTCTCTGCTGCACAGGCCAGGTGAGCTGCCCATGAGCTTCCTGGAATCTCTTGCTTTCCCCTCTCATCTTGCCATAGGAGTGCTGAGATTATAGGCATATGTTACCACATCCAGTTTTATGTGGGTCCTGCAGAGGCACATAGGCACACAGACACATACACATATGTACACCACACAAGACACATACACCACACAACAAACATACCCACATAAGCTAATTGACACACATCACCTTCAGTCTTACCCCTGAATCATGTATGAGGATGCCCACAATTGATTGGCATCTCCCTCTTCTTTCTTCCCCTGCCCAAATTCATAAGGGTCTTGTTCACCAAAACAGAAGAAAGGACACACATTCCTCAACAAGAGAGACCCACATGCTGAGTCAGCACCTGACAATTAGAGTGAGAGCCATGTACTCAATGCACAAATTGACAAGACCATAACTCTTCCCTGTCTGTTTTCTGGTCAGTAAGTTCCTCAGAGGGCAAAGTTCTCCAGAAGCACAGCAGAACAAATGCATGTGGCCCGTATCTGTCACAAGCTGACACTAATTAGAAAATATAAAAAACACACTAGAACTCAATGAGGGATAAGAGTGTAAAACCCATCTCAGCTGCCACAGCAGCTCAAGTCCACCTGGCTTCACGCCAACCTCCCTGTATTCCTGTTCGTAGCATGATGGTCACTTTACATTCTAAGGAGTAGGGTTTTAGGTTGGTGGTATACCCTGCCAACCTGGCTACTCGGTAGACTGAGGCAGGAGAATCAAAAGTTCACTGCCAGTCTAGGCAACTAGTAAGAACTTGTCTCAAAATTAAATAATAAATAAGTAAAGGATAGAGGTGTATAACATGTACAATGCCCTGGATTTATTACCTACTATTGTAACAAAAAGTAACATCAGAAAAAAGCAGAAGTTTCTGTAATGTCACCGTGTCCACAGGACTGGAATTCTGTCACAGTGCATCTAAACCTGCTGGAGCAGACACTAATAGAGAGTGGAGGATTGCTCCTGTGAGCACTTCCCAGTTCTCATCTGAATATCACAGGTTCATCACTGATGGCTTAAGTGTGAAAATGGCACACCTCCCAGCCTCTTGTCATATCCCTTATTAGTGATAATAAAGGCCTATCTCTAGAACGTTTGGGTATATGTGTACCCTTACATGATTATCTGAGCATGTGGAAGTGTGTTTTGTGTAAATATAGAGAGAAAATATGCTATGCACATTAGCATGTCAATAGAACTTATGTTCCTCCTGCCTCAGTCTACTGAGTAGCTGGGTTGGCAGTGTATACCAGCAGCTTAGACCCTACTCCTTAAACCATAAAGTGACCAGCATGCTATGGACAGGAATGCAGGGATGCTGGCGTGAAGCCAGGTGGACTTGAGCTGCTGTGGCAGCTGAGATGGGTTTGGGGTCAGTGTGGGAATGTATATTTAGGCAACTCTTTCTTGAGGAGTCACCCACATTTGGATGTCTCACTCTCTGTGACTCCCTCTTAAAGAAGCCCATACGCCAGCTTTCAGAGGCCTTACTTTCTTCTGAGCACCTATCTTTCTCTTAACCCCTATGTATAAGCCCATATTGAAATATGTGTCTTAAATACCAACTCTGCTTCTTAAAAAGACTGTATACTTATCAGGGAATCTAATATGTATTTTATTTGACAAATTAAACATAAGGTAAAGATGTTACCCTATGTGCGTGAAAATAAAAACAAGCTTCTGAACTCTTGCATGGACCAAATATTACACTAGATGCTCTCTAGTTTATCCTCGATATCCATATTACACTCAAGAGAAGCATCATCACCACCATTTAGCAGAAGAGGAAACTGAGGTTCAAAAAACTTTGATATGTCAGGCTCATCCACCTATCCAAAGTCAAAGTTAACATTCAGCTTGTAGCCATCCAAGTCCAATGCTGTGTCCGTTGCACCAGGCTTTCTCCACAGTAACTCCCTGTGAAAAATATACCTCCCAAAATAGCAATTTACAAGGTAAATTAAAGGACTGACCAGACAGGGCTCGGCAGTTACAAGCACCTGCTATTTTTTCAGTTCTTGGGCCCCAAGTCTGGTGACTTATAACCACCTGTAACTCGAGTGTAAGGGATCTAATGACCTCTTCTGGCCTCCAGGGACAGATACCCTCATGCCCTCATGTGGGAGTCTGGGTATTGAGCAAGGCAAGCAACCCCCGATACCCTGAAGGGACAGCAGGTGCCTGGCCTGCTCTGCCTGATGTGATACCCTGGCCCCAGGCAATCACTGTAGATATGAATCTTCTTTTCTCCTACCCCAGATCAGAACCAGGTTTTTGCTTTTGTTTCCACATTCCTAAACTTCCACAGCCTTCCCTCCCTTTATCCCAACACCACACCTTTAATTTTCCCGCCTTCTGTAACAGTCAGAAAGGCCTCACTATATAAACCCCTGCCTTGGTTTTGATAACTGAACTACCCACCGACATAGTATCCAGGGAGGGAACTCCTCCCGCCACGCTCTGAGCCACCTGAGGACCTGTTCGATTGTCCTCCATTCTCTGGCATGGCTGGAGCACAGCAGCTGTGCTGGAGATGGAGACCCACCCACACCCTCATGTGACAGACACATACACACACACACACACACACACACACACACACACGCACGCACATGCACAAAATTAAAATAAAATAAATCTTAAAAAACAAGGTGAGTTAGAAAACCTACAATCAACAACTGGTGTTTTCTGGAGTGTATATATATATATACTAAATATTTTGATGGATAATAACCAAATAATGATGTATTATTAAGGAGGCTTGATGTAATAACCAATATCTGCAGGATTCACTTGAGTAAACTAAAGAGTTTTGTGGTTATTAATATAGCCAATAATGTTTCAATATTTGGAAGCTATAATAAAAATAACCAATGATGTTTGGACAAATAGAAAAACATAGGGGTATTATCATCAATTTCAATTTTACAGTTTACCTGGGGATTGTTAATTCTACTTATAATATAGCACAAACTAGTGCTCATTATAAGACCGCATGTGAATTTTCTGTGATGGGCAGGTGAGCATCAAATTAAAATGTCCCAAACTTGTGAGTCTCAGCTGGTTTCCATTACACCAGCTTCTCATTAAACACAGGAATAGGTCTCTAGGAGCCCATCTTGCTTGGGTTATGAGGATGGTTTGCTAATTCATAAACTGTTCTTCTCAATCATTCTTCTAGTTTTAAAAAATTTATTATTCATTTTATGAATATAACATTCCCATGTAGTTACCCATCAAAATAATATTAATAATGATCGTAAACTAACGTTTCCTGTTGATAAATCACTGCAAAGACAGAACCTATCTATTGAATTTTCTCATGAAGCAAAAATACTCAAGTGAAGGAAAATTAGTTTGTCTAATTTTTCTTCTGTGTTTTTATTTAAGAAAATAATAGGGTCTTTTGTTCAATTTTATCTGATTTTGTCTTAGTAATGTGCCATAATAGTAAATATGCTTCCTCAACTGAACATGACTTCTCTATCTCTTCCGCAAAGAAATTCTGAGTTTCTCCTCAGTATGTCCAGGCACCTGGCTGAGAAACAGAGTGCTGAAGTTTATTTAACTCCAAAAATAGGAGCAGAAACTATTCACAGACTCAACTGGTTTGCGCTCTCTTTCCATGCTGAAGAAGCAGGTCAAGTCTTCATTTATGAGAGTGAAGTGATTTATAAGAGAGACAGACAAAGGAGAGAAAATTGATGAAAAGAATTAAAAGTAGAAACTTGTAAAGTGATCAAACAAAAGAAAAGAAAGAGAAAAGAGCAACCAAGGGAGTCATCCAGAAAGTTCAGACCAAAAGAATAGGAGGAATCAGTACAATAACAATGTTTGCATTGGTAGCAATAACTGCTGTTTGCCAGGCTCTTCCTCTGTAGTATATAGATGAGTGGATGGAGTAGATAAATGGGTGAAGGGTAGATGGATGAATGGATGGATGGATAGATGGAGAGATGAGTGGATAAATAGGTGGATGGATAGGTGAGTGGGTTGACTGGTGGCTAGATGGATGAGTAGATGGACAGATGGGTGAATGAGTGACTGCATAGGTAAAGGGATAGGTTGGTGAATGGATGGATAAATGTATATAAGGATGGATGGATAGATGGATAGATAGTGGATGGATGAACAGGTAGGCGAGTGGGTGGGTTGGAGGATGAATGGATGATGGATAGATGGGTGGATGGGTAGGTAAACAGACATTCACATACATATGCATACTTAATTTAACTTTTAGATTTAATAACAAAAGCCCATAAAACATATTTCTGTTCCATTTCACCATGAAGAATCTGAGAAGTCATAACTAGTAACTTCTCTAGAGTAGCGGAATGTTAATCTAACCCAAGTTTATCTGGCTCCAAATCTCCTGCTGTTAATTACACTACTCACTTGTAACAATGCTAAAGTTACATCTTTTCTTGATCAGGTTTGTTCCCTGACATGACACCCTTCCAATGATATTGACATTGAGGGAAATTGATTGCAGAATCACTTTTGAAAGTTTGCTCCTATGAGGCTGGAAAGATGCCTCAGCAGCTAAGAACACTGACTGCTCTTGCAGAGGATCTGGGTTCAATTCCCAGCACCCACATGACAGGTAACCACTGTCCATAACTCCAGTTCCAGGGGAAACTGATGCCCTCTTCTGGCCTCCACAGGCGCTGCATGAAATGAGTGTGCTTATATGCAGGAAATTCACCCATACACATAAAATAAAAATAATAAAAAATGATAAAATATTTTAAGAGAAAGTTTGTTTCTGGAACACAAACTTGATTATCTTCAATGATAATACATCTTCATGTTTTCAGAGTGGAGCTTGCTGAGGGAATAGCCAGAAGTCACTCGGAGACTGTCTACCTCTGCCAGTGATCTCATATTGAAAATAAATTATCATGGTTATTTTGTGTGTATTATCGGGTATTTCAGAGAAGTTCCCAAAGGTGGGCTACTGATGGATTCTAATCTGAGTCCTGTCTTGGCAATACATATAGGAACTTAAGATGTCCCTTTCAAATATCAATATGGAAATGGCATATTTAAAACACCAGACTTGTAACATGTTATTCAGCCTTCAAAGAAAATCAATTGAATGTTGTTTTAACTACTGCTGAATTGAATATTCCATAAAAAGAATTTTAAGAACTGGGTAAGGGCCTAAGAATCTTTGAAGTTAATGTTGTTTAGAACATCTTGTGCCCTAACTTGTTGATGAGAAATGGAAAGAGAGATGATGATGGCCTTAGGGTATTGATGTCTTTAAACTTTAAACTTCTGACTATTTTAAGTGAGCTGATGGATGATAAGATGCCCATCTCCTGCTCTGAAACTGACTGACCTGTGGGCATCTAACGGGGGTAGCTTATATGAAGGATGGCATCATATTGGGGCTGGAGAAGCATCTTTGCTGTTCATCGTCCAGGTGCTTCCCTCTGAATCTTTACTGGTTTTTGAGAGCTGCCAGTTTTCAGCACAGCAATGTACTGGAGGAGTGCTGAAATGTCATCAGAAAGCAAAATTGCTGGGCAACCCCCTTTCTCCTCCATTAGAAGTTTGGCACAGTAAGGCGAGGGCAGACAAGATAATGGCAGGGCTACACAGGCCTTTATTCCATTTTATTTTTCCTTTGAGAAAGTGCTAATAAAATTAGCAGTGTCCTAATAACAGCAGGGATTATAAAAAGATACATTTATTAACAATGTACAATTTTCCTAGTGGAGTGTATAATAAACTTTTCATATGCAAATCTCCCACCAATAAGCACACAAAGGGCAAGATAAAGAGGAAGGAACATGGCATAAAGCTAATTCTCCATCATCTCTGAAAGCTAAGAGGACTGAAATCCTCTAAGTTAACAGGTAAATAAATCTCCCTAAACTTTATTTTTCCCTTTCCTTTTCTCATGTGTGTGGTATGCATGCATGTGTTCATGTTTTTACGTGTGTGTGGACTCATGGGGGGGTCATCCAAGGGAGTAGTCATGAATGTAGAGCCCCTCCTAGGTTGATGCTGTCAACCATCCTTTCTTTCTCTTGCACCTTATTCATTGAGGCACTGTCTCTCAGTCAAACCTACAGTTCACTAATGTGACTAGTCTCTCTAGCCAGCTGGCTTTAGGGATCACCTGTCTCTGCCCTCCCAGACTGGAATTACAAGTGGGCCTCCATGCCCACTAGGCACTTACATGAGTTTCTGGGGATCCGAACTCTGAACTAAGTCCTCGTTACTATGTGAAAAGTACCCCAGCCCCCCAGAATTTCATTTAACTCCCACCAGTGTCCTTTCTGTCTTAGCTCACCAACATTCTTACTAGGATAATTCTTTCGAAACTTAGAAATTGGGTCAAAATCGTCAATATCTCATCATCTACCACACAAAGCTGAACATTGTTGGGATTCTTCCAACAATCAAAGCTGTATTCCAGTTCTCTCTCCCAAACTCATTTCTCCTGATTCTCTATCACACACCCCAAGCTGAACACTGGGCCCTTAAAAGTTCATGATGCTCTCTCCTCTATCTTAAACCTATCCAGATTCCCCCCTTCCTCTGAAGCCTTCAGAACTCCAATGCTGCCCCCACACTTCTCCTTTCTAGGACTCAGCAAGTGCCCAATGCCTCTTGCATATTCTGAATCACTAGCTCAGTTTCTGGTAGCCAGTCATTTTGGATGCAGTATGTTCTCGTGGATAATGCAAAGAGTTCTTGTAAGTTCAGTACTATACTAAGTGAAAACATATGATGAGCATTTTTCGATTGAATGATAGATCCCATGGCCCATTTCCTTAACTTATGAATGCAGAAACAGATCAAAAGATAAGGAAAGAAAGACAGTAAAAAGTAAATGGTGGGGCTAGGAAGATGGTTCAATGAGTGAAAATATTAGCTCTATATGCATGAGGACCTGAATTTGATCCCCTGGCACTCACGTAAAAATCCATGTGTAGGCACATGCATGCCTGTAACCCAGCGTTGTGGGGGACAGAAGCAGGAGAATCTATGGTGTTTGCTGGATTCCCAGACTACCTTAGGTTCAGGGAAAGAAACTGTCTCAAGGGACTAAGGAAGAGAATGATAGGGTGGGACACCCAACCTCTTCCTCTGGCTTCCACAGATGTGAATATACACCACACATATACACTACACACACCCCACATATATACTGCATCTATACACTACACACACACAAACACATATAAAAATAATTAAGGAGAAACATCTATCCTACCTACTCCTGAAACTTGACGATCAACATATTAAAAATGAAAAAAATAGTTTATGCATAAAGAACAAACTACAGTCAGTGTAGCTTACGTTAAATGTTTTGAGAAGTGTTATGACTTGATAAAAGCTGACTCATTACAACTTACCAGTACTCTCAAGAAAAGCCAGTGTGTGAACATAACCTATTTCTTGAATTCAAACTCTAAAAGCATAAATATGATAAGGGAAAGTTTCTCCTCCAAGTCACTCTTAGCTCAAAAGAGTACATGACATCCACTATAGACACTCAGACACTCCAGCAGTACCAATTGCTCCCGCTGGTAATAAACAAACACAGTGGTGCCTTCCAGGAATGCAGTGATTGTCGTTTCCATACAGTCATTTGAAGTGTCCATCTGTCTTCAAAAGGCTAAAACTGCATGTGCCCTTCAGGAAAAACTCAAGGAGACACTGCCCATGGCGAGAACAATGCCAAAGTTTCAACCAAACCAAAAGAATCATTACTTGAAAAGTGCCAAGTGATCATATTAGAAAGCAGAACAGGTACTTATCTGGTGATTCCAAAGCACATGGTGTCTTGTATAATGTGAGGTTATCCATTTCACCAAAAGGAGCCCCAAACACAGGGTGATTTCTTGCTTCATCTTTCATGGATGCAGTGTTAGAAGCATAGGGCTGGGATGGATCCCAGGGCCAGTCACCAAGAGGGATTCTGTACTTAGGGCGTGTAGTGGGCATCTCATTTGAGTTTTTCATGTTTTTTTTTTATTTTCTTACTCAGCAATATTTCTAAAAATAACTGTAACTTGGTAGGGTTGTAAATCTGAACATGATAACAAGGAATGCTGCTGGGAGATTAAACACCAAAATAGCACATGATGCATATCTCCAGCCCATTCCCACCACACGGAACGTCCTTGTTTGCTTACAGGTATTTGTAAAGCAGAATATGCAAATAGATAACAGTGACAAAAATTTTAAAATAGTTTTTAAAACACCACAGTATGGAAAACAGTTACATTTTCTTTTTTCCATTTTTTTCATAATTGTTTATTTTTTTCCTTATTTAGTGAAACTTTCTCCACCATCATTTTTTATTATACTTTCAAAACCCATTTTAAACTTTTTATTCTTTGAGAATTTCATACATGTATTCAATGAAATATTCAATTCATATCTGAATCCCCATTTCTCCCCTTAAATTTCCACCATTTCCTCCCTGAACATGTCTCCCTCCCAACATCATATTCTCTTCTTTTTTTAATAACCCAGTAATTCAAATGTGCTATCAATATGTTCAAAATAGGATCACAGGCAACCAATGAACAGCTAACTCATTAAAACCAAACAACATATTCACACAAAGTACAGTGGTCACACTCAACTAAATATGATAATGTCTCTGCCTTTCATTTTTCTGTGTTGACTTGGGCTTTTTTCTACATGAAATATATGCTTCTATAAGGTGATCAATCATAGCTATGATTTGTCTTGCCTATAATAGATATTTACTTAGCATCTGCTGGATTTCAGATTCTATGAATGAGACAGGCCTAACCTGCCCACATTAAGCCTGTAGCCTAACAAGTTCATCTACAATGAGAAGTGAGATTTGTGATGCTCTGAGAAATAGTACTTTGTAAAGGCTTAAAGAAAGCCTTCCCCTGTGGACACCATGACCAGGAAATGTTCCACTGATATAGTTAACTGTAAGCTGCATTTTAATGGAGTAGGTGTTCACAAGTAAATGGGAGAAGAGGACTAAGAATTGAAAAACTCCTTCCTGGAGAGTGGATGGAGGCTAATCAGACTAAAAATGTAAATGATGCAACCTAAAGACTCTCAACGTCCCTCCCCACAGATTATATAAGCAGTTACAACTATTGAAGAGATAGACTCTTCCATAGAGCTGCCCACAAGTCCTCCATGGGGCTCAACAGATACAACTTACATGAGTTATCACCCTTGCTTTTTAGTAGGCTTTTTAGTGATGCAACTGCCTTTGAGTCACCCATGCTCCTGTAAATAATACCAATAAACTTACCCAACAGACTTGGGTAGAGTCATTTCTTTTGTCTGTGGTCAGTGTCCCATCTGGGATAAGGAGACATTGTTCTTGCCTGCCCAGAAAAAATATCATACATGTGCCCAGAAAAGAGAGGACCAAAGAGTCAAAGCAGGAAAGAGGGGTCCAAGTTGAATGGGGAGCAAGATCAGCAAGCCTAGAAACTCCTGGGGGTAATCCTGGAGAGGAACATCTCATCTACATCTAAACAGTAACATGTAGGAAACAGAAGCATTTGCTGCAATGGATTAGAGGAAGGAGAGATGAGCCAAGGTGAACTCATAGCTTACTAGCTTGAGGAGAAGATTGGTGGCAGAACCATATACTGAAAAGCAGGAGCTTGAAAGAAAACCAAATTTCAGGTCTGAGTGATGAACAGACAAAGGCCACAATACAAAGCATCATGCCTTGTAAACAGGACAAGTTTGTGGTTCAGTAAGACCTAGAAATGAGCTGATACAGAAACTTAGAAGCTTCCTCAACAAACATACACATGCATGGTTTTAGACCAGTAAGAAATTATGCAGATCTGCAAGCTGAAATAGCAAGTCAATGAGATCAAACCCCCCAGAACTTGAAAGTAGAATGTTCATGTTAGTACTGTCTGAATTGTCACTGACATCACTAACACTTCTAGAAATGAGGAATTTGTCCACTTTCCTTTTGGGCACATGTATAAAGGTCCTTCAAATATGGAATTAATGGGACTAGGGAGATAGCTCAGTGAATAAAGCACTTATTTTGCAAGTATGAAGACTGTAGTTTAGATTCCCCAGAACCCAAATAAAATTCTGGGGAGGCATGGTACCCACCCGTAATCACATCACTAGGGAGGCAAAGACAAGCTTTCTGCACAGCAACCTGGCTATCTAGACTAGCCTGAATGAGAAAGCTCCAGGTTCAGCAAGAGAGCCTGCCTCCGACAATGAAGTCAAGAGTGACTGAGGAAGACTCCAACTTCAGGCCTCAATACACAGTCTCACATTTGCATGCATACCTGAACACATATATGTACCCACACAAGTGAACACATATACACAATCCCATGTATACACACACACACACACACACACACACACACAAATAGGATTCATAATAGCTGATATTGTAGAATGAGCAAATCTATCAATTGCTACAGCATTTATAATAAGATTTCAGAAAGCATAGCCCGGCTTGTGAGAATGCCAGGGGTCTTTTGAAAGTCTTCATTGAACAGGGACCCCTGAGGTTTATATTGATTGGACAAGATCAAACAGAGGACTTTCATTTCTCCCTGAGTGTCTGCTGCTTTGCTGTATACTTAAAAGATAATTCATTTAATCACTTTAGCCTTCATTTAAAAAAAAAACAGTAGGTGATAATAAAAAAATTAAATTGCTTTCTCCTAAATAATTCTTGCACATAAAAACAATCAGTTCCTGAAGCTCTTGGATCCCACTTTCAGCCGTGTCCCGGGTCTGTGACCACCCTGCAGGAGCACTTTTCTCTCAGCTACCATATATTCACCTTCCACAGCAGCCCTCACTCACATATGGTTTTATTTTTAATGTCACAGGCTTCAACTCCAAATAACATTGCCAAATTCCTCTCTCCCTGACATAATCTCTTTCCTATTTGAATGGACATTTCCTCCTGGGCCTATTATAAATCACACCAGGAAACAGGTGGGGAGGGAGAAGAAGGTGCTTTATAGATGATCTGGAAATTCTGGGCAGAGAGAGGCGTGGACACAGACAAGAGATGAGAAATATAGGACAGGGCTCACTGTCACATTAATGTCCCTGTGACACATAATCTCCTAGTAGCAGAACTGGATGCATTCAGGCCAAATGGACAGGGGCTGGGCTTTCGGTAGAGAGATCCACTGCTTTGGCTGAAAGGCACCAGACTGGGAGGAAAGCAGGAGTGGGCACTGGTGCAGGCTGTCTCTAGTTTCCAATGGAACTGAAGATCAATGAGACAGTGAGGCTCAGAACAGCTAGGTTTAATGGAATAATGCAGGGATATCCCCCTGCTGTGAGCTGATCTGTCTGTTTCTGTGTCTGAAATTAGTTCTTTGGAAGTAACCAGCTCTCTTCTGCCAGTATTCTAGGGACTCCTTTATGGGGGGAGTATTTTTTTCTATCAAGCATTTTGTTCTCAGAGGCAAACGGAAAGGATATCAGGAACAATTTGTGTTAATGTCCTTACTAAGGAGATTTAGATAAAGGCTATTCTGTTCACAGTTCACCTCGAACCCTGACTTCAGGCACTTGAGTTGTGATTTTTCTCACACACATAGCCACATCTCCCTCTGCACCTGCCCCATGTACCACTTCATGTCTGTGTCAGTTCTTCTGCAGGAAAGTCCAGACTCAAGCCCTGCTATTTCACCTATGTCCAAGTATGTTGCTGATACAGGAGTACAGTTCCATCCACGTGAATTCCTAGACTCCCCAAGTCAGTTTCTAGTTTGCTTGTTACTCTGTGGTCTTGTCTTTCTACATATGAATACATTCCGTGCATCAATATACTTCCTCTCCAGCTAGATCCCACAGCTCATAGGAGCAAGGGTCATAATTTATATTCTCAGCCTCTTATATAAAATCTCCCATATTGAGTACAAAATAATATTTCCTTTATGTAGTGACAATGAGGAAATTTTCCCAGAGCTATTATAATAATCTCAGTGCACAAGTATTGAGAGAGACACTGAGCCTGTCTCATGGGTAGACTACAAGGCGAAGGGAGGAGAATTCAAAACACCTATATCTTTAATCAATTGTGATCATCGGTTTTAGGCATTTTTATGAGGACCCAAAATAATATTAAGAATACTCTTAGCTTTATTTATGCTAGACATGCAGTGAGAAACAAAATAGGTAGAACCAACTGGTTGTCCTAGTTTTTCTTGAGATAAGAAGTCTCATGTAGACCAGGCTTGCTTTGAACTCACTATGCAGATAAGGATGACCTTGAACTCCTGACCCTTCTGCATTCACCTCCAAAGAGCTGGGATTACGTACAAGTATCACTATGCCCAGTTTATGGAGTGCTTGGACTGAACTTTGGGTCCTGTGCAAGCACTCTACCAAATGAGCCTGGTAGCCCTAATTTAAGTATTTTGAAGATCCTCCTAACTATTTTCTATGATGTCAAAGCCAATGTACATTCATAATTGCAATATGCAAAGATTCCCTTTCTCTACATCCTTACCAGCACTTGTTATTGTCTGTTCTTTTTTAAAAAGATTAATCTATTTATTTTACGTGTGTGTGTGCCTAAGTGTTGGTATAACACATGTGTGCAGTTGCCTGAGGAGGCCAGAAAAGGGTGTCAGATCTCTCAGAACCGGAGTCACGATGGTTGTGACTCCCCTGATGTGAGTGTTAGGAACCAAATCTGTATCCTTTGCTCTGAGCCATTTCTCCAGCCCCATCATTTATCCTACTAGTCATGACTATCCCAATGGGTGTGATAAGCATCTTGTTGCAGTTCTAGTTTGCATTTCCCCTAGTTGTTAGACATGCTGAACCCAGTTTCACCCTTCTCAGTTGCCTTTTTAATGATTTTTCTAAGAAATGTCTGTTCAGATCTTTTGCTCCCTTTCAATCAGATTGTTTTCCTGATATTGAATTGATTTCTTCTACATTTTAGATTTTGGCATTTTATTGATCTATTATTTACAAGTATTTTTCCAATCATAAGCCATTTCTTCTCCCCTATAGCACTAGTAACAATAGCCAATAATTGGCAATAAGTTGAGTGGTGATGAACAGCCAATGGATGTAGTCAATATGTTATGTAAGTATAACCAAAATACTATATACCATCTTGAGGAACAGGGAAATATTATATACGGTGACTATTATGAGTGGCCCAGAAGACACTGTATTAAATGAAATAAGCCAGGCACTGAAAGACAAATGCTGTATGAATTCACATATAGAAAATCTAAACCAGTCATTTAAAGAATAGAATGGTAATTATCAGGGACTACAGTTAAGAAAATAAAAAAAGTTGCTTATCATTACAGATACACAGGATCAATTAACAAGACACAATTAGAAATTGTGTATTTGAAATTCACTGGAAAAAATGTATGTTAATGATTCTGAGCGTGCCCCACCAAAGATAACTATATGAAGTAATGGATGACAATTTCATTATAATACATTTCATAATGTGTATATATATATATAACAAAACATCACAGCTGAAATATGTACAATTTTTATTTGTCAATTATATATCAACAAACTCAGAAAATGATAAAAAAATATATATACCTGGGGCTTTGGGGCTGAAGAGATATTTGAAAGGTACCGTCAAAACTCTTGCAAGGTCTCTCCAGTAAAAAAGCAGCCAGATGGACCCTCAGCCTCCGTTTCCTCTAGAGAACACAAGAGGTGATACCTGGGGCAAAATTCAGGCATGTGAATACTGGGCCACTTTGATGCCTGCGGCATTTGCTGCAAGCAGCTGTTCTGTTCCTACCCAGGGCATGTGGCGTTTTGTTTTATTTTGTTTTTTCAGCCTGTTCTTAACTGTTTTATGTGGAATTGAAATATGTAAGTAAACATTACATAAGCTCATGAAATGAGTGGGAAAAGTTTTTAAAACTAGGTTAGGTACTTTGGAAAGACTCTAAAGTTGTACATAATTAGACACTGTAAAAATATGGGGACATAATCACACATGTCCAGAAGGCTTTGTGTGCACAGTTCTGAGGGGGGAAGGACAAAGGTCTGAGTTCCTCCATCACAAGAAAGAAAAGAGGCACTGTTGGCAGCACGTCCAAGAGGAGAGCATTCTTCCAGGGCCTCCACCACAAGCCTCAGCACTGATTATTAGGAACGAGGAAATACTGAGACAGTGACATGCATTTCACACTTTCAGCCCAAAATGAAATGAGAGATCTATAGATGCACGATTTTTCATGTTGAGCCAGTCTTTGTATTAAGATAGCTGCCAGGGGCTGGGGAAGTAGTTCAGTCAATAAGATACTTGCTTTGCAAGTGTGAGAACCCATATTCGATACCTAGAACACACATTTTTTAGAAGCTGTTATGACAATGTACGTTTGTAACCCCAGTGCTGGGGGAAGTAGAGACAGGCAGATGTCTGAGTCTCACTGTTCAGCTGCTAGTAAGTTCCAGGCCAGCAAGATGCCCGGTCTCACAAAACAAGATGGGAGGCACCTAAGGAACGACAGCAAAGTTGACCTGCGCATGTGCACGTGCATACACACGCGCACACACACAAAAAAAAAAACCACACAAAATATCTACCAGTGCTGTCAACATCATATTAAAAGGTTCTACTGATATGTACATTTGAAAATTTCTAAGTCTATATGCAACATTGATAGAAATACAGTACACAATTAAAATCAATAGTAACAAATGGGAATCATAAATCACTCCTGCCAAGCTGAGAGGTTCACCTTCAGCAGGTCACCACACAGACTGGACACTCTTGTTTAAGTTCTAAATGGTCAATTGAGGAAACATCATGTTTGAGATCTGGAGTCACAGTTCTGGGGTGACCCACAGAGGAGATTAGAAGTGGTCTCTCTCCTCAAGGGGTCTATACTTCAATAGTCAAAGCCAGGCCAGGGGGATGCATTTGATTTTTTATAACAACAGTATGGCAGGATTAAGGTTCAGAGCCAGGGAAGAAAGGAGCCGACTCTGGGCTTCTTGCCTTCAGTCATCCATGTTCCCTGCCGTATTTGTTTCTTTTCCTGTTTCTGTGATAAAATGCTCTGACAAAAGCAACCTAAGGGGCATAAGGCTTTATATCTTGCTCACAGTTCAAGGTTCAGGCCATCATTGCTAGGTCATGGCTGCAGGAGGAACCTGATGCAGACAGTCACACTGAGGGCAGACAGCGGCAGGTGAATGCATGCTGCTCAGCTCCCTCTTTACTCTTGGGCAGTGGAGGTTCCTCTGCCCAGGAAGTGGTGCTAGCCAAAGTGGACATGTCTTCACATGTTAAGTGATGCAATCATGAAAACTCCTCTCAGACCCATCCCCTGGTAATTCTAACTTCTGTCAAGTTGACAACACTAACCATCCTACTTGCCAAATGGATACTGGAGAGTAAAGACCTTAGGACAGGAGTGTTTTCTGGAATGTAATGACAGAATTGTTTGCCTTAGATTCATAAATTTAAGATCTTAGAAATTTTTGTCGAACTGTTTTATGTAACAGGTCTGAGGACCGAAGCTCAGACATGTAAAGCAATACAGTCTAGAAGCAGACTTGGGACCATAAATTAGGTACTCTGCCCCTATCACTTTCTATAATGCTGGGGCAGTGCTGTCCTTTCTGTATGATTAGCATTCTTCCTCTTTGCTTCAAACTCCAGAGCTCTCCAGAACAGGGAAAACTTTTAAGAACCCTGAAATTTTGTTTCTGAAAAAAATCAGATTTCCCAGATCAGTCAGTTTCAATTTTTAACGAAAAGAAAGCTTTAACAAGTTGAAGAAAATGTCAAGTTACACAGAATTGGGTGCCAATTGTGTAACTTCATGTAGACAAAATATTTAAAGTTTTGGAAGATTTATTCACTGAGCTATCCAATTTCGGAATACAGACTTCAATTACTGGAAGACAATCCAGACAGAACTGCATCTAAATTTCTTTCACTCAGCATATGATCATTCTCTTCCCCAAGAAAGTAAGCCTTGATAGTGTTATTACAGGAATTCCTGATGTTTTCTATGACACTGGTCTCCAAACCATTCCATTAAGTAAATGTTTCATGAATGCTTACTGCTTGCATGGTACTAAATGAAAACCTACTATGCACATGGCTAATGTGGATGACTAAGGAAAAGACTTCATACCTCATGGACCTCAGTCTGAAACAGGCAGCTGTCTCCAAGTAATAACCACAGACTGAACTGAGATAAAGGATATAAAGGAGGTAAGAATGGACTGGAGAGCTCAGGAGATGGCTCAGTTGGTAAAGTGCTTAGTATACAAGCATGAGGACTTGAGTTCAGATTTCCAACTCCCATATAAAAGGCCAGACTTGGTTCAAATTTGTAATCTCAGCACTGGGGTGATAGAGGGAGGAAGATCTCTGTAGCTCATTGGCCAGCCTGTCTAGCTGATCAGTGAGCTCTGGGTTTAGTGAGAGACTGTCTAAAAAAAAGTCAAGTAGAGAGGTATAGAGAAAGACACTTGCCATGGGCCTGGGACTTGCCTACACAAAGATAGCACATATACTCTGACACATGTGTATATCACACAGGAAGAAAGAAAGAAAAAGAAGAAAGAAAGAAAGAAAGAAAGAAAGAAAGAAAGAAAGAAAGAGAGAGAAAGGGAGGAAGAGAGGAAGGGAGGAGGGATGGAAGGAAGGAAGGGAGGGAGGAAGGAAGAATGAAAAGGGAAGGGGAAGGGGAAAGGAAAGAGGGAATAAAAGAAAGAGAGAAGGGAGAGGGAGAGAGATAACAAATTAATGGCTTGGAAACATAAAGAGGCAACCAGGTATAGACTGTAGATGGAGTGGTCATACATGTCAAGAAAACAAAGAAAACTCTGCTATGGAGAAAACACAGACTTATCTTGAAATAGTAGGATGCTGTTTGTTTCTGCTCTTTATAGCTGATATCTCCCAGCCCCATGTAATTTACATATCATCCCACACCTCTGAATTTGGTTTTCTTACCAACTTCACCAGTGATTTCCTAATTCCCTGAAATCAACTGCAAACTTTTCCTGCCTTTGCAAACCCTACTGACCTGACTTCCTTGGACCTCCACTACTTTGACTCATCTGCCCTCTTCAGCTGCTCCTCAGTCCCTCTGGAAGCTCTCTCAGTCTCCTCCTTTCCAGCACTCTTAGTTCCTTCATTTAGTTTTTCTTGGTAATTTTATCTCTCCTTGACAATTTTGCCACCTCCAGAGCACCAACACATATCTTACACTGATGAAATAGAAATCTAGCTTTCTAGGTTCTATCTCTTTCTTAAATTAAACTCACATTTTCAGCTGTTCACTGAACAATGTGGTAGACTCCAGATACCCCAATTGAACATCTCTCAGATCTAATGCAGCAGTTATCCCTAAACTTTCTCTTACTCTCATGATCTTTGTTTCTACTTAAAACTCTAATTCTTATTCTTTCATACCTTAGTGCCTTTTTACATTTATATTCATAATATGACATATTAAATACTGAGAAAATTTCACCCTGAAATTATTAATTTACATATCACTTCCTCTGAGACTACCCACAAGCCAATGTGGTGTTATAACAAAAATAACAGATCCCAACTTTGAATCCTGGTTCCAACATTTATTATGAGGTCATACAACCTTCTCCCAGTACACTTACCTTCTCCCTGGCTGTAAAATCCACCTCAGAGGGTCATGAGCTTCAATGGACAGGATGTGTGTGAAAAGCCTTGTGCGAGAAGCTGTACCTTTATGTATATGTCATCCTGCCCATGTTGTCTGGACCACATGCAAATCCTTGTGTTCTAGACTCCAAGTTCTTTAATGAAAAAAACACAGACTCCAGTACCTCCAACATGTACCCATAAAGATATAATATCGTTAAAACTGGAGCCAATGCAGCACCCAACTTTAAGACTCAAGACCTTGAGCTGGTATAACCAGGAAAATGATGGTATCATTCAGAGAAACAGAGATACTAGAGTTGGACTCTCCTGCTGATTGATGTGAAGAATTCAGTGTGGGAAGCATTAACTTTTAAAGAGCAGAAGGCTTACACAGTAGATGGTAATTAACACAGAGACTCATAACTGGTCAGTGTGTAGAGAACAAGAGGCTGCAGAGAGCTTATCCTTGAATAGGATGCCTATATCAAAATTCTGTTTCCTGGGGCCCAGGAATCATTGAGGAAGAGGGGGCAGAAAGATTATAATAGGTAGAGGAGGTGGATGACCACAAGGAAATAGTGATTTCCAGTCAGCTGGACAGTTACTCAAATGAACTCACTGCGATCATGGCAGCATGCACAAGTCTCATGTAAGCTCAAACCTTACAAAATCCCAGCACAGACATGAGAAAGTAGGAGCCCTGAGATCGGCAACCAATGGCTGCTAGTAGGGGAGCATCAGGCTCATTTATGGATACGACTCGGTAGGCTAACCAGGCTCAAGTAGATGGACCCACACTGAAGGACATTTGAGGACACAATCACACTCTATAGGCTTTAATGTGTCTGTATATGTACATACATGTGTATATATGTGTATATATATATATGTGTGTGTGTGTGAATGTATATATAATAGAGTACGTGAAAGTGGAAGGGGATTCTTAAGGGGTACAGATAGGGGAGGGAATTTAATATGATGAAAATATATTGTATGAAATTCACAAAAATTCAATCTAAAAAGATAAAAAGCAGAAGAAATACATCAAGCTAGAAGTTGGGCGTGTGCCCGGGAATGTAGGAGGTAGCGGGCCCAGCAAGTGACCGAGGGAAGGAGTACGTGACAGTGGCAATGGGGAAGAGAGACTGGGAGGCGTCCAGGCGGTGCGCTGACAGAGAGATGAAGAAAGGAGGGAACTGGGGGAAAAGCAGAGTTCTTGGTACTGATACAAAAATGTTACCAGAACTGAAACAAACCAAACAGGCTCTGGAGTTTTGGTTAAAGGGAGAAAGGAGCTTTGACAGAAGAATGAAGTCAAAATGAATTGCGCAGGTTAAGATGTGACTGGACAGGAAACAAAGGGGAACTCTCCAAAGAAACTAAATAATAGTCTAGCGACGGTGTGTACTCAAATGGACTGGATTTTCGGGTCCTAACGTGTAAAATCAGCAGCAGCAAGACTGAGGCCAGACTCCTGGTTTATAGCCTCCCACCCAGTGGTCAGGATTCTAACACAGCACACTAGAAGATGCAAGTGTCTTTTGTGTCCCTTTCTTCTCCCATCATCACCCTGCTGTAGCCATGTGGCTACAAAGCTCTTATCTAGACATTGCCTGCAGCTGCATGAAATGGAAGCTGATGGATTCCTGCCCTGCATCAGTGACAGTTTCATCATTCAGAAGGCTAGGGAAGCAAGCAGAGAAGAAGCTCTTCCTCAATTAATTTTAATCAACAGTCAGCCTTCAATGATGGAGAAGATGTGATAGGAACCGGGAGGGGGTGTGATGAAATTGTCTTGTAGTAGTCAAAGGAAAGAAAAGGCTAGTTAAAGTCAGATATGATTCATGATATATGAGGGGAGATTTTTGTGTTAGATGCCCCACTCTTCATCCCCAAGGCCTGGAGTTCCTAAACGGGAAACACAGAACCTTGAGCCCAGCTTTGATTATTTAATTTCTTTAATTAATAACTTGGCTAGATTTATGCAAAATAAAATTGAAGATGGCACACAACAGGAAGAGAGCCACTTGGCATCCTGGATCAGGACCTCAGGATCCCTCAGCAGCCAAAGGATGATTGAAACTAATGAGATTAATTTTAATTAGAAAAATATAAAGCCTTGTCCTAAGGGTGAGGAAAAAAAGGAAAAGAAATACAGAACAGAAGCAAGATAACAATGTTAAATCAACTTGGCCTTTGAAAAAGTTAGAAGGAAAAAATAAAAGACTTACTGGATAATCTCTCAGAAAACAAAAAGCTAGAAAAAATATTACAATTTTTAAGAGTAAACACTTTTTAAAATCAGGGCCAGCAAGATGGCTCAGCAGGTAAAGCACTAGCTGCCAATCCTGACAACAACTTACGTTCTATCCACATGACAGGAGAGAACCAAATCCTTCAAGTGGTCCTCTGACCTCCACGCACACACACACATATTACTTAAACTCAAAATTTAAAAACTAAAGGCATTATGTAACTTGATAACTGAGATGAGAATGGTAACTTTTAAAATTCAAACAGGAAAGGAAAAGAATGAAAAAGATAACATGAAAAGAACTCAGTGGAGCGCATGTGCCTGTGTGTGTGCGTGTGTGTGTGCGTGTGTGTGTGTGTGTGAGTGTGTGCGTGTGATGATATCAAATCAAAGAAGAGGTCATGAAATTGAGGGGAGAATATGAGAGAAGTTGGAGGGGAGAGAGGGAGGAGTGAAAATGAGGTAACTATGGTAACCAGGTATGAAATTCTCTAAAAATAAACAGATGCAAATGAGAGGAAAATAAATCATTTTTGTAGCTGAGGAGATAGCTCAGTTCATGAAGAATTTGTCAGCCCAGCACGAGGACCTGAGCTCATTCCCAGGAAGCCATGTAAAAAAGCCAGGCATGGGGATGCGCACTTTTAAGCCCAGCACAGGGAGGCAGAGACTAGGCAGATCCTTAGGGCTTGCTGGACAGCCCACCTAGACTACTTAACATGTTCCAGGCCACTGAGAGACTCTGTCTCAAAAAATGAAGTGGGAAGTACCTGAGGAAGGGTACCTAAGGTTGACCTCAAGCTTCTGCGTCTACTTGCACTTGGAGAGAGAGGGAGAGGGAGAGGGAGAGGAAGAGGGAGAGGGAGAGGGAGAGGGAGAGGGAGGGAGGGAGGGAGGAAGAGAGAGAGAGAGAAAGAGAGAGAGAGAGAGAGAGAGAGAGAGATCTGGCTTAAAAGTTTAATCAGAATGTTGTGGTACAGAATGAATGACTGCATAATTGTTGGTCTTACAAGAGCAATTATTCACCTGTCACTCATTCACTCTATAGTCCACTATAGATGGACTGTTGCTATGGCTACCACATCTTCACTCTGATCCCAGGGCTCCACCTAGAACTGCCACTATGGCAGAGAGCAATGAAAAGGACACAAATATTGATCTTCATTCAAGCTTCTGCTCAGAAGGGGCACCCCCCTTTACTTCTTCTCGAAGGTCAGAACTGATTGTACCGTCATCCATGCCCAAGGTCAATGGAATGGGGAAAGGCAATCACACACAGATGGCCAGAAAAGTACCCTAGCACAACAGCCAAACCTGACCCTGCCATGTGAGAACATTTTGCAAAGTAGCTTGCATTGCTGGGTTTCACAGTCTTTGTTTATTAAATGAGGATAAGTATTCCCATGCCATGAACTTACTGAGGAGATTAAATTAGACCTTGTACATAAAGAACTTAGTGCATGGTTTAATAGTTCCAGCACATAGTAGCTACTCAATGAAATGAACTTCATGAAGTGGCAAGCTCCTTAAAGGCAGGTGTTTCTTATCCATTCTTTACCTTAGTATATCACCTCACACTGCATGTTCTTCAACAGATGTTAAGTAGGTAATTGAATGAATGAATGAATGAATGAATGTATAATCATTCAAGAGAATGTATGAAGCATTAAAAAGCCCTGGGGGGAGGGGGTCTAGAGAGATGGCTCAACAGTAAGAGTGCTGTACTCCTGTTGCAGAGGACCCAAGTACAGGTCCCAGCACTCACTTCAAGTAGCTAACAATCACCTGTAACTCGAGCTTCATGGCATCTGATGCTTCTGGCCTCTGTCCCCACACTCACGTACACACACACACACACACACACACACACACACACACACACAATTGAAATAGAATAAATCTTGTTTTACAAGGTGCCAACATGCAGAAAAATGTCTCTCCCTATGCACAGTTAAGAATTTCTTTGGTTCACGTCTTTGCTTGTTCTGTCTCGTGCCTGATACCACCATCAGAGCTCATATGCCAGTCTTTGAATAATTGGGCACTATTCCTCAAGAGATTGTCTAGGTTCACAGGGACTCATTTTCTAGAAAATCTTGGATTGTGTGTGGAGCTCTTGAAGACGAGAATCAGAAATAGGAAGTGCAAGTTACTGGTCATCTGAAGGAGGGAGTGCTTCTGAGCCGCATTCCATCTACTTCTCGTCAGCTCAAACAATGAGGTCCTTTGTGACGTCTGTTGATATTCATTTAAAAGCCTATAATTAAAATTTATACCAGGACATAAACAAAAAGGAGAATAGGGTCTGGGAGGATGCCTCAGCTGTTAAGAGAAAAAGCTGCTTTAGCAGAGGACCCACATTTGATTCCCAGCAGCCACATGGCAACTAACAACCATCCTTAACTCCATCTCCAGGGGATCTTAACACCCTCTTCTGGCCTCTTCAGACACTGCAAGCATGGGTGCACTTACATACCTGCCTGCAAAACATGTACATATATAAAATAAAAACAAATAAATCAAAGTAATTTTAAAGAAAAAGAAGAAACAAAAAATAAAAATCATAGTTAAAACCTACATTCACTAAATACAAAATCATCTACTTCTTTTCTACAAGGTATTTCTTATATTTCCTATTTTCATTTGCACAGCGTATTATTATGGAAGTATGCTGCAGGTAAGATAACATCACTAGTACACACACACATCTGTGCACACACAAGCACACAGACACATATAACCCACACTACATATGTGAGAGAAGACATAGTGGTTGCCTTCTGTATGAAAGACTCTTAAGGTACAAAAATTGATAGAAGTCATAAGGAAATAGAAGGCAGATTTTTCAAAAAGATGGTCTTCAAAGCCCTTTAACTCTGAGATGGGATGTCTGTAATAGCCTCATCAAAACCGAAGAACCATGGAACAGTTGTTGCATTGTATTTATGGTTCTTCTGTTCTCCACAGGCCTGGTGACAAAGGCTTATGTGTGCCTAAGCTTGGCGTTCACTATGTTAGGAGCGATGAGGGGCAAGATTTACAGATCCCAGCCTCTGCTCCTGAGGCCATTCCCCCACTTAGACAAATGATAAACACCTGTAGAAAGTCCAGTGGTGTGACCAACAATGAAATGACAGTTCCTGATGTCACAGGATTGAGGGCGAGTGTTAAAAAGGTGCCACTGTGAAGCGACACTGTAAGCATCCAGCAGAGGAATGGGCACGGCAAAACAGCGACTTTGGGCTCCCTAAGAGAGACACTTCAGAAAAGTCTACTCTATTTCTGAGCTTCTATTTGTACCCTCACACCAAAATGCCCCACACTCACAACTCACTGACTACACAAGTCATCACTCTCTGAGGAAGGTTTTTCAGTGAATGGCTTTGGACTGTGGGTCTGGCTGCCTTTGTTTTTCTCTACAGTTTCTCCCCTTTCATCTAACCACACTACTCATTGTTCAAATGCCTTCTAATAGGGCTTTAGAAGATGGTCAATAGATCATCATAGCATCTGATTCCTTACTAGAACACAGCCAAGATCAGAGAGAGGCTTAGGGAGTGTTGAATACAAAGGATCCAGGTATATGGGGCTCCTTAAATATTTTAAAGGAAGAGGTAACCTTGACCCACATGACCTCAAGAGAGAGAAGTTGAGGTAGGACTGGGCTCCACAGAAGGCAGGACTGTGAGTGGACAATGCAAACTAGAGGCTGTGTCCATTGTTTTAGGAAATCATGAACTCTCCATCACCAGAAGGATTCAAGGGAAGACCTAGAAAATGTCAAGCAAGCATGACGCAGGAGCCTGGCCTGCGAGCATAAGATATGCACTCAACCCCTGGAACCCCTTGAGTCTCCCCCATAAGATTCCAAGGCTGAGATGAGACTAGAGCTGGGTCATGACCGTAAGTAGTAGTTAAAAATGAATGGGCAAAAATAGTGGTACTCGGACTAGAGAGCTGGCTCAGCCGTTAAGAGTGTGTATTGCTCTGGCAGAGGACACAAGTTTAGTTCCCAGCGTCCACATCAGGCTGCTCACATCTTCCTGGAACTCCAGCTCCTGGGGGATCAGAAGCCTATAGCCCATGAGGGCATCTACACTCATATGCACATATCTGTACAGAGAGAGAGAGAGAAAGAGAGAGAGAGAGACATACAAATAAAATCTTTTTAAAAACCTGAGACTTGTGTTTTATTAGCATATATTAATTATGGATAGTAGTGGGTTTCATTGTAACACTTTTTACTTGTAAGCAATGCATTTTGATCATAGTGTCCTCCCACTTCTTACTCCTGTCTCCATCCCTACTAATCCTCTTTCTCTTCACAACTAGTTCCACTTCTCCTTTTACGTCTTTTTTAGGATTCAGTGACTTGAATAGGGTTGCTAACAGGAGCATAGGTGAGGGGTTGTTTACCAGAGCACAGGCACCTTACCAGTGGTTGCACTACTAAAGAAAAATGTCTCTCCCTCCCCCAGAAACCATTAACTGCTTATCCTCAGTTGAGGCTTGTGTGAGCACCAGTTACCTGGTTATAAAAAGCCTTGATATGGTCAAGCCCATGGAGGCAGTAGCAAGATGGGATGAAGGTATTTAACCCAAGTTTCTGAATGAAGTTTCCAAGGACTCGTGACTGGGAACCATGAAGAAGTGACTTTGGGACTGATGTTAGGTGCCACTGAATGCTGTGAGATAACATAGATTTTTGTCTTACAGGCCATTGGCTACAGAGGTAGCCAATCAATATCTTCTTTCTTGAAGAGCCAGCACTTTGGAAGGCACATGGCCCCAGGACAAGCCATTTACACCTTCTTGCTGTCCTTCCAGCAGACTTGACATGTTAATAGTGCCTGCCTTCCCCTGGAACTGCTGCTGCAGATGACAATAAATTATTGGAGACTTTTTAAGTGGCATGCTCAGAATCTTGGAAAAATAAGTGGAATAGAAATATGTGGCCTTTTTCTTTGCAATTACCCAGGCAGGAGATACACATCCTGAACAGGAGGGGTGGGTGTGAGAATGCAGGAGCAGAACTATTGTGTAACAGCTTGTTCTGAATTGAAGCATTCTCTCCTAAGAGGAGATTCCCTAAGACTCAGAAAGTAGACAAAACTGGGTGCAGGAAGTAAAGAACTGTAAGAATTAAGCAGTTCCTGAAACTTACAAGTTTCACAAAGAACTTTCCCAGGTTCTATGAGTAGTAACAAATGCTAGGGGAAGGGTCCTCTCTGACCTGTGAAGCCTGCAAGTCATGCGGGGGAGCTTTAGAGTTGTCACCCAGGCTGGAATGAAAAGTCCAGAGAGGCAGCAGCCTTGGAGTCATTCATAATCCTGTAAGTGGCACTTCACCCATAAATAGTTCCAGTAAACTCATTGTTTTGCCAAGCTGGACTTCAGTGGAATTGTCTTCGATTATTCACATTTCCTCAGGGAAAGTGACATGACAAGGACAGGTTTAAAGAAAAGGTGGTCAGAGACTAGAACATCCAGAAAAGTGTCTGTGCTGTGGTCTACCGTGTGATTTGGGGAATAACTCTAAGCTTTATTTCCTGTGACACACAGAGGAGATAAAATATCCTGCAGTATCATTTTAAGGATTTGCAATAGTTTATACAAATCACATAAAAAATTCCTAGCATAGAACCTGACATATAGTAACCATTCACAAAGCATGATGAAATTTTTATACAATTATTAAAATGAAATTGCATAACTGTGTATGAGTTTGGCATATTAACAAGCTAGAAGTAAGAGAAGTCAAAAATTCCCGATTATTTATAATAAAAATTTGATATATAGATATGATCAAAAGAGTAGTTTTTTTAGATGAGTCAGAAAAATAATGGCTCATATGATACAGTCAAATAAAAATTTCCTATTTGAAAATGACAATATGTGCATACAAGTATGAAGAAGTTAGGCTGAAGTTTTAGATTAACTGGAGACTTGAGCTGAGAGGACACAAACACCAAACTCAACTAAATTAAATAAAATACCATAGTTGCCATAATGGAAATTGAGCTCTGGGTTACTTAAAGGTTTTGTGGTGTCTAAAAGGATCCAGGTTCCCTCGATCTTCCCCCTCCAGCCTAAACATGTCTACTTTACACAGACCTGGAGTCTTGAAATTGCAGGTACTTCTCAGTCAGATCCTTATGCAACAATAAGACCATTCCTTTCTTACCAGATATCTCCACAATGTATCTCTCTTCTCTTCTGTTGGTTTGACATAAATTTTCCTCCCTGATTCAGTCATTGGAACAGGATCCATTTGCATTGGCTTGCATAAATCCAGATTTAGTTCTGGGTCATGAGATGGGATAGACAATGGGCAGAAGATGAGGCTTTCTCCTGGATGTGAAGTCTCATATGGCTGACTGAGTCATGTATCATGTTTTTCATGAGCTTTCTTCACTGCCATATTAGAGTGGTAGAGACAGCTGCCTTCCATCTCCTTTCTAGAACCTAGGTCTCCAGGTTCCTCTTAGAAAGACAGCTGTCCTTAGTTTCCCAAGTCATCTAAGGTGAAGTCACTGTGACAGGCTAATTAAAAGGAGCAAAGCAATGAGAGGTAGCCATTCCTCACTATCCACACATGCCACCTGCAGCCATCCTGTCCTGGCTTTGTCTCTACAGAGCCAGAATGGATTGGTTCAGCTACATGGACTACCTGACTGTCCCCTACAGAGGCCCACAACGGGCAGGAGGCTGGATTGGCTGGATGGATGGCAGATGGTAGCAAGGGGTGGCCAGCAGATGGTTGAAGATCATCTTGTTGCCAAGAGGGGCAGTCAACCCTGGCATCAGCGGAACATGAATCCTTTGTCTCATTGATGCATATGACAAACTCTCTTTCAATCATTTAATTCTTCCTCTTTCCTAGAGTCTTCCTTGTTTGGTGACCCATCTACCGGAAGATGGCACCCAAGTGTTGTACAACACAGTTGGTCTCCAATAGTTCTTTGATAGCTCAGAAGGGAAGGACCCACATAAAGCTGAACTGAAATCAGACCCTCACTTCATTCTCCCCAAGTGGGACAGTCATAACAAATGAATCTAAAAATGTATACAGAAAAAAGATCACCAACCCACCTTCTCATGGTCACCTGGAACGCAAACATCCTCTGATATCTTTTATGACAATATGGCAAACTTTCAATGGACTGTCTTTATAAAAAACACACCCTTAAGGAGACACTGAGGAGATGGCTAGGATGGGCAAAGCATTTGCCATACAAGCAACAGTGACCAAGTATGAATCCCCAGAACCCAGAAGTGCACATCTGTAATCCTTATGCTCCTATGGTGAAATGGAAGGCAGACACAGGAGAATCCCTGAGGATCACAGGTCAGTGAGCCTGATGTACAAAGGGACAAACACGACATCTTGTTTCAAACAAAGAAGGAGACAAGGACTGACACCTAAAATTGTCCTCTAACACGCACAAACACTTCCACACATATAGAAAGACAGAAACAGGGAGAGAAAAATATTTTTTAAATGTTTAGCCAAGTTTTCACAAGTGACCTCCCAAGAAATTTTTAGACTAGGGCCACATTTTACAAAATGTACCTTAAAAATAATTTTTCAAGAAGTCATTAATTTTGTCTCTTATATAATATAAAAAACAAGAAATAACTATATTATAAATGTCCATTAAACTTTTTTAAAAAAACTAAATACTGTTCACTATGAAAAAGCACATGCAACAACAGCACATAGCTAAATTTATCTACTATCTCTCCTCTCTCTCTCTCCCTCTCTCTCTCTCTCTCCTCTTTCCCCTCTGTTTTAGTTTACTTTCAATTGCTGTAACAAAATACTCTGACCAATGCCAGCCTGGCTGTCATCTCCCAGGTCAGAGTTAATCACAGTGGGAGCCCAAAGCAGGGACCCAGGGCAGGAAGCACAGGCCATGGAAGAACGCGGCTTACTGGCTTGGTCCTCTGACCCATGCTCAGCCTGCTTTCTTACACAATAAAGAACAATCTGCCCAGGGATAGCACCACCCACAGTAGGCTGGGCCCTCTCACATAACTCAATAATCAAAAAAATGTCCCACAGACATGACCACAGGCCAGTTCAATGGAGGCAATTCCCCAACTGAGGCTCCCTCAACCCAGGTATGTCAAGTTGACACTAGAACTATAGCACAACTCCCCACCAAATCTGTCTTCTCTCTCCTCTTCTCTCCATCACTTCCTCTCTCTATGTGCCCTCTCTCCCTCCTTCACTCTTCTCCCCTTCTTTTTTCTTGTTTTTTCTCTTTTTCTTTCTCTCTCTGTCTCTGTCTCTCAACTGAGAAATCCACCTTCTTCCCTCCCAGATCAAAGTCCCTGGCTCTCTGGCCTTTAGTCACCTTTATCCTTGAGCCACACCACCAGTTTTCCCGCCTCTGTCCTGCGGGTGGCGTACTGTGAGGACTCCTGCCACTCTGCTGGGTCTCACATCTTAGGATGATGGGTTGTCAGGACTTCGCACGATCTACTTCCCTTATAAATCTCCTTTTATACATTCTCTGGAGACATCTCACTAATCTATTGTCACTCAGTCCAGTTATTCTCAGGCTATTAATCTGCTCCCAACAAGGGTTTCAGGTTCCCCTGAGGCCTTTTATGTGATGAGGACACGGAATCATAGAGCATCATGTGATCGCAGGTGGTGGATGTCTGAATGGGCTACCGAAACATGTCTTCTGTCCATACAACCTCTATCTTCAGCATAAAACAGGAAAGGAGGTAGAAAGAGGCAAGAAACGCACACATTTTGATGGTGGTCTGCCTCCATCCATGAGTTTATGGTTAGCATTGCTTTTCTAAACCCAGTGCCTTCTTTCATTCAGTTGGTTGAAAGATGCAATTAGAAAGAAATCTAGGAACTGGAGATATGATTGAGTCCAAAAAGTGCTTGCTGCCCAAGCATGAAGATCTGAGTTAGACTCTAGCACCTACACAAAAACCCAAGTGTTATGGTGCATACCTGGAATCTCGGCACTGAGGAAGTAGAAACGGGAGGATCCCTGGGGCTCACAAGTCAGCCATCTTAGCCAAATCAGTGAGCTCCAGGTTCAGCAAGAGACCCTGTCTCAGAAAAAGCAAAGTAGAGAAGCAATAAAGACATAGGACATCAACCTCTTGCCTCCATAACCTATGTACACATACACAAACATGCATACACACACACACACACACACACGGAAGAATAAAATCTAAATTGCTTGCCTTATCCATAAGGTAAACTTCCTCCAGCCTCAACTCCCTCTTCCTCATCTCCCTTGTTCATGATGCTGCAATTGGATGAGGCCCCCTTCCCTCCAATGAACAAGCATGCTGCTGCCTTGGTTTCCTGCCCCTATTCTCTCTCTATTCCAGTTGCTCGCCCCTTGATCTTCACATGACTGCCTCTTTCCAGTGATTCAACCCTCTGCTAATGTATCACTTCCCTGGAGTGTCCTTTACTGATGCTTCTGGGGCAACTCCACTCTCACCTTCTCTATCTCATCAGCCAGTTTCATGTTTTTACAGTGCGCATTGTGATGGGACATTGTCTTCTGGTGTATCTTCTTGTCTACTCTAGTGTGTCACAGCTAGAGTGAAAAATTAACAGACACAATGAGTATGTTTAGTTTTTGAAATTTACTTATTCATTTTATTTTGTATGTGTGTACGCATGTGTGTGCCTGAATGTATAGGTATGCACCACATGTGTGCAAATGCTTGCAGAAGACAGAAAAGGGCACCTATCGGATCCCTAGAGCCAGAGTTCCAGGTGCAGGTGGCTGTAAGCCACCAGATATGGGTGCTGGGAAATGAGCTTGGGTTCTCTGGAAGAGCAAACACTCTGAACTGCTGAACCATCTCTCCAGCCCCAATGAACATGTTTCTTATTTGTGACTTAATCCCCAGCACCTAGAACAGACCTTGCTGTATAGTTAGACTTCAACAAATGTTTGAAGAATGAATGACTGAGGTACAAATGAGGAGTTGTGAGGGCCCAGATACAGTCATCATCACCGATTGCCCTTAGACATAAAAATGAAGTTTAACATCACTCTCCCAACCTCCTGTAGTTCGTAACTCTTTCTGTCTTGAGCTGAAGATGAGTGATTTTGCTGGTCTTAAGAGATTCACTGACTTGAGGGCCCAGCATTTCTTTTACCTCATTTCAATAAATCAGGGCTATGGACTTTCTATTCCAATGAATGCGCACTAGTGTTTTGCAGTTACTCGTAAGTACAAAAAGACAACTGTTTTATCTTGTACAAAATCAGAACTATGGGCAACGGAAAACATAAACCAGTAGCCTGAAGGCTTTGTGAGGCCAAGATGCTATTCCTCCCAATTCCTCCTGCTCTTAAGCCAAAACAAGATCAGTGGAGAAACTGCCCCACAGAGTGGCTCTCTACCAGTCTTCATAGCACTGGTCTGCCAACTCAACAAAGCCAAGAAACTATGGTCTGCTAATTGTGCTGCATGGTTGTGGCTAGGAGCTTCAAGGGGCTTCCAAAGCTTTGCCAGAAAGAAGAGAAGACTTCACTTGTTGGAAGCTGTCAGATCTAAGAACAATATGGATCAGTGGTTTCGTCTTTTCCTGGAAAATTCCACGGGTATCAACTAAGGTGAATTTCTTTCTTTGCTAATTCCCATGCTGATCTATATAGGAAAAGGCTAATGCAAATGACAAGATAAAATGCCAAAATGATGCTGAAATCTACATGTGCTCATTAAACCACCAGTCAACCTAGCTCCAGGTTCAACAAAAGACTCTGTCTTAAGGGAATAATGTGGAGAGTGATAAAGCAGGATACCCCATGTCCTGCTCTGGTCTTTATATGCATATGCTCACAAACATACATACATACACACACACACACACACACACACACGCACGCACACACACACACACACACACACACACACACACACACACAGGCCTCTAACAGTCTCCTGTGGCTTGTAGTTTTGATCTTAAACTACTCATTCTAACTCATGCACAAAGCAGAATTCAAGTGTCTTCTTCAAGCAGGAGTTTCCCCACATCAAAGCAAAAACTCATTTCTCCTCTGAGGCTCAGATTGGAGTCTCTCTGACATAGACCCGATATCAATTTTACACATTTCACCAGGAAGGATCCCTGGGGCTCACAAGTCAGCCATCTTAGCCAAATCAGTGAGCTCCAAGTTCAGCAAGAGACCCTGTCTCAGAAAAAGCAAAGTAGAGAAGCAATAAAGACATAGGACATCAACCTCTTGCCTCCATAACCTATGTACACATACACAAACATGCATACACACACACACACACACACGCACACACACGCACACACACTGACATGTGTTCATGTCAGTCCCAGGAAGGAGCCCACACAGAATAGGAATTATTTACGCCTATGCTTCCCATCTGAAACATCCATTCAGAATGCTTTTGCAAAGTCCACAACTCGGGTCCTAGCAGCCACAGGTCAGGCTGCATCCACTAAAGATGGCAAAGTTCTCATTAGGGAACCAGTGGCACAGGACTGAGATCTTTGCTCTGAGACGTTTACTTTGCTAGGCTACAGTAAAAGTCTCCATAGGTACTTACTTCTCCACTATTCTGAAGACCAGAAGTGAGAAATTTAAGTATCAATGTGATTGGTTTTTCAGAGGCCTTTCTTATCTGTGGATGGCTGGTTTCATGTGGGGGTATGTGTGTGTGTGCCTGCATGTTCATGTGTGTGCAGGGCCCAGTGTATTCATGTGTATGTATAGAGGCCAGGGGGTAACTTCTGATATCCATCCTTGGGACACTATCTGTCTTGTTTTTTGAGACATAGTCTCTCAGTTTTTACTGAGATCTCACTAAATTGGTTAGGCTGGCTGGCCAGCATAGCCCCAGAGATCTGCCTGTTTCTATCTCCCCAGTGCAGAGATTACAAGCCCTTTTAAAAATTATTCGTCATGAGCTGTCAAACACTGACCTTCGTGCTTCACGGCAAACACTTTATTGACTGAGCCATCTCTTTGGCCCTTCTCCCCATGTTTACACCGTCTTTTCTGTGTCCATGTCTGTGATCTCACCTTCTCTTTTTTGTTTGTTTGTTTGAGACACAGTCACCCTAGAGCCCCAGATGCCTGAAATTTGGTGTGTAGACCAGACTGGCCTCATTCTCAGAGAACCGCCTGCCTCTGCCTCCCAAATGCTGAAATTAAAAGATGTGCCACCATATCCAGTCTCCTTTCTTTAAAGACCCCAGTCATATTGGAGTAGGGTTCTGCCCAGTGACCTAACCCTAATTAACATAATCCATTTTAAATATGCTATGTCCACATACAATCTCATTGAGTTAATGGGAGCTCCAATGTATAAATAGGAGAGAAACTGAGCCCTCACTGGGCTCTCAGTGCAATTTACCCACTGGAGTCACATGACTAGAATATGTGTGCTGTTTTCATTTGAAAGATGCTCTGTGAAGTGGATAATAAAGCCGGCCTCACAAGAGGTGGCGCAGCTCAGGTATCCACAGATAACGCACAGGGACTTGGGGGAGACACTGAAGAAAGCCTGGCCTCTGGCAGAGCATTAGCATAATTTGGCAACTCAGCTCCTTTCAAAGAAGGAGACAGAGATGTTAAAATCCAAGGAGGAGCCACTATGGAGAAGCAGAGCTGCCTGCAGTCAGGCCAGAAGAGAACCAGTGAAAACTAAATGAATGTGATGGCTCACACTGTCAACTTGACAAGGCCCATATTCATGGAAGAGACCTCTGGGCTTCTCTGTGAGGGAGTTTCCAGATGGGGTTCATTGAAGCGGGAAGCCCCTCCATAAATGTTGGAAGCACAATCCTATAGCTGGTTCCTGAACTAAATGAAAAAGGGGAAAGTGAGCTGAGCACCAGCATTCATCTCTCTCTGCTTCCTGACTGAATGCACTGTGACCAGCTGCCTCACACTCCTGTCGCCATGAGTTCCCCCACCACGATGGAGCCTCAAACTGTGAGTCAGAAGAAACCCTTCCTTCCTTAAGTTGCTTTGGTTGGGTATTTTATTACAGTAATGAGAAAAATAACTAAGAGAACGATGAAACCAGGATGGGAGCCTGAAATTATCACAAAAGTCATGACAATTACAGTGGTCACATTGGAGAGCCTTGTGGTGCTTGGAGCCATCTCTCAAATGGTCTTGCAGTGACTCTTTAGAGACTGTTGGAGTATAAAGCCTTTGATTATGTCCACTCCCCTATGATCTTGCCTTATTACTGTACAGTACTCACTCAGAAGACTGGAAGAGCTGAGTCATGGCCCATAAAAACAAAGGGCCTGAATCCCACAGGTGAGAATCTGTTTTTAATGTGAACTATTTGCCAGTATCTTTACACTAAGAAACTACATATAAAACTACATATAAAAATATACAATTATAATAGAGAAATGTGAAGATCTAATGATCCTGGTCCCGAAGTCCAGCATGGCAGTGGCTGGCCAGAGCTAAGAGGCAGTCTTCTCTTCGATACAAGCACCGACACTCTGTTCATTACAGCCTGCTGGCCTGCTCCTTCATTTAAACTACTGCCTAGTCTAGCAGAAATTTTAGTTTAAGATCCCTAAGCTCAGCACTTACTGTACAAACTGTGGGAACCCTGTGGGGTGGGATCTGGGTTAACATTTATCACAGCAGAGGTGGGTGATGTAATTGTCATCCCCCGTTGTTGTGGCGAGTCTGCTGCTGCAGATTCGATGTGGTATTATTCCTGCTTCTGGAATACAAGATATGCAAGTTTTCTTCATTGCAGAAAACTAAAACCAATGGGAAGATCAACATTGATTTTGTAAGACACTGCAAAAATTCTAAGTGACAGTGATTGATGGGTATAGGAGCAGAGGCTTCATAAGCACGGTGGGAGATCATAAATCGCAGTTTCATTGCTCACTGTCACAGAGTGTGAAAGACTCAGCCTACGGCCTCAGATAAGAGATGAGAAGTTATCCCAGCTCTGGAGTTTTAATTGTGAAGTCCTGAGATATTCGTGTGTGTGTGTGTGTGTGTGTGTGTGTGTGTGTGCACGCACGCACATATGCATACCCATGTATGAGTACAGGCATGCATGAACCACAACATGCATGTGGAAGTTGGAAGACAACCTCAAATGTTGATCCTCACCTTCTGTCTTGTTTGAGACAGGCTTTCTTATTGTTAGCCATTGCATACACCAGGTAACTTGGCCTGAGAGCTTCCAGAAATTCTCCTGTCTCTCCCACATCTTGCCATAGGAACACTGAGATTACAGACACATACTACCAGGTCCATCTTTACATGGGCTCTTGGGCATCCAAACTCAGGTCCTCATGATTGCAGGTCAAGCACTTACCTAGTTCACCATCTCCCCAGCCCCAAAGCCTAGGATATTCTTAGAAAAGAGAACTTCTGACTCAAAGCCTGACCCTATAACTCAGGATGCCCCCAGCACAAGCCAAGGTTCAGGTGTTCAGTGTGTTCAGGTGTTCACGTGTTCAGCTGAAGAAAAGGCTTGCTGTGACATTGGTTAACTGGCACAGGGAAATAGCACACACTGCAGATGTAAGTGCAAGTTGCCTGGTTAGGTACAAACACTGGTTTAATGTCTCATGGGCTATGTGAATTTGGATATCTAGGTTCTTTATGAGTTCCTTTTCCTTCCCTACAAAAAGGTCTACAGTACTTACTATGTCAAAAGAATTAAATTTAAGGCTGTAGCATGGTAGCTAGCTTATAACAAATACAGTTGGCCTCTATATCCATGGGTACTGCACCCACAGATTCAAACAACACAGGTTACAAATATTCAGGGAAGGGACTGTGGATGTAGTTCAGTTAGCTGAATGTTTGCCCAATATGAACAAAGCCCAGGGTCAATTCTCAGCAGAATATAAACCAGGTATAGTGTTGCATGCCTGTCATCCCAGCACTTAAGAGGTAAGAGGCAGGAAGATCAAAAGTTCAAGTTTATTCTTAGTGACATGAGTTTAAAGCCAGCCTGTGCTATATGAAACCCTGCCTCAAAAAAGAAAAGATTCAGAAAAAAATATGTCTGCACTGAATATATATATATATATATAGGCTTTCTTGTCAATTCCTTTAAAACACAGCACAGTATTTACACAGCGTTTGTATTGCATTAAATATTCTAAGTAATATAGAAATGATTTAAAATATTACACATGTGAGGATAAGCATAGGTTATTTGCAAATCCTTCACTTTTTGTAAGGAAGTTGAGCATCTGTGGATTTTGGAATCCAGGGAGAGTCCTGGACTGATCCCTGGTGGATGCTGAAGAGCAACTGTACACAATAACGAGTACTCTTATCATTATTGCTACTAATACTCCCTTTAACGAGTTCTGAAAATGAAGATCAAAAAAGAGTGAGCCTTGTGCCCAAGATTGTCAGATCATAGAATAACTATTTTAAAATGATAATTCTGGGACTGGAGAGATTGCTCAGTGGTTAAGAACACCTGTTGTTCTTCCAGAGGACCCGGGTTTGATTCCCAACACCCAAATGGAAGCTGACAACTGTCTAGAACTTCAGTTCCTGGGATCCAACACCCTCTTCTGGCATCTATAGGCTTTATATGACATGGGTGTACTTACATACATGCAGGCAATACTCTCATACACACAAAATAAAAACAATAAATAAAATTTTTTAAATGTTAATTCTTTAAGAATTTCATACAATATATCTTGATTATATTCAACCCCAACTCCTCCACTTGATGGCCAGATCCACCCTTACCTCCTCACTTCCCTAAATTCATGTCCCCTTTTTTAAATTTAATAACCCATAGACTCCAACCACTATTAAAGTTCATATCCATCTGCCTAAGAATATCTGTGGTTCTGGAAGTTTTCCAACAACATCTCAGATCTGCCCAGACAAATATTAGAGACCCTAAATGAGAAAGAGAGAAAGAGAAAATTCAGGTAATGCCTTAAAATATGTCAATTAAATCTTTCCTGATGACTAGAGCCTTCTCTTCTATAAATCCCTTTCTCCCACCCATAACCAAAGCCATTTTCCATGTGCATGTTAAGCCCAGCTCCCTCTTGAAATACAATGTCATCTGTACAGTCACAAGTCATGCTTAATAAGGAACGGCAGGACAGGGTCATCAGCAAAGCTGCCTGGCTCCCCACCAGTTCTCCCACATGGAAGGCAAACTCAACCCCATAGTCCTGGACCTTGTCCCGAAACACTGACAGGCCACCATGTGGGCAGTCAAAGGCATAGAGGTGAGGGAGTGGGCTGGGAGATGGAAGACACACATTAGGGGTGAATGGAAGCCAAGCAGACGGCAGGGCCTCTCCACAGGTGGCTCAGGAACCCCAGCAGCAAGCTGGTGACATGGGCATATGTATAGCCAAGAGGACCAGGAGAGGAGTTCAGAAGGTGCATCCCATAGGCACCAGGCTTGGCAAAGAACAGCCAGGAAGCAGAAGAGAGTATTCATGAGCTTGTGACGAAGCCAACACTGGTAGACGAGGACGGAGGCTGGAATTTGTGAGGGAGGAAAGAACGGCAGAATAATCAGGAACGAAGAGAAGGGTAGCAGAAGGGAGCCTGTCGGGAGCTGGGACAGGGGGCCAGAGGATGAACGGACCACACAGAGCAGTGGGCAGAGTCTCCATGTGCCAACGCCAGCTCTTCGGAGGTGAGAGTTTGGTTGTATTGCCATTAGCAGCAGCTATCGTCCCACTTCTCAGAGAAAGCCTCTGTGGCTGAACGCATAACTATGTTGGCTGAAGGAAAAGGAAAAAGCTAGCTGAGCTCAAGCATTTCTCTCTCTCTCTCTCTCTCTCTCTCTCTCTCTCTCTCTCTCTCTCTTTCTGCTTTCTGACTGCAGATACAATGTGACCAGCTGTCTCACACTCCTAAAACCATGACATCCCCGCCATGGTGGGCTGTACCCTCAAATTGTGAACAAGGATAATCCTTTTTAAAGCTGTTTTTGTCAAGATATTCTGCTGTAGCAACTGGAAAAGTAACCAATACACCTTTCCTATCTACAGAGAACTTCTGGATACAGAGTGAATCTTGTGCATCAAAGTGTTATGATAAGGCTGGAGAGATAACTTAGTGGTTAAGATCACTTCCTGCTCTCCCAGAGGACCCAAATTTGGTTCCCAGTACCCACATCAATGGGTATCTTACAAGAACCTGGAGCTCTAGCTCCAGAGGATCTGACACCTTCTTTTGGCATCCTTGGGCACTTGTACACATATGTACAAATATACCTATACACATAAATGTTTTTAAATGTAAAAATATTCGGATGGAGTAGTGTCTGCCTGCTCAGCTTTTACAGGAAGCTGTATATGTTCTGATCCATGTGCCAGAAGAGCCTGTGTCAGCCAAGGCCTTGGCCTGGAGCCTCCTCATTCCGCACCTGGGTTATCTAGCACTGAAGGCCTTCTCTACTGCGCCTCATCTTTGAGAGTGTGCAGCTGTGTCTGGAAGCTTTCAGCTGTCTTCCACCCTCCTGCTGCGTAGATTTCTCACAGGCAGCGAGACTCCCTGTGGCTGTGACCAGCAGTACTTCCTGACCGGAGTGTCCTCCTCTTTAGGGTGCCTCCCATTATAGCCAGGCATTTTCAGGGCAACATGCTGGCTCCTGAGCTAATAATCACATTTTCTCCACTCAAGAGCTGAGATGACAGGAAGTTTGGGATCGATGTCTTTGTGAAGTCTACGGAATATTCTCTTAAGGGTGACCACAGCCAAATCCCAGGATAACTCAGCCTTTTGTGAAGTGACTTCCTAGATTATCTGCATTCCTCTTAGCCTCTAATTCTAGGGAATGCGGCCTAGCAAAATGTGGGGTATTAGAGGTTGCATTAACCACAAACTATTCAAATAGTGACTGCACATTAAACAAGTCTTTTTTAAAAGTTTTTAAATTATGTGTGTTTGTGTGTCAGTGAACATGGGTACTTGTGGGGGCTAGAAGAAGTCACTGGATCCCCTGGAAGTTACACGTGGTTGTGAGCAGCCCAAAGCAGGTGCTGGAAGAGAACTCCAATCCTCTGTTGAGCAGTAAACACTTAGAATCACCATCTCTCTAGCCCCTAAGTAAAGCTGAGACTAGGGAGAGAACTCACTTGGGAACATGCTTGCCATGAGAGCACGAGGTTCTAGCTTCAGACCCCAGCACCCATGTTTAAAAAAAAGACACTACAACTAAAACCTCAGCAACTGGTGGGGTGGTGACACCAGGAAGTCCTCTGGAACTCACTGGTCAGCCAGTCTAACTGAATGCTCTAAGTTCAGTGAGAGACCCTGCCTCGAAAAAACAGAAAGCAATTGAGGAAGATACCTGATACCAACCTCTAGCCTCTGCATGCACATATGTATAAATACCCACGTGCATACATAAACACATACTACACAAACACACACACACGCACACACACACAAGTCTTTATGTGTTCCCAGTCCACAAAAGGAACAGCAAACAAAATTAAATAGACGTGTTAGTGGTAGAAAGTAAAATAGCTCCTAACCAAAAGAAAAGAAAAAAGAAGCAGGCAGAGTACACTTATAAACTTGAAACATACAAATCAAGACTAAAAATGACACTTATTTTTACAGATTGTGAAAATTAACTAATGCTGAGTTCCTGGAAAATCTAAGTGACATATAATGCTAAACAATTTACGGTTTGCCAAGCCACTTATGATGCTTACAGAAATACCATGCAATGCTGATTTTCTAGAAGGTTAATCCCTCCTTCTCAAAAGCAAATGATTTTCAAAGTGACTTGACAAATGATAGGGAAATAGCAGTTTTATGAATCTAATACTGATGTTCTCTCTGACAATGAAATGCACATTAAAAGAAAAAAATCTATCAATAACTTGAGGATAACATTACAATATCTGGGTTCCCGAAGAAGCCATTCCAACAGAAAGCCTTTCTTCAGAAGACACTGGCATGTGGTGAAACGGGTTTTTCATGAGTACTTAAATGCTAACACTATGCCAGGTGCTGGAAATACCGCAAGGGGCTATAGTATGGTCCTGCCCACATCCATCCCCATATGGCAACCCTCCTGAGCCCTCTGTCTCGATCTCCAGCACCATCTCTATAACTCTCCAAGCCTCTTTGCCCTCTGCCACCTTGCAGTCACCCTTCCATCTTTTTCAAACAGCAAGTCCAGGAGCTGAAAGTTGCTCCTGGTGAATTCCTTCCGTGGGTGGGGTTGTTTGCACAAGGCGGTTGGTTGCTCTGTGGTTCTGGAGAAGGCTCTGAGAAAGAAAAGCAGAGGACCAAGGAGGGTCTGTGACTGTCCTCCACATCTGTGGTTGATCCTGGGATGTGACACAGGGAGTCTTAGTCACTGTACCAGTCACAGAGGGCAAACAAGCGGAAAGATGGTGAAATGAGCATGACGTAGAGAGATGGGGAGAGTGAGAGACTATTTTAGTTTGCTTTCTATTGCTGTGATGAAACAATGACCAGCTGAGAGATGGACGGCTTATTTCACTTTACAGATTACAATCCGTCATCAAAGGAAGTCAAGGCGGGAGCTCAAGGCAGGAACCTGGAGCAGGAACTAAAGCAGAGACCATGGAGGAACTCTGCTTACTGGCTTGCGCCCTGGCTTGCTCGGCTACTTTTCTTACACATCACAGGCCCACCTGTTCAGGTATGGCAGCTCCCACAATGGGCTGAGCCCATCTACATGAACCAGCAATCAACAGTCTCATAGACATGATCACAGGCCGGTTTGATGGGGGAAATTCCTCAGCTCAGGTTCCTTCTTCCCACATGACTCTAGTTTATATCAAGTTGAGGTAAACTAACCAGTACAGGGACTACAGAGTGGGGGAGTCAGAAGGAGCAAGAGACATGGTAGGGATAGGAAGGAGATGGAGGGGTGTGACTCCGTTGGTAGAGTGCTTGCCTAATATACAAAGCACTGCATAAACAGGGCATGGTAGAGCACACCTACCATTCCAGCATTCGGGAAGTAGTAGTAGTGAGTTTGAGGCCAGCATGGTATACTTGAAATTCTGTGGAAAAAGAAAATGGGAAGAAGACGGAACAGAGAAAGGAGAAAAGAATAAGATGCCAAGGAATAAGGGAGTCAGGACCCAGAAAGGCCTGGGCTATCTGTTGAAGGGAAGAATGGAAATCAGACATCAGGTTTCTACAGAATCAGGATAGCTTCAGACATAGACGCCAGGACAGCAGCATCCAGATTCACTCAGAGAAGAGTGATTGTGATGGAAGAAGCCCACCTTACAGGATCCGTCTGAGGCTTCCACATAATAGAAGTGATGCTTAACAGGGCAGCAGAAAAAGTAGACAAACAAGCAAACAAATGACACTGCCTTCTTCCAGATATGCAATAATATTCTGGATTAAATCTGAATTTGAAATTTGCAACTTCAAGGAAGGATGAGCAACGGCAGTGACTTAAGTGATGTGGCCTGTGATGACTGGCAAGTTTCATGACGGACAAATTTGCTTCCTGCTCTGGACTGAGACTCCTGATAGATGTGATTGGGGTTGAGGATGTGGGTGTAGAGATAGTCAACACCTACACAGCCTATCTCCTCCATGACTACCTTTCTCACCAGTTCACTGATGCCTGAAGTTCTACAGCTTTGTATTTGATAGAGAGGGGGAAATTTAAAAAAAAGAATAGCCAGACACTGAGCACCTATTAAACACCAACTCTACTGCAGAGAACTCACATAATTACCTTAATTAACTCTCACCATATTCTCTGAGGTAAAAATCATTTAACCTGCATTTCACAGAAGAGGACATTAAAGCTGTATCAGTTACTTGTCTTGTTGGTTACTTGTTGACAAAATATCTGACAAAACATCTTAAGGAAGAACTTATTTTGGTTCACAGGTCTAGGATACAGTTCATCATAATGGGAAAGTCATGGTTTCAGGAGTGTGAGGCAGCTGCTCACATTACATTCACAGTCAGGAAGCAGAGAGAGATGAATACTGGTGCTCAGCTCACTTTCTCCTTTTTATTCAGTCCAGGACCCCAACACAGTTCATAATGCTGCCCATCCCTAAGAGGGGTCAGGCTTCCAACTTATTAATCTAACCAGATAACCCCTCACAGACATGTCCAGATATTAGTCTCCAGGGTGATTCTAATTCCCAGAAGGTTGACAAACAAGATTAACTGTCAAATGGGGTGCAACAGTTTACAGCACTGCCTGCTCTTGCAGAGGACCCTCATTTGGTGCATAGCACCTATATGGTGACTAACAACCATGTATAACTCCAGTTCTAGGGGATCTGACACTCTTTTCTGGCTTCTGACAATATTGCATGACATGGCGTGCTCAGGAAATACAGGCAAAACACTCATACATATAAAATAGATAATTTTCTTAAAGATTAAATATCACAATCATGGTTAACCAACATGTCCAGTATCTCAGCTAACAAGAAGCAGAGTCATAACTGAAGTGCTTTTCTTCCCAGTGCTCCCGGCCTCCTCTACACACTCATGCCTCTGCTAGGATTAGGGCTTTCTGTATTGGTAGCAATGCTATCACGTCTATAAAAAAATCACATACTTTTACACATTGCCAACTTCTCTCATTCGTTCAAAATACTGATATCCAGCACCTTGTTGGGCTCATTCATTTAACAATGTATTCATGGACTCCTCCTTCATGTTGGTATAATGCTAGGGACTGGGAGTTTCCACAGTACGAATAATTGTGAATTGCACATGGTGGAATCTCCTGTGCAAGGAATAACTGGAAGACTGGGTCAGAGAGAACCAAGGGAAGGGTAAAATTAGATGGCATTGAAAACAAGACCTGAAGAATGGGAGGAGCAGACAGATGCTGAGTAAGAGAGCTTCCAAGTAGCAAGAACAACCATGAAAGAAATCTGAAGCATGCAGCAAGGTTAAAGAAAGCTTATCTGACTAGAGAATGGTGAGTGAAGAGCAGAGAGAATGGGGGGATGCTTGAGGTACACACACACACACACACACACACACACACACACACACAGAGAGAGAGATCCGGCAGGGCTTGGAGGGCTTTTCAGGGGACTCTGGTTTTTATGATACATGCAAAGGAGAATCAAGAAGGAATACAATCAGGCTAAACATGGGATCCAACTCTGAATTTAAGAGATTTCTTTCCCTGTACCTGAAAAGACAACTGTCAGAGATCCAGGATAGTGGTAGGGAGAATAATTAGAAGATTCCGGGAAAGAGATCAAGAGCAGCAGGATTTCCATGGTGGCAGAGCTGGGGTGGCATTGTTATCAGTCTAGGGGTATTGTGTTCCTTTTTGCAGCCAATTAAGGACTTAAAAGGGAGGAAAACTCTCAGACCATCAAGGAGCAACAGATAAACTTCCACTGAAAGATAGTCCCATTCGTATGCATAAAGAATCGCACATACATACACACATTCACACAGAAACATGAAGTTCTCCACAAGTGAAAATGGGACCTGAAAACCAAAATCCAGTATTTCTGCAGGAGAATCTGGGTTTTAAAGGAGATGTTCAGGGATATATAATTCTAAGCAACTTAATTGAAGAGGTCCTTTTGCAGTTAAAAATAAGGCCTTCCTGCCAGACCAAAAAGGAGCAGGTGTGACATCTTTATTACTTCTCAGTGACCCTGTTTGCTTATTAGGGATTCAGTCCCTTACAGAGCAGCAGGGAGGGAAGCAGCTGGCTCTGAGACACTGAGGCTGAACCTAAAGGACTTGCTAATTGCCAATCTACGGGAGTGAAGGGGATGACTTCTGTTGAAGTAATTAGATGAGTAGTGGAGCCATCTACTGAAATTATTTAATAAAATAAGGGGAACAATAGCTCTTATTTCAAACTCTTCAAGTGCATGGGTATGTGCATAGGTGAGCATGTACATGTATGAGCACACATGCTGAGGCCAGAGGTCAATATTGGATATCTTCCTCTAGCTCTACCTTAATTTTTGGAACAAGGTCTCTCACTAAACCTGAAGCTCACAGATTCAGCTAGAATGGCTGAACAGCAAGGAGGGATCCATTTGTCTCTGCTTCCAGTGCTGACATTAAAGATGTGTGCTCTCATACTAAACTTGGGGCAGGGAGACAGAGGTTGAGATAGAGTTTGACTACGTAGCTCCAGCTGTCCCGGATCTGTCTATGTAAACCAGGCTAGCCTCAGTCTCACAGAAATCTGCCTGATTCCCTAATGCTGGGATTTAAATGGTGTGTGCCACCATGCCTGGCCATACTAAGCTTTTTTTACATAGGTTCTGAGGACCAAACTCAAGTTCTACTTGTACAGGAAGCAAATACTCTACCACTGACTGAACTGTCTTGAACCCTCTAACTCTTGATTTCTGAAATCTGACTTGTCAATAAGACATTAAGTAGAGATGCCCAGTAAAAACTTGGCTTCACGAGTCCAAGATTCACAAGGTATGTCAAACCAGAATACAAGTTTTGGAGATGGGAGAGTAAGAAAAGAGATAGGAGGGGCTGGAGAGATAGCTCAGTGCCTAAGAACACCTGCCTCACAGAGGCCCAGGTCTCTTCCCCAGACCTATGTCAAGTGGCTCACAACAGCCTATAATTCCATTTCTAGCAGATCTAATGCTCTCCTGGCCTCTGAGGGTATACACACACAGGTGTACATGCTCTCTCGCTCTCTCGCTCTCTCTCTCTTCCTCTCTCTCTCTCTCTCTCTCTCTCTCACACACACACACACAGAAGTTAATATAAATATGAGAGAAGAATGCCAGGGAAAATGCTGATGTTTAGAGGTCAGGTAGAAGAAAAAACTGAAGCAAAGATCAGTGGGAAGGAACAAACTGAAGTTTCAGGAAACCTAGGAAAGAATCTGCTCTAAGGTGGTTCTAAGGTTGCAGAGAGATAAAGAAAAATGCCAAAGCAAAATGATGAATGCATTAGAATTCTCATTCCAGCAGAGTTCACAGTGTGATAAGAAAGACCAATATGATTGATGAAGAAATAAAAATCTTGTGTAACATTTATTGAGCACTTACTGTATGACATGAGGCAGGGGAAATGATTTACATGCATCATCATCAAAGCCCCCAGTGAAATCAAAATCATTATGATCCTCATTTTACAAATGCTATTATGGAAGAGTTAGAAGCTCACCAAACGTCACAGAGACTGTCAGTATTTAAAGATAGTGAGGTTTCCTAATGAGGCCCTGGTAGCCACAGAGGTACTGTCCGATAAACTATAATTGTCAACTTGACACAGCCTAGAGTGAACTGAGAAAGGAGTCTCAACTGTGGAAATTCATAGATCAGATTGGCCTATGGGAATGTCTGTGGGAGATTGTCTACACAGGCCAATGTGGGTAGCACTCTCCATGGGAGGGTAGGCCCAGGCTGTACAAGAAAGCTAACAAAGCATGAGCTGTGAATGAGCCACAAGCCCTGATCCTTTGTGGCTTCTGCCCTGGCTTTCCTCAGTGGTGGGCTGTAACCTGAAAATTGAAAGAAACCCTTTCCTTTTCAAAGTTGCATTTGGTTATGGTATTTGTTACTGCAACAGAATAAAACTAGAACAGGTATATTCCTCTAACTGAACACATAGATGTGAAATTCACCGCAGTATTATTATTATCCTTGGTTCTTTTCTGCCTAGCTTACCCCTCCTTTCTGCTCTCACATACACCCTGACCTGCATCAGTTGTTTCTCTTTACAGTGTTTTTATTCAAAGTGGTTTTGTATTTGGTTACTTTTCTGCTTCTGTTCAAAATACCTGTGAGAAGCCACTTGACGAGTTAAGAGTTTATTTGGTTCACAGTTTGATGATACAGTCCGCCATGGTGGGGAAGGCATGGCAGTAGAAACTTGACATGGCTAATCGCATTGCACTCACAGTCAGGAAGCAGAGAGAGAGGAATGCTGCTGCTTTTTCCCTTTTACTCACTCCAGGACCCCAGTTCACGAGATGCCACCCATATTTAAGGTGGGCCTTCCCTCATCAGTTAGCTCTTCCTGGAAATGTCCTCACAAACTCACCGAGAGGTATGTGTCTCGATTGATTCCGGATTCAGTCAAGTAGATAAACAAGATGAACCTGCACTGTGACCATGTTTGGAAAGGCAAACGCAGAGCCGGGCTCCTGCTCCACTGGGCTTCCACTCCACACCCTACTCATCACAGCAGAAGACATAACTTTGCCAGGGCAAGAAACCCTTGCTCAAGACTCCTTCAGGTACCTCAACCCTAAGACCTGCACCGTGGATATTTTCATCTTCACTTTGAGATGGAAGGCAATTAGATCAGTCACAAGCACTTGGATGTAGCTTGACACAACAGAGACCCAATAAGGTATCCAGGAGAATAATCGTTGCTGATAAAACTGAAGAAAATGGGAGTAAAAGGCTATTTTAGCTAAAATTGCTTTCTATAAAGCTGTTTCAAAGGTAAAAGGAACCATCTTCCTGTCAGTGTCGACATTTCTCTCACTGGATAAGTGAAATCATGTCTCTGTCAATGGGTAGATCTCTCCAACAGGGAGGCAACAGCTTGTTTGGTGTCTAGAGAGGCAAGATTTGCTCTGATGAGACTGACAACTTTACAGCTGTGTGAAGGACATTTGCATAGCACACAAGTCACTGTCACAATAGCACTGACTCTGGGCTTTAGGAAGCATCTACTATCTGCAGCTACGATATGCTCAGAACTCAAAGCTTCTCTCCATTAATTTGGCTCAACTGACTTGATGAATATTTTCATTTAATTTCTGCAGACTGCTTGACTGATAGATACAGCCATGCACTGTAGGATACTGCTTCTCTCTCTTAATTATTGTCCCATTCAGACTGGCACCTTTGACTTCCCCCCAATAGCCTGCTGCGCCAGCCACCACAATAGTCTATCACCTATTCATGTAAGTTCAGATTACCACAAAGCTAAAACTATAAATGATCATCAAAGCTGCATAATTAGGGCTGAGGAAATAGCTCAGTCAGTAAAGAGTTTGCTGTGCATGCATGATGACCCATGTTTGATCCCAGAATTCACATAAAGAGCCAAGCGCAGCAGTGTGTACCTGTAATCCCAATGCTGAGGAGGCAGAAACGGGAGGCTCGCTGGGCCTTGCTCACTAGCTAGTCTATCCAAATCAGTGAGCTCCAGGTTCAGTTAGAAACCTCAAAAAATAATGCAGAAGGTGACTGAAGAAGATGTCTGATATACTCTGGCATACTCACACACGCACACACACACACACACACACACACACACCATAAATGTCCACGTGGACATATACACAACACAGATACTAACAATAATAATTAAATTAAAATTTTAAAACTAAAAACAACATTATGGGATGCATTCCCTGAATCACAACCCAGCACTTGAGGCGCTGACCTGAGGAAACGAAGCTATGACGTTTCCAGTTCGCTTCTTCTCCATCTGTGTGATAAATTACATGCCATCTGAGCCATGACTGTTGATGCTCTTACCTCTAAGTGGAAATCTGAAAGCCCAACGGCTGCAGAAAGGAGCAAAAGGGATTACTCAGAGGGGTTAAAAGCAATTCCCCACTATGGAAGAGAGCCAAGGAACCTTCATTTCCTAGCTGCCCTGCTGAAGCTTAAAGCTGCTTGGCATCTAGCAAGAGTGCTGTCCCAGGAAACCAGAGGTCAGCGGCGAGAAAGGGAAGCAGATGCTGACAGAGGGCCTCCGTATCTGTGTTTGGATGCAGGTATTCTCCAAGGTGTTAAGGGACATCTGTATCCTGCCTTTCAATCCAGATCTGGGTGCTGTGCTGTCATCACAGCTGATTCTGCTTAAAGAAACAGCTGGTTTAAGTTGTTCACATCTTTGGGAAAGTTGTAAATGTGGAGCTCCACAGGCAAAAATCCAAAGTAGATGAAAAACAGAGAAAGGGCAGAAGACTATCAAGGACCATTCATGGATCCATTCACATAATTTACACAAAAGTGATGTGTGTGTTCATGTGTGTGCAGGTGCAGTGGGGTGTGGGATTTACAAGGACATGTTTGTATGCCTGCATATGGAGGCCAGAAGACAGCCTCGGCCATAATTTTTCAGGCCCCAACCACCTCAGTTTTTGAGACAAGATCTCTCACTGGCCTGGAACTCACCAAATAGACTAAGCTGTCTGACTCATCAACACTGGCATCTTAAGAGTGCAGCACCATACCCAGCTTATTTTATGTAGGTTCTGGGGGTGAAATTCAGGTTGCCATGCTTACAAGGCACTAAGCTATCTTCCCAACCCCTGAAATATGATGTTTTAATAATCAAATAGTCTTCGTTCAATTTTGCTGGCAAAACAAAACACCTGAGACTGGGGGTTTATAAAGAAATGTGGTTTGGTTATTTAGTTCATGTATTCAGGGGCTGGAAAATGCAAGCCTTGGTAATCCTGTGGGTTTGTCCTCTGGCGAGGGCCCAACTGGCTCTGTTACAATATGGTAGCACATGTAGCAAGAACAGATCACAGAGCAATAAAAGAAAGGGGAGATTTGGGAGTCAAGAATCAAGCTCGTTCTTTCATAGCAACACATGCCTGAGAAAACTAAGTCATTCTGGGAGAGTAGCATTCATTCCTTCTGTGGGCAGTGCACCAATAACCTAACCAGCTTCCACTAAGCCTCGCATCTAAAGAGTACTCTGTCTTAGTTCTACCACTTGGAACCAAGCTTCCAACACACAAGTCCTTGGAAGGCTAGCCACATTCAAGCCATAGCATAGCCCTCTGAATAAGTGATAGAAACAGTTCAAAAAATGAGAGGGTCAGCAGGAGCATGGGAGCGCATGGAGACTATGCTAAAAGTGCATTATATTCTTGCAAGAAAATTGCTTCATGCAGCTCAGTGTACTAAAAAAGGGGGGTGTCTAAAAGATACCATGATGGTAAATAATGACTTTCAAATTGACAGAACCTGGAGTTTCCTAGGAGATAAACTTCTGGGTATGTCTGTAAGGGAGTTTCTAGATTAAGTGAATTGAAGTGTGAAGACTTGCCTTAACTATGGGCAGCACCATTTCTTGTGCTGGGATCTTGGACTGCATAAAAAGAAGTTGATCTGAGCCACAGCTTCTCTCTCTCTCTCTCTCTCTCTCTCTCTCTCTCTCTCTCTCTGCAAACTGAGAGCCAAAATAAGCCCATCCTTCCTTAAGTTGCTTTTGTCCGATATTTTCTCACAGCAACATAAAAGTAATTCATAGAAATATGGTCACATTGTCTCCTATCCTCTATTCTTTGATCTTGCCATATCCCTAACCACCAAATAAATAAAATTTGCAAGCTAACATGTGGTTGATAGAATATGTGACATTGTTTTGTGAATCAAGAAAGAAAAAAAGGTTGCCACTTAAATCCTAACATTGGTTTCAGAGACGATAAAGCCATCAACAGAAAATCTATGCACTATAGAGGCTGAAGAGATGGCTCAGTGATTAAGAGCACTGACTCATCTGGCAAAGGACCTGGATTTGGCTCCCAGCATTCACATAGTGATTAACAACTGTCTGCAAGTCCAGTTCCAGGGGATCTGACACTCTCTTCTGGCTTCCCCTGGCACTGCATGACAAGGGTGCACTTACAATAAGGTAATACCCTTATATGCCTGAAATAAATACAAATAAAAGAAAAAAAAAACAAAGACAAATCTAAACATCTATGCACTGTAGTATGCACATACATATGCATATATGCACATGTAAACACACACATAACTATGTACATATACACTCATACCCACCTCATGTGGGTTTTACACATACACACATAAAAATATAAATATATTGCACATATAGAGATATATATGTACATATAAACACATCATGCACATATACACGCACACTTGTACACACACAGACATCACACACATGCACATAGACACATGTACATAAACACTACACACATAAACACTCATGTACAAATGCAACACATACACACACCCTGCACATATATATATGAACACATTCATACACATAAACCCAGGCACATTTCTCAGTGAATTTCTCTAGAAGGGGTAGGAAAACTGCCATCAAGAACCAAGTTTAGGGGCTTAAGGGTTGGCTCAGTGGTTAAGAGTGCTGGCTGATCTTTCAGAGGACCCAGGTTCAATTCCCAGCATCCACATGGCAGCAAACAATCATCTATAACTCCAGTTCCAGGGGAATTGGATGCCCCCTCTGACCTCTGCAGGCACTGCATGACACAGATATATTTACATACATGCAGTCAATATACTCATACACAAAAAATTCAAATTAAAATTTAAAAAAGAATAAATTTAAAGGAGCTGGACTCGTGCTACTCCTAAGGAGGGAAGAAACTTGGTTCTTACTTTATAGCATATGTTTGCTACCTATAGACAGCTCAGAGCGCCACTGACAGATATGAGCCTATTTCATATGTGAGAAACGGGTCTTACTCTAAGACAGAAGCAGAGACGCTCATCGGGTTCTCACTCTTCTGTCAGGAAAGCAGAGCATTCTGCACCCTACCTGCTTCTTCTTGCTCTCCCCGCTGTGTCTTACTCACTTCTCTATATTCATCTTTTTCATTTTCTCCCACTCTTCCCTCACTGCCCCCTCACTCTTTAAAAAAATCTCATTTAGTTGCCTTCATAGCTCATTATCTGATCTACCTCAAAAGGCCTTAATAATGACTTATTGTGGGTGTTTATTACACTTGATGGGTAATTTTATTGAAGTCCTTTTTATCTCTTCACTTGCAAGTAATCTGATGTTTCTGTGCCTGTCATATTGTCCCTACAAAAGTAGTATTTTGGCCTTACACGTGTTTGTTACAGCCATGGTGCTCATAATGGGGGTTCATGAGGCTGAAAGGCAGGAGCAGTAGTAGTTCTGTCTCCCAACAGCTCTATATGAAAACGACTTCTGTTTATCTGGCACAATGCTCCTGATACCTAATAGTAGCCATTCTATCTTCAACATGAAGGATTTCTTTTTTTCTTTTCTTAATTTTATTGAGTTTTTATATATTTCATATAACTATATGAAATTCTTATTTCAAATTAAGACTCCCTCCTCTTTCTCTCCCCCCGGCACACACACCCTAACTGACCTCATACATGCTAAGTCCTATTCAATCAAGCATTTGTACCAGATGTCCTTTTGTGTAAATTCATTCACTGGAATCTAGTCAGTCTACCTAGTGATCGTAAGTAAGTCTACTCTCCCTTACCCAGAAATAACCAGTCCCCAACAGTACTCTTACTCCACTCAGGGTCCTTGTCTGATTAAGTCATCGTGAGACTTGTGCTCAAATCTACCATTACTGTATGTTCATATGTGCAAGCTTCTAGTGGCCTGAAAGCCTCTGTTTCCCTATAGTCATAGACCAACCCTGGGTCTTACAATCTTTATGCCCCATTTTCTGAAGTGGTCCCTGAGCCATGGGGGGATGAGGTTTAATATAGGAGTCCTATACAGGAAAACACACTCAGAAGACACTTTGTCTCCGAATTTTGGCCAATTGCTAGATCAGCTAACTGGTGGTACAGGTTATTTGTTAAAGCCTTAACTAGGTCACTCATATATAAAGTTGATGCCAATGCATTAAAGGTTAATTACTCATCAAATTACCTCTTACTGCATCCAAGTTTCTCCCTGACTGTCTTACAGGTGTTAAGTTCAAGACAAGAACTGTGGCAGAGCCAGATACCACTGTGTCCATCCCCTTTCTTTGGGACCATCTCCAGTCCAGCTGTTCCAGAGCCCAGGACTTTTCTTGTAGCTAGTTAGAGCCAGTCCATCCTGTTCCCATCAGCTTTGCTTTGGTTTTGACCCCATCCTGCTGAGGTTTCCTGAAAGTACCTGTCCAGCCAGGATGGAGACTATTATAGACTTCTAGAACTGGTCAAATGCAGAGAATAAGTGTTTGAGAGACACTTAATCTTCAGTGACACATCTTTAATGCAACCTCTACACTTAGGATGAATACATCTCTCAACTCTGACCAGAGAAATTTCCTTATGCAGCAGATTGTGATTAACACAGAAACCCGCAATTGGTCAATGTGCAGAGAACTAAAGGCTGCAGAGTGCTTAACCCTGAATAGAACACCTCTATCAAATTTATGCCTCCCAAGGCTAAAGGATCATTGTGGAAGAGGAGACAGAAAGACTGTAAGAACAGAGGGGGTGGATGAGAATAAGAAATAGTCTTCCTGATAGCTGGCCACTTACTCATATGAAATCATAGCAATGGTGACAGCATGCACAAATCCTATGCAAGCTCAAACCAGACAAAATCCCAGCATAGATATGAGGAAGTGGGTAAGAAATTCCATCACAGCCTAAGGGAGTTTTAGCTGCAGAGAGGGGGAGAGACATTGTCCTATAGGGATGGGACTCTTAGTGGGCCCAATGGACGGACCCATACTAAAGGACATTTGGGGACACAAATGAGACTCTATACACACACACACACACACACACACTCATACACACACACACACACACACATATGTGGGGACAGTGAAGGGAGGTACAGATGGAGAGGGGATCTAAAGAGCATCAAACTATACTGTATGAAAATATTAAAAATTCAGGTAAAGAAAAGAACTGTTACATAAGGGCTGGGGTATGTCTCAGTGGCTAAGAGGGCTTACTGCTCTTCCAGAGTGCATGGGTTCAGTTCCCAGCACCCACATCAAGTCACTCACAACCACCTATAGCTCCAGTTCCAAGGAATCCAACCCTTTCTGTTCTTCACAGACACCTACATGCATGTGGTGCACATACAACTCATACGGCATTCATACATATACATAAATATAAATAAATAAATCTCTTTCTTTAAAGGACTGTGACATAGTCCCTAGCCTCCAGTTTAACAAGAAAAGGAGAAACTGTCATACCTGAGGGTAAACATGACCCAACACTACCCACATGTACGCTTCTGTCTAAGTTGCCATTATTACCTCAGCTTAAAGAACAGAAGATTTGTTTTGGCTCATAGTTCCTGAGATTTTGATCTGTAGTCACTTGGCTCTGTTGTTTCAGGGTCTGTGAGGAAAAAGAACTTTACAGAAGAATCTAGTACAGGTATAATAGTACTGTCAACTTAACATGCTTTTGAATCATCTAGGAGACAAACCTCTGGGCATGACTATGAGAAAATTTCTAGATTAGGCTAAGGTAGGAAGACTCATCCTGAATGTGTTCAGTACCATTCCATGGACTACAGTCCTAAACTGAATCAAAAAGAGAAAGCGAGCTGAGCACAAGCATTCATCTCTCTCTGCTTCCTGACTACAGATACAATGTGATTAGCTGCCTCGGGCATCTGCTGGCTGCCATGCCTTCCCAACCATGATGGGCTATGAGTTAAACTGAACTCTTCCTTAAGTTGCTTTTGTCAGATATTTCATCACAATAATAAGAAAAGTAACTAATATATCATCCCAGTATTAGGAGAACTCTGGATTAAATGCTTTGTCTACATACATGTATGAGGCAAACAAGTTTAATCCTCATGCAAGGGTGCCTTTACACTAAAAGGTGGTCTCTAACACCAACCAAACAGCCCTGGTGGCCATCAAATTAACACCCCAATGGCCAATGTCTTGGTGATGCGAGGACAAATACAGAGAGGAGAAAAGAGCGACATCATTTCCCCCAAATATAAGAGAAGGAACAAGAGGCAAATTCTCTTAGCTCTCTACTGCTTTGATGTTTTGTTTTGTTGCTGTTGTGTGTGTATGGTGTATACATGTGTACACACATACAAGGATGGGCATGTGTGCCCATATGCATGCATGTGGAGGCCAGAGGTCAACTTCAGGTGTTTTCCTTTCTTGCTCTCTGTATTATTTTCAGCGATAGGGTCTTTCAGTTAATCTAGTGCCCCCCAGTTGTTAGGCTGGCTCTCCTAGAAAGTTCCTAGAGATTCACTTGTCTCTGTCCCCCAAGCACTGTGGTTGAGGTACATACTACCACCATGCTCAATTTTTAAGTGGGTGCTGTGGAGGCTACACTCAGGTCTTCATTCTTGGGCAGCAAACACTCTCTAAAGCCAAAAATCACATAATCTTCTGGGAAGGCTTTTGGCTCACAGACAAGACACTAGGATAAAGCCAATGGCCTAAACTAATATTTGGAGTGTGCACCTTAGGAGCTCAGACCTAATCCAGCTCACAGGGCACTAGATGCTTCTGTTGATAGTCTCCACTCAGTTGAAAACATTTTATTCAAGAACACGTGAAGTAAGACTTCCAAATTTTTGAAGGAATGAAGCGATTTGTTGCCTGCCGAGCTGGCCTTATAGAGATGCTGAGAAGATGGAGTGCAATTTCAAGCTATCAATCAGCAAGAATTTGCAAAACATCTTGGACAAGCTTGTCCCCTGGAAAGACAGCTCAGAAAAGGAGTAGGGGGTGATGGGCCTGAGGAGAATGGGGATGCTGTGAGATTAAATGAGAGCTCTTGCTTCGATCCTTCACTTCAAAGTTCATTATAGAACTCTCCCAAATATTCAAAAACAAGAGAAGACAACTTTCCCGACCCCAAAGCCTGAGAGTCTCTTCTTCAAGCCTGTAGTCTCATATTCTTCCCAATTTTCTTTCAGAATTGTTCAAACATAACTTACTCATGAAATGCAAATCAAGGGAAAAACCCGATACCATATTGACACTGATTCCAGACTTGAGAAATGATTCTTGACAAGAGTCGTGCAATATTTTCCTTGGAGAATCCCAGTGTCTGCCTGTCTCCCAGGTCAAGAAGAACGATCACTAACAAAGCCAGACTCGATGTGGGGAGAGGGCTGAGGGCTGACTATGTATGCACTGGAATTACAAGTATGCACCACCACACCCAGTTTTCCACATGGGTTCTGGGAGACTGAATTCAAGTCCTCATGCTTGGATAGCAAATACTTCCCAACTCTACCATCTCCCCAGCCAGGATTGTTTCTTTGTTCAGCCTAATTCCCTGGTCAGTCATCTAAGTTGCTGCAAATATTAATAATCTGATTCTTGTTCTTGCTGAATAGTAGTCTACTTGTTGGTATATCAGTCTAACTCTTTACAATGAAAGAATATCTGATGAGTTCCCAGTTTTAAGCTGTCCTAAGAAAAGTTGTTACAAACATGTGTACAGTAGTTTTCAAAAGTTGTTCTTAGGCCTGAAGTTTGGAGGCCTCATTGAGGGGCAGGTTCCATTTTTAGATTTCCACTGAACATCAGGCTCACTCTGCACAGATAAGCTGTCACGGTAACAGCACTTCCATTCTTCACTACTAGGCCAGCTGTCAAGTCCCTGGGCTTCACAGACCTGTCACTATATGGCCACTGGTCAGCACAAGGACTCTCAGCAAAACTGGCAGAAAGGAACACAGTGTATACCTACTTTGCTCAGAAGAGCTTCAAGCTACCTCAATTCCATCCTATCCCCCAGTTTCTCCAACCATAAATACAAAGGAAGTACTGAGGGGATCACAGCAGAGCAGATTCTTAAGCTTCTTTCCAGAGATTCTGATCCAGTCTGTCCACGGTGATCCCAGTCACCTACATTTATAACAAGCAGACCAGGTACAGCATAAACTCTAAGGTGGCCTCCCAAAGTCCCTTCCTAATCTTCATAATCTGTCCTTAAATGTTAAAGGGACCTCTGACTTGTTTCTGACTGATATGATATGGAAAAGGGGACGAAATCTCCCTGCTACGAGTAGGTGGTATCATACAAGACTCTGGCTGAGATGCTAGAAGGCTCTCAGTCTAGAGACTTTCCTTCTTGGAGTGATGGAATAAGAGGCCACTTGGAGAAAGTCCATGTAGCAAAGCACTGCAGGTGGCCTTCAGGAATTGCGGATGGCTTCTGAAAACTGAAGGTGGCCTCCAGAAACCACAAGTGAACGAGACTCTCAGAACCAAAGGCAGCCTCTACTGGTGACATCCAGTCTCCAACTAGAAAGATGCCATGACCTTTAGCCCAACAACCACAAGGACAAGAATTTTGCCAACCACCTGACGGACCTTGGGAGTGGATTATTCTCTTTTAAAAATATTTTTATTGAGCTTTTGTACATTTTATACAACAGTTCTTAATTAAATTTAGACCCCTTCCCCCATCCATTCCCCTAAACCCCCACACACACCGGACCTCATGTATTCTGCCATACATGTTTAAGTACCATCCAGTCAAGCATTTTACCCAGATGTCCTTCAGTGTAAGTTCACGCACTAGAGTCCATTCAGCCTATCTAGAGAACTGAAGGAAGGTCTACTCTCCTTCATCTAACTGTAATCAGTTTCCAGCAGTTCTCAGGCTAGGGCAGGCCTTCCACTGATTTCTCTCACACCAGCCCAGGCCCTTGTCTGGAAGTTGGCATAGATCTTGTGCTCAATTCTAGCACTGTACAAGTTTATATGAGCAAGAGTCCAGTGTCTTGAAGACCTCTGTTTCCCTAGGTTCATGGACCAACCCAGGCTCTTATAATCTTTCTGTCCGCTCTTCCACAATGGGCCCTGAGCCATGGGTGAGTGAGGTTTCTAGAGTTAAATGTTCACCTGAGATTGCAGGCCAGTCAACATGTTGTTCACAGCCTCATGAGAAGCTGAGTGTAGAATTCAACCAAGCCAAGCCAGGCTCCTGATCCACAAAGCTTATGAATTAACAAACGCTATTTATGTTTTTGGTATTTTTATTGAGTTTTGTGCATTTCATATAGTAAATGTTAGTCAAATTTAGACCCCCTTCCCTGATCCATGTCACCCCATACTCCCCAACTGGATTTCATGCATTCTGTCATATATGTTAAGCCCTGTCTAGTCAATCATTTGTATCCAGGTACCTCTCAGTGGAAGCTCATTCTCTAGAGTCTGGGCAGCCTATCTAGAGTCACTCCCTTAAAGAAGATCTGCTTTCCCTCGCCCTACAACAATTAGCTGCCAGTGGTTCCTCAGCTCAGGTTGGGGACTGCTGCCCATTTTTCCAGCTCTTTGCTGGGTTTTTGTCTGAGTTGGCATGGGTCTTGTGCATGCTGTCACCATTGTTGCAAGTACATATGAGCAAGTTCCCAGAGGACTGAAAGACTCCGTTTCCTTACGTTCATGTATGAGCCCTGGGTCTTACAATCTTTCTGCCCCATCTTCCACAATGGTCTCTGAGTCATGGGAAGGTGAGGCTTAATATAGGAGTCCTATTCAGGACATGCACTCTGCAGTCTCTTATTCTCTAAAACCTGGCCAGTTGCAGCCTTCTACGTACATTGCTCTCTGTTGCATGAAGAAGCTTCGCTGCTGAGAGTTGATGTATTAGTATTCTCTTCACCCCCTGTTCCACTATGTTTCAAGAGTCTTAGGTGTTATAGTTCCACTGTAGATGTGTCAGTTAGGGTTGGGCATTTCTCAGACATGTATTCTCTGTGTGTGACCATCTGTTAAAGTCACTCATTTTGTGGAAATCTGTCATATAGCAACAAAAAACTAATATACCCAATGATTCGTATTTCTATAGTAATAGGTAATTAACATACCAGTGACATGGAGTGGTGAGCTCTGTCCTAGATCATACCTAAAGAACCACTGACCCAAATCATGTTAAGACTGAGCCTCTGATGGCTTCCAGTACCACCTGCCAACCTGCCATGAACCACAGCCTAAGCCTTTTGTACATGAATGATCTGCCCCTATCTGTCTTTCAAGAACTCTTATAATCAACCAGGAATAATCTAGAACTGGAAAAACAAAGACTCTCTTGCCCCTGTGCTGTCATTTGACTCTACCTTGCAGAAGCTGTCTAGAATCTTATACTGGGAGACCAAACAGCAGGTACTTTGAGGTTTGCCCAGAACTTCTGGAAAAATCTTTTTGGTCCTGATTGTTTTTACTTAGTTTTGTAGTATCTGAGACTGATTATAGAACCAGTTTTTTAAGTGGCAAAAAGTACATTTATGCAGAATTACAGGTACATAAATGAGACTTTACTTTCCTTTAGTTTCTGGCTTCAGAGAGGGGAGGGAGAGAGGGAGCGAGAAAGGAGAAGAGGGAAGAAGAGAGATATGCAAGCCTAACATAAAGGCAGGAGCTTTCTCTGTATTGTTATGCTAACGGGTGTTGCTTCATAACCTAGAATTTTTCTGGTAGGGAGGAGTCAAAGAGAGAGGGAGGAGAAGAGGAAAGGAAATGGGATGGAGAGAGGATGACCAGTAGTGTGCTGTGGTGATAATGCTTCTACCCACTCCGCCAGGACTGGCCTGATAACAGAGCTAAACTAATAATCAATGAACTTGCACTCAGCTGTTCATAGGCAATTATGCTTACTTCCTATCGCAAAGAAGTCTCCAGAGAAATATTCTACCGTGATATGGTGATTTAGGCACGGACCAAAGTTAGTTGCCCATTCTGCCTTCTCTCTGGGACAGTGAGCATCTTAGCTGAATATTTATCTGTCATAGATACCCCTGATGCTTTCAATCAGCCTCAATTTGTAGCCAATTGAAGACAGCATGCATATTTTTAGACATACTTACACTGACACACCACTGTTCAGCTTGGAGTCTCCTTCTTATGATAAACCACTTCCTGTCACACGGTGCAGGCACACAACAGGAATGCCCATTGGGAAGGCACTCATTAACGCACAATAGCTTTAATAGGCCAATCTTTAAACAGACAGCCCAGTATGCAAGCTGATTAATAGAGCCAAGTCTGAGAGTGAAGTTTCCCTTTAACTTTCAATTTCCTTTTCTGGCTGAAGACAGATCTCTGAAATGATGTTAATGTGAGGTATTTCTTTTTTCTTTCTTTCTTTTTTTTCTTTTTATAACAGCTCTGGATTTCTCTAGCAGAAAACTGGCTTCCTGGCAATATTTTCCCTTCTTCATCACCAGTTCCCTAGCTTTGAGGATCTAATTCATTCAGATCTAGCTGATGAACTTCCTGAATTATTTATTCTTGAGTAAATTAGAAAAGCAATTACCAGCTTGCCTCAATACTGTTTGGCAAGTCTAACCACTGAGCACAAGGATGTGTGGTTGGGTCAAATAATTGATTTACACAGAATCTGTTCTTGTGTTCAACTCTCATACTCAGAAATGGATAACAACTTCTCGTGTCTCAAGCTTAAATGCAGACCCTGGTTCAGCACAGCTGAGGCAGAGGGAACAGAAGGTACTGGAATGTATATGAACCCCCAGCCCCAGCCCTCTGCCTGCCAGTCACACCTGTATGTATGCAGATACTTGAGAGAAGGGAAGAGTGTCTATTTCTCAAGATACACCTCCCCTGCAGTATGAGGTTCTGCCAGTCTCCGGGGAAAGAACCCAGGTAACAAGCAAAAGCAATGCAGAGGAGTACAGAGGTAGCCCTGCCACCATCAGCATTTTCCAACAGGTGCTTCACTTCACTAGTTTTGTGTATTAACCAACAAACATTAAATGTTTAGGTTTGTTGTTTGTGTGTTTCTGAGACAGGATCTCATAGACCCCAGGCTGGCCTCAGAGTTGCTATGTAACCAAAGATGACCTGGAACTTCTGATCCTCCTGCTTCCACCTCTTAAATGTTGGAATTACAGGCATGGGCCACCATATCAAGTTTATGAAATGTTAAGATGGAACCCAGAGATTCCTGCTTTCTAGGCAAAGCCTCTATCAACTGAGCTACATTTCCAACCCATTTAAACGTTTATCAGGCTCAAGTATTTAGTTGTATTAGAAGAGTCCTCTATAGAGACCTAGCAGGATGGCCAGCCCTCAGTAGGTCTTAGACGCACTTGCTACCGAGCCTCATGATTTAAATTTGATCATTAAATATGATCCACATGATGGAAGGAGAGAACCAACTCCCACAAGGTATCTTCTTACTTCTACATACACAGTGAGGCACATACATGACCACACATATACACAATCAATCAATCAATCAATCAATCAATAAACAAACAAATAAATGAGTCTTCTAAATAACAAAACCAGTAAGATGTACACATTTGTATTCTTAGCTATATAATAAGGTGTGCCATAAGGAATCGGCTGGAAAAATATTGAAGACGGGTACACTCCAAGATCTCTATAGTGAGTTGGCCATATACAGACCAAAGAGAGCTGGTTTTCCTCCAATCCCATTCTACAAGCCTCAAAACTGTGAAAGTCAATAGTACAGTTCCAGTTCTAAAACCAGTATTAGAGACCCAGGTGAACCTGTATTCTAGCTCCAATCCCAAAGCAGGAAAATAACTGAAGTCCCAGTTTGCAAGCTGTCAAGTGGGAAGAATTCTTTTGCTATGAGAAGAGCCTGCCTTTCTCTTAGAGTCAGGCCTTCACCTGATTGGATAAGATCCCACACTAGAGAGGGCCATGAGTTGTACTCAGTCTATGGTCATTTCATCCAAAACACCCTCCCTAACACAATTATGTTTGACCAAATGTCTGGGAACCCCATGGCCTAGTCAATTTGGGGCATAAAACTAATCCTCACAGATATATATGTAGAGACAGAAGGCAAGCCAAGCAGGGAGAAGGAACACTATGCATCGTCACACTTAGGATTAAGCACTGATACATAGCTTCTTTAATTCCCTCAACACACACAGTTAGTCTCCCTATTTTACCCAGGGAGATGCAGACATACAATAGCCATGTAACTAATTATTCTACAATCCCACAGTTAATGTGGATTCTTCACCCACTGACCCCATGGTCCATCTTTCTAATCCAGCATAAGTGTCAGCCTGGCCTGCTGGCAATTAATTCCAGCTCTTCACCACAGCTCCATTATGTTTCTTCTATTCATAAATATTCAAGTCTTATTATTTTTTAATATTGAAGGATTAAAACTACTCTTATCTCAGAAAACTTCCGAAAAGTCTGGTATTTTACAATTCTTTAAAGCTCACCAATCAACAGGGCTGATATGAGAGAAAGGGATGATTAATCATTAAAGCATTTAACAAAGTACACCCACCTGCTACAGCTTCTGTGTCAAGTGTGGGACGGGAATCATCACACCAAGATCTGAAGAAGACTCTAGTGGCATAGAATCTTAAGAAACAATCTTCATTTCTTCAGTAAGTGTTCATCCTGAAAACTGGACACATAAATAAATGAACAAATAAGTAAAGAGCTTGAGAGGAAATGCCAACCACACAAAAACCCGAATGTGTTTCTTTCTTTATCAGGCATCAATTCAGTGACCTCGTAGTGTAGAAACTCTTTCTGAGGAGATAAACAAACACTTGTCCACTCCAGATAGGTCAACAAAGGCAGGCTGAAAAAATGACTACACCTTGGTCTAGATTGGCAAACCAGTGAGTTTAATTAGGGTTCCTCATAGAAGAGGAGGAGAGGGGTTATCTACAGGAGCATGGATGAGGGTTACCTACACTGGTACACAGGTAATTGATTACTTACAGGAGCATGAATGAGGGATTACTTACAGGCAACCATATTCCTGAAGGAAATGCCTCTTCCCCAGCAATCATACACCACTCACATATTCCCAGGGAGGGAAGGAGCCTTATAAGCCCTTTCTCTCCTGTAGCCTTTAACCCCACAGCCTTAGAGAAGGGTGGAGCTTCATGATCCCCTCCATTATGAAATGCTAATGAGTCCAGTCTATGCAAGTCTCCTTCACAGCTGCTAGGAGTTCAAGAGGGCTCCAGCCATGTCACGCCTGGAGGACAGCCTTCCACAATGCCCTCAGTCTGCTTTAGGAAGTCTTTTGCTCTCCATGCACTTGCCCCTAAGAGCAATGGCATTCGTTGATTACAGCCATTCTGTCTTCAGAGTCCAAGGCAGATTGCATTCGCCTTTCCCATTAGCCCCGAAATACCTCCCTGTATTTTCGGCAGTAGATTTTCTGAGCAGCAATGGGTTCTAATCAATCTTCTCAGCTTCATTTCTCAGAATCTCACAGTCTCTCCAAGGAACATTTCAACCCTGATTTATCATCATTACCAGACCCTAAATATTCACCGGATTCTATATTATTTATTATAACTAGTTAATTTCTCTGTTCTGGCCTTATGGGTCAAATCACAGAGAATGTAAAAGATTGTCCCTGTGATGTGTCAGAAAGACTCTACTCAAATGCAGAGTCACATTTAGAAAAAATTGTTTCACCTCCCACAGAGAAACTCTGAGGAGGAGTTGAGCTCCCTCTGCTTCTTTTAAAGATGTGCCTACACAGATCAGGACATAGGCCTGTACAGCCCCTGCATTCAACAGACATTATTCTTAACCTCCACCCATTCATCCAGGGAAATGTTTCTCTCTGTAGCTGTATTAAAGAGGTTGGAAAAGTGGTAGAGCAGGAGAAAATGGTCCCAGGATCTCCCTCAGCGACAAAGTGCCCTGAGGATGTACTAGATGAGATAAGAGGTTAACATGCCCTTGTGTGTACAGTTGGAGGGAATGTAAATTAGCAAAGCTATAGCAACAAATGATACAGAGGCTTTTCAAAACATCATAAAAGAACTACCCCCAAGATCCAGCCATCCCACAAGAAATCAGTTATCTCCGAGAGATGTCTTCCGCCTGTGTCCTCTGTGGCACTATTCATAATAGCTAGCACGAGGAATCAACTCTGTCAGTAGAGGGAGAAATAAAGGATACGTGACATAAAGACACAATGGGACACCATGAAAACAGAAGTCCCGGGCAAACATGGAGGACATTGTATTAAGGGAAATAGCCAGGCAAGCAAGAAGTATTTTTAAAAGTGTTCAACATTCCTATCCCTTGGGGAAATTCATCCCAGTCAGGATGGCTATCATCAGGAAATCGGATGACAAATACTGGGGAGGATGTGGTGAAAGAGGGACACATATTCACTGCTGGGGGGATTATAAACTAGTGCAGCCATTACAGATATCAGTGTGGATGCTTCTCAGAATACTGAAAATAGAACTACCGTATCACCCAGATATATCACCCCTGTGTGCACACCCCAAGGGGCTTCATCTCCCACCAGAGCATCACCTGTGCATTCATGTTTATTGTTGCCCTGTTCTATAGCAAAAAAATTTAGAATGAGCCTAGATGTTATCATTAGATGAATGGATAATGGGAATGTGGTATATATGCAATAGTGTTTTATTCAGCTGTAAAGAAAAATGAAATTTGCAGGAAAATGAATGGATCTGGAAAGTACTTTATTAAACTAAGTGACCCAAACTCGGAAAGACAAAACAAGCTCATATGTTCTCTCTTCCTTGCAGATCCTAACTTGTAATGTGCATATGTATATATGTATGTATACATATAGAGAGAGAGATACTTGTATATGTGTATATGTATATTACCCATATACATATGTATATATATGTATAGATAGATATAGATAGATATAGATAGAAAGATATATAGGTAATGACCAAAAAAGCTAGAAAAGCAATCAAAAGTGACTAAGAAGGGGTCGTAGGGAAGAAGGAAGAAAAGGACACGTTCACATGAGCAGAAAGAAGACGGGGAAATAAAGAAGATAAGGAAGGGGACAGGATGATGGGGGTGGGGGGAGAGGAGCCAGGAGAATCTACTAAACCACACTGAGAAAATGCAATAATGATACCCAATACTGTGCATGCTCACTTTAGAAATATTTTTAAATATATAATAAAAATAAAATGGAAATATAGGCACAGAAAGATAAACAGTGTATGATCTCTCCTTGTGTGTGAAGCTGAAAAACAGTCCAGTTCATTAAAGCAGAAGATAAAATGGCTGGGGAGAGCTAAAGGTAGGCACAGGGAGATGTTGAGAATGATACAAAATTTCAGTGAGACAGGAGAAGTTCAGGAGATCTGTTATAAAGCATGGCGACCATGGTTAACAAAAGTAATATCCCAGATACTTATAAACTTGATAATTGCAGAGTAGATTTTGTGTTCTCAACACACAAAAAAGATGCGTATGAAATAACCCACGTGTTAAATGGCCTGAGTTAGCTTTTCCACAGTGTACACATACATCAAAGCATCATGTGAATGCCTCATAAATGTGTGTGACTTGTGTATGCATATTCATGTGTGTCTGTGTGCACATGTATGTCAGTGCACACTTATGTGTGAGCACAGGGAAGCCAATTACACTCCACCCCAGTTTTGGGGACAAAATCTCTCACTGGATCTGCAGCTCACTGAATTTGCTACACCACTTGGCCAATAAGCCCCAGTGATCATCTTGTGCCCAACCCCCTTGCCCCTAGCCCTGAGATCACAACCATTCATTACCACACCTGACTTTTTATACAAATGCTAGGGGTCAAGCTCAAGTTCTCACACTTCCATGGCAAGCATTTTACCAACTGAGCCATCCCCTCAGTCCTGATTTTTACTTTTTGATTAAAATATAAGAACTAGATAACCACACTTTGCTTAGCAAATAACTATAATAGTAAAAACTAATTATTCTTTTCAGCTGATTCCCAACTAACTAGAAGCAAACACCAAATATTCTTTGTTACTTACGACCAAGAAAAAAAATGACTTGATGAACACATACGATTTCAATCAGACAGAAAGAGGCCAAAACCTTATTACTTCAGGCTCAGTATTGGTTGTCTGAATCAATAGTGCAAACAAGATTTCTGGGAAAAAGGTTAACCTAATTGGCAAGACCACAATGGTGATCAGCCATCATAAGTATTTTCAAAGTGATGAATTAAATGCAAATAATTGATAAGCTCATTATAAATCATTCATATACATATCACACATTCATAGCTTTATAAGATATCTCTTTATCATTTGAGTTTCTGCCTGCATTTGAAAGTGGCAGAACCTCACAGCTCTTAAAATCTTCTATAATCAGAACTGCCTCTGACTTAAGCTGCTTATGTTCTTGATTAGACAGGATTTGTAAGGCCCTGGAAGCCAGTACTTAGGTTAATTCACTTTGCCTTTGTTAAGCAGAACTGTGTTTTGCTTGGCATTTAACAGTGATGTAACTTGAACTGATTTGCCAACAGATCTAAATAGGGGGAGCTGCGTGTCGGGGAGGGAGATGAGGTGAGATGTAAGACCACCTTTCATAAGAGACTGATTTAAACAGCAAGTTAAAAACAAAGATTTCCAGGGACCTGAGACATGGCTCAGCACTTGCTGCTCTTGGAGAGAACCCAGGAATCAGTTCCTAGCACCCACACAGAGACTTAGAACTGTCTGTAACTCCAGTTCCAGGAGATATAACACCCTTTTCTAATCTTTCTGGGCACCAAGTATACATATAAGCAAAAACCCATACACACGTTTTTTTAATATTTAAAATTGCCTTGGGTTTGGAATGTAATTCAGTTGGTAAAGCACTTGCCTAGCTGGCATGCACAAAGTCCTGTATTCCATCTCCAGGACTGCATAAACAAGGTATAATGGCACACATCTGTAGTCCCAGCACTTCAGGAAGTGGAAACAGGAAGATCAAAAGTTCAAAGTCATCTTCAACTACCTGGTGAGTTTAAGACCACTCTAGGTTGCATAAAACTCAACCCAATAGAGAGAGGATAGAAGATGATGATGAGAGATAGACATAGATGATATACAGATAACAGAAAGATAGATATAGATGATAGATAGATAGATGCTATAGATATATGATAGAGTCATAGTTAGCTTTAATTGTCAACTTGGCACAGACTAGAGTCCTCTAAGAAGGCAATCTCTATTGAGGGATGGCTTGTATAATATGCCTGTGGGCCTGAGGGCTACACTATTCCCTGAGAACGTGGTCCTGGGCTATAGAAGAAAGACAGCTAAGGGCTAGAAAGATGGCTCCATGTTAAGAGCACTTGCTGCTTTACCAGAGGACCAAAGTTTTGTTCCCAGTACCACACTGGGTGGCTCACACCATCTGTAATGTAACTCCAGCTCCAGAGGACATAGAACCCTCTTCTGGCCACACTTGTATACATACACACACTTGTGTACATACACATACACACATGCACATACATACACACACAAATAAAAAGCAATCTTTTTTAAAAAAAGAGAAAGCTAACTAAACATGAGCCTGAGAGCAAGTGAGTAATCAGTGTTCCTCCATAGTTTCTGCTTCAAGATCCTATATGAACTCCTGCCCTGACTTTCCTCAATGATTGACTATGACCTAGAATTATAAGCCAAATAAGTTCTCAGTTGCTTTGGTTAGAGTGATTTATCACAACAAAAATCAAACTAGAATAGATAGATGATAGATAGATAGATAGATAACAGAAATAGATGATAGATATAGAGATAGTTAGATGACACATAATAGATGGTGATAGATATATGATAGATAGACTAGATAGATAGATAGATAGATAGATAGATAGATAGATAGAAGATAGATAGAGCCTAGTCACTGTGGACACAGATATTGCAATGTCAGAGTAGAACTGAGTTCAGGGGTTACCTGGTCATTAAGCCTAACACTCAGGTTGACAAGATTTAGGATCACTGTTGGCTACAGACCCCAAATTTATTTTCCCCTTCTTCAGACGACCCGCCTGATGTTATTCTAGGTCCTATCAAGTTGATAATATTAATTACCACATTATGTAAGCCTTCCTGAGGCCCTATACACACAAAGAAGCATGAGACATTGTTCTTACCCTCAAGAGACCCCAAAGTAGAGACAAAAATAAGATGACTGAACAAAAAGAAAAGTTATATAATATTTTATTTCCCTAGGGAGAATCACCAAGTTGAAATGTCCCAAAGACACCAAGAGTAGAAATGAACAGAGACTCAGGGGAAGTAAACAGTTCCTTAAAGGCAAGAATTGGTGTGCCTGTTGGGAACAAGGGAAGGATGACAGGCTTTGGAGTCACCATAGATAGAATGTGGAAGGTATCAGAAATAAACAAGGCCAGACCCAAGTTAATCTGGCAATGCCATATTTGAGGCAGAAATATATTAACGTAGTAGACAAGAGCTCTGAGCTTCCCTTTGCACAGAGGTGACTGGGTATTTTAAAGGAAGATGGAAGGAATAAGAACTAAGGCTGAACCCAAGAAAATGAAGAATTACAAAAAGCTGGAAGGTAAACTGATCCATGTAAAACACAGTGAGGTTTTATCACTAGCTGCTAGAATTAGCCCCTGCCCTGGCACAGTGACTACAAGATGGGGGCAAATCTTTCTGGCATCCTTGACTTTTCTCAGGCAGGCACCACAGAGGGTCATAATGGGGATGTTAGGATGTGGCCTGGAGATACCAGAAAATATGTTCAGATTTGTTTATTTAAAAAAAAAAGATTTATTTTATTTTTAATTATGGGTATATGTGTGGATATGTATAAATCTGGAGGGGTGCCCATAGAGACCAGGTAGTTGTGCACTGCTTGACTTGGATGGTAAAAACCTGACTCTGGTCTCTGGAACAGCAGCAGGTGCTCTTAACTGCTGTGCCAGCTCCCCAGCCCCAAGGTTTGTTCTTGAGACAGGGTGTTACATGCTGACCAGGAACTCACGCTCCTCCTCCGTCAGCCTCTTGAGTGCTGGGATTATAAGTATGCCTCTCCACACCAAACATCATTGTTCATGTCTTTACAGGACAAGATTGAGATACACTTGAGAAAAGAGCTCTGTGGAGGCTGTAGTTTGGACAAGTATATTGTCTTTATTGGAGGGGAGCACTTGTCAGTCAGCCAGCCTGGCACTGGCAGAGTTCTGGCATGCAAGAGCAGTGTGGATGGATGAAAGAGGCTGAACACCAGGCTGGTAATCTGGAACACTCTCCTAGAGGTACAGTCAAGAATAGTCCCAGTTTTCCCAGGGAGGGAATCATTCAATGTTAGAACAGGAGAAGTTGAGTGAAGCAGAAGCATTTAAGAATCTTCTGATGTGGAGAGAGTATGCACCTGGGGACACTGCTGAGCAGATGCTGTGTGTAAAGGAGTCAGAGTTTCCAGGCGATTCCTTCAACTCAAAGCAAGACGCTTTCCACGCTTGTCTGGTCCTTTGGTAGGTCAGGTTGTGTGTCCCTGTACCTGACACTGGAGCTAAGCAATCATCTACCATGTTCCCAGGCCTCTGAGCTGAGGCAAACTCGCTTCTTCAGCTTCAGAAACTCCAAACACACAATACTGTGTTTCATGAATTGTTGGAGAAAAGTCAACTCACTAACTGCTTAAAATGGAACATACATTTAATTATGAAAGCAAACTTAGATCGGCTTTTAAGTTTGGAGGCTGGAAAGTCTCACAATGGCCCTCTACAGCCTGGAGAGCTCAGAAAATTAGTAACTTTCCAGTTCAAGAAGTTGGAAGAAACAAGAAGAACCACTGATACAGTGTGAGACTGAAGGCCTAGAGGCTGCCTAGAAAGTTTCTGGTATGAGTCCAGGTTAAAAGATTAAGTGTAAGGAATCCAGCATCTGCAGACAATAACTGCAAAAGTGTACACACACACTCTCAAGAAGAGCTTAGATGGCCATCTTCCCCCTTCTTTATATTTTTGTTCCTTCTGGGCTTCCAGACTACCATTGGTTGGTGCCACTTTATATTCAGAGTAGGTCTTCCCTAATCAATGGGCTGAGTCACCCGTCAATCATCTCTGGATACACATCCTCAGAGACACAACCCAAAATTGTCTCTACCAGTTACTAAGCTCTCTCAATCCAGTCAAATTGATGGTCAGGATTAACCATTACACTGTTAGAATTACATGTAAGGATTTGAGAGTCTGGGGGAGGTAGCTCAGTCAGTAAAGTGCCTATTGCACAAGCAGGAGGACCTGAGTTTGATCCCCCATGACCCAGTAAAAGTCAGAAATGGCAGCATGTGCTTGTAATCTCAGCCCTGGAAACGTGGAGACAAGTAGATCACTGGGGCTCACTGGCCAGCCAGCCTGGCTGAATCAGAGAGCTCCAGGTTCAGGAAGAGACCCTATCTCAAAAAATAAGATGAAGAAAAAATCACGGAAGACACTTGATGTTGACCTCTAGACTAACACACACACACACACACACACACACACACACACAATTAAAAGAACTTACTCTATACTCTAGTCACAGAGCTTAGCCAGAATTCCATCATCAATACCTGTTCCTATGTCGATAGGCCTGAAAGCTGATAAACCTTAGTCTCCTCATCTATAAAACAGACATATAAACATTACTTTGCTCAGAGGGATTTGGGGAGATTTAAATGAGATTGTGTATGGAAAGCCCTTAATAATGTACATAAAACGTGCTAAACATTTAGGAAGTCACAGCTCTCCTTATTATTGTGCTAGTTGTTTCTGTGATTAAGCATAGAAAAGAAGCAAGATTTTATCCATAGTGTTTAAAGGTCAGCATCCTGAAACATTCCCACTGGGTTAGATTTTCAGGTGAAATAAACAAACGTGAGAAATCTGTCACAGAAATAGAAGCTGACCTTGGGTCCCGTAGATGCGTGTAATGGCCACTCAGAGCATTCTGGAAAAACAGAGTAGATGACTGAAAAATACTTGTATTGCCTTTGAGTGCCATCCATCAGTGGGAAAGGCCTAACCCCAGATTTTATTTCCCATGTTAGGGCCAAAAGAAGGAGAACAAAACCAATTAACGAAAACATAATCGATTTCAGAAATCCGTGAACGTGGAGCATTATTCTTTTTCCCTTCAAGGAGAGCTTTATCACTATCAAGTGTGGTTAACGGCACCAAGCTAAAACATTTATTTATTAATGTTAAAAAATAATGCTCTTCTTCTGAAAACTCAGGAATGAGGCGTAATCAAATCACCCTGTAAAATATTGATACCAGGCTATTGCTGTAGCAGTGAGTGAAATCTAAACAAGATGCACAGCAAAGCACTTGCCAAGATTTGGGGGGCCTAGGGAGATGACTGGGTAAAAAACACTTGCTATGTAAGTATGAGGACCAGAGTTCAAATTCCCAGAATACACATAAAAGCCATGCCCCATGGCACACCAGTAATCCCAGAAGTGGGGGTTTCGATATAGATAGAATTGTGAAGCTTCCTGGCTATCCAGTCTACTTGAAAAACAACCCCAAGTTCAATGAGAGACCCTGTGCCAAGGAAATAAGGTACAGAGCAACTGATGAAGATGTCTGAAATCCTCCTCTGAACTTTGAGCACACAGACACACATGCACACACACACACACACACACACACACACACACACAACACACCATGTGCATACCCCATACACATTTTTTAAAAAACAGATATCCCCTCATTCCAAAGAAGCCTGTAAAAGAGAGCAATGAATAAGTGTGACTCAAGACCCTTAAAATGCAGGCCAGTGGTCCACCTGCTATTTCCACCATGCACATCTCACTACCCCAGACACCAAGCCTCCATCCATCCCATTCCTCTTCTTGAACTCAGATACAGTGCTCCTGGCTTTGCCTCCTATAAAATCTGGGCACCAGGTTTGATCTCTATGAAACTTCAGTTTTCTCCAATGTAAAATGGGGAAGATAATATTTATCCATTCTCCAGGACTGTTTTAAGATCTAAGAGAAGATAGTCCTTTAGTATGTGGCAAAGAGCAATCAATGGCATTTTTTGATCTTTTCCTGAATTCCCTAGTCTCTGAAATTTTTCTCAGTTGTTAATTTAGGCTCAGGGATGTAGTTCAGTTGGTAAAGTACATGCATAGCGTGCATGAGGCCATGGGGTTTGACCCCCAGTACTGCATAAACAGGGTGTTGTGGCACAGTGCTGTAATCCCAGAATATATCAGGAACACTTAGGGTCAAAGCAGCAAAGCATAAGGTCTGTGCAGCAACACAGTCAGGCTTCAGCTACCTTCAGACAAGCATCCCAAGCAGATGTCACTTTAGACGCCAAGTCTGTTCCTCAGGTACAATAGTCCCTTTCCAATACTATTTTCACAGTTTGTTATAATCCAGAAAATTGATTTATAAAAAATAAGTAGAGGGCTGGGAAGATGGCTCAGTCAATAGAGTCCTTGCTATGCAAGCATGAGGACCTGAATTTGATTCCAGTACCCATATGAGAATACTGAAGTGATAGAGCAATCTTAATCCCAGAGCAGGGGAAACAGAGACAGGAGGCTCCCTGGAGCTCGGCGGCTAGGCAGTAAGTCCAGAATAATGAGTAACTTCCAGATCCCAGCAAAAGACTTGTCTCCAAAAAAGTGAACAGCTCCTGAGGAATGACACCTGAGGTTTTCATCTGGCAGCTCACATACATGCACATAGACATACAAACCTGCACACACACACAAACAGTGTAATGATTCTCTGATTCTATACTTTTGAATTTCACTGACCTTAGGCTCCCAGACAAATTGATGATAATGTAGCCCCTAACACCTCAAGCTATCACAGTTCACATATATGTCAATCAAATTGCCAGCCAGGCAGTCTCATCTCCTGAGTACTGTAAGATGACAGGTAACTGTGTGGCCACATTACAGCTTGTTCCAAAATGCTCTGCTCTGACTTGTCTAGGTCAAACAGGAACTAATATTCCCTCCACTTACGTTTTGAAACAAACATTTTCTACTGCTACTTTTCAGCTTCTAAATGAGTTTAATGGAAAATGTGTTGGACTTTTCATCATTGTGACAAAATAACTGACATAAGCAATTTTTAAAATGGAAAGATTTATTTTTGACTCACAATTCCAAAGGACTCAAGTCTTTGGCTCTATTGATCCTGGGCTCTGATAAGGCAGAGCAATGGCAGCAGAGGTATATCACAGGACTGCTCACATCATGGGAGACAGGAAGCAGAGAAAGGAAAGCTATTCAACGTGGCTTTCTCCTCTCCTCTTTCATCCATTCTGGCCTCCCCCCAGTGGGATGGTGTCTCCCATGTTCTCAGCAGGTCTTCTCCCCGTAGGAAATCCTTTCTGGAAATACCCTCACAGATGTAGCCAGAGTTTGCTTTATTCATCTCCTAAGTACGTCTTAATTCAATCAATTTAACAATCAGAATTAATCATCCCTTGGGGCTAGAGCAATGGCTACGTAGTTAAGGGCACTTGCTGCTCTTGCAGAGGACCCAAGTTCACTTTCCAGCACCCACATCAGGCAACTCAACAGTCTAGAATTCTGGCTCCAGAGGTTCCAACAACCTCTTCTGGCCTCTGTGAGTACCTGTACATATGGCATATACTTATGCCACAGACACAGACACAGACACAGACACAGTCACATAAACAAAAATAACTCTTATAAAAGAAATATGCTATATTAGTGAAGAAATATTACCTCTGTCACAAATTAGAGAACTGCAGAATATTATGTTTGAAAACAAGTGTTCTGTGAATTTTATGATTGATTTTACTAGACAGCAGGGCTCCCAGATATTTAGCTAAACATGATTTTGGGTGTATCTGTTGAGGGTATTTAGATGAGATTGATATTATGATATTATGGGTGTGTGCATGTGCATGTGTGTGCATGTGTGTGTGCATGTGTATGCGTGTACTTGTGTTTGTGTGTTTCTGTTTCCATGCTACTAGTTCATATTCTTTATATCATGCTCTTTAAGAAAGACTGTTTTTGAAGTTTATTCAAGTAAACTTTGCCTCCTGTTAGCACTATTGTTAAGTTCCTTCCCCTTTTTCTCAACTGCAACACGGTCTCTTTCTCTCTCTTGTCCAAAGGTCCAGAAAGCTGAGACACAAGGCTTTCCCAAACCACAGTGACAATATTGACTCTTGCCATGAGCATGTAATCTTCCTCTTGATTCTCACAGCTGCATTTCAGATTACAGAACTGGTTTGATTGGTCTTAAGCAAACCAAGTTCCTTTTGGAAAAGTAAGAATAGACTATGAATTTTATTGGTTAACTCATACATCCAAATTCCAAGCAGATCTGCTTTCATAAAACAGCAACTAGGTATTTCCCATGTACAGAAACCAGTGGCCAACATTTGGGTTGTCTTTGGCCACTCTGTTTTCTGTTCCACCTCTGATCCTTTATCTTGAATGTCAACCTGATTGGATTGGATATTGGATCTGATATTAACCAAGAGAAATGCCTTTGAGTGGTCCTGTGTGGGCATTTACATAAAGGATTAACTAAGGATCAGCAACTCTCCAGAGGCCTTTGGCATCATATTGGGAATGCTGAGTACCAAGCCTCTCAGACTGAGTATCTACTAAATTATCAGTTTCTCCTATGCACACACAGCCATTGTTAGACTACCCAAGCCCGTATTCTGTAAGCTGATTTAATAAACCCCATTTATGATACATATTCATTCTATCTATTCTGTTCCTCTAGAAAACCATAAATAATATCCCACCCATAGGTATTTCATTAATAAAATAATTGAATAATGTAAAAAGGCATGATTTTAAAATATTTGAACAAGGCATGGTGGGGTACACCTATAATCTCAGCTCTTGGAAAGCAGAGGCCAGAAGTACTATGAATTTTAGCCAACTGGGCTAGATACATAGTAAGACCTGATTTCAAAACTAAAAAAATAAGAAGAAGAAGCAAAAAATCCCACTACCTGATAGTTTCTGAAACATCTCCATTTTCTCTTACATTTTTTTTTAACTGCAGGTTCAATGGGCAGATATATTGGCTTATCTCCTCCTGTCCAGGTTCCTGAAAGACAAAACAAAGCAATTACTGTTAAAGGAAAGAATTACAAAAATCATGCATCTTTAATGAAAGACTCAGGAATAAAAATCATATTATCTAGCCCAGACGGTTCCCAGCTTGAACTTATCCTGGGCTGTTCTGCCAGTAATACTAGGTAGGATGGGAAGAGCCTTGAATTGGGAGTCAGAATCCAGGAGTTCCAGTCCTGACCCTCTGGACCAGTTATTTTTCTGTTACTGTGATAAAATATCATGACCAAAGAAACTTTAGGATTTATTTTACCTTACCATTCCAGAAGGAACTATATGAAGCCAGAGAGATCAAATTTTATCTGCACACAGGAAGCAGAAAGAGGGAGCAGGAAGTGGGACAAGGCTATAAACCTTCAGAACCTGTCCTCAGTGACATACTTCCCCTAGCAAGGCCCCACCTTCTTGTCAACTTGACACACAAATGTCACTATTAAATATAACTTTTCCATTTCTTATCCTTCCCCAAAATCTCATGTTAATACTACAATATAAAACACAGAACAACTTTAAAAGTCCCACAGTCCTTAAAAATTCCAGTATTTTAAAAGTTCAATGTATCTTTAAAAGTCATTTAACTCTGGGCTCCTGTAAAATCCAAAACAAGTTAAATACTGTCTTATTTTAAGTGGGAAGAACTGGGCACAACTGAGGAAAACCAAAGTCCAGCAATGTAGCTCAGTGTTGGACATCTGGGATTCACTCATGATCTTCCGGGCTCCACAAAGGTTGAGCAGTTCCATTTCTTTGGCTCTGCCATTCACAACACACACAGCATGTCTCAGGGCTCAGGCTGCCTCCACTCTGCACCTGCCACTACTCTTGGTGGTCATCTCATGATCCCAGCATCTCTAATAGACTAGGGTCTCCATTGTAACTAAGCCTGCATCTTCACCAGTATCCTCTCCTGGTCTCTCAATACGCCACACTAGGACCACTTCCACCCTTGGGGGACTTCTATGCAACTAAGGCTGCTTCTTTACCAGTAGCCTCTCCTGGTCTCTCAAGGTGAAAAGCCTCAGATTCTCTCTGTGACTCCTTCACACCTTCAACACTAGTACCACCTGAGAGACTCTTACATATTGCCAAGTTCTGCTGCCAGTTTGATATGCAGCCTTCTCCCCCTCTAGACCACAGCTGCTGTGTACTGACTCTGAGGAAATACTTCCCAGAAGATTTCACACCAACAATACTGGTCTCTTGTTGCTCACTGCTGATTTTTCAGCCCCAGATGTTCAGCATCAATTATCCCAGTAAAGCTCAACAGGTTTTACTTCCAAAACTTCATATTTCAAAATATATAGCTTTAATCCCTCAAAACCCATTTTTATCCTTAATCCAGAAATAATATGTGTGTATATGTGTGTGTGCATTCCTGCTTGTATGTGTGTGTTGTGAAAATACCATCACTGGAAGCAGTGATGTTAAAAGCAGTGAATTATCCCCAGTTATGTTGCAAACAAGAAGTTGGATTAGATTGACAACATCTCTTTATAGTTTTGTATGCTGTTTTGGGTCAATAGGGAGCAGAAAGAGAAAAATCCCCTCATAAGACAAAGTTCCTCATTTCCTTTCCCATATCATGCTAGATGTAACGTTCAAATAGAGAGTAAGCCCTCTGTTTGAAAGAACAATCCAAGAGGAATCAGTAAGAACAAGTTGTGAATACTGATAAGGCTCATTCTTGGTTTTAAATGACTCTGAGAGTCAGGCTGTCTTCGTTCAGGCACCATCACAACATGGCATCTGTGCCACAGATCTGTATTACAATGTAAAATGTTAATGTAGTTTAGTGTGGTGGTTAGGGTATAGGTGCTGATTAGCCAAGATGACTTTAAGTAAGTTCCCTAACTCTCTGCAATGTACACCATCACAGATTTCTTAAAAAGAAGACTGTGAGACTTTTTAACAAAGTTTTAAAGAAGACTTTTGAGACTTTCACCAAGTTGGTGCATGAAAGTACTCAGAAGAGTATCTGGCCTTCTCTACACAGAAGCTGTTACGGTGCTTTCCAAAATACTTTTCAATTTGAAAATGACTCAATTCTGTGACTCTGATACCATCCCCAAACTTTTGACATTCTAGGATTTAATTGTTGGGATAAAAAGTGAAAACACAAAAAAATTTATAACCATTTTTATTTCTATCAATGGAAACATTGAACAGAACATTAAAAACAATGGAAATCTGTCAAGAATCAAACATAAATAAAAATAGTTCATTTGGTATAAAATAAGCATGGTTTTATAATTCTATCTTAGGAAGGTGGGAAGGACAGAATTTGATATCAGTTAATGCTGGTTTCAGCCCTAATATTTGACACTAGTAAGCTAACAGAAGAGAGCTGTTATCTCAAATCTTAATATAGTAAGTGCCAGACACGCTTCACAACAAGCGAGGCTGGAATTAAAACTGTTCCTAATTATTCATTTTCACCCTAACAAAGTTTTTCCAATGTGTCTTTTTGATCTATTGTGCAACCTGTTGACTGCCACTCACAACAATATATTAACTACTAGAAAATTGCTAACGATATTTTATATTAACAGCATTCTCACCACACACAAAAAAATTACTAAATTTGGGGTTAGAGAGATGGCTCAGCAGTTAAGAGTATTGACCGCTTTTGCAGAGGACCCAGGTTCTAATCCCAGAACCCACATAGCAACTAAAAACCTTCCATAACTCCAATTCCAGGGGAATCCAATGCCCTCTTTTGACTTATGAGGGCACTGCACAACACGGGTGTACTTATACACAGGCAATACACTCATACACATAAAATGAAAATAATAAATAAAATATTTTAAAAATAAAAACTTTTCAAGTATTAAATGTTTTTCCTTTGTTCTATGGTCTCAATCATTACCTGCCAATTTCTTTGCTATCTAATTTTATTATTCTAAGTAGAGAAACATTAAGAATTGAAATCATAAGTAAGAATATAATTTCATCTTTCTACTGTATAGTGCTAGGGAGACTACAAAGGTCATATGCCCATGTAATCAGGTTAAACTGGTACAGCCCTAACAAATTAGGTAATAAATGACAAATCTCAAGTATCTCCTGGCATGAACTTATCTAACAGCAGCAAACAAACTCAAGGTTACCTGCATATAACAGAGAATATTACAAGATAGCTGTCCTCACCATGTATAACAGCAAGAAAGCTTTTCATTTAACTAATTTCAAACCAAATTTGTTTCCATGCAGATGAAGTCCTTCAGTCATGTATAAAACATTCAAGCAAGGAAATTTCTATCTTCTTTGACAAACAATAACAAAAAAGGGAGGGGAAAAAAAAACAAAGAAAATATGCTATCGATACAGAGAATTATAGATGGTGGAAATTGCTGTGTTTTATTTACCCATATTCCATTCTATCTTCATGCATGCAAGAGGTTGGCAAGATATTATATCATAATTACCGACTCTCTTAGCAGCTTGAGAATCAATGGTCCCTATTGTTCTGTCTTTTGCAAGCTCCAAGATTGCATCACACACACACAAAAAAAAATCAAGAGCTAATTACATTGCATATTTATACTCCACAGTTCCCTCCCTCACCCACATAATTCCCTGTGGGTTCTAATTAGCTCAATCAGTCTGGGGGAGAACAAATTTAAGCAATTTCAAATAAATATGGGGTTTGCTACCACCACAAAATTTGGCAAAATGCTAGTTTTACAACTACAATGTACAACTATAGTTTATCTCTCATTTCCAAAAGGAAAAAAAAAAACCAACTGGACGGCATTTTTCTTGTGCTTAGATATAATCAAGGATAATAGCTTCTTAAATAATACTAACCTACTTGTTTTGCTTTGGAGTGTTTTCTTGAAATTGGATGAGGGAAAGAATCCACTTTGCTATAATTTTTGTCCTTTTGGGTTCTTAAGCAACAGCTCCAATAACTCTCCTCATTCTCCTCCCTCTCCAGTTTCATAATCAGTATGACCCAGAAGTCTTACCTTTTAATCCTGTACACAATATAATGAATAGTGCTTAGGAAAAGGACTTTCATGGGGGTCAGACTCTGGGAAGATGAGCTTAATTACTCCAGGCACCAGTCAGTGATCTAAAGTTTAGGAAATATCTTTTTTTTTTAAATAAAAGCACATAAGACTTCTCTTAATATAAACAAGAGTACTGTCAGAGTCTCTCCTACTGCCCATCACCTCATTATTAATTCATCTGGCTTCAGCATCTCAGTTCTAATCAGGGATATGGCTCCTGCAGCTGCACTTACAATCAACTCCAAGCCAAATGGCCTCCCTCGTGCAATCACCCTCTTCAAACCTACAGATGACTCCTAATGAAGGGAATCATTTGGAAGGGAGCTAGTATGCTAAGACCCAGTTTTCAGTGCCTAATAGCTGGCACTCTGGGGCTCGCACCAGTTTTCCTCTCCTGAGATATCCAGTCCTGAATGCCGGGGAAGTTCAAGGCAAGCAGACAGAAGAGAGATGCAAGATGTCCAGAAAGGATCCATGAAACCAAGTCAGCCAGGAACTACATACAGAAACATATTGCCCCTAACACCCTTTCTCCAATATATAGCATTTGGTTAGAAGCAAATATTGGCAAATTTTTAAATATGGGGATCAGCTATGGTGGCTCATACCTATCTCTCAGGAGTCTGAGGCAGGAGGATCAAGCATTGAAATAAGCATGGGCTTTACACTCAGACTTATAGATGCTGGGAAAGGGATAATCAGTTTTCTTTAAGGATGTGACACTTGGTTGACCAGACTCCAAAGAATGGACCCACACCAAACAACATTTGGGCAACACAGATCAGATTTGATAGGCCTTTAAGGAAGATAGATAGATGGGGGGGCGGAGAGATAGGATATAGGTGATACAGGTATAAATATATATATATATACATAGATAAAGATATAGATAGTATAAACATGTATGTATAGATAGATGATGATGAACATGATAGATACACAGATGATAGATAGATAGATAGATAGATAGATAGATAGATAGATAGATGATAGATAGATGATAGATAGATAGATAGATAGATAGATAGATAGGTGATAGATAGATAGATGATAGAAAGAAAGACTGAGGGCCCAGTTTTGTTGTCAGGTCTCATGTGAGAAATCACAGATGTTCTGGCTTCAAGGCAGCAACTATCATGTCATGCCCAGAGGACAGTTCCACCACTTGAGGAGTACATTGGTATCATTTTCCAAAGTGAACCACTTTTGGTAGCTATCCTGAAAAGACCCTTCTGCTTTCCTACTCTTTACCTAAGGGCATCCTGGCTCCTCCCAGTCAGTATCCTCTCTTTAATTCTTGGTTCAAGGTAGACTTCTAGAGGATCTGAACATCAGACCACCCATAGTAGATTTCTTTTCTAATTTTTAGGCAATGTGTATGTGGTAAAAAATAATTCTGTCCTAGACTTTGATTTACAAATGTCTACTAAAAGAAAACAAGATCTTTAAAGGAAAACCTGATTTCAGGGTTTTGTCAGGGAAGCAATAAAACAATCATAGGAATTCTCCCAAAAAGGGAGAATATTTGAAGAATGGTAGGGACTTGTGAAAAGACTTGAAAGTCAATTTGAAGGGCTTCCCACTGGGGTGATTTGAACCATCAAAATAAAGGAATGCAGGAATGAACTATTACCCATCAGATAAAACAAGAACTTGTGTACCTATATAGATAGTAAGTAAGGAAATCAGGGGCTGGAGAGAGGATTCTCCAGTTAAGAGCACACACTTAACTGCTCTTCTAGAAAACTGAAGTTCAGTTCCCAACACCCATGTCTGGCAGCTTTAAACACCCTGTAACTCCAGCTCCAGGGGTTTAGGTGTCCTCTTCTGACCTCTGTGGATACCCTGTACTCATTCATACATATTCTAACACATGTATGCATGATTAAAAATAATAAGTGTTTAAAAAGGAAAAAAGTAAATAAGCATGAAAGAAGAAACATTATTTAAGAGAATACTGGCTAACAAAAATAAAAGGCATAACAGAATTAGTAAAACTCCACTTTATAATCACCACAGCATAAACTGAGACAAAATATTAACTAATAGACGCTAAATTAAAGGAGGAAAATTTTTATGAGAATGTGATCATATGATATCAAAATGTCTCTGCCCACTTGTCAGTCACTGAAGGAAAAAGAGTCACTATATAATAGAAAAACCAAGGCAAAACAGTTCTCTTGAACATGCCTGAACACTTCATTTATGCCTTCTAAAAAGAGAATAGGGCCAGTGAGATGGCTCATGGGCTTAAGGCCCTTACTGGAAGCCTGGTGATTTGAGTTGAATCCCCAGGTCCCGAATGGTAGAAGAAAATAACCAACTCTTACAACTTGTCCTCTGACCTTTACATGTGTTCTATTATACACACAGCCACACACACAAATAAATAAATATAATTTTACAAAAGAGAATGTTGATGCACGCCTTTGATCTCAGCACTCTGGAGGCAGAAGCAGGTAGATGTCTTTGAGTTGGAAGTCAGCTTGATTTACATAACAAGTTCCAAGCCAGCACTGTATAATGAGACCCAAAACAAAAACATAAGAAGAGAGAATGTAGCATCACTGGAACCTCAATGACTAGATATGTACACTATAAGCTAAGTTTGACAGATAAGCTGTTTGCATTAAACACTAGTTGCCTGTTCATGGTAGCAGGGAAGAAATAATTCTTCCTTTCATAAAATCCAGGGTTTTGTTTGAGAGCCATGCAAGGTCTACATGAGCTCCACCTGATTATTCTTCAAAAACATCAGTGTTGAGCACAGAGTGACCAAGAGCCTGGCTGAGCGAAACTGCATGAGCTAAGCCTCTACCTACTGTGCTGTAACAAACCCAGTGGCCAGGACAAATAATTTATCCCCATGCTTAGTTCCTGCCTCCTGTACCTGAGCTAGTTCTGCTGTCTTTGTGCTACTCAAATCTGCATCCCTTCCTGATTGTCAGTTAGCCCTCAGTATCCATGGGAAATTGGATCTAGGAACCTCCTAAATTCCAAAATCCCCAAATGCCCAAGTTCATAGAAAATACCTTATGTCTGAAAATAACCTACACCCCTCCTCCTATGTACTTAAAATCTTATCAAGGTTATTATTATAACTAATTAAATGTAAGCTGTTATTATAATGCATTGTTTGAGAACAATGGCAGGAGAAAAAGTCTGTAGATGTTCAGTACAGCTGCAGGTTCCCTTTAAAACATTTTGTGAGATTGGTTGAATCCACAGATGCTTAATGAGCAGATGCGGTACCACTCATCCATATGTTGTTTTAGTTGACTCCTCTCATTAATGACACTCTTCTCAGAGCTTTCTCAGTATTCAGATGAAACCACCTGGGTAAGAGCTGGAGAAATGGCTCAGTGGTTAATGTTTGCTGCTCTTACAGAGGACCCAAGTGAGGTTCCAACACCCACACTGGGCAGCTCACAGCCACCTGTAACTCCAGTTCCTAGGGGATTCGATGCCTTTTTCTGGCCTCTGAATTCATGTGCACATACCTGCACACAGATACACAAACATACACATAATTAAAATTAAAAATAAAATCTTTAAATAAATTAAAAGGTGTAGGTAGGGATGGAAAGTTAAGAGAGTTGTGAGGAAGAGAATTAGACCTCGATATTGAAGGTATATTACCAACTTTGTGATGCGAGCTATATTTACATTAGGTCGTCGCTTACACCACTTGAAGCCTGCCTACTCAGTCTTCTCTGTGTTTTTATTGTACTGTTGTAAAAGTCTGGGGCATAGCATCTGCCAGGGCAGCTCTCCCACCTTTTTACAGGACGTAGAGGTGCCCTAACTTTCTCAAGTTTGCCTTCTGACTGTCTGTACACATTATATATGATCACTCTGATCCTCTTTGCATGTGCTACAATTCAATTCTCATGCAATGCTCCAAGAACAATCAAAGCAAGCTGTCACTCAGAGGTGTCACCCGAGGGACCATCGCACTGGGTCAGACCAGCAATCTTCATGCAATCACTTGGGTGCTTATTGTATTTTGCCTGAGTATTTTATAAAAAATGAGGAGGAAACAGCAAAGTGAAAGTGCTGATTCAAGGGATACTGAGTACAGGTCATATAAACTTAATACCATTGAGACAAAGTTAGAAATCACCAAGCCGCCTGAAGATAGAGAATCTTTTACCTTAATCAGATTGTCAGTGACATTAGACAGCTCAATTGTGCATTCAATTAATTGTGAAGGAAAAGAACACAATTAAAGAACATGTACCAAATGCCAGTCATCAATCATACACTCTTGTGTTTAAAGAACTGAGGTGTAATAAGGGGTTTTGCCACTTTTCAACATTCTTCAAATGGAGCTTCTTTCTCCCTTCTTTATAGCCAGTAAGTCTATTGTCTGGCTTTCCCACCCTTTTATAAGTTTTCAAGAACTGATTATGTATGAAAGGTGAGACTACCTATACTTATGATCAAAAACTATGAAAATAATGAAATCTAAATTTGTATCAATCTCATGCCAGCATCTGAAAGGAATTTACCTAAATCAACATAAAGCTGGATGAGAAAAACTAGCCATGAACCTCTCTATAGGGCAGAGATCACCTGAATAAAATAGTACAACCAAGATATAAAGCTACCATCCTATGCACAAAGTTATTTATAGCTGTGGCTCTCACGATAGCAACATTTCAGAAAGCAAATATCTCTCAGTGGAAAACTGGTGGAAGAGCCTGTAGCATCTAGTGGAGAACCTCGCAGCAATGCAGCAGAATCCAGATCTTGGAATTGCTATAGAGTAGTTTCTAGAATAAATACACAGAACATTCTATGAGGCTAGAGAGATGGTTCAGCCAGTAACATGCTGTCTTTGTAAATATAAGGACCTGAGTTCCCTCTCCAGAATTCACATTTAAAAACCGGGCATGGTGGTGCATGCTTGTGAGCCCTGAATGCGGAAGGGGGTACTGGAGGTTGGAGGGTCTTTGGGGCTCACCAGCCTGCCTAGCCTACTTGATGTGTTCCAGCCCAGTGAAAGAGCCTCTTTAAAAACACAAGGGTCAACTGAGGAATGACACCTAAGGTTGACCTATGGCTTCCACACACATGCACATACATAGTACCTATACATACATATACACATACACACACACACACACACACACACACACACAATAAACTCTATGAACTTTGATACCTTGGGGTATCAAAGATAGAGGAATGGAGAGTCACATAATTGGCTTGATTTTTAAAGAATTATAAATATTAACTATTATTTTACTAAAAGGATGGTGATGATGGAGTAAAGTCATGGATAATAACTTCTCCAAACTCTACTTTTGGGGTTTGAAGCTTTAATTTTCCATAGCAAACATTGGGTCCTGTTTCCTGGGGGAGGAAACATTGCCAGGCAAGTAAGAACAGCCCATTATCCTATAAGTTGATCTTGGAAAGTTTCTGGGAGCCAAACACTTGCTTTCCCAGCATGCAAAACCCTGAACACAGGTCCTACTGCTGTTGTTTACGTGAATGTCAGTCTTTAAATCTCTTCCTTCTTGTCTGTCAAGAGGAGCTAATGCTTATATCATATAGGAAGGAGTAAACAATTTGTCAATAAATATGCCTTGAAGTCATTCACACACTCATATTAACTCAGTATCATGTAAAATGGGTACTAACACAAAGAACATCAGTGTTATGTACTTCTTTGAGTTTAAAATTCTGATTCTAACTCATTAGGGGTCATGCATATGGTCCTCAACTGATGATGATTTGACTTACAACTATGGTGGTAGGAAGATAATACACAAAGCTTTATTTTTTAATTCATTTATTTTTATTTTATGAGTGTTTTGCCTGCATGTATGTAAGTACTCCTATTCTGGCTGTGCAATGCCCAAACGGAGGGCAGAAGAGGGAGTTATAGCTATAACCCCTGAAACTGGTACAAATGATTGTTAGCCACTATGTGGGTGTTGGGAATGAAACTAGGTCCTCTGCAAGAGCAGGCAGTCCTCTTAAGCACTGAGCTGACTCTCCAGCCATACAGAACTTTATTTTGAATTATAAATTTTTATCTTTTCCCTGGGCTAGCAATGTGAGGAAGGAAGGACCTTTCATGTCATGCCAGCCTGGGCTACTTAAGATCCTTCTCTGTTGCTGAGATAAAACCATGACCAACAGCAACTTAGGGGAGGAAAAGAATTTGTCTGACTTGCATTTTCAGGTAACAGCCCACCACAGAGAAAAGTCAGGACAGGAACTCAAGGCAGGACCCTGGAGCAGAAACTACGGAGGAATGCTGCTTCCTTGCTCACTCTGTGGAGCACACACAACTAGCTTTCTTATACAGCCCACTATCACGTGTCTAAAGTTGGTACCATCCAATATTTAGTCCTACCTCCCATCAATTATCAATGCCTCACAGATATGCCAGAGGCCAATCTGACCAAGGCAATTCTTTGGTTAATTCACCTCCTCCCAAGTGACTCTACATTGTGTCAAGTCGACAATAAAAACGTATTAGCACACCCTATCTCAAAAAAAAAAAACCTACAATATATTTTCCTTTTGAAAAAGAAGTTACTGAAAAATGTACTCTATAGATCAAAAGCAGAATCATACTGAAAAAAAGTCATTCTGAAAAGTTGTAGTATAGAGTGACTTACCAGTTCTCATATTCAGTTGGTTCCAGTTGAAGAATGGTCACTGGATTTCAGTATCTTCTCTGATGGACTGCACATCCCAAGGTTCTGATTGACCCTGCTATATGACCTTGGATTCTTTTTCTCTTGCCTACACTAGAAAATATCCATCACTGAATCCTGTATGTTGTGCCAGGGTTCCAATAAAAGCTTTCTCCATGTTTGATTATCACTTAAAATAACCTATATTATTCAATTCCAGCAGTTGCTCAAATAATAGCTAAACTATTTACATGGTTAAGATGCTGTGCTCAGAGAATCACTGAAGCATTTTTCTTTCTTCTGCCATAAAAGTAGAGCTGTAGAGAGCAACATAATAACCATTTTCATTGCCAAAGAACCCAAGTAATGATTTTCTGCAACTTTAAAACTCATATTGGATGACCTAAGCCTCAGATTTTTATTTTTTATTGGTAAAAACTAAATAAAAAAACTAGTCTTAAGCAGATACCATCTTCTTCAATCCCTTTTCTTATCATTCTCCACATAAAAGTTGCAAACATCCCTGAATTTACTATATTTTAAGCTTTGCAAAAAGCATGGTTTAAAATCCACTGGAAAGGCAGTGTGACAGTACAATGAGAACAGTAGTAGCATTTATCTCTGGGTGGGAATGCACTGTATAATTATCTTTTCCTTTATACTTTTTCATTTTTCATGCTGTCTGCAAAGCACATTGGCCACTTTCATAACCACAGAAGACAGATTTTTTTTTTAAAATCAGTGCACACATTTCTGTATATATAACATGATAATAATTAAGTCTTTAGTATGCAAGGCACAAAATAACCAAAAAGATGCCTTTGCTCGAGTCCTAAGAGGATGACTAAATGTCCTCTCCTTTCCCCTGCCTCTAGATTTTCCAGTCTTCTGTGCTCGATATGTTTTATACTCACAATGCTTGCAGGGATGTCTACCTTCTGACATTGTGACACCATGTGATCATCTAGAGCAAAGTTCATTCTCTAAAATCACATAACTGAGTTACCAAAAATACTAACAAAATAATCTCATGTTGGGACTGGAAAGAGAGATCAGGGGTAAGAGTACTAGCTGGTCTTACAGAGTACCTGAATTTAGTCCCCAGCACCCATGTGTACAACAACCTGTAACTCCAGTTCCAAGAAATCCAACACCTCATTCTGGCCTCTGAAGGCAACTTCACTCATGTACACATACTCACACACAGACACACATATACATAATTACAAAAAAGAAATAAATCTTAAAAATAATCTCATGCTTTAAATAAATTTATGATTTTGTCTTGGGACACATTCATAAATGTATTAATTACTTGTCTCATTGCTGCGAAAAATGCCTAACAAAAGCAAATCGAGTTCATGGTTTGAAGGTGCAGTCCATCGTGGCAGGGAAGGCATGGGGCAGGAGGGTAAGGTGGCTGGTCACATTGCATCGTCAGTCAGGAAGCAGAAAGGGGTAAATGCTATTGCTCAGCCCACTTTCTCTTTTCTTTGCAGCCTGAGACCCCAACTTATGGAATGATACCACCAACATGTATGGTCTTGTTACCTCGGTTAACCTAATCTACATAATACCTCAGACAAACCCAGATATTAGTCTCCTAAGTGATTCTTGATCTTGTCAAGTTGATAATATTAACTATCACAACAGCTATACTTGGCACATATGGACCATGGAACATGTATGTGTATGTTTATATGCATAGGTATGTATATATGGATATATATAATTATGCATATGTGTATGCATATGATTATATGTATTTGTTTGTGTATTTATGTTTGTGTGTGCATGTATATATGTGGTATGTATGTATGCATGCATATTTATGCATGTGTGTGCATGTGTATGAACATACATTTATGTATATAAGTCTGTGTATGTGAATATGTGTATTGGTGTGTATGTGTATTTATGTGCAAATATATGTATACATATATGTATAAATATGCATGGTTATGTGTGCATGTGTATGTGTCTGTATATGAGTATGTGTGTATGTGTGTATGTGTATGTGTGTATAGGTTATGGGGGTGTGTGTAAACGAGTGTATATGTGGGTTTTGTGGGACAGGGAAAACAAGTCAAACTCAATATCACTGGGAAATCACCAGTCTGCTTATTATTCACTTGAAATGAATTCAGACCTTGGCCAGAGGGAGACATCGGGTGTTATTATTCTCAGCCACTCTTACTTTCCACACTTACTCCAGCCACAAAATGAGCAGCAAGCTGAAGCCATCCAACCAACCCCGCATAGCTCCTCGCTCTCAGCTCCTCCATAGTCCCTGCAGGAGGGCAGTCCGAGTTCACCTCCATTTCCCCTCTCCATATGTCCTACATTCACATGAAGCCAGCGCAGCCCAACCACCCACATTAACAGTCTTTCTGCCTGACATGTGGATTGGAGAGCCTCATATTTATTTGCCAAAAAAGAAAAAAGAAAAAAGAAAAAACAGTCACGATTGCCTTGTAAAGTCCAGAATTAAGTGTCCTAAACAGATTTCAAGTTTACAGGACTCTTTCAAACTGTATTACTTTTCCGCTAATAAAGTTTTCCTCCTAGCTGCCACAGTAGAGAAGAACATTTTATGGGCTGCCTTTAAAGTGATATGGCAGGAGACTGATAGCACAACAAGGAATTTGATTCCCCTGATGGGGAAAAACAGTCCTAGAAGACGTTTTTCTACAGAAACTAATAGGCTCTAACTACAAAAATCTCTGGTTTTTGAAGCAGCTGAGAGTAAAAAGCCTGCTGTGCCTTCTGCAACAAATTGACACATTTTCCTTTGTTACTAAGTTAGCCTGGGTGACCCACCGTACCCGCCTTCAGAACTATTTTTAATAACACATGTTGCTTCTGTGCTGTGTGCTGATAGGGACCACACAGGGGCAGGCTTCATGACAAGCCAGCACTACCCAGTGTTTGAGCTAGCTTTGTGCTCTTAACCACTCTCCTAGCTTTGCTGTGGGAAGAATAAGATTTTATTTTTTTTCTTGTTGTTTATTTTCCCTAACTCTTTCACTATGGTATCCAATATTTCTGGGGATCTTCTAGTGTACTTTGGACCAGTGTCTTCCAGAAATATGTCCATGATGCTTTTCTCATCTCATCCCTCCCCTGACTCCACACTCTAAATATGAAGGAGAGCTTTTCTCACCATGGGAAAACCTGACCTTTGGAGGTAGACAGACCTTGGTGTGAACCCCCATTCAGCTTCTCTCCTTGCTTCACTTCTGATGCTATGACAACATACCCTGACGAAAAAGCAACTCAGGATGAAAGTGTTTATTTGGTTTACAATTGCAGATTACAGTCCATTATTTATAAATTGGGAAGTTAAGGCAAGAACTTAAAGTATCACATCCACAGTCAAGAGCCGAGAGATTATAAAGGTATGCATGAGTCCTTTCTTGTTTGCTTGCTTGTCAGCTAGCTGGCCTTCTTAATGCTTTTACAGCTGAGGGCCCAGCCTAGGGAATGGTGATACCCACAGTGGACCAGGTCTTCCTCCATCAATTAACAATCAAGACAACCCCCGCATCGACATACCATAAGCCAACCTGTTCTAGATAATTCCTCTTTAAGATTATCCTCCCAAATGATTGCATATTATGTCAAGTTGACAATTAAAACTAACCAGCACAATCCCTTATGAAGTTTATGACTTGGAGTAGATCTGCATCACTTGATGAGGCAGACAAAACAGAAAGGAATAGGAAAAAGCCATTCTCACTGTATCCTTCAACAACATGCCCCCAATGACCTGAAGACCTCCCCAAAGGCCCCAACTCCTAAAGGTTCTACCATCTCTCAAGAGTGCTACATCAGAACCAACCCTACAACACTTAAACCTTTGGAGGATCTACTCATACTTAAACCCTAGCAGGACCATCTTGTGTATTGTGCATGTGGTCTCTCGTTGATGGAAACATCTTGAAGCAGTGTATGATGATACAAACTTCCAGAGAGCCGGGCATCCCCTCTCTCGCTACACCCAAGCCCCATCAGACTATCTGGGCTTCCTTAAACCTACCTTTCATAGTAATTCAGTCCATAAATTTTTGTTGTCTGTTTGTTTATAGTATTGGAGACTGAACCGAGAGCCTCACACATTGTAGGTTAATACTCTACCACAGAGCTACTTCTCCAGTCGCGTAAATGTGTTTTGAAAGCTCACCATGTGTCAGGTACAACAGTACCTGAAACAAGAACATAAAGCATCTCATGGCTGGGAAGATGTCTCAGTCAGTAGAGCACCTGCGATGCAAGCACAAGAACCAGAGCTGGATCCTCAGAACCCATGTGAAAAAGTCAGACTTGATGGTGTGTGCTTGTAATCCAGCACTGGGGGTGAGGGGTAGAGACAGGTAGACCCTGAGGGCTCACTGGCCAGTCAGTCTAGCCCATTTAGCATGTTCCAGACCAGTAAGAGACCCTGTCTCAAAAAAAGTGCATGGTTCTTGAGTGCAACACCTAAGGATGACCTCTGGCCTGCACACATGTGCATACACACATACATGCACCTGCATACACAAGAACACACACATTCAAAGCATCTCATGTTTATGTTCAGACTAGAGTCAAAGTCCAAAGTTCCACCATCCTGCCTGTCCAGTTCAAACACCACTTGCTTGAAGAAACTTCTAGGGCCACAGGCTAGGATGAACTGCTCCCTCCTCTGACCTTCCTAGCTTGTGATCTGCCCTCTCAGCCCTTATTACAATCTGCCCCATCCTAGCCCTTGAAAATTCCTTTGAAACCATGTTCACCTTTTCCACCTTGAACCCATTCCTGACATTCCTTTGTGCCAAGACTCACAAGGTGTGCTGGTCTACGACTTAGGGAGCAGGCGTTCGCAGAGTCTCAATGTCTGTTCCCCATCTCTTACACCTCTCATCCCTCCTTCCTGCACTGTCTTTATAGGCTGCTTTTCAATCGTTGGCTTAAAAGAAAGTAACTCTTTCTCTTCCATGAGCCAGTCTTAACAACAGGAGTGGGAAATGTACTCAGCAGAGATCTCCACGCCTACTGATGAGAGAACAGCTAGAAGTGTTCAGCACACAGGTGTTTTACATCCAGATAAGGCCAGTCATTGCCAATCAAAGACATGAATGAGACAAGGTTGACAGGGCAGAAAGGGAAAATATCCAATTGCACGAGCTGAAAGAACATATGAAAAATGACGAGCAGCTCCAGAGAACTTAGTTCTCTTTGCTAGCTCTAACTGAAACATTCCTCTGAGTAAAAACATTGAAACACTTGGATATGACATGTTTGTGTTTATATTTGTTACGAAAAGTTCTTCCCGAGGAGATGAAAACAACGTCTACCTCCTCCTCATAAGGTCTCAATCATAAACAAAGGTAGGATTCCACCAAAGCTCATCCTAGAGAACCAACGAGTTTCCTGGTCTTACTTACAGAGGATGGGTAAGGGGTTACTAACACGAGCGTAAGTGACCCCAAAACATCCACACTGAAGTCTTCGCACAGCATGGGTGATGGCTTCCCCTTAGCCATGTAGATGGGGCCCCTTCAGTTAGCCTTCCCCAGCCTACATACTCTACACCTCCCAAGTCCCCAGACTTGGGCCATGTGCAATTAGGGCAGAATGGAATACAAATGCCTAGGAGTGTCTGGAATCCTAGTTGAGGGTCTAATGACCGTTCCTATCACCCACTCCTTCTCTGAGGCATTGTCAACAGTTCACAAGACAACTCTTGATGGCCTCTTGCAAGCAGGCACAGCTGATCTGATGAAGATGACAGAGAACTGGGTTCTACAATGGTATTGTAATGGATAAGTCTTTGTGAGGCCAAACTACAGAAGTTTTTTTAATAATATTAAAAAATAATATTTTTTATTTGTATTTTCTGTGTATGTACATAAGTGTACCCTCAGAGGTCAGGAGGTGTTGGATTCCCTGAAACTATAGTGAAGGATAGTTGTTAGCTGCCACGTGGATGCTGGGAATGGAACCTGGATCCTCTGCAAGACCAGCCAGTGCTCTTAACCACTGAGCCATCGCTCCAGTCTCTAGACAAGTTAGTAACCTATAACAATATGTGCCATTCATTCAGAATATGCTACATGCCAAAAACATTAAAGTAGCTTTTGAATACCAAAAGCAATCTAAGGGGACATACATATTCCAGGTAGGACAATAGAGCCCAAAGAGGGTAAGTACCTTGTCCACAAGTCACACAACTAGAAAGTATATTTTCTGATTCCAACATCTTGGGAATGAAGAAATGACTCAACAAATCAAGTACTTGTTATACAAGCATGAGGATCAGAGTTCAGATTCTTATAACCCATGTAAAAAGCCAGATATAGTAGCTCATGTCTATAATCCCAGTGCTAGAGAGGCTGAGAAGGGAGGATCCCTGGTGTTTGATGGTCAGCCAGCCTAGCCAATCAACAAGCTCCAGATTAAGTGACTCTGTCTCAAGAAAGTAAAGTGGAAAGCAATGGAGGAAGACATCCATTGTTGGCTCTGACTTCTGTTACCCCGTGCGGGTCCTCCCTCACACACATTAACATCCCATTAAACCCTCAAAAACCAACTATTTGCCTATTCCTACTGTCTCTGTCTCTGCCTCTCTCTCTCTCTCTCTCTCTCTCTCTCTCTCTCTCACACACACACACACACACACACACACCACACACACACAGGTAGGCAAAGGGGTGTGAACACGTGGAAGCCAGAAGTCAATGTGAGATGCCGTCCTCAATCACTCTCTACCTTATCAACAATTAGGCTGAGCAGCTGACCAGCAAGCTCCAGGAATATTCCTCTCTCCACCTCCCAGTACTGGGATTACAAGTGCATCCAGTCTTTTACTTGGATGCTAAGGATAAAACTCAGGTCCTCACATTTGCACATTTGCTCATCAACTGAGCCACCCCCACACCAGACCTATTTTTCTTTACTTTATAAAAGTAACTAAGTAATGTTCGTTGGCAGAAGCTTCTTGGAATGCTTTTAGAAAAAAAATTACATGGAAAAATATCTTTAAAATATTTTACAAAGCCTATCTTAAAGCTAATATTGAGTCGCCAGTCCAGGTAAAAACGTATGGTTGGAAGGAAGGGGTGTTATAATCATGAGCAATAGTAGATGACAGATGATTAGTAAATCCTAATTGAATGATTGATAGGGTCAAATGAATGAATCTTAATAGACATGCATGTCTTGAAAGCTATCTACTTCAAGGAAACTCATTTTCCTTGAGACACTGGCACACCTATAAAGTCTTTCCCAAAAGACAGACTCTTTTCCAAGGAGGTTAGATAGCTAAACTGCCCTGGATGCACTGACTGCCTCATCCCACTGCAGTTTTGCTCTCTCTGCTTCATGCACATGCTTGAAGATGTGAGCTCTCAGCTCTCTGCTCCAGTTGTCTCCTGTCATGTCTCTCCTACCAAGAAGGACTCTTATCCCTTTGGAACCATAAGCCTAAGTAAACCCTTTCTTCTATAAGTTGCCTTGGTCATGGTGTTTTATCACAGAAACAGAAAACTAACACAGTGTATGTGTGTATGTGTATGTTTAAGAATATATCTATGTGTATGTGTGTGCATGTACGTATGGCTGTGTATGGATGTACCTATGTGTGTATGTGTGAGTATATATGTGCATACTTGGTAATGCAGATTTAAATAATAGATACTTCATTGTATTCTCAAAGTATAAACAAAGAATTGCTAAAATAAGCATGACACCCCCACATGTGTAAAGTATTGGCTTCTCCACAGATTTAGAGGGTGTGAGAGTCCAACAGTTTACTCATGCAAGCAAAATTCTACAACACAGTCCACTCTTGTGTTATTTTAGTCTTGACTTCTTTGTTTCAGAATATTTTCCTGTTAGGCAAAGGAGCCATATTTCCTAGTCACACAGAAAAGTTTGGTTTGAAGTCTGGCTTTTCACATTTGAAGAAAGGAAAGCAACGTTCATTCAGCACACTGTGCACCACACATACATATTTCAACTGAATATTCTTTAGTTCATATTCACAGCTACTCTCTCAAGAAGGCATCTTCTCCAGCCCCTTATGCTCACGTCCGTATGCACATTTCACAGATGAAAAGATGCATATTGGGAGAGGCAAGGCACTTGCCAAGAGGTGTGTAACTAGATCTGACTCTTATAAATACATGTCATCTATTTTCTCAGGGACATAAAAGATCCCTAGTACAAAGATTACAGCTTCTACATTTCACCTGCATCTGCACAGTGCATCTAAAAATGATAGCAGAAGTCAGCCACTGCCATGTTGGGCTTCTATCCAGCAGACTGGGTGAATGCTGAATATAGGTCTGTAGGTACTACATCTAAGCACCAGAAATCCTCACATTTCAGAGCAATGTATCCTGCAGTTTCCAGAATTGTTCTAACAACAATAAGTACTATAAAGTATAATCTAACTGCTTGTTCAAGCAAATTTTTATAAAATAAAAATGTATAATCAGGGGGCTGGAGAAATGACTCAGTTGGGAAAGTACTTGCCATGCAAGAATAAGGCCCTGAATTTGATTCCCAGAATCCACATGATGGAAGGAGATATCTGACTCTTGCAAATTGTCCTCTGACCACCATATGCACAGTGTGACACATGTGTGCCCACATACACAAACAATTAATTAATTAACTAATTAATTAAATGGAATTTTAAAGTTAAAAAAAGACTCAGAATGAGGAGAAAACAAGTCGCCTGTAATTAATACATTAAAATTAAAAATTGACAATATCTTAGTAGCTATTTCAGGAACCCGAACACAATGAATCAATGTTTTCAAAGCTCATAAAGAAAAGTAATTTGGAACACAAAGTCTATTCCAAACCAACTATCAATGAAGTTCAAGGACAAAACAAAAGACATTGACTCATAATGTTTAGTTCCCATAAACACTTTCTAAAATAACCATTGAAAGTAAACTCCACTGGAAGAAAGTAGAAGAAAAATAAAGAACAGTTAAGATATAGGATTCCAGAAACAGCATAATCAACCTAAAACACAAGGAAAAGAAACTCAAGGCTAAAAGCAGGCCTAGAAAGACTCTAAGGAAGTCAAAAGGTAGTTATTTTTTAAAGCTGAGCACAGACAGCTCAAGGAGCAAAGCCACTTGCTGGCAAGTCTGACGACCTGAGGTCAACCTCCATGACCCACAAGGGTGGGAAGAGACAGTAAACTCCTGCAGGCTGTCCTCTCATCTCCAAAGGTGTGCCATGGTGTTCCATGATATGCCATGCTGTGCCATGGGTACCAATGCATAAAAAAGTAAACAAATGTAATTTAATTTTTAAAAAGCTACTGTACTATTTTGATTTTTAAAAATCAAGAATTCTGGAAGATCAAGAAAAAAATACATCTACCTTACTACCTTAGCCAGATCTTCTGTGGGCTCACGGTAGAAAAGTCTCTAAGAACCTGATTTTTATATGTAGATATAAAAAATTATTTTAGAAGTATATATGATGGTTCATAAGTTTTGAACTAAACTGAAAATGTTTCTGTACTCTAACTAAGCAATTGCTAAATGTAAATTACACCAGCACTGTGCATAAAGACAATGATTTTAAAAGTTTATTAAGACCTCGTTGTACTTTTATTTTCTATAATCTCTTGCTTCTCTTCCATCTCCATTCTATTTTAAACAATTCATTTCAAAAGCCATCCATGGAGGAGAAATATTCAGAACCCAGAGTGGTAATACAAGCCCTACAGGGCAAAGAGGAAACTTGCATGTATGTATTAAGAAAAGGAGGAGGCAGAGAGGAGCTCACTGAGATAGTGTGTTGGAGTTCACACACAGGGAAGAAGACACTCACAAGAGATGGAGAGGGGCAGTGCCTGAACCCAGCAAATGCTTCTGGAACTGTGGTGCTGCCAGGGGAGAGCTGATACACAGAACGCAAGGACTAGATGTGTGAGAGAGTCACCCTGGACGCATGCACGGAGCAGCCCAGCCCACCATGTCAGTGTCTAAGCAGAGCGAGGGCATCATCTGTATAGGAAAGTGGTCCAACATGGAGTAAGGAAGATATTCAGGGAGAGAACTGGGTCAGTAAAAGCTGTATGAATGGTGTCAACATGAGGGTGTGGAGAACACATATGTAGAGCAGTGGCAGGTGTCAACCTAGGTCCCAGGCAGGATGAGGAAGTGTCTGGACATGGGATGGGATAATAGTAATGACAAGAAACAGGCAGAGGTTAGAATGCCAATCAAATGTATGATATATTAAAGACACCACAGGGAGCCACAAGTACAGACATGAGATAATCAGAGCAGTCTGTGGTGTTGGACTGGGATTAGTGATATCAGTATGAACTCACAGTTTTCAGTGTGTGTAACCAGATACTGAAGCAAATGCAGATATAAAAAATGTGTGTGCATGTGATGCTCTGTCCACTGGGTAAGCCTAGAGTAAGGATACCCCTGCAGGACGGAGCACACCTAGGGCTAGAGCTTGATTTCTAGATACCATCTATAGAGGATAGGGGCAGAAGAGGAGACAGAGGTCAAAAAGGAGAGGATAGAGGGGAGGGGAAGGAAAGGGAGAGGGAAGAGACAGAGACAGAAAGAAGGGAGAGAGAGGAGAGGCGAGGAGGCAGATGAGTCATCTTTGGAAACAGCTGATTCTAGGGTTGGGTAAGAGAGAATGTTAAAGTGTGTGTTGAATTTTACACCAGAAAGCATGAAAGTGTTCAACCAATAGACACATTCAAAGACCAGTGAAACAAATTTAAAAGGGCTTTCGCTGGTCCAATCCAAAACAATTTGAGTATTATAATATTGATAGGACTGAGTTATAACCTGCTTAATAAAATAGGAATCCATGAATCCACTATAAATAAATGGATGAATGGATAGATGGATGGCGGATGGATGGGTGAATAGATAGATGGTTGGATGGTGAGTGAGTTCATGATGGGTGGACCATGAGCATATTGTGGATGGACTGACTGATAGAGAGATGAATGGACTATGGATGAAGGATGGATGAGTACTAGACGGGTGATAAATGGGCAGATACACAGTGGATGGATGAATGGACAAAGAGATAAACAAATAACTGAAAATCCCTGTTTATTAAATAAACATGTACTATGCTTAGAATCAATGGGATACTATGGAAGGAACTTATTTTCAAGAGGTTCCTTGGAAAGTACTTGGAAATTGTCTCATGAATGAATGAGACAACTGTAATATAATAAGAACCACCTACTCATGCTGCTCGGAGCATTCAGTCAGGGTTTTGTGTGCATTCTCTTATTTGGTTATTCCAGGCCGGGTGAGGTAGATGTGATCAAGCCCACTTTACTGATACTAAAGTTGAGGTCGAGAGAATCCAAAATCCAAAATCACTCAGTGAGGCTAAGGACATCAGTCAGTCCTGCAAGCACAAGGACCTGGGTTTCTTTACTTTCAAAATTGTTTCTACAAACAACCTCCTAATTCCAAATCCACCAAATAAGGATTTAGGATAACTGCCCAGTACACAATTGTGGATTAGCAATACTAGTAGACTGTCTAAAAGGGAGCAGAAAGTAAAGTAATATGGGAGGGAAGCCATTAAGACACTTAAGAACCAGTTTTAAGTTCTTAAATAACATTCATTACTTAGCCAGGTGTGGTTGTTGTACACACCTGTAATCCTAGCACTTGGGAGAATGAGGCAGGAGGATCACCACAAGTTTGAGGCCAGCCAGGTCTACATTGCGAGACCCTATCTTTAAAAAAAAAAAAAGAAGCAAATGTGCATTGATGACAGATATGTAACATAGAAAACATTCTGCCTCTACAAGCTAAGGTAGGACTACAGAGATGGCCCAGTGGGTCAAGTACTCCCCATGTCACCAAACATGAGAACATGAGTTCAGGCCCCTAAACCATGTAAAGCCAAGTGCAGCAGTGCATGCATCTGTTATCCTTTGGGGTAGATGAAAGGCAGAGACAGGAGAATCCCCACAAGCTCGCAGGCCGGCTAATATCGTGTATGCAGTGGTTCCCTGCATACAGACCCTGCCTCAAACAAGGTGTGAGGTGAGGACTGACACCCAAGGTTGTCCTCTGACCACCATATGCATGCATGCACACACCTGGGGCCGGGGGGAGAGAGAAAATTGAAGGAAGAAAAGAAAGAAGAGAGGAAAATAAATATAAGATAAAAGAAAATGAAGACGGGAGAGAGAGAATTCTATCCTCTATGAGCTACCTCGTTTCCTCAGTCACTCATCAGCCCACTGAGGTATCAGTTGCTTGTTTCAACTGCTTTGTAAAGGCATTTTCATGATATTTAATGACTGTCATATAACCATATTATCTTTTAAACAATCACAAAGGATTCAGTTGAAAATGTGCTATTCACACCCATCAGATCTCCCTTTTGGGGGCTGATCCTGGCCTCCAAATATTCCCCTTTCAAATATCAGCATCCAAGTTGCAAAGTGGAACAAGAACCCTGATGTAGTCCCAGAATTCAGGAATCAGTTTCTGAATGTCAGAAAATGCCACTCCAAAAGGCTGCACCACAGTGACTTAACATCACCCAAGCTGTCCCTCTCCAACCCAAGGAAGAAGAGGACCCTTTGCAGTTTCTCCCAATCCCTAAGTCCAAGCAATAAGTTACTACTTCAGAGAAGCAGACCAGGAATCTCTCTCTCTCTCCCTAGAAGATTCTGCTTCCAGAGAACCTGCCACCCTCACAGGCTTTGGTTCCAGCTGGGGTGTGAGCGAACTGTGATGATAAAATTCTTCCCCGGAGATAGAGAGCTTCCATTTGCAGAAAAATGAAACAAGATGAGAATGGAACGGAAGGAGGCAGGCATCGATCCCCTTGGCAGAGTTAACAAAGTCAGTTAGAGCCACCATTTCAAGGTTAAGGCAGGAGACAAACACATTGGGTGCTATAAATACAGTGTCCCTTTGGGCACCAAGGCACAAATTATATCAAGCCCAGGGCTAAGTGGGATGCACAATGGGTACCAGTCACTGTAGAGGCTGATGGATCGACAGGCAGACAAATATGAAATGTAAGACTCACAGCTAGGCCCTGCCCCGGGTAAAATCCCATTAAAACACACATCAAAGTTCTCATGGAAAAAATAGAAAGTAAGATATAGAGAAGAAGCTAGCTGGGGGCTAGGAAAGGATGGCCACAGCCTGACACAGGAGATAGAGGAGTTTGTATGCTAGGAATGGCTCCAAACTTCCCACCTGTGGCTAACTCTGTAACCCCACCCCAAGGGTCATGAGGACTGAAATACACCCTGGTCCCCTGGTCCACAGCCTTGAGATGAATGAATGAGACAATTGTAATATAATATGAACCACCTGCTCATGCTGCTCAGAGCATTCAGTCAGGGTTTTGTGTGCATTCTCTTATTTGGTTATTCTTGGCTGGGTGAGGTAGGTGCTGTCATGCCCACTTTACAGATACTAAAGTTGAGGTCAAGAGAATCCAAAATCCAAAATCACTCAGTGAGGCTAAGGACATCAGTCAGTAAAGTACATGCCCTGCAAGCACAAGGACCTGAGTTTAACCCCAGTAGCCATGTTTGTTTAAAGCGGGGATGGGGTTAGAGAGATGGCTCAGCAGTTAAAAGCACTGGTTGTTCCTGCAGAAGATTTGGATTTGAATCCCAGTACCCACTGTAACTCCAGTTCCAAGGGAATCCAACGCCCTCTTCTGTGCCCCCGCAGGCATTGACCAACATGAGTACACTTGCATACGTGCAGGCATAGCGCTCATACATATAAAAGTAAAAATAAATTAAGAAAACAAAATTTAAAAAAATACTAGGCATAATGGTGAGCACTTATAACCCTAGCACTGCAGAGGCAAGAACAGGAGGGTCCCTGGGGCTCCATGGCCAGCCTAATAATGAGTCCCAGGTCTGTGAGAGATCCTGACTCACAAAACAAGATGGATAGCACCTGAGGAACAACACTCAGGGTTGTTCTCTGGCTCCCACACGCATCAGTACATGCGTGCGCACACATACACACACACACACACACACACACACAGATACACAAACATAAGATCACATAGTGAGTGAAGGAGATTCTAACCCACGTATTTTGGGCACTATATTGCTGCCTTGGCTCCAGCAGCATCACAGGTTTCCTGGGTCTTCCTGGCCTCCACCCTCATGGCAGAGACATGCAGCTGGCACAGACAGGCAGCTGGTCCTGCTCATTAGTCACAACTTCATGGGCCTGGCTTCCATCTCAGAACCCTCCTAAGAGCAGCACTCATAACCAGCACTGCCAGCTCAGGGTTATACAAACAGTGAGACCCGTGCTTCATGATGACTGAAGAGGAAGTGGCTAGCAAGTGCCACTTTTCCAGAAGTAGGGACAAGAGTCTCTTAGTGAGCAAAGGACACTCCTAACACCCTTTGCCATATGCATCCCCTCTCTTCTCTCTCACAGGTGCCTGGCAGAGCTCTTCATGTCTGCTGAAACACACTATGAGCACACACATCCCACATAAAGCCAAGCAAACAACTAGTGTGGTCCCTTGGGGTTCAGGGTGATGGGAGTCTTTCTTATCAAGAAACTTCTGCCAAAGGCCTTCACCAGCCTCAGCCATCCTCAAAAGGCCCTCCTGACTTATAAATTTTGGCTAAAAGATGTGAACATACATATACACTAAACTATTGATATTGGTGATATTCAAAGTTTCAGGTTTAAAAAGGAGGAAACTGTAACTCTACTCAGCTCTGGATTCTTTGATTTATCATAAGTATTTACCATAGTTCTAAGAGTCATATCAGAATCAAGGATCCACACTCTGCATACTCTTTTTCTCTACACTTTGACCATCTGTGTCCTTTGTGTTCATGGACCCCTATCACATGAAGGAGCTTCACTGATGAGGTTGAGAGCTGTATTAGTATTTTCTCTACTCCTTGTCCTACTATGTTCCATGACCCTTAGGTGTAGAGACTCCATTGTAGATGCATCACCTAGGATTGGGTATTTCACAGACAATCTCTGTGTGTGGCCAGCTGTGGAACTCTGACAGTTGCCATCTGTTGCAAGAGAATCAAAAGGTAATTTTCTTAGTCAATATTTTGTTGCTATAACACAGTATTTGAGACCAGGTCATTTATAAAGAATAGAAGAGAAGGGTCAGCAAATTGCTTAGAGAGTAAAAGCATGCTACCCTGACAAGCTGAGTTTGATGCCTGAAATTTACATAAGGCCAGATACAGTGGCATGTTCTCATAATCCTAGCATTCTACAGCCAGGTGGAAAGTGGAGACAGGAGAATCACCACAAAGCTCACATGCCAGCCTGGAAATGGAGAGCAGCAGAAACAAGAGACGTTGCCTTACAACAATGTCTTGTCCTCTGACCTCCCCAGGCTTGCCATTGCACATGCAATGCACACCTGTAGTCAGCACATCACACACACTGCATATGCACACTAATAATAATTAATTAATATGTTTAATAAAAATAGAAGAGAGGTTTTGGATGTGTGTTCATGTGTGTATGTTCATATGTGTGCGTGTTCATGTGTATACATGTGTACATGTACATATTTGTATGTGGAAGCCAGAGATCAACCTCAGGTTCTGTTCATCAGGCACCACCAACCTTGTCTTCTGAGACAGGGTCTCTCCCTGACTGGGGACTCACTGGTTTGGCTAGGCTGGCTGACCGGCACACCCCAGGGATGTGCCTGTCTATCTCCCCAGTGCTGGGATTGCATGCATGCACTAGCATGCCTAGCTTTTTCATATCGGTTCTGGGGATCAAATTCAGGTCCTTATGTTTATGTAGCAAGAACTTCACCCAATGAGCTATCTCCCCATCCCCTATTGTGTTACTTTTCCTAGGGAGATGTGAACAAATATCTACTCACCCCTATCTGTTGATAGGATATCAACAGATAAAAGTAATAATTCTACAAAAGTCCAACTTGGTGAAGCAGTGAGTTTATTGGGGTTACTTATGAGAGTTTGGGTATGGGGTTACTCACAGGAACAGGGATGGTTCGAAGACAACTGCATCACCATGAAGCCAACATCCGCATAAGTGAAGACTCATCCCTAGGCTCTCTGCATGACTTGCAGGCAGCTCAGCTGGAGTCTCCTACAGGCAGTTTGGCTGGTCAGAAAGTCTCTCCCAGCAGTTGTTCGCAGCTTGCACAACCTTAAGGGAAGAGCCTTGTGAATCTTGTTAGTTTCAGGAAGTGGTTTACTTCCCAGGTTTCATGAGCCTTCCTCCCAGAAGAAATGCTTCAATTCAGAGATTACTGTACAACACCCCCAGCCCTATCTCTCTCAAGAGTGTTCCGACCTACAAAATAATTTATGGTCACCAAGCCTTCTTGAACTATCTCTCATGTCCTCCCCCAGTGCTGAACCTTGAGGCCAACTCAAACATGGCCCCAACCCTTCTTTAATGACTCTGAATGATACTGTCCTCCTCTATCAAGCCATTGACCTATAGCAGCAAAGACACACACTTCCTCAACGAAGCTGCCAGGATGACCAGCCCATGCTGGCCTGGCACCAGCTGAAGAGCTCTATAAAGGTGGCGGCCATGGCTCCTGGATTTCTTTTCCCCTGCATCTGGCAAAGCATTGATGATTATTTTCTGGGTGTTGTTGTTGTTGTTGTTTGTGGTTCTAATGGTTGAACTACACGTAGGCTAAGCAGTCACTCCGCTGCTGAGCTATAGTCCCAGCTCCAGAACAGATGTTGCATAAATCTCTAGTCCATGACTGAATAAACAAACAAGGAAATTATAAAATAAATCAGAGTCATTATGCTGGACATAGACTCGTCTGTGCTTATTTAAAGTCTGATACATCATTATGAGGAAATGTTAGGCAGTCTTAATTTAAAATAATGAGTGTGAATTCTAGTCAAAACACTGAAGAAATGTGATAGAATGTGATGAAAAAAAGATCAGGATTCTAAAAATATGTGTATGTTCATGGTAGTTATATAAATTTATGTTTATGTGTATGCATGTTGGTGTGTGCATATTGGGGGAGTGTGTGTGCACATACACAAGTGAAGATCAGAGAAGAAACATGGCTGTCAGACGCCATCCACCTTACTTTTTGAGACAGGATCTTTCAGTGGCCTGGAGCTCTCCAGATAGACTGGACTACCTGGCCAACAAGCCCCAGGGATCAACCCGCCTCTATACTGCCAACGCTAGGGTACAAGGGTGCGCCACCACACCCGAGCCTGGGTCCTCACGGTTACCTGGCAAGCACTTTAAAAACTGAACTATCTCCCCGGCCCTTTTATCTTATTTTCATGAGAACAAAACTGAAAAGGTAATATATCCAAAGTAAGTTCATGATGTCAAGTAATTCATATTCTCTCTCTCCCCTCCCTACTTTCTCTGTGTGTGTGTGTGTGTGTGTGTGTGTGTGTGTGTGTGTGTGTATGAAGAAAAAGGAAACAGAGTTCCCATCCTGAGTGACTTGGATTCCAGTACCCGGGGCCAACGTCAAAGGACCCCTCCAACCCTAAGGGAAGCAAAGGCCCAGCTATTACCCTTGGCATTGCTGTGGCTGGAGGCAGACAGAGAAACAAGTCAGTGTTCACCCAGCACATAGCACTTCCTCTGCACTAGTCAAACCCAGCAAGACCTCCAAGCCCTAAGACAGGGGAATCTTAATAGATTTACATGCGCTGCTGTCTCTACACAAGCTTGTGTACCAGGTATTTAGAGGAACAAAGAACTTAAACAGCCACTTTGTCTCAATGCACTAGAGCATTCCCAGCCCTCCATTCATCCTGCCAGCAGCCTGCTCAAGTATTAACAGATATCAATCTAATATATTGTGCAGCAAGCACCATTATTTTCTTCTCAATCTATTTTACCTGCCACCTCTCCTAGGGGAAGATTGGAAAAAATGTGGTAATTATATATTGATATAGTGTAGGCACAGGTTATATACAGGGTCCGGTATACTTGGCTTCCTTATTAACCAGCTAAAATGTGCTCAGTGGGATCTTTCCTACCTCCTGAAGACATCTCTAAAGCTGAGCTCTTATTTTGCTGTTTCTGCTTTTTCGCCTTGCTGTTTAAAATTGTCCTCCTTCACCAGGACCTCATGGGTACCATGCCAAGGCAAAGCTTTGAGGCGAGACTCAGGTGTCTTCCTCATTCAGGCATTTCCACCTGAAGCCAGTTGTTAGCTTCAGCCAATGGGTGGTTTCTGAACAAAGGCAGAGTAGTTCCCCTGGGCCGGTTCTGGTCCCTGCACTCCCTAATTAAGGACAAGTTAGTCAGCATGAAAAGTTCTTATTAGGAAAGGGTCATGGCACCATCACCGTGGGCCTTCAGACAAAATAAATTGCCTTTTTGTAAAGGGACGTAGAAATCTTTGGGTTTAAGGGGAGAACTATAATGATGAAAATACCCATGAAGGAGACATGAGTCCTCTTCTGGGAATGTTCTTGGTCCTCGCTTGGCCCATGTAGTTTGAATGTGACACGTCCCCCATAAATTCATGTGTTTAAAGGATTGATCTCCAGATGGAGGGAGTTGTTTGGGAGGCTTTTTGAACTTTTAGCAGGTGGGGCCTTGCAGAAGGAAGTCGATCACCAGAAGTGGGCTTTGAGGTTTTATAGCTCTGTCCTACTTCCTGTCTACTCATGGCCTGTTGGCTATGGATGCCATGTGACCAGCTGCCTCCTGCTGGTGCTGTCATGCCTTCCCACCTTGATGGAATGTGTCTCCTTAACTGTAAGCTAGAGTAAATAAATACTTTCCTTCCTTAAATTGTTTCTGGTCAAGAAATCTGGTCACAGCAAGAGAAAAGGAAAGAGACATTTGTAATGAGGAGCAAAGCAGAGGAACAACGTTGAAGGTCTCACTCTTCAGGATTGGTGGCCCAAACAGATCATAAAACTAAAAGAAATGTGAGCCAGTCAAGAAAGCCACAGGGTTAACCAAAGGTGTCTGGTCATTCAGCATCCTCTATGTATAAGATAAACCCAAATCTCAAATGGGCTAACTCTCCCCAGCTTCCCTGACTTCAGGACGCCCCATCAAGGGGCAAGGGACAGGTTGTTTGACTGGGAAGTGGTCTAGCCTATGTTCTCGTTCCAGCTCTGCTGCTGGCCAAGCAAGCTGGCCTTGAGCATGGCTTCCCTCTCAGAGGACTGAAGGGAACACAGGAACGAGTACATCCAGGAGGCACTGTGCCTCACCCAGCTCTGCCCAAGGGCTGCAAACATAAAAAGATGCACCAGTCAGCTGCTTTTCGTCTCGCCTAGTCTTGTCTGTCTAGATACATGGTTCTCCTGATACAAAAGTTTTCCTGAGGTGACTAAGCAGAATGACTTTGGAGTGAAACCAAGCTGTCTTCTGTCAAGGCCTGAAAGGGCACAAAGAAATTTCCCTTAGAGTTGGGGCTCTGCCCATTAAAATTCAAATCCAGCATTCATTAACTTACTGAATATAATTTTTTCTACCACTACCCCTTACCCACCCCCTAAATACACGCACGTATGAAATAATCCTCAACCAGTGTAACTGTAGCAATAAAGCAATCAAGAAAGCACATCATCTCTAAAATGAAAGCACCAATACTGTAACTTCCAGTTAAATTTAATTACTAGTTAATTTCGTTTAAAACAGATGGCCTATTTGGGGGACAATATTCTTAGAAAAGAGATTATGTGCAAGTGTAAAACTCTGCCCTATCTTAGGAAAGCAGAGAGACCATTTGCTGAGCTCCCTGATCCGCTGGATATAACCCACAGCTTCAGCAGAGAGGCAGGAATGAAGCCCTCCACATTCAGACCTCTAACAGCAATTCTACTGAGACACTAAAGTTGTTCAGATCTCCTGACTCATTCCCAGAGGGCAGCCTGGGGCATCTGAAATGGCTAATAGTAATTGCCAACTTGATAAGATCTAGAATCACAAAGGAAATAAGCCTCTGGGCATGTCTGTGAGGGAGTTTCCAAGCTGTATTAATTGAAGTGGGAAAACCCGCCTGATACAAGCAGCACAATCCCATAGGATAGGGTCCTGAGTGAATAAAAAGAAGAAAGCAAGCCGAGCACCAGCATTCATCTCTGTCTGCTTCCTGACTGTGGATGCAACGTGACCAGCTGTTTCATACTCCTGCTGCCATTCCTTCCCCACCATGATGGACTGTACCCTTGAACTACGAGCCAAAATGAACCTTTCTTTCCTTAAACTGCTTTTATGGAATGTTTTATGACAGCAAGGAGAAAAGTAACTAATGTAGGCATCTTATGTTGAGTCAGCCTATGTGTTGGCCAATCACCACTCCTCATGTACAGACACACCCAGTACCCAAATTTCTAGGTCCCAAGATAAGAGGCAGCGCTGGCTCAGAGCAGGCCCATACTTTGGGGACAGATGACACAGAACACTCATGCCATACAATGTCTCCAACTTGGCTACAAAGCAGGGGGCTGTATCCATGGTTGAGTCCAGCTAACCCATCTTCTTACCAAAGCAGTCCCAGGCTGAACACATCGAAGAGTACTATGAAATGCACCATGGGGAGGTGACAAAGGACTCAGGATCATTCCAGTCTCAGGCATCAGAACATCTCTAAGGCTACCATCAGCTGTCTCTTCATTTATTCCCATAATTAACAGTGGGAAAAGCATAAACATCCCATACTGTATGAGTTATTTTTCTCATTGCTGTGACAAAATATCTGACAAAAGCCACTTAGGAAAGGAAAGTTATACTTTGACTCACACTGTTAGGGTTCAGTCTATCATGGCAGGGAAGGCATGGCAGAAGGAGCAGAAGGCAGCTGGTCACATGGCATTCACAGTCAGGAAGCAAAGAAATGGATGCTGGTGCTCAGTTCACTTGCTCCTTCCATTTTTTTCAACCCAGAGTTCCAGCCACATTAGAGTAAATCTTTCCATTTCAATTGACTCAGAGCAGAAAATATCTCATACATAGGCCCACAGGCTAGTCTTCTCAGAAATTCTGTATCTTGTCAAGTTGATAATATTAACCAGCATACATACTGAAGAAACCCATAGTCTAGGATGGAAATGAATAGGCAAACATACTATTACAAAAGGCTGTTACTCATCCTCTGGCAGGAGAGTCCAGGGGAATGTAAGGAGCAAGGCAGTACGGAGACTGAGAGGGGGACCTGGGAGAGCTTCCTACTCCAGGGTCTTGAATTTCAGGTGTAACATATAAGAAGGAAATCAGGGGTGTCTACGAGTGGAATGCATGGGAGAAACTAGGCACCCAGGGAGAGGTATCTGCAAATACAAAGGAGGAGAACCATGGGCTGGGGTAGGAGATGCGAGCAGCGACAGCTGCTGCAGAGCCAAGCTTGACAGGTACCCACAGTAGTGCTCACCTAACTAGTGAGCCTTGAAAGGACATGGAGAGTCTGAGGCAGGCCAGTGACGAGCCCGACTTCGTGTTTCAGCACAATTGCACTGAGAGGACATGCTGTCTAGGAATTCAAAGTCGAAATGTGCCACTCAGGTGCACTATGAAAACAAAATGAGGACTGATTAAAAAAAAAAAAACACGGTTTAAGAGCTGGGGATATGGCTCAGTCAGTAAGGTGCTTGTCACACAGGCCTGAGGGCCTGAGTTTGATCACCAATACCCACATGAAAGCTAGATGTGTGGTGGCACAGGCTTGTAACCCACTGCAAGGTGGTAGAGACAGGAGGATTCCTGAAGCTCACTACCCAACCAGTCAGCCTAGTCAGTCAGTGGGCTCTGAGTTCAGTGAGAGACTCTGCCTCAAAGAATAAGGTGGAGAATGACTGAGGAAGAGACTCAACATTGACCTCTGTACAGTTACACAGAGACATGTACATGCATCTGTATACACACCTGCACACACAGAAACATGTGCACACACATACACACAAAAAACAAATATTATATACTCAACTCTCATCTAAGTTTTAAAATTTTTCAACAGTATAGTTTTTTAATATCATTATATATAACAATTATATTTGGGAGGTTATATTAAATTCACATAATTTTTAAATGTTATATATTCCAATTTAGCACCTAGGCATACATGGAAAAAATGTATTTTTTTTTCTGTTTTAAAAAAATATCAGGGACTGGAGAGATGCCTCAGCAGTCAAGAGCACTGGCTGATCTTGCACAGGATCCAGGTTTGAATTCCAGCACCAACATGGTGGCTAGCAACTGTCCATGACACCAGTTCCAGAGGATCTGATGCCCTCCTCCGGCCTTCACAGGCACTGCACAACACGGATGCACTTTCACACATGCAGGCATAACACTCATACACGTAAAATAAAAATAAACTTAAATACATTTTTTTAAAAATATCACTGTAGGGGTATGAAGAGTCCTCATTCAGTAAAGTGCTTGCTGCACAAAGATGAGGACCCAAGTTCAGCATCACAGAACATCATGTACCACCAAGTATGGGGCATGTACTCGGAACACCAACAATGGCAAAATGAGAGGTAGAGGCGGGCAGATCCCTGGCCACCTAGCCTGGCTGATGTGGTGACGTTCCAGGCCAATGAGACCCTGTCTCAGACAAAAGGTGGACAGTACCTGAGGAATAACACCGGAATTTGTACACACACACACACACACACACAAAATCACAGTGCTATAGATAAAGTGAAAGGAAGAAGAGGGGACCAGAGCCATCAGGAGGCCATGGCAGCGACAGAGAGACAGCAGGCGTAGAAAGCGCTGGGGAAATAAGATAGCCAACACAGTGAGTGACTTGACAAAACTGAATCTCTGTGTAAATATTTAGGTTGAGTCCCCTGCCAGCCACTGTGAGAAGGTTAAAGGTGAGGCAGGGAAAAGGCAAGAACACAGCCTCAGTCCTACAATAAACTCAACTGCGCTGGGAAAAAAAAAAGAATAAAAGTAAAAAGCCATAAGCAAACATTAGCTTAAAACATGCTGAAATGAAAAACAGTAAATGGAAAAATGCTAGAAAATAAATTTGATGGGTAGGCATTACACTTAAAACGTTAGAACCGGAAAAGATTGCCAAGATAAACAAACAGTACAAGCAAACCATAAAGCATAGATAATGCAATAAAAACTACAGAAGGAGACAAAGGTAAGTAACAGGTAATAGAATATATTAAAAAGATTAAATAGTGAAATAAAATCACTTAGGATGCATAAATTTTGCCGAAGGCACGTTCTAACCAAGGGTTAATGAAAGAAATGCAGGCTCCAGCACAGCAGCCAGCTCCATGGTGTGCTGCTCTGGCCCCTGGTCAGCCTCACCTCCCTCCCTGCTCTGAAGCACTCTGGACCCAGCTGGTAATTGCCAGTCTCTAAATCTGCCAGATTTTTCTTAAAGGACACTGCCAAGGGAAGTGGAGATTACACCACACAATCCACAGAAAAGCCTCCTAAAAATCCGCTTTAGTCATCCGCCTGTCTCCACAAAGCTTCCCATCCCCAGAAGCAGCCAAAATCTCTGCTCCTCTCATCCACCACTGCCCCCCGCCGCCCGCCGGGTGGCACCCATTCCTTCACAAGCCAGCTCTTCTATTCCAGCCCTGCTTCCAGCAGGAGATGCTGTGGGTCACACATGCCCCTGGAAAGAGATAACCCAGCTCAAGACCCTCTGAACCTCATCCTTCTAGAGCAGAGCGCCAAGAACCAAGCGAACAAAACCCCCACTTTATCACGTGTTCCCAAATGCCAGGCTCCCTCAAGACTGGGTTCTTAGAGGAGCAGCTAGCAAGGGCTTCTAAAGGAGCTGAGGGCATAGCACATTAGTGCTTATTTAGCATCTGTCAAATGTGAGGAAATGCAAAAGAAGGAAACATAGCATTCAAGTCAAAACAGTTACTCGAAGATCTAAGGAGGACTAATTATCCAACAGGGCACAGCAGAAGGTCTTAGCCCCACTGTGACTTCCTGCCACTGTGGCAGAGTGGAGGTTTTTGGGGTGCTTATCTTGAATGTAGGACATGAGCTTCTCCCAAAAGGCACAAAAGGAAACAACAACATCACAGAGTTGCCCCAGCAGCAATGCATGCATTGGCTTCACAGAGATGACACTCAGGCAAGCATTCGAGGACGGAAAGGGGAACTGACCCAACACTCAGAAGACAGACTATTAGGCAGGGCCCTTGTCGTAGTCACCTTTAACTGTTACTTGGCACAATCCAGAGTCACTTAGGAAATGAGTCTCAGTTTAGAGATTATCCAGATCAGATTGGCCGGTTGACACATCTGTGGAATGTTGTCCTGTTAACTGATGTAGAAGGGCCCCGCCCACGGTGGGTGGCCCTGTTCCCTGGACAGGTAAGCCTGGGCCATATGAGAAAGCTTGTGAAGCATGAGGCTAGGAGCAGGGAGCCAGCAAACAGCACCCTCCGTGGTTTCTGCTTCAAGTTCCCGCTTGCGTTTCTGCCCGAATGTCCCTCAGTGATTGGCTGTGACCTAAAAATACAAGCCAAATCTTTTCCTTCCCTAAGTTGCTCTTGGTCTGAGTGTTTTATCACAGCAACAGAAAGGAGACTAGAACAGTCCTCTAAAAGAACAGAATGGATAGGATGTACATATGTTATAGAAGGGGAATTTCTAGAATGGTTTATAGCCGATAGCAATGGCGACCTGCACGCGGGAGTGGCTGAGAACCCAGTAGCCACTCAGTCCATGAAGGTGGATACCTCAGGGATCCTGGAGAGTCACAGGTCTTCATTCCATGCTGGAAGGCTAAAGAAACTGGAGTCTGATGTCAGAGAAGGATGGTGGCGTCAGTGGCGGCGGCAGCAGCAGCAGCTACAGAATAGAGGCACTTGCCAGCAGGAAGTTGATACTACTTTTTCCTCAGACCTCTTTATACCTGTCCCACACATAAACAAGAAGGGGCTGCCCACTTCGGGGGAGAATCTTCCCCCTTCAGTTAACCCTTGCTGGAAATGTCCTCACACAGACAACAGAGTGAGTCTTTTAGTTGATTCCAGATTCAATCCAAATTGGTGCTCAGTATTAAGCGCCATAAACTGCACAGTAGAAGGGAAGTGGGCAGGACTCCTAGGAAGGGATCACGCAGAGGCATTTTCATCTTCCACCCCAAAGGCTTCCTCCCCTACATTTCTGGCAAAACGCCAGCTAGAGTCCATCAGGGAGTGCTTTGTCCAATGTAGAAAACTCCTCCCAAATCCTGTGGGAACGTGGCACTTGCTGCTGGAGAGTTGTGAGGCAGGGCCACTGGGCTTGCAGCTGGATCACATCTTCCATAATGTGGAAAACTGGGGAGACTCGGCTTTCAGCATGCCCTCCTGCCACCCGTGAATTTGCATTTTAGACAACCATACGTGAGAGAAACCATCACAGTCTGTTCTCAGAAATAGCACAGCAATTCCAGCTGCCTCTTCCTGAAGGCATTTCCGGGAACTTTCAATAGACAAAGACAGTCTGCAGCAGCATGCTCCTTAGCAAGGACTTGTCTAACTTCCTCTGTGAGCTACTTTTTCATTCTTACAGCCATTTGGATTATGTAAGCCATTACACATACTTATTGCAGCCAGAACAATTGTTGGCTTCTCCTTTCTTTTTCAATGCCAAGGAGAGCAGGAGCCTTCTTTGTCTAACCTTCAAAGAAGTGTTGAGGGGGTGTATCTTAGTCTGTTCCTGCTGCTGTAACAGAGCACCTTAGATTGGATGGTTAGAAGGAACAGAAATTTCTCACCATTGAAAAGGCTAAAATTAAAGATCAGTGACAGCACTTCTGCACCTGGGAAGGCCCCATCCTGGTTTGTTTATAGGTGACCATCTTATTGTAGCGTCCACACCTAGGGGAAAAGCAAAGCAAGTGAACTCCCTGGGGATTCTTATATATGTCTGTGTGTCTCTGTATGTGTTCATGTGTGTGCTTTTACACATGTATGTTCAGGTACACATGCTATAGAGGCCAGAGGACATCTTTGGCTGTCATTCCTCTTCGCTGCCATTCTTCTTGTTTCTTGAGACAGGGTCTCTCACTAGCCTCAAACCCACCAAGTAGACTAGCCTAGCTGGCCAGGGAGCCCCAGAGCTCAACGTGCCTACCCTCTGCCAGGCTGAGGCTACAAGCCTGAACCACACACCCAGTTTATTACATAGGTTTCAAAGATCAAACCTAGGTACTCATGCTTACAAGGCAAGCACTTTACTTTCTAGCCCCCTGGGGACCCGCAAGGTTACAAACCTCATTCATTTGAGTATTATCTGCATGATGTAATCACCCTCAGAAGCCCTAACTCTGAATACCAGCACTTTGGAGACCAGGTTTATCATATGATTTGAGGGGTTGATGCATAGCATTCAGCATAGAGCAACGTGTTCATCATCTGAGAATTCCTCCTGTCTACTCCAGCTGAGATGTCAATACTGCAGATATCAGATATAAAATCAAATGCTGATGGCCCAATGTGGTGCATATCTTTAACCCAAGCACTCAAGAAGCTGAGGCAGGAGGATCATGAGTATGACATCAGTCTAGACTACATGTATCACAAGTTCCAAGCCAAGGTGGACTACACAAGTGAAACTCTGACTTAAGATACACATGAAATTAAAAAAAGAAAGGAAGGAAGGAGGGAAGGAGTGAAGGAGGGAGAAAGGGAAGGAAGGGAGAAGGGAAGACAGAGCAGGGAGGGAAAGGAAAGGAGAGGGAAAGGGAAGGAGAAGGGCATGAAACAGAGGCTGGAGAGTGCCTCAGTGGTTAAGAGTAAATGCTGCCCTTGCCTCTTGGAGAATACTGAGGTTGAATTCTCAGCACCCACGACATCAGATGTCTCACAACCACCTGTAACTCCAGTTCCAGGGAAGTCAATGCCGTCTTCTGATCTCCTTGACACGGTGCACATTAATTCGTGATGGACACATAGATGATAGATGATAGATAGATAGATGATAGATAGATGACAGACAAGTGCAGAGCAGCTTCCAGTGGAGAATTTATAGGCAGTGGCAGGTTCTAGTTTGATAACTCTTGACACTCCTACTTTGGGAATATAAAAATTTTTGAGTAAGTGGAGAAGGGGTAATTTGTGAAGCAATTGCCTTGAAAAAAAACTATTAAATGCTATGAGTTACACTTGAAACCTACTTTGAGTGTAGAAAGAAGGCTCCACTGGGCCATTTGAACACTATGAAGAATGTCTCCTTTAGTTAGGTTACTTGTTGCTGGGACAAAACTACCGACAAAGGCAGTGTAAGGAATGGAGGGTTTATTTTGGCTCACAGCTCACGGGTACATCATGGCGGGAAGGCATGGCATCACAGGTGTGAGGCAGCTTGTCACATTGCATCCATGGTCAGAAAGCTGAGGGAGCTGAATGCTGGTGCTCAGCTCACATTCTCTTTTTTATTCAGCCTACACTCAGTCTAGAACTTTCCACCTGGACCAATGGAATCAAGAAACTCCCTCTTAGCCATGCCCAGAGTTTTGTCTTGTAGGTGATTCTAGACCCCATCAGGTTGGCATCAATATGAACCATCACAGCATCTCGGGAGTCAGGGGGTGCCATTCTCTGTTCACGAAGCACATGACAATAGGAGTTAGCAGCTGACTGGCCAGCAACTCCAGGGATGACCGGAACAAGACATGAGCCATGAGCGAAAGCCAGTCTGGAGCCATGTAAATCCTGCCAAAAAGATCTCCTGTGGGGATCTGAGGTCTCCGGCAGTGTGATGGAACATCAGAGGATCCGACAGGAGGGCGGCATGGAGAGCAGAAACTGCATATCCTGCACCAAGAGAGCTAAGCAGGTTCCCAGGGAGAAATCCCAAGATCTCACCAGAGCATCAGTGAGAGAGTATGAAAGATATCTGCCAGAGTGTAATGCAGGGGCCACATCAAGAAAGCACTTTCCTGTGCCTCCCTCTTCCTTGGCTTTTCCTAATCTCTATCTCCTGCAGGAAGGAAGGACAGAAAGAAGAGGAGACAAGAGAAACAGAGCAAGCTCTAACCCAGCAAGCAATCTGCTACTGTGGGAGGCCCCTTGTCTCATGTGCATTCTTATTTGTTGAGCTGGGATAGTCCACTGTGTTTGCAGCTAGCATAACCACTGGATTGTCTGCTGCCTGAAAGTATGCAGAAAAAACAGTCATGGGCCTCCATTTTCAGCACTGGAAAAGGAAATGCATTCCCCACCTGCCCTATCTGCCTTAGTTTGCTGTTGCTATTGCAGAATACCACAGGCTGAGTGCTTTAGAATGAAAAGAAATTTATTTAGTTCATGCTTCTGAAGAAGTTCAAAATCAAGGCACACATTTGGTGAGGGCAAGTCAGGGCACACAAAGAACAAAGCAGGAACAGGTTCCTTCTCAGCCACTTGCTCTATAATAACTACTCCCTCCCATCACAAGGGAATTAGTTCCTCAAAGAAGTGAAAATCTGGGCTGGGAAGATGGCTCCAGTGGATTAAAAGATTTGATGTGTAAGCAAAGGGAATTAGTTCCTTAAAGAAGTGAAAACCTGGGCTAGGAAGATGGTTCCATGGATTAAAGCATTTGATGTGTAAGCATGAGGATCAGAGTTCAAATCCCCAAAACCCACATCAGAAAAAGCAATGCTGGAGGTATCGCTCAAACTACATTACAGAGCCACAGTGCCAAAAATAGCATGGTACCCAGAACAAAAACAGAACAGTGAGATAGAACAGAAGACTGAAAATAAATCCACACAGCTACAGCCACCTAATTTTTGACAATGGCATCCAAAGCACACATTGGAGAAAAAAAAAAAAAAAAAACCAGCCTCTTCAACATATGTTGGTAGAAAAACTGGCTATCTGCTTATGAAAGAATGAAACTAGATCATCTGTCTCACTCTGTACAAAAGTCAATTGAAAATAAATCAAAGACTTTCATGTAAGACCTGAAATTCTGAACCTGTTAGAGCAAAACACAGGCATAGGCAAGCACTTTTTGAAAAAGACCCCAGTTTCACAAACTATACTGCAGAGCCATAGGCACAAACACAGCATGGTATGGGCACATAAACAGACACATAAATCAGTGGAATAAAATAGAAGACCCAGAAATAATCCCAAGAACTGACAAATAGAATTTCACGAAATTTTAAAATTTCTGTTCAAGAAAACAATCACCACAGAGTATAGAGTCTATAATGGGAGCAAATCTGTGTCATAAGATGAGAAGATTAATTTCTAGAATCTATGAAGACCTCCAAAAATTGCATACCATAAATAATATCATTCAATCAATAAATGAGCTACTGGATTAACTATACAGTTCTCAAAGGAAGAAATACAATTGGCCAATAAATATTTCAAAAGTATTCAATAACCTTAGCCATTAGGAAAATGAAAATTAAAACTGCTTTGAGTTTCTATCCCATCCTAGTCAAAATGGCTAACATCAAAGAAACATATGACAGTGAACACTGGTGAGAATGTGGGCAAGGAAGGTGCCTTCCTCATGGCTGGAGCAGCCACTATGGAAATCCCATAGTGGATTTCCCCAGAAACTGAAAGTAGAACTGTTACTGAGTGATCTACATATGCCAGTCTTGTGTGTGTATGTGTGTGTGCACATGCTCACATGTGTCTGTCTGTGTCTGTATATGTCTCTATGTGTCTTTGTGTTTCTGTGCATTTCTGTGCACATGTGTGTAGATGTCTGCAGAGGCCAAAACAGGGTATCTGATCCCCTTTATAACAGGAAATTATAAGCTACCACACAAAGGTCCTAGGAACCAAACTCAGGTTCTCTGAAAGAGCAGCAACTGCTCTTAACCACTGAGTTATCTCTATAGCTTCCACCAGTCATATATTAATTGAAAGATTCCGTCAGCAGACCACAGAAATACTTTGTACATTCATAGTTATTGCTACACTATTCACAATAGTCAAGATATAGAACCAGTCCAGATACCCATCAATAGACAAACGGATACAGAAAATGTGGTATATATATACACAATGGGATTTTATATGCCTGCAATAAACACTGAAATTATGATATTTACAGGAAAATGTAGAGAACTGGATGGACATCATTATGTTAAATGCAATATTCCAAACTCAAAAAGGCAAATATTGCATGTTTTCTCTCATTTATGGCATGAAAATAGAAAGGGGACTAGAGTGGGGAAGATGTTTAAAGGAAGGGGAGGGGAATCAGGAGAGGGTAATTGCATATGTGTAACATAAAAGCTAAAAGGTAGACTATTTGGTGGGGGGGAAAGGAGACTAGCAAAAGGCACGAAGGATGGAGCTGGGCAGGAGGGGATGAATAAGAACAAACTATAACGTACATATGTGCAATAATGTCACAGGGAAGCCTACTTTGCACTTTACTGTAAATTTACTGCACTTTGCACAGTAAATTTAATTTAATTTAAAAATTTTTAAAGGGCAGATTAGGATTTGGGGACCCATAGGAAATGGTCAGGAAAGATACAACAAGCACATCCAGAGAGATAGAATTTTTTAATGACTAGAAAAAAGTAGGATTTGTGTTTGCTTGGATAGGTTTTGTTTGTTGAGAAGGTCTCCCTGACCAGAGAGAATGAAGTAATTCTACTACTAAGACCATGCACACTTAATCCTGTATTAGCATCTGCTTCTAGAAGTTTCTATTCAGGAACTTTTTTAAAGAAAAGTTTTTAGATTATAAATCCAACCCCTAGCATCTAATAGATTTTCAGTTAGTAAGTTAATACTGAGATGAGGGAGCCAATCAATGAACACAGAAGTGCCAGTAAGGATAATCAATCAGTTTTTTTTTTTTTTTTAAGTACAGAAATCACACACCAAAAACATCTTCACTTTCTCATAATACCTCTGGTCAACTTCTTTCTGTGATATACATCTGAATCCTTTCTTTTTTAAGATTTCTTTTGATCATGTGTATATGCATGTGTCTATGTGTAGCTGCATGCACGTGAGAGCAAGTGCCTGCAGAGGTCAGAAGAGTGTGCAAAATTCCCTAGAACTGGAGTTATAGCCATTATGAGCTACCCAGTGTGGGTGTGGAAACCTAACTCAGGTTTTCCGCAAGAGCCATATATCTCTTAACAACCATTCCTTTCCTTTTCAACTGGGTGCTCTGGAAGAAACTGGTACAGCCCTTGCAACTATGATGAGTATTTACAACAGCATTCTCAGTAACCACGAGCCTTTCAAAGTTCTTTACTAGCCAATTAGTGCCCTGGTGCCTCTGAGAAAATCCCAAGTGTCAGAATGACAGAAGGATGGCTCTCCCATTTGAAAATGGATTAGGCCCATCCACCATGACTTGGCCTAGACATCTGTTGAGTTAATGCCCCTGGTGAATAATGAGACTTTCTCCCACATACCTGACGAATATTTTGAGCATCTGTATAAGCTACTTTTCTTGTCACTGTGATAAAGTACCCAACAAAAGCAGCTTAAGGAAGGAAGAGTTTATCTGGGCTCACAGTTTGAGGGTATAGTTCATCAAGATGAGGAAGTCATGGCAACAGGAGTGTGAGGCAGTTGGTCATATTGCATCAGCAGTCAGGAAGCAGGGAGAGATGAATGCTGGTGCTCAGTTGCTTTCTCCTTTTTGTTCAGTCCAGAACTCCAGCCCATGGAACGGTGCTACTGCACTGAAGGTGAGTCTTCCCATCTCAGCTACTCTAATCTAGAAACTCCCACATAGACATGCCCAAGAGGCTCATCTTGAAAGTGAGTCTAGATCCTAAATTGACAGTTGGGATTAACCATCGTAGCATCTTTACCTTATTTCAAAAAGCCAGTATGAATCCTCCACAGAGTTCCTGATTTGGTGAGCTCATGCTTGGCATGTCAATGCTAGGAACTTACCACAACACAGAGAGGAATTTGCTCAGTGAGTCACATGGCAACAGAGCACATAAAGCAGCAGGAACCATGCACACTGGAATCTTCTCTGTAAAATAAGAGGTGATTAAAGGGGAAAACAAATAGCTTTAGTGCTCTTGCATGGAATGGCTACAGTCTTTCCCTGAACTGTGGTTTATGGAAATAATTTACATGTTACAAGTAAGCTATGCTAAATATACATACAAGGCCTGCAAATGTTTAGCATACCATTTTTTAAGATTTATTTTATTTTTAATTATGTGTATGTGTATCTGTGTGTGGACACAGAGTGCAGGTGCCCATAGTGATTAGAAGAGTATGCCAAGATGCCTTGAAGCTGGAGTTATAGGAAGTTTCTAGAAACCAAAGTCAGTTTCCCTGTAAGAACAATACATGCTCCTAACTGCTCAACAATATCTCCAGGCCCTACATATCATTTTAATGAACCCCAGACCATGAGTTTGATCACCATGTGGCCTATGCAATTTTCAGAGAGAAAAACTCCATGAATTCTTAGGCCACATTGGTGACCAAGGCCACCCTTCCCACTGTTGTCAGAGGAGTTGTGGGTAACAAGCAACCCTTCCTATAAATGTAAAAGAACTATACATAGCCCTTTATGGTTTAATTGTGGTGTCATCCTATATCCAAACTACTTTTCAATTTATGCTATGTCATGTCTGAACTATATCCTTCTGGAAATTCATATATATATGATAAAAAATAACACTCTGGTACCTCAGAATATAATAGTATGTAGAGATAAGGTCTTAAAATAATTAAATGAAAGTCAGACTATTAGGGTGGGCTCTAATCTAACATAGCTGATGTCCTTATAAGAAGAGAAAACTTGGACACAGATATGGACAAAAGATACATGAAGACACAAGCAGACAGCTGTATTAGTCACTTTTCTGCTGCTGTGACAGAAGAAACCATGACCAAGGGAACTCATAAAAGGAAGAGTTTATTTAGCTTATGGTTCCAAAGGGACCTGAGTCCACCATGGCAGGAAGGCGTGGCGGCAGAGGTGGCTCGAATAGATGCAGAAGCTAAGCACTCACATCTTCAAGCAGGCACAGGAAGCAGAGCGCTTCTGGAGATCACACAAGCCTTAAGATCACTCTAAGCCCATCCCCAGTGATGTGCTTCCTCCAGCATGGCCACACCTTCCAAGACCTCCCAAAACAGTGCCATCAAGTGGGGACAAAATGTCTGAATACTTGGAACCTACGGGGGACATTCTCATTTAAATGACCACAACAGACATTTTCAAGCAAAGCAAAGAGCTCTCAAAGATGACAATCCTATAATGGTGGTTAATATTTATTGTCAGTTTGATAGGACCTAGATAAATCTCTGGACATGTCTATAAGGGAGTTTCTAGATTAGGGTAAATGATGTGGGAAGATCACCCTAAATGTGGGTGGTGTCATTCCATGGGCTGAAACTGAGCCGAGCACCAGCATTCATCTCTCGTTTTTACCTGACTGTGAACAATATGACCAGTTGTCTCATACCCTTACTCAATCATCAAACTGTGAGCCAAAATATACCTTTACTCTCTTACATTATTTTGTCAGGTATTTTGTCACAGCAATTCAAAAAGTTAATACATCTGTGACTGCCTTAATGTTAGACTTCTAGCCTCCAGGACAGTGGGGCAATAGAGTTCTACTGTCTAAGCCACACAGACTGTGATGCTTGATTATTCACAGCCTAGCAAATGAATACAAACCGTATTTCCTTTCACCAACTTTGTACCCTCTATAGATCATAAGCCCTAGGACTGCTGGGATTTTTGTAGATTTAGATTATACTATATCCCTGCATTTGAAATAATCTCTGGTAGAAAATTAACATTCAATGGATATTTACTAAAAAGAAATGAATACTGAGAAACTGAAACCTTTCTTATTAAGATCAAGAATGTCTCTTCTTGTTTCTGAATTTCAAAGTAATTCTAGAGCTCTAGCTAAAACAATTAAAAGGAAAAATCATAAATAAAATACACAAAAGAAGAGAAGAAAGAACGTAAACATTTTGTTTTCAGATGACATAACCATCTATATAGGAAATCTGAAAGAAATGACAAAATACCTCCTGGAATTATTAAGCAATTTGAGCATGGTTACAGGATACAAGATTAATGTGAAAAAGTCAATATTCCCATATATCAGTAATGAAAGAGTAGAATCCAAAATTAGCACACTAACATTTGGATTAGTACTTAAAAATATGAAACATGTAATTATTAAGTCTAACAAAATATGGAGCCAGCAAGATGGTTCAATGGATAAAGATGCTTGTCTCCAAACCAGACAACCTGAGTTCAATGCTAAGGACACACATGGTAAAAGGTGAGAACCTACTCCCATACACTGTCCTCTGACCTCCATATATATCATGGTGAGTACACATACACACATCACACAAATACACACATGCACACATACAACACAAATAAATAGATAAATGTTACATTTCAGTCTTACAAAAATGTGTGTAAGACCTAAACATGAAAAACTGTCAAACTCAGATAAAAGAAGCCAAAAACTGCTAAGTAAATAGGAAGACAGTTCATGTGCATAGATGGAAACCCTCAATATCATCAAGTTATCAGTTATTCCCAACTTCATCTATGGAGTCAGTGTAATCTGTCAAAATCTCAGTAAGTTATTCAGTATCAACAAATCATATTCTAAAGTTTATTTTCAGAGGCAAAAGAGCCAGAGTACTCAACATATTATTGAAAAAGAACAAAGTTGAGGAATTGACCATATCCGGTAATATATATGCATATACATAGTAATCAAGATGATACAGTATTGGCAAAAAATAAAATATATTGATCAATGGAACACAATAGAGAGCTCATAAATAGACCCACATAAATACAGTCAACTTCTCTTTAACAAAGCATTGAAAGCAACACAATGAAGAAAAGATCATCTTTACAGCAAACAGTTCTGAAAAAACTGGGTAACACATGCCAAAAACTGCATGCATAGACCTTATAGCCTTTACAAAGAGTTAACTTGAAATGGATCAAAGACCAACATGTAAAGTATCATATAATACCAGAATATAACACAGGAGAAAAAATCTAACTGACCTATAGATTGAGAGAGATTTTTTTTAGATAGAAGACCAAAGATACCATCTATGAAAGAAAGATTTGGCAAATCTATGAAACCATTTGTTTAATTTGCTCTGTGAAATACACCATCAAGAGAGTGAAAAAGGAATGACATCAATCTAGTGACATGGCTCAGCAGGAAGGGTCCTTGCTTCTAAGCCTGATGACTGGAATCCACCCGGCTGAAAAAGATAACTGACTACCTCAAGTAGTCTGGTGAACTCTACATGTGCACCATGGCCTGCATACATACATACACACACACACAAACACATAAATGTAAACATATAAAGAAAAGACACTGTTGATGCAAAAGCATGACTCTCACCTCAAAGAAGTTTACTTTGGAGCCAAATTCCATGTTCCAACATGGTAACAGTTTCATGAAGCTTTTACAGTAACAGAACAAAGAAAGCTGTTCGTCAAAATACTTTTCAAACACACTGGTGAAGACAGCAGATGGGTGGGTTATTGCAAAGTGAGGAGAACTCTGTCATAGGCTTTACATGCTGTCTGACAGGTTTCTGAGGCCTTGGATTGGTGGAAGCTAGGTTTGGGTTAAGTTAATGCATTCCAAAATGTTTTCATCTGTTAGTCACAGAATGATAGGTCAGACACAGAGATGGGTGAGGAATGGCTGTCTAGGGGCCAAAGACAGCTTACGATAAATTGGAATTCAGTTCTGACCTGCACGATTCCCAACTGTCCACAATCACTGAAGCTCTGATCAGTTGATCAGAAGGTTCACTTTGAAGACTCACATTTTTTTCTAGGAACTCTCATTCACACCACAGGCTAAAAGAAAATATGTATCAGATGTGTCAGAAAAAGAATTGTTCTCCAAACTGGTAAAGGCTTCTCCTCTGTAGCTTCAGCTCCATAACCTGAAAATCTAAGAGGCCCAACGAGGTGGGGTGAGAAATTCTCTGGTAGGTAGCTGTCCGTCCATCAGCCTATTAGTTAATGATGGTTTAGACGACCTGCCTTGTTTGCAAAGATGAACTCTAGCAGGTTCACTCAAGTGGGGTGATTGGAGAAAATCATTATTAAGTACACAGGAAGTAGGCATGAATCTAGAAAGCCTAGACACCAGCAGCTCTGGGGGTCGGTCTCTCCCACCACTGCATCATTAATTCCACTGGAATTCTGTGTATTCCTTTTCTCTGTGCCAATACATTCCCACTTCCTACTCCCCCAGTTTCATGTGGTTTTGACCATGACTCTGTCTTGACCTTGAGAGTCTGGCAACTCACTGGTAAATTCAGTTTTCTACATCAGATTATGATCATATTTCATTGTGGATGTTGAAGATCTGTGAACATTATTAAAGTAAACATTTAAAAGTTTCATTACATCATATGGAATTTCCAATGAAGAATCTGGCCTAATCACTGGGCCCATGACCTGGGGCTGAAGCACAAGACCATGCACCAAGCAAGGTAGCAAAAGGACAAAAGGAATGGCAGGCCATGTCCCTCAAGAAAGGGGTATGTGTACCTATGATAGTTATCTTGCTGATCAAGTTGGTGGGATTTAGAATCACCACAGAAACACCACCAGGCCTCTATGAGAGTGTTTCCAGATAGGCTTAACTGAGGCAGGAAGATCTATCCTGAATGTGGGTGGCATCCTTTCATGGGCTAGGGTCTTGGACTTTGAATACGGAGAAAGGGAGCCACCAGTCCCAGCTAAATATTTCTTGAGTCTCTATCACATGCTAAGTACAGAATTACAATGACAAAGGGAGACCCAGTCTCCCAGAACTTAACATAGTACCTGAGATGCATACACATACCACACACACACACACACACACACACACACACACACACACACAATCACTGATTGCCTACATGAACTCATGTACCTTTGTGACTCCCCTCATCCATAGAAGTAGACAGTTGAAGCGACTTCCTCAGTCACCCTGAGAAAAGGGGTATATCTTTTCATTCCATCACTTCAAAATTAGTAGGCAGAAAGGTATCATTTCTCTCTTTGGAAACCATTAAAGCAAAGATAAAGGAGAGAAAGAAATGCCTCTGAAAAACCTGTGCATCAAAGACAGAATATCAAATGATACTAAGAAATCGCTGCTATTTTTGTGTGAGTGGAGGGATGTTATTTTACTTACTCTTTAGGTCCTTTATACAGGAGCATTTAGGGATCAAATAGCACGAACTCAGTCAGGTATAGTTTAGTTTGAAAGTGATCAGAGAATAGAAAGTGGGGGAACTGGGGCCCAGAGCACAGAAGCTACAACACTAGCAAAAATGCTGTCAGGGCAGCTGGGTGGAGGAGGCGGGAGGTGACAGAGGGAGAGGTCCCCGGACTTGCCTGTGGGTGGAAATCAGCTGGGGAGCTTCTGCCGGAGTTCCACTCCAGGGACACGATTTGCAGATTTGAATGATCATGCTTAGTGGCTCCGTTTGGGAGCTTTCTCAAGATCTCCCAGGTGATCCTTACAGGCAGGAAGCCCCCACATCATACTCTTCCCTAAACATCCAAAGATATTTACCAGTTTGCAAAATAAGATTTTTTAATGCAATTGGGACAAGAACTAGGAGGAGCAAAGGGTAGCCCCATCCCCCACCCCACTTTGTCCACGGATGGAGAACATAACGTTCTCTAAGTCCTTCATCCTGGGATGGGGGAGGGGGCGGTTTGCCAGCAGCTGTCTTCCCACTTCTTGGCTCCTAATTCAGGCGGGGCCTTCACATTCAATAGTACAATCACAACAGCAGCCCAGTGTCACATACAGATGACATCAGCCATAATTAAGCTCTTAAAGGGAACTCTGGATTCTGACTATCCCCTTTAGTAGGCAAGTCAGTCTCAACTTCACCCTAAATCCTAGTTCCTCCCCCTCTTCAGTCCTACCATGCTGAGTTCTCAGTCCTTCTCTTTTGATGATGGTGAATTATCCACTTTTGCCTCCCACTTAGAAGGTGAGGCCAGTGCTTCCCAGCAGAGCTACAACTGAGTTTAATCATTCTCAGAAGGACAAATGGTTTTTACCAACTTATTTCCAACAGTCCCTCCAAACCCCTCTCACCTGCCTTCCAAGCCTCCCACAGGCAGGCCCTTCTTACCAGATAATGCTTCATTTTACCCAGAATGTCTCAATAGTAGGTTTCATGTTCTCAACTGTGCAAACGGTGGGGATGTGGTTTTTCTTCATGGAAAATGCTATTATCACAGAACCCCAGGCTCACCGTCCCCCAACAATAGCTGTCTATTATGTCTTGGGAAACAGTATTTTAGAGAGAATTTGCATGTGGTTCTCTGAAAGGAGCCAAGCATGGCTCAGAATCAAAGCTCTGCATGTAAATGGTAACTCAGCCAGTATCCCAGACACACTCTGAGTCCCCAGCCATGGCCAGAATGGCACCGGCAAGACGATCCCCCAAAGAAGATGCTTATAAGGCGCCACCTCTCCCTGAGGAGCTCTTGGCAATTAGTAATCAGTGGGGAAGAGAGGGTCATTTTCTTCATTGAGTAGCCACCGATAAGTTCCCATGCTCCAAGAAATCACCCCTGCCCATCCTCCTGTAAGCAACCCTAATTAAACTCAGTGGGTCCCCCCAAAACACAAGGAAATAAGAAGGGGATATACTGGGAAGGAGAAGGGTTTCAGCAGGAAAGAGAGAGGAGGATAGTGGGGTAAAAGTGACCAACATCATCCGTCACACACACGCATGCAACTGTCACAGACGTTTAATGATCCCCAAAGTCAAGTCTACCCAGGAAACTGAACCTTGGCTTTCTCTCTGTTCTCCTTCATTCTCTTCATTCTTCTAGGAGGTCCATGAGGCTCTCAGGCCAGGTGGTGGGAAGATCAGGTATCAAGGCCCCTGTTGCAAGCCAAGTTTCCAGATACTTCAGCACTGATTGCCCACCTCCTGCCCGCAGGGGCAGGGCTTGAAAGTGAGGCAGGTAGAGTGGGCCTGCACTTGGGTGTGGTAAGGACTGTGGTCCACACCCTCTCCGAGGCAGGCAACCACTTTCCAGCTTCAGAGACTGTCCCATGTTCAAATATCAGCTCAGCAGAGCCAAGCCTAGTAATTTTCCTCAAGAAGTGCAGACTCCTCAGAATTCCAAACAAGGCTTTTCCCTGATTTTCTGTTGTTTGGGTTTTCTTTTTGTTTGGTTTTTGCTTTGATTTAAGTCAGGGTCGCATTAGCCTAGGCTGACCCAAATTCACTATATAGTCAACAGTGGTCATGAATTTATGACCCACCTGCCATACCTCCCCAGTGCTGGCTGGCATTACAGGCGCGCATCACCAGACCAGACTTGTGCAATGCTGATCATCAGACACAGGGCCTTTTGTAGATGAGGGCACAAGCTTCAGATGGCATGAGGAACTTGGGCCAAGTACTGCAGCTCCTGAGAGGCAGGGCCGGAACTCCAGCCGGGCCTGTCTACCTCTAGCCTGTGCTCACTGGAGGCCTCCTGTTGGGTCCTATTTCTCCTCATTGTCCCTGGGAGTTCTGAATCCTGTGAAAGCCCCTGTGCCAGCTTAAGTCACATAACATATTTAAATCATGGAAAAAGTCCACTTTAAAAATATGACATATGGGCTGTCTGTGGTGGTGATGGCACACATCTTTAGTCTCAGTACTTAGGCAGAGGCAGGCTGATTTCTGTGAGAGGCCAGCCTGGTCTACATAGTGAGTGCCAGGCCAGCTGGAACTACAGAAAAACACTGTCTTTTCAAAAAACATTTTTCAAAGATTACATGTGTGTGTGTGTGTGTGTGTGTGTGTGTGTGTGTGTGTGAGTATATATATCAGCAAGATGGTCTAGTGAGTAAAGGCACTTGGCACCAAGCCTGATGACCTGAGTTCAAACCCTGGGACCCACATAGTGAAAGGAGAGAACTGACTCCCACAAGTTGTCCTCTACCGACCTTTATGTACTCACTATCACACACACACACACACACTCATACACACACCACACATAAAAGTAGTAAAAATATGGTCTAGTGGGAATGTGGACCTTCATAGTCACTATGGAAGTCAGCATGAAAGTTTTCCAAGCCCTTAAGATCTCTTATATTACCAGCTATAGCACTCCTGGGTATTTATCAAAAAAAAACCTCCAAGACAACAGATCACAGAGACACCTGCACATCCGTGTTTACTGCAGCACTAGATAGGGTTCAACAGGTAAAAGCACCTGCCATCAAGCCTGATAACCTGAGTTCAGTCTCCATAACCCATATCATGGAAGGAGAGAACTAACTAGGTTGTTCTCTGACCTCCACACATACACACACACACACAAATACATAATAATGAAATAATAAAGTAATAACATTTTAAGAAAATATTTTAAGTCTAGTTAGCACCATTAATAGGCTTCTCTGAGTCAAAGCTTGAAGTGAATCACCAAATCTAAACTTTTCAGACACCCATTAAACATAGCATGCTGATGTGTCTTTACACCCTACTGCCCCAGTCACTTTAAAATTTTCAAACACAAAGTGTTTCCTATGCTTTCTTTGACTACTTGAAAGAGCTGGAAACCCACACTCTCCAACAGGCAAGCCCCGAATCACAAAAATCTCTGGGTTCTTGGTGATCAGTCATAAGGCCACTTTGGGTTGATGTGCAAATCCACAATAGTTACCATGCAGAGAACATGAGCCTGCAGAGTGCTCAGCCCTAAACGGAACACCCAGAGCCACCTTCTCTGAAGACACCAGGATCATTTCAGTAGACAGGGCGGAAAGATTGTAGTAGCCAGAGGTGGCAGACGATACAGGAAACTGTTGTCTGGACACCACAGGGTAGTTGCACATATGAATCCACAGCACTTACGGCAGTATGCACACAACCTGTGCAAACTCAAGCCAGACAGGAAGCTGGCATGGATGGAGGGGGTGGGTGGGAAGCCTCATCCCTAGCTGAGGATCTACTGGCAAATTCATTGATAGATGCCGGGAGAGGGAAAGTCAGTTTTACTTACTGGACTGATATTTCCTAAGCTGACCAGACTCCAAGGGACAGACCCACACCCAAGAGCACTTGAGAAACACAGATTAGATTCAATAGGCTTCTTTTAAAAAAGACAAACAATAATAAGAGGATATGAAGGGGGTAGTTAGACGGGAGCGGAGAAGGAGGAGGGGCTCTGAACACGATCAAAATACTTTGTAAAAAATCTGAATATGATCAAAATACATAATAAAAATTCTACAGTCACTAAAAATATTAAAAGAAAAATAGAAAACCAATGAGAATAAAACAAAAATAAAAAGCGGGGTTGGAGAAAAAAGCTGGGTACCCCACCATCCCGTGCACGTCTCCCTTTCCACTGCCCAAATCCAAGTGCCTGGCCTGCCACCTCGTGGACAGTTGGAGAAATGCAGTTGGAAGGCTGGCTCCAAAGGCTCTGTCCACCCAGAGATAAGACACTGCAAGTAGATGCCTGAGAAACATGCTAATTCCACAGCATTAAAGAGGACCCATGAGGAGGCACTGGGGAGCATCTTTCTCTGTACAGTTAAAGTTTTATATATCAGGGGTGTGTCATGTTCCAAATGCTCTAAGTCCAAACCAGACACACTTCATTTTATTTATTTTTAGACAGGCTGGCTTTAGACACAGCTCAGGAACACCTTGAAATTCAGGTCCTCCTACCTCCACCACCTGCCCTGAGATTGCAAGCATGCACCTCCTTGCCTAGCTTATATGATGCTGTGGATCGAACTCAGGGATTGACTGAGGTACCTCTTGGCCCAAAGGCACATGCTTCAACAAGGTGTAGCCACAGGTTCTTAAGAATTGGTGTCTTAAAACTCTCCCAGGGAAATTTTTAAATGTATAAGTATTTTATTTATATTTTTACTTTATGGGTCTCTGTGTATTGCCTGCATGTATATAAGTGCACCCATGTCATGCAACGCCTGTTGAGGTCAGAAGAAAACATGGATGACCCTAGAACTGGAGTTACAGGCAATTATTAGCTGTCATGTGGGTGCTGGGAATCAAACCCAGGTTCTCTGCAAGAATAGCCAGTGCTCTTAATCACTGAGCCATCTCTGCAGCTCAGAGAATTTTAAAATGTAAACGCACATGCATTCCAATCTACTTGAGATTTTCAGAAAATTGTGTCTCATCTTTATTTTTACAATTAATTTATTGTGGTTAAAATAATAATGTAAGAGCAGGTGAGATGGCTCAATAGCAAAAGTACTTGCTGTACAAGCCTAGTGACCTGAGATTGATCCCCAGAACACCCACATGAGGGTGGAAGGAGAGAACCGACTCCACAGTGTCCTCCGACTTTCACACAAGCACTGTGGCACATGTGCACATGCACACATACACACACGCACACACACAATAATAATGAATACATACTGGGGCTGGGGAGATGGCTCATGGTTAAGAGTGCTTGCTGCTCTTTCAGAGTGTGGCAGTTTGAATGGGAAATGCGCCCACCACCACCACCACCCTGCTCTGGAATTTGATCTCCAATTAGTAGTGCTGTTTGGGAAAGTTACAGAACCTTTGGGAAATGTAGCCGTAACTGAAAAAGCATGTCTCTAGGGGTGAACGTTAAGAGTCGATAGCCTTGCCCCGCTTCTAGCTCACACTGTTTCCTGGGGTACCAGTGGAATGTGATCAGCCAGCTTCCTCCTCTGGCCACCCACTGCCAGGCCTCCCTTGCCCCTATGGACTCACTTCTGGAACTCTAAACCAAAATAAACTCTCTCTTCTCTAAGTTGCTTCTGGTTGTGATATTTTATCACAGCAACAGAGAAGTAATTAATACACAAATGAACCAATATCAGTTCCCAGTATTCCATGTTAGGTGGTTCACAACTGCCTGTAACTCCAGCTCCTGAGGATCTGACACCCTCCCCTGGCACCTGCTCATATGAGGCATCCACTCACACAGACATGCACACATACATATAAATACAAATAAATAGACAAACAAAATAAGTAGCAGCATAGAATTTCCATGGCAACCATCTTCAAGTGGCTGCTTTAGTATAGTGTATTCACACTAGGAACAAGTCCCAGAATGGTTCTCTCTGCAAAGCTGAAAACTTTTATTATCGTTTTTCAGGAAGAAGAGGATTTTGACTCACAGTTCAAGGCTATGGTCCACCATGACAGGGAAGTCGGGAAGGCAGGAGCTTGTGTCCCAGGCACTGTCCTCAAGGCATCAAACAACATGGACAAGCTCTACAACACCCAGAAGATGTAAGGCTGCTAGGATCCCCATTTGAGCAGAGTAAAATAAGGTATGTAGCAATTAAAAGTCAGAAGAATAGTAGACAGCACATAGCAGTCCAGAACTGGCTGTGGAGCTCTGGAATCCCAGCTGTGGACAGACTACAGGTACGCTGAGGAGAGCTTAGCAAGCCCAGTTCTGGAGCCAGCCCAGGAAGTGCATAAGAAAGGAAAGGAGACACCTCCAGCAACTGGACGAAGCCAAGGTGGCTGAGGCGGAGGGTAAGTCAGAGGGCGCCCTGTTGAGAGGAAGGCAAGGCTAGATCAGGAAGGATCTTAATAGCTGCACCAGGAGGTTAGAGTTTGTTCTGCTAGTTTGTGAGCCAGGGGAGGATTTTTAAGCAGGGGAGAGACTTAAGGCTGGCTCTCCTGAGAGCTTTCCCCAGTGGTGCATGTTAAGTGTGTCTGCAACAGGAAATAACCCTGGTAGGGGCCCTGCCGGTGCCAGTCTCCAAGCTTCTGAATTTGATGATGTTTTACTGGAGTCCTTTGCAAACTTGGGCTGTCAGAAGCATCCAGCCACTGCTCTGCTGTGAGCCTCTGCACACAGGCTCTTCTTGGCTACTGTTACTTAGTGGGTAACCTGCAGCCACCTTCACCACAGGCTCTGTAATTTGTTCTGCCTCACTGCAGTACCAGGGCAGCCCTCGCCCCAGGAAGAGTCCTTGATCTTCATGGGGGTCTGACTGGCCCCCATGTAGGGACAAGATTACTGACCCACCTACTGAGACTCCCAAAGCCTAGAAGTGCTGCAGGAGACTAAGAGGGATGTGCGAGTTGGACATCAGAGCCTGATTAAAGTAAGAGGATGAGGCAAGCCAGGAAATAGATGGGTTCATCTTTCCACCAGGAAATATCACATCTACATAAACCAGAGGGGATTAAGAGAGCTTTTGTACATGAAGCATGTGCCCTCCTCAAAGGCATTGCTATCATCATGGCCTGTGCTCAGAGAAGGGAGGCTCTGGAAGGAACTGTTCCACCATGTAATGAGCTTTGCCTTTGATCTTGGCCGATTCTCCTCCTTCCCAACCTAAACACTTCTGTTCACTACAGTGGAGAGAAACACTCAGTACGGCATGTCTCTCAACAACAGCTCTTAAAGGGAGTCACCTCCATCCTCAGTGAACAGTCCTGCAGGGATAATAAATCCACAAGCCTTCTCCCTCTATGATGGAAGGTGAAGAGGACCCAGAAAGTTCTCTGTGCTATCTTTCCTCTAGATGCCTTGGCAGAAAGAAGTCATGTGACCTTAGCTCAGTCAATCGAACCCTTGCATCTCTAAGATGTTGAATTTTGAGTGACCAGAGGCTTCTAAGAAACACGGTATGGGGCTGGGGAAGCAGCTCAGTCACTCAGTGGAGTGTTTGTGTGGCATGCAAGAAGCCCTGGGTCGAAGTCCCAGCACCACATGAACCAGACATGGTGGGGTATGCTGGTAATCATAGTGCTTGGAAGTTGGAAGCAGGAGGATCGTAAGTTCAAGGTCATCCTCAACTATATAGTGAGTACAAGGTCCGCCTGGGCTACATGAGACCCTGTCTCAAAGAAGGAGGGAAGAGGAAGGGAGGAAAGGGATTAAGAAGCACTGATTCGCATGCTCTCTGGAGGGAAGAGTGGACAGAGCCTACCACTAAGGCCTTCCAGAAGCCATCTGGAGCTCAGCTCAGCAGTCCCGAGCTTCATTCTTCAGCCATCACTGTCATCTTATGAGAAGCCCCATAATCTTCTTAAAAGACACTTAGTCTCCTATAAATGGTCACCAGGGCTCCAGTCATTATAATGAAGTAACTAAGTAGATAGAAGGAGCATTGAAGCCCCAAGTTTCAGTGAACACCCAGTTATCTATGAAGAGTTAAGTTCCTCTCCTACTAAAAACGAGATTGTTTATTTTGTTTTTATCCCACACTGAAGAAGCACAGAAGTAAGTTGTCCAGAGCTCGTATAGTGGCAGTGGTCTGGCCTCTGTAACATCTCTAACTCATATTTCCACCTACATTGTCACCTGTGACCAGATTGTCGCTGTGCCTCTCTCTAGGCATCCTAGCTGTGGTCTGTGGAGGGAAGGAAGAAGGGAAACATTTCCTGCTGACAAAGTTCTCCCGAGAGAACTTTGCTTTTTGCTTACTTCTGTTGAGAACACCAAGCTCCAAGAAAGTTTGAAGATAGTGTAGGGTCTTTAAATAAAGGTGAGCATCTTAAAAAATGCTGAGAGTAGATTTTACATATTTTTACCATTAGAAAGAAAGTAACTGTAAGAATGAGTCCACGTATGAGCTAGCTTGGTTAAGAGCTTCTGCACTATTTCAAAACAACACATTTGGCAATAAAGAATAACTAAATTAAAATGTTTACAAATTAAATAACATTTAAAGTTGGACAAAGAGCTGGGGATATGGTTCAGCTGGTAAACTGCTTGCTATGCAACCATGAGGACCACAATTCAATCCCTAGAGCCCGTATTTTAAAAGCTGGGTATGGTGGCATGCACCTGTAACCCCAGTGCTGGGAAGGTAGAGACAGGTGGGCCCATGGAGCTCACTAGCCAGTCAGACTAGCCTAATTGGCCAAGTTTCAGGCCAGTGAAAGACCCTGTCTCAAAACACAGGGCAGACAGTTCCTGAGGAACAACACCCTCCACATGCACATGCACCTACACACATACTTGTCCACAGTAATGACACATGTCATGGGATACCTGCACATAGCCACACCCCAGAAGGGAACCGAGAGCTGTGGAAAACACATATTTACCATCATCTTCCATCTTCCCTATCATCAGGCCAAATTAGCAATAGCTGATTCTCTTCTTAAAGGAATGGATAAGCTGATGGGGAGGGGCGGGGGAAACAGCCCACGCTGTTTGACTTTTCAATGTTAAAAACCTTCTGCCACCCCAAATACGTACAAGGAATGATCAGATAAGGGACCTTTCACTCCCAGTCCTGCTAAGTGATCTGTTGTCAGATACATCATCTACCGCGGAAGTCAACACTGCATAGTAATAACAAAGATAGCAATCAGATCCCAACCCCACTGGGTTCTGACCCATCTGCACCCAGTGCATCGGAAACTCGGTACCCAGCGAGCAGCATGCCACCTTTCTCGAGCTCCTTTCTCTTCTGGGAAATAAAACTTCATTTCCATCCATGCTGGTCAACAGCTTTCAGCTTTTCCCAAGAGAACATCTTTATTAGAGAGGAACCACCCAAAGTTAGAACTGAGTGACCTTGGAAGTTTCCTTGCTCAGATCTTCATTTTCATAAGAAAAGATGTGGCTTCTAATAGGGTGTTGAATCTTCTAGAACACACTGCAGTGCCTTCCTCCTCAGCCACAGCTCTTTCTGCAACTGCCTACTGCGCGGCTGCCCGGAACACTCTTATCTTGAACTTTTGTATTTTTTATAGCAAACATCAAAATTATGGTGTTATGTCATGTCATACTACTAGTGTGTTTATGTACTGATAATAATTATAACAATAACCCAAACAATTTTTTAATATTTTATTTTATGTGTGAACATATTGCCTGCATATATGTACATATGTGTACATGTGTCATGCAATGCCCAACGAGGTCAGAAGATGGCATCAGATCTCCTGGCACTGAAGTTATGATGGCTGTTAGCCACTGTGTGGGTGCTGGCAACCAAATCTGGGTCCTCTGCAAGAGCAACCAGTGCTCTTAACTGCTGAGCCTGCTCTCTAGCCCCAAGAAGATTTTTTAGCATTTGGAGTTTTATGATTCTAATATATAAAAAAGAATTGTTTTAATCAATGTAATTTTTTGCCTTAGAAGAACATGTCAGAGGGATCAGTAAAAAACTTTCAAGCATAAATAGCTGCACATTGTAATAAGGATTTTATGGAATGGGGACTGATATGCAAATTCAAGGAAAGGAAGTAAAGATGTCAAACTTTCCAGTGCTAAAGAAGAGCTTATTCATGGTTACAAATGGATGGTGGCAAACGCCAAAGCCTAAGAGTATTTACATTCCATTGGATAAATTTGAAAGAATAATGTCATTTATTTTTAAATATCAATATTTAGACTATGTCAGAACCTACCTGCTTTGTGTCCTATTAAATATTGAACCATGATAATGGCATTTATTGCTTATGATGGGGAAAATATCCTTTTTTCTGAGGCCATACATGCTACAGTGCTGAGAAGGGATGTCACAAGATCAAAAAGCAACTGACTTTCAAATAGCTCAAATGCTGTGCAAAAGGACAAAAGAGAGAAAGAATGCAAGGTTCTAACTGTTGAGTACAGATAAAGGGCACATAAGTCATATATACTCAAGCTGGCCTCAGACTTACTATATGGCTGAGGAGGACCTTGAAATCCTGATCTTCCTGCCTCCAACCCCCAAGTTCTGGGTTTAAGGGTCTTCCCGCACCACAGCGGGCTCTGATTTTCAACTTTTCTTTAAAATTTTTCTTATAAAGGTTGAAGAAAAAAAAATAACTTTTTCACCTTCTAAACCTACAGTAAAAACTTTAGATGAGGTCTGGAGAGAAGGTTCCTCCTGCAGAGGACCCGGGTTCAGTTCCCAGCACCCACATGGCAGCTAACAACTGTTTGTAATTCTGGTGTCAGGGGACCTAATGCCCTCTCTTGACCTCTGTGGACATTGCATGACACAGGTACATTTTCATACATGCAAGTAATACACTCAAACACATAACAAAAATAATAGATCATTTTTTTAATTTAAGAAAAACTTGAGATGTCAACCTTAAGCCTATACAAGAGAACTTATAGTCTTCCAAGCTATGTTGGGAGTAATCAAGAGAATTGAAGACTGCACTGTCACTCAGATCTGCACAGCTATAAGACACTTCGGTACACTGACTTTAAAAGATTATGTAAGCAGTAAACAATTCTGGGGGAGAGGAGACTGCTCCGTGATATAGCTGCCTGCAAGTTGCACAGGGAACCCTGGGGTGCAGCTTTCAGGAGTCATCACCCGTGCTAGGGTGGGATTTTTAGTGATGCATCTGCCTACTTACCCTGTAAGTAACCACAATAAAAACATTGGATCACCAAACTGGACTTGGATGGAACGGTTTCTGTGGCTTGCCATTGCATTCTCTGTCTGGGGTGAATAGAAGTACACTCCCCCACAAAAGTCATCAATGGTATTACCAAGCAATGGACACTGCATGTTCTAATACTGACCTACCAGACCAGATGTGTCCACTAAGTGCAATATTGACTTGAAGGTTATAGGGATAACCAACTGCTTTTGGACTGGATTTGAGGTCTGCTCCATTGAAGGAATTCATGTCTGGTATTGTAAATGTGGTCAAAAACCTACTGCTGAGGAGATCATTGGCCCCAGGGGGAACCTACTATTATTGTCTTGTTAAAGGAAAATGTTGTCAAACTGCCTTCTAAATATTTATTTGTATTTGTGCACATAGCTTAGTGCTGCTCTCAACCTTGGTCAGAGAAGCTTCTCTCTGCAGTGGGGCAGACATTCATGCAGAGACTCCTAACTGATCAAGTGCTAAGAATAAGTGACTATTGAGTGTTCAGCCCTAAATGGGAGTCCATCTTGTATTTACAGAAAATGGGTAGCAAAGAGTTAAAGTTACTCAAAACCCAGGTCACACAATACATAGGGAGCCCAAAATTCCAAGTCACATTTTTCTGCACCTCTAGCATACCTCTGCTCATTCCAGGGTTGGCTAAAAACACTTTGCTTGTGGTCACCCAAGGTTCCAAGATGCTGAGGCAGGGCAAAGCATACAGCTCACTGATCTGTGATATCTTATCATGTATCCCCTCTTATTTGAGACAGGGTCTCATGTGTTCTAGAGTGGCTCTAACTTGCCATGCAGTGGAAGGTGATCTTGAACTTCTCTGACCTACGTGTCTCTACATCCAGTGTTGGGATTATAGACATGTACCACTATGCCTGGTTTATGTGGTGCTGGAGATGGAAGCCAGGACTCCGTGCATGCTAGGCAAGTACTCTGAACTCTTTATACATAACATCTTGTTATGCACCTGTTTCTTCTGGGTTGAAAATTTCCCTAGTGGGGCAAGAAATGAAGTTCATGGGGCTCATGAAATTTACAAGACTCTGTAGCCTACCTACCTCCAAGATTATATAAACTATAGGCAATCCCCAGGGGAGGAGTCTGACCCTGGAGTCAAGAAGAATCAAGTTTAAATTGTAACTTTTGTAACTAACTCACATAACCACTCCGACCTGTTTCTTCATGCCTAAAAGGAGACAGGTATTTACCGGATCAAGAGTGTCCAACTCTAATAGTGCCCCCATCATCTTTCTTCAAATGAACTATGTGCTCATTACCGGTATGGATACAGTCAGTTACCAGTCATGCATGTGACATAAACATATGTTTAAATGAAGAAGCACTACGTATATTATTTAAAAATATGAGTTAAAAACGAAATAGGAGCCAAAAGTACCACATTGACTGTGATGGTTTGATACTATTGGACTTAAACCTGTTAAGGTCAAAGCCTGGGCCCTGGCAGCCCCAACAACCTAGGCTGGGCCACCTTTCCACACTGGGAAAGGCACAAAGAGATCCAGTGACCACAAGTCCATCTTTAGGATCCTGACATAAGATTTAGAGTTAAACGAAGGCAAGAGGAATGCGCATCTTAGCAGTCCTGGTGAAGTGTGGTCCTGCCCATCACTGACTTGACAATGCCTGGGTTCCGGTCTCTGCTGTAAGGGCATCTGACAAGTTCTCAGAGCTGTGTGCAATCTCTTTCTGGGAGATTTCTTTTCCCTGGCTCGTGCCAGGCTTCATCCTTTTACTTCTCCCTTCTTCGTAGGGAAAATTCCAATTTCTTGAGGTCTGTTGTCTCAATAGTCTGACAGCCAAAGGGGCCTGAGTGTCTCTTTAGAATATCTTCACTCCCCCGATGGAGGTTACACTATCATGAGCCAATAATTCAAAGTATAGTGTGAATTTTGGCAAGATTGATTTATCATAAGCATGTCAGATGATGATCTATAGATTGAACACCTTGTTCCTATTGAGGCCTTCTTGGCTGACATCTTGTCTAGTTCAGTGAAGTTGTCTTTGCGGTTCCCCTGAGATGGAGCCTGGTGGAGAGGAACGAAGCTACCACATGCCTGTTATCTTCAAATATTGGTGTTTTTTCCAGGTGCTATTCTGTGAGAATGCATTTCATTCCAACAGGCAAATGGAACTTACAAATCGCCCTAAGCAGCACGTGTGTTTCCCGGGGCTGCCAAATGAAAGGCCATGGACAGCCGGGTAAAAGCAACAGACCTTCAGTGTCTCACAGGATCCAGAGTCCAGAGACCTCTGCTTCTTCAGCCTGGAGAGAATCTTGGCCTCTTCCAGCTTCTGCTCTCCACAGAGGTTTGTATGGAACAACCTTTGGTCTACTGGTGTATCACACTTGTGATAGTTCTTGATTGTCAACTTGATTGGATCTGGGATCAATTAAAGGATGGTCCTCTCTCTGGGAAGGTCTGTGAGGGCACTTCCCAGAAGGAGTTCGCTGAGAGAAGCCTCTCCATCAGCACGGTGGAACCTCCTACAGCAGCCCAGATGTAAAGAGACCAAGGGCAGATCCGGGCTGCCGCCTTTGCTCCTTGCTAGTGAGCATTTATCCTGTATGCTGTTGCCACACCGTTCCATCTTTCCATCACACCAAAACCCAGCTCCCTCACCCTCCAATGCAGAAGACCAACAGCTCTCCAGGAATCCCCCAGATCTCAGGGCCACAGTGGACTGCTGAGGCATCCAGACTCATAGGCTGAGAAGCTACTGGGTTCTCCAGTGTGCAGACAGCCATTGTTAGACAACCCAGGCCAGCCCAAACTAACAAATTCGTTTTGTGATATATATTTATTCTATCAGTTACATTACCGTGGAGAATTCTGCCTCCATCCTCTCAGGACTGTCTTCTCTGCATGGAAGTCTGTCTCTGTGTCTTTCCTTTTCCTACAAAGACACCACTTATATTAAAGTCATTGTGCTAAGAACCCACCCTACTCCATTACAAATCCTTAACTAGCTGCACCTGCAAAGACCCTATCGCCAAAGCAGACCTGGGAACTAGGAATTAGAATTCCAGCATACACCCCCGTGGGAGACCATTCAACCTAACGTGTGAGTGTACCAGAAGGAAACAGAGCAGAGGCTCGTCTGTCCATGCTTCAGGAGCTCTTTCTTCCCTTGCCTCGGAGACTGAGTGCTGCATCCAGGGAGGACACCAGGCTAATACACTCATCTACTTTTACATTTTTAAAACTGCAGAGGAGAATTAGAAACCCATAAAGAAGACTGTGAAGAAATAATGAGAGACAGAGAGGGACAAGAAACAGGTAAAGAAGCAGAGACATAGAGATAGACACTAAAAGACAGAAACAGATCAAGAGACAGAGACAGAGGCAGAAAGATAGAAACAGAGAGACACAGAAGCCAGGAGAATGTGACCTCTCTCAGCTAAAAAGGGAGGATCAGCAGGGACAGCTGGAGGCCAGACTGTCGCTATGATAACATATACTAGGAAGGTCACTGCGGCCCTTCCCTTTTGTTTTATACTAACATTTTTGTCCTCAACTCCAACATTATTTTTATGCATCCTGTAGAGTCCAGGACCTATAGTTGAAAGCCTCTGTCCTGAAAATCCCTAAGGCCTCTTCCATCTTAAAAACTGCAAGGACCTCTTCCCCAGAGGTCACATCCAAATGACTAAGAAATCAGATACAGTGAATTAGTATTAGATCGAGCCATAGAAAAACTTTGAAAGGGCAGAAAGGGGAAACATCAAAAGGACACTTGAATCTATTATCATACTTATTTTTATCTTAATAGCATTTCCTACAAGGAAAGTATATAGGAAAATACTGTTTGTGTTACACTGAAAAAGACTGAGGGCCTTATAACTAATCTGTATTAATGTTTATAATTTATTATGTGTAAGGGAGTAGAATATACCAGTCAGGGATTAAGTTTAGCAACAAACTTACTAGTTCAAATCCCAATTCTGCCATTTACTGACTGGATAACTTTGGGTTATTTAATTTTATTTGATCCTCAGTTTTCTCCTCTATAAAATCTGTTGCAATAGCGTTACCTCATGGGATCACTTTGCAAATAAATATGCAATGCATTGAGTCCTTAGAACAATGCCTGGAACACAGTAAGATTCGTGTTAGGGTTTGTCACTGGTGCAATGGTGTGGTGATGATGACAAAGATGATGATGATAATGATGGTAATAACAATAGTGACAATGGTGATTGTGATGGTAATATAGATAATAACAATGAGAATGATGACAAGATGATGATGGTGACAGTGATGATGATGGTGATGGTAAAAGTGATGATAGTGATGTTGGTGATGGTGGCAGTGGCAATGATGGTGATATGCTACTAATCTGTCAAGTTTCTCTAATGATGTCCATTTCACTTATTTCCTTTCAGCATCACAAAATAGGACAGTGATTAAGAGAATGGGCTGAGAAATTAGACAAACTGACTTTGAACCCAAGTCTTGTTTACTGCCTGCTGGATCACACTGAAAAGTCATTCTATGTGTCCAAACTTTAGTTTCCTCATGGCCTATTCAATTATCTCTATCTCCCATTCATCACAGCACATGGTCCACAATGTTCAGTTAATTCCAGCTCCTGTGACTCATGACAGTTACATCCATCTTGCAACTGTAATCGGTCAGGTCGCTAAAAGGAACAGGGTCTCACAGCTGATGAAAGGTAAACCAGTTATTTGGGCTCTAGTTCTATATACAGCCCTGCCTATTCTGAACTCCTACTCTCTGAAGAGAACTTGGTCATTTGCTTCTTCAGATACTCATACTTTATGAATGCTGGGCCAATCATTGATTGACAAGTGTCTCAGATCAGGTGAAGGTATATTCCATTGAATCTTCCCCTGGAGCAAAAGAAAACACCTTCAGCCTGGCCTTCAATGGCATCATAAGAAAACAAAAACTTAAATTTTGGTTGAATGAATGGAGAAAATCTTGAACTGCTTCTAATCCCAGTGTGGAAATTGACGTGTGATCTTGACAGAGGAAATTATCTGAACCATTTTTAGTTCAGAAGTTTTAATTTGTATGAATTTATCATCCAGGTGGGGACATAAGACCAAGATATATAACAAGGTAATTAAGGAACAGTTGAAGTTGAAGTCCTTTATGATACTGGGATAAAGACGTTGTAGAGGTTAGGGTAGCCTTTAGTAAGTTAAGTGGTCATTTCTAAATGTTCAGTCCTGAGAGTAGCCTGAGGCTCTGTTTGAAAGTGTGCAGATTCTAAGTCCCACTGAATCACAGAGAAACTGTCTCCTTAAAAAGCACTGTGATGTTTTATATTGACTGTCAATTTCACAGGAGCTAGAATCATCAAGGAGACAAACCTCTGGGCACGTTCATGAGGGATTTCCTAGGTTAGGTTAACTGAGGTGGGAAGACTCATGAGCAGGGGTCCTAGATGGAATAGCAAGAGAAAACGAGTTGAGCATAAGCATCTCTCTGCCTCCAGAATATGGACACAATGTGACCAGCTGCCTCAAGTGAAGGTGGACATATATGATGGACTTCACCCTTAAACTGTAAACCAAAATAAACCCTTCCTTCTTTAAGTTGCTTTTGTCAGTCATCTGGTCACAGAATGCAGAAAATAACTAAGAAAATAACCAATGACTCTTGAGTACGGACCTTGGAAACAGCTGCGAGTCCATAAGCTATACCCTTCATCATTTACTTTAATTAGCGTTGCGGTTCAGGGAATATTTTTTAAAAGGTTTTCATCAGATTCTAACCAATCGACTGCTTCAAACCACTAGTTGCATTATTGATTTATTGGAAACTTTTAGTTTAAAAAATAAATGGGTTTGTGTACACATATTCATAGCAGTGTTATTGATGTATAACACTATACCTATCGAGACAGGAACAAACTTCTACTCGCCCCAAATAGGGGTCCAGTGACAGACCAATATAAGGTTATGATTAAAGCTCAACTTGGTGAATCAATTTGTTTTATTGGGATTACTTACAGGAATATGGGTGAGGGGTTACTTACAGGAGTAGAAATGATTCAAAACAGCTGCATCACCAAATCCCATCCCAACAAGGGTGTCAGTTCACAAAAGTAGAACAGAGAGCTCTAAAGGATGGAAAGTGTCCCTCCTGCCCCATCTATGCAGCTTGGCGGGTCTGTGATTCTCTGAGGCAAGGCAGCATATCTGAGAGGGTCTCATGGGAGTCCTTAGGACTTACATATGCTTCAGGAGGGAGAGACCTAGTGAACCTGGTCAATTTCATGGACTTCCTAAAGCTATTGAGTTGATTACTTCCTGAGTTAACAAGCTTCCCCGAAGTATGAAATGTTTTGCCTCCCCTTTAAATGCTGGGTTGTTTACCTCCCTTTAGATATTTTGTTTGCCTTCCTTTAGAACATCCTATTGTTTACCTAGCTTCCCACTAAGATGAAAGATTTTATCTTGGAGGAAATTGCTACATACCAATTATCCACAACAGTCCAGAGGTGGAAACCACCATTGCTTCCGGGTATATACCTACAATGAGTATGATCCTACCTTAACAGGAAGGAAATTCTGACACCTCTAATTTGTAATACAGCAAAGATTAACCTTGAAGACATTATGTTACATGAAATAAGCCAGCCACAAAAAAGCCACAACACTACTTACACATGGTAGCTACAGTCCTCCAATTCACAAAAGCAGAAAACAGAAAGCCAAGTGTGTACAGAAGCCCCAATAAGAACTCAGCCCTCCACTCTCTTCCCTAGGGTTCCCAGGCTGCTCCACTGAATCATGTGTCCTCTCTGTTGGCTGATCCAAGACCAGCACAGGTAGACAAGAGGCCCCTAGGCCGCTGAAAGCTATGGAGACCAGACCCAGTGGGTAGCACAGCACTAGGTATGAAGGGAAGCACTGTAGGAATCTCTCCTTGCCTATTGACTAGACAGTGTTTGCACTTTAGCCCTCCCCAACTCCTCCTTTGAAAACAGACAAACCAACACCTTTAAATGAGTCACATCCTCTGGAGGGTGTTCTCTGCCCTTCTCTGCTCACAATCCCTTTTGTCTTTTCAAACCCAAAGGAGACCAGTTTGGTATTATTCTGTTCAGTAATCAGCTTCCCCATGCTGGCTCACTTACCAGGAAGGAAGTATATAGTTCAAACTCAGGGTGTAGGGGTAATTTATCTCCTTAGAGCAGGTTGGGCTGTTCCCAAAATAATCATTACTACAAAGGTGAGTCAATGCTTGAAGATTTGCACTAATTGGGGAAGGGCGCCACAACCAGCAGCTGCAAAGATTTGTTATGTTAATTAGAAACATGATTAGGCTGCAAAGAAGCCCTGCCCAGACTGGCCCTGAAATACCATGGGAATGGGAGAGAGGGGAGCCACTGATTCTTCACCTAGGGGCCAGACCTGGAGCCCAGAGAAGCAGAGACCCCTCAAATCCCTCCATGCATTCACCAGAAAGCAGTGTCCACCTTAACCTTGAGACCTACTGAGGCACTCGAACAGTAATTGTCTAGACAGTAGTCTCTGCCACCTTAACAGTCATTTGCTAGCTTGAGCCACCACCAGAAAGCTTTCCAATGCATTCTGACAGTATTTCCCATCACCTCAAGTATGGGTTTCTAGGAGAGGAAATGGGGTAGTGAGCCAAGAACCAAGGCAAAGCAGGGAGCAAAGAGGGGAGCAGAAGACAGAGTCGTCGTGCTCTGGTAGCAGTGAAAACTTTGCCTCCAAAATGAGGGCAGTAAGTCTGGATAGCTGTTACATGTACTCAAAAACGGCTTGCTACGTTTCCTTCAAGCCTTTTCATTTTTTTCTGTGCCCAGAGAAGCCATCTTGCCAACATACCTACTTCTCCAGGTTGTGAAGGCAATGTGTCTGCTGGTCGCTTCCTCTGTGTCTGGGAGGGGCTCAGCTCTGGATGGAGGCTGTGATAATGAATCGACCACAGAGCCAAGGCCAGAACTCTGTGGTGGCCTCCCTCGCCCCTGGAAATTGTCAGGTCAGATGCAGGCAGTGACAGTAGAGGCCCAGGGGCACAAACAGAAGTTGAACCAGACTTGAAGCCTGGTCCTGCCATCTCCCTACATACCCACAAACTGAGAAGGCCTGACTCTGCTCTGGTAGGAACTGAGGTTTCCAGAAAAAAGGCGCACCTGTGTTAAACATGCTACAAGGCTGATTGTGTGAAACTTCAGTGATTGTGGAGAGCTGGAATGTTGCAGATCCAGGTCCAGTTATATGAAGCTATTCTAGCCTCCTGAGTAGTCATTTATTGTCATCTCTGTGTCTTAACCTTGTGATTGTTAGGTAAATCTTTTTGGACTGTCCAAACAGACCAATAACTTCCACCAACCCAAAGGCTAAGGATATGATTAGATACCATCTGAGGCTAGTAACAGATGTCTCCCTGCTGATATCAGTTACCTGATATTTCCACCAATATATTTTAAAAGTGTGTTGGTTTACTGTTCTTTGTTCTGTTGCTATTAAAACTTCATGAAACTGCTACCTCATTAGAACATGGTAACTTAAATCTGGGTTCCTGTCCAGGGTCACTCACATTTGACTCCAAAATAGACTATCTTTATTCCCCATGAGATGAGGGCTATGTTTTTTGTATTGACACTGGGCACGCTCCATGCCTGCCTCTGGTCAGCTGTGGGAGCCTTGCAAGGGAAGACAAAGAGCAAATGGGAATCATTTGTGCCTTGAGTGCACACTGTTTGAGGTCCCCACCATGTGTCAGAGAGAGATGAATTCTGGTGACTCAAAAGACGGAACTCACTGTCTAGCAGGAACAGCAGAGGCAGCAAGCCGAACTCCTCTAACAGTCATGATGTCCAGGGTTGACGGGCACTGGAACGGCCTCAGGGCTGCCATGTGAGCTGGGGAAGTCCACGTCCGTCAGTGGTCGTGTCTCCCCATGCACCCCCAGCCCCGGGTGAGTTGAGCTGAACCATGAGCCCGTCCCGGACATGAGCCTCTTCCCTGCTCTCCGGGGGCTCTAGTCTCTCTTAGGGACTAGGCACATTTCTCTAAGATGTCAGCACCTTCCTGCTAGCCTTTGGCTGCTCAGGCACACAGGTCTTCCTCTCCTTTAAAACTAGATTGTTGTCTTATTGGGACAAAGAAAACATTCTAAAACTGAAGGGAGATAGCTATACAACTTGATAAATGCACCAAAATCATTGAAATGTATACTTAAAATAGGTAAACTGTTTAGTATGCAAATGATACCTTTATAGCATTGGCTTTGGCTTGGGTTCTGGTTTTCGGGTCTTTGAGACAGAGTCTCATGAAACCAGGCTGCCTTAGAAATTACTATACAGCTGAAGATGACAGTAAACTTCTGATCTTACCTCTACCTCCAGAGTGCTGGGATTGCAGGTATACTCAATCACACCAAGTTTATGCGGTGATGGGGATCAAACTCAGGGCTTTGAATATGCTAGAAAAACACTCAACCAACTCAACTACATCTCCAGCCCCCATAAAGTCTTCTTAAAAAAATATCAAAACTTTTTATTTTATGGCCTACAGGGAAAATTATAGCATTCCTATCAGAGGCTGGAGCATATTAAAAGAAAATTTAGAATTTAATGAGAAAAAAAGTCAGTATCTTTATATTATTCAAAGGAAAATAAACAGTGAAGTTTCAGAAAGGCATTAAATATTGAATTTGTATGAAATGCCCAAATAAAACATTCTCAAATATTTAACTGGAAAAAAATTTCTGTTTGTGAACATACTTTTTATAGCCTCTGCTCAAAAGATTAAGTTTTCATTCTCTTGGGGGATCCAGGTTGGAAATGGTTACAAGTCATCCATGAAAAATGCTTTGTAGTGACCCTACCATCAAATACTTGATCTCTGTATTAATCACTGTTCTCATTGCTGGGACATAATACCTGACAAAAGTAACTTCAGGGAGGAAGGGCTTACTCTGGCTCACAGTTAGTAGGTTCGGTGCATCAGGGTAAAGGCAGCATGAGGCAGCTGGTCACATTGCACTCTCAGTCAGGAAGCAGAGCGAGATGCATGCTGGTACTTAACTTCCCTTCTATGTTCCAGTCTGGAACTGCCGTCCACCTAATGGTGCCATCCATGTTCAAAGTGGGTTTTCCCATCTCAATTTACCCAGTCCAGAGATTCCCTCATAGGCATGCCCAGAGGTTTATCTCCTAGGTGATTCTAGCTCCTGTCGATTGAAATCAATATTAGCCATCACACTCCTCAACCACAAGAAGCTTTGTTCACACAGGAAGTAACACAAAAGTTTTAATCAGCTTTACAATCCTTTAAAATGCTATATTCAAATTAAACGGTAATAATTTCATAACTACTTTCTCTCATTGGTAAATAATGTTAGCATGTTTGTGATGATATGCAGTTCAAGTTCAATCACATTTTCCATGGCAAATATTTTACACTACGATGTGATGTCCAGTTGTAAAGTAAGCAGAACACTCAGCTGATATACAGTTGGTTCAAATACTTCTAAAATGTATAGATACTGCAAAAATAGTTCCCCAACATGATGTATGAAGACTCTTAGAACTGTGTTCACAGGACACATTGAAGGGCCCACCAATTAGAAAGCCTGTCTTTCTCCCCAGGTACCTGGAATACCAGCTCTTTTGGCTGCTCCATGGGTTTTTGGGACATGGACCCTTCCAACTGCCCCTTATCCTTAGTAGACATTGGTGATCCAGCAGCTGGATGCCCAACTGATATCTAGGGGATGCGGTAAGAGCTACATGGGCTCACAGCAGGATTCTGAGGCTCATCAGTTGGCCCCACACCATTTGGTGGCGCTTTGAGAGGTACCGTGAGGCTCCATTTATCCACCCAAGGGGATGAGCATGTCCTGTTTGAGGGACCATGAACTGAGCTAATGCTTAGTATACCTCCTGTGTTTGCACTCCCAGATCACTTAGAAATCTTTTCAAAAAGTCTTCAATCATCCTGAGATCCACTTTTTAGGCCCTCCACGGAGGGAGGATTCAGTAGCAGATTTAAAATACAACATCTATATAGAACATCTATACTTAAGAAGCAGAAAATCATCAGCTTGGGAAGAAAATAGAAGGGGAGGAAAATCTAACGCAGAAGGAGTTCAAGGAAAGGAATAATTAACCTGGAGATAGGTTCTAAGTGCTCCTGAGAGGAGGAGGTAAGGTGGAGGCTGCATAGTCCATGCAGAAGCAGCTGCTGGTGCCGCAAAGCTGCAGGCACACACTCGTAGTTTCTAAAGCCATGTGGCAAATGAAAAAGCATTCCTTTTTCATTAACTGGTCCTAGGAAAGGGGTCTAGGAGGGACATTGTTCAACGTTTTAGGAAGAGGGATCTCTGAGAGCTAGGACTTAGGAGGTCAGAGGTTCATAAAGGAAAAGTTTCCCAGGCAGGGAGGGTTTCCTCAGCCTCTGACTCAAGAGCAAAGGTTTCCCTGGGCTACTAAAGCAGAGATGTGAGGAGCCAAGAGCCACCAACTCATCAACTGGTGCAGCAGATGGGGACAGCTGGCCATTGGCAGGGTTCCTTTGTTATTCACCTGCCAGCATTTGATGGGCAGCTGCTGTATGCCAGGCCCTGGGGCAACTAAGCCATGCCTCTTTCTCCTTAGCATTTCAGAGCCAAGGGCAACAGTGAGTTATCAAATGACTACTGGGCCATCAGAGAGGACAGGAGGTCACAGAATGCCTTGGAATCCTTTGAAGGAGCACCCAAGCCACCTTTGGAGCTAAGGGAGCCGACTTTACAGAGGTCACCTCTTAGCCAAGACATAGGAAAAAGAGTTTAACATAAAGGGGCCAAAGCTGTTTCCCAAAGAAAACTTCTCAGAGGTAGAATGGAGGCAGGCACTTGGAAGGTAAATAGTCCCTTAGGAAGGAGTAGCCAGGTATAGAAAGTAGCAGGTGGTGGCCAGAGAGAAAAGACAGAGCCTGAGTTTTGAAGACCTGATTACCTGGGATACAGGTTATCTGTGATCTAAGCGTCTTCCCATGTGTAAAGCACAGTAATATACATATGTGAAAATGTCATAAACTCATTCCTTTATATGCTTACTAATTTTTTTAACTTAAATTAAAATCAAAATTACAAAGATCTATCTTAAAGAGAAAGTCTTTCTCTGGTCTCCAGGACTCTTGGGACACAGAGCCCTCTAATAGAGAAAAATCATAGGTAGAGGGGCTAGAGATGGCTCAGCAGTTAAAGAGCACTGGCTGCTCTTGCAGAAGACTGGGATTTGGTTCCCAGGACCCACATGGCAACTGGTAACTGTCTGTAACTCTGGTTCTGGTAGATCCAACTCCCTCTGCTGGCCTCCTCGGGCACTGCATGCATGTGGTACACCCAAATATATTCAGGCAAAACACTCATACACATGAGAGTAAGTCTTTAAAAATAATGCACATGGGGACATTCAGATGATGGCTGTTTAAAGTAGATGGACAAATTTAAGTGTCCAAAGACCAACACCTTCACAGTGTCTAGTGTAATTGGCAATTAACTGTCTGGTTCTTTCCTTCATTCTGGGAGATTATAAAGAAGGCATATAAGCCATTACTATTTTTCCATAAGTACCATTTTCTTTGTGTGTTTAGAGAGAGAATGTGTGATGCAGGTGTGCATTTATACATGTTCACATGTGTATGGGTGCACATGTATGTGTGTATGTACATGCATGTATGTATATACACATGTGGACGCCAGAGGTTGACATTCGGTGTCTTCCTAGATCATTCTCCACCTTATTTTATGAGACAAGGACTTTCATGTGAAGCAAGAACTTGCAGATACACCTAGTCTTGCTCCTAGGATCCCAAGTCTCTACCTTGAAAATGCTGGAACTATAGGCAGGCTTCCATACCCAAATACCATTTTCTTCTCTTATATTTCTGCTCAGTGACCCTTCAGTACCTTCTCCATCAAGTTGGAACTTCCCTGTTGAGTTTCAGGGTCCTCCATCTACCCTTTTTCTATTTTTTCCTTCCTTCCTTCCTGCCTTCCTCCTTCCTTCCTGCCTTCCTTCCTTTCATGGTACTGGAAACTGAAGTAGGACTTCATGCAAACACATTCTATACTGAGCTTCATCCCAAGTCTTCTTTTAACATTTTATTTTGAGACAGGGCATCACTACATTGCCTGGGATAGACTTGAACTCACTCTGTAGCCCAGGTAGACTTTGAACTTGTGATCTTCCTCCCTCAGCCTCCCAATTAGCTGGGATTGTAGGCATGCACCACAAGACCCATGCCCATTCATCTTTCTTCACATCCACAATGTATTAAGTTCTCTAGAAGACAAAGGCCTTACAGGTTTACACATTATTTGAGGGGGTTTCATAGCCTAAGAAAGCAAAGTTGCCAGAAGAAAGTGACTACCTCAAAAGCTCAGAGGAAAGACAGCAGTGAGGAGCTGGGTGAGTTGCATGTTTCAAGTAACAGAAAGAGTGTAGAATCAATGCATCCCATGAACTCTCACCCCGTGCCTCTGACAGTCTAACTCTACTGAGGTGAACTGCACCACTGAATTTTTATTAACCTTTCTCCTCATTATGAAAGGATAACTTTGTGTCTTACTTTTCTAAGTTTTACCCTGGAGCTTAGATACAGAGACTTGATTTTTATAGAAAACATGGAATAAAAGTATAAAAAGAATTCTTCAAGCATTAATTATCCACCCAGGGGACAGTTATGATATTGGTCTAAGTTTCTGGCTTCTTTTATTAAAGCCTGGTTGACATAACAATATTGCATATATCATTAACATGGTATGTTAAATGAATAATTTTACCATAGGCTTAAATTCTTTATAATTTTTGGTGTTTACATAAATATTCCATCTGAAGGATACACTGGATATGCTGAAGTTTATTTGATTAATGTTGTGACTGGTAACATTTTATCTAAAGCTTGAACCAATTATTAGCTCACACCCTAAGATAAATTCTCCCAAAATTAAAATTACAAATCCAAGTGGTATGAACGCTTTTAAGGCAATATATAGCACGAAGCAGTCTTCAGGGAACATTTGATCCTTTAAACTTCCCCCAGCTGACTGCAGTTTTTCACTTTTAGCCTCTATAGCAGACAATGAACTACTTGCCAGATGAGCTATGATGTCTAGGGCTAAAGGAAGGTAGTATTCTATGCTGTGTGACACTATTCCTGGGGAGAAGTGAACAAATGTCTACTCACCCCAGATAGGGAACCAATGAGAGAGAAAAGTAAGAATTCCTCCTAAATCTCACTTGGTGAACCAATGAGTTTTATTGGGATTACTTACAGGAGTATGGGTGAGAGGTTACTTACGGGAACAGAAAGAAATGACTCAAAAACAGTCACATCACCAAAAGCCCACCCCAGAATGGGTGACAAAAGCTGAAAACCTGCCATTGCTACAGCTGTGCAGAGTCATGGGGATGAGAGTTCATGGGCTATGTTGATTCCACACTTCTTACTTGTAACATGTAACTCACCTAGAGTTATAGTAGGAGTGAACTCTTGTTGAAGGAGCCAGTTTGTGGTCAAATCAAAGACTGGGACAGCTCTCAAGCACAACTCAAAGGCAGTGCAACAGATTGGAGAGTGTCTCAGGCAGCTCCAGTGCTCCGAACCCGTTCTGGGCAACTTAGCTGTTCTCCTGTTTCTTCTAGGCAGCTGGGCTGGTCTCGGCCTCTTCCAGGAAGCACGGCTGCTTTCAGTTTTCAGAGGGTTTGGCTAGTCTCAGCTTCTTCCAGGCGGCTCAGCTGGTCCGAGAGTGTGTCTTGGCAGTCTTTACTGCTTATACATACTTGGGGGAAGGAGAGGCCTAGTGTAGCTTGTCAGTTCCAGGGACTTTCTGAAGCTTTTGAGTTGTTTACTTCTCAAGTCTAATGAGTTTCCCTGGAGGATGGAAAGTTTCACATCTCTTTAGAACATCCTATGTCTTATCGAGCTTCCCTCCAAGAAGAAGGGTATTCTTGGAGGAAATTGCTACACTACAGCTGTAAGAATGTAATAGCCACATGATGGCCATATCCGTATGATAAATTCATATGTTGGGAGAGGCAGATTTGAAATTTAACCAGGATGGAAGAATTAGTGGGAACGTGTCTTTTAGTTAGCAGCCACCTTTGACCCTATTTCTGGTACCAACTGCCTAGAAAGGCAGGGAAGGGGGTTTTTCCTCTACCACACATATCTTTTCCAATACTAATTGATACCAATTGAGGGCCAAACAGTTTGAGTCTATGTTAACACAATGTGTCATTAGCACAAACCCCATGGGTAGAAGGTTCAGATTGCCCCACTTCAGACGCCAGTCACAACCTGTACCACTGTAAATTTAAGGGTTTCCTTATCCCTTCTCAGTTTCAATAATTCCCTAGAACACTCTGAAGGCCCAAGGAAATGTCTTTATCTACTGTTACCAGAGTGCTATGAATGACACTGCTCATGCGGAGGTCTGGGGAAGAGGAGGCAAAGTTCCATGCCCTCTGTGATCATGCCACCCTCCCCATACCTTGATGTGTCCTCAACCCCAAAGCTCCTTGAGCCCTGCCATTGAGGCATTTTTAATGGAGGTTTCATTGTGCCGGCAGGACTGAAGAAATCATTGGCCATCAGTGATTACGTCAATCACCAGCCCTCATCTCTGACCTCGAGGGGCTGAAAATTCCAGCTCTCTAATTATAACTGGTGACTAGTTCAATCCTAATAGTATCTAGGATCCCTGCCGCCATGCACCTCATTAACGAGCAAAACACAGCAAATTCTAAGAGTCTATGGAGTGGGGTCAAAGATCAAACTTCATTTTGTATTATAACTCTGTTCCTACCCATTTTCTGTTCTTATTGTTGATATGGAGTTCTACTCACACTACTGCAAGGGTGGAATATAAGACCTGGCCCAAGCCAGTCAAGGCACAAAATCACAATTCTAGATGTAGAGATTACCCTGGGTGAATATATGGTCTCATCTGGCCCAGAGAGTCCCAGTGAGACTTAGATAAGAGATTCACACTAGGCAGAGGGGCTTAGGATGCCCTGCCCCTCGATGAGGATCTGTTGACAGTTAATGGTTGTTTGGGGAGGAGAGACATTTTCTTCACTGGTGCAGCCACTGGCAAGTGCCCATGTAAACAACCCCTACAGTGTAACCAACAGTAAGTAAACTCATTACTCCTCACAAAAAAAGAAAAGATGTGAAAGTAGTAGGGAAACAGGTTGAAAAGAGAGAGTGGGAGGGAGACGGGGATAAGAGATAATAGGGGGAATATGATCAGAGTACATTATGTATGTATGAAAATGGTATACCGAGGCAGGGCGTGGTAGCACACACCTTTAATCCCAGCACAAGGGAGGCAAAGGCAGGTGGATCTCTGTGAGTTCAAGGCGAGCCTGGTCTACATAGCAAGTTCCAGGCCAGCTGGGGCTACGGGGAGATCCTATTTCAAAAAGATCAAAAAAAAAAAAAGATATAATGAAAGCCGTTGTTGTGAAATTAGTAAGTGATAATAACAAAGGGGAGAAGCTGAAATGATTCCAAACGCGAGTCGGCACAGCCATAGCTTGCTACAAGAGAGCATAAGAAGAAATCAAGATGGAGAACATGTCAAAAAGCACGCTGGGTCTCCGCACACTAACCAGATCCCACGTTGTCTTCTCGGTCACATAAAAATTGCAATTTTCCATGACTAGCTTGAGTCCCATTTTCAGTAGTAAAAATCAAAAGACTCTTGATCAGCACGAAGTATTTATCAATGTTCATAATCCTAGAAAGAAGATCTGTGTCAGGAAACAGAACACATGGGGCAAGCCAGCACCAGGCTCACTCCAGAGATGGAACCAGCAGGATGGGAGCTGGGCCTGCACAGATGGAGGTACCTCTGTGCCTTTGGATAATTGCTGTCCTGGTTTGCTTCTCCATTGTGTGACAAAACACTCTGACCAATTCCAAAGAAAGAGTACTTACTTTACATCTCCTGGGTCACAGTTCATCACTGAGGGAGCCCAAGGTAGGAACTCGGGGCAGGAACCTGGAGGCAGGAGCTGAAGCACAGTTCACAGAGGAACTGGCTTGCTCTCCTGGCCCATGCTCAGCCTGTGCCGCGGACCGTCCCTCTTGGAGACCGGACACCGAGGGAGATCAGGGGTGAAGGCTCAGGAGAATTAGGATTCGGCGAATGACAGACAGACACAACTCGGGTTTGAATCTGCTGCAAATTTTACTAAAGCTTCATCTGAGGTTTTATAGGGTTACAGAAGGAAATTGGCAGGGTGACAATTTCAACTATACAAAACATTAGATTTCAATCACTATACAATTTTTAGATTGTCACATCATATTCTTAAGATTTTATATATGTTCTGTGGTCACAGCCGGCTGAACTCAATTCAAAGGTCACGGTGCCTTGTTTCATACAATTATGTTTGGCACTGCCTGCTTACAAGTTTGTGGTGATTGGTTAATAATGAAACTCTCATGAGAAAGTTTTTACCAGAGTGACAGAGAATCATGCACCTGTGAGACCCTAGCTTTTTCTTTCATAAGCTCATTGTTTTATCCGTATAAATGTTTTTGCTAAACTTTCCATGGTGGGTTCTAAATCTTTTTAAGATGTTATTCTTTTCATGCTTGGGAACTAAGCACCACGGGGGTCGACTTTGGGTTAAACATTCCATGAAGGGGAGTGTGTGCCACATGCGTCTCTGGGCATCATAATTCACCTGTTGATGTCCACCTTCGTAATATGCTCCTGTACAAGGTAGGGGGTCTAAGTAGACACCAGCTTTAGGGGTCCACCAACCACTCTTAAATTTATACTGTAAATACCCTAAAAATTACCTAGTGGGGATTGTCAATTTCTGTAATTCTTTTTCTCTAGAAACTCTGTTATGTTTATTTCTAATTAAGTTTTTACTTTCTCTAATTCATCATCTTTTTTCTGTATCATGAGCTCTTTCCGCTTGAGCTAATCCATAAAAGCCTCAACCCCCTTTTCAGGTTTTACTTTCTATTCTTTTATTACTTGAACCAGGGCTTGCATGACTGGGGGAGCGCTTGTACGGCTTCCATTGAAATTATTGATTCATTAAGGACATTTTCTGCTTTGGCCAGAGGTAAGAGATTACAGGAGAGCAGAATAATGAAAAGCACAAGAAGCAAGAAGCAGATAATAGTCCAGGTCAGAAAGCATTGTGTTTCTGGGTACCGATGTTCCAGGTCATAAAGCACAGGCTGACTGCCAGGAACCAGCCGAGGGCAAAGCTCCGAGAAGCACGCGTCCCTCTATCCACTGCTTTTACCACCGGCCTGTTATGGCTACACAGTGGCTTTTGCTGTGGCTGCTGCAAGCCTGCTTTCTTATACAATACAGAACAATCTGCCGAGAGATAGCACAGCCCACATCACTCAACAATCAAGAAAATATCCCCCACAGACATGGCCACAGGCCAATTCAATGGAGGAAATCCCTCATTTGAGGGTCCCTTAACCCAGGTGTGTCAAGTTGACACTAAAACTATTCAGCACGTTGGCCATCAGGCAAATACAATTCAAAGCCACAATGAAATACCCACATCCATTAGGACAACTATGATCAAAACCAGTCAATAATGGCATTGGTAAAAGGGTAAAACTCATTATAGGTAATGCTTAGCTAGAAATAAGAACTATGATTTGTTTGTAAAATTTTCACTCACCTCCTGAACTGGGGTGTGATGACTCTATATTATAATAATCTATACCCTGCATCACACATCTTCAGTCCCACCCCAATGACATCCTCCCAAAAGGTACATCTGTGAAATGCCAAAATCTATACCCTTCAGCCTATAATCTGCCTACAGATTATTCAGAGACCCCCTTCAAAAATAATTCCTGGATCAGTATGTCTGCAGTGGGCTCTGAGATTCTGCACTTCTTTTTCTAAATTATTTTCTATTTTTGTAAGATAAAAATGCATGTGGAGGTCAGAGGTCAACCTTGGGTGTTTTTCCTCGGGTGCTGTTCACCTTGTCTTTTAAAACAGATCTCTTACTGACCTGGAGCTCACCAAGCTGGCTAACCTGGCTGATGAGCAAGCCCCAAGACTCCACCTGTCTCTGCTTCTTGTCACTAGGATTCTAAGCATGCCATCACTCAGCTTTTCACACAAGTTCTAGGGTTCTAACTCAGGTGCTTATGTTTTCATGGCAGGCAATTTACCCACTGAACCATTTCCCCGGGCCCTGATTCTGCATTTCTAGCCTACACTCAAATGATGCAGATGGTATTGCCCTGGGAATGGCATCTTGAGTAGGACTGATAAAGATGGTTTGTGAATCACACTTGAAAAATACCTTCTAAACCCTCGATGTTACAGACTTTTCTATTATATCCCATACATCCAAGTGGGCTTCATGGCTTACTAATATTCCAAAGAAGATACTGATTTATCTATTATTACCCTCATTCAGAGCATACCCCTAAAAAGCCTCCCCTTAGCACACAAAGCAGAATCAAGATCTCCTGGAAACTCATTAGGAAACTCATCAGGCTTCTCTAAACCTAGTGCATCAGGAACAATCCACATTTGTTTGAACAAGTCCTGAAGGTGATTTTTACCCAACAGAGATAGAAAGCCTCTGGCCGGGGTGAAGGTGGTCTCTACTTGCGGCGTCCCTCGGCTCCTACCCATCCCTCCCTCCTTTCTCCTCGTCCACTGAGCCCCCGGGACTTCTAACTGCTGTTCATTTTACCCAGTGAAGCAGAGAAGAAAGATTTTAGTAAGAAAAGATGTCTTTCTGAGTGGGCACAGAATATCATTCAAGTTCTGGAGCCTAAAAGAGGAGGCACCTATAACCAGCCCTGTGTGGGCTTTGGATGCACCTGCTATACTGCTGCACAGAGACCTGGACACCCAGTGCTGTCCCTGTAAAGAAGCAGGCTCAGTCTCAGGAAGCCCAGAGAGCTAAGTTCTGTTCTCTCTCTCTCTCTCTCTCTCTCTCTCTCTCTCTCTCTCTCTCTCGTGTGTGTGTTCATGTGGGTGTACTTACAGTGTACAGATGTACCCAGCATCATGTGTGCACACATGTGAAGCCTAGAAGATAACCTAGGGTGTCGCTCCGCCTCGGGTGATCCACCTTGTTCCTTTCAGACAGGATCTCTCACTGACTTGAAGTTGGAGGAATAGACTAAACTGGCTGACAGTGAGTCCCAGGGATCCTCCTGTGTCCACCTCCACTCCACGATACTAGAATGACAAGATATGCCACCACACTCATGAGTTCTGGAGTTTAACATGAGTTCTGGAGACTGAACTCTGGCTCTCATGCTTGTGCAGCAAACACTTTACCAGCTGAGCCATCTCCCCAGCCAGGTCTGTGTTTTGTAAATTCACCTACACTCTGCACTCAGGGGAAGTTGCTCTGCAGGAATAGGAACTCAAGCAAAGGGAACCTCATGCTAGGTGAAGCTGAGCCAATACCCCAGACTCAGCACACAGGACAGGGGACCTGGGCACAAGCCAGTCCCCCTGGTACTGAGCTTGAGCTTCAGAACTGAGGGAAGGCTGCACTGGCCTTTGGCTGGCAGGAATACTTCACTGTGGTGTCCCCAGCACCTCGAACATTCGTATACATGCTAGAAACACAAATACTCTTCAGAGCACCACCTTCATTCTCAGAGTGATCCAGCCAGGATCTTCATTTAACTCACAAGAAAACTGAAGCTTAGAATGTTAAGTGCCCTCCCAACACCCCACACACACACCACATGACCAGCTCAGGACAGAGTCAGACTAGAATCCCTGGGTCTGCTGAGCCTTTGCTCCCACAAGGCATACCCAGCTAAGTCCACCATAATCAAGTCGTGATGCTTTTCTCTCCTGAATGCAGAATCTAGCCAAGGAAAAAGGCCTCAGAAACGAATCAATCATTTCAATCCTAAATTTTCTCTAATCACCTGAGGGGGGCATAATCTCCACCTCTAGTCTGGTAAATATTGCTGAAAGAATTGCAAGGCATCTAGCTGAAGATGTCAGGTATAGCTCATAATTCAATTTTCTAAACCATAGTCAAGTGTGAAGAGACAGTCAAAACAGAACATGTGATTGGAGGTTTATTTCCTACAAGCATTCACTAATTAGTGAGAAGGGGCGGGGTTGACAATCTCCATGGCTTGTTTGTTTCCTTGGGTGTTATGAGAAAAGAATGTTATTTTCTACAAGGCCAAACAGGCATAAGAAGAAAGCAAAACCATTCTTAATTTTTAAAAAAAATTTTTGAATACGTATAAATATTGATCTGATTCTACACAAGTGCCTGGAAATAAAATGATTTTCTAAAACTATCTGAATGCATACTGTGCATGTCCCTGAGGTAAGAGAATAGTATATTAAGAAAACCAGGGGATTATAGCATTCTTTACACTTATTGTGTATGTGTGCACATGTGTGCTACAGTGCACATATTGCAATTAGAGGACAACATGCAGAAACTGGTTCTCCTTTCCACCTTGTGAATCCTGGGGATTTAACTTAGGCACTCAGGCTTGGTAGCAAGTACCCTGATGAGCCATCTCTCCAGTCTAAGAGTATAGGAGATTTTTTGAAAGGAACAGTGTGCAGCTTACTAGCTCAGCTATAGTATCACAGAACAAAGATTTCTAGACTTCTCTCCCAGTGTTAGGAGGATACCCGGTGCAGCAAGAATGTCACCCCAGATACAGTAAAAACATGTAAAGGTCAAAGAAACTCAAGGAATTTACTACAGAAAAAAGAAAAGGGATTCTATCCAACAATAGTAAAAAGCTCTATGGTAATAATATCATTATCAATACTGTTCTATTATAGGACTAGGGATATGGCTCCATTGGTAGAGTGCTTTCCTAGTATGCACAAATCCCCCTGGGTTGATCTCCAGTATAGCACAAACTGGGCTTAATGGTGCACACCTGTAATTCCAGCACTAGAGAGGTTGGGGCAGGAGGATAAGGAACTCAAGGTCATCCTCAGCTCATAGCCAGTTTGAGTCACAGAGAATTTAAGTAATTTCTCCAAAGTCCCATATCTAATGAGAGGCTGCAGTCTGTACTCAAAGTCACCCCACAATCACCTACATTGCATAGAATAGACAGATATTCAGAGACAGTTTGTCTTGGGTAAGTGTGAACCCAGTTCACTCCAGTAAGGATTGAATGCAGGGATGTTGACAGAGAACATTGGAGGTTATAAAGAAAGAAGCTGGGGTGATTTTTGTCCACTGCAGGAGTTTTCACTATCTGGAAGTACAACCCAGCTTCCCTGCGTGTGCAGAGCACACGTGACAACAATCGCATAGGCAGCTGTCTCGTCTCCATTGAAACCTTGTTTGCTGAAGAGAAGGTGACAAGAATGGCTAGAAGCAGGCCACAGGGACCATAGATGAGATTCTGGCTGGGACTCTCCCTTCTACTCACTCTGCCTGCTCAGCAGGCCCATACATCACTTTTCCCTCAGACTGTTAATTAGAGAGACACCCGCCGCCCTGACACAACATGGTAATTATGAAAACAGAGCACTGTGCACAACATAACATGAAAATGAACTGACATGCATCCAATTAATTAAACGTTCACAGCTCCAATCGGTTTTAATTAGAGAAGCTATCCTTTTCACTCTCCTCTTGATCAATAAATGAGCTTTGTGCTACATACATATTTTTTAATCAATTAGCAAACAGGAAAAAAAAAAGCCTATTGCTGATGGAATTGTGGATGCTTCCATTAGCCACACCCGTGTGCACCGTCCATTTTTATTCTCAGCTGAGTTTACAAACAACATTGAATTGAAGGCTCTTCAACTTGTTTCTAGGTTATAAAGGAAAGAAAGGTAAAAGAGCTGGGAAATGACAGCTGCATAGTGTGTCTGTCATTCGTGGTTATGGATCTGGAAATTCATTGAAGACCAGAAATTAAGACTCACGGTATATGTCAGCAGGGAGCTGAAAGCTGTGCGTATGGTCAGTACACAAGCCTGCGTACTCTGGACCAAAGAACAGCTCTCTTTCCCAGGGAATGGCATGATCCTGGACCGAGCCCACAGCCTCTGGAGGGATCAATGAGAATCACGTAATGGGGACTCTAGCCAAGGCCTTCAAATCAGTCATCTCAGCTGAGACATCCGTGGAGTTCTGCACACAACAGCCAGATCAGCCCACGTACCATGTAAGCAGCACCACTCAGCTGATGCTTCCAGCAGACTGCGAAGCACTCAGTTTCTGTCCAGTCTACAGGTGGGATTTAAAATTCCAACATCAGAACAGAGAAAAAGTCATAAGAATGAGATAAGCAAAAGTTCAGTCTCCAGGTTGTCCAAAGGCTCTGACATGATCTGTAGAAGGGATCCGGCAGCTCAGGAGACGGCCATAAAACCAGATGAACAAGTAAAGGAATTCACTGTCTACACCTGAAAAACACTATCCAGAGCCTGAGGAGATGGCTCGGTTGGGAAAGAACTTGCCTTTAGAGCATAAGGACCTGTGTTCTATCCCCAAAACCCATGTAAAAAGACAAGAGGGCTGTATGGACCCCCGCTCTGGGGACAGGCATCAGGCGGATCACTGGGCTTGCTGACCAGCCTGCTTAGCCTACTTGGAGAAGTCCCAAGTAAATGAAAATCCCTGTCTCAAACAAAAACTGGAAGATACCTGAAGAATGGCACTTGAGGTTGTCCTCTAGTTGCCACAACACACACACACACACACACGCACACACACACACACACACACATGCAAACACACACACACACACCTCTATTCTGGTAGTAATGAAAGAACAAAAAAGGTAGAAGCTTCGTACTGCATTACCAGGTGCTGCGAAGGGAAGGGTGCAAGGGAAGACTAACGTGTGGCCATTGTAGCATCCTGTGTTTGGCAGGCTTACATAAGGAATCTCAGAACCCTTTCATACCGGTTCCAAAACCCACTGAAGAATCCTATTATTTAGGTTGAGTTTAGAAGCACGTAACAGACTTTGACTCATATAACCAAAAGTCAAGAAGGCCGAAAAGAAGGCAGATTTTAGAATTGGTTGAGTCACTGGCTCAATGAAATCACCAATAGTCTTTTTCTCTCTGCCTTTCTTTCATCCTCAAAGTTGACTTCACCTTTCCCCCAGTTGTTTGCCTTATGTTCTGACTCAATCACCAGCCCACGGAAGAATGTGGCATACCATGCCATAGACTCACATCCAGGCTGGACCGAGTATTGCAGAATCATAGTGCTTCTAGTGGAAATAAGATTCTCCACTGTAGAGCTAGGAAGATAACTCAGCTGATAAAGTGCTTTCTGCACAATCACAGGAACCAGAATTTGATTCCCAGACAAACATTTAAAAGCCTGTCATGGTGACACGTGCTAGGGAGGTGGAAACAGGCAGGTCCTCCAGCCTCACTGGCCAGTCTAGTCTGCTTAGTGAGACCAGTGAAAGACTCTGTTTCAGAAAAAGGTGGACACCAACTCTGGAGTATATCTGAGATTGATTATTTCTGGCCTCCACGTGTGTGCACAATACACATGAACACACATACACACACACACACACACACACACACACACACACACATCCTTCACAGTATCTTGTTTGGTACCCAAAACCCAGTTACTCATCAAATTGGACTAGAGGTGAAAATATCTTGGTTGTTCTCGGACTGGGGTTCTCAGTTTCAACAGTGTTGCGATTACAGGTGTGCACCACCATAACCAGTTTATAAAAAGCTAGAGATGGAATCCAAGACTTCTTCATATCCATAGGCAGGAGGATCAGAAGTTCAAGGCCACCCTCAGGTACATAGTGAATTTGAGGCCATCATTGGTTATATGAGATTGCCTTAAAAAAAATGAAGCACCATCTCTTTTTGCTGCTCACATCACATAGTTTCATGATAACTCCTAAATGTCTTAAGTCACTTTGGCTGTAGACCAAGAGCCCAGTTGAATGACAACATTTGGAGCGCTCAACATGAGTCAGGGGACAGGGATGACTTCTCAAGAGTCAAGAGAAGTCACTGTTTTCTGGAGAGATCCAGAAATGTCACCTCTGATTAATGTCCACAGGCAATAAAACCTCTGTCATATATGACTGATAGAACGACAGCACCCATCAGCTTCATGAACACAGACCCACAGACCCCCCCACCCCAATGCACACATAACACTGTCACTGTCCATGGACATTGGCCAAGGAAACTTTCCCAGGATTGGTCTTTCTAGAGACCCCAGGGAAAGAAAGAACTTTGATGGAGATAGAATCCTTTTCAAAAGAAGAGTAGAATGCCCTTGAATACAAGTGTGTTCCTGACAAATCACATCTTTATTTCTTTCTTTCTGGGAAGTTTCAGAGGCCTTTAAGCTATTAAAAAAGAAAAGTAGACTGGAGACATGGCTCAGTCAGTAAAGTGCTTCCTTTGAAAGCATGAGGATCTGCATTCAGTTCCCAGAACCTATGTAAAAAGCCAGTGCAGCATTGCATACCTGTAATCCCAATGCTAGGGAGGCACAGTGATGCAGATATCTGGGGATTTCTGGCCAGTCAGCCTGGCAAAACTCCAAGCCAATGAGAGGTCCTGACTCAAACAAAATGGGGAAGGTACCTGAGGAGTGACACCTAAGGACTGTCCTCTGACTTCCACAGAGTGCTCTCCCCCTCACACAAATATATAAATTAATACAATTTTTTATAAATGTGATGACATGATATATTAAGCAAGAGCTGTCTGAACATTCAAATACAAACACTGGAAATTTAATTATCTACAAAAATAGTTTTAGGACCATGTGATACCTACTGATATTGAGTTCACATGTTTTAGTTAAAAGTGTATACTGTGCAAATTATTTAAATATTCAAAGTATCTGGATTGGATTAGTTGTAAAAGGAAAAAAAGTGTGGAAACTCTGGTTTGATTTATTCCTTCAGGGGTACCCTCCCAACACAGGGTCACCATCTGTCCATGAGAGCCATTTCTGCTACACTGTCCCAGGAGTCACTGGCCCTGAGCAAAAGGAAGCCAGAAGTGGATCCTTGCGGGCTGTCTGTGAAGGGAGATATACTACACAGTCTGTTTTGAGGAAGAGCCAGACTCGGGGTCTCCTGAGGCCTAGGAATTGTCTGGACATGTTTCTGCTTTGGGGCAATGCCAGCAATCAGAAATGGTTCCACTCTGCCTCCCACTTTCCCCATCCTCCTCTCTGTCTCTTTCGGTGCTACTCAGGACATCGAAAGGTGGTGACATCAAAGCTTGAGTGTGGACAATGCACCTTGGCTATTGTGCATTCTTTGCAACGAGCAAAGCATAATTCTGAGGCAAAACTAGGTTCTAATGATTTAAACACAGGCCTGCAGACCATGTCCCCCATCAGACTATATAGTCTGTCAGTTACACACCATTCCAGATTTCTGCTGCAGTAACCACAGGTCTTTCTAGTTATTGGTAAAGTTATTAGGTATTATACCCTTATGACACATGCAAACGAGCAGCTGAAAAGGATTCTACAAGGTTGTCCTGCCACAAACTGGCAAAGTCAGTCCTCTAGAATAGACAGTGGCCTTCATGCCTCTGATCAGCTTTAGACAAAGACAGATAAAGCCAGGCAGCACTGAGGTGTCATTGACCATACGGACCATCCCTCATTTTTGCCAAAGTTAAGGCATGCACTGCCATGAAACTCAACAGAGGACGGTTCTGGCCATGGACACAGAGATCACAGTTCTTTATCACTCAAGGAACTAATGACAACAGATAATGCAACATCTGTGTATGAATTAGCAGTGAAGACATCCCTCTCAGGGAGAGAGGGCAACAGGACATTGGAATTGTCTCCATTCTGGTCATCATCTTTCCATCTGCACTTCCTGCAACTCACCCAGCCACAAAGAGGACATCCCACAGAAAGTTTGGGGTAGCACAATTCTGTTTATACAGCAGCATCACTGACTCAACTTCAAAGAAAAAAATGACCCCCACTGATTAATGTCACCTGAGCAGAAGAAGTAAAAAGGGAAGGAGAAATGAGTATACAAGAGCAAGGGCCCTAGTTCTGGTTTTGTGCACTGTTGGTCACTGTGATTTACAGTGGGCTATTCTGGTGAATCTCTTCCACTCCATAATGAGACATTTATGGAAGACTGCATAGAGCTTGCCTGTTTTATTGCCTCACAGCCCAGCAAGAAGATCCACAGAACAGTCCACTGACAAAGAATGTCTCCTTTATTTCTGAGACACTTAAAACCGTTCTTGAATGTGTTTCTTATGATTCTTAAGTTTCTTCCAGGTGACCAACAGGGTGTCTGACATGAACTGTAGTGTGTCTGCCTCTCCACCAGAGGGCACCCTGTGGTCACATTTCTCTCTACGTTGGGCCCTAGCTCCTCTCCTACTTTGAACAGAAGTATCAAGTGGAGAACATAGATGGTGTTTTTATTTTTGTTTTTGTTTTGTTTCAAATGGGCCTCCAGAGATGACGTCACACTCTCACCCTACATAATGCTTTGCTTTGAGTAACATCCTTTACCCACGCTGTTGTGAACTCTAACCAAAACACAATTCTCTCTGAACATTGTTCTTTCATTATGACAGCTGTTCCTGTTTGCAAACTGTCCTTTCAGAACAACACACTATTCATATCTCCACGACTGCAGGATGTGGGGGATGATGAGGGGAAAGAAGAGAATTTCTCCCCAGCTCATCAGGGATTAGTTCTGACGAGACTGTCATATCTATTTCCCAGCCCCAATCTCCCCCAGCCTCTCATATGCTGTTTAGCCCATGCCTTCCCACACCTCTTCCTCCAGTGAAAGAACGATGACATCTAACAATCTAGGTTACCAAGAACTTCCAGCTTCACTAAAGGATGATTAGAATTGGTCATCATGTGACCCAAAGTTCAATTGGCAAGCCAGATGACTGTGAGTTAGATGATCTATACCCATGAACTTGGTTTTGTTCACATAAAATTTACTGGTCCATCAAAATAGATGGTTGTGACCTCTCGTGCCCCAGCCATCACTTTCTTTGACTTCTCTCCAAATCACAACATCATCTTTTTGCTTTTGATTGAGACAGGGTCTCATATAGCCTAGTCTGGCTTCCAACTGGCTTACAGTAAGCTTTATTGCATTTGATTTATTTTAAGTGCAAGAAAGATGGGGCACATGTGTACCACAGTACATGTGTGGAGGTCAGAGGACAACTTGCAGGAGTCAGTTCTTCCCTTTTACTATGTGGATCCCTTGGATCAAATTCAAGTGGTCAGGCTTGGCAGCAGGTGCCTTTCCCCACTGAGCCATCTCACCAGCCCGAGTCTGACTGATGACCTTGAACTTGATTCTTCTACCCACACATTCTGGGTGTTAGGATTACTGGAACGCATCACAACACATGGTTTATACAGTTCTGGGGTCGGAGCCCAGGGCTCAAGCACTCTACCAACTGAGCCACATCCCAAGCCCTTGACACCATCCTTTTGATAGTGTCTTCATGCAAAGATCTTGACATTTTCTTCAATCCTTCCACTGCATTATCTCACAGGAATCTCACAAATAAAGGAGGTACACGTGAGCACTTCCCATTCATGCAGACAAAGCTGGTAGCCTGCTCTGTCTTCCCATATTTGGCACATTCCTTCACTCTAGATATTTTGCTGTATTATAATTGATTTCTCCTTTATCAAGTTCTACCACTGTGTGTTCCCCTGAAAGCAGAGACCAGAGCTAACATAACAACTGAGATGGATCTTAACAGTTGTACCTCTTCAGTGCTTTGCAAGGTTCCTGACATACAGTGTTTAGCAAATATTTGTTCATTTAGATTACTTCGCCCATTTGAAGGATAAAGCACACAAAGTGACTAATGCTGCATGCTACATTCACCGTTTGAAGTGAATAAATGAAGGGCATAGGCTAGTACCCACAGGGTCGATGAATAAACAAAGGGAAGATACGCATTGTGCTCTGACTCTGGCCAAGCAGTCTGATAAATATGGCAGAGAGTTACCCAAGTAAAATAGCAAGACGAGATCTAGAGACCCAGACCCCCCCCCATCACACACACACACACACAAACACACACACACACACACAGGCTTTAAAAATATCCGTGCCATATGGGCAAAAGGAATGGCTAGAAGAGAAATGTGGACACCCCCTGAAGTGAGTCGAAAGCCAAGAGACAGGAGCAGGAGGGTGAGGAAGGACATAATGGACAATAGGAAACTAGAACCTCAACTTAAAATTCACACAGTTATGGGCTGGGGAGATAGCTTGGTTACTAAAGTGCTTGCCTTGCCTCAAGTTCAGTCCCTAGAACCCAGGTTAAAAAAGCCAGGTGTGATGGTGCATGTTTGTAATCCCAGAGCTGGGGAGGTGAAGACGGCTGGATCCCTGGGGCTTGTTGGCCACTCAGCACAGCCTACTCTGCTAGTTCCAGGCAGCAAGAGACCCTATCCCCAAAGGGGAGAAAAGAAAAGTGCACATAATACCTAAACCAAGGTTGTTCCTTGACCTCCACATACACTTGTGTACACACAGTTTATATAGTTAGGAGAAAATGAAGGGGCGTGCACAAAGTCTGTGTGTATCCAGAGAACAGGATCAGGAAACCAGACGGCCTTTCCCACGCCCTGCGCCTGTTTAACAAAGGGGGGTTTGAGCTTGAGACGGGAGGGAGGGCTGTCTTCATTCAGTCCAGACCCATTTCCTGTCTCATCTGAACCCCACCCCCACCGCACTTCTTTTTACGACTGAGTCCCTAATTTAAATCAGGTTTTATCCTATCATACAATTTTATAGCACTCAGAGCTTCTACTTCACAGCAAAAAATCCTAATTATATATGTATATGCAGCTATTTTTTGTCTATTGCCTTAACCCCCTTCAAGGCTGGAACGTCTGAGAGCAAGACTCTGAAATCTGCTTTTTTAGTGCTGAATTCCCTGAAATGAAGCTGTAGTAAGTGATTAGTAAGCATCAAAATTTGGGCCGTCAGGGGCTAGAAAGATGGTTGGTGAAGAATAGTTGTTCTCGATGCTCTTCCGGAGTCTGATTCACAGCACCCACGTCAGGCAGCAAATTCCTGTAACTCCAGGAGACCTGACACCATCTTCTGGCCTCCACAGCCACCTGCACATTTGTGCACATACATACAGACATGCACATGAATAGAAATTAAACATGAAAAGTGTGGGCAGTTTGTCCCCTCAGTGGCAGGGCCACTTTCCAGACCAGGGCTGCTGTGGCTGCTGCCCCAGTTTAACCCAAAGTCAAATGAGGACGCAAGAGACAGGTGGCAAGGTCAGCTCAGGCTGCAACTTTGGGCCTCAGTGGCCGGAAGTCAGAGCAGAGGGGAATGTCAGATTTCCATTTGAAACGTGCGACTACCACATTTGAGCAGCAGACCCTGACGCTGGTGTGCATAGCTACATCCCTTTCTTGCTGCCTCTCATTCGATATGGAAGATGCATTTCCTTTCAAACAAACTTGTTCTGGTGCACGTCAGTCTCCTACCAAGGCTTCCCCAAGAACAGCAGTGCAAGTACCTGTCTCTCAGATGAATGGCTTTGTCTGAGCGAAGTCAGTCCCAAGCCCTGCCGCGGGTCTACAGTGGTTACTTCAAACGAGCTGAGAGCTGAAGCAGCTGAATCTCAGAAAGGACAAAGGGATAGTCACACAACCAAAAGCCCACATGAGAGAACCTACCAAGGAAAGCCCCTTATCTCGGCTAACACTGGAGCACTCGCTTTCACCAGAAGTTCCGCTAAACATTCCCTTTCCCATCCCTGTTAATCTCACCAGCTCCATGGCATAGGCATGCTACCAGTCCCAGTTTACAGAACATGAGTCACAAATGAGTTACAGAACCAGCTCGGTGTTCTCCAGCTTGAAACCAGACTTCTAGCCTAAACTCCTTCCCTTCACACTCTCCTCACAGCTACTGAGATGGGTTTTTCTCCCCCAAACGTCACTTATTCAGTGACAAACTCCATCAACAGTGGACCATGTGGAGGAAAGCTGACCTGGGAGAGGTATTCCACCTGGAGGACCCTATCTTCCTAAACACTACAAATGTTGTCTCCAGCATCGCACACACACACACACACACACACACACACACAAATACACATATATACATATAAACATACACATATACACATACATACACACATAAATATATATTCATATATACATATACACACATGCACGTGCATGTACACACATATATACACAAATACATGTACACACATACATACATGTACACCTTTATATATATGTATATATATGCACATACACACATGTTCCTAGGTCTACCTTCTCTCTTATCGTCCCATTCACAACAATAAGACCCTCCCCACCCCCACAGGAGAGTCCAACCCAGGCTTCTCATAATTAACTGTCCCAGTCATTTTGCCATTGAACTCGAGCTCAGATGCTTTTCCAAGGGCATATAACAAGAACAGTGACTGTGAGTGCAGAGCCCACTCTATGAGGTGGGTGTCTCCTGCAAAGTTCACACATTTTATTTCAGCCAAATCTGCAGAGATGTTTCTATCAGGCCTGCACCAACTTGTGTCTAAACTTCCAGTGTGATCACCTGGCACCCTGCTCTGGACCAGCATTCCTGCTGTTCTGACAGACCTTTCACTGGCTGCCCAGGGCTCATGCACTCAAGCTGAAGCTTAGGGGGAGAAGAAGCCTGGTACATGAAGGCTGTCAGTATATGTGTTCCCTTTGTTTGTTGGCTTGCCTATTTGTGCTAGGGCTCAAACTCACAGTCTTAACCATTTAAAAACACTGAACCCCACACAGCCCTAGTTATTTGTCTCTTGACCTCTCCTGGCTCCAGCCCTCTGAGTATCTACTATAGGCCTTACTTACTCTTTTTATTACTTGATCCTTAAAGCCACTCATGAAGTGGTTTTCTTTGCACCCGATTAATAGATAAAATGGGATCCAGAAAAATCCAATAACTTCCTGCAAGGTGCAAAGGATCTGGGGTCAGTTATATTTAGCATTCTACTAGGATGCTGTGGTGGTTAGGGTTTTCTTAAGTTTTTATTTTCAATTATGTGTATATGGGGGACAGTGTGCATGTGAATACAGGTGTCCATGTAAGCCAGAAGAGGGTTACATAAAGTTATGAGTCACCTGATGTGAGTATTGAGGTTTGGGTCCTCCAGAACAGTGCAAGTACTCTTAACCACTGAGTTACTGCCTCAGCCCCTGATGGTAGTTTTAACTTGCCACAAACTAGAGTCATCTGTGAAGGAAGTCTCAATTGAGCATGCCTGTGAGGGGTTTTCTTGATTGTTCATTGACTCAGCCTACTAAGCAGCACCATTCCCTAGGCTGGACCCAGGGCTATATAAGATAGAGAAAGCTAGCTGAGCAGCAAGCAGGCAGCAAGGCTACATTTATTTCTCTCTGCTCTTGACTATGGATGTTTCATGGTTAGCTTCTTTGAGTTCCTGCCTTGACCTCCCCTCAGTGATCAACTGTAATCTGCAATTGTAAGCCAAATAAACTCTTCCCCTAAATTGCTTTCAGTCAGGGTTTTATATCACTCCAATGGAAATAAAACTAGAACAGCTGTCTTACACCCTCTCTGTGTAAGACTTCTGGCTTACAAGTTCTTGGCTCTTACCTTCTCACACAGTCCTGGCTAGAAGATCGATAAGGGAGCCATTTATATTCAGGGGATAGGAGAGGCTGCATATGATGTACAAGCAAACATTTGCATTCTCATCTATGATTAGAGATCTGTTCCCAGCTCTGCTGGTGCTTGCTGTATAATTGTGCCCACAAATCCAGTTTGATTGGCCCCTACACCTATTTGTTCTCTGTATTACAATTGCTTAGACACATTGAACTAACCAAACTTATAAATGGCAAATTAAACAAGAGGCGAATGTGCTGGCTGGCATATGGACTATATTGATCCAGTCAGGGCAACACAGAGTACAAAACAGGTCTTTTAACGTGAGACCAAACTTTCCTAAACTATTGACGGTTTCCCCAAGGCCTTTCAATAATCATGCATCTATTCTGGCTTTTGAATTGCCTAACCTTTGGGTGGTGAAATCACAGCGTGTCATTTTAATCTCTTTCTAATGGACGAGAGTTCAGTTCAAATAAATATGAGTGCTGGAGGCAGGAGGCAAGAAAGGTAGCAAGTAGCTTGCAAAGTCACATTGGTCCCCCAGAAGTTTGCATCACATTGCCTGTCAAAACCCACAGGAGCTTCTGTTGATCTCCTCTGTAAAATACAGTCAGAAACAGCAGCATCTCCTGGGAAATTTCTGGAGGACAGGAGAGATCACACTAGGACCTGAGTTCAGATCTCCAGCACCCATACAAAAAGCCAGGCATGGCAGTGCATACACTGGGGAGGAAAACAGGAAGATCCCTGGAGATCACAAGCCAGCCATCTTGCCAAATCAGTGAGGTCTAGGTTCAATGAGAGACCTTGTCTCAAAAATAAAGTAGAGACCGGCGGGTGAGATGGCTCAGCAGGTAAAAGCACTTGCCCTCAACCCAAAGGAGAAGAGAACTGACTTCCACAAGCTCTCCTCTGGACTCCATATGCAAAGAGGGGCCTGCTCCCACTCACAAAAAGTAAAAATGGTAAGGCAGAGAGCAGATGAGGACAATGCCCCTTGCTAACATCTAACCTGAACACACATGCACCCACACAGGAACATGTATAACACATACACGCACACAAAAGAAAACTGGTAGAGCCAGGCATGATGGTTCATGCCTTGAATTCCAGCACTTGGGAAGCAAAAGCAGGCAGATCTCTGTGCGATGAAGGCCAGTCTGGTCTACATAGTAAGTTCCAGGCCAGCTGGGGCTAAAGGGAGACACTGTTTCAGAAAAAAATAGGAAGAAGGAAGGGAGGAAGGGATGGAGGGAGGGAGGGAAGGAAAATGTTAGAAATACAAATTTTCAGCCCTTTCTCTGGACATCTGCCTCTACATCACTGGAAACAGTGGCTTGTTTATAGAATCCACCTAATAAAACAGGCTGTGTGATAAGTGATTGGCACAGGGAGAGGGCTCTGAAGAAGAGGGAGGCCTACGGAGAACCAAATGGGCCCCATTGCTCACATGCTTCCCACTTACCCAGGGCTGGCTTCTGTTTCCCAGTACAGTGGCTCTAACTTGAGTGTGCATCTGAGGCATCTTAGGCACAGATCTCTGGACTTTACCTCTGAAGAGTTTCTGATTTTGCCAGTCTGGCTCAGGGTCAAGAAAACACAAGTTCCTAACAAAGTCACAGGTGATAACCATGCTGCTAGTGCAGGGACCTCTCTTACCAAACCTGTGCCTGGTGCCTGCGGAGATGTCTCAGTGGTTAGAGTGCATACTGCTCTTTCAGAGGACCCGCGTTCAATGCTCAGCACCCAGGTTGGGCACCTCATAACAGCCTGTAACTCCAGCTCCAGGGGATGCAGTGTCCTCTTCGGCCTCTGTGGGCACCTGCACTCATGTGCATATCACACAGAGACACATATATATAGTTAAAAATAAAGATAAAGCTTTAAAATGAAGTTTTTTTAAAAAGAAAGTGAGAAGAGAATCTGTGGGGCTGGAGCGATGGCTCAGCAGTTAAAAGCATTGACTGCTCTTGGAGAGGACCTGGGTCAATTCCCAACACCCACATGGTAGCTGACAACTGTCTGTAGCTCTAGTTCTAGGGGATCCAATGCCCTCTTCTGGCTTCCATGAGTGCTTTATGACACAAATGCACTTACATACATGCAGGCAAAACATTCATACACATAAAATAAAAGTAAATTAAAAATTTTTTAAATAAAAGAGAACCTGTGCTCAACAGGTAAGACTTCCTTTTCCACTTCCAGCCTCTATCTGACCTTGAATAGTATTTTTAAAGCCTTAGCTCTAAACTTTTCAAACCTTGGCTCAAAATAGTACTCATAGACTGGTCCAAAAATAACTAAAACCAGAATAAGAATGAATTCCTTCACAAGGTGAAGCTTCTACCTTGGCAATACTGCACTTACTTTCTTCAGTCAGAAAGCAGAAAAGGAGGGAGAGTCCAGTGTATTAGGAGAAGCTACGGGGAAATTTTTCTCTGCTGAGAGGTAGAAGAATTGGATTCTGAATGTCTGGCTCCTTTCTAGAAGGTGGCTCCAAAGTCATCAGGAACTTTGGAGGTTGCCCAGACGCTAGATGGCAGTCCTCAGTTAACATTAAGGTAATATGGACCACAGTTCCCTAAACGGTCTTCCTCCCTGAGTGATAACTACCAGGACAATAAAAAGTGAATGATGAATTTGATGGACCAACATAGGCTAGTTTTTCTCCTGGGAAACTTGGCATTGAAGAAATTCATTTAACAAATGCAGACCCTGGAACAATGACCCAAAACACGGTTGCATGCATTCCACTGAGTCTCCAAAGACAGAGCCCAAAGTTCCCACACTTAAATTAGAAAACATGGGGCCAACTGGCCATATACAAGACAATGGGGGCAGAATAGTAAATTTGTGCACCCAAAAACATCTGGGAGCAGTGGCTGGCTGAGTTATAAGGCAATGATGGTGAACTAAAAATAGATATGTATTGAAAGATGTTTTTTAAAAATTTAAATCCTGGGACTGGAGAGATGGCTCAGTAGTTAAGAGTACTGGCTACTCTTGCAGAGAATCCAGGTTTGATTCCCAACACCCAGTGCCAGTTACCAATCTCCTATAATGTCAGTTCCAGGGGATCCGATACCCCTTTCTGACCTTCTTGGGCATTGCACAACACAGGTGCACTCACATATATCATGCAAGCAATACAGTCATGCACATAAAATAAAATAAAATAATAAAGTTAATTTTTTAAAAAAATCCTAAACCAGAATCGTGACACGTTCCTGTAATCCCATGATTCAAAAAGCTAAAATAGAAGGATTGTGGGTTTGAAACTAGCCTGGGGTACAACAGACTGAAAATCTGTTGGGAGAGGGAGAGGGGGAGAAGGAGAGGCCCTAAATAAAATGGAAAGCTGTCTCAAAATATACTGTCTGGCTGGTAACAGGCATTGTTTTTCCCTGTCAAAAGTAGAGATCTCGCTTTGAGCTGTAAGGCTAAGGAGCAATAAGCATGTGTGAAATGAAGCTACCGTCACCACATCCCATCAGTATACAGTGGCCACTGGACACAAGACCATCCAGAAAACTCATCTTCATTCTCGGCTCAGCAGTCCTACCTCCCACCACAGTCACCTCCTGCCAAAGCTGCACATGAGCATAAGAGGGCTAAATATTTGCCCTCCCACAGTGTCAGAAAGTTAGTCACAATTCCTATAATTCTAATAAAAATGCGGTTCTCTGCAGGGATTGTCCGGATAATTGCTTCCATTTTCTTTGGCCATGTACACAGAACCCCTAAATGGTATAAGGTCTTTGTTTACAGGGCCTGCTGACCGTCAGAGTCACATATATTACCTAATGAAATGCATAATCCATGCAATAATTGTTATGCTGTTTTGTTGAGGAAATAATGACAAGAAAAAGGCCTCTGTGCTTAATAGGACAGCAATTGCGTGTGTGTGATGTGTGTTCATGTATTTACAGGTTCATGAGTGCATAGCTACATGTGTGCATATGTACCTGGAGGCCACAGGAAAACCTCCGCTGTTATTTCTCAGAAGCCATCCACCTTTTTTTGAGAAAGTGTCTCTCGCTGGCCTGGAGCTCAGCAAGCAGGGTGGCCTAGCTGGCCAGGGAGCCCTCGGGCCCTGCCTGTCTCCACTCCCCCAGAACTGGGATTGCAAGCACATACTACCATGCCAGGCTTTTTTACACAGGTTCTGGGCGATGAACTGAGGTTTTCATGTTTGTAAGGCAAGGATGTTGGCAACTGAGCCATTTCCCCAGCCCCCAATGCAATTTTTAAAATATTTCAATCCAAACTAGGTTGAATCCAAAACTGCCCATCCAGAGGGCTGGCTGCATGGAACAGCTCACACCACTGAGGAGGCCATCACAGTGTTTAGCAGTGACTATTGCAGACCACCAGCTCTCAGATCCTGGAGTACTTTCTCTTGCGTTTAGGGTGTCCTGTGGGACCTGGAGGGAGAAAATAGTGCATTTCCAGGACCTGTTTACGGGAGGGTCAGAAAGAAACTTCCTCAAAATCCAAGAGACTCACACAGGAAGATTCAAACCCAGTTCCTCTGTGCACCAGTCTCTCCTGCTGCGGGGTGGAATTTTTTCTTTCTGTCGTCCCTGCAGTCTTCTTTGCTGGAGCATGCAAGGTATTGCTGGGCACACAAAACCCACAAAGGACTCTTCTTCATTTCTCCTTCAATCAGCTAGACTCTCATGAAAGCCTTGTAATCCATCCCAGCACCCTGGCAAAGTCCCATGGAAAGGAAATGAGTTAAAAAACAAAGACATATGAGCAAAGGGTCAAGTTGCCAGAACTCTTTGAGCGCCATAATCAAAGGCAAAGGGTGGAGTTAATCGCCTGAGCAAGGCACTGGGGCCATCAGAGCAGAGCCCGAGGCAGCTGATGGGGCCTGCAAAGAGCCCTCTGCCGATACTCACACCCACACAGAACATCTGTTCACACCCATGGAAGTGCAGGGAGCTTTTGCTTACGTGAACTGAAGGAGGAAGGCATTTGGTTGGGGTGGAGCTGGGAAGAGAGAGTAGATTTCACCTCACCCCAACCAGCATGGAGGTTTGAGTATTTAGCTGTAAAGGTCACGGTCAGAATTGGGGCACTTGGGGCTGGAGAGATGGCTCACTGGCTAAGAGAATTTACGGCTCTTGTAACATGGGACCCAAGTTTGGTTTCCAGAACTCATGTCAGGTGGCTCACAACTGCCTCTAATGCCATCTTCAGGGGATCTGACACCCACGTGTGTGTGCACACACATAGATGTACACATAAAACTAATTGATTAAAAGAATATGGCCACTGGAAGCTCCTCGGTGTAGACAGCACAAAACTGGCCTCCCTTAGAGTTCAAAGGAGTTCTGTGAATGACATGGCATAGCACATTTATTACAGAGTTACACTGATGCTACTGCAGGAGATGACAGTTTTGTGCAACTTGTTGCCACTGGATCTAATGATAAAACTGCTATGGGTTAGTGAGACAAGTGGTCCGAAAGGAAAGCTGAGACAGGAACAAGGGCAGAGACTTACCGGGAAGACACTGCAGTTGGTATAGACTGAAGTCTGGAGTGCACCTGCTGAGATTTCTAGGTTCTTGAGTTCAAGAACATCAAATTGGACTGGGGACACTGGAGAGTGATAGAAACAAGAAGCATTTCATTACGAACGGAAAAGGGGAAGAGGTACTTCTGAGGGTGTATGTGGGCTGGTGAGCTGGGAAGACAAATGCTTAGAAGCCCCATGCCATGTGAGTTCCAAACCTTCATAGGTCATTTAAAAGTTTTATTTTAAACTATGTACACACATACTATGTGAGTATGTGCACATAGTGCAAGTGTCTACAGAGGCCAGAAGAGGACTTCAGATTCCCAGGTGGTTATGAGACACCCACTATAGGTGCTGGGAACCAAATTTAAGGGCCTCTGCAAAAGCAGTGCTCTTAACTGCTGAGCCATCCCTCTAGGCCTTTACTGATCATTTACAGAGCATCCACCTTCCACTGGAGTCTCTCCAGCTCTCCTCTGCAAGTTCTGTGGATGTGACATGACTAGCTGCTTCAAGCTCCTGCCATTGTCACTTTTCCCTGGTATATGATGGCCTGTAACCTGGAATTGTAAGTCAAATAAACCCCTTTCTCCTCTAAGTTGTATTTTGTGAAGATACTTTATCACACCCAAAGAAATAAAACTAGGTTGGTTAAAAGGAAAAAAATGTCATTGTAGATTATTCTCTGGGCACATGCATGAGACCCCATTTGGGGATTCCCTCAAATGACTGGAGAACACTTCAGGCAAACACCATTATAATTTGTGTATTGATGGAATTATGGTTTCATTTTGTATTCAAGGATATGTTTACCTGGGCAAGCTGATGACACAAGCAACTGACATAATGAGAATTTAATAAACTCAGGAAAAGGAAAGATGTGCTAGCTTTTGGAAGCCATAACCAAAACACCCAAGAAAACAGCAGGGGGAAGAAGTATTTATTTTTGCCCAAAGTTTCAGGGAGCCCATGGCCCTTGGCTCCATTGGTTCTGGGCCAGCGATGAAGGAGAGCATTGTGGCAGCAGGAACACAAGGCAGAAGCTGCTGACCTCATGGCAGACAGGAAGTAGAAGAAGCAGAGGAGCCAGGACAGGATGGATTGCGAAAGGGTGCCCTGAGTGACCCTCTTTATCCAGTGAGACCCCGCCTCCTAAAGTTTCCAAAATAGCACAACCATATGGAGATACCTGAATTATAGCAACAGAAAAAATCAGATCACTGTCAGCCTCTTCTTCCCCTCCTGTTACTTCACCTCATCTCAGCCTCCCCTCCCCTCTGCCTCCCCTCCTCTCCCCTCCCCACTCCCCCTCACTCCCCACCTCTTCACTCTTGCCTGTGGGCATCCTATGTTTCGGTCATGTCAAACCATTTACTGGTACCAGAACACACAGACTCAGACATGCACTGGTGTTGTTTCTACATAGAGGGCTGGGGGAATAATTCAATACAAAGCACTGTGCCTTGTAAACACAAGGACTTTGGTTAGATCTTCATGACTCATACGGAATCTGGGGTGTGGTGACATGTGCTTGTAATCCCAGGGTTGGGGAGGAGGAGAGGAGGATCCCTGGGGTTCACTGAGCAGATAGGCTAGCCAATCAGTGAACTCCAGGTACAGTGACAGACCCTGTCTCAAAAAGTAAGGTGGAGAGCAATTGTTTCCACGTAGAAAACACTCCTGTCTCCCTGCCCTGCCTCACCCTGTTTCTTGAATTGTGTCTACTCAAATTTCAAGTCCCAAGTCTCCCTCCCTCTGGCCCTGACCTCTGGGTAGTTTACACCAATAGACCTTCTTAGCACCCTAAACTTACTTCTTCCAAGGTACTTGCTGCCCTTTTTCAAAGTAGCTTTATTGAAGTCTTGTTGTCCCATGGTCAACGTCATATACTTCAGCTGAACAACTGATAACTTTTGACATTGGTTCAGTCATGAAACCATCACACTGAATACAGTAAATCAACCCATGACCTCTAGAACTTTCTATATAATTCTTGTAATCTCTTCTCTGGAATTCCTTGGGCAGGCATTGGTATCTGCTTTATGTCATTGGATTCTTTGCCATTTTCTAGATTTAATCCAATGGAATTTTGTGGCATAGTCTCTGCTTTTACCAGTTTCTTTCATACTCAGCATAATTAATATTCATCCATCGTGACTATGAGATAGTCATTTGATTCTTTTCATTGCTCAGTAGTATTCCATGGCATACATGTGCTCCACTTACTTCACCCACTTCAGATGTGGATGGACTTTTTTTTTTTTTTTGCAGTTTGGAATTATTATAGTTAAAGCTTCTATTTGTATACAATCTCTTTGTGGATCTATACCTGCCTATCTCACAAGTACATCCTAGGATTAAACTAACTGAATATAGGGTACGGATGTGTTTAGTCTTTTTTTTTCCTTATTTTTTATAGAGCTTTTGTACATTTTCTACAACAGTTCATAATCAAATTTAGCCCCTCTCCCCGATCCATGTCCCCAAATACCTCCTCCCTGCCCAGACCTCATACCTTCCACAATACATGTTAGTTCTATCTAGTCAAGCGTTTGTACCCAGATGTCCTCTGATGCAATTTCATCACTGGAGTCTAGTCGCCTATCTAGAAATCAAAAGTAAGGTCTACTCTCCCTCAGCCAGTAGTAATCAGTTTCCAAAAGTTCCCAGGCTAGGACCAGTGGGCCGCCCATTCCCCTCATTCCCTTCTGGACCCTTGTCTAATTGAGTCAGTATGATTCTTGTGCTCGAACCACCATTGTTGAAAAATCACATGCGCAAGCCTCAAGTCCTCTGTTTCCCTATGTTCATGGACCAAACCTGGTACTTACAATCTTTCTGCCCCGACTTCCACGATGGTCTCTGAGCCGTGAGTGGGTGAGGTTTAATATAGATGTGTTCAGTTAAAAAAAAAAAAAAACCTACTAGACTCTTTTCCAAAGTGGTTATACCATTTCACATTTTTAAAATATTTTATTTTTATTATTTTTATGTGTACGTGTGTATTGCCTATATGTGTGTAAAGTGCACCCATATTGTGCAGTGTCCAAGAAGGTCAGAAGTAGGTGTTGGACTGCCCTGGAACTGGAGTTACAGATCATAATTAGCCACCCTGTGGGTGCTGGGACTCAAACCCAGGTCCTCTGCAAGAGCAGCCAGTGCTCTTAACCACTGAGCCATCTCTCCAGCCCCCTTCATTTTACGTTTCTACCCATCAGAATATGAAAGTTCTGCTTTCTCCACATTCTGCCTAACAATACTGTCGCTTTTGAATTTTAACTACTCTAATGGGTCAGCAGTGGGATTTAATTGCAGTTTCATTTGCATTTTCCTGGTGATGAAATCCGAACACAATTCTTGTGCTCTAAATCTGTCATCTGTGTCAGTTCTTTAATAAAGTAGTTTTTCAAATCATTTGCCTCTTTTAAGCATTTAATTAATTATTTTTTATTTTATATGGATGAGTGTTTTGCCTACATGTATGTAAGTATACCATGCTTGTGCAATGTCTGCAGAGGCCAGAAGAAGGAATCAGAACCCCTGGAACTGGAGTTACAGATGGTTGTTAGCCACCATGTAGGTGCTAGGAATTGACCCCAGGTCCTCTATAAGAGCAGCCAGTGCCCTTAACCACTGAGTTGTCTCTCCAGTGCTTTTCCTGTCTTTAGATTGAGTCCTTGTTTTGTTACTAATTTGTGTGTGTAACCAAAACAATAATTCATTGTTGTTTTTTAAGATTTACTTTTATGTATGTGTATAAATCTATGTATGGGTATGTACAGGTGCCCATAGAGACCAGAAGAGGGAATTGGATCCCCTAGAACTGGAGTTACAGGCAGTTGTGAGCCACTTAATATAGGTGTTGGGAACCAAATTTGGGTCCTCTGCAAGAGCAGTACACACTCTTAACCACTGTGCCATCTTTTTGGCCTGTTTTTGTTATATGCAGCTCGGGTTTGGATTCCCCATTCTCCTACCTTGGCCCCCTGTATGCTGGGATTAGACATGCACCATTTCACGCACCTGCTCAATATAGTCTTGATAGAACACCACATAAAATGCAGGGTTTTCCAGATATTTTCTCCAAATCTGTGGTTTTTCTTTTCATCCTCTGAACAATATTTCTTTAAAACTGAGTCTTTAGTCTTGATGAAGGCTATTTCATCAACATTCTCTCTTTCAACTTGTAACAGACTTAATTATCTATTGTTGATCATCTACTCACTTCCACCAATCTATGGACTCCTCTAGGGCAAAGACCTTCTTTTTCTATTTCAATATTCCAACACTAAAGCAATATTGAGCACCTTGGAGACACTGAAGCTACAGTTCTTACAGAGACATTATTACTCCTGGTTATGATGAGAGGAATATGTGCACCTGGCCTGAATCTCCTGATGTGAGCTATAAAATAACTGTTTATTTTTCATGGGAATAGAATATTTTAATCAGTGCGGTCATTTTTCTTAAGCAAGGCATACTGAGACTCTGAAGTTCCCCCCATAAAATATCTGTGTATTTGCTTGGGAGGGAAGGGAAATAGATAAAGAGAAAATCTCCTGAAGACCTTTCATTTGAGAATTCTGCTTGCCAACTTTTGATTTGGGAGAGTTGTTGGAATAAGTGAAGAGAATTATCCTCTCAGCATCTCTCCACAGGCAGAAGTCAAGGTGGCCTTGCTCGGAAGCAGTTCAAGCAAATCTCACCACAGACCCGCAGGTTTGTCCCAGGAAGGGTGGGTTAACAACTGTGAATCCGGTGAGATACAACAGTGACTTGCCAGGCAGGATGTGCCTTCTAGTGCAATAGTGACATGACTAGTTTAGATTGGATTGGACACCATCCATGTCTGGATTGGATTTGAAGCCTGCTTCATAGGAGGGATTTCTATAGACCTGGTCAAGAGCTTATGACTGGAGAAATCAGAGAGTCTAGGGAGGAGCCAACTACTATTATTTGGCTACATGGTCATATGGTCAAACTACTTTGTAAATATTCATGTTCATGCCATGTATATATATAAAAAGTATGCCTGTGACCCCAGTGCTGTCAGGGTAGAGACAGGAAGACAGCTAGGTATTACTAGTTGTCAGCCTAGTTTAAGATACAATGAGGAATCGTGTGTCAAGATGAAGAATGATAGAACAGAACACCTGACATCTTCCTGTAGCCTCTGCTCACACATAGGCATATGCACCTGCACACACATGTGCATATACTATACATGCATACAGCACAAACATACACACACATTAGTGCTACATTCTGCCGCCATCAGAGAAACTTTTTACTGTTGTGGTTAACACAGAAACTCACAACTGGCCAAAGACAAGAGATTAAGCTCAGCCTGTGATAGGACAGCTGTATCACCCCCTCCAAGTCTCAAGAAACATCATGAAAAGGGGAGTAAAAGAATGTAGGAGTCAGAGGCTGGGGAGAAGACATGACAGCCATTGCACTCATGAACTCATGAACTTGATTACCTGCACAAGACCTACACAAGATCGAAGCAGTCAACATTCCATCATACACTGAGGTGGGACACATGAGGTTCCACCCTTCCCTGAAGGACTATTGGCAGTTAAGGAGAGGGCTGTCACCTTCTTCAGTAGAGAATGGGGGCAAAAATACCTAAAATTTACTATATGAATGTATCAAAATATCAAACAATAGAAAATAATTTTCTAAATATATCACAGATCTAAAAAAGAAAAGTTGGTTAAGAAAGAGACCATACAGAGATTAAGGAGATTAAGGAGATGATTCAGGGGGTAAGAGTGCTTGCTCTGAAAACATGAGGATCTGAGTTCAAATCATAGGCACATATACAAAAAGATGGGCATAACCACACGCACCTGTAACCCCAGTGCTGTAGGGAATGGAGACAGGAAGATGGCTGGGGCTCACTAGCTGTCATCCGAGCTCCAGGGGCAGTGAGAGACCCTGGGTCAAGGCAATAAGATGTAAAGTGATAGAGCAGGAAGCCTGACATCCTCCTGTGGCCTCTGCATACACTGGCATATGCACCTGCGCATATGTGTGCATACACCATACATACATGCAACACACACACATATACACACAACAAAAGAAGAAAGGGAGGAAGAAAGGAGGGAGGGAGGGATTGACAGAGGGAGGAAAGAAATGAAGAAGGAAGGAAGGAAGGAAGGAAGGAAGGAAGGAAGGAAGGAAGGAAGGAAGGAAGGAAAGAAGGAAGGAAGGAAGGAAGGAAGGAAACCGGACATCTCCATAGACGAGGACCACAGCTCGGAGTTTTGCTCCCACTGTCCCATGATCCTACCATTTGCTGGCCCTACTGAGATCTTCCACAAAGTACCAGACCAGCATTGATGCTTTCTAGCTGATAGCAATGGAGATCTTATCTAAATACTGTTGTAATGTTGAATTCAATGAGAAATGAGTAGTTGAAACTCTTCCATGGGTGTTTATCTCAGAATATCACAATTAATAAAAGACCCTAAATATGAATTCCAGTTCAGATAATACAACAAATTTAACGTACGAGATATAGATGGTGACAAAAGTCCTTGACACCAAAGCCAAGAACTGAAAAGCCCCGGTTGCCCAATGAATAAGGCATTGACTTCCCCCAAACCAATCATTTCGGAAAAACAAAACAGTATAACACATTTTAAACACATGGTTAATCTCACAAGGAAATAAAAAGGAATTATCAAGTGCCAAAGATAATTTATTTAATTTAAATTTTTTCAGTTTTATTCATGTGTCTGTGTGAGTGTATACCTCATGTGTACAGGTGCCGTGGACGCCAGAACTGGGTATCCCTGGAGCTGGAGTTACAGGAAGGTTTACAAGCACACACGGGTGCTTGGAACCGAACTCAGGGTCTTTGAAAGAACAGTAAGTGCTCTGAACTGCTGATCCATCCTTCCTGCACTGCCGTCTCCCCAAGAGGAGAATTAAATTTGACTAGTAACTGAGCAGTCGGCACTGCCTTGACTTATAGTGATGAGAGACAAGACACAGGATTGAATGCAAGGTGGAGAGTTAGAGTTGAGAACTCTCCAAGTGGAATGCCCCGAACTCTGCACCCTCCCCGAAAAGATAAAAGAAGCCATGTCTTTTGTTCTTACCTGAGTTCCAGATGAGCAAATGTTTCTTCTGTGGGACTTTAGGACCCCAGACAAACAAGATTGTGGTTCAGACTGGAACCACATTTTTCTAGAAACTACTGAATTAGTAAATCAGCATAAAAATTGGTGGTCAGAGTGAGGCTTCTGGAAAAAGCGAAACCATTAATATCATGAGAAATTAGAGAAGAAATTAATAGAGGAAAAATTAATGGAGGAATTAAAATTTCCAAAACCCACAAGAACTCCACCATAGAAAAAAGATGGGGTCCGACAGTGTAAAGTTAAGATTACACTCTCAAGAATTTGCAGTCAGAGAATTATCATCTGAAACAAGAGAGTGAAAAGTGCTGAGGAGTTATTAAAATGCTTAATATCTAATAAATCAAAAGAAACTTTTAGAAAAGCATGATAGACTTCAGGCTGTGGCTCAGTTGGTAGAGTGCTTGCCTAACAGGCCCAAAGCCCTGAATTCCATCCAGCATAAGCCAAACTTGGGTGGTGCATGTCTGTAATTCCAGCACTCTAGAGAAGTGAATTCAGGAGGATTAGGAGTTCAAGATCATCCTTGACTATATAGCAAGTTCCAAGTCAGCCTAAGCTATGTGAGACCCTGTCTTGAGCAATGGAAGAAAGAGACGAAAAGAGGGAGGGATGGAAAGAAAGGAGGGGGGAGGGAGGGAGGGAGGGAGAAAAGATGGAGAGAGGGAGAAAAGGAGGAAAGGAGGGAGGGAAGGAAGCAACAGGCAACGGGATTTGAAGAGCATGATTACTAAGCTTGATCTAATAGTAATCAGTAAATTCCTGTACCAAAGAATGAAAGACTGCAGAATACCCTGATTCATCATCATTCCAACAGATACCATACAGCAAATTTCATATAACTATACTCTCTGATCATAATGCAATAAAATTTTAAATCTATGACAGAAATGTAACCCTTGTAATTCCCATTTGTTTAAAATAGTTTATGAGGACAAGACAAGAATTTTAAGAAACACTAAGAAACATTATTCATAGAAAGAAAACGAAAACAGAGTGTATATCAAACTGGACCACACAGCATAGACAACATCCAGAGAGAATTTTATAGAGTACATATATAATTAGAAAAAACTGAGAATTAGTAAACTAAGCTTTCAATTCCAAAAGTTGGGAAAGAAGAACAATATAAACCTCTCAACAAATATTATAAATAAAAAAACTGGAATCAAGAGGGCCTGGGTATAGTGTATAGTTTAATGCAGAGAACTTAAATAGCATGTATGAGACTTTGGACAAGACGCACAGTGTCAAAGGAGGAGAAGAAGGAAGAGGAGGATGAGGTGAACGAAGAGGAGGAAGAGTTATAAGGGAGGAAGAGGAGGAGCCAGAAGAAAAGAGTTTTTAAATGTTTTCACCATAAATAAATGTTTAAGGAAAAATGCATGTTTAACTTGATTTAAACCTTATATAGCACACACACAGCACATAGTGTCGTATTTGTGTACACAGTTTGTTTATATGTTTATTTATATTTAAAACAAAATTTAATTTAAAATTTAAAACTGAATAATAAAGGAAATCATAAGGATCATTAGAGACATCGATAAAAATAAGTGATTATTAGAAAACTGACAAAAACTGAGCAACCTCTGATCATAGTAAGCAAACAGTAATAGATTTAAAACATATACATACTCACACCACCACCTCTATCACCACTGAAGACCTTTTAAAAAGAACCCATTACAAACGCAGTGTAGATTTTCAGAAATCCTAAGAAAATATTACAAATAACATTTTGAACATTTAGATTGAAGTTATCATATTCTTCAAAAATATAATTTATCAAAACTGTCTCAAGAAGACATATGAACTTTGGATAGGCCTATCCTTAGTAAATACACTGAACCAGGTTTTAAATGCTTTCACACACATGCACATGTACATAAATATACCCACCAAAAAACCCAACCTCAGAGGATTCCAGGGGTAAATCCTACCAAACAATGGAGGAACTGATATTTTCAGTCTTATTCAAATTGTGTCAAGGCCCAAAAGAAAAGAGGAAATGCCTCTCCTCATTTTGTGGGAGAGATGAAGTTGTGATACCAGTTGCGATACTAAAAGCAGACAGGACAGCGTGAGAACTCAAACCGTAAGTCAGCCTCTCAGATACAAGCACACGCAAAAACCCTCTACAAAGTATGATGAACAGCATGAAAAACAAACCTTGACTACAGATTCTACTCAAAGAGAGCTTAACATTAAAATATCTATTCTTGGGCCGGGGTGATAGCTCAGTCAGTAAAGTGCTTGCCTTACAAGCATCAGGACCTGAGTTTGTTCCTCCAGAACACAGTGAGGAAAAAAGTGCTGGGTGTGGTCGTATGCACTGGTAACCCTAGCGCTAGGGAGGTGGGGACAGGCTATCTGTGGGGTTACTGGCCAGCCAGTCTAGACAAATTGGCAAATTGCATGCCAGAGAGAGACCCTGTCTCAAAAATCCCAAGGCAAATGGTACCCAAGATTGTCCTCTGCCTTCCACACATTCCCACACATACATGCATGTGCACACATGAAAACATACATACCCCAGAATCAATGCATGTGCACACTCATGAACACATATTCACAGCCCAGAATCTATCTATGCACTTAATCTTCACAGTGATAAATTAATCAGGAAGAAATTTTATAGAAGGAAAAAAGCATATGATAAAAATTAAACTTTCTTTTCACAGCTTTTTGATCTATAACTGACAGATAAAATACATATATTTAAAGTACATGATATAATGTTTCTATAGATGTATTTATTGTGGTACGATTTGCACAGTCAAGTTGGTTAAAGTCTCCACCATCACCTCACATGGTTAATTTATATTTTATGTGTAGGGAAAATAATTAAACAATCTCTCAGCAAATTCAAGCATACAATACAGTTTTGATTAACTACAGTCATGATGCTATAATTGGATCCCCAGAATGTATTCATCATGTGACTGGAAGTGTGTACCCTTTAGCCAGTATTTCCTCGGCTTCATTTCCTGCATCCCTCACTGTGTGTGCACACCATGCTGTAACTGTTTTAGAGTCCACGTTTATAAGATCATGTGATGTCCGCCTCTCTCTGTCTAGCTAATCACTAAACATACTGTGTTGTAATTCCATCCACATTGTTAAAAATGGCAAGATTTCCTCCTTTTTTTAATGTGTATATGTGTGATGTGTATAGGTAACATGTATCTATACTGCATCTCTGTACAGATACATGTCGCATCTGTGTGGGTGTATATATGTGTGTGTGTGTGTGTGTCTGTGTCTGTGTGTCTGTGTGTCTATGTTTGTGTGTCCCAACGAGTCTTCATCAGTCCTTCTCCACTTTATTCATAGGGTCCTGAATTGAACCTAGAGCTTTCCAGTGTGGGTTAGTCTCCAGGGATTCCCCTGTCTCCACATTCAGGGTGAGCAAGAAGTTACAGGCAGGACACTAATGCCTAGCAGGCATTTACCTGGATGCTGGGGATGTGAACATGGGTCCTTGCACTTGCACAGCAAGCACTTTATCCACTGAACCATATCCATCAACATCTCCCTCCTTTAAAGTGGAGTAATGTTGCATTGAATATATTCCATCTCCCCTGTTCATTCACTCATTAACAGACACTTGACGTGTTTCCATGTCTTGGCTATTGTAAATAATAACCATGAAGGTGAAATTATCTTTTAAAAATCTGATTATGTTTTCTTTAGATTTGTCCCCAGAAGTGGGATTTCTGGGTCATATAGGAGTTTTACTCTTAATTTTTGGATGACTCTTTATACGGTTTTCCGTAACTGATTTCTTGCTAACAGCGTAGTTTCCCTGTACTAGTCAAGTTTCTCATGGCTGGGACAAAATACCTGACAAGACCACCTTACATGGAAAGAGGTTTATTTTGGCTTACAGTTCAAGGGACACAGTCTATCACTACCAAAAAGACAACATATCAGGAGCACAAGGCAACTGGTCACAATGCATCTACAACCAGGAAGTAGAGAGTGGGCAAAAGAAGCAAAAGAAGGCTATAACCTTCAAAGTCAGCCCCCAGTAACCCACTTGCTCCAGTGATGCTCCACTTCCTAAATGTTTTGTAATCTTTCAAGACAGGACCCCCAGTTGGGGACCAAGTGTTCAAACAGGTGAACCTATGAGGATATTTTATGTTCAAACCACAGCATTCTCCACAGCCTCCTGGACACTTTCTATTACTTGTCTTTTTGATAATTACTGTTCTAGTACGTGTGAGGGATAAATCATCCAGTTTTAAAATGTACATTCTCCAATGATTAATGATAGTGATCATTTGTATATCTTCTCTGGAAATATGTCTATTAGGGTCTTTTGCCCATTTAAATTGGATTTTGTAGTTTTCTTGCTGTTCGGTTATGATGAGTTCCTTCCATGCTGGGGTGAGTGGCTACTTTTCAAGATAAAGGAAGAATGGGGGTGGATGGGGTGCACAGGTAGGCAGACTGTTTTTTAGTCATTCTAAAACTGTATGAAAATAATAACCACTGTTTAAACTCTGTGGGTCTTTCCCTCTCATTTCTATATTGTGTGTGTGTGTGTGTGCATGCGCTCACAAATGTGTATGCATACATGTGCAATATATGTGAGTACAGGTGCGTGAGGTACATATGCACAGGGAGGTGTGTGTGTGTGTGTGTGTGTGTGTGTGTCTGTGTATGTGTGTGTGTCTGTGTCTGTGTAGACCAAACTCAGATGCTATTTCTCAGGTGCTGTCCACCTTTGTTTTTTGAAATGAGCTCTATCACTGATTCAGCTAGCCTGGCTGGTTGATAAGCCCCAAGAATCTTTCTGTTTCTCCCTCCGCATCTGGGATTACTGCCACCATGCCCAGATTTTTACATGGATGCTGGCACTTGAACACAGGTCCTTGTGATCACATCACAACTGAGCTATCTCCCCAACCCCTCACTTCTATATTTTTATGTGTTTTATGAATAAGAAAATACTTTAATATGTTAGCACACATCTGGCCTAGAAAGATGAAGAATATCCTCATGGATTCCGCCACCCTCCAGAGAGTTTCAGTCATCATCTTGACATCACATAGCTAAATTGTATGGAGCCCCCTCCACTCCACCAACCTACCTTTTCTGGAAACAGTACATGCCTGCCATTCTGGAGAAATCAAGTTATTTGCAGGCTGAAGCGTTATACAGGTTCACTAAACCAACAAGGAGTCAAGGGAGAAACTTAAATCATTGTCATTGCAAGCTACTCTTTTCTGCCAGTGCTGAGCACTCACTCCAGCGCAAAATCAATGAGGAAAGGGGAGTTAGGGAGTGGAGATGAAGGGCTTTTATTCCACTAAAGCTCATCCAACTCCCCCAAGGGCCGTTTCTCCACGTCCCTACTCACCTAGGTAAACACAGATGCTGGGCAAAGAGATCCACCTGCAGACACTGACTCAGGAAAGGAGGAGGGGGCAGCTAGAGAGGCTCCTATGCAATGGGATCTTAAGAATCAATCCCCTCAACAGGTGAGGAGGGGGCTGTAGCCCCAAAGGAAGTAGGGAAAATAGATGCTGGACTCTTCCTCACAGGCTAGAAAACACTCTGGGAATGACTGAAAGCACACAGTCATGCAAAACAGGATCTGGGGCACACACATTATGTTCCCTAAGACAGCGGTGCTTAGCCCTAACCATGCATCAAAGTAACTAGAAATATAGCCAAATACACATGAGCAAGTCACACCTCCCCAAAGATTTCCATGCAATTGATCTACAGCTCTTTCATGTCATTTAAAAACACAGCAGAAAACAGACACGTTGTCCAACTTCTACGTTTACAACTGCAGATTGGTGCTGCCCTCAGCCTTGATCAGAGTCGTTTTATTACGGCAAGTGGCAGACAATACAAGTTGGAGAACAAGTAAGGCTACCTGGAGTTGACCTCCAGCCTTCAGATGCAGACAGTTTCTGTCTCATCACTTTTTTTAAAAATGCAATTTTACATGCTATAAGAAAAAACTTTCATGCCTTCAATGATTAGGGACAATATGATCTAAGAAATTTTTTTCAAAAGTTTAAACCAGGTCCCTACTCTCTAATCCTCTTAGCGCTCTATAAGATTACTGATCTTGAGACTGGGAATGTATCTCAGTTGGTACACTGCCTGCCTAGCATGCAGTAGGCCTCAGTTCAATCCCCAGCACCACGTAAAGTGGTCATGATCCTGAGTATAAGTTCTACAGTCTGCCAAGATTCATAGCTCAAAAACAACTAACTATGAACATTCACCCTAATCTTTAGTTACCAGATCTCTTGACATTTTAAAAGACCCTCAAAACTAATTTGGCTGATGTCTCCACCATCATGAAACTCTGTAAGCATGACTTTGAAGAGCAAAGGATTTCAGAGCAAGGATTTGAGGTCAAGAAAGCATTCAAGGCCAGAGAGTAACACCCAAGCACATTGTACTTATGTACAACCCTCTCCCACACGGAGTGTTACTTAGCAGGTGAGTTCCCAGTAGCTGCAGAAGGTCCAAAGAAGAAACTTCACCTATGTTGCAACCTCACGGAGGCCTTTCTGGGCCAAAACCACACAGCGAGGGCTGATGTGAGAAACTAGGTGCTTTACGCAAAACCAGACGGAAAAGATGAATCAAAGCAAGCTTTTTTTCTTTTTCTGTGTGCTTGTTTGGGGATCTAATGTTTCCTTCATAACAAAAACAACCGTCACACTGTAGGGGAAAGACATAGTTTCTGAACTGTGCATAATGCAACGCAAAGTTTCTTTGCATGTGTGTTATCTGCCCAGCTAGTTACCTTTCTTACTTCACTTCTTACCACATTGTCCAAAAATCCCGGGTTTGAATTATCTGTGCTAGGTTGCTACAAAACTGACAGGCCCACTACCGAGAATGGATTTTAGCTCTGCATAGTTCTGTCAAAATACACCAAGATGCTGCAGATCTGGGCTGTAGAATGTGACACTTGACCTTGGGCAAGTTGCCCACACACTTTGCCCATCTCTGTCCACAGAACAGGCAGCCCTAGCAAGCATTGCACCTATGCAACTCTATTTGATGTTACTACAAATGACTGGGTAACCATTCTAGTTTCCTTTCCAGTGCTATGGTAAAACACTCTGACCAAGAGCAGCTTGCAGAGGAAAGGGTTTATTAGATTATACTTCCAAGTCACAGTCCTCACTGAGCGACATCGGGGCAAGAACTTACACAGGAGCTTGAAGTAGAAACTGGAAGAACGACTCACTCACAGGTTCATGCTTACCTAACTTTCTCACACAATCCAGGACCACCTCATCAGAGAATGGTACCACCCACAGTGGGCTGGGCCCGCCTACATTAATTAACATCAGGATGATCCCTCACAGGCCAGTCTAATCTAGGAAGTCCCTCAATTGACAGTCTTTTGGCAAGTGATTCTAGTTTGTGTCAAATTGATAGTTAAGACTAGCTAGGGCGGTAACTTTATAAAGAAAAGGGGTGTATTTAGCTCACAATTCTAGTATCTGGTGATGGCTTTCTTGACTATTGAATTCCTGACATGATGCAATGATGCAGAAAAACTAACAGCAAAAGAAGGCGCGCTCTCTCTCCTCTCTCTCTCTCTCTCTCTCTCTCTCTCTCTCTCTCTCTCTCTCTCGTTCAGCTTCCGATGGCCATGTCTAGGCATCCTAAAGTGACCAGGTGCATAGATACCTACCCATGAGGCTCTACACAAAATCTCCCAGAGACAATAGCCCCTGCCCCTCAAATAGTTCCACAGATGACAGAGAGGAGAATGTGTGGGGCTGTGATTGGGTATGCTTCCTTTCCTTCCGCTGAAACCATTGCTGTTCAATTTCACTTGTGAACTGACAGCTCATCTCTTTCTGATCTCATTAGCAGCTCTGGGCTTAAGTGTTTCCAGTGTGTCAGGGAGACAACACAGGTTTAGCTGGAAATAGCTAAGGGTAGGAGGGTGATGCTCACATATTTGGCTCTTTCTCAAAAGCCTGTGAGCATCTGAGAGATCCAGATTTGCTTGAATAAAGCCGGAGTGATGTCTCAGTGGATAAAGTAGGAGCTGTGTTTTATCCCTGGCAACCACATTAAGAAAACAGGTGTGTTGACAAGTGTATGTAATCCCAGCACTGGAGGGGTGAAGATACAAGGATCCCAGGGGCTTTCTGGTCAGCTAGTCTGGCTGAATCAGTGAGCTCCACGGTCAGTGAGAAATCCTGTCTCAAAAACTAAGGTTCAGAATAATAGAGAAGGCCACTTAATGTGGATCTCTGGCCTCCATATGCACACACAAGTGAATATGCTGGCATATATACATGCATGTGCACACAATTGTTTAAATAAAGGCAGGGAGAGGGTTTGTAAATCTAACAGAAAGAGTGGTCTTTTAGGAAGCAAATGAAAGGGAGAAGAGCTCTTAGACCTGATTATATCACTTGGGGACCTCCTTCCAGATGAACACCTTAGGGCAACTTGGCTCAAGAGCTTGACCCTTCACAGTCTGTGCCCAATTACCCTGTTAAACACACAGAGCCCTGGGCATCTCTCTGGACACTGCATTTTATCATCTTCTGTCCCTGAACAGTGTTTTCCAAGAAAGCTGTCCTGTTGAAAAATTGCCAAGCTACCAGAGAAATCAGTGAAAAGTGCATATTTGTAAACAGAACTTCTCATATTCATTATTTTTTCCCAGAAGGGATAAGGCTAACTCCACTGCCACCAGATAAAAATGGCTTTAGCTGTTGTGGCTGTCATTACAATGACAAATGTATTTTTCTTTGCTGCCCAGAGCAGGTCTCCTGATACACCGTGAAAAGTGAGGGGGAGTCTTAATTGCTGAGCCCCACTGGAACAAGACCAGCACGCTAGCAATGCACATATTTTAATGATGGGGTCTGCCGGGAGGGGGGGGTATAGCCTTCTTTGCTCAATTGCCTTTTCTCCAAGGGGAGCTCTCTGGCTTGTGGAAAAAGGAGGGGGCAATTAGAAAAGAAGCAAGACTGCTGACCTGTGCAGTTCAGAGCTGGTAACTGCCCTTTGGAACTGGTACAATGGGGTTAGCAGCTCCCGGGGGTGTTGACTGTTCTGAGAAAGAGATGGTGGGAAAGGAGAGCAGACAGATCGTCATGGGCGTATGTAGAGCAAGGTCTAAGAGAGCTGTCAAGAGAGATTTGCTGGAGCTGGGAGATGGATCAGTCAGTAAAGTGCTTTGCCACACAAGCATGAGGACCTGAGGTCAGTCCTCAGAATCCATGTATGTGTGATGGCCTATGTTTATCCCAGATCTAGGAAAAACAAGACAGACAGATCCCTGGGGTTTTGCTGCCCAGCCAACTTACTTGAGGAGCTCCAGGCCAATGAGAGATCCAGCCTCAAAGAGCAAAAGAAAGCACCTGATGAATGACACCCAACGTTAGTCTCTAGCCTCCACATACATGCACGCACACATGCTCACCTATACAAACACACAAATACACAGAGATACACACACACGAGAGAGAGAGAGAGAGAGAGAGAGAGAGAGAGAGAGAGAGATCTTCCGAGAACCCATGCCTTCCTTCCTGGTCCCTAGCTGAATGTTCCAGATCCAGGTTTTGATTGATGGGAAGGACATGGAAATTGTCTTCTCAAACTGCCAAATACCAGTTTCACTTCCTCTCTCCGCCCAATGCCCAGGACAGAAATCACTAATTGATTGCCAAATCTGCTTCTTTTGAGTATGAGTTCAGCCTCAGTTGTCCTTAGCTCAGCATTCCAGAAAGCCACTGTTTCATAGACCAGATGAAACCTGTTTTCCAGTTTTAACTTTGCCTAACCTCATCTCATTTTTTGTTTATTTAAATACATTTCTTATTCATTTAGTTAACAATTGTACTATTGATTTTATTTTCTTTTTTCTTCTGTCCCTGACTCCTTTGTCTTAAAACAGCAACCAAAAGAAATCTTTACTGAGAAAATCCACATGCCACAAAACAGAACCTTTGAAAGAGCACAATTTAAGGGTTTCTGAGGATATTCATGAGGTTGTGTAACTTCACAGTAATTCCAGAATATTTCCATAATTCCCTGAAAATACCCACAATTCATCATCAATCAAGCCCCTCCTCCTTTCTTCCCAGCACCTGGCAACTGCTAACATACTTCCTATTTCTTCTGAGTTGCCTGTTTAGGATAATGTATATAAATAAAATTGTACAATATATGATCTGTGTCTCACAAAGTCAAATTAAAAATTGTATTCCTTCCAATTTTTTAGTGTTGTGGGGGGCAGAGGACAATATCTGCCCTGGAGTCTTCTTTAGTCACTCTCTACCTTATTTTCTGAGAAGGATCTTTCAGTAATCTGGAGACTGCCAATTCTGCTACACCTGTTGGCCAGTGAACTCTAGGGATCCTCAGGTCTCTCTCCTCCCCCCACACCCCTGAGCACTGAGATTTAAAGTGTTTGCCACCACCCCGATATCCAGCTTTAATTCTTGTGGGTTCTGGGGATCAGACTCCAGTCTTCATGCTTGCAAAGCAAGCAGTTTACCAACGGGGCCACCTCCCCAGTCCCTCCTTCTTATTTTAAGAGGAAGTAGAGCATAGTTGTGACCCACACCAATGGCAGTGAGTGACAGGCACTGCTCCCTGACTCCCAGGCAATTTCCCATTCTCCCTGGAGCACAACAGCTTTCCCAGTCACCACACCCAAGAGCCACCACACCTAGCTGCAAACACCTTCCTAGTGCTGCAGGAACACACAGCTCCCCCACCCTCAGTGCCCAGAGGGCCAGATTCTGGGCGAGGGGCTGTCTCCTGCATGTGCCAAGCCTGCCTTGCTCCCTGGGGTCCTTCCTGAGAATGGCACAAACCCAGCCCTCAGATCCAGTCTGTACTCAGCATGGCCCACCCTCTGAGGCCCATGGCTTTTATCCTAGGCCAGGCATGTCTGTCTGGCTTCTTTCTCACTGAGAACTATGTCCTCCAGAGGGTTTCCTTGTGCTCAGAGGCTGGCCACCATCAGGCCTGACTCCCAGCAGGCTGGGCTGAGTAAACGCTGCCCTGTTAGCAATCTCTTTCATCATTCCAGTGCACAGAGATTCTCAGGAAGCTCAGAGTCCTGCTTGGGCAGCAGGCACAGAGAACACACAGTCCAAGCTTGTGCCTCTGTCTCTCTCCCTGGCTCCTCCTCCCTACTCTGTTCCCAGAAAAGTCCTTCTGCTCCCTGAGTCAGTCCAGCTGGAGGGGTGGGAAAGGAAGACCGTCTGTCAGACCCTCCAAAGGGACTTGCAGGAACAAGGGTGGGGAGCCAGCCTTTCAGGAAAGGACCACACAACGGGGCCTTGGGGAATTCTCATCTTCTGGATGTGATTAAGTAGTGGTAGAGGCAGAGGGAGGATGAGAGTCCTGGGGTGGGGAGGCCAGGAGGCCTGGAATCGCAGGATTGATCCAGGACATTTCAGTCAGCAGCAAGAGAGGAGGGGCCTGGACAACCAACCACTATCTCCTCAGTCTACCTGCCTGACATCCCTGCTCTATGGTCTGGACTCCTGTAAAGCATCGCACTGATCATGCATTCATTTCCCAAGCCTCAGGTATACTCAGTGCTAGATGCTGTCAATGCAGAAATGATCTAGGCATGGCCCTCAAGAAGCTTGTGGTTCAGAAGCGAACAACAGACTGCAAAACCATTCAATTAAAGGATTCTGGTGAAAGCACCAGGAAAGGGGTCAGTTCTATCCGAGATGCAATGTAAGGACAAAGACAGACTGACAGAGGGAGGTAAGGAGAGAGAGAGAGAGAGAGAGAGAGAGAGAGAGACAGAGAGAGAGAATCTGGTAAGAGCTCCAGGTATCAGTTCTACCAGGGTGGGTGTTGGAGAGGTATCAGTTACTCAGGGACAAATGGAAAGAGAGAGAAGGAAGTAGATCGAGACAGACAGAGATGGAAAGAAAGAGACAGAGAAATGGAGAAATACAGAAAGATGAAAGAGGTAGAGATAGATAGAGAGAGATGGGAAAGAGAAGAAAGAGAGCTAGAGACAGAGAGAGAAGAAGAAAGAGATGGGGAGAGAAAGAGTGAGACAGTAAATGAGAGTGAGAAATGAAAAACAGAGCGTGGGGAGAGACAGGAAGAGAAAGACAGAGAAATGGGAAAATGCAGGGGAAAGAAAGATGCAGTAGGAGGCTGAGAGAGCAAAGAGGCAGAGACTGCAGATCAAGTGGCTTAAATAGAAACATCTTGCCATGCATGGCTCTGGATGTCAGAAGGCATCGGGCTTGGCTTCTTCTGAAGCTCTCTCCCTTGGTGTACAGCCAGCATCTTCTTGCTGCGTGTGTTCTCTCATGGCCTTTCTCTGTGTGTGTGCACCCCCCTGGTCTGGTTTCTCCCACAATGTCCAAGTCTCCTCTTATTACAGGAACACTAGTCAGATCAGAGAAGAGCCCATCCCAATGGCCTCGTTTTAATCTCATAGTTCTTTAAAAGACCCAGACTCACTCTGCACTTCTGTAACAAATCCCAGATATAAGGTCATTGATGAAGAATGGATATTTGTTTCTTATAGCTCTGAAGGTGGGAAGTCCAGGATCAAGGGACCAACAGGTTAGTACCAATTCAGTCTCTACCTCAAAGATGATGTCTTGCACATCCTTAGGAGTGAAGAATATTTTTCAAAGGGACTCTGGCCTCCCACAGAAGGTGGACAAGCTGTCAGAATTCACTTCCTCTGTGCATAAGGTAATCAAATTCATAAGAAGATCGTAATGACCACAGACCCTCCTAAAGATTCCCCCTCTTAATATAATCACACTGGCCATCACATTTCAGCACTTGAAATTTGCGGCAGGCATCATAGCAAACCCTACTGTTACTGATGTTGTTAGGGTCTGAGCTTGGGCTCTGGCAGCACTGACAAGCCCATTTTGGCCATCTGTCTTCAATAGACCAATTAAAGAAACAAACAATGATGAAAAGTGAGAAAAGACATTTATTCAGTGTGGTCACATTAAAAAGAAGAGCAAATAAAGAGCTAAGTGATACCTCCCTGCAAGTCCACCTTCGGTGTCCTGACATGAGATTTTGGTTTAAACAAAGAGCAAGAGGTGTATATAAGTCAAGGTGTGGTCCCTCCATTGTCTGCTCTCCAGTCCCTCTGGCAAGGTGATCTGACAGGTGGTCAGAAGTGTGTGTAATCTCTTCTAGGAGACATGTTCCCCTCTGGCTGGCACCAAGTTCCCTGCCTTTTCCTTCTCCCAGAATGAGATTTTGGGGAAATTCCAATTCTTTGGGTCCATTGTTTGAAGAGTCTGATAGCCAAAGGGAGGGGCACAAATATCTCTATAGAGCATCTTCATTCCTGCCTGGATGGTCACAGAATCTTCAGTTCACAATCATACTGTGAATTACTGGAGGTTAGAGATTTAGCCTAAGAATTTTAGAGACACAATTCAGAGGTGTTATTTGGGGCCTGTGCTTTAGTGGCAAAGTAGAAAAAAAGACAAATGGTCAAAGTTAGCAGAGCAAAGATCCCGAGAATTTGGGAACCTCCCATGTTCGGGGATCAGGTAGAGGGTCTCAGGATAGAAACCTAGAAATGATTCTGTAACGAAGTAGTTGGAGCCTTCTGAAAGATCAGGGTGTGTTTCCCTGGGAGCAGGGGAAAGGAAGGGAGATGCTTGTTAGGAACTTGGGATCAGTGTGAGGAACTGACTTCTAGAGGAATTCAGTAAGACAATGTTCTTACAGACAATTTATATTAAAAACCTGGGTTCTTTCCTTCTTATTTCTTGTTTTCTGCATTTCTTTAGTATTCATAAATCATTTTTTATTGAAAAAGGTGTTTTCAGGGGGCTGGAGAGGTGGCTCAGGTATTAAGACACTATCTGTTTTTCCAGAGGACTCATGTTGAAAGCTAACAACTGTTCTTAACTCTAGTTCTAGAGGATTCAACACCCTCTTCTGGCCTCTGTGCAGACATTGCACTCATGTGATGCACTTACATACATGCAGACAAAACACCCATACACACAAAATAAAAATAACAAATAATTTTTTTAAAAAAAGCTTTCAGGTGCTGGAGAGATGGCTCAGCAGTTAAAAGCACTGATTGTTCTTGCAGAAGACCCAGGTTTGAGTTTCAGCACCCACATGTCAGATAACAACCACCAATAACTCCAGTTCCAGAAGATTCGGAGCCCTTTTCTGTTCTCCATATGCATTGCACTACATGGGTGCACTTACATACATGCAAGTATAATAGTCATACACATAAAATAATAATAAATAAATATACTTTCAGAAGGGATTGTAGGCAGCCTGATGGCTAAAGGTATAAAGGTGCTTGCTACCAAGCTTAACAATCTGAATTCCAGCCCCAGGACTCACATGGTAGAAGAAAAGAATGGACTCTTCAAGTTGTCTTCTCACTTCCACATGTGTGCCATGGTATAGACACACACACACACACACACACACACACACACACATACACACACACACACAATACAAAGAAATACAATAAAAATATTTAAGTGGCTATTTGGACAGGATACATACCTGTAATCCTAAGCACTAGGAAGGTAGAGTCAGGAAAATCCAAAGTTCAGGGTCATCCTTAACTATGTAGCAAGTTTGAGCTGGGCTACATAAGACCTTGCCTCAAAACAAACAAATAAGTGTGTCAAATGAAGAAAGATTAATTTGAGGATCACAACTTTGGTCCACAGTCGCTTGACCCTGTTGCTTCAGGCCTGTGTCAGCACAGAGCCTCAGGACAGAAGTGTGTGACACAGGACAGTGTCATGGTGACCAGGAAGCAAAAGAGGGAAGCAGCCAGGGCAGAGAGAGGGAGAGGAAAAGAGAGGTGGGCGTGGCCTAACCTCCTCTTGCCTAGGCCCCATCTCTTTTTTATATATATATATATATATATTTTTTGGAGAACTTCATGCAAGAGTACTGTATTTATATCACTCCCCCCTTCTCTCCCCTCCAGCTCGTCCCATGTTCTCCCTCCCAGTGTTCCGATCTCCCCTTTAATTATTATTGTTATACACATATGTTAAAGACATAGATAGATCTACTGAGTCCATGTAGTTGTGCTAGTATACACATGTATTCAGATCTGACCACATTGGATTGGATAACCTATCAGGGAGCTCATCTCCGGACAAAACTGATTCTCTCAGAAGCCATTAATCACGTAGAGCACTTCATCTAAAAGTGGGACCTTGTGAAATTTCTCCCACTCATAATGACTGGCCAGCTGGTTTGTCATTATGTAGATCTTGTTTGGGTGACCATATTGTTGAGATTTTACAGGTACGGCTTTCCTGTCATGTCTGGAAGACTATCTAGCAATAGCCGTTCTAGTTCTCTGGCTCTTGCTGTCTTTCTGCCTCATCTTCCACAATGCTCCCTATGCCTTAGGTGGAAGGGTTCCTTTCAGATGTATCAGTTGGGTTGGACACATGATCACTTAGTCTCTTCGTTCTGACCAGTTGGATATCTCTGGAATGTTGCAAAAAGAAGTGGCTTTGAGGCAGGGTGAGGGCAGCCCTCATCTGTGGATTTAAGTATAAGTTGTTAGAATACAGTTAGAAAATGTGTTAGTTTAGGGAACTGTAGGCCTCATCTCTTTTTAAAAATTTTAAACTATCTCACATAATGTTTGGGACTTTGTTATTGATTTTTTTGCAAATTTCATACAATACATTTTGATCATATTTAGATCCTCTCCCTTATCTGTACCCCTTACTATCTCCCATCCACTTTCAAATATATGCCTATAGAGCCAAATTTGTGTCCCCAAATGTCCTTCAGTCTGGGTTCATCCACTGGAGCCTGGTCAACCTACATCTGTTGTCAATATTTCCTCAGGCTGGGTTAAGGTTTCTTATCTACTTTCCCATGTCCATGCTGGAATACTGTCAGGCTTCAGCTTACATGGGACTTATACATGCTGTCACCATTGCTGTGAGCTCATATAAGTAACTGCCCAGCTGTCTGGAAAACTCTGTTCCCTTGTAATCATCTGCCATCTCTGACTCTTACAACCTTTCTTCCCTTTCTTCTGCAATGATCCCTGGGCCTTGGGAGGCAGAAGTTTTATAGGTGTCCTATTTAGGGATAAGCAGTCTGCAGTCTCTTATTCTCTGCACATTGGCCAGTTGTGGTTTTCTGTGCTAATCACCATTTGCTGCATAAGGAAGCTTCTCTGCTGAGAGCTGAGAGATGCATTAATCTATGGGTGTAACAATAAATCATTAGGACTCAATTTAATACTATATCTATTTAGCAGAATAATAGAATTAAACTCTCCCTTATATAGGCCTCCTCTCTTAAAGGTTCCTCCACCTTCTAATAGTATCACAAACTAGGGATGAAGTTTTCAACAGATAGTCCTTTGGGGAGCATTAACGATCCAAGCCATAGCAGTGGTCCTGAGGCAGCAGATGCTAGAGATAGAAGAGTGAGACACTCTATCTATCTGGTACTTACTACCATTAGAAAGTTTTATGTGGTTTAGTGCTCAGTGCTGTATGGAGAGGAGAACTCCAAGGCAGGCTCCTGTCATAGTAGTAGAAGTTGCCTGTTTCTTCAAAACCTGAGCCCATCCATCGGGAGGCTAGCAACACCACAGTCATGATCAGTCCCCTCCAGTCACACCCAGAAGGCACAGTGCTCAGAACTAGCAGCTAAATCAAACCAAGACAGACAGAGATGATACAAAAGACCTCCCAGAAAGTGGCTGAAGGCCCTGGAGGGTGCTTTCCACAGAAGCGCCCTTGTGAAGAGTTTTGCCAGCTCATGTGCAAGTTTCCTTGATCCTATAGCTGAAAGCAAACTGGAAAATCTGTGCACTCCTCCAGATTCTCTGAAGGTATGGACAGAACTGGAAGCCTCGAGCTGGAAAAACGAGGTTCAGTTCTGTCTTTGCTTGTCAAAGCTGAGCATCTGTGCTGTCATCACAGTTCATCAGTCTTAGTGCAAACAGTTCCTTCATCTCTAAATCAGGAACAGGGGACTCAGTCCTGTCCCCACCTGCTTAAGGATTAGACTTTTATAAGCTTTGAAGTGAGTCTGCTTTGAAGCCACAGTTTTACTTATCCTTAACCACTTCCCAGAGACTCAAGGCCAACAGGCTTCAAGAGTGAATGTTAAAACACTGTTGCTGTGGAGCTGGAGATCTGGCTCACTCGGTAAAGTGCTTACGTTGCAAGCATGAGGACCTGAGTTCAATTTCCCAAAATCCATGTAAAAAAACCAGACATGTAGCACACACTCGTGTCCTGGGCTGGGACACTACCTGTAGGCATGTGGTCCTGGGCTGTATATAAGAAGGCCAGCTAAGCATGAGCCTGCAGCCAGCAAGCCTGCAAGGGGCGATCCTCCATAGTGTCTGATTCAAGTTCCTCCCTTGGTTTGTTCCTGACTTTCCACAGAGATGGACTGTGACCTATAAGTGTAAGTCAAATAAATCCTTTCCTCCTGTAAGTTGCTTTTAGCCATGGTATTATATTGTGACAACAGAGATAAAACTAGAACAGTTTATAATCCTAGCACTGGGAAAGGGGAGAAGAGGATTCCCTGGACAGCTAGCTTAGCCAGATCAGTGAGTTACAGGCTAGGTTACACACACACACACACACACACACACACACACACCTGGTTGTTTGGTGGGAAGTAGTCACACTAAGCTATCTAGGATAGGATTTGGATGATGCTATCTTTCTGCTTAATAAGTCTATTATTAATATTATTGTGTGTGTGTACACGACAAGGTGTACACCTGCCATGGCATGCATGTGGAGATCAGAGGACAACTTTATGAAGTTGGCTTTCTCCTCCCACCTTTACCTGGGTTCTAGTTGAATTCAGGTTTCCAGGCTTGCCAAGCATTCATCACCCACTGAGCCATTTCAGTAAGATTTTGTCCTCCCTTCCAAGCAATATAAGACTCCTCTCCCCTTCCCCGTATGTCCAGAGAATCAGAGACTGCCTGGCTGCAACCGGTGCTGCGGGCTACTCATCGCCTGTGGACACAGAACCTTACCTTCCTCCAAAACAGAAGAGATCATTCCCACTTTGCCTCAAGTACCTATGCTGTCTCTGGTGCTGGAGTCTGAACTCTCCTCAGGGCCACCACCCTGCTGTCTGTCTGTCTGTCAATAGCATTAATAATCTCTAAATAAATCTCTCTTACCCAAAAGGACAATCTGTCTCAATGTCCCCATTGAGTCCCAAGCCCAAGAGCTTTCACTCCTCACAAAACCAAAGCGTATTCCCTTCAGAGCTGTGCTAGGAGAAGAATATCTCTCCTTTCAAAATACTTCCTGAGTAGGAAGCCAATTTTCCTACCTGATGTGTAAGGTTCAGGGTCTCAAAACTAGATGTAGATGAGGCTTTTTAAAGAAGCAGAGATCCACCTCCCTCTGAGAATTCTGATCTAGTCCATCTGAGAAAGCACTCCTCAGAAAATTGCAAGTTAATAAAATGTAGTTAAAAGATAAAGCATTGAACTTTAAAAAAGTGTTCTTTCATTCTTATCCTTTTTTCCACACTAATACTGTGGGTTATTTGTGGCCTAACTACTGAGAGCTATAAAAGTCACAGTGGCCAGTGTTGAAGACACCCCATATGCCTGCCTAGTACCTTAAATTTAGTATCCAGATTCTTACTAGGATCTGGGAGGGAGTATTCAGGATTCATTGATGTACTCCTGGTTTGTCTCTCTGTACTAAAGAGATGCTGTTTCCTCTTTTCATGTGACATTAATGTGTTTAATAACTGCCAAAAGTCCAACATCATCCACCAGGACGTTTAACTCACCTCCAGCCTTTCAAGTCCCTCATCCTGAGAACCTGCTAGTGGAGACAGGTTGGGGTGTTTGCTGTCTACTTTCCCTGGTGGAATCCATGACCCAATCTTGCCAGAAGTTCTGTTGTTTAGCTCTTTCTTCCATTTCATGAGCAACCCAGTATCCTTTCTGTAAGGTTTTTATTTATTCAGTTAGTCAGAGCTTACTTCATTTATTAAACACATTAATGTAATGTTCATTTTACAGCTAGGGAAGCTGAAACTCAGAGGAACTAAATGACTCACAAGATCCAGAGGATGGCAAAGTAGGACTCACACCAGCACACAAGCCGGTCATTACCACCCTCATCTTAAATATCCTGAGAGCTCAAGAAGAGGAAGAAGAGGCGGAAGGAGAGGGAGAAGAGAAAGAGGAAGAGAAACAGGTGGAGAAGAGGGGGAACAGGAGGAAGAAAAGAGGGGAGGAAGAAGAAGGAAGAAAATAACACTTTTTTGTTTGTTTATTGCTTTGTTTTTGAGACAGGGTCTCCCTGAAGCCCCAGCTGGCCTGGAACCCGCTATGTAGACCAGGCAGGTCTTGATCTCACAGAGATCCACCTGCCTCTGTCTCCCAAGTTCTGGGATTAAAGGCATGTACCACCATATCCAACTTGAAGAGAATGTTCTGCCAGTGATAATTAGGACCAGAGTTCACCACTTATTATGATGGTTTACTTAACGATTATGTATGAATGTATGCCCAGACAACCATCCTGGATTTCAGTTTAGTAGCATACTCAATCATTTACATGAGACAATCAACACAATTATTGTGAAAGGCTTTGTGTTAGATGACTTTGGCCAGCTATTGTCAGTGTTCAGAACATGCCTACAATGAGCTAGTATATTAAATGCATCCTCAACGCACAGATATTTTCAACTTAAAATGCATTTATTGGGATGTAATCCTCACCTAAGTCAAGGAATACCTGTAAGTAAGTGTATGGTGGCATAATCATTTTTTAAATTGCTGAAAAGCAACTAATCTGGCAGGAAAGGCCCATGGTACAATAGTAGCATGAACGATATGGGGTAACCAACTGCCTTCTTGATGAATCGTAAAGTCAGAGAATGTTGAAATGTTCAGGAGAAAGACAATGGTCACAGAAATAGTCATAAGAACATCTTGACAGGGCTGGAGAGATGGCTCAATGGTTAAGAGCACTGGCTGCTATTGCAGAAGACCCCTGTTCAGTTTCTAGCCACTTAGCAGCTAGCAACCTTCTGTAACTCCAGTTCTAGGGGATCCAACACCCTCTTCTGACCTCTGTGGGCACTGCATAACACAGGTGCACTCATATACATGAGGGCAATATACCCATGCACATAAAATAATAAATAAATAAATAAAACATTCTTTAAAAGAACATTTTACATCATTATAGAAGATCCATTTGGTAAATTCATGTACAGTATATAAACATAATATTTGTACATATGTATCTTTGGGGAAAATATTTTATAAATATATATGCATATATAATAAATATGTACATTTCTCATAAAAAGATTTGAAGGATACTCACCCAATGAAAAGAACATGTCTGTCTAGTAACTATAATTATAAATTATTCTATTTTCATATTCATATTTTTGAGACACGGTCTCATCTAGTTCAGGCTGACCTGAACTCACTGCATAGTTGAGGATGACCTTGAACTTCTGCTCCTCCTGCTTTCATTTCCCAAGTGTTTGGATTATAGGCATGTGCCACCACACCTAGTTTATGCCGTGCTGGGGTTTGAACCCAGGGCTTCACATGTGCAAGGCAAGCACTCTATCAGCTAAGCTACATTCTGAAAGTTCATATCTATATTTCTTAAAAATTTTAAAGAGTTTTTGAAAGCAAGAAATTGGACTGTCTAAAGAATGGATAAATTGGTTAAGTTTGCCATCAACAGTCAAATCTGAGTTGGCAGCTGATACCCCACAATCCTGACCATCTGGATGTGGGTGGTGAGCTACATGCTGTCCAGGAGGATCATTAGAAATATTACAAGTGCCAAGTATTATGTACAAAGCTGTCTATATAGAATCCAGAAAGACAAATAAATCAAGGAATTAAAATGCAAATAGAGTCTCTTATTCTCCACACTTGGGCCAGTTGTGACCTTTTCTCTGCATCACACTCGGTTACATGAGAAAGCTTCGCTGGTAAGGGTTGAGAGATGCATTAGTAGTCTCTCTACTCCCTGTTCTACTGTGTTCCAAGAGCCTTAGGAATAGAGGTTCCATTGTAGGCATGCCCCTGGATAGAACATATATTAAACTTCACCCACCTGCAGTTCAGGGACCATTGTGGAAGAGAGGGCAGAAAGACTGTAAGAATCAGGGTTGGTGCACGGTTAGAAGGAAACAGTATTTTCCAGGCATCTGGGAACTCACCCATATGAACTTACAGCAATAGTGACGGCACTCACAAGACCCGTGAAAACGCAATCAAACAAAATCCCATCATAGAACTGGGGAAATGGGCATCAGGCCCCAACCTCAGCAGAGAAACTATCTGCCTCTGATCACTGCTGTGTGAGGGAAGAGTTGATCTTTAAGGGAGAGACTCTAGATAAGCTAACCAGACTCCAGGGACGAACTTGCACTGAGGGACATCCGGGTACAAAAGCTTGATCAGATAGACCTTAACATATATGACAGAATGCATGAAATCTGGTGGGAAGATATAGTGGGTCTGGGGGAGCAGTATAAAGATAATTAAGATGCTTTATAGAAAGTACACAAGAATTCAACAACAACAACAACAACAAAAAACAATAATACAGTGAAACAAACAAACAAAACAAGTGGCGAGGGTCTGGGGCTGCAGCTCGTTAGACAGAGGAAGCACTGGGATCCGTTTCCAGCATCACACAAGCTGAATGTGGTAGTACAAACATGTAACCCAAGGAAGTAGAAGCAGAAGGGTCAGGAGTTCAAGGTCATCTTCTGCTGCATAGTAAGTTCAAGGACCCCTCAGATACATGAGAGCTTGCCTCAAAAAAATAAGGTGTGGATAGGGGGCCTGGAGAGATGACTCAGCAGTTAAGAGCACTGACTGCTCTTGCAGAGGACCCAGGTTCAATTCCCAGCATCCACAGGGTGGCTAACAATCATCTGTAACTCTAGTTCCAGGGGATCCAATGCCCTCTTCTGACCTCTACAGTCGTTGCATGACACAAGTGCATTTACATTCATGCGGGCGATTCACTCACACCCATAAAGTAAAAATAATAAAATATTGGGGTTGGAAAGATGACTCAGCAGTTAAGAGCACGGACTGCTCTTGCAGAGGACCCGGGTTCAGTCCCCAGCACCCACATGGTGGCTAATAACTGTCTGTAACTCCAGTTCCAAGAGATTTGGTGTCTACTTCTGACCTCTGTGGGCATTGTATGACACAGGTTCACTTACATACATAGACTCATACACATAATATAAAATTAAGTAAAAATAAATAATAAATAAGGTGAACAGCATTTATGGAGAATGACACTTCAGGTTGTCCTCTTGGCCTACACACACACACACACGTACGCCTTTACATTCATTAACACACATACACACAAAACATTAGCAGATATACAAGTAATTTAACAACAACCAAAAAGAATTAGTTGTATATCTTGGTCTCTTAATGATATAGAATATGTGAATGTACTCATGCAGATGAAGGTATTGACTAGATGAGGCGAGCAGATGTGTTTATTATTTTCCAGTTTGAAGATGAAATTACAAAATAAGATGACAAGTCCTCAGAATAAAAATGTTTGTTTTAAAAAATGTTTCTTGATAAATTAGAATCACTATCCTATTTAATCCTACATTACCTTTACAAAATACTACTGTGGTTATAATTAGAGCTGCACCATTGATTTTCTCGTGAAGTTTTGGGGGCAACTAAAAATGTCTGTCTCTAAACCTTACCCCTAGATATAAGGCATAAATAATTAGGAGTGGGAAAAATCAGTTCTTTGGCACATATCTAACTTGTTCTTTAAATTCAAAAGGGGATGAATCCCAATGTTGAAAGGCAACACTCTGTCTTTGTCTCTCCGTCTCTCTGTCTCTCTTCCCCCCGCCTCTCTCTCTCTGATTTATGTATGTGGAAGTCAGAGGTCAACATCAGGTAGATTCCTATATCACTCCTTAGTTTGTTTATACCGGGTATCTCACTCAACCTGGAAATTTTCAATGTGCTGGACTAGCTGGCTAACAAGTCCCAGGGTTCCTCCCATCTCTAACATCCCAGCTATAGAGTTTTAGACACACTGCCAAAAACCTAGATTTCTGTTTATGGTTTCTGGGGATCTAAACTCAGGTCCCCAGACTTATGCAGCAAGCACTTCATTCACTGAGCCATCTCCTTTGCCCCTGTGGGAAGTTTTCTGTCTGGCTACTTCATTCATGAATGTCTCTTACCAGCAGTGGAATTGAACCTAAGACCTGAAGCTCACTAGGTAAACATTCACCACTAAGCTATGACCCTGGCTTGTTAATGTTTCTGTCTCAATTATTTAAGCATTTAAGCTTGCCCTTGTGGTTTAATTCAACCTCACTATGGTTTTGTGACCTGAGGGGGCCTGAGCTGTGCAGGGTGGCTCTGCTGTACTTGATGCCATTCCTATAGTATTTCATGCCGTTGCCCATGAATCCCTGGAAGAAGGTGTCACTAGCCCTAATTAAAAGTTTTATTTATTTATTTGTTTATTTATTTATTTATTTATTTATTTATTTTGTGTGTGCCATGGTACATGTATAGGGGTCAAAGGACACCTTGAGTTGGTTCTCTCCTTCTGCCATGTGGGTCCCAGGAGTCAAACTCAGATTATTAGGGTTGGAAGCAAGCATCATTTCCTGATGAGTCATCTCACCAGCCCTTTTTTAAAAAATGTGTGTGTGTGTGTGTGTGTGTGTGTGTGTGTGTGTGTGTGTGTAGGTACATGTGAGTGACTACATGTGGAGGTCAGGGGTCTCCCTGGGTACCCTTCTCAGGGATCTTCCACTCTGGTTTTTTTGAGACAGGGTCTCTCCTGCCCTGGAACTCTCCAAATAGGCAAAACTGACTGCCCAACAAGCCTCGGAAATCTGCCCATCTCCAACTTCCCAGCACTGAGATTATAAGAAGGTATCACCACACCCTGTTTTTTAAAACATGAATTCTGGGGACTGAACTTGTATCGTCCTGCTTATACAACAAGCACTTTACCAGCTGAACGATCTTCCAGCCCTGAATAGCTCCCATTTTATAGATGACAGAACTGAGTCACAGATAATTGAGGAACATGCCCACGGGCACACAGCTGATGAGTAACGGTTACTAGTTCAGGATTCTAAAGCCGGGGCTCTGTATACGCCCTCCCACAGTTCTTGCCACCTGTGATCATCATTGCTCTTGCCTCTGCTACCTGCTCACCTCCCTTTTCCCGACTCTCTGCATCTGCATTATCACATACCCGGAGCTCCTGGCTTCACTCTCTCACATCTCATTGTCCCATACTGCCCGGTAACTTGTGTTTGCCTAGGCCTGTAGCTTCATATCATCTGCCACATCACAGATATAAAATAACTCTTTCTGCAGCAAGAAAAGGTCCAATTACTACCATGTAATTGGCAAAAGACCATCATTCATCATGGTGGTGGTGGGAGTGAAGCGCATTGGAGCATTTCCATTTGCTGGGTGCTTTTCTCTTTGCTCCAGTCACGGTTTCACTGCCATCCTTTACTGATCCCTGTGGGCAGGTTAGGACATTTCACAAGTTATCAAATACACTCATTAAGGGTTGTTAATAGCAGTTGAGGAGCAGAGACTGTTGTGTGAGAATAAAACACTTATAAAATGAGATTTTAGAGTGACAGAGTAGAAAAGACTGGAAATCTCCTCTCCCCAAGCTATCCAATAATCCAAGAGCTAGGCCCCAGTGGAGAGCCTTCTGGGTGTGAAGGAACTCTTCTACATCCCATCAACCTGAAACAAGATGGCAGGGGGCCTGTGGCTTCACACTTTGGACCACTTTGTCCGCATTATGCACTGATTTTCTCTGCACCAGTATGGAGATGGTGGGCAGTTTTTTTTTTTATATATCTATTTATTTATTTGTTTGTTTGTTATGTTTTGAGAAAGAGTCTCATGTACACCCTTGAACTCTTGTTAGGTAGTTGAGGAAGACCTTGAACTTTAGATCCTCTGTCTGACACCAACTGTTAGAATTACAGAGGTGTGGTGCCACACCCAGGCCCAGCTAGCAGTGTTCTGTGGTACAGACTTCCCTTATCAGGTTAGGAAGACAAAACAAGACTGCCCAGTCCGTGTGTGTGTGTGTGTGTGTGTGTGTGTGTGTGTATGTGTGTCTCTGTGTGTATACATATGTGTGAGCTTGCACATAGAGGCCAATCAGTTCTCAGCTACCATCTATCTTATTTTTTGAAGCCCTGTCTTTCACTGACCTGGAATTCATCAATCACACTAAGCTGGCTGGCCAGCAAAACCCAGAGAGGTCCACCTCCCTCACCGGGATTACAGGCCTGTGCTACCGTGCCAGGCTTTTCACATAGCTTCTGGGTATCTGAACTCAGGTCCTCATGTTTGCACGCAAGTATTTTATCAACCGAGCTATCTCCCTAGCCCCTCATTGATACTTTTTTATATATGCATTCAACTGACCCAACAGATTGAGGTGCCAGGCACTATTGCAGGTATCAGGGAAAGCCAATGAACAAAACAAACCCAAATCCTGGCCTTGTGGGAGACACTGTAAACAAAATCAGGCAAATTCATAGTACAACCAACTGTGATCAGTACTATGGGGAAAAGTCAGGATGGAGTGCTGCAGGGTGACAGGATTTTTATCTTTGTGTGTACACATGTGTGTGTAAGCACGTGTCGAGGTCAGACAACAACCTTGGATATTGGTCCTCATCTTTGACCGCACTTGAGACAGGGTCTCATGACCACTGCATGTGCCAGGCTAACTGGCCCTTGAACTTCCAAAGATTCTCCTGTCTCTGCTTCTTGTCCCCCTTTAGGAAACCTGAGATTACAGGTGCCCGTGGCTTTGTCCAGTCTCATCTCATCATATTTGTAATGCAAGAGCTTTACCTGCTGCGCCATCTCCCGAGTCAACAATCTTAAACCGGATGCTGAGGAAGCCTCAAAGGAAGGCAAGTGGCATTTCAGCCCATGTGTGACAGCAGATGTAGGGACAGCATTCTGGGCAGGAAAGCAGCTTGGACTTAGACTGGAGCTGGTCTGGGCTGGCCTTCCAGTGAAGGATGCTGCTGCTGGCCACTAGCCTTGGGCAGAAGTTCCAGGATGTGTTTTTCCCTGTCATCTAGACTCTCCTGGAACCCCAAACCACCCAAGTGAAAACTCCAAATTTATGCCAAAGACCAACAGGAGAGGGATTATTCCCTTTACCAAGGACCTCACAATAGGAGTCTTTTATGTAGGAAACTCCCTGGCACATGGAAAATAGTTTTGGATTTAGAACTGTGATTCTCACCAGTTTTTTGGAAATCCGTTTCCTGCATAAAGCAAGCAAGTCCTACAGTGGTGGTGTGTTCAGTCGGCTCCAGCCACACGCCTTCACTGAATCTTCCCTGCCTCCTTGACGGCAGCCTTTGCAAGCTGCGCCCAGCCGAAACAAGAACATAACCCACTGGGGAGGCTAGCGCCAACGGACGTCGACTGGGCTGCATTCCAAGTCACAGGCTGCCGCCATGAGAGGCACTGGGTACTGGCCCCAGGCCACTGTATGTACCCTCTGAGAGCCATGGTGGCCCCACCTCCACCCCAGCCCACAGGCTTCATTGGAAGCTATGCTTTGACTTCATTGTTTTTATTAATATTTATTGTTTTTATATTCCAGGAAAATATCCTGTTTGGAGGATTCAGAAAACACACAAGAGAACAAAGAGCTGTGTTTGAAATCTCTGCAGTCCTCCCATCCAGAGAAAACTGCTGCTAGCCACGCTGGCAGCTGCGTATTACTTAGGTGGCAAGGATTCAGACTGGCACTTATCTTTTGTGCCCAAAAAGTTTCTCTGGGGCTGGAAGAAGGCTCAGTCAGTAAAGTGCTCACTACCCAAGCATGAGAATCTGAGTCTGATCCTCAGAACTCATGCAAAAAGTCAGACATGGTGGGGCATGCTCAGAATTGTGCTCTTGGGGGCACAGAGACAGGTGGGTTCCTGGGGTTCACTGGCTAGTTAGTCTAGCCCAGTCAGTGAGTTCCAGGTAAAAGTGAGGGACCCTGTCCCAAAAACTAAGGGAAACATTGCCTGAGGAATGACAGCCAAGATTGTTCTTCGGCCTACACACACACACACACACACACACACACACACACACAAACACACTCTTTTCTTCAGTGAATGATTGCTTATTCCACAGATTAGCACTGGAGAATTTTCTAGCAACTCACAGAAATTTGGAGACCGAATTAGATAAGAGATATGCAATGTTTGTAGGTGAAAATAAGCAGATATTGGAGAAAAATACAACCATTTTTATAATTGACTCTGTCCCAGCTCCCCCACATTCCATATTTATGTGTGTTGTGTGTGAGTGTACGTGCTTATATGTGTTTGTATGGTGTGTGCAGGTGCACATGTGTGTATGCACCTCATGCGTTTCTTTTCTCCCAAGAGCTCCCTTTCGTTCCCCTACTCTCTCATCTTCTCTAGCAACCTTCTGGGATCTTGAGAGCCAAATCCTACCACAGTTATAGCTGAACAGCTTTGCCCACATCCTAAGAACCATCTAGAGATCCCCATCTCCATAATTTGCAAACAATATCAAGGCCTGTGCACTGCTCCAACAATGACCTGATTAGCTACCAGCTGCACTCCATCAGCCTGCAGGTTAATTGGCTCGTGTGACAGAGACAGAGTGGCAGCTGCACCCCATTACATTGATCTGTGCATGGTCAGAATCTACTGTGCTTCCCACCCATTCTCATATTCTCCGGAAGTTTCCAAGAGACAAGCAAAGGACACAGGTTTAAAGAAGAAGAATTGCTTCCCATTAGCCACTCAACTAGAATGCCAACCTTCCTCCTCATCTTCCACTCTCTCCCTGAGGCAACAGCAGACACAGCCATCAGCCCCTTCTGTGGCCTTGAAGCCATCCCCAGATTAATCAAATGCTCTTGGATCTTTGTTGTCAGATAGATTCATGTCCTTCTCTTTCTTGCTTTTTGTTTGTCTGTGAAAATGCTTACTCCTGTTTCTGCATAGATTTGGCTAAGATTTTGCTGGTATTTCTTTTTTTTCCCAAAAGCATATTTAGTCTCCCCAAGTCTCCTCAAATAGTTACCAAGTCACCTACTGAAACATACAATTTCATCATATTCAAACATTGACTGCCCAGGTACAAATCTATATTCGCTTCATACTTAAGAGCCTGTTTCCCCTGAGTAATGTCTGCCCTGCTATTTTATGCTGGGTAATATTGATCTTCCCACTCTCCTCCAAAGCCCCTTGCAGAGTGCCGATAATTTTGTAATAGAAACCTTTTATTAATGGACTCCCCACAGCTTAATTTTGTTTAGGTAAGCTTGGGGGGCGGGGGGAGACAGGAGAAAGAGAGCAACAGTTGACAACATTTTATCTGCTTCAAGAGTCAGGCCACACCTGTGAAGTGGTTTATGGGAGCTGGGGATGTTGGGGTGAGTGGGCAGTATATTATAAACAAAACTTCAACCAGCTGCCAGGATGCTCTGAGTCACCCAGAGCAGGAGGAAGTCCCCCTAAGCTGCAGATTGTTTGATTATACCCAGAGCTTAGTGGCACCAGACCAGGAAGTGGCTGCCAACTAGATACCTCCTAGCTAGCTGTCCTGACAAAGCCAAGACAACCAGACTGAGAAAGCCCAGAATGCATCAGGAGAAACTGTGGGCTACCATGTCCAATGTGTTTGAAGTGAGGAGGAGTTTATTTTATCCCAAGATCAGTCTCTATGTAAAAAGATTAAATCAGTCTCATACGGAGGGGCTGGTTTTTCCCATGATGTGAGAGGCTGTCAAAAGTTCTTCTCAAAGAGTGAAGCTAATCAAAGTGAAAGTAACGACAGGAAAGATCATACCCACAATCCCAATCTGACCACAGGTGGAGCCACTACTGAAACTCTCCAAAAAGAGGTCAGCAACCAGACCCAGAGCAGATGCCTCACAGAGTCCTCACACCTGCTCCAGACCTGGCCCTCTCTGCATGGGTGGTAAGGCTTCTGTAGCCAAAGACGCAGGTTGCATCATACTCTAGAATGATTGTGGTTAGGCAGAAGTGACTGCACACTGAGAAGAGGCACCTTCAAGTCTGCTTTTATACTAACAGTGTAGAGCTAACCTAACTAGCTCTAAGACAAGTAGAGAACATAAGTTAACTAAATCCATCATGTTTTCTCTACACATCTACCTCTTTAGTCTGTGATTAGATCCACAACTCTCTCATCTGAGTAATATTTAATGTTAAGACTGTTAAAGGACAAATCATTCATATGTATGGATAACTGGATGATGCATGGCTGAACGGTTATGTGAATGAACTGAGAGAGAGAGGGAATAGATGGATGATGGATAGATGTTATATGGATGGATAGTTGAATGTGAGTGGGTAGATACATGTATGTATGTATGTATGTATGTAGGTATGTGGATGGATGAATGGATGGATAGATGTTTGATGGATACACAGATGATTAATGTGATAGATGGGGAGATGAAAGGATAGGTAGATAATGGTACAGAAAAATGAGAGACTGGAGAAAAATCAGGTCTAGATTCCAGAAAATGTAGAATAAGAAAGTGAAACACAGGAGTCTGGGGTAAACCCATTGGTAGACTTTGCCCACCATCTACAAGGACCTCAGCAAAAAATGTAAAAAGCATGACACATATCATTCAGAGTAGGAGAAAGAAAGTGAGAAGAGAGAAGCTGGGAACATGAGACACTGCCAAACAGAACACAATTTGGAGAGGAGAGGGCAGACAGCACCGTGATCCTGGCAGAAAACGGCAAAGAAGAAAATCCTGGATGAGGCAGAAGAGCATTGCTTACCCGCTTAGTGCTTTTGGCAGTGTCGTTTACAGTCAGAACCCTTGCTGCGGTCTTACATCATCAATTGACATCATTTCATGCAGCCGTTCCCTGGACTACTCCACTCCACAAACTCATGGAATATGAGGGGAGAAGGCCCCAAGAAATGCTTCTGGCTAAAAATGTTTAGTGATTGGGCCCTTGAGTAGACCTTTAGAGACCTCAGTTTCCCCAAGGGTTGGTGCAGTGGAAACCTTTACCCTCCGCAGTTGGAAGACTTATATTCTCTGAAACACCGAACTCTCCCTTCCTGCCATTCCTTTGAGTCTTTCACTGAACCCACTAATGCTCTATTAAATATCAGGAAAAGGAAACATATTTCAAACCTCCTACCATTGTGTCATTTCTTGACAGTGGAAAGATTTAGTAAAAAGGTTAGAGGGCAGGCTATAACGGCATTGAGGGTCAAGTGTGAATTTCCTTTTGTGAGCCCTGAATCTCTGTGCAGGGACAATGAAAGTTGGGAATGCAGCTCCATTGCTCAAATACTGCCAGGCATGCACAAAGCCCTGGGTTCCATCCTATCACTGCATAAGCCACGTGTGGTGGTGCATGCATGTACTCATGTATTCGGGAGGTGGAGACAGGAGGATCTGAAGTTCAAGGTCATCTTCGGTTTACATAGAAAATCTGATGCCGGCCTGGGTTACATGAGACTCTCAAAGAGAAAGAGAAGAGAGACAGTGAGAGAGCATTATCCTGCAACTAAGAAAACCTCTGTACATTACTGCTTTCAACAGTCCTGTCTGTGATATGCAGGGTCTGAACCAAAGTTACACTAATCCCAGTCTCTGTTTCTTGTGTGCTAAACCACCTTCCACATCATCTTTATTAATATTCCTATGCTATTGTGCTGCTTACTGTTAAATATCAACTTAACACAACCTATAATCACCTGGGAAGAATTTCAGTTGAAGAGCTGTCTAGATCAGGCTGGCCTTTGGGCATGGCTTTGGGGGCTGTCTTGATTTTTAATTGATAGAGGCCCATTCCATTGTGGGCAACATCATTCCCTGTTTTGAGGCCTTGGGCCATATAGGAATAGAGAGGGCTGAGTACTAAGCAAGCACGTAGCGTGGGCGCATTCATTCTTCTCTACTCTTGATTACTTGAGCTCCTGCCTTTAATCTTCTGAAATGATGGACTGTAACCTAGGACTGTAAACTAAAATAACCCCTCTTCCCTGAGTGGATTTTGGTCAAGATATTTTCTCTCAGCAACAGAAATGAAACTAGAACAGCTGTCTAGACGTTTATATAGTAAAAGGTTTTAATAAATGCCTGTTAAATTGGCATGCCCATGCAATTTTGGAAGAACTCATTTTAAAAAATAATTTGGCATGTCTAACTGAGGATATGGCTGTAGACCAAGTGTCATTCTCTCCATCTTTCAAATGTGCATCTGAATTTTAATGCAATACATTCTCAAGCTGCAGATTACATTTCATACACATATCACAGCTTAATATGTGATATGTGTCAAAGTTCTGCAAATGTGTGCTACTTCTGGGTCATGCGTGAGTGTCCTGTTTCTCCTTTTCTCCTTTGCTGGCTGGGATACAATGAAAGCTACAGCATCCATCCTAGACCAGAAAAAGAAGATGGGTGTAGACAATGGCAGTCACTCCTTTGGATGGGGACCACTTACAGGTGTCTACTGTAAGAAGGAGAAGTGAACTTGCCTCTTGGTTAAGTCCTTACATATGGAGGGAGGGAAGCATCGCTGTATTTAAAGTTTATCTTTCAGCAACTTTATCAATATCCTATTAATATTTAAGACATTTCTTGGCCAAGTAATTCACCTTTCCCCACTATGTTTGATGGGTTTTAGAATCTCCATGGAAACAAATTTCTGGGCATGTCTGTGAGGGAGTTTTTAGATTAGATTGATTGACATGGGAAGACCTACCCTGAATATAGCTGGTACATTCCATGGATTGAAGCCCCAGACAGAACAAAAAGGAGAAGAAAGTCGAACATCATCATTCATCTTTTTCTTCTTCCTGATGGTGGTTGCAAGGTGACCAGATGCCTCAATTTCTTGCTGCATGACATCCCCACCGCGATGTTCTAAACCTTCAAACTGTGAACCAAAATAAAATGGTTTCTTTAAGTTACTTTTGTCAGGTTTTTGCTCCAGCAACATATAAAGTAACTAATACAGAATCAAGATAAGGAAATAACCTTAACCATCCAACAACAGTAAACATCATAAATTAAACTTTTGCTCAGTTGCACTATGATTTTTTCATATAAAAGCTAACAACATCCAAGGTTGAAGAGATGGCTCAACAGTTAAAAGTTTGTACTGCTCTTGCAAAGGACAGGAGTTCAGTTGGAAGTACCCATATTGGATGTCTCACAACCACCTGTAATTCCAGCTCCAAGAGGTCCTGATGCCCTCTTCTGGCCTCCACAGGCAACCTACATACAGATACACCACATTAGCATAATTTTAAAGTAATATAAATATAAAACTGATAATATCCTAAATGTGAAACTCTAGGAAAGTTCATTTGTGTCATGGGTGCAACATATATGTGTCCTTGGGCCTTACCAGTTTAGAGCCCTACCTTTATGCATTTTTTTGCCTGAGGATTTCCTCTGCCTGAGTACTGGCAGGGTGAACATGTATGGGAATCAAAACCTCCCATCATCATCTTAATTAATGATCACAGAAGTCAGAGTCTACAGATCAAACTTCAGGAACATCCTCTACTCATTCTAGAGATAACAAAACTTGATATGAACATGCTAAAAATTGGATCCAAAACTTATCTCTTGTCTCTTTTCTACTATACTACGCTGAAGTCCTGGATGCGGTGCCAATAAGTCATGGTGGAGGATCTGTAGGTTGCCCAGAGATGGCAGAAACTCTAGCACCAAGTTAAGAGAGCCATGAGCATTAAATGGAACCGAGAGTTATATTGAAAATGAAGAACTTAACTGCTGATTCAGGTATAACCCCATGAAGTTGTGGTTCCTATCAGTCACATTCTATGTATGGGAGCAAATATATGTGCTCGTGTGTGTGTGTGTGTGTACATGTGTGTGCACATATGTTCATATATAGAAGTCAACTTTGGGTGTCATTCCTCAGGAGCTGTCCACTTGTTTTCTGAGATAGAGACTCTTACTAAGACCTGGGTCTCACCAATCATGTTAGACTGGTTGGCCAGTGAGCCCCAACTAGCCTCCTGTCTCTGCACTCCCAGAACTGAGATTACAATTACACATCACCACACCCAGATTTTTCAAGTGGATTCTTGGGGTCAAACTCAAGTTCTAATGCTTAAGCAGTAAGCACCTCCCGATCCCACCTGCTAACTATGTTTATAATAAACAGGTTCAGAAAACAGATTCACAGTTAGAGTCATTCCAGTAAATGGACTCTGGGGGAGGTTCACTTAGAAAGATCTGCTATCAGGAGGCCATCTTCTGGAGATAAGATCAAAGGGTTACAGACCCTGACTATTTCCTCAGCTCTAACAGTCTTGTAGGAGTCCCCGGTAAGGAAAGCAGATTCTCTCCCCCGAGCCAGGTCAGACTGTGTATTCTTGCTCAAACTGTTTTCTTGTCCATGAACAACAAACACTATTTCTATTCGTTCTTAGCATGGTTCTTTCTATTGAGGTTCTTCCTTCTCTGCCACATGTCCTGAGTTGCAATTTGTAGCCGGGCACGAAAATGTGTCAGTGAGAGAAAGCCACTCTCTTGGTGCTATTGGCCCTCCAGTCTTTTGGCCCAAATGCTGGGCTTAGGTATATTATGAAAGCTGGGCCTCTGAGTGTGGGAGAAAAGCCAAACCCAAATGCCATATCAGTACAAGCAGGTGTCTGACTACTCTCATTGTCTGAATCCTGCCATATCTCTGTTTAACGCTTTGGAAAATTGTGGTCACCCACATCTTGCCTAAAATGTTCACTGTAAGAGCATTAAGAAAACCAGTTGATAGAGAAGAGAGAACCACTTAGGAGTCAGTGTCCAAGGTTTTTCCTAAGCAAAAGAATAAAACACAGCAAAGATCTCTGCCACATTTGTTTAACAACCACACCACAGAGTAACAATCCTGACAGTTAATTGTGTTTGATCTGAAGGTGCCAACTTGACAGAATCACACCTTGGACCATCTCCACTTTCTTTAAACACTGCTTCTCCTTTTAAACAACACAGAGTGGTCCAGTCACCCAGTTTCATCTTTAGATGCCTCAGGATTTTAAGCAGGATTAAAAAATAGAAATTTTAAAATGTGTTATCAACATACAATAAATATTACCATAAAAGATACAAAGCTTTGACAGATGTTTAACATGCAGAAAACTTGAAATTTTACATAATATTAAACAATGAAAACCTGAGCTGGGGTGATAGCATGACTGGGAAAGTGCTTATCTAGTAAGCACAAAGACCTTAGCGTCCCCAAAACCCAGGTTCAAAATAATGTCAAGTATGGCACTTTTGTGATCCCAGCACTGAGGAGGCCAAGGTAGAAACAGGAAGATCTCTGAGGCTCACTGACACTGAGATTGCTCTCTGATCTACAGACACACACATATATGGAGATACATGTTCCAGAATGCACAGGAACACATAGGGAGAAAGAGAGAAAGAGAGAGAGAGATGGACAGAGAGAAGAGAGAATTAAAAATAGACACAGGGTCAGTGGCCGCACAAGCCTGACAACTTGAGTTTGACCACTGGATCCTATGGTAGAAGGCAAGAACCAACTCTCAAAAGTGGTCCTCCAACTGTGACAGGCACCCACCCACTTTCACACACATACATATGCACAAAAAAAGTTTTAAAAATCACATGACTGCATTTACATTCAGCATAGTTGAATCCACAGTGGATGGGTGGTTATTGGCAGCTGTAGAGGAATGAAAATCACTGGCTGGAAGCAAGATTTATTTGGGGGTAATATAAACAATTTTGCACCCAGGCACAAGTACGTATTTCAGATAAACTAAATCCACTTAATCAAACACTTTCAATGTGTATCACATGAATTTACATGAATTAAAAAAATAAAGCAACATGAAAATGGGAAATGAAACATAAGAGTAGAAGGAGCCCGGGGGTGGGGGCAGAGGGGCCGAGGGGACAAGAGAAACAATCAGGGGACAAGGGGAGGAAGGTGGCTGAGGAGGATCAATAACTAGTTACGTTTCAAAACGCTGTAATTAAAACTAGTACTTTGTGTGCTAATTTAAAATTTTAAAGTTTGGGGCTGAAGAGATGGCTCAGCACTTAAGAGCACCAGCTGCTCCTGTAGAGTACCCAGGTTTGACACCCAGTACCCACATGGTAGCTAACAACCATCTGCAACTCCAGTTCCAAAGGAATCCCACACTGTCTTCTGACCTCCTTTGACATTGCATGGCATGGGTGCACTTACATATATGCAGGCAATATGCAGAAAATAAAACTAACAAATAAAATACTAAAAAAACAAAAATTAAAAGTTTAAAACATGTAAAAGATGACTGGAAAGATGGTTTAGCAGTTAAAAGCACATGCTGCTCTTGCAGAGGACAGGAGTTCAGTTCCCAGCGTCCACATTGGATAGTTCACAACCACTTGTAACTCCAGCTCCAAAGTATCTGATGCCCTCTTCTGGCCTCACATGCATATAACACACACACAGACACACAAATTTGACTTGATAGGCCCTAAGATATATGACAGAATGCATGAAATCTGGAGAGGGCTCCAGGTAAGGGAGGGGCTCTAAACAGGGTTAAGATATATTATATGAAATGCACAAAAACTTGGTAAAATAGAGACTGAAGAAAAGATTACAAGCATGCATTTCTATGACTCATCTCCTTATATCTAGATATTAGTTTCCCTATGTTATAAAAAACACAGTTCATTTATGGTTTTTTTCTTTTATAAAATGTAAAAGCGTGGCATAAGAACTTTTCTTTTTGCCTTGTAATACATATTTAATTTGGAAATTGGAAATAGTGCTAGTTTTATTTTTGAACATGTTTATAGTAAATTTAACATGTAGAAAAAACATTATCTGTTTACATATATGTGTGTGTATATATATATATATATATATGTAGAGAGAGAGAGAGAGAGAGAGAGAGAGAGTCTCAAAATGCTATAAGGAATTTATATAGCTAAACATAGGTTAAAAGTTACAGAACTTGGGTTGAAAAAATGGATCAGCAGGTAAAGGTGCTTGCTGTTAAGCCAGATAATCCGAGTTTGATCCCAGAATCAAGCAGTAGTAGAAGAGAACTGACTCTTGCAAACTGTCCTCTGATCTCCACATGTATGCTATGACATGACACACGTGCAAGTGCATGTGCACACACACACATGTTAAAAAAATTAAGTAACAAATTAAAAGTGTTGTCAGGAAAATAATACATGCCCAAGGTGACAGATATGCCAATTACCCTATAATCGTTTTACATCATATGAATGTATTTGAATGCCATATTGTGCCCCATAAGTATGTGTAATTACTCTACGTCAATTAAAAAATAAAAACAAGGAGCTGGAGAAATGACCACGTGTGAAGTACTTGCTACTTCCCTCATGGGAGTATTTGTGCTTGAACTCTCAGAACCCACATAAAAGCAGGATACATAGCGAATATCTGTGACCTACAGCGAGATGGGAGGTGAAGACAGGATAATCCCCAGAAGCTCACAGGCCAGCTAGCCTAGAGTACTCAACGGCTAGCAAGAGACCCTGTACACAGTAAATGATGAGAGCCAACACTAAGGTTGTCCTCTGGCCTACACACACACACACACACACACACACACACACACACACACCATGGCAAACAAGCACATGCACATGCATACCTATACACGTATCATACACACACATAAAACATTTTAAATTAATAAAAATAGAACCAAAAACTAAAAATAAATTGACAAGTCAGGCAGCTTCAGAATAAGTCATAAAAATTCCCTGAGTAACACCATACAAAAAGTGAGGCCAGACAAGCTTCCTCAAATGCCTAACCTAAAACCTCAGACAGGTCCAGGGTGGCTGGGATCGTTGGACTGGGTGGTTTCAACTCTTGACCCAGAACTGAAAGTGTCCTGAGAAGTAGAGTGTGAGTACTGAGGTCTTTGAGTCATTCCTTCCTCCCAGGCAGCCTTTCCACAGCACTCACAGATCAGGTCTGGTTTGTGGGTTAGCCCCAGCCTACAAGACCCAGTTAGCATGATCTAGAAATGCTGTCTGCTGGAACCTCCTGGAGACAGTTACCTTGTGGGACTTTGAGCTCAGAAGGGCAGCATGTGGGCAGACAGGAGAGGAGATTATGGAGGGAACACGATGGACTGAGCCGCACAGTGAAAACTGCTTGACTTCTTTATGGTCTTTAAGAATCGTTGTTCTAGCAAGTTCTACCTTACTGAATGCAATTAATTGGGTGCTAGCCATCCAAGTGGTCTACCCCTGTTATTCCCAGGTTCCCGTGGCTCAAGAGTCCTCCCCACAATGCCTAAGCCCCTGACGAAGGAAGTATGTGAAAATCTCTAGCAGAAGGTCACTGCCACCTGGCCACCCTCACCTCCACTTCTATAATATTATATAATTATGATTATACTCCTATAATTATATAATATATTAAATATTTCTATATTATAAGTATAATACTATATAAATATATACTATAATATATATATTTAGTCTGTGTGTGTGCATGCCATGACATGTATAGACTCAAAGGAGAACTTGCAGGAGCCCATTTTCTCCTTTTACCATGTGGTCCAGGGAACAGAACTTGGCAGCCAGCATGGTTACCAGCTGAGCCATCTAACTACATGCATCTCCACTTCTGATAGAGTCATTACGATGTCTCCCCACTCATCCATTAACAGCTCAGGACTGTTTAATGTCTAATACCCAAAGTTAGGATTTCAAGCTTTGTCACAGAGATTGGACTTTTCTCTGATTCACCCACTGGATTTCTCGGCCTCTTGCTGAGGGTAGGACCTGGTTGTAATAAACCCAGTGCATAGCTTAGCAAGAAAGGTCACTGCTAAATGACTAAATGAGTAGCATCCAGGATTGGGTTCACATGACGCACTGAAAAGACATCTAGAGCGCAAAATGAGAAGACACCAAAGAGAGCTTCTGTGCCAGGTGACAGACACCGGACACAGATTTGTGTCAGTCTTTGGGAGGCCAGATGGGAAAAACTCTGAGAGGATCAGGGTGGCTGAGCCCGGAAGGTAGAGAGAGTCAGGGGGCAGGAAGAAAGGTCTCATGGAACAAAGGCAGTGCCATTCCTGGGAATGACTGAGTCAGTACTGAGGTTAGATTTTCCTCCTCCTGAGTCCTCTGGGCAGTTGCTGTGACCCAAGTTGTTAGGGTCAGAGCCTAGATCCTGGGAGTCCCAATAAGCTAGACTGAGTCACCAATCCTCAACAGGCCTCCATGTGCACACATATAAAACACACACACAAGGCTGAATTCTACTGACATCAGAGCCTTGTTCTATGATTCCTGTTTCAGCATCCTGAAACAGTTCCCCAGAACTAGCTCTGATCCTCTGCTGGGCTGGTTCCTCAGTATAGACACAACGATAAGCTCAAATATAGTAGAGATGCCCCCAGAAAGAGCTTTCAACTGTCACAGAATTAGCACATTAAAAATCATTTCCATTCTGAGGGTGTAAAGTGCTTGCTCAGCACTCACGAAGTGATGGGTTCCATCCCCAGCACCACATAAAAGGAGCATGGTTGAACACACCTGCAAATCCTTGAATTCAAGAGGTACACAGGAGAATCAGGAGTTCAAGGTCACTCTTGACTAGATAAACAGATGGAGACCAGCTTTGGATACAAAAGACCTCATCTCAAACATCTTTAAACAAGTGAAAATGTAGCATTATTGCTGCTTCCTTTCTGTGTCATGAATTTGATTGCTTTTGGAAAGACAGAGAATGTTTCTAGATAAACAAGAGAGTATAATCATCTATAGAGGGAAGAGAAGATTTTTGAACCAATGCCAGGAAGTTCAAATAAGAAGTAAGCCAACAACTTTTTAAATAATTTTTTGCTTACTTTAATTTTATGTGTGTGTGTGTGTTTTGCCTATATGTATGTAAGTGCACCACATGCGTGCAGTGTCTGCAGAAGCCAGAAAAGGGCATCAGATCCCCTGGAATTGGAGTTAAGGATGGTTGTTAGCCACTATGTCAGTGCTGGAAACTGAACCCAGATCCTCTGCAAGAACAACAAAGACTCTTAACCACTGAGCCCCTCGAGTCAACAACTTTGCAAAGAATTTCTATCAATGCAAACAAGCATATGCTCCATCCCATGGGATTGGGCAAATTTCTTGAGATGACCAGTAGAGCACAGCATCTTTTGAAAACCTCAGACACACTTGCCTTTCCTGCTCTCTTGGTCTTTGAGGGAGCCTAGGATCCCATTCATCCCTTTGACTGCTTGAGAATATGTATGAGCTCATGGATTCCCTATATTCTGTCCTTGCAAACAAGCTCAGAGTATCTCAATCAGGTCTTCTCAGATCTTAGTGATACAGAATGTGTTACAGAACTTTAAGAAAACAGAGGATTCAGAGCTGGAGAAATGATTTATTTGTTAAAGTGCCTGCTAAGCAAGCATGAGGGCCTGAGCTGAGATCCTCAGCACCCACATAAAAGCTGGCTCTGGTGCACATACATGTAACCCTGCGTGGAAATGGGCAGATTCTAGGAGTTTCTTAACAAGCCATTCTAGCCAATCAGTGACCTCTGGACTCAGTGAGAAACCCTGTTCAAAGAGAATGGTGGATGACTCTGGAGCACAACACCTGAATTTGTCCTCTGCCCCCCCAACACCCCCACACACAGGAGAGAAGAGACCTGCACTCTGTTTCTGTTTTAACTGTGAAATTTGCAATGCCTGCTCATTAATCCTATCTGCAGCTCATCCTAACTGAGAATGAACTCCAGGCCAAACAGTAAAATTTCCCCTTCTCTTTCCTTCTAAGGGATCTCACAGCAGCATCTTAAGGGCCATGCCAAGGTGCACCAGTCACTTTTTCAAATGAAACCACTAAAGGAAAACAAAGATACCAGTAGATGACATAGCATATCTCGCTGTGAAGTCTGTGGACAGAGTGGTATTGTTTCACTACCCTCAGGATTGCTTTTACGCCAGTCTGTTTCCTGTCTGAATCTTCTATGCAAAACCTGACCTTAAATCAGGCTAGCTGGTACCAGCTCAAACCTTTGAGGTTTTTCTTGAGTATTGTGTACCAATTTTGCAAGTTGGGAAGACAGACAACAGGATGTATGTATCCATCTGAGGTTTATGAGTACTTGAACCCCGTGTCTTGAGGTCTTCTGTGGGGGCTAACCCTCTGATACCAGGTGCTTCCGTGTGTAACCTTTCTTAAACACCGAGTCAGATGTATGGTATGGCTTCCCTCTTACCTGGTCCTCAAGAGCTGCCCCAGCTTCAAGCCTGCGCTCTCCAGTTTCCTGGAATGCCCTCACCTCTGTCACCCACCATCCAGGGAATGTGTTCATGAGGCCGTCTGGCCAGGCTCTGCAAGTCACAGCCCTCGAGCCCAGCACCAGCATTCCCCCTGCACACACTCTGCTCTCTTCCTTCTTCCTCCTTCCCTCCCTCTTCCTTTTCACCTTCCCTCCCTCCTCCCTCCCTCCCTCCTTCCCTCTTTCCTTCTTTCCTTCCTTCCCTCCTTTATTTTGATTTCTTTCTTTTCTTTTTTCCTACCTTCCTTTCTACTTAATTTCTTTTGTGTGTATATGTATATATATATATATATATATATATATATATATATACACACACACACACATATATATATATATGTTCATGGGTGTGCATGTGAACATGCTTGTGTGTCCACAAATGTAGAGAGTTGAGGTCAAAAGCTGACCTCAGGTATTTTCCTCAATCACTACCTGTCTTACTTTTTAAGAGAGTCTCTCACTGAATGTGCGCTTGCTGCTTTGTCTAGACTGACTGGCCAGCAAGCCCCAGGGATCCTCCTGTCTCTGCCTCCCCAGTATTGGCATTATAGGCACATGCTTCTACAGTCAGGTTTTTAAAAAATGTGTATGAGTGTTGTGCCTGCATGTATATAGGTAAACCATGTGCATGCAATGCCCCAAGAGGTTAGAAGAGGGCATTAGATCCCCTGGAACTGGATGGTTGTGAGCTACTATGCAGGTACTGGAAACCGAGCCCAGGTCCTCTGCAAGAGCATCAAATGCTCTTAACTGCTGAGCCAGCTCTCCAGCCCCAGCACTTGGCTTTTTAAAAAAAATAGAGGATTGAGTACAATTCTTCACTTGTGTGGTTAACATTTTACTAACTGAAACAAGTTTTAAACACCCTTTTCTTTCCCCCGTTTTTTTTTTTTTTTTTAAGTTCATAAAAGCAACAAGGGCCAGTAAACTGTTTTGGAAAATAGAGACTTCTTGATCAATGAAAGATGAAGAGAAGATTTATTTTCTCCAAGTTTTCTTCCATCCAGTTTTAAAAACTATGATCTGAAGCAATATGCCTCCGCTGTTGTAGAAACCACTCGGAAAAGTGAATGATTCCACTGGCAAGGGCAACGAGTTTCTAATCTAGACATGCAGAACCTTGAGGATCCACAGTGCATCCCCCTTCACACGTGACTCAGCTGAACTTTGGGAACCAGAGTTATGTGCAGCTTTCATGAATGTGTCTCAAAACCCTGATGAAGCATGCAATTAGAACAGCATGTATAAATGCCAGTGTTTTGCCCGGGCTTACATTTCAGAGAGGGAGGCTAAAGCCACAGAGAAGGGAGACAGATATGGGGATCTCCTGATTTTGACTTGGACCTTTTGGGGTTCATACTTTCAGTGTCCTCCAGGTGAAACCTAGTTGCCCACACAGTCAGAACAGATTTGACAAAGATTTACCAACTATCTTGGGGAACTTCTGTGGCTGCCAACAGTTGTCTGAAGATGTATGCCTGAGGTTTTTCACACCCTACCAGGAGACGTGCAGTCTGAACTTCTCAGGGAATGCACAGCAGCTGTCAGTCTGTGGACAGGGGGATTTCCAGCACTGAGGACTGAATGATGTTCCTGATGACAGTCTCCATTGAGTCAGGAGCCCCCAAGGGTTCTCTTTTGGTCTGGTCGACGGAGCTCCATAGCAGCATCTGTGTAGTTGTTCCACCTCCTGAAGGAAGTCGGTATAAGAAGGGAGAAGGAGCAGATAAAATAGCTCTTATCTCGAAGTCTTACCGTGTAACTAACTGAGCCTGAACTTCGACGGCCTCAACTTTAAAATGGGGCTAGTAAAACTTGCATAGCTGGTTTTGAGAAGAAGTATTCAAAAGGGTTTTAAAGGGGCTAGAGAGATGGCTTGGCGGTTAAGAGCACTGGCTGCTCTTGCAGAGGACTCGAGTTCAGTCCCCAACACTAACACAGTGGCTATGAACTGTCTCTAACTCCAGATATAGGGAATCCAACACCCTCTTCTGACATCTGTGGGCATTGCACAACATGGCTGCACTTGCATACATACAGGCAATAGACTCAAACACATAAAATAAAAATAAGAAATAAAATATTTTTAAAAGAGATTTAAAGACATAAAAAACACAAAGCAAATGAAAGGTATCAACACAATGTTCAGTTATCACAGTGACTGGTGGTATCATAATGTGATCATAAATTCAGTCACTAAAGTCCCATCTGGACACTTCCTGATCCTGTAAAAATTCAAACAAAAATTAGAAATCACAAACTGGGGCGATGTCTCTGTCAGTAAAGTTCTGTTGCGCAAGCATGACAACCCAAGTTCAATACTTGGAATCCATGTACAAAGCCCCAGTTGGGTGACATGCTGGGGTGGAGACAGACACATGTCATCATACCCTGCTTTTTTTTTTTTCATGAGTTCTGAGTATCAAATTCAGGTCCTCATGTTTGTGCAACAAGCACTTTACCAGCTAAGTCTTCTCCATGGCCCTCATAAACTACTCCCTCAATAGGTTTCATTGTTCCTACTGTATGGGAGGGTCAATAATATCAACAAGATCATGACTAACTTTGGGTTCCTGTATTAGTGTGTGAAGGATGCAAACCATTGAGCCAAGCCCGCCCAGCTCCAGAGCCTATTCACTCTCTATGCTAACTTGCCTCCCTGGATCTGAGGTTCAAAACAGCACGTAATAGTCATACCCTCAAATGCAAAAGCTTGGATTTTTCTTTCCTCTTTGCCTAAAGCCTTCTGAGAGGGTCTGGGGTGTCAGTCAGTATTCTGTACCAATATGAGAACCTGATTTCAATCCTCAGAACTCATGTGAAAAAGTCAAGCATGATGGTGTGCACTTGTAATCCCAGCACTGTGGAGATGGAGACAAGGGGATCCCCGGGGCTCACTGGGCAGTCAGCCTAGCACAACCAATGAGCTACAGACTCAGTGAGAGACTCTGTTTTAGTAAATAAGGTGGATGGCACCTGAGGAGCAGCACCCAAGGTTTACCTCTGGCTTACACATAAACATAGACAGACAGACAGACAGACAGACAGACACACACACACACACACACACACACATCAGCCTTCTGAGGCCTGGCTTCATCCTTTCTCTTCCCACGAGGCCGTTTCTGATTCAAGTGCATCATGAATCCCCAATAAAGATACAAACTCTTAAAGCAAAAAAAAGTGATATTACTTTTTTCTGCAATTCTGAATAAATAATTATGGCACTATTTTTTAATTCATTTACATTTGTTTATTTTTGAGTGTATGTGTAGGAGTGTGAGCATAGGAGAGCCACGGCATGCATGTAGAAGTCACAGGACAACTTGCAGGAGTCAGTTCTCTCCTTCCACAATGGGGTCCCAGATAATCAAGTTTGGCGGCAAGCACATTTACCCACTGAGCCATTTTGCTGGCCCTAACTGGCTGTTAAGAGTTAAGTAAGTGTTACCTTCTCGCCAGTGGGGTCTGTCTACATTAATGCTAGAGAAACAGGCGTCTTTCAATTTCCCACGGTCTAGCCACAAACATTTATAGTTATTGAAGCTTCTCTCTGCAAGGCTGTACAGAGGCTTGCCTATCTCTACCCAGAGCGGGCAACTCAGTCAACAATTGCCAACACTTAGTCATGCACTCTGGAAATGAATTATAGGACTGCATATGTTCGTATCTGTGCAGATACACATGTGTACCCACAATGTTCATATGGGGGTACATGTGGTGGAGGTATGTGCATGTATGTACATGCACGTTTGAGTTCATGTGTATACACATGAATGTGTGCACATACATGTGAAAGTCAAAGGTCAACCTGAAGTATCACTTCTCAGTATCTGTCTGCCTTGTTTTTTGTTTTTGTTTGTTTTAATTAAATCTTTATGTTCCTTTTTTGGATCAAGATTCCTGACTAATATACAGTGATGTATTTATTGAACACATATCTATGCCAAAATTATACTGTCCATCTAGACAGATTTTGGTTACACTTTTCCTATTCCACCTTGTTTTTTGAGACAGGAACTCTCACAAGGGTCTTGGGATTCATCAAGTAAGACTAGTCTGGCTGATAAATGAGCCCCAGAAAGCCACCTGTCTCTGCCTACCCAGTGCTGTGTTTGCAAGTACGTACCATCATTGCTCAGTTCTGTGCATGAGTACTGGGGTTCAAACTCAGGTCCTTATTCTTAAGCAACAAGCATCTACCACCTGAGCTTTTTACCCTCCCCTGCCCCAGTTACTGAACGTTTACTGAGCAGATCTTAAAGGCTTCACCTCCTTCCCTCCCTCAGTGTGTAAGAAGACACCCTCAGCATGGAAGAAGCTACTGCCACAGGTGACTCTAGCTCCATGTGGAATGTCCTGCAGATGGGTCCAGTTCCCAGCATGAAGATTTATTCAGTGACCCCCAAGTGGTACCTCCACAAACGTGTCAAAGGGAGGAAGCATGGATGTGCATTTGATGGCTCTCATCGTTTCCAGACTATTTAACACTTCCACTCATGTGATGGTTGATTTTCCAGGTCACAGATTTCATGGGCACATTTACTACTTACAGGATCACTATTGATTATTTAATTGCTAGGTGCATACCATAGAGAAGATGGGGAAAATCATGCAGTAAACAATTATAACTTAATTGCCTGGTTAATTTTTAGTTTTCCTAGATACCAATCATTGACTTTCAAAGTTAAATTTATTCCTAGAAAAGTCTCCATTGAGGGTTGGGGATGTGGTTCATTTGTTAGCATGCTTGCCTAGCCAGCAGGTCTGAAGCCCTGGGTTTGATCCTCAGCAACACATAAATCAGATGTGATGCCACAGGCCTTTAATCCTAGCACTTGGGAGATGGAGTCAGGAAGACTGGGAGTTCAAGGTCATTGTCAGCTACATATTGAGTTCAAGGCTACCTTGGGGTACATGAGACCCTGTCTCAAAAAAGAAAAAAGGAAAAAAGCTCCATTGATATTCATTGATCAAAATAATGAAACTCATTATTATGTATGACTAATATATACCAATTAAAACTTTAAAAAATAAATTTAATTGCATCTTTATATATATACACATATATATTCATTCTTCATGTTATTGTTTAGAATGTAATAATAAAGCTATATTTAATCAATAAGCAATAATGTAAGCCCTGTGCAGGAACTCTGTAGAACTGTTCCTGTTATTCCTCCCAAATGGCCACTTCCTGCTTATCTGAACCCAATGAAGGTAACAAATGGCATCCTGAGGATACACACCAGGCTTCTCCAACTGAAAGAAGAGCTGAGAAATTTCAAATGTTGTTTGCCTTTGATGCTCTGACTTTAGAAACAAATGCTTGGAGGAAGTTAGTAAAGAGCCAGACTCCAGACTGTTTCAAAAGCCAGTGCTACCAAATCCCCTCCCACCAACCCCCTCACTCACCCCATAAAACAACAGGGACCCTCTAAAGTTCCTGCAGTCACAGGAAAAAAAAATCCCAAAATGGGAGTAGAGAACAACAGCAGGCCAGTGGGGGTTTCTAAGAAGACCTTTGACAAAAAGTTGAATGGTGAAAGATATCCCTAGATCCAATCATAAAGGTAGTTAAGAAATGAGTTGTGAAGACTCCCAGATAAAGAGTTTTAATTCAGTTCTGCCACCAGTTATGTGTCACCAAAATGACTTGCTCTGAAAATGACAAATGGCACTGGATGAACTCCAAAGATCTATCTAGTTTTGTAATGCTGTATTTCCCACCACTGGCACAATTGGTCAGAGGCTATATAGCTGAGTCAAAATAAGGGTACATTTTTTGTCTACTTATGCTCAAAATACTAACTTATCTATTAGAAAATTATCAACACTGCAATTTATCATGGGCTCTGTTCTAACTATCCTCTAACTGGGGATATTACATTGGAAAATTCTTACCTTCGTGGATCTATTTCCTAGTGGAAAAGACAGGCAAATAAAATATTGTCTTAGTGGTGATAAGCATTATAGAGAAATACAAAGAAAGAAAATATGAACGGTTAGATTATTTCCACTTTTCTTTTAAAATATACATTATCATATATTTATTTATCATGTGTATGTATGGTGGGGAAAAAGGACACATCTGCCATGGCATGTGTGTGGAAGTCAAAGGACAACTTTATGAAGTTGATTCTGTGATTGAACCCAAGTCACCATGGAGCCACTATAAGCACCTTTACCCACTGAGGCACCTTGCAAGTCCCATTTTCGCTTTTAAACAGGCTGATCAGGGCTGGAGAAATGGCTTGGTTACAAAGAACGTGCTGTCATGCAAGTCTAAAAACCTGAGTTTGATCCCAAAAATGGAAGTAGATCCCCAAAGTGGAAGTAGAAAACCAACTTCCAAAAGTTGTCCTCTGACCAACATATGCACACATATGACCAACATGCACAGGCATGCCTGCACACACACACACACACATGTGCGCATCAAATATACATATACACATACATACATTATACATACACAATAATAATCAATAAAAATTACATTAAATAGGCTGATCATTATATGAAAATCCACAGTCCTAGAACACTGAAATATTAAATAACTTTGAATTTGGAAACTCATTCTTTCAGTCAGACAGCCGACATTCACTTGTGATCTTAAAGAATTCCCAGCTTTGAGATATAAGATGTTCTTATTAGATGGAGATCAGCTTTCAATGAAGAAATGGTCTCTTGTAACGGTGAGCCAGGAGGGATCCGATCCCGACTGCCTGAGCTCACATCCTGCCTTCTAGATAGGAGATCCCAGGCAATCGATCCTGCCTGCTCCCTTATTACCATCCAAGTGGTAACAAAAAAAAGTCCTTGAAAGGCTTGTAAGATATGAGCATTATTCACACTGATCTCTAGGCATAAAGCCACTCAAAAATAGTAGCCATCTAGGGCCAGAGAGGTAGCTCAGTGGTAGAATGCTTGCTCAAGGCCCAAGGAACAAATGAGCTCCAGTGAGAGTTAAGGCCTACTTGGATGTCATTTTGCTGGTTAAGTCTTAGAAAAAACAGATTATATTATACTTTCTATTGAAACAGAAAGTAAAATTGTACCTCCTAGGACCCCAGCTACCCAAGGCAGCTGGCTATAGAGCGGTCCACCCCAAACAGAAGAGACCCATTTTACTAAAAAAAGGAGGTGGGAACTGGAGATATGGCTCAATCAGTGAAGTTCTTGCCCTACAGTCACAAGGATCTGAGTTTAATCCCCAGAACTAACATTAAAAAGAAATCGATGTGGTGGTGGTGAGTGCATGTAATCCCATATCTGGGGTGGCAGAGACAAGCAGAGCCCTGGGGCTCACTGCCGGCCAGCCTAACCTACTTGGCAAGTTCCAGTCTTATTAGAGGTCTTGTCTCAAAACCCAGGATGGACTGTGCCTGAGGAATGACACCTGAGGTTGTCTTTTGGCCTCTATATGCATGTGTCCATAAGTGCATGTACACATATGCACATAAAAAAGAAACAAAGTGATTTCCATGATATTTATGAAGGGCTATTTATTAGGAGTTAGGCAAGCCATCACCTTGTCTGAGTGCAGACCAGCCCTAGCTGAGGTAACAGCATTCCACCTCTGGCCGCAGAATACTACCAACAAATTATTTTAGCCTGCCCTCCTTTCTCATTTGCATAAGAATCCTGCTCCATCTGTTAGAAGAAGCAATATCCCTTCATGCTAATCTGATTGCTTCCATCACTTGTATTAAAAAACATGGAGGCTACCACAAGTTCTCCTCTGACCTTTGGTTTTCTAATATCGCATCTGGGGTAAGCACGTCCTTTTAATCTCTGTGGACAATAGGCAGGATTTCACCAAGGGGACTGTGACAGAAGCAGAGATCACAGAGCATGTGTCCATGACCCCGGGTTAGATGATTATAATAATGCATTTTGGGCTCTTCTAATAAAGAATATGCTGAACAGGCTCCCACGTGTGTGCGCACTAGTCTAATTGCTGTTAACATGTCACTCCCGTCATCGAGAAGCAACAATGTACTGACGGCTTGTCAAATCCAGAATTGATTCTGAAATTGCTTTAATGAGGTGCTGAATAAGGTTGTGGGGAGCTGGCCATCTGAGAGGCCTCTGTGGCTTCAGCAACTGTCACCTGCAGTGGCTTTGTTGATTGTTCATAAATGAGGAGGGATGTTGTCTGGATTTATTATCTCTACACTGGGATTTCCGTGCCTGTCCTCCACCTCTGAAGTTCCTTGACTTTCAGGTTTGGGGTGTGTGTGTGTGCGTGCACGTGTGTGTGTGTGTGTGTGCACGTGTGTGTGTGTGTGTGTGTGTGTGTGTGTGTCTTCCAATTGTATTCCTCGCAATAAATACCTCCAATTAAAAGGACTGGGCTGGTTGTGCTAAAAAGCACAAGGAAAGATTTCAAACTGCTTCTTGTTCCCTGTCTAGCCCCTGTGAGTGACATTCTGAGAGCAATGAGACTGCTTTAAGCTTTGGTCTGCCAGTTAAGATCTATTACCAGAGAGATGGCCAAGATGAAGAACAATGCATTCTATCTGTGTCACTGTCCACAGTGAAGGCATTAAAGTACTGTTCATCTCTAAAATTACTACTCCGGCTTTCTATTTGACATAGGAACCACCCACCAGGTATTTCCACCTTGAAAGACAAGTGAGGAGAGTGAAAAGGACCCAATGCAAGCAAAGGTAAAGGCGCGAGGTACCGGGGAGGCTAGTGAGTAAAGAGCCTGTTGCTCAAGCATGAAGACTAGCTGGAACCGACAAACTCTAGCTTCAGTTAGAGACCCTGACACAATAGATAGAGTGGAGAGTAATTGAGGAAGACATCTAATATCAACTTCGGGCCTCCATGAGCATGTAAACGTGTGTGTAGATACCCACACCCACATACATGTTCTCACACCTGAGAACATACATACACACATGCAAGCACACCACACATGTAGAAAGAAAAAATGAAGTGGAGAGTAACTGAGGAAGATAATCAACACCAACTTCTGACCGCTGCATGCTTACACATACATACATGCACATGCATACATACATGCACACCCGCATGAACGCACACACACATATACACATCCCTAAAGCGCTGAGCATGGACCGAGTCCTCCTCCCACAGTGGTTTTGGATTCCTGAGGCGGAAGTGGTGTTTCCCCAGCCAAGAGACCTGAGCAAGCTTGCCTGCTTCCTTCAAGCAACACCACCAGCACTCTGACAATCAAGACAAATGTACGGCTGGCCCACACTAAAAATGAAAAGTCTGCCACTAATACTTCACAATTGCTGCTTTCATTACCTGCCTCCCTAACCTGGAGCATTATCTCATTCAGAGCCAAGGATGATATCCAAATTGCCTTATTTCTAAAAGAGATGAGTGTTCTTTAAAAAAAGCATCCTCATGCCTCATATTCTGTGGGCAGAATCTCATTTCTGTGGCTCTCAGGTTCAAGAGCACATGACCAGCATCCTTAGCAGGTAGAGATGCTTTCAAGAAATTGATTGCTACAGGGTCCATACATCAGTGTTGTGAGGATGTATTCTTCATGAAATCTGTAAATATGATCAATAGAATAAGAATGACTTAGATGACAGGATCTCTCATAGTTTGGGGGGAATGGCCTGTTTTCCTAAAAAAGTCAATTTGCTTATCTTTTTCTTTTTTTCCTACTTAGTTTTTGCTCATTAAGAAATGTCTAGAGAGAAACATTGTCTTCAGTGGTGTAGCCACTGGTACATTGTGCATGTTTCTGTAAATATCCCCTCGCCTCTGCTCTTGTAAGGAATCCTAATTGAATTCACAGGTCGCTAGAAAGGAGGCGACATGAAAGCAGAAGTGGGGGAAGCTGGGGTGGGAGGGGGACAAGGGAGGGGCATGGGGTGATGTGTTCAAAATCCTTATATATATGTATGAAAATGCCACCATGAAACCCACTGCTGTTTATAATTAATACAGGCTATCTTTTAAAGGAAGTCTGATCTGGCTACTTTGGTAAAAATAAAGCTCCCTCAACCCACTCACCTCACAGCATATTGAGAGAAAATGGGAGTTGCTTTTTTTACAAACTATTGAGAGAAATAAACGTTGTTAGCAAGGAGGGGGTAGATAATTGGTGCCTTGGAGGTTTTCTAATAGTTTGTCTTATTATCCGAAACCTTACCTCAAGCCCCATGAGCAGATGATTTAGCCTTCAAGAAATAAGTAGCCAAAAAAAAGAAAAGAAAAAAGAAATTTCTTAGGGTCATGAATAAATTCCAACGATGACATTTTCCGGGCCCAGCGAAATCCAATAGTAATCTTTAGCTTCTTTTAAAACCTCTGTGCCTCCGAGTCACTAGCCTCACATCCAGACCTGTTAGCGTGAGAAGTGTCTGGCCAGCTCCCTGCCTATCCAGCTGTATTGGGACTGACTACAGTACCCAGCACAGCCCTTAGGTCCTCCCCTACCCCTGGACCAAAAAGTAAACAGAGATGGAAAGACTCAAAGTCAGAGGGAGCAAAGACAAACCACAGCTTCTGTCAGAGAGAAACTGAAAATTGCTAGCCCAACTGAAAGGCCAGAGGATTCTTGCCCAATGGGCTACTATGGATTATTTCATTTTCCAGGGTCCTCATGCCTAGAGCAGCAGAACAGTAATAACAACCTCTGTAGAGGTGATTATCAGGAAAGAACATAGACCAACAAGATGGCTCAGAGGGTAAAGGTACTTGCTGCCAAGCAATGACCTGTGTTTGATCCCTGGAACCCTCATGGTGGAAGGAGAGAACCAGCTCCAGCAAGTTGCCCTCTGACTTCCACAGATGCCACATACATATGTACATACATACATACATGATATATGCATATGTAAATGAAACATTACAGATGCAAGGGCTTAACAAAGAGCCAGTGTCTCATAAGCAATACATATTGAGCTCATACTAGATTAAACTTCACAATGAACTTGAACTGGATCCTGATCTTGCTGTTGCACATACATGTAACTATGTAGAAAGCATGTATTTATATATTACATGATATATAGTTATATACAATATTTAATACATGCAATTGTATATTATATATACCAGAGAAAGAATCATGAGTTTCAAAGAAGATAACAATTTCGGTATGGTTGCATGCCTGAGTATGTAGTTACACATGAGCATGTGTGTGCAAGTACACATGTGTGTGTGCACACGCATGTGTGATAACAGGTGGAGGCTAGAAGACAAGCTCAGCTGTTGTTCCTCAGTCATCTATTTTGTATTTTGAGACAGGATCTCTCATTGGCCTGGAACTCTCCGAGTAGGCTAGGTTGACCAGTAAGCCTACAAGCACATACCACACCAAGCTTTTCTTATCTTGATTCTAGGACATCAAACTCAGTTTCTCATACTTATAAACACTTTACAGAGTAAGCCCAGCTCAGCAAATAGCAATTTTAAGCAACTGAAAGGGAAGAAAACATCCTTCTATATTAAGGACATTATTCATTACCTTTTTGTTTTCCAAAACAGCGTTTCATGCATTCCAGGCTGGCCTCAAACTTCAGATCCTTCTGCCTGTACTTCCTGAGTGCTGGGGTTATAAGCAAACTACCCCAGCACTCTGTTTTATCCTTATTAACAGAACAGTGAAGGCAGCCTCTTCCAGATCAGTGAGCTCCCCTCAGGCCTAATCACAGAGGTGAAGATGAGTCCCCAGTAATGGAGGCTGAAACGTCACTCTCTCCTGCTGCCACCTGCTCTTGGGGTCAGCTGTACTGTGGTGTGTAATTACCGACCTCGGCTCTGCCTCTTCACTTCCTCTCTCTTTCTGCCTAATTGATGGCCTTGACACCAGTGCAGGGTCAGCCTCCTGAGAACACTTCAGGCTCAAATGACTCCTGCAGCCCTCAGACGCTGCTCCTTCAGAAGACTAGAGCCAAAGCCCATCTCAACAGTGATGTGCCAGTTAATCTGGACTGTCAACTTGATGAGATTTAGAATCTCCACAGAAGCAACCCTCTGGGTGTGTCTGTGAGGGAGTTTCTATACTGTTAATTGAGATGGAAAGACCCATCCTAATTGTGGGCAGCACCATTCCATGGGCTGTGGTCCCAGGCTGAATTACAAGGAGAAAGCAAACTGAGCCCCAGCATTCATCTCTTTCTGCTTCCTTACCATGGATGCAGCGTGACCAGCTTCCTCACGCTCCCGACACCAGGACTTCCCCCATGATGATGGCACTACAAAGGCAGAGGTAAGTAGTTATCACAGAGATTACTTGACCCACAAAACCTAAAATAGTGGCTCTCTGGCCAACACTGTTCTTTGATTATCCACACATTGCCTAATTATTGTTAGTAGTAGCACACATCCTTTTATCTGCTACTATTTTGACTTATGACATGAAAGCTCATGAAATCCTATTGAAAAGAAAAAAAAAGCTGGGTGTGACAGTGCAGTCCTATAATTCTGGAACTTGGGAGGTTGAGGATCCAGGACGATAAGAAGTTCAACGGGGTTAGAAAGATGTCTCAGAGGTTAAGAACATTTGCTGTTCTTCCAAAGGACCAGAGTTCAGTTCCCAGCACCCAAGTTGGACAGCTCTCAGTGATCTATAACTCCAGCTCCAAGGGATATGATGCCCTCTTCTGGCTTCTCAGGGCACCTGTACACATGTGCATATACGAACACACAGGTGCACACACATGCACATAAATAATATTAAAAATTTTAAATAAAAAACATATCCAGATTATCCTCAGTGACATAACAAATTTGAAACCAGCTTGGGCTACCAGAGACCTTGTTTTAAAAAACAACTTTTACACATGGTATCTCTGCTTATATATGAATAAAAGTTCACAATTGCACATAAGCCAACTGATCTAATCATTTTCAAAGAATGTCAAAAGCAAGAGCTATATATTTAAATGAACCCACTGTGGTTATTAAGTGTTTCAAGATCAGGGACGAACAGAGATGAAAGAGCTCTGCTCTGAAATAAAAATGAAAAGATGTCATTGAAGTTTGTTGCACAGATAAGGAAACAAAGGAAGCCTCTCTGGAGATTTGTTCAAGGGGACTCAGATTTGTCTCACTTGATTGAATACCAACTATTAAGCAATTCCTCACAAAGAACCCTCTTTTACAAGGACTTTATTTAAAGTTAAGAGCAAAGAAATGAGTATTTGTTTTTGTGTGGACCATGTAATGGAGAATCTAGCGTACCCCCCAATTTTTCTCACCCCTGTGGGGCATTTAGAGACACTGTTAACCCTTTTTACCCTGTCCTACATGAAGTGAGACAAGGTCCCTGTGAGGTATGAGAACTGGCCAGAGGGGGAGGTTCCAGAAACATCAAGATTGACATAGGAACAAACCAACGACAGAGGAAAACAAACCCTTCTGACCTCCAGCTACGTGTAACAAAATAGTGTGTGCAAAAAACCCAGCCCTGCACGGTGCCAATCTTCAAAGGCTGGGGAGGGAGGGGTATGTAAATAACTATAAGGATGATGACTATCAGAGCCAGGGTCCTTGGGCTGCAGACCCAGCCCACCTCTCTAACCCACTTTGGTTCTCCAGAGTGCCTTTCTATTAACAGTCTCTATTTCTACAACTCTCCATGTGTCCCTGTTCCAATTTTTTTTCTCAGGACACAGGACCTGGAAATCTCAGCAGGTACCCTCTGGATTTTGATTCATGACTATAACACCTGGAGTGTTTTGAGGGCTATATTTCCTTTAAAAATATTTCTAAATGTATTTATTATGATTATGTACACATATGATTCATGTCTGCTATGGCATGCTTGTGACAGCCAGAGGACAACTTTCAGAAGTCAGTTTTCAACCTCCACCACAAATTCCAGGAATTGAACTCAGGTCTTCAGCCTTGCATAGCAAGCACTTTTACCCACTGAGCCATCTCACCAGGCCCTCTCTATGAGTCTCATAACTGAGCTTTACAGTAAACTGACATATGTAGTCTGCTCCAATCCTAGACCTGTAGACAGTACTTGATCCAAGTCCCCTGGGCTTAAGCAAGGTATTGAAAATTAACCTGGATCTGGGCTGGAGCTGGGAAGCTTCACTCCTGGGCTGCCTCCAATTTTCCCAGGTGTTGGATCTTACACCAAAGGAGTCAAGTGTCCAACATCCTACAGCTCACGTTTATCTACAGTGAGTTCCAGATGGTTGTGCAGATGTCCCTGACATCATGAGCGAGCCCCTTGGGATGGTGACAAACACTTTCAGCCTCCCACTAGAGACTTCAGGCTAGGGTGGGGCAGGCCCAGTCAGAGAGGCAGTCCACACCTCCACCAACACACAGAGAAAGTCTGTTTCCTGAAGTGAAGATGATACAAGTCACATCTGGAAATCAAAGGTAGAAGGACTTTATCAGAGATGAAAAGGGTAAGTATTACAGACAGCACCACTATGTGAAGCTCTCCGCAGGGTATGTACAGCTGAGAGCTGTATGCCTTCTAGGTGATTTTATTTCCTAAAAATATTTTATTCTAGTTTTTAAAGATTTATTTTACAAGTATGAGTGTTTTTTGCCAGTTTGCTGGATATCTTCAGTTGTCAACTTGACATACCTGGGAAGAGACAACCTTAGTTGAGGCACTGCATCCCTTAGATTGGCTTGTGGCCTAGTCAGTAAGGCATTTTCTTAATTGTTGTGTGATGTGTTGTCATTTCTGGACAGGTGGTCCTAGGTTGTGTAAGAAAGAAAGCTGGGACTGGAGAGATGGTTCAGCAGTTAAGAGCACAGGCTGCTCTTCTAGAGGACTTCGGTTTGATTCCCAGCACTCACATGATGGCTAACAACCATCCATAACTCCATTTCCAGGAGACTTCTGAGCTCTGCAAGCATTGCACGACATGGGTACACTTACACACACAGATAAAATACACTTATACACAGAAAATAAAAATAATAAATAAAATATTTAAAAAAGAAAGAAAGCTGGGCACAGGCCAGAGGATCAGCCAGTAAGCAGTGTTCCTCCAAGGCCTGTGCTTCAGTTGCTGCCTCCAGGTTTGTGCCTTGAGCTCCTGACCTGACTTTCTTATGTGATGGACTATGATATGTAAATGCAAGCCAAATAAACCCTTTACTTTCTAGGTTGGTTTTTGTCTATTTCATTGCAGCAATAGAAAATAGTTAAGACCGAAATTGGTACCTGTGCTGATTAGCTTTAGTTGTCATCTTGACACACCTGGGTAGAGAGAATCACAACTGAGGAATTGCCTCTGTTGGACTGGCCTGTGGCCATGTCTGTGGAGCATTTTCTTGATTGCTGAGTGATGTGGGAGGGCTCAACCCACTGTAGGCAGCGCCACCCTTGGGTAGGTGGTCTTGTGTTGTATAAAAAAGCAGACTAAGCACAAGCCAGGGGAGCAAGCCAGTAAGCAGGGTACCTCCATGGTCTGTGCTCCAGATTCCTGCCCTGAGTTCCTGCCTCGGCTTCCCTTGATGGTGGATTATGCCATAAGCCAAATAAACTCTTTCCTTCCCAAGTTGATTTTAGATGGTGTTTCTATCACAGAAATAGAAAGTAACAAAGACAGAAGTCGGTACCAGAGAGTGAGATATTACTGTGATGGATTGTAGAAGTTTTGGGAACTTTGAACTAGAAAAGCTATTGAGTGCTTGGAGCTTAGTGAGTTGTTCTGTTGGAAAATAATGCTGAAAGAGATGCAGACAATGGAGGCCTGGCTTCCAAGGGAGATAAAACTCTGTCTGAGCTGTTTGTATAATATATTTTGAATTAAGAATTTTTGGAAATAAAATCTTTTGTACTTTACTGGTACAGTTATTGCTGGTCAGCTGGGGCTCAAAAATCAGCTGTTCATTAACAAGATCATTATCATGGAGTAAAATTTTTTGAGCATATAGAAGCTGTCCAGAGGGCCAAGGCTGTATCTCAAACTGGAAGCTTAATTTAACAATGTGTAAGAGTCTTCCCTGTGGTACTGATTTTGATAGCATGAAAGCTGCAGAATTGAAGGGGTCATGTGAGAGACTAGGAAGCCATTGGTGAAGGTACAGACTCATATATAGTAAAGGCCCCGGCATTTTGGAGATGCCAAGACTGTGGGACAACAACAAAGGCAGTGGCAGGTGTGGAGTAGAGCCTGCATGAGCCTACAAGATAAGCTTTGTCTACTGTGGATGGCAGAGCCAGAGTATTGGGGCTGCCGAAGCCCTTCCCGGCCTAGAAGATCATGAGTGAATCCCAGATGTCAGACATGGAGCTACATTGCTGGACTTTGGTTTTTCTAATGTTTGCCTGGTTATTTCCTTGTGAAGTAAGAAAGTATGTGACTTGTTTTGTTTTTCTTTTTTATTTTATAGGAGCCCATAGTTGAGACTTATTTAAAGATATATTGAATTTTTTAACTGTTGTCATTTTTAAGGACTGTGGGACTTTTTAAAAATTGTACCATGTTTTATATTATGGTATTAATACTAACATGAGGTCTTGGGGACAGACACTGTTTAATATTGATAGGCTGTGTGTTAAATTGACAAGGGGTCAATTGTGTTGAATAGCTTCAGTTGTCAAATTGACACACCTGGAAAGACGTAACCTCAGTTGATGCATTTCCTCATAGTTTGCTTTGTGGCCATGTCTGTAAGGCATTTTCTTAGTCGCTGAGTGATGTTGTCCAGCCCAATATGGGGGGTGCCACCCCTGAGCAGGTGGTCCTTAGAAAGCAGGCGAAGCACGGCCAGCAGAAGAAGCCGGAAGCAGCCGGGAAGAAGCCAGGACGCAGCCGGAAGCAGCCAGAAGCAGCCGGAAAGCAGCGTTCCTCTGTCACTTCAGTTCCATACCCCAGGTTCCTGCTTGGGCTCCTCCCCTGGCTTCCCTCCATGAAGGTCTGTATGGGAAGCTGAAATTAACGCTTTCCTCCCTGAGTTGTTTTCCATCAGTGTTCTATCTAGAACACCTGGCAAGGTTTATGTTTACGATGTGAATGCAATGCCCAGGGAGGTCAGAAGAGGGCATCAGATTCCCTGGAACTTGAGTTACTGACAGTTGTTAGCTGCCATGTAGGTGCTGGGAAGCTGAACCCAGGTCCTCTGTGTGTTTCATCACTGGCCATCTCTTGAGCCTCTGAAGACTTTATTTTAAATTTGTATATGTGAGGAGGATGTGCACATGATGTAATGCCTGTGGAAAACAGAAATTGGCACTGGGTTCCCTGGGGCTAATTATGAGATAGCTTACATAAGAGCTGGGAACCAAACTTGGGTCCTCTGAAAAAAGCAGTATGAGCTCTTAATTGCTGAGCCATCTCTCCAATATGATTTTCTTTTCTTTCTTTCTTTTTTCTTTTGAGACAGGGTCTGTCTCTTGTAGCCTGAACAGGCCTCCAACTTGCTACATGGCCAAAGATGACCTTGAACTTTTGATCATCCTGCTTTTACCTCTTGAGTGCTGGGATTATAGGAGTGAACACCATTCCCAGTTTTAAACAGCACTGGAGATGAAAGCCCCAACTTTGTCCAGGCAAGCCAGGTACTGTATGGTAAGTGCAGCTTGTATTTCTCTCTGAATTTTTGCTATTTGTTCACTTAGCAGTAAGTCCCGCCCTCTGACCAATAAGGGGGCAGGAAGGCAGGCAGCTGGGAGAGGAAAAAAATGGTGGCCATCAGCAGCAAGGGAAGGCACTGAGAAGGCTCCCGCCCATAACACAACCCATCCCCGGCACACGGAGAAAGGAAAGTGCCCTGGCTCCATTGCATGCAGGGAGTCAGCAACCCAGATGACTACCCTCTTGACACAGCCAGCCGTGCATAAATGGAACTCAGCCCACTGGTGGTCAGAACAGAACTGGAGTGACGCAGGGGCACTGTGTGCCTGGACCCACGGGGTGGGGGTGGGGGGAAACCATAATATCAAATATTTGAACAAGAGCTTTGTAAGTTACCACAAATAAATTAATCCCTCACAAGTTCAAGGACTATTTTCTGTTTTATTCTGCTGGATTGGTGCTAGAGGGTGGGACCAAACCCAGCCTGCCTAGGTGCAGAACAAATTTGTTACAACACAATGGCATGGTCCGTAGTTGGCAGGATTTGGCTGGTAAAATGGAGAAGTAGCTCAGAGGGTAAGAGTACTGGCTGCTCTCACAGTGGACCCAAGAAAGGAATACAGACAGATGAGGTCCTGGCATGGCTGATCCAGTGGATCCTCAAGTGGCTAACTAAGATGATGTCACCAAAGCAGGCAATGTCTAGGGGAGAAATCCCAGGATGGGAGCCCACCTGTGGCTCACATGGAGTGGCCTGTTTACTGAATCACTGGGCACCACCACAAGATTATGGTGATACTCTGAAAATAGTGGGGGATCTGAGGTGAACTTTTAAAAACTCTGCTAGATGAGAAAAAGCCAAAGACTCCAGCAGGTGGTGGCTGAGTCATCATGGCCTCTGCTATGTGTGATTAAAAAAAAACTTATCCCAAACGGAGATCATAGCCTGGAGAGAGATTGAAGAGTTAAGAGAGAGATTAAAATGAGAGAGAGATATAAGACTGGCTTCTACTGTATTAGCCACTGACCTCACTGATAAATTAAATAAAAAGGAAAAGGAAATAGAAGTTTTAACCTGCCACCTTTCCCAACTAAGAGAGCAAAAGGAAAAGAAAGCCCAGAGTATATCAACTGGGAACCCACAAGAGTAGCAGACAGTGAAGAGGAAGGGAGCAACACAGAGGAAGCTGAGTGCCCCTCGGATTGGACCCGCAATACAAAGAAAGGAGAAATCCACATGCCAGCTGAGCCATGTAACCACTCATTCCTTTTTGAGATATAGGCTGTGTAACCTGAGGCAGTACAAGGGAAAGCAGTCTCTGATGAACTGGCTTGTGCAAGACACTGGAGACACTTGGTTGTCACCAGCAGAGATTCCCATGAATATCAGGAGTTTTAGCACGACACAAGAAGGACAGACACTGTTAAGAGAACTGGGTATGAGAAAAGTAATATACGGTAACCTGTTTACTGGACCAGATAGGACTGTGTTCGCTAGAGATTTAATGAAGGACTTCATTGAGCAAGGACCTCACAATTGGTATAGAGATTTAATGTCTATGCTGAGTCTCCTAGTGGGACAAGATCTTTACAAGGCAGGAGAGGCTTTGACAAATTTAAGCAACCTAGGCCCCGTGAGTAAAGTATGTTTGTAAAAGAATAGAACAGCCTAAAAATTGTTTAAAGGAGACAAGCCAAAAAAGGAAGTCTGCCTGGGTTACTTGTAGGCAAATGTGGTGAGACTAGCATCTAGCCCATGTTCCTAAAGAAACGATTGGTAAAAAGCCAAATTTTGTGCTAAAGTGCCTCTGGAAGACTTTAAGGTACACAGAGGATAAAAATTATCCCACGGGTGGATAACAGCCTTCTCAGAGTGAACAGGTTACACTTCTCCCCTGTGAATGGCTATTTGAGGGGTGGAGGCAGTTTGCCTGTCCAGGGCCCCTCCCTAGTCAATGGAGAGACCACAGGTGTGGTTAGAGCCAGGAGTCAGACCCAGAGTCTACGTGGCCCTGGGAAACAACAGGTGCCACAGGGGCAAATGGAGCTTTATTCCTCCTTGGCCCTGTCTTGGCCTGTGTAGGACTAAGAAGTTTAGGCCAGCCCCAATGAGGCTGTCAAGGATAAAGGGATGCATAGAGGCTCCATGTGAGAACTCCAGGACACTAAATGGATTCCAAACAATAACTAAAGATAGTAAAGGACTGACTAAGTTACATGCTATTATACCCAACATGGATCTGTTGAAAAAACAGATGATACAAATGGAAAGAAAATTTCCATGCTATGTTAGACCTTGTATATGTATGTAATGTTAACTTCTGAGTGTTTTACAGATGTGAAACCCAGTTAAGAAACGTCAAGTACACCTGAAGAAACAAGGGTAAAATGTAACTTTTACAGGGTACAAGGGTGAAGTATAACCATAAAATTCTAAGGAGCTTTATGGGCCTAGCCCTATATGTGCCAGAGTAAAAGAACTGTTTATATAATTGTTAACTTGCAATTCCAGTACCAGGCATGGGTTGACCCCCCTGTGAGCTGTTGGCCTAGGAAAACTTGGAAGCCCCCTTCTGCACAAAAGGCAATTTCCACCTTATAATGCTGACTGCATACTTGAAGCAAACATTACACCCTATCACTGAAGACATGAATGGTTCGAGCATGGAAAAGAGAAATCTAACTGGGACAGAGCTGAAAACTCCCTACAAATGGATGGCTGGCCTTCATAGTGCTAGAGCGCACTATGCAGACCGCTATGGGAGAATGGTCCTGAAAAGCTCTGCTTAAAGACAGATCTTGCATGCTCCACTGTCAGATGCCAATCAAGATGTTTGTGCTTGTGTGATAGAGGCTTGTCTAGTATGTGCACCCCCAACATATTTATAATTGGGTTTAAGGCCCCCTCCTCAGGGAGGGAACACACATCTGATACCAGGAGGACAGTTGACCCCCAATGGTATTAGAGGAAGTTATAGACCCAGTAGAGACACTACTGTGATTGCTTATGAGGTGAATATGATGCATCTACTTAGGTATTGTCCAAACATTTGTGTTTATGATGGTTTATGTGGATGTTACTGCTTTCCTTTTGGCTGTTGTTGTGTTGTTATGTTTTGCTTTGTTTTCCAGAGAGAAAAGGGGTGGAGTGTAAAGTAAATGTAGCTTTATTTCTCTCTGAATTTTTGCTATTGGTTCATTCAATGGCAAGTCCTGCCCTCTAACCAATAAGGATGGGAGCCTTCTTGGTGTCTTCGCTCACTGCTGCTGCTAGCAGCCATTTTTTTCCTCTCCTGGCTGCCTGCCTTCCTGCTCCCTTTTGGGTGGGATTGGTGCCAGAGGGCGGGACCAACCCCACCCACCTAGGCGCAGGACGAATTTGTTATAACAGGTACTCTACAAACTGAACCACAATCCTAGTCCTTCCACACAGTTGTTGAATTAAACTGTGTCTTATTCCTCTGTGCATTCCTAGCATACCGCATAGTACACAGGAAGTACCTTTCCCCCTGTGCTCATTCACCATGTGACAAGTGCCTTGTTAAGCAGAATAAAAGAATTGAATAGGACAGATCTGTGTCCTCAACACGTCCCAAATCTAGAAAGAAAGAAGATAAACATGATTACAACATGAGTGATAGTTAAGACACACAGAAATGGGAGCCTAACCCCATCTAGGAATGAGTGGGTGTCAGACTTGGGCTGAGAATGCTGCTTCTTCTTGAAATGTAACTCAGTATTGTCACATGGACCGTTATAGAATGCAGTGAGGAGAAGAATCTCCTTCTTGATTGTGAAATACATGATATTCCCAGCTTCCATCATTCACTGAGATGTGGGTTTGCTCCTTGAAAGCAGAGAGATAGATAGGGCTTGGGAGATAATTAAGTCAGTAAAGTGTTTGCGACGGCTGGGGAGATGGCTTGGTGGATAAAGTGATTACCTTAAAAGCATAAGGACCTGAGTTCAAGTCCCAGAACCTACAAAAAAAAGTTTGTTACCCCAGCACTGGGAAGTCTGAAATGGGCAGACCCCTGAGTCTTGCTGGTCATCCAGCCTAGCCAAGTAAGTAAGCTCCAGGTTCAGTAAGACCCTGTCTCAGAAAAACAAGGGGTCTTGAGTGCCTGAGGGATGGCATCTGCTCCAGCCTCCCCAGGTGTGTGCACACATGTGTACACACACCTACACACAGCCAAGATTCCTGGGCCCTGCCTTACCTTAGGCATGTGATACTTAAAAACAAAAGGAAAGAAATAACTGGTCACTAAGGTAGAGTGAGAAGTCATCAGATGTCAGAAGCTTTAGAAGAGCATTTAAAATGCTACCAGAGAGAGCTGGAAGGACGGCTCAGTGTTGAAAGAACTTTTCTATACAGGCATGGGGAACATGAAAACTGGAGTTTGGATCCCCAGAACCCATGTAAATTGATGGGCATGACAGCCTCTGTATAACTCCAGTCCCAGAAGATGGAGACAGAGAACACCCAGAGCAAGCTGGCAAGCAAAACTAGTCATATCAGTAAGCTCTGGGTTTGATTGTAAGACCATCTCCACATGCACATGCACGTATACACATGTAAAAGCATGACTATAACAGACACATACATGAAAAATGGAAAAAGAAATAAAACAAAATGCCCCTGGACTACATTTCACAGAACATGACTAGAGCCACCTCACACCTCTGTTCTATGAAGTGATTGATGGTCACTGGGGATGCCAGGAGAGCACAGTGCATGGAAAGCTTGGCACTGGGCAGTGGTGTAATAAATATGTTCTGAAAGGTTGAAAGCAAATACCTCAGGTGTGTAAAGAAAAAACAGGCCTCAAAATCTAGAAACTCAAATAATATAGCCACAGCAGCCTTTCCCTTAATCATCAGTCACCATCTGGCTGCATTCTGGGAGCAGTGGAGAAAGCAGAAGAAATGATTCCTAGGCTAGGACCTTAAAGGTGTACAAACACAGAGGTGAGCCAACCACTTGTGAAAGAGCGAAGCCAGAATATAGGAGCAGACACTCAAACTAACCAAGTGGTAGGAAAATGCAAATCAAAGTGTCAATGAGGGCTGTGGTATAGCTCGGTAGTAGAACGTTTGCCTAGTGTGCGCAAGGCCTTGGGCTCCAGCCTCATCATAGTAACAAAGCAAGAAGAGAGGAGAGAAAAGGAAACTGAAAAGGGAGGGAAGGGGGAGAGGATGGGAAGAGGAGAGAGAGGGAGGAACAGAGCATTGATGGAATATTACTTCATACCAAAGAACTAAAATAATTTAAACTGGATAAGGCCAAGTCCTGTCCCAGGTGACCTTTTTGCATGGGTGGAGAAAGTGAACACTAGTACAACCCTTCTGTGGGTAATGTGCCATTCCCTAGTCAAACTAAGTGTATATGGAGCATATATATACATGTATATCATATATATAAACTCCAATTCAGGGTGTGCAAATATCCCCAAGAAATTTCCATAAAGACTCACAATGAGCTTTGAATAAGAACATCTCTGAGCGTCTCTCCAGCCCCATAGCTCCCAATTTAGAAACAGGGCCACCACAGATGTAATTATCTAGGTTTAGGTCACACTGGGTGGAGGAAGGGACACCAAATCCAATTCTACTGGTGTAGTGATTTCTCTTGTAGAGCAGCTTGACAGACTCTAGAATCACCTAGGAGACAAACTACTGGGCATGCCAGTAAAGGAGTTTCTAGATTGGGTTAGATGAGGTAGGAAGACTCATCATAACTGTAGCGATACCATTCTATGAATGAGGGTCCTAGACTTCATAAAAAGGAGAAAGCAAGTTGAGCACCAACATTCGTCTCTCTCTGCTTCCTGATTGTGGGTGCAGTGTGATCAGCTGTCTCAGCTCCACTGCCATTCCTTCCCCACCATATTAGACCATATCCTAGAATTTTGAAGCAGTTTGCTTTAGTCAGGTATTTTGTTACAATTGAAAAAGTAATTAATATAGCCAATGTCCTTATACAAAGAGCCTAAGTAAAAACACAAATAGAAGTTCATGCGACAACAGGCAGAGACTGCAGAGGTATAGCTTCAAACTGAAGAATATACAGATCACAGTAGACACCAAACACTGGAAAGAGACCTAGGAAGAACTGTCCCCTGATGGCATCTTAATTTCCAATTTCAAACCCTCAGAACTATGATGCTATACATTTCTGATGTTTAATCCATTCTTTCTCATAAACCATTAGAAACTGTTAGGGAGTAGCAGGGATGAGGCCAGGGAAGTAACAGGAGCCATGGCCAGCCCAGGTAGGCCTTGTCTATCACCTGAGGACTTGACTTATACCCTAAGAGAGCATACCAGAAGTTACTCAGGTAGAGATGTAAGATCAATCCAGGGTGACACCCAGTGAAGAAAGCAGCGTGGGTGCTCCAGGAGCCACAGGGTGACTACCCAGGCTGGATGTGGATAAGGTTGGCGGTTTGGGAAGTTGGAATGGTGACAAATGTCCCGACCTTTAAAAGTTTTTTGGTTACTTAAAAAGTGGGAATTTGCTTCCCCCTGTAGGCCACTGAAAGCCAGTGGAAAACTTTAAACAGGAGACAGATATGCGGACTGTTCGTGACCTGTTATTCATCTGCTAGAGAAGATGTTAATGAGCTTAAGAACACATGACTGTTGTGGGATTCCAGATGACTGGGAGAAAAAGAAGATAACTTGCTCACTAAAGGACTCTCAATTTGTGTTCTAAGATAACCACATTCCAGCAAGCCGTACCCCAAGGACATTTGGGAAAACCTGAGGTGTCTCTGGAACATTCTAGAGTTTCCAAAAGGTCATAAATATACTAAGGGAGCTGGAGTCTCAACAGTAAGGCAAGATCTGGAGGAGCAGGCAAGTGCTCTGGGGAAAACAACAGCAGACCCAGGTGCCTGCATGTTCTGAATCTAGGCCTAGCCCCTGGCTCTCAAACTTCAGTGTCCAAAAGAAACCCAGGGCCTGGGGTAGGGGGTGGCTAGTTAGTACTTGTCATGCAAGCATGAGGACCTGAGCTTGATCCCCAGAATCCACATAAAAAAGCCCAGGATAGCGACATGAGTTTTTAATCCCAGTGATGGAGAGGTGGAAACAGCCAGATCTTTGGGACGTGGTCACCCAGTCTAGTTGAATCAGTGAGTTCCAGGCCAGTGAGAGAGCCTTTCTCAAAAAACACGGTAAGGGCTAATGATATGGTTCAGTGAATAAAGGCACTTGCTGCAAAGCCTGAGAACCTCAGTTCAATCCCAGTAACCTACATGGTAGAAAGAGGGAATTATCTCCAGAAAATTGTCCTCTGACCTTCATATGTGTTCTGTGACATATGCACATATGCACACATGTACACTCAGAAAATAAATTTTTTAATTACAACAGATACGCCCACAAGGTGAACAGTATCCTGAAGAACACCGAAGGTTAATCTCTAGTCTCTGAACCTTCATATGTGTTTTGTGACACATGCACATTTGTTCATACACACACAACCAGGCACACACACACACACGCACACGTGCACATAAACACACAAGAAACCCACAGAGTGTCTGAAATGCAGAATCCTGAGTCCTCTCCCAGGTATCTTGCTTAAGCAGGTGGAGGTAAGGAACTCTGTCACTTTGAGAGGTTTGAGGATGTTTGTGTGGAATGATTAAGGCAACAAGAAGTGTGGAGGGAGGATGGAACCCTGTGGCAATGGAGGTATCATGCTGTGGTTAGGAATCAGGTAGGCAGGGAAAACCTCACCGACGGGAACATTATTTGTTGAAAGTGCATGTAAAATTTTGAACATCCATTCCTGAGAAAATGAGTGCACCACTTCCAGTGGATCCTTAACGAGGTTCTAAATCAAATCCAGACAAAGAACCATAGCAGGTAAGTGCACAGAAAACAAACTAAACTCAGAATCTGCTTCTATTTGCATGTGTCTGTGATGGAGGCCAGAGGACAATGTTCAGAATTCATGCCTCAGACGCCATTCACCATGTTTTTTGAGGCAGAATCTCTCTCAGTTGCCAGGAGCTTACTAAGTAGGCCAAGCTGGCTGGCCAGTAGCCTAAGAGATCTACCCGTCTCTGTCTCCTCAGCACCGGATTACAAGCAGAGGCCACTATGTTTAATTCATGAGTTCTGGGGATCATTATGCTTGCAAGGCAAGCATTTTACTGACTGAGTTATCTCCCAGCACTAGAAATTGCTTGTGTTTTGAGTGGTCATAATGCTCTGGCCATAAATTGAGGTTCTCAGCATTGGCTCCCTGTTAGAATTACCCAGGGAGCTTCAAAAGCTGCAGACATCTCAGTTGCATCTCAGGCTGGCTGAACCACTTGGAAGTGTGATTTAGGGACCAGGATATTAAAGCTTCCTGAAATACTGTAGTTACAGAATGAGTTGAGAATGGGAGGCCTTGAGTTTCAAATGAGCCTTGCCTTGGGGTGATGCCTGCTGTTTACTTAATAGGAAACATACTCCAGACATAGTGTAACTAGCCAAGACTAATTCAGCATTCAGCACACTGACCATCATGATATCATGAAGAGGTCTTTTTTTCAAGAAGGAGGCTGGTGTCCTCAAGCTCTGTCTCCTCAGCACCGGATTACAAGCTGCATTTTTTTGTGCATTTTATACATCTTAACCATACTTAGATCTCCTCCATCTGCACCCTACTATAGCCCCCCATCAGATATCATGCATTCTGTCATATATATTAAGGCTTATGGAGTCAAGTTTGTAGACCCAGATGTCCCTCAGTGTGAAATCATTCACTGGAGCCTGGCTTCCCTCAGAGTGAGTTCATTCACTTTTAGCCTATCACATCACTCCCTTAAAAAAGACCAAGACTCCCTCACCCTGCAGTGATCAGCTGCCAATAGTTCCTCTGCTAAGGTTAAGGCCTCCTGTTCGTTTTCCCAGTTCTATGCTGAGTTTTTGTCTGAATGGATTTGCATGGGTCTTGTGCATGCTGTCACCATTACTGTACGGTCATATGAACAAGTTCCCAGAGGTCTGGAAGACTATGTTTCTTAATGATCATGCACTAACTCTGGCTCTTAGAGTCTTTATGCCTCCTCTTTCCCAGTGGTCCCTGAGCCCTGGGTAGATAAGGTTTAATATAGGTTAATATACATTCTGCAGTCTCGTATTCTTTCCATCTTGGCCAGTTGTGGTTTTCGGAGTTAATCACCAGCTATTGTATAAGGAAGTTTCACTGGTGAGAGTCGAGAGATGCATTAATATTCTCTCTACTCCTTGTTCCACTATGTTCTGTGAACCTTAGGTGAAGAGGTTCCAATGTAGATGTGTCACTTAGGGCTGGAGATCTCACAGACACTTATTCTCTGTGTTTGACCAGTTGTGAGACTGTGTAATAGTCTCCATCTGTTGCAAAAAGAAGTTTCTTTGATGAGTGGTGACAAGTATGCTTGTCTCACCACATGGGCCAAAGCTTGAGGACACCAGCCTCCTTCCACCCTTTGTTTCTGCTCCAGGAACATCCTCCAGGATTTGAGAGGGGCTGTGTGAGGAAAGGGGGTGGGGCCGTCCCCTCATAAGGAGGTCTCAATGGGACATGAAGGCTGCATGGACAGCCCCAGCAGACCTTCATGTAAGGAGGGTTCAGGGTCTAGATGGGGGTGCTTCCCACCCAAGTACTCATGGGAAGGGGAAGCAGCTCAGAGAAAAGCAAGATAATGAGCCAGCCAAGCCAGGTGCCACCTAGGCTAGAGAGAAAGCATAGACTCCGGCCTAGTCAAGAGGGCCACGCAGCCAGCCTGGAGCTAAAAGAAACCTCTGAAATACATACATTAACAGCTTTGTGACCTCAAGGAATCCAATTCCTTTCTTGTTTCTTTAATTTCAGTCAGGCCTATAGATGGGGTCACAAGCCTAAAAGTTAATGCCTCCCTCCACTCTGTAAAAGTCAGACACCTTTGACCAGAACAAAACATTGTCTGTGTGGTGATTAATAAGGACTTCAAAAGTAAATATTGCCAGGACAGAGAGCCTCAGGCAGAAATTTCACAACTCAAGGTTTTCAAAAATTTTCAAACAAAATCCTTTTTAACAAATACTTTATATGTGTATATATGTAGACATCCTATTATATCAAATTTGTATTACACGTACAATACGAATATTATGTGTTGTATTATATATTGTGTATATATTACTGGCATTGAACATAATTTTTTATGCAGTACTGGGGATGAAATGTAGGACTTTGTGCATATTAGACAAACACTTTATCAACTGTGATACATTCCCAGCCCCCTAGGTAACATGTGTGTAGTGTAATACCTGTAAATGGATTATAAGATAGATAAAGGAAAAGTTGTATACAAAGCAGAGGCTAGATCTACAAGCTACCTGAGAGGGAGGAGATAGGCAATCAAGAGTGCAATGTTCCTGAGTGTCGGCCACCCACTTCTCCTCCCTCTTCCCATCAAGCTGAGTTGTCCCTGAACCCTTCCAGCAAAATTTAGAGCACTGAAATAAAATTCTGGAGGAATTCACTGATTCACAGGACATGCACTGAGAGCCTACCATGTCTTGGCATCATGCTAGACAAAAGGAATAAAATAAATAAAGGAATAAATAAATAATAATAAATAAAGGAAGAAATAAAGGTCCCTTTCTTCACTCACTCTCATGAGAGTCATAGGTGGGAAAGAGATGATTAAGCAAAATGTAATAAGAACCCACTAGGGGAAGCTTCAGAGCGCTCCAAAATATAAAGAGGTAAAGATACCTCATCTTGAGTGGGGTGGAACGGGGCAGACGCTATCAGAGAATGCTCTTAGATGATCTCTGAAGCTAAAGTTGATTTCAGTCTAAGAGCAGGTCTTCATAAGATGAATAGGGAGCAGGAGGAACTCGGGAATTGGAAAAGAATGGAACAGACACAGATGAAGAGAAGACAGGGAGTTTGCGGTGCCAGAGACGAGGGACATCAAGGGCAACCCGTGGTACCATGGGCTAACCTGAGGTCTTGGATTCTGACTCTCCCAGTAGCACACAAAGAAGAGATCACAGGCCCCATTCAGACCCACAACCCAAAAGGGCAGGTCTAAGGCCACCAAACTGGGGCTCAGGTGTGAAAAGAATTACCTTTGAAGTGAAAAGATCAAAAATATCTTTGAGAAATCAACTCTCCTCAGCTGGATTTCAGCCCCCAAAAGCTGGCTTTACAGAAAAGAACTGTACAGCCTGAAGGGAGCCACTGTGTCGCTGGGCTCGGCTCCAAGCAGGCCTTCCCTTGCAAACGTCCCAATAGAGTGATGTAGAAGACTGGAGGAAGACCACAGGGAGACCTTGAGTGGGCCACTGCAAGCTGCCACCCAGGAAAAGGCAAGCTATGACTCTCCAGTGAACACAGACTTCTGCTGCCAGGGTGACAGAAATGAGTGTTCACTCGTGAAAGCAGAGACAGACGCTGTGTGTGCATCCTTCAGAGTGCGCTGCGCCACAGAAAGACAGAAAACACAAACACAGTTCTTGAGGGGTTTGCTTCTGCAAAACCCCATGGTCTTTAATCTATTTGCTTCTGCAAAACCCCATGGTCTTTAATCTACTATCTCAAACTGATTTTCAGAAGCTGGGGGGATGGCTCAGGTGGTAAAGTGTATGTATGCCTTGCAGACAGGAGGACCCAAGTTTGAACCTAAGAACTCACATTAAAAAGCTAGGCATAGTAGTGTGCTCTTCTAATCTCAGTGCTGTGGAAGGGACACAGGAAGATCAATCCTTGGGGCTCACTCCAGCTAGCCTAGATTTCTTGGTAAGTTCTACGCAAATGAGGGATCCTCTCTCACAAACCAAGGTGAGTGGCACTTGATGAACGACATTCACGGTTATTCTCTGGCCTCTACATGGGCATCTGCACACACATGCATACCCATGAACATACAAACTGCTTTTCTCCCAGTGTTCCTTCATCTTTGTTCTTTTCTGCACCCCTCCCCACTCCCTAGACACCAAGAGAAAGAAAAATGTCAACAAGGGCCTTGCTTTCTAGATTCACTCAAGAGGGAGCTGTTATATTGTTAATAGCACCTTGCTCCAATAAAGCCCAGCAAGGCTTTGCAGGCCTTAATTGTTTCCCATAGGACTGATTAGGCACCTGGGACCCCTGGGCAGCAGCACCCCAGGCGGTTTTGCAGGTAGACTGAAGGGCTGCATCCAGACCCTTGGAGCCCACAGGAGCAACCAGCAGAGCTTGTGGCAACAAGGCACCCACTTTCTGGCCAGCTACCGGGAGGCAGGACTGGGCTGCCCTAGTTCTCAGCCACCTTTCTCCATTTCTATACTAGGGGATTTTTCAACGAGGCTATAGTCTAACAAGACCAGACCCAGTTCACAGGAGAGGAAACCTAGTCTAGGGGACTTCCTGGTTCCTCAGCCCAAGTTTTGACCAGAGTTAGACATGAAGATTCCCCTCCTGGGCTTCTTGCCCACACTGTCACCCAGAGCAGGGAGCACTGAGGTCTGTGGAGACTCTCAGTGCGGGTAGCTGCATTTAAACAGCGTGGGAGAAGCCAAAGGCAGGCGAGTCTCCCAAGAAGAGCAGGATAGAGCTCTTTCTCCATCACCTCCTTTGCAGCCAGTCTACCAGGAAACCACAGCGTCAGTAAGAACTAGCTGACAAACCTGCTGTTCATCCAGAGAGAAGACCGGGCACCGCAAGGGTGTCATCCGGAATGATCTCCAGCTACCACCTCTGACTCTGGTCTGCAAACTTGTGAGCGGGTGCTAAGCTCTAAGACACTAGGGAAGGGGACTGGGTCCCTAGGATGGTTAATCTTGATTAGCAACTTCACAGGATGTAGAATCACCAACCCCTGGGCATGTCTGTGGGGGATTTTCTAGATTAGGTGAGGTTAATTGAGTGGGAAAACCTACCCTGAGTGTGGGTGACATCATTCCATTGGCTAGAGTTCCTGGACTGGACAAAAAAGAGAAAGTGAGCTGAGTACCAGCATTCATCTCTCTCTGCTTCCTGACTGTGGACACAAAGACACCAGTCACTTCACACTTCTGCTGCCGTGACTTCCCCACCATGATGGTCTATGCCTGGAACCCTGGGCCAAAACAAACCCACCCTTCCTTACGTTTCTTTTGTTGGGTATTTTGTTGTAGCAACAAAGCAAGTAACTGTAACTTAACTAGATGAAGTACATTCAAGATCAATATAAATTGGTAATAATCTCTGCCTTCACTGAGTTCCTTTATTTATTTTGTGTGCACATGGTATGCATGTATGTATGTTGGGGAGCTCATATGTGCCATGGTGTACATGTGAAGGTCAGAGGGCAACTTACAGAGGTCTATTCTCTCCTTCTAACATGTGGGTTCCAAGGATCAAACTTAAGTTGTTGGTCTTGGCAGCAAGCGCCTTCACCAAACCAAATCACCGGCTCTTCATTGAGTTCTTTATGTAAAGGCATAGAATCCCATGAGGTGGGCAGGCACAGAGTGGTTGAGCATTTTGCTTATGGTGATCCAGGCAAAAATGCTAGAGCTGAGATTTAGACTGAGGCAGTCCAAAACTGAAGTCCACGATCCTAATTTATTTTTTCATCAGGCCATTCAACAAAACTTTTAGCTGTTGAGGTCCACAGCAAAAGGCATAAAATAGTGACAAATTTCTTCACCGATCTAAAGCTGTCTTCTATCTTGGACAAGTGAAATATACTGTTACCCTGGGTAATCTTCCGCAAGGCGCAGACCATGCATTCACGGAGAATCGGGCCAGATTTAGCTTTTCCTTGTATCCTTGACACCTAGTTTGTTGGGCCTTAAGAAATCCTAATTGACCGGCTGGCACCTTGTGGCCTTGGCAAGATGGCGCTGAGAGGAGCTAAAACAAACAAAGACTAGCCAGAGGAGATAAGCACAAGGAGATTAGAACCTCCAGGTGTTCATCCTTCCCACTGTTCCTGGCACATAGTAGGTCTTCAGTGAATATCAGCTGTCATTGCCAAGATGCCAAGGATGGGCATGTGTAAGGGTTCATCTTGATCAATTTGACTGGATCTGGAATCAACTAAGAGATAAGCCTCTGGGTGGGTCTGTGAGGGAATTTCCATAAAGGATTAATTGGTGGGGAAGACCCTCCCAAGAGTAGGTGGCACCTTCCAACAGCAGCTGAGATAAAAGCTGTCTGAGGGAAAAGCAATGTTGCTGCCTTTGTTTCTTGCTGGTGAGTGTGTTGACCCTGTTGTCGTTGCTGCTGCTGCTGCTATTCTATGCTGACAACAGACTCCAGCTTCTCCAGCCTTCCAACATGGACTCAAGACCAGAAGTTCTGAGCCTAGGAATCATCCAGGCTTTCAGCACTAGATTGGGACTGCTAAAGTATCCAGCCTTGTGGACTGAGCACCTACTGGGTTCTTAGTCTCTTCAGTGTGCAGATAGCCAATGTGGACTGTCAAGCCCATTTCCTGTAAGTCAATCTAAGAAATCCCCTTTGGACTATACATTCATTCTATTGGTTCTTTTCTTCTAGAGAACACTGAATAAAAAAGATGGGGTTAGACAGACCCAGAGTTCTTAATGCATTCTAGGAACAGAAGAGGTGGCCTTCCATATTTCCAAATATGTTTTTTGACATCCAGCCCTTTCTAGTTCTCATTCAGAACTTTGGGTCCTAAGAGGGAAGATTCTAGGGAATGTGTTCTATACAATATTTGAGGGGTGATTCCACCTTTCATATATATGTGTGTGTTTCTGTGTGCACATGTGGAGACCAGAAGTCAACACTGGATGTCTTCCTCTATTGCTTTCCTGTTCTAGTCTACCATCAATTGTGACAAAACACTCTGACCAGTACATCTCCCAAGGCACAGTTCATAATTGAGGGAGCCCATGGTAGGAACTCAGGGCAGGAACCTGAAGGCAGGAGCTGAAGCAGAGCCCATGGAGGAATACTGCTTACTGGCTTGCTCCCTTGGCCCATGCTTAGCCTGTTTCTTATATAATACAAAACAACCTGTCCAGGGGTGGTATCACTCACAGTGGGCTGGGCCCTCCCCCATCATTCTACTCTCAAGTAGAATGATGTGGCCACAGGCCAGTCCAATGGAGCAATTTCCCAGTTGAGGCTCCTTCACCCCAGGTATGTCAAGATGAAAACTAAAGCTGTCCAGCACACTTTCCATCTTATTTCTTGAGACAGGGTCTCAGAAGCCTGGAGCTCACCATTTTAGCTAGATTGTCTGGCCAGTGGGCCCCAGGATCCTTCAGTCTCTGCCTCCCAGTGCTGGGATTAGAGACACACACAGCCACACCTGGCTTCTTACATGGGTACTGGGGATCAAACTCGGGTCCTCATTGCTTACACAGTAAGCATTTTTCCCACTAATCCATCTTCCCAGCCCATTCCCGCTCTTTACTCCCAATAGAACTCTAATGTTTTACAAGTGGCTGCCCTCCTCAGTAGGGTCTTGTGCTCCCAGGAAGCCTGGCCTTGCCCCCAGAAGATGAGGCATGACCAGGGTAAACCAGCGATGATGGTTCATACACATATCAGGATTAATTTAGACGTGAGCACAAGGCAAGGCTATGGCTAGTGAAAGGTCAGAGAGAGCTATTTAAGAAGATGGTGTTTCTGGAAAAAATGCCCTATGGACCAAAGGCAAAATGTCCTTTTATCTCTCCTCAGATACTGTCATGGTGATGTGACACCTGGAGTTATGAAGACATCCTCTACCCACAGGGAAAAACTGGTAGGAGATAAAACCAACATGCTGTGTGTAAAAGCAGGAGAAGAGCTCAGCCTTAATGATAAACTGGATCTGTGAATCAACCAACCCTGCAGCACCTACCTCAGGACTTCTAATTACATGAGATGATTAATGTTGCTTACTGTTTGAGGCAGATAAGTTAGCGATTCCATTGCCAGAAACCAGAAACATTCTGACAAACCTGTCATCTGATAAGGTTAACGTATAAGAGGAAGGAATTCTTAAATTACTTCGGGAGAGAATAAAATATCCTGAGTTGAATAAAAAACACCAAGTTAGGCTCAAACCCAAAGACTCCTGGAAGCAAAAAGAAAAGCCAAGGACACTAGGAGCACCTCGTACATGAGGTCTCGGGAGAGTGCAGCCAAGACTGGGTATTCTAAGAATCTTGCTTCTTTTATTTTTTAGAAAGGGTCTTGTGTATCCCAGATTGGCCTTGCACTCCCTATGAAGCCAAGGATGACCTTGAACTAGTGAGTCTCCTGCCTTTACTTCCTGAATGCTGGGATTACAAGAGTGCACCACCATGCATAGTTAACTACAACACTGGGAACGAAACCCAGGGCTTTTTCCATATTAAGCAGACACCCTATTGACAAAGCTACATCAATCCTAACTTCCTAAGAGTCCTGAAACCCTAACCATCAGAGCATCTGAGAAAACTATGTCCAAGTTGGAGTCCCCTTGGGTTCAGAAGCACCCTGGTTTCCTCCCAGCCAAGAGCAGCCACATGCCACTCGTGGGAAGCAGATCACAAGACTGCTGCAGACTTCGGCCAGAGAAACAGAGCCAAGAGAGCAGCCTGAACAAACGTGACAAGACATCGCTAAGGATTCTGCAAAGCACAGCCATCTGAACTGCCTACACCCCCTGGGGCTCACCAACAGGAAAGAAAGAAAAGATGCAAAGCCCAGTAGAGTCCTTGAAGTGTCTGCCCATCAGCTCATCAGTTACTGCTGGTGTTTCAGACACCAGCTGTTGACAATGGCTGAGAGCTTGCTGCTCCTACCTTCAAGGAACTCCAGGGCAGGAAGGTGGGCTTTGGAGGCAAGAGAACAGAGAAATAACGTTGAAAAATCTTAACAAATGCTAGGCAGTAGATGATAACCATTCACGAGGTTTTACAGGAGCTGTGGGCACTGAGGGAACAAAGTGACTGCAACCATGAGCTGTACACACAGCATCAGCAGCCCATCCCAGGAGGCCATGTGGCTGCTTGGTCCTAATCTACTTTCTCCAAGAGACAGCTACCCAGATCGATACCCACTACTGAGTTTCCACAGTTAGATCTCAATGGTATCAATATGAACTGCAAAAAGAAAAGAAAATTCAGGGCTGGGGATGTAGCTTAGTGGTAGAACCCTTACCTTGCATACACGAGGCCCTGGTTCAATCCCCAGCACCTCAAATTATGAATAAGATATAAAAAATGTAGCATTGGGGGCTAGGGATATAATTCAGTTGGACGAGTGTTTGCCTAAAATGTGTAAAGCCCCTGATGCTATACCCAGTACTGAATAAACTGGACAGAGTGGCACATGTAATTCTAAAGCTCAGGAAGCAGAGACAGGAAGATCAGAAGTTCAAGATCATCCTTGGCTGTGTGGCAAAAGTCCAGTCTTGGATAGATAAGACTGTGACTCAAAAAAGTAAAATAAAATCTAGTACATTGCCACAGAATGTACTACACAAGGCAATGGTGGGAATTATGGCCCCAAGGCTAAATCCAATATTTTTAGTGGCCACAAGCCACAAATAGCTTTCACATTCACCTGGTTGTTTAAACAACGACAAAGAAGAATATGAAGTAGAGAAGACTAGGGGCTTACAGAGCCTAAAGTATTTACCATGCAGCCCTTGACAGAAAATGTTTATCAATGCCTGGACTAGATTCACACTCCATAGGTCTCATGCACTCCAAGATGGCTATGACTGTGGCTGTGGCGATTTGAATTAGAATGTCCCCGACAGGCTCTAAGTATTTGGACCCTTTGTCCCCAGTTGGTGGCTCTGTTTTGGGAGGTCTTAGAAGGTATGGCCACGCTGGAGGAACATCACTGGAGGTGGCTTACAGAGTTCTTAAACCTTGCCAGATTTGCGCTCTGCTTCCTGTGCCTGCTTGGAGATGTGAGCACTTAGATTCTGCTCCTGCTCTAGCCACCTCTGCTGCCATGCCCCACTGCCGGGATAGATTCTTGCCCCTTGGGGACCATAAGCTAAATAAATGCTTCCTTTTATAAATTCCCTTGGTCAGAGGTCAGAAAGGCAAACTAATACAGCAACAGAAAACAAAGTAATGCAGTGGCCTAACACAAAATTGTAAATTTACTTAAAACATTGAGGTGTATTGCAATATTTTTATGACTCAATAGAAGTGTAAACTTTGTAGATGACACATCGTATGGCAATGCCAAAAGGTTGGACATCTTTGGGGAGTCCACGACAGTCATAACAGTGGTCCTTAATTATCAAGGTTTTCTTGAGGCCCTTCTCAGGAAAGCTGACTATCCTTGGTTACTAGGCATTAATCTCAGAGTGTATCTCCTGGCTGGTCCAGGTGCTCTGGATAGAAGACTGTTAAGTTCATAAACAAGGATTTGAGTTCCTGCATATTCTCCTCTGTATTAAACACCATCCTCTCTTCAGCCCTGATCTCTACCACTTAAGGTCTCCAAATGTATTCCTTTTCTCACTGCTGTGACCAAATATCTGACAAAAGCAGCTTGGGGATGAAGGGTTTGTTTAGATGACAGTTTTAGAGCACAGGACATCATGGAGAGGAATCTCTGTGACAGCCAGGAAACAGAGATTGGTGAATGCTGGTGCTCACTCACTTTCTGCTTTAATTCAGCCCAGGACCCAGCCTATGAAATAGTGCCACTCAGGCTTAGAGTAGGTCTTTCCATCTCAGTTAACACAATCTAGAAACTCCCTCACATAGGTTTGTCTCCTAGGTAATTCTAGTCAAGTTGACAATATTCTGTCAAGTTGACATATTAACCTTCATACCAAAGAAACAATTCACAGCATTCCCACAGCTGTAAGTATCCAGTTTTCCAGGGAGGGATTAGCACAGCCCACAACCGACTAGACACATCCATCTTGCTCTAGCTGCGATGAGCAAATGGAAAGAGGAAAGGAAACCAGATGCCCAGAGTTCTAGGTTGTACCCAGCTCCTCTTGCCCAGGGGACTCCTGGCTGGGAGTCTTTAGGTCTTCAGACCCTGCAAAGGATACTCTGGGCACCAACCCATCTGCTCTGGCAGAAAAGAAACCATCACAGTCCCACATAGGAACTAAGGATCTATTCTACTGACCTTATCACCCACCAACAGAAGCTGCAAAGGCAGCCAACAGATTCTGAATTCAGTTCAAACAATGTAAGTTTTTGAAGCCTTCCAGCTGGCCTGTATTTCAAGTTGCAGCAACTGACAGGGGCAGCTATTGTATCAGCTTGGAGAAGAGGATTTTATCATCAATGCAACTCATTATATTTGTATATCCGATTTGTACCAAAGCGCAATTTAAATAATCACTTCAAAGCAATTTGCTAGATAATGATGGAGTCTTACATAATAATGACCCCCCCATAAATAAGCAAGCCATTTTAGGGGGTGGAAAGTTTGCCAGACTCAGCTGGCAAAGGGGTTTTTGATGGCACTGGACACCTGGCCGAAGGCAGGATTAGTGCCGAGACAGAAAATGAGTTACTACTGCCTTAGGAGTTACTGGCTATTTTGGCTAGTCTGCCACTTTGGCTGAAGGAGTTCACTAAGTGTATATTAAGAAAAGTATAATATTTACTTTTAGAAAAATGTTAGCATCTGATGGATGCCTGCCTCAAATAGTAATGAAGATGTCCTTTATAGTAGAAAAACATTATACTTTTTTTTGAAACAGCATTTATGTTGCCCATGTGGCTTCAAACTTGCTATGTAACTGAAGATGACCTTGAACTTCTGATCCTCCTGTCTCTACCTCCTGGGTGCTAGGATGATAGGCATATACCACCACACCTGGTTTAGGTAGTGGTAAGGATCGAACCCATGACTTTGTGCATGCTAGGCAAACAACCTACCAACTGACCTACATCTTTAGCCCCTTCTGCAAGTATTTAATTGATTAAACTTGTTCTTTGAAAATTTCATACATGTATGAAATGTATTCTGTTCACTCTGGCCCTCTATTAGCTCTTCTCTTCTTGGTGGACTGCCTGACTTGAAGCTTGCTGAAGAAGATGTCTTTTTCAGTGAGTAGCAAAGGACAGAAGATACATACAGGCAAGGAATGGTCTCACTGCTTGGCTAGACCCCAGGGTCCATGAAAAGGCTCTCAGGCCTTTGAACTATAGGGAATTATCTTCTTAAAGACTTCTTTAGATTATAGTAGAACAGGAGAGATAACACTTTCCACCTTTTGTGGAAGAGGAAAACTGCAGTGGTTTGAATGAGAAATGTCCCCCCTAGGCTCTCATGTATTTTAACACATGTTATATAGTCCTCAGTGGGCAATTCTGTTCGGGGAGACCATCCTAGGAGATGCAACCTTGCTGGGGGAAGCACGTCACTGGGGGTGGGCTTTGAGAGTTCATGCCCTTACCCCTCTTCCGGCTTGCCTTCTGGGCTTCCTGCACGTGCTGCCATGAGGGACTCATCTCTCTGGAACTGTAAATTGCCTTGGTCATCATATTTTATCACAGCAACAGAAAAGTTACTAATATAAAATCTGTTGTCAGAATAAAAACTCCGATGGCTGTAAGAGCCAAGCAAGTAACATAAATGAGGGAGATGGGCAAGAACAAGTTAATAGAAATTTCTGGACTGACAAACTAGAGAATATTGTTAATGATAGAAAGCGGTCATTATTTAGTCCTAACCAATAATTCCTTGTGCAAGGATAAAAGGCCAGTGACACAAGATGACCTCACTTTTTAATAGAAGATTTTGGATGTGATATCCCAATTTTTATATGTTGACCTATTTTGAATGTATGTGTATGTCTGTGTGTTAACTTCCTTAATCAGTGCTTTATAATTTTTAGTATGCATACTTTTTACATCATTGGTTAAATTCATGCCATTTATCTTTTTGATACTATTGTGAATGAGACTATTTCCTTAATTTCTTTTTCAGATATCTCATTGTTAATGTACAGAAATACAACTGATTTTTGTATGTGGATTTGCAGGGAACAAAAGAATGCAGTGGAAAGGGGGAACAGTGAGGTAGAGAGTCGGGGGAACAACCAAAGTGAAATATGTATGAAATGACATAAAGAAATTTGTTACTTTGCAAGTTAATTTAAAAAAAAAATAACCTTTCCTGTGCTGGGAATGTAGCTGAGTGGCTTGCCTAGCACGCAGGAAGCCTGATCGATTCAAAGTACAGCATAAACTAGGTGTGGTGGCTCCCACCTGTAATCCCGACACTTAGGAAGTGGAGGTAGGAGGATTAGAAATTCAAGGTCATCTTCAGCTACATAGGGAGACTGAGGCCAAACTAGAGTACATGAGACCCTGTCTAGGGAAAAAAAAAAAACCTCACAGCCTTTAAATTTCCTCATGATTTTCTGGGTCAGAAATCTGGGTTGAACTCTGACAGCTCCCCCTCTGATGTCGCTGGGGGCCACTCACAGCCACAGCCCCTGGAGGCCTGGCTAGCACTAGACTACCTTCTGTGTCCACAAACAGCATCACTTCCTTATCTGCAGGTCCGGCTGAGCAGAAGTGGGGTGGGCTCCTCTGTTGCATGTGGCCTTGCCTCATCCAGAAGGCTAGAAGAGGCTTCCTCATAGTGCAGGCCTAGGCAGCTTCCGGAATGCAACAGGAAAAGACCTTCGAAGAACTGGGCTCCAAAGTTGTTCCACCGAGTGCTGTATGTACAAGCAAATCTTCCAAAAGGCGTTGAGAGCTCAAGGAGTGAGACAGTAGATTTTATCTGTCCATTCAAAGAACAACAAGATCACTGACACTGAAATTAAACTGTTCATAACTTATCCAGACAACGTCTGCTCACTCATTCCCACAGTCCATTGGTCACCAGTCCTAAAGATTCCTGTCTTTTTCATTGAAAACCCAATCTTGTGATGAAAGGAAGATGTTCTCAGTACAACTACGGAAAGCAATTAAGCATAGCAAAGGAGTTTTGGATAACTGCTTTCTGCTTTCTCATACATAAAACAAAAATAAAATATGAATATAATCCAATTCCTCACTTACACAACATTGATCCAAAATCTTCACAATGTTTACCAAAGTGTTTTGAATGAAACAATCAAGTAATGGGCTTGGCGAGATGGCTCGTTTGCTAAAGAGCTTGCCTTGCAACCATAAGGACCTGAGTTCAATTCCAGAATATGTGTAAATTAAGTTGAGCATGATGGTATGTACATGTACTCTTAGCACTTCTGGGGAGTCAGAAACAGATGGATCCTAAGGCTTGCTGGTCAGCCAACCTGACCTACATGGTGAATTCCAGGCCAGTGAGAGAACTTGTCTCAAAAACAAAGGTTGACAGCACTGAGGAATAACATTTGAGATTGTCCTCTGGCCTCTATGTATGCACATGTACACACATATATGAATATATACATTTATGTATCCACACATACATGAACACATGAATATGTGCATACATGTACACAAGTCCACACAACAGATTTCACACTCAGATCAGGTACTGTTCTAGTTTGCTTTCTGTTGTTGTGATAAATACCATGACCAAAAGCAACTTGGGGTAGAAAGAGCTTATTTTACCTTATAGGTTACAAACCATCATTAAGGGAAGTCAGGACAGGAACTCAAGCATGGCAGGAACTTAAAGCAAAAATCATGGAGGAACTCTGCTTACTGGCTTGCTTCCAGGCCCATATTCAGCTGCTTTTCTTATAGGGCTGAGGCCTACCTGCCTAGGGGATCGCTCATGGTGTGCAGGGCCCTATTTTACCAATTACCAATGAAGAAAATGAGCACAGACATGCCCACACACCAATCTGATAGAGACAATTCTTCAACCAAGGTTGCCTCTTCTTAGGTGTATCAAGTTTACAAACAAAATTACCCTTTAAAGGTACTTTACTTTTTCTTTCTGGAACTGAAGTCGAAAAATCTTTGACTACGATATTTCAAACCACTGTTGCCAGTTGAAATGAGTAAATTAAGAAGGATGCACTAAGAAAAACTAATTCTGAACAGTGCTAAATATGATTTTGGTCTCAAGGCCAAGTCACTTTTCAAATTTATATTAGAGCATCATATTACAAGAAAGCCACCAGATGCCTGTCACAGGGACTGTCTGATGATTGTTCATATTCTTTAGGATATTGTCATAACAGTTCTCATATTCTTGCAGGCAGTAATCCAAGGGTAAATTACAGGTACAGTCACTCATCAGTGCACAGTCTGACACAACTCATAAATCAAAAATGGCAAGTATCCATGTTGGTTACTTTTCCATTTGCTGTGACAAAGCAACTGGCAAAAGCAACTTAAGGGAGGCAGGATTTATCCTGGTTCACAGTTTGAGGGTACAGTACATCATGGCAGGAAAGTCAAAGCAGCAGCACCATGAGGCAGCAGGTCACATTGCACCTGCAGTCGGGAAGCAGAGAGCAATGAATTCTGGTGCTCAGCTGACTTCATCCTTTTTATTCAGTCCAAGACCCCATCCCATAGAATGCTGCTTCCCACATTCAGGGTGGGTCTTGCTGCCTCAACTAACCTAATCCAGAAATTCCCTCACAGACATGCCCAGGGGTTTGTCTCCATGATTCTAGATCCTGTCAGGCTGACAACCAATACTAACCATGAGAGCATCAGATTCAACCATCAAATTCCTGGAAGAAAAGAAGGAAAGAGCTAGGGTTGAAAGGGAAATGAGACATTCCAGATAGTTATCTCTAAACCACAACTTTACAAATTTTGGCGAGAGGAGCAATAAGACACAGGGAGAACAAGTACAGGTGCCAGACACCCAGAGCCTGACCTGGAAGTTATTGAGAAAGTAAAAAAAAATGAAATTAAAAAACCCGTAGAAAGGCTCAGAGAAGATTGTGGAAGCCCAGGAGCCTAGGATAGGTGGGGAAGAAAATGCAAGGAGAAGAGAGGTTTGAATGGTAGAAGAACCAGTAGCACCCACTAGCCCAAGGGCCAGAGTCAAGTGTAGCCATGGGGTGGAGTGGAATTAGGCTCCAAAAACCTCATTGGGTTGGGCTGGGCATGAGGCTCATCGGGTAGAGTACCTGCTTAGCACATACCAAGTCCTAGATTCCATCCCTGCCACACACTAACAGGACATGGTGGCACACACCTGTAATTCCACCACTTAGGAGCATCAGAAATTCAGGGTCATGTGCAGTTACATATAGAGTTCAGTGCAGCCTGGGATACTGAGAATCTGTCTCAAATAAATTAAATTAAACTAAATAAATTGGGGGGCTAGAGAGACAGCTCAGCTGTTAAGAGTGTTTGCTGCTCTTACACAGAGGACCAGTGTTTGGTTCCTGGCACCCATTTCAGGCAACTCACAATCATCTGTAACTCTAGTTCCAAAGGAACTGATGCCTTCCTCTGGCCTCCATAGGTTCCTGCACCCATGTAGTGCACATAAACTCACACTGATGCACACATATACAAATAATTAATTAATTAATTAATTAATTAACTAATTAATTAATTAATAGTGTCACTAGGTCTTTGGAAACTGGAGGTCACAGGGAGCCATCAGTGAACCTTAAGCTAGATGAGACTCTGGGCTTAGCATGCGAGAGATGAGGACTCAAGACAACATAGATTCCCCTTCACTTCCTCAGAGATAGAAGGAAGAAACTCTAATGCAGTGATAGTTTCAGAGATACTAACGTCAAAAGAAGAAATAAGAGGGTTGAGGGTAAACTTCAGTGGTAGATGCTTGCCTGGCATGTGTAAGGTCCTGGTCTTGATCCCCAGTATCACAGTAAAATAGAAGGAATGAGTTCCTAGCATCCAGGAAGGGGAAGGAAATACGTAGATTAATCACAGTCTCTAGCTTCTTTACCTTTAGGATTTAGGACAGTTTGTGTAAAGAGAAAGTTCTATCTCTGCTGCTGTGCTGATGTCGGAATCATTTCCTCACCAGTTCACCCTGCAGTGTTCTATTCATTCTTCCTGTTCAGCATCTCTTGGATTCTTCTTCCGCTTTCTGTCAGTGTCTGTCAGCAGGCCTGTCCCCGAAACTTTGCTCACTGACTCAACTAGCCTGCCATACCTGCCTTCAACTTGAATCTGAAACAGATTAACCTGCCACAACCCTCCCCCAGGGTGAAAAGTCCCATGATGCATCCATTCAAGTCCAAAGTCTCTGTCCAAAAGTGGAAGACCTTCCATCACTGTTGGTGTTCGTCCTTCAAAGCTATCCTTTCTTCTTAGTCCTCTGTTGTAGAACACAGTCCTCAGTGGAAAACACAGCCTCTTCATCAATCAGCCACCATGCCTGCTTGCAAGAGACCAACCACATAGCCCCTGTGAACTGCTGATGTTTCCTCATAAAAGAAGTGTGTTGGGAGAGTCTTTGGTTCCTCACCTGAGATTCCAGCCACTCTCCCAAGCCATTTGTATGCAATTCTGCATGTGTTCTTGGGACATGCTAGAGTTTGTAGCTTGGGGATATTTCAAGAGCTCCCTTGCAGTTCTTTCCAGCTTTTCTGCTATGCAGAATATTCATAAACTCTGCTCTAAGCTTTAGCTCAGCAATGTACTTGTGCTCCACACACCTTCCTTCCTCCTTCCACATGCCATGTTTCCCAAAGGCCTAACACAGTGTCTCCCTCACTCCCTCTCTCTCTTCCTCTCCTTCTCCTTCTCTCTATCTTCCCCACCTCTCCTGTGTATGGTGTGTGTGTGTGTGTGTGTGTGTGTGTGTGTGTGTGTGTGTGTGTGCATATGTGTCCCAGACCAGACCAGCCACTTAATCCTCATCATATCTAGGTTCTGATAATACTGAATACAGAACACACTGCAAAACTTACCCTTTATTTCAACAAGCAGAGCACCTCAAATTCATGGTGGAGAATGGTTTCCAAGACACTAGTAAAGCATAGAAAGTACAGAAAACTGTAGTGGATGGGCAGGGCAGTTGGAAGACTCAACACAGAAATTTGAGTTTGAATCTATAGACCATGGGAAGATCAGGGGAAAAAAACCTTGTACATCAGCAAAAGAATGGATCCTGTGGTCCTCTGTGTTAGTTACCTTTCTCAATACTATGACAAAATATTGAGAAAAGCAACTTAAGTGAGCTGGAGAGATGGCTTAGTGGTTAAAAGCATTTGCTGCTCAATCATTAGAACTAAGGTCCAGATCCCAGCACCTACATCGGGTGACTCACAAAAAAATGCCTGTAACTCCAGCTCCAGGAGATCCAGTGTCCCCTTCTGGTCTCTGTGGGCTCTGCACTGTACACACATGCACACACACACATACACACATACAAACATACATACGTAAAATACAAATACATCTTTTTTTTAAAAAAGCAACTTAAGGGACTGAAAAGATGGCTCAGCAGTTAAGAGCACTGTCTACTCTTGCAGAGGACCTGCGTTTAGTTCCCAGCACCCACATGGCAGCTAACAACTGTCCATAACTCCAGTTCCAAGAGATCTGATGCCCTCTTCTGGCCTACAAAGACACAGCACATGAGTGTATTTACATAAAGGCAGGCAAGACATTCATACACATAAAATAAAAATAAAAAGCAGTTTAAGGAAGGAATTTTTTTAATTCACAGTTTGAGGGTACAGTTCATCGTGATGAGGAAGATTTGACAGCAGGTGCATGACGCAGCTGCTCACATTGCATCCATAGTCAGGAAGCAGAGAGCCATAAGCTGGTGCTCAGCTCACTTTCTCCTTTTTTATTCAGTCTGGGATATGGTCCATGGAATGGTGCCACTCATATTCAAAGTGGGTCTCCCATTTCAATTAATCCAAGCTAGGAACTCCCTCAGAGACATTCCCAGAGGTTTGTCTCCTACGTAATTCTAAATCTGTCAACTTGGCGATTTTAATCATCATAGTCCAAGAGCTTTGAAACTGCATGAAATCATGAAAGTGCAGAACAACAACTGGGTCTCTTCACCATCCCAGTCCTTAGCTATGCCCTTATGGGTATCACACAACAACTAGAGCTTTAAAACAGATTGGAATCCTTATCATAGACCACTAGGGAGTCCTTCAAGGCAAAGGCATGGATCATTTTACATTTCATGTGAGCAAATCTCCACTCCCCAGGAGGTTTGCAAAAACATAAAGATGCCTGCTACCTCCTTACACTTCCTGGAGCACCTGGTCATCCTTCCAAGTCTCAGGACCATGAATAATTGATAAAAGCACTGAACAAAGGAGGCTAGCCACAGGTAGGAACCACAAACAGCAAGATTTTCAAAGGGCTAGTGATTTCTTAAAGGTGGATTTCAACATCTAAGTGATAGATGAGGAACAGAAGTCTGGTGACTTCAAAGAACTGAGCTGCAGTTGTCCTTGGAGAGCTATGTTGGTAAAATCTACACACAATAGATAAGGTCAGCTGGTAACTAATGAAATTTTTTAAATAAGCTAAAAGCCAGGCAGGGTGGCACATGCCTTTGATCCCAGCATTCAGAAGCAGGCGCCCAAAGACTTTGAGAACACATAAGCTTCTTTCCACAATGATAGCACTAAAATACAATTGGAGGGACTGAGGACATGACACAGTCAGTAAAGTGCTGCCTCACAAGCAGTAGGATCTGAGTTTGCTCCTCAGAACCCACATAAAGCGCTGGGTGACGGCATGTACTTATAAGCCCAGCACTGGGGCGGCAGACACAGGGGCAGCCCTGGGGCTGCCTGGCTATCTAGCCTGGCTGAATCAGTGCGCTCCAGGTCCTAGTGAGAGAACCTGCCACAGGCAAGTAGAAGACACCTTAGGAATGAAACTTGAGGTTGTCCCATGGCCAACACATGCATGTGCGTATGTGTCCTTGTACTAACACACGTATGAACATGCACAGACAAAATACAACTGGATTTATCTAACTGAGGAAAAAACTTCAGTGGTTTCGTGTGCTGCTTGGAGTAAGTCTTTATGACCAGGTATGGGGTGAGCACACGGGGACAGAAAGATGGGAAGTGCTCAGTCCTTGCTATGATGTCTGGGAGAAAGGGGTGATTTTCAGGTCACAGGAACAAGGCGGATCTACAAGTCTAACCAGAACTCAAGTCTGTCAAGACTTTGGTCTGCAAATACAGCAAACGATTCTATATTATTTCAGAAAAAATCATGCTGGAGGTGGGAGTAAGGAGACTGTCAATTGCAAAGAACAATTTGACAAGTCACAGAGGTCCAACCCAGGGGCTGGAAACACACCTTAGGACAGATGAGAACCTCAAGGTCTTGGTCTCATAAGTGGTTGTCCAGTCTCTCCTGTGTTGCTTTCCCAATACGTTTCCATTTAAGTCCTAGGAGGGAGCAGGATGGGTAAAGCTGAGGGAGTACACCTGTTTCACTGCAGCACACTGTGTGAGGAGCCCCTCACTTCGTGTGTGAATGTATATATGCATGGCCCTATGTGTAGGCACAATTTTGTGTGTGTATCTATATGCATGTATGTACGTGTGGAGGTCAGAGAACAATGTCAACTAGCGTGCCTCAGGTGTTGTCCACCTTTGTCTTTTTTGTGACAGGGTCTCTCACTATCCTGGAACTTGTCAAGTGGCTAGACTGCCTGACCAGCAAGCCCAAAGATCCATCCATCTTTGCCTCTCCAGAGGCAGAGGCCTTATAAGCATGTGCCAGCACACCTGACATTTTTCAGATGGGTCCTAAGAATTAAACCCAGATCCTCATGCTTGCAAGCACTTTCGCAACTGAGTCATCTCCCCAGCCCAGAAGTCTTTCATTTTTATTGAAGGATGATGGATATTAGACTAACCAACCAGTCTCAATGTCTGACCACAATGGGTGAGAGATAAATTCCTAAAAGGGACCAAGGGTGCGATTGAGAAGTGAGAATATTCACTGGGCTGTTGGTATCCATCTCCCAGTCTGAGGACAAGTCCTCCAAAGCTGCTCCTCTGCTTTTGACTACGTCCACCCAGCCACCTTTCTACTTCCAATCTACCCACCCCTGACTGGAGTAAACGGATCTTCTCTGGGGGCAGTAATAAATTCTTTTTCCCATGAAAGAAAGGACCCTACCTAAGTTTACAAGATTGCCAGTCACTTAAAACTGTGTTTATTGAGAGGCAGATCTCAGGAGGTAGATATTGGTTGAGTACCAGGCTCTGACAAACAGCTGGCATCTCCTGTGAGTTCTACCTAGTATTGTATCTCTCTGAACAATGAGCAATGCAAGGTCTGACACATCTACCATAATCTTGACTTTCTTTGTATGCTTCCTTATATTTTAACTTTCATTTATATGAAGTTGAAATCTAAATACAAAGTCTTCATTCCATAACAAAATGAGCTTTTTCTAATCATTCCTGGGCCATCCATGGCTACCTAATGGGGTCTGTCCATTCTTGGGTCATAACTGGTTCCCTTTTCATTGTTAACCATAAACTTGAAATCAGTCCTGCACATATGACTATCAGGCAGGAATAAACAGACCAATGACCACAGGACAGTCTGTTGTGTAGACCAAGGTGACTATGATGAAACTCAGTCTTTGAGTCATAGTTACAACTAAGAGAACTTTTAACAAACAGTTTGGGTTTGTTTGTTTGGTTTTTTTTTTCTTTTTCTTTTGTTTTGTGATGGGGTCTCATATAGCCCAGGCTGTCCCCAAACCCACTATGTAGCTCAGGATGACCTTAAACTCCTGATTCTCCAGCCTCCTACATGGACTACAGGTATGCACCACCACACCCAGTTTAAATGCAGCTGGGGATGGAACCCAGGGCTTTGTGCATGGCAAGTGAGATACTCTGCCATCTGAGCAACATCCCCAGACCTGTTTTCCTTATTTTTCAGATGAGGAAATTGAAGCCCAGAGAGGGGAAGTGACTTGCTCAGAGCTACACAGCTCATAAGCAGAACAAGATAAACCATGATCTCATTCATCTTTCCCATTACATCATCATGTTGTCTTGGGAGAAATATGAGAAATTTCATCAACCTCTCAAGTCCCTAAAATTAAAGTGTTCTCATTATCCTTCCAGTTGAAAGCCATGCTGACCCTCTGTATACATTACCAGATGTTGCCACATCACAGGCCTCAGTGTAATCTTCAATAAGAACCTAATGACAAGAGATGGCTTCAGAGATGGTTCATGATAAGAGCACTTGCTACCAAAGCATGAGGACCTAAGTTCTAATTCCCAGAACCTATACAAATAAATAGCCAGGCATAATCCTGAGTCTGTAACTTCAGTACTGGGTGGAGGGTGAGGGGGCGGAGGAGGTTACAGATAGGACCACCCCAGGAGTTTGCTGGCCAACTAGCCTAACTCAAACGAAAGTTTCATGTTCAGTGGAAGACCTTGTCTCAGGAGAATAAGATGGAGAAAGAGAGAGACACCTGATGTTCTCTTCAGTCCTCTGAACATGAGCACACTGGTATGCAAGCCTTAGACACGCACGCACACACACACACACACACACACACACACATCACACCACATTCAACAAAAGCTGATGAGATAAAGCTCAAGAAATATAACACCCTGAGAAGTAGAATTTAGAATTTTTGGTGTCAGCTGGAAATAAAGGGCAAGCAAGATCTTTTTACGAACATTTATTTTAACACATTCCTTGTGTTAAAAATAATGTGTGTGTATATGTGCCCATACATGAGGGAAGGGTGTAATTTTCCACCTTAGTAAATATTGTCTGGGTAAAGTTCACCCTCTGAAGTCAAATCACATTTCTGCTTCATCACCTTGAGCAAGTTCCTTAACTTATTTGAAGGTCAGTTTCCTCTTCTAGAAAATAAATAAGCTACCTCAGCATGTTCCAAAATTTTAATTAGATAATCCACAGAAAACATTTGGCTCAGCAACTGGTCCATGGCAAACCCTCAAGTGATCTTGAGTTATTATTAACATTATGAAATCTTTAGGGTTGATCTTTTTCACCAGGCCCCCAGGAACATCTACCCAGGGCTTCAAGGCACACAGAACCAGTTCTCTCAATTGGGTGTGGTGAGAATCGTCCAGGAAGTTATAAAAGTGAAGATAGAGTGCAGGGGAGACAATGGCTCAGTGGGGAAGAGCACTTGTACTAGCATGAGGACCCAATCTGAATCTCCAGCACATGTAAAAGCTACGTGCCTACAAGCCCAACACTGTCGGGACTAGAGACAAAAGGACCACTGGGGCTTTCTATTGTCAGCCTAAGTCTAGGTTCAGTGAGAGCCTCTACCTTAAGGGAATAAGGTAGAAAGCGGTACAGCAGGATACCTGACGTCTTCATCTGGCCTCCATATGCACTCAAACACACATGTGCATATACCACACATACACACTCACACACCCTCAAAAATGTAGATTTTTTGATTCTCACTTCCAAGATTCTGGATCAGTTAGTTGAAGGTATACTTGGAATTCTTCACCCATCCCATTAATCTCCCAGGGGCTCCACATGCAGCAAAACCTGAGAATCACTGGACTTTACTGTTGAACCTAGAGGCAGGGACCAGATGAGACAGGAACTGTGAACCAGCCAAACTCACAGCACAACGGCAGCACCCTCTCCCCACTGCCCCGAGGTCACACTGAGAGAGGACCTGTTACTGCATCCCATTCACTCAGATCCAGTTATGGTGTCATTCCTGCAGCCCCTCCTGGCCAGGGAGCTCAGATCTTTGCATCCCAAACCTTTAAAATAAAAGGCATTAGGCTAAGGCAGAACTAATTCTAAACCTTGCCCTGGCACCTATTGTGACATTCTTGCTATTTTTCCAAATCTTTTATTCTTTTCTCTTCAAAGAAGGGTACCTTGGAGGCTGAGAAGATGGCTTAGTGGGTAAAGTGCTTGCTGCTTAAGCATAAGAATATGTGAGATCATCCCCCAGAATTCACTTAAAATCAACCAGGCACAGCAGTGCATACTTGTAGTCCCAGCGTTGGGGAAGTAGAGACAAGAGGATCCCTGGGGCATGCTGGTCAGCCAATCTGGCCAAACTGATGACCTCCAAGTTCAATGAGAGAGGCCACCTCAAAAACTAAGCTGGAAAGTGACTGAGGAAGACACTCACTATCAATCTGTAGCTGCCACACACACATGCACCCTCAAACACATGTACACACACACACACACACACACACACACACAGAGGAATCTTGGAGGGAGGGGGACCCTGATTACCAAAAAATAAGAGCTGATGGTCCTGGAATTAAAACACTGTCATATTTTCAAGATACAGTAATAAGTTCTCATTTGTGTCTATGTGTTAGCTAGGTGATAGCTGGGCCCTGAGCCTGACTCCATTTTAACAGAAACAGAGAATTAGAGGACATTGTTTTGGCACTAGGACAGAGCGGAGTCCGGCATGTGATCTCCATTTCTAGGCAATTACACAGTAGTCCTGGAAAGGAGGGTACCCTGGAATGTCCCCATGAGTCACTGGCTCAGATCCTGCCTATCTGCTGGCCTGGCCTGAACGATGGCAGGGTTCTAGCACCAGGCCCCTGGAGCACGTGTTCCCATTTGGGGAAGTGAGGCCTGGGAAAGCAGCAGTGCCGGGCACAGTTCACCTCACTTCAACAGAACTCGCCCGAGAGCCTGGCTTCCTCCTCTCCGCAAACTGGTCCCGGGCAAGTCCCCACACAAACCAGCCTTTCCAAAGAGGAACACCCAAGGGTTGGCTCCAGCCTGCCAGCTTCCTCTTTCCTCCTAGTTCCACAACGAGGCTGGCCTGAGGCCCTGATTCTCATCAGCTCCAGGATCCACGGTGGTAGGGATCTCAAGGATGGTGTACTGGATAGCTTCAGTTATCAACCTGACACACCTGGGAAGAGGAACCTACGGTTAGGGAATCCCCTCTTTCAGATTGGCCTGTTAGGGGAATTTTCCCTATCACATTGGCCTGTGGCCATGTCTGTGAGGCATTTTCTTGATTGTTGAGTGATATGGAAAGACACAGCCCACTGAGGGCGGAGCCACCCTTGGGCAAGTGGTCCTGGTTTGTATAAGAAAGCAGGCTGATCACAGGCCAGAGGAGTAATCTAGTAAGCAGCCTTGCTCCATGGTCCATTCTTCAGTCCCTGCCTCCAGGTTCCTGCCTGAGTTCTTGCCTCAGTTTCCCTTGATAATGGATTATGAGCTGTGAGCCAAATAAATCCTTTCCTCCCCAAACTGGTTTTGGTCACAGTGTTTTATTACAGCAATAGAAGCCTAACTAGAAGAGATGGGCTTGTAGAACTAACATCCATGGTTTAAAGCCAGCTGGAGGCTTGATTTCTCTTAAAGCGAGCCTTTACTCCCCTTGAGTCCCATTGGGGGAGATTTAAGTACCTAGAAATGACTATCAGAGCAGATGTGTACACAGAGCCACAGAAGAGATGCTGGAACCAAAGAATGATGTCATGTCTCTAAGGGCCCCGCATCGACGCATCTCCAGTTAGCATCAGTCTTCCCAGATAGACGTAGTCTGAAGAGGACGTGAAGGTGGGGAGGGAATGTGTCTGGGGTGTCTAAGAAAGGAGAGAAGGGGTAGTTTGGGAGGATGTGATCAAGATACACTGTATAGATTATGAAAGTGTCAAGGAATAAATAAGAAATTTTAAAGTGGGTTTGAGAAATCATTCTCTTGCACATAAAATACATAATGTATGTTGCGTTACAGTGCATCAGTTTCCCTCCACCTTATTTTTGACACAGTGTCTCTTCCTAAACCTTGAGCTCACCAATTAGCCAGGGTGGCTGGCTGGCAAGCCCCTAGGAGCCTCCCATCTCCACCTCTCCAGCACTGGGATTACAGGAGCATGCCACCATGCCTGGCTTTTCCGAGTGTGTTGGGAATCTAAGCCCAGGTCCTTATGTACAGCAAGCCCTTTACCCACTGAGACATCATCCTAGCCCCCAAATCACTTTATTACATCTAAAATATGCAAATATGACACAGTCCAATGACACCAACAGAAAATAATACACTACATTTTTGTAAATCTATCACCAAGATTTTGTCATAGTAGCTTCAAATATCTCCCTCCCTTCTCTCCTTATTTCCTGTCAAAGAAATAAAAATGTCCACGTGCAAGTAAAGTTCCATTTCTTTTTTAAACTTCATTTATTCATTTGTGTGTGTGTGTGTGTGTGTGTGTGTGTGTGTGTTTGTGTGTATGTGTGTGTAACTCTTGGGAATCAATTCTCTCCTGCCACCTTGTGGGACTGAACTCAGGTTGTCAGGCTGCACGATAGCACCTCTACCTGCTGAACCATCTCACCAAGCTGCCTCTCCTTTTTTTAATGCACTTTCTAAATTATTGTTACCCTGGTACATAAGAACATAAAAATTGTTCATACTAATGTGATCTTTTAGTATGAATATGCTAGTTTTCACCCCAGATCAAGCATATCTGTCTCCCCAAACATTTGTTATTTTTTATGGTAAAAACATCGAGAATGCTTCCAACTACATTTTGAAATACACAGAACATTACTGTTGCCTGTAGACACTGAACTTGGCAAGAACTCATGGGACTCCTTGCTCCCAACTACCCGTCACTCAGTACCACTGGCCAACTCTCCCCCTTTTCTGTCTCCCCACTAACACTGCATTCGCTTACTTTTTCCCCCTCCGTCCTCATTCTGTGTCATTCTCATGTATATATTTTTATTTTTAATAACTATGAATACATTGGTAAATAATAAATCATATATGTATGTATTATGTATGTATATGCTATATACAGATATCTTTTGCAATTTGCTTTTTAAAATTCAACATTGTTTTAAAACTTACATGTGCATGGAATGCTGGTCTGGCACGTTTATATTAACTTGTGAACAGTATAGTATTTGTTACCACACCACAACTCTGGGCAGCATAATCATCACTCTTTTGATTTGTGCATATTTATGTGTGTGTGTATATAGACATACATATGGATTGCACACATACATACAAGCACACATCTGCATACTTATATAATATTTTCTCTCAATATACACTGAGGGGGCAGAGCCACTTTCTCGTAGTATACATGCATCTTTGACTTACACAGACATTGTTCTCCAAAGTGACTGCACCGATCTACATTCCCACTGGAGAGTCCCCTGATGCCACAGTTCTCCATCCGTGTTGTCATCAGACTTAATTAATTTTTACTGATCTGGTAGATGATATTTCATGTTTTCAATTTGCATTCCCTTATCTTTAGGAACCAGTTATAATTTTTAAGGCCACAAAAAGAATCTACCTCCCCCTCATCTCTCACATACTCCGTTGGAGGAGGGAGAAGCACAGAGGTTGGCAGTCAGCCCAATCGTGAGGTTCCTGAGACCCAAGGCTAAAGCAGGGATTTTGCATCCCAGGATTAAGCACCAATCAGAGTCATAACTGAAGGCTGAATTCCAAAAGTAGACCAAAGACACTCAACCAAAATCAAGGGCAGAAGCAGCTGGGACAGAGTCAGAACTCTAAAACAAGCAGAGGAAAGACAGCAAAACACACTGACGTGGGTGAGAAGAGGTCTATGTTCCCACCTCAGAATAAAGCAGCTGTTTGCAGCTGGCAGCTGGAGAGAAAGCAAGACTGAGGTTGGAGCAGGTGGGTAGAAAGAAGAGAGGACAAGTACCAAGGCCTTGAACCCGGCCTGCTGCCATCAACCTCTTGGCCACATTGGCCCTGTGGTGGACTCTGCAGGACACATTCAAAAATTAAGAGACATGTCCAAACAAAACCATTAGTGAGCAGACCACAAAACTGAACCACATTTGGGTCTGGTAGTTTGGGTTTTCTTTTCTCTAGAGCAAACTACCAGTAATGTGCCACAGTGGAGTGATTTCGTTTTGGCAGATCATTTCCCCTTCTGGCAGCTTCTCTTCAAAGCATGTTTTGGAAATATTTAACTGTCCTTCCCATGGCAGAACTTCTCAGGGAAGTTAAACAAACCCAGACTGATGGAGTGACTTCAAGACATGTGCACCAAAATACACCGCCTCTTGAAAGACACTGGAGCATTCTAGGAATATTTCATTTCCTCAGGGACACTGGAGGGTGTGGGAATCCTACATCTCTCCGTGCTCTTACACTAGGCGAACTGAGAAGCTCTCATCTATCAGTGTGTGACAGATACAGCTCTTCCTAATGGGGACAGGAAACCACTCTAACCTCAATGGGTCCACAGTTTCAGAGCAACTTTCCCTTCAGTTAACTTGACTTCGATTATGGCCAAATACAAAGGACAGTGACCAAGACAAGTATAGATGTGTGTCATGGGGTCCTGGGAAGATGGTTCAGTCAGCAAAGTGCTTGCCATGAAAGCATGAGGGCCTGAGTTTGATTTACAGAACACATGTTTAAAAAGCCAGACTTGGTGGCATGCACTTGGAATCCCAGTGCTGGGAAGGCAGAGACAAGTGGACACTTTGGACTCACACCACCTAGCCTAGCAATTGCTGAGCTCCAAGGCAGTGAGAGAACCTGTCACAAAAAATAACAAGTGGGCATGGCTGTGTCTGACCCTAACACTGAGGGTCAGGGTCATCCTGAGAGCTCAATGGTCAGTCAGCCTAGCAGAAACAGTGAACATCTGGTCAGTGAGAGACCCTGTCCCAGGGCAATAAGATGGAATGTGATAGAGAGAGACATCCTCTTCTGGTCTCTAGCCTCTGGCCTTGACATGTATGCATATGGGCACATGTACCCACACACTCACATGCATACACCACACACCACACATAAAAACATTTTTTAAAGGTAGATGGTACCTAATGAACAACACCTGAGATTAACGTCTGGCATCTACACACATGCATACCATACATGCACATGAACCTGCATACATATATACACACACAAAATAGAAAAATAAATAGAAATTTTTAATGTGTCATGGTGCACAATAGTATCCTGAGGGTTAAGAATTCACGAATCTCAAAGCTCATGTTCCTTAACAACACAATACAAATATAACATGGGGTGAAGTCCTCAGTCCGAAATGGAGAGTCTTTAACAAAACCCTAGAAACATGGACAAGCGCCAGGAATTACTCTGTAAGCCCAAGCTGCAGTGAAGGTCAAGTCTCACTGTTCTGAACTTTGTAAGACTGAATGTGACCAAGGTGTAGTATGTCTCTCTCTCCTTCTCTGCTTCTCCCTCTCTCACTCCCCCTCTCGATGCATGTGCAGGTCCATGCACGGGTGTGGGTAGGCATGTGGAGGCCAGAGGACAACCTTATGTCATTCTTCTACATCTGCCTTTTTTTATCCAAATACACTCTTTTACTGACTTGGGAATCACCAAATAGGCTAGGCTAGCCATCCAGCCAGCTCTAGGGATTCACCCGTCTCTGCCTTCCCAGCTCTGGGATGACAGATGCACAGCACCACCAAGCCCGGAATTTTTTGACACGGGTTCTAGAGCTTGAACTCAGGTCCTCAAAACATAAACAAGCACTTTACTGACTATCCCCCAGCCCCATGTGCACTACATTCCTAGCAACTCTTGAACGGTAAAGTTATATATGACACTTGGTCCATTTTAATTCCCCATGGCTTTGGGATCAATCATAGGATACCTCCATCTTTGAAGTAAATTTTAGAGACTTTTTTTCATTCATTTGCACACACACACACACACACAGAGAGAGAGAGAGAGAGAGAGACATACACACAGATACTAATGACATCATGTTTGTATAAGGATAGCAGACATGTTCTCTGGACTACCTCTCTCTGGGCTACCCCAATGTCACAAAACCATTTCATCCTTTTTGTTTTGTGACAGAGTCCCATGTATCCCAGAGTGGCCTTAAAATTGCTATGTGTCTAAGGATGACCTTGAACTCACCATGACATTATTAATTGTAAACCAGGCATAAGGTGATTGGGAGTTGGGAATAAGTTAAGAGTCATTAGGTACTGTGGTAGTTTTATCAACTTATAGTCACAAGGAAAGAGTCTAGTTGAGGAATTTTCTAGATCAAGTTGGCCTGTGGGAATGTCTTAAATGATGTGGGAAGACTCTGTTCACTTTGGGCAGTGCCATTCCCTGGGCTTGTGGTCCTGGACTATATAAGAGAGAAGAAAGCCAGCTGAGCACTAGTGAGCAAACAACGTGCATTCAGTTATTTTCCTTGGGCTCTTAACTGTGATATGATGTGGCTAGCTATCTTGAATTCCTGCCTTGACTATCCACAATGATGGACCTGTACCTGGGAATTGTAATCCAAATAAACCCTTTCTCCCTATATTGCTTTTTGTCAGGGTAGTATATCACAGAGATAGAAATGAAACTAAAACAGGTACGCAGCTCACAGACCATCACAGATGATTCAAATCAAGGGACTTCAGTGAATTGACTCCTGCTACGGTGTGGACCAAGCTGAAGGAATAGGCAAGGATGGCAAGGGACTTAAGGACTAGCCACCTGTGTGAAGCTATAGCTATACCCACAGGCTGCAGGGTCACAGGAAATAAAGCACGTAGGAGACCTGAAGATAGCTTCCCAGTGAGAACTGCAGAAATGGAACATCGCAGTGACTGGCTGAGACTCGGGGCATAAAAATATTCTAGCTTCAGGAGCTCATGAGATCCCACTCCTCCCAGAGGTTAATGGTTTCTGAGGGTAGGAAAGACATTTTCTTCAATAGTATAGTTAACTGGTAAGTTGCTCAAACTCCTGCAAATAACTCCTCGCCATTGTTCCTGTGAGTAATTCCAAATCCATGTTCTTAGAAATAACCCCAATTAAACTCACCTGCTCACAAAAAGAGAAAAAAAAAAAAAAAAAAGAAAAATGAAGTAGAATAGTCGGAAAGTAGAAGAGATCGGCAGGAAAGGAAGGAGGACAGAGAAAGCAACAGGAGTGAATATTCTCAAAATACATCATGGACATGTACAGAAATGTCATATGAAACCCATTATTATGTACCATGAATATATGCTAATTGAAAAACTTTTAAAAATGCTCCAAGCTCTCTCTCCTCCACCCTAGGTCTCTTGCCAGGTTCTTCCATTTGTTAAACTTTTGGCAAGCCTATTAGATAGGGAGCCTAAGGACATAATCCTTGCAGTCTGCCTCCCACTGGGCACCAAGCAGGCTAGAGAAGAGGAGTGCATCAAGAGCTGGAGGAGCACTGGGGAGGTACCAGACGGCAGTCGCAGTGGCTCTCCCTCCATCCTAAGGCCTCCAGTTTGAATCACTCTTCCCTCGGTCTCAGGTACATGGGCACACAGCACAAATCCTCTCTTAAGCTCTTACTCAAACATTTCATAAATCCTCCTGATCCAAGGTCAGTCTCCACATTTCTTAGCAGAAAGTCCAATTCAGAGTCACTTGACCCAAGAGTCAACTGAACAGGAGTTTCCCTCATAGTTTGAATAAGGTCATATAGCCAGTTATGTGGGTGAGGACCTATACCAGCCTCAAGCGGCAAATAGCATGCCTCCAGCCCAACTTGCTACTGCTTTTTGGCCGACACAGTGTCTCTGTAGCTAAAGAGAAACAGCCTCAGGCAAGACCTGGGCCAGAGGGTGTAGCTCTCAGTGATCAGAATGGCGCTTACTCAGTCCTCAGCACATGCCAGGCATGACTCTAAAGGCCTTGGGTATGTGCTGGCAAGTCTCCACTTGCCAAGATGTAGGATTAGAGGGAAAGGGGAAGAGGCGGGGTACTGGTTCTTCTCTTCTGCTCTGCTACTTGGCCAATGACTGCCTGACTTTGGGAGGTCCACAGCTCCTACCTATGGCCTCTCTCTTAGAGCTGGAGAAAACATCCCCTCTGCTCATCCCTTGATCACAGCTCCCTTGGGCACTTCTCCATCCCTGTTGTCTCCTGTCATAGTTAATTTTGATTGCAACTTAATGGATCTGCAATCAACTAAGAGATATGCCTCTAGGCATGTCTATGAGGGTTCAGGAAAGATTAAATGAAGAGGAAGAGCCTCCTCCTTCAGAGCTGGCAACACTTTCCAGCAGCAGCCCAGAACCAGAAGCCCTGGGGGAAGAGTAGTGCTGCCTTTGCTCCTGCATGGTGAGTGGGTTTATCCGGTTCTTGTCGCTGTTGCTGCTGCCACTACCATCATCCTTTGCTGTCATGAGACTCAGATTTCTTCAGCCTTCCACATGGACTGAAGATGAGTGGCTCTCCAGGAATCCTCCAGGCCTTCAGAGCCAGACTGGGACTGCTAAGGCATTCATCATTATGAATTAAGTGGCTACCAGGTTCTTAGCTTCTCCAGCATGCAGACACCCATTGTTAGAGTACCTGACCCAAGCCATGTAAGCTGAGTCCCATTGCAATATGTATTCATTCTACTGGTTCTGTTTCTCTAGAGAACCCTGACTAATATACAGCCTCTAGCCCTGTCATGTATCAATGGCACTGCAACTCTGGACTGAGAAAAAAAACCACCTTCCCAAGCATGCGTGACAACTGATGCTGGGACATAGCAATCTGTCTTCAACAAAGACAGATTAACTTCATCTTTACTTATTCCCTAGCCAGTACAGAGCTAGTCTCCCCTTTGGACCTCAACATAGTAATCTATTAAATGGAACTAAAAATAGCTACTCTACATGGTCATTAAAGGTAACAAATGTTCTCAGGGAACAGCACAATGGGGAGGGGCAGAAAGAACGAGCTAGAAGAAAGAATAGAGTGTTGTGGGATGCTTTATTCCAAGCATGATATGGTTGCTGCACTCACTAACTCAACATCTGTGATAACCTGCCTGCCCAAGATTGAGCCCATCTACATTTCATCATGGAGGAGGAGGGACACACAGGTCTGTCTCCTCCTTGAGGATTTCTAGGCAGCTAGTGGTCACTAGGAGCGAGAGAAATGTTTTCTTAAGTGGTGTAGCCACTGGCAAGATGGCCAGACCCCCCAGTAAATAACCCCTCACCAATGTGCCTATAAGCAACCGTAACAAAACTCATTAGCTCTCTCTCTCTCTTTCTCTCTCTTCCTCTCTCTCTCTCTCACACACACATACTACAAAAGACATGAAAGTTAAAGGAGGGTTCGTTGAGAAGAGGGACATCAGTGGAAGTGGGAAGGAGACAAGACAAGAGAGAGTCATGGGGAGGGGGTGAATACGATCAAAATATATTGAATACATGCATAAAAAGTCACAGTGAACCCCATTATTATGTGTAATTAGTATGTGTGAATAAAAACATTTTTAAAAGGTATAAATGTCTCAGAGAATATCTTTAATGGGTCTAAATTATCTTTCTCTTTACTTAAAGGATTCTACGGCTTTCTCTTGGGTCCTGGGATTCACCCCATGGAATTGAACCCTAAGAATCCTTCTCTTGTTCCTTTTCCTAAGAAGCTGAGTTCACTGTATTCATTCATTTGGAATCTGTAACTCTCACAGGCTTTATTCCCAGCCCGTGATGGGAGGAGAGTGACCTTGATGAGACCTGAGATTCTCAGTTCAGATGGCTTTGTCTATGATATAATGCTGTGTATATGTGGACAAGCATGAATGCAGGGACAGAGAGACAGAGAGAGAGAGAGAGAGAGAGAGAGAGAGAGAGAGAGAGAGAAAGCAGATCCAAGATCGAAGGCAAGCTCATGCTTAGGACTCATGTTTCTCTCCAGATGATATTAATTGATCCCCAGAGAATGCTACTACAGGGAGGAAATGGCAGAGGGGACGAATGGGGACTCATGGAAACAACCCTTTGTGACAATAACAGTCATTTGGGGCCCAGGAAGCTGGTGCCTGGCTCGACTGGAATTTAGTAGCTATTTCTTCGAGGCAATTTTTAAGATGATGCTCTAAAATTTTTGACGTATGTCTAATTAGTTCAGTTGTAGCCGTGGTATGTAGCCGTTTCTATCCCCTCACAGAGTGTTTCAACCCTGAAATGATGAAGTCAGTTCTCCAATAAGCCGTTATCAGCCTGTTACTGCTGAGATAGATTTTAGGCTGTGGATCTCAGATTTTCATATCCAACAGGGTCACAAGTCTGGATCTTAATCACATGCCCATCTGATAATGTCAAAATCACCCTTGCATTAAGAAATCCTCCCTCATGACTTTGATGAATGTAAGAGATTGATAGCAAATGATGTTAAATGACTTGAGGAAGCCCTGGCCCCATGCCCTCAGGCTACTTGCCTGATGAACCAGAGAAAGCAGAGCCATGGGGTGAACACACCCTTGCGAGTCATGATGGCTGATGATTAAGAGGCAGTGGCAGGGATGGATGGCAGTTCCATCTGACTTTCAGTTTGCCTCGTGCGTGTGCGTGTGTGTGTGTGTGTGTGGTGTGGTGTGTGGTGTGTGGTATGTGTGTATGCGGGTGTGATATGTGTATACACATGTATGTGGGTGCATATAGAGATCAGAGGCCAACTTTAGCTGTCATTCCTCAGTCACCTGTTCAACTTGTTTTTTGAGACAAGGTCTCTCACTGGGACCTGGAATTCACCAGGTCCTAGGCTGGCTGGCCCACAAGCTGCAGAAATTCAACAGTATCTACTTGGTAGGATTATAAATATACACTGATATGCCCAGCATTTTTATATTAAAATATTTTATTTATTATTTTTATTTTATGTGTATGAGTGTATTGCCTATATGTATGTAAGCTCATCCATGTCATGCAATGCCCTCGGAGATGAGAAGGGTACATCAGATTCCCCTGGAACTGGAGTTATAGATAGCTGTTAACCATCATCTGGGTGCTGGGAATTAAACCTGATGCCCAGCTTTTTTAAAGTATGGGTTTTTGAAACTCAAACTCAGGTCCTCATGTTTGCAAGGCAAAAACTGTATGAAATGAGACATTTCCCCAGCCCTCCATCTGACCTTCAAAGGGGGCGTCTCTCTCATTTATCTCTTGCACAAATGTCACACATGGACTGGGGACATAGCTCAGTGGGTAGGACACTAGCATAGCATGAACAAAGCTGGGGCTTAATCTCCAGTACCACATAAACCAGGCAAGATAGTACACAGCCTGTAATCCCAGCATTTAGGAGGTAAAGACAGGACAAACAGGAATTCAAGATCATCCTCTGCTATACAGCAAGTTCAAGAATAGCCTGGGATACACAAGATCTTGTCTCAAAAACTAAAAAAAAATCATCTTCAGCACCCATGAATTTGCCACCCAGAAAACTTCTGTTGGGCAGAAACTGCTCAGCAGTTAAGAGCACTTGTTCTTCCAAAGGATCCATGTTCTGTTCCCAGCACCCACATTTGGCAGTTCACAACCATCTGTAACTCCCCATATCCAGGGGATCTGATGCTCTCTTCTGTCCTCCATGGGCACCAGGCACTCACAAAGTACATATACATGCATGAAAGCAAACATTCATATGAATAAAATACAATAAATAAATTTTTTAAAAAGTCTGTTGTGGAGGCCTGGAGAGATGGCTCAGCAGTTAAGAACACCAGCTGCTTTTGCAGAGAACCTGGGTTTGGTTCCCAGAATTCACATGATGGCTACTAACCATGCATAGCTCCAGTTCCAGGGGATCCAATGCCCTCTTCTGACCTCCACAGGCATTGCATGACACAGGTACACTTACATGCATGCAGGTAATATATTCATACACATAAAATGAAAATAAAAAATAAAATATTTTTTAATTCTGGTGGCAAATTGATTAAGTTTATTGCTCAATAAGGAAGCAAAATTAGCAAGAGACAGTAGAAACAGTGGATCCCAATCTGAAGGATGAGTGACAGTCATTCTTGGTAAGGAAATGACCAAGTAGGAGGAAGATGTAGATGTTTGAGCTGGAAAGCTATCCCCTGAGGAAATTCACACTCCACTTTTACAGTGTTGCACTATATGTCAGTCAACTTTCTGTTGTGTAACAAATACTAGCAACAATCGAATATTAAGAGGAAAATCTCTTTTGGGAAGTTTGCGTCCATGATCCCGTCGCCTTGGGTCTGTAGCAACACATAGTGGCAAGAGCACATGCCGGGGCAAAGTCACTCTCCCTAATGCTTGGTAAATAAAAGAGAGGGATAAGTAGGGGTCAGCTTCCACTGTCTCTCAAGAGCACATCTCCGATGACCTGAAGTCACCCCAGTGGGCCCCACATCTTAAAGATTCCACTGCCTCAAAATAGAGGCAGCCTAGGGAACCAGCCTTTATCATATACACTTTTAAGCATTATTTAAGATCCAAATAATAGTATCATATCCACAGAGCATGTAAGCCTTCACTTCCAGCCACCTGAGCCCTTGAAATATAGCTGGTGCGCAGGGCTAGAGAAATGGCTGTATCTATATTGAGGTGTGACACATTTGAAATTGTAACAATTTATCTATATAGATATGTAATCTCTCCATTGTTTTCTAGGGACTATACAAAGAAATAACCATGTACCAAGTTACATTACTAAAGTTCCTTCCACCTATTTGGATTATTTTTCCTATGTGACTAACAGAATTTTTTTGTTAGTTATGCCTGTGATTGACAGTCTCATCCCCCAATGGTAACTCATAGTAAGGTTTGGTTTGACCTTGCTTTACTTCATTTTGTTTTGTGATGGAGTCTCACACAGCCCATGCTGGCCTCAAACTCACTGTGTATCTGAAGATAACCTTGAACTTCTGCCTCCTCCTGCCTCCACCTCCTGAGTGCTGGTTAGGTGCTGGCTTATGTGGTACTGAGGATTGAACCAAGGGCTTTGTACATAAAGACAAGCACTCTACCAACTAAGTTACATTCCCAGTCTGATACACTAACATCTTAACTGATGCTTTTTTATTTTTCACATTTGATTGTTTTGTTACTTAAATAAACATAGCTTTATCTCAGGCAATAATAATCATGAAATCATAGGTATGTCAGCTAAATACAGAAATAAATACACAAAAGTTTGGCCACATACTAACTACTAAGCTTGTGTTTGGCTAGTGGTGTATAGGATTCTAGTCTAAAATCTATGACACCAAGTAAAGAAAAAATGGTCAGCCCTCAGTCACTACTTTGATCCAAGACCTAGGTAGCCAGAGCTGTGCTTTGCTCTGTGGGTGAGGTGGGGCTGGGCTACCCCAGGATACCTGGCTGTGGGAACAGCCACACACAAACAAGCTTCCATGTCACACGCTAACCAGGACCGGAGATTGCATGAGTCACAGCCCAGAGAGCGTGGTGTCTGGGTTTCCATTCTGCCTTGACATTTCACAAGGCTGTTGCTGTCCTCAAGGGCCAAGGGGAAGTTGTACTGGGTGCCTTTGAGTAAACTGTGGGGCAGGTGATGGCCTTCTCTGACCCATGCCATCCCAGCTGACAGTATGGCCACTTTTTTCCTATTTCTTCACCCCTCCATCCACCAATGTTGCTTCTGAGAGCTATAGTCATGCTCACTGATCAGAGTTCTGCTGAGTGACAGCTTCCTTGCCCTCGATGCCCTCCTGATCTCAGGGAAGATCGTGATTTTGTCCAGAGAAGAGGGTCCCTTGTCCTGCAACTATTTGCATTTTACCCAACAGGTGCTTAGTCAATGCTGAAGAACCAGCCTGTGTGCATGAGTCTTACTATCTCCATCTGAAAAAATTCGAACTTCCCTTCATCCAATATCGAGTCTTCCAGAGGAAGGAGAGGAGGAGGGAAAGAAGAGGCAAAGGGAGGGGAGGGAGAGAACAAAGAAGAGGAGGAGAAAGAGGAGGAGGGAACCACCACCATGTGGGTCAGTCCCAGCATCCAGTACTCACCACAAAGGTAAAGTGAGAAGTGATGACCTTCTAGAACCTTCTAAAACATTCAGGAGCTTCCGTAAGAAGTGCAGAAAACTCGGTCACTGCCCAGCTCAGCACTCTTTCACCCAGCCTCGCTGATGGTCTTTCCAACATCAGATTCCTCAGCCCCATCTGTTCTTGTCCTTGTTATTTCATGGTTCTTTTCAGCTCATGTGACTTTGGCTCTTCACCTGGATCAGAACTTCCCGTAGTCCCACTTGAGATATATCCTGCCCCAGAGTTATCTAAAGAGACAAACAGGAGAAGCTGGCAAACTGCCCACCTGCACCCCTCTGAGGAGAGCTGGGATCACTGGGCCCATACTCAGGGCTAAAGATGTCATCAAGTCCCTGTGAGACCAAGAGGGGAACAGAATCTGGTAGAAACCTATCTTCTCATCCCAGCTCACCCTCTGGTTATTCATCCTTAAACAGGCCCCAATATGCTTTTGGTTGTTGTTTTTTTTTCTGTTTTGCTTTTTGTTTTTTTAAGACAGGGTCTCATGTATCCCAGGCTACTTCAGACTCACTATGTAGTTGAGGATGACCTTGAACTCCTGATCCTTCTGCCTTCACCTCTTGAGTGCGAGGATTATAAGCCTGCACACTACATTCAATGTATAAGATGCTAGGGATGGAACACAGGGCTTTGTACATGCTAGCAAGCATTCTATCAACTAAATCACATCCCCAGCCCAAATCCTGGTAAGTTGTGGAGCAAAATTTCTAACTTAAAATGCCCCTGCAATGATGGATTGTCAAGCCAAATAAACCTTTTCTTCAAATTAAAAAAAAATGCTCCTGAAGTGAGAGAAAACTAGAAACACTCCAAACGTTCTGTGTCTCGTTCCCATAAACAGGAGTAGACAGTCACTGAGTGATTCCTGCATGCAGGTTGAACCACCTGTCCTACTGTCCTTCATATAGCCTCAAGAGAGAGTACCAAAGTCAGAGAAAGTACACGAGATCGCACAGCTTCTAAGTGGTAGTAAGTATCATTCTGCGTCCTTCACCTGCTCCATCCGTCATCACCTTCTGTGTTCCCAGTAAGGGATAACAGAAAACAAGATAGGGCGGCGGGAGGGTCCAGAAGCAAAACAGATTCAACACAGCTGCCCACACATCCCCTGAGAATGAACACAAAGGGGTGGCGTTGACCAGCACAATGGCAGCTGGTCCAGGTGGTTTCTCATTTGTCCCTCTTATCACCACAGTTCCACACTCAGCAGAGTCCCCTCAAGGTCATCCACTGCATGCCTGTCCCCAGGGCTCTGTGACAGGCTTTCAGGATCTGTACAGTTGACAGCTTGAATCTGACAAGATCAGTACTGAAAACAGAACTCCATAACTGAGTCTCAGACAAACATTCGTGGCCATCCCAGGGGACCTTGTGATGGATGGGCCTCTCTCTGAGTGTCTCAGGAGGACAGCTACAGAGAGCTGAGGTCTGCAGAGCCCCACTGTAACTGACAGTAGGTCAACTGCTGTTTTAATGATTGCCCAGTGCCAGCCACCTCTCCATTCTCAGAAGCTCAACCTGGGCCTGTGTCTGTCTTGGGACAAATTCACACTTTCTAGAGGGCAAGGCACACTCTGTCCAACTCTTCTCCTTCCTAGCACAACTCAGCTTCTATCCCCATTTCTCCTCATAGTCCAGGGTCTGGGACTAAGCACTGAGATGCTCATCTTCGCATGGTATTTCCTGCCTGCATCCTACACAGATACACATATGCAGTATCATAGGATAAAAAGCTTATAGGCACTAAAGAGGATCAGGAAAAAAAAGGTAGAAGGAAGAGAAGGAGAGCTAAATGAGTGCATGAATTGACTGGACATGTGATAGATAGATAGATAGATAGATAGATAGATAGATAGATAGATAATGACAGACAGACAGACAGATGATTGGAATAATGGATGAATGCATGGATAGATGGATATACATATACATATATGAATACATATATGCATTCAAAGATGCATAGATAAATTGATGCATGCATGTATGACTAGATGGATGTGTGGATGGATTGAGGGATGGATGGATGCAGGGATGGATGAATGGATGGATGGATGGATGGATGGATGGATGGATGGAACAAATATTTACTGGGTGCTTACTAGGTACCAAGCCTTGCCATAAGCACAGGGAACATAACAGTGAAGAAAACAGATGTATTCCTATCCTCTAAGAGCTGACTTCCTGGGGAAGTATTATATACAGGGTCTCCTTGAAGAGACATACTGCAGAGTGCTCAGAAGACAGTAAGTCAAATACAAAGGATTGGATATGGGGCATTGTTGGGTATAATGCAGGGTGGGCCTAGCTAAGCCACCTGCCAGGAGGAATGAAGGAATGACTCTCGTGGGTGTGGTACTCCACACTAGTTGGTTGTGAAGCCAGTTTCTGACCAGCACCTGGAGGGAACCTGATCCACCTGGGAACAAACTGTGATTGGCTATGGCTGGGACCCCACCCCATAAGGCTATTGGCTAACAAGACCTATAAGACTCTTTCTTCTTTCTTGAATAAATGAGTTTGCAGCAGACCACCACTGCTGGCTTTCCACTCAACTCCCGGAGTCTGTGTGTTGACTCTGCACCCACTCACCCCCTCCCCTATGGCAGAGACCCTTCGGTCCCCCTCGGGCTGGCCCTGAGTGCTGGGACTCCCAACAGGACATGGCAATTCATCCCTCACCATCCTCTTCATATATTTCCCACATGTACAATGCCATCTGTTCTAGTTACATTTCTGTTGTGAGAAAATACACTGACCCCCCGCCCCAACAAACAAACAAACAAAAACGACATAGTGGAGAAAGGGTTTAATTTAGCTCACAGTTCCTGAATATAATACATTACTTCAGGGAAGTCACAGCAGCAGGAGCTTGAGAAAGATGGTCGCATCACATCCACAGTCTAAAAACAAAGAGAAACAAATGCGTGCATCTCGCTTGCATGTGTTTGCCTCAATTTCTCCCTCCTTACCATTAAGACCCCTTGCCTAGGGAATGCTGCCACCCAGAGTGGTCTGGGCCTTTTCACATCAACTAACTTAATTAAGACAATCCCTCACAGATATGCTTACATGACATCCCAATGTAGACAACACTTCATGGAGCTCTCTTTCCACAGGATTCTAAAGTTGACAATTGAAGCTAACCATCACAACATCTAAATGAGATGACTTAGCACTGCTTTCAGATGAGGAAACAGAGAAAAGAGAAACAAATAAATGGTGAAGCCAGAAAACAAACCTAAACCCAGCCATTGCTGAGGCTTCACCAGAATGCTGTGCTAGGTAGACCAAAGGAAATGTGCTTAAAGATCATGAGGTCTGGGCTGGGGAAACAATTCAGTCTGCAAACATGCAGACCTGAGCTTGAGCTCCAGAAACTGGGTGTGGTGATACACCCTTGAAATCCTAGAGCTGGGGAGGTAGAGATAAACAGATCCCTGGGACCTGCTGGCCAGATAGTTCAGCCAAATCCATGATCTCCAGGTTCAGTGACAGACTTTGTCTCAAACACTAAGGTGGATAACGAATGGGAAAGGCACCCAACATCAACCTCTGGCCTGCACACTCATGCGCACACACACGCAAACATTATGGAGTCTGTGGTTATCATACTCCAACATGACAGTTCACTGGAACTGCACATAGGATTAGGGACATAGGACCACATTTATCCAGCAGAATGCTAGTAAGAACTTCCTTGTATTGAGCATTTACTAGGTGCCCCATTGGAATCCTTCTATCCATCAGTGACTCTAATCAACACTTGACCTCACAGGATGGCTTCAGAAAAGAAATGAGGTCATTCAAAGTACTACACAGCAACAAAGGGAGTTGGGATTTGATTGGCTTTTTGTTTTGTTTTCTTTTAAGTCATAACACAGAGCAACATTGTGTCTCAGTGAGTAATGCAGAACTTTCTTTGAGCTGAGGATTACAGAGTTGATGCTGAGTGTATAAATATAAAGAGCACAGTGTTGAGTGTGTGTCTCACATGTGCTCACACAGGTATATTTACATGGTGGTCACAAGGACGCCTTCTCTCTTCATCACTCAGGTAGAAGATTACTGAAGAGAGACTTCAAAGGCAAGGGGGTTTCCCTTACTCTTGGACCAGTGTTCCCTGAAACACTGATGGGCCCGAACATTTTCCAGCCCGAGGCCTCTCAGTCTGGGGGGAATGCAGAGGGAGAGGAAATGTAGCTCTCACTTATGGAGTCTCTAAGCAGCTAGAGGCCCTCTCTGGGGAAGGAATCTCTGAAAGAAAATACCATAAAGCTTGCCTCCTGAATGCTTGTTTCTCTAGACAATCCTCTGTCCAGCAAAGGGTCTTTGGAAGACGTCATTGAGCACTAGAGCTTGCCTTGATGTTTCTAGATGTTCTTCCAAAAGCTGCTGTTGCCCTAAGATAAACAGATCTCCATCTCCCCAACACACCCTCATTATCTCAGAAAATGCCCCTCTACTGTGACAAAAAAAAAAAAAAAGGAGCCATGAAGAAATAGCTCAGTTGGTAAAGTGCTTGCCTTATAAACATGAAGACCTGAGGTGGACCCTCAGAACCCACATGAAAAAAGCCAGGAGTGGTGGTGAAGGCAGGAGGCTCCCTGGAGCTCTCTGGCCAGTCAAATCTAGCCCACTTGGTGAATTTTAGACCAATGAGAGACCCTATCTGAAAGGAGATGGACAGTGTTCCTGAGGATAACACCTGAAGTCCTCTGGACTCCACATACACATACAAATTAATGGATAGAAGGAAGGAAGGAAGGGAGGAAGGAAAATGTTGAGTATGTTCCACCTCAAAACAAGTAAGTTTCTTTGCCCAGAAGCCAGGACATTTTATGAGCAAGCTCACAGCTGTTCTATTCCTGGAGATGGTAAGACTGTCTCTTCCTCCGAAGTCAGGCCAGTCTGTGAAAAGGAAGATTAAGTGAAGTGAAAATTTAGAAAGAAAAATGTTCCTCTTTCTTTGGCAAGTAAAAGCTAGCATGTACTTAGTGCCTTAACTGCTGCCTTGCTGACAGCACCGAGTTGAAGCTGACCACTTTGAAGTGGAGAGAAAGGAGAGAGCTATGACTCCCACCCCACACACCCCACACCTTCAAAGAGGACTGGGAAAGGAGGCAGGGTCAGCACTGGGGAGGGTGAGCCAGTCATAGTTCTCAGCCTGGTCCTGAGAACCAGACCCATGGGAATCGGGAGCTCTGTCTTCAGGAACCAAAAAGACTCAGATATTGTTGGTTGGGGGCGGGGACCATGGTCACCTAGTCCTGCCACGTCCACACAAGGGGGAGAAAGTCCCAGGGACTGAAAAACAAATGTTTATAAATAGGGAAGTGTCTGGGGCTGAGAAAACCAACAGACACCTGACAGCTTTCATTACGCAAATGGCAATTAGGATAACAAAACAAGTGACTAAAGCCAGCATCACTTAGGAAGAGGTTGACCCCGGGTTTCTACAGTCTGGTGACTAGAGTCAGAGGCTTCAAAAACAGGAAGCACCAGATGTAATATCAAATGACCCAGACAGTGAAAAGCAAAGCAAAAAAAAAATTTTTTTTTACTAAATTGGAAGACAGGAAGTCACAATCATGCCACCAACAATGCAGATATTTGTCTGAGATATGCTTGGCTGGGAGCCCAGTCACAGCCAGAAAATGGAGGAGCAGAGCCAAGGCAGGGACATCGACAGAAGGATGGGTCCTCAGAAATAGTCAGAGGTACCACCTATTATGATCTTGTTCCTGACGGTGGGTGAAAAATCTCAGAGGTTATGTTGCTAGGTCCAAGTACAGCTTCCAGTCTCAAGGCTGAATGTCACTACGAAGGCCTGGGACTCTGCTTATTCAACAAAACCACCAGCCTCCCTCAGACACTTCTCCTCCAGGTAACTCACCTCTCCTCCATTCTCTGTACCCATCCAGCTGGTCTGAGTGACTCATGAAGTCAGCAGAGCTTCCCTCCTCCTGCAGTGACTAATTGAGGGGTCACCTTCTTTGAGCCCCCTGAACATGAGTTCTGTTGGATAAGATAGATAACTGGAACACATAGTTTGGTAGAATAAAACCTTACAGCTGTAAAACTCACTACATGGATAGAGCCTGCTAGAAAAGGAAAACTCACACAAAACAAAGCCATATAGTTGACAGAGCAGAAAGGAAGCTCTATGATGCAAGTATAAACTCTTGCTCCAACCTTACTGAAGCTAGGCCATGCTCCTTAATTTTCAGCTGAGACCAATAATGTCTCCTTCTGTTCCTTCAGTTAAGAGTCCATCACTCACAGAGATGTCAAAATGCAATGAACAAAGGAACAGGTTTCTGGTCTTTATGAGGGATTCAGAGGGACTTTTCTCTTCTTTGTTCTGGTAGCAGTCTGCCAATGTCTGCTATGAGACCTTAACAAAGCTTCCCTGTCTGGATCTTTCCCTCTCTAGACTACAGAACAACCAAGAACACTGTAGCTTCTCATCATGTGAAAATATTATGATCACAGAACAGTCTTCTGAAATGTTTCAGATCCCCAGAAGCACAGTTTAGGGTACACTTGATATCCCATTCCAGCAGGCACTCTCAACAACATTACAGAATATAAGCATGAATTATTTATCTGGAAAGTCATGGTTCAGGAAAACTCTTCCACAGAAGGTTCCCTCCAATTGTCATCTCTAAGTCGAGATGGTCAAAAGGTACTGGAGATGTAAGACAATGCCCTTCCTTGTTGGGCCAGATTTCTGTGGTCCCTGGGAATGGGCAGCAGCCTGCTGGCATACCAAAGACAACATACAAAGGCACAGTCACCAAGAAATATGAGATCAGAGATAGGGGAGATGGCTCAGCGGGTAAAGCACTTGCCAAACAAGCATAAAGACCTGAGTTCAAATGCCCAGAACTCTCGTAAAAGTCAGATGCAATAGCAGCACATATGTCTGCAAGCTCAGGGCTCTGTGTCAAGATGAGAAATGGAGACAGGGGAATCCAGAAGCTCGTGGGCCAGCTAGCCTGGTGTGTGCAGCAGTGAACAAGAGACATTGTCTTAGACAAGCTGGAAAGCAAGGACAGACACCAGAGGTTGTCCTCAGACCTCCACACACGTGGTAGCACATGAAAACCTCATTCACACATATATACACATTATACACATACATGCATACTCATGTACATAAAGATTTTTTAAAAGATTAAGGTGATAAATTTGATGAGCTTGTTTATTATTCAACATTATTTAGGTTGCAAGTAACAGAAATACCAGTTGAAAGTGGCTTAATCAACAATTAAAAAATTGTTTGGCTCATGTTAATAATAAATCCATATTTCATCTTCAGGCACAGTTGAGCCAAGGTGTTCAAATGATATATTCAAGAAGATCTCTCTCTCTCTCTCTTTCCCCTCCCTCCCTCTCTCAGTTTTATTTTCAGCAGACTTTTCTCAGCTATTTACTTGGACTTGTATCAGCAGTTCTGATTTAGCAAACCCAGGGGAGAGGAGAAAGCTTCTCTTTGACAAAGGTGGTATTAAGATTTCAAGAGTAAGTACATTCATCTAGTTGGATTTCTATATGTCTACCTCTGATCAGGCTCTGGTCTCATGTACACATCTTAGGAACACAAGCATGAGGTCAGCTTCCTCTGACCCCATGGGTCAAGATCAAAAAGAGCTACTGACCCAAAGAAAAACTAGAAAGCTGTTTGTTCGAGGAAACGAGTATGTTCCCCAGTAGGAAGAAAACCAATATCACATAGTTTTGCTTGTTTTTTTTTTAGTTACATGTCTGTGTATGGGTATATGCACATAAATATAGTTCCAGCTGAGGCTAGAGATATCAGATTCCTGGGAGCTGGAGTTGTAGTCAGTTGTGAGCTGTTTGATGTGGGTGCTGATCCTCTGCAAAAACAGCAAGCATTCTTAACCACTTTGCCATCTGTCAAGCACTATCACATAGCTTTTGGATCATGTGCTAAAGACCCAAACCTGGGGGCTGGAGAGATGACTCAGCAGTTAAGAGAACTGGCTGCTCTTGCAGAGGACCCAGGTTTGATTCCAGCACCCACATAGCAGCTAACAACCATATGTAACTCCAGTTCCAGGGGAATCCAGCACCCTCACCTGAACTCCACAGGCATTGCATAACATAGGTGTTCTTATATACATGTAGACAATACACTCATACACATAAAATAAAAATAATAAATAATTGTTTTAAAAAAAGAGCCAAATCCTGTGGACAACGTGTTTCCTTATACACAGAGAGGCGGCCATGCTTTTTCTCAAGTTGAAATGAAAGCACTGTTAAAGGTAGTGAAGAAGACACAGGAGCTCAGCTCTATGGGGAGATACTGAGGCTCAGCACATGTGTGCAGCCCATCAGGAGCTTTGCAGGGTTTAGAAAGGGTTAGCCACTGTAAATGTGAAGGACCTGGTATACAGGAGATCCCTAATGTTTCCAAGGCATCTGGTCTTCCCTGCTCTCCTACAACTCCAGAGCACAGTTTTCCTGGGCACAGTGGACGGGGATAGCTACAAGAGGTGGTGATCAGCACTGCTGCTACCCCAGAAGAGTGCTGTCACCAAACGGTCTCTCCTCCCACTTCATTCAGTTCAATATCAGCGGTAGACCTATCACACAATTAAGACCCCTTGGTAAAAAAACAACAGCTGGATTTAGCCTCCATGTGCACCTGACTCACAGTGAGTCACATCCCCAGAGAACCTGCTCAGCTTAACATTGTTATCAATTAAAAAGAATCATGTACATCTGGCACATGAACTTCAGGTGGAAGTCAGGTCTGAGGATGTTGTCTTTGACATGTAATATAATTCTCCACCCAGTGTTCACGTAGCATGCCTCCCAGGAGAAATTTTCATTAAGGATAATTTCAACTACAGCATCCCAAAGAATGACAAGGTCCTAAAGTTGTGGGGTTCTATATTTTATTCACTTTACTTGTTCTGTCTCAGCTATTCTAATCATTCCTAACCTTCAAGAATTTTCAAGGGGAGTGCAGAGATGACTTAGTTGGTAAAGTGCTTGTTATACAAGCATGAGGACCTGAGTTCACTCTTCAGAACCCACACAAAAAGGCCAGGTACAGAGACATGAGCCTACAATCCCAGCACTAGGCAGAGACAAGAGGATTCCTAGGGCTCGTTGATCAGCTAGCCTCGCTGAACTGGCAAATTCCAGATTCAGTGAGAGATCGAAAAGTAAGATGACTTCGTAGGTAAAGACACCTACAAAAGCCAACAACCTGAATTCAATCCCTAGAGAGAGACACAGAGAGATAAAGACAGAGTACTGACAGTTTCAATCTGGCTAAGCAGAAATTGCCCTGGTACCATAATTCTCCCACTGCCTTCTTCACAGTGTAGAGGTGCCGGACCACCATCGCTCGGCTCGTGCACCCTTCCACCACCCCCACCACCACCCCCACTCTTATCTCCACTGAAGGAAAACAGACTGATAACCATGGCAAATGCTAATGGAAGAGATGTTAACACCACGTCAGGGCATTTATTTCTCTGTGTTTCTTCTGTGTTATAAGATAAATGATTTAATCTCCCTCACCAAGCTTAGAGGAATAACAAACAAAACTTATGGCTGAACAATCTGCTAACATAAATATTTCACAGCTACATGACAATCCAAGGAACCAAGTTGTGGAAGCCTTCTCAAGTACATCCCCTAAAATAATGAAATCATATTCACTTAGTTTTACCTTGTGTGAGGCGTGTATGTATTCATGTGTACGAATGTGGGCACACACATGCCACAATGCATGTGTGGAGGTGAGAGGACAGCCTCGAGTGTTGTCCTCACCTTCCACCCTGTTTGAGTAGGGTTTCTTTTTCTACTTCACTGTGTATAGCAGGCTAGCTGGCCCCTGAGGTTCTGAGGATTCTCCTGGCTCTCCAGTTTCACTGTAGGAGCACTGGGATTATAGATGCATACCACCACATCCAGCTTTTTGTAGGTTCTGGGGATCCCAACTCAGGTTTTCACATTTGTATGGGTAGATGCTTTGCCCTCTAAGCCATCTTCCCAGCCTTCCACATGCTTTTTATGTACATTGATTCTCAAAATTACTAACACTTGGCACTTTTATCTTGGGGGCAATCAACAACTGTCTTATTGGACTTAAGGCCTGCTCACTAAGAGGGAATCTATGCATAGGACTGTAAACATACCCAAGTACAACATGACTGGAGAAGCCATAGACCCTAGAGAAGAACACACTACTGCCACTTTCCTAGACCAAGGTAATTTCACTGGTTTCTTTTATAATATTTCTTATTTTTTATTTTTTAATTATGTATGTGTCTATATGTGGGTTTGGACACATGAGTGCTGTGCTGGAGTCATAGGGTGCTGTGAATTGCCCAACAAGAGCACTGAGGATCAAACTGGAAGAGTAATATGTGCTATTGACCACTGAGCCATCTCTCTAGTTCCTTCTCACTATATTTTTAATATGTATTCTTATATTCACAGACAAGTATATGTCTTTCCACTTATCAAAGAAGCTTCTTACAACAGATGAGACTATTACAGAGTTCCATAACTGGTCAAATGAAGAGAACAAGTGACTGTGAGGCCCATCCCTAAGTGACACACTTCAATGCAACCTCTACACCTAAGGCTCAGGGAACATCACAGAAGAGGGGGTGGAAAGATTGTAAGAGCCAGAGGGGCAAGACACCTGCTGCTGGCTAACGAAGTCTAGACATGCTAGGGAAGCCACACCAATGAGTTCCTCACGCTATGGTAGCCTAATAATTACTGCCCAATGACAAAACCAGCTGACAGGCTAATGTGGATAGAGGAAGCTTCGTGGGGTCCCACCCCAAGATGAAGAGCTACAGGCCATCAGTGGATGCTGAGGAAGGGAGGATCTGTCTTCTCCAGGGTCTAACTCCCTGAGATGTTACCAAATCCCAAGTGGGCAGCCCTAAACACAGGTACACATGAGCTCCACTAACTGGATTCAGTGCAATACTTATACACACTAATAATCAGGGAAGAAGACAAGAAATTGAGAGAAAAGGGGGGGACATGAGAGGAGTTGGGGGGACTGGGAGGAGTGGAAATAATACAAATACAATACTCATGTACAAAGTTATTGAAAAATAAAAATTAATTTTTCCAAATGACTAGCACTTGTAGCTTACTGACTGAAGAAATAAGTACTAGTCATAATCTGAATACAACATATCAGGCTCATCCAACGGGTCAGGGATTATGCCAAATACTTCAAACATCTCCTTTATTCTCAGAACTAGTCTGCAAAAAGATCACATAGAATGTTCCACACAGAGGGAGAAGAACAAAGACCTAGAATTCACAAAGGGCCTGCCTGGCACTAGCCCCTTTGGCGTGGTCCCTGAGATCTTACTGTGAGCCATGGAGATAAGGAGAAGGGGAGATGGGTGATGACTGGTTCAAGGTCACTCAGCTTCTTCAGATCATTAGAGCTTTTTCTATAATACCACACCATATGTTCTATAACTAAAAGACTTTACACAAGGCCAGAGTTGAAAAATTATACACAGTCAACCTCCTTGGATTATATCCAACAGTCAGTCACAGAAAATATTTGGGAATAAACTGCGTCTCTGCTAAATAATAATAGAAGAATTTTCTTCATCAATATTCCCAAAACAAAACAATGTAACAACTATCTGCACAGTATAAAGGTATTATACTAGGACAAAGGATAGATTATATGCAGATAATGTGCATATGCTGATATGTGTGAAGGTGTGCATGTGTATGCAGGTGTTCATGTGTGTTCATGTGTGTGCATGCAGGTATGACACCACCGTCTTTTTTGAGATAACATCTTTCACTGGCCTGGAATTCATTAATTGAGCTGAGGTGGCTCGATAATGGACCCTCAGAGTCAGCCTGTCTCTGCCTTCCCACTGCTGGAGTCACAAGCACATGCCACCAAATAACTTTTTCACATGGGTTCTGGGGATTGGACTCAGGTTCTTATGCTTGCACAGCAAGTACTTTACCAACCTAGCCATCTTCCCAGACTACTGTTTTATTTATGAAACAATCATCTTTGGATTTGGGTCTGTTAAAAGGGTCTTGGTGCAATTCCTATGAACACCAAGGAATGACTATGATGACACTTACAAAACGAACTATCTGTAATTGAAAATACAAACTACATAAAAACAGGGACCCTCCTGGAAAATGTGAGATGTGTCGTTTGGTCACCATAATAATGTTCCATGCTCCTCCTCAACCGTGAGTTCCAGCAGCCTATAAAACCCTACAGAGACGGGCTGATGACATGACTCAGTGGGTAAAATGCATGAGGATCTGAGTTCAGGTTCTCAGAACTTACATTGTTTTAAAAAATCCAGGTGCTGTGGCATGTATCTGTAATCCCAGCCCAGGAGGATTCCTGGGGTTTACTGACCAGCCAGTCTGGGTGAATCAGTGAGCTCCAGGTTCAGGGAGGAAACTTATCTCTGAAAAACAAGACAGAGAGAGATTAAGGAGGATAACCAATGCCAACATGTGGCTTATGCACAGTTATACATGAAGAGGTCCACATGTACACCACATATACAATCAATCAATATTTTTAAATGTTTTAAAGCACCTGCTTGGGTGCTCCAGTCTAGAAACAGAGGGTGACAGTGGGTGAGACAAATCTGGTCCATTCATTCTCTAACCAAAAGAGGATGCAAAACTATAAGCAAGGTCATGAGAAAAAAGATGGGATTCATTTCCTCCAGTGCTTTTAACCTAGAAAGCTATGGGGCCTGGGCTATCAGCTAGCAGAAAAACCATTTCTAGCTACTTTGCATTTCCTTCCTTGAAATTACCTTTAAGGGTTTGGGCCCTGGAGGAGGAAGAGAGCAAACCAAAATAAATATATAATTGAATAAAATAACAAAATGAAGCATAGACGGAGACTTCTTCAGCTCTAGAATCCTATGTGCTGTGAGTTCAAGGCTCTGACCATCCTAAGCAGGAGTGAGGAGAGCCTGGCTCACCTGATTAATTCAGTCAAGGCATGTCCAAACGTCAGAACAACTAGATGACAATCACAAAGCCCCTGCTGCACAGTTAAAAATGAATTTATCGGGTTCATTCACAGTATCTGATGATCGAAAAAGGAACTCAGGGCACAGTGAGTTGTGCTGAGTAGCCAGTTTTAGGCCAAATTTTAAAATGAGCATTTTCTTGTTAATATTAGAACCAAATTCATGCTCTCAGAGTTCAGAAGAATAAATCACCTAACCAAAGAAATGAGGAGGAGGAGGAGGAGGAGGGGGTTCAATCCCCAGTGCTGCAATAACAATAATAATAATAATAATAATAACAATAATAATAATGACATGGCATGATTCCCATTATGTGCCTATAACTAATATTTAGTCAATTACTAATCAGAATATTAAGCATTCTTACCAAAATTTTATGTCACTGAAAGTAGAGATAAGAGGGGGACTTGGGAGGAAGGAAAAAGGATAAGAGAGGGGATATGATTAAAAGATATTGTGTACACACATGAAAATGTCAAAAACAAAATCCATTGTTTCATACAATCAATAATACTAATTAAAAACTCAAAATATCGCATGTCACAGGCAAGTGAGGGGGTGCACACCTTTAATTACAGCACTTGGGAGGCAGAGGCGGGTGAATTACTGTGAATTTAAGGCTAAACTGGTCTACCTAGCCAGTTTCAGGTCAGCCAGGACTAGATAGTGAGAGCCTATCTTAAAAAAAAATGTATGTCATCTTATGGATGACAGGAAAAATATAGACAAAATAAAAATCACACAATGGGGACTAGAGAGATGACTCAGCAGTTAAGAGCACTTGCTCTTGCAGAGGACCTGGGTTTGGCTCCTAGCATCCACATGGGGGTCCCTAACTCCAGTTTCAAGGGGATCTAATACATCCTTCTGACCTCCAAAGGCACTTGTGCACTTAGGTACATGCACACAAAACACTCATACACATAAAATTAAAGTCAGTCAATCAAAGGAAACCCCGCCCCTACTTGAGGAACTACTGGCAACTGATGACTGCACTGAAGGGAGAGTCAGTCTCATTTAAGGGTGAGATGCTTCTACGCAGGTTGACACAGCTCCAGTGGGTGAACCCCACACTGAAGAGCACCTGGGGACACAAGCATAACTCCTTTATAGATGACAGATGATAGATAGATGATAGATAGATAGATAGATAGATAGATAGATAGATAGATAGATTATAGATAACTAGAATACAGGAATTTGGTGGGGAACGAGGAAAGGGAAGTATAGAGAGGGGATCTAAATATGGTCAGAATCAGGCATGGTGACACACGCCTTTAATCCCTGCATTCGGGAGGCAGAGGCAGGTCTGCATAGTAAGTTCCAGGCCAGCTGTGGGTACAGGAAGAGCTTGTCTCAAACAAACAAACAAACAAACAGACTATATATATATATATATATATATATATATATATATATATATATAATGAAACTCACAAAAATTAAAAAAAAAATTAATTATGCAATGAACTTCAATGAAATGTCTACAAGAATTCTCTCAGCTAAAATAAATAAATAAATAATGCAAAGATCTGAAGAGATGGCTCAGTCAGTGATGTGCTTGCCACATAAGCATAAAGACTTGAATTCAGTCCTCTGAACGCATGCAAAAATATGGCAGTGCCTTGCAGGCCTCTGGCCTCCATATATACACATACATATGTATTTTCATACATCTGCGCACGCACACACACACACACACACATCTGTCCAAATGCCCACCCCTATACACACACAGAAAGAAACAAAACATAAGTCACTGCTTTTAAGGAGGCAAACTCGAATTCTCCCTCCCTTTCTTTTTGCATGAATAATTTCTTAGGAAATCATTTAAGGTGTTATGACAGGCAGCTTCTGGAGGATTACCTCTGGCAGCAGGAATTTCCAGCACAGGGAAATTTCAGCTCAGGAGCCGAGGAAGGGGAGCACCCACCTGGGTTTGTTGGCAACACTCAGCACCTGTCCAACTCACTGAACTTCCTGCTTTACTTCAATGCGTCTGGTATTTTCTGCACATCACTGGCTCCCAAGTTCCTTCTCCCCAGACTCCTTTCATCTCATTCGCCTTCTCTATTACTTTCTGAGTCTGTTTGCTTTCCTTCCCAGACTTCATTAATTTCAGCAAATACATATTAAGCACCCACTCTTGCAAGACGGTACATCACTTTATCTTTCTTTGTAACATTCCAACACCCTATTCCCTTAATAGACAAAGTGTCCTTGTTGGTTTTTAATACAGTCTGTGTATAGGAGGGTGTAAGGAAGCAAGTCATCATGAAATATGTCAGATTGGCCAAAAAACCGCAAAGAATATATAACAAAATACCCATCTATATCTTTCCCACTGGAAAGAAAACATTAATACAACTGACATCTCATTAGGCTAGAGAGATGGTTTAATGCTTAAGAATGCTGGCCGCTCTTGCAGAGGACTGGAGTTTTGTTCCCTGCACCGACATTAGGTGACTTACAACCACCTGTAACTTCAGTACCAGGTGATCCAATGCCCTCTTCTGGCCTCCCTAGGTACCTACATGAAGATGTGTATACCTACATATAAAAAATAAAATAAAACAAATCATAAAAAACAATTGATGCCAGGTATGGTGGTACATGTCTTTAATCCCAGTTCTCTAGAGGCAGAAGACATTCAAGACCAGTGTGGTCAACATCGCAAGTCCAAGCCAGCCAGGGCTGCCTAGTTCAAAAAAAAAAATTGACATCTTATATGTACCCCTTTCTTGTTCACTACCCCTTCCAGTCACCCCCAAATAACCAGTATACTTTTACTACCCTCATGTATTTAAAAATATTTTATCAGGTTTGCCTGTATCCAAGCACAATTAGATATATCGTATTCAATATTGTTTTGTTTTTTATTTTATTTATATATTAGGTGCATATGTGTTTGTATATGTATGTGTCCATTGTATGTGCACATAGCTGCATGCACGTGGAGGCCAGAAGTCGAGTCTGGATGTTTTCCTCAATTACTTCTTCACCTTAGTTTTTTGAGACAGAGTCTTGCTGAACCTGGAGTTTGTTGGTTCGTTAGACCGGCTGGTCAATGAGCTCCAGGGATCTGAACTCGGGTCTTCACACTTCCACAGAAGGTACTTTACCAACTGTGCTGTCCCCCTAGCCATGTCTTATATTTTCTTAAACTTTATATGCATAGTTTTGTCCACATAACTGCTTCCGTTTGCTTTTTTGCTCAACATTGTACAACTGACGATCACTGGCATTGATACCTACAGTCCCCATTTGCCCTATGACTATTCCATTGCATAAATTCACTCCAGTTCATTTCCCCAGTCTCTCTTTGATGGGCATAACTTAATTTCAATGTCTTTGTCATTACAAACAGCATGGCTGAGAACAGTCCCACGGGAGGGTCTTTGCGTGCATTCACAGTACCCTGCTGGCTGCTCTGCACTCAGCGGAACTGCTGTTCTTCAGATTCCTGGGACAGCTCCTAAGACCCAGAGATGCTCCTCTCTGCCTGAACTCTGGCCCTCTTCCATCTCATTCAAGACTTAAAAGGGCCCAGCCAAGCTGCTTTGATCAGTGAGGCTTAAAGACAGCCTTCAATAGCACCCACCCCAAACCCCTGGTCTGCTCTGTGTCTCACCCACTTTGGAGTCAGGAGATTGCCTTCCCACACTGTGAACCTCACTGCAGAATCAAGTCGTGGCTTTTGAATTTTATACATTTCTGACCCACTGTTTGTTCCTTTACACAAAAGAGTAGATGCTCTCCTGAGAAATTAATTCAAGTTTCCATTACATTTTACAAGAATGAGCACAGCAGCCTGGGTGGTCCATTTTGTGGCTAAATTTTACGAATAATCCCTTTCCCACAATTTGGATGACTGTGCTATGACCTGCTGCTCGTGAGGTCTGGGATGTCATGTGCCAGGCTTGTGCAGTTTGCGAAGTTACTTTCTTTCCTTATCATTTATCTTTGCTGTGCTTCCAGATGTTACTAAATACTCCCCTAGATATGCTTTTAAGATTTCCCAAAAAGACACTTGAGAAAAAGAATCTATGAAGAGCCTGCCTGGTAAGAGTGCCTGAAGAAGTTCGCATGCCAGAGGAAGGACGCACACTGGAGAGACTGCTCAGTGGTTAGGAACAAGGCTGCTCTTGCAGAAGGCCTAGGTTTTGTTTCCCAGCACATACATAGCAGCTCACAACTGTTTGTAGCTCCAGTTCCAGGGGAGGTGATGCCTTCTTCTCCCCTCCATGGAAACCAGGCATGCATGTGGTGCACATACATACATGAGGCAGACATTTATGCACATAAGATAAAAACAAAGAGTAAGTACAAAGAATTTTGCCTTCATATTTTAAAAATATTTTTATTTATTTATCTTTTATGTGTATGACTGTTTTACCTGCATGTACGTAAGTGCACAGGCCAGAATAGGATGTCTGTGGATGCCACTAATCAAACCCAGGTCCTCTGTAAGAGCAGCAGCAAGTGCTCTTAACCACTAAGCTATCTCCCTCTCCAGTGTGCTGGGATAGTGGCACAGACCTAGAATCCCAGCACTTGGGAAGAAAAGGCAAGAAGATATCTGTGAGACTGAGGTCAATTGGTCTACATAGAGAGTTCCATGACAACTGGGGCTACAGGAACACTATATCTCAAAAGAAAAACAAACAAACAAAACACCTGAATTATGGGACTGGACAGATGGCTCAGTGGTTAAGAGCAGTGGCTGCTCCTATAAAAGACCAGACTTGGTTCCCAGCACCCATATGGCAGCTGACAACCATTAACTCCAGTTCCAGGGGACCTAGCACCCTCTTCTGACCTCCTTGAGCATTGCATGGGATAGTTGTAATTTCTGGCATTCTGGATACAGAGAACAAGAATCTTTACAAAGACAACACAGGATGTATTGATTGTAAAGATTATATAAAATATGCAACTGAAATATATATTTCTTAGTGCTTTGTATATTATAAAACTAGTTAGGAAGAAGAAAGGTAAGTCTTAAAATACCCACTGTTTAACCCTCACATCACCTTGATCATAGCATGTGCAAGTGTAGGGAAGAGGGATTGGGGGCAGAGAGGGAGGGAGGGAGGAGGAAGGAAGAAGGAGAGATGAGATGAAGAGTAGCTCTCACTCCTTGTTAAAAAGTGTTTACAAACATTATTTGGGGGTGGGCAATAGATAAGTGCTTCCTGCACAAGTCTAACAACTTCAAGTTTGATCTATGGAAATCAGAGTACACAGCACAGCAGCAGAAACACTAAGAGAGACTCTGTCTCAACAAGGTGGAAAGCAAGAACCAACTCCTAAAAGTTGCTACACACCCCACACACCAATAATAATTTTTAAAGGCATCTTTCAGAGCCAGGCAGAGTAGTATATCCCTTTAATCTCAGCACTCAGGAGGCAGGGTAGGCAAATCAATGTGAGAGTGAGACCAGCCTGGGATGGTCTACATAACAACTTCTAGGCCAGCTGGGGCTATACAGTTAGACTCTCCTCAAAGAAAAAATCCTTCTGCATATGGAAATATTTTATTATTTATAGGAGAGATATACGACTGAAGATAGTAGATAGTAGATGATGATAATAGATGGTAAGATAGATGATTAGTAGATAGATAATAGATTGCTAGATAGATAATTGATAGATTTGATAGATAGATGATAGATACATGATTGATGATAAATGATTGATTATAGATAGATAAATAATGGATACATGATTGATAGATGGTAGATGATAAATGGACAAATAGATAGATGATAGTCATAGATAAGTGGTATATGATGATAGGTGAGTAGATAGATGATACATAGGTAGATAGATGATTGACTGATAATAGATAAATAGACAGGATGTTTAATCAAGATTGTTCATCTGTTTCATGAATTTAATATTCCCTTATGAGTTTCATTTAACCTTTGTGTCTGTATCCACAGAGCTGGAGGAAATACTTGGAAACCAGGATTTCCTGTATTATTATAGTTGATGAGCACATAAAAACTGCAAGGTCAAGCTCAGTCTTGATATGAATCTGTTGATTTCCCCTATTCTTGTCAAATCAAACCTTTAAGCACAGTCAACTGTTACCCCCAGACAGACCGTCAATGACCAGAGGAAACCTCCAGGACAAAATGGAGGACAGATGACATGTCCACTGTTTACCAACATGCATGTCCCACACATACCAAGGATCCATGAAGTTCTTTCTATGTAGCAAAACCAAACTTTCGGCAGATGGCCAAACTTTGAACATGGAACTAGAAAACTCAAGCAAGGAAGAACAACCCGGCAAAGAAGCCTCACAGAGCCTGTGTGTCAGGATTGATACTCGACTGGGATAGCACACTTCCTGTGAGTCATGGACCAGCTGGTCTGATGAAAAGCTGGAGGAAGCATGCAGGAAAGGTACTTGTGCACCTGATTTAATAGATCTTCACCTTGTTGGATTTCTGTTGTGCTGATCCCATTGTAAAGATGAGGAAAATACAATTTCCAAGAGGTCAGGTCACTTATAGGCTAAGAGGCAAGCCCTCATCTGTCTGATTTCAAAGCTAGCATCCTTTCAGACACACTGAATTCCTAATGGTCCCTTCCTATTCCTGGTCTCTCCATCTGTCACCCAGCTGCCCAGGCCAGATCTCCTAGTACACAGTAATGTGAGACTTAGTAACGGTGGTTTAAAAAATACATGAAATGTTTATAGCCATATTCCATTTCCTTCAGTGTACAAGGATCCGGTACTTCCTGAGGAGCAGCTTTGACTTTGGGATTTCACCAAGGAAATTCAAAAAGCACGGACACAGGCAACAGGGGAGCAGGGAAAGGATCTGTATGGTCTGTTTTGTGTGCAAGATGTTGGGCCAGGGAGATAGTTCAGTAAAGTGCTTGCTTTGCATGCCCAAGAATCTGAGTTCAATGCCCAACACCAATGTAAAAAGTCATGCACAAGTGTGATCCCAGGACTGAGAAGGCAAGGCAAGAAGATCCCTGGAGCTGTCTGGCCAGCCTAGGCAACTTGGCAAGCTCCAGGCTCAGTGAGAAACCCTGTCTCAAGAAACAAAATAGCCTGAGAAATGACTGATACCCAAGGCTGTCTTTTGGTCTCCAAATGCACACATGAATATGCACACACACACACCATGTGGACTTACACACACACACACACACACAGAAGGAAAGAGGAGAGAAGGGTGGGGGTAGGGAGGGAGGAAGGGAGGATGAAAGAAAGAAAGAAGAAAGTTAAGGATGATGCCTCAACAAGATTGACATTTCAAATCTACAATCTGCATCACTGAGGTCCAAAGGCCTTCCTCCCTGATATTCTGGCAGGCTCTGTTTCACTATAAAAGAGAAGCATGACCCAACCAGGTCAATCAAATGTTTTCAAGACATTGTGGGGTTCCCAGCTACATACTGTGTCTCAAAACAAAGACCTAGGAGGTTTAAGTGTGAGGTAGAATCAGTGCGAAACCAAGGAAAGGCAAGACAGGAAATAATTAGATAGTAACTCCCACTGAAGTCTAGAAAATAAAATAAATAAACAGGTACCCAGTGTCCTTGGGACGTCATGGTGGGACCTCCTACCAGGGAGCACTGAGGGGTGCTGAGCTGCCTCTCCCCTGCTGTCCAAGTGGAACTACCTTCCTCAAAATTTCAGACAGAGGCCAGGCTCTAGCACACTGAAGTTGAAAGAAGAAAAAATCTACATTCTAGCAAGGAAAAGTGGAGACTTCAAGAACTGGCCTAAGAGCAGGACGGCACAAGGGAGTGTGGGAAGATGGAAAGGATCTGCCAGGTGCGCTCAGCAAGCCTCATTTTTAAAAAGATCTTATTTTAATTTTCAGGAGTGGAGTGGGTGCATGTGAGTGCAGGGACCTGCAGAGGCCAGAAGAGGGCATTGGATCCCCTGGAGCTGGAGTTACAAGCTGTTGTGAGCCACCTGATGTGGCTGCTGAGAATCAAACTTGAGTCCCATCTCTCTAACCCCAGCTGAATCTCATTTTTAAGCCTAGTGGAAAATCCAAACAGCAAAAGATATAGCCCCAGAAGAGCATTCTAAATACGAAAACCTCTTTTTTGAATGAATCAGTATCTTTCATAACTACAGATTATATTTTGTTTGTTTGTTTACTTATTGCTTTATTTATGTATTTATTTTGAGACAGATAGCCCAGGCTAAGTTTGAACTTCCTATATTTCTGAAGATGACCTTGAACTTTTGGTCTTCCTCCCTTAACTTCCCAAGTGCTGAGATTTACAGGTGTGTGCTACTATAACCAGTTTGAGCTGTGCTAAGGCTGGAACCCCAGGCTTCATGCATGCTAGGGAAGCACTCTACCAACTGAGCTATATTCTCAGCCCACTCTTATATTTCTTAAATATATAAAAATTAAAACTGCATAAAGCAAATGATCATGAATATCAATGTGACCAAGTTTGAGGCCTTACCCAGTCCATACAATGAGTGGAGGACAGCTGAGACCTTTGAATTCACTTCACGCCAGCTTGGACATCTAATACCACTGCTTGAATTCTAATATTCTCAGAATCTTTGACAAGGTGAAGGTGGTTACACAGGCCTAGTGAGGTGGGGGTGACTCCCTGAAGAATCCGAGCAACCACCTTGCTCAGTCTGCCTTGTGCATGCTGTATAAACACACATGGCAGCAGCCTCTTGAGCTGGGGACTCCTCTAGGTTCTGCAAACATCAATGGCATTAAGAAATAGCCCCCAGAGCTCAGTTGCTAGAGTCCTTGCCTAGACAGAATGCACCAAGTCCTAGGTTTGATCCTAACATTACATAAACTGGACATAGTGGGCAGGCCTGTAATCCCAGCACTAGGGACGTAGAGGCAGGAGGAACAGAAGTTCAAGGTCATTCTTCACTACATAGCTAATTTGAAGCCAGCCTGGGCTAAAGACCCTGTTCAAAAGGAAAGGAAGGGGGGAGGGGAGGAAAGAGAAGAAAAGGGATGAGAGGAAAGAAGAGAAGAAAGGAGAGAAACATTAATAGTGCCCAGCCTCAGTGCTCTCACAGAAACCAGAGGCAAGATTAACACTCCAGAAGAGAATGGGGATGGCCGGCAGACAGGCCGAGCACAATGGTAACATTTAACCGGTGTTTATGGGAGTATTCCATTAGACCACACCTTGGGGACTCGGACAGAAAAGAAGAAATCCTTACCTTTGAGGAGATCTCCGACCAGGGAAAGCAGATTAACTCTGTAATGTGATCAGAAGATAAGTACTTTAGTGGCTATCTGACCAAAGCTGAGGGGGATCAGGCAGGATTCCAAGCTGCTAGGCAGCTGGCATGCTCTGGATAATACTGACCTAACCTTACTATCAGCAATACCCAAACACAGGACCCTCCACTCCCCGGCAGTATCACCGTCAGCAAGCAGTCACTCCCACGGGCCAGAAGATTTTGTCTTGTGGGTGAAGAGCTGTGTCCTCCATCACACTGAATGCGAAAGACAAGTTACTAAAATTTAGGGGTGCACTTTAGTTCAACGCAGTTTTCCACCTTGTCAGTGCTGTTCTGGCAAGCTCATCCTTCTGTGCTATTTTCTTGTCCCCGCCATTGTTTTCTTTGCGGGATTTAGTGTGGGGCTTCAGAGGAAAACCCATTCAGAAGAGACTCCCTCCCACAGGAGCCCATCAAAGGCAGTTCCTCTGGGTAAAAGACTCCACAAGCTGGGCAGCTGTAAGAACCACACCAGCTGCTCTCCTGGGTCAATAGGTCAAGCCTGACAAACAGCTAAGCTCATATTTCTGACCCTGGGTGTCTCAATAAACTTCAGAGGCAATTTTAAGTATTGAGGTGACACTTGTAAAAAAAATATATAGGACTGAGAAATGTAGTCCTTACACTGTATGATAATAAAATAGAATTTCAAATAGTCAACTAGGGACTGGTGAGATGGCTCACTAGTTAAGAGTTCTGCCTGTTCTTTCGGAGGACCTGAGTTCAGCACCCACACAATGGCTAACAACAGTCCGTAACTCTAGTGCCAGGGGATCTGATGCCTTCTTCTGACCTCCAAAAACATTGCACAACACAGGTACACTTGCATACATGCAGGCAAAATACACATATTATAAAAAAATAAATGAATCAAAAAAATAATTTTTGTTTTTTTGACATAGAGTCTTCCTGTAGCCACAGTTGGCCTGGAACTCCCTATGTGAGACCAGGCTGGCCTCAATCTCACAGAGATCTACATGCCTCAAGCATGCTGGGATTAAAGGTGTGTGCACCACCATGCCTGGCACCAAAAAAATTTATTTTGATGATATGGCTCAGTTGGTAGCTTGCTTACCTAACACTACGAAGCCTTGGATTCTATCCCCAGCACTACATAAACTGGGCATGTTGGTTCATGTCTTTAATCCCAGTGTTTGAGAGGTGAATGTAAGGTTTGGTTCGGCATGAAACCCAGCAGAAACAAAAAGAGACTCTGGCCTGGGTGTGGCAGGACCAATTTATTAAGGGGCATGGGGCTAGCCTCAAAACTCAGGAGTGGAGCAACTAGCAGTTGCTTGTTGTTTGATAGGGTTTTTAAAGGGAGAGTGAGAAACAGCTGTAGAACTGTCTTGAGGCCAGCTTGAGCTACATGAAAGCTTGTCTCAAAAAATGTTGTATACAAAGCAGAAGGGGTCTGGATCCTTAGTCGTCTGGAAAATGGAAGGAAGGAGCAAGAGGACATTTTCAGGTCTCCCAAATGCTCAGTATGTGTATGTATTTGGATGCACGTGTGTGTGTGTGTGTGTGTGTGTGTGTGTGTGTGTGTGTATTTGGAGGCCAGAAGCCAACCTTAGATGTTGTTCCTTAGGTGCCATCTACCTTGTCTTTTGAGACAAGATAATACTCAGCCCTGAGAATTGATAATAAATAATAATCTGGTAAATCACTACAGCAAAATTAAAGTGAGAGTCAAGAGAAAGATAACAGTTCAGTGGAACGCAAGCACCTTTGATTAATCAGCTCCTATAAGGACAGTATGAGAGAGAACTCGATGCTGGGGTGACAGAATGCAATGACACCATCAGTCTCTCTTAGTCTACCTCCTTTCCCGGCCTCAGTCTTCTCAAAACATCAAAGAAGACTTTCTAAACCCCCTGGCAAACTCTTCCTGTGTCAGCTTCATCCACTGTGTGTGTGCACTCTCTTACGTGCCCATTCTTGCAGAGGGTGCACATTTGTTCACACGCATGCGGGGATGAGAGGGCAATCCCAAGTACTGTTACTCGGGGTTTTTAGAGACCTTCAGTTCTTTAGAGACAAGTTCTCTCACTGGCCTAGAACTTGCCAAGTAGGCTAGGCTGGATGGATGGTCAGTGAGGGACTCACCCATCTCTGCCTGCCCAGCATTGGAATTTTCATCCACTTTCTTCTTAAGTTATCAGGAATGTAGCCAAAGCTAAAGAGCATGCTTAGTTCCATGGGACAGAGAGATCACTAGGTGGCCCCTAATAACAGAACAGCTCTTGCATGAATGTCTCCCCATTTCCAGCCTCTGTCAAAGTTCCCTACCAAAGTGCAGAACAACATAAAGACGGATTTGGACAGTGGGGTGATAATAGGTCTCAGAAAGGAGACAAAGCTGCAAACAATGAAACGAATTATAAACAAAGACAATCTTTTTTCTGTCAAATATGGTGAGAGACAGGAGATACTTTACTGGCTCCTCTGGTAGCAGAGATAGCCTTGTACATGTTTAGGCTTAACAATATTAGAGTGTCAAAGGGTCCTATCTTAAGACGGTCCCCTGTGCCCCAGGAGATTCACTTAGAGACTAGGTCAAATGTGAAATAATGCATTTAGGGTGAATTCCCAGTTGGACAGCCAGAAGGCCTGTCCCTGCCTGCACACACAAGTATGCTGGGATTTGGCTCAGGGGCCACATCGCTGTGTCTTTAATTGCCTTCCACTCCCATTCCAGGACCTCAGCATTAGGACCTCTTCCTAAATCCCTTGTATATACAGTTTGAAAAGCACATCCACAAAAGACTTCAGCCAAGGATTTCCCTCCCATAAAACCAACCCTTCCCCCTCAACATAAACACTTCAGTCCTTGAAGAGGGAGAGTTGAGTCTTCAAATCTGCAGCTGCTCGTGACTAAAACTGACATCTCATTGAGAACTGAACAAGTTCAAACTTTCTAAATGTGAATCGTTTTTGGTTCTGGTTATTCAAATAATGAAATATTAAAGCTCTTTCTGACCATGTAGTCACTTGCTCATTGAGCAAGTACTTTTTGACTTGGACCCTGGGAACACCCCGGGAGAAATGGATCCCATCCCTTAGGAAGCTCATTGTTCTGGCCTGTCCCTATCTTCCCTACCATAGAGGTGATTTTCAAGCTTATTGTAGGGCTTAAACTAGGAATGCTCCAAATGATCTTCTGAAATAGAGGCTGAGATGGCTCAGTGGGTAAAGTGTCTGCCATGCAAACACAAGGACCCGAGTTCCATACCTAGAACCCTCATTTAAAAAGCCAGGCACTGTGGTGTATGTTTGTAATTCCAGCACTGGGGGAGCAGAGACAGGCAGATCCCCAGGCCCACTATCCAGTCAGCCTAGCTTTACTTGGTGAGCTCTAGGCCAGTGAGTGACCCTGTCTCAATAAAACAAAACAGACAGTGCCCGAGGACTGACTGATGGAAGTTATGCACTGATCTCCCTGCACACATGAACACATATGCATGCTCATCCCCATATGCACCCCTGCACACATGTACACGCATGTACACATAAAGATAAACACGTGATAGATAAGGCAATAAGTAAACAAACAAAAGTAAAACAATTATTCCTCCCTTTAAAACTGTATTTGCAACTTATAGTCAATTCAAGTACAAAGATTCTGGGGTAATGAGTTGGAACTGACTGCTTAGGGGATTAAGTGAGAAGATGTAGGTAAAAGATCTTTGTAAAATCTGAAACACCTTAATAATGTAATATATTATAGTCATGACATTGTTCTACCTAGTTCTTAGCACTTGAAAAGCATTAGCTGTAAGGTTAAGTAGACTTTGAGATTGGGAGTAAAGTAGACAGACAGCCTGGACTATCTACTTCTTTCTGCCATCAAAACCTCCAAGATAAGGAAATGTTTTCTGAGAACAAATAGGACACCAAATGAGAAGGCAATTTGTTTTTGTCTTTTTAATCTTGTGTGGTGGTAAATGGTGGTGTATGTAAGTGCAGATACACGTAGCATGCATAAATTGGTCAGAGAACAACCTCGGTGCTATCCTCATCTTCTACTTTGTTTGAGACTGTGTCTGTCTTGTCATTCACTGCTGAATCTGCCAAGCTAGCAGATGAGAATGCAGTTTGAATCTAATAGCCCAGAGGTGATCGGAACATTGAGATGAGCAGAGGAATCACAATTCTCAAAGATGTCCAAACACTGACCCCAAAATTCAATAAAACAAGAACATAGATACTGTCAAAAAAAAAAAAGAAAGAAAGAAAAAAAAGACTTCAAACCCAACACTAATCCTGGGCAAGAACTGGAAACTAATTATAATAACGATTCCTAATGTGTTATTGGGAATGTTTGTGCTGTGTACCAAGTAGTATGCCTTGTATGAATCTAGCAATACCTCCTAAAAACTCAGTGATAATTAGTACATATATAATTCTTAGAACAGAGCTAAACACAACAAATACTAAACATACTATTGTTATCAGCCCCATCTTCTAGGAGTAGGAACTAAGAACAGGGAGCTGACTCACAGTTACATAGTAAATGTGAGCAGAAAAGTTGAACTGCTTGACCTCAAAACACAGAGGGAAGACACCCTGAAAGAACTCTCCTAAATTTAAATTTGTATCGTTCTTTAGATAACTAATTCAATTCAGCAAACAAGGGTAAGTACTCACTTTGAGCAAAAGTTCCAGGAGAAGTGGGACCTGGGTTATATTATTGCTATCTCCTCAGTCAATTAACTGAAAGTTCCAAGCATGTGAGAGAGTAAGAAATAAGACACAGTACTGCAGGTACTCCTAGGCTAATGGAGAAAGCACATGCTTGAACAACCAACTACCTGCCTGGGTCAGATGTGGATGATAATAGAAAGATGTGCTGGGGCATGCTGGGAGATTAGAAACCATAGATCAGGGAAAAGGATGTGAGCTAGGTCCTCCCCAGTGTGTCAATGACAGAAGCTATGAAGCGTAACCCAGGTAGGGAGGTGCTGGTGCTCTCTTGGCATAATAAGGCTGGAGTTATTCATTGGCTAGAAATAAGATTAAGGTTACCTTAATAAGAAGAATATGAATTTCTCCTGTTGACCAGATGGGGGCCTTTTAGAAAGGGATGGATTAGTCCCAAGGGTCCTAAACTATAGTTGAAGTCTTAACACTTTCAGAGAAAAACGGTGCAGCCTAGAGATAAAGCCCCATTGCCTGTCTCTTCAGTTCCTACCTCCCAAAGTCTTTTAAGCTAGATCTCTCCAGGAAGTAAGGTGCATTCGACCAGATAAGATCCTTCTGCCTCAACTGCCACCTCTTTCTCTCCTCCCTTTCACTTGACCAAAGAAAGCTTTGGGGGAAATCACTAAAGTCCTCCAAAATTTCTTCTTCTTAAACTCTCAATGGAGCCAGGGTTGTGACTTAATTTGTAAAGCCTAACATACAGGAAGTCCTGGGTTCCATCTCTAGTACTACATACACTGGATATGGTGTCCTAGCACTTGAGAGCCACCAGCAGGCAGACCAAAAATGCAAGGTCATCCTCAACTACTCAAGTCCAAGGCCAGCCTGAGATACATGAGACCCTGTCTCCAAAACACAACAACAAAAATCTCTCAAGGACTCTCCTAGAAATGTAGATGGTTGTGTCAAAGTAGCACACAACAGTCATTCAGAAAAACTTGCCTTTCTTCCAAAGTTTTTGTGTAGATTGTAATGGCCATATGAAAGTTCTAGCCTTTGATATACATGAAAAGGTTTAAGGTTTTCAAGAAGTTTCCTAAAAGGAGGCTAGAGGAATGGGTCCCTTGGGGAGTGGGGGGGGAAATGCCATGAAATCATAAAATCCTGAATTCAGTTCCCAGAAACCACAGTTTTAAAATGCCAGGCAGGGTTGTAATCCCAGAAATGGAAAAGAAGAGGCAGGCAGAACCTTGGGACTGACTGACCAGTCAGTCTGGTGAGCTCCAGGTTCAGTGAAATACCCTCCCTGTCTCAAAAACCAAGGTTAGAACCAGCAAGATGGCTCACAGATAAGGACACTTGCTAGTACGCCTGATCACCTGAGTCTGATTCACAAGATCAACATAGTGGAAGGAGAGAACCTACTTCTATAAACTGTCCTATGATCTACACACTTGAGCTGTGGTGGGCACACATGAATGCAAACACACACACACACACACACACATACACACACACACACAAATAAATAAATAGAATTTAAAAGGTAGGCATCCCTCAAGGACACACCCAAAGTTGCCTTCTGGCCCCCACAGACATACACACACAGATATGCACATGTACTAACACATACACATGCACCTGTACATGTACACACACACACACACACACAAAGTATACTTTGAGTCTGAGTCCCCACTGTGAGCAACTGTGTTTCAAACTCCTGGGGGCCTCCAAAGAAAGCTCTGTAGAACCTTTTTACCAAAATCTGGCTCATGGACGGGTGAGCACCAGCAACAGATAAGAACATAGTCTCTGCTCCACCCAAGCCCCTGGACTACTATTTGCATTTTAATGAAATGCCCATGTGACTTCTGGGCACACTCAAATTTGAGATGTCCTACTGTAGAATACAATTCTATGCTGAGGCTTGGAAAAGAAGGAGGCTTTTGTTCCTCTCTGGGCAAGGAATCATTTGTTCTTTTTAAGTCAGGGACTCATGTATCCCATGCTGGCCTCAAATTATATAGCTAAAGATGACCTTGAACTTTTGATCTTCTTGCCTCTACCTCTCAAGTGCTGTGATTACAGGTATATATGACCACACGCTGTTTATGCAGTGTTGGGGGTCTAATTCAGGGTTTCATGCACCCTGGCAAGCACTCTACCAACTGAGTTATATCCCCAGTCCATATTTGCTCATCTGTGTTTCCAGCCTAAGCAGATTCCCACAGTTTAAGAGAAAAATCTATACAAGGAAAGCTGGGGGACTGAGTTGGGGCTGAAGGTGGGAGGTCTTCACAGGGGAAGCTGATCCTGCCACAGGACGTGGTGGTAATACCTAGCTCTTAAGGACATCGGAGACATTATTTTTAATAACCAGTTCACATCACAATCAAAGCAAAAACAACCAGAACCACCTAGAAAGACAAAGCATAAATAAGATGATAACTAACTTAGTTCCTAGACCCCAACTCCCCAAGATAAGGGAAAGTACAGTTTAGACCTCAAAAGACTTACAACCTTGATAGAGAGATAAGACTTGGGAACATGAAGCAATAGATGACCAGAGCCGCAAGTTATGTAATATCACACTCGCTTTAATAATGTCAAGAAGCTGTGTATACTCAGTGTGCTGGGCACTCTTCTAAGTACAAGAAAGTGTGTGTGTGTGTGTGTGTGTGTGTGTGTCCTTACTAGACCCCAATAAGATGGGGAGGTGGAGACAGGCTAATCCCTGAGGCTCACTGGCCAGCCAGACTAGCCTATTTGGTGAGCTCCAGGCCAATGAAGGACTCTGTCTCAAAAAATAAAGTAGATATCTAGCACTCAAGAAACAACACCAAAGGTTCTCCTCTGGCCTCCACAAACAACACATGATCCCACATACATACATATACATGTACGCACTCACAAGAACCCAAACCTAAGATAGGTTCTACTTACTACTACTGCTGTCTTCCAGGTAAGGAAGTTGAGGCACAAGGAGGTCAGGTGATCCTCCTAGAGGTTATCTGTTCAGTTTCCTTGTGGCCACTAATTCTAATCCAGCTCCATGCCATTTGACCCTGCTCCTGCAGGGAGCCCACCACTATGATTCTGGGTGTGTCTTCCTTATCCAAACTTATTCCTCCTCAAGGTGAGCAAGTCACCTAAATGTCCTCATTGGATAGCTGGTATAGGAATTTGATTTCATCAAGCTTGCACTGCACATCAGTGGCTAGGTCTCCCTCCTGTACCTAGGAAGAACCAAGATCAGTTGAACCCCTATCCATCAAAAGGTCAAGGACAAGGGTGGACAGTGCCAGATCTAGAAACAGAAAGTCTTGAAGCACTGAATGAGTGTGGTCAGTAACTAGAGCATATCCACAGTCATTTAGTTGTTTGAGTTTAATTGTTCTCATTCCTACAACTGGATGACCACGTTAAACCGGCTAGTCCTCTCTTAACCTCCTAGGAAAACATCTGTCATGCAAAATCTGAGGGTAAAGAGAGCTTTCCTAATCTCATATAGTGCTATAGTGCTGCTTAGCCAGAGGTTTAAATATTGATCATTTAAGAAGCTGCAAAGTTGAAGTCTCACCTAATGATTGCTACAAAATATTCTGCAGGTGTTACTGCTCATCTTATTTCAAGCTACTTTGTATTTTTGCACAAAGCATCTGCACTCGAGCCATCCTGAATGTCACTATAGGCTCCTCTCTGTCTCTCTCTCTGTGTCTCTGTGTCTGTCTGTCTGTTTCTGTGTGTCTGTGTATGTATAGTGGGGGGAATGAACATGTATGAGCAAGTGCACATGTGTGTTCATGTGGAGGCCAGAGGAGAACCTCAATTATCATTCCTCAGGCACCATCCGCCTCTTTATTGAGAGGATCTCTCACCGATCTGGAGCTCACCTATTCAGCTAAACTGGCCAGCCATAAAGTACGGAAGAGCCTCCCCGACTCTGGGATCACAAGTGTACACCACCGTGTCTGACTCTTTATGTGGGTTCTGGAGATGGAACTCGTGTCCTTATGCCTGCATGGCAAGTACTTTACCCACTGAGCCGTCTCCACAGCCCACCCCAACATTTTATTGTGTGTGCCAGTTACCTTGTTGCTAAGGTGATGCAATCTTCCTACCAACTCACAGATTTTCAAATGGATCAAAGATCAGAGCCAGTTTCCTCTGTGCTCCAATTATTCCAGAAACTCATCCTTTGAAAAATACCAGTTAGACAACTTTATCACAAACCAAAAAGTGCCAGTCTTCGGGCTCCAGGGAGAGTGTTTATAAAGGTGCCCCTTTCAGCAGCTCTCCCTTTGTGCACACACAATCCTCCTCCACCCTCCAGGGAGGGTCCCTTGAACTGAAAGGAAGCCTGGGCTCTGAGAACAAGCTCCGGAAGGGGACGGCGTGAATGGAGCTTTGTTCTAGTCTGCCATTCGCTCCAACTCAAGGACCACAGGTTAATTCCATGCTCTGCCCTTCCTATTTTCACTTGAATGCAAACAAGTCACTAATCTGAACTTGCAAAGCAGTTCAACCTGGGTGATGTCCTACAAGCATCTGTCACTCTGAAGGATACAGTGCCCAGGAGATGAGAAGCCTTGTGGAGACACAAATAGTAACTACCGGTGATAGGAAGCAGCAAAGTCCCTGACTTCAAGGCACTTACAGCTTTGGTAGGGAGATAAGGCTTGGGGACATGAAGCAATACAAGGCCAGTACCATGCGTTATGTAACGGCACGCTCACATGAGCATTAGAAAGTTTCCACAGGTGAAATTTCCTCTCCACTCTTCCCCTCTGCAGTGCCCAGTTGAAAAGACTACTCCTCCCACAACCAAGCAGCAGAGCCAAGGGCGACGATGCCTCGAAGCAGGTAGAAAAGCAATAGAAACAAGTTGGTGCTGTTAGAGATGAGTGCTTGGCAAGAGATATAATAAGGTAGTGTTCAAGGTCATGATTTCTGTGACATGAAAATGGAATGGAGGTGACTGGGGTAGAGGAAGGGAGTCTGGGGGAGGGCAGGAGAGAGAGGACGGAGAGGAAAATCAACAAAAACAAAGTATATATGAAAAAGTCATAATAAAAACTACTTTGGACCTGGAGAGATGGCTCAGAAGTTAAGAACACATTGCTCTTACAGTGGGCTTAGAGTTCAGTTCCCAGCACCCATGTCAGTCAGCTCTAACTGTAACTCTAGAAGCTGGATCCAATGCCCCTTCTGGCCTCCACAGGCACCCACCCACACATGCACATACACATACATGTATATACATAAATGCATACATACATACATGCCCACATATATAAACTTTGTATGCTAAGTTTAAAAAACAGATTTTAAAATAAAGCAGGCTGGGGAGATGATTCCACTAATGAAGTGCTTTCCAAGTAAGCCTAAAGAAGAGTTCAGATCGCCAGAACCTATGTAAAAGTTGGGCAGGTTTGGTGGCCTGCTCATAATCCAGAACAGGAAGTAGAGGCAGCAGAATCCTGGAGCAAGTCAGCTGGCAGGATTAACTGAACTGGCAAGCTCTCGGTTCAACAGAGATCTTGTCTCAATAAATAAAGTGGATAACAACTCAAAGAATACGCCCAGTGTCAGCCTTAGGTGCACACACTTGCATACACACATGCTCCCCGACACTTGAAAACATACATACACGCATGCACGCATGCCTCATACATATACACATGCAAAAAAGTAATAGATTTTATTCTCAGCATTATTGACTTTAATGCCAGAGAATAAAAAGAAATCTCCCCACCTTTAAGAGTCTTTGGAACAGGAACCAATTCTTAGCACAAAACCAGCATTTTCTTAAAACACATGCCATTCCTTCCACTTTCTTCACCCTATAGCAGGCATCACCAATCAATGACAGTACTCCACTGCTCAACTCTGTCTTCTTTCTGCCCCCCACACCCTCCCTTGGTGCTGATGCTGGGTATCCAATCCAAAGCCCTACACATGTTAGGCAAGTACTTTGCCACTGAGAGCTACATCCTAGCCTTTTTGTAATTTTTTTTAAGGCAAGGTCTAGCTGAGTTTCTCAGGCTAGCCTTGGATTCACTCTGTAGTCCAGAGAGACCCTTCTGCCTCAGCCTCCCAAGAAGCTGGGATGATAGGCCTTCACCACCAGACGTCACTCAGTATCCTGTGTCAACGCTGTTCACCACAGGATACTCCAGGTGCCAGCTAAGCGGAGTTTCTCTGCCTCATAAGACCAAGCCTCATTCTGCCCTACTGAGTGACAGGGAGTGGGACACCTGTTCTTTGGGTCCCCTCATATGGCATGAGATTTCACACTGCCACGTCATCACGTCAGGAGTTTACCGCTTGAATGCTCTCTCTTCTGCTTTTTAAAGAGGAGTCTCTCTCCAAGGTCAGGCTGCTACTGATCCCCTCCACTCTTACCTTCCCAGGCTGGCTTCCCATAGTGGGGCTCTATCCTATGACATCTAGTTTTGTTTTCTTATTGATCTTTCTTCCTCTGCTAGACTTCAAGCCTTTAATGTGTCTCCAACATTTTTAAATTTTTGTTTGAAAGAAATCACAGGGCTCAGCAGGTAAAGACACTTAGTGCCAAGTCTGATTACCTAAGTTTGATCCCTGAGACCCTCATGGTGGAAAGAGAAAAGCAAATTCCTTAAGTTATCCACTGACTTCCATGGCACACCCTACCCCCCGATGCAGATATAGTAATAAATGAATGTTCCTAATTTTTTTTAAAGAAAGGCAAAAGAATTCACAGAAAGACAGTGAGTAAAGTACTGATTTAAGAGAACTTGTTATGCCAGGCATGGTAACACCCACCCAGCGCCTGGGAGGCAGACACAGTGCCACAAGCTGGAAATCAGCTTTGTCTACATACTGAGTTCTAGACCATTCAGGACTGTATAGTAAGATCTATTTTGGAAGGATAAATGAGAGAGAGAGAGAGAGAGAGAGAGAGAGAGAGAGAGAGAGAGACTAGGGAGATAGCTCAGTCCATAAAGTACTTGCCTTGCAAAGACAAGGACCAGAATTTGATTCCCAGCCAAGATAAGCAGATCCTTAAGACTTGCTGGTCCACCAGCCTAGCCTGATTGATAAGTTCCAGACCAGCAAGACCTTGTCTCCTACACCTTTTCCTCCTCTTCCTCCCCCCCCCCATCATCATCATCAATAAATGACAGGCAGAACATAAGGCATGACACCCAAAGTTGTCCTCTGGCCTACACAGGCACTTGCACACATGTGCACACACACTCAAACATAGAAGTAACCTCCCCACACACAGACACAGACACACACAAAGAAGAATATAGGGAGAGAGTGCAAGGGAGGGTTTGTTTGTTTAATCTCAGTGAGGGAGTTGTTATTTGGGATGATTTTTTGTTTGGGTTTCCAGAAGCAGAGATTGCCTCTCTTTTGGAGGTTGGCCCCTTGTTTGGGGAAGCTCTCAGTCTTTCAGTTACATCAATAGGAGGCTAGTCCCCACCTGCCATCCCTGGAGGAAGTTATGAGATCTTCCTGCATTTGCATGTGTGGGCCACAGACAGACATGTCAAATGATCTATCTCCCAGGCCAAGTTATGCTGAAAGCACTGTCCCTTTCCCTATAGAGAAAAATGTGGACTAGGCTGTCGGCTCTGCCCAGTCAACTCCAGTTGCGAACTCATAACTTGAGGTCTTAATCCAGAAGGCTTGGGAATACATGAGGTCCTGAGGGCAGAGCCTTCACCAGTGGGATTGGAGCCCTTACCAGAAAGCATTCTTACCCACCCACCAAAACTTACCTTGAGGTTTGGTCTCACATTAGTTACTTTCTCATTGCTGCAACAAAATACCTGACAGAAACAACTTAAGGAAGAAAGAGTTTATTTTGGCTCACAGTTTGAGGGCTCATTTCATGACGGAGGAAAAGGCACGGCAGCAAGAGAATGAGGTGGCTGAGCACATTGCATCCCCTGTTAGGAAGCAGAGACAGATGAATGCTGGTGCTCAGCTTGCTTTCTCCTTTTTATGGAGTCTAGGAACCCTATTTGTGGAATGGTGTCACTCACTTTCTCAACCCAATCTAGAATGTGCTTCACAGACATGCCCAGAAATTTGTTTCCATGGTGATTCTAGAGTCTGTCAAGTTGCCAATCAATATGAACCACCATAGCACCCAACGCTGTGCTGCACTGCATAGAGCATAGTGTCTGCCCCAATCAAGAAGTGTGAAGTCAGGCTGGCAGAATATAGGCAGGAGTTCTGGGACTCGGTCTCCTCACTTTTAGATATGCATCTTTGGTAGGATCTGAAAGTCTGAGTCACCCCAAAACTCATATGTTAAAAAAATAAGATGGTATTAGAAGATGGGACTGTGTCAACATTCCATCATAGACAGGGGAGAGGCCCATGAGGCCTAACCCCTTCAACAGGTCCTGGCAGTTAACAGCTGATAGGGGAGCAAGTGTTGTATTCTTCACTATGTAGCCACTGGTAAGCTCCCCATGCTCCAGTAAAGTCCCAGTCATGGGGGTGAGGGGACCCGTGCTTCCTTTCTCTTCTCTGCACCCCTGTATCCTTTCTGGTACTGACAAAATCCCTCTCTCCACGAGGCGCTTCCTTCCCTCCACCCCTCCTCAAACCCTCTTCCTTCGTTCCTTCATGACAAACAAGGCAGCCAGCCAGATCCAGACCAAAAGAGAAGCAGAAAGGACAGAGCCTCACACCTACTCTGGAGGTAAAAGGCATCTTCACAGCGTCAAACTAAAAGGAAGAAACACCAAGCATTTCATTTATTTATTGGTTTAGATATCAGAAAAGCTGTTACAATTAAACCAAAATTTTAGAGGCAAAATGAGACATAAATTTCTTTCTCAGTCAGTAAAATGCTCACTGGAATCAACCTTCCAGAATTCTTGTTTTAAAAAAAGAAATCTAGGTGTGGTGGCAAGTGCTTAAAATCCCAGGGATGGAAAGACAGAGACAGGAGGATCTCTGAGTAAACTGACCAGCCAGTCTAGCCTACTTGGAGAGCTAGTGAGAGTTCTTGTTTCAAAAAAACACAAGGTGGACAGTTCCTGAGGGACAATAAGGTTCTCTGGTCTCCACGTACATATACACATGTGTGCACACACAATAAATAAATACATTTCCTCTCCCTTACTAACCATCAGGAGATAGGTGGGTAATTTGGAGGGGGCAGGTGATGCTGGTCTACAAAGCTAAGACAGGACTTGAGTCCCTGCCCTTCTTCCATTGTCCCACCTTCCCAGTTAGAACAGAAAGAAGGGGAAAGAGGGAGCAGGAAATTTCCTGTGTGTGTGCCCTCATGCACACATGGGTATACCAAAGGGGTGGGTAGCAGATATCTCCTCCTACCATGTGGATTCCAGAGATTGACGTCATGTCATCAACCTCAGCGGTGATGACATCGCACCATCTTACCAGTCTCCTGTTCTTTTGTATAGATCTGAGAATCAAACTTAGAAACACGTGCTTATATAGCAAGCACTTTACTGCCTGAGCCATCTTCCCAGGCCAGGCAATTTCCTTTCAAGGAATAATTACAAATGTCTCTTCACAAGAGTTCTGTTTATATTTCATCAACAGCTATTACCTAGCTGCAAGAGAGGCACAAACATACAGACTAGCAGGGTGGCCAAGTGCCTTCAGCAAGGAGGTGGGATGGCTTGTTAAAACAGTTGTGCACAATTATGACTGTGGACATAGTTATCCTCTGCCAAGCCCTCATCATTAGATCATTCTGAAATTTCCTACCCACCCTAGTGCACTAACAGTACACAGATACATATGATACAATAAAGCTGAGGAACAGAAAGGGTTTCTGGGAGAATGGATTCGTTCTAAGTTTATGGTGGAGATAAACTTTACCTATGTATTGGTTTAAGTATGAAGTGTGCCACCTCCCCTCAAAAAAGTGTTGAAGGCTTATTAACAGCTGATGGTGCTGTCAAGATGTGATTGGTTCATGAGAGCATTATCTTCATCAATAGATTCATCCACTGATGAGCTCATAGCTGAATGAGCTCTTGGGAGGTGCTCATAGTTGGAGGTAGTAGGTCACTGGAGGTGTATATTTGAAGGGTAGTGTTCTCTCTCTCTCTCTCTCTCTCTCTCTCATTCTCTCATGACTGTCAAGAAGTGAGCAGCTATCCTCTACTATGTCCTTCGGCCGTGTTGCTCTGTCTTACCACAAGCAGTGGAACCAACTAATTGACCATGGACTGAAGCCTCTAAAACCATGAACCCAAACAAATCTTTCTTCCTTCACATCAATTTACTCATATATTTTGTTACAGAAGAAGAAAAGTCAACACAGCCTAAGTTCTAGGAAAAATAAAATCTGTACTATGTTGAGGAAGAGTAACTTTTAAGCAATCACAGAACCAGTGGGGACATCTACTTTTTACCATAAATGTTGGAGGAAAAAAAAACCTATGTCTTTAATAAAGGCTGAATCACATACTGAAGGCATTCACATCTCAAGTTACTTTATAAACAATATACTGAGCCTCAGGCTTCTCTCTTTCTGGTTTTACAGGTGTGCTGCTAAGCAGTTAAGCAACTGAAACATCATAAGGAGATAAGCATTAGGTTCAATTTCCCCTCCAAGCCTGTTCTTCCTGAACAAAGTCATTTCCTGATGTATCACAAGACAGTGCTCCCCAGCCCCACCCCATTAACTCTATTTGTCTTCACTACACCTTTCTAATCCTGTTGAACTAAAGCAAAACATTTGATTGACGGTAATGCTTTGCACCTCTTTTCTAATCACTACTTCCTTTGCCTGTTTTCCTGCCTTACCTTTCCCGTTCTCCTCCCTGATTCTTCAGCTTCCTCATGACCTGGGAGACAGTGAGCTCAAAGCCCAGGCAATGCCCACTGCACCTCCACGCTGGAGTTCTGCTGTTGCACCCCACTGATTCCCAGCTGGAGTCAGACCTCAGGGTCAAGAGCACAGGAACTACAGGAAGTTATTTCTCAGACAGATGCACTGGGCTGTGGCAAGCTCCCTCACCCCCTCCTTCATCCTCCTCTGAAACAACTTTTGAAGCAGGTGTAAAAAGTCACGCTAAGCCCATCTTTCCAAAACACAAGGTCAAAGGACAACAATCAAAGCCTGACACCATCCTACTCATTCTCCTTGCTCCCTTCCTCTTGTTGCCAAGGCAGAAGAGTCCAGGGAAAAATTAGCTCCAGAGTTATATTCTGAGCACCTCTGCTTTCTATTAAATGAGTGTTTCAGAAATGCCTAGCAGGCAGGTCATTAAAACCTCCTCAAGCATTGTTCCAGGAAGGCCACCGAGAGCCACAAATCTTGCCACGGGGCTTGGTATTTATCCAGTCAGCATTTCCATAGTGCACTGAGGACTGGTAAAGGATTGGGAAGAGTGGTCTTTCAGCATCCCTACTTTACAAAGTGCCTACTGCTGGTGGGCTGACCATGAACAGATCATGTCTCTTCCGTGAATCTCAGTTTCCTCATCTGTAAACTCAGAGGACTAGACCAAAGTCTGTAGGGCTGAGTTGTAAGAAAATGATTTCAAGATTCCTCAATGTAATTCAAGAGTCCTTGATTCTACTCCAGAATGGAGTGAAAATTGGAATGGCCTCAGGAAAACTGGCAGTAGTCCCTAAACTCAAATATATTGACTGGTGAGGGCTAGGGGAATGGCTGAGTTGCTAAGAGTACTTGTTTGCACAAGCATGAGAATCTGAGTTCAAATCCCCGACACCCAGGCAAAACCCAGGCATGGTGGTGCATGTCTGTAACCCCCTAGGGACGCTTGGTGGGTAGTGAGAACCCTGAAGCTCCGTGATGAGCCAGTCTAACTGAATAGATGAGTTCCATGTTCAGTGAGAGACTCTGTCTCAAAAAATAAGGTGAAGAGTGATAGCAGAAAACACCCGAGGTCAACCTCTAATCTCTACATGCATACACACAGATTTGTGCACATGCACATACATACACATATACAACATGCAAAAGAAAGAAGAAATTAACTGCTGGTAAGGTTATTTAATCTGAACTAGCATTCTAATTAAGCATTTAGAGAAGACCCATCTAGATGTCAGCTCAGCTTGCCATAATCCCCTTTTCTCCCCCAAAGGAATTCACTCAGGTAGACATCTAGCAACCATGTTGGTATCCACAACTACTCTGGTGATTGGACCAACTACAGACATTAATGACCAATGAACAGCCAATTAGATTACCTCTGCCACACAGAGTTAGGGATCTCAAATCCATTTGCACCTAAAATTTGAATTCCCGTGGCAGTTGTGATGGTTAAGCCTGGTGGTTCACTTGATTGGATCTGAGGGGGAGGCAGGTGTCTATGAGGACATTTCCAGGAAGGCAGCCGATGGGAGATCTTCCTCCAGTGCGGCACCTTGCGGCAGCAGCAAAGATATAAAGAGGTCCAAGAAAAAAGCAGTGCTGCTTTACCCGCCTGCCTCGCCTCCTTCTTGGTAAGCGCACCTGCACCACCACCAGTCACCTTAGTAAGTACACCTATTACCGCCGCTGCCGCCATCCGTCGCTGACTTCAGAACTCAACCTCTTCAGCCTGCCAGTGTGGCCTGAAAGTCTGTAGCTCTCCAGAAACTCTACAGGTTCCTCACTAGATTGGGATTGCTGAGACAAGCAGCCTCATGGACTGAGCAGCTGCAGGGTTCTCAGCCTCTGCAGCCTACGGAAGGCTGTTGCTGAACTCCCCAGCCCGTATCATCAATCTAATAAATTTCCATTCTAATATATTCATTCTTTAAGTTCTGTTCCTCTAGAGAAACCTGACCAGTGCACTATTTATGGGCTGCTCTGAGTTAAGATAGAAAATGCATGCTCTCCGCTGCCCTTCCCATTCTTTCTAATCATTGATTTTCAAATATGATGTGTTCATTTGTGCAGACCCTCACTCAGTGCCTGTGTCTGCCATACAGAGTGTGTGCCATTTCACCCTGATGTGACTCATAGGGTAAGAACGGAGGTAGAAAACAATTGAGCAGCTGGCATTTGATACCAAGCATCCTTCCCACTGGCTTGCCTGTCTCAGAGGCGGTCTAGATGTTTCCATGTGTAGACCAACCTAGAAGATGAGCTTGATGTTAGCATCAGAATTAACTTCCCAAACCAGTGATTCTGAATTAGGAAACCCACACCGTTTCCTTAGGTCTCCTTGTGCCAGCCTCTGGGACATCTGAAGCAGGATGACTCTGACACTTGTTGGAAGCTGGGGAGGGCAGCAATGAGCCTCATCTCTAGAATATTTACGTAGCCAGTAGAGGCCAGGCAGGCAGCAAGGGGCAGGGGCCATCGTAGAGGGTGTTGGGCTGTCGTGGTCTGTTCTGAGGAGGAGTGCTCCAGTTTTGCACTTTATGAGCCAGAATCACCTTCTGATGATGGCCAACAGAAAAGTACAGAAGAATGATTTGATAGGAAAAGGTGTTGTTTTATTTTACATTTTAGTTACTTATATCGAGGCAGGGTGTCATGCAGATCAGGGTAGCCTCAAATTCTCTACGTAGCTGGGGATGGCCTCGAACTTTTTCTTAATCTCCCTGTATCCACCTCCTGAGCACTAGGGTTTATAGGCATGCATCACCACATCTGGTTTATGGAGTGCCGGTGATCAAACCCAAGGCATCATGCATATACTCTACAAACTAACCTATATTCCCAGCTCTAGAACAGTTTTTGTGTGGTAAATATCCAAGCTGAAGTTTCCTCAAGAGTTCGTAGACTCAGTCAGAAAAAAGGCCAGTCGTTCATGTTCTGCTGCTCTGTGTCTGTAACAATGTCCAGACAGCTGCACCACAGCCTGTCCCAGTTTCTCTCTTCTCTGTGCTTCAAATATTCCTTTAGCTTCTTTGTAGGACACCAAGTTTGTGTCACTGGTTTCCCTCTGTGGCTCTTGGAGAGAGCTGTTAGTAGAGGGCTTGCCTATTACCTGAAGCTCAAGGAAATGAACTAGAGAGATAGCCAAGCAGAGGGGACAAATAAAGCCAGTACTTGGATTGGGAGGAGCACAGAAGACAATGACTTGAGTGGCCTTGGGCAATTCCCTTAACTCTTCAGGAGCCCTAAGAACCTAGGGCCAGTTGAAATGGTTTTCCCATGTCCTTCCACAGAACCTCCTATGTCCTGGCCAGCTCCTAGACTTCCTCCCCAGAAAGCAGTTGCTTTTCCCAAGCCTTTCTGTGACATTGCCTGCTCAAAAGGGAGCAAGCTCTGATTGGGATTCACACCACCCTCTTTTCCTCCATCACCAGAAGTGCTCGTTTGAATTGATGAGTCCAGGACAATCAGTCCAGGATGCTCTGGTAATAGACAGCTGGGTTTATTGGAAGTGAACATCAATCTTGCCATTCACAAAAGTCTGGGTTCTTAGATCTGCATGACTACACACTCAGAAGTGGGCACCTGCCCTCCAGCGTCCCTGGCTGCTGACCATCTCCAGCTGTTACAAGCCAGCCTTAAATGAGGCCTGCTGGGAGCTGAGTACAGCTACTGAGGCACAGTTGTGCACTTATGCTTGAGGTGCTTGCACAGGAGAATCCCTGTTGTTGGCCAAATCTGACTGGGCTACTCTCAGAGATTCCTAGAAAGGCTGTGCTGCCCTAAGATGCCTCATCATTGGAGAGTGGAACACCATCTTTGTTTTTACCCTGTTTCAGAGATGGATTCTAGAATGCTCAGCTTCCCCTCCAGAAAGGCTTCCTTGGGCCTCCGGCTTCACCCAAGAGAGGGATATGCATACAGAACACCCTCTGTCAGATTTTATGTTAGCAGACAATCCATACTTAATTTCTGGACTGTGATGGTTAATATTGTCAACTTGATAGACTCTAAAGTCACCTAGGACACACACACTTCTGGGCATATTATGAGGAAGTTTCTAGATTTGATTAATTGAGGCAGAAAGACTCACCCTAAATATGGGCAGCACCATTTCATGGGGTTGTAGTCCTAGACTGAGGAGAAAGCAAGGGGCTAGGAGAGTGATCAGTAGGTAAAGTGCTTGCCATACAAGCGTGAGGACCTGAGTTCTGATCCTCAGCACTGAGAAGGACTATACAGGGAGAGAGAAAGAAAAGAGATATAAATAATACTTGGGTGGTATTAAAAAAAACAAAAAGAAATATATTATTTCATAAGGCTACTGAAAAATATATATAATATATAAGTAAATGCACATGTAAAACTGAAGGCTATTTAACAAAAATTACACAGCCAGGCAAGGGGGAAACCTCCCCTTGAGTTGTTGGTCAGGGTAGTCAAAGAGTCTCCCAAAATAATACAGGCTATTGCCAGAGCCCTTGATTGCCTCCCAGAACTTGAAAGAAAGACACAGGAGCTGGAACTGACCTGGAACCCTCCTTCCTGAAGACTAACTCTCATAGTATCAGAAGGTATTATGCAAACTGCCAAGGGCTAAAAACACAAACACAAGAAAAAAATGAAAAAATAAAAGAAGAAAATGTGCTACTTAGAATGCATGTTGAGGAAAGGATGGGAGAATGGGAAGAAGGGTCTCCCCTGCACCAACCTCTTTTGTAAATAGCATTGCTCATCATTTTATGGAGATCTTCCTTTTCTGATTTGGAGTTCATTCCATATCAGATTACTATATTTAGTGGGGGAAAAATACAGATCTTCAACATCCATGTAAAAACTGGGCATGTCAGAGTGCCACCTGCAACTCCAGCACTAGAGGAAGCGTAACTCAGGGGCGCAGTGGCCAGCCAGTCTAGCAGAAACAGTGGGCTTCAGGTTCAGCGGCAGAGCTTGTCTCAAAAAATAAGGTGAAGAACAGCAAGGAAGATACTGATGTTGAGCTCTGGCCTTCCACACATGCAGATGCACACATGCATAAACCATACATGCATTAAAAGGAGAAAAGAGGAAGTGAGTTGAGCACCAACATTCTCCCTCTACTTCCTAGCTGTGTGTGCAATGTGACCAGCTGCCTCACACTCCTGACCGTGCCTTCCCCACCAGTGATGGACAGCATCCTCAAATTGTGAGACAAAGTAAACCTTCGCTGTGTAAGTTGTTTTTGTCATGTATTTGATCACAGCAAAAGATGAGTAACATTACAAGGGTCTACATCCCAATGTCACAGTCCCTGGCTGTGAAACCCCAGGCCTTCAGACCCTCTGTTTCAACTGTAATTAGGAATAATAATACTGCCTGCCCTTTGTGTTATGTAGAACTAAATTAATTAAAACTTATTAAGCATTTAAAACAGGGCCTGGTACATGGTAAATGCCGAATAAATCTCAGTCATTACTGTTGTCATCAATTTGGCCAAAGTACAAATGTGCAAAGTACCTGGAAAGAGACAATTTAAGTTCATCATTGAAAAGCCACCATCTAACCTAAATATCAACATGCTCCGTGCCAGCAAGATGGAATCACTTTTCAATGACATTGGGTACTGGGGACAGTGATAAAAATTTAGTTTTATGATGAAAATGGAGACTAGTGAGATGGCTTATCTGATGCACAGGCATGGAGACCAGAATTTGGATCCCCAGAAAATCATGTAAATATTAGGTGGGCGTGGTGGCCTACCTATAATTCCAGCCATAAAAGGCCAAGACAGGGGCTCCCCAGAGCAAGCTGGCCAGCAAAAGTAGACTAGTTATACCAACAAGCTCTAGGTTGACTGAGAGACCCTCAGTGAATAAAACAGAAGAGCAATGGAGGATGATTCCCAACCTCAGCCTTGGTTCTTCATATGCACTCTCACACATGTGCACACACATCCACACACATGCACCCACACACATGCAAAAAGCACACATAGACACATACATAATACACACAAACACAGGAAAATGGAAAAATAAAAGATGAAAATGTGCTATTTAGAATGTATGTTGAGGGATTGATGGGAGAATGGGAAGGAAGTATCTTTCCTGTACCTAGATTGTATGAACTGCCCTCCTCTCCAGGGCTACTTGCCCTCAGCTCTGAGTAAAAAGCCTGAAGGACAGAGAAATTAGAGATTTTACTGCTGATTGATGATTAAAACCAAATCTACCTGGATCCAAAGCCCTTCCTCTTTCTGCCTGTCTGTCTGGTCAAGCACTGGGCAGGCAGACACCCCAGAAGAGACGCATGGCATGTGGCCTTATGAAGGAGGCTTGAGAGGCTTTGTTTGCCCCTTTTGATCTTTTGCTATGTGAGGACACATAAAGGGAGAGATGAGTTGGGAAAAGGCCCTTGTCAGACATTCAGACTGCAGCTATTAGATTTTACCTTGAACTTCCAGTCTCTGTTTTTCATAAATTACTTAGCCTATGGTATTTTGTTGTAGTATCTCAAATTGACAAAGACAAGATCTTTAGGAGAACACACTCAGAATTTCAAAGACAAGAATGAAGAGAAATTCTAGGATAGTTCAGGAAAAGGTAGATAGACACAAAGAAAGTTTTAGGAAAGAAAAGAAAAAAAGACTCTTTTTTTTGGTTATGAGAGCCTGAGCTTTTAACAGCTGTACCAGCTTTCCAGTCCAAAAGGCTCTTTTTTTAGGGGAAAAAAAAAAGAGGTACCATATCCAGGCTAGCCCTGATTGATAAATTAGCTAATAGTTTCACACGTCTAGAGGTGTTTTGTGTCTCTGGTAGAGACTTTAAGGATATATTTAAAACAGGTATTCATGTACAAGCAAAAATAATCATTACTTACAGAGAAAACACAATCTTGTGCCAGAAAATAAATAGCTGCGGTGTACTTTTTGATTCTGATATGATCAATGGTTATAAAGCAGAACAAAAGTGAGTTGTCCACACCAGAATGGTGGCTCAAGCTGATATGGACAATATCTGACACATGCCTGGCTCTTACAGTATTGGGTCCAACCATAAACCCCTTCACCACTCTCACGGGTTTGTTTATAAATAGTACAGGCCAGAGACGTGGCTGAGCGGTTAAGAGCACTTACTGCTCTTATAGAAGTCCAGAGTTTGATTCCTAGCACCCATGTCAAGTGGCACACCACTGCCTGCAACTTCTGCTCCAGGGCATCCAACAACCTCTTTTGGCCTCCATAGACACTTGCACTCATACACGCACATACCTACACAATATACACACACATAAACACATACATAAATTTTAAAAATAAATCTTTTTTAAAAATGGTTAATCCCTACAGAGAGGAACTGAGAGATGTTCATATAGACCACTCTCTCTTTTTAAGATTTATTTTTATTTTTAATTATGTGCATCTGTGTGGGGAGGGAGTGTATGACATCAGATTTTCCAGGAGCTAGAGAATTCAACAGCTGTGAGCTGCCTGATGTGTTTGCTAGGGGCTGAACTCAAGTCCTCTGAAAGAGCAGTACATGCTCTTAACCACTGAACCATCTCTCCAACCCCACACTCTCTATCTTGAAAAACATTGCATTTACTTTGTTTGTATGTGTGTGTGTGTGTATGTACACATGCCATGGCGCACATGTGGAGGTCATATGACAACTTGTGGTTGATTCCCTCTTTCCATCATGTGTGTTCCGAGGATAGAATTCAAGCCTTGGCAGCAAGCATCTTTACCTGCTGAGCCTTCTCACTGCCCCTGGACCACCCTTTAAATCTAGAATAGGAAAACTCTGGATTATAGAGAAGAGAAAATAATCTTTTTCTCTATAATCTCTGGATAATAGAGAAAAGCATTATGGCATAAGCACAGCATAAGGAAAGAAAGAGAAAGCTAAAGGAACAAGTGAAAATATAGCAAATGGTTACCTCCGGGAGTGATGAGATAGCTGCAAAATTGGCAAGGGACAGGAGGTGGGATAGCAGGCAACCGCCCTTTGTTATCGTAATTTTCACAGTACTGTCTTCCTGATCAGCTGTGTCCCTGGGTTCTTTACACAAACAGGGAGGGGAGGCACCCCAATGTAGAGGATGTCACAGTCTCCATAAGGATCAGAGGTAGAGAACAATATAAAGTGAGATTTGAAGGACAGCTCCATACTTCCCTTTGTTATAGACTTGTGAAGAGAAGAAGAAAATGAATCATCAGAAAGGAAAGAGCAAAAAGGGCCCAGGGAGCCATCCTGCAGCTAGTCTGCTGAGACCTTCTAGAACTGAGGCAGTCTCTCTCTGAGCCATCCAGAGCTCTGAAACTTGCAAGCTCTAAAACTCAGAACTGAGTGAATTAAAAAGTATTAGTGATGATAATAGAAAACATAACAATCAAAAAGTGTCCTGCAATAAGGGATGACTTAAATAAGAATAGGATGTCCATATATGGAATTCTGGGCAGATATTTAAAGGAGTGTTTAGAAGACTGTAAAATAACACAGAAAGAGATTTATAGTCTATTCACTTTAAGGGGAATAAAAGGAGAGAAAAGTATAGAAGGGCAAATACAGTGTGCTTTTCGGTTTAAAATGACGTATGCCAAAAATAAAAACCATATACAAGAACATAGAAAAAAGACCGGGGGACTAGGGATGTGGATCAGTTAGCAGAATGCTTGCCTAGCATGTACATAGCCCTGGGCTAGATTCCCAGCACTGCATAAACCAGGCATGGTGGTGCACATCTGAAATACCAGCGATCAGGAGTTGAAGGTCATTCTTGGCTACATAACAAGTTTGAGGCCAGTCTAGGGTACATGAGACCCTGCCTCAGGAAACAAAAGAAAAAGACAAAAGACTGGAATAGAGCTGAGAGGTAACGTTTCTTTTAAATTATCTATATTTTAATTACCGACATTGAGCATATGTTCATTTTATAAAGAATACGACATAAGTAGCAAAGCAATGACAGATGCTGCTCCTGTTCAACTTTGTATGATGTGTGTGTGTACGTGTGTGCACATGTGTGTGCGTACATGCATCCGGGCCCACATGAGGAAGCTAGAGGAAGACGTCCACCTTGGGACAGGATTTCTCATTAAAGCTGGAGCACCCTGTTTTCAGCTGGGCTGGCCAACCAGCAAGCCCCAGTGCTCCTCCCCAGTCCACCCACCCCCACCTCCACAGCTCCGAGGCTACAGGTGTCGATAGCCATGTTTAGTTTTCATGCAGATGCTGGAAATCCAAACTCCGTTCTTCATGCTCACACAGCAAGCGCTCTTACCTAGCCAGCCATGTCCTCAGCCCCACTTCCAAATTGTAATCAATGAAAGGTACAATAGAGTCCATTCCTCATGCTCATCTGTCTCTCGCTCCCACCTATCACGGCCTAGGAGGGAAGAACAGCAGAGATACAGGTCTGCAGTAAAGAGTAAGGACAAGGTTGCAGGTGTGGCTCAGGGCCCTGAATTCAATCCCCTGCACCACCAACAGAAAAGACTGCATAAAGAGGGTGCAGTAATGAATTACCAGCCACCACTGCAGTCAGGTGAACCGTAGGTCCTGTCACTTTCCTCAGTAGGGTCACATGTCCATATTTCAAATTCAGGACTATGAACTTGCAGTTCAGTGTAGAGCACATGTTGGTAATCCCAGCACTGAAGAGGTGAGGCAGAAAATTGGTGAGTTCAAGAGTACTCTGTACCACCTAGCAAGGCCCTGACCAAAAAAAAAAAGATTGGCAATTAAAAGCATGACTTTCATTTTTGTTCAAATTGGCCAACCTCCACTGAAAAACTTTGAGAGTTGATTTGATGCCAATTTTTCTTTTTTTATACAGTCACACTCCAAACTTGGTCATCTCTATCTAAAGTTATCAGGCAACGAACAGACATTCAAACAAACAGTTGAAATGCTCATTTCTAAATTAAAAATAACATCGAACTCTTAGATAGCCACCAAGATCGAAAGGAGTGTTTCCCTTCCAGTCCAAGAGGAACACAAACTAGTACTAACATTTTGAAAAATAATGCTCAAGTATGTGTTTAAGATTCGGAAACTGACCCAGCAACTCCTCTGCTGGGAAAATGATCTAAGAAAACAACTGAAACACAGAATAAGAAGAAACAAAGACATTGAAAGTTATTTTTAATGCAGATCAAGGAACATATTTTAAAATAATTGTAATGACACACCAAAATGTTTACAAGAGCTGTTGAAAAACAGAAATACCCAATTGTATCATCTTCTGAGCCCCAAACTTGAAATAAAATAGCCAGGACTGTAAAGGAAGCCAATGACATTGAAATATGGTTATAAAAATACTAGAAAACAGCTGTGAATGTGGCTCAGTGGGTAGAGTTCTTGCCAAGTATGCACAAAGCCCTGGGTTCAATTGCTAGCACTGCATACCTTGGGCATTGTGGCACATGCTTATTATCCCAGTATTTGGGATGTGGAAGCAGGAGGATCAGAAGTTCAAGGCCATCCTCAGCTACATAGGCAGTTCAAGACCAGCTAGGACTATATGAGACCATGGGGGGCAGAGAGGAGAAGAGGAGGAGGAGGAGGAGTTGAGGAGGAGAAACAGGAGGAAGAGGAGGAAAAAAGAACAGAAATGAAGAATCTCGGGATGAAGCCTGCACAGACTTCCTTTCCAAGATGACCTCTGTCTCTTTAATCATTCAAACTCCAAACAGAAAGATTTATTAAAACCTAATCCTGGCTCTAGACCACTCATCTCCCCATGCTCCCTCTCCTCTAAAGAAAAGGGGATGGGGTTGTGATATACATATAGCTCCAAAATAAAGCCCAGCACTCCCAAATGGACTGAGTTCTGAACATTTGTGAGTAGTGGTTAATAAGTAGGTAATCACTGATTTTTGAAATTTTGAAAAATAATGTTCAAGTACGTGTTTAAGACTCAGAAACTGACCCAGCAACTCCTTTACAGTCCTGGCTATTTTATTTCAAGCTTGGGGCTCAGAAGACGATACAATTAGGTATTTCTGTTTTTCAACAGCTATTGTAAACATTGTACTGTGTCATTACAATTATTTTAAAATGTGTTCCTTGATCTGCATTAAAAATAACTTTCATTGACTTTTCTACACCCTTCGATTTCCTCCTTTTTTGCACATTAATAACTGTGTATCCCTCTATCCTTTGCAGTCCTCATCAGTGAATTTGAGAGGGCAGAGAGAAAACTTTCCTTTGTCCCTACAGTATCCGTGCAATTAAAGTGATTGTTCTCCTGTTAACCTGTCTTATGTCAACTTAATCCATAGCACAAAGGATCTAGGAATGCGGAAGGGAGCAACTTGCCCCGCCCACACACTACCGTCTTCATGAAGGGCACCCCAACTTTCAAGTAGAGATGTGGTTTCTTGTTCCTAAGTTCAAGTCCCCACAGGGCTCTTGGTATGGCTTCCCAGGGCCATACACCTCAGTTAAGTCAAGTTCAACAAGTCTAGGAATCCTCAAGACACACAAATTTACACTTCCATCTTGCTTTTCATACTCCTTTGAATAATGGTTGCATGTTCCTTTGCCTTTTTTCTTTTTTTTAAATTCTAAAACTTAGAATGAGGGCTAGTGAGATGGCTCAGCAGGTAAAAGTACTTGCTGCCCAATATGACAACCTGAATTAAATTCCCAGAACCCACAAAAAAAAAAAAAAAAAAAAAAAAAACAGGGGCAGGAGAAGAGGCAGGAGGTGAGCATCGATGATCCTAGTGCTCCTAAGGTGAAATGCGAAGTGAGACAGACCTGACAGGCCAGGTAGCTGGACTGCGCAGCACTGCACAGCTGAGAGAGCCTGCCTCAAACCAGAGAACACTGACTCCCAAACACTCCCCCTGACCTCTACCCGTGCGCTGTGGCGCGCACACGTCCGCACCCTCTGACCTCTACCCCTGCGCTGTGGCGTACCCGTGCACTGTGGCGCGCACACGCCCGCACCCTCTGACCTCTACCCGTGCGCTGTGGCGCGCACACGCCCGCACCCTCTGACCTCTACCCGTGCGCTGTGGCATGCACACGCCCGCACCCTCTGACCTCTACCCGTGCGCTGTGGCGCGCACACGCCCGCACCCTCTGACCTCTACCCGTGCACTGTGGCATGCACACGCCCGCACCCTGTGCGCGCACCCTCTGACCTCTACCCGTGCGCTGTGGCATGCACACGCCCGCACCCTCTGACCTCTACCCGTGCGCTGTGGCATGCACACGCCCGCACCCTCTGACCTCTACCCGTGCGCTGTGGCGCGCACACGCCCGCACCCTCTGACCTCTACCCGTGCGCTGTGGCGCGCACACGCCCGCACCCTCTGACCTCTACCCGTGCGCTGTGGCGTACCCGTGCACTGTGGCGCGCACACGCCCGCACCCTCTGACCTCTACCCCTGCACTGTGGCATGCACACGCCCGCACCCTCTGACCTCTACCCCTGCGCTGTGGCGCGCACACGCCCGCACCCTCTGACCTCTACCTGTGCACTGTGGCGCGCACACGCCCACACTCATTCGCACATACACAACAATAATAAATAAAAACTGGAATGAGTTACACTTAATTCAGTAACTACCCCAGAACCCACATCATGAAACACAGAACACATTCATATTCATGTGTCAACAAAACTTATAAATACCACAGACCTAGCCTGCTCTCTAAATAATATAAAAACATCATTGGGTTATTTTTGTCTTTGTGTGTGTGCATGTACATGTGTGTGAGTGTCTGAATGTGGGTGATCACGTGGCATGTGGCGGTCAGAGGACAACCTCAGGTGTCAGTCCTCACTTTATAATTTGAGACAAGGTGTCTTGTCCCCTGCCCATGCCAGGCTAGCTGACTCTCAGGCTTCTGAGCTTCTGTCTCCACCTCCCTGTAGGTGTGCTGGCCTGCAGACACTATTTTATCTGGTTTTACATCGGTTCTAGGGATCTGAACTTGGGTCCTCACACCCCCACAGTGAGTGCTTTAGCCACTGAGCCATCTCTCCAGCCCATAATTCTGTCTTTTAAAAGTTGCATTTGACCCCATAAGCCTATCTTTTTTTAGCATCATAAACTCACAAAAATCTTGCCTGTAGGGTACTATTACCAAATTGAATCTGGCAGGAGCTACACAATACTTCTGGCTCCTTAGAACACACTCCATTATATTGCCTTAATTAATGACCTTCTTTTCTCTCCACGCCCCCCAAAAAGAAATAATAAGTGTCTCAGTTCTTTTCTAGAACAGTCAAAAGCCAGTAACAACAGTATCTTCCACAGCTGCAAAGGTGAGGAGGAAATCACAGCGTGGATTCTTTTCCCAGAATCCATAGCTGCATGTGAACAGAGTTGACTGGAAGTTAAATTTCTACTTTTTAACAGTCAGGGGCATGTCCACAGAGCATGCAATGCCAAGGCCTTCACGGGTTTTTTCATTGCATTCCCCAAGCTACTGCCCTTTCAAACACGTATGTAAATGAGGGGGCCCCAAGAGCTGTTAATGCAAATTTCTTTAAATAAGATTCCTGCAGACTAAAAGGCTGTTGGTATATCAATGAAAATATCTTGCAGGAAAATGTTGTGTCCATAGTGAACAGTGGCTGCACAGTCCTGGGAAAATTAACTTGTGTGAAGAGGAAACAAAGAGCCAGGGCTGGAGCAAGACTCCTCAACCTGTCCCCTGCCTAGAGGCTGCGGAAGAAGAGCTTGAAAGGCATCGAGGAAGGACATAATTCTTTTCCATGGATTTGAGGATTATTTTTCAACAGAAAAAAATATCTCTAAACATCATGCTAAATAATTCATAATGCATAATATAGGACTTCAGAGATAGCTCCGGAGATAAACTGCTTGCCCTACCAGCCTGAGGACCTGAGTTCAGACCCCCAGAGCCTACATAAAGCCAGATGCAGTAGCATAAGTCTATCTAGGGCTCCTATGACAAGACAGGAAGCAGAGCTGAGAATCCCTGGACAATCAGATGGGTAGGGGTACAAGAAACCTTGCCTCAAATAAGGTATAAGGCGAGGAAGGTTATCCTTTGACTTATATGCACGTGCCATAGCACGTGAGCTCACACCACATTAAAAATTAATAATAATTCATTAATAAGTGTGTGAAAGGGTTTTCTTTGGAGGGACCAATTCCACTGCCTATCTCTAGAACCTGAGACCATATGCTAATATGACCAGAAGCCCCTGAAACCCCCAGGTCTCCTTGACCTTGAACTCCACCCAAGACTCCCTTGCCTGGAGAGGCCACACTGCTCGCTCCAGGAAGCTGGTTCACATTGGGCTACAAGGGCCACCCAGTCTTAGGGGGTTGGTTTGTGTGGGGTTGTTTGGTTTTTGTGAAGCAGGGTCTCATATAACCCAGGCTTGCTTCAAACTCACTATGTAGCCAAGAATGACTTTGAACTTCTGATCCTCTTCCCACCACCTGGGATGAGAGACATGTGTCACCACACCTGCTTCATGCACTGCTGGGGAGGGAAGCCAGGGCTTGTACCTGTCAGGCAAGCATTCTACCAACTCAGCTACATCGCTAGCTTGGTCCTAGGGGTTTTCTTAGTATGGAATCAGTTAAGAATCCCCTGCTCCCTTGAAATCCTTTTCTCATCAACGCATTCTTAGGTTGAGAAAGGGATCTTCCGTAACCAAGACCTTAAGAATCAAAAAGTTCTGCAGTGAAACACTCAGGCTTCAGTTAGTCTCTAATTCTCCCCACCTCACAGGGGGTTGTATGTAGCTGACAACACCGAGGGTCAACCTGGAAGGACAGGCAGGTCTCTGATATTCAGGGTACTGAAGACGCTGATGGATTTTATGTCTAACTTCGCTGGAAACACCTGAGAACATACGCCTTCATGGGACAGCATCGACTTTGTGGACAGGTATTGATTGACCCGGAAAGGAAAAGACCTTGTCTACTAGGAACACTGAGTCTTTTTCTCAAGAAGCCTATATTTCTACACTTTTCAGAGTGATAGAAAAGGAGTACAAACACTGCTGAAATCCTCTCTGACCAGCAACCACAGGTAGCTGCTGACCTGCAGTCCCATGTCTTCTATGCTTAAAGAGTGTCTGTTCTGATTTTTGCTTGTTTTGTTGTATTGAGACAAGGTCTTATGTAGCTCAGGCTAGCCTTCAAACTCAGTCCGTAACAGAAAAGGACCTTGAACTTCTGATCCCTGGTCTCCACCTCTTGAGTGCTGGGATTAAAGGATAGATCACCACACTTGGTTTGATGAGGTGCAAGGGACAGAGCCCAGGGCTCTGTGCATGTGACACTAGCACTCCATCAATCGAGCTACATCCCTAGACGTCACTATGCTTATATAACAAGCTCGAAGAGCACGCTCCCAGGAGCATCTTGGTTTGCAGACGAGAAACTGAGCACTGATGACATCCATCTGTCCTGATCACCCAGAAGAGCCCAGAGCTAACAAAGTCAGCACCCCTAGCTCTCAGTCCCAAGTTCATCTTCAGCTCCATGGGACCCTCACACTATAAGGTGACCTGCACCTCCTCCCTCCTCACTCTTCCAAGGTCCACTGACAGCTGAAGGTGCTTCTTAAGCCTCTAAGCTGCCTTTTTTTTTTTTTACAGTCTATTGAAGGTGTCTGCACTCGCAGTGCTAGGAACTCGAAAGTCAGAGGCTTGAAGGAGAAATGTTTTCCCGAGTACTGTTGACACACATTTATGGTTAAGGTCTCAGGTATTCTCCTTACCTTCTCAGTAGATTTCCCTGCTCCATTAATTTTAGTGCCTTTGAAATTCAAGTTCAAAATGCGATCCTAGATTCTCTGCTCCAAACAGTCCTTGAAGAAGAACAGCAACTCCAAGGAGGAAAATGTGGAGCAATCATCTAAGCTGACGAAGGTGCAGGCTCACAAGCTGCCCAACCAGCAGAGTCAAACTCACCTGCCTGCCTCTGAAGGCACACCCAGCGCTTAGAAGATCGGAACATAGATTCATTGCCTAAGCACACCGGGCACAACCTTACACAAGGGAATACATGCACAGTTACCCTAAATGTGTGTTCACACACATACTTACACACATTACCCTCCTCTGTGTGTCTCTCCTGTCTCTGCTTCTGTCTCTGTGTGTCTGCCTGTCTCTCCATCTCTCTTGGTATCTGTGTCTCTCCTCTTTCTGTCCCTATCTGTCTCTTTCCGTTCTCTCCTCACTCTTTGTCTCCCCACATGTATCTCTGACTGTGTCTCCTCTCCTGTCTCTCTGTCATCTTCTCTGTGTGTGTGTCTGTCTCTCTGTGTCTTTCCCTCAGCCACTCTTCTCTTTCTGTCTCTGTGCATGTCTGTCTGCTCTCTATCTGTCACTATGTGTCTCTACTCTCTGTGTCTCTGTATCTCTCTTCTTTCTCTCTCTCCTTCTCTTCTCTCTCCCTTCCCTCCCTCTCTCTCTCCTTTTGTCTCCTTTTCTCTCTTCCCTCTCTCTTTTTGCCTTCCTTTCTCTTTCTCTCTCCCTCCTTCCCTTTCTCTTTTTTCTCTCTATTCCTCTCTCTCTTTCTTTCTCTCTCCTCTCTCTCTCCTACCTAACCACTCTATTCCAAATCTTGACTCTGTGAACTTGACCCTCAGCCATCATCTCTGACCATTAGGCATCTCCCCGTCAAACCACTCTGGATTCCTCCTCTGGAATGTGAACTTGATCTGACTAATGGTCTCTAACTTGACTCACCTTACCTTTCATGAGCTCCAAAATGTCCATGTTTGTAGCTCAAACTTCTGAGGAGCCCAAATTCTAAGGGTTTGGTCAGAGATCCTGTTCTCAGAGTGGTTAGGGTCACAGCTTGGGCCCCAGAGGCCCAAACAAGCTAGGCTCAGTCACCTGTATCCTACCCACCAATTACAGAGACAGGTAACAGTGAAAAGCAGAGAAAGATGTGTTCAATGTTTCCACATTGTGAAGATGAAAAAATAAAGAGGTGACTCCGGTCCCCCAAGTCCATCTTTGGGGTCCTGACATGAGGTTTAGGTTTAAATAGAGGGCAACTGGCATGCATAGCTAAGCAGTCCTGGTCAAAGTATGGTCCAGCCGTCACTGACCCATCGTTGTCTTGACTCCAGACCCTCCTGCAAGGTGTCTGACAAGTTGTCAGAACTGTGTGAAATCTCCCTCTTCTGGCTGGCACCAGACTTCAGCCTCTTCTCCTAGCATGAGATTACTGAGGAAATTAGAGTTTCTCTGAGGTCGGTTCTTTTAATAGTCTAATAGCAAAAGGGAGGGGCAGGGTTGCAATGTCAGCAGAGAAGGTTACGATCCCAACAAGGAGGATTGTAATCCCAGGAACCGGCTCTGAGTAGGTCCTGGGAACTCAGCACCACCTTGCTCACAGCACATAAGCCAGGCAGAGGAGCACTGACCTGGTAGGGCAGTCCAGGCGGCATCAAAGCCCCAAACTCCTCAGATGGATCCACCAGTGGGGCCGGTCAGCCTTGAATCATACACTTCCATGTTCTGACTGTGACTGACCTTGTCAGAAAACTCAGTGGTCACGATGTCATCCCTAAACCTATAAGAAACTGGCTCACCCTTGCATATCTTGAGTTGATTACAGACACCAGTTTGGTTGAGGCATTTTTGCAGAGGTAAGTCCAGCAACATGACTCTCCCTTGAATGTTCGAGAGACAAAGGGCAGCCATCCCAAGCAGCCAAGAACATCCTGGTGGAGTTTCTTCCAGCCAGCTCAACCACAGTCATGTGCCAGAACTACTGACCAGGCAGTGCAGCTAATCCAGCCATGCAGACATGGGCTGCCCATCCATGCCTTCCTCTCATCTTCATCCCACCCCAGGTCTAACTCACTAAGCTGCACGTAGCTGAAGCCTCCAAGAACACTGTCGGCTCGTCTGGGGACCTTTCATCCTTTGTTCCCACACGGTTCTGTTCTGTGAATCCAGACATGGGGGAGGGTGGAAGCCCAGGAGAGTGATCTGGGATCCCAGACACACAAAGAGCATTCATTTTCAGTGATGCCTCTCGCTGCCCACTCTCAGACCCCCTCACAGATGCAAACAGAGCCCAGAGTCCAAGTTCTACAAAACAGCCCTGGGCCTTTCACACGCGCACCAGTGACTCATTCTCTCCACGCACCCCAGGCTTCCTAATAGCTCATGAGCTCATTTTAATTGAAACCCATCCACTGTTTTAATGAGTGAAACAAACGGGAGGAAGTCCTGTCCTACTCCCCCTTCTGGCTCCTGCTTCTAAGGAGCAAAGTAATAGATGCTGTGAGCCAGGGATCAGGTTGAACTATTGACTCCCAGGACAAACAGGTCTCATCACAGGCCCCAAGTGAAACACAGGAGCAGGAGAGAGAGGAAGAACCAGGAGCATGGACAGATCCACACTTTCATAAGTCATCAGAAATGACACTTATTCATCTGAGCTCAAAATTATGACACTAGGGCTTGGGGCTGGGGCTCAGATGGTAAAGTGTTGGTCTAGCATGCACAAAGCCCAAAGTTCCATCCCCTGTGCAACATACTCTGAGCATGGCAGTTCACACCTGCAATCCCAACACTGGGGAGGTGAGGCAGGAGGATCAGAACCTCAAGTTTCATTCTCAACCATACAAGGAGGTTGAGGCTAGCCTGGGCTACAAGAGACCTTGTTTCACAAAAAAAACAAAAACAAGGGCTAGAGAGATGGCTCAGTGGTTAAGAACGCTTGTTTTTATTCTTGCAGAGGACACGGATGTGATTCTCAGCACCTTCGTGGCGGCTAAAAACTGTTCATGACTCATGACTCCAGTTCCAGGGGATTCAACACCCTCTTCTGGCCTGTGCAGGCATTGAGTGCACATGGTGCACTTACATATATACATGCAAAATACTCGTACACATAAAGTAAAAATAATAAAATATTTTTTAAAAACAAACACTATATGTAAAGGACCCATGAGCGGTAAAAGAGGAAACAGAGGGTCCTTTTTCCCTGTTTCAACTCCACCACAGTTTTTTTTTTCTCTTTTCATTGTGGATATATGAATTAAAAATGTAATCGACAGTGAAAGTATGAAGGCTTCAACAAAGTTCCAGGGCTTCAGGATGCCCATTTTAACTCCAGAGAAGTTCACTGAGATGCATGGAGTTGGGGTCTAGGCAAGTGCTTAAGTGGCTTTGCAAAAACTCCTTGTGTGATGTTTTATTTGTGACTTAATTAGAATAAAGTGATTTTTATCTTTTAAAAAAAAAGCAACAAGAACAAAACAGTATTTTAGTTGTTCTATAGAATTATACATGCAGGTGTGTGTGCATGCTCACGCGTGTATGTGTGCGTGCTCGTGTGTGTGCGCGTGCTCGTGTGTGTGAGTGCGTGCTCGTGTGTGTGTGCGCGTGCTCGTGTGTGTGAGTGCGTGCTCGCGTGTGTGCGCGTGCTCGCGTGTGTGTGTCTAGGAGAACCCCATGTATCTCCCATTCTCTTAGTTTCTACAAAAAATCCTCAGCTGAGTCTAGGAACCAAACTAACACAAGACAGACCAACAAGAGCAACGTTTTCATGGATAAAATCTTTACAAGAGAGTAAACTCCAAAGAAATGACCAGAGGAAAAAAGATGTTTATATACTGTTTATAATTTTTAAAAAAGAAAGATAAACTTCTAAAGAGATGGGCAGGCCAAAGGGTTCTGTGGCTGGGGGCATAAATTTTAAGAGTCATCAAGATCTACAAGGGGATGTGAAGTGGACAGGAGATAAGAGTGACTTCATGAGTTTATTTATTCAGGCCCACTGCAGCCCCAATTACTAGTCTCTGGTGATAAAGGTTATTTTCTTGCCCTGGAAGGAGTGCCCCTCCCAAAGGAATCTTTACGACCTGCTACACATAAGAAGCCTTTTACTCAGCTATAGTTTCTCCAGTGTCTCATCTCCAAATGATCAATACACCAATCCTACATATATTGGGATACTCTATCCTTCACCCTTTTACATATATACACCTATAGATAAATTTTAATTGCCTGTCTGTGTTCTATCTTATGACAAAAAGAAATTTGCCTCATGGCTGAAAATAATATACACACAAAAGTATGTTTTTATTAAAAGAAGTAATGAAAAACTCAAACAAAATGTAATATGCCCATTAAAATGGAACATTATTCGGTCACAAAAAAGGAATGGAGTACTAGTATAGGCTACAAAATGGATAAACCTTAAAAGCATTTTGCCAAGTGGAAGAAGACAAATGTGATACCACTTATAAGAAATATCCAGAATAAGCAAACCCACAGGTGCAGTGTGCCCACTAACAGTTTCCAGAAATGGGAGGGTAGCAGGGAAGATGGGCAATGATTGTTACTGGATAAAAATTTGGGGGGGGAGAGGGGCGATGAACTGTAATTTACTAAAAGCCCCCTTTAAATTGGGCAAAAGGGCTGGAAAGATGGCTCAGCAGTTCAGAACACTGACTGTTCTTGCAGGGGACTCGTGCTGGGTTCCCACACTGTAGCTCACAACTGTCTATAACTCCAGTTCCAGGGGAACCTGGTACTGGCTTCTGATCTCCTCAGGCATTGCATGACATGGGCACACTTACATGCATGCAGGCATGTAATCTCATGCACTCATCTGTAATCTCAGCTCTCAGAATTCAGGGGGCTGAGGAGCTGAAGGCCAGCTCAGGCTACATGAGACCTTGTGTTCTCATTTCTTCCTGTTGCTGTAACAAACATTGTGACCGAAAGCAACTTCGGGGAGGAAAGGGTTTCTTTCGACGTACACTTCTAGGCTTCCATCTATTATTGAGGGAAGTTGGGGCAGGAAATCAAGGCAGGATTCTGAAGCAGGAACAACGGAGGAGCACTGCTTGCTGGCTTGCTCATTTGCAGGTTCGTGCTTAGCCAGCTTTCTCACACAGCCTAGGATTGCCTGCCTGAGGGACAGTGCTGCCCACGGTGGGTGAGTCCTCCTACAGAAATTAGCAATCATGACAATCCCTCACAGACATGTCCAAAACCAATCTGAGCTGGGAAATATCTCAATTGAGAGTCCCTTCTCAAGTAACTCTAAGCTGTGCCAAGTTGATAAGTAAAGCTAAGTAGGACACCTTGTCTCAAGAAAAGAAAGAGAGAAAGAGGGAGGGAAGGAAGGAGGGAGGGAAGGAGAGAAAAGAAAAGTGCAAATGCTCAGGTTCCTTATAAGAAAAGTGTAGAGTTTGAACACAACCTACACACATCCTCCCACAGACTGGAAATCACTTCCCTGTCATTTATGTTATCTAATACAATGAATATGACACATAAAGTGCTCTTTTTTAGATTTTATTTTCTTTTTAATTATTGTGTGTGTCTGTATGTGGGTTTGTGTGTATGAGTGCAATGCCCTTGGCGTCCATAAGAGGGTACTGGATCCTCTGGAGCTCAAATGATAGGCGGTTATGAGCTGCCCAATGCAGGTACTAGGAACCAAACTTCAGTCCTCTGCAAAAGCAGCGTGCACTCTAACCACTGAGCAATCTGTCCAGCCTCCAGTAAAGTTTCTCATACCATATTGTATAGTTCAGTAGAGTTGTAAATTTTTTTCAAATATTCCTAAGCCACTATGATTGACTGTATAGCTGTCAAACTCAGACATGGAGGCTGACTGCAAGACATACTTGGGAGACAGAAGGGATCATTCAAGAAAGATTCTGACTCAACTGAATCTGCTACCAACAAACTTCAGAAGCTGACACACTAGATGACACGAGTCCTCTCTGCCTTGTGTGAGCTTAAGAGCACTTGTTTATGACTGTGATTTTCTGTCTTGGTTAAATTCTAAATCCAAAGAATAAGCCCCTCTTGTGTGTGTGTGTATGTGTGTGTGTGTGTGTGTGTATGTGGTATCCATGTGAGCATGCATGGTTTGCATGTGTGTGGCTATGCGTGTGTATGCATGCATGTGGAAGCCTCAGGCTCTGTCTAGAGTCTTCCTTGGTTTTTCCTCTGTCTTATTCATTGAGGCAGGGTCTCTCAATTGAACTTAGAGTTCACCCATACAGCTAGTCAGGGGCTCTAGGGATTCTCTCTCCACCTTCTGAGGCTGAAATTATAATAGGTCTGCCGTGCCTACCAGGTATTTATGTGGGTTGCTGGAGATCTGAACTACAGTCCTCATGCTAATACAGCAAATACTTTAGCTGCTGAACCATCTCTTCAGCCTCCAAGGTCCCCTTTCTTTTGGGAATAATCTGTTCCTATTTTTGCCCATTTTCCTGCAGGGTCTGTCATATTATTATTGATTTCTAGGTGCTCTTGGCATATATATGATACTTTGGTTTTATCCCACTTTCTTAATTTTTAATGTTGTTGCTGTTGTTTGTGTTGTTAGTTATACAATTCTTTGCATCTTTTCATTCTTGAACTAAATGAAGAAGCAAGTCTGTGCGGATGATGTTTGGGGAAATCATTACATTCGGAGGTGGAAGTTTGGAAAAGGAAGTGAATCTTGCTAGCATAACACCTTAACCTGCTTAGATGAGTGCGCTTATGTTGTTTCGGTTGTGTGTGTGTGTGTGTGTGTGTGTGTGTGTGTGTGCGCCCACATGCATGTATGAGCATGTACATATGGAGGCCAGAAGTCAGTGTAAGGTGTTGTTCCTCAGGTGCTTTCCACTTTGTCTTGTTGAGACAGAGTCTCTCACTGGCCTAGAGATCACTAATTCAGCCAGACTGACTGGACAGCACGTTCCAGGGGTCCTCTTGTCTCCCCTTCTCTGTGCTGAAATTCCAAGGACACACAACACCTGGCTTTCTTTCGTAATGTGAGTCCTGGGGACTGAATACAGGTCTTTGTACTTGTAAGACAAGCACTTTACTGACTGAGCTATCTCCCCAGTCCCAGTTTACTTTGCTGTAGTGCTAGGTATCAAGCTCAGGACTTCCTACTACAAGGCAAGTGCTCTGCTATTGAGTTACATTCCCAGCCACCTAAGCCTACTGTGAGGTGCTCATTCTGATAGTTCATAGAAGGCCGTGACTGTCTTCTCTTTTCCCAGAGCTCCAGCCTCCAGGAAAGCTGTGGGGAAGAAAGATCCCTCTGACTGGCACAAATCCAGGCTTTTCTTTCTGCACCTCTGGTCCACGGCTCCCACCATTACTAATAAGCACTATAGAAATTGCTTGGGAAGCTGGGGAGGTGGCTCAGTGGGTAAAATGCTTGCTATGAGCTATTATTCCTAAGGACCTCAAGTCCATCCCAGCACCCATATAGAAGCCAGGCACTGCAGTCATGCAGATTTCTAATCCCAGCATTGTGGAGGTGGAGACAGGATGGATCCTTTGGGGCTCACAGGCCAGCCAGACTAGACTACTTGGAGAGTTCCAGGTTCAGGGAGAGGCCTTGTCTCCAAAGGAAAGGATATCCTTGAATAACACTTGACTCTGCACACACACACACACACACACACACACACACACCTGACATACATACACACACACACACACACCCCTATAAACCCCAGCTCTGCCATTCACATGCCTCAATTTCACCATCTTAGAAACCCTATCTTGAAGGGCTGCAGAAAGGCTTAACTAAGTAAATATGTAACCAGTGTTTGGCGGTACAGGCTAAAGAAAAGCCCTCAAGACTTGTGGATATTCTCAATACACATTTGCGGTCTTGTGTCTTATCTGAAGGAAAAGGTTTTCAGTGGTAGGCCTGGGGAATACTGTAAATTAAGTCTTCCAGCCTAAGGCAAGATATGATAGCTGAACCCATACCTACACTCTTGAGCCAACTGGTCATTGTCTTTCCTACCCAAGGAACTGTTATCATAGATCCTATTTCCTGGGACTAATTTAAGCCAACTGGAAAAACATAAATGGTGTTAGGGTTTAAGCCAGGCTCAGATAGGAAGGCTGGCCAGATCCATGGCCACCTGGGGCCTGAGCTTGGAAGTACTGGCTCTGTCAACAGCTGCTCTGTGCTGAGGGCAAATCAGAGTAGAACATTCCAGTGTTCCTGCCACTAAACCTCTACAACTCCTTCGAGCTTTCCCCTGGGGCTTCCAGTCCCCAGGGTTGCAGGTAGAGAAGAATTCAGGCCCAGATTTTACCGGAGCCTTTTCCTGGGTCAAAAGATGATTTTCTCAGGTTTTTCCATTTTCATTTAAGAGTTGATATTCAACTCAACACAGTGAAACTTTACTCCCCAGAGGAACAGAAAAATAAGCCACCCAAATCCTGCTCAATAGGGTAAATATTGGGATAAGATAAACATCTGAGCTGCTTTAAAAAGACCATTGTATTCCAGCAAACTGCCATTTCCTCACTATAAGGAAGGCTCTGGAATCAGAGAGCCTGAAGCTCTGAGGAGGAGGGGTGTCCCAGCTGAGTCAGAGAAGAATGATTCTACAGTCATGCCCCCCTTGGGCCCCAGGCTGCACCTGAGGCTTTTCTACCATTCTGCTTATTCATCACAACCCTGCTCCGTGTTACCAGGTGTCTGTGTGTGTGTGTGTGTGTGTGTGTGTGTGTGTGTGTGTGTGTGCCTCTCTCCTGTTTCCGTGTGTGTGTGTGTGTGTGTGTGTGTGTGTGTGTGTGTGTGTGCCTCTCTCCTGTTTCCAGAGATGCCCACCCATGCTGCTTCCCTGACTAACAACACTGGCTTAGGGAACTCCTTCCTCCTTAGCTTCTCGACCTTTGAATTAGTCTCCTTTCTGGGCCAATGACTGTCCACACTGACGCTACTGCTTGCCTTTTACTTTATTTGTTAAAGCAACTTACCACAATGTTCCTTATGCTTTATGCATGTTATATGTAACTTAATCCCATACATTTGCTACTTTATTTTTCCTTTGAGACAAAGTCTCATATAGCCCAAGCTGGCCTCCAACTCACTTTGTAGCCAAAAGAATACCTTGAATCTCTGATCCTCCTGTCTTTATCTCCCCAGGGCTAGGATTATAGACATGTACCACCATGCCTGGCTCTTTGCTTCTTTCTATTAAGCCTTTGTAACTTGCCCAACCGCTGATTGAATTCTGTGTTCTTATCCAAAACTCAAAGGCAAGCAGCAGATGAGCATGAGAGAAAAGCAACCTTGACCTCTTCAAGCCAAAGCTGCAGCTGTGTCCCTTCTGCTTGGTATTTTCCCTAAGGGACTGTTGCCTGTGTTTATCACTGGGGCCCTTGCTACAGTCTGAAGGAAGCACTTTGCAAGGCTTGAACTTTATAAAAGCGATATTGACAAGTCATAGAGAATTCTAGAAGTTTCTTTTTGGTATGAAGAGCTATCTCAAAAAGTCATGGAGAATTCTAGAACATTTTTCTTTGGGTATAAGAAGTAGTGAGGAAGTTGGAGGTAGAGATAGAGGTCTTCCAATTGACTCTGTAGGACATGCAAGTGCTCAGGAGAATTACCCAGTGTTCTGAAGCCCTCATACAAGCCTGTCCTAAAGGGGCCACTGGTGAGTGGGGACTCCTCTGCCTCAAGTGAACTCAAGGTCGGCCTGAGATGGATGGGGGAATGGGAGGTGAGGGGCTGGTATTGTGTTTGGGGGTGGGTGGGCTGTTTGCTCTCCTTGTTTTAAGTTTCTCCTGGAGTTTGTGTTTCTAGATGACTATCTCTAGTGCATTCAAGCAAAGAGACCAACACATTAGGGTCTCAAACAAACATTTACATAGCCCGGGAAATCCCCACTCCCAGGCCCCTCATTCACAGGACTATCCATTTAGAGATTAAAACAAGCCGGGCTTTGGGTTTCTATTTAGTTGGTTGTTGTTATTTTTTCTGAGAAGCATAGATTCTTTCCAGAAGAATCCCATACTCAGGAGTGAATTTCATTGATAAGATCCTCTTTTCTAGTTCCGTAAATGAAAATCCAGTTTTTGAGGAGTGAAGCAGCTCCTCATACTCTAAGCAAAGTGAATCCCAACAATGAGCTTCTTCTATTCCATGTCCTTGAATTCCAGAACTCTGGTATGGCAGCCAACCATATGTTTGATTTTTCTTTTCTAATTGAATCAAGCTAGGCTATCACCAGTCATCACCCCAGGAGATTAACTGTCCCTTCTTCTTCAAACCCATGCACCCCCTGCATATCTAAAATTACAGAACGTTCAGGGTGAAAAGCCCCTTAGGGAGCAGCTAGTCCAGGGATTTTCTGACTGAGCCATTAGTGGGTCAAGAAGTCAGTATAATGGGTTATAACCAGCATTTTAAAGAAAACACACAACACAGAGAGTTTCACTTAGGAAGGGTTAGTATTGCTTCATGCAATTTTTGTTTCAATTATGTATGTGGTCCTCAGCACTGTAGTGTAAAAGCACAGCGCTTTTTTCTTTGTGTTTATGTGTGCCTGTGTGGCATATGCATTGTATGCTCACATATGTGTGAGAGTACAGAAGCCAGAAGAGAATACCTGGTGTCCTGCTCTGTCTCTCTACTTGATTCCCTCAGGACAGGGTCTGTCAGTGAACCTGAAGCTGGTGGTCAGCAAGCCCAGCAATCTTCCTGTCTCTATCCCCTACAACATTGGGGTTACAGGCATACAAGGCCACGCTCTGCTTTTTAGTGGACACTGGGCATTTGAACTCAAGTTATCAGTCTTACATAAGCACTTCTTATACATTGGGTATCCCTGAGATCTCTTTTGATGTCTGTATCACAGGCCAGCGGAGAAGCCAGTCCTTCTCCCCATTCTTAGCAAATCATTTGATTGGCTCCCTCCACTGTTTAGCATGCATGCCCTTCCTGGTCAGTGTTTAGATCCCTGAGGCAATAGAACCTATGGTGGTTAATATTGTCAACTTGGCAAGATCTAGAATCCTCTGGACATGTCTGTGAGGGAGTTTCTAGACTGGGTTACTTGAAGACCAACTCTGAATGCAGGTAACACCTTTCTATGAACTGAACTGAATAAAAACAAGAAAATGAACTGAGGTCCAGCATTTATCTCTCTCTGCTTCCTGACTGTGGACCAATGTGGCTAACTGCTTCACACTCCTGCCACCATTGCTATCTCTACCATGATGGACTGTATCCTCAGACAGTGAACCAAAAGAATTCTTTTCTTGAGTTGTTTTTGTCAGATATTTGGTCATAGCAAATGGAGAAACAGTATGTAATTCAGAAGCTACACACATAGCTCCGTGTTACCACATAGTACTAAACACAGTGCAAAATGCCTGGCAGACACTGATTGTCTACACTGAGAGAGACTTGGGAAGATAAAGGTGAGAAAATGCCCAGGAAAGGAGAATAACTATCATGGAAAGGGCCGCCATATTGATCACTGTTAACAATAATTACACCACCTACAATAGAGTCCAGCAAAGGCTATCTATAGTTTCTTATGTCCCCCTGGGTACCAGCCTGAGCCCTTTAGATGCAATGCCTCTTCCATCTCTATAAGGAGCTGTTGATACTATTGAATTTAATTTATTATGATACTAATTGAATTTAATACTATTAAACCATTGTATTAACTATTAACATTGTATGCTGCCTGCAGGCTTCTTGGACTTAAACACTACATTCAACTCTTCCTCCATAAAAGCCCTCACTGAATGTTAACCTTTGCAGCAAGGTCAAAAGATGAATGACTTCTATGGGAGACTGAATGAATAGACATGGAAGAAGACCCACTCTGGCCTTCTGGGAGTCTTGGAAGAACAAGTCTAGAAAACAAACTAGCACAAGGATACATTCCTCCAAAGGGGGAGTGGATGCTTGTAGGGTACAGATAATCCAAGATGTGCACACCCATCCTTCCATCACCATTTCACCTTTTATCACTGATAGAACCAAAGGTGGCTATATGACAGTTTAGTGGCCTTGGATATGGGTTTGTAACTCCATAAAGAAGTCTTTTGCGGGGATTTGTTCTTTGTTTTTGTTTGAGACAAGTTCTCATACAGCCCAGACTGGCCTCAAACTCACTGTGCTGGATAGCTTTAGTTGTCAACTTGACATACCTGCAAAGGGGGAACCTCAACTGGGGAGATTCCTCTATCAGGTTGGCCTGTGAGCATGTCTGTGGGCATTTTCTTGATCACCAATGATGGGAGAGGCCCCAGCTCACTGTGGGTGGTGCCACACCTGGGCAGGTGGTCCTAAGTTCTGTAAGAGAGCAGGCTCTGCACAGACCAGAGGAGCGAGCCTGTGGGCCACGTTCCTCCTTGATCAGTGTTCCAGCTTTTGTCTCCCAGCTCCTGCCCTGTTTGTCCTGCCTCGGCTTCCCTTAGTGATGGACTGTCACTTGGAAGAGTAAGATGAAACAAAATCTTTCTTTCCTAACTTGTTTTTTTAGTAGATATTTTATCACAGCAGTGGACACCAAACCAGAACACTTACAATGTAGACAAGGGTGACCTTGATCTCCTAATCCTTTACCTTCCAGTTCTGGGATTACAGGCAAGGACCACCATATCAGTTTATTCAGTGCTGGGAATAGAACCCAGGATTTTATGCATCCCAGGCAAGTACTCTACCAGCACTGAGCCATGTCCCCAGCTCCCTGATAAAGAAGTCTCACAGGGCTATTCCCTAGGCCAGACTGATGCTTCCCCAAAATTCCTACTTAAAAAAAAAAAGACTTAATGTGAGGTTGAGCCATGGAAGAGAAAATTAACTCAAGCTTTTCATCAGCTTGGACTCCTGGGGTTGTCAAAGACAGAGTGTCAAGTTAAAACACACAGTGAAAATAAAGAAGGAACAGAGAAGCCTGTCTCAGGAAGCGAGCCTTTTCTTTCTATTCTTTGCTGTCGAGGAGGCAAAGCTGGTTTGGTTATTCTTGTTCACTCCCCTTGAGAAATTCTCAGTGTGATTGGCAAGACATCAGGAAGAACAAGATAAAGTGGTGACGTGAACGCGCTGGGAACAGAGGATCCTTTGTGCTGACCTTGTCTGAGAAGTCTCTGAGTGGGAAGAAAAGCTGGGGTTGGGGCTTTGATGCGGAGCCCTTGAGTATTAAACCTACAGTATCCTTTCTATCGGAAACGCTTAAATACTTCTCCCTGCAGGTATTTACAGTCTGTCTCAACATTTGCCTGACTCCTGGCACTCCTCTGCTTCCACCCACTTAAAGGAAATCTCCAGTATCTTACTGCATCGGAACAAAGGGTAAATCACCCAAAAAACATTGGAGGTCTGGAATACCATCATGGTCTGAGGAGAAAAAAATCATTATTCTTCACAAATACGAACAATACCAGGCAAGACAAAGACAGGACACAGAAAGCCAGGCCAACCAGCCCAGCATTTGTAACCACTGCAGAAGCTGGAGATGTAGCTCAGTTGGTAGAGTGCTTGCCTGCCATGCATAAAGCCCTAAGTTCTATCCCTAACATGGCATAAATCAGGCATTGATGGTATATGCTTGCAATCTTAGGGCTCACTATGGAGATAGAGGCAGGAGGATCAGGAATTCAAGACCAACCTGGGCTACATGAGGCCCTGTCTCTAAACAAACAAAAGAGCCCACTTGAGAGATTGGGGGTGGAACTCGGTTGGTACAGAGCTTGCATAACATGTACAAAGCCCTGGGTTCAGTTGCCAGCATGAAATAAAACTGAGTGTGATAACGTACCACCTGTAATCTCAGCACTTAGAGCATAGAAGCAGGAAGATCAGAAGACCAGGGTTATCCTCAGCTATATGAAAAGTTATAGGTCAGCCTGGGCTTCATGAGACACTTTCTAAAAAGAAGGAAGAGAAAAAAGAGAAGAAGGAGAAAGACAATAAAAGGAGGAGAAAGAGGAACAGAAAGACAAGACAGGCCACTCCTCTCATCTGTTTTACTTTTTTACATTTATGTATGTATTGATTGACTTGTGTGTGTGTGTGCGTGCCACCTCATGCATGTGAGTATCAGAGAGTAATTTGTAGGAGTCAGTTCTCTCCTTTTACCATGTGAATCCTAGGGATTGAAATCAGATCATCAGGCTTAGTGACAGGCACCCTTACTCGCTGAGCAATTTCTCTGGCTCTTCTTTAAAAACATTTATTTATCACTATTATTGTGTATGTGATATGTGTGTGCATATATATAAACATGTACATGCCAGAGTCCACATGTGGATGTCAAAGAACGACCTTATAACGTCCCTCCTCTCCTATTCAGACCAACTCAGATCGTCAGGTTTGCCTGGCAAGTACTTTGCCGACTGAGTCATCTTGCCAGCCTTGACTACCTCTCTGTCTTTAAAACTCCCAAAGCCCTGGCTAGTCGCTCTTCCTATCTCTTTTCTAATTTATAATCTCTTCAATAATCCAAAAAGGCACCATCCTTTCATGTGTCTAACTTTATCTCCCCAATTGTGATTTAATTTGGGTTGTTCTATGTCTGTGTTTCACAGAGAAATACTATTAGTTTGCATCCTGCCATATCCTAAGGTCCTCAGATCCCTGCCTGAAAGCAGTCCCAAATACCTTATCTAGGGAATATTATTCTTAATACCAATATCCAAGTCCCATTTCATATGAAAGTGCTTTTAAGCAATCGTCAAGGTCAATGGACATGCTAGGAAAATACACCGTGTTTCTCTCTTTGCTGGAAATGCTCCCTTCCCAGAACAATGCTTCTGGCCCCCATTATAGTCCCAGCACTAGATGAAGCCTCTGTCCATCACAATGCTTTCACAGAATATTCCACTTAAAGAAGGTTAACTAGAGAAGAAAAAGCATTACTACAAATAAAACATCCCAGAGGCAGAGAATGAAGAGCTGCTTTTAGTGCCTCAAAAAATGGCACCAAGAGCCAGACGAGATAGTATGCATCTGTAATGCCAGTGCTATGGAGACAGGAGAATGCCCAGAAGCCCAAAGCTAGCCCGGTGCACACAGCAGCAAACAACAAGAGACCCTATCTCAAAAAGCTGGAAAGTGAGAACCAACACCAAAGATTGTCTTGTGACCTCCACATGTGCACCTGCATACACACATACACACATACACACACACACACCACACACAGAGATTTTTTTTTAATAGCATCAAAGACCCTAGTCCTGGGCAGTTTCCCATTTAAATGCTAGCTGATCCTACTTTTGTTCTTGCCCAGGCATAAGATAGGTGTCATGGTTTTAGTGTTCCACCTAAGTACAACAGCCTCTGCTTGAAGAAGAAAATGTACTTTCCCAGGAAGGCCAGGAAATCCATTCTCAGGAAACTTTCTTTTGTCTCCTTGGACTCCAGGTCATGGCTTAGCTATAAAGGAGGCTAGAAAGTCTCTAGAATAGGAGATGAATTCTGCAAGTAGATGGGATGAAGACCCCATTATCCCTTGCTATGTAGGAACATGGAGGCTCTTCACAAATCCAGACCAGTTCTTGTGACAGGGAGGGAGAGAGAAGATACAGCCACTGTGAATGAACAAGAGACTCAAGGGATCCCCAGGTGTCCTGGAAGCAGTGGTTTCCTTGATTCTATAAAATTCCTCATATTCTTTCAGAAAGGATCAGAAGTTCAAGATCATCCTTGACTACATAGTGAGTTCAAGGCCAGTCTGGACTACATGAGATGCAAAGAAGGAAGGAAGGGAGGGAGAGAGGGAGAGAGGAAGGAAGGAAGGAAGGAAGGAAGGAAGGAAGGAAGGAAGGAAGGAAGGAAGGAAGGGAGGGAGGGAGGGAGGAAGGGAGGAAGGAAGGGGGGAGAGAGGGAGAGAGGGAAGGAGGAAGGGAGGGAGGAAGGAAGGAAGGAAGGGAGGAAGGGAGGAAGAGAGGGAGGGAGGGAGGGAGGGAGGGAGGGAGGGAGGGAGGGAGGGAGGAAGGGAGGGAGAGAGGAAAATACCTTGCACATACTTTCCTATCATGCAAAAAAAAAAACAAAAGATAGGTCAAGTCTAAGAAATAGCACTGACCATCAGAGCTGGTAACAAAAGGGAATGACAAGGAGTGAGACAAACTGGAAAGTCATACCTGTCTCTAAGAGAACAGTGAAGTTGCTACATAAGAATTTAGACATGGGCTTGCCAGATAATTTTGTTCTATAGAAGGCAGAAACAGATTGGGAAAGGAAACAAAGAATCTGATCAGGAGTCACACAGCTAAGAAGCAAAATAAACTGGGTTTTAAACCCCAGCTACCTGACTGCATAGCCCTTAATATTTTCATAAGATGAAACAACTCACAGAGAACATGAAGGTCTTAGTGTTATAGGTGTGGAGGAGAGTCCAGAAGATACTAGCTAAGACTGTCAGGATCTTATGTCATCAGGGACACATGACTACTAGTAGAAATAGAGACAGTTTATTAGGACATAGGAAGGCACTTCCGAGCCAGGCATAGTGGCACACACCTTTAATCCCAGCACTCGGGAGGCAGAGGCAGGTGGATCTCTGTCTGAGGCTAAAGGAAAAGAAGGAGGAGAAGGAAGAAGAAGAGGAAGAGGAAGAGAAAAAAGAGGAGGAGGAGGAAGAGGAGGAGGAGGAGGAAGAGGAAGAGAAAAAAGAGGAGGGGGGCGAGGAAAGAAGTGATCCAGTGAGAGCTTGGAAAAATTAAAGGCTCAAGGGTTCCTGGGAAACAAGTCATGATCCTTTATAGGCCATTTAAATAGTAGCTGCTTCTCCCACATTTGGAAAGCCTGGGATTTTTTTCTTTCATATATATATAGTGCATCTGTTTGTATTTGTGTATATGTGGAATGTGCATGTATACGTGTTCATGTGTATGAGTGTAGGCACACATGTAGATGCCTGAGGACAACCCTGGGCATTGGTCTTTGCCTGTCACCTTGTTTAAGGCAGGATGTCTTGTTGTTTGTAGCTTTAGAGCTGGCCCACAGGTTTCTGGGGATTGTCCAGTCTATGCCTCCCAACGAGCACTGAGTTATAGATGTATACTACATGTCTGACTTCTGTGTGGTTTCTGAGGATTCAATGTTTGCTGTACACTAGTACAACAAGCACGTTTACACCAAGCAAAATTCCCAGTGTCTTTTCTTTTTGTCTTTTCTATTCTTTCTTTTTATCTTTAATTTCTTCCCTTTCTTCTTTTTCTTTTATCTCCTTTTATATTTTTCAGATAGAGGCTCATGTATCTCTGACTGGCGTAAGCTGACTATGTAGCTCAGAGTGACTTTGAACTTCTTATCCTCCAACTCCCACTTCCCATGTGTTGAGATTGCAGCGTGCACCACTGTGCCAGTTTATGCAGTGCTGGAGACCGAGCATGGGCCCTCGTGAACAGTAGGTAGTCGAGTACTTTGCCAACTAAGCTACATCCCAAGTCCAAATTGCAGGGACTTTGTGTGTATACTTTGTCCCTTGCATGTAGTCCTGGTGGGGAGGAGCTGGAAGTTTTTCAGCCAACTGGCTTCTTCTGCATGTTAATCTTGATCCCTTGATCCCTGCCCTCCTGTCACACCAGGACAGCAAGTACTAAGGCAGACCCACAAGACAGGGCACTAAGCAAGCCCACCTCCTTCTACCAGGTAGCACCTAGCCTCCTTCTACCAGGTAGCACCTAGCCCAGGGCCTCTCCAGACTACCCTTGGTCAAACACCTGCCATGTGAGAGTGTGGCCAGAGCTCATCTTCACCTTCCAGGACAGGAACCCTTCCAGGTGGTACCTGTCTGCCTTTAATTGCGTGGTCCTGGAAAGATCCAAGGTCAGGCACTACTGTGATTCAGCCTAGAAGAAGGAGGGCTTGCACAAGATGGGCTCTGAAGGCCACATACAATGTGCACTTTGGGCATCAACACATTTTAACATGAGCCTAATTGCAGTTGTTCGTTTACTTCCTTGAATTTTTTTTTACAAAGTTTCATGAACCCCAGCTGACCTTGAACTTGAACTTGCTCTGTAGTCAAGAATGATCTTGAACTAATCTTTGTTTCAACCTTCGAAGTGCTGGGAGTCCAGGTGTGTACTACCACATCCAGCTTATGCAGTGCTAGAGATGGAACCCAGGGCTTTGTGCATGCTAGGAAAGCCCTCTACCAACTGAGCTATAGCCTCAGTTGGTCAGAGAAACCATATGGCCTGTGCAACCGACCCTAAGTCAGAGCCAGCAAAACACTGCTCATATTTAGACTGGTGTGAGGACACAGCTCAGGATGTGCATCCTGGCTTAGCTTCTCACAGTCCTAACCACCTCAGGGATCCTCCAGGGATCATTTAGCCCATGGACTAAGGTTATAAGGAGCTAGTCCAGAACCCTTTGAGGAAAGGTTTCAGATGCTTAGGCTGCTTTCACACAGCTTGAACACCATAGAAGGTCATAAGCGCTCTTCGCTTCATACGTGTGTTTTTATGCTCCAAACAGAAGCAGATCAGACAAGGTGTTGGGGCAATGTTCTGTTGATTGCAAGTCCTTCCAGATAACATCTTCAGATAATACTGAAGTAAGCAACCCAGCATGCAATCTGCTGAAATCATTGTTGCTGGGAAGCCGGGGGCTACAGAAAAGAAGAAAAAGCTCTCTACCCCAGCAAACTTGCAAGGCTGGCTGGCTGCAGGGACTTCCCAGCTCAGCCTGGAAGCCTTTGTGTGGAGCTCATTGTTACACTGGGCAGCTCCTCTGCAAAGGAATCCTTGTCAGGATTCCAGTGTCTGTTCAAAGCGTTATCAGCGGCTATTGTTTTGATGTTTCTCCTTTCAGAGGGCACGGACCCCTCTTTTGTGTCACCCATTCATGAAAATATGCTGGCCCCTTTTCCCCGGACTCTGGGATAATTTGCCATTTATGAAATGTTCTCTCTTTAAACAGCCTGTGCGAATCCCAAGTTAAGCATTTGAAGTTCATGACCCCTTCTTCCCAGATCTCTTTCTCTCACAGTTTGCTGAGCTGTAAGGCAGGAAAACCCCCCTGTGAACCGAGATCCAGGTTTCCCCATTTTTCTTCTCCTCCCAAATAAGCAGTGTCTGTTAGAACAAAAAGACCCACGGGTTTCACTCCTCTCCTGCACCCGTGCCCAACCCCACTCTCCTCCTTTCTCTTATTAAGGAAAGGAGGCACGCCATCCAGGATATGCCTGTGTGGACAGTGATCTCCAGCAATAAATTACTTCCTCAGTCGGTGACTTTTATGGGTCAGAGAAACCATATGGCCTGTGCAACTGACTCCAAGTCGGACCCAGCAAAGCACTGCTTGTATTAAGAGACGGTGTGAGGATGCAGCTCAGTGAGTAAGAGCTTGCCCTGCAAGCATTGACTTCCACCCCCAGAAACCATGTCAGTCTAGGGTAATTCCAACACTGGGGTGGCAGAGATAGGTGGATCTCTGGGGATCCACGGCCAGCCAGCTTAGTCTGTTTGCTGTATTCCAGGACAGTGAGTGAGAGATCATGTCTCAAAGAAAAAGAAAACCAAGGTGGACAGCTCCTGAGGAATGACACCTGAGGTTCATCCTGTCCTCCACATGCACACGTGTGTGCATGCACAGACACCTGTACCAGCTCACATACAAACACACATGTACACGCGTATACACACACACAGAGACTGTGGTTGTCGTTCCTCCACACTCCTGATGCATGCACTTCACCCTCAGTGACCTAGCTCTTTTCCTGCCTTGATCTGTGACCACTCTCTTCAGGTTTATTGGCTCCCCAGCTTGACTGAGCCTCCGTGGTCTTTCCTCTGTCATTGTGATGGGGACAGCCCAGTGCAGGGAATGCTTCTTTGGACATCTGTCACACTGACAGATGCACTTCTCATCCTTATCTCACCCTTTCTCATCTTGGCAACAGGAATTCTGTAAGGTAGGTTGCCTCTTTTGCAAAGTTACCAAATTAGACAAGAAAGATCCTTTTGTCCCTACTTCTACTGCTGCACTGTGGGGGCCTGAGGACCACCCCTGTGTGATACAATACTAATTAGGCCATCACTCCCCAGTATGCTGCTCCCCATAGCTGCAGCGTCTCCCACAGGATACACTGATACCCGCCTCCCCATCAATACACAGCACTCAGTAGAGGGATGGCCCAAGAGGTCCCCGAAGCTGGATTAAACGCTTCTACCTCACTGTCAAGTGGAGAGAAGAGCTGAAAATAATTTAACTGGCATTTAATTTGAAACATCCCCACAGTAAGGCCAGGTGTGGTCCCATATGACTGTAATCCCAATCACATTAAAATAAAACTGAATTGGGACTGGAGAGATGGCTCAGTGATTAAGAATACACACTGTTATCAATTAGCAATAAAGAAAATGTTCCACAGACATGGTCAGAGGCCAGGCGAAGGTACTTCCTCACTTGAGATTCCCTCTTCCCAGGTATGTATGGACTTGTGTCATGTTGACAAAAACTTGATGGGGGATTGTCTTGATTTTTAAGTGGTGCTGCTGTGGGTGGCACCATTCCCTGTACAGGCGGTCCTTATTAGAAAGCTAGCGAAGCATGAGCCTGAGAACCAGTAAGCAGTGTTCATCCATGGTTTCTGCTTCAAGTTCCTGCTTGAGTTCCTGCTTTGACTCATCATCCCTCAATGATGAACTGGAACCTATAAGCGGAAAATAAAACAAATAAACAAAACAAAAAAACCTTCCTCCCCTAAATTTGATTTTAATTAGAGTATTTTATCACAGCAACAGAAATGAAACTAGAATACTTACATATATGTATATTTGAAAATTCCTATTTAGACTTGGGTCCCATCTCCAAGACAGCTCATTATGTGTATGTAAATATTAAGAAATAAAACCTCCAAAATCTGAACTTCTTCTTCTTCCCAGCATTTCCATTAAGAGATACTCAAGGGACTGATTCAGTTCATAGAGTGTTTACTTAGCTTGCATGAAGTCCTGGGTTTGATTCTCAGCACCACACAAATCAAACATGATAACGCATGCCCATAAATCCTAGAATTTGGGAGGCAGGAGAGAGCTATGTGAGACTTTATCTTAAAAAAAAAAAAATTTTTTTTTAAAGTCATTCAACTTGTACTAGTATTTTACTCCTCTTACAGATAAGGAAACTGAGGAAGAGAGTAACATTTTGGAGTCATACCTGTCCTGTTCATTATTTTGCCATAGGGTTCTCCTGTATAATAGGGCAGTAGCACAGTGAGCAATTCGAATGGTCTAGTCATATGAGGTTTGATTCAATATTTTCAAGGCCACGGCTAGGGATATAGTTCAATTGGTAGAGCGCTTGCTCAGAACTGCATAGATGGTGCAACAGGTCTGTAATCCCAGCACTGGAGAGCAGGAAGCAGGAAGATCAGAAGTTCAAGGTCCTCCTCAGCTACATAGAAAGTTCAAGACCAGCCCAGGAAACATGAGGACCTTCCCCATCTTTCTCTCTCTATAGATAGATAGATAGATAGATAGATAGATAGATAGATAGATGATAGATAGATATAGATATAGATATAGATATAGATATGTACACACACACACACACAACAACAACACACAGGTTTGCCTTCTCTGCATGCCTTAATGATTGTACTATGATGAGTGAGAACAGAGCCCTTCCCTCATCCCCTTTGCAGCAGTGTGATTGATGCTACCACAGGCTTAGATTTACACTTGGTATGTAATGGGACAACCCATTATAAAGGGCTGAAAAATGGCCTCAGAATAGATAACATGTACCCCACATATATGTAAAGTCAATATGAGATAGGCCAACTATATTGCTGAGCTTGTTCATAATTTGATCCCTAGTCTCCAGCATAGTTTTGACATATAGTATACATTAGTTGAATAAACTAGTCTTATATTTATACAATATTCAATATAGCATTCATATATTTAAAATGTGGCATCAACCTGCTTAGCACTAAGTACACATAGAAGGTATTATATTAAGCATAAGATGGTATTGTATCCAAGACTCTCTTGTCTGCAAATGATAGAAATTGAGGTCAAACCAGATAAAGATAAAAGAAAAGGAAAGTGAAGGGAGAAATTGGAGCATGTAAACTAAAAAGTTCAGAGGTGAACTTCAGGTAGAACTATGTTAAGAGGCTTCACCAAAGGCGTCAAGACTGTTTAAAGGAATGCAGTGTTCCATAGGTGCTTTCATGTAGTGGTGAACATGTTCTAGGTTGTAACATCCTACAGCCCATAGAGAGAAAGCAAGCAAAGCCTCATTCTCTTGGCTGTCGCTCAAGTCATGGGAAGAACTCAGGTTATGCAAGTTGAAACCTGATGTCCACTCCTGAGCTGATCTCAGAGTCTAGGGGAGCCCAGCTCTGATTAGATGGGGTGGTTATGTACCCTTCTCTACAAGAGAAGAGTTAGGTTGGTTGCTTTGTTTCTCACACTAAGGGGACAGGTTTCTTGTGAGAAAGGAAGGCTCAGATGTTAGAGGAAACAGGCACAAGGCACCAGTGCTAGCTACTCCAGCTTTCCCTGCCTGTGCTTTGGGACTCCAGGGATAAGAGTCAGAGCCTGGAGGTTCCTCCCATCTGTCTGTTCCTCCTTCAGTCTGTGTCAGGAGCTTGCTGAGCACGCACTCCTGAGGAATTAAACATCTTCCTTGTCACCTCCAGTCCATAGACCCAGCCCTACGGACTTCTAGTGGGGTCCCTCCCTAGGTTTGCTGTGCAGTTGCACAGGAGATGGAAGGACCACCTTTCCAACCCAGGACCTTGCTCTCTACCTCACAGGGTCACCTGTCCCACTCCTTTGTGCTCCATTTCCCCGAGGCTCACTCTGGGTACATGTTGTCTATTCTGAGGCCATTTTTCAGCTCTTTATAATGGGCTGTCCCATTACATACCAAGTGTAAATCTAAGCCTGTGGTAGCATCAATCACACTGCTGCAAATGGGATGAGGGATGGGTTCTGTTCTCACTCATCATCGCAAAATCAGTAACGCGTGCAGAGAAGGCAGCCCCATTTACGAGAAGCCGTGATCTGTAACAGACTAAATGACAGGTTTTGAATGTGTGTGTGGGGCTGCTAGGGAGGGGAGCAGAGGCCCTGGGAGTTCAGTGTAACACTTGGTCCTCTTCCCTCTTCTAACAACCACATTAACACTTGGTAGCTCAGTTGCATAACTTTAGTAGACAAGGCAAGGTTTAACTTTATGTGCAGCAATACAAGAGCCTGATTTCCATATCTCTGATGTGATCTCTGATAAACAACCTGGTAAATCATTTATCAAAGTTTGTAATAACGGCCAGAGAGCTCAAAAGGATGCTATGTGGTGGCCTATCCAGAGTCTGCAGCCTAGCAGCAGCCTCCCTGTGGAATTCAGCTCAAAGACGATTTTATTGGGTTCTACTCAGCTTTACAATAAGGAAAACTCACTTTCAAAAAAAGTCCAAACTTCTAAGGGCTGAGGAGACAGCTTAGTACGTAAAGTTCGTTGTTTTGCAAATGGGGGAGCATGAGTTCAATCTCTAAAACCCATATAACAAAAGCCAGGTGTAGTGACGCACCCTTGTAAAACAAAACAAGACAGGCATAGTGGTGCACACATCTAGAATCCTAGTGCTTGGGAAATGGAGAGAGGTGGGTCTTTGGTCTCTGACAGTCAGAAGAGCCAAATTGGTGAGCTCCAGGCCAGTGAGAAACCCAGTTTTAAAACATCTAAAGAATAACATGTGACATTGTCATCTGGCCTACACACACACACACACACACACACACATACACACACGCACACACACAGGCACACTCATACCCAAAAGTTAAACCTAGACTTCTACTCATCTTAATATACAGAAGATCCTAACAAATGAGTCCCCTAGTCCAACATGGTAGCCATCAGCTGCTATTGAAGCTAAAACTGCTGCCAGAGTTCCTCAGAGTCCTCACCTTCTTCCCCATATCCTCCACTGAGGACACTCACATCCCCCTACAAGCATTTACACGTGCGAATTGCTCTGCCCAAGTCAAAAAGTACTGTCTGGAGGTACTCCAAAAACATTTGAAACAATAAGACTCATACTATACTAAAGTCTGTAGAGATAGTGAAAGCCAGGGCTAGATAGAGATGGCTCCATCCATAGAATGCTTGCTGCATGAGTGTGAGGACCTAAGCTCAGTCTCCAGCACTCACATCAAAAGCAGAGTACGGTGATGTGCATCTGAAATCCCAGCCTGGGGAGACGGCAATGGACAGTCTCTAGGGCTTATGGCCAGCCAGCCTAGACTAACTGGTGAGCTCCAGGATCAGTGAGAGACCCAGACTCAGAAGACAAGGTAGAGAAGAACTAAGCTAGCCATCTGATACGGTCTGTTCTAAAATGGTTGATCTAGGTTTCAAGTTATTGACTGACATTCTGGAATCTGAAAATCTCAGAAGACAGTATCTGTGTTTCCTTCGTGCACTCCAAGCATGTTTCTCTGAAGATTCCTGAGAAAGACTGCACGGATGGTGTGTGCCAATGCACACATTAAAAGGCTTCTATTCTTTGCACACTGCTCACTGATAACTTAGTTGGAAGATGAATCCCAGATCTGAAATCATTTCCCTTCACAATTCTGAAGGTACTGTCCCACTGGGTTTCAGCTCTCAAAGTGCCTATTGAGAATTGAAACCACTCTGATTAATGATCTTTTTTTAAGTGCTTTTGTTCTCTTCAAGATTTTCAACTCTGTCTTTGGCTCAGCTTTCTGAAAGTGTGTGATGGTGTGCATGTGGGGCTATTTCTATCCATCGTGCTGTTATGATGGGCACCTGGTGGCTTTTTCAGTCTAGAAACTCATATTTTGTCAATTCTGGGAATTTTTATTTGAATCTTCTCTTTGACCACACCCCTCTTCTGTTTTTCTCCTTTCTGAAATTCATCATACTTAGACCTCCTCTGCTGTACCTGTCATCTATCATCATTTCTCACCTATGTATCGACTTCTTTCTGGGTTTTGTGTAGTGATTAGTTTTCTTTTGTTATTGTTGGGTTTTTAAAACAGTCTCACTGTATAGTGCCAGTTGACCTTCTGCGTAGACCAGGCTGGCCTCAAACTCACAGAGATCCACCTGTCTCTGCTGCACACGTGTTAGAACTAAAATTGTCTATTACCACACCCAGCTATGGTTTTTTGTTTGGTTGTTTTATTGCATTTTTATTTATTATTTTGTGGCGGCGGTTGGGAAGAAAAGCATGTGCCAGAACACATGTGTGGATGTCAGAGGACAACTTGCAGGAGTTGTTTTTCTCCTTCTACTGTGTGGATCATTGGGATCAAACCCAGGTCATTAAGCTTGCTGGCAGGCATTTTGTTTTGTTTGTTGAGACAGGGTCTCATGTAACCAAGTCTCTCTGCAAACTAGCTCTGTAGTCAAGTATGACCTTGAACTGATCCTCCTGCCTCCACCTCCTGAGCTACCACACTGGGTTTCTGCGGTGCTGGGAATAAAACACAGAACTTTGTATATACTAGGCAAGCACTCTACCAACTGAGCTGCATCCCCAGCCCTGCTTGAGTTTTGTTTTGTTTTAAAGACAGCGTCTCCTATAGCCCAGGCTGGCCTCAAAGTTCCTACATGACTGAGGCTGGCTTCTTTTTATTCTATTTTGGGGGAGGTTTCTTCAAGTTTCCTCTATTCTCTTTCTGGTTTCCTCGTTTGTTTGTTTGTTTGTTTGTTTGTTTGTTTTTCAGAGCTTGGCCTTGAACTCAGGGCCTGTGTATGGCAGGCAAGCACTCTACTACTGAACTAAACCACTAGCCCTTGGTTTTAATTTTAATATAGCTCCCTTTTGATCTCTGTATGTTATTTTCTTAGTATTCTGTTCTCATTTCATAACTGCAATATCTTCTACTTCACAACAGTTTTCTCTCCTATGCATTTTCATCCCCCTATCTAATCTGTTTCTTCCAAAATGCTTTTTTTTCATGTTTACTTACTTTTTGTTTGGTCTTTCCTGTTAGAAACCTTCCCCAGATGTCTGATGATCCTTGGCCATCTGTTCATCTGAGGAATGGAGAAACTGAACTGCTGACTGGCACCTCTGCATGCGCCACAGGTGGGCTTGTTAATGGGAGAGTTTCACTGCATGGTGTGATCACTCTGCACCATTTGGTAGAAAACCCCAGTGTCAGTGCCTTTAAGTCCTTTTTTTTTTTTTTTCTAATAAGAGTTGGATTCTACAAGAGAAGACTTCACCAACCTTCTGCTAAAGGACCTTGGCCTGGCTGTCATTTTTCTTGGGAAAGTGGGGAGGAATCCAGCATGGACACATTTACCCGGTGTCCCCTTCCTGTGCAGACTCAGTTGGTCCTGATGCCATCACCAAAGACTGGAGCTCCAGTCTTCTGCAGGAGTGCCTGGCTCTTCTCTACAGAGAAGAGAAGATTTAGAAAGCCAACTAATTTTCAACAAACGCATGACCTTCTTTTGTGTATGGTCTGTGTATGGGTGGGCATGTGTGAAACTGTCCTTCCTCAGGCAATGCCCACTCTTTAAAATAGGGTCTCTCACTAGCCTGGAACTCACCAAGTAGATTAGGCTGGCTGACCAGCAAGCTCCAGGGATCCTCCTGTCTTTGCCACCCCTCCACGTCCCCAATGCTGGGATTACAAAAGCAACCATCACAGTTAGCTTTTTTTTCTTTTTTTTAAATGTGGGTTCCAGAGATCCAATTCAGGTCCTCATGCTTTCAAGGCTAGCACTTTACCAACAGAGCCATCTCTTCAGCCCTCCTCTTCTTTATCTTCTGTTTCCTTCATCTGCATACAAGCAGACCTGCTCAGTTCTAGATTTGCCTGACACCATTGACGCCTGGACTTAGTATATTAAAATTAAGCCAGGGCTGTTCTCAGCTTTCCCTGACGCCTGCTTTCCTTTCTCCCACCTTGGCTTCCAGCTCCCACCCTTTTTGTGATCTTTTTTCCCCATAACTGTTAGTACTGACTTTGTTTATTTGTTTGTTCTAGACAGGGTCTCACTATGTAGTAGATGCTGGCCAAGAGCTCACTGTGTAAACCAGGCTGCCTTCTAACTTGTGGCAATCCACTCGCCTCTGCCTCCTGAGTGTAGTATTCCCTTTTTAAAGATTCTTATTGAGCAGTATAAGGAGCTGATTTTGATCTCAAGAACCCAGGTAAAAATAAAAAGGGAGGTGTCATGGTACACACTTCTAATTCCAGCACTGAAGACAGGAGGACGCCTGGAGCTCACGGGACAGCCAGCCCAGCTTACTTGATTCGTTCCAGGCCAATGAGAAGCACTTCTCAAAAAAAGAAAATAAAAGATAGATGGCTCCTGAGGAACAAACCTGAAGTGGTCCTCTGACCTTCACATGCACACTTGCCTACACACACATGTGCACATGCACACTGGTTCCTTATTGGCATTCTGTAAGGTGTCAGCTTTCACAAGGAACAAATAAGTGATTTCAGTCTCACATCTGTGTGCATCTGTCCCCATCCTGTGTCTACTTATTTGTTTATGTCAGTCTTACTTGACTAGAATGTGAGCTCCTATGGGGGAGAGACACAATATTTCACTACCTTCAGTACTGTAAGAGTGCCTCTGCCACATGGGGAATGGTCAATAGTCGGTGACAAATAAAAGAATAAATGTAAGAAGGAAGGAAGTCTCCTCCAGCTCTATTTCTGCTTTGTAAACACTTTACTCTTCCTTTCCCAAGTTCATGATCACAAGCCTACTTATGAACTAAGTTCCTTAGATGCTAAAGACATCCCACCTCACTGTTTCCCGTCTTTATTTTTTCCTGGTGGCTGATTTATCTTCCTGAACTGCTTCTAACTTTCCTTTCTCTTTCTATTGTTGGCTTTGTCTTCAGGCTTGTTTTCCACAAAGGAGGTGTATTTGTAGGAGCTGTGCGAATGCAAGGGGGAGGGACTTCTTACCTAGATTCTCTGGAAAAAAATATAATTTAACTCTAAAAATATATCAAGGGTCAAGGAAGTTGGAGAGATGGTTCACTGGTTAGGACTCCTTGCTGCTAGTCCAGACGACTGAGATTCAGATTCCCAGTGCTCATGCAGGGCACCTCATAACTGACTGTAAATCTAGCTCCAGAGGATCTGATGCTTTTGGACATGGACACACATACACTAACACACACACATACACACACTTACACCCTTAATTTTTTTTTAAATCAAGATTCTTGTGACTGAAAATGTAACTCAGTTGAAAGAGTGCTTACCTATCATGCATGAAGCTCTGGGTTCCATTCCCATCACCACATAAACTGGGCATGGTGGTACGTCCTTATGATGTCAGCACTTGGGAGATAGAAACAGGAAGATCACTGAAAGTTCAAGGCAAGCCTGGTCTACAGCCTCATGTGTGTGTGTGTGTGTGTGGACACACATGTATTCAGAGTCCAGAGGACAATCTCAGGTGTCATGCCTTTTTCATTTTTCAATTTTTAAAAATTTATTTTTATTTTATGTATAATGAATGCTTCGCCTAGATGAACTGGAGTTACGGAGTCTCTTAACTAGCCTGGAGCTTGCCAAGTAGGCAGGCCGCCTGGTCAGTACATTCCAAGGACCTACCCTGCCTCTGTCTGCCCGGTGCTAGAATTTGCAAACTCTTGCCCAGCTTTTCATGTGGGTTCTGGGAGTTGAACTGATTCTCATCCTTGCACAGCAAGCACTTTACTGACTCAGCCATCTCCCCGACCCAAAAAATCAAAGTTGTTATTGAGACTCTCATTCAAGTTAGGTATGGGATAGGAAAAAACAAACAAACAACAAATTCTCAGAGTACCAGGAGTAGGTGAGTTAATTAGAGATCTAGGCATTTGGCGAGCTTAACAGGAGATCAAGAACTAAGCCTCTAGACAAAGAAAAGCCAAATTCACACTCATGTTGCTTCCTCTTCCTGTCCTTCCAAGTCCACCTCCTCTCCTACTGGCTTAGTAAAATCCAGATGAGACTGGAAAGGGAGAAATTCATTCATTTTTTGTCTTTCCTTAAGGAAACATTTATTATTCCTAGTACATTCCTGCACTGGATGAACAAATTATACCCACTTTCATAAATCTAAAGTTCAATGGGAGATGCAACCCACAAACCAATAAATGAAGAAAATACATATCTAGAAGTGCTCGCAAACATTATAAGGGAAGTGAGTGGGATCTAGAACTAGGTTAGCAGGTCTCTTCCTTAGGTGAGGTGGGCAGGGATGTTTCCTCTGCAAAGTGCCTTGGACAAACTTATTTGGGGTTACATTCCAAATATTCATGTTCTGTTTTTCTGCCAAAAGCACACTTTTTAAATTTTATTTATTTGTTTGTTTATTTGTTGGAGACTGGGTCTCATGTAGCCCAGTCTGGCCTCCAAATCACTGTGTAGCCAAGGATGACCTAGAATTTCTGATCCTTCTGCTTCCACCTCCTAAGGATTGGGATTATAAACATGTACCGCCACACCCTGTTTTTGCAGAGCTGGAGATTAAAACCAGGGCTTCCTGCATATTAGTCAAGCATTCTACATTCTCACCCTGTAGAAGCTTTCATTATTCTTTGAGAATTAACCCTTCCCCCATATGAAGCCTTGTATACAACTGCATACTCCTCAGGAGAGAAGGCTCTGATTGGCCAAAACAAACCTAACCCCACTGTCTTGCAGTTAGTTATCTTGCTCCCAAAGGGTTCAGACACGGACATAAGACGAATTAAAGCCAATGAGAGAGCTGGAAAGATAATCAGTAAAGAGCTTACCATGCATACATGAGGACCTGTGTTCAAGCCCTAGAGCCCATGTTTGTTTATTTATTTGTTTAAAGCCAGGAAAGGCAGCACACACTTGTTATCCCAGCACTGGGGAGGTAGAGACAGGAGGGTCCCTGGGGTCACTAGCCAGCCAGAGTAGCCTACTCAGTAAGTTCCAGGCCGATAAGAAACCCTTCCTCAAAAAATAAGGTGTATAGCTCCTGAGGGATGACATCCAAGACCACCCTCTGCTTCCATATGCACACACATACACGCATACCCACAGTACATATGCACTGCAGCATGAACACACATACAAAAGGCCAATGAGAGAATAAATTCATGGACTTCAGAAGCCGTTGCCATCGGAATCAGTTTTGTTCTGCTGGAGATTATAATGAGAGGATACAGCCCTGAGTGTGATAGCAGCTCTTTTACCATGAGAAAAGACTCCATGCTGCACAGAAGATGAGAGAAGGGGGTACTCAGAGACATGGATCAAACCTTCCTGGAAGCCAGTACCATATCAAGACTCTTAATACAGAAATCATTAATATTTAGGGTATTTCAAGTGGAAATTTCTCACTTTCAGTCAAAACAAAATAATCACGATGGCTAAAGAAATGACATTTCGGGTAAAGCCTGAGAAAGAGAAAACCTGGATATAAGAGGAAGTAGGGACATTCTGGCCCTGAAAGTCAGCCCTGAGAACTTCTGCAGAGAAAAGTCTTAGTGTCAAGGAACTGAGAAGAGGCCCCTGTGTGGAAGCCTGGGAAGACAGTGAGCTGAGGCCAGATTGGCAGGCAGAGGCCTGATCTTGCTTTGTAGGTCCTGGGAAGGAATGTGGGTATCTAAAAGTCTTAATTTCTCTTCCTGTTGCTGTGATAAAATACCCCCACAAAAGCATGGAAAAGTTCACTTTGGTTCACGGTTCAAGGTCCAGTCCATCATAAGGAGAAGTCAAGGCAACAGGAGCTTGAAGCAGGAAAGTCAGTAACGGATGCTTCCTGCTGCTCAGCTCCCTTTCCCACTTATACAGTCCAGGATCCCAGCCAGGAAATAGCGCCACCCATAGTGGATGGGTCTTCCCACCTGAATTAGCATAATCAAGATAATCTCCCACAGGCTTGCCCAGAGGCCCATCTAACATGAGAGTATAGATTCTGCTAAATTGGTGGTTAACACTAACCATCACATGGGTTTTATTCCTTTTTTCTTTCTTTGTGTGAGGGGGAGAGGGGCATGTATGCACCTGTATGTGGAGACCGGAAGTCAGTCTAGTCACTCACTAAACCTAGAGCTACTGAGGACCAATAAGATCTCCAGATCTTCTGGTCTCTACCTCCCCAGCACTGGGATTATAGGCATGTACTGTCACACTCAGTTTTAGACGAATGCTAGGGTTCAAATTCAGGTTCTCATGCTTGCACAGAAGCACTCTACCAACTGAACCCTCTCTCCATCCCTGTTTGAGTCTTATTCTAAAGGAACAGAAGGTCTCATACCAAATCACCTTTCATAACAATTTGGTTAAAACAGAGAATGAACTATGGTTGTCTAAGCAAGAGAAAGCTATTTGAATAAGATTGTGATACTAGGCATGGAGCTTGACAAGAATCAATATGGCTTTATAGTCATTTCTTTCATTTATTTTTGGTTTTATTGATGGTGGTAGTTGATTGGTTGGGGTTTTTGCTGTTGTTTGGTTTTGTTTGTTTGTTTTCAAGACAGTCTTGTGTAGCCCAGGCTGGCCTTAAACTCTACATAACCAAGGATGACCTTGAACTCCTGATCATCTGGCCTCTACCTCCCAAATGCTGGGATTACAGGTTTGCGTCACCATACCTGGTTTATGCAGTACTAAACATGGAACCCAGGGCCTTGCGTATACTAGCCAAGCACTCTGTCAAGGGAGCTACATTCCCAGCCCAGTTTACACACTTCTCTAGACTTTAAATTACCCATCTGCATAATGAAGCCATTAGATTTACAGATCTCTATTGCCTTTCCATTTTAATGTTTCTTTCCTGGTTCTCAAAGGAAGCAGATTAATAGGAAAGGGAAAGATGAAAAGTGAGAAGTCCAGTTCTGACCAAAAGGAAGAAAGGAAAATGGGGCAGAAAAGACAGCAATGGGCTCAAATTGAGATCCTTGGACCCTGGGGTCATCCCAAATAATACTTGGTTATAGGATACAGATTTTTTTGTCCTGGCTACATATATTATCATTTTCATTTTATTTGTGGTTTTAGTTGTTGATATTATAAATATTCCTAATTTATAAAAATGTACCAATATCAGTAGTTCAAAATGGTCATGATAAAAATAATCATGTAGATACCATACCCCAGGAAGACATCTAAACTGCAAAGAGAAACAGACTCAAGGATAGATGAAAGTATACTAGGCAGGTACTCTACCAACCAACCAAAATTTCCAGTCTCTTCTTCAAGACCATTCTAAAAAAATCTTTACCATGATAAAATACTCATGCCATACACATATGTTTGTGATTCACTTACAGTATATAAGCCAATAATTTTGTTACATTACATTATTGATTTTTTTAATTATGATAAAATGTAAAACACAAATAACATAGTTTTTCTATTTAACCACTTTCATGCATGCAGTTCTGGGGCATAACCTCTGTTTACAGGGCTAGGCCACCATCACTACTATCTTCAAGGTTCATTTTTTTTTCAAAACTAAGGTATAATTTACCTGATTGTGGATCACTGAAAATCCATGCTCTAAGTGAAAATGTTTTTCACTTGGCAAACACTTATTCTGTGAACCTCCTGTGAAGGGCTGAAGGACATTGGCATCAGATTTGACAAACCACCTCTGTGTATTGCTAGTGACCTTATGAGGGCCTGTCTGCACACCAGCCTATTCACAGCTTCCCTCGAAGGGACCAGCTAGCTGTCAGCAACTCACCTTTTGATCTTGCTTTTGTTTTAAAAGTCATCCCGGTGAAGTAGTCTTTCAGATGCAGTTGCGATACAGGATATTTATTGGGAAACAAGCTTCCGATTAACAGTTGTTGAAGACAGTAAAAGGAAGCAAGAGGGTGGAGGATAGAAAAATATTTCAGCAAATGATAGCACCAAGTTCTGGAGAGATGGCTCAGCAGTTAAGAGCCTGTACTGCTCTTGTTGAAGACCTAGCTGGGTTCCCAGCATGTCAGATGATTCACAACCAACTATAACTCCAACTAAAGAGGAGCTGATGTCCTCTTCTGGACTCTGTAGGTACCTGTATTTACACACATATACCCACACCACACAGACACACATATACACATAATTTAAAATGTCTTTTAAAAAATGATAGCAGAAAAATCCCCAAATCAAGTGAAAAAGATGTCCATCCAGGTACAAGGAGCATTTAGAACACCAAATAGACAAGACCAGAAAAGAACATCCTCATATCATAGTATAATTGAAATACTAAATACACAGAGCAAAAGGAAAACATATTGAGAGTTGCAGAAGAGAAACACCAAGTCACATATGCAAGCAAACCCATCAGAATAACCCGATTTCTCAAAAGAAACTTTAAAAGCAAGGAGGGCTTGGAATGATGTTTCAAGCACTGAAAGGTAACAACTGCCAACTCAGAATATTATACCCAGCAAAACTACATCATAATTAAAAGATAAAGAATAATTTTCCATGATAAGGTTGGGCAGACAGAAAAACAAGACTGAGAGAAGCTGAGCCATGTACAACCCAACGAACTCCTCAGACAACCTTGTTCCCTCCTCCCCACAAGCTATGATGGCAGGGAGAACTCTTTAAACCTTTATGTGATCTCGTTAGTCAATCATTGAATGTAGACTGTCCCATTGGTAAGGACATTTCCTCAGGGAGGAGTGCTGAAAGTCATCTTACTAGTGGTTTTCCCAACAGCAAGAGGAATTCGACCTTCAGTCCTCAGGGACGATATGGGAAGTGCTTCACTTCCCAGCCCACTTCTTTCATTGCCTTTCTTGGATCTCTTTCCTTTCATGTGCTCTAAGATCAGCTTCTATGACATTCCTGAGAGGCTCAGGAAAAGAAGGTCATCAAGATGATCAATTGCCCCTGTAACTGCAGGAGGTCTCTAGGAAGTAACCGATACCCATCATTTCCCATCTCTACAATTTGATCTAGATTCCTCTCTGTGGCAAAACTGTTTCCTCCTGGAATGACATGACCTTAGCTATCACAAAGGAGTACAGCTGTGGCAACCTACAGTCATAGTAATGAAATAAGCAGAACACAACTTGTATTAACTTTCCCTGGGGTAGGAAAAGTTTTTATCCCACATAGAGCACAAATGAAAGACTAAAGCAATGATTCTTCCAAAGTCTAACTTGGAATTTATTGGGATTACTTAAAAGAGTATGGGTGAGAGGTTACTGACAGGAGCATTAGTGACCCCAAACAAGTGCATAGCCACAAAATCTCACCCCATCATAGATAATCATCGTGGAAGCTGCATCACGGAGTCCTTTTCAGTCAACTTCCCTTTCCTATATACTCCAGAATCTCCCTAGATTTTTGCAACTGGGGGAGTGTCTCAGTTACTCTTCCTATTGCTGTGATAAAAGACCTTGAAAAAAGAGCTTAGAACAGCTAGTCATATTATATCTACAATCAAGAAGCAGAAAATGATGAATGCATGTATGCTGCTCACCTCTTTCCCCATTTATACAGTTCAAGTTACCACCCAGATCCCATGTACTTCCAGTCTGAGATGAGGCCAACAACGATATGTTAGGACTCCAGTTATCAATGTCACTCTTCCCTCAGTCCAATAGTCCTGGAAAAGATTGGGTCTTCTACTTTTCCCCCATATAAAGTTGGCAGAGTGAATGATCTTGTGTCCCCTGGGAATCTCAACTCTCTTTCAATTGATGGATTTTCAGACTAAAAACTAACTCAGGTTCAGAACTTGGACAAGGGATCCTCTAGCTAAGATTTCTCCCTACTGTTCTTGACCTATTTTGTTCCTAAGGACGTTAAAGTCCATCAACTACTTCTACAACAGTCTGTGTTAGACCCTCTTGCAGGCCATTTAAGCTTATTCTTCACGACAGTCATTTCATCTGTCTGTCTCCTAACAGGTGAATGTTGCCACCTGGTCTCTACTGCTGGGGATTCTGTGCTCCCCGTTGCCATCTGTGAACTTAGCTCTGTATAGCATCTCTGACTGTCAGAGCACAGGCACCCACTGAAATTCCTTCTCAGCTGACAGTCCCTTCTCCAGCATTTCTTTATTCCTGGGATCACTGGTGTGACCCACTGACTTTCCCATAGGACGTAGTCATCTGTGAGCTTTTCACCCTTATGTAGCGTGTCCCTCCTCACAAGCCCTCTTTGCTGAGCTATTTCCATGATTCCTCTTTTACCATCTCCATAGAAATCCTGCTCCAGGTGATGTGAATGGCCACTCTTTCCATGTTTCTAGGGCCATCGTAGAAAAGTCTACACTATTTTCTGAAGGTCTTCCCATGGGTATTAAAACCCTGTATCTAAGGAGATATGTCCCTGTCACATCAATAACTCCCTTTCATTAAGTTAATAATCTGTCTTCCTTAGTCACACATCCTTATAATACAGTCCTCTCCTGAGCCCTATTTGTACAAGCTGGACAGGTCCTGAGAAATTCCTTCTAAGCTTAAGTTTTTCCTTCCCAGGCAAACCCAGCATGCCATCAGCCTCTGGTGGCACTTAGCCCCAGTCATTGTTCTAATAAATAGGAAAGGAGTTGAAAATCAATTCTACAGGTAAGCAACACATATGGTCTTACAGAGAAAACGTCATCTTAAGGTGAAAGGGGAACACCAGTCCTTAGCAAGGACTATAGATCCAAACAGTCTGGATGAAGCTCAGCATTCAGGGTTTTTTAACACACCAACCTAGATGTCCCCTTCCTAATTCTCAGCCTCTCATTCTTTTCCAACCCAGCAGCATGTTACTTTTCTTCTTGATGTGATGGAATATCTGATGACAGCAGCTTAAGAAAAGAAGGGTTATTTTGGTTCACAGTTTGAGGGTTTAGTTCATCATGGTGAGGAAGGCCTGGTAGCAGGAACGGGAGATAGCTGGTCACACTGCAGCCACAGTCAGGAAACAGGGACAAAATAAAGCTGGTACTTAGCTCACTTTTTCTTTGTTATTTAGTCCAGCACCCCAGCCTATGGAATGATGCTTCTCATGGGATGGGTCTCTCCACCTTAGTTAACTTAATCTAGAAACTCCCCCACAGACAAGCCCACAGACCTGTCTCTTTGGTGATTTAGATCCTGTCAAGTTGACAATATTAACCCTCACACCAAGCCTTAACGTTGTAATAGGAATGTTGTCTTCAGCCAAGGCATCTCCAGTGGTGGCTGACAACAGAAAGCACTGCCCTAGTTAGTTTTAACTGTCACCTTGACATGGCCTAGAGTTACCTGAGAAGGGAGTCTTAACTGAGGAATTTTCCAGGTCAGACTGGCCTATGGTCATGTCTGAGGGGGGTTATCCTTGACTGTTAATCGATGCAGGAGGGTCCAACCCTCTGCAGGCAGCTGCATTCCCTGGGCAGGTGGTCCTGAGCTATGTATGAAAGCGAGCTGAGTATAAGCCAGCCTGTGAGCAGCAAACACCAATCTTCCATGGTTTCTGCTTCAGGTTCCTGCTGGAGTTTCTGCTCTGACTTCCCTCATGACAGACTATAACCTGAAAGCTGAAATAAACCCTTTCCTCCCTTAGGTTGCTTTTGGTCAGTGTTTCATCACAACAACAGAATGAAACTAGAACATCTGTCTTCTAGGAGCACTCCCCCAACACCTGAGGGGAGAAATAGGATCCATTTTTCATTCCCAGAGGGGCATGAGGCCATGACCACCGACTGCTGTAAAACTCACCACAAAGGAAATAGTGAGAACTTGGAACGGTATGGCATTGCCAACACTGATAGATTGTGGCCTTCAGTCTTTTCACAAGGAGGTTTTGAAATAAGAGATGAGATGAAAAGAAATTTCCTCATGACCACATCTATGGTTTTAAGCAGCTTGCTGTAAGGTCATATCTCATGGAGATACACAGTTTGAACATCCTGCACCGGAGTGGCCGACTGAAGGAAAAGATAAAGGTATTGCGTTCTTTAAGACCGAGTCATAAGTTCAGGCTGTGGTGATGGCTCAGTCAGTAAAGTACTTGCTGTGCAAGACAAAGCCCCAGCACCCATGTAAAAAGCCAGTCATGGCAGCATGGGTCTATAGCCTCAGCAGCATGTGTGAGAAGGGAGGAGACAGGTAGATCCCTGGAGCTAGGTGGTCAGCTAGTCTAGACAAATCAATGAGCTCCATATTCAGCAGGAGACCTTGTCCCAAACAATAAGGTATAAAGGTATTGAGAAAGATACCCTGTGTCAACCTCTGACCTCCAGACATGCCCCTACATGTACACATGTACACATGCACACACACACACACACACACACACACATACACACACACACACACATAAAGACTGAACCATGGAAAAACCCCTCAAAAATGCCAAAAAAATCTTTGATTCATTGCCAGAATTTAATGCTTTTCCTCACTTATTAAAAACAAGCCTAGTATATGTTATTATATACATATACATACATACATACATATAAACACACAAAAAAGGTGTCAACAAAACATAAATAAATAATTTCAGAGACAAATGAAGCCCAAGAATAAACTGGGAACCCGTTTGCCATTACCTCCCAACATGAAGCACCCATTTGCCCCCTCTCCAGAGAGTAATAAGCTCAGCCATGGATCTGCTCGAGCAGAACACATGGTCTCCAGAGAAAGTGCTCACTATGGTTCCTGGGTCTCTATGTGACCGACCGAGCTCGACCCAGAACCAACTGTAGCTGCCTGTCCTACACCTTTATAAATGTGAGATACGATTTTCTGACAATAACAGGAAAAGAAGTAATGAAAACTGACCTGATGCAGACCCATCTGTGACTCAAGTGGGTGGTTCGAACATCACAGGGGCCCAATGGTTCCAGGCAGTGTCCTCACTGCAATAGGGCAATTGTCACTTACAGTTTTTTATTACATTTATTGTGTGTGTGTGTCTGTCTGTCTGTCTACATTCCATAGCATGTATTTGAAGGGCAAAGGACAACTTCCAGGAGTCAGTTTTCTACTTTCAACTTGTGGGTCCTCGTGATGGAACTCAGGTCATCAGGTTTGGTGGTAAGCGCCTCTACCCACTGAGCCACTTCAGCCAGACCACTCACTCAGTTGTTAACACTATGCTTTATTTATAACTTGTGAGGGATATAGTTTAGCAATCAATGTCTTGTAATTGAATTAAATTGTTAAGGAGAGTTCTCCCATTACACACCCATGCACACGCACAGAAGCAGAGTCAGAGACAGACACGCCTCCACAAATGCTTTTACTTCTTTCATATTGTGAAGGTCTATGTAAGATATGAATTTTCAGCTTCAAAGATAGTTCCTGTGGTTGAAATCAAGTTTCAAGACCACAACACTAAATTATCTGGAGCTTTATTGTTGGGCTATCGATTGATGCAATTCGTCTGTCCACTCCTATTAACTTTCTTTATTTGGTTGTCCCTAGTCCTTTAGTGCTATGTTTGTATACACTGGTCTGTTTGTTTGCTGTTTATTATTAAAATATCATCTCTCTGAGTCCATAGGCCTTGCTTGTGTACCCTTGTTTCTCCACTTCCTAAAACAGTGACAAGCTCATGGTACTCACTAAATGAGGGCTGGGGAGATGGCCCGATGGCAAGATGTGCTTACCACATGAGATGAGTACCTGAGTTCATAGCCCATGTAAAAAGCTCAGTGCAGCAGTACACACCTGTAACCCCAGCGATGGACTGGATGTACCAAAGACAGAAAGATTCTTGCAACTCACTGGCCAGCCAGTCTAGTTGAATTAGCGAGTTCCAGTTTGAGTGGGAAAGCCTGTCTCAAGAAATAAAGTGGAAAACCAATTGAGGAAAAAGACATGTGATGTCAGCCTCTGCATGGGCACACACACATGAACACCTACATGCATGAATATCTAAATGTACATGTACAAACACCTGTATACACACAGACATGTACACAGATGAACACATACATGAATTCCTACACACACACACACATTTTTAAAAAGTAAATGAATGAAGCCTGTACTTACAAAAGCACACTGATCCTTCCATCATATGAAAAAGCCAGTAAAATAGTCAGTTCAATTTTTTAAATCTTTTTGGTAGATTAAGCACAGTCTACATATTTAGCATGATATATAAAATAATATTCCGGAGAAAAAGTCTTAAGATAAAAATTCAAGGCTGAGGAGGTGGCTCAGTGGGTAAAATACTTGCTTTCCAAGCCTGAGGACCAAAGTTCAGATGCCAAGAACCTATGAAAAAAGCTACATGTGGAGATGGAGAGATGGCTCAGCAGTTAAAAGTACTGGCTGCTCTTCCAAAGGACCTGGGTTTGGTTTCCAGTATCCACATGGCAGCTAACAACTATCTTTAACTCCAGTTCCAGGAGATCTGACACCCCTCTTGTGGACTTGGTATGACACAGGTGCACTTACGTAAATTCAGGCAAAACACTTATACATGTAAAATAATAGAGAAAGAAAGAAAGGAAGGAAGGAAGGAAGGAAGGAAGGAAGGAAGGAAGAAAAGAAGGAAGGAAAGTTAGGTATGTAGTATATACATGCTTATAATCCCAAGAGTCAGGAGACTGAGACTAGAGGACCCCTCAAGTTTGCTGGCTAATCAGCCCAGCTGATTCCATGAGTTCCAGGTCTCAGTAAGAGATACTGTCTCAAAAAAGAAGGTGAATGGTACCTAAGGGATGATACCTGAGGTTGGCCTCTGGACTCTACGTGTATGCACACACACGGGCACCTGAGGACACACGGACACACATGAACACACACACAATTTATAAACCAACACACTCACAGCTGGAAGAGTCGTCTTTCATCTTCATTTCTCAGCAAAAGCAGGGAGGACCTAGAGCAGGCATTAGACATTACTGGAAACTTGTCTGATCACCTCTATTATGCTTTGGCTACCTTCGAATTTTAAAAAGCCTCCTCCCAGATGTCTTGCTAAGTCAGCCCTTTATACAATACACTATGTACTTGATTCTCAATAACAGTCCCTTTGTTCTACCCTCTCTGCCTGTCCAGTTGCAGTTATTGTCCATCCTTACTGAGACATTTCCAACCGTCTCTTAATGCTCTTCCTCACACATTTCTTAAAAGCCAGCTGTTCCATTATTACCATCCCTCGGGATCATTGACCAGGTTGGATTTGCATTTATGAGTATATAACTGGAGCTGACAAAGCCCTTACCACAATTAATAGTTCTTAGAATTTGCCTTCTTAGCACTTTATAAACAGCTACATATATCTGAGGGCAAGGCAGATTTTAATTAGTGTCACTAATAGCTAAGTAATCAGAGAGAAAATAATTAAGTGACTGCACCAGTAGAAACAAGGTGAACTTCGAGTGTGTGCAAATTCAAGGTCGCAGAAGTTTCCACGTGTCTTCGGAGTGGGCAACGAGTCTTCTGCTAGCACTGGTCAGGAGTTACCGATTTCTGAGAGACTGGCTTTCTGCATGTGCAATATCATTTTGAAACACCCGGTGCTTCCTTCCTTGCCCTTACCCCCTAGTTTTTCCGCTTATTTTAATTGTGGTCGCTCTATGTTATAGGCAAGGCAGCTGCCAGCATGGGGAAGATGTGAACAGCTCAGAGTCATGGTTTGCTGAATGTAAGCCTGCCTAATCCTTTGGTATCCTTGGATTACTGTCCCAGATCAAATTTTCCCAGCTTTCATTGTAAGAATGGGCTCCCTGCCAAGAAAGCACTCATCCCTGTTCAGGCCCACCTGGTCCTTCCTTCCCAATCTGAGCCTCTGCTGTTCGGTTCCAGAACATTAAAAGGGCTCTCAACACTCAATATTTATACAACCATTTGTGCAAGTTGAATACAAAGTCTTTACTCCATAGAGTGGCCAACCTATTTGTACAACTCTGTTCTGAGTCAGAGAAAAGAGAGTCAGAAAGACCTGGTGAAGTAACAGGAGAAAAATGCTTGCAGCCAAACTTGAGGATCTGAGTTTGATCCCCATGACCCACATGGTGAAAGGAGAGAGCCAGCTCCTGCAATTGGTCTTCTGTCCTCCACTTGGCTCACTGTGGTACACCTGTGCCTATACTAGACACACACACACACACACACAATAATTAAAAATATAGAAAAAAAGAGAACCTTTCATTATGATCAACTTCTCTTAACATGATTTAATTATACAAAATAAATATGCAGTTTATTTAATTAAGTTTAAGTAATAACCAAGATCGGATCAGAGGATTTACAGAAAAATGGTATACTTTCAAAGACTAATATCACTCTTCAGGTGACTGAATTTAGAACGCAAGTTGAAAAGCTAACCTGAAAGGGCAAAATCCTTCCTCTGCCCTACATCAATTAAAGTTTTAACCCATTTAAAAAAAATGCTCACGGCCATTTACTGCCTAATTCCTTCCTCGATCTCTTCTTAGATTTCAAAGGGAAAGGGTTCTTTGTGACTGGGAAAAAGAACAAGGGATTTGAGTTACATACACACACACACACACACACACACACACACACACCTGTCAATCATGTCTAATACTCAGAGCATGTGTAAAGTCTCTCTCTCTCTCTCTCTCTCTCTCTCTCCCTCTCTCGGCCTGGACAATACCACCTTGCCATTCCTTGCCATTCAATCTTTGCTTTCCATCCCTCTTCAACTGAACTTTAAGAACTGTAAGTAATCTGGGAAGCAGGTTCGATCAAAGAATTCCTTTTAGATTCAGGTGCACAAACTCAAGGCACTTAAGGACAAAAGGGGTCACATTCGCTGCATAGTCAACCACCTAGAATTCTTCTTGACCATTAAATATATTTAAAACCCTATGAAAATGAAAATTTTCAATGTACATTTTCCACTTTTACACAAAACATTCAAAGCTAGAATGAAAGAAGCATTCAAGAAGAATATACACTTAGGAGCAAAACACTAGGGAGATTTCTATGACACTATGATGCTCCTCTTTGTCCACCGAAGGTATGTCCCATAACAACAGCCCATGGATACCTAAAATGATGGACCATCCCAAACCCTGTATTTCCAGGGACTGTGTGTTTTCCTATACATGCATATGATATTGATGGTGCACATCTGTAATCAGAGTATTTGTGAGGTAGGAGCAGGAAGATCAGGAGTTCAAGGTCATCTTCAGGAACATAGGGAATTCAAGGCCAGTCTGGACTACATGAGATCTGTCTTAAAAATGAAGGCTGGAGAGATGGAGCTCAGTGTTAGTTCAATTCTCAGCAACCATGTCAGGCAGCACACAACCACCTATAAGTTCAGCTCCTGGGGAATCTATCAGTTCTTGTATCCACAAGCACTTGCACTCATGTGCACACACACAAACACACATATACACATAATTTTTAAAAATAGAACAAAAAGAACAATAAGTTTATAAATTAGGCACAGAAAGAAATTAACAGCAAGATTGCCAGGAGAAGGGTGAGAGAAAAGAGGAGAGGAGTCGAGGGTGCTCAGAATGCATTGACAAAGAACAAATTTAATAAACGCTGTAAGATTTAAAAATTAAGAATGATGATTAATAAAATAGAGCAATAATAACATACTGTAATGCAAGTTACGTGATTATTTGCTGTCTAAATATAACTTTGGGGTGGGGTTTTTTAATTCTGATAATTCCATACATGTATCTAATGTATTTTAGTCATTTTCACCCCTCACTCCCCTCCCACTCCCATTGAACCCTGTAGCTGAAATTCGTTCTGGGAGGCATAAACAACATCCAACCCCCTGCCCCCACTTCTTGGTCTCAATGCAAACCAAGGTACAATTTCACCAAACTGCAGTCTAGGAAACCAGTAAGTTTATTGGGCTTACTTACAGAACAATGGATGAGGGTTTACTTACAGGAATATCAGTGCTCCATCCCCGCCCCCAAGGCTGCACTGGAAAGTCTTCATCGAAGCATTGATAGTGGCTTCCCACTGATGCACAAAATGGTGAAAGAACCTCCACTTATATACCGTTAGCGACTAGAGTCAACTGATTGGTTGGGAGGGTCCCGTGACTCTCCCTGCCCCTCCTTCCTTGTGGAGCATGAGAGTAAATCAGCTTAACTGTGGCGGTCCCAGGCAAGCAACACAACCAAACTTGGGATGATGGTGTCTGTCCATGCACTGTCTGTCTGAGGACTGTCCTATGCAACAAACCCCTTATTCTCAGCAAGTCCCCCTCCACTTTCATAGCCCCAGTCTCACGGTGTTGTGTTTTTGTGGCCACTGGTTTTAATTAGGGTTGCTTACATGAGCATGGGTACGCGCTTATTTACCAGAGCACACACAACAGATAATTGGCTACACCACGGAAGAAAATAACTCCCCCTCCTCTGGGGGATATTATTTTTGTTTTCAGGTTTTTGTCTTTGAGACAATGTTTCTTGTAGCTCAGGCTGATTTCCAACTCACTAGGTAACAAGATGATCTTGAACTCCTGAGAGCATATATATTCTTTGCTCTGTGTATTGTGCCTGCAATTTTGCCACATGCTGCTAAGGCTGATATGTCCTTTCCTGCTTTAACCCTGGTCCTCCTTCCCACTTTATGAAGTATAACCTATTGGACACCTTCCAGGAGAGCCCAGCTGAGTTACACTTAGAGACTTGCATTGGATGATGTCCCTTCTCCTCAGTCAACTTCTTTAGCTCTGCCAGAAGTATGCCAACAGCATCTTCATGGGCAGATACTGCTCTCTAGTAATATATTAAGTATTAATATATACTCTTATATATAATATTCTTGAGAGAGAATCTTGTATAGCCCAAGATAGCCCTGAACTTGCTATGAAGGGTAGGATGACCTTACAGTCCTGACCCTCCTGCCTCTACCTCCTGAGTGCTGGAACTAGAGGCATACACTACACTCTGTTTATGCGGTGCTGGGGACCAAATCCACGGAAGCACTCTAGCAACTGAGCTACATCCCCAATCCTCTCCAGTAATTTTTATATTCTGCAGTCCAGACTCATTCCTAATCTATATAGCCATCACTTACTGTAGTAAGTAGCTTGATGTCACTCACTAGTCTTCATCTGTGTTTAATGCTTTCTGGTATAAGATAGTGCTGTCAATCAGAAAGCATTTTCTATTCATATTCCTCTACAAGTCAATGTCTCTTCCATCTTAAGCACTGATTAAGCACTGCAGCTGTAATTCTTGCAGTTGGAGGTGTGACAGCCAAATTGGCACAAGTGTCTTTCCCTTTCACAGCTTCACAGGTGGGGGCTCATCTCACTGTAGATTGCAGCCACCTTAGCATATGGCTTCACTAATGAAACCAAGACCTTGAAGGAAGCCCTTTAAAGCTTCTCTTTGGTGTGCCTCAGTCACCAGTAGCACTATACTTTTGTTTGGGGGTCTTTATTAATAAAATAAAAGCTACCTAACCAAGCACCATGATGTTGTGACAGTACAACCTGATAACCAAAATGGCCCTTTCTTAGTTTCTTCTGCAGTTGCTATGATAAACTACTCAAACCAAAGCAACTTAAGGGAGAAAGGGTTTGTTTGGGGCTTATAATTCCAGATTAAAGTCTGTCAAGGCATCAGGATCTCGAAGCATGTGGTTACATCAAACAGTAATCATCGAGGAAAACAACAAATGCATGCAGGCTTCTATTCAACTCCCTTCTGCACTTAGACAATCCAGGATCCCCGGCCCAGGGACTGGTCCTGCCCACAGTTAAGACTAGTCTTCCCATATCAAATAAATAATCAACCTAATTCTCCACAAGCATACCCAGAGACCAGTCTCCCGGGTGATCCTAGATACTGTCAAATTGACAACGCTGAGTCTTACAGCCCCTGAGTAACTAGTGAGTGAGCAGCATACACAGCATGTCTATGCTGAACCAGGCAGGTTCACCTCCAGGCAGGATGGAGTAAGACAATGGGCACTCATGCCCATCAACCAGCTACCATGTTTTCCCTGAATTTCCAAAGAAATCATGAGAGGCAGGCACGGTGGTACACACTGTTAATTCTAGGACTCAGGAGGCAGAGGCAGGAGAATCTCTATGAGTTCAAGACCAACCTGGCCTATAACTTATTAACTATTTATTAAGTTATTAATTTATTAATTTTAGATAGAGTCTCATGTATCCCAGGCTGTCTCAAACTCACCATTTAGCCCAGAATACCTTGAACTCCTGATCCACCTGCTGAGTGCTGGGATTAGAGGCCTGTGCCAACCAGTGCCTAGTTTATGAAGTACAAGGAACGGAATCTGGTGCTTCATGCACACTAGCTCATCTCCAGCCCAGACTAATAATTTTTAGAAAACTATGAGCCAACAGTCAGGAGATAGATTTGACTATGAGGTAGACTGCCTGCTCTCGTCTGGCAGGAAAACTTGGGTTGCTCTTGTGATTTTTATTCTCAGCACGAAGCAGTGCACTTGTCTGCTTAGAAATTAGAACACCACCTGTGTCCTTCCCAGCCTTCCATCCATTCTCTCTCAGCAGAGGATCACAGCTATGATGATGAGGGATTTCATCACACTACTCAGAACAGCAAATAATTTAAATATTTTGAATTGTTTGTTTCTGGAGGTTTCCACAGGCTATTTTCAGATCATGGACGGCACTCTGTTTCTTTTCTGTTGCTGTGTAACCAAAAGCAACTTAGGTCACAGTCCATCATGGAAGTCAGGGCAAGAACTCGAGGCAGGAAGCTGAAGGCAGGACAGCTTGCTATTCCATGCTGCAGAACCTCTGACCAGGAAGCTCACAATCCAGGAGGTAGAGCCGAAACCAGGGAGGATGCCGCTTGCTTGCTCACAGGCTTGTGCTTAGCTAGCGTTCTTAAACAGCCCAGGATCACCTGCCGAGGGACTAACACCATCCACAGTGGGCTGGGCTCTCCAGCATAAATTAACAATCAAGACAATCCACAGGCATGCCCAAAGGCCAGTCTGATCTGGGCAATAACTCAATTGACACTTCCTTCACAGGTGACTCTAGTCTGTGTCAAGTTGACGGTTAAGACAAGTTTGGATAGTTGGCTGAAAGTAACTGAAATTTTAGAAAGGGATAATATAGATAACATTTTTTTCCTTGAATCTAGAACATTCAAAGGATCAGGATAGAAGAATAGATTGTTAGTGGCCAAGAGTCTACCTTGTCTCATATTCCCCATGCCCCTACATTGCCCTTTAGAGTTGTCACAGAGAGGGAGGTGGACACCTTACCAAAGAAGCTGGAGTTCTCTCGTTTGGATTCTTAGTCTCATTAATAAAAGAATTTAAAAAACAGACCCATATAAGCTTTTTAAAGAGATGAGTGATAGAGTTAGCCCTTATCTGTAAGTTTTGAATTTATATTGTTTCATCCCGTGTACAAAATCATTTTCTCCTACAAATACTTTTTTGTTTTTTGTGTTGGGGGTTGTAAAAGAATGTTTCATCATGTTTTTTGCTTCAGTGACTTTACGATAAATTGAAAACCCTAAATTTGGGGGGGAGGTTCAGACTCAAAAGGAAACTTGAGGACAATTTTATTAAAGTTTTAAGAGAAAAACGACAGTGAAAACTACAAGTCTTAGTAGCTGTCAGGAGGGAGATGGAGAAGAAGAGATGGGAACGTCATGCCATTAACATGGAACCCAAGAAAGCAGACAGGTTCAGCAAAGGAAGTCAGCAAGAAGCCACACAGCAGACAGCCATCCATGTGGTGGAGACAAGACAGGAGACTGTGTGTGGAGGAGGGAGGGAGGGTTTCAGAGAGCAAGTGAGGAAGAAAGCCCAGTGTCAGGAAAAGCATGACCAGCTTTGGCCAGTATCCAAAATAAAAAGAGAGAAAAGAAGGTAAGGAAAAAGCTATGCTTTTCTGAGTAGCTCAGAAAAGGGGCGGATCAGGGTGCTGCGTGATGGAAGCGGCAGATCACGGTGCTGCCTGATGGGATGGAAGCTCTGGCAGCAGCTGCATGGCGGAGGCATTTCTGGGAAGAAAGGCTCCCTAAGGAAGTAGTTATTCCTCCTATCTCCTTAGCAGCCTTCAGGTAAACCAACTTTCTTGGAGAGTGGACACCTGGTGATTGATAAACTCAGCAGGATTCACTATTAAAGGGAGGGGACAATAGTACATAATGTTTTGGGTAGCTTAGAGTATCAGAGGTAGAAGTCAGATTCTGTTCTTTTGACCAAGAGGAAGCAGCTTTCACTGGAGCCTCAGCAAAACCCAGATGCATCCACCTTTGGTCATGATTATTTAAATCCTAAGAAGTAATAAAGCTGTACAAAATAAATGACAGTCCAAAGTCCACCTCATCCTCAATGGCTTCCAAGACTGTTAATCTCTAGCACAGGGAAGATACTACCCTTATCATATGCCCTTTCCAACACACACTATGAGAGCCTTGCCTTTCATTCCTCACCTTCTTCCAATCTCCCAGAAAACAGGGTAGAAAGGTCTTACAACTACTCTCTAAAGACAGCTTCCTTCTCACGTACAAAATGAGGCACCTCTCACATAAATAAAATGGTTCACATAACCAGGGCATGACCAGGGAACTTAGAGGAAAAGAGTTAGAACATGCCATGCCAGGCTAAGGATGTCGTTCAGTTCATAGAGTACTTGCCCAGCATAAAGCCCTGTTGCATTAAAAAAGCAGTTTTCTCTCTGTCTGCTATGAAGGATGGGCTTCCAAATGTGACTGACAGCCAACTAGCTAAGGAGTTAAGTGGGGGAGTTTAGCGGAAAACGCAGGGAAGGCTGGGAAGGAGAGAGGAGAGGGCAAGAGTGCCATTCTCTCTCGCGTGTTCCGGTCGGGGAAGGTCCTTATGAGAATGCGGCCCCTCCATACAACACCTCCATCTCCCTCTCTCCCCCAGGATGAATCCTTTGTAAGTAACCTGGAATAAATCAACTTTTCCAAAAGAGCATTCTCTGTCCACTCTGTCGGTTCAAACTTGGGGATGGGGTGGGACTGAAGGCCGAGCCTCACCGTGAGAAATTCATGATACAAGCCCTGAGTACAATTCCCAGCACTGCGTAAAGTGGGCATGGTGAGACATGTCTATAAGACCAGCACTCAAGAGGTAGAGACATGAGACCCTATCTCACAAAGGAGTAGAAGAGAAGGACAGAAGGAAAAAGAGAGGTGGAAGAGGAAGAGAAGGTAAAGTAAAAGAAGCAGCTGTCAAGCCACTTGACTTTAAATATACTTTCCTAAAGGCAAGGGCTCATAGTCTCATATTTTTTTATGAAGATGGGAGAGTGACATCTAACACATGTGTTCATTGATAAGAGCTGGAACTGAGCTTCCATTCATAGAAGTCTGTTTGGTTTGATATGCATGCACACTCCCAAGTTTCACTTTGCATTTCCGGGTTCACCACACCCTCAGATCCGATGCTGAAAGTCAAAGTGAAACCCCCCATGAAGAAAACCACACTGATTTTTAACCTGCTTTAATGTATTTCAAGAAACTCTGATAATCAGGTCAATTCACTCCACACTTACCTTTGGAGGTCTATAAAATACCTCCATTAAAGTCTCAACAAATTTGGCTTGCCTCAGAAATGTTTACTGATATGATACAAGGACTTTAAATAAAATCAAAAGCCTCTTTGCATACCTAAAACATTTTTTTAAAGAATTCTGCCTGAGGTGTTGGAGAGGTGGCTCAGCTCTTGCAGAAGACCCAGCACCCATGTGGCAGCTAACAACTGTCCTTCACTCTAATTCCAGGGGATCCAATACCTTATGACCTCTGAAGGCTTTGCACAACATGGGTACACTTACATGCATGCAGGCAATAACACTCATACACATAAAAATAAATACATAATTTAAAAAGAATCCTGCCTAAGAACTACAGGTATAGCTCAGTTAGAAGCATGCTTGCCCAGCATGCACAAAGTCCTGGATTCAATTCCCAACACTCCATAAACCAGGCATGGTGGTGCACGCCTGAAATCCCAACACTCTGGAGATGGAAGCAGGAAGATCAGACGTCTAAGGTCATCCTCAGCTACAAAAAGAGTACTAGTCTAGCCTGGGCTACATAAGATCTTGTAGTTGTTTTGTAAAAGGCAGTGTTCTTGAGTTCCTCAAAATAAAGGCCAAAGGTAACTATGCAATCTCTCTATTATTATGTATACAATAACACTACCAGCAAAACAGAAAAAAAGAAACAACTTAAAGAATGAGAATAGATGAAAAGAAAAGAAGAAAGTTTGAGGGAAGGAAGATCAAAAGATGAGGTTCTCTTTTACTCATTACTGGACCAGATCATATATTCACCCATCACAATGAGTCTGATTTGAAATGCTGGTTTGAAATATTTACATCAGTCTCAGGCCATATTGCGTCCTCCCTGGATCTGAATTTGTTCAGTTTCATTCGCTAGAGGCCATCTTTCTCATATCTGTGACACAGGAATATCGAGGTGTCTTTGAAAGCAAACAAGCCTTTCTTGGCTCTGTTGTGCTTTGCATAAAAGGCTAGGGTCCCAGAAACTCAATGGCCACCAAAGCCTCTTCAAGTCAGAGGTTTTTGGGTTCTCGTCTACCAAATTTAAAGAATGAAATTCACTGTCCATAGAGATTCATTTAGAAAGAAGAGTTTTATTATAGAGACCTTAAGAGAGAGAAAGAAGGCAGAGCTCCTGTACAGCAGCAGGGTCCCCAGGAATGTGATTCCATTGTGCAGCAGTTAGTAAAGGGCATAGTGGAGAAAGCAGGGGAAGGAGAGACGAGCTGGTCAGTCCAGTCACTGTTCCAGGTGTCCAGGTCCCTCAAGGCTCTGGTCATGTTTTCAGGATGGCTTCCAGGAACAGGATTTTCCTTTAAGGAAAAGAGATATGAAAACAAATGAAGGAACAAAAACCAAAATCATACCCCCTTCCTGGCATCCCCAGCTTCTGGCTATGGTGGAACCAGAAGCATCTCTGGCTTAGATAGTTCTGACATCCCCAGCCTCAGGCAAGGACAAGTATACTGGCAGTTCAAGGACATTTTCAACTCTTAGCCAAGAAAGAAACTCGTCACTTTTCTTTGGGGTCTTTTTACCCAATCTCGACCTCCTGTTCTCATCACCTGGACAGCATTCTTTCCAGGCTTTCCTGCTGTTTACCCTGAAGGAACAGGACCTGAGCCAGCTGCAGCCCAGATTCTGTGAGGAGAAAAGCCAAGATGCTGGGAATGCACAAACAGCCCAGCAGGAGTGGCTAGGGCAGGGATCAAGGTCAGGGCTACACAGTCAGGGCTAAATCACGTGGGAACTGGTCAGTCAGGAATCAAGGGATGAAGAAGTGAGGAGTTGTTGAAGTAGGACAGCTCCTAGATGTCTAGGGCCCCACCAGGCTCTGGGACGGAGACAACGGCTCCCCAGTTCTGATGGTGAGTGGTCAGTCTGTCCACCTAAGATTCAGAATCAAAACCTTGAAGAGCCAATGTCCTTTTCTGAAACAGTCTCTTTCTGAAAAGAAAATAGAACCCTAGACTTTAGTTTCCTGACTTCACTGATTAAATTCAAAAGACTGGGCATGATGGAGCACGCCTGTAATCCCAACACTTGGAAGCTGGAAGAAAGTTCAAGGCCCGCCTGGGCTACAAGAGACCCTGTCTAAAAATAAATGGATAAATAACAAATAAACAAATAGGCCTCAAGTGGGAAGAAGAGTACAGGTGACTTGCTTTTCCATCTGTCACCCCATCTGCTAACGATTTATTTGTGGACAGTAATTTCTAGCTGTCTGTTCTCAGGGCCTCGATCCCTAGGCCTTAATAGTCCATAAAAGTGTTCAGTTGGGTGTTTAAGTGAAGAAACCGTCAGGCCATTTGATTCTTTTGTCCCTAGTTCTTGGGATTGAATCTAGCATCTCATGCATGCCAGATAAGCATTACTACTGAGCTCCATTCCAGTCCTCACATAACACTGTCTTTGGATTATATGTGTCTGTGAGCATGTATATGTATGTATATATTTCCGTGAATGCGTGTGCGCATGTGTGCGGGTATGTGTGTACCTGTGCGTGTGCATGTGAAGGCCAAAGGTCAACCTCAGGTGTCATCTTCAGGTGTCTGCCTGGTTTTGTGAGATAAGCTCTCTCGCTGGGATCTAGACCTCACACAGTAAGCTAAGCTGGCTGGTCAACAAGTCCCAGGGAGCCACCTGTCTCTGCTTTCCTGGCTCTGGAATTACAAGCACATGCCATCATACCTGACTCAGGTCCTCATGCTATAGGGCAAGCACTTTAACTGAGCCATCTCCCTGGCTCCCCATGTGACTCAATCTGGAGGGTCCTCAGATGTGTTTGAAGCGTTTGTTTCCAGAGTCAATTAAATTCATCAGCTTTAGGAAGCTCCATGGAGTGTCACCCTGATGCTCAGTTTACCTTCCCGAAAATGAAAGTGGCTATTTCTTTCCTGGAAATATCTAAAGTATCTTCTGGGCAGTCTATTTTCCCGCCTTTTTCCCTATATAGCAAAGTCATCTCTCTTTGCCTCAGAGATATAATATGCGTGTTTCCAAGCTGCAAAGAAACCGTTGAAAATTAAACCACAGAACAGCATTTTAATGAGAACATGATTACCTAACACCCCACTGTGGTTTCAGATGGCATTGTGCCAACCTTCCAAACTGTTCTAAGAAGCCAGAACTCCAGGAGTGAGAGAGAGAGAGAGAGAGAGAGAGAGAGAGAAAGAGAGAGAGAGAGAATATTCATATCCCCTTAGTGAAGGTAGCTTTCTTGGATGACTTCCAAATAGATCTTTCTAGAAGGTTGGAGGTTATTATTGGTACCTACGGTTGAAGACAAACTTTCTTCCTGTTTTGAAGCTTGAAAGAGAAAAGGGGGGGGGGCACCCTTGAATAGTACACGATGTCCTCGGCACCGTGTTTTTAGCTCTGAAGCACTGCTGTGTGTGGCTGTACCCAGCACTGTCTATCTGTCTCATCAACTTGCCTTCTGCATACCCACTTGCTATTTCTGTAGCCTAGGCTGCAAGACCACAGCTGTCCATGTTGCAAGGCAAAAACTTTGACAGAACAGAGCTGGGGTAGGCATCAGTCCTCCTTGGTTGGCAGCTAAATGTACCTGGTACTGGGCACTGAGAAGAGGACTGAGGGTTGGGGTGTCTCAGGAGAGGGTCACTACTTATCGACCTCCTTTCCTTGACCTCCAGCTAGCCTAGCACTGAAGCCTTGAGGGCTGTGGTTTCATTTCCACTTTGGGTTTCTTGACTTAACCCCTGAACATTATCTGCCATTATCTTCCCACAGAGTAAATGACAACCAGATGACTCTGAGGGGCAGCAGGCAAGGGGTGGGGGGACACAACAGCAGACCTGGAAAACACTGGAGTGAAACCCCAGCATTCCCCAGATGTGCAAATCAAGCCATGGGAAGTTTAAAAGATCCACCCCAAATCACACAATGACAACAACTTAGATATCAGCCTGATTTTTACACGTATGTGCCACCACATCCAGTTCTATGAGGTGCTGAGGATCAAATCCAGTGCTTCCTGCATGACAGGCAAGCACTATACCAGCTGAGCTACATACCCAGCTCCAAGGAGTTGCACTCTGAAAGGTAATAAAAACATGAATGTATTCAGTATAGAAACAAGACAAGCCCATGCAAAGCAGAATGCAAGAAGGTACTTAATGGCATGACGCAATGAAAACTAAATTCTTGGGCTGGGGAGATGGTTCAGTGGGTAATGGGCCTAGTACACAAGCATGAGGATCTGAGTAAGATCTCCAGCCTCACGGAAAAGCCAGGCATGGTGGTGGTGGTGGTGGTGGTGGGGTGTGTGTGTGTGCGTGTGTGTGTTTGAAATCCCAGATGCTCCCTGGAGCTCATTGGCCAGCCAGCCTAGCCCAATAGATGAACTCCAGGTTCAGTAACAGACTCTGTTCCAAAAAGTAAGGTGAATAAGGAAGACACTCAACATTAACCTCTGGCCTCCAGAATCACATACATGTGTACATGCCCCAACTCGCCCACACATAAGAAAATACATATATACTGCACACATGAAGTACAGAAAAGTAAATTCTTTCCACCTTTACTTCCCTCAACTGGCTAATTCCTTTCCTCACCTTGTGTTGGTGTGGGGCAGCCTGTGCTGGGTCCCCCCAGCTCCATGAGTCTGCCTTGTACGTTGTGTCCCTGTGCCTGGAACCTGAAACACATTGATATGTAGTAAAGGTTTGTGGAAAGAAGTTGCTGAATATCTACCAGGAAGCTTTCATCCAGGATGTGATTAGAGATGCAGTCTAGATGGGGACAAAGAATCAATGTAGAAGTATTCCAGAAATGAGTGGCTAACATCCCTACCCACACCATAGACCGCTACCAGTAACAAGAGGTGAGAGGTCAGAGAAAAAACCCCAGTCAAAAGGAAAAGGAACTTGAAGTTTTATTGGCTAAGTCAGGTAAGGCTAGACTGCGCCCGCAGGTAGACTCAGAAGATGATAACATCAGAAGAAAGATGAGATTGTAGGTATGCCACCACACCCAGCTCAGGAAGGTAGATGCTTAAAAGGAAAAGAACTGGGGCTGAGGAGATGGCTCTGTTGGTAAAGCACTTGCCTTGTATGCACCCAAATTTGATCCCCAGAATGCACATTAAAAAGCTGGATGTGGTGGCATGTTCCTATATCCAAGTGCTGGGGAGGCAGAAGCAAGTGGATCCCCAAGGTTCACTGGCCAGCCAGCCTGGCCCAATCAGAGAGCTCCAAATCCCTGTCTCAAAAAATAAGGAAAGCTTCTGAGGAATGGTACCCAAGGCTGGCCACTGAGCACCCATACAAGCCATACAAACTGCACACACTACACATATGAGAGAGAGAGGAGAGAGAGAGAGAGAGAGAGAGAGAGAGAGAGAGAGAGCGCCTTTTCCTACATTGGAAAAGAAAGTGTGCAGACTTGCCTGTGGTAGCAGTGGCCCCCTCCCAGCTCCGAGCTGTTGTGGCTCATTCTTAAACCTGAAAAGACAGGCTGAGTTTCACCTTGGGAAAATGCAAAGCAGTCAGCTGCTGGGAAGAAAAAACACTCTCAGCGTCAATCACAGATTTCTCTGAAGTGCCAGTTCTGAGAGGACCACTGACTCATTTCTACCACCAGGCAGGGAGAACGTTTAATGTGGTGAGTTGGAGAGATGTTCATTCTGACTTGTTTAAGTGATGCCTTTACCAAACAAATAAGTATCATCCTTCTCTTAGGGTCACCTAAGGGCATTTACGCAAAAAAAAAAAAAAAAAAAAAAAAAAATTCCAAGAACTATAATTGTCAGTTTTGGAGCAAGATCTGTTTCTTCGATCTGTGACTCACCTACACAGTGATCATAACAAGCAAAATGATTTCTCTGAGAAAAGGATGTAGAACAGGAACAATGGAATCAGGGTATCTGATGATTAATTATCATCTTGATGAGATTTATAATCCCCATGGAAACAAACCTCTGGGTACGTATATAAGAGTGTTTCCAAAAAGGTTTAATTAAGGTGGGAAGACCATCCAGGAAACTACAACTCATCTGTAAGATTCCCTGGACATGGGACAGAGGAGAGGACGCGGCCTGTGATGTGCTTGCTGTGCCAGCACGAGGACCTCAGTTCTCATTCTCAGCACCCATGTAAAAAGTCAGCTGTGGGGCCAGTGAGATGTCTCAGTGAGTGAAAGGGCTTGTGGCCCAAGCCTGGCAACCTGAGCTCAAGGCTCAGAACCCACATAAGGAAAAAAAAGAAAAAGGCTGATACTGTATTGTACGTCTGTAATCCCAGCTCTCCTACCCCAAGGCAGGGGATAGAAGCTGGGAGGAGGAAAGAGAGGGATCTCTTGGAAGCATAGGCAGGTCTCTTACAGCTTGCCTCAATAAGATAGAGAGAACCAACTCCCAAAGTTGACCTCTGACCTCCACAAGTGTGACATGACATGAGCACTCCCCCACACACATAATAAATAAAATTTGGGGTTTGGAGAGATGACTCAGCAGTTTGCTGCTCTTTCAGAGAACCAGAATTTGGTTTGTAGCCCCCATGTGGACCAGATCCCTACTGTATATAAACCCATTTCAGAGAGTCTGATGCCTTCTTTAGGCACCAACACACAAAGTATAGACACACACACGCACATACATACATACATACATACATACATACATACATAGAAAAATGAAACTTTTTTAAGGGACTGGAGAGATAGCTCAGCAGTTAGAAACACTGGCTGCTCTTACAGAGGACGTGAGTTTAGTTCCCAGCACCCACATGGCAGCTAACAACTCTCCCTAACTCCAGTTCCAGGGAATTTTATGCCCTTTTATGACTTCTCTGAGCACTGCATGCATGTGACACACTTACATATATGCAGGCAAAATACTCATACACATAAAATTAAATTAAATTAATTTTTAAATTTTAAATGCATAAAAACCAGGATGTCAGGTTTGCCTGTAACATGCATGTGTACACGCTTTACACACGTGCATCCACATGCATGCATGCACATACAAAGATCCTTGGATAAGGCTCCCAGTGATCCTGATAGGTCACCTCAAGAGTATAGATATAGAGATCTTACCAGGCAGGTCCACAGGCTGAGCTGCCATTGTTCAGGGGAGAAAAGCTCCACTCAAATAAGGGTACTCTGTGTGACTGACCATCCTATCTTGGGGCCAACCCTCTCTTGAAATATACCGGGAATGGACTGGAAATCAAGCAGCACAAAACCAGTGAGCTTTAAGATCCCTGTGATCAAAAGGAGAGTCACCCTTACCTAGATACAGACTCCTTTGGAGGTACGGGGCACAGGCAGAGGAGAAGGCTGCTACCACATCCCGGAGCAGCTGAGAGAAATGGAACCTGCTGTCTTTCTGCTTCTGGAGAACGCCTACAGGGTCTTCCTTTAAAAATCGAGATAAACTGGAGAGATGACTCTGTGGTTAAGAGCACTAGATGCTCTTCTGGAAGACCTGGGGTTGAGGTCCAGCACTCACATGGCAGCTAATAACTGTCTGTAATTCCAGGTCCAGGATCTGATGCCTTCTTCTGTCTTCTGCAGACACTGCACGGCATGGATGCACTTAGACACATGCAGGCATAACACCCATACACATAAAATTAAAATAAATAAATCAAAAAATAAAAGCATGAAATAAAGGCTGGAGAGAATGGCTCAGTTGCTAAAGTGCTTAGGGTGCAATATGAGGACCTAAGTTCGATTCCTAGCACCCATCAAAAGATAAATAAATAAGGGCAAAGCATGGTGTCGCATGCTTACAATCCCATCTCTGCAGAGGAGAGACAGAAGGATCCCTAGGGCTTAATGGCCAAGCAGCCTAACCTAATGATGAGCTCCAGGCCAATGAGAGACCCTGTCTGAAAAGTAAGATGGCTGGCACTCCTAAGGAACAGCACTCAAAGTCGTCCTCTCACCTTCATTTACATGTACACTTATGTACACATGCACACGTGCAAATACATGTGCACAGCTATAAACACAACAAACATACACACACACATAAGAATAGACAATAGGTGAATTTTGGGTGCCTGTGTCCTCTTCTTCCCCCGTGTTCTCTACATGAGCTTCTATCACCTTCTAAAATGCACAGCAGCCCCAACCCAGAACCAGTCACGGCAAGTGTACCACAAATACTAATATGAGTTCTAGACAAGAAGCAGGCAACCATTATCATCTCTACTTTGCAAATAAGGAAACCGAGGCTCTCAAACAAGAGGTAAACTTGTTTGAAACACCTCCGGCTGGGTCTCTTAGGATGAGGGAGGAATGGGGTGTGTCAGAAGCCACTGGCTGACAGCACCACCCTGCCTTCGTTCTGGTACCACCAATGCCCTGTCTCTGTGCTCCCGCCAATTTTTGTGCTTAAAAATCTCAGTTGTGGGTACAAGGTCATAACCATCTGTCCCTCTTTAAAAGGGAACACACCCATTGTTCCCTGGTTTCATTTGTACGTTAGGGTTCCAACTGTCACTCCTCAGCCACCACACAGGTTTCACTTCCCTGGGCCCTAATTCACTCGTTTCTGAAATAAGGATCTATCTACCAGGGTAGGTGTGAGAAATGAGAAAAGGGGCGGTACGAATCTCCAGCCCACAGGAGGATCGTGCCGTTCATGCACTAGCGAGCACTTCACAAACACAGCATTATGATGAAGTATTTTTGTCCTCCTAGAACCACCTTGTCTCAACTCCAACTGACATCAGAATCACTTAGAGCATTAAAAAAATTATATATATACAAATGTTCACAGCCCCACCCAGTACTGTCAAATCACTAAAGCCAAAGGTTAAGATCTAGAGATCTGAATTTTGCCTGGTACTAGCTCCTTGCTGTGCAAGGGCTAAGGCCAAGCTAATATTCAACCTTCTAGAAGGTTCCATAAGGGATTCTTGAAGTATGAGAGGTGGTTTAGAAGAACCAAAAGGGACTTTACAAACTACAAACTTCTTATTTGGTTGATTCTGGATTGACATCTCCCTGCTACAAGTTAACTATTAGTATGCACAGAAATACTTCTTCCACCCCATTCCACCCTGGTCATTTTCAAGCTCATCTCTCTGGTGGTTCAACTACAGATAAGTTCTGGGCACCAGACAAAAGCTGTTTTCCCTCCAGGCTTCCTTTCTTCTGTCAAACATGAATATCGCTTTTAACAACCACAAAGTTTCAGGAGCCACAGGATGAAAACTGGTCAGGCTGGTCATGTCTGTGGGTGAACAATATTCTTAAACATACACACAAACAAAAACCAAATCAAACTCCTATGAATTCAAATGCTTTCAAATAGATGAAGCACTTTCTCGACCACAGCAACAGTCATGTGCAGATTTGAGTTTTCTAGTTATTTTTTATTCCTTGATAATTTCATACACATATGAAATATGATCATCTCCCCACTTGCCCCTCCCACTCTCTCATATTCCCTCCAGCATGTCTCCCTCCTAATTTCATTATTTCTCCTCCTCCTCCAACTTCTCCTTTAATAATCATAGTCCAATTAGTGCTGTCTATGGGTGTGGAGGCATTCCCTGGAGCATAGGAAACCTACCAGTGGCCACACCCTCAAAAAAGAAGGATTTTCCCTCCCCTAGGCAGCTGTTACCTGTCAATAGTTGCTTCTGGAGAGCATCTCTGAACTTGGGGATATTTAGACCCTTAACGGTAACTTCCATGGGGCTAAATGACCTGTCCTTAATTGTTCCTGTGTAATTAATATCACCCCCAAAATCCAATTGTGTAAAGAGCTGGGTTTGAAGTGAGTCACTGTAGATCAAAGAATTAGAACTGTAATTTAAAGCCAAGGAAGAAAAATAGATTTGAAAACAAACTCTCCTTGTAGCATAACAATATATATATATATATATATATATATATATTTTACATTTATTTTGTGTGTGTGTATGTATGGGGGGGCACACATGCCACAGCACATATGTGGAGGTTACAGGACAACTTGTGGGAATCAGTTCTTTCTTTCTACCATGTAGATCGCAGATGAGAACTGAACCATCTCACCAGAGCCCTCTCACCAGAACCCTGTAGCAAATTATATCAATGGCAGGGCTGGAGCCACTCTCTGAGACCAAAGTCAGATACCTAACAGTAGACCAGAACACTCAGTGAAGAGTTGTGACGTGGTGTAAAGTTTCAGGAGCAGGCCTATTTTTCTTTTCCTTCTAGAAATGGTGGCTATTTGCCTTAAGAAAGACTGGTGCAATTTACAAAGGCGTAAGTGCAAGTCAAGTTTTCTTCAGCAAGTATGCTGCAGTAGAAGATCCCTGAGATTATTCTAACTTTGGGCATCTTGAATAAGACATTCCAACAATGTGCCAACGAGGAAAGAAGTGGTATGCTGGCAGTCTGCTGGGATGCCATCTCTCCTGTAACCCTTCCCCCAGGAACATTGATTTATGAGGATTTCCTCATCTGGGCCTTGACTCTTGGTATCTCTGATTCTGTAGGTCTGAGGAGGGTGGATGCTAACAGCTTCTTTTGTGTGTAGTCTATCTCTTACCATAAACATTACAGATGGTTATAGCTGAATGTTATGACATCACAAATGTTGATTTTAACTCTTATTTAAACTTCTGAGGACATTTACTTTTTCCTTTCTGCCTTTTCTCCTGGAGCTCTTAGCACAGTCTCCAGTTCTAACTAATATCCAATAACCACATATTGATTTGCTCCAATATAACTTAGTGCCCTAACCTCTAGAACCAACTAGATTTAGCCTTGCACAGGTAGAGCTTAGAAGTGTAAGGGAAGGATCTAGAAATCTACTTTTTTTTTTTTTTTTTGGTCTGCCAAGTTTGCCACCCCTGATGGTTATCTTTCAAGACATGCAAAGTACTGAAGTCCCTTAGTGACATCAGCAACAGGAAGTCGTCCTGCCTCACAACAGCCCACAAGTCACAGGCAGGCATTGGTTGTGAAACCAACACCCATGCTTTGAAAAATAAAAGGATGAGCCTTCAGACTTTCTCTACAAATCACATCTCCCCTCCCAAACACTCCTCCTGGTCCCTAAGATCTCTTTTACCCACGAGCCTCCTCCCAACTCTCACCACTGTCTCAGCCAGAGTTTTACAGCCTCTCCAACCAGATTGTGTGTGGTCTCTCCACCTTGATTTTCTCCTTCCCAGTTTCCTCAATACTGCACTTACAGATTATTTATCATTTTTAAAGACTTATTTTATTGTTAAGTGTGCGTGGGTAGGGTCTGTGCACATGAGCACAGGTGCTCTTGGAGGCCAGAAGATCAGATCCCTCATGGACCTGAAATACATGAGACCCTATCCCAAATAAGTGAGAGAGAGAGATCGGGAGAAAGAGAGAGAGAAGGAAGGAAGAGGAGGGGGAGGAAGATGAGGGAAGAGGAGGATAGGGAAGGGGAGAGAAGGATAAAGGAGGGGAGGGGAGGAGAGGGGAGGGGAGAGGAGGGGAGGGGATGGAGAAGGAAAGGCAGAGAAGGAAGGGAGATAATAAAAAGTCTTAGAAATAGAAGAGGAGGAAATCAGAGGGACTCAAGATCAGGAAGAAAAGCCACTAAAGAGGGTGGATCATAATGATAAATGAGAAGAATAAAATATGATACTGTGGGACAGGCCCTGAGAAATGTGTGTGTGTGTGTGTGTGTGTGTGGAGTGTGATGTGTATGCATTGTATGTGTTATATATGTTATATATGTGTTATGTATGTGTGTGTTATGTGTGTGTGGTGTGTATATCAAGTTTTTCAAGGAGGAAAAGTCAAGGAAACTTGCTTGTATTATGAAAGGACTTAACAGCAACCTTGGTTACATCAAGTGGCAAACTCCATCATCTTATTATCTACCAACCTTTCACAGCAAGGCAGGATCAGGCCGAAAATTGGTCCCCGTGATTTATGAAGTCATAATGAGTAGGAGCTTACCTTGCCCTCCACTTAATCTAGATTTAATTAAAATGCCTTATCTCTATAATAATGAACTCTTAATTAATGCTTCTCTGGTTTACTGAGTAACCCTATGGATTACCCTGGATGGTCCTCCCATCAATCCTTAAAGATACTGAGTTAGTAGAATTCCCTGAGAGTCTGGAACTTCAGAGTCTGGTAAGCTGGTCTTTGCTCTTACCGTCTTTCTCACTTACCCACAATCCACTAACTCCTTAATATTGGCATGCTCAGAGAAAGCCAGTACCCCACTTCTCAGAACACAGCCTCGTTCACACATCCAAGTCTTCACCCACAGTTCTCTTGGCAGAATTCTGTCTTAATCCTTCAGCAGCTTTACTCCAGAACCATGTTTTTGGCTGGGGATGTAGCTCAGCTTGTCTAGCATGCACCCCAGAAGCTGTATAAGCCAGACATAGTGGTGCTCCATAAACCCAGCCGAAGAATCAGAAATTCAAAGTCATCCGCAGTTACAAAGCAAGTTTATAGCCAGTCTGGGTTACATGAGATCCTGTATCAACAAGAAAGGGTGGGGGGCATAGAGGAGATGGTTCTGTGGGTAAAGCGCTTGCTTTGCAAGAATGAGGAGTTGTGTTTAAATACCCAGCACCCACATAAAAGTAGAACATGGCAGCATTTGTGTAACCCCAGTGCTGGGGGATGAATGGGGCAGAGATAGGGTCTCAAGGGCTCACTGACCAGCCAGTTCAGCCAAAACAGCCAGCTCCAGGTTCAGTGAGAGACCCTGTCTCAAAAAATAAGATAGAGCGTTACAAAGTAAGAAACATGTGCATGCTCTGCCGAACTCTCTCTCTCTCTCTCTCTCTCTCTCTCTCTCTCTCTCTCTCTCTCTCACACACACACACACACACACACATATACACAAATCCAGAGCCATGTCTTTTGGGGAAACAACCAGAGCAACACCCACTGAGGGACTCTTTAGGGACCCTGGTTGGGAGAGGCAGTCACCAGATAGGCATGCCTGGCTTACTGCTGTTACATTCGCTTCCATGGCAATTCTGGAAGATAATCCAGGACTGGGGAAATTAGGAGACCCACTCCATAGGCTCTGACGGGTAAAGTAACACAAGCACATGCGCACAGTTCTGCCCCCAGCACCCCACCCCAACAACAGAGAGAAGGGAGGATGGCCTGGCAAAACCCACTTCCCTCACCCAGAAGAGATGAGACTGTTCACACTTAGAACAAAGTGGGACAACAGAGTTGGGGTGGGGGAGAGAAACTCAGACCTCATTGGCCTATTTTGGCAAGCTTTCTTTTTGAAAATAGGGCCTCTTATAGCCCAGGTTGGCTTTAAACTTGCTGTTAGCTGAAGATGACCTTGGCGTTCTGATCCTTCTGCCTCCACCTCCTGGTGCCATCACACCAGGTTTAATGGTGCTATGGATCAAACCCAGAGCTTCCTGCAAGCTAGGCCAGCACTCTACCCACTTAGCTGCTTCCCCAGAACACAGTAACAGAGCCTTCTTGAGTGCTGGGGGATAAATAAAAAGCAGAACCATCTTCTATAGATTTGTGCTTTCAAGGCAGAGACTGAAACCATCTGAGGCTGTCAGAGGGTCAATGAGATGGTTATGTTTAACATAGAAGGGTGGATAAGATCTTTGGGCCTGGCGCGGGGGAGGGGGGTGATGCTCACAGTCTAGGTTAGTCTACTGACCCTCAGCCCTCGAACCCGTAGATAGAAGCCTAGACAGAGACATGTGGCTGGGCCTGAGTGGGAACAGAGGCTGGAGCATGGGGAAGGGAAAAGACAGAGAGAAGAGAAAGCAGGAGCTTTTGAGACTTTGACAAATTCAGAAGCAGAGACTGAGGATGCAGCTCTGTGGCAGACCCTTGCTATCATGCATGAAGTCCTGAGTTAGATCCTCAGTGCTGTAGAAAAGAAGGCAAGGAAGGGGTGAGAGGAAAGGAGGAAGGATGGAAAAGGGAGGGAGGGAAGGAGGGAAGGAGGTTGGGAGGGAGGGAGGGAGGGAGGGAGGGAGGGAGGGAGGGAGGGAAGCGGAGAAGAAAGAGGGTAGAAAGAAGGAAGAAAGGAAGGGAGGGACCGTGGAGAGAGAAGGAAGGAGGGAGGGAGGGCGGGAAAGAGGGAGGAGGCAAGACGAAGAGTAAGAAAGAAAGAAAAGCAGAAGTACTGGAGAACTTCGTGTTCAGGGCAGCAGGTCTCCTGGAAGGGCACATATGTGTGCACACTTGATGCTCTGGAGGGACATGCATGTATGCACACGTATGTGAGAGAAGTTAGGGGAGGACTTCAGTAGAAACAGAGTGGGTGGTTCTTTTTTTAGTCTGGCAAATTGTCAAATTGTGACAAAATGTTTCCCACACCCCATACAGTTGAAAGGCAATAGGAAAAAAAAAAATAACTTAGAAAAGTAACCAGTTGCCAGAATTCTAATACCCAAGTGACTTTTTACCTAGCGAACCTGTTGGTCTCTAGAAACTGATCCTGAGCTGGGATGCCTCCCCTTCATCAGCAAGGACAAAGCTCTGGGTATCTGCGTAGCGGAGGGGAGGGGTGGAGGAAGGTTGACCTCAGGTGTCCAGTGCTGCCTAAAGCGGCTTTGTACAGGGCACTCTATCTACTCTAGTCCCAGAGAAGCCTTGTGCAATTCATGTATGAGATGCTTTTTGGTTTAGTGTAGATGTACATGTATGTGTGCATGTTCATGTATGTGCATATGCACATATGTGCATGGTGAATGAAGGCCAGAGGTCAGTCTCAGTTGCTGTTCCTCAGGTGCCATTCACCTTAATTTATTTAAATTTTATATGTATAAGTGTTTTATCTGCATGCATGTAAGTGCACCCATGCCAGGTAATGCTGGTGGAATCCAGAAGAGGGCATCAGATTCCCTCTTGAAACTGGAGTTAGGGATAGTTGTTAGCTGCCATGTGGTTTCTGGGAACAAATTTTTGTGTATGAATGTTTTGCCTGCATATATGTATGTGTATCCATGTGTGCAATGTCCACAGAGGCCAGAAGAGAGTGCCAGATCCCCTGGAACTGGAGTCACTGACATGTTACCTGTCATGTGAGTACTGGGAACCAAACACAGATCTGCAAGATGGCAACTGAGTCCTCTCTCAAGCCCCTGAGATGGTTTTTGAATCAGGGTTTCTCATTGGCCTAGAACTCCCCAATTTAAGAAACTGACTATCTAGGGTTCTCCACCTCCTCAGCCACATGCACCAGCACACCTGACTTCTTAGTGTGTTCTAGGGATTGACCTCATGTTCTCAGGTACATGTGACAAGGATTTTATTGACTGAGCCAACTCACCAGCCTGGTGAGCTGTTTCCCAAACCTTCAGGATGCAATGAACCAAGCCAAATGAGGAACCTGTGATACCTCCCTCTTCTCTAGAGCCGCCCCATCATTGCTCTGAAAAGCCATCCAGGCCATGAGACAGTTACAGGCAAAACAATCAAAATAACATGCCAAGGGGATGCTGCCCAGCAGGCAAAACAAAGATGAATGAACAGGAATAGCAAGGAAGAAGACTCCTCACCAGGTTATTTGTAAGTGGTCCTGAAAACATTTCTTTTCCCCCATTTAAAAAGAAACTGTTCCAACACAGAGCCATAACTGATTTACAAGGTCCCAGGAAATGCCTTGTGCATTTTATCATAGGGAAGGGGATGTGGAGATGGAACCCAGTTCCCCACCACAGTCAAACAAGTACTCACCACTGATCTCTAGCCCCTGCCCCTTGATGAGCCTTTGGTTGGAAGGAATGCAAGGGATGTTGGTGGCTGGATGATAAATTATTTTCTCTAGGCAACCATGCTAAAAAGAAATCCATTTGACATGCATCTTAACTTGTTTTTTAAGATAAAGTCTCAGATAGCTCAGGCTAGCCTTAAACTCTCTATAAGTAGGTAAGGATGATCTTAAACTCCTGCTTCTCCTCCCTCTGCCTCCTGAGTGCTGGTATATGCTATTATATCTGACTTATACATACCTGGCACTTTAACATGGGGCTTCATATATGGTAGGCAAACATTCTGCCAACTGAGCCCCAGCCCCAATTCACATCTTCCGTATTTAAATTATTCACTTTAATCTGATTTTGCCTAATATAAAGCCAAGCAAAGATGAGGTTAATTTCTCTTTACTAGTCTGTTTCTGACACTGTTCCTTTCACACATTTTCTCAGGAAGACATCTGAAGGTCTCAGGAGGCCTTAAAAAGCCCAGCACTAAATCTTTTGAGTCTCTTAATCTCGAAATCTTCCATGTTTGGAGATAATTTGCTTTATGAAAGGAAACTCTAACCTGGCCGATTCCCCAGCCAAACTCACTAATGAAACAAAGGTGCCCGTTATTCTACTATCTCTGTGCTTCAAAAAGCATCTTGGAAAGCAGCAAGTGTTTCCTGGTCCTGAGGATAATACTAGCTGCCGCTGGCTTTGGCGTCCTCTCCTATTGTCTTCCTCAGGCAAGCTCTAGCTGAGTTAGACCTAGTAGATGGAAAATGGGAGAGACACGTGCCAGAGAGAAAGGGGGGCGGGCTATCTTGTGATGGACTGAGTCTGTCCAGCAGAGGAAGGGTCCCCTTTGGGGTTAATAGATTGCCCATGTCTGGGCAGATGTGCAAAGAGAAAGGACCACTCACATTGTGCAAGTCATGGAGCTCTTTCCAGTAGCTGGAAGGTAAGACCAAATGGCTCCAAAGAAGCTTTCCAACCTTCTGTCTGAGTCTCCATAACGACAGGGGGGCTTTCATGGCGTGGGTAAAAAACTCTTTATTACATCTTTTTCCTTCCTTTATCAGTCTTGCCTCTCTTCTGCCCTACAATTAGAAGTAAGAACATTTCACACATTATTTAAGGCTCCATTTCCCCTTACCTCACTTCTATGGTGGAGAAAACCATTTGCTTGGTTAATTAAAGCCCTCCATGGGCAGTGAGAGATAGAGAGACAGAGGGTGGAGGAGAAAAAGAGATTTTGGCCACTGAAATATAAATTGAGCACTTACTTTGTGTCCTATACTACACTAAAATTTTTGCCTGTATATCACGTCTAATCTTCCCAACAATCCCAAAAGGAAAACACTAATGTTATCTGGATTTTACACCAAAGAAAACAGAGTTTGACATATATTTTTCTGGGATTCGGGCTGGTAAACCATTCACTACTAAATCAGCTCTCAAAAACAAGTAAGTCTTGGGGCTGAGGATGTGGCTCAGTCAATAGAGTGCTTGCCTAACATGCATGAAGCCTTGAGTTCTGTTCCCATCACCAAATAAACCAGGCCTCATGGTACACATCTGTCACCCCAGTGTTTAGGAATTGAAAGCAGAAAGATCAGGAGTTCAAGGTCATCCTCATCCTTTGTACGTAATGAGTTTGAAATTAATCTAGGGTACATGAGACTCCTGTCTCAAAAAAAAAAAGTAAGCCTGGATGTATCATGCTTGCTGATTTCTATCCATGGTGTAAATGTCACCATTGTGGCCATTTTTTTAAGTATTTCATTATTTTTATTTTATGTATATGAATGCATTGCCTGCATGTGTATAAGTACACCCATGTTATCCAGTGCCTGAGGAAGTCAGAAGAGGGCGTTGGATCCCTGGAACTGGAGTTATGGATGGTTGTTAGCTGCCATGTGGGTGCTAGGAATCGAACCCTAGTCCCTTGCAAGAGCAGCCAGTGCTCTTAGCTGCTAAGCCATCTTTCCATCCCTACTCTTGTGACCATTTTTAAGTTACCATTGTGATGTGTCTGATTTTGGAGTTATAGGAGCAGTATAGAGTTGACGTTTGGGCACCTGTGTGAGCCAACCTTAGAGCTCCACACTGTGAATCACACAGCTACAACTGCCTGGCCTGCAATCCTTTCTGTTGTGTAAAGAGGAGAAAGAATGTCCCTATTCCTGAAGGATATCATCCTACAGCAGCTGAAAGGAAAACCAGGCCCAGGCTTCAAGGTAGCTGAGAAGGCAGAGAGCCCAGGGATGAAAAGGGCTGGAAAATCTGAGTCCCAGAGAACTTGTAAATCTTCACCAAGTTCTTAAATATTAGCCTTTTGGGAACCAAGACAGAGAATGAACTCAAAAACCCCAATGAGTAATTTCAGTCTCAAGAGAAATGGGAAATTATGACCCAGAGGACTCCCTGCAAGGATCCTGAGGGCAAAGGAGGCTATTTTCATTGATATGAGTGTATGTGTACATGTGCATGCGCACTCATGTATGTGTGTGTGTGTGTGTGTGTGTGTGTGTGTGTGTGTGTGTGTGTCTTCCATCCTAACAACTCCTAGTCCCTAGCCCTTCCTTTTCTTTTTTAATGCCTCTAGCCAACACTTCAGGTCAATGTAAACTAGAAGACTGAGAGTTCTTGTGTTTGAACCATTTTGCTTGGGGGTGGGTGCTTGCTTTGGGGGAGGTTGTTTGCTTTCCTGGCTGAAGATCAGATCAGGGCCTTTGTATGGTGACAGGCACTGTGCAAATGAACTACAACACCAGGCCCTGAAATAATATATTTAAGTTGACAGGCTTCATATTTCAAAAAAAAAAAAAAAAATCAGAGTTGTTAGTTTATCTTTTAGAACAATCCATGAAGAGGGTGGGGAAATGGCTCTGTGGACAAAGTACTTGCTGTGCAAGCATAAGGAATCAAGTTCAATCCCCAGAATCCACTCAAAAACCTGGGTACTGTGCTGCCTACTTGTAATCCCAGCACTGGGGAGATGGAGACAGGAGGACCCCTGGAGCTTGTTGGTTGGCCAGCCCAGCTGAATCAGTGAGTTCCAGGCTGGTAAGAGACTCTACCTCAAGAAAACAAAGTGGATGGCTCTTAGAAATAACAGTTGAGGTGATCTCTGGCCTACGTATATACACACATGCACACACAAATACATACACACACACTTAATGTCCGATGTAGTTGGAATGGAAGCTAGAATCCAAACTCCCAGCAGAGGACGTAGTGGCTGCCATTTAAGGCAGGGTATGTGCCCTCCAATGATCCACACTTCTCACAACTCTCCCCTGCAGCACTCGTTTGCAGCATCTTCATTTCTAGTTTCTGTACTGCCTTAGACCTACAAGTATCTCTGGGGGATGCATTGTTTTAATAAAATAGTTAAATAAAGCATTGCACAAATCTACTGCACTCACAGACACACAATTCCCATCCCATCCCTCTGCTCTCGCTAGACTTAGAGCCCATCTGTGTGGTGATCAAATGACCGCATTTCCAAGAGCACTGTGGCTCTGCCCAGGGAAGCTGGGTTCTCTTTAGAAATCCACTGTCCACAGGCCTCTGGGCGCTTCCTCTTGTTCCACAGCTGCCTGAGGCCACCACCAATAAATTACTGGTTTAAGGAAAACAATGACAAGCTTTTCCATGGAGAACAGAGTCTGCTCACTCGATTATTTCCGTAAGTCCTGCCCTCTTTCCCAGCTTGACACCATCATTTTTGCCGCAACAGCACCAAGTCTTGTTTGTTGCTACGCTTCACACCCGCAAAGCCACACGGCTGCTGCACTAAGAACCCTGAGATCAACTCTTCCTTCTGGCCCTGGGATTATTCAAGTAATGATGGTTGTATTGCTAACTGAATGGCTGCTTTGCTAAGATGACTTACCAGGGTGACTATAAACTGTCTATATTTGTTTACCAGTCTAGCCTTTTTTCTTTGGAGAGGGAATTTTGTTGGACTGTTATAAAGCTTTGATGGAAATCATCCACCTCATTTTAGTGAAAAGAGCCCTTTTAGATATTCAAGTTTTTAAAGTAAAAATGGTTCCTGTAAACTTACACTAACTTTCTAAGTTGGTATAGAGCTGCAAGGTAGAAGGCTGAAGTTTATTTCCCAAAGTCATTTTTCACCTGTTAAGTGCCGAAGACAGAGGCTTGTGGGGTGGTGGCAGGCAGACCATTTCTCCTAGATGATATTTGATAGCACTGTCTCTGAAATTTTCAACCCTCTGCTAGAATTGCATGTCCCTTGGGAAATAGTCTGCTTTCTTTTCTTCCTTTTAATCACTTGGGAAAACATGAACTTTATCCTTTTGATTATCCGCTACAACCATCAAGGAAGTCTGTATTTCTTTTTTCTTTTAGAAACAAAAGAGAAGGCAGCATTACTGAGATGCAACTCAGTTAGTAGAGTGCTTGCCCGAAGCCCTGGATTTCATTCTCAGCACTGTAAACAGACAGGAAAAAACCCTTTATATTCTTTTCTTCCTTTGTGTGTATGGGGCGTGGGGGGCGGGCATTGCTGATATGTGTGTGGGACTGTGCCATGCCCTTGTTTTGGAGACAGGGTGTCTCATTGGTCTGGCACTCACCAAGTAGGCTATGCTGGCTGACTACCGAACCCCAGAGAATCGCCTGTCCCTCTCTTCAGCATTGGGATTACATATGTCAGCAAGCCTGCTTTTTCTTTTTCTTTTTCTAACACGATTTCTAGGGGATTGAATTCAGAGCCTGGTAAATTCTGTCTTTACTGACTCATCTCCCCAGCTCTGGGCCCTGCATATTCAGAAAGCCTTTCATGCCTCCTGCCAGCCACCAAGGAAGAGAACTCTTCCTAAGCTTTCTGCCTGACTAACTTGGAGCCTGTTTTGGACGAGTATAGCTTTCTGTCATACACAGAAATCAACCAGCTGCAGAGTGAGCAACAGGAGGTGGCAGGATGCTTGCCACTGTATCACCGACTTTGTAAGCACCCCCTCAAAACTGTGGCCAAGGCTAGTTATTCCCTGGGCTATCGCCAGCCTGAGAACTTGGGGGTGCTGCCAAAGTCCTGACAGCACCAAGCCTGGCCTCTGTTGCCAGAGCCACTCGGGAAAGTCGTTAATTCTTTAAATAAAGGTTCAGTAAACAATCAAGGGGCCCATTATTTGCTCAGCAGTGGGCTAGCTGGAGAGCTGGATCTGGCCATTCACTTTAAGAAACCTGGAACATTTAGGGGAGAGAAGTAAGACACACTGCTTTTTAAAAAGTTAAATCACAAGAGATGTTACTCAAAGCTTAGGTAAGTAAATGCCAAATGCCCTGGTGAAGGAAGGAGCTTTCCTGGGGTAGTTTGCAAGGGCCAGAGAAAGGAAGGCATTGTGGTGTAGTAGAGTAGGAGTCTGGGCTTTGGAGCCAGGCAGACTGGGAGCTGATGTTTACGTGAGCACAGGGAAGAAGCCAGTTCCTCCCCGTCACCAGACCTTAGCTTTCTTAGGATGGAAGATAGGTGAGGGCACCTGCCTGGAGGGAATTGTCCCAGGTAGGCTGCACTTAACACTCAGTAAATGTTTGATTTGGGTTGGCTTTTTTTTTAAGTACATCTTAGCTCAGTGGATAGAGTACATGTTTTATATGCACTAAGTCCTGGGTTCAGTCCTTAGCGTTGGTGAAGACCTGTCACCCCAGCACTAGGGAGGTAGAGGCAGGAAGTTCAGAAGCTCAGCTGAGGGTTATCCTCAGCTACATAGGGAGTTTGAAGCCAGCCTGGGCTACGTGAAATCCACCACCCAATGATTGAACCCACAGCTTCATACAGGCTTGGCAAATATTCTATCTACCAAGCTACACCCCCAGTCCTCTAAGAAGTAATTTGTCATAACTGAGACCGCAGACTAACACACAGTTTTCATTCCTACCTGTGCATTTACTATTTCATAAGTATTTTCCCACATCATTAAACAAATTTTTACAAACATCATTTGCAACATTCACGTAGAATTTCATATACAGACAAAACCAAAATCTTTTCAACTAATCCTCTAACAGTAGACATTCAGAGCTGCTCAAACTATTATTATTATTATCACAATTATTAACAATAATCCCATGAAAAGCTTTGTAGCACAAATACTATTGTCTGGGGTCATGGGCCTATAGGTGGAATTACTATTCTGGAAAGGTTTCTGCTGCATACAAAATACTTTCCACTGAGGCTGTTCAAACACGCACACATACACACACACACACACACGCACACACACACACACACACACACACACACTCCCATCAGTAACAAGCGAGCGACAGCTGGTCTTTTCAAATCCAGAGGCCAAATATTATCTTTGAAAGAAAAAAAATTTTTCTTTCTTTTTTTTCCCACTAATTTGATAGTCACTAAATAGCATTTCATTGTCTTTTTATCTGCTTCCTCCAGCACATATTCTTCAGAGGACCTAAAGAGGCATCTGCAGATCATAGAGGGATGCCTTCTTTTGTCTGCCAACAATCAACAAATATTAATTATGCAAATCATTTTGCTCCTCTGAATGTACTCTCTGTCCTTTAGGGACAGGTTTAGAAGATTCTCCTTCTTCCATTTTAGCTTTTGTGAACACAGGAGGTTCCATACAACTGACATTCTGAGCTAAATCCTATGGATTCTGCTACCCACCCTGAACAGCAATGATCTTTAACCAGTCTGACATTCCAGCCCAACGGCTCTTCTGCCTGTCCTAACTAGTTTATGGAAATATGAGCTTCTTACGTTTTATTAATGATAGCGGGGGATGTGCTTATGAAAGTTCTCCTGTTCTAACTTAGCAGTTTTTGAGGGTCCCGCCTCCTGATTCCAACATTAGCTTCCTTGGATCTTCTAAAGTACAAAGCAGAAGAGGACCCTAACTTATAGACTTTGGGTAGGATGCCCAGGCCACGTAGGGAAATGGTGCATGCCCTGCAGAGAAAGAGTTCCCAGACTACAGGCTACCTCCCAGGAACCTCTACACCCTAAAGTTTTATTACATAAAAAGAGTTACGAGTGTTCAATTTGTAGAGCATTTGCCTAGCATGCACAAAGCCCTGGTCTCCAGCCCCAGACACTGCATAAAGTGGGCTTTGGCAGGAGCTCCTATCAGCTACAGCGAGTTTGAGGCCAGCCTGGACTACACGAGAAATTGTCTCAAAAGGTCTGGGGTGGGGGTAGAGTTCAGGGTACAATCTAGGGGAGCCTTCTTCTTGGGAACATGCCAGGATGGGGGTGTCTGGGATCTCCATTGCGATGCAACACAGGCTCCCGCCGGCTGACGCCATCTCGCTGGCCAGAGCCTTAGCTCCTGCCGTCCTTTGCAGGCTCAGGACGCGCTGGTTCTCGCCCCTCCCTCGCTCGCTCCCCGCCCCACCCAGGCTAGGCAATGGCGGGAAGTAGCGCGCGGCTGGGACGCTGTCTGATCGCCCACTGCAACCGCAGTCTGTCTGGGGCTCTAACCGTCCAATCTCCGCCCGCCCAGCTCTTCACCCAGATTTCCTATCCGTACTAGAACGCTCGTGCTCCGCACAAAACCTAAAAGACATGAGATAGAGGCATAGAAGGAGATCTGGGCTCACTGATTGATTTCGGCGTTCGGTGCTGCTCTTTGCACTTGGTCTCCGGCAGTTGGCGGAGCGCGTGCAGGCTGCGCCGGGATTACCACTACAACCCCGGCGCCTAGAACACCCGTGGATTGAAGCTGACCCTTCGTAACCAGATGCATCTCCACATGCACAGAACGTATATGTAATGAGAAAGAATGAGCGCGTCTTTGCAAGTTCCTTGGGCTCAGTTACACAAAGTCCTAGTCGTTAAATTCATCTTTCTAATAAAGTACACTTTCATAATTTTACCCAAAAAGTACATCCATGAATAGGTGGCCACTATTACGACTTTCTTCCTGAGATCCACTTCTTGATAGGCCTGCTGACATCTACACCTGACCCTTATGTCATTATTGTGAACGTGCAGTTACACACACTTGCGCCCCTTGGTTTTTTTTTTTTTTTTTTTTAATCTCTCGTGAAAGGATAGTATCTACTTAGTTCCTTGGGAGTAGAGTCAAAGCCTGGCCCCGCTTCCAACATTGCCACCAACTGGTTAGTTTACTCCTCCAAGTTACCCCGTCACCACCCCTCCAGCCTCTGTTCCGCCGACTTAAGTAACCCCAGGTCTGGAATTCCATCCATGTGGGCAAGAATGGACGCGCCACTCAGAGAAGCGTCCCTGGCTCGTGCTTTCCAATTAGGTTCTGGGGCATCCCGCTCGGTCCAACTTCGGGAACACGGTCAGCCGGGCGCTGGACCCACTACAAGACCCACAGCTAAACAGCAGGGACTCCCGGACTTCTCCAGACGCTCACCCTGCGCCCCGCCCCGCCCAAGCTGCGCATGCGCGCCCCAAGAGCGTGTTTTTATAAAAGTCCGGTTCGGGCCAGAAACTTCAATTTGTTGCCTGCTGCAGCAGGTAGCAGTGACCGTCCGCAGTGTCGAGTGGTCCGGTAGCCACCGTGGCTGGAGAGCGAGCTGTTACCATGGAAGGGATCAGTGTAAGTCCAGTTGCCTCCTGCTTTGTCCTGACGTACGAACGCATGAACTTAGAGAGCAGCCCCTCTTGGAGCGGTCTGAAACGACTAGAATCTTGGGGAGTCTAGGGCCACAAAGAAGGGGCACGGGAAGAACTAAGTTCTGGTGGGCCTGGCCATAAGGGGAGAAGGATAGGAATCTTTTTCTCTGTGAGTAAACGGGAATGCTTTTGGATCGAGCTTTCCTGCGGCTGTTGTGTCTCCCCCTTGAGTCCTGCGGCGCGCTCGGGCTTGCACGCTGTTTGCAAAAGTCCTGTTCTGTGCACCAATACTTAGGGATGGCGCGCGCTCCGCCGGGAGACTCAACCCGTCCGTCTCCTTCTGGGAGTGAGGAGAGCGGGGTTTCTCGGAGCAAGTTTCATTATGGGAATTTAGAGACTGAGGTCGGCACGCCTGGGCACAACACTGCTTTCGGGGTTAACTTCGAGCAGAAGCGCTTTGAAGCGTTCTTGCAGTTGGGGATGCCTTTGCTAAATTTCGCGCTTCGGACGGAGGTGTCCAGTCCCAGGCGGGAAAAGTGAGCGGGCTCCGGGTGCCGCTTGCCTGGGCGGGGAGGGGGGGTTGAACCGGGCGAGAACCGGGAGGTGAGCTCGCCCAGCCCGCGCGCTGTGGGATGGAGTGGCAGCGCTTGAGGGCGTCCGAATCGCGCGGCTCCGCCGCGGTGGCGAGCTGACCTGCAATGTGGGGGCTGGTGTTGGAATCCTGCACGGGAGGAAAGGGCATAAACCTGCACCACGCAGCTGCTGGCCGGGAGGTGTGCGCGACGAGGTCGGGGTTGGGGACTCGAGGGCGTGTTGGGACAGCACCTGGGCTGTGCCTGGTCGCCGTGGGGAAGATGAGCAGGTGCAAGCCGGGAGACCGTTTGCCTCTGCCTGCCCCAGTGCCGCGTTTAACCGTCGGTGGTTTCCTGAGCCTTTTGAAACCCCTTGCTTAAGGGAGTTTTGTGTTTTGCTTTTTTTTTTTTTTTTTCTTCGCTTCCTCCCGCGGCGCGCAATTCAAAGGCTCTCACGCAGGAGCCGCCCAATCTGTCGCCTGCACCCCAAGGGATGAGCCGGGCTTGCAGCCAGGAGGAACCCCTGGAGCCGCTGCCCGCTCGCGGTGGGCCTGGGTATAGTGGACTGCGGCGCCATCCTCCAGCTGGGGGGCTCAGTCTTCAAGAGTGTGCATAGCCTGGACCCTTCCAGCAGCCCACTCCAGACCCCAAGTAGCTGGATCGGCTACACGGTGGGAAGCGACCGGGAGAGTGAGGAAGTGAAACTTGGGGCGAGGACCACGGGGTGCAGACCCCGTGACCTTCCCCACCCAGGACAATGTGACTCTTCTAACGTCCCAGATATACCCAGTGATAAACATGGGGGTGGCAAGAAGAGACCCACGTCCCGAAGGCGTGCCCTTTGGGGTAGGAGAGTACCCTTTGCTCGTTTCTAACACTCCCAATGCCCTCCAGTCACCCCAAACCCTAAACTTTATTCCTCTCTTTCTCCACTACCTGTGTCTTGAAACAATGGTTTATGTTTAGACAGGCGTGAGAAAAACAAGCGTCTGCACCGCCTTAGAAGAGTTATGAGTCTTTGGGGGACCCTCCCAGCCTCAAGCTTTGCCTTCCTCTCTTCCTTCCATTGACTAATCTTCATACAAAAACTTAATCCCATCTCTTCCTCCAACACAGACTCTACCCCCACACCATCTCCATCCCACTCCCCGTGGAAGTGACTTCTTTGTGTGAATGGAGTTTTGATGTCTTTGATTTGGTTTGGTTTGGTTTGCCGGCTTTTCTTCTTTTTGTGTTGTTTTTTTTCTCTAGTGGGCGGGGCAGGAGAATTAACCAAGACGTGACTTTGAAACTCAGAATCTCTGCACCCTTTTGTTCTAAACAATGACTCTCCTAATTGGTTGCACTAAAGAGGGATATTAGGAAGTGATTGTAGGGGAACGATGAAGAGAATAGTTGCTCATAGAATTCTGTAACAATTCTGGACCCTTAGCCCACCCTTTGTAGTTTCCTGAAAAGGACTGAGTTTAAAACAAGTTGCTAGTTTTTCAGGCACCCGAAACTCTTTCTAAAACTTGGGAAATGCTTGCTGATTTTGAAAATGAACTGCATGCCCCTGTTTCTTTTGCAGATATACACTTCAGACAACGACTCAGAACTGGGGTCAGGAGACTATGACTCCATGAAGGAACCCTGCTTCCGAGAAGATAATGCCCATTTTAACCGGATCTTCCTGCCGACCATCTACTTCATCATCTTCTTCACTGGCATAGTGGGCAATGGATTGGTAATCCTGGTCATGGGTTACCAGAAGAAGCTAAGAAGCATGACTGACAAATACAGGCTGCACCTGTCTGTGGCTGACCTCCTCTTTGTCGTCACACTTCCTTTCTGGGCAGTTGATGCCATGGCTAACTGGTACTTTGGAAAATTTCTATGCAAGGCAGTCCATGTCATCTATACTGTCAACCTCTATAGCAGTGTCCTCATCCTGGCCTTCATCAGTCTGGACCGGTACCTGGCCATCGTCCATGCCACCAATAGTCAGAGGCCAAGGAAGTTGCTGGCTGAAAAAGCTGTCTACGTGGGTGTCTGGATCCCTGCTCTCCTGCTGACTATTCCTGATTTCATCTTTGCCGAAGTCAAACAAGCAGAAGAGAGATACATCTGTGACCGCTTTTACCCCAATGACCTGTGGATGGTGGTGTTCCAGTTCCAGCACATCATGGTCGGTCTCATCCTGCCAGGCATCGTCATCCTGTCCTGCTACTGCATTATCATTTCCAAGCTGTCACACTCCAAGGGCCATCAGAAGCGCAAGGCCCTCAAGACCACAGTCATCCTCATCTTGGCTTTCTTTGCCTGCTGGCTGCCATATTACGTGGGGATCAGCATCGACTCTTTCATCCTTCTGGAGGTCATCAAGCAAGGGTGTGATTTTGAAAGCATTGTGCACATGTGGATCTCCATCACTGAGGCCCTCGCCTTCTTCCACTGTTGCCTGAACCCTATCCTCTATGCCTTCCTTGGAGCCAAATTCAAAACCTCTGCCCAGCATGCACTCACTTCTGTGAGCAGAGGCTCCAGCCTCAAGATCCTCTCCAAAGGAAAGCGGGGTGGACACTCTTCTGTCTCAACGGAGTCAGAGTCCTCAAGTTTTCACTCCAGCTAACACATATATAAAAGACTATATATAATGAAGAACTTTCTTAAGTTACACGTTTTTCAGATGTAAAAACTGACTGATCTTGTACAGTTTTTTATTGACTGTTGGAGTTTATGTTTCTTTAGTTTTGTGAGGTTTGACTTAATTTATATAATTTTTTTTTTAATTTCATGTGAATGAGTGTCTAGGCAGGACCTGTGGCCAAGTTCTTAGTTGCTGTGTGTCTGTGTATAGAACTGTAGAGGAAGGAACTGAACATTCCAGAATGTGTGGTGAATCACATAAAGCTAGAAGCAATCCTCAGCTGTTACTGCATAATCTCTCCATTCCAGAGGAGCATCCTCCCCACCCCACCCCGTTTTTATGTTGGTTACAGTGTGATTTTGCTGTAGAAGATGGCACTTAGACACTTAGAACCAAAGCCTGAAGTGGTATAGAAACATTGATGTTCCAGTTTTCAAGAGTGGATTGATTTCAGCACCTGCAATGTACAGTCTTGTATTAAGTTGTTAATAAAAGTCCATGATAAACTTACTTGGTCTTATGTTTTGATTTCTGTTGACTGTCAGTAAATATGTTTAGTAAACTAGAATAATGGACACATTTATGCCATACCAAATGTTCTTGTGTGTGTGTGTGTGTGTGTGTGTGTGTGTGCGTGTGTGTGCAGGTACATGTATGTACATGCATTTAGAGGTCAGGCCAACTTCAGATGTTGTTCCTCGGGTGCCATTCCACCTTGGTTTTTGACACAAGATTTCAGTGGCCTGGAACTCATGCAAGTAGGCTAGGTTAGCTGGCCAGGAACCCCAGGGATCTGATATCTCTTTCTCCAGAGCTGAGATTATAAACTGGCACCACCATGCCCAGCTTTTTATGAGGGTTCTGGAGATCATGCTTAAGGAGCAATCACATTGCCCACTGGGTTATCTCCAGCCTGACCTAGGTACTTTCTAATATTTCACTTAACTTTTATCCTAACTGCTGCACTTTCTGCTCCTGGGAATCAAACTTGGGTCCTCATGCTAAGTATGATAATTTGCTTAATCTTTTTCTATTACTACTTAACATTTGTAAAGCAGAGAAGTGAAGCACAGAAAGAGCCTAAGTAACTTGGTTGAAGGCATGTGCCAAGCCACAGAGCCAGTATTTCAAACTGGGGGTCAAGAATCTGCAGCTTTAACTACTTAACCACTTTCAACTCATGAAACCTTAGAAGTGCCTACAGTAGCCATTCTCATTTTTTTTCAGAAAGACCAATATGTCTAAAGTAGGAAAGATACACAGTGGTGTTTGCATGTCCTTGCTACTTTTCCCTATGCAATCCAGGCAGATGCCATGGTAAGCACTGTGTGTCACATCCAGCATAGACACCATCTCTTCTTTTCATGGAGGTGCAAACCAAGGCTCAGAGACTCTCCATAACTTGCATTTTCAACAGACACAACCCAGAAGATTATCCATCTTACCCATTATTGTCCCCCAGAACACCTGGTCCGATGTCAACTGAATTGTTATTGAAAACAAGACTAAAAGTGAATGTTTTCTTCATAAAATTAGCAATACCTAAAATACTCCCTTGCTATATCATCTATGCAAATCTCAATACTTTTATTCTGACTATTGCAACATTTAGCATGACCTGAAGCACTCAACTAAAGCAGCTAAAAATTTGAGCTCAAAAGAAACTTCTACTGAAGCAAGCTCTGCGTTGCCTGATTTTGCACAAGATTTTAGAGCCTTATGTAACACCCCAGAGCTATTGACACTCTCATTGTGCAAGCTCTTGAGTAAATTTCAGGTCCGGTCTCCATCTAAAGATAACTCTAAACTATAGTGGCCATACCTCCCACACTTTGGAACACAAACAGGGTGTTCCAGGAGTGAACTCAGATAAGTGGGATATAATTTAGACAATATTTGATCTACTTTTAGTAATTGTTTCTGGCACAGAAAATCCACTTTGGAAGGAAAAATTACAATGTCTTATCTTCCTAAGGCAAATCATATTTGTTTGAGACAAATTATAGATCCTGTGAAGGGAAATAATTTAATTACTTAAAATAAAATCTAATTTAACTGTACATTTTTGCAGAAGCCTATGGATCTGGAATAATTTCAGACTGGTGTTCCTATTCCACTCGAAGACACAATTAGATTTTCTCTAGGAAATTATCTTGAGGTTTCTTGCCTTCCTCTGGGAAGTCTAATTGGATCACGCTTCGTTTAGACATACTTTTAGATATGCTTTCTGGAAGGCTTGGTCTTAAAGCCGTGACCATTGTGGCAGGCTTCACTTGAACCTGCTCTATAAATATTTATTTGCTGGGAAACAATAGAAGAAGTCCTTGGAAGGAATCCTTTTCCTTTTCTCATCTTGGCTTGAAACCTCCTCACCCCAGATTCCTCTCCTTTGCCTTGGAGCCCGCAACAAAAGAAACTTAGCGAGACAAAATTCCCAGAGTCACCACTCTTAATGGATATTTCATTCTCCCTGGGAACAAAAGCAGACAGCTTTTTTTTTTTTTTTCAAAACAGAAAAGAAAGGGGGGTTTAAAAAGTCTTTGCTCCCTCCCTGCTCCAGAAGGGTCATTCTCTGTCCGAACTCTGCCGTGATCAGACCCATTCCAAAGCCTTCCTTGTGTTCTGGTTTGTCTGGCGATGCAAGGAAACCCAGTCTGCTGGCCAGTCCTTGCATGAAGTAACTGATTGTTCCCTGGCCTCTTCCCCCATGAATGAGGCCCTTGAAGGTCAGTAATGTAGCCACAGTTCTATAATGGAAGCTAAAATATTTAAATTGTATGCATGCTGCCTATAATGGCGCAAATATGACATTTGACTTAAGAATGACATTAAATCTCTAACTGGGCAGGAACCTAGATGGTTTTTATCTAGCAAAGCCTTTGTTTCACTAAAATGCCACTGGGCAATCTATCACACCACCCTGTAGGCTTTCCAGCCCTCTTTTATGGTTGTATTTGTATGAACAGGATCATCTAAGGAGCTCTTTTTGAAGAAGATAGGCTTTGCTTTAATAACTGCACAAAGTGTCTGTGATTTTCCCCTGTCTGATTGTCAGGTTCTAAATAAAGGCTCCACAAACAATTGAACATCATTGTTCAAATGTAATATTCATTTAAGAGGACCAAGAATCCCTAGAAACAAAATTCAAATTACCATTGAAAATAATCCATGCTTTAAAATGTAGCTTTACAGCCTGGCATGGCCAGACAGTGCTAGAGAGATCTCCAAGAAGCCGGGATGGCCTTTCCAAGAGCACAACCTAAGAAGCACTGTAGTACTCTGGGCCAAAATCAATGGAAATGAATTCTTTAAAAGTAATGGTTCTCATCAACTGGGGACCATGTCCCCCTCCAGGGAGCATTTTGTACGTCTGGAAACATTTGGGGAGATGCAGGCAGGGTGCATGAGATGGGGAGAGAGGCCAGAGATGCTGTTTCATAACCCATAATACTCACAAAATCCTTATCACAAAGAACTAGCTGATTCAGAATGTCAGTGGTACTCCAACTTCAGAAACCCTTTTTAAGGGCTAGGGAGAAAGCGCAGTCAGTAAAGTACTTGCAAGGGGGGACTTCAATCCCTAGAACTGACATTAAAAAAAAAGAAAAGGAACATTCCAGGTATGGTGGCACACGCCTTTAATCCACACTCAGAAGGCAGAGGTAGACGGATCTCTGTGGCTAGTCTACATTAGGTACAGTAAATTCCAGGCCTGCTGAGACTACAGGGAGACCTTGTCTCAGAAACAAAACAAAAAGAACAGGGCTTGGTGGTGTGCCACCTGCCAGGGAGAGACAGAGACAGGCAGATCCCTGGTGCTGGGCGTCCAGCCAGTCTAGCCTACTTGGTAAGTGCCAGGCCTAAGAGAGACCTGTCTTTAAAAATAAAAAAATAATTTTCAAAAAAGTAGACGGCATTTGAGGAATGAAAGCCAATGGTTGGTCTCTAGCCTACACACACACATACCTGTACATTCAAGCACACACATGCTCACAAAAGAATTCTTTTTTAAAGTTATAGTGCTTATGAAAATAAGAATTATACAACTAATATAATCTTTATATACATAAATTTTAATTTGTAATTTTTTATTTTACTTATTTGTGTGTGTGTGTGTGTGTGTGTTTGTATACCATGGCACACATGTGGAGGTCAAAGAACAACTGGCAGGAGTCAGTTCTCTCTTTCTAACATGTAGGTCCTGGGGATTAAACTCAAGTTGTAAGGCTTGGCAGAAAGCCTTTACTCACTAAGCCATCTCACTAGCCTGCAATTAGTATAATTCGATGACATAACACGAATCCATGAAGAGCTTGATAGCTCTGTCTGAAAGTTTTGCTCTATCAAAATTCATAGGTTGAATGCCACAGGGGATGGCATTAAGGAGATGGGCTCATCAGAGCATGGTCTTCCTGACTGGGCTCAGAACCAGAACCATAGCCAGGCCCTTAAACCATAGACCATTTGCTGACACCGCTTAAAGCTATCATCTATGCAGCACAAAGAAGGCTCTCACCAGAAAATAAATTTGTTGGTGCCTTGATCTTCACTTTCCCAGCCTCCAGAGAAATAAATATCTGTTGTTTATAAGTGTTCCAGCCTATTTGTTGTAATAGCAACTCAACGACAAAGACCATCATGGTGAGGGTTTCAAGGTCTCCCTTTGGCCTCTTCTACTAGACTTCATTTCAATGCACTGTCTCATTCCTACCTGCTCAAATCGTGCACTTCTCTCCACCCTTAGTCTCATCACAGGTACATCTTTCCAGTCTGGTTTCTTCTCTCCCTAGATAATGTTCGGGAGACTTTGTCATTTCTTCTCTACTACCTGACAACAGACTGTATACCATGTGAGGACAATGTCCTTTAGAGGACAATAACTCATGAACAGTGACTTCTGAGGACCCTCTAATTCCCATCGAATGTCTTTCTAAAGCCCACAATGTTTACTCCTGACTCAATTTGGAACACTTTCTGTTTTTCTTCTTTTTTAAAATATAAAAATAAAAACAAAGAATGATGAAGAACCAGACCATTCTTCCATTGACTGCCATTGATTCAGATTCATTTAAGTCAGTCCTATCAAATCTGGCAATTTAAATCTAAACATTCTGAAAAACAAAAACTTAATGCAAGCAACCTGCAGACCAGGTTGAAGGATCCACAGTGAGAAAAAGCCACATAAGAGGAAAAAGTTTTTGAAAACCAAACAAAGGTATTCAAGCAAGCCATGCCAGGTGCTTCGTGTTTATCTGACAGAGCTGGTGCACAATTACATTGATTTACATACTACAGTTCAACTAACTAGAACCCAACTCATCAATACTCTTCATTAAAGAAAATTACTTCCTCATATGGGACTCTGGCAGAAAGAAAGTCATGCATATTGAGAGCTACTGAATCCCAGCACACTCTTACTCAAGATACACAAGCCCATTATATAAGTATTGCTAGCTCCATTTTTCAGACTAGGAGACTGTAAAATAAGTTAGATTACAAATACAAGGCTCTTCCCACTAAGTACCATAGGACATTGATGCTGGACCTCTACATTCTGGGGCATATTTTCAAGTTCTCAGTGTACTCAGTCTACGCCCCCGCCGCCAATTTGTTTGTTTTGCAATTGGGTTTCATGTAGCCCAGATTAGTCTTAAAATAGCCAAAGCTGATCCCCACCTCCTGAGTAGTGGTATTGCAAGTATGCACCACCATACCTCATTTCTGAGGTGCTGGGAATTCGATCAAAACTTCATGCATGCAAGGTAAGCACACAACCAATGCAGGGTGTGGGCTATCAGTCCAGGTTTCTCTGTCCTTACTATTTTCAAGTCCAGTCCTAGGTGCTAACAGTTAAGTTACCACTTACTTTGCCATCTTAGAACATGACACCAAGGGAATTTGATGATTGCGTCTTCATAGAAGTTCTGCATACTAGGTGACCCACTATCACATATTTGATGAATGCTAAAGGAAGTCTCACCCACAGTAGCTCTTTCTACTACTTCAGGAACTTTATTATGTGCTCTGCTGTCATTCAGTATTCACAGAAAAAAACAAGAGATCAAACAGATCTTTCATGGAGCTAAGTGTTTGTGGTGCACATAAGTACTGAAGGCAGTAAGACAAGAAATTCAAGGCCAACCTTGAACTACATAAGACCTCGTTTCAACAACAACAAAAGACATTAAAAACAAAACAAAAGATAATCGATGGTCTTCGATACTCTTCAGAGTTGAACAGTAGACACCTAGTTTTACTTTTTAAAGACATTGACATTTTAGAAAGATTTTTCACTATTTCTGCTTATAATAAAATGGGCTTCAAGTTAGCACAGTACACTGCCTGGCATATGGTAGCAGTTCAATGGTGTTTGGTCAATGAATGAATTAATGAGCACCATAGATTTCTACCTCTGAGAGCACACCCTTCTCCAAGCATCTGATTGATGTCTGTGTCTGTATTCTGACTTCCTCCATTGTTCAACTTTCCTAATCATTGATTTATTGATCCATCTATTGAACAACACTCTGGGCCAGGCAAATCTGAAAGCTTCTTATGGTGGAGTAGAAGATAGAGTCCTTTGACCATCCAGACATGCTGGAAAGTTCCCTAAAGGGCTTCTCAGATGTTTCTACTTTCAACACCTTAAGAAGCTTCCATACAGCTGTGGTGGTTCATATTGATTTCAACTCAACAGGATCTAGAATCATCTAGGAGATAAACCTCTGGAAATGTCTGTGAGTTTCTAGATAGGGTTAATTGAGGCAACAAGGCCCAGCCTAAATGTGGGCAGCACCATCCCATAGGTCGGGGTCCTGGACTGAATAAAAAGGAAGAAGCAAGCTGAGCACCAGCATTCATGACCATGGGTGCAATGTGACCAGCTGCCTCACACTCCTTTCTGATCATGATGGACTGTACCTTTGGAATGTGAACCAAAATAAACCCTTCCTTCCTTAAATGGTTTGTCAGGTATTTTGTTACAACAATGAGGAAAGTAACTAATACACCAGCCATTCAGTTTTCTTCCTGCAGTCCACCCCATGTGTCCTAGACACTAGACCAAGGAGGGAGATAGCCCTCCATATTCATGGGGCTCTCGTCCACAGACTCAAGCAGCTGTGGATTTAAATTATTCAGACAAGTTGTCAAGATGGTTCTGTAGGTAAAGGTGCTTGCTGCCAAGTCCAAAGTCCAACAACCTGAGTTGATTATCCAGGACCCACATGACAGAAGATGAGAACTGATTCCTGTAAAGTGCCCTGTGCCCTCTACACACAAGCTATGGCACACATATACAGAAACACACACATACAAACACACACACACACAAATTAATTAATTAATTGGTTAACTAATAAATAAAATATTCAGAGAAAAAAAGCTGCTTCTGTACTTAACATTTACAGATAACCACCATCTACCTAGCACCTATATTACATGATGTGTTAAGGAACCTAGAGATGATTTACAGTATAAAGGAATATGTATGTAGGCTAAACGCAAGTACAGTATCTGCTTATATAAGAGACTCCAGTGTTCACGGATCTAGGTTTCCACAGGGCATCCTGAAGTCAACCTCCTGCTAATACCAAGGGGTTACTATACTTAACACCACCTCAGTCTTACTTCTGCTCACTCCCTATTGAGGGGGGTGGATCCAGTCCATGTAGCAAGATGGATGAGACACCCAGATCACAATCCCATCTTTTTTCCTGCTTTACCAGTCCAGGGGAAGCTGGTTACGTCATGAAGATAAGTGCAGGAATTCTGCCAAATTCTAGGATATGGGAACAAGTCCTGAAGGCAGCTTTTCAGCCTTCTGTCCATAGAAGACAACTTGTTAGGCCCCTGGGACTGGAGAAGGAAATGGAGACCATCACTTTTGGCCACAGCCTACTTCCTTTGGTCTCTATCAGTCTGAGTGAGCTTTTCTATCTTAAATTCTTAACACATTAAGTCTGAGCCGTGCAAGCTCACACAAACAAAAGGCTTTGGGAAAGTGAAAAGCAGCTTTGTATACACCATTATTCTTTTTGAAACTTAAAAATGAATTTGACTTAACTAATTCCACATCCTATGTGCTGAGACCTTTAAGCCTAACATAATACAACCAGATTTCATAAGACTTTGCCATTGTTGGCCAAAATTATGCAAAGCGGCTATACTTGCTTCGAATTTGATGTGTCCAGAGTCAGAAAAAAGGGTGTGAAAATCCCACTGGGGTCTTTCTCTTTTTTTCCTAGTAATAAATCTATTCAATATACTAGTTAAAAAAGAATTATTATAAGGTTCCAATGGGGCACTGGAGAAATGGATCAACAGTTAAGAGCACTTGCTGTTCTTCCAGGGGACCCAGGTCTAGTTCCCAGCACCTACATGGTGGCTAACAACTGTCCTAATTCCAGTTCCAAGAGAATCTATCGCCCTCTTCTGACCTCTGAGGGCACTGCATGCATGAGTGCACTTAAACACACATGCAGGCAAAACACTCATGCACATAAAAAAACTTACAAAATATTTTAAAAATAAATCTCCAATGAAATAAGAAATGCAAAAGATTTGGAGATTTCTTTAAAAGATTTATTTTATTATTTTTGTTTGTGTGGGTGGTGATGTCACATACATGTGGGTGAACTAAGGGTAAGCTTACAAATGGTTATGAGCTATCTGTTGTGGGTGGTACGAACTAAACTCTGATAGAACGGAAATTGCTCTTAGCCTCTGTACCTTCTCTCTACCACTCCCCCTCCTTTTTTAAAAAAACAGAATCTCCTGTAGCCTAAGATGGCTTTGAACCCACTACCTAGTCAAGGGTGATCATGAATTCCTAATCCTCCAGCCTCCACCTGGATATTGCCAGGGTTGCAAGTGTGCACAACTATTCCTGGTTTATGGAGTGCTAAAACCCAAACCCAGGACTTCATGCATGCTAGGCAAGTACTCATTCTACTGAGCTACACCACCCAAATTTTTAGATTTTCAATAAATCAATACCAAGTAATGGGTGTGATTGTGAATATCTGTAATCCCAGTACTTGGGAGGTAAATTCATAGTCAGACTATGAATTCAAGGCCTGTCCAGGCTACATAGCAAGTTGGGAGGCCAATCTGGACTACAAGAGACATTGTCTAAAAGAATAAACAAAAAAGAGGCTAGAAAGGTGGCTCAGTGGTTAAGCAGTGGCAGCTCTTGCAGAGGACCCAGGTTCGGTTCCCAGGATCAACATAACAACTCACAACCAGTCTTAACTCCAGTTCTAGGAGATCCAACACCCTCTTCTAGCCTCTGCACACATCCAGTACACTTACATACAAGCACGCAAAACACTCATACACGTAAAATAAAGGTAATAAAAAAAATTAAATAAACAAAAAGAAGGAAGGAAGAAAAGAAGGAAGGAGAGGAGGGAAGAAGGGAAGGAGGGAAGGAAGGAGATTCATGACCACCTATTTTCACCAGCACCACTTTGGGAGACGAGCATAGTGGAGTTCTCGGAGGTGAATGCAAACCAGTCCTAGCATCCCACATCTTTCTTCCTATACACAAAGAGAAGTAAAAAGGAATAAGACTAGCTGAGGTCTAGTATAAACAAGCAAAGTCAAGTACCTGGGGCTGGAGACATAGCTCTGCTCTTCCAGAGGACCTGTGGGTTCAATTCTCAGCACCCATATGGTAGCTAACAACCATCCATAACTTCAATTCTAGGGTAATCTGCTGCCTTTTTCTGACCTCCTCAGAAATTGCACAACAAAGGTGCCCTTACATACATGAAGACAAAATATCCATACACATAAAATAAAAATGGTAAATATATATATGTTGGGTATAATGCAGGGTGGGCCGCCAGGAAGAATGGAGGAATGGCTCTCATGGGTGTGGTGCTTCACACCAGTTAGTTGTGAAGCCAGTTTTTGCCCAGTACCTGGAGAGAACCTAATCCACCTGGGAACAATCTGCAATTGGCTGTAGTCAGGACCCCACCCCACAAGGCTATTGGCTAACAAGACCTATCAGACTCTGCTCTTTCTTGAATAAATGAGTTTGCAGCAGACCATCACTGCTGGCTTTCCACTCAACTCCCGGAGTCACTGTCTTGATTCCTCACCTACTCACCCCCTCCCCTACAGCGGAGCTCCTTCGGTCCCCCTTGGGCTGGTCCTGAGTGCTGGGACCTTGGGATATATATATCCCAAGAAGTTAACCACCTATCACTCTGAGTGAGACTATATTGTAGCATATTCTACCACCAATACTTCAGAGAAAAGGTAGCTTAAAACAATCCCATTTTAAAATAACTCAGGAAGATGATTGTGGCTTGACTCTTATACTGTACCTTGAGGGCTGAGGGTGAGCCAACCAACCCAAGGGGCAGTTTGTGCATATGGTGGCTTATATCACTCTAGGTAGGTTTTTCTCCAAAAGGAAGAAATATAACATGTTAATAATGAGAGCCATAAAACTATAGCAGGCCCATACAAAAAAGTGGTTCCCAGGGCAAGTGATAACTCAGCAGGTAAAGGTGCTTTTCTTGCCACCAAGCCTGATGACCCCAGTTCAGTCCCCATGACCCACATGGTGGAAGGTGAGAACTGACTCCCACAAGTTGTCCTCTGACCTCCACATATGCACCATGACATGCTTATACACACACACACACACACAAATCAAATAAAACTTTTAAACATAATCAAAAGTGCCTACCTCCTCATTGTAACATATTATCCAACTTTAAAAGTCCAGTTGTTTAAATAAACATGATCAGGTCATTATTAGACAGGCAAAGTCTCCTCCCTGTGATGAGACATCTGAAGTGGAGCTATTGTTTCTTCCGCTGAAGTACCTCCGTTTGGGATCAATTCTCACTAGTGAGAATTTTAGTTGTGAAAAACTCCATTCACACAGTCATATTCAGAGCTCAGAAAGCACACTGCAGACATCTTTAAAGGAATGTAATACATGTATGTAAGTTCTATGAATGCAAACATCATGTCTCTTGTTGTGTTCACTGCTATATTTCAAGTGTCTAGATTGGACTCCCCAATTTTTTCACTGAAGAAGCAGGTAATGCATATTTAGTTTCTGTGGATCGTGCAGTTTTGTCATAATTACTCAAGTCTGCTTGGTGACCTGAAAATACCTACAGATGACACATAAGTGACTGAGTGTGTAACCCTGTTCCAACAAAACCTTACTTGTGGAAACTGAAATTTCAGTGTCATAGAATTTTCATACTATAAACATATTTGGATTTTTTTCTTTACCAAATTAAAAATGTAAAGACTGGCTGGGCGTGGTGGTGCATGCCTTTAATCCCAGCACTTGGGAGGCAGAGGCAGGAGAATCTTTGTGAGTTCAAAGCCAGCCTGGTCTACATAGCTAGTTCCAGGGTAACTGGAGCTACAGGGAGACCCTGTCTGAAAAATAAAATAAAAAACTGGAGTTGAGAAAATGGCTCAGTGGGTAAAGTGCTTGCTGCACAAGCATAAGGACCACAAGTCTGAATCTCCAGCACCCAGGTTAAAAGCCAAGTGCAGAGGCATAAGCCTATAATTGCAGCACTAGAAGGCAGACAACAAGAACTCTGTCCAATCTATGAGCTCCAGGTTCAGTGAGAGACCCTATTTCAAAAAACTAAGGTGAAAGGCAATAGAGGATGACACCTAACATAGACCCTTGTCCTCTGTGTGCACAGGCATGTGCATGTGCACTCACACATGCATATGTGCGCACACACAACTTAAGCAGTTAATGGATTGATTGATGATTGATTTTTTTAAATGTGAAAACCATTCTTTGTTCCCAGGCTATAGGAAGCAGATTCCAGACCAGAACTGAACAGCATGCCATCATTTACTGACTCCTGGCTTACACAATGCTTAACAGATAGTAGAAATTCAATAAATGCAGATGAATAAGTACAACTGTAGATGTAGGTGAGTTTATTCTTTACACTTAAGGCACTCAGAACCCCAGAGAAAATGCCTTTCCATTTATAAAGCACTTTAGCATTGGGAGATAGCTTCATTGGCAAAATGCTTGCTTGCAAGCACAATAGCCTGTGTTAGGTTCCCAGAACCCACATTTAAAAAAAAAAAAAAAAAAACCCCAGGCAAGGTGGTGTGCACTTGCAATCCGAGTACTGGAGAGGCAGGAGCAGGCAAGTGGATCCCTGGGGCTAAGTGGTCTGGCAGCTTAGCCTAGACAGTGAGAGACACCTCAAATTCAAGGTATATATCTCCTGAGGAACAACACCAAAAGTTAACTTCTGCCCTCCACATGTATACACACATATGTGCACCCACACAAGGAAGACACATGTGTACACACATAAACCACTTTATGATTCTTCCACAGAGAGTGCCTCAAGTGGGTCTTTGACCCAGTTTTCCATGTTGGCTGGGAAGATCTTACAGTATCACTGGGTCTATTTCATGAAGAAAAGGTCTGGAATAAGACAGTTGCCTTTTTATTCACCTCTGACCTGTTTCCCAACCTGCTGATGAAAGTGGCATGTCGTCCCTTAGAACTCCCTGTACCCAGAATAGCCAACAGCCTCCTAATAAAAGGTGCTGGAGGAGCAGTGCCTAACCCTCCTCAGGTTGCGCCACAGGCCCCCCTACTCTACAATGATAAGCACCAGCCACAACTTTTGGCAGAGACTTCCCAGACGGTCAGTAAGGAAGACAAAACGAAAAGCCATAATCCCTGGCAATGAATAGAGTTTCCCAATCACAAGCTGAGCCACAAAAGCCCAGGAAAAATCAATGGTGCAAAAAGACTTTTTGGATCTGACCCCAAATTTTAGAGAAAGGAGGATAATTCTATTTCCTTTTAGTTCTCAGTGCCTCATGGGAATGTCAAAATTAATCTCTGAGGGGCTGCCACAATTATAGCTCTTGCCGAAAATGTTTCCAGGCAAACTTTATTACCTTCTAGAATATTCTTTCCAAGGTAAGAGAGAGACCCAACTTCTGTCTCAGATGAAAAAACAGGGAAAGAGGTTAATAAAGCACTTCCTGCTTTAATGACAAAGGGAAAATGTGCTCTTTGGGACCATTGCCCAGAGCAAAGCAAGACAAGTTACATGGGCTAACAGGCTGGGTCCACTTATCACCAGTATGGATTGGAAAAGAAGAGAGAGGTACAGATACCAAAGACAGGAAAGAGAACTGGGGAGATAGACAGTCGGTAAAGTGTGTGTATCAGGACCTGAGTTCAGATTCCCAGCACCCATGTAAAAGCCAGATGTGGTAACAGCACTTGTCTGAGAGGAGGATCCCTGGAGCTCACTGGCCAGCCATCCTAGCCAAACCAGCAAGCTCCAGCTCAGTGAAAGACCCTGTTCAAAAACTAAGGTGGAGAGCAATTAGAAAGACACTTAACACCAACCTCCTGCCTTCACACTAGCACGCATGTACCTGTATACACACATGCACATACCCACAGAACATACACACACACACACACACACACACCCCACAGGAAAAGACACAGAGTACCAATTTACAAAAGAGGAAATAAAATTGATAAACAAAAACAGGAAGAAATGTTCAACATCACTAGCAACCAAAGAAATAAAAATCAAAACCACAACATGCTGCTTCTCATGTATCAAACTAGAAAGCCTGTTCAGAGCAATAATGACCGTGGTGCCAAGGTATAGTGTCTCAAACACCAGTGAGCACAACTGGTCAGACAGAAGTCAGCCAAGTCCTGCCAAAGCCAGAGATGAATCCTCTGGATGCTTCCATGTTCATCCCTCTGGCTCCCAGAGGTCATGGCTGGACATCTGACTTGGTGAAAGAAATTTCAAGCATCTAATGACAAAATAAGGATTAACAGGGGCTGGAAAGATAGCTCAGCTGTTAAGAGTGCTCCCTGCTCCTCTAAAGGATCAGGGTGCACTCCCAGAACACACATTGGGTGAATCACAACTACCTGTAACTCAGATCCAGAGGATCTGACATCATCTTCTTATCTCCACAGTCAGATGCACTCACATCCACACAGACACATACACATAAGTAAAAATAAATAAATAAAGAGAGAAGGAAAGTAAAGGGACACGTACACAATGGAATATCATTTAAAATTACATTTATTTTTTATTTTGTGTGCGTTCGTTATGCATGTGGGTGTGTGCATGCCATTGCTCACATGTGGAAGTCAGAGGTTGCAGGAATGGTTTCTCTCCTTCTACCATCATTCTTAAATGATGTTTGTAAAAACCACTAGGAGGGCTGGAGAGATGGCACAGGAGTTAAGCATACTGATTGCTCTTCCAGAAGAGCTGGGTTCAGTTCCCAACCTCCTCATGGCCGCTGACACCATCTGTAACTCTCGTGCAGGAGATCCACTCTCTTCTGCCTCTGTAAATATTGATTACATGCATGCTTGGGTACAGATAAAACATCCATAAAAATAAATTTTAAAAACTTTTAAAATAAAAGTCATTAAAAATGTGTGAAATGAAAGAATCAGATTCTAAGATTGTACATGATACATTAACAGTAAATGATTTTAAATTATTTTCATTAATTATTTTTCTTTAATGTGCATGAGTATATCTTGACTGTATGTATGTAAGTGTACCCATGCTGTGCAAGGCCCACTGAGTAGAATCTTCTAGGAGTAGAAATACATCCGCATTATATCCCCAGATCTCAGGGAAGGATTCTAGAGAATTCCAAAAGCACAAGAGAGCAAAAGCTGCATGATGGTAGTTACAGGCCAGACTGAGCTTTTGACAGATGGCTTGTTGCAAATTAATACATCACCATGACACTAGGTTTACAAGAGTGGCCCAGTAATGCTTTTGTAGAGGCAATATGGATCTAAGATTTCTCAAAGGACTTCTCTCAGAGAGGCCCTGACTTTCAAAATCCACTGGAAAATATACTCGAAACCCTAAAGGAAATCTGTCAAAGATATAGGCATTCACCTATGACAGCAATAGTGTAAAGCCTGAAGCCCGAACAATGTGTAAAAGGTCAAATGTTCCATTTTTGAATTGTACTGGAAAGGAAATGTCATGTTGGGGAAGAACTTCCTTCATACAAATAAGTCCTCCAAATACAGCGGCACATAACAATGGTGGCTGGGCAGGTCACTCAATGCAAGGATTGAGGGTGGGAAACACCAGCCAAGAAAAACTAATGTTCACTTTTGTCCAGAAGATATTTCAAGTTCAGGAATTACAGAGAAAATGAAGATTAGAGAGGAAAAATTAGATAAAAATGAAATTCGTATATTGGCAAGTAATATATTTATTAATTTTAATTATTCTGGGAAACAAATTGTCTCATTGCAAATATAAAACCACCTCAAAAATAAAAGCATATGAGCTGGGCATTGTGGTACATACCTTTAATCCTAGCACTCAAAAGGCAGAGTCAAGATCTCCGTGAGTTCAGGGCCAGCCTGATTTACATAGCCAGTTCCAGACCAACCAGGGCTACATAGTGAGACTCTGTCTCCAATATATATATTTGCTGGGGAAGTGGCTCAGTCAATAGAGTGCTTACCATGTAAGCATGAGAACCTGAGATCAGTTCCCAGAAAAGAGTGGGGTATAGTGGTTTGTGCTTGCAATTCCAGTTCTGAGGAGGTAGAGAAAGGAAGATCCCTGGAACTCCATGACCAGCAAGCATAGTTTAATTGCTGAATTTGTAGTCAATGAGAGACCCTTTCTCAAAAAACAAAGTTTGACACCTCCTGAGGAACAACAGATAAAGTTGTCCTTGAGTCTACACACACGGGGGGAGAGGTGGGGGGTGGTAAGGATATTATGTGGTTTTCCTTAGATTTTAAAGCTATGAGACGCTGAACTCTGCACTGGTGTTTTGATGTGTGGTCTTTTATGTCTCATTTCTTTCTTATAATGGATGACTTTCTTGGTTGAGCACTGCCAAGCCAGGAATTACTAAAAACTTTTTGGTCTAATCCTTGTCTCTTTTTTTCAGGCATGCTTATTTAGCCTTTTGACTATAAATCAAATATTTGAGGAAGAGTGTTAATTCTTTTTCTTATTTTATGTAATTTTATTTTCCTCACTGTATCTTAGTCCTATTTCCACTAGCATCCAATTCACCATAAAATACATAAAAGAGTTGTTTACTGGCATTTTAAATTTTGTTTCTTTTTCCTTTTTTTTTTTTTTTTTTTTTGGTGGAGGCTGTGCATGTGTGATATGTGCAGTTTTTCACATGTGTGGGTATATATGTGCACGTTTACTTGTACATGGGCTCACGTTTGTGGTGTGTGTGTGTATGTGGGGGACACATTTTTTGGTATGTGTGTGCATGTGGGGGGGCACATTTGTGGTATATGTGTGAGGTTTGCTTGCTTGTGGGTGCAGATGTGGTGGAGGATGTATGCACAGGCCTGCTCATACACTCAGAGGCCGGGGTGGATGTGGGAATCATCCTCAATAGTTCTTCTACCTTATTCATTGAGGCAGGGCTTCTCAAAGAAGCTCAGAATGTGCCAGTGTGATTAGTCTTGCTACCCAGCTTGCTCTGCGATCCCATGTCTACCTTCTGAGGCTACAATTAGCAGGGGTGCCATCATGCCCACCCAGCATTTAGGTGGGTTCTGAGGAGCCGAACTCTGGTCCTTATGCTTATGTGACAAGTGCTTTAAACACTGAGCGATCTCCCCAGCTCTTACTGGTATTTTTATGGGCGTCTGTTACGAGTGGAATTGCGTACCCCCTCTCGTTTTCATTTTTCTAGAAAGTTGAGGAGGGTCCCCAGGAGTTCAGTGTAGGAACTGTCAGACAAATGAGCTCCTGGAAACTCTTTCTTGAGGGAGAGCTGAGTAGCACTTCAGCCTTCAAAGGGTAAGAGAGACCCAACTGTGCAGAAATTTTTATTTGAGACAGGATCTCATGTAGACCAGGCTGGCTTCGAATTTTCTATGTAGCTGAGGATGGCTTTGAATTTATGATACTCCTGCCTTCACTTCCTAAGAGCTGAGGTGACAGGTGCCACCATGCCGAGTAGTATATAGAACTGGGGACGGAATCCACAGCTTCATGCTTAGTAGGTAGGCACTCTACCGACTGAGCTACATCCCCAGGCCTCCATAGATTTTTTTTTTTTTTTAGAACAAGCAATTATTTTTGAACTTTAAAAAATAGGAACATGTCTCAACAAGTGCTTTCAATAGCCAAAATCAAGGACTTCAAGGAAACATACTTTAAGTAGCTAATGCCACTTAAACTTGCCAAATGTTCCCATTGTAGAAAGATTTAAATTGTAAATTCTGATTAAAGTATGTGACATCTCTTATAGACAAGAGCAGTGTTTGCCCACAAAATAAAGTTGTGCTTTTGAATGCAATTTTAGGATTTAGAAGAGAAAGTGTAGGGACAAAGCAAACTCTGACTTCTTAAATTTTAATCCTCTCGCCCCACCTTGCTACATTCTGGGCACTAACACTTCAGCACGCATTCCGGCGCCAAGCCAAGACCCCACGGAGGGCGAGGTCTGAGTTGTCCAATACAAATAATATCCGTGGGACAGACAGGTTCTGCACCAACCAATTCCAAGGTTGGACTAGCCCAAAGAGCCGCTCAGCTACGGAACTTTTAAAAGCTGCACCCTGGAGAGCCTGGGCAGATCCCCAATCTGGCCTTAGGGACTGCAGCCCAGCTAGCCGCTAGATTTGCTTTGTTTGTCAAATTATATGAATAAATTTCCTTTTTGCATCATAGTGGAGTCCTGGGGTTTGTTCCCGATTCTTGGACCCTAACATTTTTGGAGGTTCCTCTGAGATACGGGAGCATAAACCCTGACTCACAGGACCACGCCAACCCAGCCGGCCTCAGTGAGTATCGCTGGTTACTTCTCTCTCTCTCTCTCTCTCTCTCTCTCTCTCTCTCTCTCTGTCCACTATTTTTCTCAGTAGTCCAGACAAACTGGGGCTCAGTAGAGATCCGGCGGACACACCATTTATCTCTGAGCCACAGGGAATAGGGGGCCACTCCTGACTCCTCCTCTGTCGTGGATAAGTCTAACATGGAATCCAAGCCTATCTGTGTCTCAACTGACGTGGAATCCGGGCTGGCCAGACCCGTTTGGAACAGGGACAGGAGCTGCCTTTTCAGCGGACTCCCTGGACTGAGAGGTTCTTCTCCTTCCTAGCAGGGACCCGCCCTCTCAGACTCTGCTCCCTGTTCACTGAGCTCCCCCTGCTATCATAGTCCTATCTTACTTCTGACCCTCATCCCTGTCCTCATATTGTTCTTTTCTGAGATATAGCCTACTTTGGGTCGGCTAGTTCTGGTTCATTTTAAAGGTTTTAAAATGGCAGCGGCATGGCCAGTGGGCGGTGGCCCGACTGGGGTGTTTGAGGGGAGTGGCGGTGTCCCGGTCCCCGCAGAAACCCCCATGAATGGGCTGCCCTCCATCGAGTGGCAGGGCAGCACAGGCTGTGCTCTGGCCGGGCCGCCTCTGCTGCCATGCAGCCTCAGCAGCCTGCTCAACGGGAGCCCCGGGAGCTGGAACGTGTCTACAACCCGCACAGCCACATCCACGACAAGCTGAGCTGTGCAGCCCCCGAGTGCCAGTTTGGACCCTGTGCACTGTGTGAGGAGATGGTGGGCTTCCGGCACCTGGGTGTCCTTGCTTTGCCAGTTGTGGGGCCCAAAGGGTCTTGCACTCCCCTTGGTATCTCTGGGATTGGGATGAGTGCTTAACTCCCATCTCTTTTTCATCCTTTGCTGACACTTGCAGCTCTGGCTCAGGGACATCCCTACCTGCAGTCCCAGGATTCCACTGCCCAGGACAAGGGCTCCAGGACCCATCCCTGCAACCACCCGAAGCCAGATAGGCAAAGGCCTCCATGCTGGGTATTTAAGTTTAGGAGCCAGTTAGTTCCTGGCTATGTAAAAATATGGAGACACCCAGAAACTTACTGGTTTTACAAAACTCTACGGGATCATGAAAATCTGGGAATTCTCTGAACTGCAAGTATTTAATCATATGTCCTAATCCTTTTGCAATTTATGTTTTTGTTTTGGTTTTCATCTTAGATTCTTGACAGGATTGTAGAAAAGCAAAAAAGTCTCACACAGTCCTTTGTAATAAGGTTGATACATTTCTATGTCAAACATGGAAAGCAATATCAGGATTTTAACTTTTTATGGTATAATTACTGGGTTTTAAAATGACTACTTAAAGTTTTTACATTGTCTTATGTATTTACTGGTTTTTACAGGGAACTACTTTGGATTCTGATTGTTTCCATGTCAACAGTTTTTAAGGGGAATTATTTTGGATTTTAACATCTTTCATATGATATATTTGCTGATTTCTGAAAGTGATTTTTAAAACCTTACATTGTTTGTCACTTTCTAAAGAAAATTTAGTTTTTCTAGGCACGGGCCTCCAAGATTAGCCAAACACAAAGTGAAGTGACATTGACATTTTATGATGGCTAAACCTGGGACGCTCATGTGAATTTGCAGTTCTCCAGGGCCAAAACTTACAAGAGACAAGGTGTTCTCCAAGCTTGCTTTTGTTTCTGTTCCTTCATTCCCTGGATGGACACCAATGGTTTCCTTATTCTTTAGATTATGGGTATTTAGTTCAAAATTAGGTATGCTAAATTATAACATGCTTTTATGATTCAGATAGACCAGGAGCCCACTTTAAAAGAAACTACCCTATGAGCTAACAGTCTTGTCTCTTGTTTAGTTAAAGAAAAAGTTGCATTAATAAGTCATAATTTTAAAAAGGATTAAAATATTTAAAGATTTAAACTTATTAAATCTTTCAGGTTGTTGTTGACACAGATAGACTAATTAATTATGGTTATAAGTTTTTATGCCTCTGGTATACATCAAGTATAGCCAGAGAGGAACTCAGGTTTGACAATGGTAAAGACAGAAACTTTTGGTAGCCTAGTCCTGCTTGATCTTGGGTGCTCACCAAGCACCCATGGCTTCATAAAGTTAAAAATATTAAATAAAATAATATCTTAATATTAAATGTTCTCTTTTAATTAACAAACCCCTGTTCTGGATAAAGGACCCAGTAGATAAAAAGATTCACCTGTCTGAACAAATTTATACAGGTTATAGAAAAGACAAATGCCTTTTATGTAAATCATATTGCTAAATTCTCATGTGCTGTCACAGAGAAGCTGACTCTGGAGTTGGGATTGTCCCTCCCACTTCAGACTCTAGCCTGTAATCTCAAGATGTTTTTTAAGACTTTGACAAGGAAAAGAGCAAAACAGCCTCAGAGTAAACATTGTACTATTAAAAATAACTAGGGGATAAACTAATTTCAACGAAGGTTATTGTTATCTCATGGTATAAAATGTCTAACAAAAGTAGCTAATAAAATTTTCTATTTTTAGTAAAAAAAGATTTTAACGGTCTAAGGTTTACCTGGAAACTTGTAAATTGCAGGGTATATATAGGTAATTTTAATTCATTAGATTATCTTATGTGTATAATCTGCATTACATGTTCTTTTATTAAGATGATGCTGCACAGCATGCTTCTGAGTCAAGTAACTACCATCCTCATGACTTCAGCTGTGCCTACTTGCAAAAGTTCATCACAGTTGGGTTTGTTAATGGTTGTGTTCTTTCACTGAAGGAGAAGTAAGCAGGGTCATTGGACCCTCACCTGAGTATCCAGCCAGCTGTATGTAATTTTGCCCTAATCACAAATGGTCTCTTGCATTTGGGGAAGAAATCTGGAGAGCTAGGAAGAGAAGACAACTTGACCCATAAGGTTATAGAAAAGTCAACATCCATGCTGGATAAAGACTTTGCAGTGCAACTACTCTCAGGTCACCTATATACTTGTTAGTAATACCTTACCCATCAGTATGAATAAAGTCATTCATTTCGCAGGGTGAACTTTAATATGGTCAAACATTGTTTTAACACGATAACCTTAGAAAGAAGATAAATAAAGCTTAGAAGCCCCAGAAAGAGAATTTTCTAGATAGAAGGAAAATTAACTTTTCAATGTTATTATGTCTCATGGTACTAAAAAGAAAACAAAAAGGTGAACAATGATGTTAGAAGGATATGGGAATAAAGATATTTTATTAAGAAGGATCTATACAGGAATATTATGATGACTGGATAATTCCAGACTAGAAAATAAAAAATAAAAAATAAATGCAAGTGATTGAAGGTCTAAGTTGATATATTATGGTATGTAAAAGATTTAAAAATTATGTATATATAATCTTAAAATTTCTAAATTAATAGTTCAGTCAAGAATGTTTGGTTTTTGGCCAAGCAAAACCCGTAGCTGCATAGCATACAGTAATTAAAAATATCAGATTCGTGGAACTGACCTTCTTGGGTGTTTAACAACCATATTTAGAAGCCTATACTAATCTGGTCAGAGGGACTTAAAGGGACAATTTTTGTCTCTTGCCCTCCAAGGTCAACTAAGTTCCAGGGGACTATGGGGCATCCATCAAAATGTCCTGTAACTGTGATAAGTCACCTGTCCTACTGTTCAGGGAGGTCATGGAGACCCCACTAGAAGGACTCAAACCATTGTCCAGTCTGCAAGGAGGAGGGTCAGCATAGGAAAACATTTCCTTGATGCTTCTAAGTGAAGCCATGGTCCAGCAAGACTTTCTGACTTATCTTCACACAGTTGGAACTGGTAAAAGAAAGGCCTAGGAAGCCAGGGGCTCCTCCAAAGCCCATGTGAGCCCCACCCCCGCCCCAAGGAACAGATGCTCAACTGACCTTAAGAATAAAAATAAATTGGTTTACATGGGCCAATTATATGATCTTAAACACCCAGCAGGAAAGTATAACCAAAGATTAAAATGACTGGTATAGTCTTGAAGAGTCCAAAGGATTGCACTTCCCAGACATCAGGTTTATGTTCATATAAGATGTCATTTGCACAATTTCTCACTAACAATTTTACTGTTATTGGCAAAAATACTACTCAGATGTAGGACTTCAAATCTTGGCCTACTTCAACACTGCAGTGCATACCTGAGGCCAAGAAAGGCAAGCCCACCATTTTTCTAACCTAAAATCTAAATGATAACTAATTTCTTTTCTCTCCCTGTCTAGAAGCCATTTGGGAGGGAACTTACCCTGATTCTAGTCACTGCATTAAGCTATCAAGGTGCCTGAAAACAAATTCTGACTTGAAGACTCTCAAATTCAGCCTTGACAGTCAGAAAGAAAAACCAGGGGGAATGCAACAGATAAATGCTCTTGAAAGACCTAAGCAAAAATTCTAATGGACTTTAAATTGGACATTTGAAATTTTTCCTGTTATATTTTTGTTCCATCTTCCAGGCATCAGTCAAGGACTTTCTTTTCTCCCTACAGCTGACAGATATATAATTCAGGGGTCTTTTACATAGACTTACTAAAGGAGTACTCCAAATTGCTACAACCTACGTCCCTGTTCAGTTTTGTAGAAGCCAGAGCAGTCAGCACCCCAATTCCTTATTGGCAATTGGGTGACCTCTTCAGAGGGTAATATGATAAAAATAACAGGTATCATTTCAATTGGTATGAGTCCCTGTTTGCAAGATCCCCCTGGCTAACTTCCTTGTCACTGCCATACTGGGCCTCTCCTATTCCACATGGCACTTACCTGTGGTCTGTGTAGCTTAAATGCACTCTCCATTTTATCAGGATGGTCTTGCACACTCACTATGCACAACTCAGTCAATCCCCAGATAGCTATGTCTATGAGGACATAGAATTGCCCCAAACTATGGCCCCTCTCCCCTGAAGTGCACTGTCTAACTGCTTTTTCTGCTTCTGTAAAATGCTTGGCTTAAAGATTTAATCCACTTACCATTCCAAGATGGGAAATGTAGGGACAAAGCAAACTCAGACCTCTTAAGTTTTAATCCTCTCGCCCCACTTTGCCACATTCCGGGCACTAACACTTCAGCACGTGTTCTGGTGCTGAGCCAAGACCCCACATAGGATGAAGTCTGACTTGTCCAATACAAATAATCACCATGGGACAGACAGATTCTGCACCAACCAATTCCAAGGTTGGACTAGCCTGAAGTGCCACTCAGCTACAGAACTTTTAAAAGCTGGCTGCACCCTGGAGAGCACACAGCAGATCCCGGATCTGGTCTTGGGACTGCAGCCCGGCTAGCCGCTAGATTCGCTTTGTTTGCCAAATTATATAAATAAATTTTCCTTTTTGCATCATAGTGGAGTCCTGGGGTTGTTCTTGATTCTCGGACCCTAACAGAAAGAAGACAATCATTTGGAGTTTCTGCATTCGTTCATTCAGTTTCTACGTATAAGGTGGAGTGCTTGGTACAGAATCCAGCAAACATTCATAGCCTCAGCTCACATGAAACTGAAGTAAGAAAGCTAAACAGCAAACAAAAAAACAGGAAATTACTGTCTATTTATGAACTGGCTTGCTGCTCTAAAAGAACAAAGGAATCACACCTAAACTGACTTAGACTGGGATCAAGGTAGGGTAGACTATGCTAAGAAAGATAAGTGTGTGTTTGGAAAGAGTATGGGATACAAGAAGTGACCGCGTCAAGGGCGTGTTCCAAGGTCCTGGGGCAGTAAAACAGACTGTGTGGCCCAAAATCCAGGATGAGAGAGAGATGGTAAATGCCAAGGGCAGAAAAACAAGGCAGAGGTTACACCTAGCAGAAACAAGCACACCCAGAACTCTGATCTTTACTTTAGGAACAACACCAAATATTTTAAACAGGATGAACAACATGACTGGGGTTGTATTTTAAAATTACAACTCTAAGCAAGGTATGGTGGTACATGTCTCTGACCCTAGCACTCAGGAGGCAGAGGCAGGCAGATTTCTGTGAGCTGAAGACTAACCTGGTCTACATAGCAAATTCCAGGCCAGTCAGAGTTACATGGTGAGACTCTATCCCAACGAAATGAAATAAAACCTAAATATAAGACAATTCTGGCTATAGAGTGGAGAAAGAATTAGAAGGAACCTGAGTATGTCTGGAGAGATTCATAAGGAAGAGAGTATGTGGCCCCTGGAAAGATGAGGGTCCCAGGTACACGTCAACATCCCTGCTCGTCTGCTTGTCTATTTGGGGAACAGGGTCTCATGTAACTCCAAGCTGGTCTGGAAATCTGTATATAGTCAAGGATAACCTTCACCTTCTGATCCTCCTGCCTCTGATTCCCAACTGTTGGAATTACAAGCATTTGCTACCACATCTGGTTTAGGCCACACTTGGGATGAAACCCAGAACTTCGTGCATGCTAGTCAAGTATTCTACCAACAGAGTCACCTCTGCAGCCCTCAACATTTCTTCTACAATTTGTGTTTCAAAGTGGGCATTCTGAAGGAGACACTGAAAAATAGAATATCCTTCCTTGTCACTGAAATTAGGTTAAAAAAAGTCAATGTGTGACCCAGGCCTGTCATCCCCACACTCAATAGGAGGAAGCAAGAAGATCAGAATTCAGGTCATCTTTAGTTCTACAGTGAGTTCAAAGTCAGCCTGGGTATATGAAACCCTGTCTGAAGAATTTGAAATTAATTAATTAATTAATTAAATAACTTCAAAAGTCACTTGGGCTCCAAAGCACATAAATTGACTTAATTCTTCCTGATTTACTTGCCAAAGTTTTCTTTCCTCCAGTCTCCTCAAACAGATCTATGTCCAAACACCTCCCTCCACCTCACCCACCAGTCACACCCACCAGTCTCATCTTTTCTATGTGTGAGACCTGCAAGTCTCTTGTGGCAGTTTTCTCCTCCTCATCCGTGGTCCACCCTAGCCACATGAGCCTAGCAGGAAGAACCTGCATGCAGAGTCCCTGATGCCTTCAACCTCACACACAGGGCTCTGCCCACTGAGACTGCACCTGGTAGGGACAACCAAACTTAGACCGGATTTCTTCATTGCATTTCATAATGCATAAACCTCTTCTCTTTTGTGAAAGTTTCCTGTACAGCTCCGGTTTCCTTTTCCACAAATTCTCAAATCTCACGGTCCACATTATAAAGTGTGCTTTTGAATCACTAACCTATTCTATATGTGTTTGTCTATGAGTATGTGTGTATGTGTGTGTGTGTGTGTATGTGTTTATGTATTCATATGTATGTGGTGCAATGCAGTGCGTGGAACCCTTTTGATTAGTCTGGCTGGTCTTCAAGCTCTAGAGATCTGCCTGTCTCCACTTCCAATTCTGGGATTACAGGCAGCTGTGTCCAACTTTTTATACGGGTAATGGGAATCTGACCTTAGGTATTCATATTTGCAGAGCAAATATTCTTACCCTCTGAGCCATTTCCCCAGCCCCACTGTCTTATTCTTTAATCAGCTACAATTTCCTAATCAGTGAAATAAGAGATTTAGGCAAAATGTATAGCTATACTGATCTTGAGATAAAATTTTATGTTGTCGAAAAGTGGAGTGCCTGGGCATGCAGTTCACAAAGAAGCTTATCTATCATGCAAAAAACTCTGGATTTGATCCCCAGCACCAAATACATCAGACATAGTAGCACACACCTATAATCCCAGCACTCAGGAGGTAAAGACAAGAGGATAAGAAATACAAGGTCATCCTCAGCTGACTGTAACTCCAGCTCCAGGGATCCAATGCCCTTTTCTGGGCTCTACCAATACTCAAGCGTACCTGTGCACTCACAGAGATGCACACACATATGCATGAGTAAATTTAAAAATCAACTAAATCTTAAAGTTAAAGAAATTGGGACTGGGGAGATTACTCAGTGGTTAAGAGCACTAGCTGCTCTTACAGAGAGAGGACCAAGTTTGGTTCCCAGCACCCACATGGTGGCTAACAACTGTCCATAAGAGCTCCAGTTCCAGAAGATCCAACACCCCCTTCTTTTCTCTGAGGGTACTCCATGCATGGGTTCACTTACATGCAGGCAAAACACACACATAAAATAAAAATTTTAAAAAGTCAATCTAATAAAATAAATTAAGTGAATGAATATGTCATTTTTAAAACGGGATATATATTCCAACTCGCTATATAGTAGAAGATGACCTTGAACTTCTGCTCATCCTGCCTCTACCTCCTAGGTTCTCAGATTATAACTGTGCACCATACTACCTCATCCAGACTTTATGAAGTGCTGGAGATTGAACCAGGGGCTTCAGACATGCCAGTCTGCCAAGAATTGGTCCCAAAGGAAAGAGGCTCAACGAAGGCAGAGACATTTCTTTTTCACATAATAAACAACAGATAAAAAAAAAAAAAATCCAGAGCTGGTAAGACAGTTTTGCCAACCAAAGCACAAAGTTCCAGGGACTAGGGATGTGTCTCAGTGGCTGAGAGCTTGCCAAGCATGCCTAAGACCTTCCTTGGATTCATCCCCAGCACCACAAGTTCACTACCTTTGGATCTAAGTTAGCTGTGTTAGGTTTCAGCATCCCAGACAGCAAATAGAACACAGTTTTAGAGCCACCACCTCAAACCGGTCTGTATCCCTTCTGTTAATATCTCCTTGGTCAAGAGGCAGGCCACATGACCCAGTCTAACTGAATCAAAGGACCGAAAAGAAGACTTTGGTTGGACAGCCAAATGTCAAGCTAGATTTTACTCAAGGTAGAAGATCAGAAAGAATGTTGGTGACCAGCAGCCTAGGACACTGGCAAGTGCTCAGTGTGTAATGGGGGAGATGGGTGAGAGGAAGAGGCCCCTGAAGAATACCTAAGTGGAAACGTCAAGTGGGTCAATGGGAAGGAGCTCAAGGGGTCCAGTGAGGCCAGAGACGTTTGCCTCCATTCAGTGATGGATCGAAATGAACTCCTTCTCTATAGCTGAGTGACAAGAAGGCCAAGGATTGAACCCAGAGGGCTTCCAACACATTGAGACTGAATGAAGAAAAGTAAGCTTACATAAAAGATGAAGAAGACCAGTGACGCAGGAGGAAAGCCAAGAATGTGTGCTCTTGTGTCAGTCAAGACCAAGGTGTGTTGTCCAGAAGGGTGATGTGTTGAAAACTCTGTTAGTGAGGTGTCAGGAAGATGCAGAATAAACACTGAAACAGTGCCTGCCCCCCCAACCCCAACCGCATTCCAGGAAACCATTTCTTTTCTTTCCTTTTCTCTTCTCTTCTTTTCTTCAAACAGTATCACATGTATCCAAGGCTAGCCTCAAACCCTCTTTTTTAAATACTGTGTGTGTGTGTGTGTGTGTGTGTGTGTGTGTGTGTGTGTGTGTGTAATGCATGTGCATATGTGATATGGGGGAGGGCATGCACAAGCCACCATGTATATATGGAGGGGTGTGTCTGAGAACAGCTTTGTGGAGTCAGTTCTCTCCTTCCACTTTTATATGGGTTTCAGGTATCAAACCCAGGTCGGCAAGTTTGCACTGGAAGTGTTTTTACCTACTGAGCCATTTTGCCAGCCCATAGCCTCAGACTCTCTAAGTACCTGAGGATGACCTTGAACCTCTGGTCCTCCTGCCTCCAGCAGAGTACTTGCCTAACATGCAAAAAACCCAGGGTCCATCCTCAGCACCACATAGAACTAGATGTGGTAGTGCATGCTTGAAATTCAGCACTTTGAAGGTAGAGGCGGGAGGATCAGAAATTCAAAGTCATCCTCAGCTACATAGTTTGAGGTCAGTCTGGGCTATATGAGACCCTATCAATACATAGATATAGAGATAGAAAGATAAATGATAAAACTACAAGGTTTAGAATTTAAATTTGGAGGCCAAATCCCTGCTTCCAAGAGGAATTTAAAGTTTGATCGGTATTCTTAATCTGCTATTCATGGAATATCATGTGATCCTTGACCCTTAAAAATAACCCTTTAATTACTCCAGGAAAACAGTACTCATTCAATGCTAACAATAACCATAGGGCTAGTGCCATAGCCTAGTGGTAGAGCGCTTGCCTTGTATGTGTGAGGCCCTAGGTTCAACCCCAGCATTGCTATAATAATAGTAGTAGTAATAGTTATAGTAGTATCAATAGTAATATAATAATAATGAGAATAATGACTATTCTGGTTCCAGTTTCATTTCTGTTGCTGTAAGAAAATGCCCTGAGAAAAGGCAACATTGGGAGGAAAGGATTGATTTGACTTACACTTCCAATGATCAGTCCATCTCTGGGGAAGTCAAGGCAGGAACTCAAGCAGTAGTCACATCACATACAGTCAAGAGCAAAGAGAGCAAACACTTGTTGGTGCTTACTGCTTAGTACTCAGCCAGCTTCCTTCACTCCTCCACTGTTCAGGCCCCCGGCCATGAAATGATCCCACCTGCCTTCAGGGTGAGTCTCCCACCTCAGCTACAATCATGATAATCCCCCACAGACATGCCCATAGGCCAACTTGATCTAGATAATTCCTCAACTGACTCCTCAGATGATTCTAGGCTGTGACAAGTTGACAATTAAAACTAACCATCACAATTACTGTTATCTGAAAAGGCCCATCTTTCCTTCCCTACCCCTCCTCCGCCCCACCTCATCCTTCTCCCTGGTTTCTCTTTGTCCCTTGACCACCCGCAAGTGCATACACACTAATGAGGTACTCGGGTACTTAAGGATCTTAATCCCAACTCAGAAAGACCCTACAAAGGACCTCAGCTGCCATCCATAAATTTTTATTTAAAAGCCAGATAAAAGTGGAATTAGTCCGGCACAGAGCAACTGCAGGGACTGGGGAAAATATGAAATGTCAATTCAAAATCCTTATGTATGTCCCTGCCCTTCCCAAGCTCATAACTTCTGCTTAATAGGTTATGTCACATTAATGCTGCCTCCTTCTAAGAACAGCTTCATAAACCTCTCTGAAAAGCAGTTATTGCAGATGATGGGGCACTGGAAACACACAGGCAGCTCCCCACTTTCCCTAATTGAAATGGCTAATGCAGCCGTCGCAGCAGTTTCTATCCAGATGCTCAGATGTGGTTCAGAGGCTGGAGCTCTGCAGTGAAGCGGTTGACTGGGGATGCTGAACAAAGAAAGCCATCATTATCTATGATCAGGAAAAGGTATTCTAATGAGTGTTAATATCCTCCTGCTGAGCCTCTTGTCATCCACCGCTTGATGCCGTATCCTATGGTTTTAGTGGATCTGATCTTCTGGCTACGTGCAAGTGAGGGTTGAAAACCTGATAGGAACAGATGTGAAGCTGAGGCCTGGTATGCTGTCCAGAGGGAAAGAATTAGCTTTTAGATGCCACCTACACCTACAACAATTTCCCAGAATGAGATCTTTATGAAACCTGGCTTAACAGAGCTAGACAGTAAAGTGGTTGTTATATAAGCATGAAGTCTTAAGTTCCATTCCCAAAACTCACATTAGAAAACTGGGAGAGGTGGCTCAGCAATTAAGAGCAAATATTCCTCTAGTAGAGCCTGAGTTCAGTTTCCAGCATCCATGTCTGGTGGCTCACAACCGCTTGTAACTCCAGCTTCAGGGAATGTGATGTCCTTTTCTGACATTTGAGGGCACTTGCACTCAGGGCACAAACACACACACACATACACACATGATTTTTTTAAAATCTTTTTAATGGGTGTGGTGGCACACATTTGCAACGTCAGTACTGGGAAGTCGGAGACAGGTGGATCCATGTACTTTGAAGGCCACCCAGCTTAGCTGAATTCGTGAGTTCCAAACTAGTGAGAGATCCTATCTCAAAAAGCAAGGTGACTGGCACCCCAAAGAAAGAGATCTGAGGTTGTCTTCTGGCCTCCATGCACACACACACACACACACACACACACACACATACGCACACAAAACTGGGTCAGCCAAATGTGTATCTAATATACTCAATTCATAAAGCTGTTAGAAACAAGTGGTAATTAAGTAAATGCAGGAGAAGAACATGGGAAATGAGTCAGCCGTGTGAACTGCTATCCAGGCTTATCTGCAGGAAAGCCTGAGTCTCATTAAGGTTTGAGATTTCTCAGTGATGAACTTAAACTCTAGGCCATGCCAGCTTAATAAATTCACTTTGATAAAGCTGGTGACAGGAAGAGGAGCAGATGGGCCTTTCCCTGAATTCCTCCTTTCTTTTCACTGGCCCCACCTTGCACCCCAATGGACTGATTCGTAAGTCAAAGAAATAGCCTTAGAGACAGATAAGCCAGAGAAACCTGATAGCAAAACCTACCTGGAAAGGAGGAGGGAAAAGAAAGATCGTGACAAGCTGTAACTTTCCCACAGAGCTTATGTACATTGTCTTTAAAATGAAGAGACCCAGACTCAGCTGAAGCTCTCCACATGAGGTTTTCTGGAAGCTGGGCTCCTCGCCAGTCATCTATTTGGCTTGTGGTCAGAGTTAGGCTTGAGGAGAAGTCAGGTGATCAGTTATCTGGGAAGAGCCATCTTTTTTTATGACACAGTCTCATGCAGCAAAGGCTGGCCTTGAACTCCTGATCCTCCTGCTGCCACCTCCCAAATGCTAGGATTATAGGTGTGCACCACCATGCCCAGTTTACATGGTGCTGGGGTGGAATTCAGAACTTCATACATTCCTCAGTCCTTAGGGGTAATCTGAACAGCGGTGAAGAAGGTTCTTTCAACCGCCTCATTTCCTTCCTAAAGTAAAACTGCCAATCATAATATGTGACGATGTCTGAAATGTCCACAGCAGAAAGACACTTGCTCTTTTAACTTTTGTTTCTCTTCAGTCTTAAAAGAAAAAGGCAATACATATGAGCAGTACAAAAGATTTCTGGAAAAGTCAAGGTTCATCTCCTACATCCAACTGACACTGGATAATGGAGTTCCTGACAAAAGGCAAAAGAAATCTACTGTGTTTGGTCATTTTACAATGAAATTCCAATCTAAGATATGAAAACATTTTTCAAAATAAAGCTGTGATAGGTGACAGAGGTTGAGGAGATGGTTCAGTCAGTAAAGTGCTTGCTTTGAAACCACAAGGGACTTCAGTTCTATTCCCAGAATCCATGGTTTTGGTTTTTAAAAAAAAAAAAAGAAAGAAAAAAAAGCCAGACATTGTGGTGTGATGTATGTTTGTAATCTGAGTGCTGGGGAGACAGACTGGCATAATCCTGGGGTTCAATGGTCAACCAACCTAGCCAACTCGGTGAGTTCTATGTTAATGAGGGACTCTCTCTCTCTCTCTCACTTTTGCTCTTGCTCTCGCTCTCTCTCTCTTACACGCACACAAATGAAGTCATGTTCATGATATACGTTATAATATAAATGTTCATGATGTATCTTGTCCTTTACAAAGCCTAGAGACTAGCTTAATAATGATAACTGGTAAGAAATAAGACAGATTTTATTTGGGATTTGTTCCATTAGAAAATGCCTGGGGGGGGTTGTTTTGTCTTGTTTTAGTGAATAAGTGGACATTTGATTTTAAAATGCAAATTTTGCCCCCATTACTTTGTGTATAAGTTCTCATCTGCTTAGATCTAAGATAGAAAGCAAGAATGAATAAAGGAAATGTTAGAGGTAAATACATGTATTTATTTACCTCAGGAGGCTGAGGTAAATATGTAGGGTTAGAGGAGGGGAAGGAAGAGAGAGAGAAAGCAGAAACAAAGTCTGTTCATTGCTTCTGTTGTTTTTCATGATGATGCTAATATTGTTAACAGTGACTTGTTTTATTTCATTTTGTTTTGTTAAGACAACATCTTTCTATGGATCCCTGAATGGTCTGGAACTCACTCTATAGCCCAGGCTTGTTTCAAACTCATGGAAATCCTCTTGACTCAACCTCCTAAGTGGTGAAATTACAGACAACTACCATATCTAGCTAATAGTGATATTTTTTAATGAAGAAAAATCTGAATAAACCAAAGTTTGATCCCCACTAAAACAGATAATTACAAATTTTAAGGAGGAAGAAATGGGATTAAATATTGCGGTAGAAGAATAAAAGTGGACAGGAAGATGACTCAGTGGGTAAAGAGTTTGCTGTGCAATCCTGAGGACCTGAGTTCACATCCCCAGAATCCACACAATGCCAGACACAGCAGTGAACATTTTGGTAATCCCAGTGTTTCTGTGTGGAGGTGGGATGCAGAGGCAGGAGAATCCCCAGAAGCTTCTGTGTCCCCTACCCTAGTGTACACAGGAGTAAATAAGAGAGAGCCTGTGTCAAACAAATGGAAGATGAAGACTGTGGTAGTTTGAATGACAATGTCCCCCATGGGCTCTAAGTATTTAGACATTTTGCCCCATTTGATGGCACTGTTTTTGGAGGTCTTAGACGGTGTGGCCGTGCTGGAGGAAGCATATCACTGGGGTGGGCTTAGAGAGTTCTTAAGTCTTGCCAGATCTCCAGTCCCTCCCTGCTTTCTGTGTCTGCTTGAAGATGTGAGTGTTTAGCTTCATGTCTACTCTAACCACCTCTGCCACCACGCCTCTCTGCCATGATGGACTCTTGCCCCTTTGAAACTGTAAGCTAAATAAACTTCTTTTTATAAGATCCCTTGGTCAGTGTTTCTATCACTAACTAATACAGTAGAAGTGACTAATACAGTAATTGGTACCAGAGAGTGAGCTGTTGGCAGGAAGAACCTGACCATATGGGATGTTGGAGGAATGTGGAAGACTTTGGAAATTTGGGCTAGAAAAGTGATTGACTGCTGTAAGCAGAGATTAATGAGCCATTCTAGTAGCAGCCTGGAAGAAAGTAGTAGAAAAATGTAGTTCCAGAAGGAAATAAGGATTTAAGCAGCAATTGGGATATTTTAGCAATGAGTCTAGCTGGAGTGTGCTCACAGTCAAGAAGCTTGCTTGAGACTAAGTTGAAAAGCGCTGGACTAATTTCTTTTGCATAGGATATTTTAAGACAGTGTACTGTAGAAATGGTGGCAAGGTTATTAATGGTGAATATTATACAGATCTACAGTGAAAAAGAACAAATGGAGCAGAAAGAATTGCAGAATGTACAGTTTGGATTGAAAAGGAGCACTCTGAAGATTAATGCTAGAACCAAGGCATGTGTTGAAGGAGAGGATCCCTTTGATAAGGAGATTAAAGTGACTAAGAAAAAGCCTAAATTGGACAAAGTTGACTGGAGTCCATGCCAAACTTGCCAGTGTTGTTCACCTGGTGCTGATTTTGGAAGCATGAAAGATTCAAGAGTGAAAAGGTCATCGATTCTTCCTCTGAGGTTTCAGAGAACCACCAACACCAGACAGCATGTAGTAAAGGGTGTCCCTGAATAGAGAAGGTCCTGACAGGCTATTGCAAGAAGCCATGAAGGTGAAGCCTGGTTGGCAATGGAGACCCCAAGAAGACGTCCGAGATGCCAGAGGTGTGATACATCTGCCTAGGAGACAGCTGCATGCAGGGAGTGGTACCAGCTCAAGAGAGAGATGTATGTTGCAAGTAGCAAAGCTGGAAAGGCTGAGTCATCTAAGCCTTCTGGAATAAGAGTTCCAGAATTTGGACATGGAGTTGCTAGATTTGGTGCTTGCCCTGCTGGTTTTCAGTCTTGTTTCTTCACTATGCCTCTATTCCCCCCTTTTGGAATAGGAATGTGTATTCGGTTCCACTGTACATTGGGAATATGGAATTTGTCTTTTGATTATACAGGGACTTAAAGGTAGGAGACCTGTGTCTCAGAAGAGACTTTGGACTGTGGACTTTTAAATTGTATCAAGACTGGTAAAACCTGTGGGAACTTTTAAGGTTGGACCAAGTACATTTTGTGCTTTATATGGTCATGAGCCTATGGAGGCCAGGGGGTGGAATGTGGTGGCCTGAGTGAGAAGTCCCCCCATAGACTCAGTATTTGGACATTTCTCACTTGGTGGTGCTGTCTTTGGAGGTCTTAGACGGTGTGGCCATGCTGGAGGAAGCACACCACTGGGGGTGGGCTTAGAGAGTTCTTAGGTCTTGCCAGATCTCCAGTCTCTTTCTCTGCTTCCTGTGCCTGCTTGAAGGTGTAAGTGTTTAGCTTCTGCATCTACTCTAACTACCTCTGCCACCATTCCTCTCTGCCATAGTGGATTTTTGCCCCTTTGGAACCATAAGCTAAATAAACTCTTCTTTTTATAAGTTCCCTTGGTCACTTGGCTGGGTGAGTAGCAAGTCTTCTATCCTCCTATAGAGCTTACATTGTAGGAAGGGAGACAATAAACAAACTAACACTCAAACAACAGCAACAGAGAAGTGACCTACACCTTAGGTTGTCCTCCGACAACCTATAGGCATGCCTTAGCACGCATGTATTTGTAGTCACACATATTCACACATGATTTTTTATTTAATAATGAACAATAGTAACAATATCTCCATAGAGATAATGTCATTTATTTCCAGGTTTCCCTAAGTACTAATTCACAAAGAAAATAATTAAAGAGAACATGCAAAATGCAGAAGTGTTGTACGCAGTATGGCAACAACAACTTCCCAAGCTCTTTGTCCAACCACCCTTATCATCAGTAATATTAATAAAATTCATTCATTGTTTTACTAAATAAACATTTATGGAAAACCCAAGGACTGCTCTAGGTTGTAGGAATTGTGTGTGTGTAGCTGTGTGTGTGTATCCATGTGTACATGTACATGTGAAAACCAAAGGTCAACCTCAAGTGGTGTCGGTTCCTCAGGAGCCATCTGTCTTGTGTTTTGGAAACTGATCTGTCATTGGTCTGGAGTTTGCCTCTTTAGTAGGCTGACTGGTCAGTGAGCCCGAGGGATCCTCCCATTTCTGCCGCCCCAGTGCTCTATTACAAGTGTGCACCAGCACTCCTGACTCTTTCTTATGTGGGTTCTGGCCATCAAATTTAGGTCCTCATGCTTGCATAGCCAGCTCTTTACAGACTGAGCCATCTCCCCAGCCAGTGGTAGAAATTTTGAGCTGGGTGAGCAGAAGGTCTTCTATCCTCCTATAGAGCTTACATTGTAAAAAGGAAGACAAGAAACAAACTAACTCTCAAACAAGAAAATTTCTTCTTGTGGTGTTAAGGGGAAAAAAATAAAGCAAAAATAAAAAAGAGAGTGACTGGGCAAGCTACTTACACTGGAGTGACATCTCACTGATAATGCACCCATCCCTCAGTAAATATACATCAGGTACGTAATTAGCTAGCTTTTGTAGCAATCAACCATCTCAAACTCAGTAACTTAAAAGAAACACCATTTCCTCTCCTCTCTCTCCTCCTTCTTCTCTTCTTCCTCCTCCTCCTCCTCATTCTCCTCTTCCTACTTTCCTTTTCCTCTTCCTTTTCCTTTTTGAGACAAGGTCTCATGTACCCCAGGCTGGGTTCAAACTTGCTATGTAGTCCCAAATAACCTTGAGCTCCTGATCCTCCTATTTCTGCCTCCCAAGTGTTGGGGTTACATGCACACACCACCACACCCAATTTTATGTGATTCTGAGACTTGAATCCAGGGCTTCATAAATGCTAGGTGAATACTCTACCAACTGAGTCCCAGCACCAGTCACCATTTCCTTAGTTCACAAGTCCTTGAATAACCTTTGTGGATGAGCCCAACTAGACAAGTTTTCTGGTCCCATCTAGTCTCACTCGTGCACGTTTGTGGCCAGCTACTGGTCATGAAGACAGTGTACTTCTAGGGTGAGATGTGAATGGGGACGGGATGTTGATATGGGCAGTGAAGATAAGTGGGCCTTGTGTGTCCCACCCTTCAGCCTAACCTTACTCATATAGAGCTTCCAAGAAGGAGAACAAAAGCCTAAAACCCAAGGTGACATAACACCCCTTCTGCTGATTTATATGGCCAAAGCAAATTACCGGCCAAGAATTGCAAAGCTGAATAGCAGAGCTGAACACAGAAGGAAGAGGATTACTGAGGCTTTTCCAAACTAACAGAGACACCCAGAGGTAAGCTGAGCACTGAGAAGAGAGTGGTGAGAGACAGACACAAACCCTGTCTTCTTGGAACCTATAATCTATTGCCTATGATAAAGCAACTACTAAGAGAAGCTCTTGCCTAGAGTTTGTAGAGAATGGGTGCAGAATGGTGGTTTACCTGTGGGACACCAATGTTGATTCCATTAATTGGTACTTGGCACCTGACACAGGGGATTCTTCACGCTCAACGTGGGACCCATTAACACGCCTTATTGTGAATAGAACTAATTACTAAAATTGGATTCTGACCAAGCCACCCTCAGTCACTTCTCCCTTCAGTGCCAACGCTATTGAGCAAACAATGGTCACAGCTCTGTTGAAATCCTGTTTTAAGACAAAGTCATTTGTTCATTTGTTCATTGCCTCAGACTCCCAGTTGCATCTGATGCCCCTGGACCAGAATTATTTGTCCAGAAGGTGACCTTCACCATCATGGCTTTCTCCTGAAAATCAGCTTCCAACAAACATGCGGTAAGCTAAGGGCCAGGAGGCCGGGCCAAGGCCTGTTGGCCATCCACCTCCCAGATGTCAAAGCCCAGAAACAGAAGGTGATTGTCTCCAATAGGCCTCATCCTGCATCTCGGCAGGGGAGCAGTCATGTGGTAGACATGATGGGACCTGCTCTGCCAAGGCAGAGCTCAACAAGGGGCCAAAACTTGGAAGAGAAACTTGCCAGATTCTGGCAGAAAGGCTGAGCAAAACTCTTCATGGGCTTTGTCTTGATTTTTTTCCCCTTAAAGAATGGGGTTGCTAGTACTCTATTCTCATACCCAGATTATGGAAGGCAGTTGTCCTTCTGCATCTGTTTATGTTGGTTCTGTAAGTCAACAAATTCTTAGGATTCACTGTAGGAGGGTTATAAAAACAAAGAAGGGGCCAAGAAGATGGCTCAGTCAGTGAAGAGCTTGCCGCATACGCATGAGGACCTGAGTTTATATCCCCAGCATCCACTTGAAAGTCAAGCATACTCACGCACAGTTGTAACTGTAGTGCCAGGGGAGGCAGAGTCACACAGATCCCTGCGGCTCATTCACTAGTCAGAAGAGTTGATCAATGAGACTAGGTTTAGTGAGAAACTTAGTCTCAAAAGACAAGCTGAAGGGCCATGAAGATGGTTCACTGGGTGAAGGTGCCTGCTGCCAAACTTAAGATCTGAGTTCCATTCCCAGGACCCACATGGTAGGAGAGAACTAACTCCCAGAAGTTTTCCTTTGACCTCCACATGCCCACTGTGGCACCCACATGCAAACACACACACACACACACACACACACACATACACACACATGCACATGCACACATAAATAAAATAAAGTAGTAGAAAATGTTAAAGATAAAATGGAGAACAATAGTGAAAGACACCTTGTTTCCACTTCAGACCTACATGCATACATGTATCACACACACATACATTGCACATACATCACATACACACATATACACACACAAAAAAAAAACCAGCAGAAACAACCACAAACCAAGCAACAGTCCCACAAGACCCCCATCTAACTCCATATGGTATACAATCTTGCTCATTTCAAAACAATAGGGAGGTTTTCTTACAGTGGTAAAACACATGCTTCCAGAAAGTCACCCCAGAGCTGAAGCAGGCAGGGAGGAGGAGACACCATGCTACAGAAGCTGAGTTGCATCCTATCCCTGCCTCAGCTTTTTAACTTCCTTTGAGGAAGAGCACCTCACACATCTCTGAAAGGAACAGAGAAAAGGGCAACCTCACTCAAGATAGTAGTAGACTATTACTCAGCGCCCTGGGCCCCCGCTCTGCTAATCATTAAACAGGGCTTCTCTAGGGACTCTTTTATGCTCTCTGGAGGTTATGCCCATCCGCCTCTAATGGTAGTCTCCTGGAGCATTTCCTCTTGCTTTCTCAACAGTCTTCACGAACCACATCTACTGATGGCTTAGTAGACAGAGTCTGTGGTCAGGTTTTCTTTTTACAAATGGGAAGACTAGAGGATGAGAATCTGTTAAACTACTGGCCCAAGAGTCTAAGCAAGCATGTGTGTTCCAGGTGTTGCAGGGGAAATTGGGATTCTTTTTTTCTGGGTTTTTAGTCTCACTAATAAAAAGAATTTCAAAATGAACTCAGAAGGAAGGTCAAGAGTGATTTTATTAAAATTTGAGAGTAAAACAATAGGACAAGCAAGTGAAAATGCCAGCAGTTACCAGGAGGAGGGGAGATGGAGAAAAGTCCTGGCTTTAAATTAGTCATGGCAGTCAGGAAACCAGTGAGAAAGCCCAGTGTCAGGTAAACCATGCTAGGAGTGCTGAGCCTGGGATCTGAGTTCAGAGGGCATTTGATTCCAGGCTCCTGTGGCCCAGGGCAATGGACTGCACCACGACCCTTTATAGGCCATTTACATAACACTAGCTTCCCCCAGGTTTGTAAATCACAGGCTTTTCTCCAGAATGCTGTGCTCCATTCCATAAAAGAAGCCCAGGTAAGGAAGGGTTTCTAGTTCTTCCTCCTCTGAAAACTGGCTTCTTTTCTGTTTGTCTTGTTATTTCAGAGTTCCTAAAGCTCTGTGCCCACTGTTCCCCTCTCTATCTCTGGTGCTGTGAAAAGGTGTCCCCCTTAGGCTCAAGTGTTTGAACGCTGGTGGCACTCTTTCAGAGGTTCATGAGGTGAACATGAACTTTGCTGGAAAAAGCGCGTCAGTGGGGTGGGCCTTTGAAAGTTCATGTCCCATTTCCACTTTGTCTCTCTCTGCGTCCTGGGCCTGCTTAAAGACATGAGCCCTCAGCTTTCTGCTCCGGCAACCTCCTGCCATGTGTCCCCACCATGATGGACTCTTATCCTTCTAGAACTATAAGCCAAATAAACTCTTCCTTCTATAAGTTGCCTTGATCATAGAAAAAGTAACTAATACATCTTCTTCCTGGCATGCTCATGCTCCCAAAGTTCACCTCCAAGCTATACTTTCAGCTTTTAGTCTTCTCTGAAGCCAGACTTTCCCTTACTTGTGTTTATCCCCAGCTCATGCCACAGTGTCAAACCCACACAAGGTGTGCAATGTTTGTTGTGAACCAAGTTGTACTAAACCCAAGACTTGTGGCCCCAAGATCATAGCATTAGAATCCTTGTCTAGAAGTGGAAATGGCTGGCCGCAAATGGCATTATACAGTCATTGAAGATTAGCTAGTACTATGTAGTCATTTCCTCCATACTAAACCATCCCTTCCTGGAGGATCCTAAGGTTCAGAGCGTGAAGGAAATTTTCATGGCTGTGGTAGCTCAGAAAGTTAACACAATTAACACAGGGAGCTCTTGAGATGAACCTTTCATGAGTTGTCTCCCACACTGGGATGGGTTTTGTGGGTCACTCATGCTCCTAGAAGTAACCCCAATAAACTCATTCACTCACCCAGCTAGACTTAGAGAGAATTGTTTCTTTGGCCTGCTGTTGGTATCCTATCTAGAAAGAATAGACGTTTATTCACAGTTCTCCAGGAAAAGTTGTATAACATGTAGAAAATATTGTTAATAAAAATAGACTATGCTCATGACCCAGAAATAATTACAAGTTACATTTTAATGTACTTCCTCCAGCTTTCCTTCCCATAAATGTGTGTTGTATGCAATGAAATCATAAGTAATACTGAATTGTAATAAGTTTTCCTCATTTTTTAAAATTGTATTTCCCATGATTCTTATAATTTCTATTTCAGTATTCAAATACATTTTCAATATTACAGTAGTACGTATATATATATACCCTAATTTATTTACCTTTCTTAAATTGGTTACATTTCTTCTAATTTTTGATTATTAATAAATCTACTAAGATAGACATAGTTGTGACTATGTCTTTGTTCAAAATTCAAGCTAAGTCACTTCATGGATGGGGAAACCAAGGTCCAAAATGATTTGTCCAAAGTCCTACCGACATTAGAGTAACATCTTTTTTGTTTACTTTTTGGGTTTTAGTTTTTATTTCATTTCCTTATTTTGGCATTTACCATTGGCTAACGGTGGCTCACCAGAGACTATGAAAGAAGAGAGTTCAGTGAACCGGCTGATTAGAAAAGCCCAAAGGGAGAGAGAAAAGGATAAAGAGGTGGAGATAAAAGCAGAGTTGGATCCTAGGAGGAGTTTCAATGTAAAAAGCAGCCACTGGCAGAGAGCTTGGGTCCAGGAACTGCATGTGTATGTTTTTATGTGTTTGTGCATTCATGTACATATGTATGAACATACATGTGGAGGCCAGAAGTCAACCTCAGGTATGTTTCCTCAGGCAGCATCCACCTCTTTTCTGAGACAGAATCTCTCACTAGCCTGGAACAAGCATTAAACTGGCCTAGCTGGCCATGAGTCTGTGTGTTTAATTGGTTCTTCCTCAAACTGAGACTGAATTGCAGGGAAATCGGCTATAGTCCTAATATCCCCACTCTCCCTCCCAGCCAAATTGTTAGTCGGTAGCATTTTCAGTCAAGAAGTTTTAATGAAGAGGGCTGCAGAGATGGCTCAGTTGATAAAGTGCTTGCACAGAATCATGAAGAAATGAGTTCCAGCCTCAGAATTCACATGAAAAAGCCAGGTGTGGGGAGCCTATAATCTCAGTGCTGGAAGACAGAGCCAGACAGATCCAGGCCTCTCTGGTAAGCCACTCTAGCTGAATGAGGGAGTTCCTGGAAGATCTCTAAAAAAGTGAGAGATCCTGACTCAAAACAAAAAAAAAGAAAGAAAAGAAAAAAAGAGGGAGGAGCCAGTCACATTCATTGATACTCCAATGTTTTCACACATACAATAAATAAATAAATAAACAAACAAACAATTTTTTAAGATGCAGAACAACTGAAGAGGATGCCCAAGGTTCATCCCTTCTGACTTCCACAGCACTCATACACACACGCATTTGCACATACATAAAAACAGAAGCTTTAACTGAGCCCCTATTTGGTGCCAAATACTGTATTCAGTACTAAGGACACAGTAGTAAGCCTGAGGCCTGTGCATCTGTGTAGAACACAAACCACAACACATACACAAATGAGATTTCAGATAGAAATAAAGCTATGACCTGGATAAGATAGGACAAAATACATATTAGCATAGGATGAGAAGCAAGCATGACTTTTCTACACAGATGATGCTTGACCTGAGTTCCAAGAGCTGATGAAAGACAGCCACTGAAAAATCTGCAGAAGCAGTCCAATCCAAAACTGTAAGCAGAAATAAACAGCCTGTCCATGGGACAGAGATTTTTTTAAAAACCAATTAGAGGCTAGAGAAATGGCTCAGTAGTTAAGGGCACTTGCTACTCTTGCAGAGGACCCAAGTTCAGTTCCTAGCACCCACGTCAGGCAGCTTACCTATAATTCTAGCTCCAGGGAAAGCCAACGTTCTTTTCTGGTCTATAGGGACAACTACATACACATAGAAAGATACACACATTCATATACATAAATTAAAAATTAAATAAATCAGAGCTGGAGAGATGGCTCAGCAGTTAAGAGCACTGGCTCCTCTTGCAGAAGACCAGGGTTTGATTCCCAACATCCACATGGTGGTTTCAGGAGAATCTGACGCCCTCTTCTGACCTCTAAGGGCATTGCAAGACACCAGTGCACTTAAGTACATGCTGGCAATACACTCATACATATAAAATAAAAATAATAAAGCATTTTAAATTTTAAAAATTAAATAAATCTTTTTTTAAATGCTAATCAATTAATTACTCAGTTAATTAAAAAATAAAAGTAGCCCAGAAAGAGGTTAAAGGAGATAAGCCAGTGTCAAGACATGCAGGGCTTGAAGACCACAGCAAGCACTTGGATTTTATTCAGGATCTGGTACAAAGCCCAGGAAGGATTCAAGCCCAGGAGGCAGGCTCTGTGCTTCACCTTTCCGGATACTGGATCACCTGTGCAGAGTGCAGGTAGCTGAGGAAGGCAGTCTGAGGACTGAGTCCAGTATTAAGAATTCTTGTCAGGAGGAGAAATTTCTTCAGGAGACTGCCATGGTGTCAGTTAGGTAGAAGGAGAACCAAGACAGTGTGGCGTATGGAGGTTCAGAGAAGAACGTGTAGGAAGAAAGTAAGTGTGGCCACACCCAGAAAAGCCCAAAAGATGTGCAAGGTAAGAATATGGACCTTTGGCTCACCAGAGACTATGAAAGAAGAGAGTTCAGTGAACCTGCTGATTAGAAAAGCCCAAATGGAGAGAGAAAAGGATAAAGAGGTTGAGATAAAGCAGAGTTGGCTCCTAGGTGAAGTTTCAATGTGAAAAGCAGTCACTGGCAGAGAGCTTGGGTCCATCCAGGAACTGAATGTGTATGTTTTTATGTGTATGTTTGTACATTCATGTACATATGTATGAACATGCATGTGGAGGCCAGAAGTCAACCTCAGGTATGTTTCCTCAGGCAGTATCCACCTTCTTTTCTGAGACAGAATCTCTCACTAGCCTGAACAAGCATTAAACTGGCCTAGCCGGCCCTGAGTCTCAGGGATCTGCATGTCTCCACCTCCCCAGTTCTGGATTTGCAAATATAGGACTTATTTTTCATGCTGGAGTGGAACTCATTTTCTCATACTTGCAAGGCAAGTTATCTCACCAGCTCCACAGCAAAGTTTTGAGGCAACATCATCCAGCAAGATATTCTGCCATGATGGGAGCTCTGTATTGGAATGATGGTACCACACACTGGTGTACTCACAGGAAATCATGGCATGGACCCAGTCAGATGGCTCCTAGGTAGCTCTGAGTCTTAAATGACTCTTTCTGACACCACACACACACACATACACACACACACACACACACACACACACACACACACACATCCTTAAATCTGCTGGTATTCATTCATAACTTTTGTTTTATAATAAAGAAAAAAATCAGGTGGGTGAGATGGCTCAGTGGGTGAAGGGACCTGCCACCAAGCCTGACAATTTGAGTTCAAGCCTCAAGATCCACATGGTGGAGGGAAAGACCAACTCTTACAGGTTGCCTTCTCTGTGTGTGTGTGTGTGTCTCTCTCTCGCTGTCTCTCTTTCTCTCTCTCCCTCTCACACTTTTAGATGATCCCTCTCTTATGGTCAATTCCATGAACAGTTCTCAGTAAGCCACCTTAATCTCTGTGTGTCTCCATCTTTCCATTTAGGATTGAAGTTTGGGATGATAATACTTCATTCCCAAGGTCTTGTGTAGCCCACACCGATCTTGAAATCACTGTGTAGCCAAGGATGACCTTGAACTTTGTTGCTTTTCTTTGTGTGAGATAGGGTCTCTCAATTGAACCTGGAACTCACCAATTCTGATTAGTCTAGCTAGCTACCTTCCTCTGTTTACCAAGAACTGAGATTACAGGCAACGACCACGCCTACCTGGCCTTCCTGGCTTTTACAAGTGTTCTTGGGGATCCAAACTCCTGTCCTCATGCTTGCATAGCAAATACTTTATCCAGTCAGTCATGTTCCCACCCTGACACTGAACTTCTGGTACTCTTACTTCCACTTCCCAAGTGCTAGGATTACAAGTTTATACCCCCATGTCTGGTTTATGCAGTGCTAGGGACCAGGTCCAGGGCTACGTGCTAGGCAAGCACTCTGTCAATAAGCTACACCTCCAGATCCTCATTTCCCAGCTTCTAAAGAAAAGGAGATACAGTCCTCAGGATCCAGTTAGAAGGATAGTAAGATAGGTGATGAAGAACACAAGCTTTGAATGTAACAAGTCATAAGAGGATTAGTTTCCATCTCTCTGTGCATTTGCTGGAAGACAGTTAACTGGGGATAATAAGAGTGCAGGGTTTGGTGACGTGAAAGCACACTGCCAGCCTGACATATGAAAGTCACATCATGAATGTCACCGAGTATCACTAATAGCAGGCACCACAGAAACCAGCCCTGGAGGCAACAGCATGCCTCAATTACAGTGCTGGTTTACAGAAGACTATACTGCTAAAATTGTTTCATCATCTGAAAAGTGAATATATATGGTTTCTATGACACCAGGATAACTCAGGCTCTTAAAGCAGGAATCTAGGATTAGGGATTCTCTAACTTACAGCATATGTGTGTGTGTGTGTGTGTGTGTGTGTGTGTGTGTGTGTGTGTCCCCTCTTGGGAGTGAGTACAAGGACAGGGTCTGGAGGGCATCTCCGATAAACATTACCTAGTACTGAATGACTTGTTATTTTCCCCAGACTCTTATCTGCCAGAGCTGCCCACTTTACTCCCAGAGACTGATAATTTCAAACAGCAGCTGCCAGGCCAGCAGTGGTCTGCTTAGAACTTCAAATGAATGTCCCCAGACACGCCTACTTTCTCCACATAGTGCTTCCAGATAAGTCTCCCTTGCTCCTCCATAAAGGCTTTGAAGACCAACTTGCCTGTTAACAACCCGCTTTTGATTGTGCCTGAGTTTGATCCTTATTTTGTCTTTATTCATCAGACCTCTTTAAATGGGTTCTTTCACACTCCTCAGATTAGCCTAAAGGAAACCCCAAGAAACAATGGCCTGATTCTCCCTGGATGCAAGGATGTTGTCAGAGGGGACACAGGGCCCTCCTGCAGGGATTCAAGGGGAAAGGAGTGGGCGAGGCGATGCTCACAGCACTATAGAAAGTGAATTCTGCTAACTTCAAACACAGTGACCTCAGGAGAAGGGCAGAGATGCTGCTGCCAGTCAGGACACTCATCCCTCAGCAGCAAAGGAAGCATATTCTCTCAAAGATAGCAACTTCTTCTTGGGAGAGTACAAGGTCACTCAGAGTCCAAAACCCCAGATTCCCCTGGGTTTGATCCCCAGAACAGCATAAAACTATTTGTCGTATCCCACATCTGAAGTCTTAGCACTTCAAGAGGTGGAGGCAGGATGATCAGAGATTCAAGATTATTCTCAGCTACATAGGGAGTTCAAGGGTAACCTGGGCTACATGAGGCTCAGTCTCAAAAAAGAGAGAGAGAATGAGGTAATTGTTTGAGTGTGGTAGATTATAACACTATCACAATGAACTGTAGATGATATATGATAAATTAGGCATAGTAAAATGTTAAATAGGCAGTTTGTGTGTAAGTGATGGTACAAGCGATGGTAGCCTTCTTTTTATATATATTTGAAATTCTATTCAATAAAATGTTAAGGGAAAAGAGCCCCCCCGCAAAGCAACAACAACAGTAACTAGTTCACATCTCCGAGAAGAACAGGGAACCAGACAGTCTGACCTGGAAAGGTAATGTCTTTCTCTCCATCCTCCATGTGAGTTTCAGGAGTCAAACTCAGGTTGTCAGGCTTGGTTGCAAATGCTTTTTACCTGCTGAGCCACCTCCCAGCAGCCCGCCCCTCTTCAGCCTCCCTGCTTTATGAGGCAGAGTTTCATATACCCCAGACTGGCTTTAAGGACCTCAGTCCATAGCTGAGGCTAACCTTGAACTCCTGATCTTCCCAGTGTGCGCACCTTGCCAACTGAGCTACAGCCCCACCCGAGATTACAGTGATTCCCATACCATTCATTGCTCATTCTTCACAGAAAGTGATTATAAACTCAAAAGTCAACCCTCTGAGTTCCTGTCTGGTGAGGGAACCACTTGCCTCCCCACACTCTCTCTGGTGCTATCTACCTCAGACAAAAGAGTCCTCCCCAGAACCAAGCTGATACAAGTGACATGCCTTTGGAACTCCAAAACTGAGCTACATGAACCTCATCTATTATAAAGCTAGCCTGTTTCTAATATTTTATTAGGGTAACAAAAATTTGGTTGATGACACCTTCCCTCACTAATTTCTGAATTGATACCTGGCTTCAATATGGCTGATGGATGGGCCCCACAAAAATTTATATTTGTGGAAGCCAGAGAGACGAATCAGCTGGTAAAAGTGCTTTCCACCAAGCCTTATAAACAGAGTTCAGTCCCAGGACCCACACAGCGAAAGGAGAGAGCCAATTCCTGCAAATTGTCCTCTGACCTCCGCATGTGCACAGTGGCACATTCATGCCCACACATACACATATATAGAAAATTTTTAATTCTTATATGCGTCATACCTTAACCTCCAAGGTGTATTTGGAAACAGAATATTTAAAGGAATTAAGGTTGAACAGGGGCATGTAAATAGACTCCTAATTCAATATAACTAGTGTCACTGTAGGAACAAGAGAAACCGTGGTACAGGTGCCTAGAGAAGTGGCCCTGAGAAGGCCCAGCAAGAGATGGTCTCCGGAAGCCAAGCAGAGCAGCCTCACAGCGGTCTGTTGCTAGCTTGAGCTTAGACTTCAGCCTGTGAGGAAACAAATTTCTTTTCCTCAAGCCACCTTACCTATGGTATTTTATTATGGCCTCCTCTTCAACAAGTACTGTAGATTGACCTAAGTGTATTTTCCTCACTTATAAGGGAGGCTGGGAAGTGGTAGATGGTAGCACTAAGAAAACTCAGGAGATCTCACAGATTAAGATAAAAGAGGATTTAGTGACTAATTTAGAAGTTGAGGGGTGACAGCAGGGAGTGAGTCAGGTCTCAAACTGATAATTCAATGGCTAGAAAATTGATATTGACATGATAAATAGAGAAATTGCATAAGAAATTAACTCCAGCAGTTCAGTTCTGAACATCTTGACCAGAGGTATCCAAGTGGAAACTGGAAGTGGGGGTCTAAGGCAGGCCTCGCAATCTAGAGCCAGTGCCTGGAAATCAAAGCTGGAGCTGAAAGAAATGCATACTGTTTAAGGGATGAAGCAGCAGATCTAGGGTTAAGGATAACTTAGTAAAGTGCTTGCCTTGAAAACAAGAGGACCTGGGTTCGATCCCCCGAACCCATGTGAAAAAAAAAAAAAAAGCTGGATGTGGTGGCGTTCATTTGTGATGGCTGCGCTGGAGAGTGAGACACACTGACCCCTTGGACTCACTGACCAACCAGCCTAGCCTAGTCCTGGTGAGTTCCAAGACAATGAGAGACCCCTTCTCAAAAAAACAAGGTGGATATGCCTGAAGAATGACAGTTGAGGCTGTCCTCTGTCCTCCACATGACAGAGAGAGAGAGAAAGAGAGAGAGAGAGAGAGAGAGAGAGGAAGAAATCTATCTGGGACCTTGAGATGTGCCCAGTTTAAGGAGCTGGGAGGGGATATACTGATTTGATCTGTTAGAATGGTTTAATTAATTCTCCAGTATCAAAACTCTAAACTTTAATGGTAATAAGGATTCTTCTTTCCCCTGATTCACATCCATGAAAGTTGGTTGGTAGTTTCACTTATCACAATCCCTCAGGGATGTAGGCTGACAGAGTTCCACTTGTTATCACTGATGGTCAACCACATCAGGGAAATTAAGTGTAGCGAGTCAGGCCCAGACTCTTAAAACTTCCACAGACAGGGAGTACAGCTCAGTGGTAGAATGCTTTGCCTAGCATAGCAATGCCATGGGTTCAATCCCCCAGTGTGGCATAAACAAAACAAGAAACAACAACAAAAAATGGACATGCAAGCATGAGGACCTGAACCTTATCCTCAGACCCCACATGAAAAAACTGGGTGTGATCCCAGTTCTACAGCGGCAGAGGCAAGCAGGTTGCTGGGGCTCACTGGCCAGCCACACTAGCCAAATCATCAAGGGAAAGTGAGAAATCCTATCTCAAAGAGCAAAATGGAGAGCATCCCGATGAACAACACCAGAGGCAGACCCCAGCATCCAAATGAACACAAATGCACACGTGTGCGCACGTACACACACACACACACACACACACACACACAAAGTGAGGTTTATTTAACTTTCAGTTTGGAAAGCTAAATGTCCAAGATTGGGCAACACCATTGATTCAGCCTTTAGTGAGGATCCCCTTGACTGGGTCACATCATAATGGGTGACATCATGGCCAGAAGGAAAGATCACATGGCAAGATAGGAAGCCAGAGAGCCACACAGAGTCAGGTTTGCTCTGTCATAACAACTGGCCCTCATAAGCGTTAACTCAGTCTCATAGGGAGAACTGTCTTAATCTACGCTGAGGACAGCACCCTGAGTTCCCACACCAGTTCTTCACTGTTCTGCTTCAGCTGCACCACAGACCAAACTTTACCACGGACATAAGCCCATGTTAGGCCAACCATGGAGCCTCCTGTTAGACCACACAAGAGCCTCCTGTTTCTAACATGATTAGTTTTCATTTCAGCACAAAGTATATAAAATTTATCACCTCAACCAATTTTAGGTGTACAGTTCAATAAGTTCAAGCATTTCATACTGTTGTGATAAGAATTTCTAGAACCTTTTCATCTTGCAAATCTGAAACTCCATACTCATTGAACAATGACTCACTCTTTCTCTCACCTCCCTGGTCCCTGGAAACCACCTTTCTACTTTCTGTCTCTATGAGTTTGACTGCTTTACAAAGCTCATACAAGGGAAATCATACCTTATTATGGTTTAAACCACATGCACTAAAAGACTTTGGTTTGAATACTTGGTTCTCAGCTGAGAGAAGTGTTTGGGCAGGTTGTGAAACATTTAGGAGGTAGACCCCACTCTAATAAGTGGGTCTTAAGGTGACTGGCCTTGAAGGTTATAAATCCAGCCATGTCTACTCCAATCTCTCTGCTTCCTGGTCTGCTGAGATGTAAACAAACCACTTCATGCTCCTGCTGCCATGGAGCCACCAGCAGCCATATCTTCCCTACATGATGGACAATACCCTTCAAAACATGAGCCAAAATAAATCATTCTCCTTAAAGATTTCTTTTGTTAGGTATTTGATCACAGAAATGAGAACAGTGCCTAACACAGAAATTGGGAACCAGGAATGGGGTTGTTACTGGAACAAACCTGACCATGTGGTTTGAAGACCTTTGGATCTGGTTTACAGGAGGAATGTGGAAGAGTTTGCATCCTAAAAGAGCCCTTGATGCCAGGTGTGGTGGCCTTTAATCCCAGCACTCAGGAGGCAGAGGCAGGTGGATCTCTGTGAGTTCAAGGCCAGCCTGGTCTACATAGCGAGTTCCAGAAAAGTTGGTGGTACGGGGAGACCTTGTCTCAAAAAAGACCAAAAAAAGACCCTTGAATTCTATAAGCAGAGCTTAATGTGGTGCTAAGATTATAGGCTCAAGTGAACTATAAAAAAGCAGTATCCGAACAGACCTAATAGGTCTCAAGAAGGGCACTGGGAAGTATGGGGTGGTTTTTTTGTTTATTTATTTAGTTTTTTGTTGTTGTTGTTTTCTGTCACAATGATCTGTTTCCTGGCTTTTAGTGAAAGCAGAACCAAGGACACTGGACATCTCATAATACCAATAGTCCCTCATGAAGAATGACCCCCTCCAAAAGTCAACATCAAGAATCATATGCTCCGGCAGTACAGATGGCTCAATAGTTATGAACACTGATTGCTCTTACAGAGAACCTGGGTTTGGTTCCCAGTATCCACATCAGGTGGTTCACAACTGCTTATGACTCCGGTTCGGGGGAATCCAACACCCTCTTCTGATCTCTGCAGGTATCTGCACATATGCGGTACACATAAACTCATGCAGGTATACACATACAAAAAAATAAAACTGAGTACAGTCGCAGGCTGGGGAGACAGCTCAGTCTAGCCAAATCAGGGAGCTCCAGGTTAAGGGAGAGAACTTGTCTCCAAAAATAAGGTAGAGAATGATAGAGGAAAATACCTGACATTGACCTCTGATTACTACATATGCAAGCATGGGCAGGCACACCCATGCACAAACACACATACACACACACACACACACACACACACTTACAAAGAAACTTGAACTCTCAGTAAGATCTCTGGCAGTGTGAGAGGGAGATTTACAGGACTGTAGCTCTAACAGTTCTCCAAACCACCACACCTGATTGTACAGTCTAAAAGACAATAGTGTACTTGCTACACAAATATAATTCCAACCTAAGTTCCATGGAGGAGTCTCAGAATTCCACATCCAGAAGTTCTTGATTCTTGTCACTGCCAAGTTCAAGTTGTGCTTTCCTCTAAACAAATCAACAAACAAGAGTTTTTGTAAAGAAGTATTTTAAAATAGGAACTTTTATGGTGTGTGCTCTTGATCATGTGTGTGAGTGTGGGTATAATGTACCATGGTGTACATGTGGCGGTCAGAGAACCACCTTGGGTGTCAATCTTCACCTTCCACCCTGTTTGTGACAAGGTCCCTCTTTTGAGTTTGTCACTGTGTATACCAAGCTAGCTGACCTGTGAGCTTCTGGGTATTCTCCTGTCTCTGTCTTTCATCTTGCCACAGGAGCACTGGAATTACAGACACACACTACAACATCTGGCTGTGCCTAAGTTCTGGGGATCCCAAGTCTAGTCCTCACACTTTTGTGGCAAGCACTTTACCCACTGAGCCAACCCCCCAGTCCTCCCAAAACAGGAACTTCTTTTTTTTTTTTTTTTAGAGAGAGAGAGATTTGTTCATTTTTATTTTATGTGAATGAGTGTTTTGTGTGTGTGTGTGTGTGCGCGCACATCATGTTTCCGCCTGGTGCTCATGGAGGTTAGAAGAGGGCATTGGATCCTCTGGTTCTGGAGTTCAGACAGTTATGAGCCGCCACGTGGGTGCTGGGAACTGACCCAAGTCGCCTGCAAAAGCTGCCAGTGCTCTTAACTGCTGAGCCATCTCTCCAGCCCCAATAGAAACTTCTTAAACCCAAGAATTATTCTAATTTGAGATACTCAGCAACAAGTCATTTTATTTCATTTTGTGCAAATGGGATGGAGGAAGGTCAGGTTCTCATGCAGCCCAGGCTGGCCTCAAATTCATTATTTAGCTGAGGATGGTCTGGAACTTCTGATCCTCCTGCCTCCACCTCCTTAGTGCTGGGATTAAAAATGTGTACCACCATACCCGATTTATATGACATTGGAGATGGAACTCAGAGCTTCACGAATGCTAGACAAGCCCTCTAACAAATGAGCCACATTCCTCATTTCACCTTTTAGGTAGAAAAATCCTATCTCCTGTCCACTTCTCCGTAGAAAAGACACTTTTTTCAGCGAGAAAGCTTTTTACTTAGCAATGTATTTTCCAAATACCAAAAGATAATAGTCTTTTTTTCAAAATTAGTCTTGGACCTGGTGCTGGTATTCACCCTACACTTTCTACAACAGAAGCTCTGCATAAAGGTAAATTGATTCTGTGAGTGCCTTTAACACTTAGGGTCCTAATCTTGGAAAGATCTGAATGAGGAAGGGAAAGAAAGGAAAAGGGGGTGAGGTGCTGTCGCGCTCATTAGCATTTTCAATTTCCTTTTCCACCGCCCTTCCTCCTCCCGCAAATCTCACCACAATGAGCTAATTCTTTGTGATTGATTGTGGCTTGTAGATAACTGGGTGTACTTTCTTGCTTTCATATTCTCTTGTCCATCAACACAAAGCACTTCAAATACTGAATAGAAAGAAAGATGCCACGAATATGGCAAACCTAAATATCCACATATAATGTGTTCACAAAGCTCATTGCAAGTTACTTCTTCCTCCTGCTTTCATAAATGCAGAAATAACAGACTACCTCATCCTTACTCTTCAGTCTCAGAAAGGAATGTGAACCATTTGGAAGCCAGAGAGACCGTTCAGTTAGTAAAATGATTGCCATGCAAGCATTAAGGACCTGAGTTCAATACCCAGCATTCATATAAAAACTGGGTATGATGGCATGAACTTGTAATCCTAGGACTGGTGAAGCAGAGACATGACGATCTCTAGGGCTCACTGAGAAGTCAGAGTAGTAGAATCCATGAGTTCCAGGTTTAGCGAGAGACCCCGTCTCAAAAAGTAAAGTGGAGAGTAGAGGAAGACATCCAACACCAACCTCTTACTTCTGCATGTACTTGTACACATATGCACAAGCACATATACACACATGAACACCTGTACACACAAATAATTAAAGAAAATAAAAAGAATGTGAGCCATTTGGGAATGAGAATGCAGCCCATCCCTGTCACACTGGAAGGTCTGAACATTTTCACTGCACGTACCACGGATGATCAAACTCTAAGCACATCTTTGTTTTTCCTAAATAGCCACATTATCCGTCTGATGCTGGAGATGGCATCTGCTCTGTGTGTAATTTCCATACTCACTTGGCACCATCAACCGCCTTTGATGACACTTCAGGCTGCTGCTTTGTGGTCTCCTCCCTCCTTCCAGCTGCAAGACCCAGATGTCAGGTTCCGGAATGCGTTTTCTCTGGCAGGGGATCTCTGGCTTCTCTCAGCAGTCCCTAAGTTGGTGGCTATTGTGGCCATGCCAGCAAAATAGCACAAGATCACATGAAAGATGGGATTCAGATGTTTTATGAAAAGGAAAAAACAGTCTGAAATGGGGAGGGGGGTATACATTTCTTATGCCTCTAATTATAAGCCAGACGTGTGGCAGGCTGAGGCTGAGCAAATTGTGTCTCTCCATTCCGCTGTTGCTGGTCCATTTTTTCCTCTTGGTGGGTTTTTATCTCTGTAGTCTGCATCTGAAATCAGCAGCTGAGGAGGATGAAGGGTCTGCCTTAATGAATCAGACCTGGAGGAATGACAGGCTCTGGCCTGACGTAGACTATGTGAACAGAACAGAAAGCACAGAAGGAAAGAAGGAAGGAGATGGTTTAAAAGAACTGGTAAAGTACAATTAGAACAACTTTCAGTTAACCTATGCACAACTGGCTTCCTTCCTCCCTTCCTTCCTTCCTTCCTTCCTTCTTCCTTTCCTTCTTTCTTCCTTTCTTTCTTCCTTTCTTGCTTTCTTTCCTCTTCATTGTATGTGTGTGTGTGTATGTATGTGGGTGCACATGTATGTGGAGGCCAGAGGTTGACTTCAGGGGTCATTCTTCAGATACCATCCATCTTGCTTATTTAAAAGAGTCTGTCACTGGAATTGGAACTACACTGACTGACAAGCCAGCCCCAAGGAATCACTTGTGTCTGTCTCCCCAGAACTGGGATTACAAGTACATACCACCATACCCAGCTTCTTACATGAGTGCTGGAGATCAAACTTAGGTCCTCATGTTTGAGTGGCAAGCACTTTATGGACTGAGCTATCTCTCTAGCCCCTGGATTTTCTTTTAAAGCAGGCTTTGTGACCATGAACAGAAGAACTGGGATTGTAACTCAGTTGGTAGAGTGCTTGTGTAGCATGTACAAAGTCCTAGGTTCCAACCCTTGCCCTGTAACCCCAGCACTGGGGAAGTAGGACCATGAGGATCTGACGTTTAAGGTCACTCTCAGCTATACACAGAGCTAGAGGCCAGCCTGGAATATATGAGACCCCTACACACAAAAAAAATCATGAATGGAGATCAAGCGCCAACCTGCCTACTAAGCAGTCCTGGCTTACAGGAGTCTGACTTCAAAGGAACCTTAAATGGAGTAGAAACTCAAAGAACCATGCCCCAGAGCAATCACATACCAGCGGGAGGGAGAGGGGGTAGGCCAGTAACTAAAAAGGATCTCAAACACAAGGGGCCTCATGGTGTTTAATTTTTTTTTTTCTTTTCCAAGCAGCTGGGCTGGGTTGAGCAGTTGCGTACAGGGCAGAGTTTGAAAGTTTCTCACGGCCAAGTCAATCTACTGAATGTCCAGCCAGCTGCCTTGGACACTCCCAGACAATTTAGAGGAAAATGCTGAAACTTACTGAGATTATATCTTCCAGGCCAAAATTCAATATATTCAGTTCATTTAGGAAAACAAAGCATTGCATCTCAGGGAATTTGACTCCCATGAACTTACTAGTCTGTGGCTCACAGTATCTTGTGTTGGACATCTCACTGCCTGGCCCATTTGTATCTAAGGTGTGTCTCTGTCTTACTCAGTGAACACTGCCGAGACATAATACCATTGACTGGTGCCTAGGTCCATTTTCTGTTGCTTTTGCAGAATTCTTGACACTGAGTAATTTGTAGCAGAAAGAGACTTATTTTGACTCAGTTCGAGAGGCTGGGAAAGAGCTAGCATCTGCTCAACTTCCAATAAGGGTAGGCATTGGGCACCTGTGACAGATGATTTTGGAGTCACTAATCGAGGCTCATGAAGGCAAGAGCAAGGTGTAAACCAGGTACATGCTTGTCATCCCAGCACTCTGGAGATAGAGGCAGGAGGATCATTTGTGATTACACTGGGGTTAGAAGCTAGCCTGAGCTACATGAGACCCTTTCTAAATAACTAAATAGATAGATAGATGATAGATAGATAGATAGATAGATAGATAGATAGATAGATAGATAAAGTCAAGCATCAGCCTGCCTACTAACCCAGCCTGGCTTGTACTAATCCCTCTTAACAACTCACAACCTTCAACACTGTTACACGTAAGATCAAGCCCCAACATGCATTTTGATGGCAGCAAGCCATTCTAAAAGAAACTAAAGCAATTCAGTGTCTCATAAACAAAAGAAATATCTCTCTCATTGTTCTAGAGGCTGGTAGATCCAAGGTCAAGGAGCTAGCAGGTTCCATGTCTGGTAAGAGCCTGATTCCTAGTCCATAGATGACTGCTTTCTCACAGTAGCCTCACAATAGTGGAAGGAGAAAGTGTCTCTCTTAGATCTTTTATTTGTTGTTACTTTTTATTACTTTTTTTCAAGTCAGGGTCACATATAGCCCAGGCTGGTCTAACACTCTCTATGTAGCCAAAGATGACCCTCCTGTCTCCACCTCCCAAGTTTTAGGATTACAATTGTACATCACCACACCCAGTTTATGCAGTGCAAGAGACCAAATCCAAGGCTTCAAGCATGTTAGACAAGCACTCTACAAACTGAGGGACCTCCCTAGTCCCAAACACTGCATATCCCTGCTACTCATGTTTCTGAGAGACTTTTCCCACCCAGTTCTTCCACACACAGCCTCCTTTCCCTAGCTCTGCTGTCTCATCCCCACTCTGCATGTTGATAATCTGCTTCCATGCTGGTACCGAAGAGAGACTACAGGCACTTCCAAGACAGGCACCCAAAACAAGGCTTCTTGCTATGCCTCCTGCCGGCTATTCCCAGGATAGCCCAGCTGGCATCTGAGCTATGCCCAGTATCTGGAAAACAAGCAAAACTGGAGCAGAGCCATTCTGCCTCAACACATCCATCCATCAGTACTGGGTAGCAAGTTCAGCCTGCTGAGTTTAGAATGTCTGGTTGGTAGTAGCTGAGAGCTTTCTTTTTTTGTTTTTGTTTTTGATTTTTGAGACAGGGTCTTACTTTATCGCCCTAGTTGACCTGGAACTCACTGTATAAACCAGGCTACCCTCAAACTCTCAGAGAGTCTCCTGCCTCTGCCTCTCAAGTACTGGGATTAAAGGTGTGCACTGCAATGCCCAGTCCCTGAGAGCCTTCTTTAACTTCAGATTCAACAAGCACAGGCATTAGGGTTACGGAGATGGCTTGGTCAGTAAAGCACCTGCCTTAAAAGTGTGAGGACCTGAATGGGATCCTCAAAAACTATGTAAAAATAAAGGTACAATGGTCCACACTTATAATTCAGACTCTAGAGAGATGGGAAACTGAGACAGACAGCTGACTAGCTGGCCAGCTAGCCTAGTCTACTTAGAGAAGTCCCCAGTCATAAAAGACCCTGTCTCAAACAAAAAGTGGAAGGCACCTGAGGAGTAACACCCAAAGTTGTTCTCTGACCTCCACACACATTCACATGTGTACCCACACACAGACACAGACATACTAGCCTAGTCTGCTTCTGACCAACAGCAACTTTGGGAGGAAAAGATTTCATAGTACTGGAAGGTGCTATTCTGGCTGCTTACGGGGAAAGTCCTCAACAGTCTTAGCCATCTGTGAAGCCCATGGATGCAATAGCTGCTTGGGCATTATGGGGTAACACTACTTTCTGATAGGATTTAAGGCCCATTCCCATGTGGACTGCGTGACTGGTACTGTAAATCTAGCCAAGAACCTATGGTTGAAGAGCTCATAAGCTCTAAGGGTGAACTTACTACTAATATTTTATTAAATGAAGACAGTATCAAGCTGCTCTCTAAATCCACATTTCTATACCATAGAACCAGTACAGCTCTCAAGCCTCATCAGAGAAGCTTCTTTGTGCAGTGGACGGTGATTAATGCAGAAAGGTACAATTGGTCAAAATGTATAGAAAACGTACCTGTGAAGTACTCAGGCGCAAATGGGACATCCATATTATACTCTGTCCCCCAAAGCTCAGGGACCATTGCAAAAGAGGTGGTGGGTAAGGGCCGGAGGTGCAGGAGAGCTAGAGCAAAACAGTGTCTTCTGGACATGATAGGACCACTGCATTCATGAGCTCACAGCAGCTGCGGTTGCCTACACAAGACCTGCAAAGATCAAGCAAGCCAACATTCTAGTCATAAGACCCTCCCCCCAGCTGAGGAGTGATTGACGATGTATGACTTCTGGGAGAAGAAGAGTCAGTTATTTGTTTTGTTTTGTTTTGTTTCAGACAGGGTCTTACTATGTAGTCCAGGCTGGCCTGGAACTCACTATGTAGACCAGACTGGCTTCCGTCTCCTGAGTGCTTGATTAAAGGTATGTGCCACCATGCCCTGACGCTACCACGGCATCCCTGGGTGGGCTAGAATCAAGTTTTCTCTAAGAGTATGGCCCCTGGTAGGTCAACTATGTTCCAGCGGATGGCACCACCCATGCATATGTCGACAGCATAAACTGGACTTGGGTTTTAAAACGAAAAGAAAACAGGAAGTTAGGAGAGGAAATGGGGGAGGGGACATGGAGGGAATTTGGGAAGAGGTGGGGAGTGAATGTGATCAAACTACATTATACACACTTATGAAACTCTCAAGAAAATATTATATTTAGCTTAAGAAATTCACAAAATGGAGCTGGAGAGATGGCTCAGAGGTTAAGAGCACTGACTGCTCCTGCAGAGGACCTGGATTCGATTTCCAGCACCCAGAAGGCAGCTAACAACCATGTGTAACTCCAGTTCCAGGGGATCCAACGCCTTCTTCTGACTCTGTGGGCACTGCACGAAGCTGGTGCACTTAAACACACATACAGGCAATACACTCATACTCATAAAGTAAATTAAATTAAATATTTCTTAAAAAGAAATTCACAAAGCATGAGTATATTAGGTTGCAATAACCAATGTCTGCTAACTGGCTACTGTGGCCTCAACAGTTCCAAGCTCACAAGACGAGAGACCTGCGTAGAGGAGCCAAGGATGTAACACGATGCCATTCGGTGTCCCTGTTCTCAGTCTTCATGCCAGCGTCCCTGGATGACTACAGGGCTCTGAGGATGTCTGTGTTTTCCAGTGTCTAGTGATTATAATGCAAGAGCATTCTCTCTCTGCCAGCAATTATTTTTCTACCGTGCCTGTGTTGTTGCAGCTGGAAGCTTCTTACAGCCTCAGCATATTTGTGCATTCTACAGAACGCTGAACTTGGCTGTTTCCTTTGTGAAGCTACTCTGGGCTGTGCTTTGTGTCTATTTTTGACCATTTGTCCTTGAAGATGGCTGTTAAATTTCTCAGCTCCTTTTTATGATATTGGGACCAGAGGCACATGCACGAGAGACAAGCTCTTGACCACTGAGCTAATCCCCAGCCCGCACAGCTCATTAAGTGACCCACCACCTTCAACCAGGAGGTCTCAAGATTCTAATCTCACAGGTCTCACCTCTTGTGCCCTGGTTCCCACTTTATTAGGTGCCCTATGTCATGCATTTTTCATTTTTAATGTTTATGGAGTAATGTTTATGGGTTTTGTGCCTGGCACTATTTAAACTCCTGTTTCCAGGGGGGTTACAATCTACAGAGGGATAAAAATCTTCAGTGAGAAGCAGGTAGAGAACACATGCTGGTACTCATGGTTATTACAGCACTATTCACAACAGCCAGGATGGGAAACCAGCCTGGATGTCCTTCAACAGATGAATGAGTGAATGTGATCAATAGATAGATAAATAGGCGATAGGTAGAGGAGATGAGAGAGATACTCATATTCATGCATAATTAAATCTTAGTCAACCATAAGGAAGAATCAAAGTATGTTATTTCCAGGAAAATGGATAGAATTGGCGATCGTCATATTAAGCAAAGTAAGTCAGATTCAGAAAGATAAATATTGCATGTTTCCTCTCATGGGCTGAGGAGATAGTTCAATCAGTAAATCATTTGCCTCACAAACATGAGGACCTGGGCCCTGGATCACTTTAAAAGACACATGGCTGTGTCTCTCTGTAATTCCGGCACTGAGGAGGTGGAAACAGGCAGATCCTTAGGAGACACTGACCAGTCTAGCTGAAGTGGTGAGCTCCAGGTTCAGTGAGAGATCTTGTGATTGAGGAGAATGCTCAGCATCAACTTCTAACCTCTACACACGTGCATGCACACACACAAATATGTGCATGTACCATACAAAAAGTACCTCATACAGACATAAACTGAATATATGGTGTGAAAACAGACAGGGGACTAGCTGTGGGGAGGATGGAGATCATCAGGAGTTGAGAAACAAGGAAAGGTACAGGGAGAGTAGATATAATCCAAGTCCAAAGACACACATGTATGAAAATGACATACTTAAGCCCATTGTTTGTATGCCAACTAAAAACATGAATGAAAAAGAGAACGTGTGCTGAACAGTCTTGGCATTCTAGATTTTTCTCCTAGTTTCTCAGAGCTCAAAAAAGTCAACCTTGATTTTTTTAATCACCTGTGTTTTCCTGACCTCTTAAGCCCTAGATTTCTTTAAAATCATTTCCCTTGGGCTGGAGATGATGTTCATTGGTAGAGTTCTTGCCTAGCATGCTTGAAGCCCTGGGTTCCATCCCCAGCACTTCATAGACCAATCATAACAGTGCATCCCTGTAATCCCACGGGAGGTAAAGGCAGAAGGATCAGAAGTTCCAGGTTATCCTCAGCTATATAAGGAGTTCAAGAACGGCCCAGGCTACAGCAGACCCTCAAAATTAAATTAAATTAAAATAGTTTTCCACTAATGCCAAACCCAGAATGCCTCTTATTCCTGACTCATTCTCTTAACTCTGCCCATATCCTTGAAAATGGTTTCTTCATCAAATGATCCTCAATGAGCATGCCATCTGTTTCCTTCCAGGGTCCTGTTTCAAACCAATGAATAAGAACAGGAGCAATAAGAATACATACATAAATGCATCTGTACAGCAGGGTAAGGAATGGAAGTGAGAAGGAACGAGGGCAAGAGGAATAGTTTCCAGTCAATGATAGTCAAGGAAGGTACCTCTAAAGAGATGACATTTAAGCAGAGTCCCAGAGGAAGCAAGTCCTGTGGCTGTGGGACAGGAGGGCACTATGATGAGAGGAACCGTGGATACGAAGGTCCTGAGATGAGCTACGAGAGTGGAAGGCGTTGAAGAGTAAAATGAGAGATGATGATAGAAAGGGTGGAGCCAAAGGCAAGAATAGCTAGTTCAGAATAGACCAGGGTAAGAGCCTTAGATTCTATGCTGAAAGAAACGGGAAGAAGTTGGAGTGTCCAAACAGAGGAGGAATGTGATCAGATTGGCTTTTAAAACATCACTCTAGATCCGAGGTGACGGCTCAGTGGGTAAAGTTCTTGTTGGGCAGATGTGAGGTCCAGATCCCCAGAACTCATGTAAAAACCAGGTCAGCATGGTGGCCCACCTTTAATCTCAGTACTTGGGAGGCAGAGACATTGATCCCCAGGGCAAACCAGTTAAGCCTGACTAGCTAGAATTGGTGAGCTTGGATTCAGCATGTGAGCCTGCCTCAGTAATTAAGTGAAGTGAAATTCAGCCTATGTCAACTGGCCTCCATACATGTGCTCCCATACATGTGCTCATGAACCTGCTCACAAGTATGCCCACACATAGACAAACATGCATGCACACACACGTGCACATCACACACACTATACAGAAGGGAACAAAAGGTCACTCCAGCTGCTGCATGCAGATTCTATGATACAGAAGCCAACATCAAAACAGGGAAAACCATTATGAGTAATAGCAACTTGGGGGAGGAAGTCAGTGAGAAGTCGAGGGTCTGTTTTGGCAAATGTTCATTTGGGATGTTTATTCCACATCTGAGTGGAGTTGACAAGGCAAAGGGTTTTCAGCTTTGCAATTTGGAGAAGAGGTCAGGATAAGAGCTATAAATTAGAGAATTATCCTTCTATAAATGGCATTTAAAGTCCTGGAACTGGATGACATCATCTTGTGAGTGACCGTCTTTAGAGATAAAGAGATCCAAAGCTAAACACTAGAGCCCATCATCCCTTAGGGTCAGAAGCCCCAGCAAAATAGATTGAGGAGGGGATTTAGAGAAGTCTCAATGTTTAAGTGAGGGAAGTGCTTCAAGTTGGGTCTGGGAGCACATGTCTATAATTCCAGCACTTGGGAAGTAGAGGCAGGAGGATCAAAGCCATCCTTAGCTACATATCAAGTTCCAGGCTAGCCTGAACTAGAAAAGACCCTATTTCAAAGGAAAAAAAATAGAGTCGAGTGCTCAGACATAAATGGGACATCTATATCAATCTCCCCCACCAAAAGGCTCAGGGAACATCAAGGAAGAGGAGATGGAAAGTATAAGGGCTGGAGATTGTGGAAGGTGCCGTAAAGTGCTGTCTTCTGACATGGCTGGAGATTGTGGAGGGTGCCGTAAAGTGCTGTCTTCTGACATGGCTGGAGATTGTGGAGGGTGCCGTAAAGTGCTGTCTTCTGGACATGGCATGGTCATTACACTGCAGCTCCGATTAGCTGCAAAGATCAAGCCGACAAGACCAGTCAGCATTCCAGCACGCAGCACTAATTTGTCTCAGTGCATTACAAAAATTCTTAAAAAGAAGGCATGAAGGTGGGAGGAGGCATGCTGGGAAGTGATCATGAGGAGAGGGGCAGGTTAGAGATGAATATGGACAAGATGGCTTCTGTACATGTATTAACTGTCAAAGAATAAATAAAATATTTTTTAAAAATAGGGACTGGGGAGATAACAGTGGGTAAAGTATTTGCAAGTACAATGCAAGCTGCAGAACTGAGTCTGGATCCTCAGAATCTAGGTAAAGCCAGACACAGTTGCATGTGTCTATAACCTCAGATCTCCTACACTGAAATAGGCAGCAGAGACAGGCGAGTCCCCCGGTGCTTGAGGGCGAGTTAGCCTGGCACATGCAAAGAGACTGTCTCAAACAAGGTGGAAGGCAAGGATGTACACCCAAGGCTATCCTCCAACCTCCACACATTCACAGAGAGAGAGACAGAGACAGAGGTAGAGATATTTGAAAAGCCAAAAAATAAAAAAAGAAGTGTTTCCGGAAATGAAGGCAAGAATCCACTCTAACTCTTTTGAATGTTCTGCTATAAAAGAGACAGCACCAAGGACACAGCTGGAAGGGGCAGCAGGTCATGGAGGTTATGTTAACAGGTCTGTTATGCTTTTATTTGAAGCTGATGAGAATGATCCAGTAAGAGAGGAAAGTAGCAACATGGGAAAGGTCAGGAAGGACACTGTAGAGAGGGGTTGGCTGGCCTTAGGTAGGAACACAGTTCCATTAATCCATGATTACAAGACAAGAGCCAGGAAGGAAACACAGGCATGATAGAGTGATGGATAGCCAAGGTGGCAGCAGCTAGCAGAGTCTCTTCTAGTTGTTTCTGGTTTTGATCACTAGGCAGCAGTGATCCCTTTGAGACCTGTGGTCACACCGACAAGTGAATTTTTTACTGCTGGTGCATCTCTCTGCTAGGATCAATCCTCACACGTGGCTCTTTGACCCTTGGGAACCCCCCATTCCTCAAGTAATCACATATTGTGGGGAGGGGTGTCGGGGATAGAACCCAAAGCCCAGATGTGCTACACAAGCACACTCCATGAACTATATTCCTCACAGTGACAGTTAATATTGTCAACAGAATCTAGAACCACCTAGGAGAGAAAGCTGTGGGCATGTCTGAGAGGAAGTTTCTATACTGGGTTGACTGAAGCGGGAAGATCTACCCTAAATATGTGGTATTGTCCCACAGACTGGGGTCCAAGACTGAATAAAAAGGAGACAACAAGCTGAGCACCAACATTCATCTCCACATCCTGACTGTGGATGCAGCATGACCAAGTGCCTCATGCTCCTGCCCCCATGCCTGCTCCACCATGCCTGACTGCAGCCTCGAACTGTGAGCCAAAGTAAACTGTTCTTTCTTAAGTTGCTTCTGTCAAGTATTTAGTTACACCAATATGAAAAGTACTTAATATACCAGCCATCTCTGGACATATTGAGAGGCTGTTTTCTAAGCCCTGTAGCTTTGGGAAGGATGTCTCTCAGGCAGGATGCTACTAGGAAGATTGTCCTCCTGGGAGGAGCTGAGCTTCCTCTATTCCTGTCTCTCCCTGAAGCTGAGGCAGGTGGACATATGTGTACATGTGTGCATGTGTAGAGAGGCCAGAAGACAACGTCAGATGTCATTCCTCAGTCACCATCCACCTTGCATCTTCAGCCCGAGGGTCACAAATGTACAGCACTATGCCTAGATTTTTTTGCATAGGTTCTAGAGATCAAACTCAGGTTCTTGTGTTTGGAAGGAAACATTTTACAGACAGCCATCTCCCTAGCCCCTGAAGCCTTCTTATCTGGGAGAATGGGATTAATATTGTAATTCTGGTTTTACCCCCCTGAGTACTGTGTTTCAGAAATGCAAACTAGTAGGAATGCTGCTGGCTCTCAACAGATTTAGGATGAGGCTGGGAGCAGTGGTGTGCACACAAGCACCTATGTGCAGTGGCTAAGCCTGCTTGACCATGAGCACACTCAGAGTGGGAACTATGGGTGACTACAATGAGGGAATGTGAACAGCTTGGCTTCTAGAGGGGATCCGAAATGGACAATAGGAAGGGCTTGAAGAAATCAGGGGCAGCATCTACATGGGCAGTGGAACCTGAGAACAGTCGCTAGGAGTGCAAGTCATGGCATGGGCACTCCAATGTGTGTGCTGAAAATGTCGATGAACTCGACTCGCTCCACTGCTGCAGCAGCTGCGCGCCTTTGAACTGATACACCCTGCCAAAATATGTGAAACCCTAAGTCCAGACCTCCCATGGAGGCTCTGAGGGAAAGAAAGAAGCTGCTCAACATGTTGGCGGCTACCACCTCCCTCCCTCGCTCTCTCCCTCTCTCCCTTCTTCCCTCCCAGGCATCTGGGTACAGGAGCCTTTGCCCGTACTTCTCAGTGCATTTCCTTTTTGAGACTTCTTTGCCCTTAATGTTTGTTTTAACCGTAGTTTGCCCATATTTGGGACTAGGGATTAGCAATGGAAAGATTAAGTCCCACCTTCCTTCTCAGGGTAGCTTCCTTCCCATTCCCGAGACTTCAAGATGTGTATATTATCTCTATTTAGGACGGCTACGGCTAGGTCCGGAATCAGATTATTTTGTCTATTAAATAAGTAGAAAACAGAGCTGGGGATATAGCTCAGTCCGTGAACGCCTGCCTGGCATGCCCAGATCTTTGGGTTCCATCCCCAGAATCCTATCAAACCAACTGAGTGTGGGGCCACAGTCCTGTAATCCCAACACTGGAGAGACAGAGGCAAGAGGATCAATTCAAGGTCATCTTTGGCTACATATCAAGTTGGGGTCCAGCCTGAACTACATAAGATTCTATCTCAAAAAAAAAAAAAGGTGGACTGGAGAGATGGCTCAGCAGTTAAGAACACTTGCTGTTCTTCCAGAGAACTTGAGTTCAATTTCCAACACCTACATGGTGGCTAACAACTATCTGTAACTCCAGTTCCAGGGGATCTAACACCCTCTTCTGACCTCTGCAGGCTTTACACGACACAGGTGCACTTACATACATGCAGGCAATGTATTCATACACATAAAATAAAAATAATAAATAAAAAAAACTTTAACAAAAAAAGAAAAGTGTCATTTGACTCATAGCTAGTTGAGTGACAGGCCTAGGTAGCCTCCTGAGCTAAGGCACCATGGGCAACACCTTACACTCTCTCTGAACTGCAGTGAAAAGACAAGTGCTATACACAATTTAATTTTCAGATTGTACCTGTCACTCATTTACCTTTCCAAAGCTTCACAAAGATAAGAAACTCACCTAACATCAGTCATTCCACAGATCATTTTGTAACTTTCAAGAGGTGGTAGAAACTAACTTGCAGCAAGCAATAAAGCTATTGGTGTAGATGCCCCAGGGTTAGCATTAAGCATGTTTAGGAATATCAAAGGGAATAAGATGAGTAGCCAGGCAAAGAAAATGGAAGTGTAGGAAGTTGACATCACATGAGCTTAAAGGGCAAACAAACTGAGAAAATCTGAAATTGTCAACTTCAAAAATAAGAGCAAAAGAAAAGACTAAGATATAAGGTATATTTAGGTTAAACAAATTTAGACTATAGAGGGGACTACTTCCTGGTTAATGTCAAAAGCAATTATCATTTGCCACCAATAGAAGTAATAACACCCTTTTTGTTCTCTCTCTCTCTCTCTCTCTCTCTCTCTCTCTCTCTCTCTCTCTCTCTGTGTGTGTGTGTGTGTGTGTGTGTGGCCCAGGCTAGCCATAAACTCAAGATCTTCCTGTGGCCACCTCCTGAGTGCTGGGATTACAGGTATGGCTCGCCAGAAGGATTACCACAGCATTCTCTACAGCTGTTGTCAAAGATGCAGTGAATATTTAGGAACTTTGCCTCTGGCAATACAGGGAAGGACTTTTTCTCTCCACAAGACTTACACACAGTGGGAGAAAGAAGGCACTTGTCAGAGAAGAAGTGAGGAGAAGGTAGGTACCACAACTTTAGAGCTCAGAGCCAGGCCAGGGCTCCTGCCCACTTAAGCACAAACAACCTGGGAGCAGCCGATGGGGTTTGTGGACGAGCCTAGGGTTCCTTGAGGGGAAGCTTGGCAGGAGGTGCTGCCAGGTCTGAGAATAAAACAAGGGTATTAAAGGAGAAATAGAGGAAGAGTTACTTTAGCCTACGAGGCAGATACTTTGTTGTACTTTTCTGGTGATCCATTACTTGCCTGATTCTTTTTAAAAAAATTTTTTTTTCATGGAGCAGTAAGTCTCTTAAAGCAAAGGAAAGAAATGCTGAATTGTTAGCTTTGTATTGTAATAGTGTACTCAAAGTAGACTTGTCTAGAATTAGCTAATATGATAGGTTTGGTCTTGTTTTCCTAACAGTGTTGTTTACAAAATAGAGACATGGCTGAAATTGTGTTTTTAGAATGCAGTATGTTTTTTATAGCACACTTTCCTTTAGGAGGTAAGTCTGAATAGAGAATACCCTTTGGAGTTAGATACAGATAGAAGGCAGAAAGAGATAGATAGATAGATAGATAGATAGATAGATAGATAGAATTTTTTCTTTTTTGAGATAGGTTGCCTGTAGGCCAGGCTGGCTTCAAACTCACTATGTAGTCAAAGATGACTTTGAACTTCTGATCCTACTGCCCTGCTACCTCTCAAGCATTGGGATTACAGGTGTGATCCACCACACCCAGTTGGTGTAGTTCTGTGGATCAAACCTGGGGCCTCCTGTATATTAGGCAAGCATTCTACCAGCTGAGTCACATGCCCTGCGCAAGTCATATTCTTGTGGGTAAATTTTTTATGTTAAGCATTTAGTTTCTATGGCAGCCTGTGAATGTAAGTCTTGTCATAGGTTCTGTTTTACATAGGAGTAAACATGTAGGAAGAGGTGTGCAAGCTACAGATCTAGGATTAGCCAGGAAGCGAGTGAATCTGTATATTTTTATTGAATAAGAGAATAAATCAATGAGTCACAAGTCACACATTAAAAAATCATTCTTAAATTTCTCATGCAACTTCAAGATGCACTTGGAATTCCTAATTAAAACACTGGATACAAACTGCTGGAAGGGAGCAACTCAAATGTGAGCCAAACAGTCAAAGGATGATCTTTAATTAGTTTATTTGACTGTAAAATGCAAAATAGTGAAGCCTGTTATCTCAAGGAAAAGATAAAAGGCAGCAGCAGAGGCAGAGATAACGGATTTCAGCAGCCACGGGATCTGCTCTCTGGAAATCACAGCTGGGTTTGGTATCTGCCAACCAACTGGAACTCATCAAATAACTTTTGTTGAAAGCCCACAGGTCCAGGCAGGGAACACAGAGCTACAGGCTTCTCTGAGCCAAAGTTCATGCTCAAGAACTGTGACAAATCAACTTACACACACGCATACACACACACACACACACACACACACACACACAATGCATGTAATAAAATTTTTAACTGAGCTCCCTTTTGCCTCTCTCTCTCTCTCTCTCTCTCTTCCCCCCTTCTTCTCTCTCTTCCTTTCTGTCTTCTGCCAAAAGATGAAGGCATTCACCAGATACCAACCCCTTCCTTTTCTTAACTTCACAGAATTCAGACCAGGAATCAATAAATTTCTGTTCCTTATAACCTATTCAGTCTGGAGCTAGAGAGGCAGCTCAGATGGTAGAGTGCTTTTCTGGCATGCACAAAGCCCTGGGCTCCATTCCCCAGTACCACATAAACCAGGTGTGATGGTGCATATCTGTAATCTCAGCACTCAGGAGACAGAGACAGGAAGATCAGAAGTTCAAGGTCATAGCAAGTTGGAAGCAAGTCTGGGCTACATGAGACCCTATCTCAACAAAATAATTCATTAGAGGTCAGGCATGGTGGCGCATGCCTTTAATTCCAGCACTTGGGAGGCAGAGGCAGGCCAAACTCTGTGAGATCAAGGGCAACCTGGTCTACATAGTGAGGGGTCTCAAAAAGACAAAACAATAATAATAATAATAATAATAATAATAATAAATCTGAAAAACAAATGACCCAGTCTGTGGTATTCTGTTTTAACAGCATAAAAAGACAGACAATAAGCAGGACCCACTATGCTCTGGGTTCATGCCCAGATTTGCCAGCAGAGCAGAACGATCACCTCAGGCTGCAACTCAAGGGACTCATTCCTTCAAAGAAACCAACAAGCTGGAGCTGCAAATTGACACCAGTCAGCATTGGGTGGAAAGCCAGCTAGATTAGCAAATTCTCTGAGCAGCTCTTACCCAACCAACAAGTTGCCTCTGTCTTACCTGCCCATCATCAAGGCAACAAGACAACAGCACCTGGTTGCCCAGGACCCACTGACAGCCTCTAGCCTTTGCAATGTTTTCATCACCCATCCCTGTCTGACTGCTCAGCCTCACACACTTGTTCCTACTGCCGTCTTCATGTTGGCAATCACTCTGAGCAAGGTCACCTATAAAATTTCATTTTTACTAGGCTTTGCCTCTATGCTGCATTGCTAGGGTACAGACATCTGACCCCTTGAAAGACACCCTTTAAACAGTTGCTACCCAGAAGCTTGGCTGAGCTGAAAGGGGAAAAATGGGGTTAGCATTTACTGAAACTGGGCAGGCTGAAATGGAAATCCCCAAAGAGAAAGATGCAAAATATATACTGTTTCTTGCAAGGATGGAGCGATCTGTGGAACCAAAGTGGGTGTAGGCACCAAAACACAGTGTAAAACCAGTTATAGCCTAAGAAGAAAATGTAAAGGTTGTAAAAATATAAATGTCCAAACATGCAGAATAATAAGGAAAATAATCTAATAGTGACCAGATTTAATACAAGTTATTTCTTTTTTATTCTAACTCTTTTGTTTTAAGAAACAAGCTGATCGAGTGTGTTATGTGCTTCTAATGCAGCTATCAGGAGGCTGAGAAAGTAAGATAAAGAGTTCAGGCTAGCCTGGGCTATACAGTAAGATCCTACAGCAGAGACAGGGTTGAGAAGAAGGGAGGGATGGAGAAAAGGAGAGAAGAGAGGAGAGGAGGAAGAAGGGAGGAGAGACGAGAGGACAGAAGAGCAAAAAGGAAAACGAAGCCCAGGGTAGTTCACAAAGCCCTGCGCCATCTCCCCAGTCCTCCTTGTTTAAACAAATGCACAATTCCAAAGCATGTCTGAGTAGGTATTTCTGATAGCTGCATGACTGAAACATGGTCATGAGCAAGAGAGGAGAGGAGAGAAGGAAAAGGAAGGGGAGGGAGGCGAGAAGAGATGAGATGAAACCTGCTGTGTTGCTATGTTAAATGTCTACCAGTTTTGTTTTTTTTAAAGTAAAATAAAGCAAATTTTATTTCTCATAGAGACCCCTCCCCCATGTGAATAAAGTTCATTGTTACTGGGACACTTCTTATAGAAGGTTTTCCATTCGCCCTGGGCTCATTTCTGAACTTCATATCTTTCTATAGACATTCACATGTGACCTATGTCACTTCAGAAGTTAACCAGCGTCTCCTCCGAAGAGCCCTCTGTTTATGTCATGTAAGACAACAGCAGCCTGCCTAGTTTCTCTCTCTCTCTCTCTCTCTCTCTCTCTCTCTCTCTCTCTCTCTCTCTCTGTGTGTGTGTGTGTTATATGCATGTATGTGCACATGAGGGTGTGAGTGGTAGGTGAGCTTGTCTGTGCATGTATGCGTGGAAGAGGTTGACTTTGGGTGCTTCCCCCTATGACTGTCCACCTTATTATTTGAAACATCTCTCACTGAACCTGGAGCTGAGCAGTTCAGCTAGGCTGACTGCTGAGATTATAGGCATGTACTGCCATGCCCACCTTTTACATGAGTCTTATAGATCAGAACTCAGGTTTTCATGTTTACACAGCAAGAGCTTTACCCACTAAGCCATCATTCACATTTTACAGATGAGAAAGTTCGTCTGTAAAACTTCATAGTCTCTGTGTATTTCTATAAGGGAATCATGTGGCTTCCAGGAATGCTTATGTGCAGCTGTAAACTGCAGCCCTTGTCCCAGTCAATGTCACTATTCTATATAATTACTGGGTCTGGGGCTTTAAACTGCTCATTGCATCGGTGTTTGGTTGCATTGTAATTACTCCTATTCCCTTAACTTCCTTCAGATACAGTGTTCATTTCTTCATAGAGAACTCACTAGGAAACAAATGTTGCCTGGGGTCCAGATTGCCCATTTGGAGCACAGGAATAAGTTGGCCATCAATCTTGGTGAGCCAAAGAAAGGACTGGGACTCCACAGAGAGTAACTCATTGCTGCTCAGCAATAGCAAGGCATAAGCCAGACAGATGCAGGGGATTTGGAAAGTGGGACACCCTACAGTCACAGCCTCTTTCTGCCCTCTCCCTGTCCTACATTTTGGTCACTCTTTGCTTCCAACTAGCCCAGAAAAACAGTAATCATCCCTCACAGTCCAGCTTCATTCTTCGTCTCCAGGACTGAAGCCCATTCGGCCCCTTGTCGTGATTCTCCCAAATATGTAATTGCCTGAAATATTTTCTCCCATCCTTTCTTTAGCTTTCAAAGGCCAAGGATAACAACTTATACTTATGTGTACCTAATATCAACTACTATAAAACTCACCGGGAAGGGGGACCCAGTATGGTGACTCAGACACACAAGGCTGACAACCTGAGTTCAAACCTGGATTTCAGGGTAGGAGAGAAACAACTCCCCAATATTGTCCTCTGACATATGCATGCTATGGCATACACACACACACACACACACACACACACACACACACACACATCATTCACACACAGATCATACATATATATACCACTAATAATAATAAATAATTATGAAAATTTCTTAAATTACCTCACTAAGGGAGCTGAGGAGATGGTTCGAGCAGTAGTGCTTGCCTCAAAAGCATGAGGACCCGAGTTCTATCCCCGGAACCCATGTAAAAAGTTGAGTGTGCTGGCCAATTCTTGTAATCCCAGTGATGGCACGATGGAGGTGAACACAAGCAGATCCCTGGAAGCTCACTGGCCAGCCAGTCTAGCCTACTTGGAGAAGTTCCAAGCTAATAAAAGATCCTGTCTCAAACAAAAAGGTGGAAGACACCGAGGAACCACACCCAAGGTGGTCCTCTGATGTTTGTACCACTACTACATACACACAGCTCATTGGAGTGCAGATTCCCTCTTTCAAAGATGTGGAAGGGAGCATATGGAGAAGACGAGATGAAGAGGAGTTATTTCTTTCAAAGTGACTCAAAGTACCTGGAAGAGGCTGGTGTTATCTGGGCTTGGATGGCTGCACAGCCATCTTCCAGCCATGGAAGAATCGCCTCCTTTCTTCTACTCCAAGCAAGAAACAGCAAGAACATATAAGAGATCTTCAAGGGGCTTCTTGGCCTGGATCCTAAGAGACTGGACAGGACTTTCCATTAGATTGTATTGAGGAAGGAACTGAGGCAAAATAGAAAGGCCTGGAAGTTTTAGGTGATGTGGAAAGGGAAAGAAGTCTCATACCCTGGCTTCTTTCTGGTTGAAAGTCTCTCACCAGCCAAGAATCAAGAATTCAAGTACAATTAACGAAATTGCTGTGAAGCTTGTCTATATACAGACAATAAGCCTTTTATAGAGAGACATTTCAAATAATGTTAAAATAGCAATGAACCATACTTAAGGCCTACACATAGCAGAGCAAATAGGGCCTTTCTCCTTCCCCAGCAGCAAACCTGCGGTTTTCTCAGAATCTCTCCCAAAGACTATAAGCTTCATTTATAATAAAGAATCCTTTCTGTAACTTTTGTAAAACATGTTTTTACTTTATTGACTTGGAATCCCAAACAAGGCACCTTAAGAATCACCTTATGATTCCATTTACTGAAAAGCAAAAAAGGATAAAAATGAAGTGAGCCCTTTAAAAATTCTGCGCAATGTAACTTCAGAAGCCATCAAAATCACATACACAGCTATTGCTAAGGCATTTACACATAACTTTTTCTTGAGAAGCCCGTACCCACACTTGGGTCTACATTATCCTTCCCTAATGCCTCTCTTTCTATTAATGTCCAGCTTTAACCTATGTTAATACTTTTTTAAAAATTGTGTGTGTGGTGTATGCTTGTATATAGGTTCATGTGTGTATGTACATATATGTGGAGTCAGAGGTCAATGTCTGTCGTCTGTTGGAATGTCTCACTGAACCTAAGCTTGTCAATTTGGCTAGGCTGGCTGGCCAGTGAGGCCCAGGGATTCTCTTGTCTGGCCTCTGCTCCCAGCACTGGGATTATAAGCACATGATAACATACCCAGTTTTTTGGTTTTGGTTTTGGTTTTGGTCTTTTTGAGACAGGGTCTCCCTGCAGTCCTACCTGGCCTGGAACTCTCTCTGTAGACCATGATGGCCTTGAACTCACAGAGATTCTCCTGCCTCTGCTTCCCAAGTGCTGGGATTAAACATGATGTCACCATGCCCAGCCATTCCTGGCTTTTTTATGTGGATGCTAGGAATCCAAACTCAGGTCCAAACTCGTGACTTCATGGCTGCACTGCTCCACACAGCATTCGTTATTGTAATTGGTGCCCGTATTTCTCTGCTGTTTCTTTTTTTTCTTCTTCTTCACTAACGTAAATCTTTCACTCGGGCTGCTGGCCATGCCAGTGTTCCTCAAGCATTTCTGAAGATCATTTTCTTTATCTGTAAAATGGGACTAATGACATTTTCTTCATATCATTGTAAAAAATTATTAAGAATGATAACTATAATAATCAGTTGACATGTCCTGGACACTTGATTGATGATGGAAACTTTCACCATCAACATCACCACCATGAACTGGGTTCTTTTGTGTTCTATAAAGTACTTAGCATACTAAGAAATATTTTTTTAGACAGAGTATCATGTAGCCCAAGCTCCCTCAAACTCGTTACATAGTTGAAGATGACCTTGAACTCCTGGTCCTTCTGCCTTTGCTGCCCAAGTGCTGGGATTACAGGTGTGTGCCACCATGCTCAGCTTCAGAACTTATTTCTAAAAGAAAGTTACTAGGGCTGGCAAGATGGCTCAGTGAGTAAAGGGACTTGAAGATAAGACCGATGACTTGAGTTGATTCCCCCTGGCACCATATAGTAAGAGAGAACTGACTCCTGCAAGAGGTCCTGTGTAGCAATTTCCACTAAAAAAACCTTCCATTTTGGAGGGAAGCTCCCACACCAGATGTTCTAAGCACAGGTGAAACAGTCTGTCCTGCAGAGAAGCTCCTTAAGCTCAGGAAGTAAAACAACTCAAAAGCTTCTAGAAGTCCCTGAAACTGACCAGACTCAGTAATTTCCTCTGTCCTCAAGCTTATCATAAGTGCTAAGGAGCGCTGAGAGACACTGAGACCACCTGGGCTGCCTAGAAGAAGCACTGTCCAACCTGTTAAGCTGCCTTCAAGTTGTGTAGTGATCTCTAGTTTTCTAGTGTTCATAGAAAGTTTGAGTGGGCTTTTGGTGACGCTGCCGTCTGTGAGTCATTTCTGTTCCTGTAAGTACCTCCATACTTCTAGAAGACACCCCAATAAAACTCACTGGTTCACCAAGTTGAACTTTGGTGCTGTCCTTACTTTGGTCTATCATTGCTTCCCTATCTGGAGTGAGTAGACTTTTGTTCATATCACATCACATCACATCACACACACACACACAAAATCAAACAAATAAATAAACATAATTTTTAAAAGATAGTTACTAGTTATATTTTTAGTCTTCTACAATAGAATTCCCAATTCCCCTTCTATGAGCTGGCATGAGCTTTATAAACTTTATTGTATAATTCTCTAATACTTTCTACTAGTCAGCAATGATAGACTACAGCAATCAAAAAACAATTTCTGTTTATATTTTAAGTAAGTCCCTATATTTCACTACAGTATACACAGTAAAGGATGCATTTAAAACCTGGAGCTGGGGAAGTAGCTCAATTGTTAGAGTACCTTTATAACATGTATGGAGCCCTGAATTCAATCCCCAGCACTGCATACACCAGGCAGGCATGATGGTGCATGTCTGTAATCTTTGTACTTGGGAGGTAGAGGCAGGCAGGTCAGAAGTTCAAAGCCACCCTCAGCTACATAGTGAATTCAAGGCCAACTTGAGGTACATGAAACATTGTCAATAAAATTAAGTAAAATAAAATAAAAACTCTTATCAAAAAAGAAACACTCCAGTTGGGCATGGTGGTGCAGGCCTTTAATCCTTTAATCCCAGTATTTGGGAGACAGAGACAGGCAGATCCCTGTGAGTTCGAAACCAGCCTGGTCTACATAGTGAATTCCAGAGCAGCCAAGGTGACATAGTGAGACCTCCTCTCAAAATAAGGAAGGGGAGGTGGTGGTGCTTGGCTTCAGGGCCACTGTTTTATCACAACCTGACTACCAGAGGAAGAGCGAGTTGTTCAAGAAGTACCTTGTCAGCCAGGCATGGTGGCAGATGCCTTTAATCTCAGTACTCTGGAGGCAGAGGCAAGTGAATCTCTGTGAGTTCAAGGCCAACCTAGTCTACAAAGCAAGTTCCTGGCCAACTGGGGCTACAGGGAGACCCTGTCTCAAGAAAACAAAACAAAAAAAAAGTATCTTGCCTAAAGAACACGTGGTCAGAGAGCACTTACTCAAAATCCTTTTGAAATTACAAGGAATTCATTCCCTTAAAATCATCTTTAGACTTAGAAAAACATTTTGAAAAAGAAAATTCTGAACAGCTCTAGCCCTCAGAGGACTGCCAACAGCATCATGCATATCACTACTGTAAGGAGTCACCTTGAGGATCATCTGGAGATAGTTGTCCCATTTTAAAGATCAGGAGCAGAAGCCTGAGAAGTGAGAAGAGCCTGAGGGTTGGTCCTCTGTTACCACAGCCTCTCTGGGCCTGAGTGTCTATGTTTGCACTGAACTCAAGAGCTGCTGCCGTTTCTTCTGTGAGTAAAGGTTAGAAAAGTGTGAGAACTGGGATCGATGCAACTGTTCTAGTTGTTTTTCTGTTGCTGTGATAAAACACTCTGACCAAAAGCAACTTGAAGAAGAAAGGATTTATTTGGCTTACACTTCTAGGTCACAATTCATCACTAAGGGACATCAGAGCAGGAACTCAAGCAGGAACTTGAAGGGGAAACTATGGACTGTTGCTAGCAGGTCCGCTGGCAAGCACACACTTTGCTGGCTTTCACACACAGCTTTCACACACACTGCCTGAGGGTGGCGCTACCCACAGTGAGATGAGCTCTTCTTCATCAATTAAAAATCAGGCTGATTACCCACAGACACACCCAGAGGCCAATCTGATCTGGGCAATCCCACAACTGATGCTCCCTCAAATGATTCTAGGTTATGTCAAGCTGACAACTGAAGCTAGAGAAGGAGGTTATCCTTGTTTGTGTATGTGGGACTAACAAGAAAGAAATACTAAAGCAAGGCAGTTGAGAAATACCCTTTTAACGTGTTTTGTTTTGCTAATGTCTTTCACTTTTTAATCTATTTTTTAAAAAATAATACCTAAGGGCTAGAGAGATGACTTGGCAGTTAAGAGCACTGGCTTTTCTTGCTGAAGACCCAGGTTTGAATCCCAACACCCACATAGCATCTAACAACCATGCATAACTCCAGTTCCAGGGAATCCAACACCCTCTTCTATCTTCCATAGGCACTGCACAGCATGAGTGCACTTACACATATGCAGGTGATATACTCATACACATTAAAAAATAAAAATTAAATTTAAAAACTAATATCTACAAATCACAAGTCAAAAGAATATTTGGGGACTGAGGGTGTGTTTCAGTTGATAGCATGCTTGCATAGCATGCATGAAGCCCTGGGTTCTGTTCCCAGCACCACATAAATCAGGCCTGGTGGTGTATGCCTGTAATTCCAGCATTTGAGAAACGGGGACAAGAGAATCTGAAGTTCAAAGTCATCCTTGGCTACACATTGAGTTTGAGGCCAGCTTTGGCTACATGAGACTTTGTCTCAAAAAAAAAAAAAAAAAAAAAAAAGATGGAACCTGCACAGCTTTGAGTAGTCATACACATGAACTCACCAAAAGGCACATGAGTAAGAGAGGCAGGTGGCTGACAGGAAGAACTCCCAGACCAGTGAGTCGTATTAGTCAACTTTGGATCTGCGGTCATCATGTATGTTTACGGAAAGCCCCATTATTCACAGTCACTCAAATAGAGCAAGGCCCCATAGACACTAGGACAAAATGACGTCATCAGGAAGCCCTATGCCCTCCTGTTTAATGATGCTGAACACTCTGCTTTCCAGAGAACCAGTCAGAGCAAAGTGGGTAGTTCAAAAGTGGCTTTAGACAGTGGTATGACCATCTCTTCAGCACTGTTCTGTTCTTTGTAAAGAACATGGTACAGATGAGCCAGACTCGCTTCTTCCCCCAGAGTCTTGAAGCAACAGTCTATGCATCCTACCCAACTGTGGAAGCCATACTACTCCTCCTGAACATTTATGTGAAAATTATTCAGGAAGGGAGCCCAAGGCTGAGGTTCTTTTATAAGTTGGAGACGGCTTCCTGAGTTCTTTTGTTGTTCAAGGTCTTATTAGCATATATTAATTACATAATAAGTCATTACATTGCCATTTACATACATGTATATAATGTATTTTGATCATATTCACCTCCATTACCCTCTCTTGTCCCCTTCTACTCCAGGTGATCCCTTTCCTCTTCCCAACTAGTCCGCCTTCTACTTTCGTGACTTTTTTATGTAGCTTAATAAGTTTAACCAGGGTAGCTTACAGGGAAGCATAGATGAAGGGCTATTTACAGGAGTATGGGCACCTTACCAGTGGCTATACTACAGAAGAAAATATCTGTTCCTCCCCCAGAAACCAGGAACTGCCAGTAGATGCTCAGAGGGACAGGGCTTGCTCAGGTCTTAGAACTCATGCGGAACCTCCTAGGTATTCTGTGGATCCTATGGAAAATAAAGATCACCCCTGAGTCATCCCTGATCTCAGCACACTTTCCTCACGATTAGCTTCTGAGTATCTAAATATGAGAATTTTAGAATCTTAATTTCCTATGTTTTTTTTCCATTAATCAACTTTATTATTGTTTTACCATTCATTAGCACCTCAAAATAGCGAATATAGGATAAGAAACCCTATGAATCCACAATATGAAGCCACTTTCAAAGTGGCTTTAGAGATCATCACTTTGTTAAGATGTTATCATGGTCCAGACGCCTTGCAGGTGTGACCAACTGTTACAACAAGCCTTGTCTTCTACAAAGTTCACACTCAAAAACTGTGTAAGTTACAGAAAAAAACATCTCATGATGTTTAAGCAAGTTTATGGTTTTCTGTTGGTTTGCTTTCATAGCTATCCGGGGGTGCATGTGGCTTAAGATGTGACATTGGCCATAAGAAGGAGAGAACTGCGGGGTTAGGAATGTAACTCGGTGGTAGATTGCTTGCCTAGCCTGATCAAGACATTGGGTTTAGCCCAGATAGTGCATTGGGGGGCGGGGGGGGGGCAATAAGAAAGAAGGAAATGGAAGGGAAGGAGAAGTGGGAGGGAGAAGGAAGAAGAGAAAGGGGAGGAAGGGGAACAAGGAGGGAAAAAGGGGGAGGAAGGGGAATGAAGGGAAGGGAGTGTAAAGAAGAAGAACTGAAGGGGAAGCGGAGAGAGTGAGAAAAGAGAAACCCTTACACGTAATTACTTCACATAATAAAGAATATGGTGGCTTGAATGAGAAATGACCACTGAAGGTCAAGTATTTGAAACTTGTTCAGATTTGGTGACTCTATATGGGGAAGTTTAGGAAAGTGTAGCCTTACCGACTCTCTCTCTCTCTTTCTCTCTCTGTTTCATGTTTGCCCTTGAATATAGAACTTTCAACTTCCTGCTCTTGTTGCCTGCCACCATGTCTTCCTCACCATTATGGACTCCCCCCCTCAACCCAAATAAGCTCTGCTTTCTTCTATAAATTGCCTTTGGTCATGGTGATTTATCACGGCAACAGAAAAGTGGGGTGTTGCTGTGAAGAACCTGGCCATGCTGTTTTTTTGAGGAATGTAGAAGACTTTGAAACTTTGAACTAGAAAAGCAGTTGAATGTTGTAAGGAGCTTAACAGGCCTTTCTAGTGGGAGTCTGGAAGAGTAGTGAAAGTAAAGGCCTGGCTCATGAGGATTCAGAGGGAGGAAACTGGGCTAGGAGCCATTCCTGTGGTATTTTGGTAAAGAATATGACTGTCTTCTGCCCATGTCCTAAGACTTGACTTTAGGCTAAATTAAGAAGTAATGGACTAATTTCTTTACCAAAGGAAATTTCAAGACTGCATAATATTGAATCTATGGCATGGTTATTATTGATATCCCTTATGCAGATCTATGATGAAAAAGAAAGAGCAAGTGAGGCATAAAGAAATACAAAATATACAGTTTTGAGAGAAAAATGAAGCTTAATGTTGCAACCAAGGCATGTGCTGAAAGAGAGGCTATCATTGTTTTTTTTTCTGGTTTTGGGGGGGGGGTAGGTTTTTTTGTTTTTTTTTGTTGTTTTTTTGTTTTTTTAAATCTTTTTGAGATAGGGTCTCCTGTAACTCAGCTGGCCTGGAACTTGCTATGTAAACCAAACTGGCTTTGAACTCACAGAGATTCACCTGCATCTGCCTCCCAAGAGCTGGGATTAAAGGTGTGCACCACCATGCCCAGCAAGAGGCTATAATTGTCAAGGAGATTAGCACTGTTAAGGAGAGGCCTCCTGCTCTACACCAGAACAATGAGAAGGGTGCCCGCAGAGAAAGACCTCTCAGCGAGGCCCCACCTTGAAAGGTAAAGGCCTAAGGAGCCTTCTCCTAGAAAAGGACAGCATGCTGCTAATGTGATTCAAGGGGTCAAGGTTCCATCCACAGCAGGCAGCAGAACTTGGCAGTGTCATCCACATGGTACTGACTTTAGAGGAATAAAAGATGTAAGAGCGAGAAGGTCACGGCAGCTCTCTGAAAGCTGCTGAAGCCAGGCTGGAGTTGCTACAAGAAGGAGAGGAAAGGCTGCGAGAGGACAGTGTGTGAAGCGCAAAAATGAAGCCTGTGGTGCAGTGGAGACCCAAGATGTTTTAAGATGCCGGAATCATGAGGTATCTGCCGAGGAGAGCTACAGACAGGAAGTGGAACCCTCCAGGTTCCTGCCTTGAGTTCCTTCCCTAACTTCCCTTGGTGAGAGACTCTGATCTGGGAGTTAGAAGATGAAATAAACCCTTTCTTCCCCAAATTAATTTTGATCATAGTGTTTCGTTACAGCAGGAAACCAAGTTAAGACAAATAGCCATGGGTAATCAGCCCTAAGGTCAGTGTGGTAGAGGAGCCAGGCTCTTGCTGTCTCCAGGGTCTTCCATCCTCAGACAACTGATTTTTCCTCCTCACATCTCTTCATTTTTGGAGGGAAGATGGTCATCCCAGTTCTAGCCAACTCCCTCATGACTGGTTTCAAGACAGGAAGCAGAAGGCAGGGATCAGGCGTTCTTCCCATGTCTTCACATTATCTAGAAAAAACACTCTTTCACAAAACCTTCAGAGTTGGTCTTTAGGTCACGAGAGCCAGGTCTCATCTCAAGAGAGGCTAAGTCATAGGTCTTTCCAGTATCTAGTCTATACCTAGAAGTGGGAAGAGAAAGCATTTGAAATGACTCAAGGGCTGAACTGAGCAATATCTGTCACCAGGGGAGACTGTCTTGTTTGACAAAAAATGAAAAACTGAGGCCAAGAGAATTTCAGAAATTTATATTTAGCATTTGTTGGGTATCCACTGTTTACTGAGCCAATGGCCAGTTGGTGACAGGGCTAAAGCTAAAAGCTGGGTCAGCCTGACCCCAGCTCTCTGCACACATATTAAACTATACCTAGTCAGCCACAAAGCTAAATAGAGGAAGGTAAACAGTAGAGGTGGCTAAAACAACTTTAAGGAGAGTTGATTTGTCTTTAATAATACAGACACAATCACCTTTGTTGTTGGTTTTGTGTGTGCATGTATTTGTCAGGGGGTGCACCTGTGAGTGCAAGTGTGTGTTCATGGTACATACATGAAGGTCAAAGGACAACTTCAGGTGTTGTTCCTCATGTGATTTACACCTTTTGTTTGACACAGGGTCTCTCATTGGCCTGGAACTTTGCCAAGTAAGCAAGGCTAACTGACTCAAGAGCTTTCAGGGAGGTAGATACCATCCTGTCTCCGTCTACCATTTCACAGGGCTAAGATTACAAGGAAGCAACCGTCATAATACCTGTTTTTTATGGGAGTTGTGGGGAGTCAAACTCAGGTCTTCTCACTGCAAGACAAACACTTAACTGACTGAGCCATTTCCTCATCCCCACAACTACCTTCCTATTAGAAAACACACTTTAAAAAAAATACTTATTTTTATTTATGTGTCCGTCTGTGTGAGTGTATGTTACATGTATGCAGGTGCACACAGAGGCCAGAAGAGAATGTGTTGGTTTTTTTCAACGTAACACAAATTAGAATCACCTGGGAAGAAGGAACCTCAGTAAGATATTACTTCCATCAGACTGACCTGCTGCCATGTCTGTGATGCATTTTCTTAACTGTTAATTGATGTAGGAGGGCCTAGCCCACTGGACTGTGCCATCCCTAGGCAGGTGAACCTCAGCTGTATAAGAAAAGTAGCTGAACAAGCCTCAGAGAAAAGCCAGCAGCATTCCCCCGTGGTCTCTGCTCCAGTTCCTGCCTCCAGGTTCCTGCTTGAGTTCCTGCCCTGACTTCCCTCAATGGTTATCTGTTATCTGGAAGTATACGATGAAATAAACCCTTTCCTTCCACAATGGTTTGGGTCAGAGTATTTTATCTCAGCAACAGAGAACCAAACCAGAGCAAAGGACTTAGATCCCCTGGAGCTAGAGTTATAGAAGGTTGTGATGTGAGTTTGATTTGGTTCCAGGTGGGTGCTGGGAAACAAACTGGAGTCCTCTGGAAGAGGAGCAAGCTCTCTTCACTGATAAACCATCTCTCTAGCCCCAGGCTCAGCTTCTTAAAAAGATGCATAAGAGAGAAAGTTTTGGAACTACTGGCTAAATTTGAATAGACCACAAGGACAGCTATTTAGGTCATAGTTCCTAGGTAAGTATGCATTCCAAGACTGATTCAAGTTATATGATCCTTGCCTTTGCCTGATTTATATGGGGGAAGAGGGGACCGAAGAGAGCTGGCATGCTTAAAAATATTAAAATAATACCACATTTAAATGTATGCATGTTAAAGCGTAAGGTCTACTGCCAAGATCAGCCAAAAATTTCATTGGTCACTTATCTGTGTTGAGTCATTGAGTCTTCTTGAGACCTTAATATGAGACTTCAGGCTTAATCTAGTTTTAGTTTCTTCCTTATGAAATCATGGATCTTTAAAATTTTTGTGTTTTAGTTAAGCGTATGTGTGTGCATGCACACGCATTGGTGCACATGAATATAGTGCTCTCAGAGGACAGAATAATGTGTCAGATCCCCTGGAACTAGAGTTATAGGCAGTTGTAAGCTACCCTATATAGATGATGAGAACTGAGCTCTGGTCCTCTGCAAGAGCACAAAGCTCTCTAAACTGCTGAGCCATCTCTTTAGCCCCAACAGATGATTCTTTTTTTAAAGGTTCCAAAACTGCAGTGTTTTATATTTTCTTTTTTCTGTCTTTGGGAGGATAGAGTCTTAATTACTTGTAGATACTTGTTATAGACCCATCTTTTAACAGACAGGCATGCAAAAAGCCCTAAAGTCATTAAGAAAGCAGTCACTCCAGCCTGGAATCCAGGGCTAAATTACTTGATTCTCTTATGAAATGAAGAGATAAAGTACAGCTCTCTTCTGTGTGGATCTATTCCAGGTCATGTACAGTGGGAAGCATGCACCTTCCCATAGCTTTCTGTGGAAAAACAGTTTTATAAGGAATAGTTGAGGGCTAGAGATGCTCGGTGGTAGAGCACTGGCCTAGCACGCACAAGCCCTAGGTTCGATCCCTGCTACTACTACTACCACTACTATTACTGCTACTATTACTGCTACTACTATTACTACTGCTATTACTACTACTATTACTACTACCACTACTATTACTGCTACTATTACAACTACTGCTATTACTACTACTACTGTTACTACTACTACCACTACTACTACCACTACTATTACTGCTACTATTACAACTACTACTATTACTACTGCTATTACTACTACTATTACTACTACTACTGTTACTACCACTACTGTTACTACTATTATTACTACTACTACTATTATTACTATTACTACTACTACTACAAAAATAAATAAATAAAATTAAAAGAACAATTGATAATGCTGAAATCACATGACACTTCAGATACATTGTGATATTTCATGGGTTTACTAGGAACATCGTCACTATTTCCAAAAAGCAAAGCAATGTGTTTAAGGTTTCAAACAATCAGCTCGAGCATCTACTTTTAGAATCAAGGCAATTCATGGATATTCTGAGACTATGTATTTATCTGAAAACTACTGTAGAGTAGTTCTTAGATTTCTTACATCATGTTCATGCTCACAGGTACCCTATGACTATAAGAAGATTTGGTAGTTGGTAGGGAATTCCTTAGGCATCATCCTCAAAGACTCTCCTACCCACTCTGCCCTTCCAAGTGTCAGAAAGGTTCCCCCCAGCAGTTGAAGTAACAGGTCCCTCCTGAAGAAGGATCTCTTATTCACATCCCCTTCTGCCACAGAGATTCACTAGGGAAGACCTATGGGTGTGGTGGGTATAGAACTAACCACCCAGATCCCCTTCCATGGAGGAACTTGCTGCCCAGCCACAAGAACTGGAGTCAACAGATGACAACCAGTTGTCAGCTTCTTCATGGTCACCCTCAACCAGAAAGAGCCACTTTGCCAAGATCATGCCTTCCCGGCACTGTCTGCATTTACTGACTGAGCAAGGCAGTGGGCTAAAAGCCCAGACAGTTTGGTTCAACATGGGAAACACAGCTCTCCAGAGAGCTAATGAAGGTTTGGTTGGCTCTGCATGGCAATTCAACTTTTTCTTCTGCCAATTCTTGTCACCTGGCCCTTCCTTTGCTTCGTTTCTGTTTGCTTGTAAGAGACTTTGCTTTATAGAACAGTTTCTGATATGCAGAAAAGTTGAGGCAGCATCAGAATATGCCCTGCATCCAGTTTCCCCTACTACTAACACTTTCTATTAGGATGGTTGCTTGTGTTGTTGTTGTTTTGCTAGCTGCTTTGCTTATTTGTTTACTTGTTTTGAGATACGATCTCCAGCCCAGGATAGTGTTGAAGTCCATATGCAGCCAAGGATGTCCTTGAACTTCTGATCTTCCTGCCTTCACCTCCCCAGTGCTAAGCTTACAGGAGTGAACCACCATTCGTGGTTTATGTGGTGCTGAGAGATCAAATCGAGAGGGTTCTGTATGCTGGGCAAGCACTCTACCAACTGAGGTACGTTCCCAGCCCTGTCTACTATAACTAATGAATCAATATCAATACATTGCTACCAGCTGAAGTCTAGGTTTTTTTAAATTTCCTTACTGTTTAACTACTTCCTTTTCCTCTTCAGGGATTGCATCATGGCTCCCACATTCCATTTAGTTGTCATGTTTCTTCAGAAAATGTTCCTTCCTTGGGGTTTGATCCTAATCCATATCCTGCATCTGAAGATCAGCTTCCAAAGGTAGGCATGGCAGTGCATGCCTGTGATGACAACACTTGGGAGGCAAGACAGAAGGATGGGGAATTCAAAGTCACCTTCAGCTTTATAGCGAGTCAAAGTCCAGTCTGGGATACATGTGACCTTGTTTATAAGACTGAAAAACAGGGCCTAGAAAGATAATTTAGCAGTTGAGAATGCTTGCCACTCTCCCAGAAGTTCCAAGTTCCATTCCCTATACCCACACTGAGTGATTTATAACAAACTCAGCTCCAGGACAGTCAACACTCTTTGGTATCTAAGGGCACCCATACAAAAGTAGCAGACACATACACAGACAATTAAGTAGAAATAAAAATGAATCTTTAATTTTTTCAAAAAGAAAAAAAAACTATTTTCAGAGAACTTAACTTGCCGGTGACCATTGGTTGCCTCCACCACCGCTCTGCTGTCTTCTTGTTGACGGCATTCCAGTGTGGAAATCACAATGAGTCTAAGGCAAGAAATTCCCCATCTTGCTTGCTGTTGACTGACCCAGGCCTAATCAAGGCATAAAAGAATGTCTTCCAGGGGCTTTCTGGGAACAATTTCCTCCTTGGTTTGAAAAAAAACCAGGCATGACATGGTGGTACACTCCTTTAATCCCAGCACTCAAAAGGCGGAGACAGGCAGTTTGAGGCCAGCCTGGCTCCAGGTCAGTCAGAATTAAATAATGACACTCCATCTCAAAAAACGGGGCAGGGCTGGAGAGCTGGCTCAGTAATTAAGAGCACTGGCTGTTCTTGCAGAAGACTAAGGTTTAAATCCCCACACGCACATCTAACAGCCATCTCTAATTCCAGTTTCAAAAGCTCCAATGCTCTCTTCTGGCCTCCACAGGCATTGCACAATACAGATGCTCTTACTACATGGCATAACATTCACACACATTAAATAAATAAATAAATTTTACTGTTTAAAAAAGTAATGGGGCTCTATCCCTCCTTGAGGATGTACAGGCAATTAACGGTTGGGGGGAGGGATACATTTTCTTTCTGCACTGGTATAGGCACTATAAGATACCTATGCTCCTATAAACAAACCCTTACACATACTCCTGTAAGCAACCCTAATGAAACTCAGTCACACACACACACACACACACACACACACACACACACGACATGAAAATAGAAGACTAGTTGAAAAGAAAAGGGAGATGGGGAGCTGGGGGAGACAGGACAGGGTTATGGGGTTAAATCTGATCGAAGCAGGACGTGATGGTGTACATCTTGAATTCCAGTTTTCAGGATGCAGAGAAAGACAGATTTCTGTGAGTTCAAGGAAAATCTGGTCTACATAGGGAGCTCCAGGCAAGCTAGTGCTAAATAGTAAGACCCCGCCTCAAAAAAAGAAAAAGAAAAAGAAAAAAATCAAAATACTTTTTATACATACATGAAAATGTCATAATGAAGCCCATTATTATGTATAATTAATATATGCTAATAAAAATATTTTATAGCACTAAGGAGGCAGAAGCAGGTGGATCTCTGTATGATAGAGGCTAACCAGGTCTACATAACAAGTTCCAGGGTAGCTGGGGCTACAGAGAGACTTTGTCTCAAAAACAAACAAAAAACTTTTAATTTATCCTAAGGATTCAAGGAGAAAGTGGGTTAACTTGCGTATGTCTGAGCCCTGCTCGCTCCCTGTGTGCTCTAGACCCTACTGAGTGGTGTCCGGCATGGTAGTGACCTCAGACACCAAGCAGTCTCTGAGTGAAGGCTCCGGGTCTCTCATGCCGTCACTGAGCTGCAGAACTGGAGCTTCTGATTAAGCCAACAAAAATGTCCTTATATTGGCAAATACAAGGTCTTCACTTCAGTGCTCAACTCAGTGTCTTTTCTCTGCCTCAGATCTGCTTTCCCATAAAGATGACTGACTCACTTAAGACTTCCTAAGTTTCTCTCAATCTAACAACCTTTCAACTTCAGCTCTCACTTGAGATTTTCATTCGGATCCTGTTGAAATCTCTCAGAGAAAGAATATAGTTGATCCAGCTCATGTCTACCTAAGGCCACATCACAGCACATGAACCAGCCTAGAGCTTCTCCATCTTTGACATGAGTGTCCTGTCTTAGTTCAATCAACTATGCTTGTAGGAACAAAGTCCCCTAGAATAAGACCTAGCCCTGCAAAGCTCCCCTTCAACAAGACTATCTGGGGCACAGAAGCATGCTCAGGCACTAAGACATACAAGGACAAACCTAGCAGAGTTGGAAGCACTCAGCCTCATTTCTACCGCCTCACTCACCAAATTCATCTGCTTCTAATATGTGTGTGTGTGTGCACGTGTGTGTGTGTGCATGTGTGTGTCTGTGTGTCTGTGTGTGTGTGTTTATTCCTAGGTGTGTGTGTGTGCGTGTGTGTGTGTGTGTCTGTGTCTGTGTGTCTGTGTGTGTATGTGTGTATATGTGTGTGTGTGTCTGTGTCTGTGTCTGTGTGTCTGTGTGTGTATGTGTGTATATATGTGTGTGTGTCTGTGTCTGTGTCTGTGTGTCTGTGTGTGCATGCGTGTGTGTGTCTGTGTCTGTGTCTGTGTGTGTATGTGTGTGTGTCTGTGTCTGTGTCTGTGTGTGCGTGTGTGTGTGTCTGTGTCTGTGTCTGTGTGTCTGTGTGTGTGTATGTGTGTGTGTGTCTGTGTCTGTGTGTCTGTGTGTGTATGTGTGTGTGTGTCTGTGTCTGTGTCTGTGTGTCTGTGTGTGTGTGTATGTGTGTTTATTCCTAGGTATGGGTGCATGTATGTCTGTGGAATGCACATCTACTTGTGCAAAGGCCTGAGGACAACCTTAGATGCCATTCTTCAGGTGCCATCCATCTTGTTTTTATGAGTCAGGGTCTCTCACTGGCCCAGAATGCACAGATTTGACAGAGCTGGCTGGCCAGTGAGCCCTATGAATCCTCCCGTTTCCATGACTCTCTTACCTTGAGTGTTGGGATTATAAGTGTGCACCAACATAGTCAGCTTTTTTTAACATTTGTATGTGTATGTGCATGTTTGTAGGCATATGTGTTATGGTGCATGTGTGGAGATCAGAGTAAAGCTTTCTCCCATGTGGGTCCCAAGTACTGAATTCACTCGAGTTGTCGCCCCATAACAAGCACCTTTACTCTCTGAGCCATCTTGCTAGCCCAATCCTGGCTTTTTTAAGAATGTTGAGTTCTGGGAATTGAACTCTGGTTCTTATGCTTGAAAGGCAAGCTCCTTATCTACTAAGCCATCTCCACAGCCTTTGATTTCAATTTGTAAGCCTATTTTTATTGTTAAAAAACTGAACACATTTATATCTCACATGAATAAAAGACAAGATATAAATATATTTCTGAGTATCTCCAGGATTAGAGAGAAAAGGGTAAGGAGAGAGAGAGAGAGAACACAAATCAAGAGAGTAATGTATTTGACAAATGCAGACAGGTGTTGTGACAAAGACTTGACCCTTCAGCAAGAGAAGGAAACAGAGAAGACAGTGTAGGAGGACTGAGGTCCAAGCCAGCTCCCATCTCATTCCAGAGCCAATGGAAAACAGAGACCACTTCATGGGAGACTGAAGTTTTAATGAGTGACAAATCTACACTAATCCAACAGGCTCCTGTGGCTCAGTTCTGTTCCAGGGAAAGCATTCCACACTCCTAACCACACGTGGGTCACATGGCTCATGCTACAAGGGTGCCATCTCTCTTCCCTGACATCAACTTTAGGATATATTTTAACTGAATATCTCATCAGAGTAGCCTACACTAACTCTGTTTCTCCCAAGAGAAAAAGAAGTCTCCAATTTATCAGTGTGAAGGCTCAGCCTAAATGAACCTAAAAAGCACAAAGTGAAACTAGAAAATGAGATTTGAGCTCCATGACGACCAGAAGTTTCTTGCAAGCATTTGCTTTGCTGAAACCTTGGCTTTCCTTCCTCTCTTGATTTCTAAAGCTAGTCTTTGAACACCACTCAGTAGGTAGTTGGCCCTTTTGATGTTTGGTACTTACATGAAAAGGATGAGTTATTTAATTTTCTGCAAAGGCAACCAAGCCTGTTCTGTATGGAAAGAGGCAAGCGGTTCAGGCATATGTGACCAGGCAAGAGAGAAAGCTGTTCTTCTTTGAAGGCTCAAAGTTTATATGTCAATTAAGTTCCAAGGAATTGTGCATTCGACCTTGAAATGCAGAAGCTAAGCTAGGCATCTCTAAGAACGGGGTTAGAGTAATTATCCAGAAGATTAAGAGAATTTGAAGGACTGTTCCTGGCAGAAAATTTCCTCTCTCTCTCTCTCTCTCTGAATGTATGTCTTCATGTGTATGCATGTACACGTGTATATGTATTACACATGTTCCTGTAGAGGTCAAGAGTCAATGTAGAATATTTTCCTCTCTCACTCTGCACCTTAATTTTTGAGAGAGATTTCTTACTGAACCTGGAACCCACCAACTTCAGGGATTTTCTGTCTCTGCCTCCCCAGTGCTAGTATCACAGGCACATACCAACATGCCTGACTTTTTAATGTAGGTTCTGGGTATCTGAACTCAGGTCCTCATGCTTATGAAGCAAATATTTTTCCAGCTGATCCATGTCTCCATTCCCAGAAAACTTGTTTTTTCTTTCTTGTCTCTATCTAGCTTGGTTCTCCTGTTACAAGAAAATTCAAAAGGAACTTATTTGGTCCACCAAAGCAAGACAACACAGATGTCTGGCTTGATTAAGCAGATAGGTTAGAGTATAGGCTAGGTCAGACTAAGTGGTCCAAGATGGTCTTTTTTATAGAAGTGAGTTGATGTGTGAACATGGAAGTTTTAAATTTGTATCTAAACAAGGCCCAAGGGGAAGCCAACAGCCCTCAAAAAATTCACTGAATGTCTATCTGTGCTAGAATGTGTGCTAAGCAATAAGAAAACAGAAATTTTTAAAGATATACCCAAATTACTGTATAATTAGTGCATAAAATTAACATACAATAAATTGAAAATAAAGTAAATGTCCTCAGAGACTATGGGTTTTGAAGGGAATGAAATATTTAAGTTTCACGAACTTTTAAAAGCCCTCAACCTGGGGCTAAGGCGATATCTCAGTCAGTAAAGTGTTTGCCACTCAAGAATAAGGACCTGAGTTCAAATCCCCAGAACCCATGTGAAGAAAGCCGGGCCCAGGAGTGTAAACATCTGTCATTATTGCACGCCTATGGGGAGATGGAAGGTACTAGCAGCTACCCTGGTATGTGCAATAAAGACAGCCTATTCCAAACAAGGTGGAAGGTATACACCAACACCCCTAAGCTATCCTCTGACCTCTACACATACATACTGTGACACTCATGCATCTGTATACACATACACATGAATATGCACACACATTGTACACATACTAAAAATAAATAAATAAATAGATAGATGGATAAGACAAGGGCTAGGGGTGGACAGTCAGGAATGCTTGCCTTACAAGCACAAATACCTAAGTTTGAGCTCCAGAGCCCATTTAAAAGTGTCTGGTGTGTCCTCATAGATGAGCAATGCTATTTTGTGGGAATAAGTGTGTTAGAAAGTAGCTTCAGTCGTTTCCTACAAGTGATTCCTGATGCCAAGTGATGAGGCAGCAAGAAGGCCTTGACAGACATGGCTCCTTGACCTTGGTCTTTTCAAACTTCAGAATTATGAGCCACATAAACTTCCATTGTTTTAAATTACCCAGTCTGTGGTATTTTGTTATAACAACAAAAATGAAAGCAGGAAAATCCCCTTTTGTTCTTTAAAATCTTGCTTAGACATTAAATAATAGAATCACCCTACTTAGATGGAGATTGAGAAACTCTCATCTGATAGGACCTTCAAAAAGTTCCCAAACTTTCAAGGTATACATGTAAAAGGAAAGCTTGAGTTATGTACTTTCATGGAAGAGATCAAACATGGTCACCTGCTTAGTACTCAAGAATAGGTGCTGTATACAATAATTCTACAAGATCCAGATGTAAAAAGTTTTTGGCAGGAAGTAAATACAGTTCTCTTAAAGAATAAACATCAGAAAGAAGGTAAGGGCCAGAAGATGGGCAAAGAGCTGTGAACCGCTGTCCTCTGCACATGACAAGAACGCTGCACTCATGAACTCACAATAGTCATGGTTACCTGCAAAAGACCTGCACAAGACTGAGCCTATCAATATTCCAGCAAGGATGAGGGAGGGGCTCGGGAGGCCCTGCCCCTAGTTGAGGTGCTGTGGCAGCTGATGACTGCTGGGTCATTTTTGTCCAGTGGTATAGTCACAGCTGCCCATGTTCCAGTGAATAACCCCACACCCATGCTCATGCAAGCAATCCTAATTAAACTCAGTGGGTCATAAAAGGGGGACTCCACGAAAGCAGGAGGAAGAGAAAAGAAATAGTCTGAAGGGACTGGGAGGAGGCTATAAAGGGGGTGAATATGATCAAAATACATCATATACGTGTATGAAATTATAAAATAATGGATAAAAATATCCACAAAAAGTCTAGTGTGGTAGCATGTGCTTGTAATCCCAGTACTGGGGAGAGGGAGAGATGAATCCCTGGGGCTTGCTGGCCAGCCAGTTTAGCCTATTTGACAAGATTCAGGCCAAAGAGAAATCCTGTTTCAAGGAAGGTAGTCAGTACTCCTGAGCATGACACCTGAGGTTGTCCTCTGACTTCCATATGCGTACATATGTGTGTGCACCCACTCATGTACATATGCACCAGCATACACACACGTGTTCACCCACACATTCAAAAAGAGAAGATAAGACAAGATACATAACCATAGCCCCAGCTGACCTGGAACTCTCTATGTAGACCAGGCTGGCCTTGAACCCACAGAGATCCACCTGCCTCTGTCTCCCAAGTTCTAGGATTAAGGGCATGAGCTACCACACCCAGCATATAACCATATTCTTAAATAAGCATAGCCATCAAGAAAAATCAAGTTGGCTCATAAATATTAATTGATACTTTTTAAAAAATGTCTTTTGCTATTTTCTGTATCAGAATATTTCTTTTTGTCTGTGGTTTTCCCTTAAAGACATCTGCAATTCTTGATTTATTTTTAAATTTTAAAGCTTATTATTGTTCAAAGGAGCTCTTTCTTTGTGAGTCTATCTGTATCAGGAAGTTGGGCCACTTCAGGAAAACAGGGACCAGTTTTTGACGAACAGAACTTCCTTATCATCAGAACTTGCCTCTGTCCACACATTTCAAGGAAATGTACAACATGCTGTGTGGTTGTTTATGAAGACTGTTAAAGGAGGTTTCTTTACTCTAGAAAATGCTTTTCAGCTTTAGGAGAGAGTGAGGGCACAAACCCAGAAGGAATTTCCTATTTAGAACCAGAACTCATTATATTCCTGGGATAACTTCAACTACTTTTTCCAAAAAGTAAAAAGAAGAAACACAGGCTTAACAAGAGGATCATTTTATGTCAAGAACTGCAAACATTTGGATAAGACTGAGGAGATAGCTCAAGGGATAAGGCACAGGCCTGAGGCCCAGAATTCAGATCCCCAGCACCCAAGTAAAAGCAGGGTAGTCATGGTGGCTATTGTTAATTCCAGTATTGGGTAAGCAGAGACCAAGGCTCCCCAGGCCAAGCTGGCTAGCTAGACTATCTGATCAGTGAGCTCTGGGTTCAACTGAAAGACCCAGGCACAGAAAATAAAGTGAACAGAACCTTTGGGCCTCCACATTTGTGCATATAACCGAAATACCCATGCACACATGCAAACATGCATACACACACATACACACGCATGCACACACCTGCGAAAATTTATAACTGTAAGTTTTTGGATTGTGCTAGGGAGATCGATTAGTTGGTATGGTGTTTGCTGTATGTTCTAGATTGCTTTCCAATTGACCAAAACCAACTTGGCTTACATTTCCACATCATCATCCTCCATCATTGAGGGATGTCAGGGCAGGAACCTGAAGGCAGGTACTCAAGCAGAGACCATAGAGGAGTATTTACCTACTGGCTTATTTCCCCTGGCCTGCTCAACTATTTTTCTTATATAGTGCCAACCCACCTACCTAGAGACGGCATCATCCACAGTGGACTAGATCTCCTACATCAATTAGCAATTAAAAAAACATGCCCTGAAGACATGCCCACAGGCCAATCTGATGGAGAAAATTTCTCAACTGAGATTCCCTCTTTCGGGGTGTTTCTAGTTGTATCAAGTTGACAAAAACTAAACTATACAATTGACCCCTTGTCAACTTGACATGCAAACACATCACTACTAAACCATATCTTTCTTTTTTGTGTTTATCCCCAATATTTCATGTTACTCATTATACCCAATGTATAATACAAATTTAAAAATAATAATCTTTAAAAAAGTCAAACCTTTTAAAAAATTCAATATCTCTTTAAAATATTCAAAGTATCTTAACTGTGGATCTCTGTTAAACAAACAAACAAACAAAAACCCCAACAAGTTAAATACTTTCTTATTCCAATAGAGAACAACCCAGGACAGAAAAACAATCACACTTAAGCAAAACCAAAATCCAACAGTGTAGCTCCAGCGTCTGACATGTGGGACTCACTCCGGATCTCCTGGGCTACAGAGGGCTTGGGAAGCTCCGCTTCTCTGGCTCTGTCACCCACAACACACGCGACTTGTTTCATGGGCTCAGGCCAGTTCCGCTCCTTGCGTGTCATTACCCTCGGTGGCCATCCCACAGTCCTGGAATCTCCAATATGCTGAGGTTGGCATTGCAGTTAAGGCTGCACATCACCAATGGCCTCTCCTGGCCTCTCACAGTGCCAAGCCTCAACTGCTCTCCATGATGACTTCATGCCTTCAAAACCAGTGCTGCAAGTTCTGCTGCCAGCTTATGTGCGGCCTTGCCCCCTCCCCACTAGACCACAGCTTCTGTGTACTGATTCTGAGGAAATATTTCCCAGAAGTTTTTGCCTCGGTGATGCTGCTCTCTTATTAATCACAGCTGATTTTCCAGCCTCAGCATTGATTATCCTAATAAAACAAAGATTTCGTTTCCACAGGTTCTTAATTCAAAATATCACATAAACAGCTCTAATAGAGTGTTTAAGAGACTCTCAAACTTTGCTCTGAAATTTTACAACCCTGATTTCCAATGCCTGCATTACTCTCAGTATCATTTCCAAGTTCCCACAGTAGCTCTCAATACCTTTTCCAATCCAAAGCTCAAGAATTCTCCCACAATTCTCCCCAAACAACATGGTCAAGTCTTTCTCAGTAATATTCCACTCTATGGTACCAATTTCTGTCCTAGTTACTTCTCTGTTGCTGTGATAAATACCATGACCAAAAACAACTTGAAGAAGGAGAGGTTTATTTCATCTCCTACTTTTCAATCCATCACCAAGGAGGGCAGGAACCTGGAGCAGAAACCATGGAGAAATACTGCTTCCTGGCTTGCTTCCCCTGGTTCAATTAGCTCTCTTATAAAACCCAAACCCACCTGCCTAGGAATGGCACTGCCCACAGTGGGCTGAGCTTTCCTACATTCACTAGAAATCAAGAAAATGACCCACAAACATGTCCACAATCCAATCTGAGGAAAATCCTCAATTGAGGTTCCTTCTTCCTAAGTATCTCTTCTTTGTGTCAAATTGAAAAAAAAAAAAAAAAAAAAAGTAACCAGCACACCATGTAAGCATGAGGACCTGAGTTCAGTTCCCAAAACTCACATAAAAAAGCCAGACCTGGTGGTATTAACTTGTAATCTCAGTGCTGGGGAGACACTGGCCATCTAGCCTAGTCAAATCGGTGAGCTTCAAACCAATGAGAAAACTTATCTCAAAAAAAAAAAAAAAAAAAACCCAGGATGGATAGTGCCTGAGGAATAGCAACCAAAAATGTCCTTTGTGTGAAACATACATACACACACACACACACACAAGAAACATTTGAAGTAGAGAAAAGAGCAAGAAAAGAGATAAAGAAAGCTTGTATATGAATCAAGCTGCTTTGTTCTTGGGCTTCTGAGGTTTCAAGGAAAAGAATGGTAAATACAATTAACAACAGCCAGGATACAGTTATTCATTCAATCATTCAATAAACATTTGCTGAGTATCTATTTGTGGTTCTGTTCATAGGGCAAGGCAAACCAGACATGACTAGTAAGGTCAAATTTTAAATAGCAACAACACAATTAGGGTTGGAGACATAGCTCAGTGGTGGAATGTGTGCTTAGCATGAATAAGGCTTTGAGTTCAATTCTAGCACCCAAAAAAACAACAAACAAATGAAAAACCATATACAACTAATTGTAAGTATTACTATGAAGACATATGTGGCACCATGAGACTGAATGACAAAGGCATGTAACCTAGCTAAGGACGCCTCTCTGTGAAAATGACACTTAAGGTAGGCCCAGAAACACCAGGGAACATTTGCCAATAAGCAAAGACCCTTGCAGCCAAGCTGGGTGATCTGAGTTCCATCCCTGGAACCCACATGGTGAAAGGAGAGAACAGACTTCTCTTCAAAGGAGAGAAGTACACATATGTAGAGTGGTGTGTGTACATACATACATAAATGGAATTGAACTCTTTTTGGTTGTTAAAACTGGGCCTCACTATGTAACCCTGGCTAGTCTGGAACTTGCTATGTAGGTCAGGTTTGCCTAAATGAGTCCACAGAGATCCACCTGCCTCTACCTCCTAACTGCTGGGATTAAAGGTGTACACCACTACACTCAGCACATAATTTAGTTTTTTCTTCTTTGGTCTTTTTGAGACAGGATCTTCCTGTAGGTCCAAGCAGCCTGGAACTTGCTATACAGATCAGGCTGGCCTTGAACTCACAAAGATCCACCTGCCTCTTGCCAACATAATTTAATTTTTTGAAAATATGTTTTATCATACTGATTACAATAGGAGAACAGATGCTGAATGCCTTGTTCTTTGTTCTCACCTACATCATAATAACACAAACCTAGATGACCAGTATCTTATAACTGATGACCCAGATTTTGTGAATATAAAGCTTTCTCCTGCAGGTAACAAATGAGACTTGAAGTTTTTGTTTAGAATCCACTGCAACACTCTACCTAAGGGCTCCCACCCATGAAACTAAAACAGAAATCCCCTAGGGCTTGCCTTGAGAGCACCTAACATACAGTGACATGTTAGAAGCCAGAGCAATATACAGAAATGCCTGTATGGAAACCAGGAGGCTCTCAGCCTGCTCTGACTGAGTCTGCCTGAGCACCTGCTCCTAACATGAGCGTTCACCTTTAGCCCAGGAAGATCAAATTACAGAAACAGAAAGGAATGGCTGTTCTAGCTATTTAGATGTATATTCTAATAAAAGAGTGTGAACTTCAGTTGTCAGGTGGGACCTTTATCGATTTTTTTTCTTTCCCCCCTCCTCTTCTCCTCCTGCTCTCCCTCCTCCCCCAGCCCTTTAAGGCCTCCTCTCTCCTCTGCCTCCCTCCCTCTTCCGCTCTCTTTTCCCTCTTTTTCTCACTTCCTTCTCCACCCCCGACTCCTTCCCCCTCAAACCTCATCATCCTCCCTATCCCTCTTCATCTTCCTTGACTTAAACAATTTTGTGGGAAATCAAAGTCTAATAACATCATCAGAAAGGATATTTTCAAAAAGTAGTTGCATTTACACAACTAAAATCCACCTGTTTAGTCCACAGTCCAACGAATGAGAACCTGAGCAATTTTCTTCTTGTCAAGAGAATGTCTTTGCTATGTAATTCTTTTCAGAGAATTTTATCAACAGTACTTATATACACTGATGTTTCATATATATTTCTTTTTGAATTTTAATTACAGCATAACTTATAAACACAGCTTTACTGATGAGGGAAGAGGGTATCAGATCCCTTGGAAGTGAAGTTACATATGGTTGTTAGCCACTCTGTGAGTGCAAGGAATCAAATCCCAGTCCTCTGCAAGAGCAGCCAGTGCTCTTAACCATTGAACCATCTCTCCAGCCCCATACATAATGAAAAATAAAAGTAAATCAGGTGGCTGGAGAGATGGCTTAGCAGTTGAGAGAGTGCCCTGCTCTTCCAAAGGACCCAAGCTGAGTCCCCAGCACCCATGTCAGGGTACTCACACTCACCTGCAGCTCCACCTCCAGGGACCTGAGGCCTTCTGGCTTCAGCAGGCACCTGCATGCATGTGGAATGCATTCACAGAAACCACACACACACACACACACACACACACACACACACACACACATACACACATAAATGAAAATAAAAATAAATTTAAAAACAGCTTTACTGATATATAACTCAAATACCCATTTCAAGTATCTGATTCCATGACTTTTAGAATAGTGCATACATAAATCACAGTTTTAGGGCATTTCATTATTGTGCTGGATAGCTTTAGCATCAACTTGACACACCTAGGTTGAGGGAGCCTCAACTGGGGAATTGCCTCCATTGGACTGACCTGTGGCCATGTCTGTGGGGTATTTACTTGGTTGATGAGTGATGTGGGAAGGCCTAGACCCACTGTGGGCAGTGTCAACCTTGGGCAGGTTGTTCTGTATTGTATAAGAAAGGAGGTTGAGCATGGACCAGGGGAGCAGACCAGTAAGCAGCGATCCTCCACGGCCTGTGCTTCAGGTCCTGCCTCCAGTTTCCTGCCCTGAGTTCTTACCTTAGACTCCCTCAGTGATGAATTGTGACCTTGGAGATGTCACAGCAATTGAAAGCAAACTAAAACAATTACCTATGCCCTTTGGCCATACCCACAATCTTCCTCACTTAGTTCAGGTACCACACTAATCTATCCCCTGTCTTTATGGATTTGCCCACTCTGGATATTCCTGTAATGAAATCTTATAATCCATTGTCTTTTGTGACTTACTTTTTCCATTTAGCATAATGTTTTCAGGGTTCATCTACTCACAAATATCAGCACTTTTTTTATTAAATTCATTGTGTGTGCGTATGTGTGCATGCATGCGGGTACTACTGTGTACATGTAGAGGTTAGAGGAGAACTTTATTGAGTTGTTTCTCTCCTGTCACCATGTGAGTCCCAGGGATTGAACTCAGGTCATCAGGCTTGATGGTAAGTGCCTTCACCCACTGAGCCATCTTCCAAGCTCCTCAGTTCTTTGTTATAAGTGATGGGTAACAACTGTCCTTAACTCCAGTTCCAGAGGAATCCAATCCCCTCTTCTAACCTCTACAGGCATTGTACATGCGTACACTTACATACATGCAGGCAATACACTCATACACATAAAATAAAAATAATAAAAATATTTTTAAATAAATAAAATAGAAAACAGGGCCAGGCATGGTGGCACATGCCTGTAATCCCAGGACTCAGGAGGCAGAGTCAAGTGGATCTCTATGAGATCGAAGCTAACCTGGTCTACAAAGCAAGTTCCAAGCCAGCTAGAGCTACAGGGCAAGCCCTGTCTCAAAACAACAGGAAAAAAAAGTAGAAAGAGGGCCACATACTGTAACCACAGCACTTAGGAGGTAGAATAGAAGGATCAGGAGCTCAGGTTCATCCTCAGGTACACGGGCCAACCTGAGACACATGAAAATCCTGACTCAGAAAGTAAAAAGCAGGGGCTGGAGGATGGCTCAACACTTAAGAGCACTTGCTGCTCTTACGGAGAACCTGGGTTCAGTTCCCAGCACTCACATGGAGTGCCTCACAACCACCTGTAACTCCAGTTCCAGAGGCTAACACCCTGTTCTAGTTCTGCGGGCACCTGCACATGGGACACAGATATACATAAAGGCATACATACCATACACTTTTTAATGTTTTAAGGTGATAAGAAGACAGGAAGAACTCTGAGGCTCCCTGGCCAACCGATCTAGTCTAACATGGGGAGTCCTAGGTATAGTGTGAGACCCTGTCTCCAAACACAAGGTGGACAGCATCTGAGAAATGACAGCTAAAGTTGACCTCTGGCCTCCATGCACACAGGCACACACCTGCAGGAACACCTGTACATATGTGCCCACACATATGTAAGCATGCAGGCATACACACACACATAGAGAAACACTTCTAAAAGAGACAAATAGTACCATGTATCAGTGAAGATGCCTAAACTTGGAACTCAGAACACCATTTAGAACATAAACTAGCACACACCACTTGGAAAATATTTCATAGTTTCTTCAAAGTTGGACAGGGGCCTACAAGGGGATCTACCCATTCCCCTTCTAAGTATTTACCCAGAGAAATGAAAGTATTTAAGATTCATGTATGAATGTTCATCTATTCTCTGTGTGTAGGTGCATGTGTATGTGTAAGCGTGTGTTATCCATCACTCCTGATGAGGAGCATTCCATTGTATGAAGCCCTGGTTCCATGCCTAACACTAAATAGACAGTGTCAGGTGGAGCATGCCTATAATCGCAGCACTCAGGAGGTGGAGGCAGGAGTATCAGAAGTTAAAAGTCATCCTCAGCTACTTTTATTAAAAATGTTTGCTTTTAATTGAATTTTTGTGCATTTTCTATAATACATCTTAATCATAGTTAGACCCCCTCCCCTATCTGCACATTCCACCCCCCACAGCTCACCCATTGGATTTCAGGCATTCTGTTGTAGATGTTAAGATCTATCTAGCCAAGTTTGTGTACCCAGATGTCCTTTGGTGTAAGTTCATACATTGGAGTCTGTTCAACCTATCTAGCATCACTTTCTTAATGAAGATTGGCTCTGGTTCACCCAGTAGTGATCAGTTACCAATAGTTCCTCAGCTAAGGCTGGGTCCTGCTGCCCGTTCCCCCAGGTCTATGCTGGTTTCTGTCCACGAGTTTGCATGGATGTTGCACATGCTATTACCATGGCTGTAAGTTCATATGAGCAATATCCCAGGAGCCTGGAGGACTCTGTTTCCCTTTGAGGGTGGCATGGGATATATGAAACCCTCTCTCAAGGGGCAAAAGGAGAACGGAAGGGAAGGGAAGGGAGGGAAGTGAAAAGGAAGGGAAGGGAAGGAAAGGGAAGAAATACATATTTGGTTCTGAGGGAAGCAGGGTGACAAATGGGGAAAAGAGTTTTGGAATAAACAATGAAAGGTCAAGAGCACTGACTTCTTATGCAAAGGGCATTACACTACATCCTAGGAAAAGGTGCTTTATATTTACCCTCTTCCAGAGTATCTCCTCATAAATGTCAGTTCCTAGAGACAGAAACCACACTGTTTATGAGTGCTTCACAGAGCATCTGAAACATGCTATTTGATGGGAATGAGGATGTGCCAACCAAATCTTCACTGCGCTCTAAAACTCCAGTTATTTTGCAACTGCTTAAAACAAGTGTGGCCTTTCCGGATTCTGAAAAAGGAAAACAAGCCATCTGAATACCATAAGGCTCACTTTGTATAGTTACCTTTTAGATTCTGGACATATCGACCTGTGTTCATTTTCATGTCAACCTTAAGCCTTTCCACTTTTGCAGGGTTTCCCTGGAGATGTGCTGGTGATCTCAAGTTTCTCAACCAAATGAATGTTCATATTGAACTTAACTGTCTTCAGCCTGCTCCCCTGGACACTATCAGCTCAATTGTGCTTTAAGCACAATTCACGTACATTGAGAAGGAAGTAGGTAAAAGATTAAGTAAAGTAATATATTTTTAATTTTTTTCTCTTTCTTTTCTCTTTCTTTTTGTTTTCTTTTTCTTATGTGTGTGTGTGTTTGCATTGCAAAGGTATACATACACATGTGTACAAGTGCATGTGGAAGCCCAAGATTGATATCATGAGTTTTCCTCAATTGCTCTCCACCTTATTCATTGAAACAGAGTCTCTATTGAACCCAGAACTAACTAACATTGCTAGTGTGGCTAGCAGCTTGCTGCCGGGATCCCCTATCTGCACTGGAACTCTAAGCCTGCATGCCTACCCAACGTTTATGTGAGGGTCTGTACTTGTGCTTTAACCACTGAATCACTGAACCATCTCCCCCCAGACCCCAGTACTTCTTTTTTAATGCATGAGTGACTTCGTGTGTGTGTGTGTGTGTGTGTGTGTGTGTGTGTGTGCACGCATGTATGCATGTGGAGGCCATAGGTCAATGTCAGGTGTTTTCCTCAATCAATCTCCACCTTAATTTTTGAAACAAGCTCTTTTGCATCCTTGTATACACACCCACTGAACCTAGAGCTCCCTAGTTCAGTTAGGCTAGCTGCCTAGTAAATCTCAGGAATCTTCCAGTCTCCCAGAACCCCTGCCCTGGCTTTTTACATGGGTGCTGGGGATCCAAACTCAGGTACTCATATTTGTGGCAAGCACTTTACTGACTGAATTATCTCCCCATCCCCAACTTCCACCACATTAAAAGCTTATTCCACTACATTGAGAAAGAAAAGGGGAAGATTATTTTACATGTACTTAGTAGGTAAAAATACTAAGTAAAGTCTGCTTCTAAAAGTTCCCACCTTTATACATATTATGAACAGTTTGCTTCTATGAGCTAACTTCACAACTCTCTTCTATGAGTTGGCTTTCTATCTTGGTATTTTTAAAATAGGGCCCATTAGTGGGTACAACTAGAGCATTGCAGACTGTGCCTAGGACAGTGAACATCCTCTATGAACTGAAACTGTGCAGAAGAACCTACTGTGTTAGTGTTTGCTTCTAGCTTGAGCAAAGCAAGTTAAAGGAGGGTTAGTTTGGCTCATTGTTTCAGGGGTTTCAGTCCATGGTTTCTTGACTCTGTTGTTTAGGAACCTGTGGTAAAGCAGGGCAACACAATAAGGAATATGTGATTGAGCAGAGCTGCTCATCTCACAATGGCCAGTAGGCAAGGACAGAGGAGGGGCCAGGGAACCAACATCCCCTTCAAGAACATGCCCCAGGAACCTTTACTTCCTTCCACTCAGCCCAGCTTCCTGAAAGTTCTGCCTTCTCCCCCAGCACATGAATTCTTAAGGGACATAAAGATCCAATTTTTATGCTGGGGTGTGGTGATACGGGCCTTTAATCCCAGTCCTTGGGAGGCAGAGTCAGGTGGATAGAGGTCAGCCTGGTCCACATAGTGACTTCCAGGCATTCTGGGGTTAGGGAGACCCCATCAAACAAACAAAAACAAAAGATCCAAGTTTTAACACCTATTATCCAGACTTCTCATATGGACTAAGCAGAGTGTGCTCAGCATTAATATTTCCAAGTATACATCCTTCCTCCAAAAGTTGTGAATTTAACAAAGGCAAGAGCAATATGTACCTCTTTAGATCTTGAACATATCTTACTCTTGATATTGTCACTTTTAAAGTTTTTATTAGCATATATCAGTTAAACATAATTGGCTTCATTATGAGATTTTCATATACATATGATATATTTTGATTATGTCTACATCTATTACCCTCTCTTGTCCCCTTCTCCTCCCATTGATTATCTTCCTCTTCCCAGAGAGTCCTCCTTCTATTTTTGTGCTGTGTTCATGTACGTGTGCGTGCATGCATGTGCATGTATGTGTGTGTGTGTGTGCGTGTGTGTGCGTGTGTGTGTGTATGTGTGTCCCAATGAGTTTCACTATGGCTGCTTACAGGAGCATGGGTGAGAGTTATTTACAGGAGCATGGGCCACCATCAGTGGTTATAGCACCAAAGAAAATGTCTCGCTCCTCCAGCAGCCATTAACTATCTACATATCTTTAGGAATGGGTGGTCCCTTATGAGTCCCTCCATCCCAGACTGTTAACTGCCTATAGATCCTCAGAGAAAAGTAGAGCCTCATAGTTCCCTCCCTCCATGATAGGATATTGGTAAACTCAATCCTGTGCAGTCTTACACAGGTAATCACAGCTACTGAGAATGTAGTGGTCATGTCAAGCCCAAATGACAGCATTCTACTCTTTGAATTCTTTCTACTCCAAATTACTCCCAGAACCTCAGAAGGGGCAATTACATGTCTTAATATTGTTGCTTTTTTAAGGCTTTTTCAGAGACAAAGTATACAATGGAAGAACAAAATGAAAAGACATATCTTCAGTCAATACTTAGGAACTGTCACCACTCTCTGGTGCCTAGTTTACAAGAATTCCAAGATTCTGTTGAGTTATTACAGAAATCCAAAGAGATTAGAATGAGGAGGGCTCCCTGGGCAAGGCAAAAGGCTCCCTGGGCAAGGGATGTAGAACAACTAAAAGCCCTCAAGAAGGGTAAGGATTGGGCTGGGGATATGACTCAGCTGGTAAAGTGCTTGCCTTGCAAGCATGAGAAACTGAATTCAGTCTCCGGAACCCATATAAAAAAATCAGGTATGGAGGTGTACATTTGCAAGCTCAGCACTGGGAAGGCAGAGCTAGGCAGATTCCTGAGGCTTGCTGCCAGCCAGTTCAACCTACTCCCATAACTTTCCGGTCAATGAGAAACCCTGTCTCAAAAAAGCAGATGACTTTCCTGAGCAACACCTGAGTTTGTCCTGTGACCTCTACATGTACATGTGCTTTATAGCCTTTCCTCAAAAATAAAATTCAGGGAGAGCTATAAAAAATTCATAAGAGATCAAATAAAATTTAAACAGGTGGGTTGAAGATACAGCTCAGTAATAGAATATTTCCGTAGCATGAGTTGGGCCTTAGATTCAATTCACAGTGCCACAGAAATAAAATTAATAAAACAAGTTGTTTATAAGTTGAACAAAGGAAAATTATTGTTACAAAATAAGATAAAATGGAGAGAGAGGTTGTTATAGAAAATTCATGCTATGAAGATAATTCAATCTGATACACAAATCATTATAAAATGAGGTTTAAAACAAATATTTTTTCAGACTCAGCACAAAAGTTTCCATTGCTAAGAATAAGGAGATGTCTCCCTGAGGACTTCAAACAGAAGATTTTGTGCTTGTTAATGAATATGTCCTCAAAAATATTCTTAGAGTAAATAAATCCAGTAATGTAAACACTTGGTTCTAATGGCGCAGGAAGGGTGATCCAAACTGGTGAAGACAAAGGAGATCAGAGACTTTAAAGCAACAGGATCAGTTTCTCCCTGGTCTAGCTCAACTTGAGATGGAGTTTTAAAACAAAAATCATTTTATTTATTATTTTTATTTTATATGTATGAATGTATTGTCTGAATGTATGCTAAGTACACCCATGTCATGCACTGCCCTAGGAGGCCAGAAGAGAGCATCAGATCCCCCTAGAGCTAGAGTTACAAGCAGTTGTTAGTGCCATGTAGGTGCTGGGAATTGAACTCTGGTCCTCTGCAAGAAAAGCCAGTGCTCTTAACCACTGAACCATCTCTCCAGTCCTGGGATTTTTTTTTTAATCTCTAGATAGCATAAAAATTAGTTCTGTTGTCAGTGCTATGAGGAAACACCTTGGTGACATCAACTTAAGAGACAGTATTTGGTTTGGCTCAAAGTTCCTGAGATATACAATCCATTATAATGGAAACATGTGGCAGTAGGTGGGGATGGTGTGGAGGCAGGAGCAGAAGGTTGACTGGTCACATCACATTCACAGCAGAAATCAGTAATGAATGCATGTGCTGCTCAGCTCCCTTTCTCTGACTAAATAGTTCAAGATCCCAGCCTGGGAATGGTGCCACCCATAGTGGGTAGGTCGCTCTACCTCAATTAACTCAAGATAATCTCCCAGAGGCATGTTCAGAGTCCCATCTCCCAGGTGACTCTAGATTCTGTCAGGCTGACAATTAACACTAACCATCACAACATATTTCTCAAAATATCTAGAGGAGGTAGGAGTGTTGCTCAGTGGTCGAATACTTGCCCAGCTTGCCCAAAGTCCTAGGCTTCCAGCATTGAAAAGAAATGTGGAGATGAGGAGCTAGTTCAGGCTGTTAAATGCCTGCTGCACAAGGATAAGGACCTGAGTTTGATCCCCAGAACCCACACAAAATGTCTGGTGTGTCACAGCTTGAAACCCTAGCACTGGAGAGGTAGACAGGAAGATCCCTGGAACTCACTAGCCAGCCAACCTAGCCACTTGATGAGCTCAAGATTCAGTGAGAGACCATGTAGCAAAAGATAAAGTGAGGGCACAAAGATTATAAGAGTCAGAGATCAGAGAGGACTCCGTTAAAACAGTGTCTTCTGGACATGAAAAGACCTCTACATTTATGAGCTCATGGAAGCTGCAACTGTCCACTCAAAATCTGCACAAGATCAAACCAGTCAACATTCCAGCATGCAGTAGGGAAGGGCTCATGAGCTCCCACCCCGGACTGAGAAGTTATTGACAGTTGATGGCTTCTGGGGAAGGGAGAGTCCATTTTCTTTAAGGTGTGGCCCCTGGTAGACAGACCGTGCTCCAGTGGATGGCCCACACTCAGGAATGTATGAGCAGCACAAAGTGGATTCGGTGAGCCAAAAAGAGGGTATGAAGTAGGGAGGGGGTTGGAGGGTGGGAGGTAGATCTGGAAAGCATTAGAGAGAGGCAAAGGTGAATATGATTAAAATACATTTATGCATATATGAAATTCTCAATGAATTAATAAATATATTTTAATTGAAAATAAAAAATTTAACTTCAGTAAGCAACTAAGATCTAAGAAGCAAACAATCTACCTCTTAAGACTGTCAGGAGGATTAAATGAGATAATGTTTCTAAAATCCCTTGTTCATGTGGAACATCCAATAAATGTATCAGTGACCATTATATGTCTCTACTGATAGATCCTCCTAAAGACAAAAAAAAAAAAGATAAGACAGGGGAGACACCCAGTATACACCTCTGGCCTCCATGTGCATAGCACACATGTGCACATGCGAATATGTGCATATGCACATGCACACATATAAAAATAACAGGTGGTACAGATGTGGTAAAAGAACACAAAGCTTTGAGCATTAGCTGTGTTCATTTTCTTACAGTACAAGGCTTCTCTTGTGTACATGTGACCTTCTTAAACCATACTTAATCAATTAAAAGTACCTATCAGGAATGTGTCTGAATACATTTCAAGCATTATTTATCATAAAATTCATGTCCATTATGACTGCAGTATGAATTTGTTCATTTCTCTCATTTTGTCAACCTGAGATGCTTAAATGAATACACAATGTACTCTTATCTCCCTAGGGATATCCTAAACCCAAAACTAAGGCTTGGGGCTAGGAAGATGGTTCAACAATTAAGAGCACTTGCTGCTCTTGCAGAAGACCCAAGTTCAGTTGCCAGCACCCACATCGAGTGGCTCACAGCTGCCTGTATATCCAGCTCCAGGAGATCTGGCCTCCTCAGACATTGCACGCATGTGCACAAACACACAAAGTCGTACATATATACAAAAAAAATAATAAAATGTTTCCTACATCTTTAAATTATATGCATATGAGTGTTTTGCCTTCATATATATAAATGCACCGTGTGTTCAATGGCCAGAAGAGGGTGTCAGGTCCCCCGGACCTGGAGTTACAGGTTAGATACCATGTGGGTTCTGGGATTTGAACCTGGGTCCTCTGCAAGAGCAGCAAGTACTCCTCTGGGTCATCTCTCCAACCCCCAAATCTTTTATTTTTATATTTTTCGAAAAACTAGGATTGGCATGGTCTTTTCTTTGCAAACAAACTTTAAGAGAGAAAATACTGCTCTTATGTATTCATGAACAACAAAATAAAGATTTTAAATTCTCATATGAATTAGAAGTGTGTATGTTCATGTGTATGCAAGTCCACATGCATATACATGTGTATGGAGGCAAGAGGTCAGTCTCAAGTGTCATTCCTCTCAATAGGCTGGCTAACAAAATAGCCTCAGGGATCTGACCATCTCCACCTCCCTAGTGCTGGGATTACAAGTGTGGGATTGAATTCAGGTCTTCATACTTGCAAGGCAAGCGCTTTATCAATTGAGCCATCTCCCAGCCCAAAAGATTTTTTTTCCAGTGCTGGAAATTGAGCTTGGGGCCTCACACATACCAAGCAAGTGCTCTACCACTAAACTATATTACCAGCCCAAAATAAAAATGATAAATGTGCTTTTTGCCAGATGGTACCAAAAGCAAAGAAGTAAGTTCCTGCTCCTCCCAAAGCTGAAGCCAAAGTGAGGGCATTGAAAGCCAAGAAGGCAGTGTTGAAAGGTGTCCCCAGCCACAAAAAGAAGATTCACATGTCCACCCACCTTCCAGGGACAGACACCCTGCAGCTCTGGAGATTGCCACTAGGAAAAACAAGCTAGACCTCTGTTCAGTCATCAACTTCCCTTGACCATAGTCAGCCATGAAGAAGACAAGACAACAACACACTTGTGTTCACTGTGTGTTGTCAAGGCCAACAAGCACCAGATCAAACAGGCTGTGAAGAAACTCTACAACACTGATATGGCCCTAGTCTATACCCTGATCATACCTGATGGAAAGAAGGTCAATGTTCTAGTGGCTTCTGATTATGATGTATTTGGATGTTGCCAACAAAACTGGAATAATCTAAGCAATCCAGTTGGCTAATTCTAAATACAGATTCTTTTCACATAAAAAATATGTTAAATGTCTTTATGAGATCAAGAAAATTTCTGCTGAATTTCTGTGAAAGACTAGATTGAAGCAGTTAACAGAATCCATTTGTCTTCTTCTGATAAAGCTTTGAAATGTACAATAATATGTATTAATTGCTAAAAAATGGAAAATACAGCACAGAGAAAAATGTTTTTGTACAACACAAGGCTTTGTACATGCTACGCAAGCTCTCTACTGCTGAGTTACACAATCCCTAAGGAAAAACATTTTATACACCTATAATTCTACCAACTGTGGAGAAGCACTAAGACTATATCCTTCTGGTTGTAACTTTAAAAGACTCTAGTTTATCAATTATTTATGTGAAATCTTTGGATTCATATGCCCTAAGGACAGGGCTTTGGTATTTAGCATTCAACATAATGGTAGTATCAGATAGAAGAAAAAAAGGTGGAACAAGCTGTTTCTTCAGAGAAAATTCATTATGCACCTTTCTTAATGCCACTATTAAAATAAAAAAAAAATTAACAAAAAGTAACTTATCACCAGGACAAGATATGCTATTACTGCCTTAATAATCCAATTACTCTGTGATGTTACTTTCACTCAAGAATGTTGCATGCCTAATAAGAAGTATTGGGAATGGGTGTGCTTGCATTTTCATACTCATTTATTGCAATACCTCAGAGCATTAGAGAATGTTCAATTGAAATTCAATTTTCCTGCTAAGTTTCAGCTCTGCAAAGATTTAAGGAAACTCAAATCTTAGATTTTGTCCTAGAGGTTTTGAAATTTAATATTGTTATGACTATCTCAGATGCCAAGGTCACCACTACACTGTTAAATTTTATTCATAAGGATAGAGTAAAACCACCATCACCAACTTACAACTGGTTTACAAAAGACAAAACAAAACAAACTAATAAAACCTACAGGACTAGGGCTGAAGAGATGGCTCAGCAGTTAAGAGCACTTACTGCTCTTGAAAACCCGAGTTCAGTTCCCAGTGCCCATTTCAGGTGGTTCATGGCCACCTGTAACCTCTGCCACCTCTGGTCTCCAATGGGTACTTCCATTCACAGGCACACACACACACACACACACACACACACACACACACACACACATACGCATACAATTAAAAATGAATCTTTTTATTTAAAAAACCTACAAACTTAAACCTCTGTTTTAAAAGAGATATCAGGATGATGAGATGGCTCACAGCTTAAAGATTCCTGCTGCAAAGCTTGGTGATCTGAGTTCAATCCCCAAAAACCACACAGTGAAAAGAAAGAACTAACTTCCACAAGCTGTCCTTTGACCTCCATACATAAGTCATGGCACATGTGTGCCCACATACTTTCACACACAAAATGTAAAAGGGAGACATAACAGTCAAATGGTGGCTATACCTGTAATTCTAATTCCAGCATTTGAGTGGCTAAGGCAGGAGGATCAAGAGTTTGAGGCTAGCCTGAACTATGCCAGAGAGAGAGAGAGAGAGAGAGAGAGAGAGAGAGAGAGAGAGACTAATATATTAGTGTCAGTAGTCAGTATTGAAAAGATTAAAAACTTGATTCCTACATATGCCCATGCATATCAGCTGCAAAGATAATATAAAAGCAGAAAGAGGCTGGGTATGTAGCTCAGTTGACAGAGTGCTTGCCTAGTGTGCACAAAGCCCTGGGTTCAATCCCCAATACCACATAAACCAGGCATGGTGGAACATACCTGTAATCCCAACATTCAAGAGGTGGAGGTAGGAGGATCAGAAGTACAAGGTCATCCTTGACAGCATAACAACTTCAAGGCAAGACTAGGATACATTCTACCCCCAACTCAAAAAAGCGGGGGGGACAAGGAAAGAAGAGCTGTTGGAGATATGGCACAATGGTTAAGAGCACGTATTGCTCTTGTAGAGAGCCAAAGTTCAGTTCCCAGCACCCATATCAGACAGCTCACAACTGCCTATAACTCCAGCCCCAGGACCTGACCTTTCTGTCCACCATGCATACCTGCATTCACAAGCACATACCCACACAGTTATATATTCATACACATAATTTAAAATAAAATAATAATATAAATAAAAATGTAAAGAGGACAGGATATCTAAGCCTGGCTTTAAATACTAACCAAAATTAAATTTGGTCAAAGACTAAAGATATTGTAATTACCAATCTAACTATATTGCTATATTTAATTTTAAGTGTACTCTTAATCTACTTCCAAGAGCTCTAAGACATCCTAGCTAATATTCTGGAATTTCATCTTACCTCACAGTTTAACGGTGGAGATATCTTAAGAATCTAAGCCAGTAATAACATATTTGTTGGTAACTATATGCTGTGGAATGTAAAACATGATTCCCTGGCCTTTTGATAACACCAAGACCCGTTGAATGAGACCCTGTTTGAAAGCGGTAATTCAAAATTTCCTTCCTTTGTGATTTTGGGGGTCTAAATCTCACCACTGCTTTTTCATTGTTTGGCTCTTATTGTGTTAAAGGGCAGGGCCACCCTGATAAGAGCAAAGGAAAGGCTTAACATGGTTTGGAGAAGGCAGCATGAATTTCCTCCAACTCAGCACAGGGACCAACTCTGAGAGCCTGGAACCATGGGAACTTCCTCCTGAAGAACCTACCAGTCTTCAGGCTGAGGAGGTGACTAAGCAGGCAAAATGCTTGCTATACAAACATGAGGACTTGAGTTAGCTCAATTCCTAGTACCCATATAAAAAGCTGGGCATGTAATCCCTGCACTAGAAAGGCAGAGGTCAGCAGATCCCTGGGATGCTGTCCAGACAGGCTAGTCAAATAGATGAGCTCCAGGTTCAGTGAGAGACCTATCGGGTCTCAAAAAATTAGGTGAAAGGGCTAAAGCTAGAGTTCAGTGGTATAGCACTTACATACATAAAGTTCTAGGTACAATATCTAGTATTGCCAAAAATAATAAATAAATAATAAAGCGTGACTGAGAATGGCAAATGATGTCCACTTCTGGTCCCACATGTGCACACACACACACATGCATGCATGCACACACACATACACACACACACACACACACACACACACAAAGAATGTACTAAGCTCTCTCTTTAAGACTGATGGGACTTACAGTATAGAACTTCCTCTGACTCCCTCTGACTCCAAGTAAAGCCAGGTACCACAAGTTATTAGTTCAGGTGAACATCTCCATTTTAGGTTCTCAGCATATTGTCAAGGAGACCCACAGAGTCCACACACACACAAAATGTTGTCTCTGCAACGCCAATAAACTGTGAAGAATTGCAATTCTATGACTGAGGACGGCAGCCACATAAAGCATTGGAAGAAGGGAGAGGGAAAAAAAAAACTTTGAAGTCACTCCTGAAAATGGATGAATGTCATACATTCTGCTCACAGGATATTCTATCCAAAAGGATTGGTTTCTGTCCACTGTCATCTTGCCGCTGTGACTTTCATATTCTTTGGTTGAAACTTTGTCCCTTGACCAATTAAACCTGATCTGCTTATGAAAGTTTCTAGCCACAAATCTGCAGCCATTGATGTATCCTGCAGTCTCAGCACTTCCATACACACTTTGGATCCGGTTTGATTGATTAACATGGTGATCCATTCTCCTAGAATGAGGGTTTCCAGCATGGGATGACTTTAAACCCCCCATGAGATATTTGGCAATGTCAGGAAACATTTTGTATGTGTATACATGTTCATGTAGATGTGTACTTGTTTGTGTACACATGTGTGGGTGTGCATATGGAGGCCAGAGAGCAATGTCTGGTGTCTTCCTCAGTCATTCAACACCTAATTTTCTCTCCCTGAACTTGGAGCTTACCAATTCAGCTAGGCTGACTGGTCCTTGAGTCCCAGGGTTCCACTTCTCCAGCACTGGAATTATATAGTCATGCCACCACATCTGCCTTTTTTTATTTGGATTTTGGGGATCGAACTCAGGTCTTCATTCTTGCACAGCAAGCTCTTTTCCAACTGAGCCATCTCCCAGTCCCCCTGGAAGCATTTTGATTGTCCTAACAAAGAGTAGAGGGATTGATACTGGAATCCAGTGGTGGCTACAAGGAAGCCACTTAGCTCTCTGTTGGTTACAGCACAATGAAAATAAAATCCTCCAAGACACAGGAGGAAAAATAATCCTGCTCAACATATTGAAAGACATAGGTTAAAATTCTCTGAACTACAGTTATACATTCCTATAACTACTCTGTGGGGTTGTATTTATTTGTTCCCATATTTTTCTGTGCCTCCATACCTTGCTTTTATTGTTTTATAACTTGTCACAATTTTTCTTTCAACTAAATCCATGACATCCTCCTGAAAGACATAAAAGGTTACTTCCAGCCTGAAGCAACTGTTGGTCTCCTCTAGGAGGCAAAGGGTAAGTGCTAACTTTTCAAGTGACTTCAACTGTGTTTTCATGAATTAAGCTGCTTTTCCAGCTGGTGAAGAAAAACAACCCAGATAATAGTCTCTGCAGCTGTTCTGAGGTTTGAGTGTTGTGTACTTGCCTAAATGAGCTGTCCCTGATACGTTCAACTCATGCACTTGACCAAGTGAAATGTGTCATTCCTAAAATAGGGTAGTCAAAGAAATCCGACCAACCAGGAAGGAAACATGAAACCGTGGGAAAGAAGATAAGGCAGACTTCGTAGGCTTGTTTTCAGAAAAGTCAGTCTCGCAAAGCCAAGGTCACCTGCTGAAGTCCAGGAAAAGAAACATCGGGTGAAGACAAAAACACTAATGGAGAATGCTATGATGGGTCCAATTAGAAAGAGAGGTAGAAGGCAGAGGAGGCCACATCCTTTTCCATAACTACCTCCTACCCATCCCCCCAAATATAGGCACTGCTTATCTTTTATAAGTATATGTGGCTCAATTGGTAGAGTGTCTGCCTAGCATGCATGCAGCCCTGGGTTAGATCCTCAGCACTGCATAAACTGCATGTAGTGGTGCAAGCCTGTAATTCCAGCACTTGGGAGGTCGAAGAAAGAGGAACAGAGATTCAAGATCATCCTCTGCCACACAGCAAATTTGAGGTTAGCCTGGGTTACATGAGATACTGTGGCAGAAAAAAATATTAAGTGCCAAAAGTTATCCCATACCCTCCCTCAGTTAAGCATCACAGAGCTTCCATCTCTGTTCTGATCAAAATGCAGGAGTTGCCCACATACTTCCATCTGGAAGTAGAGCAGTCTGAGAGGTCCTTAACTTGTGCCTTGAAGCACGTTTTCACACCATGTCCCAGTTTAAAAGAAAATAAAATAAAGGAGAGAAAAGGCCAAGCTCCTATCAAAAAACATATACCCCATATTTAGGGAGGGACTTGAACTTATATTTAAGCAGACTGGCATAAAGGAAGGGCCCTTGCTCAAATAAATATGGACAGATTTGAGTCTGAGCATAGGCTATAGTGGTTAATCTTGATTGTCAACTTGACAGAATTTAGAATCACCGTAGAGACACATGTGTAGGCATTTCTGTAAAGGTGTTTCCAGAGAGGTTTAACTGGGGAGGGAAGACCATTCCTGAATGTGGGTGGCACCATCCATGAGCTGGGGTCCTGGACTAAACAGAAAGGAGAGAGCAAGCTGAGCACCCCACATTCATCTTCCTGACTGTGGATCAATGTGACCAGCTGCCTCATGCCCTTGCTGCTGTTCCTTCCCCACCGTGACAGACTGTAACCTCAAACAGTAAGCTGAAATAAGCTTTCTTGAGTTGCTTTTATCAGGTATTTGTCACAATGACTGGAAAAGTAACTCCTATGTAAACATCTATCTATGATACCATCACCACAACCAAAGTACTAAAAATATCATCTCCCAAAACTTCATGAGTTCTTCCCCAGTTCCTAGAACACTTACCATGAGCTCTATTCTCTTAACATATTTTAGACAGATGTGGCAGTGCACACATGTGACTCCAACGCTCTGCAGCCTGAAGCAAGAGAATTGATTGTGAGTTTGAGACTAGCCTGAGCTACATAAAACACCTGCCTATAAATAAGTAAATATCAATGTACAATATAATATTACTAACTATGGATCCTATATCCTACAGTACAGTTCTAGAACTTCTTTTATTTACAGTCTCATGTATCTCAGGATAGTGTAGAACTTGGTATGTAGTTGAGGATGACTTTGAACTTCATTTTTGTTATATAAGAAATTTAAATTTTTGTTAGATTTGTTTATTTAGTGTGTGCATGCATACACATGTGTGTGTCACAGCACATGCATGAAAATCAGAAGACAACCCATAGGAGTTGGTTCTCTCCTCCTACCACATGGTTACAGAGATCAAACTAAGATGATCAAGATTAGAGCTAGGATCTTCACCCACTGAGCCATCTAACTGGCCTGACCTTAAACTTCTGATCTTCCTGCCTCAACCTCCTGATGCTAGGATTACAGGGATATGTCACCACATCCAATTTATGCAGTGCTGTGAATGGGGCCCGGGACATCATACAGAATAGGCATGCGTACATCCTACCACTGAACTACGTCCCTTGCCTTCCCTATCTATTCTTAATAACTGGTAGTGTTCAGCCTGAAATATTATGCTACTTTTAGACAAATATAAAGAAAAAGCTCTATTTACACAACTAGAAAATGCAGGAAAAGAATACAGATGCCAGTTTATAAAGCAAAATCTCTTATGCATTCTGCTTGGTCTAGATGTTAGACAATCTAGGAGAGAAAGAGAGAGTATGTATGTTCACATATGTGGATATGTGGTCGGACATAAGCTGACTAATAATGTTCTAGTTTCCTATTAGGACAAAATGGTTTTGATTCTTCTGGTGTTTTCCATCCTTGTTCAATATTGGCTGAGAAAATTCTTCCACCCAACCCTCAGGGTCAAAGAGTTCTGTGTTACTGGAATGTTGTTTTGTTTCCAAACTGTGTGATGTTAATTGCTTAATTACCAAAATGATGGGAGGGGGGGTTTCGTTTTGGGAGGTCTTAGTACCATATGTCAATAATACTAAGAAAAAACATTTCTTCATGTCTGTAACACACGCATACCACATCATACCAAACTCTGGGTGACTTGTCTTCCCACAATAAATCTCCTCCCAAACATTCCATCTAAAAAGCTTTTCATTTAAATTTTTTCTGATTAGACCTACTTTTTATACAAACAAAGCACTGGGTTTTGCCATGATGTCTTCATATATACGAGCTAATATACTTTGTTCTCATTCATTCCCCCCAGTGCCCTCCCCATTTCCCCCCTTCCCTCCAGCTGATTCTATTTCTTCCCCTAGTTAGTCCCCCTTCTGCTTTCTTTTTTGTTTATTTGTTTTGTTGGTTGGTTTTTGAGACAAGGTCTCCCTTTAGCCCCAGATGGCCTGGAACTCACTATGTAGACCAAGCTGACCTTGACCTCACAGAGATCCGCCCGCCTCTGCCTCCCAGATGCTGCTTTCTTGTTACAGTACCCCATGACCCTCCATATTTCTCATATTTCTTAAGATCTTTTGGTTCCCTGTCATGATCCTTTTCTAGCTTTGTGAACTGCAAACACACACAGAGACATATAATTTTAAATTAAGAGTCCTAATATGAGAGAAAACATGCAGTATTTGTCTTTCTGACTCTGGCTTATTTCACTTAACATGATTTCCAGTTGCATCCATTTTCTTGCAAATGTCATAATTTCATTTTTAATGGCTGAATAAGATTTGTATACACATATATCATATTTTCTTTATCCATTCATCTGTTAGTGGGCATTTAGGCTTGTTCTATTTCATGGCTAGTAAATACTGCACCTGTAAATGTGGATATGCAGGTATCTTTGGAGTATGCTCACTTAAGATTCCTTCAAGTACATCCCAAGAATGGCGCAGCTGGTCATATGGTGGTTGTTTTGTTTTTTGAAGAACATCTATATTGATTTCCACATTGGCTCCACAAGTTAACTCCCACCAACGGTGAGTAACAGTTTCTCCTTCCCCAGAAACCCATCAGCATTTGTTGTCTTAGTTTTCTGACTGGAGTGAGATAGAATCTTAAAGTAGTTTTAATTTTTATTTCCCTGATGGCTAAGAGTATTGACCATTTTTTCCAAGTATTCATTGGCCATCTGTATTTCTTCTTCTGACAACTATCTATTTAGCTAATAAGCTCATTTGTTGGGTAATTTGCATTTTGATGTTTAATTTTTTGCAGTCCTTTGTACATATCCCAGTCACTAATCCACTATCTGATGTATAGTTGGTGAAGATTTTTTTCCCATTCTGCAGGATGTCTCTTGGCTCTGGTAATTATTTCCTTTGTTGCACAGAAGTTTTTTAATTTTATGCAATCTCACTTAACAGTTCTTGGGATTATTTCCTGTACTGTTGGAGTCTTTCTTAGAAAAGTCTTGCTCGGCCTCTACCTTGAAGTGTTTTCCCTGTTTTCCTCTCCAGTTTCAAAGTTTCTGTCTTTCCTTTAATGCTTCTCCATATGCTCCAAGAACCACAAGGCATTTAAAAACAGCTGCTTGTGTATAGCAGACCTCCAGGTGCACGGTAGCCCTAATTTGGAAAATATTCCTGCGTAAACAAATGAATTTCAGCTGGGCACTTCAACAGGGTTTGTTTTTGTTGTTTGTTGAGGGCTGTTGACGTGTTTCACACAATAGGCAACAATTGAGGGCAACATCTGGGCTGTGAGCTTCAAATGGAGGAAGCGCTATACTTGTGCAAGCAGTTCTTGCTCAGGCCCAAAGCAGAGTACTGACTCAGATCCTTGAGTAAAAAGGGGTTCCTAATGATATACCTCATAGGATGCCAGGCCTTCCCCTGCGCCCCGCGTAGGCCCAGTCCTAGCTCCTCTGTTTTGTTTCCTACTGCCCCAGTCTATCCTGTGAACCCAGTATTCTGTCTTTCCCAAACACCCAAGCTTTCAGCGCGCTCTGCAGGCGCGGGTGCGTGGCGTCCAGTTGCCAGGCAACGGTCTGGAATACAGCTTGCGCAGCAGCCAGCAAGGAGGCACATCCGCACCAGCCAGTCTGCGCTGGGAACCTTGTCCTGATTTCTCCCCCTCCATTGTTGTCGCCTACACAAAAGGCTACAGCGCCAGTGTGATCACCGCGCCTGCGTTACATTACGCGCCAGGCCATTATTTGGACCTAGAGCTTTTATGAGCTGGGATGTGTTCCCTCCCAGAAAGGACCAGGACATAACATCCTGGCCTCTGCCGCCTTGGGCTAGTATGAGGTCACTCCCGCGGCTAGCGTGGGTAGTACTCTCCACCTGCGTCCTTCACTCTCAAACCAAGCACCGTGCATCAAATCCCAGGCCTGTTCAGTCATCTTATCTCGGCCTCAGCCATCTTCCCTTCCCCTCCCCCATCCCTCTCAAGTTTCCAAGGCTGCGGTTGCCAGGGAACTCATTGAGGACAGAAGGGATGTTTTCTTTGGTGTCTGCCAACCCCCAAAACTCAGGGGGTGAGACTTGTTTGCCAATGTTTCTCTGTCCTCCAGCGTGAAGTGTTACATTTAATCCATCACCCTCCATGACCCAGTGTTCAACATCGGGATTGGATTGTGGGAAAAGAATTTGAAGTCACGCCTAGAAGCCGTTGCATATAAAAGCTGGAAAAGATCTTCCTCTAAAGAAAAAAAAACACAAGAACGTGAGTTCGTTTATCTTCAACTTGGATAAAACCGTTGTTCCATCAGCCATTTAATACTACTTATTTGCTGAGAGATACGTGCGTGAAGCTAACACTAAACTCATTGGCGCTTTTAATGCTTTTAATGCTATTATTAGTGTAAAAACCGTGGGCTCCACAGACAGCAGCATTTGCAGCCCAGAAGTAGGAGTGCAACTTGCAGGCGTCCTCAGCACTTAACTGGCAGTGTGGAATCCAGGTGTACCACGAGCAACATCCAGCCATCTATATTTCTTTCACTATTCCCATCACTCTTTCTACAAGATGCTGTTAAAACCCTGTTAGGCGTAAAGAAGCAAGCAATTTAGGCCAAGAGAGAGGTTCAAACTGTAGATCTGTAACGATACAGAGTGCATAGCTTGGGTGAAGTAGAGAGGGAACAAAAGCTGCCTTTCATCTGTTTGAATTGTGTGTGCATGTCTGTGTGTGTGTGTGTGTTCATCTGCATACATTTTCATGTGTGTAGGTGCACATGTATATATGTGTGCATATGGAAGCCAGACGACAACCTCGGCTGTTGTTCCTCAGGGGGCACCCACCTTGTTTTTTCTAAGTCTCTTGTTGGCCCGGAGTTCAAGAAAGCTAGGCTCCCGTTAGGAGTGGTCCTAGCAGTGCCGAGAGTGAGCACTGCCCCTGATGCCCATTGGGACGACAGCCCATGCTGTCAAGTGGATGGGGGCGAGGGGAGTCCCCAAAGCAAAACATTGCCTCTTCCCCAAGACTATTTACCATGTGGCTAAAATAAAATAAAATCATTATGCATTAAATGATAAGTAGCATATATAATTATAAGATTATTTATACATTGGAATTTTCTCATTAATAGCTAACCTTTCACAATAGCCCTATGAAATTAATATCCCAAATTTACCTATGTAGAAACTGAAAGAATCATTTTAGAGATTTCTTTGTCCAACTTTTTTGGTTTTTAATTTTTTTCACTTTTACTTTTAATTATGTGAATGTATGTCTCTGTTCGTGTGTGCCATGTTCATGCAGGCACCCAAGGCCAGAAGGGGCTTCTGATACCTTGGAGCTGGGAGTTACAGGCAGTTGTGAGCCACCCAACATAGGTACTAGGAACCAAATTCCAGTCCTCTGCAGGAGCAGCAAGAGCTCTTTACTAATCTATCTCCCCAGCCCCCAACTTCTTGGGGTTTTTGTTTGTTTGTTTTGAGACAGTGTCTCACTATGTAGCTCAGGCTGGCCTCAAACTCACAATTCTTCTGCCTCAATCTCCCAAACAATGGTATTATGGGTATACTACTACACCTAACTTCATCCAACTTTTATATGTGTAAAACAAACAAAAAGAGACATTTGAGGCATTTATTAATTGCCTGAAGTATTTTTTGGTGTAGTTCCAGGTAAGGTAGTTTATGCATACAAATGAGAACACTCTAGAAATAGAGACTTAGCAGTCACATGTAGGAAGGACAAATAGGAATAAGAAAAGCTGTGATAAAGAGCACAAATTGGGGCGCAAGAGATGTAGGTTAGTTGGTAGTCTTGGCCTAGCGTGCAGAAAGCCATAGGTTCCATCCCCAGAGATGCATGTGAGGGCACATGCCTGAAATCTTTGGGAGGTAGAGGCAGGACGATCACGTGTTTGGGTCATCCTCAGCTGCATAATAAATTGGAGACCATCCTAGGATATGTAGGACCCCATCTTTAAAAAAACAATACTGATTAGGATAAGTTTGGAAGATTCTACAAAGGCCAAATAGCGATGGTAGTAACTAGTTTCATGTGTCTAGCAAACTTAGAGAAGCAAAACTAGAACATCTATGCCTTTAGGAAAAGAAAAACATAGGGTTATGGGTGATCCCTGAGAGGAGGGGCCCCAAATGTCAACCACAGACCAGAGGTGACAGTTGGGTAATAGGGCCTTCAAGACAAGCAGATGAAGAAAGAAAAGAAATTATGTAAGATGCTCTTAGGAAAGAATCTTAGCCACTACACTGTGTGGGGGATGTTAGACAGGATAGGCAAAGGTAACGGAGGTTTCAGACATTTGTTATAATCAAGTCTTCAGGGAGGTTAAGGAGATGGCTCAGTGAGTAAAGCCTTTGCCATGTAAATGTGAGGACCTGAGTCCAGCACCTACATAAAGCTAGATTCAGTAGCACACATCTGTAATCTCAGTGCTTTTATGGTGAGATGGGAGGCTGGAGACAGGAGCCTCTCTGGAAGCTCAAGGACCAACTAGCCTATTATACACAGCCATGAAGAACAAGAGGCATGTCTCAAACAAGGTGGAAGGTGAGGACTGACACTCAAGGTTATCTACTGATCTCCACATGTGCACCATAGCATGCATGTTCTCAAATTCACATGTACACACACATACACACACACACACACATACACCATAGATTAAAAATAAGTTTTCAAGTGAGCCTACAAGGGTTAACTCCACAATACAAAGCACCTAGCTCACCCTTGAGTAGTTTACTGACAGAAAATCTGTACCAATAAGTTAATATTAAATTACTTTACATTATGTAAAACAGTGCTAGGTTCACAGTAGACACTAATTGAGTACTCATTGATTAACCGACTGCTTCAATAAATGGAAGAATAAATATATATGCAGATCCTAAATTGTCCTTCAAATTTATGTCTTCGGCTTCTGTCCTGATGACCCTCTAAAGGTGTCCAAGGCAGGGAGGTGCATTGGGAAGGAGCAGGAAATGGGTTTATGTATTGATTCTGCCTCTAACTTGAATATAATGGCTTGCCAAGGCCAATTAATAGGTTCTGGGGAAGGGAGAGACATTTCTTCAGTGGTGTAGCCACTGAAAAGTTGCCCATGATCACCTCTTACCCATAGTCTTTTAAGCAACCCTAATGAGACTTAGTGGCTCACCCACCACAAAAGATCATAAAAGTAGAAGGGAGACTAGTTGGGAAGAGCAAAGGCAATCAACGGGGGGGGGGGGGGAAAAGAGAGAGGAATGGGGGGTAAAAATGATCAAAATACATCATACACATGTGTGAAAATGCCATAATAAAACCCACTATTACATATAATGAATATATGCTAATAACTTTTTAAAAATAATAAAAAGGGATAGGACAGATACATGTGCATCTTATATTCACAATCATATTCTATATCTGACTCTGGTTCAACAAGTATCAATAAATAAAGTCTCATTTAAGAATGTAGCATACAGGCACATACTATTTTTACAGAAGACATGAGTCCAGTTCCCAGCCCCCACATCAGGTGACTCACACCCACTTGTAAGTCCAACTCTAGGGGATCCAATGCCCTCTTCTGTCTCACACAGGCACAGACACTCATGTACACATAATAAATAATAAAATAAAAATAAGATATTTTTAAAAGAGAATGGCACATATTTAATGGACAAATAAAAGAAGAAAGACATTTAGTTCTTAGGACTAAATAACTTCTTTGCTAATTGTAGAAATTATACAAATAATCTAAAGACCCAAATTTCCCAAATATAGATCCACTCAAAAAACCTGAAGAAAAAGGTGAGAGTGTGTTGAGCATGCCTTCCATCTTTCTCCACAATGCCATGTTTAGCAAATGCATCTTGCTAAATGATGGAGATCATCGTATTTCCAGTTTCTTTTCCAGTTGGAATCTCAGCAGCCCTCACATTTGGCTTTTGCAATTTTGCATTCTGGAAATGACTGGAGAAAATTGATGTTCCTGGCAGCCCTGTGCTCATCATCTGAGGATCAGTAGAAGTTTCACAGACATGTCACAGGAGAGTAAGACTCTGCTGGACAGTGGGAGAAGGAGCTCTCTCCTTTGGTTACCGAGAAGTAAATATAGACACAAAAGATTTTTACCATACTTGTCACATGTAGGTGAATATGTTGAAGATAAAACTAACATGTTCCTCAGAAAGCAGGCTTTCTATGTGCTTCAGTGACATTTTGTGTTACATTATAAGTAATGTATGTATGTATGTATGTATGTGTATTGTTTTTTGTTTTTGTTTTTGATACAAAAGTCTCAAGTAGTCCAGGCTGGCTTTGAACTCACCAGGTACCAAGAATGACCTTAAACTCCTGCCTCTACCTCCTAAATCCTGGGATTATAGGAATCTGCTATCACACCCAGTTTGTGCAGTGGGGTGGGGAGGGCGGGATTTAGGGCTTCACGCATAATCAGCAAGCACTCTACCAAGTGAGCCATATCCTCAGCCTGAATCATGTGAAATTAAATTCAGTTCTTTGAGTATATTATATGTGTGCATATTCTATAAAATGTGTATTGAAATTTTCCTCATACTTTTCCTCTCAGGAAATAGAACATTATTTTTTAATTAAAATAAAGCTTTTAAGGAGAGCTTATAAGCCATGAAGTACCTTAAATAATAAATAGTTCCAGAAAGTTGTGTGCATGATGAACCATGTTTCAGCTTGGTTGTGTGTGTGTGTGTGTGTGTGTGTGTGTGTGTGTGTGTATGTGTTGGTCAGGTGCATATGCAAGTACATGTATACATGGGCACGGGGACACCAAAAGCTGACATTGCACTGGACATCTCCTCAATCACTCTCCATCTTGTTTTTGAGAAAGGGTTTCACACTGAACTTGGAGCTCCTTGATGAGGCTAAATTGGCCAGCCAGAAAGCTCCAGGGATGTGCCTATCTCTGCCTCCCCAGTGCTGAGATTACGGGCATGCCCTGTCTGACTTTAACTATGGGTTCTGAAGATTGAACTCAGATCCTCATGCTTGGGAGGCAAGTGCTTTACCAGGTGATGCATATCCCCAGCCCCTGATTTGCATATTTTGAAATGGAAAAAATAATTCTACAAAGTAATGGCTACATCAGTCAAAAATGGGAGGAGATTCCCCTACTAACACAGAACAGTAATACGAGCTCTGTGATTGCATGCTACCATTGGTGTGAAAATGGGAGGAGACCCCCTACTAACACAGAACAGTAATACGAGCTCTGTGGTTGCATGCTATCATTAGTACGAAAAGATGCCGGTGGAGCTCTGTGGTCAGGGATGCTCTTGTCTGGGGCAGATTTGGAACTCCTCCCTCCAAATTCTCTTCCTGTGAGCACACACTCACTTCTGCAAGGTGGCTAAGGTTAAGAGTGCAATCTGATCAGAGAAAGGAAGAAAGCTCACTGACCCACACTGACCTCTGACATTGACCTCATTAGCTAACCAAATGGACTAACGACTCATGGATATCAGAGAACGTTATATGCTGATTAAACTAAGGCATAAGAACAACCAGCAAAAGATCAGCTTTACAGATGCTCTACCTTGATCATCCTTATGTATTAAACATAGCACGAGTGCATGCAACAAAGGGCCAGTAACACAAAAGGTCACACGTGGCAAAATCATGGAGATTAGGAATCTGCAAGGTGTGAGTCCCTGGACAGAACTCTTATTTTAAGTTTCACTCACCCAGGGCTCAGGGACCATTGTGGAAGAGGACGCAGAAAGATTTTAAAAGCCAGTGAGGAGGTGTGTGACCATCTGGAAATACAATCCTACAAACTCCTCAGACACTGCTCATATGAACCTACAGCAATGGTTTCAGCATGCTCAAGACCCATGCAAACTCAAGCAGACAAAAACCCAGCATGTCACTAGGGAAATGGGTAGCAGAACCCGAAGAAATATTGACAACTGATTACTGTTGGGTGAGGATGAGCTAGTCTTCCTAAATCAAGGGACTGTGGGCAGGCTGACTAGACCTCAGTGGATGAACTTGCACTGAGGTCACTTAGGGACACTAACTTGACACAATAAACTTTAACACAGATGAAAGAAGGTATGGATTCCAGGTGGGGAGCTGTGGGGGAGTGCCAGTCGAGAAAGGGATATAAAGATGATTAAGATCGACTGAGATATTCTGTATGAAACGCACAATGATTCAATAAAATTTTTTTCTGAAAATGGCACAGACATGTCTTTAATAAAAAATAAAAAAAAACATAGCACAAGGAGTACATTCACACATTCTCTCTCATCTTCCAATATTTTTTCCCCACACACTGAGAACTGGGACTTGAGGGCAAACAATATTTCTTTTCTTTCATACCTCTCTAGTCTTTCATTCAAAATACTTGACACAGTCCAACTATAAATGTATTCTTGGATCAGTTATTTTGTGACAATCTCCACCAGTAAACTCCCAAAAGACAGAGATCGTTTCTCTCTGTTCCATATCCAGTATTTAGTAAGATCCCTGCTGCCTGGTAGGAGTTCAAGAAGCATTTCTTGGGCTAAAAATACAGCTCAATTGGGTGGAGTACTTGCCTTAAAAGCCCAAAACCCTGAGCTGGAGAGATGGCATAGCGGTTAAGAGCACTGATTGCCCTTGCAGATGACTCGGGTTCAATTCCAAGCACCCACATGGCAGCTAACAACCATCCATAACTCCAGTTCCAAGAGATCTGATATCTTCTTCTGACCTCCTTGGGCATCGCACATAATGGGTGCACTTACAGGCATACAGGCAATACATTCATACTCACAAAATAAAAAAATAAAATTGTTTAAAAGCCCAAAGCCCTTAGTTTGATTCCCAACACCACATAAACCAGGTGTGATGGCCCACACCTGCATTCTTGAGGTAGAGGCAGAATGAGAAGTTCCAGGTCAACCTAAGCAAAATAATGAGTTTGAGGCCAGCCTGGTATCCACGAGACCCACATCTCAACAAAAAGATGCATTTATGAAGCTAGCTATGATGGGGTAAGCCTTCAATCTCAAAGCTCAGGTGTCTACCACAGGAGAATCACAAATTGAAGGCCAACCTGGGTTACATAGTGAGATTCTGTCTGAAAAAAAAAGAAACAAACATTTTTTAAATAACTGACTAAATAAGTAGATGAATGAACCATGCATGGTTCATAGGTCTAAAGTCAAGCCTATATCAACTATCTTACAGCATTAGATAAACGTGTAGAAAACTTGCCATGCCTTTTAAAAGTTCATGCTCTTATTGAAATAGATTTATAATAAAATGGCTTGCTAACATTACAGTTGTACTCCAGGCACATTACACACATTAACCCACTGAATTCAACAGCAGGTCTATGAGGGAACCATTATGAGCATCTCTACGTTGCACATTGGAAACTGAGACACTGAAGAAATGCCCAAGGCCACATATGTACTATCTTTAGTCCCAGGTGGACCTATATGTGAATGCAGACAGTTCGGACACCTTTCAATACCTTTTCCTCTTTGTTGTGCTGATGATGGAACCCAGAGCCTTCTACAGGGCCTTATCCATGTTAGCCAAATGTTTTACCTACCACTGAGCTACATCCTCAATTCTAGAAGCCACGTTTGTTTGTTTGTTTGTTTGTTTGTTTGTTTGTTTTCTTGAGAGAAGGTTTCACTATTTAGCCCAGGATGGACATAAATTCTCAGTCCTCCTGCCCCTGTCTCTGACTCCCAGAGTCTCCTATAGCTCAGGCTAGTGTGGAACTCACCATAAAGCTGAAGATAACCCTGAACTTCTGATCTTCTTGCCTTCACCTCCCGTGTGCTAGAATTATAGGCATGCATCATGCCCAGCTTTATGTGCTGCTGGGGGTGGAACCAGGGCCTTGCATGTGTTAGCACTCTACCAAATGAGCTATACCCCCTGTCTCAGAAGCCATAATATATTTTAAATATTTTTATTTAATGTGTATGAGTGGTTTCCCTGCATATATGTATGACATACGACTAAAGAGGCCAGAGTAGGGTATAGGATTCCCTGGAACTCAAGTTATAGATGGTTTTGAGGCATGATGTAGGTGCTGGAAACCAAACCAGGGTCCTCTGCAAGAGCAATAAGTGCTCTTAGCCTCTGAGTCATCTCTCCAGCTCCAAAGCCATGCTCTTTTTTTTTTTTTTGATTGATCAATTGATTTTTATTTTATGTGCATGAGTATTATGCCTGCCTATATGGAAGTATACCGCATGCATGCAATGCCCACAGAGGCCCACAAAGCCATACTCTTAATATAGTACTTTTATAACTTGCTCTCTAGTAAGTTCTCATGGATTAATGTGATGAGAAGTAATTGGTAAGAGGTATGTGGTGTGTGCAGGTTTTGAGCAAGTAGGGAAGGAACAGCAGGTTGCAAACCCTGCCTATGATTTTTTCAAAAAAAAAAAAAAACAAAGCACATGGATGCAGAGACCAACACAGGGGTCCCCTCTGGGCTGGTGTCCACTTCCTTCAGCTTGGCACTTCCAGCTTTTAGCAGCAGATGTCCCAGTCATATGAAAACATGTATTAACCTTCAGGGTGAGCTCCACGCAGAAATCAAGTTTTGGCTTCAAAGGTTTGATGGATTCAGAGGATTTGGGAACAGGATTATGAATTACACCAAGATTCAGAACTTAAAGTACAACAGGAGGATCACTTACCTGCCACAATACATAGAACTGGTTTCCATCTTGGTGGTCCTTCTCTCTCTTCATTCTCCCTCCTGGCGGGGAAGGCTATCTCCTCCAGTCTTGACATATATCAAGGTCTTGCAAGTGGAAGGAATCACTTCCTTCAATTCCTGATAGACTATGAGGGTGGCCTCTGCTTTGTGTTTCAAGCTGATACTCCATCACAATTCACTTCTCCATTACAGGGCTCCACAAATTACACTGGTGTGCAGATTACATTAAAAAATATTCCCTCTGTTCCTTGAGGTAGTTCAAATGAACATTGAATCAGGGGTGTGGGGTAGTGGGATTGCACACTCTGGTGCAATTTTTAAATAGCTTGATTAGACCAGTTTAGTTGGAAAGAAGATAACACTTAATTCATGTCTTCTCAGAGGAAACTATCTTTAATTAGCTCTTCAGTCACTGAGTCAATAAAACCAGGACCTTTTTCCAAGAGATAAGTTATAAGACATAAAATTTTATAAAGCTTCCACTCAATTAAAAGTTACTTTAGGGCCAGGGCTTAGTGGATAAAGGTACTTGCTGCCACACCTGGCAACCTGAGTTCCACTCCTGGGACCCACATGGTAGAAGGAGAGAACCAACTACAACACGTTGTCCTCTGACCTCCACATAAATGAACTTTTAATTAATTTAAAATCTTAATATAATTTTTTAAGTCACTTGAGCTGGGCATGGGTGTGCATGCCTTCGATCTTAACACTTGAGCGGTAGAGACAAGTGGATCTCTGTGAGTTTGAGGCCAGTCTGGTCTATACAATGAGTTCCAGGTCAGCCGGGCTACATAGTAAGACCCTGTCTCAAAATAAAACAAACATAATAATAATAAATGAAAAGTTACCTGATATGAGCTTTGCTCACTTTGCCTCTTTCAACGTTCTGCACTTTCCAATGTGTTTTCTTTCCTCTTTATTATTCCTTTTATTCTTCAGTGGTGCCTCCATCTCTTAATTCAAAAGAAAAGTACTTCTCCAACTGGGGTTGTAGCTCGATTCCTAGCATGCAGGTAACTCTGAGGTCCATCTGCAGCACTACAAAAATTGGGCATGGTGGCACACAACTGTTATGCTAGTACTCTAGAAGCTGGAGGATCAGTTCAAGGTCATGCTTGGCTACATAGCAAGTATGAGGCCAACCTGGAATATATGAAAGAAAGGGATGGAAAGGAAGGAAGGAAAGAAGGAAGGAGATGGAGGGAGATAGAGAGGGAAGGAAGGAAAGAAGGGAAGAGGAATGGAGGAAGAAAGAGAAGGTGGAGGAAGGCAGGCGCTTCTTGAGCATCCACCCCACCCAACTTCTTTGCTTTCTAGATTCCTCCCTGTTTACCGACTCTGTTTCCTCCTGTCTCATATGCCCAGAGGATACAAAGCAATTAGTATTTGTAAGAACACTTTCTTTTCTTTTCTTTGCATGTGTATGTGGTATGCATGTGTGTGCAGTGTGCATGTGTGTATATGCATGTTCAAATTTATGGGAGCTCACATGTGTCTGTGGGTGCACATGCAAATGTACATGTAGTGGACCGAGCCTGATGTTAGATGGGTTCCACCTTATATATTGCTAAAGCCAGAGCTCACTGATTCGGCTAGTCTAGTTTGCCTCAGGGGACTCCCTGTCTCTTCCTTTTAAGCACTGGGATTACAGGTGGACTGCCACACTTATTTGCCCACCATTTATATAGGTGCTAGGGATCCAAACTCTGGTCCGCAGATTGACAGCAAGCACTTTATCTTCTGAGTCATCTCCCAGGTCAGTAAGGGTACTTTTTATATGCTATTGAGTATATTTGCATTCTTTTCTTTCTGCAAATGTGTTATCATAGAACTTACTCATTCTTTGGAAAATACGACCCAGAACTTGCAACTTGGTATTAATCTTCATAATCTATATTGTTTTCAAACTATACTCATTTGTAGCCACATTCAATGAAACTAATGGCAGATGTGAAGACTATAAAGCGGTGTCTTCTCTCCTTCCTATCCACTGCCTTCTTTACAGTGACCTGAGTGAAGTCGCCTCATTAAGCTATGTAGGATTGGCTTGTGGTGCCGACCTTCTGTGTGTGTGCATGCATGCATCTGTATACGTGTGTATGCCTACGTGTCTATGTTTATGTGTGTGCATATGCACATGCCTATGTGGATGCATATGTGTGCACATGTGTATGGAGGGCAGAAGGAGCCTTGGGCATCATTCCTCAGGCACCATCTACCTTCTTTGTTTCATATTGTTTTGTTTTGATTTGATGTTTTATATGAAACTTATTTTATTTATTATCTGTGTGTATGCATGTGTGCATGCATGGCATGGCACATAGGTGGAGATCAGAAGACAACTGTGAGAGTTAGTTCTCTCCTACCATGTGGATCCCAGGGATGGAACGCAGGTCCTCAGGCTTGGCAACAAGCACCTTTACCCACTGAGCCATCTCACTAGCCTCATTTGTTTTTTAGAGACAGGGTCTCTCACTGACCTGGAGTTCATCAAGTCAGCTAGGCTGGCTGGACAGTCAACTCCAGGAATCCTGTTTCTGCCTTCTTAGCACTGGGATTACAGGCAAGTGCCACCATGCCCAACTTTTAACATTCATGATAGGGATCAAAAATACAGGTCCTCAAGCTTGTGTGCAAGCACTTTTCCAACTAAGCTACTGCCCCAGCCTCTATGGTGCCCATCCTACTAGAGATCATTCTTTTTCTCTCATTTGCTGTGCATGGCCTGTAAGCAGAATCTGAGAGCTTTAAAGTTGACGTGAATAACTACTTGCCTGTGATTTCCTGGCCATGCCCGCTTTCAGTATAACTCAAACGCTTTGCTGTTTGTGATTCCAGGCAAGCATTTTATCTTTAACGTGCCAGGCCCAAGCACACATACACACATAAAGTAATCTGTAAATTTAAGGAAATTTGATGGCTAGAGAGATGGCTCAGAGGTTAAGAGCACTTGCTGCCTTTCCATGCTTTTCTATTCTCTTCCAGAAACCCCAGTTCAGTTCCCAGCATCCATGTGGGGCAGCTCACAACCACCTGTAACTCTATAACCTCAAGGGATCTGATGCCCTCTTCCAGACTCCATAGGCATCTGCACACATGTGGCAGAGACAGAGAGAGAGATGGGGGGCGGGGGGAGGACTGGAGAGATTGCTTAGTGGTTAGAGCACTCATTGCTCTCCCAGAAGACCTGGGTTTGGTTGAGAACCCACATAGCAGTTTACAATCCTCTGCAACTCCAGTTCCAGGATATCTGATGCCTCCTCTGGCTTCCTTGGGAACCTGGTACACATAAATACACGCAGGAAAACACTTATACATATAAAATAAAAATAAATAAATCTTTCTAAAAACAAATAAGTTTGAGCAGGGTGGCTCACACCTTTAATCCCAGCATTCAGGAGGCAGAGGCAGGCAGATCTTTGTGAGATCAAGGCCAACCTGGTCTACTCTGAGTTCCAGGCCACCTGGGGCTACAGGGAAATCCTCTCAGAAAAAAAAATTTTTTTAATTAAAATAAAAAGTTTAAAGAAGAAATCAAAGTCACAAAATTTAAAAAAAAATAAATATTTTTAAAAATAAAATTTGGTAGAAGTACAAACGCAGCCACACAATGTTTCATTACTAACCTTACAAATATTGGTGTAGTTCATATGTTTTATACATATGTAATCACTTCCTAAATTTAATATTCAACTAATCCTTGCTAATGAGAATAACCCTGAACTAAGTGAAATTTTCACTACCTTCCTAATGGACACTGTCTCCATGGTACCTGGAGGAAGAGAGAAGCTCACAAGCCCCAGTCTTCCCTGAAGATCTATTAGCAGTTAATGGCTGCTGGGAGAGAAAATTTTCTTCAGTGGTATAGCCACTAGTGAGTGCCCATGTTTCTGTAAACAACCCCTCACCCATGCTCCTGTGAGCAACCTTAATGAAACTCACTGGGTCACCAAAAGAAAGATAGAAGGTAGGAGGGCTAGTTGGGAAGAGGAAGAAGACCAATGGGAATGTGAGGGACAAGAGAGGATAATGGGGATGAATATGATCAAAATGCATTATATACATGAATGAAAATGTCACAATGAAACTCATTATTATGTATAATTAATATATTCTAATAAAAAAAAACTTTTCAGGGCTGTTGAGTTGGCTCAGTGAATAAAGGCATTGTTGCCAAGCCTGAAAACCTGAGTTTGATCCCCAGGATCCACATGATAGAAGGAGAGAACCAACAGGTATCATGGTACATGCACACATGAATACATACATAAAATATATATAAACTTTATAAAACTTATAGTAATATAACTTTTTTTAAAATGTGTTTTATTTTAATTATGTCTGTGTGTGCGTGTGTGTGTGTGTGTGTGTGCACATGAGTGCAGGTGCCTACAGAAGTCAGAAAAGGATGTTAGAGCCCCTGGAGTTAGAGTTTCAGGCACTTTTGTGCCTCCTGACATGGGTGCTGGGAACCAAACTCGGTTCTTTGCAATACATATTCTTAACTACCAAGCCATTTCTGCAGTTCTAAAAAGAATTTTCAAGTATCCATGGGAATTTTGTTTTCATGGTTTTATGAATTGCATTTACATCTATAGAAACTATACATGAAATACATCTGGTTGAGTGGTTGAGCAGAAATGTTGTGTAGCGTTGCCTGATACATTTAGTTTTCTACTAATAGTTTTGCTGAGTCTATTATCTAATTAATATGATATAATTAATGAGTTGCAAAACATGCTATAACAACAGAAATCAAAGCAAAAAGAAGTGTGTTTCTTCTTTAGGTCTTCTGCACTGTCACTGTTCAAAACAAACCCTCTTTCAACAAAATGCCCACATCCGAGGAGAGATGTCGAAACACTCAGCGATGTGTAATTCCTAATACTTATGTGCTGTTAACTCTCCTTCTGCCCGTTAGCATTCTTCAGAACCTTAATGATCCTTATAATTAAATTACAACTCAGAATGAGAACTTCCTGTGAATATATAACACTAGAAATATAGATTTTGTATAAAAATCAAAGCAATATAATTTAAAGACAAATGGCTGGATGTGACTGAAATTGGGGGGAGCATGTATTTGAACAAGAAGTGCTTCTCATACGGAAGAGAGTTGAAGATGTGCAAGAGGATGGAGAGCCACACCCCAGGGGCCAAGGTCAAGATTAATTGACTTTCTAACTAAGACAGATGAGCACCATTGCACAGGAGGCCAAGGAGATGAGGGTCATGCATCAAGCTCTGATGCCTGTGGATCGCAAATGCTACAAATGGCCCCTAAGCACTCATCAATTCTGTTTCATGTGGGAAGTCTTAATGAACAGGGAGCACGGTTTGTGCAATCACATTACACAGATTTAGAGCAGTTTCTGACCAAGGAGTAAGTGGTGTGGGATTCTTGTTAGAAACAGAACTATAAGGGGAAATATAATATAATATAATATAATATATAATAAATAATAAAGCTGATATTCATCATCACTGGAGAGTATGTTGCCTGAAAAGAAGTGAAAGCACAACCACATGGCTGATGCCTTTTGCTGGGTCTTGGATGGAGGGAAAAAAGGGACTGCTGCACTGGAAGGTGTGACAAGTTTCTCTGTCTGGATTAGTTGCTTGCATACTCTGTGTGTGTGTGTGCGTGTGTGTCTGTGTGTGTGTGTCTGTGTGTGTGCACATGCATATAGAGGCCAGAGGACAGCCTAAGGTATTGTTCCTCAGGTGCTGCCCATTTTGTTTTTTGAGACAGAGTCTCTCACCAGCCTGGAGCTCACCAAGTAAGCTAACCTGGCCAGCCAGGGAGCCCCGGGGATCCGCCTATCCTTGCCTCCTGTGTGCTGGGATTACATGCACACATCACCATGCCCAGCTTTTTTACATGGGTTCTGGGAGTCAAATTCTGGCCCTCCTGCTCACAAGGCAAGCTTTATATTGACTGAACTATCTCCCCAGCCCATGTTTTCATATTTTTTTAAGTGAAGAAAATGTTAAGATACAGAAGTGTGAGCTGAGCATGCCTGTGTATGTGCACATACACACACATTCAACTTGTGATCAATACATTTTGAGACTTACTGCTCCACAAAGCAGATTAGTCATGGCCTTCTAGGTGGCCAGAGAACAAAGGCTCATCCTGCTTCCACTGCACCCCTCTCACAGTCTGGGGGAAATGTCCTCTAGCTATTGTAGTGCAGGAGGCACCATGGAGGAGGTTCAGCCTAGTCAGAATCATGCTAATACAGCACTCTGGTAGATCACATTGTTAGAATTTTCTGGACTAATCTACAATATCTGCTCCCCAGACACTTAATTTAACACACTTGCCAGAGATCAGAATCTCTTGATATGACACTTTATCCACAGATCAAAATACCTGGCCACATAATAGCTCTAGCTCCATCTAGCCGTTCCCAGTGTAACTCATTCTAACTTATCATTACCATGCTGAGAATGCATCATCTTGCAATTATAAATAGCTAGCTAGTGGGACTCAGGATGCTGCTCAGTTGGTAGAATACTTGCTTAGTATGCATGAGGCTCTGGGTTCAATCTCCAGGACCACCTGAAAACTGAACTTGGTAGCCCATATCTGGCACTCAAAAGGTAGAGGCAAGGAAAATCAAGAATTCAAGATTAATGTGCAATGTGGTGGTATACATCTGTAATTCTAGTACTCTATGGTGACATGAGAGGTGGAGACAGGAAAATCCCCTAGAACCAGCTAGTCTGGAGTAGGAAGTGCAGCAGAAACAGCAAGAGAGACCCTGCCTCAATGAGGCAGGAGGAGCATCACACACACACACACACACACACACACACACACACACACAAAAAAGAAAGAAGGAAAGAAATAGAAAGAAAGAAAGAAAGAAAGAAAGAAAGAAAGAAAGAAAGAAAGAAAGAAAGAAAGAAAGAAGATAAATAGAAATAGATGCCAAGGAGCTAGGGATGTGGGTCATTGGTAGAACACTTGCCTCGCATGTGCAATACCCTGGGTTCAATCCCCAACTCAGTAGACATAAATAAATAAATAAATAAATAAATAAATAAATAAATAAATAGGAACTAATATCTAAACACTTTTGCTGTGTGGAGATCCATACAGAGAGATAATAACAGTTCACAAAAACCAACTTGACTTTGTCTAGTTTATGTGTCCTTTGATTACCTGTATTTCAACCAGATGAGGTCATCCCCCTTGGTCTGAAAACCCATCCTAAATTATATGGGTCTTCTTATAAAAATACTGTTATTATTAAATACTACAAGATGAGATAGACACAGGACTTTCTAAAAATTCTTGAAAACCAGGCCATTGAAATTCCAGACCTGTTGCCCAACTCTTTGTTAGCCAAACCTTTCAGTGCCTGTTGCTTACCTTAGTCTCCCCTCCCTCGAGAAGGAGACATTTGAAAGGAAAGGTTGGGAAAGAACAGACCAGGGAGAGATAGGAATGTGCATGAAGGAGCTTAGAAAGAAAAGAAAGAGGGAAGTGAAAGTAAGAGGAAGGAAGGAAGGAAGGAAGGAAGGAAGGAAGGAAGGAAGGAAGGAAGGAAGGAAGGAAGGAAGGGAGGGAGGGAAGGAAGAAGGGAGAGAGGGAGGGAGGAAGGGAGGGAGGGAAAGGAAAGAAAGAAAGAAAGAAAGAAAGAAAGAAAGAAAGAAAGAAAGAAAGAAAGAAAAGATTGTTTTTCTGTATCGCAGAGCCCTGAGTTTGAAACAGGGTCCTAAGAGGTTTTTTTTTTTAATCTCACTTTTGTATGTGTGTAGCCTGTGATACCTAGAGTAGAGACAAGTCATGTGAAAAGACAGTATTCCACAGACTCCAATAAAAGATTCCCACTAGAGCTTGTTTGTCCTATATTTTATACACAGGAATTTAGGACAATATAACCCCTTCCTTTCAAAACAAGCAGTTTTCCCTTCTGGCCACCACAGCATAACACAATTGTAACCCTGGCGTGCCTCATGGCTGTGGAGCCCACTGCCTCCCCTTCCTCAGGCCTCTGGGAGCTTCCTCTGTTCATGGTGTGTGCTCTGAGAGTTTACCTCCACTCTGCCTGTTTATAGCACAGGACAAGGAAGAAACAGAGCAATTGTGGAGCTTGTTGAGAGGCCATTTATGATATTAAAGGTGACCTTGCCACTTGCAGTTCTATTTATTCCACTTCCTTCCAACCGGAGCAAATCCTTCCTTTTGGGGTAGGAGTTCTGCTCTGTGGATAGTAGTCTGTGGGAACGGAGAGAAGCTCAGACCCTCAGAGGTTATTCATCACCGTATCTAGAATATATAGCATTTCCTATTCACTCTCAGTTGGGTCTGTAAGTGACTGCTACTTGGCAGAAGGAGAAAGGGACTTAGATGAAAAGCAGTATTTGTTACTATTTACTTCAAAATGCTCCACTGAGGTTTAATTTTACTGCAGTAAAAACTTTTTTAAGTGAAAATTAAGTATTTGTGTGTGGCGTACATGTGTGGACATGTTCATATGTGTATGCAGGTGTTGTCAGGTATGGTCATGTGCATATGTAGATATATGGAAGCCAAAGATTGGCACTGGCTGTTGTCCACAATCACTTTCCACCTTATTCTTTGAGACAGAGTCTCTCACTGAACCTGGAGTTCACTGGCTGAGCTAGGTTGCCTGGCCAGTGAGTTCCAGAGATTCTCTTGTCTCTGCCTCCCCAGTGCTGGGATTACAGGCATGCACCACCAAGCTCAGCTTTTTACATGGATGTGGAGATCTGAACTTGGGTCCTAACGCTTGAATGCCAAGCACTTTACTGAGTCATCTCTTCAGCTCACATAAAAGGGTTTATATATGCATAGTAGTATCCTTACCACATATATTCCCCATATTTGCATAAGAATTTCATTTGTGAACTTGAGCATAATCATTCAAGAACCTAATCCTGTCAGAAAGGGAACCACTACTCAGTCCAGTATTAACTGGTGGTGGTGATATTTTAGGTTGAGGTTTGTTGTATTTTCAGGAAGTACAGGCATTTCCTGAAGGACCACAAGCTGGTACGTTGCTAAGTACAATGGAACACATAGGTACAGATTGTGCCAGGTAGGAACAGAGCAAGCCTTAGGAAGACTTAACCTCCATGATTTTGAACAGTTAGTTCAGCTGTTCAGCATAACATATCTCATTGAGGATGTCAAGGCATTTGTACCATCAACACAAATAGAGTGTTTGCTATGTATTGATCCAGGCAATGTATAAATCAATGTGCATCATTAAAACAGTCACAGTCACTTTTTCGCCACTGAAATATCTTACTTGATCAGGGAGATAGCTCAGTAGTAGCAATACTTGCCATGCAAGCTTGAGGATCTGAGTTTGAATCCCCAGCACCATGCATGCCTGTAACCACACTGCTGGGGGACAGAGACAGGTGGCTCCCAGGAGCTTGATCTCCCTGATCAAGTAAGATATTTTCAGTGAGACACTGCTTCAAAAAAACAAAACAAAAAGTAAGATGGTGTGTATGTGTGTGTGTGTGTACCTGTGCACCAGAGCAGGACATTTGTGTCTTCTATTGCTCTATGCCTTATTGACTTGTGATAGGATGTCACTGTCCTTCCATCCTTCCTTCCTTCCTAACTTCCTAACTTCCTTTCTTTTTCATTGATTCTTCTTTTCTTTCTGAGGCAGTATCTCACCACATAACTCTGGATGGCCTAGAATTCACTATGTAGATCAGGGTAGCCTCTGATTCATAGAGATTCACCCGCTTCTGTCTCCTGAGTCCAGGGCTGACCTGGACCTCTGGAACTGGCTATAGAGATCAGGCTGGCCTTGAACTCACGGAGATCTACCTGCCTCTGCCTCTCAAGTGCTGAGATTAAAGCCGTGTGCCACCACTCCTGACTTATAAAATTTTTCAAATTAAAGATCCAATCTCTTCTGCCACTAAATACTGAGGGCGTGGGGGCTGAAGGAGGGAAAGTCTGCAGCTTGCTTTACCACCCTACCCTACCTGATCTCAGACCCATTCCCTCTCAGTCCTGATCTTCCTGGTGTATCCACATCTCCATGCATGATCAGGTGGGAACCACACAAAAATCAAAGAACTTTGTGGTGGTTGGAATGAGAATATCCCCCATAGCCTCAAATATCTGAACACTTGTCTCCAGGTGGTGGCGCTGTTTGGGGACATTTAGGAGGTGTAGTTGCTGGAGGAAGTGGTCATAGGGGTGGGCTTTGAGAGTTCATAACCTGGTCCCAATTGCTCTCTCTGCTTCCTGAATGTTCTTGGAGATATGAGCTTTCAGCTTTCACCTTCTGCTACCATGCCTCCCCACCATGATAGATTCCTAACTCCCAGGAACCATAAACCAAAATTAAACTCTTCCTTCCATAAGTTGCCTTGGCCATAGTCTCACAGAACACAAAAGGAACTAATACAAGGTTCTTCAGCATTTGTCAAATTCATTCTATGTCTGCAGAGAACATTTAGCACTTCGCTTCGAGCCCATCACGCATTCAACTTGGTCACTTAGTCAACAACCATTAACCCCACATGCATCATAACTATGAGGTTTACAAAGTTGAACAAGATTGATTCCTACCTTTAAGTCATTCAAAAATAAGGTATGTTATGTCATTCTAATACAGATAAGAGAAAACAAAGAAGATAAACAAATTGCTATGAAGTACAGAGAAGTGGGCTGAGTGATGAAGCAAATATCATGGTAACATGTAAGGTGGCTTATAAACCGTGGAGAAGCAGGGCCCCAGCAAGGGAGGACAGGTGTCTAGATATGGAGGGAATGTGAGAAAGGGCAGGGAGGCGAGAGTGCACACAGGGTCAGCTCAGGGCACAAGCAGCAAGTGATCCCATCTGGCAGGAGCTCAGATTATTTGAAGAGAAGGAAATGGAGGGGAGGGAAGCCTGACCTTAAATAGAAATGCCAAACTTAGCTACAACGCTCAAGGATTTTTTTTCCAGGCAACTAGACATGGTTTCTATGTTTAGTGAACCATCTCCTTTCCCTTCTTACTAGAACATTTTTTTTTCAATTTTTGAAGTCTATTTTTTATTAGCATATATTATGTGTAATAATGGGCTTCATTATGACATTTTCACTCATGCATATAATGTATTTCAATCATATCCACCTTCATCGCCCTCTCTTGGCCCCTAGAACTCCCACTGGTCCCCTTCCTCTTCCCAACTAGTCCCCCTTCTACTTCATGTCTTCTGTCTTTTTTCTTTCTTTCTTCCTTCCTTTCTTTGTTTTGTCTTGTATTTTGGTGAATCGATGAGTTTCACTGGGGCTACTTACAGGAGCATGGGTAAGGGGTTATTCACAGGCACGTGGTTACTGAGGAAACTCTTTCCTCCAATGTCCTAGATAGTGTCCGTTGTCAACTTGACACACCTGGAAAGAAGGACCACCCTCAACTGGGGAATTTCCTCTATTGGACTGACCTGTGGGCATCTCTGTGAGGCATTTTCTTGATTGTTGGTGACGCAGGAGACACCAGCCCACTGTGGGTGGTGCTACCCCTAGGCAAGTGGTCTGGGTCATTAGAAAGCAGTATTCTTCCATGGTCTGTGCTTCAGTTGTTGTCTCCAGGTTCCTTGCCCTGAGTTTCTGCCCTGGCTTTCCTCAATAATGAACTGTGATCAAGATGTATAGCCAAATTAATCCTTTCCTACCCAAGCTGGGTTCTGTTCGTGTTTTATCACAGCAATAGAAAACAAACTAGGACACCTAGCAATCATTAGCTGTCTGTAGATCCTCAGAAAAGCTGTCAGTGAGCCCAGGCCTCTACAGATCTTATGTAATCACAGCTGCTATGAGTTCAAGAGTGCAACAGCCAGGCCATACCCCAAAGTCAGTGTAGAACATTGTTTTTATACATTAATCTAATGTTGGGCATTTATTTCTTTATTAGGTTTCCCCATCATAAGCAAAATCCTAGGACCATTTTGTATGGGAGTTTTTGAACATATCCATACTATTTCCCTGGAATGTTTCTAGGGGAAGCCTTGCTACGCTAGAGAATATGCACAGTCTATCAGGTACACAAACCAAGGGATGTCCCCCTGGCAGAAGCCTGGTCCTTCTAGCCTCCCCAACACCTTGCTGGTCATTTTAAATTCTTTATCAATTTAATAGACCAAAAACAATTGGCTTGCTATTCTAATTTTTATTTATTCGATTACCAATAAAATTAACTCTTTTTGAATCAAATGCCAGTGGCTATCTAGCAAAACATAAAAAATCCTTCCAATTGGATTTTATTAGCAAGAAATGAAGTAAAAAGAATGTATCATAAAATTGTAAAACTATTGATCACAAAACTGCGTCTCCTGGAAAGCAGGGAGGGGTGGGCTGATTTCTCTATTGATCAAAACTCCCCTCATCCTGAGTCTGCGTTTGACTGGGAACAGCTGGCCTTTGAAAATTGGCCATGAGGTAATGCATTGTGCCAGAATTCCAGTTTTCCACCTTATCTTGAGCTCTTTGAACCTTGACCTGCTCCCCTTTTAGCTCTTTTGAGCCTCATCTAAAATTTATTCCTCTCTAAAGGCACGTGTAATATTCTGCTTCAAGTAGGTATTTTATCTCTCCCTTCTGCTAAGTTACACATTTCTTTGAAAGAGACTTTTACACATTCAAATTCATGAATCTGAGGCTAACATGAAGCCTCCAGTATTTTTTAATGGAAATGAATGTCACAATTTTAAAAGTAGTTCCTTTTCTTCAAAATGATTTTCTTTTGTTGCCATTTGGGGGCTCTTATTCTTGGGAAAACTCCCCAACATGGAAACAAAAATCTAAAAAAACAAGATATAACCCAATTAAACAACACAATGACTTTCTGCCTTTCTAGAAACTCTCTCTTTCATGTGCCAGCTGTTGTTGAATCATTAAATTATTCTATATTCTAATGCATGCAAAGAACATACTTCTAGGCAAGTATGGAAATATCACAAAAAAAACATTAAGTTATACAAGTAATATGAATGAGCAATTGTCAGTTTTAAAAGAACACAGTTTCAAAGTAAATTAAATATGGTTTGCTTTTTAACATAATTTTGTCTTTTGATTCCCAAGTAAATTTGAATTTCTTACATATTTAAGGAATGTTTACTAAAAACCTAAAATTAAAGTATTTTCCAATTCATGTGATATTTCTCAACTGAAAAGGTTCGCCTCTATTGAGCACTGGACTTTGGAAACAGAACCTTAATAGTATACTTAGCAAAGGAATAGTCGCCAGCTGACTAGCTATTGATTGAATGTTCCATCATTTCCATGGTTCAATCAGACCCACCATGGTGAATTAGTCAGAGCATCCTCAATGAACCAACAAATGAGCAATTTCCCCCACCAAAGGGACATGTCTCATGTGTGGCAGAGACACACATAACTTATCACAAACAATGTGGGGACCAAATACTATGCTGATTTACCTTGGATCATGGAGCCTTCTGTTTTCAGTAATGGTTTATTCCTTTAATTGACACTCAAGACACACCAGCTTTCTCTTTAAATATTCCTGTATGTGATCTAACTCTGCCTGAGGTCAGGGACCATTTCAATACACACATATATACATATATATATAATCATTTTCTAGGACATATAGTAAGTGACCAACATCTATTTATCAAATGAGAACCATATGTTAACACTGAAAAGAGCTGGAGTTTGCTATATAGCTGTGGTTCTCAACCCCAGCCACCCATTAACATTATCTGGGAATGTTTATTCAAAATACCCAGGTCCCTGGGCAGTGCATGCCACAGGTACACTTACAGAAATACAGACAACGCACTCATACACGTAAAACAACAAAAATAAAATTTAAAAATACCTAGGTCCCTTCTCCACAGCTGTGGACCTAATTCAGTCTAAAGTAGGATCTGGCCATTCCACTGAGATTCTGTTTAAAAGCTTCAAACGTGGAGGCTGGAGAGGTGGCTCAGTGGTTAGGAGTACTAGCTATTTTTTGAGGACCCAGGTTTGTTTCCTTAGCACCGACATCAAAATTCAGTCATCCATAATTGCAGTTCCAGTGGATCCAACACCTCCTCTGGCCTCCATAGGCAGTGTGTGATGTGGGTATACTTACATACATACAGGCAAAACACTCATACATATAAAAAATAAGTAATTTTTTAAAGTTTCAAATGCAATTCTAGTGGACTGTTCGGGATGAGAACCACCACTGTCTAGTGATACAAGAAGACGGGGAAATGAACTGGCAAGTGGACTAAGAAGTGCGATCACTTTGCTTTTTCTTTGAGCAGAAATTCTCAGTTTCCCCACTACCATCACTGCCACCACCTAGCCACTCATTTGAAACCCTTGAGGTCGGGTTCCTCGCCACTCTAGATACTCAGAACTCTGTAGGGGCAAAATATATGTAAGGAGTTTCAGTTTTGTTTTTATTTTTCCAAGCCAGGCTCTTATGCAGCCCAGATTGGTCTGAAACTTACTATGTATCAGAGGACAAACCTTGAACTTTTGATCTTCTTGCCTCCACATCCTGAGTGCTAGGACTACAAGCACGTAATCACAGAAATCTGAGCGTTTTGGATGAAATCTGAGGCCGGCTACAGTTTAGGAATCACTGCAATAAAGAAATCTTTGCTGAATTATAAATGGTAATGTTGTATCTCATAAAAAACTGGTTTCAAATGTACTTAACTCAAAACATAAAGCAGGTCATGTTTCATAAAACAGTTCTCTAGACCCTAGTCATTCTGAGTACTGTCCCTTTTGGCTCCTGAAACAAAGTAAATTCCTACATTTATTTAAAAAAAAAAAAAGAAAAAAACCATTCTGGGATTACAGAGATGGTTCAGTCAACCAAGTGCTTACCAGGCAAAGAAAAGAAAGAAGAAAAAAAAGCTGGTCATAGTGGCATGCCTCTATAATCCCAGCACTGGGGATGTGGAAACCAGGGGATTCCAAGAACTAGCTGGTTACCCAGTGCAGCCAAAGCTGTCAACTCTGGGTTCAGTGAGAGAGCCTGTCTCAAAAGAGTGGCGAGGGCTGCGAGATGCTCAGCTAGTAAAATGAGGTCCACAAACCTGAGGACCTGAGTTAGGTCCTGAGCTATACATTTTTTAAAAGCCAGGTGAGTCTAGTGTGATGGCACATGACTTTAATCCCAGAACTCAGAAGGCAGATAGACGTCTGTTACATTGAGGCCAACCTGATCTACATAGCAAGTTCCAGATCAGCTTGGACTTCAGGCAGACCCTTTCTCAAAGAAGAAAAAAAAAAGTCAGGCATAGCAATGTGCTTTATAATCCTAGCATTGAGGAAGTAGAGATGGGAAAACTTCTGGGACTTGCTGGCCACCTAGTCTTGTCAAACATGTAAGCTCCAGGATCAGTAAGGGACTCTGTCTCACAAAGTAAGGTAGATTAGGCTGGAGAGATAGCTTAGTGTTTAAAAGCCCTTACTGCTCTATCGGAGGACCAGATTTCAGATGCCAGTACCCATATCAGGCAGCTCACAAACACCCCAGCTCCAAGAGATCTGATGGTCTCTTCTGGCCTCCATGGGCACCTACCCACACATGTGCACACAAAGAGAAATAAAATAGGTCTTTTCTTAAGAAAAAAAAAAAAAAGTAAGCTAATGATACAGTGAGCCACTCACTGTTGACTTCTGACTCCATATGCACATGCACACACATACACATGTACACATACACACATATTCTGCCAAGAGCAGGCAGTGTAGATGGCTGCAGCCTGCATTCCCTGCACAGACATACTTGACCTTGAAGAGGGATCAGTCACTGCTTGACCCATATATGTTTTGTGGTGACTCTTCCTGATTGGGCAAGAGATTGGTTACTCAACTTCATTTTGTACTCATTGTAAAATCAAAGGTGGCAGGAACTGTAAACCATGGGCCCAATTTTCTAACCAGCTTTGTAAACCTTAAGAATTCAGGGATGGAAGATGTTCCTCTGTGCTGAGACACAGAATCATGAACACAGAATGAATGGGGGTAGGGACAGGGAAAGCACACTTGTCCTCAAATAGATACTTCCTCAAGTGCTTGACACGGGATCTGACTTGGTCTTGGAAAATGAGGAGCACAAGGGTGCTGACAGTTGATGGTAGCGAGGGAAAAGCGACAACAGGAAACTTGAGGGTCGGTGGCAACAGCAGAAGTGGTGGCCCATAATGTAGTGAGATGATGCTATGACTCTTACACCCGACCGTGACAGACACCTTGTTCACCACACCTTCATCTAGGATCCACTGAAGCAACGAGAAGGGCAGGCTGGAGAGATGATTCGGCAGTTAGGAGCACTTGCCACTCTTCCAAAGGACCTGCGTTCAGTTCCCAGCACCTATGTCAAACAACTCACGACCATCTACAACTCTAGATCTCAGGCTCAGGCAGCTTCTTCTGGCCTCCATGGGCACCTATACTCACATGCACATACCCAACAGAGAAATATACACATACATGAAATAAGAATAAGTCTTTTTTTAAAGAGAGAGGCAAAGAGCTAAGAATGCAGCTCAGTTGGTGGCGTGCTTGCCTAGCATGCATGAAGACCTGGGTTCAGTTTCCAGTACCACATAAAACCATGGTGGTACCTACCTGTAATCCAGCACTTCAGAAGTAGAGGCAGGCAGATCAGAAATTCAGGGTTATCCTCAGCTATATAGTGAGTTCAGGGACGGCCTGGGCTACATGAGATCCTGTCTCAGAAATTGAAGGTGGAGAAGGGAGCAGCAGACACACACACACACACACACAGCCTCACACACACTTCTGACTTTACATCAAGTGAAGCTGAATAACAGGTTTGTTGCCCAAGCAGGAAGAGGCAAATCAGAGCTGTTGGTCTACAAGCAGTAGAAGGCTTAACATAAATTAAGGCTGGTAATGCAAGGTTGGTAAAGACATACCCAAAGGAATCTAAGTCAATCACAGAGATCCTTACATATCCACATTTATAGCTGCACTATTCACAACAGCCAAGAAATTAAACCAGCCTAGACTTCTACCAGCAGATGAAAAGATAAAGAAAATGTGCTATATGTACACAATGGAATTTTATGAAACTGTAAAAAATGAAATCATGTCATCTACAGGAAAATGGATGTAACTGAAAATCATTATGCTAAGTAAAATAAATCAGACTCAGAAAAACAAATGCCATGTTTTCTTTCATATGACAAGTCTACACTTTAAATTTATATATGTGGGAGGTGGAGAGACAGTTCAGTAGTTAAGAACACTGACTGCTCTCACAGAGAAACAGAGTTCAGTTCCCAGCACCCACATAGCAGCTAACAATTGTCTCTAACTCTAGTTCCAAGGGTCCTCTTCTGGTTTCTGCAGTCACTGCATGCACGTGGTGCACTAACATACATGCAGGCAAAACACTCATACACCTAAAATTAAAAAAAAATCAAAAATTATAATTAAACTTTTATATGTGTGTATGGAAATGTATGCATGTGCACACATGTATGTGTTTGTACACCATAAAAGGAGATCATGAAAGGGAAGGAAGCGATATTAAGGGAGATTGGAAATAAAGAGGGTCATAGATTGCTTGTAATAAGAAAATAGTTGGGGGACTAAGTGAGGGAAGAAAGAAACCAGCTGGAAGGGCACAGTGGGGGAAGAGATCAAATGAGATACAGTTTAATGACACACATATGAAATGGCATGATAAACCTCACAACTTTGATACTAACCTGTAAAACTTTAGAAACTAAAAGCTCTGGATTTAAGAAGGACATTGGGAAGGAGGTAGTGTGTTTTCCAATAATCTTCCTGCAACAGAAACATATTATAACAGTAGTTAGTGTTCCTATACATACCTGAGATCATTCTTGGAGGAACGAAGAAGGTTCCACCAGGTGGAGTGGAATGTGTAGGATTCCAGGAAGAAGAGCAAAGAACAGACGCAGTGTCTCGTGTTGCCCAGGACTTCTGCCCTCTCTGAAATTTTCTCTTGTTAAAAGTCTTTAAGAGGTGGGCTGGAGAGATGGCTTAGCAGTTAAGAGTACTGGCTGCTCTTGCAGAGGACCCAGGTTCAGATCCCAGCACCCACATGGCAGCTAACAGTGGTCAGTAACTCCAGTTCCAGGGGATCACCCTCTTCTGACCTCTGACACTCTCTCTGACTTCCATGGCCATTGCTTGACATGGGTGTACTTTGCCTATGTGCAGATAATACATGCATACTCATTAAAAATTTAATAAGTTAAAAAATTATAAAGAGTCTTCAAGAGGTGCAGTTAAAAGCACTTGCAGGTTTCCAGCACCCACATGGCTGCTCACAACAGGCTCTAAGTTCAGTTCTGGGGAATCTGATGCCCTCTTCTGGCTTCTACAGGCACTGCATGCACAAAAAATTAAACACAGTGATCTTATGTTGGAGGACTTTAGGAAACTAAATGATGCCAATTCACATTTAACTGGACCCAGTAATTTCCTTTGTGATCTTTTTCTGATTCTGTAGTATGTATTAAACTGAGGTATCGATTAGATGATAATTTTTTTCAAGCCGTGTTGCTTTAAAGGAAGGAGTATACATGTCAACTGTTCACTTTGAAACTTTCTTTTCTGTGTATGAGTGTATTGCCTGCATGCATATAAGTGCACCATGTCATGCAATGCCTGTGGAAGTCAGAAGAGGGTGTCAAATCCTCTGGAACTGGAATTACAGACAGTTTTTAGTCACCATGTGGGTGCTGGGAACCAAACCCAGGTCCTCTGCAAGAATAGCCTGGGCTCTTAACCACTGAGCCATCTCTCCAGCCCAGACAGTTTAAAAGGCATCACTTTGAAAAGCATCTAAAAAAAAGGTGGGAAGGGCTGGAGAAATGGCTCAGGTTAAGAGTATGCACTGCTCTTGCATAGGACCAGGGTTAGGTTCCCAGCACACATGTTGAGCAGTCACAACTCCCTATAACTCCAGTTCCAGGAGATCTAACACACTCTTTCGTTCTCTGAGGGAACCTGCACTCACATTCACATACCCACACACAGATGCACACTCATACACATAATTAAAAACTTTTAATCTTTAAAAAAAGATGGAATGATATAGGGAAGAATGGATGGATGGAGACAGACAAATTTAATAAAATGTTTGCAACAGAGTTCAAGAATTGGGCATAGGGGCATTCTCTGCCAAACTTCTTTCTAATTTGCTGTGTGTTTGAAATTTTTTTCCACAATAAAATCAAGAAATGTTGTTCTTTCATAGGTTCTGGATCTTAAGTGAGTTTTTAGTTAGCTAGCCTGGACTTAGCCTTGCTCAGCTACGGGGAGGGGAAGAGGGGATGGTGGTGAACTAGTTATGCATCAAAGTTCCTCTGGTCTGCAAATCCTCTCATTTTTTTTTCTCTCTTCCTCTGTAACAGGGAACACAAGAGTAACCACCACAAAGCACACTCATCTAAGCCGCCATGACTTGGCTTGCTATAAGAGGCATTTAATCTTCCTTACAGTGTGGCAGGGTAACCTAAGGTAGACTCAGACAGAGTAACACTGCCGTCTGTGGCTGCCGAGCAGGTGCCGACCAGTCAGACATTGAAATCTGTTTTGAAACAAACCACCTGTTACTGTGATTGTGTGGTTGTTTTCCTGGCTTATGGGATTTCGCTTCAGCTGTTGTTCTCAGACAAGAGCTTATTTCCTCTAGGAATCACACAGTTCATATGTCCTCAACTTAGCATTTGTATATAGACTGAGTCAGTTAGCAAACCTCAAGAGTCTTGTCTATCAGAGACCCTAAAGTTGCCTACAAGCTTGAAATAGGGATCTTAAAGGGAACAAAGGCAATCCTCTTTCAAAACTTTTGTTACAGATAATCAGCTGAATTTTGGCTTCCAGAAGACAAGGCTACATGGTTCCGCTACAGAGATCAGTATATGGCCATTCCCTAACAAAGTTCTAATTTGTTGTGTTTGAATTAGAGAGAAGCATTGTTTTTCCATAGGTCCTGTGATCTTGAGCAAGTTTTTAATTAACTGCCTCTACTAACAGAGTGAAGTCATGTTAGCTTCATTGTTTCTGCTTTGTCCCTGACAAGGAAGCATCGTGGAAAGTCAGCCCTAGGTGTTGTGCTGGGCCTCCCTATGACATGGTTCAGCATTGTTTTGGGTCTCATTGCTAAAATTTTTACTGAGTTTTGACAGGAAGTTTCTGCTGAATCACGGATGGGAGGTTTTGCTAAGTCATGTTTGGTTTGTTCTGCTGGGTCATTGTTTGGTGTTTTGCACAATGATTGGCTGCTTGCTAAGTCATAGTTTGTCAGTTTTGCTAAACTGTAGTTGGCTTTTTGCTGAGTTATCATTTAGCTTCTGCTGGATCAGTGTTCGGCTTTCGCTGACTCATAGTTTGCCTTTTCACTGAGTCGTGATTGACTTATGGCTGAGTACTTGTTTGGCTTTTTCCTGAATCATAGTTGGTTCTTTGCTGACTCATAGTTAGTTTTACCAAATCATAGTTCAGCATGTTGCTGAGTCATGGTTGGGGGACTTTGCTGAGTCTTGGACAGGCGGTTTTGTACAATTAATATATGTTAATTAAAAAAAATTTTTATTCTTGTGCCTGAGTTGAAGAGATGTCTCAGTGGCTAAGAGCACTTGCTGCTCTTGCAAAGGACCTGGGTTAGGTTCCCAACACCCACTTGGCAGCTTACAACCATCTATGATTCCAATTCCAGGAAATCCAACACCCTCTTCTGGTCTCCATGGGCACCACACACACATATGGTACATATACATATATACAGGCAAATATTCATATGTATAAAATAAAATAAAAAATAAATTTTTTAAAAGTAAATGAAAACTGCTTATGCCCATAATATTTTCTACAAACTAAAACTTATCAGAGATTAAATTTTTTCCTACAAGTATAAAGGCAATGCTGTGATTTTTGGAACTACAATGGACTTTAGTGACTAACTAGTGTAATCCTTCATGTAGAATTGAAGAAAGTGAAACGCAAAGATATCATTATAAAGAGTAAAATCTCAAGCCTGGGTAAAGGCAAAGCTAGAAATCTCTTTATAGCCAGGCGTGGTGATGCATGCCTTTAATCCCAGCACTGGGGAGGCAAAGGAGGCAGATCTCTATGAGATCAAGGCCAGACTGGTCTATATAGCTAGTTCCAGGCCAGTTGGAGCTACAGGGAAACACTGTCTCAAAAATAAATAAATAAAAGGAAAGGAAAACAAACAAAAAAGAGAGAAATCAACAGAGCAGAATAGCATGTGCATAGGCACGGTAGCATAACTCATCTGAGGACCTGAAAACAGACTGCTCAGAAAGAACCCAAACAGAACAAAGCTCAATCCTGTCTAGGAGAAGAATGTCATAAACAGTCTAAGAAAAGGCTAAAAGGAAACAATGCTCCAAAATGAAACCCTAGAGCTAAAGTTATAGATGGTTGTAAGCTGTCATGTCGGTGCTGGGAACAGAACCTGAGTCCTCTCCAAGAGCAGTCAAGTGTTCTTAAACACTGAGGCATCTCTCTAGCCCCTCTGGATCCTAAGTTTTATGTAAGAGTGTGTGAAAAAGGTTAACTGAGCTGGGGCTTAGTAGTAAAGTGCTTGTCCTGATGCTGGGTTTGATCCTGAGCATTTCCAAAAGGTGGGGGGGGGGGGGTGACAAAAAGATGAAGTGGTTAATTGAAGTACAAAAAAAGCACATAGTCTTTTTTGTTTTCTGAGACATGGTCTCATAAAGCCCAGAACAGAACAGAAGAGCTTCAAACTTGCTAGGCAAAGATGACCTTAAACTTCTGATCTTCTTGCCTCCATTTCTAAGGTCTGGGATGACAAGTGTACACTATCATACCTCAATTATGCCCTGTGGAGGTTCATGCTCTGCTGCATCACTCATACCCAATGAAGAAGATGTGCTTTTGAGCTGAATATGGTGGCTCATGCCTGTAATACAAATACTTTAGAAGCTGAGGCAGAAGGCTCACTGAGAGTTCAAAGCCAGCCTGAATACACAATGAACTCCAGGCCAGACGGGAGTGCAGAGTGAGATCCTGTCTCAAAAAATAAAAAACAGTGGACTAGAGAGATGGCTCAGTGATTATGAGCACTAGCTGCTCTTAATTAAACTTAACTTAAACCAAGAGGACCTTGGTTCAGTTCCTAGCATCCACATGGCAGCTAAAAACTGTCTGTAACTCCAGTTCCAGGGGATCTGACTCCCTCTTCTGACCTCTATGGGCATTATATGACATGGGTGCACTTACATACATGTAGGCATTTGTAGACATAAATATAATAAATAGTTTTTTTTAAATAAAAAAACAAATCAGCTGGGAGTGTAGCTGAGGTGGTCGAGGGACTGCCTAGCAGCCTTGATTCATTTCTCCAGTAAATATCTCTCTAAGCACCTTGGACACGACAGAAACTTTGCAGAACTGAAAATACAACCTTCAACAAAGCATGAACTAATGAAATAATTTCAGATAATAATAAATGCCACTGAAAAACAGGAAAGAGGAGGGCTGGGGGCGTAGCTCAGTTGGCAGAGTGTTTGCCTAGCGTATTAGCCCTGAGTTTGATTCCCAGCACTGTATAAGTTAGGCATGGTGGCACACACCTTTAATCCCAGAACTTTGTAAGTAGAGGCGGAAGGATCAGAATTTCAAGGCTACCCCTACCGACTCTGAGGCCAGCCTGGATTATATGAGACCCTATTCAAAAAAAGAAAAAAACAGAAAACAGAATAATGGGATAGAGAAGCTGAGGTAGAGGTGGTTCTCCATATGGCATGATCAAGCTGAAAGCACAATGAAGTGAAGAAGTGTGCCATCCTGAGAACCCTGAGAATGTAAATAATTATGAGTCAGGTCCACAGAACACATCTGTTCAGATCAGCCCTTCCCAAATCTTGGTGTAAATGTGTATCACCAAGGATTCTGTTAAAAAGCTTAATGACTCAGGGGCAATAGAGTGGGACCCAGGATTCTACACTTTTCAAAAGTAAGAAGCTGCAGTCCAGACTACGATTTTGAAGAGCGAGAGCCTCAGAACAAACACTGGGAGATAAATCTATCCCAACACCTTCAGCTAGAGAGAAGCAAACACAACAGCCAAAGGGAAAGTTGGGGCTATAACCGGGCTATAACCTCAGTGGTCAGGGTGCTTGCCTAACGTACATGGAGCCCTGGGTCTATAAACTGTATGTGGCAGTACATGCCAGGGTTTGGGAGGTGAAGGCAGGTAGATAAGAGGACAAAGATCATCCTTGGCTACATGGTAAGTTCTAGGTCAGCCTGTGATACATGAAACTCTATCAAAAAACAAACAAACAACAACAACAAAAAAATAAACTAAAGGGAATGGGAAAATGAGAGAAAATAAGACCCATGGAAAGATTATGATATTCAGGAAGATCTAGGATGTTTCTTTTAGCAAACAGATCAAAGGATTAAAAGATTGTCACCAAAATGAGGAATCTATTTTAAAAAAATCCCTTAGTAGTTTATTTAGAAGTACCTATTATAGATTTGCAATAAGCTTGCTCACAGACTAAAGCTTCCCTATCCTCTACCTCAGCAGCCTTGCTTGCAAGAGTAATGCCCATTTCTACAGCCTCTTTACCTGTCTATGATTTCCGGTGGCTATTACACTCCCTTGATGCCTCCATGCCTGGCCCAAGCCTTCTTCCCAGCCCTCCTGACCAAAGTTGCTGCTCTGACTTTTTCTGTCTCTTACATAAAGACCAGTGATAGTTGATGAGATGAGAGGGAATACAGGCCCAGGGAGAGCAGAAAGGAGAGAGCACTTCAGAGAACTACCTGCTGCTTCCATGGTACTGCATGGAGTGAGACCATGAAAATCTGGCCAGGATCATCATCTTCCCTTCCTGCACTCAATTCTCGGATGGGGTGGGAAATGTACGCTACAAGTCATATGGCTTCTTCTTTTAAGGAATGTTCTTCCTAGAATGCACCCAGAATGCAACATAATTAAAAAATAAAATAAATAAATCTGGAAGTGTCTTTGAGAAACCTTCCATACCATAGGATAGATTCCCTGTTTGTTATTGTAAGCATGTGTTTCCCCAAAATTTCCTGTTTTTGAGATGATTTGTGAATTGAAAATTTTGTCAGTGGAAGGAAAGCCACGTTATTGAAGCTGTTACACAATGGAATGACTCTGACTTTAATCCTTTGAATAAGGCTTTGTTTCCCATTGACTGAAAACTTCCTCCAGGAAGGAAAGCTGGAAATACTCAGGAAGGATTTGTATTTTATTTCACAACAGCTTTGTGAATGGGGAGTCATCTGGATGCTTTAGACTCCCTTTCCTGGTAGATGGACATCAACACGCAACTAGCTTCAGTAGACAGTGGTTCCCCGCCCCCCCTAGGACTTCCCTAGTCCACTGCCAACTTTGTTTTGTTATTGTTAGACTAATACCCACAGACGTTCATCCTGTGCCGGGGGTCACATATTCCCAAGACATGACTAGGAACAGGTGCACCTACAGTTTATCTCAATTATTTCCAGGGGTCAAAAACATTTCCCTAATAGATTGCATGAGGCTTACATTACATACTTGTTAATTCATGAATTATCTGTTAACTAGAGATATGGTAAGAACAATTGTAGAAATAATCATCATCCTCTGAACTCTTAAATTACTTGAAATTGCATTTCTTTCCCTCATTCCTACTGAATCTTTAATTTCTTTACATGCCAAAAATAATTTTCCTTAAAAATCAAATTAATGAGCTAAATCCTTTTTACAATTCAGAAGAAAAGGTCTTACAATTCAGAAAAAAAAAAAAAAAAGATGGCTTTAAATCCCATAATGCCACTTTAGGGGCAGAGGAGATGGCCCAGTCAATAAAGTACCTGCCTTGAAAGCATAAGGACCTGTGAAAAAAAAAACTGGGTGTGGTGGCACACACTTGGAACCCAGCGCTGGGGAGCTGAAGATGGGTGAAACCCTGGTGCTCACTAGCTACCCGACCTAGCCTACTTAGTGAGTTCCAGGCCAGAGAGAGATCCTGTCTCAAAAATAAATAAGACGGACAGTACCTGAGGAACAACACTTGAGGTTGACCTCTGGTCTCTACATGCATTCGCACACAAAGAGAATATGGCTATATTTTTATTTTTTTTACAATTATTTATTGTGTGTGTGCATGTTTTGGTGTGCACACACATGTGCCATGGTGCTCATATGGAGGTCGGAGACAAGTTGGTGGGAGTTGGTTCTCCATTTCATCATGTAGGTCCCAGAGATGGAATTCGGGTTCAGGTTGTCAGGCTTGGTGGCGAGGGCCTTTTTACCCACTGAGCCATCTCCCCAGACTGAAAAGGTGGCTTAAAGTTCCAAGATGCTGATATGGCCATTCCTATGGATTCTGAGTTGTAGGCATAAATTATGGAGTTCAGGGCACAAGTCATCAGGCCCCACTACAGAAGTAAAAAGGGCTTCTTGGATGCCTGCCCCTTCTGGGATTCTGAGCGATAGAATTCTCATTGATTAATCTTCACTGACTGGTATGCTGCTCTCACCCCTCAGCCATCAACCCTTAGGGCTTTGCCTCAGGTGCCATGTCTGGGGACCTAATTTAAGTATTTGTCATCCTAAGAATCACGTTTCAGGTACAGATTGTAATTATAGGTGTGCTCCATCAGTGACTTCCTAGGGACAGACGCACAGCTGAGGCTGGGCTTTGTTAGCCATAGTTAGAGTGGACAACACTATACATAGTGAGACTCTATCACAAAAAAATTAATAAATAAAATAAAAAAATATAATAGTGCCTGGCTTATTGTAAACATTAAAAATTGTTAAATGGGTTAGAGAGATGGCTCAGAGGTTAAGAGCACTTGCTGCTCTTACAGAGAACCTGAGCTAGGTTCCCAGCACCCAGATGGTGGCTCACAGCTATCTGTAACTCTAGTTCCAGGAAATTCAACACCTTCTGGATACCGTGTGTGTGTGTGTGTGTGTGTGTGTGTGTGTGTGTGTGTGAAGGGATGTTGCAGCAACCTTTGGAAACATAATCCATCACATCTAAAGGATCAGTGAGGAACTAGACTTTCTTTGTTTGTGCATATATGCCTGCGTGTGTGTGCCTGTACACGCATGCCTGTGCATGTGTGCCTGTGCATATGCATATGGAAGCCAAAGATCAACATCAGATATTTCCTCAATCTTTCACCACCTTACCTTTTGAGACAGGGTCTCTTACTGAACCTGGAGCTTGCTGATTCAGCTAGACTGGCTGGGCAGTGAGCCCCAAGGATCCCCAAGCCCTGGGACTATAAACTCAAACCTCTCATGCTGCAGAATTCAGTTTTTTTTGTGTGTGGGTTCTAGTGATCCAAACTTAGGACCTCATGCTTACACTGCAAAAACTTTGCAGAGGAAACCATCATCCCAGCCCCTAGATTTTCTTAACAGTATTTAGAATGAATGACTTAATCAGGAAGAACAATCTGAATTTATACCCTAAGCACTACAAAGTAGAATTAAATGTTTTAAACTTAGGATAGCATACTTATCCATATTCAGATCCACTGGGATGGAGTTGGGTGTGGTGGCACAGGCCATTAATCCCAGCACTTGAAAGACAGAATAAGGAAGATCTCTGTGAGACCAAGGCCAGCCTGTTCTACATAGCAAGTTCCAGGCCAGCTGAGGTTATAGGGAGACCCTGTCTCAAACAAACAAAGGAAAAGGTCAGTGAAAGGAGAAAAGAACTGTGTATTACAGGAGAGGATTACAAAAACAAGTCTAGGACTGAAAGGATATTTTACAGGGAAGTAGCAGCCATCCAGCATGTTCAGACACTCTGACATTCCTAGCTTATTTCTATTTGGGAAAGACCCTCCCCATTCTCATTTTATGAGACCATAACTTTTTTACTATTTGTCATTTATTGAGTTGTTTCTACCCAGTGTGTTTACAACTCACATAAAATACTGAAGACAATCAAATATATAGAAAAACAAGCTGAGAAATGCAGGTTGTCCAGTGAAAATGTCACTGGGATCTAGCAGCAGCTGCATAGTTAAATAGTCGGGAGTTGCCTCAGATGGAAATCAAGGGAAATGAGGACCTATGAGCCTTGATGGAAAACTCTTTTTAAGAGAAGGTGGAGTTCAATGAGCCATCAGAGAAGCAGGATAAATTGTCCAAGGGAGAAACTAGACAATTCATCAAGAAGACAACACGGAGAAGGGCTGCAGGTGCAGGTCACTGGCAAAGCATGTGTCGCGTGTGCCTAGCATGCTGGGCCCAGGGGTTGACCTTCAGCATCCCAGGACAAGAAGTAGAATGCAAAAAGGAACAAAGAGGTGAAGTTCTCATGGGAACAGGATATAAAATTGATGACAATAGGCCTTCCTAGAGGATGAAGAGCCTTTTAACAATGTGTGCTATGCATTATTTGCATAAACTCCAAAGAACTTGGCACCATCTATATTTTCCAACTCACAATCACAACCAGGAAGTCAGAAAAAAATAAGAACTTCAAGCAGTCAAAATAGTGGTTGGAATAGTCCATTTCACTCCAAGGACTCCTCATTTACAAATAATTTATTACACTTGGTTATCTGTTTACAAACTCAAACACTTAGAGTTTCAGGTTTAACATTTACATGTTACCTACTATAATTAATATCTCACGGTTTAGAATATTAACCATGCACCAAGATCTGTTCTAAATTCTATTGAGAAGGATTCCCTTATCACTATACCAATCTAAAAAGCAGAGACGGGGGTTATACTCTTTTTTTTAACAAATAAAGAAACTGAAACAGTAAAGCTTGTAAAAGTATCTCAAATCACACAACAGTAAGTGGCTGAGTTGAGGTATGAACCCAGGCCAGTCCAGTGCCTACAGCTTTAACAAATCTTTGCAAACCTGAGTGTGCCTAAGAATCACCTACAAGATTTTTAAAACACAAACTGTTAGGTTTCACTCCAAATTTTTGACTCAGTTGGTCTGTGATAAGGCTAAGGACTTAGAAGTCCAAGATCAAGGTCTCATTGTCTTGATGTTTTCATACAGTCTATGTGTATCTGTGATCAAATTTTCTCCTTAAAATAGCACCAATCACACTGGACTAGGGCCTGCACCAATTACTTCATTTGAAACTCATTATCTCTTTTAAAATTCTGTCTTCAAATCCAGTCACATTCTGGGTTAAGGTTTCAAAATATTAAGAACAGGAGTTAAGAACGTGGGCACAGTTCAGTCCATAACAGCAGTTAATACTGGTACTGACATTTTCGATTCATGGATCTGTAAGACCTTGGAAAATATAGTGTGAGACCATTGTTGAAACAAATGCTTCTCTTCTGTTGCTATTATTAGGAAAACCAGAATGTTTACATAATTACTTCAAGGTTATGACCTAAAATAAACAGTCTATCAAGGCAAAAGGGGCAGAGTAAGAAGTATAGGGAAGCTGGATGTGGTGGCACACGCCTTTAATCCCAGCAGTCAGGAGGCAGAGGCAGGCAGATCTCTGAGAGTTCAAGGCCAGACTGGTCTACATAGTGAGATCCAGAACACCTAGGGCTATAGGGAGACCCTGTCTCAAAAAGACAAAAAAAAAAAAAAGATGAAGTATATGTACATGGAGCATCAGGGACAGATAAGACCACCATAGCAAAGAGACAGCAGATGGGATTTATATTCAGATTTCTGCCTATCAATTCATATATTAATAGTAAACCTGAGGGAATAAGTGCTTTGAAAAATAACAAAATGAAGCAAATTCACAGACTCCTGTTTTGGAATCCCATGTGTATAAAAAATGTATTTTTCTTTTTAAAAATATTTTATTATTTTTATTTTATGTGTATAAGTGCATTGCCCGCACCTGTGTAAGTATACCTGTGTCGTGAATGCCCACAGAGGTTAGAAGATGGCATCTGATCCTCTGAAACTGGAGTTAGAAACAGTTGATGGCTACCATGAGTGCTGAGAACCAAACCTGGGTCCTCTGAAAGAGCAGCCAGTTCTCTTAATGGCTGAACCATCGCTTCAGCCCCAATAAATATATTTTTCTAAAAGAAATGTAATATTGACCACAATGTCACTCTCTAAGGAATGAACAAATCCTTCTGCTCTGTAGAATCAGGAATGGACACATTGTTTTGGCCAATGAAATAGGAGCAGAATGTGGAAAATGTGTCTCTTCTACACAGTCAACATGTATCAAGATGGAGCACCTATAAGCCTAAGACTTAAAGTCACTCCCAGAGACTTTTCATTTGCAGGGGTAGAAAGTAGGAAAAAGTAGTTAAGGAGGTTACCTTAATACTACTGACCATGATGCTTCCTGCCAGGTTAAGACACCACAAAGATGCTAAAACTTGAATTACAGGGCAGTCCTGCTGGAAAAAGAGAATTTAAGTCTTCAAGTTTCTGTTCATTTCAATACAACTTTTTTGTTCGTGTTTGTTCGCTTATTGGTTTTGAGACAAGGTCTCCCTGTAGCCCCAGCTGACTGGAACTATGTCCAGCAGACTGTCAGGCTTTCACAACCATGCCCAGCCCTCAATGTAACTTTTTTCTTTTTTTCATTCTCTGGCTGGCGTGGAACTCACATTGCAGACCAGGTTGGCCTCAAACCTGGGATGATTCTCCTGCATCTGCCTCCGGAGTACTGTAATTACAGGCCTGCGTCACCGTCCTAGTTTGCTTCCTGTTGCTGCTGTGATAAAACATTCTGACCAAAAGCAAACTGTTTTTTTTACAGTCCATGATGGAGGCAGGATAAGCCAGAACTCAAATCAAGAACTTGAAGCAGAAACCATGGAGACACACTGCTTACCTGCTTACTTCCAGATTCAGGTTCTGCTACCTTTCTTACAGCTCAGGCCTGCAGTGCCCTAGGCTTTGCACATCAATTAATAAGAAAAAGCCACACAGACATGCCCACAGGCCAATCTGATGGAGGAAATTCTTCAGCTGACGTTCCTTCTTCCCAAGGGACTCCAGGTTTGTGTCAAGCTGACAGCTGACACTATGACAATCATCATACCCCACCTCCAATAAAATATGTTTTTTAGCTTAACTTAGGGAATCGTCCATTGGACAACCAAAACTATGCACTACCTCTAACAATGCAACAGGTGATGACAATCCGTACAGATGTGTGGGTTTTGTTGTTGCTGCCCTTGGACTTAGCACTTTCGTAACTGCACCCCACCTGCGTGTAACCCAGCATCCCTGCAACTCCACACTTTGGGAAGGGCAAGGGCCTGCCAAGAGGCCTCCTTTGTCTCGGGGCAGTGAAGGTATTAATGTCTAGAGAAATCAGGCCTGAACTTGCATAGGTGTTTTGATGAGTAGGCTATAGTTAAAGGAAGGAGGACTAGAGAGACCGAATTATTAAACGGAATAAAATTAGACCTTCTGGGGTAAGACAAGCAGAACCTCAGACCCAAGGAACTTAGCCAATCCTGAGAGACCACACCCAGTTCCCAGGGAGTCCTTTCAGCTCCTGAGTGGGCGGGGCGAGGAGGAGGAGGAGGAGGAGGAGGAGCAGCTGATGCGTGCGAAATCTCGCGAACCGCTGAGGCTCTCGCGCTATTTCTGAAGCCGTCGCTCCACGAGGAGTTTGAGTGCTTAAATCCAGGGCCCGCTAGGAGTGTGTAGACGGTGCGGGAGGGAGAAGCCCCTTGGCCTGCGGTACGGAAGCCTGCGAGGGAGGGTGGTAATCCACTCCCCAAATCCAGTGTCCCGATGCCCAGCGTCAACGCCAGCCGCAAGGGTCAGGAGAAGCCGCGGGAGATCGTGGACGCGGCGGAAGTGGGTTTCCTTCCCCGGGCGGGGAGGGGGAGCGTGCTGAAGGAGAGGGTGGAGCGAGCCGGCCGCTGTTCTTGGGGTTTCTGCTAGCTCTTTAATGGTAGACTGTGGCCTGGGGTGTTACGTAGGCCAAGACTCCCGGAGACTCGCAGGGCCGCTGCTCGAACACGCCGCTAGAACCACCCCCGAGTGCTTTTCCTGGGAACTTGGGCCTAGGCGTAACGTTCCCAGGGGGGTTCTGGCAAACGTGTGGCACTCACTGAGCCGGAAGTAACTGCCTCTGGGTCACACTTAAGAAGTTTACCTGGGTTGGCACGTACGGCACGTACGTAACACACAACCCCACTCTAATCTCAAATTTTTGGTAACCATCACTAATCGATACCCGATGCCCTCATCCTCCTCTTGGCAAGTAATGTCAGTTCTTTGCAAATTGACTGCCAATGCATATGACAGCTATAATCAGCACATACCATTTTAATATCCTTTCAGTGACCAGTGAGGTGGGCAATGCAGTTTGAAGAGATAAACCCTCAGTGATCCCTCAGTACAAGTTTGAAGCCATCCGTCAAGTTAGGTGTGTTGTGACTTAATGTCTGGCTCCTAATTTTAATTCTGCCCAAATGTGAATACTAGTTAGAAAAGATGACACTTTTTTTTTTGTTAACATCCTGTCACCTATTTAGATTTTATTTAGTGTCTTTTAACTGTGGCCCAGGTGATATTTGTCCTTCAGTGTATTTTATTAATACTCAAAAGTGATAGCTCAGTGAGCCCCTCAGCATATTATTTTGATGTATTCATAAACTCCAGTGTTTCTCAGTTTTAAAGAGAAGGACAACAGATAATGTAGAATGACAGAAACTGTTTCAGACAGATCTTAAGTTACCTTGGAAAAAATCTAAGGAAGTTATTTTTGTGTTTTTAATCATATAAATTAGCAGTACACCTTGGAAATAATATAAAGTAAATATTGTAGCAGAGTTCTATAACTATAGCTGGAAAAACCTAAGAAATCGTTTTAGAGGTGAACTAAGATTAAAAGACCACCTATTAATAATAAGTATAGTTTGTTCGTTGCTTAAACCTATATCTCCTGTTTTCTGTGCCCAACTTTATAACATGAAATTTGATAATGTCATTGTTTAACTCTTGTAACCTATTATACTGAGACTGGACTTTAGAAACAGGAAACAAGTGAATTTTCTAATGATGTTTTGTGATAGGAAAGCAGTAGTTAGCTTATATCCAACATCTCCAATTTCTAAAAACTGGACATCTGGTACTCAGAAACCTTACCCAATGAATTGGTCCTCTTTGAACATCTCTGCATGTAATAGGAAGTTAATAAGCCATGGTACTTTATCCTACTCCCTTCACAGAGGAAATTTATATCCCTGCTTTGAAGTAGATTAATCTCCTTTTTGGAACAAGGTGGTTAAACTGTGTTCTATACATGGATAAATTTTACCCAAGAGGGCAGTTATGCATGATATATCCATATAAATGTATATAATATAAATATGTAACATTCAGACTGGGTGCTTACCTGTTTTCAGTAAAACACATGTAAATGAATGGCCTATTTCCATATATTAAAATGACTGAATCTAAATTGTGAAATGTTTTTGAAAATTAATTTGTAGTTCTATTTGTATTAATGTGTTTAAAAGTCATGATACAAAAACTTTTTTTCTAGGATTATGCTAAAGAGAGATATGGAATATCTTCTATGATACAATCACAAGAAAAACCAGGTTAGTATTTTTGTAATTGTAAAACCTTGTTTTCCTTTCTCTCTAATTCTTGAAGAGCACTTCAAGAAGTTTAAAATAGGATTGGCTAAAGGCCCGACTCCAAAGGAATAACTTTGAAAAGCTTAAATGGCATTCATAGCCTAAGTAAGACATCATCACCCTGTATAAACATTGTCAGTTTAGAACTTCTAGAAAAGAATGTATTTACATTTTTGTTTGTTTTTTTAAATATTTGTCTTTGTTTTGTGTGTATTCATGTATTGCCTGCATATGGTAAGTGCACCTGTGTCAGGCAGTGCCTGCAGAGATCAGAAGACAGTGCTGGATTCCCCTGGAACTGGAGTTACAGACAGTTGTTAGCGGCCTTTGGGTGCTGGGAATCAAACTTGGGTCCTCTGCAAGAGCAGTCAGTGTTTTTAACCACTAAACCATCTCTGCAGCCCTCATCTTGTTCTTTTCCGATGGGGTCTCATGTATCTCAGACTGGCTCCTTATGTATCAGAGGATAACCTTGAACTTCTAATCCTTCTGTCTCCACCTCCTCAGTGCTAGTATTACAAGTGTCCACTTGTATCTTGGCATTTTGAAATCTACTTTGAAAACCTTGGTTTGGCTTTGTTCTTTTCACCTGCTCTCAACTGGGTTTACATAATGGACTTGGAAGTTGACTTGACTTGTAGTCTGCTGGCAGTGTTTCACAGGAATCCTCTTCCTTTTTTATTCCTTTTGCGTTGGGCTATGAGAACAACAGTGACTGTAACTGCATCTTGTCCCGGCAGCGTCTTTGCCTTAAGAGACCAATTGTGAATATATTTAGGCAGAATAGATAACATTTATAATTTGCTTTTTATGATATCCCCAAAGGAATTGCTCTTGATATTATGTCATCTGTTGGTATGTTTTTATTTAGTACCCAAAATTTTTTCCCAAATCGAATTAGTACATATTTAAAACAATAAAATGGTTTCTGAATCTTGTCCCATAAAGCTATCTCTACAGTTGCCTTATAGTCATTTTTCTGTTGGGCAGATTTTAGGGAGATGTAGTATTTTGTTTAATGTTAGGGAGCATAATGGGTTCACCTGCCAAATAACTCACATAGCAACTATAGGAAACAAAATATGAGATGCATCAAGCATAACTGGATTAAGGACTAGAGCATCTTCACAACATTTCTTTCCATTTGTTTGGCTCTACCTCCTGTGAATATTAACTCATTCTCACCTGCAGACCCATCCTAGTGAGAAAGATGCTGATTGCAACCTTGGACCTGCACCACCTTGGTCAAGGGCAAAGAATTTCAAGAGCCATTTTCCAGGATTTATATATTCTCACATATGCTTCCCTGGATTACTCACTGTCCTAGGAAATGAGATACCATAGTTATCCAGACCTAGCCAAGAATCCTTCTGGCTAGCTAACTTATATGGTATGATTATTTTTACAATATGCATACAAAATGTCTTATTCAGTTAGTCACAGGCAGGTGAAAACAGACTGATTTAATCCATTTAAGGTATTAAAATGTTCAGCAATATAGACTGAATTAGAGGAAGACTAGTTAGGAACCTATTGCTATAGTTTAGGCAAGAGATAATAGTAACTTAGTTTAGGATAGTAAAGATGATAGAGAATGATATTTAAAATTTTTAAGATTTAAAAGTGTGTGTGTACATGCCTGCAAATGCTGCAGAGTCCAGAGAAGAATGTTGGGGTCTATAGAACCGGAATTGCAGGCAGCCTGGAATTGAACTCGGGTTACCTGCAGGAACAACAAGCACTCTTAACCATTGAACATCTCTCCAGCCCAAGAAATATATTTAGGAAGTAAACTCATAAAGAGAAACATTGCATATTGAAAGGAATAGAGAAAAAAGGCATCAAAAAGAATTATTAAGGTGATACCAAGGTTTTAGACAAATAATTATTATCAGACAAATAATTATGGCCTGTTAGTAATTTCTGAATTTTAAAATTCCTTTACTGTGGTATTGCAGATCGAATTTTGGTTCGAGTTAGAGACTTGACAGTACAAAATGCTGATAATGTTGTTTGGGTCCGAGCAAGAGTTCATACAAGCAGAGCAAAAGGTAAGATTGGTTTAATGGTTATAACCTTTTTAGTAAGGATGCTAAATTTTTTCATCTTAAATTTTTTTTTTCTTTTTAAAAATTATTAAGGGAGTAGGGGATTACTCAGTGTCATGCATGTGAAGTCAGAGGACAACTTTGTGAGTCAGTACTCTCTTTCCACCTTTATATGTGTTTCACAAATTGAACTCAGGTTGCGCGCTTGCACAGCAGATGCTTTTACTAAAACTCCTTGACCGTCTTGCTAGCTTGGTCTCATAAATTCTTCATAGGCCAAGATAAATCTAGAAAAACAAAGCAGAACACAACAAAAACTTGTAATTTTTGTTCTTAAATCACTAGGGAGCTAGAGAGATGGCTCAGCGGTTAAGAGCACTGACTGCTCTTGCAGAGGACCCATGTTTGGTTCCCAGCACCCACAGTGTGGCTCACAACTGTCTGTAACTCCAGTTCCAGGGAATCTGAGGGCACTGCATGACACAGGTGCACTTAACTTGCATACATGCAGGCATTATACTCATACACATAAAATAAAAGTGATAAATTTTTTTAATCATTGTAAACTATTAACCCTTGATTAATCACTTTTAGGTTAACAGTAAGACTGATTTTTTTGTTGTTTTTATTTTTTTGCTTTTAAATCACAATTTTTTAAATATTTTTTTAAAATATTTTTTGTGTGTATGGATGTATTGCCTGCACGTGTATAAGTGCACCCATGTCATGCAATGCCTACGGGCGTTCGATTCCGTGGAACTGGAGTTAGGGACAGTCGTTAGCAGCCATGTGGGTGCTGGGAATCAAACCCAAATATCTGCAGGAGCAGTCAGTGCTCTTAACCACTGAGCCATCTCTCCAGTCCCTATTTATTATTTTCATTTCATGTGCACGAGTATATTGCCTGCATGTATAAGTACACCCATGTCATGCAATGCCCAAGGAGGTCAGAAGAAGGCACTGGATTTTCCTGGAACTGGAGTTGTTATTATTTTTATTTTATGTGTATGAGTGTAATGCCTGCATATAGGTAGCTGCACTCATGTTGTGGAGTGCCCACAGAGGTCAGAAGAAGGCATTGAATTCCCTGAAATTGGAGTTACAGACAGACAGTTGTGAGCTAACCATGTGAGTGCTAGAACCAAACCTGAGTCCTCTGCAAGAGCAGCCAGTACTCCTAACTGCTGAGCCATTTCTCCAGCCTCTTGTTTTAGTTTTTAAATTACATGTGTATGAGTGTTTTGCTTGCATGTATGTAAGTATACCCGTGTATGGGAAGGCCAAAAGAGGGTGTCCGTTTCCCTAGAACTGGAGTTGTGGATGGTTGTTGCTGCCATATGGGTTCTGGGAACTAACCCCAGGTCCTTTGCAAAAGCAGCCAGTGCTCTTAACCGCTGAGACATCTCTCCAGCCCCTGGACCCATCTTTGAAAAACTTCTCATTTATTAATATTCCTCTAGTTGTAATTATTTAGGTAGAAGAAGTTGGAGAAAGAAAGCTAAAGACTGGGCTGTGCAGTATGTTAGCCACTGATCACTTGTAGCTATTTAAATTAAAATTTAGTAGCCCAGTTACACTAGCTCTATTTTGAGTACTTAGTAACTACATGTGACTGCTGGTTCCCCTTTTGGACAGTGCTAACTAAAAATGTAGAATTAATATCAGCAGAAACATTAGGGTAGTTTAAACCTCAATTTCTTAGGAATAATGGCTTTGGCCTACTGTTGAGCATTGTCTAAAAATATTAATGCCATTTATGTTGGTTTCTAACTTCCTACTTTTAACATTCAATCATGCCTACAGATATGTGAAGTGGGCACAACAGGCATGGCTAATCCACTTTATAAAGGAGGAAACAGGTTCTAAAGGAGAAAGCTGCTTGCCCCAAATCTCATAGGAATTTGTAGAATATGAATAGAATCCTACTGTCTCTAAATTTTTTTTTAATTCTTATTATTTTTATTATTTTATGTTTATGAGTGTGTTCCCTGAATGTATGTAAGTATACCCGTGTTGTCCATTTCCCATGGAGGTCAGAAGAGAGCATCAAATCTCTTAGAACGGAGTTACAAACAGTTGTTAGCCACCGTGTGGGTGCTAGGAACTGAATCCAGGTCTTCTGCAAGAGCAGCCAGTACTCTTAAATACTGAAACATTTCTCTAGCCCCAACTTTTGTGTCTTCAGAAGAGTTTATTTTAATACTTTCTGTGTTAGATCGTATCTTAATTATGGTTGAAAATATTTTTTAATTTTTTATTTCTATGTGTATGTATGTAGGTGTACCATGTGTGTACACTGTTCATGAAGCCTAGAAGAAGGTGTCATATCCTCTGGAACCGGAGTTATGGATGGTTGTTAGCCACTATGTGGGTGCTAGGAACCGAACCAGGGTCCTCTGCAAGAGCAGCCAATGCTCTTAATCACTGAGCCATCTCTCCAGCCCTCATAGGACTTTGTTGTTGTTTGTTCTGTTTTTGTTTTATTTGTTTCCTGAGTGCTGTGATTAAAGGTATATGCCACCATGCCTGGTCCTAACATTTTATTATAGAATGTAGTATATGCTTATTTTTGTTTTAATTCTGACATTTTATACCTACCCCTCCCTCTCATTACTGTTAAAAGAGTTTGTCTACTATTCTAGTATATAACCCTTAAATAAAGGAACATTGATATTGGACTTTTTTTTTTTTTTTTTTTTTTTGGTCTTTTTAAGGATCTCCCTGTAACCCAGCTGGCCTAGAACTATGTAGACCAGGCTGGCCTTGAGCTCACAGTGATCCACCTACCTCTGTCTCCTGGGTGCTGGGATTAAAGTGATATACCACCATACCCAGCCAAAAAGAGTTCTGATAGAGTTTTAAATTTCTGAATAAAGTTGTTTTGCCTTGCTAAAACTTTGGGCCATTTAATCTTACTAATAATGTAATTTTTACTTACTGTCTTTCTCTTATTTGACTGAGAACCTTTATTCTGTCCAAATTAGGTGTTGTTTCTTTGTTGACATAGGGTCTCTTCTAACTCAGGCTGGCTTTGAATACCCTGCTTGGCCAAGGATGGCCTTGAACTCTGCCTCTTTTTCCAAGTGCTAAGATTACAGGAGTGTGCCACAGTGTCCAACTTGGGCTTTCTCAGCTAGGCTGGAAGTTAGCAAGCCTTAATAATCCTTCTGTCTACAAAATTTTCTTTTTAAAGATGTTATTTATTTTTTATTTTATGTGCATGAGTGCTTTGCCTGTCCCAGTGTTGTGTAATGCTCATGGAGGTCAGAAGAGGGCTTTCAATTCCCCTGGAACTGGAGTTATGGACAGTTGTTAGCTGACATGTAGGTGCTAGGAATTGAACCTAGGTCCTCTGCAAAAGCAATCAGTACTCTTAACCACCGAGCCATCTCTCCAGTCCCCTTTTAGGCTTTTTAATGCCCTCCGCCACACTGTTCTTCAGGATAACTTTTAGCTGGCCACTTAGAATTGGGATGCTTTTAACTCCGTTGGGCAGTGAATATTCTGTTTTTTAAAATTCTTACTCATTTGAGGAATAACTATTTCACTATCATTTGCTTCAACTTCTATTACTTTTATTATCAATAACGTTTTATTCCTTATGTTTACTTACTTATGGCTTTCTTTTTCTTTTATCTGTTTTGAACAACTCCCTTTTTATTTGGGGGATCTCAGTGTTCTTATTCATAAATCTTCAAGATCTTAAGTGTATTAACTTGTGCAGGTTATGTCATTCCAGTTTAGTTTTGTTTTTTGTATAAATGTTCTGTCATTTCTGAAGTTAGAAAGTCTTTCCTCTCTTACACAGTTTAGCATCCAGTTCTGTTTTTTACTGATTTTCTTTTGGGAACAGATACGGGCTTTGAACTCGTTTTACCACTGAATTATTTCACCCTTTTGTTTGTTTGTTTGGTTGTTTGGTTGGTTGGTTGGTTGGTTTGGTTTTTTCCCAATCTCCTGGATTCCATGTAGATCGATTCTCTCTGATAGAACCTGTTCTCAGTTTTCAGTGGTCTCCCTTGATCTTGTGCGTGTACATTTCTTCATAACTCTAGGGTTATAAAAGGGTATGTTCAAGGGGCTATCTCACTACTTCATTCCCCTCCTCCTCCATCTCTTGCCAGTTTGGTTTTTAAGTAGATGAGATTGACTTTTAAGGATTACATCTAAATAAATACATTACACACATTAAGAGAACACCAGACATTTTACACTTTGCCCATAATTACTGATGTCATGATTTCTTTTCTTTAACAGTGGTGCTGTTTCTTTTTGTGTTAAGCTCCTAGAATTTCCCACATTCTCCTTACTGCATGTGTTGAACCTTTTTTTTTTTAGTATGTTGAATCTTAAATGTGGCAAACTTTCCTTTTAGTTCAAGCTTTTCTTCTATACTTACAATTCCGATTATGTAACTATAAAAATATTAATTTGTTCTGAGCTGGAGAGATGGCTCATTGAGTAAAGTGTTTGCTGTTTAAGCATAAGGACCTCAGTTCAGTTCCCTAGAACTCCCATAAAAACCAGGCACTGTGACAGGCATCTGTAACCCCAGCACTGCAGTACTCTTGCTGCCTAACCTGATGACCCACATGCTAGAATGAGAAAACCAACTCCTGTGGGTTGTCCTCTGATTTCCACATGTGCATTGTGGCATATACATATTCACACATGTAACATATATATGCAGATACATGTATATACCATACATGCAAAAATAATTGTGTGTATGGTGGAAAAGCAATTGAGGAAAGACACCCTGATGTCCCAACCTCTGACTTCCAATTGTATGTGCATAGGCAAACCACCAGCACACACATATATGCATGTATATAATATATACACCGTTTTTTAAATGTTTCTCTAATTATGAAAAATCATGTTTATTGTAGAAAGATTTATAGAAAAATACAAATTTTTTTTATAATTCCATCAACAATTACTAGCCACCTTTTGGTGTTTCCTGTCTCTTAAACAAATCAACCTTTTTTTTTTTTTCTTTTTTAAATGTGTATCAATGTTTTGCCTAAAGTGCCCGAGGAGGCTAGAAGAAGATGTCAGATCCCTTGGAACTGGAGTTATGGGTGGTTGTTAGCTGCCATGTGAGTGCTGGGAATTGAACAAGGGTCCCCTGCAAAAGCAGCCAGTGCTCCTAACCGCTGAGCCATCTCTCCAGCCCCTATATAGTCAATCTTAGAATATTTCTTCAAAGACAAAATTGGAAGTATATATATATATATGATTTAATCACTTTTTTTCATATAACTGTCCACTAAATAATTACCTTCATGTTCTTAGCATCCAATACAAGGGTTTTGTAGTTGTTATTTGTTTGGCTTTATTTGGCTTTCAATAGGAAAATACTTATTTTTTAAACATCCAAATACTAACATTGTTCAGACAGAAATAGAAGTTTTATACATAGTTTTCCAGCTATAAAGTATGAATGATACATGATCCTCAAATAAGCAGGGACAGCATGATGACTCAGCAGGTAATGGCATTTGCCTCCAAGCCCAAAGACCTGAGTTCACTTCCTGGAACTCACATGCTAGAAGGAGAGAACCACCTCTTGTAAGTTATCTTCTGAGCTCTACAGATGTGCTGTGACACACACATGTTCATACGTACATACTTACATACAATAAATAGATGTTATTTAAAAATTATTTATACAGTGGTTGCCTCTGGTGGATGGAGAGATGTCTCAGCAGTTAAGAGCACAGGCTGCTCTTACAGAGAACACAGGTTCAGTTCCCAGCATCCACATGGCAGCTAACAACCATCTTTAACTCTAGTTCAGGAGATCCAACAATGCCCTCTTCTGGCCTCTGGGGGCATTGCGTGCAGGGGGCACATACATGAATGCAGAATTAAAGTGCAAAGAAAGCCTATATAGTATACTGTTATTGTCTCCATTTTACAGCTGAAAAACAGAATCTAAAGTGATTTAGTTATTTTCCCACAGGACCACTTTGTAGAAAGTGGTAGGACATGATCCCAGGTCTTCAAATTTCAAAATCTTTACTCTCTACCAAATCATTAAGCTGAGTGTTATCCCTAGTGCTGACCTTTTGTAATTCCCTCAGAACCCTCCATTCTCTCAGTTTCTTTTGTGCTTGCTGCTTTAGAGTTCTCTCTACTTTATCACTGGGTGGCTTTATACAATGTAGGGGGCTCTGGGCTGCTTCTGTCTGGACTACTACAGCAGCTAAAATGCTCTATTGCCCATCTTAGCCTGCACTATGATAATCACATCACCTTCCATTTCTTACTACGTTGTGTTCTAAATAGGACAGAGCCTGCTGTGGTTTCTGTAGTAGTACCTAGGATAATGTCATTTTTATACACCTGCAAATGTCTGTGATGATTTTTACTGTCCAGTATCTTCACATCCCTTTGAATTTGCTTAGTTTTAAACTTCATATCTGAATCAAAGGTGGAAAGTTATGTCTTTCTAGTAATAAAAATCTCTCATATGACTACAGAGTCAATAAATTTTATGTGTTGATATTTTATTTGCAATCTGTCTTTTTTTTAAATTCATAGTTGCTCTCTGATTTTCATTTTAAAATGCTGTGTGTTGAAAGTAAAAGCTATAAATCTACTTCCATTTTTTCCTTTTTTTTTTTTTTTAAGTTTTTTATTTTATGTGTTTGAGTATATTGCCGACATGTGTGCAAGTATACCTGTGGTATACAGTGCCCAAGGAGGTCAGAAGAGAGTGTCAAATTCCCTGAAATTGAAGCTAGAAATGGTTGTTAGCTGCCATGTCGGTGCTGGAAACTGAACCCAGGTCCTTTGGAAGAGCAGCCAGTGAGCACACTTAATCACTAAGTCATCTTCCCAGCACCTAAGCTAACTCTTAATGTAAAAGAATTCTTGTTTTAAAAAATCAAAGTCATAATGTTTTGCAAGATAGTCTGATAATAAAAGGGGTCTTGGAAAGATTTAACTCATTTTTATGAGGAAATAGTTTTCTAGAATTTGATCAGAGACTTAAAAAGATCTCCTCTGGAGGAAGAGGGATGACACAAGGATGCATGACTTAAATCTATTGTAAGTAATATTTTTCTTGTTAAGAATAAGGAATGATAGCTCTTTATGAAAGGAGGAGAAATCAGGAGGCCCAGAACATGTAAAATAAAACTGGTTATAGGATTTTAAAAGAATAATATTTTACAGAGAAAAGTAAATTATTTGGAGTATTAAAATGTGGGACTGTTAAAAAAGACAAGGGACTGGGAAAAATGGGATGTGAAAGAACCTAGCCTATCAATCCAAGTGATCTTTAGAAGGCATTTTGGTGGGAAGAATGCGGTAATTGAACCACCCCCGAAGAGTCCTTGTGTTCTTACTAGTAAGCACTTTATTAGCACTTCTGTGACTGTAATTAAAGCTTCAGTGGTAGTTAGCTCAGTGTTTTTGTCTGTGGAATATAGTAGCCATGGACTAAATGTTGAAAGTCACCTGAGGTTACATAATTGGTTTGGTGTTACAAAATAGTCTTTTAAGATTTATATATTTGTATATGTAATTAATGATTTATGTATCTTTTTCAAAACGAACCTGTTAAGTTTTTTTGGTTACTCAGTGTAGAAACTTGAATTAAAGCTTGTCAGGTGAATACAGGTATTTGGTATTTTGGCTGTAGAAACCAGATAGATACATGCATATGTACATATCAGATGGGTATATCAATTTTGGCCTAATTCTAAGGTAGAGAAGCATTTTTCTTCTTTGTAAAACCCTGAGTAGTCTGTCCCTGATATACTGTATTCTTTTTGCCTTCTCTAGGGAAGCAGTGCTTCTTAGTCCTGCGGCAGCAGCAGTTTAACGTCCAGGCTCTGGTGGCAGTGGGAGACCACGCAAGCAAGCAGATGGTTAAATTTGCTGCCAAGTAAGTAAGCAATTATATCCTGTTGTCAGAATAAACAATGGTGGGAACCAAGACTCCCAGGGGTTTGGACCATTTTCATACATTAACATCAATGCTTCGTTTGTTTAAAAATGTAGTTATTTAAATTGTCAGTTCAGTGTTGCTTGAATACATTAAAGTCACAAAAGAGAAAATATGGAGCACAGACTTGAGATTCATTTGGAACTGCTGAAGCTGCACTCTTCACAGACAAGTCACATTACTTTCAAGTAGAGCAACAAAAAGCCTGGCAGCATAACACAACAGAGCAACGCTATTTTGTTGTGTTTGTTGAGCCTCATTTGTGCTGCTGCCCTCCCCTCCCCATTTGAGATTTGCATATTGGGCAGAAAGTTTTCTCACTGAAAAATAGAAGTTTATTAAATAAAAGAATACACTTTTACAAATGATTTCTTCCTGAAGGAAGTCTAAAATATATTAAAATGTTACAACTTTTAATTTTGACACCAAAAGATCTAGGAGAAAAGAAAAACTTGCTTTTCCCTCGTTCCAAAGGTATTGCTACTTGGCTCAGAGTTTCCACAGAAGCACATTCTTTTGTTCAGTTTGCAAGAAGCAGGATATTTAGATAGGAAAGGAGTACGATTAGGTGCTAGCTCTAAGGTAATGAACGTAGTTTTGCCTGTAGTTCATAATGTGGCCAGTTTGTTAGTATGTTTTCCTCAATTTAATAAGAAGTATATTCTCATGATAATGATCAAAGAAGAAATGGGAAAATGGATGGTCTTTTATATTTCAAGTAATAGACTATTTCATAAAAGTAGGGTTATTTTGTTTTGTTTTGTCTTTTTGAGACAGGGCCTTCCTGTAGTCCCACCTGGCCTACCACTCACTATGTAGACCAGGCTGGCCTTGAGCTCACAGAGATCCGCCTGCCTCTGCCTCCTAAGTGCTGGGATTAAAGGTATGTGCCACCATGCCTACAAGATGTAGGTATTTTTAAAAGAAAAAAGGTAAATCTAGAGTAAATGCAATTTTTTTTCTATTGATTTTTTTTTTTAAATGTCTGTTCTTCAGATGTATTCTTTGTTTCTTAAAAAAATATATCTATTTTTATATGTGAGTGTTTTGCCTACTTTTATGTATGTGTACCTGGTGGGTGCCTAGTGCCTATGGAGACCAAGAGAGGTCATCAGATCCCCTAGAACTGGAGTTAAAAACTTACAAAATCCATCTGAGTGCTGGGAACTGAACCGAGGTCCTCTGTAAGAATAGCAAGTGCTCTTAACCCCTGAGCCATCTGTCCATGCTTTCAAAGAAAAAGTAATGGAATCTACAGTTAGAAAGAAACTAATAAATGATCTAATGTAATGTCTGAATTTTTTTTTTTTTTGGACTCTCCCTGACCCCTAGTGCTAAACAACTGGGTTTGGTTTAGAAATTTAGTGATCAGTTTTGGTATTATGTGATAAGATCTGTGTTCACATTTAAATTTTTCAGCACCATTACTTTCATCAACTCACTGGTAAACTGAGTAGCTTTAGTCCTATTTGTATGGTAGCTCCCACCTCTTCCTCATCCTTAGACCTGCTACCAAAGATCTACTCTCTTGTCTTCTGTTTATTAGCTTATGTTCATAGGCAGTGAGTATGTTTGTGAAATACTTTTGCCATCCAGCCTCTGAAGGTCAGTGTGTATCTTAAATGACTATGGTCCCTGGAGGTGAAGTGTATCTATATACAGAACCTTCTACAAAAGAAAAACAGTGGCCATGAAACCACGACATCTGTGCTCAGTTACATTTAATATACTTGAAATACTGGAGAAAAGTCAGCCTCAAAAAAAGATCTTTATTGGAGGGGGGTTGTCTTTTATATATTATTTGATTCTAGAAAACAATATGAAGTTGACAGGTTTACATAGCACATGGGTCCCCCCCCCCACATTAAGTTACATTCTAATCTCAATGTTAACATTCCTAAAGAAAGTATCCTAGTTGAAAAAAATTTTGGATTCCATTACCAGTTTAATATTCACGGAGAGGCATCCTACTGACTGTAGGTAGTCAGTGCCTGTGACAGCTAAACTAGTTCACAAAAAAGTTATTCACATTATTTTGGATATTCTTAGGAATTTCTGGGAATTAAAGAAGTAATAGCAATTAATCTGTTGGCCAAACCTTATAGCCGGAAAAAGTACTCACAAATATTCTCCCTGAAAGAATTTAGTTCACTAATGTCCCCATATTTATAAATTAAAGAAGGGCTAGGTTTTCATGCAAATGCATGATTAAGAATGATTTTTGTTGGGTTAGGGAGATGGCTCAGTTGATAAAGTACTTACAGAACGCCCCAATTTGATCCCTAGAACTCACAGAAAAATCTAGCCATGGTAGTACGCACTTGTAATACCAGCACTGGAAGAACAGAAACAGGATGATTCCTAGAGCTCACTAGTCAACCAGCCTATTGTACTTGGTGAGTTCCAGACCAGTAAGAGACCCTGTCTCAAAAAATGGTAGATGGTGTCTGAGGAACAGACCCAAAGTCTTCTGCGACCTCTGACATGCATACACCCACATAGACACACACATACACACACACACACAGAGGCATATACACACAAAAAAAAGTGATAGATAGTTCTGTATTCATAATTTCAAAGTACAACTCAGTCAAGAGATAGATGCCGTTCAGGCTTGACAGTTAAGCTGTAAGTTGAGTTTTTTTTTTTTAAACAAAAAGCATAAGCAGTTTCTTGGTGTCTTAATAATTAGACTTTATACAGTTAGCAGAGTGTGAGAAAAAGTGAGCTGTTGCAAATTATAAAGCCTTTGACTGACTATGTACAATTGATGGAACCAATTTTATACAATAGGCTTAGCACATGGTACTTAGATTATAATTATATAACTGTTGGCAGTAATGTGCTAAGGAACCAAGCCAGAGTAATTAAGAGTAAATGTATTAATGGCTTTTGCTACCTTGTAAAAAATGATTTTCATGACTAAGATGCTTGGTGATTTAGGTTGATAAGATGATTTTCTTGGAAATGTTTGTTCACACTTCACATGAGTCGGTCACATGGCTGGTTTGAGTTTCTTTTTTTTTTACAAATAAAAGAAATCTAGATTTGAAATATCAAGTGTTTTGACTAAGGCTCTTACTCTGGAGCTCAACTTGTAGCCTCTCTCAGCTTGCCTTTTCATGATATTATCCCAGAGTGTTCCACAATAACAAGATCTACTTGTTAGACACTGCCCCCAAGCTATTGAGAATCAAACAAGGATTTTTTTACACTTTTTAAAGCTTTCATCCATTTATTTGACGAATGTTTATTAGATGTCTGGTACATTTAAATGTTGTATGATATTTAACAGAGAATAAATGCTCTTAAATAAAACTTGATTAGACATATATATTTTTTTAAGCCAATCCTTGTAATAATTAGCAAGGTTAAATCCCTGATTTAAGTACAGAATTGATTGAACTTTGATTAGAAAATTTAATATTGTATATATTTTATGTCTTTTAAAACATGTTTTTAATTGAATTTTTCATACATCTTAATCATATTTAGACCCTCTAGAAGAGATTTTTTTCTTTGAAAAATATAACTAATTATAAAGTAATTATGGTTAATCTTGATAGAATTTAAAAGAAACTAGGAAAGTAGTACTGTACATTTCTAGATATATCTATGAAGATGTTTCTAGAGAGGATTGACTGGGAGTGAGAGGGAGGTATCACCTGCTGAACCGAGGGCCCAGATGGAATAAAAAGGCAAGAAGGAGTCTACAAACACAGGCTTTCTTTCTGTTTCCTGGCTTCTGTGTTATGAGGTACACCACAACTTGCCTGTCACAGCGGACTGAACTCTGAAACCTTGAGCAAAATAAATCTTATGTCAGGAATTTTGTTACTGCATTGAAAGGGCTGACTTAAAACTGTGCGTGGTGGCACTTGCCTTATCCCAGCACTCAGGAGACAGAGGCATATGGGGGTTCTCTGTGAGTTCCAGGCCAGCCAAGACCACCAATCAGAAAAACAAAAGGAGAGAAAATTCTTACTTAACACAGTCAGGGAAAATATTTTATGTTTGAGTTACTGGTCAATACTAAAAACAATGCCAAAGGAGGAATTTTTATTTTCTAACATTAATACTGAGTTTCTCTTACAAAGCAGTAGTTGTCAAGGAATCGCCCCATTGTTTAAAAGCATATTGTAAAACAGATGGATGAAAGGGAGTTATAACTACATTTCATATTTGCAATAACAGTTACTTTTCCTGAACAGTTTTTGTAATAAAAAAAAATTTAATGAAACCTTAACATTACCAGGCAGATCTAATAATCACACTTATTTTTGAAAAGGTTTTTTTTTTTTTTTCTCTTAACAGTATTGCCATTAGCAATGCATTTTACACATTCTTCTTGCTCTCATTACTATGAGGAATGAGGCACAAAATCACTCAGCAGAGCAGCTGTTGGGTATCTGCAACTGTTAGGAAAAATACCACCATAGACAGAATTTAAACTAAGGGTTTGTCTTCTGCTGAGCTTCTAAGAAAATTAGTGTGGCTAGATAAACTGGTCCAATTTCTTATTACACCAGGTTGCAAGCTTTTTGTTATATAGCTGCACCAACTAAAACCATCTCCGAAATTGCTTTATCTTCCCCAAGCAAGAAGAGCTCGTGGGACATTCAGATACAGTAGTTGTCCTTTTAGATTACATTTTCTAGAGTAGTGCTTAAGACATCGGTTCTGCTGTTATGTGACATACACATTCCTAAAAAATCACTGTACTATGCAAAACTGTACAATGAAATTATGGTTTTATGGATAAAATGGGGTTAATGGCATTTCTTTAAAACTTTTTTTAATTTTTTATTTTATGTGTATTAGTATTTTGCCTGTATGTGTGTAAGTGTACCTATGTTGTGCAATACCTGCAGGGGCCAAAAAAGGGCTTTAGATCCCCTGGAACTAGAGCTAGAGACTTGTTAACTGCCATGTGGGTACTAGGAACCGAACCTGGGTCCCCTCCCAGAGCAGCCAGTTTTCTTATACTGAGCTTCTCTCCAGCCCCTCAGGCATATTTTTTAAAAAGTAAAAATTTGGCTTTTTAAAGATAAGTTGAACAATTTTACAAATGTTGCATAGTTAAGAAATATATACTAATGTGGCACTTTACATTAGAAAAGATCTGTAGTTCACTTGTATAAGAACCTCAGAAAAGATGCAGCTTGTGAACTGTTGTGAAATACTGGAAGGAAAGCTGTATGGAATTGGAGGGAAGATATAACGCCAAGTGTGAATGGGTATGACTTAGCACAGGTTATAGGATGCTTGAAGTGTATTCAGGAATGACTGAGGCCACCCTTATAACACTGTGCTGTCTTCATTGACCGAGACTTGATGAAATTTAACATAGGCAAATACAGCGTCTTCCTGACACTGTCCCCCTCACCTTTTTTTTTTGTTTGTTTGTTTTATTTGGAAACAGTCTCCCTGTAGCCCCAGCTGGCCTGGAACTCTCTATTGACAAGGCTAACTTTGATCTCACTGAGATCTGCCTCCGGAGTGCTGAAATCAAAGATGTAGACCACCACACCCAACTCTGATACTGTTCTTAAGTGTTGCACCAAAATTATCTTCCTGAAAGAGAAAATGGGATTTGCTCAAACTTGAGTCTTTTCTCTTTGCTCATGTGTAGAAACCTGGAAGATACCAGAAGTGGAAGATGATTTTAAAGTTTTAGGAACTAAATGGATGTGACTCTATTAACCTGAGATACAGGGCAGATGGTCTGGAACCTGTATCTTGCCTTCCCTTAGAGTCCTTGGCCAAATAGTGTGGGTAATGAACAGAAGTAGGGCTCTGAGTGGTTAGGCAGCCAACAGAGTCTCCAGAAGAGAAGTTATAGCCTTTACACTCATGCAAAGCCTAAATAGCTCTTAATGAAACTGTCATTTTTGTGGTTGATTTTCTCCTCTCATTATGAATCTTCCCTTCATCCTAAATATTTCAAGAGTTAATTTTTTCAGCACATCTTTAAACAACTCAGTCCTATGGCCACAACTTGGATTTTGCTCCTAGAATTCCACCATTTTTTAACTCCAGGGGCCATTCTTACTGCTTATGGTTTCCACTAGTATACCCTTCCCAAGCCACCTTTAAATCTCATCAAGACTACTTTTTCTTTCTTTTTTTTTTTTTTTTTTTAAGATAGGGTCACCTTGTAGCCCCAGCTGGCCTAGAGTTCACTATGTAGACCAGGCTGGCCTTGAACTCAAAGATCCACCTGCCTCTGCCTTCTGAGTGCTGGGATTAAAGGTATGTACCACCATACCCGGTCTTCCCATGTTCCGTTTCTAGAACTGTGCTCACTGGCTCCCTTATGCTCTGTCCATTCCTGGAACTCCCTCACCCCTCCTTCATCCTCTGCTGTTCTCTCTGTTCCTCTTGCCTAGCAAACACCTATATTTCTCCTCCTTGTCCCAGAGATTCCTGATGCTTTATCTCCAATTAAAACTTAAGTGTTTATGTAGGATGGTGGCGTGATGAATCATCTCTGTCCCTCAGTATATGTTCTTAAGTGCACTCAGTGGTGCAGTGTCCAAGAGGGTCAGAAGGTGTCAGATCCCCAGGAATTGGAGTTACAGTTTTGTTAGCTACCATGTGGATGCTCTTAACCACTGAGCCATCTCTCTAGCCCCTGTGTATATATTCTGTAATATATTTCTGACTGTGAAAATTGAGGTTTAAAGTTTATAGATTGCTGGTATTTTGGTATTTGGCAGAATTTTTGAGAATCTTTCCTTTTTATCTTTTCATTTCTAACTATAATCTCACAAGAAAAGTTTGGAGAACAATGAGTTCTACTTCGAAATATTCTAGCTGCCTTCTGTTAGAATTAAAGCAACACATGGCCAGTTTCTAAACTAGTTTTGGATGTTGTTGCTTAAATAAAATGAAAGGCTTACTTATGTTTTTAGCTGACACTAAAAATTTGAGGACCAATGAAGCATGAAGTGATTGAAAAGAATATTTTGCAGCACATTGTTTTGGAGAAGCCAGCTGCTTAGGGAGTGAGCCAGCTAACCATACTGCCAGAATCTGGTTTGGAAAATTGTATGCCTGGAAATATGTATATGAATGAAAGGTTGCTTTTAATCCTCATTTAATTTTCATTATCCTGGATCAGTTTTTATATATGAAATGCTTACTGCTGTCTTTACTGGTAGAAAGAGCACCTAATCACTGTTGACTCTCAAGGTGTTTCCATTTTGAAGGTTACTGCTCAAGGACACTGGACTTTAAAGCATGTGAACTTTTACACAACATAGTAAGAAAAAGAATGGTATTTATATGTTAATCTGTACGGCCCTACATTTAACCCTATTCCCTCTGGCCATATATCAGGTGGAGAAAAGCTAGGATTCCACTATTAAAAATAACAAATCAGATAGTTCCAGCTGGGGTTTCCTAATCACTTAAAAGGCAAAATGCAAGGTCACTTTTAATATCTTAAGTAGATAACTATCTTAACATTTACTGTAGATATTAAATCTGAGGTACTTGTCTTTTGCCTTATTGACTAAATTGTATTGCTAGCTTTTAGCTTTTAAATTTTTTTCCTTAAAAAGAAACACTGGAGTTTAATGTGGAGGAAAACATGTCAGGATCATCCAGTTTATCAATATTCTTCCCCAAAAGTTAGCCCACTAATTGGATTCAGCACCATAAGATTTTTGAGCACATCGTTTTAATCAATCTGTTGGAAAGATCGATTTTCTACTGACTGAATGCATATAAAAATAAAGCAATTTCATGAATTACTCAGAGGGCTACTCCCTAGGGCTTTTAAGACCAAATTCTTAATTATGTTTCTGAAATTATTGGAGATCTTTTCCTTAAAAGAAATTTTTCTAGAAGCAGGAAAATTTGTAATTCCTATGCAGGATTATGCTTCTGTCTCCCTACCTCACATTAACATCTGTTACCCAAATCTTCAGCTACAGAATGGAGACAGGGGGCTGGAGAGATGACTCAGTGGTTAAAAGTGCTGGCTGCTCTCAGAGAGGACCCACACTGGAGGTAGTAACCATCCTTAACTCTAGTTCCAGGTGATATAACACCCTCTACTGGTCTCTGAAGGCATTACATGACAGATACACATGCAGGCACAACACTCATACACATAAAATTTTAAAAACATTTTTTAAAGTTACAGGGTAATTTGTGTTAGTTACAGTCGAGTTTTATAGTCTCCCCGCCCGCCCTTTGGTATCAACTTTTTTCTATCAACTGTTAGCAAAGAATAACAATGAATGTTAACATAAGTTTTTAAAATTTAAGACCCAAATTATAGCAATAACTCTAAAGGACTACAACTAATGTGCACAGCTGTTTTTAAAATTAACAATTACAGGGGCTGAAAAAATGACTCAGTGGTTAAGAATACTGACTGTTCTTGTAGAAGACCTTAGTTCAAATCCCAGCACCCACATGTGGCTTACAACCATCCATAACTCTAGTTCTGGGGATCCAACACCCTATCCTGTCCTCTGAAGTGATTGCACAAAATGGGTGCACTTACATACATGCAGGCAATACATTCTTACACATAAAATTAAAAATTTTAAATTAAAAATTACATATCACTCTGTGCTTGTTCTTATAACCCATTTCACACCCCAAATATGGAGCTGGTTTGATTTTGAAAATATGACTTATTTTGTACCATATTTTATATATATATATATATATATATATATATATATATATATATGCATTTTACTTTATTTTTTCGTTAGTCTTTGTGGTTAAGTGATTTATTGATAGCTGATGAGTCATAAGTATATTTCCTATTCTCTGATGAGTCACCTAGCTACATACCAGTTTTGTTTTTCTTTCTTTTTGAGATGTTTCACCTGAAAATAAATATTTCGCTAGTTCGTAGATTTAAATTTTCAGTTTGCTACATTAACTATTAGAACTGGAAAATAGTAAGAATAATACTCTAAAGTCTCATTGATTTAGAACCCTTTTATTTAGTAGTTTCTGTGGTCCAGGGACTCTGCTGAGCTTAGGTAAAATGGTATACAGAGTCATGTTAGAAGTTCTCTGTTAAGATTAGCTATCTTTCTAGAGTAGAGATCCAAAGAAGGCATTTACCCATTTAGATAAGCTGGTGAATGTGGGCTGAGACATTACACTCCTTGTGGGTTGTGTCTCCTTGAACATCTGTACTTACTGCTTTACATGTCTTTGTTGGAGCAAGTTGTAAGTTGTTGGTCTGTTAGGAAAGAGACAGCTATATATAGCCCTGTCCACTTCACCACTGACATTTTGGATAAAGAGGTACTTTTAAAATTAAATCTAGGGTTGGGAAGATGACTCTGGATAAAATTCTTGCTGTACAAGTTTGGGGACCTGAGTTTGAATCCCCAGGACTCATGTAAATACTGGACACGGTAGCCTACACTTCTGTAATCCCAGCACCTTTGCCGGAAGGTGGGAGGCAGAGACAAGAGAATCCCTAGAAACTCAGGCCAACTGATCTAGCATATGAAGCAGAAAAACAGAACAAAATTAATGGAAGGCAAGGACTGACACTCATTGTCCTCTGACTTCAGGCAAGCACCATGGCAGGCATGTATACACAGACACAGATATATACACAGAATTAGTCTAAAATCTGATTTCAGAAATACCCAGATCATCTATGGGATTAATTCACCTAAGTTGATAACCAATTAGTGACTTCCTATTCAAAGATTCTGCTGAGGGACTGGAGAGATGGCTCAGTGGTTAGGAGCACTTAATACTCTTCCAGAGAACCTGTTTTCAGTTCCGAGCACACACATCACATCTAACAGCCGTCTGTGACTCCAGTTCAAGGGGATCTGACACTCTTCTTCTAGCCTCCACAGGTACCAGGCATGCACATGATGCATGTACATAATATGCAGGCAAAACACTCATACACATAAAAATAAATAAAATCCTTTAAAAATAGAAAAGATTCTGGCCAGGCATTCTGGCACACAATTTTAATCCCAACACTCAGGAACCAGAGGCAGACAGATCTCTTGCAATATCAAGGTTCTGCATAGTGAGTTCAGGGTTTTGAGTTTTGTCTCAAAAAACCAAAATTATATATATTCTGCTGAGTTCTGCTAAGGATGGCAGCATCCATAGGACATAAAAATATATCAGTGTTATTGAGGAAGGTAACACAATTCTTGGACATTTGGAAAACTCTTTGTAGATGCCCCATTATTTATCTGTCACATAAACTTTGGAGATACCTTATAGCCTGTAAGCTCCTAAGAGTGGGAAATGTGTTGTTTCCACGTGTGCTGAAGATGCATTCTAAGGTTTTTAAATATAATGCTAATTTTTGTAACAGCTGTCTAGAGTAGTAATCAACAGTTAACCTTTGATTTATTTCTTTATAGCTGCATAATGGGCAGCTGTTTAACCTCTTAGTGTTTATTTTCTCATCTGTGAAATGATGATAATGCCTTTTTGGCACTTGTAAAGTTTAAGTGAAATGGTATATATGTGTAACTGGAACCTAAAAGGAAATTGCTAAGTGATAATGGGAGCAATAATGCTTTAGAGATTTGTATATTAAAAGCCCATTTTATGAGTTAAAAAATAAAAGCATGTTAGTTTCTTCAACATTTAAATAATATAGAGAATTTGAAACCAAATGCCATAGAAGGATGACTTAAAATATATAAAACATTCCATATTCTCTGCAAATGAAAAAATTATGGAAGAGTATGAACCAAATGGAAAACAGTGACTGTAAGAGAAGGGGTTGGGTTAATATTTGAATCTGGATAATAAATAAGTGTGTTCTTTTGTAATTAGAAAGACAACATTTTCTAAACGTTTTTCCAAAAATAGCTTAAGGATTGGGGATGTGACTCAGTAGTAGAACATTTCCTAGCATGAGTGAAGCCTTGGATTTGATCCTCAACATAACGAATAAATAGTTTAAAATCCTAAGAATAAACTATGCCACTACTGTCACTCAGATGAATGGCAGTCTGAACTGGAGCTTTGGTTTGGTTTGGAGTTTTTAGATAGGGTACATGGTCAGGCTGACCTTGAACCTCCTAAGTGCTGACTTACAGTCATGCACCATTATGCCCAGCCTAGATGATTCTCTGTACTCCCAGAAAGAGTTGCCAGAGTTAGCACTTGGCCCTAGCTGTACGAAATAGATGAGTTGTGTTTATTTCCTCTTCAGATAATTACTCCAGCAACAGCCTTGCACAGTGTTTGAGTTTTGTTCTTTACCCTAGTGGACTCCAAAGGTATGATGAGTCACTGAGGTTTACTAACATTTGTTTCCTTCCTTCTTTCTCTCTCATTTTTCTCCTTTTATCTGAAAAGGTGAGGAAATATTTAAGTCTTTCTAGTATTTAATTTATGGGTAAACACAGGGCCTGTCACTGTGTTACATCTCAGAAAGTCGTGTCACCTCTGGCATATGAGGACTCTGAGGATTCCGGTAATGAGAACTAGCTGATGCTAGTACCCTCATGTTCTGGTTCTCTGTATTATAACCAATTTCAGTTTAGTTTACTGTTCCTAGTTAACACATGTACAGCGAGCACACACACAGTTATTTTTAAAGAGTGGGATAAAGCAAGAGAACTGTAGTTGAAGTAGGATGGTCCAGAAGACCACCAAATTAATGCATTTTCAGCAGAGTCAAAAGGACATAAGGCAAGAGAGTGAAGTGACTTGGGGACAGAGCAGGAAGGTTATTCAGTGTACTACAGTGATCAGTTAGGAGGGGAGGGGGTAGAAAGCCTTCCTTTTAGAGGTTCTTAAAATAAGCCCTGAATCTTCAGGCATCAGATCAACTTGTTCAAACAGATGAAGCAGCTGACATGAGGCCGCACTGAAGACAAATCAAGTGATCCTGCAGTGCAAATGTCAGGAAACACTTAGCAATAAACCAAAGCCTCAGATCCTTCAGGGTTCAGAGATGGCTAGCTATTTTTTCATTTACTAATTGTAATTTCTCTTCTTCAGCTTTGTATTGGTGATGGCTCTGGTGAAGGAAACTTAAGAGAGTGAAGAGCTATGTGTACTACTGAATTCTTTTTAAAAAGGTAGTTGGTAACCTTTCTAGGCAGTTCATCCTAGCCCTTTGAAACTCTGAGTAAATGATCTTGAAGTGAACCGTAGTATCCTCTGGTGTAAAAGTGGCAGCACTGAGTGTCTAAATATCTAGTAGCACTTCAACCACTGAGGACATATCTATAGCAGAATAAATAGAATCTTCCCGTTAGTGTAAAATCTCATTCTTTTCACCAATTCTTTTTCCCATTCAGTCTTACAAGAATGTGTACAAAAGTAAAACTAGTTTGTTTTGTATGGGAATCATCATTTCAAATTACACCTTTTCTTCCTTGGTTATATACTGGATATCAAAAAACAATTGGGTGTTTCATAGTCAACTTTATAAAATTCTCTTTCATAATTTGAGTATCTGGTGTTGAGAATTGAAGTTTGTTAAATAGACAGCCCAGGAGATGCATTTGTTTTACCCTCATATATTAAGCTTTACATAGACATTTTGTAGCTATGAGTGTGTAATCCAAGAAGTTGTCCGTCATAAACCTAGAAGCAAAGTATACACAAGAGCTTTTGGCAGTAAAGGTGTGATTGTAAAGCAGCATCCTAATGTCTTCTTAGTACCTTGAAATCTTTTCAGTTGACTTTCTTCTATTATTTAATTCCATTACATAACAGCAATTGCATTTCTTGAAGCCATTGTTTCTCATTATTGGAGATGCTGATCTTAGTGAATCTCAAGTATAGAGAGGTAAAGGTTCTTTAATAATTCAAAGACTTTGCTACTTTTCACAATTCACTTGGTCCCATCGCCTTTTATGTCCCAAGTATCTTATAAATGATTACTAATTGTGGCTTCTGAAAAAAAACATCTCTTTAAGGAATCACAAGATACATTGCTTTGAATAGATAGTTTGCTTTGAATCGTTTTAAGAGGCTGACTTTATCACAAGTTTCTGCTGTATTAAAGAACGATTTGACATGTTCCGCTGTTTAAATGCCAAATTAGTTCTGACACCTCTAATGAGATTATTAAAGTTGGGGATTTCTTTTCTCTTAATAGCGTCAACAAAGAAAGCATCGTTGATGTAGAAGGCGTTGTGAGAAAAGTAAATCAGAAAATTGGAAGCTGCACACAGCAAGATGTTGAATTACATGTTCAGAAGGTAACATGTTACAAAAGAGAACATTGTGTTGGGAGTGGCTGTACATGACTTTAGTTGTAACACTTAGAATGTAGAAGCAGGCTGGACTCTTAGGTTTGAAGCCGGCCTGGTTTACATAGAGTTCCAGGCCAGTCCAGGCTATATAGTGAGACCTTGTCTCAAAAAAAAAAAAAAAAGAACATTGTGAAGACTGGGATATAGATTATAATGCACAATACCCTGGGTAAGTGTGTGTGTGTGTATGAATGAGAGAGAGGGAGAGAGAATTACATATGGATTTGAGTAATTCTAGGACTTTTCGTGTTGAATTTATATGTTCTTAATAATTGGAATTTATGTAAAATACTGAGGTTTATAAGTTAATAACTGAATCAGCTTATGCTGTATAACAGATTCAGTATTAAATGACTTAGAATGACAACTTTTTTTTTTTTTAGGATTCTGTGAGCAAGTTAGATTGGGTCCATCACAGTAGGTTCACCTGATCCACACAGTATTGATGAGGCTCATTGGTCTATTAGAGGTATCTCTTCCAATGGCCTCTCCTTACCCAGAAGGCAGCTCAGACCTATTGATATAACATATAACGCCAGGACAGCTGGCCATCTTTTAAAAAAAAAAAAACTCATCTCTCATCTATTTTATTCTCAGGCATAAAAACTGGGAATACTCATTATCATTAACTTAAAGTACCATGAATAAATTCATATTTAATGCTGTTGATCACTGTGTAAATTTGAACCTATAGCTCTCAGATTTGTATCTAATTATATTTATAGTACATGTCATTAAACTTCTGTTAAGAAATAGTCTTAAGCTGGGTGTGGTGGTGCACACCTTTAATTGCAGCACTTTGAGCCAGAGACAGGCAGGTCTCTCTGAGATCCAGGCCAGCCTGGCCTACATAGCAAGTTCCAGGCTAGCTGCCGCTACAGGGAGACCCTATCTCAAAAAATATAAATAAATAAAGTAAATAGCTAGTCTTAAGTGATGGTGAGGTGGCTCACCAAGAAAAGGCACTTGCTAGCCTGAGTTTGATTCCTGGTACTCATGCTGTGTAAGGAAAGAACCAACTCAGGCAAGTTGTTCTCTGACCTCTGCATGTGTCCTGTGACTTGTGCATGCATGCACACGCACACATAAACATTTTATTTTTAAGTAGTTTTCAAGACAGGGTGGCTTCTTTCCATCTTCAATCTTGAGAGAACAAGAGCCAGAAAGAGTGCGTGCCATACACACACACACACACATCTTCTTTCCATCTTCAATCTTGAGAGAACAAGAGCCAGAAAGAGTGCGTGCCATATACACACACATACACACACACACACACACACACACACACGCACATCTTCTTTCCATCTTCAATCTTGAGAGAACAAGAGCCAGAAAGAGTGCGTGCCATACACACACACACATCTTCTTTCCATCTTCAATCTTGAGAGAACAAGAGCCAGAAAGAGTGCGTGCCATACACACACACACACACACACACACACACACACACACACACACATCTTCTTTCCATCTTCAATCTTGAGAGAACAAGAGCCAGAAAGACTACGTGCCATACACACACATGCAAGGCAGGGGAGGGAGAAGGACATACGTAAGAAAAACAAGTGAACAGATTGAGAGAGATCGTTCCATCCATACCCACTGGTTTTTGGGAAAAAGGTTGTGTTTAATAGGAATTGGCTGTCATGGAACTCTATAACAGAAAAATCTATTATTTTTAATGAGCTGACCTGACAGATTACTTTGTTCTTTGAATCTACGAAAGAAGTCCATTTATACTGACCAAAAAAAAAAATACTCTTCCCCCCTTTCAACTAACATGTTTCCAGTACTTTAATAAATAAAACCTTAATAACTAAAATAAATACATGTACTTTTAAGATTCTTACTGGGCAGGATATAAATAGCTCAATGCCAGAGCACTTGCCTACCATGCATATATCATAAGCTTTCATCTGTCTCTTATTTATTTATTCAGTCATCAGTTACTGGTTATACATATTTTATTTCAAGTACTATGTGAACTTCAACCTAATGTAGAGAATTTTCCACTGGCTCTTGAATTTTTCAACTTTGGATTTAGTCAAGTTTCTGTTACTAAAAGGAACCTAAAACTTGGGTATGGGGAGCCATGACAGACTGTTCTGTTTGACTATGGGAGCAACTGAGTAAAGCTTCTTACCCTCTCTGAATGCTAGATGTGTTCTGCAAACTTAGAGCATTTCTTTCCTAAATAAAGTACAGAAAATAGCCCAGCTCAACGTTTAATAACTGATTTTTATCACTAAAACATGAAATTAGCATGTGTGAATATTAACATTTTAACAACATAAAAGAGCACTCTGGCAGGAAAACAATAGGAAATGAGATGTGATATTTGATGAGAGGAAGCAATGAAGGTAGACTTGACAAAGTATGAGGACAGGAAGGAGGATATAGCAGAGCTAATTGAAGTTAGTCCTAGTGGAAGCAGTGGCTGAATGCTACTAGCAGTAATAGCAACTCCTGTGTTAAAATGATTTGATTCTTAATGGCAGACCCCATTTTAATTGAAGCTTTGAGATCCATTTCCTAATGGCAGCTTTTATTGGCAAAGCAAGGTCTTATTTATTTATTACATTAGTTGAACCAAGGGTTTATGAAGTATTTGTATATATTATCCTGTTTGACTTCAAACAATTCATAAAGACAACGATGTTATCCCCATTTTCTGGATGTAAAATTGATATTATCATATTCAGTTTCACCAAGTGATTTCAATTAAAGATATATGCAAATATTTTTTTCATGTAGATTGTCTTTTAAGCAAAAGAAAGCCAGGTTTTGTATGCTTCTGATATTTTTGATAATTTCTTGCTTTCAGATTTATGTAATCAGCTTGGCTGAGCCTCGCCTGCCCCTGCAGCTGGACGATGCCATTCGGCCTGAGGTAGAAGGAGAAGAGGTAAAGCTGGTGTCCCGCTTTGTGCTCACTCTTGGTATTTAATTTGCAGAACATTGGAAGCTCAGTGTTCTACTTTTATATTAAAAGTATCTGAATTAATTTGAGCTCCATTTTTATTTAAATTTAACTATGCAAAAAGTACTGGGTTCAATTACTCTTACATCAGCAAATCTCAGACTTTAAAAAAAAGTTTTTGTGCACTTCATGAAATAGATCTTAATCAAATGTAGACCCTCTCCCCTAACTATGCCGTTCATAGTGCCCCCCCACCACCACCAATTTCATGCATTCTGTCATTATATGTTAAGTCTTATACAGTCAAGCATTTGTACCCAGCTGTCTCTCGGTGCAACTTTATCCAGTGTATTTGTACACTGTACTTGTCAGGATATACATTGGTCTGTGGCAGGCAAATCAGGAGACCAGGGACAAGGTCAGGGGTGGGGACAGCCTGTGGTTGGTCTAACAAACTAAACTAAACTTGAGTATTAAAGTAGTCTGGTTTAGGAAGCTAGTCCAGAGATCTTTGACTGACGAACAGGAGCAGGCCTGGACCCATTGCTAGAAGGAAGACTAAGTATAGGAAGATAGCTGCTCAGATTGCAGGGGAGTCAAGGCACAGTGCGCTTTTTTTTTTTTTTTTTAATGTGTGTATGGGTATATTGTCTGCATGTATGTATGTGCACCCATGTTGTACAATGTCTGTAGAGGTCAGAAAAGGTCGTTGAGTCCCCTGGAACTGGAGTTCGGGGTGGTTGTTAGCCGTCATTGGATGCTAGAAACTGCGCCTGAGTCCTCTTAACCACTGAGCCGTCTCTCCAGTCCTGAAATCTCAGACATTTTAAACTATTGATTTATTAAAAATAGTAATATGAAGCCAAACATGGTGGTACACACCTTTTAATTCCAGGATTTAGGAGGCAGAAGCAGGTAGATCTCTGTGAGATCAAGGCCAGACTGGTGTTCATAGTGAATTTCTGTGTCAAAAATTAAAAAAGTAAAAGTAAACATGACTTCTAAGAGAGATATATGTATGTATGTATATTTCAAAAAATGAATAAAATTGCTCTGTAATTCCCCCCCCCCCTTTTTTTTTTTAGGAAGGAAGAGCTACTGTTAACCAGGATACAAGATTAGACAACAGAGTCATTGACCTTAGGGTATGCTTCATTTATTTGTTGATGGGGTATGCCATCATTGAGATGCACAGGGATACCATAACACTAATTGCCACTTGCCTATGTGTAAGTATAACGATACGAGACATAGTCTGCCTTTCTGACTGAGCCCTATCCCAGAAAGAACTGTCAACAGGAACAGGTGGGTACTAGTCCATAGCATACTGACTTGCTTTGTTTAAAAACTATAGATTATAAAGCCGATGGATGGATTGCTTTTGGGTGATGTCTGTTTTAGAGCAGCTTAGTCAGCAAGTGGAAATGCAGCCATTAATATCACTACAAAATGTGAAAGAAATTCCCTTTACAATTTAAAACAACCAGGTGAAGATAAAGCATCATAAGGAGTCACCGTCTCTCCTGGTTTACATAGTCATCTCATGGGTCTTCTGTTTCTCTTTTGGTTTGGTTGCAAGTGAAAGATTTCAGTGATTTCATCACTGTAGTAAAAATGTCATCTTTCTTAAGTTTAACCTCATCTTCCTCCTTTGCTTAAGTACCTCACTCAAAGACAAAGGTTACCTCAAGTTCTTTCTGACTTTTGACTTTTCTGCAGTTGTATGAGTATCCCTTTATAATACACTCAGCATTTCTCCTGTTTATTTGCTGTGTTTTACCTTCTCTATTTTCATTTATGTTGAAAAAGCAAACTGTAATCAAACATCTTCTTGATGCTACCTAGAAACCTAAGATTTTTCATATATTTTTAGACATCGTGCTATATTTGTCCATGCTACTTGTTCACAGTGTTCGTAGTTTGTGCTACAATTTGGCCCAGAGGAATTTTGGTTCTTTTGGTGTTGATATTTTAGTTAAATTACCACCATTGAAAAATGGAAATTTTACTAGTCACAATGGCACAGACTGGTGACCCTAGCTGTTTGAGAGCCTAAGACAGGCGATCATTTAAAGCCAGGAGCTGGCCAGGCTAGGTGGCACACATCTGTAATCCCAGCATCAGAGAGGCTAAGGCAGGCAAATTGAAAGTTCCATATGCAGTAGAAGGTCAGCCTTAGCTACAATAACAAAAACTAAAGGAAAAGGACAAAATAGTGTGATCCTTTGGGAAGGGAAGGAAGGTATGATTTTCTTATTAAAATCCAGTTGACTTTTCATGAAAAATTGGAGAACCCAGCAGTACTGGCTGACTAGAACAGAGATCTACTTGCCTTTGCCTCTCAAGAGGTATATGCCACCATGTCTTGGCAGTTTTTAAATCTTCAAACATTTTAATTAAAAAAAAAAATTCTGTTTCATTCTTCTCAACAAAGTCCCAAGTTTGAAAAGGGACTGGAGAAATGGCTCAGCAGTTAATAGCTTATAGTGCTCTTGCAGAGGACCTGAGCTCCATTCCCAGCACCCACATCAGATAGCTCACAACTGCCTGCAACCCCAATTCCAGGGGTCTGACACACTCTTATGGACTCCAAGGGCTCCTGTCCTCACATGTGCATAAACACTACACTCAGACATAACATATATATACATATAATTAAAGGCTTAAAATTTTTTTTAAGTTTCAAAGGAAAGACAAAATCATCATTTTTCTATAATATGAAATGTCCCAAGGTATGTATTTATATATGTTCCAGTGTAACTTATATAATGAACTTTTTAGGCAGATGATCTTATTAAAAAATACTTCATCTTCTAGCCCTGAGAATGTTGAAGCCATTTTCCTTCCTGGGAAAGTACAAGTTAAATGACTTTATCTTAACTTTTTTTGGAAAGAACACTCACCAGCTCCTGTTTTGGATTGCTGTGGCATTTATCTCATCTTCCTGGGATACCAGGTTATTTGAGGGTGTTTCAGGGGCCTATTTGGAAGGGTTGCACTTAAATCAGAATTACTCTTTGATTTCCTTTTATTCATAGGTACAGATAAAGGTTTGTCAAAAGTAGTAAATACTTTTCCTCTTGTGGACTCATTTTTGAAATGACAGCTAAACAGAAAGAGATTGTTTCAGTTGGCTTAAAAATGATTTTTTTTTTTAAATTTTTTTTTGTCTTTTCGAGATGGGATCTCCCTGTATTGCCAGCTGGCCTGGAACTCACTATGTAAACCAGGCTGGCCTGCCTTAAATAGGAATAGGCCTGTCTCTGCCCACCTATGTGCTGGGATTAAAGACGTGGTGAAGGCCTTTTTTTTCTTTCTTTTTTTTTTTTAACCCCTGTGTTAAAGCTTTCAGTCAGTAAAATGTGTTCATATTACAAATTTCCTATAGGTAAACACTGGAGTATATAGTAGTTACCTACAAAGAACATTTAGTTTTCTTAGGGAATGAAACTGTTATAGGAGGTCTTAGTACAGTCCTGCCATCTCTTGAGTTGTTAGAGTCATAGAAACTGAGCCATTTTAAAAGATATATCACTTTAAGGTTAAGGATATAGCTCAGTGGATAAAGTTTTTGCCTAATATATATAGGCCCTAGGTTCAATCTCTGCATCACATAAAGCAAGGTGTGATAATGAGCACCTGTAATGCCAGAGTTTTAAGAAATGAAGACAGAAAGATAAATTCAAGATCAGGGGCTGGAGAGATGGCTCAGAGGTTAAATGCACTGGCTGTTCTTGCAGAAAACCTGGGTTTGAATCCCAGCACCCACATAATGGCTAACAATCGTCATTAACTCCAGTTCCAAGGCATCCATTGCCCTCTTTGTCCTCTGAGGGCACTGCATGACACTCACATACATAAAATGAAGAAAAAAAAAAGTTGTTCCAGGTCATCCTCAACTACTTAGTAAGTTCAAGGCCAGGTTGGGATGCTTGAATCCTTCTCTCAAAAAAATAAGTAAAAGGGTAAGATGGCTCTTGGTACCAAGCCTACTTTCTTGAGTTCAGTTCCGGAAGCCTACTCACTTGGTAGAACTGACTCCTCAAAGCTGTCCTCAGCACATGTGCATATATCACACATGCACACATAAAATAATAGTAATAATAAATAAAACATTGTAAAAATATACTGTGCTAGCTCCCCGCACACACCCACACCCACTTGATTTGCAGTGTCCAAGGCACATGCAGGATTCACAAGCAGCGCAAACCTTCAGAAACACTATGTATGGACTTTCTTCATCCACACTTTGTCCCACCTTTCTTTTCTCTTGAAAATAGTGAACCTCTTAAGTAAAGACAAGTCCCCTGCATTCATCATCCATGGCAGATACCTGCATTGATCAGCAGACTATTATATATTATTCCTAAAGAGTTTAAATGAACTACACAGCACTCCATGCACCTTCCATTAATCTGATGGCAAATCCCTTCCTAAAATGCTCATTAACAAAGCCATAGAATCTTGAACCACTTATCAAACAATTACACAGTTTGTATTCAAGTGCTTGTCTTCTGACGCATTACCTACTTCATTACTTCATCTTTTTTCCAAGTAGAAAATTTTAAACCTGAAACTTCAAGATGAAACATAAGGAATACTCTTCAGGACATTAGGATAGGCAAGAACTTTTTGAACAGACCATCAGCATAGGAATTAGCCCCAAGTATCAACAAATAGGACTACATGAAATTGAAAGTTTCTACACAGCAAAGGAAACAGTTAGCAGAGTACATAGACAGCCAAAGAATAGTGTTGAACATCCCTAGTCAGGGAAATATGTTAAAACTACTTTGAGATACCACTTCATCCTATTCAGAATGGCTATCATCAAGACATCCAACAAGAAATGTTGAAGAGAATGTGGTGAAAGAGGAATTCATTGCTGGTGGGAATGCAAATTAGTACAGCCATTATGGAAATTGGCTTGGATATTCCTCAAAAGTTTTAAAATAAAGCTAACATATGATCCAACTGTCTCACTCCTGGCATATACCCAGAGAACTCCATCCATATCTTATGTTGGGGAGGTAAGCCAGGATCTCTCCATAGCCTTGGCTGTCCTGGAACTCACTATGTAGACCAGGCTGGACTATGTGCCTGCCTCTGCCTCCAGAGTGCTAGAATTAAAGATGTGAGATATGTACCACTTTGCCCTGCTAACTATGGGATAAGCAAAGCAGTTTCAAAATTAGTGGGTTTTTTTTTTTTTTTTTTGGTTTTTTGATTTTAGACTAGGTTTCCCTCTAGCCCCCGCTGGTCTGAAACTTGTTATGTAGACCAGGCAGGCTTTGAACTCACAGAGATCCATGTGCCTCTGCCTCCTGAGTGCTGGGACTAAAGATGTGTGCCTCAATGCCTGGCTTTTTTTTTCAGAATTAGTCTATATTTTAAAAACAAAATAACCACACTGGATTTTCTTTATATTCTACTTAGAATGACCCAGTTTGACTAAAAGAGGGAAAACTCTTTTACTGTTACTTAGATTTTAGCTGCTCTGTGTTGTCCTCCAATGTAATGACAGATTCTTTGTGAAGGATCAGATACTGAAAGAGGATACCTCATTGGGTGCAAAAATTTCTCAGGCTCTGATTTGGCCTGTTGAGTACAATTCCTCTGCATTAAGGACAGAATTTTCTTCTGGGCAAGTATCCATAGGATATTTTAAGACTCTTACTATTATCTTCTGATTACAGAGATAGTTGGCATATATTCAGTAGCAAGTGTGATTCTCTTTGTAATAATTCTTGTCAATAGCATAAGTAATCAAAATAGTTTTAAAGTTTTTATTATTTACTTTTTAAAAACATATTTAAAATGTAAATTCTGTTTAATTCTTTCCCCCAACCTCACTCTTGATTTTTTGAAACAGGATCTAATTATGTAGCCTTGGCTGGCTTGGAAATCAATAGTGATGGTAGAGCTTACCCTGAATTCACAGAGATGCCCCTGTCCCTGCCCCTGTCCCTGCCCCTGCCCCTGCCCCTGCCCCTGCCTCCTGAGTGCTGGAATTAAACACATGAGCCCAGCTCCCAGTCTCTTTCTAGATGAATGGCAGTTCTTACTCCAACCCCCTGGCAATCTTTCTACCTCATGTGGGTGCTGGTATTTTAGATGTCCACCACCACAGTTATCTCAAACCTTTTAAAAGATAGAACCTGCTGGAGAGTAATCTCTAGTATGTAGATACTAGATAGAAATTAGGGCATACTGAAATTATTATCTAAATAATTGTGTTCATTTTTTTGGTGGTACTAAATATTAAACCCAGGGGCTTATGCATGTTAAGCATTCAGTCTACTAGTGAGCTACACTCCTGTTTTCTTCTTTTCTTTCTTCTGTAATCTAGATTGAACACAGGATTTTTGAGTATGTATACATGGTTAGGCAAACAATAAAGTCCTGAGCTACATCTCCAGCCCCTGCTTTCTAATAAAATAAGTACCTATTTTTTTAGTAGTTACCAAGGGCCTTGAAGAACATGATGAGGGACAAAATACTTTTTCTTATATATAACATGGATGATTTTTTTTTTTTTTATCTTAAAAATGCTACATGTTGACAAATTTGTTGTAGTCATGCAGTCAGGAAGCCAAGAATAGCTGCACACTAATAGAGTAGAATTTATTGTTTATTCTTGGTCTTTTTTCACAATACTGTTTTTAAAACAAATAAAATATATAATTAAGTGAAATTTCTATTTATACTATATAAGCTATGATAATTATTCCAAAAGTTTAACTTCCATTTGATAGGAGGCTAAAATAAGTTTAGCTGGACTAGCTAAAAGAAGTAAGTGGCAGTAAAGCGTATTCAGTGACCCTCTTGTAGAACATTTTCCCGGAAGTGAGCTGTCTCTGTATGTGTAGCAGTAGCAGTGACACCGTCTTTATTTGTTTTAAATAGGTTGCTAGGTTTTTGAAAGCAGAAGATTGCACAATTGGTTGTGATTGGTTGAACCAGTGTTTCCTTAAACCACATAATGCTTAAAAAAAAACCACAAGACTTCCTCTAGTTTAAATGTAGATATCTTGGGGCTGGAGAGATGGCTCCATGGTTAAGAGCACTGGCTGCTCTTGGAGAGGACCTGGCTTCGGTTCCCAGCACTCACATGGCAGCTGACAACCATCCATAACTCATTCCAGGGGATCCAGCAGCCTCTTCTGAGCTCCACAGACATTGTTTGCAGAGTGTTCTTACATATATGCAGGCAAAGGACTCATATACATAAAATAAAGTTAAATAAAATTTTTAGATGGAATAAATGTAGATATCTTAAAAGTAAGTAAACAGAATATAAAGGTCTTTTTAATTCCCTCCACTGTTTTATGAAAAATCATTGCTTTGTCTCTTTGATTTTGAAATGTAAAATAATATTGCTTAAATTTATCCTGGTTTGGGCTGATAAAATGGCTCAGTGGGTAAAGATACTTGTAGCCAACCAAGTATGAGGACCTGAGTTTCATCAGAGTAGAAGGAGAGCACTGACTGACCTGCTAGCCTCTGTTCTCCACATGTGTGCTATGGTGCACATGCATACACACAAAGTAAAATAAATAAAAATGTAAAAGATAAGTATGTCCTGGTTTACATAAATATATTTAACTCTCATCTCCAGAAATTAAAAATTAAGTAGCATTCTTTCCCAGGAATGAGATGTAAAAGTCACCCCATCCTTACAGCATCTGAATCAGTGTCATGTGCACTGATTCAGGAGGTAGGCTGTGGACATAGAGCAGCTCACTAAAATGCCTGAGTACCAACCCAGCTGTCCACAGATATCCTGATGTTGTTTGAGGTCAGGTATTTTACTAAACACGTGCTTGATCATAACTTTTTTTTAATGTATGGTCTTTAGGAAAGACCTACTGACGGGACACAGATAATTACTAAAGTTTTTGGTCACTGTCAAGACTTGATTGAAGCTGAAAGTAAACAAAGGGGGCCAGAGAAATTTTTAAAAAAGAGGGGGAAAGGAAATAGAAAGTAAAGCCAACAGTGGTAGACATAGTACTGCTGTATATTGCTTCACGTGCCATTTAGGGGTCAGGGTTGAAGGATGCCTATACCTCTTAGGTATTTATTTTTCTTAATGGAACAAATACATGACTGTTTACAATTAATATATAGTTGATGATGATTACAATTAAAGTACATAACTTTTTTTATTCCTTTATTAGTCAATATTAAAATCTTTCCTGAAGAGAATATTTATATATTATACAAACAGTGATTCTTCTCATTTTATAGGCTGTTCTTCTATAAAAGAAACATCCCAGGATAGCTGGGTGTGGTGGCATACACCTTTAGTCCCAGCACTCAGACGGGAGAGGCAGATGAATCTCTGTGAGTTCAAGGCCAGCGATTCCAGCATGCTTCATCACCTTCTGGCCTGGGTTATGTTTGTGTGGTTTTGTTGTCTCTACTTCTATTAGACTGAAAAAAATTCAGAGTAGGAATAGCTTAATTTACCTGTTTGTTTCCAGTGGTGCTGGGGACCCATGGTAAATGCTCAGTGTGTCAGTTTAACTTAATTTGAATTTGATGTTGTCTTACAGACATCAACTAGTCAGGCTGTCTTCCGTCTCCAGTCCGGCATCTGCCATCTCTTCAGAGAAACTTTAATCAACAAAGGTTTTGTGGAAATTCAAACTCCTAAAATTATTTCAGGTATGTTTCAAAATATTTCCTGTAATTGAAACAAATTTAATTGGTTTTTCAATTATTCAAATATCTGTGTTTTCAAGGCCAGCCTGGTCTGCATAGCAAGTTCCAGGCCAGCCAGGACTGCATAATGAGACCTCTGTCACCAAAAAAAAGATGAAGAGTATCATTCAAGAGCCAGTGAGAGGGCAGTTAGAAAAATAAGAGTATCTTTTTTCCTTTTATTCATTTAATTTGTTTGTTACCTCAAGGTAGTGGATTTGATGGTTGCAGAAAAGGGAACATTTACATGAGGTTCTTGATTTTTCCGGAGGATTTTTGTTGTTGTTTTCTATTTGAATCAAAAATATGAACTGGGATCTGGAGAGGTGGCTCAGCCATGAAGAGCACTGGCTGCTCTTGCAGAAGACCCAGGTTTGGTTCCCCGCACCCACATTGTAGCTACCAACCATCCTTAACTCCAGTTCCAAGGGATCCAGTGCCCTCCTCTGGCCTCCTGAGGGCATTTACATTCATGAAGACAAAACACTCATAACACATAAAGCAAACACAAATTTTCTAAGTATAAATTGTTTCAGCTAAAAGTTTACACTGATAAACATACAGGTGATTATAATAATATAAATGTTTACATTTCAGCTGCCAGTGAAGGAGGAGCCAATGTTTTTACTGTATCATATTTTAAAAATAATGCCTACCTAGCTCAGTCTCCACAGTTGTATAAGCAGATGTGCATCTGTGCTGATTTTGAGAAGGTTTTCTGTATTGGACCAGGTAAGATTTTGTTAATATTGTTTATTAATTGTACAGTTGTGTTAATTTTTCATTAATTGTAGAGTAGTTATAATATTAGGAACACATAGAATATTCAGACATTTTGAAAACTTGAATCCTTTTATCTGCTGACTATACAAACACTAGACCTTAAGAGCTAGGGATGTGGCTCAATGATAGATCACTTGCCTCACATATATAAGGTTGTCAGTTCAGTTTCCAGCACTACAAAAGAAACAAAAGCCAAGAAAACAGTGAACTATCTAGGTAGAAATGAATCTGTGTGTGTGTGTGTGTGTGTGTGTGTGTGTGTGTGTGTGTGTGTGTGTGTTTTCAATAGTTTTTAAACCTTTAAGCACCATTTATGTGCGTAGACTCACAGGCAGATATTCTTGCTGAAGAAAACTTTTTTCTTGACAATATCTAATTTTAAAAATACAGTGTATTAGTCACTTTTCTGTTTCAGTGATAGAACACTGACCAAGGGAACATAAAAAAGGAAGAGTTTATTTAGCTTATGGTTCCAAAGGGGCAAAAGTCCATCATGGTGGGCAGGCATGGCGGCAAAGTGGCTGGAGCAGATGCAGAAGCTGAACACTCAGATCTTCAAGCAGGCAAGAAAGCAGAGTGTGACTGGAGATCCAGCAAGACTTAAGAACTCTCTAAGCCCACTCCCAGTGATGTGCTTCCTTCAGCATGGCCACACCATCCCAGACTTCCCAAAATGGCGCCACCAACTGGAGACAAAATGTCCAAATAGTTGGAGCTTTTTAGGGACATTCTCATTCAAACCACCACATGCATGCTTTGGGGCTAGAGAGATGCCTCACAGGGTAAGAGCACTGGCTGCTCTTGCAGCACCCACACAGTAGCTAATAACCATTTGTAACTCAAATACATGCTTTGAAAATATGCACCCTCTAATCTACACTTGAGTACATTGCTTATTATACCAAACTACAGTTAGACCAGAACTAGTATTTGGACTGTCCCTTCAGTGCAATGCCAGTATTCAAACAAATAATTACAGTCTTCCAATCTTCTGTCTTGTTCTTTATACCTTCTTACTACAGCAAGTTTACAGGGGCCTCTGTCCATGTTGCCAACAGGCGGTGTGTTCTATTTCCCTAGTACTATTCATACTGCTCTAAGTATTGGTATTATGCTACAGTCCATTAGAACCAAGAAATGTTTCATAGTTAACAGTGATAGCATAGTTTTTAAGGTGTATTTGCTAAAAGCCAAGTACAGAAATATAAACATGCATATTTTTATGAATCTAATTACAAGCAAAAAAAAATACTTTATTCTTGAAACTTACTAAGTTATTTTATATATACGTTTTGGTAGCTTAGTAAAGATAATTCTTACTAATAAAGGAATTAGCATGGTTGTTAAACGTTTTAACTTACTGAATCTGTCAAGCAGTTGTAGACCAAACATCTATTTCATGTATATTGTTTGTTTGGGGAGTTTTCATTTTTAATTTTTTTAGGGTTTTAAGGTGGGGTTGTTTGTTTTAGGGGTTTTGTTCATTTGTTTAGAGCTAGGGTCTCCTTGTAGCCCCAGCTGGCCTGGAACTTACTATGTAGACTAAGTTGGTCTCAGTCTCAGAGAGATCTATCTGCCTCTGCCTCTCTAGTGCTGTGATTGAGTGCATGCGCATTGCTCTGTGTATATATTCTTGCACTTGCTGCCACATACATAAAAAGAATTAGCCAGCACTTGTGAAACCCTAATGGGAATCTTGGTAAAATGTAAGTTGTAGGTAGATTTGGGATAAACCTGAGATTTAGCTCTCAGAAGCATCCAGCTAACTGCTAGTACTCCTGATATGCAGATCATTCTTTAAATGAAAGAGGAATAAACACTGTTACTGCCCCTGACACCAGATAAGCCATACTTACATAGAGTAGTCACAGTAAATAAGCAAATGAATTGCAAAAAAAAATCAAACTGGGTATGCTAGCCCTTCCTATAATCCCAGCACTCAAGAGGCTGAGACAGGAGAATCATCATGAATTCCAGAAAGCCAGGACTATGGAGTGAGACCTTGTCTGAAGAAAGAAGAATCAAATTGTGCTGACAATCAGCAGTAAGTGTAAGAAGATTGGGTTTGTTAGAGTAAACGAGGATTCAAACTAAAATGGACTTGAAGGAACTAGAGGGATATATAAACATTAGAGGGATATATAAACACTGAGGTGATAGTGTTCGAATAGAGGAAACTTGATGAGTAAAATGCATGGACCACCAGAGAAACAGAAATAAAATTGGTTACTGTTAAGAAATGGGAAGTACAGGCTAAGATTAAATTGTGAGAATATAAAGGTTTTAGACTTTTGTCATTTTATGTCTTACTACAATAGTCATTTGGGAGCCATTGTGAGTTTCTGAGCAGGAATGTGTTAAAGGAATATTAACGTGGTAGTGGAGTGAAAGATGAGCCGAGCTAGTCAGGAAGACTGTAAAGGAGGGCTGGTGTATAATGTTACCTCATTTATTCACAGCTTCGTTTTGCTTGAGTTGTATTTTAATAAAATGGAGACAAACTTACTATATTGGTCATAATTGAGTCTGTTTTTAATTATTGAGATGGTGCCTCAGGATCTTGCCATTCCCCAGGGGTTCTCATGAATCTCGTTTATCAATTTGCATTTGGTTCAGCGTTTCTATGTGACTTGGGAGTTTGTAATGAACTCACTGTCTAGGAGAATGCTGAAACAGATGGCTTATCAGAGGTCTCTGTCACTCTGTGAGGATGTGAAAATAGTACCACTTGAACACAGCCAAGTAGAAATTTGTATCAAATTCTCACTTACCTAAGACATAAAATACTGTTTTTCCTTTGCTAACTTACCAGTTTTCAGAGCTGAAGACTCCAATACCCACAGACATCTGACTGAATTTGTTGGTTTGGATATTGAAATGGCTTTCAGTTACCACTATCATGAAGTTGTAGAAGAAATTGCCAACACCTTGGTGCAAATATTCAAAGGGCTTCAAGAAAGGTGAAAAACATTTTATATATTTAGATGACTTTAATTTCAAATCAGTGTAGGTTCTTTTAGGTGTGTAGTAGGGTACAGGTGGGGAATGACACAAGGTCACTACATGTAAGCTGACCTCAAATTCCTGATTCCTCTTCCTGGGCCTCTCAAAGTGCTAGAATTACAGGCATATACCACCACACCCAGCGTGAAAATTTCTGTTGGGCATATTGCAATTAAATAATTTGACTATGATTATGTATTCCATAACGATAATTCTATTGATGGGACATGGTGGCCCTCAACTATAATCCCAGCATCCAGAGGCTGAAGCAGGAATGTCTAGAGTTCAAGACAAACCTTGCCTAAATCGCTAAAGAACCATGTCTCCAAAAACATACATTTTATATACCACATGGGTCCCATGAGATTATATAACCAAATAGTATCTTTACTGAATCTGTCCACATGTAAATTAAGCCTGTGTCAGGAATGGTTAATTTTTAAAGCTGTTACTTACATTAGGTGTTTAGTAAAGAAAGATTTTAGAATCTAGTAAACTGAAGGACTTTTTGCTTTGTTTGGGTATGGTGAGAAATATTAAATGTGATTTCAGTGTTCCAGAAAATTGAATTATGTGAGGTGTTCACTGTAGGTATACCCCCTGAGTGGCAAGTATCTTTTCCTTTAAATACCAAAATGATGTTTAATGGAAAAAATAGGAAAGAAAATGGACAGCAATTAAGTTGATGAAAAGAATGTCTTTACCTTTGTCCATCAGTTATACATGTATACTTCACTTGTTCAGTTAGCTAAAAAGTACTTAACTAACATTTAATAGCTATGAAGGTCCATCTTTAAGATTTTTATTTTAAGACCACTGCTGTTTATTGCTGTTGTTTGCTTGTTTCTTGTTGGTATTAAGGGGTGGCTTTTTGTTTCCTTGTTGGTTTGTTGGTTGGTTGGCTTGAGTCTCCTGTAGTTCAAGCTGACCTTGACCCTTACTATGTTGCCAGCAGAGAATGACGTTAAACTCCTGATCCTCCTGTCTCCGCATTCCAGTTGCTGGGATGTACTTCCATGTCCAAGAAGACTGCTAATTTTTTTAACATATATTTTTTATTGAATTTTTGTGCATTTCATACAAAATATCTTAATCATATTTACATATCCCTTTCCCTATCCAGGTGCCCCCATAGCCCACCCCACCAGATTTCATGCATTCTCTCATATATGTTAAGGCCTATTGAGAGTCAGGTTAGTATACCCAGATATCCCTTGGTACAAGTTCATCTAGTCAGCCTATCTAGAGTCACTCCCTTAGAGAAGATCTACTCTTCCTCACCCAACAGTAATCAGCTGCCAATAGGTCTTTGGCTAAGGTTGGAGCCTGATGCCTGTTTCCCATTTCTGGGCTGGGTTTTTGTCTGCTTGGGTTTGCATGGGTCTTGTGCATGTGACACCATTGCTGTAGGTTCATATGAGCAGGGTCCCAGGAGCCTGTAAGACTCTTTCTTTAGGTAGGGTCTCACTATGTAGCCTTGACTGGCCTGGAACTCACAGCCTCTGCCTTCCAAGTGCTAGGATTGAAGGCATGTGCTGCCACACCTGACCTAAGACCACTAATTTTTAGAGTTCACTGTTTTGCATTTGATATACTTCCTGATATTTTTAAGTTACAGTTTTTTAATTTAATTTATTCCATTGAAAACCTAATAAGCACATTAAAAAATGCAGAAATTAGAGTAACAAAAATACATTATATATGAAATTATCACAGAACTAACTTAAAAGTCTTTAGAGTATCCAAAATATTGCAGAATCAGTTAATGGTCTTACATAGAAGTACTGTATATAGCATATACACACTGGTTTCCAAACCTTCTCTGCCTTGATTTGTGCCTTTGAGTGAATTATATATTTTTATATATTATATTTTTAACCTTTGTCTTCTGAAACATGCTGATGGCGTTTATTTTAAACACCTCATTCAAATTTCCCTGGAACAACTAATGTTTCCTTATAAAACAAAATGTTTTTTAAGGCTGTAATGAAGAAACATGCCTTTCCTCATATTTTTCATATTTATAATTTAAGAAAGTTTCTAAAACCTTTACATAAAGACACTTTTCTCTAATTATGCGTGTTTGAAATGAATCAGGCTCTTTATCATGGCTTTTCATGTAGCTTTAGAAGCCTTTATTGCTGTTTTTGGTGTTGGGATTTTGAGTTTGGGGGGGCGGGGTTGTTTTCTTTTGTTGTTGTTTTTTTCCAGCAAATGTAAATGCTTGGCGTGGTGGTACACACCTTTGATCTTAACACGTAGGAGGCAGAGGCCAGTGGATCTGAGTGGGAGATCAGTCTGGTCTACATAGTGAGTTCCAGACCAGTCAGGACTATATTATGAGACCATTTCAAAAACCAAACAACAAAAAATAAAAACAGTAAATATAAGGCAACAGAAAGCCTTCTTTCTATATTTCATAAGTTATTTTGGGACTTTCTGTTTGTGTGTCTTGTAATTGGGTTACCAGGCTTGTGTCCTGTTCCTCTCATGTTTACATTGTTAGGTTTTATGTCTTAGCCAGATAATACATTGATGAAGAGCCATCAGTGAATCTTAAAGCATTGATAGACATGAGTGAGGGCACAGTGAAAGCAACAAGAGTCATTTCAAAATCAGTGACTAGACAAGTTGTGGCACACACCTGTAATCCCATAGAGGAATGTGTGTAAGAAGTATGGACACTAGGGCCTGTGAGATGGTAAAGGTACTTGCAGCCTGAGTTTGGTCCCTAAAACCCATGTAAAGATGAAAGAAAAGAACCAGTTCCACAAAGTTGTCCTTTGACCTCATATGCACTGTGGCACACCTGTGCACACTGGCACATACACACACATCATTTACAGGCACATATAAGTAAAATCATTTTTTCAAGTTTTTTTTTTTATTGTGTATATATATATATATATGTGTGTGTGTGTGTCTTTGTGCGGATATGTGCACATGTGGTTGCAGGTTCCTTGAAGTCCAGAAAAGGGTGTTATTACTTCCCCTGGATATGGAATTACGGTCAGTTATTAGCCTGTAGGTGCTGGGAATCAAACTCAAGCCCTCTGTAAGACGTACTCCTAAGTACCGAACCCTAAAATAATCTTTTAAATTAACATGGACATTAACCTATGAACCCCATGTATTCATCTGGTTTCAGCTATTGCTGATTCGTGACTAATTTTATTAGATTCATTTCCCTCACCCCATTATTTTGAAACTTGTCCCCACTATCATTTCATCCACAAATACTTTTGCAAATATATTCTTTTAATCTTAATATCTCTTAGCCAGGTATGGTGACATATGCTTGTAATCACAGCATCCAAGGTACTGAAACGAGGATTTTAAGTTTAAGGCCAGCCCATGCTACACATAGTTAGACTCTGTCTTATAAAAAAATCATCTTCCACAGCAGAAACTGAGTTTAGTACAGTTAACATTTGTCTCAGGCCTATTCTGTGCAGATTAAGCATTGTACCTTTATCAAAGTAGGTAAGAAATGGTGCTGCTTAAATGAACTTAAATAGCACAATGGGAATGAGAGAGATAAAGCAGATGCTCATTAGTGTGGTCTTCCTTGAGGCTAAAAAATGTTGTTAACAGATTAAAAAGTGAGATTTTTTTTAATGCCTCATAAAATGGATATTTTGTGTTTTTAACAATGTTAACTGATATACAAGTTGTAAATAAAAATGTTAATCCCGTAATTCTTCTGTGATTACAAAACAGAAGACCAAGAAGTGGTATTAAATATTTTAAGTACTTTAATTCTTAACAATTTAATAATGCTTTTCTTGGTATATACATTGATTTACGAACTGATTTTGTATATCACCACAGTGACCTCTTGTGGAAGAAACAGTTATCTCACATATTATTAACTAAACCATTCAACATACAGGTTTCAGACTGAAATTCAAACTGTGAATAAACAGTTCCCATGTGAGCCATTCAAGTTTTTGGAGCCAACTTTAAGACTGGAATATTGTGAAGCTTTGGCCATGCTTAGAGAAGCAGGAGTTGAAATGGGCGATGAGGAAGATTTAAGGTTTGTCTCTCTTGTTAACTTCAGTGTTTAGATTTACACTGTAAGAGTTAATATATTATTATTTTTTCACCTAACTGATAAATTTATATATATTGTAAGAGAAAAATGTTTAATATGGTTTGCCTAGGCTTTAATAATTTTGTTTATAAACTTTTCATTTTTCTTCTCCATTTTTATAACCCTTCAAACAATGTAAGGAGCCAGACCTGATGGCACAGGCCTGTACTCTGGGGGGGACTAAAGAAGGAGGATTGCAAGTTCAAAGCTCTGCCCAGGCTACAGAACAAGTTCTAAGCCAGCCTGAACTTAGGAAAACCCATCTGAAATGCATAAAAAGGGTATGGTGGTCATAGCTGAGTGGCAGAGCCTTAGGTAGCCTGTATCCGGCCCTAGGCTCAATTTCTGGTACTGTATAACAAAAAAAGAATGTAGAGTTTTACCTGTGATTTTTATTGTGTAATATGTTTCTTCTCTTTCAAAATCACTGAGATGACCAGAGCAAAGAACTGTCTAAATCAGCCTACAAAGGACTAGACATAAAAATATTAACATTTCAGGGCTGGAAAGATGGCTCAGCAGTTCAGAGCACTGGCTCTTCTTGTAGAAGACTTGGGTTCGAATCCCAGCACCCATATGGCAGCTAACAACTGTCTGTAACTCCAGCTCCAGGGGATCAGATACCTTCTTCTGACTTCTGTGGACATTGCATGCATGGGTGCACTTACATCCATTACAGGCAATACATGCATACATATAAAATAAAAATAATGAATAAAATATTTTTAAAAAAGAAAAAAATACTAACATCTCTAGGTGTTACCTGTGTATAGTATTTTGTTACCTAAATTCAGCTCATGTGCCTCATAATTTAGGAACAAATTGTGTGGTTTAATAAAGATTGAAAATTATTGACTGTATATTTTATTCAGAGGTTCCTTGTTAAAATAGGTAAATTGGGGGCTGGAGATATTACTCAAGTTAAAAGCTCTAACAGCTCTTACACATGGTAGCTAACAACCATCTGTAACTCCAGTTCTAGGGAATCTGACATTTTCTTCTGCCCTATTTAGGGCATTGCATGTGGTACAATTACATATATGCAGGCAAAACACTCATACATATGAATAAAAATAATAAGGGGACTGGAGAAGTGGCTTAGCAGTTAAGAGCACTGGCTGCTCTTGCAGTAGAATTGGGTTCAAGCCCAGTACCCTTATGGCAACTAACAACCATCCATAACTCCAGTTCCAGGGGATTCAACACCCTCTGCGGGCATTGCACAAAACAGGTACACTTAGACACATGTAGACAATATACTCATACACATAAAAATAAGTAAATTTTTAAAAAATAAAATAATGTCTTAAAAATTGATAATCATCACAACAATATGCAATATATATATGGAAGGGAAAGATGATCATTTTTAAGGGTTTTATTTTCATTTTTGTTTTTATAGAAACATACAGCATGCTAAACCCATTATCTATTTATTTAATAAAGAAAAAATATGATTTAGAGCATCCCTTACATTGTTAGATGACATTTTAAGGCAGACCACAAGTTTTGTAATTAGTTCAATTCAGACAATATTTCTTAAGTATTTTAGAAATTGTTCTTTTTTGAAAAAAATTTTTATTTTTAATGTATATGAGTGTATTACCGGCATGTATGTAAGGCATCCATGTCATGCAATGCCAGAGAAAGTTAGAAGATGTCAGATCCCCTGGAATTGAAGTTAACTAAACAGTTGTTAGCCACCATGTGGGTGCTAGGAACCAAACTCTGTCTTCTGCAAGAACAGCCAGTGTTCTTAACCTCTGAGCCATCTTTCCAGCCCCAAAATGTTCTTAAATAATATAGAAGCTAAAGAAGATTCCTCTTGACCACAAAAATTTAATTTGTTTATGTAAATATCATTACCTTTAAAGACTTGGGTATACTGGTTTTCATATTACAAACATTTGTGAATAGTACCAAGGAGTAGACTATTAAATGGCAAAATCCTCACATGCTGGCGTGGTGGATTTTATTATACATAATTGTGGTAGAGTATTGCACTTGTGTTGTTTCTGGATCAGTGGATTGCTAAGCTCTGTTTGATTTTAAACTTTAGAGCAGTATCACTGCAGGAGGTGTATTAATAAATGGCTTTCTGAAGTGCTTTTCCTAAAAAGGATAGCTGACAATATTGGGGTCTAAGTTTTTATCCTTTGAGAACTTCAAATAGAAAGGGGCCTTATTAACTGAAAAGTTCTTTTTAAGGGTCTAGAAAGATGACTCAGTGGTTAAGAGCACTGGCTCTTCCTGCAGAGGACCTGGGTTCAATTCCCAGCACCCACATGGTAACTAACAACTGTCTATAATGCCAGTTCTAGGGTATTCAACTCCCTTCTCTGACCCCTCAGGCCTTGCACACCATAGGTACACTTACACATGCAGACAATACATTTATACATATAAAATAAAAAAATGAAAAAGTTCTTTTAAGTTGCTGTTTAATGGGAATTGGGGAGATGGTTCAGTTGTTGAGTTTGCTATTCTTCCAGAGATTTGTGTTTGGTTCCCAACAGCTTACACTGGGCAGCTCACAGCTGCCTGTAATTCCAGCTTCTAGCCTCTGTGGGTCCCTATACTCACTCCTACATACCCACATACAGACACACATAGACTTAATAAAAAATAACTTGAGAGATTGCTTGGTGGTTAAGAGGGAGTACTGCTGTTCCAGAGGACCAGGGTTCAGTTCCCAGTACCCATATCAGGTGGCTTACAGCAGCCTGTCACTCCAGTTCCAGGGAATCCAACACTTCTGACCTCTACAAAGGTACATACATACACATAATTAAAAATAAAATAAAATTTTTTAAATAAATTTAGTGCTGAAAAGATAGCTCAGTGCTTAAGAGCACTTGCTGTTCTTACAGAAGAACCAGGTTCAGTTCCCAGCCCCCACATGGCAGTTCCAAACCATCTATGTAACTCCAGTTGCAGAAGATCCAACACTCTCTTGTGACCTACAGACACTGCACACACATGATACACATACATACATGCAAGCAAAACACTAATACACATAGAATAAAAATAAATCTTGTCAGGTGGAGAAACACATGCAGGAGACAGAAGCAGGTAAATCTCTGGGATGGAGGTCAGCCTGATCTACATAGTAAGTTCAGGCCAGCTGGGGCTACAAGGAAACCTTGTCTCAAAATAAATAAATAAATAAGTCTTAAAAATATAAATGCATTTTTAAGTTGCTGTTTGATCCTCAAACACTGGTTTTATGCTTCTTTTTCAGTACACCAAATGAAAAACTGTTGGGTCGATTGGTGAAGGAGAAGGTAGGACCTTAAAAAAAATTTTTTTTTTTTAATTACTGTTAGGTATATAACATGTGGGGAGAGGAGTGGGGTACACATGGGTTTTGGGGTTTTAACTCAGGTCTCCACTGAGTTAAATGACGACAGGTTACCACTGTGTCGTCTTGCCAGCCCTGAGGTAAAAACTCTTGAATATACTGGATCTTTTTCTTTTTTTCCCCTGTATCTGAAATGTACCATCTCATGAGACAACAGTAACAGAATAGTCTGGCATCTTCCTACAGTGTTATGCTTCCAGAATAAATAAAAGAGAACTAAGTTTCTGTCCTTAGAAAAAGGAAACACTATTCAGACAAACTGACCCAGAAGTTTAATTAATTCAGTATTTAATATTTGTACTGATATGTCTCTAAAACGAACTTCAGATTAGTTAGAAAGGGCCCTAAAATTATTTGCAATCATTTTTAAAAGATTTTACCTGTGCACTCTTCTTATTTTCTAAAACTAAAACCCTAAAAAGGATAGAGGTTAAACTTAAAAACAAAATTAAGATAATTATTCAGTATAATTCAAAAACTCCTTGAGCTCTTCCTGCTGCTTATACTTGAAATAGTTAAACTGATTGGAGAAATCAGCTATTTATTTTTTAATGTTTTATTGCATTTTTTCCATTTTCATACAATATAATTTGATAATATTTAGATCCCCCACTTATGTGCACCTCCTTTTATTACTCCCTGCCTATTTCATGTAATCTCATATAATATACCCGATAGAGTGATTTGTCCCCAAATATCCTGCAGTGTGGGTCCAACCACATGAGGCTGATTAACCTACCAAGAGTCCCATCTGTATAAAGGACTGTCTCTCCCCTCCCAACAGCCATCAGTTGCCAAAAGTTCCTTAGATTGGGTTGGGATTTTTTTACCCATGTCTGTGCTGGAATTTGATCTAGTTTAAGCTTGTGTGGGACTTATGTATGCTGTCACATTACTATGAGTTCATATAAGTGACTGGGTATCTGGAGAACACTTTCCCTTTGGTCATCTACCACCTCTGACTCTTAAAATCATTCCACCCCCTCTTCTGTAAGGGCCCCTGAGCTTTGGAAGGCAGAAGCTTGAAATAGGTGTCCTACTGAGGGATAAGCACTCTACAACCTTATGTTCTGTGCACATTGGCCGGTTGTGGGTTTCTGTGTTAATCACCATCTGCTGTATAAGAAATCTTTTCTAGTGAGAATTGACAGATAGAGCCATTTTATGTGTAGAGATTGCATTAAAGATGTATTACTTCGAGCTAAGCATCTCACAGACACTTATTCTCTGTGTTTGACCAGTTGTGAAACTCTGTAATAGTCTCCATCTGTTGCAAAAAGAAGCTTCTTTGATAAGTGGTAAAAGGTACACTTGTTTGTAAATAAGAGGATGCATATTTAGAATACTGTGAGAAAGTACATTGGTCTAGGGATGTGGGAAAAGTAGGTTTTTCTCTATGATCTATGATTTCTCCAGCTATGTGTATTTGGCTTCGTTTATAGTACTACACATTAGTTCCCTCCCATTGAGTAGGCCTTAATTCCAATTAGACAACTGTTGATTACCTCCAGGATAAAAATGTCACTACTGCACTGATAGAGATAGTTTACTGGGCTAGTCATTGTTGTTTACAACTGGGTAGGACCATTGATTTTTCTCCCTTGGCATCTTGCATCATGGGAGCTAGTCTTCAGGGAGGAGGCTTCCAGGTCAGTTCCAGTTCAATTGCATCAAGGACTATAGCAATAGCCTATGTTATTTTGGGGAAGTCTCTTGAACAACCCTGACCAACAATCAAAGAAAAGTTTCTTCTGCCTAGCACTGTGTTTTTTGTTATATAGCCTTCATCTATGCACATGTACTCCTGTGTATATTGTGTGTGTATTTTTCAGTAGGACTTTGAATTAATACATTTCTCTCTGGTTTTTCATACAATCTAAGTGTTACTTATCTCTCCTCTTATTCCCCCTGTGTAACTCCCCCTCCCTCCTCCCAAGTTAAAGTAACCCCTTTACCTCCTTGTTAAGACCTGTCTCCTATTAACCCCCTCTTCTCAAAGCTCCTTCTTCCCCTTCACCCCCATGTTTCCTTTCCATTTTCCTGGCTCCTATGGTGACCTTCCATCTATCCATTTGCCTTGAAATTTCATGATTTTTTTCTTTACTGCTGAGTAGAACTCCAGTTTGTAAATGTACCACATTTTCATTATCCCTTTGTTGGTTGAGGGACCAACAAGGTTTCTTCTTAGGTATTATAAAATGAACAGATAAGTCCTTTGGATACCAAGAAGTGGTAGAACTGGATCATATAGTAGATTTAGTTTTAGTTTTCTAAGAGGCCTCCATGCTGATTTCCACTGTGGGTGCACTACTTTTTAACCCCACCAGCAGTGAATGAGGGTTTCCCTTTCCCCACCTCCACACCCAGCATTTGGTGTCATTTGTACTTTTGATCTTAGCCATTTGTTTTTGTTATTTTGTTGTTCTTTGGTTTTTGGTTTTATAACAGATTCATTTTAAAGGGCAAAACACAGTTTAAATAAAGTCCAACAGAGATGCAGCCAGTCAACAATGTCACCATGTGTTCTCTCTCCCAGACACTCATCAGTGTTCTCTTGAGTCCTCTCCAAGAGGAAAAAGGCTCTGATACTTTATTCATATACATCCTTCTTATCTGCAGTGTAATTCTTTGCATCTATAGCAGGTTTTTCAAACCCAAAGTCATCTTCCATGGCTATAATAATGTCCATTTGTTCCAAACTGTCCAAGCCCAGGACCTCCATAAAATATGAATTTACTGAGAGTTTTTCTGGGTCAGTCTTGTAGTTTCAAGACATACAGAACTCAGTCCTTGATTCCCTCTAAGGTCAAAGCAGGATCGACACTATACTGCTGGTAGAAATATGAGGCCTTCTCTGGCACCTGTGAGAGCATCAAGGCTGACTACAGAGCTCCAGGCCTCATCCAGGTCCTCACAGGCAGAGTGGTGCTGAGTGGCAGGGCCAGGGTGAGCATGAGAAGCTGGGGCAGGCAGATGTCTGTGAATTCAAGGCCAGGCAGGACTACAGGGAGACCCTGTCTCAAAAAAGAGAGCAAGAGAGAAAAATTTTTTAATAATAAGTAAAAAGAAAATGTATTCTTAAATACTTTTAGTTCCTCCTCTTCTCACATCCAAGGCCAATGGACAGGTGGAGAGGGGCGTAGGACTTTCCCAGCTCCTCGTCTTTCCATGCAAGGTGGTCCTGGGTGATACCACTGGGTCTGGGAGGAGTGTATGTCCATAGCTCATTAGGCTTTTCCCTCAGAGAATCAATTTACTCTACAGTCTTGAAATCCTGTAGTGCTGTTTTTATGAAATTAGGTGTACCCAAGTTTGGTACATCTATGTTCATGATTGTAATGACTTCTTGGTCAGTTGTTCCCTTGTTCAGAATGAAGTGACCTTCTTTATCTCTTTTAATTAATTTTAATATAAAGTCTATTCTGTCTGATATTACAGTTGCAATGCCTACTTGTTTCTTAGTATCATTTGCTTGGGATGTTTTTTCCCCATCTTTTCACCCTAAGATTGTGCCTTAAAGGTGAGATGAGTTTATTGTACACAACAAAAAGATGGATTTTTGTCTTCTTGACTGGGGAGTTGAGACCATTGATATTTAACCTTACTATTGAAAGGTGTGGATTGGTTACTGTCATTTTGTTTTTTGTTTGTATTGTTTGTCCTGTTTGGTGTTTTCATAATTTTACCTTTGTTTTCTTTCTGTAGCCTCTTAGATAAAGTCATTCTTTTCTTCAGCCTATGTGTATCATCGAAGACTGTTCTTTCCCCTTCAATTATGATAAACAGTTTCGCTGGGTAAAGTATTCTGGGCTGACATCTATGATCATTTCGAATTTGGAATACTTTGCTTCAGACTCTTGGCTTTAATAGCTTATATTGAAAAATTGGCTGTAATTCTGATGGATTCTCTTATATGTAACTTGTTGGTTTTCTCTTGTAGCTTTCATTATTCTTACTTTGTTCTGTACATTTAGTGTTTTTATTACAATAAACCATGGGAGCTTCTGTTTTGGTCCTATCTAGTTGGTGCTCTGTGTGTTTATTGTATGATTATGTCTTTCCTTAATTGGGGAAATTTTCTTCTTCTATAATCTTGTTGAAGATCTAGTAAGTGCCATTGTTCTGAGATTCTTTTCCTTCTTCTATGCCTGTGATGAGTAGATTTGGTCTTTTCATGGTGTCCTATATGTCCTGCATATTCCATTCCTATGGGTTGGTTTTTTTTTTTTAATTTTTCATATTCTTTGCTTGGATAGTCTTTGCTTGAGGAGTACAGTATCATCTAGTCTCAATATTGTTTTCCATTTCATGCATTCTGTTGGTGAGGCTTTTTCCTGTCATTTCAAATTAGCTTGTTGAGTTTTCCAATTACATCTTCATTTCAGCCTGAGTTTTCTTCAATATTTCTGTCTCTTTCTCTTTTCAAATCCCTAATTGTCTTTGTCATTATTTTCATCTATATGTTTATATTTTCTTGAGCTTCAGTCAGGAGTTTATCCCTACCCTCTTTGTGTTCTTTGTGTGTTCCTTAAATATATTGGATTTTGCGACTGAAGAGATGGCTCAGAGATTGAGCACTGGCTGCTCTTGCAGAGGACCCAGGTTCAATTTCCAGCACCCGCATGGCAACTAACTCCAGCTCCAAGGGATCCAACAGAAATATGTTGCATTTTTTGATCATGTTTATGATTTGGTGTTCTGGGGTTTCTTTAAGTAGTTCTCAGTGTAGAACACTTCTGTAGAACTGGTGAGATTTGATGCGGACATAGCATCTTGGTTTTCATATTATTTGTGTCTTTTCGCTGTGGCCTGGACACATGAAATTCTAGCCTGCATTTGTTGAGTTGAAGTCTGATTCATTTTATATTGTTGATGTAGCTTGGTTGCTTTCTGATCAGGTATGAAATTAGTTGGTCTGTGCTTCAGGTTTTCTCTTTTGATTTTTTTTTATTGAAGGGACTGGATGGTTCCAGGCAGGCTAGTCAGGAGCTCTCCAGCAGGATAAAAAGATCTTAGGTCCAAGTCGGGGTGATGGGAATCACCTGGGCTGGTTCTAACTAGCTAAGCAGAGAAGATGTAAGCCATGGAGCAGTGGAACTGGGCCTGGTCCCCAAGCAGGGGAATGGTGACCTCATAGCCCAGCATGGTGGGATGTGGCTAACTCACCCAGCTAGTCATGAAAATTTGACCGTTACTGAAACCTGACAATAATAAATTTGTGTCTTGAAAATGCTGTTTCCAAAGTGTCCATTTGTCTATCACTACTCTAGTCGCAGCAAAAAGGAAGTTAAAAAACTGTTGAAACATAATTTCTTTTCAACTAAGTCTCTCATAGTAACTATTCTGATAATTCTCTAACAATTTCATGTTAATAGTATTGATTTTGATTGTAGTTTCCATTTTAAGAAAATTAAATTTTATTTACCTATCTAAACAGAAAATTAAATTGTTGAGAAAAGCCAAAGGGTTTTAGTATTAATATAGTTTTTCACAAAATATTCTATAGATTTAGTGGTTCCTGGAAAACCTGAAGAGACTTTGAATGGTGTAACAAAACAATTAATGTAAAACTTCTGAATGACTAGACAAACCAGAAAAACAAAGAAAATGAGTGAAAATCAAAGATGTCTGTTACACTTTTAGTTTGTAATAATATTCCCTTTATTATATAAACGAGATTATATACTGACAGAAATGAATATTTGAGCTATGCATGAATAGTAAACAATTCTCAAAATAAGACTCAGGAAGAATTTATAATGTGACTACCTGCATGTTATAAATGAGCCCTTGAACTTTAAGTTTTTATTATTACTCTATGTATGCATACATAGGTGTGCCACAGTACACCTATAGAAGTCAGAAAACTAGTCTGTGAAGTTGGTTCACTTTGCAACCTTTACATAGGTTCTGGGGACAAACTTGTATCCTGCTGAGCTATCTTGCGCACCCTAGGTGACTCTTTAAAAAAGCAAGAGGCTGTGTAGTCCTGCAATTATAGCAGTTTTGTAAGATAAAAAATAATATTTTTAAAAATTAGAAAAGTTAGCCTTTTTACTTTTAAATGTATTTTAATTATGTTTTGTTCTTTTTGTAGTATGATACAGACTTTTATGTTCTTGATAAATATCCATTGGCTGTAAGACCTTTCTATACCATGCCTGACCCAAGAAATCCTGTGAGTAATTTGATCTCAAATCACTTTTCTGGGGGATGGAAGGGAACTTTATAGTAACCTCATTTGAATGTTCTAACAGAGTAGTTCTGAGAACCTGCATTAAAATCATGTTCCCAGGACATTTTCTCTAAAGATGTACTTGGGGTGGGAGTAATGATAAATAATACAAAACATGTTAACTTTAGCAAGTCAAATTACCTTGACTTTTAAACTGGTAGTTTTGATTGTGTTTTAGGAGTTAATAATCCAGAAGGCTTGTGGTTTTTTGCTATTTTCCATTGCAGTGGTTCCCAGACCTTAGAATGCATAAACCACCTAAAGGGCTTTTTAACACTCTACCCTCATTGTTTCTGGTCAGGTCTGGAGGAGGGTTTGGAAGTTAGCATTTGTAACAAGTTACCAGCAATGTTAAAGGTACCAGTCTGGGAATCAGACCCATTATTTATTTGAAAGTTAAATACTATCAAATGCCTGATAGGGAATAAGCATTTGTTAATTGAGTTTCAATTGAACTTTCCTTAAAAGAATTTTTTTTAAATAAAGTTTTCACAGTGGTATTGGCTAGGCCTTGAATTCAGAGAAATCTGTCTGCTTCTGCTTCCTCCCAACCCCCGCCCCAGGCACTCCACCCCCACCTCCAGTGCTGAGATTAAAGGCATGTTCAACCACACATAAGTTGGAATAAAATCAGCAGTTCTTTAGATGTGGTGCTCTGGGAGATAAGTAGAAGGTGAACCGAGTCTGATACTGGGAAGAAAGAAACTATTCAGCCCTTGGCCACTCTACCATAAAGAGATTATGGCAAATTGTATTCTTTGGAGGTTCCAGCCTTAACCTTAGGAAAAATGAACTTGCTCTTCATGCAACATAGATTTTCCTCCCCACATGCTTGGAATGGACAGTGTAATAGCATAATACCTGAAGAATGGCGGAGCTTCATTTGGGTTTTTACTGGTTTTGTTTTTATTTTCTCCAGAAACAGTCCAACTCATATGATATGTTCATGAGAGGAGAAGAAATATTGTCTGGAGCTCAAAGAATACATGATCCTCAGCTGCTAACAGAGAGAGCCTTACATCATGGAATTGGTAAACAATTTTAAATACTTAGGACAGTGTCATTTCTGAAAATAACACATTGTAAACATAAAGACTTCTCAGAAAATCTTTGTTTTTTCAAATCTTAATTATAGTAATTGCTTTTGTAATTTCTACACCAAGGTGATAAATTATGTTTTGTTTTCGTAGATTTGGAAAAAATCAAAGCTTACATTGATTCCTTCCGCTTTGGAGCTCCTCCTCATGCTGGTGGAGGCATTGGTAATACTCCTATTACTTATAAATAATTTTATGAATGCTAAGTAAAATACAAATTTATGGGCATAGTGTTTTCTTCCAGTGGTTGTATACAAAATTGATATATCACTAAAAGAGTAAAATTAGACCCTTACCTAACTCCAAATAAGAAATTAACTCAAAATTAGGCTGTCGAGATGGCTAAGAGGTTAAGAGCACTTGTTGCTTTTCTAGAGGATCTGAACTCAGCTTCTAGCACCCACATCAGGCAGCACACAGCCACCTATAACTCCAATTTCAAGGGATCTGCCTTTGCCTTCTAGCCTCTGTAAGCACCCAAACCAACGTACACAGATACCGACCTGAACTTAACACACATACATAAATAACAAATGTGGGGAAAAAATTTAACTCAAAATGGATCAGAGGCTTAAACAAAAGAGAAAACAGGGCAAACGCATCAGAACATGAGATTTGGCAGTGGTTTCTTAGATATGATACCTAATGTACACATAACACAATAATAGATAGCCAAGTTGGGTTAGGAAAAGTTTTAAATTCTGTGCATCAAAAGACAATTACCACCTGGTGCAGTATCACAGCTCTTTGTGAGATCCAGGCCAACTGGGGCTATAGGATGGTCTTGTCTCAAAAATAAAAACAAAGGGCTGGAGAGATGGCTCAGTGGTTAAGAGCACTAGCTGATTTTGCAGAGAACGACCCAAGTTCAAATCCCAGCACCCACATGGTGGCTAACAACCATTCATAACTCTAGTTCCAAGGGATCCCATACCCTCTTCTGATGTCCTCCGACATTGCACAACACAGGTGCACCTACCTACATTGCAGTCACTATAGTCATACACATAAAATAAAAATTTTTTAAAGAGAAAATTCTTCCAACCAATTTGTTTAGTTGAGCAGAACATAATTAAATTGCAAAGTTGGCAACTCCCAAACCCACCCAGCAGTACATTCAGATAGTGCTATAGAGAAATAGCTGAGGCAGGAGGATTGCTGTGAGTTGGAGACCAGTCTAAGCTATATAGCAAAACTGTCTCAAAAAACCCAGAAACAAACAACAAAACCAGAAGTGAGACCTAGAGAACAAGAACGCCTGAGGAATTCCAGCCAGCCACTGGTGCACCGCAGAGCGACATGGGTTCTCCAAGGAAACTCTCTACAGCACTTAGCTCAACTGCTATGAATCCTTACAGTGTGTAATCACATGCTTCTAGGAGACTCGGTGAGGGAAGGGGCTGCATCTGTTCTTGTCAGGAGATCCCTGACTCCCACACAGTGACATCCAAGTAGCACATACCTCCAATCCCAGCACTCAGGAGGCAGAGGATCTCTCTAGGCCAACCTGGTCTACATAGTGAGTTCTAGCTGGGGCTACAGAGAAACCCTGTCTCAAAACCATGATGCAGAGATGATCAGTCTCAATCAGTTTATATCATTGCTTGGTATTTCACAGTCAGGACACATCCTTGAAAGCTGGACAGTTGTTTTTTCTTAGAACAAGTTCTAACAGCCTGTCTGAATCAACAGGAAATGAGAAAAATGACCAATGCTTTGGTAGGAATCACATTTATTAAAAAAATAAAATATTAAAAATTAAAACAAAGAAACAGTTATCTGCTTAGCATATACAAGGCTCTGGGTTTGGCTCCTAGCACTTACTTTGGAACTCACTAGGCTGCTTAATCTCACAGAGATCCACGCTTCTCTGTCAAGTGCTGAGTTCTCGGATTAAAGCCGTGTGCCACCACACTCAGCCTATTTGCTTTCTTCACATAGACCCCGAGTTTCATCTCTAGTACCAACAAAAACAAAAAGGAAGAGAAGAAACAATAATCAGTAAAGAAGCATTCCATATAACGGGAACAGGTATTTCTATGTCTGACGAAAGATGAATATACATAATGTAAACAACTCAAGTTCAAAATGGACAAAGAACTTGAGCAGACATTTCTCCAAAAGATGTACAAATGGACAGTGAGCCCATGAACAAATGCTGGGCATCACCAGTCATTAGTGAAACATGTTAAGATGGCTCCTACCTTTTTATAAAAAAGAAAAGTGTTGGAAAGAATGTAGTGAATTGATATCCCACCCCTATGGAAAACAGGATGGTGGCTCCTTGAAAGGATGAAGATTTACCCTATGATCTATTATTGGTCCACTTCTGTGTATACACCCAGAAGATAGAATTACCAAATTATCAGGGATTGGCTTCTGTGTACATTAGCCAAAAGAATTGAAAATTGTATGTTAAAGAAATATTTGTGTGCACATGTTCATAGTGGTGTTCCCAATGGCTGAGACATGGAGCATATAACAGCCATCATGGGTAAATGACTAAGCAGAATGTGATAAAAGTTTAGGATCCCTTTTCTAGCATCTTCAGGATCAGAAGTTTTTCACATTTTGTAGTTCTTGGATTTTTTTAATATTTTCACAGACCTTTACCATGGAGCATATTGAGTAGGTTGGTTTGAATTTGTTTTTTGTGTTTTTGAGACAGGGTCTCCCTGTAGCCACAGCTGGCCTGGAACTCACTTTATAGTCCAGGCCAGCCTGCATCTCATAGAGATCTGCCTGCCTCTTGCCTCTCAAGTGCTTCGATTAAAGGCCTGCATTACCACGCCCAGTTCCATATTAAATTTTTTCAATAAAGATGTTCAACTATATTATAGTCAAACTTACAAGGGAAGAAGGCTATTCTGACATGTATTATGGATGAACTATGAAGCCATTTTGCCAAATCAAGCAAGCCCTTTGCTGAAGGGCAAATTCTGCATGTATGATTGTACTTATATGAGGTATTTTAGAGTAGTTGATTCAAAAGCAGAGAATAGAATGTAGATTGCCTAAGGCTGGAGGAGGAGAAAATGGTGAATTAATGTTTAATGGGTATAAAGTCTCAGTTTTATAAAACAAATGTTATGTTCTACCAAAAATCTATTAGAAGGTTTTCAGAAAATGGACTATTTTTTTATCCACAGGGTTGGAACGGGTGACAATGCTGTTTTTAGGGCTGCATAATGTTCGCCAGACCTCGATGTTCCCTCGTGACCCCAAGCGACTCACACCTTAAAGCCACACTTTTTATTCCTTCCAATAACCTGCTATTGATCAAGTTGTAACTGATCTTATATGCAATAGAATAAATGTCTTACTAACATGCCCCGGTTATTTTCATTAATTCAGTATGTTAATTTAAAAAAATTGTAACTTCAGATGTGCTTCAGTAGAAAGTACTTGAACATTTTAATGAGACTTTCCTATGATTATGTTAAAATTCATATTCCATTACTATGGTAAATGTTAAGAATTTTAAAGTTAAAATTGTATAAATTTTTCTTTTCTATATTATAGTGGTCATATTAACATCCTAAATTTTCGATATTTGAACTTTTTTTTACTCTTGACATTGAAATAAGAACAAATGGAGAAACAGTTGAGATTTTAACATGTATGAAGTTGATATGTCATGGAAAGTTAAGTATAAGTTCTTAGATACTTGAAGAAATCACGTGAAGCCTGTAAGAACACTGCCTAGAAACAGTAATGCTGTATGAAATTTAAATTCTGAAGCTGAATTTCAATAAAAAACTTAAAGCTAATTATACTTTGTGTGACTTTTTGCCGATCTGATTTTATAACTGGTTCTTGGCATTTGTGCTTTAGAAAAATAAAAAGTAGACAACTGGGGTTGGAAAGATGACCCAGATAAGATTACTTGATTGTTGCTCTTGCAGAGGATTCAGATTCAGTTCCTAGCACCCACATGATGACTAACAGCTGTCTGGAACTCCAGTTTCAGGGGATCCAGTGCTCTCTTCTTACTTTCACAAGCATTTCACACACACATGATAGCACTTACAGCCATGCAGACAAAACACTCATACACATAAATTGTAAACAGTAAATCAAAAGAACCTTAAAATTTTTAAATATTTTTTTAAGTAGGCAACTGGTGGTGTTATGTAAATGTTTAACATGAAAACTGATGCTGAGCTAGGATATGGCAGCATATGCCTATGATCCTAGCAATAACGAGGTCTAGGCAGAATAGTCAGCAGTTCAAGATCATCCTCAGCTACATAAGACACTGTCTCAAAAAAAGAAAAAGGGGCCTAGAGGGAACTCAGCAGTTAAGAGCTCATAATGCCCAGGACTCAAGTTCAGTTCCAGCATCCATGATGAACAGCTCACAAACACCCTGTAACTCCAGCTACAGGGGACCTAACACCTCCAGCATCCATAGGCACCTGCACTCACATGTATATACATATGATTAAAGATACAATCTTTTAAAAAATGGGGTAGAACCCATAAAAATAGGCACAAAATATACATTAGTGCCAAAAGAGAATATCCACCACGAAGAAGCACTGGCAGACACCATGACCTGGCCTGTCATCAGTCACTTTATACCGAGCACAACTGACTCATAGAATAGCCAGGTGATAGGATGGAGACGTGGGCCAACATGAGAGTTACTCACAGCTGAGCTAACCACTGTCACTGCCCAATGTCCTGTCTGCCCGCAAGAATTAATGCTGTCTACTGTGGCACTATCCCTAGAAATCAAACATTCATTCATTTTTTTAGAAATTTGAAGTCCGGATACTTCCAACCTGGAAAAGGCAGCAATTGCTTCTTTGACACTCAACACATGTTCCAGTTTTAGGTTTTCCTTTCCTTCCTGCAAAGCTTGATCTAGAGACAACCTTGGATGTTGTTGCCCAGGGACATTGTCTACTTTATTTTGAGATAGGATCTCTTAACTTAGCCTGGAGCTTGATAAGTTGTCTGTTCATTGAGCTCCAGGGGTCTGCCTGTATCTGCCTCCCCAGCACTGGAATTACAGGCACACACTACCATGTTCAGATTATTTACATGGGTTCTGGAGATCAAAATCAGATCCTCATACTTGCATACTAGCTGAGCCTTCTCCCCAGCCCCAAACAGGGATTCTTGAAGGTACCTTGCCTGCAGTGACTCAGTACCCAGGACTTCTCACTCGTCCTTATTTCTCACCCTCTCCATCTCAGGGTACACAAAACTACCAGAGCATAATGGAATCAGAGATTTCTCTGGTTTTAGACCTCTACTCCTCCCACTGTAATGAGTGATCAAAGGCTTTATTTAGGCTTTGGCAGGATGCCTTTGTGCCATATATATACCTGAGCAACCAATTTAGAATGCATAGTCACCATTAAGTACAATACAAGGTCCCTGTATACAGAGGTAGAAAGAGTAGGCTCTGTACATCATCTCTTAGAATGAGTGGTCCAACTGAGAAATTTGTTCTTCCTACTGCTACAACTGTGGATCTAGATGTCTAGGTTCCCAAAGAGTTAATACTTAGGAAATACAGCAAGAACCCCTGGAAATAGTGAAGCGACAGCTGCTGCTCTGCCTCTTCAGGCTCCTCAGGCCAGAAACCATTAGTCAAGGGCTAGGATTGCAGCTCAATTGGTAAAGTGCTTGTCTAGCTTATACAAAGCCCTGAGTTTGAGCCTAGCACTGCATAAATTAGGTGCAGTGGTACATGCCTGTAATCCCATCACTTGCGTGAAGGCAGGAGGTTGTCCTCAGTTACATAGGAAATTTGAGGCCTGCCTGAGCTATAAGATACCTTTTCTGAAAAACAAGAATAATAAAATGTTTTTCCTCTGATTAATGAGATGGTAGTACCTATAATCAATCCCAGCACTAGCAAGGCTAGGACAGGAGGATCTCATTTGATTCCAGTCTTGCATAGCAAGACCCTATCTCTAAAACACAAAAACATTTTGCCTTCTGACTTATTACTCATAAAATTTTTCTCAATATTTAAATTACACTTTAATATATATAAAATAATACAGAAAGCTGTTCATGGGACTGGTGAGATGCTCAGTGGATTAAGTGCTTACTATGCAAGCCTGATGGCCTAGTTCAATCCTTGGAAACCACATAAAGGTGAAGGAGAGAACTGACTGCACAAAATTGTACTCTTAACCCCCACATGCACACAATGGCACACTTGCCTTCCCCCCCCCCACGCTCCATGCACACACACAGTAACATTAAAAAATAATAATAAACCTATCAGCTATTCATGAGAGGCAGGAGAAATTATGACTCAGCAGTTAAAAGCACTGGATGCTCTTGCAGAGAACCCAGGTTTAGTTCCCAGCACTCATGGCGGCTAACAAGTGTCCGTAACTCCAGTTCCAGGGGATCTGAGGTCATCTGGCCTCCATGAGCATTGCACATACAGGGGCACACTTATATACATGCAGGCAAAACACTCCTACGCATAAAATAAAATAATAAATCCAAAAAAAATGTTTTCAAAGCAATTCCTGTTGAGTAAAAAAAGAGGCGTGCATGGTCTTGGGAGTCTGGGGATATAGCTCAGTCAATAAAGTGCTTGCAGCTCAAGCAAGTGTACCTGAGTTTAAACCCCAGAACCCACAGGTTGAGGCACCTACCTACATGCCTGTGGATGACCTTTGGAGCATGCTGGCTTGCCAGTCTAGCCTATTTGGTGAGTTCCAGGCCAGTGAAAGACAGTCTCAAAAAACAAGATGAACAATGCCTGAAGAATGAGAATGACAGTCAAGATAACAGTGCCTGCGGAACAGGAACGACAGCCCATGCTGTCGTCTGGCCTCCACACATACCCATAAACACAAACCAAAGCTGTCATCGGCCTGCATGCAATATTTCTGGAAGTTCTGAGAGTGACACAGATTCTTTCTGACTTTTTGTTTTTCATTTTATTTAGTTACTTCAGAGTAACTAATTCACATCAGAATGTTCAGTCGGTTCCACCTGAACTGCTTGTAAACAGTAACTGTAAACAGTAACACTTCTGACAGTGTTAGAGTACCAGAAAGATTAACTGATCAAGACTGTAAATTCTCTAGTCTGTTTGTTGGAAGACCCACTGTTCCCGTTTCACTGGTCAATCACTTGGTCATAGGACCACTCCTAGGAAGGAGGTCCCCCTTAAGTCATGCTAAATAGATGGATGAAATGCCTAGTGTGTTCATGAGATAGTGAGCTTTTCCTGCCTGGAATCCCACCTTCTAGTGCAGTGTTTCTGGACCCAGCCACAGACATGGAGCTCTCTGTAAGTCTGCTCACTTTTCTGAATTCTTCAGAAAAGCATAATCTCTCCTTTTCTAGACATGCTTTCTCTAACGTTTGGACTGCTCCAGCATCTTGTATTTCCTTCCTTCTTCTCTAAAGTTTTCTTCTCCCTGCCTTGTGGCTGCCAGTCCACCTCATATCCGACCTTCATGTAGGCTCTAAACCTGTATGCTTCATGACTTTTTTCCTTCTCTCCTCCAGGCAGCTGCTGAGATTTCCAGCTTGTCTGCCCTGAGAATTTTTCTTTAAATTTCAAATAAAATTACCCTAAAGCTTGCTTGAGTCTATTCTTAAATTCTCTTATGAATGCAACTAAGAACCCTCTAAGGGATACTCTTTCTCCCCTGTATCACCAGGCGTCAATACACCAGCCTGCCACTCTTATCGCTTAGTCTCCTGAGGCTATAATGTCATGGTCAGCCTCTGATGCCTATATGGTCTGCTACATCTGCCTATCCAGGTACAAATGTTTTGTCTAGATGAGTGGAATGTAAGGTTTTCTTCTTCTTTCTTTATTATTTTTTATCTTTTGTGTATGAGTGCATTGCCTGCATGTGTGTAAATGCACCCATGTTGTGTAATGCCCTCAGAGGTCAGAAGAGGGCATCAGACCACCTGGAACTGGAGTTAGGACAGTTGATATCTGTCATGTGGGTGCTAGGAATCAAACCCAGGTCCTCTGCAAGAGCAGTCAGCACTCTTAACTGATGAGCCATCTCTCCAACCCCCAGGTTTTCCTTTTCAATCTTAAGCCAAGAAAGATGAGTTTTGCTTCTGTGAAAAAAATTAATGATTGAGCTCAACATTGTAACAGAAACAGTTAACCTGTTGAGGCTCTAAATCAACAGGCCCAGTCCCCAGATAAGTTCCATGAGAGGTAGTGACTTTGAGTGTGCATTGGGATGGTTTACAAACAGATATTGTTACTCGGCCACCATATTTTTAACATATTTATGCTGTGTATGTGTATCAGTCAGGGGTAGAGGTCTGTGTGTGGCACGGAAAACATGGAAGTCAGAGGACAACTTACGGGAGTCAGTTTTCTCCTTCCACCGAAAGTGTTCCAGGGATGAAACTCAGGTCTTCAGGCAGCCAAATGCCTTTACAGGCTCAACCATCACACCAGCCCATCACACAGGGTCTCTTGTTGGCCTGGAGCTCGCAAATTAAGCTAGGCTAACTGAGCAACAAGACCCAAAGATCTGTCCCCCTCCCCTCTTAGCACTGGAATTTTAAGAGCACACCACCATGCTCAGCTTTTTAAATGTGGATTCTAGGTATTGAACTCCAGTCTTCATGCCTGGCAGGTGAGTGCTTTACCAGCTGAGCCATCCCACCAGCCCTAGACAGGAACTTCTATCTGTTGTGTTCACTGCAGTTTCATTATTTCCTGACACAGAAGTGCTCAGTAAACATCTGTTGCAAGGCTGAATGAACTAATGAACAAAGCACAATCTGGCAATGGCTGAGATTTTAGGGGCACCAGGAAACTTCCTGTGCCTAGATAATCCTTCCCCATTTAAAAAAAAAAATGATGCCTATAATTCTGTTACAGTGTCAAAACCCCTGGGAAGGACCACTCAGACTCCAGATGTTCTGAATTAGCTGAATTTTATTTAGCTGGCCAGCAACTGCACTCTCTGGGTCAGGATTTAGAGAGTACAGACCTGACTTAGAGGGAAGCAAAGCTTATTAAAGCAAAAATCACATCCTGCTGGACCAGGTGGTTATACATAATTACACAGGCATGACATGTTTGTTCCCACAGTGTGCAAGCAAGCGGTTATAGAAGCCAGTTAAGCATTAAGCAAGCAGTTACAAAAGTCAGGTAAGCATTAAAAAACCAGTTACAAAAGCTGTAAGTCATTAACTGAGACCTTCCAGGTTCTGTGGGGGTATTTTTTTGTGGTTAATTCTTACTGGAACAGCCCTGTGGTCAAACTTTTCCTGGAATTACCTTCCAGAAACAGGGACAGCTCATACAAAATGGAGAAACTCACGCCATTACAATTCTAAAGTCAGAACTTAATCCAGTTATTTCAATTAAAATGCCACAAGCAGTCATAAGAGAATATATTGATACAGTCTTACTAAAAAGCAATTAGGAAGTTTATGAAAAAGTAAAACATTCACACCCTTTCCTGTAGGAGCAGCCTTTCCAGAATTTTGTTGTGCTTATTTTTGAGAGGTAAACTAAAGTTCCCAGAAAAATCCTGTATTTTGAACTGAACTTCCTGCAAGGTTGACCAACTGATAACCTTGAGTCTGTGTTGCCATGCCATGGTCACTCATATGTGGCTCCAGAATAAACTACCTCTTATTCCTTTTGAGGTGAAAGTTATGCTTTTGTGTCAACAGAGACAAAGTCTCATGTAACTAAAGAAGATGTCAAGTTCAAGGTCTGCCTGTGCTACAAAGTGAGCTCAAGACCTGTCTGGGTAGATTGTGAGACCCTGTCTCAAAAAGGGATACAGATCAATGTAGAATGTCTACTTAGCATGCACAAAACCCTAAGTTCTATCCCCACTACCAGAAAAAAAAGAAAGGTTTAAAAACCACAGGGAGACAAAATATGGAATACATTTTATAAAACTGATGGTTAATAATTAATTCACTATGTAGTCTCCTGCCTCCACCTCTGAAGTGGTAGGATTACATGGTGGTACATGTCATTTATACAGGGCTTCATGCATGCTAGCCAAACACTATCAATTGGGCTGCATCCTAGCCTCATCATGCCCATTTTTAATGATTAAATAGCATATAAGGGATCTGGTATTTATAGCTAAAATTACTACAGTGTATCAACACAAAATACGGCTCTTGCTCCAAAGACAATAAGAGATAGTTTATTGAGGATCAAATATAAGTGAGTGGGAACATGGATTTTGGTTGCACAAAATAATGTGCTCCACCATTGAAGAAGTTATATGAACAAAAGAAATTCAAATCAATGCATTTACCAAATACAGTGGTGAACACTGGCAAGCTCTAGCAGAAGTAGTACCAAGCAGGGAATTCCCTTTTAGCAGTTTCAGATACTATCTGATGACATTCTTAGCTTTAGGGCTATGGAAACCAGACATCTTCTAAGTTTAACAATACATTCCAAAAGTTTTACCTAGTAATCACAAGGACTTATCAAATACAGATCATGGCAGTAAATACCTATTAAAAGGGACTAAGGAAGGCCATCGAGATGGCTCAATGACATCACTTAGCACTTGCAGCTAAAGCTTCATGACCTGAGTTCAGTCTCTGGGACCCATATGGTATAAGCAAAGAATCAACTCCCACAAGTTGTCCCCTGACCTTCATAGGTACCATGGCACACATGCATGCCCTCCCACATACACACAAAATAAATAATTTTAATAACACTTTTTTTTTTAATTTAAGGGACTAAAGATAGCCCAAGGTCATTCTGACTGTTGACCTGAAATATCCAGTCTCTCCACAGCCATGATGTTCTAGTGCAAAGTGTATCTAACCTTTGACATTGAGACAAAACAGGTAATCTATTAAGTTCACAACTGAGAACCAAGTAATCAAGCTACCAAAAATAAATAAACATAATAAATCTCATAATATCTTAAGTTTATGACTTTGTGTTGGCCCACATTCATACCCATCCTAGGGTGCATGTGGCCCACAAGCTTGGACATGCCTCTAAGGGAATCAGTTTGCTAAAGCTTTAACATGGCTGAAACTTCAGAGAACTTTAGTTCATGAATGAAAGAACAGAGTGTAACATCAGTAAAAGAAAAGGTATGCAAAGCAGAGTCCAGAGGAGCCAAGCACAAGATTCTCCCAGAGTCCTTTCTCTGAGTCTCCCAGAAGGCACTTCATTCCTTGTCCCAAGACCTTTCCCTGAGTGTCACTGTGGTAGAAACCTCCCAAACAAAAAAAAAAGAAATGGAGCATGGTCTGTGCCTGTTTGCTCACACACAGTTCTGTCTATCATAGCCTTGTAACACAGAGCACCCAATCAGGATATGTGTGTTATCATATATGAGAGACAAAGAAACTGAACTGTAAAGGCAAACTAATAGAGGGTATAAAAGACTGGGCCTTTCTTTGTTTGGGGCTCTGTCTTTCAGGTGTGAACCCAGGGAGCCAGGTACTAGCACAAGAAACTGCTTCCTGGAGAAAAGAAACATTTTGGTGTCTCATCTCTGCACATAGCACCTACAACATCACAGGACTTACTTCACATCTCACAGCTCTTTCCCTGACTTCCACAAAGCACTTCACTCCCTACAGCCTTTTCCCTGAGTGTCACACATGCACTTTGCTCCCTAGAGCACTTTGCCTGAATCTCTCAGAATGCACTTAACTTTTCTCCAGCATTAAACAATGACGATGTGACCCATTTTGTCTGTTACCCATCAGGCCATTTCCCTAAAACAAATTTCTCAGAGGAGTTTATTCATGAGGAGCCAAGGGAGATGACAGAAGAGCCAGTTTCTATCTGCCTTCCTGAGTAGAGAGTTTAGGAATATTCATGGAATAGAAAGGCAGGTGGGCTATGGTGTGGGGAAAAGCAGAAGTAATCAGTGGTCTGCCCTTGCATAATTAATCTTCACAGGGAACTGCCCAAGGTCACTCTTTTGCTTCTCCCTGTGCTTTGCCCAGCGACTTCCCTCCCCTACGCATACCCCACAGAGCAGAACACTCATCCGGTTGCACCTGTATTCCAGAAAGTTCATTCTGTAACACTGCGAAACTTATTTCTGAGAAGATCTGTCTCTGTCTAACAGAAACTTTTTGTTATCTGGCCTTTCCATGGTATGATGTAATTGTAGTTTTTGGTTTTGCAAATCCTACCCTGCCTCCCTCGTGCTGGGATTAAAGGCGTTCTTCACCACACCTGGCTCCACCTTATTTTCTGAGACTGGATCTCTTAGTGAACCTGGCAGTCCAACAACTAGCTTCAGCTTCAGATTCTCCTCGCTCCCTCTCCCCCAGCACTGAGGTTACAGTGATGCCACAATATCCAGCTTTTTACATGGGTGCTGGGGATCTGAACTCAGATCCTCATGTTTTCACAACAAACACTTCACCAACTGAGTATTTCTTCTAGTATCTTTTGAAAGCATGAGCAGCTGGTCAGCAAACTGATCCCCCAGAGGGCTCTCTTCTTCTTCCTGTACATTTCATGGAACAGTCAGTTCCAGATATTATATGCAAACTCCAAAGACTTGAAAAGACAAAAAGAAATGAGCGCCAGAGAGATCGCAAGGTTCGCCAGGCCCACTTCCAGTTCTCACTTTCTGTGTTCCATAGGTGGCACCCACCTCCCTTCCCTGTCCTGACATCCAGATGCAAGCCACCTCCAGGGCTCTGTTTCAGGTGTAAACAACCAGGACACCGGGCAAGTAACTGTCCTAACCCTTGCCCTTCTAGTAGTGCATGCTCTGGCTGTGGGAATGGAGACACTGGAAATGGGATTGCCAGCAGGGACCCTCTGGGGCCCGCTCTGGTACCTCTTCTTGTCCCTGCCCACCAAAGGTGTTACTGGAATAAGGAGGCCTAACTTCTATGCCTCAAACTGAGCAACATGCTGGCTCGTCTGAGCTCAGGGTGACTAGGACAGTGTCCAGTAAAAAGGTAACTTTTGTATTGGAGTGGGACACCTTTCTCTTTACTGACAAAATGGTACCGAGATAAAATTCCATCTTCCTTTACAATTATTGGGATGTCAGGAATCTCCATACGACCTAGGCGCACTCCCTTGTTCCCTGTCAGTTTGGCAACTTCTTCCTAACATACTCTATAGTTTACTCCAATGTCCCCTTCCCCGACTAGAGAGGGACCTCTTTAGCAAATTAAAATTTTCTATCCATATTCCTCCCTTGGAGACAACTTCTATTTTTCTCCTAACTTTGGACTCAGGCTATGGGCCATCTCCTTCCAAAACCTTAGACATCCTTGCCCCTCACCCTCTATAGCCAACGTTCACTCCCAGGTGTGGGACATTACAAACCCCTGTGTTACACACCATCACCCCCCTGTTCTTATCTCTCTAAAAAATCTCTTGTCCTATGTTGCTCAAAAACAATACCCTCTAACTCCAACAACAAGCAGAGGTCTTAAGCATCTCATAAGCTATCTTCTTCGAGCGGGACTGTTCATCTCCACCCACTCGCTCTACAACCACCACAATTTTTGGAATTAAAAAACCTAATGGATTATTTCGCTTAGTCCAAGACCTCTGAAAAATTAATGAGGCTACAGTCCCCACCTTTCCAGTGGCCCCTACCCCTTATGCTCTCTGCCTTCTTTTCCTCCTGACAGCTCTTATTTTTCAGTATTTGACTGAAGAGATGCCTTATTTACCATACAATTACATTCCCTTTCTATCCCGCTCTTTGCTTTCATGTAGGAAGAGTCTGACACTTTAATAGCCCAGCAACTAATATGGACAGGCCTGCCCCAGGACTTCCAAGATAGTCCCCACTTTATTTTTGCCAGTCTTACAAAGGGAACTGGCCTCCCTAGATCTTTCCCCTAGCTTCCTTCCCCAATATGTAGATGTCCTCCTTCTCTGTAGCCCCACATGTCCAGATAATCTGCGACAGTCTACAACCCTCCTCAATGCACTGGGATCTTGGGGGTACTAGTGTCCAAGGAAAAGCCTCAAGTCTGTACTCAAACTGTTTCCTATCTAGGCCTTTCTCGAGCCCCTAGAGGGTGCTCTATCCCCACGTATAGAGTTCAAGAACTGTTACATCATCCCATACCCCAAAACAAAAGGGCACTTTTGGGAACTCTAACTTTTTTCACATCTGGATTCCTAACTTTCCCCTCACAGCACAGCCACTAGATGAAGACGCAAAGGTGCGTCTGGAGGAGCCCCTTTTTCCCCTGTTCACACCAAGACTCCATATGCCAACATGGCTCTCTCTAGACCCATGACTCAATCCGTCAGACCCACTCAAACCCTTTTATCCTTTTCCTCCAAGCAAACCAAGATCAGGCTCTGGGAGTTCTCTGCCAAAAGGCAGGCAACACCTATTCTCCCGTGGCCTATTTATCAAAGCAACTGGACATGGTCTCCAAGGGCTGGCCCCTCTGTTTGCAAATGCTAGTTGTGACCACTTTACTAGTCCCTGAAGTTAACAAAATTTCGCTTCATAGTCCACTCCATGTTCTCTCCTCACACTGACTCAAAAATATTCTAAGTCATAGGGCCTTTCTCTCCCTCCCATCTCTTGGGTGCAAAGTCTCCATACTTCTCTCCTGGATGCTAATCTCAGGTTCGAACCTGCGAACCTGCCCCTCCCCTAAATCCTTCCACTCTCCTACCGAGTAAGTCCTATGGACCAATCCTACCCAGTATACTCCTGATCTGAAATCCTAAACTTCAACCTAAACCCTTTCTCTCACACTCAGGATTACCCTAAACCTCAAATTTCAGATTGGTTTATAGTTCTCAAAGATTTTTTTTTTCTTTTTTTCTTTGGACTATGCCATAGTACAGGGAAATGCTCTTATTCCCTCCAATAGAAGTTAAGCCTCCTCCCCCCACAACCTCATAGCAAGCCAAGTTGACGGCACTCACCAGAGCTCTAACCATAGCAATGGGAAAACAAATCAACATTTTTACCGATTCTAAATATGCTTACAACGTTATTATACATTCCAACATTTTAATATGGAGACTGAGGGGATTCTTAATCCAAAAAAGAACACGCATTGCTAATGGCACACACATTGAAGAACCAGTGGAGGCAAATTTCCAACCAGCCACAGCAGGATAACCCCACTCTGTAACTAACAACATGGCTGATAAATTAGCCAAAGAGGTCACCCTAACACAGCCAGACCTCAAAACGCCTGAAAAAGACTCCCACAGCTCCCTCACAGCGTTCCACACTCCGAAACTCCCCACACGTCTCTCTAACCCGAGAGATCCTCAAGTACTAACATTTTTTTGTTTCATCCAGTTAACCAAACCTTTCCACATTCTTAAAACAGTATTTCCTGATCCAACCTGAGGACAAAGCTTTTCTCCAGCAACTCTCCCTAAACTGTAATGTACACTTAAGTACTAATTAGTCTAACCTCCAACCTCCACCCTTTCCCAAACACCAAATGAGAGGACTCCTGCCTGCTGCAGAATGGAAAATTGCCTCTTGTAAAGAAGTAAAAATATATTTTGGTTTTAGTTGGTACATTTTCAGGATGGGTAGAAGCATTCTCCATCTCTAACGAAAGAGCCTCTACAGTTGCCCATCTCCTAATTTCAGAAATTATTCCTTGATTTTGCTTCCCCACCTCTTTTCTGTCTGACAACAGCCCAAAGTTCACCTCAGCCATTACACAGTACCTAACACCCTTCCTTAATATTCCCTGAAAATTTCACAATTTTACATCTCATATCATCCACAGCCTTCTGGAAAAGCAGAGTGAACTAAACGCACTCTTAAAGAAAATTTAATCAAATTTACTTTAGAACTAAAACTAGAAAACTAAACTAGATGAAGCTTCTTCTAGTTTTACTAAAAATATGGGCTCTCCCAAAAAAGTCTACCAATCTCAGCCCTTTTGAAATTATATACAATAGAACAATCTCACACCGCCACCCTCTCCACCTGGTTATATATCCCACAAACTCCCCTTTGCCTCCTCAGCTGGCATCCCAACCCAACTCTCCTTTATCTGCAAACAACTATGGTGAAGTTGTTTATCCCCATACTAAGGAGAAAATACTCCCTTAGAAACAGGAGACTAAGGCCGGTCACATGCCCTAGCACTCAGGAGGCAGAGGCAAAGGGATCTCTGTGAGTTTAAGGCCATCACTATGATCTATACAGTGAGTTCTAGGCCGGCTAGGGCTAAAGGAAGACCCTGTCTCAAAAAACAAAAACAAACAAACAAAAGAAATAGGAGACAAAGACTATCAGCACCCTTCCCTAACTCCCAAGTGGACAAGCCCCTACAAAGTCATCCTTCTAACCCCCAAGGTAACAAAATTAGAAAATTCCCTGGCCTAGATCCATCTCTCCAATCTTAAAAGGTCGATATCTCCTTATAAAGTAACTTCTACTGGCCCTGTAACTATTAAACTAACCAAACTCTCCTCTATTCCTGAGTATCCAGATGGACATGACATGGACTCTTAATCTCCTCTACTCCTTCCTGAAGGACCTTCAAGGTGACCTCTGGTTGATACCTGGACCTGTCACTGATTGGGATATTCTTGTTGAAATGACTGAGGGACTGTGGCTCCAATCTTTCTTCCCTATACCTAGACATAATCCAATTTTTCACACTGTGCCTGTACTTTCGCCTTTTCCTCAGGCAATACCCAGTTTCTGACTCTCAGCTACTTTTTTGCTCTCCTCCTTCTAGTAGGACTGATATCTTCCCCTCCCGCCCCGAGGACTAGAGCTGGAAAGAAAAACTGCTCCTGAACCTTTTTTATCTGATTACCAGTATAGTACTAGGAATTATCCAAGGTCACCACTTTTTCTGGTCTCAGGTAAAAAATGGTTTCTTTTTTGCTCCTTCTTATCCTCACTCTAACAACAGGACATCTTGAACCTTAAAAGAAAACACATTCTGTCTCAAAATTCCACTGACACCTCACCCTACTCAGAAATAATCATGATCAGTCTCAGGGAGTGAAAAATACCAGTTGGACATATGTATGGTAAAGTACCCCAAAAGAAAGAAAACTCTGATTGTGGGGGAGCATACTAGTCATTCTTAAAAAGATGACATGTGTAAACATTGCCACCCCAGGGACATGGCCAGGATCTACTTCTACACATAACATGATAGCTCTAGTCAGGGGTCTAGAGGACAGACTTAATAGCATAGTACGGAAAATTACCATAAAAAAATCCCACCTTATGGGGAACATGAAACTGTGGTATAGGATGGTGGTGACAGGGACATGTGTCAGGAATCAGGAACTTTGAAACACTATACCTAGTGGCAGAGATTGTTGAAGACTCCCTGGAAAATTCAGAAGTTGATCCTTCAAGCCCAAGGGGAAGGAGGCGGGAGGTTCCCCACTCTGCCCTGTGGCTCCTCCTCCCTGCTTCCCTCTAGGGCCTAAATTGCCCAAACTAGCCCCTATTCCCAACAAAGGGCAAACGAAAAACACCCAAGCAAAGGAATGTCTTACAATCCTTACAGTCCTTTCCACCAAGTTAGGGGACAACCCAAGTATCACTCCCCCTTTTTCCTTCCTTCTTCCCAACCCCAATGGGCCCATTGAACAGATACTTGCTCTCATAAATGGCAGCCATGCCATGCTGTCCCATGTTTGGCCACATCTGGGAAAAGATTTATGGATTTGTTTATGGGTGAGCCAGGTGTCCTACTGGGGAGTGGGATTATCTAATATCTCTCTGACAAATGCCTCATTACCAGAACTTTGCCTCTAGGGCCCCTCAATATAGACTTTAGGGGAGACAGTCTGTGTAGGCTTCCTTCTCCCTAGCCAGCAACACCAGAGTTCCTAATGGTACTTAGATTTCTTGTTCCAAAGGCATCTTCTCCTGTTACCCAACCCCCCCCCCCAGACTCCCATGTGACTTGGTATATTCAGTACCAGACTGCAAAGTAATTCCTGGGGAAGAAATGAAAATTCAGTCAACTTCCACCAGAGTTAAAAGGGACTCCATAGTTCTCCCCTCCTACTGGGAATGACAATGGGGGACCTGCTGTTATGAAAGGGACTGCTGCTATTGGACTCCAGCAGGTACAACACAACCAGCTCACCTTACAGGTAGCAGAGGAACTGGCAAAAACAGGATGGCATCTATATGCTTGAAACTCAACTTGACAGATGAGGATTAGACCTTGTCACTGCAGAAAAAGGTAGGATCTGTGCCATGTTGAGAGAAGAATGCTCTTTCTATACCAACCCACTGGGAACAGTAATGGAAGTCTCAGACAGCTACGGACACTCCTAGAGACCCTCTAACCCCATATCATTCACCAGTCTCGGAAGGAAGTAGTTAAGAAGAGAATAGGGCACCCCTCTTCCCATCCTCCCCCTTACCCTCTTTTTCTTTATGTCCACAGGGTCTGGAATGATAGAATGTATAAATTACAGAACAGCTCTAAGATTCATTAGAGGAGACCATAAAAAGTCATAAATACCTTAAAGTGGTCAATAGGCAAGCCTTATCAATTGGATACTCGCTGGACTAGGAGACTGTGGAAGTCAACCTACCTCCTTTAGGGCCATAGATAACTGAAAAGAAACTATCTGTGGAGCCAGCCTGTCTCCTTTAGGGTCTTGACATCTTTGCCTGTCTAGCCTGAGAAAATCTTAGTCAGCTGTACTTGACAGCTTTCATATAAACATCCAAGGCTCCTTCTTCTTATAGTTGCAGAGGCTTCTTCCTCAGGCAGTGTCTTCCCTGACTGTATACTTCTAATAAAGTATATATTCTTTGCCTGTTGCAGGTCTGGCTCTAGTTCTTATTTCTTAACTCAAAACTCCATTCCTTTTTCCTCTCCTAAAATCTAAAAGAAGTGGTCCAGGTTTCCCGTATCTTGAAGGCCCAGAAAAAAGTACTGGTGAAACACAGTTTGAAGTCATTAGCACCCAGGTATTAATTAAAGGAAAAGAATGGCCCGGGTATGTGGGCTAGCTGGCAGAGTTCTTACCTAGCATGCAGGAAGCCTTGGATTCAGTCCTCAGCACCACACATGCTGGCTATGATGGTGTAATCAGGGAGTTCAACGTCACTCTCAGCTACATACCAAATTCAAGGCTAACATGTGCCACATAAGACCCATATTTTGCAGATTTTACTGTATCAGCAAGAACCGAAAGCTAAGCCACTTCCCCGGAAGAGTTTAACCATTCCCGACTCTCATAGCGGAGTTCCCCTCTGGTTTGTTTACATCTTATTTCCTTTATCTAGACAGTTAATGAGATTTACCTCTTACTCATTGGTTTCATATAGAGCCTTAATCGTACTGCGCAATACCAGTGAGATGAGATGAAAAACATAAAAACAAGAAAAATTCTTTTAAACACAAAAATAGAATCCTCTCTTGGAGCCCCTCCCACTCCCGAGAGTTCTTTCTCACTTTTCCTTAATAGATCTATGTTCACTCTGAAAAAAAAGAAAAAGAAAAATATTGAAAAGCCATCAGGACGAAGATCTGAACTTTTTTTCCAGGGATCAGAACCCAAAATCGCCTGAGACCGGATACGGTAACACTGCGCATGGGCAAAAGGTTTCCCCAGGTCTTCCAGTTTGGCGCGAAATAGGCGCTCGATGGGCGGGGCTATAGGCGGAGCCACCATTGATTGGTCAGACTTGGCGCGAAATCTCCGAACTCCTGAGCTGTGATTGGCTGAGCCGAGGAGGCGGTGCTTGGCGCGGCGCGCGCGCGAAGCGGCAGCGCGGAGGTAGGCTACGCGTGCATCCCGCCGTGGGGACGCTTCTCTCCTTCTCTGTGTCTCCTTAGCCGGGGGCTTCGCTCTACGACATTTCCTCAGCCGCGGCTTCTCCTTAGCTGCGGATCCCCTCGGTGGCGGCTATGGACCTCGCGGCGGCCGCGGAGCCCGGCGCCGGAAGCCAGCACCCGGAGGTGCGCGACGAAGTGGCCGAGAAGTGCCAGAAGCTGTTTCTAGACTTCCTGGAAGAGTGAGTGACCGCAGCGGGCCGGGCGGAACGGGGGGTTGCGCGGGCTCGGGGTGCCAAGCCCGGCGGGGCCGGCATCCAGCCCCTCTTTGAGCACTTTCTCCACCCAAGTGCTGCCCAGCGCCAGGCTTTGCGTCTTTCTCTTTTTGCTTATCTGAGATGGTCTCGAGTAGTCTGGGCTGTGCTCGAACTCGCTCTCTAGCCGGAGATGACCTTGAATTTCTGATCATCTTGCCTCCGCCTTCCGAGTGCTGGGATGGCAGGTGTGCTTCCCGGGGCGGGGTTCTGCGGTGCTGAGGATGGAACGCAGCCCTGCGCTGCGTTATTTAGAGCTCACATCCCAGCCCATGGAGGCCAGGGTTTGGAGACCCCCGGTGATGAGGAAACTGAGGCTCCGTGAAGATGGGCGACTGATTGGGCGGGGTCCATAGGAGAAGTCTGGGAACCTACAGAACGGAGTCGGTGGGGCTGGGGTGCAGCTGCCTGGACCACCCTGGTTGGAGAAAGTTCTGGCAGGAGCTTGTGGGTTGATAACCTGTTCAGGCCAAAACACCTCGATCTCTTCCTCTGTTCTTTCCTCTCCTGGTTCTAGCCTCATAGCTCCGCTCCATGCCGTACAACCACCCATCGGTTACATAGCAGTGCTCTCCTTAAACATGCACTCCACTGCCTCCAGATAGAACGCAAACACCTTGACATGTCTTACAAAATTCTTTTATTTTTAAAATTATATTCACTATGTAACAGAAACACTATTTTAGCCCCATCCTCTTGTGAACAGTTAAGAGATGTCTTCAAGTACAACCATCACCATCAGTCATCTTCAAAACTCTCTTCATCCTTCCACGCAGTCCACCAAAGAATTGTGCCATTTGCTTAGCCTCCTTGAAACCAGCACTCCTGACACTGCTACTGATGTCTTGTAGGTGCCTCGTATAAGTACTTGCCTTTCGTGCCTTATTTTGCTAAGTGCACAGCATATTGTAGTCAGAGTTACATTTTTAAAATGTTTTATAATTTAATTATTATTCCTTGTTTTTGGCAATGCAGCTATCCTTTACAACCCAGCTACAGAATCAGCTTGATCAAAGCCTATAAATAAACCTTTCAGGCAACAAGCTGCAGCCCCATTTTATGATTCCAGGAGGCCTGCCATTTTCCAGATGCCTTTACCTGTCATTCCCAACCCTTTAGCATCACATCACCTCACAAAAGTTTTTTTTTTTACAAAGTTTCATTTCAGCAGGTAATACAGGTTCCTTTTCTTTATGTGGGAGAAACATGCTGGAGATTAAGATAAAATAAGACAGCCTTGTACTTGTTTTAAAAAGTCAACTTTACTTAGAACCAGCTTTGGTTTACTTTAGCTTACAGAATAAAGTACAAATTTTCCATTCCCATATCCATTTTCTAAAACCAGCATCAGTCACCACAGGTGATTTAACCACCTGTTTACTGTGCTGGTTATGGACACATGCTGGACAGCCATTCTACCACTGAGCTACATACCCAGTCCTTGTTTGACTTTTAAGTTTGAGACAAGGTTCCCCTAAGTTGCCCAGGCAAGTCCTTGAACTTGTACTTTTCTTTATCCTCCCCAGTAGCAAAGATTATAGGACTGCCATGCCATGTCCAGCCAACTGTTTTTCTTAAATTTAACTTTTAATGACCTTCGAGGAAGAGTTCCAGTGCCACCTTTTATATGTGTGAATCTTTTCTGGATGTTCTTGTGGGCATAATGGACTTATTTCTTGAATGCATCACTAGGAACATTTTTTTTCCTCTATTTGTTGTCTTATTTTCTGTGAATGCCAACCCCAGGGTTGCATTTTCAGTACCGTTAGACATTTGGTATAATGCTTTGCACATAGATTCTGTTCAATAAATATTAAGAATCTGAGCATGCTGTGTTTGGAGGACAAATTGATTTTGCTAAAAATCATCTTTACTTGTGTATTTCCATTTTCTTGAGGTCTTTGGCAGTGATACCTCATTTCTGTTCCTGTGTTTTCTGTTTCAAAAAAGTTTTATGGTGCTGGAGATTAGTCCCAAATCTCATGTATGCTAGGCAGGGCCTCATGTATGCTAGGCAATTGCTTTGGCATTGAACTACATTTCTAGCCTCTTTATTCTGCTTTTTAAATTAGTGACTAATGGAAACATAATCGTTGGATTATGACTTGAATTTTCTTATTTTTATTGTAATCTTAAATTATACATTTATATTTTGTGCTGGAGAGATGGCTCAGCAGTTAAGAGCACTGACTGTTCTTGCAGAGGACCTGGGATCAATTCCCAGCACCCACTTGGCAGGTTCCAGGGTATCTAACACCCTCTTCTGACTTCCTTGGGCACTGTAGAACATGAGTGTACTTGCACACATGCAGGCAATATACTCATACGCATAACAAAAAATGTTTTTTAAAAAAAATGTATTTTTCTTCTAGGTGTTGATAAGAAAATGGTAAATCATGAAGTTAACATTAGGCTGATGAGGTGGCTTAGTGGGTTCTTGCTGCCAAGCCTGACAACCTGAGTTAGATCTCCAGGACCTACCTGGTGGATGGTAGGAGGGAACTGACTTCTACAAGTTGTCCTCTGATCTCCACACATAAGTAGCAGTACACACACTCCTGTATACAAACACACAGATGTAAGAAATTGAGATTAGACTCCAAAGACTCAATTTTCCCAATATTCCAGGCATTTTATGAATCACTTTAAAGGTAGTCCCTCATTCAATCATCACACCAATTTTCTGATACTAGGTGATATCCTAATCTGTTTTTCTAAAAAACAAAGAAAAAATGGTTTGGGGAGGTTACAGACTTACCTCCCACCTTAGGGAGATACCGAACATGGGCCTGTCTTGACACTAAAGCTGACACTAAGTAGGCAATGTACTGAATTATCGAATAGCCAGATTCTTATTTTTACTGCTTAAGTTCTTCTGTTTATGTATCTTCAGGTTCCAGGGCAGTGATGGAGAAATTAAGTACTTGCAATTGGCAGAGGAGCTAATTCGTCCTGAGAGAAACACGCTGGTTGTGAGTTTTGTAGACCTGGAACAATTTAACCAACAACTTTCTACCACCATTCAGGAGGAGTTCTATAGGTAAGGATGTGTTCACCTTTGCTTTGAGTACATGGAGCCTGGAAAGGCCATTTTTTTAGCCCTGGATGTATTCCCTGTAAGACAGAGAGGCAGCTGTCACAGTTACTTTCTTATAAGGAGAGGCCCTTTAGTACTCTTCTAACCTTGATCTAGGCCTTTGTGAAACTGGATTTATTTTATCTTGGTTTTGGGGTTTGGTGGGAGTTCCTGTCAAATGCAAGCATTGAGTGAGTTCTGTTGCTTTCTCTATCCCATTTCACTCCTGAAATATATACCTGGAGAAAGTATCTGGTAAGTCCTGGTTTTGCATCAAGGATATTTCTTTTTGAGACAGGGTCTGACTGCTATCAGGGCTCACTTTGAACTTGTGGACTAGAGATCTTGCCTCAGTTTCCTGAACAGTTGGGACAGCAAGTGCATAGCACTCTGCCACCTTAGGAGTATCTTTATAGCAATAATATTGATGTACTTGTTTTGTTAAATATTTATTTTTCTAATGATTATGAAAGTAGTGTGTGTCATCTCCCCTCCCCTTTTTTTTACGTTTTGTTGTGTGGGCATGCCACAGTGCACTTGTGGGAGTCAGAGGACAACTTGCAGGAGTCAGTACTCTCTTTCTACCATGTGGGTCTTGGGGATCAAATGTAGATCTTTAGGCTTGGTAGCAAATATCCCTACCTACTGAGCCATCTAGCCAGTCCATATATGTCTATTTTACAAATAAAAATAGAAAGAGTCAAATCATCTGTATGCTTATAACCCTGCCATTCTTAGGTAGCCACTTTTAGTGGGGGTGATGGAATAAGCTTCCAAGAGTCCTTCAAGTCTACAAGTGTTGTTAAGGATCTCATTACATTCTGATATCTTCCTATGTGTAATATAGTTTGGGGAATCATACTCCCTATTTTACTTAGTATATTTTTCCATATAAAATTCCTTAAAAGCTTTTCAAGCTCATTTTGTTTTTAATTATATATGACAAGAAACAGTTTTGCTTACAAATACTTACCACAGTTGAACTAAATAAATGATTATCTGTTAAGTATTGATATTGTGAACAGAACAATAACAAAAATGAAGACTCAGGGATCCAAAGACATGAATGGTCCTGTTTCCTTAGTAGATTGAAATATTGAAGACTCTGAACTTTCTAGTCATAGCTTGCCTTCAAGAACAGTTAGAAGATGACTGGGGAGATGACTCCATGGGTAAAGTGCTTACTGCACAAGCATGGAGACCAGAGTTAAGATCCCCCCGCTCCCCATAAATAAAGCTAGGCATTGCAGTGGCCAGTGTTAGGGAGAGGAGACATGGATTATTTCAGGGACTTGCTAGCCAGCCAGTCTAGCCAATTAATGTTCAATCCTACTCCCTTACCCCCCCCAACCCCCCCCCCAAAAAAAAAACAGTGTGCTAATATACACCTTTGATCTCAGCACTTGGGAGGCAAAGGCAAGACATCTCCAAGTTCAAGGCTGGCCTGGTTTACATACCAAGTTCCAAACCAGCCATGGCTTAGAATAGTAAAGCCCTGTCTCATATACATATGTATGTATATGGAAAGAGAAACAGCAGAGTTTGTGAAAGTAAGCAAAGGAAAAAATGTATGCTAGCATTTAACCTACCAAACAGGAGTCTGCTTTACTAAGTTGTAAACAATCCAGTGTTGCAGTATTGAACATAATGCTGACAAAGTGATTATGCAGGTAGAATTACCTTGGACAGAAGAGTGGCCTGCAGTATGACATTTTGTCTTTAGTGTTTCTATTTGTGGTGGGATAGTGGATGTCTGAAATAGGCTCCTAAACCCAATAAATGTGTCTTCACAGTTGAGTTCCAAGGCTTTGATTGTGGCCAGGTAGAGTGCTCACTGTTGGAAATACGAAAAAGAAGACGGTGTTGGTAGAACTAAAATGTCACTGGTCTTTTGGGTTTGTTTTTCAGAGTCTACCCTTACCTGTGTCGAGCCTTGAAGACCTTTGTCAAAGACCGAAAAGAGATCCCTTTTGCCAAGGATTTTTATGTTGCATTCCAAGACCTACCCACTAGACACAAGTAAGAAAGGAGCCTCTTTGAAGAAAAAAGATCTATCTGTACCACTTGACTAGCATTCAGAACACTGAGGTTTTCCAGATCTGCCAGTAGTTGACTGTATATTATACAAACCACTCTTTGCTAGGTCTCAATTTTCTCATTTATTAATGCCTTTTAGCGTAGGTTTTCTACCTAAATTATGCAAAAGGTAGACTTGTTGCTATGAAAAAAAATTAATTTTTTTTTTTTGCTTGATAGTGACAAAAATTATAGTAAGATTGCTTAAAACTTGATGCTATAGAAGTTCCAGGTTGAGACTGTGGGTGCTGCTCAGTGGTAGATTATACAATATGTGTAAGGCACCCTAAAAATAAATACCAGGAGGAAAAAATAGTGTTTTGTATGTGGTCTTTGGTGGGGCAATAGAGGGTGGGGTGTTTTTAAAGTGCTTACACTGGCCTCAAACTTGTAATCTTCCTCTTCCCAGGTGCCACCACACCCAGCTAAGATTGACATTTTGAAGAGTTATACCTATTACCTAGAAAGTTTAGTTTGGGAGAAACTTACTTTTCCATAGAGATGGGATTGGCAGTATGAACTGAAGCACATGCTCAATATTGTCATTTTTAGGGAGGACAGTGGCAGGAGGATTGGCAAGGTGTATGTGAAAAATGAGAACAGCTGTAGGGGAATTTCTTGAATCAGACCTGGAGTAGGTGGCACATGTCTTCACTCCCAGAAGAGGTAGACAGATCTCTTGGGTTCCTGGCCAGCCGTGGACAGATTTATGGGGCTAGAGAGATGACTAAGAGACTGCCTGCTCTTCCAGGGAACCCAGGGTTGATTCCTAGAGTCAACATGGTGGCTAACAACCACCTGTAACTCCTGTTCCAGGGGAAAGTAATACATTGGTTTTCTTTTTGTTTTTAGCAGTTGTGATGAGCAGCACTGTATTTGTATACAGTGTTTGTTGTGGGGAGGGTGTTTATGAACAGGAGTGTGTGTTTATGCACCCATGCGAGCATGTGCAGGTTACTTAGTCTTATCTCTCCCTCGTTTTTTTTGAGACAGGATTTCTTATTGAGCCTGAAACTTACCTTCCTGACTGGGCTGGTAGAGGGGCTGGTCAGTGAGCCCCAGATCTACCTATATACACCCAACTTTAGCACTGGGATTACAGACAGATGCCAGTGCTCCCAACATTTTTAAACATATTTAACATGAGTGCTTATGAATTTAAACTTGAGTCCTGGTGCTTATACAAGCACTTTCCCCCTGAGCTATCTAACTAGCCTTTCAATTTTTTTTTGGTGTTTTTTATTTTTCATATTCATTGACATGTTTTGTTATAAATCTGTTATATAACTTAGGAATGGGCATGCCAATCAAATCATTATTTTAGGAGAGGCCAGGAAATAATTTGTCTCGGTTCTTTTAAAGCAAAATTTATGATTAGGTACTTTTAATGAAAACAGGAATTTCAGGCTGGAGAGACCACTCAGCAGTTAGGAGCAGATACTGCTCTTACAGAGGCCCTGAATTCAATCCCAGCACCTATGTTGGGCATCTCACAACCACCTCTGAATGACTAAATCCTTTTAAAAACAAAAATTTCCTAGGTTTCCTAATCTACGAAGATAGGAAGTGGACTGGGGCTGTAACTCAGCATATGAAGTCCTGTGTTCAGTCCCCAGCACTGAAGGGGTGGGGTGAGGGAGATGGAAATGGATATCCACTAATGTGACATGTGTCTTCAAACAGGATTCGAGAGCTCACCTCGTCCAGGATTGGGCTGCTCACCCGCATCAGTGGGCAGGTGGTACGCACACACCCAGTTCACCCTGAGCTCGTGAGTGGAACTTTCCTATGCCTGGACTGTCAGACAGTGATCAAAGACGTAGAGCAACAGTTCAAATACACACAGCCGAACATCTGCCGAAATCCAGTCTGTGCCAACAGGAGGAGGTTCCTGCTGGACACAAATAAATCTAGATTTGTTGACTTTCAAAAGGTATTTACTTCCCTTGAGATCAGATTCATATACATATAAAATACATGTAATATATATATTAGATCAGGTTAACTGCTAGCAGTTCATTTCTTGGCCCTTGCAATAACTTATTTAGATGTTAAACTCAATTTGTAGAAATGCTCTCCCTTTCCGTTAAGCTTATTTTATGCATCATCTTCAAGTTTTCATTCCTGAAAGTGCTGTTTTGGGGGTGGAAAAGACAGCTGTTTCAGTCAAGCTGGAGATGGGATTAGCAGGAATGTAATAGGATGTTCTCTGAGACAGAAGTGTTCCTTGGGGTGTGAATGTGGCTCAGTTGGTAAAGCACATGCACAAAGCTTTGAGTTCCATCCCCAACACCACATAAACTGTTTGGTAGTGTATACCTGTAATGCCAACACTCAGGGGACCAGGAATTAGAGGTCATGTTTGGCTATATGGTTTCAGACAAGGCTAGGCTACATGAGACCCTGTCTCAAAAAGAAAAGAGAAAAGAAAAGAAAAAGGTGTCCACATCCCCTGCTTTGCTCTTAGGCAGTGTATTAGTTACTTCTTTATTGCTGTGATAAAACATGACCAAAAGTGATTTCTGGAAAGAGTTATTTTGGCTCAGGGTTCTAGAGGATGAGTCCTTAATGGTAGGGAAACTGGTTAGTTAAATTTCTGTCCTCATGCAGGAAGCAGAAAGAGTGAATTGAAAGTGAGGCATGACTGTAAACCCGCAAAGTCCACCCCCAGTGACGTACTTCCTCTGGAAAGGCTACCTCTCTTCATTACCTTCTAAGCAGTGTCACCAACTAGGAACCAGGTCTTCTTATACCTGAGCCTACAGGAGGACATGTTTTGTTTAAACCACCACAGGCGGGAAATACTCATTGATAGTACCCTCAAATATAGTTGAATTGCCTTTACTCTTAGGTATAAATGTTAAAATAGTTGTCAAGTTTTTTGATGTTCACAACTTCAAATATTGTAGTAAAGAAAGCATTTGTTGGGTTTGCAAGATGGCTGAGCAGGTAAAGGTGACTGCCACCAAGCCTAAGTTCCCTGGGACTTACATAGTGGAAGGAGAAAACTAACTCCTATAAGTTGTCCTCTGACCTCTGCACATGCACACATACAAAGTAAATGTAAATAACATAGTTTTTTTTAATAAGAGGAAAGCATTTATTATGTAAGTAATGTTATTAAGTATATCAAGGCAGAGGATATGAAAGTTTGTTAGAAAGATGGCTCAGCAGTTAAGAGCACTGACTTTTCTTGTAGAGGACCCAGGTTCAGTTCCCAGCACTGAATTAACTATAACTGTAGTTCCAGGGGATCTGATCCTCTTCTGGCCTCAGAGCATTGCATGCAAATGGTGCACTTACATACATGCAGGCAAAACACTCATAACACAATTTTAAAGTTTGAGAGTACAGCACAGACCAAATATTTATGTGGTCATTTTGAAAGCAGGCAAGTGTTTTAGGTACAAGGTAGTAGTAACATTTGGGTAGGACGGCATGGCTTAATTTGAGTTTGGTTTGAGATAGGTTCTTGTGGAACCAGACTGATCTTGAATTCACTATGTGACCAAGGATAGTATTATGCCTCTTGCCTCTACCTCCAAAGGGCTAGCTGGGGTTACAAGCCTGTACTAAAACCCAACTAAAAATGAATACAAATGTATTTTCTTTTCTTTTTTCTTTTTTGAGACAGGGTCTCCCTGTAGCTCCAGCTGTCTTGGAACTCAGAGATCCAGCTACCTCTGCCTTCCGAGTGCTGGAATAAAAGGTTTAAAAGGTGTTTGCCACCACTCCTGGCCCCCTAGGTGTATTTTCTTAACCAATTTAACTGTTTGACTAAAAGGAGTTTTAGGGCACAGTTTTTTTAATATGTATGAATGTTTTGCCTGCGTGTATATAAGTACATCAAATGTGTGCGATGCTCACAGAGGATCCCCTGAAACTAGAGTTATGGATGGTTGTTAGCCTCCAGGTGGGTGTTAGGAACTGAATCCAAGTCCTTTGCAAAAGCAGGCAATGCTCTAAACCCACAGCCATTTCTCCAACCTCAGGGGCACAATTTTTTTTTCAATTTTTTAATTTTTTTTTGAGACAGCTTCCCTGTAGCCCTGGAACTGACAAAGATCCACTTGCCCTGCCTCTGCTTCCCGAGTGTTGGAATTAAAGTGTCGCCATGCCCAGCAGGGGCACAAAATTTTTGAGCTGAACATTAGCATAAATCAAAAGGGCAGTGGCTGGAGAGATTGTTTAATCTGTGATGTGTTTGCTGTGCAAACATGAGACCTGAGTTTAATCCCTGGGACACATATAGAAAGCCTGGTATGGTGGTGTGTACTTGTGATATCTGGGCAGAGGAGGCAGAGACAGGCAGGTCCCTTGGGGTGGTGGGTCAAATTAGCAACTCCCAGGGCAGTGAGAGACCATGTCTTTAAGCAATATGGATGATGCCTGAGAAAAGACATCAGAAGTTGGCTCCTGGCCTCGTGTATACTTACATCCACACTCACACAACAAAGAGGCAAAAGTGTACAGAGGGTAAGGATATGTACAAAGGTTGGGATGTGTTGACATTTCAGCTCTTTACTTTTGCCTATATGACATTTGAAGATTTTTGTTCTCATTCCTGGTTGTAGGTTCGTATACAAGAGACTCAAGCAGAACTTCCTAGAGGAAGTATCCCCCGAAGTCTAGAAGTCATCCTGAGAGCAGAAGCTGTAGAATCAGCCCAAGCCGGTGACAAGTGTGACTTCACAGGGACTCTGATTGTTGTGCCTGATGTCTCCAAGCTTAGCACACCAGGTCAGTAATTTATGGCTCAAACTCAGCCAGTCTTTGTCACCTACACTACAGGATATCTGACTTCTCACATCTTCTTTGTCATCCTTGGGGCTGCCAAGTGAGTGAGCAAGGACGTATGAAGAGTTTTGGGTTTTTTTTTTTTTGTTTTTTTTTTAATCATTTTACTGCAGAAGGTGTTGTTTCAACTTTGACTTAGTCAACCATATTGATTCTCCTAGCACCTTTACTGTTTGAACTACGTAACAACCTTTACTCTTCCAGGAGCACGTGCAGAGACTAACTCCCGAGTCAGTGGAGTTGATGGATATGAGACCGAAGGCATTCGAGGACTCCGGGCTCTTGGTGTCAGAGACCTGTCTTACAGACTAGTCTTCCTTGCCTGTTGTGTTGCACCAACCAACCCAAGGGTGAGTCTTTACTCTTATTTGTTGTGCTGGGGATTAAGCCCAGAGTCTTGTGAATGGTAGGAAGATAGTGAATTAAATGCCTAACCCTAATGATGATATTTAGTAAGATGGCAGACCTTGATAAAACCCTGTACTAAGCTCTGTTTTCATGTTTGTCATTCTATAACTCATAGAATGAGAGTACACTGTAATACTAGCTTTAGCCCCCTCTGTGCAAATGAAAAGCTCATATTTATCTTTTTTAACTGAATCCTCACTAGTCTTGAGTTTAACTGTAGTCAGTAGATCATGTTGTTGACCTCCCCACCTGTTGCATTTATAGTGACATTTTTTCTCTTTCACATTCTCTACAATGTTGTTTCAATTTGTTTGTTTTACCTCCACCTCAGTTTGGAGGTAAAGAGCTCAGAGATGAGGAGCAAACAGCTGAGAGCATTAAGAACCAAATGACAGTAAAGGAGTGGGAAAAAGTATTTGAAATGAGTCAAGATAAAAACCTATACCACAACCTCTGTACCAGCCTCTTCCCTACCATACACGGTAAGAGTTCTATTTGTGACATAAAGTTGAAATTGGTAGCAGCTCACTGGGTGGTGCTGGTGCGGGGACTTGCAAGACAGGGTGGCAGTTGAGATGTCAGCAGAAACTGGGCACCCAAAATGCAGACTGGAGCTGGAACAACTGGTTCCTAGGGGGCTCAGATGACTTGCCAGTTTATGCTAGCAAATAATCAGAAGCTTTGGTTCTGTGCCATGTGACTGTCCAGTAGACAGGTCTTTACACAGCAGCTCACTTTTTTCAGAGCTCAAATCAGAGAGGAGGCAAAGAAAATCAGCAGGAGGAAAGTGAAGTTCTGTCTGTTTTCCTTTCTTTTCTCCCTCCCCGTCTTTCCCTTCTCCCTCTCTCCTTTTCATTGTAGACCAGACTGCCCTTGAGCTCACAGAGATCTGTCTTTCGAGTGCTGGGATTTTAAAGGCATATATCACCATACCCACTAACTTTCTGTTTTTAATGGTTGGTATACATTTATTTGCTTAGCATTTTGTTAGTAGAGCTCAGTTAATAGTTCCATAGAAGGAAAAAAAATTTTTTTAGTAACAAAGTACTCTTAAAAATATGGTTTGGGGGAGTGGAGAGATGGCTCAGTGTAACCACTGAGCACTGGCTGCTCTTGCAGAGGACCAGGGTTCAATTCTCAGTACCTCCGTGGCAGCTGACAACTGTCTGTAAATTCCAGTCCAGGGGAATCATTCCAACCCTCTCTTCTGACCTCCTCAGACATTGTACATTGGTTTGTTTTAGACAGAGCCTCCCTATCCCCCGCTGGCCTGGAACTTGCTATGTAGACCAGGCTGGCCTCAATCTCATATCCATGTGCCTCTGCTTCCCAAGTGCTGGGATCAAACTCTGGTCTTCCTCCTTCCACAGCAAGGGCCTTTACCTGCTAAGCGATCTGATTGTTTAATTTCATGTTGGAGTTTGCTACTTCTCATTTCAGGCAATGATGAAGTAAAACGAGGTGTCTTGCTGATGCTGTTTGGTGGTGTTCCAAAGACAACAGGGGAAGGGACCTCTCTTCGTGGAGACATAAATGTTTGCATTGTTGGAGACCCAAGTACAGCTAAGAGCCAATTTCTCAAGTAAGTATCTGCCTGAGGTAGTACAACAAGAAAAGCAGTATGTATGCCTCCTGGCCAGCTTGGCTACCGAGGATGCAGTCAGTATGATTTTTATTAGAGTACAAGGACTGTAAATTGATTGTTACATATATAACTCTTCATAGGTTTTTTTAAAGTTTATTTATTTATTCTTGAGACAGGATCTCCCTGGAGCCCCAGCTGGCCTAGAACTTACTTTTAGATCAGACTGACCTGGAATGCACAGAGATCTGCCTGCCTCTGCCTCCCGAGTGCTGGGGCATGTACTACCATGCCTAGCAGGTTAATTATTTTTAAATGAATTTATTTTTATATGTGTATGATGTGTTTTTGCTGGCATGTTTGTAGGTGTACCACATGCATGGCATGCCCACCAAGGCCAGAAGAGGTCATCAGATCCCTTGGAACTGGAATTAGGGAAGATTATTAGCCACCAATTGTGTGCTGGGAATTGAATCTTGGTCCTCTGCAAAATGCCTAGTGCTTTTATCTGCTGAGCTGTCTCCAACCCCATAAGATTAAAAATTTAAAATATGTTAACCTACTGTGAGCTTTAGCAGTTGGCTTGTTTTTACAAGTTATATTAAATTTTTAGTTACTTTGAAATTTTAAGACATTTGAGACTGGAAACAAAAGCAATTAGTGTTAGAACACCTGCTATGTGTTCTTTTTGCTATAATTGTGCTGTAGCTTTATCCTAGTGCTACATAGCCTTTTTTCCAGAGACACAAACAGCAAAACCTAAGCCTCAGAATTTGCTCAACTTTTTGTGTTATATGTAACCCAGGCTGGCCTAGTACTTTACATTCTCTTGTCTTAGCTTCCCCAAATGATTACAAGCATGTATCACCGTACCAGAATTACACTGCCAAACTTCACGTTTGCCTAAAAAGCATTAAGTTGCCTCTCTTGTATTAGTTCAGGCAGTTCAGAACACAATACTGTGGAAACATTTTGGCCATTTGTTTTTTTGAGACAAGGTCTAGCTGGGTAAATCCATGCTGGCCTTAAACCTCATGATCTCCTAAGTCCTGAGATTACAAGCATGTGTAACCATATCCATCTTAGAACTTTTTTTTTTTAAAGTTTTATGTTTAAATTTTGAGTTTTATGATTAAATATATCCTTCAAATGTTTCACAAATGGGGGTTGTGTTTCATCTTTGCTGTGCTGGGAATTGAGCCTGGAGTCTGCTGCGTTCTACTTGTTGAGCTATAATCCCTATCCATAGGCTGGGTTTTAGATATGTTAAAAAAGAATGCTGGGTGTGGTGGAGTATACCTTTAATCTCAACACTCAGAAACAGGCACATCTCTGAGTTCTAAACTAGGGCTAGATAGTGAAACTCTTATATTTTTATTAAAAAAAAAAGAAGAAGAAGAATTTTAGCCTGGCATGGTGGTGCACCCCTGCCAAGAAAATAAATACCACAGTGTTAACCTCTGATGACAATAGTTACATATATAGTATGTAACTATATTTTACATACATGGTTTTCTTCCCCCTTTTTTTTCCTTCATGGGTTCCAGGTCAAAGGCCTGGTGGCAAGTACTCCTTACCTAGTGAGCCATCTCACAAGACTTTTGGTAGTATTTTTAGCATCTTTATTTCATTGTAATTTACATATTATAAAATTCACACAGCTTTTAAGTGTGCAGTTCAGTGCTTCTGACCGTCATCTGAGCTAATTTTAGAACATTATCTCAGAAAAAAAAAAACCCTCTGTACCTATTAGTTGTACGCCGTCTAGAAGGAGCAGTGTACTGTATTGTCTCAATCTGTACCATTTTTCAAAATTGAATCATATGTAGTCTTCAGTGATAAGCTTAGATTTAGCATGAAGTTTCAAGATTTTGCCATGTTGGAGCCTGCTGCAGTATTGTTTCCTTCTGTTGCTGAAAAATACACCATATGGTGTTATGAAGCTTTCTATCTCTGAGTTAAATACCTGAGATAAACAACTTGAAGGAAGAATTTACTTTTGGTTCACAGTTCTCATTTATACTTGACCCTCTTGTTTCTGGGGCAGTTGGGAGGCAGAATGATGGAGCAGAGCTACTCACCTCATAGCAGCTAGAAACAAGGACAAGGACAGATAAGGGTATCCAGGGACAAATGAACCTTTCCAGGTAGGCCCATGAAGCCAGTTCTCCTCTTATAGTTTATAGCTAACACCATTCTACTTTCTGTTTGTGAATTGAACTACCTAGATGACTCATAAGTGGAATCACAGTTTTAATCCTTCTGTCTAGTTTTTTCGCTCAGTGAACCTGGAAGGTTAATCATGCTGAGTGTGTGTTGATCAGGCTAAATAGTATTCCTTTTATGTGTGTGCCACATTGTCCTTTACCCATCATCCTTTGATGGACATTTTGGTTGTTTACCTCCTCTCCTTTTTAATAATGTGTTTATTTGTTACCTTTTTTCCCCATGATCAAGGCAATGTACAAAAGAGTAAAGAGTCCATCATGGTAGGGAGGCATGGCTGCTGAGGCTACTAAACAGAAAGCTGAGGGCTTACATCCTCAGTCACTTGAAGGAAGCAGAGCTTGCAGGCAAGGCCATTCTGGTAAGAGCCTGGAAGAAAGAAGTGCTAAGAGTAGTGTAGTTCCAGGTGGGTATCAGGACTGAAACAGCAACTGGGCTAGAGGGCTATTCCTGTAATGTTTTGGTAAAGAATCTGGTTGCCTTCTGCTGGACACATAAAACATTGCCTATGGTTAAATTTAAAAGTAATGGACTAATTTCTTTGGCTGAGGAAATTTCAAGACAGCTGATATTGAATCTGTTATTAATGGTGAATTATTAATGTCATTAATGATGAATATTATGATCTATAATGAAAAAGAGTATCTGGGACAGAAAGGAATATAAAATGTGCAATTTGGAGAGGAAAAGAACAGTAGGAAGCTTAATGTTGTAGCTCAGGTGAGTGCTAAAAGAGAGGTTCTCCTTTTTAAGGGGATTAGCACCCTTAAGGAGGGTTCTTCGTAATCTACAAAGTCCCCTCAGGACAAGATCCCAATCAGTTAAGCTTCTGACTACTGTAGGGAGAAAGCCCAAGGGATTTTCTTCCATTCTTAGAAAAATCTGGTTCAAATGTGATTGAAAGGAGCTAAGGTCCATCCTGAGCTAGCTAGCAGGGGAACTTGGTCAGTGTCATCCACATACTACCTGCTTTAAAAGCATGACCAGCAAGAGTGAGGGGATAGTTGATTCTTCCTCAAACCTTTTCAAAGGGATTTTAGAGAACTGCTGAATCCAGACCGTGTAGCAGAGGAATCCCTGCATAAAGAAGCCCCTGAGGGGCCAAGAGACTGAGAAACCATGCATAAAGCTGTAAAGATAAGCCTGGTTTGCAGTGGAGTCCCTTAAGATGTTGGAGATGTCAGAGCTGTGAGACATCTACCAAGGAGAGCTGTATACAGAGAGTGGAGTTAGTCCAATAAAGAAATGTTGCAGACAGCAAAATTAGAGGAGCAGAGCCATCTACTAAGGATTTGCTGCTTGCCCTGCTAGTTTTCTGCCTTGTTTTGGTCCAGTATTTACTTACTATGTTACCATTCCTCTCTTTTGGAATGGGATTGTGTATTCTGTGCCAGTGTATGTTGGGGGGGGGTATATAATTTGGATATTTCTATTTTGCAGAGGGTTACAGTTGAGCATTTTCCTTGAGTCTCAGAAAGACTTTGGACACTGGACTTTGGAACAGTGTTGAGACTGTTAAAGATAATGGTCATACATTTTGCATTATGCTATGACGATGAGCCTCAGGGAGCCAGGGAGTAGAATGTGGTAGTTAGAATGAGAAGTGGCCCCATAGGCTCAAATATTTGGATACTTGGTCAACTGGTGACACTGTTTCATGGGAATCGTGAAACCTTATGGTATGACCTTGCTGGAAGAAGCACACCACTAGGTAGGCTTTGAGAGTTCATAGCCTTGGCCCCCTTACAGCTTGCTCCCTAGGCTTCGCATGCATGCTAGAAGATGTGTTCCCTGTGCTTTCTGCCCCCGCTGCCTCTGCCTCCCTGTCTCCATTGCCTCCCCACCATGATGGACTCTTATCTGTCTGAAACTAAGTCAAATGAATTCTTCCTTCTGTAAGTTGCCTTAGTTATGGTGTTTTTTCACAGCATCAGGAAAGTGCAAATACTTTTATGAAAATTGATATACTCGGTATCCTACTTTTTGCTTTTTCTGTTTGCTGTTTTGAGACAGTCTTACCATGTAGTCCAGGCAGGCCTCAAACTCAGCCAAGATACCCAGCTATATCCCTTTGTTTTTTTTAAAGTTTATTTTTGGGAGCCTGCAAGATGGTTCAGTGGGCAAAGGAACTTGCACATAAGCCTAACAACTGGAGTTCAATCCCTGAAACCCTCTTAAAGTAGGAAGGGAAAAACCCAAATCCACAGGGTTATCCTCTGACCTGCATGCATTCACATACACAACAATAAGCAATATTTATTTATTTTTAGACAGTGTCTCGTGTAGTCCTCATTGACCTGGATCTCATTATGTAGACCAAGCTGGCCTTGAACTCCACAAGATCCATCAACCTCTGCCTCCCAAATTCTGGAGTTAAAGATGTGTACCACCATACCCAGCCCTAATTTTTTTTCCTTAAGTTTAAAGTCTGATGCTCAGTTCATCTGACAGGAATGGACTTGAGTCCATTTAAGAACTCAAAAGAGATGAGGCTTCATTCAGTCTACATTATACAGCTTTGTGAACTATCTGGTGCTCTTTCAGAAATAAAAACTTAATAGCACTCATGTAAGCTGATATTCCTAGGAAAGGTGCTGTGTGGTTACATGCTAATGAATCTTTGTGATGTTCTTGAACAGGCATGTGGAAGAGTTCACCCCGAGAGCTGTCTATACCAGTGGCAAAGCCTCTAGTGCTGCCGGCTTAACAGCAGCTGTAGTGAGGGATGAAGAATCGCATGAGTTTGTCATTGAGGCTGGAGCGTTGATGCTGGCTGATAATGTAAGGACATTGTACACTGTTGGATATAAAGAAGTCAGACTACCCCTACTTTGTAGTAAAGACCTATAGTTTCTACTAAAAGATGTCTGGGAGGTAGGGGTAAGCATCTATTAGTGCATAACTCAGTTTTGTTAATCTAGACTTAATTGAGGTTGTCAGCATTAATAGGCACTTTCTGAGTGTCCCTGGGATGTATTACCTGCCCATAATAATGTGTGTGGTTGCTCCTGTAAGACCCTACTGGTATGGTACTTTGCACACTAATACCAAGTAGGTCTGTGCACAGGTATATGCTCTACTGCATGTATATTTGACATGGGTTATTTAGATTTTGAATGCATACAAGTTGTGGGTATAACAAGCTTACATTCATTGTAGTTTTCCATCACCCTTCACTCCTAGCCTAAAATGAATGCTGAAGTGACCTGAGTCTCTTAACTCCAAGGTTTGTCAAGGTTTCAATACTGAGTAAAAATATAGTATCTATATATTCTTAGTTTGACTCTTAGCATTTTTGTTTTTGTTTTGGTCTTCATTGATGTGAATTGGGTATGTGATTCCATTTTAGCACTGAGCTCTGTTGGATAGTGTTGCATAAAAGGGAATTAGGAATGTTTGCTTCTTATCTTTTTTTTACCTGGGGAATGGAACAGTTTCTGTGGTGGCAAACTTTGACTTTATCATGTATCTGCAAGGCAGCTTCTCTTTTTTCTATACTGGAAACTGAATTTGGTGTCTCAAACCCTTGCTCTTATCACTGAGTTCTATGTCTACCCCTACAAAGCAGTTCCTCAAGGCTAAATTTGTTTGGTTACAGGGTGTGTGTTGTATTGATGAATTTGATAAGATGGATGTGCGAGATCAGGTTGCTATTCATGAAGCAATGGAGCAGCAGACAATATCCATCACAAAAGCAGGAGTGAAGGTATGTATCCCCTTCCATCCAACATAGCCTGCCTTAGCTATGCAGATTACTGTGTTATTAGAGAATCTATTATTTCAACATGTAATATTGGTCTTAAATGGGAAATTCAGCCTAATAACTTCAGTGCAAACTACAGGTATTGTTTAGGGTCCAGTGCAGATATATTGCTGTAATAGAAAATGATGATTTAATCCCAGCACTCTGGAGGCAGAGGCAGGCAGATCTCTAGGTTTAAGGCCAGCCTGGTCTACAGAGACACCCTGTCTCAAAAAAGACTGAAAAAGAAGTGGATTTGGGGGGCTAGAAAGTTGACTCAGCAATTAAGAGCAAGTACTGCTCTTACAAAGGACCTAAGTTTGGTTCTCTGCACCCACATCAGACAGCTTACAACTGCCCATGACTCCAGTTCCATGGGGATACAATGTGCCTCCATGGTATCTGCATTCACGCACATGCACGCGTGCACACACACACACAAAGTCTTCAGAAATAAGTAAAAATTTAAAAGAAACCTTCCCTAGCACAGTGGATACTTTCATAATGTTTTTAATATATATCCCTTCCAAGAATACTTTATATACAAATAAGTAAGTATCTACAGTTATTTCCTCATGTAACTTAAAACTTTTCTTTAGCAGCACATACTGGGTCAATTTTGACTTACTATTAGTTCCTTAACACTCAACTGTATGAGCCATAATTTAGTTTTTTACACTCTGATAGAGTAACATTGGATCATTTTCAGTCTTTTGTATCACAAAACAGTATTGGAGTAAAAAGTCTGAACAACTCCTATACCTCCCATAAGGCAAATTCCTAGCATCATATAGCACCATGTAGGAGACACTGTTATCACACTTGAATATTGATGGTTCGGTAGGTTTAAAAGTGGTTTCTCATTATCTTTGCTTCCATTTAGTTATTTGAGTGAAATAGAGCCTTTTCTGTATATTTACCAGTTCAGGTTTGTTTTTAACCTCACGGTTCTCTCTTCTGGTCAGGCAACCCTGAATGCCAGGACATCCATTTTGGCTGCAGCAAACCCTGTCAGTGGACACTATGACAGATCGAAGTCACTGAAACAGAACATCAATCTGTCGGCACCCATCATGTCTCGGTTTGATCTCTTCTTTATCCTGGTGGATGAATGCAATGAGGTAGGTTACCCACCCACACAAGCTGTTACTCAGGGCTTCCATTCTTATTCAGTTCCTGTTACAAAGTTATACAGTGACCTTTTGTGTCCCTCAGGGTAGCCCAAGATGAGGTAAAGAGGTTAGCAAGCAACTTCAAAATAAGTCATTTGAATTATTGGTTTTACTTAATAGTGTTAAGAATTAGGATGGGGGGCGAGTAACTAGAACAGAGTCTCACTGTATAGCCCAGCCTAACCTCAAACTCTCAGCTGTCCTGCCCTAGCCTCCCAGGTGCTAAGATTATAGACAAAGGCTGTTTTTTTGTTTTGTTTTTGGGGGTGGGTTATGGGTCTCACTGTGTAGCCCTTGCTGGCCTAGAACTCACTATACAGACCACACTGACCTCAGACTCAAAGATCAGCCTGCCTTTGCTTCTCAAGTGCTAGAATTAAAGGCATGTGCCACCATGCCCTGCTTTCTATTAAAAAAAATATATACCCCAGCTGTCCTGGAACTCACTGTGTAGACCACACTGGCTTTGAACTTGGCAGATATCCACCTACCTCTGCCTCCCAAATGCTGGGATTAAAGGCGTGTGCCACCATGCCTGCTCCTTCCAGGTATATTCTTTAGAGTGTCGCAAAGGTGAGCATTTTTTAAAAAATCAGTTGTAAAAATTGCTCAGAAACTTGATACGTACTAATAACTTCTTTCAGAAACATTAGAGATTCTTTTTGTCTTTTTTCAGATTGGTTTCGTGTAGCACAGGCTGGCACTGATCTTGCTCTTTCCTGCCTCCCCCCTCCCAAGTGCTGGATTACAGGTGTGCACCACTGCACCCAGTTGAGAGGTCACCTGTAGTCATAAATCGTCTCTTATGGGCCTGGGGTAGTTTGGAGTAGATACTGCCGTGACTTATAAAAGTTATCTTATTTTGAATTAGGTGACAGATTATGCTATTGCCAGACGCATAGTGGACTTACACTCAAGAATAGAGGAATCAATCGACCGTGTTTATTCCCTTGACGATATCAGGAGGTATCTTCTTTTTGCCAGACAGTTTAAACCCAAGGTAATCTGCCCTTTTGTACCCAGATAAGGTACAGTGTACATATTAAAGTCAGAACTAAATAAATGAGTTATAGGGAAATTAACTGAACTTGTACTTGGTTTTATTTTGGTTTTGATCTTTGAGACAGGGTCTCCACTCTGTAGCGCATACTAGCCTTAGACTCAGAATCCTGCTTCAGAATTGGTTTTACAGGAATGTGCCCGCTGGCTGTATTTGTTTTTTGTTTGTTTTTGCGGGGGCGGGGGGCCGGGGGAGTGGTGGTTGAAACTGGGTCTCATTATATAGCTCTAGTTTGTTGGCCGTGAACTCTATGTAGATCAGGCTATACCCACTACCACTTTTCCTTCCCAAATTTCATGGGTTTTTTTTTTGTTTTTTTTTTTTTAACCCAATGAGTTCATTCTCAAGCTTTAAAAATTATATTAAGACCCTGTCTCAAAAAACTAAGAGGCATAACTTCTGTGTGAAGAGCATATATTGGTCAGGACTCCATACTGATAGGTCCCTCTGTGGTGTTTCCACTGTTTCTTAATGTGCTGAGTTTCCTTACTCTGAAAAACTGAGGACTTTTTGAATATAAGGTTACTTAAAAAGATATGTATATGCTGCCTTTCCCGCCCTCCTCAAAGCCAGTATGAGATCATTAACTGAGCCTCAGTGATAGCCTAAAAGTTAATTTGCTTAATGCTTTTGTTCTTTGAGGTGTATAAAACATTGCCCTTTATTCCATTGCCTAGCTTGCTAAGCCTCATTTAGAAATGAGCATTTACTTAAGTACTAAGTCTATTATCTTCATGTTCATGAAATTAGTACATGGAATTCATAAGCTTCCTTGGTGTCGGTTTCTGTTTTAATTCATTGTCTTTGTGGTAGCTTCAAAGTTTCAGTTACAAACTGAGGTTTAATACAGCTTTTGTTAGGTAGAAATGTCTCTCTGACTTTTACTGGTTTTGAAATAGATTTCCAAAGAGTCCGAGGATTTCATTGTGGAGCAATACAAACGCCTCCGCCAGAGGGATGGCTCTGGAGTCACCAAATCATCATGGAGAATCACTGTGCGGCAGCTTGAAAGTATGATCCGCCTCTCAGAAGCCATGGCCCGAATGCACTGCTGTGATGAGGTAACAGTGTCCCTCTGACAACATGGGGTCAGAGAAATGCATGAATTGGCCTGTGGGCTGTTTTTATCTTTTGTTATGGGACATCCCAGAATCAGTTGCAGATTTATTTTTTGATAATTATGTTTATAATCAGTAGATTATAGAGTGCAGTTAAGTGATCATTTATCCAACAAAAATTATTTAATCTCTGTAAGGTTCTAGGCCTCTGGGCTGGGTATACAAGTGTGGTCATGTAGCCCTCTAGCCTCAGAAGGTTTCATTATTGTTTGGGTTTTGTGTGTAATAAGGTAAACTCAGGGCCTTGCGTGCTAAGCACACTTGACCACTGACCTATACCCTCATGAAGCTCCATGGATTTGAAATTGTTCTTTGAACCCTGGATTTCACAAGCAAATGTCAAGAGTTTTGATGAGTAAAGGCCTTGTAGAAGATATCCATCTTTGCTTCAAACAAAGCAGATTTTATCTAGTTAATTTACATTAGACATTAAATTAAAGTTAAGATTTTGTAAAAGCATTGCATTTGTTTGCTTGTTTTTAATTAAGGAAACTATATGGCTTAATTTTCTGGTTTTTCTGGGACAGGGTCTTACTTAGCAGCCTGAGCTGGTCTTAACCCCTCAACCCTGTCTGGACTTGACTCCTAAGGGCTGGGATTATGGATGCCCATTTGTTTGATTTTTGAGACTGTTTAAGCAAGATGAACCCAACTTTGTGTCACATGCCTGTATAACCTCAGCACTTAGTAGGTAGGAGCTGGAGGATCAGAAGTCATCCTAAGCTACTTTTGGTGGTTAGTTTTTTTGTTGTTGTTGCTTTTTGAGACCTATAGCCACAGGTGGCCTAAAGCTCACTATATAGACCTGACTGGCTTTGATCTCACAGAAATCCACACTGGGCCTACTTCTGGTCTTTTGAAACAGGGTTGCCTATTGCCCAGCTGGCCTGGAACTCTGTGTAGACCAGGTAACAGATTTGCTTGCCTCTCAAATGCTGTAATTAAAGGTGTGCATCACCACACCTTGCCCTCAGCTACATTTTGCATTTGAGGCCAATTTAGGCAACATGAGACCTTGTCTTAAAAAGTAAATAAATAAATAAAACAAGACCTGGGGATGGATGGATGTAGCTCAGTGGTAGAATGCTTTTGTTAAGCCCTATGTTCAGGTCTCAGCAATCCGAAAAAAGAAAGCAACAGATTTGGGCTGGGCATGGTACCACACTCCCCTACTCCCAGCACTCTGGAAGGGGAGGCAGGCTGATCTCTGTGAGTTCAAGGCCAGCCTGGTCTACATAGTAAGTTCCAGGCCAGCTGGAACTACAAGGAGACCTTGTCTCAAAAAAACAGAAAAGAAAGAGTGCTTCAGTATCTAGAACCTCCTCCTCTGGTCTTGGAGGTGCCTGACTCATGTACACACACCCACATGCACAGAAATTTAATCATTCTGTTGAATTTATAACTGTATGTGTTGGGGGCTGTTTTTTAGATGTTTGATTAAAAAAATATCATTTTATGTAACTGCACTATCTCATTACTGGTTTAGGTCCAGCCTAAACATGTGAAGGAAGCTTTTCGGTTACTGAATAAGTCAATCATCCGTGTAGAAACACCTGATGTCAATCTAGATCAAGAGGAAGAGACCCAGATGGAGACGGATGAGGGGCCTGGTGGGATCAATGGTAAGGAGTTTGCTCATGGCTAGTCCATAGATAAGGACATATGCACCTATTGATGGTTGGGAAATATATATACTCAAAGTGGGGAGGAAAAACGGGGGGCTTTAATTGTATTAGCTGTGAGCTAAAGTTCAGTTAAATAGTTGCACAAAATACATGTGCTTGAAAAGCTGAAAGAAAACTTAACAAAATGAAGTTGTTGAAGTTGTTGGTGATACCTTTGGCCTCTTTTTTTTTTTTTTTAAGTATTGTTTTGCTCATGAATTAAAAGTGTTTTCTTGGCAGTAGAAATGGTTCTAGTTAGGAGCATTTGTTTGAGCATTTGCTGATTTTGTAGAGGACCTGGGTTCAGTTCCCAGCACCCACATGGAGGCTCACAGCTGTCTGTAACTCTAGTTCCAAGGGATCCGGTCCCCTCTTCTGGTCTCTGTGGAGTGCATGTAGGTACTCAAAGGTGTCTTCAAGGCTGGAGAGATGGCTCAGTGGTTAAGAGCACAGACTGTTCTTGCAGAGGACCCAGATTTGTGAGTTTAGTTCTCAGCACCCATGTGACAGCTCACAATTGTTTGTAACTCCAGTTCTAGGGGATCTGGCACCTTCTTCTGGCTTCAGTGAGTATTGTATGACATGGGTGCACATACATACGTGCAGCCAAGACACTCATACACATAAAAAACCACATTTTTAAAAAATAATGTTTTGTGGGGCCAGCAGATGATTCAGTGAGTAAATATGTTTGCATGTGGTCTGGTGACCTAAGTTCAGAACCCACATAAAGGTAATTGTCCTCTCATCTCCATATATGCCCTATGGGCATGCATACAGCATATATATGCTCATATATTCACACATACAAAATAATAATTATTCCCCCTCAGGTCAGTAAGGTGACTGAGCAGGTAAAAGTGCTTGCTGCACAAGCCTGGCAAACTGAGTCAGTGCCTAGAATCTTCATAAACATAGAAAGAAATGAGTCCACAAACTTACCTGCTTACCTCTACACATGCACTATGGCACACCTGTGTACACAAACATAATAATAAATAAAAATTTTAAGAGCTTTTCAATTACATTGGAACAGTTAATGAGGATTTTTGTTTGGCTCGTAATAATACAGATTGACTGGGGGTGGTGTAGAGAGGTTTCCATAATTTGTTTTAAATTTATTTATAAAGTGAGTGTTTTGTTTTATGTTTATTTTATGTGTAAGAGTGTTTAGCTTGCGTGTATCTAAGCACACCACATGTGTACAGTGCCTCAGAGGTCAGAAGAGGGATTCCTCCAGAACTGGATTTACAGGCAGTTGTTAGCTGCCATGTGAGTGTTGGGAACTGAACTTGGGTCCTCTGTAAGAGTAGCCAGTGCTCTTAACTCCTGAGCCAACTTCTCTAGCCCCATATGTTATGCTGTGTATGAGTTTATTGAGCAGTAACTGTGCAAGTACTTGATGAGGGAATGTTGCAGACACAAAATTCAGGTGGTTACTTCTTCCTTAGGTCATGCTGACAGCCCTGCCCCTGTGAATGGAATCAACGGCTACAATGAGGATCCCAATCAGGAGTCTGTTTCCAAGCCCTCTCTGAGGCTGGGCTTTGCTGAGTACTGCAGAATCTCTAACCTCATTGTGCTCCACCTCAGGAAGATGGAAGAAGGTGAGGCTATGCCCCATGCTTAGTATGTGTTGTCATTCATACAAGCTCTGCTTCGGCTATATCTACTAAACATGGTGTATTGTCAGAAGAGATATGATCCCTTGTGATGTGGGCTCACTTCAGCAAAGTAAAGGCAGTATCATCATAGCCTGCCAACTGGAACATTTCTCCACAAGCTCATTGTCAAAGTTTAGGAATAATCTTGTTCATATCTTTGTCTTATTTGTATGATTTTTTTTCTAGATCTGATCATATGCAGAACTTACAAGTGTTCTTGCAGATGCAAATTGCCATAGTTGGTTTTTTAACAGCAGTTGGATTCCTAGGGTATTTGTATTTTATGGAACCTAAGAAATGTATACTAACTACCAGTGGGCCACCACAAACCAGAAATGCAGTAGAATCCTCCTCTTTCTCTCAGTACATTGTGTTATCAGGATGCTGGCCTGCTTTTTTAAAAAATAATTTATTATCTTTATTCTTTGTGTATCAGTGTATCACCTGCCTGGATGTAAGTGAACCAGTGTCATGCAATACCCAAGAGATCAGAAGAGGACACCTGATCACCTAGAACTGGAGTTACTAACACTTGGAATTGTAGTTACTGATGGTTGTTAGCCACCATGTGGGTGCTGGGAATCAAACCCCAGTGCTTATAACTCTGAGCCATCTTTCCAGCCCTACTAGCCTGCTTCTTAATTTTAACTGCTTTGCCATGCTACTCAGTTTCACCACCCTACAGTTAGCCACAGGCAGGAGGGGAAATGATAGGAATCATTTGAGAGTTGTAACTAGATCTTTAAAATATATATATATATTTTTTACGTGTATTGACTGCATGTATGTAAGTGCACAATATATGTACACTGCCTGCAGAGACGAGAAAGAGAGCATTGGATTCCCTGGAACTAGAGTTAGGGGCACTTGTTAGCTGCCATACAGGTGCTGGTAACTGAACCTGTATCTACCTACAGTGGTAGCAGTGCTCTAATTATTGAACCCTCTGTTCAGTTGTTTTAGGTTTTTTTGCTGTGATAAAACACTGACCAAAACCAACTTGGGAAGGAGGTTTATTTGGCTTACACATCTAGGTCATAGTTCATCCTTAAGGGAAATCAGCATGAACCTGGAGTCAGGGAGGGACAAGCCACCCAAGAATAATTTGCTGGCTTGTCCCCGCTGTCCTGTGTTCCGCCTACTTTCTTATGCAACCTATGACCATCAGTGATACCTTGTCTCAAAAAAACATAAAGTGGGTCAGCATTGTAGCACATTCTAGCACTTGGGAGGCAGAGATAAGCAGATCTCTGAGAGAGACCAACTGGGGCTACAGGGAGGCCCCATCTTATGGAGGGGTGAGGTGGATGCCTGACAGTTGACCACTGGTTGATTTGAGGGAGGTAGATGGAAGTAGTGCCTCAGCTGAAGGTTCCTCTTCCCACGTGTGCCAAGTTGACAACTGAAGCTGTCCAGCACACCCGTGCTGCACACCCCCCAATCTTTTATTATGTGTATGTCTTTTAAGTGTGCGCAAGTGCTGGAACTAAATTCCAGTTCTCTGCAAAAGCAGTAAGTGTTCTTGACCACTGAACCATCTCTCTAATCCTGTATGTAGTTAATTCTTATTTTAAAATTCCTAGAATGACTGGTGGTTTCTAAGATCCTTATCTGTATTAGATTCTTACTTTCTCGAGGTTTATTTGTGCAGTCTCTGTCCCGCTTCTTCTGGGAAGTAGACTAGTGGAAGGCACTGAGGCAGCAAAATGAGTCATAGAGTGGAATGTGTGGTGCTGAGTGTCGGACCCAGACCCTGTGCGTGGTGAGTTTACGTTCTGCCACTGAGCTTTACCCCCAGCCTCCGTCCAAGAGTTTCTCTGTTTTAACTTTACATCTATTAGCAGCTTCTAGAATCAAAACTAAGAGATTTTTTTTTCTTTTTATCTGTTAGCATGTGTTTGTGTCGTGGCACATATATGGAGGTCAACTTTCAGGATTCTGTTTTCTCCTACCTTGTTTTCAGGGGTCAAACTCAGATCATCATTAGACTTAGTGGCAAGCACCTTCACCTGCTGAGCCATCTTGTCAGCCCAAGGTTCATTTAGTACAAGTGGTATAACAGATTATTTGAAGCGCAGATTATTTGGATTTCAGTGGGTACCCTTTCCTGATGATTGACAGGTATCTAACCTGCAGTGCAGCTTGCTAGAGGTAAATCCTTTTCAATAAAATGTGGTTTTGTTGCAGAGGAGGATGAGTCAGCATTAAAGAGGAGCGAGCTTGTTAACTGGTACTTGAAGGAAATTGAGTCAGAAATAGACTCTGAAGAGGAGCTCATAAATAAAAAGCGGATCATAGAGAAAGTCATTCATCGACTCACGCACTACGTACGTACTCACTGCTTGGATCCAGAATAAAGAGAGGAGGGAGCGTGTGTCTTACATCTCTGTGGGTTCCAAAGTATACTTGTTGATGCATTTACTTTGAACCATTGGGATACAGTCATGATTGTGTGTTAGGAAAAGTTAACATTAAGGGGAGGGACTTCTCCTAAAAACAGCAGAATTTAGGTGAAATCCAGGAAAGTAACTTTGGAATCTTAGTGTTTGGGAAGCCTTTTTGTTAATTTTGTTGTTTTGGTTTGGGGTTTTTTCTTGGCTATATTGGGGATATACGTACGCTAGGCGCGCTCCACCACTGTACCTTATCCATAGCTCCTGTGTGGGGTGCTTTTAGCTTTTTGTTTTCACCCCATCACCTGCAGTAATGCTTGGCCATGTGCTAAACCCTCAGGCATCCTGCCAGTATCAGCTGCTGTCCCCGTGTCCTTCCTCATGCCCTTCATTCCCAACTGAGCCAACCAGTAATCTCAACATTCTTCTCTCTGTCCTCTCCTTCAAAACCTGAGCCTTGGGTTTGTTTGGGGGTGGGGGAAGAGAGGAAGGATGGCATATTCTACATTTACTTTTTTGTTTAGAGAGAAAATTTCCAGATGCATTATGTTTGTTTAGTATTGTCTCTCTATGAAGCTCATACTGGCTTAGAACTCAAGCTCTTCCTGCTTTAACCTCCTGAGTGCTGGGGTTAAAGATGTATACCACCATGGGAGGCTTCTGCTCATTCTTAGTTCACTTAGAAGTAGACTAGATGAGTGTGGGGAAACACATTTATTTATTCATTGTTTATATTTTATGTGAAGTGTTTTGCCTGCTTGTCAGCACATGTTTGCAGTGCCCACAGAGGGTATCAGATCCCCTAGAACTTGAGTTGTTAGTTACCATGTGGGTGCCAAGAACTAAACCTAGGTCTTCTGCAAGGGCAACCAGTGCCCTTAACTGCTGAGCCATCTCTCTATCTCCATGACACATACCTTGGATCTGAGCAGTGAGTGACTGAGGACAGGAAAAGTGTAAATTCCAGGCCAGTATGTATGTATACCACATGCATGTCCTGGTACCTGTAGAGGTTAGAAGAGGTCATCAGAGCCCCTGGAACTGGAGTTACAGATGGTTGTTAGCCATCATGTGGGTGCTAGGAACTAAATCCATGTCCTTTGCAAGACCAGCAAGTGCTCTTAAACACTGAACCATCTCTCCAGCCCCACAATTGTATAATTTTTAAATCCAAGCAGGATTTCATTTTTTGGCAAGCATTTGATAAACAATGTATAGAAGACCTTACTACAGTTAAAAGTGTTTGTTGAGTTTACGTTTCTTAGTTTTTCAAAGGAGATTATAACATAACAAGTTCAGGAGGCTGGAGAAACTGCTCAGAAGCTAAGAGTACTTGCTGTCCTTGCAGGTTTCCAGCACCCACATAGAGTCTCACAACATAATTCCAGGAGATCCAACTTTCTCTTCTGGCCTCTCTGCAGGCACACACTCTTCATGCATATGGTGCATATACATGCAAACAAAACACTCATACACATGAAGTAAACAAAAATCTTTTTTTTAAATATGAAAAGGTCAACATTCTAATAGAAAAGGAGTTGAGCAGAACACTGATATAGTGGTTTTAAGATGTGGTCCTGGTCCAGGGGCTTTTGGTGGGGAAAAGTGGTAGAAGTTCTAAAGAGTTGATATAGCTGAGGTCATCCTGAAGACCCAGGGGCAAACTGATTGTGTTCCACAGGATCACGTTCTGATTGAACTTACCCAGGCTGGACTGAAAGGCTCCACCGAGGGAAGTGAGAGCTACGAGGAAGATCCCTACTTAGTAGTTAACCCTAACTACTTGCTTGAAGATTGAGATACTGAAAGGTAACTGGCCAGAACCAAGGACCTGTGGCACTCCATTTCTAGCCTGGAGCCTGAGTGACTCCATGAGAGACTGTGTTTCTGGGAATGATGCTTTGGGGTGGTCTGGAGGTAGGAAAGAGAGCTGAGTGGATGGCCCAGTGTGTCACATTCCTGTTGTGTGCTTTCCTATCAACACAGGCTTCACTTTTTGTGCTTCTCCTAATGAAGTTGGAACTGAATCATGTGCATTTGGTGAGGCTTTTGTCTTCATGTATAAAAGGCCTTCTACTTTTATCTTACCCAGGAAACAGCCTTTTTTTCAATTGCCAATTACTTATTTTATTCATGAAAATAAAGTTGTCTGTTGGATTTGTTTTTGTTTTACTTTGATTATTGCTTCCATTGCCCTATGTGAATTTCTTATTACTCTGGGGTAGAAAGACTAGGCCATAGATTTGGAATTTGAGAATAAGGATGAAAGCTGGAGGCTTTGGAGACAGTTTTCCTGGGTTAGTTCCAGTGGAAGTATTGAGGATCTCATGTAGCCCAGGTTAGTCTTGAACTCCTGATCTTCCAACCTCAACCTGTCAAGTGCTGGGATTAAAGACATGAGTGACTACACCTGGCTTCTAGTATATTCCTAAAGAGTTTATAAAAAGTTTATTGTACTTTTTTCCATTATTCTTTAACTTCTGTTTCCTAGGGGTAATTTCTTGGTTTCACTAAAAAAATGTTTGGGGGAAGTATGTTTTCTGTTTTTTTATTGAAGGGGGAAGTGCTTGTCGCAACATGTTTGAGGAAGTCAGAGGACAATTTGTGAGTATCCATTCTCCTTTCACCATGTGGGTTGCAGGGATTAAACCCAGGCTGTCAGGTTTGGTCTCAAGCGCCTTTACCCACTGAGCCATCTTGCCGGCCCATCATTTTCTGTGTTACAAGTTGTCTCTTAAAGTTTTTTATTCCAAGAAAAATAGTTTGCCATCTCAACAGTGTGTGATGAAGCACCTTGTTGGAGGGAACTTATAAAAGACAGTTTATTTGAGTTCACAGTTCCAGAGGAGTGAGCACATCACGGTGCGGAGGCAGGAGGTGGTCAGAGCAGAAGGAGAAGTGCTTCACATCTTCAAGCAGCACAGGAAGCAGAGAGCAGCTGGAGATATGGCAAGGCTTAAGAACTGTCTAAGCCCGCCCTCAGTGATGTACTTCCTCTATCAAGGCCACATCTCCTAAAACCTCCGGAAACAGCTCCACCAATTGGGGTCAAAGTACTTGGTTCCTGTGGGAGACATTCTCATTCAAACCACCAAATCCAGTGACTCCATGTCTGACTAATGGGACTTTACTTCAAAGGGTTTAGTAGCTCAACCCCTCCAGCTTTGCTGCGTACATCATTTTCTTGGTCACCAGTCCCTATATGCAACTTCCCTCAGCAGATGTCTCACAGCTCTGGCATCTCAAACGTCTTCTTGGGATCTCCACGGCCAACCAGGCTTCCCTGTTCACAGCTTCACACAATGACCTGTCTGGGGCCTTCTTTATGCAGAGACGCCCATGCTGCAAGCTGCCTGGCCTCAGTGACTGAAACTGGAGGAAAACCAATGACCCCCTTCACTCTTGGATCTTTATGCTTCTAAAGCCAGCAGCACTTGAATGACACAAGTTTAGGATGGACCCCTGACTGCTTCATCCACATTAGCTTTCCTATATTGTGGTTTTCTAGAAGCAGAAATTCCCTCTGTTATTTATCTTTCACAAGTTGGAGGCTTAGCTGGATGTGGTCTTGCCCTGAAGGTACTCTTTAAGTGCAAATCTCTAGGCCTCTCCTTATTTGCTCTAATCTTATCAAAGAGATCCTTTCCTTCAGCACAGGCCTTAGCTCCAACATTAATCTTCCTAGTGCTCCCTTTCGACCCAAACTACATTCTGTAGTTCTTTTTGCTCTTTTTCACTGTAGATCTGCATAATATTTCCCATTAATAGCCATGCCACCATTTCTACAATAGGCTGTATTGAAATTTCCTATCAGAGAAATAGGTCCACTGCTTTTCACCTTAGTCTTGGGCAAGCTCTTAGGCTGTGGGCATTCTCCAGCCAGACCCTTTGCCAAAATATCGTAGTTGCTGCTAAGTTCTTATGTCCCTCTGGAACTACTTTGCTCTCAGCACAACTTTCTTCCAGCATCCTTTTAGAACAGCCCATTAAGCTCTGCTTGTAGCATTCAGCAGTTTTTCAAGTTCCGAACTTCCAGTCTTCCACATTCCTTCAAAAACCCATGTGGTCAGGTCTGTCATAGCAATATTCAATGCCTGGCACCAACTTCTGTGTTAGTTACTTTTCTGTTTGTGTGATAAAACATTGACCAAGGGAACTTGTAAAAGTAAGTTTATGTGAGCTTATAGTTACAGAGAAATCAAAGTCTTAACAGCATGGGGAGGCATGATGGCAGAGGCAGTCAGAGCAGAAAAGGAATCTGGCAAGGCTTAACCCTAAGCCCACCCCAGTGACACACTTCCTCCAGCAAAACCACACCTGAAACCTCCCAAGACACCACCTGGGGACAAAATATCCAAGTACTGTGCTGGAGAGACGGCTCAGTGGTTAAGAACACTGACTGCTCTTGCAGGGGACTCAGGTTCGATTCCCAGCACCTACATGGCAGCTAACAACCATCCATAACTCCAGTTCCAGGGGAATCTGATGCCCTCTTCTGACCTTCAGTGGGCATTGCATGACATGGCTGCACTTACACACATGTAGGCAATATACTCATACACCTAAAATGAAAATATTATTAAAACTTCAAACACTTGGAGCCTATTCAAACCACTACACAGGAGGCTGTCTGTGATACTGATAACACCCTGGTCAACATTTCAAGTTCCAGGCTTGCTGGGGCTACAGGGAAACCCTGTCTCAAAAAGAAAAAAATAGAAAAAAGAAAAATAGAAATTTTAATGATAAGTTGGCTTCACTTGGGATTTTAAAATTTGCAAATAATATATCTTGAAAGACACGTAAGAATTTTTTGTCATTTTAATGAAATATGAAAGCTTAGGAGTTTTTATATTGGGTTGGAGGGATAGCTCAGTCAGTAAAGTGCTTGTCCCTCAAACATGAGAACCTGAGTTTAATCCCTAGAACCCAAGGTTTTTAATTTCTTTAAAGCCAGATGTAGAGTATACTTTTAAAATCCCAGCACTGGGGCCAGAGAGATGACTCGGTGGTTAAGAGCACTCACTCTTGCAGAGGAGCTGGGTTCGATTCCAAGCACTCACATGGCAGTTAACAACCATTCGTAGCTCTAGTTCCAGGTGATCCCACACCTGACCTTGAACATTGCACTTAACATACATGCAAGCACTATACCCATACAAATAAAAAATAAAATATTTAAAACCCCAGCTCTAAGGTAGCAGAGTCAGGCAGATTCCTGGGGCTTGCGGCAAAGGCTTCATTGTCTACCGAATGAGTTCCAAGCCAGTGAGAGGTCTAGCTCAAAACAAAGGTAAGAGCCTGGTGTGGTGGAGCCTTTAATGCAAGCACTCTGGAGGCAGAAGCAGGCAAATTTCTGTAACATCAAGGCCAACCTGGTCAAGTTCCAGGCCAGCTAGAGCTACGAGGAGGCCATCAAGATGGCACAGTGGGTAAAGTTTGCCACCAAGCCTGACCCAACCTGCGTCCCTCCATACAGTGGAAGTAGAGGCCCAACACATAATCCCCTCCACGCTCTTGCCATGAAACTTACACACGCGCACGCACATACACACATTTTTTTTTAATTTGTATGTGTGTCTGTGAATATATGCCATGTGTGTGCAAGTGGCCAAAGAGGCCCAGAAGAGAGATCAAATGCCATGTAGTAGTTACAAGTGGTTGTGAGCCACTGACATGGGTGCTGGGAACCAAAATCAGGTCCTCTGGAAGAGCAGCAAGGGCTCGTAATCACTGAGCCATTGCTCCAGACCTTCCCCAAAATAGATTTTAATGAAGAAAGGATATAATATAAATCTTACAAAAACAAACAGCTAGGCTGGGAGTGAAGCTCAGTTGGTAGAAAGTTTGTCTAGCATGTATGACAAGCCCTGGATTCCAATGCCAGCAGCCCATAAACTGAGTGGTGGTACACACCTGTAATCCCAGCACTTGGGAGGTGGAGGCTGGTGAATTGAAAATTCTTGATCACCCTGGGTTACGTGAGACCTCTCAACTGAAAAAGTAATAACAGTAAGTGTAATGAAATGGCTGAGCTGGTTAGGGCACTTGCCCCCAAGCCTGAGGACCTGAATTCAATCCCTAAGACCCACATAGTGGAAGGAGAGAACTGACTCCCACAAATTGGCCTCTAGCCTCCACATGTGCACTGTGGTGTGTGGTGTATGTATGTAGGGTGTGTGTACACATGTATACACAAATACATGGATTAAAATATAAAAAGTGGGCAGGGCAGAGTGGTGCAAGCCTTTAATCCCAGCACTCAGGAAGCAAAGGCAGGCGAATCTCTGAGTTCAAGGCTACCCTAGTCTATATAACCAGTTCCAGGCCAGCTAAGGCTATAGGGAGACCCTGTCTCAAAAAGAGACACACACAAAATATATATATAATATGGATCCATTCACATTTTAAAAGGGGAAATAAAAATTGACAAGAGAATTGTTATATTAAGAAAACTTAAAATAATTTTTCAGTAGGACAAAACGAAGAATTTTCTTTTCAGGCATTTTCAAGTCCCTTAGATTGCGTGGGAAATGTGAATTTTTCTGTTACCATAAACTTCCTGGAAGGAGTGAGGATATTCTAAGACTGCTTATCTCCCTTTGACCATCAGACTTAGAAAAATGTACGCCAGAATTCCCCCAGGAATTCGATGTACCCTGGGCGTGGAAAAAGAAAAAGGCTGAAGTCTGGCGCCAGCCAGTCAGGGAGAATGTCTCCAGGAAGAAATTTCACAATGGTCTAATAACTCAGATTCCTTTGCAGGATAGCCTGAATGAGTCAGGGTCACACTTTGACCAGAACTGCTTAGTTACGTTCTCTGTGTAAACCTAAACCTCATACCAGGACCCAAAGATGGGTCTAGGGGTTCACTGGACCTCTTTGCTCCTCTTCCCAATGTGGCCACATGGAATAAATCTTTCTCTGTTTTTCACTACATGTCTTTCTGATTGGCATTTTGGGAACAGGTGGCCAAGCCTAGGCTGTTGGGGCTGCCAGGGCCATGACACCCTAGCAATTCCTGTAACATTATCTCTTATAGTACGTAAGTTTGTAAATATCAAGACTGAGGAGATGGATCAGTAGGTAAAATAAGAGGACCTGAGTTCACATCCCCAGCCATCCACATAAAAAGCTGAGCATAGTGGCAAACACCAAGCACTGGGGAGGCTGAGACAGGCAGATATCTGGGGCTAAATGGCCACCAGACAACCTAATTTAATTGGCAAGCTCCCCAATCACTGAGATACCCTGGCTCAAAATAACATGGAGAGCAATTGAGAAAGACACCTGAAGTCCACCTTTGGCCTCCACGTGTAGATGTACTATGTGCACACACATACACACACACAGTTAATTTTGTTTTTTAAGATTACATGTTCTGATTTCACTACCCTAGATAAACCAGTTAAATATTGTGTGGTTAATTACTCCCCATTTTACAACCTCAGCTATGATTATAAAGTCAGGATTCCTTCCACAGGCTTCTAAGTTTCTTGAACATGGAGCTGTCTTGGATAGCTCTTTTTTTGAGTGCTGTCCTCCTGAGTCTTTCATGCCAGGGGTCCAACTGGGAATCTGAGAGAAATTTCATTTCAGCTGCTGGTCCTCTAACAAATGACTTGGTGCTTAACCTGAACCATCCTCTGGGAAACGGAGGCTCTGATTTGGTAGCTGGGAGCAACGACCTTTACGTCTGCCAGCAACCATTGCCCCCTTTCCTGCCTCAGTACTTCAGCAGTCTTCACGCTAGTAAGGTCACCCATTACAAAGTATTTCTGTCGTGGGCACAGCTTCTCCCCACAGGAAGCACCGAGAATCCAGACCCGGAAGCAGTGCAGTGCTATCTGCGACTCCTGCAGACCCTGAAGGCTGCCCAGCTTCAGCCCATGGTGGTCCTGCACCACCAGATCCTGCCTGCCAGCCCCGCCCAGAGAGATGCGGTCTTCGCTGACCTCTTTGCCGACTATGCCACGTTCGCCTTTCAGTCCTTTGGAGACCTCGTTGAGATATGGTTCACCTTCAGTGATTTGGAGAAAGTGATCATGGATCTTCCCCACCAGGAGTCAAAAGCGTCTCGTCTTCAGACCCTTGGCGATGCTCACAGGAAAGCCTTTGACATTTACCATGCAAAGTACTCTTCTCAGGGTGAGTATATGTTAGCCTGATACCCAACTGCAAGCAGCCTTCACGTCCTCCTATCCCTCCCTCATTAAGCTGGACCTGCCGTTTCCTCCCACCTGTTCAGGAGACCCCCTCGGATCTGGGCATTGTTGAGAATCGGTAGTGTAGGGTTTCCCAAGGTAGACACAAGTAAAATTACATAATGCCCCCTAGCATTTTCTCTGAAACTTTTTTTTTAATAGGGTGTCAGGTATCCCAAACTGACTATGTGGCCAGGAGATAACCTTAAATTCTAGAAATCAAACTCAGGGCTTGTGCATGCTAAGCAAGCACTCTAACAACTAAGCTACACCCCCAGCTCCTTGCTCAGAGTCAAGTCTGGGCAGTACTGTCTGTCTGTCTGTCTTTCCCTTCCCAGGGACCACTGTCTCCCTCATTCTCCCAAGGATTCAAGATTCCCTGTGCTTTTCCCTCAGCCTCCATTTTCTTGGGAAAACAAGTTTATGCCTTATAATTGGAGTTTGTATTCCCTCAGGGGAGACAGACAAATACAAGATAAAAAATATCCTGATGGATAGTTAGAAGACTCTAATTTGTGAGTGTGTGGTGCTGAGGATTAAACCCAAGGCTTTGTGCTAGGCAAGTGTTTTACGACTGAGCTATGGTCCCAATATCTCATATTAACTTAATTTTCACTATTACAAATTACACTGCAATGACCATTCTTGTGTATATGACTATGCCTACCTTCTGATAAATTGCTTTCGATAGGGTCTTCAAATGGAAATTAACCAGATTCGGCAGAGCATCTGCTCTTCTTTTAGAGAGCCTGAGTTTGGTTCCCTGACTCACTATGAGCAGCATTCGACCACCTGCAATTCCAGCAGCAGGGCATCTGATGCCCTCTTCTGGCCTCAGAGTATGACCTTATACACATAGCAGATACATAGGTACACACACATATGCATGAAGCAGGTGCAGATGGATCTCTATGAGTTTGAGGTTAGCCTGTGAGGTCAGCCTGGAACACAGTGAGTTCCAGGTCAGCCAGGTCTACATAGTGAGACTCGGTCTCAAAAGAAAAAAAAAAGGGGGATCTTTTTTAATGAGCAAGAACCAAGCATGGTGGTACATGATTTTGGTCCCAAAAAACAAGAGGAGACAGGAGATAGAGGCAGGTGGATCTCTATGATATCGAGGCCAGCCTGGTTTACATAGTTAGTTTCAGGCCAGCTGGAGTTGCAGGGAGACCCTATCTCAAAAAAATAAAATAATAAAATAAAGATAAATAGCAAAACGGGGTGCAGATAAAAGTGCTTGCCTTGCAAAAGCAACAGCCCGAGTTTAATCCCTGGCACTCTCAGTGGAAGGAGAGAACTCCAGAACATTGTCCTCTGACCTCCACATGCATGTACTGGCATCAGTACATCCCCTTTACACACAATCATGAATCAATGAATTGATTAATTAAAACAATAAAAAAACTTAAAAAATGGAAAATACTTTTAAAGTGAGCATATGACCAGGGGTGTAGCTCAGCTGTTAGAGCACTTGTCTTGCATACCAGAGGCACTGACTTCCACCCTCGCCACTGCATAAACCAGCATGGTGACACTACGCCTGTAATCCTGGCACTGGAGAAGCGGAAGCAGGAGGGTCAAGGCTCTGACTCAAAATTAGTTCATTAATTAAAGTAACATGAATAAGCTGGACATGGTGGTGCACACCTTGAATTCCAGCACTTAGGAGGCGGAGGCATTGGCAGGTAGATCTCAGATACAATGAGCAGTAAGGGCTGAGGATACAGCTCAGATGGTGGACTACTATCTATCAGGCATGGAGGATCAGAAGTGCAAGGTCATCCTTGGCTCCCTGGGAAGTTTAAAGACAGCCTGAGCTACATAAGACCCCCACCTCCAAAAAATGCATGTCCCTGGGCCCACACATCTGTTGACTCCTGACTCCAACTCTGAGGGTGGGGCCTAGACATTGGCTTTTTAAAAAAATCCTCTGCAGGTGGTTCTGATGCACACAGAAGCTTGAGAACCATCACCATGTTACCTGATATCAAAGCACAACAACAGTATACAGTAGTATCCCCTTGTTGCCCCCCTCAATGCACAGTAAAGGCAATAAGGGTAAAGTAATGGCAGCTTCCTGAAAGTGCCACACCTTTGTGTTTTGTTTTGTTTTGTTCTGTTTTCTAGGCAGGGTCTCTAGCCCAGGTTGGCTAGAACACACGAGGTAGAGGCAGGAAGAATGAGAATTCAAGATCATCTTCAGCTGCATAGCAAGTACAAGGCTAGCCTGGGCTCTATGAAACAGGGTCTCAAAAAGAAAGAAAGGAGAGAAATGAAGGAAGGAAGGAAGGAAGAAAGGAAGGAAGGAAGGAAGGGAGAGAAAGAGAGAGAGAGAGAGAGAGAGAGAGAGAGAGAGAGAGAGAGCTTCTAACAGTAATAGGAAATACTATTACTGGAAACCAGAGCTGGAAATAGTGGCAGACACCTGTAATCTCAGCACTCAGGATGTTGAAACAAGAGGATTGTGAATTTGAGGTCAACCTGGGCTACATAGTAAGTTCCAGGCCAGTCTAGGATATATAGTGAGGCCCAGTCTCAACCTCCACCCCAACCCCCATAAAGGGGCTAAGTAAGGACTCAAGTAATCTCTCCACAGAAGATATACAAATGATCAAAAGCACAGAAAACATCAATAACCATTAGAGAAGAGTGGGTGCCCCTCTGGTGGGAAGCGCAGATATGCACACAGCCCCAGGAAGCACTCCATGCTAACACCAGAGGCCCCCACCCAACCACCCACAATGACAAGTATAAGAATTGCTCCTGCAGCTCAGTAGTAAGTTATCCATTTGGAATGTTAAGCATGGGCTGGGAACACACATTCCCATTCCCATGTGCTGATGCAATGATGATCAGCTGAGGTGTGCAAATCTGAAGGCAATAACGTGGCCCCATTGACTGCTCCCTAACTAACTAGAAACAGGGTTATCTTATCATAATGAGGACAGTTTTGCAAAGAATTCTCCACTCAGAGCTTTTCAAATTTCCCCTGTGCTTATCAGAATAAGAACTGGGGTCAGGGGTGCAGTTCAGTGGTAGAGTTCTTGCACAGCTTGTATAAGGCCCAGCGTCATCACAAACAAACAAACAAGAGGGGCACTGTTGTGATGAGTAGTGACTGGAGTATCTTCCTCCAAGTGAATGTCAGAGGGATGTATATAATCCTATAGTTAATTCACAGACTGCATGTTTCAAGTCACAGGTCAAGTACCTGCTCATTGTGGATCCAATTCTAAACCTGATGCTTGAAAGGATTAAAGTAGTATTTAAGGTTTGTGTTTGTATATTTATGTGTGTGAAGGTACATGTGTGTGCACATGTATGTTACCACATACCACAGAGGACAGTTTTCAGTGTCATTCCACAAAACACTGTTTACCTTTAAAAAAAAATTCTCATTTTGGGGACTTGAAGATGGCTCAGCAGTTAAAAGTAATGGTTGCTTTTGCAAATGACCCAAATTCTGTTCCCAGCAAGCATAAGGTGGCTAACAACTGTCCTTAGCTACAGTTCTAGGGGATCTGATGTCTCCTCTGGCCCAGTGGATTTGCACGTGGTACACTTACATTCATCCAGAAAATAAACACTTATATCCATACAATAAATAAGAATTTAAATTATTGTTTTAGGGACTGGAAAGGTAGCTTAGTAGTTAATAAGCACTGTTCATCCCAAACACTGGACTTCATTTCTCAGCACCCACATCAGGTAGCTTATAACACCTGAAACTCTAGTTCAAAGAGGATCAAATGCCTCTTATGCACATACCATACAATCCACACATATACACATAAATAAAAATAAGAAAAAATAAGCCAGACATGGTGGTACACCTTTAATCCAAGCTCTTTGGAGGCAGAGGCAGGAAGATCTCTGGGAAATCCAGACCAGTTTGGTTTACACACTGAGGTCCAGGCTAGCTGAGGCTATAGTGAGACCCCTGCTACAGAAATTCTCTGACTCAAAAAACAAATAGATAATTCTTCTCTCTCTCTCTCTCTCTCTCTCTCTCTCTCTCTCTCTCTCTCTCTCTCTCTCATACAAACAGATGGGTACTGTATTACGTGTATGGTGTATGGAGGGCAGAGGACAACTTTCAAGAATCAGTTTTTTCCTTTCACCATGTGGGTTCTGGGGTTGAACTCAGGACCTCAGACTTGCATGATAACTGCTTTTACCTGCTGAGCCATCTCAGCAGCCTAACCACCCATTTTTTGAGGTAGGGTCTTTTGTTGGTCTGGAAATCACTGAGTAGGCCAACCTATCTCTGCCTCCCCAGCACTGGGATCACCAGCATGTGCTACCACCTCCAGCTTTTCTACGTGGATTCTGGTGATTGAACTCATGTCTTCTTGCTTGTGCAGCAAGCACTTTACCAACTGGCCATCTCCCCAGCCCTAGAATTCAAGTCTTTCTTCTCAAGGAACACACACAACGTGTAGGATGGATTTGTGTGCCAGTTAGACAGCAAGGCAGCACAACTGAAAAATCCCTACCTTTTCCACAACAGTGTTTCTCAGAGCAGTCTGAAGACCACAGCGTCAGAATCACACAGAAAGCCTGTGTTAAGGTGCACGTTCCCAGCTAGGGATGCAGCTCAGCCTGTGGAATGCCTAGCCTTCAAGAGACCCTAGGTTGGACCCCAGCATCATATAAACCGGGTGTGGTGGTGCACACACTTAATTCCAGCACTCAGTGGTGAAGGCAGGATGACCGTGAACTTCTGATCCTCCCACCCCCTAATTCTCACGTTTTAGAATTACAGGCACGTGTGTTTACACTTGGTTTGTGCTGGGCTGGGTATCAAACGCTGAGCTTTGTGCACGTCAGGCTAACCCTCTACCTAGAGCATTCATTATTGCCACTTTATTATAATGCTTTCTACTCCGACTCGTCTAAGAGCTCTGCATGCCAGTCCTGACTCACACAAAACAATTGATGAAAGAACATTGTAGCTGGGTATGGCTGGGACACACTTTAGTCAGGAGGCAGAGGCAGGCAGATCTTTGTGAGATTGAGGCCAGCCTGGTCTATGTAGGGAATTCCAGGCCAGCTGGGGCTACAGGGTGACGCTGTGGCAAAGCAAACAAACAAACAAACAAACAGCAACCCTACACAAAACAGTAAAATGGACATTGTGTTTTTAGTCACTGTGTTTTCTACAATATTCCAATTAAGAGGAGTCAGGTCATGGCAATGATTTCTTCATAAAGTGAACACCCTAGCAGCTTTGGTGGCCAGAGCCTCTAGCCCCTGCCCTCACTTACCCACTGCTCGTCCCTCTGGTTTCAGGAGGAAAGCTCTCTGTGGTCCTGAAGGCTGAAGACATCTCTGAGCTCCTGCGAGACCCAGCATTGTCTACACTTGCCAAGGTGACAGCAGCAGAAAGATGGGCATCTCTAATATCCGGGGAAAGTTGTGATTTTTTAATTGTATTTTAAATTTTTTTAAATTTACTTTCTAATGTGTATGAGTGTTTTGCTGCATATATGTAAGTGTGCCATATGCAGGTCATGTCTTGGCTAGAAGAGGGCATCAGTTCCCCTGGAAGAGGAATTAGAGGGATTTAGCTGCCATGGTGCTGGGAACTGAACTGGAGTCCTCTACAAGAGCAGCCAGTGCTCTTAATCACTGAGTCATCTCTCCAGCCCGATTTATTTTATTTTTAATTATGGCTACTTGTGTGTATCTATGTGTGGGTATGTGCACGAGTGCCAGTGTCTGCAGAGGCTGGAGGCATGGAATCCCCTGGAGATGGAGGTACAGGTTTAAGCCACCTGACGTTGCTGCCGGAATCTGAGCTCAGGTCCTCTGCAAGAGCAGTGCGCACTCTTAACCACTAAACCAGCTCTTCAGCCCTGTACTTATTTATTCTGAGACAAGATCTCTGTAAGAAAAGAAAGATGATGTAGTTCCATGGCAGTGGGGACAGATTTATTTCAGAATAAACCTGAGAAGGGCTCTCATCAGAGACAGTAAGAGAGTGAACTTCTCTCACAGGCTAGAGTTTCATCAGGGCTGGGCAGAAGGTTGGTCAGGAGCTGAGGTCCAGTTTGACCAGGTAGTGCTAACAGTTAACCTAGGAAGTATAGAACTGGTATTTATGATCTTGACTTCAGGAAATTGAAACTGTTGGTCATAGGAGAGGGTGCAGCTCATGCTGTCATGTAGTCACAGGAGAGGGCTATTAAGGTTGGAGTAGGGTGCCTCTGAGATAAGATGGCATATGCCCAGGCAAACAGGAAGTTGAGTCCAGAGATGAAGAGCTAGACATACACTATGCAGGTCCACTGGAAGACCCTGAGGGTTTCATTCATCAGGTGGGAGCTTCTCAGAGGGAACCAGGGCACTGTGTCCTTGTTTATCCTGAAGCTTTTGCACAGCTTGCACAGGGCAGAAAGACCTGTTCAAAGGCTGTTGCTGAACAAGCATTTTTCTGATCAGCCCTTTGGTCTCCTGATAACAATTACCACTCTTTGTAAATTAAGTTAGATATGTGCCCAGTCAACCAGAGATTTTTATAAAAAGCCCTATCACAGCTGGGTTTTAAGTTATTCAGCTGGTTAACATGAAATCTGGTCCCTGACAAGTGTCACTGATAGTGCAGATGCCAGAGAACACCACAGTGTTGTCACCACATCTGGTATCACCACAGAGCAACAGAGTGACATCACACACTGCCCTGAAGCCAAAGTAGGACAAAGCTCTTCACTGCAGGTGGGGCTTTCCCTGTCCTTTCTTTTTACAATATTTCTTTACTTTCATCTTATGTATATAGGGTTTGCCTGTATGTATATTTGTATACCATGTGTGTACCTGTGGAAGGTACACATTGTGTCCCCTGGAGTTACGGATGGTTGTGAGCTGCCACACAGTTGTGGGTGCTGGGAGCTGTACATGGATCCTCTGTGAGAGTAGTAAGCACTTTTAATCGCTGAGTTATCTCTCAAGCCCAGTTTTTTCTTTTAAATATTCTAATTAATATGGGGCTGGAGAGACGGCACAGAGGTTAAGAGCACTGGCTGCTCTTTCAGAGAACCTAGGTTTTTTTTTTCTTAGAACCCACATGTTGGCTGACAGCCCTCCATAACTCCAAGTGTAGGGGATCTGATGCTCTCTCCTGACCGCTGAGAGCACTGCATATACATGGTGTACTCTACATACAGTATGTAGACAAAACAGTCATACACATAAAATAAATAAATAAAATATATTTTAAAAAATTATAGTTAACAGGGTTGGGGATGTAGCTTAACTGCTGGACTGCTTGCATAGCACGAATGAATCCCTAGGTTCTATCCAAGGTAAAGTACAAACCTGGCATGGTGGTACATGCCTGTGATCCCAGCACTCAGGAGAAAGAGGCAGGAGGACCAGGTGTTAAAGCTCATCCTAAACTACACCGTGACTTCAAGGCCAGTCTGGCCACATGAGACCCTCCTCCCACCAAGAGAGAGAAAGAGAGAGAGAAAGATAACAAATTTAAGGAAGACAGACCTCATCCTTTTAATGTGTCCCAAGTTCCCAGGTGAGTCTAATCGTACCAAGGTCTGTCTTCCTTATATACAACCCTTCTTACAGTTGCGACTTCTGTGGTTCTTACTTACCTTTAACCATCCCATGGACCTGGTGGGTGGCTTCCAAAAGCAAGAAGTTCATAACTGTGTGCCCTACAGAACTGACAACCAAGCAGAGCAGAGAGGGCGGGGTGGGGGTCGGGGGAGATGTCAGCAGCAGTTGCCATCGTGGAGCAGACCTGTGGAGTCTGGTGAACACTGGTGATAACTTGATGGGAAAGCAGTGGGGAGCCAGCATGTTTCTCTGAAGGCACCTACTTCCACGAAGGCTGGGTCTGGGAACAGCTGATCTGTGGGAGGGAGAAGGCAGATTGCCTCATTGGAGTTCCTGAGATCCCAGCAAGGAGAGAGATGGAACAGCTAGTCAGACAAGTGGAGGCAGCCAGTGTGTGACACACACACTGTGTTCCCACACTTAGATGCTAATCTGCAGTTCTTTAAGGCACATGCAAGACAGAGACAATTCAGGGTCTTTTTTTTATGATTATTTTTTCCCTTTTAATATGTGGGTGAAAGTGGGTGCACCCCCTGTGCATGGGAGGGGCCCAGGGACCAACATTGGCGTCTTCCTCTGTTACTTTCTACCCTATTTTTGTTCTTGCTGTTAAAGCTCTTTACAATGTTTTTTGTTTTACTTTATGGATATGTGTTCAGGTATCCAAAGGGAGGAGAAGAGGCATTGGACCCCCTGGAGCTGGAGTCATTTAGGCAGTTATGAGTCACCTGACATGGTGCTGGAAATGGCTGAACCATCTCTCCAGTCAAACCTTTTTTTTTTTTGAGACAAAATCTCGTATTGAACCCAGAGCTCTCCAGCTCAGCTGACCCGGCTGGTCAGTCAGTTCCCAGAATCCTCCTGTCTGCACTCGCCGCATTGGGATTAAAGACGCGCGCTTGGCTTTTACCTGGATACTGAAGATCCAGACTCAGGTTCCCATAGAAAGGCACACCACTGATTGAGCCATTTCCTCAGCCCCCCTTTTCTTTCTTTCTCTGTCTCTCTCTCCCCCTCTCCTTCCCTCCCTCCTTCCTTTTTTTCCTCCCCACCCCTTCTGTCTTGGTTTCTTTTGAGACATAGTCTTCTAGCCCCAGCTTGCCTAGAACTCTTTCTGTAGACCAGGCTGGCTTCGAGCTCACAGAAATCCACCGAAATTGGGAGTGCTGGGAGTAAAGGTGTGGAGCACACTGTGTTCAGCCCTTCTTTTTTCTTTTCTTTTCTTTCTTTCTTTCTTTTTTTTTTTTTTTTTGAGGCAGGATTTTCTATTGTTCAAGCAACTTCCTCACAAAAACTAGGATCCATGGTTGGACTGTGCGTGATCAGGACTATGAGGGTTCAGCCATCTGAGCTGGCAGAACTTGGCAAGTCGGGGCTGATTGGGATAAGACTTCACACTATGGCCTGAAATTAAAACAAACTACAGACCAATGAGGGTTCCCAACAGCATAAAGGACACCAGGAGTGTGCTGCCGGGGGTTCCTTCCCTCTGAACTCTTCTACTTGGCACCCGACCCTGGCTCCCATATGCCCATTTGCACACTCATTTATTCAGTCATCCATGCTTGTGCCTTCTGTGTACCCAGGTCTTGCTGGGGCACTAGGTGATGCATTCACTCCCAGATGCATCCCCAGCTTTCTTGTGGAGACTTCCACTTTACAGTTCTTGGCTTAGTTGTGGGGAGAAACATAGAACCCTTCTGAGCAGGAATTTCTCTTGAAATTCCTGTTCTCTAAATGACAATATTTCCTTACTTCTAGGACTCAGTTGACTTCCTCTCTCTTGATTTGTCTTATGAATGCCAAAGTGTGGTGAGTCTACCACAGAAGCTGGGTGAATTGCAGGTAATTTGAGCTCCATCTTGATGGTTATGGTGATGGTGGTGGTGATGATGAATGGTGAATGATGATGGTGATGGTGATGGTGGTGGTGATGGTGATGGTAAATGGTGAATGGTGATGGTGATGGTTAATTAGACATTTGATGCTTTGACTAATGCATGGACTGAGCCTCCTCTAGAACTCACACCCCCTGAGCTGCAAATGTGGGGATTTCCACTTAAAGAAAATATGAGGATGTGGGCTAGGGACAGGGATCAGTTGGTAGAGTTCTTGCCTAGCACACACAAAGTCCGAGGTTTGATCCTGAGTTTGTCTCAGCTCTCTAGAAGGTCAAGAGTTCAAGACTATTCTCAGCTATATAGTAAGTTCAGTTAGTACTGGAGTACATGACACCCTATCTGAGAGAGAGAGCATGAAAGAAAGGAAGAGAAGACATGACCACAAGCAGCTATAAGAAAGGGTGTCTGCCTGATTCCTCTCCAAGCAGCTGCTAACAGTATCTCTTAGTAACTAACTGTGGATAAAATTAGATTGTGAGGAAACCACCAAACCTTGACCATCAAGAAAACTGACTTAAAATCAAATCAAACAACATGTCAGCCTGAAGATAATTTCCCTTCCTGTCAAAATGATTAGAAAAACAGATGAGAGGGAAGACAGTCATATTTGATGGAGTCTTAGCAATGATAGTACCTTTCACTTGAAAAGATTTACGTGTCTGTGTCTGTGTGAATGTGCAAGTGTGTGCAGTGTGCCTGTGTGTATTCGGATGCTAGAAGGGGGCACTGGATCCCTCAGAACTGGAGTTACAGGTGTTTGTGGGATACCTGACTTCTTGTATGGGTTCTGGGATCTAAACTCCAGTCCTCATAATTGTGCAGTCACGCTCTTAACCACTAAGCTGTCACAGCAGCCTGTCTTTTGACATTTTATTATGAAAAGTTTGAAACAAATCCAGAAATAGAAAAGTATAGTATGTCATATGAAACCACGGCCAGCTTGTTCAACTGTACTTATTTGTTTTTCCATCAAAGCTGGATGTGTTTTTTTTGGCCATTATTTCAAACTCACTGTATAGCTGAGGAGGACCTCAAAGTTTTGATCTTCCTGTCTCCACCTCCTAAATGCTGGATTATAGGTGTGTTCTACCACACATAGTTTATGCAATACTAGCAATGGAACCCAGGGCCTCATGCATGTTAGGCAAGCACTCTGCCTACAGAACTACATTTTTAGCTCCATAAACCAGAATACTTTTTAAGCAAACCACAGACACCCCTGAACTTGGTGATGGTGGCATCTTGCTTAAGTTTCTTGGATAGCACAGGCTTCTGCCATGAGCAGACCTTGCTCTCAACCCTATTGTTGCTCCTGGTTATGAGGAATGAAGCAGAATGGGTGTCCTGGTGCCGGGGAAGGGACAGTGTCCAGTGTAAATCTCTCTCCCTCAGAGCCTAAGTCAGCAGTTCTGAGTGACTGAGGTGGCTAGAGGTCTTTTGCAAAGGTGAGCACCTGGCTTCCTTCTGTCCCTGTTACTAAAGGCAGCTTCAGACCACTTACTGGTTTTACTCTTCCAGAACTTTGAGCCAAAAGTGAAAGTTTTCATCTTCACCCTAAAGCTTCAGGACTGCCCCTCCACAGGGGAGAGCACCCCCTCACTGCTTTTCAGCCTTCTTGAAGGTGAGTGGACAGCACATGAGAGGCTTTTTTGGTTTTCTGAGACAGGGCTTCTGACTGCTTTGGAACTTGCCAGCTAGGTTAAGCTGGCTGGCCTCTGACCCGCATGGATCGGCCTGCCTGTGTCTCCCCAGCGGTGATTACAGGCACAGTAATTCCTTTTTTATGTGGGCTCTGAGCATTGAACTCAGGTCTTCATGCTTGCTAGGAAAATATTTTACTGACTAAGCTTTTTCTCCCAGCCTCCACTCTCCTCCTCCTCCTTTTCCTTCTAGTTCTTTTCTCTCTCTCTCTTTTGAGACTGGGCCACTATGTAGACCCCACTGACTTGGAACTTGCTTATGTAGCCCAGGCTGGCCTCAAACTCAGAGAGATCTGTGGACCTCTACTTCCCAAGCGCTGGGATTAAAGGTGTAAACCACTGCTCCCACCCCTCCCCCACACTTCTTGTTATTTGGAGACAGGGTCTCACTATGTAGGCCTGGCTGGCCGAGAACTCACGCATATAGGTGAGGGGGTTCTGAGACTCACAGAGATCCTCTTGCCTCTTCTGGGATTAAAAGTGTGCACCACCAGGCCTGGCCCACCATTTTAGCCTTAAAAAAACCAGAGATACACTCATGGTATTTTTCTAAAGGGGCTTAGAATCATTACTTGGAATTTGGGTGGGTTTTATGAGTGAGGAAAACTACTGACTTCATGTTTTGGCTTGAGGTTCACATACAGTTAACTAAGCTTCTGTTTTTCCAGCCATAAATAAAGACCAAGTGCTTACCATTGGGTTTGACATCAGTGCCTTCCTGAGCTGTCCATCAAGTTCTGGGGAGAGGTAATGTTGACTTTCACAGTGAACTTTCAGTAACTGATATTGTTGACTCCTCTGTTCTTTACATGGGAAATTGTTGGGGACCATTTTTCTTACCTCTTTGAACAGCACATAGGTTATAGTCATTTAACAAAAGAGAGATGGAGGCTCAGAGGGAAGGCTGGAGAAGTGACTCCCAACTGAGATGTGTCTGGGCCAGCTCTATATAGTCTGGGTTCCTTACCTGTCTGATTATAGCAGTTACACACATTTAGGAGAGCTAGGATTTGAACCCCTTGTCTTTGAATTTAAGATCTTGGGTACAGTGTGCACGCTGAAGAAAAAGGAAGTTATGGTGAGATGAAGGCACTTGTAGTCAAGCCTGATAACTTGAGTTTAATCCCTGAAACTTACATGGTGAAAGGAAAGAATGGGCTCCTGCAAGCTGTCCTCTGACCTACACACACAACAAACAAACAAACAAATAAGTGTAATAATTTTTTTTAAGATCGAGGGGGCTAGAGAGATGGCTCAGTGGTTAAGAGCATGTACCACATTTGCAGAGGACCCAAGCACCTTTGTTGGCTAGCTCACAATTGCTTGTAACTACAGCTCCAGGGACTCACATGCCTCTGACCTCTGCAGACACTGTACTCATGTGCCCACGCACATATACACATAATTTAAAAATAAAATAAACCTTTAAAAAAGACCTGTCGGGACTGGAGAAATGGCTTAGTGATTAAGAGCATTGACTGCTCTTAGAGAGGACCCAGGTTCCATTCCCAGAACCCACATGGCAGCTGACAACCATCTATTACACCTATTACTCCAGTTCCAGGGGATTCCACACCCTGTTCTGACTACTGTGGACATTGCACAACACGAGTGCACTTACATACATGCAAGTACTATACTCATACACATGAAATAAAATAAAAAATTTAAAAAAGGAGCTGTCGGGGGCAGTGGGAGGAGGTGTGCATAGGGGAGGGATCTAAATACCGTCAAACTATATTATATGAAAATTGCAAAAATTCAGTTAAAAAAAAAAGCTGGAAATAGTGGCATCTGTCTTTGATCCCAGCACTCAGGAGGTAGAGGCATGTGCATCTTTGTGAGTTCAGGGTTAACCTGGTCTATCTAACCTGGTCTACATAATGAGTTCTAGGCCAGCAAGGGCCTAGAGAACTTGTTATGAGAGAGGCAGATTGGATACAGATCTGACCAGCCCACTGAAGTTTCGTGATGTGAGTTCTTGCCTCCTTTTCTTCAACATAAAATATAAATACCTTCCCCACAGAAAAAAACCAGCCAGCTTTGCAGAAGCCTCACTCCACAGAAGCTTTATTTTAAAAGAATCAGAGCGTCAGATGTGGTAGCTCACATCTTTAATTCCAGCACTTGGGAGGCAAATCTCTGTGAATTCGAGGCCAGCCTGGTCTACATAGTGAGTTCTAAGTAGCTGGGGCTACAGGGAGACCCTGTCTCAAAAAGACCAAAAAAAAAGTTAGAGTAATATTGGGTAGAGAGATAATTTAGTCTATAAAGTGCTTGCTCTGCAAGCATGAGGACCTGAGTTCAATCTCCAAAACACATGTATAGAAGCACTTGTAATACCAGCACTGAGGCAGTCTCCTGGGGCACACTGTTTTCTTCTACCTCCATAAGGATGTACACACTTGAATGTGTACACCTGCACATGGACATACATTATTGAATGATTCATTTTGTTTTTGAAGATAGGGTCTTACTGTGTAGCCTGGCTGTCCTCGAAATCAGAGATTCACCTGCCTCTTCCTCCTACATGCTGAGACTAAAGGTGTATACCACCATGCCTGGCTCACTTGCATGCTTTTTAAAAATTAGCCCATTTTGAGTTTATCCCATAGTTCTACCACATTCCGTTTCAAATCAGGAAGAATCAGATGTCATGGAAAGCAGTACTGGAGCTCCCCAGCACCTCAGCACTCATGGGGGTCCAGTGCCCAGGTAAGCTGTTCAGTAGCACAGACCAGAGACAGTCATTAGGCCTCTAGACCCCCAGCCAGAGCTCTTTGCACTGTACCTTGACACTTCTTTTTTTTTTATTTAACATTTTAAAATTTCTATTTTTTATTTTATGTGTATAAATGTTTTGCCTGGATGTATATAACTGTGCTCGTGCTTGTAATGCCTACGGAGGCTAGAAGAAGGGGTCAAGTCCTCTGAAGCAGGAGTTAAAGGTAGGTGTTAGCCTCCATGTGGGTGCCAAGTTCTCTGCAAGACAGCCAGCGCTATTAGATGCCGAACAGCTCTCCAGCCTCACCCCTGACATTTCTTTTTTAAATTATTTTTCTTTTTTAATTTTATGTGTATGAGTATATTACCTGCCTGTGTGTAAGTGCACCTGTGTCATACAATGCCTGTGGAGATCAGAAGAGGGTGTCCAGTTCCTGGGGAGGAATTAGAGTTACAGATGGTTGTTAGCTGATACTTGGGTGCTGGGAACCAAACCTGGGTCCTCTTCAAGAGCAGCCAGTGCTCTTCACCGGTGAGCCACGTCTCCAGCCCCACCCCTGATGTCTATACCTCTGTGCCACCACTTCCTTATGCCTTTCCTCATCTGTCAGGCAGTTTTCCGGAGGCGTCATTTCTTTCTATCTTTATTCCTCTCAACTAATTTCAGATCAGTGGCTCACATCTGCTGCACATAGCTCTTATCTGACGACCTGGTGTGTACGGTGAGAGTGAGCAGTGCAAAGAGCAGCTGTGACTGAGCGGAGGTATAAAACCACCCACAAAGTCAGCTGAGCTGGGTGGGGCTACGACCTCAGGAAAAGAAAACTCAAGAAGCTGAAATCAGTTGAGCTCCCTGGACAGCCAGTAATTACAAAACACAAGTGACCCCAAATCTGAGGTTCTTTCTTCAACCCCAGACCTGGTAGTACTCTGTCCCCAGTGAAGGAAAACCAACGTTAACTTACTGCCACTGTCTTGACTCAAGCAGATGGAGATGGGAAAGCAGCTGGGGGATGCGGAGGAGGCAGAGGCAACTTCACTGGGAACTGAGAGACGTTTTCTTCCTGGAGAATTTTAGGTGACACAAGTGAGACAGAGAGGGCTTCCAGCAACTCTGACACCAGAGTGCGGCAGTAGATACAGAACACTGCATCAAATCCCACAGTAGGGAGAAGAGCCTCATCTGGAGAGGCTGGGATCAGGGTTAGCTTAGAGTCAGCTGCTGCTCTTCCTCCTCCTCTGCTCCTCCCCACATTCATTCTTCTTTCTTTTCTCCTCCTCTTTCTCTTCCTTGTCCTCTTCCTCCTCTTCCTTTTTTTTGAGAACCCAGGCAGATCTCAAACTTGCCATATAGCCAAAGATGACCTTGAACTTCTGATCCTGTTACGTCTACCTCCTGAGTACTGAGATTACAGGTATGCTCCACCATACCTGGTTTATATGGTGTTGGAGATGAAACCCAGGTCTTTGTGCGTTAGGGAAGCACCCTAGCACCTAAGCCATTTTCCCAGGCCCTATGGGGCATCTGTAACTCTGTGATTAATTATGTCCTTTTATGTAACTTTAATCCTACAGCTCAGCCTGTTCTCTGACTGACAGCCTGACCCTTGTAACTGAGCACCATCATGAGACACCAGTTGTGCCCTCATCCTCTGAATCGGCCTACCAAAGAGTCTGGAAAGCCTTTGCTCATCAATCTAGGACTGAAAGGGATGCCTTCCTACAAGATGTATTTCCTAAAGGCTTCCTCTGGGGTGTCTCCACGGGAGCTTTTAATGTGGAAGGAGGCTGGGCTGAAGATGGCAGGGGGCCAAGCATCTGGGATCACTACGGACACATAAATGCCCACAAGGGCCATGGAACACCAGAGGTGGCCAGTGACAGTTACCACAAGCCAGCCTCTGATGTTGCCCTGCTTCGAGACCTCCAGGCTGAGGTGTACAAGTTTTCCATTTCCTGGTCCCGGCTCTTCCCCACTGGGCAGGACAGCAACCCCAACCTCCAAGGTGTTGCCTACTACAACAAGCTGATCAACAGCCTGCTGGACTCGAACATCAAGCCCATGGCCACACTTTCCCACTGGGACCTGCCCCAGGCCCTGCAGGATCATGGAGGGTGGCAGAATGAGAGTGTGGTAGATGCCTTCCTGGGCTACGCAAGCTTCTGCTTCTCCACTTTTGGGGACCGTGTGAAGCTGTGGGTAACCTTCCACGAGCCATGGGTGACAAGCTATGCGGGCTATGGCACTGGGCAGCATGCACCAGCCATCTCCGACCCAGGAGTGGCCTCTTTTAAGGTACCTCCATCTCTGCGGCTCCCACCAGTTAGAAAACACATTTGCCCGGAGGAAAGTCATTTTGTTTGTTTCCTTCCCATCTATTTGCAAGTCTGTTCTTGAAAGGAAATCAGAGACAGAAAAGGATGCACACATTTTCTTGTGACTGTTGTTTGAGAGAGGGTCTCATGTATCCAGGCTGACCTTAAACTCATTATTCAGCTGAGGATCACCTCAATCTGATCCTCTCAGTGAGGGATCCTCCTCCTACTTCCTCAGTGCTGGGATTCCACAGTGTCAGTACACCATGCTTAGTTTGTATGCAGTGCTGGATCTCTAACCCAAGCTTCCTTTATGTTAGGCAAGCGCTCTACCAACTGCACCATACTCTTAGCCCACAGTCGAGTCTTCTTGACTCCAAAAGCAAGTTCTAGGCTTGGAGGAGTCTCACGTAATTGTAGAGCTCTTGCATAGCATATGGCTTTGGGTTCAATGCTGGGATGAAAGGTGTCTGCCACCACTCCCAGTTTGATGCAGTGCTGGGGACTGAACTCAGCCTATTAGCTTTTATTTATTTATTTGCTTTGTTTTTTTTGAGATAGATGTCACTTTTCAGTCCAGCCTAGCCTGAAACTCACCATGGTCTTCAGCTCATAGTAGTCCTACCTCAGTCTTCCAAAGCTGAGCCACCATGACAGCTTTCTTAGCTTTTCTTATGGTTGGGACTTCCTTGGTCTTTTACAATGACATCTGAGATACTTTACTAAGACTGGGATGGGAAGGTCCTTGCTTTTCCCCTTCATTTCTGGATTAGTTTTCTTGTTGCTGTGACATAATATCTGACAGGAGCCACTTCAGGAAGCAAGGGTTTATTCTGGCTCACAGTTTGAGGATTCAGTTCACCATGTCAGGGAAGGCACAGAGGCAGGAGCATGAGGCAGCTGCATTGTATCTGCAGTCAGGAAGCCGAGAGAGATGAATGCTGGTGCTCAGCTCATTCTCTCCTTTTTATTCGGTTCTGGAACCCCAGCCCATGAGATGGTGCTACACATTGGTAGGGTGAACCCTTCCACCTCAATTAATCCCATCTAGAAACTCGCTCACAGACATACCCAGAGATTTGTCTCTTGGGTTATTTCAGGCTCTGTGATAGTGTTAACTATCACAAAGTATTTCTGTTTTTCTTTTAATTTGTGATGGTGCAGATTGAACTCAGGGCCTCAAGAGCACACTGAACAAGTGCTGTCCCCCTTGAGCTCTATCCCTATCGCCTTCAATTTTTCTATTTATTTTTTCATGTTATACCATTGTCTTAAAGCTGCTATAACAAAATACCATAGACTGGGCCTTAAAGAACAGTTGTTTAACTGTTTCCTCATAGTTCTGGGGCCTGGGAAGTCTAAGATCAAGGTACCAGCATGGAAGAGGTTTTGTTTGTGTCTGCCAGCAGCATTCTCGCTGTGTTGTCGGCAATGGTGGAAGAGCGAGAGCAAGAATGGGAGAGAGAGAGAGAGAGAGAGAGAGAGAGAGAGAGAGAGGGAGGGAGAGAGAGAGAGAGAGGGAAACACCCTCTGGTGGCTCCTTATAAGGACACCAACATCACATGAAGGCTCACCCGCCTTCCTGTCCTACCCAGTCACATCCCAGAGGCCTCTTCAATACCATCTCATTGGCCTTAGGGCTCCACATGTAAACTTTGGAGAGACACAATTTAGTCTATAATAACTTCTGTTCCTCCTGTCTCCACCTCTTCAGTGCTAGGACCACCATGCCCGTTTATGCAGTTCTGGCGCTGGAGCCCAGGACTTCACGCATGCCTGGCTGGCCCTCCTCCAGTCCAGCTAGTCCACAGCCCCATTGCTGATACTGCTGATATTGGTTTGCTTGCTAGTGCCATCCTTGACATTGTTATTTTCCACCTTTCTTCCTCACAAGGTGGCTCACTCGATCCTCAAGGCTCATGCCAGAACTTGGCACCACTACGACCATCACCATCGCCCAAAGCAGCAGGGACTCGTGGGCATCGTGCTCAACTCAGACTGGGCAGAGCCCCTGAATCCAGAGAGTCTGGAAGATGTCTTGGCCTCTGAGCGCTTCCTGCACTTCATGCTGGGCTGGTTTGCACACCCCATCTTCGTGGATGGAGACTACCCTGCCACCCTGAAGTCTCAGATCCAGCAGGTAAACCGACAATGCAGCCGTCCACTGGCCCAACTTCCTGAGTTCACTGAGGCTGAGAAACAGATCTTGAAGGGTTCTGCAGACTTCCTGGGTCTGTCTCATTACACAACCCGCCTCATCAGCAATGGCCCGCAGCAGAAGTGCACCCCCAGTTATGATAACATTGGAGGCTTCTCCCAGCATGTGGACCCCACGTGGCCCCAGACCTCGTCTCCCTGGATCCGAGTGGTGCCATGGGGCATAAGGAGGCTGCTTCAGTTTGCTTCCATGGAATACACGAAAGGAAGAGTTCCAATCTACCTGGCTGGGAATGGCATGCCTGTCGGGGAGAGCGAAGAAGACCTTGATGACTCGGTGAGAGTAGACTACTTCAACATGTACATCAACGAAGTGCTCAAGGGTAAGAGCATTGATGATCTGAAAGGGCTGGTTCTTCTCTAAGTCTGGAGTCCTGTTTAAAGAGACAGACTCCCAGGGACATGAAACCAAGAGAGCAGCACTGGCAGGAGAGAGAGGAGCCCTTAACCCCAGCACAGCCTCCTCGCGCTCTTCCAAAACCTGGAGTTCTTATTCCTGTGTTCTTCCCTAGGACACCTCCCTTCTCCATGCTGTCCACCAAAGCCTTCTTCCTTCCTGAAGTCTTTTCTGCATGCATGCACGTGCGTGTATGTGTGTGTGTATGTGTGTGTGTGTGTGTGTATGCGTGTGTGCAGGCATGGGTGTGCCATGTGGCCGTCAGAGGACTACTTTGAAGAATTAGTTCTCTGTTTCCACCTTGCTGAGGCAGGGTCTCTCCTGTTGCAGTGCTCTGCACTAGAGACTAGCTGGCCCCTGAGCTTCTGGTAGATTCTCCTGTCTCACCTCCCATCTTGCTCTGGGAGTGCTGGGGTTACAGATGCAAACCACCTCATGAAGATTTCTTTTTTAATATGTGTTCTGGGAATCAGACTTTTGTGGCTAGAACCTCATGGCTGAGACTTCTCCCACCCTAATTTTGTTTGTTTGATTTTTCAGACAGGGTCTCAGGTAGCTGAGGCTTACCTCAAACTTGATGTGTAGTCAAGAATGAACTGGACCTCTAGTCCTCCTCCTTACCTCGTCCCACCTCAAGTGCTGAGATGATAGGCATCTACCACTAGTCCCAGTTTGTACTGTGCTGTGGGTGAAAACCTGGGCTTCATGCACATTAAGCAAGCACCCAACCCACTGAACTACACCCCTAGTCCAAGTTTCTTTTCCAAAAATTTTTATTTATTTATTATTTATGTGTGTGCACATGTGTACATGCCATAACACCCATGTAAAAGTCAGAGGATAGCTTTCCAGAGGTCATTTTATCTTTCCATCTTGGGTTTTAGGGACTGAATTAATATCTTACTCATTGAGCCATCTTATCGGCCTTCCCAGCCCAGTGTTCTAATACATTTATTGAACTAGTATTTATTGAGGGCCTATAATGTACCAGGGATTGTGCAAGACAATAGATATATGATGTTTAACAAATGACATCCCTTCCAAATTGGACTGTCAGTCAATAGGGGAAATGCAGATGGAGGGAGGCCTGATGGAGGACATTCCAGGACAGCCTGAGGACCCTTAGGATGGTACCCAGACCCACTATCTCCCCTCAGGGCTCCAGCCCCTTTCATTCCCACCTCCCTAAACTGATTATCAAGTCTGCATTCCACTTCCTTCACTGTGTTGCAACTGAACCATGTCCCCAGGCTCAGATGCTTCATCTTATTGAAATTCAAAAGTTGACAAGTAGGTTTCATCCCACACGTCATGAAACCAGAATTCAGTTCATGATGGCTGTCACTTAAAGAAGCCAATAAGCAAGGGCAGGAATTTAAACTTCATACTATGCTTTGTTCTGTGAGCTGGCAATCTCTCAGGATTAATACCCTAGTAGTCTGTCTTCCATTACATCTCCACTGAGCAGATTATATAGGGAGGGTGTGGAGGGCAGCCTCACTCCAGTCTATGCTTTCATCTTCATGTGACAGTCTCCCTTACAAATACTTGTCGCTTAGGCCTATAATCCCAACACCTAGGAAGCAGAGACAGTAGGATTGAGAGTTCAAGGCCAGCCTATGGTATATAGAGAGGCCGTGTCCCAAAAATAAATAGAGCTAGGCATGTAGCTCAGTTGGTAGAGTGCTTTCCTCAGATGCTGAAAGTCCTGGCTTCTATCCCCGGGGCTTTGTAGACTAGGCTGTGTGCGCCTGTAATCCTAGCACTTGGGAAATGGATGCAAGAGGATCCACAGTTCACGGTCGTCCTCAGCCACTTAGAATTTGGTACTGATCTGGGCTACATGAGACCTTAATCTCAAAAAAAAAAAAAAAAAGAGTACATAAATATGGTTGTTCTCTTTTGGAGTTTACCTGGTTAATCCAGGGTGATCACATTCTTACCTCTCTTCTTACCTCTGCAAAGATCCATTTATCCAAACAGGGCTAACCCCCCCAGCTATAGGGTTAGATACCATTTGGGGCACTACCATTCCTTCTGCACCAGGAAATACACTTCTTTAGGCTGTGTTTCTTTTTTTTCTAATATGGGATGTGTCATCAATTTATGTCAGAGTTACTGAGGGTAAACAGGGAAAAGCAAGCCGGGCATGGTGGCACATGCCTATAAACAGGTAGATCTCTGTGAGTTCAAGGCCAGCCTGGTCTACATAGTGAGTTCCAGGCTGGATGGGGCTACAGGGAGATCTTGTCTCAAAAAGACCAAAACTAAAAGGTAAAAATAAGAACAGGGAAAAGCAAAAGTGCATTAAAAAAAAAAATCCAATGATTCCTGTAGTCAACATAAATCAGGCATCCTGATGCCAGAGGGCAGAGCTGTTTGCTACCCTTTTAAGATGGCAGTGCTCCTGGAGGTTGATGTTTATGTTCATAAACATGGTCTGATGTACTGGGGAGGTTTTATTCATTTCCCTTTTTTTATTTTTTGAAACAGGATCTCACTATGTAGCTCTGACTGACCTGGAACTCACTGTGTAGTCCAGGCTAGCCTTAGATTTGTGGAAATCCTCCTGCCTCTGTCTTCTAAGTGTTGGGATTGTGGGCATGCACCAACATACCTGGCTGTGGGGACAGAAGGATGGCTCAGCAGGTAAAGGTACTTGCCACTATGCCTGATGACCTGAGCTTGGTCCCTGGATCCCACATGGTGGAAGGAGAGAACCAATGCTTACACGATTTCCTCTGACTGCCACACACTTGCTGTGGCGTATGGAGACTCCCCTCTCACACCTGGTGTGTGGGTGAAGTTGTCCCAGGTTCCAGCATTCCAACCTCCTTCAGTTTCATAAGTTGAAGTAGACACACTGCCCTACAGGAAATCATCCCAGAATGATATAGATGAAAAATGTAAAAATATAATCCTGGGCTGGGATTCATGGTGCATACCTTTAATCTAAGCACTTGGGAGGCAGAAGCAGATGGTTCTCTGTGAGTTCAAGGCCAGCCTAGTCTGCATACCAATTTCTAGGTTAGCCAGGGTAACACAGGGGGGTCTTGTCTCAAAAAAAGCCCAATATATGTTCCTGGGGAGATGGCTTAGTTGGTCAAGTATTTGCCTTGAAAGCAGAAGGACTTGAGTTCCATTCCCAGAAGGCAATAAAAAAAAGCCAGCCAGCCATGTGGAGTTGTAAATCCTTCTTGTAAACCTACAGCTGTGGTCCCCTCCTGTGAACTGGAGTTGTAGTCCCCTCTGTGATCCTGGAGCTGTGGTCACTAACTCCTGGTGGTCCGCTGATGGTGGAGCAGAGTGGAGGATGGAGGGCTCCTGGTGCTGGGCAGAAGTTTCAGCCTTCTCTGAGTGACTGCACTCCCCACAGCCCTCTCCCCCAAGGCCCCAGGCTGTGCACTGCAGAGGCTTTTCCTCTGTGTCGGGCTCATGCTAGGGACAGGGGAGTTTTCTACCATTTGTAGATTCTAGTCTTGGGAGGACTGATTCTCAAGAAAGGGCTTCTTACCTCCCTTGATGGCCAGCTATGGTCTTGACTCTACACGTAGTCTGGGGCACCCAGGTCTTGATGTTCCCCATTCCCAGGCACAAAGATGCTTTCCATCATTTTTCTGTTACTCTTCTACAGCCCTAGTGAACCTTTGCCCGTGCCCTCCAGAAAATGTAAATCACCTGACTGAACTTCTAGAGATAAAGATCACAGTCGGGAAAGTTAAATATTTTAATAAAATAAAAATAAAAAATAAAAACGTATGGTCATGGGGAGTAGGGAGATGGAGACAGGAGGACCCCTGAGCTGAGGTTGTCCTCTGGCCACATGCATGAAAACATAGACACATGAACTGTATACACATATACACCCCCCCATACACACACAGAGTCCTGACTTTTCCTTTTCTTTCATAGCGGTCAAGGACGACTCAGTGGATGTCCGTTCGTACATCGCTCGTTCCCTCATTGATGGCTTTGAAGGTCCCTCAGGTTACACCCAGAGGTTTGGGCTATACCATGTTAACTTTAACGACAGCAGCAGGCCGAGGACCCCAAGGAAATCTGCTTACTTCTTCTCTAGCATCATTGAAAAGAATGGTTTCATCACCAAGGAAGTAAGACAACACCCACCTCCCAGGACAGCAGACTTCCCTTCGAGAGTCAGAGCCTTCAACTCTCCATCTGAGGTGCCCTCCAAGGCCAAAGTAGTATGGGAGAAGTTTTCCAACCAGCCCAAGTTTGAAAGAGACTTGTTCTACCACGGCACATTCCGGGATGATTTCCTGTGGGGTGTGTCCACTTCAGCCTATCAAATTGAAGGAGGTTGGAATGCTGATGGTAAAGGTCCCAGCATCTGGGACAACTTCACTCACACACCAGGGAACAACGTGAAAGACAACACCACTGGAGACATAGCATGTGACAGCTATCACCAACTGGAAACTGACCTGAACATGCTTCAAACTCTGAAGGTCAAGGCCTATCGCTTCTCTATCTCTTGGTCTCGAATTTTCCCAACTGGTCAGAACACTTCCATCAACAGTCTTGGTGTCGATTATTACAACAGACTGATTGATGGCTTGGTGGCAAGCAACATCTCCCCCATGGTGACACTGTATCACTGGGACCTGCCCCAGGCCCTCCAGGACATTGGAGGTTGGGAGAACCCCACTTTGATTGAGTTGTTCAACAGCTATGCAGATTTCTGTTTCAAAACCTTTGGTGACAGAGTCAAGTTCTGGATAACCTTTAATGAGCCCTTGTACCAGGCATGGTTAGGTTATGGTTCAGGAGTGTTTCCCCCAAATGTGCAAGACCCAGGCTGGGCACCTTACAGGATCGCTCATGCAGTCATCAAGGCTCATGCTAGAGTCTACCACACTTATGATGAGAAATACAGGCAGGAGCAGAAGGGGCTTATCTCACTGAGCCTCAACAGTCCTTGGGTGGAACCCAAGGACCCAGGGATCCCCAGAGAGGTGGAAGCTGCTGACCGGATGCTGCAGTTTTCTCTGGGCTGGTTTGCCCACCCCGTTTTTAGAAATGGAGACTATCCAGATGCCATGAAATGGAAGGTGGGGAACAGGAGTGAATTACAGCAACTGGCCACTTCCCGCTTGCCCAGCTTCACAGAGGAAGAGAAGAGTTATATCAGGGGCACAGCTGACGTCTTCTGCCTCAACATCTACACATCCCAGATCGTGCAGCACAACACTCCCAGTCTGAATCCACCCAACTATGAAGATGATCGGGAGGTAACCATCAGTGATGTGGACTCTTCATGGATCTCCACAGCAGTGAACACTATTGTGCCCTGGGGAATTCGGAGGCTGCTGAACTGGATCAAGGAAGAGTATGGTGACATTCCCATTTACATCACTGAGACCGGAATGGGGATGACAAACCCCACCCTGGAAGATACAGACAGGAAGTTCTACCACAAAACCTTTATCAACGAGGCTCTGAAAGGTATGTGAGGGCTTGCTTCAGCTCACAAAATATTTCAGGTTTCCCTGTGTCATGTGCCAGGATGCTCTGGCAGAATGCTCTAAAAGCCTCTCTTTTTTGCTGAGAGATTGCTCAGTCAGTAGAGTGCCTTTGCAGTCATGAGGCCCTGATTTCCATCTCTGGAACCCACCTTTAAAAAAAAAAAGAAGGCATGGTGATACACATTTGTAATCCCAGTGCTGGGTGGTGTAGGCAGGTGGATACTTGAGATTTGCTGGCCAGTCATCCTATCCTGTCCTACTCGTGAGTCCTAGGTAAACTGAGAGGTTCTTCCTCAAAAAAAGAAAAGGTGGATGGCCCTTGAGGAATGACATCTGCACACACACACACACACACACACACATACACACACACACGCACACACACACACAGAGAGAGAGAGAGAGAGAGAGAGAGATTCTCTCTTATATTCTAACTCTAAAACTCTTTACCTCTTTGTGGCTATATAAACTTTCAGAAGCTGAAATTTGTACATTTTCTCTGTCCAGAGAAAAACATACTAATGCATACAGATCCCCCCCAAGGAATATTTTGGCAGGTCCATTTATTTGTTACTAAGCAACCAACTAATGAGCTCTATTTCAGTATGTTCTGGGGGTGCAGCACATAACAAAACCGAAATCTCCAACCTTGTGGAGCTTGTGCTCTTCTGGTAGGTTTCATGAAATCTAGAACAAAGAGCTCTTCTTTACCTTCACATTTCTGGGGGCAGCAAGATGTCTCAGCATGCAAAGATGCTTGCCTCCAAGCCTGATAATCTGAATTCAATCGGTAGAATGAGAGAACCAGTCCTTTGACTTGCACTGTGTCGTGTGGGAGCATGCACACACACAGAGACACACACACAATAAACACACAAACAAGTGAATTTGTTTTTTAAAATACGCACTTCTGGGGATGGGATGTGACTTAGTTAATGGAGTGTTTGCACAAACCCTGGGTTCCATCCTTACCACTGCATAAACTGGGCATGGTGGCCCCCAACTGCAGTCCCACCACTGGTAATGTAGAGTCAGGAGGGTCAGAAAAAACAAGGCTATCATTAGAAAGTTTAAGGGCATTCCGGGTTACATGAGACCCTGTCTGAAAAAAAAAAGTTTACAGTTGTGGGCGGGAGATATGGCTCAGCGGTTAAGAGCACTAGCTACTTTTGCAGAGGACCCAGGTTCAGAGTCTAGCACCCACATAGCGGCTAACAACCATCTATAACTCCAGTTCCAGGGGATCTGATCCTCTTCTGACCTCGATGGGCATTGCACAACATGGGTGCACTTACATACATGCAGGAAATACACTCATACACATAAAATAAAAATAAAATAATAAATAAAACATTTTAAAATAAATAAATTTATATTTGCATGCCTAACCTTAAATCTAAAATAGGCAGAAACTCTTGAATTTGATTTTGCAAAGGTCATTAACACTTGCCAGAAGGTCATCAAAACTGGCAAAATATAAGGTTGAGGAGGTGACATCATCCTCTCTTGGGAATCATGGGACCTCTGCACTTTGCTGGTTTAGGGCCATAGCCTGGAGTTCAGCAGCCAGCACACGGCTGAGCCTGCTGGAGCTCCTGCCTCCAGGTATAAAGCTCTCCTCTGCTCACTTTGGAATGTTCCCAGCCTACAGGCTCGATGGTGTGGACCTTCGAGGGTATGCTGCCTGGTCTCTGATGGACAACTTTGAGTGGGTGTCCGGCTACACAGTCAAGTTTGGACTGTATCATGTTGACTTTGAACATGCAGACAGGCCTCGAACAGCAAGAACCTCGGCCAGATACTACACAGAAATCATCACCAACAACGGCATGCCGCTGGCCAAGGAGGACGAGTTTCTGTATGGGGAGTTTCCCAAGGGCTTCATCTGGAGTGCGGCTTCTGCTGCATATCAGGTGGGGAGTTCAGAGCTATAAGGCCCTGTTTCTGACGTTGCTGCTGGGTTCCAAGCTTCTGCTAGATGCTGGAAGGTGGGGACCTGAGCAGGAGCCTCCAGTAGGCCTGTGCTCACCGGTGTGTGCAAAGTGGGGGACTTGTAAGGTTCATTGCTTCGTACTCCCTAAGTTCAGTTAGATCGGTTTGGTGAAAGGCTGTATTAGCTACTTGTCTTGTTGCTGTGATAAAATACCTGATAAAGGTACTTCAGAAAGGAAAGGGTTAATTAGGCTCATTCTTTGGGGGTACAGGCCATCATGATGGGGAAGTTGTGACAGCACAAGTGTGAGGCATCTGCTGTCGGGAAGCACAGAGATGGGAACACGGGCGCTCAGCTTGCTTTCTTTTTATTCAGTCTAGAGCTCCAGCGCATGGAACAGAATCACCCACGTTTGGGGTGGATCTTCCCACTTCGCTTAATCCCATTTAGAAACTTCCTCACAGACTTGCCCAGATGTTTCTGTCCTGGGTGACTGTAGCTCCTGTCAAGTTGACAACACTGACCATCACAGGGCTGTTCTGAGATGGTATTTGTAGGGGCAGATGGAGCAGAGCAGGTAGAGCCCTGACAGAACACTTAGGGAAAGGCATGCAAACATGCAGCCTTCCTGAGGCCTCCACTCCTCACCCCCCTCATCTAATCAGATGCTCCGCACCGGGGCCTGGGCTTTTTCTGATGTTCTGACTTCAGACTCTTACTGTATTCGAGCCAAAGGAGACTCACGGCTACAGAAAATATGATGCTCTTATCTTTCCTCGGAAAAATGAAAGATAAAAGCGAATGACTGGGTGAGGGGAGTGGCTCCATTCTGGACAGCTCAGTCCTTAGCAGACATGGGGCAGGCCCTGCATTGACCTTCAGTACCATAGGCAAAAAAAGAAAAAAAAATCAATGGTAGTTTACTTGCTGGGGAGCTCATGGTGGGTTCCTGTTTCTGCCATCTTCTGTTTCTATGCACCTCCAGTTCAGGAGTAGAGTTCAGTGTGAGCCCAAGCATGGCCAGAGTGTGGGTGGCTCAACTCTGGGGTTTCTCTAGATGGCCCCTGCTGCTGAGAAGGTTTCTGAGGTAGATAAGGGTTAGCACCCTTCAGTGACCATACTTCTAAGTGATAAAGTCTCAGACACAACTCTGCCACAGACTGACATTTATTTGTTAAAAGTTAACAAGCTGTTCATTGGTTCCATTCATTCAACTCAAGGACACCTCAGATCTCTGTATTGTTAGGCACTCTGGCCAACACCTTACAACAGAAGTTCAGTCTTCAAGGCAAAAGTCAAGATTTCAGAGGCAGGGTCCTGTTACATTTCAAGCAAATAGCTCCTATCCCCTGCACAGCAAGGTTTCCCAACCTGGTCAAACTAGCAATTTCTTTTTAAAATACTTTTTCTTTCTGTTGCTTGATGTTTTTTTAGAGACAGAGTTTCATGTAGTCCAGGCTGTCCTTGAATTTACCATGCAGTCCCAGATGACTCTGAATTCTCGATCCTCCTACCACCACCCTCACGTGGTGGGATCACAGGTGTATGCCACCACGTACAGTTTCTGTGGTGATGACGCTGGAACCCAGGGACTCATGCATGCTAAGCAAGCTCTCTGCCAACTGAGCCACACCCCGACCCCAGCTTCCTTAATCTTTTCTGGCTCAAGATTCTTCAGGTTCATCTTGTACGTTGTCTCTCCAGCTGCTAGCCAGCCATTTCTCTATTGAACCCTAGCTGGTTTTCACAACTGAGAAACCACCATCTGGACCCTAGGTGTGCTTACTGTCCTTGGGATATCACAAGTTTTAGTCCCTCTCAGTAGTCAGGACTGAAAACATGTATGTATATATTTATGTGTTTTTCTCCATCCACCTATTCTTTGCATTTATGTATTTATTATATTTTATATATGAGACAGGGTCTTTAAATTTATTTTAATTTAAAAAATGTTTTAGTTTATGTGCATGGAAGTACAGATACGTGTTCAGTGCCTATGGAGGCCCAAAGAGAGTGTCAGATCCTCTGGAACTGGAGTTAGGGAAAGTTGTTCACTGCCATGTGGATCCTAGAAACTGAATCCACGTTGTCTGCAGGAGCAGCCTGTGTTTTTAACACTGCCATTTCTCTGTCTCCAAGACAGGGTTTTATATATATTAGACTAGCCTCAAACTCACTATGTAGCCAAAGATGACCTTGAACTTCTGATCCTCCTGCTTCTACTTCCTATGTCACCATACCCAGTGTTTTCAGTGCTGGAGATGGAACCTAGGGCCTCACGCATGCTAGGCAAGCTCTTTACCCACTGAGCCCCATCCCAGTCCCCCAGTTTGTATATTTAAAACTATGACTTCACACCGACACATCCAGTACCAACCTAACTCCACAAGGTTACTGTCAGGCCTTTCATTTTCCATATTTGTATCTCCTCTCTGCATTAATACCAAGTGAGATGCACAGAGGAACACCGCAGAGTGATGGTAGAATTAGGAGTCCTTTATTAATAGCCAGTGCTTAGAAAGGGAACTGATGCCCAAAAGAAGTCTCAACCCCAAGGAGAAGCAGGGCAGAGTTTGTGAAACTTAAAACCACAACTGTATCATGCAAGAGGCAAAGTCACTAACCCGAGTGCATCAGGTCACCGTAGCTGGGAGGGGAGGAGCAAGGCACAGAAACAGCGCTGTGTTTCTCCACTACAGATTCTGCCTCCACGCTGGCATCTTCGCAGTTTGTGTGGCTGCCATAGAAGTGGTAGGGGATGTGAAAGCCAGGCATGGTGGCACACACCTTTAATTCCAACACTCAGGAGGCAGAGGCAGGTGGATTTCTGTGAAGAGGCCAGCCTGATCTACACAGTGAGCTCCAGGCCCTCAGAGCTGCAGAGTGAGACAAACAAAGCCGAGTGTGGTGGCGCATACTCTTAGTCCCAGCACTCAGGAGGCAGAGGCAGGCAGGTCTCTGAGTTCAAGGCCAGTCTGGTCTACATAGTGAGGTCCAGGACAGCTGGGGCTACAGACCAAAATAAACTCACAAACAAAAAAACAACCTTTAGTGAGGACTTGCCATATGCCATGCCCCGATGTCGGCATTAATTACAACGTCAAAGATGAAAGACATTATCCAGGAACTGGAGACAAGGCTCAGTTTAGAGTGCTTGTTTAGCATTCAGGAAGACTTGGGTTCCATCCTCATAAAGTGGGCATGACGGCACATACCTGTACTCCCAGCCCTCGGGCGGTAGAAGTAGGAGGATCCGGAGCTCACGTCATTCTCAGCTACATAGAGTTTAAGGCCAGACTAGGCTTCGTGAGACCGCTTCTGGAAAGGGAAAAAAAAGGGAACAAAGACAGAATCCCTAGGCCTCACAGTCGTGAGGCAAGCCAATCAGCTAACACACAGTTGTATAGTATGATGGTGCCCCGAGCTTCAGAAACTGGGGAGGGGTGACCAGAGCAGGTTCTCTAAGGCCATGCTGAGAAACATCTTGTCTGGGAACGTCCTCCACGACATAAGGGAATCTGTGTCTGACCCAATGGCTTAGACCACCTCTTCTCATCTTCAGATTGAAGGCGCGTGGAGGGCAGATGGCAAAGGACTTAGTATCTGGGATACGTTTTCCCACACACCACTCAGGGTTAGTAACAGTGACACTGGAGACGTGGCCTGTGACAGTTATCACAAGATCGCTGAGGACGTGGTGGCCCTGCAGAACCTGGGCGTATCCCACTATCGCTTCTCCATCTCCTGGTCACGAGTCCTCCCCGATGGAACCACCAGCTTCATCAATGAAGCAGGCCTGAACTACTATGTTCGACTCATAGATGCGCTGCTGGCTGCCAGCATCACACCGCAGGTGAGAATGTCGCCCTTGTGGGCACTGGGGCAAGAGGGGCACATTTATCATGTAAAGGAAATGCCGTTTTTACTTTTGTTTGTTTGGTAAGACAGTGCCTTACTGATTTTTGAGTGACTGATTGACTTGTGAGACAGGGTCTTATTTATTTATTTTTAAGATGAGGTCTCACCCAGCACTTGAAAGGCAGACACAGGTGGATCTCTGAGAGTTCAAGGTCAGCCTTAGATAGTGAGTTCTAGACCAGCTGGGGCTACAGCTGCTTCAAAAAGATCTCAAAAAAGACAAGGTCTCACATGTCAGCAGGCCTCCAAATCCTTATGAAGCTGAAGATGACCTTGAATTTCTGAGCCTTCACCTCCTAAGTGCTAGGCTTTCAGTGTTTGAAAGCATACCATTTATGTCCTACTAAAGATGGAGTCCAGAACTTCATGTATGCTAGACAAGCACTTTACCAACTGAGCCGTATCCTGAAACCCCAAAAGGTTCTTGTGGGGTGTGTGTGTGTGTGTGTGTGTGTGTGTGTTATGAGTATATGCATGCATGTGAGTGGTTGTGGGCCCATGCTTGTCTGTGTAGAGGGCAGAGTTCACCTTCAGGTATCTTCCTTATTGCTTTCCATCTGATGTCTACTTACTTTATTTACTTAAAAAATATATATATATATATTTTTTATGTGTATGTGTGTATTGCCTGCATATGTGTAAGTGTATTCATGTCATGCAATGCCCACAGACAAGAGAAGGTGCCAGATTCCCTGGAATTGGAATTATGGACAGTTGTTAGCTACCATATAGGTGTTGGGATTCGAACCTGGGTCTTCTTGAAGAACAACCAGTACTCTTAACCACTGAGCTATCTCTCCAGGCCCCTATTTATTTATCTTTATTTTATGCGTATGAGGCTTTTACCTTCATGTATATAAATATACCCATGTGTGCAATACCCTCAGATACCAGAAGAGGGTGTTGAATCCCCTGGAACTGGAGTTGGAGACAATTGTTGGCCACTATGCAGTGCTGGGAACTGAACCTGGGTCCACTGCAAGAAGAACCGGTTCTCTTAACCACCAAGCCATCTCTCCAGCACTTCATGGATTGACACATGGTCTCTCACTGAACTGGAGCTTGCTGCTGTGGCTAGGCTGACTGACAAGGGAGCCCCAAGGACTTGTCAGTCTCTACTCCACCAGCACTGGGGTTAGAACCATACACAACATTTCACATGAATTCTGAAGATTCAAACTCAGGTCCTCACACTTACACAACTTAGTATGTTAACCGTGGAGTCATCTCCCCAGCCCCAAAATCCTTTCTTTAAAAACATTTTTTTGTGTGTGTGTGGGCTGGAGAGATGGCTCAGCAGTTAAGAACACTGGGTGCTCTTGCAGAGAACATGGGTTCAATTCCCAGCACCCATATGGTGGCTAACAACCGTTCCTAACTCTAGTTCCCAGGAATCCAATGCCTTCTTCTGACCTCTGCAGGCATTGCATGGGTGTACTTACCTACATACAAGCAATACATCCATACGCAAAATAAAATAATAAAGAGAGTATTTTAAAAGAAAAATGGGACACAAGGTAGTTGTCCTAGCTGGCCTGGAACATGCTATGTATATCAAGGCTGGTATTAAGCTCACAGATCTGGTCTTAAGCTGGGCCTCCTGAGCGCTGGGATTAAAGGTAGGTGGCATCGAGCTGGACGTTGTGACCAACGCCTTTAATCCTAAGCACTCAGGAGGCAGAGGCAGGCAGATCTTTGTGAGTTCAAGGCCAGCTGGGGTTACAGGGAGACCTTGTCTCAAAAAAGATGGTAGGTGACATCCACCTGAACTTAAAACTTTTTATTTCATTTTATTTGTGTGTGGAAGTCAGAGGACAACTTGCACCTCCTCCCACCATGTAGGTCCTTGGTATTGAACTCAGATCATAAGGTTTGGTGCAAAGTACCTTTACCTACTGAGCCACCTTCCCAGTCTCAAAATGCATTTCAATGTTAGCTTCTGAAAGTAGGTGTCTGGATACATGCCTTTAATTTCAGAACTCAGGAGGGTGAGGCAGGCAGGTATCTGCAACTGAGGCTAGCTTGGTCTATATAGCCAGTTCCAAGCCAGCCAGAGCTACAGGGAGAACATGTCTCAAAACAAATAAACAAACAACAACTGGAAAAACTTAGTTGCAGATATTTATGGCTGTACATCTTGTGTTCGTGACTCCGGAGGAAAACAGCTGGTCAGAGTTCTGATCTGACTTTTTCACAGGTGACCATATACCACTGGGACCTGCCGCAGGCACTGCAGGACATTGGGGGCTGGGAGAACGAGACCATTGTACAGCGGTTTAAGGAATATGCAGATGTGCTCTTCCAGAAGCTAGGAGACAAGGTGAAGTTTTGGATCACACTGAATGAGCCCTACGTCATTGCTGCCCATGGCTATGGCAGTGGTGTGTCAGCTCCAGGTAAAGGTCCTAGGACCCACTTCTCAGATCATTAGATCATGCCAATCTTAGCACCTTGAAGACAAGAAATCCAAGTGGAAGGGAGGATGTGGCCAGGTAGTGCCTTGGAAACTGTGTTTCCAAGGCCTGGGAAGATGGCTCAATTCGTAAATCACCTGCTGGGCAAGGACTGGGGCCTGACCTCTATCCACAGAACCCATTTTGGAAAAGTCTGGTATGGCAGCAAGCTTGTAATCCCAGCACTGGGGATCCAGAGACATGTGGAGACCACTGACCAACCCATCTAGCCTTCAGTAGTGAGCTTCAGGCCAAAAAGAGACTGTCTCAAAAGACATGGACAGCCTTCCTATGAAGGACATGTAGTGATGTCTTCTGGCCTCTTACCTGAATCACACATGTGTGCACTTGCACAAACACAATTGTTTCAATGCTAGAGGTGGGATGAGCAGGTATGTCCCAAATCACTGACAAATGCACTGTCCATGGTCCTTAGCTGGCATTTTGGTGAGAGCCCTTACTCTCAAGGAGTCTGTCAGCTGTTGCCATCAATTGTAGTCTTCAGCCCTGGCCCACAGTGGGCCCCCAGAGCTCCAGGATGTCACTTCCTGGGGTGCACACCATGGTAGACAGTCCCCTGCAGGAGCATACTGTGCTTTTGGAGGGAGGAGGACAGAAGCCAGCATAAATCAAGTGCCTTCTTTCAGCCAGAGTGTTGCTGGCTGCTTCCCATACATACACAAGCACTCTTTGCTGCCTTTCCCCTCGGAAAGAAGTCAAATCCTAATGTCAACCCTTCCTACTGCACACAGAGGGACAGGGCTTCCTGCTCACATCCCTGGGTGTTTCCAGGAATCTTTTCCAGGCCTGGCACAGCTCCATACATTGCCGGCCACAACCTGATAAAGGCTCATGCTGAGGCTTGGCATCTCTACAACGACAAGTACCGTGCCAGCCAGGGAGGTGTGATTTCCATCACCATCAATAGTGACTGGGCTGAGCCCAGGAACCCCTCCAACCAGGAGGACGTGGAGGCTGCCATGCGCTACGTGCAGGTGCGTGTCCCCTGGGCTGCTGCTTCTTATCTTTCTCTCCCATCAGGTCTGATAGACAAAGTAATTGATTAGAGGAAGAATCAAAGATCTGGGTTCAGGGTCACTTTTGCTGTTAATTGATTTTGTGAGCTTGGGGGCAGGGATGGAGAAACATGTAACTTCATCTGTGAACTAGACATGCCTACTCATTTCAGAGGGCTTCTGTGACAAAAGGAATGACTTTTAGATGGCTGTGGTGGCACATGTCTTTAATCCCAGCCCTCAGGAAGGAGAGGCAGGCAGGTGTCTGTGAGATTGAAATCAGCCTGATCTGCATAGTTTGAGTTCCCTGTCAGGATGACTTTTAAGTCTCAAAATATTGTTTGTAGGTTGGCAAGATAGCTCAGCGGGTAAAGGCCTTTACCTAAAAAGCCAGGTAACCTGAGTTCCATCTCCAGTACTCATGTAAAGGCGGAAGTAGAAAGCAACTCCACTAAATTGTCCTTTGCTCTCCAGATGTGCACCATGGTGCCCACCCATTATAACCCACACAATAATAAATTTTAAAGAATTGTTAGTATGGATCTCGGATGTGGCTCAGTTGGCAGAGTGCTTGCTTGACATGCATGAAGCCCTGGTTACATCCCCAGGAGTGCACAAAACTGTTTTGTGGTGGTGCATACCTATAATCCTAGCACTTGGGAAGTTGAAGCAGAAGGACCAGGAGGAATTTGTCAGCCTCAGCTACAAAGCAAGTTTGAGTCCAGCCTGGGTTACAATGAAAATTTCTCTCAAAAAAAGATTTTAAATATGTATGGTCCTTACTGTGCATAACACGGGTTTGAAGCCGACTCTCTTCAGTCTCTTTGCTTACTACAGTAGGGGACAGAGCCAGGCGGCATCCTTCACCTCTGGGTTTCACTGTTTAATTGTACTTGCTGCTGCTAAGGATTTCCTTAAATTAGAGGCTTTGGATTCTTTGAAGCTCCTTAGCATCTGGAAGTGCTAATTCTCTAATCAAGGAAGTACATACTTTTGTTCTGGAATTTTGCCAACCAGGAAGTAGACTCTACAGTGAGCAGATGCCAGTATGAGACAGCCACAATCAGTTCAGACTCTGGCAGGAGAAAGAGGGAGAGAAAGATCCTCACAGCTCATCCCCCGCCCACAGCCCACAGTCCTGCTGGTGCCTCTGGGGTGGGAGAGGCCCCTTACCCATGGTTTAGCATCAACAGAGACGGTACCATTCTTCTCACCCACAGTTTATGGGAGGCTGGTTTGCACACCCTATCTTCAGCAATGGAGATTACCCTGAAGTCATGAAGACACGGATCCGTGACAGGAGCCTGGCAGCAGGTCTCAGCAAGTCTCGGTGAGTTCTGTGTCCACCTCAGTGAGCATGTGGGCAATCTCAAGCACGGTGCCATGTCTCAGAGCTTCTGCTTTTGCTGGGAAGAAGGCATATGTAGCTCTTGTCTCAGTGTCTGGCATGGGTACGTGCTGGCAAAACAGCTGCTCTTATGGTTATTATTCAGGACAGCCATGTAATCTGTTCCAAGGGTCCCCATTTCTTAGCAAACCCATTATTTCACTACAAGGACCAAGTCCCCAGCTCATCCTACCCTGGGAGAACATGATGACTCGGGGATGCCAGGCGTGTGCCTTTGTGATTTAGCCAGCAGATGGCAGTGGTGTGAACCGAAGCCTCCCTGCTCCCTGGCACTGCTCACTTCCTGTTAAGAACCGCCATCACTGTCTTCCACTGGTATTTTGATTCCCAGACAAGTAGAAGAAACAGGAAGATGAGGACGAGAGCACCTGGGTGCTGGAGTGAAGGGGCTGGGCTGTGAGACGAGGCATTTTGCCTCCAGTGCCCATAGTCTGGGTTTAAGAATCACCCAGTTGGCAGTAGAGGTGAGGCTTGTCTAGGACAAAAACAATGGCCCCTGGCCTTGTGGGAACAGACTCAGAAGCTCTACACTACCTCATGTGACCAGAGGAGACTGACAGGAATTGAGGAGGTGTGAGTTCCTAACATAGCTTTTGAGTCTTTCTCCCCAAATCCTCCATCACTTCCAGCTTTGAGGATTTAAAATTCCAACTCTTACCTTGCAGTCTGTATAGGGCAGGTCCTCATGGGCAGGCTGTGACGACATATCTGATGTGACGGTTCTGGTGTCCAGTTGACAAGGGGGAGCTGTGGTCCCTCCATACAACTTTGCTGAGCATCTACTGTGCATCTGGACCAGAGCCAAGAGGTGGTCCACGGAAGGAAGTGGTCCCCATTCTGCCTCTTCCAGCTGCTCACAGACCAGCAGGGAAGATGCAACTATGTGGAATTCTATTCCAGTTCCTTCAGTAGAAAGAAAACCCAGAACAGGAGCTCTAGGAGGCTTGGTAGACGCAGGATTTCATGGCCAAAGCAGGACACTGGGGGAGCTGAGCCCTCACAATGACGAGAACTTGAGGGAACAGAGGTCACTGCATCTAAGGCTAGGAGTGGCGTAGAGAGAGCCGTAAGAGTGAGCAGAGCGCATGCAGCTCAGCGGGGAGACTGGGCCTGCAGAAGTGCAGAGTCAGAGCCACGGGGGACGTCCTCAACTGGTAAGGACAGACATTGGAGGCATGCCTGAATAAAGCAACCTCAGTGAAAACAGGAACTCACAAAGGGCAAAATAAGGAGCAAAACAAAGGATCTATATTTACGAGGCCAAAGGAGTATTTCAAAGGTGGGTCCTTCACATCCACTCTTCATTTTCATTTAGCCAGTAAGCAGGGTGGTTATTTAGAGAGAAGAATGGGAGGAAGCAGCAGACAGAGGTGCTGGAGGTGTTTCCAGAACCAGCTGGGGGCCTTTCCTAGGCAGCTGCCTTAGTCATGGCCAAATGCCCCCACCCTGCCCCACATTTCCTCATCAAAGTGTGATTCTCCTCCTCAATGGCTCCTCCCCCTAGGCTCCCTGAGTTTACAGAGAGTGAGAAGAGGAGGATCAACGGCACCTTTGACTATTTTGGGTTCAACCACTACACCACTGTCCTGGCCTACAACCTCAACTATTCTGCTGCCATTTCTTCCTTTGATGCAGACAGGTAAGTCAGCCAGTGCGTCACCTGAAGCCATCTTGATAAGCCAGCCTTCTACTCAGTGGTCTGCTCAGCCTCAGGACAGGGCCTCCTACGGGTATAGGCCCCAGGGTTTGCTCCCTGGCTCCAGCAAGTGACAGCCTCAGGACTTGGAGTTTCCCAGAAACTTTCCATGACAGATGTGCTTGGCTCTAGAAAACATTTTTAAGAGTATTTTTTCTCTTTTATTCCTGACAAATCTGTTTCCCTTTTCAGATTACTTTGGTCAATATAACACTAAGAATTTTCTTCCTTTCCAAGACAAAGTCCAAAGTATTATTTCTGTATTACACACACAGTGCATGTTTACAAAGGAAACATTAGAAAACAAGACCAGGAATTTCTTGCAGGCGTCATTTCAGAAATGACATCTGAGGGGACATTGATCCACATTTTAAAAGCAGTTTTTTTTAATGTGTATGAGTGTTTTTCCTGCATGTATGTAAGTGTACCACATGTATGCAGTACCCACAGAGGCCAGAAGACAGTGTCAGACTCCCTGGAACTGGAGATGGTTGTTAGCCACCATGTGGGTGCTGGGAATCAAACTTAGTTCCTCTGGGAGAACAGTAAGTGTTCTTAACTGCTGAGCCATTTCTCCAGCCCAGTCTACATCTTTATATTTTTTTAATATAATGTTATTATCTACTTGGTTATAATTTATTATTACACGTGTTATGTTTCTTATCTACCTAGTTACTGAGGCCAAGCTGGCCTCAAACTCACTAAGAAGTCAAGGATCTGAACCCCTGACCCTCCTGCAGGCACTACTGAGGTGCACCACCACCACTCAGTTTATACCGTGCTGGGGATCAAATCCAGAAACCTGCCCATGCTAGGCATGCCCTCTAGCAAGCGAGCCATCTCCAGCCCTAAAGAAGAGATTTTGAGGCAATTTAATTCTTTTGAGATCAGTATAGCCCTTAAGTCTTAAAAACCTAAGGCTTTCCTAATATAAGTCATTTTGTGTAAAGGACTTCTTGGGACTTCTTAACAAAACCTCATGTTTTCTTTGTGAACTCCCAGGGGAGCTGCCTCTATCGCAGACCCCTCCTGGCCAACCTCTGGCTCCTTCTGGCTGAAGGTGACACCATTTGGCTTCCGGAAGATCCTGAACTGGCTGAAGCAGGAATACAACAACCCTCCGATTTACGTCACAGAGAATGGAGTGTCCAGGCGGGGAGAGGCAGAATTCAACGATACTGACAGGATCTACTACCTCCGAAGCTACATCAACGAGGCCCTCAAAGGTAAGAGCCCACCCAACTCCACGAGTCGCTTTGACTGTTGAGCATCAAGACATCTTCAGGAGGGCGTCCCAGCGTTCCAAGGGTCAGTGATGAGACGAGGCTTCTTGCTCCAGGGAGTTTCAGCCTTTGATCATGGCTAGAATCTCAGCTTTCTCCTTCCTAGATTTACTCCACAACATGCAAATCCCATTACCTGACACCGGCTAGACCTTAGATCCTGACTTGAGTCCTCTGGCCCCCTCCTGTGATGTCTCTCACAGTACTACCCTCCTGAAGCAGGGTCAGGAGTTGCCTGGTGACTAGCTCCAGGGCATTTCGTTCCTAAAGCAAACATTTTTAGGGGCTAGGGAGATATCCCAGTCAGTAAAGTGCATGAGGACCCCAGTTTAATCCCCGGAAACCACATGAAAACCCGGGCGTGGTGCTTGTAGTATCTGTGCTGGAGAGGTGGGACAGGAGGATCTTTGGTGTTCCCTGCCCCATCAGCCTCGTCTGCTTGCTGAGCACCAGACCAGAGCGAGAACTCGTCTCACAAAAACTAGAGAGCTCCTGAGAAATGACACTTAAAGCTGATCTCTGGATTCCACATGCATGTGCACACATGCACTCACATGAACACATATGCACATGCAATCTATTTTTGTTTTGCCTCTTTTTTTAAAGACAGGGTCTTACCATGTAGTCTCAGCAGGTCTGGAGCTCACTATGTAGACCAGGCTGGTCTTGATCTTATAGAGATTTGCCTTCCTCTGCCTTCCCAGTGCTGGGATTAACAGCCTGTGCCACCACACACAGCCAATATTTTTTACTTTTAATTGTTTTCTATGTACATGAGTGTTTTGCATGCATGTATGTAAGTGCCCCATGTTTGCACTGTCCACAGAGGCCACGAGAGGGTCAGATCCTCTGGAACTGGTGTTCTGGACAGTTGATAGTCATTATTTGAGTGCTGGGAATGAACCCAGGTCCTCTGCAAGAGGGCTTGGCTATGTTTTCCTTTGCCAGTCAACGCTCTTAACTGCTAAAGAATCTTTCCAGGCCCTCCCCCCACAGTAGTTTTTTGAGACCCTGCGCACAGTCCTGGGTCAAGGAAATAGGAAAGCCTCTTCCAGCTGACTGTTTCTTTGTAAGAACTACTGCTTCTCTGTAGGGAAGAGCATCATTCCAAGGCCCCGACTGAGCTAAAAAGGAAAGAGGTGGGGTTAGCTCAGTCTCCATGCAGAGCTGAGCCTTTCTAGACAGGTGCTGGTGGCCCTGCATCTCCACTGCAGAGAAACTGCTAAACATCCCACGTAGGAAGGGGCAGCTTTCTCGGAGCTGGAACTTAGGCCTGCTCACGTCACTCTGCAGGGCAGGAAAGGGAGGATCGTAGGCAGCCTGGCTGCAGGTAGCCTGGAGAGGTTTGTGAGGAGAGGAACACTCACACCATGCCTGTGTTTGAGCAGCTGTGCAGGATAAGGTGGACCTTCGAGGATATACTTTATGGAGCGTAATGGACAACTTCGAATGGGCCACAGGCTATGCGGAGAGATTTGGTGTGCATTATGTGAACCAGTCCGACCCTTCTCTGCCAAGGATCCCGAAGGCATCAGCCAAGTTCTATGCCTCTATTGTCCACTGCAATGGCTTTCCTGACCCTGCACAAGGACCTCATCCCTGTCTGCACCAACCAGAAGGTGAGAAGTGGTTCTGAGAGGGACCAACAGTAAAGGTGGAAGGCTGAGATGGAGGTGCTCCTCAACCCAGTCCTCAGTTTACCTTCCTCCCTCCTTTCCATCTCCTTCGTTCACTTAGCAGAATGCTCTAGGTGTGCTTGGGTTGAAACAAAGGACACATGGGTCTAGTGTTAGACCTAGAGACTGAGGTTTCACTTTAGGAAAGGGCAGATCTAGATTCTTCCAGCCCTGCCCCTAATACTCCTGTACCTTCTATGAGAAACTAGACAGATGCTTCCAGGATTGAGTTAAAGCAGTAAAAGTACTAGACAGCCTAATATTTGTCAAGTGACAAAAAAAGTATAAATGACTATGAAAATAAGACAGTTAAGCAATTTAGGTTATGTTTTAGTTACCCATAGAGATGCTTAAACGGGGCTGGGGCTGGGGCTGGAGCTCAGTTGGTAGAGTGCTTGCCTAGCATGTGTTAAGCACTGCATATGCCAGGTACACTCCTGTAATCTCAGTACTTGGGAGGTAGAGGTAGAAGAATTAGAAGTTCAAGATCATCTGTAGCTATATAGCTAGTGTGAGACCAGCCTTGGCTACCTAAACCGTGTCTCAGGAAAAATTAAAAGAGATGTGGGTGAGATGCCTCACTGGGTAAAAGCACTTAATGGCATCAGCTTGATGACCTGAGTTCAATCCCAGGAACCCAAGGTGGAAGGAAAGAACTAACTCCCAAAAGTTGTCCCGTCTTCCCTCTGTGTGCACAGATTATAAAAACAACACTGCAGGAGTCAGAAACCTCCACTTTAGCTATCCACTTGCTTAGTGTGTAGGTTTGGGTTATGTACTGTGCAGCCTCTGGTCTGCCGTAATCAGCTGGGACCCTTCCAGAGCTGCAGCAACCTAATAGCTATGAGCGCAGAGCCTAAGGCCCCCTGTTATTTCCTAGATGCTGAACCCACCGCCAGCCCTGTGAGACAGGAGGTGCCATTCCTAGGGCTGATGCTTGGCACCACAGAGGCACACACAGCTCTGTATGTGCTCTTTGCTCTTCTGCTGCTTGGAGTCTGTAGCTTGGCATTTCTGTTATATAAATACTGCAAGCTCTGCAAGCAAAGGAAAACACAGCCAAGCCAACATGAGCTGAGTCCCGTTTCTTCCTTCTGACAAGTCAGCACTTCCTTAAGTCGTGCAGAGCAGCCTGGTTTCCTTCAAGTTGCTGGCATCAGACTCCAGCTCACAGTGGACTTCATCAAGGCCTTCTGCACTGCTGGAGATGACTTTCATCTTGAAGGATTCACATTGCTGAGTGAATGGAATCGGCTTGGGTCCTGGGGGGTTGGCCACTAGGGGAGCCTATAAAATGCCTCGTGGAAAGGTAGAAAGAGAACTGGTCTAGTGGTGCTGTGTGCTCATGTCAGGGTCTAGGGGCAGAATTCCAAGTAAAATCCACAGAATTCCTTTTTGTAAGAAAAGGAAAGCAATGGCCTCCAGTGTATAGAGAAAGTGCAACGTCAGCTCCTGGCCTCTCTTCCAGCTCTCTCCTATCTCTCCACCCGCGTTTCTCAGGAATAAAAGCCATGTGTTGTGTCCTAGCTCCTGTGGCTGCTTCTTGAAACAGTAGGTTCAAAAGAACTCATAAAGTCACGAGACTCATTTTCTGAGCGAGAGCACAGCTCACTGCTTCAGATCTCTGCTTCTCTAGTGTCCATTCCCCAATACTCCTTCACCCCTTGCCAACTTTTATTCCATCCCTGGCTCTCCTGATACAACAAACTCCAAGACCTTGATCCCTGGCTTCACAGCCCAGGTGATCATGGAGCTTGTGTCCCTTCCACTACTGTCTGTGGTGGTTCTCATCTGAGGCGGGGGGAGGGCGGTGTCCTTGACTGTCTCATATTCTTTTTCTTTGCAAATACTGTTCCCTTTGGCCTGTGAAGCCTTTCTGAAAACAATTCTAAGACAAAGGTCTCCCCGGGATCCCTTTCCTCATTTCCCCAGACAGATCCACCTTTCTCTGCTTTATAATTTGGTTGCATCATCCTAGAATGGTATCCATCTCTGCTACAAGTTTCTCGGGCCTAATGACCATGTGTGTATTTGGCTAGCGCATTTTGAACAAAGAAATGGAAAGCATAGCTGGTTCCTGTCTGTTCATCCTTTACAAAACACACACAGAGCACTGGTTGGAGCAGACCAAAATGTGGTCTTTATCAGTTCTCTTGAATGTGCTAAGGTACTCTCAGTGTAAAAGAAAAAAAGCATCCCATATTATTTTTTAGGAACCTTGGAAAATGATTTTAAAAATAAAAAGCAAAACTGGTCATGGTGATACATGCCTGTAATCCTAGCACTCAGGAGGCAAGGGCAGGAGGATGGAGTTTGAAGCCAGCCTGGACCACATAGTGAGATCCTTCTTCGGTGACAGGGGAAAAGCAGGGGCCAAGGACACAGTACAGTAATGGAGGATTTGCCTAGCAAGTTCATGGTTCTGGGTTCAATTCCTAACAATCCGAATCCCATCACACACAATTTTTTTTACTAGTTTTAAAAGAGTAATCATGTTGGGTGTGGTGGTACATGCCTTTAATCCATCAGAGGCAGAGGTAGGCTGATCTCTGTGAAATTGAGAACAGCTCGGTCTATAAAGCACTTTGCAAGCCAGTGGAAGCCAGCTGAGGTTACAGGGAGACCTTGTCTAAAAAACTTTTTTTAACCCACAATAAACAAACAAAAAAAGGGTGCTCATGCCTGAAGTTTTGTTTCTTAAAAGCATTCTTCACCTAACCCATGTTCATAGACATTTCCTAGCCAAATGGTGCACTAATATCTTAGCAGTCAGGAACCTGTGGTGAATATGAATTTTTTTTTAACCCTATCAATAGACAGGCTAGTGGAGATAAACAGATGGCTTGTGGTTAAGAGCACTTGCTGCTCTTGCAGAGGACACAAGTTCAGTACCCAGTACCAATGCGGCAACTAAAAACTGTAGTAACTCGAGTTTCAGGGACCCAATACCCTTTTCTGGCCTCCTGGGGCACTATACACACATGGTACACATACACATGCAGGGAAAACTCGTATACATAAAAATAGGTAAAAAAAATACATAGGAGCTGGGTGTGAGAGTGGACACCTTCAATCCTAGCACTTAAGACACAGAGGCAGGCAGAGGTCAGTGAGTTCAAAACCAGCCTAGTCTACATAACGAGTTCTAGATCATTTGGAGCTACAGCAAGACCCTTTCTCAAAGAGAACAAAAACACAGGAAAAGGTTTCTAAATCATTTTATTTTTATTTTTTAGTGTTTTGAGACAGGGTATCACTATGTAGCTCTGGCTGGCATGAAACTTGCTCTGTTGATCAAGCTGATCTTGAACCTGTGGTTTTCCTACTGCTTCTGCCCCAAGGTACAGGGAATATAAGCATGCACTACCATGCCCTGCTAAATGGGGGTGGTTCTAAAACAGATATTCAGGACATTTCTTGGGCAGAAAAAGTTATTATCAAAAGTTGCCAATCATACCTAAATCTCAAAATTCAATACAACACTTTGTGGGACAACTGGCAAAATCATATTTCACATATAAAGTTTGTAAGAGCCAGGATAAGTCTAAGGGGAAAAAAGAATACCAAAAAACACTTTTTTTAAAAGACGAAAGGTACGTGAGATAGCTCATTGAGTAAAGCACTTGCCACAGAATCCTCAACACCAGAGTTTGACCCCCAGGACCCACAGAAAGGTAGAAGAGCAAACCAATTCCACAAGGTTGTGCTCTGACCTCCATAAACACTCTGTGGCAAAGGCATGCCCACATATGATATATATACACACAATAAATAAAACACTTAATTTGGTCCTGGTAGCACATGCCTTTAATCCCAGCACTTGGAGGTGGAGGCAGAGGCAGGCAGATTTTGTGACTGTAAAGTGGTCTATACAGAGTCCCAGGATTACACAGTGAGACCGAGAAAAAGAAAGAGAAAGAGAAAGAGAGAGAGAGAGAGAGAGAGAGAGAGAGAGATTGATTTTGTTTTCAAAAACGAACAAATATAAACATAAAGCTCATTCTTAATGGTAGTTTGGCAGGAGAGAGCCAAAGTGTATATGGAATTAGAGTACAACACAGTTTACCAGTCAAATCAAAAAGGAAGGCCATGTGATCCCTTAAAAGATGGTAGGTCAATAGGCTAGCTCTTGAGGATATTAGCCATGGGTCTGGGTGGGAGCCCTTCCTTAGATAACAGATTTAAACATTAAAAAAAAAAAAAAAAAAAGAAAGAAAGAAACCACAAGAATATTAGGATATAAAGAGTTAACAGTTTTTGAGGTGGAAAGGTGTCTATGAGCAAGAATCTAGATCCAGAGGTCAAAAAGAAACACACTTGATAAATCTGACCACAAAAATATTGTGGCAAAATGTTACCATCTATGTACAAAAAATAAAAAGAAGCCTCACCACTAAGCCTGACAACCTAAGTTTGAGCCTGAGGACTCCTATGGTAGAGGACCTAACTCCCACAAGTTGTCCCTTGATCTCCACATGTGCATCTACAAATGGACATGCACATGCACATGTGCACACACACACAAAAATAAAAATCTTTAAAAATAAAAAGAGTAAAAGATGAAATAGTCACAGCATATATTAGTAAAGAGTTAATTTTCTTATGTACACAGAATTCTTACAAATCAATAAGAAAAATATGAAAGTGAAACTGAAGAACCATTTCAAAATAAGTAATAACGTCCAGTGGCATTAAAACAACGTCCATCGTCATTCAAGATAAACAGTGCAGATAAAAAACACATTAACTTCCATCTATCATGTTGACAAAAATGGAGGATGATGCAGTTGACCAAGTGTGGGGTGTAGTATCACACACTGGTAAGGGTTTGTGTTAATTCATACAGCCCTTAAAAGAAGGAAACTGGCATCTTTTCTAACCCAAACTTCAAACACCCTTTAAGATAACAAACCATACAAACATATCCTACAGGTCTGCTTTTAAAATAACATAGCCCACCCTTCCAACTTGCTCATTGGAGCAATATTTGCAATAGAAAATCTAAGCAAGTAATTTTTAATAACCACAGAAACCCCCCCAAAACATGGGTAACTGGTGGGGTCCTTACATCAAACAGAACACTACACAGCCATTAAGAGTAAGGCAGCTATACGTGGACAGGCAAAGATCTTCAACACTACAAGTAAAAAGCAAGATGCAGGTAATATATACAATATGATTCCATTTATTTAAAAATAAAGATTACATATTTGCTTATATGCATAAAATTGTTCTGACAATTACATTAGAAACAGTTAATAACAGTTGCCTCTGGAGAGTGGTAGTGGGATAAACGCCAGGACAGAGACGTCCTTTTCATTTTATAGCTTTATATATTGTTTTGGTTTTCTTTCAACCATGTGTAGTTTTTCAAAAGATAGAATTGAAGAGGAATCTTCTTACTCAAACAGTATGAATTATGTACATTTTTTTCAAAATTGATGTTTTTCTTCAAGACAAACTGATTTGAGGTACATTTTTCCAAATGTATCTTTAATAGTTACTAGTAGAACTCAGCCATTTGACAAGTACTTTAAAATAATCATATATTGCCTTGTTGTTGTTGTTATCATTATTATTTTGGAAACAGGGTCTCGTGTAGCTCAGGCTAGCCTTGAACATGCTATGGGGCTGAGATGACCTTGAACTTCTGATTCGATTGCTTCCACCTCCCAAGGGCTGGGACTACAGACATGAGCTACCATGCCCAGTCTCCTGCATTTTTAGAAGATTACAAAACTTTAAATGAGATGCTTGCTAGGCATTTTTAAAAAAGACTCACGCTGTGATATTTGTTTTGAGACAGGTTCACTTTTCCACCCTGGCCTGCCTTTGCCTCCCAAGTACTGGGATTACTGGCAAGAACCACCATGCCTGGAAAAACTCACTTTTAAAATAATATTAGTAATATGATAGTCATATGAGATGGGGGGAGCACTAGAAGGACATAGAGCCACTCTTACCATTAACAATGCTGCTTATTTTCTGCTTTCTTTACATACATATCAATATACCATCCTCTATCTACACATAGAATATATTTAACAAAGCTGAGCTCATCCTGCTTCCCCAACATATAGTACCCCAATACCTACAGGTATTCAGTAGAAATTCTCAACAGAAATTACTTCTGAAGAAGGCATTTAGTTGCTTCCAGTTTTTAAGCAAAACAAAGTCTTATAATTAAATTTTCTGTACTTATGATTTTTTAGAAAAAAATTGTTACGTCAAACTATAAAACATTTAAAATTTCTGGTAATGTTTTGAGGAAGGTTATATTAGATCTACTCCTCCTAATAGTACAGCCTGTTCCACTGCTTTCCCATTCACACTTGTACCATTTTAAAGTCTGTTAACTCTATAGGTGAGAAAACCTCTTCCTTCCACCAAAATTCAAGTCAGAGTCTTCCCCACTCCACTCCATGCTCAAGAAGAAGCCTTCGATCTACACAGGAAGGGTCAAACCTAACCCCCTTTTTTGAACACCACTATTCCAGTGGATAAAGCAGATTAAGTCAGATTAAGAATTCCTTCCAAATTCTAAGAAATAAAGGCGTATCTTTGTTCACTACCCAGTGTCTACACCACAGAAACTTCAGGTCCTAGAAGTGTGATTACTGAATGCAAAACTGCAAAACTAAGTTGTAGATCAGCCCTTTTCATCTGCTGAGCATCAGATGAGAACAGACTATAAGATAAGCCAACAAAGAGATGCCCCAGTGACCTAGAAGAGACAAAGTGTGGCATCCACATGTATTTAAATATAAGGTAGCCTTCATCTTCAGGGAGCACTAGAAGGAGGGAAAAAAAACCAAAAAAACAAAAATGAGACTAAAGTGACCTTGATAGAGTCCTGTACAACCAAAAAATGCATACAGCAAAAATCAGATCATTCTGACTTTTGGAAAATATTTTTTATTCCGTGTTTAAGATAAAAAATTACAAGATTCTGTTTGCAGCTGATGAGTGCAAAGAGAAATATTAACATCAGTTATCACTTGATTGGCTAGTCAAAGTGCTTAAGGGTCAAATTACTCTGTGACATACCAATTACTTTGCTTGGGCTTAAGAGTCTTGCAACAAAAAGTATTCTATATGAAACATTGTTTTGAGCATAGGGCTAGCAGGCCTGTGAAATATGATGAGTAAGAGCTGACAGGAGGCTGGGCAGGCCTCCAGGTTCTTTTAGGTTGAGCAGCTGGTTACCCTATGCAAGGACCTAGCATCCAGTTAGTGCCTATCTTGACTTTTTGGAGTTAAACAACTTTAACCCATACCTACTACACAGGAATAAACATACTTTCTAGATGGTCTAGAAAATATAAGCAGACCCACTTCTCCAGCAGAAATTGAGCTGAATGAAATCCTAAGAGAAACAATGGTTGCTGTACACACTGTGCTTGGACTACATCTGCTGCGTGGAATTTCCATTCCAAGTGTTGTTTTCATCTTCACCGTCATCTTGAGTCCTCAATCTGTATATTTTCCCTTCTTTCTTAAAGTCTTCCCCTCGTTTTTCCAGCACTCTTTTTCGCACTGGTTCCCTAATATGAAAAGGGGGGAACAGAGGGAAGATGACTAAAATGAAAACAGCAATACTAAAATACAACTTATATACTTATGTACAACTGCCCTAGAAGTTATACAGGGGCTAGAAACATGGCTCAGCAGTTAAGAACACTTGAAGTTCTTTCAGAAGACCTGGATTTGGTTCCCAGCATCCACATGGTAGTTAACAACTGTAACTCCAGCTCCAGAATATTTGATACCTTCTTCTGGCCTCTTCAGGCACTGCATGCACATGGTACACTCACATACATGCAAGTAAAATATTCATACACATAAAATAAAAAAAAAAAATTTTAACTTATACAAAGCTCCAGTCATACCCAATTGATAGAAATGGTCAATCAGTCATTTTCAATCCTTTCAAAATCTTTACCAGGGATTAGAGAGATGTCTCAGCAGTTAAGCACACTTGTTCCTCCAGAAGATGGGAGTTCAGTTCCCACATTAGGCAGCTCAATCACCTGTAACTCCAGCTCCAGGGCATCTAATGTCTTTTCTCCAGACCTCCTCAAGCAGCCCCACCCTCCCACCCCTGCATAGACACTGACACTGACACAGACACATACAAAAGTAAATAAATAAATAAATAAAACTTTACGTGGGTGTGATGGCCATGCCTTTAATCTTGTACTCAGAAGCAGAGGCAGGAGGATCTTTGTGAGATCAAGGCCAGACTGATCTACACAGAGTTCCAGGCCAGCTGGAGCTACAGGGAGACTCTATCTCAAAAAACAAAAATCTGACAACCAGAAATAAACAGAAGTTTATTTACTATCTCACCAGCCTCCTTCTCTCTTTTTTTCTTTTAATATTTGATTATCTTTTAATTTTATGTGTATGAGTGCTTTGTCTATATGCATTAGGTACACTTGTGTCATGTAGTGCCGACAGGCCAGAAAAGGTAGTCAGATCCCTTGGAACTGGAGTTATGGACAGTTGTTAGTCGCCATGTAGGTGCTGGGAATCGAACAAGGGTCCTCTGTAAGAGCAGCCAGTGCTCTTAACCAGTGAACCACCTCTCCATTATCCATTGAATCAATAAAACACAGACTGGGTGTTTCCCTAAGACAGCTGTCAGAGGCAAAGGTTCCCAGTGTTCATCATGTAGGATTGATACAAGATTTGCTATAATGCCTAATAAAGGCCCAATGGTAATCAAGGCATGGGGGTGCACACCTGTAACCCCAGCACTTGGGAGGTAAGAGGCAAAAAGATCATTAGTTTAATATCATTTTCAGCTACATAGCTTGAGCTATAGGAAACTCTGCCCCTCAACACCCCTCCTCCCAAAAGCCCTAAATGAGCATGTGTAAAGAATGGGTATTATTTGTTACATAGTCAAATAGCTTCCTGTTAGCCTGTTTTGAATATGGGCTATCAGGGTTGTCTATACTACCAAACCTTTGATCTGCAAAGAAAGCAAGGCCTCTTAAAGAATTGGTTTACAATAATACTCCCACAGCACTGATTTTATTTTATTTTCTTATTTTTTTATTTTTCTTTTGGCTCAGGGTCTCACTGTATAGCCCAGAATGGCCTTGACCTCACAATCCTGCCTCTGCCCCTGCTTCTCAAGTGCCCAGATTATAGCTGTGCACCACCATGTCTGGCTTGGCGGCACCATTTTCAAGGCAGTATATACTTTCTTCAATGTGATCCTTCTTTGAATGACTCAAACAAGGCAATCAGCTAGTAGATCATGGAAAACATAGATTAAAATGATTTATACATAGATTTCAGTAAACAAATTATATACTACTATAAGCAGATAGTGGCATGAACTATCATATTGGGCAAAATGTGGCAAGAAAGACAGTACATACCTTGAAAAAAAATCTGTATTGATAATTATGGGATAAAAAGAATTCAGTAGGTGAAGCAAAAAAAGTAGAAGTAGAGATACTTTCTATAGAAGATTTTAGAAAGGTGACTAAGATAATTCAAGTAGTGAGCTTCCATATAATAAAGTTCTAGAACACTGACACTTTTACAGTCTACTGTGGGGACTTGAGGACATATATAGAGAAGAAAGAAAAGTATCTATAATAAAAATTTTCGTTTGAAAAAAGGAACTGGGGGGCTGATATAGGTCAGTAAGAGAGAGCGCTTGAGGATCTGGGTTCAGTCCCAACACTGAGATGGAAGAACTGGACAATACTCTCACATTTTACAATGAGGGAAAACAAGAACATATACCTTTTCTCTGATTTGTTGGATGACGCAGAGTTTGAAGGCTCTGAGGATGTGGCTCTCACTGAAGTCTGTGCAGGAGGAGGACTACTAAATAAGAAATTGCTAATAAACCTCCAGATGGCCAGGAATGGATAAAGCATTGTCCCCAACAATGTCCAAATGTCTCCACTGGAAGAATGTACAATGGATGAGGCTGGCCGTCCTGCCTAGAAATTAAAAATAAACAAGCCAAGTTAAGATTGCACTGGCACAACCACATCACTTGGGGTTCTTAGATGTACCTTTTACTTAGAAAATATAATCCTATTGATTTTAGTTTGCTGCAAGAAACAAAAAGTATCATCTTTTGCTGCTTTCCAAGTGTGCATAAACTTACAGGAACACCTGGAACTGTTTTAAAAGAATTTTATACACACACACACACACACACAAATAAAATTTATGTGTGTGATTGTGTATGCCAGAGGTGTGCAGCAACATGGCTGCTGAGAACCAAACTCAGGTCCTCTGAAGAGTAGCAAATGCTCTTAATGTTCTACTGGTCATTTTTTTTGCATATACAAAAGCAGGCAAGGAAAAAATATTGAAAAATTATATTCACTACAAATTTATAAAGCACAGAATAAATTGATCTAATTTTTGATACTTTGGATTTTAATTACCCACAGCCCTTCTCTTCTGTTAATTGTAAGAAACGATCAAGAATAGAATACAGAACCACCACCTCCACCCCCCAAAAAAAAGTATACATACTGGCAAGAGTACCACTGAAGCACTTGGGGCAAGCTCCAAATCCAGTAATTTCTTTTTATAATCTTCTTTGGTGAATTCCCTCCTGGGAAACATGGTTGCTAGTGAAAAATTGCCATAAGTGTTGCCAACAGTCTGAAACACAACAATAAGTTTTAAAACCATATAAGGGTGCCTTTTAAAAATAAGACACTATGACCATGCATCTAAAATAATGGTTTTAATTAAAATCACCTTATTTTTCAATTAAACATAAAATTAAAAAAAAAATCAGATGCCAGGCATAGTGATTGATGTGCCTTTGTAAGGCAGAGGCAGGTAGATTTCTGTTGAACTCTAGGCCAGCTGGGACTACAGCAGGACCCTGTCTCAAAACAAACAAACAAAAAATCACTTAGAAAAATCATGTTTCAAAACTATGTTGATAAATTAACAAATCCAAATAGCTTTTAAGACTTTACATTTCAAAGATGACCAGAAAATACAAAGATAGAGTTCCCAAACCAATATAGAATCACTGAATAAAAGCACTAAATGTTGATGCTGGCCTTCCATATGAAAGGCCCTGGGTTTGATCCCAGTACTGCAAAACAATGTCAATGACAGTTATGTCTTTATGTCTAAGTGTAATTCATCACTAAGGTTTTCTTTAACACTTGGAAAACTTATGCTAATGACTTAAATCTGGTATGGCTTGGGCTACATAGCAAGACCCTTTCTCTAAATACACATACAAATATATGAATGATCATTTTCTTTATAGGCATAACTCATTTAAAAATTTTTTATTATTTTTATTTTATGTTTATGAGTGTATTGCCTGCATATAAGTGTACCTGTGTTATGCAATGCCCACAAAGGCCAGAAGAGGGTATCAGATTCCCCTGTAACTGGAATTACAGATGGTTATTAGCCACTATGTGGGTGCTGGGAATTGAACCCAGGTCCTATGCAAGACCAGTCAGTGCTCTTAACCATTGAGCCATCTCTCCAGTCCTAGGCATAGCTAATTATCACACTCTGAAGATACTGGTTTGTTTGTTTTCAGGTTCATATCCATTCATTCACTCTCTTATCTCCTCCCTCCCCATTTCTTTTCCTCAACAGTCCTCTATTTTCATGTCATATATATATATATATATTTATATATATATATATGTGTACATGTATAAATACATATATATATATAAATCTGGATAAAAAAAAAACATGTAGTTGTCCAGCTTATTTTATTTTGCTTAATATGACTGATCTCCAGTTCCATCCATTATCCTGTAAATGACATATCTGTATTTTATTCTTCTGTTAAATAAAACTCTACTATATATGTGTGTGTGTGTATATATGTGTATATATATGTGTGTGTATACAAGTTTACTCATCTTCTGATGAACAGCTTGACTAATTTCACATGCTGGCCAGAGAGAACAGGACCATTTGCTACTTGCATGTGGTCATATCTCTGTCACATTTGTTTTTTTTTGTTTTCTTTTTTTTTTTTTTGAGACATGGTCTTCCTATAACCTCAGCTGACCTGGAACTTGGTATGTAGACCAGGCCGGCTTTCATAATAGAGATCCGCCTGCCTCTGCCTCTGGAGTGCTGAGATTAAAGGCATACAGCATCACCAAACTCAGTCCACACTTGGTATTTTTAAAAATATTTTTATCTTGTTTGTTTTTAAATGTAGCATTATATACTTAACCTATAGTAGTGTATAAACATAATTTTTATATGGCACACGATGGTGCATGTGTGGAGGTCAGAGAACAATTTATGGAAATCAGTTCTCTCTTTCCACACATGAATCCTAGGGATCTAACACAGCTTATCAGGGTTGGTGGCAAGCCCTGTTATATAACCACTGAGCAATCTATTTGGCCCATGGGACACACATCTTTCCCCCACATAGCTCCTATTCATTTACTTGTAGCAGCAGTAACAAAGCAGAGCAGGGGATGCCTACTGGGAATTCTCAAGAAAAGAGCAATGAGACAAATCACCTGGGGTTGGTTCTACTGTAAGTAAAACTTATAGAAAATGGTTTGTAGGTAAGTTTCACATTGCTCAATCCAGTTCAACAATTGAGGCAGAAGACTGTTGGAAGTATTCTTAGGGACTCAAACACAAGGGTAAGAGTAAATGGGAATAACTTGATGAAAAGATCTGAACCCAACAATCCAACTTCCTAATTTTAACCTTGAAATTATGAGAAAAATATTGGCATATACAAAGAGGTTAGGGACACCCAAAATTCATTTGAGTCAGAAATAAGAGAATATAAAACCGCAATTTACACCTATCCTTCTTCCTATGAGACTAAATTTTATATGCCACTTAGATTTTAAGTAGACCCACGCATTTCTTTAGCTTTTTTTTTTTTAAGTATATGAGTGTATTCCTTGCAACCATGGAAGTCAGAAGAGGGCGTTGGACCTCTTGGAACGGGAGTTACAGACAGTTATTAGCCACCATGTGCGTTTGCTTGGCATTGAACTTGAGTCCTTTAGAAGAGCAGCCAGGGCTCTTAACCACTGAGGAACCTCTGTAGCCCTAACAAATCTTTTTTTTTTTTTTTTTTTTTTTTTTCAGACAGTATCCTACTATATAGCCCTGGTTGGCCTCAACCTTACAGATAGATATACATCTGCCTCCTGAGTGCTGGGATTAAAGGTATATGCCACCACACCCAGTTTAGGCCCATATTTTTAAATAAATTCCTGATCTTTTCCCTTGGCCAACAAAAACATGGCTAGTTTCTAAGCAACCTTCAGAAAACAAAAATAACAAAGAACACAGCTTTCTTTCAAGGGTGGACAACAAATGCCTCAGATTCAGACCTCTGGGAAACCATTTTCTTTTCATCCCTGTTGTCGAGGATGTTAATAGAAGTTTCCTGAGCCAACTGTCTAATATCAGTATGTAGTAACACACAAAACAGAATTCATTTCAGGGATATAAAGTACCATTCTCCTTGAGATGATCAAAATTTACTCACATCCTTCAAGTTCTGCTTTAAAATTTCCCCTGCAATGTTTTAATAACCCACACATCTACATTTCTTAAATTTACCTGTGCAGCAAACTGCCTTGCTTCTTCTAGAGGAGCACTGGAAGGAAATTGATTTGTAAAGGAAGAACCATCAGGTAGTCGGAACTGAATTCTTGCAACGGTACTATGAAAAAAAAGAAAACCAAAGTCAAATTCAAGTCAGCATCTTCACCTCTAGAGATTCACAAATAGTACAATTAAATATCAGACAACAGGTCAGTGAGACAGCTCAGCAGTAAGGCTGCTTGCTGCTAGGACTGATGACATGGGTTTGGTTCCCAGGACTCACATGGTAGAAGGAGAGAACAAACCTCAAATTGTTCTCTAACCTTTACACAGGAACCATGGCATTCAGCCCACTCCCAGCCATAAATAAACAAATGTTAAAAAAAAATTCAGAAGAAATGAAACAGAAATATAATTTCAGGTAGGCAAAATGGCTCAGCAGGTAAGGTATTTGCTGCTCAAACCTAGCAACCTGAACCTACAAAACAAATTTATACTCTGATCATGGGCTCCCATACATATCATGATTCATATTCTCTTTCCTTCTCTAATAATCATAAAAAGTTTTCATGTCTGACCTTTCAATTTATTACTGTTAAGACATCTTAGAGTTGTGATTTATGTAACATAAAATACATTTTCTAATGTGTATAATATAGTAGTTTTTAATACATTCAGAGCTGCATTTGAACATGGTATCAAACACCTGTAAGCCTACCACTTGGGAGGCTCAAGAACAAGAGGATTGTTCAGTTAAAGGCAAGTTTGGACTACATACACAGTGGGAACTTATCTCAAAACAAAATGGGGAGGCTGCAGAGAATTGGCTCAGTGATTAAAAGCACTAGTTACTTTTGCAGAGGATCCACGTCTAATTCCCAGCACCCACATGGCAGCTAACAACTGTCTATAACTACAGTTCCAGGGGAGCTGAAGCCCTCTTCTGACCTCCACAGACACTGCAGGACATGGGAACCCTTACATTCATGCAGACAATACATTCATTCACATAAAATAAATAACAAAACAAAACAAGAGTTCAGTGAGTTCAATTCCTAGAACCTACATGGTTCTAGGAACCAAGTACCAGTACCTGAAAGCTGTCCTCTGGCCTCCAGATGTATGCCACAGCAGGTGCACAAACATACCCACACCACCCCCAAAATAAATGTTAAAAAAATTTATAAAAACTAACCAAAAAGCAGAACTGTGTAGCTAGTCACCACTAATTCTAGAACATTCATTACTTCCCACAAGAAGTCCAAACACATTAGTATTCACTTTCATTTCTTTCCCAGCCCCTGGCAACCAGTAATTGATTTGCCTACTTTTGACATTTCATCTAAGAGAATCATATAGATGTGATGTTTCATATAGTATTGTTTTCAAAGTTCATCCAAGAATCTATCAGTTCTTGATTCTTTTTTTTGCTGAATAGTTCATTCTTCAACTAATGGAATTTATCACATTTTGGCTTTTCTTGGAAAATAATGCTGGTAGTATTCATGCATAGATTTTTGTGTGGACATGTTTTCAACTCTCTTTGTTATATATTTAAGGCTGCAGGTTAACCTGGAAACGCCATGTTTAACATTCTAAAGAACTGACAAATAGTTTTCCAAAATGCTGCACCATTTAACAACCCCACTGACAATGTATGCAAAGAGGTTCCAAATTCTCTGCCTCCTCACCAACACTGTTTAAACTCAAGTACATGGAGCTGAAGAGATGGGTCAGTGGTTAAAAGGGTCACTGGCTGCTCTTGCAGAGGACCCAAGTTGGGATCCCAGCACCCACATGGTGACTAACAACTGTCTGTAACTCCATTTCCAGGGGATCTGATGCCCTCCTCTGGCTGAATGACATCGGTGCACTTATAGGCATGCAGGTAAGACGCTCATACACATAAAACAAAAAATTTTTTTTAAATCTTTTAAAAATAAATAAATAGAAGTACCTTAGTGGGTGTGAAATAAAATGCAATCTTTTGGATTGTTTCTTTTTTTTGTGAGATAGAGCTTTTATATATAGCCCAGGCTGGCCTAGAACTTGAAACATAACCCACATTGACCTCAAACTTGTTGACTTCTTGCTTGAGTTAAAAAAAAAGCCAGAATTTCAGACCTATGCTCAATAGCAGACTCTTACTGGTCATTTCTAGATCATTTTTAGAGAAATATATATTCCAATCCTTTCCCATATATAATTATCTTTTTATTGGTTACTTACACAAATTATTTTATGGTCTAGATACAACTTTTTTTTTTTTAAATCAAATATATACTTTGTTAAGTGTTTTCTCCAATTCCTTATAAATTCAGGATTAGGAATTTTATAAAAGACAGGGCTGGAGAGACGGCTCAGTGGTTAAGGTCACCTCTAGTCTTGCAAAAGACCAGAGTTGGGTTCCCAGCAACAACAGTTGTGAATCACCTCTAACTGGAACTCCAGGGGATCTTATTCCCACTTAGATTCCACAGGCATCTGAACTCATGTGCCACATGCTTACCCACATACTAAAAATAAAATTTTTTTTTTGGTCTTTTTGAGACAGGGTCTCCCTGTAGCCCCAGCTATGTAGTCCATAGCTCCCTTGCTATGTATACCTAACTCACAGAGGCTTGCCTCTGCCTCCAGAGTGCAGAGATTAAAGGCATGCATCATCATGACCACCTCAAATGAAATATTTTTAAAAATCCTTTTTAGATATTAAAAAATTTATCTATGTATACATGTACACCCAGGTGTGTGAACCTCAAGAAGGTATTAGATGCCCTCCTCCATCCCTTTTCTTCACCTGTTCCTTTGAGGCAGGATCTCTTCCTGAACCTAGGACTCTTGTTTTCTCATCTAGACTGGAAGCCAGCAAGCCGCATCAATCCTGTCTCTGCCTCTCTTGGAGCTAGGGTTACAGGTATTTGCTGGACTCTTAGCATGTTATATAGATCTAAACTCCAATATTTATGACTGTACAGCAAAGCCCAAGTATGACCATCTTAAGCCTTCTGAACAATGAATAGAGCAGTTTTCAATGTATTTAGGTTTTAATTCTTTCAATATCCTTTTGTACTTTTTACTGTGTAAGACTTATACATTTGTTAGATTTAAGGAATTCATTTCTGAGAATTACCTTCTGTCTCGTGCAAGTGTCTCCCTCTTGACTTCTGCCTCCGCTTGTTTGGCCAGCAAAGCAGCAGTTCTGGCAGCCTCTACTTCTTCCTTGGTCTTTGCAAAACGAGCAGCTCTTTCTGCACGATCCTTTGAATTTAAAGACCATTAGATACATTATTTTCACCATCAGAATCTATTTACACCCTTGTAAACATAAAGAATAAACACAAATATATATGAAATTCCTTAAATTCAAATGCAAAGTTTACAAATTTATGATCTGATTTTGTTTTTTCACTTAATCAACTGTTAGGAACCAGAGTTATTATAGAAAAAAAGATGAATTGGCTTACTACCATATCTCTATAGTCTAGAGCAAGGTCTGGTATGAAGTAGCTGCTTTGTAAGTGTTTGATGAATGACCAAATGAGTAACTAATATTCAGGCAGGGAAATTTTTCGTATGTTTTACAACTGCTTAATTCTGAGAGAAACTAATGCAAAACCACCCTAAATCCCCTGAAAGCCAGTCCAGAATGCTTTTATAGAGATTACAAGACAATAAATTCTTAGCTTGGTGTCTAGACAAACTTTTAAAGTTGCCTACTCTCAGGAAATTCCTAAGTCTGGATTGGTGGTGCATGCCTTTAAATCCACCACTCAGAAAGGCACAAACAGGCAGATCTCTTGTGAGTTTGAAGCTAACCTGGTTTACATATCAAGTTCCAGGTCAACTAGGGCTACACAGTGAAAGTCTATCTTTAGAAATAAAACAATAAAAACGGAAAACCCAAAAAAACCAAAAAACAACAACAAAAAACCCTCTTAATTTTAATCTTATTTATTTTAATACATCATTCTTTAAAGAGGAAAAAGTCCAGATTCATACTCTTTTAGTCATTAAAATATACTGTTGTATGTACTGTTTGTAACAATCGAAAAGTCATTATGCATGAAGAATTATTTATACATGGGACTGAAGAGATGGCTTAGTGGTTAAGAGCATTGTCTACTCTTGCTGAGGATGTAGTTTGATTTCCAGCACCCCCAAGCTAGCCAATAACCATCCACAACTCCAGGAAAATCTAGGGAAATCAGATGCCTTTTCTGGCCTTCTGGGGCACTGCACACATGGGTACACTTATATACATGCAAGCAAAACACTCGTGTACATAAATAAGAACTATTCAATTTAAAAAAAGAAATAATTTCACAAATGTTCCAGAATCAAGCATTTAAAATAAACTTAACTTCCAGGGTCTCATATTTATAATCTCAGCACTTGCAGGGCTAAGGCAAGACAAACCCAAGTTCAAGGATACTCTAGGTTTCATAGCAAAATACAGGTTCCAAATGAATGAATGAGGGGCTGTTGGGATAGCTCAGCCAATAAAGGCTCAGGTTACCAACCCAAAAAACCAAATGAATGAATGAGTGAATGAGTAAATAAACAAACAAAGCTCACCAATGCAATCTGCTGTTTTATACGCTCCCGAGCTGCTCTATCTTCCGCCTTTTCTCTGTTTCTTTCTTCTAACATTCTCTTTGTTAATTCTTCTTCTTGTTTTCTTTTATAGTCTAACATTTCTTTTCCAGTTTTCCTCCTCTCAATTTCCTTCTTAATCTCTCTCTGAATCAAAGAAAAAGTTTTATGAATAAAAACACAATTTGATTTTTTTGTCCCAGACATTATTTTGATGTAAGGAAAGCTGATTATAGGGTACAATTAAAATAAAAGTTCTACTGGTAAGATGGCTCAGCAGGAAAAGGTGCCAACCTGCTGCCAAGTCTGATGCTCTGAGTTTGATACCTTGGATCCTCACATAGTGGAAAGAGAAAACAGATTCCCACAGATTGTCCTCTGACCTCCACAAGTAAGGTGTGGCATATATATGTGTGTGTATGTGTGTGTGTGTGTGTGTGTGTGTGTGTGTGTGTGTATGCACACAGGTACAAACCCAACAAAACAAATAAAAATGTAAGTAAAAGAAAAATTTTTTAAAAAGAACATCATAAAATATAAAGGGCTAGTACAACTTGGTTAATAGTGTGGTAAATAGTCAAATGTCTATCGATTTATGAAGTTTTGTCAGTGATTCTGTTAAGACTAAAAGGCAAGCCAGGCATGGTGATACATGCCTTTAAGGCTGAGGCAGGCAACTACAGGCACTGTAGGCACTTGATACACACACATACATGCAGGCAAAACACTCATATATATTAAAAAAAGAAATTTTTTTAATGAGAAATTAAGAAGTATACAGTATAATCTAAATGCACAGAACAGATTATTTCCTTCACCATGGTATAACAGTGAACTGTAAGGATAAAAACCTAGGTCTGTCAAATTGAACGACAGAACTCAAAATTTCCTCAATTAACAGTGAGTAAAACAATACTATATGCATGAAATTTACCTGTTCTTCCTCTTTCCTTTTCTCTTCTCTCCTTTCTTCAAGTTTTTTTGTTAATCTGTGTTTAAGAAAAAAAAAATTAAGGCAGATTTTATTAATACAAAACACAGTTTAGAGTTTTATCTAGGGAGTTGGATGTAGTGGCACATATTTGACCTCAGCAGTCAGGAGACAGAGGCAAGTCAATCTCCTGTGAGTTGGAGGCCAACTGGTTTGCACAGCAAGTTCCAAGCAAGGCTAACTAACACAGTGAGACCCTGTTTCAAAAAAAATGAAAAAAGAGATATGCATGGTGGTGCATACCTTTAATTCCAGCACTCAGGAGGCAGAGGGTAGACTAGTCTATACACTGAGTTTCAGGCCTGTTGGGACAATCTCAAAAAAAAAAAAAAAAAACTAAATAAATAAGCCTAAATAAATGGATGCTTCTTGTTGAAAAATAAAATAACCAATTAAAAAACACAAAAGTTTTTATTTAGCTAAAATGAGGGAAATCAAAATATAAGTTCACAAAGGTGCAATAATTTATCTTATCCTCCCTTGTCCCCTACAGAAATTCATGAACCAACATGAATCTATCAGAAGCCTGGCTCTAGCCCAAGTGTCTTATCTCATCTTTATTATTAAGAGTTCTCACACCTTTTTCTGATTTTAAAAATTATAAATTGGGAGCTAGAAATGGATTAATGGTTAAAAGCACTGGCTGCTCTTGTAGAGGACTGGGTTCAGTTCCCAGAACCGACATGGTGGCTAACAACTGGCTGTAACTTCAGGTCCAGGGAATCTGATACCCTCTTCTGGCCTCCATAGACAGAGCACAACATGAGTGCCTTACACATGTGCAAGCTGGCAAGGCACTCACACACAAAAAATAAAAATAATTAAAAAATATATTTGAATAACTGGGACTATACAGATAGCTCTGTGGTTAATAATGCTCTTTTTTTAAAAGTGATTTTTAAATTTTGGGGCGATTATTTTTATCTTATGTGTATAGGTGTTTTGCCTGCATGCACGTCTGTGCACCATGTGCATGCAATGCCCACAGAAGCCAAAAGTGGGCAATGGATTCCCTGGAATTATAGTTATTTAGTTGCCATGCAGATGCCAAGAACTGAACCCAGGTCCTCTGCAAGGGCAGCCAGTGCTCCTAACCACTGAGCCATCTCTCCAGCCCCAGTATACACTGCTCTTGAGAGGTGCTAAGTTCAATTCCCAGCACCCACTTGGGGAGGCTTCCAACCACTTGTATCTCCAGCTTCAGGTGGACCTGATGCCTCTGGTCTCCACAGGCTCCTGTACTCATGTGCACATATCCCCACTCAGACACACAAACATGCACATTATTAAAAATAAAACGAATTTTTAAAAAGACACATATATACTGGGTGTGGTAGCCCACACATTTAGTCCCAGTACTTAGAAGGCAGAGGCAGGTGGATCTCTGTGAGTTCAAGGTCAGCCTGGTCTACACAGTGAGTTCTAGGCCAGCTGGGGCAACAGGGAGACCCTGTTTCAAAAAGACAAAAAAAAAATTTTTTTTCAAATAAATGTTATTGATTTATAAATGATTTACCCATTAAATATAAGAGCAATATGGCACAAAATTTAGAAAAATAAAAGCAAAAGATTTAAGGTCAGCATTTACCAAAACTAATACTACCAAAATTTATTTTCAACTCTAAGATTGAAAGTGTCATACTAAGCATAAAACAGACATTGGTGTCTACCTATAAAAATAATTTCCTGCTGAATGTTGTAACATATGCCTTTAATCTCTGTATTCAGAAGGCAGATAGATGCAGGTAGATCTCTGAGTCTGAGGCCAGCCTGACTACATAGAGTTCCAGACCAGCTAGGGTTATAGAGTGAGACCCTGTTTCAAAAAAACAAAACATACAAATAATCGTCCCCTCAAAACCAAAAAACCACTTCTCATTTAAAATGACCTATTTTCAGAACCATATAGGCCAAGCGTGAGCTGACATTCCCTTGTATCAAAAAGGAGGTATTATCAAATGATAATAAAATAAATTCCTTTCCCACAACAAAGCAGCATTTCACTCCATACCTCAATAAAGAACAATTCAACCTACATTCTCCCCACTTTAAGTCTTCAAATCCTTTCAGATTTTTTTTACTTTTATTTCAGTCAGAGTTGACTGTGATGGGTCTGGAGTTGGCAAAGCAGAAACAGAAGGAGTCAGTTCTTGAGAACTGGGCTTCTTCCTGCTATTCTTCCAGCCTTAAGACTGTGACAATTAACCAGAACCCAAGTATTGCTAAAATAAAGCTGACCTTTACTAAGTCATGAGCAAACTCAAATATCTAGTACCATCAATTACTCTGAATCCTGCTTTCCCAAAGAATCTATGAGAACAAGAAAACACCAAGTCCTTTTAGGGAATTTTACTTTATTTAGTGAGGCTGATATTATTTTGCAGGGCTGAGGATTTAACCCAGGGTCTCAAGCATAGGTAAGCATCCTAACACTGAGCTAGCTAGACCCCAGGCCCTATGAGAAGTTTTTTTTGTTTTGTTTTTTCCATTTCGTCTTTTTGAGACAGGGTCTCCCTGTAGCCCCAGCTGTCCTAGAACTCACCATACAGACCAAAGACAGGCTGGCTTCAATCTCAGAGATCAGCCTGCCCCTGTCTCTGCCTTCTGAGTGCTGACATTAAAAACATGCTCCACCATGCCCAGCATGTATAAGTATTTTAACTTCCATGTTAGGTAATGGCTTTAAATTGGGATTAAAAATATTCTTACCCATTAGCTCAATATTAAATTTATTTTTCTTTTGGTTTTTTTTTTTTTTTGAAAGAGAGTCTCCCTGTAGTCCCCAGTTGGTCTAGAACTAGCTTTCTAGACCAGGCTGGCCTCAATCTCAGAGATCCACTTGCGTCTTGAGTGTTGAGATTAAAGGTTGTGTGCCACTTATGCTCTGCTAAGATCATATAATTTTTAATCACAGCATAAAAGAGAAATTTTATAATTATTGCATTTTTATATAAATACTAAACTAGAAACTACAAAGAATCACAAGATTTAGAAATGATTATTAGTTCAACCAATAAAAAAAAATGACATTTAGTAGATTGTCACATAGAACTCCAGCTTAGCACATCAGTTCATATGCATAAAACGAGCTGAAGTTCTTGTCCATCTGGAGCTTATTATCCTTTAGGCATACACAGATAAAAGCAGACCTGACAAACATATGTACACACCAAAAGGGACTGTCCAAACAAAATGATTGGATCTATAGCTGACTGACAACCTCAGGGATACAGAAAAGGTATGTTCTAGCTGTAACTTATATGAAGAACTGAGTGACTGACGAAACAAAAATATTTTAACCCTCAACTCTGAATCTTCAATTGCATTAAGTTTAACTTACTAAAAACCATTGGTTTTTTTTATATAAAATGTTATCTACAAGAGTTAAAGCAAACCTTTCCACTCTGGCAGTAAGGTCCTCTGCAGGTCTCTGATTTGAACATCCACTAGGCTCCTGAGGGGTGCTGTCATGGCCTGAAATTTCTCCTCCTTAATTATTGAAATAAAAAGAAATAAGAACAACACATTTAATGGAACTTGTAAAATAGCCCCATTTGTAAAGGTTTTATGATATCTGAGATGTTACTGTAAGATTGATCCATGCTCTTAAACATGAAGTGAGGGAATATTTTATTGTACCTGTTGCAGTATCTGACTTTGTGTCAGAAGTAGCTTGTGTCCCACAAAGCTCCGTATTTCTGGACTGAGTGCTTTCACACATGTCATTAGGTTCAAATGAGGCAGATGGGGTGGACACAGAGCTTTCTGATTGGTTGTCACTTGTCAGTGGTGTTTCAACTTTTGATGAGTGCATCTAGAGAGAAAACAAATTGAATTTAGTTACTATGTGAGACTTTAGCCATCTTACTCTAGTAGATGAGACCAAAAATTTGATACCTCTCTCTCTCCACATTCCTGAATAGTAGAGGTATCAAACCCTTAGCAGAGAGATCTATAATGTATAATGCTAAACATGACCCCTACCCTGCAAAAATCACTATGGAATTCAACTTAAGCTGGAAAGCACATATTTTTTCTTCTTCTTTAGTACTAAGGGATCAAACCCAGGACCTTGTGAATGCTTTACCATTGAGCTATTATACCTCCAGCCCCAAAAAGTTTTAAAGCAGATTGGGTTCCCTAGTCATGGGGAGAATCTACTTCCAAAAGGTAAGGCAGACAAAAGCTGGATAGTCCCATCCTCAGGACAAGCCCACTGCCATGAAGGGACACTAATCATTTCCAGTGTTGGTGAGACAGTGACTCCTCTGGCATATGGGTCAATGGTGGAGGAAATTCCATTTTGTCAAGAATATATGCTGTTAAAAACCGAGCTCCCCCAAGGGCCTGAGATCAGAAACATACACAGGTTGGGAAGTATTAGCCTTGCCATAGCCCTGAGTAAGAGAAAGCCTAGAGAGGCACTTGTAGAGAGTAGAAAAGAGGGACCCTGATAGGATGAAGACTACAGGAGGCAAGAAACGCTTGGGCTAGGAAAAGTATAAGAGATAACCCTGCCCTCAGTGGCCAGGGCCATCAACTGAGAATTATCCTGGAATTTAATAGTTCTGAACATGAGGCCAGTGGATGGATCAGATATAAAGCTACTTATTTTTCTAGTAACGTATTTGATACCTACACCTATAGCCCTCCAGCTGGGTGATCAATACTCTGGAGGCCATGAAAACACAAAGGCAATGTCAATGTCAATGCTGTTGTTGCTCTTCACACTCAATAAATAGCCTTGTACATCAAGTTTACAGAAAAACACAAAGAATCCAAAATCCAAAGCTGTAGACAGCAAGAAATAATAATGATCAAGGAAGAAATTAATAGAGACAAAAATATATAGAATCAATCAAATGAAGATCTGGTCCTTTGAAAAAATAAGATTAACAAACCTCTAGCCAACTAACCAATAGAAAAAGACAGAAGACCCAAATTAATAAATAGATCCATAACAAAACTGAAGCAGTAACAAAATACTTCCTAACAGGTGCCAGTGAGACTGCCCCTGACCTCTGTATACTGACTCTGGTAAGTGTGTACAGGTATGCATAAACACAGACAAAACAATTTTTCTTTCAAATTCAAAAAGCCTACCAACAAAGGAAAGTCCAGATAGATCATTTTCCTTTACTTATGTAAAAAGAGCTCTGGCTGGTGCTAGAGAGATGGCTTAGTGATTAAGAGTACATATATTGCTCTTTCAAAGGACCCAAGTTTGGTTCCCAGTACCCATGTAGTATGGCTTATAACCACCTGAAATTCTAGCTTTAGGGGATATGATGCCCTCTTCTGGTTTCTACATTCACACTTGCATACCTACACATAGACAAAGACATACACGTAATTGAAAATAGCTGGACCTGGTGACACAGGCATTTAAACCCAGCACTGGGAGGCAGAGGCCAGTGGATCTCTATGAGATGGAGGCCAGTCTGGTTTACACAATGAGTTCTAGGCTAGCTGGGGCTATAAGGAGACCCAGTCTCATAAAACCAACCAACCAGTATAAACAAAAAAAATTAAAATTTTCCAGGTATGGCGGCACATGCCTTATGAACCAGCACTTAGGAGGCAGGGGCAGATGGATCTCTTTGTGAGAGCAAAGCTAGCCTGGCATATATAGTCAGTTTTACCTCAGCTGGGGCTACAGGGGAACCCCACCTCAAAAACAAAACAAAACAAAACATCACAACAAGATGGAGTTAGAGAAGTGGCTCAGTAGTTAAGAGATTTCCAATCCAGGTTCAGTGCTCAACATCCACATAGTATCTTTTTTTAAAATCCAGTCCAAGGAAGCAATGCCCTTTTCCAGTCTGTGGGCACTAGGCATGCTTATAGTACAGATACACACACGCAGGCAAAACACTCATATATATATATATATATATATATATATATATATATATATATATATATGATAAAGATAAAAGACTAATTTTGGTTCTTTCTTACCTGCTGGACTTTGTGAATTCTTGTAACAAGTTCATCTGCAGAAACACTTCCTGCTATTACTTCCAAAGGGATTCCGCTTTCTCCAATAAAGAAACTGGATGGAACACACACTACAGGATCTGTACAGGTTAAGTCTAAAAATTTATGCATTTGAAACAAAAGGTTTTATAAAATGTAACAAAACAAATTATCTTTGTGAATTTCAAAAAGTAACTGATTAACATGTTTCTAACTTTAACTTCTATACTGAACCTCTAATATATGTGATATGTAAAATGATCTATAGTTTGTACAGGATATCTGAAAAATACATATTACATTCTCTGACATCATAACTTTTCTTTACACCCATCTTGCCTCTTGCTACCTACTTCTAACATTACAACCAATATTCACATTAAAAAGGGGGAAAAAAAATCTACTTTTCCACTAGTTACACTGTATTATCTCAAAAGACAATCTACAATATTATGTTTCTACAAAAAAAAGAAATCCTAAATAAAAATATTTCCTAAATTTTACAACAGCAAAAAGTAAACATAGAACCAATCAATTCTTTAAGGAAAGGATACAAATTTGTGAGAACTGTAGGCAGGCTTCACTGTAAAAAAAAAAAGAAAAAAAATTACTAAATTCACCTATTTTCCTAAGTTGCTTTCACTGAATTTACTATAGCAACATTAGCATTTCTATGAAAATACTAGTTGCTGTCACAGCAATGAGGTAGAAGAAAACAAATGTAAGTTTTATTTCAGAAGACATTTTTGTTCTTTTTAAATTGTTTATAATTTTCAGATGAAAGAATCGTTTGTTCTCATAGCCACAAAGTGGTGGACAGATTTTGCAGTTAAAAATGGATTTAGTATCTCATGATGTTTCTATAACAGCAAGTATATTGAAAAAAAAATCTGAACTTGTAGGGTTGGAGAGATGGCTCAGTGGTTAGAAGCACTGATTGTTCTTGCAGAAGGCCGGGGTTCGATTCCCAGCACTCACATGGTGGCTAACAACTGTTCATAACTCTAGCGCCAAGGGATGATGCCCTCTTCTGACCTCCATGGGCACTGTACAACACAGGTGCACCTAGCTACGTGCTAGCAATACAGTTGTAAACATAAAATAAAAATAATAATTAAATTTGAACTTGTAACAAGATACAGTGATTATGAGTTACCTGTGCATGTGATAATGTAGTAATTTGTAATATGCCAGGCATGGTGGAGCATGCATTTAATCCCAAACTCAGGAGGCAGAGGCAGGTGGGTCCTGTGAGTTCCAGGCCTGCTGAAACTACAGGGAAACCCTGTCTCAAAACAATCAAAGGAAAAAAAAAATCTGTAATAACAAAAGATTCAATATTCCTAACCTCCGTATCAAGAAAAACTGACTAAAATCACAAATAGGTAAAAGGTATGGATAAATGTGTTAAACAGCATCATTTAAGAATTTTATTTTAAATGTATGAGGTGCCAAATACTTTCATTTATATACATACAGCCATCAAGATAGTATTGCAGGTTAAGGCTGTTACTATGCAAGCCTGACAATCGGAGTCTAATCTCCAGACCTCACATAAAAGTGGAAGGAAAGAATTGAGAAAGAATTGACTCCACTGAGTTGTCCAGATGTGTGCTGTAGCATTTACACACACATCCCCAACCCATTACACAATGAAGAAATTTTTTAAATAGGAGAAAAATATATTTTCAAGATGTAGTTGCTTCCAGTAAAGGGCTTGGTAGTCAGGGATGGGAAAGAGGGCTGAGAAAACTCAGTAATAAAGCGCATGCCACCAGTTTGTGATTCCATCCCCAATTTTTTTTTTTTTTTTGAACATGAATTTGGAAATACATTTAAGTACAAAAAAAGTAATTTGATGCATTTCTTAACAATTTATTTTCAACAGAAGCTGCTTCCAGCCCGGATATGGTGGAGTATGCCTCTGATCTAGGCACAGAGGAAGCAGGGGTAGGCGGATCTCTGTGACACTGAGGCCAGACTGTTCTACATGGCAAGTTCTAGCCTGTCTCAAAAAAACCAAACAAAACAAAAAACGAAACAAAAAAAACCCAAAACAAACATACAAACAAAAACAGGTTTGCTTTATGAAATTTGTCAATATGGACAATTTTTAATGAAATTATATAAGCTTACAGGTATATTTCTGAACTTTTTTTTTTTGTCAGAGCTTCCCTGTAGCTACAGCTGGCCTGGAACTCACTATGGTAGCCTTGATCTCACAGAGATTTGCCTGCCCTGCCTCCTAAGTGCAGGGATTAGTATGCCACTAGGCTAGGTTAAATTTCTTAACATTTTAATAGTAACAATGATTTTCAATGATGTTATCCATTTTGAGATCAATATTCAGAAGACAGGTGTACTATGCAAATATTAATGAATTAATGATTCTACATACTGACTATTACCACTGGCCTAAAATCCAAACTACTTCAGAGGCTGGGCCAGTTTAGGTACAGAGCAAGTTCAAAGCTAGTTTAACAACTTAGTAAGACCATGTATCAAATGAGAAGCCAGGCATAGTGGCACACCTCTGTAATGCCAAAACTCAGTAGGTAGAAGCAGATGCAGAAGGGTGTCTCAAGGCTGTTCTTAGGTACACAGTCAATTAGTGAATTTGAGGCCAGGCTGTGCCACGAGACCTTGTCTCAAAAGAACAAAAACCAAAAACCCACCCAACCACTCTCAAAAGGGGAGCCGGAAAGATGGTACAGGGATTAAGAGCACTCGTTGTTCTTATAGAGGACCTGGGTTCAATTCCCAGAACCCACATGGTGGCTGACAACTGTCTGTAACTTTCAACTATCTGTTCCTGGGGATTGGATGCCCTCTTTCTCAGAGGGTAGGACACAACACAGATGCACTTACATACATGCAGAAAATTCAATCATACACATAAATAGTAAAATATTTTTTAAACAAGGTAAAGACATCAAAAAAGGTAAATAAAACAGCATTGTAGATAGTAGGAAGTGAGAGAGGCCTATAAATGTCCTATTCCTTTTTGTTTTTTTAAACATTTTTATTTTTTTACTTATTTCTGTGTGTGTGTGTGTGTTGTGTACCCACGAGAGCACGCACGTGATGGGGTTCATGTGGAAGTCAGAGGACAGTGTACAGGAGTCAGTTCTCTAATTCTACTATGTGGGTTCTGAGGATCAAACTCAAGTTGTTAGTCTTGGTGGCCAGCCAGTGAGTCATCTCACTGGTCCTCATTACTCCTTCTGAATTAACTGGCTCCAATCCAAAAAAAAAAGGGCGGGGGATCCAAAACATGGACTATCACTCATTTGAGATTTAAAGTAGGGTTAATGTATGGGACAGTTACTTTCAAGTTCTTAGAAGTTTGAGACCACAGTTCTTTTTTCCAGGACCACAAAACTTCTTTTAAGTTACATTTATTTATTTACATGTGTATATGGGTAGGCATGAGAATGCCATGGTGTGTATGTTGAGGTCAGAGGACAACTTGTAGAATTTCGTCCTACCAAGTGGGATCTGAGGATTGAATTCAGGTAGCTGGGCTTGGTGACAAGCATCTTTACCTTCTGAGCCATCTCACCAATCTAAGAACATTTATTTTTATTTCATGAGTGTTTTGCATACCTGTATGTAAGTATACCATGTGGGTGCCTGGCACCCATGAAGAGGGCATCTGATCCCTTAGAACTGGAGTTAAGAACAGGTGTTAGCTGCTATGTGGGAGCTGGGAACTGAACCTGGGTACACTAGAAGAGTGTATGTATACATATATATATATATCCCCCTTTTTTTTGTTCTTTCCTTTTTTTTGCAGTAGTCCTGGCTGGCCTGGAATTCAAAGGACATATGCCTGCCTCTGCCTCCAAGTGCTGAGATTAAAGGTATGCACCACCATGCCCAGGCATTTGGTAGACAAGAGAAACTTTTTCAGCAAGGTGTAACAACAAACTTGAAAATGGAAATCAGAATTTAAGTTCCCAAAGCTGAAAGTGGTAGTGTAAACCTATAAACCTAGCTCTCAAAAACAATCAAAAAGAATTTAAAACTCCTGGCATATCTTAGTGCCTTAGAGTCCATACCTGTAACATTAACATTCTTATAATCTAAGAGTTTCATCATAAATCACAAAGACCATCATTGCAAAATAAAAAAAAGTAGTGAAATATTAAAGCACAAGCACACCTTTTGGTATCAATTTTAATAGCAACAAAATTGTTTGAAGATGCTTCTGTCACTTTCTCATCTTCCCAACTCGCAGCCATCTGTGTAGACTGCTCATCATCACCTGTGAAAACAGTTCAAAGACTTAAAACATAAGCTCAGAATTTGCTCGCTTAAATTCTTTCTCTTATAAAAAGAGACTTCAAATAAAATGTGGCCCACAAATATCTTTTTCTACAAAATCTGAAAACTGATCTTTCCAAGGTTGGGGATGTGGCCCACTGTAGTGTTAGAGTGTTTATTTAGCATGGACAAAGTTCTGGGTTCCATCCTCAGCATAGCAAATACACAACCAAAACCAAAAAAAACTTTATCCATGACTTCTCTAAAACACATGCAAACACAACTACTTAGAGACTGCACTACTACCACCTTAAGCCAAGCTAGCTAGCACAGATCACCCAAATGACTACAGTAGTTTTGAGTGGGTCTCCTTGCTGGGTCTATTTTTTCTCTTTTAAAGATTTGTGTGTATGTGTGTTTTGCCTGTATGTATGTATGTGTATCATGTGTGTGCCTGGTGCCCAGAGTTCAGAAGAGAGATTCAGATGCCCTGTAACTGGAATTAAAATGGTCTGTGAGCTGCTATGTGGATACTATGAACTGAATCTCGGTTCTCTGTAAGAGTAGCAAGTGCTCTTGGTTGCTGAGTCATCTCTCTAGCCCCTGGATCTATTTTTACACCTTTGAAAGGAAGACAACAATGCTGGAGAGATGCTCAGTGGTTAAGAGCACTGGCTGCTCTTGCAGAGAACCTGGGTTCTCAGCACTCACACGGCAGCTAACAACCATCCATAACTCTAGTTCCAGGGGCTATGATGCCCTCTTCTGATCTTCTCGGGCACTGCACAATACAGGAGCACCTACCTATATACACATACACATAAAACAAAAAAATGAATAAATTATTTTAAAAAAGGAAGACCACATCAACTCTTTGTTAAAAATCCTGTTATTAGGGTCAGAGAAATGGCTCAGTGCTTAAAAACACTGACTACTCTTGCAGAGGACTGGGGTTCAGATCCCAGCACCCACATGGCACCAAACAAATGTCTGTTAACTCCAGTTCCAAATGGTTGATAGCTGACATGTGAGTACTGGTGATTGGACCTGGGTCCTCTGCAAGAGCAGTCCATGCTCTTAACTGAGTGATCTCTCCAGCCCCATAAATAAAGTATTGTTTAAAACCCTCTATTATTAGCTCATTACTTTCCTCAAAGGAAAAGCCAAAGTCTTCATATGGCCTTATAACATCAGGATGCAAATTACCTCCTTTAACTCATTCCCTTTTATTTTCTTGCTATTCTTTTCTATTACTTAAGTACCAAAAGTCACTTCAACTTAAAGATATTTGGAATAATCTTCCCCCAAATATCTAACTCAACTACTTTAATCTGTGCTCAAAGATCATCTTCTGCATAAAGCCTTTCCTAATCAGATATTAAAATTACCTCTAAGAATACCAAAGCTCCCTTACCTCTCATTCTTCTTCTATATTATGTAACACTTTATTTTTACTTATGTTTATGTGGGAGAGAGGGGCGTGTGCATGTGTACAGGTGCATGAGATCCCCTTGGAGCTGGGGTTAGCTACCCCAGGCAGTTGTTAGCTACCTGATCCCAGTGCTGGGAACCAAACCTGGGTCCTCTGCAAGAGTATATGTGCTTTTAATCACTGAGTCACCTCTTCAGCCCCACTTAACATCTTCTCATACACTGTATGTTCTGATGTTTTTCTTTCCCAACAAGAAAGTAAGTTCCATGAGAGCAAGGATTTTTTTTTCATGTTAATGTAAAGTTGAAATCCTTATAAGAGATATTATACAGTACATTCATAAGCATATGGCAGGTACTCAATGTGTTTTTTGAAATGAATATCCAATGCAGTAAGTACCCTAGCATGCCTATAATACTTGACTCCAAGGCTGTACATTTAAATATGCTTTGTATGAGACTGAGATCCAGAAATACCAAAAACAGATACATGAGAAATTTGGATGTGGAAAAAGACAGATCAAGAACAAAAACAATACCCTTTAACAGACTCAAGGATGTTAACAAAGAAAAGGGAAAATTTTCACTTGCAATGATATGAATAAATATGAATGATATAAATGCAATGAATGAAGGCAGAGAAAATGGGGTGAGAAGATAACCAAATTCCATGAAAATGATTCAAGTATCACTCCAGAAAATAAGTTATTCAGAAACATTTTTATTATAATCACTTCAAGAAGGCAGTGAAGAGTGAGGAATCGTCTTCATTCATTGTTTCATTCACTCATTATTTTTTTCATTTACTCCAAGCATTGGGCTTATATACTAAATATAAAACAAATGAAACACTGGTGTCAGAAGAACTTAAAATCTAATAGTGAAAAAAAATTTTAAATAGGTAGACAACTACCAATATTTAACAGTAGTAATTGTTATGAAAGCAAGAGCTTGGGGCTGAAGAGACAGCTTAGTCAGTAAAGTGAAGCCCTGAATTTGATTCCCAGCACTAGCTCGGGGGGAAGGGAGGTGGTACACTGATTATATTCTCAGAATTGAGGAGGGGGACACAGATGGAGACCAGCGGTTGCTGGTTAGCCAGCCTAGCCTAGTCTGCAAGCTCCAGACCCAACGAGAGATCCTGTCTTAAAAAACAAGGTAATGACAATTGAGGAATGACACCTGAGGCTGACCTCTTCCCCCCCCCCCCCAAATAGAGATCTCTTTATAATGGTCAGGGAAACATTCTCTGAGGTGATGTTTAAGGTGGTACCAAAGGAGCTGAGCTATGCCAAATACAAAAACATTCACCATGCAGACAGAATACATATGTAGGAAAGGTCTATGTGACTGGGAAAATCATGAATAATGAAGAACAAGAGACAAATGAAACCAAAAAGAAATGACGGCTTCCCACACTATGATTTCTTCAAATGAATGCATAATGGTGCCATTTAGTTAGAAACCCTAGGAGAGAGTAACAGATGAAGACAAAAAATATATGTTAAGGCTTGAGAATCAATCCTGTAAAACTTGTACAGTTCTGGTTTTTTTTTTTTTGTGAGGTTGAATCTTTTATTCCCTCACATATAGAGGACTTGGTGGTTAGGGTCCCAAATGTTACATCTCCACTGGTGGTATCTATCCCTGACTCAGCCTTCTGACGGTAGTAGAAGTAGAAAACTGAATGCAATTCTCAATTAGGGATTTCTTAATACTTAAGTCCTAATGGTTTTAGTTTCTTATATTTCATCAAATTATCAACCATATTATAAAATTAGGTGACCCTGGGATTTTAGGAGAAGATATTCTAGGTATCAACATAATCCAAAGTGGAAGCACTTAAAGTACACAAACTCTGAAGGACAGGCAGCTGAAGTCTTTCACAGTTAGCTCTTCCACTTAACCTAAGAAATCTCAACCTTTAAGTCTCTTAAAGGTGGACACGACCATGTGCAGCTAAATTCATTCTCATTCCCCACCTCCCCGTCTCTCACAACAGGATTTCCCTATATCTCCAGCTAGCCTGGAATTTGTAGTGCTGGGATTAAAGTTGGGCACCACCTTGCTGACTTTAAATTCTTCCTTTTATTTTTTCCATTTTATGTGTATGAATGTTTTGTTTGGGGGTCAAATTTAAAGGTTTGGGGGTCTAAGTTAATAAAAGGGGGGGCAGAAAATAACATCTGATATTAACAAATTTTTAGCTTGCCTTACAACCACCACTGAACACACAGACAGCTTTACTTCGGGCTCTGCATCAGATTTTTCTACTACAACAAAACTGTCTTTACCTCTTTCAATTTAAACAGCTACAACTGAAAATTCTTGTTAATTTGGTTAAGTATCTCTAGTTTCCCAAGATCAGCTCTGTAATATTCTTTAGTTCATCCATTAAGATCTTATTAAATGGAATTAGGGAGGTGAGGGTAGATCTGAGAGATGGGGGATAGATGGAGTCTGAACATGGTCAATACATTTCATTGTGTGAGATTTTCAAAGAATCAATACAATTTTTCTTAAAAGGAAAACTTTTAAGTTACTGGAGCTGAAGAATAAATTGGTTTAGCAATTAATAGCACTGACTGCTCTTGCAGAGAACCTGGGTTCGATTCCCAACACCCAACACCCACATGGCGGCTAACAAACACCTGTAATTTCAGTTCCAGGGATCTGAAGCCCTCTTCTGACCTCTTGGGTATTGCACAACATGGGTATACCTACCTAACATGCAAACAATACACTCATAAACACAAAATAAAAATAACAAATAAAACAATAAAAAAAGAGACCACTAGTGCTCTTCCAGAGGATTCAGGTCCAACTCTCAGCACCTAAATGGCGGCTAACACCAACCCACCCATAACTCTAGTTCCAGGGGATTCAATCCCTTTTACTGGCTTCCACAGGCTTTGCACAACATGGGTGCACTTACATACGTGCAAACAAAACATTCATACACATAAAATGGAAAAAGTAAAAGGGAGAATTTAAAGTTAGCAAGGTGGTGCCCACCTTTAATCCCAGCACTACAAATTCCAGGCTAGCTGGAGATACAGGGAAATCCTGTTGTGAGAGAGGGGGAGGTGGGGAATGAGAATGAGTTTAGCTGCACATGGTCGTGTCCACCTTTAAATTCTAGCACTCAGGAGGCTAGCCTGTCTATATACCTGGTTTCAGACTAGCTGGGGATACGGGGAGACCCTGTCTCAAAAAAACAAAATACACACACGCACACACAAAGGAGAAACATCTTAGAAAAATTTATTAAACAAAGCCAAGTGTGCTGCTACCGTCTGCACCTGAAGTCCCAGATACTTGGGAGGCTGAGGCAGGAGAATTACTGAGCTCAAGGAGTCTGAGGCCAGCCTGGGCAACAGCAAAACCCAGACTCTACTGAAGCAAAATAAAAATTTGCCTCATACATTTTCCCTGAAATAATTTTATAAGTACATTTTCTAGCTAGAAAGACATCCTTTTCATTTCCCATTAGGTTGGTTTATTATTTTAGGTTGGGATTATTGATGGAGGGATTATTGATGGAATCTCAGATCTAAGAAAATCGTAAGTTCTGGATGTATTCTTCAAAGTTATGAACCAAAGCTCTAGGATCCTGGCATATCTAACCTGTGGCTTCAAGTCACATATACCCCAGGATAGTTGTGGCTATGAATTCGGTATAATATAAAATCCTGTAAACTTACTTAAAACATCATGAGTTTTGTATATATATTTTTGAGTCGGGAGTTCTCAGATGTGAACCTTGTAGATGACAATGTTATGTCATGATGTCAAAAGGTCAATTGGACATGCTTGCTAGGTTAAGTGCTGCAGTGTTTGAGTCCAGTGTCTCTATATTATTAGAGAACTCCAATCCTACTTTGTCTTAGGATTATCTAGCTAAAATTCTAGAAAAACTAATTGTGTTTTCAAATAGGTCAAGAGACAGACAGACTTCACTGTGCTTAACAGTCTTTATGCAAATATTCAACAGTCATTAATATTCTAAATATATATATATAATACCCACTCATCAGTGTATGGCTGCCATTGGCACCAGATGTTGGCTGGCATGGTGGATCCCTTCGGGGAGGGGGCAAGGAGGCACAGAGTCAACGTCACAGACTCTGGGAGAAAGTGGAACCACAATCTGCTTTAATTTTAGAAAGGAACAGGGTTTATATTTTTGCCAGGCTTAGGGGAGGTCTTTATGTAGTCATTTGATGTGCTTCATTCTGGTAGGCCCTGAACACCTGACGATCTGAAGTTCATCACTCCCATTGGTCTTGGATGGCTGCTAGACCCTGAGAACTGTCCCAGGTTCAATCCCAGGAAGTGTTCACTGCGCACGCATGCTCAATATTGGTTCTAGCCCGTTCTAGGCCAGCAGGCCAGGAATCTGCCTGACCTGGCTTGAATCATCCTACACATCAGTAAATAAGTTAACTGAGAGTATTCATACGCATAAGGCTCTATAAAGTATAAGGCTTCAAGTACTCCTATGGGTTTCCAGTATCTGTTAATTAAATCTAGCATTTCAGACTGGAAGTGGTATATTTCGGTGGTAGAACAATTACCTGACATGCATAATGTCTTGAGTTTGGACTTAAGCACAGGGAGGGGAAAAAATAATTTGAAATTAACTGACTACCTTAATAGTACCACAGAACTTAATACGGCTCAGTTTTTTTTTTTTCCCTTAAGAAACAAAAAAGAGGGGTTGGAGAGACAATTCAGTGGTTAAGAGCACTGGCTGCTCTTGCAGAGGACCTGGGTTCAATCCCCAGCCCCCATATGGCAGTTATCAACCGTCAGTAATTCCAGTTCCAAGGGATCCAACACCCTCTTCTGACCTCCAAGGGCACTGTATGACACAAGTGTACTTACATACATGCAGGCAATACAGTCATACACAAAAAATAAAATAAAATATATTTAAAAAGAAACAAAAGAGCCACTATACACTTATAATTTGATCACTTGAGAGGCTGAGTGAGGCAGGAGGATAATAATTATGAATTTGAGGTCAGGTTAAGGCTAGAGTGAGACCCTGCCTAAAAAAACAAACAAACAAAGACACTTTTGTCTAAAGTAGCTAAACATTTTAATGTTAAAATATAAATGCTAATGGTATAGTGGCACAAGTCTGTAATTCCAGTTTGGGAGGTGGAGGGAGCAGGATCAGGAAGCTCAACAATAATCTGGGCTACAAGAGATCCTGCCTGAAAAAAACAAAAACAAAAACAACAACACACACATGATTTCTGGTGACTCTGGTCCAAGTTATTTCATAAGACTTTGGATCTAAGTTGCTCAACTATAAAACAGGGACAATAAAACTATCTACTGCAAGGATAGATTGAAATTTTGTTAAGAACAAACTTTAAAATGTTATAAGCTTATTACTGAACTCATACGTGTTATAATCTTTACATTTTTATGCAGTTCTTGTCCTTACTGGATTATAGCACTCATTTATTTATTTAAAGTGTATAACAGAATCTAAACGACCTAAGCTCTTCTAATTAACAGCAATCACCAAGCTAAACATTTAGCATAACAAAACAAACATTTCTAATTTAATGCTAAATTCATATACCTACAACTTTTCTTCACAGCAATGATAGTATTATAGAACTAAAAATTGTGGGTCAATTATGAGTAAGGGGCTGGAGAGACAGCTAAGCGATTAAGAGCACTTGCTGCTTTCCAGAGGACTCAGGTTCGGTTCTCAGCAACCACACAGCAGCTCACAATAGTTCAAAACTCCAGTTCCAGGGCATCCCTCTTCGGGACTCCAAAGGCAGCAGGCAAGCACACGGTGCACATACACAGACTCAGTCAAAACACTCATACCCGTAAAATAAAAATAAATCTTAAAAAAAAAGTCTGAGTAAAATGTTACTAAACACAAGTAGTCTGAAGAAATAACACTTCGAATTACCAGCTGTCACACACTAGTTCATGTAATGAGAATGTACAAAACCACAGAAGCAGATGGTTTACTGCAAGTCTACAGCAATAAAACAAAAATAGGGAGCAAAATAACCTAGGGCAACATAAGGTAAGTGAGTTAGCACACGTTCTGGAAATTCTTGACTTTAAGCTGCTAAAACTAAAAATCTTAAAAAATCAACTTATTAATAAAGAAGTTATTGCACCTTAGACCCTGCCCCAGCACTATCAAGAAAAATTCCAACCCCGTGAAGCTGAAGTGTACGTTTCAGGAACATTCTAACACTAGCCACCGTGGACATCAGGTGGTTTCTTTGTGGCTTACCGATGACACAGCTTTCTTGACAGCTCACAACTAATTAGGAACCCAACTGTCGGCCTAGTGGCCCGACCCTACCCGACTCGCATACCAGGAATTTCAAAGGCGTCCAGGCACCCCAAAGGGCTCTCAGGGGAACCAAGAGGGCTCCAGAGCCAGGGGTCTGGGGGTCGTCAGAGACAACTCTGCAGTCAGGGCCTGCAGGGCGCGTCCCCTCGCGGGGTTCAGTGCCTGGAGACAGGGCCTGGGCGACGCTTCCCTCACGGATACCGAGTGGTCAAGCTCGCGGGGTCCCAAACAGGCCCAGGAAGCGCTAAAAGGCGCGGGCCGGCCCAGCCAGCTGTGTGTGCCAGAAGCAGCTGGACATCCCGGGTCTGCACAGGGGCCGGAGCGGGCCAACCGAGCCCGTGTGCGGAACCGAGCAGAGCCGAGCGGGCCCGTGACGGACCTGCGTGAAACCAAGCGGGTCCTGAGCCGAGCCGGGTGGGCCCCGGGCAGACCCGGCGGAGCCTAGTGGGCCCGAACAGAACCGAGAGGACTCGGCGACTGGGTCTCAGGCTGTCTGAGCGAGACGCCCACGGCTCCTCCAGCCAGGCTCATTCAACGCTAACAACTATCAGAGGAATAAGACAGGGCCACAAGCACTATCCCGGCCGCTCCTCAGACCCTTGCCCCTTTCACCTGCCACGAACACCACGAACACTGCGCCGCTCCTCTTGGCCGACGCGATGGCGGCCGGAATGGCGCCCTGGAACCACAGCATCGTTCCCCTCAGAATCAGGCGCTCGCTCGGTGGGTCCTCGTCGCCCGTGTCCCGGAGCCAGCCCGCCTTCCCCCGTCCTCCGGCCTCACGGCCCCAACAACACGCCCTGGTCGGTCGGGCCCTTAGTCTCAGGCTCCAGCTCCTCACGGGCGCGTACGCCGGACAGCCGGCCCCGGGGACGCGCGCAGGAGCGCATTCGACAGAAGACCACGCCCCCGTGTCACGTGACGCCGTACGTCGACGGCGGCTGCGCGCGCTGGGGACTTGCCTCTGAGGCAAGTCCGTGCGTGCGCGCTCCCGCGAGGCTTCGGGCCCAGAGTCCAGGAAGTGGAAGGAAACACCGGTATAACTAACCTCTACGGTACGTCCGCGTCGTCTACACTGAAGCTTCATGGGAATTGTAGTCAACCGAGGCTTGTTTATTTCCCCGTTGTGGAAACGTTAGCTGTGGTTTCTGAGGTACGACGAAAGGGGTAGTAGTGAGCATCTAACATAATCTATAAATATAAATGTCAGAAAGCAAATTCCTTCACTTTCTGACTTGTGGAACCAGTTTTTTCAAAGTGACCTTTAAAGGATGTTTACTCCAAGCCTTTGGTTTCTATGGAATTTAGGATGACCTTGTGAAAAAAGACAGTGTAGAGTCACAACAGCCATTTTCTGTAGTGCTGTATATGGCTTCCTTGCCTGTCGGGGAAGTATTGGTGGAATGCTGGCCTTCACAGGTATCCAGGGGATTGACTAGACCTTGTTCTAAAACCTCCAAACACAGTGCTATTGCAACAAATGCTTCTTGTTTGTGACTCTGTGTTTTGTTTTTTGGTTGGTTGGTTGGTTGGTTTGGTTTGGTTTTTTTGAGACAGGGTTTTAACTATGTAGCCATGGATGGCCTGGAACTCACTATGTAGACCAGGCTGGCCTTTAAATAGCCATCCATGGTAATTAATCTTCATTGTGAACGTTACTGGATTTGGATTCACCTAGGAATACAACCTTGAGCCTATCTTTGAGGTGGAGTTATATTTACAGAGTTTAACAGAGGGAAAAGCATCCCTGAATGTAGTTCGGAACATCCTATAACTAGGAACCTAGGCTAAACAGAAAGAGAAAAAAGAACGCCAGCATGCCATACCCTATTCTCTGCTTCCTGGTCAGTCCAGAGGTAAGTTAGTCTTGGCTTCATGTTCCTGCCACCATGAACTCATTTCATGATGAACTGTATCCTCTTAAACTGTGAGCCAAAAGTCTTAAGTTGCTTTCAGTCAGGTATTTAGTCACAACGAGAAGACAAGTAATCCACCATCCTTATGCTCAAGCAGCCCCCACCCCATCAAGAAATTGTAAATTAAGTAGATATGTTTTGACAGATTTAAACATTCTACAGTATATACATGTATTGGAACATCTCTCTCTCACACATACACATAAATATAATTTTTATGCTTTTATGTATAAATTAAATAAAATTTAAGGTGCAAAGGCTATAACTTGGTGGTAGATTATTTGCCTAGCATGCACGGAGCCCTAGATAGACCAGAGTATGTGGCGCGGCACACACCTGCAATCCTAGCACTTGGGAGGTGGATGCAAGAGGATAAGAAATTCATAGTCATCCTTGGCTATACAGTGAGTTCAAGGTCAGTGTGGCATACATGAAAGAGACCCCGTCTCAAAATAATAAATGTTCCACATCACACTTTAAAAGAAACTTTTCGGGGGAGGGTCTGATAAGTATGCATGTTTACCAATAAAGGAAGCTGTATTGTGTACTTACAGTTTGTATAAAAATCATATAAAATTATATTAAAAAATCACATGAAGAAAAAAAAATTTCTGTCCTTTTCTCTTGAATGACAAAGAGGTATAAAGAAAGTTGCCTATCTAGAATAAAATCAACTTGCCTATAGGTCAGTTAGAAAGTAATTTTCTTACTATATGAAGTTTGTAGATACATATGAAATACAAATGGAAGAACATTTCAACATGTTCCTGGCTTCACTCAAGAAGCAAAATTTTTTCATGTGAACTAGGCTGGCATGCCTCAGGTAAATCCAGGTAAATAAGATGAAGAAAAAGTGGTAACCAGTACATTAGCAAGGTGTGGCAGTAACAAGTAGGGAAGCATCTGAGCACAGCCAGCCCGATTCATGAATACCACCATTTATGAGCTGAGTAACTTTGGATAAGTTTCCTTACATCTCTGACAGTTCAGGTGCCTCACTAGTCAATTGGAGTCCTGACAAAACCAGCCCTTTAGGCTACATGATCACATTGAGACCTTTGTAAGTGCTTAGCAAGTACTTGATAATTAACTGGTAATTAAGTGCTTTACAGATGTTAGCTATTATTTCTGAATGCATGCCCAAATCATGCTTGAGACAATGATACATGTGCTTTTTAGAATTCAAAGCATTTGTTTTCCAGATCATTTCTATATTTAATCACTGAACAAGTCATTTGTTGAGAAAGGCACTGGTAGTATGAGGGAGGTATCAGTAAACAAAAGCAATACACAGTCTTTCTGTTGTGAGGATTAGTTTTGATGGGTAGCAAAACATTAAGCAACTAATTGGCCAATTACTCCTATAATTGCTACTGTAATAAATGCTTGGAAGAGGAAGTCCAGGATATTATTAGAGTTTACAAGTGGCAGAAATGGCCTTGGGTAGAGGACTGAAATAGGAACCTCTGATGGAGAAACAACCTACCTTGTTGAGCTGACATGGGTTTGAGTTAAAGGACTGGAGAGAGGGGTTAGCGGTTAAGAACAAGTACTGCTTTTGTAGAGGATCTGAGTACAGTTCTCAGTACCCATGATAGGTGGCTCACAGCTACCTGTAACTCTGTGGCAGGGACCTCTCAGAACAAAGGAAGGGCAGTGCAGCATGGCCTGTGCCTGAGTGCATGCACACAGACCTGCCCATCATAACCCTGTAGCATGGGATACCCAATAGGAATATGTGTTACTCTATATGAGAGAAAACTGAACTGTAAAGGAGAATTAATGGGCTATAAAAAGTTGGGCTTTTCCTTTGTTCAGATCTGTCTTTTGAGTACAAACTCAGAGCCAGGTACTAACACGAATAGATTGCTTCCTGGAAAGAAAAGTCTTGGTATCTCATCTCTCTGCACATAGCATCTGCAACACCTCCAGTTCCAGGGGACTCAGGGATTTCTTCTGACCTCCAAGGGTACAACACACACACACACTCACACACAATTAAGAAAAATAAATCTTTTTTGAAAGTATGAGTTAAGGGCTGGTGAGATGGCTTGGTGGATAAGAGCACTTGCTGTTCTTCCAGAGGACTCAGGTTTGGTTCCCAGCATTCCCATGGTGGTTAACCCCAGATCTAGTGGGAATCTCAGGTCTTCTAGCCTCTGAGGGTACCAGGCACACATGAGGTGGGTGCTGTTACATACATTCAGGTAAAACATTTATAAACATAAAATTAAATCCTTTTTTAAAAGTGTGAGTTAAATTAATCAGGGGATGTCCATTTGAGAAGGATGTTCCAGACAGAAGATAAATGTGGAAACAATCCTTAAATTTTAGTGGCTAACCACTAAAGTTCATTTTGTGTTCTGAATGCTCACTCAAATCACATCTATATGTATGTGTCATAGCTAGCTTTAGTCGTCAACTTGACACACCTGGAAAGAAGGAACCTCAATTTGAAGAATCACCTCCATCAGATGGCCTGTGGGCATGTCTGCGGGGGTGTTTTCTTGACTGCTTATTAATGTAAGAGGGCCCATTGTGGGCAGTACCATCACTAAGCAGATAGGTCTGGGCTATATAAGAAAAGTAATTGAATGTGAGCCTTGGAGCAAGTCAGTAAGCAATGTTCCTTCAGGGTCTCTAATTCAGTTCCTGCCTCCAGGCTCCTGTCCTAGGTTCCTGCCTTGACTTCCCTTAATGGACTGAAACCTACAAGCCAAATAAATCTTCTCTTCCCCAAGCTGGTTTTGGTCAGTGTTTTTTTATCAGCAACAAAAAGCAAAGTAGGATAGTGTGTGTATATATATGCACATTTGTGAGTGTGCTTGTGGGAGCCAGGTCATTTTCACCTGTTATCCCTCGGGAACTATCCACCTTGATTTGGGGGGGGTGCAGGGAATGTGTGTGTGCAGAGCCTCTTACTGGCTTGGTGCTTGCCAACTATATATAGTTCTGGAGATCAAACTCAGGGCTTTGTGCTTGTACAGCAAGCATTTTACCCACTGAGCCATCTCCCCAGACGACCAAAGATGTATTTTTCCTTATTCACTTCACAGACTACTGTCATTGAGTGCTGAAAGTGAGTGTTGATTCAAGGTGCGATTTTCCCATTTGGGACTCTAGTCTTCTGTGGCATTTAAAATGTCTATTAGATAGTCTACATCCAGCCAATAAGAAAATTTCAGATGGCCTGGAGACTTGTCAGTAATGTAGATTCCATCTTCTTAGGCCTGGGATGGGTCCTGAGATTCTGTCTTGTGTGAGGTCTTCTACTGGTACTGATAACTGCTAGGTTCCAATGCCACCCTGTTAGTAGTGGCCCAGATACTCTCTTAGGAGAGTTTAGGGGCCAGGGAAAATTCAAAGATATGGGTAACCTAGTTGCAGGGGACTGGAACACTTACTTTGGCAGTACGACAGGGCTTAGAGACTCCCATTCCATTTCAGTTTGGTGGAACACACCAATCTGCCACAGATTGGTAGAATTCTAGTTTCCAGCAGATCACCATTTTATAGAACCCTGTATATAGCAGAACATGGCATGCGTGAGGATCACAGCAGAGTCTTAGTTTGACCAGAGCCTAGAGCAGAGAAGGCAAGTGCTTACTTGGGAGAGAGAAGCTGGGTATGGTGGCACATACCTGTCATGCCAGTGCTTGGGAGGTAGAAGCAGGAGGATCAGGAGTTCAAAGTCAACCTCTATTACAAATGAGTTCAAGGCCACCCTGGGGTACATGAAGCCCCCTCTCGGATTCAACAACAAACAAACAAAAGAAGGAAAGAGAGCAAGGGCTTGAGCTGGCAAGACCTAGGATTTTAATTTTAATGATGTATATGTGCATGGGACTGGGGGAGGCTTTGGAGGCCAGAGGTGTCAGATTCCCTGGGGTTGGAGAAATAGGCAATTCTGAGGCATCCTAACATGGGTGTTGGGAACAGAACTTGAGTTTTCTGGAAGAACAGCAAGTGAATTTAATTGCTGAGCCATCTCTCCATCCCCTAGCTCCCTTTTTTGAGACAGTGTCTTACAACATAGTTTTTGTCTGGCATAGAACCCGCTATGTAGACCAAGCTGACCTTGAGCTCACAGAAATTCACTTACCTCTGCCTCCTGAGTGCTGGGATTTAAAGATATGTACCACCATGCCCAGCCCGAGGATTCTTTCTTGATGATTTGTTTCCGTGTGTGTGTGTGTGTGTGTGTGTGTGTGTGTGTGTGTGTGTATGTATCAAGCCCAGAAGAGGGCAAGATTCCTTGGAGCTGGAGTTACAGTGCTTGTGAACTGGCCAGTATGGGTTCTGGAATCTGAACTGGTCCTCATGACTGAGTAGCAAGCACTCTTAATGGAAAGTCATCAAAGGATTTTGAACAAGAACATGACAAAATCAGATTTGTGTTGTTGAAAAGTTTGTTCATCTGAGTGTGGAGAATGGCTGGTAAGGATACAGAGGGCAAAGAGAGCATCCAGGACTACCTATTGCCATTGTCCAGATGAGAAATGACAGGGTGATTTAGACATTAGCTTTTTCCTATTAAGGGCAGGTTAAAATGACAAGTTGACTACTCCAGTTCATTTCTCTACAGTTTTAAACTTCTCTTCTTAAATTATGCAGTGAACATTTGATTATTTAACATCTACTCTATATGAGATGGTACTGGATATCAAAGATAGAGGACCTTACCCCACTTTTATAGGATGATATTGTCTGATAGCACTTAAAAGTTCAAGTTGGGGCCAGTGAGACAGCTCATTGGGTCAAGATGCTTGACATCTTGGGTAAAGCCTGACAACCTGAGTTTGATCCCTGAAACTCACATGGAAGGAGAAGACAGACTCCTGAAAGTTTTCTCTGGTCTCCATACCCATGCCCCCTACTTCAAATAAGGAAACACAATTAAACTTTAAAAAGTTCTGGGCTGGGGTTGTATGGTCTCAAACTCTCTGCAGCTGAAAGAAGACCTTGTACTCTATCCTCTTTTCTTTCTTTTTTTTGAGACAGGGTCTCACTCTATAGTACTGGCTATCCTGTAACTCACATTGAGTGCTGGGAACAGAACTCAGGTCTTCTTCTAAAAGATCAATAAGTACTTTTAAAGGGCCGAGCCATTCCTCCAATCCCCTCCTCCATTTGTTTTTGTGACAAGGTCTCACTATTTGCATCTCTGGCTGACCTGGAACTTACTGTGTTGACAGGACTGGCCCTGAACTCACAAAGATCTGCCTGCATATCCTACTACACCCAAACTGACCTTGAACTTCTGATCCTCCCACCTTTACCTCTCAAGTGTTGGTTTTACAGGCAACTGTTTATGCAGTGCTAGGGATGAGACCCAGGGCTTTGTGCATGCTGGGCAAGTACTCTACCAATTGAGCTACATCTACAGCTTCTAGTATTGCCAGTTACCAATTTCGGAACTGAAGAGCCATTATTAAGTAAAATAAGAGCTACTTGAACACAAGCCATGAAATGCTTCAATAGCAGTGCTCATATAGAAGACAGCTACTAGGTGAATGTAGGTGAATGGACAGTGGGGTGCTCTAGACAAGGGGATGATCACCTATCCTGGGAAGGACAGATCAAGATGGTATGATGTTTCATCACGCTGCCTGGAACAGTACCAATTCAAAAGATACAAACTACCTTTTCTTTTGTTTTTTGGTCTTTTTGAGACATGCTAGCTGTAATTCCAGTTGGTCTAGAACTATGTAGACCAGACTGGCCTTGAACTTACAGACATCCACCTGCCTCTGCCTCCCAAGTGCTGGGATTAAAGGCATGCACTATCATGCCTGGCTTATTTTTATTTTGTATATGTTGTCTGCATGTGTGTATCTGTGTCATGCAATGCTCAAGATCAGATGATAGTGTCAGATTCCCTGGAACTGGAATTACAGATGGTTGCTGGGAATTGAACCAGGGTCCTCTGCAAGAGCAGTATTTTTAACTGCTGAGCCATAGCTCCAGTCCCCCTCCCCCAAATATTTTTTTCATTTTCTGTGTATGAGTGTATTGCCTCATGTAAGTTCATCACTGCTCTTAAGCACTGAGCCATCTCTCTAGCCCCGTAAATTTATTCTTTAACTGGTATTTCAAAATTAGGTACTTATGATTTTAAAAAGTCCTAAAATTCATGAATTTAAAAATATTATTTGCATTTTTGAAATGTATAAGTGTATTGCCTGTATGTGTATAAGTATACCCATACCTTGCAGTGCTGTGGAGGTCAGAAGAGGCTGTTGAACTTCCTTGGAACTGAAGTTAGGGCCATTTGTTAGCCACTATGTGGGTGCTGGGAATTGAACCTGGGTCCTCTGCAAGAGCAGCCAGGGCTCTTAACTGCTAAGCCATATCTCTAGCCTACTTTTCTGCTTAAAAAAAAAAAAAAAAAAAAGTCTTTTTAAAATATATTTGCCTGCATGTATGTATGTGCATCATGTGTGTACAATGCCCACAGAGTCCAGAACAGGGCATTGATCCCATGGATGTTTGTGGCTGGGGACCAAACCTGGGTCCTCTTCAAGAGCAGCAAGTGCTCTTAGCCACTGAGCCATTTCTCCAGCCCCCACTTTCCCATTTTCTAACTAAGGTTTTCCAGCGGTCTTTTCCTTTTACTCTTCCAATATTTCTGTATTGGGGAAATGAATCCAAAGTGAATTTCACTGTTAACACTGGATAAATAACTCAAGAAACATGAACTTTCCTGCCTGAGTGGATTGGGTGATGTTTAAAGGGCAGCTGCAGTGCTGTAGGTTGGTGAAGGTTGATGGGTTGAACAAGTGAGTAGGAGTCTCAGGTTCTTTTTCAGTGCCAGCTCAGAAAGCTTTGAGAATTCCAAACTTTGAGCCTGAGTAGAGCACCTTCATGCCTACACTGAGATGTGCTTTCACTGACTGCCGGGATGAAGGGATCTGGCCACCTTCACAAACACCATGTGGCTGATTTCTGTTTGGGGCTTTTTTGTGTTTTGAGATAGGGTCTCCCTGAAGCCCCAGCTAGCCTGAAACTCAATATGTAGACCAGTCTGGCCTTGGACTCATAGAGAGCCATCTGCTTCTGCCTCCAGAGTGCTGGGACTAAAGGCATGGGCCACCACGCCCAGCTTCAGTCTGCCCCTTAAATTCTTTGGCCTTCCTAGAGTGGCTGCTGCTTCCTGTTTTTGTGCCTATTTGAAGCTACTGCTGCTTATTCCTAGGAGAGCTTTAAGATCCTGACTGAGGAATCTTAAGTACTGTTTATTACCAGCAATCTGCCTGTAGTACTGTCCTTCTGTTCTAAGCTAACGGATTAATGGACTTGTTTACAATATATTTTCTATTAAGTTCAATATTTAAAAAAAAAATAAACACACATATACACACAAACCCTTAAAGGTATCAATTCGGTATGGTAGAGCATGACTTTAATCTCAGCACTCAGGAGGCAGAGGCATGCAGATCTCTGTGAAATTGAGGCCAGCCTGGTCTTCATAGCAAGTTTGAGGCCAGGTTGGGAAGTGATTTTGCAGTTTCTTATTCCTACTCTTTCCCTTTAGCAAGGCTCCTTCATTTAACAAGGTTACAAGGCAGCTTCAACTTCTGATCACAGGCATGCAATATTTATGCCAGACTGCAGGGACTATTGGTATTCACTCACTCAGTGCACACCTACCTCAGAGGCCAGTGATACTGGGTACTCTTCAGTCTCACAGTAAACTCTTAAAGTCTGTGCTGGGAGAAAAGCAGGTTATAAAAAAGCTGCAGGTGCCACATCCTCATACAGTGTAACTTTACTTTACTTTTAGTTGTGTTGTTATAAATAAATAGATTTTTGTCTTAAAAAAACTTGCCAGGCATGTGTGGTGACTGCCTTCGATCTCAGCACTCCAGAGGCAGGCAGGTCTCTGTGAATTCAAGGCCAGCCTGGTCTACATAATGAGTTCCAGGCCAGCTGGGGCTACAGGGTGATTGTGTCTCAAAAAGATTAAAAAAACATTTTTTAAATTTTAAATTTATTTTTATTTTTATGAATGCTTTTTCTGCATGTATGTAAAAGCAGCCATGTAATGCATTCTACTTACTGTGGAGGTCATAAGAGGGCATCAGATCCCCTGGAACTGGATTTATGGTCAGTTGTTAGTCATCCTGTGGGTGATGAGAAACAAACCCAAGTTCTCTGAGCAAACCCAAGAGAAGTGTTTTTAACTGCTGAGCCATCTCTCCAGCTCCTATAAATATATTTTTAAAAAATTATTACCCTGTGTATATGTGTATGTGCAAACATGTGAAGGTCAGAGATCAAATTTTTTAGTCATTTTTCTCTTTCTATCTTTACATGGGCTCTAGGGATCAAACTCAGGTTGACAGACTCATGCAGCAAGTGCTTTTACCTATTGAGCCACCTCACTGGCCCCTAAAGATGTTTTTGATTAAAAAAAAAAGCAAAGTGTGGCTGGAAAGAGTTAAAAATACTTGCAGTTAAAAACTCTTGCTGCTCTTCCAGATGACCCAAGTTCAATTCCAGTACCCACACTGGGTAACTCACAACTGCCTGCAACTCCAGCTCCAGGGGATCTGATGCTTTCCTCTGAACTCCTCAGGCACCTGCACTCAGGTGTGCATACCCTTCTCTCCCACATATACACATAATGTAAAAAAAGATAAAGTAGACCTACATTTGTAAACATTTATTCTCTTGAACTGAAAAAGGCTTGCATCAGCACACTGTACAGCCTTGCAAAATTACACAGAAATTGAAAATAAGGTTCCTTGTTCATAAGTGCAATGAATTTTTGATGTCCAGTAATCTGCTGCAAACAATGAAAATAAAATTTAAACCACTTGAAAAGTTTCCAACACTCATCAAATGCATTTCCTCAAAACATCAAGAGGGGAACGCAGGTGAGTGGCATTTAGCTATCTGAAGGACACTTTTAAAAAAAAGAAGTGGAAGGATTTTCCTGCCTAGGATGATTCCTATCTCCTTTGAATCTAAGTGGTTTGATTTAAGAGGCATTGAGAACATAATTTACGTTACACTTAACGGCCATACTACCTAAATGAAGAAGGAAGGACCCATGGGGGAATTCTGGATGTCCTGGAAAACTTTTCTGTGTTTAGCGATTCAGGGGAGGAGTAATCTTTTATTTGTGGGTTCTCCTTAGCACCCTCAGCCCCCAAAAGGATAGTTTTGACATGGTTTTGACTTGGTTATTCCACTCCTGTATTCTTTTTCCCCTAATGTCTAAGTTGGTTCATACTGTGCTGGCTGCAAAAAGAAATACAGGTTGCAACTGGTTATAATCACTTTGAAGAATAATTTGCTGTACAATAGAGCTTTGGATCTGATACAAGAATTTAGAAATATAAAACAAAATAACTATAAAAGTTAGGAGGCATCTGAACAGCATTTCCTTAGAAAAAGCTGCTAACTCTGTATCATTCCTGTTTGGATTCCTATAGTCATGGGGGTGAAATGGGTTATCTTCCCCCTCCCTTTGCTGGGTCCCTGGCCTTCCTCGAAAAGCTGTAACGTGTGGTCACATATCCCAGGAGTCTCTATACTGTTAACATAAGCTCCATATACCAAGCCAATCAGATGGGAGAAGGCAGGGGAATCATAGAGTGAAGGGTCCCAAGATGGCTGTTACTGAGAACTTGCCCTTTCCAAAACATGGAAGTCATAGTGCTTCTTGCTTGTTCTCAGTTTAAACTTGTTCACCGAGTGAATCTGCTTCTTCAGTGCACTCTGTGCAGCTGAAATGGAGGGGAACGTGGCTAAGACTGTGTATGTTGAGGCCAGGTCACTGGGTTTAGAGCGCTCGGGGTTGACAGTGCTGTCCCCACTGCCACAGCAAAGAGGGTGACGACGAAGCTGAGGTTGGGATTGAGGGTCCCGGAGCCATCTGATTTTGGCGCCAATTTTAAAGAGTTCCCCAAAAAGCTTCTCTGCTTCCATTCGAGTTATTCCATCTGGTAGTTCTGTGATTTCCAGGACCTTGCCAACAACTAGAATAGAAAAGGGAGAGTTACTACTGCCTACCTATCATCAGAGAAGTTGGGTTACTGCTGCCCAGATAATTACTTAAAGCTACCAAGTCCCCTTGACTCTTTAAAATCATTCTTTCTCACTCCTTAGGTAAGGGATGTGGAGCTAACAGTGCTAAGCAACAGATTTTAGTCTTCACTAATAAAGTGTAGTACTCGACAGTGGTTTCCCTAGGTGAGATGATCTTGGGTAAATTTTTTCTAAGCTTTCTGATCCCAGTGTAAATTACATATGACAACACCTACCTTCAAGGTTGCTGAGCAGACGTAAAGTATAAAGGTAAAAATCTCTTGGTTATCCAAAGAAACCTCCATCCTTCCTTCATTTTGTCTCCCACAGGTGTGAGGACAAGCCTTTTCTCTACTTGTCCTTCAGACAAATATCTTCCCCATGGTTTCCTTTATCCTTCCAAAACTCACCTGCCAAAGCCTTACCATGCACACTCTCACATATTTAAGAACCCCGAAGTGGAGATAACCTAATTTCCAGGTACCTTTCTGTAGAACCCTAGGCCATTTTTGTGGTATGGTGGGGTGAATTTGGAGATCTACATCTATGGACACACCTGCTTCTCCTGCTCCAAGGTCTGTGGATGCAGCCTTCTTAGCTTGTCTCCTTCCTCGGTTTCCATGCTTGCTGCCAGAATGACTCTGGAAAATCATTAGTTGCAAAGTAAATTCAATAATGCTGAAAAAGTATATAATACCTGAAAATTGGGCACCTAAACATACTTAGTTTGGGTTTGTACTTCACCAGGAAAAAAAACAAAAACAGAAACAGAAAGAATCCCTGGCCTTCTAGATTCTGCTCTGTGGCAACGGCCTCTTACTAGGACCTCCCAATGCTGTCTTTCATAAGCAAAAGTGCTGTAACCCCAGCCACCCCATTTTCTGGTGTCACTAGTGAACTACTGCTCAGCCATGTAGCTGCCACTTGGTCCCTTGCTCTGTTGTTCATGGGGCCAGTACTAACAAGCATCAGTAGCTGGCTGAGGCATTCTGTGTTCCTGTGCCAGTGCAAGTGACACTCATAGAAATAGTAATGTGTTCTGTAGCAAAGCCTGTGGGGTTGGAGCTGCCTGTCATACCTGTTGGTGTGGTATGTGTCCATGAAGAAGAGTAGGAGGGTTGTACTGCAGCGGCTGGCCAAGCAATGGATACCTGGCATCTCCTGGAAGTTATTAAAAACATTTTTTAAAAATGTTTTCCTCTCTTTGGTTATAATGTACTTACCAGAGTTTGCTATACTGTTCAAAAAGAAGATACAACACAGAAACATGTTTGATAATTAATGTATTTTTAAAAATTTATTTGTGTGTGTAGGCACATGAGTGCCATGGTGCACATGTGGAGGTCAGAGGACAACCTGTGGGAGTTGGTTCTCAGTCTCTACTATGTGGGTCCCAGGGACTGAATTCAGGTCATCAGGGTTGATGGCAAGTGCCTTTATCTGCTTAGCCATTTCACTGGCCCTGATGTAACTTATAAAATGAAACTTTCCTTAAGTCTTCAAAGAGCCAGGGTAAACTTCTGAAAGGATGACCACTGACAGGTTGTGAAAGAGGTGAGTGGTAAGAACAGGACAGATAAAACACAATGGGATGGAGAGAAACTTCTCTGTACACTTCAAAACGATTCATTTACTTAAAAGTTTTTTTTTTTTTGGCTGGGTGTGGTGGCACATGCCTTTAATCCCAGCACTCGGGAGGCAGAGGCAGGTAGCATTCTGTGAGTTTGAGGCCAGCTTGAGTGAGTATCAGGCCAGCTGGGGCTACAGGGAGACCCTGTCTCAAAAAGACCACCCCCCTCAAATATTTTTTATTTTTAATTATGTGTGTATGTTTGTGTCTGTGTGTATGTCCACATGAGGGTAGGTGCCCATGGAGGCAAGAAGAGGATGTTGGATGCCCTGAAGCTGAAATTACAGGCAGTTGTAAAAGACCTATGTGGGTTCTGAGAACCAAACTTGGGACCTCTGCAAGAACAATATGTGTTCTTCTTATCCACTGAGCCATCTTTCCATTTAGAATCATGTCAAGCACTATCTATTAAAAAACAAATCTTACAAAGTAGATACATTAAGTTCTGTAACTCCCTAAATTCACTATTATTACCCAGAGGTATTTTTACACTTTAAACAATAGATGCATTAACATTTTAGGTCTTGAGTCTACTCTGTTTCTCTTTTAATGAAATCTGCTTTTATAATGTATACTTACTTAGATAGAATGACAGTCACCACAAAAGTAAGAGCTGAAGAAATAAATGCTGCCGAGTGTAGAAACTGTCCCGGAAATACTTTCATTTGTGTTACATTCTCATTTTAACAGGAAGTCTCCAAATTCAGCACATTGTATTTGGAGGAAGGTTATCAGCAAATGCTAGGAAAGCATCTTCAAAGCATCTTATGCTCCTTCCTTGAGTAGCTTCAAATAACAGAGAAACAGGGAGTGGATCTAATGCCACCCATGGGGATCCTTTCTCATGGACTGGGTCAAGGCACTTTGGCAGCCTCCCTGGCAGGGCATACTTGTCACATCCCCTAAGCTCTAGCTATAGAGTAGATCTAACCTAAGGGTCTAACATGGAGATTAGAGATACAAAGTAAAGGGTGAAGACACACAAAAAAATAGATTTAAGGGCTGGAAAGCTGGCTCAGTAGCTAAAAGCACTAGCACTGGCTGCTATTACAGAGGGCCCGGGTTCCATAACCAGCATCCACCTGGCAACTTACAACTGTCTGTAACTCCAATTCTAGGGTATCTGACACCCCCCCTTTGGGCCTTTACCACAGGGAGATTATGCCAGGCTACTCTGCCCTGCCCAGAGGCCTCAAACTCAACTTTATTTCTATTTTGTATGTATGAGTGTTTTACCAGCATATATGTAGGTATGCTGTGTATGTGTGTCTTTATGTGTAAAATGCCTGAAGAGGGTGTTGGATCCGCTGGAACTGGAGTTATAGACAGCTGTTAGATGCCAGGTGGATGCTGATAATAGAACCTTGGTTCTTTGTAATAGCAGTCAGTGCTCTTGAACTGGTGTTATAGACAGTTGCTAGACGCATGTGGATGCTGATAATCGAACCACGGTCTTTTTTAATAGCAGCTAGTGCTCTTAAACGCTGAGCCATCTCTCCAGCTCATGTGTGTATATTTTATGATTCTTTAAAAAACTGAGATAGGCCAGGAGTGGTGGCACATACCTTTAATCCCAGCCCCCAGGAGGAAGAGGCAGGCGGATCTCTGTGAGTTCCAGGTAAACTGTGGAGATATCTATCTATCTATCTATCTATCTATCTATCTATCTATCTATCTATCTGTATCTATACATATATATATATATATAAACTGAGATAGAATTAGCATACAATAAAATTTAAGTATTATGTTTGATAAATTCTGAAGGTCCTAAGTCTATATAACCTTGACCTCAAAAAGGGATGTCTGCATTCTCCACCAGTTCTTTCCCATTTACTTCTATATCTCATCTCTATCACTTTCTGATTTCAAATTTGTAGATTAATTTGTTGATAGGCAAATTTTGTAGGTAGTTAATTTATTTTTAAGATGGAGGTCTCAATATATATCCCAGTCTAGCTTCAAACTTGTGACCCTTTCAAGAGCTGAGATTATAGGCATGCAACAACTTATTTGTCTTTACTGATAAGCCATACTTATATACATATTACATTCTGGACAATAGAGACTTGAGTTGTGTCCAGTATGGACTATCATAAAATCAGACTGTTATGAATGTTCAAGTCTATGGACACTGTTCATTTCCCTTTCACCTAGGAGCAGAATGGTTGGGCTCTGTGGTAAGAGATCACCACTTTTCCCAAAGTGCCTTTATTCTTTTACATTCCCATCACAAACATAAAAAATTTGTTTCTCTGTATCTTCACCAACATTTAGTGTTGTTAGGGCTTTTGGTTATACTCATTGTACTGGGTAAGAACTGATACCTGTATAGATTGACCATAATGAGTAACTTTTTTAAAATTTCAAGGGCTCAATGGATAAATCTTTTGAGGGGTCAGTTTCATGAACACTTACCCTGCCCAGGGACAAAAGGTCTAGCAAACTGGGACATGATAGAAAGTGGTGGTCCTGAGGGACGGAGGGTCTTCAATGTAGACAGCTGAGCTGGTGCCGGTGACTGCACTGGGGAAATGATAGGACTGCTGAGTTGAGGGCTATGCTGTAATCACAATACAAGGAGAAAACAGGTCATGCTTCAGGAAGGCTGTTGGCCAATTTTCTTTCAGATAAAACTTTTTATTCACTGAATTATAAATTTGTACTTGTTAAAAAAGTTCAAGTATTATGGAAATATACAATCCTCAATTCCTCATAGGAAACACTAACAATAGATTGTTCCTATGTATATGTATTCACACTTGTTATTAAAAAATGCGAACAGACTAACAGTGATTTTGAAATCACTGGAAATAATAGTGTCTCTTTTGTAAGAGAGAATATATATGCCAACTCATTCTTCTTTTCCACATTAAATGCTTACAAATTTTCATTTTAAAATAATTCATCGTGGAGAATAATTGCAAATATAAAGCAAAGGATTCCCAAGTGCCCCCTTACTCTCACCCCAGTAGGGTATCATGTAGTCCTAGCTGGCCTTGAACTCTATGTAGCTGAGGATGACTTTGAACTTCTGATCCTCCTTTCACCTCCGAAGTGCTGGGATTACAGACATGTACTATAGACATAGATATCACTTTTTAAAAATATTTGTTTGCTTTCTCTCTCTTTCTCTATACACACCGTCATATGATTTCATGATGGAGATCTTTTTGACATTTGTCATCAGCCCACTGTGGTATTATTTGAACATCAGAATGTACTTTAACAAGCTAACACAACTGCAACATTACTAAGGGATAGGAATTTTTCAGCTCCATTATACTTTGTTTTGGGGGGAGGGGAGCAGTGCTGGGGATTGAATCTAGGGCCTGAAACATGCTAAGCTTGTATTCTACAACTAAGCCACATCAGCAGTTGACCATTAGAAAGTCAATTGTCTTCTTTGTTTTATTGAGGCAGGGTCACACCAAATGAAAATAAAGGGCAATTTATTCCATCCTTCCTTCCTGTCTTCCTTTGAGGCAGGGTCTCCCTGTAGTCCTAGCTGGCCTGGAACTCCCTATGTAGAACAGGCTGGCTTCAGATTCACTCGTCTCCTGAGTGCCAGGAATAAAGACACTGTTTTCTTTCCTTGTGGTGCTTGGGATTGAACCTATGCCTTTCTGGGTAAGTGCTTTCAAATGGTCTACATCACTAGACCTCTGAAAATAATGTGAGAAGCACATGATAACCCTTAGGAGAAAATAGTGTGTTTCCTAAAATAATGACATTTCCTTACCACAGTACCATCACATCCAAATACTATGATCTAAACTACAAAGTTCATTCAGATTTTGATAACTATTCCAATAATGTGTCCATTACAGTAAAAGAGAGGAAATATTTTCCTCTTAATTTCTGGAATCGACACTAGACCAAAGCTGTCCTGAGTTACTATTATGCTTCAATCTTCTCTGACATGGACACAACTTCAGGCCTTCTCTTTCAAGATTCTTACGCCATGGAAGACCACTTCTAAAGATCTTTTTTTTTTTTTTTTTCCTTTTTTCTTTTCTTGGTTTTATTTTGAGACAGGGTCTTTTTGTAGCCACAGCTGGCCTGAAACTCACTATGTAGACCAGGTTGGCCTCAATCGCTGAGATCTGCCTGCTTCTGCCTTCTAGGCGCTAAGATTAAAGGCATGTGCCATCATGCCTGGTTCTCCCTTTTTTTGAGAAAAGGTCTCATCTACCTCAGGCTGGCCTTGAAACTATACACACACACACACACACACACACAAAATAGACCATTCCATAAAAAACAGTGCCTGGTGCATGCCATCAAGCACTCTATCAACTACCTATACTCTTAAGTCTCCCTTGTTCCACATTCTTTTAGTTTGACATACAGGCTCAAGCCCACACTGGCCTTAAATTGGTGAGTCTCTTGCCTTACTCTCCCAAGAATCAAAATTACAGGCATGCATTTACCACTGTGCCATGTTGTTATACAGCTTTTAAAATATTTTATTTTATAGTATATATGTGGGAGGGGGAAGGGGATTATGTGTATGAGTGCAGATGCCTGTGAAGGACAGAGGCATCAAATCCTAATGGAAATAGAGTTACAGGTGTTTCAACATGGGTGCTGGGAACCAAACTCAAGTCCTCTGTAAGAACAGTACATGCTCTTAACTCCTGAGTCATCTTCTCTAGTGCTCTTCTATAATTTTTACTGGATAAAGTTCCAAAAGTGTATTTGTAAATCGGTTTTTGTATCTTGCACTTTTTTCCCCAAAATGTCACCAATCAGCATTCCAGAAAAAGATATACCAATTTATACCACCATCCAGAGAATATAAAATACAAGAAAGTTTATAATATAATGTTTACCAATACTTCAAATTATGTCTAACTGAACATTCCTAATTTGATATATGAAAAGTACTTGAGGGTTGGACTATAGCTCAGGTCTAGAGTACTTGCCTAACACCCATAACGCTCTCGGCTCAGTCTCCTGCACCAGAGAGACCTAGATAAGACACATATATCAAACAAAAAAAAGTACTTTTTTCATTTTCTAATGGCCATTGGCCATTTATACTTTATGAACATATGTATACACAAATTTTGCTTTTTTTATTCTGCTATGGTTTCATCATGTACATTGAAAACTTTTTTCCTACCCTTAAAACAAAAATCCTAGTTGTAGGCCAGTCATGGTGGCCTTTAATCCCAGCACCAGCAGGCAAAGGCAGACAGATCTCTGAGTTTGAGACCAACCTGAGCCCTGTCTACACAATAAGTTTTAGGCCAGCCAGGGTTCTATAAGGAGACCCTGCCTCAAAAATAAATAAATAAATAAATAAATAAATAGATAGATAGATAAATAAATAAATAAATAAGAAAAAAGGTAGGGTGAATAGTAAGTAAAGGCTCTTTTCTTAAAGTCCAGAGACTTTAGTTCAAACTCCAGGATTCACATGGTGGAGAAGAGATCTAAATCCTACAAGTTGTTCTCTGACTTCCACACACATGTTGTACCATAGGTGCACATATGCATGCAAACCTACAAATAAATGAACGTAATAATAATGTAATAATAAAAGCATGGACAGGAAAGTCTAACAAACCTCCCTGTATTCACTTAGCTTCCATAGTGATTGAACTTGTCTCTCTGAAGTGTTTAAACAAATCTCAGATATAACATTTTATATACAAACTTGAACATATGACTATTTCTACCTAATAGGTAAGGACTCTTAAACATAAGGATGTTACCATACTAACAAATATAACGTGTTCTTTTTGTACTAAAAGTATCTTGACTATTCAATAATCAAAGAAGATCCATATATTGATTTGTCTGTCATAACTCTGAAGTGTTCTTAAGCAGTGTCATTATTTTTTTTAAAGAAAGAATGGGGGCTAGAGAGATGACTTAGCAGTTAATAACAAGTTCTTAGAAGAAACCTGAGTCCAGTTCTCAGTACTCATGTCAGGAAGCTCACAACTGCTGGTTAACTCCAGCTCCAGGAATTCAATGCCTCTTCTGGCTTCCATGGGCACTGTACTCACATGCTCAGACACATACATACAAACATATCAAAACAAAAAATATTTTAATTAATTAATTATTTTGGTCTTTTTGAGACAGGCTTTCCCTATAGCCCCAGCTGGCCTGGAACTCAATATTTAGACCATGCTTCTACTTCCTGATGTTGGGATTAAAGGTGTGTGCCACTACACCCTGCCTTTTTAATTTTATTTTAATGTGTATGAGTATATTGCCTGCAGGTATGTGAGCATACCTGTGTCATGCAATACTCGAGAAGGACAGAAGAGGGTGTCGGATTCCCTTTAACTGGAGTTATGGACAGTTGTTAGTTGCTATGTGGTTGCTGGGAATTGAACTCAGGTCCTCTGAAAGAGGAGGTAGTGCTCTTAACCACTGAGCCATCTCTCCAGCCCCCAAAAATATTTTTTAAAAGGACAAGTTCTCCAGAAAATACCCCTTTGGTATCAGGTAATTTGTTCTTTCACATGGACTATAAATTAGCAGTTGAACCTAAAGGACTGATTAGACTTATTAGGTTCTTATTTTGTTCTTCTTTGGGCTATGGTCTCATTGTATCATCCTGGTTGGCCTAGAACTTGTTAGGTAGACACGGCTGACCTTTAAGTTTGTCACCAGTTTAGTTGCCTGGCAATGTTCAGTTTTTTGTTTTTTTTTTTTGATAAAAGCATATTTTAGATGAGCCTGTACTTCTTCCTATACCAAAGCAAGAAGTAAATAATGTTTGGCTGATCTACCTTTAGTGATGTTACAATTGACATGAGTCCATCCTGACTAGGTTCAATGTTGTTTAATATTATTGGCCTACATAAATATTTACACCTAATGTTTTTATCATCTGATAATTTTTACTTGTTCTTTGTTGTTTTTTAGAGATACAGCCTCAAGTAGACCCAGTTGGGCTCAAACTCAAGTAGGTGAGGATAGTTTTGCATGTTTTATCTTCCTGGCTCCAGCTCCCAAGTACTGGGATTACAATCAGGTATCACTGTACCATACTTGGTGCTGATTCTTTTTCTTTACCAAATTTGTAATCTTCCTGCCTCAGATTCTTGAATGCTGGGATTTATAGTCATGCCAACTCTCTTTTGGTATTTTTTTTAATGTAAAATTTACTGTGGATACACAGAAGTTGGCAAATAAAAGTGGTACATGCCTGTAATCCTAACACATAGGAGGCTGAGGCAGGAGGATCAACAGTTCTTGAAATGTTGTCAGCCTAGGCAACATGAGACCCTATCTTAAAAAAAAACTTTTAAAATAATATGTGACTACCATATAAACATCTGGATGTAAAGAATGTTTAAACTTCCTTATTAATATGCTTAGAAGGATTTCAAATTCAGTGTTCAGTCAACATACGAGATAAAGTTAAGTTTCAAAATGATAATGAATCAAAGCATCCTACCTGGACAATGTTATCCACGTTGCTAAATTCTACACACTTCTGTCCTCTCTGGTGATCACAGTAATATTTGTTTTGTTTCCACTGTGGGGGTGAATGGGCCTGAGACTGCGGATTATTTGGTACATTCAGCTGCATCATCACCATTCCTCCACCAGGTGGCGGCTGTGGCACAGCTGAAAATCAGAGTAACGGGGTCAAAACCAGTGTTTTAGCAACCAACTAGTATTTTAGAACAATACTGAAAGAGTATTTTCACATTTCTGATTTAGATTTTACGACTGAGTATATAAATCAGATTTAAGCTCCAATGTAGTCTTCTACTATGTAAGTGTCATGCGTCTCAAAGGCATTAAAATGAACCTACAGATGGGCATAATGTTGCACACCTGTAATTTCAGCACTTGGGGAAGTTTAGACAGGAGGATCATGCTCAGGCTAGCCTGAAGTACAGAGTGAGTCCTTACCTAAACAACAACAACAACGGAAAACAAACAAACTTACAGAGTTTAGACCTAAACTTCTGGCAGGACCTAGTGTAGAATAAGACAACATATAGGATTTATACAGGCCCTTCAGTTTAAAAATAGATTTAAAAACACACATTTTGGGGACTGGAGAGATGGGCGCTGTTCTTCCAGAGGACCTGGGTTCAGTTCCCAGCATTCACATGGAGCTAAAAACCACCCAGAATTCCAGGCCTCAGTGAACATTACACATACCTGGTACACTTACATGCACAAAAAACACACATAAAAAAAACAAGACATTTTCCTAAATAAACAAGGAAAATTTTTGTGAAAGTTAGTGTTTTCCAGAAGCACCAAGGGAAGAATCACTTCTGCACAGGGTGAATTAGCAGAGAAAATCTGGGACAAGGAGATTAGAGAGTCCCCATTTTAGTGCTTTGAAATATTTTGCCCTGGGGAATTATTTCACCTCTTTTATTATGCTTTGTTACCTGACAAGGTTAGGAGGTCCAATTAAGTTGACTTTATAGAGTTGCATGAATTTATGTGTGTTTAAAACACTTTGCTAAAGATTGGTCAGATGGCTCTGTGGGTAAAGGCACTTGCCACCAAGCTGGATGATCTGCACTCCATCCCTAGGACCCCTGGTGAAGGAGAATCAACTCCAGCAAGCTGTCCTTTGATCTCCATAAGCATGTCATGCCAATGACCACCCCCAGCAAATAAAGTAAATTTAATAAAGAAGTTCAAAAGGAAAACCACTTTGTTAATTGGGCAGTAGAGATAAGTAAACAAGTGTATCTATCTTATTTCTCTTTTGTAATAGTGCTGCAGCATTTAGAAAATATCTGTTTATTTTGTGTTTGTGTCTAAGTACACACATATATGGCACACACATGGAGGCCACAGGGCAACTTTGCAAGTCATTTTTTTGCATACTACTCGTTGAGGCAGGCTTTCTTTAGTTTCTCTTTCTGTGCTGTCTACTCAAGGCAACGTGGACTGTGAGTTTCCAGGCAACTGTCTCTGCTTATCTAGTTACCATAGGAGTGCTGGGATTACAGATGTATGCCACTACATCTGTGTTTTTTTTTAATTTAAAATTTTAATTGTGGGTTTGAGGAATGAAATTTAGGTTGTCAGGCTTGGGTGGCTAGCAACTTAACTTACTGACCCATCTCCTGGGTCTCATTTTAGTATTAAGTATGAACTTAATCTGACATCAAGCACAGGTGTGTGAGGTAGATCTGTGCTCTGCCTATAGGACCTTGGTTGAACTGCAGTAATCCTAGTGATGGTTCTAGTTTGCTACATATAGAAAGAACCAGCTTGACTGGCTAGGATGTCTCAGAGTTCTCAGCCTCATGAAGTGGTACAGGCTGGATACAGCCACTATTAGTCACGACCACTGTTAGTCATTTAATGATAATCACTTGTTTATCTGTCAAGAAATCATCACAAGAAAATATAGTATACTACTAAAGATGTAACAGTTCATAGAAACAGAGAACAGGAGGAAAATTTATTTTTTAATTTTTATTTTATATCTGTGTTTCACCTGTTATGTATGTAAGTGTAATACACGTGTGCAATGCCTACAGAGGCCAAAAGAGAGTGCTGAATTTCCTAGAACTAAAGTTATAGATGGTTGTTAACCACTATGTGGATACTGGGATCTAAAACCAGATGTTCTGCAAAGAGTAGCCTGTGGATGCCCTTAACTGCTGAACCATCTCTCCAGCACAAGCGTAAAAAATCTAAAGGCCCAGAGAAGCATTTGACAAAGAGAGGATAGGGGTGAGTATTTCCGGCGGAAGGGAAAACAGGAATAGAAGCATTTCGGCATGAAAAAGTATAATATCCAGCACTCAGGAGGCAGAGGCAGGTGGAACTCTGTGAGTTCAAGGTCAGCTTGGTATATAGAGTGAGTTCCAGACTAGCTGGAGAAACCCTGTTTCAAAAAGAAAAGGAAAAAAAAAAAAAAAGGTGTGTGTGTGTATTAAAGGAATAAGGTTCTATATACCTTAAACATATACATGTAACCTGGAGGCTTGCTAACAAGGGAGAATAGATACAGAGTTTTTTATTCAAGGAATGATATGAAGAGATTTCTGTTTCAGGGCAATTTTGTAACAATGTATATGTTGGGGTAGGACCAAAGTGGAGAAAAACATGATGGGCAGGAGAGATAGCTCAGCTTTGGTTAAGAGCACTCACTGGCTGCCCTTGCAGAGGACCTGGGCTTAGTTCCCAGCACCTATATGTAGGCAACCAACCATTGATAACTCCAGTTCCAAGGGATCTGAACCCTGGCCTTCATGGGCACTGTATGCACATTGTACACTTAGATATGTGCAAGCAACACACTCATACACATAAAATAAAAATACATTTTTTAAACGTGAGGGAAACATGAAATAAGCCATATATTTAGGGATTAGAGATTAATGCAAAGACAATATAAAAGAACAGACTAGAGTTAGCTGCAGTGAGGAAGGAAAGAAACCACCAGCTATGAGGAAATGGTGACTGTGAATATGACAGGGAATGACAGAAGACTAATGAGTCTGAAATTTCTGTTTGGTCATTATATGGAGGTTGGGTTGTGCAGTAAGAGATGTAAGAAGAGGAGGAAAATACTGAGTCTGATAAGCCTTTTGACTTCAGGGTGGGGATAGACATAGGCAGTTGGATACATAATCTTGTCTGAGTAGAAGAGTTGCAACGTATTGGAAAGAAGTGGTGGTTGAAGCTTCAGGGACTATCTGATTACCTAGAAAGCTCTGCAAAGTAATCAGGAGGGACTAGGAATGGAGTCCTAAAACACTGATACCTTAAAGGGAAGAGGATGAGGGCCGGAGAGTAGTAATCAGTGTTAGAAAGGCAGATATGAACTGCGCATGCTAGCTTGATTCAACACAGTATCCAAAATATCTGGAGTTATCTCAGCCCACTGCAAGCAGAGACCCACTGTGAACTATTCTCAAATGGACAAATCATAACCTCTGTATTAGGCATACCTGCACACTGGTGGCCTTGGAGCTGCTGGGAACTGCATGGTGACGTGGTTCGAGGAAACTGTACTTGTTCTGATCCTGGATGTTGTAAGAAACCAACTGCAGGGCTGTGAGGGAAAAACATCAAACACAGAAAACATGGACTGTGATGCAGATGATTAAAGAATCTTTGAAATAAACAGTCCTCAAATTGAGATTTTTTTTTTCAAATTTGTAGACAGCAGGAATCAAACCTAATTTAACTCTTTTCTTTGAAATTTGATGAGAATAAAAATTACTTCATGTTTGAGAAATGGTGAAAACTAATCTCCTAATCAGTTACAATTAAAATGATTTTATTTATTATTTTATTTTATGTGAATGAGCCTACATGTATGTAAGTACACCTGTATCATGCAATGCTCACAAAGAGTGTGTCAGATCCCCTGGAACTGGACTTACAGATAGTTGTTATGGAACTCATAGTCAAGAACCTTAAATTTAATGATTTTAAAAATGAAGAAAAGTCACTAACTTTGTAAAATATAAAGTACTGCATTTGGATCTTACAGAAAGGAGAATGAACACCATGATGATGATTAGACAGAGAAAATATTTTTTCTGCTTTTTAAAATGTTTTATTTTTTAAAAGACTATTGTTTTTATGTGTATGAGTATATATCCTACAGGCATGTACGTGCACCAGTGTCCTGCAATACCTAAGGATGTCAGAAGACAGCACTGAATTTTCCTGGGACTAGAGTTACAGAAAGCTGTTAGCTGCCATGTGGGTGCTGGGAATTGAACTGGGTCCTTTGTAAGAACAGCTAGTGCTCTTAACTGCTGAGCCATCTATACTGCCCCTTTTTTGGTCTTTTAGAAACTGGCTCTCCCTGTAGCCCCAGCTGGCCTAGATCTCAAAAGATCTACTTGCCTCCTAAAAAAGTGTTAGGATTAAAAAGGTGTGCCACCATGCCCTTTTATTTTTTATATCTAACACTCTATTAATTATCAGTCACTTTTCAGTCTTCTCCTTAATGAGAGCTTTAAATAAAGCATCATTTAATAAACTGAAATTTTTTACACTGTTTCTTATAATTACATTGAAACTTTATTATTTAATGAATTTTAGAGACTACAAAAGACACATGTCAGATGACACTATAATGTCAAATCTAGACTAAGGAAAATCCAGAACATAAAACAATATTTATGGGGTATATTTACTTTAGTTAAGGAATTACAAACAAATTAAGGTATGAAATGGTCTAATGGTATTTAAAAGTTTTTTTTTTTTTTAGAGCTAATTAACACTGAATGCTCATGAACAAAATAATATGATGCCTGGAATCAGTTTTTAAAATACCAAAGGAGGGGGCAGATGCAGAGATTTAGATAAAAATAGTCATTAGTTGTTAATTGCTAAAGTTAAATGTAGGAGGTTCAGTATGTATGTTTACATTTACATATTTGAAAATGCCCAGGTGTTGACGGTGATGATTATGTGTATTCTTAACACCACCCTATATCCACAAAGGTTCATAGGCAATTCAGGCTTATGATTCCTCAATAATAAGAATTAGTGAAGCTTTGCTGTTTAATTTAGTTCAATAAAAGGGAAAGAAAAAGGAATGTAAAGGGAGGGTTTCATATAAAGTGATTCTGGGAACTACACAGAAACAAAAATTCTGATTTTGGTGTTATTGATGCTCAGAATGTATTTATTATATGAATATCAGCTACCTGTAAAAATAATGCAAGTTAGGTGACAGTCTGTAAATGTATTGATATTGATGAAAACAGAAGGTTCCCCATAGAGCACAGGATTTTTCAGGCTTCCTTGGCCTCCACAGAATCCCCTTCCCTGATCTTGTTCACATGCTCATGGCTTACACAGACTCTTTTTGCCTGTGTCATGTATGTATGACATATGTGCACATATGTGTATGCATGTGTAGTTTTCATACTCAAGTTCTTTTTGTATATGCTTGTGTGTATGTTGAGTGTATTGTGTGTGTGTGTGTGTCTGCCTGCTCAAGCTGTGAGACACATAGGTGATAAGAAACCTCCTAGCAAAAGAAGTTACCCAAATGATCAAGATATCCCACACAACTCAATTACAAACAGCAGTTTCAGTTTATTACTCCAGTGGGTTTTGGTTTAATAGTCAACATAAAAATGTTTTCAAGCACTAGATAATCTCTTAGGGTAATGAATTAAAAGTTGTTTCAGAATTTTAAAACTGAGTTCTAGGCCTCTACTGATTATCAGTCCTGAAAGACATTCAAACAATTTGAGGCACACTAAGCAATGAAACATTCTAGAAAAGAGAAAAAGAAAGAATACCATTCTCTATTTTTGAAATACTGAAGATCAGATCCAGGACTGTATGGATGATAACCAAGCACTGTACCATAGTCCTAACTTCCCACCTTCATTCTCTTTAAAATGTCAAATATTAGAGGCTGAGGAGATAATAATGGGTAGAGGTACTCATTGTCAAGACTGAAACTTGAGTTCAATTCTCAGGCTCCAAGTTGTCCTCTGATCTCCACACGCTTGCTGTGGCACTCATGAGTCCACATAACATACACCTCTGTCTTTGTCTCTCTCATATGCATGCACAAACCCCAAAACAAAATCAAAGGTTACATTCATTAAAGAGGAAAGGTAAATGTTCTCTGAAAAGGCAATGTTTTAGCAAAAAGGAACCTTTTTACTTTATTTTGTTACCTATTCTGTTGCATAGGTCTATCCTTCCACAAATACCTTGCCTAGGATCATCATAGCTAACATTGTTGACTGTTATGTTCCACCAGAAAGGAGGGACAGGGAGAGTCAGTCATACCTCCCAACCAACTAGTTAGCCCTAGTTGCACAGGGCGAGGGGCAAGGGGTATATACGCTATGGAAGCCCTGGGGAGGATCTCTCACCATTTTGTGCAGCTGTGGGGAAGTTATGACCCATGCCTGGATAAAGACTTTCCAGTATGGCCTTATGAGACAAGCATCTACACTCCTGTAAGTAAACGCTTACCCACTTCTTTGTAAGTAAGCCCGATACACTCACTGGTTTCCGAAACAAACCTTAGTTTGCTGTAGAGACCAAGGGAGGAGGGGACTGAACTTAGTTTGCACCTCCCAGAAGGAATTTTAGCTACATACTCTGTTAGGTTATCAACTGAAGACTATAATGGTTTGCTTACTAAAGTCATGTGGCAAGAACACTTAACAAGAAACCTGTCTTGCTACATTCTTTCTTTTTTGCAGTGCTGGGATCTAATCCAGGGCCCTGGCACATGTTTAGCATGTAACCTGCCACTGAGTTTCACCCCCAACCCTAACACATTAAAAAAATGTATTCTCTTTATTTTATTTGTATGAGTGTATTGCCTGCATGTACATATGTGTATCCATGTCGGGTAATGCCTGCTTGTAGAAGTCAGAAGAGGGCGTCACATGCCCTGGAACATGGAGTTACCATGTGGGTGCTGGGAATTGAACCTAGGACCTCTGCAAGAGCAGTCAGTGCTCTTAACTGCTAAGCCATCTCTGTAGCCCCTAAACACCTTTTAAGTGTATTAATACAGCATTGTTGTTAAAGGCCTAATGCTGTACAGATTTCTAGAATATATTCACCTTGTACAACTGACATTTTATATATTGTTATATTTAATCCTCTCTCTGTTAGGTGTCAGTAACTTAAGGTAAAAATTCACCAAAAGATATGTGAGACTGATAGACTTTATTAGCAATGATTAATTCAAAGGATGGCGGAGTGGGCAGGCAGGGGGTAAGGAGAGCACAAAATTGGAAGCTTAGGAGCAATAAAGCGAGTTCAAGAGAGTAAGTTGTGGAATGCTCAGCCCTAAATGAGACACCTATATCCCTCTTCCTTATACACCCTCTCTTCTTAATGCTCAGGGATCATTGTAGAAGAGGGAACAGAAAGATCGTAAGGGACAGAGGTGGTGGATGAATACAAGGAAACTGTGTTGTCATTGCATATATGAACCCAAAGTGCTTATAACAGCATACAAAAGACCTGTGTAAAACTAAGTCAGATAAAAACACAGATGGGGAGGTAGAAAAGAAACTCCAGTCCTAGCTGAGGATCTATGGGCCACTGATAGACCCAGGTTTTGTTCCCAGCACCCACATGGTAGCTAACGACTATTTGTAACTCCACTTTCAGGAGATCAGATACCTTCTTCCGACCTCCGTGAGTACTACACGACATGGTGGCACTTATATACATGCAGGCAATATACTTATATACACATAATAATAATTAAAAAAAATAGAAGACATGAAGTTGGGGGGGGGTGATATGGTGGGATGGAGAGAGGAGGGGGTCTGAATATGACTAAAATACATTGTATGAAATTTTCAAAGAATCATTAAAAATACAAAAAAGAAAAGAGGAAATAGTAGGACAAAGGGCACACTTGGGGGAATAGCAGGTTATAAAGATGAGGTAAAACAGACTGTGGACAGGAGAAAGGGAAAATACTTAAAGCTGCTTTTCTTCAACATTATTTCATAAAGATTCTATGACATGAAACATTTTCATTAAAGAGCTCTAAAGAATAAAAGGTTGAAGTCTTTTCAAGTTTCTCCCTATGTATGTTAAATATACATTAGAAATCAAAGCAAATGTACACTAACCTTTAGAGTTTTAAGAAAAAACTGGGAAAACGAAGCATAAAACAGAAAAAATCCTTAAAAAGGATTAGTTTTGAATATATGCAAATTTTTGTTACTTTTGTTTGTGAGGGTTTTTGCTTGTTTGTTTTTTTGAGACAGGGTCTCATGCAGCTCAAGCTGATCTCAAAGCTGAAGATGACACTGAATTTCTCATCCTTCTGCCTTTGCCTTTTTAACCTGAGTTGCTGGATTACAGGTATGTTCCCCTACATCTGGAATGTACAGTGCTGGGGATCAAACCCAGGGTCTCATGGATGCTAGGCAAGCACTCTATCATCTGAGCAATATTCCCGCCCCTGCTTACCACTTCTGAAGACTCTTCAGGACTTTGAAACCAGGGTGAGTGAAATGGTTCAGTGAGTAGAGGTGTTTGGATACCAAGCCTGACAACCTGAGTTTCACCCCCAATTCATACAGTAGAGAGATAAACCGGTTCAGAAGTTTTCTTCTGATTTCTACTTGTGTGCTGTGACATTTGAAAGTCCACACACAGACACATACAAAATAAATAAAGCGTAATAAAGATAGTGCAAAAACAAGTAAAGGAATATAATTTTCTGAGTAATTTCAAGACTGAAAAAAATCTCATCATGAGTCATTATACCAGTGTTCTTGACAAGCACATCAATTGTAGAATGTGAGCCCAAGTGACTTGTACTCAGCCTAGTCCTAGTGCAATCCTCCTGATACATAGGGCAAATCAATCCAAGCATGAAGTATGCTACTAAAAGGTGAGGTGAAAGTAAAATAATTCAAATTCTGTTTTGGCTAAATGAGTAGGAACATGAAGTTGCTAAGCAACCTAGTTAATTAAGACATTTTCCAAAACAAATGCTCATATAGTTTTCTTATCCGAATGGTACTTTTTAAAGGAAAAAAGACAGGGTTTTGCTATGTAGCTTAGCTGGCTTGGAAGCTACTGAGTAGACCAGGTTGGCCTTGAACTCAAAGAGTCTGCCTGCTCATGCTTCTTGAGGGCTGGGATTAAAGATGTGCACCACCATGCCCAGCAGGACTGTTACTTCTTATAACCTGGTAATGGAGTGGAAATTATTAGAGACAAATGCAAAATGTAAGACCAGATTATCTCACGGCTTAGAATTTAAGATTTACTTTCCATCAAAAATATTGAGATTTATTATGATTAATGTATGTACAAGTTTATAATCTTAAGACAAATACTACAATGTGTAAAATATTATTGGGCTATAAATACTTTCATGGCTGAAAAGTCATGAATGAAAACAAGTGTAGAAGTGTGATGAGCATATGCCAGTGAGTTTTAACTCCTGGTGTCCGTTAGAATTATCTGGAGGACTTAGGGGAAAAAAGGATATTCAGTTTTAAGATCAAGCCCAGATTACCTCAATAAGAAAATAAAAGGAATGGTGACTGTAGTTCTGTTTGTGTGTGGGTATGAGTGTGCTTGTGTCTCATGATACTGTGTGGAGATCAGAGAACAATCTTGAGGGTTGGTCAGTCTTCACCTTTCACCATGTTAAGAGAGAGTCTTTCTTGCTTAGGGATGTATACACCAGGCTAGATGGCCTGCAAGCTTCCAGGGATTTCCTGTCTTTGCCTCCCATCTCCAAGTAAGAGCACTGGAATTACAGATGCTTACACTACTGTGTCCAGCATTATGTAGGTTCTGGGGATTTGAACTCAGGTCATCAGGCTTAGGAGGCAAGCACTTTACCCACTGAGTCACCTCCTTATCCCTGAGTGGTATGTTTTAAAAATATCACAGGCCAACCTAACATGATTTAAAGACTAGTATCACTAGTACATATATTAATAATGTGGGGTATGAGAAATCACGATTAATAAGAATTCAGGTATTTGTGTTGAAGTGTAAGGATAATTTCTGTATCTCACTGTCTCAAATGAACACATGTTTTTTGAAGGACATTGAAGGCAAAGTTTTAGAAATATAAAAACTCTGAGCAAGAAAAAATTTGGAAGAAAGGTATTATTTATATTCTTAAGCTTTCAGTGGTAAAAGCACCATTTTGGTAGGAATAAATCTGAAGGTGCAGAAAATGTTGACTCAGGTAGGTAGGCATCCAAATATAATGGTAAGGTTATAGACTTTTTAGTCAACAGAATACTTAATGTCTTGGCATAAGTTAGTTCTTTCAAAGTAGCTCTTTACAACAGCATTGAAGAACTTTTTATACACTCATTGGCCATTTGTTTATCTTCTCTATAGACATTTCTGAGTCCTTTACTTATTTTTAAAAGTTTATTTTTATTATGTGTATGTGTGAATACTTGTGTACATCTATGTGTGCAAGATAGTTGTGGAGGGCAGAGAAGAGGACATTGGAGCCCTAGAACTAAAGTTATAGGCCGTTGTAAGCTGCCTGATTTGATTGATGGAAACTGAATTCCAATCTGGCAAAAAAGCAGTCTCTACAGTCCACTAAACTCATTTTTAAAATCAGTTGCTTATTAGCTATTGAATTGTAGGACTTCCTTTTAAAACATATTGAGTATTTACTCCTCATAAGATATATGAATTGAAAATATTTTTCACCCATTCTACAGTCTGTTTTTCACTATAGTAACTGTTTTTTTTTTTTTGCTGTGCAGAAACTTTTAAATTTGATGTAGTTCCATTTATCAATTCTTAAATCTTTGTTTTCTTTTCATAAGAGTCCTCTAGATCCAGGATCTAATTCATTCTTTTAAAAAATAATGAAAACACATACAAACATGCACACCTGAATCCCAAAACTCAAGCCAAAGTCCCTCAATTTTTCTAGTAATGTGACCTAAGATCTAAAGCAGCTATACTAACAAATGATAGCAGAAAAATCTATTGTTTAAGTCCTCATGTCAGTCTGAAGAAGCATTATCTTAGAAACCAGAAAATCAGGGCACAAAGAGTCTAGCAACTGTAAAAATATCACCTAGGTCTGAAGCCAGCAGGTGTCTGTTTCCAAAATCTGTGTTCCCTTCAAGCTAGGCAGCAAGTAGTGCCCAAGGCCATGAAATCCAATTGTATGAAAATTTAGCTTATTCAGACCAACATGACTGGGTATCAGATCAGTGAAACTCTATGGAGAAAAGCCTCAAGGAATAGGACATGCATTTAAAGAAATTTCTTAGATATAATGGTCCGAGAAAAGACTGAAAACTGACCAATCATACAGCTATAGCGCAAAAAAGTAAATCCATGTGGGCTGTTAGGAAAAAAAAATCCAGCATATCAGTTTTAATAATAAATGCAAATATAAAATTCTTTCATGTCAGATATGACATGGCTATGTAAAAAAACAAAAAAATAATTGTGGAGATTTTACCTACAATTATTTATTTACTCAGTTTCACATTTGTATGGGCTAGTCACTCTTCTTCAAGTATTCACACTATATCTATGTTAATATATGATTAAGTATAAGGAGAAAAGCGAGGAATGATAGAAAGTAGAAGAAAGTATGGGTTAGTTACGTAGTACGTGTGTGGGAAATGGTCCCAGGTAGCAGGTGCAGGGAGAGAATAAGTAGTAAATGCTGAGAATAAAGGTGGGTGCACCCTCAAACTCCCAGCCTACCTGTGGAACTATGTGGATCAGGCTGGACTCAATCTCACAGAGATCAGCCTGCCACTGTCTGAGGGCTGGAATTAAAGGTATGCGTCACCCTGCCAGGCCAGGGTCAATCTAAAACTTATTGCCCAATTCCCATATATGTATTTGTTTCTGTATTCTACAGGCAGGAGGGCTAATCTGGCAGCAGTTATCCAGGGGAGTGACAGTATGAAACATGATGATTACCTTTCATTCATATATCCTAGTAATCATCTGTGTTATCATTATCCATTGTAATCAAGACAATACTAATGAAAATCTAGAAAGCAGATAGAGCCATAGCAAAAAAATAAAGTTATATGAATATTTATATACATAGGCATAAGCTAGGCCTTGCCGCTGAAGAAATGAGCTTGTTTGGAATTACCTATTCTGTTCTGGGGCAGGTCCTGTTTCAGTTGTTTGGGTATTGAGACCAATCTCTGTTTTTCATCTAAGTATACTGGGCATGTAAGATAAAATGTAACTTCTATAAACCACTAAATCTAGGTATAAAGGAATAATCTCTATATTTGTGCAAGCTTTAATGGTAAACATCAATTACCAGATTAATAAAAAAGTTAAAGTGAAACTTTAAGTGATGGTCCCAATATATCTGAAATGTGGTCTGTACTCCCCAGAAGCAGAAATAAATCTTTTTGTTAAAGAATGTTATTATATGAGACTGGAGAGATGACTCAGTGGTTAAGAGCACTAGTTGAGGATCTAAGTTCGTCTATCAGCACCCACATGGTGATAAACCGTCTTTAACTCCAATTCTAAGAGATCCAACACCCTCACTTTTAAAAAATATTTTATTTTACATGTATGAGTGTATTGCCTGCATATGTACAAGTCATCTGTGTCATGCAATGCTGGAGACCAGAAGAGGGCATCAGATCCCCTGGAACTGGAGTTATGGACAGTTGTTAGCCACCATGTGGTTGCTCGGAATTCAACTCAGGTCCTCTGCAAGAACAGTCAGTGCTCTTAACCGCTGAGCCATCTCTCCAGTCCTATTATGTTTTGAAAACAGCTGTTACAAATTCCCAGAGGAATTTATCAATAATTCTGTACATGACACGACTGCCAAGTAACTCTTTTGTAATGTGCATAGATGGAAGTTTAACAGAAACATATGCTTTTCTTTGGGTATATCCCATTCTGTTCCCAACACTGGTCATCTATAGTTGGAATGGAGGAGTGCTGGTTCCTTATAGGGAAGCCAATCTCTATTATCCATGTATGGCTTACTTTAGCTTATAATGCTTACTACAACCAGAGATGTGGCAGCATAATACTTTCACACCTCTCTTCACACTGTTAAGAGTTAATGCTCCAATGGAAAGCATTTGATATAAAAAACAAAGAAAAACTTTGTTAAAACTTAAGCCACTTTACAGGTTCCTATAGGCTTTACTGTCTTCCCTCAAATAACCACCTCAGAAGTAACTCAAAAAAACAGCTGTCTTCCCAACAAAGGAATGCTTTGTTTCAGACAAATAAAAGCAGGTCATTCTGTAATTTTCTTATCTTTCATCTTATAGTAATGTTAGCAAAGAATTCTACCTTTAATTGACATTCTAGAAACTGCTGGCATTATAAATCCATATATAATTTATAGAAAAAGAGGTTCAAATTGAGAGCATTTTTTCCGTTCTCACAGAATTTAATTTAACATAAATGGAAAGTTCAACCTAATACATACTTCTATTTTCATTATATAACAACTCTACCTAAAAAGTCCTGGACTGATTATACAAATGCTGTTTAAAAATCATTAAGAAAACAGACTGCATCATACTGAGGTAAGAAAATTATTTCAGTCATTTAGTTAACTTTCAGCCTTGCAGCAAACCATAGTCCTAGTGAACAGTGAGAAGCTAGAGGATTAGGTTTTGTAGTCACACTCACCTTAAATTACTTTGTTGGCCAGGTGGAATGACACTGTAGTAGACAGGCATTCCTGCTGTGGGCAGAGATCCTTGATTAGACTGGTTAGGGAACACAACAGGCTGTTGGTAAGTCTGATGGGCAATTCCTTGAGAACCTTGAGGCAGTGAAACCTAAAATTTGAAAAACAATTTAAAGGGAAAAAGGTTTTTTTAAACCTTGCAGATGTTTAGGTGTCAAGATCCTATAAACTTGTAAAGTGTAAGTAGCCAGGTCAAGCTCACCATCACACCATTACTATGCTCTATGTGCCTTTAAGCCAGTTACTGTTTTTGGCCAGCACTTACTTATGAATCACCTAAGTAGTGTCTGGCTGGGGTCAGTAGCCAGGAAGGATGAAACTGTGACCCCTCTTTTTGGTTGGCAATCTGGGATTTTCTGTCTTGGAATTCTGGGTTGAGGGTGGTATAGAAATGGAATTCTGGGTTGAGGGTGGTATAGAAATTTTGTCTGACCTTGTCTGTATGGAAATGTGTGAAAATGTACACAGGGTAGAATGGAAACCGCAAATATATAGGGAACAACCCCTCTCCACACATGATTGAGGGGATCACTTAATAGGAGGCACTCACTAGAAGGAAACTCTTCAAAAAGGGGAGGCTGTCGTTTTTGAGACAAGGTCTCCCTGTACTCCCAGCTGGCCTAGAACTTGCTATGCAGATCAGGCTGGGCTTGAACTCACAAAGATATGCCTGCCTCTGCCTCCTGAGTGCTGGGATTAAAGGTGTGTGCCACCATACCTGCATCCACCTACTCTTTCTGCACTAAGACTCTTGAATTTGTCTCTCTCCAGTCTTCCGATGCTACTGTTCTCTGTGTTCCTTATTCTCTAGATTATGTTTATGTCTTGCCTGATCTTTTCCACAATACCATAACTGATGTCATGCTTGTTTTCTAGGAAAATCATTTGAAGTTAAGTAAGTTCTCTATATTTGTACTGTTAGTAATAAAGTAAGGACTCTAGCCTATGAACTTTGACTTCATGGCTTGTCTTTAGCCTCTTTCCTAGCCTATGTCCATTGCTGTATGACTGAAAGTTAATGACAGAGTTGCATATGCTTATGCAACATACTTATGAAAGGGAACCAGTCCTTTCAAAATACAAAGTAAACTTAAAAAAAAAAGATTAGCTTATTTTTACTTTTTTATGTATATGAATTTTTAAAAATTAATTTTTATTATGTGTGTGTGAATACTTTCCCTGTATGTATGTAAGTATGCCACATGCATGTAATATCTGTGGAGGCTAGAAAAGGGTATCAGATTCCCTGGAACTAGAGTTACAGATGGTTGTTAGCTTCTATGTAGGTGCTGGGAACCAAACCTGGGTCCTCTGCAAGAGCCGTCAGAGCTTTTAGTTGCTGAGCCATCTTTCCAGCCCAAGTGTTTTGTTTTTCTCCTGCATATATGTACAGCATGTGTGAGCAGTCCCTTGGAGGCCAGAATTATTGTCTGATTTATTTATCTCTGTAAAATACAACATATTTCAGCCTTTTTGTTTGCTGAGGTAGTATAACATTCTGAGATTATTTCTAGTAAGTTTTATTGTCTGTACATATTTGTGTGTGTATGTGTGTGCAAATATGTACTTGCATGTGAAGGCCAGAGGATGACTTTTGGTGTATATTTCAATCACCATTTCTTGTAATTTCCCCTGAGGTAAAGACATTCCATTTTGGACAGAATGTGAATAAACAATAAGATGCTCTAAAGGAAAGTAAACAACAGAATGTTCTAAGAGGAGATGAACATTCCATCCTTCCAGGACACTCATTAAGCTCAGGATGTAAAAAACTGTATAGTTTCTCTAGGCATTCCTTCTTTAAGCATATGTAAGCCCTAAGGACTTCTAAGAGACTCCCAAACAGCCAAGGTACCTGGAAGCAGAAATCAGCTGAGCTGTCTGGAAGAAATAGAGATGAGAGAGGAGGAATTAAAAATGTGCAGCTGCAGACCATACTGCTAAGGACACAAGGATTGGCTGGCTTGTTTTCAGAGACAGTTTAACACTACTAGTCTACCAAATATGGTAAGAACCATGATAAAGTAGACTGCCATTCATGGCTGGTCAGATAACTTCCTCTAGACATTTACCCACTGTAGGACTGCTTGGTACAAAGTTGTAAAAATGGATGCTGTAGAAACAGAATTCATTGTTGAAGTGCCTGCTCTGGGTGTGCAAGCTCTACAGTTCAATCCCTCAGCACTGTCAAAACAACAAGCCTCTCCTCCTACATAGAAAACAAGTCCCCTGAAAAATGAAAGAACAAAACAACAAAAAATCCCCCCAAAATCACAACTGTCTTGACTACAGAATATTTTTAATATCCAGCTCCATTTTCTCACAGAGCTCTACCTGCTTCAGCCTTCCGTGCTGGGACTAAAGGTGTACACCACCATATCTGGCCAGGCTATTTTTAAATAACTATACTAGCAAATTTGGATTTTGCTTTTTTAAATAAAGATTTATTTATTTTTATCTTACGTGTTTAAGTGTTTTGCCTATATGTATGCCTGCTGTGTGTGCACTGCCTATGGAGGCCAGAAGAGGGTGATGCAGCCATCATTTGGGTGCTGGGAATTGGACCAGAGTCATTTGTAAGTGCTACAAGTGCTTTTAACCACTGAGCCAGCTCTCTAGCCTCTGGACTTCATAGGTTCCAAGCTAGACACACTCTTTTTGCCCCTTAGCCCTGACAATGCCACATTGCATATTTTAACCTTAAATTTCTGGAATGATATGGAATATGCTTTCATCTTTGCTTATACCCTTTTCCATTCCTTAGTAACCTGCAACAATTAATTTATGCCTACAATTTTCTCTTAAAAGCTAATTGAAGGTTTCTTTCTTCCCAAAGGCTTTGGGAGTAGGCCCTTTAACATGCTCAGTGCTTTATGCATGACCCTTTTTACTGGTCTGAACAATAAGATTACTGATTTGTTAAGTTGAGATATAATACAGCGTACTTCTTTTTCTTCACAACAAGTTTATTTTTTCCTTTTTGAATAGAAATGAACCCACCCTCCCTCCTTCCCTTTTTTTTTGAGGTAAGGTCTCCTTGTAGCCTTCATTGGCCTAGAACTGACTATATAAACCAGGCTGACCTCCATCTTATAGAGATCATTCTGTTGTCTCCTGAGTTGTGGGATCAAAGACATGCACAGATCAGACTGGCCTCAAACTCAAAGGATTCACCACTTCTGCTTCCTGAGTGCTGAGATTAAAGGTGTGTGCCACCACACCCAGTCCTCCAAATCATTTTTAATATACAATAAATAATCACTGATGTTTGGGAACAAGGTGGGGCAAAAACTAGTTTGGGAAACTGGACATACTTACCAATTCTAAACAAGGACTTATAGTTTGCAAGCTATCTCCTTATATCAAATACTTAGTCTTCACCTCTGTTTTACTTCCTATTCCCCTTTCCTCAAAGGAGATCTCGTTCTACGTAACTGAAGAACATAGTAGGACACTTGCTTATATAACTATACAGCTGGAAACACAGTACCAGGCAAAATGTATAGGCCAGTATCAATGCAGTTCAGATATTTTAAACATCAATAAAGCAATAAAACGAGGATAAACAAAGTTGATATGACTAACAAAATTCTGAAGATGATTAATGTTGTGTATTAAAGAAATATTTCCTCTATATTAAAATAATAGAAGAAAGAGTTGAGTGTGGTGGCACATGCCTGTGGAGGACCATGGGCATGACGCCAGCTCATCATGTAAAGTGACTCCAATCTGGCCTAGGCTACATAGTAAAGCCTTGTCTCAAAAACCCCAACTCAATCCAAAAAAGAACAGAGAAAGTACATTGTAACCAGGCTGGCCTGGAGCTTACTAGAAGCCCAGACTACTTTTGAACCACAATCCTCAGGCCTCACTGAAGCTATAGATTCAAATGATCTGAAAGCATCTTTCCCTAAAGCAGGAGAAAAAAAAAAAAAAACATACCTGATATGATGGCACTGAAGGATAGGGGATGACCACTCCTTGGATGTGAGTTCCAATGCTGTTTGGTTGGCCTCCAACAAGGTTCTGACTCTGGGGTGGCTGAACTCCAACTATTCCTTGGTAGTTTTGCTGCTGGTTGGGCATAACTTGATAACCTATAATAGGAAAATGAGTTAAATCTGGTTGAGTTTATTTGATCTAATAGTTTATTTCTATATTTACGCAAGCTCTGTGTGATCAAAAATGTTAGAATTTTAATTAATTGCAATTCTCCAAACCTATTATAGTATTTAAAAAGTTTACCATGAAATAAAATCAGTTATATCTACCTCCCCCAAACATCTGTTCAAACAAAATCAAACAAAGATTTCTTCTACAGTTAAGGAAATTTATCAGGTCATAGCCTGGGGTAACACAGGACAAGCATTACTCAGCTTGTATCACAATGTTTAATGACAACTAGTCTCTGGGAATACAGATGGCCTAGGTAACTTGTTGGGAAAATTACCTCTAAAGTTAAAGGATAAAAAAAGGAGCATCCCTTAAAAAATATTAAGAATTTCAAGTTGATTAAGAGTAGAATATTTTAAGGGATGCATGGATGGGGTCCTTTTGTACCTGCAGAAGTTGTCTATGAACCTGGCCCTGCTGGGAACCAAAGGAATTATGCATGTGTGAGGGACAATTTTTTCTGAATGGCTCTAAGTTATAAACAAACAAAACACACCAAGACGTGAGTCCTTGCTTAGGAAATCAAAAACATATGCAGTCATTCATACTTAAAGATCAAGACAAATTTCTAAATAGTACCCAAAATTCTTTCATTAAAATAAAACTAAACAAAAAAACAAACCCCTGATAAAACAAGTTATCATTTGGCTTCAGGGCACTGAAAATAATTCCTACAAAGATCTCCAGTGCCGCTTGTACAAACTTCAGCAGCTAAAGGTCAATGAAATCATTTCCCTGATAGCACTATATACTTTGTTATATCTATTTCATTTCCATCTCCATTGACTAGAATTAAGAGGAGCTAAGCAGCTGCTTAGAATCCTTACAGTACTGATCTTACTCAACAATTAAAACTGTGGAAAAAAACTGAGCAACCAACTTCTCTAATGATACAAAGTTAAACTGGTAACTGAGGAACATATTAACATCAAAGTAAAAATCAAAGGAGAGCAAATTCTTTAACAGTGAAGAATGAAGATTTTTTATTCTTCTTTCTGTTGTTTGTTTTTTGAGACTATAGCTCTAGTTGGCTTGTAACCTGCTATATATACTAAGCTGGTCTGGATCTCAGAGATCCACCTGTCTCTGCCTTTAGAGTGCTAGGAATCAGGCCTATGCCATCACATCAACACAATAATCTAGAGTTTTTGTAAAATGATGGCAACATTATACAGCTCCACATTTAAAATTACTTCACAACAGTTTAACTTCAGATAAAAAAAGATGCATTGGTAAGAAGAATGATAGTATGTTATCTGCTATTCCCTTCTTTGTGTATTTCCTACACTGCTTAAATTTGGACACAGACCAAGGGAGAAGGCAAAGGAAACTTGTATTATACTTTCCATCTAACAACAATGAACTCTATCTTGAGTCCAACAAATGACAAATGTTTCAAATCATACACCAAATTACAAATACTATCAAAACACACACCCACACCCACATATTTCCATCCCTAAGAAAATAAAAGGACACACAGACACCCACACAATCACTCACCAGCAGTCCCAGAATATGGGATCAGCTTTGTACAGACTGGGGAACAGACTTCTTACAGTGGAGTTGGCTGGGTTATATTTTGAATTAAATAGTCACACTGTCCAAGAAACTACAAATGTTTTGTATATTAACTCATTTTTTTTGGAAAGGGTGTTGCTGGAGATCAAACCAAAGGCCTTTATATGGTAAACATATTAAAGCATTGAGCTTAATTCCTACTTTGCATGTTATTCTTTTTATGTATATGAGTGTGCTGCCTGCATGTATGTAAATGCACTTGTGTCATGCAATGCCTGAAGAGGTCAGAAGAGGGTATAGGATCCCCTGGAACGAGAGTTACAAATGGTTGTTAGCTATCACGAGGGTGCTGAGAACCTATGATAGCAGGTCCTCTGTAAGAGTAGCCAGTGCTCTTAACCACTGAGCCATCTCTCCAGCCCCTTCATGTTATTCTTATAGTTTATTTAAAAAGATCAAGATTGTAGGTTGTCCTAAAAAATCTTTCGGGGGCGGGGAGGGAAAGCCAATTTATGTACAAATGTAGTTCTGATTTTTTAAATAAATCTTAAACATTTTTGTCAAACTTTGGAGACTTGTCTCAATGGTACCCTTTCTAAAATTCTCTTATGAAGAGAGCCTGATACAGAAGGTTTTCAAGTGAACAGCTACTGAAATCATGTCACATTGTTCTAATGTAGGATAATTGGGACAGAATAATACAGAATTTGCATCAGTAAATGCCCATTACTACCTTTTCACTAACTGCCATACACTGACAGACACATATAACCACCTCCATGAACATTTTGGAAACAATAACATAAAATCTAAACTCCTGACCCCTGCACTTGGCTATTGGTTAGGAAGGGCAACTTGCACTGCACTTGCTGGATATGGTAACATGAAGAACAACATGATCCAATCCTGGAAATGAGGATTCTGAGATATGGAACCAAGAGAGAGTGGCGGTATTAGCAATCTTGTCAAAGAGAGAGAATTGAACCCTCCCTGATATGGAGGTAGTAATAACTGTGATTTGCCTGATATGGAGGTAGTAATAACTGTGATTTGGCTTAAAGAAAAATCCAGGAAAAAATAAAGCTCTGGAAAAAAGAAAAAAAAAAATCTGAGAAAAGAGAATAGTCTGTAGTAGGTAGATAATGCTGTGTGGACTGAAAAGCAGAAGATAAAGGTAGAACAGAATCCTGAAGAGAAACAAACATTTTATAAGTATAGTGGTGAAAACCCCTATAAGTTCCATATTCCAAAGACTGCCAGGTTCACAGCAACATTTCAATTCCTAGTCCCAATTTTCTGTGCTACATTTTTGTCTCTTAAGGGAAAAAAGGTTTATATTGCCTCATGGTTTCAGTCCATCATGGAGGGGAAGGCATGGCAGAGCAGAGCAGCTCACATTATGGTTACCAAGGAGCAGAGAAATAATGCCTGTGTAAGCAGGCTTTCTTCTCCCCTGCCTTTTCCCTATTTAAACCCTGGGCCTTTGAACGGGTACAGGCCACACTCAGGCCAAGTCTTCCGTACTTAGGCCTACCTATCTGGAAAGGCTTGTATAGGCACACTCAAAGAGTGCATCAGTAATCAAATTTAACCTCTTTTCTTTCTGAGATTTGGTAAGATCAAATGTGATCAGGATGGTATGGCCATGTTCTACCTTGGAACTGAAATGAACTAATCTGTTTACTCCACTGATCCTTTTTTTGGAGATTGGGCCTCTGTATGTAGCCATGGTCAGTCTGGAACTTTATTATGTACACTAGGCTGGCCTCAAACTCACAGAGATTTTCCTGCCTGCCTTATAAGTGCTGGGATTAAACGCATGAACAAACAACAATCATGTCTGGCTTTTTTTTTTTTTTTTTTTTTAAAAAGACAGGGTCTTATGTAGCTATGGCTGGCCTCAAACTTACAGAGAAACATTTGCTTCTGTCTCCTGAGTTCTGGGATTAAAGGAGTGATTCAAAACATCTGGTGAAGTTCACAATTTTATATTAGTACCTCATTTACAAGCAGCACAAAAAACAACAAATGTGTCCTTGAACAACAGTAGACTCTTCAAAAACAAGAATGTTGCTAGGTGTAGTAGCATATACCTTTAGTCCCAGGAGAGGCAGATCTCTGAGACTGAGGTCTATATAGTGAATTCCAGACCAGCTGGAATTCCAGACAGGAAGACTCTCTCTCTAAAAAAAAAAAAAAAGAGGAAAACAAAAACAAACCCCAACAAATACTATGTACTTTAAGGAAGGAAATTTTAACACTTTCTATGGCCGTTTCAAAAGAAAATAATAAATATTAGCTATCAGCTAATCCAAAATATACACACATATATTTTAAACAATGGGGGGAAAACACACTAACAAAACAGAACTAAATTAAAACATGCTTCTATACAAATCTGCAGACTTACTAGGTGTTGAAAGGCTAAGAATGGCCCATTTCTTACTCTCCACATTTAGTAAATGGTTTTTGATGGCAACAGTTTAATTTAATGTAACATTAGTTTACAAAGTTAAGTTCATTTAGTCATATTTCCATTAAAATAACAATTCCATGAATACCATACCAGTCTGGACTTGGTGATTCACCCATTAAGACTCTCAGGAAACTGCCTAGCAGGTGAGCCACAGATTTCAAGTTTTTCATCACAGAGCACTTATTTAATAAGGAAGACTATGAAGCTGTTTTAATTTGTATTATGTAAAGACTGAAAGCACCACTTGAAAATTTCTGAAAAATATATAGATATTAAAAATGCCTTTCAAATAATCTTACCTGATCATAAAGCATATTCTTAGTAAATTTGGAAAAAAAGGCACTTGTGAAATAATCATCTGTAATCATCATTTCCTTGTACTAATGGCTAATCTGTATTTCTATTTTGTTGGATTCTTCTTGCATTACTTAAAAAAGGGATCATGACATCCTGCTTCAGTCTTTTTCCATTAATGCTTCTAAGTCTGATCAACAGAGAATTTTACAAAGCCATGGTAAGGAAGTGTTTAAATAAATTTTTCTTAAAACTTACTTAGATTAGGTATGGTGGCACATGCCTTTGATCCCAGCCCTTGAGGAGGCAGAGGCAGGCAGATCTCTCAATTTGAGGCCAGCCTGATGTATATAATGAGTTTGAGGACAGTCAGGGTGATATACATAGACAAGACAAACAAAAAACAAAACATTTAGACCTAAAGTCTAATAAGGTCTAACATATTAATTTTCATCTAACACCTAAAAGATGAGAAATTAACTCAACTGATCTGTACTGTATTTTAAAGATGAAAGCGTGTGTTGAGAAGCTAAAAAGTCTTTAATATTTTATGATGATGTATGCTAGTCTTGCTAGTAGTATAGAATTCAGTCCAAAATTCATTTATAATTTAGAATATCATGTAATTATCATGGTTTCAAAGGCATAACAAGGTAGTGTTAACAGCTAACACATATGGATTTATTAGACACTAGCACTACTCTAACCACATGAAGTTAACTCATTCAACATTCACAATCTCCTGAAAGAGGAACAATTATCCTCTTTTTCCAGATGAGGAAACAAAGGCACAGAAGGTTCATACCTTGTTCAAAGTCACCAGCTGGTCAATGTGTAACAGGGATCTGCATATAAGATTTACCTTCCTTGGGGACAAGTGTTGAAGAGGAACGAATATTACAGAAATACTCAAATAACCAGGACTGTGACCTTCTTTGATTTTTCTGAGAATTTTAGTTGAAGACTTTTATACTAGTTTAATATACCTAAATTTCTAGACAGACTTACATTCAGGAAAACAGGATTACTGTAAATGAAGTGAGAACCAGCCAGTCAATTGTTCATTTGAATCAATGACTATTTGGGGAGAATAAACTGATTAACCAAAATAGGAATCAGGGTCAAGTACATAGTGCAGAAAGCAGATATATAAACTTAGGGCTAAAAAGCCACCCACTGTGAAGTCTATGCTTCCAACCAATGATGTCCTCATTGTTTTTCCTTGCTATTTAGCATAGTTTGTGACCCGAGTATTTTAAAGCTATACTTCCTTGCCTTATCATGATTACATTTCATAGTATAAAACAATTGGGAAAGGGAGAGAGTTCAACTGAAGATAAATCTCAGGTTTCACACCTACACCTCTGTGTCTTTCATCCTGGGCATTTCCCTTCCAATCTACAGTATTCATCTTGAGGATTCAGGTTTGCCATTTTGCTGCTGAGGTAGCTTTGGCTTAAAACAAACACAATGTTGCCATATTCCAGATGAGTCTATAGAAGAATTTCACGGATGCTGTCTGTCTGTCTTCTCCATAATATCAGCCTTTACTCACTGGGGCCAAGCCAGCTTTAACAAGGACACTTCATAAGCAGGGGGAACTGTTTTGCTTTATGAAGTTTTGATGTTCAGTGAAGCAGTGTGTTTTTTCCCCCCATTTGGAGCTGATTTCCATTCATTTTTTAGCAGGAAAACCCACTGGGTTTGAATCATACTGGGAGGAGATATGAGGAACTTTTAGAAAGGAACCTTTCTAAAACTATCACAACCAAAAGAATCATTTAACATTTCATACTCTGTATGACTGGTACCCCGGGAGGGAAATTTTAATGGTAATAGGGCAGACAGCTAGACTACTTTTTGAAATTATAATGAAATCACTATGCAGTCCCTGTTGGCCTGAAATTTACAGAAATCTGCCGGATTCTCTCTCCCAAGTGCTGGGATTATAAACTTGTGCTACCAGGCTCAGCTCATTACAATAATTTTTAACAACCAAAAATCCAGGAAATAGATAAGAAGCATGTAATTTTGGATTATGCCTTCTAAAGAGCAGAATATTAAAGGCTATAAAAGATTATTAAAGTTTCTATAATACAAGATGACTGTGAGATCTATCCTGCCAAGTTACTATACGCATAAGGAAATTGGAAATACTAAGTGGGAAAACATTCCCTCCATAATATTCTATTTTAAGTACAGATAAGAATCTTACTGTTATTTATGGAAATCAAAAGTCATTGAAAACTTAGTACTGAATGAAATGACAGTCCATTAATTTAATTACAGGCATGCTCCACTTTATGTACAAGTGTTGAATGAATTCCATTCTTTCTTAAAAGAACTATTCCAGCTGCTTGAAGTTTTTTTTTAACTTTTGTTTAAACAAAGCAGTTTCATACTATTGAGTCTGGGCTGTTAAGAGAGGCACCTACAAGTGGCTCTGTGGCTCAAGTCCCTTATCTAATCCAGACAAGAGGAAGAGGGAGTACAAAGTTCTGATGGTGTCAAAATTATAGTCTGAAGACTGCCAAGTATGAGGGAAAAAAAAATCCAATGATCTGGAAAAGAGGTAGAAGGTTGAGGATTAGGAAGGAGAAATAGATTGCTAAAGAAGGAAAATTGCCATTAGGTTAAAGAAGTGCACAAGAGAATTTCTACTATTTAGACGCAATGTATCACCCCCTTAGGACAATGTAAATTATTCTTTCTTCATCAAAAAGTACGTTCAATATACGAGAAAAAGTTTTAAAAAGTCTCCCTGTGACTTATTTAGAAATAACCAGGAAGTTAGAGGAAAATAGGCTTCTTGAGGGAAAGCATCTATTTTGAAAATTGAACAACAGCAATATTAAGTGATTAAAAAAATTAACACCCACATATCAATATGGGTATTTTTTTCACACTATCATACTCTGTTGAAGGACTGCACTGTTGCAATATTATCACACTTCTTCCAGAACTTCCCAGGGAAAGCACTATCGATTCTGAAATTTGAGAGAACTAGGACAATATAAGCTGATGAGTCAGGCACGTCCCTGGAGGATTTCAAATAATATTCTATTTTTAACTCTTTTTCACGTCAACTGAAACAATCCGAAAAGAGAGCAAGAAGCAAGCACAGTGCTTAGCAGAAAGGTGCTGCACAGACTAACATGCTATTTATACTTGATATAGGTGACCTGAACTAGCATTTGTGTTAAAAGAAAGTATCCTTCAAAACACGGGTGAGACATAATCAGATAATAGCACAAACTGAAGAAATGCTTTCATCAGCATAGCCTGCAATCTAAGATTACCTCTCAACAGTATTACTAAAATTTTTCAAGAGTGAACTTATACCAAAGAAGCACTGTGAAGGCAGTTGGTCTTTTTTTAAAGAAGCCATTTTTCTCAATCTAAATTTATTTGTAATTAGATGTCGATAAGGTAATTTAGAAGAATTGTCTTCAGTCTCATACTATTTTGGTGTGCAGGCAAGTTTAACTAAAGCTAGCCCCTCAAGAGACATAGTTGCCAACACAGCCTCTGTTTTGTCAGTCTTTGCTTTCCTACTTTGTGATTGAAATAAACATAAATGAAAAAAAAAATCCCACAGAAGTTAGACCTCTTAATTATTTAAATATCTATCCTATACAACTAAAGGAAACCTGTGGGTACTTACCAGATATATTTGGCTCCAGATTTCAGTGGCGGCAGATTAATGGAGAAGGGAAAAGGGAAATAGGTGGATATGTAGGTATTATACAATGTCTGAATCTGTGCTGGACATACAATACTAAGAAATACTCACAAAATCTGGGAAAAAAATTTAAAAAGTCATGGCCACCACCTAGTAATACAAATTCAAAGTTCCTATTATATGGATCAAAAGTTGTCAGTAAAGAAATGATTAGTTTTGCTAATTTATCAGTATAATTTCAACCTCTTCTCATCATTAGGGCCTATTCTTCCTTGCCTTTTACACAATAGTTATTTCTTCTTTTTCTTTGTACTATTATTAATACTATTTAAGACAGGGTCTCATTTACCAGAACCTGGCCTCAAACTATGTAGCAATAGATGGCAATGAACTTGAGTCCTGGGAGTATAGGCAAGTGATACCATGCCCAATTTATGCAGTGATAGGGATAGAACCCTGGGCTTCATACATGCTAGGCAAGTACTCTACCCACTGATTCATATTCCCTGCTCCCCTCACCACCCAGGTATTTTCAAATCTGTGCCCTATAATACTGCCCATATTCTGCACACCTTAAATCCTATTCATCCTAAGGTGTTCCTTCTACAGTGTAGCTCACCAGTATGTACCACAGACTGCTGGTAATGAAGCTTAATGCATAATCATGTGGTTCTGAGTTACCTGAAAAGTTAAGACTGAACACATAATTCACTATTATTTTTTGAATTTATTAACTGGCTATAAAACCAAAATCATATCCAGTTTCACAGAATTATTTTGCTTCTCACAGGCATGCAGTAATGACATAGTTTGGGGGAAAAATGTGAATAATATTCTTGATAGGGAGTCCAAGCAGCTTCAAATGCATGTCTTTAGTCCATTTTGTGATATGCTTTAATGAATGATATCCCTAAAAAAATGTTTAACACCAGGGAACAAGACATATTTGACATCTACGAGTAAGTCTGGCAAGCTTAAGACAATAAATTTTATTAGATAAGCTGCAAACCAAACTGAATCTGCCATTCAAATCAGCTTTAGAAAAGAAATTAAAGTAATAGCCTTAATGAATTTTTAAAAGGTAAATTATAAGAAGTCAAGGCTGTCATTTAAATTTAAATCCTTATTTCTTAGTATGATGCATGATTAAAAAGCAATTACAATGAATGGAAAATAAAAACAAATATTAGTACCTTAACACAGTATAAAAAAGCAAAAAAAGCAAAGAGGAGTGGAAACCTGAGTAAAAAGAAGCCAGGAAGCAGCTGAAAAAGAGACCGGTTCACTGTGAGAAATATACACCTCTCAGACAGTGCTACGGCCCCGAATCCAACAGCTCAAGAACAAGGCCAATTATTGCAAAATATTAAACATGTATGGTGAAGCTGCAAATTGTTCAAAGAAACAATAAGAATGAAAGCAGCTATGTATCAAAGAGCCAGGGATGATAAACCTAAAATCTCTCCTATAGTTATTATCTACAGGAAAGTTTTCTTCAACTCTTCATTATAGTATTTGGAGTATAATTTATAGTAGCCAAGCTAAATCTTTTATGATAGATAAGAAATATCTATTATTGAAACTGGCAAGTAACAGATCTCTTGAAAATGTTGCTTGCAAGACTATAGTTTAATAGTAAGACACTAAGCTACTGTAAATCAGTTCTTTGACATTCTCCTTTCTAAACTAGAAATGACTCAGAAGAGACAGAGAATCTTGGAATTCCAAGAGTCCACAGAGGCTTCAATTGATAATACAGTAACAGGCCCTAACTTTTCAATCAAGTTAACTGAAAATCTTAATTGATAAGGCTAGCACCTTTTATAAATAACTAAGGGCCATTAGGATTCTGACTTAGGGTTTGCTGCTCTTTCACATACAATGCATTGTCTGGAAAGTTTCATGCAGCCAGGATTTCACTGGTGTGTTTTGATAGGGGCTGAGTCAATTTAATTTTGAATGACACAGTAATTTCACATTCATAACAGATAATGAATATATTCATTTCACAATACTAATACTATTACAATTAGGTTCCTACAACAGAGGGAGGTTCATTGTCAAGATCAATACAAGTATGATCCACTGGCACACACATGGGTAGAAGACTAAAGCATTTTATATGAAAAAAAAAAAAAAAAATCCAAATTGCCTCGGTACTCAGCAAGGAAAAACAACAGGAAAATCCTGTATTTATACTGCCTATACCCTAACTGGTCTTGGAAAAAGTTCTTGACTCAGTTAGGTTTGTTAATGTAAGTTAATATTTCTTTAAATTCATATATAAGCATTTAAGTATTATTTGGACCCCATGAAGAAAATTTGTCCCAGTTTTTCAGTATTAGGTTTTTATTATTTGGCTGAATAATTAGTTCCATATTTTTATGAAAACAAAACAAACCACATCTTGATACTTTGTTGGGTAGTAAGTGTCGTGGTTGATAAGAATGTCAACTTGTGATAAATTAGAATCACCTGAGTAGAAGGTCTCACCTGAGGAATTTTCCTGATTGCTTAATTGATACAGAAGTCTCACAATGTGGGCAGCATGTTCTGGGAGGGCATGGCAGAAGGAATAGACATCTTAACAGTTCTGTTCCTATAAAGAACCCTAATACAATAAAGATGGTTGCCAAGAACCAAAAATGCAAGGGATAAACAAATTTCCCATCTTAATCATGTTGGGATATTGAAATGTAGGGAAAATAAGATAAGAAGAAATAAAGAAGAAACTATGCTTACATATGAAAATGTCAAGTATTGGGGCAGAAATCTATAAACAAAACAAAATAACAAACAGAAATTGTATAATTTCCTAGTTAATTTTGCTTACATTTATACACAAATATAAAGCACACTTTTCTTTGAACCTTGACATAAAATATTTAGCAAACTACAGTCTTTAGATTGTAACTTTTTCATTTTTTTAAAAGATTTATTTGTTTTTTATTTTATATGTATGTTTTGCCTGCAGGTAAGTGTACCATATATATGCAATGCCCAATGCCCAAGCAGAAGAAGGTGTGTCAGATCACCTGGAACTGGAGTTATGGATGAAGTGTTAGGGGCCGTAAGGGTGCTGGGAACTAAGCCCAGGTCCCCTGGAAGAATAGTAAGTGCTCTTTATTGCTCAGCCATCTCTCCAGCCCCTAGATTACAACTTTTTACTTTTTTTAATTTTAAATTTATTTTTATTTTATGTGATGAGCACTATGCCTACATGTACGTAAGTATACTCCTGTTGTGCAGTGCCCAAGGAGGACAGAAGAGGGTTTTGGATCCCTTGGAATCCCAGACATTTGTTAGCCACCATGTGGGTGTTGGGATTTGAACCTGGGTCTTCTGCAAGAACAGTAGTGCTCTTAATCCCTGAACCATCTCTCTAGCCCCTAGATTACAACTTAAAAATAAAGGTTTGACTTCCTATTAATTCTATGAAAAGGTTTAATATAATTACCAACATAATAATTGATACTTGTACTGTTGAACATTTCTTTAAAGGGAATTTTTCCATTATATACTTATAGGTACAACAAAATTATTTTTCATTTCCAGTAAGAATGTTTTAAGGATTAATTTCTCTTTTAATCTTCAAATCGATTGAGATGCAATTAACTTAAGCAGCAAGTTACTAGGAAAATACAGAAAATAAATCTAGACCCAATTTGACTTATTGTTTCTTTCTTTTTTATTATAATTAATGGAAAAGCTCACAAACAAGCAATCATCAATGATAAACATCTATCTGCTACAAAGACATTTCTGCCTCTGTGTAGGCATTTTTAATTGTTTTACATTAAGTAGGAATATGTACATTTGGAGATGTAATTTAAATAGCACTTCAGTCCCAATCTGTGAAAGTTTTGAATTCACTATGTAGACCAGGCTGGCCTCTATCTGCCTGCCTCTTCCTCCCCACTGCTGGGATTAAAAGGTGTGAGACAACATGCATAGCTCAGGACTGTTTATTGTTTTATAAAATCACTGTGATATCAGGGCTGGTGATGTAGCTTAGCAACAGAATGCCTGCCTAGCATAGGCAAAGCTTTGAATTTCATCCTCAACAATGGAGTGAGGGGGAAAAAAAAAGAACCAAAGCAAAAGCCAAACAAATAATGATATGAGCTCAGAAAGGAGGAAAAAATTTAGACACAAACCATATAAGAAGGCAATCATTTTAGCCCTGAGAAAGCTCAGAAAAATAATTTCCTTACTATAATTTTTTAGTTTGATTTTTGAGAGAGGGTGCTAGTATAATGTAGGCAGACCTTGAACCAGTAATCCTAATTTTAACCTCCAGAGTGCTAGGACTATAGTTATGTACTACTAGGCCCAGATAGAAAATAGTTTCTATTAGATGAAAACAACCTTGTATGTGACACTAAATGAGCAGTATCATGACCATTGTTCTTATGTATCCACAAAAAATATTAAAAATTAATAATTTAAATAATAATTTTAAATAATAATTAAAAAAATTATTATTGTGTGATAGATAGTTGGAAGTGGAGTTCAGGGAGGGTGTCATGTGTCACAGCATACATGTGGAGGACAGAGGACAACTTTGTACACCAAGCACCTTTACCTGCTGAGTCATCTTGACGGCCAAGAACAACTTTTGATATCTTTTGAAATAAAAGAATACACCAGTTTATATTGTTTGTCATGGGCTGTATTACTAGGCTTTAGGCAAATCTGACACTAAAAGGCATCACATTTGTGACAGATCAAATTCTAACTTAGCTAAAGAGGTGAGGTGGTACTTAATATCCTTAGGAAGAACATCTGTCACATATACAAAACAGGGATAGTACAGACAACAGAGAAGAGGCTGCATACTAAGAACAAGAAAACTTCAGGGGATAATTGATTAAAGAAATGAAAGTTCCCCTGTAGGACAATGCCAAGTACGATTCTTATTTGGTACAAGAAGCTGTTGAATGACAAGGAACCACTGGAGACTATACCAGCAGAGAGAAGCAAGAGCACTACTATTAGAAAGGCTAGCAAAGAAGAAACCTTCAAGAATTCACATACAACGCTGAGAGCTATAGATTCCTTTGAGTAGGTGGAGGTGAAATGCTTCTATGATGCACACAGTGCATCTCCAACAGTGACAAACAGAAATCTATAATAAAATCTTACTTTAACTCTTCAAATTATGTAACACAGGCTAGATAAAACATCTCATTAAACATTTGCAACAGAAGGACACAAGTGGGTTGGAAGCATAGAGAGAAATGGGTTCAACAGAAACATTTAAGAAAATATTTTTCGTGTGTGGATATGTGTACAAGTGCACATGTATGTACAGGAGCATTTGCAAACCAGAGGTCATTTTTGGGTATCATTCCTCAAGAGCTATTCACATTGTTTCTTGAAACAGGTCTCACTGGCCCTGAACACATCAATTAGGCTAGGGTAGCTGAGCAGCAAGCCTCAGGAATCTGCCTATCCCATCTTGCCAGTGCTATGATTACAAATATAATACTGTGTGCACTGTTTGTTATGTAGTGCCAGGGACTGAAAACAGATGTTTATCTTGCAAAGAAAGCACTTTACCTGTTGAGCCATCTCAACCCTTAAGGCAGTATTTAAAAATGACATCACAGTTGCTGTCACTGAATTCTTGCAGAAAATGTTAAAAAGGGACAAAAGGGAATAACATTGAGTATGATTACTTTTTGTATGTAGAGCATTAAAGTTTGTTTCTTTTTAACCAAATAATTAACAAACAGAAAATGTGTGTAAGAACACAGTTCTTTTAGCAGGCATCTCTGACATTAAAGTATCACCCTTGCAACTAAAGGTTTAATTTTACCAAATTTAGGAGATTTTGTTCTTTGCTTCTAGTTAGCTATCTAGAGACCATCTGGTCTTGCCTCTCTCTGTCATTCCCATGTGGATAAAATCAGGATGCAAAGAGGGCTTCCCACATCAGAGCAGTAAGGACTACGTAACTGCTCATTGCACTACTGGCCTTGTAGAGCCTTTCCATTGGAGCTCCCACCCCTTTATCATTCACATCTATGGAGTTTTCTGCAAAAATGTAAAAAATATATGTTTACTCTTTTAAATTTGAGTGGCTTACACACATGCACATATTTGAGATCCTTGACAGACTGAGTGTTATAGTATCTTAATGTTAAGACTGAAGGTAAGATGAAAGCAAAGTAATGCCCACAGCTGAGAATCATGGCATCAGAATGTGACTCACCTGTCTGCTGTGCAGGTTGTGGCAGTGGTTGGTTTACGTGTGAACTGTAATGGACAGAAGGGACAGGGCGGTACTGAGGCTGGCTGGAGTGATAGTGGCCTGGTGCACAGTAACAGGCTGGCATCTAGGATCATAAGAATTGAGGACAAAAATTAGTTTTGCTTGCAAAATAATTTTCCCCCCTCAGAGTAGTAATTCTGATACCAAACACTGGCAAAAATATTATATTTAAAAAGTGAACTGGGAAAATTAAAAGTTGAGATCTAAGGTATCTTTAAAAAGACATTTACCACTATGCCCACCAATCACACTTAGATTTTAATTTCATTACCATGTTTGTTTCACTTTTTAAAAAAATAAAATAAAATTTTTTCTGTTGAAAGACCACTGAAAATACCTACAGGCTCATGCCAATTTCTTTGTTCTATTTTTCACTGAAAATCCAGTATTCTTTAGTTGGTGTGTATCATTCCTATAAATGTTCATTTTTTGCTATAGGTCTATTAGTCACACATGTATTGCTGAGTATTTAAAAACTTTAATTTATGGTATTTTACTTTGCATAATTCTTGAAACTTACTTTGTAATTATCATTTTGAGACATGTCTTTACTGAAACATATACTAACTCAACTGAACTATTCAACAGCACTAATCTTATAATAAACCAGCTTACGCATTCCTAATGAACTATTTCAATTCTTTAATTTTTTTTCACATTTCTAATACAAATTAAAATGCCAAGATTATCTTGAATTATTTTTTCTTCTAGACACACTCATGTCCATTGTAAAATAATTTCTTTTTCTTTTTTGTTTCTTTTCTTTATCTCTCTTTCTTTTTTTGGCAGGGTCTCACTATGTAGCCCTGGTTGGCCTTGAACTCATAAAAATTCACACTATCTCTGCCTCATGAATGCTGTCATACCTGGCTTAAATTTCTTTTAGATGAATCTGACTTGTTTAAGTGAAGAATATTCTAGTGATGAGGAAGTTTGAGCTAATTTTAGAGGCTGATAAGCTCCCTCAGATTTTTTTTTAAATTAATCCCCTCCCCCCCCAAAAAAGAGTGTATCTGGGGCTAGTAAGATGGTTCTGTGGGTATAGGCACTTATCATCTAGACTGAAGACATGAGTTCCATCCCTGAGACACACATGGCAGATGGAGGAAATTCAGTCTTTGTCCTCTCATTTCCACATGCCTACTGCATAACACATGCTCACACACAAAGAATAAGTGAAAAATTAAAAAAAAATATATATATATATACAGAAATTTTAAAGAGAGTCTAACTCATCTGAAAGCCAACAAAGCAAAAATTTCTATATAGATCTAAGAGTCTACATTAGTTATAAGCTAAAATTGCCCAAGTTTGTGATAGTTTTCCTGTCCTCAAAACTCTGAACATAATATATATGGGCTCTCTTAATTTTTCTTACAGATATCAGCAAGTAACAAGTAAATCCCAAGCTGAGATCTTACTCATTATGGCACTCTTTCAGAAAAGAGAACACTCCAGACTGTGCTACAAACAAGGGGTTGTATGCACTGCAGCTGTATCTTGGTAAATGTGACAGTTAGTCCCATGCCATGGGAAAACTAGAAGCTGATCACATTAAACATGAGAACAAAGAGAGCACAGTTTGATTAGCAAAGATACAGCAAGATACCTGTAAGATTGAAGGCTAGTAAGCTAATGGCTAGTAGACAATCAAGGCCAGCAACTAACCATGCAGAAGTCAGAGATAGACAGAAGGGATGGCTCAACCACTTCTGGCTGATGAGCAGCACATGAACAAGGCATGGTCATCTTGGCTGGACCAGAAGAACATACAGAGTATGTTCATCCCAAGGCTGAAACTATGACATGCCCAAGAATTAAAAAATTGTAATAGACATTACCCCAGTCTTTGTCCAGTTTTTTTTTGGTAAGTCCTATTATTATTATTATTGAGACTTAAAAGCACATGGACAACTGTATGGGGAATACAGAATTCTCTCTGAGGGTTTTTTTCAAGTCCAGCCCTCTGACCAATAAGGGAGGAGGGAGGAGGGGAGTAAGGAGGAACAACATGGCAGCGAGTCCTGGGGATGGGCAGAGATTATATCCAAGTGGGAAGAAAAATGCCATGGCCCCAGGCCCATGCAGAAGGCCAGAACCCAGGAAGCAGCGTTCTAAGTCCCAGCAGTCCCAAGGATCATGTGAGTAGAAGTGAAATGCTGGCTGGGAATGGTCCATGAACAAAGGGCTCTGCGCTGCAAACTAAGAGCCAGACCTTACCAGCGAGCCACTGATAACCAGTAGCTTTGTAAATGCCCTAAATAAATCAATTCTCTACAAAGAGCATTCTCTACTCATTCAGTCAGTTCAAACCTGGAGGGTGGGGTGAGGCTGAAAGCCGGGACCCGCCATGAGAAAATTTATGAAACAACAACTAACTCAACTTTCTTCTCTCTCTTTTGGGAAAATCTCTTCTCCAACTCTTAAGAGTTCTCTTACTTATCCTTCATTTCTCTTTGTGTCTTTAATCAATGACCATTGGTATGCAACACCAAACTTGAAAGCTACTTTTCATGTTGACTTTTGGTAACCTTGAGTTTCTGAAAGTTTGAGTTCTTGGGTCAGATCTTCAGATATGAATCACTAGGACTATCAGGGGTCTTCCCTGACTAGAGCAAGTATGTGTAGAGAGCCTACAGATAAAATCACATGTAAAGATAGAAAAATGTTTTCCTAAAAGTCTGGAAACAAAGCAAGAAATTACATTTTTCAAGGCTTCTATTCTATACCACACTGAAGCTCCTATAGCTAGTGTCACAGGCAAAAAAAATAAAAGGCATATAGACTGGAAACAATTTTATAAGGAGAAATGGTACTGTAGATAGAAAATTCTAAGCAGTCTATAAAACCAACCAACTCATCCAACAACAAAAAAAATCCCCTTCACTTTAATAACTAAGTTAAAAGGTCAAAGGAGGGGCTAGAGATATGTCTCAGTGGTTAAGAACAGTTAAGTCCTCTTGCAGATGACCTGGGTTTGGCTCCCAGCACCTATATGGTGACTTACAACCACCCATTACTTCAGTTCCAGGGAATTTGATGCTCTCCTCTGGCCTCCATAGACACTGCATGTACATAGTGCACTTACATACATATATGCAGGCAAAACACTCATATACACAAAAGTTTAAAATAAAGGCCATAGAAATGCTGATGCAGCTTAATTCATAGGATGTAGGATACTTCTTTAGTAAGTATGTGTAAGGTCACTGGTTGGATCTGACTGATGGTTAACTGGGTATGGTGGGAGACAGCTTGGGAGGTAGAGGCAGGCAGATCTCTGTGAGTTCCAGGCCAGTGGGGCTACAGGGAGACTCTGTCTCAAAAACACCAAAAAAAAAAACAAAAAAAAAAAAAAAAAAAGAATTGAATAAAATGACTTAAAAAAAGGCAAAACAAAAACAAACTAATCTGAATCATACCTAACCACCAACAGGCCCCCTCAAACAAACAAAAAACCTCAAACCCCACAAAGAACTAAAGTTACAGCATACAAATGAGTACCCACGTGAAGGTTTATGTGACAGTGATGTTTCCTAAGGAGACATGAACAAATGTCTTTTCACCCCAGAGAGCACCAATAACAGACCAAAGAAGTGATTCCATCAAGTCAGGCTTAGTGATCCAGTGAGTTTACTGTGGTTACTAACAGGAGCATGGAAGACTAAAAGGTAGCTGTACCACTGAAAATTCCACCTCCAAATGTGTGACAACTTATGAAAGCTGCTGCCCTGGAGCTGCTTGAACAACTTACAGGTAGTTAAATACTATGAAAGGGGAGTCTGCTTCCTTGGCAAATATTACTGTAACCTTAGGGAGGAGCCTTGTGAATAGTCTAAGTTTTACTTATTTCTGAGCCTTTTAAGTTTTTTGTTTACTTCTCCAGTCTTTTCAGGCTCCCTCCTCCCACAGGAAAGAATGTTTTAAGTCAGAAGAAATAGCTAAACAATAGGGAAAGGGAGGAAGTACACAGGATATAAAATCAATATGCCCAAATCACCATTTCTTTTGTAAACAAAAAATGAAACTTAAAAAGAATTCCTTTCATAGCAGCACTTAGGAACATTAAAATCTTAAGGATATACTAAATAAAATGTGTAATGTCTATATAATGAAAACTGAAAAGCACTGCTGAGAAAAATTAAGATCCTAGTAGAGATTTGTTTTTGAACTGGAAAGTTGATTCTGCTATTAATTGTTTAGACTGGTCTATTCTTAAAATGCTATCACTAAAATTTTATGGTTCATTTACATTTATTATGTATTCCTTAAGAAAACAAAACAAAACCATACATCTCAGAGCCAGAGGAAAATTCAAAGGTCACACACTTTAGACATAATTGAATTTTAGCTACCTGTCATGTGCTTGTCCTCTATTTGCTTGAAAATCTTCAGAGGTAACTATGAACTATGCTTATACTCTCATAAATTCTTTCCAAATTAGAGGCTTCCACAAGGGAAAGAGAGAATATGAAAAATCAACACACCTGTGGTGAGGGCTGAGGAAGATACCCCTGCTGCTGGAGCACAGGCTGGCTGACAGAATGCCCAGAGGCAGAGAAGTTGGCAGTGGGGACTGACTGCCCAGGTGGTAGGGGAGGAGGAGGTGGTGGTGGAGGAGGAGGAGGAGGAGGATGTGGTGGGGGTGCCGCTGTCATGATGTAACCAGACTGTTGAGGAGACTGAAGAACAACAGTGGACTGGAACATGGTGGCATGAGGATCAGAACCATCAGCTGATGGCTGGCGGGCAAGACTCATGTGGCTGAACTGAGAACCAAGGTTATCCTGCTGAAAAAGCAGAAATTGTCAGTGAGGTCACTCTTTAGTAGGTCAAACTTACCACTGGAAAGTACTTTATACACACACACACACACATTTTATATACCACAGACACACATGTATTACACACACACACACACACACAGAGACAGGATCTGATATAGCCTAAGCTTGATACAAACTCATTATGTAGAAGAAGATGACTTGGATTTCTGATTCTATTGTCCTTACTTCCTGAGCACTGAGATTACAGGTGTGACCCACAAGGTTCAATTTATGTGGTACTCAGGATCAAACCCAAGACTTCGTGCATGCTAGGCAAACACATGAACAATTGAGCCATCTCTAGTCCTTATATTTTAAACTGAGCTGTAGCAGACTATATATGGACATCATATGTATTTATAACAGATAGGATGTAAGAGAAAAACAGCTTTAAGAAAGTAAGAACTTCAACCAGGCATGGTGGTATATGCCTCTAATCCTAGTACTTGGGAGGCAGAGGCAGGCGGATCTCTGTGAATGAGGCCAGCCTGATATATATATAAAGATATATAAAGTTTGTATATATATATATATGTATAAAGTTCCAGGCCAGGTGGGGCTACATGAAGACGCTGCCTCAATAAGACAAAAACAAAACAAACAAACAAAAATAAGAACTTTAAAGTAGGAAGGCAGAAATACTGCACTGCTTTATTTAAAAAATATTTTAAAAATATATCTCAGATGGAAATTAGAGAAAGATTAGGGTACATTTACTTTTAAAAACTGAAATTAGAGCCGGGCGTGATGGTGCATGCCTTTAATTCCAGCACTTAGGAGGCAGAGACAGAGGCAGGTGGATGGATCTGTGAGATTGAGGCCAGTCTGGTCTACATATCAAGTTCCAGGTCAGCTGTGGCTATAGGGAGACCCTGTCTCAAGAAAACCAAAACCAAAACATTGATCACAAACAAAAAAAAAAAACCCAAATTACATTTATTTACATTAAGATTAAATGTTCATTTGTATGCAAAAGTGAAATTGGAAATTTTTATATTTAACATTTTCTGAAGTTATTTTAAAATACCTCCTGTAAGGTATGCTGTTCTGTATCCCTGACTATCCAACTATATAGTCCTTTTCTTTAGTCTCTCATAAATAATTTGGCCATAAATTCTAAGCATTTCTCAGTCTGTCTCTCAAGGTAGGTAGTAGAAAAATGTAACCCAAGTCAAAGTCTACTGTTTCTAGATTCTTGATCAGAAACCATTGGCACCCAGTCACAACAGGGGCTATGATTTACATACCATTTGAAAAATGTTTCCCTAACTCAGAAATATAAGGACTAACTCTTATTGGTTGATAAAAATACCACTCAAATGACAGGACAAGGATAAAATGGAATGTCCCTGCTCTCAGAGTGACAACATATATTAGACTCAATGGTTTTAAAAGGCGAAAAAAATACTTACTAGATCTAATTACAAAGCATTATGGCCAAATATGCTTACAAGAGGTACTGTATTTACACCACCATTCAGGTCACTTAAAAGAGAATAGTTTTATTCCAATGACAATTTCCCAACTATCTTTGAGCTTTTTTATTATTCTTTTCAGAGTGTTTTCAACCTTTGCAAAACTTATAATTTTTTTTTCTCTCTCTTTCTCTTGTAGGTTGCGAGTGATTTGGAAAATCTTTCAGAGTTGAGGCTGGTAAATAAGGCTACCACAGCTCAAAACAAAAACATTTTCAATAAAACAAGATATTTCCATAAACCACTGAGAAAGGCTTTCAAATAGTTTATAATCTGATATGAAGGACAATGTTGTTATGGGATGGCTAACTGGTATAAACATACAATGTCCCTTGGAAAAGCATACAGGGTATTAGGAAGTTAATTAAAAAAAATTTATCTATTATTTTTATTTTATGTATATATACAATACCCATGGAAGTGAGAACAGGGTATTGGATCCTCTGGAACTGGAGCTAAGGACAATTGTTTACTGCCATGTAGGTGCCTGGGTCCTCTTCAAGAGCAGTCAGTTCTTTGAACTGCTGAGCCATCTCTCCAGCCTCAGAAAGTTAATTTTAAAGGATGGAAATTGATGTTTATTAGAGCCTAATTCATCCTTGGAGTCATGTAGAAAGATACTTTGTTGTTTCAGGGTCATACTGCTTACTATTTGTAGGGGGGACTGAGATCTTACTGAAAACTGTAATTCAGGGCATGCTTTAGATTAATGGTATTAATGTCAGAAATTAAATATCTAGGGATCTTTGAAAACAAAATAAGAATTCCTCTATAGCTGCATGCTACTGAGCAGAGAATAGAAAATATGAATCAAGATGAAATCTGCCATCTCAGGACTGTATAGATCCAATACTGACTCCAGTAAGAGAAGAAATTAAAATAAATGAGGACTAGAATAGCCATCTTGAATATTACTTCATTGAAAAAAAGCAGTAATAATAAGTTTTAAAGTGTCACCATAATAAGCTGTTTTAATCACTGTCTTATGAAAAAGGGCAAATATAGATTACAAATCACTTCTGTTACATGTGTACTCGCCTTTAAGAAAAATTGAAAAGCATATATTACATTGATCACAGTCTGAAGCATTCATCACACACTGCCCACGGTAACAATGAGGAGCTGAAAAGAGATATAGTACCGAGGAGTACTGCTGGGTGGGTGAGACTGGCAGGAGCGGGGATGGGTAGGGGGCTGGAGAGCACTGAACAGGCTGAGAAGAGGACTGCAGAGGACCAACAGGCTAGGAATAACAGGTGGGCAAACAGTTAATGTCAGAAGAAAACATTACAATAATCACTTAGCATGGAAATTTACAACTTTGGGTCAACAGCTCGAACATTTATAGTCATTTAAAATACAAGAGAATCGACAACAACAATACCAAATGAAGAAACACTACACAGTAAGAACACAATTATTCCTAAGTTGATTTTAAAAGTACTCGTTTTTAAAAGATTAAAGGAAACACCTAATACAGCCATTTCAAACCCTTGGGTTATTTCTGTAAAAACAAAACCTCTTACCCTTATTTTTTCATGATTTCTATGAAGGGAATGTCCTGTTTGTATTGCTCTATAATACTAAATTATAAATGAAAAAAGCTTCACTTTTTCTTAATAAGAACTTATATGGTAGTTACACCAAATTCTATTTGATAAAGCTCCTAACATTTACCTATTTTGTGAGAAAAATGAAATAAAAAGAATGGAAAAAAAGAATACCTCAAGAAAAAAAATACCTATTTTCATACATACAAACACCTGAACACACAGAAAAGAATAATTTCAAAATGCAAAATGAATGTAGGAAAGCTGCTTACAATTACTTGCTCTTTAACCATAAAATCAGTACAATAATTTCTAAAAATATGGAAAGTTTAGATGAGCTTAGAAATCAGAAAACAAAACAAAAAACCTAAACTAACAAAACTAGATTAAAAAGTACTAAAAAAGGAAAAGCTGGGTTAGAAAGATGGCTCAATGGTTAAGAGCACTTGCTGCTCTTCCACAAGACAAGAGTTCTGTTCCCAGAACCCATATGGTGGCTAGTAACCTTCATAATTCCAGTTCCAGAGGATCCGACAGCTCTCTTCTGGCCTCTGAGCACTGCACTCACATGCAGGCAAAACACTCACACACATACAATCTAATAAAAAGTAAAAGTTGAACAATCTGTAGCCTGTGGTCCCTGATAAATCCTCTCAGCTAAAGAATTAGCTAGTCAGGACAGCTTGGACTATGTCAGTGAAGTACAGTGGCTGGAACTCCTAAAAACAGGCTATGCAATGCAGTAAGTCATACAAAATAAGATATACCCTTCTCTCAGACAATCTAACCCATGTGTCAGATGAATAAAAAACTTAGATCAGTTGGGGAATGGAAGGAATACTGTGAGCACTTAAGGCATGAATGAAAAATGAAAGAGAGCTGTGTGTGGTCTAGAAAACTGGCTGATCAAAGCAAAACTCTCCCACCACTCTCACAAGGAGTCTCAGCACTCTTTTTTCCTTCTTGAATGGCACCTGGCTGCAAAACAGTATCTGTAAAGTGACTGGTGTCATGGTTTATGTTCAGGAAATGTAGCCCTTTTAAAGGTTTTGGAATTCAAAGTTTCAAGTGTTTGATTAGTGAAATTCCATCAATCAATTATCTCCCAATGTAGAAAAGATAGCCACTGAGTTTTTTGCTTGTGTGATGATTTACCTGAGATGTTTTTAAAAAGTGCAAGGAAAATCAGTAATAGAGTTTGGTGCATATTTCAAGACTTAAAATTATAGCATTAAGCCATCTGTTTCCAAACTACACTGGCTATACATTCATTTAGGATGGTCTTAGAACTACACTAGACAAAATTATTTCTACACTTGATCTCTACCAAAAGGCCGGAGTTATTTCAAAGAAACAATCTGAGACCTAAAACCAAAAATAAATCCTTGAAGTTTCTTAAAGCCTCAGTACTAACATTATTTTCATCAAATTAAATAAAAATGAAAGTTAATCCTCTAAAGTTCTTGAGGAAATACAGAGCAATATAAAAACACTTACATGAAAACAAAATAAAGAAGAAACTCTCTGGGAGAAAGTTGCATAAAGCAAGGCAATGGAAGGAATTTTATGTAGTCTTGGGGTTGTTAGAAGATGTGGGAATCTTGGAAGAGTTTTACATAATCTCCTCTGTTTATAAGGACATTTTTGTACTGTCTTCGAAATACCTAGAGAAAACTTTAAGACCCACTTCAGAAATCAAGGGAAAGCGAAGAAACTGCCTTGTTCAGGAGTGTTAATGACCTTCTCACTATTTAATAATATAACTAAACTGCTTATATGTTTTTCATCCTACAAAATACCATTATACAAATGATATCACTTATGAGAAGATTGGATGAAATTTCTCCAGTTCATTAGCCCTACATATGCAAAAGGAGGTAAGCTCATAATCATGGGTATGTGCACCTGTGATGAAAATTGGATGAAATTTCTCTTCGTATCATTGTATTTCTCCTAGGGGAAATTACACCATCTAGACTCAGTAGTGGAAGTCTGGTGAAAGTCTTGAAGAAAAAGAGGTATGAATGAATGTCTAAACTATCTTTCATGTGCTATATAATCTTTAAAACTTGGGTTAAAAATAGGGATTATATCGATATAATCAAGGTCTCCAAAGATGGACAACACATTAGGGGACAAGAAGACAATGTACATGTGTATAAAGACTAAACAGTAATATAAATTCAAGGTAATACTAAGACTATTTTTAAGAATTCAACTCTCATGGGGCCAGTAAGGTGCCCGACAACTCGAATTCCACCTCTAGGATCCAAATGATGGAAATAAAGAATCAACTCCTTCAAGTTGATCTTTGACCACTATACATGCTGTGGCATATGCGCCTGTGCACCTTTACACAGACACACACAATCAGATACACACACACGCATACATGTGCAAATAAGTAAAATAAAGAAAAGAATTATTCAACTCTCAGAATCTCTCTCTCAAGGTAGATAGAAGAGTACTCTGCAGGGCATGAGCAACCCACTTCACATTTCTTCTGTTTGATCTAAGAACTCTTAATAACTTGTTTTGTTTAATAGGCAAATGGCAAATGAACAGTCTTTGTTTTTCATTGACCTCTTGTCTACTTTTTGTTGTAAAATAGGGATAGAATATTTATGTTAGGTTCGATAAAACCATTCACTTCTTTCTAGTTTATTTTCCATATTTAGTAGTTGACAGTGCTTGAAGTTAATCTTTTCTTCAGGGGACTGCTAAGTAGGACACCACTGGGGGCAGAATACCTAAGGTCTAAGGGCTAGACTCAGTCATTAGCCCTACATATGCAAAGGGAGGTAAGCTTAGCATCTCATAATCATGGATATGTGCACCTGTGAGAAAATGTGATTGGCTGCTGGCTGCTGAGGTGGTGGAGGTGGTAGAGGTGGCTGTGGAGGTCCAGGCACTTGGGTTCGAACTGGCTGTTGAGTCATAGGAGGATTGTATACAACTGGACTCCCATCTGGGTTTATGAAGGGTTGACCTAAAAAGTTGAAAAAGGAGGAAAAACTCAATGTATAAAAGAGACTGAAAATAAAATACTCACTAATAATTTATAAAACATGTCCACAAATCCCTTATCCACAATACTACAACAATCATTAAAAAAAAAAAAAAAAAAAAGATTTTCTTAGCTTGGAAAACACTGATTTAAAATGAGGCGATTAACAGTTCTTATTTTTTACATTTTGAGTAAATATTAAAATGTTTACTGCTCCTTTTCTTTGAGACAAGGCGGTGTTTAGGATCCTACTGAGCTTATTGTAAAATCAAAGTATTTTCTAAAAAGTTGTGAATTCTGAATCTCATCCGGGCATCCAGTTACAGGACTGTGGTTTTAATGCTATAAACAAACAAATAAAAAGAACCAACAACATTCAGAGACCCAATACCCCCACCTCTGTCTAGGTTCACCACCACTCTTAGAGCTAGAACCTATTTCAGTTCATGTACAAAATGCTTAATTTTAGGATACCAAGAAATTATCCAAGTCTTTACCACAGCGTGGAAAATTTAGCTCATAGTCCACACCAAAAGAATACAGGATAAAATATAAATGAGTGGCAGCTTCAAACTTCCATGATTTCAGAATTCAATGGCAGTAGATCATGAATAGCCAATATATAATAAATTTCCTTGCTTGTAAACGGGACTTTCCCTACCTAACAGGGTCATTATAAAGGTTATAAAGTATTTAAAGTATCAAATACAGCAAATGGGTCAAAGCAAATGTTCTATAGATAATGTCAAGGATTAACAACATTTATTGTCAACATTAATTTATAACTACCCATTTCCATCTTTTTAGCTTTTCCAGAGTAGAAAACAGTTACCATATTCTCAAGAGCATTACAGAATCTCCCCCACCCCGATAAAAAAATGCATATTATTTGTTACATAATAAAATTGCTGTATCACAAAGTTCTATCAAAGGTAATTATTTCACTTCTATGGAATGACTTATTAAATTATAGTGAGGCCATTATTCAGCCTATCCTTAACAGATGTCACACGGGGAAAATTGCTTTCAAGAATTAATAAATCTTTTAACATTTTGTAACATAAATATTTCTATTACAGTTTTCAGGAATATGATAATTAGTTATCAAAATCAAAAAGCTTTTAACACATTCACATTTAAATAATAGATCTTTAAAAAGTACTTAATGCTGGACATGGTGATAGATGCCTTTAATCCTAGCACTTGGGAAGCAGAGGTAGGTGTATCCCTATGAGTTTGAGGCCAGTTTGGTCTACACAGCAAGTTCCAGCTGGTCAGTGAAATCCATTCTCAAATAAAATAAACTACCTTACTATTCAGTTATTTCCAGCTATCACAACTTAAATAAACTCTTTCTCTGGTTACTTACCGGTTTGTGGGTTGATCAGAATACTGCCAGGTGGTATGCCAGCTGCTTCCAAGGGAAGCAAAAGGAAGCTAGTACTAGGAGATGTGACTTGCCCATTGAGGCCTCCATCAAAGGAGAGAGAACTGTGAGTGCTGGCAGTTGGGTAAACGACAGGTGCGCCATGAGAAGACTGGCTGAGAGATGAACCTGGAAGAGGCTGCTGGGTGTGAGAAAGAGAGCCCGTAGAGGACCCTACGCTACCTGAAGACTCAGAACCTAGGACAGGAATAATGAAAAACATGGAAGTTTTTAATAGTTACATAAAAGCAGTCCTAAAAAACATAATGATACAATGTACATTATATAACATGCAGTTACTAGTTACCACATAATAGCAAGAGCTATTATGATTTACTATCTAGGGTTTTCGGTTTTTATTGTTTGCTTATCCTCCCAAACACAAACATATATTTACGTAATACAGCAAACAACAGCACAGAAGTCAGAAGAGTCATGGCCAAAGCATGCAATTTAGCACGTTTACAGTAACACCAGCCACAAGCAGCCAAGAAGCATGGTACCAACACTCTCAACAGGACAAAGTTATACACATTTTACCTTTTAGATTAACACTTAGGAATAGACAGATTACAATTTCCCCAGGAAAATGAATTAGCACAGCCAAATGCCCAAAACCTCTCATATCAGAAACCCTTATCTATAAGAACACAGAAAGATTAAAGATAGTGTAGGAAACAGCAGAAAAAAAAAAAATTCTTTAAGAGAAGCAATTGTCAAGTTTCACTGCAGAATTTTATCTCAGTTAACAATAAACATATTTCTATAATGTAAACTCAACTGCCATTTTTTTATCCAATGACAGAAATAGTCTGAAAAATATTTCAAATACCCTTACATTATAGCCCTAGCTTAAAATCGATTTCTCATCAAACTTACAAACAGATTTGATGATTGAGTTTTGACTATTTTAAGCCTATAATCAATTTCATTTTCCGTTTCACAAAGATTCAAAGTATCACTGACTTTTAAACATAATGACTGAAAGGGAACAAAGAGATAATGAAATACACAAACAGATTCAGATAGCACTTTTAGTTAATTAGGTTTTGAATAGGGGAGTTGACTCTGGGATAGAGTCTTCAATGAATGCAATGAAGCTTTCTAAATGAAAGCTTCTAGTTGAAGTTTCATTAAAAGGATACTTGACAAGAACTCAATTTACCCTAAGAATGAAAAAAAAAATTTTTCCCCTATCAAAAGGATTAAATAATATTTACCTTTGTCTTTGAGGATAAAATAGCACAATTCTTTTTTAAAAAACTATTAAAAATTTTTTATGTACGTGCTATGTCCATATGTATGTAAGTGCACCCATGTCATACAGTGCCTGTGGAGGCCTGAGGAGGGCGTCAGATCCCCTGGAACTGGAGTTACAGATGGTTGTTAGCTGCCATGTGGGTGCTGGGATTCAAACCTCGGTTCTCTTCAAGAGCAGTCAATGCTCTTAACCACTAAGCCATAACTCCAGCCCCCAAATAGTACAATTCTTTTTAAAATTTATTTTTATTGTTTGTAGTGTGTGTGCGTGCATGTGTGTATGTGTGTGTGTATGAGTGCAAGTACAGATGGTGGTGAGACAACAACTTTCGAGAGTCAGTTCTCTTCTTCCAACATGGAATCTGATCTTAGGCTATCAGGTTTGCACAGTAAGTGCATTGACTGGCTGAGTAACTTTGTTGGCTGTCAGCCTTTCTTAAAATGTTTTAACTTGGCATTGCCTAAATGATTTTTTTCATGCTTGTGAAATAGTTTTGTTCTGTTATGATCAAGTAACAAATTTTCAAAAAAATGCATATATAAGATATAAACAGGTCTTAAAAATATTCATAAAATGTGCTTATCAATATCTTATAGCCACTAACACTTTTCAATAGATCTAAATTTTAAGTTAATAATGTGTCACTTTCAATACATAGATAATAGCAATTTAGAACATAGACTATAATCAGGTATTAAAAGTACTGTTACCTTGATATTCTTTTCAAGTATACTTGTACAACACTGTATGACTAACCTAATCCAAACAGGATAGGGAGAAAAAGCCATTTCTGACTTTCATGTTCATTTTGAGATAAAAAATACAAATCCACAAAAGTCCTAAAAGATACCTGAGAGTCTTTAGTTATCTAGTCAGTTAAGGAAATGAAGAGAAAATGTTATGACCCCCTTTATCTGAAGTGAAGTATAAAGTAGTTAATAAAATAAACAGATTATTTAAAAATTTCATTTATAATAATGTAGCATATTAATTTTTCTTTGGTTTTTAATTCCTCAAAAATTTCTTAGCAATCTTATTCATGTTTTTAAAAGGAAAAAAAAATCATAAATAAACGCAATCAATATTTGATAGTGTGAAAAGCAATCAATCCAGGTGAGAAGCCATGCTTTCTACTATAAATAAGCAATGAAGGATTTCCAATCACCTCTAGGCACTCAAGCAAGAGGTGTATCACTGAACCACCATATTTAGGTTTCTATCACAACAGACAAGAAGTTTTTCTTTTAGATTGCAAATTTTCCTTGAGGACAAAATGAATCCGAATGTCAAAACAGTCATCTCTCCTTATGTACTCTGAAGGTAACTAGTGAGCTGCAGTTAACTTTGTATTTCAGCACAATTAGAAGAACCCTGTGATGAAGAGCTAGTATACAGGCAAAGTAGTGTTAAGACTACAAAGTTCTAAGTAGATATTTGTACCTGTTTTTGAAAGCCTGCCTATGCTTTTGCTGCTTCCAGAACTATCACCTCTTGTTAGGACTGAGATGCCGCTAAAGCTGCTGGCTTTGGTTACAGCAGGTTTTAGGTTCCGGAGGGAACTGTCTGAATCTGTGCTGCTCCAGGGTCGTGGCTCTGAATATTTCAATTCATTCTCAGTGCTGCTCTGGTGGCTGTTTGTTGATCTCCCTGAAGCATCTTTATTAACTCTGTAATTTAGAAATAAATCTTTGAAAAGCCAATAGGGGGAAAAAGGAAAAAGTAAAGAGAAAAAAAAATGCTTTAATTTTTTAATAGTTCTGGAAAACATGCTTCCAATACCTAAATATCTGGCGCCTCTGCTGGGTACTACTAGCATCCTCATCTTGGATTCTGTTGGCATTTTAAGGAGACATTTTAATTTTTATTAGCATCAGCAAGATAGTAACCAAAACAGATTTTAAAGATTCTCTTACCTTTTGTCAATAATATAGTTCTCTTGGGAACACAGGGACTGGAAAGGAAGGAGATTAAAAAAAAAAAACTGAGCTTTTGTCAAATACATGTCATCTATATACCATCAGTGTACCATCAACAACAAGAACTATTTCCATTAATTTAAAAAAGTATTTCCCCTACTCCCAAATAGTTCAAATAAATAATGGAAATTTTGAGGGCTGGGGACACTATGATTACATTTAATAGAAATATATCTTGGAAGCCACTCATCCGGTGGTCTAAATTAATTTGAAATTTACATATTCTTTAAATGAAAAATTCATTTGATCAACCATACATTCAAAGTCTACAGATTCTATCTCATTTACAAATATTTTAACAATTATTTGATTAGTGATGATTAAAAGCTGATGAATAGCTGGTGACAGATGGTTCAGAGGGTAGAGGCACTTGCTGATAAGCCTGAAGACCTGACTTTGATCTTTAGGACCTTCATGGTGGAAAGAACCAACTCCTGAAAGTTGGTCTCTGACCTTCACTTGAAAGCTATGACACACATGCACACATGTACATAGACACAGAAACAGACATACTTTAACACAGGGAATATTTCTATCTGTACCCATTACATGAAGGTACAGCAGAGAATACACAAAGTCCTTCAAAGGCTTACAGTTAAAGTCTTCCATGTCTGTTATTCTAAGCCACGCAGTTGTCAATTCTGCTTGTATTACTCCAGTCTTCTAAAGAGTTTTCAATCTACTAAATCTTACCCTTTTAATTTACTTTATACGACAGAAGCCAGAATAAGTTCTCTAAATATCATTTGGGTCATAACTCACTCTTCCGTTTTTCATGGCTCCTTTCTATATCAGCCAAAGAGATCAGTAAATATGGGTAACCACTTGTTTCTGCAAATAAGTTTTCCTGGAACATGGCCCTTTTTTTTTTTTTTGAGGCAGGGTCTTACCATGTAGCCGAGTCTGACCTCAAATTCAGAGATCCAACTGCCTCTGCCTCCCCAGTTCTGGTGTATACGGTGATACACCACCCACGGTAGGTATTTATGCACTATTTATGATGGTTTTCAAACTAGAGTCAGATTTAAGTAGATGCCAAATGTGTGGCTCAAGAAGCCTAAAACATTGTTTATATGGCCTTTTACAGAAACAAAACAAACTCACACATCAAAAGTTTAACTACCTTAACAAACTTTTAGAGTCAAGCCACCAGGTTTCTGAGTAAATTTTCTCCACTCTAATGTTTTTCTTTCTTGTGACATCAGCTAGATTATGATCTGGCCAATCTAAATCTTTCAACGTCACATTTCAAGCTCTTCCTTCCCTATGGGTCTCTGCAAATACCGATTTTCTACTTGGACTCTTTCTTCACTTTGGTAGATCTCTCAGAAGCTCACTCTTCCATTCCTTCCCTAGTTCTGCTTTGTGCAGTTTCTCTGCTGTGCCCCCTATTAAACACCTTCATGTGTCTCTGTAATTCACATACCATATTATTACTATAAAGCTATCAATGGCAGAGACCTCATCTAGCTTATAAATTATTGAGAGACAATATTTGGTATAGTAGGTAGGCTTTGGGTTCAGCAGACATGGGTTAAAAACCTTAATCTGGCTGGGTGTGGTGGTGCATACCTTCAACATGGTCTACATAGTGAGTTCTAGGCCAACTAGGCCTACAGGGAGACCCTGTCTCAAAAAGGACCAAATAAATAAATGTAGTAAAATAAATAAAAATAAATTCCTACTTCACTATTTTATAGGTGTATATATTCTGATTACTTTGCTTAGCTTACTATTGTCTTAGTTAGTTTCTTTATCTGTAAAATAAAAATAAATGGCAATACTGACAATATAGGTTGTTAAGGGGATAAATTATAATTATCCATGTATATGCTCTTTACAGGTTAGCATAATAGTTACTCTGTATGCTCAGTATTACTTTTTAAATGTTATAAATTCTTAACTGATGGTCTAAACTGTGCTATTATTTTGTTTTGCTTTTTTCAAAGATAACATTTCTATCTGTGCTAGCAGAATCATTCATCAGACAGACAGACAGACAGACACACACACACACGATCTATATCTTTGAGGACTACCAACTACTGCAAAGATCAGGGGTCTACCAAATGTTGGTAAAACTGAATCTAGTAGAAAATGAGGGGCTGGAGACATGGTTCAGTGATTAAGAGCACTGGCTGCTCTTGTAGGACCCAGGTTTGAGTCTCAGTCACCCACATGGAGGCTAACAATTGTCTGTGACTCCAGTTACAGGAAAATCCAACACCTTCTTCTGACCTCCACACACACTGCACAACACAAATGCATTTATATGCAGGCAATACACTCATACTCATAAAATAAAAAGTAACTGTTAAAAAAAAAAATAGAAAATTACTATTAATCTAAAGCACCAACTAAATTATTTTATAAGACACAGTTATTTCTTAAGGTAAATCTACTACAAATAGGTATTAGAGCATATGATATAAGGACAGTTATAAATATCCTAAAAACCTCAAGTCTGTCACAAGCTCAAAAAACCATTATCCTATTGATTCTTGTAGTCTACCTGTATCGAATTTTCGTAAAATTTCACATTACTGTTGCAACAGTACTGTTGCAATGCAATTATCAAATTTATTAACATGAACAAGACACCTCAATATTTTTAAAAGCTGACCTTATGTGTAACCAACATGTTTAAAATTATTACGATTGATAGATTAAAGGGAAACTAGAATGTACTCCAACATGAAGTCCTAAGTGTGTGTTTGTACATACATCTTGGGAAAATATTCGGTCTCTAGCTCTCTGGTACTCTTCTTCTCTCTCTTCTATAGATTTGCTTCTTCTGTCATCTTTTAAACGTATTCTCATCTAAGGAAATGAAAACAATGGCTTCTTAAGAAAATGGACTATTGTATAATTAAGGCTTGCACTTGAAAGAATACTGCACATTCTATAGATTACCTGGTTATCATCTTTGTCAAAGCTAGAGTTATCTCTCTTAAGAATGTATCGTTTCTGAAAGTCTTCACCTCTGTCATCCTTAATATGTTCATTAAATTTCTGATCAGGTCTGAAACAAACAAGACAAAGAAATAAAAACTTTAATGTGTAATATTTACAAAAAGGTAAAATACAATATTGCATGAACAGTAAAAGTTATACTCCTATTTATCAATGCTGATAAGAGATAGTTGTGCTATCTCATTTCATCATCATAATAACATCATGGGGAAACACTATTCTACAGGATGATAGTCCAGAGGCCCATTAAAAACAGCATAGGATCTGGATTCTTTACTATCACTAGTACTAGTCTTAGGACTTGCCTAAGTACTTAACCTTTTTCTTCTCATGTCCTCATCTGGAACAAGGGAATTATATAATGTATTTACCTCACAGTATTGTTCAGAAGTACAATGAAATAGCACAGCGAGAGCACCCAGCAGAACCTGCTGTTATTCTGAACATAGAGGAAACTGAGCTACAAACGGCTAAATCAACTTACCCTTTGTAAGCACATGACTAAGCCATAGATGGAGCTAGAGCTCAAAGACCTACAGCCTGATATCCTGACTGCATTTCTTGAACTAAGATGAAGGTACAGCACTGTATCATATAATACAGTAGCTAGTTTTATGTCATACAAAAGAAATTATTGGATTGAGTTAGTTAAACATGTAAAAGACTCCAAAGTAATGATTATGAAGTTTAGCAACATATTTTGTAGCAACTTTTTTTTCAAATTAGAAATGCTACAAGTTCCACTGTGACCTAGAAGACAGATAGAGGATTGTAGCTCCTGGAAGAAAATCACAATTTTATGAAATCTGACCTCCTCAAGTATATTCTCAGCTTCAATAAGTTAATTTAATCAATATTCTGTGACTTAATATTAATTTACTAAATACACTAAAATTATTCTTATGAAATATAATACATGACATATCATTTCATAAGTCTAAAGAAAATCAAATTGATTCCTAATAGTTTCCTTTATATTTACAAATACACACACACACAGTTACATACATATATTATATAGGCATATGAGGATACCGCAAATCAAATTTTAACCATAAATCCAAGCAATGACATTTTCAACGAACTAAGATCAGTTATTTCATTATACAGGACCCAAGTAACAGTGAGGAGTATTTGTTTCAAGCTAGTTAATTTTTAATAGAGTACTGAAGCTGACTATTGTTAAGTATATAAAAGGAAATTTAAAGATGAGAATTAACTAAGCAAGATAAAGAAATCTCTATTGTAAAATAATGAGTGAAACAGAGAGCAGATATCCACAAGAAGTTACAACAAAGTAAAGGAGAAGTTAAGAGCATAAAACTTCAGGACCAAAATGATGAGAAGTTTGTTTTTTCTGGGGTTTGAAGTTATCTGTTTAGTTCTGACCATGGCAGTATGCTTTTTATATCAAGGGATTGCTTCATTTACTTTTATTATCTATAGTTATAGCTATGCAAAGTTGCATGTTCTTATTAAAAGAATCTGTAATTGAGTGAGAGACTATAATTCCAAAGTGAATGCTAAGGTTTAACCAAGGCCCTGGCAACTTTTCTAAGAGCAGCTGGAGTCCCACACAAAATAGTATTGGCAGGCATTTCAGCTAACCTTAAGACTGTCTTACCTCTTTCTTTTATAGATGCCTGAATTTACTGCCCTGCAATCGCCAACTTCCCGCTCCATTGAGACACCCCAGTGGACACCCGGTTGTTGACATCCACAACACCACTGGTTCAAGGCTGGAGCGGGTAATCTCCCTATGAGGAAAAGGTAAGTTTGTTTTTATTCAATGTGGAGCAGATCTCTAAGGTTTTCTGATTTAAAACCTTCTTTATAACCCAGAAGATATAAAATAAAAATACAGTGTAACTTCAATGATCCGAAATGCTTAAGTTATGATTACATTAACCCATATTTCATAAATATCTCTGCTTAACTAAATTTTTTATTACCTTGATAAACAGAACCCTAAAGCTTTCTGACATCATTCATAGAATTCAAATAACTGAGGTTACACTGTATTGAAAACCTTAGAGAGTTATCAGTCAAAATGTTAGTCAAAATGCCTGCTAATGTTCATGTGTTTGGGTATCCAGCAGCTCTGAGCAATGTTGAAAGGTACTGGTTAAAGCAGTTATAGTTCAATTCACTTTGACTTCCATTCATCTTAATAGTTACCATCCTATTTTAGTTATATGTAATTAACTGGGAAAAGATTAATTGGCAAAAGATGTTTTCAAAGACTAAGGGACAGATATGAAAATAAGGTCAGATTTATATTTTTAACAATCTCCAGAGAAAGGATTTCCTCTCTAGGGCACCTACTTTTATTAATTTTCGTTGTCGGAATAGCCACTTAAAATATTAAGCATAACTATTTAGTTGACAAAGCCTGGTGAAATGGAAGCACCCCCGTTTTGCTTCAGCAAGCAATACAGCAGCTATCAGGGCAAACATAAATGAATGGTTCATTTCTCTGACCTGAAAAAAGGCAGAAATATAATGGACTGAAGAACATCGTGCATGGCACCTGAGACTGACTGCTACTCATTACTCAGTAAATTCCTTTCCAACATAAATGAAAATGATACAGAGAATCCTTATGAGCCTTATATGGTGACACAGACCTATAATCTTTATGCTTGGGAGGTTGAGGTTAGAGAACGTTAAAAAAAAAAAAAAATGTTCAGGGGACTGAGTGAAGGGCCTTGAGCATTTCTAAGCAAGTGCTACACAACTGAGCTTTATGTCTACCCTTTTAAAGCTCCTCCTAACCGTTTAGAAATTTTCCTCAATAGATTAGATAAAGTTCAGGAGAGAAAGACAGTAATACAGAAGATACTATACTAACCAAGAGTTCCAGTTTCTTCAGATGTAGGGGAGAAAAAGGAAAAACAAAACATACAACAACATAAACGAAATTTTGGAAAGGACAGTAAAGTGGTAGACTAAATGTGAGGTTGTCAAAAAATATGTTTAAAAAAAAAAAAAATTTACACAAATTTGCCAGAAGCTGGCAATGGCTACCTAAAATAATTTTTAAAAATCCATTAAGAGTAGTTGTCAAACATGCAGATACTATGTCCTCTGAGTTGTTTTTGTTTTCCTCCAAACAGTTCTCATTCAACTTCTTTATCTGAGTCCAGGTTTCCGTTTTGTTTCTAGTGAGCTGAAAGTACTTTTGTTGCTCCATCACACAAGGTTATCATGAAGCTTATTGCAGATAACAGGTGCTGTAAGAAGGCAAGTATTAGTACACAGACACATAATGTGACGTACATCTCTGGAAACTCACATTCTTGTGTTGCTAGTTTTGTTAACTATGACAGACTTTCCACTCTGATCAACATTGTGGTCTAATCCAAAGTAGGCAGCCACTCTGTGTAACAGCATTCTGTGGTAAGATGTCATTGGGGGAAACTTCTTACGTGGAGACCTAGAAGAAGAATAATCAATTTAGTAAGTCAAGGAAAACTGTGATGAGAATTTCTTTTCTTTTTCAATGTCAGGACTTACTCATTATTACCAATGAAATCTAAAATTTCTTGTTCCAATTTCAGCAGCATCATTCTGTCCCTGAAAGAAAGTATGGAAACTCTTACATGTAAAACTTAACATTGAAATAATCACAAATGTTAACAGGTTATAAGTTTATAGAGCTAGTATCTTGCCTAAAAACTATACATTCAGAGCTATCACAAGCTTGATGCTAGAGTATTTATAAGCTTTCTTTAAAAAAGAAAGGTTTTAAGAGAATATAAGAATTTTTTTTAGTTTAACTTTTTACTATAAAGCAAGTTTCTCACATACACTAATGTGTACAGAACAGTATTATATACTAGGAGTCTAACATTGTTATGCTGAGCTCCATAGAAACCATACTCAAAAGAAAATACAATGCTATTAATAGTAACAGGGATACTCTTATGGCAATCCAGTGCTCTTATTTGAATAGGGCTCTAGCAGAAGAGCATGAACTCTATTACTAAATCCATTTCAGGAAAGAACTTTCCAATTCATTCTGTAAGCTACTACTATATATTTTTAAAATTTCAAAGACATTTAACATCTAAAATGAATTCACAGTCAGGTGAATCTAAGGCATGTGAACCTTTAGGTCACTAGGGTCCTGTTCAGTACACTCAGGTTGTAACAAATCAATGTAATCACTCCCCTTAGTTTTTATACACTAAGAACACTAAGAATGGCTCTAGACCTTTCTCTGTTCACTGCAGATTTCACATTCATATGGAAAAAACAAAACAAAACCCCTCACAGAATCTCAGAGATAGAATTAGCTTTATAGTTTGTTTTCCAAAGTTTATAGTTCAAAAAGGCCTAAGGGACAACAATTCTCTAAAATAAACACCATATAGTAGAACCTTCTCAATTTTAACATAGGAGTTGGTAGCCTCTGCTTGAGTTACCTCAAAGTCTGTGTGTATATATCAATACTGAATTTAATCTTCCCTGTGCACAGCAAAAGAAGTCTTACAAAACTGAGCAATACCCTCCACTCTGATTTTATTCAGCAAAAACTTAACTGCATATTTTATGACAGGTAAAAATAATTCAAGAGAAAACTATGTCTACTTCCTGATTTCAACCCCAAATCTATAAATAAGAGTACATTTTAATGCAAGCCCAGCGACATTCAAGTTTATTCTCCGACCAAATCTTCTTTAATATTCTTCATCTTAGTAAATCTAGACTTGCTAGCCAGTGAACCCCTAGGATTTTCCTATCTCTGATTTGCAGAACTGGGATTATAGGCATGCATCCCCATGCCTGGCTTCTAAAAAAATTTATTTATGTGTATGCATGTATAGATGTATATGTGCACATGTGTACAGATACCCTAAGCCAGAGAAGAGAGCACTGGATCTCTTGGAGCTGGAGTTACAGTTAGCTGTAAGCAACCCAAAGCAGGTGCTAGGAACTGAGTTCTGGTTCTCTCAATGAACAGCAATGCTCTTAACTGTTGAGCAATTTCTGCAGGCCCCATGCCTGGCTTTTTACATGACTGCTGGTATCCCAACTTAGGTGCTCACAAATACTTTAATGACTCAGCTATCTCTCCAAACCTCTCTTTTTAGAGACAAAGTCTTATATTAAGTTGTCCAGGCTGGCCATGAACTCAAGCTGTGGTCCAGAAAGGCCTTGTATTTGCGATCCTCCTGCCTCAGTCCCCTGAGATTGTAGACTATACTATTAGGCCTAGTCCCACTCCCACTTTTTTTTTTCCTTAAAAAAAAAAAAAAATTAAACAGAGTATCTTGCATTGTAATCTGGCCTAGCTTTTATTTTGAGAGTCTCCTACCTTGGTCTCCAGAGTGCTAGGATTACAGGTACACGTTACTGTGCCTGACACTATTGTCTCCTACCTTGGTCTCCAGAGTGCTAGGATTACAGGTACACGTTACTGTGCCTGACACTATTGGTTTTATAGTTCTCCTACCCAGTTAACTACTACTGCAAATTTTATCTACTTTCTATTGTTCCACTGTCACAATCCTGGGTCCCAGCAATCAAGATCTCAACATCATATCCCTGTACTTTTTCTTATTCTGCCCTAATCTATGAGGAACATATATAATGATGTTGTAAGTATATATCTGTAACCACACAGCATTCCTTTGGTTCAATCTCTCAGAAGTCTCTCATTGCTTCTAGAATTCAACTTCTGTAATATGGCCTACAAGGCAGGCATAAGCAGAATTTTCATTTATTCTGGCTTATCATTGTTCCTTAAACAAGCTGTTAATTTTTTTTTCTCAGAATGTCTTTTTATAAATGAAAACTCTTTTCTTTCACACTTTAAAAACACATTATCTCAATTACCATTATACAATTATATGTATAGCATAGATTCTTAACAAATATATTTTGCATGGAATAAATTAACAAAGTTATTTTATACAGGAAGTCTTTACATATTTTTTCCCTTAGTTTTTTGGAAGAATTGAGGATTTTCATTTCATAGGATTAACACCCCTGTGACCCCCCCCCCAAAAAAAAGAATGTTTGCTTAACTATTTGCTCCTTTTTTTTCATCTAAACTTTTGGGGTAAAATTATTATGAAGCTTTCAGTTAACTTTGATGATATATTTTATAAAGTGTGTTACTGCAAAAACATAGGTATAGGAAGCAGTAATGTATTTGGAGGTCACAAAATGGTGCATATAAACTGGTTTTCTCTGTATAACCTGAAAATTTGGTAGGAAGCTATTTCAAATGTTTATTGGATGAACATACTGAAACTGGAAAAAAAAAATCCTTTTGTCTTCATGAAAGAAAATGAAATCTAACCAGCCACTGATAGAAAGCGACCTTAAAATGATATATGGACTGCAGAGGATTTCTGAATCATTATCTCAGTTATTTTAAATGAACTTTCCCTGATGTTAGTAGAACTCACTAGAAAAATAGTAACTTTCCTGAAGTCTTTCTGCTTTTTATTTACTGTCGTAGCTCAAGATTCCAAATTTTCAAGCCTACAATTAAAGTTATAGGCATCTGATAATGGAGATAAGCAAAAAATTAATCCTTTATTAGAATACTATATTGTACTAGAACTAATAAATGCACAGATTACTTTTCTTAATGCTTAACATATAAATTAAAATAATCTAGGGCTAGGCATGTAGCTCAGTGGTAGATTGCTTTTCCAGCATGCTCAAGGCCAGAACAACAATAATAACACCTACAATACCAATATCATCATCATCATCTAAAAGTAGGAACACACACTGAAACACATATAACCTTTAAAATGACTAATAAATGCTATCATTAAAGCTATCATAAAAACAAGGGTTTCAAACTGAGCATAAACCTACTAAAAAGCAACAATTTGCTAGTTTTCAGTTGTTGTAGTCACTATAACAGACTCACTTTAGAGATAACACAGCAAATTTGATAAACAGAAAACAAAATGCTCTGTCAAACCATCTCCTACTCAATGTTTCATGTCCTTGGTCAAATCACTCCAACATATAACAAAGAGAGTGACTTAAACTTTACTGCAATCCAAGTGATTTTTAGGAATATTCATAAAACAATGACTATATATGGGAAAAACTCAAAATTATTTTTTTAAAAATCCATTCTTAAGAATAGTTATTTATGGTATGTCTTTTCTACTTAGTAAACCTAAGCATAACTAAGTTATAAACTAAGCATAACTAAGTTTATAACTAAGTTATAAACTCAACACATAAACAGGAGTAAAATTATGTGCATGAGTGTTTAGCTTGCCAGCATGTATACAGAAGAAGGCATCAAATCCCCTGCTGGAGTTACCAATAGTTGTTAGCCACTATATAGGTATTGGGATTTGAACTAGGTTCTCATCAAGAGCAGCCAGTGATCTCAACTGCTGAGTCATCTCTCTAGCCCCTCCACTTTTTTGTCTTTTTGAGACAGGGGTTCCCTGTAGCAACAGCTGACCTGTAACTTATTAAGTAGACCAGGTAGGCCTCAATCTCTTATCTCAGAGATCCACCTGCCTCTGACTCTGAGTGCTGAGAATAAACATGCACACCACCATCATACCATGTCTGGCAAAAAAAAAAAAGTGATTTTTTTAAAATGTCTAAGAAATGTTCTTTTAAAACACCAATCTCACAATATGGTATTGTTCTCTTGGTAATTATTTAAGTTGGGTATTTCAAATAAGATAACTTTACTCTTCACTGCTGTGTTTACAAGTTTTTTTTTTTTTTTTTTTTTAAACATTCCTACCATCCTACTGGCTCTTCACATTTGCTGTGGCAATTAAAATACAAACAAATAAACCGAAAATCCCACGAAGGCTACACCCTTCACAGTTGTTTATGCTTCGCCTTACATTTTGAGACAGGATTTCACTCAGCCCACGCTGGCCTGGAACATTCTGGAAACCTCCTTCCTTGGCCTTTCAAGTGCTGCAATTATAGGTGGCAGCCACAATACTCTATTCTCCTTCTGATTTTTACTGCAGCTTAAATAACCTCCTTCACAGTATTTGGTCTACTTTAATTACTTAGCATATGTCTCTAGAACAGAGACCATAATACTGTAGGTCTTCTTCATCTTTACATTTAATGTTTAGGACAGTACTTGGTACATGGTAGATGCTTAATATAATATAAGTTCCCGTTCAATTAACAGATCTTTTTACCGAGACTACTAAGAAATAAATGTGAACCCTGTAGAGCTGCTTGTCTTCTTGCTTGTTCCACAATTATGATGGATTTTAGTGAATCTCTCTCAGGTTAGTAATGAACACAACAAATATTGAATGAAAGCCACATTCAGTAGTATTGCTGAAAAAAAATTGACTTTAGAAGTTCCCAGTGAGACTAAAGACACTACTTTCATTATCTTCCAGGTGCTTACTCTACAGGCACCATTTTGTTTTTACTCCACTGTAAGCTATATAACTACCATATTGAGAAGGTAAAAACTAGAGAGGGTCTTAGTTTTGGTATCTTTTACCCCCATGAAAATGCAGGCAAGAAGAATGGTGGACAATTTTGAGAGCCTAAAAGAGGTTGATGATTTGCCAGAAAGTTTAAAACTACTCATCCAGTATGCTGGGCAAAAGAAAGGGTTTCACAATTCAAATACTGCCTCAAGCACAGTAAAAAGCTTTTGACAAAAGACTTATCAGTTCAGTAAGAAATAACAGAAGCTGAATATAACTAATTTCAAAATCTCATACTAAATGAAAATCCTCAATTCTTATTTTGATAGATTATGGAAAAATGTTTCTCATATCCCCCTCATGATTAAGTCTATTTCTCAATCCAAATTCAGATCCTAAACATATTGGTGCTTGCTACTTTCTAAATATTTCTACATAGTAGGAATGATTGCTTACATCATGATGACATGCATAATACAAAAAGATATTTATACATGTGCATTTAGTAGACCAAACATCTTAGTCTTATGAAACTAAAATGTTTCTGCTTTACTCTAAATAGCTGCAAATTTAGTCTAACTAAATAATGAAAACATATATAACAAGATTATGGCATTCTAGAAGCATTGTAAACCTTATAAATATAATTTTTACCTGGGATTGTTTTTTAATGTATTTACTAAAAATTCATGTAGATCTATGCCAGTTGAATCAGTGTATTCTTGACTGGAATCTAAAAAACAACAACACAAAAACCTAGTATAAAGTTGTCTGAAGGCAAATCCCTTTCCCTTTTACACATGATGTAGATCTTAAGTAAAATGAGATGCCCCACAGTGGGAGGAAAAAAACCTGACCAAGAAGGAAAAGGGAATTTATGATGAATGCAGATGAATAGGATTTTTCTACCAGCATATAATTTGCATGACATGGGCTTAATAATTGCATGTGTACTCTTACATTCAATGTTTCACACATGCCAGGCTGAATTTATTGAATGATTCCCTCATGTACTCATCATATTCTCATGTTCAAAAATGCCTCCTTAAATGAAAAATGATTTTTATAATTCTATTCATAGCAAATTCAAATAGGTTAATTCACTTGTATGAATATAATTAGCAATAACTTGGAAAATACGAATTTTAGTTCTGAGATATTTCTTTAGGATTTTTCAGTTGAATGCCCAAAGTTTACTTTTAAAATATTTTTCGAATATTCATGAGCATCTCTATGACATTGGTCCACACAACTGACTTTATAAACTAATAAGATTTGTTGTTTTTTGAGACAGGGCTTCCTGTAGCTTGAGCTGGCCTGGAACTTAGTATGTGGACCAGGCTGGCCCTCATCACAGAGATCTAAAGGTGTGTACTATCACCTTGAACCTTAATGAGGTCTTATTGACTTGCAATACCCAAAGATGAAGATCCTTAAAATATTTTTATGAAAAACATTCTAGAGTCCCAAGAATATTTTTATTGGATACTAATATAGAATCTATTCCTTGTATGAATAAGGAATCACTGAAACTATGATTGCAGTATTTGAACATGAGAGACAGATCAGTAAGAGATTAAGATGAGCACTTTCCTTAGTAACTCAGGTTTATGCTGTAATTTTTGGTTGGAGAAAATTACAGGTTTACACAATTGGACTGATCAGGTGAGTAAATATAAATTATCTCTCCAGTCTGCTGGCCATTTTTAATACTGATAGGTAACATGAAGCAAAGGATGGTTTATTTAGTAAGAGTAAAAAAAAAAAATTGCTTAAAAAACATAAATTTCAAACCTCTTGATAACATTTTTCTGGACAATTTATCATTGGCTTTTTCTTTATCTGTGTCATCTTTTGAGGGCTTCTCCTCTTTTTCAAATGATTGTGTTAACTGGATCTGAAATTTTTCCTGTTGGAAGGCAAAATTAGTTATTCAATGAAAATGTAAAGTGATTTGTTTACTACTATGTACCTGCATTTCCTCTGTAACCAAAAACTATATGGAGGACAAAAAGGGGAAAATATTTTCATTTTACCTAGGTAGAATTTCTAAAATTAAAAACTTAAAATTATTATATTCATTCTACATGTCTGGAGAAAAAAAAGTTAAAACAGCATGTTCATTTGAATGTATCAATTAAAATGTAACTTTAAAATTGTACTGGAGAAAATAAATGTTTCCTGTTATAGTTTTAATGATTTATAAAATTCCCTGAAGAGCAGAACTGAGGTGTTCAGACATTCTGCAACCACAATTATCTTCAATCATCACAAGAGAAACACGTGCCAAGTCAAAGATTAATAAAATTCAATGTGTTTATTTATTTTGAGATGAGAATCTCATGTATCCCAGTCTGGCTTTGAGTTTGTTATATATATAGTAGAGAATAATCCTGAACTTTGGATCGTCTTGTCTCTACCTCAGCAATGCTGGGATCATAAGTGTGCATCAATGCACCTGGTTGATGCAGTGGTGGGTTATCAAATCCAGGGCTTCCTATGCACTCTACCAACTGAGTTACATCTCTAGCAAAAGTTTAGGTTTTTGAGAATCTACACTTTCCTTTCTCCTTTCTTGCAATATAAAAATGAAAACATGAAAGTTTTTTCAAAACCAGTAACACCTATATTGGGTTTTTCATTAGAGATATAAGCTTGCCTCCTTCAGTCACAAGCTGCTTCAGAGAGATTTCAAACAAGATTATGTTTCGTCTTGATATATACCAACTATAAAATAATCACACTGTCAAAGATGAAATGGTGAACTACTCACATGTTGAAAACAATGTCATTTCAGGAATTTAAGAACCTTAAGGGATTATTGGAAATCAATTAATATAGTCTGGAAAGTCAAAAATCAGGTTGAGGTGTTTATTCAGGCAAAATTACCAAGAAAGCTACAATAAATTCCAGGCCACTTCAACTGAAGATAAAGTATAACCGATTTTTAGAATAAATTATATACTGTTGTTCTTTACTTAGCTTTCAGGATAGCAGGAGTAGTGGCAGAAATGGTAGTCAGTAACTTGGCAGATACAAATATCAGGATCTCAAACTTGAGCGTCAGCAGAATTTCTAATAAACTTTTCCCCCACCACATACACAATTTTTTTCCAAATAACCTTTAACAGAATTTTGGTCATACCATCTAAAAACAACAACCTCCCCACCCCCAAACCAGTAAGATTATTAGCTGCTGTTTTCTTCATTGTTCAATTTTTATTACCATTCTTTCTCAGTTCAAATTTCAGGAGCCTGGAAGATAGCTCAGTAGCAGAATAGTGTGCTCACAATACCAAGTAAATGCTTTGAACTAGCAATCTTTATTAGGATGGTGGGTACCTACTTTTGGCCCTCTTTGTCTTTTTTACCAAACACAGTGACAGAACTCACTAACCAATATATCATGTTTCTGACTGTGATTCATTTACTAAGGGTTCATCAATAATTCTTCACATAATCTTCAGATATTTGGAAATAAATCCAGAACCATTTTTTTAGGAGAACATTTTGGAGTTCTCTTGATTTGCAGCTTCTTGTTATTCAGGTAGATAGCACAACAAAATGCAGAGGGGGAGGGGATACGATGACAATGCTCTACATTCCTTCCTGCTCCTAGGCCCTAACCAAAATGCACTTCTAATGACTACCAGATTTCACTTCTAAACTCCCTCTTCAAAGACATAGGCATTACTTTATAGATAGGAAATTCTTTTTCAAGGTGAAATGTATTTAAAACACGTAGAGAAGGCTGGTGTCATGCCTTCTGTTGGCTCTTCTCAGTACTGAATAAAGAAGACCCATTTTGAATTTTGAAGATCTTTTATGTCAACTCTTCTGACTACAAGAAACTGGGACATCTCCACAGGAAGCTGCCACTCACTCCTTTTTATTGTTCTCTCTGATACTGATACCTATGGTTGAGGTCATTTCCCTCTCATAAATTCTCATCACACAAAAGAGGCATTTCTCTTAAAACCGCCTCTCAATATTTTTTAAAATAATGATTTTAATTCCAGATTAATTCCTCAAAAGTCACATTATGGAAAAAACAAAACCAAAAACAAAAAAACCCAACCAACAACTCCAAATTAGTTGGACAATGTCTCTGCCATCAAGAATCAGTGGTACACTTATTTTCCAGTTCCCTTTCAGGTGCATTTTAGTCAACTCAAGGCATAAAGTTTCTGCTAAAAACAAAGCAAAAAACCCCAAACAAACAAACAAAAAAAACGTATCTTTTATTTAGAGAAAAATAATGGTTTATTACCCCAAAAGGAAAAGATTAAGTTTAATAAAAACCGATAAACATATGAATAGTATAACTGAATTCTGACATGTATTTTATTCATTATGAATATGATATTCATCTTTTTGATTAACACACACAAAAGTTATGTGTGGTGCGCGCGCACACACACACACACACACACACACACACACACACACACAAAACCAACTTATACCTTTCTGTCTCAGGAATTTTCAGCAGCTAGATTTTTGTAGTATCTTAAGATCCTGTGATGTTGAGTTTTTTTGTCAACTTGACACAAACTAGAGTCACCCGGAAGGAGAGAACCTTAAATGAAGAATTTCCTAGATCAGACTGGCAGTGTGTGGCCATGTCTGTGAGGCATTATTAATTGATGTGTGAGGCCCCAACCCTCTGTGGGTGGTGTCATCATGTTTTATACAAGAAAAAATAAAATGAAAAATAAAAAAGAACACAATATCGTTTTCCCAAAAAAAGCATAAGTTGCTCTGCATAAACACAGTCATGAATGGCATTCCCTTAAACTCTCTACCCTGAGGCTAAGATGGCACTGCATTTTCATGAAGAGAATGAAGAAATGAACTTCCAAAACACACTAGCTTCACCATAAATAGGCATATTCTTTATTCTGACTTGCAAAAAAGAACTTTAAAAAATTGCTATTCAAAACCCCCAATGTTATTGCTTTTGTTTCCTTTCAGAATATGTAATAACTGTTTAGTCTTACTAACAACTAGATATATAATGCCTAATTGTAAAGTAATCACATTCTGTAAGATAAAGGACCAAAAGGTTTATATTTAAACGTGTTATCTAGGCAATGGCACTCAGTGAAAGTATTTTGACAGTATGCCTTTTGCTAAAAAAATCATTTTATTGCTAAATATTTTTATCAAATAAATACATACATGTTTGTCCTACAGAGTTTATTAAAATAAGTTCCAAGGGAATTTTATTTCTCACACTAGAACAAATGCTAAAAAAATTATTTCAAGGAATTCTTTATTAGCTAAAATCTATTTTAAATATTTTATTTATGTGTATAAGTATATTGTCTGCATGTACGTGAGTGCACGTATATCCTGAAATGCCCGTGGAGGTGAGAAGAGGGCATTGGATCCTCTGGAACTGGAGTTATAGGCAACTGTTAGTTACCATGTGGGTACTGGGATTTGAACCACGGTCTTCTATAAGAGCAATCAGTGCTTTTAACTGCTGAGCCATCTCTCCAGTCCCTCCCGCCCCCAAATCTATTTCTTGTACCTTAGAAATAAAGTACAGTGCTTTATAAAAGCACGTTATATTCTAAACATGCAACAACTTTCCTTAGTATCTATAGAAAGCTTTTGAGAGCATCATCAAAGTGATGGGAAAGTGGAAAAGTTTTGCTTGAATCATGAAATGTACAACTGACATCTTTTTTTGCGAGGATAGAGGTAAGGGGAGAATAAGAACTCACTATGTAGCCCAGACTGGCTTAGCCTTAAACTCACAAGAGATCTACCTGCCTCTACCTCTGAATGTTGGAATTAAAGATGTGCAATCATGACGTTTTCTTTTTAAAAGATCTGTCATGGTTTCTTAAAAAAAGCACAAGTTGCCTCATTTCTCTGAAAGCTGACTGGATATAAAGTTATTTTAGGTTGCATGGACTTTTCTCATAAAGTAGAAGCCACTAACAGTCCCAGTCATCATAAGTGATTAATATCAGCAAAACTGAAAACACTTATATTCAAACTGTATTAGACAAAGATAATCTACAAATGAAATAAACAAAAAAGCAAAGTCACACCATTAAAAAGAATATAGGCCATGCAAACTCAGTGGTTTACTTGAATCTTGATAGTCTATGCTTTACAAGAATAGACAGAAGGGGCTGGAGACATGGCTCAGTGGTTAAGAGCACACTGGCTGTTCTTACAGAAAACCCAGGTTCAAATCCCAGCACCCACATGGCAGCTAACAACTGTCTTTAACTACAATTCCAGGGGATCCGACACCTTATTCTGTCCTCCAAGAGCACTGCAGCACTTATACAAATGCAGGCAATACACTCATACACATAAAATAAAAATATTTAAAAACCAAGAACAGATAGAAAAGAACTTAGGAGTATTAGACAACTACGAAAGAGCCATAGAAAATGAACAATGGCTATACTATGCAACCAGGCTAATAAAAATATAAAGCAGAAATCTCTGGTAATTTCCAGAGAAGCAATAAGTATGTGACAAATTTCCAAATCCCACAATTAAAGGGGAAATTACAGCATAATTATAATGAGTGAAGTATGACTTCAATATTTAAGTTTTCAATAATAATCTATAACTCTTAAGTCACATTTCTAAATAATTATATAATCCCAAAGTGTTTCCAAAAGAATCTCTGCTCTAAGCTTAAGACTACTAGTTTTTCCAACTTTTCATACAGATTTTGGTTGACAAGTATTATCAAATCAGTTTCACTTATTAAAAATAAAACAAACAATACATCCAAACTCAGCTTTATTTAATCATTATCAAAGACTATCTCCAGTTCCACCATATCTTCAAATAACAATTTTTGTTTTGCTTTGTTTTTACCTGAGTCTCCTGTGATATCTCTGCTGCAGGGGGTGGTGGAGATTCTTCACACACTGCAAGGCTCCGAACTAGCTTTAACTTTGAGCTTGACTAGAGAGAAGTATTTAAAATTAACACTATATTTCATGAATTAGGGCATATCCAAAAGTGCCCTAGAGTGTGTAAATTCCTTTTTAGTTTCTGTCATGTATAAATGTAGATGAAATGTACAAGTTATATAAACAATTAAACACCACTAAAACCCTTTGTTAAGAGTAAAAACAAACAATTGCAGTTTTGAAAATTATAGCAACAGCAAGAATGGAAATAATTCCAGTTTCAAAAACCAAAGAATGGTGAGAAAGCAATTTTCCTCTACAGATTAAAAAAAAAAAAAAAAAAACCATCAAAGATAATAAAGCAATGCAGGAAAGCGACTAGGCAAGACAAAAACCCCAAATAAAACAAAAGAAGCTTTCTGCCCCAAACAAAATATGAAAAAACTAAACTGAATGTAGTGCTATATGAAAACAAGAATTCATCAAGCATGAAGGAAGGCCTTGGCATGCCAGCACACCAAATAGTTACTATACCTTAGACCTTTTTCCTGTCTGTCCAAATGACTGCAGGGGCCGCTGAATATACAATAAGAAAGATTTGTATTAAATTTCACACTGAAACAGAAAATTTGCTTCTTAATTCATATTCCTAAACCACAGAGTATGCAAAATGAGGAAATCAAAGATGGTTCAGAGAAAAGAATATTGATTCCTCCCAGAAGCACACTTGCAGAAGTCACTAAAACTCTTCTGTGGGTTGGTCTTTCTTGTTAATTCAGCAAATTTCTGTGTTAATTGAACTCAATAGAACTTTTAAAGTGACTTTTTAATAGTCAAGTAAAATATGATTCTTCAGTGTTTTATAACATTACATTTTAGGCAATGTTGGGCTATGCAGAATCATATAGAATAGCTCAACAATTTTAATTAGCTGAACTCAGAAAAGTTCCAACATTACTAAGGAAAATGTTTGCAATGTACAAAAGAATGAGTCTATACCGTTTCAGGATGGAAAAAAGATGCTTAGTACAACTGATAGATCACCAGTCATATCATGAGGCAACCCACAGAGGCAACTAGCTTTAGTCTGTAGCTTGAGCCTGCAGTGCCTGTGGCTTAGTATGAGAAGATGGACTTAAAACTCTTTACTCCTATCTCCTTCCTGTCACCTCAAACTCAACTTCTAATAGCACAGGCCTTGGCATCTACACAGAGGGAGCCAGCCCAGCCCCAAATACAAAACATATTGTCAAGTCCTTAATACCCAGGAAAAGGGGTGGGGAGAGAAGAGATAGTATATATCTATATATTTTAACATCCCAAAAGACTTACTTGTGAAGCCAAGAGAACAAAGGCCAGAGTACCAATATGTTATTATCTCTATTTTGAGTCTAAAAGACCTTCAAAGGTTAAAACATGGTATTCTTATGATTTTGACTCTGGATCACCAAATTTATAACAAAACAGCAAACAGGAAACCAGGATTAAAGAAAGAAAATGACTGCTTATGGAAGAAAATAATTTTTGGAATGTGTTTGCACAGGGGAGTACTGCCTAAAAGGGCTTTTGCACATTGGTGGATTCCTCTCTACTTGTTTTCTTCTTTAGTCAGGTGGCCTTTTCACTTTTTGAAAGTTACAGAACTGAAAGTATACTAACATAAAGTCAAACCTTACAGAGAAAAAGTAATAGATGAATACTAGGAAAATGCACATGATCCAGGAAGCAGAAGCAGATGGGTGATTTACAGGCGCCCTCTGCTTTAATCTCCTGAAATTGTAGGTAACAACAGTTATCAAATCTATTAAAAATGTCTAAAAGATGAATAATTGGCAAAGTCAATGCTGTGTTCATATAAGAGTTAGACTTAAGTTTCTTTTTGTTTTTTTCAAAAAAATATTTTATTTTAAGATGTACATGTGCACATGAGTGCAGGTGCCTGCAAAAGGCAGAGGCTTTGGATCCCCTGGAGCTGAAGTTATAGATGGTTGTGAGCTGCCTGATGTGGACACTGGGAATCAAACACAGGTACTCTGGAAGGGCAGTAACGACCTCCTAACAGCTGAGCCATGGCTTCAGCCATAGACTTAACATTTTTTTAAAAAAATTACTTTTTATACACATGGGATGTACTGCTTTGTATGTATGTAAGTATACCCATGTCTTTCAATGCCTGGGGAGGTATTTTTATTTTTATGTGTATGATTGTACTGCTTGCATGTATGTAAGTGCACCTGTGTCATGCAATACCCACGGAGACCAGAAGAATGCACTGGATCCCCTGGAATTGTAGTTAGATGCCTGTTAGCCATCATGTAGGTGTTGACAATCGAATCCGGATTCTGTGCAAGAGTAGCTAGTGTTCTTAACAGCATGCTGAGCCATCTCTCCAGCCCAGACTTAACATTTTTTAATTCACTTCTTATCAGTAGGTGATCCTGTTTAAATTATTATAATCTTCTAAAGAGAGGTCTCATGAATTCCCAGTACTCACATGGCGCCCAACACCCAACTGTAATTCAAGTTCCAGGGGAATCCTGAAAACCCCCTTTATTTGACCTCCGCAGGCATTCTGGACATTGGTGTATTTACATATATTTGGGTAATACACTCACACACATAAAATTTTTAAAACAAATAAAAATAATACATTTAAAAGATGGTTTTGTAAACCCTAAAGTACTACATGTTGGAAAACCAATGCTATACCTCTGCTATAGGTCATAAGACTTAAGTTACTTAAAATTTCTTTGTAATCTATAAAATGAAGATAATGCTATGTATCATTCCTATAATAATTCATCAGCTTAATGTGTACTATTCAGTTCAAAAAATCCTAAGTTATATTTTATTTATTTATTGTGTGTATGTGTATGGGCATGCTCCTTCATGACTGAGCCATCTTACTGGTGCTTTCAGTTTCAATTTATGAGGAACTTTTGAAGAATGTGAAGAAAGATGAGGAAAAACAATGAGTAGAACTACCTTAGTTTGACCTCATTAAACCACCATGTTTCCAGTTCCTAGTACATACCACAGATTAGGTCAGGAACTGAGGCTACAGAAATAAATAAAGACATAATTGTCTTAAGGACTTCGCAGCCCTGAATTCATTACAAATTAGCCAAACTGAACCTCAGAGCTATGGAACTTTAGTCCAATTAGTTTACATTACACCTATAAAAACATGCTATAGATTTCATATAGCTGTAGCATATGGAATTCTAAAGACCACCCCTAAGACTTATTTCCTTACTTAACCAAACACAAATCTAAGCACTGCTGTGAAGGGATTTTTATACAAGTAACAAAGTAAGCTCCATGTCAGATGATTCTAAGATACAAACTTAAAATTTAAGTGAGTCTAACCCATCAAGTGAGCTGCTTAGAAGTTCAAGAATTTTCTCTGGTTGAGAAATTCAAAGGATTCAATAAACTACTAGCTTTGAAGATAGGCAACCTGAAAAGGACTGTGAGTAGCTTCTAAAAGAGGATGCCTGACTGCCAGTACAGAAACATGGACCTTAGACCAACAACTGCAAGGAACTAAGGTCTGCCAACAAAAGATTGCCCTTATGGTAGATTTCTACCAGCTCTTCAGAAAAATGGCAGACACTTTTGATTTTGTTTTGTTTTTTTTTTTTGTAAAATCTTAAGCAGAGAACCCAGACTGAATCTAATGTGATCTCCTAATGGGGAGAACTCTGGGTTTGTGGTGATCTGCTATGCAGCAAGAGAAAGCAAACATACTAATACTTATGTAAACTGCCACTATGGGATTGTTCTGCAAAATTACCTACTTCTCTTCACTTCAAATAGCAAAGAATAGAACTTCATTATACTAGAAAATCTGCCATGCACACATGACAAAGAAGACAAGATGGCTTCTACTCAGTAAAGCAGATTCCCTATATTTCAATATTTTTAGTTTGGCAGCCATACTTGGCTCAAAACAGTAATTTTGGTTTACAACAATTTTAAAAATAAATTTTATTTATTTGGAGCATAATTTCTTACCTTTAGCAGAACTTCATTTTGATAGTAAAAACGTGGCAACCCATTTAAGCCCATAACTAGTACCCAGAGATAGAAATTAGAGATGAATTAGAAATTAGAAGGCTGAGGGACAAACTCCAATTTATAGTTCATATTGAACAGACAGAAACTAGGTCAATAAGCAGGTGTAGATGACAGAACATTCTTAACATATGTTCAGTTTCAAACTGATGGTAACATACTGGCAGACTTAGCAGCTACTAGAGTTTATAGAAAAACAGAAAGATCAGGGTAATCTTCACAAGTTATAGTGTGTGTTTGCATAAAAACTACTGCCAATCAAGTATCACCCTATAGAAGAAATCCCACTTGTTTCACAGAGGGTCATTTTTTATTTGTAATTAGTAATTATTACAACAAAATAAATTGAAACCTTTCAATTAAGTAAGACAACACCTTGCAGAGGTTACTAATTCCCTACTGCTTTCCTATACAATAGTAGGAATTCATAGTAATTATGGGTAAGAATAAAATGAATTTAGAACCTAGCTAAAGGTAAAGGGTAGTGAAAATCATCAATGCCAGGATAGCAATTTCTACTGAAATAAAAGAAAATAAAGTTTTCTAAGTCAGGAGAACTGGCTTAAAAAAAGAAATCAGTAACTCAGGTGTGGTGGTGCACACCTTTAATCCCAGCATTTGGGAGGCAGAGGCAGGCAGATCTCTGAGTTCAAGACCAGCCTGGTCAACAGAGTGAGTTCCAGACCAGCTGAGGCTACAGGGAGACCCTGTCTCAAAAAGATCAAAACCAAAAAAAAAAAAAAAATCCAACACCCCTCCAAAAAAAACAAACCCTAAAACAAAACAGCATTAAAAAAAAAGAAAATGAAATCAATACACCAACAAACCAAACATAATCACCAATTTAATTTTACAACTTAACCCTTTAGGTCATACGTAAATCCAAAAGCCTAAGTCTTAGACCCTTAGGTAAAATTCCCATAAAGTCACAATCTGATAGTTTAATTACTCCACATATTAAATGAAGGCAAAAGAACTCCCCCATCATAATGGTGAATACAAGAAAAATTCTCACAGTAAAACAACTATATCCATGCATTTCTTTATCTCCAATATGTGGTAACTGTCCTTTTATCTGTCACAGTGAAGTACCATGAAAGCAAACATACTTTTAAGTACTACCATATGAGCCTATGACCCAAGGTTGATAGAAAGAATACCAAATCCTAGAAATAATTTTTAAAAGTAAAATTTACTATGAACTAAGTTTTAAAGCATCAAACTTATATAATGTTAATACAATTCAATAAAATTTGCACACTATTTAAAGACAGGATTAAAAGATTTAACAGTTACAGTGAAATTGAAATTCTACGAAGATGTCAAGAAATAAGTTTTACTTTGTTACTAAGGAAAAAATAAAAATCTATCTTGCCTGACAACAGAGGGGGGAAATTTAAGAAGGTGTGTAGTTGTGCTGTAGGTCATAAATAACATAATAATGGTGATTATAAAGATAGTATTATACTTTGCATGTTTCATCAATTAATGAATCTGTTGCCCACTCCACTACCATCACTGTTGATTAAGTGTGTCCTGAGGTGTTTTAGGCCTTGCTGTTTTCTCTCTTCCCCAGAAAGAATTACACTACTAAGCCTACCCTAGTTTTAAAATTGCAATGCAGCCCCCAAGCTGGCCAGAACACTGCATCCATCTGCTTCACCCTCCTGAGTGGTATACAACTATGCCTGGCTTTCAGAGTTGCTTTTGACAGTCTTGTTAGATTGCCATTGCTTTCTTAATTCTTGTTTTTCCAAACTCTTTTGAGGAAACCGACTAGAGCTAATCTATAGTGAGATGTATCTCAGCTTCATTACCAAATAGCTTCCTCCAGAAACAAACTATACTAACCAACTACTTTAATGGATACTATGTATAAAAAAATTCACTCATACATATCAGAAGCAATTTATGCACTCTGGCAAGAAAGGCCTATCTGTTAAGGAAATAAAGCTCTCCTTTCTCCCACAAGGGTTACCAACACAACTGAAATAGTCATTCTATTGCTAACAAATATATGTGTATAGGAGAGACATTGGTTGAACGATTCCAATACATGGTTTGGATTCTGTATGTGTATGTACCTTAGAGGTACAAAAGGAAGATGAATGTCTAGTGTTAGGTTATAATGGGCAACTTCAAATTAAAAGGTAACTGCCTACTATTCACTCTTGGTTTAAGATAAAGTCTCTAGTGATTATCCTACCTCAGCCTTCTGAGTGTTGTTAGGATTAAAAGTGCCCACCACCACACATGGCTAACAGACTCCTCTTAAAACAAAGCATTATTTCTCACCAATGTTCAACATAGTATACTTTTACATTACTTTAAATGAAAACAGAAAAAAATTACATGACAGTTTTTCTATTACTTAAATGTCTTCTGTACAAGTTCTTTCAAATGCTTTAAGTCCTTTAACAGGCACCTTTAATAGAGGTATCTTGGACTTACAAGTTCAAAACAGAGTCAGTATTGTCATATACAGCAACTTCTAAGGAAACATTTGAAGAAACAGTGAACAGGACAATTGACAAATTAACATGAAATTAATTTCCATATACCTACACCAAATTCCACTCTGTACAGTCACTACATTATAAAAGGACTCACGGTAAAACCCATTCTTGGCATTGAATAAATATTGGTTTTGGCTGGAGGTATAATATAGCTCAGTGGTGGAGTGCTTGACTAGCACATGAAAAACTAGGTTTAACTCCCAGTGCTGAAGAGGAAAACAAAACAAAAACAAGAAACACTTGGGCACTGCATGAAATTTTCCTGTAGTACAACTGAGCCTTGATGTGACAGTAGAATGTTCCTAAGGGCAACACATAGACATGGTAGAAAATACAATAATCTGAGTTAATCACTTGTTGATAGGCATGACCTGGGAGAATGTATGTATATCAAGATAGAATAATAGACTGAAATGAAATCCTTGGTATTTCAATCACAAATGCTATAACAGGCTCTTTACAGACTTTCTCTGATGCAATCAGGATGCTGGCATACTGCCACTGAACATATTGATTAGATACAGGGAAATTTTTTTTGTTTTCAAAAGTGCTTCTACTAAACATGAAAGTGTTATTCCTCCTAGTTTCTTTGAAAACTAACACTTAAGTGAGAAGACATGACGGTATAGATCTATAATCACAGCACCTAGGAGGCAGTGGTAGGAGAACCAGGAGTTGAAGGTCAGCCTGGGCAATGTCCTGAGTTCAAGTCTAGCCTGCCTGAGGTATATGAGATACTGTCTCAAAAAACAACATAAAAGAGCTGGTTGCGGTGGCACATTGCTTTTAATTCCAGTACTCAAAAGGCTGAGCCAGGAGGATTTCTGTGAGATCCAGGCCAGGAAGGTCTACCTAGGGACTTCCAGGCCAGCTGTAGCTATAAGGAGACCCTGTCTCAACTCCTTTACATTCACACACACACACACACACATACACACACACACACACAAAACCAACAAAAAGAAAGAAAATTATCCCAAGTATACTTAATATGTAAAGCCAAAATGGTTTTTGTAGTTATAGAAGTTGCATCATTGTCTAACATGTGTTAAGACATATAATGGGAAAATACAAAGTTTATGACTAAATGGAGAAATAAATGTTGTGATTTTTAACATCCAGCCTCTATTATTTTGGTGTGTTATATGCGGTTTTTAATTTTTTTATGATAGGGTGTTGCAATGCAGCTTGGACTGGCCTAGAATTTATTTTCTTCCTACCTCAGCCACTCAAGTGCTGGCATTACAGGCATGTGCCACCTCATTTAACCAACCCTTTTGGATATATTGATAATGACATACAAGATGCTTCAGTGGGAAAGGTACCTGTTGCAAAAGAATGGCAATCTGATTTGGATACCTGAAACCCACATAAAGGTGGGGGTAGAGAATCAACTCTAAAAACTGTCTAAGTTGTCCTGTGACCTCCACCTATGTGTTGTGGCATGCATGCCCACATACATCATGGATATACAAATACAATAATACAACATAAAAATAATTTTCCAAAACAGGATTTCTTTGAAGTATAGTGTAAGGTGTGCTGCGCAGCTAGTAAAGCCAGCAGCAGAGAAGCCTAGATCTCTTGCTCCCCACTTCCCACCAGGCCGAGGCAGCCTGAGCCCAGCCAACTGCCGGGAAGAAGCCTCAAGAGCATCCCTAGGTAAAACACCTACATCTACAACCTCATGGCAGATAGAAAATATCAGGACATGGTCATCATAAGCTACAAGGACTCCTGGGCCATTCTTCCAAGGGAACCGATCCTTAGCACTATGCCAACTGAGGTTGGTGTCCTGGTTGGCAACAACAGGCCAAATGTTTTTGTGAATGGACTAACATGTGAGATCCAGAAATATTCTGTGATCTGGCACTCACTGCTGCAAGAAGGGGGAATTTATTTGAGAGGTGGGATCTAAGTCTCCTTCCTCTGGGCTTGCTGTATGCATCATCAAAAGATAGTTAAAGAGATAATTTTCAGACATCAAGCCTGGATCCAAGCTTTCATGGGTTCTCTTTATCTTGGAACATGCCCTCTGGGATGCCTGAGTTGCCACATAATTAATCTGACTATACTGGACCTACCAAATGGAGGAACCATGGGAAGATGCACTTAGCTGAACCAAGTGTCCAGCCATCCTCTCCAACTTAATTTCCATCTTCGTCTGGAATGAAATTTTCTCAGTGGTTAGTTCTAAATCATCATGCAGGCACAGCATCAAAAGCATCAGGCGGCATTTGTCTGTTCCTCACAAGCCTCTTTAATCATTTACAGCTGACTGATGGAATGCTTCTTAAATGAGGAAACATTTATTTTGGTTTACTTTTAAAGGTTTAAGTCCTCTGGGATTGCCTGGCTCCATTGATTTTTTTGTTTTTTTCTTTGGCCCATGGCAATGCAGAAAATCTCTAGAGAAACAGAGAAAAGCTCTGTTTTTGCCAATAGATCTTCTGAAGGTTCAATCATTATTTCCCTTTACTCTAAGAGCTCTTATGTTAAATTATTATCTCTTACAGCACTGAAAGGAGAAGGGTAGAATAAAAAGGTAGAAAGTCAACAAAACCATACCGGCTATACACAAATGAAAAGAATTACATGATGTAACACATACAAGCAAATCAAAGAGCTAACACGCAGCAAGCTATTATTCAGATGACTCAAAAGTAAGCTACTAAGTATATATCAAAAGGTCAACTTGTCCTTTTAGAATTTAGAAAAAGTGAGTTTTTTTGAACAGAAGCAATTATATAATAAATATTAGGTATTTGTAACCATGAAGAAAACTCTGTTTACCTGCAAATCAATATTGTTGTCAATACAACGTTCATTCTTCTCTGCCAATATCTTCCCATAGTTTTCTGATTTGATAAGATTTTCAACTCTGGCTGTATCTTTCGCTTCTGCCTCCAAATCCTTCATTGTTTCAGATTCATCTTTTATAATAACAGTATCAGACATCCTCATTAGCAAAGGTTATTTTAGAATTCTACAGGGAACTTGAAGCCTTAGCAAGAAAGAAAAGAAACCTTAGTTCAGCATGAGATGCTTTTTACATGCAGTTACTCCATAATACTGACTGAGTGCCTTCTATAGTCAAATAATAATACTGAATGTACAAAGACAAAAACAAGTTTCCTGCTTTCAAGGACTAGGATATTTTTGTAGACTTTTTTTTTTTTTTTTTAAATCACAACAGCAAGAGACCTTGATTCTGATGCACACTAATATATTTGTGAGAGTTTGTAAGAAATGAGTCAGATCAAGATGGGAGGTAAGAGCTGGATGGTTATATATTTACAGAACATTAAGTATCTTTCTCTAAAGAAACACTATGAACATTATTCTTAAAACTGTATGAGTATTCACTATTTTCACATAGGAAAAATATTTTCCTATCACAGTTTTCACAAAATTCCAGGCTTTGAAAAAAGATTTATCTATTTTTATGCACATGTTATTCGTAACCACATGAATTTATGAACACCACAGGAATGCATCTGCCCTCAAAAGCCAGATGCTTTGTTGGTGGAGGTACAGTTCTTCACTTAAGCTGTTTTTCTTAGGTATCTGTCACAGCCATAAAAAGTTAACAGAGGCAAAATTAGAGCTTTCCTGTTAAAGATAGTATTTCGGATAGGTTTCAGTAGTAGATTTCATGTTGATACAAGAACTTTTCAATTTGAGAGGTGGGAACTGAACCTCGGTCCTCTGAAAGAGCAGTAAATACTCTTAATCATTGAACCATCTCTCAAGCCCCTAAAATTTCAAGCTTTTAAAACTCCCTTGAATTCCAAGAGGAAGCATTTAAAAAGGTAAATGTATTTCATGTAATTAATAAATTTAAGGAAGACAATGGGAATTTCACAGTAGATATCAAATAAGAATGTAACAGATTAAGTCAAAGATAGAGATAGAGGGCACATGGAAACTAGTTTAGGCAGGTATGGTTACCAGTATCCACAAAATCAAGGAGCGGTTGGTTATATGAGGCTCACTGTGAAATTCACCTTTTCTATACATTAATCAATTATCATAATAAAGTCTTGATGAAAAAACTACTAGTAAACTTGTCTTTATGAAGCTGGAAAATTAAATAATTCTTTACATAAAGGTTTTACAGTTAAATATAAATAAGTATTTCTGAAAACTGAAAAAGGAGGAAAACGATCATAAAAACCACAGAATAAGCTGAACTAAAACAACAAGAACAACAAAAATCATGTCTTCTTTAGGCAAGGCTATAATTCCCAGCATCTGCAAGGCTGAGGGGGAAGGAGGACTGGACATTGGAAGTAAAAGAAGCGTGGCAACTCTGTGGGTACTCTAACAAGCAAGCCTTCCTGAAATTGATACCACACCAGAAGCTCAGTGCTCATTCTGCAAATAATTCAGTTTGTGAAGTGGGGACAGGACAGAAAGGCTACAAAAGATACTCTGGGCTTCTTCATTTCCATATGTATGAATTGTAAAGAAAGCTTTCTGAAAGGGAGGAAGAGTATTACCTGATGTGTCGTATGGATTTGGAGTTGTGGTGTTCCACAAAAATAAAATAAAATAATCCAAGGTTCCTTTTCACAGTTGTCAGCCAGGATGTCAATTGTATTGAACCATCTGTAATCTGGCGGGAGGAGTCCCATGTCCTTGTCACCACTGTAGATTCCTGGGCTGAAATGGACTGTCTTGGATCAAATATATCATACCTTTCAGTGGCCTAAAACAAAAATAAACAAAAACCGTTTAAAACAAAACAATACAGGGAAATGGAATACTCTATATAGTAATTTAGAAATTAAAAATGCTATTGTTGATTATTTTATTGCCTTCTTGTTCTAAGAGGGTTGGAATACATCACACTAATTGTGACATGAGTTACCTTGGCCTAGAGAACTGACAGGCAAAGGCAGGGGGAAAAAAAGGATACAAATACAAAATATAGCCAGTGCAGCAGGGATGAAAGCTCCACTTAAACTCTGAAAACTATGATTTTGACCCAGAAATATAACTGTGGATTTAAGACTGTAATTCAGAACAACAATCATACCCTAAAGTTTTAAAAGAAAATCCCTATTGTCTATTAAAAGAAAATATCTATAAAGGGTGGAATGATTTCTAATGACATCTATAAAATCAGTGTACAAATTCTCCCCATGTTGCTTTAAAAACATATTTTTGAACAATGATTATTGGGGAAGGGGTGTTAACGTGCAACCTGTACAAGTGGGTTATCTCCATAATGTGGGTTCCAGGAGTTGAACTCAGGCTGTCAGACTTGGTGGATGATGTCTTTACCAGCTGAACCATCGCACTGGTCCTCCACATTGTGTTTTTAAAGCCAGTTTTATTTTATTTTGGTTGATGTAAGTGAAAGTCTCATGGCACATAAAGAACTTCAAGGAAAATCAACATGACTCACTTTTCTTTGACAGTTTTGTTGTTTATAAACAGAACAATATAATTTAAGGTGAAATAAATAAGCATAATGGGTTCAAAATACCAAAAACACTAATGATCATATAGTTGAGCATGCACTGTAGAATAATTCATAGCTTATACTGACTTAAAAAATTGCTTTCAAATATAAGTTTTTAGAACTGGGATATATCTTCACATTAGCTTTCCCATGTCAACCTTCCTATATTTGACTCAGGAATTGAGTACTATAAACAAGTTTTAAAAATAACTGACACTGTCATTTTGATTTGACCAATCTTTCTAGATCCTTGAATCAAATAACATTTTATTTCATCTACTATTTATTATTATTTTTGTGTATGAGTGTTATGCCTGCATGTGTGTAAGTACGCCCATGTTGTGCAGTACCCATGGAGGACAGAAGAAGGCATTGAATCCCCTGGAACTGGAGTTACAGATGGTTGTTAGCTGTCATGTGGGTACTGGGATTCAAACCCAGGCCTCCCTGTAAGAACAGTAAGTGCTCTTAACCACTGAGCCATCTTTCCAGCCCCCATGACTAGGTTTTAAAAAGTTGTAACAAAATAAGACAAAACAAAAATCTTTCAATACAATTGCTCTTAATTTTATCTTTTTCTTTTCCTTCACAAAATGGTAGATATAAAATGGCAACACTTACTAAGAAGGAAAATGTAAACTATGATTCCTTCTCATTTCAAATTCTAGAAAAGCAAGGTTCCAATTCATCTATGAAACAAACAGGGTACAGGATATGAGAAGGGGCCATAACCTGAAGACTTGAGCATCTTAGAAGGTCCATGGAACTCTAGAGAATCCCCAGTCCAATATTATAATATTTGACGTGCAAGTTATTAGCAACCAGGTCACATGACCTGTCCAAAGTCACATAAACGTAAACCACAGAAGTAAGGTGCCATCTGTAAACCGAGTGATCCTGTGGCTAGATGGGAGGTAGGGATTTCCCCAGGAAGGTCGTAGGGAGGGCCAGCCAGACTGGAGTACTTACTCAGCAGGAAGAAACAAGAGACTTTGCCTTAAAGAAGGTGGAAATGCAAGGACCAACACCTGAGGTTGTCTTATCATCTCCACAGAGTGACATGGCATACATATAACCATACTCTCACACGCATAAACATCCATATACATCATATAAACACAAATAACAAAAAGATTATTTAGCTTGTTGTAAGGACTGATAGATTTAAATGTAAAGAATCCACCACAGCCTCTCCCATTGTCAGAATTACTCTAATTTGCAGTTGGTTAAGGATGAACTTTCTTGGTCTTGGTCTTGCACTGGGCTTGCCAATAGTAGGCTGACGAGGTACACCACTATCCTGCTGCTTTGTGTATCTATTATATTTTCTAGTACAGAATACACATGAGAACTGGTGGGGTATGTGCACACGGATGGGAAGAGGGTGTTGGTCTGGGGACATGCTCCCAAGGGCCATTCACTTTGAAGCTGCTAAGTCACACTAACTTTGTACCTGTTTCTAAAGAACTATGACAATGAGTTTTAAAATAAAAAAATTTTTTTCCTCAAACTTTCTTGTAAATGGTCCAGCTGTCATGTGGGTGCTCTTAACCAGAGTCATCTCTCCAGACCTGAAATGTCTAATCTTGAAGAGATGAGAGGTAGAGGCATGAAAAGAGTCTAGTATATTTGGTAGCAAGATTAACAGAAAATGTAAAGTTATGTGATGTTTATCAGGATGGGAAGTATGTAGGCCAAAGAAAGTAGAAGAGAAAGAAAGAAGGAAATGACTGGGAGATAAAAAGGGGGGAAAAGCTGAAGAAATGGGAAGAAATGAGTTAATCAGAATTTGGTTGCCTTTTGTCCATAGTATATCTGTATTGATGGAAGAGTCTTTGTCATTTCATGGTGAGCCTAGGAAGTTTATTCCTGTAAGGTGACTCACATTGGCTTCCATACAGTTTACTTAGGGAGATGATTCAGGATCAGCACTAGGCACAAAGACTAATCATATGATGAGAAAGCTGGGCTTTGAGTCATGTAATAATCAGCTTGACTTTTGGGAAAAACAAGTGAGAATTGAGTGGATTCAAGTGTGAGTGTAATAATTCAATCAATCATGACTACAGAAGGACACTCAATAAAAACTCTCTATTTGGAGCCAGGATAAGAGTCCCTGATAGGCAGTACTCAGCAGACTGTTACATATTAAGGTATACAGATAAGGTAGCCTGTCCCCATAGTAAAAAAGACCAGGCAAACTGCATCTGAGGCCCTGCCAGATCCTGTCCTGTCTCTCCCCTTTGTAGGGGTTCTGATGTGTATTCCTTAGTTACAACAAAACTGTAATCCTAATTCTAACACTTTTCTGAGCTCTGAATCATGGCAGCAAATGATCAAATACGAAAAGGTAATGGGGACATGAAACTATAGCCAACTGTTTAAGAGTAAGGGCAGTGGGAGTCTGAACATATTATTAGTCTAGTCCAATTCAACATGCCTGACATCAGAAGTCACTGTAGGTATTAACTACAGTAGATAGTTAATAGTAGGTATTAGTCTAGTCTCATCACACTTTTGACTAATGTGGTCTGCATAAAAGGCTTTTAGCATGTCTGTAATTCATAAAGGTGACTACCATCCTCAGCATCATCTGTTCCTTTATTCAAGGATTTCTCATACTACTGTATACACATTTATTTTACACATATCTCCAACTACAAACATTCAGTTTGAATGGAAATTTAGCTAGACTTGGATATAGCATTCTATTTACCCTTTCAAAATTCTCTCTCTCTTAAAAGTTTCCTCTGTACTAACTATAGAATCTATACATATTAAAACTAAATTAATTTATCTCATTACCCATGACTAGCATGTCATTCTTATTACAAAGCCACAATGAAAATCTGGGTTTCAAAGTACAAAACTCTGTCAGCCTTATCAAGTTCATACTGGGTTTCTGACACATTTCTCTAAAATTTACCCAAGGGATCTTTGGTGGTTTAATGTATTTTACCAACAGGAGGAACTTCATATTCTCTAGTATTTGAATCAGAAGACCTAACAAAGACCATGTTCCTGTCTAATGTCAAATGCTTTCTTACAGAATTTTAACTGAGGATACAATTGGCAGACACTATTTTATAGCTACTAATAAGCTTTCACTTGAATTGCATTACATTCTAAAAGATCACAGTCCTCTTTCAAGAAAGCTCCTATGCATTTTATGGGGGGGGGCTCAAAAGGTTTTATTTCAGTGAAAGAGCACTTTACAATGACTAAAAATCATTTAAAAACACTTTGCAGTAGATGTTATCTTTCAGTTGTCACCACCTACCTTCATATACTATAAAGCTTTGAGTACAGCAAAAGTGCCAACAACTTTAGAGCTTGAGGGGCTGCTACAGGTAAAAGCAAATACTGCTCAGCAGCTCACGATCTCTAGAGGATCACAGGACACACTGAACAAGAGAGGTAGACCCATACTGTCTCTTTAATTGGCTACAAGCTGAATGAATGAATTCAAAGATTTGAGTGTTTCAGAATTTTGTCTTCCCTTCACTATTTTCCAGCTGTGTCTTGTTTTGATGTCAATACTTAGTAAATTTCTTTTACAACTAACTGTCTCATACAGTGCTCAAATTTTGTTGTTGCTTCACTGTTTACTTGTTAAGGGAAACTGGTTTAGCAGCAATATGAAAATGCAGGGGTAGTAAAATGCTCTGCTGCCTCCCTTTGGTGATGCTCTGTGGAAGTCTAGTATCTCATGTGCTCAATTATTAACCACTACCTCTTTTAAAAATATGTTTAGGCTGGAGATGTAGCACAGTTGGTAGAATACTTTTTTAACATACTCAAGGAAACCCTGGGTTCCATCCCCAAGCACTGCATAAACTAAGTGTGGTGGTGGGAGAGGAAGAAAAATCAAAAGTTCAAGGTCATCCTCAGTTACACAGGGAGTTCAAGGCTTACCTGGACTACAGGAGACCCAGTCTAAGGGAACAACAAAAATCATGTGAAAATCATGGTGTATATTGTCTCTATAAGTGTCTATTATTGAAGGAGGCAGCAATATAGTCTTCAAAGCATTCGAAAATAAATGATGAAAAACTAAAATGAACAGTGAGCAATGATTATAAATCAGATGAAATAGCACTTCTTAGTTCATGAAAGGTTTATTGAGAATCCTGCTAAAACAAAGATTTTCTACTCAGATGCAGCACTTATTATTTGCTTCCCTCTCACATGTAGATTCACTAACAATTTACATGTGGTTTTAGGGGTTCTTGGCTCTGTAGAAGCCCTATATAAACTTTACTTTACTTTGTTTCATAACTGTCATATATAAATGCTATAGGTTTATATTAGTTACATATAAAGATATATAAATAACTGGAAAATGTGTATATTATATAATAAAATACAAATCTACATAATTATCAGACTGTACAATACATATTACTTAATGTTACAAATTTATATACTGCATAATGCATGTGATTTATAAATGCATGTATAAAATAAGGGATATTGGTCCATATCCTAGCTGTAATCCTAGCACTTGGAAGGCCAGTTTGAAATACAGAGAGACCATGTCTTGGAAAAAAACCAAAGCGTTGTAAATTAATCATGTATTAAGCATCTGGAGAATTTTAAACCTAGAAATATGCACTTATATTCATATAGACTTGTTTTCATCACGTAGGGCTGAGTACAGTGATATTAAGTTCGCTAGCTTTTTATGTCACCAAATTTACTGAGTTGCTTTTGTGGAACACTGGGTATAGGAAAATGTAGAAAAAATGAAAATGTGCATACACGTTGAATAGCCCTTGTTCAAAATGTTTGGGATCAAGAGTGTTTTGGATTTTAAAATATGGTATTTGCATATACATTCACATCTACCTACTTACCTACCTATACACTTGCACAAAGCACAAATGAGTATTGTGGGGATGGAATCCAAGTCTAAACTTGAGATTCACTTATGTTTCCTATATAGCTTATATGTATACCACCTGAAGGTAGTTTTACATAATATTTTTAATGTACCTTCATTGAGACTATGACAAGAAATAAGGTATACTATTCTCTGTATGGTACCACTTTGCCATTCAGAAAGTCAGATTCTTTAGCATTTGGATTGGGGAATTAGGGAGACTCACGCTGTATTAACTGCACCAAAGTTAACACATATCAACTGGAATGAGACTTCGTCAGTGGTTTAGAGAGACAATGATTTCTGTGGTCCTATTTTACCTCTACCTCATGTCTTACATAACAAAGGATCTGATCATATAGTAGAGATAATGACAAAGTAGAGGCATCAAAAGAACACAGAAATAAAAATCACTGTATTTCATAGGAAGGAAAGCTGTATGTGAAAATAGCACTTAATTCAACTCTTGAAAGAAATGGCATCTTCTACGTCTGTTTCTTGAACGCTCACATAAGATTATATGTATATAAAACAGTAGGTTTTTTTCCACAGAATCAGCATGTAAATTATCACAAATATAGTACTTTTAATATATATTATATCTTTAATAGATTGTTGTCTCAATTTGCTTTACAAAAGAGACTGACAATACGATGCCTATTGCAAAATTTAGGATAAATGCTAAGTAAACTTTTGCTTTCCAGACTATTTTAAACACTTGGTATAACATCTTGAGAATAGAATTTTAACATTTTAAAAGTGTTTTCTAAAAATCATTTTACAAGGTGCATGCATTGTCTGCAGAAGCCAGAAGAGGGCATCAGATTCCCTGGTACTGGGAATCAAATTAAGGTCTTCCATAAGAGCAGCTGGTGCTCTTAAAACACTAAGCCATCTTCACCAGCCCTAAAATGTTAAAATTCTTTAAATAAAGCATCCTGTCCTTGGGTGTGGTGATATACACACATAATCAAGTCATTTCGGAGGCTTAGAAAGGACCTCATATTTACTAAAGAACACAGGCTATGCACTAAGTATGAAGTAAACCTGTGTAATTTAGCAGGACCCTAACTCAAAATAAATTTTAAAAAGGAGTAGGAATATAGATCAGAGGTAGAGTGCTTGCCTAGCATATATGAGACCCTAAGTTCAATCCCTAGTAACTGAAAACACAAAATAAAAAACCCACCAAAAAAACTCTACCATGGAATGTGATCTGTACTATTTCTGAAATTCCTCTGAATATAGTTATTTCAAAAAAAGTCACAATCAACATAACAAACTTCCAGCATATCCACTGCGACATATCTAAAAAAAAAATACAGAATGACATAAAAAGGTCACAGAGGTATTACAGTTTATTTATAACCCAGAATATAATTATAAAGTAGGAAATTTAAGTATCTTGAAAAGAGATGTTTTTTATTGCTTTCTATAAACCTGAAAAATGAAAAATATTTAAGAGAGAAACCACTGTCTCTTAATTAAGTACCATGTACACCTTGGGAAGATAAAGAGTTTAGAAAGTATTTTCGATATTTGATTATCACCAATTACAATGCCTCAAGCCTAAATTTCTAAAAATAAAATAAACCTAGCAAAGGAAAAAAAAATCTGTTTATTTTAGATACACGATGTTAACTCTTTACCTACTAGTTTGAGAAAGCACAGAATTTAACATAAATTAAAATGCAACTTGTAACTGCTGCTGACCAAAACAAGAACAATAACAAAAACAGATTTAAGTCAAGTGTAGATCTAGACTTCAATGAGAACGGAAAACCTATATATGAAGCAGAAGAGAGGGGAGAGAGAGAGAGAGAGAGAGGGAGAGAGAGAGAGAGAGAGAGAGAGAGAGAGAGAGAGAGAGAGAGAGAAAGAGAGAGACCCCAAGACCAACAGCCAGGAAAACAGGAGATACACAGATATGTCCACAAGAGAAACACAGGAATGGGGTGAGAGACAGAGAAAGGGTAGAGTGTACAGATAGAAAGGAAGAGGAAAAGAGGGGCACAAAGACTGACAAAAGGGGAGGGAAAAATAGACTAGAGACTAGCAGAAAGGGAGCGGAAGAAAAGAGACAGGAGAAAAGGGAAGAAATACAGAAGAGGAGGGAGGAGGGAAGAGGAAGGGGGGAGCAGTGAACAACGAGAAAGAGGAGAGTAAAACAAGAGAAAAGTGAGAAGAGGAAGAGATAGGAGGGGAAAGAGGAACTAAAGGAGGAGTGAATAGAAGACAGGAGAGATTAATACTGAATCAGTTAGGAGGAGGAAGTGAGAGACCCTGAAACACCAAGCACATAATAAAGGAGAAAGACTGAAACAAAGTGGAAAAGATAACAGGAAGGAATGAGAACAAGAAGGAGAGAGCTGCAGGAAGAAACCTAAAGAAATGGAAACACAGTGAAAGCTATTAAAGAAGGGAAAAGTAGACTATGACGCTTGAGTGAGGGCATTTAAGAAATGAGTATGTGCTACTCGACTTAGTTTGTATTCTTTTTGAACTTTTCAATATCAAACAAACTCTGAGGCAAAAAAAAAATATTATGGTGATATTCTCCTAGTATAAGGTTGAAATAACACATGTGATATAAGACCCTAGCTTTAGTAACAGGTATTAATATATTTTCATGACCCTATTTACCAGCACAGTTGGGAAATAGAGAGACAAAAGAACAATGATACTTGGTATATTCATTAAAGGCCAGCTAGTGATCTTCCTATGTTCTCTAAAATTGAAATTAGTTATTTCTTGAGGACAAAAACTTGAGAACCAAAGGGGAGATGTTTAAATATATAGCACTAAATTTTCAACTAATTCCAAGTAAAAAGCAAGGAAAATGTTAAAAACCTGATAAACAATTCAGTCACACCTTGTGGACCTTCTCTCATTATTTAGCATCACCAATGAAATAGGATTCCATTCTGAGTAATCAAAAAAATAACAAGGTAAAGGTCAAAATTTTCAGACAGTATAATGAGAAAGCAGATAATCCTCAAGAATTACAGTTAGGATGATATCTGTTTTCTTTTGTAACATGATAGTTCATTATGTTAGTCACAGGAAAGACAGGTTTAGGATTTTTGTAAGTACTTTATTTATTCCACCCCTTCCCCAGAAAAGAGCACAAAAATTAATATGGCTTTTGAAAGTTAAGTTTCTTAGTTCCTTAATTTTCAACCAGTATCTCATTCACACTGTGTTTACTCCATAATGAAATTTAAAAATTGAACAAGCCATGTAACCCGTCAATTTTAAGATGAACATGAAAAAGACATTCTTCAATTGACAATTTGTCTTGTTATTCATAAACACAAATTGGCACAAGAGAAACCATTCTACCAACAAAATACAAAAAAAACGCTGAAAGTCTGAGGGGTAAGGAAAAACTGGCGCTACCACTATTCATTCTGTTAATCGAAACACATGTATCTCATATAAAAATATAAAATTTTAAATGCCCTCATTTTGCATTTATTACTCATATCTGTAATAAAGATTATGGCAGTAAGTGCACATGAATAATAATTTATCAGTTTGGTTACTTTCATATGCATTTAACAACTGAGTCAGAGTCACATACCTTCATTGTGCTGGCATTTGCTTCATCACACAGAGTTATTGAAGATGCATTTTCCATACTGTCTGTACACTGAAGCTCTGCATTGCTTCTCTACAGAGCCGCTCAAGAATACACCCAGATTAGTCAGGCTCCGGGAGTGCCTACCAGAGCAGTGCAAATCACTTGCAGAGGACTCACAGACAATGGAAAGTTAACAGCTGTATGCTGTGATGTCAGTAACTCTCTAGCCAGTCGCCACCCAGAATATCTGGAATGCATTAGAAGCTATATTGAGCTCTTCATTAGCAAATCAGAAGCAATGATGCAAAAGTCTAGGAAACTGAATGTGCAAAGACTGTCAAGATTTGAGATTTCCTGCTATTACAAATACTGCTATATAATTATGCTTGATCTCACAATGATGCAAAAAAGTTGAAATGATTTTTTTTGTCATTTTCTAAAGAACAAAGAATCTAGTGCTGTTAATACATGTAAATTTTAAGTAACTCTGACACTATGAATATCACTAAAAGCTTTATATAAAAGACAATCCATCTATAAAAGCTGATATCTCATGACACTTTCACATCCTCAAACTGATTTTCTGTCACAGAGAAAAGAAGATGCATTAAGAACACCGTTCTTTGATTTTTGCTAAAATTAAAATACCTTCCCCACTCTGGCAAGAGCCTTGCTACTTCACACCAGTAGATGGAGACAGTGATAGTGCTCCAGCAAAGGACAGTTCTGCCTGCAGTCAGATGCTTGCTGGTTGTCTTAGCTCAGATGAACTTATAAGAAAATGAGTCAAATAAAAAGAAACTCAGAATTCACTATAAAAAGACAAAATAAAACAAAATTATTTTAATCTATTGGAAAAACATTGAACAATCAAATAAGCTTTTGTTTAATTCTCATCTGCCTTTGTTTTTTATTCTGTACTATGTACAAGGATGCAGAAACACCTTAAGGGTTCCAGCAAACAATGCTCACATACTCTCTATGCTAACTGAAGATAAATATGTATACATTAGCCAGAAACAAGACTTTTTTATGCCACTGAAATGCTTGGTCTGGTATGACTCATATAACCCCATTCTATGAGACCAGCAAATTTCTTTCTACCAGTGTGGCAAATACTGAGATAAAAGGTACAGATTTTACAGTATAAAGTATTGTTATTCCTTAAAAATAGACAGACAAAAACCATGCTCTGGTTCAGCCTTATAGATTCAAACAACAAATCCACAAAATTTTCTCTTACTACTCAACAACAAAGGTCACCTGACAAATCATACCAGTGCATTTTATATGAGGAGTTTCAAACTACCAAATCCCACACCCACCTTCCCTCCACCTCTCCCCTCCCCCACCATTATCATTCATCCAGGGCACCATCCTTTACCATGTATGTCCTATCAAGGAATTTTTAAGAGATAAAAATCAAATGCTAGCCTAAGTAAGCCCCCCCCCCCAAAAAAAATCCAAGTCTCATTTTTTTCAGAAAAAGTTGCTGTTTCTAACAGAGAGGAGAAATGATTTTTTTCAGATAAAATCCTTGCTACTTATGATAAACATAATTTCAAGGCTTTACTTCAAAACTGTAATAGAAACTCGTTAGCAATGTATAATAAAATGAAGGAAGCCACTCACACAGACAAAAGCTAAAAAGAATACTTTCACATTTCAAATGATTCTGTTTTTCTTCAAATTTTGGAAATTATTAGGTATTATAAATTCAAACAATTCCTGATTGGTGAAAATCATAAGTAAAACATTTTCAAATACAGTTTTATGACTGTCAGGTAGAAGCCTCCTTCTAATTTGTGAAGAGGTTTAGGTATTTGATACTAATCCCAGTGAAATACAATACTTACTTAACAGGCACAAGGCTCTGGGTTCAATCCTTAGCACACACTCCAGTATTGAGCCCTTCAATCAATTTTTAACTTGCTAGTAACACACACCTTATTTAAATAAAACTTTCAATGATACAGCATTAAAAACCTAAGTTGGCTTTGTTTTTATCCTATCAATGTCAAACCAATCTAGAAAGGTTCACTCCTCCCCTACCCCTCTATTTTGGTTTGAGACAGGTTATCATGTACCATATGGTAAAACCGTAATTTCACTTGAGATATAGCAACTGGAACAACTACTGGACTTAGCTACTAGGGAACTTAAATGCTCAACTTTTAAAGGTGAAAACAACTTTCAAACCCAATTTTCTCATATACTTTTAAAGACATTCTAGAAGAACAAATTACTATAAACAAGGGTCACTTTATGGGAACAATTTCTTTTTTAAACAAATGTAACACATCCTTATAACCACTAATCTAATACTGATCCTGATCACAGGCAAGTGATAAAACCTATTAGAGGAAAGCGCATGGAAGAAGGTATTCAATAGTTACTGGGAGGTTTTCATTTCACATGTATGCTGAAATAATCCAACTGAGCATGACCAATAATGAAGACAGCCTAATGTTTATGCTGTATTCCTTACAAAATCTTTAATAGTCATAAGGATAAGTCTAGAATGCTGAAGAGTCTATAAAGCTAGCTCAGACTCTTACAAAATATAAAGTATAAAAGCAAAAAATGAAAATTACAAAGACATGTAAACAAATATAGTATTATACTTGACTGAATTCTGGATTTTTTAAAAATTAAGAATATTTATGGGACAACAGAAGTGGCATAAATATGATTAGTATTTTAGAAAATTATGTTATTCCAATGTTAAATTTCTTAGGTATGATAAAAGCAGAGAGGAAGAAAATGAAAAAAACAAGGAGGCTAGGTGTGGTGGCACACGCCTTGAATCCCAGTACTAGGGGAGGCAGAGTTAGGCAGATCTCTATGAATTTAATTTTGTGTCTGGGATTGAATTCAGGGTCTTGTGCAGGCTAAGCATGTCCTATTCTACTTACTGAGCTGCAGTCTAAGTCACGCAGCAAGTTTAACAAGATGTACCTAAGATTTCATTACCTCAAAGTGAAAACACCTCAGGATTACAGTGTTTCCTTTCTCTCTGACACACATTACTGAAAATTAATGTATTATTCCTTTTATTTGATATCAATGTCATAAAAATGTGTAGTATGCTAGTCAGGTACAATGCTATTAGTAGTTATGACAATAACCTCAAAAGAGATATTAAAGAGAAAAAGACATTACAAGTAGATTAAATGATTTGTTCTGAGTAGTTTCTAAGATCAAAAATATGAGGCTGGGTTTAAATTAATCAGTCTTTACTCTTAATTAGTACATTATTTTGTCTTTAGATAGAAATTAAAGCTAACCATATATTGGTTCAATTATGAAAGATCATTTAAAACAGTTTAAAACATCTAAAAAAGGCAAAAGATTTATATGATCTAAAGAGATCTAAAAAAGAAAGATAAATCAAGAGGTGCTACAGGGTTTTTACAAAGTGCTCATCTACTGTATCTCAGCTAATATTTTCAGTTCTCAGGCAAATTTGATTCCTTAGAGATCATTCAACATCTAGGTTTAGTCAACACAATTCTCAAGTCCAGGTTGGGAGATAATGAGGTAAAGAAATTAATATAACCTATGAAATTCTTATAAAAATCTAACTATAAATAACAAGGATTGAGTTTATGTTGGGAAAGTCACAGCTAAACCTGGAAAGTTACATATGACTGATAAAAGAGATGCTTAGTTAACATAATCTAAGTACTTTAAAATCTTGGGAATTTAAGAATATTGATGCTACTGAACAAGTAGTTTGTCTAGCAGGGGAAAATGGTATAGTGATATATATACCCATGTCTTTATCAAACAAAAATAAATGTATGTAAACTATTAAATAATCTTAGATCATCCTCTATAACTCAACATGCCAAAGAGAAAGTTCTGCCCTGGTGAAGGACTGAGATATTCCTGCTTGATGAACTCAACATTCTACATGCACAGGTTCCATAATAAAGGATTCATCATTACAGAAATAAGTGAATACAGGAAAACATGAGATGTTCCACAGGCAGAATACAGAATTAGATTTATGAGACTAAGGCAAGAATCCCAAGAGTTCCTTTGCTATGGATTTACCAGCAAATAGTATTAAAAACTGCCTTCAAGAATTCCGCAATTTATTTTGAGTGTATGTGAGGGTTTCAAGAAGCTGAAGCTGTGCTTGAACTACTAGGATTATAGGAACATGTCACCACATTCAGTTTATGCTGTGCTGGGTATGGAACCTAGGACGTCATGTAGGCTAGGCAAACACTCTTATTACTTGAATGAACAATATTCCCAGTCTACAGTCTATTTTCTAGTTATCACTGGACTCCCTCCCCACTGCCAATGCCCTAAGGTAGACAAATGTTATTTCCTGCTTACATTTCCTCAAGAGGCTCTTTATTGGTTTCTAGTTTTTAACATGACCCTGTTTTCTTCTAATTCAGTCTTTAACTACAGAAGTATAAACATTATTATAGGCATGTTACAGAACGTGCTAAAAAAAGGAGCTAAACGATGCTAGAGAATTGTTTAAGGAGCTACTGAAGGCCCGTTATGGAAGGTCAAGGAATGTTTGTTGAAACAGGAAATACTTAAACCATCGCTTGAAGGAATCAACCAGACAAAGGTTAAGACCAAAGAAGGATCTGGAGAAAGACAATCTGAGCACAACCCAAAAGACATCAGTATAAATGAAACTGAGAGCAGCCCAGAAAGGTAAGAACAGCTTAGTTCAGGGAAAGGTGAGGTTTTCACAATGAAGTTGACAATGTAAGTGGGTGAGACCTTATGAGTAGGTTTAAGAATGGGAACTTAACCTGAGACTAATCAGGAAGACAAGACAGTGACAAGAACAGATTTTTCAATTGAAGCCTGAGTGATGCCACCAAATGAATAGATGAGCCCTCTCTTAGGGACAATATATGAAGAGATGAGAAAAGAGTAAAAGAGTTGATGACCGACTTATTGGGAATAAAAGTATGTTCTATTTACTATTAAAAATTCTAATAATACTATGACAAAACTCATAATAAACACAGAATCTCTGTAAACTTAGTAAATCTAAACAATGAGAATTCTGACAGCAAAGCTTACAGAGTTATCAGAGTGTTACCTGAGTTCTGATAACAAAAGTTCAGGAAGGAATACCTATTTTAAAAACTTATTTGGAGATGGGTACAATGGTATACACCTGTAATCACAGCCCTTGGGAGGCAGAGACAGGATTGTCACAAGTTTGAGGCCAGCCTGATCTTCACAGTGAGTTTATAAGCCAACAATACAAAACCATTTTCCATTTGAAGAAAAGGTTTAAAATGGATTTACTGTATATACTACATTTTCCTCTTGACAGGATGTAAATTATAGTATAATTACTGAATTAAGAACATTTCTTAAATAAATATCTCCCACTCCCCACAATCATCCTTTCTCTGGCCAAGGATCTAGTCCAAGATTTCATACTGTAGAGCTGTCAGGTCTGCTTACCCTCCTCCAACCTGGGACAGATACTGAGGCTTTAATAACTTTTATACAATCTGGGTATAAGTGATGTTGAAGTGTTCCATCACTAGTGATTTTTACTGTCATGCTTCTCCTACAATTACCATTTTTCCTTTGCACTTAAAAAGAATTGTTGTGGGGATATACTTTGTTACCTTGAAAAAAAAATCTTCTTTCTCATAATTTCACTTTCTAATGTTAGTTTCCATTGATAGTTCTTTGACACAATATTTACTACAGTGGTGTTTTCTCAATGCTGACTTTTATTTCTCCTCTATTACTTAGAATTCTATTATCTATCCATTCATCCTATATATGTATTTTATACTATGAGTTAGAATATGATGTGCTCATTACTGTGTTTCTCAAGCTGTCCCACTTTTGGTCATTGGGAAGTCCTCCTGATTGGTTCTTATATCCTTTCAAGAGATCCCTTCATTCTCTCCAGCTAAGCCAGTGTGCATATCCACCTACACCATATGGGGATACCTAGTACACAGGAGAATATATTGCTTTCTATGCAATCTTCTTCAGAGTCACAGACAAGAAATAGTATTTCGGTGCTGCTTAATCTGGGAAGCTTAAATTATTATTTTTCATGTTCAAGAGCTACATTTACATTGTGTGATATCACATCTTTTCTTCATCTTTTTCTATTTGGTCGTTGGTCCTTTGTCCCTCAAGTTTATTTGTCCTTCAGTTGTTCAGTTTCTTGGAAAGGAAGGGAGGGCTGGAGAGATGGCTCAGTGGTTAAAATCACTGGCTGCTCTTGCAGAGGACATGGGTTTGTTCCCAACACCCACATGACAGTCATCCTTAACTCCAGTTTCAGAGGTTCTGATGCCTCTTCTAGACACTTTGTGTATTGCATAACACTGTTGTACTTATATATATGCAGACAAAACACTTACGCACATCAACTAAAAAGATACATTTTTAAAACGTTCCAAAAATTAAAAGTGTTCCTTGCAGCCGGGGATCTGACTGATAGGTACAGTGGTTGTCTACCATACACAAGGACCTGGAATGTAGCTCACTGATACAGTTCTTGCCCAGCATGTCCAAGGGCCTCAGTTGAACTCCAGTGTTAAAGGAGAAATAAAAAGATTGCCTAATAAACTCTCAAGCTCTTTACACATATGTTTATATGTTGAAAACTTTTTCTCAGAGTTTATCACTTATCTTTTGATTTTTCTTCATGATGGTTTTCATCATCAGAGTTTTGTACTTGTATATAAAATTACATCTGTCAAGCTTCTCATCCCCATTGCAATTTGCTAGAGGCATATAACTCATTCTCACTATTAAAAATAATGCTGTTTAGGAACGTTTGAGTACAAGTTCTTTGTGAACATGTATTTTCATTTTTACTTAGGAATATTGAATTTCTTCATTATCTAAAGTAGTTTCATTATTCTGCATTCTCCCTGTGACAAAGGTTGATTCTAATTTGTCTACCTGATTTTCAAGTGTTTTCCCTGAATGTTATTAGCACATAGGAGGAAGTTTGTTTATTTCTAGGACAAAAAGGACAGAGACCACTTAAAGCTTTTATTTTTTCTAGGGTTAGAGTGAAAAGTAGGACAATGAAAATATATTGTCCCACAGTTCTTTTTTTTAATTATTTTTAAAATATTTTATTTATTTATTTTAAATAAATAAATATGTATGTAAGTGCACCTGTGTTGTACAATGCCTGTGTAGGTCAGAAGAGGGCACCAGATCCCTTGGAAATGGAGTTATGACAATTGTTAGCTGCCATGTGGGTGCTTGGAACTAAACCCAGAAATGTAACAATGGACAGTGCTCTTAACAACCGAGCTATCTGTCCGGCACCATGTCCATGTCCAATCGTTCTTGAGGACAGAAGCCTAAAAGCAAAATGGAAACACAGCTGTGTCTCTATTTGAGGGCTTTGAATGATATGTTATGGGTCTTTCTCCTTGGCTTGTCAACAGTCGTTTTCATGTTCATGTGGTGTTTTATTGTATGAACACACCTGTCTCCTGTCTCTAAATTTCCTTTAAGGATTATAGCTCCATTGGATTGGAACCAATGATACTCTATTATGACCTCATCTCATGTAATTAACAACTCAATTTGCAAAAAAAAAGTTTACATCCAAAGATACTGACACTTGGGACTTCAACCAACCAACCTTAGAGGATTCAATCCTTAAGTCTTAAAATGGTACTGGTGGACGAAAGAGTACAGAGCTCTTATACACCTTTGAGTCAAAATGCATGTTCATATACTGAGTTTTTTTCATACTGCTATAAAGACTTTCAAGAAGTGGCAGAACCTGAGATCTTAAGCAGAATCACAGAGTTTGGCTTATAAAATGTTCCTGTTCACAAAATCAAAAGACAATGTCCTTAAAGATCAATCTCAAGGAAAATGGGAAATCACCTTTTTATTTTGAAAGTGTTTGGTGGTTAATCTACTTTCACCTTTTTGGTCTATGCCTAATTTGTCATTTGTACTTTAATGAATTATTTTTATGATTAAATACAAAAATACTTTATATAGCACTGTTAGAGATAATTGATAGGAAATAAAAATAGCAGGAAACAACAAAAAATGAAAAGACAGAATTGAAGTTCCTAGCCCTTTAACAGTAGGATACCAACTTAGCTTTAAGATAAATAGCCTAAGGTTGGGAGAGATGGCTGGAGAAAGACAATAAAAACAGATTGAAGACATTTATGTCCATGAAACCAGAGGTATAGAAAAAAAAAGATTAAACACTTTCAAGAGGGGACAAAAAATAAATTATTCCAGAATAGTCAACCAAGAGGTTGCTGTCTTAAGAAAACAGCAGCACACACCAATATAACAGGAATTAATACATTGGTCAATGAAAACTCTCAATATTAATGGTCTCAACTCTCCAGTAAAAAGACACAGACTAACTGACTATATTAGAAAATAGAACCTATCACTTTGCTGCCTCCAAGGAACACACCACAGCTATGATCGACACCATTTTAGGGTAACAGGATGGAAAAAAGGTATTCCAAGCAAATGAAACTAAGAAACAAGCAGGTGTAGCTGTTCTGATATCCAAGAAAATAAACCTCAAATTAAAACAGAAGATACAGGGAAGATCACTTCATACTCGTTAAATGAAAAATACTCCAGGAAGACAGTACAATACTAAACATAAATGCACCACACACAGGGGCACCCAATTTCATAAAAGAAACTATTAGATCTCATACTACACACTGACTTCAACAGAGTGATAGTGGGTGACTTCAATACCTCACTGTCACCAATAGACAGGTCAACCAGGCAAAAACTAAGTAGAGAAACCCTGGAGTTACTTAGCATCATAAATCGAATGAACCTAAGAGACATCTACAAAACATTCCACCCAAATACCAAAGAATACATACTTTCTTCAAAGCAGCCTGTGGAACTTTCTCAAAAAGTAACCACATATTAGGACAAAAAGTCAAGTTTGATGAATTTAATAATTCATAAATATAATCCTGTGGTCTACCTGACCACAAAGGAATAAAGCAAGGTATCAAGAATAAATAAATAAATAAATAATAAAAAAAAAAAGAAAGAAAAAGCACACAAACTCATGGAGGCTAAAACAATACTGAATAAAATTTGGATCAAGGGGGAAATAAAAACAAAATTTGAAAAATTATAGAATTCATTGAAAATGAACACATAAAAACCTATGGGATACATGAAGGTAGTCCTAAGAGGAAAATTTATAGCATTATTTGACTACACCAAAACTGTTGAAACATCTCACATAAATAAATGATACACCTGAAAGCCTTAGAAAATCAGCAAACACCTAAAAAGAGTAGACAGGAAGAAACAAATAAAATAAAGGATGAAAATAATGAACTAGAAAGAAATTATGAAGAAAACAATATAAAGAATATGAAATGAAGAGTTGGTTCTTTAAAAGATTAATATGAACAATACCAATATTAGGTAAAATAGAATAGGAACACATCTAAAATCTTTCAATGAGGCCAATATTACTTTAATACCCAAATCAGATAAAAACCCAACAAAATAGAAAAGTAAAAATCAATCTTTCTGAAGAACATAAATGCAAAAATTCTCCAACCAATACTTGCAATTTTAATTCAAGAACACATTCAAAAGATTATCATTATGTTCAAGCTGGCTTCATCCCAGTAATGCAAAGATGGTTAAACATACATAAATCAATAAATGTAATCACCATATAGACACAAGGACAGAAATCACATCATCATCTTATCAGACGGAGAAAAGGCCTTTGACAAAATCCAACATTCATGATTAAATTCATGGAGAATATAGGGATACAGAGGACATATCTCAACATAATAAGGGCAATATATAACAAGCCCACAGCTAACATCATACCAAGTGGAGAAAAACTCAAAGCATTCCCATTAAAATTGCAAACAAGAATGCCAACTTTCACCATTCTTGTTCAATGTAATATTTAAAACTCTCAGAGCTGATAAATAAATTCAGCAAAGTAGCAGGATATGAAATTAAAATCCCCAAATCAGAAGCCCTTCCTATACACCAACAATAAACATGCTGAGAAAGAACTCAGGGAAATGATACCATTCACAATAAGGCTCAAAACCCCGAAGAATTGGGAATAAATCTAACCAAGGAAGTAAAAGACTTTTATAATAAAAACTTGAAGACACTTCAGCTAAAGAGATGGCTCAGCAGTAAGAGAACTGACTGCTTTTGCAGAGAACCAAAGTCTGATTCACAGAACCCACGTAGTGGCTAACTATCCATTAGTCCAGTTCCAGAGGACCTGACGCCATCTTTTGATCTCTGCAGGAATTGCACAATACAGGTGCACCTACATATACCCAGACAATACAGTCATACACATAAAAAATAAAAATAATAAAACATCTTTAAAAAACTAAGTCATTGAAGAATGAAACGAAAGGTATCATAAGATGAAAAATTCTCTCATGCACGTGGATAAGTAGGATTAATTAACATTGTGAAAATGGCCACTCTACCAAAAGCTATCTATAAATTCAATGCAATACCCATTAAAATTCCAATTCAATTTGTCACAGAACTTGAAAAAAAAATCTTAATTTTCATATGGAAACACACCAAAATCCCAGGATTATTATCCAAAACAATCCTGAGTAATAAACCACTGAAGCATCCCAGATCCCAACTTATACTACAGAGGTACAGTAATAAAAACAGGATGGTACTGGGATCAAAACATGATCAGTAGAACAGAACTGAGGACCCAGATTTAAATTCATGCCACCTGATTTTGGACAAAGGAGCCATACTGGAGAAAAGACAGCTTGGTCAACAAATGGTGCTGGTCAAACTGGATAGCAGCATGTAGAAGAATGAAACTAGATTCCTATCTCTCACCATGTACAAAACTCAACTTCTAATGGCTCAATGACCTCAACATAAGACCTGATACCCTGAGTCAGGGAAAGGAAAACGTAAGGAATACATTGCAACTTAGAGGTACAGGAAAGGACTTTTTGAAGAGGACTCCTACAGCACAAGCATTATGTTCAAGAACTGACAAATGGGACCTCATGAAACTAAAAAGCCCCTGTAAACAAAGTATACTATCATTTGAATAAAGAGACAACCTACAGAAGAGGAAAAAATCTTTACCAGTCATATCTCTGACAATGGGCTAGTATCTAGACTATACAAAGAATTCAAAAAACTAAACATCAAGAAAACTCAGAATGGCTAAGATTTAAAAAAACAAACAAACAAGAAATGTTAGAAAGGATGTGGAGAAAGAGGAACTCTTATCCACTGCTAGTGGGAGTGCAAACTGGTGTAGTCCCTATGAAGTCACTCGGAAGATTCCTCAAAAAGCTCAAAATTGATCTATCATTTGATCCAACCATACCACTCTTGGGTGTATATCCCAAAGACTCTATACTCAACTACAGAAATATTGGTTCACTGATGTTCACTACTGTCCCTTTTCATAATAGTCAGAAATTGGCAACAACCTAGATGCCCATCAACTGATGAATGGATAATAAAGGTGTGGTACATATACATAATGGAATTTTGCTCAGTTCTTAAAAAATTAGGAAATTCACAGATAAATGGATAGAACTGGAAACAATCATCCTGACTAAGGTAACCCAGACCCAGAAAGACAAAGATTGTATGTTCTCTCATAGTTGGATGCTAGCTTTGAAATCTTGGATATGGATGTTTCAATTAGGAAATCCAGAAAAGTCAGGATACTAATAAAAGACCATAGGGTGGGGGCTTCCTAAGAATCCAGTAATATAAAGATGGAAAGGGGAATAATAAAGTAGGAAAGGTTAAATGACAGTGGGGAATAGAAGAGCAGAGCAGAGGACGGAGTATGGGGAGGGACAACTAACACTAAAGGTCTTTAGAAAAAGCCACATGAAAATCTATCACTATAAATTTCTTAAAATATATACATTAGATTATGATAGATTAAAAGTAGTTATCTTATGACAAGGAAATATTGCCTCTACAGACACCATAGGTTAGCAAGATAGAAGTCCGATACCAAGAATGGACTCCCTCCTCTTGAAGCTGTAAACCAGGGGTTTCCACAGGCTCTCAAAGAATACTGGCCACTGTCCCTGCTTTTGGTTACTCACCCGAATTTCCTTCCCAATAAGACCCTATTGCTGAAGATTTACTACATACATGAGCTATAGAACAAACAAGAAGAAATCAAGTTGTGCTGACTTCAAAGCCTCATCTCTACTGGTGAATGTTCATAATGCTAGAAGATGCTAGGCATGCTACCTGAAGAGAAAATCATCATTATTAACCGGCTGTGAATCCTTCAAGTTCACAACAACTGGACAGGCGAGATAACCCCACTAGTACAGTAGGAGCATAAATAATATGGGAACAACTAACCACTTTCTAACTGAATTTAAGGTCTGCTTCACAGCATAGGATGAAGCCCTTACCTGACATTGGTATCAGGTCTAGGAACCTGAGGCTAGACAGGTTCACAGGACATAGGGGAGAGCCTAATACTAGTTTTCTACTAAATATAGTAATAAACTGACTCGTAATGACTTATTCTTGTAGATTAATGCATCTCTTAATTCTCACCACAGAACCACAACTGGCCAACATGCAGAGATTAAGCGGCTGCAAATTTCTTATCCCTGAACAGAGCACCTGTATATCAAATTCCTAACCCCTAAGGCTCAGGCATCATTGTGCAAGAAGGGGTGGAAAGATCTAAAGAGAAAGAGTTGGTGGATGACAACAAGGAAACATGACTTTCCAGACAACTGGGCAGTTACTCATAAAAACTTAAAGCTATGGTCATAACATGTGCAAATTCCATGTAAGATCAAACCAGACAAAATCCCAGCATAGACGTGGGGAAGTGAGTAAAAAACTCCAACCTTACCCAAGAACTATTGGCGTCCAATAGCTTCTGGGAGGAGGAGAGCCACCTCTTCCAAGAGTGTGACTCTGTAGGTTAAGCAGGTTCTAGTCGATGGATGGACCCACACTGAAGGATACTTGGGGACACAAATTAAGACTCTAAAGACACTCTCTCTCTCTCTCCATATATGTTTGTGTTTGTGTGTGTGTGTGTGTGTGTGTGTGTGTGTAATAGAGTACATTAAATTGGGTACTGGGTAGTAAGAAGTATGGATAGTGAAGGGGAATCTTAAATACTATCAAAATGTATTGCATGAAAACTGCAAAACTTCAATTAAAAAGAGAGGAAAAAAAAGAGCATAGTTTAGAGGCGATACCACAAATGCGTCAGGATAAAGGCATCCCTACAAACAACATGAACCCAGTAAGGTGATAAAATTGGATTACTATCTTGTTCCAAAAAATCTGCTCCAGTTTCTCCCTCAAATCAAAAGACTGGAATCATGTCCTTTAGGTGTATAAAATCCCATACAATTTTGCCCACACCTAACTTTCCATTGTGACTTCCCCTCATTCATTCTAGACTATAGCCACACTAGTATACTCATCTTTTTTGTCCTGGGCTTTGCTACAAAGAATCCCTTTTCAGCCACTGTCACCTGATGAGTGACATTTCTAGGCTCCAAGCTGCTAGTCGCTGCTTCTTCTTTCATGAGCTACTATCTGCCTCACAACCTCCCCAAATTGTCCAGTTCAGTCATCATTTACTTCTTGAGCATATTCTGTTTCATGGAGTCAATATGACATATACTTACTCAAATTCGCACTTAAAGATGTATACATTAAAAGATACTAGTTCTCAAAAAATTTGGGAAGACTACTTCATAAATATGGGAAAATCTTAGTAATTCATGACATCATTTTTGCTCAGATTTTCCATCACTGTACCAAATACCTAAGAAAAGCAACCTAACTAAAGGAAGGAAGATTTATTTTAGCATAAAGCTTTAGATATTTCAGCTTGTGATCAGCTGGCTCCATTTCTGGGTCTGTGGTGAGGTAGAGCACGATGAAGAAAGGGGAAGGCACAGTAAAGTTCTCACCTTATGGCATGTGAAGCAGAGAGAAGGGGCAGGGGAAAAGATGTATCTTCAAAGCAGCTCCCCACCCCCGCCAGTGACCAAATCTGTCCAACTAAATCCTACCTTTTGCTTTCACGACCTCCTAATAATGCCATCATATTATGAATCCATCAAGACATCAATCCATTCTTAGATCAGAGTCCTCAGGATCCAATCATTCTGAAAAGACAATTGGCTGGCCACCAAGCCCTCAACAGGTGAGTCTGTGGCAGACATTTCATACTTAAACCAGAACACTGTGCCTCTGTTTGTCAAAGGTTACATCCATCTCATAATTAATTAATCTCTGAAAAATTAAGACTTTCAAGTACCAAATGTCTTAAAGAGTTCCAGCATTGCACAAAAGTCTCAAATCTTTTCTGAGACTCAAGCAAATTGTTAGCTCCGAGTCTGGACAAAAATACAAACCAAGTTACAAAATACCAAGACACAATGGAATAGTGTAAAAATTCCTATTTCAAAAAGAAGGAATGGTACACAGAAAGGAGGAATTAGACAAAAGTAAGAACAAATTTTAGCAAGACAAACATTAAAACTAATAGTTTTGATGTCTGATGACCTGGGCACATAGTGATGGAATGTGAGCCCCAGAGGTCTTGGGCTGTGCTGCCCCATGGCTTTCCCAGCTTCAGTCCTCATGGCTTATCTCTTGGGGTGGCTCTGCTCACTTCCTGTGGTTTTCCTCAGTAGCCATTCCACATCCTGGTACTTCTAACTCTCAGGGTCTCAATTGTTTTTGGTTTCATTCTCACAGCTTCCTGCATTGCCTGGTCAGGACAGCCTGCAGGAGTCTTGACACTGCCACATATTATCTATCTTCCAAGATCTTTCATTGAGTTGTAGGTGGAACCCTCCACAAGCCAGAACTCTTGTATTCTGTATGCTTGCAAATTCAGTATCATTTAAATGATGCCAATATCTGCTGCAAACTCAAGCAGTAGCCATGCCCATTGGACCACAGCAGCAGAACTTCTGAGTGCCTGTATGGACAAGTACCAGCAAATTCTTCCTCATAGGTGGCTCTGTGCCAGCAGACAGCATGGATTTCACTTCTCAAAGCAGTCTTTCAAATGAATTACAACCTTTACTGCCTGAAATGAGTGGAGTCCAGGCAATTTCTAAGACATCTTCAAGGCAATTTTTCTACTGTTCTAATGCCCAAATACTTGGTTTTAATTTTTTGGTTTTATTGAGACAAGGTCTCCTTATAGCCCCAATTTCCCTCTGGCCTCTAGAGTGCTGGAATTAAAGGCATGTGCCCCAACATCAGTCTGTACTTGGTTTCTTTTAATGGCTCTAATCTCTCTAATAACCATGCTCTCCTTTTCTACAACTTTAAAAAAATTTAAATATATGAGTATTTTGCCTGTATGTGCCTAAGTGCACTCATGTCATGTAATGCCCATAGAGGCCAGAAGAGATCATCACATTCCCTGGAACTGGAATTAAGTATGACTGTGGTCCACCATGTGAGTGCTTAGAATCAAAGTCATGTCCTCTGCAAGAGCAGCCAATGTTCTTAACTGCTAAGCCATCTCCCTAAGCCTCCTGTGCACAACATTAAATGCACATCTTTCTTGAGCATACTACAAGTTTTCTAAACCTTCCTGCCCCACTTTTGTATTCAAATTCTGACTAGGAATCTGACTAAAAGTAGTCAGAACCAATTATTCAGCAGCCTGAATATCGAGCTGTTCCGAAATTTCCTCATCAAATTAGTCTGTGATCTTCAAACTTAGTCTCACTCTAAGTTTTCAAGCCACAAAAAAAAGTAGACAAGTTCTTTGCAATGGATGGTCTCTAGTCTAATTCCTAATAGAGTCCCTGTCACCTGAAACCTCATGAGCAGTCTTACTCTTCACCTTCATATCAACATTCTTGCCTTCTGAGCTCCCACCAGGATCACACACTAAACTGTTTAGCATACTCCAAGGTTTCTCTAGCCACCAGGAAAGCTATCCCAGATTTCTGAACTACACTTTCTGAACTCACAATAATCCCTCTTCTTTGACACCAATTTTCTGTCAGCCAGCCTTTGTGTTGCTGTGATAACCTGAGAAAACAACTTAAAGGAAGAAAGATTCATTGTGGCTCACAAGTTCAGAAGTTTTCGTCTAATTTGTGGGAAGGTCATGGCAGAAGAGCCAATCACATCATGGCAGCCAAGAAACAGAGAGGGAAGAGGGGTGAGAGTGATGAATAAGCCTCTGTCTGTGGGACTCTCCTTGTTCTTTTATTCCACCTGGAATGTATCACTCACATTCAGTTGGATCTTTCTCTCTTAATCCTTTCTGGAAATGCCCTCAGAAGTATTCTACTAGTCTCCTAGTCATGTCTTAACCAACTTAACATGAAAGATTACATAGCAGATAATTTATTTCTCCATTCAGGGACAACACATGTAAGAGACAAATTTAACCCAAATCTTACCATGTTATCAATTAAAATAAAATCTCTTTGGATGTATGTAGATTACTCTAAGTCAACTATACATACTAAAACAAAGGGTATTTTATAGAGCAAGCCATTTAGTGCATATTTAAATAAATATGACTAAAAATGTTATTGTCCAAATAAAATATATTTCAGGAGTGAAGAAGGATTAACTTCCTTAACTATGGTAGGAAAACAGGCATAAATTAGAACAGTCTTAAAACAGACTCTATTTACCAAGTAAGTTTGGGAAATGCTGATTTGAAAGTAATTCTTGAAACTGTAGATATGGCTCAGTGATCGAGAGTAAATTCTTTACAACTGCCTGTAACTACAGCTCCAGATCTGATGCCTTTGGTCTCCATATGCACCTGTACTCCTATATGCACACCAAAACATAAACACACACACACACACACACACACACACACAGCTGAAAAATAAATATAAAGAAAAGCAAATCTCAGTTGGTGAGATGAGTCAGCTGGTAGGGGGCATTGGCCATCCAGCTTGAGATCCCCAGGATCTCTACAAAGTAGAAGAGAGAAATAACTCATGTGAGTTGTTCTCTGTCAAAAGCATACACACATACACACACACTTCTTTTAATGTAGTTTTAAAAACTCTCAAATTCTTCAATTTGGCCTTGGAGTTATGTCTTTGAAATGTTCATATGAATATTTGTAATTCAACACAGAATATACATTCCAAGTCTTAATTATCTATAGCATAGACAAGAGTTATAGAGACAAATCTCTACATAGTAGAGTCTACATAAAATCAACACCAACCAATAATAAACATGTAAGAAGCCACTGGAGAGCTTTAGCCATTAGAAAAACACAAATCAAAACATGGAGACACTATGACTTATCCACCAGGATAAGCATTATAAAAAGAGGATAATAAATATTGGTAAGTTTGGAGGAAACTAAAATTGTCACATACAGCTGATGGGAATGCAAATGGTGCAACCACTTTGGAACACAGTTTGGTAGTTCCTCTAACAGACATACCACATGACCTGACAATTCCACTTCTAGGTATACACCCAAGACACATGAAAATGCATCTACATAAAGACAGGGTCCAAGAATGTTTACAGCAGTGATATTCATAATAACCCCCTAAAACTACTAAAGTATGTATCATCCTATAAAGGAAATGTGGTCCATACCTCACAAAGATACATTATTTAGCCATAATAAACAAAAATAAAGTATTCATTAGATCAATGCTGCAATATTGGCAAATCTTGAAAACAGACCAAGTGAAAGTCATTCACACATTGCGACTGTCATATATACCCAATGACTAAAACAGACAAATCTGAGACAAAAATTCTTGCTTGTCCTTGGCTCAGGAAGGAGAATGTGGGAGGAGCTGCTGATGGGTATGGGATTTTATTTGGAATGATAAAAATGTTTTCAATTTAAGATTATGGCTATGATTACCTAACTTTGTGAATATACTAAAACCTAATGAGCTATGCATCTCAAATCTGTGAATCTTAGGGTATGTGAATTATATCTCAAAGCTGCTTAAAAACAAATCAGCAGAAGAAAATTGACAGAGGTCAACTGAAATATAATTTACAAGTTGGGATTTATTTTTAATGATTTACATGTTGGGTTATACAAAAGCTCTTTAAAGATTTTATTATCTACTTTTTTTTAACTACTAAGTCTCTACACTACCTTTAGCCTCTGTACAAATTCTTTATTTTTAAAATCACTTATTATGTACCCCTGGTAGCCTGGTACTCACTATATCCTCGGCTGGCCTTGAAATTCTAACAATCCTGCTTTAGCTTGTGGAGTGCTGGAATTACGGACATCGATGTCACTACCTTGGCTACATTTAGAAACCTTACATTTATTTTAATTTGGGGGGGGGGTTGAGACGGATTTTGCTATATAGACTTGGCTGGCCTCAAACTTGGGAGAGATCCTTCTGCCTCTCTCTGCCTAATGAGTGTTGGGATTACAGATGTGAGCTACCATGCTGGGCCTTTTTATACACATTTACAACAGTGCTAATCAAGACCACCTGATTGACCCAAGTTCAAATACCTGATCATGGATACCAAACCCCAACTCCTTACTACCTTTGGGCTTAAACTGAGCCACTAATTTCTGCATATACAATTTCATGGAGGTGATTTGGAAACACTTCTAATCTACATCTGCTGTAATACTGTCGAAATCCTAGTGCTGTTTGCCTTTTCTATAACATACTATGATCCTATAAAGAACATATTTTAGTTTTATGAAAAAGGAATCAGGTTATACTGAACTGGACTTCAGTTCAGTATAAAACCTAATGAGTTTCTTCTGGTTTGGGAGAATTTTAGCTCAGAAAGACTTTTAAATATAAAAATCATCTAGGGGCCAGAGAGATGTCTCAGCAGTTAAGAGTACTGGCTACTCTTGCAGAGGACCCAGATTCTGTTTCTAGCACCCACAAAACAGCTAACAACCATCTGTAACTCCAGTTCAAGGGATCTAACATCCTCGCCTGACTTCTGTACTCGTACAGGTGTATTTACATACATGCAGACAAAACACACATAAAAATAATAAAAATAAAAAGAACATAACTCCGATAAGGTAAGTGTGAAGCAAATATATTCATGTGCAAAATAATGTGATTTAATGCAGACTCTGTAACACCTATAATATTCTAATCACCTAACATATAAAAGGTGATTGAACTATGCAGCTGACCTTTGCCATTCTTTTATCATTCTCAAAAGAAAACAAACCACCACCACCACCACTAAAAAACCCAGACCATAATATACTAACCATGGTGATATTTTTAAAGGGGGGATACACGGACAATGTACTCCTACAATAAATGGCCCTAAATATCTGTGTTTTTAAACTACTTAATGAATGCCTTCTGTAGTTCCATTTCCTTCTCTGATTTCACTGTCATTTCTTGCTTCTAGCGTTCCTGCAGTAAACAGCCTCTTCCACTTCTTTTATTTCTGATCTTGCATGAAGAAAACTAGACTTATTGACCTGGTTGAATTTCATTAACCTAGTGCCATCATATTGGCTAGAAAAACATTTTAATGAAAGCAGTGAATTACACTGCCACACCAAGGTTTATTCTTTAAACTGACCAATGAGTAAATTAAAAATTACCTCAGTCACCTAGCTATACAGGAAACCCTAGTTTACATGGCATGCCAGTCACTTGTTCACTTGTCAGAGAGAGTATTTTTTCTCTATCTTAATTGACCTATATGATAGAAGTGTGGGACAACAGGAGTGGTCTTATAAGAGCACCAATAATTAGTTATATATAACTGGTACTTCTAAAAGCAACATTACAAAGTCTGATAGAATAATAAAAGAGTTTAGGCCCTGAGATGGCTAAGTGGGTAAAGATGCCTGCCATCAAGTCTGACCTGAATTTGATTTCCTGGGACCCAAATGGTAGGAGAACACCATTATTTTCTGACCTCTACATGCGCAGCAAGAGAAGTGTCCATACTTAAACTTCTATTCTCTAGTTCAATGCTATAGAAAGGGGCAGGTTGCAAATGCAATGGTATACCTTTATAATACTTCACTGTATCTGGAACAGTTAGGAGTTCCCGCCCTCTTGCCTATTCACTCCCCCTCTGTATTAAAAGAACAGTTCAGGATATGAATAATATCCTGGGTTCCATCTCTACCACCAAACACACACAAGACTGGGGTGAGAGAAGTACAGAAGAAAATAATCTGGTAATCTGAAGATCATGGAACAAAGAAATACAAGACAAAAACAAAGGTCCCTTAGGAATGTGCCCCTATCACTGGAATAGTTCAAGCAAAAGTAAGTGATCATATCTGTTTTCTGTGTCACTTCAGATAATCTACGAATACTCTACCAGCACAAGCCAGGTATCTCACCTTCTACCCCCTGAAGAAAGGAAAAGCAGATTTTAGAAGTTATCCAAGCATTGCCACTAGACTGATCTCAGAGTTGCCTAATGACTTTTCACATTCCAATACAAAGATTTATGTCCATGTAAATGCAGGCCATGCTAAGAAAAGCTAATGTTGAAGAGCATCGGAACCTGTAACCATTCTGTTTTAGAGGATGGTGCTTTCACATGTATTTTCCCTGTTAATATTAGTAAAATTAGACACAAATGACTTCAATGATACTGTTGCAGAACATGACATAGGGCACGATGGACAAAGGACATTCCAGATATAAAGACATATAGATATACAGAGACATACATTTACAGGGAACTGCATATATGTGGTAGAGGCATAAGCACACATACATACATATAAAAATAAATCTTAAAGCAAGCAAACACCGACCCTCAAACAAAACAATCTACCAAACCAAAAACATGAATAGAAAGCTATGTGAATTCAGCTGAGGTTTGGTGATTATCCACATTTTATAGAATTAAGGGCTAACGATAGTTGTACAAAATCATTCCAGCTTCAAAGGGGCAGTAGATTCTTTCAACCAGACCTTACAATTTCCATTGGGCAAGTAGTTCTCATAGTCATCAGGATCTATCAAGTCCTCTTTTCTTTACCAGGATATTCATATTCCATCTTCTGTCTCCTCTGTCTTTCTGTGTGTATGTTACTGAGGGAAAAGTGTGCATGGGGGGAGGGGTTGCTGGGGACAAAAGTCAGAGGCCTCACTCATACTAGGCAAGTCCTTTATCTCAGAGTCAGTCTCACCAGATCCAAATATTGCTTATATTTTAAACCAAACCACACATGCTATCAGAGTGACCTGCAAAAGCAAGTAAGAGATCTCAAGAACCTTTTGTTATCAAGATCTGCAAAAGCATAAACCAATGCCATTCTTCTTAAAGTTATTTTGTACATGTTTGTATGTCAACATGTAATTGACTTATTCTTTCTAAATTAATTTTTAAATATTAAAAAATTACTTCATTTACTATTGTTAAAATGGCAATACTATTAAAACTGACATACATATTTAACAAAATCCCTGTAAAAATCAAAGATCGGTTCTTTGTAAAAACTGACAAGCTGACCCAAAATGATAGATGGTAATAAAAGGGATAAAGAATATCACTCTTCCCCCCACTGGGGTGGGGGCACTTGCAAACAAACAATCCCCACTCCCAATATACTAAAAAACAGTGTTAGAATACTTATACATCTCTAATTTAAAGTCACAATCAAATGATGTGTTATCACCCACAGTTTTTGGTCTTCAACCACAGCATCAAGATAGAAAAGTCTTTCCAACAAATTGTGCTAAAACAAAAACCTGGATAGTCACAGGTACCAGAATGAATACAGATCCCCATCTAAACAGGCTTAAAAGAAAATGTTCATCTGGTGTATAAATGATTCTATTATGTTCAGATAACATGAACATGAACTAGTAAAAACCACACAATGAACCATACAAAACATGAAAAAAAATCTTTTAGGAGATATGTATTTAAAAACATATACCATAAAAGAATATATATAATAGATTTTACATTTTTAAATAGCTATAGGCTCACAGGAAGTTGCAAAAATAATTCAGCAAAATCTATAATGTACCCTTCGTTCAGTTTCCCCTAATAACATCACACAAAAATAATTCAATGTCAAAACTAAGAAACTGATACTGATATAGTTAAAATTTTCACCCACATTTTACTGATTTTTCTGTGGAGTGGTGTGCAATTTTATCACAGGTGTAGGTTTTATATAACCAACAACCACCAATCAAGATACAGAGCTGTCTCATTACCACAAACACCCCTCAGGTTACCATTTTATACTCACAAACCTATTCTGCTTCCTCTATCCCACCACTATCATATTTTCATCATCACGGTAATCTTGTCATTTCAAGAGTGTTATATAAATGGAACCATATGGTGTATAACCTTTTAAGATTTTTGTTTTTTCATTTGGTATAATTTCTTTGGGATCAATCCAACTGCTATATCAATAAAGAGCTTGCCCCCTTTATTGCTGAATAGTATTCCATGCTACAATTTGAACATTAATTCAATGAAGGACATTTGGATTATTTCCAATAAACAACAGCCCAGTTACTTATTTTAAATAGAATTCTGTAATAAGAAAGCTGTTTTTCTCAGAAGATTTTTTCTTTTAAAGGCCTAAAACTCATTTTTAAGATGTTGCTTTCATGTACATGCTCAGAGATTTTAAATTTCACTAATGATGGCCAATACATCAAGAAGGTGCAGTTCAACTTCTACCTCAGATTGCAAGGTGATAACCTTAATGCAGTTATAGACTCTTCCATGTAGAAGACAGCATAGTGAAGTTATGGCAATTTAGATCTGTCCTGTACCAAACTACAATAGGAAGAAATCAAATTAGAGGACTTTCGATCCTTGCATCAAACCAATGTCAGATTACTGCATTGCAAGGTGACGGTCAAAAACGAAAACAAAGTTTCTCTACCTAATTTCTTTTGGAAGTTAAGTAGTTCTACTGAGTTGTTAATTACATCAGTACAGCAGGCCAAAGAGCCACAATTTAAAAACACTCAAATAATTTAATATTTATGGAATAAGAGGCTCAAAAACTTACATCTTTCCCAGCAAATCTAACTTACAGGTAAAAAATTAAAAAGTCACAAACCTACAATCTCAAGGTAAAGAACAAAGGAAGATTTAAATTAAAAACAAAATACTTAAGGTACGTATAGAAACTAAGAAACAGTAAGCAGCAAAATATTAAAAGACTAAATTCTGTAAATAAACCAAATTGCTGGGAAATTCAAGCAGAAAAACTAGCTTTCAGCCATGGTTCAATATCTTTTTTCAAAAGTCAGCCAGTGACTAACAGAATTAAAATTTGGCAATAACCCATACTCATATGTAGGGTAGTATCAGATACAACAAACAAATTTGTTCAATTACATAATGCTTCCTTATAGAGGAGCAAAGTTAATCTGATAGACTTGTGTATATGTCATTTGATGCTCTGCATATGTCCACGTTATTAGTACAGGAAGCCCCACAGATTAAGTGGAAGGCAATTTAATATTTGTAAAAGTTTGGTATTATACTAAGAAAAACTGACATACTTCCTTTTCATTACAAATGCCATCTCAGTTGCCTACAGCCATAAATAAATTATTATGCCTACAGGCAAGTTTGACTACAAAGAAAGAGCACTGGTTCTGTGATTTACAATTTGAAAATTTTATCCTCACAGGTAACTACACTTCTATGACATAGTGCTGCTAGACATTTTTACAACAGATATGGAAAGTGTTAATAGGGAAATTTTCTACTTCAAGTAGGAACAGTGTATTACAAACCCATTAGGCCTTAAGCTGTTTTTGTGCAACACATTTAAGAATGGAAGGGGTGGTAGAAGACCTTACTGAATTTTACTATATTTCCTTAGTTCTGAGAATTAAAAATTAACATGAACACACATGAGTATAACTTGGTAAAGGCCTCCTTGGAGGAGCTTTGAATGTACAGGGTTCAAGAACTTGAATGAGCCATTAACACTGTGCCTATGCTTTCAACCTTGGCTGGGTAGTACTGTCAGAAACACTTTATAATAAACTGTTTTTGCGCTAATCTTAAATTGGTTCAACTACTCAAACTCCAAGGACACCTTTATGTGTGAAAACCCAGGATATTTTCAAAAATGCTTGAGAACAGAAAGGAATGTTATTTCACAGAAAAGAAACTTTCAAGGACTGATAAACAATAGAATTAAAACTGAAGAGTATGGATTTAACTCATTGGTAGAGGACTTGCTAGCATATGTGAGGCCAGAGGTTCAATTCCCAGTACTGTAAAATATACCCAAACTAAAAAAAACCCTGAAGAGCAACAAAGCAATAGTCTGGTACAGGCACATAAATTCAAATAACTTGCTCAATCTTAACTCTATATTAAGAGTCACTTGTCTTCCCTGGTAGCCTGATTAAGACGTGTAAGTAGCTAAGTAAAAGTTAAAAGATGATAGAATTGCTTACCACTACAACACAGATTAAACTTTCATTTCAGATAATCTATTTATTATTATTTTTTGTTCTTTTTTGAGACAGGGTCTCCCTAAAGCCCCAGCTGGACTAGAACTCACAGATTCCAGAGATTTGCCTGCCTCTGCCAACTGAATGCTGGGATTAAAGGAGAATGCTGGGATTAAAGGAGAACACCACCACCAGGCCCAGAAAGCTGCTATTATTTTAAGTCATTGCATAAATTAGCACTCCATTAGTATTCAATAACAAAAGATGTTTCCAATGCCCTATGCATATGAACAATGAATTTATTGTCTAAAGATAAAAACAATGAAAAAGCAATATTTAATTGTACAAAACATGTATGCCTGAGGCACAATGCTAGTAGCTTTGTAGGTTTTATTTGTAGGCTTCACAACTCCATAAATTAAGCATCCTCCCCATTTTATACATGAGGAAACTTAACTGAGCCTAACAAAGGGATCCACAAGTCAGAGTGCAGTCTCCTGTTTATTTTCATCAGCCCTTCATGCATAAAAGACATGAGATCTAAAAACATCATTTGTATAAATTATCAATTAATGATCAAGTTTTGGGAAATACCCTTGGCAAGGTATGCTATGGGTTCTTCATGAGGGAACTGAGTAGACTCATCTCCACTTATATGTACTACCTATTTTTATATTAACAGATAATCAGATTTCTTCTTGGTCCTGTAGGTTATATTTTCTTTTACTTCTGTATCTACTTGTATTAGGGAATATGGAAGATCTCTAAGGTACTACTAGACTTCTCCAACCCTGAAGAAAAGAGTCTAACAGCTCAGATTAATTTTTAGGAATCCTAATAACTAGTAAATCTCAGAAATGGGCTTGTCTGCAGCTATGACTACTATAGATTATAGAGGCCATTAAGTTCCTGTTCTCATAGGCCAAAGCGGAGTGGCACTTGAAAAGATGGGCACCTAATCAAAACCTGATGAGTCGATATGAAAATTCCTTAAAATTTATCAAAGATGCCAAATTAAGAGACTGATGCTTGTTCAATTACTGGTAGCCTACATGAACCTTACTGATTCAAATATTACAAAAAAGTGGACTTTCCAGCTTGACTTTAACAATCTTTTTATGACTCAAATACTTTTGTAATCAATGACATTTAAGATAAGAGGATTTCTTCAAAGTTATTCAGGCAAACTATAACCTTAGGGGTGTGTGTGTATTTTTTACATGCTGGAAATATGCTTCTTTTAGAAGAGCAATTTACTGTTCAGTAAGCCTAACTATTTTGGAAGCTATTTTTCCACATTTTACTGTTTTAAGTAGACTTGGTACCCCAGGCATCAATACACAAGGGGGCACAACAGTCAGCCATAATTTGTTTCTCTATGAAAGCAAGTTCAAGAAACTGGCATTTTCTAGCACCTAATAACGACAAATAAATTAACTAGCAGAGATTGGGAGTGGGGAGCGAGCATCATAACGCCTGTATCCGGATCCCCAGGGAGCGCGGCTCTGACAGTCATTCAACTTTCTTGCTAATTTCTCCATTGTGCTTTTTCGGGCCACATAGGCTCGATGTGTTATTTTCTTTCTAGTGTGTGACAATTCCCTTCCCGGAGCGAAGCCAGCAGCCGGGGCTGTCGGCGCAGGGCCCGGACGAGCGCCTCCGGACCCGCAGCTCCGCGCACGACCCCCTACTCCCGCCAGGCCTGGGCTGCGGGGGCTTTCCCCGGGTCCTCCCCGGGTCCCCGCGGCTCGCTAGAGCAGCAGCTGCAGCAGGGACGCTCCGGGAACCTGTCCCCAACTCCTCAGCTAGGCCTCGAGGGGCTGGCGTTGCACATGGCCCCCGGCTAGGCGGCGGGCACCGCGCGGTGGAGGCAGCGGCAGGGCTCGCCTCAGAACCCCACGGCCCCGGGCCGGCAGGCGGGGAGCGACACCGTCTCCTCAGCGCGTCGCTCCCCGGCTTCCTCCCTCTCCCGCTCCGTTAGCGCTACCGGTCGGCGGGCGGGGGAGGGGAGCGAGCGCGTTATTCCCGGGGCGCCGCGGGGGAGGGGACGGCATCGCTTACCCGCGTTACTGAGGAGAAGGAGCAGGAAGAGGCGGTGGGAGAGCAGCGCGGCGGAGCGACTGCGGGGCCGGCTGGGTGCAAGGAAGAGTCTCACGGAAGGGAATTAACCCCATCACCAGCCCGGACACCGGCTCCAGCGGCAGCCGCGGCGGCAGGATCCCGCCCCTTCCCACCACGCACTGGCCCCGCCTCCCCGTTCGCTTTGACGGGCAGCTGGCTTTCTCATAGGCTACATAAGCATTGAGTGACAAAAGGTTTGCCCAATAATTGCTTAAAGGACAGCTTTCGCCCCACCCCATTGTCGCCGCCGGGGCCGCGGGAGTGCAGGACCAAGTCTATCTCCACCCTCAAAACAGAAGGAACCAATCCGTGATAACTGATGGCCCTTGAAGGACGCAAAAACTAACCAATGATAAAATTCGGAGGACAGCCATTTTGCCCACTTGTAAAAAAGCCACCTTTTCCCACGAGTTGGATCCTGAGGAGGGCGAGTTCCGGGAGTTTTTATTTACTGGATCTATGGAAGAAAACTATATTTCTTCACAGAATACTTATAGGGTTTTCTAGCGATAAAAGTAGAATTTCGTCCTTCATGATCGGAGATGTGAGGAAGGCTTTAAGGATATGGCTCCTCCTCTTAGCGGTACTGGGTTCTTAGTTGAACACCTGGTTTCTCCAGCCTTCGTAGTGGAGGGAAGGGGACCGACCGCTCCGGCTTTGAGGGCACTACAATTCCCAAGGTTCTTTGCGGCTACCTAAATCAGTTTCCTCCGTTTGTTTCCTGTGATGTCTCATGGGAATTGTAGGTTTTGAGAGGTTACTATTACGTTCCCCCCGCCCTCCCGCCCCGTCGGAATGAGTAGGGGGAAAGTTTTGGATGATTTGGAGTTGGGAATGAGGTCACAAAGTTGTAGTGAGATCTATTCACTACCCATAAGGAGAGATAAAGAATAGAAGAATGATCAGGAGTTTTCTCAGAACACTGCCGGGACTTTAGATTGCTGGTATTTGAACTCTCCTGCTTTCAGGGCACTAAACGTCACTTCCGCTTAGGAGCAGATACTTGCAAAAATCTATGGCGGGAGTTGGAGATTCCCCAGCGAGCACGTCAGGTTTGTCTGTCTGGGAGTGCGGTGTAGAGCAAGATATGATAGGAAGTTGAATGAAATTTAATTGCTGCTTAAGAAAAGTGTGGGTGAGAATTGGGCGTGGTGGCTGATGCCCATAACACCAGCACTCTGGAGCTGAGGCTGGAGAAACGTTGCAAGTTCACAGCTTGAGCTACAGTGTGAGTTCTAGACCAGCTGGGCTTAAGGAATTGTCCGTGTCTCAAACAACAAAAGAAAGAGAGAAGCAGAAAGAGGGTGAGAGGTTGAAATGTCAAATGGCACGGATGAAATTCCCCAAACTCTTAAGGAAAATTTTCAATCCTCGTTTTCAGCCCTACCTACCCAGTGTTTCTTGTCTCCAGGTCCGCTCACTAGCAGGTTCCACGTCCACGAGTTTGTAGAGTATGCTTCTAACTTGCCTTTAGCCCCTCTACATGAAGCAACATGGGTTCATGTCCACAGTTTGATTGGAAGAAGCTTGGAAGTTCTGAGCTAACTTCTCCTCTTTATACATATACCCACCCTCCTAAAGTCGGCTTTGAAGGAAGAAAGCTCAGGTCTGCGCTCAGGCTTGATATAATCATGAATTGCCCTGTTAATGCAACCACCAGGTTTAGTGGCAACCGGGTGACGACATTAAAGGCATCATCAAAGAGGCTTTGGAATCCACAGTTTAGTAAACAGGAAATCAGGCCCCGATTTAATTCTCCTGAGGGTGTCGGGTTGACTGTTAAAATAACTAGAGCAGTTATGAGAAAAGTTCCACGACAAGCCTGATGCTCCTCAGAGTCTCCATTCCATCATTCTTACTGAGACTTACTCTTTCAAATCACCTTGTAAATACTTATTGAGCATGTATACTACTTGGGAGTTAAGGATTAGACTTAAGGATGGAGCATTGCACAAAGAGAGGTTCCTTGTTTAGGAGTGAGGAGGACAGAGGCTAAACAAAATTATTAACATGTTTTAATCTCTCCCTAAATAGCCAGATCTTCATAGTCATGTTTCGTTGTTTATTTGGTTTCCTTTTTCCTTTCTACCTTTAGATTAAAATAAGCATGTTTTTCTGTTTCCAGTATTTTATTACTTTTATTTTATGTGTATGAGTGTCATGCAATGCCTATGGAAGTCAGAAGAGAATATTGGATACCCTGGAACTGGAGTTATCGACAGTTGTTAGTGGCTGTATTGGTGCTAGGAATCAAACACCAGTCCTCTGCAAGAGCAAGCAGTCAGTGCTCTTCTCAGCCATCTCTCCTGCCCCTGTTTCCAGTTTGTTTGTTTGTTTTTTTTTTGTTTTTTTTTTTTTTTAAGTATTAGCAAGTCTGTGTCCAATGCCCATGAAAGGCATTTCTGCACCTAGTAGATGAACTGCAGAATCATGTCTATAACTTTCAGCCAGGCAGTTGTGCCGATCTGCAAGGAAAAGCAGTCTCTTGATTTTTGTATTCATTCATTCATTAATTTAATTTGTTTGAGACAGGGTCTCCCCTTAGCCTCGGATATTAAGTAACTGCCTATGTAGATCATGCTAGCCTGGATCTCACAGCAATCCACTCCCCTCTGCCATCTAGGGCTGGGATTAAAGGTGTAGGCCACCATGCCTGGCTTTTTCTTTCTTTCTTTTTTAGTTAAATTGTTGCTTTCTATGCAGTGATTTTTCTTTGTTTGATAATGAGAATTAAACCCATCTAAGAAGCACATACATCACTGAGCTGCATGATCCCCAGCCAGTAGTTATGATTTCCAATCATAATTTAGCAATATAATCTGTAAATGTTTAAAGTTTTTTTTAAAAAAATAGTCCTTCCAGGGTAAATCATGTTAATAAATTGTAATAATGAATATAATGTAATTATTTCAACTAAGCCAAATATGGTGGTATATTTAGTATATCTTTCTTGGTATGTCTGCTTTTTATTTTTTGCTTATTGGATATAAACTGAGGGCATTGCACATGCTAAGTTAAGCATGTGCTATACCACTGATCTACACCCCCAGCTTCATTATTGTTTTATACTTGAAGAAACTGGAACTCAGTAAAGTAAGACTTTAAGGTCTGAAACCCCTAATCAAAAGAGTTTGGAGCTGAGATATATATATATATTCAGGTTTGTTTGGTTCTTGAACTCTAACCCACTGCTTATCCTCCCTTTCAGATGTTTATGAATCTCAGTGTGTGCTCAGGATACTTACTGAGAAAGAAGCAATTGCATCTCAAGATTCTGTGCTTCCTCTGTTAAGCCATTCTTTGTCAGATACATAATATATTGCTCAGTGTAACTGAAAATATAGGCAAGTGTAGAAAAAGAAAGCTGATCTGCCATCGTCTTATCCAGAGGTTTCACTATGGTACAAAGTCTTCACTGCATCTCTCTTCATTGGTAGAGAAAGTTAAGAAAGTCATTTTTGTTGTTGTTTGTTATGGTTTAGGGGCCTGAGGGGTGTTTTTTGTTTTTGTTTTTGGTCTTTTTGAGACAGGGTCTTCCTGTAGCCACAGCTGAGCTGGAATTCTCTGTGTAGACCAGGATGACCTTGATCTCACAGAGATCCTCTGCCTGTGCTTCCCAAGTGCTGGGGTTAAAGGCTTGTACCACTACACCCAGCTCAGGTTCCGTGTTTGTTTGGGTTTTAAATTTTTTCTTTTGTTTGGGTTTTAATTTTTTTCTTTTTAAAATTTTTTTTGCGATAGAGTCTCACTGTGTAGCCCTGGCTGGAACTTGCTATGTAAACTCAGATCTACCTCCCTTTGGGTGTTGTGAACTGAACCAGGGTCCCACTGAGCCATCGCTCCAACCCCTCTTTTAATACTTTAAAAAAAAATTAATTGATTTGAAAATTTCATACAATATTTTTGTTATATTTTTGATTTTTTGAGATAGGATCTCCCTGGTGCCCTGGCTGACCTGGAATTCACAATATAGACCATGCTGGCCTCAGTCTCATAGAAATCACCTACCTCTGCCTCCTGCTGAGTGCTAGGATTAAAGACATGTACCACACCTGGCTCATACACTGTGTGGAGTTTTGTTGTTGTTTTGTCTTTTTGAGACAGGATCTCCCTAGTGTCCCAGTAGGCCTGGAACACACCATGTAGACAAGGCTGGTCTGGATCTCACAGAGATCTACCCACCTCTGCCTCCAAAGTGCTGGAATTAAAGGTGTGTACCACCATCCCTGGCACATACAATGTATTTTGATCCCACTCAGATCCCCTCGGTCTTTTAACTTAATTTTTAAAAAATTTATTTTTATTTTATGTGTGTAAGTGCTTTGTCTGCACGTGTGTTCGTACACTATGAATATGCATTGCCTACAGGGAACAGAAGAGGGTATTCAGATCTACTGGAACTAGAGTTAGCTACCATATAGGTGATGTGAACTGAACCTGGGTCCTATACAAGAGCAGGTAATGGGTCTTAATTACTGGGTCATCTGTCTAGCCTCACTCATAACTTTTTTATAAAGAATATTTTTTATTTATTATTTTATGTGTATGAGTGTATTTCCTACATGTATGCAAATACACTCATGTCATGCATTGCCTGAAGAGGTCAGAAGAGGGTGTCAGATTTGCTGAAACTGGAGTTACAGATGATTGTTAGCCACCATGTGGTGCTGAGAAATGAACCCAGGTTCTCTGCAAGAGTTGTCAGTGCTCTTAAAACACTGAGCCATCACTCCAGCCCCTTTTAATTTTTCAGTGGTTCTTTTCCATGAGATAAATTTAAATTTTGTTTGAGTTCTAACCTATCAGTTTTTTATTTTATAGTGTCTATTTGTGATGCTCAGAAATAGTGTCCAATAAACGCCAGTGTATACAAAAATACATAATTAATTTTTCCTACATTTTATAGTCATCTGTATTATTCTTTGATATGAGGAACAAAATAAAATTTTTTTTTGAGGTGCTAAAGATTGAAGATTGAACCCAGGGCTTCTGCTTTTTAGCATGGAATTAACTTTTTTTTTTTTTAGATGAATCTCATATAGTTCAGGGTGGCCTTGAACTCATTGTGTAGCTGAAGCTGACCTTGATCTGATCTCCGTCTCTACCTCCCCAGTGCTGAGAGGCACTGACAGGCACTCCTTAATATTGTAGAATGAGTGATCTGCAGTGGTGTACAATGAAAATGTTCAGACTTTTCTAGTACCACCAGTCAGTGTTAAGACTTGTTTCAATTATTTCTTTTTCAGAATCTCAGTTTTCTTGTCTTCAATATGCAGTTAATAATACTTTCTAGTCTGGTGAGATGGCTTAGTGCTGCCAAGGCTGAGGACCTGAGTTCTAGAACCAAATAGTGAAAGGAGAAAACTGGCTGCCTAAAGTTGTCCTCTGCTCACACAAGATTTTTCTGTTTCTGTCTCTGTCTCTGTCTCTCTGTTTCTCTCTCTTGATAAATAATTAAATGTTAAAATAAAAGCAGCAACTACAAAAATACTTTGTAAGTTGCTTTGAGAATTACAGGAAATTTTCTAAAATTTCTTACTATAGTGCCTCCATGGAAGAGATCATCTAACAAGTGGAGTTTGTTTTCTCATTATTTTGAAAGCAGTTGCCTGCCAAATGAAAGGTCTTTACTTTTAAAGTAAAATTGATATTAGACATTGTAGCTTAGGAAACCCTGTGATAAAGGAATTAGAAGATATTACATAATTCTATGCTTACTGAAATTGACCTATTATTTTATAATCAGATTTACGATAAAACATGATTTCATTTTGTTAAATTTAGGATTCAGTTTACCAGTAACCTATAAATATGTTTACTTCACTTATAAGCATTTAAACAGAAATATACTGTTGTGTAAATATGAGATATTTTGAAAATAAGTAGATGGATTTCCAATTCCTAATCAAATCTGAAGTGTTTCTCTGAGGGAGAATATAATTCTCTATAGAAATACTTTGTACCCATTTGAGTATATTAGTATATCTCTTCACTGACTTTTTTTTTTCAACTCATGAACACAAAAAGTATTTGGTTTCTGTGTATTTGGTTTCTATAATTTGTGTATTTTAAAGCAAGTGTGTCTGATAGACCTCCCATATTCAGCAATTGTAAAAACTTAGAGATTTATTCAGGTCAAATTCTCCCTTTCTCTCTGTCTCTGAATTTATTTCTTTATTGGGGTAAGGGACACGTTTGCCATCGTGTGCATGTGGAAGTCAGAGGATAGCTTGTGGGAATCTGTTCTTTCTTTCCACCAGGTTGGTTGTGGAGGTCAAACTCAGGTCATCAGGCTTAGTGTCCAATGCCTTTACCCACTGAGCTATCTCTCTCGCCCTCACATTTGTATCTACTTATTCTCTTAAAATTTTTGTAACTCAAGTAATTGTTTATTTTTAAGTGTATGAGTGCTTTGCCTACTTGTATGTAAGTGTACCTGTGTGTGCAGTGCCCACGGAGACCAGAAATGGGTGTTGGATTCTCTGGACCTGGAGTTACAAGTGCTTGTTAGCGACCATGTGGGTTCTGGGTACTGAATCCAAGTCCTTCACAATAGTCAGTCCTCTTAACTGCTGAGCCATCTCTGCAACGCCAGGACTTTGTATTTTAATGCCATATTTTTTTAGAAATTCTGATCAGAGACAATGTGGGCATATATAAGTTAGGCAAATTTATAGATACTAGGAAGTGGTGAGATTTTGGATTTATTTAGAATGAAGAGTCAACAAGAGTTGCTGATATAGTGGATGTGCAGTATGAGACAGAAAGGAGTAAGTTGCTATAAGCATCTGGCTGGATGTAGTGAATAAGGTCATAGAACAGAGAGAGTTAGGATTCTATTTTTGGCATCTTTGATATCTGGTAAGATACATAAATCTGAAATTCAAAAGAATTCTGCATGTATAAATGTAGGAGATATTGTCAGAAATAATATTCAAAACCATGTGAGTAAAGCAAAAAAGTAACAACAAAAAACAACCCTCTGAAACAAAAAAACAGCAACAACTAAAATAAGTGGTGGTGTATGCCTTTAAGTCCCAGTGCCCAGGGGCAGGAGCAGGTGGATCTTTGTGCTTTTGAGGCCATCCTAGTAGTTTTAGAACAAACAACTATAAAACCATGGTACTGAGAGATGGCTCAGAGATCCTTTTGCAGAGGACCCAAGTTTGGTTTCCAGCACTCACACAACAGCTAACAACTGTCCATAACTCCAGTTCCACAGAATCTGACACCCTCCTCTGGCCTCTGTGGGCATTGCACACACACGGGTGCACTTACATACATGCAGACAATACACTCAGACACAAAAAGAGCAGAACAAACCATAAACCCCCAAACCAAAAATGGTATCACTAAGGGATAGAACAAAGAAGGTTAGTGAGAACTGAGCCCTGGTCCATTCTGCCTTCAAAGTGGACAAGGTGTAAAGTTAACACAAGAAAGATTAATCAGTAAGGTGGGATGAGAAAATGAGCATACAGAATCTAAGTGAAAATATGATGAATGAGGAGGGGTGATGTACTAAAAAGGCCAGTAGGATGAAGACTGAGAATTCTTTCCTACTGTCTTCTTTTTCTTTCCAAGGCAGGGACTTTATATATGCTGAATCTCTTCCAAGAACACTTTTTGGTCTTTTAGTTAATGACTTTATTATTCATACCTCAACAATTTTCCTCTATATGTAAATATAGATATCCTTCTAAAACCCCAAATCTGAAAAATGAATACCTATCCTATGCTACCTTAATACCCAGTACTTCCCTTTAGAAGTTCTTCAGAAGCACATCTGTATCTGCTGTTATATATCCAGAGTCCAGCCCTGTGTCTATTACATGTACATACTCAAATTCATATATTTGAATGCTTGAAAAAGTGGAATCCAAGGAGTTAGTTTATGAATAATTTTTAGCTATAATTCTCTATAGGGTAAATATTTAACTATCTAAAACAAGTATTATTTTACTGTGAGTTCGCCCCATAGTAAAATGTAACACCCTGGCACATTCCAGTAGATTATTCACCAGCCATTATATATTGTTTCCCCAGATTTCTTGGTGATGTATTTTAACAGTGTTTCATATTCCTCAACACAGTTCTGTTTTTTACTTAAGAGTGAGTCAAAAAATTCCAGTTGAATTTACTTTCTACCCAACTGATTACAAAAATATCATCTTGACCTTAAATGTGAAAAATAAAAACTTTCCTCCATTCTCTTCTGAAGTCTTTCTTTGTTTTGTTTTGCTTTGCTTTGTTTTGTTTGAGGGGCAGTTTCACACCATACTTCAGCTAGCCTGGAACTTACTGTGTAGCCCTGACTAACTTCAAACTTAGGCAGTCTTCCTGTCTCAAGCCTTCCCAAGTACTGGGATTCTAGGCATGAGCTGCCATTCCCAGCTCAGGTGTTCCTTTTTAAGATAGTTATTTAAAAATGAATGCTACTAAATATTTTATTATTTTATGTTTATGAGTGCTTCGCATGCAAGTAAGTATACTGTGTGTATGCAATGCCCACAGAGACCAGAGAGTGTAACTCCTTGGAACTGGAGTTAGAGGTAATTGTTAGCTGTCCTATGGATGCCAGGAATCAAACGTGGGTCCTCTGGAAGAAGAACAAGTGTTCTTAACCACTGAAGCATCTCTCCAGCCCCATTCTACTAGATTTGTGATTAAAATTTCCTAGTTAATAGCTGTTGTTTTGATTATTTTATTTACCTTTCTATTATTTTTTTTTTTTAGTGTGTGTTTGTGTTTAAGGAAAATTTCTTTGAGTCATTTCTGCCATATTTACATGGAATTCTGGGATCAACTTGGATTGTCAGGCTTATATGACAAGGACTTCTATCTGCTGAACCATCTTGTCAGCTTTATAATAGAATTTTTATAGTGTCTAAGACATGCATTACTTTTTGAATAAAAATTATCTGAGCTGGAATTATAGCTCAATAGTAAAGCACTTTTTTTTTACATTTACAAGGTCATGTATTCAATCCACATACAAGCAGACAAAAAGATTCAGAAAGCTTAAAATGTATTCAGTTTGTGAAAATTCAGATGATTTATGATTTTTCAGCATTCCATTTATTTCTTTGAAATGGATATGGCTTTATTATGGCTCAGAATGGAATGGAGGAGCTGTTCGAAGACAGTGTAGGCTTTGGAACTGGGTGTTTTGCATTTTCTTAGTCTGTTCTGGGAATGTGGTTTAGCTGTGTAGACCGTATTGAAGGACTGCAGTGATATAGTATATGTGGGATTCTGTAACATACTGAATAATGACTTTCCCACCCCTTAGTTTTTTGTGGTTCTTTGTTTTTAGGATCATCATGTCTACATTTGGTAACATAAAAAAGATTCCTCCATGTCAGATTTCTTCTTTAACAAGTGAATCATATATACAACTGGATTTTCTACCCGACAAACTCAGAGCAAAACTGCTTCCGTTCCAGAAAGATGGCATCACTTTTGCCCTTGGAAGAGATGGCAGGTAAAGTACTTTGACAAGTCATGCTAAAAATATTAATTCACTAGAAAATGTGTTGAAAACAAAGCTCTGTTCAAACCATTCTTCTCATACATCTTTAGTCTTTTGCAGTCAGATTTATTCTGATGATATAGACTTAATTCATGAACTAAAATTGACTTATATTTCAGGTGGAAATACATTGAACAAATAGGGTCTTGAAAATTTTTTACATTCATGTGTGTGTGTGTGTGTGTGTGTGTATACAGTACACTTGTAGAGGTCAGAGAATAGTTTGTAGGAGTCAGATCTTTCCTTTTACCCTATGAGTCCTGGGGATTGAACTTGGGTCTTCCAAGTTTGACAGCAAGCACCTGTACCTGATGAGCCTTCTCAGAGGCCCAAATGATAATTTCTTTTTTTTTTTCAAATTTATTTATTATTTTTATTTTATAGATATGAATGTGTTGCCTGCTTTTTGTAAGTGTACCCAGTGTCATGCACTTCCTGCGGAGGTCAGAAGAAGGGTTTGGATTTCCCTGAAACTGGAGTTACAGATGGTTGTTAGCTGACATATGGGTGCTGAGAATTGAACCCGGGTCCTCTGTAAGAGCAGCTAGTGCTCTTAACTGCTGAGCCATCTCTCTTGCCCCCCAAATGCTAATTTTTTATGTTTGATTCTCTAAAGTCTTTGAGGTACTAGATCTTCTCAGGATTTCATATTGATAATTTATATAACATTTCCTTTGCATTTTTTCAGTCTAAATTAACATCTTGTAACTTATACTATTTTTAAAAATATTTATTATTTATTATTTTTATTTTATGTATATGAGCGTATTGCCTACATGTGTGTAAGTGCACCCATGCCATACAATGCCTGTAGAGGTTAGAAGAACGCACTGGATTCCCTGGAACTGGAGTTATAGATGGTTGTTAGCTGCCATGTAGGTGCTGGGAATTGAACCTGGGTCCTCTGCAAGAGCAGCCAGTGCCCTTAACCGTTGAACCATCTCTCCAACCACTTATACCACTTCTTAAATCTCTTTTACTTCTTTTCAACTTCACATAATTATGTATTGATCAGCTTTCCCTGTTGCTGTGATAAAATTCCTTATACAATTTAGAAGGTCCAGTCCATTATGATATAAAAAACATGGTGCTGACTGTGAGGGTGTGGTTTATTACATGTGGTTTATTACATGTGGTTTATTACATGTGGTTTATTACATGTGAGGGTGTGGTTTATTACATGGCCCTGACCAGGAAGGGAAGAGGTTAGAACAGAAATAGGGCCCTAGTCATAACTTTCAAATCTCACTCCCATTGCTCCAGTTCCTCTATGTAGACCCACTTCCTAAATGTTGCCCAAACTTCCCAAATAGTGCCACCAGCTGGGATCAAGCATTCAAACACTTGAGCCAGTAAAGGACATTTCATATTTCAGTCATGGCAAGCTATATGATCTCTTCCATCAAAGCAGGCCATTACATAGGTTTTTTAAATTTTTATAAATAGTATTGTCTTGATTCTACATTATTTTATGTATATGACTGTATTGCCTACATGTTTTACTGTGAAAATTTTTAAGCATAAAACGACACTGAGGAGGCTGGAGAAATGACTCCATGTTTAAAAGCACTCTCTGCTCTTCCAGAGGATCCAAGTTCCATTCCCAGCATATATCAGGTGGTTCACAGCTACCTATAAATCCAACTCCTGGGCATCCTACATCTCTGGCCTGCCTGCACACCTGCAGTCATGTACACATACCATACATAGGCACACATACATACACATAATTAAAAGTAAATCTAAAATAAAACCCCAACAATTATAGAGAATGTTAAAGTGGATACTTGGCATCACTCCCACAAGTCTCTCCTAGCATTCTATTTATCCATCCCTCTACCCTTCTCAAGCATCAGCCATCTTATTAATTTTGTAATCAGTTCATCATAAATTGTAATCAGTTCATAATAAATTTCAGACATTATTATATGCCCTCTAAATACGGCAGTGTATATGTGATTAACCATATTTGTTTAATTTTTCTACATTTATTTAGTGTATGTGTATGTGTATATGTTTGTGTATTTGTGTTTAAGCCCACTGTGATGACTTTTGGAGGTCAGACGACAACTTACCAGAGTTGATTCTCTTCTGCTTTTATCCATTAAACCATCTTCCTACCACCCTTATTTGTTTATAATTTTTTCTAACATGGATAAATTAATTAAGCACACATACATTTGCAAATGAATGTACTTGTATAATGCAAATCCTTGTCCTAGAGAGTTTCCTGACTCCCTTTTCCAGTCTGTCTACACACCCACTTTACCATTGAGCTGATGGTTTTTAAATTTTAAAAAATTTTAAAAATTTTATTACATTTCCTTTATTTAGTGTGCATGTGTATGTACATATGTGTACACATGCACATGTCACAGTATGTGTGTGGACATCAGAGAACTACTTGTGGGAGTCAGGTCTCTCCTTCCCTGTGTGGACCCCAGGAATTGAACTTGGGCCATCAGGCGTGGCAGTAAGCAAGCATCTTTGCCCCTGACCCCTCTTGCCAGCCTGATCCATGTTTTTAAACTGTAGGTTTGTTTTCTGTATTCTAGAACTTCCTCTAAATAGAATGATAAATGGTGTGTGCTGTTTGAGGAAGACTTCTTTCATTTACCATACTCTTGTTTAGCTTAATCTTTTTTATGTGTTGTATTGTACTTACACGTATAGATGGTACCTTAGGTGATTTATTAGGCTCTTTTCAGTTTTTCCTAGCTAATCAGCATTTTTGTAGATTACTTTGTTTTTAAGGGTTAGACCATTCTATGTTCACAACCTTTATGTTGAGATTCCTGAAAGTCTTAGTCACAAATGCCATCTGAAGCTGCCACTTGACTGTCTTTAGCTTCTTTGCTTAGTTTGTCATTTTGTCTTTGGGCTTGTCAATGTCCTGGGGTAGAAAGAGCGTATGCTTTAAAGTCTCAGCCACTTGCTCTCTGTGGTGTTGGGCATACTTCCTTAATAGTTCATTCTTCAGATTCATCAGCTAAAAATGGATGTTATACTTCCCATTCCTGCAGCTGTAAAAGAAGACTGATTTCTTTAATGCTCAAATAAAGTGCCTGCTCTCTTTTAATCATCGATCCTGGTAATTTCTAAGTACCTGTCTTTAGACTGTTAACTGTCTTTTTTGTTGTTTTGTTTTATTTTATTTTTTGTTGGTTTTTTTTTTTTTTTTTAGATAATGTCTCCCTATAGCCCCAACTGGCTATGTAGATCAGGCTGGCCTCGATCTCACTGAGATCCACCAGCCACTGCCTCCCTAGTGCTAGGATTAAAGGCGTGTAGGCACCGTGCCTGTCCAGACTTACCCTTCTAAACAAAATATTAGTCTATGCAGTAAAGTGGGAAAATAAGAAGTACTCTTTTTACAAAGTTAAATTTATTCATTTTGAGGGCATGGTGGCACATGGATCACTTCAAATTTGAGGATACATAGTGAGTTCCAGGAGAGCCAGTGCTGCATAGTGAGACCTGTCTCAAAAGAAACAAGCAAGCGAACAGGGAAAAAAAAGAAACAAAAAGGAAAAATAAATAAAGTTGGACTTTCATTTGGTAGAGCTTTTGTCCTTTGTAGTTAGAATTGTGTTTTCTTTTATTAGAATATGATGTTAGTAGCCAAAAAATTTAGTGTATTATTTGGCAAATGAAAGATTGGCAGCATCATGATCTTTCTCATTAACTTTTTAAAATTGTATGACGAGATAATTTTAGCATATAAATAATATTGTCTTTATTTTTAGCAGATAGTTTATAATGCAGCTCTTTTAATAGCACTTTGAAAGTTGTGTTCCTTTGGCTTCTGGCTCATAATTACCACTGATGCTTGTGCTCTTGAGTCTAAGAGTATCACCCTATATAGGTTTTATACATTCCAAAGGGAAAAATTGCAGAATAGTCAAAGTTACCATCACTTGTAGTAGGTCAGCCACATGCATAATGGAGTCTGGAGGAAAGACCTAACATTATCCGAATGGAGTTCTCATTGGAAATATTCCACTCTGCAATCATGATGAAACGGTAAAACAATGCAGAGAGGATAACTGATTGGGCTGTTTCAGGGATTCAATATCATGAAAAATCCAGGGAAATAACAGGAATATTATAAATTGAAAGAGACCTAAGAACTACAGCACCCAAAAGTAATATATAAGTCTTGATTAGATTCTGAATCAGTCAAAAAGAAAGACTTACTGGACACTGGACTCTTTCAGGATAACTGGGACACTTTTATCTGAACTCTATATAGCTGATATTAAATTAATGTTGATTATTTTAGATGGTATGTTGTTGTTCAATAGAAGAATGTTGTTTTTCTGGAGAAATGCATCACAAAGAATTTTAGGGTAACCCAATAGATAATAACTGTCCATAACTCCAGGTCCTGGGAATCTGATGCCTTCTTCTGGCCTCTGTAGGCATTACACGACACTGGTACGTTTACATACACTAAGGCAAACCCCTCATACACATAAAATAAAAATAAAAAATAGAACTGTGTGGACCAGACCCAGAGAGTGCTGAGGAGCAGAAAGAAGGGCAGAATTGCTGGGAGGTGGCCAGGGAGACAGACGGTGGAGAGAATAGATTCACGTATGAAGATTATCAGAACACTGCAGAGTGACTTCTGTTTCGTACCAGGCAATTTCAAATGGCAGTGATCTATGGTTCTGGGTAATGAAATCTGACTGGCAAATTAAGCGAGGCTCAGGTTTTTAATTACAGAGATATACCCAACTTTAGTTGAAGCGCAGTGCAAGGTCCTGCTAGTCGACTGGTGGTTGGGTGCCAGAATGGCAGAGCCTGTGTGATGATGCAGGGCAGGTTCCACTGTGGAAGCTGACATTCCTAGTGAGGGTTTTCTAACATCCGGGTATGAGTATTTTGGTGGTCACCAATGCAACTGGAGGGCTCAACCCTAAGCTTGAAGTTGGAGGTAACATGCCAATCCATGATCTTATCAATCTTTCTGGTTTGCTGACCAGAATATGACACAGAAGACTTTCAGTGCTTGGAAACAAATGGGGGAGCAGAGAGAGCTATAGGAAAACACCTATGTGATATTGGCATGCTCTTAACTTTAAGACTGTGGTGGTGTCCCCTGCTGCAGAAGTTGGGAGTGGATATTCTTGTTATGAGCACAGCATCAGAGGTTTTAGTTGCATAGTATTGTGAACTTCATGTCTTTGGCTTCTCACCTATCACTAAAAAGCTTATCATGGATTATGAAAACCTGAAGAAGGCCAATCACAGGGAAGTTGCAGGGCCAGGAAACAAGCTGCACAGAATTTGGAACCATTTGTCTTCATTCTTATGGAGAGTATTCCACTCCCTGATCTTGTTAGCTATCTGCTTTGGCCCCTTGTCTCTTCACAAGTCTTTGCCAGTATATAGTAGCAGAGAGGAAAGAGGAACCCCGCCTGTTCACTTTCCCCGTGTTTTCCCACCAAACCATTCTGATACCATTCTCTTGATCAGTTGCCTGCTCAAAACAGTTTGTTTCAACCCCTGTTCTGTAAGAGCTATACTTGGGATATGCCCCATGACTTAATGTACACCTTCAAATAGTACTTTCTACTAGATTTGTGAGCTGGTACTCTTTGGGCTCACTCTGGATCTTCTACAACATTAGAGACCAAAGACAAACCCCATACCTCTTGGACTTTATTTGATACCATAATGTTTTGAAAATAAAAAGATGAAACACTGAAAATAAAAGTTTTTTAATAAGAGAATTTTGTGGTAGGGGCTGGAGAGATGGCTCAGCAATTAAGGACTTATACTGCTCTTCCAGAGGACCTGAGTTCCATTCCCAATATCCATGTCAGGTGGTTCATAACTGCTTGTAGCTCCACCTTTGTGGGATCTGATACCTTCCTGGGGTGCCTGTAGGCACTTATGTAGATACACACACATAAATGAAGAAGTAAATAATGAATAAGATACTATACAACAGTAAAAAGAATTTTGGTTTGAAGAACTATGCTATTTATGGCCCAGTTTCTCCAGTTTCCTAAAGACAAGGGCATGTGTGTATTTAGAAAAACTGAGTAGATAAGCCAAGGTGTTACTAGTATAAATTTAGTGAGTGTTTTAATTGGTGAGTTCCGGTAAATATATTAAAATTTTTAGCTGTTCTATACATTTGAAAAATCTTCAAAAAGAAGAAAATGAATGAAATCAGTTACTGATATTTATTCCTAGTTTATCTTCTGATTTGAAGAATTTGTTTCTGAAATTCTGCAGTCTCAATATAATTTATTCAGCATGGCTTTCCTTTTTCATCCCATTTTAGATTTTAATCATAGAAAATCTGTGATTAGTGTCAATTCTAGGAGATTCTCAGATAGTACCTTTCATTTCTCTCGCATCACCTCTCTCTTTTTTCAATAATTCCAGTAGCCTTTACTTCCTAACAACGTAGATCATTATTTCCCTGATCAACTATAGGTGTGTCCATCTTCTTGACATTGCAGCAAAGGTTACACTTGAGAACCTGCAAATAAGTTACAAAAAGAAAGAAAATTTGCAGGGCTGGAAAGATGGCTTAGTAGTTAAGAGCACTAGCTTCTTTTGTAGATAATCCAGGCTCAATTCCCAGCACCCACCTGGTGGCTAACAAGCTCCTGTAACTCCAGTTCCAGGATATCTGATGCTCTCTTCTGGCCTATGTGGGCATTGCATGATATGGATACATTTAACATACTTTAGACAATACTCTCTTATACATAAAAATAGATAAATAAAATTTTCTTATAATGTTTTAAGTTTACAATTTTACACTGGGCTGCAATCATAACTATCCAGGAGAGCACGTGACCACAGTCTACAGGTTGAACACACCTGATACATATTCTTTTGTGTTTAACATCTTTCATTCAACATTATTGTGAGGCTACTCCATCTTCTTGCATGTAACTGGTTTATAAATTCTCATTGCCATGTAAAATTGCATTGTGTGATTGCACCAAAATGAATAGAATCAATCTCCTTTCTGTGGCCATTGGATGAATTATGGGTTGGGATTCTTAAAAATAATAATTCTTTCACAGATACTTGGTTAGACATATATAATTTTTTCTTATGTTTATCTCACAAGGAGAAGTGTTATTGGGTCATAAAATATGTATATATTGTGTTTTAATAGATACTACCTGTATGAGCTTGCTAGGGTTATTAAGGGAGTTTAACCAACAGAAATTTATCTCTCTCACTTCTGGAAGTTAATAGTTTAAAATCAAGCTGTTGACATAATTAATGTTTTCTAAGTGATGTGAAAAAAGGATGAATTCCAGGCCCATCATAACTACCATCTTCCTATCTTTAAAATTTTTATTTTTAGTGTGTGTCTCTGTGTGTGTATGTGGGCATGCACACTGTGGCACACGTGTGGAGGTCAGAAGATAACTACCAGTACTTGGTTCTCTCCTACTACATGGGTCCCAGGAATTGAACTCTTAAAGCTTGGTGGCAAGCACCTTTACTCACTGAGCCATTTTGCCAGTCTTTCCTATTTCTTTTTACATTATTTTCCCTCCATTTTATGTGCCCAAATTCACTTTCAAACCCTAATGATTTTATCTTAACTAATTACATTTACAATGATCTTATTTCTAAATAAGGTCACATTCTGATATGCTGGGGGATAGACTAAAGCATATTGCAGAGATACTATTCAGCCCATAGCCCTGCTAAACATTTTCCACAATGGTTGTACCAACTTTTCCTTGTATCAACAATAGTTGTATCTGTACCATATTCCCATCAACAGTCATATTGTCTACATTTGTTTGTTATTTCAGATATTCTAAGTATGTATTGATAGACGCTGAGGTGTTTACTTATATTTCTCTGATGATGAATGCAGTCTCACAGCACTTTATATCATCAGTAGCCATTTGGAAATCAGTTTTTGTTAACTGCCTTTTTATGTCTCAAGCCATTTTTCTCCTAGGTTGTATATCTGCTCCTCTGTTACTGTTTTGTAAGAGTCCTTTGTTAGATTTGCTTTATGAATAGGACTTTTTTTTTCTGGTATATGTATTACAAATTTTCTCCATTGTCCTGATCATATCTTCTGCTCAGTAGAAATTACCAATATTTTGAGTCACATTTGTTTATTTTAGTCTCTCTCTTCTCTCTCTCTCAGTGTGTGTGTGTGTGTGTGTGTGTGTGTGTGTGTATGCATGCCATGGTGCATGTGTAGAGGTCAGAGGACAATTTTTGGAAATTGTTTCTGTCCTTCCACCATGTGGAACCCAGGAATCAGACTCAGGTGATCAGGCTTCTCTGTTGAGCCTTGTTAATCCCCCCTTTTAAAACTTTAAATATTACATTTGTTTATTTTTAAATTGTATTATTTATCTGGGTGTGGGTATGAGTATAGGCATGTTTGCATATGCTGTGGCTTAACTGTGAAGATCAGAGAACAATTTACACGAGTCAGTTCTCTCCTTCCACTTCATGGGTTCCCAAAGATTGAATTCACCTCATCAGGCTTGATACCATTATCTGATTCACATCTTGCCAACACTAAAATTCTCCATTTCAATGCCATTTTAAATAATCTTTACTGGGGCTGGAGAAATGGCTCAGTGGTTAAGAACAGTGACTGCTCTTGCAGAGGATCTGGGTTTGGATCCCAGCACCCACACAGGAACTAACATAACATACACATAAAACAAAAATAATATTTTAAATAGTCTTTACCAATAATATTTTTATGGTTTGCATTTTTTGCATCCTTTTTCAAAAACCTGTGCCCACTGCAAAGTCGTAAAGAGAGTAGTCTATGGTTTCCTTTGTTGTTGTTTAAAAATTCTTTTTTTAGCAAGGCTTTTTAAAAACTCACAAAGGGAATCCAGACTGCACAGTAACAAGATGGCTTCCAGCCTGGAGAGATGACTCAGGAGTTAAGAGCACATACTGCTCCTCCAAAAGCCAGCACCCATATCAGGCAGCTTACAACTGCCTATAACTCTAGCTCCAGGGGCATCCACCATCTCTGACCTCTGAGGGCAACTGTACTCATATGCACATACCCATACAGACATACACAAAATAAAAATAAACCAAAAACAATCAAGCAAAAAACCCAATATGGCACCTGCAAGCTGAAGAGCCAGGAAAACCGGTAGCACAATTCATAGACTTGATTCCAAAGAACTGAACCAAGGGTGCTCTTGGCAGAAATCCCAACTCTGAAGCCTGGATAACCAGGAGCTCCCAAGGACAGAAGACAGAAGTCTCAGCTCTCTTTGAGGAAAGAGTTTTTGACCATGGTTTCTTTTTAAATGTTTGTTGTTAACATAGTAGTGCATGCCTTTCATCCCAGTACTCGAGTGTCAGAGTCAGGTGGATCTCTGTGAGAAGGAGGCCAGTCTAGTCTACAGAGTAAGTTCTGGCCTGCCAGCTGTAGGGAGAACCTGTCTCAAAAAAACAAATGTTTGTTATTTCACTTTTCATATCAATTAGATTTATAATTCACTCAATGATTTTTATTTGTGGTATGAAATAAGGGTCATGATTATTTTTAAATTCACTTTTACATATGCATGTCCAGTTGATCCATCTCAGTTTATTGAAAGGACTGACTTATCCCACTGTTTTGTAGTGACATCACTGTCATACATCAAGTTCCCCTTTCTAGGTAAGTGCTATCTAATGGAACGTTCTGCTAGAATGGAAATATTCTCTACATGCACAGTTCAAATTAATACCATTTTAGCTTAAATGGGATTATTAAGTTCTTAAAAATGGAGTCTGCATTTTTAATTTTGGCTAGCTTTTATTAATTTAAATTTACATCTGAATAGCCACATATATTTGCTGGCTATGATATGAAATAGTGCGATTGTGCTTCTTTATTGTTTATCCATTGGGAATCTTTTGTTCATTCATTCTTTGTGTGTGTGTGTGTGTGTGTGTGTGTGTGTGTGTGTGTGTGTATGTATAGTCACTTGCATGCCCTGTACCCCAATGCATCTCCAGACATCAGAGGACAATATTGGGTGCAGATTCCCTCCATCATGTGGGTCCCAGAGCTCACTGGCACCTATTAGGAATCTTTCTGTCAGTGGCATATTTCTTAGTATTATAGCTTATAATTAGTATTTTGGTATCTGGTAGCATAAAGCTTTCAACTTATTCTGTTTCAGAATTACTTCAGCTGTTATAATCTTTCTGTTCTGTTTGTCAATTATAGAACTCATCAATTTTCACAAACAAATGTGCTTATTGTGAGTAAAATCGTATTACATCTGCAAATAAGTTTGAGGAGAGTTGATCTCTTATCATAGGGAGTACATTAGTTTATGAGTTATTTATTGATTTTTGTCTCAATATTTTTCCAGTAAGATTTTATTTCTTTTTTTTTTTTCCGTTGGTCTTGTATTTGTAAATGTATATCTGTGTATATATGTATATGTGTGTTCATGTGTGTGGTTGTGCAGGCCAGAGGTCAACCTTGACTGTCATTCCTCAATATTGTTCAGTTTGTTTTTCTTTTAAATTTATTTATTTGTGTGTGTGTGTGTGTGTGTGTGTGTGTGTGTGTGTACCCACTATATTGGGCTTAGAGCTAGGCTGCCAGCCAGCAGAGTCCACCAGCCTTCTTATCTGCCCCCATAGGTCTGGAGTTACATGCATGCTGAGTCCTGCTTGGCTTTTTACTTGGGGTCTAGGAATTTGAACTCAGATTCTCCTGCCTGCGCAGCAATATCTCTTACCCATTGAGCTATCTCTCCAGCTCACCAATTTTAATTGTAGTTATCTATTTTTAAGATGTATTTTATTTTATCCGTGTATATGTGTGGATGCCTCTGTGTGTATGGCACATATGTGTGAGTTCCCTTGGAGACCAGAAGAGGATAGAGCTTGTGTTACACTGGTTTTCAGCAACCCAACTTGAATGCCAGGAACTGAACTCTGAACTGCCAGAGCAGGAAGCTTTCTTAACCTCTTACCCATCTCTTTAGCACTTAATTTTAGTTTTTATAATTTTGATTTCTACTTATTTATCTTAATTATCTGTTATGGGAGGCACTGTTCCATGGCATGGGTATGGAGGTCAAAGAATAGCTTGATGGAGTTGGTTCTGTCCTTCATTCTTTAGGGGAGTTCTGGGGATCAAACTCCAGTCACCAGGCTTGCATGGTAAGTGCCTTTACTCTCTTAGCCATCTTGCTGGGTTTAACCATCATTTGGCCTCTTTCTTCTTCCCAAGAAGTCCCCATTCTACTTTTCAAATAGATTCTGCACATGAAAGTAAACATGATCATTCTCTTTTTCAATATTGCTTATTTTAGTTAACACGATTATCACCAGTTCCATCCATTTTCCTGAAAATGATTTATTTTTGGTCTTTGTAGCCAAATAAATAAATAAGCAAAACTCCATATTGCATATATAGCACATTTCCATTACCTATTCATCTTCTGATGATGGCTGACTTCATAACTCGGCTATTGTGAATAGTATTGCAGTAAACTTGAATGTACAGATTTTTTTCTGTTTTATGCTGGTCTTGCTTCTTTCTGTTCTGTTCCCAGAAGTGGTATAGGTAGCTCATAAGGTGAGTCTACTTTAGTTTCGTAGCATTTTTAATGAACTACTTAACTGATTTTGAGACAGGGTCATGCTATGTTGCCCAAGCTGGCCTGGAACTTGCTATGTAACTCAGGCTGGCCTCAAACTCACAAGTTTCCTGCCTCTCCCCCTGTGTGCTATGATTGTGGGTATGAACAATAATGCCAGGCTTTATTTTTAGTATTTTGAAAAACTCCTTAGTGATTTCTATAGAGTCTGCACTAATTTACATTCCCACTAGCACTATGTAGATTCCTCTCCCATTCTCACTAGCCTTTGATTTCTTAATGTTAGAAGTTCTCACTGGTGTTTTTCCTTTCTCTCTGGCATTGGAATAGTCTGTCCTTTGTGGTCCTGACTATCATTCACAGTCACACAAATGTTAATGTCTGACATCTTATCCCACAAGCTCCTAGTTTTTTACTCTACAATGAATAGATCTTCCAGATAAACCATTCTAGTTACTCCTAGGAATTAATATATTTTATTAATATATATTTCCTCCCTTCCTTTTTCTAAATTGTTTCTTCTTCCGACTATCCAGAAGTTTTATGAGATGATGTTTTGTTGCCGTACATTTTTGAGTTGTGATTGATACTGTGCATTGGTATTAATTTTTTTAATTGTTATATCTTCCACTATCTCTTTACAAAAATATATTTTAATGTTTGTTATATTTATTTTTGTTTTATTATGTTTGTGTGTGTATATGTGTGGACATACATGCTACAGTGTATGTCTGGAGGTGGAAGGATAACTTGTATCCTTCTATTATGTGAATCTCATGGATCAAACTCAGAGCATCTGGCTTGGTGACAGGTTACTGCTGAGTCATCTGACTGGCTCCTAGTAGCATTTTTGTTTCATTCTTTACCTCCTTGGACACTAGTTATATCTCTGTTAGACCTTTTCTCAGTGTTCTGCGTATCTCTTACATTTTTTTTTTTGTGTGCTTTATATAAATACAAATGTAGGTGTGTGTATATATATCTATATTTACATGTATATTTCCTGTTCCCATATACATGTTTGTGCCTGCCCACATTCTAGTTTACTACTTTTTACTACAGTCTGTCCTAAGAAAGAAATTATCAATATCTTTAAGACCAAAACCACTCACATTTTTGTTTTTTTGGTCTTTTATGTTGTTGTTTTGTTTTGTTTTGCTTTGTTTGAGCCAGGGTCTTCCTATAACCCCCACTTGGCCTGGAACTTGCTATGTATACCAGGCTGGCCTCATCGAGATCTGCCTGCTTCTGCCTCCCAAGTGCTAGAATTAAAGGTGTATACCACCATGCCTTACTCACTTAAATTTTTTGTTGCTCACAGGGGAAAATTGTATTATTAAACAGCCTCTACATGAATCGGGGTTGCTGTTTGGGCTTTGGGGAAGCTTGATTCTTTGAAAGGAGTGTTTAAGAATTGGCTGGATTTCTGTGTACAGTTCAGGAATTAGCTGACAAAGAAGTCAGTCCTTTTCTTCCCTGAAATTAGAGAATAGGAGCATTCTGTTTTCGGCTCTTAATATTGAATAGTGTATTTTTAAATCCTAGCATATCTTTCAAGTCTGCCTTGATATATGTCCTGTTTCTTGCCATGTTTTGCTTCTGTCTTTCATTTCTGTGTTTATTTAGAACATTTTTAATTGATTTTTTTCAATTTTCATACAATATATTTTGATGGAATTCTTTCCCCTCCATGCCTCTCCCCACTATCCCTCACCCAATTTAATGTTTGTTTAGAACATTTTTACTTATATGCTTGAAACCTTTTGAAGACTAATTTTAGTTTTATTGTAATATTTTATTTCATAATGTTATAGTTTCCTTTCTGTTGTTGTAATAAAACACTCTGATCAAAAGCAATTTAGAGGAGAAAAGGATTTATTTGACTTACACATCCATGTCACAGCCCATCATTAAGAGAACTCAGGGCAGATACTTGAAGTAGAAATCATGGAGGAATGTTCCTTGCTGGCTTTCTCATGCTTAACTACTTTTCTTATACAACCCAGGATCAGCTGCCCAGGGAATAGCACCACCCATAGTGGACTAGACTCTGTGCTTTGCATCCCTCATTTGAGACTTCTTTCCCAGGTGCCTCTAGGCTATGTGAAGTTAACAGTTAAAGCTAATTAGGCCATCTAATGTATTTATTGGTATCTTAAAGTTTGTTTTAATAATTAAGCAGTCTTAATGTGTAGAAACTTCAGTGATGGGTAAGTTATCATAAAGATGATTTGCAAAATTGAGTTCTTTCTTGTTTGAGATTTCACAAATCAGCATGTAATATAGATTAAATTTTTAATTCATTTTCATGGAAACTTATGATTGTAATTTCTTTATTTGATTGTCTGAGATGTGGTCTCCTATAACACAGGCTGGCCTTGAACTTGCTATGTAGCCAAGGTCAGTGCTTAAACTTGCTGAGCCATTTTTCTGGTTCCAAAAGTATATTTCTTAAGAGTCCTTGGTGCTATTTTTTCACTTTATCTATTTTGTTACATTTACTTATTTGTGCATGTTTTTGTATGTATGTGTGTGCATGCACCATGTTTGCATAGGCCAGAGGATATTATAGAGAGTTGGTTCTCTCCTCCCATTCATCTTGGGGGTCCCAGGACTTAAACTCACGTTTTCAGGCTTAGCATTAAGTGCTTTTGCCTCCTGAGCCATCTTACCACCGCTACTTTTTCACTTAAAATTTTTTAATTTTAATTCTTATTAAGCAATTTAATAATCTTTTCTATTCTTTCTGGTCTTTTTTAAGTACAAGATGCTGGGTTTTTTAAAGACAGGGTGTTTTGTATCCCAGGATGGTCTTAAATTTTCTGTGTAGCAGAGGTTGACCTCAAACTCTTGATCCTCCTTTCTCTTCCTCCCTAGTGCTGAGATTCTTTTAATTTCTGGCTTACATTTTATTTATTTCTGGAAATTACAGTTTATGCAAATATATATGTGTGTGTGTGTGTGTGTGTGTGTGTGTCTCATGTAGCCCAGGATAGCCCCAAACCTGCTGTGTAGCATTGTATGACTTTGAACTGCTAATCCTGCTACATTTACCTCCCAAGGAATTATAGGCATGCACCACCATGTCCAGCAATATGTAACTCAAGCTGACCTGGAAAACATGACCTTCCTTTTATCATCTATTTTTTCTGCCAAACTCCTTTAGTTTTTCAGCCTCTTTTAAAATTACTTTTGGGGCTAGACAGATAGCTCAGTGGTTAAGGATACTTGCTGATCTTGCAGAACACCTGAGTTCTCTTTCCAGCACCCATATCAGGTGGCTCACAACTACCTGTAACTTCAGCTCTATGGAATGACACCCTATTTTGACTTCTACAGGTGCCTACACTTGCATGAATGTACTCACACACAGACATATACATAATTAAAAATAATAAACCTTTGGGATTGGAGAGATAGGGCAGTAGTTAAGAGCACTTGGGGCTCTTGCAGAGGATCCAAATTCAGGTCCCACCACCCACATGGCGGCTAAAAACTGTCCATAATTTTAGTTCCAGGGTATTTGACATCCTCTTCTGGCCTCTGTGGCCATTGCATACATATGGTGCACATACAGAGAAAACACTCATATACATAAAATAAGTCGTGTGGGTGTGCATGTGTGTGTGTGAACAGCATCTGCTGTCTCTTCTACTTCCATTTGCTCTTCTGTTCAGTGGTGTCTCTGTGTCTCTGACCAGTCTCTTCACATTTCATTGTTCTACATGCTTTGCTGGTAGCTTCCTGAGGTCCTGTAACCGGCTCTGTGTTCCTCTGGGTAGAGAAGCAAATGCTTTAAGTGTCAATTTGTGGCCAAATGCTTTACCATAATCTTTTATCTTCTCCATGGTAACTTTCTTTAATTTTTTTCATTTGATTTCTTTTTGTTTTCTTTTTTGTTTGTAGCTTTTCTCATACCATCATTTAAAGAGAAATATACTTTTCTTGACTCTTCAAGAGCCCCTTGTGGAGAGCTGCTGCAGTAGTCTATGCTGATACCTGATGTCTTCATTATATTATTTTTTAGATAGTGTTGATTAACTATCTCTTCTGAGTCAAAGGAAATGGTCTCTTCCAGCATAGCTAGCTGGGTAAAACTCTTTTTAAAAAATATTTATTATTTTTATTTTATGTGTATGAGTATATTGCCTCCATGTCCTGCAGGTCCTCTGCAAGAGCAGCCAGTACTCTTAATCACTGAGCCATCTCTCCAGCCCCCTGCATAAAACTCTTATTGATGTCGTTGAACCTTGTGTTCTCGTCTGGGCCTTGGCCTATTCTGTCAATCTCCCATTCCTCTGTGTTGTTGCAAAGAAAGTCTCTGAATTGGCAATGATAGTGTCCCTCTTGCTTTGAACTGTGTTGTGTTGACTTTTGCATTGTATTGTTTCCCCAAGATGTATAGTCTGAAGTGTTTTTTCTCAGGATATTCGCTCAATGATTTTAGTTTAACAATATTTAATACTTTAAAATTTTTCTGTGCACACATATACATGCAATGGCACATTTACAGAAGTCAGAGGACAGTTTATAGGAGTCAGTTCTCTTCTTCTAACATACGGGTTCTGGGGATCATACTTAGGTTATCAGGCTTGATGGCAAGTGTCTTTATCTGCTGAGTCATTCCACAAGCTCAATATTTAGTCTTTTCTCTTGTTTTGTTATTTAGATTTTTAGATACCTATTGGGGTTTTCAAAGATGCTAAGTAACCATGCATCAGATCTTTCCTCCTGCTCTACCCTGCTCACTATGAGAACCATTATTGATTTTTTGAACATTATGTGCAGGAACTTAGGTTTATCTGTGTGTACTTGTGAGTATACATGATTGAGACACAGCACATGAAGTTTTTACTATCTTGTGGAATAACATGAGTATCTTTCATTTCCTTATTTGTGTCTGAGGAGCTATAGGAAGCCTGCCTGCCTCTGAGAGACTTATTAGGCTTGGAAATTGCAACCTGTAGCTTTTGCCTTCGTCCTTAGCTATTGAGTTGTGTGTAGATTTCATCTGACATAAAGTGTATTTCATTTCTTCTGGCAGTACTGGCAAAGCAAGTTGTTTTAATTACCTGTCTGCATGGAGAAGAGAAGACTTTACAGTATTTAACTTTTCAAAAAGGTCATAGTGCCATTTATAGTAATTTATGTCCTGAATGGTATCACTGATGCTGACCTAATTCCTTTGGTTGTTTTATTTTTTCTCCTAAAACTGAAGTTTTCTATTACATTACCCACATTTATGTTATGCTCTTCTAATGCTGTAATCTTACCTTGTATGGCTGAAGGTACATTAGATTTTGAAGCATGTGGTGATTTTGCTACAAAAAGATTCTGTTAAATTATTTTAATAATAGGCCATGAATTTCCATGCTTATCATCTGAAAAAATTAACATTTAACAAATTTGGGGTATTAATTAGGAAAAATTACGAGTGAATCTCAAGGATGGTTTTAAAAACCTGGAAGACAGAACTGGACATAGTGGCACATGCCTTTAATCTCAGCATTCGGGAGACAGGTGGATCTCTATGATAGTGAGGTCAGCCTGGTCCACTAAAGAATTCGAGGCCAGCTCTGGCCACAGGGAGATCCTGTTTCAAGAACAAACAAACAAGACTGGAAGAAATAACTTACAAAAATTAACTAATTGATTACATGTAGACTGAGTAATGAAACTGATAAGAAGCCAAATCTTGACATTCTGAATAATTAGTTAATGTTTTAGAATGTCATTGTTTTGCCTTGTCCCCAAGCAGTATAGACCTTTTCTTAAATGTGTGCATGTGGTGTGTACAGGGTACATTTGTGTGTGTGTAGAGGCTAGAGGTCAATGTTGGATATCTTCCTTAGCACTCTCCACTTATTTTTTGAGACTGTCTTAGACCTGGTCACTCTAGCAAGCCCCAGGGATCCTCCTGCCTTCACATCCCTAGTTCAGGATTACAGATATTTGCTGCTGCACCTGGTTTTTATGTGAGTGCTCAGGTCTTTGGCTTGCAGAGCAAACACTTTACTCACTGAGCCATCTCCCCAATCACCTTAATTATAGTTTTTAACAGATAACCGTAATGGTGCTTTTTAATCTCCAGTAGGTTTCTTTAATTCTGAAACCTATAAGTTTGAGAAGTAATATTAAGTATTATTGAACATATATACTATTTCTTGTTGAAATATATACAAGAGCAAAATTGAAAAATGATGCACTCACCCTAATTGTGGAAATGTCTGTAGATAGATGTAGTTATATATTTCCAGCAAGAATGTGCAACAGTTATAACTATCTCATACTGTGCTTAGAAAGAGAAATTGGTACAACTAATTTTGTTTGATAGTGTTCACTGTATATCAGCCTGCCTGTTCTGAAATCCAGTAGTTCCCCCCGTTGGGTTTACAGGTATATGTATGTTTATCAAAAGATTGTTCATAGCAACACTATTCATAATAGCTGCCTAAATTGTCCATCAACAGAAAATGAATGGTTGTGGTATGTTATATAATGGAAAACTTGCATCAAAGAGAATGAACAAATTACTGTAACTGTTTATGAATCCTTGGCACCATTAAAAATACATATATGTGTATTGATCACACAGACCTTTGTCTGCAGAATAAAAATGATGTAGGTCCTATCTGCTCATGAAGGCAGAGGCAGAAATGTGCCAGTGTCCTGCTGAGAGTCACTGTCTGTGAATGGAAGCATGTGGGCAGTGTGTGTTTTCTGTACAGGGTAATGGTCTTTTGAGTTGCATCTTGGTTCAAAGTCTATGGTACCTCATTGATACAGTAATGATCACAACCCCCTTCCCTTTGTGTTTCAATAGGTCCTAGATATGTGACTATTGTATGCTAGAAGCTTAAATATACAAGGCTACCACTCTTATCAGGTATATACCCATGACCAAGTCTTCTTACTGTGTTCTAGATATATTAGTACTAACTCTCCTGTAGAACCTTTACTGTGCAAGGCTACTACCTTATTAGGTAGGTATATACTTATTATTAATTCTCCTTTACCTGTAAAGAAACTAAGCTCCAAGTAATTTATTTATAGACAATTTATTAATAACTTTCAATTTCTGAGCTCTCAGAATAATATGTTTTAAATATAAGCTTTATAAACTTACAAAAGATATATCTAAGATAGGGACATGTTTCCTTTTTATTCTCTTTGTTAGCTATCTTTCACAGTAATAAGTTTCCATAGGGCGTTTTTTTATATACTTTGTTTTGATTGATTCCCTCCTCCTCTTCCCCATTTCTCTGCCCTCCATCCTCACTTGCCAGCCTGACTTCCATGAGAATATTGTGGTTTATGCTACAGTGAAATACATTTCATAGTTCAGTACCTGAAGAAAAATTGTAGTCCTGGCAGTTTGAGTATTCTGAGATAATCTCACCCTCTGTTGCCTTCAGGCAATTTAAGTAGAATGTGTAAAAAAGGGAATCTGTACTTGATGTCCTCTCTTGACGCATTTTTTTTTTTTTAATTTTGTTTTGAAGGTTAGTTTCCCATCAGATAATGTTGGTTCCTGTTAATTGTCAACTTGTCAGGGTCTGGAATCACCTAGAGGACAAGCCTCCATGCATACTTGTGAGGGATTATATTTAGATAAACCTAGGAGGGATTCTGTTGATTATAAGGTGGGAAGATCTGCCCTAACTGTGGAAGGTGCCATCCCTTAGACTAGGGACTTAGATTGGATAAAAATGAGAAATGGATCTGAGCATCAACATTCATCTCTCTCTGCTTCCTGCCTGGGGATACAATGTGACCAGCTGTTTCATGTTCCTGCTATCAAATCCATGATAGACCCATCACGGTTTCTCTTGCATGATAGACTGTACCCTTGTGAGCCACAACAAATTCTTTCTCCCTTAAGTTGTTTTTGTTAGAAATTTTGTCACAATAGTAGCAAGGAGAATGTGTTTCTTCATATTTCGTGAGTGTGTACCATCTGTGAGGGAAGAGTTTTTTTGTTTCTCTTTGCTGTTCTAGCCACCTTTCCTCATTTCTGCAAGCTTTTTTTTTCTTTTGGAAGACTCATTCCTTCTAATAAAGAAAATTAGTTTTCTATACCTTTGATAAATAATTACTGATAAAGGTCTTAGCATAGTCATGATTTCCAGTTTGTCATGGAAAAATTGAATTTCAGTAGTGTTATAAGCAAATGTTTTAGCCTAAGTCACAAGAGAGTAAATCTCTTCATACATGTATATATCTTATTTTTCAGAAATGAAATGTATGATAGACTATGGAGAAGACCAACCCATCCTGTTGTTTTATGCTTCCCCAGTCTTAACTTTTCTTCAGCCATTTTATTTATCTTTGGTAGCTATGGAAATAATTCCCCAATATGTATGTAATTATTAAGTTATTATCTATTTCCTTGATTTTTCTCTGTGTACAAATATGACTAGTTATCTTAGATTTTTAAATAAACTTATAATGCTTTGTTACACTGAAAAAGTACACATATTATCAGAACCATTTTCCTCAATTATTATAGAATTGAAACACTCTGGAATGCTTCTTTGAAGTCAAAGAATTTTGGTGCTAACATGGTAATCATTTGGTTGTTTGTACATTTTGCAAAATATTAAAATGTTCCAAGTTACCATATTCCTTAAATATCACAGAGTAAAATGTTATCTCTGAAGTGTTGGCTTGTGAGTAGGAGGGAAATTATATATTACCATGTTATATAAAAGTGACTCATGAGTGGGTGAAAGATCCTAAGAATACCAGGACACCCACACTAGAAAAAGCCAGTATGTGCCGTTCCTCTTTTCACTGTGTTCCAGCAATCTGCTTAATGGAACTATATTCATTAAACAAATTTCTGTAATTTCTTTCATTGCTTTGGTGAATATCTTCTGTTTTAAAAAGTAAAATAGCGGTTTAAATCTTTTTAAAAGAATCGTTCTTAAGACAAAAAGCCTGATGCAATATTGCAACTAATTCCCTCTACTTCACTTTTTTGTTTTTTTCTTTTCTTACTTAAAATCCAGAGATTTAGACAGGCTAACATGGAGAGTAACTTAGAATATTTCTGAAGTAACCTATCAATATAGTTAAATAATGTTTTAGTAAATTAGATTCCCAGTTTGATAAATAAATAAACTATGTCACTGACAAAGGAAATGAGTTATATAGCCATGTTCACATCTCAAATTAAGTTTCAGTGATAAATTTAAATATAGTTGCTCTTTTGCATTGTGGCATTAAACCATATTTCCTTTGTCATCCAAAAATATTTTTGTTGGCTATCACAAATGAGGTTTTTGTTTGGAGAATTTTCTGCTGTTTCTTTTTGTTGTTTTTCCTGTGTGTGTGTTGTTTCTGTTTTTAAATATTTTATTTATTATTTATTTTTTTATGTGTATCAGAATATTGCCTCTATGTATGTACGTACGTTTGTGTCATGCAATGCTTGCAGAGGCCAGAAGAGGGCGTCAGATCTCCTGGAACTGTGCTTACAGACAGTTGTCAGCTGCCATGTGGGTGCTGGGAATTGAACCTGAGTCCTCTGCAGTCAGTGCTCATAACTGCTGAACTATCTCTCCTGCCCCTGTTGTTCCTTTTTGCTCTAGGTTGTTTTTCTCATGCATAAGTAAAGTGAAGTTTATTAAAGAACAGAAACACAGCAGACTGTATCACAGGCAGAGTAACCCTGGTATGAATCACATCCCTGGCAGCCTCAGTAGTAGAGCAAGGACACTCAAAAATGTACAAGCATTTGAATATTCATGCCTTTTTTCAGGGAAGGTTTTGAATATTCATGATTTTTCTAGGGAAGGGTGGGTATTTTGATTGTTCAGGCTTCCTGTGCTCAGGGCTCAAAACTATGCAAACATGGTATGGTGAAGGCTTAATGAAGCTTAAGGACAGTTCTCATTCAGATTCATAGTATTCATATTAGTGGTCAGTAGTCTGAACCAGTGTGGCTCTCTGTTGGGTAGGGACACCTACCTTGCTTGTTTCATTGGTTCTTGTACAGTGGTTTTTGCTATAGCTCCAGCTGCATGTTCCCCGTATAGTTCTCCCTCAGGAATTTCCCTCCTTTTTAATTTTAAGGGGAGCTAAGGGATGCTATCCATCTTCTGGATGTGTTCAGAGCTTGCTGGAGGAATATAGCTACTGCAGTGCCTGTTCCCAGGCCTCCAAGGGTAGGTTGTTTCACATATGATAACCAAACCATATTGTTCCTTTGGAACTCTCTTTAACCAACATTCTTTGTTTAAACTGAGCCAATCAGAAATTCCTGTTTTGTTGAGAAGAATGTACACTCTAGTTAAAAATAGCAACAGGGAAGCTCTTGTGTGAACCAGGCACTCCATAAGAGACTTATGTTAATAACATCTAATTAGTACAAAATCTCTGAATGGTAGTGGTGTTATTACAATTTGTGTTGTAAGCTATGGCTATAAATGGTACAGTAACCTGCCCACTTGATAGCAGAGTTGGGATTTATGCTTTATCCTGGGTGGCAAAACTACTGTTCCTTAATTTCCCTAATCTTTTTGTGTTATAAGCATAATATGTTTACATTTACTCATAAATATTTTTCCTTTCTCTCCTCTTGGTTTTACATATGTTGACATATTTCACTGCCTGCCTGTCTTAGATGCCAGTAAAAATTAGACTAATGAGTAATTTGTACGTTTCATCTTCTCAAAGTAAAAGCTAAGTGAGTTCATATACATTAGTATGGTGATATTTTATAGACCTGAAAAAGGAATTTGAAGCTTTTAATCCTATTATTAATCTATAATGATTAAAATGAACCTCCTTGGAATAGTGAGATTCTTCAGATGGTAAAGACATCTGCTATCAAGCCTGATGATCTGAGTACAGATCCCATGTGGAGGAGAGAGCTGACTCCCATAAGTTGTCTTCTGACCTCCACATAAACCCTAACAATAAATAAATAAATTTGAGAAATAAAATAAACTTTCTTATGACCAAGTGAGTAATCTTATAATTTTTATACCTAATCACATAGCTAAAGCTTTGACCAGAAACTATTTTTTAAAATATTTTATTTTTTATTTATTATTTTATGTATGTATGTATATGTCTTGTTTGCATATAGGTAGGTACATCTGTGTTGTCCAATATCTGCAGAGTTCATAAGAGGGTATCAGATCCCTGGAACTGGAGTTACAGACAGTTGTTAGCTGCCATGTAGGTGCTGGGAATCTGACCTGGGTCCTCTGCAAGAGTAGCTAGTGCTCTTAACCACTGAGCCATCTCTCCAGCCCATAGTAACCATTATTTTTAAGGACTGCATATATATTGTAGTTAAAAAGGCATAAATAACTTTTAAGTAAATTTAGTTTCTGTGACATCTATTTACCTATCTGTAGTTTTATGATATATATTATGCTTATGTATAATACATATATATTATGTGTTCGTAAGATCAAATTGTTATTAGGTTATGTTCCACATATAGGGAAATCCTAATTTGTAATACTTCTGAGGCTTCTTGACCAATAGAATTTTAATTTGATCAATAAAATCTTTAGAAGTTTCATATTTTTAAAAATATTTTATTTATTATTTTTATTTTATGTGTATAATGTATTGCCTGCATGTATGTAAGTACACCAGTGTTGTGCAAAGCCTTTGGAGTCCAGAAGAGGTTGTCGGATCCTCTGGAACTGGAGTTATAGGTAGTTGTTAGCTGCCACATGGGTGCTGGGAATCCAACCTGGGTGCTCCAGAACAGCAGGTGTTCTTAACCACTCAGCCATCTCTCCAGCCCAGAAGCTTCATTTTTAATGAAAATCAGTTGTAGTTGTCCTTAGGCTAATAATTCCTTAGAGTTATGTGGCATTTATATCTTTCATAATCCATTGTTTAATATCTATCATCTTTAAAAGATAGTTTTGTTTATTCTCTAAAAATTTCTTTTTTTTAATTAAAAAAAATTTGTGTGTGTGAATGTGTTGCTTGCATGTATGTAAGTGTACCTGTATCATACAATGCCCGTAAGGCTGGAAGAGGGCATTGGATCCTTTGAAACCAGCGTTATGAATGGTTGTTAGCTACCGTGTGGGTGCTAGGAAACAAACTCAGGTCCTCTGCAAGAGCAGACAGTGCTCTCAACTGCTGAAGCATCTCTCCAACACCTATGACAGTCTCTAATATCTATCATATTAATGTGGGTGTTGTCTCCTCTCAGTAATACACAGTGTCAGAGGTAGAAGTAGAATTCAAGTAGAAGTGATCACTAATACTTTCTCAACATAATCATTGTTTGCAAACATTTATATCAAAATCTCTGAGAATTACTTATTTTTTTTTTTATTCCAGTATTGAAGATATAAGCTCCAAGGGCTGGAGAGATAGCATAGCAATTAAGAGTTGTCTACTGCTCTTTCAGAGGACCAAAGTTTTGTTTTCATCACCCTTGTTGGGTGGCTCACACTCCCCTGTAAATCCAGTTCCAGGAAATCTGTCGCCTTCTTCTGGCTTCCACAGGCACTGCACTCATGTGCACAAACACATACACAGAAACATACATAGACATATAATTAAAAGTAAACTGCATAGACAAAAACTCATGTACAGAAGTAATTCCTCATTGGCATGATATTTTTCTAAGATTGGACTTTGTTTTTTTAACTTTTTATGGGGCTGGTTCCAATAATTAAATGATTTTCTGGGTATTGGCTATAGAAAGGATTTGGAAGGCAGAACTGAGTAAGACAATGCCTATATTCTAAGAATTCATTGCCCAGTAGCAAAACATACACAAATTATATGATGCTGTAATAGGTGTTACAGTGGAAGCAAGCTCACAGCACACAATGTATCCTGACTACAGAGGGACACCAGGAACATAGGTGGATCTGGAACTAATCCTCTAAGTTAAATCCTGAAGGTCAAATATGCACTGAATAAGGTGGGGTATGGGAACTTTTATGAGATCATTTTAGGCAAAAGGGCACAACATTTAGGGAGATATGTGAAAAAGGAACACACATATTATTCTAGAAGATTTTCGGTTCTTGTTTGTTTTGTTTTGAAACAGTCTCTTTGTAGCCCCAGCTGGCTTGAATCTTCCTATATAGACCAGGCTGACTTCCAGCACACAGAGATCTGCCTGCCTCTGCCTTCTGGGTGCCTAGCTACAGCTTTTTCTTGCCGTTTGTGTGTGTGTGTGTGTGTGTGTGTGTGTGTGTGTGTGTGCGCGCGCGCGCGTGCGGGCGGGCGCGGCAGCATGCAGGTGGGATCAGAGGACAACTCTATGGAATCCTCTTCTTTTTCCAGAGCCTGAGCTCATATTATCAGGCTTGGTAGCAAGCACTTTTATCTCCTGAGCCATCTTGCAAATCTACAGATGTTTTAAGACTGTTTCTTTTTGCTGTCTCCCTTCCCCTGCCCCTGAATTCTTCTGCTTTAGCCTTCCTGAGCTAATGTGAAGTATTGAATTGTGCTGTCCTAACCTGTTCTGGATGTGAATGATCCCTTTGTCTAGTGTATCTACATTGTGTAAACTATCTACTGTTAGCCACTTAGCAGTCATATTGGTTTTCCAATCCACTATCAGTGTATTATAGTTCTTGCAGTTAGTAATCCCTTCTCAGAGAGCATGTGAGAAAACACAGTCATAACTTTCACTGTGGCCTGTTGTTCTAATTGCTCCATTCTATTAGTTGTTAATTTCTTACTGTGTCTAATATGTAAGTTAAGCTTTATTGTAGGTATATGTGTATAGGAGAGACATAGTTTATATAATATTTGGCACTATCTGAGTTTCAAGCGTCCACTAAGGTTTTTAGAATGTATCTCTACAGATAATGGGGGAGGACTATTGAGCCTGTAAGAACCACCTCATACTAGTTGAAAGTGCTCTTGAAATTCCTCTAGGAATCTTAACAACTATAGAGGGTGTGACAGCAGGGTTGGTATCCGGGAGTTTTAATGGGGAAAACTCTGCCTAGTATTGAGAAGTGAAATAATGCTCTGATAAAGTGTTTACATGGAAGCAGTAGTGAAATGCACTTGGCAAAATGTCTGGTCTGGCTTACAACTAGGAGAAAGGGAAACAGAGCATGAACAGCCACAAGACGAAGAGTTGAACCAAGACACAATTCATGTCCATCAAGGAAAATGAAGTCTGTCACCTCTTTTAATAGTACTAGTGTCATACTTAAAGGATTTAAACTTATTTTAAATGCTTGAATTTTCAATCACTTTTCAGATTACAGGATTATAGAATTCTAAAGCCAGAATACTATAAAGAACCTTTTAATAGAACAGAAAATCAAACACAGCCATTGGTAGAATTACGGGTTCTTTTTATTTAAAAATTTTTTATTATTTTATTTTTTTGTCTGTATGTGGGTATATTTGTTCATGTAGTTACACATATAGGTGTGCGTGGGGGGGGGGGCGTCTCATGTGGAGACCAGCATTGACACTGGTTGACATTGCTCTCTATCTTTCTTTTTGAGACAAGATCTTTCAAATGAACCTAGAGCTTGCCAAATTGGTGAGACTGACTGATCAGGCCCCAGGGATCCTCTTGTCTCCACCTCACCAGCACTGATATTACAGGCATGCATTGCAGAGCCTGGCTTTTTCATATGAACTATGGAGGTCCTCATGCTTGTAGGGCAAGCACTTTACCCTCTGGCCATCTCAACCCCAGACTGTAGGTTCTTAACCTACAGTTCACTGCTGTTTGTGTTTCCGTAATTTACCCAAACTGCTATTGCAAAGCTTTATTAGCTATATTTAGGATTGCTGTTGTGCCTGACCTTCATCTAAAACATTTTTATTTATAATATTTGTCTGTTCTTCATGTTATGGTGGCAGATTCTTCACTGTCATAGACACTTTTCTTAGTTCTCAACATTTAATTGATATCCTTCTTTAAATACTTAATTTAGATTGTCAGCTATATCTGTAGACTATCTCTTCCATGAAACTTGACTTTGTTATTTCATGTCAGTTACTATTTTTGATGCAGTAGGGTAACTATTCTTATAATAACTGGCTATTTATTTACTAACATATCTTGATTACTTCAGTTTAAAATTTTATCATAAGTCTGGCAAAATGACTCAGTAGGTAAAATTGCTTGCCACCAAACCCGGCAAACTTTAGTTCATTCCCTAGGATCCGCACTGTAAAAGGAGAACTGACTCCACAAAGTTATCATCTATCCTTCACATATACAGGACCCCCAATCATACACCCACAATAATGAAAATAATTTTTAAAAAAATACATCAGAGATTTCTTTTTTACATTTAAGAGTGTTTGATTGTTAGTTTTAAAAGGATGAGATCATCAAAACTTTAGCTTTTATTACATTTATTTATTGTGTATGTGCAATGTATGCATGTATATTACACACATGTGCCGTGGTATGCATGTAGAAGTCCGAGAATAATTTGCAGGACTCCCATCTCTCCTTCCAGGTCTAGGTTCATTATTATTCTCAGGATATAATCAAATGCACTGTTCTAGAAGGAACTTGATAAACAAATACAATAAGGACATTTCATATTTTCCTGAATTCATGATTTTTTTTTCTTTTGGTGGAATGGATCAATTTTCAGAATATGAAATGGAATACGTACGTGAAGATGACAGTCGATGTATAATAACTGAGACTTGTAGTAGTGGATATAGATTTCATTAAGTTGTCATAGGAACCAGTGGCAGAATGATGACAGAATTAGGTAACTGTCAGTCAAAGGGAAAATGAGCACATGAACTTTAAGACAGGGTTAGAACTAAGGAGTTCTGAGTCTAAGGTATTTTTCTAGGATGTCTTTTCATCAGTCTGCTTAGGATTCATTTTCTTCCTGACAGAATGAAAAGATTTAACCATGCATGCAGCAATCATTTACAAAGGATCTGCCGTGTCTCCAGAACTGGGTTACCATTTACAGTTCTGAACTTCAGTTCTCACTCCTGCTTTTCTATGGACTAAAATGGCTCTCCTACCCCTGTTCTTTTTCTTTGATGATAGTGTGTACTCTAGGCTGAGCTGTTTTTTAGTTCATTATGTCTTCTCAAACCAGAAGTGTATCTAATGACGTTGGTATGCGCTTTTTTTGTTGTTGTTTTTTTTTTAATTATTTTGTATATGTATGTGTATCGCTATGTCTATAAGTGTACCTGTGTCATGCGATGCCCAAGGAAATCAGAAAAGGGCATAGAATTCCCTGGAACTGGAGCTACAGATGGTTGTTACCTGCCATCTAGGTGCTGGGAGTCAAACCCAAGTCCTCTGCAAAAGCAGCCAGTGCTCTTAACATCTCTCCAGCCCCTGGTGTGCTTTTTGTATCTCTCTTTCTCTCATATATATATGTGTCTTTGTGTGCCTGTGCCTTTGTGTTTGTCTGTTACACACATACAAGGACAGTGGTCCAACACAAACATTTAAACAACTTTCCATCTGGCAACTATTGTCGTCTAGTAAAATATTCAATGAAAGAGAGGACTCTCATATCGCAGCAGTCCATGCTGTGGAATCAACACTCAGTCTGGTCACCTTCCATAGTGCAGATCCTCTTTAGAATGACTTGCCAACATTTCTTAAAACCAATTTGCATAAACTAGGTCTCTGATACATACTACTGTGAGGAGTTGATTGCAAAGTAGCATATACCTCGTATCTCAGACTGGGAGAACTACTTTTAGTTTCATCCTAGTACTGCCACACCAAAGGACCCGTCCAACATTATTACATTTTTCAATTTTTCAAAGAATTTTTGTGACACATTCTGATTTTTAAATGTTAGCAACTAGTGTGAATGTTCAAAAACATTCTAGGGCCTAAGCAAATCCCACTGCAAGACACACGGTCTTTTTGCAAGCTTTGTCCTTAGAAAAGCAGTGTGGCTTGCATCCCCAGCTGTGCGCTACTCCATGGATCACTACAGTTGCTGTAGTTGGGCTCTAAAGACATTCAAAGGCTACTGGAGTATTCAGCAGGAGGTAGGAATATAAACTCTGTTTATATCTTAGTTCCTCTATTTTTTGAAAGAATAAAGCATTTCTTTACACTTAAAAACAAAAGTCCAGGTGTTTTTGAAAAAATCCTTTAAACAGCAAAGAAACCAAACATTTTCCCAGGAGAAAGAAAGCTCCTTTATTACTAACTCATGCATAAGGATCCCAGTCAGCAACAAAGACTTCCTAGATCCTCTGGGGTCCCTATCTGAAGTACAGATGAAGATTTTATAGTCAATTTTACATCATCATTTTCTGGTTAGCCTCTGACTGATCCCTATATTTTGCTTATTTTTTCTTCATTGGGCGGGGTAAGTTATTTCAGGAAATTAATTCCTAGGTTCACTCAGCCAACATAGTTTTTAAAGTAGATATCCCAGGCAGGGGTGAGGACATTTGCCACCTTTTGATCTACAGGTAGGCTAGACTGATTGGGCTAGAATCTAGTCAAATGGTCAATTCAGTTTATAAAATCAGATATCATCAGCAGAAGTTTAGATTTCTGACACATTAGTTCCACACTTTTCTTGGACTAATTGGACCAGTGGCTTTATTAAACCATTTTGTGAACTTTTTATTCTTTTACTTTTACATCTTTATCAACAGTCAGACATAGTGAGTGGAAAACATCACAGAACTTCAAGACTTTACAGAGTATAAAACATCTCAGGGTAGTGAGAACACCCCAGAGTAATATAGCAGCTTTGAGCATCCCAGGGTTACAGTTCAAGATATACCAGTAAGTAAAATAAAGGGAACTTCAAATGACCTAAGCTTACAAGGACATTATATAAGTGTGCAGTTAGTTATACGAATATAACTTTTTCCTTATCACAGGGGCTGGAGAGGTGACTCAGTAAGAGAACTGGCTGCTCCTGCAGAGGACCCAGATTTGGTTTCTAGCACCCACATGGCGGTTAACAACTGTTCTAACTCCAGTTCCAGGGCATCTTACGTTCTCTTCTTACCTCTGTTGGCATTTCATGACATTGGTGTGATGTAAATGCATGCAGGAAAAACACTCATAAATAAAAAATAAAAACAAATATATTAAAAAAATAATTGTAAAGTACTTTTCCCTTTGAGAATCACTACTTTGAGTAAATTCATGTCAGAGTGACAAAAACTCAGTTTGGTTTTAAGAACTTACCCTGTCTGTTGAAAATGAACAGAGCTCATCCTGAGACTTTGCAATTCAGCCTTTTTTGTGTGTGGTGTGGGGGGAGGGATTGGTTTTTCACTTCTTAAAATTATGACAGTTGTATATATTTGCATCTTCCATAGATATAATACATTTTAATATATAGAAACGCATGATTTTTATAGATGAATGGATTTGGAACTTTTCCTTCTAAGATCAAAGTATTTGATTATCTCTGAATTAAAGTTAAGTCCCAAGCTAATAATTTTTCCAATGTGCATTTGTGGGAAAATAGAAGAAAGAAGAATGAGAACTTGATGTTGAAAGTAAAACTTGTACCTTTTTAATGTTTGGATATTGTTTTAAAATTTTTTATGCATAAAGCACAATAGAAGTAATATAGTAAGCGTTCATGTACTTGTCTCCTTTTTCAGCAGTTTCAACCCAAGGAGACCTACAACCTCAGACTTCTTCCTTGATGCTTTTCCAAACTTTATCTCAGACTTATGTCAGTTTAAACTTAAGTACTTTAGTTCCCATAATATGTCAGTTAGATTCTTAATTGAGAAGACTTGTTGAGTATGAAAGAGACAAAAGACAATGATAGAAAATGAAAGGAAATGATGAAGGAAAGATGGTTATAATAGGAAAGCTACTAGAGAATAGGTACATTCACCAGGTTGAATATGTATATTTTTATTTAAATGCTGAATGCCCATCCTGAAACAATTTCATCTTTTTTCTCCTCCTCCTCTTCCCCCTGCTCTTCCTCCTCCTTCCTCTCCCCCTCCTTCTCTTTTTCCTCCTCCTCTTCACACATGTTCAGCAATCTCTAACACTAACCTATATTCCCAGCCTCCAGAACAGGTTATTAAGGTGACCATTAAGGGTTTCATTTATAGAAAGTGGTGTTGCAGGTGCTATTTGCAGAGAGAAGGGATATCAAAGTGTTTCTTCACTTCAGAAAGCAGTTTATTCATGCTAACACCTGGCTCTGTGGGTTCATGCCCAAAAGAGAGTGCCTGAAACAAAGAGATCAAGCCAGAAGTTGCCAGTCATTCTTATTTATAGCATAATTTATGAACAGTGCATGCACAGGTTACCCAGGGGTGATGAAGGTACCCATGGGAAATTTTCACATGCTTTCCTGATGAGAATGTTAACTGCCATTATTGTTTTCAGCCCTCTCTAAAATCAAGCTTTATGTGGTGATAGGCATGTTCTAATATCTAATGTGGTTCCTAATGACTGCTCTGGTTATGAAGAAAGACAAAGGTGTCTAGTATGATTGAAGAACTGAAATATTCATTTTTTTAAATCAATTTAGATTTAAAATTAATCACAGGTGACTGCCTTTAGGATTATATTTATAATTATTAATTATGTACATCATGAAATATACTGATGCAAAAATAGAATATTAAACCTAATGTATTTTTGAAAGCCTTATTGGAACAAGGGATATGACTTACTTAAACTCAGTACCCCATATACAGTAGAAATAAAAATTGTCATTGAAGTACATATCCTTTTTTATTGCTATGTGTTTAAAAGTGTGAAATAGGAATTCTGAGTCAAGTCAGGTAGGGATGTTTAAAATGTTCATTCATGTGCTCTGACCTTTTCTCCAATCAACACAATCCCTCTCTGAATACTTTCATACATCCCTCTTCTATGATAGATGGTTCAGTGGCGAGATACCCATAAATGAAGGCGAAAACAGATTGAAAGTCAGGATTTTGGATTTTAATGTTTGAGAAGTATCAACAGAAGAGTTGTTACTTGGAATTCTGTGTTGTTTCTTTTTTAAATCTTACAGCTACTGTCAAATTAGTGAAAATTAAATCAATATTTAATATTCCTCTAAGTTATCAAAGTTGCTAGAGTAGAAGGCTTGTCTCCACTCTGGATCAAGTCCTCTACACTTGACTACAATGTGACAAAGTTTTCTTTTTTAGGAGAATTTACAGCTTTCTTAAACTCTGGGAGTGGATGAATTTTTGTTGTTGTTCAGATCTTACTTTTATCTTTACTTTTCTTTCAGATTTTAAATGACAAGCAAAGTTACAAAATAGATTTTTTTTTTTTATTCAAGGGGGCAAATATTATTCCCTAGTAGAACAAAGGATTCTGCTTTCTTCTTTTGGTATCTTCCTTTGACAACATAATGATAGGGCACTGATAATAAGAGGAAATTATAGTGATAGAGCATTCATTCTTCTCGGGCCAGGGTATGCCTCTTTTTTTCTCTTTTGATTTGTGTCTCAGCCTTTTGGACAATTAGAACTGTATCCGAAAAAAAGGAAAATATATCAAAGATAGAAAAAAAGGTGAATTTTTATTAGCATAATGATTGCACTGGAGGCCAAAACATCTCAAGTATATGAGGATAATCTTATTTAATTGAAAAGAGAGTGAGGCAAAAGGAATGGGCCAGATGGAATGGCTATAGATTTTACATAACTACTGATTCCATTGTTGCAGTGTTAGGGCTCTGAACTGCAAGGAAAACCTGGGATTGTTCACTTATAGAAGAGACTGCCATGATTACAATAATTTCATTTTATAGTTACTCAGGAGATGATTATAAAAAGTATCTTGGGTGACGTATGTAGCTCAGTTGGTGCAGTGCTTTCCTAGTATGCATGGGGCAAGGGTTCAGTCCCTAGCGTCATATAAATTGAGCATGACTATAAATAATACCAGTATTTGGCAGGTGGGTCAGCAGTTCAAGGTTATGCTTAGCTAATTAATAAACTGGAGAGCAACCTGGATTATAAACTGCAAATTACAGTGTCAGACTGGGAGTTAAAAGACCTGGGTTCTAGCTTTTAGAATTAAAAAAATATTTTATTTATTATTTTTATTTTATGTGTACAAGTGTATTGCTTGCATGTAGGTAGGTATGCCTATGTCGTGCAGTGCCCACAGAAGTCAGAGGAAGCCATCTGATCCCTTGAAACTGGAGTTACAGACAGTTGTTAGCCGCTATGTGGATGCTGGGAATCGAACCCAGGTCCTCTTCGAGAACAGTCAGTACTCTTAACTGCTGAGCCATCTCTTCAGGCTGATTCTAAGTAATTTTGATTTTTCTTAGTAGCACTTCGTTCTGCCATTAGTAGTTCTGTGTCTATCAAGTACCAACCTTGTACATGACTGACATGACATGAAAGTGGTGGCTTCTCTTAGTATTAGTTTCTTCTTCCATCAGTAGTTCAGTATCTTTGAAGGACCAACTTCACAAGTGACTGGCATGGCATATAATGAATGTGATGACTTCCAGACAATTTAACATTCTTTTGAATCTCCAATAGATATATCTTAAGTGCTAGATGTCTAAAGTTTATAATTATTTATAGATTTGGTACCATCTTTGCCATGATTCTAACTGGCTTTTTTTTTTTTTTTCATAATTGACAAGCTGATTCCAAAATTTATATGGAAATGCAGAAAAGGAAAGGAAAGAAAAAAAAATTCTAAAAATTGCTGAAATAGTTTTGTTCTTCCAGTTTCAAGAGTATTATACTGTTATAGTAATGAGTCAAGAATTCTGATGCTGGTCCAGAGAGGAGAGTGATCAAGAGAGTACATTTTGAGCATCCAGACAGATAGGCACACATGTGTCCTCAGCTGATCTGAGGAGACTAGTCTTTTTAGCAAATTGTGCTGGGAATACTGTTAACCCACATGTGAAAAAATAAAAATGAATCCTTACCTCATACAAATCACAAGCTTAACATTAAAATATATCAAAGACTTAAACATCAGAACTCAACAAAATAGTACACAGGTGCTAAACTTGGTAATTAGCAATAGATTTTTAGATATGATACTTAAGGCATGTAGGCAGTTTTAAAGTAGTTTAATTCAGTTTCTTTGAAATATAAACTTTTGTGTTTTAATAGATATAGAAAATATCTACATAATAGGGGCAAATATTTGCCAATGGCATTTCTGATAAGGAGTAATTATTAATATGTTAACTCTTATAATGAAATAAAAAGATAACTCAGCTTAAATGTTGGCAAGAGATTTGAATACACATTTCTCCAAAGATGATACCCATTGAGAATATGCACCTAAAAAGATAGTCTCACCAGCAAGGCTCTTGTCTATCAGTAGATCAGACAATAATAGACTTGATAAGGATTCTCACTAATTGAACTCTTCATACATTGCTTCTTGGGATGTAAAATGGTGCAGCCACTTCAGAAAACAGTTAAGAAGTTTCTAAGAAGGCATACATAGTTACCATATGATTCTGTTCTTCCATTTCAAGGTTTATTTTACTAAATAAAATTGTCTATACATGCTCATGGCAGTGTTTTTTATGATATCCAGAGTGGAAATAATATCTATCAACTGATAATTGATAACAAAATGTGGCAAGGCTGTATAATACAATGTTATTTATCCATAAAAAGAATGGAATACATGTTGAATACCCCCATCTAAAGTGCTTAAAACTAAGTATGTTTCAGCTTTGGGGAGTTTTGAATTTTGGATCTTGTCATGAATTTTAGTGAAAATGCAAACATTGAAGACAAGAACATTTAAAAAACGAAAAATTTAAAAATATTTACTTACTGGGTGTGTGTGGGAGTGAATGTGTTTATGGACATGCCACAGCACACACATGGAGGTTAGAGGGCAAGTTGAAGATATTAGTTCTTTCCTTCCATTCTGTGTAATCTGGAGAATGAACTCAGGTCTTCAAGTTTGACAGCAAGCACCTTTATCCACTGAACCATCTTTCTGGCTCAATATGATCCTTTTTGACTTACAACATAATGCTCTGAAAGTTTTAGATTTTGGAACATTTTGAACTTTCAGGTTAGAGATGATTAACTTTTGCTAATAAAATCACCAACATGGGTAAACATTGAAAATACTACATTGAAACATGGAAGCTCGTCTCAAAAGGCAAGTTTTATCACTTTTAACTGAAATGTTCTCAAATTAGAGAGATGAATTGCACAGTCTTGTGAATATGGCAAGAATCATCATCAGGCATGTCCATCCTGCAGTCCCAGTGTAACTACAAGTACAGCCCTACACATTTGTAGATGACAGTATTGTATCACAGTATCAAAAATTGGAGACTCCTGCTGAAATTGTATATTTGAAAGAAAGTATGTTTGGTGATATTTGAGTTAGAGCTCACAAAACATGGAGACATTTCTTTGCGAAACCGACCCCTATATTTTCTCTTTCAGAAGTTAGGGGCCATTTGAGGGGTGTTCCTTTGTCTTCAATGGCAGATTCTGGAATCATTATAGGTCCAGAGATAGGCTCTAGAGTGGTGGGACACTCTCGAGGGGTGGAGTGCTTTGTCCTACTCTTTCATTTCCACATACCTAAAAGATATTTGATCAAACGTCAAGTAATGCAATAGTTTAACTCTACGAATCAGATTAGGAATTTCTGAATCTGTGGGAAAAGCATCATTAAAGCTTCAGTTGGCCAATGGCCTCAGCATGAAGAACTCTCTTACCTAGGAGATTAACTGTGAAAAAACACCATCTGTTCTCTGACAGTCAGTCATTGTAACAGTGCTTTAGAACGACTGTGGCAAAAGAAACCTTTAACTCGACATAAAATCTGTTCCTGTTAAGTGTACAGCTAGAATGCTTTCTTCATCATGCTTTGGGTAGGGAAGACTATGTGACTGCTCTAGTTTGCTTCTCCATTGCTGTGACAAAATACTCTGACCAACATCAACTTGGGGAGGAAAGGATTTATTCAGCTTACATCTCCCGGGCCACACAGTTTATCACTATAGGAGCCCAAGGTAGGAACACAGGGCAAGCAGGAGCTGAAGCACAGGCTATGGTGGATAGCTACGGATTGGCTTGTTCCCTTAGTCCATGCTCAGCCTGCTTTCTTATACAGAACACCTGCCCAGGGGTGTCACCACATCACTCAACAATCAAGAAAATACCCCACAGAATGGCCACAGGCCAGTCCAATGGAAGCAGTTCTCGAGTTGAGAATCCCTCTACCCAGGTATCCAACACTAAAGCTATCCAACATGGTGATCAAGTTCTATACAATGATACACTATCAGAAGATACATCCACATGTGGTTCTTCACTTCCCCCAAGTAGAGCAAAGCTAAGTGTTGTCCAAATCATGCCCATCATGTGGTCTTGTGATTCTCCTAGCTCTTACTTAAGCCTCCTTTAATTTAATTTAATTAAGCTTTAATTCCGTCTCATTGTTATCATTTATGACTTTTTAAGCATTCTGTGTTTATAGAGGAGATTAGTATTGGCATTAATATCTTTATTTCTTGTTTGCATTTTGCTCCTAGATGTGAATTGTGGATGTGTTTTTATTTCTTAAATTTTTTATTATTTATTTGTGTGTGAGACACACACATACCACAGTATACTTGAAGGTCAGACAACAATGTGCAGGAGTCAGTTCTCTCCTTCCACCATGTGGGACCAGGGACCAAAGTCAGGTTGTTAGACTTGGAAGCAAGCCCCTGTACTTGCGCAGCCATGTTGCCAGTACTTATTGTGTGTCTTCTAATGGCTGTCTATTTCCTAAACTTATTAAACTGAAGCATTTTATTACTTTTTTTGGAGCCTGAATTCCAGTTTGGTATTTATATGATTAGATTATTTGGAGGAATATCAACTTTTTTTTGATGTCAGCAATTAATTGACAAGAATGGTTTTCATTCAAATCGATATACAGCAGAGAGTCCAGGGGATCTGTTAAAAGCAGGAAGGTAGCCAGGCATGGCAGTACACATCCGTACACATCGGTAACTGTAGCACTTGCAAGGCAGATCTCTGTGAGTTTGAGATAAACCTGGTTTACAAAAAGAATTCCAGGTCAGCTGGGGCTAAACAGTGAGACCTCGAAACAAACAGTTTTGTCTCAAAACAAAAACATAACAACAACAAAAAAGCCAAGCAAACAAACAAACAAACAAAAAATAGGAAAGCACCAATTTCACCACCATAATGTCCAATTCTTTTCAAATTAACTATTTGTGTACTTTCTGACCTCTTTAAATTTGGGTACAGCCCAACAGACCTAGAGGTTTGGTCAATAACAGAGACCAAAAAATTAACTATAGTTATAGGAGCTGATTTCTTTCCTTTTCCTTTGTAATTTAGCATCAAGTCTGTTTCTTCTCCGGGTGGCAAATACAGTGACCTTGTACTTTTGCATAGGAGTCTGGAGTTCACAAAAACATGTTACATATAGATGAGCTTTCTAGCTGAATAAACCTCAGCATGACCAAAATAACACAGCATTTGGCAGATGTGGTGAAATAAGCAACCACTGTTATTTCATGGCCTTCCCTCTCAAAGTCTCATTTAAACATCATTAAAGGTGTGCAAAAATGAACCTATAACTTTGAAAAGAAACTGCCATTTATAAATGAAAGAGCTCAGCAGATTTCTCGAAGTGTACTGGCAGCTGACTTGAAAAGAAGGACATTCTAGCTGAGAGTATAAAACAGGAAAAGACAGTGTAGAGATTCGAGCTGGGTTTTGTTTTGTTTTATTTTTTATCTCCAAGATCACAGGAGATACAGCACATTTCCTTGAGTAATAAATTCATCCCTCAATATTATAAGTAAACCCCCAGTGTCCACCCATCTTAGGAAGCAACTGTCCTAAAGGAAAAAGGAAAGTGCCCAGAAGACATGTAATTCAGAGAAAGCACTTATAAAGTAAGAAATGGCTGTGAAAAAGGAACACTCAGAGAACAAGAAAGTTCTCATAAATCTAACATGTGTCTTTTCACAATTTTAAAAATTAATAAAGAATTGAAATATAGACTCAAGGAATGCCAAGGGTAAAACTATAGAAGAAAAAATAAAAATATAAAAAATTAAATGCATAGCTAAGAGACATATCATAAAGGAGAAGAAAATAACTGAAGCAAAAATTGAATTGAGAAACTATCAAAGAAATTTTAGTGTGTGTATAAGTTTATGTATTTATATGTCGCATGTGTATAGTTATCTGTAGGAACCATAGAGGCGCTGGACTTCCTGGAACTGAAGTTAGAGGCAGTTGTGAAGCAGCTGCAGGGAACTGAACTCAGGTCCTCTGGAAAAGCATCAGGCACCCTTACCTGCTGATCTATCTCTCCAACCCTCCAAGGAAATTTTATGTTTTTATTTCCTACTTTTCCAGCTTGCATACTTTGTCTTAGTTACATTTCTTGTCACTGTGACAAAATAATTGACGGAGGAATTTAAAGGAAGAAAGACTTACTTTGACTTTCAGTTTCAGAAGGCTCAGCTCACTGTCCTTGGCCTCGTACACTGGGCAGAACATCACTGCAATAGCAGTGTGTGGCAAAGGCTTGGTGGACAGGACACAGGCAGAAAATAGTGGAAGAGGCCATGACAGATATGGCTCCCAAAGATATGCCCCAGTTACCTGCCTCTTCCAACTAGGTCCTACGTCAGAAAGTGTCCAGAACCCAAAATAGTACCACTAACTGGAAACCAAGTATTTAAAACATGATCCTGGGGGGTATTTCACATTCAAACCACAGTGCCCTATTTCCCTGTTTCATAATCCCAATAATCCACAGAGCTTCCCCATGCAGTAGCCTTTTGTGTTCCTTACTCCTCCTTCTTTACCCCTCCTCTCCTTTTCATACCTTCATATACTTCTCATTTCTTGCTCCCCCTTTTCCTATACTCATTTGATAGGACAAGTCTGATTAAATCCAAGTTATCCCCAGTAAGTGCCTGTACAGTGTAGAGAAAATAGTGCTGGTTAAGCTCATGTAAATTTCATCTTCTACCTGGCAGTTGTATTGTAATGCCCCACTAATTATTTCTCACCACTTTTCTTAAAAATGAATCTATGTGTGTGTGTGTGTGTGTGTGTGTGTGTGTGCATGTGCATGCAATGGCATATGTTGTTGAGGTCAGAGGACAATTAAACAAGTACCTGACAGGTCCAACATTAAGGAGGAGAGTTATTTTGGCTCATGGTTTCAGAGAGGTCAGTGTATCATTGCCTACTTAGCACCATGGTCTTGATTGAAACATCACGATGGTAGGACTGTGTAGCAAAGCTCCTCCTCATTACTTGATGGACAAGAAATCAGTGGGGGGCACATACAGAAAGGCCATGACAGGACATAGCCCCCAAAGACAAACTCCCCCCCAGTTATCCACTTCTTACAACTAAGCTTCACCTCCCACAATTCACCACCTTCCAATGATCCATTGTATTTTGAATCTCCTCTGGGATTCGTCCTTTCTTGTCAAGCCCTCACCATCTGTTTCTCAAGGTGCCCTCACAGCCACACAGTAGTGGTCTGCTCACCTCCAACGCATTTCTTCATCAAATCAAGTTGACAATCAAGAATAACTGTAAGGGGCTTAAAGGTCTTGCTGTACAAGCAAAGTTTGGATCTCTAGAACCTGCATAAATGGTGGATGGGCATAGTAGCCCACCTATAATTCCAGTCCCAAAGCAGAGACAGAAGATCCCCTGAGAATTTTCATTAAGAAACCCTCAATGAACAAGGTAGAATAACAAGGGAGAATGATTTATCATCATCATCAACCTTGGGCCTGCATATGTATGTGCACATGTGTTTGCACATCCATACACACATCCATATACACACACATACATACATACACATGAAAAATCAATAAATGGGGAATAAAGAATAACATCACAAAGGTAACATTTGAGAACTAGTAGTCTGAAGTTTGCAGAACTAGCAGCAGAACTTAAATATATCCTCTGACGCTACAAAAGTGGTGTTTTAGAACTAGAAAAGGCAGGAAGTAGTGTAGGAGGGTGCTGGCAGCAAACCAGGTTTTCCTTAGTGGGAAGCCAGTTTCTTCATAGTTCGATGTGGTAACAAGTTAAGATTTTACATTTTAAAAAGTTAGTCTGTTAGTCATTTTATTTTACTTGTAGAAAGGAAATGTATCTTTAGTCATGATCTTAATTTCTTGAGAATTTGTATCTTTTTATATAATGTACTTACTTAGAACTCTGTCAATAAGGTCATTGTGAATTAATTATTATCTGAATGTTAAAATCAACTTTCTACGGCAAACATAAATTATATTTGTAAATGGATGGAAACAGTATTTTATAAAAGATATCTTAGTAAACATGTTTTTTCTCTAACAAACATTTTAGCCTTGTTTAAATGTTTATAGTCTTCACAACTTCCAACATTTTGGGGAGGGGAGGCAAAATCATTTGTCTTAACAAACAATATAGGCAAGAACTCAGTTTTTTTAAATACAAAGTACAAAATAAATATGGACTTGTTCTCAATTTTATAGTAAAGGAATGTAGACCTAATGTGGTATTTTCTTCTTTGACTCAACCTGAATCAACATTGGTTTCACATTTGAATCACTAAGGAGGTGATTCAAAAACCTTTCTACTGTTTTCAATAGTTCTTTATTAAGTGCTGTTCATTTGATCCCAGGGCTCAAGCCTCAGCAGAGATACTTTCTCGTAAGACTGAAAGGAAAGAATATGAGTTTGTGATTATGTGTTTCTATGGGAGTCAGGAGATATTATATGTGGTTAATGAATATTGTGGCTGAAATGTGAGTATATTATTAAGGATTATCAAGAATGCCTTCTGAAGTGAAATTGGTTCTGGTGATGAGGGTGAGAAATAGATGTCATTACTTTTCAGTATGCAATATTCTTTGTAAAATAAAAAATCTGGTTATCAGTCGGGTATCAGATACACACCTCTAATCCCAGCACTTGATAGGTAGAGGCAGGAAAAGCAGAGGTTCAGAATCATCCATGGCTATATAGTGAATCCAAGACCATATTGGGAGACATGAGATTCAGTCTTAAGAAAACCAAATAACAAAGACTGGTGAAATAATCAGTAAAATTGCTTTAACCAAGCCTAACAACCCGACTTCCATCTCCAGAACTCCTATGGTGAAAGGACAGGAATGACTCTTACAGTCTGTCCTCTGACCTCCATTTGCATGCTGTGGCACACAAGTAAATAAATAAATGTAATAAAAAAATTATTTTAAGTAAATCAAACAACAACATGAACAAAAATATATGGCTGTGAATTACATTGGTCAATGGACATATTTTATTTTCTATTTTACAGTTCTTCATAGAAACAGAATCAATAGAATACGTGTATAGAGAGATCATAGATCATAGAAAAAGAGCTCATGCAATTCTGGAGGCTAAGAAGTCTTATCTCTTGCCCCCATGCTGTAGACCCAGGAAAGCTGGTATAACTTAGTTCAAGGCTGAAGGCCTAAAAATCACTATAGATGACCTAGAGCTGGGAAAGACAGGTATCTGAACCTCCCCCTTTTTATTTCTGCTCTCCCTCCCCAGGGATTAGATGATGTCCATTTACTTTGCCAGAAGTGGATTTTCATTATTCATCAGCCTAGTCAAATACTTCTTCTGAAATACTGCCACAGATACACTCAGAAAATGTTTATCAACTCTCTGTGTATCCCTTAACTTAGCCAAGTTGACACATAAAACTATTATAATTTCTTCAAACATTTTATATTAATTGAGTATTCCTTATGAAAGTAAAAACACTTGGATTATTAATTTAGTGTGTGGTTATTTTTTAAGACAAATAATTCTAAAGTTAAAAATATTCTTTTAGGAAGTATCTTCTTAATCTTTTCCTTTTTTTAAGATTTTGTTTTTATTTTATTGTATGAATGTTTTGCCTGCATGTATGTAAGTGCACTACATGCATACAATGCCTGTGGATACCGGAAGAAGGCATCAGGTTCCCCAGAGATGGATTATGGGTGGTTGTTAGCCACCATCTTGGTGTTGGGAACCAACCACAAGTCCTCTACAAAAGCATTAGTGCCCCTTTCTTTTTCTTTTTTGGTTTTCTTTTTTGAGGAAGGTTCTCAGTATGTATGTACCTCAGTGAAGCCTTAAACTTACTGTTTAGTCCATGCTGTCCTGGAGCTTCCTGTACAACCCCCTCAGCCACTGTTATGCTGGAATTAAAAGTGTATATCACCATGCCTCAGTCTTCCTGATTGAAGTAAAGTTTTTTACTAAAGTTCATTATGTGTACAGAAAGAACCCTCATCATAAATGATAGCTCTGTGAATTGTTCACAAAGGGAACACTTGCATATAACTAGGATTCAGATCCAGAAATGTATTTGCCCAAACCCAAGAAATCCAGGTTGTGCCCTCTTCATACACTATCTCCTCCTTTTCCAACTACAAATACCACTTTGAATAACATGCAGCAGGTTTTTGCTTTTTTGTTTGGAATATTATACAAGTAAAATTTTACATTATACTCCATTGTGTTTGGCTTCCCCGTGAATAGTCTACTTGGCTAATCATCTTTGTGGATTTTATTCTATCATATTGAATAAGTACAGATTGTTGATTCTCAGTGCTTTACAAGAGTCTGTTTTAAGAACATGTCACAATTTGTTCATCCCTTCCTTTCAGTGTTGTTGAATGCTAGTTTTCAGTTGTCTGTGGTGAACAAATTGTCATGAACATTCCTGTGTACTTTGTTGGTTCATTTGTTTAAAGTTTAAGAGCATTTACCAAGGAAAATGATTGTCATTAAGTGACAATCACCAGGGCTAGAGAGATGACTCAACAGTTAAGAGCTTGCTGCTCCTCCAGAGGACCTGAATTCCATTTTCATCACCTATATTAGGCTCATAACCACCTGTAACTCCTGCTCCAGGGGATCCCACACTCTTTTGGCCTCCAAAGGCACTGTACTCTTGTGCTTCTGTACACACACATACTTGCACATACACATACAAACATGTGTGTAATTTTTAAAAATTAAAATAATCTGAAATAACTAAATGATGATGAAAACAAGAAATAAACATAACATAGACATTCATAAACATTCCTTGTGTGGCATTCAGAATGTGTTATTTTTGTATCCTTTACTTTCTGGATAGCCTCTTATTTGGGCATTTTTTAAATTTTTAAGTGAATTTTTGTGTATTTCATATATAGCATTTTAACCATCTTTATACACCCCCTTCTCATCAGCAGCCTCCTATTGCCCCTCCAGTGGAGTTTATGCATTCTGTCATTATATTAAGGCCTATCAAGTCAAGTTAGTATCCCCTCCCATCCTTTGATCTAGTCAATCTACCCAGATCACTTCTTCCTTGAAGATCAGCTCTTCCTCACCCAGCAGTAATCAACTGCTCAGTAGTTCTTCAGCTAAGATTGAGGCCTGCTGCCCATTTAACAGTTTCATGCTGAGTTTTTGTCTGCTTGTGTTTGCATGGATTTTGTGCATGCTGTCACTATTGTAAATTCATATGCGCAAGATCCTAGGAGCCTATAAGACTCTTTATCCCTGATCATGCACCTGTTCCATAGCTCTTACAATCTTTTTATTCCCTCTTCTGCAATGTTCCCTGAGTATGTGAAGTTTAATATAGGAGTCCTGTCCAAGGACTCACACTCTACAGACTATTATTCTCTACACTTTGACTATTTGTGGCCCCTTGTGTTCATTGCCCTGTCTTGCCCTCTCATCTCTTGATGAGAATTGAAAGATGCATTATTAGTATTCTCTCTACTCCTTGTTCCACTAGGTTCCATAAACCTTAAGTGTAGAGGTTCCATTGTAAATGTGTCTCTTAGGGTTGGGCATTTCATAGAGCCATCTCACTAGCCCTGGTATTTTGTTTTAATATAACTATATTTTTGCTTTTAACTTCAAAAAGTTCTAACAAATATTAGTACCTAAATAGGCCCTAAAAATTCTCCACTAATTGTTACAGGAATAATCAACTTTTTGACCTGGTTTTACGAACAATAATAAATAAATTGTGTAAAAGCTAATGTGAACTAATGGATGAGTGGGAATTTTTATGCATCTTTTCAAAGCAACTAGCTAGTAAGACACAGAGACCATTTCCTGGTTTGTTCCTTATTAGTGAAAGTTACATGGCAATTTTGTGATAATGAAGTCAGGCTAATGAAGCATAATATTTTCAAGATACTACCAAGCATTAGAGACTAGTTTAATTTTTTAAGCTCATGAACAGAAAAGGCAGTTCTTTTTATAAATTAATTTGGAATATACAGATTGTCTTTATTTCATTGTATCTCTTATTTACTTGGAAATTGTCAGAAACTTTTATGACTTTCCTGTACATGACTAATGTTGATGGTAAAAATCATGAAAACAAATGACACCACTAAATGCTACTTTTTAAGTTATCTTTCAAGGTTTTAGCTAGTAGCACTTATTCATTTCATTGAATAAGATTGCTTGGATGTGCCTTACATGTGCTCCTGAGGTGGGTATATGAGGAGATGATGCCTCATCAGCAGTGTAAAGGGATGAGTGTAGGAGGCCTCTGTTCTAGTTCCATTTCTGACACTTTGTTAGACACTTGGATCAAGGGATTGTACAGATGGCTCCACAGATAAGCGCACTGCTGCTTTGCACTCATGCCAGACAGCGTACAACTGCCTATGACTCCATCTCCAGGAGATCTGATCCCCTTTTCTGGCCTCCACCATCACTTGCTCTCATGCATACATACCCAGACATAGACATACAGATGTTATGCATAAAAGAAAAATTAAAAAAGAAATAAAATCTATTAAAGATATGCTGACTAAAAGCAACTCTGGGGAGGAAGGATTTGTTTTTACTTTAATTCCAGGTCACAGTCCATCATTTCAGGGATGTCAAAGGAGGAACTCAAGCAGCCAGTCACATCCCATTCATAGTCAAGAGCAAAGAGAGAGTATTTTGCTTGTTTTCATACTCAGTTGGCTTTCTTTTTGCTTATAGAGTTCAGGGTTCAGCCTAGGGAATAGTGCTGCCCACAATGGGGTCTTCCTTCATCAATTAACAATTAAGATAAGCCCCTACAGACATGCACACAGGCAAATCTCATCTAGACCTTCTCTCATTAAGATTCTCTTCCCAGGTGATTCTACATTGTGTCAAACTGACAGTTAACCAGTACAGCTTCTTGAATTAATGGACCTGGATTTTCCCACTCGTAGTGCCTGATATAAGATACATAAATTCACAGTAGTGATTGAGCCATTTTAAGTTGTGTTTTGGTTCTTGTTTTGCAGTCCAATGGAAACAGTTTGGAAAAATCATTTTTTAAAGACAATCATTTCTTTCAGTTATAATCACTAAAGCCTGAAGGTACTATCCTCTGCTTCTCCCATATATATGGGAGAACAATTCTCCTGCAAGGAACACAGATTTTTGGTTTGTGCCAAACAAAGCTTAGTATCCCCATCATAACAACTATAAGCATTTATGGTGCTCTTCGTTTGCAAAGGACTGTTGTCATTTGATCACAACTTGGTTGATTTTGCCTGGTTATTTTCACAAAATGTATGAGACTTAGAAGCTAGGTCTACACATCTAAAGTATTTACAATTATAAGCTTGTAAATAATAATCAGGCTTTGACTTTTAACAAAAAGGCCACAAACTGATTTGATATGTAAGCAAAATAAATACTATTGTTTCATAGTTTTCAATTAAGAAATTTATGAGAAAAGAGTAAGAATCTCAGACTCAGTCTTTGAAACTATTGATTGATTGATTGATTCATTCATTCATTCATTCATTTTTACCTAGAGATCATTCAGGATCTGATTCAATATCAGCTTGCCTTGTATGTCATAAGTACTTCAGAATATCTAGGTTAAGAAAACATGCCCCAAGACAAGCAGGTTTGAAATACCTCTGTCATTCTCCCTCCTTCCCTCACTCCCTATTTCCTTTTCTCTTGCTCTGTCCCACTGTGTGTGTGTGTGTCTGTGTCTGAGTCCTTGCTTTCCATCTTGTTTGGGAGAGCATCTCCTTTTTGTTGTTAACCTAGAGATTAGTCTGTGACAGGCTAACCTCTAGGGAGTCTCTTGTCTCTACCTCCCATCTTGATATAGGAGCACTAGGTTATAGAGATATGCTAACACTTCCAGCTTTATATAGGTTCCAAGCATTCAAACTCAAGTCTTCACATTTACTTGGTTGCTTTACCCGTGGAGCCATCTCTCCAGTTCCCAAAGCAGGTTAAAAAAAATTGAGGGGCTGGAGAGAAGGCTCATTGCTTAAGAGTACTGGCTGCTCATGCACAGGGCTAGGGTTCAATTCCCAGCATCCAAATTGTCCCTAAAACCCATCCATAACTCCAGTTCAGTGGGATTTGACACATCCTCTTCTGGCCTCCATGGGCGTTGGATGCATGGGTGCACTTATTCACATGCAGGCAAAACACATATACAAAAAATTATTTTATATTTCATTTATATATACATATAGGCAAAACACTCAAACACATATGTATATAAGTGCCCCCGTGCTATGCAATGACCATGGAGGCTAGAAGAGGGCATCAGAGTTCCTGGAATTGGAGTTGGGGGTGGTTTTAGACACCATGTGAGTGCTGGGAACCAAATCTGGGTCCTCTGCAAGTGCTCTTAACAACTGAACCATCTCTCTAGCCTCACCAAAGAAGATTTTTAAAAACAATTGTTATTTTTATTTTATGTGTTTTTTTAAGTGTTTTGCTTGCATGTATGTAAATGCACCCATATCACGCAATGTCTGCAGATGTTAGGAGAGTATTGGGTACCACTGGAGGTGGTGTCACAGATGGTTGCTAGCTGTCATGCAGTTGCTAACTGAACCTGGGTCTTCTCCAAGAGCAACCAGTGCTCTTAATCCACTGAGTCATCCCTTCAGCCTCAAAAGCAGGTTTTTAATATGTATCTGCAGGTGTCCATATACTAATGTACTAATTTAGGACTTTTACATAGATGGTACTTAAAAATATGAGAATGCAGTCAGTGCAGGGGAGGCAGCTCAGTAGTTAAAAGCACTGGATGTTTTTGCATAGAACCTGGGTTTGATTCCCAGCAACCATGTGTTGGCTAACTGTTTGTAATTCCAGTTCCTCAGACAATGACCTCCTCAGACAATGAATGGGTGCACTTACATACATGCAGGCAATACACTCATAAACATAAAATAAAGAATAATAACAAATAAGTAATGAGAATGCATAGTAGTCTTTGGAATTTAGATGAGATAGGAAGTAAAATCAACTAAAGAGGGAACACCAGAGAGGGTGGGCAGAGGAGACAAGGAAAAAGAAGGAAATGAGAGCTGAAAGTATAGTGGAAATTAAAACAAAAACAAAAACACATCAGATGGTTGCTAAAAGCTCTTGCAGTGTGATGGCAATGAAGCCTTTAGGATGGTTGCTAAGAACTTTGGAGCTGGAAGGCCCCAAATTAGGAAACTGGAATGGGGAAGGTAAGGTGGAATTTTTCCCTGACCCCTGCGGTTACCCAGGCTAGAAGTCTTTGTTTTCCAAAACTGCCACATTCCTGTAACCTTTGAGACCATTTGTTACCTGTAAACCACTTACTTGGTTATCTTGTATGTGCTATTTGCCTTTTGCTTACATTCCTCACATTTGACCTCCCAAAACTTGATCTAGAGTCTGACACCATTATGGAATGATCCTGTTGCCAGTCTGGTAGCATAAAATAAAATTCCCCGCTTCTCACCTGGCTTGCTACTAGTCTCTTGACTTTCCTGATTTTCCATAACAAAAGGAAATTCAAGAGTTGCTGGAAAGTTCTAGGCACACTTTTCAAAAAGTAGTGGTTCTACCCAAGACTCTGTAAAGATGCTGTATTATTATCTTGAAATTCATAGATATACTTTAAATGGAAAAAAAAAAAAGAAGATTGAGGATCGATTCCTACTAATGGAAGGGTTCTGTACAAGTGCTTACAAGGGGAGGATTCCCCCTGCTTTAGTGTTCTAATTCTGAAGCTGACACGTGCATGGTAACTGATTAAGCCAATCTGGTTTTCAGGTGTCAAGAACATAATCTTGTATTTAGGATTCTCAACAGGGTAGGAGTACCCATTGTCTATCTCTGCCCCTCACTAAATCCTCTTTGTAATCACAGTATTCTCTTGGAAAGTCTGGTTGTTTTCTTCTTATAGATACCATTTACTGAAAAGAGATATGGATGTTGATCATAGAAAAGGTATTTATGTTAAGAGGTTGAGGAAAAGCTTCAGTTTAGATAAAAAAAATAATTTAGTTTTGTGGGTGTCTGAATAGAAATTTGACTGGTATGTAAAATAATTATCAGAAAGTATAATGCTATTCATTTTTCAGTTTTCTATCTGTAGCAGAATTTGGATTAAAAATAGCAGGTACTGAACATGTGCACCCAAAGATATGGGTGCTGCAAACACTGGAGGACATGTTGAATACTATAAATGGGTGATTAATGCAAGCCTCAGGCTTGGAAACAGCTTAGTGAAATGATAAGTGGCTTTTTGATGTCTGCAGCCAAGCTGAATAAATTACACTGCAAGCAATTAACAATGAATTTAGGACAAAGAATACTATTTATTTATTTATTTATTTTTCTAACTGAAAAGCGTAACTGCTTGTAAAACTTACAGAATTGTAGAGCTGTTGGCACACCAAACCTGGTTTGGCAAATACATTGGATAGTTTTAAGCCCAAAGTTTTCTTTTTAACTGTAAGTAAAAGATCAGGAGCTTGGGCTCTATTTACCATTTACTAGGAGAGAAAAAAGTTGTCTTCATTGCCATGGATAACTGATCCCTTCACAAAGTAGACTTTATCTTCAATCAAACATGGTGGGTGTGCTGAATAGCTTTAGTGTCAGCTTGACACAACTGGGTTGAGGGAACCTCAATTGGGGAATTTCCTCCTTTGAACTGGACTGTGGCCATGTCTGTGCAGTATTTTCTTGGTTGTTGAGTGATGTGGATGATGTCAGTTCTGGGTAGGCTGAGCATAGACAAAGGGAGCAAGCAGCATTCTTCCATGATCTGTGCTTCAGTTCCTGCCTTCAGGTTCCTGTCCTGAGTTCCTACCTTGGGCTCCCTAAGTGATGAACAGTGACCTGGGAGATGTAAGCTAAATAAACCCTTACCTCCCCAAGTTGGTATTGGTCAGTGTTTGTCAAGCAATTGAAGGCAGACTAGAACCTCAGGAAATTTCTATTAAAATGACAAATTATAAGACTCATTGTGATGGTTAATCATGCTTCTCCACTTGTCTAGATTTAGAATCATTTAGGAGACACAACTCTGGACATGCACCTGTGAAGAAGTTTCCAGAAAGGTTTAACTGAGGAAGGAAGACCCACTCTGAATTTGAGGAGCATATTCCACATTTATTCATGACTGAATTAAAAGGAAAAAGTGATCTGAGCACAGGCATTGATCTCCAGTATTTTTCTGACTGTGTGTATAATGTGACTAGCTGATTCATGCTCCTGCCACTATGACTTCCCCACCATGATAGACTGTACCTAAAACAGGAAGCCAAAACAAACCCTTCTCCTAACTAGCTTTCATGAAGCATTTTTGTTTCACAGTGAGAAAAGTAAAACTAATAGGGTCATATTTTCTGTTTCTGATATATAGTGGTAAGGCTGCTGATTTTCCTGTCAGGTTGGTTCTTGTCTTAACCCTCCTCTGAGAATGAAGTGGGCAAGAGGTGAACATAGGAGAGGACTTTTACTCACCACACATGAATGACAACTTGAACAGAAAAGGAGAGGTACTGAACTCTTGGTAGCAGGAGTATTCCAGTTGAGAGTGGTTGTGGGTGGTGCTACAGCTCTGCAATCTCAAGGGGTCCTCAGGATGCCAACCAAGAACAAGCCTTGGAAGAGCTAGTGTGCAGGGAGCAAGTTACCAATGGGAGTAAAAGCAGAAGTGGTGGGTCTGGAATTGCAACTGCCCTGGAGGAATGAGCTCCCTCCCAGAGGCAACAGTCTGTTCTTTGAGTAGGAGTGGTATTTGAGGATTATCAGCCTTCCCCAGGCAAGAAGTCTCATAAGTCAGAGAACAGATAGACTGTGCATGGGGATTTTATAGACCTGAGTGAGTCCTAATTGGCTAGGCATGTGTAAATAAGGTGAGATGAGTAATGACCAATCAGGAGAGAGCCTGCCAAAACTGAGGAAGGTTCTCAGTGGGGGTTGCTACTCTGATCCCTCTCTGATGTTGCCACAGAAGCTAGAAGTGGGTGGAGGGAACATCCTGGCTTTTCATGCTTGTTACCAGCTAGCTGGGCTTTTTTATTTTTAATTATGTGTGTGTGTGAATGTTCATATGAGTGTGGTACTCCAAGAGGCCAAAGAGGACATCAATTCCTGTAGCTAGAGTTAATGGGTAGTTGTGAGCCCCCCCACCCTGTAAAATGGGGACTGAACTGTAGCCTTTATAAGAGCAGCCCAGGATCTTAACAACTGGTAGTTTTCAGTCTGATCCTGCTGCTGTCGTGCCCATTACCACCAGGGTCCTTTTGCTGCTGTGGTAGGCTCCGATCATTGTTGGGTACCCCTCTTCTCTCTATCAATAGCACATTTATCTGTTATCTTCTTCCCCACTCTTGACTCCTTTTCCATTAGTCAGTAGTTTATTGCAACTACTTTTAATTTAAGAAAAAAATTTTTTTAATTTCTTGAGAGTAGGTCTTGTGTTGCCTTGGCTGGTCTTAAATTCCTTTTAAACTTTATTGCCTCCATTTTTTACTGTCTACAAACTCATTAGCCACTTTTGTCTGATGTTTATGGGGTTCTTGCTAATTAATGAGCGTGGCAGATTTTTTAGCTCTCATCCTATGCAGCATCCTTGTTGCACTTGACTGTCAACACATTCACTGGTAATGAAGGACTTTGAACCTGGATCTTTGTTTTTCTCCTCCATGAATATTTCGTTTCTGTAAGGTTTGGGTTTGGGTTTGGTTCAGAGTGAGACTCAGCAGAAATGGACAAGAGACTCCGGCATGGGTATTAACAGAATCATTTTATTAAGGGCATGGGGCTAGCCTCGAAACTCCAGAGTTGAGGAGCTAGTGACTCCTTGGTTTTTCTGGTGGGCTTTTAAAGGGAGGGAAGCCCAGTGATATGTATGGAACCCAGTGATGTTCAGGGCAGGTAGTGGGGGTGTAGTCAGTCCCTTTTTATGGATGCTTATGAATTTTGGAAGTTTATCTGGAGTCGCCAGGCTGTCTTTCAGTCCCTTCTGCAGATGGCAGTCCTGGAACTGCTGGGGGGTTTCTTTGGTGACATCTTACAGTTTCCTCTTATTTTCTAAGTGAGCATATTTCTTAGGGTTCTAAGAATCAGACCTCTCCTCCCCACCCCCATTTTCATAAACTACTTGAGAACACTAATTCATTTCTACTTTCCCTGCTGTCTTCACATGTGACATTGTAACTTGATTTACACTGTAAATTGATTCTTCTGTTTTTGATTCACATTATCTATGTGCCAGATGTCACATTTCTAAAATCAATAAGACACTTACTGGGGCTCTTTCCTCTGAACTGAAACATTCCCTCCTAGAGCTAGACTTCCTAAGAAGTAAAGGAAATTTATAATGCTCAGGAAGTAAATAAAACTGTTATGTCTCAGGAAGCGCCTGAAATTTACAAGATCTCTCAGGATAACAGTTGCTGGGGAGTGGAGGATCCAACCATCCCATTCCCTTGCAGAGAACTACAGGGTGTTCCAGGGATTCAGTTTTTTTGAATTATCACTCGTGCAAGTGTTAATTGATCCAGGTCAGCATATGGAGGGCACCCAGTGAGATTTCCAGCTTCTTGTACCCAAAGAGAAAGAATAAAACTCTAGGGACACATGGTAAGGTAATAAAAACAGACCATTTATTAAGAAGGAGAAAGATACTACTGAAAATGAGAGTGGGCTAGTGAGCTGAGAAGGGCTAATGTTCAAAAGCTCTGGGTCATGAGGCCTGTGACTTTCTACAGGTCATTTAAATAGTGCCTGTGTTTGTATATCTCGAGGTTTGCTGATATGTGCTATGTTTGCTTCATATAGCCCAGGTGAGAAAGGTTTCCAGTCATTTTTGTTGTTAACTGGCTTCTTTCATGTTATACTTTTGTTTTTGTGTTTTTCTTTTCTTTTTTAACTTTTTGAGACTGGTCTTTGTGTGGCCCCAGCTTGCCTGGAATTCTCTAGGCTGGCCTTAATCTCACTGAGATCCATCTGCCTCCCAAGTGCTGGAGGTAAAGTCATGTGTCACTGAACTTGGGTTTTATGTTAGTCTTTTAAAAAATGTGTTTGTGTGTGTCTTGTGTAAATGTAGGTATAGTGTGGGTGGCTACAGAAGCCAGAATAGAATGTCAGCTCTTTTGGAGCTGGAGTTATAGGCATTTATGTGCTGGGATCTGTGCTCCAGTCTTCATCTTAGACCAGCAAGCACTCTCAACCTCTGAGCCATCGCTTTAGCCCCCTATATGTTAAACTTGCTGCTGCTCTCTCCAAACCCTATATTCCTGCCACACGGAGGAACTTAAGTTATATCAGTATAGGACTCAGTCTCCTTGGAAAGCCTGGTTCTGGGGTAACAAATGATGGAAAAAGAGAAAGGAACCAACAACTGTCATGTGCAGAAGACAATCAGGGTGTTGCACCTTGCTGTTATAAGATGAAGTCCACATCTGCTCACTTCCTTGTCACCATCACCATTTAGGACGATTAGTTCCTTGTTTAAATCTGAAATTTCTTAAGTGAAAAATGTATCCACAGAGTTCAGATGAGGACAGGTGTTGCTTTTTCAATATATCAAGCCCAGAAAGATGATTTAATCTTTAAAATAAATGATATTGAGCTTGCTTCAAATTTAACTGCTTTTATTCAGAAAGCCACAGAAGTTAAAAACAAGAATATCAGGAAACTTTTGGATGCTATTTATGTTTCTGAAAAAGAAACACTGCAGCCTGGCTCTGGGAAGACAAATGATTTTGAGCTTTCAGACGTGTGTATGTGTGTATAAAATGTACTTGAGTTGTGTTACGTTTTATGTAGATATCATTCTTTTCTTGTACTTTTTCCTCTAGATATATTCATATTTATCAGTCTTAACTGATCTTGTTCAAATATGGTTCCTCTCATGGTCAATTGTTTTTCTCAAGTGACTTGGTGGATATCAGATCTGGCGTTGAAATGTCTTTTACAGTAAGAATCCTTGAGGTTATCCAGATATGCAGGCTCATGCCTATAATTCTAGCACTTGTAAGGCTGAGGCATGAGGATCACCATGAGTTTGAGACCACCTGGGCTATGTAGTTGACACTGTTTCTCAAATTAAAAAAATTCTCAGAGGTCAGAACATGCCTTGTTCTGAAGTTCAAGAGCAGTCAACCCCACTGGAGATAGCTGAAGGAAGCTAATGCTCTCTTTTGTACTTAATTCTCTTACTGGGAAGAAGCTGGGAAGATCTTGCACCTTGTGTCAGGAAAACTTGTACAAGTTGGTTTTGGAGGGTCTTAAGATCCTGAAAGCCAAGCTCTCAGTTACTGCCAAGGACTTTGAATTGCTTCTCAGTAAACCATGGTCAAATTTAGCTGCTTATTGCTCTGAATGTCTCCTACCAGAGCCTAAGTATTATCTAGCTATCTAACTAGCCTACATAGTTCAGCAGATGTTTAACTTTTTAAAGATTTAAGGAACTAGTCGTGTTTTCTTATTTCAGGAAACCCATGATCCTCACTAATTCCAATACTGCTTGCATTCCAATAAAACTCAAATTTATTATGTCCAGTCCCAGCACTGTCCTAACCCAGGTATGCAGTGGTTTGTTCAGTAGTGTGACTTGGATGTATAACTGTTATCACAGAGAGTACAACCCCAATCTGAATTTTTGCTTCTCACTTTGAAAGCTGTCCCCTCCAGTCATTCCTGTCTCAGAAATGGCACTACCACTATTTTTCATATTTAGTTGTTTGGGTCAATATCTGGAGTTATTCTTCATTGGTCTTTATGTCTACTTTTACCTCTGCATCCCAGTCGCTCAGCTCATCTTACTGCGTCTTTCAAAATGTAAGCCACTCCTCCGCACCTCCAGTGCCACTCTCCCCACACCACACTGCTCCCGGCCTCCACCGCCACCCTCCCCACACTACAGCATACTGTCTCAGCCTTCACTACCATCCCTTATCCATGTATGATTGCCTTTCTTCAGATGACCTTGACTGTTTTTGTGCTTCTCCTCTTGTCCTCTGCTCTTCATTTTCAATAGGCTAAAGTAATTTTTTCTGCTTTTTTTGTTTCTTTAAGACAGGGTGACGTGGAGCCCAGGCTGACTTTAAATTTACCATGTAGTCAAGGATAACTTTGAACTCCTGATCCTACTTGCTGCCACCTCTCAAATGCTAGTATTACATTGCTTTAGAGTAATCTTTTAAAAAGAAAATACATTACTCCTCTTCAAAGGATTCTAAGACACTCCAACCTTCGTGCCATCATTGCTTATGAGACTTTTCTTTTGTATGTATGAGTGTTTTGCCTCCATGTGCATATATTGACCACGGAGGTCGGAAGAGGGCATCAGATCCCTTCAAACTGGATGCTTGTCAGTGACTACGTTTCCAGCCCCTATGAGATTCTTCTTGATCAGATCCCCAGCTACCTTGCAACCTCATTTTCTTTTCTTTCCCTTTTCCCTCTGAACACCAGCCATATTACCATCCTTGATCTTATTTAATTGCACAGGGCTTTTGTACTTACTGACACCCTCCCCCCTATTTGAATTTTTGAGTGTATTGTTTGCATGCAAGTGCACCTATGTTGTATAGTGCCTGAAGGTGTCAGAGGGGGGCATGGATCATGGAACTGGAGTTACTGACAGTTGTTAGCTTCCATGTGGATGCTGGTATCTGAACCTGGGTCCTCTGAAAGAGCAGCCAGTGCTCTTAATCACTGAGCCATTGCTCCAGCCCCTTATTGAACCCTTTGTTGAAAATATTCTTCCTATCTTCTCATTAAATACATGTTTAGTCAAATTTATAGTTCTTTCCTCCCCTTCATTTCATATTCTCTATTATTCTTTACCCTGTTTTATTTTTTTAGAAGTATTTAGGTGGCTGGAGAGATGACTCAGCAGCTAAAAGCACTGAGCACTGATTGTTCTTGGAAAGAAACTGGGTTTGATTCCCAGCACCTATGTGGCAGCTAACAACTCTCAGTAACTCCAGGTCCAAGGGAATTCAGCACCAACTTCTGACCGCCATGACACGGGCGCACTTACATACATGGAGGCAATATACTCATACACATAAAATAAAAATAATAAAACATTTTGAATAACATTTAACACCCCTTGAATCATTTTTTTATTATCTTTTTCTTCCAGTCACAATACCTAAGCAAAAGGCTCTTAAATTTATTGCTGTGGTAGTTACACAATGAGCCCTGAATAAATAATATACATCTTTAATCAATTTGACTTAGGTTTTATTTTATTTTTTTACTTGTGTAGTGGAGGACGCGGTGGATTTGCTTACCTGGGCATGTTTGTGTAACTCAGGATGACTTTGGCCATTTCCCTGTATCACTTTTGGTCTTCATGTTTGAGAAAGTGCCTCTCATTGAATCTGGAGCTCACCAGTTTGGCAAGATGGACTAGCTACTTAGCTTCAAGGATCTACCTAACTCTATCCCCCCTGTGCTGGAATTACAAGTGAGCACCAATATGTTGAGCTTTTCTATAAGTTCTGCAGGTTGGACTCATGCTTCTCCAGCAAGCACTTGGCCCACTGAACCATCTCCCTAGCCCTTGACTTGGATTTTAAAACTAAAAAGCAGATATTCACCTGAATCTTCCTGTAAAAATACCATGTTTTCCATAGTTTCTTGGTTTTGTGCTTTCTGGTTTTGTTTAGCAAAGAATATAATAAACCTTTTTATTCTTTCATATATTTTAAATTTCTGTTAAATTATTTGTAGTTTAATTTTTCCTTAGTTGGGATTATTTTTGTTCTCCTGATGCGCTTGCTGTTCCAAAGGGTCCACTGGTTATCCTGACCATGCTTACCGTTTTTCTTTTCTCTTCTACTGAGAACCTCAGCTTATGAACCTTATCCTCACTTCTCACCAGATCACATTTACTTCTAGAAATGAATAAAAAATAGAACAGCAGAGAGGGATGGGGGAGATAGCTTAGTTGGTAGAATGCTTACTGCACAAGCTTGAGAACCTAAGATCAGATACCCAACACCCATGTAAAAAGCTAGATGGGATGTTAACTAATCTAATTGAAGACGTGGAGACAGGTGACCTTCCTGGAGCTTTATGCCCAGCTAGCCTGACCAAACCATGAATTTCAGGTTCAATGACAGATCCTGTCTCCAAAAAAATGAGGTTGGAAAGACCTTGACCTCTGGCCTCCATATACATGGACAGGCACGCACAAAAACATACACATGCATATGCCATGCATACACACACAGAAACTTTGAAAAAAAAATAAAACAGAGAAAATTTTGTAAGACAATAGAAATCTAATCGCCTTGTACACATATTTAGAGGTGGCACAAAATGTGGTTGATACTCATTTTGATGGTTAATTTTGATTGTCAGTTTGACATACCTAGAATCACTTGGGAGGACTCTTAATTGAGTCTAGATCAGGTTGACAGTGGGTGTGCCTATGGGGTTTGTCTTGATTGCCTTAATTGACATGAGAGGACCCAGCCTGAACATTAGTGGCACCATTCCCTGGTTTGAGGCCCTGAACTGTATGAAAGTTAAGAAAGCAAGCTGAGTAGGAAGCATATATGTGCATTTAAGTTTCTTTCCTATGAATGTGTTGTGACCAGCTTTTCTAAGTTCCTCTCACCTTGACTGTTCTGCCATGATGGACTGTAATGTAGAACTGTGAGCTAAATTAAATCCTTTCCCCCACTAAGTTACTTTTTTGTCAGAGTATTTTGTCACAGCAACAGAAATAAAACAAGGACACTAATTTTCCTGTACTTTTAATACAGTATTCTTCTCATCTCTAGGAATGGCTTGGCTGAAAGTTTAAGGATGAAGGTAGACTGCATTGTTATAATCCTTTGTCCTTTTCCTCTGTCCTGAAGGATTATCGAAGCTCCCTCTATGGTGGGCAGTATGGATGGCTTTTCTGAAGCACTTTGCCTCCAACAGAGACATGTGTCATCAACAGCAGGAGATTCTAATAAAATGATCTCTGACCTGTGTTCTCATGCACACTTAGAGACACCTCTCTGCTTAATCCTTTAGCATTTATAAAGTATTTGATGGGAAGTTATTTAATCAGAACTCTGTAGATCATGGACGTTGATAATTAAGAAAGTAATTTGTTTTGTTTTTATTTTTTTTTGACAGGTGTATGGTGGCTGATGAAGTAAGTACTTTGAAGCCATTTCTGAAGTACACTAGTGTTTCATGTCTTCTGCTCTGTGTTTATTATCTGTTTCCTCGACAACTATATGGTTATATATGTAGTAGGGGAAAGCACAAATGAATGTGCATTTGTGTGTTTGAAACAGGTCAGTAGTAACATTAGTGATCTAAAATGTATTGTTGCCTAAGAGTCATAAATGTACTTTGAAATGTGGTTCATCAAAAGGCCAAACTGTTGGGGATAGATAAGAGCACTTGCCCCCAGCACCCACGTCATGTGGCTCACAACCACCTGTACCACCAGCCTCAGGGCATCTGATGCCCATTTTTGGCCTCCTCAGACTTTCTGTGTATTCCTGCTTTTCTCAACATTGTATGCCAAGATGACTTTGTCAATTATTGCTATGTGTGAAACATCTTATTTAATCTCAGGCTGCTTTAAGTTCTATATCTATTTCTTGTTCTTTAACATTGCTGATCCAAACCCTTTTTTCTTACTAGTCCTTAGTCAGTTGGGAGCCAAAATAGAATGACTCCTTTATTGGTTATTATTGATACTGGTCCAGAGCTGGTACAGTTAGCTTCAGTTTCAACTTGATGTGGGTGAGAAGAACACTAAATTGAGGAATTTCCTCTATCAAAGGCCTGGGGCATGTCTGTGAGGCATTTTCTTCATTGTTGAGAGATGTGGGAAGGCCCAGCCCACTGTGGGTGGTGCCACCCATAGGCCAGATCTTCCTTGGGTTGTATAAGAAAGCAGGCCAGAGGAGCAATCCAGTAGGCAGCATTTCTCTGTGGTCAGCTCTTCAGGTCCTGACTTCCACCTGACTTCCCTAAAAGATAGACCGTGCCTTGGAAGTTTAAGATGCAATAAACTCTTTCTTCCTCTAATTTTTTTTTCAGTTACAGTGTTTTATCACAGCAATAAGAAGCAAACTGGGATATAAACCCATTAATGATAAGTAATATCTATTCGATAAATGAAGAAATTCTGTCTGTTAAATATTTCTGTCACTGTTCAATACATTTTTATTTGAGATCTACATTTTGGTTTCTTCAAGATATATTACTAACTCAAAAATTGATTGAGTTACATTTTTATTTTAACATTAATTCCTAAGCACATATTACTTTTTATTCCCATGTTTTCATAACCTTTAAAAACTAGTTTATGACATAGTATCAAGTATGAACTTAACTATTTTCAGTTTTTACAATATACTCAAACACGTGAAATAAAAATAATTAAATATTTAAATTTTTTTTCTGATATTAAGATCTCATGTATCCTAAGCTAACCTTTTTCACTTAGAGATGTAGCTGAGTTTCTCCTTGAAGTCCTGATTCTCTTGCCTCTTCCTCCCAAGTGCTGGAATTATAGGCATGTGCTACCATGCCTGGCTCCTTTCTTTACAGTTTTTAAATCTTCTGTTTATTCCTTGACATAATATATTAAGGTACATATATACAATGTACCTTAATTTTAGCCCTCCCCCCTTTCTATTCCCTAGAGACACCTCCCAAAGTGTCTACTTCCTACTGCATATCTTTTCTCTCTCTCTGTCTCTCTCTTTTGCAACTCATTGAGTCCAGTTAGTGCTGCCTGCTGGAATGTTGACTCACCTTGTTGGCTTGATCATGTGTAGGTAACTATAGCTGCAGTGACGTCACGAGTGCACTAGCCATACCATGTCCAGAATAATGACAGCATTTTACAGCATTATTCCCCATCTTTCAGCTCTTACATTCTTCCACCTCATCTTCCACGATGTTCTCTGAGCCTTTTTGTACAGAGAGAGGTGTTGACATAGTAGGGCTGAGCACTCAACAGTCACTTATTCTCATCACTTTGACCAGTTATGAGTTTCTCCTTTAACTTCTTTCACTGCCAAAGCTTCCCTGGCCAGTGTTGAGAGCCCCACGAATCTATGAGTATACACATAAATAGTTAGAATTCAGTTTGGCAACATGTCCATATATCAGAACAACAGTAGTAGGGTCTCCATAGTGCCTATAACCTCTGGAACCATATCCTTTTGGAGAGGTTTCCTATACTAGGCATAAATTCCCTCCAGTGACCAGGCCTAAGAGCAAATCAGAAAGTAGTTTGTTGCTCCTATAACCTTCATGCCACCATTATACTAGTGGGCTCATCTTGCCTGGCAGGTCTATATTGTAGCATTTAGGATTTACCACTGTGTAATTACCTTTGATGACTTCTCCTCCTCTTTATAACTTTTAATGTCAGAAATATTTTATTATTACATACTCAAGCCAAAGTCGGTCTTCTCTCTTAAAATTTATTTTTAAGGTCTGGAGAAATAGTTCAGTAATTAAGAGCACTTGCCAAGCTCTTGTAGAGGACTCTGGTTCAGTTCTCAGCACCTACATGGCAGCTAACTTCATTTTGAGCTGACACCTTCTTCTGCCCTCTGGACATTACATACATGTGGTCTTAACATACGTTTTCTCATAACAAGTTCCCTCCTTTCCTTCTTCCCTCCTTTTCTTCTTTTATTTTGTGAGACAAGGTCTTACTCTATAACTCAAGCTATGTTAGAACTCACTGTATAGCTCAGACTGGCCTAAAACATCCAATGATAGGATTATAGGCTTGAGCCACCTCACACAGCTGTTGCTGCTTTATATTATGTCATTAATATGTTGAAGATAACATTTATTTTGACTCTTGGAATTTATGTCTTAGATTTTCATAGCATTTTCAGTAAAATATGTTGTAGTTCAAATATATTTTGTTCTAATCAATTGGTTCCATAGAAACCAGTCATTTTTTAAATTTTGACATAGATAATATTTTATAAATGAGTTCTGTAACTAGCATGTGAAGACCTTATAATTTTGATATTTCTCATTTCTTTTTATAGATTAAATTTGAATTCCTTCAGAAATGATTGATAGGCTATGCACTTTTGAGCCAGTTCTGTTCTTAGAGTCATTTAAGAAGTTTGAGACTATCATTAATTCTACTAGAAGAAAAGAGGAGGAAAAAGAACAAAGAAGTTACTCAACAATATATTTAGTGATATTGGGGAAACAGTGGGGTATTCCTCCCCAAGAAAAGTGTCAGAAACCAAATAAATTTTACCCTGTAGCAATATAGCCTAGATTCATGATGACTTTGCATTTAACTATATCTACTAGAGAACTAACTGTTCTAGTATAATTTCTGTTGCTGTGATAAAATACCCTGACAAAAAGCAAATTGGGTTAGAAAGGTGTTTGTCTTAGCCAATAATTCCAGGATTAATCCATCATTGCAGAGAAGTCACAGTGGCAGGAGCTGGAGGTAATGGTTATATTGTACCCACAGTCAAAAGCAGAAAGAACTAAATGCTTGCATGCTTGCCTGTGTGCTTTTTCCTGTTATACAGTGTAGTTCCCTCTCCCATCTAGTCAGTGGTACTACTCACAGAGGACTGGGTCAATTTACAGTAAAGACAGTCCCTTCAGACAAGCCTCCAGACAAGCTGATTTAGGCAGTTTCTCAATTAAGACTTTCTTCCAGGTGATTCTAGGCCATGCCAGGTTGACAGTTAAAAACCAACCATCACAGTAACCTATACAGATTTTTTATTTTATGTGTATGAGTATATGGCCTGCATGTATGTAAGTGCACTGTGTTGAGCAATGCCCTCTGAAGTCAGAAGAGGGTGCATAACCCACTATGTAGGTGCTGGGAACCAAGCCTAGGTCCTGTAAGAGCCATCTCTCCAACCCACAGATTCTTATAATTTGGACTCAGGAAAACACACCTTGAGATGGTTTCTTTTTAGACAAAAACAAAGTCTCTGCAAATACTAAAGCATTGATTTTTTTTTTTTCTTGCTTTAACCCTAGGTATCCTGGTTTTATTTTTCTTGTATTGACTCAGCCAATTGAAACAGCAAATTTTGTTCTTTGTAATCTTCCATCTTTGTCTTTTTTCATATTCTTGTTTCAGTTTCTGAATATATACTCCAATCTAGTCTCAGGCTAGCTGACTTGCTTTATACTTGAGTCTTTTAAGATTATCATTGGACGTACTGGGGCTTCATTTCTAGTGTTAATGATATGGTTAAGTAGCATTTTACTTTCCTATTGTTTTCCTCTTTTGTCTTTCTAGATTTTATTTCTTTAAATACTTAATTATTTTTTCATTTTATAAGTATGAATATATTGCCTCAATGTATATAAGTGCACCCGTGTAGTGCAATGCCTTTGGAGGTCAGAAGGGGCGTTGGATTCCCCTGAACCTGGAGTTACCAATGGTTGTTACCCACCATGTGGGTGCTGGGAATTGAACCTGGGTCCTCTATTAGAGCAGCCATTTCTCTTAACTGCTGAGCACTCTCTCCAACCCCATCTTTCTTGTTTTTAAATTTTTGATTTTTACTCACTCTTTGAGGACTTCATACAATGTATTTTTTAAAGTGATGTTACTTTTACTTTCTTTAAGACAATCATGAAATTTCACAGGATTTCTGGCGTGGGAGAAAAGGGAAGGCAGTATTCAGAATGATGGGCAGGAAGCTGTTGGACTCTGACCTCTGCATGAATTTCCCCAGTAATGTAAATGTATTTGGATCCTATCCACCTACCACAACCCCCTCCTGCTCCTCCCAGCGCCCCCCCATCCACTCCATCATCATGTTCTCATTGAGACAGGGCCTTATATATCCAGACTGGCTTCAAACTGGAAATACAGACAAGGATATACCCCTACCTTCAGATGCTTGGGTTACGGGCATACACAACATTCCCAATTTATGCAGTGCTGGATCTAGAATCTAGGGCCTTCTGATTGCTGGGTAAACACTCTACCAAGGGAGCTACTTCTCCAAACTCGCTTTCCTTTTCATTGTAATCATTTAAATAAATTCTTACTTTTTTTCTAAGCCTTTTTCTTTAACCAAGGCTTATTTTTTTCACTTTCTTAGTAAAATAAGATCCATCTTTTGTTTTGTTTTGTTTTTTCTTTTTGAGAAAGGGTCTTCCTGTAGCCCCAGCTGGTACTTGCTATGTAGAAAAGGCTGGTCTTGAACTCACAGAGAGCCATCTGCCTCTGCTTCCCAAGTGTTGGGATTAAAGGTGTATATCACCACGCCCGGCTAAACTCACCTTTAAAAGGCCTCAGTTTTGAATTCTCTAGTGGCTTGTTGGTATTGCTTAGTCAACATTTTACATTTTAAGAACTTTCTGGATAGAAATTTTGAGTTATTTTTAGTGGTTGTAAAATGCTTGCTATGTATGAATTGACAGATCCATCTAGTACCTAAGACATCCTGATAACATTGTAAACATTTCAGCTTTGAAGATTTGATTAACTTGCTTTTGATTGATTTGCATTAGATTCCTTGTTTTGAAGGAATTATTTTCATTTTTATTTACTTCATTCCATCATTTTATGTGTCATTACATAGCTATGAAAATATTATTTTAATAGACAGATTTGAATTTCAGCATGACATTCTTTATTCCTAATTCTGAATGTTATGTTCAAATTAATGATAGTGTTGCCATATCACAAAGTTTGTAAAGCATCATACTGTGACTATTTCCAGCACTAAGCAAGGGATTTGTGCCTCTGATCTTTTATAAACTCTCTAGCTGAACTAATCTCTGGTTGTTAATAATCAGGCTTGCCAAATGAAGGTTTTAATATCTGTTCTTTCTTCCTAGTCTTTGTTTTAATATACTTTGAAAAACTATTTTATTCTCTTTTTTCTTGGTGGGATTTTTGTTGTTGTTTAGTTTGTTTGGTTTTGGCGTGGAGTCTTGCTGGAGAGCCCAAGATGGCTTTGAACTTACTATGTAGTCCAGGTTTACCTTCTGAGTGCTGGGATTATAGCCTTTTTTTGCTTTACTTACAGCAGCCTGCACTCCAGGGGATCTGATGCCCTCTCTTGGTCTCTGTAGCACTGTAATCATGCACATATCCATCTGTACATATATAAAAGTACATCAGAAAAAAATGAAATAAAGATTATCATATGATGTTCTTTTGATGTACTAATATGATGAATTATAATGGATTTACAGTTTGTTCTTGAACTAGAACACTTGTTTTGGATTTCTTTTTTTTTTTTTTTTTAATGTTCTACTGAGATAGTTCAGCAGCTAAAAAAGCACTGACCACTCTAGCAAATGACATGGGTTCAGTTCCTAGCACCTACACGTTAGTTAACAATCATTCATAACTCCAGTTCCAAGGGATTAGATGGCCTCTTCTGGCCTTCCTGAGCACTGCACACACAAATTCACATATACATTCAGTCAAAACACTCATACACATACAATAAAAATAGGTAATTTTAGAATGTCGTATTGAATTCTGTAGTCTGCTTAAAGACCTTTTTTTAAAACCAGTGTTCAGACACAGAATTGATCTGTCTTTTATGCTACCTTTCTGTATTGAGTATCTGTGTAATGTTGACTTTTAAAATATTTTTGAAAGAATTTGAAAATACTTCCTCTCTTTGCAATGTCTAGAACAGCTTAATGTCATTTCTTCTTTGTAGAACAGCACTCTTAGCCTTTCTCTAAGTACAACTTTCAAGCAGGTAGAGCTGTGTTTTTTTGCCTCCCAATCTTTTATTTGGCAGTTATTTCACAGTGATAGAAGAGTTCTAAGAATGTGCGTAAGAGAAAAAAAAAAAATGCTTATGCCCTTCCTCCCATTCTTATTCTGATAACACGTATGCTATTTATAGGACTGTGACTTCTTTTTTTTTTTAAATAAGATTTATTTTTAAAATATTTATTTATTTAATGTGTATGTGTGTTTTGGATGCATGTAGGTAAGTGCACCATGTATGTACAGTGCCTGCAGGGGCCAGAAGTAGGTGTCAGCTCTCCTGGAACTGGAGTTATAGATGATTATTTGCTGCCATGTGACTGCTAGAAACTGATCCCAGGTCCTCTGTAAGAGTTTTAACCATTGAGCCATCTCTCCAAGCCTACATTTACTTATTTTTATTTTATGTGTATGAGTTTATTACCTGCACGTGTGTGTATGTGTGTGTGTGTGTGTGTGTGTGTGTGCACCATCTGTATGCCTTGTGTCTGAGGAGGCCAAAAGAGGGTGTTGAGTCCCTGAAATTGAAGTTCTAAGTGTTTGTCAGTCATCTGATTTGTGTGCTGGGAACTGAACTGGGTTCCTCTGCAAGAGCAGCAAATACTCTGAACTGCTGAGCTGTTTTAGCTCCCCCATGCCTGGATCCTTCTATAAAGATTTCCTAGTAACTTGAGAGTGATGTGGGTTATGTTAAAAACCTACCATTCAGTTACCGTGAGAAATGGCCAACATCTAACCTTGCAAATGACCTTTGCAGAGCCTCTCCCTATTTTGATTTTTGCCACAGCGCATGGCTTTTCTTAGCCATTCTTTGGACTGTAAGCCTATTTGAGATCCAATGCAGTGTTTTATTTTTGTGTTTTTGTTTTTCTTGAGAGAGAGAGAGAGAGAAACAAGTGATTTATTCCTCCCTTCCCGTTAACCCTCCACAGAGCTTTATCTTTCTAACTCTAGATTCTTTTGGGGAGAAAGCCTGAACGTGCCACTAATCAACAGTAAGGTATGACAGATTTCTTGCAGTGTGGCCTCTTTAGACTTGAGAAAAGAGATGGTGCTTGAATGTATCCTCCCATACTCCCAGATTCCTGTGGTAGTGGAACACACACATATACACAGAGAGAGAGTTCTAAAAGCAGTGATTTTTTTTCATATATATCAAAAAAAAGCTCTTAATAGGAAAGAAAATTGTAATTTAATATTTAAATAAAAACACAAGGACATAGTTCTGCTAAAATATATGCTCCCTTAAAAATAGTAAATAATAGAGCATAGCCTTTCAGTCTGAAATTTTCCCATGTGGATTTCCTTACTTAATTTAAATCCTCTCTTAAGATTTAAAATCTGCATACCAAGAGGGTTCTTTCCAGAGATCCTCTTCTAGGACAAATAGGACATCTATTTGAAAAATAACTTCCCATCCCATTTCAACACTAAAAAGGTACCAGCTGCTTTGAACTTTAAAATGTGAAAATTTTCCAAATTCAAAAAATTCTCAGTCAGCTGGCATCATCTGTAATGAATGTGTATAAAAATTACTGCATAAAAGCAATCACAACATAAAAAAATTGAGACTATTTCTATATCAAGATTATTGTTACTTAATTGTGCCTATTAATTTTATGAAATAAGACATTTATGAAACCTGAAATTATTTTCCTATGTTAAACAGTAACTTATTATTTTGAAAATATTGATAGAAATAACTGTAAAAATTATTATATTCTTCTTAATTTTTGTGTAGACATCTGTACTATTATTGAGTCAGCCTTGGTTCTTAATAGTGATTTAGCTTTAAGTGTGAAGAAACACTGGAGGGTTCCACTTTTTAACAAATTGCACTGTGGTTAGAGCTAAGGGCTTTGAGCCACCTATTGAGTGTAATTATTTCTGTATACCAAAATTACTTGGTGTGCTATTGCTTTTTAAATCGAATGTTATGCTATTTTAAATTCTTCTCAAAATACTGGTTTCTAAGTACATGTTTTTAAAGTGTCTATCCACCAGAAAAAAAAAAAATTCCCACACAGTCATCTTCCTGTTAGAAAATTTCATCTGGAACAATTGTTTTGTCCAATCTAGGTTGGCTTTGAAATTGCTGTGTCGACCAGGTTGGACACAAGCTCATAACCTTCCTGCCTTAGCCTGTACCACCATACCTGCTACTTCAATTTTATCCTTAGAAGATAGATCAAGAACAATTTTGATCTTCAACTAGATCTTCCCTCAGTATTAAAAGCTGTTATACTTAACTTTAGCTCTATATTTTCATGTCACATGGCTCAAGACTTTGAAATGGTAGCTAGTGATATTGCCCTGCTTGACTGAAAGCTTTTGTGTTACCTACCCTTCCTATTTAAAACTACAAATGCCTTCTTTACTGAGCCTTCTTTCTAGTCCTAATTCTAGTTCTTGGTCTCTGCTTCTGTGTGTGTAGTTCAGATGTGATCTCTCAGCTTCTTACCTCTGCCATCGTGGTCATCTACCCTCTGAAACTGTAAGCCAAAATAAACTTTTCCTTGTTTCTTTTGGTCATAGTATTCTGTTATAGTAACAGAAAAGTAACTGCTCCAGTCTCCTATGGGCCACGCTAGCCTTGAACTTTTTATGTGACTAAGGATGACCTTGAACTTTATGTAGCTAAGGATGATTATTCTCCAGCCTCTGCCTCACAGAGTGCTGAGATTTCATGCTTGTGCTACAATGCCCAGTTTATCCATGGATAAGGATTGAATGGATTCACATTGTTCTTCATGGCAGTAATATGGAGAAGTACATAAATATCCAAGGTTTTGTAACAAACTTGCAAAAAATCCAAATCTATACTTTTCTCTTTATTTTCATTCATTCTTTTAGGTTTGTGTCTTTTTTCTTTTTGAGAAAAGAAGAGTCTTTTTGTCTTTTTCTTCACAGTCATTCTCTATTTATTTCTTTGAAAGTATAAGGATCATTGTGGCATAGTTTATCTGTTTAAGTAAATTAGCCTGGTTTTGTCTGTGTTTCTTTAAAATTTTTTACTGTGTGAGCATGGGAAATGAAGATAAGGCTCAGTGGTTAAGAGCACTGGTTACTCTTTAAGAAGTCCCAGATTTGGATCCCAGCACCTATGGGGCAGCTAACAACCATCTGTTAACTGCAGTTCCAGGGGATCCAACATGCTCTTCTTGCCTTCATCAGTACTGCACACACTTAGTGCACTTACATATGTGCATTCATACACATAAAATAAAAATAAGTTAAAAATTCATTTAGGAACTTCTTTTTTAACTGGAGCAGTTTAGAAAGGGCCATTAGGTTAGTATGAAAATAGTTGAAAGAAAAGACACCACAGACCTAGAATCTGATACTAATTTTCCATCAGTTAACTGTGGTTGAAATAATTTAACATCTCTGTGTATATTATTTCTTTGGAAAATATGTGTGATTTGGAGTTTATTTTACATTTAAATTACAGTATTTTCAAAGAGAAAAATATTACAATATGAAATCATTGTGAAATTTATATCTAGAGGTCATTTGTCATTAAGTATAATTATAGGTGATTTTAAAATAGTGTAATTTCCATGACTTAAAAATTTTTTTATTATGTTTTAATTTGTATGAGTGTGTTGCTTGCGTGTATGTAAGTGCACCTATGTTGTACAGTTCCCTCAGAGGTCAGAAGAGGGCATCAGATTCCCCTGACACTACAGTTATGGACGGTTGTTAGCCACCATGTAGGTGCTGGGAATCTAATGCAGGTCCTCTGCAAGAGCAGCCAGTGCTCTTAAACACTGAGCCATCTCTCCAACCCCCGTAATGACTTTAAAATTTCCTTATAATTTTGAACTTTTTATTAACTGTATATTGCTACTGATGATATACTGGAAAATTTTTGATATGTTACTTCTTAATATTTATTAATATATTCTTCCAGGATACTACAGGCTTTGCTTTTAATACTTTTTTTTTTTTTTTTTTTAATTTAGATGGGCCTAGGAAAGACAGTCCAGGCAATTGCAGTTGCTTACTTCTATAAAGAGGAGTGGCCCCTTCTGATAGTTGTCCCTTCATCTCTGAGGTACCCTTGGACAGAAGAACTAGAGAAATGGATCCCGGAGCTGGGGCCAGAGGATATCAATGTTATTCTCAATAAAACTGATGTTGGGTAAGAACTTAATAATCTTGAAGAAAAAATGTCGTCTTTTATTTAGTCCACACTTGTATTTTGGTCTTGTTTTGTTTTCTGGTGCTAGAGATCAAACACAGGGCCTCATGTATCATATTTATGTTTTGAATGAAATATCACCTATATACCATCATTTACAGGAGAATGATGTGAATAGTTGTGTTTTTCATGTAATAGTATGAATTATTTTCCTAAAACCCAATGATATATATTTTAGCTTTTTTTTTTTTTAATGTCTATGAGTATATTGTCAGCATGTGTTTAAGTGCACCTGTATTGTGCAATGTCTGCAATGTTCAGAAGAGGGGGTGGCTTCTCCTGTAACTGGAGTTTAAGTCACCACGTGAGTGTTGGGAATTGAATCCCGGCCTTCTCCCCCACCAGTAATATATTTAATCTCCACATTGCTTTATGTTTTACTTTGAAAGAAAATGAAAAAATCTCTACGTTAAAAACCTGTGTAATTATTTTGATATGCTTTAAATATACTAAAAACTAATTATTTAAGGTACAAAAGTAAATTTCATTCCAAGTGTGGTGGCTGACACACACCTTTAATCCCAGTACTCAGGAGGCAGAGGCAGGTGGATCCTTGTAAGTTCAAGATCAGCTTGATCTATAAGACCAGCTTTCTCAAAAAGACAAAGAAAGTAATAATAATAAATTTAAAATAAATAAATAAGTTTCATGATTTTTCCCAAATTAACTTGCAGTTGTATGAACCTTTATCATCAGCCATCCTGGCAGAGTTTGCTTTCCATGTTGCTAATATGCAAGTGTTATATGTCACTAAAGTTTAGCGTCTTATTTTATTAGGTTAATTTATAATTTATGTATATACGCACATATACTTATATATCTTGAAAACATTTACTTGATCATTATTCACACTCCTTACTCTGAAAGTGTATCATAATATTTCTAGTGAGTCTTCCCCTATTTTATTTTGCTCTGTAGTCAGTGGACTAAGTCAACTCATTTGAAAATAATGAATATCTAGTTGGGTGATGGAAATTATTATGTTCACTAAGATTCAGGATTATCACCTTCTAGACTTTTAAAGCTACACATCTATCTGAAATAAGTATCTGTTAATTTTTAGATCGTTCTTGGTAATATTATTATATTATACTTTATTCTCTAATACTGTTAATATAAAGAATATTTGTTGGAATAATGAGCTTTCTTGAGGAAGGAGGATGTAGACAAATTGATGTAGGACTTTTTATCTCTTTCAGTGTTGGAACCCTAATTCATTTGCATAAAGTTGTACAGATCCAAGAATATTTAGGCACTGTTTTCATTATTAAGGTTAAATGTCTGGGTGTGGTGGTCCATGCCTTTATTCCCAACACTTTGCAGCAGAGGCAGGTGGATTTCTATGAAGTCCAGGCCAGTCAGGGCTACATTGTAAAACCCTGTTTCAAAAAACAAAACAAAAGATAAGATGTACGTAATTCTTATAAATATGTTTCTTCCAGAAAACTACATAAAATTCAAAAGGCAAGAATTTAGAGAATGTTCAATTTATTAAGGCCTTCCATAACTATTTTCTCTGAACTATACCTTATTTAAATGTATACATTTAAATTTTCTTTAAAAATATCTTCTCTATTTTTTGGCATTTAATAATTCATTTTTCATTGTTATTTTTGAAAATGCACTCTCCTATGAGTAAATAGTGGCTATGTTTTTGTTTATATAATACTTGAGATATGTTAGATAGGACCACAACCCCAGGAGTGTACGTTTTTTGGAAGATGTTAACCAAGGACATAAAACTGCTTTATCTTCCACATCCTTGAAGAAGCCATTTTGGTTACATGCTAACCTGTATTAGTATGTGTTAACACAAAAGCACAACTCTCATCTCAAAAGGGATAAGAGATAGTTTCTTTGTAGCCAAATATGCACACATATTCAGGTTACTCCAAATTCTATGTTCCAATATGGAGACAGTTTCATGAAATTTTTATAGTAACACAACACACACTAAAGTTATATATTAAGATACTTTAAAAATACATTAGTGGAAACATTAAGTAGTTGGATATAGCAAAAGAAAAATTGCAGCTATAGGCCTCAGATACTATCTGATGGCATTCTTAACCTTTCAGTTGGTGAGAACTAAGGTTTTTGTTAATATATTCCTAAATGCTTTTTATCTGTTAGTCATCTGTTAAGTCAGATATTTCTTCATGTTATGTTATGCCAGCTAGTGTCTAGACCATCCCTCATCCTGACATGAGGAATAGAAGCCACTAAAACAGCTTTATTATCTGGTGGATATTTCTCATAGTATATCTGAGTAGCTTGTAATACTAACTTTATACTTTTATTCTGCGTGCTCCTCTGGTGTCTGAATACAGGGAGGAAACCATAGGTCTTTGTGTTCAGTACCTTTATCCAATTGCCAGTTGAAAAGCAACAGCCTTTGCCATAGTGGTACTGGCTAGGCAGAAGCTTTCAGTTCTTCCTTGAATGGAAAAGAATGGTGCTGGGGAGATGGTTCTGAGGGTGAAGTACTTGCTGTACAAGCATGTGATACAAGTTTTCTTCCCCACCTCCAAAGTAAGTGCTCAGAGGGTGTGGAGGCCCACCTGCATTCCCAGCACTGTAGGCCCATGAAATCCTCATAAAAGCCAGGTGGGCAGTCCCAGCACTTAACTGTAGAAGCAGAGACAAGAGTTCACAAGCTGGCTAGGTAGAATAACTTACTCTGTGGTCTCTGGGTTCTGTAAAACTCCCTATCTCCCTAAAGAAAGTGGAGAGTGATGGAACATCCCCAATGTGAACTTCTGGCCTCCCACGCACATGCACTCACACATAAATGTGCCCACATTCATATGAACACATATGCACAACACATACACACACACAAGAAAGCAGGAGAAAATGAGAAGATGAACTCTGTTTTTCCTTTGGTTATAGTACAAAATGGAAATGTGATAGGTTTTAGTGTTAATGAGCTTGTCTCACTAGTACATTCTACACAAGGAGCAAATTCCTGTTGTATATAAAGATGAGCAAGGCGCATTCCTTTCCCTCACTAATCTCATAGCTGTTCTAGTTTGCTTTCTGTTGCTGTGATAAAACACTGACCAAAAGCATCTTGCTCTTCACAGTCCATCATAGAGGGAAACGGGGGCAGGAATTCGAAGCAGGAATGTAGTGAACAGATATCCTACCTCTTAAATTTAGTTCAGGAGAGAGCCTGAATCAGAGTACACTCATTCCCCTGATGTCTGCTGGAATCATGTTTCCTGAAGCAGTGCTGGTGGAACTAGCTGGAACTCTGTCTCTAGAACTGTGTCCTCAGGCCCAACCTCACTTTGATTTTATTCAAAATGGTTCCTCCAGTTTCAGTTGGAGAAGTACAAGCTTGGTTCCACCTTAATCTTAATAGACTATCCAGTCTTTTCATGAGTAGTTCTGGAATATCTCATTCACCCAAGTTTGCATGGATCCTTCCCATTCTCCACTGTATGCATTGGAGATGGGTGCATCACCTTTCATCCTTTTGAAATGTTAATTCTCAAGCATACACACATTCATTCATTATCTTTTTGATGGAGTACCAAATTGAGTTTATCAAGGAACCAGTCACAAGACAGAGAAGCTCATAGTTTTGCTGGGTTAATTAAAAGTCATTAGTCCAGATTATATCCATTTATAAAAACCAGCCCCAAACAAGAGGCTTGAAGTAAACACCACTGAGAAACACAACTTACTTGCTTCCTCACCTTGGCTTGCTCAGCCAGCTTTCTTAGAGGACCCAGGCCCAATTGTCTAGGCATAAAACTGCTCACCCTGGGCTACATCAATTAAGAAAATGCTTCACAGACATGCTTACAGACCAACCTGATGGAGAAAATCCCTCAGTTGAGGTTCCATCTTCCCAAATGTGGTGAGTTGACAACAAAGATTAAGTACCACAGTGACATAGTAAGAAAATGTGCAAATATGTATATGAATAATTCAGAACAGTAGCCTTTGCAAATATGTGTATTTTAGAGAGCAAAGAACCACTTTACTTTAGCTCAGTGGCTGTCTGTGTGTAAAGTGAGAGAGCTCTTCTTCTTCTAACCCACTTCATCACTTGAGCAGCTCAGACCTGGCATTGGATGGGGAAGACCAGGAATGCAATTTCCTGCAGTGTCCTGAACAGCTCTATGAAGTGTTGTCCTGATGAAAATACCAGTAGTACCCAGGTTGGAATAGTGGAAGGAAAGATTATTTGAAAGAAATGTTCTTATTATAGTAAAAAGGGGCTTATTGGTTGTCAAAATCTTCCAAAGATCACTCAAGAAAAACTGTAAGTCTTGTATTTGAGAGCTGTAAAATCTGAACCTTATGAGTAGTTGTTTCAGTAGTAATTCCATCATCTGTTCTCACTTCTTTTTTCCCATTCCTTTTGTTCTCTCTGAAAGTATTGTTTTCTTCACGACAGATTCATTACTGAGAAATGTTTTAAGCAAATGGATTTTCTTTTCTAGGAGAATATCGACCAGCAAAGTGACGGTTCTGGGGTATGGTCTGTTAACCACAGATGCAGAGACTCTGATAGATGCCCTGAACAGCCAGAACTTCAGCGTGGTGATAGTGGATGAATCCCACTACATGAAGTCCAGAACTGCAGCCCGCAGCAAGATTCTCCTGCCCATGGTGCAGAAAGCCAAGCGAGCCATTCTTCTTACAGGCACCCCAGCTCTGGGGAGGCCTGAGGAGGTACTACAGTTTGTATGCTTTGGGCTTAAAAAGGAAAACCAAATTTAATCATCTGCTTGGCAATTTTTAGTTTCAAGATAGATGCCTCAAATACTGGAATAGTACATTAGAAATACCATTTTTATGATGACTGTTTTTTTAAAATGTATTTGTTTTGTAACCTTTTGCATGCTTACAGGTGTGCATAAAATAGGTTTTGCATTTATTATAAGGTTTATTTAGAACAAATTCGTGGTACTCTTCACATGTGTTTCTGAGGTTCTTCTGTCACGTTCTGTCCTAGGCAGCTTTCTATTGCTGTGATAAACCACTCTGACCAAAACTAACTTGTGTTATGCTGGAGAGATAGCACAGAGGTTACAAGCACTGGCTACTCTTGCAGAAATCCTGGGCTTGGTTCCCAGCACTCACCTGGTGGCTAACAACTGTCTATAACTCCTGTTCCAGGGGATCCTACACCCTTTTCTGACCACCACAGGCCTTTTACGTACATGTAGGCATAATACTGTTTCACATGAAATACAAATAAATTTTATTTTAAAGTCAAATTGTGGAGGAAAGGTTCATTTTATACCTTACAATCCATTACAGACAGAAGCTAAGGCGGAAACCTGGAGCAGAAACTGAAGCAGAGACCATAGGAGAATGCTACTTACTGGCTTGCTTCCCCTGGCTTGTTCAACTAACTTTCTTATACTGCCCAGGCCCACCTGACCAGGGCCCTCCTACATCACCCAACAATTTAGAAAATGCTCTACAGGCCAATTTGATGGAGGCAATCTCTCAACCCAGATTCCCTCTTCCTTGTTATGTCAAGTTGACAAAAACTATGACTTTATATAAAAAGCTATGACTTTATGTATACTTTATATAATAAGTACTTTAGGATGAGATTGAATCTACTTTGTGTCTGTGTGTGTATGTGTGCCTGTATGTGTGTTTGCCTGTTTATATCTATGTGTGTATATAAGTATGCATGCACTTGTGAATGCCAGAGGTTGATATAAGGTGTCTTCCTTCTTTCCTTGCTGTCTACCTTAATTTTTGAGGTCGAGTCTCTCTCTGAGCCTGGAACTCACTAATTTGGGTGGGCTGACTGGCCAGTGAGCACCAGAGATCCATTTATACTGCATTATAGAATTTGTCTAGTTTTTCACTTCAGTATCCTTGCTTTGGAAAATAGAGACAAACAAGGACTCCGTACAGGCCAAGTGAAGTATCTATTTAGAATGGAAGAACTTATTTGATACCTCATTTAGCTTTTGCTACTCAGAGAGGTGCATGAATTATACATTCACAATGTTGGATGTAGAAATGGTAGATGAAACTTATGAGTCTGTAAGGATCAGCATTCCTTGAGAAAGCCCTATTTACTAACATAGACTGAGTAGTAAGAAAAACATGGGCTTGTTATCTTGTAGGCTTTTGAGAGTTAAAGGAAAATATCTTTGCAAGTACCTACCTCTGTGTCCTAGTATGTAGTAACTAGTACACACTCAGCACTCAACATATTGCAGCCGTTATTAATTATTAAGCCAAACTTAGATGGCAACTATTATCATTGTACCTTTATAGTATTGTCTAAGCTCTGCTTTAAATTGTCTCCATAGAAATCATATATATATATATGTATATATATATATATTACATATACACACACACAGAGTAAGTAGACAGTAGACAGTGATGGTAAAATGCCTTTTTTGTCTTTTTTTTAAACACTTATTATTTTTATTTTATTATGTGTATGAGTATATTGTCTGCATGTAGGTAGGTGCATCCTGTCATGCAATGCCCTTGGAGGTCAGAAGAAGATCTCCTGGAACTGGAGTTGCAGACAGTTCTTAGCCACCATGTGGGTGCTGGGAATCAAACCCAAGTCCTCTGCAAGAGCAGCCAGTGCTCTTAACCAATGAGTCATCTCTCCGGCCTCTGTTTTTGTCTTTTACACTGCTTACTTTTGGATACCTACTGGCTGTAGGAGAAGGGACCACAGTAATTTACTTATTTTCCAAAATTATATCATTGAATAATAGGAATCATTATGCCTTTAAAAACATCATAAAATGTGTCATTTAAGAAAGACAGTATATAGGCTGAGTGTGGTGGCACATGCCTTTAATCCCAGGAGTCCTGAGGCAGAGACAGGTGGCTGTGAGTTCAAGACCAGCCTGATCTACATAGTGAGTTCTAGATCAGCTGGGACTATAGTGAGATCCTGTCTCAAAAACATAAAAAGAAAAAAAAAAAAAAGACAATATACACCATGCCAGATGAATCTGCAGTTTGTCTCTGGAATTCTTTAAGAGCTAATATGTAAAATGATAAATTCTCAGTTTACAGTTTTTGAAAATAAGAGATATGAAACCTCTAGTTTCATTTTTATTTTTAAATTTTGGGTATTCTGAATCATTTAAATTTATGTATGATTTCTTTTAAACATTTTAAAGTTTATTTTTATATGTAGTATGTTGAATCTATCAATATTCTCTTGATTGCTTTGAAGAATATTGCCATTAATATTTATCTATTTGTCCATTAATATTTATCTATTTGTTTTTAGCCTTTAATTTTTTTCCCAATAGCACTTTATAGTTTTCATGTCATATATTAGTTTTCTGTTTAATTTATTCCTCAGTATTTTATTTATCTTTAATGCTATTTATAAGTCAATGGTTTATTACTACATATTGACAAGTACCTGATTTTTTTGTATACTTATCATATGTTTTACCAACTTACTGAGCTCATTTATTGGTTTAATATTTTAGTAAATGTCTTAGGACCTTAATATAAGATCACATTGCCTGCAGGTAGTGATAGTTTTATTTCTTCTTTTTTTAATTTCTATGATTTTATTTCTTACCTAATTGCGCTAGGTAGAAGTTCTAGTACCTTATTAATGGATGTGACTAGAGGGCACATCTTTTCTTGAAGTCTTGATTTCAGTAGAAAAGTGTTCAGTTTTTCACTGTCAAGTATAATCCTTCTGGTGGGATTTTCCTAGGTTTTTAAAAACCAGGTTGAAGAAGTTCTTTTCTGTTTCCTGCTTATTGAGTGTTTAAATTATGAAAAGAAGTTGAGTTTTCTTAGTGCATTTTCTGTATCTATGGAGATTATCATGTTGTTTTGTTCTTTATTCTGTTAATATGTTATATTTGATGGGTTTATTTGTAGGTGTTAAAACAACCTACCTTGTATTCCACTTGATGGTGGCATATAACTTTTTTTGGTATGTTGGTAGATTTTGTTTGCTAATATATTGTGGTTTTATATCTGTTGGAGTAGTAGGCTGCAGTTTTGTTCTATTATGATATACCCTGTGGCTTTGTGTCTGATCATTCATCCACATGAATGACTTTTCAAGTATTCTGTCTTCAATTTGGAAGAGTTTCTGAAGCAGTGCTACCTTTTTCTCCATACTATTTTTATATAACTCAATGACTTTGTTTGTAGGTAGTTTCTGGATCCCAGTTCAATGTTGTCACAAACCAGACATCTATTCAAATTGTCTTTTGGTTTTTCAATTTTAGTTCTTTCTGACCGTTTAATCTAAGTAATCTTATTTATTGACAAATTGTTGTTCATAGTATCGTTCTATAACTCTCTGACTTTTTATAAAATTGGTGGTAAGATTTTTTTCATTTATTCCTGACTTTAGAAATTTGAGTCTCTTAGTGTTTCCTTGGTCAACCTAACTAGAGTTTGGTCAACACTGTAGATTGTTCCAAGTACCAGCTTATGTGTTTTGGTGATTTTCCTTTATTGCTTTTCTATTTATTTTCATTACAATGCTTATACCGTTTTTCCTGCAATACTTTCCTTTTCATTTAGCTTGCTCTTCCCATTCTAGGTGGGAAGCTAGGTTGTTGATTGGAGATCTTTGTTCTCTCTTAACACAGGCACATGTATCTGTGAGTTTTCCCTCAGTCCCTACTTACGCTGCCTCTTCTTTGTACCACTGGTCTCTTAGGCATATGGTATCATGTTAACAAGATGTGAGGCACCAGAGTTGCTTTAGAAAATAATCAGGCAGTCTTAAAAAGTAAAATATAGAGTTTCTTGGGCTGGAAAGATGACTCAGCAGTTAAGAGCACTGACTGCTCTCCGGAGCATTTGGCCTCAATTCCCAGTACTCACTGACGACTACCAACCATCTATAACTCCAGTTCCAGGGGATCCTAGGCCCTCTTCTGTCGCCTATGGGCACTGCACAGCATGGGTACGCTTTATACTTGCAGATAGTACATCCATACACATCAAATAAAATAATAAATATAAAATAGTTTCTATATGATCCAACATTTCCATACCCAAGAGAATGGAAGACATGTTCACAAAAATTTACAAACAAATGTATACTAGCATTATTCATGATATCCATGAAGCAGAATCAAGTCAGACCCATCCAGTATTTTGGATCCATATCATGGCATAGTACTGGGCTATCGTAAATATGCTACGAAATGGATAAACTTTGAAAACACAATGCAGAGTGAAAGAAGCCAGACATATGACATTCAGTCACTGAATGACTATGTTTATATGAAGTACCAGGAATCAAAGAATTCATGAAAACAGAAAATAGCTTACCGGTTGTCAAGAGTGGGTGGGTTTAAAGAACCTGTTAAAAGTAAAAGTAAATATTACTGTGTGCAACTTATCAGAGTTATAAAAGTGAAATAAAATTATAATTATATTTGACCAAAGAATCTTTAAAGATGGCTTAGCAGGTAAAGCATTTGCAACACAAGCATAAAAACCAGAGTTCAGACCCACAAATCCTGTGCAGATGCCGGTAGGCTTGGAGGCTTGCCTGTAATCCCAGTACAGAAGCAGGAAATCCTTGGAGCAGTCTGATTAGCAGGACTAGCCCAAAAGGATAAGCTCTGGGATCAGAGCTCAGAATATAAGGTGAAGCATAATCAAAGAAGACAGATTTAATCTCTGATCTTACACATATGCATACCTATATACACATGTGCCCACACACATGCAAACATACATTATAACACATATGGATGTGTGTGTGTATGTGTGTGCATAACAAAATTTTAAAAATGTATGCCTTTGGGCCAGAGATTTAATTCAGTGGAACAGCATTTGTGTACCATGTCTGTCTTCTTGGGTTTAAGTCCTCACACCAACTGTTCCGTCTCTCAAATTTTACCATATATACCCCATACATTAAAAATACAGGTAGAGTACATGGTGGCACATGACAGTAATCCCAGAATCTAGGAGGCCAAAATAGGAAGATTGAAGTTAAAGACCAGCCTGACAGCTTAATGATACCCCATCTCAACAAACAAAAAACATAGATAGCCTGTAACTACAGCTCCAAGAGATCCCAGGCCCTTCTTCTAGCCTCTACAGGTAACCTCAAACATGCTGGATTGATACACACACATACGCGCGTGCACACACACACACAAATAGAAATAATTTTTAAAATTTTACAAAATATGGATGTATCAATGGGTGGATAGATGTTTGATATAGATATTGATATGTTCATATATATAGTATATAAATACAAATAGAATTGTTTGAAGTCTTTTTTTTATAACTGCATAAAGTATAGAAACACCTTATATATTCAATACCAAGAGTCTACTTAATTATTTTATCATACAAACATACACACACGTATACATATATAGTAGGTGACTATTCAGCCTTTAAATAATGCTTTGTTTAAAGTACATTGCTTATATAATTTAAAAAGCAAAATAAAATATAAAGACTTTAAAATTGCCTATGATAGCCCACTCTGCTGCCCACCCCCTTTCAGTGTAGTCAGTAAAGTTTTCTTCCAAAAAAATTGCCTGATATATTTTGTGATAAAATTGTAGTTGTGTCATAGTATTATAATTGCATGTGAATAAAAGAAAATATAAATATGCAAATGTAGACATAGAAAATATGTACGTGTTTATTTAGAAATGGATGGACCTGAAGAACAGGTGGCTGAGGATAAAGAGGAAGGAGAGGCCTTGAGAAGAGATGCATTTGCTCTATAGGTTTTAGTATTTTTACTTATTTATCATCCTCACTTACTTGAAAATATTACAATATATTGAGAACCCTTGTATTGTTTCAGCTTTTCATGCAGATTGAAGCTCTCTTCCCACAAAAATTTGGAACTTGGAATGAGTATGCTAAAAGATACTGCAATGCACATATCAGGTAGGACGTCTGTTTTCTGTAAGCTTTGATGTGAATGTATTTCTTCTGAATATTAAACACTGTTAGCTATTCCTTGTTTCAGTGATTTTCAAACCTATAGTAGTTGTGAAATAATTTCTTTAAGTTAAAGTGCATGTGGATAACCTACATATAAAATGAACAAAAGAAAAAAAAATTAGCTGGGCATGGTGGCACATTCCTTTAACTTGAGCACTTGGGAGATTGAGGCAGGAGATTTGCTAGAGGCCAGGCTTAGCTACATGGTAAGACCTTATCAAGGATGAAAGAAGAGATGCCTACTGTTAAGCTGAATATGTTGAGACATGTTATCCTGCTTGTCATTTGGCTCTGTTGGTGTCAGGTTTGGTTGCAGCTGCTTTTGGTGTCACAGTGAAGCAGTATGTGGAACCATAGAGATGTAGAACTATGTGTGGTGTCAGCCAGTCTAGGGGCCTTTCTGGACTATTTCTTATTATATGTTGTGATATTTCTGTTTTATAAAACCATCTTCACTCAGAATTTCAGTCCCTTGTAGCCAGAGTTAAGATTCTTCATGCATAATTATTCCTAGATATTCTTATGGTCCCTTAGTAGGTCTGTTTGTCATGAATGCAGGTATTGATAAAAAGCCCTTAATCATGACTTTTGAACTGGAGATGTGAAAATTTGTCTGCATAATATATGTTTGCTGGTTTTCTCTGGGGCAACTAGGAAAGCCAAAATGTTTTACTACATGCTGTCTGACTGCCTGTTTCTTTGATTAGTACTTGTCCTATGACAACAGAAGTGTGTACCTCACTTATTAATGCAAACACTGTTTCAAAGAGATTCATTTTAGCGAAATATGTAATCGTGGAGATTGAGTTGTTTTCTATTTGTTAGATAAAGCCATCTCAAGTTTAATATTGTGCTTCTAAAGCGTGTTTTCTTTATTTTTATTTTTAATTTATTTGTGTGTGTGTGTGTACATATGTATGTGATCCTGGGTGCTAAAATAGCACATCAGATCCCCTAGATCTGAATTTACTGGTGGTTGTGAGCTGCCTGACATGGGTTATAGGAACCGAACTCAGTCGGGTTCTCTAGAAGAGCAATACACACTCCTAACTGCCAAGCTCTCTCTCCAGTCTCTTCCATGGCATTTTCTCCTCATTCCATTTCAAAAGTCTTAGTCCTTTATTTCTTTACCTTGAAAGCACTGTGGTTCCCTATGCTTTGATTCAGATCAAGGCATTTCCTGGCATTTTAAGTTAGCCTGTGGGATGATATATTTTCTTCCATAGCATTTTTAGTCTGCAAAGGTGTCATTTTCACACTATAATTTTGCAGAATGCAAATTGAGGATCGTTATCCCGTCTTAGACCCATATTTTATATTTGAAATGTCACGGCTGTATTCAAAATAAAGTTAAGTGAAGCTCAAGCAAGAATGTTACTTTGTCTTTTAAAAGCTTATTGAATTCCTGAGTAATGGCATGCAGAAGTATGTTAACGTGAATGTAGTCTGAGGAAAGAACTCTGGGTTTAAGTAGCCACATACCACATACCCACTTTGATTTGAGAGGCACAGAAGAAAGGATTACTCAACTAGAAAAGCCTTATCCAAAATGCCATCTGACAGTCACTCTTCTGGATTATAATTAGAGGAAGATATAAATACAAATAGAATTTAGAGAAGGAGGTGCACTGAATGATTGATCAATTTTTCCTGCTAGGAAAGGCTCAGAACTCATTCAGTGCCCCTGGGCATCTTGGGAGGCTAAATGGCTCACCCTGTGTCTTGCTGTTTCCTCTTACATTTTTTTACCCATTTTTCCTGGCAGTATGAAAGATTTAAGAGATGACAACTTTGACAAATGCTCGTTTACTTATGAACTTGTATAATCCATTCTCTCAGGAACTACCCTTAAAAGGTATGCTTTGTAGCTGGGCATGGTGTCGCATGCCTTTAATACCAGCACTTAGGAAGCAGAAATGGATGTCTGTGAGTCTGAGGCTAGCTTGGTCTACATAGCAAGCTCCAGGCCAGCCATTGCTACATAGTGAGACCCTATATTTAAAAAAGAGGCGGGGGCGAGTGGGGGTCCAATGGGAAGGCACATGTTGTATTGTGCTTAGAGGTTAAGAATTTCCAGGAAGAAGGACTGGAAAGGTGGCTCAGGGTTAAGAGCATTGACTACTCTTGCAGAGAAGCCAGGTCCAGTTCCCAGCACCCACATGGTGGCTAACAATCATCTGTAACTTCCAGTTCCAGGGGATCTAATGTTCCATGAACATTGTACAATACAGGTACACTTACAGATATATAGACAATACACTCATACTCATAAAATAAAAATAATGAATAAAATATTTAAAAAAAAATTCCAGGAGAGAATTGCTTGCTTCCCATGAGCCAGGTTCTAGGTCCAATTCTCAGAGTGGTAAGAGCTTAGACTTTGTGCCACTTCTTCTGAGGAGAGTTCATTGATTTAATTTTCATGAGAGAGAAGTGCTGCATAATAATGTACCGTCAAGGTATTATAGCCATTCTTAGCCCCTCTGCGTATTCCCCAACAGTGTCATTTGGTGTTCTGCTCCTGGCTAAACATAGAGCATGTCTGTTCCATGTGCAAAAGCTCAGAATTCAGAGAAACAGTACTGGAGGAACTGGAGAATGTAGCAATAGTTCAGACGCAAGTGGCTACTCATTTTGAATGACCATAGATTGAGTTGGCAAAAGGGGTCATTCTACTCCACTTAACTCCTCTAGTTTGATTATAAGTTCATTCATTCATTCAGAAAATATTTTTCAGTTTTCTGGTATATGTCAGGGAATGTGCTAGCCATCAGATACACTGTAGGGATCAAGACACACACAATCTCTTCCTTTGCTGAATTGTCAAGTTCAGCACTAACTAGGTAATTGCAGTTTTGGTGAATGTCAAAAGGGAAGTGGTAGAGGTGAATAGTTGAGATTGCCATAATGAACCATTCAAGACAGAGCCCGGGGACATCCTAGGAGGAAATATTTTCTTGCTTTTTAGGAAAGGGGAAATTCTATGTGCTGAGGTCCAGAGCAAGAGACACTGTTAATACCTTTGAATAGATAAAGCAAGTCTAGTTCAGCAGAATATTCTGGAATTTAGACAAATACAGTTTGGTAGAAGTTGGACAATGACAGAGGAGTCATAGTGTAGCCTTGTTCTTCATCAGAGTGGTGATAGGAGGACATTTGTAGATGTCTTCTATTTTTCTGGTTTGGCTATTGCTGTTGTGTTTTATTGTGATAAAAATGTAAATACAAGAAAATTTATTATTTATCCATTTTAAGTCTGTAGTTGAGTAGCTTTAAGTACATTCCCATTGTTGTACAACTATCTTAACTTTTCATCTCTAGCACTTTCCATCAATCTGAACTAAAACTCTACCTAGTCAACAGTGTTCTCTATCCCCTCGCCATTCAGCCTCTGCATTGTGAGGTTATACAATGTGGGAGAGTCATATGTGATTAGATTTATAAGTTTTCTTTGTTATTTTTTAAAAATATTTTATTATTTTTATTTTATGTGTATGAGTGTACTCATGTTGTACACTACCCAAGGAAGTCAGAAAAAGGCATTGGATTCCCCTGAAACTGGAGTTACAGAAGGTTGATAGCCACCATGTGGGTGCTGGGGATCAAACCTAGGTCCTCTACAACAGTACCCAGTGCTCTTAACTGCTAAGCCATCTTTCTAGCCCCTCTTTGTTATTTTTTAACTGTATTTACACATTTCAAACTCCTAAACCAAGAAGATTATATAGACTGAAAAAATAATCCCTTCTACCTAATTATCCTCTCTATAGAAAAATGTATATAAGTACTATTAGTAATATCTCTACACCAATGCCATGTGCATATTCAAACAAATTCATATTTTTGGCAAGGAGATGAGTATATTATTAGCAAACATTTTTGTACTTTCTTCTTTTGACCCTGTTTGTTTACATAAATAATTTTGTCCTTATATAACTGAGTGGCATATTGATGAGACTATGTTGTAGTTTCAGGGATGCCAGATAATTGAGAGAGTCTGTACTGTTAAGTGGCATAGTATTGGGATTGTACCATAGTATCTGTGGTGAAACTGCCCAATAGGGACTGAAATAATGAGATGGTGTAGGCTTAGTAGCAGTGCTTAGTGGCCATTTGAGCTCAGCAACATGAATGAGTAATGGGGCTGGTCTTCCCTAAGGTGTATTTCCACAGCACTGTGTTATAGACCTAAAGTATGCCTAAGACAGATTTGTCTAAGATTGGAGTTTTTACACCAGCCTTAGTTATCTTGGTGAGGCTCAGAAATCAACATGGGCAAGGAAGGGTATGAGGTCAGGAAGGACAACAGTCATTTTTCTGAAGCATTGTGATGACATAGTGAGGCTGCAGTGGGGATAAATAGATCCATGCCCCAGAAGAACAAGTAGAACAGATTTTTATTTTTCCAGGTAGAACTGCTTTCAGACCAGATTACAGCCAAGAAACTGGAATGCTGGGAGTCAACTTTAGAAGGTTATGAGGCAGGAAGCACAGAGATAAGAAAGAATTAAAAATCATATTTTAAGAAGCTTTTTTAATGAAATCATATCTGGAAAGGGTAACCAGAAAAAAGAGAATTTCACACTGAGCTCTGCTAATGCCTAATATTATTGATTGCCTGCTATATTTATGACATTATTTCAGAACTGTGAGCCATACAAAGACAAGGGGTACGCAGCGCTCAATCATACGAAGCTGATAGAAATTTGAGAAGGGAAGACCTTACGGGAACAACTCTAAATATTTGAAGATCTGTCACATTTTAAAGGAATTAGACTTTTGTCTTTTTGTGTCTGAGGGCAAAACTTTAATCAAGCAACAGACTTGTTAGGGTGGTAGATTTGGGCTTAATCTAAGAATGTAAGAAATGTGCTTACTTGTACATGTAGGATTATGACAGTGAAAACAAAAAGCGAAAATGCTTTAATCTTACCTATACTACGGTATTCTACTTTCTCTTTATTTCTGCCCTTTTCCAGGTATCTAATAACTTACACAGTTTTGATGCAGCTTGTGTGCCCTGATATTTGCTAATTCCACTTAGCATTCTCTTCACCCCATGCTTTCCAGTGGCTTTTGCTGATTGGTTTGTTCTTGTTGTTATTGTTGAGATAGGATCTTATGTAGCCCAGGCTGGTCTCAAATTACTTAGTCAAGATAATTGTACACAGTCTTGTATAACGTGCTTTACCATATCTTTCCATATTAGTAACTAAAATACAATGTTATTGGCTACATGATATTATATTTTATATACAAAATACTATGTTGTGTGCTTTAAGTATTCTTTATTTAATTCCTCGAAAGTTTTATAAAATAAATGTAATATGTCCATTTTATAGACGAGAAATCTAATGTTTTGAAAAGGTAAATAATATCAAAAATCACATAACTAAAAAGTGAAAGTTGGAGAATTTTAAACAGCTTTTTCCAATATTTGAATAATTTGTTAAGTATGTTTATATTTATTTACTCTAAATCAACATAATAAAATATTTGATAGTTTTTTTTAAGGCAAATATTTGATTTTTTTTTCCTGCTAACATTTTTATAGTTTTAGGTCTAACATTAAAGCCTTTGGTATACTTTAAACTGAGTTTTCTACACAGTGCTCTAGTTTCATTTTGCATGTGAATATCTATTTTTCTCCTTGCCATTTCTTTAAAAAAATCATTATTTTTTATGTGTATGTGTGAGTGCCTGCTTTTATGTTTGTCTATGCATGTCTGGTGCTTGAGGAGGCCAGAAGAGGGCATTATACCACCTGGAACTGGAGTTACAAGGGGATGTGGGTGTTAGGAGCTAGTCCTGGGTCCTCTGCAAGAGCAGCAAATCCTCTAGTTGAGCCCTTCAGCTTCAGTACCAGTTCTTAAAAGGGCTGTCATTTTTCCAAAGTGTGTGACTGGCATACAGCTGTGGCTGTAGCTATATTGCTTTATATCCAAGTCCTCAGTTCTTTTCCTTTGGTCTGTGTGTTTGTGGCAGTGCCATGGAGTCTGTTACTGTGGCTCTGTAGTATAGCCTTAAATCAAGCACACTGATAACTTCTAGTGTTCTTTTTTGCTCAGAATTGTTTTGACTATTCGAGGTCTTTTCTGCTTTCATTTGAATTTTAAGATTGCTTTTTCTGTAAAAAATGCTGAATTTTATGGGAATTACATTGAATCTGTAGATTACTTTTGGTAATAAAGTCATTTTTGCAATGTTAATTCTGTAGATCCATGAGCATGAGAAGTCTTTCCATATTCTAGTGTCTTCTTCAGTTTATTCAGTGTTTAAAAAATTTTAATTATAGAGGTCTTTCACTTCTTTGGTTAGGTTTATCCCAACATTTTTTTTTTTTTTGGTTGATTGTTTGCTTTTTGGTCCAGTTTTCTTTATTCATTGTATAACTAATGATCTTTTCTTTCCCATCTGTTTGGTCTTTTATAGAAACATGGTTTTTTGTTTTTGTTTTTGTTTTGTTTTCTCCCTTAACTGAAAGACTCCCACCGATATGTCAACTTCTGTCAGGTCTTATGAGAATGTAAAATAATCTTGTGGGGTATTTTTCTTTTCTTTTTTCTGGAGCCCTCCCGCCCACAGCCTCCTGTTATGCTCCAGTCTCTGTCAGCTTTTCTACAGGAATGGCACAGAGCTGTCATGTGTGCTGTGCTCTTGGATCCCCACAACCCTGAACTCTTTGACTTTTGTTGCTTATTTTATTCCTTGATATTTCATTGTGGAAAATTTTCATATATACAGAAGTAGATGTTATAATTCAGTGAGATTTCCTCCTCTGTATATTTATCTGATTGTTTCAGCAGTTATCAGATGATATAATTTCTCTCCCTCCCCCATGTATATGTGTGTATGTTTGCATATTTGTGGGAAGAGGTGTACAGGTGCACATGTATGTGCAAGTGCACATGCACATCTGTGTACATGAATGCTGAGCAGGCACCATTCTTTGTTTTTCCTTTTCTTTCTTTCTTTTTTATTTTTGAGACAAGACTCTCCTATTAGTCTGGGGACTGACTAGGTAGGCTAGACCGCCTCACCAACAAGCCCCAGGGAACCACCTATTTTGATCACCCCAGCACTGGGATTACAAGTGTATGCCACCACACTCAGCATCTTATAAGTGTATTCTGGGGATACCCAGGTCCACCTGCTTGTATGGCAAGAACTTTAGTGACTGAACCATCTCTCCAGGTAGCTGGTATAATTTCTTCATTAATGTTTGGTAGAATTCAAGAAAGCTCCTGGGCCTGGTGCTTTCTGCTTCAGATTATTAATTAGTGATTTCAGTTCTTTATATATATATATATATATATTATTTTTATTTTATGTGGATGAGTATATTGTCTGCATGTGTGGAAGTGCACCTGTGTCGTGCAGTAGCCATGGAGGTCAAAAGAGGTCATTGGACTTCCTGGAACTGGAGTTACAGATTGTTGTTAGCAACATGTAGGTGCTGGGAATCAAACCCGGGTCCTCTGAATGACCAGTCTGTGTTCTTAACCATTGAGCCATCTTTTCAGCCCTGTGATTTCTTAAACAAATGCAGAACTGTTTAGATTGTCTCTTCTTAAACCTAATGTATCTTATATCACACAATTTAAAAAAGAAATCTAAAAAACTCCAAACTACCAAAATGGAAAGAAGTTGGCAGGATTTTTTAATTTTTAAAAATATTTAATTTAATATTTAAATTTTATGTTTATGAGTGCATAGCCTGCATGTATTTAAGTGCAGCCATGTTATACATTGCCCACAGAGATCAGAAGATTGAATGTGATTGCCTGGATCTTTAGTTGTGGATGGCTGTTACCCACCAGGTCCTTTGCAAGAGCAGCCAGTGCTCTTAACCGCTGAGTCATCTCCCTTACTTTTGTTTATAGAATGAAATGTCCATGCTGAAGTGAACTGTCAAGTACACTCTCAGTTCCCATGTCAAGTTCTGCAGATATACTAGCTGGAAGTTCTTTGATAAGATTTTGCCATGTGGGCACAGAGAGCCACAGATCACCACACAGGCCTCACCTGCCTCTTGCAGAGTGCCAATACCTGTGTTTCAGAATTATAGACGTGTGTCGAAGTCTGAGCGGTCTTTTTTATCTTTGCAGCATTGAGAATTGAACCTAGGGCCTTGCACATTTTAGGCTAGTGCTCTTCTGCTGAGCTACATTCCCAGCCTGACATTTGAGCAATTTAACATGAGAATGCCACAGTACAATATTAAGTGTCACAGGGAGGTTTCTCCCCTCCTCCAGCAGACTGCACCACACAACCATGGGTAGTAGTTTCCTCAAGCTTATTGTAAGCCATATGTGTAGTATGAGACATGGCTTAGAGAAGTCACTTCACTGAAATCCATCTCCACCACACCTATCTTTAGCCAAAGCTAAGAAGCTAGTGGTGGCACTTACTCCAAAGAACCTTTGCACCTAGGAAGAAGGTTAGGGGTGGATCTAGTAGTTTGGGGAGGAGTGGGGAGTGAATACAATCAAAATACATTGTATCATGCATGAAATTCTCAAAGAATTAGTCAAAATACTATATTTGAAAAAGAATGCTGGTAGTACCACATCCATAGACTCCTCTCCCCTCCCCCAGCCTCATGGTCAGAGTGCAGAGGAGACTAGAAAAGATGCTATCCATCAACAACTGGTTACTTGTCGTTATATTTGATAATAATTATATATAGCATTTGAAACATTCTATTTTTATGGTGTATATTTATGGTGTGTATATGTGCTATGACACACTGTGTGGAGGCCAGATGTGCAGAAGTTAGTTCTATCTTTCTACCATATGCATCCTGGAGATTGAACTCAGGTTGTTGGCCTTGGCAGCAAGCACCTTTATCTGCTGAGCCATCTTGCCAGCCATAATATCCCATTTTTTAAACAGTTCTACTGAAGCAGTATTCATAGTTCCACAATTCACTCCAAATGAACAATTCAGTGGTTTTTAGTATATTCATAGATTTGTAGCAATATAACCACCAGAACAAATTTTAGAACATTTTCATTACCTCAAGAAGGAAACTTGTCCTGGGTTGGGGATGTAGCTGTTGGCAGATGCTTGCCTAGCATGCACAAAGCCCTAGGTTCCATCTCCAGAACCGTATACACCAAGTATGGTAGCACATACCTATGATCCTGGCACTCGGGAGGAGAAGGTAGGAAGATCATGAATTCAAGATTATCCTTTGCTACATAATGAGTTGGAACCTGGCCTGAGCTACATGATACCCTGTCTGTAAATTAATTGAAATAAAAAATGAAAATTAAAATAAAACAGAAAGGGCAATAGTCCACCAAGTAATCTGCCATGCTTAACAAGTCATTCAAAGGTAGTGTCTCCACCTAGAGCATATGGACAGTGTTCCAAGTGCCTTGCTCATTATAGTGACTGACTCTGGTCCCGGCAGGTTCATATCTACTTTTGGATGATTAAGCTGTACACACTACTGCATGTGAACATACTCCTTTGTCCAAAGCACTTTCCTCTGAATGCAGTGGCCGAGTCTAATTCAGTCATCAGCTCATCCCAGCCTTGCTTAAACTCGGCCTAGTGTTGAGACTCTGACATTCGGTATTGCTGAGTAGTTTCTAATCTTTACTCCTTGCTCTTTCTCGGGTTGAATTTAGTAGTTTTTGTTGTTGTTGCTGCTGTTGCTGCTCCTTTTGTTTGAGGGTATGTATTGAGACAGGGTCTCACTGTATAGTCCATTCTATCCTGGAACTTACTATGTTTTCAAGGTTGTCCTTGAATTCATGGAGGTCCCCCTGCCTCAGCATTTTGAGTGGTGGAATTTAATATTTATTTTTTATTTTTCATTACATGTATATATGTATATCTGTGTATAGGTTTGTGTAAATCAGTGTGCAGGTCCCTACGTAGGCCAAAGGCAAAAGGTTTCCTGGAGCTAGAGTTGTAAGCCACCCAGCATAGATTCGGGGAACTGAACTTGAATCCTTGGCAACAGCATGCATGAAGTGCTCATAGCCATTGACCTATCTGTACCTAGGTTAACTTTTCAAAACTTATTTTCACTTAGAAATAACTGAAAACAGTGCCCTGGTTCCTTATTATTAAAAGGAAAGACACACTGGATAGATGGTTTTCTTATTCTAGCATTCAGCTTTGCTAATTTTTTTGGTTTTCATTTTAACAGATATTTTGGTAGACGGCGTCAGTGGGATTGTAGAGGGGCATCAAATCTTAGTGAGCTTCACCAGTTACTAAATGATATAATGATCAGAAGATTAAAGAATGAAGTTTTAACTCAGCTGCCCCCCAAAATCAGACAGCGTATTCCATTTGACCTTCCACCAGCAGCCGCCAAGGTGAGAACCTCTATTTAATTGAAAGTCTTATTTTTAGGTCATTGTGATTATACTGTTAATGACCGTACATTGGACTTCATAGAAGAAAAAGTCTTCTCTCCTAAAACAGGCTTAATTAATAGAACCCAAGAACTGGTTTTGTATCATTTGAGGAACAGAGCAAGATTTTAATTTTATTTATCAAATATGTGAACAGGATATAGCATCCTAGTGATAAAGAAATTTCTGCTAAACATAAAAAACAAACAAACTTTGATTTCAAAAATATTTAGTATTGAGAATTCATGGTGGGCCTGGTGCTCACACCTTCAATCTAAGCACTCAGGAGGCAGAAACAGACGGATCTCTATATGGCCAGCCTGGTCTTCACAGGGAGTTCTGAGCCAGCTGGAGGTACAAGGAGACCCTGTCTCAAAAGACAGATATTAAACAAACAAACAATCAAATAAATAAATAAAGGAATTCATGACATTGCTGGGTGTAGTAACATATACCTTTAATCCCAGCACCTAGGAGGCAGAGGCACTTGGGTCTCTGTGAATTCAAGGCTAGCCTGGTTTACCTAGCAAGTTCAGGCTAGCCAAGGCTACATGGTGAGGCCCCTGTCTCATAAAAACAAAAAGAAAAAGAAGAAAAAAGAAAAAAAAAGAATTCATGCTATCTATAACATGTAAATCCTAATGATTACCAAGAGAAATTATACTTCATGTTCTGGGATTTATATAGCTGTAGGTAAAGTACTTGCCACACAAGTATGAAGATTTCCCCAGAACCCATGTAAAGCTGGGCACCATAGCTCATTCCTCTGTAATCCGAGCGCTGCTCAGACAAGAAGCAGGCAGGAGTATCTAACGTGGTATACGAAGCAGCCAGGTTTCCTTCATTTAGCAGAGAACTCTTTAACAAAAGACCCTGTCTCAAACAACGTGAAAGGTGAGGACCAACACCCCAGGTTGTCCCTGACCTCCACATATGCACCATGGCATACACACACACACACACACACACACACACACACACACACACACACGTACACACATCACATATACAAAGTTGTGGGTTTTTTTTTTTTTAATGTATGATTAGCTATCTTCTAGAATAAATTGAATGTAGCTCTATTCTTGAATTGCAAGTCTGTGATCATGTTGCACGGTGTGAAATTTTCCCCAATCCTTCTGAAACTTTGTCCTATCTGGACATGAATTTGCAGAGTTCTTCACTGTTACATCTTTAAAATTAAAACAAGTATCTTGTAAGCATTGAGTAATATATTTCTGAAATTTGAATGACCTGATTCTCTTTATCTGCTGTTTTGGTATTAGAGAGAGTAATAAAGAGTCAGTTTATGGTCATGTTACATTTTTATGTAACTGATCCTGTCCTAGTCCTTATTCGTGCTTACGTAATATACTCTTACTATAAAAATGTTTGCACTGCCTCCTCTTTTATGTGTTTAGAATTTTCTCTCACTTTACGTTTCTCAAGAGGAAGCTGTGATTGATTTCTGTTGTTACAAAGGGTACATTCTCGCCCATAACTTGTTGCTGGCTTCTGTAATTGAGGTGGACACGTGACTGGCCTTGTATTGAGGTTTGGAAATGAGCCCACTGGTATCTATGGGAATTTTCTTTTTGTATCTTTCTCTAGAGGAGAAATAGGACCTGATTCATGACTGCATTAATTTTTCTGATCTTGATGCTGTTTTCTTAAGCACTGTTACTCCATCCCATATAGGAACTTAATGCCAGCTTTGAAGAATGGCATAGACTAACAAGAACTCCAAATTCAGGTGACACAGAGACTGTTATGGGATTGATAACACGCATGTTTAAACAGACTGCAATTGCCAAGGTATTTCTTCTTCGGCCATTATGTTTTTGTCTTCATAAAAAGTTTGCAATATAGGGCATTAATTGAATAGGTTACTTATATACTACATATCTCGATATTTATAACTATTATGGAAAAAGTAAGATATATTAAAAATATTTAGTAGTAGGGCATGGAGAGAGGGCTCAGCATTTAAGAGCACTGGCAGTTCTTGCGGAGGATTCAGGTTGGGCTCCCAGCACCCACATGATGGCCAACAACTCTCCATATTTCCAGGTCCATGTAATCTGACAGCATCTTCTGACCTCCTTGGTCATTACATGACATGGGTGTACTTACATACATGTAGGCAATACACTCACATGCATAAATTAAAAATAATAAACAATAATATTAAATATAAAAATAATTTAGTGTAATAAACACCTCACATATTATTTCTTTTCTATGTACATGTTTCTCTCATTGTACATGTATGTATACACCTTCTCCTTTAAGGGACATACAAATCATCATCTTTCTTTGCTTTTGTGCATGGTTTCACTACATAATTACTACAAATAATCTGTTTTCAAAAGTAGAGTCAATCATCTTCAACTTGGAATTTATAGAATTTTTAAAATCTGGAATTTAAAGAGTTAGATCTCCTCACATTTACATGAAAGTTGGATAGTGCTGGAGTTCTTGAATCATAGTATGATTTTCAGGTAAATTTATATTATTGTTTTGACCAGTATGGTCATCATATGGGTGCTGGGAATGAAATCCAGTTTCTCTGAAAGAGCAGTAAATGCTCTTAATTGCCGAGTCAGCTTTCCAGGCCCCAGTTCTGAGATTCTTTTACAAAATAATATATAAATTAGATAGAGTTGAGTTATAATTTACATAATATGAAATGTACCTTTCAAAAATTTATTTACTTTTAAGAGTATGTGTGAGTGCCTGCATGTAGGTACATCGAGTAGTTGTGAGCTGTCTTATGTGTGCTGGGAATCAATTCTGGGTCCTCTGCAATGGCAACATCTGCTTTTAACCCACTGAGCCATCTCTCTATCTTCAAAATGTATCCTTGTAAAATGTATAGCTGGATAAGGTTTTTTAAGTATATGTAGTTGGGCCCACACCAGTACAATTAAGATAAAGACTATTTCCAGAATACCAAAAAAGGTTCCTTGGGTTCCTCTGCAGCTATTTTCCTCTTGTTCATCCAACCATGGGAACCACATACTGTCTTTCAGATACTAGAATCTAACATTTTCTAGAACATAGTCTGTAGCCTTGAGTTAGGTTTCTTTCATTTAACATAAAGCTCTTTATTCTCCAATAAATAGAAATATAGTTTTTATTTTGTATTATTTCTTCCCTAGTTATTAAATTTTTAGGGTTTTCCTAATTTTTGAATGTCCCTCATAATAGTAACATATGCTCCTATGAATAAAAATAATAATGCAAGTGTTTGTAGAGGCACCTGTTTTCATTTATTATTATTTATGAAATGTGTATGTGTGTGTGTGTGTACGCATGCCCACAACACGTATGTGCAGGTCAGAAGACAATTTTCTGCACTCTCCTGTCGTATCAGTGCATTGTTGACTGCAGGCTGGTCCACGAGCTTCCAAGTGATTCTCCTGTTTCTGCCTCCCATCTTACCTTACAGAAGTGGTGTGATAGTGGATTCAGACCCCACACCATTCTTTTTTTTATGAGTTCTAGAGATCAGACTCAGACTACCATTCAAGAGTGACAAGACAAGCACTTTTACCCACTTAGCCATCTCACTGGTCCTAGACATCTATTTTTATCTTTAGTGGGCAGAAATGTAGAAATGAAACTGGTATCATAGAAAAACCAAATGTTTAACTTTGAATAATTTGCTGAAGTGCTTTTGAACGTAGCCTGCTATTTTGCATTTCTGCTAGCCGTAATGAGAACTCCGGTTATCCTACATTTTTGTCAGTACATGCTATTGTCATCTTCAATTTTAGTCACCTTTCTGAATATGAGCTGCTTTTTCACTGTTGTTCTAATTTGCTTATCCCTATTTAGGAGTTGTGTTATGCATATTTTCATGCTCTTTTTAGTCGCTCATTTTCTATTTTGAAGTATTTAATCAAACTGAACCCCTAGGTTATAAGGATTTTTTATGCTTAGTAATGAGTCTTTGTCAAATTTTTCCTTTTTATAGTCTGTGTATTCATTTTTCTTTTCTTAGTATTCTGTTTTAAAGAAAAGAAGTTCATAATTATTAAATAGTCCAGTATATCATTTTTATTATTATTCTGTTCTTGATATTTGAGTCCTAAAAAAACTTTTGGCCAATACATGTTTAAAAACATGTTACTATTTTTTAAAATAATGCTGTAGGGTACACAGGTAGGTCTATCAGCTTCTTAGAAGTAATTATTTTATTATTTATTTACATATCTGTATGAATAGTTTTCCTACATGTATGTAAGTGCACCACATGTCTGAAATACCCATGGAGGCCAGAAGAGGGTGTCACATCCCATGGAACTGGAATTACGGACAGTTATTAGCTGCCATGTGGGTGCTGGGGACTCTACCCTAGTTCTGCAAGAGTAGCCAGTGCTCTTAACTGTTGAGCCATCTCCCCAGCCCCTAAAACTAATTTTTTATATGGCATGAGCTAAGGGGCAGATTCTGGGTTAATTCTGTTTCGTGGGTTTTGTATGCATCCGGGTGTGTGTCCCATCACCGTACTCCATTTTCCCATCACAGTGCTCCATCGTGTCATCAGTGTGCTCCACTCCTTCATCAGACTGCTCCGTCCTCACATCTCAGAGCTCCACTGACATAACAGTACTTCAGTATTTCATCATAATTTGTCATTGTCTAATCACAGTGCTCCATTGTCCCATCAGTTGCTCCATAATGTATCAGAGTGCTCCTCTGTGCATGGACAGTGCTTCACTGTGCTATCACAGTGCTCCACTGTGCCATTTCAGTGCTCTGTTTTCCTATCACGATGCTCCACTGTCCCACACAGTTGCTCCATAATGCTATCAGTGTGCTTCTCTGTGTCATGACTGTGCTTCACTGTGCTATCAGTGCTTCACTGTGCCAGTTTAGTGCTCTCTTTTCCCATCACAGTGCTCCATGGTGCCATCACAGTGCTGCATCATCCTGTTATAGTAATTCATTGCTCCACTGACTCTGTTATGCTACATAATTTCATCACAATATTCTCTTGTCCCACCATCACACTACATTGTCCCATCACAATGCTTTATTGTCTCATCACAGGCTCCATTGTCCCATTACAGTGCTCCAGTCTCTCATCACAGTGTGCTATTATGCCATCAAAATCCTCCATTATGCGACCACAGAGCTGTATTTTCTCTTTACAGTTCTCTGTTTTCTGATCTCGTTGGCCCACTGTCCCAACTGTCCATGAACAAATGTCTACTCACTCCAGATAGGGAACGACAGACAAAAGTAAGTTGAACCACCGAAGTTCAACTTGACCCAATGACTTTTATTGGGGTTCTATTTAGAGATATGGGTGAGGGGTTATTTACAGAAGCAGAAATGACTCACAGACCGCTGTATCACCTAAAGTCCACCCTAGCATCAGCTCATGAAAGTTGAAAACCCGGAGCACACTATACAACTTGCAGGCAACTCAACAGACTAAGGAGCTCAGTTGGTCTGAGCCTCTTTGAAGCTGCTGCACTCAGCTCTGTTCTTCCAGGCACCTCAGCTGGTCTGTCTTTTCTAGGCAGCTCAGCTTGGTCTGTCTTTTCTAGGCAGCTCAGCTTGTCATAGAGCATCCCTTAACAGTCCTTAAGGCATATATATATATATATGCGCCTGGGGAAGGAATGGTGGGTCTAGTGAATCTAATCACTTTTGGCGACTTCCTAAAGCTATTGAGTTGCTTATTTCTTGAGATTAATGAGTTTCCCTGCAGGATAGAATGTTTTCCCTCCTCTTAGAACATCCTGTGGTATACCTTTTTTGGAAGATCCTTCATGTTAACTGGCTTTCCTTCAAAATGGAAGGTTTTATCTTAGATTGAAACTGCTACACAAAAATCCACCCCTTCCTCTACATTCTTTCTACTTGGTCTTCTCCAGTGGTCTCTGAGCTTTGGAGTCAATAACATAAAATACTGATTAGGATCCTTTAACTCTAGTGGGGTATTGAAACTTTGCCTCTCTGTTTAATCTGTTTCCAGAAAAAGGCTGATGTTGATTCAGTAGCGTTCTTTTTTTGCTGTAAATCATAAGTAAGGAAAAGGCAGAAAACAAAAAACAGATAAATATCCAGATGAGGGGTGGAGAGATGGCTCAGCAGTTAAGAGCATTGGCTGTTCTTTCAGAGGACCCAGATTCAACTCCCAGCAACAGCATGGCAGCTAACAATGGTCTATAACTCCAGTTCCAGGGAAATACAATATCTTCTTCTGACTTCTGCAGAGACTACATGACACTGGTACACTTATGTACATACAGACAGTGCACTCATACACATAAAGTACTAAATAAAATATTTTGAAAAAAATATTCAAATGAACACTGAGAGCAGTAATAGCTTAGGTCATAAGTATAAATGTTGGGAAGCACCTTATCTAGTACATCATATTCCTTTACCAAAGCAACAGCAATTATTGTACTGGGGCCTATGACATCCCCTGCCACTGGTTTTATCTTAAGTTTCCAGTCCCAGATATGAACTTCCCCCTGTGGAGCAGACCTTAAGACCCATCAGAAAGTTACTTCTATCCGAAACCACTGTGGCACTGTTGTGTTAGCTGATACATCTTGTCTGGCATCTCCAACATGAAGCATGCAGAATCCACAAATGAAGAGAACTTCGGACTATAATTCTTCCCAGCACCCTTAGTAGCACCTTTTAGCACTACAGGAGCTAGACCACATTGATGGGACACTTCCAGCTCAATCCTAGCCATATTCCTTAAAGTCTTGTAACCAAAGCATGAGCTAGCTTCCACAATAAGATTTTATTGTCCAGTTCTAGGATGTAACCAACAACAATAGCAATAGCCTTTATTGTTTCAGTGGCTTTAGACCTCCTCCCCCTCCAACATCTCTGAGAGAGGTAACCCACTCCCAGCACTGGGATATCCAAAACCATATGGTTTTTATGACATCTTTGTATGTTCACAAGATACCCTTGTTTACTCGTTTACAGTTTTTTAAAAAACATATTCCTTTAAGTATACTCACCTATCTCTCAAATGAGTCTTTAAATCTGCACAAACACTTAAAGGTTAACATTATGTTATCTATGTATAACAAATCCTTTTTACAGACAATGGGCAGGATGATAGCATAAAGTTCTACACCATCATCCTGTAACAGAATAGTGAAGTTGATGGAGACAGTCTTGATGAAGCACTCTGAAAGGCCATCAACATCCATTCCAAGCAAATGTCAGGTGATCAGAGAAGTTTACAACTAAGAAGATACTAAAGCAGAACAATAGCAAGGTCTAATACAGCATGAAGCGGTCTTATCCATTTGTATTAATTGTCTGGGTGTCTCAATCTGGGGTACTTTGATAGAGCCTCTCTACATGTTCCTCACTCCTGATGAATTTAATGGGGCTGGCTCTAGCTGCTTAATGTAGCCTAGGGCCAATGGGGAAAATACTCATCCACCTCCTTGGCCTTGTACCTATACTGTTGGTTGGGTAAGCAGTCTATACTCAGGAGAGAAATATACAGTTTATAGGTGAGACAGACAGCTGTTCCCCCCAACTCCTCCCCTCCTCCCACAGTCAAGCTTAACCCCTTTATCATGTATTGTGTATCTGTGTTTACTGACTGATTGCCTCTGATACTCCTGGGCAGGAACCGAGGCACAGCTGTTTCTACCATTTACCAAGTACTAAATGTTTTAAACATAAATTATAGATTATAATATAGCCAATAAATCTGTAATTTAACATGGGGTTTTTTGTCCCCTGCATGGTGTAGACACCATCTACAGGTGTCCCAGCCACGCCTTTAGAGAAATAGGCTTGAGCGGCTCCCATTGCTGGAGACCTTCCACAGCAGGGCACTGTTATACTAGGAATCACTGGTATCTCTTTGGTTTTTATATTTTTACAATTGCCATGAGCTTCCTGTAGATCAGACCTTAAAGATCTTCCAAAGGCTCATTGACATCCCATTTGTTTTAGTACCTTATGCACCCAATTTACATGCTAGTCTGAGTCATTCAGGTCCACTGAAGCCTATCTTACTTTACAGAGATAATGTCCTACCATGGGATTCACCAAAGCCACTAAACTCCATCCCAATCCTGATGTCCCTAATAAATCAAACTCTTTCTCAGCTCTTAGATGAGCAGAGCTCATTTGGCCCAGTAAAGAAGGCAACAAGCATTGTTTCTGTTATGTTTAGTTCTTTTACTGTTGATTTTTACTTTTTGTCTCTCTTTATAATCACACTCTTTATGCCTTTAAAGTTTTTGGACCTCTGGAAGGGTTCTTTAGCACAGATCAAACTTGCGCTTTTTTCTTTTTTCCTGGTAACTGTAAGAAACAGCACAGCAGCATCTTTGTCTCATTCTCTTTAATTCTAATTCAAGCAAATTTCCACTGTGTAGCCCTCTTGACCTGTCTTGTAGACACTTTTTTTTTTTTTTGTGCGTAACAGAGACCACACAACCTCCATGGCAGCCTATTGACACTTGTCCTTCTGTGTTACTTTCATGGACCACAACCTTTGTTTTAAATCTTTAACCTTTTTTAGGGCATCTCCATACTCATATCCCAGATTTCATTTATTAATCAGGCATGCCATCCTATCCCACATAGAGGAAGACAGCCTCACTGAGATAGTTCTCCTGCAGAAAACCACTCAGATGTTCCCTCTGAGTAGAGGACTCAATCTTGGTTGCATTTCTAAGCACTCATTATAGGGTCTTGCAACTCCTTTCATGGCAAGAAGGCACACTGATCACATACCATATAAAGAAAGGTAGCCATATTGGGATTTTCCCCATGGAGACTTTCAACCCGGACTTTCCCTCTGGGTAGATGACTCAGCCTTGGTTGCATGTCTCAGCACCCACTGAGAGCCATGCAACCACTGGCCTAGTAAAAAGTCATACTATCCCATACCACATAGGGAAAGGTAATCATGTTGGGATTCCTTCACAGACGCTTCATAGATTGTTCAGTGTCTGTTGTGCGCCTTGTTACCCATAGCCAGGGCCATGCAGTCATCCAAATAGGATCCCAGCAAAGTCCAACTTCATTAAACAGTGAATTTTACCGAGGTTCCTTACAGGAATGTGAGTTGGGGGGTTTACTTGCAGGAGCAGGCAGTTTGGCTGGTCTGAGCCTCTTTCTAGGCAGCTCAGCTTGTCTGAGAGCATGTCTTCACAGTTCTTGGGGCTTAGATATGTTTGGCAAAGGCATGGTCTAATGCATGTGGTCACTTTCAGGAACTTCCTGAAGCTATTGAGTTGCTTACTTCCTGGGCTTAATGACCTTCCCTGCAGGGTGGAATAAGTCCCTCCTCTTAGAACATCCTTTTGTTTACCTTCCTTTAGAACATCCTGCATGTTAACTAGCTTTCCTTCAAGGTGGAAGGTTTTATCTGATGAAATTGCTAAACAAACTGTGCCATCCCAGCGCTCCATTGGACAGTGCGTTATTGCAACATTCCCTCACACTGCTGCATTGTGCCATCACAATGCTCCATGGCTCCGGCCCAGTGCTCTACTGTATCATCACATTTCCCATTGTATATCACACTGCCTCACTGTCCCATCACAGTGCTCCAGTGCCCCAACAAAGTAATCCTCTGTGTCTTCATAACGCTCCACTGTCCCATCACAATCCTCCATTGTGCCATCACAGTTCTTTTTGCCATCACAGTGCTGTACCTCCCATCAGAGCACTCCGTTGTGGCACCACAATGCTTCGTTGTCCAATTAAAGTGCTCCATTGTCCATTCACAGTTTTCCATTCTCCAATCACGATGCTCCCTTTTGTCAACACAGTGTTCCATTGGCCCATCACAGCGCTCCATTTTCCCATCACAATGCACAATTTTGCCATCACATGATCCATGGTCCACTACAATGTCCCATTGTATCATCAAAGTTCTTCATTGTGTCATCACAATGTTCCACTGTCCACTGCTCCACCTTGCCATTATAGTACTCCACTGTGTCTTCACAGTGCTCTATTGTCTTAGTACAGTGTTGCATTGTTCTATCACAGGTCCCCATTGTCCCATCATTATTCCAATATCCCTGCATTGTACTCTATTTTTCCATCACAGTGCTTCATTTTCCCATCACAGTGCTCAATTTTGCCATCACAGGGTTCCATTGTGCATCAGTGCTCCACTCTGCCGTCTTAGCCTCCAGTGTCTTATAGTGCTCAGCCGTGCCATCACAATGTTACACTGTACCATCGCAGTGTTCTTGTGCCATCACAGTGCTCCAGTATTCCTCCATAGTACTCCAGTTTCCCATCACAGTTCTCAGTTTTGCTGTGACAGTGTTCCATTCGTGCCATCACATGTCTCCATTGTGCTATCACAGTATTTCACTTTGCCATCACAATGCTCCAGTGTCCCTGTATCATTTCAGTGCTTCATTTTCCTAGCATGGTGCTTCATTTTTCCATCAGAAGTGTCCAATTTGCCATCACAGTCCTCCCATGTCACTTTATAATGTTCCTTTTTCCACATACAGTACTTCATTGTCCCGTCACTGTGATCCACTGTCCCATCATAGTCCTTTATTGTCTCCTCACAGTGATTCATTTTTTTCATAATAGTGCTCGATTGTCCTGTCACAGTGCTTCATTATTCTATCTCAGTGCTCTATTTTTCCATCTCAATACTCCATTGTCCTATCATTGTTTTCCATTGTCACAAGACTGCTTAATTTTGCAATCACAGTGCTCTGTTGTCACATCATAGTGCTCCGTTGTGCCATCACAGTGCTCCACTGTCACATCACACTGTACTCCATTGTCCCATAGCTATTTTGTGTATCCTGTGTGTGTTTGTGTATGTGTGTTCCTTTCTTGTGTGTTCTTTGGCACCTGTCAAAGCTTAATCTCTGTTGCTGTGCTAAAACACTATGACCAAAAGCAGCAATTTGAGAAGAAAAGGGTTTCTTCATCTTACACTTCCAGGTCATAATCCCTCACTGAGGAAGTCAAGACATGAACCAGGCAGAAAGGCCACTTGCTGGTTTGCTCTGGCTTGCTTCCAGGCTTTTGCTCTTGTTAGCATTCTCTCTCTCTCTCTCTCTCTCTCTCTCTCTCTCTCTCTCTCTCTCTCTCTCTCTCTCTCTCTCCTCATCTGTCTTTTTCAAACAAGGTCTCTATAGCCCCAGCTGGCCTGGAACACGATTTGTAGACCAGACTGGCCTTGAACTCACAGTTATGTACCTGCCTCTGCCTCCTGAGTGCTGAGATTGAAGGCGTGCACCACCACACCCGCCCTCTTGTTAGCTTTTTTTACAACCCAGGCCCACCTGCCTATGGCTGGTGCCCCCTCAGTGGTCTGGGCCTTCATACATCAATAATCAATCAAGACAGTGCCTCACAGACATGCCCACAAACCAGTCTGATCTAGAAAATTCTTCAGTGGAAGTTCTCCCTTCCTAGATGACTTAAGGTTGTGTCAGTTTGACTGTTGAAACTAACTAGGTCAGCACTTTCCTTAAAAAATCAACTGACCATGTACATATGTGTCTGTTTCTGAATTCTACTCTGTTTTCTTGGTTTATACATCTCACCCTAAGCTACAGTGACCTAATTACTACAGCTTTATAAGCTGACCAGTCATCTTCCCATCCTCCCTTCTCTCCCTCCCTCCCTGTCCCTCAATTCCCTTTGTCCTCTCCTTTCTCTTGCCTTCTATCTGTCTTTGTTTTATATTGATTTTTTAAAAGGTCTTACTGTTCAGACCGACCTCAAACTTGAATCAGTGCTGACTTAGTACAAATATGAACCACCATGCTTGAATTTATAAAAAGTTTGTAAATACTGTTCATTTCTTAATCTCATAGTTTTAAAAATTATTTTGTCAGGGATGGAGAGATGACTTATCGGTTAAGAGCACTGGCTCTGCTTGCAGAGGACCCAGGTTCAGTTCCCAGCACCCACATGGCAACCATCTGGAACTCCAGTTCCAGATGATACAATGCTATCTTCTAGCCTCCTTGGGCACTGCATGACATGGGTGTACTTACATACATAAAATAAAAAATTAAACAAGAGCAAATGCCATGTTTATAAAAAGTAATGATTTTGTCTTTCATTGACTCTTTGCCTTTCCATATGAACTTTAAAAATCAACTTATATAATATATGCAGTTTTCATAGGAATTATATTAGATCTGTAATTTGGAAAAATTTACTTACAAAAATACTTCATGCATACCTTTAAGCCCAGCACTGGGGAAGTAAAGACAGGCACATCTGTTAGGAGCTAGAGGCCAGCCTTGTCTGCATAGTGAGTTCCAGGCCAGCCAGGGCTACATAGTGAGACCCTGTGTCAAAAAAGAAAAGCAATCTCTCCTTTAATTTAAATATTTAGTTTCAACCTACAATATTTTGTGTGTGTTCTTGAATATATTTTGTAGAGGTTCCCTTGATATTTCATGTATCTTTATGCTTGTAAAAATAGTATTTAAGTTTTTAACTTTCTCATTTTTATTACTAAATGTGGATGTCTTAGCTATATGGTAAGGCTAAAAAAAAATGGCATACAGGTTGAAAATTAATAACTAAAATTGCCGTTCCCATTGGCTCTCCTTGGTCCTTTGCCTCATCCTGCTGAGGCTCCCAGAGAGCTCCTGACTAGCTGGGGTGAGTTACCCAAATCCCACAGTGCCCATCCCCCTGCTTTGTGACCATCTTCAGTCCCTCCCACTGCTCCAGAGCTCTTCTCTGTTAGCTACTAAGAACCAGCCTATCTGGTTCCCATCAACTCTCCTTTTGCCACTTCTGCTGAGGTTCCTGGAAAGTGCCTAACAAGCTGGGATCTGAACAGCCATATTCCTACGTGTCGAACTACCATTCACCTGCTTTGAAACCAGCCCCAGTTGCTTGGCTACAGCGTTCACACCTTTGCTTAGCTAGTTAGAACTAGCCTAGCTGATATCCATTGTGATGGTCTGAGTTCTTACATTTTGTATAAGGTGGTCACCTTGATGAGCTGTCCCTAACTCTTGGAGGCAGTTCCAGGAAAAGTTTGACCACAGGGCTGTTCCAGTAAGAATTAACCACAGAAAAATACACTTCCCGACCCCAATCCAGAAAGTCTCAGTTAATATCTTACAGCTTTTGTAACTGCTTGCTAAATGTTTATCTGGCTTTTGTAACCCCACTTGCTTGGTGCTTAACTGGCTTCTGTAAGGGCTTGCTTGCCTGCTGCAGGAACAAGCATGTCATGCTTACTCCAAGAACAAACATGTCTGCCCTGTGAATTTTTCTCACAGTGAGACTCAGCATTTAGCCCCGTCCCTCTAGATTTGGAATGACTAAGCAAACGAAGCATAATCTCCAGTTAGAGAAACCAGAGTTTATTCAGGGTTACTTACAAAGGACTGTTGGGGGATGAGGGCAGAAATCTCATATTGAGGTCCAGTTGTAGTTTTCTACATTTTCATGGGAACTGCACCACAGAAATGGAGCTCAGCCAACATGGCAACCGTGAACCCCACCTCCTTCCCAGTATTCGCTGCTTCCATCCTAGGTCCTCCCCTTCAAGTCACTAGTTGGTTGCGAAGTAGTTGACTCTATTTGCTTTTTTCTCCATCAGTCAAGTTCCTTGAGGTGTGCTTGCCCCTGCTGCCACTGGCCACAGCCACATTTGGATCCATCTTGTGCCTCCATGGGCATGTCCATTGAGCCGGGAGAGACTTTATGTAAATTTACACTGCATTCCATTCCTTTTCCCTCTGGCTCTTACACAGTTTTCTGCCATCCTCTTCCACAATAGTCCCTGAGCCTCAGGAACAAGGTGGGTAACAGGTGTAGTACAGTGTTCTTTCTATGGCGGCATGGATTATCATTTGGCTTCAGTGATACTCCTTCTACTATAAAAACACAACAACAACAAAAGTAACATCCACACAAATACTGATACCTATAATAACCTAACCTACAGGCATAAACACAAATTCTCGGACGTATTAAGTAGGTACACCACATTCATCTTACAAACAATTACAGTGGATTCGCCACAGGGGCCTATAACTCCCACCACTGGGGGTTGACTTTTCTCACAGAATCAGATCTGTGTTCCCTCTCTGAGAAGTGGGCCTTAAATCTTATAGAAATTTGCTGGTTGTATATATAATAGACGAGCCACTGTTACACCAGCAGGAACATTTTGCTTGGCATCTGATAGTGGAGCATGCAAGATCTGTCATTAAGCAGAGCTTTTCAGGACCATTATCGCATAGTGGTCTGTATAGTGTCCTCTAGTACTATGAAAGCCAGCCATCCATTTGCCGGGAGTTTCCAGCTTGGTCCCAGCTAGATCTCGCTTTTCCACATCTTCAGTAATAGTACCTTACTTTCTGCTTCCAGTGTGCAACCAGCATTACTGGCAGTTGCCTTTTTGTTTTAGAGGGGGCCTCCAAGGCTTCCCTGGCCAACAGCTCACAGGGGGAGCAACCCACACCTAGTACTGGAATTTTTAGTTAACAATTATATAAAGTATCTGTTTACTCTTTGGCATCTATAGGCCCAGGTCATTGTAGGCTTTTTTCCATTGTCATGGTGGATACTACTCGTGCCTTACCCGACCATAAAGCTCCCAAGAATTTTACAGCTATACCTAGCTCTTGTACGTGAATGAGTTATAGTCCATCCTTGTTTCTTCAGGTGTCCTTGATGTCTCTCAACTATGTTTCACATCTGTAAAACACCCAGAAGTTAACATTATATGTGTGTGTGTGTGTATATATATATATATATATATATATATATATATATACACATACACGTCTAACATAGCATGGAAAATCCCTTTTCATTTGTTTCAGTAGATCCATTTTGGGTACAATGGCATGTAACTTAGTCCTTTACTATCTTTAGTTATCATCTGGAATCCTTTTAGTATCCTGGAGTTCTTACATGGAGCCTCCATGCATCCCTTTATCCTTGATAAACTCACTGGAACTGGCCCAAACTGCTTGGCCGTACACGGGACCAAGGAGCACACTTGTTAAGTTGTCCCTGTTGTTTTCCAGGGCCAGGTAGGCCCTGGGTGTGACTCCTGGCTCTAGCCACACCTGTTATCTCTCCATTGACCACACTTGGCTCCCGGGAGAGACCCTGGCTGGGCAAACTGTCCCCACCCCTCAAATAGCCATTCACAGGGGAGACATGTACTCTGTTTACTCTGGGGGGTTTATTATCCACTCCTGAAATAGTTTTTATCCTTTGTATATCTTTTGTGAACTGTTCCTCAAGTTTTAAAGCCTCCCAGAGGTGCTTTAGAACAGATTTAGGCTTTTTGTCAATCTTTTCTTTAGGAACTTGGGCTAGACAGAAGTCTTGCCACATTTGTCTTTGAGTAACCCAATCAGACCTCCTTCTCTGTTTTGTTTCTTTTATACATTTTTTTTAGGTTGTTCTCTTTTTCTAGACATACTTTCCATGCTGGCTGGTCTAGGTCATTTAGACCTTTCAAAGCCTCTTCTGCCTTGTAAAGATCCTGTCCCCTTCCATACCAGTTTTGATATCCTTGCTCAATTAAGCCCTTCATTCAATCTCTAGTGAACATAGTCCTATCTAGTCCTGTGAATGGGGCACCATACATTACTTTCTTCATACCTAGTTCTCTCAGCAGAGCCTGTCCCCCTTTTATTGTCCTCCAGCCCTAACATTTATATACACTTCTACTGGTGATAACCACGTATTTCTAATGGTTCGTGCAAGCCAGTCTATCAGAGACTGATTCCCCTTGTAGTGCCTCAGATTATGCAACCTGTATCTCAAGGAGAAATGAGTAGTTACATTGCTCAGCTTTTCAGCTTCTGCATAATTTAGGCTAATATCATCTGTTCCTATGACCCATATTCTCAGGAGCCAGGTGATGACTGGCTCTTTTGCTGCTTGTTTGAATGTCCTCCCTAGTTCCAGCAGCTCCAGTTCTGATAACCCTCTAATTGCTAAATTCTCACACTTGTTAAGTCCTCCATCAGCATGCTGACACCTGGATTACTCATTTATTTGTGTTACAAGTTGAACCTGAGGGGCACTCTTAGCTTTTTCTGGGTCACTCCCTTTCTCGTCATTATCACCTTCTCTTGTGGGTTCCAGTTGAAAGGTCCCAGGACAGACCTTGTATTATAGATCTACTCTGGGCTTTCTTTCCTTTTTGCCCTCTTAGTCAGAAAAAATGTCAGGTTAAAACTTCTATTTCTTTTTCCTGTTTTTAATTTATCAGTAAGGTTAGAGGCTGCTGCAGGGCTAGCCTCACCTCTCTTTCCTACTCTGATTTTTTTCTCTCAACTCTTCAGTCTCTCTGAGCTACTGCCTCAGCTTCGGAGAGGTCCCTTATGATCCATAGCAGTGGCCAAGCAGCTTCTACAGTGGCCTGCGGAACTTTGGCCCTTGATGCACTAACGGAGTTCTTAAAGTCTGCTCTAGACCCTCCACTGTTCTTTGAACATCACCATAATCCCGTGGCAATGCCCAGCGGTCCAGCAAGTATGCCATTCCATGCCAACTACAAGTGGACCCCCATCTTGGGAATTCTCCCACAGACATTGTCTGCCTTGGTGACTGTTAGGGTCCGAGAAGTGGGAACAAACCCCAGGACTCCACTTTGATGCAAAAAGGAAAATTTATTTACATAATTTGGCAAACAAAGCGAATCAAGCGACTAGCTAGGCTACAGTCTCTAAAGCCAGGTCAGGGAACTGCACACCTTCTCCTAGGTGTAGCCCATTTTTAAAAGTTCTATGGCAGGGCGGCTGTGTTGGCTAGTTTAACCTTGGAATTGGTTGGTCAAAAATCTGTCTGTTCCTTGGGGACTATTTGTATTGGACAACTCAGACCTCATCATCTGTGGGGTCTTGACTTGGTGCCAGGATGCTCGTTAAAGTTTTAGCCTCGGGACCAGAATGTGGCAGGTCAGGGCAAGGCGATCAAAATTCAGGAGGTTTGAGTTCCCTTTGTCCTTACAGTGACGTCATCTTAGTTAGCTACCATGTCAGAACCTCCTCTATCTGTACTCCCTTTCTCAGTCCCCATGTTAGGGGCCACATAACTCGTTTCCACTAAAGCATTCTCTGTTGTTGTTAGTTGATTCTACTTGACTGTCAATTTGTCTTGAGAATGTCTCAAGACATTCAGTGTCTCAATTTGTCTCAAAATGTCTCACAGTGAGGCTAGGCATTCGGCCACACGTCTCTGTGTTCAGAGCAAACAAGTGTGATCTCCAGGTAGAGAAACAAGAGTTTAGTTACAAAGGATTCTTTGGGAATTGGAGGGCGGGGACCTCGTATTGAGGTCCAGTTGTAGTTTTCTACAATTTCATGGGAACTGCGCCACAGACTGGTAGCTTTGTCAAGATGGCAACTGGTCATGGGAACCCCTGTCCCCTTCACTGCTTCCCTCCTAGGCCCTCCTCCTCAAGTCACTGTTTGGTTGGGAAGTAGTTGACTCTATTGGATTTTTTTTCTCCATCAGTCAAATTTCTTGAGGCATGTCTTGCTGGCTACAGCTGCATTTGGGTCTATCACATGCCTGCATGGGCGTGTCCATTGAGCCAGGGGGAAACTTCATGTAAATGCACTCTACAGTGTCATACCTATGTAATCTTGTATAACCACCTGGTCCATCAGGATGCAACTTTTGCCTTTATAGATTCTGTTCTCTACCTCAGTGTTGTTCTCTCTAAATTTGGACTTAGAGAGTGAAGTCGCTGTCCAGCTAGTAAAATTTGGCTAATTCAGAACATCTGGATTCTGAGTGGTCCTTCCCAGGGGTCTTGACACCATAACACCATCATCTTGTCTTCAGCCTAGGCTCCTGGATAGTTGCTATGTAGCCTTCCTGGATCCATCTGGTCTTTTCAATAAAAAGTCAAAGTAGAGAAGCTGAAACCCAGATCAACTAACTGTTCATGCCAGATCAGAAAGCAACCAAGCTACCTCAAATATAAACTTAATCAAATTTCAACCCACCCAAGGGAGTCTTGAGATTCATATCAGACAGATATGCAATGAAAGAAATCCTCAGACCACAAAGAAAAAATGCAAATACTATCTGGGAGTGTGAGGCACACCCGGAACCCCAGCACTTGAAGGCAGAGGCAGGCAGATCTCTGTGAGATCAAGGCTGGCCTGGTCTACATAGTAAGTTCTTGGCCTCACCAAACCCTACCAGTCCTATAGAAATGTTCTATAGTGAGAATCTAGAAGAATCCCAGGGCATTGAATTTAAAAGAACAATCATAAACATGGTGAAAGAATTCCACAAATTTAAACAACACACAAACAAAGGACTCCAAGAGGATAGGGATAAACTCTGAACTAAAACTCAAGAAATACAAATATACAGATGAATGAAATGCCAAAGACAGTTCAGAATTTGAAAGTGAATTCCTGGAAGAAATAGAAGTATTAAAGTCAACAGGCTAAAATGCAGGTAAAAATATTTTTAAAAATCAATAAGCCAATGTGAAAAAGTATTATCAACACTATGAATGAAATGGAAAATTATATCAAGACACAGTGATAAAGCTGAATAATTGGACCACTCAAGCAAAGAACATGAAAGGGTTAAGAAAAACCCAGGAATGGAATATCCAGGAAATGTGAGACACCAAGAAAAGGCCAAATTTACATATCATAGGCATTGAGGAAGGAGAAGACTCCCAGGTCAGTCGTATTGACCAGATCTTCAACAGGATTATAGAAGATAATTTTCCTAAATTAGGAATGACATGCACAGATACAAGAAGCATACAGGACACCAAATGGGCAGGACCATAACAAAAACTCACTATGGCATATCATAGAAAAAAACACTAAACATACAGAATGGAGAGGGAGAGAGGAGAGAGAGAGAGAGAGAGAGAGAGAGAGAGAGAGAGAGAGAGAGAGACTGAGACTTAAAGCCCAAGAGAAAAAACAAATTACATATAAAGGAAAATCCATCAAAATTACAGCTGACTTTTCAGTGCATAAAAAAACCAGAAGAGCCTGAAACAAGGTATTCCAAGTTTTAAATGATTATAGAATCTTTACTCAATAAAACCATCTATCATGCCAAAGAGGGAAAAAATCTTCCACGACATAAATAGACTGTAAGCATTCATGTCCAAAAAATCAGCACTACAGAAAATACTTGAAGCCATACAATGGACTAAAATAAGGAATGACCATATCCAGTCGGCTACAGAAAGAAAACAAATGAAGGTGTAATCATGGAAACACAAAATAGGACCAAGAATACAAACATAAATTAAAATGATAGTAACCTATACACGTTCCAATAATAACTAAATATCAATGACCTCAGCTCCCCAGTCAAAAGACACAGACTTGTTGAATGGATTACAACACTCATCTCACCTGCAAGGATAGGATAAAATTTTCCAGAGAACATTAAGAAACAAGGAGGTGTTGCAGTTTGAAAATCTGACAAAATAGACTTCAAATTAAAATTAATTAGAAGATGTAAAGAAGATCATAAGATTCTGATCAAGGGAACAATTGACCAAGAATACATTACAATTATGAACATATATGCATCAAATTCTGGTGCACTGAGTTTCATAAAAAGGAATAGTATAGGACTGTGGTACTACAAATAGGAACAAAGGGAGAGCTCCTAAAGTCCTTCTTTGATGCCAGTGTTACTCTAATACCAGGAAAAGATTCAACAACAACTAAAGAAAAGTATAGGCCCATATCCCTAATGAACATAGATGTAAAAATTATCAACAAAAATACTCACAAATCACATACAGACATACATCAAAATGATCATCCACCATGATCAAGTGGGCTTTATTCCAGAGATGTAGGGGTGGTTCAATGTATATAAATCAATAAACATAATAAATCATATAAATGTGCTTAAAGACAAAAATCCCATGATTATCTCAATAGATGCAGAAAAGGCCTTTGACAAAATCCAACATGCATTCATAATAAAATTGGACTGTCTGAAACATACTTCAATATAATTAAGGCTATATATAACAAATCCACTCCCAACATTAGTCTAAATGGAGAAGAGCTTGAAACATTCCAAAAACATTTTACAAATTTGATACAATCCCAATCAAAATCCCATGACATTCATCATAGAAGTTTTTAAAAATTCATCTGGAAATTCATTTGGAATCACAAAAGACTTTGGATAGCAGAAGCAATCCTGAACACCAAGAACAATGCCAGTGGGATTTACCTTACCAGACCTCAATTTATATTACAGAACTATAGTTCCTTTTAGAACAGCATTGTTTTGGCACAAAAACAGACTTGTCAATCAATGGAACCAAACAGAAGACCCAAACGTAAGTACACACAATTACAGCCACCTAGTATTTGACAAAGTTGCCAAGAATACACCCTGGAGGAAAGACAACATTTTCAACAAGTGGTGCTTGCAATTTTGGATCTCCTTGTATAGGAGAATGACATAAAACCCATACCTATCACTCTGTATAAAAGTCAACTCCAGATAGTTCGAAGACCTCATTATAAAGCCTGAAATGCTGAAACTTATAGAAACATACTTAGGCTGTACCTACAAGATCAGATATAGTCACTCCGGAATTAAGGATCCACGAGTGTGTGTGTAGTTGAAGGCTATATAACAAAAAATTCAGTGCCAGGCAGTAGAAACTTCCCTTTGAGTTGTTGGTTAGAGTAATTCAAGAGACCGTGAAAATAACACAGGCCATAGCCTTGATTGCCTCCCAAAACTTGAAAGTAAGACCCTATTGCTGAAGACTTTGACACTGGACTTGGAGCAAGCAGGCTGGAACTGGCCTGGAAGCCTCTTTGAAAACTAACTTGGATGATATCAAAGGATACTATACTATCTGCTGAGGGAGAAAGCCAATCAATGTTCCTACTCAGCTGTAAAGCCTAAGAAACAACAATGATTGGCCTAGAAAACTATTGCTATTGGTCCAGTATTGCCATTTTTATTTTGGGGATAATCAACAGCTGTCTAATTGGAATTAAGGCCCATTCAATAGCAGAGAGCTCATGCAGTCCTGTAAACATAGCCAAAGACACATGGCTGGAGAGATCATAGATCATAGACAAAATTGTACTTTTACCACATCCCTAACCCAACGTAATTTTGTGCTTTATTCTAAATATGACCAGTGTACCTTTCACCTCTCCTCAAAGAACCTTCTTTTTGTTACAGATGGAGACTATTATAGAGTTCCAAGACTGGTCAAACACAGAGAATAAGTGTCTGTGAGATGCTTAACCCTAACACATCTTTCAATGTAACCTCTACACATAGAATGAATGTATCTCTCAACTCTCACCTGAGAAGTTTCTTTATGCAGCAAATGCTGATTAACACAGAAACTCACAATTGACCAATGTGCAGAGAACAAGAGGCTGCAGAGTGTTTATTCCTGAATAGGACACCTGTTTCAAACCTCTCCTTCCCAAGGCTCAGAGATCATTGGAGAAGAGGCGATAAAAAGATGTAAGGGCCAGAGGGGGTGGATGATCACAAGAAAACAGAATTCTCCAGATATCTGCTTAGTTAATTATATGAACTACAGCAATGGTGACAACATGCATAAGTTAAGCTCAAACCAGATAAAATCCCAGCATATACATGGGGAAGCGAATGTGAAATCCCAAGGTATCCTAAGGAACTTTTGGCAATTGATGGTTGCTGGGATGGGGAGAGAATGTCTTATAGGGATGGGACTCTTGGTAGGCCAAGTGTGTGGACTCACTGAAGGACACTTTGGGACACAAATCAAACTCTTGTCTCTATCATTATATATGTATATATTATTATATATTAATATGTATATATTTATATTTATGAGGCACATTAACTTGGGCAGAGAGCAGTGGGAGGAGGTGTGGATAGGGCAAGGCATCTAAATATCATCAAACTATATTGTATGAAAATTGCAAAAATTCAATTTAAAATATAAAATTACTAACTAAAATCATTTATATTCATAAATAACATTATTCTGTACATAGAAAATAATAAAAAGAGAGAGAGATGCAAGCATGCCTATGCTCCTAACAAGCAGGTAGTGGTGACAGGAGGATTAGGAAGTCAAGGCCATATTTTAAGGTCATATTTGGCTTTATAACTAGTTTGAAGCTAGCCTGGGCTTTATGAGACTGTCTCCCAAAAAAGAACAAAAGATAAACACAGTTGAAGCTCCTAGAATTATTGAGGGAATTCAGTAAAATCATGTGATTCATATTCAGAACACAAGAGTCCTGCTCAATTCATTGAGTAGCAACAAAAAACTGGAAATAAAAAAATTTAAATGGCCTCAGGAAATCTAATTTAGGATAAAGTGACTAAAATACATGCAGGAAAACCCAGAAAGCTATTCATAGAAGTAAAACAAATGTTAGATAAATGGTAAGATTGACCTGTGTGAATCAGAATAGTCTACAGTGTTGAAATGTTCATTCTGTGTCAATAAATTTATATACTCAGTGCATTGCTAATCAGAATCTGAAGTCCTTTTCTGTAGGAGTTGACAACCTGAGTGTAACATTTATGTAGCAATTGTTTGAAAGAACAAACAACAAATTTAAGCAAAATGAATTCCTCATATTTCACGATATAAGTATCTCTATAAAGGTACTATAATAAAAAATTTGTATGATGTCCTGAGGAAAGGTATATAAATTGGTAAGTCAGAAAAGAAAGTATAGAAATAGATTTCACATATATTTACAGTTGCTCTGTTACAAAAGATGGCATTATAAGTCAACAAGAAAATAATAACTTTCAGCAAATGATGCTGGGATAGTTGGGTATCCATAAGGGAGGGGTTATTGGTGATTTTTTCCCATCATGCGTAAAAATTAACTTGAAGTGGATTAGGGAGATGGCCCAGTGGATGAGAGTCCTCGCTGCACATGCATGAGGACCCAGGTTCAGATATCCATCACTTTTGTAAGAAGCCAAGCATGGCGAAGCTTTTGCCTGTAACTGAGGTGTGAGGGAAAGGGTTAAACATGAGGGCCACTGGGGCTTGCTGACCACCAGCCTAGCTCCAGGCTCGGTAAGAGACTGGACCTCTAGGGAATAAGGTAGAGAGAGAGCAGTACTCAACATCCTCTCTGCCCTACATGCCCACCCAAGGCCATATACAACCACATAGGGACATGCGCATCACATACACATACATCCTAACTTGACGTTATCCATAGATTTAAATATGAACACTAAGATTTCACTGTTCATAGCATACACATATAAAAATAATTAGCATTCTTTGGGTAGGACAATTTTTCAGACAGAATAAATAATACAAACTTCAAAGGAAAAAATATGAGTTACAGTTTAGAGCTTAGAGGGATTTAAAAAAATCTTATGTGAAAGACATGTCTATGAAAATGAAAATGGAAGGTGTAGGTTGGAAGCAAATCTTTACAGTTCTTTCCCCTTGCTCCATTTTTCCATGTCACAGCTGTGGTTTGCTCTCTGTTCACTGTTCACACTATAGTGACTATTAAGCCCTTCACACTCCAGCTGTAATTACATTTCCTTGACAACTGTTGTTTTTCTTGGAGCTAATAACCATCTTCTTTGCTTGTTTTGTTTGCTTGCTTACTTATCTTTTTGCTTAATGCTGAGTACAGAATACTAAAAAAGAGAGCTTTTTAGATCATTTCATTTCTTCATAAAGGAGCTGTGGTTGGAGGTCGTATGATGGTCATTTGTAGGAAGTTCATCATTCCCAAGATTCCTTTGAAGGACAAGAAAGGAGATTAAAAAGTCACTTGTCCCCAAACTAGTCACATTCTTTAAAAATTAATGGAAGCAGAAGCTCAGTCCCTGAGATTCAGCTCTAGAGATGTTATTCACCTTTCATTACCAACTAACATATGTTGGAACTGTTTTCTATTCCTGAGACACAGCTCAAATTAAATGGTTTGTACCATTATAAAATTGTCTCCATATATTACTGAATTCTAGTACTTATAATCTATAGTAACTGAATAATACAGTTTATCTACCTTATAGGTAAATGGGCTTTTTAGGAAGTAACTACTTTTGGGCAATGTTTAATTTTTTCCCCCCTATGGCAAAAATGTATTTCTGAGTTCCCCATACCAGTTTGAAAATGAACTTAAAATCACACCAGTTACAAATTGGTTATTATATTGTATGCATGTTAGTGTTGAGGCTTCCTTTCTTTAATTGTTTTCCTGTTTATTATTAACAGTGAATCTCTACTATGATGTGGGATATAAGGGAGGCATGGGAAAAATGACACAGTGTTTCCCAGAGAACTTACAACCTGTTGGAAAGACCAGTGAAATAACCTACAGAGGGTTTATTTAACATTTCAAACCCAAGTGCTGTGAAGCAATGTGCAGGAGAGATATCATAAGGAATGAGCAAGTAGATGAAGCCAGTCAAAAAGAGGAGTGAAATGGGAAGGAGATGAAGCTGCAGAGCACAGTTCCAGGACACGAGACAGTTTGTGCAAACTCCTAGAGATTAGAAAGAAATAACATATTCAGAGAACCAAAAGTAAGTCATCATAGTTGAAGCATGGAGTATTGGGGAGGATTTCTGTCAGCTGGAGATGTCTGCTACAGTAGCTATGTCTGTCCTATAGGTAGCAGTTCAAGCTCTGTATTGTTCTTTGCAGTCAGGTACTAAAATGACCTTACATGTGCTTTAGCAGAATTGCTGTAACTGTGGAAAATGGATTGGAAGAATAAAATTTTACAGAAGTCATTTGAGATGCATGTATCACTGGTAATCCAGGTCAGCAGTGTTGATGATGTCAACCAAGGGAGTGGCTATACCACATCATAATTAGGTGGGAGAGGTTGGATAGTTCAAGTTCTATTAAGATGGTTCCATCAAGGACTAGGGAGATAGTTCATTCAGCAACATGCTTGCCTCCTGGGTGTGATCCTCAAAACCCATGTAAAAGGGCTGTGCGTTATGTAACTTGTAGTCCAAACACTGGAGAAGACAGATCCCTGGAGCCAACCTAGCATTCTTGGTGAAGTTCCAGGCCACTGAGGGACTGTGTCTCAAAAAAAAATGTGGACAGCCCCTGCAAAGTGACTCTTGGGGTTGACTTTTGACTTACACACACACAGACACACACAAACACACACACACACACACACACACACACAGAGATAAAAAAAAAATAAATCTTAAAACTGTCTAAGGATGTTTATCTAAATTCTGAAAATTTTGATGAGAGACAAGTTACATAAAAGAATGAGTTTTCAAGTACATTTATTTGTGAAAGTAGGAAGGTACTATATGGTATTGCTAGTTTATTATATTTAATTAGAAATGCCAGTAAAATGAAGTGTTTGTTATTTATGACATTTAATATAAAAAGGTATAACTCCATAGTTATATATTAAATTGCTGTGTAAAGTGTCAACTATTCCTAGCAGATCTTAGGAAGTGAATACGTTACTGTTTTATACATAGACTTTTCAAACCCTCTTCAGTCACTGTGGTTAGCCAGCATCACTTCACCAGGGTCATTCTCTTCTTCCTCTGATCTTAACAGAATTAGGCCTGAAGACTTCCAGACAGTGAGGGCTGAGAATGTGACTGGGTAGCAAAGTACTCCCAGCATGCACGTCATCCTGGCTCAAGCTCAGCACTGTATAAATGGGGCAAGGTGGCACCTACCATAATCCCAGCACTTTGGAGGTGGAGACAGGAGTTCAGGGTCTTCTTTGGCTACATAGCAAGTTTGGGCTACATGAGACCCTGCAGAGAGAGGGAGAGAGAGGGATCAAAGGAAAAGATAAGGGGGAGAAGAAAAACAGGGAGGGAGAGGAAGAGGAGGAGAAATTTCATAGAAACTATAATCTGTAGACTCTCTCACATAACCTACCCTTTATCCTAGAAAGATAAGCAAACAGTACCAGTGTTTCAGTTAGATCATGTCAACAAATTAGTCACTTGATGTGATAAATTTTATTGTTGTATATGCCTTACACACAATGATTGGTTTCATAAAGACAATTTCTTTCAAGCATATCATATTCTTTGACCAGAAGATGTGGTAAATTTTATTATTTACTTGCTAGGCTATAAAATTATACTATTGGCATGTGTCCTCCCATGCCTTGTAAGCATATGTACTGGTCCACTGTTTGTACTTAGGAGGACAGAATTATTTTTATTATCTCCTTGGTGTTGTTAGTACGTTATTAAGAATTATTTCCAAAATTTTAAGGTTTTTTTGTTTGTTTGTTTTGCTCTTTTTGAGACAGCATCTGCCTGTTGTCCCTGCTGGCCTGGAACTTAATTAGTGGAGACTTAGATATTAAAAGAACGACTTTCTATCTCTCTATCTTGGGGCAGGTCAGGGGATTGAACCTAGAGACCACATCTGTGTTGGGCAAGCACTATGCCACTGAGCTACAAATGCATGAGACTGCCATTCTTTCCTCTGTATCTTTTTTACTTTGTTGTCTTTATTTTGAATAAAATGAATTAAAAATGAAGATTCTTCAGGATCAACACAATATACTCTTAGGAAAAAAAACAATGTAAGTACCATGTTTGGCTTAGGCATTTCTCACTATCTGGGTGGACATTTCAACATTGCCTCAATTTTTAAGAGAAAACCGTGTTAAGAGAATGCTAGGGTTTTAAATGAAAATTATTAAACCCAACTCATAATTTAAATTTTTCTGTCACTTTGGGGATGGTAGCATTCTTCAGTGCCTTGAAAATATTTGCAGAGGGGAAATTACTTTAAATGTGCTCCCTTTAGGCACAAAGTGTGTTTCCTTTTAATTGCTTCCTCAGCTTAACATGAGTGGAATCCCAATTATAAAATGCAGTGAGGGGTAATGAGGTCATTACGGTATCCCCCACTTCCCAGGGCTGCAGGAGGTCCTCTTCCTCTGCCTGGTCTGTGCTTTAGGAAGGAATCTAGTTCTGAACCAGGGACAGACAACACTGGCGAGGCATTATTGGCAACTGAGTGAGGGAGAATTGATCTTTTTTGAAGAAGTGACCATAGACAAGCTGAACAGGTTCCAGTGGATGAACTGACACAGAGGGACATCTGGGTACAGAAACTTGACTTGATAGGCCTAAATATATACAACAAAATGAATGTGTGGAGCCCTGTGCGTGGGCTATGAGGGGGGTGCAGACAGGAGGGGGAGCTAAATATGATTCAGAAATATTTTATGGAATCCACAAAAATTCAATAAAAATACATTAAATAAATATTAGCAAAAGGATATAGCAGTATACACCTATAAACCTGAGGACAGTGGAAGGAGGATCTTGAGTTCCAAGGCCAGTCTGCTCTGTATAGAGGCTTCATCTCAAACAAACCCAAATTTAAAAATATTAGATGTGCTTCTTTAAATAAGATATAATGAATGGTCTCCATTAATTACTTTAGCTTACATCTAATAAACACATTAGTAATTTTCATAAAATAAAATAGTTAATAAACACATGCATTTTCTCCAACTTACACAAAACCTGAGCCAGCATCACCAAGGTGCTGCTCATTATCAGGACCTGCCACCATCCACACCTGGTAAGTGTAAGAAAATGCTTTTTCAGGTTGTTAAAATCCAACTACACAATGACAGTGATGGTTAGTTAGAACAAGGTCAAGACAGTAAAAATGCGTGTATAGCACATTCTAAACTGCAAAGCTATGCAATCTCTTAATTTAAGAACCAAGTGTACTCAGATATACAAATATATTTATATCCCAAACACATTTCTTCCTAGAAATTAACGTTACAAATGATAGTTAAATTGCTGGGTTAGTAATTTCTTTGTTTTCAGGGAAATGAAAGCCTTTATTTCATTTAAGACTAAATTTATGATTTTTTGGTTTTTGGTTTTTGAGACTGGGTTTCACTATGTAGCCCTAGCTGGCCTGGAACTCATGATCTAAATGAGGTTGACCTCAAACTCACAAAGATCCTCCTGTCTGCCTTTGTGTCACAGTGCTGGGATTAAAGGCAGGTACCAGCATGCCCAACCCAAATTTTTATTTTTTTTGAGACAGATTCTCACTTTGTAGTCCTCCTGACTGGCTTGGAACTGGCTTTGTAGATCAGTCTGGCTCAAACTCAGAGGTTGGCTTGACTCTGCCTCTCAAGCGCTCCAGTTAAAGGTGTATGCCGCCATGCCCAGCATAAGACTGAATTTTTAAAAGACAGCTTTATACATATATTGAAAGTTTTGGATTAGAGAGATGGCTTCGTAGTTAAGAGCACTGGCTATTCTCGAAGAAGACCCAGGTTCGATTCCCAGTGTCTATATGATGGCTAACAACCATCCCTAACTCCAGTTCCAGGGGATCTGATGGCCTCTTCTGGTTTTTGTGGGCATTGCACAACATACATACAAGTAGGCAAACCACTCATACACGTAAAATAAAAACAATTTGGGGACTGCAGAGATGGCTAAGAACACTGGCTGCCCTTGCAGGTGACCTGGGTTTGATTCCCAGCACCTACATGATGGCTTTCCAGGCAATCCAATACCCTCTTTTGACCTCTGCGGGCACTGCATGACATGGGTATACCTACATACATGCAGGCAATACATTCATACACATGAAATAAGAAAGAAAATATGAAACCTTTTCTTATTGACCATGGTGTGCCACTAACAAAAACTCTAATATCTAATCATTTTAATTAATTTTGAAATTCTTTGTAAATTTCATATATAACACTGTATTAATTTCTTTTCTGTTGCTGTGATAGAAACAATGACCAAGGAAACTTATAAAGGGAAGAGTTTATTTAGCTTACAGTTCCAAAGGGACAAGCACCCATCATGGTGGAAAGGCATGTCAGCAGAGGTGGTTATAGTAGATGCAGCATTTTCTGCATTCCTCCAAAAACCCACGTGGTCATTTCTTCATAGCCAACACCCCACTCTTGGTACCAATTATGGTATTAGTTTCTTTTCTGTTGCTGTGATAGAAACACTGACCAAGGGAACTTACAAAACGAAGAGTTTATTTAGTTTATGGCTCCAAAGGGACAAGAGTCCATCATGGTAGGGAGTTATGGCAGCAGAGGGGGCTATAGCAGATGTAGAAGCTAAACACTCAGATCTTAAGTAGGCACAGGAAGCAGAGAGTAGCTGGGGATCTGGCAAGTCTTGAGAACTCTATGCCTATCCCCAGTGTCATGCTTCCTCCAGCATGGCTAGACGTTCTAAGACCTCCCAAACCAGTGCCACCAACTAGGGACAAAACGCCCAAATATTTAGAGCCTATAGGGGACATTCTCATTCAGACCATCACATACACAATGTATCTTGATCATATCCATCCTTTATTCCCTTCATAAAAATTTCTTAGCCCCCAGCACATCTCCCTTTCAACTTCATGCCCCCCCTTAAAAAAATGTAACCCACTGAGTCCAATTATTGTTGTTTGAGCATCAGTATGGGGCTATTCACTAGGGCATGTGTGACTTAGTAGTGACCATACTCTCAAAGAAAAGTGACTCTTCCCCTACAAGCAGTCATTAACTGTGCATAGCTCCTTAGCTAGGGGTGAGGCTTCAAGTGCCCCTCATCACCTATGCTACGGTTTTCAATGGCTTGGTCTTGTGCAGGTATTGTGCAGGTAACCACAACTGCTATCAGTTCATTGTGCCATAGTCATGCCATATCCAAAAGACAGCATTTCATGTCACTCCTCCCCATCCCCTGGCTTTTTCACTCTTTCCACCCACTCTTCTGAAATGTTCCCTGAGTTGTCTTGTGGGGGGACCACATTGACATAGATGTCCCATCTACAGCTAAACACTCACAGTCACTTGTTCTCAGCACTTTGACCATTTATTTATTTGTATGTATGTATGTATGTATGTATGTATGTGTAATATATGCATAAGTATACAAATGTGCATGCCTATGTGGGTGGGTGTAGAGGCCAGAGAAAGACAAAAGGTGTACCTCATCTGGGGTTACAGACACACATAGCCATGCTTTTATGTGGGTGCTGGGGATTTGAATTCAGGTCTTCATGCTTGTGCAGCAAGTGGTCTTACACACTCAGCTATCTCCCTGCCCAGCGCCCCAAGCCTTTCTAAAGCAGTGGTTGGAAGACCTTGGGACAACAAGCTTCAGCTTCTCTCAGCAATTCTGGTCATGATAAGGAGTGGTTGATATCAGAGGAGGGTGTAATGGTGGAAACATTTCACTTGGGAAGAGGAGGGTGAATGCATCTGAGACCAGGTTTACATCAGTTGTACCGTTTGTGACTCTAGATTGAATGGTAATAAATATACTTTTTAAACATTCCATCTTGACATATACTTTGTGAAAGGCTTATCCCAGTAAATATAGCTCTTTAGGCAAACATGCACTTTATTAAAGTGCTTCAGTTGCTATGACAACATATCCGGAATTTATAGTTCCTTGTTTTGAGAGAACTTCATTTCCACTTTCTGAGGCACTGACATTCAAGGCTAAAGTTCTTACCAGCCTCCAGGCTCATCATATGATGAATTCAATTGTTTGGAAATTGTAGACATGCAAAATGTAACTTGCACAATAAGCCTTGAGGGTTTACAGTCAATACGTATGAATTTTAAATACATATTTTCATTTAAGAAAAATACTAAAGCTATGTTAACAACCAAAAATGTTCTTAAAAACAAATCTTCTAACTTTATTCTCCAATGGCAACCACCTTCAGTTCTTATGAAAGGCTGAGTGGTTTTTTATTTGTGTGTGTCTTTGATGTGATGTATTTTATTCACTCATACCTCAATGCCATGGTTTCACAGTTTCTTAGTTTGTATTAGTGCTTGCATCGTAATTTCAGCTGTCATCGATGGGGTTTGTCAATAGGCAAGATAAAACTTTAGCTCTTTTCCCTTCTGCTCCCCCACATAAATATCTTTTTCTTATTACTGTCCATTCATCAAAGTGATATAATTTTACTCATTTTATAAAAAACATATGCTAATTTTGATTTGATCAGCATTCACAATGTATGTTATTAAAACCATATTTAAAATATTTGTAGGTCAACCACGTTGACTTACAATTTAATATAGTGTGTAATGTTTAATTCAGGGTAAACACTTACCTCCTCAACATTTATCACTCTTCTGTGGTGAAAACATCTAAAATCCTTTCCCCTAGCTTTTGGAAATACACAGTGTCTTATCTATAGCCACCTCATTGTGGAGTAGCGCAGTCAAATGTGCCTTCTGTTTCATTCTGTCTTTGTACTCATTGATCATGTTTTCTTTCCTCTATAATTCATTCTATTTCCTTTGAAGTTAGTAACTGTTAAGATTGTCGTCATCCTTTCCTCTTTCCCTCCCCTCCTCCTCTTCTTCCTCTTCTGTTCCTCCTCCTCTTCTTCCTCCTCTGTTCCTCCTCCTCTGTTCCTCCTCCTCTTCCTCCTCCTCTGTTCCTCCTCCTCTTCCTCCTCCTCTGTTCCTCCCATTCCTTCCATCCCTTCCTTCCCTTTCCTCTCTACCTTTCTCCTCTTCCTCCCCCTTCCCTTCTTTTTCCTCCTTTCCTCCTTCTCCTCTCCCTTCACTTCTTCCTTCTCTCCCCACCCTTCCTTCCTTTCTTGCCTGCTTCCTTCATTCCTTTCTTTCCTGTTAGGAATCAGTAGAACTATGAACATGCTAGGCAAGTACGTACTCTATCGCTGAACCCTTCAGCATTTATTATGTAGCCTGCATTTTAAAAAATATATTCTAATTGAATCATTCTATTTCATACAGAACATCAAAATGAATCTTAATCATTTTTATAGCTCTTTCCCCATCGGCACCTCTCATAGCCCCCCAACTAGAATCCATACATTGTTTCATCTGCGTTAATGTCTATTGTGTCAAGTTAGTGTCCACAAATGACCTCAGTGCAGTTTCATCCTCTGAAGTCTAATCAGCCTACCCAGAGTCCCTTGCTTTTAGAAGATTCACTCATCCTCATCCAACAGTAATCACTTGCCAGTATTTCTTAAGCAAAGGTTGGGGTCTGCTACCCATTTCCCCAGTTTCATGCTGGGTTTTTGTCTGCTTGAGTTTGCATGGGTCTTGAGCATTCTGAAACCATTGCTGTAGCAGGTTCATATGAGCAGGATCCCAGGAGCTTATAGAATTCTGTTTCCATATGGTCACATACCTCCTCACTGGCTTTTAGAATATTTCTGCCCCCTCTTCCACAATGGTCCCTGAGCCTTGGGTGAGTGAAAATATAAAGTCCTGTCCAGAGACCCACACTCTGCAAATTCCTAATCTCCATGATTTAACCATTTGTGACCTTTTGTGTTCCTGGCGCTTTGTTGTATGCAGGATCTTTATTGAGAGATTCTTTAGTGAATTCTTTACCCCGTATTCTATATTGCATGAGCCTTGGGTGTAGAGGCTGCCCTGCAGATGTGCCACTTAGGCATGATCAATTCACAGACAGTGTCTGTGTTTGACCAGCTGTGGTACTCTGTATTAGTCTCTGTCTGCTACTCTTTGATGAGTAGTACCTGGGATACTTGATTATAAACGTAAGGATATATATTTTGCATTTAGTAAGAAGTTACATTGACCTAGGAATGTAACACCCCTGGGGTTGTCCCTGAGTTGGCTTTGATTATAGTATCACACATAAGTTTCTTCCCATTGAGTGGGATCTAAGACCAATTAGGTAGCTGTTGATTAGCCCCAAGATAAAAGTACCACTATTGCACCCGTGTCCATGTAGTTATTTTGTCATGAAGCTGGTGTTGGGCCATTGATTGATGGTCTCCTCTGGCTACTTGCTTAGTCCTCTCCAGATTCAAAGCTATGAGTTCTAGCCTTGAGAGGAAGTGACTTCCAGATCAGTTCCAGCTCCATTGCTCCAAATCTGGTCTCCAAAAAATGTCAGCAATAGGGTCTTACCTTCAAGAGTTGCAAGGTAATCAGGGCTGTGACAATAACCTGTGTAATTTTAGGAGTCTCTTGAACCACCGTGGCCAACACTGGTCACTGTTTCTTCAGCTATGCACATGGGCCCATGTAGAGATATTGTATGTGGGATTTGTCATTAGGTTGTTAGACTAATATTATTCCCTCTGATGTTTTACACTTGCTAGGCATTATCTCTCTCTCTCTCTCTCTTTCTCTCCCTCTCTCTCTCTCTCTCTAACCATCCCTCTATGCCATTCCCATTTAAAGTGTCCCCATTTCTCCCTTGATAATAGATAATACCAGTCTCCAAGGCCCCACCTCTCTTGAGCTCCTTCTTTCCGTTTATCCCCATAGTTCCTCATATAGCAGTGCCCCCTTTTTGTTTATTTCTCCCTTAGTAACGCTTGTCTCCTATTATTCTTCTTTCTTGGGTTCCTTCTTTCCCTTTACCTCCCTGGTTTCTTTCCATTTTCCTGGTTCCTGCAGTATTATGTAGCCTTCATTTTTTTTTTTAACTTGTAGTTTTAATTAACCAGATTAGTAGTTATTAGCAAATTATTTTCTAAAGGTATTAACTTAGAAATGATAGCATATCATCACACCTCATTGATTTTACCCTTTACATTACTGATCTTACACTAGGAAAGTCAAAAGCTGCAAGCTCCTGCTTCCTTGTTCTAAGACATGATTTTACTAACCTTCATTTAATCCTCATGAGTTGCGTAGAATGTGCTTCCTGTCTGATTCCATCATGTGCTTCTGTAACAGAATACTTTGAAATTAGATCATTTATAAACAATTGAGAGTTATTTAGCTAACCATTCTGGAAGTTTCACAGTCTAGTATCAAGATGCCACCATCTGATGAGAGCCATTGTGCTGCTTTATCCAATGGCAGAAGCCAAAAAACAGGAGAGTACAACAGAGCAATGATTGTCTGCAGTCTCCAGCCTTTTTATAATTGGCCTTAATCCATTCATGGTAGTAGATCCCTCGTAACCCAAATGTCCCTCTTTAGGCCCTGCCTTTCATGACTGTTGCATTGGTGGTTGTGTTTACAACCCATAGTCTTTAAGCATACTGCCAAACCATAGTCCCTGCCATCAATACCAGGTTCTACTTATGCAAGTACTGTTCTGCTCTGTCTGACAAATACACTTCCAGTTTGATGCCCAGATGGGTAAAGTCAGCACCTGGGGCGTGGAAACTATAGATAGAATATGGAGCAGGCTTGTGAACAGGGCCATTCCTGAGCATTTCCTCTCCAAGTCCTGTTCTTCCAGCAACTCCTACTCTGTTTCCTGGTTCTTTGTACATGGCTGCAGTGGACACCAGGCTGCTTCTCTCCATTTTATATGGCCTGGATGGGATCACTCAGAATGGAGACTTGATTACCAGGCAGTTGTACACTGTTTCTCGCTTTCTCTCCCCCTTTGTCCCCGCCCCCCCTTTCTCCTCTCTCTTTTTCTCTTTTGAGGTACGGTCTTACTATGTAGCCCAAGCTGGTCTTGAACTCGCTTTACAGACCAGACTGGCCTCAATCTTACAGAGGACTGTCTGCCTCTGTCTCCTCTTCCCAAGTGCTGAGATTAAAGGTGTGTGCCACCATGCTGGAACATGTACATTTTTGCTTCCAAAGTTTTGTAGCTCTTGCCGTTTGTCCCTTTGCCCTTTATTACCATTTAAGCGTAGCACTTAGAGGGAATGGCGACTGAATGAGTTTAGCCTGCCTTCTTTATCCAAAGTTTCTAAGTAATTAATTTTTTGTTGTGTATTAGTGTATTTGTTTTATATATATGTGCACGTGCATGTGTGTGCATGTGTGTATGTGTGTGTGTGTGTATGTGCACATGTGTGGGCATGGGGATTCCTGTGGAGACCAAAAGAAGGTGTCTGGAGCTAATATTACATCTGCCTTATGTGGGTGCTGGAACTGACTCAGATTTTTTATAGGAGCAAGTGCTCTTAACCACTGCACCATCTCCCCAATTCCTTTTTTTTCTTTTTGGAACAAGGGTCCATTTTAAAGCCAAGGCTGGCCTGGAACTCACTGTGTAGCCCAGGCTGGCGTCAGTCCTCCTGATTCAGCTTCCCAAGTACTGGATTTGTAGGCATGTACCACTACAGCCAGCCAGTTAACTAATATTTAATAGTTAAGAGATAGCATATTCATGGTTTAAGTAACTCATGCTGCCCACTTTAAATTTAATTTCTATGTAAGTCATCCCATCTTGATTTCTTATTCTTTCTAGGTTTCTTGGTCTGATGTTAGCAAAGGATACCTGTTCAATCTTATTTTTCATGATTTTGTTCCTCCTATGTCACAATATCTCCATCTGCCTCTATTTTCTGAGACCTCCCTCCAATGCTCTTTCAACTGTCCTTCATGTTCTTCCAGAGCCTTCTCCGTCCTAGAGATAAACTAAATGCCCTGACTTTCCATTTCTCCTGCCCAACTTATTTATCAGCTTACCTAGATGTGATAAGTTAAAAAGTAGCTAAACTAGCCAGGCCTAGTGACACATGCCTTTAATCTCAGTACTTGGGAGGCAGATTTCTATGAGTTCAAGGCCAGCCTGATCTACATAGCCAGTTCCAGAACAGCTGGGGCTACAGGGAGACCCTGTCTCAAAAAGACAAAAAAAAAGAAAAGAAAAGAAAAATCCAAAACAAAACAATAAACAACCTTCAGTCTCAGACTTCTTATTCTTAAAAATAAAATTGTCTTTTCTTTCATTTTCTCCTCAGTCCCTTCCATTTAGTCTTATCAATAACTGTTAAAAATCATCTTCTAAACATCCCTTCCAACTTCCTCTTAACCAAATCTACTTGTTTCTTTTTCTTCTCTAAATTTTTGGTTTTGTCTTATTTATTCCCCCTCCGGTTTTGATCTGAATTATTCTCCTAAGCTAAGGACTTGCTTGTCAGCCATGGGTTTTGATGTGGTCACTGTGTCACAAGGGTGCTTACCTCATCAGTGGCTGAGTCTACTGATGGAATCATGATTTGATGGCATCATTAGGAGGAGGTGGGAGGAGGGGGCGGAGCCCAGCTGGAGGAACTAGGTCACTGGGGGAGTGTACTGAAGAGTGTATCTTCTCCGTGGGGGCCTTCATTCTTGCTGCTTCCTGGCTGCCAGGAGGTGAGCAGCATCCCTTACCACATGCTGCCTGCCATGATGTTCTGCCTCCTCAGTGCTCAGAAACAAGGGAGCCACATGAGGAGGGACTGAGAGGTCTGAAACCACCAAAATAAATCTTCCCTGCACAAAGTTGATTCCTTTCAGGTATTTTATCACAGACATAAAAAAGTAACAAACATACCCTGAAAACCATTTTTCCACGTGCCTTTTACGTGTGGGTTTCTCCTTCCTTAGAATGCCTAGAGAAGAAAGCAACTATTATATGTACATTTTTCTTGCTTTGTTAAAAATGACAGTGTTTTTCCTAAAAATTTTGATGGTGTTAATAAAATTTAATTTTGATATTTAGGCAGGTGCAGTTAAGGACTATATTAAGATGATGCTTCAGAATGAGTCACTTAAATTTCTGGTCTTTGCTCACCATTTAAGTATGCTCCAAGCTTGCACAGAAGCAGTCATTGAAAACAAGGTACTGTGATATTTATTTATAAAGTAAGTTTTAGAATGCAAATTTTCACAATCCTAAGCATCACTTATAGCCTCATAATTTAGATGTTTTTTTAAAAACCTTTAAATGATGTTTGAAAATGTATTATTTTGTAAATAATTTATTAATTATCTTCTTAGTTTTACTAATATTACATTATATTATTACCATGGCATACTGTTTTTTTCTTGATATAAATCTTAAAACTTTCCCTTGTTCAGTTTGAGTTGATTAAGGATATTCCGTCTTTTGTTTTTAAGTGTATGTGTGTTTTGCCTTCATGTATCTAATTTGCACCCATGACATGCAGTGAGTGTCCTTGGAGGCCAGAAGAAGGTGTCGGATATCCTGAAACTGGAGCTATGCATGATTGTTAGCTGTCATGTGGGTGCTAGGAACCAAACCTAGGTCTTCTGCAAGAACAGCCAGTGCTCTTAACTGCTGAGCTATCTCTCAAGTCCCCAGAATATTTTTTTGACAGACATAATGTGATCTCTGTTTCTGGAAACACCATGTGAAAGTGGTTTTCTCAAACACAATTAAAGTGTGAGTGATAGACAATAAAATCCACTGAAGATCACTGCCCAAGCATAGTCAGATCCTTTAAACTTCTAGGCAGCATACTCTGTATTGTTATTAAGAATCAGTATAGATTCATTTAAAGCACATGGTCCACGTGGTTTATCAGGTCATGTCCAGGACAGTTAGCCTCACTGCATCTTCTGAGGTTTACCTTGATTTTTACCAGTCACCTCAGTAACAGTGTCTTCCATCTTTTCATTTCAAACTCACCTGCCATTTGTCCTCTAAATGCTGAGGGTTTCTGCAGGTGTTCTGATGTAGCTGAAAGCAATTTCCTGACAATTGATGTGAGCCTGGTATACGTGTAGCAGCAAAGCCAATGTAATTCAATGTTTTCAAAATCAGGAATAAAGCCATGCTTTAGGTATCAAGCAGTATGTCCATGGTATGTCCAAGTGTGTCTTCCATAGTTGGATCTATGACAGCATAATGTGATGATAATGGTAACACCAAAAGGGTCTTTCTTGTCGATTTCCACCCTCCAAGAAGAAGGATTCATTAATTTTATATGTAATTTTAAAACAATTGACCAAATAATTAGATTCAAAATATTTTCCTTTTCTGTATCTATTCTACCTTAAAACTCCTAGATTCTGTTCCATGCACAGTAGTTCACCTCTTTTCCCACATCTATTCTGCTGATGTGTTAGAATCTTACTTAGCTTTACTGGAAGTTAAAAATGTAGGAATTCATGGAATGAGATGAATTTGTCCCCAACTTTCCCTACTCTATGTATTTTCTATAGAAAGACCCGAGAGGACTTTATAATCTCCTATAATGAATATTAAATGGTTCATTCGTCAGTGCTTACATGCTTTCTGAAGAAACGAGTTAATTTAGGGCTGGGGAAATGAATAGTGGCTAAACTGCTTGCTGTGCAAGCATGAAGGCTTGAACTCAGGTTCCCAGAACCCATATAAAGTTGGATGTGGTAGCATGCGTCTGTAATCTCAGTGCTCCTACAGTGTAATGGGAAATGGAGACTCAGACTCCCCCTGAAGCTCACAGGCCAGCCAACCTAGTGTACAGCAGAAAAAGAACCAGAGGCCCTGCCTCAAACAAGGTGGAAGGCAAAGACCAACCCCTGAGTTGTCCTCTGGCCTCCACATGCACATTGTGGCAGGTATACATCTGCAGTCACACACATGAACACACACAGGCACACACACGCACACACAAAGCAGAAAGTAATTTAATTATTCACTTTACAGAATAGTCTCTTTTTAAAAGTAAATTCAGGTTTGTTTGGGGGTTTTTTGGGGGCGGTCTTTTGAGCCGAGGTCTCCCTGTAGCCCCATCTGGCCTAGAACTCACTATGTAGACCACACTGACCTCAATCTCACAGAAATCCACCTGCCTCTGCGTCTGAGTGCTGGACTTAAAGGTGTGCACCACCACACCCAGCCAGAAGTGAATATTCTTATGTCTCAATTTTTAAGGTGATATTTCCCACAGAATATGCATATATTTGAATGAGACCATTTGAAATTTAGTTCTTATTTTTATGAAGTTGAGTTATAAATTCTTTTTAGCTATTTCTAACACAGTTCTTTTCACAACTTAAATTGTTCTTGAAGACAAGTCTGTTCAGTTTAGCACTTAATGATTCTCAGCTTTTTAAAGGTATGTGTGGGTGTCTCAGTTCCTCACTTCAATGGATACAACCATTTCTTTAAGTTTAACAATTTGAAAATGAAGGCCATGAATGGTGGGTTAAGACTGATAACTTCCCAGTTAATGTTTGGGTTATATTTCAGAAACCCATGTACCACTCTATATGCCTTCCTAATACCCGAGCAAAATTGTCTTTCTCCTTTTTTTCTAACGTCTAGTTTTAGATTTGCTTTGGAATTAATGACCCTATAACCTTAAAGTTATTTTTACCTATTGGTTAAATTTAGGTTGCTTCTTAACTGAAGAAACTTTATCTTTTTTTATTTTTCATTGAATTTTTGTGAATTTCATGCAATATGTTTTAATCATATTTAGACCCCGTTCCCTATCTCCCTTAATAGCCCCCAGTCAGTTTCATAGACGGACAGACAGACACACACACACATACAGAGGTGCTGTGGAACATAATAAATAAACAAAAACTTGGAAATTATTATAGGATCCTTTGTTAAGATTCTTACTATATAACATTTGCCAACCTGGCATCTTGAGCAGTCTTCATCTTTACATGATCATAAAAATAAGGTGTAAAATATATAAAATAAGAACACTGCAGGGGCTTGTCTAATTTTGCCATTTCTCTTGTTGATGCTAGACTCGTTACATCAGAATAGATGGAAGTGTTGCATCTTCAGAAAGGATTCATCTGGTTAATCAATTTCAGAAGGACCCTGATACTCGTGTGGCTATCCTAAGCATTCAAGCTGCTGGCCAGGTAAGAGATTCACCTTTTTTTGAGACAGGGTCTCTCACTGGGACCTGGGCCAGTTATGTTAGGCTGACTGGCCAATGAGTCCCAGGAATCTCCTGGTCTCCACCACCTCCCTGAGTGATAGGATTAAAAGTGCACACCACCAGGTTCAGCTTCTTAAGTTAAAGTAAAAAAGCAGAGTAACAGTCACAAAAGTCTCTCACTTAAAGAAGCTCCAGTGCTCGTGAGCCACAGCATGAACTGACCATATTCCAAAGGAAGGTAGACTTTTTGTTTGGCACCCAACATCATTGACTGTGTGGCTGCAGTTACGCATGCTTCACCGTTCACTCAACCGACCAGCTTCAGAGCAGGGCATCTTGACACATTTTTTCATCTGAGGCAGTTTGCTTTATTTCATATATTTGTTGTAAAACAAGACTTAATATTTTTATGCCACAGTATTTCAAATTCATGGGGAAGAGAATGTGGTGCATGGCATCTATTGAGATATGAAGCAGTAAAGCTGAGGGTCTTGGAGGTGTAACATGGGAGATTTCATAGGAGAAAATAGCATGACTGGAGACGTGTTTTTCTTACTTTACAGCACAGCAGTTTGAATTAAATGAAGAGCCTGTCAGTGCTCTCCACCTAGTTGCTATGGATACCGTGTGTTAGAAATTATATTTGTAATGCATTTTACCAGATTTCCCAGAGGTAAAGTAAACCCAACTCTTCATCAGAAGATAAAGTGATTTTGTTTGTATAGTATCCATCAGTCTGCCTTTTGAAATATCAAAATGCCTTTTGAATGTGTGGAGGGGAGTTATAGTTCACCTGGATATCTTGCAATAAACAGTTTTAATTTTCCTTTCATGACTTAAATATTCGTTATTTGTCGTGAGATGAATGACTTACTTTTTTTTTAAGTTTCATAGTATTCTACTTTCATCCCTGTGGCTGTGATAAAACATTCTGACCAAAAGCAACTTGGGAAAGAAAGGGTTTATTTCAGTTTACAGATTACATTCTACCATTGAGGGAAGTCAGGGCAAGAACTCGAGCATGAACTTGTAGTAGAAACCGTGGAGGAGCCCTGCTTGCTGGCCTGCTCACTCACGCTCAGCAGACTTCCATATTCAACCCGGAACCTGCCCAGGAAACGGTGCTGCCCATAGTGGTCTAGGCCCTCCTACATCAATTAACAATCAGGACAATCACCCACAGACACGCCCACAGGCTAGTCTGATCTGGAAATCCCTCAGTTGAGACTCCCCTCCCCAGTGACTCTAGGTTGTGTCAAGTTAAAGCAAACAGGACCCGTAGTGTTCTCCATTTGACATGTTCAGAAAGGCTTTATTACATATGACTCATGCTACAGTCTCAGCTTATTTACATCTCAGTCTCTTTGCTTCATTTTGCTTAGGGTTTAACATTTACTGCTGCAAGTCACGTGGTCTTTGCTGAGTTGTATTGGGACCCTGGACATATCAAACAAGCTGAAGATCGAGCTCACCGAATTGGACAGTGCAGTTCTGTGAATATTCACTATCTCATTGCAAATGGCACGCTAGACACCCTCATGTGGGGGATGCTGAATCGGAAGGTAACACCTAAGGTTAAACCTGAACATGTGTACCGCATGAGTTAGGAGACTGGTTCTAATGTGTTCAGGCAAAGGATACTTGAGTATACCAAGACAGTGATAACAGAGACTGAGATCATAAAAGGCTTCAAGTAGTTCTATGCTACCTGCCCTCCCCATCATACAAGGCACGACTTTCCATGCATAGCTCTATCTTTCTAAGCCCTTTTTCTTTTCATTTTAAAAAAGATTTATTTTAATTTTGTGTATTATGTGCGTGTGTGTCCAAGTGGGAGTTTGCACATAAGTGCTCTGCTCTTAGAGGCCATAGGAAGGTGTTGCATCCACTGCTAGAGTTATAAGCCACCCAACATGGTTGCTAGAAACTAAACTCAGGTCTGCTGCAAGAGCAGTGTTTGCCCTTAACTGCTGAACCATCTCTAGCCCCTATCGGAGCCCTGTCGCTAGTCTTAGGCTTCCCACTCCCTATTGTGCCTTCGTATTGTTAAGGGAGAGACAGCTCTCGTTTAATAAGGGCAGTAATCTCATTTGTGAGGGCTCCGTCATAACTCCCATAGTCTCCACTTCCTAATACTATCAGATTGTGTGCTAGGATTTCAGTATATGAATTCTGGAGAGACATTTGGTGTATTGCATTTTACCTTGACTTCTTCCTCCCAAAATTCATGACCACCTCACATGCAAAATGTGTTCAATCTATCCCAACACTCTAAGAGACTTAGCTCATTCCAGCATTAAGTCTAAAATCAACATTTCATCTAAATATCTTCTAAATCAGATATGGGTAAGACTCATCCTGAGTGAAATTCCTCTCCAGCTGTGAACCTGTGAAAGCAAGTTACATGCTTCCAAAATAGAACTGTGGGATTGATGCGTAGGGCATTTACTCACATTCCAAAAGGGAAGAACAGGAAAGGAGAAAGGGGCTGGCTGGTCCCAAGCAAATCTAAACCTCATAAGGCAAACTGAGTCAGATTTTGAGAACTGAGATGATTCCTCAGTGGCCCTATGTGCTGTCCTCCAGGCCTCATAAAGCAGTACCCAGCCTTCTCAATCACTGGCCCTCTGTGGTAGCCGGTGGCCCTTCCCCTGCCTTGACTTTCAGGTACTGTCAGGGTGGAGATCATGACTTTGAAGCTCCATTGGGCAGCCCTGACCTTGACAGCTCTTCCAGGCATTGATCTCACCTTTCAAATCCAAGTTCAGGCAGATTTGCCCCCTAGACCTGTGGCAAGAATGGAACCCTGGTAATCTCCGAATCGCCTTTGCAGTACTATTCTCATTTCCTGGTCTCAGCTAAGTGGTGCTGTGCTCCAGTTCTGTGTGGTCCTAGAAGCTGGACAGTCTCCCTCCATTCTCTCACGTAGTCTGTTTTCCTTCAGTCTCAGCTGGCACCGTTTCTACTCAGTCAGTCCTGTCTCTTTCTGACTTTTCTTTTTAAATTTTTAAAAATTTATATATGAGTATATATTTATGTATATTTAATATATATATTTTATGTGTATGAGTGTATTGGCTGCATACAGATAGGTCTACCCATGTGGTGCAATGCTCATGGAGGTCAAAAGAGGGCATCGGATCCCCTGGAACTGGAGTTACAGATGGTTGTTACCTACAACGTGGTTCCTGGGCCTCTCTGCCAGAGCAGCCATCTCTCCAGCCCTGGCTTTTCTTAGGATGGCTGATTGAAAGGCTGGGTGTGGTAGTGCATGCCTTTAATCCCAGCACTCAGGAGACAGAGGCAGGTGGATCTCTGTGAGTTCAAGGCCAGCCAGTTGGGGCAACAGGGAGACCCTGTCTCAAGAAGATTAAAAAAAAAAACAAAAAAACACAGCTAATTATGGTTCATATCCAGACCAACCATTGTGTTAAATGACCACATGGATATACCTTCAATTTTTCTCTTCTTAAACACTTTTTCTCATTTTTGCAGTATCAGTAGACCAAGAATTTCCCCAAATTTAAATTGTTTCCTTTTTGCTTTTTAATTCTGTCTTTAAGTTATTTCTCTTTTCTTGCATTGAAAGTCAGAAGAAACTTAAGTTCTTTCAGCACATTCCTCAGAAATCTCCTCAGCTAAATGTAGTTTTATTGCCTGCAAGCTCTACCTTCCACAAAACACTAGAATGTTGGCAATAAGTTCTTTTCTTTTCAACAAAGTATGCTACTTCCTCCAGTTTCCTCATTTTCATCTGAGACCTTATCAGAATGACCTTTGCTGTCTGTATTCCTAGCAACATTCTGTTCGTGATTCTGTGAATGTGCTTTAAGAGAAGAGTTTTTGTCTCCTGTTCTCTGTCTGAGCTTTGACTGGAATTACATTTAAAATTCCATTTATGGCAGTAGAAGTTTTATCCCACATGTACCTCAGCTCTCCAGCCCCTATCCATTACCAGCTTTGAGAACACTTATGCACTTTGAGTAAGTGTTATAGCAGCAACCCTACTTTTGTCACCAATTTCTGTATATGTAAAGTTGGATTACCATAACAAAACACCATAGAAATAAATAGAAAGGCATTCTGTCTTCTGGAGACTAAGAGTCTGTGTTCTGGTGAGACATCTCTTTCTGGGTGCAGACTGAAGATTTCTAACTGTAACTATACTTGTTTGAAAGAGGGCAAGAGAGCTCTCTGTGGTCTCTTTAATAAGGGCACTAGGATTAGAGAGATGGCTCGGCAGTTAAGAGCACTGGCTGCACTTGGAGAGGAACCAGCATCTACGTGGTGGCTAACAATCATCTGAAATTACAGTTTCAGGGGATTTGGCATCCTCTTCTGGCCTCTGTGGGCATTGTGCAACATGGGTGCATTTACATACATGCAGACAAAACACTCATTTGCGTACAAATAAAAATTAATTACAAAAATAAGGATATTAATGCCATTCAAGAGGACTTATGACTAACATGGTGAACTGGGAGAAACACAGGCATACTATTGCAATGAGTTTTGAGTAGTGAGTATAAATATTCAAAATGGCCAATTTTATATAGGTAAAATTTCCAAGTATATAAATAGTAGAATAAAAGTTTTTTATGAGAAAAATGAATATTGTGTCATGTTTCTAGTTAAATCTCTTTAAGCATTTGGTAATTTCATAGTAATTTTGAATAACTGATTGCTAAAGCCATGTTAGTCTACTAGGTCTTTGTAGTGGATAATTTTATGATGTCAATACAAAATCAAGTTACTACTTAGCGAATATCAGCCATGAGGTGAACTGTGTTCAGATTCTTCTGTTTTTCCATTTTACAGGCTCAGGTCACAGGGAGCACACTGAATGGCAGGAAGGAAAAACTCCAAGCTGAAGAAGGTGATAAGGAAAAGTGGGACTTTCTGCAGTTTGCTGAAGCCTGGGCTCCAAGTGACAGTTCCAAAGAACTTGGCAAGGAAGCTTTGTTCACTCACGTAAGAGAATGTGACTTGTTTTTTTCACTTTCTTATTTTTATTATTTATGTGTGAGTGGGTGGGTGTGCATATGTGTGTATACACCCATACATGTGTGTGAGGAGGCCAGAGGTCAATATCAGGTGACTTCCACTATCCACTCTATTTTTGAGACAAGCTCTCTCTCTAGGTTCACCTAGAACTTGCCTTTTCAGCCAGGCAGGCTGGCTAGCAAGCCCCTGGAATATGCCCGTCTACAGTGCAGGAGCTATAGGTTCTCACTACCATATGCAGCTTTTATGTGGGTGCTGGGGACCCGAACTCAGGTCCTCATGCTTTCATAGCAGGCCTTTTGCCCACTGAGCCATTTCTGCAGTCCCTCTTTCTACTTTGTTAATATCTGGGAACTATATCTTCTATCATTTTAAACATCAGTGGTCTATTTTTCATGCCCTAGAAAGACTATTTTACTTAAATTTCAACAAAATTTGAAATTGAAAACAAAAAACTTAACATTGCTACGATACTGGCTTGTATGTTCCAAGAGTTTCAGCATTTACTGCTTAGTCCCTTGGTTAGAAAAGAAAACCTGAACAGAATCCAACCTTCAGGAGAAAATAGATCTTTAAAACATTTTTAAAATTTGTTTGTTTGTGATGTGTGTTTGCATGTGTGTGTACGAGCATGCCAGGGGCAAACTTGTGAAAGTCACAGGACAACTTTGAGAGTCAATTCTTTCCTTCTGTTATGTGAACTGGGGATTGAATTCAGATTCAGTGTAGCCTTAGTGGAAAGCACTTCATCCTCCCAAAAGAAAATATCTTTACAACTTTGAAGACAGGAAAGAATAGAAGAGATTTGCCTCAAAGTCCATAGTAAAGAAAATGATTGAGATATTGACTATATCAAAATGAAAAACTTTTAAATAAGGAGGCTAAGTCAAGAGGATCATGAATTTGAGGCTATCCTGGGCTAATAGAGATTTCCAGCCAATCTGAGCTATAGAGCAAGACCTTATCTCAAAAAATAAACAAACAAACAAAAAACACTTTTTGTTAATAAAATAAATCTGATCATATAAATAACCATGGTGAGTGAGTAATCTGTAGTATGACACCTTCAGATCATGTGACCATCCTATTCCTAAACTTTTACCCAATGTTTCTGGTTCTGATATTACGGTTTTCTAATTCTATTATTACTTCTGTATTTATTAGTCTGCATTTCTCTGTAAAGAACTTTACTTCCCTTCTTTATAAAAAATATCACTTTCAGATTGAAGACACTTTTATTTTGTTATTAATAGTTAATATAGCCCTAGCCCTTCATTTTTTTTCCTTTTTAAGCTTAGATATAGACTGTAAACTAGGTCTTTTTGTTTATTTTGTTTTTAACATATCTTTGGTTATTTTTTTTAATGTGTGTATGTATCTAAGTGTGTGTGTGTGTGTGTGTGTGTGTGTGTGTGTGTGTGATGCCTATCCCTGTGGGTGCCCATGTGGGCACATCAAGTCTCCTGCTCTATCACTCTCCACCATATTCCTTTGAGACAGGATCTCTCACTGAACCTGGAGCTAGGCTGCTGTCCAGCAAGCTCCAGTGATCTTCATGTTTCTATCCCCATAGCACTAGGTTACGAGCTCAGCCACACCCTGTTTTTTATGTGAGTGTGGGGATTTGAACTCAGGTCCTCATGCTTGTATAACAAGCACTCTTATCTTATTATCTTGAGTCATCCCCACTTCCTCACAGTTCTCTGAGAGATTCCTTCCTTATTGATGAACAAAGTATTCCAGATTAATCTTGAATTTTCTTTGGTCTAGACTTGGAGCTGATTATTTCTTTAAGGAGCTTGCTGGTTCCTTTTCCTACAGGATGATATTTGAAAATTAAGATTATTTTTTATTCCTTTGGGATATCATTTCTTCTAGACTTTTTTGAATGTGGAATATCATAGAAAGATAAATATTTTTGTATGTAATGCATCATACAAAGTCATAATTTCTGAATCTGGAGAGATGGCTGTTAAGAGCAGGGACTGCTCTTGGTAGAGGATCTCAGTTTGGTTTCCAGCACCTATATCAGGTATTTGTTGAGACAAATACTAGTGACCAGGGCCTGAGAGCATGGACTGAGGTTGCTCCAAATAACATGTTCCAATGCAGAAATGGTTTCCTGACTTCTCATAGTTATAGCAAACGCAAGTCCTAAATCAGGGCACTTTGATACACTGGTATAATCTTTGGGGCCTAGTGGAGACTTTAAGAGTCTGTTAATACACCTTCAAAAGTGTCACATGATAGTCATGAGGATGTCAGGACAGACACAGATGAACAATGAAAAGCTTTTTAACTAAAGAGGACACAGAGTCAGGCATGGTGGTGCATGCTTGTAATCCCAGCACTCAGGAGGCAGAAGCAAGCAGATTCAAAGTTCAAGGCCAGCCTAGTACACTTAACAAGTTCCAGGCCAAACAGTGTCCAAAAGAAGCAGGGGATGGGGTGCTAAAGAAGCAGGGACTGGGTGCTAAAGATTGCCCAAGATAATTTTGGCTCTAGATTTTCATCATTTCCACAGTCAGGCAAACTCTAATCAATCAGTCAATCAGATTGCAGTTGTAGTGATGGGCAGAGGAGCTCTGGGGGCTTGTGTTGTTGCACAGGACTTATTTTGTGTAGATGTTCATCAGATTCTAAAATATTAGACTCTTTAACTCAGTTATGGATTTGGTTTTCTGGGAACTTTGGTTCTCACTGGTAATGAAAATAGCTGTAAATTTTGTCTCCTACTTAGTTAACTTCCTAAGTTATCATACATGAAGAGGGTCATTTACTGTAATTAAAGGACAAGTAGTCATGATGAATTTGGATCTTTCTCAATAACTTCCTATTACTATAATGACTTCTAAGTGCAAGATTCTGTAAGGAAAAAAAAAATTTTCTTAGTTACACCTTGCTATTCACTAGCAGCTTTACTAGGTCATAACATATTTTGTTTTTCTGTGTTCCTGCCTCTCTTTACCACTAAGAAACAGAATAATAATAATAATAATAAAATCATTCATTTTTAAAATAACTTTCCTGACAGTATAGTATGGTGCTGGACTTGACGCTATCAGAATGGATATTGGCATTTGGAGATTTTGATCTATTGTCTTCAGACCAATAAGATTATTTCTTTGGCCTCTAAGTTGCAGAGAGTCACATTATTGATAAATGTACAAGTTTTAGAAAACATGTTTATTCGGGAAGTATTCTGTTTATACCTTATCCTCAGATGTTTTAATCAGTGAATCCAGAGAAAGCCACAGGAATGCTACCAATGTCTCAAAAAGTGGATGCTTAGTTAAAAGTTGACTGAATAAAAAGACAACATAAAGATCATTTGAGAGCTGCATGCTGAGGCACGCACCTGCAGTTTCAACTCTTGGGAGGTACAGATAGAGGATCAGGACTTCAAGGTCACTGCCTGCTATATTGCAAGCTCACATCCAGACTAGGCTACATAAGACCCTTTCTCCAAAAAAAAGATAAACAACAGCAAAAATCACTAGAAGTATTTTTTTTGTATTTTGAACAATGTTTTATGTATCCAAAGTTCCTTAATCTCACTATATAACCGAGAATGCCCTTGAACTTCTGAGCCTTTACATCCCACATGTTTGGATTATAAGCCTGTATAACATACCTGTTTCTAACAACATCTTGCAGACATCTTGAATTCATATCTAATGTTTGTATCTATAAATCATTATCTTGTGCAAAGCTGCTTCCTTCCCTTATTAACCAACCATGGCCCAAACATCTACCTACTTGCTGGCCTCTCCCCTAGCCTTGCCTCATCTCAGACAGTATGCTTTATTTTAAGCTACCTGCACAGTATTTGAATTCTTTATATCATTACAGTACAGTGGTTTCCTAGATGTTAGAATCCACACAAATCCCTCTACTCACCTCAACTATAATGCCCCTCTGTCAGCTGTGCAAACACTCCTGTGCCAGTTGCCCTCTTGATGCATGGTTCAGATTGTAGTTGTAGTGATGGGCAGAGGAGCTCTGGTGGCTTGTGTTGTTGCACAGCAATTATTCTGTATAGATGGTCATCAGATTTTAAAATATTATTCTTGAGGAGAAGCAAAAGCCATTTTCAAGAAGTATTGAGATAATTCCACAAAATAAAACTCTCAAAAAGCCAGGTATGGTAGCTCATACTTGTAATCCCAACACTGGGTCTGTGAAAACAAGAGGATCAGGAGTTCAAGGTCACCCTTGGCTACACAAGTTCAAGGCCAGCCCTGCAATATATGAGATCTTCTTTCAAAAAAGAATAGGAAAAAAAAAGAACTCATATTCTCGTTTCCTTGGGGATGAGGAGATGGCTCAGTGAGTAAGAGTGCTTGTCATAAAAACATGAAGGCCTGAGTTCAGATCCCCAATATCTACGTAAAATGCTGGACATGGCCATATACCTCTAACCCAGCACTGTGGGGGAACTAAGACTGGAGGATAGCTGGGTCTTGCTGTACTCTTGCCAGGACCATCCTAGCTGAAAAACGGTGAGCTTTGGTTTCAGTGAGAGACCTTGTCTCAAGGGAATAGGCAGAGTGTGGTAGAGCAGGATGCCCAACTTCCTGCTCTGGCCTTCTTGTGTAGGTATGGACATTCATACCCACACACGAATGTGTTTGTTCCTTTGAAATGAGTTAGGTTTACTACCAATGTGCATTTTCACATGTGAACGCTCAGTCCTTCTTTACCTGCTTTAAATGAATGAGAGGAATGAAGCTATTAAAACCACAAGTGCATCATCAAATCTTTTATTGTTGTGTCCTAACAGTTGGGTCCTACATTTCTTTGAGACTGGAAAGAGTAAAGATCTATTCCCATAAATGCACAGCCGGTGTATGGTCGATCCAGGAGCTTCCCAGACTCTCAGAGGGCTCAGGAGTGAGCGTCACTGTTCGGTCTCTGCTCCTCTCCAGCATGTACACCTACTTTAGGATGCACTGAGATTTTTCTCTCTTGTTTTCCTGACAGTCATAGCTGCTAAATGTCAAAGAAACCCCATCACTGACTTTCTGCTCAGTTGCCCAGAGGCTGTAATGAGAAAGCTCAGCTAATGATAGGAATCAGGTTTATTACTGCCCACTGTAGAGGAAATCTCTGTTCTGGCAGCCCTGCCGCCAAGAGGCTAACTTGTAATTCACTACCTGTGACAGCATTCCTCACTGTCCAACTTGGCCACCTTTATAAAATTAGCCAAGTCCCTGCTAAGCTTGCCCTGTTTGCAGAAATTATATTCTTCGAGTATCGTTTGGTTTTAGAAATCTTAGTGATTTCCACTACGTCTTCTTTTCTGGATTTTATGTGCCAACGTCTCAATCTGTTACCCAGTGGTCCTATGCTATCAAAGTGGCACCTATCCACTCCACTCCCCCATCATGTCATACATTGTTGGTGGCCTCCAGGGAGGCAGAGACTGCTGCTCTTCCCCCTCAACTTCCCTTTAGCACATAATGAGAATTTCTCAAATGCTGCTTTCTAGAACTAGTTACTGTTTAACAGTAAAAGAAGTTCTTTTAAAATTATCTTAATTAAGGAGCTGTGCTATATTTGAAGGCCCTGGGAATTCATTATTAGACTATTTCTTTTTTGTTGTTGTTTTGTTTTGTTTTAAGAAATCCTATACACTAATTTCCTAATAGTGAGTGGGAAGGTAATTCTTTAAAGAAACATATTCTTTAAAGTATAGAATAGTGAGATTGCTTGGTGGGTGAAGAGTCGCAATGCAAACAAGAGGACCAGAGTTTGGGTCCTCAGAACCCACTAAAAGCCAGGAAGGCGTGGACATTTTAAACAGGTACTAGGGATCTGAACTCAGGCCTTCATGTTTTTATGACAAGCACTTTTACCCACTGAGCCATCTCTTCATCTTCAAGGCAATACAAATATGAATTATCTTTTCTTCCCCTTCTATGTTTTTGAAAGAAGGTCTCATATACGGCAGGACTGGCCTTGAACTTGTTATAGAGCCAAGGGTGATCTGTAATCCCAGGACAAATGAGGTGAAGATGAGATCCTCAGGTCAAGCTGACTAGCCAGACTAACCAAACTAATGAACACTGGGTTCAACAAGAGACCTGCCTTGGTTTATAAAGTGGGGAGTGATTGAGGAAGGTACCTATCATCACACTCAGGGCTCTGCACACACACTAATAGTAATAATAATAATAATGATGATGATGATGATGATGATGATGATGATGATGATCATGATGGGGAAAGATTCTGAGAGTATTAAACATAACTTAGTGTGTATGATAGCTTGCTATTGTATATTTTATGTATATAGCCATACTGACCTTTGTTTTATTTGCTTTTTTTTTTTAATTAAATGTTTATCTAGGAAGAAGGGCAGCCAAGGGAGTATCACACTAAATTGCAAACAGATGAAGGAAAAAACTCTTTAATTAATGCTCAGCTCTTTATCACTTTTGTTCGATCGGATCCCCAGTGGCCACCACTGTATCATCTCTAGAGGCAACTAGACCAAGAAAACTCATCAAGATAGTAAGGATCCCAGTAGAACCATTAATGATGACTATACCATGAAGTCTCCCTCATGGAGCTTCCCTTAAATGTGAGCAGACACATCAAGTAGCTTAATTAGAGATAGTAAGATGGCTCAGTGGGTAAGGGTGCTTGCTGCCACCAAGCCTGATGACTCAAGTTCAGCACCCTGGCACATATGGTAGAAGGAGAGAACTGACTCCTGAAAGCTATCCTCTGACCTCCATGTGTGCCCTATAGCAACTATGCACCCACATACATATGATTAATAATAAGATAATCAAATAAATAAATGTAGTTGTCTCTAGCTGTCAACCTGACACACCTGGGAAGAGGGAACCTCAGTTGAGGAATTTTCTCTATCAGACTGGCCTGTGGACGTGTCACTGGGTGTTTTCTTGATTGTTGATTGATGTAGGTAGGCCCAGTCCACTGTGAGCAGTGGCATCCCCTGGACAGGTGGGCCTGGGCAGCATAAGACAGCTAGCTAACTAAGCCAGGAGAAGCAAGCCAGTAAACAGCATTCCTCCGTGGTCTCTGTAGTTCCTGCCTCCAGGTTCCTACCTTGAGCTCCTGCCCTGGCTTCCTTTGATGTTGGACTATAAGATGTAATAAACCCTTTCCTCCCTAAGTTGGTTTTGTGCAGTGTCTTTCCACAGCAACAGAAAAACCAAACTAGGATAAATAGGTTCATTAAGGGGATCTCTATCTGAAGGCCCTGTGATTTGCTTATTGGAAATCTAAGTATGACAAGGGTCAACAGAATTAAGCAAACACAAAAACTAAACCTGAAAATGACCTTTTAAAAACTCTAGGGGCCTGGTGCCCAATGCACTTGGTCATGATGTTCCTGGAGCCAGAGACCATGGGGCTTGAGGGTGTCTGGGCACAGAGTGCCCTCTCCTAGTCACCAGGAAGGTGGGAGCATGAGCTGGCACATGCACAGGCTCCCTCTGTACCTGTAGCTTGTCCACACAAATGTGGCTCTCTCAGGCTTCAGTGTTCAGGCTTCCTGGTTATCCTCTGTGATGGCCTGGTACTCCTCCAGTGGCTAGCCTCACCCACTAGCTACCTGTAGATTTCTGTGATGCCCGCTTAAGCACTGAGACCTTCTTTTTGAAAAGTCCAATTTGGAGAAAGCATTGAGGACTTCCAGACCTGCTGACTCTTAGTTAAACATTACATTACAGAACCTTCTATGGATTCATGAGTTGGATTCAGAAAGGAAGCATGGGTAGGACAGAGGCAGTAATGGTATCAGAAACTTTAAGATGGAAGCCTCCAACTCTTTGTCCAAGTTGCCAGTCAGAAATCCACTTTTATGCCAGACAAGATGCACAGTTCATTGTTTCCACGTCTTTTTGCCCATGCACTACTGGTACCATCAGCCACATAGGAAAGATGGAGACACCCTTATTTTGATCAGCAACCCAGATTTATTGATGTACTTTGATGATGACCAGGAGTTCCCAATTGTGAAATGCTGCCTTGGATCATGAGGATATCTGTCAGTGGAACAATATGATGTACAAATCAGTACATAACAGTTTGACCCCACAGGTTCCAATAGGTCTGACTAGATGTGCTCCTTTAATATGTTGTGTGAGACTGCTTATTTCAATCTTGTGTTCTACTTTGATCCTTGTAGCTTTTTTAAAATATGTCCGTTTCCTCTGTAAGTTTTATACAGTTAAATGCTTTCTGTCAACCTAGTAAATATGATTTATTCATTTGTGACAAGGCTTGTTCTTCCAGAAATAACTGATTACTTTGGTCCTTTGTTTATGGTTAAAATTACATTTGCCAAGGAAATTTTGGGTCACTTTCAGCTAATTCCAGAATTTATCGCTCTGTTATATAAACCTTTGGTAATCTTCAAGCATCCCAAGCTAGTAGAGGAGGCTTCGTACTGTTAATTTAATACTTCCGAGAAGTGCCTTGCTTCATTTGAGATAGAAAAGTAAGTTCATTATAGATGAGTGACAGATCTCTTTTTTTGTGAAAAGAACCTTTATGCTAAAATGGATGCATCTTTATAATTAAGAATAAAATAATTTAAATGAGAAAACAAAACAAAACAAAACTCTAGTAGCTTTAGCCTGAGATTTGCAACTATGAATGAGGCAGTATATTGTGAAAAAGAAACACAGAACAATCCATCACTGCTAGATGTTAAAAATATTACTGCCTTGCCTGGGATATGGCTCAGTAGGTAAAGGTGATTTCCACCAAGTTCTTTCTATCCCTTGGACTCACATGGTGGAAGGAGAGAATCGAATCCCACAAGTTGTCCTCTGACCTCCATACATGTGTTTGTGCAATGCATGCAGAGGTCAGAAGAAGGCATCAGATTCCTCTGGAACTGTAGTTAGGTTGTTAACTGCTATGTCGGTGCTGGGAATTGAATCCAGGTCCTCTGCAAGAGCAGCCAGTGCTCTTAACTGCTGAACCATCTCTCCAGCTCCGGTAATAAAATATTCTAAACAACATAACTGCCAAAGTAAATGAATTCTGTAGAAGAGGGGAAAGCTATGCAGAGGAAAAGTAAAGGCTTTACGGGAGGGAGGGGCAAACAGAAGGAAAATATAAACATAAAAGATAAGACATAAATGTTTAGGTCCAACATTATGCTAACAGGAATTCTAGAAAATGAGGAATGACAAAATAAAAAGGAAGAAATTATCAACAAATAATGGAAATTTCTAAGAGCCAGAAATAATGTTATTCAAAATGAATAAAGTACCCTAAGTGCTGAGCAGAATTTTAAGGCATATAAATATAGGTATGTAAATATGAGTTATTTTGAAAGTTTAGAATAGAGATAGAAAGGAGTTCTGATAGCCTCTAAAAAAAGTTTTCAAGCTACAGAAGAACAGCATTGACAGGATCATTTGGGGTTACCTGAAAGAAAACTATGCTGTAAAGATTTGTAAGGCTGGCAAAACTACTAAGGATGGGGGCAAATTCAGCTCATTTGCAGAGAGGCAGGGGCTCAAATTTTGTCTCCCATGTAAAATCGACATGATTTAGGCAGAAATGGCAGATAGAATCTGTTTTTGCTGGGGCTAGGAAAGTGGCTCAGTTGGTAAAGGGTTTGACATGCAAACCTGAAGACTTGAGCTTGGATCCCCAGCACACACATAAAAAGGCATATGCCTGTAGTTCCAGTGTTAGGAAGGTAGAGGTATGTGGGTTCCTGGAGCTTGCTAGTCAGCCATTCTAGCTGATGTAGCTCTGAGTTCAATGAGAGAGACTGTCCTAATAAAGTGGAGTGAAATCCAAGAGGATACCCATTACTGACCTCTGGCCTCCACACACATGTTCTCACACAAAAACTTGTACAGACACATACATACACAAAAGAATTTATGCTTGCCAAGCATTTGCTAGAATTTTGAAATTCTACCAACTCTCTTTGCAGTTTTATTCATGGTGGTAGAACATTTTCTTTTTTAAATTTTATATCACATTTATTTATTATTTTCAGGGGGCATGTTCATATTACCACACACATGTGGAGATTGGAGGACAATTTGCAGGACTTAGTTGTTTCCTTCTATCCTGTGGTATCTATAAATCAAACCCAGGGTGTCAGGCCTCACAGCAAAGACCTTTACCCACTAAGCCATCTCACTGGCCCTAGAATGTCTTCTTTGAATGCTTAGCTGGGTTTCCTCATGTTGCTTTTTCACCCCAGTATCAAGCTCTCATCTGCTGACCTGCCTTTCTCCCATCCTTTCTTAGAATTAACCTCATGCACAGATTCAGAAGTCTTGTCTCATAGCTAATGATTCATTCTCTATGCTTTTATCTAAATTCTGTAACTTCTACAACTAATTGGGTAAATTTTTACAGTATTTGAGAATGTGTAAATAATGAAAGTTTAAATTCTACATTATTGAGGTGGAGGGTTTTCCCATGAAAATGTTTTAATATACCAGTACAGGAACAGCTGAAGTTTTCTTCTTTTTTTTCCTTCTTCTTTTCTTTCGGATTTTTTTTTAGTAGTAATATAAAATTTGCTATTATAACCATTTATAGATTGCAATCCAGTGCCATCAATTATATTCACAATGTAGTGCAACCATCCCCAGTATTTCCAGAGCTTTCTCATGGCCCTAAACTCTATATTCATATATTTAGCAAACTCAAAGAGAGAGAAAGATTAATGATTATTAGGGAGTGAGTTTGGAAACTCTTTATTATGTACACTAAGAAGTGCAGATAATAGTAATTACATAAAACCTCTTAATAATTACATGGTATTTTGCTATCATTTCCACAGTCTTGACTATCTACAGTTTCCATAATAGGTTATTCTGAAACTTCGGATTTAAAAACAATAGCCATGCATTATTTCCAGAGTGGGTGTAGATTCAGCCATAATACAACTGAGGTTACATGTCTACTCCCTGAGGACAACAGGGATGGCATGTCTTCCTTGAGGACTGGGGCCTTCACTTAGTAACCCTGAGACTAAAGTCTAGAAACATCCCATAGCTTGTTATCAATTGATTTCTGGCTGGCTGTCCCTGTCAGCTTTTCTCAGGCTATCACCTGGGTCTATTGCAGGTGGCTTCTCCATGTAGCCCAGCTTCCCCATAACATGACTGCTATATTCCAAGGGCCAGTGTTACAGGAGAGAAGAAAGGGACCCCATGACAGGGACAGCCATGTAGGTGTCTCAGTACCTTCAGTGACATCACCTCAGAAGTCACGCCAGGTGGCAGACAAGTTACAAAGGTCCTCCCAGGATCAAGTGAGAATATAGACACTCCCATACCTCTCAGTAGAGGCATGTTAGTGTCACACTGTGAGATGAACATGTGACATGGGCTAAGAATTGAAGAGGCCTTCTTTGAAAATACAGTATGCTCCAGTGTTTCCAGCAGTTTCCATATCAGCCTCAAGCATGACTCTAAAATTAACTCTTGCTTTTACCTAATCAGTCATTGACTCTGGTATCTTACTCCAATTAGACCTGAGATTTGTGCATTTGAAAAGATGAAAAACAGATCATTATAGGTGTCCTTAGACAAAAGAAATAGATTCTCTCTTTTAAAAAAGTTAAATTGTGTGTGTGTGTGTGTGTGTGTGTGTGTGTGTATGCATGCACATGTGAAAGTCAAAGGATAACTTGGCTGACTCTGTTCTCTGCTTCCACCATATGGATTCTGGGGATCAAATGCAGGTCATCAGGCTTGGTGGCAAGTACTTTGCCCACTGAGCCATCTCTCTGGCCCAAAGGGAATATATTTCTTAGGGGCAAGACTACTAGAATATGTCTAATCAGGAAGTTGTCGGAGTGACTATTTTAATGCTATTTGGAAAATACTTCCCAGTCAAGGTAACATTTTAAGATGCTTACTGTAGTTTATGTACACTGTGTTTATAGTTTGGCTATGAAAGCATTTTCTAGCTTTGTGATTGGTTTGAAATGTTTAAACATACAAATTCCCTCTTTTGCTTAACGTACATCTAAGGAAGGTAACTTAGGAAATATTTTCTTTTTTTTAAGTTTTTATTTATTTAGTTTTATTTTATGTGCCTGCATAACACTTGTGTTGTACAGTGTCCTCAGAGGTCAGAAGAGGATGTTGGATCCTCTGGAACTGGAGTTATAGGTGGTGGTTAGCTGCCATGTGGGTCCTGGTCTTCTGCAAGATCAGCCAACAGTCATTGCTCTTAACTGCTAAACCATCTCTCCAGCCCCAGGAATTTTATTTTCATTATGTGACTTCTTTAGCCAAATTACCTCCTAACTTCTCTAAAATGTCTCTGTTGCCTCGTTTAAGTACTTACCTTACAGGGTGGACATGAGGATTAAGTGTGTGTGTGTGTGTGTGTGTGTGTGTGTGTGTGTGTGTGTGTGTGTGTTGGTTGGCACAAAATAAGTGCTAAGCAAAAAGACATAGGAAATACCTGACTGTGTGATATATATGCATACGAAGACTGGTACCATAATGGGATATATTTCCAAGGACCAGTCATCAGTCTGATTAATGAAAACATTAAGTTCTTTCATTTAGAAAGAATAGTTGTTCCCTAATTCGATAACTGTTTGTCATTTTTAGTTTGAAAAAGAAAAGCAACATGATATTCGATCGTTCTTCTTACCAAAACCAAAAAAGAGACAGTTGGAGACTTCCTGTAATGAATCAAAGGTATTCAAGGAGAATACTCTGGTAGCTTCAGACCCTAGAAAAACGGGTACCAGTGATAGCATTGATAATGAAAATGATTTTGAGCCTGAAGCCAAAAGAGTGAAGTCAATCAGCACCAAGGATCACAGTGGTCCCCTGGAGCAAAGACCATCTTTACAAGCCAGAACCACATTCACGGAAAGGATCCCTGAGGCCAGGTCCCCATTGGCCACCCGAACCCCTCTTGGGAAGGAATGGCAGTGTGATTTCTGCACATTCATCAATGACCCGGTCCTTTCTTACTGTGAGATGTGTGAGAACCCTCCAGGCACAGCTGGTAAGTGCACAGGTGACACGGTCGTGAGGGGCAATGATCTTTCAGATGCTGCTGTTACCAAGTGTCTCAGTGACTCAGTAACTCAACACAGTCTGTAGTTCTTAAAATGGAGTAATAATTTCACTGAGTGAAGACTGCGACTCTGTACCATGTGGAATGTGAAAGGCTCCTGGTTCTGTCAGGAATGTATATACTGAAAGTCTGTGGCATAGCATTAATTTTGCACAAATGGGCATTTCTGATTAATGTCAGCAAGATGTGAGCTCAGTGGGTTTGAGAAGCCCTGTTACTATGGTAGCACATGTGGCTCCTGTCATAGACCTGCTGTTTTCTTTTCTCTATAGATAGTCTTGTTTTTAAGGAAATTATAGAGGATTTTTATGTTTAAATATGAAAATCCTCCAATGTTGCTGCTTTGCCTGCTTAGTATACATTTTTGCGTGACAAGTCATAGAAACTCTTCTCTGGGTCTTTAAAGAACTAACTTGATGTTTTGTTCAATGAGTTCATTCTTTTCTAAAACATGTCCTTGTAAACTCAGAATCATGTACATATTTCAAGTATATTTCCATAGCATGATACGCCATTTCCTAATGTTGCATTTCTGATTGTCATAAGAAATCCTGTTCCAGGCTTGTTACAAGAAAAACATTAGTATTTGGGCCAGTAAGATGTCTCAGTGTTAAAGGCACTTACCGTGCAGACCTAACTCCTGAATTCAGTCCCTGGGACCCACATGGTGTAAAGAGAGAACTGACTCTTGCAAGTTGTCCTCTGACTTCAAAACACATACCATAGCACACTCATGGTGTCATGCTTATGCTCTTTGTAACACACATTATGCACATAGAAAATAATGAATAAAAATATTTTTGTTTTCATTTTTAGAGAGCATATTTTATACCAGTTTTTAAAAAGGCCAATGTTGACAGAAATACACTATTTTATCAGTGCTAATAATTGTTGACATCAGTTCTCCACTATACATTATTTCTTCCAACAATTGACACCAATAAAGACTAAGCTAAGATGTGAACTCTGATGTAAAAATTCTTTCCACTCTGCCTTCTTCTCTCTTAGTTTTGATCTGAAAGAAAATATAATCAGCAGCTAAATCTTGCCTGTCACTTCTGGGAGCACCTATCAAAATTGACAAGTTGGCCATCTGGATAGTTATATTTGTTATGTGGGTACTTGTCTGAACTAAACTAGAATCACATACTTACTTCCTATAATATCTCTGCCACACTTAACATCACCCATGATTCCAAGCTGGCCCAGACAATCAAAATAAAGTAAATTGTGACCATAGAATAATGTAAGCTCATAGTAAGTATATAAAGTAACTGGCTTAGAAAAAAATTCATAGTTTATTGTGTTTTTTAGTTCTTACTTTTTCTTTTGTGATGCCAGCAACAATGGAAGTTCCTGGGCCCATGATTGAATAAACATCCTGTCAAGCAACTTAAAAAATAAACACTGGTTGGGCTGGAGCGGTGGCTCAGTGGTTAAGAACACTTGATGTTCTTCCAGAGGACCTGGGTTTGATTCTTAGCACCCACATGATGGCTAACAACCATCCTTAACTGCAGTTCCAGGGAATCTGACACTCACTTCTAGCCTCTACAGGCATTGAACGACATGGGTAAACTTACATACATGCAAACAAACATGCATAAAAATAAAATAGTTAAATAAATATTTAAAAAAACAAACACTGCGAGCATGAAGTCGTCTGCTTAGAGAAAAATTAAAGTCCTAAATAACAGTGGCATTACCGCATCTCAACATTATAATTATTAATTTTACATTACTAAGTTTGCCATAATGATCTCCAACCTTGATTTGTCTGTGCCCACCAAAGTGTCAAAGGCAGGATTATCACTAACTACATTTTAAATAGTGCCTTCCATGTAACACTTTAAGGAAACAGTAGAACCCCAAAAATTAGAGGAGCAATTTTAGGATGTTGCAGTCCCTAAAGGCTTCTTATTCTAATAGTGCTTTGGAGAAAATGTGGCATAGGATACAGTAAACTGCTGAAGGCACTCAAATTTGTATCTCTGACTTGAATTCAAGAGTAGCTATATCCAAAGTCACCTCTGAAATATCTTTGCCTGGATATCTAGTGGAAACCTCAGGCTTAACATGTCCACATGGAATTCTTGGGGCTGGAGAGATATCTCAGTTCATCAGGTGCTTGCTTTATGGGCAATAAAGACCCAAGTTCGGATCTCAATACTCATGTGGAAAACCAAGAACAGAGTTGTTAACCCTAGTGTTGGGGAGGTAGAAACAGGTGAATCCCTAGAGTTTGCCAACTAGCCCTCCAGTTATCTGAATAAGTGAGCTCCAGGTTCAGTGAGAGACCCTGTCTCAAATATAGATGGCGTGGACCTGGAGAGAGGTCTGGCAGTTATGAGCACTAGCTGCTCTTGCAAAGGACCTGGGTTCAGTTCCCAGTACCCACATGGCAGCTAACAACTTTCCATAACTCCAGTTCCAGGGGATCTGATGTCTTCATCTAGCTTCCACATGCACTACACAACAAGGGTACACTACATACATGCAGGCAAAGCACTCATACACATAAAATATTTTTTTTAAATAATAAAATAAATATTTTTAAAACTTGGGGCTGGAGAGATGGCTCAGCAGTTAAGAGCACTGACTGCTCCTGCAGAGGACCAGGGTTCAATTCCCAGCACCCACATGGCAGCTAACAACTGTCTGTAACTCCTGTTCCACAGGATCCGACACCCTCTGCTGACCACCTCAGGAGAGGTGGAGAACCATAAAAGAAGACACCAGATGCTACCCCTGACCTCCATATGTGCACCCTTGTGCACACACGCACATACATACATGCATATGCACACACACTAAAATTCTTGCCTCATTACCACTTATTTAACATTCATCTTCTCTCAGTCTTTCCTACATTGAACTAAAAACCTCAGGACTATCCTTGATCTCTTTCTTACCTCCCCTCCATCATTAATTCCAAAATAAATTCTGGTTCCAACCCCTTCCTCTCACTGCTATCACTGACAGTTGCCATCTTTTCTTACCCAAACCTCGGTAGTACCTATGCTAGTCCTCCCTGGTATGATCCTTCTGTGCACCACATCCAGAGTGACCCTTCAGAAACAGATCCCTCCGTCTAAAAGTCTGTTGATTTCTAGTTCCATTTGGAACCAGGCTTCTAGACTCCCCAACAGTTCTGAGCTTGGGTGGGACTCAGAGATCTTGGTCCTGGCAGTCTGAGCTTATATAATATTCTAATAATTGCTTTTTGTTTGGGGACTCCCCCCTCTCCTGGCTGTTCTCCCTGTCTCCAGTCCCCTTACTCACACAAATTACCTGTACATGCATTCTTTATTATTTGATTACACTATTGTGTATCACTGCATCTTAGAAAGGAACCTCTGAGAATTAGGGCAAATAGTCTCTTTCTGATAAATGTATTATATGTCTAAATAAAGTTAACATTGTTAACTTTGTTTCTTTTTTTAGAACACGGAGCTTTAACATTTAAACATTTGTTACGTTTAAATTATTTCATTTTAATAATTCTAGTCAGCATTGGCAGTACCCAGGATAACAACAAAAATTTGGAAGGTGATTCTCAGAAAGCTACCTCCAAAAATGATCAAGCTAGCTTGGGCTACGGACAAGTCCTTGAACAGTCAGAATCTGATCAGTTGACTGACAAGAAGGAAGAAGCATCAAAAGGTCAGCAAGAAGACAGACTGACATCCCAGGCAGAGAATGGTAAGTTCTGTTTCCATCGCTAGTGTTCAGATAAGAACCATAGGGGCTGGAGATAAAGCTCAGTTAGTAGAGTGCTTACCAAGTATGCATGAGTCCTTGGTTCAATACCTAGAGCAACATAAACTGCGCATGGTGGGGAAAAGGTAGAGGCAGAGGCAGGAGGATTGTGAGGTCAAGGTCATTCTTGGCTACATAGTAAGTTTGAGGCCAGCCTGGGCTAAATGAGACCCTGTCTCAAAAGTAATTACTGAATAAATAAATACCATGTACTTTATTACATAATGCTGTTACTAGATTTGTAATTATTACCTTGTCCTAAATATTCCCTTTTATATGAAAATAATGGCCCTTTTCAGCAATATCCTCAAACTCCAATTGGTTGTGTGTCTTTTGGCATCAAGACACTACTTAATTAACACTCATTTAACACAAGAAAAAAAATAATAAATTGCTACCTGTGTTACAGTGGGAATGTCACCCTGCCCAGCCATACCAAGGCCATTGTTGTGGGTGGTGTGTCAGGTCACCATAGTCAGATTGACAGTATTTGCAGCCCCTTAACAAATCATTATTCTTTTTCATAATGAATGTTCTTAATTGGCATGTTTGATTTGTTGTTGTTGTTTTGTTTTTTTTGAGCCAGAGTCTCCCTGTAGCCCCAGCTTGCCTAGAACTCGTTATGTAAATCAGGCTGGCCTGGATCTCACAGAGATCTGCCTGTCTCTGCCTCCTGAGTGCTGAGATTAAAGGTGTGTACCACCATGCCTGGCTTATATGTGTGTGTGTGTGTGTGTGTGTGTGTGTGTGTGTGTGTGTGTGTAAATTTTTTAAAAGAAATTATTTTATTCACCATGCAAGTATGAGAACCTGAATTCAGTCCCCACCACCTGCATGCAAAGCCAGGCATGGCAGTGCAGACTCATAATCCCAGCACTGGGTAAGTGTGGACAACCAGCTCTCTGGGGCTCACTGGCTGACTGGTGTGGCCAAATCAGTGAGGCCACTGTGAGACCCTGTCTCTAAAAATAAAGTGAAGAGCAATTGAAGGAGACATCTGACATTGACCTCTGGCCTCCATATGTACCTATACACACAAGCTCATGTGTACATGCATACATGCCGCACATACACACAAAGACCATGTGAATCCTAGCTTCACTTGGAGTCACCCCGTAGTATTTAGGATTTATTTGTTGTTCAGTTCTGTTCTTCATGTGTAGCTGCAATAGTCATCAAATGCCAGCCTGCAGTACCGTGTCACTGTCCCTTATGAGCCAGCTGACACAAGACTGAGTAATCTGAGTTATTTCTGTTTCACTCATTTAGTGACCATAGTAATCTACAGATAGATATACTTCTTAAAACTGTCTCAAAATCTTTAGAGGCCCTTGAATTTTTTTTTCCTGAGTGAGCTATTATCAACACTGATATAATTTGGAGTCAGATTCATATCATTAAAATGAATTATTTGTTTAAGAATTTCTGATCCTAAGGTGTCATCTGCTCTGGAACTATGTTTTTATTTTAACCAGAAATCTACAGATTTGGAAGAATAGCTTATAGCTTCAGCAGATTCATCACCTATATTAAATTGTACTTCATGAACACAAAAGAAAAGTACGTTCCCACAGTGCAATTGTCAACTCCCAAGAAGAATCAGCTACTTTGGCAAATGACCTCTAGGGCTAGAGAGATGGCTCAGCAGTTTACATCACTGGTTGTTCCTATAGGTTTGGCTCCCAGGACCCATATGATGGATAATAACCATCTATGACTCTGTTTGTTTATTTGTTTGTTTGTTTGTTTTTTACAGGAATAAGCCAAAAAAAATTTATGAAGTACTCAGTGCCTGGATTAGAAAGATAATATGATGGTGTTGCCTAGAGGAAGAGAGCAAGCAAACCATAGCATCTAGGCCTAGAAAAATCTTTTAAAAGGTCACTGTAGAACTATGACTGAACTAAGAGTATAATCTTTTGAGCTTCTTTTACTATGAGCAAGCTAGTATTAGTGTATATTAGCTACTTGTCTGTTGCTGTGATAGAAAATCCTGATACAAAGCAACTTAGTGGAGAAAAGAGTTTATCTTGGTTTGCAGTCCCAGGTGGGATATAGTCCATCACTGTGGGAAAGACATGGCATCTGAAGTATGAGGTTAGCCAATCACATTTTATCTGGACATAGGAAGCAAAGAAGGAGAACAGGAAGTAGGCCAGACTATAAAACCTCAAGCCCATTCCCAGTACAGTGCTTGGGACATTGAGGGTTTAGTGGGTATTGACTAATTATTATTTAATCCATAGTTTAGGTTTGTTGTTTGGTTGGTTTGGTTTGGTTTTTAGTAGTACCATGGATTGAACTCGGGGCCTTTGGGCATAATAGGCAAGCACTCTACCACTGAGCTACAAAAAAGTACTTATCAAAAAAAGTACCCAGCTTCATATACATTCTTAAATGACCAGTCTTGGGGATTTTATTCCAAGCCTAGATATGTATTTCTTGTATCTCTTGTCAAATATGTTGATTAAAACAAAGATTATGTATCTGGGCATGGCGGTGCACACTTTTAACCCCAGCACTTAGGAGGCCTACATGTAGGCAGACCTCTGTAAGATCAAGGCCAGTCTGGTCTTCATAGGGAGTTCCAGGCCAACTGTAGCTACAAGGAGACCCTGTCTAAAAAAAGCAGCAACAACAAAATTATGTGTATGTGTGTGTGTGTCTGTGTCTCTGCCACTTGTTTGTGGGTACCCATGGAGGCCAGAAGAGGGCATCATATCCCCTGAAACTGGAGTTACAGGTGGTTGTAAGCCATTTAGTGTGAGTGCTGGGAACAACACTTAGGTCTTCTAGCAGTAAGCATTTTTAACTGCTGAGCCAGTTCTCTAGCCCCATGTTGATTTTTAATTTTTCTTTTACATTCTTTTTGAAAGATTTGCTTATTTTGCTTTATGTGTATTAGTGTTTTGCCTGTATGTATGTGTACCACATACGTGGCTCGTGCTTTGAGAGGCCATAAGGTGGCACTGGATCTCTTGGAACTGGAGTTACAATTTGATGAGCTTCTCTTTGAGTACTAGGAACCAAACTAGGCTCTCTGCAAGAGCAGCAAGTACTCTTAATCATTAAGTACTCCAGCCCCTTTTGTTGTTTTTTTTGATACAGCTATTTTATTATCTAACCTGTAGAAGATTAAAATGAGCTTCTTAGATTTATTTTTATTTTTATTCATGTATATGTGTATGTCTGTGTGTATGTATGTACATATGTATGCAGGTGCCCATGGAGGCCAGAAGAGGGTGTGTGATCCCTTGTAGCTGGAATTACAGTTGGTTGTGAGATACCCAGCTCGGTGCTGTGAGCCAAACTCAAGTCCTCTGTAAAAGCAGCAAACTCCCTTAACTGCTGAGCCATCTCTCCAATCCCAATAGGGATTTTAGGTAGAGGGTGGATATGCCTTCAAATTCTGTTTTGTCTTTTTCATTAGAGCAGTTGAAGAATTCAGACACTCTGCCAGTGTATGAGACCCTCATGTTTTGTGCAAGTAAGAACACTGACCGAATCCACCTCTATACCAAGGTAGGCGTCACACGGGTTCTGTGGCTTAAAATGAAAGATAGGTGTCCTTCATTTTTCTTTTTTTAAGATTTATGCTATTTTTATTTATGTATATGTGTTTGTGTGTGTACATGTATGAGGGTGCCCACAGAGACCAGAAGAGGACATTGGATCCCTCTGGAGCTGGAGTTACAGGCACCTGATGTGGGTGTTGGGAAACAAACTCAGGTACTTTACAAGAGCAGCGAGCTATCTTCAGCACTGCCTGCTTCTTCATTTTTCGGTGGAGATCTTTAACAGTAAGATAAGAACTTAATTTTTCCCACCTAAGAGCTAATTATCATGTGTGTCTAAAGACAATCAGAGGCAAACAGCAGTCATTAAGACTTCAGGACAAGACTACTTCGATTTAAATCTGTTATGTTCACTTAACTCTGTGCTTCTGTTTCTTCAACTGTGAAATATAAGGATTTCCGGCAAGGATAAAATGGGCTTGGCACCGTAGAGTACTTAACACAGGGCCTCACCATCCTGAACTCTGGCTGAATATTAGTTTTAGCACTGGTTATTTCAAAGATTTTTTTGTAGATACCTAATTCCTATCTCTATGCTGTTTATCACTCAGATTCCTAGAGTAACCTAGCTTAGTGATGCTCAAAAAAATTTCAGTCTGAGGACCCCTTTGCACTCTAAAATTTATTGAGGACCCCAAGAGCTTTTGTTGATATGGCTTATATCTATAGTTAGACTTGTTTCATTCTGTATTAAAATGAAGATTCATTTTTGGGGGTCTTTCCCTGGAGGGGGGCTTCATGTAGCTCCAGCTGTCCTTGAACTCTCTATGTAGATCAGGGTAGCCTTGAACTCACAGAGATCTGCCTGCTTCTGCCTCCAGAGTGCTGAGATTAAAGTTGTGAGCCACCATGCCCAACTTAAAATGAAGATTCTTAAAATATTCATTGTTCAGTTCTAAAATAGCTGATAAGTCTATTACATATATAAGTTTATAAATAGCTTATGTTTCTGAAAAAATTATAGGACTGGGTGTGGTGGTGTATGCCCATAATCCCAGCACTGGGGAAGCTGAGGCAGGAGGATTTCCAGTTTGAGCTTGAAAGGCAAGTAACGTCTTGCCAATATTACAAAACACCTGTGATTTTGTGGATCCTCTGAGAGGGTCTTGGAGACCATATGAGAGTCTTTGTCCTAAGTAAGCTAATATAAGTAAAAGTTGGCAGAGGTTTTAAATCCTTCTATTTAATTTCAAATTTCTAATAAATTTAGGTATAAGAAACTTTGTTTGGGAGCTGGAGAGATGGCTCAGATGTTAAGAACACTGCCTGCTCTTGCAGAGGACCCAAATTTGGTCTCCAGTACCCACATGGCAGCTAATAACTATCTGTAACTCCTATTACAGGGGATCTGACACCATTTTCTTGCCTCTGTGGGCATTGCACATATATGATGCACTTACATACATGCAAGGAAAATGCCCACACACATGAAATTGAATTTTTTTTTAAAAAGAAACCATGTTTCTAGTTTCTTAAGTCACAGTCTGTTCTATTGAAATAATGCTTTTTATTTTTAAATTTTTTATTACATTCATTGCGTATGTATATGTATGTAGGCACTACAGGCCACAGTACACAGGTGGACATGAAAGAACAACTTCAGGACTCTGTTCTCTTGTTCTACATGTGGGTTCTGAAGATCGAACTGAGTTCATCGTGCTTGGTAGCAAGCACCTTTACCTATTGAGCCATCTTGCCAACCTGAAGGAATACTTTTTAAAATATAGCTTATGGAGCTGAGGATGTACTTCACTGGCACAGCATTTGCTTAGCATGCACAAGACCCTGGGTTCAACCCCTAGTACTAAAAAGATCAAAAACTTAAAACCAAGCTACCTTCGATTATTAATTTTCTACTAAACCAAGTACAGATCCTGATGTATATGGTATATCATGTATAATAATCTGCATTGGAAATGGCTCAAGCATAGATACCAACATCCCCACAAAACGTTCACTGGTGGGGCCACAAGATAAAGATACCAGGAACCGTCCAGGTACTCATCCAGATACACCAGGAACATCTTAATACTCCTCTTGTAGGCCCCACCCATCTCCTGGAGCCACACACACACACACACACACACACACACACACACACACACACACACGGGTTTCAAGCATTAGGAACCAAGAGCAGGTTTCAATCAGAGCACGTCAAGTGTTCAGAAACCACTTGGGTCTGTAAGCTTGTGTTGTATACTGTGACACTCCAGTCAGTGTTTCTCCCTTGGGGTGGAGACAGGGAGAGAAACTGCAACCCCTGGTGGAGGGTTGATTGCCTACTTCCAGCCATGCAGCAGTGAGAGCTTCACCAGCCTATCATGAGCCTTCTTCTTTAACATGTCTGTCCAGAATCTCACTGGCATTTTTATCGCTGTTCTAAATACTTACATGTCCCTTTACCATAGAATGTCATTACTCAGTTACTGTCATTTCCTAAACAGGAGACACTGAACAGATGGAATGTTGAAATGCCTCTTTATAGCTACAGCTGAGTGGAGATGAAAGCTTGCGTTTCTTCCTTAACAGAGCCAAAGGAAATCTAGAAGTAGAAATTGGGATAAAATCCCCTGTCGGTTACTTTAGCATTCACCCCATAAAGGAAAAATAATTGACGGACCATGTCTCATGAGAAGTGACCATTTCAGCGAGAATCCAAAGTCTAGGGTTTCCATTCATATATCCAAACTTTAGAATTGCGTAATTACATACAATAGTAACATATAATGATATACTTTCGTAGTTTTCTTCTTCTAACATGACTATCAACCTGTAACATTTCTTTTGGCTAAAAGAATTAGTACATGAGTTAAAACTGTTGTTGGTACAGTCTGTTTTCATCTGAAAGAAAGAAATGACAGCTGCTTGTGTTTATCAGAGATGCCCACAAGTGCAGTTGCCTCTCCTTCCCAGGCAGGCCATCACAGCCCATCCTCATAGACCGTCATTGTAACATGGCTTTCAGAGAGCAGATTTTAAAAATAATTTCTCTACAATTGCTCTGTCTCCCTGCTCTTTGTGCCTGTTAATAGACATCTGTATAATCCATGGGGGTATTCAGCTTATTGTAGGTGCTCTTTGATAGGAGTCACATTTTTAACAGGTATTTATTGGGGAACGGCTATGCTGCTCTTAACATCAAGAATGTGATAGTCTTCTGTATTGGTCTGCAGTGTACTATTTCATCCTTTTGGTATGCATCTCCAAGGATAGGCAATAGAAGACTACGTCAGAGGAGTGAGCATGGTGTCCAGGCTGACAGCAGAAGGCTTGGGCTGGGTGTGGGCAGTACAGGCCTGCAGAGTGAAGGAGAGCTGTCTCTCCTCACCTGAGCCCGCAGGGAAGCCATGTTTGTACACCTTGGTCTAGAATGTGCCTCTCAGTTTATCATTTAGGAGACTGAACATACTATATCATAATGAAACTGTTTTCTTTTAAAGTAGTTACTAGTGCCTACAAACTAAACTACATTAATAATGTTTTCCTTGTCAGGATGGAAAACCGATGAACTGTAATTTCATTCCTCTAGATATAAAATTAGACCTTTGGGAAGACTTGCCAGCAAGCTTTCAACTAAAACAGAATCGCTCACTGGTAAGAATAGTTTTAAATAATGCAGTTGTTATTTGTTTTAAATAAAATTACTTTAGTTTTTTCTGCTTTTTGTTTTTGTGTTTTTGAGACAGGGTTTCCCTGCAGCCCCAGCTGGCCTGGAACTCACTCTGTAGACCAGGCTGGCCTAGATCTCACAGAGATCTTCCTGCCTCTGCCTCCCAAGTGCTGGTATTAAAGGTGTGTGCTACCATGGCCGGCCTACTTTAGTCATTGTAATGATCATTTTGAGTTTAATGAAAGAGTAATTTATAGCCTATTGCTGAGTTAAACGCAGGCTACATTTTTATCCATCCAGGCAGCGTCTATTAATTACACTGATGCTAAGAATAAATGTGGAACCTGTTTCCTTGGTGAGTGATCACACCTAGTGCTGCTGTTGAGGATGGAGTCATCCTCACATCTCTTGTCTCATTCACAGGATTCACAGCTGCGATATTCCTATCTGTCAGAATCACATTTTATCTTCTAAGGTTAAATTCTAACAGTGGCATATTCTGAGAGCCAGGATAACACCATGACTCTTGAATCTGTCAGAATCACCAGTGAGCAGCTGCAGGCCAGCCACTTGCCAGGGCTCCCTGAACTCTGATACATGGCCAATTCCCGGTCACTGCTGAGAGTGTCATCATGTTCAGGGACTGACCCAGCATGCACTCCACCATTTGTTTTTACAAGAAACTAGTGAGGTTGTCTTTTATTTTTGTATGTTTTTAAACACCATTTGAGTGAAAATGAAGCATTGCCCAGGGGTCAGCTATACCCCTCCAAAAGAAAAAGGTAGCAATGAGCTGTTTTCTTTGGCATGGTAAATACTGACTCTCAGATTCAGATAGATAGATGATTGATAGATAGATGATGGAAAAATAGAGTGACAAAATTGGATGATAGATACGTAGATGATTAAGAGATGATAGATACACAGATATAGAGATAAATTATAGATGACTGATTGATTGATACATAGGTAAGTAGACAGAAAACCAAAGCTAGTGAGCCAATTATGCATAACTGACTGATAAAAGACCATGTGATGACCCTACTGTAGTGACCCAGATCTACTGCTGGCTTCTGTTGTGAATAGCCTGACTTTCAAAGGAGCATGTCCAAGAGCTGTTAACGCTTCATTGTTTCATTTTCTGCCAGATTTTGCGGTTTGTTCGGGAGTGGAACAGTCTAACTGCCATGAAGCAGAGGACAATCAGGAAAGGTGGGCAGCTGTTCCGCAGCCCAGTCCTGGCTTTGGAAGAGATCACAATGCACCAGGTCAAACAGAACAGTACGAAAAGGTAAGAGTTGCCTTTTCTTTTCATCTGATTTTAATTTTATGTGTTTGACATTTGCCTGCACATATGTGAGTACATGATGTGCATGTACCTATGGAGGCCAAGAAGAGGCGAGCAGATCTCCTGGAACTAGAGGTACAGGTGGTTGTTAGCTGCCATGCAGGGAGTATTGCTTAGTTGGTAGAATATTTACCTAGCATGCACAACACCTGGGGTCCAATCTCAGCACCACATGTAATGGGCATGGTAGTACCCATGAGAGGTAGAAGCAGGAGAATCAGGAGTTCAGGGTTATCCTCAGCTATATAGCAAGATCAAGTCCAACCTAGGATATGTGAGACCTTGTCTCAAATAGAAAAGAAAGCAGCTGGCCGTTGTGGTGCACACCTTTGATCCCAGCACTTCCGGAGGCAGAGGCAGGCATGTAGACCAGTTCAAGTCTAGCCTGGTCTACATAGTGAGTTCCAGGCCAGCTGGGGCTACAGGGAGATCCTGTCTCAAAAAAATAAAAATAAAAATAAATCCAGAAAGATAAAAAGGAAGTAAGGAAGGAAAGAAAAGGAAAAAGAAAGAAAAAAAGACTGGCAAGCTGGCTCAGTGCACAAAGGCACTTGCCACCAAACCGACAACCTAAGTTTGACCCCCAGGACCCACCTGGTTGAAAGAGGGAGCTGACTCTTAAAAGTTGTCTTCTGAGGGTCAGAGAGATGACTCAGCATTTAAGAGCACTGGCTGCTCTTGCAGAGGATCCAGGTTCAATTCCCAGCACCCACATGGAAGCTAACAGCTGTCCATAACTCCAGTTCCAGGAGATCCAACACCTTCTTCTGACCTCTGTAGACATTGCAGGGATGTACCTACCCATATGCAGGTAATACACTCATACACATAAATAAAATAAATAAATAATTTTTTTAAGTTGTCTTGGGTCTGGGGAGATGACTCCGTGGTTAAGAACACAGGCTGTTCTTGCAGAAGATCCAGATTCGAATTCCAACACCCACATGGCAACTAACAGTCATTCATAACTCCAGTTCCAGGGGATCCAACGCCCTCTTCTGGCCTCCTCGGGCACTGCATGACACAGTGTAGTTACACACATGCAGGCATAACACTCATACACATAAAATATTTTTTTAAATAAAGTTGTCCTTTGACCTCTAGTAGTTATTTCATTTCATAGCAACATAATTAAATTTAATCAAACCTGCTGGAAGTCACATCGTCTAGATCTTGTTTACCTTGGGTTCTGCTCATCAGCAGAGAGACCAGAGGCAGAGGTGCACCTGTACTCTGCTAAACCTGGGACAGTTACTAACACAGAGAGACCTTTCACCTTCAGAACCTCAGAGCACACCCAGGACCCTGCCTGCCTTGAGCTGCCTGCTCTGGCATGAGCCTTGGGTGCCGTGCAACAGGGGAGCTGGTTCTGTTTGAACAGATCACCACGTTCGCTGTAGGCCCATTTCTAGTCTCTCTACAGGGGATTGTAATCATCCGTGAGTTTCCTTGTGGTAATCTTTTTTTTTTTTTAGGTGGAGGGCATTTTTTTGAGACAGGGTCTTCCTGTGTAGCCCCAACTGTCCTGGAACTCACTGTGTAGACCAGGCTAGCCTCAATCTCAAGAGATTCGTCTGCTTCCCTAGTGCTGGAATTAAAGGCGTGTGCTACCATATCCAGCTTGTGTTGGATCTTAAATCCCAGTTCTCTTAGCCTGAAGCAAAGAGTACCAGGAGAGGTTGTAGGCTGGTCTTTTTCACAGTTGTTGCTTTGGAAGAGATCACAAAACAACAAAGCACATGACAGCAACTGCTGAGAAAGCCAGTCACCTCTGACCACACACCTGCAGCTGCTTTCCATCCACACAGTCCTTCCCTTCAGGTTCTTGGTGCTCCTGCCTTTCCTGTTCACAAAGATGAAAAAACAATCCATCAAAGGTGTATGGGGTGAGGAGGGCGGCATAGATGATTCTGGAAAATTTGGCAGTCCCTATGCAGTGTTTGGAGGTATGGCATTGAGTATATCAGTATGTGGGAATAAGGAACAATACCGAGCAATAAAACATCAAGTGTGAACATAAGTATTAACGAAGGGATGGAGACTCACCGGGCATGGTGACACACACCTTCAGTCTCAGCACTCGGGAAGCAGAGGCAGGCAGATCTCTGAATTGAAGGCCAGTCTGGCCTACATTGTGAGTTCCAGACTAGCCAGGTCTACACAGTCATACCCTTTCTCAAACAAATAAACAAAATGGAGACATGTTGTTATTGCTGATCTATAGATTGCAAGGAAGAAACCACATATTAGAATCTCCCAGAGGTTTCTTTAGGACATTAATTCTCAGCAGTGCACAGTTGGGATCGCAGCATCTGGAGATAACTGTAGATTGTCATAGTACAGAACACACCTGGGAACTATCTTGTAAGTAGGCTGCTGACAAGGATGTTATCCCCACAGTAATTTCCAGTTCAGAATGTCTATAGAAATCCTGTTCTAGAGCATAAGAAGATTTGGAAACCTGAAGAGGTTATAGGCTCATTATACTTTATACCAGGGTTAGAAACTCGTGACCAAAAAGAGCAGTGACCATTACATTAGTGAATGAATAGGTTGTGTTTTCATTTCTAAAACTAGAAAAAGATGGAGTCTGTGGTAAGCCAAGAGGAAACTGGAAAATGTAAGCTAAAGTCCTTCAATCACACTTAAAAATAAAATACTTTCTTAGTCAAGTAAAGCCTTTTGACAACTGGGTCTATTTACAAGTTCTCAGTTTGAGCCTCTTTATACTGGCTGAGTTTTTCCCACAGGGTGTATTAGTTTGTATGTAAGAAATGCAATTGAATTAAATGTGTGCAGTCATGTATACATGTATTTATGAAATGCATTTAAAATTGTGTGCAGTCATGCATCCATGTATGTCTGAAATGCATTTGAAATATATGTTTGCGTTTACACATACCTTCACATAAATATGCACAGGAGCACTGTTAGCATAAACCACAGTGCCTGTTTCATTTTTCTCATATTTCTTCCACTCTTTTCCATATGTCTCATTTTTCTGTAGCCACAACTTAGTTGACATATTAACCTTCTATCTCTGTTACCAGCATTCCCTTCACAACTAAGTCTACAACACACCCCACCCTTTCGTAGGTGTGCTTCTTATCCATCACACACAGAGTTCTACGTAGAGTTCCAGCCAAGGCAGACAAAAAGCAGAAGTCAATGTGCAGTCATCAATACCAGTCATGTGGCAGTGTTATTTTCTAACTCACATGTAGATTTACAAATGTGTGTCTTCTGTCAGTAAGTGTCAGGTTGGTATTCTCAGAGCTAACTCTGGCAGTGGTGACATTAGATCAGAAAGGGTGAATTGAAGCAGGGGACCACAACATTCATTTCCTATCTTGCCACAAGCTACCACTAACTCAGCATCTTACAGCGACATTTAGTCCTTATCTCACAGTTCTATAATATAGATGCTGTAGTTGACTCTTGCTGTTTTCTCTTTGTGGATTTTATGAGGCTAAAATCATGTGGCCGTAATCATAGGCTTGGATAAGAATCCACATCCAAGCTCATTGAAAGCATTGACAGAATGCATTTCTTGCACATGTGGGCCTTAGGGTCTCATTCCTTGCTGGCTGTCAACTGGGGCCACCATCAGCCCCCGGAAGCCTTTCTCTGGACCAGTATCTCAGGGCTGGAAGCAGTCTATCAAATCCTTGTTTTCTTAGAATCTCTGCCTTCTTTTCTTCTTTTAAAGGTTCATACAGTTATATTGGGGCAGCTTAATAATTTCCCTATCTGAAGGTTAGCTGAGTAGCAACTTTAATTATATTTCCAAAGTCTTCCTTTAAAATTTAAAAATTTTATTTTTATTTTTTAATATTTTAATTTATTTTTATTTTATGTATTTGAGTGTTTTGCTGCATGTAAATGCATCCATGTCATGCAGTGCCCACGGAGGTCAGAAGAGTGTGTCTGATCCCTAGGAACTGGAGTTAAAAGAGGTTGTGAACCTCCAATGTGCATGCTGGATCCTCTTCAAGAGCAGCAAATGCTTTTTACCCCTAAGCCATCTCTCCAGCCCCCTCAAAATACACTGCCTAGGAGAAATAACTCAAGGACAGTAGTCTTAATAGAAATCCTTAAAAGTTCTGCCTTCCATCCCAGTTAAGATTCTTGTAATAGACCTGGGGAAAAAAACTGCTGGAGGTCTCTTTTAAGGCATAAGTGCTGGAATGGAAGGAGAATGAAGAGAGTTCCTTGTGAGGGACATCTTGACTGCCTGATGAGTGATCGGAAGAAACAGAGAGGTCTGGGGAAACCTACCTAGCAGAGCCTCAGAATGAACCCTGTGTACCCACAGAGGGGAAATCGGCTCAGCAGCATTGATTTCTTGTGGTGGAAGCTCAGCGGGGGTCAGTGTTTTGGAGTAACAGTGTGTCTCTGAAAGCACGTGTGGAATACAGCTGAGCGCAGGATGCTGCACGAGGAGAGGTAGAATCCATACCGCATACCCTCCCACCATCCTACCAGTTTAATTTATAGATGGACTGAACCCAAGAACCTCCAGACTTGCCGACACCCAGCTCAGTGGAGACGGAGGGAGAAGCCTCACATTGACAGTGGAAGTCCTTCAGACCCCTCTCGTCACTCTCCTAGAACACACACAACCGCACTTACTTATGAGGCATTCGGAGGATGGATCCATGTCTTTAAAATATTAAATGTTAGGCTAGAGAGACACAGATCAATAGATAAATAGCTTGTATGAGGACCAAAGTTCATATTCCTCAGAGTCAAATTGGGAAGCAGAGACAGGGGTCCTGGGAGCAAGCTGGCTAGCCTCACTAGCAAAATGGGAAAGCTGTGGGATCAGCGAGAGAGCCTATTTCAGTAATAAAGTGGAGAGTGATCAAAGCAGACACCTGACATCAACTCTTGACTGCCACATGCACATGCATACACACACCACACACAAGCGAGAAAAAAAAAAAAAAAAAGATGTAGGTACTAAATTTTGGGATTCTCCCCAGAGCAGCTAGGTCTCCAGGCCTCATCCAGGTTGTCTTGCAGCTTCCTTCCAGGTAGCTCAGTCTAGGTTGAGACAGTAGCCATTTAATTGGTTCCTGAGTGAGTTCCATTTCTCAGAGGTGCAGCCTGATTTACTGGCAGCCTTGTTGTATTTGATCGACCTAAGCAGGTCAGCATCCTAGAGACAGGATTATGTCCATCCCTGTGGGCCACTTTCCAATGCATACACTTCCCTTCTGTCAGAAATTTCCATTACCTGCTCCCTTCCCTGTCCGGGAGATGGTTCAGTAGACAGCATTCTTTCTTCCCTGTTTGCCAAAATTGAGATTTACAGGAATCCTTTTGGGAGCTGGCATACTGCATGAATATCCTAGCAAACTCCATTGGAAAACAAAATATTTGCATCTTGACACTGTTTCAAAAGGTGTCAACTCTCTACTTCAATCTGTTTTTTTGTAGTTTCCAAAGATTAATGCTTGAACTTTGTATTTGAAAGCAAGAGGTTATTTTTGGTTCCTATATCTCCAAGTAGATGTCTCAGCATCTTTGAAACTTACTGAATTAAGAAAGCTCTTACACATTGTCTGATACCTGAGGCAAGCCTTAATATCCCATTGCCCTGCAAAACTAAGTCTGGAGTTCGTTTAGTGCCTTCAGAAATCCTATAGCAAAATGCTTTTGTTAGGAATTAAGTGGTTGAGGAAGTAAAGGGCTCGGAAGGAAGTTTAGGAACTAAAAGGGCAAATTAAAGGTTTACTCACTGTGTATCAACTTCAGTTTCGCTTTTGGAAGCACACACAAGTAGTAATGCAAACAAAATGTGTGCCTACATAAACTGTCTCAAGAGAAATGCAAGTTACAGCTATAAAGAGACAGCCATTAGCAGAGTTGGTTGGTTGGTTTCTGTGTTTCTAACAAGTCTTCCTCTAGCCCAAGCTGGTCTTCAGCTCTGCTTCCCAAGTGCTAAGATTAAGACCTGTACCACTATAACAAGATAACAGATCTCTCTCCCCCCCCCCTCTACATATATATGTGTGTGTGTGTGTGTGTGTGTGTGTGTGTGTGTGTACACATGCTGTACTGTAGCACCACGCCACACATGTGAAGATCAGAGGACAGCCTCAGGTGCCGATCCTCCCTATCCATCTTATCTGAGGCAGGATCTCTTGCTCACAGGCAGGGTCTCTTGCTCACTGCTGTGTACTCCAGGCCAGCTGGCCCTTGAGCTTCAAGGATTCTCCTCTCTGTCTCTCATCTCCTTGTAGAAGAGCTGGGATTAACGACATGTGTGCTACTGTGCACGGCTTTGTGTGGGTTCTGAAGATCTGAACTCGGGTCCTTATGCTTGCTTTATCCATCAAGTCATCTCCCAGCCCCCACCCCCTTTTAATGACATGATTGTGCTAGTGAAAATGTGAGGGTATTCTTACTCATTGCTGGTGGAGATGTGTATTGCGGTACTTGAGAGAACAGTTTGTCAGAATCTACCTACACTTAGAGCTATGACTTTTAACTCAGGGATTCTAGCTCTGGGGATTTAGTGTGTGTGTTTACTCAATGTGTAAAAATTATAGTAAGTATCCATGTATATTATAGCATTGTGATAGCAAAGGTTGGAGACAATCCAGTGGCCCATTAACTGAAGATTCCATAGATAGATTAGTTCATAGTTTATCTGCATAGTGGAAAATATGGAAACATTAAAAAGAATACAGTGAAACAGGAAGATGTCTGATGCAAGATGTGCTGTGCAAGCATAAGACCTGAGTTCAAGTCCCTAGCACCCATTTAAAAAATAAATTGGATGTGAAGAAATTCATGTAGAATTTTTAAAATGTACAATAGATATGAACTAGCCGAGAAACTGGGCCATGCTAATTAGAAAGAATTGGGTAATTGCATTTCACCTACTTAAATTCCCCAGCCACCTTTAATTGAATTACTTTCTTCTTCCAAGCCCTAAACCATTTGTGTTATTGATAGTGTTTTGTGAGAAGGGTCTGATTCCCACATCAAGAGGGCTTTGTTCCCACAGAAGACTCCATAAACCTAAGGGCTGATGCTAATAGTAGCTATGTTGGGATTAGAGAAAATCCGGTTGAACTCCATTAACTAAGAAGAATCATTTTACACAAAACACCAACACAGTATGATAGCTGATTTGAGGCGATTTTCAGGAACCGTGAAGAGGTGAAGGGAGGTGAGACACTGGGAAAGTTTCCGTGCAGCTTAATAGCAGTTCCCCCAGGCTGTCAGTTCTACATCCATTCGATCAGTTTTTATTCACACATCCTTTCTTTTCTTCCTCCAATTTTTGAAAATCCATCTGTTCTACTTTCCTTTCTTGCTGTGATAAAGCACTCTTACCAAAAGCAACTGAGAAGAGAAAGGGTCTTTTTGACCTACATTTCCAGAGCACGATCCATGATTGAAGGAAGTCAGGCCGGAACCTGGAGGTAGGAGCCAAGGAGGGACGTTGCTTGCTGGCTTGCTCTCTGGCTTGCTCAGGCTCATGTTCAGCTTGCCTTCTTACATGTCCCAGGACCACCTTCCCAGGGAACGGTACCTCCCACAGTGGGCTAGTCCTCTCCTCTCTCAGTTAACAGTCAAGACAATCCCCCACAGACATACCCATGGGCCTATCTGATCTAGACAGTTCTTTAGTCCAGGCTTTCCTCTCAGATGACTCTAGGCTCTGTCAAGTTGACAGAGCTAACTAGGAGGACACCACCCAAACAATAGTCAACAACTCTTGAATCTCTTAGGGAAGTGAATTTTGAGAAAACTGATTTGGAACAAAAGGATGTTTCCCACATGACAGACACCATGAAGGACAAACATGATTTTCTGACATCCCTGTCAGCATAGAGAATAGAGCTGGATCTTGCTTTTGCTCCAGTTGGTTTTGTGAGGAGCACTGTGAACAGAGAGTACAGAAACTTGCTGGGGGATGTAGCTCTGTGGTAGAGTGCATGATTGACGTGCATGATCAGCATGCATGAAGTTTAGGTTCAATCTCAATACTGACAAAAAAAGAATCCAGCAACCATCAAGTTGAGTTGTACTGTCAGGTAATTGTGGGCAGATGAGATGGCTCTGCAGGTAAAGGTACTTTCTATAAAGCCTGATGACCTGAGTTCAATTCCCAGAAATTTACATGGTAGGAAGAGAAAACTAGCTCTGGCAAGTTGTCCTCTAACCTTCATGTACAAGCATGCATACACACATACACACACACACATGCACACACACACACAAATTAATGTAATTTTAAAATTTTAAATGTAAATGTTTTATTAGCATCTATTAATTATATATTATAATAGGTTGTTATGGTGTTTTCATGTACATATATTTTTAGTCCATTATATTCACACCCATCATCCTCTTTCTCACTCCCATTGATCCCCTTCCCTTTCCCAACTAGTCTCCCCTCTACTTTCATGTTTTGTGTATGTGTCTGAAACCCAATGAGTTTGCTTAAGATTACTTACAAGAACATGAATGAAGGGTTACTTACAGGAGTATAGTACCTTACCAGTGCCTACACTGCTGGAGAAAATGTCTCTCCCTCCCCATTAACTGTTACATGAGAAAAAAAAAATTACTCACTGTGTAATTGTTCTAGATACATCACCAAAGAAGATGTGGCCATGGCCTCCATGAACAAAGTAAAGAGCGACAGGGGCCACATCCGTCTGATCACCAAGGAGTCTAGACCACGGGACCCTTCTACCAAGTAAGGACACTGCTTTAAACGTATGTATTGATTTCTGTAATAATATCTCCATTGTGTGGTCACTTTGGAGGCCACAAAGAGATTTCATATCTCATGCCTTTTGGCAACCCCATGACGCCTATAAACTCATCAACTTAGAAATGAGGAAGACCCAAGGTTAGGTGGAGAGGACAGGAGACCCAAGCTCAGCCCTGAACTTTGTCCCCAGGCCTGTTTCGGGGGCAAAGTAGTTGTCATGTGCCACTGCCCAACCTTTCAGCACAATTGCATGGTGGCCCTTTTCCTGTGTTCCTAACCCAGTGAGCATGGGTCCTTTCATGTTTTATTTCTAATACTAAGCAAAGCTTGCCTAGTGGAGCGTGATACGTAGCCTGCCTCTCTACTGAGTCCTGCCACTCTGGCTGTGGCCAGTCCCTGTGGCCTAGGAGGTGGTGAAGAAGTCATCTCAGGTGGTGTCCGATCCAGTGTGGGTGCCGAGCAGCATGTGGCCAGCCCGGAGGGTTTGCAGTGGCCTGAGAAGCAGTTCTTACCTCACTTTGGCTTCTTCTGATATTTGAAGGTCTGATTTTTTGATGGGGAGGTGCCCGAGTTGTGTCAAATGAATTTTGTAACACGACTCTTCTTTACTTGGCATGGACTGTCAGTTGCTGAGCATGGCTATTTTGTCTCCACACTGAACCACCAGGTCTGTGGCCCCACTGTTTATTGTTTATCCATACAGAGATGAAGACAGCCTCTCTACCGAGCAATGGCTCAGTGTTCATTGCTTAACTGTTCAGTGTTTTGTTCAACTGTAGGCCTGATGGAGCCTGTGTCCCATCTCTGAATCCCTGCCCGACACAAGTCGATCTTGCAGCGAAGCCGTGCCCATCTAAAGGCTATGTTCAAGCCGTGGATAAGGAAGGAAGGCCGCTCTGCCTTCGCTGCCAGCATCCCACCTGCCAGCCTGCGCAGGGCAGGAAAGACAACGCCTGGGACTCGCGGTTCTGCTCCTTGCAGTGTCAGGAGGAATTCTGGATTCGCTCCAGTAACACTTACCTGAGAGCACAAGTGTTTGAAACAGAACACGGTGTGTGTCAGCTGTGCAGTGTGAACGCACAGGAACTCTTTCTGAGTGTAAGGGATGCCCCTAAAAGTCAGAGGAAGAAACTTCTAGATGCCACCTGGACTTCAAAGCTCCCATTAGAACAGGTGAGTCACCACCAGGAGACCATCCTTGCACTTGGTGGCGAATGTTGACTGACTTTATATTTTCGCTTCGAACATGAAAATCTTCAAATCTGTATACAGAGGTAGGGAGAATAATGGACCTACGTGCCCATCCCGCGCCAGTCACCGGATTTGCCAGTGGCTTCCGTCTACCTTTACCTCACATCATTCGGTCAGCTCCTTCTCTTCATGTGTCTCATGGCCTCCCTCTCTTCCTCCCTCCTTTCTTCCCTCCCTTCTTCTCTCTCTCCCCATCTCCCCTCTCAGTCTTTCTCTTCATCTTCTCACTCTCTTCAATTCTCTCTCCTTCCTCTGCCATTTCTTCTTTTCCTCCCTGCCTTCTCCCCTCTTTCTTTTAAATAGAATCTCACTACAAGTTATCACCAACACAACCATAGTTCTTTGATGATTGTAATAAGTACATGTCTGAATTCCAAGATTGTCTCAGAAATAGCATTCAAAGTTTATCCGTTAGAGTTAGGGTCAGAATATGACATATCTTGGCTCCGGCTGCAGTGCCCTTTGTGCTCGGTTTACTCTCAAGCACCTCCTCCCCTTTATATGCCATTGACTGTGGAAGAACCTAAATGGTTTACCTGCGGGATTTCCCTCATTCTGGATGCCACACTGTATCCACACGGTGCTGTTGACATGTTCTAGGCTGATACCTTCCTCCATAGCGATTATAAGGTCTATAGGCTTGAGTAGATTCTGATTCCATTATTTTAGGAAAAGACTTTAAGAGGTGCTATATTGATTGCATGCAGAGGTGCCTCTGCTCCCATGATGTTAGAAATGCAGTTTACAATAAAATGGCAGTTCTGTGTGTGTGTGTGTGTGTGTGTGTGTGTGTGTGTGTGTGTGTGTTCCTGCATGCCTATCCTCATTCCATTGTAAAATACTTTTTTGAGACAGGATCTCCCTGTAGCCCTAGCTGGCCTGGAACTCACTGTATAGATCAGGCTGACCTTGAACTTGCAGAGATCCACCTGCCTCTGCCTCCTGAATGCACATATTGAAGGCATGGTCCATAAAATATAATTTTAGCAAAACAACTTATGGCAAAGTATTATTCATAACACATTATCATCAATATTCACTTAATTTTCCAAAATTCAGTTGAATTTCTGATCTTGTTATTGGAACTAACCTGAATTTCAAACTAACGCAAAATAGCTTGCTAGTCATTTCTAAGAGACGAATTACTGTATCTCAGAGTTTCTGAGAGTCCTTTGATTTAACTGGTGAGCAACATACTGTCCCCTCAGAGGAGGATCTGCCAAGCTCCAACACTGTCTGCTGCCTGGATGTGCAGGTCCTGGAGATGCACATATAAATGTACCACATGCATGCAATGCCAGCAGAGGCCAGAAGACAGCATAGGATCTCCTGGACCTGGAGTTATAGATGGCTGTTAGCTGCTGTGTGGGTACTGGGAACTGAACGTGGGTCCTCTGGAAGAGCAGTAAGTGCTCTTAACTACAGAGCCACGTCTCCAGCTCCTTGTAAGGTACTTTTAAAGAAAGTCCATAAGACCCCAGTATGCACCAATGACCCGACTAATAATGCTGACCCCTGAAGCTCCCAGGCAAGCTGAACCGTGTCCCACTGACCTTTATCACTGACTACCTTACTTTCCTTCTGTACTGAACTAATAAACTTCTGTTAAATGATACATACTGAGACTGCAGTTTGAGAAGTAATTACAAATGTCAGTCTAAATAGCATATTCTTAGGGAAAAAAATCTATTTGATTCTGCCTTTAAAATATTTTTGATCTATTTTTATTTTATGTGTATGAGTAGCCTACATGTATGTAAGTGCACCCATGTTGTGCAGTGTCCATGAAGGGCAGGAGAGGGTGTCATATACCCTGGAACTGGAGTTACAGACAGTTTTCAGTCATCATGTGGGTGCTGGGATTTGAACCCAGGTCTTCTGCAAGAGCAGCCAGTGTTCTTAACTGCTGAGCCATCTCTCCAGCCCTGGGTTCTGCCTTTTGCAACCAATTCTTTCTTTCTGAGAAGCTTTAACTGACAAACTCAATGGTTCAGAAGGTATGTCCTTAGTTTATCCTGGTAGATGTGTAGCAGATCCCTTGGGATCAGTTCTCAATGTCTAAAATTTGTCTCTCTTCAGTCTGAGCCTAGCACTGTATTTCACATATATGTGAAATAAAAATAATTTTTAAAGTGCCTTACATATGAAATAAAAATAAATAATTTTTAAAGTACCTTATAAAAAACCTGTTTTACCAGCACCATTTATTGAATAAGCTGTCTTTTTTTTAGTGTATGTCTTTGACACCTTTGTCAAAAATTAGATGTTCATAATTTGTGTTTACAGATCATGTTTTATGCCAGCACCATGCTGTCTTTATCATTATGGCTCTTTAGTATAGTTTGAAGTCAGGTAAAATACGATGCCTCCAGCTCTGTTTTTTCTACTTAGTACTGAAATAATAGCAAGTTCCCACAGCCAGCACTCATGAACTTAATTATGATTCCTTTCTTGTCCAAGACCAGTAAAATAAAAACAAGTATCACACTAACCTCTGTGGTGTTTAAACAGTTGTAGGGCCATAGTGCATGTTGGCTTACTATTGCAAGTAAAGTGTAAAATATATATAAAATATACAGTGTGGGACATTGCTGGCTAAGCGTGGGAGTAGACTGGCCTACATACTGGATATTTTAAGTGAATATCTTTGTTGATTCCAAATCTGCAGGGTACAGAGGTTTATGGTAGAAACTTCATTCCAGTACATGGAACTTGAAGTTCTCCAGAGAATAGCAAAAACAGTTCGATGTAAAGCTGGGGAAATGGCTCCTTTGGTAGATTGCTTGCCTGGCATGCATGAAGCTCTGGGTTCCATCCCCAACGCTGCAAAATCAGCGTCGTGGTGGCTCATGCCTATAATCCCAGCACTTAAGAGGGGGAGGTAGGAGGATTAGAGTTCAGGGTCACCCTTGGATGCACAGGGAGTTTGATATCAGCCTCCGCAACATGAGACCATGTCTCAAAAGAAAACTGGATAATAGCTTTTAGTGTTCACAATAACAAATGCATTTAGGTCAACAATGAAGGGCTCTCTTTAATCATTAAGATTGGGAAGCTTTAAGTCTATTTTGTTGTGGTGGTTTTTTTCTCACTTTTGGCCTCATGAATATATAAAGTAACCCAAAGGTACAAAAAACAATGAATTTCCCTCAATCTGTCAGAAACCTTGGTATTTTATACTTGCATATACACTTTTCAAAATGTGTTAGGTACAGGGGGAAAAATAATCCTCTTTTTCAGATACACATTTTATTGCTTTAAAATTGCTAACCTAGAGGGTTTTTTTTTTAATCACAACAAAAGCTATAAAAAGTCATCCTAATGTGTTTCTCTCTGTGATTTTGCTGTATAAACCAATTGCACAGTGCAGAGCCCACGTTTTCATACAGTGAGTCTGGAAAACTGCTGATCTTGTGTTCTCTCTGCAGCTAAATGAGATGATAAGAAGCCCAGGAGAAGGCCACTTCTGGCAGGTGGATCACATCAAGCCAGTGTATGAGGGAGGCGGGCAGTGCTCCCTGGACAACCTGCAGACTCTCTGCACTGTGTGCCACAGAGAGGTCAGTAATGCTCACACACGTGTGGCTCTAACCTGAGCAACCCTGAGTAGAAGCATGCACATGGGCATGGAAGACTGTGGGTGTGTGTGCAGCCTGACCTAGGAGCACAAACACATTGTATTTCTTTCATCACAAACACTTGCTTTTGTCTCAGGCTGTGTAGAAGTTCTTAGTCACAGATGCAGATGCTGCTTCCCTCCTTAATTCATGGTGTGCACTGGGAACGTGGCTTAGTTGGTAGAGCACCTACTTGGCAAGCACAAAGCCCTGGGTTCCATCCCAGCACTGCATATATTGGGTATGATAGTGCATGCCTATAATCCCAGCACTTGGGAAGCAATAGGAAGCAGGAGGATCCAGAATTCAAGGTCAGCCTCACCTACACAGTGAGTTCAAGACCAGTCTGGGATACAGGAGACTTTGTCTCAAGGGGGAAAAAAAGATAAAGAAATAGTCAAAGAGAATTCAGGCATTTCTGTATTTTTTTCAGATTCTCATGAAAAATTTTATTTGTAGGCTTAATAGAAAAATCCAATTCTGTCCATTTTATTTTCTACATTGCCCTATATGCTAAGTTGGGAATGAATTCTGGACAAACCTTTCACCCACTGCACTCTGGGAATTCCAAGGTGCCTTATGAGTGCCCACTTGGATAAGAAGAGTCATAGATTTCCCTAGTTCCCAAACAAAGGATTTGTGGTCTTCCTGGGTAGAGACACATCCCCACAGTAGTATGTTTTCTCCTAATTGAGTCCTGTGAACCCAGATCTCAGGACACTTGCCAGAGCCTCAAGACACTCTGTCTGTGGCTTGGAGCACCTGCTATGGGCCACACACTAGGTGTATGGATAATGTCAATTTTTCCAAACAAAAAAATGCAAAGTCTTTGAACTTCTGTAGCCTTTGCTTTTCCACTAACGTGTTTGTCAACTTGTAGAGAACTGCCCGACAAGCCAAGGAAAGAAGTCAGATGAGAAGACATTTGCTAGCGTCAAAGCACGGATCTGACATCACACGGTTTTTAGTAAAGAAGTAGCCGTACATGCATGGCTATCAGAAGGCTCACAGGGGAAGGGTTTAACTGTTTCTTTTCATGTTTATTTAGTATTCTAAGAGTGAAAACTTTTAGAACATGAATCAAGAACTGAACTTCAGGTTTTGTACTAAGTTCTTTTTTGAAAATACTTAACTGAAGCCGAGGCATGAAACACGCCTGTGGTCTGCTGACTTCATGCAGATTGTCAATTATGTTCAGAAAGATTTTGCTAAGCTCTCATTTGCCCTCAGGCACCTTAATCACTGCATCATGCGTAGATAATATCTGATAACCATGTTCTCAATCACCTCACCAGTGCTTCTGGATTAGTATTGATTCTGGACTGCCATGGTATAATTGGAACATTCCACAACAATAAAGGAAATTTTGGAGATAAATTTTCATTACTTGGGAATTTCTGTACAAGAGAGACCTATTTCATTAAATGCCTCCAAAATAGGCTTTTGTATATGTTTGGGGCTGTTGCCTTGCTTTATTTCTGAGCCAGTCATCTTTACTGAATGTAATGGATAATTCGGGAATAAACTAATTATTACCATGGTATCTGCGTATAGTTAGTTTGATCTGACAGATCGTGAGAGTAAATAACCATGTAAAGTATGTGCCACATGAGCCTCGTGTTTCGGTTTTCTGCTTGTTTGCTTTTGGAGTTTTCGTTTTTATTTGTAATGTATAAAACAGGGCTAACTGTCAAAACAGCCTTTATCTCCTGTTTCTTCGTTTTTGTTTTTACAATCCTGGTTTATTAAAGTAGATTTCTGCTATCTCTTTTTTAAAAAATGAGTGATGTCGGGGTTGGGGAGACATATCACTCAGTAAAATGTTTGCTGCACAAGCATGAGAACCTGAGTTTGCTCCCCAGAATTCATGTAAAAGCTGGGTGTGGTGGCTCAGCTGTAACCCCAGCACTAAGTAGGCAGAAACAGGAGGATCTGTGAGGCTTCCTGGCCAATCTGCCTGTCTAATCGATGAGCTTCAGGTTTAGGGAGGGACCCTGTCCCAAACAACAACGTGGAGAGCAGTAGAGGAAGACACCTAATTCTGACCTTTGGCCTCCACATGCACATGCAGATGCCTCTGTGAACCAAAGACTGATGATAATAAAATACGCTTTAGAAAAACACAGCCAGTTAATTAAGTACACTTACAATGGTTACATGAAAATGTAATTACAGTTAAAAAATAATAATCAAACAAAGAAGCCAATCCTCGCGAATGTCAGGAAGAGTCAGAACGACATAAAATGCAAGTTCAAGGAAGAGTTACAGCCCCAAAGTTGTCTATATGTAGATACCATTGGGATGGAAACCTCATTAGTTTAAGCATTTTCCAATTTTAATTAGTAGCTAGCATTTCACACCTTATTTTTAGAAGGCGTACACCATCGTGAACTTGCTTTCCAGAGTTGTCATTAAGTCACTAGCCATTTCATTGCCAGAGCTCAGACAGCGCTGTGTCTCTTGTAAATGAGGCCAGACTCTCTCGGGCCTTGTTTCGGCTTTGCAAGCCCGGCTCTTTGCAGTTTTCTACCTCATTTCCAGAGTAACCTAGCAATTGTCATGGTTGAGAGGCGAGAAGCCCACAGCCCAGCTCACTGCTCTTCTCTTCCAGCTTGAGGTGTTTGCAAGCAGGTACAAGTGGGTCGCACCGGAGTGGAGCTTGCTCTTTAGCTCACACTGAAGTGGGAATTCTGATTCTCAGATGAAAGGTTTGAGGTGAAATGATCCATGGAGATGGGGTCTTAGAAATGATCATCTGCCATGCAGGTCACTGACTGGCTTATCACTAGCCCTCCTTGGCTCAATATGGCTCAGAAGTGTCCTGCCCTTCTGGTTTGTTCTGCTTTACTTGTGGGGCACATTGAGGTGAATGGTTCAGAAACTGAAAATAAAGATAGAATGACTGGTCTAATAAGCACGGTCTCAGGGCTGTCATAGGGAGACTGTTTCTTTCTCACTCTGAAGAAGATTTGGGCCTGTGTGAATTCTCACTGGAGGGAGCCCCAGGATATGTAGGACTGGCTCTGTGATAGAGCACTGGCATAGAATACAAGTTCAATCCTCAGCACTGTAGGACGGGATTAAAAGAGCATTTGTGTTTTGGGGTGGGGATGGGGCTCAGTTGGTAGTTTGCCTGCCTTGCAGGAGGCCCTGGGTTCCATTCCCAGCACTGCATAAACCAGGCATGGTGGCTCATGCCTGTAATCCCAGCACTCAAGAAGTGGAGCCTGGCAGGAAGATGAGGAGCTGAAGGCCATCCTTGATTACATAGTGATTCTGAGGCCAGCGGGTGACACAAAAAAGAAAAAAGGAAAAAGAAGGCACTAAGCAAGCAAACAGATAAAAACAAAGGGAGGACCTGAGAGAGGACAGAAAAGCGTTTTGCAGAGGAAGTACAGAGTCAGGGACGGAGACACTTGCTACCCTAGGAACAGTTGGGATGAAACCAAGCCCTCAGGGACCTACAAAGACTGTGAAGAAGGATAGGCTCAGCTCTAAAGAGATTAAAGAATTATGGGAATGGAACTGGGCGTGGTAAATGGGAGTGAAGCAGTTCACAGTGTGAACAGGATAAGGCTGTGCCACGCTCAGAGAGCCAGTGTGCAATTACAGCCCATGTTGGGGTGTTGTGGACTTCTGAGCAAGGTGCTGTCAAACTAAGCCGTACAAACCCAAAGTCAGGCCCTCCTGTTTCCATCTTTGAGTGACATTGTCTCAGTCTCTATAAAAGTCACACACCTTTTATTCCAAGGCAGGCAGATCTCTGTCTGTGAGTCTGAAGCCAGCCTGGTCTACATAGTGAGTTCCAGGCCAGCCAAGACTTCATAGTGAGACCTTGTCTCAACAAAACCAAAACCAAGCCTCCCACTCAGGAGTTAATCACTGGAAATGAATTTCTCAAGGAGATTTTCTTGTAACAAGGGAATACCCTCCTACATTCTCTTCACTGTGGATGGGGAAAGGATTTTTCTGCCCACACATCTCCCTAATAAATCAGATCTCTTCAAGTCATTGAATGAACACATTTAAAATATAGTTGCTTTGGAAATAAAAGCATGGAGCACTTTAAATGATGTGTGAAAGAAGCCAGCACTCTGGGTAAAAAGATTCCTTTTTCCTTCTTGAGTACAGAATCATGGAAATCAACAGTCAAAAACAGACTGTGGAAATAACATCTCATCTGCTGCTGCATTATTCGCTTGTCTCTCATTTTCCACCTTTCATTCTTTTGAACTGGAAAATTGCAGCCCCCTCGTCTGTGTGCCAGTCTGTTTGAATATCCAGCCACCAGGAAGACGCCCTGTGAGTCCCGTGCTGACTGCTGTTTGCTGATGAGGGTCTTGCTCTTACCATCAAGAAATGTCACTGTCGCCCAAACTGAAGTCTGGACTCAGCCACCCACTTCTCTGCCTTAACTGTTTCTCTCACCGACTGCTTCCTAGAAGCTGACCTTTGAGATACCTTAAAAATAACACTGTGGGGAAAAAAAAAAAATCTTGGTAGGGCTCAAATGATTCAGTGGGTAAAAGGGCTTGATTACAAGCATGAGGACTCAGCTCCCCAGCGCTCTCATAAAGCCTGGTGCTATAGCATATTCCCTGACCTGTCCCAGGGGCTTATGTCTTAGCAGCATCAAATGAGGTTGTTTTAAAGGTACAGGTGAAAGTTCCTTGCTGCTGTTCTTGTTTTAGAAACTGCTGTGTTGATCTAAGTGGGGTCATTAGAATCCCCTCTCACTCAGACTGGGAACCAGATGAGGGGTGAGACCTAAGGATCAGGTCAAGTTCAAGGTGTTTGAGGCCAGTGTGGGACATATGAGACACTCTCAAAGAAGGACCTGGAGCGATGGCTCAGTGGCGAAAGTGCTTGTCGTGCAGGTGTGAGGACCAGTTTGCATCCCTGGAAGCCCATGTAAAATGCCAGCTGGGTGTGGAAGCCCACCTCTAATTCAGCCCCAGAAGTGGGGACGGGGCTCCCTAGAGCAGCTGGCTAGCACGGCTAGCAGCCTCTCAGCCAGCTCCAGTTTGAGAGGCCCTGCCCTAATGAATAAGGTGCAAGAGTGATCAAGGATGATCCCTGACATCAACCGTGGGCCTCCACTTCTACCCATACATGCAAGAACATGAATACACACATGCATGCAAAGTAGTTTTCAGTCACATCTTTCCTTATACACAGACCACTCCTTACCAGAACAGTTTCCCTTGCTTGTATGCAATGGAGTTCTACATATGCACATGGTACTGTTAGACCATGCTCTCTGTGGGAGGCTCTGGGTTTGGACTGAGCGCCTGACCTGTAGCCTGTTAGCTGATTAAGCTATGAAACATGGGCCAGTTGAGCTGTTGGCCCAGCTGTGACCAATTAAGCTGCTTTCTGGCCCATGCTCTCTGAGCACGTTGGTTACAGGGCTCAGAACGTGCTCTGCGAGCTGCTGGATTCACTGGTGGTTTTGTTTTGTTCCGACTCTACTAGGTTTAACTGGTCTAGAATTTCCCCTCTTGACAGTTTTGGCATCATCACCAGGTTCTAGAGCAGAGGTGAAATGAACCTCAGGAGCAATGGGGTCATAGATGAGGTGAACCCCAGGAGTGTCTGGTCATAGGTATGGGCACCTCCAGGCCCAGGTTGTCTTGCTTATCTGGGAAGCACGGGTAAGTGCTTGTATGGCCTCAGTTTTTGCTTTGAGAAAACATCTGGGTCTGGATCAGGCAGAAATCAAACTGGGTGTAGGAATAGTCTTGGGTATCTGTCTGATGGGGTTAGACCAAAAAAAAAAAAAAGAAGAAGAAGAAAGAAGAAAGAAGAAGAAGAAGATTATTCAATAGCAAGGCTTCTAGATGGCAGAGAATCATGGTATGAGCTGCATCTGGGGAGCTGAGAATCCACCTACATCCAAGCTTAGCTTATGCTGCCAGAAAACAACCGTCAAAAACAGACTGTGGAAATAACATCTCATCTGCTGCTGCATTATTCGCTGCATTATTCGCAGAACTGCGGTGCTAAGAAGGCTACTTTGTGCTGTGAGTAGGCATGTGAGCTTGAGGGGTTGGGAGGGGAGGTTGTGATAACTCTCCAGAACTTAAAACACCCCCCACCCCATTGAGAACACCTAGTTTCCTGTATGCGAATTCCCAAAAAACAGGCTGGGGATGGAGTTGGTAGAGTACTAGTCTGGCAGACATGAAGCCCTGAGTTCAATCTCCAACACTGCATAAACTGGGTATGGCTGTCCACAGACATTCAAGATCATCCTCAGTTCCATAGTAAGTTCAAAGCCAGCCTGGACTACATGAAACTCTGTCTATATATATATATTTATATATAATAATGTTATACAGAACCTGTACTTGGTTTGCTGAAATGGGTAAACCTTACCTGCAATGATTTGGAATGACAGTGAAGGCAGACATTGAACAAATTTGTTCAGAGTACAATGGGATGACTTAAATTGACATACACAGGCTTTTGTAATCTGAATGGGTTAAAAGCTTAATCACCATTATGCCTCAGAATCCTAAACCAGCCAAGCACAGTGGTACATGGTGAGACAGGATTGCTTGAGGCCAGAAGTTTGGAACAAGCCTAATAAGACCCTGCCTCCCAATGAATTAAAACTCTGAAGCTTAGAATCCTTACAAAGCTGTCTTACAACAGCTTGCATATGAACCAAGTTGTTGCTTTTGCTAACTGGGCTGGAAAGCTGCCTGTTTCTGATATTTTGGGCCCTATTTCTGGTTTCACCTGTGGAGATTTCTCCACCTGAAAGGCAGATGCAGTCTCTGCAAACCTTTGTTTTGAGCAAAAACAAGGCTCAGATTGGTAACACACCTGCCTTTGACTGTCTTAACTATGTTTCCTGACTACACTGTGATGTCATCCTGACAACAGTGGGTTTGGGGACTGAGATATCACTTAGACGAAAGGGTGAGTGTCCTTTGACTCAACATCCTTCTTGCACCCTGAGTCGGAACCATGGTGAGCGGCTGAGGAAAATGTTCTTGCAGTAAATGGTTTTTGATAAGAGATAAGTGGGTCCCTAGGACAAGATGATGGGGATTGGGGTGTGGGGACAACCTCTCCCATGAGCATAGTTATCTTGACAGGACCAACCGCAGCCAGGTCCTTCAGAAGTAAATGCAAAAAAAAAAGCAGAGCCCTGGGGTTGGGTGTGTTCTGAATATATTCAGTCTAAAGCAGGCTTGTCACCTACAAAGTTCAGACTAGAACTGTATAGTCGAGTTACCAAAGGAAAAAAATTGTAATGTTTTAAGTTTAGAATTTTGTGTTGGGCTAAATTTATAACAACCAGTAATTGGTACATTAACACAATATATTCTGATATTGTAGTTCATGAGTTCCATTAATGCCTTGTGTGTGTATCTGTGTGTAAGAAGGGAGAGAGAGAGAGAGAGAGAGAGAGAGAGAGAGAGAGAGAGAGATCAACCCAGGATCTCATACATGCTACACCCACAGCTCAGTGACTAACTTTCTTAACCATCAATTTAAGTGAATGTAAATGGATGGAAAGTTATAGATGAGCATTCCATAGTTGGGGATTCTTTCAATATTCTTTCAAGTTATTGTTTGTTCCAGTGAGGAAGTCACTTTTCAGTAAGTTGAGGTATTTATACATTTATACATTAGAGCATAGATGTGATTCCTACCAAAGGATTATTTTTCTCATTTCCTGTTGATTCAGACAGGCTGCTAGAACCTGATCTAAGGAAAAACCATCCAGCTTTCACGGAAGAAATGTGGCCTGGGTCCTGACTGAAATACTGAGCAATGCTGTAAATTGAAATTGACAATCTCTGAATCATGGTTTTGTTTTGAGGCAGGGTTTCTCTGTAGCCCCAGGTGGAACTCATTATGTAGACCAGGTTGGCCTAGACCTTAGAGACCCTCTGCCTCCTGAGTGCTGGGATTGGAGGTGTGTGCTACTTGGATGTCACTGTGTGGGAGTCAGGGATCTCCTGACAAGAACAGATGCAGCCCCTTCCCTCACCGAGTCTCCTAGAAGCATGTGATTACGCACTGTAAGGACTCATAGCAGTTGAGCTAAGTGCTGTGGAGTTTCCTTGGAAAACCCATGTCGCTCTGCCGTGTGCCAGTGGCTGGCTGGAATTCCTCGGGCGTTCTTGTTCTGGTTTTGTTGTTTGTTTCTGGGTTTTTGAGACAATTTTGTTGTATAGTCTAGACTGCTCTGGTACTATATAGCCCAGACTGGTTTCCAACTCACAACAATCCTCCTGCCTCAGCCTCCCAAGTGCTGGGAATATCAGTTATTTCTCTATAGCACTGACTGAATGTATTGCTGAGTGGAGTCCACAGTCTACTGTGGTTCTGAGAGTTGCCAACTCTGCAATTTAATTTTGTTTTTCTAAACAAATTAGTTGGAGGAATTTTCTCTTTTTATAATTATTTTTATGCGTGTGAGTGTATTGGCTGCATGTATGCAAGTGCACCTGGAAGTCAGAAGAGGGCATTGGACCCCCTGGAACTGGAGTTACAGATGGTTGTTACACATCATGTGGCTGCTGGGAATTGGAATCACGTCCTCCGTAAAAGCAGCTCCAGAATTTTCTTTTAACATTGCCAAGCAACTTCATGTTGGCAATAGCCTATAGATCAAGTCTGATGGCACAGCACCTCCACAGCGTGCTGCCTCTGGTGTTAGGGTTGTAATTCCCTGTTGATTGTTGCTCTATGGATGTCATCCTTTCTATGGTCAAAAGGCATCAAGGTTTTCTGTGTGGACTTTGTAATGTGGCTGTGAACATTTCTGCTTTCCATAACACAGTGGCTCTCAGTCTAGGGCTGCCTTACCCTGAGCCCCCTGCTCAAGTCTGTGTGGCCAAAAAAACCTGTATTTCCTTATTTTATGTGTGTACTTATTAGTGTGAGTGTGCACAAGTGTGCACGTGTGTGGAGGCTAGAGGACAACACTGGGTGTCTTTCTCAATACTCTCCTTTTTTGTTGCTTTTTAAAGATAGGGTCTATGTAGCCGTGGCTACTCTGGAACTCCCTACATAGACCAGGCTGGCCTCAAACTCATACAGATTTACCTGATTGTGCTTCATGAATGCTGGGATTAAAGGTATGTGCCACCATGCCCAGCTCTTTAATTTTTTTGGGACAAGGTCTCTCACTGAATCTGGAGCTAGCTGGTGGCCAGATATCTCCAGGGATCTGCCTATCTCCAGTGCAGTGCAGTTGCCATGCTCAGTGTTTTACGTGGGGACTGAATTCTGGTTCTCAGACTGCAGCAGTCACTTCATCTGAGCCACCTCCCCGGCCGCCACAATTTGCACTGCTTACAAGTGCCCAGGAGACACCAGCACCACAGGTTTAGGCCCTCGCCTAGTGCTGCGGCTCCAAAGTTCCCACTCCCACCGGATATGTGCTCGTTGGGTCTCCTAGGCAACTCACAAATCATGTCCAGAGCTGTACCTGCTTCCACTCCCGCCAGCCACTGTGAAGTGTCACACCTGAATGTTATCTGACTTTAGCATTTGTGCCCAACTCCTGTGTGAGGTGGCATCTCCTAGTGTCTGGCTCCCCTGCCTTTTGGGTTTTAGCCTTTTCTTGGCAATGTTGAGTGAGGCAGGGTTTTAAAAACACTATTGTGAACCTTAATCTGTGCCAGTCATGTGTGAAAATTCCTTTCCCCCTCTAGTTTTTCTTCATTCATGTATGTGATATATGCATGTGTGTGTACATGTCTGTGCAGGTGCACACACTCATGAGTGTGCAAGGTCAGAGGATGACATCAGTTGTCTTCCTCACGCTCCACCTTATTCCCTTGAGGTACTTCTCTCCCTGAACTCAGAGCCTTTTTGCTCAGTTGTCTGGTTTGGCTGGCAGCCAGCAAGCCCTAGACCCGCCTCCTCTCCTGGCCGTCCCCAACACTGGGTCAGACACACACTGCCACGCCTGGCTTTTTCATGTGGGTGCTGGAGATCTAGACTCAGGTCCTCATGCTCGCATAGCAAGCACCTTACTGAGTTGTCTTCCCAGCCCTTCGCTTTGTTCTTCACGTTGCTGAATGTTCTGATCCCGTAGATGTTCCGATCACTCACGGTCCGCAGGCTTTGTGTCTTACTGAAGGAGGCATCCCTCCTCTACACTTTTCTTTTTTAGTTATGTTAACATGCAAAGCAATGGGTTTCCTGATGGCATTTTCATACATGTATCTTTTTCACCCTGTTCATGCCCCAGACCCTCAATGTGTCTTAGTGGTCTCCTTCCTCCCTACAAATGGTCATCTTCTGCTTTCATGTCACATGCATTCCATTACCTTCTTTCCTGTCCTCCTCCCTTAGAGCTCTTCCTCCAGTCTCATGGTCCCTTTTCTATTTGGACACACACACTCACTCTTTAAATCTCAATTCCACATGTGCTTGTCTTTCTGAGTGGCTTATTGCACTGTTTACACGAACCGCATTTTACCAGCTCCTCTGCTGATGGACATCTAAGCTGGTTCCTTTGGGTGTTTTTAGCTATTGTGGATAGTGAAGTAATAAACCCGGATGTGCAGGGATCTCTGTGTTGTTGACTTAGAGGAGTCGTACAGGGGGGTAGTGTCGTCTTCAGCTTCCCTAGGAATGCCCCTGCTGACTACATGGGAGCTACACTAGCAGTGAGTACCGGTTCCTCTCCACCCACCAGCGTTTGTGGTCGTTTCTTCGATTACACTCTAACTAGGGCGAACTGGAGTCTCAAAGCAGTTTCAATTCGCCTTTCCTTGATGGCATAGGATTTTGACTTTTTTTTTTTTAAATTTTCAAGTTTTACTGGCCGTTCATGTTTCTTCTTTTAAGAAATGTCTATTTGGTTCATTAGCTGTGAGAAACAAAGATCCTCACTTCATAATAAGAGCACGGGAGACTCAGAGTAGCGAAATCATGAGGTAGTGTATTTTATGACTCTGCAAAGTTGGGTGACAGCCTAGACTGTCAGGTGTGCTGACTGAAGTAGAGAATAGTGTTTGGAACCCTGAAGCATGCCACCTCCTCCTATCCTCACTGATTGAGTAGGTTGCGGAATACATAACCTTATACAGCATCCTGGTCTTATCTTTCGTTCAGTTGCTTATGGTGTTTTCTCAACAAAAACTAGGGATGGCTTCCAGTCTATTTTGTATCCTGTTTATTTTAAATCTCATCAGGTGTATAATCTTGCAGGCATGTCTATTTTCTGGGGGATAGCTTAGCAGAGTTTTGGGGTGGTAACAATGGAAGTGACTCTAATAGAGGTCCAATGTTTCCGGTACATCTGTAGTTGGACCTAAGCTGGCTAAAGATACTTTTATTTTGGAAATGAGCCATCTGATTTCATTTCTTACATTGCCCATTTTATTGATTTGATGATGTTTTCGGTATTTAATCTTGTAGTTATTTATACATCTTGAAACTAATCACCTGTCTGATGCACAGTAGGCAAAGATTTTTTTCTCATTCTGTTGCCTGTCTCTTGGTGGTAGAGTACTTGCCTAGCACGTACAAGGCCCTGTTTGATCCCCAGCACCACACACAAAAACCAAACACAGGCTCTGAAGGTGAGCTTCACTCTACAGATGCTTACTTTGTTGCTCAGAATCTTCTTTATTACCTATAATCCCGTTCATCAATTCTTGGGATTTCTTGTGCTGTTGGGTTTATTTTTTTAAAATCCCTGCATGGGCCTATATCTTGAGGATTTTTAAAGCCTAAATTTTTGTCTAGCAGTTACAAAGCTTCAGGTCTTCAGCTTCTTTTTTGGGCCTTTGACTATCACAGTGCTAGTCACAGGCCAGTGGAGGCCAGTGGAAGCAGCTGCTAGCGCACCACCGTGTGCAGAGGGGCCCACGCCACTGGAGCCACATGAGTCCCACTCCAGGTTCTGAGCCTTTGGGTTGACAAGTACAGCCAGATGCTCCCTCACCTCGAAGGCTGCGGTCCCGGAATAGCTGAGAGCGTTTGGGAGATTCACACTCTAAAAATGTTTCCGTTTCTCATGTGGGCAAGATAGCGCAGGAGAGCGACAGTGGGTTACTAAGAATGCAGCTCCTTCCTTATGTAATTCTGGAAAAAATAAAGCCTGTTCTGGGCCAAAAATAGGGCAGAGAAAGAAGAGGGTGAATAAATAGTCCTGGCAAGTCACTGTTTACAAACTGGCCAGGGGCTAGTTTTGTTCAGTGTCCATCACTTATTCTGAGTCCCCATGGCTGCCGGCAGAAGCCAACTCACTGTCTCCTAAGCAAGTGTCTAGAATCAGCTAATAAAGGACAGGTCACAACAAAACGTCCCACTCCCTGCTGTACAGTGATACACTGGGGACACTGGAGGCTCATGGAGCTGGGGTAGGCCTTAGCACTGTCTACAGGGAGGACCACTGGCTAGGGTGCAGGCTGCTGCAGGACACAGAACCTCTTCCAGTCACTGCCCCTCAGGGTCTCAGTGGGAGTCCAGGGCACCCTTCATGCCCACCTCCACGCAATGTGCCCATTGTCACTGCTGAATCTCAAGGTCTGCTCTCTTGCTGGGGTCACCTGCTGTATAGCTTCTTGATTAAAAGTCTTGTCTCTGACCTGGGGAGTAGTTCTTTCTCTACCAAAATTCCCCCTCCCCAGCTTGTTCTCCATAGGACAGGGGCTTGAAGGACTGCTCCGGAGCCTGGAAAGCTCTGCCCCGTCTGTGCCAGCTCTTTCTCTTCCTAACGACCTCTCATTCCTTCTCCATGCGGACTCTGTCCTGGGTGTAACTTCTTCTCCCTGAAGCCTTCCGGGTCCCAGGAGGGGACAGGGATGGTCGACTATTCGGAGGGTCACCTTCCTGGAATTGAGGAGTAGCTAGGAGGCTGGTGACGCACAGTCCTGTGCATAGGTCTAAGGAAACTTTACAGAAAAGCTGGAGAGAAGAGCCTAGCTGAACATGAGAGGCATCATCCCCTGAACTGGGGCCAAAGAGAGTATGAGGATGCTGGAGCCCGAGAGCAGACAGTCCTTCCCTTCCCTCTCTCTTTCCACTCGCTCTCAGGTAGGACACGAGTCTCTGTCACACCCTCCTGTCCATGGTGGGCCCAGCATCCTCTCCCAAGATGCTTCTGTGGCTTGTCATGTGGCAAGTCTAACACAGAGGGTAAAAAGACAGCGGACTTTTTGAGGTGACAGGATCTGGGAAGCCAGTCTTCAGACACTGAGTGGTCAGGTGGCCCTCACAACCAGTCCCTCCTTCTCTAACACTGTCATAAGAGCTTTGACTTTCTTAGTCCTTTTTTCTGTTACTGGGGACGGGATTCCAGGCCTTACGCATTAATCAGTATACAACCAAGCTCCAGCCCTTTGTACAGTTTCAGCAACTTGTCCTTGTTGAGAAAGTAAGTTTCCTGCAAAACGCTTTTAAAATGTGACCTTTTTGTTGTTGCACACAGGGTCTTGGTATACAGACTAGGCTAGCCTTGAATTCAGAGACCCCTCTGTCTCTCTTGAGTGCAGGGATTAAACGTGTGTGCCACCACATCCAGCTTTACCTGATCCTTACAATAAAATTGTGTGTGGGGGGGTAAATACATGTGTGGCCAGAGGTCACCCTCCCATGTCACTTTTGATTTCTGAGCCTACCAAATTCTTTTTCCTCACAGCACACTCACTGCCTCTGCTGCTCTCTGCTATGGCTAGCGATGGGTGTGGGCTCATGTGAGGCACCTGGGCTCTCCAGCCATGCTACCACAGTGACTGTGCTCCACATTACGGTACCATCAGTTCAATCTTCCTCACGTCTAGGGAAGGTCAGAGGAAAGCATGGCGCACAGCAGCTGCTGTCTATAGTTGTGTCCCTGAGTCACCGCCTGATAGATATTTCCAAATATCTGAAATGAACAGCACCAATACCATAAAACAGAGTGAGGTACCTCCACTTAAAAGGGCTGAGACACTGCTTTGTAACTTTAGGAAGAGTGAGGAACAGGAAACTGTCCTCCCAGAAGAGAAACACACGAGCCACGGAAATACTAGTCCTTTTTATTTGCTAACACCTTTTTAAGACCAACTTCAAAACTGCAGAGTTTTGTCATGACACCTGGGAAAGCAGACAGATGCTGTCCTTGAGAGACGTGTCTTCTACTAGGGACTAGGGCCTGGCCTACCTCTGCAGGGTTCTTAGAAGCCAAGTCCAGCATCTCAGGGAAAGCACTGCGTAACCAGGGTGAGGGAGACAAGAGGGAAGAAGGAAAACCAGCCCCTCCTGTTCACACAGATACCGTGCACACACTGTACAGACACGTGCATACAATCAACACAGGGTTTAGGGTTATACAATCCAGTCCTTTAGAATCACAGGGAGAATTTAGACTTCAGCATTACCATTTTTTTTACTTTCGATTTAAGTGAGAATTTTAGGTCCCCAAATAATTTACGATCACCAAACAGAGGTCCTACAGTAACACAGACTTAACTCATCTTGATCCTCAAAACTGGAAGTGTGGGTGCTACTGACCCCACATCGTTTATAACATTTCAACAGCGAAACAGTGCACAAAGTTCTGCTGGACTCGTCAGTCTGTACACCAAATTTCACTAAATGCATGATAGTCCGTATTCCAAGGCTATGTTTTCAGTGGCTGCTCATTTTGACTTTATCAAATGCCATCCCCAGCCAACAATGCCAAGAAGTAAAGTGCATGGCACACAAAGGGAAGGAGGTCATGTACACCTGGGCCACTCACACAGCAACAGAAAAGAGAACAAAGAGATCTTACATGACAGAGACAGACACACAGGAGTAGCTGATCTGCAGCCACACTGCATGTACGAAAGGAACACATCTGAATACATGGAAAAATAAACTGAAATTCCAGGCTTTCTCCTAGAATTTCTCAAAGTTAATTAGCAATAGAGCTGATCACTAGATGACTAAGTAGAATGGCACATGGTAAAATTAAAAACAGACTCTGGGACTAGACGCTACCACCGCAATATCCAGAGTCTAAGTGAACAGGTACTCGTTTTTTGTATGTGATGCAATAAAGACAACTGCCAGTGTTCACACAGGTGACCAAACAGGAGAGTTCTGCTGATGTGTGGCTCCCTTCACAGAGACGTACCACCAGGCGGAAGGATTTCAACACCTCAAGCCCGTCCCTCCACTCAAGCTTGGTGCTGGAGATGCCTTCAGATGCTGGTGACTTCTGCTGCTTGATGGACAAAGGCCCTCTTGGTAGCCCTCAGGTCATCCTGGCAAGGGCTCCCTCCTTCTGCCCCTCCCTCTACAGCCTAGAAGAAGGAGGTATCAGAGGAAAAGGCACCTGCGAGTCTGAAGTCTTCCTTAGTGAGCACACTGTACATGCGCTGTGGCAGGGCCTTGGAGTAGGGTGCAGGCCGTGGCACCGTGGCCCTCAGGATGAGCTCCCGGCCTGCCGGAGGTGGGAAGTCGGACACTGAGTTCTGCCTTCTCTCCTCGGGACAGCCAGGCCGCTTCAGCTCGTCTTCCGGCAGAGCCAGGGCTGCAGCCTGAACAGAACCAAATGCCAAATTCAGAAGCAAGTCAAACACAAAATTTTACCTCTAAAGGGCAGATGATAAACACACAAATGTCCCACATCACTCAGAAATGTGTTATGTCCGTATATGTGATGATACTTAAAAAAAAAAAAAAAGGCAGGAAGCTGGAAACTGCGCGAGCACGAGCACGGGCAGGTGGGGGACTGCGGGCACTCTGCTCTGAAGAGCCGGGACTGCCGCGGTGCTGGAACTCATGGAGCTGCGCTGGCAACTGCATTTCTTCAGGTAGAGACTCAAGTTCAAGTCCCTCCCTCAGGCCAGAAAGGAGTGCTGCTCTGGGTCTGGAAAGGTGATTTTTATCTCTACTCTCCATTCTTTTTATAAGGTTCTCTTGCCAAATTCAAACCAGGAACACTGGCATTGTTTGCTGGGCAGCGAATGTGACAGAGCTGACAGATCCACACAGCAATGGCCACAAAAGAAAAGTACTCAGAGCATCAGGCTTTAATGAACTGCACAAAATGCACCCCAATTGGAGCCTTCATTTTAACTCTTATCACAGTTCTTCTTTCATGATGCCATTGCTCTGGGAAATTCTTTGGGCAATGGAAACATGAAGTCATGTTAAGCTGAACAGCCAAGAGGGAATGCCAAATCTAGCCCGTTAGAGAGGCGGTTAGTTCAGATGACCATATGGAGTTAGAGGATGGGGAGGGACAAAGGCCATTTTGTTACCTCATCTGAAGATTCAGTCAGCTTGAGAAAGGTGAGAAAAGAAAACGTGATGAAAGGGAGCGAGTGAGGTGGTTGAGGAGCAGGCAGCTCAAGACCATGTCCGGGATGCATGCACCGCACCGGGCATGACCACTGAGAATACTGACGGCACCCAACCACACCACACGCCACCCAGGCTGTCAACACAGTAGACATCTACTTTGCTCCTCCATCTGATGGTCCAACAGGCGATGTACTGGGGTCATTTAATGAAGAAATGACTGAAAAGCCTCACTTTCTCTGAAGATGCTTAAAAGGGTGTTCATGGATGAGTTATTTAGCTTTTAGCAAGACTAAAGCAGAATCCAGTCAGTCATTTTTATGGAATTCTATTTCACACCTAGAGTCATAAAATTTATTACTGTCCATTTTCATTTGTTTGGGGGGGGCATGAATATGTATATGCTCACATCACAGTGCTCATGTGGAGGTCAGCAGACAACTTTGAGTGGGTCTCTCCTTCTACCATGTTGGTTCTAGGGATTGAATTCAGGGCATTAGGTTTGGTGGCAAGTGCCTTTACCCACTCAGCCATTTCACTGACCTTATAGTTTACAATTTTAAAGAAAAGTTCGAAATATGTAAGTTAAGGCAGATCTCTGTGAGACTGAAATAGGTCAGCCTGGTCTACATAGCGAGTTCCAGGCCAGCTGGAGCTATACAGAAAGACCCTGTCTCAAAAAAAAAAAAAAAACAAAAAAACTTCATCAGTGAAACTAGTCTCATCATGAAAATTGAGTAAAACAGTACACTGAAGCCAGATGAGCCGAGTTAAAAAGGTACAAGTGAGCTGCTCATTACACAAGTCCCTGGAAGCACTATGAGGCTATAATTTTTTGAAAACTTCTACCTATAGGATAAATTCACAATTTCAGGGTCTATGAAAAAAGAGAACCCTGGAAGGATGGCATACTCCTGTCAAATGATGAACAACAGCTTAAATAGGAAATAATAAAGCACATGATATCCTAATTTTATGAAGTATGTATTTGTATGAAACGAGTATAAAATACTGACAGGACTATGTGATTAATTTTTGTTTTTCTAGTTGCTATGTAGTCAGGAGAGGGACTGGGATGGCCACTTCCAGTTTACGGGAATAATTTTGACTACCCAAAAGAGACACTCTGAGGATTAAAAGTTGTAAATGGTATTTTAAAGCCTTTCAACATGCAATTAAAAAAAATTCAGAGGAGATTTTGAGTATGAGGATAATTCATATCAGGGGCTAAAAAGGATGTTTGTGAGCTTCTCTGTGTAGTATGCTGGTAGGACGCTGCAGCTTCAGAGAATAGAGCCCAGTCTTGGTTTCAAGCCAAAGACAAAAACAAAACAAATTAAGATTGTTTCCTAGAAGTCTATAAGCAAAAGAAAAAAACACATCAGTGTCTTTAGCTTGAAATTTTTAAATTTAGGGAGATACTCAAAAATAGTTTCAACTTTTAGCTACTGACAAAAGCTTGAAATAACATATCTGACATGATTCTGAGTATCTTAGTAGTGACTATAAAACTGTTAGCCCATGTGTACACCAAGGAAAATCCTTACGTGGTTGAGAATAACTCGCTCTAAGCTGAACTGGTGGTGTTTTCAGTGTTATCTTGTCTCAGGTGAGGAGAACCAATATTTTAGTGCACATCATAAAACTTTCATCAGAATCCCTGATATTATTGTGCTCTGATATAAGGATCACCTTTGGGTGCCAGTGAGTATGTGTGTGAGCGTGCGTCTGAGTGGATGGGGTGTACGTGTGATCCGCACCTCAAACAGAGGTGCTATACAATTTAGCCTCCCATTTTCATTACTGGAGTTAATGATGAAGATGATTTTCCAAAATGAGCTTGCTTTCTTTGCTAAACCCCATTTCCATAGTTCTAACAATCTGAAATCTTGCTTTTCCTTTCAGGAAAATCTCCACTACTACAAGAGTAATTAGATTTATAATTTAGGCTGAGCCGTGAACTCATTTTGAAACACCTGGGGTTTAAAGATGGTAAAACAGCTCTCTTCTAATGTGAAAGCTGTAAATACGTTTTTCTATAGCAGAGCTCTGTGCCTTCCTGAGTCCTTTCAAGCTTCTAAAACAGATATATCCTTCTATTTTCCACAATTAAGGTCCAAAATAAAATATGTAGAAAATGCAGTGGATCTCAAAACTTTAGAAACTGTATAGGACCCAAATGCAATGCCATCCTGGGCAAGTGGGCAGTGGTAACAGTCAGGAAGGAATCGCACGTACCCGCTGGGCATTCACAAACAGTTTATGGATGATGTGGCCAGCATGTCCTTTTCCTGCCCCGGTGACTGACACTTCAGGCTGCTCCAGCAGGCAGGTGACAAACCTAGGAGACAGAAGTGGGAATGGATGAGGCTGTTTAGGCAGCTAGAGCCACATCCAGAGTAGATCCTGTTGGCAAATCCTTTTAAACCTGTCCATGCTGGAGCAGAAACTTCATAGAACATTGACATTTAGGAATAAAACGAACACAGCTAATAGTCTTATTTTTTCAACTGTTTGATTAAAAAAAAAAAAAAAGTCTATCTCATCAAAATGTAAGAAAAATATTCACGGCATGTAATGTGTGTAATCCCAGCACTCAGGAGGACTAGACAGGAATACCAGGATTAGACATTCAAGGTCATCCTTGGCTACATGGACGGTTCCGGGCCAACCTGATATACGTGAGATCCTTCCTCAAATAACAAGTAAATAAAAAAGGGGAGGAAGAATGCATCAGTTGATAAAGTGCCTACAAGCCTGAGAATCTGAGCTCAATATCCAGAACCTACTTGAAAAAGCAAGACATGGTAACATGCTTGTAATCCTAGTGCTGGGGAGGCAGAAACCAGAGGATCCCTGGTGCTCACTGGCCAGGTAGCCTAGCCTAATTGGTAAGCTCTAGTCAGTGAAAGACCCTCTCTCAAATAAGATAGACAGCACTGCTGAGGACAACACAGAAGTTGTCCTCTGGCCTCTACATGCATATACGTGTACATACAAAATTCAGACCACTGGCTGCTTATGTACAGGACCCAAGTTCAGTTTCCAGCACCTACATGATGGCTAATAACCATCCAAAACTCAAGTTCTGATGCTGTCTTTTAGCCTCCATGGGGCATTGCGTGCATGTGGTACACTTACATGCAGGCAAAATTCTACATAAAATACAAATAAAGTAAATAAAAAATTCAGTCTACTTGATTTATACTAAAAGCTTAGAGAATAGTACTGTAAATATGAGATTTTTTTTTAAGCTTTTTGGATAATTAGAAACCAAGTTTTATTTATCCAGCAAAGCAATATCAAGAATTTCCTGATTTTGTTTTTGAAGGAATGTGAATGTATTTAAATATGTTTTGCAGTGTTGCTACAGTAAGGTGAGCCACTGAGTACTGGAATCCCTGTCCCTCCAGATAAAACATGAGAATAGGAGGAAAGGCAGGGCCTCCCACAGCTATCTCAGAAGTAAATCCCTGAATTAGAGCTGCTGCTTACTTGATGCAATTTTCAAGAACAAAGTAGATTGGGAGAAATTTTCTTTCAATGAAAGATACAAAAAATAAGAACTTGGTGAAAGATGTAGCAAATACTTTGTCAAATATCACAGCCTCCTTGATGCCTTTTTCTCACGGAAAAGCCAATAGAAATGGTAAAATCGTGACATTCAAGTCGCCAGCTAGACAAGCCAGTCCAGAAACAGCTTTTTGCATATTGAAGCAGTACTGACCTTGCAGGTAACAAGGCGAAAACAATGGGTAGAGTCTTGAAGTGATTAATATGGACGATGGCAATAATACTGCTGCAGGAGAAATCATGCAGTCACGCTCTCCAAACAGGCCCTCTGCTACTTTTGCAAATAAAGCAACAAATCCTAACAGATCTGCAGGTTCTGAACACACAGCCACATTTTGGGGCACTGTGAGTGAAGGGGTTAACAACTCTGCCCCGGGAAACTGTAGGTAGCACAACTCCAGGAGCCAAACACCCTAAACAAACTCCTGTAGACTTTCTGAAAATGGGAATAATGGAAATGCCTGACAGGAACTGAAAGAGTTCCAATTCTAGGAGAATTCAGTGTCTTTCAATCTCTAGTCAGAAGGGTAGAATCCTTCCATTTTGTTGTTTCTGGCAGGCTCTCTCTACATAGCTCAGGCTCCCCTGGAACTCACTATATATCCCAGGCTGGCCTTAAATCTCTTGCCTCAGGCTCCAAAGTACTGGATTACAACCATGAGCCACCACGCCCCAAGTCTCAGAGCTCTTACAATTTTTCTAAGAGTCATGGCTTTTCCCACTGCAGGCAAAGTGAGGTACTCAGGTAACAATTACCTTTCCAGATCTTCCTTTTCTTCCTCTTGCTCACATTTCTCAGTTCCAAACTTGGCCTTTAGGGACCGGGCTCTGGCTATTATAGCTTCCACATTAGTAATCTGAAGGATGATTTCCTAATGGTAGAAAGGGGAGATGTAAGCATTCAGAGACAGCAAAAATACAAAGCCTTTAAAAATATTTTGGGGGTGCAGTGAAATGTCCCGGGAGGCAAAGGTGCTTGGGCCACCAAGCGTGATGACCTGAGTGCCAGGCCCCAAATGGTGGAAGGAGAGAACCAACCACTGTAAGAGTTGTACTCTGCCCTCTATATGTGCACAATAAATAAAAAACATTTAAAAAGAAAACATTTCCTAAATTTTAAAGTAACTGCCAAGTGGGGAACTCTTGGCACAGCATTAAACTTACTTCCAACTTCTTATCTTCAGGATTGGAGAAGTGTAGAACTTTACTGGAATGGGATATGATCTGCTTTATAATCTTCTTAACAGAAGAAATGTTTTCCAGACTTTCTATTTTTTAAAATATTAAAGCCATGATTAAATAAAGGCAAACCCACTTCTATTTTGGAAATAATCTAATGACTAATAATAAGGACATTTACCTTCTTCCTTTACCTTGAGAACAGCTGCGTGAATCACACAAGGCAGCAGGTGCCGAGCAAGGTCTGCAGGCTTCTGCATGGCCAGGTAGTGAAGCACCTGAGAGAGACACACACACAGGATCACTGCAGGCTCCAAAAATGAAGTTGCATCCCCAGGGCACGGAGAGTCGGTCCTGGCTAACAGGAAGGTGGAGAGCAGCTCTCTCACCACCTGCCTCTTCAATCAGAGAAGCAGCAGCCATGGCAGAGGTGAAAATCTGCCACTGACAGCACTTAGGGACTTCACTCTGCATTATCTTTATGCTTTTTTTTCCCCTGCTTCCACACTATACATGCAAATTAGGAAAATGCAAAGAGAATAAGCTGCACTATCAATAAAACCACTGACAATAGAGCACTTTCACTCTAAAATGTTTTGCTTTGTTCTTCTTGAAACAGGGTCTCCCAGTAACCCCAGCTGGCCTAGAACCCACTGTGTACATCAGGCTGCCTTGATCTCATAGAGATTCACCTGTCTCTGCCTCCCAAGTGCTAGGATTAAAGGTGTGCAACACGACACCCAGCCAATAACTATTTTTACTTTATTAACCTATTAACTGACTAGGCTGATCCTCTCGTTTAGTCTCGTGAGTTCTTTGTATATTCTAAACTTCAATCTTCTGTGAGATGTGTAGCTAATAAAGATTGAAGTTTTTCAGTCTCAGGTCCCAACTAGTCAACTTCTGGCATTATTTCCTGAGTACTATTCTGAAAGTACTTGCCTATGCTAGATCTTGAAGTGTTTTTCCTAGCAGTTTCAAAGTTTCAAGTTTTACATTAAGATCTCTGATTCATTTAGAATTCATTTTTATAAATGGTGACATGAATCTAGTTTCATTCTTGTACACATGGATATCCAGTTCTGAAAGCACCATTTGTTGAAGAGGCTGTCTTTTCTCTAATGTATATTTTTGTCATCTTTGAAAAAAAAAAAAAATCAAATGACTATATATAGAGGAGTTTAATCTGAGTACTCTGGAATCCTAAATGTTAGTATCAGAGATACAAAGGTTTACTGAATTTCAATGCTTTGCTTTTCAAGTGAGTACAAAGTTTCATATCTAAGATTTATTAATACTTACCATTCTAGTACTGAGGTCCCAAACTCCCATTACCTTTTCGGCTTCTCGTGTGTCATCAAATAGCCTCCTTTGGCGCCTGGCTGGGATTGGTTTAGCTGTTTCCCAAGCTTCCACCCACATGTTGCTGGGGATCTTCATGCGGGCACTCAGCTCTCCCTTCAGAACCACATTGCCCTTTTCATCAGTCACCTCCTCTTCAATGTAGTCCCTGGGTGAGTACCACCTCACAAAATCTTCTAGAAAACAACCTGGATTAGCTGCCTAAGGCAAAAAAGTTTAACAAAATCAATGTTTACTGATAATCATGCTTCCAGAATCATATTTGCACTCAAACAAAACAACAAAAAAAACCTATCTATAAAAACAATCTGTAAATTGAGTTTGGGTGTGACCTTAAACGAAAGTATTTTATTTTTCTATTTTATAGAGAAGGAAAACATTTTCATTTGATGAATTAGTAAAAACTTTGTTATTCAGCTTAGATTATAACCACAATATTTGGAGACTGAGATACAGTAATTTATATACAGCATGATTGATTAGAATAGCAACACAGTGATAGAAATGTTGTATTCTTCTTTTCCTTAATAAATCCATATCAGCACTACAATAAATATTAGCTAGCCTTCAACATGTTCTATTCAGCAATCAAGCTCTCACTGTATAAACTAGTTTAGGAGTTGAAATCCCACTATTATTTTTCAGGCAAACATATTTAAAGTTCTATTCTCTTGATAATTCCACAGAATTAATGATGATACATGCCAGAAACTATTAAGTGATTCTACTTTCGAACTCAGAAAATAAAAGAGGCTTCTTAGTACCACAGTAAGGCCTGGAGGTCTTTTCTTAACTGGTCCTAATGATTAGTAGAATACTAAGGCTGGTTGTGGTAAGCACCACTAGTGAGAATTGTCTGTTTTAAATGTGATGGTAAAACTCATCAGGCTGAATGTCTACCCTGCTTGTTAAGGGAACCTTAAGGAATTAAGTTCTCACTGCCTCTAGAACCCATTCCTCTAAGACTGTACCATGTTCCATTGTAGCAAGAAACTTCCATGAGCTACAGTGGGTCAAGATCAGCTTCAGATAGTGACTGAGAATTCATGCACAAAGGTGTGGATCCTATTCAGGGAGCAACACACTATCTGGGTAAAGACAGCAAGTTTAATAGAAAAGAATATTCAACTCCTATGTTACAGAGTGGTAAAGATATACCACACCAGAACCCCTGGGTATTATTAACACAGCAGGCTGGATGTACACTTCAGCCATGGCTTTTTACTGTACAGGTATGTACTATAAGAAAAGCAATCCCATCTATATTTTAGATTATGTTTTTTAAAAAGTATTATTTTTATTTTATGTGTATGAGTATATTGCCTGCATGTGTGTAAGTACACTGTATCATGCAATGCCTGTGGAGGTCAGAAGAAGGCATCTGGAACTGGAGTTGTAGGCCACCATGTGCATGCTAGAATCAAACCCAGGTCCTCTGCAAGAGCAGTCAGTGCTCTTAATCACTGAGCCATCTCTCCAGCCCCCTGGAGTCATTATTTTTTTTAAAAAAGCCACTCTACACACCTGCCCCTATCTTATGATTAAAGCAATGATATTACAGATTTGTAGAGGACTGGGTTAGTTCAAGAGAGTTTAAACACAACAGTTTTGCTCACATATACTTTGTATGTTTTTTTTTTAAGATAGGGTCTCACTATATACCCCTGGTTAGGCTGGAGCTAGCCTGGAACTCACTATAAGGATTGACTTCAAACTCAACAGATCTGCCGGCCTCTGCCCCACAACTGCTGGGACTACAGGTGTGCACCACATGCACAATATCAGAGGAACTACACAGAACCTTATCATGAAGGATCAGTATGTTGCTGTGGTTAAAAACCCTTTTTTAATAATTCCAACTTGGAATATCTTCCTGTGCATGCATCTACAAAGACACTGCAGCAGCACAGGGAGAGACTAGAAAGGCAGCTAGAGGGGTCAGATGGAAAACATCTGCAGTAGAGGCTAGAATTTTTCACTGTGCTCATAAACCCCAACCATCTCCCTTTTTGGTTTTACCCTGAAAGCCAACTGACTTCTCTTTATCCACTGTATTTTTTTTTCACACTGCAAAATAAAACTCACAAACATTCTGTATTATTTTAGAGCTCCTATGAGGAAAATAAGCAGAAAATAAACAGCTCACTTTTATTGTCACTTATCTCCTAGCAGGGAAGGAGGAAAATAAAAAAGGTATTCATACTGTGTTATGTTTAAAAAGAAAATACGTTATTTCAGAAAGACATTAAACTCAAGCCAGCCTACAGAGCAGACATGGACTGAGAAGGGCTACAGATAGGGGAGACCGTGGTCACTGTGGGTTCAAGAGAAGTATAGGCCTGAGGAACACTGCAGAACTTCAGGTGTATGCAAAAAAGCTCTTGGCCCACTGACCTCCCCACCTGAAGTGTCTTGTGTTTCTCTTTAAACTATTTTATGTGTATGACTGTTTTGTGTACATGTTAGGTGCACTCACACATGCAATGTCTGTAGAGGCTAAAACATAAGATTCCAGAACTGGAGCCGGATACTTGTTAGTCACCATGTGGGTGCTAGGAATGGAGCCTGGGTCCTTCTGGAAGAACATCAAGTGCTTTTAACCACTGAGCCATCTCTACCCTCTAAGATTTGTTTGTTTTTTTAATATACAGGCTGTATGTCCTTTATCCATGGGGTTGTATGTGGATATACAAAACAAACTATCTTAGGAATGAAATCTATTCTAAACATGAAATTAATTTACTTTCATGTATATCCACATAGTGTGAATGTGATTTCATGCAATATTTTAAATAATTTTGTGTACAGAACAATTTCATGGTGCTGAATTTTCCACTTGTGGTGCCATACAAACACTTCAAAGACTTTTGGGTTGCAGGGCTGGTGATGGCTAAGTGGTTAAAAGCACTGGCTATTTCTGCAGAAGAACAGATTTGGTTTTCAGCATCCATATAGAGACTATAACTTGAGTTCCAGAGGATCTGATGCCCTCTTCCGGTTTCTGCAGGCATTGCATGTATGTGGCGCACTTACATAAATGCAGGCAAACACTCATACACATTTAAAATATATAAATAAATAAAGATATTTTTTTTTTTGGTTGGTTGCCAAAATCCTTTCATACCAGAACTCAGGGGGCAGGCAGGTCTCTATGAATTCAAGGTGAGTCAGGGTTGTAGAGTGAGACCCTGTCTCAAAATAATAAAAATGGGGAGTTAAGGACACTCAATCTGTACATGGACTTCATTTGTTTTGAAATGTAACAATTAAATAACAAGTTTTTTCTTCATTCCTGGGTTTTTAAACTAATAAGCCAAATGCTGCTATTACTTGAATTCTGTTGTATATTCAGGCCCACAATAATTCCCTCCAGGTAGCAAATACCCACTCTTCCAAAATATGACTCTTCTGACAAAATTCTTATGATCAGCTTAACAGTCATTCACCTCTTTGACCTTGTCTTCTTAGGAGAACTGGTCACATAAATCTTGTCCCACAAACTTAATAGACTAAACACTGTCCCCGCCCCCCCCACCTACTTATAGTATGAGGCACAGAGTAGGCACTCAAATATTTGTTGACTGAAATGACCCACATTAAATCCCAAGAATCCCCCTAAAAGCCCTGCATTAAATTGGCTGAGTATACACAGAGGAAAAAGCATCCCTAATACACAGAGAAAAAGAGTCCAATCTTAACTTTTGACAGAAGACTGATTTTTTTTTTCTTTCAAACACCTCTGGGGGCTGAGGTAGCATGTTCTAACTACTAACAAATCCAAACACTTAAAAAGAAGATATAGCATTCATATTACTTTATGGAGTTTCTTTTTTTCACAGTTTCATCCCAGAATAGCTCAAAATAGACCCAGAGCTCTGGAAAAGTGGCCCACCTTGAAAGACTCCATATCAGAGAGCAGACAGGCGCTCTGCATGCGCGCACGGAGGTGCGCACCCTCAGCAGATGTTCCTAATTTAGCTAAGACCTCAGACTGTTCTTCCAGCAGATCTTCTGTCATAGGGGCTGGTTCCTGTGAAGTACAAAAGGATGAAGCTCACCAGTGCCACATTTTTAGACCAAACAGATGGTAAAAATAGTATAAAAAGTTATTTCTACTCTCACATGCACAAAATACACATTTGAAATAATTCAGAGAAATGCACATTTATGATAACCTCCGTTTAAAAAGTAAGAAGTTAACAATGATATGACTCTTGGGTCTTAGCCCCTGATTGACAAGACAGCCTTGTTTCTCTTAACAAGAACTGAGAGCTAAGAGACAGGAACTGGAGTTTAACACACATTTTCCTGCCTATAAGTGGTAGAGAAATGAAGCCCTAATGATTATTATATGTCATCACTAGTTGCAACAAGGTTTTTATTGTAAAAATGGGCTGGAATTGCTCTAATGGTGATCATCGCTGACAGTTACAACCTTTTGTGGTTTTCTGTTCTATGGTGAACACATTAACAAGTACCAGGCAAGGCTCATATTGACACAGAGTGAAGAATGATCAGTGAGGCAGTAATGGAACAATCCAGACTGTGGGCTCCCGAGACAATAGGTTCACACTGGACTCTCACTCTGTGCCTCTGGTCTACCACTCCTTTCAGAGGCTTGTTAAAAAAAACTAAGTCCTAACACAACTTAGTAAACACTAGTAAAACACTTATAAACTTCATACTCTCCCACTAAGCACCCATCAGAGCAGAGGCCCTCACTCCTGCTCTTAACAGAGCTACTTTTTCATTGCGTTATAGCCCTGAAATCAGAGAATGGGAGGGCAGGAATAGAAAATTACTAAATAATAAACATGAGTGAACCATTGATATATATGAATTCAAAATAAAACTATAATGAAAAGAATTACACATAGGCCATATGCTAGCGGTCATCCTCAGGTACATAGTGAATTCAGCACCAAGCTGGGCTACGTAAGACCTTATTCAATTCTCCCCCTTACTACCCCAAACCAGAAACTAAGAACATGCTGTGTTATTTCTAGGAACAGAAAATGTAAATTATTCCTTTTCTATTGGGGTGGAGGGGCCGCAAGCTGTTCTCAAACTTCTGGACTCAAGTAATATTCCAACCTCAGCCTTCAAAGGAGCTACAGGACGACCTGTGTGCCCCATTACACCCAGTTCACCCACTGTCTTTTAAGACCAAGAAAACAAGGTTCAGAAAGGAAATACATCGTATATAACCACTCATATATTAACAATGGTGCCAGGCTATAAATTCATTTTGGTACCTCCCCACCCAAAAGGCCTGCAAAGGAACAGTACTGACTACATGCTCTGCAACAAAATTAGAAAGGAAAAAACCCAAAAAACCAAAACACTTGGTTTCTAGCATTACAAGATCACATTCTAACCACCCATGCCTCAGGGCTCCTACTCCTCCCCTGTACACACTCACTGATCCAGGGCCTCGCAGGCCCTGCCTACTGAGCCATATTTCTGAGAGAAATACAACAGACCATACTGAAGAGGAAAATATTCAGGAATTACAACATCTGAGTTTCCAATGAAGGAGATGATTTTAAAAGTAAACATCAGAGCAGAAGGGCTGAGCATCTAAGCCTCTGGTACAAGAAGCTAGGAAAACAGCAAATTAGTTTCAAGGAAATGAAAAGAAATAAACCAACGAAATACAGTATGAATAGAAAAAAGGGGGGAATTTTCAAGGGGAAAGTTTTATGAAATAAAACTCCTGAGAACAAGAGAGAATATACAAACACAAGTTTAAAACTGGAATCTGCAGTATCATCACAGTCTATAGACATAAAGAACACAGTCAGTCCTTGTCATGGGTTGGCAGAACCTACAGATTCAGAACCTGTGACTCTGAATACTGAGGACTTGGACTGTGACTTGGGACTGTGAAACAGTGAACATGAAATTCAGAAAAATGAAAAATTTCTTGGAAATACAATTTACCAAAACGCAAAACAAATCAGAATAGTTTCACAGCAAAGAAACTTGAAGGCTGATGAGATGGCTCAGTGAGCAAAGGCACCTATTGCCAACCGTGACAAGAGTTTAATCCCTGGGAGCTACATGGGTGGAAAGAGAGAACCTACTCCTGCATTAGCCTCTGACCTCCACGTGTAGTCCACTGCACACCTACACACAAAGAAATACAATTAAAAAAAAGAAAGAAACTTGAACCCAGACGTGGCACTGCAGGCCTTTAGTCCCAGCACTCAGGAAGCAAAGGCAAGTGGATCTCTATGAGATCGAGGCCAGCCTGGCCTACATGATGAGTTCCAGACTAGCTGGGACTATGGGAGACCCTATCTTAAAAAAAAAATAACCCTGAAATTAAGCTTATAAACAAAAGTCCAGATTCTGAGTGGATTGAGCTGTTTCAATTTATTTTTTTATGTATATGAGTGTTCTGCCTGCATGTGTTAAGTGCACCCAAGTGTGCCATATTTTCAACTTTTAAAGAAGCAATAAAATCAATCTTACACAAATTGTCCAAAGAATAAAAAAGGAAATAGCTTCCCTAACAAGGACATTATAAGCATCAAGACGGCTCAGTGGGTAAAGATGCTTGCCATCAGGCATGACAACCTGAGTTAAAATCCTAGAACCTTCGGGGTAGAAGAGGAAAATCAACTCCTGCAAGTTGTCCAATGGATTCCACAAATGCTGGGCACACGCAGCCCTCCACCATTAAATAAAAGAAAAAAACATTTAAAGGTCAATATTTTTGATACATGGAACTAGAAATCCTAAGAGAAACAATTCAGCTATATAAAAAAGGAGAATGCTCAAATGGGACATTTTATTCTGTTTGTGGGTTTACTTTTTAAAGACAGGGTGTCTCTATGAAGTCCACCTGGCCTCAAACTCATGATTGTCCTACCTTAGCCTCCCAAATGCTAGAATTACAAGTGTATGCTACCATGCCCAGGTATAAGGGTGTCTAAATACTCAAGCACTTGATAATAAAATAGCTATTTATGATAGAAACTCTCAGCAAACTAGGGATAGAAAAGAACTTTCTCAATATTGAACCTTCCTTCAGAGATTTAGGTAATATGAAAATGATTGTCAATACCAAGTATGCAGGAAAAAGTTAGCACAGCAAGTATCTTGGATTTTTAGAGGGTCCTCACTATTTGCAGAACTGACAAAAATGGCTTACTATGCCTAAATGGTTTGTGTGAATGAAGACGACTTATGTTCAACATCTGTTTTCCTTCTCAGGGTCTAAAATTCTGGCAGCCAAAGTGGCCTATGTGAGCAGCGACCCGTCAATGCCCCATAACTACCCTGAGCACTGTGCCTCTATCAAGCTCTTTTCGTGACATTTCACTGCAGGGGAATCAAGCAGATGCTGTGTGGAGATGCAGTAAAAAGCTTGTGCCTGATTTCCTCCTCTTCTTCCTGTGTACCTCTTCCCTTTGCTGATTCTGCTTTTTCTCTGCTTTGTCTCTTATAACCAAGAGCATGTCTATATTCTAAGTTCTGGAAGTCCTGGCAAATCATCGAACCTGTAAGTGATCCCAAGGACCCATGACACATCAAGTGAAAGGAATCACATACAATAATGACATGCTGGTGGAATTACAGATCAGATCAACCATTTAGAGAGATGGTTTAGAAATAGCTACTAAAACCTTTCAAAATGTATAAATCAGTCAATAAACAGGAAAGCATGGCCAGTAAACATTAAAGGATGCTTAGGTTCATTAAAGTCAGGGAAATAAAAAGATATTAACAATCACATTAGCTGGAAACAGTTTATAAAAGTGAAATAAAATATAAATAATTTGCTGGGTGTTGTGGTACATGCCTTTAATCCCAGCACTTGGGAGGCAGAGGCAGGTGGATCTCTGTGAGTTCCAGGCCAGCCTGGTCTACATAGTGAGTTCCAGGCCAGCGGGAGCTACATGGAGACCCTGTCTAAAAAGACCAAAATAAATAAATAAAAATAAAATAACTTGAGTAATGGAACATTATTATAGTTTCTTACTAAATTGTCATAGTCTAGAAGAAGGAATGGCATGTTAGGCAATGCATCCATAAGAAAAGAAGAAAGAACTAATACTCCTTTATTGTATTACTTTTCTGATGCTGTGGTAAAACACTATGACCTAAGGCCACTTACAGAAGGAACATTTTATTTGGGCTTACAGTTCCACTGGGTAAGAGTCCACCATGGTAGGGGAGCTATGGTGGGAGAGGCAGCCAGAGAAGAGCTGAACACTCATATCTTCAAGCAGGCACAAGAAGCAGAGAGAGACAAAGTGGAAGTGGGCAAAACTATATACTTTCAGAGCCTGTCCCCATTGATGAAGCAAGGCAGCACCTCCTAAACCTCCAGAAACAGTGCCACCACCTGGGTCAAGTGTTCAAGTACTTGGAGCCTATGAGGGACATTCTCATTCAACCCATCACACTTATTCTTTCATTCATCCCTGATAAAATGTAGAACAGGCACAGCCTTTTTAAAGGGGAACCTGGTATCTGTTGACCTAGCAATGACATTGGTCCTTTTTGTTTTTGGTCTTCTTGAGTCAGTGTGTCCCTGTATCCCCAGCTGGCCTGGAACTTGTTATGTAGACCAAGATGACCTTGAAGAATAAAAAAACTGTTGCTCTTCCATTCCTTAGAACATTGTACAACAATTACAAAGAAATGGCACAGATCAACACATAATGGCATGGAGTGATTGTCTAAAACAAAAACCAATCATAGGCTACTAATATGTATACACAAATACAAAGAAACAAGTATTAAGAAATGCAATGCCATCTAGTCATAGTGGTTATTTCTGAAGCTGAAAGTTGAAATGGTGGGCAGTGGCTTTCACTTTCCATAGACTGATATTTTTTTACAATAAGATGTACTATCATTTATGCAAAAAAAAAAAAAAAAACCCACAAATAATTGTTCTTCCATAGACATTAAGGAGTCACTGTTTTGCCCTAACTGTATAAAATGGCTTCAAATAAATAAAAAAATGATACTGAAGGGATGTTTGTGTTCTTTTCCTCCATATTTCTGTGTACTTCACACTCAATTTAAGAAATATCAGGGCTAGGGAGATGGTTCAGCAACTAATAGCACTGGCTGCTCTGACCAGGTTCAATTCTCAGCACCTGGTGGCCAACAGTCTGTAACTCCAATTCCAAGGGATCTGAAGCCTTCTTCTGACTTCTATGGGCATTGCACTTCTAAGGCGCACTTATATCATGCAGGCAATAACATTCATACACATAAAAAATAAATACTTCTCAAATTCAGAAGTGCAGACCTGAAAGCTCCAATGTCTCTTTTGATTTCAAATTGTAATCTTTACACAGACTTTTGAAGATTTTCCCTTACCCAAAGCAGTCACCTCCTACCAGGATGAAGCTAATCAACAAAAGAAAACTGAGTTTGAAAACTTGGTTTACCCACCTGGGTGACTGGAATGTAGAGAGGCTCTCCATTATGCAGCAGAGTGAGCTTCCCGTGCTGGTGCAGGCGTCCTTCTGGCTTTAAGTTTGCTGTGTCCTTGGGGCCTCCTTTCTTGCCAGTCTCTTGCCCATTTCCCTTAAGTTCTTCAGTATCACTAAGGCATTCAAAGAATTCTTCTTCACTGTCACTCCAGGAATCCCAGGATTTCACCACCTCTCCCTTCTCCTTCTCTGTGTCTCTGAGATGGTCTAGGCTTGAATGGCCCCCAGCTTTTCCAGTATCCCCAGAATATGTATTAGTTACATTATCTGAGGGGCTTGGTTTCTTCCCCTCATCACGTGCTTTCTTTCTTTCAATACAACAATTTAACATCTGAAGAGAACAGAAATAACATATATAGCTGAATTAGAGAAAAATAAAAATTTATTGACTGCTTGAATATGTCTACTCTTTTCCAGGATCTTGCTGAGAATTTCAGGGATTAATTGTAAGCAACCTATAGCAATACAATAAGAATAGCCTATGTAATCCATTACTACTTTAATGTTTGAATAAGCTCCAAGTTACACTGTTATGGGAATGTCTTTACCTGTAGTTTCTGATGTAGTAAACAACATCTTAAATCTGGTGGTCCACTTGCTAGTCTACCAAATAAAAAAAAAGGAACCTTAGTTTTAGGAAGATTATATTAGATATGCTCATTTTTACATTACCACAATTTTTAGCTCTATTGTTAAGAAATCAAAACTAGGTTTCTATACAGAAAGATACAAAGTTCTAGGAAGACACATATAATTAAAAATTCAAATTAATTTTATCCTCCTAGCTCACAAATCAACAGCAAATAAAAGATATGTGCAATATAATAGTAAACAGTGGCTTTCAGGCTACTTAGAAACTTGAGTCTCCAAACCTACCCCAGGAAATAACTGGTAGAGTACTTCATACAAAATAAATTAGTCTGTATTTAGTTTTCAATTATTATGGTAGAGTCTCACTATACAAACCAAGGTGTCTATTTTTCCAGTGAGATCCTGGACTCCCTCTAGTTTTAAATCACTAGGTTCCCTCAGTCTACCAGAGTTCACTACAAGCACTGTGCTTACGTATGTGTACTAAGTTCCAGAGTAAAAGAGTAACAACCAAGAAAGAATCCTGATGAACAGACTGGCAAATGACCTAATAGGAAACAGTTTTGTGTCAGTGGCCATTTTCCATTGCTCACAGCATCATTCTCCTCCTTAGCATGGGTAAGCAAGCATGAGCACAGCAGCACCAGCTTAGCAATACCGGCCTGTATGCTGAACAAAACGTTGTATTTGATTATGTGAAATATCAATAAATTATATATAGTGTTTAATGCCAGAACTTGTTGTGAATTCTTCCAATAACAAAATATATGTTCATTATAGAAGACAAGAAATACAAAAAAAGAAAACAAAAATTTACCTTCATAGCTGGAAAAACTATGAACACTTGGTAATTTTTCCTTCTGATATTTCTCTATACATATCTATTGGCATAATTATAAGGATTCTGTACATAATTACCATACTTAATTACTAGTATTATAAGACTCTTAAGGGCTGGGACTGTAATTTGGTGGTAGAGTACAAGCCTAGCCATTTATGAGGCCTGGATTCAATTGCTAAAACCCTTGCCTTCCAAACAAAGATTCTACAAGGAAACTTTGTAATGGATCAATATATTTCTACTGCAGACATATGGCATAACTGAACTAATCTGTTGGCATTTAGGGTTGTTTGGCCCTTTTTCTCCTATTATAAATCTGATGTAGTTAATACCTCTGAACCTAAGTTGTATTCACATTTCTGAGTACTTTTTCAAGAAAGATTTCTGTTGTGGTCTGAATGAGAAATGTGCCCATAGATTAAAGTATTTGAACACTTTGTTCCCAGTTGGTAGGGCTGTCTAGGGAGATCATGAGATTTTGAAGAAATCTTGCTGGAGAAATTATGTTACTGGAAGCAGACTCTTCAAGAGTTCAAAGCTTCACCCCACTTCCTGTTTGCTCACTCTGCTTCATGTTTCTGACTAAAGATGTGATCCTAAGGTTCTTGCTCCAGCTGTCTGCTGTCATGCCTCCCTGCCATTAAGGACGCTCCCACTGGAACCATAAGCCCCAAACAAACTCTTTCTTCCATAAATCACTTTGGTCATGGTGTTTTATCACAGCAACAGAAGAGTAACTAATATAATTTATTAAAAGTATTTGCAAGTTAACAAAAATCGTATCTAAGAAATTGCAAATTAAAATTATTACCCTGGAATCAGAAAGTTGTTTTCCCATCTGAAGCGCATTTCAAGGACAAATTCCTGCCAGAGATGAGCTACTCCCTTCAGCCCTCCATGGTAGAAGTTGATCATACAAAGACACAAGGCCAGTTTGTAGGTTAAACTGTCGGAGGGTGCAGATTTGAACTGATTGTAGAGAGTCTAAAGTTAACATAAGAAAGGAAGCAAAACTTGTTAACAAATTTACATACACAAGCAAAAAAAGTGTATAAGAGGGGTTTGTACTGAAATTAACCCATAAGAATCTTCTGCAAAACAAATTTAATGATTTCACAAGAACACTAAAATAAGAGCTATGCATAGTATACGTGTACTATTTTCTGTTTTCTAAAAAGCTCTTATTACCTAAAATGTGTTTCTATACAAATGTTCAGAATGGCTATCTGAGTGGCTGTGAACAGCATGCATTTTCCGAGGATTTTTCAAAATAAGAAATACTTAAAATTACCAAACTAGAAATACAGAAAACCCTTGGAAATTTAGTGCATTTAAAGATATTTTAATGTTGGGGCTGAAGAGATGGCTCAGTGGCTAAGAGCACTGGCTGTGCTTACAGAGGACCTGGGTTTGATTCCCAGTACCTACATGGCGACTAACAACCATCCCTAAACTCAAGTTCCAGGGGATCTGAAATCATATTCTAACCTCCTAGGGCACTGCATGACACAGATGCACTTGCTTACATGCAAGCAATACACTCAAACACAACAAATAAAAATAATAAAATTAAAACTTTAATGTGGAATTTCAGCTTACATAGTCTTCACCCTCTGATGGAAGATTACTATTATCTGTTGAAGTAGTTCCATCAAACAATTTCTCAGATGCAGCATCTGGGAATAAGAACTAGGGGAAAGAGGGTAATCACATGTTAGACTTATAAAAGATACTGACCTTTATAACCGTTTTGCTGCTAAAACTATGGGAATGCTCTTATCCTGCTGTCAAGTTTGGGAGGATTTTTGTTTTGTTTGGGGATGGGGTTGTTTTTTGAGACAGGGTCTCTGTGCAGTCACCCAGCTGGCCTAGAACTCACTATGTAGACCAGGCTAGCCTTGAACTCAGAGATCCATCTGCCTCTGTCTCTGGAGTGCTGGAATTAAAGGCATGTACCATGATGCCAGACAATACTGGGTTTTGACACAACAAAGGTTTCACTATGTATGTAGTCCAAGTTGATCTTCAACTGGTGATCTTCCTGCGTTAGCCTTCCAAGCGTACCTTGCTGGGTCCAAAGGATATATTCCTAAGAAGCCTTCCTGGTAAAAACTTATTTTCAGTCCTTTTATTAGTGTTCCTACAAACTGATTTCTAGTAATGCTAACCAATATGCTATGTCTACTTTACCACATACTATAAAACATACAACATGCTCAGACTGTCTTTTTTGAGACAGGGTCTCCCTTATCAGCCCCAGCATGCCTGGTAATCACTATGTAGATCAGGCTGGCCTTGATCTTACAGAGATCTACCTGCCTCTGCCTCTTGTGTGCTAAGACTGAAGGCATGAGCCACAAGTATTACATATTCTGAGAATTGTAAAATTACAAACTTTATCCTGTTCTTACACCAATGCCCATATGCAAAATGTACCAGCTAAAACCTAAGCATTTTATTCAGATAAATGGAAACACATGTGCCAAGACTGACACAGTATCCATGTCCAGCATTCCCTTAGTTACACTACTGTTGAAAGGTTTCCTCTAAGACTATCTTAATGAACAAATTGTAACTAATTACAGTACAAACAGCTGTCATTCATTAAAGGAATATTACATGCCATGGCAGTATCACATAATGTCCTTTAATTTTCACAAGGTCTTGCTCTCTTTCTCGGAGAAATGCGCCAACTAAACTATGGTAACTTGTTCAAAGTCATGCAGGAAGTCAGGAATCATCCTTGCTGTGAGCTCCCAGGTAATACCCATTCTAGCCACATCTTAACCTTCTTCTCTATCCCCTCTAGTCCTCACTGTACAGATTTTTCTAGACGTTTATTGTAAGAACATTTCAAAAATTCAATTTCTAGCACACAGATCTTCTATTTCAAGTAATGTTAAACTTGTAAGAAAAAATGTAGCACTTCCAGGCTGGAGAGATGGCTCAGCGGTTAAGAGCACTGGCTGCTCTTGCAGAGGACCTGGGTTTAAATCCCATCATCCACATGGTGGCTAACAACTGTCTGTAACTCCAGGCCCAGAGGATCTAACACCTCTTCTGACTTCTAGAGGCATTGCATGAAACAGGAGCAATTACGCAGGTAATATACTCACACACAGAATAAAAATAAAAAATATTTTTAAAAAAACTATACACTTTCTCACAGGTTACCTACTACCTTGACATTCTTATTCCTAATAATTCTCAGAGAAGCATTGAAAATACCAACTGTTCAATATGATCTTAGTGGCTACATGGTAGAGCATTTTGCCTAGGAGGTGGAAGGTCCTGGGTTCAGTCCCCAGCTCTGCAAAGCAAAACCTCAGCAAGCTCTTAGGCCTCTGCTTCTTGACTGATTTCAAGTGCCCTCTTTATGAAACAGCCCTGACACACTAAAACACACAGACATCTTCTCCTCTCTCCTTGTTGCCTCCTTGCCCCATTTCTTACTTTGAACCTGAGATTATAACTACTACTTTTCTTCTTCCAACTAACTAGTGACAGTCTCCGAATGTGGATACAGTTTTATTCCTTGTGCTCCCAATCCAGAAGAGACTGAATAAATCAATAAACACATGCTTATGCCAGATACACATAAAAGGCAAGACAGGTAATTACCAAGAGGATGGTATTGAGGACATCGTTATTCAGTGGTGACTCTTCACCTCTGTGCTTCCGTATTTTCTTCTTTGCAGTGTGTACCATATTTGAAACTGATAATTTATGAATTGGAACTGGTGCTGGCTCAGTCAGCTTTGACAGAGCATGAGTTATATCAGCAACTTCTATAAAGTAGAAATGATTGCAAATTTTATCACGAAATTAACAGGAAAAAGTGAGAGTAAAGAGGTGCATTTACATGTTTTAGCACTTATTTACATGAGTATTACATATGCTCAGAATTACAAAACTACAAAATTATAACACATGTTCAGCTTTACATGCAAAAGTGTCAAGATATCACAAATTATTTCTCCGACTTCCGAAATAAGCATCTAAAACACTGCTTTTCAAAATACCTTATCATTAATATTTTTTAGGCAGAAAGAATTTATTAAATGCATTCAGTGTTTTAACAAGCTCTAGGTACAGCCTGGAAACGCCAGCTATGCAGTCCATCAAAACTTGCTTTTCCAACTTAACTGAAAGTGAGAAAAACAGACAAAATGTTGCCAAAACATAGGCCAAAGAAAAAGGCAAGACTTTCCAAAGAATGTTAAGTAGGAATAGTAGGTCACCTCTTCCTTCTTCTTCAAATGTGGATCGTCCAAGAATCTCATCAGTTGATTCCTTTCGACGGCAAATTTTTAAAAATTCAGTGACAAAATCACCTACATAGAGGAAAGAAAAATCTTTCTCATCTTTGACATTTAACTGAAAAGAATCAGTCTGACAAAGTGTCTTTTCATAAAAACTATTAGCTAAAACATGGTTGGGAGGAAAATTCAATTTTTCCACTAAAGAAGATAAAATAATACTATTTTTCAAGTGGATTTTCCCTTTCTAGCTTGCTGGATATAAAAGTTTTACTAGCCGGGTATAGTGGTATACACCTTTGATCCCAGCACTTGGGAGGCAGAGGCGGGTGGAACTCTGTGAATTCAAGGCCAGTCTACTCTACATAGTGAGTTCCAGGTCAGCTGGGGCTACAGGGAAACCCTGTCTCAAAATGACCAAAAAAAAAAAAAAAAAAAAAAAAATTTAGTAATCAAATTTAATAAATCATTTATTGTGCACATAAGTTTCTACACATAGGTGCAATGTTATAATGTTCAGTGTGACTCACATACCCAGGTACATAACTTCCCTTCATCATCCTAATACCCCACAGGGCAGCACTAACTTAATCTGCTTTACTGAGGTTTCAAGAAATTAGGGAACTCCAGCTAGCTCCAGCTAGTAGGTATAGGATACAGGCCTGTTCAACTCTGAAATTCTGCTATTGACACCACGTTGTCCCTCTAAGGCCTCAGACAAACTTTTGCCAAAGGCAGAACATTTTCCCACTATCAGGTACCACAAATGCCAATGCCACTTGATGAATAGCATATAATTTAAGAACTTAAAAAGTATGAAATTTTCAAAGAATAAAAATATATTTTTTAAAATAACTGAAATATGTATTGGAGAAATGCATCATCTCTGTCAAATTAGTATTTCAGTAACCATCTTTTGAAGATTATGTAACAGGTTAGTCATGACTAACTACAAGAAATGGAAACTATCTTCATGTATAGAAAATTTAAGGGGTGGGGAGATTAGGAAATATACATTATTAAGGTAATAGGCTGAGAAGACTTACAAGACACACACACATTAAAAAAAAGGGGGAGGACGGGAAGGCATGAGAAAAACCATTCCGGACATAGTACTTGAACAGCAATCATTATTTTTCAGTGTACTTTAAATAACATGCTATTTTATTAAATCTCCAAATAACCTATTATATATCAAATGTACATTTATACTTCTTTCCCAATAAAATAGGTTTACAGATATGATGCAACTTGCCAGAAAAGCTGTAATAATACCCAACTTCTTAAACTGTAGTCTCTTAACTGGGGATCCACAAAATTAATTAAATCAGGAACAGTAAAAGGCTTCTGAATGTGGAATTGTCAAAAATTACCCAAAAGCAAACATGTAATAAATCCAAAGTGTTTCTAGCAGTGCTCACCTTTCTTATATCTTACTTAATAAGCTTTGCTTCTGTACCACACTATGCACACTCTGCTGTGATTCTACACAATGACAACCAATGCCTCCTCAACACAGATTCCTGACTACCTAATGCCATGAATCATCAGTATTTTTACTGTATACACAAAATTTTCTACTCTTGTAGAAGTATAATAGTATAATTACAGAAAACAAAGACTTAATGTTTTCTTATGATTATTTCTCAGCATGTAAATATAAAACTGGTATTTCTGCCAGGCGTGGCAGTACATGCCTTTAATCCCAGCACTTGGAAGGCAGAACAGGTGGATCTTTGTGAGTTCCAGGCCAGCTGGGGCTACAGGGAGACCCTGTCTCAAAAAGATCAAAAAAATAAATAAATAAAATAAAGGTATTTCTGGACTGTAAAATGTTTACTTTTAAAAACTGTTGCTATGGGGTTGGAGAGGTGGCTCAGTAGTTAAGAATATTTGCTGTTCTTGTAGAGAACCCTTGTTTGGGTCCCACCACCCACATGGCTGTTTACAACTATCTGTAACTACAGTTGCAGGAAATGTGATGCCTTCTTCTAGCCTTCAAGGACATCAAGCATGCACATGGTATATAGACATATATGCAGGCGGTGGTAGTTTGAATGACATGTCTCCCACAGGCTTGGGTATCTGAACACTTGGTCCCCGGTTGGTGCGCTGTTTGGGGAGGTTATGGAACTTTTAGGAAGTGAAGTCTTTCTGAAGGAAGCAGGTCGATGAAAGCAGGCTTTAAGGGTTTATAGCTTTATCCCATTTGCTTTCTCTGCTTTCTGCATATGGTTAAAGATGTAATCTCTCTGTTTCCTGCTCCTGCCACCATGCCTTCTGCTTCTGGCCATGCCTCCCCACCATGACAGACTCTTATCATTTGGAACCATAAACCCAAATAAATTCTATTAAGTTGCCTTTGATAGTGGTATTTTATCACAGCAACAAATAGTAATTAACATACAGGTAAAGCATTCATACACATAAAACTTCAAAAACTGTTGAGTTGCTGACTTGAGTTTCATAAAAAATAGTTCAATACATTTTGACTTGAGATTAAGAATGATATTTTAACAATTTCCAAAATGGTCCTAAACATACTTCTGCCATTTTATACTATTTTTTTATGAAAAGTATTAGTACTAGTACTAGTTCCATTTTGGAAATATATAGGTATGTAGCTTTTCAGAAAAGGAATATGATGTATCTTACCTAGCAAACACTGGGGATTATCAGCTTTTCGAACTCTAACAGACCAATGGGGAGCTTGAACAGGATCCAAATCACTAGAATACAATGAACATAAGACAATAAGTATGACAGTCTCCATGATTCATAAACTTTATCAAAATACAGTGGGATGAAAGCCAGGTGGGGTGGCACACACCCAAAATCTCAATAATTCAGAGGCTGTGGCAGGAGGCTCATTGGTAGGAAGTTAAACTGGGCTACATACTGAGAATCTGCCTTAAAAAAAAAAGAAAAAAGCAAAATAAAATTGAAAACATTATAAGGAAAAAAAACAATCCAGTTTGTATGTCTTTTGGAGAGATTTAGGCCCCCAACTCTCCGTCCTTCTGCCTTGACCTCTCAGTGCCCACTACTATGCCCAGCTGTATTTTGCTTCTTTTAAAGTTACTGTTTTCCAGATATACATTGTCATTTGGATGTTAAAAAAAATTATCATAAAATATTAAATTCTCACACCAAAGATCAGGACTAACAAAATCAAAACAAAATTGAAAAGATTATGAGCAATGTTTATTAATAACATCAGAGAAATATATTTTTAAAAAAACAACAACAACAAAAAAGAAACAAACAAGTACTTATACTTGTATAATTAACTGTTTTTAGACTTTTTTTTAAACAGGGTCTCCTGTACCCCCAGTTGGCCTAGATCCAACTATATAAACCAGGCTAGCCTTGATCTTAAAGAGATTTGCCTGCTGCTCTGCCTTCTCAGCACTGGAATTAAAGGCAGGCACCACCATACCCAGTTTGGAATTGTTTTATTTCTTTAATTTTATGTGTGTGTATACACTTGAGTGCAGGTGCTCACAGAGGCCAGAGATGTCAGAACTCCTTGGAGCTGGAGTTATGGACAGCTATGACCTACCTGATATAGGTACTGGGAACTAAACCCTGGTTCAACTGCTGAACCATGTCTCTGGCCCCTGCATAATCATCTTAAGAACATGTTTTTTAAGTATAATTATTAATGAACATAGTTTATAAAACCGAAAACATCCTGTTTTCTCAATTAAGTACATTATATCTAATCTATTCAGTGGGATATTATGAACAAGTAAAACAATACAAAACAAAAAACAGGGCCAGAGAAACGGCTCAGCAGGTAAAGACAACTGCCACCAAGCCTCGCAACGTTCCACCTGGTGCCAAGCAGAGAACCCACTCTCATGTTGTTCTCTGATTTCCATATTCGAAACGTGACACACACTTAACTATCACCCCCCATTCACACACAAGCAGAAATAAAAATCAGATCTGCAATGGTTATCACAAAACGCATAAAATAGTAAATGAATAAAGCAAATAATAATACATTTAAACTTTAAAAACAATCCACACTAAGATAAATTAACAGGCTATTTTAAAAATTGTTTATTATTTTTATTTTATGTGTATGAGTGCATTGCCTGCATGTGTGTAAGTGTACCCGTGTTGTACAATGCAAGGAAGTCAGAAGAGGGAGTCCGATTTCCCTGGAACTAGAGTTATGAACAGTTGTTAGCTGTCATGTGGGTGCAGGAAAGTCAAACCCAGGTTCTCTGCAACAGTAGTCAGTGCTCTTTAACTGCTGGGCCATCTCTACACCCCTCAACTGGCTATTTCTTTTTTAAGCTATAGGGTTGTAGTCTTTACTTTCCTCTTTATACCTAAATAGCCTAAGTGAGACCATGTTACTTTTATCATCAACAAATACAGTAAGTTTCCTTTAATTATGAAAAGGAAAAGTGTCTGCTTCTTATTGTTTGTACCCTCAAGTAAAAGGAACTCAAATGCTTTATTTTATTACACTCTTCACAGAAATTGCTTGCTGAAATTTTCAAATTATTTCCACTACACAGACCAGGGCATGACTACAGTTTTATTATTTACAACCCTAAATCATCAAATATCCCAAGCCAGTGAAATGACTAAAAGTGTTTGCTGTGTAAGCCTGACAACCTGAGTTTGATCCCTAGAATTCATGGTGGGAGGAGAGAACTGACTCCCAAAAGTTGTCCATTGACCACTATACATGTGCCATGGCATGTGGTTGCCTGTCCATTGTCACATCATATACACACACAGACACACACACACACACGGTTGTCTATTGTCATATCATACACACACACATTAAAACAACATGCCCACACATTCTGATGCTTATCTATTCAAAGCATTTTGTGAATTACTTTTTTCTTCTAGTGCTGGGGGTTGAAGCCAGGATTGGAAGCCAGGATCGTCTACATGCTTGGTAAGTACTCTACCGCCAAGCTATATTCCAAGACCCAGAATGATTATTATTAGCTCAGGTCAAAAGAATCATATACTGAACGGTAGAGACCTTATTACAAAAACACAAATTATTCACTCCCTTTAACTAAGGATCAAATTTCCTTAAGCAGAAACCAAAAATCCATCTCTAAATCCATATAACAGGTCTAAAAAATGACCTCTAAAAAAAATAAAACTTAAAAAAACCCCACAAAAAACCAAATCAATCAATCTAATCAGAAAATATTGCAAGAACAAAAGGACAAATTGCTAAGCACTTGGTATTTTATTTATTGCAATGAAGTTTTTAATATACTTACGAATAAACATCATTGTCCACAATAATCCCTTCCGTCAGATGAGGCCATGTTGTTGCTAAATGGAGTTCACTAAAACAAAATTAAAAAAAAAAAAAAACATAAAATATATCCAAAAGTATGTTCTCTACTTCAGCAATTTTACTTCAAGAAATGTATCCTGAGGAAATAACTAAAGATTTACATAAAAGTATCTTAAAAGTGATGAGATGTAATGGTTGCTGGAGGAGGGAGAAGCACTTTCTCCAGTGATCTAGCCACTGTTACACTGCTCATGCTCCTCTAAATCACCATGTTCCTGTAAGCAGCTCACCTGGTCACCAAAAAGAAAGGGGAGGAGAGGAAGGAGAGGGGAGGGGAAGAAAAAGAGAAGAACGAGGGGAGAGAGAAGGGAGAGGGGAGAGGAAAGGAAAGGAAAAAGGATATAATTAAGAAGAGGAAGCAGAGCAGTAGGAAAAGGTGGGGGACAAGAAGATAAAGCGAGGTGAATATAATCAACAGGCATTACATCCATGTATGAAAATGTCACAATGAAACCCCTTATTATGTATAATAGGGGTTATTATATTATAAATTATTATATAATAAAAAAATTTTAAAGGAATACTTAAAATGTGATTTTATATGTAGTCACTTAAAAACTGGTTTAGCAAAAAGAAGCAAGTTCATATGAAGTTGTTTTGCAGATATAAAACATCACATTATACACTAAACCAAAAAGTATAAATAACCCCAATGTTATCAACTGATGAGCAAATAAAATGTGATATATAATAACTATACACACATAATGGCATATTACAACTTCATTTTTAAAAAGTATTCTTTCATAATATAATAAATGAACCTCAAAAACTGAGTAGACATATCAAATGACTGTACTCATATGAAATGTCCAGAACAGGCAAATCCACAAAGTCACAGTAGATCAGTGTTTTTTCAAAAGAGCAAACAGCCTTTTTCTGAGGTATTATAAGTGCTTTACAGTTAGTGGCGGCTGCACAACTCGGTAATAAAAATGGTGAGCTTTTATGGTAGATGAATTTTATGGTAGATGAATTTTATGGTAGATGAATTTTATGGTAGATGAATTTTATGGTAGATGAATTTTATGGTAGATGAATTTTATGGTAGATGAATTTTCTCAATTTTGAAAAATTGTATCATAGAGATTAGGACTTGGCAAACTTAAAAAAATAAAACTTAAAAAGACCTATAAAGGCTAAAGAGTGCATTTTTTAGGCATTGTTGAGTCATATACAGTCTGTTACATTCTTGTCCTTTTTCATTTTTATTCCCTTTAAAAAATAAAAGCCATTATCAGCCATACAAATCTGACACTAGCCAGACATGGCCCATAAGCCACATACTGTCAAATTCTTTTTGTGTTAGAGGTTGAACCCAGGACTTGCATGTGCCAGGCAGTCACTCTACCACTGAGATATAGCTCTGACCCCCTTAGTTTGCCAAGCTTTATGACAGAAGAGTATTAAATTTCGGAATTTTCATGTAAAATTATAAACTAAAGAAAGTATATTTCTTTCTTTCTTTTTTTTTTTTTTTTAAATTCCAACAACCTACCAGATCATAAAAGGAATACTGTGGGAGGATGCCATTGACGTAGGTGCATAAAAGTGATTAAGATTGACTGAGACGTTCTATATGAAATATACAAAAATTCAATTTAAAAAAAGGAATATAAACTGAAAAAGGTAAATAATCCTGTAACTCAAATAAAAGGTTGAAATTCTCACCTAATAGGATCTTCGCAGGCACCAAATGGCAACTTGCCGAACTCTAGTCCTCCAACTTCTCCTCCCACAAGAGCATCTATATCTAAAAGCAGGGGAAACATTTGTTCCATTATTTGGTTAAAAAGTAGAAATAAGAATCTATTCTAAATTAAGGTGTTCAGAAGGTAATAGCTTTCAAAGTGTCATTAACAGTGCAGATAGCAAGTTAAGGCACATTACAGCACATGCAGTTAAGTGTTTAAGACTTCTGAGAACACGAGTACAGGGTGTTGGAAAGAAGTCTCAGAGGTTAAGAACACTTGCTCCTCCTGCTTATGACCTAAGTACAGTTCCCAACCAGCTGAAACTCCAGTTCCAGGTTATCCAATGGCCTCTTCTAGTCTCCATGGGCACTGCATGGATGTTGTACACATACATAATATACAAAACACTCAGACATATTTTTTAAAAACTTTAAAAAAAAATAAAGACTGGAGAGACAGATCAGTGGTTAAGAGCACTGGTGCTCTTCCAGACAACACAAGATTCAAGTTCGCAGTACCCGCATAGCAGCTAAAAAGGACTCATAACTCCTGTTGCATGGATCCAAAATTCTCTTCTGGCCTCTCTGGGCATTTCACACATGAGTGCACTTACATACATGCAAGAAAACATTCATACACATTAATAGATAAAAATTGTAAAAACCACAAATACAAAGATACACTTATTATCCACTGTTTCAGTCAAGCTATCCATTCTAAATTTTGTTCTTATATAGTATTTAACTATTATTCAAGAGATTATTCCTGTACTTTTTCACAATTTTCTAAGAATATGATTAACAAAATTTAAAAAGGTTACCTAAGTACTGAAAAATTTAATCACCAACCTACATTCATCAGTTTTGCTGCCAATGATTTCTAAGTAACAAATTATCAGGTTTGTCATCATTAAATAAAATTATATGTCTTGTGACAATAAATGAAACATTTAAAATTCCATAAAGAATCTTTTCCAATCCAATATGAATGTCATTACACCAGAAAAGGGCTAACTCAGACTCTTGATTTCATCCCTCTTGAGGAACTAAAAAGCATTTCTTGAAAGGATATTATTTCTTGAAAGGCTTATTTCTCTTTATATGGTTGTTTTTGTTAACATTCAACTAGAAATTCCTACATATAGTCTACTGTTGAGTTATGCATACCACTCAGATTTGTTTAAATCAAGTTGGACTATACCCTAACTAAATTAGTCAGTAAATATGGCTAAATTATTGAGTGAGTTTCCCCAATTAATGCATTCCATTTTTCTAAACAATACCTACAATAAAGATCATATAATTAGTTTTACTCTAAGATATGAATTTTTAAGAGCTTTAAAATATATAAGCATTTTTATAAATTAATAATCAAAATATGATTGTGCAAAAGTTGTAACTGAATTAAAAGTTGGTAAACACCAGGTGCGATGGTACACACCTTTGGCCCTAGCAACTCAGGAGGCAAAGGCAAATGGATCTCTGTGAGACTGAGGCCAGTCTAGTCTACTTACCAAGTTCCAGGCCATCAGGCTGGATTTACAGGGAGAGACCAAAAAAAAAAGCAACAACCAGGGAATTAAGAACTGACTGAGTATGTGATGGCACATTTGATTACCTGGTGACCATGTGATATCAGGCTACTTTCCTTAAGACTCTTACATTTTCTAAGAAATATAACAATATTTCTGTTGCATAGCAAATGAAAATTAAATTGAATATAAAAATGTCTGCCAAGAGTGGTGGAAAAAGTCTTTAATCCCAGCACTCAGGAGACAGAGGCAGGCAGAACAAGGCTTGATTTACATACCAAGTTCCAGGTCTGCTAGAGAGAGACCCTGTCTTAAACAAACAAACAAACAAACAAAAAGATATAAAATGCCAAGTACTCTAGCCCATATTTTCTGTCAGTCCCTTCCTCTGACTGAAAATGCTAAGAATTTATATAGCCTTTGGTCTATTGGAGGAATTTTTTTTTAATTTTTATTTTAAATTATTTTTATTTTATGTGTATGAGTATATTGCCTGCATGTAAGTGCACCCATAACATGAAATGCCCACAGGGGTTGGAAGAGGGTGTTATATCTCCTGGAATTGGAGTTATGGTTAGCTACCATGTGGGTGTTGGGAACTGAACTCAGGTCCTTTGTAAGAACAGCCAGTGCTCTTAACCACTGAGCTGTCTCTCCAGTCAAGTTTAATATTTTTATCCACATTAAAAAAAATCCAGCAACCAAACATTAACAAACACCTTATTGGCTATTAGAATTACAACACAGGACTCTAGCCCTTGGGCTCCTCAGATCATTAGAGACTATATCACACTGGGAAATCTTTTGGGCTTGTTTGGGAATTGGGGATTAAATCCAACACCTCACAGAAGCTACGTAGGTGCTATATCACTGGTATACACCCCCAGCCTCTACCTTGGGAAAGGCTTAAAACTAATTAGTAGAATGGCCTTGAAGAGAAATGAAAATCTCTAATTAAAAGCTAACTATAAACTTCACAGTGTTACTACTGTCTGGAAACTCAGACCCTTAGCTCTTAACTTCCCTTTGTTATGGTTTAGATGTAGTTCTTTTATTGCACATCAGACTTTTAAGTTATAAATAAAACAGTAGTGGCACACATAACTGCCTAACGTCAAGTATGTACAATATTAATTTCAATATCATCCCTAGCCCAGCTATTATTTTTAAGCCTACAAGTAGCTGAAGACTACTTGGAACAAAATAAACCAGGAAAAATATTTTTCTTTGTGGGAAATAAAACTAAAAATGTTTTTTAAAGTAGAATAGTCTTCTAATAGTTGGATATGGTGGTTCATACCTGCAATCTACACACTGGGGAAGCTGAGGCAAGAGGGCTGCCATAAGTCCAATGCCACCTGGGCTACAAAGTGATAATAGGCCAGCCAGAGACACACAGCAAGACCCTGTCTCAAAAAATAACAAAACCAACAAAAGTCTTCTCATTATTTATAAATCTGTAATTCATTTCTTATTAAATGTGCTTGAAATATAAATACACTTATAGTGAAAGAAATACTCAAGCGTCACAAGTTCACCTAAAACCAGGTTTGGTGATGCATACCTATAATGCATATATATCTAAGTACTTGGGAGGAGGAGACAGAAAGGTAAGAAGTTCGAGGTCAGCCTGGCCTACATGAGACCCTCCCTTTAAAAAAAGGGGGAGAGGGACTTAGGGAGATGACTCAGTAAGTAAAGTATTTACTATGCAAGCACAAAGACGTGAGTTTGGATTCCAACACCCACATAAAAGATGGACACAGTGGCCACACCTCTAACCCCAGTGCTAGGGGAATGATGACAGGCAAATCCTGGAGGCTTACTGGCGAGTCAGTCAAGCTGAAAACCACAAGCTCAAGTTTCAGTCTCTGTTTCAAAAAATAAAGTGGAAAGTAATAAAGGAAGACATCTGATATCGAGCTGCCTATACCCATGCACACATGCATTCACTACACATATACACACACAACACAAGCTCACCTAAAAGTGATGGATTAAAAGCTGCATCTGTGTGACAGCGTGAACGAAGAGGCAGGATAATAAAGAACAGACTCTATCCCAAAGACAGAAGACTAGAAGAGCATGGGAAATATAAAAAATAAATCATTATCCATTGTCAGTATATGTGGTACACTAAGAACTCATCAAAGAATCACAGATCAGAAGACACTACGTCCATCTTCTCCCAAGCTGGCAGCTGGTGCCTGTGTGTCTCAGACACAGCAAGTAATAGGCAATCTGCTACATGACTGAGCCCATGATAGAAAAGTAGGCAATCTCAAACCCTAGGACATTCACTAGATAAGGCTTTGCATCCTAAACCTATAAGATGGGGAATGGGGGGGAGGGGGTTAATTCTAGAAGAGCATGAAGATTGTTAACTCTGGAGTTCTAGCATATGGGAAAAAGAGAGCAGGAATTTCTTTAGATCAGGCAATTTTAGAAAACCACATCAGCACATCAAAAATTTATACCTGTTCTCTAGGTTAATGTCTGTTTCTACAGAATAGAAAATGAAAACTTTCACTTTTGCTAGTCTCTTGAATTTGTTATTACAGAGTAATGGTCTTATTTTGCGCAGGAAATCACAAAGTAGGTAACAGAAAAGTACAGACAAAAACAAGGACAACACAGCAAAATGGGAGCATGCAGAACACAAGTTTCCAGCTGCCACAGCTCTGTGGTTGGGCAGAGGTAACAAGGTGGTCCTCGAGGAAAAAGATTTGTATTCCTAACACAGGACAAGGCCACAGTTCTGCAAGACCCAAATCCAGCTACAGGTTCTGGTAAGACAGAAACTCCTTGGGAGTGACAAGTCAACAATGGAAAGGGATCCATTTCATTGCACACCATGTCCAGAGGGCAGCGGTCAGGCACCACTCTTGGAACACTGTTTAAGAGTGAGCTACCAACACAGAGATGACTCAGCAGTTAGGAGTACTAAATGCTCTTGTGGAGGATCTGAGTTTGAATCCCAGCACCCACAGGCAGCTAACAACTGTCCATAGCTCCAGTTCCAGGGGCTCCAACACCCTCTTCTGACCTCTGAGGGCACTGCACGACACAGGTGTACCCGCACACATGCAGGCTATAGATCTTATATACGTAAAATTTTAAAAAATAATAAATTAAACTTTTTTTTTTTTAAAGAGCTACGTTAGGGACCTGATCACAAGGAACAACCCTAGATATGGGAACTTGGGATAACCTATCACAGCCACAGGGTTGAAGATGGTCAGAGGAAGCAGTCATGGAGAGAAGTAGGGCCAGATACTGACATGCTAAAATGTTCAGGCAAGGCCAGCCTAGGTTATACAGTCAGTTCCAGACCAGCCTGAGCTACAGAGGGAGAAGAGAGGAACTGACACATGTGAATGCATGAAACTGAAAGGCTTATGAGCATGAAAAGAAACCATGAATGAACAGGAGAAAATCACTGCCAACTATAAATCTAACTGGGCATCAGTATGTTAAAAGAATCTACCAAGAACAAAACACTAAACACCAAAACGACAAATTATCCAATCAATAAAAGGACAAATGAAATGAAGAGTTTTCAAAAGATAAAATGAACGTGGCCAAAAATATGTAAAAAAAAAAAAACAAAAAAGAAAAAGTTGAATATCCTTAGTCATCAGGGAAACACAAATTTAAAAGTATACTGACATTCCCTCTCACCCTAGTCAGGCTGGCTTCGTTAAGAAATCAACACGTGCTGGTTGCTGGTAAGAATACAGGTACAAAGGAACCCTTATATACTGCTAGATCTGGCATTTTCAGCAATCAGAATAGAAGTTCATCAGAAAACTAAAAGGGGCCAGCGAGATGGCTCCACAAGTAAAGGAGCTTGTTGCCAAACCTGCTAACCTGGGTTCAATCTCTGGAGTCTACATGGTGACACAGCAAGCTGTCTTCTGACTTCCATGCATACATGTATACATGCATACACTCACCAGATTTTAAAAAATTAAATAAAACTAAAACTAGAACTATCATTCTCTCCAGCTATACTAGGATCTAAGCCAACATACAACAGAGATACTTGCACATTCACAACAGTAAGATATGGAACCAGCCTGGACCCACATTAAAAGATAAATTGATAAAGAACCTGTGATAGACATACACACAATGGAGTTTGGTTCAGTCATACAGGAAGAAATGATGCCATTTACAGGAAAAATAGATTATTATGTTAAGCAAAATCAGACCAACCCAGAAAAACAAATATTTCGTGTTTTCTTTTATATGGAAACTAGGAATGGACACTTACGTATACACACACACACACACACACACACATATATATATATATATATATATATATGTAATATGAGAGGAGGGCTAAGGAGAGGAGGCAACCAGAGAGAGTAATGAACACATCAGTTTCATACATTCAATAAATATAAGCTAATAAATTTTTAAAAGAATAAATGAAAGTATAGATATTACCACCAATCTTACAGAAACAGAACTGATTATAAAAAGAGAATTGTGGAACTGGCAAGACAGCTCAGCAGATAAAGGCTCATTGCCAAACCTTATGACCCGAGTTCCATCCCAAGAACTCACATGGTAAAAGAAATGAACTGACAAGCTGTCCTCTGACCTCTACACACACACCAAGGTACACTCAAGCCCCCACACAAATACATACAATAAACAAAGAAATACTATGAACATCTAATTATATCCAACAAATTAGGGAGGGAAAAAATTAAACACCTCAATTATGTTATATGTCCCCCAGCTGAGTTTTTCTAGAACTCAGGCAATGCCATCTTGTTCATTCATATCTGAGTCCTTGGCACAATCTGTTCTATTATAGATCAATAATGACCAGTGAATGAATTAGTTTATCAATGACTAAGTAGGAAAATTGATTCTGATAATATTTTTATTGTCAATGCTAAATAATCTACTGTTTTCCACATAAGATTATATATATTTTTTTCTTCCCAATGCTCTAAGATTTTCTACATGACTTTTCAGCTTCAGAATGGCTTCTCTTACACTCTTAAAAACACATATTATAACCATTCACTGCATAGTAATGCACAGCACACAATGTTCCATCACAGGAAATGTTTTATAAACCATATTAGCTTTCAAAGACAGACTACCAAATACAAAGTAACAGTCTCTAAAAAAAAACCTAAGAACTATGAGAAAAAAAGAATTACACAGGTGAGCCAGGTGTGGTGGTACATACCTTTAATTCCAACACTGGGGAGGCAGAGGCACGTGGATGTCTGTGAGATCGAGGCCAGCCTGATCTACGTAGGAAGTTCTAGGTCAGCTGTGACTACAGGGAGACCCTTTCTCAGAGAGACAAAAAGAAAAAAAAAAAAAATACAGGTAAGAAAATTAGCAATACTACATTTAGAATGAGTACAAGTATTCTAACGTGAAACACCCGAAACACTATTAAATAGATTCAATTTCTTAATATGTTCTTTTCCACTATAGTCGATAGGCTAAACACAATTACAAAAGTTCTTACCTGGAGGCTGCTGAGGCCAAAAGTACTGCTGCCAATCCTGAAGCACATAGGTAAACCGAATAGCAATGCTCACTGGAGGCAATGGTGTTAAAGGGCAGCCCTAGAAACATATGCAAAGACAACACCATGTAAATGCTTGAGCTTGTATTCTGATCCACTCAGAGCTAAAATTTGAAAAAGTTACTAACAGATAAAATATTACCCTTTTGAAATCTGTATTTTCAGTTTATAATGTTAGACAACAGTATGTAGAGTGCAACCAGGAACATGAAAAATAAGCCACTGAATTTATTAAAGCCAAAGGTGTCTAACTTGGAAAGTCAAGAAGGAAGAGGTCAGACCTTTTTATAAAAAAATGGAAAAATATTGTCTGAAGAGTCACTATATAATTGGCCATGTATTTGTAGAGCAAGGGATTTCTACAATTTCTACATACTGCTTCCACAGATGATTTCATCTGGTAAAAAGGCTATGCAGCATTAAAGTATTAAACCAGGTATGTTGGTATAGTCCCAACTAAAGAGACTGAGGAATGCAAGGGCACCCCCCTGGTCAGCCTGAGCAATACAGTGAGACCCCATGCCAAAAACCAAAGAAACAGGACTGGATGTGGTGAGCTGAACTCTGAGTTTGAGGGCAGGCTGGTGTACACAGGGAGTTACAGACTAGCTAGAGGCATAAAGTGAAACCCAGTCTCAAAACAAACAAACAAAAAAGAAACAACATAAAGGTCTAAAAATAATACCAGGGAGCAAATTACTTTAAAATAAAGCTACTTAACTACTGTCACAAAAGAAAACATTAAGTCCTATTAAGCAAAATGATCTTTCAAAAAAAAAATCACAACTTTGTTATAAACTGTAATTTTTTACTATTCATTTCAGATATTGAATGTCACAGTGAACAGGACACTTTTTAAATAAGGTAAATATAAAGCATAACACTGTTTAGGGAAATTATGTCTTTATTTCTAACTGAAAATGAACCTGAAATCAGGCTTCGATATTTAAGCATGATCACTCATACAAAATAGATCATACTAATAAATCAGTTAACAAAAAACCTAGAATTATCCTTAAGCTCACCAGCAATCATAAAAATCCTCTGATCTCTGCTTCTCTTCATGTAAGCAGAGTGGGTACAGGAGTCATACTTTAGGAAACTTGTTGAAGTAGGTTTGATTCCCTTATCTACCCAACTTCTAGGTATGCCTGGGTCTACTGGTCTTCAGACTGCCCTCTGTGTACAAAGGGATAGGAATGTGTCTGGTAGTCTTATATAAACAAAAACTCTTTCTGAAGTTGCAATACAAGGTGGCTGAGATGAAAAATGAATCCAATTTTTAGACTTCTGTGTCCTAGACAAGTATGGTATCATTCTGGTTGGTCAACTTTATCAGGCCCAGTATCAAATGAGTGTTAGCAAGGTCACTGTGACAACCTCTATCCAAGTTCACAAAGCATTGCAGATAAATATACAACACGATATCTGAAAAGCAACAGGATCAAACACAAAACAAGTAACTTTGTAGACTTAGAAAAGGCACCCTGAAAAAAGACAAGAGGATCTGTGGGACTGAAGGCACATGCCTGCTAAGCTCTGGATGTGAAAGAGAAAATCTGTGAAATCAGATGACATTAAGTGAAGGAACCAAGTCTGATGACCTGAGTTCAATCCCTGGGACCCATATGGTGGAAAGAGAATCAACTCTTTAAAAAAATTTTTTTATTAGTTTTAATTTAATATTTATTATTTTTATTTTATGTGTAGGTAAGTGCACCTGTGTCATGCAGTGCCAGTGAGGGTCAGAAGACTGCATTGGATCCCCTGAACTGTAGCCATGGATGGTTGTTAGCCACCATGCAGGTGCTGGGAATCTAACCTGGGTCCCTCAAGCAGACAGTACTCTTAACCACTGAGCCATCTCTCCAGCCCCAAGAATGGACTCTTTCAAGTTGGTCTTCTGACCTTTGCACATGAAGAACACACACAATAAATAAATGTAACAAAAAATTTAAATAAAGTTAAGTAAATAGAAGGAGCCAAAAGACTCAACCACTGCAAAGGCATGGAAGTCAGAGTAGGCAGGGCACTCCTGCATGGGACACATCTTGTTTTAGATGCCAAATGCCTGGGAGATAACTTTGTGAGGGGAAAACCTGTCATTCTTACATTCTGAGCAAAGAAATTCCAATTCTAAGACTATAGACACACACTTCCAATTATTACCACAGAGCAGTAAGCTCCAGACACCACTTTAAGACCTGGTTCTGAAATACTCAATACATAGGAAGCAACTATGAGTTTTACACACAAAATGAATAGAAAAATTAAAATTTCAAAACAAAACTCTTACAAAAATAGACTATGGAAACAATATGGAAACTATCTCAAGCATGAAAAAGTACAGTTCTAAAAAAGGCAAATATCTCAAATCAACATTCAAATTTGTAAAACTATGAATTATAAGGAATCTGAAAGAACTAAGAATATTTAACTTGAAAAGGAAAGGTGAAAAGTTTTCAAATATTGGGGAGTATGGCAGGAGAGATTTAAACTTGTACTACATGTGACTACAAACGGGCCAAAAGGAAGCCTTTTCTAAGAACCAGCTCTTCATGGAATGAATTGAACTACCAGTAAAGGATGAGTCCCTGGGGCATGGATACAGATGCCAACAAGTGACTTTTAAAAAACAGTTTCATAAAGACAGTGAAGAAGAGTCACATACTGGATAGCATTAACTATGCAGAAAACTTTACATAGTATCCAAACTAATTCTCTCAGATCAATTTTGAGAGAAGCCAATTATTAAGAGTTTGGTTAAAACTTGAGAGTGGCAGGTGGCATGATAAACTAATTAGGGATACTTCTGTTTTAAAAGTACAAACTTGAAAGTCAAAATTGAAGAAAAAGAGAGATACTTCCTTTAACCAGGCATAGCAACACATGCTTTTAATGACAGTACTCAGGAAGAGGCAGAGATCTGAGTTTAAGGCCAGTCTGGTTTACAATAATTCTAGGCCAGCCAGGGCTACCTCATCTCAAACAAACAAACAACAAAAAGATATTCCCTTTTGAAATAGAAGTTTTCAAAGAGAGAAGTTGAGCTATGTAGGGCAGGGAGAGAAAAGATCTAAAAATGTTCATTAACATTTTCTTAAAGGAATAAGGAACTGCTATTTGTATCTGACCACACATTTCATCAAATTAAGATATAATTAAATATTTCTGATGAAAGGGATTAAATAGAAATCAAAACATACTTGGTTTGTTCAAAATTTTCCCAAAATAATATGTACAGAATTGGGCAGTATAGGATTTTAGATCCCAGAAAGTTTGTGAAAAGAAAATCATATACATACATAGACTATTTCCAAGATTTTTAATTGAGAAAATTATAAGAAATTATGTTAAAGAGAGAGAATGAGAGATAATAGAAAGGTTTAACTTTATTTGCCTGACCTGGTATTTTCAAATGGACTTAGCTTTATGGCTGGCCTGCTTCCTGTTCCCCACCTCCGTCTCCCTCCTTTGTTCTCTTTCTATAGTACTGAGGATGGGAATGGAACTAAGTGTGTCTCTCTTCCTGCCTGCCTGCTTCCTTCCTTTCTATAGTACTAGGGATGGGGATAGAACCAAAGGTGCCTCTCTTCCTTCCTGCCTGCTTGATTGCTTGCCTGTCTTCTTCCCTCCCTCCCTCGTACTGGGAATGGAATCAAGGGTCTCATGTATGCTAAGCATACTCTATACCACTGAGCTAAATCTCTGGCCCCGTATTTTTCTGATTAAGTTTTAATCCCAAATGTTGTACTAACAAATACCTATTAAAAAGGAAACTAGCATTTTTTTATTTTTCCTTTTTAAAAGTCTAAAACCTTTATAAAGTAGGAAAATGAGTACAACCAACATGTACATGACTTTAAGTTCAGTGGCACTTTACATGCACCCACATGTGCACACACGCACACACACACACATACACACACGTGCTTGCACACATACAAGTACAATTTTCTTTTGGCTGAACCTTTTAAAAGTTGCAGTCATCAAGAAAGTTCACTCCTTAATACTTTAGAAGTAAATCTAAAAATAAAGATGTAACCCTACATACTGTTGGTGTTTAACATCAACATAGTTTTCTAATATTTGGTACACATTAAAATTGTTCTGGGGTTGGAGAGATGGCTCTGTGGTTAAGAAGACTAGTTGATCTTTCAGAGAATCTGGGTTTGGTTCCCAGCACCTACATGGCAGCTAACAACCATCCAATGACCCCCTCTTCTGAACTTCATAGGCACTGCATTTGCTTACATACATGCAGGCAAAACACTAATACACATAAAATTAAATTGTTCCAATTATCCCAAATCAAATAGCCACTTTGTTTTGATCAAGTATCCAGGTAAGAATCATCCTGCACTTAGTTATCATGTCTCAGTTATCTTCTTTAATCTAAAGGGCTCCAGATCAATTAATTGTAAAAAGGTTCAATCTGGAAACAAATGATTGCTTCCACATATTGTAATTTGTACCAAATATTCTGAAAGGAACACCACTCAGACGATTCTACTTTCAACAATGTATCTATCTCAGCAAGAGATATGTGATGTTGACTGTTTTTTTTTGGTTCAATTAATTTTTAAACTTATACATAAAAACATAATTTTATTTGTGTATTTAAGTTCAGTTTGCTAATCAAATTTGATTGCTTATTTGAGATAATATCAACTTTAGCACCCAGAAATCTAATTCTTACCAAACAGTAGGTTAGGGGAGCCTTTTAAAAGAAGCTGTAATAATGTTTTTCTTTTTATTCTTTCTTTTTTGTTGTTGTTTTTGGTTGTTTGTTTTGACACAGAGTCTCACTCACACTGTATAGCCCTGGCTGGCCTTCAACTCACAGAAATTCACCTGCCCCTGCTTCCCAAGTGGTTTTTGACTTAAAAACAAACCAATAAAAAACCCAACAGAAGTCAAGTACAGTGCCTTTAATCCCAACATCTGGGAAGCAAAGATCTCTATGAAATCAAGGCCAGTCTGATCTATATAGCAAGCTCCAGGCCAGCTGGGGCCACAGGAGACCCCCCAACTCAAAAAACAAAATCACATTCTATTTATAAGGAGAAGAGGGTCCCATAGTGCATGTGTAGAGGTCAGAAGACAATTTTCAGGATTCAGTTCTCTCCTTTCACTATGTAGGTCCTGGAGACTGAAATCAGCTTGTCAGGTTTGGCAGCAAGTGCCTCGACTTTCTGAGCCATCTTGTCAAACCTATGATAGTTTTCTTTCTAGAATACCACAGATATATCCAGTATATCCTGTTAGCCCAGTAGTTTGCAACACAGAATAGACCAAAATCAAGTTAGATGAAGATTTGAAAGAAAATATTCTTAAAGGAACAGAAAAAGACAATTTAGAAAAAAGGGTTCAGATCTCAAGATTCTCATCAATGCTTCAAACAAGCAGCTACCTGAAGCCTACTAGTCCAGTAGATAAGCAATATTACTCTTACATAAATAAAAACAGAATCAGTAAATGTTAACAACCTATACAAACAAAACAGGTAAACTCCTCATTGGGCATTTTATTAAAATGTTCAAGAAAACATTTGTAATCTATTAGTTTTCTTCTAATTCATCACATTACTCATATTAGAGGAATATTTCTATACATTCAAATTACCAAACTACTATTCTTATCTGGATTCCAAGTAAGGCTGGCAACGCCAATATGCACTCACGATCTTTGACTTAAAGATGTCCAGCAGGCCTGACAAATGAGTGTACTGATTTGGCACTTTTCGAAGATGAACCATTTCAAAGTCAGTCCGGACACCAGGACCTTGACATTCTCCCACATACATTCTTCGCCATTTGTGATGAATCTGCACAAAAAGTGGTACCTGACTGCAGGACAGGAACAATAACGTTCATTAAACATTAAATAACCACTAAACCTCAAATTTTTTCTTATCATTTTAATTCCAAATATTAAAAAAAAACACTAAACAAGAAACATTTCCAAATCACAGATTCTTATTTATCACAAAGACAGGCTTAATTCCTTCTGTCCTTATGATGATATAATGATAAAACCTGCTAGCACTTCAACAAGAAAATTATCTGTTTAAAATCAACTTTGTGGTGAAATATTTTTTACTTTACCCTTTAAAGTTAGAAATGATTCCCAATAGGTTCTTAAACACAGATCTGAAGGCAGTATTCCTAAGTATAAGAAGGCTACGATATGTCTTACAAACACACACATGAATTAGATATCCTTCATCCAGGCTGTGAGCTCAGTCTTAGTGAATCAAAAATACATATAAAGCACCTTTAATCAAAAACACAGATGGAACAAGGTCATGTAGTATCTAGTTAACAGAATGTGACCACAAGCTCACAAGATCCTACCCATTTTTCCCTGAAGAACAATGGTTGATAAGTGTGACAATTCACACTTCTGGTGCCTTTATAGACAACTACTGTGAATTACAAAAATAGATTATAGAAATATATCCTCAAGCAAATATTGTTATATTGGTGACTACTATAGCTTTGTATTTTTAAAAGAAACAGTCCAAACTGTTTCTTAGGTCACGTAAGTACATTAATTTTTTGCTAATAAATTTACACTTAAGAGTTTTTTGGTCTATTTCATATGCAAATTAAATATAACTCAAAATAGAATTAAGCTAATTTCATATTCTTAAAGAGCACATTTAAGAACAGAGCATAAAAGTTCTCAAAAACAATTCTTAAACTGCTTCAATGAGGTTTTCTTTAGAAATAACCCCCCCAAAAAGATTCTATTATGTCTCTTTTTTGAGTCTTGGATTATTTCCCTTTTGAGACAAAGTTTTGCTATAAAGCCCAGGCTGGCCTAGAACTTGTGATCTTCCTGCCTAGGGCTCCCAAGTGCTAACATTACAGGTTTGCTTCACCACGTTCCCCTCTAATTTTATCTTCACATACCAAATTCTAATAAAAAGATATGCAAGGTTAAGTTCTAAATTCTTCATTATAGCTCCCAAAAAGGGGGGTAATATTTACCTGCATAAATACCCTCTCATAAATTATCACTAAAAACAGTTTTTAGCTTATTGTCAAGGGTAGAAATGTTCACCTACCAGCCAGTGTTTCCCAAAGCAATAGAAACAGAACTAAGAAGAAGGTTGCACTTGGATTCACTGAGAACTGCATCACTGTGTGCAGCAGGTGCAATCACCACAAACTCACGCAGGCCATACCTTAAAGAGAGAATCACCCCAATAAAGGGATCCATTATTGAAAAGTATAAAAAGTTTCCCCACGGAAATTTAAGCCAAATTTGCAAGACCAGATTGTTCACCTTTCCCAACTACTACTTAACAGGGCTACTAAATCTGTAAAAATCGAAATCTTTTTATTCTATTATTGTGTGTATATGAATGCAGACACACACATGCCACAATGTATATGTGAAGAGGACAAGTTTTAGAATTAGTTCTCTCCTTCTACTTTTATGTGAGTTCCAAGAATTGAACTCACGTTTCCAGGCTTGAGCTCCAAGTATTTTTTACCTGTTGAGCCATTGCCTGACCCCTACATGAATTTTTAAATTCTTTATCTTTGTTCTTCGTGTAGGACTGGGAGTCAAGCACAGGGCTTCATGTCTCATTAGGTAACTTGTTCTACCACTGAGCCTCACTTCCACCCCTGAGTTTTCTTTAAGAAGTACCTCTATCTTCTTTAGCCCCTCTATTTGTCACAAACCAGAAGTCATTTGCTGAAATCACAGCCACTATTACTAACAAAGACTTTTGCTTTAAAAGGTCAGTTAACAAGGCCAGCAGGATGGCTCAGGGAGTAAAGGTGCTTGCTGTATAAGTCTGTCAACCTAAGTTCAATCCTCAGACCCCACAGAAAGGTGGAAGGAAATAATTGCCAGCCCTGATATACATGTGCTGTCTAAACTGAGAAATAGTTATGAAGTGTTCTAAAGAACTTCTTATATTCCTTTAATCAAGCACACACATTCGTTGGGGGCTAGATAGATGACTTGGTAGTTAAGAGTACATATTGTTCTTCCAGAAGACCCACTTGATTCCCAGGACACATATCAGGCAGCTAACAACATCCTGTAACTCCAGCTGAGGGAATCCAATGCCTCTGTTGACCTTCATTCATGTGTACATACACAGACAGACAGACACACACAAATTTAAAACAAAAAACCTTTTTTAAAAAGAATACACAGCTGGACATGGTGGCACATGCCTTTAATCCCAGCACTCAGGAGGCAAAATCAGCCGGACCTCTGTGAATGCAAGGCCAGCCTGGTCTACATAGCAAGTTCCAGGCCAGCTGGGACTACAGGGAGACTCTCCCCAACCCCCCAAAAAAGGAACACAGACAGGAGTCATAAAATTTAGCTGGACATAGTGGTACAAACCTTTAATCCCAGCACTTGGGAGGCAGAGGCAGGTGGATTTCTGTGAGATGGAGGCAGCCTGGTCTCTACCTGGAATCTAGGTCAGCTGGGGAAACAGGGAGACCCTGTTTCAAACAAAGGAAAAAAAAAAATGATGGCCAAGTTGATGACTGTTCCTGTCTAGCAAAAGTTCATCCAAGCTACCCTTAAAGTGCATTTTTATTTAATATTTTAAAAATAATTTACTAAATATATTATACTTATTTGCCTATTTTGTGTTAATCTCTGGATTTGTAGTTATAAATGAAAATTTTAATGAACATTCTCAAGAAATCCCTTGGAGTACAGAAAATAAAAACTGTCTTTAAAGTCCAACTCATACTGTTTACTAGTTAGATGCTGCTACAGCTCTGATATAGTCTGAAAGTTTCCTCAGGGGTTCATGTACTGGGATGTTGGTCCTTGTGTAGCAATGTGTAAGCTGCCTAAGGGTAGTTATAATTGGTCCTGCCCCTTTTCTCCTATCTTACCACATGCCCTTCCCTCTCCCATGCCTGGCTGTCACTAAAATGCAATCACTCCACCCCGAGATGAAGGAATCAAGTAGGCCTACATCACTATGCTACTTGGAATTTAAGCCCTAGAAGCATCTTGTAAATAAACCTTTTCTTTCTGAGTACTTAGTGCCAGTCATTTCCTTATATTAATGAAAAATGAACTAATATGGTTCAGTAAAACTTATTTTACTTCTCAGCTCACCTTCATCCTCTGATCCCTAAAATCAAGATTAATCATAAACAGCAGCAGATAACAGGAAGAACCAGAATGAGAGTTACTCTTAGAAAACAAACAAGTTTCTTGGCTATTCTTCCAGAAATACTCCATGTATTTATGACTACTCAACTCTCAAATACAATTACATATCTATATCCTTTTTACATGCTAATCTCCACTGATTAGTACCGTTTCTTAAGTTGCTGGTATTGAAATGAAGTAATAAATAGGCTAATTCTATAAATTTATCTGTACAATACATTCCTAGAACTTGAGTTCCTGAATACAAGAGTGCCTGCATTTCTAACACTGGTATCTGCTCCAAAGAAACATTTTGCTTTAATCAAAGTTGGCTGTCTTAGTGAAGGGTTTCTTACTTTCCTGCATTATGTCTTCTATCCTCTGTGCTTTGTTTTTTGTATGGAAACATATATACATACGTACATACACACACACACACACACACACATCCCATCAATAAATATCCAAATTTTTTAAGGAGGTTTCTCAAAAATCAACTGATCACCTCCACTAAATGTACACTTTTCTCTAAACTGCAGCATCTTTCCTATCATTACAATCTATAAAGTATCAATAGAACTTAACTGATTTACTTTCTTTACTAGGTCTACTTGAAACCTGGGATTATATCTTCACCAAGTCAACAAACACTAGTGGAGATGTTTAAAAAGCTAGAGAGGGCTGGAGAGATGGTTCCGCGGTTAAGAGCACTGGCTGCTCTTGTAGAGGACTGAGTTTCGTTCTCAACACCAAACATAACTGCAGTTCCAGGGGATCTGATACCCTCTTCTGACCTCCTGGGGCACTGCACAACATGGGTGCATGTCCTATTGTGTACTCATACACATAAAAAATAAAAATAGAATATTAAAAAAAAATAAAATTAAGGCCAGGCGTGGTGGTACACACGTTTAACCCCAGCACTCACGAGGCAGAGACAGGCAGTACTCTCTGAGTTCAAGGCTAGCCTTGTTTACATAGCAAGTTCCAGGCCAGCTGGGGCTAAAGGGAAACCCTGTCTCAAAAAGACTAAATAAACAAAATAAATACATAAAATTAAAATAAGGAGAGCAAAACCCAACAAAAAGTAAACAAACAGAATTTTAAATAAACAAGGGACATAAACAGGTATCACCCCCCTACACACACAAAGGCACAAAGATGACATTAAGCAAAAGACCAATTCACACCAATACAACAAAGACAATTCGTTATATAGCCAAGGTTGGCCTTTAACTTGCAATGATCCTACTGCTTCAACCTCCCAAGTGCTAGAATTATAATCATGGGCCACTAGTTATAGATGGTACATTTTATGACCTTTTTTTCTTTTTTTATCAGAAGTTCTCTCCTGCTTCCAACCCCACCACCAACACTACCCAAATGGTAATATTACAGGCATACAATATCAGTTTATGAGGTGCTGAGGATCGAATCCTGAGTTTCTTGCATGCTAAGCAAGCACTCTACCAACTATTCTCTATCTTAGATGGTTCATTTTAATGCACCCCTCCAAAATAAAGAGAGCTGTGAATAACTGAGAAAGATAAAAGGAATCTTTTAAATGTGAGGTGCCTCTTACATTAATACATCACAGTTACAGTTTACACATATGTGAGTCTGGACTTTAGCACATGACTGTTTGAAGTCAACATTTTACTTCAATTTACAGTAATACATATTAAATCTTCTGTGGTATTTCATTGTTCTCTTCTGGTCATTAGAACCTCAGGTAGACAAAACCCTTGATTATGAAACATGGTGTACAGAAGAGTTTACAGTAAATCTATGACTATAGTCCATAGAAATATGCTGGGTTGGCTCTAGGTTGGCATCTTGGAATCTGGATTTGGGGAGGGTTTCATCATTCCTGGGTTGATAAAGAGTCTAAACTATTTACACAAACAATATGGTTCAGTTAAATACTTGCTGTCCTTTTGCAGGTCTAAAATTCTGATATACATTATACAGAAGATGCCTATCTGCCTGAGCAGAACCTCATTTAAAGCTTTGAGGGGTTATCCTTTAACAAGCCTCCCTGATAGACAATGTACATGTCACAATTTGTCACTAAGAGAACTAAGTGTAACCTATGGGACTCCATTAGAAAAAGGCTCTTCAAAGGTTGCCATCTACTGGCTTTGACTTCCTGTGTGTTCCCTTTGCTTTGTACCTAATGCTTTAAGTACAACTAGATGTGGGGGTCCTTTGAGTTCTCTTAACCAATAAGGAACCTACAGTTAGACACACACACACTAAAAAACATCTGAATAGGGGCTGGAGAGATGGCTTAGCCGTTAAGAGCACTGCATGCTCTGACAGAGGAACTGAATTTGATTCTCACCACTCACATGGCAGGTAACAACTGTCTGTAACTCCAGTTCTAGGGGAATCCGACATCCTTTGTACAACATGGGTGCACTTACATATATGCAGGCAATATACTCATACACATAAAATAAAAATAATTTTAAAAATTAAAAAAAATCTGAATAAAAGGTATACATACCATCTTACCAAGCAATGTGCTCTTGGAGGGAAATCATTATTCATACATAGTAAATCTTGCATTGATTGTGGAATAGCATCTACAGAGACATTCAGTAATAAAAACAAGTTCATTTGAGGCAAAGTCTATACATGTTTTGAAGAAAGCATGTCTTACTAAACTATGGAGATTTGCAACTGTTAAAAGATTTATAATTAGGGGGGCTGGAGAGATGGCTCAGCAATTAAGAGCACTGGCTGCTCTTGCAAAGGACCCAGGTTTGATTCCCAGAACCCATATGGCAGCTAACAACCACCTGTAACTCTAGTTTCTAGCTCTGATGCCCTTTTCTGACTTCCACAGCCATTGTAGGGTATGGGTGCACTTATATATACGTAGGCAATCTATTCATACACATAAAATAAAAATAATAAATATTTTTTAAAAGATTTATAATTAGGGCTTGCTCTAAGATTTAGGGGGATTCTCAGTCTCTCTTTTTGCAAACAAAACCAAATTTTTTTTTTTGTTTTTTTGAGACAGGGTCTCCCTATAGCCCTTGCTGGTCTGGAACTCAGGTACCAGGCTGGCCATGAACTCACAGAGATTCGCCTACCTCTGCCTCCTGAGTGCTGGGATTAAAGGCATATGACAGCATGCCTGACTCAAAAAACAAGACACATACTAATTAAAAGACATATACTATTTCTATGGTTATGGATTTTTTAGTTCTAAACAATTACTCAAACAATTCCACTATTATCAGGAAGTCATAGTTTGTTTATTCTTCCTAACCTATACTTGTCTCTACTTTTCTTCAAAATTCTAATTTGACACCTGCCATGTCTAATTCATCTCTCATAGGTAGTCTTTTTCTCCCATCCCATCTTAAATGCTTTTTGTAAATCTTCTCTCTACTCAACCTCCCACTTCTAACCCATGCAATAAAATTCCAATCCATAAATAAGCTACTGACACAAATTATCATTATATATTTTATGTATATTAAATTCAAAGCATAAAGAACAGTATTTGTTCATAGATATTTCCTTTTGTTAGATAGGAATTAATATTTTGTTAGATATGATTGCTTATCTATTATATATTTTATTAACATGCTAAAATAAGAGTATTCATGCTGACACTGAGTAACCAAAAATAGTAACTTAAAAAGCAATGAAATATCAGTGCTCAAATCTTCTAATCACTGCCAAGACAGCTTTAAATGTGTATCTCTGAGTCTACAGGTTTTGCTTGAAACTCTCCCATAGTTACAGCTTCAAGCACAATCAAATAAAAACTTCACAGTACACACAGCAGGGGCAATAATGCCTAACTGTCTTATATTCATTCATCTTTTCTTATACCAATCCTCTTCATCTGTTTGTCTCAGAACCATTGATCTGAAGCCTCCTCACTACAGCTTTCCTTGATGTGTAATTCTTTCCTAAAATTAATAAAATGTTTTATCTTGAACATTTTTCTTAATAATGCTGGACTCAGCTATCTTTGGGCTGTTGTAGGAATGATTTTTATAATCAGACATAATCTGGACCAGAGACTTTTAATTAACCCCAGCAAAACTATGTGTTCCTGTGTCCTGTGACCTGGGAACCTGATCTTATTTCCTTGGCAACCTCAATTTGGTACTCTAACCAAAAAGTTAATAAATGAATGTGGGTATGCTTGAGAATTAACAGATCAAAGCACTGTAAGTAGGCTCACCCATCTCCAATGCAGAGAAGACTCGGAAGAACCCATGACTTTGGGTGAATGAGATAATCTAGAACTAGGGACAGAAAGGCAGGATGGTATGTTAAATTAAAGGTGAAGCCAAGCTTGTACTTCCTCAATAGACGTTGGAGAAACCTTTAAATAAAATCATGTGTGGGCCTGAAACTGGACCAGGGACAAAGTTCTAATAGCACAGTTGCAGAGGAGAGATGGTTCCAAGATATCTGGGTGAACAAGTGTCTTCTAAGTCCAGTCCACTCTTAAAAACTAAACATGAGTCAGGCTTTTTGTTCAGGTCATTGTAATCTTGGCATAATAACACTGCAGGCTATTATCCCACTAAATGAACACATTTCCCTCTTCCTCTTGAAACACCAATATTCATGTTTTATTCATTTTGCTATATAATTATCTTACATGTGTCCATATGGTCAATGTTATCAATAGTACTTTATGAATCTGAATGCAGAAGTGTTCTAGTTATTTTTATCTATACAGATATATATATATATAAATATTATATATATATATATATATAAAATAAAAAAGGTGAAACTATGCTATTCTTACATAAAAGCAGATACTTCAGGCCTATGCTTACAAAGAATAACCTGCTTTGACCAGAAAAATGGTAACACACATTCTGCCTATTTATTTTCAAATAGAATAAGGAAAGGTAGAGTAGCCCACCTTATTCACAGTTTTGCTTCTAAGGATTTTCTATCAAACATGATCCAAAGATACTTGATAGCAAATTGCAGAAATAAACAATACAGTGTTAGATAGCAAATAGCCCCAAAAGATTAACTGGGATAGACTATTAACTGTCTAGTTTATCTGTTGACACGCTCACACTTCCAGTTTCACTGGTCAATCCCCTGATCATAGGACTACCCCTGGGAAGGTGGGCTCAATTTATTATACTAAATAGATGGGCAGAATACCGAGTGTATTAACGAAGACAGTGAACTTTTCCTGCCCTGGAATCTCACCTCCCACTGCAGTGTTTCTGGACCAGGCCACCAACATGAAGGTCTCTGTAAGTCTGCCCACTTTTCTGAATTCTTCTTCTTCAGTAAAGTGTAATCTCTCCTTTTCTTCTTCATGTTCCTTTTTGTAAACATGCTTTCTCTAATGTTTTGGGCTGCCCTAGCATATTCTATTTCTTTACTTTTCTCTAAAGCTTCCTTCTCCCAGCCATGTGGTTGTCAGTCAGTCACATGCCTGACCCCCATGTAGGCTCTAAACCTACAATGCTTCACAGTTTTCTTTCCTTCTCCCTTAATTCTCCTCCCTAAGACAGTTGCTGAGATTTCTAGCTTGCCTATCTTGAGAATTTTTCTTTAAATTCTAATAAATCTGTTCTAAAGCTTCTGTTTGGGTCCATTCCTAAATTCTTTTATGAATGAGACTAAGAACCCTCTAGGGGATGCTCTTTTTCCACCTTTCAACAGTAGTTTTAAATAACTTTTATTTATATTATGTTATTTTAGGCAATCTCTTGAAGTATAATTTACAAATCACATTTTATCATAGATGTATCTGTAGACTAACAAAATACATAGAGGGTTTGGTCTCATCTATGGTTTCAGACATCTTAGAATGTATTCCTTACAGATAAAGGGGACTACTGAATGGCTAGAGAGATAGCTTACTGGTTAAGAGCTCTTACTATTCTTTCTAGAGGACCCAGGTTTGATTCCCAGCACCCACATGATGGTTAACATCCATCCTTCAACTCTAGTTCCAGAGGATCCAACACTCCCTTCTGGCTTCTGTAGGCATCCGGCATGCATGTGGTATACCTGCATACATGCAGGCAAAACATAAGTAAAATTTAAAAATTAATGAAATCTTTTAAAAAATGGGTAGGGGAGACTACTGTTTGACTAGCAGCTCTGTTCAATACCTTTGTTCACAGTTACACACTACTATATCTCAAAAGAGATTTTTAAATAACATGACCTAACAACAATTATAAGCCCCATGTACTAAGTATTGGGTACAGATCAGATATTAAGATAAGGGTTTAGACACTGTTTAGAAGAGTTCCCAGAAAAATCTTGCATCTTGAATTGAACTTCCTGCAAAGCTGACCAACAGATTAGCACATCAATCAATCACTGGGAAGTTTGGAATGTTGCAGACCCAGACCCTATTTTACCTATTAACTTGGGCCAGCTTTAGCCATAAATAGCCACTCCTTGCCCATCAGTTTCTAATCATGATTAACAAAATGTATTAACAAAGAAACACTTTCATCAACCAAAGGATGAAAGACATCTGAGCCTGTAGCTGAGATTGTTCTTATGCTGTATCTGCCTACTTAAGGTTTTCACCAGTGTAGATGAGCTGGTGTCTTGGTTTATGACTTTTCTTTATTGTTACTATAAAAAAATTCACGAAACTGCTTCCACACTGGAACATGGAATTTACGGTATCCTGAATCTGTTCCTAGGCCATGGTCACTCATAATTCACTCCAGAATAAACCTCTTATCCTTTGAGGTGAGAGTTATGCTTTTGCATTAACAGTACAATATCTCATTAAACCCCCTCCCCCGTAGTATTTACAAATGAAATAGCCCAAGTTTAGAAAGGTCAAATAACTAAATAGGAAAAAAATTTTTTTTTTAATTTACTTGAGTCTAGCTCCAAAATCTACAGTAAATCCAAAACATACTGAATAAATAACCAGCAAATTTCCCTTTACTTGCACTCCTGGCAAAGGCCAGCTTACTTAAGTCTCCATATAGCCTATCTGATCTTCAGTAGCATTTCATCTGTCCTTGGGATCTTTATCTTCCCTACTGAAAGGCACATCTCACAGACAGGATTCAAATGACTTAACAAAGCACATGTTATTTTTCCTCTACTTCAGAAGCAGTACCAGTTCATTTTATTTCAGATATGGTAAAACAATTTCCTGTGGCTACTACTGAATTGTAAGAATAAATCAGTAACTAAAAATTATAGCCAATCTTAAAAGTCAAGATTTTACAAATATGGTATGAAAACCTACCCTCTGATTCTTCATCCTTTCCTTCTTTATCAGTAGACTCTTGTATAAGATAATGATGAGTGACTGAAAACTTGAAGTCAGCAAAAGAAATTTCATCTGATTTCTCTTCCCATGTGCCAGAAGTAAATATACCCTGTGTTTAACAATAGGATAGCAAAGCATTTAACTTTTAAGTATTCAACAGTTATTACAGTGTTTATTAAACACAGTAAACTTGCCTCTTTCCTGCCCATTAATCCAAAAGTTGCACATTATAGCTATTCTCCACATCTTAAGGGCAAAAACAAAGCAAAAATGATTTATTACAGTGGCTATTTTCAAAAGTCTACAAACCCACACCAAAAAGCATTTGAAGATTTTTCTTTTTAAATTGCCACTGTGATAAATCATCTAAGCTTTCTTTTTACCTTTAATATATATAACAGAGTACATGAAATCAAGTGAGGATATTAACAAGAGGGGTTCTAAGTACATTCAAACTACAGTGTATGAAGTTTGCAAAAAATCTATGAAAAATTTAAAAAGTGAAAAGTTAAAAGAATGTAAAAAGGACATTTAGGGATACAACTGTGACTCAATAAGCCTTGACATACTTGACAGAATGTTGAGGGGCTACAGGGAGTGTAAATAGGAGAGGGAGGTCCAAACATAATCAAGATGTATGAAATTTGCAAAAATTCAATTAAAAAATACAAGATAAATTAAAGTTATTTATTATACCACTTATTGTACTAATGACTAATTAGAAAAGGTATGACTTTGACAACCTTTAAAGCCCTGGGGTGGGTGTTTTGTTTTTGAGACAGGGTCTCATGCATCACAAGCTGGCCTTGAACTTGCTAGTAGCCTACTCCACCTCCTGAGTGTCACCACACCTGGTTCATGTGGTCGGGGATGGAACCTACCAGGGCCTGAAGCATACCAGGCAAGCATTCTACCAACTGAACCACAGTCACATCCCAACCTTTAGAAGCTCTCAGGAACCAAGAAGGATGTGGTATATCTAGCTGTAATCTCAGCACTCAGGAGGCTGAGGTTGGAGGAATGTCATGAGTTTGAGGCCAGACTGGGATATAGTGTGAGTTCCACACTAGCCTGGGCTATTATTAAGTGAGATCTTGCTTCAAAAATGTCAAATCAAGCCAAACTAAACAACAACAAAAAATGAGCCACCAAGGATCTTTCCCAGGGATCACATTCTGAGAACTGCTGATTGACAAGCACTCTAGTCTATACAACTTGGATCAGGAGAATGATACTCTTTTCTGTACTTAGTTAACAGAGTACTGAATTAGAAAGTGGCAGGGCAGTTCTAGACTTGTACAAATTCTAAGTTGTACAAGTTCTAAGCTGCAAATTTTATAGCAAAACTTTGCATATACAACAACAAAAAAACCACCAAAAGCAAACAAAAACCAGGAAAATGAGACCTGTTCTTAAGAAAGAATGTAGTCAACAGAAACCACTCTCTAAAAGACCTACGTGCTATCACTGGCTTTAAGCTAACAAAAAAATGCTCAGGCACTAAAGGAACACTTTTGCAAAATAAGTTTAGAGATAAGGAATCTCACAAAATTATTAAAGTCAAACCTAAGTTGCCGGAGCCCGCCAGCAGAAATCAGACCATACCCAAAGCGGGGAGTGAGGATGAGAAAATGGAGAGAGAGAGAGAGAGAGAGAGAACAGGACAGACTCAGGAGGGCTGTCAGTCCTACTGAAGCAGCTTGCCTTTATTAAGTCCCCCCTATTTATACTGTAAGGTGAGCAAAACAATACTAACAGAGGCAAAATAACTTAAGACATGATTGGCTTCCTTCAAAGATCTTCATGTGACCTCAGTCTTAGGTGAAAAATAAACTTCTCCTCAGGTGTAAATCAATTTTACCTAACGAAAACTTCTGCTTCCAACAGCACTTCTGTGCACGAGATTGACTTCTGCCTAATCCAAAACTAGGGCATAGTTCAAGGCAGGCACATGGCCCCCGACATCTCCCCCTTTTCTATTTTCTAAAGATACCATAACCTTTCTGATTATGGCCAGAAAGACTGTGCCTGTCTTAGGCCATTCTCTCCGAAACACAAGCCTTACCCGTCATTGGTACGTGAATGCCCACCATCCACGCCCTGTCTTAGGTCAGCTTAGTTCGAGAGAAAGTTGACCGTCTTTGGCTGCCAGCCTCTCCTGCAAGGGGCAACTCTACTCACGAGAGTTCGGAGCCGAACACTGTGCACGTCAGCTGTAACATTCCAGAATGTGCTGAGGACATACGTCCTATGGAAGGAGTATGCAAATTCTAAGGAGAGTAACGTAGACCCAAAATTATAATATTTCCTGATCTGAGGTCAAAGAAGATCCTGAAGGCAAAGAGACTTTTAGCTTATCTAACAAATCAGCAGCAGTTTCTGCTGCGTCAAAGTCAAATAACTATTTTTACAGTTAACATAAATCTAAGGATATATGTTCATTATGCCAAAACCTAGCAACATTTATAACCCTCAAACCACACATAACATTCGCAGAAATCATAATAAATGAAAATTACTAAGATACCATAACTTGCCTTCACCCATGGAAACAATTGAAATGCAATTAATCAAGTTACATTAAAACACAAGAAATACATTGAACACAGAAAACATCAAACCTAGTACCATTATGAGCAATATTTAAACTGTCCAATCAAAAGTTTATATAGGATTGACTTAGGCAAGCTATCACACGTTCTTAACTTTTGTCCATAGTTGTTGCCTTTTTCCCTATATAAATCTGTGGGAAACTGTCATCTGATCACCAAAGTCCTGTACTTAGTCCTTTTTCTTGTTCATCAGCATTCCCTGCAGTAGAATTCTGATTCGCTGTTGTTCTTCTCATATAGTGATGTCTTGATAGGCGAGTATCATTCTCCATCACTGCAATCTCTTTCTTCCCATATGGCTGGATGCAGCATAGTTGGATTTATTATATAAGTCCAATAAGTCCATCAGGAACTGATTCCACAGCAATAGCAACGTCACTCTTTCCTCGTTCAGTCCCTGGGAACCAGACCAGCCTTTCTGGCATCCACCTGGCATTCTCGGCGTTCTGTGGAAAAACACAAACATGCCCTCTTCCCCATATTAGTACCGGGTGTGGGCCATTCCATTTCCCATCAATCGGATCCTTCCATTTCACTTGTGCATAGGTATCTAAAGTCTTAGGATGCCACAACCTATCTGCAGCAGAAAGACCAAAAGCATCCACATTTAAAAAATTCAAAACAAAAGAACATGATTCAAAGAGTTCTGTGGAGATATGGGATATAACTCCCCCTTTTTTATTTTTTGTAATTGATTTTTTAAAGCTCCATGGGCACGTTCAACAATCCCTTGTCCTTGAGGATTGTAAGGTATGCCTGTTTTATGTTTAACAGGTAACTGAGCACAGAAACGTTGGAAAGTTTAACTAGTATAGCCTGTGCCATTGTCTGTTTTTATTATAGATGGTAAACCTACTACAGCAAAACATTTAATGCAGTGTGCTATAACATGTTTAGTAGCTTCTCCAGTTTGAGCAGTAGCCATAAGAAAACCTGAGTAAATATCTATGGACACATGAACATATTTTAATTTTCCAAACTCCGGGATGTGAGTTACATCCATCTGCCACAATTGATTGGGCATTAGTCCACGTGGATTAACTCCATATTGAGGGACAGCATGAAATTCAGGACATAAGCGACATTGTTTAAAATTTGCCTAGCAGCCTCCCTGGTAAGTTGAAACTGCTTTCGTAAACTTTGGCTATTTTGATGATGAAGAGCGTGAGATTTTTGTGCTAATTCCAATTGAGATAAACCCACGACTTTATCTGCTAAATTATTCCCCAAAGCCAAAGACCCTAGGAGCCCAGTATGAGCTCTAATAAACACCTTTGTATTTGACCAAATAATTCTTGAACCTGAGTAGTTAGTTGCCTCAATGTAAGGTACAGTTTCAAGTACCTGCAAGGCTTTAACAATATAATGACTATCAGTATACCAATTAAAGGAAGTAGAGGTCATAAACTGAAATACAGCAGCCACAGCCCGAAGTTCTACTACTTGAGCTGAAGCTGGAGAAGTTTGAAAAACATGGGATTGTCCTTGTAGCACATAAGTAGCCCTACCATTAGAGGGCCCATCTGTAAATATCACTAAAGCATCCTTAATAGGATCCTGTTTCACAATTTTTGGAAAAATAAAAGCATGACTATTTGCAAATTGTAATAGCTTGTTTTTTGGATGATTATCTATGATGCCAGAATAACGGGCAAAAGCTATGGCCCATAAATCCACATTTTGAAATAACCAATCTATCTGTTGTTTTGTAAATGGAAGTCCTATTACAGTAGGTTCTTTTCCAAAAAACTTACGAGACTCAGCTCTAGCCATTTGAACCAAACACGCTACTGCCTCATAACAAGGAGTTAACACTCTAGCAGGTGAGACAGGTAAATGCAACCATCGCAAAGGTCCCTCCTGCCATAAACTGCAGTTGGAGTATGAATAGTAGCCAAAATATATGCTGCTATAATCTATATACTGTATTTGTTGATTCTCAATTGCTCCATCTACCTGAAATAGTGCCTTTCTGGCTTCCTCTGTCAAGCTTCTAGCCGATTTAGGATCTGAATCACCTTTTAAAATGTCAGAAAGAGGCTTCAGTTCTCCTGTAGCAATTTTTAAATGAGGTCTAAGCCAATTAATATCTCCCAATAATTTTTGAAAATCATTCAATGTTTTCAACCCATCTTTCCTAATCTGAATTTTTTGAGGCAAAATTGTTTTAGGATATAATTTATATCCCAAATATGAATACAGAGATTCGGTTTGTACCTTTTCAGGTGCTACAATTAGCCCTTGCTCTTTCAGAGCCTGCTGCAAATGAGCATAAGCTTCGAGCAAAGTTTCTTCCTGTTTATGAGCCAAAAGTATGTCATCCATATAGTGAATTATATATATTTGAAAATAAACCTGTCTAGTCTTTGCGACTGCTTGAGCCACAAATTTTTGACACAGTGTGGGGCTGTTTGCCATACCCTGAGGCAATACTTTCCATTGAAATCTTTTCAGAGGCTCCTTAAAATTTACTGAAGGTACACTAAATGCAAATCTTTTACAATCCTGAGGTGCAAGAGAAATAGTATAAAAACAATCTTTTAAATCCAAAATAATCTTACAAGTATCTTTAGGAAGAGCAGAAGGAATGGGTATTCCGGGTTGCAGAGCTCCCATCAGCTCCATTGTCTCATTAACCTTTCTAAGATCCTGTAGTAACCTCCATTTACCTGACTTTTTTATAACAAAAATTGGCGAATTCCAAGGTGAATTAGAAGGCTCTATATGACCGCTTTTCAGCTGTTCCTGCACTAACTGCTCTGCGGCCTGAATTTTTTCTGCAGTAAGAGGCCACTGATCCACCCACACAGGTTCCTCATTTTTCCAAATTATTGGATCTGCATGGAGTACAGGTTGTCCAGTGACCCCCTCTAAAAATACTCTAATCCTGTCCTGGAAGGTCTGGAAACAGGTAGCAGTGGCTTTTGCCATTTCTCACTGTTCTTTCCCGCTGTCTGATTGAACATTTGATTTGTAACTTCATTACTAGGACTATAGAGGTATACGCCCATGTGACTCATCACATCTCTTCCCCATAGATTAACTGGCAGTCCTGGAATGATGTATGGTTGAAAAGTTCCCTCATGTCCTTCCTCATCTTTCCAAATCAATATATTTCTACTCTGTTCTGGACTCTTACTCTGACCAATTCCTTGTAACTGTGTCATAGATGTCTGTTTTGGCCAGTGTGAAGGCCACTGATCAGCAGTAAGCACTGAAACATCAGCACCAGTATCTACTAAACCTTGAAACTTTTTCCCATTAATGAATAATGTTAGCTCAGGCCTTTTGGCACCTATAGCCTGTATCCAACAAGCATCTGATGACCCGAACCCTGCATCACCTCTTCTAGGGTTTTTCACTATATTGTCTGTAGCAATCTGAGGGAGCAATATTAACTGAGCAAGTCTTTGACCTTGCTTAATCACAGATATCCCACTAGGAGAACAAGTCATGATCTTTACCTCTCCTTCAAAATCTGCGTCAATTATTCCTGGCGCTATCATAATTCCTCTCATAGTAACGCTACTTCTTCCTAGCAATAGCCCTACTGTCCCTTTGGGCAAAGGACAATAAACTCCTGTGGGAAGGGCTTGCATTCCCATCTCCAGGGTTAATACTGCATAAGTGGAGGAACTGAGGTCCAGTCCTGCACTGCCTGGGGTTGCTCTGAAAAGGTCCTGAATGGATTTCCTTGCTGAGGGACAAAATTCTCTAGCGCTCCGTAACATTGTTGCGGAGCCTGGAGCTGGCCCCTTCGCCCGTTTCCCTGCTGAAAAGGATTTCCCATGGCATCTTGCCTTGACCTGCACTCGTTAGCCCAATGTCTTCCCTTTTTACACCTGTAACACAAGCCTGGCTCCTTTTCAGGAGTGTAGGCCTTTTGTCTATTAAAGCATTGTTTCACTCGGTGTCCTAGCTGTCCACACCCATAACAGCTTCCTAAAGGGTCAGCAACCTTGCCTTTCTGAGGCATTTGCTGCTGAAAAAGTACTTCCTTTACCGATCTGCCTTGTAACACGGCAGCTAATGCTATACCTTGAGTATACGAGGGCCCAATATCGGAGCAAAGTCTAATGTAATCTGATAAATTCCCCTTTTTTCTAAAAGGTCTCAAGGCTGCTTGACAAGCAGAATTAGCATTTTCATAAGCTAGTTGTTTTACCAACAAAAGCCCTGACTCTGAATCTCCCAATAACCTACTTGGTGCCTGCATCAGCCTGTCTACAAATCTTGATATAATTCATCAGGTCCTTGTATGATTTTTGACAAATCTTTGGTCTTTCTTCCTGAAGAAGGAAGTTTATACCATGCTTTCTTAGCTGCAGCATTAACCTGTGCATACACGGCAATATCAAACGTCAGCTGATTCCCTGTTCCTTGATATTGTCCTTCTCCTGCTAACATATCAAAAGTAATTGGTATTCCCTGTGCTCGATTTATTTCTGCTGTAGCCTGACACTGCTCTGCATATTCAGATTTCCAAAGCAAATAATCTCCTGACAAACATGCTCTGGCCACTTGTTTCCAATCGTCTGGCAGGAGCACCTCCAGAGACATCGATTCCAACATTGCCTGTGTGAAAGGAGCAGTTGGACCATACTGCACACAAGCAAGTTTCAACTCTTTTATCTGCTTAAAGGAAACAGGAATATGTTCTCTCACCCGATTTCCCTATGCATTATCCCGCTCTATAACAGGGAATAATTGAAACCCTTGAATGTTTTCTCCGCTTTTGGCCACTTTACTTACAGTGGCTTGCAATGGAGATAAAGGAGATTGCACTAAGGACAAAGGACGAGGCTTTCCTGCCGACTTTTGCTTAACTGTGATTACAGGCGGCTCTTCCATTAGAGGCAGAGGATCTAATCTTGCCTGGCTCTGTAATTTCTCCTTAGCCTGTTGTTTTCTAATTTGCTGCATTTGTAAAGATAACGATTCAATCTTCTCCTGCAAATGTTGAATTTCCCCTAGATTAGTTCCCTCCTGATCAGTTTCCTTTTTTGCCAATGCGACAATCTGGGAAACTTCATCCTCTTTCTGATACCTAGCAGTTTTCTCCTCCCACTCTTCTTCAGAATCTAATAACTCACTATTGGAAAACTGCTCATTTTCAAATTCTACTAACTCTTCAAACGGAGGGGCAGAAGGTTTAACTTCACTTTCCTCCTCCTCCTGAGCTGCTTGTGACTCCATGCCACTCGCTACTTTTTCTGCCCGAACCCTTTCCATCTCATGTCTAGGATCCAAACTATCCCTAATCAAAGCCCACAAACTTAAAAGTATCTACCGGAACCTGACTAGGTCCATAAACATCATAATAATCCTGAAGTTTTCTTCCTACTTTCTTCCATGTTATTAAATCTACAGACCCATCTTCAGGAACCAAGGACAGACTTTCTCTAGAAAATTCAAAAATTTACAAAGCTGCTGATGTTTTACACCAATGCATAAAGCATATTTTCCAACGTATTTACAAAAAGCAAACGACTATCACCCTGACCCATTTTACTCCTGAGATTTCTCACCGCACACTTTTCCTTTACTTTTCCTTTACTTTTCCTTTACTTTTTCCTTTTCTATTCCTTTTACTTTACATTCTTTAAGTGAGCTCACTCATACCGCGGTGTCCTTCACTTTACCCCCAGTCTTCAGGTCCCTGGTCCAGGTGCCACTTGCCGGAGCCCGCCGGCAGAAATCAGACCATATCCAAAGCAGGGAGTGAGAGAGAGAGAAGGGGGGGGACGGGGAGAGAGAGAAAACAGGACAGACTCAGGAGGGCTGTCAGTCCTACTGAAGCAGCTTGCCTTTATTAAGTCCCCCCTATTTATACTGTAAGGTGAGCAAAACAATACTAACAGAGGCAAAATAACTTAAGACATGATTGGCTTCCTTCAAAGATCTTCATGTGACCTCAGTCTTAGGTGAAAAATAAACTTCTCCTCAGGTGTAAATCAACTTTACCTAACGAAAACTCCTGCTTCCAACAGCACTTCTGTGCACGAGATTGACTTCTGCCTAACCCAAAACTAGGGCATAGTTCAAGGCAGGCACATGGCCCCCAACACTAAGTGTAACTTAAGATATAGAGACAGAATAGACAAGAAAAGTCTTTAAAGAAAGAAATCTTAAAAACAACAACAAAACTTATCTCTATTCCCCCAGGAATCTATGGATGCTTTAGCCACTTAGATAAAATAATGTAGTATTTACAAATAGCCTACACAAATTACCTTATATTGTGAATCATCTGTACAATACTTAACTGTAATTAATACAATGTAATTGTTATACTGTTTTACAGAATAATGACAAGTGTTTAATATAGTTTCATTTTCATTTATCTCTCTTTTTTTTTTTCTGAGACAGAGTATGGCTATGCTGCCCAGGCTGATCTAGAACTTGATGAACTCAAGTAAGCCTTCAGTCTCAACTTCCAGGATGATGTAGGATAATAGAGTGATAATTGGGGGCTATCCTAGGCTGCACAGTAAAACTGCCTCCCCAATAAAAGAAGAGCCTACTTTAAAACTCTGACAGGCAGGCATTTCTTACTGAATAAAAAATGGCAGAATGTTAATTTTTGACACTAGGTAACGAGCACTTAGGGATTCATTACACCATCTTCTAAACTTTACATTTTTGAAGTTTTTGTAAATTTTTTTTGGTCTTTTTGAGACAGGGTCTCCCTGTAGCCTCAGCTGGCCTGGAAATTCACTATATAGACCAGGCTGGCCTTGAACTCACAGAGATCCTGCAGGCCTCTGACACAGAATGCTCCACATGCCTGGCTTCTATAACTGTTTTGAAACAAAAATTTATTTTAAATTCCCTCTCAGCAAATGAGAACTAGTAATTACTGTCCTTTATATGTATTCAAACTTTTTAAAACTATATTTTATGTAGAGTTTACATATTAAATAACACTGTAATAAATAGAATTTGATAAGTTTTTAAAAATATTTTATTATTTTAGTGTTATACGTATCTGTGTATTGCCTGCATGTATGTCAAGTGCACCTATGTTGTGCAATGCCCACAGAGGTCAGAAAAGAGTGGTGGACCCCCTGGAACTGGAGTTACAAACAGTTAGTTGTTAGCCACAATATGGGTGATGGTCCTCTATGAAGAGCCAGTGCTCTTAACCACTAAGCAATCTCTCCAGCCCCCGATTTGATAACAGTTGTAAAAAAAGAGAAAAATTTCAGGTTGCAGAATCACTCTTCCAGAACAAAAACAATTTTAAAAAATATTTTATTATCTTTATTTTATGTGTATGAGTGTACTGTCTGCATGGATGTAAGTGTACCTGTATTGTACAATGCCCATGGAGGTCAGAAGAGGGCATTGCAAGATCTCCTGAAACTGGAGTTATGGATGGTTGTTAGCTATCATGTGAGTGCTGAGAATACAACCTGGATCCTCTGAAAGAGCAGCCAGTGCTCTTCAGTTTCCAAATAATTGTTTTTAATCACCTTCTTGGAGTGGGTCAATGTGACAAATGCACTCAGTTACTAGTTATGTCTAATTCTCATTGCATTAATGGTCAATGGAATTAAAATGCAAGTCCAATTCTCACAATTACTTTTATCAGAGGAATAACATGTTGTACTCTTTTATAATTACTATATGTATATGAGTGTTTTGTCTGCATGTATTTAAGTGCACCTGTATCATGTAAAGCCTGGTGAGGCCAGAAGATGGTCTCAGATACCCTGAAACTGGAGTTATAGATAGCTGTTAGTTGCCATGTGGGTGCTGAGAATTGAACCTGGGTATTCTCCAAGAGCAGATAGTGCTCTTAACTGCTGAATCATCTCTCTAGCCCACACATGCTAGATTCTTTTGAAATACAAATATATTTCTTGCTACTTCAATATTCAGAAAGATGAATCCACATACCTACCTTGAAAGCTACCAAAAAAATGAGTTTTATATTCTCATTCATGACACATGTATCCTTTGCCTCAGTCCTTTCTCATCACCCTCTCTTGGTCTCTTTCTCAATTTTAGGACTTTACCCACACGTGCACCTGTTTTCATCAAAGATGCATATATAAACATCACAGACCAAGGTTTGCATATGAGGGAGAACATGTGCTTTTTCACAGGCCTGAAAACTTAGGCATTATCGAAACTTTTCTATACCAAATAGCTCCTATCATTTATACTTCATCAACTGCTGCTCATCCTGAAGTCTGCTGCTTTCTCCATCGGTTTATGCACTATCTCAGAGAGAGAAATGGACTGGAACTAACACTTCTTCAGACTTGACTGCATGCCTGGCAGCAGGGATCTACTGTAAATCCCATGTATCTCCTAACATCTAACAGCTTACTCTTGTCTGTTCCCTTGTTCTCCCCCCTCACTAGAACTTACCTTGATAACAACATGGATCATACTTTGCTCACTATTTCTTTGGCCTGCTACATAGCAAATATATATAATTCAATGGATTCAAAAATTAGTATCAGAGCGCACAAATACCTGGTACAGATCTTGTTTTCAGTAATTCAAATATTTTCTCCTTCCACATATATCTGGCTTATTTTGACTTTAGTCTTACTGGAAATCTATAAAGCTATTGTTATAAATGTGTTTCAAGTACAATATAATGGTCTTTGTTTGAGAACTTAATATTTTCTCTTTATTCAAAAATATAGCCAGGTATGGTGGCACATGCCACCATAATCTCAGTACTCAAGAGGCAGAGGCATTCTGATTTCTGTGAGGGAGAGGCCAGCCAGGTCTACATAGCCAGTTCCACTCTGGGATGACAGAGAGACTTTGTCTCAAAAAACAAGGGAAAACAAAATTAAATGAAAACATTTTAACATATGAGATCAACTTATTCTAAATATTCCAAGTGGTGTGATTTACTTTACTTTTTCTGCTAACATTTACATGAACAAAGAAAAAAATATATATAATAGCCTCAAATGCTGTTCTAAAAACCTCTAACAAATAGAGGTGGAGAGGGCTTGTTGCAGGACATATATCAGTTAAATTATTGAATTAGCAACAGATAATAAAAACACTGATCAATTTTACTTCCAAAGAATTTAACAAGCTAAGCATGTACATAAATCTAAGACCAAATTTTTATACTCCATCAGTGAATCAAGAAATCTAGATTTATTGTCAGAATAATCTGGAGGATACATTTGGGATGTAGTTTATTAGTAAAACTATCAATACAAATTGAATAAAATAGCTACTAATTACAGCGTAAGTTTTTACAACCATGGTTTTTCTTCATTAAACAAATTACTGGTAAGTTCATTTTTTTCTCTAACCAATTAAAAAATTTTGAAAAAATACTTACTAGCTAAAAGAAAATTTAGACTCTGAAAAAGAGTAAACTCAAAGGAAACAAATGAAATCACAACTTTAGGGGCTAGAGAGATGACACAGTAGTTAAAGAGTTCTGGCTGCTCTTGCAAAGGACTCAGGTTCAGTTCCCAGAACTTACATAGTGGCTAACAACTGTCCATAACTCCAGTTCCAGAGAATCTGACACCCTCTTCTGACCTCCACAGGCACTGCACAACAAGGATGCACTTACATGCACGCAGCCAATACACTCACACATAAAATTAAAACAATAAATTTTAAAAATTTTATTAAAGTTATATATTTAAAATTTTATATGTATTGTAGACAACATTTGCCATACATTTAAATACAAATTCTTCCAGATACTATTTGATGTTTATAGACTATACATAAGTTTTTAAAAATTTAAACATTTAATTCGTATGTGTGAAGTGCAGCAAAGGGCATACAAATAAAGATTTCAAAGTAAGTACCAATTCAGAGACAACAGCAAACACATCTGACCTTTTCAAGTGGCTTTCCCAGAGAGTTTCCAATCAGTTTCCAGTCATTCAAGACTTCTTCAACTTTTGAAATAAACCTAGGAAGTGGGGAAAAGTTTCTCAATACATAAAACTGTACATTTTATTTCTATTACTATACAATTTCTTTAAAATTTTTTTTACGTTTTAACATTTTAATTAGAGAAAGCTCAGCAAGTTTAATAATGTTGGCTTAATTTAGGGATGTAGAATGAAAACAGAAATAGGGGCTGGAGAGATGGCTCAGCAGTTAAGAGTACTGCTGTTCTTGCAGAAGACCAAAGTTCGAATCCCAACACCCACATGGCAGCTAACAACTGTTAACTCCAGTTCCAAAGGAACTCCATGCCCTCTTCGGACCTCCATGGGCATTGCTTGACACCCATGTACTTAAAAATATGCAGGCAATACACTCATGAACATAAAATTTTAAAAAATATAAAATTTTCACTCACAATTTTATAGTTCACAACGTTATCCCTATTTAAACCAGCTCTTTGTAGTTAATGCCAATTGGTTTACATTTTAAGCACTTGTTGGGCTTTCTGAAAGGTATGGATTCTCTCATCCTTGTGACAGCTCTGGATACACAGTACCTACTCATGAAGTTTTGCTAGTGTGGTATGTTTTGCTGCCTCTACTATTCCACTCCACCCCCACCCCGACCCCACAGACGTCAAACTACTATGCCATCAAGGATCTTTGAAATTTTTTTTTTTTTTAACCATCAAATAATACGATATCCACAATTCGGTTTTTGTTGTTGTTTTGTTTTTGGTCTTTCTGAGACAGGGCCTCCCTATGGCCCCGCAGGCCTGGAAATCACTATGTAGATCAGGCTGGTCATGAACCCACAAAGATCCGCCTGCCTCCCAAGTGCTACATCTAAAGGTGAGCGCCACAACACCCGGGTCCACATCCACAGTTTGTAAAAACAACAGAACAATGCAACAATATAAAATAATGAACTCAATACCCAGACACTGAAGGGTTTCTGTGACACCGAACAGGAAACTTTCCCACTAATTTCAGTGACACAACAATTTCACGGAAACATCTGTTCGTGTGAGTTTGAGCTGCTCAGGAAAGCCTGGCCACATTACCAGTTAAAAATGTAGCCAGGTGAATCAAAACGATCCGTAAATACATTATTTGTAAAAATAAAGGAGGAAGAGGAAGAGTGGGAGAAGAGGGGATGACAGAAAGGAAAAAAATAAAATAAAATTTTAAATAAACTATTCTGGAAAACAGGATGGCGACGGTGGGAGGGTGGCAGATGGACAGCCATCAAGCAGCAGCTGCGAAGCTGACGGCTTAGGGCAAATGGGGCAAACGGAAATGGCAGCAGTAGCGACAGGGTTAGCTCGGAAAAGATTCTCGCAGGCTGCCTGAGGTGTCAGGAAAGCGGTCGGAGGTCAAAACAACTTTTTCTGAAGGGTTAGCCTGACCAGAGGCAGCCGGAGGGCTGCGGGAAGCGGAAGTGGCCACGGCTAGCCAGAGCAGGCCGGGAAGGGCAGGGCAGAGCGGGGCGGGGTGGGACGGGGGACCAAGCCCACTGCCCGGCGTGGGCGTCTCCCTCGGAACGCGTCACCAGCGCGTGGTAAGAGGCGGCTGCGGGGAGACGCCGGGCCTGCGGAAACCAAACGCACCACTCACCTTTCCCACTCCGAGGCAGTGGTGAAGTCTGTGATCTCAAACACCTCGGACTCGGGCTGCGAGGGGAAAGGGAAGCAGACATTGAGACGCAGGGTACTGACGTGGGCGGCAGAACTCCGGGATGAACTCACCTAGAGCGCGGAACTCACCTCACTGTCGGCCGCCATCTTGACGAGCGCCAGGACGCACGCACTGAGAGCTGGGAAGAAGGGCGAGAGAAGGAGGGACCTGTAGTCCGCGGGCGGGCTCTCTGCGCGGTGTGGGAGGGGCAAGATGCAGCCCCGCCCCCAAGGGCCCGCCCCCTGTTAGGGCACTTAGAGAAAAAACAGGTCCTTTTCTTTAGGCTGTAAGAACTTAAGAGTGCCTTCCATTACCCGCTCTAGATGATCCAGTAAATATCCTGTAGACCCAGGCAAGGCTGTCCAATCGTTCGAGCTTGCTGCATGACGTCATCTACAAATGTGTTGGGCCACACGTGTGGACCTGTACAAGGGTGCTTGACGGGACTCGTTAAGGTTTATCAAAAAATAATTAAGCATGGGCATAGAGAGATGGCTGGGTGAGTGGTTAAGAGCTCTGGCTACATCTTGCAGAGGACAGGGGTTTGCTTCCCTGCACCAGTATGTTGGTAAATCTAATTCAGGGGATCCAGCGCCCTCTTCTGACTTCCACGGGCATTGCATGCATGTGGTGTACTTACATACAAACAGGCAAAATACTCATACACATAAGTTTTTTAATTTAAAAAAATCCCTAAAGCTGCCGAATGTAGTGGTGCATATCTTTAATTCCAGCACTCAGGAGGCAAAGACTGGTGGATCTCTGTGAGATGGAGGCTTGCTAGTCTGGTCTACATAGCAAGTTCCAGGCTAGCTGGGACTATAGGGAGACCCTGTCTCAAACAAACACAAAAAAAGCCTAAGGTACAAACCAATTTGTTTTCAGTCATACTTATTTTAGGGGTAGGGAGGAAATGACAGGGTCTCATGTAGCACATGTTTGCCTCAAACTCCCTGAGTAGCTCAGGATGACCTTGAACTTGTAATCTTTCTACCTTCTGCATTCTGGCCTCTTGTTCAAACTTTATTGACTTGTAGGCACTAAGTCCTAAAAAAACCACTCTCTCCCTTTCCTGACCCCAGTGGGGGGGGTATACAGTTTAAGTTAGGAAATAAAATCATCATACAGTTAAAAATTCTATCAAAAGCCAATAAAACGACTCAGCCAGGAACAAAGCTTTCCACCAAGCCTGACAACCTGAGTTTTATACTGGTACCCCCATGGTAGAAGGAGAGAACCAACTCATGTAATGTGAACTCAGAAGCCTCCCACACAATAAATAAATAAATAAATAAATAAAGTGATTTTAAAAGAGCAACCTCCACATGTGTACTAGGCTAAGCATGTGAGCACACTTACACAAAATAAATAAGATCTTTAAAAGTGCAAAATTCTGTCATACTAAAATGCTGCATACAAGCCTAATTCATGTAGAACTGAGAGTTAAACTCAAAGCCTTGGGCATGCTAGACAAACACTCTACCAACTGAGCTACATCTCCGGTTCCTTGGGTCCACTTTAAGGTTTTTAAAGTAGCTAATGTGTCTCCTTTGGCCAGACACAAAAGCAAAAAATAATAATAATAATAAAGACAAAGATCATAAATTTTGATAATGGAAACACAGCAGCAATAAAGTGTTATATTAAAAAAAAAAAGAAGAAGAAGAACAGAAGCTGTAGCTCAGTTGCCAGAGTTTGCCTACCACACATAAAGCCCTGAGTTCAGTCCTCAATGCCAAACAAACTGGATATTGTGGCACAAACCTGTAATCCCAGAGCTGAGGAGGCAGACAGGTCTATCCCTGCGTCTTGCTGGCCAGCCCATGTAGCCATATCCGTGAGCTCCAGATTCAGTGAGAGACCCAAAAATGATGGGAAAGTGATTGAGGAAGACACCTAGTTTTCTCTGTGACTTACACACAGACACACACACACACCACATACACACGAATAGAAAGAAGATCAAAAAAATATAGATACAGACATAGGGAGGTGTGTACATAGAAAAGAATTTCTTTTTCACATTTTAAGATCCTTACCAAGTAAAGAAAATCCACGGGTTTTAAGATTGGACAGATCTGACTTCAACCATTTATTAACTATACGACCTTATAGAAACTATCCAACTTCCTTAAACCTGTTTCTAGTAGTAAAAAGGGACCTGTAATACCTGTTACTACATAGGATTCTGTTAAAAACTGAGTTATAGCTGGTGTGGTGTTGTACCCCTTTAATCCCAAAACTGGGGAGTCAGAGGCAGATGGATCTCTGTGATTTCAAAGCCAGCCTACATAGAGAGTTTCAGTCTAGCTAGGGCTACATAGTGAGAGACCTTGTCTCAAAAAGTAAAAATACAAAAGATTGAGTTCTATGTAAAACAGTCCAACATCCTGCCTGGGATAGGTGACCAATTATAACAGTACCCTTCATAATGAATGTCCTTTGAAACGCTATTGATATATAAAGGCATTAATTATTTTTCTTTCTTTCATTAGTGCTGAAGAAGTTTCAGTAACTCAAATAAGAATTAAAACAGTTTTAAGATTTTCCTTCCTGAAGTTAAATTTTAGACAGTGCATGAAACTGCCATATTAAGGTTGCTAGGGAAGGTTTTCTTCCAAGATATTTTTGGCTTCTTGTCATCTCCCCAGAGAAAATGTTTAAATAAGTTATTTGTTACAGCGGAGTGTGAAGCCAGGATGCTAATGATGTTTTTTTTAAAAAACCCACGGGAGACACACTTTTATTAGATTTTACACTGGTTCACAAAGCAGAAAAGATTCTGTGTCTCCAGGATGAAGAGTTGATTCCCTCCACATCCAGAGGCAAGAGTGTTCCTTGCAAGCACATTTCCTCTCTAGTATAATTCAGTTATCTCAAGGTGTTACCAATAATGGCCATGGGGAGACATTTTGACGCATAGGTACTTGTAGAGATTAGAAGCCTTGGAAAAATCACCCTCACCTGGGACCTCAGTGGACCATGGGAGCGTAACCGTTTAATTAGGTCTTAGAGAAAGAAAACACTGCATGTGAAAGGAATGATGGTTTAGCACTCAACCACCCTCATCTTTCTATCTTGATGGCTCTGTGCAAAGAGAATCAGGAATTCTCCATGATACTGTCCTGGAATGCCTGCCTGCAATTGTAGCTACAGTGGGAAGAAGACACTATGAGAACAAGAAACTTCAAGGAGAAATTCTAAATAGTCAAAACTGTCAGAGAACGCTTGTTCATTCATTTAGTAATATTTATCAAGCGACTAGTGCCAGGTCTCTATAATTGATCCTATGAAGGGATTCAAAGAAAAATAATCATTGCCTGCTGGTTCTCACTCTGAGGACTGAGAGATAAGACTTAAGTGATAATAATATGGCTTAGAAAAGATTGATGGTTATCCAACTTCTTAAAGCATTTTTTAAATGCAGTGGTAGAAAAATATTCAAATGACTTTCAGAATGCACACACAGTATCTATCTTGATACATTCAGAAATAAAGCCCACTTTTTGTTATTGCTAGTGGGTTTCATTTTTAATGCATGTATATGCACGGTGCGTGTGTGTGTGTGTGTGTGTGTGTGTGTGTGTGTACAAGCCAGAGGACAACCTCATCTGTCATTCTTCAAGAAAGCTGTCACTCTCTTTTTGAGACACGGTCTCTCATTGACCTGGAACTCACCAGATATGCTAGACTGGCATGGGTGGACAGTGCTCTCACCAGAAAACATAGTTATTAAATGAAAGTCTCAGTGTTAGGCATAAGAGAACACCCTAAGAGTTATTGTTTAGGGAGGTCCTGGAATTCTTTATAACTAAGTTCTTGGCTATCAACCATAAATAGATAGTAGGACCCTACTATTGTTGAAGATGTACCATATTTGATTGCAGGACACAAAGAAGTCAAGCTAGAACTGACCTGGAAACTTCCTCCCTGCTGGTTAGCTTTCATAGTGCTGGAAGAGGGGGTTGGAGATTTAGTTCAGTGATAGAATATTTGCCTAGTAAGCTCAAGGCCATGAGTTTAGTCGTCTGCTCTGTGCTGGGGGGGGGGGTACGGACAAAATACCAGAAAAGATCCTTCCCCCAAAACGCAACTAACATAGTGCCAGAATGTGCTATGCAGGCCCCCAAGTAGAAAGGTAATCAGTGGTCTTACCCAGCCCTGGACCCCGAGTGCTCTAAAACTGACCTGCTGGAAAAGGTGTGCCCACTGGTGAAATAGTGGCATATAGGTTATGGGAGTAGTCAGTTGGCTCTGAGGACTGCTCCACAGGAGGGAATTCATGCCTGCTATTGTAAGCCTATGTTTTTGACTAGCTGGTCAGAAAGCCCCGCGGATCCTCTGTTTCTGCCTGTCTAGCACTGGAATAACGGTAGACACTACACCATGTCTAGCTTTCTTATGTGGGTTTTAGAGCTTGAACTCAAGACCTCATGTTTACAAAGCAAGCAGTTTACTCACTGAGCTGTACCCCCAGGTTATGTTGTTTTTTGTTTTATTGTTGTTGTTGAGATAGAGTCTTACTTTATAGCCCAGGCTGGCATGGAACTCACAATATAGTCCAGGCTAGTCTCAAAATCATGGGTGATCCTCCTGCTTCAGCCTTATGAGTGCTCAAATTACAGACATGAACCAACATACCTGACTTAAATCCACTATATTTGACCCAGAAACTAGATTCCTAAGTGAGGAATATCCAAAGAATTTGAAGAAATATAATTTGTGTTTACTCAGTCACCAGTCATTCAACTGTTTCTTCATTCAATAAGCATTTAATAAAAACAGTTACTGCTGGGGACGTAGCCACTTGGTAAAGTACTTGCTTAGCATGCATGAAGACCTGAGTTCTGTCTCCAGCACTGCATAAATAGGCCCAGAAGTACACACCTGTAGTATCATAGTACCAGCATCACAAGCTCAGGATCAGGAGTTTACAGTCATCCTTCACTATGTAGTGAGTTTGAGACCAGCCTAGGTTACATAGGATCCCGTCTTTAAAAAAAAAAAAAAAAAAAAAATCAAAGCAGTTACTGTGCGTCCCTCACTGCTCCAGAAAATGTAAAAAAAAAAAAAAAAAAAAAGAAGGTAACTCTTTTCTTTAAACTATGAACTGAATTTGGGTCCTCTGCAATATCAGCAAGTAATCTTAACTGCTGAGCCATCTCTCTAGCCCAATGTACAAGTCTTTCCAAAGTTTCAAGTATAAAGTAATTGAATTATTTTGGATGATTAAAGTCAGGAACAGTTTATTACAGTCCTTAAGTTTGTTCTGTGGTAGATTCAGACAGGACAATGCTTACTGGCAGGTTAATTTAGTTTGCACAAGTTTATGTGTTTCTTTAAAAAACATTTTCAGATTTTAAAATATTTATTTGTTTATTTACTCTGTGTGTGTGTGTGTGTGTGTGTGTGTGTGTGTGTGTGTGTATACAGAGGACAACTCTGTAAAGTCAGTTCTCCCTTTTCACCTTTATGTGGGTTCCAGGAATTGACTCAAGTTTCCAGGCTTGCATGGCAAGTGCCTTTTCCTACTGATTTATCTTGTGGGCCGAATTTTCATGGATCTTAAGCTCAGAATGTAAGAAGTAGATAATTAATTGAAGAAAAATTATATAACCAAGTACAGGCTTTAGAGATGCATCTTCTGCTAAATATGTGTGTGTGTGTGTATCTATGGACAACAACTCTATTTTATATATGTATTCTTTTTGTTTTGCTTTCCTTTTTCATTTTGCTTTTGAGATAAGGTCTTATGTAGTCCAGGTTGGCCTGGACCTTCCTATGTAGCCAAGGATGACCTTGATCCACCACACCTGGTTTATTCATTGCTGGATATCTAACATAGGGTTCCATGCATGCCTGGCAACCATTTTACTAATGGAACTACAACCCCAGACCTTTTCTCCTCTTTTTAAAATAGTTTATTTTTTGTTTAGGTGTATGTGTGTGTATCTGTGTATATCTGTGTGCTCATGCAAGTGTCCAAGGAAGCCAAGAGATCAGAATCCTCTGGAGCTGGAGTTCCAGACAGTTGTGAGCCACCCAACATGGGTGCTGGGAACCAAACTCAGCACTCTTAATCACTTAGCTGTCTCTCCAGTCCCTCTCCTCCTCCTCAATACCATTGCATGTCATTCCCAACTCAAAGTATGGAAGTGCTGCCTTTCATTTATCTGCCTCCTCTGACTCACATGTATATCATTTCCTAATTATTACATTAATTACAGTCTTAAATGATGAGTAAGTGCAAGTTCATTTTGTCATGTTGTTTACTTAGCATGCTCGAAATTTTCTCCATGGTACATGTTCATTTTTAAATATTAGGGTAAAAATACATTCTAGCTGCATCTTACAATCATGTATGAAACTGACTCTAGGGTATCCTGAGAAATAGAGAGGTTTCAAACTTTTCAGTTTGAAAAGTATATGCATTTTAAAATGCAATAAATACCAACAAATTACAATATTCAAATGAACTTTACTAATTTACATACTAATAGTATTCAAGAATCCATATTTCCCCCACAACATTTAATATTAGCAGTTTTTCGTGTTTTTGCTAATATGCTTTAAAAGAATTTTTTTGAGGGCATCCCACTGTGGACATGTGGAGGCCCTTCCTTCCTAGTTGGAGGCAGGGTCTTCTTGTTCCTTTGCTGCTTTTTATATCAGGCTCGCTAGCCCATCAGCTTCTAGGAATTCTGTACTTGCCTCCCATTTCACCATAGGAGCACTGGGACTACAGTTACATGCTACCATGTACACTTTTTACATGGGTTCTGAGGATCCAAACTCAGGTTCTCATGCTTGCATGGCAAGTGCTTTGCCCACTGAGCCCTCTCCCAGCCCCTTTCCAAATGATGCTAGTGGGCAGCTATATTTGGGAGCCAGGGCCTTAAGACTTGTCCATCCTTGTTTGTCTTGGTGTCACAGAGCTGAAGATCCTCCTTCTTTCAATGCCTCTCTGAGATGCAGGACACCTTAGTTAGGAAATCCCAATATCTTCTGTATTTCTCTGGGCTCTGGGGCCTCAATGATCGTCTTTCCTTCACTGCCTACTGAGATGAACTATATATCTTGCTCACTTCCTTCCATCTTTTACCCCATTTCTAAGAAGAAAAGAAGAGATTTAAGACAAAGTGCTCCTGGGAAGCTGGTGTTTCTTTAAAGGAAAAGACTTGAGCTGCGGTGATGGCTCAGTCAGTAAAGTGCTTGCCATGCATACATAAGGACATGAGTTCAATCCCCAGAACCCATGTAAAGAAGTTGGGCATGATGGAACACACTTGTAATCCCAGTGCTGGGGAGGTGGAGACAGGAAGGTCCCTGGGACTCGCAGACCATCCAGTTTAGCCTACTTAGCAAGTTCCAGGTCAGTGAGACACCCTGTCTCAAAAAACAAGGTAGATGGTGCCTGAGGCACAAACACTGTAGGCTGACCTCTGGCCTCCATGCACAGGTACATGTATACACTACACACATACATGCACACTCACATACATACACCCACAAAGCTACGGGATCCTCCGTGGTCTTTCTGTAAAAGAACATTCACTTTTTTCCTACAAGTATGTCGCAGGGAACAAAGAGGTCATGCTTAACATACCAGAGATATAGCTTACATTTACAGTATGGCTTCTCAGCCAAAAAGCTTTCTAAAACTGTAAAATCCTTTAATCCTTTACTACTGAAGATGTTGGGGTTGTCCAACCATTCTGAAATTATTAATGGAGCTCTCTTACAGCTAACATTGGATTCAAAACTATAATTGTCATTCCTTTCAAACCTGTTCTTACAGCATCTTAAAGACCATGTTTCCTGAAATTATTCCTCCTTCCCACCTAGCCAAAATGTAATAAATAAATAAATAAATAAATAAATAAATAAATAAATAAATGCATAGCTCTGCGGAGCACCCAAAGTCCTCATTTAGTGATCAAAATGCTAGTGTGTGAAATTCACACTGCCTTTAAAGTTTTCCTGGGTGTACATTCAGTTCTAGAAATGTCCACTGAAAACCTTCTCTATGTAAAACACAATAGAGGAGTCAGGTGTGGTGGTGCACATCTTTGATCCCAGCACTTGGGACGTAGAGGCAGGTGGGTCTCTGTGAGTTCAAAGCCAGCCTGGTCTACATAGCTAATTCCAGGCCAGCTGGGGCTACAGGGAGACCCTGTCTCAAAAAGAAAAAGATATTAAAATAATCCTTTGTCTTCTAGAAAGTGCAATATAATGGAGACATTAAAGACCTCTAAAACAGGGCTCCAGCTGTAGCTCAGCAGTACAGTGCTTGCCTAGTCCCTGGGTTCAATCCCCAGAATAGAAAGAAAAAGAAAGGAAGAGAGGGAAGGAAGGAAGGAGAGAGGGGCGTAGATCTAAAACAAGACTGGTCATTTTAAGTGGCACAACAGAAGTATGAACTGACATAAGAATAGAGTGTACTTAGGGGTGTATTGGGATTAGAGTTGCTCATGAAGATTAAAGTACTAGAGTCCCGAGGATCAAAATCCAAGAGCAGACTATTGAACGTTTTGACCACCAGAGGGAAGGCTAGTCCACTATGTTGTTAATCTCTGCTCTCTTGGTTGTGTGTCTCTCTCTCTCTCTCTCTCTCTCTCTCTCTCTCTCTCTGTCTCTGATGTATGCATACATAAAAAATCATATTATCAAACACATACAAGACACAGATATACACAATAAATAAATTAATAAATAATAAAGTAAAAAAAAACACTCCCTTAAGTAACTTATTGTAATGGTTTCATTCTCTTACATTCGGAATAAACTCCAACTCATTATTCTCATCAGGCTCTCATTAGGTCCTGACATGAGGTTTACTTTAAACAGAGGGCAAGAGACATATATAACTAATCAGTAAGTCAAGGTGTGGTCTTACCCATCACTAACCCCTCATTGTCTGGGCTCCAGTGTTCTGCAAGGTGGTTTGACATGTTATCAGGATTGTGTGAAATGTCTTCCTGGGAGACAAGCTCCTCCTCTGGATGGCATCAGGCTTCAGCCTTTCCCTTTCCCAACTTGAGACTCCTAGAGAAATCCCAATTTCTTGGGCTGCATTGTTTGAATAGTCTGATAGTCAAAGGGAAGGACACAAGTGTCTTGCAGAATATCTTCATTCCTACCTGGATGGTTATATTCTCTTGGATTTGAAAAAAATACCTTTCAGCACATAGCAGGGACAACAGGGATGGCTTTTTAGAGAACCTCTCACTTTGTATAGTGACAATGGCAATGGGTCAGCCATGGATGTGCACTGAGGGTCAACTTTTCCAAGTACTTCAACAGTAGCTCAGAAGCGTATGCACATTTGTTCATTTGTTTTCTTTCCTCTGTGAGACTGTCCTGCTTTCAATTCTCCAAGGTAAACACACAGTAGATGGTTGCCTGGGTGACAGCTTGTAAACTAAGCAAGTCTCTTTGCTGTGAGTTGTGCACCCAGAACCAGTTTTAATTATTTTTTAAAAAGTGTTTGGACTGTGCAACACTGGAAAGGAATCAAAGAAAAAGATATAAATCTATGCTGCTTTTAAATGGAAACCTAGTTGAAGTGAGGGTTGACAACTGGCCCAGAAATCAGAATCACAAAGAATTAGGATGATCTTGGCTGCTGCTCTGCTTGGCGTTTCTTCAACTGGATCCCAGCAAAATACACTGTAGGTAAGCCAGATCTGCACTTTCCATTTTGTTTTAGAGAATATTGTCTGTTGACGATTTTTTTTCATCCCTAAAGGATGTCCCAGGGGAGGAACATCAGGTAAACTGATGGAAGAAACTGTGTCCTAATCCTTAGAGTTGTAGCAATACTGATTCAGCTTCACAAATATTATGATAATTCCTTCCAATACTTTATGCATATGCTAGACCATAGATTAAACTTACAAATGATAAGGCAATCATTACTTTAAAAAAATATTCTCTTCCATTGAATTATATGCAGAGATAATCTTCTGTTTTAATCACCTAAATAGTTGTAACTACTCAGTATTGTTATACATGTAGTTTTGGACACATTTTATTAACTTAAATCAAATTCCTGTTGCTTTAAGCCTTTTTTACATAGATTACAAACCAAATACCAGTATAAAGTTTTACTTGTCAGATGCCAACATTCCTGAAGCAACCCTAATGAAACTCATTGGGTCACATAAGAACAACAACAACAAAAGACTTGAAAATAGAAGGAAGTCTAGTTGGGAAGCGGGAGTGGGAGAGAGACAAGAAAGGGTAATAGGGGTTAACAGGAGCAAAAAACATCGCATACCTGTATGAAAATGTCATAATGGAACACACCATTAAATATAATTAATATATTAATACAAGTACTAAAATTATTAGTTATAAAAGTTTTGACTTTACAAGTAGATAGATAATACAACTAAAAGTAAAAAAGGCTGTAATTTAGTAGAAAATAAACCTTACAGTTTAGACTTATGGAAGAAAATATTACTGTTTAAAAACTAATCTCTGCTCTAAAAAGTACTTCTAAGACATCATCAAGTTATATTGTATGAAGATTATTAAAAATTTTTAAATTATTTTGAAAAATAATTTTTCAACACTTTAAAGTACTTCTAAAGGGAAGATCGAGAGAAGTTTTCTTAAAGGGGAACTTAAAACTGAATGCTCAGACTGGTGGTCGGACAGGAAATGAAGCTCAGGCATAAGACATTTGGGATAATAGACAACCAGATGATCATCACATTACCCAATGTACTAGTGATTTATAACTTTGAGGTTATAGTTTGGCTAAATCTAAGTGTTAATGTTTTTACTTTAGATAGTAGATACTACTTGTAAAACACTCTCTTATAAAATTTACATGAGAGCTAAGTGTGATGGTACACAATACAATCCCAGTTCTCCAGAGGCTGAGGCAGGAGGATGAAGAGTTTGAGGCTAATCTGGACTACATTGTGAGATCCAGGTGAACTACAAAGCTAAACCCTGTCTCAGAAACAAAAAAACAAACAGGTTACATTAAAGAGTTAAGCCAAAACCTCTAACATAGCCATTGCTAGGTAGCAACTTTGTGAAAAAGTATTTGAGTGTTTGAGGTTTTATTTCTCCTTTATGAATAAGCTAGATAAATAAATAGCTATTTCTTGCTTTGTTGTGATTTGAATTCATGATTTTTAGTTTTTTGGAAGGGCAAGTTATAATTACCCTTTGTTTATGGAAGCACTCCTTGGCCTGGAAATGATATTTCAGATTTTATTGCATTTTGAGAAACAATTATGAAGATAAATCCAAGTTGTGAAACAATTTGCTAGGATATATAAATGTGTGCTGGCTTAAAATTCTTCTATGTCTTAATTTTGAGTATATCTTCTGTTCTTGCCATCTTTAGTGCAGTTCCAAATGCGAAACTGATTAAACCTAATGTGACATTAGGCACGGTGACCTTAATCCATCAAATCCTTGGTTCTCTTAGATCTTTAAGAAAGCAACATAAGCATTGCTGGTAGTGTTAATTGCTGAAGCCATTCTGGAGAATGTTCTGGCAATATTTAGTGAAGTTAAGTGTCTTCAACCCATCTGGGACTGAGAGACTTTGGCACTGTGCATAACGAGGCCTGAGTAAGGATGTTATCATAGGTGTGTTTGTGGAGTGGAACACTGGGGGCACCTGAGATGCCCATTACCGAGAAGACAAATAATGAAATACAGTTGATGTGTAAAAAGCAACTAGAGGTACACATAAATAGCACAGATGTACCTAAAAAGCATAGTGTTAAAAATTAAGTAGCAAGTTATTCATTCTATCATTTATGTAAGTCATCTTTATTACATTTTAGTGTATTGCGTGGTGTCATGGCATACATGTGAAGATCAAAGGACAGCTTGTAGCACTCAATTCTCCCCTTCCACCATGAGGGTCCTGGAAATAGAACTCAGACTTTTTTTTTCATAAGTCCTAGAGAATTGAGGTCAGTCCTCATGCGTGCAAAGCAAGTACTGTTACCACCTGGGTCATCTTCTTAGACCTTGTTTATTATATTTTGCATGTGTATATGTGTAGTATGCATGAGTGTTTGCATATGTGTGTACATATGTGTATTTGTGTGTATACATGCATATGTGTGTGCATGTGTATAGAGGCCAAAGTTGACATTAGGTGTCTTCCTTGACCTCTCTCTTCTACTTTATTTACCAAGGCAGGGTGTAAGCCTGAACTCAGAGCTGCCAATTCTGACCAGTCTAGCCAGCCAGCTTGTCCTGGGGATTTCCTGGTCTACTTGTGAGTACTGGAATTACAGAGGGCTGCTGTACATGCCCAACTTTTATGTGAGTTCTAGGGATCTGAACTCTGGTCCTCACATTAAGTCACAAATACTTTCTTTATTCACTAAGCCATCTCCCAGCCCTCCTATAATATTTACATGTTTACATATGAGAAAAGGAAATAGGTCACAATACAAGCAGAATATGTTCCATTGGAACTACCCCCTGTTTTACTGACCTTTGTGTAATGAATCATTTCTTTTCTTTTGAAGGCAATTATATGGAACCAGCAAGATGAACAAAAACAAACTGATTCATGATTTCCTGGAAGTTGTTTCAAGGGGTGATGTGCAACACATCTGTGGTCATGTTCCTAAAGTCCATTCTGTGCTTGGAAACCTTGACTTTCAGCACCCACAGACTGGAAACACACCTCTTATTACAGCTGCAGAAGAAAATCTAACAGAGGTACAGTGGGAAGGGAGAAAATAGGTCTGGTAAGAGCAAGCAGTATCTGCATACCAGAAGCATGGAAGCGTCCTGTTCCTTATCCAATGAAAGTTCAGCGTTCCCAGTCCACACAAAGCCTTGGTTGGTTGTCAAAATCACCATTATAACACTGTCTAGTTGGGCTTCACACTGCATTCTGCCTAGAGCTCTGGGACTTGCAGCCTTTAGTTAACTTGTCTTTTTTTTTTTTTTCCAACAGTAAATTTTGTTCTTTCACAATTCCTTACATTTCACTATATATTCTGGTCACTTGACACCTCTAACCACCTGAACTCTGGCCCACAGTTCAAGGTACAAACCACCATGGTGGAGTCAAGGTGGCAGGAGCTTGAGACAACTGGTCACAATTCATCTACAATCTTGTAGCAGAGAATAATCTTACTACACAGCTCACTTTCTTCATTTATCCAGTCTAGGACCCCAGCCAGAGAATGGTGTTACTCACAATGGGCAAGTCTTCCCACTTCCATTAATGCCATCAATATGGTCTCTGGCAAGCATGCCCAGAGGCCAGTTTCCTGGGTGATTCCAAGTCTGTGAAGTTGACAACACTATTTTGCATTGTAGCAGCAGATGACCCTGAACTTCTGATCCCCCTACCTCTGTATCCCCAATATGGGATTATAAGTGTGTGCTACCCCTCTACTGAATGGAGTTCATGCATGTTGAGCAAGCACTGCACCAAAAGAGCCATAGTCCAAGTCCAGCTTTTCTTTTTCTTTTCTTTTCTTTTTTGTCTTTTTGAGACAGGATCTCCCTGTAGTCTCCCCCTAGCCCCAGCTGGCCTGGGACTTGCTATGTAGACCAGGCTGGAACTTGCTATGTAGACCAGGCTGGGCTTTAACTCACAGAGATCTACTTGACTCTGCCTCCCAGGTACTGTGATCAAAGACATGCACCACCACGCCCCACCTCCCAGTCCACATGCTAGGCATGAGCTCTAACCACTGAGCTCCACCTCCACCTTCAGCCTTAAAATTTTTTTTTTTTTTTGAGACAGGGTCTCATTATATAGCCCTGGCTGAACTGGAACTCACTATGTAAACCAGGTTGATCTCCAATTCACAGAAATCCACCTGTCTCTGCTTCCCAAATCCTGGGATTAAAGGTGTGGGCCACCATGTGCAGCCCAATCTTCCATTTTATTCCATTCTCATCTACTTTTCCTTTATCATGGGTGAGAGTAAATTTTCTACCTAGTTCTGAAGGCATAGTTGCCACTCAAAAATATTATGAATGTTGGGGATAAGGCTGGAAAGATGGCTCAGTAGTTTAGAGCACTTGCTGCTCACTCATGAGGACCAGAGTTCAGATCCCAGCCCCCACATTGGGCAGTTCACAAACACCTGTAATTCACCTCCAAGGGATCTGTTGCCTTCTTCTGGCCTCTATGGACACCCATACATGCTCATACATAAATAAATAAAATTTAAGAAATAGAGAAATTTTAAAAAAAGGAAACAAATTAAACAAACAAAAATAAAGGAAGAAAGAAAAACAAAAAATTAATCTGTAAGCCAGGTGTGGTGGGTCACACCTTTAAACCCAGCATGCTGGAGGCAGAGGCAATCAGATTTCTTTGAGTTCCAGACTAGCCTGGTCTATATAATAAGTTCTAGATCAGTCAAAATAATCTTAAAAAAATTTTTTTTTGAATCCCAGCACCAGGGAAGCAGAGGCAGCCGAGCTCTCTGAGTTTGAAGTCAACCTGGCCTACCTAGAAAGATCCTATCTCAAAAGAAGGAAAAGAACATTGGAAGAATGTGCTCGTATATATGTCTATGAAAATGTTTAAATATTACGAATGTTGCGTTGCAGGTTGTTGGATTTCTTTTAGAAAAGGGAGCAGATATCACCCTTTGCAATTACAGCAATCAAACTGCAGTCCATGTGGCTAACGGTGACATCCGGAGACAGCTCTTGGCTGGCAGGGGAACCCAGCCTCCTCAAATGCAGCTCCTACAGAGTTCATGGCAAGGTGATCTTGAACATCTTCAACACTTGCTGGTTAGTTATAATGACGTTTACTTCAGCCTTTGGGCAGCGGGGAGGCCGATGTTAAGAAGAGCACAGACTATGCATGCATTCGTACACCTAGCACAGGGCTCTTTTTAAAATGTTCTTTTCTTTTATATTTTTAATTTAATTAATTAATTAGTTTATTTATTTGGTATTTTTGAGACAGGGTCTCCCTGTAGCCCCAGCTGGCCTAGAGCTCACTATGTAGAGCAGGCTGACCTTGACCTCACAGAGATCCGCCTGCCTCTGTCTCCTGAGTGCTGGGATCAAAGGCATGTGTACATGAGTTTGTCTTGTATGTGACTGAGTACATGTGAGTGCAGTGCCCATGGAGATCAGAAGAGGGAGTGGGATTCCCTGGAGGTGGAGTTACAGGAGGTTGTGAGCAGCCTGATGTAGGTGCTAGGAACCCAACTCACATTCTCTACAACAACAGCAAGCAAGCAAGTGCTCTTAGCCATTGAGCCATTTCTCCAGCCGCTATTTGTATTTTTAAATTTTTATTTATATGTATGTACATGTCTATGTGAGTATATACATGTGTGTGAGGTGTCAGTGGAGGCCAGAAGAGAGCATTGGATCCCCTGGAGCTGAAGTTACAGGCATTGTGAGCCACCAACACAGGTGCTGGGATCTAAACTCCAGTCCTTGTGAGAGAGTAACAAATGCTCCTTCTCTCTGGCCCCCAGGACTCCTTTCAAAGAAATAAAAGTTTTCAGGCAGGAGAGATGAGAAAGATACAGAGTTAGACAGGACACAAGTGAAAAACAAGATCCTGACAGAACAGAGCAGTAGCCTACTTCTACCTTCCTCCTGCTGAGCGCTAGAAGGCTGGCAGCACCCCTGGGAAATGATGGGCCCCAGGAAGCACCCAGAGGACCGCTGTCAGCTTACTCAGAGCAGGTCCCTGGACATCATTGCCATTTGCACAGTTGCTGTTTAGATCCCTTTGGGCCAGTGGCAATTATTGTCTTTATCCTGAAAAGGGAATCAGCTTACACATTGCATAATATTTGACTGTAACCAAAGAGCTTTAAGGAGAATATTTTATGGGAGTGGGTGTGGGGTGTACATGTCTGCATACACATGTAAAGGTCAAAGGTCAACCTCAAAAGTCCTCAGATGACGTCCACCATGTTTTTTGAGACAGAGTCTCTCATTTGCCGGAGCTTGCCAAGTAGCCTAGGCTGGCTAGCCAGCAAACTCCAGAACAGCTTTTGCCTCCGCCTCCCCAACACTGGGATTATAAGTGTATGCCACCATGCCTTGATCTGTATGTGAGTTCTGGAGATTGAACTCAGGTCCTCATGCTTACATGGCAAGTCTTGTACCAGGTTAGTTGTTTCCCTAGCTCAAGAATACATTTTTATTTATTGTTATTTATGTTTTTGAGACATATGTATCACTTCATAACCTAGAACTCATTGTATAGACAGGCTGGCCTTGAACTCACAGAGATCCGCCTTACTCTGCTTTCTAAATGTTGGGATAAAAAAATGTGCCCTACCACACCTGGTGAATACATTTGTGAAAAATATTTTATTTTTACTTTTTATGGGGTGTGTGTGTGTATTTGTGTACATGAGTGCGGTGCCTGCCCAAGGAAATCAGAAGAAGGAGTTATGGACAATTTCGAACTATTGGGCATGGTGCTGGGAACTGATGAATTCAGGTCTCTGTAAGAGCAGTACATTTTGTTTTGTTTTGTTTGTTTGTTTATCCTTTGATACAGGGTCTACCTGTAGACGCAGCTTGCCTGGAACTTGCTATGTAGCCCAGGTTGGCCTTGATCTCATAGAGATCTACCTGCCCTTGTCTCCTAAGTGCTGAAATGGATTAAAGTTATGTGCCACCATGCCTAGCTAGGTCTCTGCAAGAGCAGTTCATGTTGAGCCATCTGTCCAGCCACAAGAATACATTTTTTAAAATGCTATCTTTGAACATTATTGATTCTTTTACTTAGATTTTTTCTACCAATAACTATCTCCCCCCATGAACCTTGCAAAATTCTATGAATAACCAAGGACTTTAATTATTAGCAATTGCTTACTGGTGGCATTTACCTTCAAAGCTACTGTCAGATTCAGATGATCTTCTAACTGAAATAAAATCAATATCTCTGCTAGGAAATATTTTCTTCTAATCCCTTATGGTAAAGATGCAAACAGATCAAGAAGTGAAAGGTATTCCAATCACGTAGAGTTCAAGGATATTTGCAACAAAAACAAAGGACGCTTTCGATTCTTCTGTTGCACTTGGTCATAATCTAAAATAGCCAAATATTATGAGGAGAGGTAGAAAATTTTCCAAAAGGCAATACATTTTGTTTAATTGTACTTTAAATGTATGTAATTGTAACCCAGGCTCTGTCTTCATAGCTGACAATATATATACGTTTTGTTTGTTTGTTTTACCCCTGAAGATTTAGTGACTGAATTTTAAGAAACTATTGCCTGGAAGGAGATCCAGAGCTTAATCAACAGATGCTAAATTAACATGCTGTTGCAAAACGACTCTCGGCTCAAAGCTCTCATACTGGCTCTAGCTAATAATAGACATTGATCTAAGAGGTGGTTTCTTCTCCGTGAATAAAAAAATTAACTAACTCCCACAGCACCCTGCTGAGGTAATATCATTACCTCTATTTTGCCCCTGGAGGAGCTGAGGTGGAGACTATATCGCCATGGTATAAAGTGAAACAGAGATGAAAATTAGGAAGCTATTCTAGTATCCAAAAATGAGTAATTTGGCCTTCTAGCAGCTTTTCAGTCCTAAATTGTTTGAATTAACCCCCCCCATCTCTTTCTCTCTTTCTTTCTCTCCCTCTGTGCATGTGCACGAGTTCATCTGTGTGCACATGAAAGACAGATGTCAATACTGGGTGTATTCTTCAATCTCTCTCCACCTTATTTTTTATATTTTATGATTATTTTTATTTTTTGTGCATATATGTGAGTATACGTGTGTCTTCCCTCAGAGGTCAGAAGAGGATGCTGGATTCCCCCAGAACTGAAGTTACAGATGGTTATCTACCATGTGGGTGCTGGGAGTTGAACCCAGATCCTCTGCAAGAGCACTCAGTGCTCTTAACCACTGAGTTATTTTTCTAGTCCCATCTACCTTATTTTTTGAGGCAGGGTCTCTCATTGAACCTGGAGCTCACCAATTTGACTAGCTGACCAGTGAGCCCCAGCAATTCTTCTGACTCCACCTTTCCAGAACTGGGATTACTGGCATGCACCACCATGCCTGGCTTTTTCTGAGGGTTCTGGAGTTCCAAAGTCAGGTTCTCATGCTTTTAAGAAAGCACTTTACCAACTAAACCATTTCTTCAGTCCAATTTTTACTTTTATTAAAGTATCTAATAACATCCATATGCCACTTCCACTTTGTCTCTATGAATGTAACTAAATGACACATCCTCCAATTGCAAATAATTCAGTGATGTTCAGGGAGCACCTACTCTGTGTAAAATAGTCTCCTAAGTGATCTACATGCTGCATCAGCAATCACTCAGGGAGACACTAGTACACGGTACAGCAGAACTCAGAAAGTCAGTAAATACAGTTGCCAGGGTCAGTGAGACAGCTCCATGACTAAAAGCCCTTGTCGTGTAAACCTGACAACCTGAGTCCTGTTATCCCTGAGACTCACAGAGAAAAGCAGCTGAGAGTTGTCCTCTGACTTCCACATGTGCAGCATGGTACATGCACCCCTGCACTCACATACACCTTGCTCTCACACACAATGCATACACAATAAGAATGATAATAATTTAAAACAGATTGGCCAGGTTTTGCAAATAAAATTACAGAATATCAGCTAAGCATTAATGTTTCTCCCCCTCCTTGTCTAATCCTTCCTTCTCTCTCCCCAGGTGAACTATCTCCATTTTCTCCAATTCATCCTTGACAATACCTATCTCTTATGGTTCCCCCACTCTTTAAAGGAGTGAGTCTAAATAGCTGACCAGACCCCAGTGGATGAACTTGCACTGAGGGAGGTCTGGGTACACTAACTTGATAGGCGTTAACATAAATGATAGAATGCATAAAGTCTGGTGAGGAGGAGCTCTGGGGACTGGTGGGTGGGGAAGAGGGTATAAAGATGATTAAGGTGTTTTGTATGAAATACACAAAAATTCAATAAAAAGATACAGAACACCCAGCTATATTTGGCATATAAGCTGCAGAAGTGAGCACATTAAGTTTAATTTAAAATAAACGAAACACTTTTAGTATGAGGTACATGCCAAATGAAAATTGCTAAATTGTTCATCATTTAACTTCCCGTCCGGTATCTTATCAAGGTGACTCTTCCTGTGTGTGTCTGTGTGCATAGGTGGAGGCCAGAGGAGACATCAGATATCTTCATCAATCACTCTTTACCTTATTCACTTGTTGTTTTGAGACAGAATCGCTCATTGGCCTAGAGCTTGCTACACTGGCCAAGCTGGCTGACTGTCATCCTCCAGAGATCTGCCTGTCTCTGACGTCACAGTGCTGGCATTACAGGCACAAACTGCCATGCCCAAACTTTTGTAGGTTCTGGGTATAGAACTCAAGTCCTCATGCTTGGTCTGCAAGCACTTAACCAACTCTGCCATCTCCACAACCCTATCAAAGTGGTTTTTGTCTTTAAAATCACCTTTCAACAGGGTGCCCCTGTATAATCTACAAATTGGTTAAGTAGCTTTAGGAGCCAGGACTAAAACCCAGAGCTGTCTCTTTCAGGCTTGCACCTTTCACTTTATCTCTTTGTCAGGATATATACTGAGAAACACTGTATTGAGGGAGCTGGAGAGATGGCTCGGTTGGTAGAGTGTTTACCTAGCATGCACAAAGCCCTGGGTTCTATCCCTAGTACCACATAAACCAGGCATGATGGTACATGCCTATGGTCCCAGAGTTGGAGGCAGGAGTATCAGAAATTCAAGGTCATCCTCAACTACATAGAGAATTCAAGGTTAGCCTAGGCTACATGAATCCTTGTCTCAAAAAAAAAAAAAAAAAAAAAGAATATATTCAAGTAAAGACTAGGTGTAGTTCAATGTAGTACCTCCACCTCCCCCTGCAAAAGTTAAGTTGAAAAACTGGTCGAACAATGAAAATGGAAAGATCAGTTTAAGTAGCCATATAGTAAAAACACAACATAATTCAAACCTCTTGTTTTCAAAGGCATCTGAAGAGTCCCTGGATGTAAATTTCCCAAACCAGCATGGCCTGACCCCTCTGATGCTGGCTGTGAGAGATGTGGACCTATTTGAGAGTCTGAACATGTTAGTCTATAAACCTGCCGAAGTTCTTTCCGAGCTCCTCCAGCATCAAGCGTGAGTATAAGTGGTCAGCATTGGCAGGAGGTCAGCTATTCCATTGCAATTTACAGAAATCATTGGTAAACATAGATGAGTGGATTGTTTTCATATGCATAAGAATGTTTTCTTATATATGTATATTTATGTATATTTACATTGATGCAAATGTATATATGTATAAAGATGTGTATACACATACATATGTTTGAAGGTGCTGGGAACTGAACACAGAGCTTTGCACATACTAGGGAAACACTATCCCACTAAGCTGTATCTCCCTGTGTGTGTGTGTTCCCACCCATGTATCATCATAAAAGTGACTTTGTAACTCAGGAGATGGACAGATGTTCAAATTGACCATTATTCTTAAGATATCTGACTCTTGTTTAGATAATTACAGTTTTAGGAGGGCATAGCTCAGCTGATAGACTTAGATTGTACATGGTACCAGGTGTGATAGTTCCTCTCTGTTAGCTCAGCAAATGAGAAGTAGAGACAGAAGGACCAGAAGTTCAAGGTCATTCTTGGCTACATAGCTGAGTTTGAGGTCAGCCTAGAATCACAGGCATGTACCACCACGGCTGGTTTATGTGGTGCTGGGGACGGAGCACAGGCTTTTGTGTGTACTAGGTAAGTACTCTATCTATTGAGCTACAGCTACAGCTCTCTTGTCTAAAATCTTGAGAAATGGTCATCCTCTATCTCATTTGTTTTTAAATTATTATTATTTCCCCAACTAAGATTTTTGTTTATTTGATGTCAATGCTTTTTCCTGTCATGTTGGTTTTCTTTTTCAAAATATTTAGCCTAATAATCTTTCATGCCTGTTCTATTCTCCCCAGAGACCCTAAGCTTTGTGATTTCAGTGGCAAGTCTGCAATATATTACGTGTCACAAATCGAGAGTTTGAGGAAGCAGCAGCTATTGGACATCCTGATGAATTCCATGCCTAAGCCAGGTAAATATTTCCATATGCTCATTCCCGAATTTAAAAGTCCTATTTGAAGTCTTTTTTATGTTTTATATTTGTTTGCTGTCTCTGTACATTACTTATTTTTAAGTTTTTATTTTAGTGTTTATTTATGTGTATGTGTAGGTATGAGTGTGTGACACATGTATATGGGTGCCTGTGGAGGCCAGAAGAGGGTATTGGGTCCTCTGGAGCTGGAATGCTAGGAACTGAACTCCTGTCCTCTGGAAGAGCGGGAAGTGCTCCTAACCACTGAGTCATCTCTCCAGTTCCCTGCTGGATCCTTTTAAATAATCAAACCTGTGACTCTCTGAAGCCCAGAACTACTGAAAAATGCAAAGAAATCCTGCCCTAAATCCGTGTGTGTGTGTGTGGCAGGTGCACTTGTGTTCATGTGCATGTGTAGACCAATGGTCAACATGTGATGTCTTTCCTCAGGATGCTGTCCACCTTGATTTTTGAGTTAGGGTCTCTCACTTTTTCCTGGAACTTGCTTATTTGGCTAGGCTGAATGGTCAGTTATCCCCAACCATCCAACTGTCTATGCCTCTCCAGCACTGGGATTACAAACTCACACCACCATTCCTGAATTTTTAAAATAGATATCTGGGTATCAAACTCAAGTCCTTGTGTTTATAAGGCAAGCACTTTATTGAGTAAGCCATCTCCCTAACCCTACTCTAAGGTATTTAAATGACAGAATGGTCTGCTAAGACCCCGCATCATTCTGATTTCTTATGACCCTGTTGTGTGGAGATCATCCTCATTCCCTAAGAATCCTCCAGGGTAATGTGGAAATTCAAGGAAGGAAATCCAGTTAGGAGAAGAGCTAGCATAGTCTTCGCTGTTCTGGACAATGCAGGTAAGTGTTGGAAGAGAACAGGGTTTCCTATTCCACTACCACCACACCACCATCAGCAGGAGTCCATGTAAGGGGCCATGCTCAGTAAAAAGTCAAGGGCAGATGCCCTTTCTCTTTGTATGGCTTCTTAGACATCTTATTGATGTCTTTAATGGTTATGAAGCTCTTCTTCATGTCCCAGTACCTCACAGAGGCTGTTGCTGTGAAGATGGGGACATTAAGAATGAGTTGATTTGATTATGTTGAGTCAAACTCTGACTCTTGGTGACTTTTTTTTCTTGTATGGTGTGTGTGTGTGTGTGTGCATGTAAGTGTAACCTAGAGGTTGACAAGAGGTGTCTTCCTAAATCACTCTTCACTTTACTTACTGAGGCAGTGTTTCTCATGGAACCTAGAACTTGCTGACTGAGCTAGTCTGGCAGGCTAACGTGCCTCAGGGATCCCCTGAGTTCCCCTCCTAAGTGCTGGGATTATAGGCAGCTACCACTGCACCTGCTCAGCTTTTACAGGAGTGTTTGGGATCTGAATGCTGTTCTTCACCCTTGCATGGCAAGTGCCTTGTGTACTGAACCATCTCCCCAGTCTGACTCTCACATTTTTTTCCTGTGAAAATTATTACTTGTAATTTCATCAGAATGCCAGACTGTATTTCAGGTAAACCTGACAAAACTGAGGTGATTTTAAAATCTATAAATAGATTTTAGATCTTCTGTGAAATTGTTGAATGTTACCAAAGCACACTTTCTCTTTGACAGAAAGACATGCTGAATCACTGCTTGACTTTTGTCACGAGACAAATTATTTCCCAACAGATGTGACGGTTCCCCAAAATCAAAACATCATCTTGCAAAGCATCAGCAGCAGCGAGGTAAGAAGACCCACTTAAAGAGACAGCAAAGAAAAATATAAAAAATAAATGAAAAAAAAAACAACCAAAAACTAGAATAAAACAAAACAAAAGCAATAACAAACAGCAATGATCTGACCCTTCTCCCATTCCATTTGTACTTCTCCAATATTCTGTAATAATCTTATTTATAAATATCATGTTATATAAATAGATGTTTTAAATATTTATCTCTCTCTCCTTCTCTTTCTTTGTTTTTTTTTTTTTTTTTTTTTTGAGACAGGGTCTCCCTATAGTCTCGGCTGTCCTGGAACTCGCTATGTAAAACTAGGCTGGTCTTGATCTCTGCCTCCTGAGTGTCGGGATTAAAGACACGCACCACCACACTTGGCTATATTTTTTTATGTGTATGTTGCAGGCATGTATGTAAGTGTACTTGGGTCATTCAACGCCTGCAGAGCTCAGAAGAGGGCATCAGATCTCCTGGAACTGGAGTTATGAATAGTTGTTAGCCACCATGTGGATACTGGCAACTGAACCCAGGTCCTCTGCAAGAGTAACCAGTGCTTCAGTGCTTTGAATCGCTGAGCCATCTCTCTAGACACCCCCCGCCCCCATATATGTGCTTTGTGAGACAGTCTTGCTGTATTGCTAGAACTTACTATGTAGCATAGGCTGGCCTTGCACACTCAGTCCTCCCACCTCAGCTTCCCAGACTTCTCAGGTGTGGACCACCATGTCCAGCTGATCGATTGACTACTAATGGATCATTTAAAAAATGTAAATTCAGGGCTGGAAAGATGGCTCAGCAGGTAAGAGCATTGGCTGCTCTTGCAGAGGACCTGGGTTCAGTTCCCAGCACCTACATGGTGGCCAACAACCATCTATAACTCCAGTTTCAGAGGATCCAATACCCCTTTCTGACCTCTATGAGGACTATATGATCTGAGTGCACTTATATAATTCAGGAAATATACTCATACACGTAAAATAAAAGTAATAAATAAAATATTTCAAAAATAAAAATGTAAATAGTTACCTTAGAGAATGTATGTGTATCTTAGTTTTGATTGCTATGACAAAGTACCATAGACTGGGCTCCCTTCTCCCTGTCCAAGGGAATGTTTCCATTCAGGGAAACTCACTACCTAATGTATGATCAGTCGTTGTGAAGGCTCCTTTCTGGGTTGCAAACTGGAAATCTATGGTTTAGTCCTCATACTGGCTCTTTGCTGTCTTTCATAAGGACACTAAACCCACTGTGAGGGCTCCACGCCCATGACCTTCTCACCTTCTAAAGGTCTTATTTTTTACTACCTTGCTTTGGAAGTTAGAATTCCAACATATGAATCTGCGATGGGAGACAAACATTAAATCTTATGGATATAAGTCAGTCTCTTTCTTTCTCTCTCTCTCTCTCTCTCTCTCTCTCTCTCTCTCTCTCTCTCTCTCGGCACAGAAGACTGTGATAGTTGCATCTGTATTAAATAACATTCTATAATTCATTTATTTTTCATTTCTCCATATTTTTAGTGTCCAATGGTATTTACATTTTTATTACATTTATTTACTTATGTGAGAGGACACTCACATGTATGTCACAGTGCATGTGGAGGTCAGAGGACAACTTTCAGGAGTCAGTTTTTTCCTTCCACAGGGATTGAACTCAGGTTGCCAGGCTTGACAGTGAGCATCTTTCCACACTGCATAATCTTATCGGTCATCCAATGGTATTTTTAAGAAATTTGGTCCCATTCTAGTTCCTGGACTTTATATTCTCCCCTCCCCTCCCCTCTGCTCCTTTCTCTCAGTTTTTAGAATCTTTGGGCACCTACAGTATTTTAGAGGTTCATAATACTGGAGTGATTGTCTTAGTTATAGGATTGGGACATAGATGTGCACTTTAAATTGGAAGACTTTTTTTTGAGACAGGGTCTCATGCATCCCAGGCTAGTCTCAAACTCCCTATGTAGCTGAGGATGCCCTTGAACCTGATACTCCTGCCTCCACTCCCCAAATGCTGGGATTATAAGTGTGTGCCACTGTGAACAGTTTTATACGGTGTGCTGAGGGCATGGAGCTGCACCTCCAGTCTGGCTGCAGAAATTTAAAAGCACAAAATCAACAATAACAACTTCTAGTGAAAGAACCCATCACCAACAAATGACTTCTAGGACTGATGAGATGCCTCTCAGTGGCTAAAGGCACTTTGCTTGCTGCCAAGCCTGGTAGTCTGTTCAATCCCTGGGAGTCATGTGGTAGAAGGAGAGAACTGACTCCCCTAAGTTGTCCTCTAATCTCCATACTTGCATTGTGGCACTGTGTAGAAACACATGCAAATACACACACATGCACACACATACATATACACTCACATACACACAACTAAATGCAATACAAATATTTTTAAGAAACAATGACTTCTATAATATCAAGAAATCATTTCCTCTTTGGAGAGTTCAGAGCACTTTTTATAAAACAAAGTGGCTTTCAACCTTCTTTCTCAGCAGAAGGATTATTTTCTAGAAGACTAAAAGCAAGTTTGAGAAGTTATGCCCTATGATGAGATCAGGAAAGCCATCCTAGTAAAAACTGTAATCAGCTTTGCTGTCTGCTTTGGACCCAGATTCTATCTGTAGTTTCCACAAGGGACAAGGATTTCCACCCTCACCATTCATAAAGGATGCCCCAGGGAGGAGCTATGGAAAAGATTGAGTTCCTCTGGGGTTGCTCCCTGTCACTGTGGCTGAAGGATTCTTTCCACTTACCCATGAAGATGCAGTTTGTGGCAGCTTAGCATTCCAGAAGTTGAAATGATGAAGTAGAAAATACTCTTTCTCTCTGTGACTTCTTGATTTCAGCTTTGATCTTTGTTTTTGATTATGCAATTAATCATGTCTGTGACCAGCTGAGCCCTGGTGCTCCAGGAGCGAAAACTTTCCCTTAAATACTTTATCCAATTCAGAAGGAATCCACAGTGTGAAATTTGACTTTAAAAAGTCAGCACTTGCCCCACCAATGCAGTAGTACATTGACTCACTGTTTTAAATTTTAAAACAGTTTGTATGTGTATATGTCCATAAGTATGTATATGTCCATATGTGTGTGTGCATACACATGTATGTGAACATGCATGTGGAGGACAGAGGTCAACCTTGGCTGTCCTTCCCTAGAAAACTACCCATCACACTTTTTGAGACAGGGTTCACACTTTAATCTGGAACTTTCTGCTTCAGCCTGGTTGGCTAGCCATTGAGTCCCAGGTATCCACTGCCTCTGCCCCCTCAGTGCTGGGATTACAAACATGACCACTATACCAAGATTTTTAACATGGGTTCTCGACAGTGAACTCAGGTTCTCCCGCTTATGTGGTAAGAGCTGTCTCCCCAGCACCTCGCTGAGCTTTTATTCTATGATCTCACAGGACTCCGACCTAGAGGGTGACTGCAGTCTGTCTATATTAGTTGGTGAAGAAAGAGATCCCAGGGGTGAAGCCTGGCCACGAAGGACAGAAGGTATCACTGAGATTGCAATGATCATTTGGGGTTCTCTCAGAAGTGTGCAGTGCAGCTTTGAACACATAGACAAGCAAAGGAAAATAAAAACTAGGGCTGGAGAGACAGCTCACTCGGAAAAGTGCTTGTCCTGCAAGCATGAGGCTCTGGATTTGATGCCCTGAACCTGCATTTTAAAAAATCCAAGGGTGGTGGTGTATACTTGTGACCTTAGTGTTTTCCTTTCCTTTTTGTTTTTTTGAGACAGGGTCTTTGTTAAAACGTGTATTTATGAATGCCTATATACATGTAAATGTACCACATGTATGCCTGGTGCCCTCGGAGATCAGAAGAGGGTGTCAGACCCCTTGGACCTGGAGTTACAGGTGGTTATGAGCTACGATGTGGGTGCTGGAAACCAAATTCAGGTCCTTTGCAAGAGCAGTAAGTGCTCTTAACCACTGAGCCATCTCTAGCACCCCCTTATTTTTAAAGATTTATTTTTCTTTTCATTTATGTGAATGAGTGCATTTGTGTCACATGTGTGTGGGTGCCCACAGAGACCAGAAGAGGATGTCAGATCCTCTGAAACTGGAGTTATAGATGGTTGTGAGCTGTCTACATGGGTGCTGGGTGCTGGGAACTAAACTCAGGTCCTCTGCAAGAACAGCAAGTGCTCTTAACCACTGAGCCATCTCCAGCCTCAAAACAGGATCTTATGCATCCCGGGGTGGCCTCAAATTTGCTATAGAGCCAAACCTGATCTTCCTGTCTTTACCTCCCACTACTGGTTTATGCTCTTCTGGGGATCAAGCCCAGGCCTTTGTGCATGCTAGGCAGGCACTCACCCAACAGATTCCCAGTCCAATAATGTTTTCTTCTTCAAGAAGTTAATCTGGGTCAGATTTTGTTTTCATTTTAATAATGGCTTTAACACTAACAATAAATTAATTATCATTTTTCCTGCTTTATATGAATATCATTTTCACCTCCACCATGAACAAAATATGTTTCTGACTACAATGAAATGACGTCTTTGAATTATTCTTTGGATTAACATTTTTGGTCAAGGTTTCACTTCATTATGTGAAAAACGCACTCAGATGTTGTAAAATACTCAAGGGTCTTATTTTTTTGCTGTGACAAGAAAAGACAATGACTTGTCTGGTCTCCTGAGTAGTGTCAGAGGCTACATCCAAGGTTCCTTGGCCATTGACATTATTCAAGAGACAAAACACAGAGAACAGTTATACTTTGGGATTATTTTAGAGTCAGTCAGTACATTGGGTAAACTTTTCTTTCCCATTGAGGGAGGACCAAAAATCAAGATGGCAGCTGTTAGCTACAGACAGTTTCTGAAGACACAGGTATTTCTTGTGCCTGCTTATTGTGTTGCTATCCCTTGGTTTATAAAAGAAATCAGGTGGGCATGGCGGTTCATATCCTCAGGAGGCTAAGACAGGAGGATTACTGTGAGTCTGAAGCCCAGTTTGGCAATATAAATGAGACTCTATCTCAAAAGAAAAATAAAGAATGAAGAAGAGAGAGAAAGAAAGAGGGAAATTAGCTAATTAAACTTTTGAGTACATTAAATTTGCTTGCAAACCTTCTGGGCTTATTAGTTTTCGATGGTTGTAAAGTGGCATCATCATCTTAAGTCCATGCTCCTGTGACTGTACTCGCCTCAGCTTTCTGACTTCCACAACAAATCACCAGATACATTAGCCTTTTCTCAAGTATCCTTTCTGCTGGCTGTTTAGTTATTAGGAATGTACACTGTATGTCTCTTTCCCTTTAACACGCTTGCTAGGTTCCACACTGGAGGATGGGTCCAAATATGTCACGAAAGACATTCACTTTCCTTTGAACTTGGGAGTGACCTTGAGTGTGTCTCACAGACTTTGAGCTCAGTTTCTTCCTCTCTAAAATGAAGGGTTTGAATCAGGTGACTTCTACTTGCCTCCTAGCTCTATAATTCCAAGCTTTTCATTTGTACAATATAGCACAGTGAGTGACAGAATCTTTGAAAAGTTTTAAAAAATTGATTATTCCAAGGAAACTATAGTTTTAGAGAGGTGTTTCTGGCAACTGTGTGATATTAGAAAACATTCACTCAAGCTGTTTCATTTGAGAAATGTGAAGAAAACCAAGGTTAGATACATGTCACAGTATCGCAGAATATAGCACTGAGTGATAAAGGTACTAAATACAGGTATTGTTTGCTAGTGATAAGTTCCAAATCTATCACAAAATGTCTCATGTTTTAAATAAGCTTACAATCTCGTTCCGGGCCACCTTCATAACTATCCTTAGCCACATGTGGCCATGGACTGTGGGCTGAACATACCTGATACAACCTGTCATATGCTGGCTAAACTTCAGCCCCTAGCTAATGTCCATCCATAGCCGTTAAAATAGGTTTATCTAATTAGAATGAAGTACTTCTGTGTCCACTGGAGTTCTCTCTTTCTTACTTCTTCCATCCTGTCATGAATTTCTATAGGTGTTGAGATTATTGTGACATCCCCAAGAGATCCTACCCAAGAAACCAGCCAAGAAGATTTGCAAGAAAGCAAGTAAGGGATATCCTTCCAGGTACTGGATCGTAATTTAAGCAGAAAATGATGATACTTACATGGCAACTTATCTTTTTTAGTAGTTCAGTCCAAAACAGCATTGAAAAGCAAGGGTCATGGGACTGGAAATATGGCTCAGGGCTTAACATGCTTGCAGCTCTATCATGAGGACCTGAGTTCAGATCCTGGAACCCACACTGGGTAGTTCACAAATGCCTGTAACTCCAAGGGATCTGATGTGTCTTCTGGCTCTTTGGGAACCCACATGAACACATGCACACACACACAAATAACAATGAAATACATCTTTTAAAAAATCAAGGGTCACAATAAATATTAAGAGGAAGGAGCCAGGTAATAAGTATTATAGGAGTGTGGGTCATATGGCGTATACTGACTGTAATGACAAACTCTGCAGTTCTTGCTTGGAAGTGAATGTAGACAATGTGTTAAATTAATGAGTGTGTCTGTGATCCAATTAAAGCTTCAGAAATGGGCTACGGATATGGTTCAGGGGAAAGAACACTTGCTGTGCAAGCATAAGCACTCAAGAAAATTGACTCTCCCTCCCCCAGAAGCCATCAACTGTCCATATCTCCTCAGTTAGGGGCTGGGTTTGGGGGAGCTCATGAGTCCCTTCCCATCTCAGCTCGAAAATGTTGCCTGGTTTGATCTCAAGTCTTGTGCAGGCCACAACAGCTGCTGTGAGTGCATGAGGGCAGTGGTTCTGCCATGTCCAGAAGACACTGTTTTTCCCTGGTCCTCCCTTACCTCTGGCTCTTACAGTCTTTCAACCCCCTTCTCTGATATGGTCCTTGAGCCATGTAGGGGTGTGATGTAGATATCTCATTTGTGGCTGAGCACTCTGCAGTCACTTGTCCTGTACTTTGACCAACTGTGAGTTTTTGCATTAACCACCATATACTACACAAAGAAACTTTTCTGATAAGGTCTGAGAGCCACACTAATCCTTGGTAGAAAGATATGAATTTAGAGGGCAGTTTAATACTATGTCCATTTAGCAAAATAATAGTAGTAGGCTCATCCCTGAGGCTTGTGAGTCATGGGTTCTTGGCCAGATTTGCAGTACCAGCATACGTTTCCTCCTGTGGAGAGGACTGATTGATTTAAAGTCAATTAGGAAGTGGTTGGTTACCTGCATAACAGTTGTGCCACCACCAGACAAAAGATAGCAGCTGAAAGTTTAAGGGCCTAGTTTATACACTGGGTTTCAGCTCAGCCAAGGATACATAGCTGTTGTGAAAATTCCTTCCTTGGGAAGAAGTAAAGAAAGCTGCCCGCTCCTGATAGGGAGATCTGGAAGACAGGGGAAATGGATTAGTCGGTTTTCTAGCACTGACTTACTTACTGATGAACTTACAAGGAGGAGAGGTTTATTCTGGCTTGCAGCTTTAGAGGGCTCATCCCACAGTCACTTTGGTTTTGTAGTTTTTCAGGCCATGGTAAGGCACCATTACTACTGGAAATATTGGGGTGTCTCTTCATGGTTGCCTGACAATACCAGGGAGATTGGGGTCCTCTCTTGGGATTCTTAGTCTCATTAATAAGAGAATTGGGAATGGATTCAAACAGAAGATAATGACAGTTTTATTAGAGTGTAGAAGTAAAACCCCATGCTGACAAGCTGTAAATGTTGGTAGCTGCCTGGAGATGGAGAATGAAGAGAAAGGGAAGAACCATGCTGTTTGAGGTACTGTGGTACGGAGGTCAGCCGCATACACGGTTGAAGGGAAGCTCCAGAGAAAGCGTGAAGCCCAGGGTGTTATGGAGATCATGCTTAGAACAGAGATAGAAAGAAGAAAGGGAAAAGTTAGGCTTTTCTGAGTAATCCAGGAAAGTAGGCAGACTTATAAAGTGTCTGCCTATGGCCCTGCGAGACACCGAGCTAGGGGCTGAGTATTTAGGAAAGGAAAAGTAAATTCACTTATGGAAGAGATCACTATTCCACTAATCTCTTTAACATGGCTCAAAATGACCCCGCCTTCCAGAGGGGGTACTCTCTTGGCCAGGTCATGGACCCATCCAACTGGATTAACTCTTAAGGGAAGAGACAATAGTATGTCTCCACCCAGAGGTAGATTCCATCCTTTACTATGTAACAGTTCATCAGGGTGCCTGTGGGGAAGAAGGATTCTTACTTCCTGGTGGCCAAGAAGCAAAAAGAGACCGAGGAAGTTCTGGGCATCCCAATTCCCCTTGCAAAGTCATTCCTCCAATGAACTAACAACTAGGTGCCATGTCCCTCATCAGCACCCCTCTGGCAACCAAGGCTTTAACATAGAGGGAACTTCCCAGATCCAACTAGACCTGTAAATGAGTTTTAATCCATCTCTCCCTTTCAGTCAGGTAACTTCAGTGCATCAAGAGCAGAAACAAGCACATTCTGTCTTTCCCCAAAATGAAATGGAGACAGTGAACCTCAGGACAAAGGCCCTAATCATGCAGACTTCACTTCTGAAAAGAGAAAAAAGTTTCAAGGAGCTCTGTGGTATGAATTTGGACCATTTGTTACCCAGACCTTGCTTAGAACCAAGTGTTTCTAAGTCTGTGTCCAGGGAGGAGGGTCCTTGTACTCTAAAAGGGCAACAAAGACGATCTGAAGGTAAGTCAAGCACTTGTTTATATTTACTTACTTTTAACTTTTCTGACTGATTTATTTTTATTTTCTGTGTGTGAATGTTTTGCCTGCATGTATGTAAGTTCACCCATGCATGTAATGCCCATGGAGGCCAGAAGAGGACATCAGATTCCTTGGAACTGGAGTTATAGATGATTGTTAGCTGCCATGTGGGTGATGGGAACTGAACCCGAGTCCTCTGGAAGAGCAGCCAGTACTCTTAACCACTGAGCCATCTCTCCAGTAAATGTAGGATATTTACTTATTTTTTAAGTTTACATAACAAGTATATATTATATGTCAAACATATTCCCTTTTATGCCCCCTTTCTCGCTCTCCTTTTTCTCACCCTTCCCCCTTCCTATTTTTCTCCCTAGACAATTTTACTTTTATGTTCATACCTTATATACACACATGACTTTATGTATTGATACAAAAATCTAGAAAGCACAAATAAGAGAAAATATACTAAATTGAGCCTTTAGCTCTACAAGAAGAGTGGAGAGATAGCTCGGTCAGTAAAATGCCTGCCTTGTAAGCATAAGGACCTGAGTTCAATTTCCCAGGAATAAAAAGCCAGATATTGTGGCATGCACTTGTAATTCCAGTACTGGGAGGTTGAGGCAGGAGAATTCCTGGGACTTGCTCGCCAGCCAGTCTAGCCAACTTGGTAAGCTTCAGGAGAGTGAGAGACTCTGTCTCAAAAAATAAGGTGGATGATGATTGAATATAACAACTGAAGTTGTCCTCTGGCCTCTACATGCATGTGCTCACACAAAGAAACAAACACACTCCCCCCAAATCGCTCAGTGATTCCTTTATTCTTTAGGTGAGCATATACTTTATCAGGCCAAGATCTATTTTAATTGTTAGAAATTCAGTAGTGATCAGGACGGAGTCACCCCTGTCCTTTCAGGATTCACATTCCTGTCAGAGGTAGGAGACAGAAAATAAACTGGTGTAAGTAAAACGTATCAGATGGGAATAAATGTTGTGAACAGAGGGAGAGAACTGACTCCTGGAAACTGTTCTCTGATCTTCACAAGTGCCTGTGCACATGCATGTCTGTACTCATACACAGATCTCTCTCTCTCTCTCTATCACACACACACACACACACACACACACACACACAATGATATGGTCATGATCCTAACCCTAATCCTAATGAAGAAGACAACTTGAGCTAATAACTGAAGAAGAGGGGATGCGCTCTGCGTGTTTCTGGGAAGAACATTTCACAGAAGAAAGCTAACGTAGGAGCCAGGGACATGGCTCAGTTGGTAGAGGGCATGAACCCTTGGTTTGATCCCCAGTACTGAAGTGGACATGGTGGTACACACTTGTAATCTTTAGCACTCAGGAGGAGAAAGCAGGATGATTAGAAATTCGAGTCTATCAAGCCAGTCAAGGCCAGGCTGGGCTACAGAAGACCATGTCTCAAAACAAACAAATGAATAAACAAAACAGCTCACAACAGCCACCTCTCCCGATGGCTGTGGTCTGGGCTTCTGAAATCATTCCACACCTTCGTGTGTACTGTACAGGAGAAAATTTACTTTCAACCACTTTCCCACAAACTTTAGTATCTATATGACCCCATCCACAGACTTGTTCACCCTACTACTAAGAACACCCATTTTTCTTTTTTCTTGCTACAGAGTTTCCTACCTCTGACATGAGACACAACAGCCGAAGATTTGAGGTAAGATTAGTTGTAGCATTTTTGACTTAATAAAAAACTAAACAAAACAAAAACAAACAAACAAAAAAACCGTGGGACTGGAGAGATGGCTCAGCGTTAGGTCCCCAGAAGGCTCTTCCAGAGGGCCCAAGTTCATTTCCCAACATCTAAATGGCAGCTAAAAACTGTTCAAAACTCCAGTTCCAAGGGATCTGATGCCACCTGTTGGTCTTCCCCAGTATTGCATGAAAGTGGTACAAAATACACACACACATACACACACACACGCAAAATGCTCATATACACAAAATAAAAATAATAAATAGGGCTGGGCATGGTGGTGCACATCTTAAATCCCAGTACTGGGGAGGCAGAGACAGGTAGATCTTTGTGAGGTCAAGGCCAGCCTTGACCTACATGGTGAGTTCCAGGCGTGCTGGGACTACAGGGAGACCCTGTCTCAAAAAGACCCCCCAAGATAATAATAATAATAATAATAATAATAATAATAATAATTTTAAAAGCCCAAACAAGAATTTCAGTTTTTTGAGACAAGCTTCATCAAACTATTGAGAGCTAAATTCTCAGCAATAATATAATGAAAAAAAAATTACGGCTCATGTAATTTATTGAGTAGCAAAGTATTCCTGGGCAAAGCATGCCTTGCCCAGTGAGTTTCTTCTTGGGTCCTTTCCTGCTCTCTTCATAATGAGGAGAACAGGTTTCTTCCCTCTCTTTCACGAGACTTAAATCTATCAAGAAACTAGATGACTTTTAGCCATTCGTCTCCCACTCCTGGGGTGGAGCTTTCCCTGCATCTTTAATTTATAATTAAGCTTTTGAGAACATACAAGTTTTCTCAGTTTTCTGTGTGCTCTCACCCTTCTTTGTCCTAGAAGACTGCCCCCCTCTCTCCTCCTACCCCTTGGGGTGTGTACATGTGGCCAGAGGTCACCTTCAGGTGTTAGTCTTCAGGCCCTGTCCATTCATTTTTTGAGACAGCCTCTTACTGGCCTGGAACCCATCAGTTAGGTGAGGTTGGCTGGCCAGTGAGCTCCGGGGATCTGCCTGTCTCCACCTCCCTAGCACTGGGATTACACACTTGTGCCACCATGCTGTGCTTTTTAAAAGTTTGAGTTCTGTAGACTGAACTCAGGGTCATCTTCCTAGTCTCTATTTTCAAGCAATGAAAAAAAAAAAAAAAAAAAACTCCAGACAATAAAACTGGGAGCCATGTGTATCACCTAAAACCCGAGATTCCAGTGTCTGGTTCTTTCTCCCTGCTCCTTATACGTAGCAAGAAACTGAGTTATAGCTCTTATGGGCTCAGCAGTTAAGAGCATTTGTTGCTCTTCCAGAGGACCCAGGTTCGGTTCCTAGGACCCATATGGTGACTAACATCCATCCTTAACTCCAGTTACAAGGGATCCAGTGCTCTCTTCTGACCCCTATACACGGTAGCCTTATAGACATGCAAACAAAACACTCATAGACATAAGAAAAAAAAAAAAAATCTTAAATTGAATGCCATGCTTTGCGTTACACTGCCCTCTAGAGGTTGGTAATAATAAAAACCAGAAAAACTGCCTTAGTTTTGAAAATAGTTTGGAGGGCAAAGAAGATTAAAAGCTTCTTTTTTTATTGTTGTTTGAGTTTGATTTTTTTGAGGCAAGGTCTTACCATGTAGCCCTGGCTGGCCTGGAACTTCCTATGTAAACCAAATTGACCTTGAACTCACAGAGATCTGCCTGCCTTTGCCTCCTGAGCACTGGAGTTAAAGTCATACCCTGCTTTTAAATTTTTTATTTTATTTTTTATTTTAAAGATAAAGTGTCATGTAGCCGAAAATGGCCTCAAACTTGCTATGTAAACGAGGATGGCCCATGATCCTGCCTTTTCCACTTCCAGAGTGGATTACTACCATGTATGCACCACTATGTGCTGGAGATGGAACCCAGAGCTTTGTGCATGCTAAGCAAGTACAATGTTGCATGTGGCAGGGGCTCAGAGCATCCGAGAAGAGGGACAGCACAGCATAGAGGAAAGGCACAATACTTAGAATCTCAAGAGCTGGGGGCCAGGAGGCTCTCTGCTGAAGGAAGGGAGACCTGAGCTTCTGTCCCATTCTGTATTTGTTGCTTTAACTTGTGTAGATAGGAATAGAAATGTGACTTTTACTCAGTGCAGTCAGACTTGAGAAAACTTCCTCAAGACTTCTAGGTATGTTATTTTGAAGCAAAGAATCGGTTTCTTACAATGAAAACTAGCTAAGCATAACAGGGCATCATGGCCAGCGGTCAGAGTGTTGTTTCCTTGTATAATGTGGGGTGGGGTACTGAGTCCCTTTGTCTTCCTCAACACGCTTGCCTATGCAGCTTTTGAAACATAGTCATTCTTGACTGGAGGCACTGCTGCATGTGGTCAAGCGTGCTTTCAGCAGTGTTTACATAAGGTAGTGTCGTATCAGTTCGAGTAAATCAGTGGTCTCCAACATGCAAGTACTCTATCAACTGAGTGGCATCCCCAGGTCCTAGGGATGCTAATTTTCAAGTCTAAAGCCACCCCCATTCAAATAACTCAGCAAAAAAAAAAAAAAATGAATATTTTGTATGCCGGATGTTGTAGGGCACCTCTTTAATCCTAGAACTCGGGAGGCAGAGGCAGGCAGGGGATTTCTGTAAGTTCCAGGTCAGCTTGATCTACATAGCAAGTTCCAGGCCAGCTGGGGCTACAGGGAGATCCTGTCTCAAAAAAGACCGAAAAAAAAAGAGTATTTTGTTCCACAAACAAGCTCTCAGTTCCTCAATCCTTGAACCATCATTTAAAAAATATTATGTAATCACAAGTGTAACTAGTTCTCATTTGAGGGCTTCAAATATTTAAAATCAATCTTATGGAAACAAAAAAGAAAATAGAAAATGAACTGGGCATGGTGGTGCATGCTTTTAATCCCATAGCACTTGGGAGGCGGAGGCAGGCAGATTTTTGTGAGTTAAAGACCAGTCTGGTCTACATAGCAAGTTCTAGATCATGTAGGGCTTCATTATGAGATCCTGTCTAAAAAGAGAGAAAGAAAAGACACTGTTTCTTGTCTTAAAATTTTAAGATTTATATTATAGAATAACGATTTTAAAATGTATAACCAGTGATAGAGATATGGCTCAGCAGTTAAGAGCACCTGCTATTCTTCCAGAGGACAAGAATTCAGTTCCCTACACCAATATCAGATAGCTCACAACCACCTGTAGCTTCAGATCCAGGGGACCCAACACCCTCTTCTGGCCTCCATGGGCACCTGCACACATGTGCCCAGACATACAGAGACACATACAAACATACCTTTAAAGTCCTTAAAAATCTATAACCATGAGTCTTTACATACAATTAAAGCTTTTAAATATTTTACTTATTTTATTTTATGTGCATGAGTGTGTTGCCTGTGTGCCTGATAGCTTTAGTTGTCAACTTAGACTTAACACAAGTGGGTTGAGGAAGCCTCAGTTGCTACCATTGGACAGGCTGTAACCATGTCTGTGAGGTATTTTCTTGATTGTTAAATGATATGGGTGCCACCTCTGGGCAGATTGTTTTATAGTGTATAAGAAAGCAAGTTGAGCATGGGTCAAGGGAGAAAGCCAGTAAGTAAACTCTCCATGCCCTGTGCTTCAGCTCCTGCCTCCAGATTCCTGCCCTGAGCTCCTACCTTGGGCCTCCTCAGTGATGAACTGTGACTGGGGAGATATAAGGCAGATAAAGCCTTTCTTCCCCAAATTGGTATTTGTCAGAATGTTTTGTCACGACAATCAAAAGCAAACTAGAACAGCCTGCATGTATGTAAGTGCATCCATGTAACACAATGTTCATAAAGGTCAGATCCCCTGGAACTGGAGTTATGGATGATTGTTAGCCACCATGTAGGTGCTGGGAATCAAACCTGAGTCCTCTGCAAGAGCAGCTGGTGCTTTTAACCATTAAGCCATATCTCCAGCCCCAATTTTAGCTTCTTAAAGAGTTGTTTTATCTTGGTTATGGAAAGCTACTGAGAATGATATTTTAGTTACTTTGTATTTTATGGGTTTCCTTTTTGATGGTGGGGTTCGAACATAAGGCTTCATGGGTGCTAAGTATACACTCTACATCGTACTAAATCCCAATCTTGAGATTTTTTATTTTTCACTTTTCAGTGTGTGTGTGTGCGTGTGTGTCTCTGTGTGTGTGTGTGTGTCTGTGTCTGTGTCTGTGTGTGTGTTACAGTGGTGCATGTGGAGACCAGAGGACAACTTGTGAGACTAAGCTTTCTCCTTCTACTATGTGGGTCCAGGGAATCACTTAGGTCATCAGGCTTCATGGTAAACACCTTTACCCAATGAGCCATCTTGCCAGCCCAGATTTGGGTACATTTAAATTTTTATTTAGAGAGAGGAACTCTAGCCAGGCTGGTCTTGGACTCTCTGTGTAGCTAAACATGACCTTGCACTTCTGATCCTCCTGCCTCTACTGCCCAGCAGTTGTGCCTGGCCTATGTGATGCTAGGGATCAAAGGAGGGATTTGTGCATGCTAGGCAAGGACTCTGTCAACTGAGCTACATCCCCAACCCCAGATTTTGTTTTTTTAAATAGTGATCTTGAGGCTGGAGAGATAGTTGAGCAGTTAAGAGCATTGGCTGTTCTTGCAGAGGGCCGGGTTCAATTCTCAGAACCACAAGGCAGCTAACAGTCATCTGTAACTCCAGTTCCAGGAGATCCAATGCCCTCTTTTAGCCTCTGTGGGCATTGCATGTACATGGTGCACTTATATATATGCAGGTAGAACACTCATACACATAAAATAAAAATTAAAAAAAAATGTTGGGCCTGGTGACATATCAACGGAGCTCAATATGGTCAGTGGTATAGTACTTGTCCAATATGCACAAGGCCCTGACTTTAATCCCTAACTCTGAAAGAAAGTTTTGACCTTTAGGATAGCTTTTACTTTAAAGGTTTATGAAAAAGTTAGAATTTTTTTCAACTTGACTTTAAACCAGTGAGCATGGTATTTATATATATATTTATGCATTCATTGCTTTTTCTCTCATTTTTTAGTTTCCTCTGCCACCACCATCACTTTTGCCCATAAGATCTGGTATCCTCCCTATGGCAAAAAGTCACAAGCTTCCAAGAGAGAGAGAGAGAGAAATCCCAAGTGTCACATCCTCTGCACCTAAGCTCTTAGAGCTGATTAGCCAATCTGATGAGCTTAGCTCATCAAAGCACCATCAGGGAGCTGCTTCAAGGGGACTGGCAGATCAGACCCTCAGGTTTTCTGACAGCTCCATTTGGTCTAGAAACATGTGCTCTTTCCGAAAGGTGAATAATTCCAAACAATGCCTGGGAGTGGAGGAAAGTTGGAGAGCCCAGAAAACAGAAGGATGGGACAAAATAGAAATCTCTCGAATTGAAAAAGAACCATCCTGTGAGACTGTTAATAGCATCAATAGTTTCACAGACAGGGAAAGGGACATGGAATGCCTCAGTCAGGAAACAAGAAAAGCAGGTGAGAATGCCCAGTATCTTTTACCAAGAAAAAAAGAGGGTTCAACAGCCAGAATGTCAGAACAAGGTTCAGATATTCTGTACACCATTCCAAGTAAGCTCCAGGAAGTCCCTCATTCAGTAGTAACTCCAGGAGAGAAGAAAGAGATTGGAAATGAGAAGGTTCCTGATTTCAAAAGCAATTCATTACACGAAGCAGAAGTGATAGAACCATATGCTGTGTTAGAAGACTTTACTGCTCTTAAAAACTTGTCCAATGTAATCTCTGATGATCCCATTGAAGAGCTCCCAGAAGGTCACAGAAACACAGAAACGAATATAAAAGTATCAACAACAGAAGCAGCCAAACCAGAAATGAATGGGCTGGTGCCTCTTATCTGCATCACATTCCCTGGAGAGGGAACACCGAAGGATTCAACTACAGCCAAACAAGATCTCCCAAAGAGAAAGCACACAGTTCACAGCAACAGCTTCCACTTACTTGCTCATCGAGAACATAACAAGCATCAGACAAATACACATAGAGCCAAGTTGGATTCAAGAAGCAAGGCAAGTAACAGGATACCTCAGAATCTCGCCATTTCCCTTCAAGCTTCCATTAAACCCAGTATACATAAAACGAGCATAAAAACTCAAGTTTTCCCTGCTTTGGAACTTGTGGACTCCAGACCACGCCAGTCTTCCAAGTTTCAAAGGAGGGTGCCTTTGATGGAGAAGAAGCAATCAACTTATTGGACCCAGAAACCTAAAAAGCAAGCATTTCCTTGCATCTGTAAAAACCCAGGAATAAAAAAGCCCTGTGTTCCTCTCCCTGTTGAAACAGAGCCAAGACTGCATTACCTGGATCTAAAGTATAGTGACATGTTCAAAGAAATAAATTCAATTGCTAATGGACCAGGAATCTACGAGATGTTCGGGACCCCTATTTATAGTCACATGCACGAGCACAGATCTTACCATGAGATATGCACAGCTCCATCAGGTCGCTGCATCACCAGTAAATGTCAATCTTCTCAAAGTGACAGAAGCAACAATAACAGAGCAAGACTTCCTCAGAAAAGACCACATATTAAACCCTCAAAGCCTGTGGTTGGCATTAAACACAAACACAGAAGTTTAATTCCTAAAGAAAAGGGCTGCAAGGCTATAGGCAGCCACACAAAAGGCGAGGAACGTGGGGATGGTGCTTTGGAACCAGACTGGCAGATAAAATCTTCAGGAAACGACTTTCTGTCTTCCACAGATGAAGTTCAGCCCATGAACTTGACCCAGACTCCTGACCAGTCCCCTGAACAGAAAGCATCTCTTCCTGTCTCCAATCTATCCATTGTAGAGGAAATCTTTTTGGAGGAGTCTACAGATGGAGAAGTTTTTAACAATGACATACTTGCTGCAAGTCTCAGATATCTGAAAGAGCTTGAAGGTGTGCACCACCACCAGATCCTGTCTGTTCCTTCAGAAGACAGCTGGGCTGTGCTCAGTGAGAGGAGTTTTGGCAAGCATATGTCACCAGAAAAGCAGGACATAGCATCTCTTGATAAAACAAATGGCAGCCAGATGTTAATGGATTACCTAGAGCTTGATAGCCTTTCAGATGAGTCTAAAACACTTGGGAGTTTTCCAAGTTTCTCTTTCCAAGAAAACCCAGAAAGTACATCTTCTCCAACAGACCAACACTGGACACATTCTTTGGATCAGGATAGCTTAGAAACTAAGTCTATCACCTATCAAACATTTGGAAAGACTTTAAAGGATGCGGATTCAGTTTCCCAAGAAATCTTGGACTCAGTAAAGAATGAAGAATTGACAGATGAGCTGTTAGGTTGTCTAGTTGCAGAGCTGTTAGCGCTTGATGATAACGATAACAGCTCTTGCCAGATGATGGCAAATGAGACAGAGATGGAGAACCTGGATCTTGTCCTCAGTGGGAGAAGAGAAGAACTGGATGGAGAGACAACCAATGTCAAATTACAGGTTGGTGTAAATTGAGAGATATATTGGGGTGGGACCTCATCCACAATGTGGTTCAAACTCCTTCCTTTTTATTTTTAAGAAGTCTTATTTTTAAACATTACATTTATTTATTTATTATTGTGTGTGTGTGTGGTGTGTGTGTGTGTGTGGTGTGTGTGTGTGTGGTGTGTGTGGGGTGTGTGTGTGTGTGTGGTGTGTGTGTGTGTGGTGTGTGTGTGTGGTGTGTGTGTGGTGTGTGTGTGTGGTGTGTGTGTGTGGTGTGTGTGTGGTGTGTGTGGTGTGTGTGTGTGTGTGGTGTGTGTGGTGTGTGTGTGTGGTGTGTGTGTGTGTGTGTGTGTGGTGTGTGTGTGTGTTTAGACAAGTGTGGGAAGGTCTGAGGACAGCTTTCAGGACTCAACTCTCCTTCCGTCACGTGGACCCTGGGGATTGAACTCAGGCTGTGAGGCTTGGCAGCAAGTGCCTTAACCATCTTGCCAGCCCCCAATCCTTTATTTTCAAACAAGGAATAATAAAGCCAAACAATTAAGTCATTTCTTCAGGATCCTGTAGTTTGGGGGCAAGACTGGGAGTCAGGTCTCCTGACTCTCAGGCTTCAGTGTCTTCATTGTACTTTTTTTCTGAGACAGGTACTCATGTAGCCTAGGCTGACCTCAAACTCACTATGTAGCTGAGTATGACCTTGAACTCTTGTTTTTTTTTCCTGCCTAGATCTCCTGAGTGCAGGGGTTACAGGAATGTGTCACCATACCCAGTTTAAGTGGCGTTGGGGCTGGAACCCAATGCTTCCTGCATGGGGGACAGGCACTCTTCTTACCAGTGAGCTCTAGCCCCAGCCCTCACTGTGGTCTTCTGCAATTTAACTAGTTTGACTCTGCCTTGAGATCACTTGATATCAATTAATATGGCATCACTACTCTGTAGATCAATATTTTGTTCAATGATGGCATTTTCAATGAACAGCAGATAATTTTCAGTGATTAGCACAGATAGGTATTGACAAAGCCTGGTAGTCAGCTGTGTTCAACCTTCTGACATTGCCACACAGTGTATATGCTTTAGAATCACACAATCAGGTTACAGAATTAAAAAGTCTCAAAATATTTAAGTAACTTTATGATTTTGTGTTGGATCACATTGATAGGTATCCTATAGGGTGCATGCAGGTGTGGTGACACAATTCTGTAATCCTAGTATCCAGGACATGGAGACAGAACGGTCAGATGTTCAGGTCACTTGACTACATAGTAAGTTGGAGGCCAGACTGGGGCTATATGATACCCTGTCTCAAAAATAAAAGGGTAGGCGGGCGTGAAAAGGAGGGCTGGAGAGATGGCTCAGAAGTTAAGAGCACTCACAGAGGACCTGGGTTTGGTTTCCAGCACTCACATGGTAGCTAATAACTGTCTATAACTCCAGTTCCAGGGGATCCAATACCATCTTCTGGCCTCTGTACAAATGAGTGTACTTATATACATTCAGGCAAAAAGACACATAAAAATAAAAATTTAAAAACTTCAATAAAAAGAAAGGCTTTCCTGTATTCTCCCCTTCTCTTCATCCCAAATCAGAGTTAAATAATGATTTTTTCTTATCTCATTTTCCCAGAGATATAGTCATGAGTTCAGGATATATGACAAGGAGGAGGAATTTCCTAACTCAAATGAAAAAAAGATACTTTCTGAGAAGAGTTTAAATCAGGAAGAAGCTATTCTGTGGACCAAGGGTGAGATCCTTGGGAGAGGAGCCTATGGCACAGTAAGTAAGCCTTGAACCCTGGCGCCAGAACTCTCCAGCTGCCCTGAGCCTCTCTTCCTTACCATTGTCCTGCTGGCATGCTTACTGAGAACTCTTTCAATTGGAAACCACAGAAAAAGTTACCCAAACTGACTTCAGGGGAATGCTGCTCCTTGTTTTATGTAGTTGGAAGGTATGTAGTTTGTCTGATGTTGGCACAAGTGGTTTTAGAGATCAGACCATGTCCTTGGGATCTGCCCTCCACTTGGCCCTTGCAATCAGGTAGTGTTCCAATGGCCATTGCGCTTTTAACCTCTCATTCAAGCTTCAAACCCTGTATTAGTTATGTTTCTTGTTGCTGCAACAAGATACCTTACAAAATTAACTTAAGGAAAGAATGATTTATTCTGACTCACAGTTTGAGGGTACAGTCCATCATGGCGGGGAAAGCACGGCAGCAGGAGTGTGAGGCAGCTGGTCACTTTGTATCCATATTCAAGAAGGAGAGAGAGAGAGAGAGAGAGAGAGAGAGAGAGAGAGAGAGAGAGAGAGTGAGTTGGTGATTTCTCCAGCTCATGGAATAGTGCTATCCACATTCAGGGTGGTTCTTCCCACCTTAGTTAACTTAATCTAGAAACTCCCTCATATACGCCTAGAGGTATGTTTCCTAGGTGTTTAAAATCTTGTCAAGTTGACAATCAATATTAACCATCACCACAAACCCATAGGGAGAGAAATCTCTCCTTTTGTTGGCTCAACATATCACTGGAAATTGGGAGGCTCATCTGTGGGGGGGGGGCAAAATCAAATGGTATTCCTTTGCATAAAAGACCCCCTTATGTTTTGGTGATCTATAGAGTATTTGCATAGACATGTAAAGAAATGACTGACCTCCAAATAAGACAGACCTGTGTGGAGTGAAGTGTTAGACACTTCAGGAGTCCATGAAAAGGTGGGAAGAAAATAAAACTCCTGACAGCACATCATGGGGTAACTTGCCTTCTTCTATATGTGGAGAGCTTTAGATCTGGCCTCATCCTGCGACCGACCATTCATTTGGTGAGGAGCTTTCCCAAACTAGAATCTGATACTGTCGTCAGAGCAATCTGTGGAGCAAAACTGTTACATCAGTTTTATAGACAAGAAAAACTGAACTAAGAAAGATCATAAATACAGGGGGCTGGGGAGATAGGTCATTTGGAAAAATGCTTGCTATGTAAGCATGAAGACCCGAGTTCCATCCCCAGTGCCTACATAAAAGCTAGGTGATATATTGTGTATCTATACTCTTGGTGCTAGGGGAGAAGAATTCTAGGTTTTGTGAGAGACTCTCTCTTGAACAAAAAAAGGTGGGTAAGTAATTGAGGAAGATACCTAATGTTGACCTCTGGATCCCATGTGTACAGTGCCTGTGGAGGTCAGAAGAGGGCATTGGATCCACTGGAACTGGAGGTATAGACAGTTGTTAGCTGCCATGTGAGTGCTGGGAATGGAACCCAGAAACTCTGCAAGAGCAGCCAGTGTTCTTACTTGCTGAGCCATCCCTCCAGCCCTGTGAGCCTGCTTTCTTATAAAACCCAGGAACACCTCCCAAGGGGTGACACCACCCACAGTGGGCTGAGCCTTCTCACATCACTCAACAATCAAGAAAATGCCCGGTAGACATGCCCACAGGTCAGTCTGATGGAGGAAATTCCCCAGTTGGGGTTCCCTCTTCCCAAACTGAAGCTATCCAGCTCATAAGTACTGTTTTGTTTCTAGGTATATTGTGGGCTTACTAGCCAAGGGCAGCTGATAGCTGTAAAGCAGGTGGCCTTGGATACCTCTGATAAATTGGCTACTGAGAAAGAATACCGGAAACTGCAGGAGGAAGTGGATTTGCTTAAGGCACTGAAACACGTCAACATTGTGGCTTATCTGGGGACATGCTTGGAGGAGAATACTGTGAGCATCTTCATGGAATTTGTCCCTGGTGGCTCCATCTCTAGTATTATAAACCGCTTCGGTCCACTGCCAGAGATGGTATTCTGTAAATATACAAGACAGATCCTGCAAGGTGTAGCTTATCTCCATGAGAACTGTGTAGTACACCGAGATATTAAAGGAAACAATGTCATGCTCATGCCAACAGGGGTAATAAAGCTGATTGACTTTGGCTGTGCCAAGCGTTTGGCCTGGGCAGGCTTAAATGGCACCCATAGCGACATGCTGAAGTCCATGCGTGGGACTCCGTACTGGATGGCCCCTGAGGTCATCAATGAGTCTGGCTACGGAAGGAAGTCAGATATATGGAGCATTGGCTGCACCGTCTTTGAGATGGCGACCGGGAAGCCTCCTCTGGCTTCCATGGATAGGATGGCGGCCATGTTTTACATTGGGGCCCATAGAGGCCTAATGCCTTCTCTACCTGATCACTTCTCAGAATCTGCAGCAGACTTTGTGCGCGTGTGCCTGACCAGGTAAGAAACCCAAAGCAGCAAGATGCCCAGAATCATCAAGCAACTATTCTCTTCTCCCAGTATCTGGCCCATTCAAAGCTTTGTTTTAGGGGCTGGGGATGTAGCTCAGTTGAGAGCATGCTTCCCTAGCATGCACAAAGCCATCCATCCCTAGCATTGCACAAACTCGGGATGCTGCTGTACATCTGTAACCTCAGCACTTGGGAGGTAGAGGCAGGGGAATCAGAATTTCAAGGCTATCCTCAAATACATATCCAGTTCAAGGCGGGCAGGGGATTTGTGAAACCTTGTCTGAACAAACAGTAAAAATATCCAAACAGTACAAATATCTCCTGTTCAAGGATTTTAAAACTCTGTATTCTTTACATTTATTTGTGTCTGGGAGTAGGGGCTTGCACATACTGTGTATGTGTGGAAGTCAGAAACAGCCTGTGAAAGTTCATCCTCTCCTACCATGTGAGTTCTTTCAGGTCATCAGACCTGGCAACAATCACCTTTACCACTGAGCCATCTCTCCCCAATTTTAAAAGTAAATCTAATGGTGACAAAAACTATTATTGCATGAACCCTGCAAGTATTATAATAATATTATTATTACTATTTTGAGACAGGATCTCCCTGTAACCCCAGCTGGCCTGGTACTTGCTACATTGACCAGGCTGGCCTTGATCTCACAGAGATACACTTAGCCGCTGCCTCCAAAATGCTGGGATTAAAGGTGTGTGTGTGCTGCCATGCCTGACTGAAAGTATGAATTTCAACAGTATGCCAATTATACTCTGAACAAATTGAGCACAAATACAGTAGTAAAGTAAGGCCTAGCCTAGTGTGACGGCACCCCCACTCCCAAAAGCAGGACCTTGTTTTTAATTACAGTAACTGCCATGTTAAAAAAACTGGATATACTATTTAATTCTTCCAATAAGTTAAGGTTAAAAAAATTTTTTTAAGACAGGCTGGTGTTAAGCTCTCTAACTTAGTATTTAGCCAAAGGTAGCTTTGTATGTGGATCTTCCTGTCTCCACCTCTCAAGTGCTGGATTACAGATAAGCACCACCAAGATCAGTTTATGCAGTGCTAGAGATTGAACCCAGGGCCTGGTACATTCTGGTAAGCACTTTGCACATGGAGTCATAGCCCCCGCCTGTAGGTAACCCTCATTTTATGGGTGAGGAAAGTTCTAGACACTTGCTTGAGATTACACTACTAAAAAATGGAATTGGGGCTCAAGCCAGGTTAGCTGGACTGTCAGCAGCTTTCATCATTGTTATTATTTTTAAATTTTTATTTATTTGTCTGGGTCTATGCCATGTGTGTGTAGGAGCCCATGAAGGCTAGAAGAGGGTGTCTAACTCTGGAACTGGAGCTACAGGTGGTTATGAGCTACCTGATGTGGGTTCTGGGAACTGAATTTTCAAGAGTAACAAGTGCTCTTAAGCACTGAGCCATCTCTTCAGCTCCTGTTCCTTTTAAGCCTGCATTGGGGTCTGGCACATCTTGGGACTGGTCATATTACTGTGTGCTGCTTCTAACATGGGTTTTCCTGTTCTTAGAGACCAGCACGAGAGACCTTCTGCTCTCCAGCTCCTGAAGCACTCCTTCCTGATGAGAAGCCACTGAGCACACACTGAGTCCCACTCTAGATGCTGCCGCACGGCTTCACTGTGGGGAATGATGGTTAAGGGACTTCTTTTCTTACTGGAAATTCACCCTAACTCAACCAGATCCTGCAGTGTTAATGGAAAGTTTTAGTTGCATACTGACCTCAAGCTTCAGGCATGATTGCTCATGTGCATAAGAAAGAAAATTTCCCAATAATACAAACAAAACAATACCAAACCCATTTCAGTGTTTACAGTTTTGATTGCCCAAGAATTATAGTGCTTTATATATTTCCTTTAATTTTAATGCCATGAAAGTAAATTGCATAAAATTTCCCTGGTGAGTCAAGATGCTCATTTCTATGTGTGTGTGTGGTATATCTGCATGAGCTTATGTGTGTGCATCTGTGCACATGTTGACATTTGATGTCTTCCTCTGTTGCTTCCTACCTTATTTTCGAGACAGACTCTCATTGGACTTGAAGCTTACTAGGCACCCTTCTGTCTCTGCTTCCCCAGTGATTAAAACAATTCTTTTATTTTTATGTGTATGAGCATTATACCTGCAGGTAAGTGTATCCATGCATGCAATACCCATGGAGGCCAGAAGAAGGCATCAGATCCCCTGCAACTAGAGTTTTAGACTGTTAACTGCCATGCGGAACGCTGGGAATTGAACTGGGGTCCTCTGTAAAAGCAGCCAGTGCACTTAATTGCTGAGCTGTCTCTCCAGCTCCCTCCCCAATTATTATTTAAATTAAAATTTTCCTTTATTTAACTCTTTAGTGGGACATGGTGGCACATGCCTTTAATCACAGCACTTAGAAGGCAGAGGCAGGTCAACTGAGCTGGAGGCCAGGCTCTACACAGTAAGTTCCAGGTCAGCTGAGGCACACGGAGACCCTGTCTCAAAACCAATCAACCAAACAAATGAACCCATGATTTTTTAAAAAAGATTTTATATGTGTGTGCTTGAATGTATGCATGTATACTACATATAGGCAGGTGCCTGTGAAGGCCAGGAGTGTGAAGGATCCCCTGGAACTGGACTTACAGGTGGTTGTCAACTACCTAATGCAGGGGCTGGGAACTGAACCCAGGTCTTCAGCAAGAGCAGCAAGTGCTTCTAACTGCCAAGCCATCTTTCCAGCCACTTTCTAGTAATTTTTAACATAGAGTATTGGGAACTGTACTCAGGTCCTCAGGCTTGGGCAGCAAGCATTTTATCCAGTTATTTCCTCAGCTCCAATTACTTCTTTTTATTATTTTTGCATGTATGAATGTTTTGCCTGCATATATATGTGTACCCATGTAGTACAAAGCCTGCAGAGGCCAGAAGAGAGTGTCAGATCCCCTGGAACTGGAGTTATGGATGATTGTAGCCACATCTAGGTGCTGGGAATTGAACCTGGGTCCTCTGCAGGAGCAACCAGTGCTCTTAACTGCTAAGCCATCTCTCCAGCCCTCAATTACTTAAGTTTTGCAAAAGAAGTTTGGGAAAAAGTTGGGAAGGTGAGGTGAGAGATTGCAGAGACTGATGATTGTGGTATACGAACCTGGCAGAAATAAATGTATCCTGGCAGAAATAAATGAGCCATCATACTATCAAAACAATGGATTCCAAGAATTAGATTTTCTCCAGGAATCACATGCTAACCTTGGATTCTAGGCATATCAAGATATTTAACTGGAGGCACTAAGGATCGCCATATTCTTTAGTTCTTGGACTCCAGTCTCCAAGAACTTGGGCAGATGCTTATAGCTCTTCACTGCTAAGCTTGCCACATTTTTCTGAGTTCTGGTTAAAAAAGAGCGCTTGTGATAGAGAGATGACTCAGTGGTTAAGAGTGCTTGCTCTTCTTCCAGAGGACCAAGTTAGGTTCCAAGCAGCCACACTGATGGCTCACAACCACCAGTAACTCCGGTTCCAGGGAATCGGATGCCCTCTTTTGTTGTCCTCCCACCCCCTCGGTATCTGCATACACACATAAAAATCAACAATTTGTTACCAATTTTCCCAAGAGTTGCCAAGATTTACAGCTTGTCTATCCTACTGTTTTTGTTTCAAACTCTTAATGGTCCTCAACTTTCAAAAAAATTTCCAATAAATTGCACTATTTAAGGTGTGGTCACAAACCTCAGAATGTTTCCCCTGTTATTTCTTAGTATATGACTTGATAGTTGCACTTTTCTTCAGTGAGTCAGGTCGCAATAAGAATTAGCTAAGCCTGCACCAGCTCATAGTCAAGACCTAAACTTGTGAGAGAACTCTAGCCACTTCTCTTGAATGAGGTCATTCTCCACTGAGATTACTCAATAAATATTTTCATTTCCAGAACACTGGCAAAGAGCTGTTGGAATTACAAGCCCTTTATGTTGGCAAATTACTTTTGACAGGGTTTTTGTTCACTGAACTTTATTATAAACAGCTGTTTGAAAGCTTTATTTTGATTCTTTTTGTGTCGATCATCAAATCAAGATGAAACTGAAGGTACTGGGCTTAGTGGTTGAATCTTTGCCTAGCATATGCAAGGTCCTGGGTTCAATGCCTTGGAAACATACACACACACACACACACGCAGAGTCAAATTTGGCTCTATTGATAGAGTTCTTGCAAAGTACAAAGGCAGCCTGGGTTAGATTCCTAGCATTGCATAAACTAGGCAGAGTGACATGTAACTACCTATAATCCCAGCACTCAGAAGAGCAAGGTCATCCTTGGCTACACATGAAGACCAGTTTAACTTACGTGAGACTCTGTCTCAAACAACTCCCCTGCACCCTAAAACGTGTATCTTAGCATTAGTATCAGGCTTTGTCAAACATGTAACTCTGATTTGGTCTTTGTGGATATTTTTAATTTTGTCCTTATGTTAATATTTTTTGCATATTTCTATGAAGGGGTGAAAATTCTTGACTTCTATGTCACTGTGACCCAAAACAATGTAATTTTGACTGGATATGGTGGTGCACACCTATAATCGAGAATTTGGGAGGCAGGAGGATGGCTGCAAGTTCAAGACTAGCTTGATGTTTACTGTGTTTCAGGTCAGTTTTTGGGCTATACACTGGAATGCTGTTTCAAAAATTCAAAACAAAAAGTAATTTTATAAAGTTTGTAAAAAATTAAAAATTTTTTCATCTTTGGGAGGGATCTTCAGTTTTCAAATCTGATATTTTGAGTTTGGCAACTTATGTTCAGGCCTGTTAAACCCTCTGGGGATGTTTATGCAGTTTTACAGGGCATAGCAATGAAATAAAAGGTGGGTTAATGAGTTTATCCATTTTCTGTTGACGTAGAATAGTGGTCACAATTTTGCATTAAGAACGTTCAAAATAGTTTGGTGGGGGTTAGAGAGATGGTTCAGCGGGTATTTACTGTACAAGCATGGGGAACTAAGTTTGGACCCTTAGCACCCCCCCACAGAGCCTGGCAAGGTGACTATGATACCAATGCTGGGGTGGTGATGGATGGTAGGGGCTCACTGGCAGCCAGTCCAGTCAAGTGAACCCCAAGTCCAGATAGTCCTACACAAAAAGGGAGAGAGCAACCACCCAATGCCAGTCTCTCACCTCTGCACTCAGCTGTCATCCACACTATGTACAAACACACACACACACACTTACAGATGGGGCTTAACGTTTTCAAGGGCACACTACTGGTAGGTGAGTTGAGATTTCCACCCAATCTCATACAACTTTGGAGTTTTTTTTGTGGTACCTTCTTTGAATTCAGCTTATAAATGGCTTGTTATATTCTGATGTTTTAATCAAACAAAAGACACAAATCCAGCTCATGATTTTGAGTCCTTTAATAGTGTGAAAAGCTACTTTTCACTTGGTCTCTGTCTTCCCATCCGTCCTTGACCTTTTCACTAGACATAATCGTCCCTGTTTTTAGACAATTACACTAAATACTTCATTATTTTTAATATTCCTGTATACTCTAAGCCTAAACTCAACCAAAGAAACATTAACTCCAAAGTACTTTTCTATGTACAGGTGCACAGGTGGAAAGAAGACAGCCTTAGCTATCACTTCTCAGGTGCTGTTCACCTTAAGACAGGGTTTATTGGCCTGAAACTTGCCAAGTAGCCTAGACAAGCTGGTCAGCAGGCACTAGAAATCCTCATCTCCATCACCCCAGCACTGTAATTACAAGCACACATCACCATACTCAGCTTAAAAAACAAATATTTATGATTGCAGGCAAGTGCCATGCTGCATGCATGGTGAGGTGAGAACAGCTTTGTGGAGTCAATTCTGCCAAAACCTTGCTCAGGCAGGGTCACTCGCCTCTGCTGTTCCGAATACTATAGGTTAGCCAGTCCACAAGCTTCCACACACAGCATTTCTGCCTGGATTTTGGGATCCAACTCAGGTCCTCATGTTTGTGTGGCAAGCACCTTACCAAGTTCTCTCTACCCTCCAAGTTTGAAGTCCTACAGTCTGTCAGTTTTAACTTGCACTAGGCTCTTACACTTGGACATTTCCTAGTGCCTTAACTGGGTAGTGCCATGGAGAAGAGTGCACAGTGGAAGGCTGCAGGTCTCCACACCTGCTCTTGAGAGGTCACTACCAAATATATACTGCGCAGCTTCAAAGTGACAACCCACCTCAATCTGATCACACCCCCAAACCTCTGTCCCCTGCTAGCCCCTACTTTACCTGCTTGCTGCACTTAGAAGCATTCAGTTTAAAGCAGCTATTTAAATGCAGGTACTTGTATTTTAAGTTTTCCTGGGGATTCAGCCAACTTTAAATTCCTGATGCATGCAGCCACTAATTAGTAGTAATCAACAAAAAAAAATGGTTCTATGTAAGCAGTCACTCCAAGACACTGTAAAGCAGACAGCAAAGCCTGAGGTTAGAGGTATCAGCACTCTGCTGTCAATGCAGCCTCAAATTATGAAACACTGTGGGTAAATCAGTCTGTAAAGGGAGGGCTGGTGAGACAGGCCAGAGTTGGTTGCCACCAATCCTGAAAACCTTGAGTTTGCCCCCTGTAATCTGCATAATTCTACTTTATTAAAGTTATTATGGTTAGCTTTCATTTCTAAGAAGGTGGTACTGAAAGCTGGTGAGGAGGGGAGGGTGCCTGGAGTCGGAGCTTAGAAATGTCTACAAAGCAGAGCACACTACATGTGGCGCCACATCCCAGTAGTCCCAGCACTTGAGGCGTGGGCAGAAAACCGGGCGCTCAAGGCCAGCCTTGGTCACATGGGATCTTGTCTCAAAAACAAAACCTAATAAATATTTTTAAAAAGCAAAGTATCCTCATGCTTTATAGAGAAGGAAATCAAAGCAGGAAGTACAGTCCTTCACCCATGATCATTCCTGTCAGATGGGACAACCCTATAAGGCAGAGCACCCAACTGCTGGGTGATGTGTGAAGGTACTTATATTTTACAAGGATCCAGTTAACTTAAGACATGTTACAGCCTTGGACTTAGGTTGTCAATAAACAAACTTTATTGTCAATAAACAAACTTTTATTATAATTCCTTATATATATTGAAAAGCTCAAATTCAATGGCTAGTGCATGCCAGTATACACATTTTCTTGTTCCCACTTAGCTGTCCACAAAGGTTCTGAGAATGTTCAAATTTCAATCACTGTTCGTAACAGATGGGTATTCCAGGGATGCTTTCCTAACCAAGTGAAGCTGCTTGAAAAAGACCTTAAAAATAGGGATATCCTATTAGGCAGATCAAACAAATCACTAAATGGACTTGTCACTAGAAGGAGCTTAATAGAGGATTCCTCTCAAACCTCAGAAATAAAAAGTAAACAAGAGCTTGCAGGGAGTAACCTTTGAGATGAATGGACTAGTCAATGGGCTATCGCTTTCTCAAAGCAGAACTGCCTTTCCTCACATGGCCTCAGATACATCTGTGGAACTTAGTAATGTATCAGGTGGGAGAACAGACGGTGAATTAGAAATAAAAAGGGGGACTTCAAGAGGAAGGAGCTGGCAGGGCACAAGCCCAAATTAGAATAACACCAAGACTACCTTCAACTGCCAGTTGTCCTCTGCAGCAAATGCACCTGCATTTCTAACTAACATTCAAGTATCAGAACTGAACACCCAAGAACAGGAACCCACCATGCTTGTTGCCAGTGCATGCTTCAACTCGCCTGCCTTAAATCAACGACAAAGGGAGTTAAATTCAGTCAACTCATGGTCTCCTACTGTGGGTTTTGGTGATTCTTACTCTGTGAAAATGTGATGAGTGGATCCTATCGCCTCGCAAGAAAGGCTCCTGAAGGGAAATGGCTAATCAAGACAAAAACCAAGCCAAGGACCTTTTATTACTAAGAGCTTTCGGATTGTTCTCAGTAAAGAATCTTCTAGTAAATGAAGCTCACTAGGCAAGAAACTTTTTTTCCTTCCCTTAGAAAAAATTGGGAATAACTCAAGAACAAAACTACTGACCCAGGGATGGCACACACTTCTGATCCCTATACTCAAGAGGCTGAGGCAGAAGAACGGACAATTCAAAGAAAGCCTGTATCCATCCTATAGAGCACTGTCTTGTCTCAAATAATGAAAACTAAACATTTTCCTTTCCTAGTTTTTGGCTCCAAAAATTCATTTCCATAATACAAAAACTTAAGATATCAACAAATTATGTTCTATTTATGCATATATAGGCAGTGGCTTATTCCTTAGGCTAAGGAATAAAATCAATAATTTTATTTCTCAGATAAGAAAATGTGCTTTCTTGAAAGTTCTTAGAGCAAGGTATTTGGTAACTAATGAAAACACTTAAACTAATTCTCTAAAATAAACCCTAAGTTGTACCTTTAGTTCAAGGACAGATAGGCCCAAAAGTTAAAGAGCTTCATATAATTGGCATAAAGTGTCTATTCATGACATTCCTAAGAAACCAAACACCTCATACTGCAGAAGACATCTTTAAAAGACCTGGAATAATCTGAACACAAGGGAAGGCATACTCAACGGCTTTGAAGAGAAACTGGAACCAACACCAATGCTTTTCATGGCTAACATTTGAGACTAGGAAACCCGGCAGACACTGCCTTAAACTTTGTCACGAAGGCCCAAGTCTTCCAACAAATATTCCTTCGCTTTGGTTCTGAAAACAGCATGTTACAGTAGCTAAGGCAAGTATTTAGGGGCACATCTTGATATTGGAAAACTAGCCAAGAGAGGTAGATGGGAAGCCTCTGCAAAAAGCTCACACACCTAAGGAATGAATCACTCTTTTATGGACAGTTTTAAAGATAATGCCTTTTAATATTTTCAAATATTAAAAAAAATCTCATCAAAAATGCATCACCTTAACAGTACTTTGCACATGTGGAATTTCACACCTAAGTCTGATACTATTTTGGTTATTATGGCTACTTACAAGACTCACAATAGAATGTCCATTCATTGAGTCTTTTCTTTGGTAGTCTAATGGGGCCATGCAGATGAGCTATTTCACACAAACAAGATGATTCAAGCAAATTTATAGTGATATAAATTGAGGATTTTCCTTAATGGAGAGGAAATTTAAAAGAATTTCTATATTATTCCCCATTGTGGTTTAGCATCCTGTTCAGAGGTTGAAGAGTTTGAGTTCACACAATCCTGTAAAAATCACAACTGGCTACCCTTTAATCGTCATTATAAGGAATTACATTTACAGAGTGAGAAGTGAATACAGAGCATTGCAAAGTCAATCCTGAAGTACTAAGCAGTACTGACCCACAGCACATACACTAGCTATCTGTTTAACTGTCCGTCATTAGCACCAATGAAGATTCAACAAAATTACCTCTATTCCCATACCTCAAAAAACATCTCTGAACATCGTCAGTGAAGTTTAACTAGAGTCACAGACCTTAAATATTCACATTGTTTTCTATGTCTTACTGAAAATAAGTTTACTACTTTTCTGGATATTCTTTACAAAAAATCTGATTAAAACCCCTGGCATTACTCCCAATTGACAAGAGTAGCACAACCACCCCATGTCAGCTCACATGATAGCTCTGGAAAGGTTTCACATCTAAATCACCAAGAACAAAACCCTCCCTCCCTCATCTTGCACTCCATTGAATTCTACGCTAGTCCTTGGATGTATACCACGGTGAAAGTATAAATGCATCAAAATTACCATGTTATGTGGGTACAATATTATGCCACATGGAGCAACAAAAGTACACATGACAGCGATCTCTTATGCAAGACAAAGACAAATGTGAGGATGAGCCAACTAGGCCAAGTCCCCACAAAAAGGCTCCAACATCTCAGGTTCAAATAACATTGACAAAATAACGAACAATTATCTTAAAAAATTATAAAGCTACTGGCAATTTAGGTAATTGCTAAATAAAAGTAGAACACAAGGTTCAACTCTAATATTTACAACCACAATATACTTGAGTAAAATTACAGTTGTGCACAGATCAGTGGCTTTTAACAAAACAGTTCATATACAGAGGAAAAAATTGTTTGCAATTCAACACAAGTCGAATCTGACCCATCTTAAAAGATACTCAACAACTAAAACTTACCACAGGATAAATTCAAGATTAACCAATAGACAAGAGCCATACTACTGGTGCTTACACCAACATTTAGGTAAGTCTATCCTTTAACAGGGGTCAGGTGATGGTGCAAGCATTACCTCAATGATAATCTACTGAGATGTGCAAAGAATGTAAAACCTCCTCAAGTGCTCTGCCTGGAGGCTGGCCTTTTCCTTAGTTTCCTGACATTAACCATAAACTATAAATACAGGTCCAATGCACAGTCAGTGATCTTTTCTTCTTTATTTATTGTTAGAATATAAAAGAATCAAGAGAGCATAGGTTTAAATTCATTTTTATAAGGAAGACTGCATTTACCTGAAAAAGAAACATGGCATCATACACACTCACTCACTCAACTCTCTCTCTTCAGGTGATGAATATATTCAAGAATATGGTGTCACTTCGAATGCTAAAGGAAAGGTGATCCCTGTCCACTGTTAAAATATGTAGTGTCAAAGTTCTCTAAGTAAAGACATCCACTAATTCTTTACTATGGGAGTTCCTGTGAATTTCAAGTCACAGTCATCCTCATACCCATTATTAACTGCTCTTCTCCAACACTGCAACAAGCCAACAAACATTTAAATGCACTTCACATCAAGAGTATGTAAACTTTATTATTATTTTTTTCCTCTTCAAGCCTTCAGAAAATCAAGGGCTGTTTCTGCAGCCAGTCTGGTCAGAACCTCTGAAGGCAAACTGAGTGCTTCCCAGTGTCAAGGACCACCCGTGGCACCGCATACCCATCTAGTAGTGAAGTGTCCCCTCAGCGGCTTCCAGTAAGGCCTAGAGTTTAAGGTTAACATAAAAAAAGTGCCACCTGTGTTTTAGATTAGTGATGGACTCTGACAAGAGAAAATAAAGTTATTTTGTATATTGTTATACTTACAAGCAGCTCCAATCCTGAGTATTTATGGTAATATCTAAACATACAAAAATGTATGTACATTTTTCTCCACTTTCTTGTAAACAGTTGTCAGTATACTGTTTTATCCCTTTATCACTGAGACATGCAAATCATACATACAGTATAAATACACAAAAGAAAACAATTGACACTCATTCAAAGCCAAGCAACAACAAAAAATAGCTACAGTATTCAAATCATAAATAACGAATGCTTGAGGCAGCTTAGATTCCTAGCAGCAGACAGCCATTCATCCTAATGTTCTTAGCTGCAACTGCAGAAATACTGAGTCCTGCACCTTCCATGCGTTTACAGTATTGGTAACACTATCATATGTGGAGATAAAGATTTGTTTACTATCATCTCTTCTTTTCAGAATGAAGAACAAAGCAGCACTTACAAATGGAAGCAGTGGCCCCACTGCTGGGTCGGGAGGAAATTTTCCACTCCAACCATTTTTAAATTAAAAAGGAAAGGAAAAGTTGACCTAACAAATGATTACATATTCATTCCTTGGGCACTTAGCAGCGAGTCCAGCATGTCGAACGTGTCTTTGTAGTCCATATGCTGGCTGCTTGTACTGTACTCGTGATTGGCCTCAGGACCGTGGGGCTCCACTGGTTTCTTGTCCAGTTTCACGAGGGTGCTGAGATGTCCGTAGCCCACCTGGTATGTGACAGGGGGAGGAGGGGGTAAGGGATGGTTAAAAACAGAGCTGTGAGAGGGTACATACTGCTTAACAGAGGAGGAAGAACTAGATGAACTACCTGAACTTTTGGAACTTTTGCTCATTTTGGAGTGGTGGTTGTGGGAGGCATCGTTGATATGCAGCCTCTTCCTTGAACTGGAACTGGAGATGCCATCGGTGCCCAGGCCCACGGGACTCCTCAGCACGGTGGGTGGCATCCCTTCGGCAGAGTGCTTAGCACCCCCGCCATGCACATGGGCATGCTTGTGGGTGCCATGGTGGCGGTTGGCAGGGTGTTCCTTGTGCCTTTCCTTGTGGTCTCTGCCGATGTGAGGACTTGAGTGCTTGCTCTTCCCGCTGCCTTCATCAGAAGAGCTGTGTCTTTCTGAAGACGACACTTTGATCTTCATCTTCAGCTCTTCTTTACTAGGGCCTTTATCGGTGGGTGGGATGGGAATTCGTAACTTCAGTGATCCGCTCTTCTCCTTTTTCTCTGCTGGGTGTTTCTCCGGTTTGTCAGCATTTGTTAAAGGAAGTTTCATTTTAATGGGGGAAGTGACAGAGCTGCCAGCAGCTGCTTGGCCTGGCCCGTGTTTGTGCTGTTGCTCTGCCTGGGCAGCTATATAATGATCCCTTACGTCCAAGTCAAGGGTTTCCAGCTTCCGCTTTTCTCTGTATTTATCTAAAGACATTTTCTGAGGGACCACTCCAGGAGTAGCAGAAACAGGCCCATGGTGCTTACTGCTCCCAACTTTGTGAGTATACTCTTGTTTAGCTGAGGAATGATCAGAAACCTTGTCAGGCCTGTGATGTAATCCTGAATGTAGTGCCATTGAAGGTCCTTGCTGGAAGCTAATATACTGGCTCCCAGAGAGACTGGCCTCCTGTTTCTGTGTATACACTGGCTCTGTCCTGGATGATTCCGGATGCTGAGGCCATTCTTGGTGTGACGACAGACTGTATGAGGTACTGGGCATTCCTGTTGCTAGCATTGACAAGTTATCAGATGCATGGCTGTCCTGAACAGAAATATTTCCTGAATTTAGAGGTACTGGAGCTGGAAACGTTGATGTTGATGGTTTCTGAAAACTTGGGTTGGAAGGTACACCAGTGACACTATCTACTAAAATGGAATTCTGGACCAAAGAGGAACCAATCAGTGGTGTCTCTGATACTTGTCCATCTACTTTTGGCTTCCTAGCCGCCTGATTTGCCTATTTAAATGAGACACAAAAGAAACAATGACAGCAGAGAGATTTAATACAAATTCCATTGCTTATAAAACTATATAGAGTACATGGAAACAAACCACTCTAAGATCAGTAAATGACTATAACAGAAGACTCAAAGGTTTTAGAATTAGATATATTTAAATCTTAACCCAGGATATGAGACAGCGATATAACTTGTCTAGGCTTTAGCTTTATTTGTAAAAGGAAGGGAATTTTCCCATGGTAATGACTGAGAATTTAAAATAAGCTACAGAACACAGAGTCCACTGGACTCAGGAGCTGAGTAACCATGAGCTTGCGCAGTCTTTGTTAGACGATACTTGGAAACACTGTAAAGCACAGTATTTTACAGTTTCAAATTGAATGCTACGTAACTGCTAGATGAGCAATAAATTGATATTCTGTCAAATCCTGCCAATTCTCTTACCCTCCAGTTTCGAATCCTCTTCAACCTACTAGGCGTTTTCTCCAATATTTGTAGAAACTCATGTGTTAGCTCTAAAAATAAAATTTAAATTTAAAGCTTAGAAGATGCCTTTAGGATATGAACCTCTCTCAAGTGGGCAATATTTACAAGGTGCCCGAAGAGTTCACCCCTTTCATTGTTAACTTCCCAGTCAACCATAAGCACATATTCTGAACTAGTATTTCAAAGCTGAGTTTATTTTGAAAAGAACATCCTTTTCTCTACCAAATTTTACTTGCTTACTAGGAAAATAATCCCCGTGGGGTTGGGGGTGAGATCTGCCAGGCCAACATATAGTAATATTCGATGTAGTAAATATCCACCAATGAATTATTTTTCAATAGTGGGCATAAGTTTGAGGAAATTTTCTCCAACACATTTAATTATGAAAAGAAAGAATAGCCTCACAGTGAAAACTTAGCAACACCTTTGAACCCAAGTGACCAGCACGGTAGTGGAACCCATTAAGTGGGGACACCTCCCACGCCAGTAACATATGAGAGTCAAGCAACCTTCTTCTGGGGTATTCTTGCCAAGAATACTGAACTTTAATAATAAGAAAATATTAGACAAACTAGGAATTACTTTGCAAAATATCTATAATTCTTCTAATCAGTGATGTCTAATGGTATGTGGCAGCCTATAGACAAGTACAGGGGCATTTGAACTGAATATAAATAGAACACAGGACTCTGGACCAGGAAAAAGCTAAATGCAACTAGGTTTAATTAGTAGTATTACACCAGTGTTAATTCCTGATCTTAACAATCAAACATTAAGACATCAACAATATAAGCTAGGTGAAGATCTCATAAAATTGTATTATCTTTGCCAATTTCTTTAATTGTAAAATGATTTCAAAGTTAAACGCTTAAAAGAAAATAAATCTCCATCGACAGTCATACTTCTTAGCAATTAACACTAAATCTATCAGCAAATTACTCTGACTATAATTTCATCCATTTCCCTAAGTTAAGAATTACAGTGAGGTGATCACTTTCCCAAATTGTACAGTTATACTAAATTAGTTATACAAACTTACAACATGTTACTAATAATTACTAGTAAATATTTTATCAAGCGAGCTAGAATATCACTTATATTAACCAAGTCAAGTCAACCTGGTACCAGGTAGACTGCATATTCACTGATTTTTAGTGTAAAAAGCAAGCTTTGCTGTCAAACAGTCTAGGCAAACGCTAAGACAGTAACAGGACAACACAGAAGGTCTCAAAAAGTGCAGAATGCATAAAAACTAAACACCATTGTATACATGGGTATCCAAAACCTGTCACAACCATGGCCATCCAAACCCAGCCCCTGAAGAGCTGGCAGGTAGCTCTGTGGCAGTGTTTGCCTAGCATGTATAGGATCCTGAGTTAAATGACTCTCATACCAGACAACAACAAACCCTACTCTGAGATCAGACTATGAACAGCACACTAACAAGGACCCATGAACCCAAATCTAAGTTTAATTATGTATTTTTTTTCTAGTCTTTTTTTTGAAGCAGGTTCTCTCTGTAGTCCCAGGCCTGGAACAGGTTGGCCTTGAATTCACAGAGATATGCCTGCTTCTGCCTCCTGAGTGCTGGGAATAAAGACGTGAGCCACCATGCCTGGCTTTAACTATGAATTTCTGGTGGAACTTCCTTGGTATCTTCCTTTGAAAAGACCACTTTTCCACTTGACACTAGTAAATTTAGTAAATACTATATATTTTTGGATTTGACAGAATAAGTGTAATTAAAAAAAAAATTTTTTTTTGGTCTTTTTGAAACAGGGCAGGGGTCTCCCTATAGCCCAAGTTGGCCTGGAACTTGCTGTGGAGACTAGGCTGGACTTGATCTCACAGAGATCCACCTGCCACTGCCTCCCAATTGCTGGGATTACAGGTGTTCACCACCATGGATGACCAAAAAAAAGTTATATATTTTAAAAAATTTTATGTATATGAGTGTCTTGTCTATGTGTATGTAAGCTTATCACCTGTATACAATGTGCAATGCCTGTGGAGGCCAGAGGAGGACATGAGATCCCCTGGAACTGGAGTTATGGAAAGTTAGCTGCCATGTGGATGCTGGAAACCAAATCAGGGTCATTCTATGTAAGAGCAGCCAATGTTCTTTTAACCACTGAGTCATGTCTCCAGCCCTGAATGAGCATATTTTAACTCAATTTCTTTAACAGACTCTAACATTAAATGCACAAAAATCTCCTGGTTCAAAAGCTTAGCACACAGCAGACAAATGTAAGCTTTGTTTTTTCTTTCTTTAGCATCCTATTCTGTTGACTTTTATAATGCAGGAAAAACAATGTGTTAACAGTCTATTAATATAACTTAGCTATCTGTACTACAAAAAGTATAATGTTTCAACTAGTGGCATTTCTCCTATTTACTTAGAAATGGGCTCATGTAGCCTAGCTGGCCTGGAATTCATAGTGGAGGATGGCCTCCAACTCCCAAGTGATGGGAGTAAAGGTGTGCGATATACCAGTATGGACTGCTGAGGGCTTTCTCCTTTAAAACAAATATACAGACAAAATTGAAATACAAAAGCACATTTATATGTACACACACACACACACACACACAGAAAACCTTACATTAGACAATATCTGAACCAATGTTATTTGAGTCATTAAGTGATTTCAGTAAATAACAGCAATACTCCAGTGGGCCACAGGCTAGTTCAATCAAAACAGAAAAAAATCTTCTATATAACATGCTACAATCTTAATGTGTTGTGTTTCTAAGAGTCCTATTCAATTTCCAAATCAATGAACTTGAGCCTTTACAGAATAGACCAGGAGGGGCAAACAGGTTGCTTTTGTTATGTCAATAATAATGGAAACACTAAGATAACTGTACCTATAACCTAAAAGCATCATAAAAGGAAGACTGCAGCAGGGCATGGTGACCTAAATCTTTAATTCCAGCACTCGGGAGGCAGAGGCAGGCAGATCTCTGTGAGTTCAAGGCCAGCCTGGTCTTATGAGTTCCAGGCCAGCTGGGGTTATAGGGAGACCCAGTCTCAAAGAGGAAGAGGAAGAAGAAGAGAAAGAGGAGGAAGAAGGCAGATTGCTTATTAATCTACTCACGGATAAGGTAAGACAGTTATGTAGATAATCTGATTTCAAGGAACAGGACAAATGGAAGCAAATGGTAAGACCCTCACTGGTTTTTAAATTTTCCTTCTGGATAAAGGGAAAACCTGATTGTCTGAAAACAGCTTATCAGGTGGCAGAAACATGGAGGACCTTACATATTCAAGTTTTATCAAGGAGGGGAGCAAGGGAGGAAAACAGTTGCAAAAAAGCAGCACAATTTACAAGTGTAACAGGTCAGTTAGGCAAATGTAATCTACAGCCCCACTACTATCTTATAAACTGTCAGCTTCTTATTTAGTTGATGAGAAGTTGCACATTTGCATCAGATACCTTATTGCTCCATCAACTGCTTTACGTAGTCAATGTCTTCAATAGAAACAAATGTGAATCCTGGCTCCCAACAGCCTTCATTTTATAAACAGATGGGAAAAGTCCAAGAATTGTGAGTCGAAAATCTGATGTATGGGTCAAGTTTGACACCTGTTTCCTTTCTAAAATCTAGTAGCTGGTTAGACTGTGCTAACGCAGTATCTCATCTCTTACCAGTTTGCCTTATTTTGTTTTAACCAGAGTTAGTCTGTCTTTAGGAGACCCTCAAATCCTAGGCTCATAATTTATAGGATTTGCACCAAATTTTCCCTTATTTATTCATGCTTAGTAATGTAAGAAAAGAGCACAATGAACACTTTATTCAGTAAGCTAACATCCCATCCAACTTTGAGCTTAAACTCCCAAAGGTGCCTGAGATTGAACCAAGGACCTTGAATATACTAAACACACTATCAATGAGCTACATTTTTACCTACAAAATTAGTGGATTATAAATATGACACTTCTTATCTAACTGATGAAACTGAACTGTTGTGTAATTTCCGTCTATTCTTGTTCTGTCAACTTACGACATTTAAAACCATACTTCATGGGAGGATGAATTAAAGCAGAGTACGATTTCTGTGTATGAAAATGTCATAATGAAATCCATTACATTATTCTGTAGGCTAACTTCAGGGTCTGGAGAGGGTTTTCCAGATGAACTGGTTAACAAACACTTGATCACTGCTTTGGCTGGGTTAGAGTCCTATTTCATCTTATTGTACTTTTAAGTTCTTTCATCAAATATTAAAATGGTATTAAACTTATGATATTAAAGCTATGGTAACTTTTGAAATGTGAATTCTAGTGAATTATATGTTACCTGGGGTGAGAATAGAAGAGGCTGCAGTATGGTGGACTGACTAGAACTGGAGACTGTTTCAGGTAGGCAGTCTATACACAGAAAAAGCTTACAGAAACCTCTATGTAGGAAAAGATCTCTTTCCTCTGCTTACCATCTAGTAGCTCTAGGGTAACTGTAGGATCCACATACTCCCACCAGTGCTTTCCATCAGTTGACACAGGAATCTCCCAATTGGACCATTTGCAAGCCAAATGAATGCACACACATGCTATCACTGTGGGTTTGTACTGAAGACAGAAGGTCGTAAGATGCAGACTGGCGTAGAGCAGATTTAAAAATGGAGAGCCACAAAAATTCAAATATGTAAAACAAAAAAAAAGTTGCCAGTGAGATAAAAGAAAAAAAAAAGGGAGAGGTTTTCTTCTTTATATAATCATAGTTTATTAAATAAAGAACTAGTATTTAAAATTGAGACAAAGAAATCTTATATAGATTATGGGAAAAAAAATCTCATTTTCAATCCTTGATAATAAATTAGTCTTTTACTAACATGACCAATACTAATAAGACTATTTTAAAATTAAATTCAAAGTATTACACAAAGAAAGTTAGCATGTCTGCAATAAACACTATATACAAAATAGAATCTTTTAACCTTTTTTTGTGGCAGTCTTGGTTCTTTTGTAACATGTCAAAAAATGTAAAGACTTTATAAAACAAAGTAATCTTAATGTCACATTATAATCAAGGATTACACCATTTGATGTGGCTTAACAATTTAATTTTCATAAATAACAGAAACTTTAGTCCTTATCTACTATATAAATCTGTATTCCTTCCAGAAAAGCCTTAAAGAGAACTTACCTTTTGTCAAACAACTTTAAGGCTCAAAGTGGCTAAATACTAATGTTATTTCTCATAATACACCAAAAATTGGACATAAGACATTTCACAGGCTAGCTTTTCTAACAAAGATATTTTTTATTTTTATTTCTCTGAGACAAGGTCTCAAGTGCCCCAGGCTGGCCCCAAACTCACTATGTAGCCAAAGATAATGTTGAACGCCTGAATTTCCTGCCTTCACTTAAACAGTGCTGGGATGACAGGTGCAAGCCATCATACCCAGTTTACTATCTAACATTTGGCGGATCCAAAATTTTGGTTTGGTCCCCTACTTCATAGAGCCCACTTAAAAAATTTTTAGTCATTAATATCTAGAACAGAATTATATATTCAATTTGAGACTTCTTCAAATATTCTTCTAGTTCAGAATAGATGAAATGCTAACTCAAAAGCCACAAACACATATCATTTTTTGCTTTATATAAACTGAAAAGCAGAGTTTTTAAAGTAAAGACTGCATCTCTGCAAACCCAGGCACTGATACTTTACTACTTCTAATCTACTATTTGGACTATTGCCTGAAAAAAGCCCCAAATTACATAAATTTTACATAAGAAACTAGCAATTATTTTAAAGTTAAGACTGGATCAATGTGAAATTAAAAAAAGTCATTTAACTATAATTGTAAACTAGAAATAGCTTTATACTTACCAAGTTTCTACGTTAAGTTTAGCTCTGTGTAATCTTTAGCTGCTATTCAGGCTACCAAGTTTAGATTTATGCACTCACAAATCGAGAATATGCCACCAGAAAGCACCACTACACTTCACAGTGTGCATTTAACCCCTCTGTGCCCAAAGTCCCTTGTACAATACACCGCAAAGCAACCAGGAAGGTACCACCACAGTAGATGGTCCAGTCTCCTGTTGCAACAAGGGCAAGAGACACGTTGAGGGGGCCCTGCATTAAAGGAAGCTATAGTGTGCTACAACAGTGCAACAAAGAGGGTCAGGATAACAACCTGTTGGTAGCCATGAAATAGGATGTCTGTGCCAAATCCTTGCTTGCTGTAAGAAAAGAAAGAAGAACGAAGACAATACCGTCAGCTTCAACGTGTGACCTCCACAAAGCTCTCAACACAACAAAACAACAAAGATTTGTACACAAAAAGTAAATTTTACTTACTACTTACAAATATCACAAGAGCGCCATCATTTTCTATACTACTGAAAATCTTCAACAACATTCACTCAAATGTTTCTTGCTATCCCCCATAGATCTGAGAAACAAGCCGATTTGCTTTTAGCTAGCCAGTTACAAGGGCTAAACTTGTTACTAAGTTAAGCATCTAGTCAGCTAAAAGTTGAAATAAAGCATTCTCCTGGATTAAAAAACAAAACAAAACAAAACAAAAAGAAGAAGAAGAAAAGATTTTTGAAGTCTAATACAAAATACAAAGAGTTGCTTGCCAGACTCAGTCATCATAAAGGCTGGCTTAAATATTTTCATCAGAATGAAATGAATAACCCCCACCCAAACTCAAGAGCATAAACCACCCAGTCCTTTACTGTGTTATCAGATACCAACAAAGTATACCTAGAAACAGCCTCAGGGTGTAGTATACAGGAAAATCTACTGTACTTGTTTTAAAATTTATAGACCCAACTAGAAACAACACTTAGAAAAGAGAAATATTCTAGGGGGAAGCACAATGCTTCTACACTGGTCCCCAACAGGAAAGCAATTTTGTTGTTGTTGTTTTTTGTTTGTTTTTGTTTTATTGAGACATGGTCTCCCCGTAGCCCCAGCTGGCCTGGAACTTGCCACCCAGACCAGACTGACCTTGATCTCACAGACTGGTCTGTCTCTGCCTCACAAATGCTGGGATTAAAGACATGTGCCACTATGGCTAGGAAAGCAATTTTTAACTAATTTAAAATACTAAAACACTTTTCTCCTTCTACCTGGTATTTGCCAGTTGCCCCTGAGCCCAGCCACTCTAGCAGCCCTCAGATTCCTTCCCTTCCTACTTTTCATTCCTGGCACCTGGGATCCCTGCTGCCCCTCGCTCATGATCATCAACATAAAGTTTTACAGGAGGGATTGGGTCTGGCAGGGATGTGTTAAGGAAGAGGTTCAGGGCACCAGAGGTCCTAGGGGCACTGTGACTTAAGTATGGCATTCTTTCCTGGTGGGGAGGTAAGGAGAGAGCAGAGGGATGGGTCCCTGTAAAACGACAACAGTCAATTCTATGACAAAATAACAACTGTCTTATCTGGAGTGGAGGAGAGGACTTTATAGATATCAAATCTACCTCTCACTTCTTCATACCCCATCCCCCCAAGGAACAGGAAAAATTCTGTTGCCTTAGTATGTTTCCATCTAAAGAATGTATCTAAATCCAATAACCTATAGCCACAGCAGCAGAGAATAATGGGGGGAGGGGGAACGACACAGGTGTTCTTTTCTTAAAATTTGTAACAGAAAAAAGAAAAGACACTAACTATGAAAGACCGCCTTTAGATGGAGGGAATTTATATAGCTACTTCAACCTTACATCAAAACACACATGCTTTGTACTTAAGGTTAAGAATGCTACAGTTTAACAGTTAACTATGACAATCATTTTTAAATACTTTGTTTTGGATGATATACCAAATTTGTAGTTTTCATGAAAGCCTGGACCATTTTAACTTCTAAGATAATACACATACCTTTGTTAAACATAAAATGGTATCTTTCTTCATTAGAAAAACTTAGTAAATTATGTAGCTTGTTATTTTTCTTGGTTAGCTTACATTTTAGTCTTCATGAGGAAGACCAACCTACAAGCTTTTCTTTTTCTTAATTCACCATCTACAACTAGTTAGCTATACAATTCTGTACCTATACTATAATGCTAGGGAAGAGAATGAGCTATAAAATATATTTGCATGACTGTTAAGAAGAGGAACCATAATTAGACACTATAGATTACAAAGTGTTGATAATGTGTGATTCTAGAATCAAAAAAAAAAAAATGAGTCTTAGAACTCTATTCAAAGACACTGGTTATATGACTACAGGTTTGTTTTCCACTATTTTTTTCAACTATTGTTTATCCACTCCTTATCATAGTAAAGTGCTATGTAGGTATAAAACGGAGTTCAATTTAGAATAAATGAGATAGTAGGTAAATACTAGAACAACAACAACAAAACACCGCTCACAAGCACACACACATACCCCAAAACCAAAACTCTGAGGCCGTTAAGTCTTACCCATTTTGTTTAAAATAAACTTAAAAGGAGGGAAAAGAGTCTGAATATAATCAAAATACAGTGTATGAAATTCTCAAACAAAACAAAACCACCTAAACAATTAGAAGAGTCTGTGGTTAAGAGAGGGAAACCAAAAGATTGCATTTTCAAAAGGAGAAATGGGAGAGCTGGTCCCCTAGGGCTCAGGTGCCTGCATCAACAATTCAAATGGGAGTCAGAACAGAGGCAACAGCAGCAAAATTGTGGAAGGTTTCTAGTGCCACAACAGATGAAGGGTTCCTTAATATCAAGAGAATTCTGTCTTACTCCTGTTTATAAAGGCATAACAGGCACCACTGACAGCATACAAAATGCTTTGTAAGTTTTCTCTATAAACAATTTTTAGTGATGACCTTTTAAAAATCAATCTTATTTAAATGAACACAAACTATCAGAAAAAAACAAGTCTGCTAAAAAAAGGGCAATTTTATCTCAAAGATGCTGGCCTCAAAATTCTTACTGTCAATACTTTTCAGGAAGCCAATTAAAATGTGTTATGAATCAGAAATTATTATGTTCTATATCTATGGACTAATCTAGTATGACCAAGTATATCCATCAGAGGTGGGGTGAACCACTAATACATGGAAGCCCTCCACCTTTAGTGAACTGAGAGTCTCATCTAAGTTGAAAAATGGAAGCCTAGTACATCAGTCACAAATAGAAGCAGATGACTAGGATGATGCAGAACACAGAAAGTTGTGTTTCAAAATGACATTTACTCTTTTTAATGAAACCTGATAAAAGACTCGAAGAACACAACCACATCCAAACAAATCACATAGGAGAAAGGCATCCAGGCTCACCCTAGATGGTTCAAGAACCACTCACCTCTTACTAACTGGGTGCATTTCACCACATCTGTGTGTGGGTGTTCAATGGTGATCTCAAAACCTGAAATGAAAAGCATTTTTTTCCCAACTACTTACCACTACAATACTTGCCTGAGCAATGCCACTCACCACACAACCATAAATGTCTAATAATTCTTCATTAAGAGAAATCCAAAGCCAACATTAAAGCTTCTCATTCGCTGACATGCGGCATTACCCTCCAGAAACGAAAACTAGTTTATGACTCAACAGGAAAACAGACAGTTATTTAAACATCAATGATGACTTGATCTAAAATTCAGAATTTTGATTCATCTGGGATTATGCTCATATCATGGCAAATAACTACTATCATGGCTACACAGCTTATGTATTATGTCTCTTAATATTAAAAATCTTGGTTCCAGAAGGTATGGGAAACATTTTTCATAAATGTGATTGTTGGCAACAGCAGAAGCAAAGAACTTTAAATGATATAGCCCTCTTCATTTTGTCTATCAATCAGCTCACAGCTACATCTCATTAGTGACTAGAATCACATGGCAAGTGAGCCATGCAGGTCTCCCAGTTTTTTTAAAGCAGTTTTCTAAAATCAAAGGCAAAATATTATAAAGCTTTTAATAAATGTCCAATCAGTCCAAGCAAGGTTTCTACTTTTATTAAGAGAAGGTTCTATCTAATGTCTTTAGAATAGTTGAGTAGTCTATTTTCTAATGTTCCTTTAAAATACTGTTCATTCATTCTCCGTGTTTAAGAATGTGTCACAAGCTGGGCTGAACAGATGGATCAGTGGTTAGGAGCACTGGCTGCTCTTGTAGAGGAGCTGGGTTCCGTTTCTAGCACCCACATGGTAGCTAACAACCCTTCCTAACTCTAGTTCCAGAGGATATGACACATTCTTCTGATCTCTGCAGGTACTGAACACACATGGTGCACTTACAAAAAAGGCAGAACATTCATACACATAAAAAATAAATAAATAAAAGTCATAAGAATATTTTTCTTGCTGGGACTATTGTTTTTTATGAGATTAGATCTCTCTTCAGCCCCAGCTGGCCTGGATCTCACAAAGATCTACCTGCCCCTGCTACTTAGGCCCTGGGATTAAAGGTGTGTACCACCATGCCCTGCTATTATTTATTTTTTAGTGGCGTTGGGGACAGAACACAGGGCATCATGAGCATATAAATCGACTCTACCACTGACTCATGCCACCAGCTTCTATGTGATGCCTTCATATAATAAAAAGTTTATAAAGTAGCATATTAACCTTACATAAAGGTTCATAACATTTCATAAATTTTTGTAGTTAAGGCAGTAACATGCCAAATAACTGGATTTGAAGGCAATACACTCTCACTTTTACTTTTATGTTTTATTTATTTATCTAATTACTGTCATGTTAAAACTGGCAAGGACTGTAGCCCTGTGTTCGAGTACACATAACTAGCTCTGTGCAGTGTCTCCACAGAGCACTCCCACTGTGAAGACTAAGACAACACACAGAGGCCATGTGCACCATTCATTCTATACCAAATGAAATGTTAGGAAAGTAGTTTCTTGTAACCAGCTAATACTATTTTAGTTCAAAACCAGTTTTAAAACAACTTTCTTCAATAATAAGATTATTCTAGAAATTTTTATTTAGAATACTGCATTAAAGAACACAAAATGACTGATATAAGAACATACCTAGTGTTTGTAGCATTATGGTTTCAAGTAAAACCAATTCTTGAGTCTGTTGAAGGTAAGCCTGCCAGATAAAAATATTAAAATGTTAAGAATATAATACTACCAGTGAGATTTAAAAGAATGATTACAAAAGAACCCCAGATGCTTATAAATAAGAGACAAAGAAACTGAGAAATATATCTAGTACCTGTGACAAGTCCATCTGAATCACTAATACAGGAGGTGCAAACAAAGGAGAAAAAAAAAAAGCTAAAGATAGTGACATGAAGTGGGCTTGGTTAACTGAAAAAAAAATCTCAAATCTACCAAGTACCAATCTTCTCAGGCACTGCTGCTTCCAGAGTACAGAGGCATCAAGCCAAGGAAGAACATTTAACTCCAATCTGCCTTTTAAGAAAAGGTTTATCAACTCACCAAAATACCTCATTCATGCTAATGAGTTATTTTTAGAATTAACCTCCTCAGGAAAAATAAAACCCAAGTTCCAAGATTAATGTCATCAACACCCTTTGGAGACATAAATGTCTGAGAACTTTCCCCCTGAATTTCAAGAACTGATCCACTTTCACAATGGTCTGGGAAGACATGGAAATTTTCTTTTACTTTAGTCTCAGAACCCTGATAATTGTTTAGGTGAGACGGAAATAATCACATAGATGAGCATGATGTGTACACTTCTAATCCTAGCCAGGTCCTTGGGAGGCTGAGACAGAAGGACTACAAACTTGAAGGCAGCCTGGGTTATACTGAGAGTAAGACACACTGATTTATGGGAGGACCTGCTAAACCCAGAGAGTAAACGCACCTTTCATTTTATTTATGCCCCATCTTGAAAGGTCATTGAGCTGATTTTTAAAACACTAACTTACACTCACTAGAAACAACTGAGTTGGTAAAGTTAATAGGAATTGAAAGAACTATCAGTAAAACACAATGTCTAATGTGTACATTGATGTTTCAATTCCTTTAAAATTATTATCAATGCTGAAACTTGTCATGCTTCAATCAGATCTTACCTTCTGGACTTTAAACTTGACCTAAATCAAACAGAACTAATATAATTTGGTAGTCTTTTGGTGGGTAAAGGATCCTGATTAAATTATTTACCTGTTAAGAACACTAGAAAAATGATTTCAAAGGTCTACACTTGTGGCTCTCATTTTAAAATGTCATAGAACAATTCTCTGAGAAGTACCTCAGCGACTCTATTTCTTTGTCTGCCAACAATTTCATTGGAGTTACTCATCTTCTGGTCTCAAGCACACTTACCAACAGGTGACAGTACCAATCCTCTACAGGAATTACAGGTGTGCTGTGAGGATAAGCCATCAAATGTGCAACTCTGAATCAAAGTAGTGTGATTTGAAACCTTACTACAATTCAGGATGATATGTAAATTGACCAGCCTGCTACATGGCTTCTGGAGATTCTGAAATGGCAGTAAAAATTAGCAGCATGTGGAAGGCACCATTAATTGAATCACATGTGTGTTTTTCTTTTAAAATTGGATCTCTCTGTAGTCCCAGCTGGCCTCACTCTCATAGAGATCTGCCTGCCTCTGCCTCCCAAATGCTGGGATTAAAGGCATGTGCTACCATGCCTGGCTTAAAGTATATTTATATTAATAATCCTAGTTCATAAAAGTTTCAAATTTATAAGGAAAACTAAATGAAAAAAAATTTCAATTTTTACATACATCACATTTTGTATCCAGCAGTGGCTCAAGGGGATGAAGACATGCGTGAGCTACTTTGATAACATGTTCAAGTTTTCGAGCCTGTTCTTCCACTTTTGCAGCCAAAAACAATGCAGTAGGTGATATTATCTGTAGAACAGATTAAAAAATTAGCCATTTTAAAGCAAATATACTTCAGGAACAGTCTCTACTTTTGAGGAGGGGTGTGCATACAAAGAAAGGAATATATTATTGCTATGAATATGTTGGGCTATGGGAAGACTGATCTAAGAGCACTCCCATTTTTTTAGCGCTAGGGATGGAACCCAGGGATTTGCACATGCTATACAACTGGGATCTCAGTCTATCCTCAGCCCATATTTAACTTTTTTTCTTTCTTTTTTAACAGATCAATTTAGCAATTCACACTATATACCAATGATATGGATGTTTAAGTCTTATACCTCAGCACCACTGGACTAGTCATAGTCTAAAAAGTTTTTAAATAATTATTCATTAATTAGAACTTGTCACAAAATAAAATGTGTTTTACTCATTTTGCAAGTATAATATCAAAGGGGACCCAGTTTTGATCTTGATTAAACGAGAAATGTTTAATAGTAATATGTATATAGTAGAGGTAAAGAAAAAAAAAATTCAAACAAAGCGATGCCACAGCTTTAAAAGGATTAAAACAGGTCAAGCACACCATACCTTGCCTCTTCTTCAGACACAGCTGCTACTGTCTAGTGCTCATGTTAAGTCCAGCACCAATTCACTGAGTGACTAGGAGCCACACTATCTTATTTAGGCGGCAGAAAAAAAAAAAATCCATAAGGCAAAAGAGAATTTTGAAAATAAACCTGCTACCTACTATCTTCACCACAGTAACAGAAACAGCGAAAAAACAAAACAAAAAACAACCAAACAAACCAGGGGAATAAACATATTATAAATCAAGAGCGTAGAAACTGCACAAAGAAGATCTAGAAAATAGTGTTTTTCCCCCTAGCATAATAAGGTATGTTCTTGGGGTATAAGAACAATGTTACAAAGGAAACGACTGTTACAATGAAAGGAACTACAACAAAGTATCTACGCTCAAAGTTCAAAATCAACTGAGTAGTCAGAAAACAAATGGACTGTAAACTAAGTGCTGAAAATTTTCTCATAGGAAGAAGCAATTTCTAAATGCTAAAACTTAGCTACCTATTGTTCAAAGGGTGAACATGTATGTCTGTTACTTGGGGATCAGTCACTACACAGAAATAAAACCACATGGGGGGTGGAGAAAAGAGAGGCACAAACCTCGTCATCAACATTTGCTCCATTAGCGTAAGGAAAAATATTTGATAGAGGGAAGGTGGATCCTTTCCTGAGAGCTTTGAGACCAATAGGAAATCCACAATGGACTGTAGCTCTCAAAGGGACTTCCTCTAGTTTAACTGTACTAGCAGGAGAGTCAGTGAAAGATAAATGAGAAATTCTTTCTGTAACAAAAAAATAAAAATAAATTCTTCTTAAGACAGTGGTGCCATGGCTGTCCTGGAACTCACAGATCCACCTGCCTTTGCCTTCTGAGTGCTAATGGTGTATGCCACCATACCACGCCCAGCCTTGCAGCAGAAATATTTAAACAAATAAAATGATCTTGGTTTCCATTACAGTTTTGATGGTCCCTCATATATCCATATACTATGTGCATACACCTAGTGCTTGAGGTTGTACTGTGGGAGAATTTTAAGTCACTGGAGGCAGGTTGCCAAACCTATGCGAGGCAAGTAGTTTTCAGTGCCTTGATATGCTGCCTTTGCCAGAATTCCAAAGCAATAGCAAATGAAACATAAATCTTTCCTCTTTTTAAGTTAACTACCTTAGATCTTTTGTTACAGTAACAGCCAACACTTTTCTCAGCAACCAGAAGTAATGTTAAGGTTAAGTTAAAGAATTTCAAGCTTTTTTCCCCTTAACATTGTAGCACGAAAAAAATTAGAAAAAAAATCAAGAATGAGCAAGAGTAAATTAGTCTGTAATCAGCTAAAACACAAACCAACTCATTCATCTGCATTCTTGCTATTACTGTGCAGCTGCTGGCCAGTGTTTGCTGAGCCTATGATGTGCATGATAGGTAAAGGTACCAATAACAAATTTCAAGTACTCCAGATACCACAGTGAAAATCTATGAACCAAGTCCATGAAAGAAATTCAAGTAGTACTCAATAAAACAAACCCAAATGCTTCCCCACAATCTCTAATTTCTGATGTGGGAGAGAAGAGCTAATCTAGTCCTCTTATGCTAACACTATCAAAGAAGAAAACAAGAGGCCGAAGTCAAGAGCCAAAGCGAGTTAAATTAAAAGAGTACTAATCTTCTAAAGTTCTGTGGCTATTTTAAAACATAAAGCACAGGAGTTCAGCAGGGATCTTTGGGGCAGATTCCTGGTTTGGCTACCCACTTTGTTAACACAAGTCTTTTGGTTTTTGCAAACAACTCAATTTGCCCTCTGCAGCTCAAGACTAATACTCAACATTCCTCCAAAATCCTGGGAAACACACAAACTCCATCCACACTTCCTCCACTATAGCCTGCAAACATCCTACCCTAGTAGGGCTGCAAAAAGAACCCCAAACACCTTTCTAGATAGATATATGGTGAAATGGTCACATGAAGCTTTAAATTTAAGGATGACCAAAGAAGGTGATCACACCAGGTACTACTGCTTTGGGTATGCCCAGCAGCTTCAAAGAATTCCCGACTCTTTATGTAAGAGAAGTGTTGCTAGCTGGTCTGCTGTGTTCAAAGCTGAGCATACTTTTGAAGGTTGCCAACATTCTCTGGCACATGTAAATATGATTTAAAGCCAAAGAATTCACACCATTATTAGAGAAGTATGGGCAGTTTGGTTTTTGTGACCAAACAAAAGGAAGAAAATGAAGTATTTTAGTACCTAGTTTAATAAACTTTCTCAAATTACTATAGCTAAAGGAAATATCACTATAACAAATGCACATTTTAAGAGAATGTTATACCTCCCTCTGTCTGACAGGGTCTCACCATGTAGCCCTGGCTGGCCTAGAACTCACTGAGATCTGGCTGCCTCTACCTCCTGAGTGCTGGAATTAAAAGCTTGGGCCACCATGCCAGGCTTTCACCCTCACCCTCCCTTTTTGAAAGTTACATTCTCAAACCAAGACAAGTTTCTTCAGAACACAAATACTGAAGATGGGGTAGAGGTGATGAAGCTATGGCCAAGTAGCTAGACTGTCTCTCTGTAACCCTGGCTGATATCCAACTAGCAAAGGCAAAAGATTCTCTCTGTGGCTCAGTTTTCGTGTGTATAAAACAGGAGAAAGAATGCCTGCAGCTAAAGCTGTGGTGAAAATTCAATGAATCAATTTATGCAAGGCACCTAGGATAGTATACCACAGGAAAACAACTGAAATATTATCACTATGTTGAGAAATCGAACAATTATGCACTGTTAGTACTGATCTTAACTTAAAAAAAAATCCAATAAGCTTATGTTTAAAATTTTCTTCTTTCATGCTCACCTTCTTCCTTTCATTTAAACTCAATTCTTCAAAGGTTCGATAGCATTCCTAAGAATATTCAAGCACTGAAATTTTAACACTTGACATTACTTAAATGATTTATACCCATATACTCCTTTTGCCCCTTGGCCTATTCCTTTATGTGTTTTCATTCCTACCTCTTGATCTGATTCCCTTCCTTCTCCATCTGTTCTGCCCATTCCTGGCCGCTGTCTCCCCTCTCTGCCATGATGCCCTCACTGCTGACATTCTTCACTCCAATGCTGGCTTCCACCTTGATAGTTGGAGGCAAGGTCAGTTAAATTAACAGAAGGCCGGGGTAATTGCTATGTCACTGAAGATGGATGTAATCACTCAAGTTTCAAATAACCATTTGGTCCTCATCCTTTTAAATACTCTTGGTGTGGATGAATGCTGTAATTAGTCACAACTGTCCTGGCAAGTGGAAATCAAGTTTGAGAAGCAGCCCAGGTTTCCAGGTTTGCTAATACATCACCAGCAGATTTACTGTATTGGCTGTGTTGCGTTGTGTCTTTAGGCCCTCAGAGCAGGGAAGACAGTCTTCCCCTGTACCGTAACTTATAACATTTTCCCAGCTCCCTGACCTCCAACTAAGACCAGAGTAACAATTTTAGTACCTTCATCAGTAAATATCCACTTAGCTCCAGTCACAGTTAAAAATTTGGAAAGTATTTGCTGAAATAAAGTGGTAAAATAGGCAAAGCAGCAAGGGCACACTGAAAAGTTTCAGAGTAAGGGAAGAAATAGAACTTCAATACTAAGAAAGACAAGTCAGGTACACTCCAGAATAACAAAAACATTCACCACATGTGAACCAACTGAACCAAAGTTCTGGTACAACATTAAAAGGTGGTTCATAGCCCATTCCACTGACAGCACTGATTAAAGTATAAAGAAAACATTATTAACTCAACCTGGAATTTTAGCTGTTTTCTCACTCATATGGATCTATGTAATACACAGGAAAATTCATACTGATTTTTAAAAAATCTTCAGTTTGGATATAATTTGGGACGCCTAATTACATTTAAAAGATAGCTTAATAAAAGCTAAAAATACTATTCAATACTGCTAAAAAGTAGTACTGAGAGAATAAGGACTGATGCCTACAGATTAAGCACTCTAAAAATATTGAATATGTTATACAATCTGGCATCAGAAAAGTTGTCTATTGGGGAATACCTCAGACCTCAGCACTATGTATATGTTCTAAGAAAAATGAAAATCAAACAAACACCACCATCAACTTACACTTTACTGTTTGAAAACCCATGGTGCTGGAGAGATGGCTCAGCAGTTAAGAGCACTGGCTGCTCTTACACAGCCTAGGATTGGTTTCCGGCACCCACGTGGTGGCTAACAACTATAAGTAACCTAGTTCCAATGGATTCAATACCCTTTTCTGGCCTCTATAGTCACTGCACACATGGGAACACTTACACAATGCAGGCAAAACATTCATACACATAAAATAATGAACTCAAGATGCATCAAAGGCTAAAATGGAAGAGTCAAATCTATAAAACTCTTGCCCCCTAAATAAATATATCACAATCTTAGATTAGGTAGGGGGTTCTCCAAAGTGACATCAACATTACAGATGACAAAAGCAACAAAACAAAACAAAAAACTACTGGATGTTTGTTTTATAAATAATACTGCCAAGAAAGCAAAAAGCAAAAAACAAAAGTAAAAAACAAAACAACAAAACAAAACAAAAACCCCAGTGTTTGTGTGAATATATGCACACAAAACCCTAGACATTTGTGTTGGAAAGCATACTATTTGTGGGAAGTCAAATAGTATGGTTACTTTAGGAAATAGTTTGGCAGTTCTTTGAAAAGTTTTTTATCTTTAGTTTACGTGTATAAGTGTATTGCCTATAAGTGTAAGTCACCCATGTCATGAAACGAGGAGGTCAGAAGAGGGAGTTGGATACTCTGGAACTGGTGCTATAGACAGTTATTGGTTGCCATGTGGGTGCTGGGAATCAAACTCTGGTTCTCTGCAAGAGCAGCCAGTGCTCTTAACTGCTGAGCCATCTCTTCAGCCCTGAAATTTCTTAAAAGCCATTCAAGATATGAAGTCTAGAATTAACTAACATACAAAGCAGAAAAAAAATCTTGCACTTTAGTGTTCATAGCATCATTTAGAAAGCTGACATACAGAATCAACCCAAATGTTCATCTAATGATAAATGGGTGAAAGTGCAGCCACATGACAGATGAAGCATTCAATAGCAAGAAGGAATGAAGATCTAACAGCACTGCACCATGGACAGATCTTACAAACAACAACAAACAAGAAACCCAAACCCACAAAATGCCATGTTAAAGATTCTGTAGTACACAATCCCATTTATATACATAGAAAACACAAATCAATAGACAGACATTAACAGCACATGCCAAAGTTGTAAAAAAGAAAGTGGTTGACAAACAACCTTGCCAAGGACACAAAGTTTCTTTGGGAGCTGGAGAGATGGCTCAGTGGTAAAGAGCCCTTGCTGTTCTTGCAGGAGACCAGGGCTCAGTTCCTATAAACTACAGGGTGGCTAACAACTGTCAAAAAATCCTCCCCAAGGACGCATCTCTATCCGTTTTCATTATCTCATTTTTCCCATTTTAAAACTTCTAAATTGAGTTCTCATTGAAAATTAGTTTGAATGCAGGTGTGCCTATAGACCAAACTATTACAGTGTGAGTTTCAAGAGTTACTTGACTGGTAAGCCTTTATTTCCGCCATGTTAAGAGCTTCAAAATATGGTATCTTACAGTGATACTCTCTCAATTCAGATGTTACCATTTCAGAACAGTGAAATACAGGCCTACCAAAACAAAAGTTGTGCTTAACAGGAAATTATTGCTTCAATCCTGAAATTAAAATTTATCACGAAATCATGGCTGTGTACACCTTTAATCCTACCACTCAGGAGGCAGTGGCAGGTGAATCTGTGAATTCCAGGTCAGCCAGGGCTACAAGTGATAGCCTGTCTCAAACTAACCAATCATCCATTCATCTATCACGTGCCAGTTTCTCAGTGTACTAACCATATCTCATAGGCTGACTAGCCACTTCTACTTGGCCTGTCATGTCCCCAACCCCAGCTTCAATGCAGGAAGATGCAATCAAACTTCACCAGCAATGCCCCCCTCCAACCAAAACCAACAAAGAAAAAACAGCTCAACTTGACGACTTGTTGTTTGCTAGCTGTTTCCACATCAGACAACTTTAGGTAATTTTTATTCTTTCCTGCTAAAATATATGTCCCCAGGGGAAAGCACTACTCATGCCTTATATATTTATGAAGAAAATGAATCCCATCTTTGCTTGTCATACTGCTATGAACTCAATCTGTATAACACTGATCCTATTGTCATGCAAATGACAGTATGCCATTACTAAGCACAAACACCAGCTTTTCTTTTTTATTATTGTTTATTCTCGATATAATAACTTCACATTTCAAATGTTGATACTAAGAGCTGGAGAGATGCCTCAGAAGACTCGGGTTCAATTCCCAGCACATATGGTAGCTAACAACCATCCTTAACTCCAGTTCTCGGGGATCCAATGCCCTCTTCTGGACTCTACATGCATTATGTGCAGGTGGTGAACTTACACACAGGCAAGACATTCATACATATAACATGTTTTTCACTTAGCAAGAAGTTACTTGCTAAAAGCTAGCGTCTTGATTTGGGGGTACCAAGTCTCCAGAACTGTGAGCCAATCATTTCTGTACATTGTAAATTACCCAGTCAAAAGTACTCTGCTACTGTAGCACAGAACAGTAAAAATTACTTCTTCACTGTGTGTGGGTGCTTCTCAGCACTAGAACAGTTTACTAGCATTCATGAGGTCCTCAGTTCAATCTGCAGCATCCCCTTAGAATAATTTCTTAATCCTCAGACACATGGCCTAAGGCACCATGAAGCATATGTTATTAAGACTAAAGATCTCTGATTCAGGCACTGCATGCCATCAGTCAACATCTCCAAAGTTAGGCAGATAAAGAGCATCTTATTTCAAAGACACTTAACAATTTTGGGGAAATACTCTAGCGTCATTTTCAGAACCATTTTGAGGAAATCACTGAAGCATGTCATATGCTTTATAATGCATATTAATGAATAAACAATTTCCAGATAGACCATTCTTGTTTAACAGTACAAACTTCAAGGGACTTAATTTGTTAAACAAGCAGGCATGGTGGACTAGCAGGGCCAAAATTTCACATTCCTAAGAAGGATTTACATCTTTTAAGTAAATTCAAATGACAGTCTATTGCAGTGTTGAGTGGAAATTATGGTATCAGAGGGGCTAAGGAGAAACCTTTCATGACATACTTGAAAATTGTTGGAAGACAGTGGTAGAAGCCATAACAAATCCTGCAGAAAAACATGCACTAGTAACCAAGGCACAGGAGACATGCCTAGGAAATCCCAAATGCAAATGGAGGACGACAGAACAGGCTGCTTCTGTAGCTACAAGGCCCAGAACTTCGGTAGCAAGAAGCCAAACAGGGATGGGGTGCGATGGGTCTGAGGGCAAAAAAAACTCAAAAGAGCTGACAGGTGTTCACTGGAAATCATGGCAGGCCAATCTGAGAGCAAGAGTTTTGCTGGTAAACACAAAAGGCTTACAGCAAGCTTCAAAGGTGGAGAATAGGACCTAGGAGGGTTTGAAATTGATCTCCCTAGGCTCCCTTCTGGGATTCCATGCTGAAGAAAAACCTCTGGGAACAAAGAACAATTGGCAGGAGAGACAAGGGAAAGAGAAGAAAACAAGAAGGGAAAAGCAGATAGAATGACTATAAGAAAATGAAAGAAGAGCTGTGAAATGAGAGGGGCTACTTTGGTAGCAATAATTACTATAAAGGTCAGGAAAACTAACCCTTACAAAAGGAGAAACAGGTGTATTTTGTTCATGTAAAGCTACTTTAAGAAAAAAAAACCTAGAAAAACTGTGTCTCAACAAAAATTACATTGAAAAGAATGCTTAAAAAAAATTAGTGGAGTGTGGTGGTCTAGCACTTAGGAGGCGAAGCAGGAGGACCTCTGTGAGATAGGGGCCAGCCTGGTCTACATAGTGAGTTTGAGGCCAGCTGGGACTACAGGGAAACCCTGTCTTCCCCCCATAAACAAAAAACAGCAAAGTCTTGAATAACTGCTCACTACCCATGTTCACAACAGCATTATCTGCAAAAGCAAAAGGTAGAAACAACTCAAGTGTACACTGATGGATGAATGGAAAAATATACAATAGAATATTATTATTCTGGCTTAAAAATGAAGTTCTGACACATTCTAAGACATGAACTGAATTCTACTAAACAAAACAAGTCAGATAGAAAAGGACAATTATATGGTTCTATTTAAAAACATTTTATTTATTATTTTATGTGTATAAGTGTACTGACTGCATGTATGTAAGTGCATCTATGTTGCACAATGCTCATGGAGGTCAAAAGAGGATCCCTTGGAACTGGAGTTATAGATGGTTGTTAACTGCTTTGTTGGTGCTGGGAATGGAACATGAATCCTTTGCAAGAGTAGCCAGTGCTCTTAAACACTGAGCCATCTGTCCAACTCTGTATAGTTCTATTTTTAAGAGCAAATAGGCCAGGTGTAGTGATGAATACTTCAAATTTCAGCACTGAGAGCAGCAGACAGAAGAGGGCAGGAGGATCTCCAGTTTGAAACAAAAAAATCCCTGTAACAATAATATCACCAAAAAAACAAAAAAACCCACTAAACCAAAACAAAAACCAGAACAAACTAAAGAAAAGAGAATGGTGGTTGCAGTGGACTGGGAGGCTTTTTAGTACCACAGTCTTTCAGTGTGGTGAAATAAAGGAAAGTTCTGGAGATGATCCAGGCAACAGGTGCAATAGAAAGGCACCTGAACTAGTAAATTTATTTACATTTTACCAAAAAATTCAAACTGTAACATACTTCCTGCTATGGTTTAACTCTGAAATGCTCTTTTAGGCTCCTGTGTTAAAATGTTTGATCACTAGTTGCTGGTAGTACCTCAGAAGGCTATAGAACCTTTAGCAGGTGGAAAATTATTGGTGTGGGACTTGAAGATTATACAGAGCTCCTAGTTCTTGCCTGAGGGAATGACTTTTCTTAAGCTCACTTACAATGTAAACAAGCTCACTGATCCCCATGCTCCTCTTATGACTTGGGCATATGACCTTAATCCCTCAAGGCCTTTCCTTGCATTCAACCCAAGACATTATATGAATGTCTGTGTATGCTTTGCATATCAAAGCACTGTAAACAGCTGCTTTTCTCAAAAAAAGGAGAAATTGAAAATCATCAGTTTGTATTTGTGTGTGTGGTATTCCAGGTATAGGGCTCAAAAACCAAATTTATTCTCTGGTAAAATAAGGATTGGTTTGACTTCTAACTCCCCATTTCACGCTGGATTTACTGTTTAAAAAGAATGAGCAGCCCTTGCTCAAGAGCACAGGGAAATCTAAAGGAACAGGTGCTCCGCAGTTTGGGTCTGCTCTTGACCTTAAAATGGAGTCAGGCTATTCTTTTTTTTTAAGCATAGCTGTGACGTTACTTAGAAACACTGCACTGCCAAGCTCTTTTACTTCCTAGTTTGTAATGACAGAAACAGCCCCCACAAGCTCTGAGTGGTGTAAACTAAGCTGCCCTACGCCCTACCACTATGGACAAATGAATGTTACCCCTCTGGGAGTACATGACACACACACACCCGCACACATCATCACCATCATCAATCACCAAGCTGTGCTACAGTAAAATTACTAGATTTTTAAATACTTTGTTTGGCTGCTTAGAGAAAAGCAAGTTAAAGATGAATGTGGACAAGTCATTCATTAAATAGTCTGTTTCTTCAGGAGAAAACTTTACCTGAGAAACGAGTAGGACAAACATACTTTAAAGTACCTGTCATATAGAGAAAGCTTTTAGATTTCACAAGACACTTACTTTAGAAGGTAAAGATTTAAAAACACCTTCATTTGACTCTTGTGAAATATGACATAGTATAACAACTGACTAAGAAGCACATGAGAAAAAGCAGAATTTAAATCAATGGTCTTGAACTTCTTACAAGCATAGGTACTATACGGGAGGCTTGTTAAAGTGGAAGAATGCCAAGCTTTCCCACAAATCCTGATTATGGAAGTCAGGACACAGCCCAGTGAAGCACAATTCTTAACAGGCCAGCTGGTAATTTTGAAGTGGGTAGTTGATGAATCACACTTTGCAAACCACAACGCCGTTCTACATAGTAGAAATTTCAGGGCTACAAAGACTGCCCCAAGTAACAGATACCTGGAGCAAGTACAGGGGCTGTGGAGTCACTGATGTGTGACTACAGACAAGGAATTTAACCTTTATGATGTTTATCTTTCTTATTTGCATGAAAAAAAGAGAAAGAGGATATCAATTTGAAATAAATGCTGAGGAACCACAAGAAATCTAAGGATTAAAAAAAAATCCCTCTTTCAAGAAATCACTAAAGGTAATGAAGCAAAATTAAACACTGATATATTTAACAAATATACTATAAAAAAAAACTAAGACAAAGTAAAAATGTGAGATTTGAGAGAAATTTATGGCAAGCTCAAATAAGCTAAGTAACACATAGCTCATAGAAAGGCAGTGTTTACAGTCAAACTAAATTTAAACTTAAAATTTCAGAAATGCCAAACTGTCCCTAGAGCCTTTAATTTAAAAACAGAAATCATATATATCAATATATCAATTAAGGTCTTTGGAGAAATAGAAATGTGATGATTCCTTATAAGAAATGAACTGAATCTGGAATTCAGTGACGCTATCAGCACTTCAACTAGTTCTCTGCCTTCATTCATTTAATTTTTTAGGCTAAGACAGAGTTCTTCAGCCTCAGGACTAGTGACATATAACATTCTGCCTCTCCCAGAGGTGAAAGGCTGTCTGGTGGCTTATAAACTGTTATAAAAAGCATTCCTAGTTTCTTCACATTCAATATAGTAATCCACCCCCTCCCATTCTGGCCCCCAGAAACGCCAAATGACTCCTGGAGCTCAAAACTTGACACTGGCTGAGAAAGATGGGCTCAGTCTATACTATCCATTCTGGTGCCATCTCAAAATAAACACACTCTGACCTGGGAGATTTAGTGTTGTACAGCACTTGTCTAGTATGTGTGTGGCTTTGGGTTAGGGTCACAGTACTGAGAAAACTACCCCAGAAGTAACTATCCCAAACCTCACCTAAGAAGACTCCAATTCTATATGTTCCCATGTTAATGCTGCTTGTGAGATCTAAGAACTACAGGAAATTTGAAACTTTGGTGGCTCCACCTGTAATTCTAGCACTTAGGGACACTATATAACATATATGCTTGTACAAGTAAAAAATATTTCTGAAAAGATGCCCAAATATGGATAAACAGCAAATGCTATAAGGCAGGGATTTACCTTCTCCCTCCCCTTTTTACTATTTCATTTACCACATGTTTATAATAGCTTTTAATAAAATACTTTAAATGCCTCTATGTGGGGATATATCAGGAAAATTTAGAGGATTCCCTCACAAGACCTGTGAGCAAAAATACTGAACCTCCCCTGTGTGAGGACTTCTCTAGGCATCAGTAATACAACAGTGAGTGAAGTCCAAAATTAAATAAACACCTTGCCTTGTGGCTTAACAGATACCTCTGTGAAGAAGAAAAGGAACCATGAATTCTCCTGGGTGGATTTAAAAAAAAGACTTTCCTCTACATCATCCAAGAAGGGGGGAATGTAGGAAGACTGTCTCCACACTTCCAAAGACCACTAATTAAGAACCAAATCACTAAAGCAGCATGAAAATTATTACAAAAAAAAGTTCCACAGCTTGTGTTTAGCTGAAGCCCTGTCTCAGAAAAAGAATTTCAGCACAAGCAAATACAGTTTTGCTTATATGTAGCAGACCAAGCTAACATATAAAGAAAACTCAAATATAAAGCCCATATATTCTTATATCATTATAGTCACTCCTTAAGATCAATGGCTCTATGTACTTACCTTAACCCAGCATGTACTCTTGGAAGTTTAAATAAAACTACAATGCATTAAAGTCTGCATACTGTATGTAGTTCTGACAGAGCTCAAGAAAGAAGTACTACACTATTAAGTAAAGAAGTACACCAACTGGAAAAGTGCTATGAGACTAGACCTTGACCAACAAAGATACTGTGTAAGAGAACCCTTGGACTGGGAGTCAGAAAAAAATGCATCATAAATGTGCCAAACTAGCCAGGTATGGTATAATTCTAGCACTAGGGAGGCTGAGGCAGGAGGCTCCTCTGAGTTTGAGACCAGTTTGGGCAAGGGTGAAAGCCAAAACAAAACCCCGAAACCAAAAAGACTAACCAAATGAAGCTGGGTTAATCTCTATGAACACGAGAAGACATGCAACTTCAGGTTATACTTCAGAGGCACTGTTGGGCTAGGGACTTTTACATTTCATTTATTTTTTAAATTTACATTTATTGAGTTTTCTATGTGTAAGCATGCCTGTGGGACATTAGTTCTCCCCTTCCACTATTAGTCCTAAGAATCAAGCTCAGGATGTTGCGTTTGGTAGCAAACACTTTTACCTGCTTAGCCACCTAACCAGTCTACTTGTTTGTTTTTTAATTAAAAAAATTTATTATTTTATGTGTATGAGTATATTGTTTGCTTGTATGTAAGTGTACTTGTGTTGTACAATGCCCAAAGTAGTCAGAAGAAGGTACTGAATTCTCCTGTAACTGGAGTTACAAAGGGTTGTTAGCCTCCATGTGGGTGCTGGGAATTGAACCTGGGTCTTCTACAAGAGCAGCCACTGCTGAGCCATCTCTCCAGCCTCCAGCCTATTAGATTTATTTTAAGCTTGATCTAGGAAGGCCATCTTTTAATGACCAGTCCCAAATACACAAGCCTCTTTTCATGAGGCAAAGGAGGTTTATTTTTTAAGGCTATATACAGTCACTTATTCGTAATAATAACTGATAACTGAATAATAAAAGAGATAGTTTCTGGATCAGAGACAGAGGCTGGTAATAATGTCCCCCACCCCATGGGAGTGATGGTGGTAGTGGGGGCAGGTTCTCACTATGTAGCACTGGTTAGAACTCTCTATGTTGACCAGACTGACCTTAAAGTCACAGAGATCCTCTTGCCTCCTAAGTCCTAGGACTAAAGATGTACACCACCAGGTCTAGCTTAATGATTTCATTTTTAAACTTTAATTTACTTCTCTGGCTCTTTGTTATATCTGTCATCCTGGGACACTAAAATGAAATGCTGAACATCAATCACAAACTTCTAGGAAACATTTTTTCAACAATGTAGGAAAATATAAATTTAGACATGACACACATTCCATTGAAATCAGATCTAAAGAAAGAGGTGTGTGTGGGGGAATCACTGAGGTTGTGTAACTGATACAAATATTAAAACGACTTTTTTTTTGAGACAGGGTCTCACTATTTATATAGCCCTGACTAGCCTAGAACTAATAATGTATACCAAGCTGACCTCAAACTTCTACCTATGCCTCCTGAGTACTGGAACTAAAGGCATATGCCAACCATTTCCAGCCTTAAAACCACTTTTGATACTGTAAAAACAAAGGCAAGAAAGACAAGTCAGATATAATATGAAATAGATGAAAATTCAATGACTTGCCAATACTCAGTGTAAAATGCTCAAGTTTTTCTTCATACACATGTAAGAGATTAAGGAGACTAAGGATACTGAACAGGGGTTGGAGAGATGGCTCAGTGGTTAAGAGCACTGGCTGCTCTTGTAGAGGACCTGGGTTCAGTTCCCAGCACCCACATGAGGCTAACAACTGTCTATAACTCCAGATCCAGGGGGATCCAACGTCCCCTTCTGACCTCTTAGGGCACTGAATGACATGGGTGCACTTACATGCATGCAGGCAATAAACTCATACCCATAAAATAATATTGAATAATGTCATTTAGATGAAATGATAAAAGCAAGACTGCAAATGACTTGGGCCTAAATCAATGTGAAGTTGTGGGTTCTACCCTTAAGAAAAATATTTGTTTAAAGCACACCTATCAGGCAAAAAAGAAAGAAACCAAATAAGAGGGAAGGCTCAAAAAAAAAATTTTTTTTTTTTTTAAGGAAAGTAAACCTGATTCACAAGGCCATCTACAGGCATATAAAGAATTTGAATTTCTACCAGCATTATTCAGGGCTACTTAAGGAAACCCCAAAGTTACATTAGTATTTATAAATTCATTGCCTTTAGAGACAATTGAAACAAAACCATGAGTCTCTTAGGCCTAAATTTTATCACCAATAGCTTGTTTTCTCCCCACAACAATATGAAGAACTTGAGAAGAAAGAGCAAGAATCTCAAATTTAAAATAGAAGGGTAACTGCAAGAGACCCACATCTATATAAAAATATGCACTGTCCAGGCAAAACCTATTCGCTAAACCAAATTAGGACTTCAGATGAGGTGAATGTAAAGCAGGAATTTAAACTGGAAAACCTACTTCAAAAGAAACACAGTATCTCTCTACAAACAACAAGAGATCTTGTGTAATATATATTTTTTTTACATGTATCTTTCAGAATAACATTACTCACACAACTGTAATGAAGAGCAAATAACAAAGAGCAGCAAGAACTAAGCTGGGGTTAAACACTTCTAAACAGTTCCCAGGGGGAGGAGAGGGCCTGGAAAATACGCAACACATTACTCTGAAAAATAATCACACAACTTTGATAGCTTTAAAATTCAAGGGAAGTCAGGTACGGTGCCACAAGCCTATTAATTTCAGCACTCCGAAGGGCTGAGGCAGGAATATTTCAAGTTTGAGTCCAGCTTGCACTACACAGTGAAACTCTGCCTCTGAACAACCAAACCAAACCAAACCAAACCACCTATCTATAAAGACGCAGAAGCTGTGTTTAAAATCAGTACTTGTGCCAAGTACAGTGGCCCATGCATTTAAGGCATGGGAAGGCAGGAGCAAGCAGGTCTGTGAGATTGAGGCCAGCCTGGTCTACATTGAAAGTTCCAAGCCAGCTGGGGCTACAGGGAGACCCTGTCTTAAAACAAACAAAAACTCCAAAGCAGTACCTTACTCACACTCAGTAACACCATATTTGAAGAGAGAACTGACATTTGGATGGCCCAAACAAGAGACAACTGATGGTCACATGTGATAAGGAGCGTTTCCGACCCGTCATGCAAATGTTAGCACTGCCACATTCCTTTCAGGCAGCACTTTGAAAGTATCACTTCAAGGGAATGTAACTAAATGAATCTCAACTTAAAATATTTGAGACAAATTAAGATGTACTGCTGAAAGTCTACACTTGCCCAAACTATTCTGTATTCTGAAATTAATATAAATTACTCTAACATAAAGTGTAAAGTTTAAGTGAATAAAATACAGGTTATCTTTTTGAGTACAAAAATGTTTCTTATAGTTTAATTAATAAATACACACACACCTATCTCTGCATTTGAAGCCAATAGTTTACCACCTCCTTCACATTTGCTATAAATTTAGGACGATAAATCTAAGAGTAAAACCAATGACCACCTAACTTTTTTCTGCGTTCTCTTAAGTTCTGCAGCAGTAAGACAACAATACAGTACTCACATTTCTGCTGAATTTGGTGAAAGAATGGTGCATGTAAAACCTGTGCATATAAACAATCGCAGTATTTATTGTAAGCTGAGAGCTGATATGCAACGTTAAGGAAATAACCTGAGAAAAACATCACATTTCCTAAAAATAAGTCAATTTTTATGGAAAATCTCCGACCCATGGTTCTTTTCCACTTACTCAAAAACCAACCCCCAATCTGGAAATAAAAGTCTACGGGGAGGCGAGAGAGACCAGGCTTGATGCTAGACAAAAATAACTGCTGAGTATGAAGAGAGCGCCCAGGAACTGTTTGCTAGTGGCTACAGCTTAGTAAGGTGTAAATCAAATAGTTGAAAGGCGCGCGCACACACCCGAAGAACATGAAAGATCTCCACTGCACTCCCAGGGCTTAAGAAAACCGCCCTGAAGCCGGTGTGAAGGCCTCGGAAGATACTTTCTGTGAAAGATTTGGTACCTTACTACGTCTCAAGTCCTTCTCCCACTTCCGAGGAGGCCTAAGGAGCGGCCCCTTAGGTTCGCTCATCCCCACTCTCCTCTCGCTCGAGCTGCACTGCTGTTCCCCGCCGCACCACGCGCTTCCACGCACGGGTTACACAACGCGGGCTCCCGGCCAGCCTTCCCCAGCTCCCCAGATCCTCCCCAGGCTCCCCGACACCAAACCTTCTATTTCTCGCTCTCTCGGCTCCGAGAAGGCAGAGGCAGCTATGCCGCCATGTTCGCCGGACGCTAGGCCCGGCCACCCGGCAAGCGCGACCGGGGCGTGGGGACGCAGGGCCGCGGCTAGGAAAAGGATACACATTGAGACGTTGCCCCATTTCCTGGATGAGGTTGGCCGCCTGCTGGCGGTACGAGAGCTCTTTATCCGCCTCCACTCCGCAGCGGCGGCTTGGTGTATTCTCCAGCTGTTCTCGAGTAAAGAACCAGCGAGAAGAAGCTCCACGGCCCGACGCCATGACACTTCCTCCTCCGCCCGCACCCTCAGCCCGGCCCCTTCCTCGCCCGCCTCGCGGACTCCGCGCCAAGGCCGTGCGGCCCCGCCCCACTGCGCTTGCCGTAGGCTGCACCACTCCCCTTCCGGACCTGTCGCTGTCCGTGCGCATGCGTGGGAGACTGTTTTTTGCCGACTCGCGCTTGTCTTTTGCTTTCTCTTTCCGGTCTCCCACCTCGTTCTGGCTCGCGGGACCACAATGCTCCGCGCCTCTTGTCATTGGTAAGGCGCCGAAGGTAGGGGTCAATTGGAAGGAAGAGGTAGGCGCGGTGCATGCTGGGCTGGGGAGGGGAGTGGATAGGAAGGGTAGGGCGGAGATCGGATGTCATGCGACGGCGCAGTTGCGCTTGGGCGTGTGCTCCTAATTCTCAGTGTTCTTTTTTTTAGGAATGCTAGTCTTCAGGTGTCTTAAACAGAAAAACCGCTTTTGGTCAGGGCCTCACACCACAGCCTCCATTTGCCTAACGGCTGTGTGTGTGTGTGATTCCTGTGCCCACGAACGGCCTCAGTCTGGAGGGCGGCGGCTCTGGGAAGGAGCTAGCTGCGAAAGACTACATAGAAATAACGTCATTTATTATAATAATGGTCGACAGTTGGGTGGCCGGTATGTGTATCAGGAATGGATATTGGAGGTGTGCACGTTTTTTGTTTTGTTTTGAGACAGGATCTCCCTGTAACTCCACCTGTCGTGTAACTGGCTTTGTAGGATCTTATCGAGATCCGCGTGCCCCCCGCTTAAAGAATGCTGATGTTAAAGGCTTGCCTCGCTATGCCTTGCCCTTGGTGTGCACTTTTAAAACGTTACTTTAATTCAGTCAGAAATCATGCGGGCGTTGAGTTTATTCATTTAGATTTTTTTCTTCTGAAACGCGGTGCTGTGTATCCCAGACTGGCCCTGAATTCACTGTGTGGCTGAGGATGACCTTGAACTCCTGCAACTCTTCCCTCCATCTCTCAAGTGTTGGGATTACAGATATGAGGCACTTTTATGCAGTTAGTAACTGGAGAACCTGAATTTCTGAAGTAGGTTTTCCATCCAAATTGGGTATGTGATTTTTATACCACTGTGTGGTTTGTGTGGCTTGGAGGTGGGAAATGTTGGAGAGAGATAGGCAGACTTTTTTTTGAGATAGTGTCATGTACTAAAATGTCATGTGGTTCAGCATCTGATTGAAGGATATGACCTTGAACTCCAGGCTGCCTATGCTTCCATCTATAGAGGACATGGATTACACATCAGTGTGGCCACGTCTAAGTTGATGGAAGTGCTGGAGATGCACCCAGGGCCTCAGGCACTCTACCTGAGAAACCAAGTTAAAAAATTCTTTAGAATTTGATAAAGTAACATCTAAGATATCTTTTGATTTATTCCATTCAGATAGTTATCTGTCTCTGAGTCGATACCTATTGTATATTACCAAATTTGTTAAAAAATTTGAACTATTTGAAGAAGACTGCAGAATAGCATAGTCTATCTTTTAAAAGACAAGTGCTGGTGATGGCTCACCAGTTAAGGACGCTTGCTGCCAAGCTTAACAACTGAGTTAACCACCATATGGTGGAAGGACAGACTGAGGGTGCAGTTGTGCTCTGACCTCCACATGTGTGCTAAAGTGTGGGCCCTCACACACACACACTTATGCTCTCTGCGTGAGTTCATGATGGTGCATTCCTTTGATTCTAGCACGTGGGAAGCAGAGGCAGGTGGATTTCTGTGAGATTGAGGCCATCCAGGCCTACATGATGAGTTCCAGGCTAGCTGGTTCTACAGGGAGACCCTGTGTCAAAAAACAAACAAAAAGTGCCTCCAATACCCACTGCTAATAATGTAAAAGAAAAGAAAGAAAGAAAAATGGAGATAGAGGAGAGCTTCCCCAACTTAATGAAGAACATTTATAGAAGACTACTGCTAACATAATGTTTGATGGTAAGAAAGAGGGTTTCCATCAAAGACAAAGACATCCAGAACAAAACAAGGCTGTGCCCTCTGCTGACTGTTTTCAACATTGTACAGGGTGTTTTAGGTAATACAATAAGAAAGGAAATAGAATGTAGATTGGGAAGGAGGAAATAGATCTGTCTATTCATAGATGATATATTTGTGTAGAATATCCAAAGACATAAACCCTCTTGGAACTACTAAGAAATAGTAACAAGATTTTAGAATGAAAGGTTAATGTACGAAAAGCAATTGCTTTCCTGTATATTTAGCAAAAAAATAATTGAATTTTGAAATTAAAGGCATTATACTGTTTACAATCACCCCCCCCCTCCCCACCGAGTAATACTTAAGGTTTGAGTCTTTACTTCCTCTCCCCTGCAAGGGAGCTGTGAACTCTTTTCAAACACTCCTTTCCTTTGGGATTTCTGATGCTCTCCTTTTCTCTTTTTGAACTGGAGTCTAGTTTTCCTTATTCTGACACCTTCACTGGTTCACACAGTCAGTTTCTAGTCCTCCCTTTCATGTTGAAGTCTGGAAAGGATAATTTTCTTGTGAGGTCTTTCTAGATTCTTGTGTGAGCACTATTGTGCTATCATCAGTCAAATTGGCACTAAGGCTATTCTCTTCAACCTTGTTCTGAATCATGTGTTGAATATTTGCTTTCACTAGATAATATCCTTGGCGTGGATGTTGACCAATTGGTTTATGCATTCCTGTAAAGCATTTGTTCTGAATTGAATTGTGTCTCTCTCAAAATTCATATGTTGAGTCTATACCCTAGAATGGAACTGTATTTGGAAAGAGTTGTTTAAAGAGATAATTGTGAGGTAATGGGATGAGCTCTCATTCAATATCACTGATATCCTTAAGAATGGAAGATTATGATTTTGATGACAAGACAGAAGATGATGTTCATCTATAAGACAAAGATAGAGCCCCCAGAAGAAACCAACCCTGTTGATACCTGAATTTTAGACTTGCCTGATGAATTATGAGAAAATATTTTCTATTGTTCAGGCCGTTTGGCCCAAACTGGCTGGCTGAATTAAAAAAAAAATAGTAGATTGACCTGTTTGTAGTCTCTAAGAAACACCTCAGTGGTAAAGACATCCACATATTAAAAATCAAAGGATGGAAAACAATCTATGAAGGGATTAGAGACTGAAAGCAAGTTCTCATAACTGTTCTGATATCTGATAAAGTTTGTTGTGGTAGCCCTGGCAAACTAATACAGCATTCCTTGTGGGATGGCTAGAACGGAAACCATTGTGACAGGTTATCAACTGTGTAATGAATATTCAAGTTGTTATAAGTAGTCAAGAATTTATAAGGCTTAACCATTTGGATTATCCTCAGAACTATGGATTCCCAGCATGAGCTAGGATTTATTTCTAGATTATTTCTTTCCTTATTTTAGAAAGATAGAGTTTTTAAAATTAGTCTTTATATTCAGTAAATGTGTATGGAGATAGTCCTATGGTCTAGGAAATTAAAATTTCATAATCTCCCGCTTTAACCTACTTATGTCTCAAAAACATTAATATTCAAATACTCCACAGCTAAACTCGGAATCCTTGCCATGAGACCTAGTTTTCTCTGAGTCTCTTGTAGTCAGTGGAGCTCATATTCACTTTCAGATTTGCAAGTCAGAAAGTGGGGTCATCGTTGATGTCTCTTGTTTTCACCTCCCATGTCTAACCCTTCACTCACGCCTTTTGGCTGGCTTTCCTAATCTCTGTGCTCTGGATGTGTCTTTCTAACCACCAGCACTTGATTTGCACCATCCCACTTAGGCTTTCCTAGAACCCATTAGATTTTGCAGCTAAGCCACAGTATTTTTTCAAAATTCAGCATGCCATAGTACAGCATGTGTTGAACTCAGAGGACAGCTTTCCAGATTCAGTTCTCTCTTTCCACCATGTGCATCCTAGGGTTCGAGCTCAGGTAGTCAGGCTTAGTGACAGGTAGCTTTATGGACAGAGACGTCTCATTGTTCCTTCAGGCTTTATGATACACAAAATTCTAAAACTGACCTCTGGCTTTACATGATCTTGCCACTGTGCGAAGTGTCTCCCTTCCTCACTCTGTTCCCAGTGGTCTTTCCTGCTACAAGTCTTTAATTTATGTAATTCTCTTAAATTTCAAAAATAACTTATGAGACAATATAAAAATCTAAATGCTCACTCTGACCTACTGAGCAGTTCAACATTTGGCTTCATCTCTTTCTACTCTTATTGTTCTCATTCTCCAGCCACACATTCTTCCTGACCTTTGCACTATTCCCAGGCAGGAAAGCTCTTCTCTGGCTAATCTCTATGTTATTTAAATCTCAAAACCCTTTTTAAAGATGTGTTCTCTGGTTCTGAATATTTTACCCATCCCTATATATCTCCTAGTCACTCATAGTACATTTCACTGTTTTATTGTCTTTATAGTATTTAGCAGTAAAGAGAAATTGTTATCTTTCCTCCTATCTATCTGCCAGTCTCTTTCCTTCCTCAATTTTTTTCACTTTCCAAATTGTAGAAAAGGAATTTCATCTTTTTTTTAAAAAAATCTTTTTCACTTCATGAGCCTAGAGCATTCCTGCAGTCATACCGCAGAGAAGACAGTGTGAAGATGAACATGCCCATTTACTGTGTTACTGGAAGTTTAGGGGAGTTCCACTCAGGGTGCCAGTGTTACTGGGGAAATTGGGGTCCTCTCTCAGATTCTTAGACTGGTTAATAAAAGAAATTAAGAGTAGATTCAGAAGAAAGCTCAAGCACAATTTTATTAGAATTTAAAATAAAAATCTTAGGGCAGGCGAACTGTAAATCTTGGCACCTGTTCAGAGGAGGAAGATGGAAAAGAGGAATCAATCGAGGAAGCCATGATGTCTGTGAGCAGCCCCATTGCTGAAGTAGGGAGGAGAATAACGTAGAAAAGTAGCGAGAAATGCCACAGTGTCTGTAGAAGAATGCCCAGGCTCTGACAGGTATTCAGAAGAAGGGAAGACAAGAGGGAAAAGGGAAAGTTAGCGTTCTTCTTAGACTTGGAAAAGCAGACTGCCTTTACGAACCCAGAGGCTGGTGATTCTGGGAAGAAGTGATTTTATTAAGGGATAATAATGTCTGTGCTGGACAGCTTTAGTTGTCAAGTGGACACACCTGGGTTGAGGGAGTCTCTGTTGGGGAATTGCCTCCATTGGACTGGTCTGTGGCCATGTCTGTGAGGCATTTTCTTGATGGTGAGTGATGTGGAAGGGCCCAGCCCACTGTAGGCAGTGCTGCCCCTGGATAGGTTGCTTTATATTGTATAAGAAAGCAGATTAAGTTTGGACTAGGAGAGCAAGCCAGGAAGCAGAATTCCTCCGTGGCCTGTGCTTCAGCTTCTGCCTCCAGGTTCCTTTCTTGAGTTCCTGCCTTAGGCTCCCTCAGTGATGAACTGTGACCTGGGAGATAGATGTAAGCCAAATAAAGCCTTTCCTCCCTAAGTTGGTATTGGTCAGAGTATTTGTCACAGCAATAGAGAAGCTAACTAGAACATTCTTCCATTTTTTAGCATGGCTTAAGATGAGTCTAGTTTTCTGAGTGGTATGGTCCCTTAGTCAGGCAAATGACCATCCCAACTTGAATATTAGGTCTCTACCCTACTTGTGATGCTGGACTGAAATCTCTGACACTAAGCCAAAGCAAACTCTTTCTCAAGTTGTATCACATATTTGATCACTATGCTGGTTAGTTTTTTGTCAGCTTGACACAAAGTAGAATCATCTGGGAAGAGGAAACCTTGAAGAATTTCCTCCATTGGATTGACCTGTGGGCATGTCTGTGAGGCATATTCTTAAATGCTGATTGATGTGGGTGGGCCCTGTGGGTGGTGCCATCTTTAGGCAAGTGGTCCTGGGCTATATAAAAATGGTAGCTAAGCAGGCCAGTAAGCAGCTGTCCTTGGTCTCTGTGTCAGTTTCTGCCTCTAGGTTTTCTGCCTTGACTTTCCTCAGTGATGGGCTGTAAGCTACAATATGAAATAAGCCCCCCAACTTGGTTTTGGTCAGTGTTTTAATCACAACAGTAGAAAGCAAACTAAAGCAATCACAGTACTGCAAAGTAGTAAAAGAAATTTGGTACCAGAGAAGCATAGTTGTTGCTCCGACTTACCTAACCATGCAGTTAAGAAGCTTTTGGAAATAAATTGCAGGAGGGATGTAGAGAAACCAACTATAGAACCTCTGGGTTGATGCAGGCAAAGCTTCTGGTAGAAAACCAGTGAGAATGTGGACAGTCAGCACATGGACCTTCAGATGGAAACAAGGACTCTATTGGGAATTGGACTAGAGGCTATTTGTTGCATTGCCTACATTCTGTTCCTGCCCTAAGACTCTGGGTTCACTGAGACTGAGTTCACTGATAATAGACCAGTTAATATGGGGTAGGACATTTCAAGGCAGCCCATTCAGGTTGTGATGTGGTTGGTGTTGACTGCTTTTTCATTAGTTTTATAGTGAGAATTGGGGAGCCAAAAGCAGAGAAGAAAGATTTGAAAATTGCAGTTTGGTCAGAAAAAGAGCATGTTCCAAGTTGATGGTGAAGAAAGCCTGGTGTCTGAAGATATTAGTGACTTTGGAAAGAAGCCAGGAGGACTTGGGATGGAGCTCAATTATCAAATGGGTCATCTAGCATATATAAAGTTCTGATTTCTATTCTTAGCCTGCATAAAAACTGCATAGTGGCACAGGCCTGCAATCCCAGTATTTGGGGAGTGGAGGCAAGAAGATCAGAAGTCAAGTGACATCCTTAGGTGCCTAAAGAGTTCAGGGTCAGCCTAGGCTACATTAAACTGTCTAAAAAAAGAAAAAATCCAAGTACCTTGTACCAGGACAATAGAAAAGATGCCCTGAGACCATCCCTGGAATCAATCACATTCTTTATAGCCACAGGGATATAGAAGTACAAACTAATTGGAAAGTCTTTCCCTTGAGAATCTTGAATAGAGAAAGCCCCTGGGGTACCCTGTTGACACAAAGCTTCCTAAGAAGTTGTTCCCTGGAATTCATTTGGCTGTGTTCCTCTGTACTGAGGCTGTTGCACTAACTGAGGTTAAAGGGGCACAGCTACTGTTCAAGCAGGTAGTGGACCCTGTTGTTGGGGGTCCCAGCACTCAGGGCCAGTCCAAGGGGGACCTAAGGGTCTCTGCTGTAGGGGAGGGGGCGAGTAGGCGCAGAGTCAACACACAGACCCTGGGAGTTGAGCGGAAAGCCAGCAGTGATGGTCTGCTGCAAACTCATTTATTCAAGAAAGAGCAGAGTGTCTTATAGGTCTTGTTAGCCAATAGCCTTATGGGGTGGGGTCCTGACCACAGCCAATTGCAGTTTGTTCCCAGGTGGATTAGGTTCTCTCCAGGTGCTGGGCAGAAACTGGCTTCACAACCAACCAGTGTGGAGCACCACACCCAGGAGAGCCACCCCTCCATTCCTCTAGGCAGGTGGCCTAGCTAGGCCCACCCTGCATTATGCCCAATATCCTGTTACTGTTTACATAACACTGAATTTTCAGGCATGCAAAATGAAAGAGTTTCTAACAGATTTCAAAGGAAGGCATGGGAAGCCAGGCAGTGTGTGACAGGCATAGAGTACTTGCAGGCAGCTCCCCAGGGGGCAGTGCATGAAGCAGTGAGGGTGAAGCCTGGGATGCAGTGGAGACCCCAGGATGTTGGAGATGCCAGGAAGGAGAGATGTCTGCTAAGGCAACCTTCAGGCAATGAATGGAGCCAGCCTAAGACAGGCCAGGTGGGCTGCAAATGCAAGTTCATAGGGGCTGGGCTGTCCAAGCCTGTTGGAGCTCACATGGAAGCACTATGAGCTCTGGATGCTGGACATGGAACTACAGGATTTAATATTTGTCTTGCTTTGGGAAGATCCTTCATTGACTCTTCACTTTTAGAATGATAATGCTTACTCTTTGACATACCTTGGGACTATGTAACTTGATATCTCTGGAGCACATAGAGTAGAATTTATCCTGTGTCTTAGGGTAAACTTTGAACTTGGGCTTTTGAACATTGATGGAATTTTAAAATGCTCTAGGGGCTCTCTGAGGTGGACTAAATACATTTTGCATTATGAAATAGACATGAGTGTTTTGGGGGATGTAATCTTGTGTTGTGTGTGTGTGTGTGTGTGTGTGAGAGTAAGAGAGAGAGAGAGAGAGAGAGAGAGAGAGAGAGAGAGAGAGAGAGAGAGTAGCCCCAGCTGACCTGGACTCATCTTATAGACCAGGCTGACCTTGAACTCACAGAGATTTGTGTGTCTCCGCCTCCTGAGTGCTGGGATTAAAGGTGTGCACCACCACACCTGTTGGAATCTTTTGGTTTTAAGGAGATAAGTTTGGGTGTCAGGTTGAGGGGCGATGAATTTGTGATGGTTAATCTAAATTGTTCACTTAATTGGACTGGGAATCATCTAGGAGATTTGTAAAGCACCCTTCTGGGTGTGTCTTTGAAGACCTTTCCATTGACTAAGAGACAATGACCTTCCTAGAATGAGTGGCACTATGCCATAGAATGGGTCTCAGAAAAAGAATGGAGGGGCTAGAGAAGAGGCCCAAGGGTCAAGAGCACTGACTGCTCTTCCAGAGGACCTGAGTTTGGTTCCCAACAATTGTCTGTAACCCTAGTTCAAGGGGTTACAGAATCCAGTGCTCTCTTCTGATCTCCTCGGGTATTACACAACACAGGTGCACTTACATATGTGCAGGCAATTATGTGTATTCTCATACACATAAAATTAAAATGGAAAGAAAAAGAGAAAGGAGAAAGTCCCCTACTTCAGTGTGCCTGTCCCCCTTCTTCAGCTGCTCTGCTCTTCCATGCTGCTTTCTTTACCAGCATAATGGATTGACACTTCCCTTAAGCTTTTTAAAAAATGTGTTCCTTTTGGTCATAGTGAAGCAAAACTAACTAATAAAAATATTATGTGCACAGTGCTCAGAGAGGAAAATTTGAAAAGTAGTAGACATTCTTCCAAAGATTTGGGGAAGGAAAAAGCAGATAACATACGCTTCCTGTTGTTGCTTTGTTCAACTTCAGTTTTCTTTTTAGACAGATTGGAGTAGTAAGTAGATTGGTGGTTGGGCAAAATTCTCAAAAGCAAATGAGAGCGGGTAGGAAGCGGTGAAGTAGCGCAGCCCAGAAGGTGAGATAACAGGATTGGAACAGATTAGTATTACTTAGAGCTCTTTTTTCTCTGTGAAGAGCCAACGGAAGTTACATGTCAATAATGGACTTGATTTCCTAGATCAAAGGAAAGGAAGAGCATGATTGAGGCCACAGTCAAGAGTGTAGTGTGGAAAGATTATGTGATTTAGCTAGAGGCATATGATTTCCAGCTTCTCAGACTCTCCTCCCTGGCCCATCCTAGTTCAAAGTCCTTTTGCAGCAACTCAGGTGGAACCATAAATAAAGAGTCTAGAAAAGTATTGTGGTATTATCCACTCTCCATTGCTGGTTTTGTATATCCCGCTCTGGCAAAACTCAGTTTATTGACTGAAACTTTTCTTTACAATGAGTAACTGTCATCCATTCTGAAGTCACACTGTATATCCATAATTTTTCCTTCCTGTCATCTTCTAAAGTTTAATTTAAAGTGTCTATGCATTCTCCTACCCTCAACCCACCTTTTAACCTCTGTGGAGATTTGCCAAACTGTTGAACAGCAAAATGAAATATTTTCACTGAAACTTATTTGAGCTTCATGGTAGATTGCTCAGCAATTATTTGTCTTGCTTTCTTAAGTGGGTTGTAAGACCTTTGAAATTGTAAATGTCCTATGTCTACTTCACATGGGCAGAAACATTCCCTGTGAACTTTTGGGCTAGTGGGAAGGGTTAGAAGGAGGGGATTTATTTGAGTACAATTCCTATATCTTTGATCAAAATGGAGAACCTACCTGAACCTTCTAGAATAAATCTGGTGCCGTTTTTTCCCTCTATATAAATTATTAATGATATATTAATTTTTAATCTTCCAAATTAAATAATTTTGAATTGCATATGAAATAATATCTTGTGAGTCATTTTTGTTATGAATAAAAGTATTTGGGGATAGTCCTTTTGTGTGTGAAAGAGTCTCAGGTAGCCCATGCTGGCCTCAAACTTGCTATGTAGCTGAGGATGACCTTGATTTCCTGATTCTCCTGTTTCCACCTCTCAAGGGGGGTATTCTGTTTTTTTGGTAACATTTTTGATTGATTGATTGATTGATTGATTGAGACAGGGTCTCCCTATAGCCCCAGCTGGCCTGGAACTTGAGTAGACTGGCCTCAGTCTCACAGAATTTGCCTGTTTCTACCTCCTGAGTGCTGTAATTAAAGGTGTGCACCATAGTGCCTGGTTTGGATAACATAATTTAAAATAGGATTTTAGTGATCTATATGTAATGCATGTTCAACCGTAGATGTGAATGAAAGTTTGTTCTTGTAGTGAATTCAGTCATTCAAATAGTTTTCTTTCAAGGCCCAAAAATGCCAGGGCATTGCCAGCTGTGAGTTTATCCTAGAGAGAGAGAGAGAGAGAGAGAACTGTATTGAGTATCTTCATTGATTCTTTACATTTATTTATTTGTTTTGTGTGTGTGTAGGGTAGAGGACAACTTCTGGCAGTCAGTTCTCTCTTTCCACCATTTGGTTCTAGAAATCAAACTCAGGTTGCCAGCACATACTTTTACATGCTGAACCATCTCACTGGCCCTTCATCAATTTTTAAAAAAATAGTTTCCCAATGTGAGAGAAAAATATAAAAATATTAGTGAATCTCTTACCAAAAATAATTTTGACCCATGTTTCCTTAACCTCATGTGAAACCTAAATCTGAAACTTAATTATGGGTTGGAAGAAACTTTTCTTCTTTGTTTTAGTTAAAATTTTTACCATTATGTGTAGGAGTGTTTTGCTTGCATGTAAGTGCACCACAAGCATGCAGTGTCCATGGAGGCCAAAAGAAGGTGTTAGATCACTTGGAACTGGGGTGAGGGATGGTTGTTAGCCATCTTGTTGGCGCTGGGAACTGAACCAGGGTTCTCTGCCAGTGTTCTTGACCATTGAGCTATCTCTCCAGCCCTTTAGTTAGGGTCTCACTAAGTAGTCCTGGTAGGTCTGTAACTCTATGTAGAGCAGCCTACCCTCAAACTCATAAAGATCTGCATGCCTCTGCCTCCTGATTGCTGGGAATAAAGGCATGAGCCACCATACCCTGAACTATAATGGGAAGCACTCTCTAGGGCAGTGCCTCTCTTTGGAAGTTTTAATGCATTCTTCAAGTCTCTCTCTGTGTGTGTGTGTGTGTGTGTGTGTGTGTACATATGTGTATTTGCAGGTTCAGTTCACTTGTGGGTGCCTTTGGAGGGTAGAGGACAATCTCAGGTGTTGCTCCTCAGATGCTGTTTACTTTCTGTTTTTGAGATAGGGTCTCTCCTAGGCCTGAGGCTGGCCAGCCTTGTATTATTATGGTACATGTCTTTATGGTTTTCTGTCTTGGATTTCTAAATTTAATTTAATTATATGAGGCTCATTTAAAATTTTAAAACTTATTGTTTTAGTAGTCTAGCTATTTCAGAAGACAGTCATTGTAGGAATGTGAAGTACAACAACCCCTCTGTTCTTTGTTGTCTCATGGCTAGGTGTGAGAATAATACTCAGGAAGAACTATGAAGTTCAAAGCATGTACCTTTGTTTCTTCATCAAAATCTCCCATGGACTCTATCAACTTCCCAGGTTCCTGTTCACCTAGTGGAAATGGGTAATCAGTTCCCAGAATGACTTTATCCTAAAAGAAGAAAAAAATTGTTTTTAGATGTGTAGAACATTAAAGAGCCTTCTATATACTTTATTTGTGTATTTACAATAGTGTAATAAAAACCAAGAAATTTCTTCCTAATTTAATAGAAACAGAATTGGTTTAAAATTTTAAAGATTTAAAGGTTCAGTTTTATTTTGCTATGTTTTTTTCCCAGCAGGTGTCACCATTAGGTCTTATAAAATTGCAAATCAACTTCCAGCCTTGCTTCTGTTTTTTTTCTGTTGATACTGTTTTGTTTTGGCTGTACAACATTTGGTGTCATTCTTCAGGTGTTATTTACCTTATTTTTTGAAACAGGGTCTCTCATTGGCCTTGAATTCTCTGAATAGTCTCGGCTGGCTGGTCATTGAGACCCAGGAATTTACCTGTCTCCACCTCCCTGGCTCTTGGATTACAGGTATGCACCAACAAACATGTTTTTAAATTATTTATTTTAATTTATTTTTATTTTATGTTTGAGTGTCATGCCTGCATATCAGTGAGTATACCCTCCAATGCCTGTGGAGGTCAGAAGAGGATGTTGGATCCCTTGGAACTGGGATTATGGATTGTTGTTAGCTGCAGTGTGGGTCCTGGAAATTGAACTCAGGTTTTCTGTAAGAATAGCTGGTACTCTTAATCGCTGAGTCATCTCTTCAGCCTCCATACCTGGCTTTTTTATGTGAGTTCTAGGGGCTGGATTCAGTGCCTTGTGGTTATGTGGCGAGCACTTTACCAACTGACCTATCATCTCAGGCTTTTTTGTTTTCTATGGGTTTTGTTTGTTTGTTTGAGACAGGCTACATGGAACTATATAGCCCTGGTGTGGAACTTACTGTCTAGACAAAGCTGGCCTCAAAGTCCCAGAGTTCTGCCTGCCTCTGCCTCCCAAGAGCTGGGATTAAAGGCTCCAGCTCATTTTCTTTTCTTAATAACTGAAATACAGAATCCTGAAATATAATAGGCATGTATTTGATAAAAAATAATTGATAGATTCAGATAAAATTAAGGATTCCAGCCTTCCTTGTAGTGACACATCACAATTTATCCTGCAGTTTTTTGAAAACAGAGTGGGAAAGAGAAGTTTTGGCTTGAGTGGTAGTCTAACTCCTCCTGCCTTTGTAAATTTCTCTTGAGTTTTCCCAAATCAAGTATGGCATCTTTTTTTTAAAAAAGATTTATTTTTATTTGATGTGTATGAGTGTCTATCTACATGTATATATGTGTACCTGGTTACTGCAGAGGACAGAAAAGGATATTGGATCCCTTGGAACTGGAGTTACAGGTGATTGTGACCATGTGGGTGCTGGGAACAAAACCTGGTCACCTGCAAGAGCAGCCAATGTTCTTAACCCCTGAGCCACTTCTCTAGCCTCAAAGTATGGCAACATATTTTCTGCTAGAGCTCTAAATGAGTTATTGTATATTCTAGTTATATTGGACTTTTTTTATAGTATGCTGACTTTCATGAATTGAATGTCCTGTATAAGCATTTTTTAGAATTAATTTTATTTTTATTTATGTGTATGTGTGTATGTATCTGTGTGTTTTGTGTCTGTGTGAGTATATGTAGTGTGTGTGGAGCGGGGTACTGGCAAAGACCAGAGGAAGGCATTAGATTTCATTGGAGCTGGAGTTACAGGCAGTTGTGAGCTGCTTGATGTAGGTGCTAGAAACAAAATTCAGCTTCTCTAGAAGAGCAGTAAGTGCTCTTAACCACCGAGATATCTCTCTAGCCCTGTTAAACTCCAGTTTTTATTAATTCATAAATGTGGTATATAATTTTTAATTGTATAGAATTTCAAAGCAATAGAAATGTTGCAAGAAATTTAAGGATCTGCCATATAACCTTCATCCAAGTTAAATAATTGTTTATATTTTGCCACCTTGCCTTATTATTTTCAATAATATTTATGTACATATATATACATACACACATATGGATATATATCTGACATCATAGTAAGAGACAGCATGACCTATTACTCCTAAATAAATTAATTTTTATTCCCTAAAAACAGGACATTTCTTTTTTCATCTGCTTTTTTTTTCTTTTAAAATTATTGATTGATTAATTGATTGATTGTGTTTGCATCTGTGTGTGTGTAGAGAGCAGTATGTGGAGGTCAGAGGAGAAATTGTGGGAATCTCTTCCAGTGATCAAATTCAGTTGTCAGGCATCAGACTTGGCAGCAAATACCTTTACCTGCTTACCCCTTTTGACAGCCTTTTTTTTTGGAAATGGTCTCATCAGGTAACCCTGCTTGACTTGGAATTTGCTGTGTAAACCAGAGTTGGCCTTGAACTCACAGAGATTTGTCTGCCTCTGCCTCCTGAGTGCTGGGATTAAAGTCATATGCCACTGTGTCTAGACTGTTCCAATTTTTTTAACTTGGAACCTGTTGGCCAGTCTGTTTTCTTCTACCCATCCCTCTCAGCCTTTGCTAGCTGTTGTTTTGTGCTCTACTTGTATGAAGCTGACTTCTGCAGATCAGATTCCACATGGATCATGTTCGATCATATAGCATTTCTCTTTTGGACCCGGCTTCATTTCATTAATGTTCTACAGGTCTGTTTGGTTAGGTGGTTAGGTAGTTTGAATAAGAAAGTCCCACATAGGCTCTAAGTATTTAGACATTTTGTCCCCAGTTGGTGGCACTGTTTTGGAAGGTCTTAGAAGGTGTGGTGATGCTGGAGGAAGCACGTCACTGGGGGTTGGCTTAGAGAGTTCTTAAGCCTTAGTACATCTCCAGTTGCTCTTCTTCCTGTGCCTGATTGCTTCGATGCTGGGTGTACTATAGCCACCTCTGCCACCATGCCTCCCCACCATAATGGACTCTTGCCCCTTTGGAACCATAAGCTAAATAAACTCTTCCTTTTTATAAGTTCCTTTGGTTAGTGTTTCTATCACAGAAACAGAAAGTGACCAATAGAGGTGGGGATGTATATACCTCTCCACATGTGGAAGCCAGAGGAGGATGCCTGGTGTCCCTGTTCTATCACCCACCTTATTCCTTCGAGATAGGGAATCTCATGAAGCCTGGAGCTAGGCTGGTAGATAACAAGTCCAAAGTCCTAGGGATCTTCCTGTTTTCGTCCCCTACAGCCTGCCTAGCTTTATACATGGATTATTGGGATTTGAGATCAGGTCCTCATGTTTGCATAGTAAGTGCTCTTACCCATTGAGCCGTATCTCCTGCTATCTGTGTTATATAATCCAAATGAACTATACCTCAATGCAATAATAAAGGCTATGCAGAACCACTGCTACGTTGTATTGAATGGGGAAAGTAGAAATTTTTTTTCTTTAAGATCTGAAACTTCCACCACTTACAATCAACATAGTACTGAAAGTTCTATCCATAGCAATTAGGCAAGAGAAAAAAAAATAAAGGGAAATTCAGATTAGAAAAGAGGAAATGGCACTCTCCCTGTTTGTAGATGATACAGTTACATGTACAAGAACCTCTACAGACTCATCCACAACTCTTTAGAATTAACTAAAGAATTCAGTGAAGTTGCAGGATACAGAAGGACTCAGTACCATATCTACATGTCTGTAGTAAACTACCTGAAAAAGAAATCAAGAAAGGAATCCCACTTATAATAGTTAAAAAATACTAAACCTAGGAATAAATTTAATCAAGGAGGTGAAAGATCTCTACAGTGGAAACTATGTTGATGAAAGAAATCAAAGACAAGTAAATGGAAACTCCATGATATTGGCCTGCAAGTAAGTATACAGGTAGATAGAAGATTCCAAAGCCTAAAAATAAACCCACATGTTACAGTCATTGATTTTTGAACAAAAGTAGTCAATATATCCACACTGGAGATAGGACAGTCTCTTGTGTAGCAGTTTCCTCTGAACTGAAACATTCTGTCCCAGAGGGAAGCTAGTTGAGACTCAGAAAGTTCAAGAGGGAGACTTGTTAAGACTCAGTAAGTAAACAACTCACAAGTGTTAGAAAGTTTCTGAAATTTGTCGGATTCAGAAGGTTCCTCCCTCCCTAAGGTTATATAAACCATGAGAATTGTTGAGGAGGGAAAACTCTTTGACCAGTTAAATTGCCTGCAAGTTATGCAGAGAGCTCCAGGGTTCCTTTTTCATGAGTTGTCATCCATGCTATAGTGGGCGTTCAGTGATGCAGTTATCTTTGAGTCATTCATGTTCTTGTAAGGAACCTCTCACCCATACTTCTGTCAGCAACCCAAATAAATTAATTGGTTCACCAAGTTTGACTTTGGTGGTATCCTTACTTTGGTCTATCATTGGTTCCCTATCTGGGTTCCCTATCTTCCTAGGAATAGTGTCACACAACAACTCTTTAGCAAATTTTTGTGACCATATATTTTCATTCAAAAACAGTGAAATGTTTTCATTTCCACCATCATGGATGGAACAGGAAATAATTATATTAACTGAAACAAGCCAGTCACAGAAGAGTATCATATAATTTCACTAATATGTTGTATATAAAATAGTTGAGCTCATAGTTGACAGTAGAGTGTTGATTACCAGAGATGACAGGATTGAGAGAGAGAGAAGAGAGAAAGAGAATTAGTAAGAGTAAGGAGCTCTGATGTATGCAGGGTGGATTGGTGTATGCCTGTGATACCTGCCTTGAGAGGCTAAGGCAGGAGGATCATGAGTTCAAGGTCAGCCTGGACTATATAGTGAGTTTTAGCCAGCCTGGGCTACAGAGCAATATCTTGGTTCCAAAAAAACTTAACAAATCAACCGAACAAAAAGCCCCCAAAGATCTTGCATACTATTACATAGTAGGATGACTATTCAGAATACTAATGTATTGTATGTTTCCTTTTAAAAATTGATTTATTTTTATTATATGTGTATGAGTGTTATGCATGCCTGTGTATAAGTGTACCTGTGTCATGCAATGCCCGTGAAGGACAGACGACGGTTTCAGATGCCCTGAAACTGGAGTTACGGGATGGTTGTTAGCCACTACATGGTGCTTGGATTTGAACCCTGGTTTTCTTCAAGAACAGCCAGTGCTATTAACCTCTGAGCCATCTCTCCAGCCCCCCTAATGTACTGTATATTTCAAAAAGCATAAAGAGATGATTAAAATTTTTTTTTGTCTTTTTGAAACAGGGTCTCCTTGCAGCTCCTGCTGACCTGGGACTCACAATGTAGACCAGGCTAGCCTTGATCTCACAGAGATTCACCTGCCTCTGCCTCTCAAGTGGTGGGACTAAAGACATGCACCACCACACCCCACCTATTTAATTTTATGTGTATGGGTGTTTTGTCTATGTATATGTAAATGTACCTGTTTCATGCAATTCCTGAGGATGTCAGAAGAGGGCTTTGGATTCCTTGGAACTGAGCTTACTGATAGTTGTTAGCCACCATGTGGATACTAGGAACAGAATCTGGGTCCTCTGCAAGAGCAGCCAGTGCTCTTAACTGCTGATCCATCTCTTCAGTCCCAAAGAGATGATTTTTTAATGTTTCACCATCAAGAATAGATATGTTTACCTTGATCACTGTACCATTTACATCAAAACAACACATGATGCCTCATATCTACCATTACTATATTTTTATGTGTCTGATCAAAATCAATTTAAACTTAAAAAATACTTGACACCACCATAGTAGTGTTTGCATCCAATTTACAATATTGAATAGGAACTCTGATTGGATTTGTATGACATTTTTGCCATTATGAATTAGAAATTTTTGGATAATGTTAGTCATTCTTCATTGCTGTGACTAAATATCTGAAGAAAATAGCCTAAAAGGAGAAAAGATTTATACAAATTTCAGATGTTTCAGTCCATGGTTGACTGGTTCCATTCCTTTTATGTGATAGTGAGAACACAGCTGCTCACTTCAAGGTGGCCAGCAAAAGTAGAGGGAGAGGAGCTGGGGAGAGGGGAAGGAGCCCCAGAGGACAACGAGGAATCAGAGTCAGAGGCAAAGGCCAGAGGCCAGACACCAGAAACAAGGACAAGGAAATACTTCAAAAGCACCCTCCCCCAAGTGACTGACTTCCTTCAACTAACCATATTGCCTAATAGTTCATCCAGTAAAAACTCATCAATAGATGGATCCATTGAAGAAGTTAGGACCCTCACAACTGAAAATTGAATCACTATCTCAGTGCCACCAGCTCAAACTAAGCCTTCAACATGGGCGCTTTTTGGGGGACGATTCATGGCCAAACAAATGTGTATACACATTAATTGAGTAATTTTACAACTCCTGAAGTCTGATGTATAATTGTTTGAAAGTGCATGAGCTCAAACTTATTCCATTCAGTTGAGGGAACCACTTTTCATTCACTTGCCTAATTCAGAAACCTGGAGTCATGTTGAACTCTTCCTGTTCCTCATGTGGACTATCTTGAGGCATTGGATTTTATCCTCTGACATTTCTTGTTTCCATCACCTCCTCTGCACTTCTCTATTTCCTCTTTAATTCAGACTCTTATCTTCTCATAACTTAGGGTCAATGATCTTTAACGATAATAGTAGTATGTAACATTAATTACTATGTGCAGGGCACTGTACTAAGCCCATTACTTTAAATTTTTTAAAATTTATTTTTATTTTATGTGTATGAGTGTTAGGCCTGCAAATATGCAAGTGTACTCATGTCATGCAGTGCCCACCAGAGGACAGAGAGGTCATCAGATCCCCTGGAACTAGAGCTATAGAAGGTTGTTAACTGCCATATGGGTGCTGGGATTCGAACCCAGGTCAAGAACAGCCCCTAAGCCCTTTATTTTCAAACTCATTTAATTTTTGCCACCTTTTCATGAAATGGAAATTGTCATTCAGAACATCATGAAGTTTTTGTTTTTGTTTCCATTGCTTTTTCTTCAACTCTGAGCACATTTATTGAATTAGAATAGAATTAAACTGGGCTCTGGCTATTAATATTTTAACAGCTCTCCTTCATTGCACATATATACTTTAATCAGTAGTAAATAACAGAGAGAGTGGTCATTGGAAAATATAAATGTGAAGGCTAGGGAGATGTCTCAGTGAGTGAATGTTTGCTGTGCAAGCATGAGTAACTGTTTTTAATCCCCAACACCCACCTTAAAAACTGGGCATGATCACACAAATGTCTGTAACCCTAATACTGAGAAGGTCAGAGACAGGAGGATGGCTGGGGCCTTGCTAGCTGCCATGTTAACTCCAGGTTCAGTGAGAGACCCTGTCCCAAAGGAATATGGCAGAGAGTGATAGAATAGGACACTGAATCCCCCTCCCACTACACAAAATTTAAAGGTCCATGAGAGACTAACAAATCTATTTCTAGATTTCTGTATTCATTTGTATGTGAAACCAAGCAAATACACGTGCTGTAGAAACCCTGAAGATTGAAAGTTAATGTCTCCTCACATCTGTGTCAACAGCTGATCTTGCTCTAAACTGCCTGATTGGTATTCATCTCTACCTCCTCTCACTAAAGCCGTTCACAATTCCAAAATACAACATAATTTTAAAGTTTCATGCTTATACTACACTCGTCAGCTACATTAACATGAAGATGAAATCTAGGCATTAATTTTCTAATTAGGAATTCTTCCCTTCCCAGCATGATGGCATTTTCAGATATAAATATGGATTAAAAGCGATCTGTCCTGTTTTAATATGTAGAAAGCAAATGAGTCTAAAACAGAACTGAAAATCAGTCTTCTGTGATTCATCCTTCCTTATTAAGGCACTTCCCTATTTTCCTTCTGAATTTTTTTTTTGTCTTTTTGAGACAGGGATTCCCTGTAGCCCCAGCTCGTCTGGAACTCACTATGTAGACCAGACTAGCCTTGAACTCAGAGATCCACCTATCTCTGCCTCCTGTGTCCTGGGATTAACCATGCCTGGCCCCCTAAATTGTTTTTATATATGTATGCACATTTGCATGCTTGTGCATGTGCACATATTCATTGTGTGTGAGTGCAGGTGCATGCATATCACATTGTGCATGTTGAGGTTGAAGGACAAACTCAGGTATCAGTTTTTACCTTCCACCTTGTTTGAGACAGAGTCTCTGTTTTTCTACTGTGTATGTCAGGCTAGCTGTCCCCTGAGCTTCTGGAGATTCTTTCCTCTACTTTTTGTCTCCTTTTGGAGTTCTGGGATTACAGGTGCTTATGTCCAGCTTTTGTGTGAGTTTTGGGGATTCAAATTCAGGCCCTCAGTGCTTTACTTATCAAACCAAACTGTCTTATCTCCACAGCCCCTGAATAGATTTTTGCTGCCACCACAGAACATCAAACTTGTAGTTTTGAGATGTTTATCATTAGTATCATTCCCACCTCCTTTCAATAGGAAGTTATGTATGTGGTTTGTGAATTTTCTTAGCCATTATCTACACACCTTTTATTGGTGACTTGTTGTAGCCTTTTTATCATTTATAATTTCATAGTAATTTTATGCTTATTAGTCTTGAACCTGTTCTAAGTCCAAGCTTTCATGTCTGAGTAGATTGACTCTTTAAAAAAAAATCCACTTAACAACAAGTATCTATCCATTTTCTCCTATAAGCTAACTGCCAAGAATGTTTCTTTGAATTGGACTTTTAAGAAAGTCTCTTCCTTTGAGATGATTGGAATATACTTTGATACATACTTATCATTGGAATTGCTTTAGCAAATATGTGTATCAATTGAAGGAATCATTGCTTAAATGGGGACTGGAGAGAGAAATCATCGGTTAAGAACACATAACTGTTCTTTCAGATGACAGGAGTTCAGTTCCCACCACCCATGTCAGGCAGCTCACAATGGTTGTAACTCTAGCTTTAGAGGATCGGACACCCTCTTCTGGTCTCCTTGGGCTCTGCCTTCATGTGCACATTACCCCCCACCTCCCACACAATCAATTAAATAAAACCTTTAAAAAATGCTTGAATATGTGAAAGAAGGCAACCTCTTGTAACTTGTCCTGAAATATTAGACAAGGAAGAAATTGGCATAAAAGAACTTGAAATAAAATTCTTGTTAATTTGAAGTTCTTTTTTTTGAGACAGGGTCTCACTGTGTAGCCCTGGCTGACTTGGAATTTGCTATGTAGATCAGGCTGTCCTCAAACGCACAGAGATTTGCCTGCCTCTGTCTCCTTAGTGCTCAGATTAAAGGCCTGCACCACCATGCCTGGCTAATTTGGAGTTTTTGTTCTGAGGGAAAGGAGATAGTAGCAGGGAAGATGCTAGTGGGACTTCTGTGGTCCTGTAGGATGGAGACCACACACTTCATCATTTCATGCAGCTTTACTAGTGGGACTTATGTGGTCCTGTAGGATGGAGACCACACACTTCATCATTTCATGCAGCTTTACTTGATAGATACTTATTCAATACTTGAATTAAAACTACTTTAAAAAATTCCTTTTTCTGTCACCTGTCATGATGGTTAATATTGATGGTCAACCTGGAAGCATCTAGAATCACCTGGGAAACAATAAGGGAATATCTAGATTATGTTAATTGAGGTGGGAAGAGCAATACCATTCCATGAATTGGGATCTTGACTGAATAAAAAGGAAACATCAAGCTGAATACCAGCATCCTTCTCTCTCTGCTTCCTGACTGTGGATGCAGCGAAACCAGTTGCTTCATGTTCCTACCACCATGCCTTCCCCACCATGATGGCCTGTATTCTCAAATTGTGAGCCAAAATAAACTCTTTCTTCCTAAGTTGCTTTTGCCAGGTATTTTGTCATAGCAAGATAAAAATAATGAATTTACCTATTGTAACTGCAAATTGCCTATGTGTTAAATGAATCATATGGAGAACCCTTGGCTGAGGAAGTACAAGTGTGACCTTGGATGGATGGTTACTCTCATCTTTATTGACCCAAAGATATACGTTCATATGAACAAATGTGATGATTCAAATCTACTGTGTTTTAATAGGTCTCTGTGAAGTTTCCATTAGAACCAGGTATTGTGGCACATGCCTATAAACTGCAGCACTTATGAGGTAAGACAGGAAGCTCATGAGTTCAAAGCCATCCTGGGTTATATAGAGACCCTTGTGTGTGTGTGTGTGTGTGTGTGTGTGTGCATGTGTGTGTACATACATATGTACATGTCGGTGTGTGGGTTAGAAGACAACTTTGGTATTAGCCCTCAGGCAACCTCCACCTGTTGAAACAAGATCTCTAATTGATCTAGACCTCTGCCATATAGGCCAGGCTAGTTGGTCTGTGAGCTTCCAGGGATCTGCCTCCTATCTTGTTATCACTGAGATTACAAGCTTGTGCTGCTACATCTGGCTTTTTATATGAGTGCTAGGGATCTAAACTCAGGTCTTCATATTGACAAGGCATGCGCTTTAATGATTGAGCCATCTCAGCTGGAGACCATTTAAAAATAAGTAAATAAATATTCTGTTAAACTTAAAGGAATAATTTTAATGGTGGGCATTATAGATACTATGGCTACATCTTGTGGGATTCCAAAATATTACTTTAGGGGGTGGTATTTGTTTTTTTGAGGCAAGGTCTCATTATATAGTCCTGGCTGACCTGGAACTCACTGTGTAGACCAGACTGGCCTCAAATCCATGGAGATCTGCCTGCCTTTGCCCCCTGAGTGTTGGGATTAAAAGTGTGTATTGCTAAGTACAGCTCCAAAATGCTACTTTCTAGACAAGTATACAATTTATTAGGCAGTTACATGGTAGGTACTGATGGATTTCTCAGTATCAACACTATACTCTAACACATACATCCCTTTCCAAATGCAGCAGCAGCAGCAGGACACATCTCCCTGTGAAGTCAGAGACCTATTGAGATGATAATAATGGAGATTAATATTCCTGCCAGGGAAAAGAAATAAACTCCTCACTTGCTGGGATGCATTAACTTGATCACATTTTCAGGGACTGCATGTAACAATGAAAGATGTCTCATTGAAATAAGCTCTAATAGTGGATGAGAGTCTTATCTTCTGGAAAAAGAACAATTATCAGTCTTTCATTAGCTCCTCAGTAGTAGTGTTTGTAGGAAATATAACCCTCATAATGTTGCTTACAATAAAGTATATTGGGGATTCATATAGTCATACAGAAAAAATCTAGTTGAGGTTTATCATTACAAAATAAGATTAGCTTTATATCCCCAAGATCATTACACAGCTCAAACAACACAAACACCTACTGTTTGTAAAACACAGAAATAGATACTATAAATCTGACATTTGTATAGACCTTTGCCATGGTATTAACTCCCCACATCAGCTCTGCCCAATTATCACTCTCACTGTACACTGTAGACACAGAGACCGAGAGGGCTAGATGACTGAATGTTAAAGGTCACTGTGATGATTAGCTTTAACTGTCAACTTGACACAGCCTAGAATCACTTGGGAAGAGAGTCTGAATGACAGATCGTCTAAATTTTGGGTTGTCAGGTATGCATGTCAGTGGGAATTGTTTGAAGTTAATTGATGTGTGAAGACTCATCCTACTGTGGGCAGCACCATTCCTCTGATAGGGATTCCTGAACTGTATGAGTGGAGAAATCTAGCTGAGCATAAGCAAATAAGAAGTGAGCATGTATGGATTCATTTCTCTGCTCTTAACTGTGGATGTGCTGTGTCTAGCTGTTTGAAGTTCCTGCTTTGACTTCCTCACAATGATGAACTGTAATGTGGAATTATAAGTTGAAATAAAACCCCTTCTCCCCTAGTTGCTTTTTTGTCAAGGTATTTAATCTCTGTAACAGAAATGAAACTGAAATAGTCTGCCAACTAATAAGTGATAGCACCGGACTTATTCTCACTGGCCACACCCTCTAGAAATGATACAAACCTCTCAGGAACCTTACAGACATCAAAATAGGGTTTCCCTCTATGGCACATTGCATTGCATATAAAGACATTATTTATCCATGATATTTGGAAATGGAAGTGTTAAATTTAAATCAGGCATGGTGGACCATGCCTTGGGAGGCAGAGGCAGGTGGAGCTCTGTGAATTCAAGGCCATCCTGGTCTACACTACTTAGTAAGACCCTGTCTCAAAAAATAACCCAAAGAAGCCACCATCTTCCCCTTCCGGACTAGTCCTAGAATGTGCTGCTCCTGCTCCAGACCAGCCTGGATAGCTAGTCAGAACTCCACCCATTTGTTTTCCATCTCATCCTTCTAGGACTAGGCTTAGAAAGCACTGTTCCTGCTCTGGATCAGCTTGGTGAATTACCTAGAACCAGTCCACTCAGTCATCTCCATACTCACAGTCCTAGCTATGATTGTTCACCTCCTACTCTGAGAACCCAAAGCACAGATCAACTGACTATTCATAACTGATCAGAAATCTACCAAGCTATGACAACTATAAAAACAGAACCAAACTTTCAAGCAACAAAGGCTGGTTAGAATTTCATATGAGATACACAATCAACAAAAACAGTCCATATGCCCAAGTTACACTGCAAACCAACAAATATATGGAAAAACTAATATCGTATGTTCCTACCAAATCCCACCACTCCTAAAGATATGTTATACAATGAGAACTACCTAGAGGAACTCCAGGACAGAGAAAAATCATAAACATGTTCCAAGGATTCAAGGACTTTAAAGAATACACAAACACCTCAAGGAACTAAGGATAGGAATAAACTCCTGACAGAAGCTCATGAAAATACAAACATATGACTGAAATGACAGAGACAATTCATAATTTTAAAAGTGAATTAATGAAACAGAAATATGAAGAAAACTCAAACTGATATAAAGATGGAACTTAATTCAATATGCCAATTAAAAAGGACAGGGAAAAGTCTTACCAGCAGACTGAAGCAAATGGAACACAGAATATCAAGACTTGAAGATAAAGTAGGAGAACTGGACTGCTCAAGCAAATATTATGAAAAAAAACCCCACAGGAATAGAGTATGCAGGAGCTGTGGGACATAATAAAAAGGCCAGATTCCAAATTACAGGCTCTGACCACATCTTCAATAGGATTATAGAGGAAAACTTATCTAAATTAAGGAAAGACATACCCATATAAAAACTACACAGAACACCAAATAGGACAAGAAAAGAAACTCCCCATGGTTGATTAAAATAAAAACAGTAAATATGCAGAGCAAAGAGAGGGGACTGAAAGCTGCAAGAGAACAATGTTACATATAAGTGAAAATCCATCAGAATAACAGCTGGCTTTTCCATGTAAATGTTAAAAGTCAGAGGAGCCTGGAGCAATATATTCCAACATTTAAATGCCACAGATGCCAACCCAGAGTACTTTACCCAACAAAACTATCTATTATAATTGAAAGAGAAAGAAAAATCTTCCATGATATACATAGGCTGAAAGAATTCATGTCCACCAAAACAGCCCTAAAGAGAGAATACTGGAAGCATTATGACAGATTGAAGAAGGAAATAACCGTACACAAGAGGCTACAGAAAAAAACAAATGAAGCTATAATAACAGAAAATAGGATGAAGAACACAAACAGAAAATAAAATGACAGTATCAACACACATCTTTCAATAACTTTAAACATCAATGGCCTCAACTCCCCATTCAAAAGACACAGGCTAGTTGAATGGCTCAAGAAACAAAATCCATCTTTTTCTTATCTCCCAGAAACACACCTTAACTTCAAAGACAGGCACCTTCTTAGAGTGAAAGGATAGAAAAAAGTTTCTAAGCAAATGGGACTAAGAAACATGCAGGTAGTGCTATCCTAATATCTGATGAAATAGACTTCAAACTGAAATTAATCAGAAGAGATAAAGAAGGTCATTTCATTCTGATCAAGAAGGCAATCAGCCAAGAAGACATTACAATCATAAAAATATATGGACCAAACTCTGGTGCTTCCAGTTTCACAGAAGGAGTACTACTAGACTTCAAAACACAGATTAATCCCAACTCAGTAACAGTAGGTGGCGCTGATATCCCACTTTCTTCAATAGACAGGTCATTTGGACAAAGAATAAACAGAAAACATCTGAATTAAATAATATATTAAATAGTCCTAACAGACATCTACAAACTATTCCACACAAGCTCCAAAGAATACACATTCTACTCAGCAGCCCATGGGAACTGCTCTAAGAGAACATACTGGGCCACAAAACAAACCTCACCAAATAAAAAATATGAAATAAATACCTGGAAGTCAGTTCCCCTGAAGCCTAGCTCTCATAGCTTTGGAGAGTACTGTGTAAACTGCGAAGGGAGAACATCAGTCGATGGGCCAATCCTAGCTTCAAGGCCTAATAACCACATCAAATGACATTGGTGCAGTAGTGGCACTTTTATCTTGGGGGTAATCAACAGCTACCTATTAAACTTAAAATTCACTGAGTGGGAGGCAACGCATGTGTGGTACTGTAAACATAGCCAAATACACATGGCTGGAGAGGTCATAGATCTTAGAGAAAACCCCATGACTGTCACATCCCTAGAAAAATGCAATTTCTTACTATGTACAAAATATGGATCCTTATATTTACAGACAAGTATCCCAGTCACCACTCATCAAGGAAGCATCTTTTGCTACAGATGGAGACTATTACAGAGTTCAACAACTGGTCACACATACTGTCTGTGAATTTCTAAAGCCTAAGTGGCACATCAGTGCAACCTCTACACTTAAGGCTCACGGAACATAGAATAAGGGGTAAAGAGAACACTAATGCACCTCTCAGTTCTCATCAATGAAGCTTCCAGCATGCATCAGAGGGCCAGGAACACAAAAGCTTATAAATGGCTAAAGCATAGACAAGAAGAGTCATCCAAGTGTGGGTGCTTGGACAGGACTCCTATATTAAACTCCACCCACCTGGGGCTCAGGGACCATTTCAGAAGCCGGGGCAGAAGGATTGTAAGAGCCAGGGAAGAGGTGCATGACCGTTTGGAAATAGAGTCCTATTGTCTCCTCAGACTTTGCTCATATGAACCTACATTAGTGGTATCAGTATGCACAAGACCCATACAAGACTTAAGCAGACAAAAAACCCAGCACAGAGCTGTGGAAATGGGCAGCAAACCCCAATCTTTGTTGAAGAATTATTGGTAGCCGATTAGTGCCGGCTGAGGAAGAGCTGATCATCTTAAAGGGAAGGACTCTAGATAGGCTGACTAGACCCCAGTGGATGAACTTGCACTGAGGGATGACTGTGGACACTAACTTAACATGACAGACCTTAACACAAATGATAGAATGTATGAATTCCAGTGGGGGTGGAGGGCTATGGGAGGGTGCCAGTGGGGAAGGGGGTATAGAGATGATTAAGATTGATTAAGATGTTCTTTATGAAGTACACAAAAATTCTACAAAATTTTTTTAAAAAATGAAATAATTCCATGTGTCCTATTGAACTGCAATGTGATAAAGCTTAAAATCAACAGCAAAAGAAGTTTTAGTAAGTACACGAACTCATGAAGATTAAACAACTCTACAGAATGATGAATTGGTCAAAGAAGAAATTAAGAAATAAAAATATTCCTGGAACTAAATGAAAACGGAACACAACAAAACCTCTGGGACACAGTAAAGGCAGTCCTGAAATTCGTTTATCACTCTAAATGCCTACATTAAAAATCAGAAAGAGGCAGCTTTGTAGTCCCTCATGATGACCATAGCGACTTGGGCAAGCCTCACTGGTGACTGAACTGTGAGCCAGCCTGGAGGGTGCGTGCCAAGCTGTGCCTCCCCTGGAGATGGTGAAGTATTTCCTGAGCCAGAGTGTGCTCCAAGGCTCCTGGGACCAAGTGTTTATTGCCTTCTGGCAATGGTTCCCAAGTCCCTGTGGCAAACATGACTTAACTGAAGACATAGTGTGCCAGGAGGTAACCCCTGCCTAGAAGCTTCTGTCCTGGAGACTCCTGACCAAGACCAGGAAGATGCCATGTTGGGCAGAGGGACTGTTTACTGCCAACATTGCTCACTTGGTGTACATCCTGGAACACTGTATTGTGGACCTATAGAATCAGGCCATGACCACCTTCACATGGAACATCAGACTGATGGTGGTGGAGGAACGATATGTTTCCTGTGTGAGCTTTGACAACAGCAGCAGGCCTGAAATCCACCAGGAAGCCTTGGTTTCCTTATTTGGCATTTCCAGGGCTGTCCGGGAATTTGGTCTTGCCCAGTTCAAAAGTAATATAACCAAGACAGTGAAGACTTTGAGTACATCATGGCCAAACTACACAGTGAGGCTCCTTTCAAAACACTTGTTGAGACAGCCAAAGAAGTCAATGAGAAAGCAAAGGAGAGGGTACAGGCAGCAACAGAGAAGGCCAAGGACCTCGCCAACAAGGCCACCACCGAGCAGTAACAGTTTGTGTAGCCCTCAAGTCAGTGCAACTCAGTTCCCTCTCCCTATTGTACTCTTCTGTTAAAAATCAAGCCGTGGTGTCTGGGTGGTGGGTTGAGGCAGCTTAATATCTACAGTATACCAGACTCAGTGTCCATTCTGAGACTGGCCTGCTTGTTTTCCCATTAGGCAGCTGAGACAGGTGCAGAGAGGTTCAATGCCTTGCCCAAGGTCACAAACAGTATATAGACATGATAATAAATGATGGATATCAATGAAGGCGGGAATCCTTGTTTTATTCTCTGATATGTACCAAGTACCTGGAACAATATTTAACATCTAACAGGCTCTTCATAAAAGCTTGATATGATTGTCCCCTTCCCCGAATCAGAAAAGGCTGTGGTGGCATATGCCTTTAATCCCAGTACTCAGGAGGCAGAGGCAAGTGCATCTACATAAGTCTGAGGCCAGACTGGTCTACATACAGTTCCAGGCCAGCCAGCACTACACAGGGAGACCTTGTCTCAAACAACAGTGGCAGCAAATCAGAAGGAACAGATATAAATGACAAGCAAATGTCAAATGAATGAGTGTTCCAACTCAATAGTCTGGAAAAAACAACAAACCAAACCCAAACCCAGTAGATGAGAAGATATAATAAAAATCACCAGAAATCAATGAAATAGAAGCAAAGAAAACTGTACAAAGAATTAATAAATCTAAGAGCTGGTTCAATGAAAAGATAAATAAGAGAGATCCTTAGCCCAACTGTTAGTTTTTCTTTATGTTATAAAGAAAAAATAAACCCAAATTAGCAAAATCAAAGATGTAAAGGGAAATGTAACAACAGAACCAAAGCAATCTAGAACATTAGAAAATGCTTTAAAAACCTATATTTTGCTGGGTATGGTGATACACGCCTTTAATTCTAATACATGGGAAGCAGAGGCAGGTGGATCTATGTAAGATCAAGGCCAGCCTGGTCTACATCATGGGTTTCAGGCCACCTGGAGACCCTGTCTCACAAACCCAACAATGACATTAACATCAAAAAAACCAAAAATAAAAACCTATACTCTATTAAATCAGAAGACCTAAAAGAAGTGGAAGAATTTCTAGTCCAATGGAACCACAAAGTTAAACCAAGAGGAGATCAACAACTTAAGCAGACTCATAACAAATAAGATCAAAACACTAATATAAAACCTCCTGACTAAAAAAAGTCCAGGCCCACATGTATTTAGAGTAGAATGCTACCAGACATTCAAAGATCTACAACCAATACTTCATAAATTATTCAAAAACATAGAGACAGAAGAACTCCCAAACTCCATCTACGAAGTCAATATTACTCTAATACCAAAACCAGGTAAATACACAACAAAAAAAGAAAACTACAGGCCAATATTCCTAATGAACATAGATGCAAAAATTAGGAATAAAACACTTGCAAACCACATACTGGTGCATATCATGTTGGCTTTATTCCAGAGATCCGGGAAAATTCAACATACATAGGTCAATAAATTAATAAATCATATAAATGTACTGAAAGACAAAAATCACATGGTCATCTCAATAGACACATAGAAGTCCTTTGATAAAAATTTAGCATGCCTTCATGATAAAAGTTCTAGAGGGAACTGGAGTGGAGGGAATATACCTATACCTATGGGATATCTATATTTCCTATACTCCAGTTCTCTCTAGAATTTAAAACCAGGAATGAGACAAGACTGTCCACTAACCCCACTCCTTTTCAATATAGTTCTTGAAATCCTAGCTAGATCATTAAGAGAAGAGAAGGAAATTACAGAGGTATTAATTGGAAAAGAAGTCAAATTATCCCTATTTGAAGATGATATGAGATTATACATAGGAGATCCCCAAATTCTACCAGAAAACTTTTAGAAATGACCAACAGTTTCAGCAAAGTGGCAGGATACAAAACCAATTTACAAAAATTGGTAGCCTTTTAATATACCAATAACAAGCTGTTAGACAAAGAGATCATAGAAACACTCCCACTGACAATGGCATTAAAAAATTTAAGTATCTAGGAATAAACCTTACCAAAGGATGCTAAAGATCTCTACAATGAAAAATTGAAATCTTTGGAGAAAGAAACTGAGGAAGATACAAAGAGATGAAAAGACCTCCCGTGTTCATTGATTTTGGTAGAATTAATATTGTGAAAATCATCATCCTACCAAAAGCAATTTAGAGATTCAAAATTCCCATGACATTTTTTCACAGAAATAGAAAAAAACCCTAAAATTCATATAGAACAACAAAAGACCCCAGATAGCCAAAGTAAACCTGAGCAAAAAGAACAATGCTGAAGGAATTATCTTACCACATTCCAAACTATATTCCAGAGCTCTAGTAATAAAAACAGCATGGTATTGGCACACAAAACTGACATGCAGATCAATGGAACAAAACAGAAGACCCCAATATGAGTGCACATGAGTACAGCCACCTGATATTTGACAAAGATGCCAAAAATACACATTGGAGGAAAGATGGCTTCCTCAACAAATGGTGGTAGGAAAACTAGATCTCTACATGTAGAAGAATGAAATTAGATCCATATACCACCCCACACAAAAATCAACTCCAAATGGATCAAAGACCTCCATGTGAAACCTGAAATGCCAAAGCTCTCAGGCAGTACCCTACAAGATACAGGTTCGGGAAAGGACTTGCTATTTCATTCGCTCAGGAATTGAGGGCAACAATTGACAAATAGAACCTCGTTAAACTTAAAAGCTTCTGGACAGCAAAGGAAACAAACAAGGAAATGAAGAGGACTTCCACAGAATGGGAGAGAATCTTTGCTCGCTATACATCAGATAGGGGATTAATTTCCAGAATATACAGAAAACTCAAAAAATAAAAAATTTAATCCAATTAAAAATGGGCTATAGTTCTTAGCAGAGATTTCTCAAAAGAAGAAATAAAAATTGCTGTGAAATATCTTAAAAAGTGTTCAATATTCTTAATAATTAGGGAAATGCAAATTTCCTGTTAAATTAAATATTTCATCTTACCCCAGTCAGAATTGCTAAGATCAAGGAGACAAATGATAACAAATGCTGGTGAGGATGTGGGTAAAGGGGACCCTCATTTACTCTTAGTGGAATTGAAAAGTGCTGTGTCCTCTATGAAAATCAATGTGGAGAATTCCTAAGAAACTAAAAATATATCTACTATATAATCCATCTGATCCATCTGTACCACTCTTTGGCATATAGAGATAGCTCAGTCATGTTTATTGTTTTTTCTTTAAATTTTCATTCATCATTTTTACTTTATGTGTACTAGTGTATTGCCTGCATGCATGTAAGTGCACCCATGTCATGCAATGCCTGTGGAATTCAGAAGAGGGTGTCAGATCCCCTGGAACTGGAGTTATGGATGGTTGTTTGCTACCATGTGGGTCTGCGAATTGAACTCATGTCCTCTTCAACAGCAGCCAGTGCTCTTAACCATTGAGCCATCTTTTCAGCTCCCTATTCCTGTTTTCACAATAGCTAGGAAATGGAAACTACCTAAATGCCCCTCAGTTGATGAACGGACATTGAAAATGTGGTACATTTACACGGTGGAGCTCTATTCAATGGTAAAAATGAAATCATGAATTTTGCAGGTGACTGGATGGAACTAGAAACTCTTATATTGAGGTAATCCAGATTCAGAAAAACAAAGGAAATGGTCTCTCTCATGTATGGATCCCAGCTCCAAATGCTTACACACAAGTGTATCTCTCAGCACTCATCAAGAAGTTTCTTTTTGCAACAAGGAGACTATTACAAAATTCCAAAACCTGTGAAAATACAGAGGACAAGTGATTGTGAGGTGCCTAACCCTACGTGATACATCTACAATGCCACCTCTACACCTAAGGCTCAGGGAACATCATGGGGGGAGGGATTGTAAGAGCCAGAGGGCAAGACACCTGCTACTAGTTAGTGCAGTCTAGACATGATAGGGAAGCTGCACCAATGACATCTCCACAGTAGTCTAACAAGATCTGCATAATGACAAAACCAATTGACATGCCAAGGTGGATGGGAGAAACTCCATGGGGTCCCATGTCAAGATGAAGAGTTACAGGCAATCAATGGATGCTGAAGGAGGGAGAAGCAGTTCTCTTCAGGGACTAGCTCCTTGAAATGTTACCTAATCCCAAGTGGGCAGCCCTAAACATAGGTACACACAAGTACTATTAAATGGAGTCAATGCATTGTGTGTGTGTATAGCAATAATAAAGAAGATAAGAAATTGAGAGGGAGGGGGGCATGGAAGAAGTCGGAGGGGACCGGGAGGGATGGAAATAATGTACATATTCAAGAGTGAAATTCTCAAAAGCAACAAAAAGCAAAAAATGTCAAGTCAGGTGAGAAGAAAGAAGCCCTTTTGTTTTAAGTCACATTGGAAATATTTCTATTAATATGGCATACTCTCCTGCTTACCATAGCCTGGAAATATTAAAATCCTTCTCTGATGATAAGGAACCTTTTTAGTGCTGCCAGATCAATCTAAACCTTTCTGACTCTTGAATAGAGCCTTAATGATGTAGAAGGCATAGAAAAAGAAAAAACTTTAGCCATTGGGCCTGACAAGTCACCAACTTAGGTTCATTTTTCTTCTTTCTTCTGTCTTTTCTTCTCTTCTACTCTCCCTTCCCTGCTTTTTCTTTTTCTTTCCTTTTTTGAGCCAGTGTCTATATCCCAGGCGGCCTCAAACTCATTATGTGCCTCATGATGTCCTTGAGCACCTTATATTCCTGTTTCTACCTCGCACATGCTGGGATTACAGGTGTGTATTACCATGCCCAGCTTGGTTTCCTTCTGTTTTTTATTTAGGCTCCTTTTATAACCCATAGATTGAAGGCCTATTGTCAAAAAGCAAGCAAGCAAGCAAGCAAACAAACAACAACAGCAATGAATGACACTGTTTTTTTTCTGGAAGTGAACCTTTTTTTTTTTTTTTTTTTTTTTACTCTGAGACAAAACACTGTTTTCCAGAACAATTTGTGACTTAGTCTTTAAAAGTAAAGTAAAGAATACATGAATATATATTTTGGAGTGGCTAAAAGTTTAATTTACGGAGAAAGGTCTCTTCACTGAAAAATTTTTGAGGGGCTAGAGAGAGGGCTCAGTGGTCCTCTTCCAGAGGATCCAGGTTCAGTTCCCAGCACCCGCATGGTAGTTATTAACTTCCATAACTCCAGTTCTAGGATATGACACCCTCCTTTTGGCTTCCATGGGCATTATGTGACATGGGTTCACTTACATACCTGCAGGCAAGACACTCATACACATAAAAACAATGAAAATTAAAAATGAGGTGAGGGTCCTATAATGCAAAATTAAGTATGCTAAGGTATACATCTGTGTAGCACAGAGCACATCTGTTCTTGGGAAACTTATTTTCTGTCTTCCCTGACTACATCAAGTTAACTAAAAAATGAACAAAGTACAGATATGTGAGAAAGACATTTATTTAATAGGAAAGACTGAGACTTAAAGACAAAACTCCACTTGAGCAGTGGGGAGATGGGTCAGTGGGTAAAGTGCTTACCACACAAACATGAAACTTGAGTTTGGATTCCCCTAAACACACATAAAATCAGACACTGTAGTGTATGCCAGTGATCCCAGTCCTCATATAGCAAGAGATGGAAGGTAGAGAAAGAATCCCGAGGAGCTTGTGGGTCGTCTAGTCTGGCATACACAACAGTCATGACACAAGTCATGACAAGGAGGAAATTGAAGATTGACACCAAAGGTTGTCCTCTGATCTCCACACATGTGCTCTGGCATGCATATATCTGCATTCACACACAAACACACACATCCACATCCACACAAACCACACTTATATACACACTCCACACATACACATGCACATATACAGATACATCCCACACATATTTATACATACCATACCACACACATACATCACAACCCACCCACATTCATAAACACATCCATACACACCTTACCACACACGTACAGACCTCACTACACACACACCTTACCACACACAAACATGTACACACCTCACCACACACATCCACACACACCATACATACACATATACACACATACACGTCACATACACACACACCACACCACATATACACATCCTTATATATGTATACACACATATCGTACCATACATCCACAGAAATCCACACAAATATTCACATATATACTACCCCCCAGCACACACACACTCACATTCACTTGGAGGAAGACTTGCAGGAATAAGTAACCTTGCAAAAATTATTAGAAGATTCTGAGAGGTAAGAAAAAGTATTACAGCTACTCAGTAAGAAAAGAGTGTTTAAACAACTGGAAAAAAAATAAGCTATGAGAAATTATAAATAAATAAAAATCTAAAAAGTAGGGGCTGGAGAGATGGCTCAGAAGTTAAGGACACTTGCTGCTCTTGAAGGGTACCTGGTTTTGGTTCCCAGCACCCACAGGTGGCTCTGTTGCCCACTTCTGACCTCTGAGAGTACTGCACACACACTGGGTACACATACAGGCAAGCAAAACATTTATGCACATAAAAGCTAATCAGTAAGTCTTTTTAAAAAAAGCAAACTTCTGGGCATGATATTGCATACCTAGATCCCACCATGCGGGAGGCAGAGGTCAGCCTGGTCTGCATAGTGAGTTTCAGGCCAACTGGGGCCGCAGAGAATCCCTGTCTCAAAAAATAAATAAATAAAAAGCAAACTAATTGAAGATATCATCAACAAACTTGAAGAAATCTCCCAGAAAACAAAAGTTCAGAATCTTTTTGATGTGGGGGTTGGTTTTAAAAGACTATGGTGATGTGACTAGAGCTAGAATGAGGGAAGCATTACTTTGTAAAAATAACCCTAAATTATTAATGCATATGGTTTTCTGTGTCCTGGATTTACCAGACTGTGAGGACCTGTAAAACATGACTATATTAGCTTTTCATGCCCAAACTACAGTCTTTAAGCTGTCACAGTTTGAATGCAAGGTACTAAAACCATTACCTTTGCAAAGTGCCTTCTGAATTTTTGAGGGCCCAACTAAGGGTTCACACACATGTGCTAATACAGAGTCTACCCACTGGAAATCATGGGGTACTTGCCGTGTTCCTCTCCCTTTGCCCATGGGTGCTGTTTGAAGGTAAGAATAGTATTGTGGCTGATGGTATTGCTCAGAAGAGGAGCTTTGAATTTGCTGGTGGTATTTTCTCTTGATGTTCCCATTTCCAAGAATTCAAGAGGACACTGGGCTTGATGGGCATAACCAGAATGGCTCTGTCCTGGTTTCCTACCTCATCTCTTCCCTCTTCTGCTGCTAGAAGCTCAGAACCCACAGCTGTTTTCATCTTCGCTCTTCTGTGCTTTGGTGCTTACATACTTGCTCTTATTTTCAGTGTGTCTATACACTTTTAGAAAATCCTAAATATTTTTTCCTTGGGAGAATTTGGAAACCTTCTATAGATGTCTAGAAGCATTAGGATGGCGCTGAAGTGCGACTGGTCTTCCCTATGCTCATCTTCTGTACTCTCAAGCCCTACATTCTTACATTCAACCAACTGTGAACTGAAAGTACTTGAAACAGCCTTTTACCCACTCCTGTAGGCAACCTCTCATATAAGCTGCTGTGAGAAATCCTAACAATGCTCTCTGAGTCATCAAAAAGATGTGAAAGTAGAAGGAGGGCTAGTCGGGGAGAGGGAAGGGATAGGTGGGGGGGTGGGGAAGAGAGGTTGATGGGAATGAATATGATCAAAATATATACATGTGTGAAAATTTCATAATAAAAACATAATATATAACATATATTAATAAAAGTAAAAGATGAGACAAAAAGAAAAGACCTAGGAAAAATGGCTTTTCTACTTAACATGTAGAGACTTTTCCTTTAGAATTATTCTCTAAGCAATTCAGTAAATACAATATAGATACTATAGATTGTACAGTCATCTAGAGTAGGAGGATGTGTGTAGGTTATATACATAAAACTGTACTATTTAATATAAAATAATCAGGCATTTGAGAGTTTGAGTATCTTTTGGGGTCCTGAAATCAATTTCCTTTGGATACCAAGGGGAACTCAGTGTCCTTTTCCCTAAAAATTGCCCAACTTATCAATTAGCAGGTTGTGGATCGAGCATTCTACTCCGCATAAAGCATCCAAATGGTATCTTCAGCTTACCTTTCCTATGACAGCTGTCAACAGCTTGAGGGACTGAGGATCATGTACCAGGGAGTCCGTGTAGAAGGAGCCAAGGTATTTCCTTGGATCAGTTGAATTGTCCTGGGCACAGAGATCTGGGCGCATATTGAATCCATGGGAGATTCTTCCCACTGTGAAGGGGAAAGCACCACCTGCAAGGAGGCAGAGGCAGGAGGACTGTATGTTCAAGGACTGAGTGCTTGGGCTACAAAGTGAGTCTAAGGCCAGCTGGGCAACTTAACTGAGACCTTGTCTCAAAATAAAATTAAGGGGCTGGAGAGATGCCTCAGCAGTTAATAGCACTTGCTGCTCTTGCAAAAGACCCAAATTTTAGTTTCGAGCTCTGATGTCAGGTGGATCTTAACCATGTATAATTCCAGCTCCAGAAACCTGGCATCCTCTTTTGGCCTCTTCATGTACCCATACACATCACACACACACACACACACACACACACACACACACACACACACACACTTTAGTAAAAATAAAATCTTGAAAAAATTAAAAAGGGCTTGAGTGTAGCTCAGAGGTAGTGTGAAGTTCTAGGTTCAATGCTCGGTAGCATAATAAAAAAATGGTTGGAGAGATGGCTCAGTTATAAAGTGATTGCAGTGCAAGCATAAAGACTTGAGTTTGAATCTCAGAACCTATATAAAAAACTAGGTGCTGCTGCACACACCAGTAATCTCAGCACTGGGGAGGTGGAGACTGGAGGATCTCTGGGACCTGCTGGCCATCTAGCCTAGCTAACTCGGTGAACTCCGGGTTCAACAAAAAATTCTGTTCCCAAAAAAGGTGGATGGTGCCTAGGGAATGGACATGTATCTCTAGTCTTTATATGCCTCTGCACACACATGCACCCTTCCACACACCCACATATGCACATAAATAGAAATGCACACACATGCACACACAACAGAAGAGGGAGAAACATTAGAAACATGCCTGTCCCCTGACCGTCACCCTCTCCTCACCCATGCATGCACAAAGGTCAGGTTACATGATGACACAGGAAAACATAGCTGTCATGTGCTAGGAGGAATGCCCTAACCAGTAACTAGCCTTGCCAGCACCTTGATCTTGGACTTCTAGCCCCCAGAACCATGGGGAAATAAATGTTTGTTGCCTTAAGTCACATAATCCATGGCATTTTCTTAGGTCAGTCTGAGCTGACTGATACAAATAGGGTCTCACCTCCATGTGCAAAACACACTTTGAGTTTAGGAAACTTCTCAAACACCCCACCCATGATCATGGAGCAGATGGCAATGGTGGTCTCTGCAGGCATTCCTGAAAGAGGAAACAGTCACATAACTTAGGGCTTGTCACTTTAATTAAGAAGGTCTGTGACAGTCATAGCTGAATAACAGAAGCTAATAGCTGGGGAACTGTCAATGCTATGAAACATGGGGTCCCTCAGCCTTGGCATGGTTTGAATGTATACAGGAAGTACTTTGTCAAGGTGAATCATCCAGAGGTTCCTATTTTCTGTTTTCAAGGAGAATCATGTAGGAGACAGAACCACTGATGAAGCAGAAGACCTGGCTTTGGTCTGGATGATGCCGGTAAAATACAAGATAGTTTAACTTGGGATCCCCCTTAATTTGGGGTTATGCACTCTCTCTCTCATAATAATACACTCAGCAGCCTGGTTCTTTCTCTTGCGTGTGCTGTGCACACATGCCCCTCTCCAAAACAATGTGCCTAGTAACTCCAGTACCCTTTGACTGCACCACCCCCTGCATTGGGCTACTTGCATTCTTATCTTTGAACAATGGTGTAAGTTTCCCCACCCTGGTAATAATAAAATTTAAACACTGTTCTATTCAAGTATATTCCCAATGTATCCAGGTATGAAGAATAGAAGAGCAATCTGGCCTTAACTGGTTTTTAGTAGGCACAGTAAGGCAAAGCTGTGTCCTCTAGTAGTCTAATAATTCCATGTTTACTACCTTATGCCCATGCGTATTAGAATATGCATACACTTAAAATCAAATGTATTATGAGAAAGAATATGCACAGTAAGAAAATGAATGTATGATCTAATCTGTCAATCAAAATAGAGAACAACCTAAGCTACACCCTTTAGTAACCAGCTCCTTGTTCCCTTAAACCCCATAAAAAGGGAAACCAGATGGGTGTGGTGGTGCATAACTTTAATTCCAACATTCAGGAAGCAGAGGCAAGTGAATCTCTGTGAGACTGAGGCTAGCCTGATCTACTTAGGGAGTTCCAGACCAGCTACGGTTTTGATGTTGTCTCTCTCTGTTTCTCTGTCTCTGTCTCTCACACACACTCACACACACACACACACACACACACATACACACACACACACACACGGCTGGAGAGATGGCTCAGTACTTAAGAGGTTAAGACCACTGGTGGCTCTTGCAGAGGACCTGGGTTCAATTCCCAGCACCCACATGGTGGCTAATAAGCACCCGTGACTCCAGTTCCAGGGGATCCAATGTCCTCTTCTGATCTCTGCAGGCATTGGAAGACATGGGTACACTTACACACACGCAGGCAACACACTCATACCCATAAAATAAAAAAGATAAATAAAATCTTTGAAAACACGAAAGGGAAGAAGGGAGGGAGGGAGGAAGAGAAAGAAAGACAGAGATAGAGACAGAGACTGACTCACTCTCTAAGCCCTAACTTGGAGCCCTTGAATTCTCTCACTTATGGAGCTGTCAATCTTGACAGTGTATCCCTCTTTATCTACACTATTGCTTTGCTTCCAATGAAGCTATTTGTTACTTTAATGAGTCTTTGTGAGCTCTTATTTTCAATTTTTTGGATAAGAGGTCAAGAACCTGGAAACTTTGTTGATAACATTGATTCTCCCTTCAGTTTTGTTTTTGGTGATGAAGACTGAACTGGGCCTTGTGCTGGCTAGGCAAGTACTCTACCACTGAGTTGAATTCTCAGCCCCTCTCTTTCAGTAGGGATAAGCAGAGTATATGGATTCTAGGCATAATAATAGCTCTTGCAGTTTTCTGGCTTTGATCTATGATAAATTATTTGATATCCCCGAGCCTGTACCTCTTCACCCAAGAACACTTTGCATGTCTTGTAGGGCTTCTGTGAGTTTATCAAATAATGATGTCAGTAGGGTTCCTGGTTATAACTTCATCTTGGAGGTGTTCAATAAAGGTTAGTTACCTTGCTGTGTCTCATTGTCCTCATCTGTAAACTGAGGGGGATAATGGTTGGTTCCTGCTAGTGTTGAGATTCAGCAATAGTATCTGGTACATAATTATAATTTCACTAAATATTAACTATTATTGTCAGCCCTGCCAAGTCTCTGCTTACCCTTGGAGATAGGGTTGGAAAACTACTGGGTTGATGTGAATTAATTCAAGGACTTCAATGCTCCTAAAAGAAGGGGCTGGTTCCTGTCTGATGTCCCCACCCCAAGGAACTACTTGAGGCTGTGTTGCCAGATGGTGGACCCAGAGATCTTGACCACCAGTTAGACTTCACTGTATGCTCATTCTACCCCTCACTATTCCACAAACCCAAATGACCCAACTTTCTGGCTTTCTGGGGATTCTGAGAGCAGGGTGGATTCATATCTGTCAGGGAGCTTCTTGAAGACAGGATAACACATAGTACCATTTCCATCTGGTCTTTTCTGATTCTTCTCAGTTGAGTGACAGCCTCATAAATCATTCTCTATATAGTGGTCCAAGACATATATGTATATAAAATTTTGTTTGTTTGTTTGAGACAAGGTTTGAAGGTGCCCAGGCTGGCCTCTAATTGCTATGTAGCCAATGCTGGCCTTAAACTCCTGATCCTCCTACCTTAGACCCCCAAATGCTGGGATTACAGGAGTGTACCATCATGCCCAGCTCCCAACTGATAGCTATAAGATGAACTGGCTTATGATCCTTTTCACCTAGGAATCTCCCTGCCGGAGCCCGCCGGCAGAAATCAACCCATACCTGAATTGGGGAGTGAGGATTGAGAAAGAGAGAAAGAGAGAAAGAGAGAAAGAGAGAGAGAGAGAGAGAGAGAGGAGAGAGAGAGAGAGAGAGAGAGAGAGAGAGAGAGAGAGAGAGAGAGAAAGGAGACAAGGACAGATTGACAGATTCGGGAGGGCTCTCAGTCAATACTGAGGCCACGACTTTATTTTGCTCAGTGTATTTATAGGAACAATACAACCATCATTTACATATGCAGGATTATTCAAAACACCTACATCTACTTAACAAAAGGTGCTAAGCCTGAGATTTAAGCTTTCCTCTGGGTGATTAAATCAGACCTTCCTACAAGGATTTACAAGATCCCTACAAGGATTTACAAGATCTTCAGCCTTGGATTTACAGGATTTTCAGCCTTAGGTTTACAGGATCTTCAGCCTTGGGTTTACAGGATTTTCAGCCTTGGGCCTAAGATAATCTCTCCTTCAAGTGAATAAATCATTCACATTGCAAAACGCCCTAATCCCACAGCACTTCTGGGAGCAGCAAGACTGATCCCTGCTTGATCAAAGTTCAAGGCAGTCAAATGGCTCCCGACATCTCCCCATCCACTGACGATCACCTAGGACATCATTCTGAAACTGGCCCATGTTATTGACCTTGACTTATATACTGTATCATCATCTCTTTCCTCTAACCATAACATATGGTTATGTTATGTCCATGAGGACAATTGTTTTGTGTCTATATCCTAAGTACTATATCATAGTACAAGGCCTGGCTGATGGGGATAGATGCACATCTACTACATAAATTTTCTCTTTTCTCATGTGGAAAGTTTCAACACAAAATAAGTTTATGGGAGTTGTGAAATTTTTGTGAATCAGAATAAGGTTGTCTGAGAAGGTGAACAGTACCAAGTTCTTTTTAAAAAAATTTAAAATTACATTTATTAGTCAGGTGTGGTCATGCGTGCCTTTAGTCCCAGCACTTGGGAGGCAGAGGCAGGCAGATCTCTGTCAGTTTAAATTACATTCATTTATTTGTTTGTGCATATGTGCACATGTCATGGTATATATGTACAAGTTAGAGGATAACTTGAAAGAGTTGGGTCATGGGGATCAATCTTAGGTTGTCATGTTTGGTAACCAGGGCATTTACCCATCACTACCATCTTTTATTTTTGAGACACGGTCTTTATGTAACCCTGGCTGGCCTGGAACTTGCCATGAAGACTAGGCTGGCCTGGAACTCACAGAGACTTGCCTGCCTCTGCCTCCCAAGTATTGGGATTAAAGGTATATGCTATCATGCCTGGACCAGTCCCTCTTTTTTAAAAAGGTGTGTGTGTGTGTGTGTGTGTGTGTGTGTGTGTGTGTGTGTCTGTGTGTGTGTGTATACACGTGTGTATGCTGTAGTATGTGTGGAGGTAAGAGGACAACCTCAGGGGTTGATTTTTGCTTTCTACCTTGTTTGAGGCAGGCGATCTCTTGTTTTTCCAGCTAGCTTGTCAGCAAGCTTCTAGGAATTCTTTTTCTGTCTTCTAGCATGCCTGAGGTATGCTGGGATCATAACATGTGCTGCTGCATCCTGCTTTAGGTTCTGGGGATCTGAGCGCTGTTCTTCATGCTGTGTAATAAGGGCTTTGTCCGCTGAGCCATATTCTTAGCCCAGCATCAAATTCTTAAGCAAGAATCAGTAGAAACACTTGAGGGTAGTGGGTAGGAAGCTGCCTCACTAGATACTCTGGAGCAATCACAGGAACAGGAGTCCATGCTGTGTTCCCTGCTCCAGTCCAGCAAAACCTACAATGTCAGAGCAGAAGGAAACCTTTGAAGAAATCCAGACCAGCTCTGTTTACAGATGAGAAACTGGAGCCCAGTTAGTGAAGTGGTTTGCTGAAGATTGTACAGTGCGACTTGTTTTTTCTTCTTACTAGGACTTAAAATGAGAGATGGGTAGGGCAAATGGATCTTTCTCCTCTTTCTCCCTTCCTCTCATGCAGAGTGATGAATAAATAGTGTGAGAGGCAGAGGGCAGAAGAGAACAAAAAGAGCAGATGCATTGAAAACCTGGGTCTCCTGAAGTTCAAAGCTTCCCACACTTGGATGGTAGAAATTGATCTTCTACTGATAATTTCAGGTTTCTTATTTATAACAGCTAATATCATTATCAACTTCTAAATAAAGTGCCTGCTACACAGACATGGTTACTGTCTTTGGAGCCTATTTGGAGGTCTGTATAATAAAGTGCCTCTGTAGTCAGGCAGATATGTTAAATTCCATTTTCTCTTGTTAACTGTGCATCTTGGTTAACAACAAACCACTTGACTCAGTTTCTCCATCTGTAAAACCGTCATTACAGTGTTAACTGTGTCATTTCAATGTTATTTCCTATGTGGTTTGTTTATGGTCATATTTGGATAAGCAGGCCATGCATACAGCACTTATCTGAGTAAGAGCCCAATCAGTGGTAGATGCTATTACACTCAATCTTATCATATATTGCACTTTCTCTCTCTAACAGAACAGAGTTCCACAGATGAGTGGAAAAATCTCCAAGAGTTGATGCTGTTCCCTACCCCAGTCCAGCACAAACCTACAAGCCAAGGCAGCCAATATTTGGCCATTCGTCCATCCATCTGCATGTCCCAGGGATGCACAAACAGAGAACAGTTCAGCCTCTCAGCTGCCTTCAAAAAAGCAATGGGAAAGAGAGGGTTAGCTGAATGAACTAGCAAAAGTAAATTATTGTTTGGGGAAACTGATTTTCTCTTAACTCTACATTGATCTGAGTAAATAAGGTCAAATGCTTTTAGAGGTGCTTCTTCATCTCTATAAAACATTCTTTAAACAATTATGCCCCTACTTGGAAAAGAAAAAGAACTCTCAGAATTAACAATGGAGGTTGATGAAATTAATATATTGTGTGACAAAAGAAACCACAGGAAACATCTATCACTTAAACTGTTTTTATGTGAATGTGTATGTGTTCATATGTATGCATGTGCATGTAGAAGCCAGAGGACAATCTTGGGTATTGTTCTTAAAGAACCTTCCATCTTTATTTTTTGAGACAGAGTCCCTCAGTGACCTGGAGATTGTCAATTTGGCTACGCTAGATTGCCACCAGGTCCTAGGGATCCAACTTTCCTGTCCTCCCTAGCACTGGGATTTTAAGTGCATACCACCACGACTGGCTTTTTTTATGTGGATTCTGGAGATTAAACTCAGATCCTCATGCTTGCAAAGCAAGCACTTTACCAACTACACTATCTCCCGAGCCCCACTCAAAGATCAAGGTTTAATCCCTGCTGGCTGTTGTTCAGTCCACTCTTTCAGGATGACTGGGATGGTGTCCTTGGAGTGCTCGTTTCTTCTCTCCACTTGGATACCTGAGCCCGTAGGAAGTGAGGAAATGGGATCCAGGCATGGTAGTGTGCATCTGGGAGGCAGAAGCAAGAGGAGCAATGCAAGTTCAAAGCCCACATGGCCACTTAGTAAGTAAAGGCAAGCCAGGATTACACAGAGACCCTGTCTCAAAAAGAGAGAAAGCATGCAAAGCATGATGGATGGGCCAGGGATGAGGAGCTCACAGCTGGGCTGGAGCTGGTAGGTCTGATCCAGGCTATGAAGACAGTAGAATCTGACACTAGATGGAGATTTCTGGGTCTGTAGTTACTCACACTGTTCCTGGAGCTGAGTGGGTCTCTGGACAGTTGCCCATGAATGAGACAACATTATTGAAGAGAGAAGTCTCAGTGTCTGAGCTAGTATGTAATAAGATGAATATCATGGGCAATTCTGCCTCAAGATCCTTTGGGAAATGGAAAGGCCATGAGGATGTACTGAACTTTATTCAACAAAATGTTTGATCAAGTCCCTTCAACAGTTGTTGCATATCAGTGCTTACCAAGGAACACAGCAAGCTTCCTTAGAACATTTTCTTTCCAAGTGTATTGAGGTGCTAGAGGACTTATCCTACCTTCATGCATAAATATTTGAGCTAACCAGGCTGATGGAATGTGACTTTGTGTATATAAGCATTTTTAAAATGGAACAGTTTTGGGTAGCCTTGGATCCTAGAAATGGAAGGCAGAGAGTACCTTGAAGATTTCTGACTCAGCAGGTACTGAGTAACACGGACACATAAGTCTTGAAGGGAGAGGAGCTAACTTATTTCTGATCATGCAGGTTAGAAAGAGAATATTGACTTCTTGGGATGGTGTAGGTTTGGCACCTGATTATGGTAATCTCAGTGAGATTTCACTCCTCCTTAGGATAAAACTTGATTCAGTTCAAAAGAACACTTAAAAATAATTTCTTTCTATGTATGAGGCATGGTAGAGAACAAAAATTTATTTATATTCTTAAGATCGTAACAATCACTGGGATCTTAGCATTGCCAATGTTTTAATGGGCTCAGCTGGTAGTGTACCTGCCATGTAAGCTTGACTTCAGATCTCTAGAACCCATGTAAAACCTGAGCATAGCAGTGTGTATCTGTAACTCCTGGGCTGTGGGGTGGAGACAGGAGGATCCCTGAAACCCATTAACCAGCAAGTTTAACAAGCTCGAATCAATAAGCTCCAAGTTTAGTGACAGACTCTGTTTCAAAACTAAGGTGAAGAGCAACTGAGGAAGAGATTGGATGTTGATCTCTGGCTTCAATACACATGAACATACACATACACCAGAAAAAGAGAGAGAACTTTTTTACAATTATTAACTAGTTTAATGAGATATACGCTGTTTGTATGTTTTACACATTCAGAGATGCATACTGTTAGTAGCTGTATTTTATAGAGAAGGTAAGAACCCAAGTAACTCACTCAGGTCCTGCAGCTGATAAATGGTAGAGCCAGACAACCAGGTGCTAATATTCTGTCTGCCTCATACTAGTAACAAAGCCATTTTGTACTTGAGTATGTCTGATTAGGTTGATTCACTAAGAGCAGTCTAGGGTTAAGCAGGCTGTGAAGGGCCAGGCTTACCTCCAAACAGCAGTGCTAACTTGGCTCTCGGAAATTCCTCCCATTTGTTTGAGCACGTTACTGATGCAAGCTGGAGAACAGCAAGGCAGGCCAACCTTACTAAACAAACAAATAGGCCATTGACCCAGGGACACTGTGGGTCAACTGGAGTCAGGATGTACTTCTGAATCCCTCAGAGACTGGCATTCCCTCAATCTAGTTGGAATGATTGATGGTAGAGCTCAGCACACAAATGGAAATGTCTATATGCACTGTAGCCAGCTGCTGGCTGCTGCTTTCTAAACCCCTCAGGAATCCATAAATTCAGTTCCAATGAATAATAAAAATGACTTATAGCTGAAGTCTTGCTCACACTGTGTTGAAATGACTTGGATGCACGAGTAAATAAATTCTTTTTCAAAGCTCACTGACATTTCTAGAAAACATTCTCTGCATTAGTTGAGGCTTTGCAGCCAAGGAGTTTCAGAGTCCACTATCGAGAACACTAAATATTGTAGGTCATTAACAGGCAGCTCCACAGACAAACCCCCAACTGGTGGGCAGTCGCTATAGATATAATCAGGGAAAATTTCTTTGCATGTAATAGAGCTTCATAAATATTTAAAAATGAATGATAGAGAGAAGAGTTCCTGATGAGTTCACAAACATCTACTTTAATCGGCATTAAAGATTTCTGCATTTACAGTGGGGGAAAAACTATCCCATACCATTATAACTCTGAGAAGGAAGTCAGAAAAAGTGTAAAAATGCAATTGATTAAGGCATCTTGAACCTCAAATCCTGGTGCCAAAGATGGCAGATTGAGTTATGGGTAGAGGAAGAGGAGGACTGGTAGAGCAGATGGTGAGATGATGAAAGTAGGGATTTCAGGAATGGGGAGGGCACTGAAGTTTTGAAAATGTGTTTTATTGTGAATATTTTAAATTAGAATGTATAAACAATAGAACAGAATGTTTATATACTCTTCATTTATGTTTATCAAATGCTAACATTTTCAAGGCATCACTTATCTCTTACTATATACCTATCTAATCATCTATCATTTATCTACTTGTCATGTATCTATCTAATTACATATATATATCGCCTATTTATCTACCTACCTACCTATCTATCACCTATCTACCTATATATCTATTTACTGTCATCTACCTATATTTATCTACCATCTATCTATCGATCATCTGTTTATCTATCCCCTGCCTCTCTCATCTCTATTTATTTTTGGGTTTTTGAGACAGAGTTTTGTTAAGTACTCCAGGCTTTCCTGAAACTGATAGTATAGTCCAGGCTGGTCTCAAACTCATGATTCTCTTGCCTTAGCCTTCTGAATGCTGGGATTACATGCTGTGCCCTCATACGTGGTTTCATTATATATTTTTATTACATATTGCCAAAATATTGGGCTTCCAGAGGTTCTTAATTGAGGATAGGTGAGGTTAAAAAAAACACATACCTATACACTGGAATATTTTGCAACTATTTAAAAGGCACTCATTAAGATAATCTTCATTGGGACTGAAGAGAAGGTCAGCAGTTAAAAGCACCCAGGTGCTCTTGCAGAGGACCTGTGTTCAAGTCCCAGCATCAACATGGTGGCTAACAACCCTCTATAACTCCAGTTCCAGGGGAATCTGACATAATGCATGCAATACACTCATACACATAAAATAAAACAAATTTTTAAAAGATAATCTTCATTGGAATGGGGAGATGACTCAGTGGATAAAGCATTTGCCACATAAGTGTGAGGATTAGAGGTCAGATCCTCAGCACCCACATAAAAGTTAGGTAGATATGGAGGCCTGCCTATAATCCTACCCCTAAGGAGGCAAGAGACAGGGGATCACTAGGAAAGCTGGCTAGACTAGCTGAAATGGGTAAGCTCCAGGTTCAGAGAGACCCTGTCTCAGTAAATAAAGTTTACATCTCTGGAAAAAGACATCTGATGTTAACCTCTGGCTCCCATACATATGTACACATGTGCAGATATAAATACTTGCACAGATATCCCCAAAACACACAAAGATAAACTTCATTCAGTTTGGAAGTTTCCAATGAGAATATGAAATCATATGAGTAACAAAATTTCAACTTTGTCAAAATATAGACGTGCAAATGTTTTAAATGAAATGAAGCATAATAGTGTTTACTTATCTTTGGCTGGAATGATTGGGTCATGTTGGTTTTCTTCTTTATACTTTCCTGAATTTCTACAATCTCGTCAAAATCATTTCATAGTTTTGAAAAATGCTTTTTCCACAGAAAAAATTAAAATGTGTGTTTGTATATGTGCACATGTGTGTGTGTGTGTGTACATGCCCATAACTAATGTAAAGTGCCATCAATGAAGGTGATATTTAGGCTTCCACATAAAATTAAAGTGAGAGCCAGAGTGACACAGGAAGAGAGATTTTATCTGAGTAGCCTCAGGGCTGACCTAGAAAGCATTTTATCATTCCCCTTCTGTAAGATGGTTCACTCTTTTGGGGGGAGGATTTTGGTAGGGTTCTATATCTCTTACATTTAAAGTCATTGCCATATCTGTCCTGTCCCTGTCTCCAATGGAGTGGTCATTGTTTGGTCACTGGCATGGTGCTTATCAAGGTTTAGTGTTTTGAAGCTGTGTGTTGGTTGAGTGACATCTGCATACTCACTGCGTAGACCGGGAAGAGTTCTTGTTGGTTCAGGTCCCACATGTTGACATGGGAGCCAATCTGGACTCCTGGAAATCCAAGCTTCTTTACACAACGCTCCATCTCCTCAACTGCCAGCTCTGGGGCCTGCATAGGCAACGTCCCCAAACCTACAAACCTTCGAGGGTGACTTGCAACCGTGGCAGCTAGGTCGTTGTTTAAAAACTGGCACAGCTCCAAAGTATCCTTAGGTTTGGCCTGGTGGAAACAGGAAATGTTTATATCAGCCAAAACTTGTTACACATTCATCCTGAACAGCATTGAGTCTTGGCTGAAAATATTCATCCTTCTCATTATTTTACTCCTTTGGAAACCAAAGCATTGATTGAGAAGTTGATCAAAGGTACTAGTCACAGAAGACGGTCTCTGTGAAAGCAAAGAGAATTGCCAATGTGCTGTTTGTTAGTTAAAAGAATGGAGGCCAGAATCACTGGACCTGCCATTCTTACTGGTCAGTTCCATCTTACTGGAATGAGAATGGGCCACACCAGGGACGGACAGACCTTGAACACCTTCCCAACTGGGTCATCCTGGATCCTCAAGCCACCATTAGGGCATCTGTCCTGTGTGGTCGAGGAATACTAGGCCTGTTTACACACTGGTCCTATTATTACCTGTCCTCCTCCCCACCCTTCCTATGGACTCTGACACTGTAAAATGCTGAAGCATATTGTTAATTTTCAGTTCCCCAGTTCCCTTAATTCTCCCTTCTTCACTGTCTTCTTTCTATTTATTTATTTATTTACTTATTTTAGTGAGTGTGTGTGTGTGTGTGTGTGTGTGTGTGTGTGTGTGTAGACAACTTTGGGAGTCAGTTCTTTCCACCATCAACTCAGGCTGTTAGACTTTTACACTTTTACCAGCTGTGCTGTATAGCTTTAGTTGTCAACTTAACACACCTGGGTAGAGGGGGCCTCAGCTGGGGAATTGCTTCTATTGGACTGGCCAGTGACCATATCTGTGGGGCATTTTCTTAATTGTTGAGTGATTTGGGAGGGCCCAGCCCAAATGGTGGTGCCACCCCTGGGCAGGTGGTCCTGTATTGTATGAGAAAGCAGGTTGAACACAGGCTAGGGGAGCAAGCCAATAAGCAGCGTTCCTTCATGGCCATGCTTCAGCCCCTGCCTCCAGGTTCCTGCCCTGAGTTCCTACCTTGGGCTCCCTTAGTGATGGACTGTGACACTGGAGCTGTGAGCCAAATAAAGCTTTTCCTCCCCAAGTTGGTATTGATCAGAGTGTTTTGTCACAGCAATAGAGAAGCTAACTAAGACACCTGCTGAGTCATCTCACCTGCCTTGTTTTCTTCTTTCAGCATCCCACTGATGGGAATTTGGTACTCTCCTGCTGTCTCAGTTGGCTAGTCAGAGTTGTACCCAACTTCATAAGACTCATTGAGTTTGTATATGCGTGTACATGTGTGCATTTGCGTGTGGAGGCCAATGTCATCTTCAGCTACATGGTGAGTTCCAGGCCATCCTAAGCTACCCTGTCTCAAAAACAAACAAATAAATAAACAAACAAACAGGAGGACAGTTAGGGCAGGGGATTAATGGGACCAATGTCAAGATTTGAGTCATCTAGCTGGGTGTGGTGGTGCATGCCTTTAATCCCAGCACTCAGGAGGCAGAGGAAGGTGGCGCTCTGAGAGATCGAGACCTTGCCTTTAAAAGACAAAAAGAAAAATAGATTGGAGTCATCTGCCCACCTTCCGGGGAGAGCTGGACATGAGCCTTTACCGCAAGGAGGATGGTTTGAGGTTTTGAACTCACCCAGTAGCTAAACATGATAGGAACCGTGGAAAGAGCCTGCACCGCTACTCCTAGACATGGACACAAAGAAAGGAAGCTGTGAGAAGAGCCTTTCCCAGGATCGAGAGGCCAGCAGGCCTCCATCCCAACTCGCATCGCCCTCTGTTTCTCTCAGGCCCTCTCCCTTCCCATCCTCAGTTGTTGCGAGAGGCACATGGACAGAATGAGATCATCTGAAAAAAAACAAGCTGTTGTCCATTTGCCAAGTATTTCTTTTACTTTTCTTCTTGGGGAATTTTTTTAGGCAAAGTATTTTTCCACCACTTAAAAAAAGTAGCATATGTTAATTATACAAAATAATAGGTTTCATTATGACATTTTCATACATGAATGTAATGTATTTTGATTATATCCCCCCCCCCCCCCGTTATACCAACTCTTGTCCCATTCCTCTCCTGCAGATACCCTTCTCTTCCCGGCTAGCCTCCTTTCTACTTTCAGGGATTAAAAAAAAAATTTTAAATATTCACCTTTTTTCCCAGGGCTTTCCACCATAGTCCTACATGGTAAGACATATCTCTCACTCTCCTTAATTTAGATCCAAAATTTGCCTGGGTGGAGTTTCATGGTCTAGAGTCTCCAGAATTCAGAAGCCAGAAACTCTAAAATCTCCAATCTGCAAAGAGCCAACCTCGTGGAGTCATGGCAGGGACTGGAGGAGTTAATAGTGTCAGGTGCTTAGAACCGTGTAGTGGCAGACAAAGGTCAGTGAAGGTGTCTCAAGGACAGTGATGGGATAAATACACACAAAAACCAAAGGTTTTTGCACTTCCTCTGTGTCACCGTGCTAAGTGAAGGTTTCTGACTCCAGGCAGCCAAATCTGAGTGTCACTTGTTTCTTCTTAGAGGGTCAGCCCTTGCTCCATTCTTGCTGTAGAGCTAGGAAACGTGTTCTTCTCCAGCTCTGCTCTACCCCAGTGTACTCTCAGAACCAGGGATGAATAAGCTGAGCTCGGCGGAATGGCCTGCAGAGCTGCATCAGGCTTTCTGCAAAGCTGCATTTGAATGTCACTTAGAGGTGTGTTCAGCCACTAATATTGCGTGTTACAAGCAGTCCCTGAACAGAAGTGTGTGCATCCAGACATACCTTCCAGACAGTTCTATTCATTTGGATCTGCCAGGGTGACTTCTTTTTTGCAGACTTTGAAATAAAATACAATTCTCCCACCTGAGCATGGTGATACATGCCTGTCATCATCCTAGCACTCTGGAGGCAAACCCAGAAGACCAAAACTTCAGGATCATTCTTGGCTACATGTAGTGAGTTTGAGACCAGCCAAAAAATCTTAAACATTGGGCCTGTATAAGACCGGCACTATTAATAGCCAGTCATGGGAGGGAGCTCACTGGGCTTTATCAATCCCTGCTGGGGATAATTCTAGGGAAGGGACAGTCCTATCTAGCTTATCAGTGAGCCAACAAGGCACCAATGGATAGTTCCAAACCTATAATCACACAAACAACCTTGATTAAAATCAGTGTATCACACACACACACACACACACACACACACAGACACAAATGTAAATGAACATGAATGTAGGAAAGAGACTTATAGGGAAGAGGGGAAATGACAGGGATCAGAGACGAGAGAGAATGGGGTGGTGGTGACCAGAGTAATCAGTGTATTCAATATGGATGAAGTTGTCATTCAATCAGCAAAAATTTAATCAATAAAAGTAATAAAACTTATTTTTAAAGTAAGAGAACTAAAAACTCTACATAAAATAAAATTTGCCTGCTATCTCTGTGTGTGTATCTGAACTTCTAATGAATTTGTTTTTGGCTGAGAAGGTAGTATCCCTAAACTGCCATTTTATTTGTATCAGTTGTTTATTTTCTGGTTCAAGTATAGACCAACAATGTCAAAATTTAAGCCCAATGGTGTCAGCAGTGGTGAGTTCCCCATCATACTCTTTGGGCTTAGGTAGACCATGTGCATCCAGAAGGCTCTGCATTTCCTTGGAACAAGTGCTCCTTAGGTGGCATGGTCAGCTAACCAGCCATGGGTGAAAAGTGCAACCGTGGCCATCATATTGCATTTTAGTCCTGGAAACTTACTTGCATTGTGAGGGTCTGCTTGATCTTTTAAAATATTTTTATTTATTTATGTATTTGTGTGTATGCTCTTGCCATGGTGAATGTGCGGAGGCCAGGGGACAACTTGTGGGAATTGGTTCTCTCCTTCTACCATTTGGGTGCAGGAAACTGAACTCAAGCTTGGCAGCAGGTGCCTTTACCCACTGAGACATCTCCTTGATCCCAATTTGATTTTTAGGCATAAGTAAGAAATGCAAGCAGTTTTTAGACATTGATAGCAATTCAGTATATTAGAAACAAAAATTTCCTGATTCTCTTCTTTCAAATTTCTGAATTGCTTTTGTTACAGAGTATTCTGAGGCTATACAACTTAAAAAAAAAACTGTGTGTGTGTTAGTCCTTCCTCCTTGTTGATCGCTGCTGAAAATGCAAAGCTGGCTGGCCTCTGAGCTTTCAGGATTCGGTCTCTGCCTCCATGTCCATATAGGAGTGCTGGGATATAGATGCATGCACTCCTGCATCTGGCTTGATGAGCGTTCTGGGGGTCTGAAGTTAGATCCCTGTGCTTTCATGGCAAGTACTTTACCCAGTGAACCATTTCCCCATCCCTGAGCTAAAAATTAAAGTAATAAAAGTCTACTCTTATCTTTTTAATGATATGCCATTCTGTTTTTAAACTGATTTTAAAGCATTTCGAATTCATGCTCTGAAAACATCATACTGAAAGGGCACTCTTTCCTCAAATGAAAACTGGAACAACCTGGCTAACAGGGAAATGGAATGGGAAGATGCCATCCCATAAATCACATTGAGTGTTCAGCAGACTTTAAGGGCAGATGTTGCTTTATGTCAAATGCAAATATTGGTAGCATTTCTCAATATAAGTACCTTTCTGGTCCATTTCTCTGATACGAACTTCCGGATCCCAGCAGTTTTGTTGGATTACCCTGAAGACCTTTCCATCTTTCATCATCTTTGCTTCTCCCTGGGTCAGAGAGTCCACATCAGCAAAAGGCAACCCAAGCCTGCTTAGATGCATCTTGTGAGAGAGGAAGTGGGAGGGAGAGAGTGCATACACACCTATGTGTGGGTATGTGTAAAGACTAATCTCAGGTGCCATTCCTCAGGTTCTGTCCCATCTTATTTTTTTTTTTTTTTGAGTCAGGGCCTTGCATTGCCCTGGAACTCATTAAGTAGGCCAGGCTATCTGGCCGGTAAACTTCAGGGATTTACTGTCTCCTTTTCTCTAGTACTGGGATTACAAGTGCTCACCACCATGCCTGGCTTTTTTACATGGATTCTGGGAATCAAACTCAGGTCCTCATGATGGCAGGGCAAGCCTTTTACTAACAGCCATCTCACCAGCCCTGGATTTATCTTTCCTTGAATTCTTTGGAATAGGTTTCTCCTCCTGCATTTTAGAGGTTTTTGCTTAATCAACATGGAGATAAAAATTAACCAATTAATGAGCTCAGCTTTTCTGTCCCATGCCTTTCTTTGGCCTGATGTTGAAGGGGTGTGCCATGTGGGTGTTCGCTACTGAACACAGACAACAAGGTCACAGTCATGCCCTTTTGCCATGCATGACTGAAGATGACTAATACATCTCACTGACCTGAACCACTGACTATGAGACTTAGGAGGATAACCCAGTACTTGGAAAATGTCATACCTATAACCTGATAGATTTGCAAAGGGCCATTGAGATAGATCACGGTCCAAACCTCTGACTTTATAGGGAAGCAACATATAGGTAGTAAAAGTAAGTATGTTTGTTCAACAGAGTAGGGCCCAGTTCAACACTTTAGCCAGAGGAGGAAATGAAGTGAGTCAGCCTGAAGCAAGTACTAGATTCACTGCTAAGTTGCTCTCTCCTGGAAGGCATCATGCCTGCCTGTGTATACCATCTTTTTAAAAATAGGTAAGGCCTTTTGGACTGGAGAGATGGCTCTTGTAGAGGACCTGGGTTTGATTCTCATTATCTTCCCAAGTTCTAATCCCATTCTGCCACCTCCTACAAGGCCTTGAACAAGTTAGATATCATCTCTGTGACTTAGTTTTCTTATCTTTAAAATAGGGATAATATGACTTACCTTTAGACATTCCTAAGACTTGCTAAATTGAATCTTGCAAGCACAAAATAGGGTAACTGACATCCAGCACTCAGCAGAGCATCTCTCATAAGTTAAGTGCTAGTTATTACTTTTAATTGTTAATGATGTAAAGCTAATTAAGGTCAAGGCTATCTTCCAGTTTTTCCCCTGTCACATCATCCCCTTTAATAACATTTCAAAGTTTCAGTGTTCTTGGGCCCTACATGATAGCTAAGTGATTGTGTGGCAAGCAGAAGCCTTGGGTTCTGCTTGGTGGAGTCCTGTGCCCTCTTCCTCATGATTGAGTTGCATCTAAGTCTTGCATCCAAATTTCCTTCTTTGTCTTGATACTCCATAAGTGAGACCTTTCCCATCTTTCACTGCAGCCACTTGTGTCTTGCTTACTGATGAAGACCTCATATCTTCATTTCTCAGGGACTGGGAACAGGCCAGTGAGCAGGTGACTTATATAGTTGTGCCAGGGGTCTGCACACTGAAGAGCTGGGCCTCTGACATCAGTACATCAGGATGAATGTGTCTCATTCCTGTGACTTCACTGACCACCTTCCTATGTTGGGGCATCTTCTGCAGGAATCTTGGTGGTGGCAGTACCTATCTCCATAAAAAAGCCTAAAAGCTAAAACACTTGCTATACTTACCTGATCTTGGTTAATCAATGCTTAGTATTGATCTATGGGATTTTTTGTTGTTGTTTTGTTTTATTTTGAGACAGGGTCTCCTTATTTGGTCAGCCTTAATATACTATAATAATCTGTAGAGAAGGCCAAATCACTTTCTTGGGGCAGAGCAGTAAATGCTAAAATTGGTTCTAGGGAAAATATGACAAAATAAAATTTTCAAAGAGAAATTTCATAGTGGTTTCAATTCTAGTTTTATCTTCATAAATGTTGCTGTTTGAAGTAATTCCCTTTTTTCTACTAATTTTGATAAATAGCAGTGCTACTTCTTAGTTTACTGCAAGCTTAATGCAGGGGTAGAAGAGCTGAATTTCCCAGAGGCCCATCCTGCAGTAAGCCATGGAAGGTGCTCTCTGTCCCTGAGCCCTGCCTGTGGTTGCCCTTGGGAGAAACTCACCTTGCTGTGGTGTTGGAGCTGCACCCAACCTCCGTAGCCAAACCTCTGTATGGGGGAGAAATGCAGTTAGACTTAATGAGTAAAGAGAGAGACTGCAGCAAAGGGGCGTCCTCCAGGCATAGGGTCCTGAGCTCTATGCTTTCAGACACCATCTTCCCATGTGTCCTCTCCAGGCCCATAAGCCACCTGGTCAATATTTATTCTCAAATCAATTTTCCTTTTATTTCATATATTTATTCAGAAAGAAAATCCTGTGTCTGGGCTGAGGATGTAGCTCAGTTAGTAGGGTTCTTGCCTATCATGCATGAAGCCTTGGATCCCATATCCTCTACCAACTAAAATTGAGCATGGCAGTGCACACCTCTAATCCCAACACTTAGGAGGCAAAGGTAGGAGGATCAGGAGCTCAAGGTCATCTTTAGCTTCATAATGAGTTTGAGACTAGCTTGGGCTGCATAAGTCCCTGTGTAAAAAAGAGATGACAAGGAAGAGTAGGGAGAGGGTTTGTTACTTTTGTTTTTGAAGCATATTCTCACGTATTTCTTAGGTCTTTTCCTCAAACCCCTGGATCAATCTGTCTCCCATCTCAGTCTTACTAGTACTTGGGATTAGAGATATATGTCACCTTGCCCAACTCCTGAATGAAATTTTGACATCTCAGCGATCTCACACTTTCATGAGGTGTCCAATGGAATGCCTGAGAGATGAAACAAGATATTTATTTCCTTTGAACACCAGTTTAAGAGTTAAATTAGGGGCTGGAGAGATGTCTCAGTTGGTAGGGCAACCACAAGGGCCTGAATTTGATCTCTAGAATCCATGTAAAAAAGCTGGGTGTAGGGCACACATTTGTAATCCCAGTAGATTACACCTGAAGCATCTTTCACCATGGACCTTACCACATCACTGTTGCGATGACTAACCCATTGTAGGTCAACCTAAAGCATCTTTCACTTTTGTTTCCTGAGCCAGGGTCCTCTTATTTATGACAGTAGAGACTGAATCCTGATTCCCTGGAAACTATTTAACTATGTCCCATGAATCCATTTTCTTTCCACTTCAGATTTTTTTTTAAAAAGTGTGTGTGTGTGTTCATGTGGGTACACGTGTGTTCATAATGTGTGTGCAAATGGACAGCAGGGACATCTTTGGGTACTGGCTTTCAGGCACCATCATTTTGAGGCAGGATTCCTCACAGGCCGAACAGACTGTGCTGGCCTGCTAGCATGCTCCAAGGATCTGCCTGTTTCTGACTTCCCCAGTGAAGGGATTAGAAGAGCAAGCTAGCACAACCTACTTTTTAAAGTGAATTTTGAGGATCAAACTCAGGTCTTCATGATTACAAGGCAAGTACCAACAGAGTTATCCTTCCAGCCCTTTAGATTTTCTTTCCCAAGAATCCTGACCTACTTCTTACTAAGATCACAATCAAAAAGTGAAAACGAAAGATTTGTCAACTCCTAGTTCTTTATAACTGTTAGTTAATCATAAGCCTTGGTGTGTTGACTCTGCTTTTTTTCTTCATTGCACAAGGTGGTGAAGGTTGTAGAGGGGGTATCTATTAATATTTAAGAAGAAAAGGCAGGTTTAAAAGGAGATGTTTCTTTTAAAAATACTGAAGAGTCTCAAATAAAAGCAGTACTGCTTATTATTTTTGTTCTTTTATTCTGAAGTTTGGAGAAATAATGAGAAAAGGTCAGACTGATGTTGTAAAATATTTTCCTCACTAAGAAACAACTTGAAGACAAAAGAAATTTTGCTTTATTTAGTGGCACTTTAATACCCACTTTAGGGTGCTGAGAATGTGGCTCAGTTAGTAGTTGCTTATCTAGCATGCATGGAACCTTGGTTTCAATTTCCAGTACTGCATAATCTCCCAACATGGTAGTGTATGCCTGCAATCCCAGTTCCCTAGAAGTGGAGGCAAGAGGATCAGAAGTTCAAGGTCATCCTCAGCTACATAACAAGGCCAACCTGGAGTCTGTAAAACCCTATTTAAAAGTACTCATTATAATCTGACCATGTAGACTAGAAATAGGGGAAGGAAGAGGAAGACCTCAGCTCCATATAGGTATATTTGTCTCATGCATCTCTCAGGGTTTTGTGGCCATTGGAGGCCAATTCTTCCAACAGTGCCTTACCATCACTCCAAGGGAAATCGCTATCATATTATAGATCTGCCTACTTGAACTGTGGATTGGTAGTCAGGTTCCAATGACCCATGATGAAGCTACCCTCAGTGGGTTTATATGAATGGGAGAAGTTGGGGAGGAGGTTGGTATCAAGGGAGACACTAAGGATCAGAGAAAAGCAAGGACACCCTTCACAGCAGTCATGTATTCTTGGGCCAGTTTTCTCCAGTGGATTGGTGTAGAATCACTCTGGGGGAACCCTTATAACTCCAGGTTTATTTCTGAACATCAAGAACGTTATCTGCCAAGCTGGGTTAATATATATAGAATATTAACAGCCTCTATTGTGAGGTTTTATATAAATCAAATTATCTCTTTTTGTGTGTGCATGTTAATCTATATGTGTACATGTGCATGTGTAGAGTATCACATATCCAGTTTGGTTTTTGAGACAGAATCTCTCTCCCATTGGCATGGGGTTTGCCAGTTAGGCTAGGCTGGCTGACCAATAAGCCCAAGGTTCTGCCTCTCTTGTTTCTCCAGCACTGGGATTACAGGTGAATGCCACCACACCTGGCTTTTTACATGGGTTTTGGGGATTTGACTCAGGTTCTCATGCAGCAAGCATTTTATAGACTATGGTATATCTTCCATCTTTTTATTTCTAGAAACACAAAGTATGATGACTATTATTATTGTTCTTAAGAAATGCATCCTTTATCCACTTGAAGCATGTGAGACTTCAGGTTTAGAAAGTCATTGGGGCCAAACGCCCCTCCTTATTTCAAGACAGTATTAAAAACCCACCAAGACATGCTTAGGAAGTTTCCAGTATACACATCTATGTACCTCACATTTTTTATCTCTCAGATTTCTAAGCACTTTGAACAGTACCTTTTGGACCAAGTATGAAGTGGAGGGCCTAGAAACTGTCAGATGTAGATGGCCAGTTCTGCTTCAGATAGAGACAGGACTGAGGGTGTGAGGCAAGTAATGGTAGGTGAGATTGTGGCAGTGTCCTAACAGAAAGCTGTAAAGATAAAGAGATAAGGCTCCATTTAGGGTCTTCTGGGTCTTTATGAGGCGAGGGCCTTTATGGTGAGGGCCTTTATACTTAGAGCTTAGTTAGAAACAGTCTCCAATGCTCAGATGGAGGGTTTCATTGGGATCTAGTAAGAAGATGAGCATTCCAAGGATGCTGAAGAGTATGTTCCTCAGACATAGTGGGCATTGGCTTACATTGTTAGGAAGGCTGACTTTAAGACCAAATTCCACATTGAGAATGCATCAAGAATCATGCACATCTGTAATGCAGCACTTGGAAGGCCAATGGAATCATGAGATGGAGGCCAACTTGGGCTGCATAGTGAGACATAGAAAAGGCACAGTGACAGTTACAGACACACACACACACACACACACACACACACACAAAGAATATAACACATACAAAAAGAATAAGGAATGAAGAAAAAGAAAAGAAAGGAAGAGAAAGCAAAAGGAGAAAGGAAGGAAGGAAGAAAAATTAAAGGATACAAAAAGGATGGATGAAACATCTAGGTCCTTTTTGTACACCTGCCTGTGGACAGAACTGAAAATTCCTCTAGTGGTGAAAATATGTTATTTTTAGTAACTTGCTCTCTATCTTAGTCCACTTGGGCTACTATAGCATAGTACCATCTGCCTGAAGCTTATAACAACACATTTATTTCTCATAGTTTTAGAAAAGTGGGAAGTCCAAGATGAAGGTGCCAGGAGATTCAAGCTCTGATGAGAGCTGTTCCCTGGTTCTGTTATGCCTCATGTAGTGAAGAAGGTGCACACATTTCCTCAGGCCTGTTTTATAAGGTGATCATCCAATTCCTCATCACATAATCACTTCCTCAAAGCCCCATCTCTGTGTATTTTTGCTTGCAAGTGAGGATTTCAATATAGGAATTTTGGGAGGATATAACATTTAGACCATAGCATGTTCTGAGTTCTTAAAGATTCCCATCTGGAGAAGGAGATGGAGACCACGTAGCAGGTAGCTCCTTCCGGTGTAATATTCTCTAGGTGAGCGGGTCATGTTGACCACTCTCAGGGAGAGGACAGGTAGGCAGAGTTCCCTAGAGCCCAGATATTTAAACTGTGGGTTATGATTCCATGTTAGGTCATATAATTACATGTGGTATTGTAAAATATTTGGCAACAGTGAAACATGATATGAACAAAAATTAATTCAAGGTCAAATAGGTAATGAATCTGAGGTGTTTCCAGCAGTGTTTGTTGATGTAGCATTGTGCAACTTCACTGCAACCTTGGTTCTGAACATACAACACTCGCACTTTGAACTATACACGCTGTCAGGCCATGCAATGCCAGTGAACACTGTCCGAAACTCCTAGATGCATTGCAATGAGTTTATTGTACAAACGTTTTCTCTTTTTATAGAAACACAATGGATTCATTATGGAAAACAAAGATTTTCAATATTTTCCTACCATCTTTCATCAACTTGTAAGTATCTTATTAGCATATTTTTGGGATTGTATTATGTTAGAATGTTTAATTTTAAATATTTCTGTCTGAGGGCTGAAAATGTAGCTCAACTGGTAGCATGCTTGCCTTGCATGTACAAAGTTCTGGGATTGTTCCCTAGCACCAAAGAAACTGGGCATGATGGCTTATATCTGTATCCTAACACTCATGAGGCAAAGGCAGGAAGATCAGGAGTTCAAGGTCATCCCTGGTTACACTGAGAGGACAGCCTGGACTACATGAGACCCTGTCTCAAAAAATCCCTTCTGTTTGATTTGCTGACTTGAGTTTCTTGAAAATGGTTCAAAGAAATTTGTCTTGGGATAAGGACAGAATTTTTGAAATGGCCCTAAACATATGCCTACCATCTTATACTACATATTTATGTGACATGGCATTCTTAGCATTAACAATTATAGAATCAAAATATCAAATTCTGAAAAATGTTGAAGATAGCTTTATATCCTGCAGTACCAAATATTCAGCCAAGATTTAATTCTTATGTAAAAATAAACATATCCATCACATTAGTATGTGAATTTGCTTTCATCCTTAATAAATGGTAAAGTTATATGCATAGTAAAGAATTGCTTTAAAATAAATTTCTGTGTTTGATTTGTATCACTATTTTATATGTTTGCATACCCTGGGTGGTATCAAAGTTTCTTGGCAGAAAGGGATCGTGAATGAGAAACATTTAAAAAGTTCTGGGATAGAGGCCACCACGGAAGCTCTAAGCCATTGCATGTAGATTTTCTTTGAGGGTCAAACAAAGAAAAACTGTGACATTGGAGTTAACACTTCTTGTTGCCAGTATATTAAGAACTGCCAAAAATTTGAGGTTTTTATTTCTAAAACTCCAGGAGTATAATCTATGTCTCCTAAATAATTCATTCACTCTAGCATTCATTAGATAACTCCTCACAAACCAGAGGCTAAAAGAAAAAAGAGAGAAGAAAGATATTTCCAGTAGCTTCCAAAGAAGCCAGGAGCTCCTGTGAAGCAGAGGGCACACTCCTCTCATAAAATCATTAACCTTGGAAGTGCTGTTTACACTTATAAGATGTGACCTGGACAACAGCATCCAGAACAGCAAGTTCCCATGCAGATAGACGCCATGGAAAGTTAAGGTCAACAGGGTTCTTTCTCCATTGGCCATGATAGATAGCCTTTCAAAGACAGATCAGTACTGTTTGCACATTTCAGTTTTCACCTTCTACCACCATCTCACTTAACCACTCTTAATACCAATGGACAAAGAAACTCTTGAGATTAAGTTTCTTCTTTTCTTTTCAAAATAGGTCCTCATGCAGCCCAGGCTGGCCTTGAACTTCCTGTGTAGTATAGGACAATACTGAACTTCTTGATCCTCTTGCCTCCCCCTCCTAAATGCTGGGAAGGCACATGTGGGCCTAGTTTATTCAGTATTGGAAATCCAACCCAAGGTTTTATGTGTGCTAGGTATGCACCTGACTAAATTAGCTACAACCCAAGACTGAGATTAATATTCTTACAGGAAATAATTGTGAAAAGAAAATGTACTCATACAATGAATTGCATTTTAGTAGAGTTGGGTTAATTCAGTTTTCTCACTGTGGGATACAGAAACACAGAATCTCGGTGATGTGAAAGCCCTGGCAGAGTATGGAAGACTGGGACAAACATGACTCTGAGCTGAGTAAACTTCTGAGCGGGTGAAAGTTTCCTTTACGTTCCACACCGTCCTCTTTCAGTGGCCCCCATTCCTTTCCCTCTCTCCCTTCCTTTCCTGCTCTCCCTCCTTCTCTCCCTTCTTTCCTTCCTGGTCTGGAGCTCACTATGTAATTTTCTGCCTCCATGTGCTGACATTAACTTCAAAATGTCTTAAATGAAATTTCCATCTTTAGGGAAACATAGAGAACACTTTTTTTTCAGTGCTGGCGATGGAATCCGTGACTTCATATATGATAGACAAGTGCTCTACCAGTGAGCCATACCCACAGGCCCACCTCTTTTTACAGAGAACACTTTAGAGATACTCATTGTGCAAAGATTTCATGTCGTTTTCTCTAGGGGTTTCTAAAGTGCCTGATTTCCAGTTCGTCTTAACGAGGATTTACAGCTTAAAGATCAAACAGGAAAGGTTTCAGACAGTGTCCTGAAATAGACTAAAAAGACATTTCACAAAGCTATCTCCTGACGCTTCTAAAACTTATTTTAACCATATTCTATTTTTTAATGGTCTTTTTGTTGCAATTGTAACTTTAGATTCTGTAGTTGGCAGGTATCTTTCCAGCAGCTGAATACATGATTTAAAAGGAAGTAAAACCGCTAGACTTAAATTGTCCAGATATTTAAAAGGAAGTGTCATGTGAGGGGAAACCAGACTTCAAGAAGGCCCTTGTTTCTTTGATCCAATGCTCTTTCAAAATGAATGTACAAGTCTTTAAAAACTAGGAAATTAAGAGATACCAAGGAACTTAAAAATCACTTCCCCGAGAACAAAGAAGCATAACACCGAATTCTCTAGAGAAGAGAAAGATCTATAAATAGAGGTATTGAGAAACACTGGAGAAGTTTCAGAAATAATCCAGCACATTAATTACCATTACCTTTTCTAGATCAGGCCATTCCTTTGGTAGAATATGAGTGTGGATGTCAATTTTCATCTCCACAGGATCAGAGGAGACACGTGTTTTTAAAAAGGAAATTCTGATATCAAGAGATATTCATGAAATCCATTGATTTACTCAGTCCCTTTATGTCTACCTTGAGGTTCCAGTCAAGAGTCCTGGCCAGCCCAGGCTCGGTCCATTGGAACTGCCCTATTAAAGTTCAAGATTCTATTTATCCACCTGGCTTTGGGTCAACACTCTTTGGTAACTAGGACTCAGCACAAAATTTAAAACAAAACAAAACAGGATTATATCCAACTTCTGAGGTCAAAAGTACAGCAGACTGCCTTGGCTTCATAGTAGCTCAAATTTTGAATAATTTGTAGGTTGCAGAACAGCTTAGTTGGTAGTGTGCTTGTCTAGTATGAATGAAGCCCTGGGGTACATCCCTAGCACCTCATAAACCAGGCATGTTGGTGCATGCCTGTAATCTCAGCCGGAACCTGGGGACTAGAGGCAGGAGGATCAGATGCTCAAAGTCATCCTTGGCTACATAGCAAGTTCAGGGTCAGCTTGGAATACATAAGACCCTGCCTCCAGAAAAAAAAAGACTTCTTATTTAAATATTCCAGTTTTCTTTTTCTGAGATGGCTTGGAACTCACAATGTAGACATGACTGGTCTTGATCTCGCAGAGAGCCACCTGCGTCTGCCTCTCCCTACTAAGGGCTGGGATTAAAGATGTGCACCACCACACGCGGCTAAACGTTTCAGTTTTAGCAAGATGCATGTTAAAAGTGGGATAGCATGTGATTAGACAGAAGATAATTCAGAGGACTTTTAAAGAAAATGATAAATCCGTTTCATCTCTTCTTATATTCAATTTTATTCCATAGAAACAACTCATTTTAGTGTTTTTTTTATAATTCCACTTAGCTATTTCCATGTCTTTAAATGATATTTAACAGTTGGTTTGTTCATGAAAATTTAATACATTGAAAAAAATGTAGGGGAAGTTTCGTCTTTACATGTACAAAGGGTCCACTGTTAGGGCTAGGCTTTATCTTTTGCCTTTGTCATTCATTCATTCATTCATTCATTCATGTACTTAACAAACATTTATTGAGAGATGGGTTGAAAAAGTGGTAGAAAAAGTTTCATCTTCACCTGTAGAAAGTGTCCACCATTCAGGTTATATTTTATCCCCATTACCTTTACTTTTCATTTATCCATCTGTCTGTCAGTCCATCTGTCCATCCATCCATCCATCCATGCATTTGCAAACATTTCTTAAGAGCTACTGTGGACTAAGGATATAAAGTTGAATGAGAGATAAGATGATGCATTTCCTATCATAAGAGATCATTGCACACAGCCTGTGCATAAGGACAGATGACAGGCGTTTCAAGTAAGCATGATCTTTGTGATTCTGGAGGGTATCCACTGGAGCATAAAGTGGAACTCATAGTCATGTCTTTAGGGGAACATGGGACAAAGCAGTCCTATATTGCTTTATTCTTATGTTCACTTTTTCTTGAAAAGAAAATGTTCAAAGACTACGAGGGTCTCTGAGAAAACCTTGTATCTGCACTGGGATGCTCCCTTTGGCTCCATCTCTTCAGTATAGGAGCTAAGATTTCAAAAAAGCCTTCTGACTGCAATTCACCTGGATTATGGGTAAGTTATAAAAAACACACTTGTAAATGATGCTCAGCTTGAAAGGAAGAAGGGGAAAATTTCAATTCCCTTCCTCTTTTATCCCCTTTTTTCCTTCCTTCCTTCCTTCCTTCCTTCCTTCCTTCCTTCCTTCCTTCCTTCCTTCCTTCCTTCTTTCCTTTCTTTCTTTTTTTTTTTTTTGAGACAAGCTTTCATATCATTCAGGCTGCCCTCAAAACACTTTGTAGGATGATCTTGAACTCCTGATCCTCGTACCTCTACACCTACCTAGTATATAGGCATCTATCACCATGTCTATAGTTTTTTGAATAGTTTTATTTTAGATAAGGTCTCATGTAGCCCAGACCATTCACAAACACTGGAGGATAACCTTGAACTTCTGATCCTCCCGTCTCCACCTCCTGAGTGCTGGAACTACAGGCGTGCACTACCACATCCAGTTTATGTGGTGCTGGGGATGGGACCGAGGGCCTCATGTGCTACTCACTGAGCTACAACCCTCGCCTCCTTTCTTGTTATTCTGACCCTGCTGTGTTCCCCGTTCTCCAGTCTCTCAATCAGGACCTTGTTCTCTCCCTTCTGGATTCTTTAATTACTACTAATGGTCACTGGCTCCAGTCTTGGTTCCCTGTCGTTTACCCCCAAGACTGCCTTGATCCAGCATGATCTCTTTAAAGCACAACATGATCATATAGCCTTCCAGTGTAACACTGTTCATGGTTTCTCACTTGTGGGTTCAGTTACTCACAGGAAACACAGCTGTACTTGTTTCTTTTGTCTCTCAGTGCTGCCCCTGTGCCCTGTGCCCTGAACACAGTGAGTTCTTCGTGCCTCCTCATATGTAATTCAGACTCCTTTCTGTCTCTGTTTATTGGCTTCTAACTTCTGCAATGGCCTTTCCTTGCACTTCTTCCTGCCAAGGGTTCTTCTAATCATGACTCAGCTTTTGGCTTAAACATTGCCTCCTCTTTGAAGCTTCTCTTGTTCATTCCCATCCTCCAGTGGTAAAATCGACCACCGTCAGAGGACTAGGTTCAGGGAGTGAATAGTAATGACAGTGGCAGAAGCATGAGTAAATTCTTGTTTATCGACACTGTGGGTCAAAGTTAGGATGGGAAAATTCTTAGATCAGTGAATCTTGATCTGGGAATGGAGAAGACTGATGCCAAAGGAAAGCCTGGGAAGGCACCAAAAGAGTGTTTGAAGGTGATACCTGGACCTAGGATTTGTTTGGGTGAGCAGAGTGGTCACAGCTCGGTAAGGAGAGAGAGTTGTAGAGTGATCCCAAAGGAGGATGAAAGCAAGCCAGCCATCAAGGTACCCTGGAAAAAGGGATGAAGGTATACTGGTGGTTAGAGGAGAACACTGAGTGCCTCGGTATCTGTGTCAACCCAAGCTAGATACATACTCCGTTGGCTACTGTCTTGGTTACTTTTCTCATTGATGTGACAAAATACCTGACAGAAGCAAATTAAGGAGGGTTTCAGCTCAGGAGGGTCCAGCCCGCCACGGCAGGGAAGGCATGGAAACAGAGGGAGGCAGCTGGCCACATTGCATCTACAGTCTGGAAACAGAGATGAATGCTGATACCCAGCTTTCTTTACTCTTTTTATTCAGTCCAGGACCCTGTCCCATTGGCTGGTACTGCCCATTTTCAGGGTGGGTCTTCTTACCTCATTTAGTTAACCTAATGTAGAAAACTCCTCATATACAGGCACAGAGATTTGTTTTCCTGGTGAGTCTAAATCCTGTCAAGTTGATAATCAAGCTAAGCATCACAGCTTCGAAGGAGAGAAAGAGAGTCTAGGTCAATTTCTCAGAGAATGGACTCTAGCAGTGAGTTTTGAACTTTGTTTCTTTGAGTAAATTTTCTGTCTGTCCATTTGCTGATATGTGAAATAGGACAGTAATAGTAGACTATATTTAATACTGTAAGTATTAAATTAGTTAAAACATGGAAGGCATATAAACACTGGCCAGTGGAGAGTAATAACACCTGAAGATTAGCCATTCTTTTCTTATTGTTGTCATATAAACATGCTGGAGTTTCAGTAAAATGTGTAGACAAAAGAAACCCTGTAATGACTAAGATAAGTTTCCACCATTTGATGTCCAAAAGATTTATTAACAGTTGTGGAGAATTACAGGACAGTGGACAAAGTTACATTTTGCATTCATCTGCACATGACACTCTTGAACATTTTCAAGCTCATCTAAGAATCCCAGGGGGTCTTTATAAAATGAAGGTGGTTTAGGGGAGGTTGATGACATCATCAAGGTAGGCCACATCATCAAGGGATGTAAAATGTCTGAGGAGATATAGAGCAAGGGGGACTAGGGTAAAACAGGTTAAAAAGTAGCTCAGGGGAGGACTAGGGCAATAGCTCAGTGGGTAAAATGCTTGCCCCGCAAACATAAAGACATGAGTTCGAGCTCTCAGAGTCCATGTAAAAAGCTGGATGTGGTGGTATGTGTTTGTAATTTCAATGTTGAAGAGGTAGAGACAGGTACGTCCCTGGAGCTCATAGGCCATCTAGCCTAGTCTATTTGGTGCGCTCCACAGAAACTTGCAAAAGACAGGTCGAGGAAGTAAGGAACACCAGTGTGTAGGTGGAGGCTTAGCTTGGAAAAAGAAGGTTCCTCTGTCCTGAGGGAGAAAAAGACATGAAAGAATTGAGGAGCCATGAGCTGAAGGCAACCAGCCATCACTGCTACCTTTGGTCTTTCTGAGGTAGGAAATGAGGTCATTCTCTGAGACAGAAATTAAAGTTTACAAAGAAAGGAATAGATTTCGAATGACAAGGTAATAGATAACAGTCCCAGAACTACAGTGTAGTTGGACTTTCACAATGTCTGATGGTCCACCACTTGGAAACATGCAAAGGAATTCTTATTAAAAGTCTAGAATAAAGTGGAACTATCTGTACATGATGGCTCTGTTGAGATTTCACATGTTCCTTTTCTCTGTGTTTTCTTTTGTGTGTATGTGTTCGTTCATGTGTATGTGTGCATGGCAGCCAGAGATCAACATTCCTTAAATGCCCTCTACTTTGCTTTTTGAGACAGAATATGTCACTGAACTTGCAGCTCATCAATTTGGTTAGACTGGCTGGCCAGTGAGCCCCAGAGAGCCTCTTGTCTCTGCCTTCCCAGATCTGGGGTTACAGGTCCATGCCACTGCACCTGGCTTTTGTCGGTGCTGAGCATCCAAACCAAGGTCCTCATGCCTACACAGTGAATATTTTACTAACTGTACCATCTCCCCAGCCTCTTATCTTTATGTTTCTTTAAGGATGTGATAATAAATATCTATAGGGAATATGTTTATAAAGAATTTATGCTGTTTCATATTGTCAGTATTCTCAGAAGTTACCATAACTACTGTGGTGCTTGGCCATAAAGCACAGTGGTGACTTCACTCAGCTGTTTAGTCACAGTTCCCATCTCATCTTCAAACCACGCATGATGAGGCTTCCTTGTTTGCCTCAACAGTAACCCCACAGCCCTATGTATTCTACTTCATTTGCCTCCTAAACTCCTTTTTCAAACTTCAGAAACCAAGAACTGATATTCAACCCAGGGTCTCTTCCAACTTCATTCCAGATCAATCCAGGCTGGGAAGATGACTCAGTTGGTAAACTATCTGTGCTGTAAGCATGAGGACCTGAGTCTTCATGAACCTAGAACCTATGTTAAAAACAGCTGAGCATAGTGATGTATGGACGCTTGTAATCTAAGTGCTGGGTAGGCAGAGACAAGTGGACCCCTGGGGCTGGCTGGCCAACTAGCATAGTCTGCTTGGTGAGCTCTATGCCAAGTGTCTCAAAACACAAATCTGACGGTGCCTAAGAAACAACATCGGAGGTTGTTCCCTGGCCTCTACATGTACACATGCATGTATAAACTGCATACATGTACAGACATACACAAACACAGAATAAGAACCATGTCTGTACAGGGATGGAGGAAACATGTTTGACTCACTTTAAATCAAATGAGTGCCAACTTAAAGCTAGCACATTTGAATTTTATTCATCTTTTTTTTCCCCACTATGGCTTTGGATCAGGCATCAACTTCTCTGACGAAGCCTCTCATTCACTATTTTTGGAGTCAATGACTAATTCAGAAATGAACAGTAGGCATTTACAGAGTCGGGAATAGTGTGCCAGGCACTTAGAATGACAGTGCTAGGGCTGTCAAACCCCTTTACAACATTATACAGTGGAAAGACAGAAATAAATGAACGTGAAATCAACCACCTGGGCTAGACAGGATGTATTCCATTCTAAGAACTCCAAGGATTGAAAATATTTTTTTTCCTATTGGGTTAAGGACAGATTGGGAAATTACTGTTTCTCCTTATTAAACCTCAAATGTCAATCATCCAAGGGAATCTAAAAACACTGATATTCACCTCTCCCCTGACACCCTATACCCTATTTAGCTTCGACAGTCAACTTAACAGAGCCTGGAGTCATCTGAGAGGAGAGCCTTGATTAAGGAATTTCCTAGATTAGAGTGGCTTGTGGGTATGACTGTGGGGATTGTCTTAATTGCTAATTGATGTAGAAGGGGCTGACCACTGTGGGCAGCACCATCCCCAGGCAGGTGGTCCTGCAAGATATAAGAAAACTAACTAAGCATGAGGCTGTATGTGAACAACTCAGCAAGCAGCCTTCCTCCATGGTTCCTGCCCTGAATTCCTTCCATGATGGATTGTGACCTGGAAGTACAAGTCAAATAAATCATTACCCCCCCGACAAGTTGCTTTTGATTAGAGTGTTTCATCACAACAAAAGAAATCTAGAATACCTCCTCTACCCACCACAACTACCCAGAAATGCCTAGTTATTGAATTTGAAGTTTGGGTTAAATAATGAATAATAGTTTTGGTGTAAGAATATTTTTAATTTGACATATTATTATTTTATTTTATGTGTATGAGTGTATTGCCTGTACGTAAGTGCACCAGTGTTGTGCAATGCCCATGGAGGTCAGAAGAGGGCATCAGATCCCCTGGAACTGTCGTTACAGATGGTTGTTAACTGCCATGTGGGTGCTGGGGATGGAACCCTGGGTCCTCTGCAAGAGCAGCCAGTGCTCTTAACCACTGAGTCATCTCTCCATCCCCCTACGAATGTTTTAACTATCACATGAGACATAGTTATATTAAAATATTTTATTGTTCAGGACTGGGGGTTGTAGCTCAGTGGCAGACCATTTACCTAGCATGCATGACACCTGTGTTGAACATTTCATTGTTTATGAAATTCAAATTTCACTGTGGTTCTATATTTTTACTTTCTAAAGCTGGTGCGTCCCCAAGCCAGATTTAGGATGTATGAATCTTGAATTTTCTTGGGTTCTTCAGGTGGTTGTGATGTGCAGCAAGATGCAAAAGGATGGAGCTGAACTCTCAAAGGTGTCCTCTCTAAGCTGAACTCAACCCAATTTTATTAAAGTCATATATATATATCCTATGTTCTACATGTGAATTGTGTATTTGTTTTGACTTACATTTCTGAATGTGTATGTATATGTGTGGGTACATGAACAGGTGAAGACTAGAGATCAGCCTTTGGTGTTATTCCTTAGGAGTCATAGACCATGGCTGTGGAATTCCCAGTGTCTCTGAGTATTATTGTGAGTTACTGGTCCATTCTCTCAATGACAAAGTGTGATATACATACAAATTCATAGGCCTAGAAAGTGGCCAAGAAGTGGCTGTTACTTGTGAGCCGTGGCTGAGATTTGGAGGTCCGTTTTATCTTAGAGGGGACCTAGGAGTGAGTGAGGAGAGGGCAAGTCCACGGCTCACAGGCCAGGGTCAAGAACTCAGCATGCACCACTGTGCCTGCTTCTGATGTTTGATTTCGTTTTATTGAGAGAGAGTCTCCCTGTAGCTCCAGCTGTCCTAGAACTTGCTGTGTGGACCAGGCTGGCCCCATCTCACAGAGATCCTTCTACCTCTGCTTCTAGAGTATTCGGATTAAAGGCCACCATCCCTGACCTTAATATAAAAAAGAAATTATAGAATTTTTGAGAATTTCATATAATGTATTTTGATCACAATCAGACCTCCTACCCTATCTGCACCTCCGTTACTGCCCCCCGATTTCATGTATTATTATTATTATTATTATTATTATTTTAAAGGCCTATGGAGTCTAATTTGAGTCCCCAAATTCCTTCCAGGGTAGTTAACCTACCCAGTGTCATACCCTTAGAGAAAACTGACTCTTTCAGCAACATCAGTTGCCAGTAGTTCCTCAGCTAGCCAAGGCTAGGGTTTCTTATCCAGATCCCTTTTTTACTGGAGAGATCTCGAAGTAGCGCCCCTAAGTGGGCCTGTGCTCCAAGAGGTCTGGTGCTGGGGCTTGAGTCCCTATGTCTTTGGGAGCTGGCCCTAGGGCACAGAGAGAGCCTGAGACTGGTGCCTTCTTCCCAGGCCTGCGTGTTTGCAGAGGCTTCTACCCAGCAGCAGCCATAGCCCTGAGCCTTGGAATCCCCTAAGGCTTAAGGTCTGGAGCCCGGCTCCCCACTTAGAGTCAGAAGCCCTTGACCCTGAAGAGCAAACATGTGAAACTGAATGTAGGCAGGTTGCTACGCACACTCGGGTGGCAGGACATGGTCAGTGGTTGCTTGGAGGTGTACACAGATACCCCGGACTGGGTGGTGATTGACCATGGTGGCCGTCACTTTTGTACAATTTTCAATTACCTGTGGGATGGATCAGAATCACTGCCTGAGAGTACCAGAGAACCCAGGGGGATCTGGTAGGAGAAGCTTGCCAATGCCTGCTACAGGGCCTGATTGAAGACTGACAGCTGGTACTGCAGCAAAAAGGAGAGAGAGAGAGAGATCTTACACTTCACCCCACAGTGACATCTCCCTGGGAAGAGCAGCAACTTCTGGCCAGCACCACCAAGCTGGTGATGAAGCTTCTGCACAATCACAGTGTCAACAGGGATGCCTATACCAGCACTTTGGATGACTACTGATGAAGAATATGGAGCTGCTAGACAAACTGGCCTTGCTTCCTCAGGCAGCTGCTCTTCTTCAAGGATGTTCTGGGGCGTGAGATCTGCTGCCAGTCTTGCTACTGGCAGGGTCACAAAATTTCCAGGGTGTGCTGCACCACCAATGTCTATGCCATGGAGAAGAAACAGAACATGGAGAATTCCCTGTGGCTCAGATCTTCATGGAGACACTGAACATCCTGATCTATGAGACTCCCAGTGGTCCACAGCTGGTCCTCTGGAGGCCACAGGGGTGCATTGAGGCAGGCGGAGGGGAAGATGAAAGAGAACTGAGATCTAAGTCCATGGCCACATCATCCATGGCAAACGTCCTCAATCCTACAGATTGTCTTCAGTACCTGACCTTTGACCCTTCCCCGGCTTCCTCCTGTTTCTGGGACCCAATCCCTCTTTCCTTTTTGTCCCTATTTTGTTGGCTAAGTTGTGGTGTTACAGGAAACTGAGGCCACGCTTCAAACAGGCACCTCAGACTAAGTGGAAGATCAAAAACCAGGTTTATTATCTGAGCCTGGATATGCAGAATTCTGCAATATTTCTAGGTATCCTAGCAACCTAATCCTTACAGAACTTAACTGGTGGTTTACATTGTAGCCTACCTGACCAACAAGGGGTCTGTGTGACTGCCTGACCTGGTCAGGAAAATCTTCCCAGTGGTCAAGCATATTTACAGAAGCAGAAGCAAAAGGTTAAGTAAGCAGTTATTTTCTCAGCAGGAAGGGGGCTGTTTAGGATGTTTGTTTCTCAATTGGTCCTTGGTTTTGGAATGTGAGTGCCAGGGGGCAGGGCATTCCTTTCTACAATCCAGATAATTATAGGCAGCTGTTCTACCAGATAATGTAAGCGACCGTTTCTCAAGGTGGTCGCTGTGTGTGTGTGTTTGCTTCTTTTGTCTGTTCTAGTTCCATTTCCCGTTCAGTAGGTCATCCTCCTGCCCTTCATTGCCTGCTATGGTTCAGGGCGGCGCTTTTCATTCATCTCCACTCACTATGAGCAACACTGTGCACTTTAGCATTCTCTTTAGGCAGAGCTCCTCAAAAAGCAACATTCACCCTTCCTCCACATTCTTATCCTGCCATCTTTCCCTCACCAGCTGATTTAGACTGAGTTAAAATTCTTTCTCCTCCTTTGTTACATTGAACACACCAGACAGCATGTGAGCCCTGAGTACCACTACCACATTCCAGGTTGTCATCCACCACTGCACAGGGTAGTTGGCTTCCCTCCTGCCCCATCTAACTCCTTAACTTTGTACAGACTGGTCTGGGCCAGTAGTAGCTCAGCTATCTTGATCTGTTTCATAATATTATTTTAATTTTCTATTAAATTATTGTAGTAAAGTATTTATTTTTATTGCTGGGCATAGTGATACACACCTTTAATCCCAATACTTGGGAGGCAGATGCAGGTGGATCTCTGTGAATTTGAGGCCAGCCTGGTCTCCCTAGGGAGTTTGAGGCCAGCCAGGGATACCTAGTGAGAACCTGTCTCAAACATATTTTATTTAATTAAAACATTTCATACAGGTATATATTGTACATTGAATATATTCCTCCCCTTCCCCCACCCTCCTTTCTCCTGTCTTTCCTTGCCATTAGTATCGTCTGTTCCCATACACAAGTTCCCTTCTACTTTACTTTTACATATACTTATATGATTTTATGTGACTATATAAAGTTTGGGAACCACAATGAAAGAAAACATATACTTAATAGGATCATCTCCAGTTACACCCACTTTCCAGCAAACAGCATAAGTTGACTCTTTATGGCTGAAAAAAAAACTCGATTGTGTTTATATACCACATTTTCTTATCCCTCCCTCTAGTCTAGATTGGTTCCAAAGCTAATCTGTTATAAATAGTGCTGCAATCAACACTGATATGTGAGTATCTTTGGAATTCTTGGAGTAAGTACCTAGAAGTTGTATTGCTGAAGGACCTAAGAATTTCAGCTTCAAACTTGACCTTCCATGGAATCCTAAGAATATATTTGTCAAGATATATCTATATCATCTATATATCTATATCTATATGTATATCAATATCTATATATCTATATCAACTATCTCACCACAAGCCTGCCTGGGATATGAAGAGACCAGACCAGAAGGGGGCATCTGATCTCCTGGAACTGGAGTTACAGATGGTTGTGAACCTCCATATGGGTGTTGGGTACCAAACCTGTGTCCTCTGCAAGCTTTTAGCTGCTGAGCCATCTCTCTAGCCCTGAGGTATTTTATTGGAAAGTTTTTCTTAGCATGGTATATAACATAAATATTCATAAAGGACAATGGTTCTCTCCATTTATATTCTTGTCTTAGACCTTATAGATGGTAGAACCTAGCCTGGAGGAAGACAGTGAAAAATTCGAGAGGCTGGGATCCAGACCCTGACCAAGAGAGTAAGGAAGGACCTCTCAATTTTATTCCGAGTTGCAAATATGAATGAAATTAATTCTGAGGTACACAAGTATAGGGAACGCTTAGCAACATGCACACATACACACACACACACACACACACACACACACAGAGGCATGCACGCACACACACACACACACAGAGGCATGCACGCACACTTTTCCTAACAATGTGTTTGGCAACCTGGTACCCTCACCTATATGAAGCTGCACCTGGACCCCACTTTAAACAATGGAGTGGGTTTCTCCTCCTTGACAACCCTATGGCAATACTCCATTTCCATTCAAACATTCCAAAATATATCCAGGAAAGAGGGCATGGAGTTGATCTGACTTGAACTGGTTTGGGGTACATGCTTGGTAAACTGTGTCCTCTGAGTGAACTTTAATGGGGAAAAAAAACCCCTTATTTAGCACTTTGTGCTTATGTGTAATTGGAATGCATGTCATTAAAATCAGATGCATCATGGGAAGGACATGCCCAGTGAGCAAAGGCTTACCTAATCCAAGTCAGCCATCAAAACAGTTGCACACAGCATATCCATTAGGAACTGTTCTGGTTTCATTTCTCTTGCTGTCATAAAACATTCTGACCTAAAGTAACTTTGGTGGGTAATGCGTGCATCCCAGCTTACAGGTTACAGTTGTAATCATCACTGAGGGAACTCAGGGCAGGAACTCCAGCAGGAACTTGAAGTAGAAACATGGAGGAACACTGCTTGCTGGCTCACTCAACCAGGCTCACACTTAGCTTTTGTATACAGTTCAGAACCACCTGCCCAGAGACTGTTGCTACCCACAGTGGCCTAACTTCCCACATCAATTAACAATCAGGACAATCCACTACAGTCATGCCCACAGGCCAATCTGATCTGCATAATCCCTCAATTGAGACTCCCCCTTTTCAGTTGATTCTATACTATGTCAAGTAGACAATCGAATCTCTTCATGACAGCAACCAACTCCTTCTAGACCCCATAAAGGAAGGCATGAAACAATAACTGATGACCTTCAGCATTCTTGCTCTAGGATCCCACTGCTCAGTTGCAGCCTATCTGACCTATGCTATTGTTTTGCTTCTGAATAAAGGCTCCTTGCCACTTTGAAATCTGTGTGCACATCTTCAATTCTTTGAATAAGACATCGAGAACCTGGAAGCACCTGGTCTAGACAGCAATCTCCAGTAACAACTTTTCAGGTTTTAGAGATGTATTTATTTTAATCTGTGTGTATGCATTGTAACTACCTGAGTTTATGCATGCAGGTGCCCACGAAAGCCAGAGGGATCAAATCCCTTAGAACTGGAGTTACAGGCAATTGTGAGTTGCCTGATGTGGGTGCTGGGAACTGAACGTGGGGTCCTTGGCAAGAATAATAAGTGCTCTTAACTCCTGAGCCATTGTTCCAGTCCTACTTTTACAGATTTTTAAAAACAGTAGATTATCCTCCCCAAAATGAGTTCTCCAAAGCATGGCTGAGTATAGCCAAAAAAGAACAAATACGCTTCACTTAGCCAGTTTAACTCTTTATATGGTAGTGGCACTTTGCTAGCACTGTGCTAAGATGATGTCCTAGGCACACTCTACTGACTGCACTATCTCCCCAGCCTGATACTCATCATTTCCTCCTCAGAGTAACCCACAAGCAGGTCTTTCTGTTTTGAGCACTTCGCCTCATTTCCACTATTCCCAGGTTTAATATTCTTCCTGCAGTCGGGCCAGGAAAATACTATGAGGATCTTATCCGCTGTTTGAGAAGCCACTGCCTGTGTGAGTTATTGGACTTGTAACTGCTCCCAGGAGTGTGTAAGGGAAGTCTTGAGATGAGAAGAAAGAACAAAGGCAGCTGTAGCTCAAGATCATGAAGGAAAGTTGGAGGTAGGCTGAGGGTATCTCTGTGAAGAGGAGTTTTTTCTCAAGGTTGGGGAGATGACTCTGAGTAAAGTGCTTCTCGGGTAAACATGAGGACCTGTGTTCAGATCCCCAGAAGCCATGGTAAGCTAGCGTGGTAGATGCAGCAGTGATGAGACCCGTCTCCAGCAAGATGAAAGGCCAGGACTTGCTCTAGATCTCCGCACACCTGCACTCACTCATACAAATAAAAATAAATTAAAAGAAACATTCTTTTTTTAGATGCAAGGCTAACTAAGCAATCATGGACAGCATACTACTTAGAATTCCAAATTCTACAGAAAGAAGACCATGAAAACATAGACGTTGCCATGGCAGAGGAGATGGGGAGCTGACTCCAAGGCTATCTCCTGGCAACCATTTGACAAGGAGCCACATTTGACTTTGAATTACAGGCAAGGAAGCGACCACTTGGGGATCCTTTGCAAGACAACTTTAATGAAGCTTATGTGGGTGCCTTGAGAGAAGCCCAGATTTATTAACAGAAATTAAATACAATCTCAGGCACCCCTCAGTGAGCCATTTCCCTGGTCTGGCTACTCATGAAGGCTATAAAGCCCCCACAAAGCTAATTTGCTCATGAAAGTGCTTTTCACTTTCATTTTCTTTTATTATTATTTTTCAATACTTATAGTGTGTGTACATGCACATGCCAGGGCATGTGTTTTGAGGTCAGAGGAAAACTTAAAGGAATCCATTCTCTGTCTCTGTCTCTGTCTCTCTCTGATATCGAGATCAAACCCAGGTCATCAAGCTTTGCAGCCTTACGAGCTGAACCAGATTCCAGCATGCCTTACACCAAGGAAAGTCCTCATCTTTAAATGCCTCTACACCACAGGCCAGAGCATAGGAGCGAGGGAATCTGAAGTACTTTTTAGAATGGAGTTGATCAAAATTCTACCCTTGCCCTTATCTTGATTTGACTCCTAGAGACAGATCCCACAGCACAGGGGTATACAACCTTGGTCACACATTGACGTCATGTAGGAGCTTGAAAACTATCCCCACCCCACCAGTAAACTCAGAATCTTTAGCGATGTGTTTTTCCTCATCCAGCCTAGGCTGAAAACTCCAAGCTTGAAGGATCTTTGAGGACTGACAGACTATAGAAAGTCATCATTCTAGAAAAACTTGTCTTTTCCAGAATAAAACACACACTGAGTTTTGAAAACATCTGTTTTCTGTTTTTCAGTAAATATTGTACTTATATTTTATTACAAAAATGACACACATGAATTACCTTTACAAATAGTCACAATTTAGAAGTCAATAGATGGATTTTCTTTTCTTCTTCAGGAAATGAAAATCATTCTTTCTTGCCTGAATTCCAGAGGGTTGTGCACAGGCCTATGCTAGTGTGTGTGTGTGTGTGTGTGTGTGTGTGTGTGTGTGTGTGTGTTCGTAAGCCAGAGGTCAACCTCTGAGTCATTCCTCAGAATGCTGTCCACCTTGTTTTTTGAGATAGGCTCTCTCACTGAGCCTGAAGCTCACCTATTCAGCTAGACCAGCTGACCAATTAGCCACCATAAATTCTCCTGCTCTGCTTCCTCAATGCTAGGGTTACATGCACAAGCACCATTATGGGAAAACTGAGGCACAGGAACAACTATGCACAGAGAAGGCACAAAGAGACTCAGGTGGAGAAACTGAGAAAATTTATTTACACTAGAGGACCCAGGTGGAATTAATTACTTTCCAAAGAATATAAGCCCTGAGTTGAGTGCCTTTAATGAATTTATGGGTCCCTCCACATTGTCATACATTGGTGGGTATACAGCCGATGTGATTATTAGCACGGGTGCTTTAGTGCCCTGAGACAGCCCAAATGAAATTCTTTCTGTAGGCCTGGTTGCGAAGGCAGATATTTGGGGCAGGGGCTAAAGGCATTTTTAAACAGAGTTTTAATGCGGGTGCTTTTACCATCAAGGCAGTTGTATACAGATGTTCCATTAGATAATGGTGGTATGTATTTCTCAAGACTGCTTTCACTATTTTAGTTTTGACTCTTTTTCCTCAACACAAATATTAGTAGGCATTTATAAAACCACAAGGTTTTATTCATGGTGAGTACTATATTCTAAAGCATAAAACCAGTCATAAAGCATGTTACACACACATACACACACGTGACATTAAATGCATGGTTATATTTCTTTTCCCCGTCACCACCATGCCTGACTTTGTTTTGTGTGCGGGTTCTGGTTAATTGAGCTCAGGTCCTCATGCTTTTGTGGCAGCTGAATGAACCATCTGCCTGGTCCTTTGGACACATTTCTATCAACCAATCAGTCTATAATGTTGTTTGGTGGGTTTCTATTCTGCCATCATATATATATGCACATATATGTTATATATATATATATACATTTTCAATGTATTGCAGAACTATATCAACATCTGAGTGGAAGTCATCTTGGCAAGACACATCCTAGGCTTCTTTGCATAGGAACATCCAACAGCACTTTGGGAGCCATTTTAAACAGCAAAATTATCATCAAAACTCACAAAAAATGTTGGGCTGAAAGTATGCCTCAGCAGTTAAGAACAGGTACTCCTCTTGCATAGGACTGGAGTTTGATTCCCAGCACCCATGTCAGGCAGCTCACAACAGCATGCAGACTCTAGCTCCAGGGATCTGATATATCTAGCCTCTGCGGACACCTGCATTATTATGCACATACTCAAACACAGATAGACACACAATTTTAAAAAATAAAGAAAAGAATAAAGGGGCTGAAGAGATGGTTTAGTGGTTAAGAGCACTGGCTGCTCTTTCAGAGGGTCTGAGTTTCATTCCCATCACCCACCTGGTAGCTAGCAACAGTCTGTAACTCCATTTCTAGGAGATCCAACACCCTCTTCTTGTCTCTGTGGGTACTGCACAACATGGATGCACTTGCATACATGAGGACAAAACCCTCATAACGTAAAATTAAAACAATTTTTAAAAAGAATTTAAGCACTGTATTGTGGTGGCGTGAGACTTTAATCTCAGCCCTCAGGAGGCAGAGGCAAGCAGATCCTGCCTCCTCTGTGAGATGGAGGCCAGTCTGGTCTATATGACTTCCAGGTGGGTTGGGATTAGGGAGACCCTGTCTAACATCATCATCATCATCAACAGCAGCAGCAGCAGCAGCAGCAGCAGCAACAACAACAGCAACAGAATTTTAGAAAGAACAAACATAGGGAAAATGTGGCACTAAATAAACTACGGAAAAGCTACTCAAAGTATGGAAGCCAAATCAGCAAAGTGGGTGTTGTCTCGTTTGGCCTTGACTGGGACTGTGTATATTCGGAAAGCTCACATGTTTTCCTACTTCTCTATGCGTGTCTATGAATGAGCCATAGCTGTCTTGTATTGATTTGGGGATTGTAAATACATTTGGACAAGCAGGCAAATTCACAAATACAGAATCTGTGAACAATGGAAATCACTATTTTGACAAGTATGGTGATATTGAGGGGAGTGGTGAGGACGAGGGAGGGAAGAGTCAATGGGAGAGGAAAGGTGGAGGGGGAGAGGGAGAGAGGGAGGGAGAAGAAACTGAGATGAGGACTAGAGGGATGGCTCGGCAGTTAACTGCACTTGCTGCTGGTGAATCAGACCAGAGTTGGATTCTCAGCACACTAGTTGGGCAACTCACAACCTGTAACTCCAACTCCGGGGGATCTGACACCCTCTTCAAGGGCATTGCACACACACACACACACACACACACACACACACACACATATACCCCCTATATACAAAATTAAAATTTAAAAATATTTTTTAAAAAAGAAACCAAGTTAAGATCAGGATTGTGGGGATGCCTTCTTTGTGTGTGTGTTCTTCTATGTTCATGTGTGTATATGTGTTCAGGTCAACCTTGCCTATTATTCCTCAGGATGCTTTGCACCTCATTTTTTGAGACAGGGTCTCTCGTTGGTCTAAATTCACCAAGTAGGCTAGCCAGTGAAGCCCAGAGATTCATCTGTCTCAGTCTCTCCAGAACTGGGATTACAAGTGTAAGCCACAGCTCCTGCCTTTTTTCACATGAGTTCTAGATTTGAACTCAGGTGCTCATGCTTTGTAAGGAAAGCACTTTACTGACTGAGCCATCTCCCGAGCCATGGGGACATCTCCTAAGCCTGCAGGGACGCCGTCTTGTACTGGCTGTACTCCTCTCACTCCAGCTGTTTATTGCTGACTGTTTCACATATTCACCTTTCTATCTGGCTACAGGGCACATGAGTCTGGGACTTCTGGGAGGTTGGCTGGACATAGAATGTGTCTTTTGTGGGAAGACAGACCTAAGAAATCATCTATTATTATATTACACTGGTCTTGGTGAATTGGGTGGAATGAGTGGCTAGGGCATATTTAAAGGAAAGGAAATCACAGAAAACAGCACAGTCTAGAAGGAGGATGTGCTTCTTGCTGCTCTGCTGGAGGTGGAGTGGATTCCTTCCCAGCAGCCTCAGCCTCTCAAAGATGCCAAACCCCCAGGCATTGTGGAAGCCCTCAGCTTGCCTCCCCAAGTTCACTCTTCAGTCCATAGGAAGTTCAGATGGGGGCTTACACCTGCATGTTCTGCCCTAGGGACATTTTTTCAGTACTGTCAGGTGAGTCCTTCCACCTTTACTCTGCAGAACTCATGGGTGCGTGGGGACTCAGTTAAGTTTTCAGTGAGCAAGACATTTTCTAGACAACAAAAATGTTCATGAGATCGCTCAGTTTTACACAACTAGCCATCTGGGGGGAAAAGTCTTCTGATCCATATTTTGTTTGGCTGGGGTTGTAGCTCAGTTGGTGGAATGCTTGCCTAACATGCAGAGAACCTTGGTTTGATCCCCAGCACTGCATAAATCAGGAATCGTGGTGCATGTCTGTAATCCTAGAACTTGGGATGTAGAAGCAGGAGGATCAGAAGTTCAAGGCCAGTCTCAACTTTATAGCAAGTTTAAGGCCAGCCTGAAATACTTGAGGTCCTTAAAAACAAACAAACTTCTTTTTTCATTGACAGGTAAAATGATGATACCAGACATAAAATAGCAAATCATTACTTTAATATGTTATATTCTGTACTGTAGTCTTGTAAGTTTACTTTGATTTTTTATTTTTTGATCTTTTTAGACACAGTCTCACTGTGTAGCCCTGGTTGGCTGGAACTTGCTATGTAGACCAGGCTGACATTGAACTCATGGAGATACTTCTACCTCTGTCTCCCAAGTGCTGGGATTAAAGGCATGTGCCACCATGTCCAGCCCTTATAAACTTTAGTTTGCTATTATTGTTGAACTGACATGTACCACAGGGCCTGTATGGAGGTCAGAGGACAACTTTGTGGAGACAGTCCTCACCCTCCACCTTTACATGGGTTCTGGGGATTGAAATCATGTCATGCACAGAAAACACCTTTACCCATTGGGCCACCTCACCAGCCTGGTATTGTGGATTTCATGCTCAGTAAATGCCCCAATCTTTTCTTTTGTTTCATTTCTTAGGCACAGACTGGTTGTATAGTTATTCCTCCCTACTCTCTGTTGCAAGGCTTGACTAGGCACAATGGATTAAAGATATTTAAGCATAACAAGGTTGGAAAAAGATGTTTGGAAACCCCAGAGTAGACAGAAGAAGTTCTGTAGGACTGGATTCTTTGGTTACTCTGCTTGGCCTAGTCCTTCCTGTGCCCTGGTCAGAAGTGTTGTGTGTTCATGTGTGTGTGTGAATGTATAAGTGTGCACATTTGTGGCCATGGGTGTGGAGGCCAGAGGACAACTTCAGCTGTCATTCCTCAGGTGCTGTCCACTGTGTGTGTGTGTGTGTGTGTGTGGTTTTATTCATGGAGTCAGTTTATGACTTGGATGATGGAAGCAAGAAGGTCAAGTTGTCCTCCTTCCCTGTGGGGATGGCACAGTGTCCTCTGTCAGGGGATCTTCAAACTCGTCATTTTACCTTGTTCCCTTTTGCTCCCCTTCTCCCCTCTGCCTCACTATAGTTAGACACCCTAGACACCCTTCCCTAGTTAGACACCCCTTCTCAGAAAGGTAGGCTGCTGTGGTTTCATAGACTTTTTAGGAAAGGTAGCATTTGCGCTGAGCTCTGAGGAGGTGGGAGAGATCAGGGAAGTGGAGAGGAGGCAGACTTTTTCAGGCAGGAAATTATTTTAACAAGACAAAATGTTAAAGGAAGAGGCAAAAGTAGTATTCCTTTACCTTGTCCAGAAAGCATGGAGGAAAAGGCCATACTGGCAACTTTGTTATGAGACAGAGCCTTGTTCTGTAGCCTAGGCTGGCCTTGAACCCATGATAGTTTCGAGGTACATTAGTCTCCTAAGTTCTGGGATTATATTTTTATATGATATAAATTTCCTAGAATACTGTCACTTAATTCTTCTATTTTTGAAGGAAAGAAGGGAAGCACCAATTGGAAGCATTTAAAAATGTAGGGGGTGGGATGCAGCGAGTGGGTAGAGTGCTTGCCCAGCATGCTTGAAGCCCTGGGTTCCATCCCCAGCACCATACAAACTGAGCGAGGTGGCAAACACCTGTTATCCCAGCATTCAAGAGGTGGAGGTAGGAAAATCAGAAGTCCAAGGTCATCCACAGCTATGCAAAGAGTTGTCTCGAAAAAAAAAAAAAAGAAAGAAAGAAAGAAAAAGAGTTCTGATTGCAATCACAGCTCTTCTAGCATTGTTTATGTAAGTTCTGCAGGTTGTATGCAATTTTTGTGATGCAGTAGTGTTTCGTAGCAGTATAAACTTGAATCCCTTCCTTTGTTAGCCTTGGTTTAAGTCATCTCAAGGGATAAATGATAGGAATTCTCTTTCTAATGGACACTGCCCTCTAGTGGGCATTCTTCAGGCTCATCCACTGGGGACAGCTAATTAGTGTGATTTTCAAGTGACTGGGTCTGTCATGTAGGAGAGCTGAAACCTCTATTCTAGCTATTCTAGCAAACTGGTTATAGTAGAGAAAATAGTGTCCCCACAAGAGATGTCCATGTGCTCATCCCCAGAATCTGTGAGTATGTCACAGTATAGGACCAAAGGGACTTTGCAGATGTCTTCAAGGATATCATGTGGGAAATCCTTGGGGTCTATCCAGATTTGCCCAGTGTAATCACAAGAGTCTTGATGCACAAGGAGAAAGGAGGTTCAGAGTCAGAGGAGGTGTGAGGGTCTGAGGAGAAAGGTGGAAGATTTGGCAGTGTTGGCATTGAAATTAAGGGATGGCACCATGGGCCAAGCCACAGCATCAGCTTCTTCCGGATGGAAAAGCAGGGAGCAGATTCTTTCCTGAGGCTTCCAGTGTGAACTCAAGCTTGCCTGAACCTTATTTTAGCTCAGTGAGACTCATCAGTTCAAAACCTTAAGCTAACACTGTGTATTTTTAAAATTACATTTATTTACTGTATGTGGGCCTGTGCCAATGGTACACATGTGGAGGTCAGAGGACAATTGGAGGAATTTCTCTCCTTCCATCATGTGGCTTCTGGGGCTTGAACTCAGGTCTGCATGCCTAGAGGCAAATGTGTTTACCCACTAAGCCACCTCATTACCCCACGTGTGTGTTATTTTAAACTTCTGACTGTGGTGCTGCAGTGCAGTGGGAAGTGATGTGCTGGTCTGGGAGATGGAAGGGCATCTGTAGGCAGGCTGGGAGAGGGGATGAAACCTTGGCTCCATGCTGCAGCTTCTGGAAGAATGGAAGAATGGAAGCAGATCCTCGCACTGTCACTGCACTGTGAAAGCGCATATAAAAGAAAGGAGGGCGGGGGGTGATGGTTTGGTCAGTAAATGCTTGCTGTGCAAGCAGGAGGACCCGAGTTCCGATTCCCAGAACTTGTGTATAAAAGCTGGGCATCATGCCACCCATCTGTAATCTCAGGGCTTCAGAGGCAGAGACAAGAGGATCCCTGGAGCTCACTGGCCAGGCAGCCTAGCAGAATAGGCAAGCTTGGAGAGCAACTGAGGAAGACTCTGGACTTGGTGCACACATATCACTGTGTGTGTGACCCAATTTGGAAAACACTGCTGCAGATCGAGAGAGTGGGCAGAGGTGGGTGCAACAAATATATAAACTTAGGACAGTCAAAGATCTGTCCTTTCTAAAGGCGTCTCATCCTCTAAATCCCCTGCAACTGCACAGAGCACACCAGTCCGATGAAATGATCACAGCACGGGATTAAAAATCAACATCTGCATCACACAGCTGACCAACTTTAACAATCCGAATTTAGCTCTGCCGTAAGCCTAAATGTCAGCCCCATTATTTCTACATGTTGGATGTTTGTTAATTCAAGGCGTTCTCACAGGTACACACCTTGTGATTTCTATGCATTTCATAATGGAAGACGAAGTGGGGATTGCAGCTCCTTCAGATTCTGAATTCTGTGAGATTCTGATGCCACGTGTGCCTTTGGTGTCATCAACACTTGGGGAAATGTGTGAATTCTAGCAAGGATTTAAAAAAAAGGATTTAGGTTTCTGAAGTAACATCTGGGGAAAGGAATGAACAAGGACTGGGCTTTTAAAAATAGAGAAAGGGACGCAGGAGAAAGAGATCACTTCGATTTTTAGATAGATGTCAGGTTAATTTTCTGGATTTAGATATGAGAACTTCCTTCTTATCCTATTTAAATGCTGATGTTGTGGCAACATTTTTTTAAAAAGTGATCTAGCAAACACATTATACACTGTAGAGCTCTCAGCTCTTAAGTTTTATGAGCAATTTCATGAAACATTGTATTTTTTTACATAAATTCTTTGTTCTTTTCTTTCTTTTTGAATTCTTCTTTGTTTTTGAGACAAGGTCTAATGTAGTCCAGGATCACTTTGAACTTACTATGTAGTTGAGGATGACCTTGAACTTCTGATCCTCCTACCTCCACCTCCCAAGTGCGGGGATTACAGGTGTGTGCCCTCACCATGCATCAGGAGATGGTAACTGTTCAACAAGCCAGGATCTAGACTCACCTGAGGTCTGGGTGTCTGAGCATGCCTGTGGGGGATTTTTTTTTTATTGGGTTAACTCATGTGGGAAGATGTCCACTGTGGGTGGCACCTATTCCCAGGGACGGAATCCTGGATGATATAGGAAGGAAAGTGACCTGGGAATTGGCATTCATCTCTGCTTTCTGACTGAATACAATGTGACCAACAATTTCAAGCTCCTGCTCCTTTACCATCCCTCAAATGATGGGCTGTACTTTAGAGCTGTGATCCAGAATAAATCCTTTGTCCTTTAAGTTGCTTTTGTCAGTGTCTTTTATCGTAGCAACAGGAAAAAAAAAAACTAGGATAGTTTATAAAGTGTTGGGGACTGAGCTCAGGGCCTTGTGCAAGCTTCATCCTGTCTGGTATGGAGAACATTTGTTCCAAGGACATTTCTCCTGCAGCTGCCAAAGGCCATCATTCTGGAATGAACTTAGTAGTGGCTTTAGGCTATGGGTTTATGTTTATGTGCTCTGTGCCACACTGTTGTCTGTCATTGGGAACAATGTTGCATACAAGAACACTGCTATCCTTTGCCATATCTCTGGGCATACTAGAATAAACCCACTCCTGGTCTACTTGGGTGTAGTCAGGGCCAGGCACCTCACCACATGACAGAGAATGGGCATTACTCTCATGATCTACAGTGACATTTTTCAGATTGGACCACACCCTCGGTAATACATGTGTGCCAAGTCCAGAGGTGTACATCTGAGCATGCTGGGGTACTCCTCTCTGTTGAGGAGTATCCTTTATCCCTCTCTTTACACAACAGGTGTGTGGTACCTCTCTGTGGAAATAATCTTGAATCTTATGTTAGCTGAAGTTCCCAGAAAAAAAACTGAACTTGCATTAAAGATTCTTCTATAAGATTTATTGACTGACTGGAATTCCTGTGAGTGCAGAGAGCTGGAATGTTGCAAGTTCAGAGCCAAATTATCTCGGACTATCTTTAGCCCCTTAATAGCCATTCATTGCCCACTACTGTGTCTGATTTGATACCCATCTTTGTGACTACTGGGTAAATCATTTTGGAATTTACAAACGGACTTCTAGCTTCCACGAATCCCCACAATAAGAATGCCATTAGAAGCCGGGCATGGTGGTGCACACCTTTAATTCCAGCACCCAGAAGGGGATCTCTGCAAGTTTGAGATCAGTCTGATCTATATAGCAAATTCACCCTCCCACAAAAAATCCCAATAATGTTATCAGATAGCACTGAGGCCTAGAACAGAGGTTTTTCCACTTTGTTACGACCTGTCTACCTGATGTCTCCACCAATGCATTTGAAAATTTGTTTTAAGACTTTCTTTGTTCTATTACAATAAAAACTTCTTGAGACTGGAAATGGTGGTTAGCGTAATCTAAATCTGTGTTCTTGCTCCATCACCACTCATATTTGGTTGTAGAATAAACCATCTCCTATTTCCTTTGAGGCAAGAGATGTGTTTTTGCATTGATGGTTTGAAATTTTATTTTATTTATTTTTGAGACAAGGGCTTGCTAGATAGCCCAGGCTAGTTTTGAACACGTCTGCCTGTTGAGTGCTTGGTTTACATGTGTGTACCACCATGACTGGCTTGTAATCTGTACTTATTTATTTAAGATTATTTTGTTAATAGGGGGTGTGTGCCCATGTACCCACAGAGGTTAGAAAGTCACTGGATCCCTTGGAGCCGGAGTTACAGGCAGTTGTGAGCTGCCTGAAGTGGGTGGTGCTGGGAACTGAACTTGGGTCTCTGACAGCAGTGAGTGATCTCAACTGCTGGAATCTCTCCAACTCCTGGAATCTGTATTTAAAGGGAAGTTGTTTTTCATTTGCTACAGCACTCCTCTCTATGTCTTCTAAGAATACATGAGTTGGAAAGGATGAGGTCACTGATCTCTGACTTTCCCATCTCCTTAGGAGTCTGTCTGTGAAGTGTCTACAAGTTTATCTGATGAAGCCACACATCCCGGCAAGGCTTGGATGCTCCCAGGACTGACGTGCATGCTCCACTCACAACGGAGACCAAGCCTGGCCCCAAGCACGGTTCCTCAGACCTTCAGGTGCTTCCTTTCTTGTCCCAGGCACCACAGGCCCCTTTATCCCTTCCTTTTATTCTTAAATATGTGTATGACTGTGTGTCTGTGTGCTTATGCACACATGAGTGCAGTTGCCCATATAGGCCAGAAGAGAGTACTCTGGAGCTGTACTTACAAGTAGTTGTGAGCCATCAATATAGGGGCTGGGAACCAAACCCTGGTCCTCTGGAAGAGCCGTAAGTGTTCTTAACCACTGAGCCATCTCTCCAGCTCCGCTGCTGAAGGCTTCTGTGAACGTGGTTCATGAAGTGTCTACATTTTCTCCCATGGGGTACTACTCACATTTTCCCAAATTAAACTTCTCACTCAGGTAATTTTTATCTTGATTTTTTTTTTTTTTTTTTGGCCTGGACGATGCGTTTTGTCTTTGCACTCATGTCACTTTCTATTTCAATGCTGTCTGTGAATGTCAGTCGTGACGTGGAGTCCTTTTCTGGAACGCTGCTGAAGATGCCAAAAGAGAAGTATTTCGTGGATGACCTTCTGAGGTCTGCAAGAGGGGCACACGTAGGCTGCCCCATGTACCAGGCTGCTCCCATCTACCATTCTGTCCCTGTCTACCAGACTGTCTCCCTGACTTCCTCCCCCATCATTTGGGAGAGGATGCAAGATCTGTGGCAACCTTGTCACACACCAGGAGCTCTGCAGCTGCTATCTTTAATGTACGGGCCCCAGATAGAGTGGGTCTATGTTAGTGATATTCATGGTCACTGTGGCAAAATGCCTGACAAAGGGGACAGGAGCTGAGGCAGCCGCTCACATTGCACCCACAGTCTGAAAGAGAGATGGGTGCTGTGCTCAGCTTGCTTTCCTCTTTCTATTCAGCCAGGGACTCCAGCACATGAGATGATGCCGCCCACAGTTAGGGCAGGTCTTCCCACCACAGTTAACCTGGTTTACAAACTCCCTCATAGACATGCCCAGAGGTTCCTTTCCATGGTGATTTTAGACCCTGATCATCTGACAATCAAGATTAACTAGAAGGCTCTTAACACCCCATTTTGCAGTTGTGGAAATTAAGTCTGAAAGGCCGAGGAGCATGATCTAGGTGGGATTTAAACACACTCCTGCTACCTGGGACATCTGCTTTTACCAGACAGCCTGTTGGGCTCTTGCAGAGTAATGCTAGGCGGACACAGATCACCATGCTGAGAGGTGACTGACCTGCAGAGGAACTACAACTCCTAGGGGCCTGGGGCCATGCCACGGTGCCATCTTGTCCTGGCAGGAGCAGCTGGAGTAGTGGGATGGGGCGAGTGTGGTGGGGTGGGCGGCAGAGGGAGCCACACTCTCTCCCCCCCTTGTCATTTGACACTGGGGAAGCTGCTGCCCAGAGGCTCCTGCTTTGGCTTGCCATTTACAAAGAAACTCAGGCTAGCCGCAGCCAGGCTGTGAGTTCTCAGCCTCAAACCTGGTCAGAAACAGAAAGATTGACAGCTCCCTTCTCCACGCACTGTCCAGACTTGAAAATCACGGTGACTTCCCAGAGATTTCTTTCCTCCTTTGTCTGAGATGATATTATCTTTCCACTGGTAACCTGCAGAGTAGCTGGTTCCAAACCTCACAGTTTGGGTGAGGAGGTAGATTTCCAGCTTCCAGGGCAATAGCTTCCTCCTTACCGCATACTGGGCAGGTCGAGCCTGCATCAGGACTGTAATACAGGAGACTGCCACGCCAGCACCAGGGACTCAGTGCCTGCTGTGTGTGCATGTGCATGCGCATGTGTGTTCATGTGTATACTCCTGTGCATGTGAGAGTACATTCATGCAAGTGTGAGTGTACACACACGCACATGTGTATGTGTACATGCAAATGCGTGTGTACATGTGCATGTATGGAGCGTGTGTGTATACGAAGCTCTGTGCATGTTTGTGCATGTGTGTGTGTGTGTCTGTGTGCTGCTAGGACCAAATCCAGGGCCTCTCACATGTTGGGTAAGCACTCTACCTTTAAGTTATACTCCATTGTCTGTTTAATTACCAGGCACAGATGGCTCCCAGTCTGGCAGAGGAAAGTGGTCACCGGTCTAGGGCTAGGCACTCACTGTCCTATGTAGAACATTATTCCTGGCCAGGAGGATGCCTGCATTTGGAAGGTGGGAGAGAGTGATTCTCTACTTTGTCTCCCAGCCAGCCTCCCAAGGGCCACCACTTCCTTCTCACATTCCTTTTCAAACTAGAAAAGCAAAATCAACTTACATTTTCTGGGAAATAAAGAAAGTGCATCAAGGAATTAAAAGCGATTATTTGTGGTGAATGAGATTCTTTCTTTCTTTCTTTCTTTCTTTCTTTCTTTCTTTCTTTCTTTCTTTCTTTCTTCTTTGTTTTAACTTGAGGCAGGGTCTCACTATCCTGGCTGGCTTTGAACTCACGGTAGTCCTCCTGCATCAGGTTCCCAAGTACTGGGATACAGGTATGAGCCACCACACTTTTGCTTTTGGTACTTCCAAATTCCATTCCTTTAGGACTCTGCCTCCTCCTCCTCCTCCTCCTCCTCCTCCTCCTCCTCCTCCTCCTCCTCTTCCTCTTTTCTTCTTTCCCCTTCTCCTCCCCTCCCCATCCTCTATTCCTCTTTCCTTCTCTTCCCTTTTCCTTTTTTCCTTCTTTCCTTTTCTTCTCCTTCATCCCTCTCCTTTTCCTCTTCCCTTCTCCTCATCACTCTCTCCCCTCTTCCATTTTGTCTTCTACAGAGTCTCACTAGAAATCTAGTTGGCCTGGAACTCTCGATGCCCTTGACTCAGGTGTCCAAATATTGGATTTACAGGTACATACCACCATGCTGAGCCTTTGACTTCTTCTTAACATTGACTTAGAAACTAATCACCATATTAAGAAGGTTAACCTCCTAACAGTTATCATTCACACATTTCTCCAGTCTGTCGTCCATTTGTTTTACTTTGTATGTGATACTTGCTACTGTGCAGGAAACAATTTTATCAAGCCAAATACATCAGTAACTTTGCTTGTGGCTTCTTAGCTTTGCGTGTTACTTGTGTTCCTGTACTACAGGACATACTCATCTTTTAGACTTTTTCCCACTACTTTTGCTATTTTGCTATTTGTTTATATTTTAGTCTTGATTCACTGAGATTTTTATTGGCTGTAGGGATCACATGGAAGATCCAGTTCTGTTTCCCTTAGTGATAACCTTGCCATCCCAACACTGTGCACTGAAGCATTGCTTCTCCTCTCTGGTTTGAAGAGCTATCTTTGTTCAATAACCACTTTTCAGAAGTGTTTTTGTCTCTTTCTACACTCTTTTATATTAAACTGAATTGAAATGCCTGCCTGCTCATGGGCTGCTACCCAGATAATTCTATTAATTACTATGCCTACTCCTCCCCCTCCTTCTTTGGTGTCTGAGAGATGTGAACATGTGAACAACTTCTCAGCCCTCCTCCTAAGGTCCTATTGACAAATCAAATTATAGTTCCACCCTACTTCACCCTGGGGAACCAATGAGTTGATTTGGCTCACACATAGTGAATGGCTGAGGGGATCCTGACAGGGCATGTAAGTCCCCAGAGCAGCTGGAGTCTTCACCCAGTGCGAATGATGGCTTCTTCATAGTTGCAAAGATGGGGCTCCACTTCCCTAGTCTTCCCCAGCCTATCTGTGTACCCTGGTCCCTCCCTCATACCTACCCAGGCCACAGAAGCAATTACATACAGATAGCTGGGAGCAGTGGTGAGGGTTCAATGATCCTTCTTGTTCCCTCCTTCCATGAGCTAATGTTAACGGTCCACAGGCTTGTTCCTGATGGACTCTTCAAGTAGGCATGGCTGACTGCATGAGAATGGCTCAGAGAAGAGTGCCTTACAGGCCTGCAGAGATGACTTGGGGGTTAAGAGCACTTACTTCTCTGGTAAATGACCCCAATTTGATTACCAGAACCCACATGTGATAGCTTGCAACCATCTGTAATTCCAGTTTCAGCATATCCAAGGCTCTTTTCTGATGTTTGTGGGCTCCTGCATGTATGTGGAGCATATACATATACTTAGGCACGTACATACACATATAAAATAAATAAATCTTAAAAAAGAATAGCACCTGACAATGATGTGTAGGGGAGGGGGTCCAGAGTGTCTGTGTGTGCACACATGGGGCTAGGGAAGGACAATGGGTGCCCTGCTTTATGATGCTCCTTATTCCCTTGAGACAGGGTCTCTCACTGAACCCTGGAGCTGAGCTGGCAGCCAAAGAATCCCAGCAATCCTCCTGCCCTAGCACTCGACAGTACTGGAGTTATAGATGTGTGCAGTCTCACTTCACTTTTTACTTGGGTGCTGGGATCTGAACTCAGGTCCTCATGCTTGTACAGCAAATACTTTTACCCCTGGAGTCACCTTTCCAGCTCCAATCTGTGTGGTTTTGACAATATGTTCTAATATGTACTAGTGGTTGCCTCTTCTCATTTTCTCCCCCCCCCCTTTAAGAAAATTGATGACTATTCTCTAGGGGGATGCTTGAATTTTACAGTCAGTTTGTGATGATGATGATGATAATGATGATGATGATGATAATTGCAGCTCTAGTTGGCTTTTTCATTGGATAAACATGCTAGATTATTTTATGGTGCACCAACATATCTACAGTACTTAATATCCTTTTAAGTTAGTTTAAATGCTAGTTTCATTAAAAACACAATAGAGAGGCAGGTGGATCTCTGTGAGTTCAAGGTCAACTTGGTCTACATAGAGAGTTCCAGGCCACCTGGGGCTACAGAGAGACCTGTCTCAAAAAGAAAGATCAAAAACAAATAAACAAACAATTCCCACAAAAAAACAAAACACAAAAAGTCCCACAAAACCCCACAACACATGCCCATGTAAAAAAAAAAAATCTGGGGCAAGGGAAGTGGTATTGTGTGACACTATTCCTGGGGAGAAGTGAACAAATGTCTACTCACTCCAGATAGGGGACCAATGACAGATGAAAGTAAGGATCCCACCAAAGTTCAATTTGTTGAACAAATGAGTTTTATTGAGGTTGCTCATAGGAGTATGCATCAGGAAATACTTAGAGGAGCAGAAATGACTCAAAGACACCCAGTGCAGCATGGGAGATGGCTCACGAGAGCTGGCAATCTGAGCTCACTGCACAACTTGCAGACAGCTAACAGGTTGGAGAGTGTCTTTTCCAGGCAGCTTGGTGGATCTGAGCCTCTTCCAGGCAGCTGGTCTGGTCTGAGTCTCTTCACATTCCTTACTGCTTATATATGCTGGGGAGGGAGGGGCCTAGTACATATGGTCAGTTTCAGGGAGTCCTGAAGCTTTTGAATTGTTTACTTCTGAAGCTTAAGGAACAGGATGGAATGTTTCATCTCAAAGGAAAACAACAGGTGGTTAGTGGGTGAAGTGTTTGCTGCTCAAGCATGAGGACTTGAGTTTGGATCGCTAGTACCCACATAAAAATTAGGAATGGTGGCCTGTGCCTGGGTCTCCAGCAGAGATATAGGAAACAGGCAGATCCTTGGTGCTTTGGAGACAGGAAAGTCCTTGGATCTGTGGGCTCAGTGTAGCAAACTGGCTACTCCAAGTTCAGTGAAAGACCCTGTCTCAATAGTAATAATAATAATAATAATGTGGAGAACAAACCTCTCTCTCATGAATTCCAGGCCCTTGCCATGAAGATGGTGGTTCATTCACAAACAACACAAGCATCACCAGTGAGCCTGTTGGACCTACAAAAGATTGGACCTCATTGGAAGACTTTTGAATTAAAGCCTGTATTTTACCAAGATTGGTAGGTGATGCGCAAAGTCCATGTTGAGGGGCCCATATCTCAAGCAATGCCTTCTCATGCTTGGCTGTACTTTGAGATCTTTAACAAACGCACATGCCTGGGTCCCACTCTCAGAGATTTGGATGCAGTTCACAGGGGTACAGAACAGAGGTAGCAAGGGTGTCAAGATTGTTGATTTTTGTGAGACAGGATCTTACGGAGCCCACACTGACTTTAAAATTATTATGTAGCTGAGGGTGTCCTAGAATTCTTGATCCTCTTGCTTCTACCAGGGATTTCAGCTTGTGCCACCATACCTGGTTTATGCAATGCTGGGGATTGAACCCAAGGCCTCATTCATGGAAGGCAAACACTCTACTGACTGAGCTACACACAGACAAGATCTTTTTGTTTTTTGAAAAAGATTTATTTTTACTTTTTTGTGTCAATGTTTGTCTGCATGCATGTATATGCACCATGTGCCTGACTGGTGTCCTTGGAGGCCAGAAGAAGGCATTAGATTCCTTGGAAGCTGAGTTACAGATAGTTATTGACTACCATGTGGATGCTGGGAATGAACCCCGGTCCTCTGTAACAGCAGCAAGTATCATTAACTTCTGAGCCATTTCTCCAGCCCTTAAATAAAAATTTTAAGTATCCAGATTGAGCAATTTAATATCTTAATTTCTCCAGAGTTGAGGAGTCTCCCAGGATATGAAAATTGCAAGACTCAAATAAGGAAATGTCTCCAGCTGTTATGGTTGGATGTGAAATGTCCCCTGCAGTCTCATGTGTCTAAACACTTGGTCCTCAGCTGGTGACACTCTTTTGAGAGATTGTGGAACTTTTGGGCCACTAGGGCTGAGCTTTGGAGGTGATTCCTGCTTCTACTTCCAGCCAGGTTCTCTGTTTCTTGTTTTCCACAGAAATGTGAACAAGCACATCACAAGCTCCCATTGCCCTTGGCTGAGTCTTGCCACAGCTTCTTTCTTGCTGCTATGCCTTTCCCCTACCATGATGGACAGCTCCCTTTGAACTCTTAGCCAAACTAAACCTCTTTTCTCTTAAGTTGTTCTATTGGGCATTTAATCACTTTGACGAGAAAAGTAACTAGCACACTGGTCAGACAGGATGAATTGACTACTGTCAGCCTGGTAATTATGTGCGTAGATAACGCTGAAGTCTGCTGCTGAAGAGAATGTATGGCAAAGGTTGGCAATGCCGAACCCCAACATCCTGCTTAGACTCTATGTCCCTTGAAGGCAGAGATGACATTTAAAAATTCTTTTTTGGATGTCTTTTTTCATGTATTTATTTATTCATTTGAATGTAGGGGACAAGCAGGCCATGGGCATAGTGTGGATGTGGTGGTCAGAAGATAACTTGAGGGAGGTTGTTCCCTCCTTCTACATTGTGGATCCTGGAGATTGAACTCGGGTCATCAGGCTTGGCAGCAAGTGCCTTTACCTCCTGTCCTAGTCTGCCCTCTGCTGCAGTGATAAAACACTGGCAAAAAGCAACTTGGGGGAGGAAAGTGTTTATTTGGCTTATAAATTAGAATCTATCATCAAGGGAAGGCAAGGCTGGAACCTAGAGGCAGGAATTAAAGTAGAGACCATGGAGGAATGCTACTTACTGACCTGCCTCCTCCAGCTTAGTCAGCTACTTTTCTTGTACAGCCTGGGCATACCTGCCTAGGGATGGCACCACTGACAGTGGGCTAGGACCTTGTACATCAGTTAGAAATCAAGAAAATGCCTCACAGACCAACCTGATGTAGGAAATTCCTCAACTGAGACCCTCTTCTCAAGTCTATCTAGGTTTGTGCTAAGTTGTCAGAAATTATGACATCCTCTGAACCATCTTGCTAGCTCTTTTTTGGAGGTCTTATCCCACACCTGCTCCTTGGTATCTGAGGGGAACTAACTGGTTCCAGGACCCTTACACAGATACAAAAAATCCAAAGATATACAAAGATATTACAAATCCCTTGTATAAAATGACATAGTATTAACATATAACTCAGGTATATCTTCCTCTGCATTTTATTTTAAAAATATTTTATTTATTGTTTTTATTGTATGTGTATGAGTATAGTACTTACATGTATGTAAGTGCACTTGTGTTGTGCAAAGTCTGAGAAGTTCAGAAGAGGGTGTCAGATCCCTTGGAACTGGGATTACAGATGGTTGTCAGTCACTGTGTGGGTGCTGGCAATCAAACCCATGTTCTCTGCAAGAGTGGCCAGTGCTCTTAACTGTTGAGTCATCTCTCCAGCCTCATCTTTTTATATACTTTAAATGACCTCTACGTTACTCGCTATCCTAGTTTCATTTACTGTTGCTATGATAAAACACTCTGACAAAAGCAACTTTGGGGAGAACAGATTTATTTGGGTCAAAATTCCAGGTTAGAGTACATCATTGTGATGAAGTCAAGGCAGGGCCTTGCAGTAGCTAGTCACATCACATCCACAGTCAAGAGCAGAGAGAGTAAATGCATGCATACCTAGTGCTCAGCTCCCTTTCTCCACTCTTACGCAATCCAGCTCCCCAAACTAAGGAATGTTGCTGCCCATTTTTAGGCTGGGTCTTCCCACATCACTTAACAAAATCAAGACAATCCCCCACAAACATGCCCATAGGGGGAACCTAATCTAAACAATCCCTCACGGAGCATCTTTCCCCAAATGAGTCTAGATTGTGTCATCTTGACGCAATCACAATTACATCACACTCACAATATGTAGTACAATGTAAATGCTATAGAAAGAATTGTTACACTGTATTAGTTAGGGATAATGAGAAGAAAAGAGTATCTGGTGGGGAGATGGCTCAGTCTGCAAAGCATTTGCTTTGTAAGCACAGGGACCAGAAAAAGAGCTGAGAAGGATGGTATTTGGTGAGTTCCAGGTCAGTGAGAAACCCTGTAAAAAAAATAAAATAAAGAAAGACGATGTCTAAGGAACAACATCTGAGCTCAGGTCAGTGTGTGTGTGTGTGTGTGTGTGTGTGTGTGTGTGTGTGTGTGAGAGAGAGAGAGAGAGAGAGAGAGAGAGAGAGAGAATCCTTAAAGTTTCAGTAGAAGTTCAGTTTTAAAAAACAGTTACTGCGGCCCATGGTTGGTTGGATCCGTGGGTACGGAGCCCATGCATAAGGAGGGCTGATGTTTCAGTGTTTTGCACACAAATCCTCGAAAACAAATAATACCTCTCATAAATATGTCATTCCTCTAAATGTTCTGTGGTTGTAACCTAGTTTATATTTTTTTATGAAAAAAGTTTATACATTTAATATTTACTCTTGCAGACATGTGTTCATATACATACTTCCTGCTTTTCAAGCAATCTTATGGCCCTCACTGCAAATGCTGCTGAGGTTGGCTCTATTGTCAGCTCTGCCACTCCAGTACTGGACAGCTAGTTTCTCGTCCCACCCAGCTCCGGAGTGCATGTCTTTCTGGGCACACCAGCTCTCCAGTATTGCTTGTGTTTATTTAAGATTTACAAAAACAGGGCTAGGAATGTACCTCAGTTGGTTGAGTGCTTGTCCAGCATGCAAAAAGCCCTGGACATAAAGTGTTGGGTTTGGTCTCCAGCATCTCAGCACCACTGCATATGGTGACACATGCCTGTAATTGGAGTACCTAAGAGGTGGAGGCCAGATGATCAGAAATTCAAGATCATTCTTAGCTACACAATGAGTTCTAGGCCAGTCTGGGCTATGTGAGACCCTGTCTAAAAGAAAATAAGTTAAACAAAATAAACTTTATATTTTGGAACAGTTTTTAGTTTGTATGAAATTTATATAGTAGTATGGGCCCTTCGCTATTCTGTAACAGCTTGTCGTGTTCTTAGTGACTTGCCTTGGGTACATTTACTGCAACCATAATTGAGATATTGACTCAAGTCCACACTTGATTCAGATCCCTTTAGTTTTTAACCTAAGGTGTGTTTATGCCTCCAGGATCTTACCCAGAATGCCATGTTACATTTAGTTGCCATGTCTCCTTAAGAGCTTCTTGCTGAAATGGTTTTCTCTCTCTTTTTTGGGGAAAAAAAAAGATTTGATATTTAAACTTAGGTGTATGTGTGTGTTTGACGGTATGTGTATGGGCACATGAGTGCAGCTGCCTGAGGAGGCCAGAAGGTTCCCAGAGTTGGAGTTCCAGGCAGTTGTGAGTTGCCTGACCTGGGTGCTGGAACGAAATTCTGGTCTTCTGTGAGAACAGTAGACCCTCTCAACTGCTAAGCCATCTCCCCAGCCTCCAGGTTTTTCTCTTTCATAATAACTCTTTATGATCATTTACTGTTGTGATTGTGAAATGAATCAATGGAGAATACATATACTAGTAATTTAAAAATCAATATCACGACCTAAATTATAACAGAAGAATAAAAGTAGCCTCATACATAATTAATGTGCATTTGCTGTGGTAAATGCTCACTCAGGGCTGTTCCAGAAGTCAGAGAGAAAGTACTCAGATGCTTGCACCTATTAATGACTTAGAGCTGGAGGAAGACAAGACTCTGGAATATTACTAATGTCTTTTTTCTTTCTGTTTGGAATTTTGAAATAAGAACTCAGCAAATATAGTCTTGAACACACATGGAATTCTTCTGTCTGTAGCATTTATGCATGTGATAGTCACAGATGTGTTGATTGCTGTATCAAATGCTGTAAGTGGAACTGTCTTTAGTGTCTTGATTTCTCAAAATAATCGAGTTCCATCTACCCTACACTTAAATACTAGCTGTATTTCTAGAAAGCTTGATGTCTGTTCAAAAGCTATAAACATATTTTGTTTTCACACATAAAACATGGTTAAAGCTCTAATGTGATTCTAAGCACGTTTTCACAGAACCAAAGGTCTTAGTTGACTTATGAATCCCCCACTAAAAGCCTGTGGATCGTTCCTCACATTATTGCAGTAACCAATGAAAGCACCTGAAGTTTTTCAACATGCCCTCTAGGGGGCGGTACTGCTTTGGATAGTGTGTCAGAGCTTAACCAGAAGCCTCCGTTAATTTGTAAAGTGAGTTCAGTGGTTGCTGAGTACAGAGGCAATACAAAGAAAACACTTACAAGACACCGGGCACACAGTCTCCCCTCCAGTAATGTAAGCTAATATTATCTCCCGTGTGTGGGTGTCGGGAAGAATCACAGCAAGGAAGACAGAAGCTCGGGAAGCTCTTGCATCTGAACCCTCTTCTGTCAGACTATTGAATTTGCTCTGGGAGGGCACATGGGGAAATGCTGTGGGCCCCATGTTGGTCACCTCCATCTTCACATTTGTGATGCACTGAACTACAAAGTGAGGAACCAAAACAGTGACACTTGCTGTTTACTGTTCTCTCTCTCTCTCTCTCTCTCTCTCTCTCTCTCTCTCTCTCTCTCTCTCTCTCTCTCTCTCTCTCCTCTCTCGTCCTAGACTTCTAGTTAGACCTCAGATCAATCGAATCAGTTTCCAGGTTTCCAGGAGTGAGGGAGAAATGCTTGTTAAAATATAAAAACCCAAACTGAGGGTTAGCTCAGTGCTAACGCATGTTCTAACCTCAGCATAACATTGAAAAAAACAAAACCAAAATCCAAAACCGCGAAACCCGAATAAGAAAGAATAAGAGGGAGCGGAGCTCCTACAAACCCCGGGCTTCAGTGACGCCTCACAGAGACCTGCGGCCTCCAGCAGGCCTGCAGCGCTCGCATATTTTCTCTCTCCCCGGACAGGTGATTCTTTGAGAGCCACTGATAGGACATCCAATGAGGTAACCTGCAGCAGAATCCAGGGAGCAGGGGACGGGGACTCTGAAAAGGAAGGACTACTTAGCTTCCCAGGGCAGAACCAGGGCAAGTGGGTAGAAATTGTCACAGTTTTTATCAGCCAAGTAATCGTAGCGTCTTTCTTTTTTCTCCTTCCTTCCTCCCTCCCTCCCTCCCTCCCTCCCTCCTCCTCCTCCTCCTCCTCCTCCTCCTCCTCCTCCTTTCTTCCTTCCTTCCTTCCTTCCTTCCTTCCTTCCTTCCTTCCTTCTTCTTCTTCTTCTTCTTCTTCTTCTTCTTCTTCTTCTTCTTTCTTTCTTTCTTTCTTTCTTTCTTTCTTTCTTTCTTTCTTTCTTTCTTTCTTTTCTTTCTTTCTTTTGACCTGGTACGAAGCTGTCGTTGAAATCAGTGTTCAAAAAACTGAAAGGGAGTCAGATCTGATTCCAACACACCATTAACAAAATAAAACGACACCTTTTTCTTTCTACCGATGTTCCGCCTAGAGTACTGCACACATTAAAATCCTATCCTAACTTCGATCATCAACAAAGCAGAAATGAAAAAGGAAACCGGTTACTCCTCAAAGAAAACAGGGCAGATTTCTTTAAATGAGGAACTTGTCATTTTAGAGTAGGAAGAGTAAATTTAGAGATGGATATCAACTTAAAGATAAAAATCTAGATTCTCCAGAGCTTGGACGTGGATGCCCTCAAATGCGTGCTCAGTCGGTTGTAGGTGGCTGGCTCTCTTGTTCGCCTCCCGCAGGGCCCGCAGCTGTGGCCAGGGTTGAGGCTGCTGGGGAGAACAGCCCATGGCGCAGGGGTATGTACATCTGCCCATGTCAGAGGTGGGGAACATGAGAGCGCTGGCGCAGGCCGGGAGCCTTCTAGGCGGGACGGATTCAGGATGCTCAAAGAGGGAAAAGAGCTGCGGAGGGAATCGGTTGGGAAAGCCCGGAGACCCTTGCAATGGGGAAAAGCCGAGCTGCAATACCTCAACCTTTGGCTAAGTTGGTGCTCCAGAGAAACCGGAAGGAGAGTTAAAGCTTTTAAAAAGCAGGAGATCCACAGGCTTGGAGACAGGTGAATCCCCATTCCCTAGGATGGGCCGTGAGGGTGTTGGCCCAGGCTGGCTGGGGAGACCCGGTAGCCCACGCGGCTCCGGAAGAGAAAGATGCCCGATGAGCTGTGCTGCCCTCTCTCCTGCCCACGCGCGGCCACCCGCTTCGCGGACCGCAGAGGAATCAGAGCGGAGGGTCCCTTCTGGGCACCAATCCGCGACGCGGGTGGGGCGCGTTCGCCGTCACGCCCTCGCGAGCCCTGCGCCAGCCGCCCGCCAGTCCCCACGCCCCCTGACAGTCCCTCGGCTTCCGAGCGCCGGCACCGTCCGGGTCCCCTCCCTCTCCGCCGCCTGAGTGCAGCGATCTCTCTCGGCTCCCCGGCTCGGCGCCTCGGGGCGGGTCCTCGCCGCCCGCACCTGCCCCCGGTGCGGAGCGCAGCCGCGACCGCGCGCCCCCGCCTCGGCCACCCGCCGCGCTAGCGGTGAACCTGCGGCTCACAGCGGTCGGGGTGGACCTCTCTCCACGCACTCGGTCCCTGGCACTTCGGACTCGAATCGGCCGCGATCGCCGCCGCTTCGGGAATCTACAGCCCCGGCGCCATGGAGCCGGCCCCGGGCAGAGAGCGCCGCAGCCCGCCGGGCCCCGCGGTCCCGCTGCCGCCACCCCGGGGCCACGCGCCCTTGGCCGCCGCCGCCGCCCCCAGCCCGACCCAGCTGAGCTCCGCGCTGCAGCCGGACGAGGAGCAGCAGCCGCGGATCAGCGAGAGCGGCCAGTTCAGCGACGGGCTGGAAGACCGAGGTGAGTGGCCACCGCCCCGGCTCCCTCCCCGCCTGGGTCGGAAGCCACCCGTCCCCTAGGCGCGGGGCTGGGCGCCTCGACTCGCGCGCGGTGCCGGGACCTCCCCGGGAGGCGCGCAGAGCCGAGGCGACAGTCCCACCTCCCACCAGGAGCGAGCACTGCAGCCGCGCCTCCCGGGGCTCCTGGAGCCCGGAGGGTCCCCAAGCCAGCCTTCTCCAGTACCGGCGGGAAAAGTTTGCGGAACCCGCTCTTGATCTCTGTCGGGCGGGGGCGCGGGGGGAGTCTGGCTCAGAGCTGGAGGAGCAGGCTTCTGCACGTCCCGCCGCCAAGCCGGGTCCGCGACCAGGGAAACTTCATTTTGCAGAGTTAGTGCCGCGGAAGTCCCCTCTGCCTCGGGACTTTTGTGGGCCGGACACTCCCTGGGGTCCTGGGTCACAGCGGTCACTGCCCGGCTGTGTAAGGGTGCAGGCAGGGAGTTGGGATGTTTGGGTTCGCGCCACCAACCTCTTCTGCCTAGGTGATACGGAAAGGGGGTACTTCCTGGAGAACTCGTGTCCGCTCCCTGGACCTTGGCCCTGGACTCCGCATCTCCTGGAAGGCCAAGCTTGCTACCTCGAGCAGACAGCCACCGTCTCGGTAGGGCGGCTCGCGTGGAATGCGGGAGCTCTGGGATTCATCCCATGGCTCTCTCCTTCCCCATCCCGCCCGCTCTCCTGGCCTTTTGGTTTAGATTCCTGGCGGAGAGGGCCCCACCTGCACCTTTCCACTTTCTCGTTGCTTCTGAATTGGACCCATCGAGAATTATCAATGGCTTGGCTAAAAACAGCTAGCAGCGGATTTGGGATTCTTGCAGCCAGGCCCTTGCCAAGGAGCCGGTTCTGTGCATCTCTACCCACTTTTTTTTTTTTTTTCCTCAGAAGCCTTCATCTGTAGAGGGCTTATAATATTTTAGTTTGAGCAGGTTTCTGTACTATTCTTAGTACCTCCTGTACATCTTTATATTCCGGTTTCGTATTGGGATGCAGGATCTCTTTCTTCCGTAGAGATTCCGAACTGTAGCGTGTGAAATAGAATGACATGGAAACAGATTCCCAGAGAGGCGGCGGAGATGCTCTGCGGGAACTGGATCCGCTCCAGCTTCCAACGAGTTCTGCACCGGGGTTGCAATTTCTTCTCCTGTTCCCACATAACTCGATAGCCTTGGAGACCAGAGGGTTAGTGCCATCACTAGAAACCCAGAAAAAAAGCTCTCACTTTAAGCCTGGGGTGTGATAATTACCTTCGGCCCATGTAACTCATTTTGCAAAATTTAAACATTTTGCGTTGAAGAAAGACTGATGGCCCGGGTTGAGCTCAATGTGTAGCATTGCGGGTTCTGTAAAAACTGGTCAGTTTCCCCCCACCGGTACCAAAGGATGGGGGCTCGGGCTGCTAGGGTGAATGAATATTTAGCAATGTTTAGAGGTCATGTTTAAGTGTAAAGACAAAGCTCTTTAAATACATTCTTTAGGTTTCTGTCAAGGAGCAAATCGTTTTCTGTCAGGAGGCATTTTCCATTATATTGTCTCCTGAAAGCCTTGGCTGTTCATAAACTGTCACTATGTGAAAGCTTGTGAAACATACACAGCTTCTCTGTTAGGATGGGTCCTGTCCCCTCACAGAACCCAGGGTCCTATGGCATCTGCTGCTAGCTGAAAGTCGCTGTGACATTCTTTTGTTCCACCCGTTCCTGACTGCAAAGAGTTAAGGATACAGGAATGCCACCTCAGTTACACAAGTCGGAAGGCTCCTGGGGAGACTGATTGTAATATTTTGTATGTTTGTGTTAGTTCATCTTTCCTATATCGATTTTTGTTATCTCTTGGGAATGATTTGAATGCTGTGACCTCCTTCCCATAAGTGACAGGAACTGGGAAGAGGAAGACTCCACAGCTGACCTCCCCACTCTCCTCCCCCTCTGCTCTCCCAGGATGCAGTGACTTTCTGTTAGGTCCATACCTACAGCATGTGGGGGATGGGCACTCTGGGCACACACCTACCTTTGCTATTATTTTTGGGTTGACTTCCTTCTGAGCGGTTAGGGACACTATAACAGATGGGTTTTGACTCCCATTGGAGAGTTGCTCAATAATCTAGTGGCTTGGGATTTTGGAGATATTTTCCCTTTAGAAGTGACTGGGCTGGTTTCTAGAACTCAAGCTAGCTCAGAATGCCCCAACACTACTATGCCGGTTGGTTGAGCCTGTGGTTCAGGCAGCAAGTAAATGCTCTGGTGGCTTAAGACCTTCAGAGACTATACACAAAATGGGCCCCTTTGGTCTCAGGCCTCTTCCGTCCTTTAATATCTAGGTTTTCCTCTCTATCATTTTATTCCACATGACTTTCCTCTAGCTTCCCATTAATAAAAATCCCCCTTTCTGCAGAGAATTAAAGCTCAGTGCCCAGGTATGGTGGTGCATGCCAGGAATCCCAACACCGGGAGGCAGAGGCAGAAGGATCATTGTGAGATTGAGGCCAACCTGCTCTACATACTAAATTCCATTCCAGGTTAGTCTTGACTGCAGAGTGAGACTATCTTAAAACAATGACAGTATGAACAACAGCGAAGCTGGATAAATTTAGGGGACAGCAGCGAGAAGTAATTTATCTACTATGAGAATAATCTCTTCATATTTGCTGCGCCTGCCTCCCTCAGTGATCTATATTCCTATGTTTGGTGTTATCAGGTCTCAATTAGGAATATGTGTGACAGGTTAAAATTGCATCGGGCAATCCCTGCTGCGGGCAGGGAGGCTGCAGCTCTGCTCACGGACTGAGGCCTTAGTCTCTGTTGGGACGGTCTGCCTCTCCAGTCTGCCTTGCTTCCACCTGTGAACTGCAGCCCACTGAACGCTGTGGGAATTCTCTCTCATTTCTGTGGCATGGGCACAGAAATACCTGTTTGTGGGCTAGCCATTTCTGAGTGAGTCTTTGCTCGTCTTTAATCCTGTTTCCCTTTGAGGAGTAAAAAAGCACATTCCTATCCTTGGCATCATTATTTGTGTGTGTGTGTGTGTGTGTGTGTAGGTATACGTGTGTGTGAGTATGTTTGGAAGCAGAAGTCAACCTCAAGTGTCATTCCTCAGGTTCTATCCATCTTATTTTGAGGACAGAATCTACCACTGGTCTGTAACTGCTGATCCCACCAGACTGGTTGAGTGGAGCTTCCAAGGATCCTCCTGTCTCTGCCTCCATAGTTCGGGGATTACCAGTGTGCGCTCCATGCCTGGCCTTCTATGTGGGTACTGGGAATTGATCTCAGATCCTCACCTTGCACAACAAATGGGATTCCAACTTTACCAACTGAGCCATCTCTCCAGTCTGTCTGCTGCATTCTTAGAAAGGAAAAATCAGGAGATAAACACAGTTGCATGAAAATGAGGAAGTCCTTCGTCTTTTGGACAGTGTTTCCATTACAGTTACTTACTGCCCCCATGCCCCAGTCTCACACTCTAGGGAAGCCACACAGAAGGTAAGGTCTGTGGAAAAACCTCCATTCTCACTGGCTCAGAAAATCCAAAAGCCACCGTAGCAGGTGTTCCAGTTCTCTCCGGCTGCCACCTGAACCTCCTTCAGGGAGTGCTAGCCCCCTTGTCTGGAGAAGCACTCCCAAGGTAGTCAGGACCAGGTGTGCTATTGAAATACGCCAGTTCTGGAAGGAAAAATAAATGTGGCAGTATGGTAATGGCTGTCCCTCATGGAAAAGTAAACCATTTCTCAAAGGGATCATATTTTTGCCCCTAGTGTATAAAGGGCTTGAAATGGGTCCTGTCAGAACACCTGGCAAACGAACCATTTATTTGAGCTGGTACTTCTAGCTCACTTCTCCTGAAAATCAATGGGCAAGGATGAAAAGGTGTGTGTGCATATGTGTGTGTGTGTGTGTGCGCACGCATGCATGTGTGTGCGTGTATGTGTGTGGAGATCACAGGTTGATGTCCAGTGCCTTCCTCAATTGCTCTCTACCTTATATTTTGAGACAAGATCTCTTACTGAACCTGGAGCTTGCCTTTACAGATAGACTACTGGATTGTGAGTCCCAGGATCCTCCTGTCTCTATTTCCCCAGCGTTAGAGTTACAGGTATGTCACCATGTCCTTTTATGTAGGTTTCAGAGATCTGAACTCAGGACTTCCAGTTTGCAATGCAAGCACTTGACTTACTGAGCCAACTTTTTAAACTAAAAGATTTTTAAAAACTCATTTGGGAAAAGGAAAGGAAATATTTAGGGGTATATGGGATCTGCTCCTTCGAGGTTATGACTTTTCCTGGACACAAGAGTGATTACAATTGAAAGTGGGGTGTTTTTCAGTAGCCAAGGAAGAATTTAACAAGGGACATGTTGAATTATTGTTTGAACTCACCATACCTGGAGCAAAAATTGGCAAGCCAGAAGGCTTGTTTTTTTTCCCATCTAAGTACTTTATTTATTTATGAGAGCCCAGGTTGGCCTCGAGTTCACCATATGACTGAAGATGACCTTGAACTTCTGATCTTGCTGCCTCTTCCTCCCAGCGCTGCCGTCACAGGTGTGCACCACCATGCCTATTTTATTTGGTGCTAAGGGTGGAACTCAGGGCTTTGTACATGCTAGGCAAGCACTACATCAACTAGGCTACACCCCCAGTTCCCATTTATGAATTTATGAATAGGATCTGTCGATGGTTTCCCAGTGTGATGGTAAAGATGGGGTGGCTACTTCCTGCCTACGTCTTATCTTCCCTTCCACAGTCCCAGGTTCCACTCACTTCCATGTCCTCTGGTCTATCTGCTCACAAAGAACCCTTCTCTACAGAAGGCTTTTTTTGTTTATGGCCTGTTTAGGGATGCCTGGACTGAGGTGGTTCAGCCAAGTGTTTGCTATAGTTTTTGGCAGTGGTGGGACTCAGGAAATGCTTTGCCGAAGCATGATGTGCTGGGTACTTTGAATTGAAGGTCTTTGGAAGGTCTTAGGAGTAAAGCTTCCTCCTGTCCTTCTTCATGTTCTCATTTCACCCCAAGGCAGGCTGTCAAAACTAGAATTCCAGGCTGGGGAGATGGCTCAGTCAGTAAAGTACTTGCCTTGCAAACATGAGGACCTGAGTTCTAGTACCAGGACCCATAGTGGAAGAAGGTTGTGATGGCACACACTTGTTATCCCACTGCTGGGGAGTTGGGAATGGGCAGATCTCTAAAGCTCACTGGTCAGTCAGCCTAGTCGAATCAGTGAGCTCCAGGTTCAGTAAGAGACACTGTCTCAAAAAATAAGGTGGACAGTACCAAGGAACAACACTTGAGGTTAACCTCTGGTCTCCATACACATATGCATACAACAGCATGTACTCACATGTATACACAAATGAAAACCCCAAATGTTTAAAAGGAAAGAAGGTAGAACTTCTTTTTCTCAAAGACAGCCATAAAGCCCAGAACTATTGCTGTAGCATACTCTGCCCCTCCACCACTCTGTGTAAGAGCTGGTCACAGAGAAACTCTGACAGACCTTGTCTCAGTGGATCCACCACAAGACTTCATTCCAGAAGGGGTCCTGTCACGCATTCAAGACAAGAGTGCCACACAGGAATCCCTTAGACAGCCCTTGCTGAGTTTTCTTCCTTGACTTGTTGCTGATCCTTCATACCCTCTTATCTAACATTATTTCTACAAGGCTATGCATTTTTCATTGAATTGGAGCATAAAAATAGCTTCCCTTCCACTTTTGAGTCTTCCTTTCTGAAGTCGTTCATGTTGTATAATCCTCTCTCTCTCTTCTTCCTTTTCTACCAATATTATTATTGTTGTTACTATTTTTTGAGCCAGGGTCTCATGTATCCCAGGTTGCACTTAAACTCCTATGTAGCTGAGAATGATCTTGATCCTCCTTCCTCCACCTCCTAAGTGCTGGGGTTATAGGTGTGTGCTATGAAACCTAACTTATGCAGTGCTGGGGATAGAACCCAGAGTTTCATATACACTAGACAAGCACTCTACTGACTGAGGTACACCTCCAAGCCAATCATATCACCTTTTACTTAAATAAATTTGTATGCTGTTCTCCCGTTAACATGTTTTATAGATGTGTCAGTCACATACCTTAAAGAAGAAGGAAGCCCCTATAGCTTCATGTGGTCAGTCAGACAGATGAATGGTGCTCATGTGTGGTAGTCTCACACTGTGACACTTTACAAATGGCACTTAAGCTTTGACTCCCAGTTTATCATCATCTGTAGCCAATGTGATGAAGCTGGCTGACCTCTGAAAGGAACGTGGTACATTATGTAGCCAGAGGTGGTGTGGCCAGCTCTACTTGTACAGAACAAAGAACTGGAAATTTAGCTGAGAAATGGTACCTCTTTTTTAAAGGAAAACAAAGAAGTGAAAATAAAAATCAGCCTGAAGATATTCAAGTCTGATAGCTGGCAGTTGTTGCTTGGGCATTGCCTGGGGGTTGTCATAGATTTCTGCTGTTGTCAAGGACTTGTCATAAATTTTATGTATGTATGTATGTACTTAATGTGTGCTTGGTACAAAGGGAAGAGAGAGAAAACATGCTGTATTTATGAGCCTGGCAGCTGCTGGTTGTCAAGGGGTCTAGTAAAGGCGTTTGTAGTCTATGATTTCTTGCTTTGTGTAAATCCCACAATGCTGTTGGGACTGTACTAATGGATCAATGTCTGCAGCCAAGGAACCCAGATGCCTACACCATCACCATGTTTCTTTCTAGTGAAAGGGCCTTGTTGGGAGGAGCAACCTCTACTGAGCCAAGTGACTTAGTGCAGAGGATGGCATGGTGTGACCTCTCAGGGAGCGATGGGGGTCTATGGGGCTCCTCTAAAGTAGAGAGCTGCTGTCACCCCACAGAAACAAACATCCCATATTGCCAGGGCTAATTTTTTTAAGGAATGGTGAAAAGCTTGATTTTTTAATGTATGCAATCTCCTAATTGTGAAAACACAGTATGGGCCAAACAAAACACATCTTTGCTCATGGGCTGTCAGTTTGTATTCTTTGGTTAAGAAGTTGTAGTTCTGGCTATGTTTCTTATATAGGAAAGCCTTACCTCTTTTTTTCTTTGTTCTTGTCAGGCTTACTAGAAAGCAGCACCCGGCTGAAACCTCATGAAGCCCAGAACTACAGAAAGAAGGCGTTGTGGGTGTCCTGGTTCTCCATTATTGTCACCCTGGCCCTCGCAGTGGCTGCGTTTAGTGAGTATCTGAGTCTCGCCAATCAATACCTGTCAGTGTTGCTTGTCTTTTCCTTTAACCCCTGTGGGTTGCGCTTTTGCTTTCAGTTGACTGTTATTGATGAGTAAAAAAATTTAAGGTGGTTGGATAGTCAGGGTACTTATGAATTAGTAAAATGGCTTCTCTCCTCTGCAGAGGGAAGAGGTATTATGAGAAAGAAATGGAGAGAAATAACAGAGAGCTCCAGCTCTCATCAGTATGCAGGTTTGTGGAAGTGGATTCTGGCTGGCATCAACTGAATAGTGAAAATAGTCTCTTGGCTGATGCCTTCAGCTCAGGCGATGTGACAAACACAGATCCCTGAGATTCGGCTTTTGAGCCTAATGCGGCCAGATGAGTGCAGTATCTCAGCGAGCCCTCTCTGTTCTCCTTGTATTGTATCTTGGTCAAGGTCTGGAATAAAACCATATGTACAATTTTAATGAAAGAAAAATGGAAAGACTTTCTTTCAAGGTTTTAGTGGCCATAGAAATAAAATGTATTTTTTTTTTTTTTTACAATTTTGGGAATGTATGCAAATGGAGCAATTTCTGTCTATAGATGATCCTGTTTGGGGGATCTGGAAACCCTATGGCAGGTTTTCTCTACCAACAGTCTCAGCTTATGGAGGCTGCATGCGCTATTTATTCTTATTAATCATGCAATGATTCATAAGTCTAAGCATTGACACAGTTCAACCTTGGGAAGAAATATATTGGATTTTCTTCTTTCAATGGGGAAAAAGGGAATATAGTTAATATATTTTGTAATGAATTTATTGCTGAAAAGAAAGCTTTCTGTTTTAAGTGCTAAGCATCTTATAAGGTGCCACAGAGTAGGAAGAAAAGGGGACTATGATCATTAGGCAACACGGCTGTGTCTGTGTGTTATTTAAAATTCTATTCTGCTGGTTTGGATCTGCTGTTGGAAGTTGGAATTCAATCCCAGGGGGGAATATTAGAATTTGACCAAATGCTCCCTTCAAAATTTGGCATATATTATTTGGAACAATTTATATTGGAAGCATTGTTCCATAGCTTGGCTCAAAAAAAAAATATTCAGAATGCAGGAAAAATAAACCCCTCATGTCAGAGAATAAACATTTATCAGCAAGCCAGAAATCTAATCAAGAGAAATTCTGGTTTTTGAAAGTATAGTAGCCGCTCCTTTCCCTCGCCTCCCCCTTTTAATACTGAGACAGAGATAACAAGGCAATGTCCCTTGAGAGTAATTTGGTTGTGGTGGCTGGTAGGGGACTGGGGATCAGACATGTTAATTTACATATGTGAGGAAAGAGGAATGGAATGAAGGAAGATGATTTACAGGAGAATAATAGTTCCTCAGTCGTGACCCTGAGTCCTATAAAGCCATTAGGGCTTCATTCTGTGGGTGTATGAATGAGGACCTGAGCGTGAAGAATCATGAAGGAGTTTTTCCTGTGGAGCAGCGACGTACTTAAACTGCATAATAGGAAAAGATTATGAGGACGTTTTGGCTTTACTTGTTATACCTGATCAGTTGGGTTATCCTAAAAATGTTCCATTTTCTTTAAGGGAAGAAACCTGCTAGGGAGTGCATATGGGTAGAGCGTTCGTTGCTTTGTGCAAGGGTTTCCTTTTCCTTTCCTTCTGAAAATCATTTCACTTTCTTATCACAGCCAGTCTTTAACTTAAATCTTGTACCTTCCTTTTTTAAGATTTGTTTTTATCTTTTATTTGTGTGTGTATGTGTGTGTTTATGTATGTGTCTGTGAGTCTATGTGAAAGTGCATTTGGGGTCCCTCTAAGGCCAAAAGAACGATGGACACCCTGTAGCTGCAGTTATAGGTTGTTGTGAACTGCCCAGCTTGGGTGCTGGCAACTGAACTCAGGTCCTCTGCACTCTTAGCCTCTGAGCCATCTCTCTGGCTATCCTTTAACTTTTTGCCTATAAAATTCAGACATTGTTATAGAGTTCACCATCACCTGTGTTATGTTCTGTACGCCATTTATTTCATTTGCAAGTTGCTTCCAATTGGTTCAGTTTTAGTTAAATCCCGAAACATAGAAGATATTTCTCCATTTCAACTAGAGTATCTTCGTTGGTGTGTGTGTGTGTGTGTGTGTGTGTGTGTGTGGTCTTTGAGGGTAGTTAATCAGAGTGCAGAAGTACGGACTATATTTATGATCATGTTTTCTCTTTTGTGGGGGGGGGTGATGATGCCTGAGATAGGGTCTTGCAATGTACTCCACATCAGCCTTGAATTCACTGTGTAGCCCAGGCTGGACTTTATCTTGCAATCTTTCTTCATTGGCCTCCAGAATGTGGGTATTATGGGTGTGCACCATCACACCTGTTGGTTGTGTCTTCTTGCTGCTGTTGTATGGAGCCATACCAGAAGTGAGTAGGGCGTCCATTCTTACACAGAATCAGAGCAAAGATTGTCAAGAGGGACTGGTGAGATGGTTCTTGCCAAGCCTGAAGACCTGGGTTCAGTCTTCCTACATAGTGGAAGGAGAAGGCTGACTTCTACAATTGTCTTATGACTGCCTCATATGTGCTGTGGCACATGTGCGTCTCCTACCTACCCCATAAATAAAAAAGATTGCTAAATGATTAAATTTGAGGTTAAATATTTTAATTTAATTTATTATTATTGTTCTTTGTGTGTGCGCATGAGTTCATGACATAATACACATGTGGCAGTCAGAGGACAACTTTTCTGAGATAGTTCTCTCCTTCTAGAATGCGAGTCTCGGGGACTGAACTCAGGTTGTCCGGCTTGGGAGAAAGCTCCTTTATGACCTGAGCCATCTTGCTAGCGGTAGAAAAATTTTAAAACTTTTTTTTTCCCTCAAAGATAGGTAGAAGGAATGTATTTCCTAGAAAATGGTAAATTTTGCTTAAAGGTTTGTTTAGATGTTAGCCTCCTTAGAACTCATTTGTTTTATGAAGTTGCCATTTTTGGAGACGATTGGCTATGCTCACAAGCATTCTTTTGCTCAGGGCATTTTCTGAGAGCTGCAACTACTGCCATCAGTTGGAATTCTTATCCTCATGTAGATAATTGGCATCTCCTACATTTAATTCGGTTGTATGCATGTATGTATGTATGTATGTATGTATGTATGTATATGTGCATGTAAATGCATACCTGTACCTGCTGCAGGGGCCAGAGGTCCTGCTCCATCACACACCTCCTCATTACCTCGAGCCAGGGTCTTCCACTGAACCTGGAGCTAGACTGGCAGCCAGCAAGCCCCCCTCAGCCTCTTCATAGTGCTGGGGTTATAGGCACACATTGACACACCTAGCTTTTTACTGGGATGCTCTTGATTCGAACTCATGTCCTCATGCTTGCACAGCAGACATTTTACCTACTGAGCCATCTCCCCCATGCATGAATTAGTATTGATAATACTTGGTGAGATAATTATTTGGAGTTGCATTGATATCAAACCATGGTAAGGTACCTTGGTTTTAAAGTCTATTATGCATTTAATTGGCAGGTCATGGAAAAAAATGTCAGTCTTCTTGTGAACAAATATGAAGATTAGTCTGTGGGAATTATAAGGCTGGAGAGAGTACAGAAGTTCAGCTTCAAAACTCAGGGTTTTGACATCATTGAAGTCTTTGTTAAGATGATTACGGAAATGTATTTTATCTATGCCTTCTTTCCCAGGGAAACCATTGTCAGTGGGCTGGCCTCCCCATCCCAGGTAACACAATCAAGATAACGCCCTGCAGCATCCCAGAGGCCTTATCTCTCAGGTGATTCTAGACTCCATCAAGGAAAATTAATGCCAAGCACCATAGATATATAACTTCATTAAAAAAACAACAACCGAAATCAAACAACAAAACCCCCCAAACAGAAGCACTCTTAACCAAGATTTCAGAAAAACTCACTCAAAAATTTAATATTTAGGAGCTGGGGAGAGCTTAATTAGTGAACTGTTAAGGACATGGGGACCTAAGTTTGACCCCTAGGACCCATGTGAAAAGAAAAGGAAAGAAAACAAAAATTGAATGTGTTGGTATATACTTTTAATCACAGTGCAGGGGAGACAGAAATAGGTAGACCCTTGGGACTCATTGGCTGGCTAGCCTAGCCTACTTGGTGAACTCTAGGCCAGTGACAGACCTTGTCTCAAAAAACAAGATGGATGGTGTCTGAGTAACAACATCCAAAAGTTATCCTCTGGCCTCCACATACACATGTGCAAACACACACACACACACACACACACACACACAGAGTAGAGTGCATCAGTGGACTTAAGAACTAGGAAAGCAAATTTCTGAAAGGAGTGATTTTCTTTTTATCTGTGTAGATTTTAAAGTAATTTATTTGATCTTAGTATAAACTCTTGACTTTTAAACACGGTAGAAAAATGTGTATATATCTTTTAAAATTTGTTTCATTTATTTATCGTTGTGTCTGTGCATTCATTTGTGTGCCACAGCATATGTGTGAAACTCAGAGGATAACTCTTGGATGCCGGCTCTCTCCTTTCACCATGTGGGTTCCAGGAATTGGACTCAGGTTGTCAGTCTTGGTGGCAGATACCTTTACCTGCTGAGTCATTTTGCTGGCTCCATATCCTTTTTATTTCTGTACTCTAAGGCCAAGTAGAGAGATGGATAAACTAGGATGGCATTGTTTGTCTATATTAGCAGAAGACTCTGGGAACTTTCTAAGGTGTTCTCTCCCCTTGGTAGACACATTGTCAGATAAAAAGGATGGAAACAATTTACTGAGCATAGTGACATTTGCTTATAATCCCAGCACTGTGGAGGATCCAAGAGTTTGAGGCCAGGCTATTCTATATACAGAAACCTTGTCTCAAAAAACTAAAAAAGAAAAAAAAAAAAAGAGGGAAGGCCCAAGAACCCCCAAATGTTTTCTGGGGTAAAATCTGAATGTTTCCAGTGGACTTAAAAGTCCAACCTAACCTGACCTGGGATTCTTTGAACTTCTCAGCTATGTTCTTTCTTTGGTCAAGCGTGGAATTTCACAGGACAGATGCCTTGTCAGAGAGGCTTCCCCACCCAGAACTGGTTGTATAAGGAGCCTGGCAAGAATGAAGATATTCTAGAGTGGCTTTTATTCTGGAGACACTCGTGCCCCTCCTTGACAGTAGACCCCAAGGAATTAGAATTTGTCTGGGAGTCTCATGCTGGGAAAGGGAAGAGGCTAAAGTCTGGTATCAGCCAGAGTGGGAGCTTGTTTCCCAGAAGAGATTTCACATAGTTCTGACAGCTTGTCAAGAGAGACGGAGGCACAGAATATGGTGGATCAGTGCTGTGTGGAACCACCCCTTGACCAGGACTCTTAGCTGTGCATGTTTCATACTCTCTTTCTAAACCTAAACCTCAGCTCAGGATCCTGAGGAGCGACTTAGGGCTCACTTGACCTCTTTGTTCCTCTTCCCAATGTGCTCACATTGGATCATTCTCTTTTCTGTTTTTCACTCTTACTTGTTTGTTGAATTGGTCTGAGGACAGGTGGCTTGTTGGGCTGCCCAGGCTTTGACACTAAAAACACTGTTACCAGTGCTATACTTACACTGCCTGCTTTCTTCTTTTTGTGCCCATTTTCTCTTAGGCTCTCTGGTTTGTGAAGCCCTGGTGTCTTGTGTCTGTGTCCCTAGAGGCTTCTTTTACTGAACTCCTTCAATGAACCAAGACCTCAGTATACAGCATGTATTCTGCAGGTTGACAATCCTTTGTGGGGTTTGCCGGTGGATTTATTTTTCTTTTAAAAAAAACCAACAGTCTGTACATATGATAACCATTCATGAGTCCAGAGGTACCTGGAACAACTCCCTGTCCATCTTGCTTTCTCTTCTTCTGGTTCCTGCACAGGCTTGGGGCCCATACGTACCCTTGCATTGCTAGTTCTGTTGATGTGCTATCTTCTTGTTGGTCTTTTTAAACAGCGAGGGTTTATTCACAGGAATGGCTTCCAAGTGGAACATTTGCCTGTTGCCGCTGACTTAGGCCATGAGGCAGTGTTCAGGGGGATGTGGGCAGGAAGTCGTGAGCCACATCCTGGGGGTGTTTGGTGGGATAACTTCTCCCTGTCAGCGTGTTCTGTGAATGATAACTACCGAGGCTGCATCAGAGAAGTAGAAACCAAAGTGAAGACCAGGCAGAAACTGGCTCTGAGTACTTGGCCTTGACAACTCTGCCAGCCTCTGGGCTCTTTCTCCCTAGCCTTGTGGTCATGCCATCCGAGGTGCTCTGGCCACCCCCTGAGCTGCTAGCCCTGCAACACAGGGATCTAGACAGCATTTGATCTGACTCATCTCCTCCCATGAGGCCTGTCTCGATCTTGCCTCTGCTTCCGATTTGCACTGGTCTCTGCCCATCCGCCTTATGGCTATTTTAGCCCCCAGATGCTTTTGTAATCCCCTTGGGCTGCTCTCTGCCTTCACGCCCTGCACCTGCTCTTGCTCTCACATGCTTTGGTTCCTGGCCTCCACCCTCCTTTTTCTAGACATTTAATTTTATTTTGCTATGTTATATTTTATTTAACTTTTTGTAGTGTGTGTTCATATTCATATATGATTTGTGCCTGTATGAGTGTATGTGCATGTGCACACATATGTGGAGATCAGAGGTGAACACTGGGTGTCTTCTTCAATTTCTTTCCACCTGATTTTTTGAGACAGGGCCTCTCTCTGAACCTGGAATTACTGATTTGGCTAGGCTGACTGGCCAGTGAGCCCTAGGGATCCACCTGTCTTTACCCCCAACACCCAACGTTGGGATAGTAAACCCATGTGTGGCTTTTTAAAAAAATGCAGGCAGATGCGGATGTTAGGGATCTAAACTTAAGTCTTCATGCTTGCTTGTCAAACTCTTTACTGACTGAGATACTGCCTCAGTCCTATTCTACCTTACTTTATTTGTTTTATTTTATACAGGGTCTTGCTGTGTAGCTCAGGCTGACCTCAAACTTGCCATCCTTTCATCTCGGCCTCCTAAGTGCAGGGATTACAGATCCCATACTGACTTGCTAGCCAAAATTTTCTTAGCCATTAAAATAAAAATAAAAGACTACCTCTTCTAGGAAGACTTCCAAGCGCCTTCCCCATTCCCCTTCCCCAGGATAGTTTAAACATCCGTCCTCCTGTGGACATCACAGATCAGACACAGCACACAACACTTGAGTCATAGCTGTATAGCTTCAGTTGTAACCTGCACTCCTCAGCACCAGGACTCCTGTCTTCTCTAGCCTCTGTTCTTGGTCCCTGAAGATATTGGTTGGGCTAAGTTTTGACATCTCACTGCTGAGGTCACCATGGTTTGCGGCAGGTTGAGAGTATGTGCTTACAAATATCGCTTTCTGACAAAGGGATGACAGCGAGTTGTGGTGCATGGGTCAAGAAGGGAAGCTGCACCTCGGGCCTCTAAATGGCGGGCTGCAGGAGCTCCTGCTCTCTTTTCCTCCTCCCTGGCTCCCTCAGGTTCTGTCTCCTTCCTCTGCCTTTTGGACTGACGGCTCCAGCCTTACATTAACTGGCCTCTACGACTGTTGGGAGAGCACATCTTCTCCAGCTCCAGCTCACAAAGAGCTGCTGTTTGCAGCCAGCAGTGGAGGAGGGGTCTCAGCAGCTGCCTGCCTGCCCGCCCTGCCTCCATTTGCTGTGTATTCTGCACACAGTGTTAATTAAAAGTGTGGCCAGGATGCATTAACACGTGGCAGCAGGGTCACAAAGGGGCTGGGTGATGTGCCCAGCCCACGTCTCAGCAAGCCAGGCCAGTCCTCATCACTCTTTGCTTAGGTCTGAAGGGGCAGGGATCTTCCTGAGAGGTGGGTGAAGGCTTTTCCTGTTGCCTTCCAGTCTCTTAGGATCCCTGTCTGGTAGCCAGCTGGATGAGAAAGGCTTTCAGATCTGCCTAGGCACCAGGCTGTGACTTGGGTCTTTGAGAATTGTCTCTTTAAGGGGAGTTTCTGCTGTAGCTCCTTCTGGACAAGATGTGACTTTACATGGTCCTGTGCTGTGTTCTGAGATGGGGGGACATCTGGTAAGAGCAGATGAAGCCAGAGGGAGAGAGGGAAAGCCTTGTTTCATGCCCAGTAAAGGAAGCTGTTGGGCTCAGTTGGTAGAGTGCTTGCTTAGCATGTAGGAAGCCCTGGGTTCTATCTCTAGCACTGGATAAATATGGTATGGCAGTACACACCCGTAGTTCCAGTACTCAGAAGGAGAATGCAAGAGGGTCAGAGTTCAAGGTCATCTTCAGCTATTTAGTGACTTTGAGACCAGCCTGGGATTCATAAGATTCTGTCCTGAAAAACCAAGAGTGGGGGAATACCTCTGTCTTAGTACCATTTCTTGTTGCTGTGACAAAATATCCTGACAAAAGCAACTTAAGAAAAGAAAGGGTTATTCTAGCTCACAGGCACAGGTTATAGTGTATGATGGCAAAGAAGTCAAAAGTGGGCAGGAGCTTGAGGCAGCTCCGTCACATTGCATCCACAATCAAGAGGCAGAGAGTGATGAATACGAGCTAGTGTTCAGGTTGCTTTCTCTACATTATCAAGTCCAGGATCCCCAAGGAATGGCCCCACCCACAATTAAGGTTGGCCTTCCCACGTCAATTAATGTAATCAAGATAATCCCCCACAGACTTCCCCAGAGGTCCGTCTCCCAGATGATTTTAGATTCTGTCAAGTTGATGTGGACAATCACAAAGCTGTCTCTTCACTGTCCTCTGTCCATGCCTGATGGTCATCCCTCCTCCCAGTTTGTGGCTGTGTTCTTCCACTCCATAGAGAGTAAAGGGCACTCTGGTCCCTGGAGAACCCAACTCTAAGCAGGTAGGTGGTGACAGGCACTGGAGTGGAACAGAACCTGACCCAGTCACATTTGGTGACACTGGGAGCTCAAGAAGGGCCTGGCTGACCTAGATGTGCATGGCATATCCAGCCTCCTTTTTCTTTTTAAGATTTACTTATTTTTATCTTATGTGTATAAATGTTTGTGTCTGAATATGTTTACGTGCACATCATGGTGCAGTGCCCACAAAGGCCAGAAGAAGGAATCAGAACCCCTGAAACTGGAGTTATGGATGATTGTGCACCACCATATGGATGCTGGGAACCAAATCCAGTTCCTCTGTGAGAGCAGCAAGTACTCTTAACTGCTGAGCTGTCTCTTCAGCCCCAGTGTCAGCCTTTTGACATTGTAACATGATGTTATGATCTACAAAGTTCACACTTAAGAATTAGTCAAGTTACAAAAAGTAAATTGCAAAAATTTTTCACAATGTTTTGAATAACTTTATGATTTTATGTCTGACCATATTTATAGGTATCCTGGGCTAATGTAACCCATGGGCTGTGTGTGGGACACTAGGTCTTAGAATGAAGTCAGTCATCAGTTCCTAATAACTGCCTTCCCCACCATCCCCAGAATAAGGCAAGAATGGGAGCTATCAGTGCAGAAATCGAGGCTAGTCAGTGTGGGGGAGTCCTAGAGCAGTGGGGTGGTGACAGGCTTCGGATACAGAGGCTTGTCCACAGAATGCGTTAGCAGGTGTGCCAGAGCACTCAGATGTGGGGGTGGCTTAAACCAAAGGCCTTCTCACCATCTGAAGGCTGCCAATTTGAAAGAATAAGGGGTGTCAGCAAGCCTGATTTCTTCCAAGGCTTCTCTCCTTGGCCTTAGATGAATATCCTCGAGTCATCAGGTGATCTCCACCATGTGTTTGTGCTCTAGCTTCTCCTTCTTACAAGGATAGCAGTCTTACTGGATTATGACCCAGGTTAGGCTTTCGTTTTAACTTACCTTTAAAAAATTTAGCCACTGGGCTGGTGGGATGGCTCAGCAGGTAAAGACACTTGCCACAAAGCCCGATGACCTGAGTTTGATCTCTAGGACTCACATGGTGGAAGGAGAAGTTCCTGAAATTGTCCTCTTACCTCCCATAAATACACAGTGGCATGTGCATATACACACAAAAGAATAAATGCAATAAAAATAAAAAATAAATAGAAACAACATATAGTCATATCCTGAGGTACTGGGAGTTTAGAGACTTGACGTATAAATTCTGAGGAGACATAATCTGGCCCACTACAGTCACCTCAGCTAGCATCAAGGCAGGTGGAAGAAATGCAGATCTCAGAATAAAGAATGTTACTGTCAGTGAAAGGGTAGCTTGCTATAAACATACCTACCAGCCCAAGGAAACATGAAGGAGACGCCTGTGTTCCGCACAGCTGTGTGGTGTGAGGACAGAGTATGCACAGCTGAGCCCTCCACTAGAATTCATAACCACAAGGCTAACTTAATTTAAACTGGCACTTGGAATTTTCTTACCTCAATTGACTTGGAAATAGTCCCTGAAATTTACTATAGGAGTAGTATTGGGGTTGGAGGACTGAGGCTTGGGGAGAGTGGGTGGAGACTTGGCTCAGTCAGTAAAATGCTTGCCAGGCAAGCATGAGGACCTGAGCTCAATTTCCAGAACCCACATTTAAAAAGTCTGGTGTGATGGCATGTGCTTGTAATCCCCAACTCTGGGCAGCTGGAGACAGGCAGGTCACTGGGGCTTGCTGGCCGGCCAGACGAGCTCAGTTACTGAGTTCCAGGCCACTGAGAGATCCTGTCTCAAAAAACACAATGGACAGCACCTGAGAAGCAATAACTGAGGCTGTCTTCTGGTCTGCACACTCACACACACACACACACACACACACACACACACACACACACACACACACGAATAGCAGTTGGAAGAGAGCTGAGGAAGCAGGAGGACCAAGGGAGAAGGTGGACTGCAGTGCTGTTGCGTTGGAGGTTCGTCCACAGAGACTTGGAAACTGGGTGGCTCTTCACACTTCTTCAGTTGAAACCAGGACAGACTGGTCACTGCTGTTGACTGATCCAGGATAGATTAACACAGAAGTAGCTTTCTTCAGTGGAGCACATTGCAGCATAGGAATACCGTCATCACAATCCTCATTTCCAGCAGCCCCAAAGAAGGATCTGGGAGACAAGCTACATTGCCCACACTCGGTTTATATACTCCACTTTGGAAACTGTTCTAGCTTCGTTTCTGTTGGTGTGATCAAACATTTTGATAAAGTTAGCTAAGGGAAGAAAGGGTTTATTTGACTTACAATTCCAGGTTACAGTCCATTCCTGTGGAGCAGAGAGAGAATGAACAGTTGGGTCCTTGATTGCTTTCTTCATTCTTAGGCAGCTTGGACCAGATGCCTAGGGAATAATACCCCCGCCCCCGTGGATGGGGTCTTCCTACCTCAGTGAACAATCCAGCCCGCCCTTCACAGACAGGCCCACAGGCCAAACTGATCTATATAATTCTTCATTAAGAGTCTCATCCCAGGTGATTGTAGGCTTTGTCAAGTGACAGTTAAAATGAGCCAGCCCAGGAGCCCTTGGTATTATCCTAGTGAAAACTAAGATGTTAATATGGACCTGACCATAGCTTTAAATACTCCTGGAGCACATGGAAGAATCAAGCACAGAACCTTAACAAGGCTCATATATACTTATATATACATAAACAGTTGGCTACTGATCCTAGTTCTCAAATTTTCTCATGTTATTTGTTGACTTCCTAGGATGGAAGAACATAATTTACTCTTTTGTCCCCTTGTCCCCCCACAAATGTGCTGGCCTCTGGACACTCCTTCCTTGAACAGAGTTACTATTTCTGTTATTAAAAAATCTTACAGAGTCACATGCTGAAGTATTATTTTTTCTTTCTTTTCTTACAGATTTATTTTATCCATTTATTTATGTATGCATGTATGTGTCTGTGGGAGTGTAGCGTGTGTGTGTATGTGTGTATGTGTGTGTGTGTGTGTGCGCACGTGTGTAGGCTGGAAGAGGGTATCAGATTACTTGGAGCTGGAGTTATAGGTACTTTTGGAATGCCAGCTTGTTACATGGATGGTGGAATCTGAACTCTGGTCCTCATGACTGAGCAGCTGATTAGATTTTCCTTGTAGACTTTTAAAATTTTTCTCTGTATTAAACGTCTGTTTATTCATGTTTATTTTTCCTTTCTTTTAGACACACAAGCATTTATGTGTGTGTCCCTATATATCCTATATATGTGTATGAGTGCATGTATATGTGTGTTTGTGAGGAGCCCAAAGGGCAACCTCAGGTATCATCATTCCTTGGGTACTGTCCATATTTTTAAATTTATTTATATTTATTTTTAAATATTTTAATGTGTGAGTGTATTGCTTGTATGTATGTAAGTGCAATCATTATGTGCAATGCCGGCAGAGGTCAGAAACTGGAGTTCCAGATGGTTGTTAGCTGCCATGTAGGTGCTGGGAATTGAACCTGGGTGCTCTTAATTGATGAGTCATTTCTCCAGCCCCCCATATATAATTTTGAGATAAGATTTCAATAAACATCAATGTGAAATTATCCCTGATATGTTGACTTGTAGTCCTTTGGGTAAGCACCCTGGAGTGGCACAGCTGGGTCATGATATAAAGACTTAAAATATTTTTTGAGGCAGGGTCTCACTATGCAGCCATGGCTTGACTGGAACTAGCTACATAGATCAGGTTGGCCTTGAACTCAGAGATCCGCCTGCCTCTGCTTCCTGAGTGCTGGGATTAAAGGCATGTACCACCACAGCTGGCTTAGGATATAAAGACTTAATACACTTAAAGTTCAAACTATGAAAGAATCCATCAATCAGTTTAGCTATAAGCAGACTAAAAACTTTGTCAGAAAACGCCATGTAAAACAGAGATGAGCCACTGACTAGAATATATTTACAAAGCATTCATTCATGCATCGTTGAGGAAATGTACAAGATTGTTGTTCCTCCGTGTGTGTGTGTGTGTGTGTGTGTGTGTGAGTGTGTCTGTGTATGTGTGTATGTTTACTTGTTTGTTCATGGATGGAAACTAGAGGATGACTTCCGATATCTTCCTCTATCCCTCTCCGCTTCGTTATTATTATTATTACTATTATTAGTTTTTTTTTTTTCTTTTGAGACATGGTCACTCACTGAACCTGGAGCTTGTCATTTAGGGTAGACTTGACAGTGAGCCCTGGGGATCCTCTTGTCTCTTCCCTCAAAGTCATACCACCATGCCAAGATTTTGTGTGGGTATTGGAGATCTGAATCCAAATCTTTAAAAATTTTTTTTTAAATTTTTGGTCTTTTTTGACAGGGTCTTTCTGTAGCTTCAGCTGGTCTGGAACTCACTATGTAGATCAGTCTGGCCTTGAACTCACAGAGATCTGCCTGCCTCTGCCTCCCCAGTGCTGGGACTAAAGGCGTGTACCGCCCTGCCTGGCTCTGAATTCAAGTCTTTATGCTTGCATAGCAAGCACTTTACCCACCCAACCGTCTCCTGAGTTCCTAGCACTTTTGCTTGTAACAGCAAAAAACTAGGAAGATGACAGATGCCCATTAACAGGAAATCTGAGACACACCTCCTCTTTGAAAACAGTGAGTCTATATTTAGCAGCAGTTTTTGGCTTCATCGGACCTAAAGTACCTTTTTTATAACAAATATTTCAGTATGCCTATTTTAATATCTTAAAATAAACTTTTATCTATATACACCATCAATAAAGTAATTATATCTTAAATATGAGGTAATGGAGAAAAAAGAAAAGCAATTTTGAGAAAACATGCACATTTAAATATACAAATGCTTAGTGTGATGATATTGACAGATACAATTTAATTAGTTATTTAAAACCACATAGGACAAATTTGGATTTAAGAGTGGGAGGGAGAGAAAGCATCATACTGTATTGTTGGTATTTTCCTCTGTATGACGTTGTGATACAGGATTAAAGATGTATAGTGATGAGTAATATACAACCTATAATCGGGAATGTAATAGCTACAAAGACAGATTGCTACAAATATTGTGTTGTATGTGCATAGTACTTTGAGTGGGGTTCTCATTGGTGACCTAACTTTCTTTATAACTCTTGTAAAAGTCTAAATAATACCACATCTGTTCTTCCCTTTATTCACATAGTAGTTACATTGCTGCGGAACAAAATCAGTGTTCTTTTATAACTGAGCGGAACGAAACAAAACAAACTCCTTTATCAGTATAGTAAGAGTTTAATTCTAGGCCCAGAGAATTTTCTACTGAAATAAATGAGTTTTGGGTTATTTGAAAGCTCTGTGGGACAAGGGGAAAGTCTTCATCAAGTATGACATCAAACATTCAGGTTGTGGGGCTGAAGAGATACCTTAGTGATTAAAGCTATTCTTCCAGAGGACCTGTGTTTGTTTCTCAGCATCCACATGGTGACTAACACCATCCATATCTCCAGCTCCAGAGGATCAATGCCCTCTCTGGCTTCCATGGGCATTGCATGACATGGCTGCACCTATAATACAAACAGTTCTACATATAAAATAGAAATAATTAAGTAAAATTAACGACACAAAACAAAACAAAAACCATTTCAGGTTGTAAGATCCCTTACTCCATCCCGTTCACTAAATGCCATGCTCTCCCAAATCCACATTTGTTACAACCCGTGATAACCTACACATTTCCAATTTGCTAGTACAATGCTGTCCCGTCTCTGAGAATTGCTAAAAGGGAACTAACATCTTATGTTAAAACCTTACATAATAGTCTTAGGTTCAGTAGCAAACCATGAGGCTAAGCTGCAGTTGAGATGGACAGCTTTTGGTGGTTTTATTCTTTTGATACATCTTCCTCCTCTTCCTCCTTTTTTTTTTTTTTTTTTTTTTAAGACAGAATCTCTAACCCAGGCTGGACTTTATCTCTCTGTATAGTTGAGGATGACCTTGTACTTCGATCTTTCTTGATTCTACTTCTCAAGTGCTGTTATTATACACATCTGTTTTATGCAGGGCTTTGTGAATGCTAGGCAAACACTCTACCAACTGAGCTACACCTTCTGTCCATTAAAAAAAAAAACATTATTTGTTGTGTTTTTTAAACTATAGATTCATAATCTTTGTTTCCTCTTCCCTCTCTTTATACAACATCTAATTTGAAACAATATCCTTTTATTCACAGACTGTCTATAAGGAAATCATTGGATTTATTATTTTTCACCTATTTCCAATGAATTTTCTTACGTTGTCATTTTCATATATTCTCCAGTGCTTCTCCCTTTTAAAAATATCTTATAGCACCTACGGTGTCAGATCATACAGACATCACATACTCTAGTGTTTACTCAGAGCCACCATTTAGTCTTAATTCTAGAAATAAACATATTTTTAATGGTTTTTGTCAATCCTTGAGGGATGCTTCACTTTAGAACTTTCTTATTCCATTTTTTCAGGGAGAGTTCATTGGAACAACATTATTTGTGATTTTGTCATGTTTATCGTTTATTTTCCCTCTTTGGCCTTTATACTTGAATTTTAGCTGAATATAAAAATTTCCAGTTGATATTTTCTTCCCAGACATCCTAAACATATCACCCAATTGTATCATGACATAAAGCATTGTTGACAATGTTTGATGATAATCCTGTTTTCTTTCACTTAAAAGTGACTTGAGTTTTTTTCTTAGGCACCCAAATAATTATTCTTTAAAATTTTTTTTTAACTTTTTAAAAAGTTAAAAGAGTTTTGCCAAACTATGTCTTCTCAATGACTGTTTCAACTTTTTCCAGATACATGGTATAGTTTCATGTCTTTGTATTTTGTAAACATTTTCTAGTGTTACAGTTTTTAGGCTTTGTTCTGTTCTATTGTGTCCTTCTCACCCCTTAAGGCATTCTAATGTATGTTGGGTCTTCTTTGTCTGCTATTGGTGTTAGTCCCTTTTCTTCAAATTTCTGTTTGGTTTAATATAATTTTCTTGCTCTTTTATTTAGCTATTTACTTTTGTATTACTTGTAATTTTCCTTCCTTGCTGAAATGAAGTTTTGTCTTTAGTGTTTAAAGCCCTAGCTGAGTCTTACTTCCTGCTTTTAAAATGTTTCATTATTTCATTTATACATTTTTGAAATTTCTGAATTTTGATTTTCATATGCTTTATATTCACATATCATTTTCTTAATTATTTCTTACTTCAAAATATTTCAATCCAGGTGTGGTGGCCCATGCCTGAAATCCCAGCACTTGGAAATAGTGGCAGGAAGATCAAGTTCATCATCCTTGACTACTTAGCAAGCTCTAGATCAGCCTGAGCTACATGAGACCCGGAAAAAGAAAGACATTGTGTTAGTCTTTACGTGTGTTTGTGAGTGTATTTCCTGGTGCACAGCATTTCATTCTTTTTACTTACTTAAAGGTGTTATACTTGAGTGTGATGTTTTTCTGTTGCTTGCATAAGTGAAACGAGCCTTTCCATGTTTTCATGAAGAGAAAGCCCTTACTCTCTGCATCATCCCCAATAAAGTGGTTAAAAAATATGGCTCTTTCTTTGGAAATCTCATTAAGACTTAAATGTCTAAATAGTATTTTTATTTATTTATTTTATTTGTATGTGCCACAGAGTGCATGTGGAAGTCAGGGAACAGTTTGAGGGAGGTCCATTCTCTCCTTCCACCACGTGGGTCCTTGAGATCAAACTCAAGCTGGCAGTCTTGCTGGCCCACTGAGTCATTTCACTAGCCCCTTCACCACCACTTTTATTTGTCCACAAAACCGTGTAGTTTGTATTTCTTAGCTGGGTATATTTTCCTTTATCCAGGCAGATTTCTGCATCTCTATTAATCACATTTAGAAAAATTTTAGCACTTTTAGATGGGAAGTTACCCTTGTTCATTTCAAGAAGTTTATTGTCAAAATGGATACTTTTTGCTCTCCCCAAGGATAGTATGTATATAGTCATTTTGTGAGAGCTTGGCTCTAATCCCAGGTTATTCTTTGGTGAGAAGGAGGAGATGTGGTATTAGAACTGAATAGATGTTTATTAATCAACGTACCAGTCTCCAGAAAGCAGAAGCTTAACTCAGAATTTCCTATAAAGAGAACATTATTAGGGAATGAGTTTTAAATGACAAAAGATGGCAATTTTTTTTGTTATTAGGACAGATATAATTTGTTTCTGGTGAAGTAAGATTATGTTCTTAGTTGTAAGCAAATCTCATTACTTTTATGTGAGAAGATCATTCTGCTAATGACACTGGTTCTTCAGTTCTGTGATACTGGCTGTGCCTCAGGGAGTAGAAAGAGGCCTTCTTTGCAGACAGCACCATGTCTGAATTGCCATCATTGGAGACTCTTTTCCCCTCAAGGTCAGTTCTAATGGTTCTCTAGTCTTTGAAGTCACTGTTAGGGCTTGAATCTGAAACGTCCTCCACAGGCTCATATTTTGACTGCTTTGTCCTCATCTGGGTTGCTGTTTTGAAGCCGAGGGACCTTTACATGAAGGGCCTGGGTGCAGAAGTGGGTCACCACGAGTGGGCCTCTGGAGGGGTGCTGGCCAGCGGTTCCGGCCTCCTTTCTTTGTTTCCTGGTTGGTGGGAAGTTGATCAGTGGCTACCTCACGCTGCCTTACACACTGCAGCCTTGCATGCACATCGCTGCATGCCCATGCTGCCTTGCTGCTCACGCTCACACTGCCTCACACACTGCAGCCTTGCATGCACATCGCTGCATGCCCAAGCTGCCTTGCTGCTCACGCTCACACTGTTTCACACTCATGCTGCCTCCTGCACTGCTGCCTTACATGTCCTCAGGCTCTCTCACACGAATGTTTCCTTATGCTGCCTTGCCTCACACTGCCTCACGCTCACTGTCTCACTCTCCCTGCCTTGTGCTCACTGCCTCGTGCTCACGGCCTCCTGTTCCTGCAGTCTCACACTCTGCTCCTCACATTCACTCTTCCTCTTGCTGCGTCATGCTCAGCGTCTTAGACCTCGCTTCACCTTGCCTCTCGCAAGCTCACGTTGCCTCGCACTCATCACTTCCTGCTCACGCTGCGTCGTGCTTTGCTTGCTCATGCTTGCGCTGCTTCGTGTCCCTGCCACCAAACCATGAACCAAAATGAATCTTTCCTCCCTTAAGTTTTTCTGTCACAGTGATGCAAAAGTAACTAGGACAACGAAGGTCCAAGACGGTTAGCCAAGACAATGTGTTCCCAAATCTACAAGGACTAGCTGGAGAAGCTATGGATGATCTGTCTCTACAAGAGGTGACACGCTGATATTGCAACCTCACACTGAAGTTCTACCTCGGGAAAATGAAGGTTTGCCCGTGGGAAAGAGCATAGACTCCAGAGTCCAGAAGACTAGATGTGCAGATATATACTGTACTTCTTTTACTGTGGGACCTTAAGAAAGTTCCCTAACTGCTCAGAGTCTTCAAACAATGGGTATCCCCTTTGAACCATGGCCAGATGTACCCCCAAAGTTATATCACTATTAGGGAATATAGTAGACTTGATGGTTCTGGTGTGTGGCATTCACACCAACTCACAACAATGTTTGGAAAGGTTGTATTGATTTTTTTAGAAACTCTCTATCCTCTTGGAGGCTGTAGTTCAATGGTTGTTTTGTTTGAGATAGGGTCTTACTCTAACACAGGCTGGCTTGGAACTCAATATGTAACCCAGATTGGCCTCAAACTCATGGTGATCTTCCTGTCTCTGAGTACTGAGTTATAGGCGTGAGCCACTGACCCAGATTCCTCTTCAGTTTTTACTTACCTAAAATTTCAGTAACTTTCATACTTTAAAAAATTATTTATTTATTTTTTCTTATATTATGTATATGAGTGTATTGCCTACATGTATTTAGGTGCACCCCTGTAGTTCAATGCCTGTGGAGGACAGAAGAGGGCATCGGGTCCCCTAGAACTGGAGTTACAGCCATCGTGTAAATGCTGGCATTTGAACCTGGGTCTTCTTTAAGAACAGCCAGAGGCTCTTAACCACTGAGCCATCTCTCCAGCCCCCAGGAGCTTTCAGATTTTTAAATTTATTTTATTTCGGATGTTTTGCCCTTCAGGAAGGACCGATTCTACTTCCTGTAGATTGATGTCCAAGGTTTCTGGCTGAAGAGAAGAAAGTAAATACTCCAAAGCATAGTGGGTGGGGCAGTACAGAACCTCTAACATCGGGAATGGACAGGAGAGAGCACGGGGTCCTGGTGGCGTCTGAGGGTGAGGCAGAGTGGGGACTTTGGTTTGTGGATGCTGAGTTTATAGTCTGGCAGTAACAGTGATGGTCAGTTGGAAATGTGACAGAAGTGCAAGAGGAAAGGCAGACTCAGGGGGCCTTTGGTGTTGTGGCTTGATGAAGGTTGTAGGGTGGGGTCATGATCAGGAGAGAAGTTTGAGAGGTGAATGTGTCTTTCCAAATTATTGAAGCCCTACTCCTGGTGTGATAATATTTGCAGGGGTGGGGTGGTTGAAAAGTGATTGGGTTTAGATACGGTCTCTGAAGGAGCTTCTTGAAGGGACTGTGTTTATGTGAGGCAAGATCCTTCAGCAGACACCAGCTCTGCCTGCACCTTGACCTGGCACTTCAGGAAATCTCTGGTTGTTGAAGCCTCTCAGCATGTGGTATTCATGAGTTGACTAGGACAGCAGGAAGGGACAGAGCGAAGGACAGAATCTGGAAGGCTCCGAGGATAGGAAGTTGGGGAAAACTGTACTCATTTTCAGCGGGTATTATAATAAATTATCACAGACAAGGTGGATTCAAGTGGCAGCGGTTGAACTTCCAGAATCAATATCACTGGCCAGAAGGCTCCTGCAAAAGCTCTAGGGAGGTGTTTGAGCTTTGCCTCCTGTCCTAGTTAGCTTTCCGTTGCTGTGATAGAACATTGACCCAAACCAACTTGGGAAGGAAAGGAATTATTTCAGCTTACAGGACAGACCTTCATGGAGGGAGGCCATTGCAGGAGCTCTGAAAGGAATTTGGAGGCAGGAACTGAAATAGAGACCATGGAGGAACGAATGCTACTGACCGACTTGCTCCTCTGGCCTGTGTGCAGCCTGCTTTCTTATATAACTCAGGACCACCTGCCCCTGGGTGGTATCACTGATGTCTCTTAAAGGTTAGACAATGCCTCACAGGCAAGTCCACAGACCAGTCCGATAGAAGCAATTCTCAGTTGAGCTTCCCCTTCCCAGGTGTGTCAGGTTGACGACGGCAGCTATCCAGTGAACCTCCTCTGGTTTCAGGTGGCTGCTGGCATTCCTGGGCTGCTTGTGGTCACATCACTCTTGTAGTCAAGGTCAGCACTGGCAAATCCTCTCTCTTCTATCTTCTTTCTCTGTCTTCGGTGTGTGCCATATCTCTCTGCCTCACACGGGATACTGTGATGTCAGTTAGGGTCTATCTGGACAATCCAGAGTGATTGACCTTTGTAAGGTCTCCAAGAATCCCCTTTATTGGGATTCAAAAGCCCCATTCTTAGACTAAGAAAATAGCTCAGAGCGTAGAGTGCTTGCCTAACACACATGAAGCCTGCATTCCATCCCCAGCACTGCATAAACTGGGCGTGATAGTTCACACCTGTAATCCTAGAGCATTGGAGGTGGAAGCAGGAGAATCAGGAATCCTAGGGTCATCTTTGGCTACATACACATTATAAAAACATTGTCATGGGGGCTCGCAGTGAGTTACATCTGTAAAGATTCTCTCCCGCCTGCATTTCTTGCCACATAAGGTAATGGCCACAGATTCTGGACACTATGGTGTGGGTGTCATCTGTGGGGTCCTTTCTTAGTGTGCCCAAGGAGCAAGCATTGTAGAAGGATACAGGAAGCCCAACAGAACAGTTCAAGAAGGTGTGATAAGCAATGCTTATGCTGCCCAGGGTCAAGGTTACAGAAACTGTCCATTGAATCTGATGTTCAGGCCATGTGTGACCTTGCAGAGAACGCTGCGTCATAGTGATGAGCCCAGAGATGGGCATGGGTGTTGGAGGATAAATCCATTCTGGAATCTGGTTAGTGACTCTTTTCTTTTATAAATTGCTGATGCAACATAAACTGATGTAACATAAATCAATGGCTATCCAGGATATACAAAAGCAGAAGACCAGAGTGAACTTGACTTTGGAGCTGCCCATGCAGTACTAAAACCACACTTTCTTTTTTGTCTCTTTGTCTCCCTCTCTTTCTCTCTCTCTCTCTCTAGGTCAGAAAAGAGTTGGTTCCAGAGACATTTTTCATTGACTGCAGGGGTGTCTGTGTGTGGGCTTTGCCTCACTTGTGTCCTATTTGTGCACCACTAGGCTGGCTGGCCAGTGAGCCCAGGGATATTCTCTCTCTCTCTCTCTCTCTCTCTCTCTCTCTCTCTCTCTCTCTCTCTCTCTTTCATTCCCAGTGTAGGCATTAAAGAGGCATATAACCAAGTCCAGCTTTTTACATGGGTGCTGGTGGTCTGAACTCAGTTCCTCATGCTTGGGTAGCAAGTACTTTACTGACTGAACCCTCTCCCTAGACCAGAAACCACATTTCTGAGGAGGCCCATACTTGCTTGGACATTCATTTGAAGTAAAGATCACATGCAGTAACTTTATGGTGCACTATTGAAATGTAGGGAGCCGTCAACACACAAGCTATTAGTTTTTCCAACTGTATTTTCCTTTGAGAGCTCACTCACATGTGTGAGAAAGATGGACTGTGCATCTCTCCCTTCCTTTCTTTCCTTCTCCATGTAGCTCCAGCCCTGGAGAAGGACTCTCTGGAAGTTTCTTGGCCCTTAAGTTACCTTGAGCGGCGGCAGGCCTCTTGGGAGGGAGCAAATCAGGACAGATGTCACAGCGCTTATCGTTTGGGAGCGTGGACTGGATGCATTGTGACTCTATAGACAAGCACTTTTTGATAGAAATGAAATAGACTTCTAGTCATAAATGTAGTCACATGTATAATTTAGAATCTATGCAAATTCTTACCTCCTTTAAATCCTTCAATATGTATAAAAAGGAAATATATGAGGAATAGACATTTTATTTTTACTTTTATTTTTAGTTGATTTTTTTTGGTCTTTTTTGAGACAGAGTCTCCCTGTAGTCCCAGATGGCCTGGAACTCACTATGTAGACCAGGTTGGCCTTGAACTCAGAGAGATAGGAGTGCCTCTGCCTCCCTAGTGCTGGGAGAAAGATGTAGGCCACCATGTGCAGCTATTTTTAGTTAATTTGGTCTGTGTGTCTGTGTGTGTGTATTTGTGTGGGAACACACATCCATGATTGAGCTTATTGAAGCCAGAGGTCAATTGTTAGGTGCCTTCCTTAATCACTATTATTATTATTATTATTATTATTAATCATCATCATTATTTTGAGACAAGTTTTCACCCTCGGCTGGCCTAGAACTCAATTTGTAGATCAGGCTGGTCTCAGACTCACAGAGATCCTTCTGCCTGTCTCCCAAGTGCTGGGATTAAAGGCATGGACCACTACACCACCTTATTTTTTTAAATTTTTGCTGTAATCAACAGAGGGGACTTTAATATTAGAGTCTCTGGGGGTGTGCCCCACAGGCTACCTCAGCTCTACTTGACCTTCTTCAGGTTGTTGGTGTGGATACACAGGGGTGCAGGCTAGCATAGCACTTGTGGCAGATCATCTTGTCACAGTTGTGCTTCTGTACCACCTGGCGAAGAGATGGCTCAATGATGCCACCGCGCAGTCGCAGCACCCGGTGCAGGGTGAACTCTTTCTGGATGTTGTAGTCGGACAGGGTTCGGCTGTCCTCCAGCGGCTTGCCAGCGAAGGTCAGTTGCTACTGGTCAGGAGGGATGCCTTCTTTATCCTGGATCTTGGCCTTGACGTTCTCACTGTGTCACTGGACCCCACCTCGAGGGTAAAGGTCTTGCCCATCAGGGTCTCCACGAAGCTCTGCGTCTTGGTCTTTGTCATGCAGCCACCTCGCTGAAGCGATCCACCTTATTTTATTTATTTATTTATTTATTTATTTATTTTGAGACTGGGTCTCTCACTAAATCCAGAGTTCACCTGCCAGGTAGGCTGGCTGGCCAGCGAGTCCCTGGGATTTTTCTGTCTCTGTTTCCTCAGTGCTCAGATTACAAGCATGGGCACTACACAGCATTTGTGTGGGGCTGCGGTTCCCATCTTGAGTCTTCAAACCCTCTTCCCCAGCCTCAGGAACAGACATTTCCTACTTTGCTATGGGTCATTTACTGGTTTCTGACTTTCCCTGTGTATTTTGATTACTCATCATGATGAGGTTAATTTTGTTTTGTTTTCTAGCTTCCAGTTTTGAGTCTTTTTTTTTTTTTTGTGACACCTGCCATTTGCAGGTGAAGAAGAGGTGGGAGACTGGAGAACTATTTTCCATGATGCCCCAGCAGGGCTGGGACTCATCACTAAAGCAAAACTAGCTTCCCATTTTGGGTTCCTGTTTAGAGCTTGAGGCTGGCAGACGTGCATGTGAAACCTCCCTCGGGCACTGAGGGAACAGCATCTCAGTGGCAGCTGAGCAGGAGTCAGATGGCCTTGTGCTGAGCAGCCCATGTGGGCATTTTCATTGGAGCTGTCTGACCATGGCCTTGACCCTGGACTCTGCATCTAGCCTCCCCCTCTGTTCTGTCAACTTTTGGCCCTGGTCTTCCACCCTCTGAACTCTGAACTCCCATACAAATCCCTTCTCTGTTAATCAAGGTTGATGGGTGTTGTTGGCAATCAAGAATTAAGTTCCTTGGATTGGGGCTTGGCCCCAGTAGGTAGAATGCTTGCCCAGCAGGCAGAAGGCCTTGTATTCGGTGCCCAGCCTCTCATAAACCAGACATGGTGCTGCACACCTGTAATCCTAGCACTCAGGGGCTGGGGGAATTCAAGATCATCTTCAACTACAAAGAGATTTGAGGTCTGCCTGGGCTACAGGCAGACCACCACCAACAAAAAATGTAATAAACTCCAACACTGTATCATAAAACCTGAATTATGCTTTGTTTTATTAAATTGACATATTAATTACTTAAGTCAAGTAGTGTGAATCCTATGCCTTCCCTCCACATAAGCCTTTCTCTCTCTCCTTTCTCTCCTTCCTTCATTTTTTCCTTCTCTCTGAGTAGCCCAGGTTTGCCTCAAACTTATGGCAATCCTTCTGTCTCAGTGAATACTACATACCCAGCCTTACAGTGACCCCAGCATCTAATTGTAGAGAGATCCTTTCCCCTTGTTTCAGCTGTGCTTTTCTGCATAGAAAATGCTGATGGAGACAGGAGGGAGGGTGGGCTGAGGCAGGGGCTCCAGCTTTACAAAGTCTATTGACTGGATCTCATAGTGACTTTCCTGAAAAACTGTACTTTATAGCCCAGACAGGTATAAACTGATGCTTTACTAAAAAAATCATTTCACAATTTTATAATTCTAGCTTTCTAAATGGCTACTCTTAGCGATACGAAGCATTGCTCCTCCCAAACTGTTCAAGAGAAAACCCTCCTTGTTACTGCTCAGGTTATGGCCTATTGTGCCCTACCTACCTGCAGCCCTTTCTGTTATGGAGGACGCTGAGTGAGACATACAGAGGAAGAGAGTCTTGAGTGGCAGCTGTCTGTGGATACCCAGGAAAGCTCAATGGGGGGTTTGAAAACAATTATATTTGAGAGTTAAGCATGTTTACTGTGCAGTGCTGACTTCTGGAGCTGACTCAGCCAGGATCTTTAAACCTAATACTGCTAACGCTAGAGAGGACACACGTTCTCATGATTGCTTTGTCAATTCAGCTCTCAGGGGAAACTCTGAAACTGTAGCTCCTGTTATATTTCAGTCATGACTCCAGCAAGATGAGGGCATGAAGGTTGAAAGGCTCACCAGAGAGATTGTTCTCAGATTGCTGTTTGTGTGTGTGTGTGTGTGTGTGTGTGTGTGTGTATGAGTGTTCATAGGTGTGCAGGTGAATGTACAAATGTGCATACATGCATGTGGAAGCCAAAGGACAACTTTGGGTGTCAGATGTTGTTTTTCAGGTAACACCCATTTTTATTTTTGAGGCAGGGGTAGTCTCTCATCAGCCTGAAACTTGCCAAGTATATTAGACTGGTTGGCCAACAAGCTCCAGAGATCTCCCATCTTTGCCTGTCAGTACTGTGCTTATAAATACACCATTCCCAGCTGACAGAGAGAGGAGAGAGAGAGAGAGAGAGAGAGAGAGAGAGAGAGAGAGAGAAGAGAAGAGAGAGAGAATAGTGTCATGCTTCAGCCTATGTGTGGAGGTTAGAGGACACCCTCGGTTTTGGCCCTTGCCTTCCTCTTTGCTTGAGACGGCGTCTCCCTTGTTAACTGCTGTGTGCACCTGGCTCGCTGCCCCTCAGCTCCTGCAGGTTCTCCTGTCTCCACCTTCCATTTCTCTGTAGAGGCACTGGGATTACAGACACATGTGCTACTGTGTCTAAATTTTATGTTGGTTCTGCGGATCCAAGTGCCGGTCGTCAGGCTTGCATCAAGGCTAGTACTTTTACCCATCGGGCCATCTCCTTAATCTTATGCCCAGCTTTTTGATGGGAGTTTTGGGGACTGAACACAAGTCCTCGTGCTTTCAGGACAAACGATTTGCCAACTGTGCCACCTCCCCAGCTTCTCTGCCTTGTTTTGTTCTTTCTCCCATTTCCATTAAAGGGGATCGAAGCTGGCGCTTTGCCCATTCTAGGCAAGCACTACACTACGGAACTACATCTCTAGCCCCCCAGAGTTGTGTTTTAGAGCCTGATTCATTCTGCTCAAAAAGCATCTCCGTCTTTCCTGAACGCTGGGGTTGAGGGGCTCCATCTCACTCCCATGCTCTTTTGATTGGAGTCCACTCTTACCAGCTCGCTCAGCTGCTAAGGCACCTCATGTTTATGGCCTTCCCTCAAAAATAAATATTCAAGTGTCCCTGGCCTTGAAAGAGTATTCATCTGCTCCAAGGGCCTATTCTGAGTCTTTTTCCTGTTTATAGAATCAGTTACCACATTATAGTACCACACTGTTTGATTTTAATTAGGATTCATTTTATTTTGTTTTATGGATGGCATGCTGTCAAGTGTACCTGTACCTCACATTAAAACTTTTGTGTATAATGTGGGTTCACATGTGTATGAGGCTGCATGTTTGTGTGTGGGGCTGTGGGGGGATGCAAGCAAAGTCCAGAGGAGAACCGCAGGTATCATTCCTCCAGCTCCATCTGTCTTCTTTTAAAAGAAGTGATCCTTACTTGATCCTTACTCTCTCATTGACTTGGGACTTGTCAATTAGGCCAGACTGACTAGCCAGTAGAGTCCCTGTTTCAACTTCCCATCCCATCATGGTTAGGTCTATAGGTATGTGCCACCAGGTTTTTTAAAATATGATTTTGGGGATCAAAATCAGATCCTCATGCTTGTAAGGCAAGCACTTTACCAACTGAACTATCCTATCTCTCAGCCCTAAAGAAACTTTTTGATGGTAAAGTTTATGCTTGAAAAAAGCTTTTTAGTAACTAATAGCTAGAAGTTGCTTGGTCCAACATTTAAAAAGAAACAAATGAATGAGACAGTGTATCCAAGGGCAGAGATCCAACTCTACTTGTTTTCTCTGTACCCTGAAAAAGTTACTTTTGGAATGTTGTGTTTTCCTTATCTGTAAAGCAAGAGAATGTATCAATATGTGCAATTGCTTAGGTCCTTGAGGCACAGGGTGGCAATAATTGTCAGAAGTGATTATCAATACATTGCCATTAGAGCTTTGAATTTACTGCACATTGAACTGCATCCTTTGAAGAAGAGGAATTCAGGGCATATTGTGTCCATGGTCAGCAGCATTCACAATGTTTCCCCTGCTTCCTGCTGGTAATGACCTTAGTGCTCAGTGTCATGTTTAGAAAATTGCTGAAAAAAGCCACTCCAGGGCTTTTGTGTCGTTTGGCCTGTTGCTGACTGTATAGCAAAATCTGGCAAAACTTTCTTCTCTTCTTGTCTGCAGAACACCTACCATAAACCCAGGTGCTGTGCTGGGAATGTCTGCATGATTGCACAAGTAAGGATCACTATCTTTTGGTGTGCCCAGAAATTCATGTGACTTCCTGCAGATTTGTGTGTGTGTGTGTGTGTGTGTGTGTGTGTGTGTGCATGTGAAAGCTACTGAACAACCTTGAGTATTAGTTCTCACCTTCCATCTTGTTTGAGATAGGGTCTCTTGCTATTCATTGCTTCATAGCAAAGCTAGCTGACCTGTGAACTTCTGGGGATTCTCTTTCTCTCAACCCCTTGTCACGCTGTAGGAGTGCAGGGATTAGAGCTATGAACAACTGAATCTGCCTTTACGTGGTTTCTAGGGATTTGAACTCAGGTCCTCATGCTTGCATGGCAAGTGCTTTACCCACTGAGTTGTCTCTTGAGGCCTCCTTACAAGATTTAATCAGTAGACTTCAGAAGCTTTCACAGGCAGAATTGAGGTTTTAGCGTTCAATTATCTGTACTTTGTCACAGCCTCTGGCGTTGCCAACTTGGTACTCAGAAGAGTTGTTCTGGATGCTTATGGCTTAACTAATGAGTCTGGCTTTAAAATGGAGTACAGTGGAAAGAATACAAAGCCAGAAGTCAGGAGCCGGGAGGTCCCAGCTATGCAACCCTGGAATTCATTTTCTTTCCATGACACTTGGTTTTCACATGATGTATAACATTTTTTTTCCCAGAGATTTTAATTCTTTAGAGAGGTTGATGTTCAAAGCAGAACTGAATGGAAGGTATGAGCACGTCTCGATGCACTAATAGCCTTTCCCATTATAACCACCCTCCCCAGAGGTCTACCTCTGTTACCATTTGTTACAGTTGATGACCTCAGTGACTCACCACTGTTACCGGGTGTCCTCAGTTCATGTAGGGAGATACTTGGGGTTGGACATTCCTTGAGTCTGGACAGTTATATGTGTGTCTCCATCACTCTAGTGTCACACAGAGCAGTAATACTATCCTCCTAATCCTCTTCACTCAGCCCATTCATCCTTCTCTGTCTGCCAGATCCCTAATGAATGACTACCTTTTTTGTCCATAGTTTTACCCTTTCCAGAACACCATGTTGAAGCCACACACCGTGTAGTTGAAACTGGTTAGATTCATTCACTTGCAATATTTTTTAATATTTTATTTTTATTTGATGTTTATGAGTGATATTGCCTGCATGTGTGTAAATGCACTCATGTAGTGAAATGCCCATAGAGGTCAGAAGAGGTTGTCGGATTCCTTGGAAATAGTTACAGATAGTTGTTAGCCGCCATGTGGGTGCTGGGAATCGAACCCAGGTCCTCTGTGAGAGCAGCCATGGCTCTTAACTGCTGAGCCATCTCTCCAACCTCTTACTTGCAATATTGTTTGTTTCCTCCATGTCTTAAAAACCCCTTTTGTGTATGTGGGTGGGTGCATAATGTGTATGGATATGTGTGTTTATATGTATGTGTGCCGTTGTGCACATGTGGTGATCAGAGAACACCCTTGGGTATCGGTCCTCACCTTCTACCCTGTTTGAGGCAGGATCTGCTGTTTGCTTCTTCATACCCCAGGCTAGCTGGCCTGGAAGGGATTCACCTATTCCTGCCATTCGATTTGTTATATGCACTGGGAGTACAGGTGCAGTCTACTGCATCTGGATTGACATGGTTTCTGGGGTTCTAGACTCAGGTCCTCATGCTTGTATGGCAATCGCTTTACCCACCAAGCCACCTCCCCAGCCCTGCTTCATGTCTTTCCATGGCTTGATAGCAGACTTATTTTTAGTACAGAAAAATATTCTAAAGTTTAGATAAACCACAATTCGTTTATCCATTCTTTTACAGGAGTAGACACCTTAGGTGATCCCAAGTTTTGTCAATTATGAATAAAGCTGAAAAACATTCAGGTGTATGCTTATGAATGAACATTAGCTTTCAACTCTTGAGTAACAGTCACAAGGGCTGGAATTGCTGCTCTGTGTGTGTGTGTGTGTGTGTGTGTGTGTGTGCATTTACTGTGTGACAACTCCATGAAGAAATAGAGGCACAGAAAGGTTAACATCCAAATATCACACAGCTGGCACACAGTGCATCTGGACTTGAATTCAGGCTCTTTGGTGATGTAGCATGATTAGCCCCTCCCTGCATGCATTGGGGTCAGCAAGTTCTTTCTGCCCACAGCCTTCTTGAGCCTTCTGAGGATGGAAGGGGAGGCTGTTCCCACTCTTTAGACCTGAACAACAGAATAGTGAGCTGTCAGAGTTGATGGAAACCTCACACTTTAATGCGGTCTATAAAGAGCCTTTGGTATGTAAGTCCAAGGAGAATTGCAAGTTTTGGTGATTCAGCTAACAAAAAAATGAAAGATTTGAGGGAGGTGGAGCTTAGCTAAATTTGACCAGTAACTTTAAAAGGCTAGTTTCATAGATCTCAACATTGTGGGTTAAATCCTGTCTTTGATTTTTAGTTCTTATAATCTTTTCTTTTATGTATCCCTTGAGGGTAAATATTCATTTAAAATGAAAATTCTATGAAAAGAAAACAGTCATTAATTATTTATTAAGGAACTAAAAATTGTTTTAAGGTTGTGTTAATTTTTTTCCTCTAAAACATTACGTAGGAAAACTATTTACAGAGTTGGGGATGTAGCTTCACTGGTAGAGTGCTCACCTAGTACTCACGAAGAAGCCCTGGGTGCCATCCCTAGCAGTGCATAAATCAGATGTGGTGGTACATGCCGATAATTCAGCACTCAAGATGGGAGATGCAGGGGAATCAGAGGGTTAAGATCATCCTTGGCTATGTAACGAGTTCAAGGCCCACATAAGCTACATGAGACCTCCATCTCAATACAAAGAAGGAAGGGAAAAAGAAACATTTATGTAGGAGACTGCTGAAGAGCCAGGGTTCCGCCCTTGTAACCTCCCTTTTCTAGCGATGGTGCCGCGGACACAGAGCTGTGAATCCTGAGATACGTACCAGGTAGTCTGCTGTGTAGCTGAGCCTTTTGTGCTCCTTTGTTGGAATGAGTGTTTAAAAGAGAAGTATGAAATAAAGTTATCTTGGTAGGAGTTTGGTGGCACAGATAAGAGAGTGGGTAAACAGATGCAGTTAGGGACGGAATGATGGCTGAGTATCTTGGCAAGGTGGTTGCAGGTAGGCCCGGTTACAGGCTGCTGGTGGGAGGTGGGACAAGGGAATGGGAATTAGCCAGTGTGTTTCTAGGCAAGGCACCACACACTAGCTTTGTGGCTTGTATTCAATGTCTCTGTCTCTTTGGTCATTTATAGAAGGAAATAACAATCCTCACACTAGGCCTGTTCCACATTTGGTAGAGGAATCAACTGACATGCCTTTGAGAGCCCCTGTGAGATCTTGACTCGGACTGCACTGCATCTGCAGATCTTTCTTCCAACGCCGAGCATTTTGTCACCTGCTTCCATCACTTGGGTGACCATGACTTAAAGAGAATGGATTTTTCCTGAAGCTGATGAAATGGCAAGGCTGGTATTGTGGAATGCTGTTTTCTAGGCCTGACATGGCTGCTGTCCTCTCGAACTCTCAGTAGCTATGATTACAAAAGAAGACCTGCACAAGACTGGGCCTGTTAACGTTTCTTTCATTTATTCTTTTCTCTCTCTTTTTAAAAAATATTTTTATGGAATTTTTGTGCATTTCATATAATAGATCTTAATCAAATTTTGACCCTCCCCAGCCCATGTCCCCTCCCTATCCCCCCACTGGATTTCATACATTCTGTCATGTATGCTAAGTTCTATCTAATCCTATTTAACCCAGTTGTCTCCCCATGAAAGTTCATCCGCTGGAGTCTAGTCAGCCTATCTAGAGTCACTCCTTTAAAGAAGATCAATTTTCTCTCACTCAGCATAATCAGTTAGTTGCCAACAGTTCTTCAGCTAGGGTTGGGGCGTGCTGCCCATTTCTCTTATTCTATACTAGGTTTTTGTCCGATTGAGTCGGTATGAGTCTTGTGCATGCTGTCACCGTTGTTGCAAGTTCTTATGAGTACATTCCCAGTGGCCTGAAAGCCTATGTTTCCTTATGTTCACATACCAATCCTGGCTCTGACAATCTTTCCACCCCTTCTTCTGCGATGGTCCCTGAGTTGTGGATGAGGATCAAAATAGGAGTCCTATCCAGGGACAGGCACTCTACAGTCTCTTGTTATTTAAAACAGCCATTTGTGGCCTTCTGTGTGTATCACCACTTTGTTGTATCAGGAAGCTTTGCTAGTGAGGGTGGAGGGATGTATTGATGCATTAGTATTCCCTCTACCCCCTGTTCTGCTATGTTTCACAAGCCTTTGGTGTAGAGATTCTACTGTGGATGTGTCACTTAGGGCTGGGCATCTCTCAGACATTTATTTTCTGGGTGTGACCATTTCTGGAACTCTATAATAACCTCCATCTGTTGCAAAAAGAAACTTTTTTGATTAGTAGTATATGGTATACTTGGCTATAAATATAAGGATCCATATTTAGCAGACAGTAAGAAATTTCATATGTCTAGCAATATGACAGAGATAGAGTTTCCTCTAGGATCTATGACCTTTCCAGATATATTTGGCTATATTTACAGTACTACCCATGAGTTCCATCCCATTGAGAGGGCTTTAAGTCCAATTAGATAGTTGTGATTAGTCCCTAGATAAAAGTGCCACTAATGCACCAGTAGAGATAGTTTGCTATGCCAGCCATGTGGTTATTAGGCTTTGGAGATGGGTTGGACCATTGATTGATTTTTTTCCCTTAGCAGCTTGCATAGTATCCTCTCAAACTATGCTAGTCTTCAGGGAGGAGGCTTCCAGGTCAGTTCCAGCTTCCTTGCTCCAAGTCCTGTGTCTGAAGTATGTCCTGTCTTCAGCAATGGGGTCTTCCCTTTAAGGTCTGGGTGGTAATCAAAGGCTGTGGACCTGTTAACATTTCATCGTGGAGAGAGACAGGACTCATGAGGCCACGAATCCTGTCTGAGGATCTATAAGCAGTTAATTGTGGGAGGGAAGGAGGAAGGCAGGAAGAGAGAAAGAGAGGAAGAGAGAGAGAGAGAGAAAGAGAGGGGGAAGGAGAGCTTTTCAGTTGTATAGCCCCTCATAAATTACTCATGCTCCTGTGAGTAACTCCTCACCCACTCTCCTGGTGAGCAACCCTTCACACATGCTCCCACGAGCAAACACAATTAAACTCATTGGTTCACTAAGCTAGACTCCAATGGAATTCTTTGGTCTGTCATTGGTGCCCTATAGGGGTGAGTAAATGTTGGTTCATCTTCCTAGAGAAGTTTACACAGCAGCTGGGAATGCCTGTATAGTCATACATGTATGTAGCAAGTACTCGATAAGCACAAACCAGGATGGCTCTGCTGTCTGGTAACTAACCACTGTCCATGTATCTGCCCTCCGCTCTTGGCTAGCTCCTGTTCACAGATCCTCTGGACATATCCAGTGGTCAAGAGCTGAAAGGACTGGTATCTGGTGTGGCTCCAGATCCTCCCGAGCTAGGAGCGGACGCTGCCCCCTGGTGGCTGAGGAAAGCCAGCACCCTATCGTCTCTAAATGCATGCTCGTCACCTCTGAGCATGAATCCAGTATTTTCATGTACACAGATGGATATTGGCAGAAAGATTTTTGCCTTTGAGAGACTGACATTTCAACGGTTGAAGTAACAGGTGACTCAGATATAGTAGTCTCATTAAAGTGTAGCTTATCTACTCAGACTTAGAACAAAACAGCTCAATAGAAATTCATTTTAGAGCAATTAAAAACCAGTAACTTGAAAGGATTAATGTATTCAGTAGACATTTATTGATCACCTGCTGTGTGCTTGGAAGAATAATAACTTCTCTTAGATGATTGCCGGTGTGCCATGGCTTGCTTTTCCTTTAGGGACTGGCCACTTCCAGTGTCCACCTTAGTCCCTGCTTTGCACATTCTGGGACATGAAAGAATGGTTCAGGGACTGAGAATATAGTTGGTAGAGTGCTCATTTAGCACACCTGAAGCCCTGAGTTCAATCCCCAGCAGTGCATATAGGTGGAAGAACATACCTGTAATCCCAGCCCACAGGAGGTGGAAGAAAGGACCGTAAGTTCGAGAATATCTGGCTACGTAGTGAGTTTGAGGTCCAGCCTAGGCTGCAGATCTTGTCTTAAGAAATCAAAACAAACAAACAAAACAAAACAACATCCTCCAGGGTGACAGAACTTGTGAGGAGCAGAGGTGGGGTCTGAACTTCTGTGTGATGGTTCCACAGCCACTGTTGTGACTGCTAGCCTCACTCTACTGAGCATGGCCAAGCACAGGCAGAGTGAAACAGCAGGGTGTGGCGCTGCAGGACTGTAACCCCAGCACTCCAGAGGCCAAGGCATGAGAGTGGCTTCAAGTCTGAGGTCAGCCTGGCCTACATAACAAGACTCTCAGAAAACCTCAAACCAAACCAAAAACCAACCAACCAACATCAATGACAAAAGTGACGTTTGCGACTGTCTTACCATCCTAGTGGAAGACCCACGTGTCAACCAGAATACACTCCACAGTGTCCTGTTACTTAAAACAAAACCAGAAACCCTTAACCTTTATGTCTTCTTTGGAGCCATTTGCAACTTTGGAAGTCTGAAAACAGAGCCGAAGAGAGCAATAATTCCTGTGCTAACCCAGGAACCAGAATGGGGCCCGTATGACTTTTGTTACTGCCTTAACTTTGAGGCCTATGTGGATTTAACAGAAATATTCTTTCCTGTCCTGCACACAACTTGGATGTTAAGCTTCAGAGCTCCAAGACACAGTCTATTACTGCCTTTCCTGGAAATGCTGCCTACTAGGCTCTACTAAAAAGATACTTGTTACAACATTGTGAGGAAGATTTACACCACACTGTGGAGACAGGTGTGGGGATTAGTGCAGTGGACTTGTACAGCAGGAGGGATCGAGCTCACCTCTAAACACAGCACGGACAGGCAAGATTAATAGCCAAGGAACAAGGGGCGGGTCAGGTGTTAGAGGTGTGGGTAGGGAGTTTGGAGAATATCTACTGAAAATTTCCAGGTTCTGTGTCTTGGAACACAGAATTGGACCAGGGATACATGAGTAGTGGGAGAGACAGAAACAGGTTTTTTAAGAAACTGAAAAGTACTCTGGGGAACTAAAATGTGCTAGAGACCTGGGAAAGGTTAGAGACTTGAATGGCATTGGACCATGCAAGCCCTGGCCCTTCATGGGTAATCTACATAACCTTGCCTTTCCTCACATGTACAGCATAGGCTTTTCTCCTGCATATTCTGTGCCTTACATGTGTCTGTGGTAGGGAGCAGACTCTGGTCTTTCTACCAAGCAGCTTCTTTCATGTGACTCTTGGTGCCTCTCTCTCTCTCTCTCTGCCCCACTCTCTGCCACAATTCTAGAAGGAAGCCTTAATGTTAAGGGGGCTTCTGGATAAGCTGGTCTAACAGAGTTCTTGCTCAAGCCAGGGCTGCATGGTTAGGTGACACCAGGGGGTGGTTGAAGATGGGGAGCCCAGTCATATTTTGGAGGGTGATCAGATTTTGAAGGGATAGCTTCTGGCTGAACTGACTTACTAGGGCTCCTTGTTATGCCTGCATGTGTATAAGTGCACCTATGTCATGCAATGCCCCCAGAAGAAGACAGAAGAAGGTATCAGATCCTCTGGAACTGGAGTTACCAACAGTTGTTAGCCACCATGTGGGTGCTGGGACTTGAACCCAGGTATTCTGCAAGAATGGCTAGTGCTCTGAACTGCTGAGCCATCTCTCCATCCCCCATTTTCCCTTTTTCAGACAATTTTGCTATGTAGCCTTGAACTTGCCACCCCCCTGACTTTTCATTCCAAGTGCTGTGTTTATAGATGTGTGCCACCATTCCCAGCTGAAATGCACAAAAAAGTTTAGTGGAAGAGTTTGAAGCCTAATTAAAGTTTGGTCAATCAAAGAGCCTTTTGAAACCAGGAATGGGGCAAATGTGTGAAAAATGATTTTTAAATAATTATTTTATTTTTTTATTTGAGAGAGAGAGAGAGAGAGATTATGTGAGGCATTGAATCTTCTGGGAACTGGAGTTACAGGCCTTGTGAGTCACCTGATGGGTGGGTGCTGGGAACTAAACTCAGTTCCTCTAGATGAGCAGTACATGCTTTTAACTGCTAAGCCATCGCGCCAGCCCTTCCAGTGATTTTTAATAGCTCTGTGCAATCCTGGAAAGTGGAACTGTGAAATCAATTAGGTGAGTTTGATCTGCTTTTTCCAAAGCAGAAAGAAGTCATGACAAAGAGGGGACTGCAGGTGGACTGCACCTCACCATCTACCCAGTGTTCTGTGTGTGCAGAAACATTACAATTCCCTGAAAGAGGGCAGTTCTCACAGCCAGAGTCTCACCTATGACCGAAAGAATGAATGGCTTGTGAGTTCCTTCCTTCTTGTGTCTCCAGAGATCCTGGGGACTGTTGTCCACGCCATTAAAAACCTGTGACACAGGGGGAGACGACTGAAAAGGTGACGATTAATTAGTTACTCTGATGGTGAATCTTTTTGGTCAGCTTGACTGGATTTAGAATCACCATGGAAACACAGCTCTGGTCATGTTATTGAGAATTTTTTTTCAGAAAGGTTTGATGGAGGAGGGAGGACTTACCCTGAGAATAGGCAGAACCATTTCCCGAGCTTGGGTCCTGGACTGAATTAAAAAGAGAAAGCGAGCTGAGCACCAGCATTCATCTGTCTCTGCTTCCTGACTGGATACAATGTGAGCACCTGCCTTTCCCACCATGATGAACTGTGAGCCCAAATAAACCATTCCTTCCTTAAGCTGATTTTGTCAGATGTTTAGTCACAACAGTGAGGAAAGTAGCCAATATAGGCATTTATTACACAATTCAGTTACAAAGTAACATCATTTTGAGAGGAAAAAAAAACTAATAATTTTCTATTCTTTCAGATCCCAGTGACAGCCATTTTAATGACTTTTGTTCATTGTTACAAACTTTTAAATCTATTTTTAAGAAACAAATCATGATGTTCATACAGCAAATACAGTTTTGTATTCTGTTGACTTTAGAAAATTTTATTACAAAAGATCTAACATTTAAGCTATTCCTCTACATCAGGATGAAATTAGCTCTCCACCCGACCCCCTGTGCTTGTGAAAGTTACACATGATGTGATGTGGTTTTTAAAAATATCAAACCACATGGAAATCCAGTAGCTGACTTTCAGTCCAGTAGCCCGCCAGCCCTTTAGTCCCTCACAACTTGTCCTGCATACCAGGCCCTGAGTTTTTTGCTTGGGGCATCTTAGAAGGAGTGGGATTTTGTGCTGAGGATGAGGATCCAAAGATCAGTCACTGTCACTTCAGAGACACTTTTAAAAATAGCTCTGTTTTGCAGTCTGCCAGCCTCAGTCTTGTCCTGCAGCTCTGTCTCACCCTGCGGATGTGGATCATCTTCAAAGTTCATTCTCCTGCTAGCCAAAGTGACCCTGCCCACAGGAGGAGGAGAAGCAGGCTCACTGGGGGAAGCTGAGATTACAAGCATGCACCTCCACATCTGTTATTATTTTTTAAATGTGGTTGCTAAGGATAGAACTCAGGTTCCCATGCTTGTATAGCAAATACTTTACTGACCTAGCTACCACTCCAGCCCCTCAAATATTTTATGTATGTATCTATATCTATATATATATAGATATAGATATCTATATCTATATCTATATCTATATCTATATCTATATAGTTGAGTGATTTGATTTATGTGAGCTACCCACAACAGGCAGATGTGTAGAGGGAGAAGGTAGATTAACGGTTGCCTAGAACTGGGGATGCCAGTGGTGGGAGAGTCACTTCTAAGGGGTGGGGAATTTCTTTTAGCAGTGGTAACAGTGTTTTGAAATTAAGTGTGATGGTTGTACGACTCTGAATGCACCAAAAATCTACCGAGTTGTACACTTTGAATCTGTACCATGTGGTATGTAATGACATCTGAATTAAAGCACTAGAACGAGGCATATCTGCATATAAATATAAACACCCACTGTGAGTGCATGTGTGTGTGTGTGTGTGTATAAAACTAGTGAAGTTAGTCTATTATCTATTGGGAGTCAAATTCTTTAAAGAATACAGAAAGGTGATGCTCTATCCAAAGGAAGGAGTAGAGATTTAGGAATCTGAATGTTGCTATTAATAATAATAACATTTCAATTTTTAAGACTTTTTGTAAGCTGGTTGATTTCAAGTTGGTGGCTTGAAATTGATAATGAAGTGAGTATATTTACACCATAGAAATTGGTAAATGCTTCAAGTCAGGGTGGTTTTTTTTTTTTTTTGAGACAGGTTCTAATGTAGCTCAGGCTGGCCTTGAACTTGCTATGTAGCTGAGGATGACTTAAACCTCTTTCTCTCTTACTCGCTCTCATCTCTCATTGCTGAGATTACAGGTGAGCCTGCACGGTTTCTGTAGTGCTGGGAATGAAACTCAGGGTTTCATGTATGCCAGGCAGGCTATCTGTCCAGGATACTGTACCTTAGGATATTCTAGAATTTACTGTGACCCAGGCTGGCTTCTACCTCAGGGCTTTCCTCATGGCTCTGCCTCCCACGTGCTGGGATTACAGGCATTCTTCAGCATTCCTGGCTCAATCTGCTTTTTTTTTTTTTTAACTTTGAGACAAAGTCTCATTTAGCCCAAGCTAACCTCAAAGTCCCTATGTAGTCAAGAATGACCTTGAACTCATGATCCTCCTGTCTCCAAAGCCCTAGTTCTGGGATTACAGGCATGGACCACCACACTTGGTTTGTATGGTGCTGGAGATAGAACCCAGGACAAACACTCTGCCAACTGAGCTACAGCCCCAGCAGCTCATTCTGAGGAGCTTTTGAGAGAGAAAAGTTTGATTTGCAAATCCTGGGACTGGATTTGTTAAAGAGTGCTGCTCGTTCACACAGAGGCTGCTCGTTCATACAGAGTGCTGCTCGTTCACACAGAGGCTGCCCTGTTGCGAATTCAATATGAAGTTTGCAATGGTAACTGTGAAGTAGCAAAACCCACTGCACTTCTTACTCATCCTCTTTAATTAATTCAGTCTGATTTAGGCTTAGCTATCTAAAAGTCATTTTTTTCCCCAGACAGAAAATATCTGAATTATTCATTTCCTTCCCATTATGAGCAGGGTGTATCGGTCCCTTGAGAAATCAGCAATACACATCTTACTGCTGTTCCTGTGTGTTGTTTTGTTAGCATCTGTCGGCAAGATTGGTAATCAGTCAGCCAGCCTGGCCAGAAACTGTAGAAGTAGAAATTTTGAGAAAACCTCAGGTAGCACATGTAATGAAAATTTAAACCCAAATATAATCCCCTTTATGCCTTTATGGCTCGTATTTATTTCATTGGTTGATTATTTTGTTATTAAAAGTAGGGCTAGAGGTGTAGCGCAGTTGGTAGAGTATTTGCCCAGCATGCATGAAGCCCTGGGCTTGATTCACAACATGGCATAAATGGGGCACGTTGGCACACACCTTCCATCTTAGCACTTAGGAGATGGAGACAGGAAGACCAGAGCTCAAGTCATCTTCAGTTACATAGTTAGCTCAGGGTTAGGCTGGGCTACATGATGCTCTGTCTCAAAAGGAAGGAAAGGAAAGAGGGAAGGGAAGGGAAGGGAAAGGACAGTGTCTTAGTATGCTTCTCCGTTGCTGTGACAAAATACTCTGACACCAACTTGGGGAGGAAAGGGTTTATTTGACTTATATATCCTGGGTCACACAGTTCATCACTGAGGAGGCCCAAGGTAGGAACTCAGCAGGAATCTGGAAGCAGGAGCTGAAGCACAGGCCATGAAGGAACACTGTTTACTGACTTGCTCCCCTGGCCCATACTCTGCCTGCTTTCTTATACAATAGACAACAATCTGCCCAGGGATGGCACTGCCAGCAGTAGGCTAGACCCTCCTGCAGCACTCAACAATCAAGGAAATATCCCACAGATATGACCACCGGCTAGTCCAACAGAGGCAATTCCCAATTAAGGCTCCTTAAACCCAGGTGTGTCAAGTTGACACTAAAGCTGTCCAGAGGGGAGAGAAGGAAGGAGGAATGGGAAAAAGGAAAGTTAAGTTGCTGATGGTCAGAGGGGTCTATTAAGTTTTACTAATATTTTGTGTGAAATTTTTCTTTCTCTGTAACCATCAAAATGCAGTTTCAACTCGAAACTTTTCTAAGCCTGGGTCTCTTCCAGAAATGAAAATATATTATTGTGTTTCTTTTTGATAATACATATTGTAGGATTCAATTAGTTTGTAGAAAGCCAAAGTGATGTTTCCTATCATCCAGACATGAGGGAGAGAGAGCCTTTCCTGTTCAGGCAGAGTGAGACCTGTGATGCAGTACAGTAAGTACAAAAGCCAAAAGCATGTCAGATAGCAATGTGTGTGCGCGCGCACACGCACTCGTCTGTGTGTGCATGAGCTGAAAGCAAACAGAAAGAATATCTTCCAATATGGAAGAATGTGTTCTTGATAAATTGTGTTTTTTTTGTGTGTATATCAATGAGGACAAGACAAATGATGACCTTTCCTTTCCTAATGGCTCTAGCCTATGTACACGCAGAATTTATTTAATCAGTCCCCCAACCTGTGGGTGCTTAGGATATTGTAGTTTCAGTATTCTAAACATTTATGCAATGACAACATACCATGTAGTTCTGTTCAGTAGTTACTTTCCAGTTGCTGCTCTAAGAAACAGATTTAGTAGCCTAAAACCATGCAATTTTTTTATTGTTCTGGATATCAGAAGTCTAAAATCAATCTCAATGGGCCAAAATCAAGGTGTTGGCAGAATTTTCTTCCTCCAGTTAAGAAGAGGCTCCAGGGAGAATCTATTTCCCAGTCTTTTTACAGCTTCTAGCATCTAGGAGCTTCTAGACTCTTCCATGAGCTTCCTTGGCTCATGGCCTCCATATTTTCTCATTTAAATTACTTTAGCTCTGCTGCCATTGCTATATATACATATATATATGTATATGTATGTATACATACATATACATATATATGTTTCTGACTCTCTCACCTTCCTGTTTCCCTTATAAAGACTATTGAGATTTCAAGGTTCACCTGGTTAATCCAGTAAGCTCTCAAAATCAATAATGCTTGCAAAGTTTCTTTGTCTATGCAACCCCATACAGGTCCTGGGGCTTAGCACTGTGGATATCTCGCAGCAGGATTACTTTGTCTGCTATATAATTTAAGCATATTGCTAGCTGTGGTACATATACATATTTTATTTAACTGATCTGCATGTCTGAGCACTTGGCACATAGAGAGGAATGGCACAGTTGCAGCCTTTCAGGAGATTATAGCCTTGAGGGGAGAGGGGGACTCATGGAAAGATTATGGAGGCTTGGAGGATCTGGAGGTCTTTCTTTTCTAATATTTTATTTATTATTTTCATTTTCTGTGTATGAGAGTAATGCCTTCATGTATGTAAGTGCACCGTGTCATGCAATGCCTGTGGAAGTCAAAAGAGGGTGTCCAATAGTTGTTAGCTGCCATGTAGGTCCTGGGAATTGAACCAGGGCCCTCTGAAAGAGCAGCCGTCTCTCCAGCCCTGAGGCCTTTCATATGTAGTGGCTGAGCCTTAGGTTCAAGGTGGAGGTGACTACTGAGGGAGGTAGAGGATAACAAATCCTGTGTGTGTTTATGAACTGGTGCTATCTCCTGTCTCTTAGGGTTTCCCATCTTAGTGTTACTGGAAAGGGCCCACAAGACCTTGGGTGTAAATTTTAGGCATGTGCGCATTTTTCTGTTACAAGGTTCCTTTCATGATGTTCAATAGAATTATTGTGTATTTTTATTTTGTGTGTGTGTGTGTGTGTGTGAATGTTTGTAGGTGTATGTTCCCTTGTGTGTAAGTACAAATGTATGCTTGTGTTTGTGCAGGTGAGAGGCCAACTTTGGTTATTGCTCCTCAAGAGCTGTCACTTTGTTTTTTGAGACAGGGTCTTTCACTGAGACCTGGGACTCATTGATCCTGCTAAACAAGCTGCCAGCAAGCCCCAGGGATCCACCTGTCTCCACCTCCTCAGTGCTAAGATTGCAAGCATGCACTAACATGCCTAGCTTTTTATGTGGGGGCAGGACTCAGGTCCTCATGCTTTTATGTCAACACTTTACACACTGAACCATCTCCCCAGCTCCGTGTTCAACCGATTTTTGATGGAATTTGTGATCTAGAAATAGAATGCCATGGCAGTGCTTGATGGGGTGCCTTCAAAAGACTGCATGCAGGGGAACTACACGATGAAACTTTCACCTTGGAAAACTGGCCCTGAGTTGGGGTAGTGAGCTTGAGCAGAGGAAGAAGTAGGAAGCCTCCCGGTAACAGAGACCTAGGAAGATGAGGGTGGGGTAGGCAATAGGAACAGGGTCTAAGGTTGGTGGGGCAGGGGAGCTGACAGGACTGAGGTACTTAGTGAATGAGCAGAGTGGAGGGTGATGGGCTAGAGTTCTAGATAGACAGATACCCTACAAGCAGACCTGAGGGTCTAGGAGAGAAGGTAGATTTAGAGATTATCATGGGCTAGATCATAACTTCAGTGCTGTGCATGTTTATTTCATAGGACATGTGGGAAATTGAAATGTGGATGAATGGTGCACAGCACATATTAGTGTGGGAATCACGGAGGCATAGAAATGCATGGACTGTGTTTTATCTGTCCTTCCGTTGTACTAGCTTCTTCTTCAGTAAAGCTAAATTAAAAAAAATTTTTTTTGACAGAGTAGTAATATCTAATGAATTTTTCTATTTCAAATGTACACAAGAACTGGGGAGCTAGCTCAGTGGTAAAGTGCTTGCCAAGCAAGCATGAGTTGGATCCCTAGAATCTAGTTAAAAGGCTGGGTATGGTGACGTGTGTTTGTAACCCTAGTGCCGAGGAGGTAGACACAGGTAGATAGATCCCTGGGACTTACTGTCAAGCCTGCCTAGCACATTTAGTAAGTTTCAGACAAATAAGAGATTCATTCTCAAAAAAATCAAGGTGGGTGGCAACTGAAGTTGCCCTCTGGCCTCCATAGGTATGCCACATGCACTGAACCATACATCTTTTGCATATGAACATCTCCCTGCCCCCAATCTCTCTGTTTCGTCATACACACATATATACACATGTACACATGCACACACACACATTTACAGAACACTTTTCATGGACAAAATCCTTTTTTTTTTTTTTTAGGGACTGAAGTGAATCTGCTGTGGTGGCACACAGCAAATCAATTAGATTAACTTTAATCCTAGCACTCTGGAGACAGAAGCAGGTGGATCTCTGTGAGATCAAAACCAGCCTGGTCTATATAGCAAGTTCCAGGATAGCTGAGGCTACAGGGAGACCGTGTGTGTGTGTGTGTGTGTGTGTGTGTGTGTGTGTGTCTGTGTGTGTGTGTGTGTTTGCATGTACAGTGCCACGTGCTGGAGGTCAGAAAACAGCTTGTGGGATTCGGTTCTCTTGTTCTACCACGCAAATCCCAAGGATTGAATTTAGGTTATCAGATTTGGTAGCAAATGACTTTCCCTGAGGCATCTTGCCAGTTCCTCTAAATGCTCATTTCTTATGGCAACCTGGTAAGGGGTGGTGGATGAACTATAACTGACATATGGGGTTGCTGATAACAATGATCAATAATAAGTATAAATAATACAGATTGAACATTCACCATAGCAGGCTATGTTCTGAGCACTTAGCAATTAGGAACTCAGTTCAGCTTCACTCATAATAGCGCCAAAAGAAGGTTCCTTTTAGTACCCCATTTAAGCAAAGTTCCAGAAAAGTCACATAGCTAGTGAGGGTTGGAGCTAGGCCTTGAACTTAGCCTGGGGTGCTCTCAAGCTTGTGAGCCAGGGTCAGACCCCTCTGTGGTGGGGCTTGGTCTTAATTCATACTCATCAATGCTAGATCCTGTGTCTCTTCCACTCTGCCACGCTGGCCCTCCAGGGAGGTGGGGAGGCCTGGCGTGCTCATGGGTATGTTGGCAGCTGTATTTCTATTTCAAATCCAGCAGTGGAAAGGAAGATCTCTCTAGAGTCTGGTTGGGGCAGTGTGAAGAAGAAGCAGAGAGATGAGGCAACTCTGGGGACTGAAGAGCCAGCAAGGATGCCTGGGTCATCAGCTGTGGACAGGGCCTCATGTTGCTCAGGTTAGCGGCACACTCAATACGTAGCTGAGAATGACCTTGAACTCTTGATCCTTCTGCTCCCACCTCCAGAGCGTTGGGATTACACAATGCACCACTATACCTGGGTTTATGCAGTGCTGGGGATGGAACCCGGGCCTCATGTGTGCTGGGTAAGGACTCTGTGGAACCAGGGGCTGGGAACAGGCTGGGTCTGCCTCACAGGGCATCTTGTTATTGGGCCTGCTGCATCATCTATGCTACTGGTGAGGATTTTGAACTGCAGGCAGGAGCTACAGGCTCTGGACAGGTGCCAGGTCTGGCTTCACTTGCCTGCATTAGCGCTGATGGAGAGCTGTGGTGTGGTTGAGTAAGGGGGAGGGGCAGTGCAGCCCCAGTGGCTGGACTGCAAATGTGACTTGACAGGGTCACAGAGCCCATCTCCAGAGGGACTGCCTTGTACGGAACCATGTAACCATAAGAATAGAACTGGAAATTGTGCTTGAAAGAAAAGAGCCAGAATATCACAGATAGATATTTTGTTTGTTCCAGAACTCATTGTGGTGTTGGTTTCGAAGTCCTTTTAAAATCCCGGACTTTGATGTCAAGTAATTGACTCTTGATGGAAAGGTTTCCAGTTACAAAGCAGGAGCAAGTGATCTCAGAACCCAGGGGAGCTCAGTTAAGAGGTCAAGCCATCGACTTTCCTATGTGGACAGTCCCCTCTAGATGCACACCTTTACCCTTGGCTATTGTCTTTAGCTCATTAATAAGCATCACTTCCCCACAGGTGTCCCTTGCTGCCTGGGACAGGATTCGAGCCACTCTCCAGCTGAGTCATTGAATGCCATTAGTCTATTTTTTCCTTTCAGTTATTAGCCAACATGCATGATTGTGGACTTTCAAAGGCTACTTTGGGGTGTGGCTGTGGAACAGGGGACAGCATGTGTCAGAGGACAGCAGGTATCAGGCATGACAGACTTCAGGGCAAGGATGCCCAAGAGCAAAGGCGCAGGCTAGAATCTTACCCAGCTCTGCTGTCCTCACTCTGGGCCTTCTTCCTGGACACCCAGGAGGCCATACGTTTCTAGCAGTACATATTGCCCAATGACTGCTTGAGGTGCTACAAGACCTCTTTATGGCTTTGAAAGAGGTATTACGAAAGTTTCAAGATCTTGAAATAGAAATTTAAGCTCTTTTTTTTTAAAAGTGTCATTTACTGTACTAGGAGGTAAAGTTGTGAAATTAAATACTGGCAAGATGTTTTAAATCTACTCGGAGGTGGTAAATTATCTTGAGGGGAGGCCCCTTGTACTAAAACCCTACAAATATAGGGGCTAGGGACATGGCTCAGTGAATAAAGTGCTTGCCATTTAAACATGAGGACCTGAGTTCAAGACCTAGAACCCAAGTTAAAAAAAAAAAAAAAACATGGCAAGTATGATGGCCTGTGCCTATAACTAAGCACTGGGGAGTGGGTGAGGGAGACGGAGCCAGGAGGATCCTTGGAGCTCCTGATCAGCTAATCTACCTGTCAGTGAGCTCTAAGATCAATGAGAGACTGCCTTCAAAGTAAGATGGAGAACAGTAGAGGAAGACATTCAACATCAACCTGTGACCTTCAAACTCTCTCTCTTCTCTCTCTCTTTCTCTCTCTCTCTCTCACACACACACACATGCACAATCAAATAGAATAAAACATTTTAAAGAACCTGTAGGTCTAGTCACTGTGATTGTACAGACATGGTGGCTTAAAAAATTAAGATTTTGTATGTCTCTATGGGTCAGAGATCTGACCTTGGCTGGATGTTCCTGAACACGGTCCAAAGTGAGGATACTGTAGCTGGTGTAACCAAAAGGGTTTCTTCATTGTTATACCTAGTGTTTGACTATGAACCATGAACTCCTGAGGGCTAGACTACGTGGAACTCTTTGACCATCCTCTGTCTCTCTGCCTTTCTGTCTCTTTGTCTCTCTGTCTCTGTCTCTTGTCTCTGTCTCTCTGTCTCTCTCTTGTGTGTGTAGGCACTCCAGAGGTCAACATCGAATGTCATTACTTTGGAGTCATCCACCCATCTTGTTTTTCAGACAGGTTGTCTTCATTGACTTGGATTTTCCTGATTCTTCTAGGACGGCTGGACAGAGAGTCCCACGAATCTGTCTATCTCTTCATACCCAGGGCTGGAATTATAAGTGCACAACTTCACTGGGTGCTGGGGATTGAACTCAGGTCCTCATGCTTGAGTGGCGAGTGCTTGACCAACTGAGCCATCTCCCTGGCTCCATCCTCTATCTCTATGTAGTATGTCTATGCCATCCCAGAACTCAGGACTTTGAAAGAACAGGTGAAAACTGATATTGTTGAGTAAAACTTACTCTCTGAAAGTGTGTAGCATCTCTGTCCACATTCTCGTGGTCAAAGAAAGCACAAATGTCAGTCCAGATTCAAGAAAAGAAAACAAGACCCTCCTTCCGAGTCACTTTCAGTGACTGAATGTCAGTGTCACATTGTGGTTCATGTATTTGGGATGCAAAAGGTATTAGTGTGTTCATCTTTAGATGAAAAAAAAAAACCCATTGCAAAGCACTCTGGATTGGGAAACTTTGTTGTAATTGCCCTGTTAATAGTCAATGGGCTTTAGAACCAAAGTGTTAGAGGAAGTTCATTGGGATCTGGCTTATTTTTCCCACGTAGAGGTGGTCAGAAGTGAAAGCATAGAAAGGGGGAAGTCAGAAGAGAGTGTTGAATCCCTTAGAGTTGGAGTTAGAGGTAGGGTGAGCCACCCTATGTAGAGGCTGGGAACCAAACTCAGACCTTCTGGAAGAGCAGCAAGCACTCTTAACCTCTGACCAATCTCTCCAGCCCTCTTGTGTGTGTGTGTGTGTGTGTGTGTGTGTAGCATATTTATGTGTTCATGGTACTGTGCATATGGGTAATATATTTGTGTTTATATGAGTGTGCACATGGGTGTGCAGAGGTCAATATCAATTTTCTTCCTCAGTCACTCTCATTTTTTGAGACAGGGTCTCTAATTGAATCTGGGCTTCATGGATTTGGCTAGGCTGGCTGGCTAACAAGCTGCAGGGATCTGCTTGTCTTCACCCTCTCCTCGTGCTAGAGTTACAGATGCACACTGTCACTCACACCTGGCTTTAGTCTGGATGATGGGGATCTAGACTCAGGTCCTCATGCTTGCACAGCAAGCATTTAATGACGGAGTTGTCTCCCTTGCTCCTTGACTCTTTTCTTTTCCATGTGCCTGGAGACTACATCAGGGTCTGGAAAAGACACAGAAGCCAGGACCAAGGTAGGAAGAGGTGGTTAAAGGCAAAAAGAAGCTCAGCAAGAATCCCATCTTGCAGCAGGTGTCAGAAGGGGCAGGTGTTTGCTCGGGAAGGAGATCCTCGGTATCTGGAGTGCTAACATCCTGGAAGTGATCAAAAGAATTTTCCTTCCCTCCATGTCCCTGCTCCTCAGAAGCAGAGGGGAGCAGCCCTGGGCTGTACTCCGGCGGATGCTCCTGTGGGGAGGAAGTGGCCAGTAGGGTGCCAGCCTCCTGTTTGAGTCAGCCCTTGGTGGTGGTCTCTTTCATGTAGCACATGCTGGAGGTTGAAAGCCAAGTGGTCTCATGTGAGAGTTCTCTAAGCACTGTAGTTGCTCCATGTCTGTCACACATGAGTTCAGGTCCATCTCCCCTGCAAAGGAAACTGATACAGCACACAGCCCCCTTTGTAACTTTATTGTGGTTAGCTTTTTGGGGAATCAGTCACTGTTTAAAGTAGACTCAGCTAACTCTCTACTTGCTTCATGTTAGCCCATGTTATATCATGGAGAGAAGAAAGATTTCTGGGACTACTGCTTATAAGCTCTGTGCTCATTTTTTTTAAAGAGATTCTTTTTTATTTTAATTATGTGTGTGTGTCTGTATATGGTTTGTACACATGGACGTGGGTGCAGTACACATGGGCTCCAGAAGAGGGTATTGGAGGCCATGTAGCTGGAGTGAAATGACTGATGTGGGACTGGAATCAAACCTGGGTTGTTTGGAAGGGTAGTGTGAGCTCTTCATTCCTGAGCTATCTCTCTAGCCTCCAAGCTTTGTGTACTTAAGCCTGGTGAACAAGGAAAAAGAAATGGCAGAGAAGATGTTCCCACCTCAATTCATGAAGCCTGATTTTCTGGGTCTCAGGGAGTTGAATTTGGGTTGGTTTGTGCTACCTGTCCCTTGCAGAAGCCAATAAGCAGAAACAGGAACAGATTTTTTTTAAGTTTTATTTTTATTTTATATGTATAAGTGTTTTGCCTGATGTCTGTGAGTGTACCTGTGCACAAAATGCTTGAGGAAGCCAGAAGAGAGCGTTGGATCTCCTGGACTGAAGGTATGAAGGTTCTTAACAGCCATGTGGGTGCTGGGCACCAAATCTGAGTTTGCTGGAAGACCAACCAGTGCCCTTAACTGCTGAGCCATCTCTCTAGGCCCCAGAAATAGGATCTTAAAAAGCTGTACTTTATTCAGACACCCAGCCATTCTAGAAGAGCAGATTAACATCCTAAAAGTTTGTCTTCCATCCCACCTGCAGATGACAGATCATATAGGGAGCGTAGTGCAGAGGGAGAGTCTTGAATTTGCCTGGGCACGCTGCCTCACCCAGGGCTTTCTCTGCCATCATCTGGGGAACAGTGGGTGGTGAGTGTGGAAGGATGCATTCAGAGCAGCTGGTATCCGTACCTGATATGGACAAGATCAGCATAGACCTAATGTTACATCAGAATGAGGCTGTAGGGGTTACGGTATCAGTCGGTCAGTAAAGTACTTTCCTAGCAAGCATGAGAACCTGAGTTTGAATCCCAGAACCCCCATAAGAAAGGTGGGTGTTGGTGCGCTTGTAATCTCAGTACTGGGAAGACAGACACAGGAGGAACTCGAGCTTTCTAGCCAGCCAGTCTAGCTGAATCGGGAAACTTCAGATCCTAATGAGAGATCCTGTGTCAAGAAAAGCAAAGAACATAAATAAGGTGGATAACATCTGAGGTTGACCTCTGGCTTCCACATGCATGCATACACATGGCATACCTGCACACACATGCATCTACACACACATGAACATGAATATGAATACACACGCATATATACACAATGAGATTACAGCAAGGATATCATGCAGTTAGGGACCTACACTAGTTAGGACATACACCAGAGCCCCTGACCCTGACTTATTGATGTCAGTCTCTAGACTCATTCAGAACAAAATGGGATAGTGATCTAATCAGCCAAGGCAGGGCTCCCACAACTTATTATCTTTGACTTTTTTAGAAGCAGCAAGAAGCTGGTGAGGAATGTTGAATCTGCTGATCCTACTGAGTTCTATTCTGGGTGTTTGCCTCACTTCCTAAACCTATGGCTTTGGGTGCTATCCAGCATGTTACCAGAGTGGTTAGGATCAGAGCCTGGGCTCTGGCAGCCCTAACAAACTAGGTTTGGTCATCTTCCTTCAGTAGGTGAATTAAAGAGACCACTAATAATGAAAGCAGAGAAAGGAGATTTATTCAATGTGGCCACACTGGGAGAGGAACAGCTAATGAGGTCACCTTCCCCCTTGCTCCCGAGTCCATCTTTGGATTTGACATGATGTTTAGTTTTAAACAGAGGATAAATGGTATGCTTGCTAGATAGTCCTGGTCAGTGTATGGTCTTGCCCATCACTGACTCATCATTGCCTGGGCTCTAGTTTCTCCTCCAAGGTAGTCTGACATGTTGTGAGAATTGTATAAAATCTCTTCTGGGGAGACAAACTCCCCCTCTGACTGGCCCCAGGATTCAGCCTTTCCCTTACCCAGCATGGGATTCCTGAGGAAGTTCTTTCGGGGTACCATTGTTCTATTAGTCTGATAACTAAAGGAGGGCACCGTATCTCTAGAATATCTTCATTCCTGCCAGGACAGTTACAGGCAGGCTTTGAAATACTAAGACTAACAGGATTTCTAAGCAACAGCAACAGCCCGAGCTGCCCGAAGCTGTGCCCAGGGCTCTGCTGCAAGGTTTATCCATGCAGGAAGGGGATTCTGACCTTCCTTGGAGTAGTGTCCCACTTCTGCAGGGCAGTTTCGTTCTTTCTGTGAAGCCAGGCTTCATTCTTAAGGCTATAGGGTGAATTATATCTGCCTCTGGTAGACACTCAATCACACAGAGACCGAACAGTTCTGCAGAAACTATTCAGGGTTCCCAGATGGAGAGTCTGATTGGGCTGGAGTAGATGTCTGAATTAAGCCAAGACACCAGCTGTAGCCTGTGGAATTGGAGGCATGGTGGCCGGTACATAAGGTACCCCCTGGAGTGTGCCTGGTACACACTCATTCCCAGAGAAGCAAATGGGACGATTAGCAGAGCACATAGTCCCGAGCCTGAATATGGCGCAAAGAAACTGCCTTTTGGTTATTAGATTTTCTGTGATATGAAAGCCTGTTGGAAACTTCTTACTTTTCCTGTCTCTTGGGAAGCTCATGTGATGTGATAATTCTCTCTCTGTGTATGTGTTATGTGTATTGACATGCAGATGTTTGTATGTGTGCATGTGTGTGTTTGGCTGCTCATGCATGTATGTGAATGCACATGGAGGCCAGAAGTCAGTGTTGTGGGTCTTCCTCTATCATTCCCCATGTTACTTTTTTTAGTTAAGATCTCTTGCTAAAGCTCCTCCTGGAGCTCAGTGATTTGGCTAGACCGGCTGGCTGGCAAGCCCTAGGGATCCTCCTGTCTCCTCCCTGCCTAATGGGCACATGTACCATGCTCAGCTTTTTTATGTGGGCACTGAGGATGGAACTTAGGTCCTCATGCTTATATGGCCAGTACTTTACCCACTGAGCCATCTCCCCAGCCCCATGATATGACCATTCTTGAGAGTACCAGTAGATGTCAGGACAGTGATGTCAAGAAATGAAAACCATTTCTCTCTCCTCCTCTTCTTTTTTTTTTTTTCCTTCCTAAGAGAAAAAATATATATAAAGAAGGAAATCACAATTACTCACTGCCTAAATCCTGGTATGAATCATTATTAGCATTTCAGCCATATCTATAATGAGTCTGCTTCTCTCTCCTGTGTACACACTTCCATATTTTATGAATACCAGTCTTAAACATAGCATCTCAGATAGGCGAGGGATTTTTTGACAGTAGACCATTTTAGCCTTGCCTTCTCCAGGTTGGGCTATTTGATTTTCTGAGTTTGGCATGTCTTCTTCTCGTCCTTTTGTTATATTCACCCCCCCCCCCCCCGCGAGTGTGAGTGTGCGGATGTATGTGGAGGTGAGACCTCAACTGTGAATATTGTTCTTCAGGCTCCAACCACCTTGTTTTTTAAAACAGAATCTTGCTGGTCTCAAACTCACTGATTAGACTTGGCTGGGTGACCAGGGAGCCCCAGGGAGCCTCCTGTCCACCTGTGCACTGGGATTATAGGAGTCTGCCAATATTTCTGCTTGTTGTGTGGGAATCTAACTTAGGTCCTCATGCTTGCACAGCAAGCACTTGACTTATGGAGCCATTTCCTCAGTTCCCTCACGTCATTTTTGTAAAAAGAGATCACTTTCTCAAAATATTTTTTCATTTATTCTGACAACGTCATACATGTATATGATGTATTTTGATCATGTTAGCCCCCATTCCTCAGTTCATCCCTCTCCCACTCCTCTAACACCCCCTCCTACTTTCATGGCTTGTTTCTTACAACCCACTGAGACTAATTAGGGTTGCTTGCATGAGCATAGGTGGGAGAGGTTATTGACTGGAGCACGAGCAGCTTACCAGTGCTGTATCCCTGAAGAAAGTGGCCCGTCCGCAGCAGTCATTAACTGTCAATAGCATCTCACCTAGAGAAGAGGCCACTTTCTACCCCATTCAAAATACCTATCATTAGGCAGGAGAAACTATATCTCATTGCTGCTTGTTTCTAGGGTGGAAATTGAATACATGCAATTGAACAAACCCATAAACATCTCTTTTAAGGGTTGTGTAAAATTTTGTTACTTATTTCTGACTCTGACTTCATTAAAATCCCCATATTTAAAAAAAACAACACTCAAGACTCTAGAAAAATGTGTGGAGCCAGAGCCCTCAGTTCTTAATATTAGATTGGCAAACTAAAATGTCTTTTCAAGAATGTGTGTGGGTGAGTTTTATACAACTTGTTTAATGCATAAATGGAAAAATTATCTTTATTCTATAGAATGTAAAGTAGTTGTATATTGGGAATGGCTTTCCACAATTGGCATAAGATTTCTGAACTTAACAAATGTCACTGTGTTCCAGCTCAAAAATTAAGGAGTCATAACACTTGAAGGTCTTTGAACAGGTTACATGAAGTTTATCTGGACCTGTTATATAGGGACTTGGAGGAATGATGGCAGCCTATGGCCTGATGCTATTGTCATCAAACATGAATGTGGTGGCAGGCTGCACTTGCCTGTAGGTCTAAGTTCTGTAATTAAGTATCTGGTGAGGATTAGGCATTTGTACGTGTGTTAGTCTATGTTATGTTACTGTCACAGAATACCTGAGACTGGGTGATTTATAAAGAACAGACACTTATGTCTTTACAGTTCTGGAGACTCTGAAAATCAAGATCAAGGTACTGGCATGTGGTGAGGGCCTCCTTGTTGTCTTATAAGATGATAGAGGGGAAGTGTCGCAGGGGAGAGAAGAGGGAGAGAGGGGAAAGGAAGAGAGGAGAGGAGAGAAGAGGAGAAGAAAGGAGAAGAGAAAAGAGGTGGAAAGGTGGAGAGGAGAAAGGAGAGGGAGGGAGGGAGCACAGGAGAGAGAAGGAGGGAGAGGGAGGGAGGGAGAGAGAGGGAGGAAGGAGGAAAGGGAGGGGGAGAAGGAGGGAGGGAGGGAGAGAGAGGGAGGGAGGGAGAGGGAGAGAGAGAGGGAGGGAGGGAGGGAGGGAGAGGAAGAAGGAAGAGGTGGAGGAGGAAGAGGAGGACTAGACAGGAGAGATGAGCAGGAGGAACTGGATGTGTTCATTGTGACTCATCCACTCTTGCAGTCTTGACACTAATCTTCCTGACAGTGACCCACCCACCAGTCATTTACTGGTTCCACCACTGCTATGTTGGGGTCCACACTCCCAGCTCACGGAGTCTGTAGGACAGGTTCCAACCACACCATTGTGAAAGTTTTCTCCCCACGGCCTCCTTTCATTAGCAGAAAGATTCTCTCCTGTTCTTGTCACCTTTTTAAAAATGATTTTAAGCGGCCAAATGGTTTTCTCTGAGATCCTTAACAGCAGTCCTGGCCAGGCACACTGACCTTGTGCTTAGCTGTGAGGCCTGCAGAGGGCTAGTGTTGTGCTTGTCTGAGGACCAGTTTTCTCTTGGCTCCTTCAAACCAGGGATTGACTTCACAGTGGGTCACTGAGGGCTGATTTCACAAGCTGACTGGGGGTTACTAGGTGGGCATGTTTAGAGGACCAGCAAATACGTGCTCTCTGAAGAGAGGCACTTAAAGAATGAGTCCATATTGCTGATGTCTGGATCAGGAAAGTGGTTGTTTTTAGTTAGAAAATAATTCCTAGCCAGGCATGGTGGGACATGCCTTTAGTCTTAGCAGCTGGGAGGCAGGGGCAGGCAGCTTTCTGTGAGTTCAAGGCCAGCTGGGACTACAGGGAGACGTTGTCTCAAAATGACACAAGAAAGAAAGAGAGAAAAAGAAAGAACAAAAGAAAGAAAGAAAAAGAGAAAAGATTTCCTCCCATTTCCTTCCAGGGGTTGGAGAGATGATCAGTGGTTAAGGGCCTTTGCTCTCTTGCAGAGGACCCTAAGTTTGATTTTCAAAACCCATGGGAGATGGCTGGCTCACCTGTAAGTACAGTTCTAGGGGGTCTGACACCCTGTCCTCCATGGGTGCAGCCGTCCCACCGTATATGCAAGAAGATTTCTTCTAAAGCAACGGCTGAGATTATACATTCTTTTAGTGAGTGTATATGTGAATATGGCATACATGTCTTTACACACTTAAGTGTGCATGGATGGGTGCTGGTGCACATGCCTCTCTGTGCACGTGCTTGAGGAGGCCAGCTGTCAAGGTGAGGTGCCTTTCTCATCACTTTCCACCTTAATTTCTGAGACGGAGTTTCTCGCTGGCCTGGATCTCGCTGGTCAGCGAGCTCTGGCCGCCATCTCCCTGGTACTGGTATTTCCAGCACACTGTCATACCCGCTTTTATAGGCGGGTTCTGGGGATTGAATTCTATCCTCAGGCTTACATGATACGCCTTTCATCGACTGAGCTGTCTCCCTAGTCCCCCGGATCCACTCTGCCCCTTAAACACTGTCTTTTCTCCAGCCCAGCTGCTTCCTCTATTTAATTCTGTGCTTTTTGTCTGTGTGGTATGTTTGGGTGCACATGTATGCACATGCTTATGGAGGTCTCAGGTTGACACTGGATATTTTTCCTCATCCGCTCTCTGCCTTTATGTTTTAGACAGGGTCTCTCACTGAACGGGAAACCCATTGATTTGGCTAGAGTGACTGGCTAGTAAACTTCAGAGATCTACCTTCCCTACCCCCTGCTTCCTGCCAAGGCTGGGATTGCAAGCCCATACCATTACAACACTCAAAATTTTGTGTGTAGGTTCTGAGAGATCTGAACTCAAGTCTTCATGCTTGCCAGGCAAGTGTTTTATCAACTGAGTCATTTTTCCGGTCCTAATTCTATGACCTTTAGCAAATGTTTAGATTTTTATAGCTACCTTGATATCAAAAGACAGACTATTTGATCCTCCCCACCCTCTTTGAATCTACTTCCAGCACCTGACAACCATGCAATATCTTCTTTGTCACAGTGGTTTTGTCTTTCTGAGGTTGTCATACAATAGAGTTGTACAAGCATGTGACTTCTTAATACTATATTCATTCTCCCAACTTATCACCTTGATGTTCATTCAGATTGCCGTGAGCATCAATATTTTTTCCTCTTGATTGTCAAATACTATTCCATTACATGGATATACCGTTCCATTCTCCCCGATGAAGGAAGTTAGAGTTGGTTCAAGTTTGGAGCAATTATAATCAGAGATGTTACAAACAGTTGTGTATAGGTATTTGTAAACATAAGCTTTCTTTCCACTGAGCAGAAATTAGCAAGCTTTTTCTGCAAAGGGCTATATAATAAATATATTTGGTTTTGCTGGCAGCTGTTCACCTGTCTTGTTGTAGTGTAAACAGTCTGTAAGGGAATGGGATTAAGGGAATCTGGGTGCCGTAAACTTGGCCTGAAGATGCAGTTGGCTGAGCTCTTTGCAAGTCAAATGTTTTGGGGTAGGGTTTCTGACTTGTCTGCCAGTACATGTTTAAGTTTATAAGAGATTGCCAAACTGGTTTCCAAAGGGTTGCACCATTAGGAAATCCTCCAGCAGTGAATGGAACAGATTTGTCTTATTTTAATTTGTGTGTGTGTGTATGTGTGTGAGTGCACGTGAGTACTCATGCTGACAGAGGCCATAAGAGGATCTCTTGGAGCTGGAGTTAGAGGTGATTGTGACCCGCTGGATGTGGGTACTGGACACCAACTGGGGTCATGTGTAGGAGTAGCGAGCACTCAACTGCTGAGTCATCTCTGCAGCTCACATTGTATTCTTCTAAGCACTTCTTGGAAGGAATGCTTTTCATTTAGCCCATTTAACTGGTATCACGCCATTCATTTAACTGGTATGTGGGGTTGGTGCATCGTGATTTTTCTTCTTTTTTGTTTCCTTCCTTATCTTTCTTTCTCCTTTCCTCCCTTCTCTCTTCCTTTCTTAACTCTTCAAGAATCTTTTGATTTATTTTATGTGTATGAGTGTTATACCTACATATGTGTTAGTGTACCTGTGTTGTGCAGTACCTGTGGAGGACAGAAGAGGGTGTCAGATCCACTGGAACTGGAGTTATGAACGGTGGTTAGCTGCTACAGGGGTTCTGGGATTCGAACCAGTGTTCTTAACTGCTGAGCCATCTCTCCAGTCTTCCTTCCTTCGTCCCTCCCTCCCTCCCTCCCTCCCTCCCTCCCTCCCTCCCTCCCTTCCTCGTTCTCTCCCTTTACTCTTTGTTTCTTTCTTTCCTTTACAAAGTCTCATATAGCTCAAACTCACTTTGTAGCCAAAGATGACCTTGAACTTCTAAGAACCTTCTGTCTCCACCTCCCAAGTGCTGGGATTACAGGCATGTGCCACCATACCTGATTTATGTGGGCCTGGAGATGGAACCCAGAGCCTTGTGCATGTTAGGCAAGCACTCTAACCACTGAGCCCCAACCCCTCATTACAGTTTTAATTAGCATTTCTTTAGTGCTACCGACTTAGAACATATTTTCCTGTGCTGGTTTGCCATCTGTATATCCTCTTTAGCAAAGTGGCTTTTAAAGTCTTTTACCCATTTAAAAAATGGATTGTTTACTTACAGTGTTGACAGTTTATAAAATATGCTCTGAATACAACTCCTTTGTCAAATATGTGATTTAAAAAACATATCCGAGTTGGCAGCTGGGTTCATTATCTTTGTACTATCACAGGCAGAAAAATCAACTCAGTTTTTTCTGTTTTTTTTTGTTTCATGGATTATGATTTTAGTATCATGTCTCAAGATCGCTTTGCCTAGCTTTGGGTCCTGGAAGATTTCTCCTGTCTTTTTGCCTAAGATGTTGATAGTCTCAGGCTTTATATTTAGATCTGTGATTTATTTCCTGTTAGTTTTTATATGATGTGTGAGGACAGGCTTGTGTGTGTGTGTGTGTGTGTGTGTGTGTGTTAGTTTTTATTTTCAACTTGACACAACCAGAGTCACCTGGGAAAAGTGAACCTGAAATGAAGAATTTTCCAGATCAGACTGGCCTGTAGCCATGTCTGTGAGAGATGACTGTGATTGGTGATTGATGTGAGAGAACCCAGACCACTGTGGGCAGCACCATTCCCTGGGCAGGTAGGCCTGAGCTGTATAAGAATACTAGCTGACAAACAGTCAGTGAGCCAGCAAGCAGTGTTCCTCCTTGAGTTCCTCCCCTGACTTCCCTCCTGAACGGACTGTGTCCTGGAAGTGAAAGCCAAATAAACCCTTTCCTCCCCTAATTTGCTTTTAGTTGGAGTGTTCATTACAGCAACAGAATGAAACTAGAACCGTGTGTCTATGTGTGTATGAGTGAGTGCCTGTGTACAACAATGCAGTGCTCATGTTGCCAACACAGGGCAATCTTGGATGTCAGTCCTCAACAGCAACCTTGTCTGAGACAGGGCTTCTTGTCGTTTGCTGCTGTGTACTCCAGGCTAGTTGGTTCATGAGCTCCTGGAGATTCTGTTTTCACCTCCTGTCTCCACATAGGAGCACTGGCGTAACAGACATGCACTGCCACACTCAGCTTTACGTGGGTTCTGGGATTCAAACTCAGTCCTCACATGTGTGTGACAAGTGCTTTACATCCTGAACCATCTCCCCAGCCCAAGTAGCTCTGTTTTTTGCATATGCATACATGTTCAGGTATTTAATCATTGATTGAAAAGATCACCCTTTCTTTATTTAATTGCTTTTGTACCTTTGTGTGAAGACACATGACCATAGCTGTGCTTGTCCATCTCTAGCCTCTTTTTTGGAACATCCATCAACTCATCTACCCCTTGGCCAACCCCACGTTATGTTAGTTATAATACATTCAAATAAATCTTTAAATTTGAGAGTGCATTTTCTTTCTTAGCTAGCCTACTTCTTTTGCCATTTCATGTGAGTTTTATTTTTTTATATTTATCTTATTTTATTTTGGGGTGTGTGTGTGTGTGTGTTGTGTGGGTGGTGGTGTGGCTGCCACAGCACACACGTGGAAATCAGAGGACAACTCGTGGGAGTCAGTTCTCTCCTTCCACGATATAGGTCCCAGGAATGAAACTCAAGTCATTAGACTTGACCACAAGCACCTTTTACCTGCTGGGCCATCTTGCTGCCTCTATATGACTTTTAGAATCAGTTTGCCTGTATCTAGAAAATTTCTGTTTGTATTTGACCGCAGTTAAATCTCTAGACATATTTGAGGAGACCTGCAACTTTACTATGATTATGTTTTCAACCATTAGTCACAGTCTGACTGTTTGTTAAGGTGGTCTTTGCCTCCTCTCATCAGCATTTTGGTGTCCAACGCACCTACTTCTCCTTTGGAATTGTGATGATGAAAACCATCTCTGGGGCTAGACTGCCCAACCATCCCTCCCCTTTACGGTGTAGACTTGCTTTCTCCCAGCTTTGGGCTAACCTCTTCCTCTTGCTGTCTTCTGCCTCACTTGCCCCTTTGTTGGCTTCTGTGACAGTTTCTCTGTTTTTTTCTGCCCTGTCTGCCTATTTATCTTGTCCTGATCCTTAAACTCCAGTAATCTGGACCCTCTGAACTCTTCCTCCTTGGTTCCTGTCCATTGCAGACTGCGGCCATCACCTGACTGCAAGGTAGCTAAATCCCTGTTTCCACTCCTGCTCCCTCCCCTGGGCGGCCTTCAGACATGTTAATAGCACAACATGCAAAGTGGACCTTGGCTTCCTGCCCTAGTAAATGACTTGTTTGTTGCTCACATTTTCCTGATATGTTGGGCTTGGAGATGCTTAGAAACTTTAGCCTTTCCTCCGCTTTACAGTTTTTTTAAATTAGTTTTTGTTTTTTATTCTTTGGTAATTTATACATGGATATACTATATTTAGGTCATATCCACCCTCTTCTGGCTCCTCCTCCACATCACCCACCCAACTTTATGTCCTTTAAAAAACTAATTAAGTAATTTTGAATCAGAGTCTCACTATGTCATCCTGGCTAGCCTCAAACGTACAGAGATCTGTCTGCTCTGCCTCCTTAGTGCTGGGATTAAAGGCATATGCCACCACACCCAGCTAATGAGATTTTAACTCACTGAGTCCAATTACGGCTACCCATATATGCATGAGTATAGGGCCATCCCCTGGGGTACAGACAACCTATACTCCATGGAGAAAACTGACCCTCCCTCAGGAGCCATTAACTATTAATTGCTTTCAGGGGATGGAAAGTCTGGGAGTGGGAGTCCCCTCCCTATCCCTGTTAGAATGTTGACTGGCTTGATCTTGTTCAGGTTACCACATCTACCCTGAGTTGAAGAGTGCAGCAGGCCTGTGATGTCCAGGAGACACTGTTACAGGTGTCCACCCTGACCTCTGGCTCTTACAGTCTTTCTGTCCCTCTTCTGTCATGTTCTTTCAGCCTTGGGAGGGTATGTGTGTTTGTGTGTGTGTGTGTGTGTGTGTGTGTGAGTGATAGGTGTCTCATTTAGGGCTGAATCCTCCACAGTTACTTAATCTCCCCACTTTGACTAGTTGTGAGTCTGTGTGTGTTGTTCTCCATTGAAGAAAGAAGCTTCTCTGATGAGGGTGAGAACTGCACTAATTTGGTGACATGGGCAGAAGATCCCAGGGACCATTTAAAAATATATATTTACTTCTGTTTTTTTAAAATTATGTGTGTATGTATGGGTATATGTATGTGAGTGCTGGTACCTGTGGAGAACAGAGGCATTAGATCCCCATGGTGGTTAAGTTGTGAGCTGTCCTATGTGGGTGCTGGGAACCAAATTCTTGTCTTCTGGAAGAGTAGTAAGTGCTCTTAAGCTTTAAGCCATCTCTCCAGCCCTCTTTTTTTAATGAGTCATGAGCTCATGTATCTCAGACTGGCCTCACTGTGTAGTTGAAGATAAATTTGTACTTCTGACTCTCCTTCTTCCACCGTCCAAGTGTTGGGAGGACAGGTGCATCGCTACATTCGGCTCCCCTTCTGTTTTTTGCTGTTCTGCCTGACCTTCCACTCTCTCCTGTCTCCATACCACGAGTCACTAACTCACTCAGTTCTTCCCTCTTCCATTTCTTCTCCATGTGTCCCAGATCTCTTTCCTTCTGTGATTTCTGTGACACCTGATCTCATTCAGGTTCTGTCCCCTTCACATTACTGGAGCTTCCCAGGTGGTCTTTTTCCATCATCTTTGTATTCATTGCTCCTTGTGTTGTTGTGATAAAATATCTGATAAAGGCAACTTAAGGAAAGAAGGACGGGTTTATTTGGGTTCATAATTTGAGTGCACAGTCTGTCATGGTGGGGAAGTCATGGTGGCAGGAGAGTGAGGCAGCTGGTCAAATTGCATCTACAGTGAGGAAGCAGAGAGAGATGAATGCTGGAATTCTCCTTTTATTCAGTTCATGACCCTGTCACAACAGCAAAACTAATACAAATTTCTTTTTTCTTTTTTTCATTATTTCAGAGGTAGAAGATACATTCCTATCATAGAGTTTTGCAAACTCAACAAATGCTCTTCTTTCATGTAGAGGAAATATTTTACAACCTCTCTCTTTTTATATCTGAGCAGCCAGCATCACCACTTTTTTTTTTTCTGGAGCCATGATTACATAGTATAATCAATACTCCCAACACTGGGATGGTCAGTTTAATTTCTAAGAAGACTACTAAGTGACTGATGGGTGGGTAGCATACACAGAATGGATACACTGCATGAAGGGTGATTCATGTTCCTGGCCGGATGCATAGCAAAGGGTGTGAATCATCAGTCTACTCAGAATGAGGAGTGAGATTGCATCATGCCACTCTGAACAGAATGTACTTTAAAACTTAGGCAATGCTTACTTCTGAAACTTTCCATTTAATATTATTATAGTGTGGTTGAGCTGAGGTAACTGAATTGATAGATAGGGGAGGCAGTCTGTTATCACAGACTGTTTACAGTCAAAGCTGGAACCTTTCATCTGTGGACTTCCTGCAGTTATCTCTTTCTACATGGGATTTTTCTTCCTCTTATCCAAGCTTCTAAAGACTTTCCTGACATGCTGATAAGACCTGAGGCATTCATCTTTGTATCTTTTCTTGTTCAGTGAAGGAATTCCTTATGATTGCAATGCTTTTCAATGGGTACTCTCATCCCTCTAAGGACAGTAATAGTTGTCAGCCCAGTGATCTTAGATTTTTGTCTCTCTGAAATATTTCAGTTGGTAATGCAACCAATGGATGGTGGAAAACAGTTTGAGGAGGATGGATCATGTTTCCTTTAGCAAAGGAATCAGAGGCATTTTAAGGGAGAAATTTGGGGGCTGTTCTAGCTTCATGTCTGTTGCTGTGACAAATACACTGGGAAAAAGCAACTTAAGAAGAAAGCATTTATTTGGTTTACAATTCCAGGTCACAGTCTATCACTGAGGAACATCAAGGCAGGAACTTGAAGCCAGGTCTGCTTGCCATTCTATGCAGCACTACAAAGGACCTCATTTCATAGCCAAAGAAGTACAGCAGAACTGTAGAACAGCCGCTTGCTGTTGGTAGGCAGGCTCATGCTTAGTTGGCTTTCTTATGCAGTTCAGAACCACTTGCCTAGATAGAGTTTCTGCTCTCAGTGGGCTGGGTCCCCCCACATTATTCGACACTCAAGATAATCCCTCACAGGCATGCCCAAAGGCCAACCTGATCTAGCAGTTCTCCAACTGAGATTCTTTTCCCAGATAATATTGGGTCAAATTGACAGTTAAAGCTAACTCTGCGGGAAAGAGTGGGCTCAGGAATCTACAGAGCCAAGGGATGGAAAAACTGTCCAGCGATCATTGGGTACAAGTCCTTATTCCACCAGGGAATAAGGGGACAATATTCCTACTGTCCACATGAGCAGGAAGCTGAGCATCCAATCAGAGACTATAGTCCTGTGGGCAGTGTAGTCAAGGATGACTGTGAATTCCTCGGACTTCTTGCCTCTATCCCTCAAGTCAAGGGATTAGAAGTATGCACCACCTCATTCACTTTATGCACTACTGGGGCTCAAACTCAGACCCACAACAAGACCATCAACTCTTGGTTCTTATCCTTCCTCTTTCTACAGGTGAACTTTAGAAAACTGCCTTCGATGAAAGACTATAGAGATTTGCTGCTTGGGAATGGACTCAAAATTGCATTCTAAGAACGTACCAGGATGTTAGCATCATTTCAGTGATTGACAGAAATATAAAAATTTCTGAAATACATTGGAAGAGTGAAAAATATTTACTACTAAAAATCATGATTATAGTGCAATAACATTGGATGATGTTGAGAGAGGTTCCCTCCCCCATTCATTTTCAGATAGGGTTTCATGTAACCCATTCTCTGAACCTCAGATTCTATGACTAAACATGTCTTTGAGCTTCAGATCCTCCTGTCTCTATTTCTTAAGTGCTGAGGTTATGGGCATGTGTCACACACCAGGTTTCCATGGTGCTGAAGATGGAGCCCAGGGCTTGCTGCATGTTAGGTAAGCACTAAGCTACACTGCTAGGCTGGTAGTGTTTTCTTCTGCTGGAGTTAATGAAGGACCTTGAGCTGCCTGTGACAGATTATCTAACTAGATCAACTTGGTCAAATGAGAGGTTAGTTTGTTTATGTGATTCTAGAAGACAGCAGTCCATAGTGGCCTGGGCCTTCTTGGCTTTGCTCCTCTGTTCTTACTAGTATATGAATTTCACTTTCATGCTCAGGATCATTGTTTCAGCAGCCTGGAAATGAGAGGGAGGGAGAGAGAGAGAGAGAGAGAGAGAGAGAGAGAGAGAGAGAGAGAGAGGAAGAAAGAGAGAGGGAGATTAAAAAGTCAGACTACACTCAACTGACACTCTGTGGGGTGTGTGTGTGTGTGTGTGTGTTTTCATGTGCACATGGGCACAGGTACATTGGTATCCTAGCTTGCTTCTCTATTGCTGGTGTAAAACACTGACCGTAAGCAACTTGAGGAGAAAAGGATTTACATCATACAGTTTATAGTTCACCGCTGAGGGAACCCGCGGCAGCAGCCTGGAGGCAGGAACCGGAAACAGAGACTGGCTTGTTCCCCCTGGTTTGTTCAGTTCCCTTCATCGACCCAGGGATTGTACCACCCATGGTGGGCTGGGCCCACTTACATCAATTAGCAATTAAGAAAATGCTTTACAGACACAGCCAAGGCCAATCTCATGGAGGAAATTCCTCAACTAAGGTTTCCTTTTCCCAGGAGTCTCTGTTTGTATCAAAAAGTCATTGGCAAAACTAACCAGCACAACTGGTGTGTGTCAGAGCATGTGTACCTGTGTGCATGTGTGTGTAGAGGTCAGAGGACAACCTTGACTGTTTCTCAAAAGCTGTCTATCTTATCTTTTTTAGATAGGGAGTCTCACTGGCCTGGAGCTAGCTGCCCAGTGAGCCCCAGCAATTCATTTGTCTCTCCTCCAGATTTGGGATTATAAACAGACCCTATGCCCAGCTTTTTTGAAAAACACAGGTTCTGGAGATCAAATGACATCCTTGTGCTTGGAAGACAAGACTTTACTGACTGAGCCATCTTTGTAGTCCTCAGCTGATGTATTTTTGGTCAGCTGGAGTCATGTGGCCACTTCTAGTCACAGGGAGGTCTGGGAATCAGACTACTCTAATGGAACATACTATCAGAATTGGAGTTCTGGTGACAAGGACTGAGATATAATCTTGGGGAAGCAACAGGAGTGTCTGCTGCTTGGTATATCCTGCCACCCAATAGACAGTCTCTTGATCGTAAACTCTTACCTTTGTTGACTTAGAAGATGGATAGGCAAGGGCTGAGGAGATGGCTCCATCGATTGGTAAAGTATTTGGCAAGCATGAGCTCAATCCCTTAGAATCTACTTTTTAAAAGTCAGGCATAGTAGTGTTTGCTTGTAATCCCAGTGTTGGGAAAGCAGAGATGGGCAGATCTTTGGGGCTTACTGGTCAGGTAGCCTAGCCTACTTGGAGAGTTCTAGGCCAATGAGGGACCCTGTTTCAAAAACAGGAAGATGGAGAATGGCTCTGGAAGATAGAGGTTGTTCTTTGACCTCCACACGCACTTGCACACACATGCATGCACTTACACACACATGTGTACACAGAAACACAGATGTACACATACATACTCTTTTTAAAAAGAAGTTGATGAACAAAAATTGTCCCAGTAAACATGGTTTCCTGTTGCTTTTCCCTTTTGTTGTCGAGGATGCAAGTTGTCCTGTATTATAATCCCTTGAACACTGAAGCTGTCTTCTTGTTATATGCAGCATCATTGCACTACATGTCTCTGCATGCCAAGAACCAAAATCTGGAGCACTCTAAAACCTAAGTGGCTCTAAGCATTATAACACGATACCATTAAGGGAGACTTGCACACCATGAAATCTTGTTACATGTTAAAAAAACATACATACATAATATAAAATTATCTCCAAGGACTGTGGCTGTGGTTGTGGCTCAGTTGGTAGAACACTTGCCTAGCACTTGCCTGGGATCAGTCTCCAGCACTACATAAACCAGGCGCAGTGGTATAGCCCTATAATTCCAGCACTAGAAGGTGGAGGCAGGAAGATAAAAAAAATTCAAGATTATCCTTGGCTATACAGAAAGTTTGAGGCCAGCCTGGACTACATGAGACCCTAGGTTAAAAAAATTATCTGTGTTTGCACAAAGTACACATTAATTTCATATTTAGACCTGGGTAATACCTCCAAGATATCTTATTATGTATCTGCAAATTGTCTCAGCTAAAGAATGGCCTAAATATGAAACACTGCTGGTCTCAGTCATTTTAGAATAAGGTATACTCAACCTGTATTTGATTTTTCTGCCAGGACTCCAATGTTCACACCTCATCTAGGGCATGCATTTAGCTAAAAGGCCCCTTAGTGCTGCTGGATTGAGAAGAGTTAAAGAACATGGGTGCTTTTTAATCTAGAAAAAGGACACAAGTCTTTGTTTTGTTTTGGGCTACTTGAATATAGAGAGAAGCTCTGTAAATGAGAGATAACCCAGCAGCCTAGGTTGTCTGTATTTCTGGAATTTTCTATGCTCCAGTGAATTAGCTTGATGGTAGTCTTGTGGAAGTGACAAGTGGCATTTACTACTTTATGTTTTTATTTTGTGCATGTGTGTTTATGTGTACTGTGTATTTATGTATGTGTTTGTGTGTGTGTAGGCTGGAGGTCAACCTTGGGTGCTTTCCACCTTTTTTTTTTTTTTTCTAAACCTGGAACTTATCAATTAGACTAGACTAGCTGGCCAGTGAGCTCCAGAGGTCATTCTGTCTCTGCCTCCCCAGTGCTAGGATTATACACATGCCACCATGTTCCGCACTTTATGTGGGTTCTGGGGATCATTAGGACTTTGTCCTTGTCCAGCAGGCTCTTTAATATCTGAGCTATCTCCCCAGCCCATGTTGTCTGCTATAGAGCAGGAAATGGTGGTGCCCATGAGGGTTACACACACCGACCTCCCCATACTTTATTGCTCTTTATTTCCTCTGAAGTCTGAAGGTTTGCTAGCAGTGTCCGAGGAAGTTAGCCCTTTGACCTTTGCAGCTGCCTGTGGCAATCAGAAGGCAGTGTCTCCTATCTCTCCAGCACAGGCTCTGGTGAAGATCCTTGGGTCATTGTTTTCCTTTCTATGACAAGGTAATTCTTGAAACCTAGGAAAGGGTCTGGGCGGCCTGAATTCATTGTTCTCAGCTTTCATTGTACTGGGTTGTCGATTTTTCTTTATAAGTCCATTTTCTTTCTGAGTGTTTGATACTTCACAGAGTGACTGTCAAAATGTTTTCTTTCCCTTGTTAGCTTAGTGTACCTTAGCTAGGGTTGTTTCTGCTAGTGGTAGACTTTTGTTTGATTTGCCAAGCCTCTGATTAAGAGCTAGACCCCTTCCCTCTCACACTTCTCCCCAAAGGAACACTGAGAACTAAATTAGTTTCAAAGAACCTTCTAGACATTTCTCAGAGCTGAAGAAGACAGGCGCCTGCTTCCCAGGCTGGTGGTGGTTTGCCTTCTGACAGAGTGTTGCCATGGCGACAGGGAAAGGATAACTCAGTCTAGTAGAGGACCTGGCTGTCAGGCCCCGGTGCGGTCCCTGGAAACGTCTTATTTCTTACCACAGTTGTCGGGTCAGCTCTGAGAACACAGTGCGTACCCACGTAGAGATGGCCTCGTTGGCCGTGCCACGTCTGCATTGTTACCTCACCTTTCTCTTCCACTGCTGGTTCCAGCAGTTCTCCCTCTCTTCCTCTTCTCTGTTGTTGGCACAATGCAGTGTTGGAGATGAGGAGCTTGCTAGGGTACGCTCAAATACCTATAGACATTATTGATTCGAAGATGCTGGAAATAACAGGATCATTGTTTTAGAGTTGGCTTTCTTTTTCATTTTGGAAATGAGATTAAACTTTGAAATGAGCTGGTCATATGGCATCAGAATGGATCCTTTCCAGCCCTTACAGAATCCTAGAAATGTAATATTTCTCATTTGATATTCATGGCTATTCCTCAAAGGTGGATAATTACTTCTATTTATAATTGAGAAAAATGAGGATCAAGGAGGTTATGCAGCTTTCCTAAGATCACACAGTGTTGTGATTTGAATACAAAATATCCCCTATGGGCTCATGTATTTGGAGACTTGTCCACAGCTGTTTGGGAAGGATTCTTTAGGTGGTAGAGCCTTTGTTGGAGGAGGTCACTGGGGTCACTGGGGTCATTGGGGCCTTGATGTTTGATAGCTTGGCCTTACTTCCTGCCTGCTGTCTGGTCCATGACTACAGATACAACGTGACCAGATAGCTCACACCTCCGCTGTCATGCCTTCACTGCCATGGTGGGCTGTATCCCTTGGAACTGTGAGCCAAAACAAATCCTTCCTTAAACTGCTTCTTGTCAGGGATTTGATCAGGGCAATGAGAAATGTAATCAATACAGGCCATTTTCAAGGCACAAGTGTTACTCAGCCAAGTACCATGGACAGTCCTGACATAATGGCAGACACACCACAAATATGTTACATGAATGAATTCAGTTGCTATTGTGAGACCCTCAGTAAATCCTGATACTGATGTTCTCTAGTAGGAAAGCAGGTGTTTACCTGCAGTGGTTCCCATTTATTGTGCATCTATTTGTAATGCTTAGTCAACACCAATCAACATGTCTGTCACATCCATTCTTCACTAACAGCAGAGAAAAATTTTGATTTGGAATCACAGATTCTGAGCTAGGATTCTTTCTATTAAAGAGGCTGTGCTCCTGGTTGAAATCTAAGCATCCAACTCCAATGAATCATATTAATGGTATTTTTATTGGAGAACTTGATAGAATGGTATAGACATTTATTTACAAAAGTAAATCTGCAAAACTAACCGGGAGTTTGGACAGCAACCGGTGAGGCAGGACTAGAATATTCAGAATCACACTGATGTTGAAGCTGAAGATGCTAAAATACAGCAGAATAACGCAAAGGCTTTAGTGAAAGTAAATGAACCCAAACCAGACCTCAGTGCATCTGTAAAAACTGATCATGGGCCTGAGAGATGGCTCAATGATTGAGAGTGCATACTGCTCTTCCAGAGGACCACAGTTCAGTTTCCAGCACCTACATTGAGTAGTTCCCAAACACTTGTAACTCCAGTGCCAGGAAATATGATGCCCTCTTCTGGCCTCTGTGGTCACTTGCACCTAGATATGCATGGCAACACAGAGACACATAAATACAAATAAAATAAACACTTAAAAACATAAAACACTGATGATGTGATGTGGATTTTCTAACCTGTAAACATTATCATATCACTCATGTGTCTTGTTCTACTAGGAACACAGGTGCAACTTCAAAGTAGAAATCATTTCTTTCTACAGTTTCACACTTCCACAGAACACAGTGTTAATACACTTAAGTTATATTGAAAACACACCATAGATGCACTCATCTGGAGGAAGAGGGGAAGTGTGGTGTATTGATGGTGCTTGGTTAAGAACCACTAGCTGTTCTTCTAGAGTACCTGGGTTAGATTCCTAGCACCCACATGGCAGCTAACAATTCTAGTTCTGGGAGATCTGATGCTCTCTTCTGACCTCCAAGGGCATGCAAAGCATGGGTGCATTTACAAACATGCAGGCAATATACTCATACATGTTAAAAAAAAAACAAAAATAATAAGTAAAAAAAAATTTAAAGAATATCTGCCTGGTTTTAAATCCTGGCTATGTGACCTGGGTTGCACGACTTAACCTCTCTATGTCTCAAGTTTCTTTTCTTTAAAATGGTATGATTAAGAGAACTTATAAGGATCAAATCAGATGATATATGTAAATACACCATGAATGTTCAGTAAGACTCTGTGTGTGTGTGTGTGTGTGTGTGTATTAGTTGCTTTTCTGTTGCTGTGATAAAACACCACGACCAAGGCAACTTATAGAAGAAAGAATTTATTTGAGCTTTTAGTTCCAGAAGGATAAGAGTCCATCATGGTGGGGAGGCACGGCAACAAGCAGCAGGCATGATGGCAGGAGCACAAACCTGAGAGCTCACATCTTCAGTGACAAACACAAAGCACAGAGAGTGAACTAGAAGGGGCTACGAACTCTCAAAGGCCACCTCCAGTGACGCATTTCCTTCAGCGAGGCTACACCTCCTAAAAATTCCATGACCTCTCAAACAGTAACACCCACTGGGGACAGTATTCAAATCATGAGCCTATGAGAGGACATTTCTCATTCAAACCACCTCAGTATTTTTATGTGTGCATGCATGTGGAGGCCGAGGTCAATGCTGGGTGTGGTGGTAGTCTGAATGAGAATGGTTCCCATAAGCTCCAAGTATTGGGACACTTGGTCTTTGTGCTTTTCAGGCAAGCACTTTACCAACTGTGGCATCTCCCTAGTCACTACCCTTCTAGACGTTTTTAGCTGCTGCACATTTTTGATCCATTGCGTCTTCATTACTTTGTTGAATGAAAAACAAGTGAAGGTTTATTCTACCGAACAATTTACTCTCATAAAAGCTACATTTACCTCCATGACCTGTGTAGATTAAGGGACCTTTCAAATTACCCAGATAATTTTGTTTATATGTACCTCATCTCTCTGAACCAATACAAAGTTATACCTAATTTTTGGTCATTCAGCTATGTATGTATCAACACAAAAATATCGATTGATTGCCATGTATGTGGTGGGCTTTGAGGATATGCAAGTGAATAAGGCGTACAAACCCTGATCTCAAGGAGCTTGTTTTGTACTTGCTTTTCTGACAGTCTGTTAGAGAGAGAGAGAGAGAGAGGAGAGAGAGAGAAGTAGAAATGATGGTGAAGCATACCTGTAACCCTAGCACTCAGGATGCAGGAGGATTAAGAGTCCAAGGTCATCCTTGGCTACAGTGAATTTGAGGCTAGCCTGGGCTACATGATATCATGCCTCACAAGAGAAGTTTATATGTTTATATTCAAACTTATCCTTTCTTGAGGTGTAGATTCAGTGGTGGGAGTTCTGAACTGCACTTCTTGTTAGGGACTGTGTCAAAGTATGCCGCCCCAGATTTTGTTTATGTGAGGGTCAAGGCAGAGTGAACACATACATGCTTATAAGGTTATCTGAGCCAAGAATTAAACTTTTCACAATTTTTCCTCCTACTCTTGTGCAATTATCTTGCCCATACCTGGTGTGAAGTCATCTGGTTCTCCACAGAACGGTTTTAGTGAGTCTCTCTAAAGTGTTGATTCTCATTCACAGAAGCTGTCCCTCAGCTCCTTTTGGCTCCGAGCATATTAGTTTGATATGTAGCAGCAAAGCTGAGTAGTTGAAAACAGGGCCATGGAGTCTACTGTCTGGGCTCTTATCTGAGCTTTACTTCATGCTGGCACGAAGCTGGGTTGTACCTTCCATTTCTTTTATTTGGTAAAATAAGGTTGATGAGGTGTTGAGAAGATGGTTCAGTTGCAGACATGAGAATGAGCCCCAGAACCCACATGAGCAGTTCCGCGTGGTGGCACATGCTTGTATTCCCAGCACTGGTGAGACAGGAGGCAAACATGGATCCCTGGAGCTCACTGGCCAGCACTTACCTACGTGGTGAAGTTCCAGGCCAGTGAGAGACCCTGTCTCAGATAAAAGGTGGACTTTGCCTGAGGAACCACACCCAAGGTTGTCCTCTGACCTCCACAGAGACACACAGATGAGTACTCCTATACACAGGAAACCTCTCTCTCTCTCTTGCACACATACACACATGCACACATACAGACAGAGAGGAGGGGGAGGAAGGAAGAGGAATAAGAGGAGAATATGAAAAAAATAATATTGTGTCAGATTGCTGTAAGAACCGTATCAACGAATACAAATGTAATGCCTTTAGAGCAATGTTAGGTATGCAGCCAGCTGTTTCTACTGTCAATATTTAGTACTGTGTACTTAATACAGCAAGTATGACCAGTATAAGCAGATTTGAAAGCAGACAATACCATTTCTTGACTAAAACCCGTTAAAACCTGGTTCTAGCAGAGTGAGCTAAGGCAGAACCCTAGATCAGCCAGGACATTCACAGAGGAAGCAGACTGCCTGCCTGCATCCCTGACAAGTGGGCAGGTGGAGGTCAGTTGAAGAGTGTATGCCTTATGGATAATCGATTGTGCAGCTCTATGTACAGTAACTGGGGATGTGCTGCAAGCTCCTGGAAATAGATTTCCCAACCTTGTTTTCTTTGTTCAGTGAAAGCAGCTTACTATTTTGCCAAAACCTTTCCTGGCCATTCTTTCTTCTCCCAAGAAAGAGAGTGAAAGCAGAGAAGAGGAGGAGGGGAAGGAGGAGGAGGAGGAGGAGGAGGAGGAGGAGGAGGAGGAGGAGGAAGAGGAGGAGCAGGAGGAGGAGGAGGAGGAGGAGAAGGAGGAGAACGAGGAAGAAGTGCTCTCTTTCTCTCACTCTCTCTATCTGCCTGTCTGTCTGTCTGTCTGAGAGAGAGAGAGAGAGAGACAAGAATGGAGGAGAGGAGATTAAATAGATTGAATCTGTGTAGCATTTGGGGGTGCAAATATGTGGTCTGTGTGTGGGTATATGTTAGTGTGTATGTATATACACATAGCAGCCAGTGCTCTTAACTGCTGAGGCATCTCTCTGACCCTCCATCTTATTTTTTTGAGACAGGGTCTTTCACTTAACTTGGAGCTCACTGATTAGTTAGACTGGCTGGTCAGTGAGCCACAGGATCATGCTATCTCTGCCCCCTAGTGCAGGGATAACAAGGCATATACCACCATGCTTGGTTTTATGTGAGTACTCAAGTCTTCATGCTTGTGTGGCAAGGACGTTACTGACAGAGCCATCTCCTCCTTCCCTATGTAGCATATTTCACCTTTGCTTATATTCTGAAGATTCTATGAGATTCAACGAATTGGCCATCACATTTTCCTCTGAGTTGGGCATGCCGTTTGCTTTATATTGAGTATCTAAACCAGTAGATGGAAATGGATCTAAATGACCAAAGTCAGCGGCAGGTGGGACTGCTGCCCAGCATCAGTTCTACATCCTGGGCTCTCGGGAGCAGCAGAGCTGGTTTTCGTGCCACATATGTCTTTGTTTTTATCCCGCTGTGTGTGAGAGAGGGCACATTGACAGGCGGCGTATAAATAGCTAGCCTCCACTTTCATTTTTAGTGGTAAAGATTTTTATTTTTGAAATGGGATTTCTTATTTAATAAGTTATGGGATGTAAATACCACCTTCCAGAAGACAGACTGCATCTCATTCATTGGAAACTCCCAGCAAATTAAATTCTGCATATAATGGAATAAAATCAACCTGCCCGTGAAACAACCTTTAGGCTGCCTTAATGCTCACTGGCTTCTTCTGTTTGTCTCGGTCTCAGTCTTTCTTCCCTCCTTCCCTCCCCTGTCCTTTTCTGTCTTATAAACTGGAATAACATGATTGAAAATGAAAGACAGATTCTCAGGTTTTCTGCTCCTAGGGAAAGGGGGCATCAGTTCAAGCTAGTTCTTCTCTCAAAGGGACTGAGATAATTTACTCTAGAGTCAAATATGAGTGACTATAGCCCATGGTCCACGTGATAACAGTTTCAATGGTAACAGAACAAAGAAAGTCATAAATCAAGATACTTTTCAAACTCATTGATGGAGACATCAGGTAGGATGGTTGTAGCAAAACGGGAAATTTCTGTTGAGAGTTTCAGCTGCTACCTAATGGCATTCTTAGCTTTTGGGTTGGTGGATGCCAGGGGTCTGTTAGGATATTCCAAAAGGATTTACCTAATAGTCACAAAGATGTTAGGCCAGACACAGAGGAGAGCAATTAATACCCATTAATAGAGCTAAAGACAGCCCAAGACAGTTTGGCTCTGAACCTGAAACATACCAAATCTCCACAATCACTGAAGTTTCTCTCAGTCACCTTGCAGCATGTTTAACCTAGGTGTGGCTCTTTCTTCTGGGAACTTCAATTCACTCTTGCCTCTTCACTGAAGTAGCTGACTATAATCTTTAAATTCCCCACCTAGAGAGCCCGAAGACTTCATGAAATGACCCTCTTGTCTCACATAGCATGTGGGGCTCTTTATTTCCCACAGAACACTCTAGAAGGCTGCTTGTGGCTGAGCCCCCTTCACAGGGGTTAATCATCCTGCTGAGTTAAATCTATATGTAAAAGAATCCCAGAGTGAGAGTGAGCTTCAATTTTTTATGAATCAAGCTTTTAGGCGCTGGGAAGAAACGATTAACCCTGCCCTTGTCTAAGTTCCCACTGCCCTAGATCCAGACAGATTGATGGGTGACCTTGGTCCTCTCCTCAGTGCTGCTCCTCCCTACTGGATGACTATTCTCCTGACCTCCCATTCTTGCCATCAGAACATCCAAGGCTTCTTGTCACATCATCCTCCTGGGATCTGCTCCACATAAACTGTAGACAGTACCTGGACATTGTCATGGCCCATCTTGTCTTGTTCCTGCAAACTGTTAATTGCAGGAAAGGGGGCTGTCTGCTTGACCTGTTCCTTTCTTGGTCAGCCTCAGGGGACAGTGTGGTATGTATTTGTTTCTTTATAAGCTGTCAAGTTCTCAGATTCTATGACGGGGTCCTAATAGAATCTTGTGTGTGTGTGTGTGTGTGTGTGTGTGTGTGTATATACGAATGTTATTATTTTTTAAAAAATATTGACTTTAAAAAATTTTTCTTATGTGTATGTGTGTATTGCCTGCATGTATGTAAGTGTACCACTGTCATGCAATGCAATCAGAAGACAGAAGAGGGTGTTGAATCCCCTGCTGGGCTTAGGCCATAGGCCTGGAAGGATGGTTGTTTAGCAAGCTTGTTAACCTGAGTTCCATCCTCAGGTTATATAGGGGGAAAGAGAACCAGCACCACAAAGTTGTCCCCTGGCCTCCACACATAAACTACGATCTCTCTCTCCCTCTCTCTCTCTCTCTCTCTCTCTCTCTCTCTCATAATTTCTTTTTGAAAAGATAGAAACTGAAAATGAAACCAGAAACTACACTGGGGAGCTGCTTTACAAGCATGAGAACCTTTTACAAGCGTGAGGACCTGAGTTAAATCCCTAGAACTCACATTAACAAACAAATAAACAAACAACAACAAGAACAACAACAACAACAAAACAGACGTGGTGGCAGGTTTGTAATCCCAGTGCTAGGGAAGCAAAGATAAGCAGATCCCTAGGGCTCAACGGCCAGCCAGTCTAGCCTAACTGGTGAGCTCCAGGCCCCACTTAGTGACCCTGTCCCAAAAATCAAGGTAGATAATGCCTGAGGGCTGGCAGCTGAAGTTGTCCTCTGGCCTCCACATACATGTTCACACACACACACACACACACACACACACACACACACACACACCTGAACATACATTTTAAAAATTAAAACAAGGGGCTGGGAAGATGGCTCAGTGACAAAGAGCACTAACCTCAACAAGACCCAGGTTCAGTTGTTCAGTTTCCATCACCCACATGGCAGCTAACAACTTCTGTAACCAGTTCTAAGGGATCTGACACTCTCTTCTGGCCTCTTGCAGCATTTCATGACACAGGTGCACTTAGAACATGCAGGCAAAATACTCAGACACATAAATAAAAATAAATACATTAAAAATTATGGCCGGGTGTGATGGCACACACCTTTAATCTGCACACGTGAGGGGCAGAGACAGGTGGATCTCTGTGAGATCAAGGTCAACCTGGTCTCCAAAGTGAGTTCCAGGCCAGTTGTGGCTACACGGTGATCCTGTCTCAAAAAGACAAAAACAAAACAAAAACCTAATTGTGACAATGTTTGTCTAATTCCTTTAAAATATATATGATAGGTATACCTCTGTGTTTATAACCACACTTCCCTCTATAAAGATCTCTCCATCTATCTAAATGACTGTTTCTCATATGCACATTCATAGGCTGTGAAGGCTGCAGGACTGGTTGTCACTTCTGAGCTAAATAGGAGAGTGCAGCAGATGTTCGCAGTGGCATTTGACCAGTGACTGGAGCCTGAATGTCAGCCTAAGGCATCCGATCTTTACTTGGCAGATACCAACCTCTGGGAATGGAAGAGGGCTGTGAGGCCAGCCTGACTTGTGGCAGATCTATCTGAAAGCATTAGATAGCAAGTGGGAGAAACTGGCCCAGAAGAGTGTGACTAGGAAGAGTGACAGCAGATCAGTGACAGGGTCAGGCCAAGCTGGGGGTTCTATGAGTAGGAAGAAGGGCCTGGTGAAAGGCACCAGGGAGGGAGGGCAGCTAAAAATCACAGTGTTAGAGACAAGCTGGTTTGGCCACTGACCACCTCTGACCTTGAATGGAGCCGGTTAACCTTCCATGTCTCTACTAGGTCGGAAAGTGGGAAGCCCAACCTTAAAACTCATAGATGGGTGTAGCTCATCGACAGCTCTTAGCAGAAAGGATGAAAAGCAGTGGGGGTTGAGTCTGGAGGATGAGAAAAGATGAGGGAAGTTTTGTGTCTATTTATCCTGAAAGCTCAAATCCAATAGCTGTTGTCATTAGCACTGTGACCGCGGATTCTTCATCTCCACAGCGATCTGCTGGCTTTGCTTTTCTGGTTCTTGGATTACAAACATACATCACCATGTCCAGCTTTTTAAGTGGGTTGGGGAGGTCCCTCAAACTTACAGGGCAAGTACTTTACTGACTGAGACATCTCCTCAGCCCCCTGACATATTTTTCTTTTGAAGTCTTAAGAAAATGAGTTCTTAATTTCATTACCAGGAAAGCATAACAGCTTTCCAGGCCAGTGTGACCTGTCCAATTCCCTGGATTCTTCTTAGAGCAATACACTAAGATTTTCTGGAAAGACACCAACAGTCTTCATATTCAGGCAGTGAATCTTCTTGGTTCCAGACAAAATTTGCTTTATGGAGATGTTAAGAGGCAGGTAGGAATCTGGCCAGTGTTAACAGGGCTCATATTCAAATTATTCCTAGGCTTATGCCACATCTTACTTTCCTTCCAAGGTGGTGTTTTACTGAGAGATTGTCACTGACAGAGTTGTTTTTCCTGCCACAGGACAGGGACCCCTATGAAGTTGTTTTCTTCCCAAAAGTAAATTAAATATGATTACTGCAGTAATTGAGTTTGAAGTGTGTCCATGTGTCCCATTTGAATGTCTCTTTATCAGCTCTTCACTGGCCTAGGAGGATGTCTCAAGAGACTTCCAGGTCTTTGCCATCATGGGGCTAAACTGAAATGCTACTGGAGAAAGAAATCCCTTCAGCCAGGAGTTCTGGGGGTAGCATTTGGGCCTCTGGTAAAGGAATGATTTCCTTATGTAATGTCATTATAGGGTTCCTTGATGGCTTATAGGATTTTAACCAAGTGGCTGGTCTCTCTTGTGTCTTTGTTGCCTTTGGTGTGGCTTTCCACCTGAGCAGGTGCAGAGGTTGGCACTGGGGTCTATGAGTCAGCCGGAGGTTCAGGTTTTATGTAGTTGGGGTTTTCAACCTGACCTCCCACATAGGTGTGATCCTTTGGTTCAAAGTCAAAGCCAGACCTTGTTACATCCCCCCCTCCCCCGAATTCCCCATCCCCATGTTTTCATTCTGCTCAGGTTTCTTGGGAAGGGAATGCATTCTAGCTGCTTTGTACAGGAGTGGGAGGCATCTTAAGAGTGAGCCTTTGGGACATTTCTGATGGACTAAACCCCAGCTTTGTAGCTGTAGGTCATAACTCCATATGGGGTCATGCAACTGAATATGGGATTCCTGAAAAATGTGGCCACAGTGGGAGTTTTCTGAACATAGCAACAATGAAAAGTCAATTTGAATTCAAACATGTAACAGATTCTAGATGTTTCCGGCAGCGCTCACCTGTGTTGCATCATGAGACCACCGCAGCCATGCTTCTTCTGGACATGGGGCTGTGCTGTGCATGCCAGCTCGCCGCCCAGGGGCAAAGACACTGCCTGAGACCCTTCAGCTCAGATTCTAGACTGCTGCATGTCGTAAATCGATATGTTTTTGCTATACATACAAAAATTCCTGCTGTTACGGAAACATAATGTTTTAATTACGAAAACAAAGACTTCCAATATTTTCCTGCCCACATGCCTCAGCATATAAGTATCAACTAATCTATTTTTGGATTGTATCGTGTTAGACTGTTTGATTTTAAAAGTTGCTGTTTAAGTTGCTGACTTGAGTTTCATTTTTTTAAAAATGTGAAACGAATTTTGGCTTGAGATTAGGACAGAGTTCCCAGCATACATTTCTGAAACGGCCCTAAACATACTTCTGCCATTTTGTATTATATATTTATATGAAATGGCAGCATTGACAATTACAAAATCAAAATATCCACATTAACTCTGGAAAACATTGAAAATGCTCTAAGGTCTGCAATTATGAAATAATCAGTCAACAGTTAATTCTTAATGTAAAAATAGGCAAGCATATCCACTCATTGGTATGCAAATTTGCTCTCGTGTTTAATAAATGGTAAGAATATATGTATGCCAAAGAATCATTTTAAAATTTATTTCTTTATTCTTTATGGTGTATATCAATAAATGTTTGATTTGAGTACCTATTGTCTCAGGCTTCCTAGTGCTGGGATTCCAAATATGAATATTATTCCCATTTTAACTGTACTTTTTCTTTGTTTGGTTTTTTGAGACGGGTTTCCCTGTAGCCCCAGCTGTCCTGGGACTCTGTCTCACAGAGACCCGCCTGCCCCTGCCTCCTGAGTGCTAGGATTAAAGGCATGACCACCATGCCCAGCTTTAATTGCACTTCTTAGCTTCACATTACGTTTATAAGAAATATTAATAGTAATAGTGAATATTCACTGAACATTTTCTCTGTGCAGGACATTCTTCTAAGTGTTTTTAATAAACTAGATCATTTGATTTTAGAAATCCTGTAAGGGCAAATAAAGGAATAGAGAAGTCGCTTGCCTAAAGGTTTTGCAGGATGATTCAATTTGCTGCTGTCACGTGATAATTCATTAGGTGGAAAGCAGGAGACTGCCATCTCTTTCCATTCCTGTTTGTAGGGGAATATAATCAATGGGAAAATATAATCAACACTCCTGCATGTGATGTGGTTAGTACAATGATAATGTCTGCAGGCAAGATTTGCAGTTTCTTTAAAAAAAAAAAAGCCTGCCTCTCAAGTTCTAGTGAGAGAGTGTCCAAATGTTCGGGAAGTGTCTGCCTATGGGACAGTTGAAAGGTCACTATGTGCACCCAGGGTCCAGAGCTCTGTATTGGACTCTGCTATTGACCAGCTCTGTAGCTCTTTGTGTGTGTGTGTGTGTGTGTGTGTGTGTGTGTGTGTGTGCTATGGCATTTGTGTGGAGGTCAGAGGACAACCTTGGGTGTCCATCGTTGCTGTCTACTTTGTTTGAGACAGGCTCTCTTTGTTACTCACTGCTGAATATAGTGGGCTAGCTAGTTTCCTGCTTCCTCCCATCATCGGAGAGGAAATATTTGATACCAGGGTCATACTGTGCTGTCTTTAAACTTTATAAGGTCATGGTTATGTGGCAGTCAGCACTGATCATCAAGGAGGAACATACCAGCACAGGAAAATGCCTTTACTCAGGTCTGACTTGAGATCCTCTCTGGATACCCACAATTAGCACCTGTATCCTTGAGGTTTCATAGCCTGGTCTTACATCCTGACCACTCTGCTTCCTAACTGTAGACAGTGTGACCAGCTGCATCACACTTCTGCTGCCTTTCCCACCGTAATCCACGCCCCTCAATCTGTGAATCTGTGATGCAAAAGAAACTCTTTCTTCCTTAAGTTGCTTTGTGCAGTGTGTGCATACATGTGTGTACAAGCTGGGAGCTGATGTCTAGTATCTTCCTCTATCATGCTCTACCTTATTTTTTGAGACAGATTCTCTCATTGAGCCTGGAACTCACTGACTGGGATAAGCTGGCTGGCCAGCAAACCCCAGGAATTGTTCTGTCCCTACCTCTTCAGAGCTGGGATTACAGAGGCACACCACAGAACCCGGCCTTTTATATGAGCTTATGGCTAGCCAGTCCAGCCAAATTCATGAGCTCTGGATTCAGTGAGGACTGTGTCTCAGAAAATAAGGTAGAAGGTCAGTGAGATGGCTTAGCAGGTGAAGGCACTTGCTACCAAGCCTCATAACCCAAAGTTTGCAGACTTGTTTCATTCTAGGTCAAGGGCGAGGGCAAGGAACATGCTTGCTTTATCTATGAGCCTTATTTCTTGGGTCCTCTTACTTGCACAACAATCACTTTACCAGTAGGGTCATCACCCCAGCACTTAGGTGGCTTTTGTCAGGTATTTTGCAAGAGCTCTGAGAAAATGGATAAATACAATGGGTCTGGGTATTTTATTTTCCAAATAAACTTTGAAGATGGTGTCCTCCCGAAACTTAGGTTGTAGAGGGTGTTTTGCATTCTTGAAAATTACATGGGTGGCAGTAGAGGAGAAATGCAGACCACCAGCAATCTTCCTGAATGTTCTTGGGACATTCATTCTGGGTCCTCGGCCTGGTGGGAACTGTGGACATGCTCCTATAGACATAGTAGTGAGTTTGTGGTTTCTGTTCAAGGCTGACAGCCTTTCCTAACCCAGCCCTCTCTTGGCAACATAATGTATTTATATCTTCCGTTTCAAGGGTTTACATTGCTCTTCAGTTCTGTTCCTGGTAACCATGAAGGCTGGAGAGATGGCTCAGTCTTATAATAAAGTGCTAACTGCATAAGCATGAGGACCTTGGATTCTCAGTATTCACATAAAAAGCTAGGTGTCTATAATTCCAAAGCTGGGGCTTACTAGCCAGTCCAGCCAAATCCATGAGCTCTGGCTTCATTGAGGACTCTGTCTCAGAAAATAAGGTAGAAGGCCAGTGAGATGGCTTAGCAGGTGAAGGCACTTGCTACCAAGCCTCTTAACCCGAAGTTTGCAGACTTGTTTCATCCTAGGGCAAGGGCGAGGGCAAGGAACATGCTTGCTTTATTTATGAGCCTTATTTCTATCAAGCAGTAGCTTGGATGTCCTGGGCAGAAATCATGCACCTCATCTATTCATCTCTTTCTCTGCAACAGGTGCTCTGGGTCTTGAGGGATGGAGTCAGGAGGGAGACTGAAATGTGGTTATAGAAAATCTCGAGGAGGAAGTGGCTGTGCTGGGAGGAGTGAGGTGATGCATACAGGGCGGTGGGAGGAGAGCATTCGCTACCAAGGGAGGAGACAGACCACTGGGAAGGTTTTGCTCAGCAATGGTGGGCAGGACCAATGTCTGAAGCAGGAAGAGAGAGTGGGAGGTGGCTGAGTGTCTGAGGCAAGGCTATTAAAAGCCTGTTAGATGTTTTATAATCTCTTAAAAATACTTTATTTTTAATGACGTGCTTGTGTGTCTATGTGGGGTATGTAAATATGTGCGCATGTGTTCATAGAGGCCAGAAGAAGGCATCAGATCCCTAAAGCTGGAGTTATAGGTGGTTGTGAGCTGCCCAGCATAGGTGCTGGGAACTGAACTTGGGTCCTTTGTAAGAGTAGTATGTGCTCCTAACTGGCCATGTTAAAATCCTGCTTGGAAGGGAGCAATACAGATGGAGTGAAATCTTCCCAGGATTCTCTTGACTTTGTTCTTTTTCTTTTTGCGCGCGTGTGTGTGTGTGTGTGTGTGTGTGTGTGTGTGTGTGGTGTGCAGTGTGTAAACATGCATGTGGAGGCAAGAGGGCAACTTTGGCTGTTGTTCCTTAGGTCCTATCCACATTTATTTGTGCACATGTGTGTGATGATATACCTGCCTGTTTGAATGACGTCAGAATGTTTCCTCAACTGCTTCTTCACCTTAGTTTACTGAGACAGAGCTTTTCATTAAACTTAGAACTTGACATTTCAGTAAGACTGGCTGGCCAGGGGGCCAATTTTTGTCCCCGTAGTGCTTAGGTTACAAGATATGCACTATCATGCCCGGCTGTTTACATGGATGATAGCCAAACTCAGGTCCTCATGCTTGTACAGTGAGCATTTTACCCAATGAGCCGTCTTCCTGGGTATCTACTTTTATTTTTTTTTTCTCTTGGCACTCTCCAAGCAGACTAGGCTGGATGGCTAGTGAGTTACACCCTGCCTTTTTATGTGGGTTCTGGGCATCAAACTCAGGTCCTCACTTACTCCTGCAAGGCAAGCACTTTACTGGCTGAGCTATCACCCCAGATCTTGAGTCTTATCTTGATGTGGATCCAGTGCTCACATTTAGTTTGTGTTTTCCAGAAAATGCTAAGACTTTCTTATTGTTCTTACTTTCTCAAAGTTTCATCACCTAAGTGACAGATGGAAGGGTCTGGAACTTGAAGGTGAGATCTACTTAATGAAAACTTGCCTGCCAGCAAGCAGCTGTGGGTGCCAAGTGCTTTACCACAAGCAACCCTTTAGTATCCAGGGACTGCCCATTCCTGCTTTGAAATTGAGGAACTCACAGTGGGGGTGAGGCATAGCTCAGAGAGCACTTGTCTAGCATGCACAGGCTCTGGGTTCTAACACCAATACCACCGATAAATAAATAAGAAAGAGAAAGAAAGAAAAAACAAGGCTTAATAAGTAAGTTAAACAAATCATCTGGTTTCATTTGGCTCGTGGAGATGGGATGAGAATTCAAACTGGGACCCAGACTCTATGCTATAGGTAACTGGTATGCTCAGAGAAAGTTCTCTGATTTTTGTTACTTTCCTTTTAGAGATAGGGTCTCAGGTATCCCAGGGTGGCCTCAGACTCCCTATGTAGCCCAAGGTTGACTTTGAACTTCTGAACTTCCTGTACACACACACACACACACACACACACACACACACACACACACCACGGTGTATATGTGGAGATCAAAGAACAACATGTAGGAGGTGGTTGGTTCTCTCCACCCTGTGGGTTTAGAGATCACACTCAGGTAATCAGGCTCAGTCCTCTTGAATCCAGAAGTTTCCTCTGCCTCCCATCTTCCTCCTTTCAGGATGGGGGCTGTCTTCCTTACCCCTCCCAAAGGTGTCACCACCAACTCCTTTCCTTGAGTGGCCAGCGCATCTGCTTGAGGGTGACTAGCCTCTTCTTTTTTCCCTCAAAGGATCAGAAGGGAGCAATTACCAGCATAGGGTTCTGATCAGGTTGGGTGGATCTTTGAAATGCGTCTATAGAACTTGGCTTTTTCCCACAGCTTTTGCCCTCTTGGAGGCTGTCAAACCTATTGACCTTGAGGCCCATTATCACCTCCAAAGTTCACACTGGAGAACCTCTCTGTGGAGTTACAAACCACTAAAATCACAAACACATCTCACAGTGTTTTACATAAGTTTACATATTCTGTTGTGCTGCATTCAGAGCCATTCTCAGTGGCATGTGGCTGGCACAGGCTGCAGGTGGGCCATGCCTGCTTTCTACGTCTTCCCATAGCACAACTTCCCTGCTTTCTGAAACAATCATATGTACTAGAAAAATGAATCTCAAGCTGCCATTGAGGCCTTTTCTGTGCTATTTCTTGGTCCCTTCGTCCTCATCTTCCTCCCCTTCCTAGTCCTCTCCCTTCTCCTCCTTCCTCTCTTTCTCCACCTCTCCTTCTCCCTCTCTCTCTTTTCTCCCCTGACCCCCTCCTCAAAGTGATTCTGCTTGAAGTATCTCTTGGAACTTCTAGCTAGGCTTATGGTGCTGTGTCCTCCCCTCGGCTTCTTGGTACTCACAGGAAGGACAGTCTTCTATGGGGTAGGGGAGGGGCTATGATTGATGAACATTTCAAGTAACCCAAGGGCAGGGTAACTGCCTTTTTGCACACAAGCAGATGTGTGTGCACAACTAAAGGAAGAATACCTTCCTCTCCAAATGAGCTCACTGCCTCCCCAAACTGTTATTTTTTTTTTCATCAACTTCATAAAAACCTTCTCCCACAGGGTGGTGAGATAGTTTAATGGGCAAAGTGCTTATCATGCAAGCTTGAGAACCTGAGTTTGGATCTCCCAAACCCACATCAAGCCAGGCACAGTGGCATATACCTGTACTCCCAGCACTCCAACACCAAGTTGGGAGACAGAGACAGGAGAATTCCCAGAGGCTTGCAGGCCTCACAGAAGCACCCTCAAACAAGAAGACACCTTGTCTCAACAAGGTGGGAGACAAGGCCTGACATCTGAGGCTGTCCTCTGACCTCCACATGCCTGTACCTGCATTCACACACAGGAACGTGTACACACAGAGATTTTTAAAAAGAGTAAAGGATGTCCCCAACTCCAAAAGAGGGAGTTGATGAGAGGTAGGGTAGAACATGCAGGCTGCAGGCAGAGTAGGTGGCAGCTGCTTTTACGGAGTTGGAGATATTTGAAAGGCACTAGACTCTCGGCTCTAGGGTGACTGTGAACACTGACATTCAGTTTCTCTCACCACAGTGAGGTGGCGAATCTCAGATATGTTCTGGAAGAGACAGGCATGGGGTGCTTGGGAGGCTTTGCAAAGAAACACTTGGGAAGAAAGTGTGAAAACTGTTTCTATAGTGTATGTCTTCAGTTAATGAAAAAAAAATTAATTGGCTTTCAAAAGGATGACTATTTGAGTTTAGTTTCTGTTCTTGCTCCAAATAGCTACTTTTGCAAATAGAAGCTTAGTTCCTAAAAGATGAGAAGAAGGAAGAAGAAGCGGGAAGGTCAGGGTCAGCCTGGGACGGTGGATCGGGTTGCTGACAGCACCTCACGGACTTCAAGTTTATTTTCTCCTTGCCCCATGTTCCTCTGGCCCAGAAATACTGTCTACCCACCTGGCTCTGTTCTGGCGGCAGCAGCACCTGTGATTGTCAGTGTTCTGTCTTCATTTCAGGATCTTAGAACTGAACTCTTAGGACAGAGTATCAGAAGCTATCTTCTGGTGCCTCCTGGGGAGCTTTGTTAGCCAAGGATGGCCCGAACTGGAGCTGCCATCCTTTTCCTGTTCCATTTTGACTTCCTAACATCTTGGTCTCGGATCTAGTTCTGCATTGATTACCTTTTTTTTCTTCCTTTCCTCTTCCTCCTCCTTCTCTTCTTCTTCCTTTCCCCGTTCCCGCCTCCTCCTTCTTTCTTAGAGATGGGGGTCTCAGGTAGAGAGGCTGGCCTTGATGGGCAAGGTCAAAGGATGACCTTGAACATCTGATCCTCCTGCTCCCGCCTCTCAGGTGCTGGAATAACAGGTCTGTACCACTACACCCAGTTCCTGAGTGCTGGGGATGGAACTCAGGGCGTCCTGTGTACTGCAGAAGCACTCTATCAACTGAGCTATATCCACAGCCCCTCACGTTAACTTCATGTTGTCAAATTGCACAGTAAATGGATGAATGAATTTTATTACATATACAAATCTACATACTTTAGTTTTGTGGGTGATTACCTGACAGGTTTTATTTCATGATTCTGCTGCCAAGAGACACTTTATATCACCTCTTGGTATGTTGTATGAACATGCTTAATTGGGTTTGACGGCTGGGTTTTTGTTCTTAAGCAGTTTTGTAACCTCCCTCATTAAAATCTTATGTATGGTGTTATGTCTCTTAAATTGATGGCTGTGACTTATGGGATTGAGATGACCTAATTAATTTCTACCCCCAATGAATTCATGAATTCAAACTTGCTTCACCTTTGTTTCCTTCACTACCAAAGTGGTTGAGGTGAGACAGCTTGCATTCAGGGTGCCACAAACATGCATCTTCTCAGTTTAAGAAAACTCCCTTATTAACCTGTAATTGGACAGGTATGAAACACTTGGTTTTGTCAATTAGAAAGTCTGAAATTGACATTTTGTGTGTGTGTGTTCATATTTTTATATGCTTGTTTGTGACTGTGTAAACTTATATGGGAGCATGTATGTGGGAGTCAAAGATAACCTCTAGTGTCATTCCTTAGTTGCTGTCACTTTTATTTGGCACAATCTTTCACTTTGGAACTTACCAAGTAGGCTAGGCTGGCTGGCCAGTTGAGCACCAGGGATCCTCCTGTCTCTACCTTTCCAGATGTGGGATTATGATGCTCTCTACCATTCACAACATTTTAAAAGCTGTATTCTGATAATCAATCTCAGGTCCCCCTGCTTAAGAAACAAGCACCTTACTGACTGAACCATCTCCCCAGTCCTAGATTTCTTAAGTCCTAGATCTGAACAAGTGCCCTAGTTGAATAATCAGGTCCTGGTTCATAAAATAATTTATAGTTGTTTCTTGCCATCTTGTTTTTTTGTAAGTTAACACCTTTTGGGTTGCTATCAAATGATTATCTATCTATCTATCTATCTATCTATCTATCTATCTATCATCTATCTATCATCAGCATCATCTATTTTTGAAACAGGGTCTCAGTGGGTAGTCCTGGATAGCTTGGAACTCAGTAATGCAGACGAGGCTGGTTTAGAACTCACAGATGTACACCGCCTCTGTCTCGCACAAACGGGTCTTTCAGGCTGTGTCAGAGAAGAGATCATTCCGCCAGTGTACGGGTCACATTGTTAGCAAGAATTACCTAGGCAGTAAGCAAATTATTTCATATATGACTAATATTTTATATCTTCCAATTTTATGAGTGTGTGCCTTAATCTCCTACAAAGTCACTGACTTTAAAAAAACATCAAATAGGGGCTGGACAGGTGGCTCAGCGATTAAGAGCACTGGCTGTTCTTGCTAAGGACTCAGGTTCGATTCCCAGTATCCACGTGGCAGTAACAACTTTTAACTCCTGTTCAGAGATCCATCACCTTCTTCTGACCTCTACTGGCCTAGCATGATATGGGTGCACTTACATACATGCAGGAAATACACTCATACACATAAAAATAAAAAAAAAAAGAAACATCAAATAATTTCTCTTGTCCTTGTGACTGGGACAGGATACAACTGGATTCTAATCTGGGTGATCCTATCCCAAACCCCTGTATACTCACTGACTCAATGGAGAGCCCCAATGAGGCATGCCTGTTCTCCAACAGCATCTTTGTTAAGGGGTAATAGGGAAAAAAGATTTGGATGTGAGTGTGTGTACATGTTCTGTAAATGCAGATGTCCATGTGCATGTTGTGTGCATGTGGAGACCAGAAGTCAACCTCAGGTATCATTCCTCAGGAGCTGTCCATCTTGTTTTTTGAGTCACGATCTCTCACTGGGATCTGGAGCTCTGTGATTAGGCTAGGCTAACTGGCCAAGGAACCCCAGGGATCTGCCTATTTCTGCCTCCCCAGTGTAGATTACAAGCATGTGCTATTATACCTGACTTAAAAAATATTTTATTTATTATTTTTACTTTATGTATATGAGTGTATTGCCTGCATATGTGTAAGTGCATTGGTGACATGCAGTGCCCAAGGTGGTCAGATTAAGACATCGGATCCCCTGGAACTGGAGTTATGGATGGTGGTTAGCTGCCAAGTAGGTGCTAGGAATCAAACCCTAGCCCTCTGCAAGAGTAGTCAGTGCTCTTAACTGCTGAGTCATCCCCACTCCCTGACTTTTTACATGATCTGGAGGAGATTCGGCTCAGGTAAGTCCTCATGTTTGCAGGGCACATTCTTTCTCACTGGGTCATCTCCCCAGCCCTGTCTTTTTCTTTTTTTTTCTTTCTTGTTTTTAAACCCAAAGAGCTCCTTAGTAGTAGAAACTTCAAATTCTCTTTTTAAAAAACCGTGGACTAATCATCTGGAAAACTTACTAGAGTCAATCACAACTTCAGAGACACACTTGTGGCATGGTCTTAAATCCCAACTACTTTGTAGTATGAAGAAGCAAATGAGTTTATCAAAGCATTCTGTGTTCCACTCTGTGTATGTTTTGATAAACTGGAAAATGTCTGGTAATCCTTGTACTGAAAGCTCTTATCAGAATAGCTACGTCCCCTAGAAAGGACTGAGACTAGGTGGAGGTTTAAGGGGAGGTAGTTACAAGACAGTGGGGCTGATGTAGAAAGGAGAGGTCAGGGCTGGGGAGATAGCTCAGTCAATAAGGACCCAGTTTGATTCTCAGAACCCATGTAAAGAAAGGTGGCATGGTAACGTGCCTGTAATACCAGCACTGAGAGAAAGAGATATGGCCGGCCAGCCTAGTCTACTTGGGGAGCTCCAGGCCAGTGAGAGGCTGTCTCAGAAAACAAGATGGACACACCTGAGGAACTATTGTAAAGAAAGGCATCTAGCTCTAGGTGGAAGCATGCTATGTCCTCTCCTTTAAGAATTAATCCAGGGTTTGGAGGGATGGCTCAGCTGTCAAGAGCACTGGCTGCTCTTGCAGAGGACCCAGCTTCCATAACTCCAGTTCCAGAGGATCAGATGCCCTCTTCTGGCCTCCATGGGTATTTCACACAGAGATATACTTACATGTACACAGGCAAAACAATCATATACGTAAAAATAAATAAATAAATAAAAATTTAAAAACATTTAATTCAGTCTGACAGGTCAATCAGGTGGCAAAGGACCACCTCTCAAGAAGGTGGTTGACCTTAAGCTGTGCTAAAGAGTCAGGCGGAATACTGATGAGATATTATTATTTTTAATGAGATAATGTACTTTTTCCTTTCCATAATTCCTAACCCCTAGCACAGTTCCTATAACATGGACTACACTTGGGTCTGTCCCTCTTCTGATTCTGAGTCTAACTTTAAAGGGCACAAAGACTTCATTTTTTTCCCTTCCTTCCTCCCTCCCTCCGTCCCTTCCTCCCTTCCTTCCTTTCTTCTTTTCTTCCTTTCTGATGCTGGCTAGAGCCTAAATGCACTTGTTTTTGGTGTTTGGGGTTCCCCTACTCTTCCTCTAAAGCTCTCCTCTGAGCCATGTGGCTGTCTGTGCCATGTGGCTATCTTTCAAGCTGCTTAAAACTTTGTTCCTTCCCTTCTTTAGTCTCTTCTTCCAGGTAGCTGCTGAGATTCATGGCTTGCTCACCCTGGAGATTTTCTCTAATAAAATTGTCCTTGAGTAATTGAGTTTGAGTAATTTTCTTATTAATGAGACTAAGAACTCTAAGAGGGGACCCTGATTTCCTCGGTATCATCTGGAAACCACAAAGGGACTCTTCAAAATTTCCAATAATGAGTAAGGAATGGTGACACACACCTTTAATCCCAGCACTCAGGAGGCAGAGGCCAGTAAATTCCTGTGAGATCAAGGCCAGCCTGGTCTACATGGTAAGCTAGGTCCAGCGGGGGCTACAGGGAGACCCTGCCTCAAAAAAATATTGCCACTAATAAGACAAGATTTGAGATTCTCCCCTGGCCTCTATATATATGCACACACACATGCATTCACACACAGATGTGCACTCACGAACACACAAGACCATGTGTAACACACATTCACACACACATACATATAAACACACACAAACAAAGCTGAAGTGGGATGTTATTGTTAGGAAGGCTAATGCCATTCATTCATCTGCTATTTTGCTTGGTTTCTTTCAAGTGCTTTACCAGGTAGAAGTTTCTTCTTTTCATCTCCTGGAAGAATAACAAACCATCCATATCTTTTGATGATTGTATTTGTATTTAAATACTAGATATGGCCGCTGGAGAGATGACTCAGTGGTTAAGAGCACTGACTGCTTTTGCAGAGGACCTGGATTTGAATCCCAGTTTTCACATGGTGGCTAACGACCATCTGTAACTCAAGTTCCAGGTAATCTAACCCCTTCTTCTGACCACTGAGGGCATTGCACGGACATGTGTATACCTACCCACATGTAGGCGCAACAAATAAAATAAAAATAATAAAGTACTGTAAGTACTGGATATAGGGCTTGGGATGTAGCTTAGTTGGTAGAGAGTTTGACTAGCTTGCACGGAGCATTGTATTCCATCCCCAGCACTGCATAAACTAGACGTCGTGGTGCACACCTATAATTCCAGCACCCTGCAAGTAGAGGTAGAAGGATCAGAAGCTCAAGGTTGCCCTCAGCTATACAGTAAATTCAAGGCCAGTCTGGGCCATAGAGTCCTTGCTTCAAAAACAAGCAAACAAACAAGAACTGGATGCACCCACGATGAAGGTTTGTGTCTCTGTGGTGGAGTGGAAGCGAGGTCAGGTTTTGGTGAATAGAGCAGTTTTCTTTATCGTCCTCTCTAAGAACACTGTGACTGTGAGGCTCCACCTGGCTGAGCTGTAAAGAAATTGTTGTTCTATGTGCACTCACATGCATGGCTGCACACCCACCCGCCCACCAGCCATTTATCCAATTAGGCCATGGTGTTTTACACGATCAGAATGACTGAGTCCTGGCCAAGTGTCAGATCCCTGGGATAGGCTGAGAGGAAAGTCAGTGCAGCTGCATGAGGACATTATTTGGGATGAGCATGGTGTTTTTCCTGTTATGGTGTCATGGGAGGTGTTGTCTGATGCCTTTTGCAATTTGCTATCAAATTAATCTTTTCCAAATGACTACAAGCTACATTAAACATGCAAAGTAAAACCGTGATGACAGCACTTTACCATTTCCATGGATAGCAAGCTAGAGTGTAATGGGCTGAAGGGAAGGTCACATGTTCCAGTTCTGGCTCTAGGGAGGCTCTAGTGATGCAGTGAGGGCGTTAGCATAAATAAAGGGTTCTTTTCTTTCCTTGTTGAATATGTCTGGGTGCTTCTGTAATTATTTTTGTTTTTGTTTGAAATGGTCTCATATAGCACAGGATGACCTCCAACTTGCTATATAGCCAAGGATGACCTTGAACTTGTGATTGTAACATTCGAATGTAGACCAGAGTGCTGCCCAGGCCATCAGACCTGCCACAGCCCTTCCCCTCTCTCAGATACCCACAGGCACCTCAAGAGGCATCTGGCTATGGACTCTGGGTGCCGAATCCCTCGCTGGGAAAGTGAGTTTACGTGTGAAAGGAGGTACTGTGGTCACACATCCTGCTCCCCACCCGCTTCCCTGCCTCCTGCCTGGGAATCAGAGAGCCCAGCTGTAGGCTCATGCCCAAACCCTCCTCAGAGACCTCTAAGAAAGACTGCCATGTGGGACCTGATCCCTCTCTTCAGAGCCCCCACCATGCTGTTTGTCCCTGGTGCTAGGGCTTCAGCTCTCCTCAGAACCTCAGCCACATTAGCATCTGTCTGTCCGTCCATTAATAACTCTGCTAATCCATCTCAGCGACCCTCTTATAGCCTCATCCGAGACCTTTCACTAATCTCTTCCCTCTAAACCCCCAGTGCTGGGATTACAGGCCGGCCCCAACACTCCCCACTTACAGAGTGCTGGGGGTGGAGCCCAGGGTTTCCTTCCAACTCTGCCCCTTCTGTTTGGACTTGAAAATACTTGCAGATGCATTAGCTATTGAGAAAGGTGTGACCCCTGCTGGCCTCAAAAACTCTCAGCTTTGTCAGCTTGGAGCCTGTGGAGGGGCTAGGCTATTATCTGTCTCTCCTGCTGGCTCCTTTTTGTGTGGGAGACCTTTGTCTCCTCAAATGAAAACCTTGGCCTTGGAGAGGCATTCGGAGGTGGGTGCAGAGTCCTGCTGGGCCATTTACGCAAGGTTCAGAGTCTTCCTGCCACTTCTCAGAGACTCTTTCATGCTGGAGCTTATTTTGCAAGCTAAAATTAGGCCTGTGTGAGATAAAGTCCTTATAACTGAGGCACATCTTTTTTCCAGAGGTGGTTACAACAGGCCCTATGAGTGGGTCTGGTTTTCTTAATTTAGGGTTTAGTGAGAAATACCACAGTAAAGGCTTTTCTGATGAGTAAAACCACTTTGCAGAATTTCCCAGATAGGTCATAATGTAGGGCCTCGGTTTTAGCATCTTTCTCCCTAATATCTCTGTGAGTTTTCAAAGTCCTTGTGTCTCTCTGGTCTATCCCTGGGATCCCAGTGCCCCATCCACTATCAGACTGGTGATGTACCCTTTTTCCATTTTAAAAATCTTTGTGTATTGTGGGCATAGGTGCTCACATGCCACGTGAGGTGGTCAGAGGACAGCCTTGTGTGTCTGACCTTTCCTTCCACCTTGTTTGATTCAGGGTCTCTCTGTTGCTTGTCGCTGTGAATACAGGATAACTGGGCCATGACCTTGAGGGAATTTTTCTGTCTCTGCCTCCCATCCCATTTCACTGCTCAGTGCTGGAATTGTAGACACGCACTATGGAGTGTGAATCTTTCGTGGGTTCTGGAGATCTGAACTCAGGTCAGCAAGTGCTTTACCCATGGAGCCATCTCCCAAGTCTGTAATGTCCTCTTTCTTCAGGAGCTAGCTCTTGCTCACTGTCTGCAGCCCACTGTCCTGAAACCTCCCCTTGAATGTATGGCATTATTGCTCAGCTTTCTTAGACACATCTCCCAAGTCCTTGACAGGACAGTAGAGTAGAGAGGGGACTCAAGATTAACATATAAAGCAATGGCAAGACTGGAAACCCCAGATCAAGACTGTGTGTAAGAGACAGTGCACAGGTGAGAAAAGCCCATGCTCTAGAAATATGGAAGAAGGTAGGTATTATGTAACTGACTCACTCAGGCTAAGGACTCTTGTGACTGTCTTTAGGGTTTCTAACTTCTCAGAGCTCTCTAGGCTACTCCCATTTATGAGAGTGTCTTCTTCTTCTTCTTCTTCTTCTTCTTCTTCTTCTTCTTCTTCTTCTTCTTCTTCTTCTTTCTTCTTCTTCTTCTTCTTCTTCTTTTTTAAATACACTTCATTTATTATTTTTATTTTTTATGTGTATCAGTATATTGCCTACATGTAGGTAGGTGCACCCATGTGGTACAATACCCTCGGAGGTCAGAAGAGGGCACTGGATCCCTGGAACTGTAGTTCTAGACAGTTGCTAGCGGCCATGTGAGTGCTGGGAATTGAACTTGGGTCCTCTGCAAGAGCAGACAGAATTCTTAACTGCTGAACCATCCCTCCCCTACCTTTCCCTTTCCTAATAAACTGTCACTGACTCTACGGCTTTCCATGTGTCCGTGGTCCAATTTTTGTTCTGGGACACAAGAACCTGGAAATCTCAGGGGATGTCCTCTGGACTCAGATCCACACCTGTGACCCTTCTCATCTTTTCTCCCTGGAAAACTTCCACTTCTCAGGCTCACTTTTGTGTGGATGAGTCCTAGAGTTCGCATGGTCCAGTGATGTTCCTGGAACCCATCTCCTGATAGAAGACTGGTCTTCCCCAAGTGTGCCTCATTACTTTTTGGTGTGTGTCTTGTCTGGCAGGGTCTTGTGTGGCCCAGGTTTTTCTCAAACTCACTTGTAGCCAAGGATCATGAACTTCTGATCCTTCTGCCTCCACCTCCCAAGTTCTGTGATGACAGATTGTACACTACCACATCTAGTTTATGTGATGCTGGGGATTGAACCCAGGACTTTGTACATGCTAAGGAAGCACTCTGCCAAACAAAACATATCCCTAGGCCTCAACTATATTTGAAATTCTGTTTTCTGATCTATCATCTATCTCACCAATTATCTATGTATGTATATATTTATTCAGCATCTATCATTTATTTATCATGTGTGTGTGTATGTATCTATTTATCTAACTAATGTACCTATTTGTCTATATTACTGAACTCTACAGTAGGACTCTGGGTAGCACATCTATCTGTATATTCCCTAGAGCTGTAAATTGGTCTCATTTGTTCAGAGGAGCACTACTGATATTTTGGAATGGATAATTCTTTATTGGTGGGAGTTATCCTGTGTTTTGTAGGACATTCATAGGAGAGCCAGGCTCTATCAGATGACAGTTGTAACCTACCTTCCACACTGTGACAACCACCAATGTATGGGACTTTGCTAGATGTTCCCCTATGCCAGAAGACAGGGCTCTATTTGAAGAACATTGGTTCCTATCTTTCACCTGACATGGCATTTTCTAGACTGAGACCTTCCCCTTTTCTGATTTGATATATATTTCAGATTAGACTATGGAAGCATTCTCTGTGTGTGTGTTTCTCTGGTTGCTAAATCACACATACAGAATGGGAATCCATTCTGGAGGGGAATGGTAGTATTCTGCTTCTGTGCTGCATTCTCTCTCTCTCTCTCTCTCTCTCTCTCTCTCTCTCTCTCTCTCTCTCTCTCTCTCTTTGGTATAATAGTAAGAGTGTCCTGGCAAGAATGAGTCTCTATTTCCTTAGGCCAAACTAAATAGCTCCTTAATTTTCTTTCAGGCTGATTGACTGTGAAGGAACCACAAATTGCTCCAGAGCTAGATAGGGTACAGAAAGCCCCTCTGCCCACTCCAGAGGCATCCCTTGTAGGGCCTGGATGTCTTGGGCATGCCACAACCACGAATGTAGCATGGTTGCACTTCTGGTTCATCATGTATATTTCAGCCTCTAAATGACGTATCAGATCTGCTTAGCAATCTTCTTTATGAGTCCTCTAATCTTTGGAATATTAACTTGTTCAGTCTTCCTTTCAGAGGCCATGATGGGAAACTCATTTCAAATCATTATACACTTAGGGTGTAATAATAAATGGACAGTCTTCTAAGCTCTAATGGCATGGCCTGGTGGAACAGCAGGATGTGTTAGGGAGGGTATGTGACCAAGAATGATGATGGAGGTTTTAAGTTGGACTTTTGGATATATTAATAAGGGGGCCTCAGTCAAGTGGCTTATTTTATTAGACCTCACTGGTTTGTTGTTGTTGTTGTTTTTTCTATTACTCAAAGAGGTTGGACTAAAAACTGAAGAAATAACTTTCTCAGCAAAGTGCTTTTGTGCAACCATAAGGATCTGAGTTTGATCCCCAGCACCCACATAAAGCACAAGCTTGTAATTCCAGTGTCTGGGAGGTAGAGACAGGGAAGGTCCTAGGGCTCACAGGCTAGTCAGCCCAGCAGAATCAGGAGCTCCAAGGCCAATAGCAGGCAGTGTCCTGAGGCGCAAACCCAAGGTTGACCTCTAGCCTCCCCCTGACACATGCACATGTGCCTACACACATGGTCTCCCCCACAAAATTGGTTAGATTAGAACTAGATAGATGATCTCTAAGGACTCTTCCAGCTTTAAATGAAAATGTGTGATTTTAATTAAAGTGATAATGAATTGAGTATTTTAAATATAATTAAAGTTGGAGAGGTAGCTCCTTCTGAGGGAAGGACATAGGAAGGATATTAAATATTATTTTATTCCATCAGGGAAACTTTCAAGCATTGGACGTAATTGATGTTGCCATGGAGAATGTGTGCACAGGAGAGAGAGCTGTGTTTCAGCTCTTTTCCTTGCAGGCTTTTTTTGAGGGGAACAACCTCTCTGGAAACACTGTGAACATCTGGAAGTGAAGTTGAGGCTACCTTGTACTTGTCTCTGAGAATCTAGAGACCTGGGTGTGGGTTCCTTCCGTGCTGTGATGCTGGGCAAGTTCCTTCTTGTCTCAGAGCTCTCATCTTAATGTAGAGAGATGGATAACACAGCAGGCCTGAGATTGCCTGTCTTCAGAAAAGCTTGCTTGCAAGGTTGGCCATCAAGTGGTAATTTGGGAACTTGGCTAGTAAACATCTCTTTTTACTGACAGTGAACTTGTTCCTTTTATTGTTTTGTTTCTGGACAGGGGTCTCATGTCGCTCAGGCTGGACTTTAACTCTTTATGTAGCTGAGGACAACCTTTGACTTTTCATTCTTTGATCTCCATCTTCAGAGTGCTGGGATTATAGTCATGTGCCACCATGCCTGGTTTATGAGTTGCTGGGACATCATGAACTCAAGTCCTCATGCTTGTGCAGCAAGAACTTCACCCGTGGACCCATCTCCATGGCCCCTATGGAAGGATTTTATCCACTAAAACATCTTCCCAGCAAAGCATGTTTTCTTCTTCTTCTTCTTTTTTTTTTTTTTTTTTTTTTGAGACAGGCTTTTCTTGTAGCCACAGGTGGCCTGGATGGCCTGGAACTCGATATATAGACCAGGCTGGCTTCACTGTCACAGAGATCCTTCTGCCTCTGCTTCCTGAAGCTGGAATTAAAGGTGTGGGCCCCATGCCTGGCCCGGGTTTGTTTTCTTGATTGTTGAGTTCTCCTCACTTTAGAATGCACACTAGGTATATGTATTTGTTGACTTGGAAACAAGAATGTTAAGGTTATACAGTTAACTTGCTTCAGATAGAATGGCAACCTTTGACAAAGAAGCCACTTAGTTCTCAATAGAGAAGACAATGTAACCAAGTACAGACTGGAGACTTTCATCTATTGCAGAATATTCCCTGACTATTTTGTCTACCCAGTGACTGTCTAGGATCATGACATTGAAATGATCACTCCTCCTCATTTCCCCTTCCTCCTCCTGTTTTTCCTTTTCTTCTCTTCCTCCTCTTCTTTCTTATCCATCTCTTCCTGTACCTCCTTCTCCTCCTCTCTTCCTTCCTTCTTTTCCTCCACTCTTTCTCCTCCTCCTGTCCAGTGGCAAGGCTAGTGTCTTTATTGTGGTGTGTGGATTTCTGTGCTACTGCGGAAGTATATGCAGATGTTTGCACAGAGTACACAGAGAAGCAAAGTGGGAATGAGAGTGTCCCTTCAACCTTGTACTCGCAATCCTTGGAGGTAATCATCACCCCCACTTTCTTTTGTAACTTCTCTTAAAATTTATCTGCACATATGAATTCATTTCTGTGCACGTTACTCACATATAGGTTTTTAATAACCACTCTATGAATTATCTTGTGTCAGTTACACATTATATTTTCAGCATTACACTTCTGTCTTTTCAAAGAACTTAATGACACTGGATGAATATATGGTAATCTGTTAAGCTACTCCCTTATGGATGAATACCCCTGTGCTTACACTTCCTGTGGCCATACAGCTTTTTTACATGGATTCTAGGGATCAAATTCAGCTCCTCATGCTTGCATGGCAAACCCTTACCAACTGAGCCATCTTTCAACCCTACGTAGTCATCTTGTTAACGTGTTAAGCAGCTTCCCCTTCTCCATCACTAATTTTTATAGTGGCTGAGAATTTTGCTCAAGAGGGACAAAGAATACGGAAGCTATTACAGGTACTGTTGAAGTGAGTCGGAACATAGATTACTACGTTTTCATGAATCCCTCTTATTCCCACCTATTTTGCTGCCCAGGTCCCAGACAGCAAGAGAGGAGAGCCTGCTCCTGATGGTGGATGATGGAAAGATGGCTGTCCAGCGTGGGCTCATTCCCCAGTGAAAGGGAGGGGGAGTTTGTCAGGCATCTGAGTGATAGAGACAGTCTAATTAAACTGGGATTGATTTATTAACAGAGCTCTACTGCTCACATAATTTAACAACTCTGAGGTGTTATGGGGCCTGGGGTTTGCTAAAGAGTGCTAAAGCTCAAGGTAATTATTGCTTGACTTTGGAGAGGATGACAGATGGGTCCTCTTTGTCTCCAAGTCTCACTGGCTTTGTGGGATGCTGTGGAGGGGGCTCCTTGTGTTGATCCTCTGTTGTCTTGCTGGCTTGCTCCCTCCTGAGTTTCTGAGGCCCTTTGTCTCAGCTTTGAAGACCCCTCCCTCCAAGCCATGGCTTACTCAGCTGCAGATCTGCCCTTGGCTCTGCCTTAACAATGGGTCTCTTGGGTCCCCAGCTGCCTTTCTGTTTGAATTTGAGTTTCCAACCAGCATGCTTTTTAGCTTGGTGTGACTTAGTTAAAAGGAATCTGGTCTTTTAACCAGGCCTGTATAAATATTTATTTAAGACTTCTGTTGTGTGCCTGCATCTGGGGGTGTAGCTGTCATTGCCTCCTTTGAATGTAAATGACAGTTTGCATTAGGACAGGCCAACTCTGGGAGGCAGGAGGTCTGTTAGACCAGGAGTAACATTCTGCTGGCATTCTATGGCCTTGCTTGCTGGATCCTCCACTACAGGATCTCATTGAGCCATTAGCACCTGCTCATGTAGGTCATTGGACCCAGAAAGACAGATCTCAGAAACCTAGATGTAATAATGACGTTCACAGCCATGTGTCTTCCTGTCAGCGAAGAGCACCTATGGGCTTGCAGTGTAGCCTACTCCGTGACGCGCATTCAAAATCTCATTTTAGACCTTTGGTTATATTTTTGAGTTGGATAGATTCTTTCCCTAATAAAATAGATTTATTTTTCTGATTGGAATGGTTCCATATGATGACTGTAGAAATGTGGAAAACAAAGAACTAGAAAGGAAAACCCTCAAATATTTCTTTCCTTCAAAAGTTAACAACAACAGACCAAAGAAACTATTCTACCCAACTCCACCTCTGAACCAGTGAGTTAACTGACAGGGGCTACTTACAGGAACAGGAATGACTCAGAGGCCTCTGCTTCACTAAAGAGCTCATCTCAGCATGGGGAACAACAGCATCCTTGGAGTCTATTCCCTTACTCCAGGCTTATAGGAAACATTGGCCTTTGGCATGACAGTGGCTTTTGATTGTGTTCAGCCATGCACGCATGGAGCTCCAGGGACCCTTCCTGCATCTTCTTTCCTTTTCATGGTCATCTTGTGCCGGGATCACCGGCAGGTAGGGCGGTGGAGAAGCTGGTCCAGCCGGCCTCCTCCAGGGGCTAAGCGGGATGGTGAGTGTCACGACCGGACCCTCTCCATTCCCGAGAAAAAAATCACACCGAGTCGGAAGTTTGTCCAAGCAGGATCTCGTTTATTGAAGGTTACAGAATAACTTATATAGGGTAGGGGCGGGGCTAAAAGGGAGTGAAGGACCAATTGATCTTTGTCCCGTAAACTGCAGCCAGGCAAAGTCCATGTTGATAGGCCGTCAGACTCGGGTGAGGCTCTGACAGCTGCATCCCAAACGGTTGGTGATGGTTGCGATCATCTCGCGTCGGCGTGCAGCTCCCGGTGGATCGTGTGCGGACACCCGATCAGTGTAGCCCAGGCTGGCCTCGAACTCCAGATCCTCCTGCCTCTGCCTCCTTCAGCAAGTCCAACCGGTGTGCGCCACCAGCACCAGCCCCCGGCAGCCTGCGAGAGGCCCGGAGCAGGGCTGGCTGGCGTCCTGTCCTGCCTGGGGCTGCCGAGCCACGCCACAGCCTGCGTGCTGGACAGCACCGCCATTTTTGCCTGGGGGCCGCGCCGCACCACAGGCTCGTCAGTGGTGGCCCAGGAGGGGGTGATCGTCGGGAGCGGCGGCCCAGGAGGGGGCGATCGTCGGGAGCGGCGGCCCGGGAGGGGGCGATCGTCGGGGTGGCGGCCCAGGAGGGGGTGATCGTCGGGGGCCCAGGAGGGGGTGATCGCCGGGAGCGGCGGCCCGGGAGGGGGCGATCGTCGGGGTCGGCGGCCCGGGAGGGGGCGATGGTTGGCGGCGCCTGCTGCGCCACCAACCCCCAAAGTGTTAGCTGCAGCGGGTGCAGTCGGCCCCATGGGGAACCACAACCCTGCCCTAAAAGGGCGGGCCCGAGCCGCAGCGGAGCTGGAGGCCCAACAATCTTGGATCAAGCTTGCTCTTCTCTAAACACAATTCATTCTTTAGCATGAAGGAGGTTGGAAATACCTCAGTGAAAACCCTTTCATTTGGTGGATGGAGAGGTGGTTCCAGGCAGTAAAGTACTTACTACACAAGTGGGACTTGAATTTGGTCCCCATAACCTACGTTAAAAAGTCAAGCATGATGCTACACACTTGTAATCCCATTGCTTGAGAGGCAGAGGCAGGCAGATCTCTGGGTTCACTGGCCAGTTACCATAGCCTACTTGGCAAGCTCCAGACCAGTGAGAGACCCTGTCTCAAAAAATAAGGTGGACAGTGGCTGAAGAATGACATTTGAAATTGACCTCTGGCCTCCACACACATGGCATATGTAGATTTGCATGTGCACATACATATGTACCCACATCCATGTGTGCCCATACCCCCATGCATGTACCTGTATATATATACATGTTCATGTACATACACGTGCATACGCACATACTCCCCCCCCAAAAAAACCCCTTAGCTTACTCTTTTTCTACATGGGTACAGGATCTAACTGCACCCATCTGACTCCTTCTGTTGAATGAATACCCCAGAATCAGGCTGTATTGTGATGTGTTATGGGTCAAAGAAAATGAACTTATTACTTGACACTCTTAAATTCCTCAGAGACCACCGAGTTCTTCCACGTGTTCTTGGGCTAATGACTGTTAACAGTTATTTACTGGCAAGAGCCAGAGAGCTGATCACAGTGGGAAGCTTTCAGAGCTCCTGACTGTGTGGAGAGCCCTTCAGAGGGCTCACAACTCCCCATGCAATTTTGGTGTTTCTCTTTTTTTTTTTTTGCATATTATTCAGGAAATTAGAGGAAGGCAATTTGTAAGCAAATGATACATCTCTGTGAAGGACTCTGACTTTGCCAGGACCCCTCTGGCTCACATTGCCCTGGTGTACCAGAGATGGAACGGTATTAATAGTCCAGATGTGCTCTCAGTTATCCATCCACTGAGCACGTTTAATCCCTCATAAGAGCAGGACTTAGCAGCATAGTTCTGAGAATGAAATCATGACGTTAGATTCCCATGGAATCAGAGAAGCCCACTGCTAGTGTCTGCTTCCTTGTGTGTGCACAGGAGTATAGATACACATGTGTATAAGTGTATGTGAGCATACATATACATGCATGTGAATATACACACTATACACATGTATATATGTATATATGAGTACATGTGTATAGGCCAGAGAACAACCCTTGGTGTTGTTCAAAAGATACAGTTTACCTTGTTCTTTTAAACAGTATTTATTTTACTTTTATTTTTGTGCATATCAGTGTGTGTGAATATGTGTGTGTGTGACTGTGTCTGTATGCTTACATGTATGCAGGTGCCCACAAGGCATCAGATTCTCTGGATCTGGAGTTACAGGAGGTTGAGAGCTGCCTTACATAGGTGTTTGGAACTGAACTCAGATCCCCTGCAAGAATTGTAAGTGCTCTCAACATCTGAGTCATTTCTCCAGTCTCCTCATCTTGTTTTCTGAGACAAAGTCTCTTACTGGCCTGGAGGTTGCCAAGTCGGCCTGTCTGGTATGGCAGTGAGTCCCAGGAATCTGTCTGTCTCCACTTTGCAAGTGATGGGATTACAAGTTCATCCCCAAACTCATCTTTCTTATATGGGTGCTTGGGATGGAAGTCAAGTTTTCATGCTTGTGTGGCAAGCACTTAATTCACTAGGCTATCTCTCTAGCCTGTAGTCCTTGTTTAATTCCAGATCCTTGAGATGAGGATCCTTAAATTTCTCACTGTAATCTTTCTTTGAAATCTGTGGCTGTCCATGTAAAGACATGGTGTCACCAAATAACTCATATGCAGACATTTTGAAGTCTGTCAAACAGGTGGCCTTCTGTGAGGAGCATGTGTCTTCTAACCATGCCTGTGCATGGTACTGAGGCCAGAGAGAGCAGGTGGATTCAGAGGAAAGCCAGACCTGTAATCCCAGACCTGTAATCCTAGCTACTGGTAAGCTGGGGCAGGAGGATTCTCCTTCTAGCTTTGCTTTGAAAGTTTAGTTCCTATTTCTCTGCTTTTAGTTTCTAAATTCTCAAAGACTTAGAAACCATGTAACTGACGACTGCTTAAGCAGGGTTTTTTTTTTTTTTTTTTCTGTCTGAAGTTGGTCCTCAAATGCTTTGGAACACACTGGGAGGGGAAGTTGTTGCAGATGGAATTCAGAAATATTTTCCTTTTTTTAATTCTTAGATTTTTACAAGGACATTGTTTTCAAATGTTATTCTCTTGGAACTTTCCCCTGATGTTTAAAAGGGTGTATCAAATGTACTGAACTCACAAATGAAAGATGTGACCCACGAGACTGTCAAATCTGAGTGTTGTTTTCTTTCTTTTTTAGCTGTCTCCGTCATGAGGTACAGCGCCTCTGCCTTTGGGTTTGCAGTAAGTAATCTGAAATGTACTAACTTCCTGAAATTCTGCCCATTTCTCTAGCTCTTGAACCTTACCCGGATGCATCAAATACAAGAGTGCTTAGCAGATGTGAGCTTAGTATGAAAAACATGTCTTTTGTGAGAACAGCTTCTATACAAACTACAATTCAGGAGAATTAAATGGTATCAAGATTGAACATTTCCCAAATACACATTCTATGTTTTATGAAGTGGTTGTTAGAAAGGGTGAATTGGGAGGTTTAGTTCTTTGTTCCCTTCTGGGTTATATGTAGGCTTGGTACACACTGGGGTGATGCATATACTGGTGTAGACAGAAACACTGGGGACTGAGATCAGTGTTGCTCAGATTAGAAGTCAGTCTATAGCCTGATTAAGAGGAGCTGGGTCCTGCCTACCTCCTTGTGGGAGTGGGTCAGAGAAAGCAGGCCAGGTATGTTGGAGAATTGAGAGACGTTTCTTCACGGCTTTTCAAGGGAGGGCCAGTGCTTATGTTTCAGGTGAGAATCAAGGTCCAGTGTGATGAACAAGAGCGCTCCTTCCCATGTCCTTGCTGCATAAACATGGGGTGTCTCATAACCAAAGACCTGAGCTGGGTCCCAAACCCACTTCTGCCTTTTGTCATAAGAACTTAATGTTTTGAGAGTGTTGTGTGTTCTTTTAGAGCCTTATGAAAGATATGGATTGTCCAGAAAATTATGCATGAATACACTGGTACCCAGGCACACAATACACACATAACCAGAAATAATCGTGATATATACACATGCCCAGAAACACTCCTCTTTCCATTTCCATCTCCCCACTCTCTTTCTCTGCCTCAAAATCAAAATTTTGTGGACATTCTAGAGCCCTTGGGTAACCCTTCATGTGGTCCCTGGGCCCAGATAGACTAATCCTATTGAGAGTGAGTAGACCCCTTGCCCTAAATCTTCTACTTACTATGTACAGAAAAATGCTGAAATTCTCTGGAAGCAGAGAATTTCTCAGGAGCCACACAGCTACTAGGCCAGCACACTGCCCGGTGTTTGGCTATGAGGTTCATAGTGGCCATGAGAAGCAGAAATGTCTGTGCTCTGAGATGCTCATTCAGATATTCTGGTCCATGGGGTAGTTTGCCCTGCATGTTCTTAGTCATACCCCACGAACTCTGGAGAGCCACTAATGTCCTGTCTCTTCCTCCTAGTTTGATGCCATCCTGGATGTGCTGTCATCGGCCATCGTCTTGTGGCGCTACAGCAATGCAGCTGCTGTGCATTCTGCCCACAGAGAGTACATGTAAGTGGACTCTGCCTTCTTGCGGACTACAGGAGTCATAAACTTAGACTGTGCAATCTCCTTCAGCACAAATCCCCTTACAGCCTTTGTCCCAGTGTTGAGAAGAGGGCCCAAGATGCCTTTGATGCCAGCTGGTGTACTGTCAGCCATGGCATGGGTTCCTCCTGTGATAGTCACATTGATGTGATGAGCTTTTGTTTTTCTCTAGGATCTCTGCTCTGGAGTCTAGAGTGAATATCTGCATGTTTGTCCTTTCCATCCACTTCCCACCTGTCTATCTGTTCATTCTTTCAGCCATTCATCAGTCATCCATTCACTCACCTACCCCTCATTCTTCCATCTATCAAAGCATCCCCTCACCTGTCTACCCACTCATATACCCATCTACCTACCCCCTCTGCCATCCATCCATCCATCCATCCATCCATCCATCCATCCAGGCACCCCCCTCATCATCCATCCACTTATCCATACATACACCCATCTCTTCTGCCATTCCTTCACCCATCCACCCACAATCTCCCTACCCACTTATCTACTTTCCCTTCCTCTCTCCCTCTGTGCTTCCATTTTCTCCCAGGACCTTGTATATGCTAGGCAAGTACTTACTATTAAGCTGTACCGCGCAACCCCTAGAGTCTGATTTGTTGCTTGTGACAACTGCTACTCATGGTGAGACTACCCTTGCCTCATTTCTTCATTTGGAAAAACAGGAAAAACAACAATTCCTCCTTCACAGGATTTTCATGATGAACACACACACATTTGTGTATATATGTGATTGTGTATATGTATGTATGTGTATTTGTGTGTATCAGATCATGCAGAGTTTTACCTGGTCTCTTTAGCTTTTGGGTGGTTGAACACCAGTGATCAAATATTCCTTTCTGTGGTTCTGGTGGTATCAGAGGTATCAGGTATTGAATGAATGGTATGTCAGTCTGCACTCAGCATACAAAGGCTGAGATAGCTCTTTGGTGTCAGGAGATTCAGGAAGTAAGTAGAGTTGGAAAAATAGCTCAGTGTTTAAGAGTGTACTACTCTTGCAGAGGACCTGAGTTTTGTTCCCAGCACCCACGCCAGGCAGACCACTTATAACTCCAGTTCCAGGGGATCTGACTCCCTCTCCTGGCCTTCTTGGATAATTACACTCATATTCACATACCCACACACAGACACACAGACACATACACAGACATTAAAAACAATAAAATAAACCTTAAAAAAGAAGATTAAAAAGAGAAAAGAAGTCAGATGTGATGGCACATGCCTTCAATCCCAGTATTTGGGAGGCAGAGTCAGGCAGGTCTATACAGCTATTTGAGGCTATAGGAAGACCCTGTGCCCCACCCACAAAAATGCCAAAATTCCTCAATTATCTCTCTGTTTTAATTAAATTAACTCATAAATAAATAAACTTATTTATTATTGGTCTTTTTGAGAGATAGTCTCCCTGTAGCCCCAGCGGGCCTGAAGCAAGTTTGCTATGTAGACCATGCTGGCCTCAGTTTCACAGAGATCCTCCTGCCTGTGCCTCCCAAGTGCTGGGATTAAAGGTGTGTACCACAACTGGCTCATAACAAATATGAAGTATCAAATTTTTGATATCAAAGATTTATCATTTTGAATAAAACTAATTTAAAATATAAGTTAATCTTATGATAAAAAGTTTAAGAAAAGGGGACTGGAGAGATGGCTCAGTGGTTAAGAGCACTGGTTGCTCTTGCAGAGGACCTGGGTTTGGTTCCCAGAACCCACGTGATGGCTAACAACTATTCTAAGTCCAGTTTCAGGGGATTTAAGGGTATCACACATGGAAGAAATACAACTTATACACATGAAATAAAAGTAATAAGATTTTTTTTTAATTTTAAGAAAAAATGAATAGTAGAAAATTAATGTAAAATTTCAAATGATGGTTCTGTAACTATAAAGGAGGCATTAATGTATCTACCCAACTTATTATGCAGAGATTTGAGGACTTCATGAAACAGTGGAGACGGCAGTCTAGAGAGATGCACTAACTCATGGCAGGAGTTAGCCACCATCTTCTTAGAACACCATGCAACCCTTCATTCTTCAGTTGTACCACCCAGTTAGCTATCAGCGCAATATTTTAGCTTGATATGGGATTTGCCCAAGCTGAGATGTAAGTATAAAATACATACCAGACTCCAAAGAGTTAGAAGAAGAATGTCTAAGTTTCACTAATTTTTAAAAAGTATTGGAGACTAGAAAGATAGCTTAGTCAGTATGAGGGCCTGAGTTCAATCTCTAGAACCACATTTAAAAAAATCTGGGTGTCATAGCACACGCTTGTAATCCCTGCTGATAAGGAAGATTCTTGGGGCTTACTGACTTGGTGAATTCCAGGCCAGTGAGAGTGTGTGGATGGTACCTGAGGAATGACACCCAAGGCTGTCCTTTGCCCTTCACGCACGTACTCACATTTGTATGTGTATCTGCACACAATCACACATACACACAGTCACACAAATAGTGATTACATGCTGATACCAGAATATTTTGCATATAGTAGACTAAACCATTAAAACTAATTTTTCTTGCTTTTATTTTAAATATGATTTCTAGACGTTTAAAATTGTGTATGGGCCTTGCATTTGAATTCTCTACCCAGGAAGACTAAGAGAATGCTCTTTGCCCTGCCTTTTCTTTCTTATTTTAGAGTTAATATTCAAAAATTTGATCTATAACTCCAGAAGGAATTGAGTTCTCTCTTCCAATTTGCTTTTTTTAAAAAAAAAAAAAATCTTATGTTCTTTCTCCTAAAATGTTTTCTGTACGTACTTAGTTACAAAGTCAGAAATCATTTGTAGCTTTTCTATGGTGTTGGGATCTTTGAACATTTACCACGTGGCCTGGAGGTTTTCAGAGACCAATACCAATGATGAGCAAAGTCCTTGATTTCAATGTTGTTTTCTTTTCTTTTCTTTTCTTTCTTTTCTTTTCTTTTCTTTTCTTTTCTTTTCTTTTCTTTGTGAGTGCATGTGTGTATGTTCTGTGTGAATCCAAGTAGGCTAGGCTGGCTGTCCAGTGAGCCCCAAGGATCTGCCTGCCTCCACCTTCCCAGTGCCTGGACTACAGGTGTGTACCATCGTGTCTGCTTTTTTAAATGGGATCTGAGGGACAAACTCAGTCCTCATGCTTTCATGGCAAACATGTTACTGACTGAGCTATCTCATCAGTACTGGTTTCACTGTTTTTAATGATCCTCAAAAAAGAACATTAAATACTGTGTATCTGTTATTCACAGTGCAAAGACACAGATGATGCTTTGGTGATTGCTGAGTGGTTGTTCACTGGATAATTCTCGAAGAAATTAGAATCTAAGGATTAAACAATACTCATAATCCTCTAGGTTCCTGGCTTTAGTTAACATTTTAATCTCTGGTTAAAAATTCATGAGATCACTGCCAGCTGAGAATATATTTGCATACTAATGAGCATAAACAAGCAATGAGAGATACAGTTAGAAAAATCATTGGTTTTCAGTTTGTTTCTGGAGAATATATCGGAGTGAGTTGTGAAATATCCAACTGGCTTTTATAAAAGTTCAGACCTCCTGATTCTCTGATTTGGAACCGCAGCTTCAGAGTGAATCTCGAGTTTGAAACTGCCAGCGTAAAGAAGGTAGATGTGGACTTGGCCATACCGAGACTGTAGTGTAAGGGTGTGTGTGATGCTCAGAGGGAGAAAGGCATGGCTTCTGTCCCACTGCAGTGTGTGGCCTCCAGAGTTTTGTTTTGTTTTGTTGCATTTTTTAATTTTGACAATACTTACAGGGCTTAAAAATTGATCATTTTTTGGTATATGTGTATGCTCATGTGTGTGAAGTTTCATATCCATGTATACACATGTGTGTGGAGGCTAGAGGATTACGTAGAATGTTGTTCCTTAGGAGTCATCCACCTTGCTATTTTTAGACAATGATCCTCACTTGCCTGGAACTCCCCAAGTAGGCTAGATTGTCTGGGCATTGAATCCCAGGGATCTTCCTGTCTCTTTCTCTCCAGAACTGGGATTACAGGCATGTGCCACCATACCTAGCTTTTTTTTCTAAATGTAGGTTCTTCAAATTGAACTCTAGTCCTTATGCTTGTACAACAAGCACTTTACTGAGCTATCTATCTCCCCATCCCTCAAACTGACTGTTTTTACATGAGCATAGTTCAATGGATATTAAGTATAAATATATTACTGTTGGGAAACAGACAACCAAAACCGTTCAGCATGCAAAGCTGTACTTGATCTTAGCCAAAAGCTAAGATGCAATTCATCTTGCAAAACATAAACTCTATACCCGCTGAATAAGTCTCCATTTTCCTCTCCCCCAGCTCATGGTAATAACTTGCCTACTTTCTATTTCTATTTCTTTGATTATATTAGGTCACTCATAGATGGAATCAGATAGTATGAGCTTTCCCTGGAAAGATAAAGAAATGTTTATTTACCTGATATAGGGCATCAACAATAGGCCAAAGAAGTGATTCCATTCAAGTGGAGCTTAATGAACCTATGAATTTAATTGGGGCTACTTATAGGAGCATGGGCAACTTATGGGTGGCCAAACCACTGGGATGGTTACTGTTGTCAACTTGGCAACATCTAGAATCACCAAGGAGATGAACCTCTGGGCATGTCTGTGCAAGAGTTTCCAGGTCAAGTTAACTGAAGTGGTAAGATTCACCCTAGATGTGAGTGGCACCAACCTATAGTCTTGGGTACCAGACTGAATTAAAAAGGAAAAAGCAAGCTGAGCGCCAGCATTCGTCTCTCTCTGCTTCTGACTGCAGCTGCCTCACACTCCTGCTGCCCTGACTTCCCTACCATGATGGACTGTGCCCTCAAACTAGTCAAAATAAACCTTCCTTCCTTAAGTTGCTTTTGTCTGCCACAGCAATTAGGAAAGCAATTAATAAACCATCAAAGAAAAGTCGCTCTGTCCCCTACCAATAGCTAACATTTATATATCCCTGGGGAAGAGCCCCATGAACCTTTCTCTCCTCCATGAATGAACATTAATGGGCCCAGTAATATACAGGTCTCCCATACACAATCACAGCTGCTGACAGTTCAAGAGGGCAGCAGCCATGACATGCCTGTAGGACAGAGTTCCAGAGCATAGAGTTCTTGTCATTGGCCTCACTTAGCACACTGTCCTGAGGCTTGTAGAACATGAGTTTCCTTCATTATAAAGGCTGAATAATGTTCAATGGTGAGTATACCCCACATCTAACCTTTGAGGGGCATTTCCATTATCTCTATGCTTTTGCATTCAGGATTCACTCTGCTGTGAGTGAGTGTGCCTATGTGGCTCTCAGAACCTGCTTCCAGTTCTTTTGGCTCTACACTCTTTATTTCTCTTACATTCTTTTTTTAAATTGAGTTGTGTATTTATATAGAACATCTCAATGAGTCTTAATCATCCATATCTCCCCCTTGCCTACCATAGCCGCCCAACCGGAATCCATACATTCTTGCATCACTGTTAAGGTTTTTTGTGTCAAGTTACTTCCTCAGGGCAGGTTCATCCACTGATGAACCTAGTCAGCCTATCTGGAGCCCCCCTCGCTTTAGGAAGATTAACTCTTCCTTGCCCAACAGTAATCAGTTGCCAATATTTCTTCAGCAAAGGTTGGTGTCTGCTGCCCATTTCCCCAGTTCCATGCTGGGTTTTTGTCTGCTTGAGTTTGCATTGGTCTTGAGCATGCTGAAACGATTGCTATAGGTTCATATGAGCAGGATCCCAGGAGCTTGTAGGATTCTATTTCCATATAGTCACGCCCTTCCTCACTGACTCTTACAATCTTAGTGGTCTCTGAGCCCTGGGTGAGTGAAACTTAATGTAAGAGTCCTGTCCAGGGAATAAGTCTCTGCAGATTCCTTATCTCCATTCTTTGGCCATTTGTGACCCTTTGTGTTATTCTGTTGCATGAAGGAACTTCATTAATGAGAGTTGAGATTCATTAGTGTCCTTTTTACCCCTTGTTCCATGTTGTGTGAATTTTGGGGTAGAAGTTGCATTGTAGATGTGCTACTTAGGCATAGGAAATTTATGGACAATGTCTGAGTGTGACCAGTTGTAGTACTCTGTGGTAGTCTTTGTCTGGTGCAACAGAAGTTTCTTTGATGATTGATGACTGGGATACTTGACTGTATATATAAGGATACATATTTTGCACTTAGTAAGAAGTTGGATTAGACTAGGGATGTGACAGCTTTAGAGATTTCTCTAACATCTATGACCTCTCCAGCCATGTGTATTTGGCTATGAATACAGTACCACACATGAGTTTGCCCCCACTGAGTGGGCTCTAAGACCAATAGGAAGCAGTTGATTGTCCCCAAGATAAAAGTGCCCCTAATACATCAGTATTGAATGACGTGCCAGTTATTGTTGTGCTTACTTGGTCATGAAGCTGATGTTGGGCCATCAATTGATGATCTATCTGACTTGGCTGCATAGTGCTCTCCAGAGCTGAGTGCTAGTCTTCAGGAGAAGTGGCTTCCAGGTCACTTCCAGCTTCATTTCTCCAAATTTGATCTTTTTCAACAATAGGATCTTATCTTCAAGTTGTGGGAGGCAATCAAGAGCTGTGGCAATAGCCTATGTAATTTTGGGAGTCTCTTGGACTACCCTGGCCACCAAATCAAAGGAAGGTTTCTCCTGTCTGGCACCATTTCTTGTTATGTAGCCTTCAGCTATGCACATGAACTCTAGGATATTGTATGTGGAATTTGTGATTAAATTGTTAGACTAATAAGATTCCCTCTGGTGTTTAACACTAGCTAGGCATTATCTATCTCCACCCCCCATCATCTCCCTGTCTTTCCCTTCATGCCTTCCCCATTTAAAATGTTCCCATTTTCCCCTTGATAATCCCAGTCTCCTGTGGCCCCACCTCTCTCTTGAGCTCCTTTGTTCCCCTATCCCCATAGTTCCTTGTGTAACCCTCCCTTCTCCCCTCCCATTTAAATACCCCCTTTTATCTATTTCTCCCTTAGTAACAACTGTCTCCCTCTTCTTCTCTCTCAGGTTCTTTCTTTCCCTTTACCTCCCTGGTTCCTTTTCATTCTCCTGGTTACATCAGGATACATACTCAAATGAGGATTTGGTGCTGGGATCCACAAATGAGGGAGAACATTGTTTGTTTTTCTGAGTCTGTGTTACTTCACTTAGCATAACAGTTTCTAGTTCTAACCATTTACCCACAAATGTCATGATTTCACCTTTTTTTACCACTGAGTAGAACTCCATTGTGTAAATGTACCATATTTTCCTTATCCACTGAGGAACATCAGCTAAGGAACACTTAGTTTGCTTCCATCTCTTAGCTATTGTGAAAAGAGCAGCAACAAACATGGATGTACAAGTATTTCTGTAATAGGATGAATCCTCTGGGTATATGCCAAGGAGTGGTATAAACAGGTCAAATGATAGATTCATTTTATTTTTTAAAGAGTTCTCTTCACTGCTTTTCATAGGGGTTGTACAAGTTTACAATCACACCAGCAATGAATGAACATTCCTCTTTCCCCACATCTTCTCCAGCATTTGGTATCGTTTATTCTCTTGGTCTTAGCAAGTGTGACTGGGATAAGATGAAATCTTAAAGTGGTTTTAATTTGCATTTCCCTAATTATTAATGATGTTGAACACTTTTAAAGATATTTCTTAGCCATCTTTATTTCTTCTTTTGAGAACTCTTTGCTGAGATCCTTAGTTCATCTTTTAATTGGGTCACTTGTTTTCTTGATTCTTTGTTTTTTGTGTTCTTTTTATATATTCTGGATATTAAACCTCTGTCAGATGTGTTGCTGGTGAAGATTTTCTCCTACTCTATGGGTTTTCTCTTCACTTTCTTGGTTGTTTCTTTTACTGTATAGAAGCTTTTTAGTTTAATGAGGTCCCACTTGTTGATTTTGACCTTAATTCCTGAGCAACTTGTGTATGATTTAGAAAGTTCTTTCCTGCATCTATATCTTGTAGGTTACTGCCAATACTTTTTTCCAGCAGTTTCAGAGTTTCAGGTTTCACACGAGGTCCTTGATCCATTTGGAGGTGACTTTTGTGCAAGGTGAAAATTATAAGGGTCTAGTTTCATTCTTTTACAAGTGGTGATCCAGTTTTGCCAGCACCATTTGCTGAAGATGTTATCTTTCCTCCACTGAATGTTCTTGGGTCCTTTGTCAAATATCAGGTGGCTGAAATTACATGTACTCATTTTTGAGTCTTCGATTATATTTCATTGGTTGAATGTTCTACTTTTGTGTCAGTACCATGCTATTTTTTATGACCATAGCTCTGTAATATAGTTTGAAATCTGGTAAAGTAATCCCCTCTGCATTGCTCTTTGTGCTATCTGAGGTCTTTTGGCTTCCATATGAATTTTAGGATGGTGTTTTCTAATTCTGTGAGGACTGTCAGGGGGACTTTGACTGGGATTCCATTGAATCTATATATTGCTTTTGATAGGATGGTCATTTTTCACAATATTAATTCTTCCAATTCATGAGTATAGGAAGTCCTTCCATCTTCTGGTGTCCTCATCAATTTCTTTCTTTAAAGATCTAAAATTTTCATTGTAGAGATCTTTAATGTCTTTGGCCAGGTTTATTTAGAGATATTTTGTGTTTTGAGGCTATTGTGAATGGGAGGATCTTCTTATACTCTTTCTCTAACTGTTTGTTATTGGAAAGGCTATTGATTGTTGTAGGTTAATTTTGTAACCTGACGCTTTACTGAAAGTGTTCATCATTTCTTGATGTTTTCTCGTGGAGTTTTTGGCATCTCTTAGGTAGAATATGTCCTTTGCAAAAGGAGATAATTTGACCTCTTCTTTTCCAATGAGTACTCCTTTAACTTCCTTCTCTTGTCTTATTGCTCTAGCAAGAGTTTCAAGCATGATATTAAAAAGTGGACAGCCTTGTCTGTTTCCTGATTTTAATGGGAATGCTTCTAGTTTTTCTTCATTTAGAATGATGTTAGCTGTGGGTTTTTGTATACAGCTTTAATTATGTTAAGGTATGTTCCTTCCAGTCCAATGTCCTCTAGGTCTTTTAGCATAAATGCATGTTGAATTTTGTTAAAGGCCTTTTCTGCATCTATTTAGATGACGGTATCATTTTTGTCTTTTAGTCCATTTTGTGCTTTATGACATTTATTGACTTACATATATTGAACCACCCTGCGTCTGTGGGATAAAGCCGACTTGATCATAGTGGATGATCTTTTTGAGGTATGTATGCCATCACATGTGATTTGCAAGTATTTTGTTGAGAATTTCTGCATCTATATTCATCAAGGATATGGGTCTATTGTTTTCTTTTTTGATTGTATCTTCACCTGGTTTGGGTATTAGAGTGATGCTGGCTTAATAGAAGGAATTTGGGAGTTCTCCCTCTGTTTCCATCTTTTTGAGTAATTTAAGTAGTATTGAATATAGATTTTCTTTTTCTGGTAGAATTCTACTGTGAGTCCATCTGGGCTTTTTTTAGTCAGAAGGTTTTATGTTAGTGTTTCAATTTCCTTATCTGTATGGGTCTGTTTAAGCTGTTGATCTCTTCTTAGTTTGGGTTTGGTGATTCCCATGATTTTAGATATACATCAGTTTCTTGAAGTGTTTCAAATTTAAAGTATATAGGTTTTTAAACTATTCCTTTATCATTTTATGGATCTTTTTTGCTGTCTGTTGTGATGCTTCCTCTTTCATCTCTGATTTTGTGGATTTGGAGTTGCTCTTTCTTTTGATTAACTGGATAAAGGGTCTGTCTATCTTGTTGTCTTTCCAAAGAACCAGCTCTTGGATGCATTGATTCTTTGTATTGTTCTCTTTGTTTCTGTTTCATCTCTGATTTTTGTTATTTCTGCTTGTCTCCTGGGTTTGGGTTTCATTTGTTGTTGACTTTCAAGATTCTTGAGTTGAAATGCTAAATCATTTATTTGTGCTCTTTCTGATATTTTAGAGCTATAAACTTCTTTTAGGACTGCTTTTAAAGTGTCCCAGAGGTTTTGTTTGTATTTTATTATCTCTTTCATTTAATTCCAGGAATACTTTTATTTCTTTCTTAATTTCTCCTTTGACCCATTAATCTTTCAGGAGTGTGTTGTTTAGTCTCTATGATTTCATGATGTTACTAGGACTTCTGGTGTTGATTTTAAGCTTTAAAATTGTGGTCTGATAGAAAGTTTGGAATTATTTCATTTTTTTTGTATTTTTTGGGTTGGTTTTTGTGCCTCATTATGTGGCTGATTTTGGAGAATATTCCATGGGGTGCTGAATAGAATGTGTACTCTTTGGTGCTTGAGTGGAATATTTGATAGATGTCTGTTAGCTCCATTTGGTGTATTGTTTAATTCAGATGTCCCCCCATTTATCCTGTTTATTTATGTCCAGTTGACTTGTCTAATGGAGACAGTGGATATTGAAGTCCCCTACTAGTAGTGAGTTGAGATTAATCTGTATCTTAAAGTCCTATAGTGCTGGTTCTATGAAGTTGGGTGCACCAGAGTTTGGTGCATATATATTCATGATTGTAATATCTTCTTGGTTAATTGTTCTTTGGATCAGAATGAAGTGACCCTCTTTATCTTTTCTGATTAGTTTTAGTTTGAAGTCTATTTTCTCAGATATTAGAATGGCAACTCCTGTTTGTTTCTTAGTGTCCTTTGTTGAAATTTTTTTTTTCCATCCTTTCGCCTTAAGGTAATACCTGTCATTGAAGTTGAGATGGGATTCTTGCAGACAACAAAAAGATGGATTTTGTTTCTTGATCCATTCAACTAGCCTGTGTCTTTTGACTGGGGAGTTCAATCCATTGATATTTACAGTTATTACTGAAAGCTATGTATTTGTTCCTGTCATTTTAATTTTTGTTTGCATCTTGGTCTAACTTTGTGGTTCCCTGGTTACACCTTCCTTTAGTTTCTTTCTGTTGCCCCTTGGGTATAGTCATTCCTTTCTTCAGTTCTTTGTATTGCTTCAAGTATTCTCTGAAGGAGTGGTTACTGGACATGAATTCTTTCAGCCTATTCATGTTGTGGAAGAGTTTTCTTTCCCCTTCAACTATAATAGATGTTTTTGATGGGCAAAATATGCTAGATTGGCAGCTATGGTCATGTAGAACTGGGTATACTTGGTCCAGGCTCTTCTGGATTTCATAGTTTGTATTGAAAAATCAACTGTAATTCTGATGGGTTTTCCTTTATATGTGATTTGTTATTTTTCTTTCGCAACTTTCAGTATTCTGTCTTTGTTCTGTACACTTAGTGTTTTTACTATGATATGCCATGGGAGTTTCTTTTCTGTTTTCATGTTCTGTGTGCTTCTTGTATTTTTGTCAGCATAGCTTTTCTTAATTTTGGGAAACTTTCTTCTTCAGTCTGGTTGAAGATCTGGTCAATACCTTTATCCTGAGATTCTTCACCTTCCTCTATGCCTATGATGCATAAATTTGGTCTTTTCACGGTGTTCCACATTTCCTGCATATTCCATTCCTATGTTTAAATTTTTTTTTCATAATCTTTGTTTGAACGTTCCCTCAGAGGCACAGGTTAGGTGAGATCAGATGCTCTCAGGCTCTCTCTTAAGGTCTGGGCCCCTCTAGCCAGCAGGCCCAGCACAATTTGGGAAGATTGCTAGGCAGACGCTGAATTCAGGCTTTCTCAGGCAGTCTACAAAGTCTGGGTCCCAACTAAAGGACACAGAAACCTAGCACTGCAGCAATGGGAGGGGCTGCAGAGGCACCAATGTAGGGGGATGGACATGGTGTGATTTGGAGAGCTGACAGGCAGGTGGAGGTAAGAGGGGAGTCTAGAGCTTTGGGGGACTGAAAGTGTGCCTGTGCCCAGGACTAGAAGGGGAATGGGATATGGAGTTGAGGAGTTTGGTGTTGCTGCAGTAGGGCAGTGGAGACACAGTGGGCAGGATCAGATTTACCAGGGAAGAAAGCCGGTTTCCAGAATCTAAGGCAACTTGGGGGTGGGCACTGCCAGGGTAGAAGGCTGGTATCAGGAATGCAAAGGCAAGGTGGGTTGGGGGCAGCCTGTGAAAGCTCTAACAAATTCGACTGAAAAATTGAGCTGATTTGAGAACAGGGGATTGGATTGCAGTGAATGGGTCTGGAATATGAGCATAGTCCAGGGAGCTAGGGTACTAAGATCAGGAGCAGGCCTGTGCCCAAGGGTAGAGTGAGAACAGGATATGGGGTTGGGGAGAATGGAGTTGCTCAGGTGGGAGGGGAGTAGAAAGGCAGTCAGTGGAATCAGACTTACCAGGGAAGAAGGCTGGGCATAGAAATCCAAGGCAGCTTGGGGGGAGGACAGCCAGGGTAGCTGATGAGTCGAGGGCAGGCAGAGGGCAGTTGGGGCTGGGGACAGCCTGTGAAGAGTCTAACAAGATACACTGAAAAACTAAGCTGGTTTGAGTATGGAATTCAGGACCCAGTGGGTGGGTCTGGACTAAGGGAGTAGTCTAGAGATCTGGGGTGCTAAGAGCAAGAGTGGGCCTGTGGCCAAGGCTAGAAGAAGACCACGATATGGGATGGGAGGATCTACGTTCTTAAAAAATATTTCTTAAGAAAATTTCATACAGTTTTCATAGCAGTTGCACTGTTTTATAAGCCCACTAACTAGCTATTTTACAAAGCTCCCAATTTAGTTAGTTATTTTAGAAATGATTATTTATCTATTTTTAATTATGTGTATATTATATGTCTATGTGTAAGTATGTGTATGTGAGTGCAGGAGCTCATAGAAGCCAGAAAAGGGTGTCATATCCACCGGAGCTGGAAACCCAGCAGGCAGTTGTGACGCACCCAGCGTGGTTGCTGGAATTGAACTCATGTCCTCTGCAAGAGTACCTGTATTTAACCACTGAGCCATCTCTGCAGCCCCTGTTATGTGAATAATAGACGTGGAGAAGGTAGATATAGTTGGTAGGGTTTCCTAGAAGAACAGAACTTATGGAATGAACATATATTATAAAAGGGGATTCACTAGACTAGCTTACATGTTAAGAGCCAGATAATCTAACAATGGCTAGCTGCACGCTGGAGAGGCTAAAAACTCAGTAACAGCTCAGTCTATGAAGCAGTCCCAATCTGGTGCTAAAGATCTAGAAGATTCTTAGGCACTAGTCTTCAGTCCACAATGGAAAACCAAGGACACTGGAGTCTGATGCTAAGAGTGGTGGTGGTGGTGATGGCAGTGGCAGCAGCAGCAGCAGCAGCATAGAGGGCCACACTCAGTAACAGCAAGTGAAGACTTCAGAAGGCAGGCAGGCCTCCCGACTTTTCCCTCAGACCTCCTTCTATCGGGGCTGCTTCTGGAAGACGCTGCCCATTCTGAGGGAGGGTTTTTCTCCCCTTAGTTAAGCCTTCTTGGAAACACCCTCATAGACTCACCCAGAGGCATTTTTCTTATTTGATTCCAGGTCTCATTAAGTTGACAGTCAAAATTAATCATCAGAGTGAACCTTCAGGTTTATCTATAGTTGAGGTTTTCAACATGTGCTACAATAGGAAGAGGCAAAATCAAGTCTGTTTGTAAGGGATGGATTCTTTGAATAGACTTGAATATCTATCTTAATCCCATTCCTGTTGCTCTGATCAAATACCTCCACAAAGCAACTTAGGGAGAAAGGGGGTTATTTGGCTTACAATTCCAGGTTATAGTCCCTCATATCAGGGAACGTCACAGTGGCAGGAGCTTGAAGCAGCTGGTCACATCACAACCACAGTCAAGAGCAGAGACCAATGAATGCAAGTATGCTAACTGCTCTGCTAGCTTTCTTTACTCTGAGTTTAGGAGCCCCTGCCTAGGTGTGGTGCCACCCACAGTATGCAGGGTCTTCTCGTATCAATTAACAGTCAAGACAATCCTTCACAGACAGACCCACAGGCCAACTTGGTCTGGGCAATCTCTCAGTGAGGGTCTCTTTCCAGGTGATTTTGGGTGTTTTCAAGTTGAGAGAATTAATCATCACAGTAGCCGAACTGGGTTAGGAGGGGTGAAAAACAATGTCAAGGTTAATTAATAGTCAACATAGATTAGAAGTCTTGGTGGGTCAAAACTGTTGGTATGAAATCTATTTATTGGTTTGTTGGCTTATTTATTTTTTGTTCTCTCTGTACCTCAGCTGGCCTGGAAATTACTATGTAGACTAAACTGGCCTTGATATCACAGAGATCTGCCTGCCTCTGTTTCCTGAGTGCTGGTATTAAAGGGATATACCACCACATCCTGGCTTGGAATGAAATGCTAAGAATCAAATTTCTTTGATGTTTTTTTGTGTTGGCATAGATTTGGGCTAGCTGAGTTAGGGTAGAGATAAAAGGTCAAGGATTTGTATGCTTCCAGGTGCTGGTTAGAAAACTCCATCCAGGAATGAAGTTACCAACAGTGTTTGTAGAATTTAGGGAGGACATGAAGGTAAGGAAGTGGCCCATTGTGAACAAACGGTTTACTGCTGCCATCAGTGAAAAAAGGAAAGGGTCTCAGAAGTTAGAGAGTGCTGAAAACAGGAAGGTTTGATAGATGGGGAGAAGACTCAGTTAGGAAATACCCACTGTGCAAGTGTGGGGATCTGAGTTTGGAACTCCAGCACCCACGGAAAAATCCAGGTGAAGTGTGTCTGTAACCCTAGCACTGCGTTGGGCAGAGACGATGGATATTTGGAGCTCATAACCAGTCTAGGCAATTGGTGAGCTCCAGGTTCAGTGAGTGACCCTGTCTCAAAAAACCAGGTGAACAGCAATAGAGGAAGAAATTCAGTGTCAATCTCTGGCCTCCACACCCACCCTCTCACACACACACACACACACACACACACACACACACACACACACCACATAAAATAAAGCACAGACAGTATATAAAAGAAATAAGAGGAGGGAGGTATGCAGGCGGTAGAGTCTGATGGCACCGGGCACTGTGGAGGGAGGAGGCTGGAGAAGGAATCTGAGAGTGGGCCCGAGGGATGGAACTCAGCTGGTAGGATGCTTCTGTGGTGTGCACGAAGTCCTGGGCTCAGTCACAGTACTGCATAAGCTGGGCATGTTGGTGTACCCTGTAATCCTAGTACTCAGGACATAGAGATAGGAAGATAAGCATTTCAAGACCGTGCTTACCTACACATCAACTCGGGTCAGCCTGGCCTATGTGAGCCCCTATGTCAAAAGGAAGAAATGGGAGGAGGGAAACTGCAGCTTCCTGGAGGGACAGGCAGCTTTTCATTCTGACAAGAAGATGGCGGGAAGGCTAGGGATGTAGCCCAGATAGCTGAGTGCCCGCCTGGCACTCAAGAGGCCTGTGTTCCACACTTAACATTGCAAAGCTGGGTATGCTGGCACATACCTGTAATCCTAGCACTTGAGAGATGGAGGCAAGAGGATTAAGAGCTCGAGGACATCCTCTACTGAATAGGGACTTGGAGACTACTCTGGGCTGTATGAAACTGGTCTCAAAAAAAGGAAAAAGGGGGACTGGAGAAATGGCTCAGCAGTTACAAGCGTTGGCTGCTCTTACCGAGGACCCAGGTTCGGTTTCGAGCACCCACGTGGTCACTGACAACCATTTCATAACTCCAGTTCCAGGGGATCTGATGCCCTCTTCTCCTCTGCCAGTACTGCACAGCTTGGGTGCACCTACCTTCATGCAATACACTCAAACACATAAAATATAATAAAAATAATAGTTTTTTAAAAAAGAAAAATAGTTAAAGGAACAATCAGAAAGGAGTTTGAGAATGTCACGTAGGGGGATAGACAGACAGTTCAGGGGATGGAGACTCATGATGCAGGGGGTGAACAGAGGAGCTCATGGAGAAGGCTGGTAAGGTTGGTCTGGTGCCAGGGGATCACTACAAAGCCTCTCAAAAGAGCCAAGTGCTTATTAGTACACTTGTATTGTGAGCTCCAAGCTTTGGTTAGTCAAGAAAGCATGGTGTACCAGAGTGTGTGCAGTTTTTCTTGTTTGTTTTATAAAGTTTACATTCATGCATGCTTGTTTAAACATATAAAAGACCTGTGCAAGGACACAAAAGGAACCAGCAATAGGATTGTCTCCCCCTCCAAGAGAGGGGCTGGGGCTAGGCAAAGGGGCAAGATGATTCTTTCTATCCTTCCTGGTGTACCCAATCTGCGGCTCTGCAGGCTTTGAGCAATCCAAGAATGCTATGAATGTGGCCCAACACAAAAGCGCACCCTTACTTAAAACATGAGGTTTTTGGTGATTTGTTTTGTTACTTTGTTGAGCAGTGTTTGGTCAACAATTTTTAAATTTATATTTATTATTGTGTGTATATTGTGTGTGTGTATGAGTGGTGTGTGCATGTGTCATGGTGTGTGTGTGTGTGTGTGTGTGTGTGTGTGTGTATGTCAGAGGACAATTCTATGGAGTTGACCCTTTCCTAGATTTATGTGGGTTCCAGGGAGTGAACTGGGGCCGTCAGGCTGCACAGCATGTACTTTTACTCATGGAGCCATCTCTCAGCCCATTCTTTCATTTAATGTGGCCTACAGAGACCCAAAGGTTGGACACCTGTCCCCGTTAGTCTTGTCAATTTGACACAGCTAGAGTCATCTGAGAGGAGAAGCATCAATTAGAAATTGCCTAGGTCAGGTTGGTCTGTGGGACATGACTTTGAGGGATTGTTTGATTATTAGCTGATTTAGGAGTACCTAGTCCACCATGGGCAGCACCATTCCTCAGGCGGGTAGTCTTTAGCTAAATAAAAAAAGGCTAGATAAGCATGAGCAAGTGAGTAAGCTAGAGAGTAAGCCAGCAACTGGTGTTCCTCTGTGGTTCCTGCCTTCAGGCTCCTACCTTGAGGGCCCGCCCTGACTTCCCTCAATGATGGATTGTGATCTGGAAGTCTAAGTCAAATAAAAACTTTCTTCCCCAAGCTGCTTTTGCTCATGGTGTTTTAGACTAGAACAGCGCCCCTGCATGTTTAGGCCATTGCAATCCAGAAGACTCTTCTGTGATAGAGCAAGATGTAGGAAGCTGAGAATGAATCTCTGCCTTGGAGTGGTTGTTTAGCGTGTGTTAGGCCCCAGTACTGTTCCCAGCATCTAAAACAAACAAATACGCATCAAAGTGCAGATTTCCAAGTGAGAGGATGGCACGGAAGGAGGCAGGGAGGTGATGCTGTGAGGTGTGGGGAGAAATGGATGTACCATGTGGGAACTGGCAAGGCTGAATGACACGGGAATTTCACTCCTGTCTTGGCCATTTTCAGCCCTGTGCACTTGTAAGGCCACAGGGAAGGACAGCGCCCCCTGCTGTCAGTGGCAGGACCATCGGGACATTTGCCATAGAAGGCAGAACCTGGCAGTCTTTGGGAAGCCTCTGACATTTCACATAGATCGCTGCACAGGTGGGCACATGCAGACTCCCCAGGCCCAGCTGTCTCTCTGGGCCACCCGGCAGCTCTTTGAGAGTGGAAGGTGGAGGCAGATGGGAGCTATTGCTCACTTTTACAGGCTTTTCCTTCTGCAGCTGAGTCAGCAATGCAGGCTAAGATGTTCTCTTGTTCCAAACGTTCCCGCAGATGGCAGATGCTCAGGGCATATCAGAAAGTGAACCTGAGAATTCTGGAGTGGGTTTTCTTAAAGGTGCATAAGTTCTTCATGTGGACGTCAGGTGAAATGCATGGGGCATGCTGGTTTGCACCTAGGGAACCCACGTTGCACTCTTTTCCAATTTGCTGAGCAAAGGACTTGGCTTAAGAACTCCTAGTCGACAGGATGGCTCTGATGGTGCCTGACCTTTTATGTATGTTTGTCATGTTTGGAAACAATTCCACAGACTAAAAAAGGAACTGATTCAGGGCTGGTGAGAAGACTCAGCAGGTAAAAGTGTTTGCTGCCAAGCCTACCAACCTGAGTTTAATCCCCAGGACGTACATGGAGGAAAGAGAGAAGAAGTTCCCTCAAGTTGTCCTCTGACCTCCACATGAGTACCATGGAACACGCACACCCCTCCCAACAATAAAATAGATGAAATAAAAATTGTTTTCAAAAAAGAAAAGTGAAAGATCCTATGGACAGAAAATAGATGGTTGATCTGGGTTCTAGTTTGGAGTGCCCACAAAGGCATGCATTACATACCAAGATCATTAAAAACAGCCTGCAGCTTCCCCAGCTTCTCATGCGGTGTTTGATCTGGCTCTAAGTCAAAGGCTCTGGGGAAGCAAATCCCATTTACTCCACACTTTTCTAGTGCCCTTCACTTTCTAAAACCCTCGAATGTGTTTTATCTCAAGAGTAGAACCTGAGCTGGAAGAATAAATAACTTCCCAGGTGCCTTCAATGACTGCTGGGCTCTGAGGAGAAGGATGAGCCTTTTGGGATAATCTGAGCTCACCTTCCTTGAATAATGGGCTCTGGCCTTCCTGAAGACGGAAGGGAATGATCTCTGCTTTCAAAAGTCTTTCAGGTGTTAAAGGATACAGGAACCCTGACGGGACACAGGCATGGTGCTGAGTGCAGTGTGTATTAGAAGGAGTACCTTCTTGATCCCTGTGTATCACTGCACTGTGCCCTTTGAAAAGACACATGAAACAAGACAGAGTGGCATTCACCTGTAATCTCAGCATTTGGGAAGTAGAGGCAGGAGGATCAGAAATTCAAGTCATCCTTGACTATGTAGTGATTTCAAGGTCAGCCTGGGCTACATGAGACCTTGTTTCAAACAAACCAAACCAGGACTATAGAAGAGGTTGTTCCTAGCTTTAAATGAATATTAAAAACTTCTCCCTTTCCATGCCTTTCTTAGAGTGACAGAATAGTCAAAGTTGATGTGTATCTGTTTTCCTGTTGTTTTTGTTGCTGTAGAGGGATAGTTTAGCTTGGATGACGTCATCTACCAGCACGTCTTCTTTGGAATCTTCAGTCAAGAAATGCTTTTGCTATTTTTATTTTTATTTTTTTGAGACAGGATCTCTTGTAGCCCAGGCTGGCCTCAGATTCACTATGTAGCCAAGGATGATCTTGAATGTATGATCCTCCTGCTTCCATCTCCAAAATGCTGGGATTACAGGCATGTACTGCTATGTCCAGTTTATACAGTGCTGGGGATCAAACCCACGGATTCAAGCATGCTCGGCACTCTACTAACTGAGCCACATCCCCACCCCTAAGAGATGCATTTTCTAACACTGGACTCTGTTGTGTACTCATCACTGAGTTGAGTGTCTGTACCAGGTACTTCATGACGTACTTGGAGGGAACAAGACCAACTTGCTCTTGGCTCCCATGAACTTAATAGAAGGTAGAGCAGTGCAGTAACCACAGAGGTAATGAGCGTCTAGAGACAGCACTCCGGGGCTGGTGACAGGCTGCTTGAGGAGGGCTTCTGTGAAGCTGGGCGTCAAGGGAGGTCACTCATGGGAGGGGTGATACTTGAGCTGAGGCTGAAGTTGATTCAAAGAAGCCTGGAGATAGAGCGGTGCATCCTGCTGGGTGGGTTCATTACTCAAAGGGTGGGCCTGGTTCTGTGTGGACTTTCCTTTGACAGCCTTATCTATGACACTTAGCAAAGCAACTGCCTCCAGGCCTGCAGAGTGTTCACCACACCTGAGGGGGACCAACTTGCGGGGAAGGGGGCGGGCACCAGAGAACGTTTGAGAATCAGAAAAAAAATATGTTCCTGGGACGTGAGGGGCCTAGCGGCCCTGCAGGTGTGGCCTTGGGACCCTTGGGAGGAAATTTTGATTATAGGAGAAATGGAAAGCCATGAGTGAGTTATTAAGCCTTGGGGCGAAGTGCTCTGGTTTAATTAATGTGAGCCCAGCTGGTTTGTTATCAAAGAAAGAAATCAAACACACTTGTGAATTTGGGAGACTCTGTATTGTTTCTTTAAAAAAACCCAATATCTTTCATTCATGTCCTCAGTTATGAGTGTGGGGTAGTTGCATAGAGCAGCTCCCTTTACAAGCTTTCAGATTTTAAAGTGAGAGTATTCTTTCTTTTGTGATCACCTTCGTCCTTTCCACCCTCCTCTGTGAATGACAGTCACAATGAGGACTGGTTTGTGAGCTTACAAAGTATTTTCTCTCTAATAAAATAGAACAGACACGTGTCTGCTCTCCACACACACATATTCACGTGTGATGAGGTGTGGAAGTAGAAAACGGGCCTTTCTATAAATAATGTTCTGTAACCCTCTTCTTAATTCAAAACCAAGGACATTTTCCAAACCTCTTGCCCACATCACCAACTTGTTCTTTTAATGTCTTCATAGAGTTCCGTTGTTGCTGTACTGTTATTTAGCAGTCTATCAGGAGATTAAATTGCTTCAGCTTTGGTTGTTTTAAGTGGTGATACTTTTTATTGCTTGGGCATGGATTCTATATTAGAGATGTGGGATGTAGTTTTCTTAATAAGAGATAATGAAGGGCTGGAGGGATGACTCTGTTGGTACTGTCTGCTGTGCAAGCACGAGGACTGAATTTGCCTCTCAAACCCACTTTGAACCAGTCAGCTGTAGTAGGATGTGTGTAATCCCAGCGCTGGGAAGGCGGAGACAGGAGGATCCCTGAGGTGTGGTGAGCAGCCAGAGTGGCCTCGCTTACCTGGTGAGTTCCAGGTCAGTGAGCGACTCTGGCTGAAAACACAAGCAAGGTGAGGACTAGAGAGGGTGCTCAATGGTTAGAGCACACACTACTCTTTCAGGGAACCCAAGTTTGCTTCCCAGCACCCACACAAAACAGCTCACAACTGCCTATAATTCCACCTCCAGGATATCCAGTGCTCTCTTCCAGTCTTTGACAATGCTCCACTCACATGCACACTCCCCCAACCCCACATATACATGAAATATTTTATTAAAAAAAAAAAAACCCAAGATGGATAGTTCCTGAGGAATGACACCTGAGTTGTCCTCTGGCCTCAGCACATATTCAGACACACATGTACATACACGGACACATTCAGAAGAGGCAATTAAACCATTAATTTTAAAATCCATTACTGTGTCCTAGCCCAGTCTGTACACTGGGTAAGAAGGAAAGCTGTTTTCTTGGCAAGGGTGCAAAATAGTCCATCAGTCCCCAGGTATGGTAGGGCCATTGTTTACCACCTATTCTGTAATCTAGATTGTTCACGGACTGGTGCTGGGACTGGAAATGCTGCCAGCTCCAAAGCTCACATGAACGAGGAGCATATGGAGGAAATGCTAAGCTCACCTATTTTGTATGCACGTGCAGCCTGGCCCACTCCCCAGGCACTCCTCACTGTGCGGGCACAGCTGCAGGCCTGGGTTCAGTGGCTTTGCCTAATATCATGAGTAACTAAAGCCAGGGACAAGGCTCACAAACAAAAGACGACAAACCAGGCCTGCCTTTCCCATAATGAGCTCATCCTTCTGCTTTTCCAGAGATGTGATTGTTGGAGGCAGTGGTGAGCATGTTCAGAATCAAGTACACACTTCTCTATTATCGAATTGACATTTGCAAATATCACATCCTATTAAAAACAAAGGAGTGTAGGGAGAAGACTGGGCTGACGAAAGATCTCAGGAGAAAGAAAGGACTTAGAGTCATCTTTCTGCCTGTGTTATTTTCCCCTTGAAACAGTTGAAGACTGGCCTAGCTGAGGTGCGTTTGAGCCTTGAGTACCATTTTGAGAGGTTTGGGGAACAATGTCTCTGTTAATGGTGTATCCGGCTGTTCATTTGAAGCAGGAGTTAGCTGAGATGGGCATCTCTCCTACCAGTGAACTCTCAGACATAGAAGGGTAGAACTTTCTTTGGGCGTGTCAAGGATACAAGATCATGATTTAAGATTTATCCTTATTTTTATTTATGTGAATGTGTGTGTCTGTGTGTGGGCATGTGGTTACAACATGAATGCAATGCCCTCAGAGACCAGATGAAAGGTTCCAATCCCATGGGCCTGGTGGCTGTGAACCACTGATGTAGGTGCTAGGAACTGAACTCTGGTCCTCTAGAAGAGCAGCAGCAAGTGCTCTTAACTGCTCAGTCATCTCTCCAGTCCCAAGATCATGGTTTCTTGCTGAACATATACACCGTTGAACTTTGCTATGAAATCAGCAAGGTTCATCCCACTACCTCACTCAGCCTCTGTGTACCTACCTCCTGTCTATTCCTAGTGAGGGAAGGAACCTGCACCTGGAACCTGCATTTGGACACTTGGTTCCCTGTTTGTGGTATTGTTTGTGAAGGGTCATGGAACCTTTCTGAGATATGGTCACACTGGAGAAAGCACATCACTGGGGATGGGCTTTGAGAGTTCTTAAGCCTGTTCCCACTGCCAGTTTCTCGCTTGGCTTCCTGTGCCTGCTTGAAGATGTGAGTGCTTAACTTTCTGCTCTGGTTACCTCTGGAATTATAGCCAGATTTACTCTCCCTTCTATAAGTTACCTTGGTCATGATATTTTATCACAGCAACAGAAAAGTAACTAATACCAAGTTCTTCCAGATTGGTTAGTTTATTAGAACAGCATAAATATTTCAAATAGTATTAAATTAAATTAGTAATTGACAAGGTCTCATGTAGCTCAGATGGACCAGCATGGTCTTGAACTTCTGATCTTACTGTCTTCACTCCTTTCGTGCTGGGATTTAGAGACCTGTTCCACCATGCCCAGTGTATGTGGTGTTGGGAGTGGAACCCAAGGCTTCATGCATACTAGGTAAGCACTCTACCAACTGAGTTACATCCCCCGCCTCAGAAAAAGGGGAATGTTTTATGGCAAATTATAACCTCTCCTTACTCCCTTCTGTATATCATAGTCCCATTGTGATAGAAAGTGCTAATAAAAAATATTAGATGTAGGTTCAAAAGAATCAAATCCTCATTGAGGAAATGTCAAAAACTGAATGGCAGAGCCGTTTCTTCTTGGATCCTGTTTTATAACATTGAATTGGTCCATTTCGAAAGAAGATGGTCAAAAGACATGGTTCAGTGGCTAAGAATGTTTGCTGCTCTTTCAGAGGACCTGAGTCCAGTTCCCAGCACTCATATTGGGCAGCTCATAACTCCAGCTCCCGGGGGGCGTCTGATACCCTCTTCTGGACTCCTTGGACACTATACTCACATGTACAAACCTACACAGAGATGCACATATATGTGCATAACTTTTTAAAAATTTCAAAGGAAGGGGGGGTGTGTGTGTGTGCACGCTTATGTGCCAGAGAATTTTATTGTGGGAGAAAATTAATTTGCACATTAGTGACTTTCTAGACATAATGACTTTGATTTATTTTGCTCCTAACCCCTGAGGAAAAGCTGTGTTATTAGATTTAGTTCCAAGAAAGACATCTGTTAGTGAGTTAATAAATGCCTTAAACTTGTTATTCAGGCTGCTTTCCTTTTCTATAGAATACAAACGGTTTTAGTAGATTGATTGAAGACGGCCTTTGAATTTCTTTCAGATCCCTCTTCTATTGGGAGGGCAGTCATAAGATGTTTTATTTTTCTTTGCCAGCTGCCGAAATCTAAGACTATCCACAGCTGGAGGGCTGTTTCTGGGAAAGCTGAGTCACTTGTCTAGTGAACTTTAAAGGGGATGGCTATAGAGGGAGCTCTTATATCTGTTATGTTTGATTTGAGACGCAAATGATGTATTAGTTACTTTTCTTGTTCCTGTGACAAAATACCTGACGAAGGCAACTTAGGAAGAAGGGGTTTACCCTGGCTCAGAATTTGAGGGCACAGTCCATCATGGTAGGGAAGGCATAGCAGCAAGTGTGTCAGGCAGCTCATCACATTTCCTCTGCAGTCAGGGAGCAGAGAGAGATGAATGTTGGTACTTTCTCCTTTTTATTCAAAGACAACAGCACATTGAATACTGTTGCTCATAGTTAGGGTGGCCCTTCCCACATCAGTTAACCTAATCTAGAAACTCCCCATAGACATGCCTAGAGGATTGTCTTCTGAGTGATTCTAAATCCTGTCAAGTTGACAATCGGTATGAACCATCACACATACGGACATGGATTCCTAAGGGGTCCTGGGAAGGGCTGGAAATCTGCTAGGTTGGAAGTGACTTGGGTGGCCCCCCAATGTCACTTTCCCAACTACTTTTCTGTGACAGTCTTACACAGCAACGCTGCAGCTCCCAATGGGGTACAAATAACTTTCCTTTTTATGACTCTGAAAACTAATTGTAAAAGATGTGTATACTATAAATATAACAGAATTCCCTGATTTTTCAATTAATGCATTTCCATTTACTGAAGCATATCAAAGTCATGAAAATGAAAACTACCATTCATCCTGCCCTCCTGAGAAAATGATTAACTTTCAGGGGGATTTTTCTTCCCCTCTCTTCCGTACATGGCCAGGTTTATATATGACAGAACTGAGTACATGCTATGCATTCTGTCCTACCCCCACTGAATTTTCTAGAGTGGGAATTTCTCCATCATTAAAGTAATACTTGATGTAGTCTAAGTGTTCATTAATGTTGTATCTTCTGGATGCACCTGTATTAATCAGTCTTCCCTTTCATTGAATGCTTGTTCAGGGGCTGATGATGTAGCTCTGTTGGTAGAGTGTTTGCTGAGCAAATAGGAAGCCCCGTGTTCAATCCCTAGCACTGCATAGACAGGGCCCTAAATCCTAGCAGGAGGATCAGAAGTTCAAAGTCACCTTCTACTACACAGTGAGTTCCAGACAAGCCTGGGCTACATGAAACTATGTCTCAAAAAAACAAAACAAAAACATTCCCCCACCCTCATTGCAACACAGCAGCAGAGCGTGTATACTTTCACATCTATTCAATTATTCTCTTAGGAACAAAATTCCTTAAAACAGAATCTCCGATAAGTGGTACGCTATGTCTTGATAAACTGCCCTCCTAGGAGATTATGACCATGGATATCTCACTCTCTGACTCTTTCACTTATAGAGTTAACAATTTAGAGGCAAAATGGTGTCAATTAAAACTAAAATAACTATTAAAGGTATAACCTCAGACGCCTCATTCCAAACTGATTGGCTAATCAAGATTCTCTGGAATGCTTACTCAACCAGAATTTAGTTCACCTAGCTGTATTGTCCTCTTTAAAGGACTATTATGATGGAACTGTGAAGATGGCTCAGTGTGTAAGAGTACTTACTTGCTTGGCAAGCATGAGGACCTGAGTCAGAAATTTGTCACCATGTCTGGTGGTAAACTGTGTATTGACAGCTTGAAGCTCTAAAGTGGCTGCTATATTCTCTATTTGTGACTTAAAAATCCTTAATATGTCTAAAAAATAATGAATTGATTGATTAATAGCAGTTGCCTTGCCAAAGGCAGAAATGATGCTGGTTATTGAAGAAGAGGAAGCCTGAGAAGCTGGGGGTGTGAGGACCCTTCCAGGTTTTCTCAGAGATGGATCTAAAAAGACATTATTTATAGATTCATATCTATACATTCTGCACCCAAATATATATGCATAAACAAGTGTATTTTCACACACATTTGTACCTATATATGCAGATGGATATATACATGTATAACTACACATATACACATATGACTATATAATATATATAGTCATACATGTGGATATGCATATGTGTAAATATACATATACACACACAGACCAGCATATGTGTACATACAGACATATGCACACATATGCTTATGTATGCATACACATATACATGCACATATATGTACATATATACACATATTTACATATATATGCATCCATGCCTATATCCAAGCATATGTCAATGCATATATATACGTACAAATTCATGTACATATACATATGCAAATACACAAATACATAAATGTCTCTGTGTCAATACATTATACACAGGTGCATATTTATACAAAATATTCATAAATGAAAATGAAGTTCAGGGGTGCAATGCTTGCCTTGCACATAAGAGGCCCTGGGTTTGATCCCCAGAACTGTAAAAAGGAAAAAACAGAAAGAAAGACAAACAGAAAAATCTCCAGAAATTTGGAAATAGCCTGCCCCCTTGTCTATCATCCTGGTCTTTCCTGTTAAGGGCAGTTTTTGGCATTTGACTTTTTAACAAGCCGGTGTATAATTTCCTAATTGACCTGCTGGTGATGCTTTTATTCCATCGGGTAACTACAGTCCAGTGAAGATTCAGAGGCTCTGGCCTTGTCTCCTCACCCACCAACATGCTGTTAAATCAGCAAAGGTTGCAAATTGCATATCTCTTTCATGGTTTAAAATCTGGAGCTTTTTTCCCCCACAGAGTATGTTAATGGTTAATAAAACCACTGTGTACACACACATCAGTCTTAAACACAAGACCCTAATTCTGTCATTCAGTTAACTACCTCTGGCTTTAATAGGGCAGATTGAATGTGGAGCTGTGATTACCCAGTGCCTCATTAAACAAGCTCTTTGAGGGGTGGGGTCATTCCTCCCCATCTGTCAGAAATCCAGCAGGCTGGTAATTAGGAAGGGAAAGGTTTGCAGGGCTGATCTGAGACACGGGGCTTTTTTCTTTCAACATACATGGGATTCGATCTGTTCCCTCTTGTTTAAAAAAACAAACAGCAGATTAATTCAGAATCAGTGAGCAGACAAATTAGAGCAAAATTGGGCACTTGGAACAGCAGGGCAAGTTGGAATGAGCCTTAGATGAGCTGATAGAATAATTATGGGGTGGTGATAAATGTCTTTCCTTTTTATTGCACCCCCAATCATTTTCCCACAAGGCTGACAGTGGGTTCTTATAAGGTTGTTTCTCTTGTTGGCAAAACAAAGGCTACAGGTCACTGAATGTCAGATCTGTGATCCCAGCACAGTGGGTTCTATGAGCGTGGCCTAGTAGCTTCTGGTTGTGAGACTGTGTGTAGAGGTAAATTATTCACATGAGGTCCCTGAGTATTAGAACCTTAGCTGCTGTTAGTGCCCAAAGTATTTATTGTTATTATTACCATTATTATTATTTATCTACTTTGTTCACATTTTAGGAACTACTCAGGAGCTGTTCCTCTTGTTTTTTGAGACAGGGTCTCTTTTTGGCCGGATGCTCACCTATTAGGCAGGTTTGGCTGGCCAGTGAGCCCCAATGATCTATCTACCTATCTCCCCAGCACTGGATTAGGAGCACATGCCACCACATCTGGCTTTTTTATGTGGGTTCCTGGGATTAAACTCAGGACCTGATGCTTGAAAGGCATGCCATCTATGGTCTGAGACAACTCTCCAACCCGTCACTTTCTTTTAAACGTTGTGTCAGGCCTACATTGAGCATGTCCTCATGAGAATTCACTCACCGCAGTCAAACAACTGCCTTCATTACACAGATGACAGAATTGTGGCTGAGAGGAGTTCCCCAGCTTTCCTGAGGTCATGGTCACTGGAGAACTCTGCTTCTAGGACCTATGTTTTGGGTGGCTCCCTCTGCCCCTCTGCCTCTTTTGCAGCAAGAAAGGAGCTCACTGGACTCGGGCTGCTGCTGTTAGAAATTAGGGCACTGTGATGGACTTCAGAAAATGATCATGCATGAAGTCCTTCTTAGATCCACATCTTTAGTTAATGCTTTGACAAATGAATCCTCTTTGAGACATTGATTCTGTGTTTGGAGAATGTGTAATTATAGCAAATACATAATATCACAGAAAAGCACAAGAGATAGTTTATTTTGGAGCCAGATATGAGTGACCTTGACCTGGGAACACAGATTCAATTGCCCCAAATACCATATTGCAATGTGGTAACCGTTTCATGAAGTTTTTATAGTAACTGAACAAAGAAAATCATAATTCAAGACACTTTAAATACATCTGTGGAAATATCAGGGAGGCAGGTTACAGCAAAGCTGGTGAATCTCTGCTGTGGGTCTACAGGCTGTCTGATGCCATTCTTAGCCTTTTGGGTTAGTGGAAGCGAGAGGTCTGTTAACATAGTCTCAGTGGTTTCTCTGGTAGTCACAGGATTTTAGATCAGACACATCAGTAGTCAATGAATAGCTATTAAAGGGGTTAAAGGTAATTTAGCTGTAGATCTGCTACATTCTGACTCTCCACTCTCACGGCAGTTCTAATCAGCCAATCAGCCTTGGAGAATCTTTACACAGGTGAGACTCTTTCTGTAAATTTTGGTTCACAAGATGATAAGCTGTTTCTATCATGGTCTCTTCCTCCCTTGTTTGCTTAAAGTGGTTAACGTAGAGTTGGGTATATAAAAAGTTGTCTTCCTTCACCCCTACCCCTTGGCCTTTATATTAGTTGTGGCAGCTGGGTTTGCAGATACACACCTTCAGGGTGGATAGCCACTCTTGTGCTTTAAAGCTTGTCCCTCTCTTTCTTTTCCTGACTTTCTGATTGAGTGGATTCAGATGACAGAACATGCAGATCCTGGGGAGCTGGCTCAGTGAGTAAGAGTGCTTGCAGTGATTGCAAGAAGTCCTGAGTTCAAATCTTCAACATCCATATAAAAGCCAAATGTGGTTATGTGCACCTGCATGGAGCTCAGAGATCTACGTTGGGTATCTTCTTTTCAGTTGCTCTCCATCTTATTTAAGATTTATTTTATTTTTAATTATGTATTTGAATGTGTGTCTATGTAGTGGTATGTCTATGTAGTGAGTACAGGCATGCACAGATGTCAGAAGAGAGTATAAGATCTCTTGAAGCTGGAATTATAGGCGGTTGTGATCTGGGACCCAAACTTGGGTCCTCTGCAAGAGCAGTTTGTACTCTTAACTGCCGAACCATCTCTCCAGCCTCTATCTAATTTTTTTGAGACAGGCTCTCTCACTAAATCTGTAGCTCACCAATTAGGCTAGGCTGGCTGGCCAGTAAGCCCTAGGGATCCTGTAGCCTCTGCCTCCCCAGTGCCAGGGTTACAGGTATATGCTGCTGCACCTGGCTTTTATGTGGGTACTAGGGACTGAAACTCAAGTCCTCATGTAGCGTAGACACTTAACCGATTGAGCCATCTCCCAAGCCCCAAGAACTGTATTTTTAAGGTCAGCACTACCATTTTGTGACTCTAATAGTAGATTTTAGTGTAACTTAAAATTCCAGCATTTTCAGGAAGCAGCCCTAGAGGAGGAAGCTTTAGTATTAATTATTAATGAGCTTTTCCCCAAGTTACAATGGAGTGAGGCTCCAGTGTATTGATGTTCTGCAAATAACTTAAAATAATTCTGTTTAGACAACAGCTTCCCATGGAGGCTTGGGGACAGCTCAGTTGGTAAAGTACTTGCCTTGAGAAATGAGGACCTCCCAAGAACCCAGATAAACAGCCTTGCATGGTAATGAGTGAACACACACACATACATAAAACAAAGAAAACCATCTTCCCAACTCAAGGAATGAATATTCGGCCTTCTTCATTGTTCTTTGTATTATCTATCTTCCCCTCTCATACAGGAAAATGCCAGCCCGTCTTCAAAAGAGTAGAGAGTGTAGGTCACAGAGAAGTTGCAGAAATATACACAACTGGCCAAAAGCCTGGTGCAACAGCTCTTTGGTAAGCGGTAGGTGGGACCTACAGTCTGTCCACAAGGAAACTCCTTTTTCCCCTAACTTGCCAGTGAGTAAATAATACCTACTGTTCAGTTCCTACATGTAGTTATACAAACAAAACTGTACCCCAAACCTGTTGACTTAAAGTAAAAATTGTTAATGAGCCGAAAATCCTATTGCCACATCCTGATTAGAATTCCAGTTTCAGGATCTTTGTGACTGAGTCAAAACTTCTCATTTTAGCAGGAGGAAGTCAAAGGGTAGATATATTTTTCAATGCATCTGCATGTTGATGACATGGATAGAACCCAGGACCCTTGATCCTTGCTCCTTGCTCCTAGCTGGGATGTTTTCAGCAACATTCCAGCTCATGGTAGACAAATTTGTACACAGTCTGCATGCAAGAATTGTGTGTATTTAAGGTCTGGGAGTGGTGGCTGAGTCGGTAAAGCATTTGCCTTGCAAGCATGAAAAACTGAGTTTGATTCCTAGAACCCATGTAAAAAAAGCCAGGCATGGTACTACATGCATGTAATCCCAGTGCTGGGGAGGAAGAGACAGATTCCTGGGGCTTTCAGACTAGCAACCCTAGCCTACTTAGTGAGTTTTAGGCCACTAAGAGAACCTGTAACAGGTAGGCATGGCCTGTGAATGATACCAAGATTGTACTCTGGCCTTCACATGCACATGCACACATATATGCACATGCACCTTCGCATACACATAGACACAGACACATACACACACGCACACACGCACGCACACACACATGCACGCACACACATAGAGGAATTGTGTTGGTTTAGGTTGATAGACATCCAGATAAAGAATATCCCATTTGTGAACCTCACATTTGCATTTGAGGCCCACTCCGCTGTTAACTGTTTTTCTAAACCTTAGCAGTTCACAGACTTCTCTAAGGCCTTCCTTATTTCATGGGTTCACACTAAAGTCCTTCTCTCAACTCCTCTAGCTTGCCACATGGGGAGAAAACTTATATTCCTCATGGCAGTATGGATGGAAATCACCTGTTTTCTGTATCTGCCCCAGGGCATTTGTTCCTATAGCACTTGACTCTAAGATAGCTTACAGGCTTGGATAGATTTTACCAGAAGTCCTGGGATGGCGGAATTAAATAAGTAATACTACCTTGATTACCATTTTATGAGACTTGAACATCTGTAGATTTTAGCATCGTTGGGGGTGACTCCTAACATATTATGAGGCACAACTGTGTATTGCCCCAGATACAGTGCTATAGACCATCAATACCATACAGTACACCATGAACCCCTTCCCTGTCCAGGGTATGTAATGAATGCTCATGAAACTGGATTCATTCATACTATCAAGGAGGAAACTTGGGGAGATGGCTCAGGAGGTAAAGTGCTTGAAGCATTAGAGGTTCAAATCCCCAGAGCCCATGTAAGACAACAACAACAAAAATAGGTGTGTTAGCACATATGTGTAATCTCAATGCTGGGGAGGAGGAGACAAGTGGATGCTAGGGACCTGATGGGCAGCCAGCCTAGCAGAATCATCAAATTCCAGGTTCAGTGAGAGACCCTGTCTCAAAAAATAAGATGGAGAGTGATTGGAAAAGACACCCAACATCTATCTCTGGTCTCCACATGTACATATATGCACATACGTGCACATGTATACAAAGATAATTTTTTGAAAATTTGAAACATGATAGAGGCAAGCATTTTTATATGCAATGAAGACAGAAATACAGGGAAATGTTAAAGGCAAGGAACCGTCTCAGTGTGGTGACTGACACTTGTGATGCCAGCACTCCGGAGACTGAGGCAGGTAGACTACCCCAAGTATGAGATCAGCCTGGGAAATAGCGTGAGATCTTGTCTTAAACACAGAACAAGACAAAGTGCTATAGCTACACAAAGTATTTCTAGAATTTTATTCTTGTTATAAAAATTCATTTAAAGATGAACAAGGGAACACAGGTCATCATCTCAGTATTGTTACTTGATATCATATTTCTTTCTAGAATTTTCTCACTGAATTTAGATTTATTTTTACATACTTCTAATCTACCTGTATATAATTTTATATCCCACTATTTTGTTTGGTCTTTTGAGACAGTCTTTCCATGTTGCCCAGCTTGGCTTAGAACTCGAAGTCTTCTTCCTTCAGCCTCCCAAGTACTCCCTAGGTTACCATTTTTTCTACTTAGTATTTTATCTTTTGGATCTTTTTTCTATAGACATGAAAATTTTATTTATAGTGTATTTTTTATTGAGACAATATTTTTATGCTGCAGTTCATGATGGTGAGTGGATTTATGTTCACAGTGTGTAAATGATCAATGCATGGTAAGAAGCATTTCCATTCGATGGCAATCATTTCATGCACTGGATTATACTCTTCTGTTTACTTGAAATGTAGAATACATTAAGCCATAGCTAGTCTGCTGTACCATAGCAACCCAGAACTCATCTGTGTCTTATGCTCCTTATCTGAGTTCTTCCAATTCCCTCTCCTGTCCTTCCCATTCTCTAGTGACCAATGCTCCACTCTATGAGATCAACTTCAAAACAAACAAAAATTGAACCGTATTTAGCTGTCAACTGAACTGATGTATCACAGTCACTTAAATGCCCCTTTTGTAGCACATTGAAAGTTCTTCTTTAAAATATAAATAATGCTTCTGTGAACAATCTTCTGTAAAGAGCTTTTTCTTCAGGGATAGATTCCCAGAAGTGAGTCAAAGTGAATGACCAATTTAAGCCAATTACTCTATCTGCTACAATCAAGTAGCTTGGGAATCCTGTAGAACTAGTTACTACAGCAATGCTAGAGTTTTTTTGTGAGAAGTCACAGATCCTAGTCACCAAGACACATCAAGAAGGATGTTCACTGAGGGGTATGTGTGTGTATGTGTGTGTGCATATATGTGTATAGAACAGAGATCAACATCAGTTGTCTCCCTCAATCATTCTCTACCTTTTGTACTTTTTCTCCATTTTTCCTGTGTGTGATTGACATGTCAAGGTCCAAGAATGGTGACAGGAATCTTCTTCAATCAGTCTTCCACTTCATTCATTGAAAGGGTCTCTCAATCAAACCCAGTCATCTGGCTAGTCTTGTTAGCAGCTTGCTTTGCGGATTCCTTGTCTCTGCCTTCCAAAGTTGGAATTACAGGTGGACTGCTGTGCCCACCTGGCATTTACATGGGTTCTGAGAATCCCAACTCTGCTCTTTATACTTGTGTGGCAAGTGCTTAATGACTGAGTCACCTCTCCAGCTCTCCACCTTGTTCTTGAGACAGGGTCTCTCACCGGACTTGGAGCTCATTCATTCAGCAGGGGTGGCTGGCTGGTGAAGCCCAAGGGATCTGCCTGTCTTTGCCTTCTCAGTGCTGGAATTACAAGTATGCACCACCTGGCTGGCTTTTCTTGTTTTCTGGGTTCTGGGGATCACACTCTGGTCCTCATGCTTACAAGGCACGCACTTACTGACAGAGCTTCCTCCCTAGCCCCGACACTTGAGTTCTTAGTCTCGGTCCAGGGCAGAAGCAGTAGCTCCTCTGAGGAGCAACAGGCAGGGCCCAGGCCAACTCAGCCACACACACACTGGCTTCAGCTCAAGTGCAGTGGGTAACATTGATGCTCACATCCAGCGGGGAACATAAATGAGGCACAAAGCCACTTGGGAAAGTGGGTCTCTGGTGTACTTCCTCTACTCATAGGTGCTACAAACCACCTTGCAAATGGGCTCACACCACCATGACTACTAGCTGAGAGCAAGGGAGTGTGCTTGACGTGCAGTCCCACAGGCCTGCTGGGAACTGGCCTCTTGCTTGCTTCTGACGTCAGTCTTCCCCCTTTTCTCCACGGTAGACCTTCTCTAAGCATAGACTGAGTAGAACATCTCTAGGCGCAGAGGCTTGGCAGGTACAGTAGTGGGCCTCTGTTGTGCTACAACACTGCCCTCTCCCTCTCCCATAGGGAAGCCACCGCTCATTCTCCCTACGCTTTCCTCTCAGCAGCCTGTGACTCACCTTTAGGCAGCAGAATGCTTTGGAATGGTGCTGCATCATTCCCAAGCCCTTGCAGCGTTTGCATGGTTCTAATGAAGCACACCGTCTTGGGGAATCAGTTGGTGTGGGAAGCCTGATTTCCTGGGGGACACTGGGTAAGCACTCTGGTTGACAGTCCCTCCCTATCCCCCACCCCCGGCTAGGCCCTCCAGCCATCCCTGTTGTAGGATGGATCATCTCAGTTTTCAGTCTTTGCTGTCATTCATTTTGGGCTTACAGTCTATAGAGAGAGGCCAGAATGTACGTCAGCAGAGTACTTGTCTGGCATGCACGACCCTTGGTTCCATCCCCGGATCACGTAAACCAGGCATTGTGGTACTTGTTATCCTAGCACCTGGAAGGTGGAGGCAAGATGATCACAAGTTCAAGGTCATCCTCTGCTACATAGCCAGGAGCCCAGGGTCAGCTTGGACTACATGAGACCTTGTCTCAGAATAAAATTTAAAATGGAATAAGTAAAAATAAATCTCTACTTGGATGTCTGACTCTAACTAGCGTGTTCAAAACTGAGCTCTTGATCCTTCCCCCTTAACACCTACCCTTCCTGTGGTCTCTGTCTCAGAGGAAAAGAACTCCATCTTTCCCTTGTCTTGGGTCCTAAGCCATGTGTGAATGGGTACACATGTGTGCATATGTGTGTGTGCGTGTGCGTGTGTGCATGCGTGTGTGTGTGTAGGACAGAGGTCGACATCCAGTATCTTCTTTCATTCTCTCCACCTTAGTTTTTGAGACAGGGTTTCTCACTGAACTCGGCACTCACTTGTTTAGTTAGACTGGCTGACCAGGGAGCTCCAGGGATCTCCGCCTCCCTCCCCCAACCTCCCCAGCAATGGGATTGCAGGCTCACACCACCATGACTGACTTTACATGGGTGCTGAGGCTGGAATGCTGGTCCTTGTGGTTGTGTGACCACTGAGCCATCTCTACAGCCTTTATGATTGAACTCCCTTTGCTTTGTTCTAAGTCAGCTCAGCTCTCGCCTCTGAAGGACCCTGTGTGATTCAAGTGCTTCCCTTCACAGCTTGAACAAAGGGACTGTGGCTTTTTTGTCATCACAACTGTAGCCGTAGCAAGGTTCCTGGTACAGACCCTCAATAAATAAATTCTTCTCAACCTTGGCCTATGTAGATCAGCACATACAACCATGCTAAGGTGTTGGGAGAGGTAGGCCACTGTTTCCTGTGTGTTCCTAGCAGAGACTATTAACCACTTTCTTTGGGTATCTGCCAAGTGTGTTCTCTGTATAGACAAACAGCAGGTCTAGGGTAGAATTGCTTAGAATTTCCTTCTAGCACGTTCTCAGGTGATATGAATGCTGATAATCTGTGGGCCACAGCAACACTCAGTGGTCCCACGGGAATCTCAGTTCAATTTCGAGTGCTTTGGTGGGGGAGTGCTTTGAAAGGATGGCACTTCGTTTACTTTCTGGGTTTAGGCAGGAGGGAGGAGGTGTGTATTCCTTCCCGAGGCTTGGCTCATCAGTGCGTTCTTCGCCAATTAGGCCAGCCTGTCCAGGGGAAGGCTGAGTGTGAGGGGAGCCATTCCTCTCTGTGCTGTGCTCCCCTGCTACCCTCTGCCCACCATGTCTGCTCCTGACACAAATCTATGAGGTGTTCTGTAGACTGGTATAGGCCAGGAACAGTTGCAGTCATTTGAACATGTGACATGGCCTTTCAGAGTCTTTCAGTTGGCTGTTGACTGGGCTGGCCACTGGGAGGTAATTAGTTACATCAGGTTCTATTTCTTGCAAGTGGTGTGTGCACACATGTGTATGCACATGTTCATGGGTCTATATATACGTGTGTGCATGAGGATGCCAGAGATCAACATCTGATGTCTTCCTCGATCACACTTTATTTGTTTTAAAGATTTTATTTATGTGTATGTTCCGTGTGTGTATGCCACATGTGTGCAGGAGCCCATGGAGGCCACAAGAAGGGGTTGGCTCCCTTGAACCTGGAGTTGTAAGTGGTTGTGAACTATATATGTTGGTGCTGGAACTGAACCCTGGTCCTCTGCAGGAGCAGCCTGTGCTCTTAACCACCATCTCTCCAGTCCTCCTTCACTTTAATTTTGAGACAGGGTCTCTCACCAAATCTGGAGTGCATCGATTCAACTAAGCTGGTTGACCAGTGAGCTCCAGGGACCCTCCTGTCTGTGTCCCCTGGCAATGGGGCTTCAAACACATCACCCAGTTTTTTATGTGGGTACTGGGGATCCAAACTCAGGTCCTCATGCTTGTGTACCAGGTACTTTACCCACTGAGCCATCTTTCCAGACCTTCAGATTCTGTTTCTAGGTGGACTTCAAACTGCTTGTGTGACCTTGAGTCAAGCCTCCAAACCCTGGGCTTGATGACTGTGTCTGTTTGTGTCAATAAAATATTCTGCTTCCCCTCCCCATTCATAAACTAGCAGAAAACAAACACCTGGGTCTGAGGAGTTCCTCCAGGGGATGTAGAGCAGCTGTGCAGAGCTGCTGTGCAGAACTCTGCATGCCCGAAGAGAAAGCTGCTATGTAAACACGATATATTATTAATAAAATGTTTTAAAATAGCATCACATCCTGAGCTATTCACTGTGCCTTTGGGCTGTGGGAGCAGCGGGGCTCTGACACAGGCCCTAACAGTCTTTGGGGTGGGTTTCAAGTGAGCAACGCATTGATAAGAAAAAGAAAACTTGTTTTTTGGACAATTGTGAGCATATTCATAGATATACTGGCAGAGAAAGCATGACTATAATTCTCAAGATTCAACAAACATAATGATGAATTTCTTTTGATTATTTTCTTTTCATTTTAGAGTTGCTTTGTAAGGTGGGCCTTTGGCTGAAGGATTAGGTGTTTTGTTTTCTCCTCAGACTCATTTGTAAGCAGGCAATGCTATCTTAGACTCCATGGAGGAAAACTTCCCCATAAATTAAATAGTGGTAGTTAGTTAACTAGTCGATCATATGCACTTGACAGATACGTACAGGTACCTGATACATGCTCTTGTAGACTCTGAGAAGGAAAGATGTGAGTTATGACCTAAGGGAGGTGAGTGTGTGTGTATATTTGCAGGTGCTCTTGTCTGTACATGTATGAGAGACCGTAAGTCAATGCTAAAAATCTTCTGTCACTCTCTACCTTATTTTTTGAGACAGGATCTCTCGCTCAATCCAGAACTCACCAGTTCATCTACACAAGCTTGCCAGCAAGCCCCACATAGGAACTGATGACATAACAAAGAAATGACTCCACCCCAGTTCAGCTTCATGAATTTATCAGGGTTGCTTACAGGAGCACAGGAGCAAAGCGACAAAGGCAGTTGTATCACTGGAAAGCCCATGGTTGATAACTCACAAGAGTTGCATCCCTGGAACTCCCTGCACAACTTGCAGGCAATTCCACTGAAGAGTTATCTCCTCCCAGCAATAGTTTCTGTTTATATGACCTTGGGAGGGAGTTTTCCTAGTTTTGTAGGTTTCACAATATTTGTGAGTTTTGTTACTTCCTGAGCCTTGTAAACTTCCTTTACTTCTGAATTTTTTTTTTTTTTTAAATTTTTGTTTTGTCTTTTTGAGACATGGTCTCCCTGTAGCCCCAGCTGACCTGGAACTCACTATGTAGGCCAGGCTGGCCTTGAATTCACAGAGATCCATCTGCCCCTGCCTCCTGCATGCTGGGATTAAAGACATGCACCACCATGGCTGACTTAAAAAGTATTTTATTGATTAATTTTATTTTATATGGATGAGTGTTTTGCCTGCGTGTTTATAAGTGAACCAGGTGTATGCAATGCCTACAGAGGTCAGAAGAAGGTGTTGGATCTTCTGGAACTGTAGTTATGGATGGCTGGAGTTACAGACAGTTTGGTAGCTACTGTAGATGTTGGGAACCAAACCCTGGTCCCTCTGCAAGAGCAGTCAGTGCTCTTAACTGTTGACCCCTCTCTCCTCCTGCTACTTCCTGAATCTTAGTGAGCCTCCCTCCTGAAAGGAATGCTTCAGTGTGGAGGAAATGGCTACACAACTCTTGATCTTCTGTTTCTTTCAGAGCCTGTGTAATCTTGGGGGTGATATTCCTTCTGTCATCTGTATGCATTGTGGTCAAAGCCATCCACGACCTTTCAACAAGGCTGCTCCCGGAAGTGGTAAGGCCCTTCTGCTTTCCTTACAGTCTTCCCTGTAATTCTCACCCTGATTCACAACATGGGTCTGCTGGTTGCCTGGGTGTGGGGAGGGGTGGACGTTGAGCAGGAGGAGAGAGAAAGGAGGGTGACTATGTACCGTTTTCACATGACTTATCAGAGTGAAATTCTGATCAAGATGAGGAGACCCCATACATATGGAGTGGTACCTGGTGGTGTGTCCTGCTCTTTGGAACTTTTGACTAGTTTTAAAGCAAGATGTCATTATCTGTATAAAGGATTGTTTTGTGCAACTCTGATGAAGTCTGTTCTGGATCTATCCAATGATTGCTGTAATAAGAATTATTTATTTTTCCTTTGCACCTCAATTCAGTACTTAAATCTATTTACATTAGGTTTTTTAGCACAACTGACATTTGGGTATAGAAACTAAAGAACATGATCAATTATTGAAATATGTCTCACTGTTTTGTCCTCTGGGTAAGAGTCATTACTTACACTCTTTTTTCTGTCTCCTGTCCATGTGTTTCTGTAGCCTTCTATTGGCAGTCTTCATAGAAGGCAACTTGTTTGCTTACTAGGTAATAAAGATGCTGCCATGAAAATGTCATACATGCATGTTCATGGCAATGTGAACACAAAGCAGACTCACAGGATATGCTTCTATTTTAGCTTGACTGAAATGCACCATTTAAATAAGGCAAAATTATTGGACTATTAATTTCATTTGGGAAGGATGCATGCATTAATCTTCTGGGGATGATCTGTTGTATATGTGTTTCTCTGTGTTAGTGTGTGCATATGTGTTTACAGTGATGATGAAAACTTAAAAGGAGCTTCTACTGCATGTAGTAGAGGCATTAAACTGGCTGCCTAAGTTATTTCTTTGCTCTCTTTCAAGCCTTCTCTTTCATAATTCATCAACACCTTAATAGTTATTTATCAGCAGAGTTGGCCTGAACCTGAGGCTCTAATATCTCAGTGACAGGAAGGAAAGATGGGAACCAGAGTGGGAAGGTGTCTACCTAGGATATTTAGTCATTTTTCAGGAGCAGTATGAAAATCTTACCATTTCTCAAACATTGGACTTTTCTTCCCCTAATTACTGAGTTCTTCCCGCATGCTCTGCCCAGTTGCTGTAGGTCTCAGACTCTCTATCCTTTCCCCCACCAAACTTGCTGTCACAGTTAGAATCTGAATCTGCTTAATATAGAAGGCACAAAGTGTGATTACCCATGTTACATGTCAGCTAGGTTAACACCCTGCATTTTTCAGGGGATACAAACACACCTGAACGTCAAGAACTATTACCAGAGGAGAATTTTTAGCACTGCATCAGTTGACACATTCATTTATTTAGTTATTGAAGATTAATTTCCAGTAGGCGTAACTTGACACGGGATGAATGACTTTGCTCGCAGGTCCCTTAGAAGCTCTCCCTGTTTTCCGCTTTGTAGCTGAACTGCTTTTGGTGGGAGCAGTTGTTCGTTCTCCCATGCTACAGATCTTAGGTGAAGAAGCTTGGCAACTTTGACTCCACCTCACGTTATAAATGTCTAGTGTTCTGCCCCCTATGGGATTCAGAGGATACATGATCACATCCAAGGTGGGCTCTGTCATTGGAGAATCCATGGGCACTACAGTGTTTTGTCAGTTCTGAAATTTAAAAGAAATCACACCTGTTTGTGGATATCTCGCATCTGGTTGGTTTTCTTTTTTAAGCTTTCAGCTTTGTGAAAGGTTAACAAGAACAAAGGGGCAGGAAGGCTCCTATTGCCTGTGTGATACAGAGGGTCTGGTGATGCTACAAGGCAACAACTACATGTGTGCATGTGTGTGTGTGTGTGTGTGTGTGTGTGAATGGGCATGCATATAAAGTGTGCATGTATGTGGAGCTAGAGGACAGCCTTGGGCATCATCTTCAGGAACACCATCCTTCTCCTTTGAGACAGGGTCTCTCATTAACCTGGAACTCACTCACTTCTCTAGACTGGCTGACCACTGAACCCCAGGGACCTACCTATCTCTACCACCCCAGCACTGGGATTAAGAATGTATCACCACGCTTGGGTTTTTATGTGAGTTCTGGCGACTGAACTCAGGTCCTTAAGCTCACTAGGGAAATATTTTACCGACTGCGCTCTCTCCTGAGCCCACGGTATTTTATTTTTAATTAGCATACAAAGTAACAGGCTTCCTTGTGGTGTTTTTATACATGCTCCCCCACCTCCCTGCACCCCAACCCTGTCTGTGCCCACCTGCCCTGTGTTCCTTCTTCCACTTTGTATCACATGTATTCTATTGTTCTCCCACCCTCTCCCTTAAAATCTCTTTCTCTCCTTCTCATGAGCCCCTTTCAGGTTTCCTGACTGCTCCCCACACTCAGTTTCACATAAATACACACATACAAAGAGTAAAAGCTAGACTCAGCTTATGAGGGAGAACACAGTGCTTTTTTTCCTAAGCTTGGGTACATCATTGAATGTGTCCAGTTCCATCCATTTTCCTGCAGACTTCATTTTTTATGGTTGAATAAAATTCCATTCTGTAAATGGACCACTTTGTCACATAGATCCATTCATCTCTCGATGGACTTCTAGGCTAGTTCCATTTCTTTGATATTGGGTATAGAGCAGCAGTTAACATGTATCTCTGTGGTAGGATAGAAAATTCTTTGCTGTATGCCACAGATTCAATGAAATGTTCTGGTTACTTTGCTCCGCACAAGGGAAGTTTCTAGAAGCCAGCCGACTCTAAGCAGGCTCTCAGTCTCTGGACTGCTGTGATTCAAAGTGTTCAAATATTATGCTTCATATAAATTAGATTTGTCAACTCAAATGCTCATAGAAGTCAGGCCTGGGGCAAAAAGAAGTTGCCAGATCTGTGGCATCAGAGAACATGTGCCCCGCTACAGGCTCCAGCTTCCTTGAGAGCTACCATGCCAGAGGAAAGAGTGGAAACCTGTTTAACACAAAATTGGCTGGGCTTGGGAGAGAGCGCAGTGGTTAGAGGACCTGAGTTCCACCCCCAGCCAGGTCCGTGTCCATGTAAAAAGCTGGATGCAGTAGCACATGCCTGTAATCCCAGCACTGAGGGGAGAAGACAGGAAGATCCCTGTGCTTTCTGGCCAATCAGTTTAGCTGAGTCAGTGAGCTTCAGGTTCAGTGAGAGACCCTGTCTCAAAAAGTAAGATGGAGAGTAATTGAGGAAGACATCCTTACATTAACCTGTGGCCTCCACACATACATATATGGGTGAGTGTACACACACATGCACACACATGAGAGAGAGAACAACTAATGAAAAAAATTGAAAGGCTAGTTTGGAATGGGTGTATAATTACACATAGGAAAAGCCATGTGTCCCTCTTGGCTGCACTTGGGGACTTTGTCCCTTCTTGTACGGCCTGGACACAACCCAGGGACACCACTCTTCAGGCCCTTGAGGTTATAAACGTCCTTCCCAATCACACCTCAACCTAGAGCTGCATCTTCTTAGTTGAGTTCAGCTGTGTCAGAGACAGGGTCCTGGGTCAGAGGGTGTGGTTCAGCTGGCAGAGTGCTTGCTTAGCATGCATGAAACCCAGAGCTGGAGACCTAGCACCATATGAACTGTGTGATCCTGCACACCTGCAAACAAATCCCAGCACTGGAGAGGTAGAAGGAGGAGGATCAGGGGTTCAAGGTCATCTTCATTTGCACAGTGAGTTCAAAGCCAGTCTGGGATACTGAGATACATGAGACCTTGTCAACAAAACAAAACAAAACTAAACAAAGCAAACCCAGCTGCTTCCTTTTAATCCACCTGTTCAGAGTGAGACTTGGTATAAGAATGAACCAGGTTTTCTGTGTCTGTGTGTTATATTCGTGTGCATACATATATATGATGGTTGTGTGCCCACCCCTGTGAGGAAGCCATTGGGCGTTCTCCTTTGTTGCTCTGGACATTATTCCTTGAAACAGGATCACTCCTAACAGGGCAGCTAGGAAGCCCTAGAGATCCTCTTACTTCCGGCCCCTGAGTTGCTGGGGCTACAGACCTGGCTTTTTATGTAAGTGCTAGGATCCAAACTTAGATCCCCATGCTTGTACAACAAGCACTCTTACCCACCAAGCCATCTCCCCAGCCCACAACAGGTCAGTTTTCAACAGGAAATCTGTATGGCTATTAGTTACCCAATTGTGAAATCAGCTGACTGAGCCTTCGGGTTGTAGCCAGTCCCTTGGGCTTTGGTTGGAAGAGGAACTGAACCAGCCTGGTTTTGGGGGGAGCACTAAAACAGGACTCTGGGGGTTCTTCTGCAAGAATGCATGAGTGAAGGGCATAAAGCTGCTCCCCACACCCTACAGCCAGTTGTTTTGGTTAATGAGACAGAGTCTAGATTTCAGAGAAGTCTGAAACATAGCATGCACGGGCGTTCTGCCAGCCAGGTAGGAGTGGGTCGCGCTGTGCTTGCCTTGTTTATTTACTTAATGATTTATTTACTTTATTGTTAGGTTGCTATTTATTTATTTACAATATGAGAGAAAGTAATTTCTGGGTCTGTGGATATGGTTCTGTTGGTAGAGTGCCGGCCTAGTGTGCATCAAGCACCGGGTTCCATCCCCAGCATCATGTAAGCTCTACCTAATGGGGTGTGCCTGTAATCCCAGCAATTGGGAGTGGAGATGGAGGCAGGAGGATCAGAAGTTCAAAGAGGCCCTCAGTTACATTGTGTGTTTGAGGCTAGCCAGGGATACTGAGATCCTGTCTGAAAAACAAACAAATGGATGAAAAATCAAACACAAATAATAAAAAGAAAGAAAAGAAAAAAACTTCTAAAGGTAAAAGAGAAAGTTCCAGAAATCTGTGACTATCCACCCTCTGACCACCTTACCTACTGAATCTTATTTTAGCTTTTCATTGACAAGTAAAAGTTACCTGTATTCACGGAATGTGTCTGCTGTTGAGTGACTAATCTGGATTGGTTTATTCTCTTCCTTTTTGCTCTTTTTCGTTCATGGGTTGCTTACAAAGAGGCATCCGCACTTCCTGTTTTGCCCCCATTGCACCTGCTGTGGTAAGGACGGGCAGGTGGCTTGCTTCTTTGACACACAGGACTCTGAAAGCTGAAGCTGTCTTCTGGCCTGCGGAGGGCCCATGCTTGAACTCGTGTCTCCCGCAGGGCTGCCCCGACTCCTAGGAATCCTTGCTGAACATTGGTCCTTCTCCCTCCTTCTCTCCATCCCCCTCTCGTCCTCCTCTCTTTCCTCCTCCCCTGGTCTCTTCCTCTCCTCCTCCCTCCTTTTCCCTCCCTCTCCCATCCTCTCTATCCCCCTCCCCTCCTCCCCTTCGTTCCCCTCATCCCCTCCTTATCTCCCTTCCCTCCTGACTACAACACCTGCATCATGCTATATAGTGTGACATGCTCCCCCACAATAAATAAATAAAACTTTAAAATTTAGTTATTTGATTTTCTGTATATGAGTGTATTGCTTACATGAATGTCCCTGTGTCATGTAATGTCCCTGGAGGCCAGAAGATGGTATCGGATCCCTCTTCCAGAGTAACTAGAACCAGAGCAGCACATGATTTTTAGTCACCATATGGGTGCTGGGATTTGAACCTGTGTCTTCTGCAAGAGCAGACAGTGCTCTTAACTGCTGAGCCATCTCTCTAGCTCCATAAAGTGTAATGTAGAACTGTAAGCTCATCTCTTTCCTTCCTGGTAGTCTGTCACTTCCTGCTTTTGTGTTGACTTCAGTTCCTACCTTCCTGGTTTGGTCATGCTGCCATAGTCTAACTGGAGACACCCCTGTCTTTGAGTTCTTTTACTACCTTGAGTTCAATCCTTGCCTCCTCCTCAGTCTGCCCCTGACAGTGGATCCACTGTAACGTCCCTTTAGGGATAAGCCTTTGGCAGAAAGAAATGAGAGAATGGTTGTCTGTGGAGGGAACAGTATGATTCAGGGATAAGCAAGGATTTTCCAGGGATGGCTGCCCACTCAGGCAGCATAAGCTGTGACCTCCTGAAACAAGTCTCATTCGTAGAGTGTGTTTCTAGAAGTTCTGTCTGTACCCAGTGAGCTCAGTGAAGCTCAAAGCACTGGAGTCAAGGGTGAAAGCTAAGATCTCAACTGTGAACTAAAGTTCTTAGAAAGAAAAATATTTTTTAAAAAACTGTGTTAAGATTCTACAAGGCTGATTGACTTATTATGTGATTGTGGAGAGTTGAGATGTTACAAGTCTGAAGCCAGATTATCTTAGAATGTCTCTAACGGCCTTAATATCCATTCATTGCCCACCTCTGTGTCTGACCTATCATGTGCAACTTTGGGATGTATTGACTTAACAGGCTGCTAGTTCCCATCAATTCAGTACCTGAGAATATCATCACATAGCATCCGAGGCCTATAACAGATCAGTCCACTTTGCTGTCACCCGCCTACCTGATGTTTCCATCAATGTGTTTGAAAAAAAAATGTCTTGAATTTTGAATTCCTTTGTTTTGTTACCATAGAAACCTCATGAGGGCCAGCAAGATGGCTCATCAGGTTAAGGTATTTGCTGTACAAGACTGGTGACCTCAGTTTAATCCCAAGAGAACTGACTCCACAAAGTTGTCATCTGACTTCCACATGTGCACCATGGCAGGTGCCCCTTGTCCCCACAATCATACACCACAACTAAATAAATAAATAAATAAAAAGAATTGAAACTGATGCCGCGTTGGAACATGGTGTTTGGAGCAACCTGAGTCTGTGTTCCCAGGTCGTGGTCACTCACATTAGGCTCCAGAATACACTATTTCTAATTCCCTTCGAGGTGAGAGGTGGTTTTTGGATTGACACAGCCCCTCCTCTTTCTCACTGGGAGAACCTAGGACAGGTTGTTTAATCTTTTTCTGCCTCCGTTTCTTATTTTATAAAATGCAAATACTGATGGTATCTTGTTGATAAAATTAAATACAAGGTGTAAGGGCTTTGCTTAGATATTGCTGGCTTAGAGTAAAGGCTTCTAAGGAAGAATGTGGACCTTTTGATGTCTTTAGTGTGGGAGATCAGGCTGTATTGAACCATCCAGGAAATGCCTTCAAAGATGCTCTTTCAGCCCAGGCTGGATAATGCTATAGGCTCTTTTTTTGTGTAACAGCTGTGATTCCTGGATCCTCTGTCAGCTACAGATTCATCTTCCAGTATCATATGCTGCCCAGCATAACTCTAAATTTAACTTGAGAGTTGAATTGACTAATACTTAAAAAAAGCTTGGCTCATTTGGTAAAGTGCTTGCCTTATAAAGCATGAGGACCTAAGTTTGAGCCCCAGGACCTATATTAAAAAAGCCAGATGTGGTGACACTAGCTGGTAATCCTAAGGTGGGGAGGTAGAGACAGGTGCAACCTTAGGGCTTGCTGACCAGCCTGCCTAGCCTACAAGTAAAGCTACAGGCCAGTGACAGTCTCTGACTTAAAAAAAAAAAAAGTGAATTGTGGGCCTGGAGAGATGGTTCAGTGGTTAAGAGGGCTTGTTCTACAATTATAAGAACTTGAATTAGGATCTCAGCACCCACACAACAAGCAGGAAGCTCCACAAGTGCTTGTAACCACAACTCCATGCTGGGTAGAGTCAAAAAGATCGCTGAGGCTTGTTGGCTTTCAGCCTAATCCAGCAAACAGGAGCCCTAGGTTCACAGAGAGACTCTGCCTCAGAAGAATAGGCAGAGAATGATAGAGAATGACATTTGATACTCTCTTTTAGCCTCCATGACAACATAGGACACTTGCACACATGCATGCACAGAAGCTCACACATATACATACATACATACATACATACATACATACATACATACACACATGTATCCTTTCAAAAATAGTACGTAGCTTCTCAGGAATGACACTTGAAGTTGACTTCTAATGTCTACATCCTTGCATACACACGTTTGCACATTCACACACACACACACACACACACACGCACGCACACACACACAAATATGTCAATGTTGATCAAAGTGCATACTTGAAGCCTGGAGGCTGTTCTGAGCCACAAATGACCTCCCATTTCTAGGCCAGCTAGGAATCCCACTGAGATCCACAGAGGATGAATGAGTTGCTATAAAAGCAGGTTTTATTTTCCTGAGTGTGACCTAGACACTTTGCTCCAAGGATGTTGATGGTGCTGTTTGTTCAGCTATACTATAAATAGGAAATGTAAGAATACAGCACGTATGATTAGGCAGGAAAGCTAAACAGCAGGCTAAATATACAAGCTATCTCCAGAGGCAGACAGAGGAGTTGTGGTTGAAACATGGATGACTTCACGAAGTTGTCACACACCCATGAGGGGCCCTCAGTGGCTTGGGCTCCAGAATGTTAAACCTTTCAGCCTCTGGAAGTGTGGTGTATTGTCCTCTTGTCTTGTATACACTGGGAGTTGACTGTCAGTTCCGGTTTCCTAGGAAATGATTGTACAGGAGTCTCTGATTGGATCTCTTCTTGGCTCTGGAAATCTTAAATATTAATCAGTTTATGATGTACCTGTGAGTAGTTTGCCATGTTACTTTACAGTGTCTATTATAATAGGTGTCTTTGTGCTTTTTTCCTCAAAAATAGTGCTTTGTAATTTGATGTCTCATAGACCTTGGCGATGCTTTTGAAGTAGGTGGAGGTATTAGAACTGCTGCCATCTTATAACAAAGACACATCCTCAGATAATGGGAGAAAACTTCTTTAGACTACATAATGCAGCATCAGGCATGCAGTGGGTGGAGCCAGTTCTCTTGCTGACTGATCAAGGGCTCTCTCTGGCTCATGGATTGCCTCCTGAAGTACCATGGGATCCAAGGATTGGAAAGTCAGTCTCCATAAAAATCTTCTACAGCTGGTTCTGTTTCCTGATGGAGGAAATATGGTCCGGAGACCCAGCCACAGAAGGTTCTGAATCAATTCTAAGTCTAAGAGCTTCTCCCACTTTACCAAATGATCTAAACCCTGTTCATAGTAGTTTAGTTTTGAGAAGTTGAATTGATTGGCATCATGAAGATTCATCTCATGGGGCTGCTGAGTTAAGATGACAGAAATGGAGGAGTGAGGAAGGGGCATATGTATATTTAAAGATACGAGGAATGTGACTTAGTTGGTAGAGCAATTGCCTAGCATGCATGAGGGCCTGGGATCCATGTCCAGCCCTACACACACACACACACACACACACACACACACACACACACACACAAACAACCTGGGCATGATGGCACCCACCTGTAATCCCTACACTGGAGAAGCAAAGACAGGACTGCTACAAGATCAAAGCTAGCCTGGTTTACATATTGAGCTCCAGACTTATCTCAAAATACAAAATGGGCTAGCAAGATGGCTCAGAGATTAAGAGCACTTGCTGTTCTTGCAGGGTCCTGAGTTCAGTTCCCAGCACCCATGTAAGGCAGCTCACAATTGCCTGTAACTTCAGGTCAAGGGGATTCAGTACCCTCTTCTGGTATCTGAGGAGACCTTCACTCACGTGCCATCCCCACACACAGACACACATACACATAAAAGCAAATAAATCTTTAAAAAACAAAATGAAACACAAACACAAAACAAAACAAAAAGCACCAAAAAGAATAGTGGTGTTTAACTAGGGTGGGGGTGGATGCATCAACAGTGACCATTTCCCTCTTCAAATACGTCTGTACTCGAGTAACTCTCATGTATTGGAACTTATTTTTCCTTCTGCATTTTGAGAACAAACCTTAGCAATTGTTTCCTTGTGAAGGTTTTTAAAGTGTTCTGCTGTGTGAAGAAAGAAAAATTATTTCAGAAGCTGTTTAACACTTTGGTAAAATTGTTTTCATCCACTTCCCTAGACAAAGTAGCAGGACTCAGTTCTCATGGCATCCTAGTTTTCTGTTTATTGTTTAGCTGGAAAGACTTATACTGAACACTTACTTGTTTTATTTCCCAAGCAGAGAGTAAAATATCCCTGTTTATACGGGGCACACAATATATCCCAGCACCACACAGCAGTGAAGAGTGAGTTCTTGTGGTTAATGAGGGCCCTTGCTATAAATCACTCGAGTTCTGTCCTGTCATATGGGCCATCCTCTTTTTTTGGAATATTCTCCCTGTGACCAGAATACATGTATTTCGTCTGAAGTCACATATCACCTGGTTGTTAGGGGAACATTGAATATTGTTTTTGGAATGTAGTTTTGGGGACACTGGGTAAAAGTTCTTGAACTTGGCTGAGGGTGCATCTCAGTTGACAGAGCGTTTGCCTAGCATACACAGAGCCCTGGGTTATAACGCAGCACTGCATAAACCAGGCGTGACGGCACATGCCTGTGACTGTGATCCTAGCATACACAGAGCCCTGGGTTATAACGCAGCACTGCATAAACCAGGCGTGATGGCACATGCCTGTGACTGTGATCCTAATAATACACAGAGCCCTGGGTTATAACGCAGCACTGCATAAACCAGGCATGACGGCACATGCCTGTGACTGTGATCCTAATAATACACAGAGCCCTGGGTTATAACGCAGCACTGCATAAACCAGGCACGATGCACATGCCTGTGACTGTGATCCTAGTAATACACAGAGCCCTGGGTTATAACGCAGCACTGCATAAACCAGGCACGATGCACATGCCTGTGACTGTGATCCTAGTAATACACAGAGCCCTGGGTTATAACGCAGCACTGCATAAACCAGGCACGACGGCACATGCCTGTGACTGTGATCCTAATAATCCCAGCACTTGGGAGGTAGAGGCTAGGGGATTATTTAAGGTTATCCTTGGCTACATAGGGAGTTCAAGGCTAACCTTGAGTACATGAGATTCTGTCACACACACACATACACACAACACATGCGTGCGTTCTTAACCCTTGACTAATCCTATTAATATGAACTCTTGGATCATCCCAGTCCTGGAGTAAAAATTTCTAAGACTAAATGGCTGACGACAGGCTCTTTTCACGAAAGACTTTTCTAAGGAAAAGCAGAGCAGGAAACCAGAGCAGCTACGTGCACTTGACACTTGACCTTCTCCTCTATGCGCTGCCTTCTCCTCAGCTGTTCCCATGTGAGGAGGGAATAAGAGAAACAGCCATTGAGAGCTGTGGCCCTTCACGATCTGCCTCAGTGAGGTTGGCTTTGCTCTGGGTTCAGTCTGTCACCAGCCTGCTATTTTTATCTACCTTGTCTCTTCATTTGTAATCCCCAAACACCTCTCAGAGCTAATTTAAGTGTGTCTTCTGGCACTTCATGCTGATGGCTGCAGTAGGCCTGAGTGCACTGCACTGGATTTTGTTGTTTTGTTGTTGTTTGTTCATTTCCTTGTATCTTGGCATGTGCACAAAGAGAGAGGCAGAGAGTAAATGGTAAAACCTTTTAAAACCTTTGAGAACTTGGGCTTGTTGCCTTCCCAGAGTCTAGTGCCCAGGAGGAATGCAATAAGTGTTTGTTGGACTGAACAAATTACATGTGTGTGAGGCCAATGACTAGGCCACATTAGGCCAGTACTGCTATTCGGAAGGGCAATAACCAATGGGAACTTGTCTTTCAGGGAATCAAACTGGCTGCCTAGGACCTCTCTGTAGACCCTTGGGTGTCTGAGGAAGTACAACAAACTAACTACAAAACGCTTGTCTCAGGCTGTTCCTCACATTCCAGGCCTTGACGACACATAGTGACTGTGAGCAGGTTTAGGGTGGCTAAATAAGTTTTATGTCTATTTTTCCTTTTGAGTCTTAGCATATATATGTATATATAATGTGTGTGTGTATGTGTGTGTGTGCACATGTGTGTGCTCTGTGTATGCAAGTGCCCACAGGGGCCAGAAAAGTACATCAGATATCCTGGAACTGGAGTTAAAGGTGTTGTGAGTGTGTGTATTTGTGCCCTCTTAACCGCTGAGCCATCTCTCCAGCCCTAACTACTAGCGTTTTCTTTTCTTGTTATTTTATTTACAAATGACAAGAGTAACGAAACGTTCATCCATGCCAGGAGATGACAGAAGTAACTTGCATGGAGGTGTACCACGTGTTTATGCTTTCCCGTACCCAGGTCTTTAGGTGTGTGGTGGTTTTTAGCTTCTGACCTAACTACACTCCATCAGAGCTAGCTCTGATGTTTAAAGGTCTGAGAGACAATTCAGATTCATTGGTGACTGACAACCAACTGGAGCTCTCTCAGGGCAAACAACTTGTGGAGCAGGTCACGAGGGTAAATGTGTGGTGGTGAGATGCTCTGGTAGCCTCAGACGTTCAGCAAAACTATCTCCTAGCTGTGGCCTGGAAGGAATTGTGTTGATGTGGATCATATGTATGACTGCTTGGCTTTAAATAAAGGAGCTTGTTGTTGATCATTTGGGTGTGCCCCATACAGTTAGCTTAAGGCCTTAAGTATGGAACTGAGGTCTCTCTGAGGGAGAAGATGGTCAGCTGTGGGCAGCATCTTCTGCTCTGTCTGAGCACCCTACCTGCTGGCTCTGTGGGTCTCTGTTTAGCCTCACCAGCCCCCAAACCATACCAGCCAATTCTTCTCAGTAAATATCTTCCACCTGAAAACTTCTTCAGACTGAACTCCTATGGAGACAGCCAGAAATTATTGTCCTGAAGTATTTCCTTTAATTTATTGAAATGAGAGAGGGGAGTGTCTCACTATGTAGCCCCAGTTAGTCTCAAATTTACGCTCCTGCTTCAGCCTTCCAAGTATTGGGATTGTAAACATGGGCTACCATGTCTGACTCACTTCTCATTTTTTTGTATACCTTAAGTGAAAATTTGTGTATTTCATATAAAACATCTTAATCGTCTTTATGCTCCTCCCCCATCTATACCCGTCTGTAACCCCCTCCCACACAAGATTTCATGCATTCTCTCATTTATATTAAGGCCCATTGAATTACATTAGTGTACCCAGCTGTCCCTCAGTGCAAGTTCATCCACTGGTGTCTGTTCAGCCTATCTAGAGTCCCTCCCTTAAAGAAGATCAGCTCTCCCTCACCCAGCAGTAATCAGCTGTCAATAGTTCTTCAGCTAAGATTGGGGCCTGCTGCCCATTTCTCCAGTTCTATTCTGGGTTTTTGTCTGCTTGAATTTGCATGGGTCTTGTGCATGTTGACATCATGACTGTAGATTCATATGAGCAGGGTCTCAAAGCCTAAGACTTTGTTTCCATATGGTCATGTGCCTCCTCCCTTTGCTTTTACAATATTTAGCCTCTTCTTCCACAATGGTCCCTGAGCTCTGGATGGGTGAAGTTTAACACAGGAGTCCTGTTCAATGGCCCACACTCTGCAGTCTCTTATTCTCTACACTTTGGCCATTTTGTGCTCTTTGCCCTCTGTTGCATGAGGGAGCTCTTTTGAGCTTAACCTGTGTGGTTCCTTGTATAACCCTCCCTTTTCCCTTCCCATTCAAAAAAAATATGGAATGTTCACAAATTTGTGTGTTATCCTTGCCTAGGGCCCATGCTAACAGAGTATTGTTCCAATTTTAATATATGTGCTGCGGAAGTGAGTACTCACTTCTCATTTTTATCTAGATTACACATACACTAGCCAATTTTTAAAAACCAGTCTCATTATAAAAGAAAAAATTGCATAGTGCTTTCCAGAGCTAAGAGTGCTAAACAATTTTCCCAAGGGAGAACATCAGTGGATGGCCCAACACCAGCTTCATGACCAAATAACCACATCAGTGACTGACACAGCATATGACATTGGTGCAATAGTGATACTTTTATCTTGGGGCCAATCAACGGCTACCTAATTGGTCTTAGGGCCCACTCAATGGGAGGAAATTCATGTGTGGTACTGTAATCATAGCCAAAGGCACACGGCTGAAGAGGTCATAGATCTTAGAGAGAGTCCCACCCCCAGGCTAAGGTAATGTTTTACTAAATGCAAAATATGTATCCTTATATTTACAGTCAAGTATCTCAGTCACCACTCATCAAAGAAGCTTGTTTTGCACCAGATGGAGACTACCACAGAGTACCACAGCTGATCACACACAGACATTGTCTGTAAATTTCCCATGCCTATGCAGTGCATCTACAATGCAGCCTGTATAGCCAAGACTCATGCAATATAGAACAAGGGGTAAAGAAGTCACTAATGAATCCTTCAGCTCTCATTAATGAAGCTCAAGCATGCAACAAAGGACCAGCAATACAAAAGGCCACAAATTGCTAAATCATGGAGATTAGGAATCCTGGACAGGATTCTTCTTATATTGTCTCACTTACCCAGGGCTAAGGGACGACTGCAGAAGAGGGGGTGGAAAGATTGTAAGAACCAATGAGGAGGGGCGTAACCATATGGAAATAGAATCCCACAGGCTCCTGGGATCCTGCTCATATGAAACCTGCAGCAATTGTTTTGGCATGCTCAAGAACAATGCAAGCTCAAGCAGACAAAAACCCAGCATGGCAGTGGGGAAATGGGTAGCAGACCCAATCTTTGCTGAAGAAATATTGGCAACTGATTGCTGTTGGGTGAGGATGAACTAGTCTTCCTAAAGTGAGGGGCTCTGGGTAGGCTGACTAGACCTCAGTGGATGAACCTGCATTGAGGTCACTTGGGGACACTAAGCTGACCTAATAGACACCTTAACACAGATGAAAGAATGTATGGACTTCAGTTGGGGGGCTATAGCGGGTGCCAGTGGGGAAAAGGCATATAATGATGATTAAGATTGATTGAGATGTTCTGTATGAAACTCACAATGATTCAATAAGAAAATATTTTAAAAAGAAAAAAGTTAATCTCTTTCCCAGAGGCAACCATTTATAATTTCTATCAACCTCCACATCTCTTTTATTTTTTGTTACTATAGCATACTTTAAAAAATTATCTTAGCTTTTGTTAATATGATTGGTTTTCTTTGTAAGTCCATGGCCTAGTTAGCTTTAACTGTCAACTTGACATAGTCTAGAGTTACCTGCGAAGCAAGTCTGATTGAGGGATTATTCAGATCAGATTGGCCTGTGGGCATGTCTGTGGAGGGCTGTCTTGATTATTACTTGTCACTGTGGGCAGCACCATTCCCTGAGCAGGTGGTTCTGGGCTGTATAAGAAAGCTATTTAGTATGAAGTGGCAAGCAAGCCAGTAAGCAGCATTCCTCCGTGGTCTCTGCTTTAAGTTCCTGCTTGAGTTTCTTCCCTGGCTTTCCTTAATGGCGGACTGTGACCTGGAAGTATGAAGCAAAGAAACCCTTTCCTCCCCTAAGCTGCTTTTGGTCAGAGCGCTTTATCACAGCAACACAGAAGCTAGAACTGTTCATATATTTTATTTTATGCACTTAAAGCCACTTTCTCCATTTTCCTGGACTAGTCCAAGGCCTGGGGCAGTAGGTGAATTCCTTAATCCTCCTGCTGAACCTGGAGTGCCCTATTAGGCAGAGGACCTTAATGGTGAATTCTGTGATGAGTATCCTTCTACTCTGCAGTGAATAGCAGTCAACAAATTCTGAAGAGAACAGAGGGGTCTTACACATGCACACACACATACACACACACACACATATATGCACATGCCATATTGTATATGTGCAAGTCAGAGGACAATTTGTGAAGATGGTTCTGTTCTTCTACCATGTGGGTCCCAGAAACTGAACTCAGGTCTGGGTTTCTTTTCTCTATTGTTATCATTATTATTTTGAGATAGGGTAGCCCCAGCTCTCCTGGACTTTTTATATACATCTTGATCTCCTGAAGATTCACTGAGCTCTGCTTTCCAAATACTGCTGCTGTGATCAAAGGTGTGTGCCACCACACCCAGCTTTATTATTTTTTAAATATTTATTTATTTTTATGTGTACGAGTGTTTGCCAGCATGTATGTTTGTATACCACATACATGCCTGGTGCCCAAGGATGTCAGAAGAGGCTGTTGGATCTCCTGGAGTTAGTGTTGCAGAGTCCTCAGAGAAGGAGCAGGTGGGAAAGGTCCCTGGACTGAGATTCAAGTCACTTCCTTCTGCACCTCCCAGACATGTGTATGTCATTCTGCTCTAACTGCACATGGCCCTGTGGTCTCAAGAAGTACTACAGAACATAGACTGTGGAAGATTAACTGAATGATGCGTTCCATTTCTGCAGCTATGGGGAAGTTGCCACCTATGCTAGGGTGAGATTTTCAGTGGTACAGCTGCTTTGGGGGTCACTTTTGCTCCTATAAGTAATCCCTCACCCATGATCTGGAAGTCCAGTCAACTCACTGGTTCCATTCCCAGCACCCATATGGCAGCTAACAACTGTCCATAACTCCTGTTCAAGAGAATCTAACACGTTCTTCTGACCTCCATGGGCATTGCATGGCACAGGTGCACTTACACATATGCAGGCAATACACTCATACACAGAAAAAATAATAATAAAATATATTAAAAAAGAAATCTAGACTTTGACTGGAAAGGTGGATCAGTAGTTAAGACACTGGTTGCTCTTGCAGAGGACCTGAGTTTGGTTCCCAGCACCCATGTCAGAAGACTTACAACTGCTTGTAACTCCAGCTCCAGGGTATCTGATCCTTTCTTCTGGCCTATTCAGATACTGCATGCATATGGCATGTAGAGGCATACACATACACATAAATAAGAATTAAAATTTGAAGACAATAAGGAATATTGTTGGCATTGTGAATTATGTTTTCCTTTTATTTGACAAAAACTGAAATTCAAATCCATCAAACAATGGCCAAGGAAGAGACCCTTCATAGTGCTAAGTGTGAAGGACTGCAGGCTCTAGGCTGGACAGATGAGGGCTAGAATCCCTAACTGTTACTGGAGTTTTTAGAGTCAGAGCCTGGGCCTCAGTAATCTCAACAGACTGCTTGTCCTCAATAGGCCAATTAAACATACAAGTGATAGAAAAAAGCAGAAAAACGAGATTTATTTGATGTGACTACATTGGGAAGAGGAACAGATAAAGAGGTGCAGTGACCCCTTGAGTTCATCTTTGGCCACCCTTTAAAATTTTTAAAAATTTTAAAACAAATTCCACTTATTTGTTTATTTTATTTTTATTTTTTTCTCTGTGTGAGTGTATTGTCTACATGTGTGTAAGTGCACTTGTGTCATGCAATGCCCCTGGAGGTCAGAAGAAGGCATCGAATCCCCTGGAACTAGAGTTATGGATGTTTGCTAGCTGCCATGTCGGTGCTGGTAATTGGACCCAGGTCCTCTGCAAGATCAGTCAGTGCTCTTAACCACTGAGCTATCTCTCCAGCCCCTTGCTTGTTTATTTTATGGGTTAGGATTACATGACATGAATCTCATGTTGAATCAGAGGACAGTTTGTAATAGTAGAATCTTTCCTTCCATCATGTGTATCCCTGGAAATGAGTTCAGACCCTCAGCAAGTGCCTTTACCCATTGGGGCATCTCACCAACCCCCAAATGTTACTACAATTTATTTTTATTTAATGTGGCACTGGGGACTGAACCTAGAGTCTTGAGCACACTAGGCAAGCGGATACCACTGAGTTACCTCTTCAGCCTTTCTGGACGAAAGAGTACTTTTCAGATACTCTTATCTTGGTGTCTGATGCTTTGAGAGGGAGTGAGAACCTGATCTGTGCAAAGGAGAGCGATACAACATGGACATGAACATGGCAAGTTGTCACTATATTATTAATTACCTGTTATTAACTACCTGGTAGTAATGATCCGCCAGACCACAGTGGAGAGTCAGGGGTTTTGGTAACAGAGGACTCTGAGTTAGATGATGTTTGTACCAACACAAGCAACAAAAACAGGCATCTAGGTGATCTCACTGAACCACAGAGCAGTTATTCAGGGATGGGGTCTCTGTGTGTTATGGGGGGCTTGCTGCACCTAAATATCTGTTAAAAGCAGCTTAAGTAAGGAAAAGTTTATTTGGGCTCAAGGGTATAGTCCATCATGGTGGAGAAGGCACGGCAGCGGGAATGTGAAGCAGCTGGTCATAGTCAGGAAGCAGAGAGACATGAATGCTAGTACTCCGCTCACTTTCTCCTTTTTATTCAGTCTGGAATCCCAGCCTATGGGATGATGCCACCCACATTTAAGGTGAGTCTTCCTACTTCAGTTAACGTAATCTAGAAACTTCCTTATAGGCATGCCCAGAGGTGTGTCTTCTAGGTGAGTCTAGATCCCATGAAGTTGACAGGGAAAATTAACCATCATAGCTTATATGTGATGTCATAGCTTTTAGAGACCTCAGAAGAATCTCTTCCTTTAATTGCCCATGGTCACCAAGGGAGGAAGGCGTGAGTCCAGCCAGGTGTCTCTGGCAACTGAGGATTGGAGTGCCCAGTTCTAGAGCCTGACATTCCTATCTCCTATCAGAAATCAGCAGTGTGACCAGTGCCTCATTTATCAGAAGCCAGGATGACTCGTGGGGTGGAAGTCCACCCTTTCAGAGTGACTTCTGATCCCTCAGACAGTCTAGCCTCTACTTCATCTGAGGTTTCCTGTGACCCTAACATCCTCCTCAGGTCCATGACTCTGGGGAGCTGGCACCCCTACCAAACTTCGTAGTGCCTCCAGTCAGTATCCTCTAGCTGCTTACCTACTGGTCCAAACACATCAGTGTTTGATATCCCTGGCTTCCAAATGGACTGATGCTAATTTACAAATTTCAAAGTCTTTGAATGCAAACCCATAGCAATTTGTCAACATAATTTAATGACTGGGGAAAACTGAGTGTGCTAGTGCGTGGGTAATTTCCCCCACATCTGCCTGTTTTTTTCATCTGTGGGGGTTGGGGAGCATGGTGACAAAAGTTCTGAAGATGAGAATGACTGTTTTAATTTCACCTGGGGCCACAAATCGATTCTCATCTATTATTCACCTGCATTAGCATTGCCCTGGGTGACACATGCAGTGTCAGAACGGGTGGAACCTGTCCTCATTAGGAAGGCGAAGGACGCCTTTTTTGCAGACCTAAGCAAGCAAGCCTACAGAGTTCTCTCAAACAGGAAAGTGGGGGTTGGGGGAGTGGTTGGATTTGCCAACCCGACCTCTGTCTGGTGTCAGTAGCCACAGATCTTTGTGTCCCGGAGTTGTCACTGCTGTGGTGTCACTTCAAGCAGCTTTGCACAGGAAGTGATGACTGGTACGCACTGCTGAAAAGATTTCATTTGCATGCACGGTTTTCCTGTGAGCGATGCCACAAATATAAATGCTCCAAGAGGCGACTGTCTGGGGAAATGGGAGGAGTGACAGGGAGGACAGAGAGACTTAGCACCACAGTGTTAGAAAACTGCTGCAGGCAAGTGCCTGGCAGGTGTGTCCAGCCTGCAGCCCACAGGCAGCCTGGGCCCAAGATGGCTACGGACACAACTCAACGCAGAAGTACAAACTTACTTAAAATGTTACGTTGTTTTTTCAACTTTTTGAGTAACTGGATTTCATGGTTCTCAAATGAGACCTTTGTAGTCTTGTCACAATACCAAAAGGTTGGACACACCTGACAATTGATAAAGATAAGAATCTACATGAGCTGGAATCAGATGTCCAGATGCTAACTCCCAGCATTCCTCTTTGCTGACAGGTGGGACATTGTGTGGTCAGATTGTCGGGGGGAGGGTGAAGGTTGATATTCGTCCTGTAAGTTGGAAGAGGTACAGTTGTGTAGAAATATCCTGGTAGTTGAGGTCTTACTCTATGATTCGTTGTAGATCCTGGTGGAGGTGGTAGTGGCCAATCCTTCACCTCTGCTCATTTCTCTCTGACCTTTTACTGGAAGTGAGAGCAGCTATCGGATCCTTACCCTCTCTGGGGTGCAGATGGCCTTCACTAGACTGCCTAGCGCCTATTGTGTAAACTGATCTAATGAATCCCATTTTATGATACATACACATTCAATCGGGTCTGTTCCTCTAGAAAACCCTGACTAATTCAGACCCCATTAGCTTCCCTCCTAGTTCTTTGCCTGCTCCCTGCATCCACAATTGCTTGTCACCACTGGCATCCTAAAGAAAAGAGCTTGCTTTGGGCATGAGCATTTAGAAGGAATTATAAAACACTGTTCATGGAGAGGATGAGCAGCAGATTGCTAGAATAGACATTAGGACCACACAGGACAAAGTCCTGATGCCTAGGGCATGATGTACAAGTCCAAAACTTCTGGTTTAGAAATGAATACCATATGCCCTACTGTATAAAATCCAAGAAGAGGAGAGATTAATTTATGTGATTGAAGTTGTAAACTAGCACAGTGGACTGAGTGGAGACATAAGAGAACTTTCTGAGTACGAAGGAAGTATGTTTTGTCTGGGAGTTTATGTAACATAGGCACAAATAATCTGTGTTGGGGGTGCATGCTACTGTGCTAGTGTGGAATCAGAGAACAACTTGTAGGAGTCAATTCTTCCATCATATGTGTCCAGGGGATTTTTTGAACTTAGATGATGAGGCTTGGTGGTAAGTAACTTTAACCACTGACTGAGCCATCTCAGAGGCCCTAAAATCTTAATAGTCATTGTGTGTTAATTATACCTCAATAAGAAAACATAAGGTGATGTACACCTGCACTCCCAATATTCAGAGGTAGATGCAAAAGGATTAGAGTTCAAAGCATTGGCTTTATGGTGAGTTTGAGGGTAGCCTGAGATCCTGTGTTAGAAAAAAAATAAACAAATAGTAATGCTTTAAAACCCCAATCTTCAGGTACATTTTAGAGGCAGTACACTATCAATTATAATCTTAGTCCTGTCATGTGCTGAGTTTAAGGACACAGCTCCTGACTAATCAATTCTTTTTGGCGCTTTGCCTGGCCTTGATGTCCAGCCCTCCCATCTTGCACTCCTCTGCAGCACTCTGTAGGTAGTTACTGCTGTAATTCAAGTTCAAAGAGAAAAGATGCATTTCTAAAGGGAACTATCCAATAAAACCTTCTGTGGGGGAAGTATTAAACGGTGTGTCTGCATGTGACAATTGATAACCAAATTAGACAAGTGAATTGTGGCTAGGCAGTTGAGGAACAGAGTTTTCAATTTAATTCATTTTTAAATTCAAAGTAATTTCAAATTTAAACAGATATGTTTGAAAAAATACTATTAAAAAATCGGGAAACTAGGCCTGGTGTTTCAGGCCTACAATCCCAATACCCAGGAGGCTGAGGCCAGGCTGTCCTTGCATGTCAGGTCTAGCCTGACCTACATTGTGAGTCTAAAGCTAGCCTGGGATATAATGTGAGACCTTACAGTCATTACTTTTCTTGTCGTTGTGACAAAATACTTGACAAGAAACAATTTAAGGGACGATAGGCTTAATTTGACTGACAGTTTAAGAAGGGATATGGGGCTTGTGGTGGGGAAGGCAGGCATAAGGAGTGTGAGGCAGCTGGACAGGAAGTGCAGCCATGATATAAAACCTCAAGGCCCGTCCCCAGTGACCCATTTCCTCCAGCAAGTTTATGTCACTGAAGGATTCCCCAACCTTCCTAAACAGCACCACCAGCTGGAGACCAAGTGTTCACACACCCAAACCTATGAGGAACATTTCACATTCAAACCGCAGCAGATCTTGTCTCAACAGAAAAATGCAACAACAACAAAACCATCAGAAGGTGAAGAAGAGATTACAGTTAAGGACCCCTGATACAGAAAGTGATATTTGCAGAGAGAAAGCTGGGTGGTGGGGAAAAGCCATGAGCCATTTAAACATGTGGAACTTCCAGGCAGAGCAACTGCAAAGGCCTAGAGGAAGGAGCCTGCTATCCAGGAGGGGTCAGGTTGGCTATAGCAAAATTAACAGGTGAGGGCAGAGGGGTCAGCTCCATCCAGTAGCTTTGGTTGGGGGTGGATTTTTCTAATGAGACACAAAAATGATAATATTCTGTCTCTGCACACTGGGGATGGCGACTCTCACCAACCAACACACAGACTGTCAGTTGAGACGACCGAAGGCCAGGATCTTCAAGAAGAGCTGACTAGAGGCCCTGATCTGGCTGAGCTAGCACATAATAGCAGATGTTACATGTCAGCATGAGAATCCTCACCCAGCTCAGGTTTTATCAGCTCTTCCCTAATTGCGTTGAGTCTTAAAATAATCCCTATGGTTTTCTCAACCTCTCGCCTGAGCTGAAGTAACTGGAAGCGGGAGTAGTCTTTGTTAGGTCTTTGCTAACGGGGCGGGGTCACCCCTGTCTCCAAGCTTATTTTCTCAATGCAGCATGAAATAGCCTTTCCCTAGCCCTGTGTCCAGCTCTGCTCTTGTGTGAGGTTAGGACCTAGTTACTACAGAAGGGATGTTCTTCCTCCTCTGGTGGTGGTCACATGTGGGACTTGTGTGTCCTCCGATTTGTTCATTAGGTAAAATGGAGTTAATCTTGGCAGAGACCAGAGTTTAGTGTGAAAATGTGTGTGTATGTGTGTGTGTATACTCATATATATGCAGGTGGATATGTGTAGGGGTAAATATGAATCTGTGTGCATGCACACATGGAAGTCACTGCCACAGCTATTTTGTTAATGTGGGTTCTATGGATTAAAGTCAGGTCCTCATCCTTGCAAGGCAAACACATTATCAATTGAGCATTTACCCACTGGAACACAAAGTTTTAGATCTCTGGTGCCTTCCAGGTTCTTGGATTCTTCTATAAGCAGTTTATTCTGCCAAGCTAAAGTGCTGTTTTTTACAATTTGGCACCAGTATAGTTGGAAAATCAGAATCTGCCCATTATTAGCTTTTGGTGAAGATACACCACCTCACTCAGATGGAGTGACAATGGTCCCTGCCACATGGAAGCCAAGACGCATTTGAGAACAGATGAGGTGACTTCTTCTAAGCTCTCCCCCAGTTTGGGTCAGGCACTGACCTACTTTGCTTTCTGTTGTGATGAAACACTCTGGCCAAAAATAACTTAGGGGAGTGTGGTGGTTTAAAGGAAAAGAAAATGTCCCACATAGGCTCAGGTGTTTGAATACTCGGTCCTTAGCTGGTGGCACTGTTTGGGGAGCTTATGGACCCTTTGGAAGGTTCCAGAACATCACTGGGGGCTTTGAGAGCTTATAGTCTCACCCCACTTCTGGTTCACTCTTCTTTCTGTGTGCAGTTGAAGATATGATCCCTCAGCTTCCTGATCTGGCCTCTCATTGCCATGTCTCCACCACCTTTATGGACTCTCCCTCTGGAGTCATAAACCAAAATAAACTCTTCCATAAGTTGTTTTTGGCCATGGCATTTTATCACAGCCACAGAAAAGCAGTACAGGGAGGAAAGGATTTATTTGGCTTCTACTTCCAGGTCACACACAGTTCATCGCCGAAGGAAGTCAGGGCAGGAACTCAACTCAGCAGCAACCATGGAGGAATGCTGCTTACTGGCTGGCTCTCTGGCTTCTGCTAAGCTAGCTTTCTTAAATAGCCCTGATCTGTCCCCCCAGTGGGTTGGGCCCTTCCACATCAATCATTAATCAAGACAAGCCACAGGCCAATCAATCTGGAAAATTTCTCAATTGAAGTTCCATCTTCTCAGGTGTATCAAGTTGACAATAAAAACTAACCAGCACAGGCACTATGTTAGACCATTGGGCTCCTGCCCCAGAGTCCGAAGGATTAGGAGCTCATCAACAAAGAATGCCCACTTCTCATAGTTCTGGAGGTGGATAAGGCCAAGGTCAAGATACCAGCAGATTTGAGATCTGGTGAAGGTCTGCTTCAGGGTCCAGTGGCTACCTTCTCAGTATATCTTCACACAGGGAAAGAGCAAGGGAATTCTCTGGGGGTTTGTCCTGGTTAAACTTCAATTGTCAACTTGACACACCTAGGAAGAAGGAGCCTCAATTTTGGCATTTTCTCCACCAGACTGACCAGTGGCCATGTCTGTGAGGCATTTTCCTGATTGCTGAGTGATGTGGGAATGCCCAGAACACTGTGGATGGTGCTACCCCTGGGCAAGTGGCATTGCTTTGTGTTAGAAAGAAGTCTGAGCTCAGGCCAGAGGATCAAGGCAGTAAGGAGTGTTCCTCCCTGGCCTGTGCATCAGTTCCTGGCTGCAGGTACCTGCCCTGAGTTCCTGCCCTGGCTTCCCTCAAGGATGGACTGTGATCAGGATGTATAAACCAAATAAGTTGGTTTTGGTTGGTGTTTCATCAGAGCATTAGAAAGCAAACCAGGACAGGTCGCTTTATAAGAAGGTCTCTCATCCTGTATGTGATAATTAATATTGTCAACCTCACAGGATCTGGAATCACCTAGAAGACAAACTGCCAAGACATACCTTGAAGAGATTATTTAGATTAGGCTAGCCTCTGGGCGTGTCTGTGAGCAATTATCTTGATTAGGCCTTGTGTGAGCCCCTCCCCTTCCTGTGACAGAGTATTGCTAGGCCCAGTGTTGTATAGATAATCACAGCTGCTGAGAGTTATACGTGGATCTTACTAAGGAGCATTGTCTGCTCCAGCCGCTATCACAAAACACTCTAGACAGTGCAGTTTATAGAATTCACTGTTCACAGTTCTGGTGTCTGGTGAGGGTCTGCTTCCTGGATCATTGATGGCCAACTTCTGCGTGTCCTCATATGGAAAAGCAGCAAGAGGTGAAAGTTCTGTGAGGTGATAATTTGAAAAATGTATAACTTGAGATTGTTTTAAATTTGTGCATGTATTTGTATACATGTAGATGTGTGCATTCCTGTGTGTTTCTATATGTAGATGCACATGTGTGTGTGGAGGCCAGATGATATTCCTTCTTCAGGCACCATCCGTTCTAGCACAAGGGTCTCTTACTGGCCTGGAGTTCACTGACTGTGAACCCCAAAGATCCACTGAACTCCACCTCTCCGGTGCTGGGATTTCAAGTAGACCCACTACATCCAGCTTTCTTGCAGTGTTCTGGGGATTGAACTCAGGTCCTCATGCTTGCCAGGAAAGCACTTTACTGACTTTTATCTCCCTAGGTCCTGAAAGTGTTTGAGATATATAAAAGTGTGACTAAATGCAGAGATCTCCATGGTCCTTCCGTTCGGTTTTCACAGACATGATGAGTTTGTCTCCACGGTGGGATCCCAACACTATCGACTCAGTTTTGCCTCCTCAGTTTTCCCATTGACAATCTTTTTATGTCCCTTAATCTGGCTCAGGACACCCTACTGCACTGAGTTCTTGTACCTCCTCAGTCTGCAGTCAGTGACAGTTTCCAGATCCACCCCTGTCTCTCCTGACCTTGACACTTGTAAGGAATGATCAGGTATTTTGGATTTCACAATTAAACGGAGGTTGTGGATTTGGGGTAGGTCACTATGGAGACGCAGGACCTTACCCTATCCCCTCACAGGGCGTGTGACATCGGCACAGACTAATGTGATGATGTTAACCTTTAATCACTTGGCCAGGTGGTTTCTTTCCCATAATTTTCCCTTTTCCTTAATGTTACAGCATTTTTATTTTATTCCTTTTGTGTGTGCATGTGCGTGTGCAGATGCATGCATGTGTGTATGTGTGTGTGTCATTGTATGTATGTGTGGGCAGTCACATGCCACAGTCTATATTTAGAGGTCTCAGGACAACTTGGTGGGAGTCAGTTCTCTCCTCCACCGTGTGGGTCTTGAGGATTGACCTCGTGTTATCTGGCTTAGTGGCCCGCATTTTCCTTTTTCTGTACTGTATTTGTTAGTTTGAAGGCTCCAAGTCCAGCCCAGACACAAGGGAAGCTGGTGGGCTGGGGGTGACTACTCTTGAGCAAAGAATTTATGAACACACTGTCAAACTTGTCACTGCCATGAATGGTTGGGTATAAGGAGAGATGCTGTAAGGCTATATAGATAGCCTGAGTCCAGAGAGGTGATTTTCTAAATTACTTCATCCCGTTTCAAGCCTAGTGAGCTGACTGTCTCCTTCTTCCCTGCGTCTGTCATTAGGTTTGCAAATTTATTAATAAAATGCCTAAGGAGGATCCTATTTCTCTGTGGATATCTGCTGTTGCCGTGTCAGATTTCTGCTAGTGGTTACATTTTAATCCCTGAGAACCTGGAGGCTGTCTCGAGGGAGCAATGCATGGGAGCTCAAAGAAGATCTCAGGGGACCTGATGTCAGGAGATAACTGTGCCAGCTTTGGACATGTGACTCACCCATTTGCTTGTAAACATTAATGTAATGACTTACAGGAAGTGTTAAGATCACATCAACAGTGGACTCTATTTTTAGACGCCATTTTCCCACCTTGAAGGCTATTTTTGAGATCTCAATTGTGTGAATGAAGAAAACATACAGCTTTAAGTAGCTCTGGCCAGACCTGATCCTGTGGCTAATTCAGTTGGTGCTGTGAGAAAGGGTTCTTGGGCAATCGGCTGCTTTGTGAATTGTCTGTGGAAAACTACATAGACTATTCTTAGTATTATGAACACCTCTGCTGTTGATCTACAACTGCCACTCATTTTAGAAGGCTAACAGGAAGATAACTCTACAGGGGAAAATCCATAATGGCTTTATAAATAAGTGTAAATCTGGATTATCTGTTCCAATTTGTCTTTGTGTGCGATCCCAGTCACACAGGTAAATGAAAGCCTATTGTGTACCCCCACGTGGTGGCACCATACCTCACTGACACTTTGTGCTTTGAACAAAGCTATCCTGAAGACCAGTGGTTTGCAGATGATTTGCTCTTGCAGGAGGTGACATGTTGAAATCTGGAATGTTCTCTCCTAGGATGATTTCCTGTTCAGTGTCTCCATTTTAAGTGGGATCCTTTGCAGCGTCCTGGCTGTACTGAAGTTTATGCTGGGAAAGGTCCTGACCAGCAGAGCGCTCATTACGGATGGTGAGTGAGGCCTAGACACTGTTAGCTGCTTGTCTTGCAGCTGGTACCCGTGTGTCCCCATTCCTCCTCCCCAAGATGTTTGCTTAGTGATTCTCAGGGCTCCTGTACCAAGGGAGGTGTCTTTTACCCCAAGTTTAATAAACTCTCTGTGAACCTGCCTCACCTTGACACCTTCACAGAGATTCCCAGCCTCCTAGTGGTAAAAAACAAAGAGTTTCCTAGAGCTTAGGCTTCCTTCCTTCCTTCCTTCCTTCCTTCCTTCCTTCCTTCCTTCCTTCCTTCCTTCCTTCCTTCCTTCCTTCCTTCCTTCATTTTTTCTTTCTTCTTACCTTCCTTTCTTCCCCCTCTGTCTGTTTCTTTCCTTCCTTTTTTATTTCTTCCTACCTTTCTTCCTCTGTCTCTTTCTTTCTTCTTTTTTGTATGTGTTCATGTATGTGCAAGGCGGGGGTGGGTGTTCAGTGTCTCTCACTGAAGCTGGAGCTCGCTGCTCCGGCTGCTCCGGCTGCTCTTGCTGCTCCGGCTGCTCCGGCTGGCCAGCAAGCTCCAGGGATCACCTGTTTCCACCTCCCCAGGCCCAGTAGTTACTCCTGTCACTGGGACTGAGCCAATAGCCTTCCCTCCCAAAAGAGAGAGAAAGCAACATTCTAGAAACTACTTACCCTGCAGGTCGGGTAGTCCCTTCCCTTTGGTGACCATGCATCCTGAGTGGGAGCCCTGTGGGGAATGGAGTCACACTGGCCCTGCTAGGTCCTGTGTGTGTATGTATGAAGGGGTCTTTATAGCTAAGAAGCTAGTCTTCAGGGAAAGGGCCAGAGGTTGGCAGATGAAGCCAGGGACAGATCCCAGACTCCACCTCCTCATGCTACTCAACGGGTCTTGGCCAGGTTGGTTTAGTGATGTGGATATTCAGTCTGAGGTCAGAAGAGAGGGCACAGGCCCAGCTGTTGTGGATGCCAGATGCTGGAGAGAGCCAGGGAGTGGGACTCCTGCACTTTCTGTTGAGTGATTGTGGCTGAGGGAGGCCTGGGGCAATGACTCAGTTGCTGAAGTACTTGTCCTCCAAGCCTGGGGACCTGAGTTCAATCCCCAGAACCCATGTACAAAAGCTGGGAGAGGTGTCATGATAGACTGTAATCCCAGTGCTGGAGAGGTGGGGATAGGTGGCTCCTTTGGACATGATGGCCAGCTAGCCTGGCCAAATCAGTGACCTTCAAGTTCAGTGAGAGACTCTGTCTCAGAAAACAAGGTAGATAGCCTGGTGAAATGGCTCAGCAGGTAAAGGCACTTCTGCCAAGCCTGATGATCTGAATCAAATCCCCAAAACCAACATGGTTGAAGGAGAGAAGTGATTCCATTTGTTTTCCTCTCTCTCTCTCTCTCTCTCTCTCTCTCTCTCTCTCTCTCTCTCTCCCTTTCCCTGTTCCTGACCCTTCCCTTTCTCTCTCTCCCTCCCTCTCTCCCTCTCTCTTTCCCTGTCCCTTCCCTCTCTCCCTCCCCCACTCTCTGAAGGAAGTGGAAGGGCAGAATGGACCAGTCTCTGGTTCCTGTCTGTGCCCCCATCTCTCTCTGTGTGTGCATGGGTATCATATAGCATTCTCAGGAGGGCTCAGAGGGGAGGAGCCAACTGGAGTCAGGCTTTGACACTACAAAGCCAGTGAGGCAGAGGTAGCTTCCTGGAAGAGCCAGGTGAAGGAGGCAGTGCCCTCAACTCTTCACCTGGAGCTCGCTGGGCAGCATAGCTGGGCTGTCGGTGGTGCTCACAGGCCAATAGTGGGGCTATGTAGACATCTAGTGGCTGTCTGGGGAACTTCAGCTCCTTACCTCTTCTGAACAGAGCTGGGATTTGTTTTCTCAGGGCTGGCAAAGCATACCTCCCACCCCCACCCTGCCAGGGATAGCTAAGGACACGCTCCCCATGATCCTTTCCTCCTCCTCTTCATGTGGTCACTCATTAATTACTGCAGTAATATCAGCACCCTGCTCTGGGATATGGCAAGGGACATGGGCAAGGAGGGACAAAGCTCCAGTCCTTAAGCTTAGGTTTTTAGTGCAAGAGAGATGGCAAAAGAAGAACAGTAGAAATAGTATGCTGAGTAGAGACGAACCGGAGAGAAAACAGTCACAGCAGGGATGCGATGGGAGAGGATGGAGGGCACAGAGGAGTGTGAGGAGCTGAGCAGCAGACTGCAAGGGGCAGATGATGGAAGGACTAGATGAGGAGCGTCCCTGTAGGTCCAAGGACCCAAGCACTCCGTGGAAGACGGTGGAATGAATGGCTGACAGCAAGGAAGAGTTGGTGTGAAGAGTTTGGGTGAGACTGGAGACAGGTAGAAGTGTCTCTCCCCTTAGAGTTTGGGTGGCTATCCACTTAACAAGGGCCATCTGGGGCTCTAGAAGCTGGAGAGTGGAGTACAGGCTGGAGAGCTGTCATAGGAAGTGAGGCTGAGGGAGGGTCAGGGCAAGTTTGTGTCAGCGGGACAGCAAGGGCAAGGGAGCTCTGTTGGACTGGCAGTCGCATCTCATGCAGAGATGGCTGCCAGAGGGCAAGGGTTTGAGTAGTCCGTTTCCAGTTGTGCATGCTCAGTTTGAGATGCTTGGATGAGTGTGTAGGGAGAAGCTCAGGGCCAAAGGGATAACTAGGAGATGATGGTTTCTGGAGAGTGAGGGGAATTCAGAAGGCTGAGCCAGCAGAGAAGTGCAAGAGCTGCTGGAAAGAAAGGGCACAGAGGAGGAGCTCAAACCACTCCCAGCAGCAGCGGCAGCTGCTAAAGAAGGGCTTTAGGGAGGAGGGAGCACTGTGGGCTAGGCACTGTCCCGGGCTCAGTGGCTTTACCAGGCAGCCAAATTCTCCTTTCTTCTCTAGAGGCCTGCATGCTAAGCCCATGTGTTGGGGGTGGGGATGGACCATTAATGAACCAGACCTAGGAGGACGTGCTTGGAGAAGTGAGCCCTTCAGGGAATGGGCACTGGCAGCCCCGAGTCCCAGGTTGTGGCTGTCACCTGTAAGTTGCTTCTGGAAACTTCCTCTGGTACACACTTCTAGGCTGGGGGTTGTTAGGGCAGACATGTAGCTGGATCCATACTAAAACCAGGAATTTGATTTAATTTGAAATCTCTCTCTCTCTCTGTCTCTCTCTCTGTCTGTCTCTCTCTCTCCATGTTCATGTCTATACATGCCATGGCAGACCTCTTAGGGATCAGAGGACAACGTCTGGATCAGGCCCTGCCTTTCACCTCATTTGAAACAGGGTCTCCTATTGTTTGCTGCTAGTAGTGAGCTCCTGGGACTTCTCCTGTCTCTACCTTCTATCTGACCATTACAGATGCACACCACTGTGTCTGGCTTTCCATGGGTGCTGGGAATTTGAACTCAGATCCTCATGTTTACACAGCAAGTGCTTTACTGAGCCATCTCCCCAGCTCAAGGAAATGAATCTTTAAGCTGTGTTTTATTCAGAGAGCTGGCAACATGAAAAGACAGTGGATTAGCAGCCTAAAGATCTGTCTTCCATCGCATCTCCAGCTGGCAGATTACAGAAGAAACTTCCAAGTGTAGTCTTGCCCCTGAGCAGGTGTTGCCTGTGCCTCTGAGATTCTGTTTTTCCCTCACTGCTGTTCCTCTCTTTGTGTAATGGGCAAGGGCTCACATACACCAAGGCCAACTGAGCCTCCTGTTCCTTTTGAATATGCTGTTTGGATGGCATCGATTTAATGATAACTCAGAACACTTGCACACATGGCTAGCGCTCTCTCTCTCTCTCTTGATTCCTTCTTACAGAATAAAGCACACGTGTGCTCTTATAGTATAGACCTTGAAGTGTCCGTATCAGTAGCATATGCAAACAGATTCCTTCCTACAGAATGAAGGACCGATGTTCTCTGATAGTATAGACTATGGTGCTGGAGAGATGGCTCAGAAGTTAAGAGCATGTATTACTCTTGCAAAGGACCTGAGTTTTGTTCTCAGCACTTACATTGGACTGTAAGTTTGTTAAGTACTGCTACAAGGGGATATCTTCTGGTCTTCTCAGGTACCTGTGCTTGTGTGTGTGTTTGTGTGTGTGTGTGTGTGTGTGTGTGTGTGTATGCATACACACAATAATATAAGAAAGTGGGTCTTAAAAAAATATGTAGACTATGAAGTGCCCATCTCAGTGTCACTGAGTGATCTCTCCTCATTATTCAGGGTTCAACTCCCTTGTTGGGGGAGTAATGGGCTTCTCCATCCTTCTGAGTGCAGAGGTGTTCAAGCACAATGCGGCGGTCTGGTACCTGGACGGCAGCATCGGTGTCCTGATCGGCCTCACCATCTTTGCCTATGGGGTCAAGTATGTCCCTGTTTTTATATTTGCTTTCTCAGCAGCCAGGTGTGCTCTGAAGCCCAGCCCCCACACAGGAGATCAAACAGCACATCATGTTCCTTTACACACAGGAGACCTGACTGTTGCTTTAACAGTGTGGGGGAAACCTCAAGAAACATCTATTCACCTCAGATAGGGCACTGACATACACCAAAGAAATATTCCACCCACGTGAACCAATGAATTTACTGGGCTTACAAGAGCACAGGTGAGGGGTTACTTACAGGAGCAGGAGTGACTCCCTCCCAACCAGTCTCATCATCAAAAGTCTCATCCAGCATGAATGACGACTTCCCCATAGTTGCATAGATGGAGTCTCCCCTTTAATCTTCCACAGTCTATGCACTCGAGCACCTCCTGAGACCACAAGACCACAAGGGACCGGGACAGAATCATACAGCTGACAGGAGGCGTAGGAGGGAGTGGCTGGGATCTCGGGTGAGGGTCTGATGACCCTCCTCTCCCCTCCTTCTAGGAAGGACTCAACAGGCCTGATCTGAGGGTCTCCTGGACGTCACCACGGGTACCCTAGTTAGGGTAGTGTGCTCTGAGGACAGTTTACCACAACACTTGTCCTGCATCAGACACTGGAAAAGCCTGCACAGGTCTCTGCCTCCCTCGGGGAAATTGCTTGAGAAGTGAGGAAGGAAAGCTAAGAAGAGGCTTTTAAGGCTTTTAGACCTTAGAGTCTCCTTTTCTTTCCCTTCATATCTTTATCCACTAAATGTTCCTCCCTTCAGCTCCTCATGACCTGGGGATTTTTACTTCTTCCTTTATCTATAATGAAGGCCTTTTAAAACTTATTTTTTGAGACAGAGGGTCACATAGCTTAGGCTGACTCCAAACGGACTATGTAGCCAAGAATAACCCTGAACTTAAAATCCTCCTGCCTCTACTCCCTGAGTTCGATGAGGGTCTCCCTAGGTAAGCATCATTAGAAGTCCTACCTGCCACCTGCTATCAGTGGGAATTGGAGGAGGCCCAGAGTCAGCTCCAGCCTTCTCAAAGCCTATGCAAAAGGGACTGACTGTTCCATGAAGAAGGCCTACCTTGAGGGAAAAGACCTCACTCAGAGTGGGGCCCTACATAACCCATTACTGCAGAAGTACCACATGGTCATTCCTGGATCTGGCCTCCGGACTGGATCTTGCCTTTGAGAAAAATATTTCTGCCAAGGTGCTGGGCTTTTAAAAGTTAAGTGCTTCCAACTCCCAGCAGTTACCCTTAAACTCGGAGGCAGCTACAAGTATTGATGAGGACCGCGAGCTCCACACATGACCGCCAGGATGCACACAGTGCTGCTGCTTTGGGAAAGAAGATGGCAGTCCTCGCCATTAACTGTGGCATTACCATTTTAGCAATTTGCTCCTTGTTGTGTAACTCCAGAAAAATTAAGACAGATATAAATGCCAAAACTTTTAGATAAATTAATACACACAAGTAGAAATCTCATTAAGTGATGGATGGATAGATATGGTATGTCCATTCAATGAACTGTTATTCAGCCATCAAAATGAGTGAAGCAATCGTATACACTGCAATGTGGATGAACCTTCATTGTTATGCTAAATGAAAGTGGCCAGGTTCAAAAGGCTGTATAACTTTTTATATGAAATTTCCAGGAATTGTGCATCCATAGAGCCAGAAAGTAGATCATTAGCTGTCCAGGAGGAGATTTGGAGAGAAAATGGGATGATAAAAATGCTCTGGAAGTAAGATACTATGGATGGTCAGACAGCTTCATGAGTGAGGAACCCACTGAACTGTACATTTCAACGAGACAGCTCTGTGGTATGTGGACATAAACCGCCACAGCTGGGGCTGGGGAGGCGGCTTAGCCTGAAAAGGACTTGCCTTTCAAGCATAGTAGTCTGAGTTCGATCCTTGGAACCCATGTTAGAAAAAGGAGGCATGGTGGTGCACGCAGGGAGTCCCATGCCGGGGAGGCACAGGCAGGACTTGCTGTCCACCCAGCCTAGCTTGCTTTGTGAGTTCCACGAAAAGGGACAGACTGTGTCTCAAAAAATCATGGCAGACAGCAGCCGAGGAGGGAATCTTATCTTCAGGCTTGCACAAGCACCCACACACATGTGCATATGTACCCACTCACCCTCACACATGCACCTTCACACACACGAACACACAACATACAACACAACACACATGCACATTGAGTTTCAGCTTCCCTAAGCTCTTCCGGGTCCAGGGCTGTGGAGGGTCAGGAGGTGATCTTGTCTGTTTTCATTTCCATAGGCTCCTCATCGACATGGTGCCCAGAGTGAGACAGACGCGTCACTACGAGATGTTTGAGTGAAGGCAGCTGGAGGGGTAGCACAGGCTGCCCCGGGTGAAGACCATCACAGCGACGAGGCGTTTCCACACAGGCAGCAGTGCCAATATTTAACTGCACATTCAGTTTCATTTTGGGAAGTTTTCTTTCATAGTCTGTCATCAAGAGACGGTCAACACGGTGGGTGGACCTGTCCTACATCCTCACTCAGTTGCCCCCATCAAACACGTTAGGATGATCTGTCCATGGGAGGAGATATGGAAGTCACATTTCCTACTCTCTGGAGTCAACAGTTCTTGAAGGTAGGCTAGGGTCTCTGGTTGCAGGAAGCACTCTGTGGTGCTGTCAGGCCCAAACAGATAATAACTGATGGGTCCCACCCCCTCCCAACCCTCCACGTTTGGCCAAGTCACTCCAGCTCCAAAGTCTTATCTCTGAGCTGATTCCATCAATAAGCCACTCCCTGATTTCTACCAACCTATGTCATTAGTTTCATATACTTTTACTAATCCTAACTCTAAACTGATTTGTTCGGAAGGAGACCATTCTATTTTTTAAAGTGTTTAGTGACACATGAGCTTTGCATGGATGAGCTATGTAAGCACACAGTCCTTTCTCCCCTGTTCAGAATCTGCCCATCCATGAAAACCCAGGAACCATTTTCGAGAGATGTGAAACTCTTAAGTTTATTTGTAATAAATAATTCTATATCATCTGCCCGTATCTGCATATATCTATATGGTGTGCTAAGTGGTCATGGTGCCTCAGCATCTGTGAGAGACAGTTCACTCCTCTGGAAGGAACAAGATGTTCTCAGTTTATGTAACATTAGGTATAGGTGCCATAAACATGTCTCCCACCCACAACATTCTGTAACTCACAGGACTGCCTGCCTGGGCAGCAGTGTCTGGCCAATAAAGACCTTTACCTGTTTTGTATGGCATGAAGTGGACATGTTTGAGATGTCAGTGTGTGCACCAACATGTGGGGAGTATCTGTCGTGGGCTGGTTTTCAGTGAATGTGTGATGTGTGTGCATGTGTGTGTGTGCGTGCACGCTCTCTCCTCTGTGTGTTCACATATAGAGCCCAGGGCTTGACTTTGGATAGCTTCCTCTATTGCTTCTCTACCTCATTAAAAAAAGTCTATGTCTGTGTGTCTGTGTATATGCACGGTGGCCAAGGTGCACAGGTGCACACAGAGAACACATCTCAGGAGTCTTTTCTCTCCTGCCACCTTATATGATGCAGGACTTGAACTCAGGTTTTCAGGCCCGGGTGCAAGTGCCCCCACTCACTGAACCATATTGTTGGCCCATTTTTTTGGTTCAGGGTTTCTCACTGATCCTGGAGCTCACAGATTCAGCTATACTGGTCGGCCAGGGAGTCCCAGGAATCTGTCTGTTGCCCCTAGCACTGGACTTACAGATGTGTGCTGCCACACCTAGCTTTTATGTGGGTGCTGGGGATCTGAACTCACTCTCATATTTGCATGGCAAGCACTTTACACACTGAGCCCTCTCCCTAGCTCTCAGGAGCAGGTGTTCTCTTGTGGCTGAAGGGTGCCATCGCAGGGGCTGCTTGTGCTTGGTGTGAGTCAGAGCAAACACTTTGGTGTGTCATGGTGATGAGTTCTGTGGCTTTGGGGGAGACATATTCACCCCACTGCCCACACATTTGCTAGTTGGTGCTGGAGAGTCCTGAAGGCCCATGGTGCCTGGGCCGAGGTTCAGCAGACCTCTAGGCTTCATTCAGACCTTGACATTGCACCCCACTCTGGCTACTAAGGGAAGATACAGGGTGAACACATATAATTTCCAAATTTGAAATTCAAAATGCTCAAAAATATACACCAACATGGTGCCAAAAACAGAAAGGTTCACAGCTGACCTTGTGTGACAGGGGCCAGTGACAAGAGTCCCAGTGAAATGACCTTCAGGTCATGGGCACGGGCTACGTAGGACACATAAATGACTTTCTTGTTCAGCTTTGGGGCCTGTCTCAAAGATTAACTCAGGAGTTTATAAGATTCCCAAATCCATAAAGTCCTAAGATCTAAAACACTTTGTACAATTAATATTTGGGGGTCTGTGTGTCTGTCTGTGGGTATGTACACGCTTATGCAAGGATGTTGGGTGTCCCACGTTTTTACTTTCTGCCACATTCCCTGAGACAGGATCTCTCGCTGAGACTGAAGCTTTACTGGCAGACAGCAAACCTCAGGTTCTCCTATCTCCGCTCCCACAGCTCTGGAATTACAAGCTTGCTTGGCCAAACCCAGCTTTTTACATGGGTGCTGGGGATTTGAACTCAGGTCCCCATGCTTGTACATCAAATGCTCTTAGCCATAGAGCTATTTCTCAAGTTTTTGAAGCATTTCTGACCCAAGTATTTCAAATAAGGGACCCTTGATTGTAGTCAGTTCTACCATCAGGAGCCTTGGCCCACAGAGACGGTGGAGCTCTGAGAGCTGAGTGAACTCCCTGGTGTCTTGTTTGATGGGCACTACCCAGGAGGTCCCCTGGTCTTAGGAAGGCACCTTGGCAACATCTGATCCTCCTGTCTTCACTTCGTAAGTGCTGGGATTATAGTATGCACCACCATGTCAGTTTATATGGTGCTGACACTTGAACCCAGGGCCTTGTGCATCTAAGCAAGTATTCTACTGACTAAGCCACATCCCAGATCCTTGGGCAATACTCGTGGCCCACTGCTCTCTGGATCCAACCCTGCTCTTTTTGAAGGAGAACTGAGGCACTCTGGATTCTGGCTCAGTTTGCCTTTAAAGTCATTTTACCAGTCCATTTGGAAAGAGTTTTAAATGTATGGTGTATTAACTGCTATCTCAGAAAAGAAAGCCCAGCAGTTCATTTTTGGATTCAGGTCTCCTTGAGGTGATGGAGAGTGCTCTTTGAGGTGATGGAGAATGCTCCCAGTTGGCGGACTTCATGGAATGGGAGAACCCCACCTTCAAGTCCTTTGTGTGTGAGGCCAGAGCTCAACAGTGCCTGTCATCCCTCAGGATACTGTCCATCGTTTTTGAGACATGGTCTCTTACTGGCCTGGAATTGTGGATTCAGCTAGGCTGGCTGGCCATGAGCCCCGGGGATCCTCCTGTGTCCACCTCCCTGTGGCTGGGATTATAGGTGTGTGCCACCTCTGGCTTTTTCAGGTCCTAATGTTCGCATGGCAAGCACTTTACCAAGGGATCTATCTCCCCAGCTCCCGAGCCTCTTCTCTGTGTAGGTACCATGAAATTCAGTCTCAGGCAGCACCCCCAAATCACTTCCACCTGTCACACAAGAAAAGTTTATTGAAAAATAAAGTTCTCCCTAGTTTCTCTACAACAGAGGAAACAAAGCAGTGTTCTCTATGCGGTACAGTACATCAGGACAGTGACACCTCATTTGCAGGATCTTGGGACTTAAACCCCAGAAGTGACAGTAGAAAACAGGTTTACCATGATTGGCTTGAAGACACAGATGTAAACAGCCATGAATTTAACATCAAGGTTTTGACAGGAACTACGTACGGTACAAGGGACGTCACCATCTCCTTTGGCATTGTGGTTATGCTACTGTCTTTAATACTCGGGCAGGGCTCTGATCAAAAATGCTTCCCACATTGCTCTGTCCCAGCTACAGTGGGTGTCAGAGACTGTGCTGAGGCTCCTGGCCTGCTGCCCAGAGTGTTCCCTGTGTGCCCACTACCCTCCCTGGATCCCACAGACCACTGCCTAACTCACAAGCACATGCTTTCCAGCTGTGGGGTGGAGGGTCATCCTCAGGGTGAGATCAGGGACAGTATTAAGTGCCACAGAATCTGGGGAGGAGCAAAGCTCTAGAAAAGGTAAATTCAACTGTTACATTGCTAGAACCAGAAGAATGCCAACCATCTGAGAAGCCAAAGGAATTGGAAAAATACGTGTCCACAGAAAATCCCTCTCCCTGTTCATACAATCCTCCTAGAGTTGTTCTACCAGGGAAGAGGCTAAATTCACAAGATTTAAACTCGTATTAAAGTGACATGGGGCCACCTCAGGGAACTGTTTTGAAAGAAACCAAATTCTTTGCCTAAGGGCCTCTGATGGCTGCTTCAGGCAGGTGGTTTTTCCCAGGCCACCTGAATCAACCTTGGATTGGATGGAAACAAACCATTAGTAACCAGCCTGCTGGGAGCCACCCTGTCCAGCAGGGGGCAGCAAAGGGATTTCCTGGGGAATGTGTGAATTCATTGGGTCACTCTTTAAACAGCACAGAAAAAGACTCCATTATTGTACCGTAGATGAATAGAAATGAACTCTAATTCAAGGAGTGCAACTTGTGAAATAATTTTAACTTCTATCTCCAAAAGTTTCTCACAAAATCTTCTGGGTTCTAGGATGATTCAGTGGGATGAGATCCATCTTTACCCTTCCAACTCCAGTTAATACATTCTTGCAGCCTTGTTTCATTGGGGGCTGAAGACTAGCATATTTTCAAATCACTCAGTGCATTCAAGAAAATATATTAAAATTTTGCCAGGAAAGATAGGCACAGAGCTTAAACATTTGAAATGAGCAATTCCTACAAAATCTGACCCACTAGGAATAAGATTTTCATGTAATCATTTTTGAATCAACAGATAGGAAATGAACTCAGCTCCTTATTCCTCAAGTTTTATGATAAACTAATAATATCAATATCAAACATTCACCTGGCTTGCTACGAGCCAGGCACTGTGCTAAACATTGACTCTCCACAGAACCCTAAGTGCTAAGAAAGGCAGGGTAATGTTTATTTTCTGCATCCAAGACTATACAGCTAATTTGGTCTTTTGCTATATGTAAAAAGAGAGAAAGTTCAAACAGACTTGACTTTCCACTTTTTGTTGAAGCCAACAAGAATGAAAGGAATTCATTCTTAGTGGCTAGCTTCCTAAATCTATGAATCTGTTTCTGCTCATCCATCTACTCTAACAAAGACAAGCTCTGCAGTTCCGTAGGGACAGATGGGATTAGGATAAAGCCAATATGGAAATGAAAATATTTTAAAATAAATAAAACAGTCCAGGCTTAGGACAGTAACACATACAACAGAGCCTGTCGTTAACCAAATACTTGGCTTTTCCTTTTAAGTCAAGAATTTTGAGAGAGGTGGCAGTGCCTAATTAATATACAGTCTAGGTAAACTACCCTGGTCTGGTCTAAAGAGCACACATTTACCTACAACTAACACATGGTTTCAGTCCACACCATCTCACTGATAGGTCTTCTTTACCAGTGAGAGGTATTGCGGCTCCACGCCCACATTCATGAACTAAGGAACAGGAAATAGGAAATAGACATCTCTCTTCTCCAAGATAACTAGTTGAAGTATTTCTGGGTTACTGCTCCTAAAGAGCTGGACTTGGGACTGTTCTTCTGCCTTGGCAACATGTTAGTGAAGACTAAGTGACTCGGGAATGAGGCTCTTTACCACCTTGATAACCTGCAGACCCCAAGACAGGGTCAGGTCTGGAGGAAGCTAGCTAATGGGATTCTTGGCATCATCACTCCTCCTCTGTGGGCTTAGGGGGAGCCATGTGCACGCACACACACTGGGAACATACACAGCCATACATGTGCATACACACTGTGAACATATGCAGTCATTTAAGGATCTGCCCTGTCTCTAAGCTGGGGCAATCTGCTATTAGCTTGCAACAGTACTTAGCCTCCAAAAACCAACCCCACAGAAAAATAAAAAGGGAAACAAGTACCACCCAAAGAACAGACTCTAATATTTCCAAACACTCAGCAGACACGACAAACTATAAGGAGGGCCAAAACAAACACAAGAAAACCCCGAAACAGTCAAAGCAAAACCACAAGTGGCACTTCCATTTTTACACAAGGAAGTACATGGCATGTGAACTGGGAGTCAAAGAAATGCTTTCTCTCCTTTAATAAATAGATAAAGGTTTACCCCATTTAAAAAAAAAAAAAAGAGTAACACCATGAAGGGGAAAATAACTCCAAAGACCAGGCAAGATGTGATTATAGTGCAGGAAAACATGAATCTTGATTGCAGATTTCTCTCCCATCAATTGCAGACGGGCTTAAGTTTCTACAAAGCTCAGCAATGTTTTGTGAAAGCCGTGCTGGCTCCCAGCCCACACTGTGAGAAACGCTTTTCTCTCTGACTTCCACACCAGACAGGCAGAAATTCCCTCAGCTGGCTACACCTGTGCTAATTCATCCTGGAACCTGGTATACAGTCAAGGGGGCACCCCAGATGTTGATAATGCCCTTAACAACAGGAGTGTGGCGGGGCTAGTCCCGGTGGTAGTAGCCCCACAACTTCAGGCTAAAACGGAAAGAGGAAGTGCATGGGAGAAAGTGCTTTTTGGGGCTGCCTGCCCCAGGGGTCTTGAGTAGAAGAGGATCGGGAAGATGAGAGGCTCAGGGCCTCCCAGTCTCTGCTGGTGGGGAGCATGTTGCTCAGGCTCTCTGCTAAGCATGGAAATCACTTCCAGCTCGTGAGCTCCCCCTGCTGGTTCAACGCTCACACTGTCACTCACAGTCTGTGGGACTCCCGAAGTCTCCAGGAGAGGGCGGACCTGCTCAGGAATTTTAGGTTTGGAAACAAACTCACAAACCTGGGGTTCAGCCAAGAGGCCCAGTCTTAGGAAAAAAAGCCCATCCTCGCAGTAAGGCCACCAGTTCTCTCCCGTCTTACTGCAGGAAGCTGCCTTGACAAAGAATGAACACACACTCCAACGTCTTCAACTTCTGCCTACCCTGAGGTTGGACCTGGGCAGAGATTCCTCTAGCCAGGTCTTGAGGGACCCCTGTTTCAGTGTTTAGGGTAGAGGCCCCCACCTCCCAGGTACTCTCCCTGGCAGCCCCTCCTCCATCCCATGTGGTCTTCCCAAAGCAGAGTTGTCCTTTCCTTTGCTTCTGGAGGGCCCCACCAGTCAGCAGCTCTGCTGAACAGAGGCTTCACCTCCCCTCCCACAGCAGGCCGGGCACTGGGCGGCGCCAACAGGGCAGGAAGTCCACCTGGCAGGGTGGGGACAATACTAACGGCTCACAGCAAGAGGTAGAAGAACGTTCACTCTCACCAGCATTGGTGTGTGTGTGTGGGGGGGGCAGAGGCTTCTCGAACAACTCAAAAAAAAAAAAAAAAGCTTACACGGAATCATACACTGAGCACAGAAGAATACTTCAGCAGGGATGGAATCACAAAGGTAACACAGGTAACACAGTTCCAGAGTGCGAAAAATGGGGAGTCCAACCTCTCTGATCAGGCCGGCCCATAGGGACTGCTCACCATCCTCCTCAAGTAAAAGCTGACCCTATCTCATCTCTTACCCTTTGCAAGTCACACTCTGGATACCACCTTGCATTCATTCTGAACTGTCCTTGCTCCCCCAGCAAGCATCATGTTTACTGAGAGTCTCATTCCCTGGGTTTCAGCAATATCAGACCTCAGCAAGGATGGAGCACAGGACCAGCTGTCACCGGCCCAGTGCCTCTCCTGCCACTGACTCTTAAGGACTGACTGTCACTCCTATTCAAATCTCAGCTATTTGGGAGGCTAGACAACCACTCCCAAGTTCAAGGGTAGCTCTTGGAGGTTCAACTTCAACTTTCCTCCTGGCAGTGAGGGAGAACGAGTTTACCAGAGAGCAGCAAACAAAAATCCCACAATCCCACATTTCTTTGCTAAGGAATTCTAACCAGAAATTAGGGTCAAGGTGGGTAGGTGGGGAGGGGTCATAAAGAAGCCTCTCAACTTCAGACAAGTCTGTCTTTGGAACCTGGAGGAGTCCTCAGGCAACACAGTCATGTTCCCACCAAGGTCACCTGCCACACTCACACATGATCTGCCAGTTCGGCGAGAATGCCATGATGGTGGCTGGCTGTGTTTTCAAAGAAAGATTCTTTTCTGATTCAGGGTCTCATGTAGCCCAGGCTGGCCTTGAGCTTGCTATGTAGCCAAGGATAGCCTTGAATACCAGATCCTTCTGCCTTTACTTCTTCTCTGGGATTACAGGCATGCACCGAATCTTACGCATTGTGGGGATGGAACCCAGGGCTCTGTGCATGCTAAGCAAGCACTCTAGGAACTGAACCTCATCCCCACTCCTAAAGCAAGACTTTCTTTGCTCTGCTGCCACTGCTTCCAGAAGCCAGGTCCCTCCCACAGCTGCCCTCAGGCCAGCCTCCAGCCCCACTGCACCCTGCTTGATGCCTGCAGAATAACAGGATCCTGAACATGGGTGATTAACAGAGGAAACTGTGGTCAACCCCTTTCTTCCCTCCCAACTTCCCTCCCTCCCTCCCTCCCTCCCAAATAAATAAGTTAACAGGTTTAGGAATGTCTCCAGAGTTTCTTTTTTTCCCCCCCCAATCAGCTCAATTCCTCTTCTTGTTTTGAGTTGAATAGTCAAGACTTTGTTGTTGTTTTTCTTTTTAAACCCCTGGAGCAGCTGCCTTGACAGTCTCCCTACAGCTGCTCCTCATGAGATAGAAATGACTTTTGTTGCACCAGGGAGAAGCCAGGCTCCTGGCCTGACCTTGCTCTCATGTTGTTTTGGTGTAAACTCCTGGGATGCACTGGCTGTAGCAGGAGCAGTACCAAATCCAAGCCCTGGACCAAAAAGTTGGGGTTCTGGCCATAGTCCCTGAATGACTTTGGCCCCCTTAGCCCCACCTGGCAGAGCCACTTCTTCCCCATCCAGATGAATGCTGCGTGGCTATAGGCAGTCTTTGCAGAGGGCTACTTGGCCTTTGATGAAGTCCCGACAAGGGCAGATCCTCTGGTGTTTGGGGTGGGCACCAGCACAGCTAAAGAGCAGGAGGTCTCCTTGGAATACACAGTGCTTACTCTTGGGATGGAAAGAGGGCACCAGGATGTCCTTGGATTGCTCTGAGCTTTGGCAGATTATGTCATACCTGAAGAGGAAGAGAAGGGCACATGAGTTGGAGATGGTGAGGACAGGACCTGAGCACATGACCAGATCACCCACTCTAGTGTGGGGAGTACATCCCATTCTCCTGCTTCCAGAAGGGTATCCTCCATCTGATCCTGAAAGTCTCCATCTCTAAGAATCTCAGCTGTGGAAAGATAAATGTAATGGTCTAGGAAAATGGGATAAAGACTTTCATTTTGTGGTTCGTCCAGACTGGAAAGCCTGACCTTTGCTCAACCCCTCCTTAGTGGCACACCCAGAAAGGAGTGACCTTGAGAGGTCCAAAACAGGCCTGACCACATCCCACATGATGTTCTGATCTGGGGGGAGGGGCATGTGCAAATAGATAACCCCCTGATCTGTTTTTGTTAGGAATGTGTACATGGGAAACCTTGTGAAATGCTTCCATTCTTATTGGATGTTGCAAATTGTAACCAGTCCCCATTGCCAAGACCCTATAAATACTTCTTTCTAAGTATGATTAGGGTTTGTTATAAGCAGCCCCGGATGGTCAGAAATAAAATACCTTGCCATTCCATCCACGTGGTGTTGGCTTTTTATCTCAACCCATTATAATAAACATGCTTGTGTGTGTGTGTGCAGGGGACCAACTTTCAGGCTCGGCACTTTGAGGAAGCATTATCTGTAGTGGAGAAAAACTGAGAACACCTTGCATACTCACCAAGTGGGGAACGGCTGAATAAACCATGGCCACTCTGTGCTTTGGGACTTTGTGAAGCTATTGGAAAACAATGGAAGAAGATCGTGTATCCCATCATGAGAGCTTGCCTGGAGGGAGGCAGGTTACATAGCAGGATGCACAGTATGAGGAACTTGGGGTGTGTCAAAAGCCAGAATGAAGGGTGGGGTGGTTGAAGATAGGGAAGGGGGTCTGAATATGATCAAAATACATTGTATGAAATTCTCAAAGATTCAATAAAAACAGTTTTAAAAGTCAAAAAGGGGGCCTGAGTTTAATTTCCCAGAACCCATGTTTTTAAAAACGCCAGACATGATGGCCCTCCCTTGCAATCCCAGTGCTGGGAAGTAGCAGCAGGCAGATCCCTGGAACTTGATAGTCAGCCAGCCCAGTTGACTTGGTAAGTCCCAGGAAAATGAGAGACTCTGTCTCAAAAAGCCGAGTGGACAGCACCTGAGGAATGACACCTAAGTGTTCATACATACACAAAGAGTTCAAATGGTTGTGCACTAAAGCACTGGCAATGGCCACTTCTATGAGTAAGACTGGGGTCAAGTGATGTATTACTGAAATAAGTTTTAGAAGTACACTTAACTTGTAGCCAGGCACGGTGGCTCACAACTGTAATCTCAGTTGAGAGCAGGGCCAACCTAGGGTACATAGTAAGTTCCCGGCGTGGGCTACAAGAAAGACCCTGTCTTAAAGCAAGGTGGCATACACCTGAAATGTTAGCACTTGATAGGTGGATGCAGGAAGATCAGGAGCCCAAGGTCATCATAGTAAGTTGAAGACCAGTCTGGGATACATAAGACCTTGACTCAAAGTAATAATCAAAAGAGGAGGAGCAGGAGGAAGGGGGGGCGGAGAGAAGAAAGAGAGGAGGAGGAGGAGGAAGAGGAGGAAGAGGAGGAAGAGGAGGAAGAGGAGAAGGGCCACTGCTTGAAGGGCCAGGGAGACGCTGGTGATTCGTCCTCAAAAACACTGTTTGTTCAGTTGACGTTGTCTGTGTATGTGTGCACATGTGTGGACATTATTTGTTCAGTTGACTCTGTGTGGTGTACGTATGTACGTATGCATGTGTGGTGTGTGTGCACATTATGTGTGTGTTCTGTTGACTCTGTGTGTGTGATGTATGTGTGCATGTGTGTGGGCATTTTTTGTTTGTTCAGTTGACTCTGTGTGGTGTGTATATGTATGCATGTGTGGTGTGTGTGTACACTGTGTATGTGTTCTGTTGACTCTGTGTGTGTGGTGTATGTGTGCATGTGTGTGGAGGCCACAAGTCGATCTTGGGTGTCATTTCCTCAGGAGAGCTGTCTGCCTTGTTCTTTGAGACAGGGTCTCTCACTAGCCTGGAGCTTGCTGACTTATCTAGACTGGCTGATTGGTGAGCCCTAGAGATCTTGTCTCTACCTCCCCAGTGCCAGCATTACAGACTCCTGTCACTGTGCCGGGCTCGCTCTCATGGATTCTGGGGGACTGAACTCACACCCTCATGCTTGACTGGCAAGCGCGTTACTGACTAGCTATCTTTCCAGTCCTTTTTCCAGTCTGAGGCAGGTAGCCCAGACTGGCCTCAAACTTGAAAGGGACAGCTTGCAGTCCCGACCCTCCTGCCTCTGCCTCCTCACTGCTGGGATTATGAACGCACACGACTACACCCGCCTGGGATTGGGCCTCTTAAAGAACTCAGGTGGGACGCACTGACCACCTCCCACCAAGATGTGAAATATGGTCTTTCCTAAATGACCACACTTTTATACCAACATGAACAGCAGAAAAATTGTAAGCTGCACACCTGCAAGTTGGGGACCATCTGTGTCTTAAATTTTTAGATTAACAACTGATTTTAAGAGGTACCCTATCACAGAGCAGGTATCATGGGAGCACATGCTCCTCTTTATGGAACCAAGACCCCATGGCCATGCTGGAGTTGATGCTGGCACTTCCTGGGGCCCTCCACCTTCTGGTTCTCACCAACCTTAGCTTTGTCTGGCCTTGGTGGCGTGCCATGAGTCATGTGTGCTCTGTGGTTGCTTCTCCAGCGCTTAACCATCCTCTGCATGCAGAAGAGCTCAAAGACCACCCTCCTGACTCTTGACAATTCAAGTACGTATGATAATAAAAACATTTTAAATAAAAAACAGTGTGCAAATTGACATTTAAATGCATCATTTATGCAAATGTTTAAAATTTTAATTAAAAAAATTATTTTATGTCAATGAGTGTTTTGCCTAAATGCATGTTAAGTGCACTACAGGCGTGCAATGCCCACGGAAGCCAGAAGAGGACTTTGAATTCCTCTGGAACTGGAGTTTCATACAGTTGTCAGTCACCATGTGGGTGTTGGAAACCGAACCCAGGTCCTCTGCAAGAGCTGTCAGTGCTTTTAACCACCGAACCATCCCTCCAGACCCCATTTATTTTAAAATAAATAATTAGCCCCATGAATTTTAAAACACATAAAACGGTTCGGTATTATTGGATAAACACATATGTAGGAAAGGAAAGTAGATAGCACTGGAGACTGCACTAAGCAAAATAATCTATTCTATAAAAATGATGTCTGAGTTTTGTTTCACATGTACAAGCTGGCAGGGGAGGGCACACACCATGGGGAAGTACTAGAAATGAGGGAAGGGAGGGAGAGAGAAGGGGAGACAAGAAGGAGCACTGGAAGCAGAGAATGGAGCAGGTTACATTATATGCCTGCCTGGAAACGTCATAACGAAACCTGATGCTGATATGCACACTAAGAATACAAAAATTGTTGTGTGTTTATATGCATGGGATGCATGTGTGTAGGCACATGTATGTGTGGGTGTGTATGTGGAGATCAGAGGTTGACACTGGGTGTCTTTTTCACCCACCTTATACATTGAGGCAGGGTCTCCCACTTAAACAGAACTAGTCAATTTGTGTAGTCTAGCTAGACAGGCTGCTCTAGGGAGCTACTGTTTCTGACTTCCAAGCACTGAGATTGCCCTGCTGTGGGTGCTGGGGATCTGAACTCTGATCCTCAGGCTTGCTCTGCAAGTGCTTAACACATTGACTCATTTTGCCAGCCAATTAAGTTTTTAAACTCCCAGCCCTAAGAAAATGAGGGTAACACTGAATGCTCTAAAAGACTTGATTAACATGCAATATTAAATTCATACTACAGGGGAAGGATAAGGTCATAGACATCCAAAGGCTTGAAGGAGCTTAAGCTGGACTGAAATCTAGGCCTGAGTTGGATGGGGAAATTCAGCAGCAGCTTGTCAGACTACTAATTGCTAATCAGCCATGAACATGGATGGGCCATGATTACCTCAACAGCCGGCCATACACTGTGGCTTTATAACATTATCAGTATTTACAAATCCAGTTCTGAGTCATTCAGCAGGGCTTCTATGCTCAGAGAATTAACTCCAGGCAGCTTTATTACAGGATTATCGTTTTCTCCAGCTTCCTGTGAGAAAACCTGAATCTCCACATTGGGGCAGGGCATTCAGTCTGCAGGATCCAGGGCTTGAAGGGCCGGCCCCCCACTACCCTTCCCCAAGCCTCTGTGCTGTCAGCATAGAGGAGGAGGAGGGAGAGACAGAGAGAGAGGAGGAGAAGAGGCAGAGAAGGGGGGAGAGGATAAGAAAGACTTAGGTAGAGGTCTTAGCCTGTCTGTTCGGTGTCAGTCTGCCTATCTGAGCATACCCCACTGTCCACGGGGCTGGTCTGCTCCTCCTCCTCAAGGGCTATATACTACAGGTCCCATCTCACTGCTGCCTCGTGTCATGGCTAACACTGACAGGGTCTTGACAGGGCCTAGAACCTTCTAGTAGACAAGTTTCTGGGCACATCTGTGAGGGAATTTCTGGATTGGTTAACCGAGCAAAGACTCAGCCTAAATATGGTTGGCACCATTCCATGGGCTGAACAAAAAGGAGAAAGTGAGCTGAGCACAGACATTCATCTCTCCCTGCTTCCTGACTATGGATGCACGTGACCAGCTGCCTCATGTTCCTGCTGCTGTACCTTCCCTACCATGACGGACTGTGCCCTCGAACTGTGAGCCAAAACAAACCCTTGCTTCTTGAAGTTGCTTTTTCTCATGTAGTTTGTCACAGCAATGTAAAAAATAATTTAGTATACTCAAGATTCTCCATTCTGCAGATGAAAAACAGAGAATTGGGTCCAGAACCGTGCTGACAGGTGCAGTAGATGTCTGTCATTCCAGATCTCCTATTTTGAGGTGGGAGGTGGACACAGGAGATTCCTTGGACAATCACTGGCTAGCAGTGAAGACAAACAAAAGAGAGTCCTTGTCTCAAATAAGGTAGAAGGTGAGGACTATTTAGAGTTGTCCTCTGACTTTCACATGCATGTATACTGCACATGTGTACTTACACTCACTACATGAATGCACACATACATCATACATACACACATCATATGCATGCATATGTAGTGCTTTCTGGGCTACAGCCTGCTCCCTTTCTCACATTGTTTTCTTCCAGGCCCCAGCCTGGCGATGGAACCCTGGCACCTCTTAACCCAACAGGACGTCCAGAGGTGGAACAGCTCCTGACTCTCCCCTCCCGCCTGGAGGCACTTACTTTAGCAAGTCCTTGTCCTTGTTGAGGTGCTGGAAGAAAGATGGCTCACAGATGAGCTGGTTCTCCTGGCATACCTGCTTGCAGGACTGTCCTGGCTCAGCCAGCTTCACCTGCAATGCACTCAAGGGTGGCCACATCACTTGGCCATGGCAGAAGTCCTAGAAGCACAATGAAGCCATCATCAACCAGGGGACCAAGGATGCAATGAACAGCTCCAGCCCTGCCAGGCAACCTATCAGAGCCACTGTGCTGAGAGAGAGTTATGAAGAGGAGAATACGCCCCTGGGATAGATTGTGACCTCTCTAAACACCAGCTTCTTGTTGAGGATGTGGTTCAATTGGTAGAGTGCTTATCTAGTACGGATGGAGGTCCTGGACTCTATCCCTAGTACTGCATGACCAGGCATGGTGGCTCGTGCCTACAATCTCAGCACGTGGAAGGCAGGAGGATTAGAAGTTCAATATCGTCCTTATTGTAGAATGAGTCTGAAACCAGTCTAGGCTAGAACCTCTGTCTCAAAACAGTCAAACAGACACTAGCTTCCTCATTTCCTTTAAGGACCATCTTCAGGCTCATCCCTGACTGCTCTGTTCCTTTCTCTTGGATTCCTGGTAGTACCCTCACAGGACATTGTCATAATCTAGTTCTTTCTTGATGGCAAAATTCTACACTTTGAGGTGAGGGTCTGCAGGCATCTCTGATAATCCCTGGCAAGGTGCTCCCTATGTCTTTCATAGGGATGCGGGGTCTATTCCTTGAAAAGTTACTTTGAATCAATGAGTCCATGGGTGGAGAGAGGATGTGAAGGATGGTGACATACTATAAAAAAGGTTGGCATGAGGCAGAGTCTGTCACTCCTATATCTAGAGAGAGTGGAGGAAGACAACACAGCTAAGGAAGCCCCAGGAAGGGACAGAGACAGAGGTCAGGAAGAAATGCCACAGCATCATAACCATCAGCTGGGTGATGCCAGGGAAGGCAGAAGTGGCTCACTTGCTCGGACCTGGGATCCAGCTCTTTTTCAGCTGTGCCTGTGATATGCAGGGAGTCTGCACAAGGGTCATCTTGATTCTACACAGCAGATGTCAGCAAGGTAGTCTATCTCTGCAGGACTGTTCCACCTCTTTGGGGTGCAGGGAGTCTTGAGACCATGTTTATTAGATCATATGTGGGGAGTGCCAATTCTGAGAAACACTCAGCATTGGCTAGTATTATGGTCAATGGGGTGTATGGTAGTTAATTTTGACTGTTAACTTGATAGGATCAAGAATCACTGAGGAGACAAGCCTTTGGGCATATATGTGAAGGAGTTTCTAGGTTGGGTTAATTGAGGTAGAAGACCCATCTTGAATGTGTGTGGTACTGTTCCATGGGCTGGGATTCCAGTCTGAGTGAAAAGGAGAAAATGAGCCTGAAAATCAGCATTCAGTGCTCTCTGCTTCCTGATGCTAAGCAAGCAGCTGCCTCAAGCTCCTGCTACCATGCCTTCCCCACTACAGTGGACTGTGTCCCTTTGGACTGTGAGCCAAATAAATCCTTCCTTAAGTTGTTTTTGTCAGGTATTTTGTCAGAGCAATGAGAAAGGTAACTAATATAGAGAGCCTTGTAGGAATTTACTTCATAGTCATAGGAGAATATACCCACGAAGAACTCCATCTTGACTTGGGTCACTCAGCAGTCCTGGGATGGAAGAAGAAGGGGCTAGATATGGAACAACAGTTCTATTTAGACATGGCTTTAAAGATGAATGATTCCTAACAAAGAGGCAGGTTTCCATGTCCTGATATGAGAATATGTCTCTGACATAAAGAGAAGTGTAAGAAATGGGGTGAAAGATGGCGCCTGGCGTGTCTCCATTTGTGACAGGCACTGGGGGAGAAAGCAGAAAGTCACCCAGAGATGTGTGTGCCCCATCCGAAGAACACCTCATGTTGACTGGCTGCTGTCAGAGACCACAGAGAGGAAGGAGGTCAGGGACAATAAGGAAATATACTTTGTCCTCCTGGAATACTTTTTTTCCCCCTCAGCCCCGTCCCTCCATGAGTGGGTAAGGAAATAAAGTCACTAAAACAAGGAGTTCCTAGTAGGACACACGGAGGAATCACCCCACCCTTAAATACTTGTGTGGTGAGTGGGGGAGGGGTACTCGTTGCCTGGCAGACCCCCAGCATCACTAAGAGGTAGCAACTGTGCAAATTGCCTCTGGGAGGCTTCTTTTTCAAAATAAAGTTTCAAAATTCATTTATTTTCTTATTATTTACTTATAGGTATGTGGGTCAGAGGACAGCCTTTTGGAGTCAGTTCTCTCTCTCTACTCATTGGGTTCGAAATTGGACGATCAGGCTTGGTGACAGGTCCCTTTGCTCCACTTTGGCATCTCTCCTGCCTTTTTCAAAACCTTGTCCTTTTGTTACTTTTAATGAGGCCAAAGACAACTTCTTCCCTGACTTCTTCCCTGACCCTGCAGGCAGCCAGTTTTAAGGTTCATCTTTGTGCTTTTTACTAGCTGTGAGAACTTTTTGGCAAAATATGTAACAACTAGAGCCTCACTTTCCTCGCAGGTCCATCCTGCAGGCAGCAAGTTCTGAGTACTTCACCTACCTGCGCTTTGGCAAAATATATAACAACTGGAGCTTCAGTTTTCCGGTCGGGAAAATGGAAATGATAAAAGTGAGAACTTCCTATGGTTTTAGCTTCCTCCTTACTCCTTACAAAGTATTTTCTTATTCTTATTTTGCATGTATGTAAGTGCACCCATGTCACGCAGAGGTCAGAAGAGGGTGTTGGATCGATCTACTGGAACTGGAGTTAGAATGGTTGTAGCTGCCATGAAGGTGGTGGGAACTGAACCCTGGTCCTCTGGAAAAATGGTCAGTGCTCTTCTCCTCTGAGTCATCTCTCCAGCCCCTCCTTACACCTTCTTAAAGGAGGGGATGAAGTTGCCCCTCGGATAGTCAATCTTGATTGTCAACTTGTTTGGATCTGTAATCAACTAAGACAACATGCCCCTTGATGGGCCTGTGAGGGCATTTCTAGGAAAGCCCTCCCCAGAGTATGCAGCATCTTCTGGTGAGTGATCCATATACACAGAGGTTTATGGAGAAAGCAGACCTGCATGCCTGCTGCTTTTACTTCCTGCTGGTGAGTGCATCCATCCTTTGTTATTGCTGCTGCTTCTATCCTCTGATGACATCAGAACCCAGCTTTTTCACCTTCCAATGTTGACTGAAGATCAGACGCAATCCAGGAATCCTCCAGGCCTTTGGCACCAGACTGGGACAGTTCAGATACCAGTCTTGTAGATCGAGCAGCAATCAGGTTCTCAATCTCTCCACCATGCGGAAGGCCACTGCTCTCCTTCCCAGGCAGGAAAACAACCTACTAAATTTCCCTTTAAATCCACATTCATTCTACCAGTCCTGTTTTCTAAAGAACTCTGACAGGCACAGCCCTCTCAGGAGGTAATGCCGAGTGTGGCCAGCTAGCAAATACCCAGTGCTAGCTTCTTTTCCATTCTCTACAGAGCCATGATCAGGATTGGAACAAGGCAAGCCCACTGCTGCCCCCTAATAGATGCTCCTGATGAGGGCCCATGCTGTCCAAGTCTGAGTGAGTTTAGTATTTAGCAAGCAAGGTCTTCACTCAACATTAGGCAGGAAATCTACAGCTAGATTCCAATCAGCTAAAATGCCGAGATTTCAGAATGCTCTTAAAATTCAGAGATGATAGAAATGCATTGGATTATTCTTGAGTGTTAGGACACAGCTCAATCTTTTGAAAGGGTAGTGTGGTAGGTACTGATACAGAGGAGATGGACAGGATGGATGGTTTATCTGACTCCGTGTACCCACGCTGATCTGAGCACAGTCCATGCCTGCACCAAGCCATGGGTAGCACAGTCCTGTGGGTCTGGATGCTGTTATAAGGGTGATGGCATGGCCATACAGACCTGTGAGACCCCAAATGGGAATGCAGCCTGCATACTGGTAGTCTCTGCTCTCTGCCATGACAGTATATAGAAATCTTGAATCTGACAGTTGCCCATCCCATCAGGATGACTGTCATAGTAGAAAGAACAAACAGTTGAGAGACACATGGGCATTTGGACAAGCTTACAATCTGTTTCTGCCTCATTAGTTTAAGTGCCTTTACTTACAACTCAGAAGCAATACCTTCCATAGCTTTTAAATATTGTAATGAAGAGAGTTTCAATTCAACATGCACCAAGCCTCCTGGGAACTAGAAGGGGCAGGTGCATTAGTTATTATACTTTCCCCCCCGCTGTAACAAAATACCTGGCAAAAGCAAATTAGGGCGAAATGTTCATTTTTGGCTCACAGTTTGAGGGTGCGATCATCTATTGTACTAGGGAAATTGTGATGGCAGGAGTGTGAGGTGGTTGATCTTGGTGTTCAGCTTGGTTTTATCCATTTTATTCAGACCGTGGGAAAGTGAAGTCCATATTCAGGATGGGTCTTCCCTCTTCATTGAAACACTCAGAGGTGTGTTTCCATGGTGATTCTAAATCTACAGTGATGATTATAGCCATCCCAGCATGTAAGCCACAAGGGGATCTAGATCAGGCTTGCCTGCCTCAGAAGGCAAGACATAATTTCTCTGCATCTTGGATTTGTCATGGACCAATCCCAGTGCCATAGTTTGGATCTTTACTGTCCCTCAAAGGTCTATGTACTGAAGGCCTGGAGTTGGAACCTGTGGGAGGTAGGGCCTTAGCCTGAAGTCTTCAGGACACTAGAGGTTTGCCTTTGAAGGGGATGTGGAGACTCCAGTCCCTTCTTGTTTCTTTCTGGCTTCCCAACCATGAGCAGAGCAGTTTTCTTTCCCAAAGATTTGTTTTATTTATGTATATGAGTGTGTGTCAAGTGTGTATATGTGCATATATATATGTATATATACATATACATATACATACATATATATATATATATATATATATATATATATATGTATGCACATGTGTGTGGGTTCCCATAGAGTTCAGAAGAGGGCATTGGATCCTGGATCTGGAGTTATAGGTAGTTATGAACCAATATGAGTGCTTCCAAAACTCAGACCCTATGGAAGAGCAGCAGCTCTGTTGAGCCCTTTTCCAGCCCCTAGCTCAGCAGGTTCGCTTTGCCACATGCTTACCCATAATGTATTACTTCATCACAGCCCAAAGCAACAAGGCCACCCAGTCACAGATGGAAACCTGAAACTGAGCTTTCCTATCATAGACTTATTATCTCAGAAGTGTTATGGCTATGGAGTGCTGCCAGCACACCTACATCATGGAAACCGTGTAAATTCAGATTCTGGCTTTTGTGACTTCTACATCTTTCCCAGATGTGCCCCCCCCACCTCGGTTTTACCCCCGCATCTGATGAATGTGGGGATTACTGAAAAGATTTGCTTCTCATTCATTCTCACACTTATATAAATTAAATTTTAAGTTAGAAAAACAGGTTGGATCTAAAGCCTGACCCCACCCACATTGGGCTTTGGGCACAGGCCCGTCTCTTCTGGTCCTCTGTTCATCTGCACAGTGATGCCACTAATGGAATGAAGAAAGAAGCCTAGAAAAGTGCTGGTACATGAAAGGGCAGGTGCCCTGCCCACTCAAGCTCCTCCTCAGGAGAGTCCCTCGCCCCCAGGACAGCTTTCAGACAAGGCATGGCAGACACGTGGAGAAGCTGGGACCCCTGGATGAATGAATGGAGCGGGGCAGGCATCACTGCAGGGTGCAGCGGGAGATGCCCTTGGAGCTTCACGGGGCGACTGATGTGCCAGCTTGTTGCTCAGTTCTTTGTGAACACAGCAGCTGATTAAGGCTAACTTAGCCTCCAACTACCCTATTACTGCTGGTGACAGTGACCTGGCGTCCTCTTAGGAGTCTCTTCTGGGGGCCAACAAGACCAGGACTGTAAAAATAGCAGCTTAGAGAATCATCTTGAAAGCTTGAAGGTGATATAACTAAGCAGAGAGAGCAGAGGTGTCACAGGAAAGCATCACAGGTGAGGAAGGAGCAGGCTGGTCCCAAGCAGGGGACTTCATGGATACTGCCAAGCTCCCTCTGGCCCCCCCCCATAGGAAATGGGGAGGGAGGATAATGGGGATAGTGTTGCCTACCCTTTATTCCTGTGCAGTTCTGAGATGAGGTTCGGAGTGATGGTAAGAAGGAATGCTAAGGATAACAGTCCCAGTGGCATATCACTGCAGGGTTGAGCTACCAAACTGTACCTGACAGCTCATCTATGACAGAACTGGGTCCAGCTGCTCCTAGGGACAGCTGGAACAGAAGCCCTGGGCATTAGCCTCTTCTTTGCCTATAGGTGCAGTGGTTCCTGGGTGACAGAGCAGGAGGCTAGAAGGAAGTCTGTTTTGTTCATCCACAGCCCAGGCTAATAAGGCAATACAAGTCGCCTCACTCCAAGTGCTCCCTCACTTAGTCAGCCACTTATTCATTCCACAAGTCCTTGCGAAGAGGCAGAAAAGTGTGTGTTCATTCACAGCTGTACAGACGACTGCTAAACTTCATGCCACTGAGCATCAGAGACAGGGGCATGAAGTGGTGTCTCTGGCCTTAAAGGTTCAGTGTATAGTCTAATAAGAGGGTTAGCATTTATAAAACTCCGCAACAGTGTAAACTGGGCACCAAAGTGCATGGCAAAGGTCACTGCAGGCAGGAAGAAGAGGAGGGGACAAGTGGTGGTGGCAGCAATCAAAGAAGGCTTCCAGAAGATGACGACTTCTAGGCTGGGTTTTATAGGCTGTTCAGGAGTTAGTGACTTACCACCAACATGGTGCTCCACAGATAACTGGTGCTCAGTAAAGATCCACTAAATGGAACTGCATGATTTTAGCACCCCTAGAAGCTTTGATAGGAATAAGTAGAACAAGAGACTATTTCAGCCCAGTGAGGCGTCTCCGCAGTCAGGAGGAGAGCTAAGCAGTCAGCGCCACGCTGGCTAACAAGCTCACTTGGGGTGCACACCATCTGTATGTCTCAGATTCTTTCCCAGGGTCACAGCACATGCATTTCTCCTTAGTGTGTCTGGTTATTCAGAAATTGTTATGTAGTGACTGCAAAGCCTGTATTCACCAGCAGAATTCTCAAAGCATGTTCTCTGTGTTAGGGGTGTGTGTGTGTGTGTGTGTGTGTGTGTGTGAGATGGGGGATACTGTTCAACTTCAGGTGCTTCAAGAGCTACCCATTATTTTTTGAAACAGGGTCTCTCACTGGCCTGAAGCTCATCAGGTAGGCTAGGCTTGCTGACCAGTGAGCCCCAAGGAGACTCTTGTCTTCATCTTCCTAGGGCTGGGATCACAAGAACACACCACCATGCCTGGCTTTTATATGGGGTCCTCACGCTTGAGAAGCAAACACCAGACTCACAGAGCCATCTCCTCAGTCCCCAAAGTAATGTTCTTAATAAAGCATTCAAAGACTGTAAAGAAGATACGGGTACTGTTTCCCCTGCTGTCAATGCAGGCTCAGCAGAGGCCTGAAGGAAGAATGTTTTACCCAACACCCAAAGACCTAGGAAGACTGGGGGTCTGCTGATAGGACGAAAACTAAGTGGAGCTGGCCTGTTCTTCTTCTGGCCCAACTGCAGCGGGTAGGAAGGGCCACATGTGTGGAGCAAAGCCAAAGCTTTGGGACAGAAGAGCCAGTGTTGGATGCTGAGTTTTGCGGTGAGAGAGTTTTTGTCACTGGTCTCCACCCAACTCAGACACGGCCCAATTTTCAATTTTCTTTTCTTTTTTTTTTTGAGGCAAAGTCTCAAAAAAGTAGCTAAGGCTCACCTAGAACTTGCTGTGTAGTCCAGGCAATCTGCCTGCCTCACCTTCCTGAGTGCTTTGGCCAAGTCCTGAACAGCATTTTTAAGCCCACAGTCTATCAGGACCTCACCAGAAACCCACAGGATGAGTTGAGGTGTGTGTACTTAGTGGCAAGAGCTAGAGAGAGGTCAGAGAGTTTGAGAAAATACAGTTTTGATGAGACAGGTTCCTGGTTATGAAAATAAGATTTGGACCATGTTCATTCAGCCAGCTGCATGAGAGATGTTGGACATAGTTGGTATTGGGTGATGGCAGGAACACCTTTGCTGGATATTGGTACCTATCATTCTGTGTAGTTCTTTCTACAGATGGCCCCAAGGTTGTGTCCCAGGAAGAGGTGTGACTCTGTGTCTACCGAGGCAGCATCTGTGATGCTGAGCTACAGGGACCCTCTCCATTAGCTACACCTGGATACGAATGCTTCCCACAGACTCATGTGTGAACACCAGGTCTCGAGCTGGTAGCACTGGCTGGGAAGGCCATAGAACTTTAAAGAGGTACAGCCCTGTTGGGGGAAGTGGGTCAGTGGGTATGGCTTTGAGGTTCTATGGCCTGGCCTCACTTCCTGTTCATTTCTCTCTGCTTCCTGACTGTGGGTGCAGTGTGACTGGCCGCCCATGCTCCTGCAATGACAGATTGTACTCTCTAACTGTGAGCCAGAGAAAATCCCTTTTTTCCCTTAAGTTATTTCTTGTCAGGTATTTGGACAGTGCTCACACGTGTCAATCAGCCGGGCAGACATGAGAGGTGCACATAAATCTACATCTCACATTCCCAGACTCCTGGCCAGAGTGTACGACAGAGAGATGAAAACCCATGTCCACACCAAGACCACAAGAGAACATTCCTCACAGCGCTCCTCTGAACACTGAAAAGGTGTCCATCAATGGGTGAAAGGATAAACACGTGCTACACCTGCATCCCATTCAGCAATAAAAGGAATTAAATTTTCATATATGCTACTGAACTCTAATGAAGGAAGCCTGAAATCTCCAGAAAAGGTAGATGTAAAGACAGGAAACAGATTTGTTTTTCCTGGGGCTGGGCTTTGCAGGTGATCACACAGTTCTTTACCACAGATGGGGATGTGGCTCAGCTGGCAGAGGGTATGCCTAGCATGAATGAAGCCTTGGGTTCAATCTCCAGCATCTTATAAACTTGACATAGTGGTGTATGTAATCCTAGCATTTTCAAGGGGAAGGCAGGAGGATCAGGAGTTCAGGGTCATCCTTGTCCATATAGCAAATTCAAGGCCAGCATGGAATACTGGATACATGGATACATGAGACTGTGTCTCAAACAAACCCCAATTTATCGACCTCTCTTTTTCTCTCTCTGTATGTATGTTTAAGCAAATTAAAAAAAATTACATTATTATTTACTCTGTGTGTACTGTGTGTGTATGTGTGTGGGTACCATGCCACAGCACACATGTGAAAGTCAAGGACAAGTTGTGAAAACCGGCTCCCTCATTCTACCTGGCAGGCCCTAGGGATGGAGCTCAGGTTGGCAGGGTTGGCAACAGGTGTTACTATAGAGCCATTACTCTGGCCCATGAGCCATCTCACTGGCCCCACTCTGTATATTTAGAGGATTTTTAGATTAGAGGAAGAAGAAAACATACCTGCAAACCTGTAACTTCCCTAAGCAATGTGGAACTGGCACCTTCACAAGTTTGGACACACTTGGGGCAGGGAACTGTCCTGTTTGATCTTCCATCGCAGGGGATTTTCTCTTGGCTCTGATTACCCCTCTGTTGGTGGCAGTGCCTCCTTTAGAGAGCTCATTTCAAAGAGGATAAGCCACTCCAGCATTTTTAGTGCAGAGGAGCTGAGCACTGATGGAAAGGAAACAAGTGTTTCCCCGGAGCCAGGCTGCACCCCAGCTAATTGGTTGTGAGGTGGACTCCCCACGATGACTGTTAAACTATATCCTGAAGCCTGGGGTGAACCTGATGAGATGGCTGTCGACTGGTCTCCTCTGGCTCCTGATGCTATGGGGTGTGATGGGGTGGGGAGAGGGGCGACCTTGAAAGGGTTCTGGGATAAAAGCTCCTATGTTCCCTGTAGTTCACTGGAGGCCTCTGGAGGCCAAGCCTAGACTAATGAGCACTGGCTCCTACAGCTCCTGGCACCGGAACCACCTCCTCTGAGCACCTTCTCCCATTCTTGATGCTCTTTGAAGATATTCTGTTAGCTGCAAAGATATAATGAATGCCCCAAGCTTTAAGATCCTGAGGCCTTCTGATAATAAAAGACCCAATTCAGGATCCAATGGGGTCTTGAATCTTGCATGGATAGAACATTCTGAGTCCCATAGAATTCCTGAGATAAATTCAAAAACAACCTTTTCTTAATGGGGAATTAGAAGACTGATCTGTGGGACACCTGCAACCTCCTGAATCTCTGGAGAATTCTGCTGTTGGTACAGATTTGGCTTCATTCCAAACCTTAAACAGATCCTGACTCCACCATTGGGGACCTTGAGACTGCAGGTCTCAGTTTTCACTATGCAGAGAACAGAACGTACTCCTGCCACATCCCAAATTAAATTTATGGGATTAAATGAGAACAGAGACTAGCACTCCCCTCATCCCAGTGATAGTTAACAGTGCCAAACTGACAGGATCGACAGTCACCTAGGAGACAAACCTCTGGGCATGTTTGCTAGGGAGTTTCTAGATTGGGTTACTGAGGTGCAGTGGTACCACTCCATCGGGTGGGGTCCTCCTCGGAATAAAAGAGAAGCCGTCAGCCGAGCACCAGCACTCATCACGCCTGCTAACCATGTGACCAGCTGCCTCAAGCTCCTGCTGCCATGCTCCCCGCCCCACCAAGTATTACACACTTTGGGCTAAAACAAACTCCCTCCCTCCCTCCCTCCCTCCCTCCCTCCCTCCCTCCCTCCCTCCCTCCCTCCCTCCCTCCCTTCAGCTTGTGCCAGGTATTTGGTCACAGCAATAAGCAAAATAACTAATAATCCCCCATCTTTTAGTATGCATTTCTAGATTCCTAGTGGATGCCTGAAACTCTGCATAGCACCAAACCTTATACACAGCATGTTGCTTTTTAGTGTACATACATATGAAAAAGTTTAATTAGACACAATGGGAGGTTGTATCTAATTAAAAATAAAATAGAACATTAGAATAGTCTACTGTAATAAAAATGAGAATATGGCTTCTTTACCTTCCAAAATATTGTATTGTATTGTAATGATATTTTCTACTTGGTGTTTCTGGATCTTAGGGAAACTGTGAATGATGGAGGACAGTGTACTGTGTGTGATTTGTGCATGTTAGCTCAGACTGTGCTCAAGTTAAGAAGATAGGATTGTCATCTGTGTCTCATATCAAGACTGAGTGAGGCAATAACTCAAATGCTAAACTCCCAAGGTAAAGTCTGATGAGTGATATATAACATGTGTAATTAGATTACAATATACTCTAACACAACATGGCGTGTCAAACAGTTCTGATGAACAGCAATAGCCTGCACTTCCTAAGCCCTGTGCCAGGCCCTGTTCTTAGCACTTCTTCTGTATTGGCTCATGTAATCCTCACATTAGCCCTGTGAAGAAGATTCTACTATCCTTTCACTGAGGGGAAACAAAGGCATGAGTCTGAGTACCAAATGCTTAATTTCTTGAATCATAAACTCATGGTGCTAGAAGTTGAATCCAGATGGCTGGGTTGAGCAGACGGCTCAGTTGGTAAAGTACGTGCTCAACAAGCACGAGGACCTGAGTTCCATGCCCAGATTCTATGTAAAAAAGCTGGGTATGGTGGTCAGTGCTTGTAATCCCAGCACCGGGGAGTCAGAGATAGGTGGATCCTTAGGGCTTAGGGGATAGCCAGCCTAGTCTACTTGGTGAGCTCCAGGCCAGTGAGAGACCCAGTTTCAAAAAGGGTGGACAGCACTTTCAGAATGGCAACTGAGAAGTCCTCTGGCTTCTCTATATATGCACACACATGTGTATATGCACCTGCATATGCATGCAAGCATATTCACATGCATACTTGTAAATGTACATGTGCAAATGCACCTGCACATGCACGCATATTTACCAATCTCTTCTTAACTACCCCCAGCTCAACTGGTCAGACACTCTGCCCAAAGCCCAGGTCCCAGGGCTCCAGTCTTCTTGAACCATCAACTTCCTTTGAAACCCACTGGACTGACAATCTATATTTAAATTTTTTACTGTTTCTATTTTCAGCTGCTACAGTTCTTATTCCTACTGTGGGAAGATCCCTTGATCAACCTAAAACACCCTGCTTTGCCCTATAAAGTGAAGCCCCTATTTCTGGAATCTGGGCAAGAAGTTCAGATTCCCCAACTATGGGAGGTCTGGCTTTGTCTATTTCTGGCTCTGTGTTGCTTTTGAAACCCAAGGAATTCAAATATCATAAAAGACCACAGCAAAGCCTGTGCCCTTGACCTCGAGGAGTACACACCTGGGTTTCACTTCAAAAGGGACCTAGTTTGAAAAACATTGAAGACTCCTAACATGGTCTGAGTTTCTCTGTGTATACAATTAAAGGAATGCTTAGAAAATGGAGCTTTGATCCTTGCATTTTGTGTGTGGGTGCATGCGAATGCATGTGCATGTGGAAGCCAGAGGCAACTTCAGATGTCATTCCTCAGTCTCTGCTCACCTTCTGTTTTTGAGACAGCCTCTCACCAGCCTGGGGCTCACCAAATAGGCTATGTTGCCTGGCCAGTGAACTCCAGCAATCTGCCTGTCTCCACCTCCCCAACACTGGGATTGCAAGTGTATGTCCTAATGCTTGGCTTTTTTATATGGATTTTAGGAATCAACCTCAGGTCTTCACTCTTGCAAGGCATGTACTTCACTGAGGGAAATATGTCTTCAGCACTTCTTCTTCTTCTTCTTTTTTTTTTAGGGTGAGCAATGAAGGCAGGACAGAGAATCAGTTGTCTGTCCTTCATGCCTCCTGAGTCCTCATGTGCTTAGAACCCGCTTAGGGAACAGGTTAGTGGTCAGGAAGGACTCCATCTTGAATACTTACTCTCTTATTCTAAAAGTCCATATGACCTCACAATGAGTATAGCCTGAATGAAGACTCTCTTGGGTGACCAAGACAGCACTACATTTATAATTATAGCAAACCACCATGGAACCTCATGGAGTTTTCCAAAGCAGGAACTAACTGTTATTTGGGCAAATAACTAAAGAAACACATCAAGTGAGAGCCCTCTGAGAAGCAGGAAGCAGACCACAGCAAAGACAAAGTGAGATTCTGTGGGGCCTTACCTGCTTTTCAATGAAAGCGTTGATTCTCTGCAGCATCCCCTCACATGTGAACTCATATGGCATGTACGGCTCAATCTGCAGAAACAACATGGCACCATGAGAGGGGATATAAGATACATGGTACTTACCAGTTCTCCACTGACTCAATCACACAGGGATCCACACCTAAGGGAGCCTTGGCAGGGGTTACAACTACACACCTAGAACTGGACAGTCAGGGCTCTAGTCTTACTGTGTTCTTCCCTAGACCCTGAACAAACAAGCTACCTTCCCTAAGTCTCAGATGTTTGATGTATAAAAGACTGGCAAGAAAAGTCCACCTCTGCTAAGTTGTAGTGAAGATGATATGGGGAGAATACTTAGTGTCAAGTTCATAATAAGCCTTCAACAAATGGTGGAGATTATCACTTGCTAGCAGGTAAGCTATGTGGAGGAAAGACTATGGCCAGGGATCACCTGTATCCTAAAGTCAGGCATAGTATGTAATGTGTAGGACTTTAGTGAACATCTGTTGCATGAACACATGCCTCTGAGAAAGGCATGTGAGATGTGGCTTAGGCACAGGTCTGCAGAGGTAGATGAGGTGAGTATGCACCCAAAGAACTCATACTACAAAAAGGGATAAAGTGCCACAAGGAGCTTAGCTAGAGGCCCAAGGAGGGCAGAACATCAAAGCAGACTTCTGCCCATGCTGGGCTTTTAAGGCCACAACTTGGGAGGGCTAAGAGTCTTGAGACAGGTACTCAGGTAGCGTAGGCTGTGACCTTGCTATGTATCTGTGCTGGTTGGTTTTAACTGTCAATTCAACATACCTCAGACTCACCGAAGATCCTCAATAGAGGAATAACTCAGATCAGGTTGGCCTGTGGGCCATGTCTGTGAGGGGACTGGCTTGATTGTTAATTGAGGTGAGGAGACCCATCTTGAATGTGGGCAGTGCCATTTCATGGACTGGGCCCTGAACTATGTATGAGTAAAGAAAGCTCGCTGAGCATAAGGAAAGGAGCAAGCAGGCAGGCTGGGTGCATTCATGTCTTTCTGTTCCTTACTGCAGATGTGATGTGACTAACCATTGCAAATTCCTGCCAGCTTAACTTCCTCTAATGATAACTATAATCTGGAATTGAAAGCCAATTACAGCTTTTACTTCCCTAAGTTGCTTCTGCTTAGGGTATTTTATCACAGAAAGAGCAGTAAAATTAGAACAGTAACTGAGGGTGACCTTGAACTTCTGATCTCTTTCTTCTCCCTCCAAGAGTGCTGGGATTACAGCTATGCAACACCACATCTGGCTTATGTAGTTCTGCGGATAGAATCCAGGGCTTTGTGCATGCTAGGCCAGTGTTCAACCAACTGAGATATTTGCCTGACCTGGAATGTGAGATCTGACATGAAAAACAGAGGACTCTGGAGTTTGAGACTGTAGGTGCTGGTGAGATACGATAGGAAACAGGCTCATGGTTCCACAAAAGCCTTATAATTTCTAGACTTAGAGGGGTGCCCAAAAACCTAGCAGGTCCTTTCATGGGGTGGAGGCATTATGGTGGCTATTGAGACACCTGAAGGAAGGGGAGGAAAGGTGGGACTGAATTGAGCTGACACTCTGAGGCCAGGTTCCTCAGGGTTGTACCAATGGGAAATGGAAACTGCATCTGAGACTAAGTCAACAGCAGTTCACTGTTGTGGCTTCACGGCACCTAACAGCGCTGTTGGTGACAGGAGAGAGGGCCACCCTCAACAGCGCTCTCCTGAGCCTCCTAGGTTCCTCATAGCACACTTATACCAATGGGTTTCAACCAAGTGAGAAAAGTGCTTTAGGAGAGAAATACAGGGTAGGGCGTTCCTCAGACTTCTATAGCATTCTGGAATAACTGAACTCCTATGGACAGCAAACTTTCATGGGGTGCCTAGCCTCATCTATGTTTATGGATAGATATCCTGATAACTGAACTCATATGGATGGGAAACTTCTCTTGGGGTGGTTAGCCTCATCTGTGTTTATGGAGGTAGATGCCCCTCATCTTCCCAGAGTGCCACAGAGGATGCCCTGTACACAAAAGGTACTTATAAATGCTCACTGAATTGATTAGAAGAATCCAGAATGGTCACTTTAATAAGATTCTATCTAATGTTTATGTGGAAAAACCAAACAGACACTACAAAAACCCTTTACACTTGCTGGGGAGATGGCTGTTGATAAAGAGCTTGCCCCGCAAGCATGATTCAGATCCCCTGCAGTCATGTTAAGGCTGGGCAGCGTATGACACACGTGTAACCCTGGTGCTGGGGATACAGAGACAGGAGGATCCAGGGTGCTCACTATCCAGCTAGCCTAGTGTGTTGGATAGCTTCAGCTGTCAACTTGATACTCCTGGGTAGAGGGACCCTCAACTGAAGAACTGTCTCCATTGGATTGACCTATAGTCATGTCTGTAAGGCATTTTCTTGGTTGTTGAACGATGTGGGAGGACCTAGACCACTTGGGCTCTGCCACCCCTGGGCAGGTGGTCCTGTATCATATAAGAAAAGCAGGCTGAGCACAAGCCAGAGGAGCAAGCCAGTAAGCAGTGTTCCTCCATGGTCTGTGCTTCAGCTCCTGCCTCCATGTTCCAGCCCTGAGTTCCTATTCTTGCTTCCCTCAATGATAAACTGTGACCTGGGAGATGTAATATAAAATAAACCCTTTCCTCCCCAAGTTGGTTTTGGTCAGAGTTTTTATCATAGCAGCAGAAAGAAACTAGACACCTAGTCATATCAGTGAGAGACCCACCCGGTCTCAAGACAAATATAAGCAGCCCATTTTTGCAGATCTCTACAAATGACATAATTAGATCATGTGAGCAAGCATGATTTAACCCCTCCTGCCCACGCCTGGGATCCAGGAGGCCTGTCAGCAGGGGCTGTAAAACCTCAGCCCACATCTGGCTGCCAGGTCTGTTTTGTATTTCACACAGCCTCCTTGAAATCCTCAGGCCGGACCCCACAGTGCGGCTGTGCTCTGAGGCCAGTTGATGTGGACAAGCTCCCTGGACCAAAAGCTAGGGCCTTGAAGATCTGCACACATTCTAGGTCAGAGTGAGAATGTGGAGAGACAGAAAAAAAAGAAGCAACCTTCTGGTTCAAGATGGCTTTCACCGCATCCTCTACTTCCTCACGGTTGTTGAGATCCACTGTCCAGACGTGCGGCCGGCCAATGAACACTTCGGCATAAGGGTGCTGGGACGTCAGCTGGAAGAGAGAAGACAATCCCACCTCACTCAGTTTCACACATTCAGGAGCTGTTCTGATAAACTTCTATGCTAGACAGTGTTATGCTTTTTATCACACACAGTTGAACTTGAACAGGAAATGAGACATTTGTGTCCTCCTCAGTAATCAAAACCTCCTAAGGATATACAGGGAGATAGCAGTGAGAAAAGGCAGAGCTGGTTCCAAATGTGAATCCCACTTGGAAATAAAAGAATGTCACCACAAGGAGACAAGGAGGTTATGATGGTTGTTTTTTGCTTTTGTTTGGGTGGTAGTGGGGACTGAATTTAGGGCCTCATGCATGGTATGCAGGTACTGAGCTGTCCACTAGCCTTTTGTGGTAGTTAATATATTGTTGAACTGACAGGATCTAGAATCACTCAGGAGACAAACCTCTAAGCATATCTGTGAGGGAGCTTCTAGATTTTGTTAATTAAGGTCAGAAGAAAGACCCATCCTGAGTGTGGGTGGCATCCTCCCATGGGCTGAGGGGTGGCACCATCCCACAGGCTGAGGTCCCAGACTGAGGAAAAAAGAAAGTGAGCTGAGTACCAGCGTTCCTTACTCAGCTTAAAAAAAAACTTATTTGTTTTTACTTTATGTATATGAATGCTATGTCTGCATATGTATAAGTGTACCTGTGTCATGCAGTGCCCACTAAGGACAGAAGAAGGCATCAGATCCCCAGGAACTGGAGTTATGGAGGGATGCTAGCCACCATGTAGGTGCTGGGATTTGAAGTCAGGTATTCTGCAAGAACAGCCAGTACTCTTAACCACTTAAGCCCCTTTCTTAGTGGTTGTTAGTTGCCATTTGGGTGCTGGGGATGGAACTTGGGTCTTCTGCAAGAGCAACCAGTGCTCTTAACTGCTGACCATCTCTCCAGCCCATACCACTCTGTTTTTTGGCTGTGGATGCACTGTGACTAGCTGCCTCACATTCCTGCCTGCACGACGGACTGTGCCCCTGAGCTGTGAACCAAATTCCTTCCCTAAGTTGCTTCTGTCATGTGTTTTATCACAGCAATGAGAAAAGTAGCTAACAGACTCCTACAGTTATCTTGAGTTTCTAAGGCTAACTTATTCTCAGCCATAATTACTGCCACAAATCCAGTATCTATTATCTTGGCTAGGACAGACAGGTAAGCCCAGAAAACCACAATGATGATCAAGGCTGTAAGCCAGGCCTGGTGGTATATGCCTGCAATTTCTAGACATGGCATTCAGAAATAGGCATATCACAAATTTGAGGCCAGGTTGGAACTACAGTGAAAATCTATCTATAAAAGACGACAAAGAATAGTTTACACTAAGGTGACAGGAAGAGAAACAAAGCATGGGACAATCTCAGAATTTTCCAAATGAATTCAGGAATAACCATAGCAACAAGAATGCAGAATTTATTTCATTTCCTTATTTATGTGTACACACACATGTGTGTGGGTGTCCACCAAGACCAGAAGAGGGTACTAAGTCCTCTGGAGCTGGAATTACAGGTGGTTATAAGCAACCCAATATGGGTGCTGGTAACCAAGTCCATGTCCTCTGCAAGAGTAGCATGTACTCTTAATTGCTGAGCTATCTCTTCAGTCCCAGAACATGAAATTTATAAAGTAGGGAGTAAATTTCCTTCCTAAAGGAAATTTTATTGTAAGATTAAATATGTGGCCATGGCAGGTTAGCTCAGTGGGCAAGGGCGCTTTCAACAAGCCTGATGATCTGAGCTTGATCCCCAGTATCCACATGGGGGAAGGAGAGAACTGATTCCCATAAGGTGCCCTCTGATCTCTGCATGCATGCCATGGCACATGCACATCCCCTACTACAAAATAAAATGGACAAATATGATAAAAATAAAATAACATGAGGCTAAAGAGTGCTGGGAGCACAAAGCCCCAGGTTCAGCCCAGAACTACATAAAACCAGGTATGGTGGTACATGCCTGAATCCCAACAGTCATCCATGAGCAGTCACCATTAAAGATGGTATATATGTGTGTGTGTGTGTGTGTGCATGTGTGTATCAGCAATATCAATGTCACTCTAGATATTATCCTCCAGTAAATTTTTCTCATGTGCACAGATATCACATTTAGTATGTATATGTGTGATATGCATACATGCTGTTACTTGGCTCCCTTTTCCTAAGGTCAACTATAAGAAAACAGGGTGCAGTGTTCGGCTGAATGTTTTATTCTTTTTAAACACAAGCATTCACTGGAAGGAAGAATGAGACACTCCAGCTTCCACTTCTTGCTACGTAATACTGACTCAAATATGTATTACTTTGTTAGAAATTATTTTCCACTTATTTCTTTTTAATACATTAGAAATTTTTAAAAATGATCTACATAGGCAGGGTCTATTACAAAATATTTTGATTCAATATGAATCAATAAAGTCCCACGGTGGGCTAGGTATTGGCACATACATTATTAAGTTTTCCATTAGGAAGATTCCAAGATTCTTGGGCATTTATGAATACCCAAGACCATACAGCCAGAAAACAGCAGAGTCATATTCAAATCTAGATGATTCAACAAAGTAATATCTTTGTGTGTATGTGTGTTTGTATATTTGTGTGTTTATGTGTGTGTGCGCGTGTGTGTATATGTGCATGTGGAGGCCGGAGGTCAACCTTGGGTGTTGATCCTCAGGACCCTGTTCATCTTGTTTTTGGAAACTGAGTCTCTCACTGGTTCTGAACTCATCAGCCTAGACTAGCTGATCAGAGAGCCCCAAGAATCTGCCTATCTCTGCCCAATCCTCTCCCTCTAGTGCTGGGACAAGTGCTTTTTACCTGGGTTCTGAGAACTAAACTCAAGTCCTCCAAGCACCTGGATCCCAGGGTCTCTTGCATGCTTGGCAAGCACTCTACTGTGTGAGCCACATGCCAGTCCCACTTAGCTGTCTTCCCAGGCCCAACTCAATAGCTTGGAGCAGAAAAGATGATGTCTTAGAGAATGTCACTGAATTCTTAAGACAAAGATGAACAACACCTTTAAATCATTCTTAAAATTCAGCAATATAAAAACTATATCACAGGGCTGGATTTATGCTGGTGTTAGCCTTTTTGTGAGGATGAACAGGGTAGCACATAATTTCCATTTTGTAGCCTCAAGAAAAGACTAATTAGTCCTTCCATGGGTGAATGAAAGCTTCCATCAGTATCACTGTGTAGTAATTCCCATATTCCCAGCCTCGCCCTCCCCCCTTTAAGGCCTCTGCTTATTTACAAGGCTGCTTTAAGCACTTAGAAAACACACAGCGCTGAGTTGTTGTTCGCATTTACTGAGGGTTACTTAATTTTATGAGGTGATGCATGGTGATTCATTAGCCCTCTCCGAATGCTGTGTTCCTCCTGGTTAATTTATTGAGGACTGGCTGATCTCAGCCACTTCATTGGGTATTGGTCAGCAGATTTATTGGAGTATACTCTGATTAAGTAGTCAGCTTGGTAAATATGAGACAGGAGTTCAGAATGGTCATTAAACCTCCATGGGAAATATGAGTTCTCTTTACAAGAAACAATCCTGAAGGTAGAAAGTTTCTAACAGTTAACAAAATGGAGGAATAATGACCTAGTACTATGCTTCCCAGTATATGGATAAAAATGTAGTTTATATTAAAGCAGAATGAACCAACTCCATTACTTAAGGCATTACAGGCTCCCCCATCCCACGGAGTAGACACTGTACTTTAAAAAAACGGTCCAATGCAAAAATAAAAACAAAGTTAAACTTTCATTTAAAAATCTCACTTTTTGCCTTCTCTTCAAGGTCTATTGATCTTCATCAGTTTATGTGGGTGGACTGCTGAAACATGGACGTGTCACACGGACAGCTTTGAATTGTGTGACTTTTGGTATAGAACACCTGCTGAGGTAAGAGAGATCATTTCTAAAGTTTGTGTGATGTCTGGGGTCCTCCTTGCTGGCTTTCCACTTTTATTTTTTGAGGGTCTTCCACTGTGTTTGGAGCTTGCTGATTTGGCTAGACTGGCTTCGAGGTTTCTGTCTCTGCCTGGGATTAAGGCACCTGCCATCACACTATGTTTTTTGTTTTTTTTTTAAAATGTGGGTTCTAGGTATGGAAATCAGGATCTCATGCTTCCAAGACAAGCACTCTACTCACTAAATCATCTGCCCAGGCCTCGATGGAGGTTTTAGATTAGAATCTATAGACCTGATGACAGCTCTTTCCCAATTAAAAGCATCTTTAGTTAAGGCGATGTGGTGGCTTTGTGGCACTAACTGTATGTGGCCTTTCTGGCCATGAGACCAACACTACCAACCCCTTTTGGAGCTACCAGATATTGCTAGGGGACTGGGCATTGCATGGAGTGTTCTCTCTGCATGTAGAAAACTCACCTTGGGTCCCTCCTGTTCATCTATACTGGTGACTCTTGGGCGAGCATTTCTTCCCTCCTTTCCTTTAAAACCTGCCCTATCTCTTTTCAGTTAACCTTCAACATTCTCCCTGGACACGACTCTAAGTTAACTTCCCTCCTTCATCCTCTTAGCTGTCTTAATTAAGACAGGGTTTCATGATCCACGCTGCAACATAGCTGACGATGACTTTGAACTTCTGATCCTCTTGCCTCCACCTCCTGATTTCACACAGTGCCAGGGTTGGAACCCAAGGCCTCTCACATGCTTGGTAAGCATCCTATTGACTGAGCTACATCCCCAGCCCCACTCAGTCCTCTCTATAGACTCCAATGATGATACGGATGCCTTCTCATGCTTCTGTATGTCAGCGAGCTCCTAGAAATGGGAAACACCCTGTTAAATCTCCCCCATGTAGCAGCTAGTACCACAGGCCATGTGGGGACAGGCTCAGCCTCCTGTGGGAACACTGGGTTGATGGAGTCATCTGGGTGACGTCACTTGTGGAACCATTACTGACCAGACTCTACTCTCTTTCTCTTGCAGTCCCATTGAAGGGCTGGCAGAACCATCCCATGCAGCTGTACCATAGTCTCTTCTCTCCTTATGCCACACAAAAATGAGCATTCTCCCTGACCTCAGCATAACTGGATTACTACATGACGGAAAATGGCAGAGAGAAATGGACCCACTATCCTGATGACGCTATACTGGCGCATCGGAGCACTGTAGCAACATCATCCCTTGGGCAAAGGGAGGAATGTGTTCCAGAATGTCCTATTTGTGCACGCATGTGTGTGTATTCATGCTCATGTAAATATGCAAGTGCACATGTGTGCATGTGCATGAGGAGTCAGAGATCAAACTTAGAAGTTGTTCCTCAGGTGCTATCTGCCTTGGTTTTTTCAGACAGTCTCTCATTGGCTGGAATAAGCTATGAAAGTTAGGTTGGCTGGCCAGTGAGCCCTAGGGATCCATCTGTTTCCACCCTCTCAGTTCTGGGGTTACATGTGTGTGTGCACACATACAAGAGAGAGGGAGAGGGTGAGGGTGAGAGGGCGAGCGGGCGAGAGAGTGGGGGGGATGCATTTAATCTACTATTTGGTGGACAAGTTCAGGAAAGTGACCCGAGGGTTCAGAAAACAACAGAACCAAAAAACAAATGCTGTAGAAACAGGTGCTGCTGTCACGGGAGGGCTGTCCATCACAGTAATCCCCCAGCTGAAGGCCCCTGAAGGATCCTGTTTTAACTTTCCTGTGCATGAGCAGCCAGGAGAGCTACTAACTGCCCAGAAACAACAAGGAAATTAATCTCACGGTTTCTTGCACACACCTGTTTCTGCTGAGATACAGCAGCAGCCCCCACCTCCCCGCCACACGGATCACCCACACTAAGCTGTAAATGACTTCTGCTTATTGTCCCACATGAAACCTAGTCATGCTCAGTGGTGATTCATCACCTCCTGCGGATTTCCAGAATGTCTTGGAAAGGAAGTGGAACAAGGCTTCTGTGAATGGCTCTAGCAACGAGTGGACTGCTTCACAGGATGAGGCCTGCTGATAGCAGGCTAAAAATTCAGGAACATTCCTTTCCCCACCCATGGTGTGTCTTCTCTCTTGATGTTGATGTTCTGTGTGTGTGTGTGTGTGTGTATGTGTGTGTGTGTATGTGTGTGTGTGTATGTGTGTGCACGTGCACAGAGGCCATAAGTCAATGTTTATCATTCCTCAGATGCTGTCGACCTTGATTTTGAGATATGATCTCTCCTTAGCCTGATGCTCACCGAGGCAGCGAGGCTTGCTGGCCAGTGAACCCCAGGTGACCCACCTGTCTCTGCCTCCTCAGCACTGGGATTATAAGCATGTACTGCTATGCCCAGCTTTTCACAGAGTTCTGGGATTGAATTCAGGCCCTTATGCTTGCACAGCAAACACTTTCCTGACAGAGCCGTCTCTCCAGCTGAGCGTCTCTGGCCACATGTTTTCTTCATTTCCTGTGATGGAGAGGCAACTCTCTACAGGTGTTACTTAGTTGCCTCCTCATTCTCTAATTAGAAAACTAGAGCATCCTTGTTCACTTAAAATAGAACTGGGTAGGGACTGAAGGGTTGGTTCAGAGGGTAAAAGCACTTGCTGTGCAAGCATCAGGACCCAATCCAGTGGCACACAACGAAGAAAGAAGCAGTGTGGGTGTGACAGCTCACCTTTAATCTCAGCTCCGGAAAGGTGGAGACAGGGGATCTCAGGGCAAGCTGGCTAGCTTGAGTAGCCAAACCAAGGAGCTCTGGGTTCAGCCAGAGATCTTGCCTTAGTAAATAAAGTGGAGCGTGATGGAGGAAGACATCTGACACCAATCTCTGGCCTCTATATACACATGTGCTACTCACATATACATAAGCAAAACCAAAAAGAAAATAGGATGATCTTGATACTCACCTCTCTCAGTGTTGGTTTGCCAATGAAGAAGTCTGTGTTTTTGCTGCTTTTGGGAGGGTTGAACTTGGGGTTCAGGAAAGCACATCCATTTGCGATGGCCTCTAGGGGAGCTGGGCCCTCATAAGGGAATCCAAGCCCAACAAACAGCTGTGGGACAGGAAAATACATATATTAACGTCTCAGTTAGGACCAGCTTCCTGGCTCACAGTGGTCCATTCCTGTGGACTCCTATAGCACTCTGCAATGGTCCCAGACCGGGAGAGTGGGTGACTGTGGCAAAGGGAAAAGGCTTACAGGAGGATCTGCAGAACAACAGGGAGACTGGGCAAGTCCCCATGAAGTGGCTTGCCATGGGGTTTTCCTTTTCTGCTATGAAAGTAAAGATATTCCAGGATGGTGAGGGGGTAAGGAGGCCGGACTATGAAGTGAAAAACAACAACAAAACCCAAGCCCTAACAATCACCTTTCTGTCACTCTGCAAGAGACATGACTGGAAAATCACTTGCTTAACTAAACAGAAGGTTTCTTCACCCAAGCGGGGGAACAACGGGCCCTTTCAGGGACACTGGGGCTCAGGGAAAGAAAGGTCATTTGGTGGTTTGATTACAGTTCAAATGGAACTGTTTTTGAACTTGGGGTCACTAAACAGGTTTTCATAATGGGGTTTTCACTGGGGACACTACTAGCTGGCAGGGGTTTAAATTTTCTTGTACATGGAAGCAGAGTTTGCAGAGTTGCAAAGTCTGCAACTCCCCTAGCAAATGAACCATGCCTTTCTGCAGATGGACTGTAGATGGCAGCAGAGACACACTCAAGGTCCTTGGCGCACTCAGCAGTGGGGAGCCACTGGGACAAAGGGGATTTGCCACCATGGCTCAGTGGGTCCAAAAACACAACAGTCCTTGTGTATACCAGGTCTGGGCATACTGCTGCAACCAGGTAGGACCTAAGTCTGGCTCTCTCTGCCCACATGGAGGAGCCAAGTCTACAATAGCTCAAGTGCTCAGAGGCACATCAAGTGACAAAGGATGAGAGTGAGATTAAATGTGTGTGTGTGTGTGTGTGTGTGTGTGTGTGTGTGTGTGTGTGTGTATGGCAAGAGTGGTGTCTGCATGTGTTCCTTTTGTTTTCATGTTCAGGAACACAGGCAGTGTGACCCCACGCCAGTGATTCCTCCCACCCCCAAGAAATCAAGGAGGGAATGGAGATGTCTAAAGAGACACTTGTGCCTTGTCCTCTGGCAACGAACAACTGAAACAATGCACACCAAGAAACTGGAATTTTCTCAGGAACCTCATTCTGGGGGAAGGAAAAGGCTGAGCCTGGTACTAGCCAGAGTAGAAACTTGTCTCCCAATTAGAGATTTCACACAGTTCTCAGACCACACTGTAGACGAGTCTGGGGCCTTGACACTAATGGGTTAACAATGGGCAGGAAAACATTTTGACCAGGACTGCTTAGCGATGCATGCCCCTTGCCTTCTATTTAAACCTAAACCACATGTCAGGACCCCAAAGATGGACTTGGGAGGTCATTGATCTAGTTCTTCTTCCCAATGTCACCACATTGAATAAACCTCTTTTTCCTGTTTTTCACAACTACTTGCTTCTTTAACTGGCCCAGGATGGCTGGCTCAGCAGAGCTTCCGACCTGAACAACTCTGGTAAGAGTTGGGAATACAGGATAACATAGGGCATCCATTTCTTTTTGACTCTGAGGGAAAAAAATGCTAAAAGATACAGATAGAGTCTTTGTAGATTTCGCCGGAGCTGTTGGAGTCCATAATATTTCTTACATCTAGAAATCAAAGTCTGCCATGAAGTGCCAATCCCCTTCTAAATTCTAAATTGTCAAAAGCAATTTTGGAGAAAATGGAAGAAGCACAATGCTTGTCCACTTAAACTGAAAATCCTGGGGAAAATGAATGATCTCCTTTAGAGTAGCCCATCTAAGCCTGTTAATTAAAGTGATTTGAGGCTGTTGCTTGATGAAGTTGAATGTGGCCTAGGTTTAATTATACCTGAATAACAATTTGGACCAACTCTTATGCTCTACTGGAATCAGACTATCTCAGTACATATAAACACCTTGGGAGATGGCTCTGTGGGTCAAGTACTTGCTGCACGACTGTGAGGATCTGAGTTCAGATCCCTGGAACCCATGTGAAGCTGGATACTGCAGCACACATCTGTAATCCCAGCGACCCTTTGCAGAAATGGGAGGTAGAGCCAGGAGAATCCCTGGAAGTTCAAGGGCCACATTGCCTGGTATATAAGGGACTCTGTCTCAAACAAGGTGGAAGGTAAGGATGAATGCCTGAGGTTGTCCTCTGACCTTCTCTGACTATGGCATGACCTTTACACACACACACACACACACACACACATATACAAAGATCAAACAATAAACACTTTGTGCTAAGTCTCCCAAGTCTCACTATCTTCCAAGGACACTGGAGCAAACACCACCCAATTTCTTGGCAATGAATTTTGTCAAACTAATTAAGATTGCAGGAAATACATGACTTGGAAACATCAAAATAAATTTTCTGTCAGGTGTCAATAAATGATCTTTCTTTTGCTTCTGGTGACACCACGATGGATCACATGTATGAGGGTTAAGTAGAAATACTGAGGGTTTAATGACATCAGACTAGGCAGAAATAATTCACCAACTCCAGTGTCAGCTTCTGCCTACCCCTGGTCTTGCCACACAGGGTACTCAACTACCCCAACTTGCTTTTCTCCCAACCCTTCACAGCTCAAACACTGTGCCTGCTTATAGGGTTCTTTAGCATGGAAGCAAGAGACAAAGCAAGAATACAGTCAAGGGCTAGGAAGATAACTCAGGAAAAGTACTCACCGTACAAACATGAGGACCTGAGTTTGAATCCCCAGCACTCACATAAAAAACTAGGTGTGGTCACATGCTCCTATGAGCCCAGCACTGTGGTGAATGGAGAAATGATGATCAGTGGGGCTTTTCCATGTCAGTTTAGCTCCAGGTTCAGCTCAAGACCTTGTTTCAGGGAATAAGGGAGCGGGAGCAAAGCACACAAGGCCTCCTCTGGCCTCTACACATGTGTAGGGGTATGTACACCTGCACACATACCACACACATACTCACTGTTGTAGTCAGATTTAACCGTCAACTTGACATAGTCTAGAGTTACCTGATTAGGAGTATTGAGGAATTTCTCTCAGATCAGACTGGCCTGTGGGTATGACCTGGAGGACTGTCTTGATTGTTAAATTACTGTAGGAAGGTCATCCCACTGTGGGTGGTGTCATTCCTTGGACAGGTGGTCCTGGTCTGTATAAGAAAGCTAAGCATGAGGGGCTGGAGAGATGACTCAGTGGTTAAGAGCACTGGCAACTTTTGATTCCCAGAGCTCACATGGCAGCTGACAACTGTCCATAACTTGAGTTCCAGGGATCCAACACCCTCTTCTTTTCTCTGCCAGCATTTTACAACATGGGTACACTTACAAACATGCAGGCAATATACTCATACACACACACAGAAATAAAATATTTTAAAAAGAAAGCATAGCCAGCAAGCAGTATTCCCCCATGATTTCTGCTTCAAGTTCCTGCTTGAGTCCCTGCTCTGATTTCCCTCAGTGACTCTAAATGTATGTACGCTGAAATAAACCCTTTCTCCCCTTAGTTGCTTTTGGTCAGAGGTTTGATCACAGCAAAAGAGATGAAACTACAGCAGAAATCACACACACACACACACACACAAGAATGCATTCAAGCAGTAAGATTTTACTCTTGAGGAGAAAACTGGCCATACTGCATGCTGTGAGTGTGTGAGCTCTGTCATCAGGAGCCCATAGTCTAACAAGGGTATTCCAGGTAGGAGACCATCTCATGTCACAATTGCAGCTCCACCAATGAGTGTTTCTAAACAGAAGGGTCACACACTCCAAACTTAAAAGTCTGATCTAATGATACACAGGACGTTCAGACAAAGCCTTATAGATTTTTATTCAAGGCAAGGATTGAGTTACCTCATCACAGCTGTTGAGATGCTTATTTTGTTTTGAAAGGAGAAAGATTGTTTTAACTACTAAGTGAGTTAACAAAGATTCCTTTAACCAGGGACAAAACTATCCTTGTGAACATAGCCTGGGCTTGACCAGTTTCACTCATTTCTATTGCATGTGTGTGCACATGTGTGGGTATGTGTATATGTATATGTAGGCCAGAGGTCAACCCTGAGTGTCTTTCTCAGCCATTTTCCACTTTGTTTTCTAAGGCAGGGACTCTAATTTTTACTTGGCAAGGCTGAATAGTCAGTGAGTCCTGGGGATCCATCTCTCTCCATCTCCCTAGAACAGGGATAACAAATGTCACCATGCCCAGTTTTTAGGTGAATTTTAGGGATCAAACTCAGGTACTCACGCTTGTGTGGCAAGCACTGTACCAACAGTCATCTTCTTAGCCTTAGTCCATTTGTCAATCTATTATCTGTCTCTCTATTTACCTACCTACCTACTTACCTATCAATCAATAATCTATGTGTGTTGTGGGGACTAAACCCACAGATTTAATCATACTGGGCAAGTGCTATATGACAGCCGGTTCCAGTCACTTTTGATGGGGAACACCAAGAATAATTAAATACTGGACCCACATAAACTCAGCATGTACTTTTTGATCATTATTAACTGGCTAGTATGGGAGGCTCAGGAGAGAGTTTGAGCAAGGAATTAATCTCAGCTTACCCAATCAATTGATTACTGGTCAAAGTGGCAGGGAGAATGAGATGATTAGCAACACAGGTTGTTCCGTCAGAAGTCCAGATTCAGGTTCCCGTGCCATCGTTCGCTAGTTGAGTAAAATCGGTAACTGCCTCTGTGTCTGGGCTCTGCAAGGCTCATTTCTAGTCTCTTCTTCCTAGTGCTAGAACTTTACCTAAGGCAACAGAAGCACTTTGTCTTCTCAGGTGTAAGTGGAGCAAATACTGGATACTTTATTTCATGGAGTTGTGAGTATCGAATGAGATATTAGGTTGAAACCACAGTAACAGAGATAGAGAATTAAAGCAAAAGTAAAAACACACCACCCTAGCGAATCCTGATTTGCATGTTCCAACAGCTCTCCTGGAGTCCGGTTAAACAAGTGGTTTGTCTTTGAACCTCAGAGAAATCATTCATTCATCGAAATTTATAGTTCTGTTAGAAGAGATTATATACTACAACAAGTTCCTAGAACTTTTACTCCAAATCTTCATGTTATATCAGTATCTTCCCTATCTTCTGAGGCCTGAGCCCAAGTGGTATGCTGGGACAAAATTCTACTGAGTAAAAGCCACTCTGGGCTTGAAAGAGCTTCAGAGACAGCTCATAAGCTGGAGATGTAGCTAAGTGGCAGCATACTTGCCCTAGAATGCATAAGGCATAAGTTCAGTCCCCTAAAAGGCACTGCAAAACCCCCTGAACAGCAGCAGAACAAAAAGCAAAGATAGTTTGAAATCATGAGCCATCTATCTCTCTAGCCCCTAACATATTCTTGACAGAAAAACATAAGCTATGTAATCCACCATGGGCTCTCTCAGGCGGCACCTGTTTTTAATTAATTTTTAATTTATATATATGTGTGTGTCTGTTCATCTGTATGTGCATCGTATGCCTGCAGTGCCCCCAGAGGCCAGAAGAGAGTGAGAACCCCTGGAACTGCAGCCACAAGTGGTTGTGAGATGCCTGATATGGGTGTTGGGAACTGAACTTGGACCATCTGAGATAGCAGTACACACTGTTAACTGCTAAGCCATCTCTCTAGCCCTGGCACCCATTTTTTTTAAAGGAAGAATATATCCTCCATATGCTAAAAAACCGAGCTGCACTCGTGGCTGCTTGGCCTCCTCTGTCCTCATAGGTGGGTCTTTTTTCTTGTCCTCATCTGGACAGGATGGACCTCAGCTTTGGTGTGTTTTCCACTTTCTGTCACTGTAAATGGATGCTAGGTAAATAAGGGTTCTTTCAAAATCTGTAAGGCTGAGGGAGACATTCACAAGGCTGGGTTAATAGAAGAGTGTGAGACAGTAATGACAGGCTGTGAAAACCAGTTCTGCTCGGTGTTATTTTAAAAGAACTTGAACTTTTGACAGAATCTCACGCAAAGACAAGTAAACAAGGCAAATGTCAAAGAAACAGCATCACTGTTAAAGGGCCCTGGACATCCTGATGACTAAAATTTCAAGCTAAGGAAGAAAACAATAGGAAGAGAACAGTGAAACTGGGGGACTCCCCCCTACAGAGGGCCACAGGCAGTCACCAATACACGTGACCCAGAAAGAATTAAAGTTTTCATTAAAACAAAAAAGGTCTTTGTCAAAGAGTTAAAGAATTTGTCAAACTATTTTATCCATGGAATCACACATATAACTTGGCAGCAGAACAGACCAAGTATGTTTATGGACAAGCCAAAGACAGATATTTATTCTTTTAATTTGGTGGGTATCCACTAAATTTTGTTCTTATAACTTGTGTGTGTATATGTGTGTGTGTGTGTGTTTGAGTGTACATGTTTTGTATGTGTGAGAACAGGTGCATGCATGCCACAGCACAAGTGTGGAGATCAGAGAATACCCTTGAGTAACAGTGCTTGCCTTCCATCTTGTTTGAGACAGGGGCTCTTATTGTTTACTGCTGTGTACACAAGGTAAACTGCTTAGGATTCTCTCGTCCCTGCCTCCCATCACACCACAGGAGCACTTGGATTACAGGTATGTACTACTGCCACATCTAGCTTTCTGTGTGTTTTGGGGATTTAAATTCAAGATACACTTGACCCACTCAGTCATCTCCCTAGCCTATTAAATGCTCTAAGTGTGGGTATTTATGAAGATGGTATGCCAGGGGCCTGGCAGGACTTTAATTTCCAATTAGTAACCATTATCAATTGGAGCCACTTTCATAACTTGACCTCAGTCTATTCTGGACAACCCAGACATCTAGAATTCACAGTGACAACTACTTTGACCACTTCTTAAAGCTACCGTGAGAGGCACTTTCTGAAAACCAAGTATCAGACTCGGGAGACAGCTTGGTTAGTAAAGTGTTCAGGATCAAACCTGAGTTTAATTCCTAGAATTCAAGTAATGTAAGCCAGGCATGGTGGCACCTGCTTGTACCCTACTGCTGGAGATATAGAAACAAGCAGATCCCTGGGCTCACTGGTCATCTAGCCTCGTCTGCTTGGTGAACTTAAGACCAGTGTGAGATCCTGTCTCAAAAAAATAAAGGTGGTCAATGCCTAAGGAATGAAACCAAGGCTGACCTTCTGGCTTCCACATGGATGCACATACACATGCACACACATATACTCATGTACAATGATACTGTCATGCACACATACACAAAGAGATAATTCTTAGTGGAGGCCAAACCATCTACACCACAGGGCCTGAATTTTATCCATGTCTGTGACAGTCAGACCTCATCCTTATCAAATGTCATCTTCTTTTTTGGGTTCAAGACAGGGCATTCCTGCAGCCCCAAATGGCCTGGAACTTGCTATGTAGACCCAGTTGGCCTTGAACTCACAGACATTAGCCTGCCTCTACCTCCTGAGTCCTGGGATTAAGGACGTGAACCACATGTGTAGCTCAAATGTCATTTTCTAACACCACCTGTAGGTAGGCTGGCTTTTAGTTCTCTCCTGAATATGTCAATGGTACCTGGGCCACCTGAATCTGACACTTTATGGCCCAAATTCCAGGTGTGTCCATGCCCCAGTCATTTCTTGTGTCTTCTGTAACACTTTCCCTGCTCCGTGAATTAGTGGGACTTTGTGCTCATCTGAGCTTCCTCATAGTCCAGCACATACTTCTGTGGGAGAAGAAGCTTGTCAGGGACCTGGACCCTCGAGCAGGGGTGACTGGGTGGGGAGTGTGGCATCTGTGGTTTTGTGAAAGCTGCTCTTCTGTCAGAAGCTGTCTTTGCAGGCAGCGGGGCCTCACCTTTTCCACCTGTAGTTCCTGGCTTGCTGCCCAGCATAGAGGCAAATTCTGATAAGCAGTGTTGGCTTTTTACTTTTACTTTTTGTGGTATTGGGGATGGAACCCAAGGCACTACACATCGTAGGCAGGTGCTCTACTACTAGGCTATATTCCAGACCTATGAATATGCTTTTTCTTTTTAACTTAAAAAATTTGCTATTGTCACTGTGTGCGCACATGATGTGTGTGGAGGTCAAAGGACAACATTCGGGAGTTGGTTTCTCCTTCCACCTTTACATGGGTTTTGGGAATCAAACCCAGGTCACCAGGCTTGTGCAGCAAGTGCTTTATCCACTAAGCCATTTTGCCAGCCCTCCTTTGAACTTTTAATTGCACAAACACATTTTTAAAAACAGAATCAGTGAATGAATCCATAGCAACTTCACTAACTTTTCTGTAGCAGCTATTCTAGCCCAGCACTGCCCAGTTATTGTCTGAAGTTCTTTGTTTCTTGAGACTGGGTCTCATGCACTCCAGGTCACAAACTTGCTACATATCCAAGGATGACCTTAAACTCCTGATCCTCCTGCCTCCATGTCACAAGTGCTGAGATTATAGGCATGTATACCATATTGAGGCCTTACTTCTTTAAAGTCAATACACAGACACATTTGAAATACAAAAATCACAGGTAAGGGTTTATTAACTGTAGAGTATGTACACACAAACCCCCAGAAAACCTTACAGTTAGAGTAATCCTAAGTCAATGGTTTCGTGGAATAATCATCAAGGGAATTATTTCAATAAGTAATAATATTTAATAATACTTCAGGCACCACATATAACTCAAATCCCATTTGATTTCATTCTGAGGATGGAACTTAAGGCTTTGTGCATGCTGGGTAAGTACTCTACCAACTGAGCTCCATCGCCTAAAGTTCTATTGCATAGTTCAAAAGAAAGCAGGAAAGACTTTCATTTTTCAATGCTCATGGAATCAAACCCATAAACTATGCCTCTGGAGAATTCTTATGAACTGCTGAGAAGTTACCTTGGTTTCCCGGAGAAGGAACTGCAGGTCCCGCCCACTGAGGATGCCGTGGTTTTTCACATAGCTGGGAATGTTCTTTGTGATGGAGCCATAGACAGTGGCATGTACTTCCATGTATGTGTGGATGATATCCAAGTAGATCTTCTTATTCTAAAGTGGAGACATAAACAGAATGTTCATTAGTGTGATCTTCCTGGCAGGTCAGAGCCTCTAGTAAGAGCCAGAGGGCACAGAGATAGGAACTGTTAAACACTGAGATATCAGAAGTGTGGCAAGTCAATACTGAGATTTCTTTTAAAATAAATCTGATCCAAGACTGGAGAGACAGGTCAGTGAGTAAAAAGGAAGACCTAAGTTTGGATCTAAGAACCCATGTGAAAGTTAGACAGGTGTGACAACCTGTGTGTACTCACAGTACTTCGGGGCATCGACAGGGGCTCTCTGGAGCATGCTGGCTTAGCTAGACAGGACCAATCAACTAACTCTGAGTTCAAGTGAGAGACTCTGTCTCAATATGTGTGGTGGAGAATAATCAAGAGAGATACCTGGCATCAACTTCTGGCCTCCACATGCATCTTCACACATGTAGATGCTCACATACATCCACATGAAATAAAAAACAATTTGTCTTAATTTTGAGGGCAGAAACAGTTGTACTGCCACCATGAAAGTTTGTAAGCAGTAGCATGTAATATACAAAAAGTATTATTATGGCATAACAGCAGCTGATGGCCAACTGTTTGGAAGTATCATCCTTACTTTGGAAATTACCAGGGACTCAACAGATTGCTTTTGGCTCTCTCTCTTCACTGGGGAGGAAGTTTGGGGGAACGAGGCCTGGAGAAGGCAGTCAGTTGGACTAGAACATTTATCTGGAGTTGTTAAGCCATCCTCAGGGAATACAAACATCCCTAGTGCTTGCCAATGTTTCTTGTGATGATTAACTCATGTAGTTGGAACTGAAGCCCATTTTGTTCTGATGATGGGGAAGAGGAAGGTTTCCTACAAGATGTACTGATGTATTCAGCAGCTGGAGAGCCGAGGATACCCAGGTGGGCCAAAATAGAAAGAGAGGTTAAGTGGGAACTTGGAGGTACTTTGAAGGAGTCAGGAGTAGTTATACTTTTTATTAAAAGCAAAACCAAACCATGTTTCCACATCTGTAGGTGCCGAGTTTCCAGGCGTGTTTTCTAAATCGAAGCCACCTGTGTGTGGAGGCAAGCTCACTCTCCCTTCTCCTCCTTGCTTGTGTATGATTAAGTTGTACACACTTGGTTTTGTATAACTTGGTTTTATTTTTTTTTCCTTCTTCCTTTTTAATTTGAAGGATTCAGGTTCTGTAATGTTTTCCAGTTGTGTCAAAGAGGGACACAGTTTGTCCCATTCTGAGCCTTTTTTTTTTTTCTGGCATTCTGGGCAAATCTAATAATAGCCAGTTTTGTGATGCAAGACTGTCAAGGGACATGGAGTGTGGTGCTGTGTTCCAGCAGCCCGAAGTGCAGAGAAGGGGAGGTGGCTTTGAACGACACTGGTTGTGAGTCTCGAGCTGCCATTCCCTGTCCCAGTAACTGCTACCCAGCACTCTGGACTCTGGAGGACACCTTCCAAATCAGGTACCAGTAGTGTTCACAAACAGAACATCAGCCAAGTTCAGATTCCCTATTTTGTGCATCAGAATAACAGCTGATAATAAGCAACCCTTGTCTGCAGCCAGCCTATGAATAAAACAAATGTTTCAACTGCGGCCTTAGTTCCACCCCATGTCTGCTGTGCTACGAGCTGCCGAGTGCATGATTTCAGCGATGTGGTTTCTTGAAGGGGCAGAGCAGCACAGTTCATAAGCCTAGACTTTCTACTTGAAGGCTGAGCCCTGTTTAGGATCAACTGCCTGGTAGAAGCTAATGGGAAGAGTTCTAGGGATGGATGTTTGTGTTAGGTGTGTCTGCTAACTCCTGTCCCCTGCTGTCTTCTCAGGACTCCCCCGACCCCCATCCCTTGGGAAGCAGGCAGGGGACTCTGTGACCCTGATCATTTCCCTGCTGGCTGGCCCAGGATGAGCCTGACCTGAGAAGAGCCAGTCCCAGGGTAGCCAGCAGTTTACTAGTGTGGTGGGCTGAGGCAGACCAAAGGGGGCCACCAGATCCTCTTACAGGCAATCAGAATGCTCAACATAGAAGGACAAGAGTCAAAGGTCACTCAGTGTTGGAGTCAGTTCATTTCTGAACCAGGTAACAAGGTGAAGGAGAGAGGGGAAGGCAGGTGGACAGGTAGTGACCAGAGGCGTTCAGGGTGACCAGGACTCAGGTATCTGTGAGCAGGAAAAAAACAGAGCTGGGAGACAAAAGGAAGGGGAGGGGAGAGGAAGCAAGAAAGGGAGGGAAAGAAGAGGAGGAGGAGACAGAGGAGAAGGAAGAGGAGGAGAGGGAGAGGAAAGTGGAGACGGAAGGGGAGGAGACAGAGTATGAAGAGAGAGGAGGAGGACAACGAGAAAACAGAAGCGGGGAACGGAGTGGGAATGGGGTAGAGTGCTCCCTACATACACCGTGTGGGGCTCCAACCCCAGAGACCCATGGCCTGTTACAAAGAAAAGTTTGACAAAGAGAAAGAAAGCAGTACCCAAGCTGTGAGCTGCTCTGGGGCCCACCCAACTGCAGAATGGCCACCGGACATTCCTGGGTCTGTACGTCCCACAGCAGCAGCTGCCACCCAACTCTTCTCAAACCATTTTCACTTGAGTCACTTGGGGAAGATTCTGATTGTCCAAAACAGGCTCTTAGGACAGCTTGCTGGCCTTGAAGCGAGGCCTGGGATAGATGCAGGCATCTGTCCCCAATGCAAAAAAGAGGCTTCTCCTCAACCAGTAGCTGCTGACTGTGGCCTCAGGCCTGGGCTGCAGTGAACCATAAGCAGCAAATGGTCCATGTGGTTTCAATTGCTACAAAACCCTTTCACTGCAGACCGACTCAAGATTATGATCCCAGACAAATGCCTGGAAAAGGAAGGATCCAAGAGATCAAACACATACTGCCACCCAAACCAAGAAAAAGGCAGGGGCTCTTTGAAGTGTCCCAAGCAGGGAGGCTTCAGCAAAGAGGAAGAATATAAAAAGGCTAAAGAAATCTATGAACTTATTAAGACATGGTAAAGTCTGAGAAGAAATTACCTTCAGAGAGGATTTAAATATTCTCAGAAATGAGAAGATCCCAGTAAGTGACCAGTGGGGATATATTTCAAGCAGAACTCTAACCTTTGAAGTTGATGTGACAATTAGGCAATTCTATATTAGCTTTCTTGTCTCCACTTATCAGTTTTGCAGAAATCTGGTGAGACTGAACTTTGGTAGTAGTATTCCAAATGAAGGTGACGCTGAAGACTCTCTAACACAGCTGTCTGCACTCCTGCATTAGTTACTTTTCTCATCACTGTGACTAAATATCTGAGCAGAAACAACTTAAGGAAGGAAGGGTTTATTTCTAGTTTGAGAGGATGCAGTCTTTCATGATGGCAGGAGCTGGTCACACTGCATCTGCCGTTAGGAAGTAGAGAGTGAATAGGAAGTAGGGCAGGGTTGTAAAACCTCAAGGTCTGCCCCAAGTGACCCCCTTCCTCCAGCAAGGAAAGGTTCTACAACGTTTTCAAACAACACCTCTGGCTGAGGACTAAGTATTCAAACATGTGAGCCTATGGGAGACATTAAAAAAAACTGAATTGTTGTGTATTTCATACAAAACATCTCAATCAGTCTTAATCACCTTTATACCCCCTTCCTCACCAGCACCTCCCCACAGCCCTCCACCTGGAACCCATAGATTCATCTGTGTTTAGGTCTGTTGTGTCAAGCTAGTATTGCCAAATGTTCCTCAGTGCAAGTTCATCCACTGAGGTCTAGTCAGCCTATCCAGTGTCCCTCTTGCTTTAAGATTAGCTCATCCTCACCCAGCAGTGATCAGTTGCCACTATGGAGACACTTTGCATTCAAACAACAGCAACAACATAATGTTCGTTGGATGTTAAAGGAGCCTAAGAAAGTATTTCCACTTCAAGTCTCAGTCCTGAAGTCCTGATGTTTTGAGCCAAATATCTGACTGCCTCCTGAACTTTTCTATCTGGTGTCCTATATATACTCTTCCAACTCAACAGTCTAAAAGAAGGCACGTCACCTTGCTCTACCAAGATCTTCTCATCTGCTCCTGACCTTGGCGACTGGCACCAGTCTTCTTGCCAGGTAACTGGCAGATTCCCATTTATTCCTCCTACACTCCCAACCCTTGGCTAATACATGCATCAATCTCCTTTGATGAAGTCAGTTTCCTCCTTGCAGGTTACGAACCTTGCTCAACTGGACTGTGCTAGGATGAATACATCAGCACCATCTGTTTGTGTGCATGCCTTCTGTTTCTGCTTTTCCAGTGCTTGGGTTTATAAGTATGTTGTTATCATACCCAGATTTTTTATGTGAGTTCTGGGGATCAAATTCAGGTTTTCATGCTCATGTGGCAAGCATTTCAAGACAGGGTTGCCCCCCTCAGTTCAGACAATCAGCACCTTAACACACCTCCCTATGGCTCAAAAGGTCATGCAGCTTGTTTGTGATTTCTGTGAGGATCACCACTTTCAAGCATCACTGAAAAAAATAATTGGTATGTCTTAATGCTGCATTTGCAAAGTTCTTTAACCATGGGAAGCAATGCTAGGCATAAGGATAGTGTTTATACATGTGGACATTTGTAGTTCAAGCGTGGGTATGATATAAACTAACTTGCAGATGCTGGTTACTGAGGAGTGGTGGTTTGCAGAGGTAGACAGAGCCTGTACAGAGTAATATCTGTAATGTATAATTGCTATGTTAAAATACCTCCAGATCTTAACATCTGCAAATCTGGGTAGTGTCTGAATGTCTGCTGTGTTTTAATTTGTCTCCCAACAATTCATGCTAGAAATTCATTTGTTAACAATATTTGGAGTTGGACCTTTGGGAAGTGATTCAGATTAGGGGGTGAGTAGGGCCCCTCATCTTGGAATAATGAATTTATAAAAAGAGGAAGAGACATCTGAGTTAGCACACTGCTCTGTTTGCCTATGTGATGTCCTTTATCTTGTTATGATGCAGCCAGTGATTCTTGCCAGAGCTACAGCAGGCGCCGGGACACTGAGACTGGATTTCCCAGATTCAAATAGTTTGTTATAGCAACAGAAAATGGCCTAAGACAATACCTTACTTTTGCGTATTTGTGGTGCTTATGTGTGCATGTAGAGGCCAGAGGTCAACCTCAGGCGTTGTTCCTCAGATATTATCTACCTTGGTTTTTGAGAGAAGCTCTCTCATTGACCTAGGGTTTGTTGATTTGGCCAGGCTGGCTTATTAGCAAGCCCCCTTATTAGCAAGTCCACATCTCCAGTTAGGTCTGAACTCACCAAAGCCCAGGTTAGTCGAGTCTGGTCACTTGGAGCAAACAGAGTCCTGACAAGAACACTTGTGGTCAGATGCTTTATGGCTTTCTCAACTACTTTTAAAGAAATAGCTTCTACTTCTATCTTCACAAATGAAGACACTGGCCCATTGTGTGGCTTCACAAATACAGTGCTCCTTGAATTATGGTGGGGCCATATCATGCAAAACACATTATATGCAGAAAACACTGTAAGTAAAATATGTATTTTATAGGGGGGAGGACTGAGAGGCTCTGCCCTTTCCTGGGGATCTACAGGAAGTAACAGGTACTGGGGAGGGAGAGACATTTTTGTTAGTGGTGTAGCCACTGGTAAGGTGCCCACACTCCTGTAAACAACCTTTCACTCATGCTGCTGTAAGTAACTCTAGTGAAATCACTGTGTCACACATAAATAAGAAAGTAGGAAGAGGATCAATGGGAGTGTGAGGGGCAAGAGAGGAGAATGGGGGTGAATATCAAAATGTACTATGTACAGGTACAGAAATGTCATAAAGACCATTATGTATAATATTTCCTAATAAAACACATGTATTTTATGCCCCAACAAACCCGTTGCAAAGTTGAAAAATACTAACTCAAATTACATGTCAGCGACCTTCAGAAACATGAAGCCATAGAGTCACTTAGACTAAAGCTAGTCATGGCAATCTTTTTTCTGCTGTGGTAACATATTTCCTCAAAAGGCTGTGGTGGAATTTGCTCACTGGGTTGGGTGGCTACATTGTAAATCTTCCCGTCCTCCTGGCCTCCCCTGCTCACTCTGCCCTCCATCCCTTTCTCCATTATCGTCTCTGAGCTGAGCTCCTTGTCTGAACAGTGACGCTTCGGGAGACTTCTCTGATTCCTCAACTGCCTGCTCTCTCTTATCAATGGCTCTAGGAGGGAGTGACATTGTGGATGGGGTCATGGCATCCTTTACTGAGGAGCACACCAGTATTATGGGGTCTCTGACTCATGAGACAGAGCATGACAAGTTCACTTCTTTTCTCTCTTCTTGACTATGCTGAGGTAGAGCTCTTCCTTGAGAGCCTTCCAGGAGAGGCCAGTGTTCCCTGTCCAACTGGTCTCTGTGGCTCCTTGTGAAGCACACATACTCTGTAACTCCATTTTGTACTGCCCTTTGCCCCAATTCAATATTATAGTAGTCATCTATTATCCATGAGGACAGGTCCAAGACCTCCAGTCAATGCCTGAACCACAAATGGCACCAAAACACATACTGTACACTGTGTTCCCATATATACATACCTATGATGAACAGTACCAACACATACACACACCCCAGAGTGGTTTTTCACTACACATATGATTAAGGTTAATTAATAAGTTAGTCACAATAAGAGATTAGCTTAATTTTTTTTAGAGACAGGGCTTCATGTAGCCCTGGCTGGCCTCCAACCCTCTGTGAAGCTGAGGATGACCCTGAACTCCTGATCCTCCTCCTGCCCTCTCCCTAGTGCTGGGATTACAGGAATGTACTACCAAGCCTGGTTTGTACAGTGCTGGGGATGAAACTCAGGGCTTTGTGCATACTAGGCAAGCACTCTTTCAACTGAGCTACATCCTTAGCCCAAGAAATTAACTTACAATAAAAAAAGGCAATGAGAAGATGCCATAATAAGTTAGTTCCCACTACTCTGAGAATCCTTCTGTTGGTCCTCCTTAGTCAGCAATGTGCCTGGGGTTCCTACCCTGAAGAACGTCTCAGGGGTAGGACACAAGGCTCAGCACAGACTTGGCCCTGACCAAATGTTCAGTCAGTATACATTAGCAGAGTCAGAAAGACAGACTGTTCCAAATACAAAGCATCTGTGGGCATGCAAAAAAGGCAGTCTCAAGCACTGCCCGGCTCTTCAGACACCTGCCAATGTGCGGCCTATCTTTTAAAATAGTGTCTTAGTTTCATTTCTATTGCTGTGGTAAAATATCCTGACAAAAAGCAACTTAAGGGAGAAAAGGTTTATTTTAGTTTTCAATTGCAGAGTGTAATCCATTATTGTGTGGAAGTCACAGTGGCAGGAGCTTGAAGCAGCTGAGGGAGCTCACATCCACAGTCAAGAGCAGAGAGAACAGAATGCATGATTGCCTGCACTCAACTTGATTTTTCCACTCCTATATAGTTCAGGACACTCTGTCTAGGGAATGGTGCTACCTGAAGTGGGATAGGTCTTCCCACATCAATTAATTAAGACAAACAGCCCCTCCACAAACATGCTCACAGACTGACCCAAGAGAGACAATCCCTCACTGAGACTCTTTCCAAGTGACTCTAGGTTGTGTCAAGTTGACAAAGTTAACCATCATACAGAATAAATAGCCAAGTTCTCCTACCTGCTCCTAGCAAATGAGTTGCATGTCTGTGATTAACTGCATGTGTGTGTGTGTGTGTGTGTGTTTTGAAGCTAGAAGTGAACCACTGATGCTCAGGACACCAGTTTTTGAAACAGGGTTTATCAATGATGTAGAATGTGAGTGTCTTCCTCTGTCACCATCTACCTTATTTTTTAAGATAGTCTCTCAATGAACCGAGAGCTTGCCATTTCAGTGGGAACTGTTGGCCAGCGAGCTCCAGCAACCTGCCTATCTTGTCTCCCCAGGGCTAGGATTACAGGCGCACACTTCTGTACTGGGGTGTTTTAGGAATTGAACTCAGGTCTTCGTGCATGCATGGAAGCACTTTAAAAACGGGATGATCTCCACAGTCTGGGACTAAAAAGAGGACAAAAAAGAAAACAGATGTAAAACTGTAAACTAAAAGGCATATTTCCTAGTTGATTCATAGTTCTTTTTCCACAGCTACCAAGAATAAGGTTCTCTCAGGAACTGTGAGGTAAAAGAAAAAAAAAGGGCCGGAAAGATCCAGACAAGAGGAACCAGCATCCTCTGTCTGCCTCTGAAGGCCAAAATTCAACAAGCATGAAAAAGCATTTCACTCCAAGATTAGAGGTAAGCTCTGAAATGCAAATCTCTTTCAGCAATGAAGTGGAAATAATTCACATTCTAGAATAGAGGCTGTGCAACCTGTGGTCCCTTTATTTTAAGCAACAATGCAAAGGTGAGATGAGGTGACGGGGATGACAGTCAAAGAAGTGTCCCACTGAACCTTCATAGGGCTCTGGAGACTCAGAAGCTGGACTCTCACAGCTGTCCACCCTGCCTTGACCTTCCTGAATCCTTACTCCCTAGGAAAAAACACGATGCTCAGTTACCACACTGGGAATAACAAGCTGGGCCTTGCTCTCTCAGCTTTAGCCTTGTATTACACATATTTCTCATTGCTGAGACAAAGTACCTGACTACAACAACTTGAGGAGGTAACTGTTTGGCTCAGGGTTTGAGGTGCGGTCCATCATGGCAGGGAGGGCATTGTGTGAGGAGCACGAGGCGGCCGGTCGCATCTGCACTTGGGAAGCAGAGGCGCTGGTCGCGTCCCGGGAAGCAGAGGGATGAATGCTGGTGCTCAGCTCGCTTCCTCCTTTTCCTTCGGAGCCACGGAATGGTGCACATTAAGGGTGGGTCTTCGCACCTCGATGAACTCAATCTAGAAATTCCCTCACAGACAGAGAGTCTTGTCTCATCAGTGATTCTAGGACCTGTCTACTTGCTAAGCAAAGTAACCCTCATGGGCCTGGTCTGTGGCCTATCTATGGGTCACAGGCAATAAAAGGAATGCATAGCTTTGACCATTCTTAATCCCAAACCCTCAGAAATCCAAAACTTTGCTCTTTAAAAAGAACTCTGGATTTTGAGGTAGTTCAGCTTTTCAGACTCCAGATGTCCAACTAGTAAAGTGTATGGAGATTCTCCAAAACCTGAAGCCCTTCTGGTCCCAACTATCACTGATGAGGGAAGCCAAGCCTGTGCTGGTTACACTAGACTCCTTGATGTTATCTCATCAGGTTTAAGCCACAATTCATCGAGGAAGATGGTCAAATCCCCATTATAAGGCTGCACTTCAGTCATGCCTTTGAGTCCTTCTAGAATCTTCCTACCTGAATTGACAGGGAGAGGGGAAGAATATTCACAGGCACTTTATCATTGTCTACTATGAATAGGTAGAAAGTTGGGTCTCTGATCTGAAGAAAGAAATTGTGGGGGTCAGAGGATGGCTCAGTTGGCAAAGTCCTTGCTTTGCACACCCAAGGACCTGAGTTTAATTCCCAGCACCCATGAAAAAAAGCTGTATGTTGTGAAGCACACTTGTAATCTCAGTGCTGGGGCCGCGGGGACAGGAGGATTCCTGGGGCTCACTGGCCTGTCTAGACTACTTGACAAGATCCAAACCAGTGAAGGGCTAGAGAGATGGCTCAGAGGTTAAGAGTACATGTTCCTCAATTACACACACACAAACACACAGACACACATACACACACACAGACACACACACACACACACACACACAATTGCAACATTTTTGAGGCCGATAGGCAATTTGCAAAGAGGGATCAGTCTTGTCTTTGCAACTCCATTATAAATTTCTGACCTAGAAACAGGGGATCATTCCACTTCACTCCTGTTAGACACCTACTGTATACACAGTGCTGACTGAGAACAGGGAATCATAAAATTGATGTAAAAGCTTTAAATATTTGGTGTTAATATCAGCTTCCACACACAAAATGGAACAAGCTTTGAATGGGAGGCTTTGCATGGCTAAAGCTTACATCACTCTGCTCTGCTTGACTCAGTGCCCACACCCCTACGGATCTCAGTCTGAGTCAGCTAGTTAGCATGCGTCCCTGGTTTCCAACACTGTTGTTTTTCAGGGCTTTCTACATTTAACAAATGCCTCTTGAAGGACCCTGGGGAACCATCAGCTAGTTTGCAAGAACAACGAACCCTTTGACATGACCTCCTTTCTGCCTGGAGAAGGGCAGGAGGTCTTCGGATTGGAAAGCTGGTTTCCTTGTCTGCCGATGCAAATGCAGTCACTGATGGATAATGATGTCCCTTAATCTACTCTGATTGACACAGTCTGAAGCAATAAAGCCCACCAGCTACGCTACTGTGCTCAGGGAAGGGGCTGAGAAGGTTGAAAGCAGACCACAGTGGCTCAGATGTGTCAACAGAGTCTTCCTCGTGTCTCCTGATATTAACTCCATCTAGACAGTAATCACAGAAAGCAGACTTCAGTGCAAGGAGCAAGCTATCACAAAGGAAGTCCAAACAGGAGGATTCCTGGGCTAAACAGAAGTTGTATATGCTTGTTCACGTGTGTGTGCGCAAACGTGTGTGGTGGCTAGAGGTCGACACTAGATGTCTTCCTTAGTTGTTCTCTGTCTTGCTTTTTGAGGCAGGGTCTTTTGTGGAAGCCGAAGTTCACTGATTTAGCTAGGATGCTGGCCAGTGAGTTCTAGGCATCCTTTTGTCTCTCCCTTCCCAAGCACTGGAAGTTAGACATATGCTACTGTTCCTGGCTTTCACAAATGTGCTTTGAACCCGAACTCAGGTCCTCATGCTTGTGCAGCAAGCACTCCACCAACACACCGCTACTCCAGCCCCTTGAAGTTCCTGTTTTTATAGAATTCCCAGAGTGCCAGTGCATGGCTGACGGACTGGCCATGACTTGAAAGCTCCATTCCTGAAGCTGAGGGGGAGATGCCATGATGGGCTTTGGCAGAGGATGGCAGCTGTTTCCTCACGAAGGATCCTGTAAAGATCTCTAGGGAACCTCACAATGCCCAGCTGGAAAGTACCTCAGTGAAAAGGAGCAAAGTCATATTGACAGTAGGTGGATGGTCAAGACAGGGATTTTCTTAATCATTAAGTGGAGATCCCAGAGGCCAGGAGTCAAACAAGAACCATATCTCTCTCTAGCCCCCCACGAGTAGCCAGCCCTCTAGAGGCAGGACATAAGAGGCAATGGAACTGGTATGGCTGGCTGGCAGTGACCAACCACCTGAGAGAGGAAAGAGGATGCCTATGGGGGCCACTGGCTTTGCCCTAATCCTACCTAACCAGGAAGGGTCCTCTATGGAACCACCTCGAGATTCTCACTGCCTCTGGAATTTCTGTTATACAGCTATGATTGCCAGGCCCATATGTACAGGCTTTGCTATCCGAGCTGGTGGATGCCCTGAAGGAGAAGCCTGAAGGACCAGCTTGTAGAGCAGGAGTGATCTGCACAGAAAGGTGCCTAACGGGAGACTCCTGGGCAGAGCTCTCCCCATGGGGCCACAGGGCCAGCATGGCCCGCAGGCAACTAGACATCAGGAGCCAAGAGGGAAGCACATAATGAGCCTGAGAGAGGGGAATGGCTAACAAAGGTGAGCAATGCACAGGGGCAATAGGAACAGTAAGAACCCTTCTGAGAAAACTGGCATTTGATACCTGCAGAGTCCAGGAGGTGGGACATTAGGCAAAGTCACTTCTCTTGAGGAAATTTGTTTTCTGCCCCTCATCCAGGCCTTTCCCACTTTGTCCCTGAAGGAGGAGTTGAGGGGCAGGCAGGAAGCTATGGAGAAGGATAAGGATGTGCCCCACAGGCTGGGAAGGGGCGATGACCACATTCCCCCGCCCTGCTTCAGGGTGAAGTGTTACTTGGCAGCCAGGGAAAGCAGCTTAACTCAAAAGGCTGCTCCATGTTTCCATTATTAAACTAAAGTAGGCACTTTAATTATTGCACCGGGAATGTTCTTGGAACTCAGAGTAATAGAAGAATTTTTTTTTTTTTTTTACCATTTAAGAGGGAAAGAAAGGGCCTATTAAAAATTGAATCCAAGGAATAGAGAAGAAAAAAATCTACAAAGTAAAGGGTCAGACAGTTTTTCTTGTATCCTATGAAATCCCACTCCAACTTAATTCTACAAGGTGTTTTTAGGTGGTAGTTGGGTGGTCATAGTACATTTCAGCTTACACAGGTCCATTTCTGGGGAGGTTGGAAAACATGGCATACACCTGTGACTTCATGGATATTACTTACCTAGGACAAACCTAAGAGTTATTTTTTAAAGTACATCCATTACAGGGCTAGGGAGATGGCTTGGTTGGTAAAGTGCTTGCTCTATAAGCACAAAGACCTGAGTTCAATTCCCAGAATCCATGTTAAAAAAAAAAAAAAAGCTGGACATGGTGGTGTGCCCTGTAATTGCAGAGAGAATTCCTGGGTCAGCCAGCCTAGCCTGTTTGGTGAGCTCCAGACCAGTGAGAGGCCCTATCTTAAAAAATAAGATAAAGAGCATGTGAGGAATGACAGCCAAGGCTGATCTCTGGTCTCTACACATGTACACACACACACACACACACACACACACAGAATTCACATGTGGTGGACAGCGTCATTTCAGTGATGGGGGTGGTAAGAGCCACATTTTGCCACTTCACAAGTCTGGTGGAAGCAAGGTTGTGGCAGGGGCCACAGGGTCACTTCTTTTCACCAGCAGGCCTCCATCAAGATTGAGGAGGAGGGGATCCTCAGAAAGATGCTCTGAGTCACATGTACACTGTAATCAGTAAGGTGGGTCAGAGTGAAAATGAAAGGAAGATGGCCAACCACTCTCTCTAGTTGCCTTTGTGGAAGCCTCGCTATGCAAAGCTTCCTCACAAACCACTTTCACCCTTGGCCAACTGTGAACAGCAAACTCTGCCTCCCGCAAAGACTGCACTGAAAGTTCCTTTGACAAGTCTGATGTGGAGTGGGGCTCCTCCCAGGGAACTTCCAGGCTCCTCCCAGTTTGTTTCTGGGGAGAAGCTGGGCAAGGTAGTTCAGAGTGCTGTGTGGGAGGCAGAGACCTGACGCAAGTTTGAGCTCTCCTACAATGCCTGGATCAACCTGGGCTATCCAATTAATTCTTTTTGGTATGTGTATATACATGTTCATATGTTTATACAAGGATATGCACATGAATGTGGGGGCCAGAGGACAACCTCAGGGGTTGTTCCTAGCGTACCATCCACTGGGGTCTCATTGAGTAGGCGAGGTGGCTGGCAGTGAGCCCCACGGATCTGCCTCTATTTCCACAGCACTGGGATTACAAGTCCCACAGGCCACCGTGCCTGGCTTTTTAATAGTTTAATGTGGACTTTGGGAATTGAACTCAGGTCCTCTTTCACAAACTGAATATATACCCAGCCCTGGACCACCTATTTAAAATTCTACAAAGTTTCTTGTATGTAAAATGAGGGCTATGGTGATTTAGAGGTCCTTTTGGATCATCAAAACATGACTTTAAACTCATGACACACATGTCACCCTCTCTGCTGTCCTTGGGGCTCAGCTGTCAAATGTAAAAAGATTCATGGCTGCTGACAGCACCCTAACCCTCTGTGCCACCAAAAAAAAAAAAAAAAGATTCCTGCTGAAAAGGCCTCAGGATGGTCAGGTGGGGGACCACACCTAAAACCCCCTCCCACAACAGATCTTCAGGTAGGGCCAACCTGGAGAAGTTCCCTGCACAGAATTCCTCAGATAATCTGAAACTCATGTCCACCTGAGGACCTTCAGTGTAGCTGGACTATCTGATTCCTGGAAGTAATTCTAAACCAAGCTCCTTCCTTAGGGCAAAGATCACATTTAGGAAGAACTGTGAAATGAAATGAATAATAATCACCACCAGAAAAAATATACAGACAGTAAATGCTATTTTTGAACTTGTATAGATAGTCATATCAATAAAGAATACAGCTGGATTGGTGATGTAGCTCAGTTGGTAGAGTGCTTGTCTGTAATCCCAGCACTTAAGGAGTTGGAGGCAGGAGGATCAGGAGTTCAAGGTCATCCTAAGCTATAGAGGGAGAATGAAGCCAGCCTGGGCTACATGAGACACCATTTCAAAAGTAAAACTAAAAATAATACAGATAAAATATGGGTTCATACTTGTAAACAATCTTTCTGTATTTCTTTATGAAAAGGGCAAAGAAACCACTTTGGTTTGGTCTGTGTTTGCTCTCAGTAAAAAGCAAAAAACACCACTTTCTATTTTCTAGTGTTAATGGTGGCACATTGATCAGAGCGACCATTGAGAGTCATATACTTTCTGTATTCATGTTTGTGGAAAGCAGTGACATGTGTCAATCCATCTTTACTCACAGTTTATTAAGGAGCATATTAAAATAGTTAATTTCAAGAAGTCGCTTTCAGATGAAGCAAGATACACAAGTTACCCGGCAATCAGCGAATCACATTGAACCTGTTTGGTCCTGCCTGACAGGGTAAGAGGGAAAACCGCCTTCTTGTGATTTACAGCTTTCTTCACAATCTTGGGGTGGGTGGGAAGATAGCTATGGTCTCTGAAATCACACCTGGTGGCCTGCCTCACACGCAGAAACTGCACAGAAACCTGGGAGGTGGGGTTGATGGACAAGACCCTGATGTGCTGGGAAACCAGGAGAGGAAGGTGGAATGCCAGTTAGGCCCACTTGATTGTGCAGAGTCCTGCAGGCCTCTCACAGTTAGGAGCATAAGGGCCCCCTAGGACTGCACATACAAGGCAGGCAGGTGACACTCTTGGGAGTGCATGCACTTCCCACATTCTTCAAAGATGGCAGGTGGAGTAGGACACCAAGACTGGCTGCATTCTTTCATTTTGAATTACTTAAAACAAAGCCAGGGGTCTGGAGATGGCCGCTGCTAAGCCTCCCAACCTGAGTTGGATCCCTGAAACCCCTGTTGAAGGGCGACAACTCCACAAAGTTGTCCTCTGGGATCTCCACATGTGCACCATGGCACAGGTGTTCCTCTACTCCCCAACACATCACACCACACACACCACTAAACATTCAAACCATGCCACTGTGACAACAAAGAAACAGCTACATATAGCCCAGGGCTCAAATTTTTCATTAAAAATTCACCCAAAGGGGCTGGGAGATGGCTCAGTGAGGCCTGAAGTACTCATTATAGAGACACAAGGATGTAAATTCAGATCCCTAGCACGCATATAAAAACTGGGTATGGTGGAGCATATCTCCAACCCCAGAGCTGGGGAGGCAGAGACAAGGGTGATCCTTATTGCAGCCAGCCTAGCTGAAAGACCAAGCTCAGGGTCAATGACAACCTTTCATGAAAAATAAGATGATAGAAGACACTCAGTGTCATCCTCTAGTGCATACATAAGCATATGTACACCACATACACACACACACACGTGTGTACACACACAGACATACAAATTCATCCTGCTAGTCTACAATGGCTTTTAGAGATGTTCTTTCCTTTGAAGCACCAATTAGCAATGCATAGCATCTCTCTGGGGACATCAGGATGGCCAAACAAAATAAGGTAGGTCACAAAAGCATCTTCCCATGCCTCCCTCCCCTACCCTCATTTATCCCGACTGTGAAGTCTACAGAAGAGGAAGTAGGATATCACTGAATGAGCAGGAAGCTCTTGATGTTATAATGACTGCACAGGGTAAACAGCCCTGCTTCAAAAAGATCCAGGATGTTTTTGAAGATCCTTAGTCCTGGTGGACCTTACCAGCGGCCTCACTGAATGTATAGCTTTATGATTCAGAGCAAGGAGAGGTAAGAAACTGTCTGTAAATAGCCAGGCAGCACATCTGCTCCCCAGTGATGTGATCTGGGTCTCTTTACCATTTAACATGGTGAACAGTTGGGAGTTTAAATTTTTTATTGATTTATTTGATTGTTTGTGTGCAAGTACATGTGTGGAGGTCAGAGGACAGCTTGGAGGGGTCGGTTCTCTCCATCCACCATGTGGGTGAGTGGATTCGAAAACTGAAGCCATTAGGCTGGTGACAAGCACCTTTACCCACACTGGTCCAAAATAATCTCTGTTTTTAAATTTCAGCTCTGTGACTAACTTGTGGGTTTTTGAGCAAGTTCTAGGCTTAGGATGTACTTCATTTGCTAGAATGCTTGCCTGTCATGCACGAAGCCCTGGGTTCGGTCAGTGGTGCATACCTGTATTACCAGCACTCAGGAGGTAAAGGCAGGAAGAGCAGTTCAGTGTCATCCTTGACTACATAGTGAGTTCTAGGCCAGCCTGGGCTACACAAGCTTCCGTTCTTACAGAGGACCCAAATTTAGTTTCCAGCACCCATGTCAGATGGCTCAGCTACCTGCAACTTCAGCTCCAGTGGATCTAACACCACCTTCTGGCCTCTGTGGACATTTGTACACACACACATACACACATGTACAGTAATAATAAACATATTAAAAAAAACCCTTGCTCCAATAGCTAGGTATGGTGGTTCACACCTGAAATCCCAGTTCCCAGGAGGCAAAACCAGAACTACTGAGAGTTCAAGGCCAGCCTGGGCTACAAGTAAGTTCCAGATCAGTCTGGACCTCCAGGTAAGACTCTGTTTCTGAAACATTCCCTAAACAAAACAAACAAAAACCCTCCACCAAACCTCACCTCAAACCAAACCAAAGCAAACAAAACTTGCCCTAGTATTTCAGGGTTGGGGAAAGTTCACAGAAACAAATGAGATTTTTAAAGTTTGTAGTACAAAGGGGCCATAACTCCCTACTCCGTTCTCTCTCCCTGTCTCTCCCCACACCCTCTTCTCCTCCCCAACATGCTGCTGAAGAGCTGTACCCAAGCACAGAGCACAGCATCAGCACGGACCCTTGATGCAAGCCTACTGATCCAGAGACTCCCCACTTGTGTGTCGGGGGCCCAGCACAGTCTTGCTTCTACCATACCACACATTTGCTGTGGTAAATTTCTAGTCTCCATTCCAAGTGCAGAAGTGCCGTGCTTGCTCAGTTTCCTCTCTGAGGCCCTCTGCCTGTGCCATGGGCACTAATATTCAGGCTTCAGGATGATGGATGTCTCAGCTGGTAATAAAGTGCATAATCTCTCCCCTCAGAATTCCAAGTGTCAGCATGTTGCTGTTGTAGGTTGGGACCTGACGTGTGACAAACCAAACGATTTAAAACACAAGACTCTTCCTTTCCCTGCTCTGATTAAAAAGAGAACCACCTTCTAAATCTCAGGCACAATCTCTGTTCTGTTGGGGGGTTCAGATTGAGATTCTGATTCCAGCACAGAGGCAGAGTTCCTTCCAGGGACAGCTGACAGCCGACTTTAAAGGAACGGCTGATTTGTGGGAGGGAAGCTAAAATCGCTCTCCCCTTTCCTCTCCTCTAAATAAGCCACATGCCTCCTGTAATTTCTTCACTTCGTTCCTGAGAAAATAAAAAGTGATCAGTCTAATCAGAGCACATTTGAATCCAAAATGCTGCCAATAAATATATTTAGGAAGGAAAAGCAGCTCAAATATCTCACGGAAAAGCACTGGCAGGAAAATAGAAACAGTTGAACGACGCCAAGGACGCCAAGGAAAGCTGGGAGGCGCACCTTGGCCCAGCACTTTGGGAAATGTCTGCCGTGCTTTCCTGCGCTTCCTTGCCTCTCAGGCTCTCCCCAGCCTGCCCCAGCCTCCAGCTCTGCCCACCATCACCAGCACCAACACAGACAGAATCAATCGAGGAGGAACAGCAGGAGGAACCCACTTACTCTAGATTCTTCAGGGAACAGTCCAAAGCATGGTGATTTGAGTAAGATTTAACTTGTGAAAACAAAAGAAACTTCCATCCTGAAGTAAAGAGAATTCCTGTATTTTCTGATTTTAAAAAAGTAACGGGGTTTGCATTTTATGTCTGGTGTGTGGCTGGCTGGTCTGGGTGTACTACTTTACTGGAACTTCAAGCACTGGCTAATTTAAGGTATGGCTCCCAGAGTGGTGATCCCCTAGAGGGTATGAGAAAAACACATGAAAATGCTTCTTTCTCTCAACACTTTTATTATAGCACTATATATCCTTTTTAAATTTATGCACATGGTGTGCATGCATGTGCATGTTTGTGTGTGTGCACATGTTTGTGGAGGCCAGAGGACAATCTCAGGTGTCACCCTCAGGAATGTCATCCACCTCCTTAGGGGTCTCTCACTGGCTTGGAGATTACCAATTAAGCAAGGTTGACTGGTTAGAGAACCCCAGGATCCCTAGTGCTGGGATTATGAGTGCACACCATGCCCTGCATTTTTACATGGGATCTGGGGTTTGAATTCAGGTCTTCGTGTTTTCCCAGCAAGCACTATTCAGACTGAGCTCCAGCCCCTGCTACTGCATAGTCTTAACTATGGTCAAGGGAGAGAGAGGGAGTGCATCACAAGGGTTCCAAAGAGGTGGTGTTTGGTGCCTGGGCCTTCTAAACTGGACCCACAGATTCCTTCAAGACGGCTTCCTCCCCCCACCCACCCACCCACCCAGGGAAGAGCACGGATACTTCAGATTTGTTATGGGAGCAGCTTGCCTGAGCCCACATTAGTTCTGATTCCAAAGGTATTCAGGTCACCTTCACACAGCATTAGCTCAGCTACCCACCAAGCCATTAGGCACCATATGTGCATGACTGAGGGCCTTAGGGTCTCTAGGAAAAAAAATTAATCACTAAGAACTTATCTGGCTGGTTGGACTGATGGCTCAGCTGGTACAGCATATGCAAGCACACAGAGACTGAAGCTAAAGTCTGCTTAGAAGAATTAAAGCAAGAAAAGGCTCCTTTAGGAAAGGAGTGGGTCTGGGAAAAGCAGAGGAGGTAGCTCTCTGCAGATGTTCTCCAGGTCTGACTTTACAGATGGTTCCAAAGTTAGCATTCATATGTTAAAGTTACCAGTTACTATAGTATAAGAATACTGTAATAGGGGCTGGGGAGATAGTTCAGTCTTGCAAGCATGAGGATCTGAGTTTGATTCTAGTACTCTTGTAAAAGAAAACCCATTTTTTTTTTCTAAACCTGTGGGGCTGGACAGATGGCTCAGCAGTTGAGTACTGGTTGTTCTTGCAGAGGACCTGGGTTTGATTCCCAGCACCCACATAGTTACTAACAACTATCCATAACTCCAGTTCCAGGGGATATAACACCATCTTCTGATCTCCTTGGGCATGGCATGTCATGGGCACACTTACATGCTTGCAGATAATACACTCATACACATAAAATAAAAATAATAAATGCTCATTTACCAAGCTGGGTGTGGTGGCACACTTTTATAATTGCAGCACCAGAGAAATAGACACAAGTAAAATCCTGAGGCTCACTGGCCAGCAAGCCTAGTTGAATCTGCAAGTTCCAGGTACCCAAGGAACGACAGCTGAGGTGGTTCTCTAGCTGACACACATGTACACATATACACCAGCACAAACATGCACATACACATTCACAAACATATACATGCACACACACAAATAATTATGACAGAAAAGTATTATATGTATTTAAATTAAATGAGTGTATAAAGACACTGAATTAGACTATCACTGTCAGGTCTAAAGGAATGAATAGGCCCAGGAAGTGATTGTAAGTAGCTACTAATATCAAGAAAAACAAGATGGGACTGGAAAGATGGTTCAGTGTTTGCGAGCACTGGCTGCTTGTGCAGAGGACCTTCAGTTCCCAACACCCATATGGTGGCTAACAACCATCTGTAACTCCAGTTCCAGGGAATCAGACATCCTCTTCCACATAGTGCATTTACATACATGCAGGCAAAATATTCAGACATATAAAATATCGTTAAATAGCAAAAACCCAAGATCCAGGGGCTGGCAAGATGGCTCAGCAATTAAGAACACTGACTGCTCTTTCTTATAGAGGATCTAGGTTTGGTTCTCAGCATCCACATAGTGGCTAACAACCATTAGGTGTCCTCTTTGCCTCAGCATGCATTGCATGCATGTAAAATAAAAAATTTAAAAAGGAAGACAAGATACTGAGGCTGGCAAGATGGCTCAGTGGGTAAAGGTACTTGCTGCCAAGCCTGAGGACCTGAATTCAATCCCAGGGACCCACATGGTAGACTCCAGTAAGGTGATCTCTGACCTCCATACACACAGATTTGCAAGGCTGTTAACATCAAGAAAAACAAGATGGGACTGGGGTTGGGTTCCCCAAACCCACCTACATATATATGCACACACTAAATAAATAAGTGTGATAAAACATTAAAAAAAGAAAAGATGCTGGATGTTATAAATCTCCAGATGTCACCAGCTCATACCTCCCATGAGGGAATCTCAAAACATCAAACCTGCATTTGATCAAGCTGCTGCATCTTATTTTCTAATAGCTGGAAATATAGCAGGGGAGGGAGGACGGTAACCCTACTGGGGGTGAGCAGCCAGGAAAATGCAGACTGAGAGAAGCTCTATGGGATAAATTACTCAGCTGCTTCAAAAATAAACTTCCTGAGGAGATGTAGGGAATGTGACCAGTCACAGCATGTGGTATCATCTGTATACTGTTTTGAATAATAAAACTGATAAAATCTGAACAGACTGTGTAGTTTATTTTTTGTAGTCCTGGGGATAGACCCTCAGCACTTCAGGTACACCAGATACCATGTTCCACCACTGAGCCCTGTGTATTAAGAACTTACTGTCTGGGACTAGAGAGATGGCTCAGCAGATAAGAGCATTTTCTGCTCCTTCAAAAAGAGCTGAGTTTGGTTACCAGCACCTATGTTGTGGGATTCACAAATGCCTGCAACTCTAATTCCAAGGATTTTGATGACCTTTTTTGGGTCTTTACAGGTACCCATGTGAATATGGCATAATCACTGATACATAATAAAAACAAATCTCTAAAAAACCCTTTACTGTTAAATTCCTTCAGTTGTGATAAGGGGGCTATGCATCTTCTTTTAAAAGATCCTTACATCTTAGAGACACATACTGATATACAGAAAGATGAAGGAGTACAATGTCAAAGTAATCTACAGGGGGTTGAGGAGATGGCTCAGTTAGTAAACTACTTGCTATGCCAACACAAGGACCCGAGTTCAACCCCAGAACACATATAAAAATGATTTCATTTTCCTTTCTCTTTTGTGAAAAAGTTTGATGTAGTTCAGGCTAATCTTGAACTTGATATACAGCTGAGGATGATCTTGAACTTCTGATCTTCCTGCTGCAACATCCTGAATGCTGGGATTACAAGTATGTACACACCTTTTATACAGTGCTGGGGATTCAATCAGGGCTTTGTGCATGCTAGGCAAGCACTGTTATTATCTGAGCTACATTATCCAGCCCCTCTATTTGCCTTTTCAACAACTGGCATTTGATTTTACTCTGGTCTTGTGGTTCAGAAGCTTAGCTATTAAATATTTATTTTCAAAAATTCAAGTGTATTTGTGTGTGTGTGTGTGTGTGTGTGTGTGAGAGAGAGAGAGAGAGAGAGAGAGAGAGAGAGAGAGTTAGTTTATGGGCACCACATTTGTGTAGGCTCCCATAGAGGCCAGAGTTGTAGTTAGTTGTGAGTCGCCTGAGTATGTACTTTTAACCACTGAGCCATTTCTCCAGCCCATTTAACTATTAAATAAAAGAGGTTGATTATAAGCAAGTGAAAAAGAAAGAACCGCGCCCCCAAACTGAGCTACTTCACATTTGGCATCTCCAGTTTAAAATATTTTATTTATTTATTATTTTTATTATATGTGTATGAGTGTATTGCCTGCATGTATGTAAGAGCACCCATGTCATGCAATGCCCATGGAGGTCAGAAGAGAGCTCTGAGTTCCCCTGGAACTGGAGTTACAAATGGTTGTTAGTTACCATGTGGGTGCTGGGAACTGAATCCAGGTCCTCTGCAAGAGCAGCCAGTGCTTTTAATCACTGAGCATCTCTCCAGCCCATCACCTTCAGTTTAAAAGGCAGGTTACAAGAAAATGCTCAATAAGAATGGTGGGATGGGAGTACCCTGTGTCAGAGAGACAGTTAACCCAGGCCTAGCTGGCATCTGTCCATCTGGTCCTTTAAGTTGTGGGCCTCCTGGGTATGGTGACATACACCTTAATTCCAGCATGTAGGAGGCAGAGGCAGGCAATCTCTATGATATGGAGGTCCAGTCTGGTCTATGTAGTTGCAGGTCAGCTGGGGCTACAGGGAGATACTATCTTAAAAAAAAAAAAAAAAAAGGTGTGGGTCTCTCTGAATCACTATTTTAGGTCCTTAGGAGAGGTCTCCTAAAATTTCCCCCCATCATTTAAAAATGTAGTAACCCTGCGAGGTCATACAAAAGTAGGTGACAGATAGGTGTGGCCTGGAGTTGCTGAACATGCTTGAAAGTTCTGACATGTGTTACAGGTGAGATTAACCCTCATGTTCTAAATAAAAATAGGATACCTTTCACCAACTGGCTATGGTGGGCAAGCACAGGGTTTAAAATAGCCTGGGACAGCCAGCAGGAGGAAGAGCATTCCAAGTCGGAATCTTTGAATGAGGTGCAGCTCAGCAGTTAGATGAGCAGTGAGATTCTTCCCTAATATTTTCCTCTTGGTGCTTGATTTAAATGGGAAATATTTGGTGCTTTACAAGAAAACCAGAAAGTTCATTAAATTGCATGTTATTTAAATAATAAGCAGATAGAAAATTAAATGGTCAGGTGAGTTTATGCTAATGGTTTCCCAAGGTTATTATCTGTCCATAGCTGACATTACTATTCTTTATGTTTGTTCAACATAGGAGTGGAAAAAGTAGATGGCTGGGGATGTAGCTCAGTGGGAGAGCATTTGCCTAGCACTGCAAGAAAAAAATATAGCAAAGAAGTCATTGATGGGCCAATAAAAAGAATCCTGTCACAGAGGGAAGACTGTGGAGATGCCTGTCTGCAGGGACACTTTTATCTCAACCTAAAATTATAATGCAGTCTCAATAATTAATGTCCTTTCCCTCCCTCCCTCCCTCCCGCCCTCTTTTTTGAGATTCTCATGTACTCCAGCTGGCTTTGAACTCACTGTGTAGCAGAGGATAACCTTAAATTTACAAATTTTCTGCCTCTGTGTCCTAAGTGCTGAGATTACATGTATGTGTCACCATGCCTGGTTTATGTGGTGCTGGGGATTAAACTCAAGGCTTCATGCATATTAGGGAAGCTTTCTATCAACCTTGCTACATTCCCAGCCCAACCGGAAACTTTCTTCAAGGAAGGTGGTATTAATGTATAGATACTTACAGAACAAATAAATGCAAACTCAACAGTGCGTGTGTGTGTGTGTGTGTGTAAATCATTCCATTATTTTATTAGTGTCTTGACTACCCAGGACTAAATAGCATTTCTAAAAAATCTAACCATTGTTATATTCCTCTGAAGTTACAGAGCAGAGTTTGTACAGAAGTGAATGCTTTCACTTCTTGAATGTGCATTTATTTCATCAGTTTGAGTGATGGCTACTGTAATCATGTCATAACTACCCAGGTAAGTGGCACAAACAAGTTTGGTAAGAAACACACCCGACGCATGGTGTATGTTATGTAACAAAGACTTTGAGAAATGGAGCACTCTACAAAGATGCTTCATTTCCCTGCAAACTTCCAGTGTGGTAGCTCTCAGCCTGGGCATACCATGGAGTTTGGACTCCCCTGGGGAAAGAGGCCAAAAGGACCTACTTGTGCTTGACTTGTAGCGGAATCACTCAGAATGCTGCACACTGTGTTTCTGCGTGCCGGCTGTGAGGGCTAATAATACAAGAGTACAGTGCGAGCTGGCTTCCATGGATCTTATGTGCTAATAAGGGAAAATGAGGCCACAAACTGTCAGATATATGGTGCTGCACATCTCTTAAATGAGGTTCTCATTCTCTAAAAGTGAGGAATGAAATGTAACCCACTTCTGGAGTGGGACACCAACACAACAGCTAATTACAACATCTGCCTATCTGCATGGAGACCCTTCTGCCTGATCTACCTTCCCTGTGTCTAAAACCCTGGGGTCGGCACCAACTTCTGAGGTATTTCTGAATGATTCCCATAAGGCTATATCTAGAGGTCTCATCTTTCTTCTATGAAGCCAGGCCTGGAGGTCTTAAAATTTCAATTTAGAAATAATAGAAGTTTCTAGAACAGTGGTTCTCAACCTTTGTTGCACATGATAGTCACCTGGGAAGTATTTTTTTCAAATCATACTTCTAGAAGTTCTAATCGAACTGGCCTAGTGGACCCAGATACTTCTCTTCTCTTTCTTTTTTAGTCGTAGTGCTGGCAATCAAACCCAGAATCTCACAGTAGCGATGAGATTTTAACAACCTTCTAGGTCATTCCAAAGAGTAGCACACAGTGCTAGATTTTAAGATATTTATAAGTTCTTGAAAAGCCAGATATGTGTCACACCACCGAGGTTTATCAGGTAATAACTTGTTTTATTAAAAATACACATTTCAGGTGTGTTTTCACCGTCAATAGCTATCCCCCCCCCCCGCAACACACATAGAGTCCAGGAAGCAGCCAAGAATTGCATATTGCCACAGCTATGAAGGCCTCTCAGGGTCACATTCATAAGAGCTGATTGCAAGTTTTGAAGCTGTTAAGACCAGCAAGTGCATCTGAGAGCCAAGGCGGAGGTCGTGGGAGAAGTGTTTGTGTTTCTGTGGAAAGTAAGAAACCAACCCCAGCTGGCATTTGTCCAGGCCCTCAGAATTACCATTCTAATTAGTCCTTCTAATCAGGCTGACCCATGGACTTCATCTTCCAGTGAGTGAAGGAGAGTTCAGAGGCCTTGCCACAAAGAATGACACAGATGCTTCTCTTTGTAAGGACTCTGCTGAAATTTAAAGAGTGGGGGCTGTTTATATAGGGGGAAAAGTGCAAAATGAAGGGGGCAATGTCCATCAACCTGTCTCTTTACCTCGCTTTCCTTTCATAGTTCTCATCCCTGCACTGAGAATTTATTCAATGGTTTACAGCTCTCTTTTTCCTTATTAAAATGTAAGATTGTGATTTGAACGTAAAATGTTCCCTATGGACTCCTGTGTCTGAACACTTGGTCTCCAGCTGGTGGTGCTGTTTAGCAGGATTGGGGAACTTTTAGGAGATGGCCTCCTCAGAGGAAGAGGGTCACAGGAGACGGGCTTTGAGATTTTATAGCCTAGCTCTACTTCCTGTCTGCTTTCTGCTTTCTCCCTGTGGAAACAAGGTGACCAGGAGCCTCACCCTTCTTCCACCACGTCTTGCTGACCATGATAGCCTGTATCACCTCAAACTGTGAGCCAAAGCAAATCCTTCCCTTAAGTTGCTTCCTGTCAGGTATCTGGTCATAGTAACAAGAAAAGCAATGACTGTAAAGGTCCATGAAAGCAAACTTTCCCCGTATTTACTCTTGTATCATTACACCTGGCACACAGCAGGCGTACATTTTAAATGAATGAACCAAGGTTCCTTTTCTCTGAAAGTGAGAAACAGAATATAACCCATTTGGCAGAGGCAGGGCATAAACACAATAGCTACTTACAACATCTGTCTGGCTGCATTCATAATGATCTACTCATAAAAATGAGGGCTGCCATTCCAGGTGACCTTAGCATATGAGCTGTACTCTCATGAGATCTCTACCTCAACCTGCTCAAACCTCCGAGAGAGAGAGAGAGAGAGAGAGAGAGAGAGAGAGAGAGAGACATATGGAGACACCAAGGCTCAGACAGGTGGCTGGCTTGCCCCAGGCTACAGTGCTGGACTGCAAAGGAGCAGGAGGGGAACTTATATGCCCTTTTCTTTCATTATCAACAATTTTCAAATATGGGCAGCCGGGAAGGACACATCTGCATGTTAGCACAGAGCTATGCTCAGATCACAAGGTCTTGTGCCTTTAAAAGGCAAACTGTGGTGTAGTCATAAATGATGATTATTTAGCATTACTAAATTGATGGCTCAGGTGGTCAGGTGCTTGCCTTATAAACACAAGGACATGAATTCAATCTCTAGAACGCCTGTAAAAACTCAAGTGTGATGGTAGACACTTGCAATCCCAGTGCTGGGGATCTGGAGACAGGTGGATGGATCCCTGCAGCTCACTCGTCAGCCAGTCTACCATGTCTGGTACAACTCAGATCCTGCCTCAAAAAAACAAAAATCAAGGTAGATGATGTACCTGAGGAATGATACCCAGGACTGTCCTCTGGCTTCCACATGCACACGTATACACATACCTGCACACACAAATGTGCCTGCATACATACACACAACACTGTGCCTGCCAGCTATCTGTCATTGTCACAAATAATGGAATAAATCAACTTAAAAAGGAGGTGAGGCTTTTAGCTTAATCTGGGAGGTTCCAGTCCATAGTTACTTGGCCCTGCTGCCCTGGGCCTTGAGGTAGAGAGTCATGCAGTTGTGTGGCAGAGCAAGCTCTCATAGAATGGCAAGCTGGGATTTCAGAAAGGCAGGAAGTGGTGTAGGTCACAAACAGTGCCGTCAAGTACAGCTCCCTCACCCCAATAACCCGACCTTCTCCAACCGGGTCCCACCTATTGTACCATAGGTTGGAAGCTTAGCCTTTAACACAGGGCCCTGCTTTTGTGGGCTCCTTCAGGGCCAAATTATGGCAAAAGTCAGAGTTACTATATGTTGAGTATTTACTATGTCCCAAGAATATATTTCTGGTATATACTTCTAGTTTATATCTCTCACCAGACCTGTGAGGAATCATTACACCCACTTAGCAAATAAAATTCAAGAAAGTTGGTGGGTTAAAGGCAAAGGTAGGATAGACTGGGGAGGAAATGATCTCGTAAGCCATTTGTTGATGGTAACCATCTCTAGTCTAAAGGGCACTGCTGTGGTTTAGACAGTTCTCAAAGATTGCTGGGGAGAATCTCAGTCCCCAGTGTGGTGGTTAGACACTAAAAGGTGGTGAACTTAGGGCAGGAACCTTCCAGAACAAAGCAAAAGAAATGCAGCATGGTCTGGGCCTGAGTGCATGAACACAGTTCTGCCTATCATGACCTTGTAGCAGAGCATCCAATCAGAATACATGTGTTACCATATGTGGAAGACAATTAACTGCACATGGGTATAAAAAAGGCTAAACTTTTCTTTGTTTGGGGCCCTGCTTTAGAGGGGACTGTACAAATCTGTTTCCTATAAGCCTTGGGATACTGGCTTTTAGACTGTCTACTACAGTTTCCTCATAGGTGGGAGGCGGTTATGTCCTGGGGACAAAGACCTAAAAAGGGATTCATGTAACTCTCTTGGGACTCCAAATAGTGTCTTTCTGGCTTCCTGCCTCATGTGTTTTCTTCCTAACATAATGTGTCTCACAATTGTGGTATCATCTGCCATTTCATCAGATCTGAGCTGAAGCTCTTAGATTTCCGGAACTGTGGGCAAAATAAGCCTTGTTGCTTTCCAAATTACCCAGTCCTGGGTAGTGATAGTAACTGAACATGAACCATATAGACACTGGACCTTGTCTTATGGAAAGGAAGCTTGCTGCAAACATTCTTGAGAGTTTTCTATACACGTACATGGCAGTAAACGCTTCTTGACATTCTATTTCTTATTGTACAGTCCTAAGTCTTAAGAAGTGCTAATACCTTTATTTCCACAACTTATGTACTGTTAATGTCTTTTTTGTTGTTGACCAAGGTTAAAGTCTGTCCCTGGTTGCAGGACAAGAGGACAGTCGAGTCCATAACTTAATCTCTCTTCCCTAAGAGTACAATTCTAAGATGCAAACCATCCACGCTTTTCAATCTTTTCAATGAAAGGTGATGAATTCTACAGAGAGAAGTGAGAATAGGCCTCAGGCTCCTCACTCCATTCAAATGTTCAAAGTTGATGCCAGTGGAAGAGCAGTAGAGCCTGTCCGCGGAAAACCCGAGGCCCAGCCTATGAGACCAAAGGGTAGGAGTCTGACCTCATCACAGAAACATTTGCCCACAGAGCCAGTTTCTGGACATCCAGAGGCTGATGGGCTGCCTCTGCTTTCGGATGTACCTGCAGGAAACCTAATCTTTGAATTCCTGTATCCAGCCGGCCAATGGCAGCCCTTGAAAGTTACAGGTGTTTCCTCACAAGGACAACCGTTAACTGAGAACTCTAGATGGCCAAGAGTTGACTCATTCGTCATTTGGGTCATGGCCATGGAAACACCTTCCTTCTGATTTTATTCTTGAAAGAATAAAACTGTAAGGGAATACTTGATCCTGGAGATAGAGAATAAGAGCAAGACATGGCAAGATGATAAAATATTCAGAACAGACATATGCGTTTGCGAAAGGCCCTGGGCATAAAATTTCACAACTGTTTCACCAGACTATTGCTAATTCATTACAGCAAAAGTCTAAACCCAGAGCAGGAGAACCTAGAGAAGCTGCCGGAAAGATGGGGTGGAACTAAGAATGGAGAAAAGAGCCAGGGAGAGAGAACAGGAGAAACAGAAGGCCAGCCAGGAGGAGGGGGCAAAGGGCAAGGCAGCGACACATGATCTTGAGAATTTAGGGGAGGAAGGACTCAAATTGTATCCAGTCTGGTCTGCATGGGAAGCTGGAGTACCTCAGCACCAGCCTCCACATAAGCACCCTGGTGTGACAGGCATATGACCAATGTCATAAGCAAGTTAGAAGACACTGAGCTGTTTGCTCTTGCCCCATTCTACAGTCCAGAACTCAGACTGGCATGTGAGTGTCAGCTGAAAGAACTTGGAGGCACATCCTTTTCTGCATCAAATCCTATCCTGACTCTGAGGCCTCTATTGTGTGTGTGTGTGTGTGTGTGTGTGTGTGTATGGGTGTACACACACCACAGCATGCATATAGAAAGCATACATATAGAAGTCTGAAGACAACCCAGGTACCAGTCCCCACCTTCCTCCTTGTTTGAGACAGGACCTCCACTGGGAACATTGCTAGCTAACCTGTAGGCTTCTGCTGTCTCTCCCTCTTGTCTTGCTGTAGAGTGTTGGATCACAGACCTCACACTACTGCATCTAGCTCTTCACTCTCCTATTCCCTGAGGCTAGGGTTCTGTAGAGACTTCTCCGGTAGATTATGTGAGGGTAAGTTAAAGAAGAGTTATAGACTGCTATAGTTCTGCTTTCTAGATAGTCTTAAGCTCACACTCAGCTCTGGCCACATGGTCCCCTCCTCTTCTCCTCCCTTATCTCCCCTTGATTGTCTCCTTCTCTGGCAGAATTTTATGCTGCAGAAACTACTAGTGAATTAGGCACCCCACTACTGTGTTCCAGGGGCATTTTTCTAAGCACTCTTTACTGGCAAAGCTCTAGTGCTAGTTGCAAAGAAAGAACATTTCTGGGTCCCACATCCATTTTCACAGAGACTTAGGGTAGATTTGGAGCTGAACAGCAGTAAACAGACACTGGCAAGCCTGCTCAGTTTCCATGCCAAGCCCAGGGGATTCAGTGTGTCTGGGTCCTTCTAAACAGATTTAGAGTAGAGGGCAACAAGAAGTATAGTGGATGCCATGCAGACTTGGACAAGGACTGTGCTAGAATTAAGCCTGTGGCGCCTGCTTGGACACATTTTGTGGTCTGGCAGCACCAACATTGGCAAGATCTCTTAACAGAGATGTTGGAGGCCCTTCTGCCTCAGAAAACAAGAGAGCAGAGACAAAGAGGAGCAGGGAAAGGTCCTAGCTGTGAAAGACATTACGAGTTTCGATGGCAGGAATCCTTTCTTTAAAACCCTCCAAGGGAGCTAAGAAATTGGGCAGGAGGAAGAAGAGGAAGAGAAGTGACTAGCAAGAGTCTCCTTCCCACCTCCACTGTAGCAGCTATAGTTTAGGCTTCAACTCAGATTCTGATGATGTGGAGGCCTTGGCCTCCACCAGTCTCTGTTCTTTTTCTATGTGTGTATGTGTGCCTATTCCTGTGTATGCAGGCACACATGTTCAGGTGAGTGTAGAGACCAGAGATCAACCATAGCACCTGCCTAAAATGCTGTCCAAATTGGTCTTATTTTTGAGACAGGGTCTCTCACTGGCCTGGAACTCACCAAGCAGGCCAGGCTGGCTGGCTAACAAGCCCCAGGGACTCTCCTGTCTCCGTCTCCCCAGTGTACACCATCACACACAGCTTTTTTATATGGGTTCTGAGATTGAACTGAAGTCTCCATGTTTGCAAAGCACACACTTTACCAGCTGAGCTATCTTTCCAGCCAAACTGTCTCAGTTCTTTTATTCAGAGATGGGACTTACAGTACTACAGACTTCATAACCCTTTTCATGACCTTGCTTGGCACAGTGAAAGCATTCAAACATTAGCCTGATCATCTCCAGAGGCTCTCAGTCTAGTCAGAAATAGAATCAAAGAGGGGAGAAGCCACTGCTAGCCAGCTCTAAAACATTCCAATTGAGCAGGGGTAACTCTAGGCTTCCCTGGAGCTCTACTGTCCCTGGAGGCGACCAGGACTTTCGATTTATCAAGTCCCGGTTCATCTCGAGGACAGATGGGCTGATTCAGTACTCAGGCTGCACATCCCTAGCCAGATTTTATGAGCATATGCTGCCTATATGATTTTTATTTAAGCATAAAATTGCACGTAGATGCTAAATACAATTTTAGAAGTACACACATTATTACATTCAAAAATATTTTCCAAGCTCCTTTATCACTATTTCTCAATGCCGTCACATTTCTTGTAATAAAACAATGAGTTCTGCTTCCAACAAACAGCCCACGTCAAGTCTTCTCCCAATCTGTATGTTTTTGACACACAACTCCATCAACAGGCTTTGTTCTTGTAGGACCTGTTTCAAGGACTCAGTGACATGGCTCTGCACAGATATAGTAGGTTCCATCTGGGCAAATTCCATCATTTCAGTTTCTACCCCCAAATGACTCCCAACTTTCCAATTGGCAGGTGAGGCCACTTATGTGTCAATGCTTCCTAAGGTAATTCATCTCCTTGGCTTTACCCTCCAAGACAGAGGCACAAATCCACTCTTCCGCTTCCTTCTGTTGCTGGGATTTTGCTGTATTGGTTAACCTTCTGAGTGTGATGGATTTGAGGGTCAAAGAGAAACAAACCAAGGCATTGTGTGTGTGTGTGTGTGTGTGTGTGTGTGTGTGTATGGTATATGTATGTGTACATATGTGTGTGACTAAAAGAGTGAGGCCAGAGGTCAACCTCAGGTCTTCTTTCATTGCTCTCCAGGTTCCACTGAACCTGGAGTACACCAACTAGCTCGATTAGCTGGCCATCGAGTTCTAGTGAGCCCTGTGTCTGCCTCCCCAGCACTAGGATTACATGTGCACCACCATGTCTGGCTCTTTTGTCCTCCTGGGTACTGGGGATCTGAACTCAGGTCCTCATGCTTCCCTGGCAAGAGCTTTACCCACTGAACCACAACACCAGGCCTCAAGGCATTCTTTATAGGTATAAGATGTGACTGAGGGGAAACTCCTCAGCAGTTCTAGGACTCAGGAAGACTGATAGACACCTTGGCAACTCCAGCCAAACTTCCAGAATTCACAAGCATCTGTGAAAAGGGACTGACTGCAACTTCCTGACAAGATTAGCTTCCCAATACTGTGTGTTAACTATCTCCTCTGAACATCAATCAGATGTTATGGGGATCCCCTCCCTGTAAAAAGGCCTACTGGGCAGCTAGGCTTGGTGAACCTCTTCACTCCCAACCTGGGGAGTCTAGCCCTGTGCCCCAGATGAGCTTGCTAGCTTATTCACTCCTGAGCTGAGAAGGTAGCCCCATGCCTTTAATAATAAACCGGTCCAGTTAACTTCTCTATGGAGTATCTCCTCCATTTCTGCTGGGTCTTGCGTAGAACCAAACCTTACAATAGGTACCTCTCGACTTTTAGAACTGAGCGTCTCCCACTACCCTTGGCATTGGAGGGTGAACTTTGTAGATGGCAGTGTTGCATCACAATGTTACATAAAAGAAAATGTATATATGTACTAGCAACCTGAGAGTTGTGGGGTGGATACTCCAGGATTTAATGTGTGGCATAAGACAATTCTTTGTCTGGTATGGCCCAGAGATGCCAAAAGATTGGAAACCCCAATCTAAGGTGTGTATGTGCGGAATATCAAAATCCATATCGCTTTGTCATTCATACTAATTGGCACCCTGTCCTAGTCAGAGGCGGTGTCTGTCAGAACACAGTAAATTTACAGGCGTTACATGTTTGTCTTCCTGCAAAATCAGTCTTCACCCTTTTCACCCTTTCTTCACTGGGTAAGAAGACTAATCCTGCTGGGAGGGAAGGAGGGAGGAAAAGAGAGAGGAAGGGAGGGAGGGAGAGAGAGAGAGAAAAGGGGAATACATGTGTGTGAACATGTTTAGAAACCAGAGGAAACCTCATGAGCTTTTCCTCTGGTACCATTCATCTTGCTATTTAAAACAGGGTCTCTAACTGGCTTGGAGCTCACCAAGTAGGCTAGACTGGCTGGCCAGTGAGCCCCAGGGATCCAGTGTTGGGATTACAAGATCACGCCACTTCATCTGGCTTTTTCATTTGGATACTGGGGCTAGAACTCAGGTCCTCATACTTGCATTGCAAGAGCTCTATGGACTGGACTAGTTCTTCAGGCCTCTGCAATGCTTTAATGAGGCTTTCTGCGCAAGTCCTCTGCCATTCTCTTGTAGTGCTCAACATCTGGGTACCAGAGGTCTCTCAGTTACCATGTGAGATGTGGTATCTCCTCTTCCTCCTTATGATGAAGCGCAGGTTCTACACACATAGCTGTACTCTGCATGCTGCCAGGGCACACCCCTGTCTCCCTGTCTGTCTCCCTGTCTTGTCCTACCTGCCACATCATTGTTCCATATCAGCTGCCAAATTGTTAGCAATGAGAAATAGTGAAAGGCCTTAGGGCAGATTACAATCACCACAGCTGTGTTTACGAAGAGCTAAGAATGAATGTAGCTCAGGGCTATTGAGCAGAGGTGGGGGGGGTATGGTCACTGGGAACCTTCTGGAAGCACCCCATCCTCAGACTGTCTACTGGCTGCCTGAGCCTCCTGCTTCCCAAACTGGTTCTGGCTTCTGGAAGTCGCTGCTCTCTGTTGCCCACTGGGGCCTCTTCTCACTCATAGCTCTTCTCAGGGCTGTACCGATTCATATGTGGCCGCTTCTGCCACTGGGAAGGCTGCTGGGTACAGAGTGGGTCCTTGCCAAGAGGTCACATGACTACCTCCTACTGCTCTGCTGACTCCCTAACTACTCATAACAAGGCCTAAGATTCTGCCATTTATCACCGAAACCCTGAACCTCGCAGGGGCCCTGTCAAGCGTGACTATCCATGCATAAGGCATGACATCCTGAAGACTAATACACCTTAGATTCCTTCTAAATGTCTCCCAGGCTTCATTTCATCATCCTTAACATAAAAGTCCTTTGTAACTTCCCAAATTCATATCAATTGTCTTTCAGGTTAAAAGGCAAGAACTCTCTTTTCCTCATCTTCTTAGTTTTAAATCTTATTATTTTTAAACTTTTAGTTCATTTCATTACATGACAAAGGTGTGTGTTGTGTTTAGGGGGGGGATGTGGAGGTCAGAGGACAACTTTTAAAAGTCAGTTCTCTCCTTCCATCATGTGGGTTCTGGGGGTTGAACTAAGGTCTCCAGATTTGGCAGCAAGCACCTTTATCCTCTGAGCCATCTTGCTAGATCTTTTTCTATTTTTTTGAGATATGGTTTTACGTAGTCCATGCTAATCTTAAACTATGTAGCTGAGGATGACCTTGAGAATAACTTCAGGTGTAGTTTCTTAGGAGCCATCCACCATATTTTTTATTAAGGTAATTTTTAATAACTTTACTAATCTTGTTCTTTGACACTTTCATACATGTATGTAATGCATCCTGGTTACTCTCGCCTCCATTCCCTGTTATCTCCCTCTAGGCAATCCTTCCACCTCTCTACAAGTCCCTTCCCCCCATTCACATCTTTTTGTTTTGTTATGTGGTTCAATAATAATCATTATTAATTGTGACAGGATCTAGAATTTGATTGTTGTTTATTTTTATGTGTATCTTGTTTGCATGTATACAGGTACACCTGTGTTATGCATTGCCCACACATGCCAGAAGAGGGCGTTGGATCCCCTGGAACTGGAGTTACAGATGGTAGTTAGCTGCCATGTGGGTGCTGGGAACTGAACTTAGATCTTCTGCAAGAGAAGCTAGTGCTTTTAACTGCTGAGCCATCTCTACAGGCCTGGACTCAATGTTTTTTAGGCTAGATTGGCTAGTCAGCGAGCCCCAGAGATCCTCCTGTTTGCACCCCCCCAGTGCTGGGCAGTGCATGCCACTAGACCCTGCTTGCTTTTCCACCCAGGTTCTGGGATTCTGCATTCAGATCCTCATGCTTGCATAGCAAGCTCTTTTCCAACTGAACCATCTCCCCATCCCACAAACGGCATATTTCCTAACTTAAAAAGTACTGTGCTGGCTAAACATTACTGCCTGGGAGTAAGATTCAGCCTCTGCAGGCCTGGGGCTGTCTCTGTTGCTTTAGTACACAGTTGTGTTCAAAGCACAGTGTGGGCAATGGCTTTCCCTGACATCACCAGCCTGCGGCTGACCTTCTTCCCTGTGGAGAGTCCCTCATCCCCTGCTGTCCTTCCTGCTGCTCTGTGCCACCCGCGGGCTGCCAGGGACCTTAGGGCCAGCCACCTTGAACGCCCTGGTATTAGCGCCACCTTTCAGAAGCCCTGCCTATGTCCCTGCAAGCCCACAGGAGCGGGCTGATAGAGCTTCACGGGCTCAGCCAGCTCTGGAATTCCACTTCCTCTGGCTCTCTGGATACTCTCACTTTTACAGTCTGTTTTACAGTGAGGGTTGGTCCCTCACAGTTTGTCTCTTGGTAAAGGGTTTTTCTACATTGACCCCAACCTCAGTTAAGCCTTTTTTTTTGCCTTGGCCAACAAGCCAGTTTCTTCAATTCATTCAGATGCAGGACTCAGTCTCCCATTTACTCCTGCAGAGCAAAGGGCTTTAATTTGCTTCCTAGAGAATCTTCTTTCTTTCTTTTTTTTTCAAGACATGGTCTCCTATAGCCCAGGCTGGACTTGAGCTCCCAATGTAGCTAGGGATGACCTTGAACTTCTGAACCTTCTGCTTCTACCTCTCACATGCTGAGAATACAGGTGTGTGCCACCACGCTGGGTTTTATGTGGCACTGGGAATTGAACCCAGGGCTTTGAATATCCTAAACAAGCACTCTATCAACTGAGCTGTGACTCAACCCTAAGAATATTAATAGCAGGAAAACTTAACAGATGTCAATGAAGAGACGACGTTTCTATCATAGCTTTACATAATCACGAGTTGCACAACAGCATTTCAGCCACTGACCAGATGTACAGTGATGGCTCCACGTACTATACAACAGTAGCCATCTTAGTTTAAGCACACTCTGTGTTATTTGTGTAGCGACAAACTACCTAATAATGCATCCTCAGAGCAGGAAACATCCCTTTCATTCTCTATATTAAGCCTTAACCTGAAGGCCTATTATCACCTCTTGGCCCATACTGTTGACCCCCACGAGCCTGCAGTCAACGGACCCCTTACTTCTGGATGCTAAGTCACAGAAAGCTCACTGCTTCCCTGGGCAGTTGGTTTTATGGGCTCTATGCCTAGTCTGACCCTTACCTTTGCCCCTCCCCTGGTCTCCTGTTTGACTCTATTTCTGATGGTTCATAAAGTGTCTTGTAGGCTACTTCTTCCTTGCCCTTGATTTTGAAATAATGAAACAAGACCAAGGAGCTGTTTAGATTACAGCGAGGAATGCTGGGGATGGAAAGAGATCAGGCAGTCCTCTGTATCACTGTATAGACTAGGAAAGTGAGACCCAGAGGGCAAGCAACAGCCAAGGTCAGGGTGGCTGAAAGCAGAATCAAGAAATCTGCCTTCTTGCCCAGAGCTCCTACTGTTGCCTGGACTGTTCAGAGTCAGCTTCTCCAGGCTAACAGAGGGATGCACCAGGGAGAACATGATCTTCTGCCAACAGACAAGGAAAAGCGTGTTTAAAATAATAGCAGAAAGCTTGCTGAAGCCAGAATGGATGACCAGACAAACAAGAGAAGAAAGGCTGCCTGAGCAAACACTCTCATGCCAGTGATAGATGTGGCTTAGGCTAGGTTACAGAAAGCACACAGCCCTGCTACTTCGTGAAGTCCTTTAAGGATCCTAGACTATTGCCATCTCCATGTGTGTGTGTGTGTGTGTGTGTGTGTGTGTGTGTGTGTGTGTGTGTTCCTGTTTGTGCACACAAGTGTAGGCACATGTGTGTGGCGATCAGATGTCAGCCTTGGGTTCATCCTCAGGTCCTATCAACCTTGTTTAGTGAGACAGGATTGCTCACTGGCCTGGACCACCACAAATAAGTGAGGTTAGCTGGCCAGAGAGCCCTAGGAATCAGGGATTTCCACCTCCCCAGAGCTGGGATTATAAGGATGCGGCACCACACCTGATTTTTTTTAAACACGGGTTTTAGAGGTCAACTCAAGTCCTCATGCTTGTTCAGTAAGCATTTAATGACTGAGCTACCTCCTTAGTTCCACAATGACTCATTTCTTAAATTCTTTTTTTACATTTATTCCTTTGTTTTTGTGTGTGGCAGGGTAAAGGGAGAACAGGAGGGAAGGGTGTGTATGATGTGGTGTGTATGCACAGACCCAAGAACAACTTGTTGGTTCTCTCTTCCATGTGGTGGTGGACAAATGCTAGTCTTCAGGCTTGGCAGCAAGCACTTTACCTGCTAAGTACCTGGCTGGCTCAGTGAGATTCATTTCTGATGTTTGAACTCTATCAGTTCCTCCCTCAGATATCACATACTGGTTCTAACTTGAATTGGAGGAGAAAGTTTTACCATGTGAGCATACTTTTTCATATGCTGGGTGCTGAAGGGCTACGAATACCCTCAGCTTGGTGAGTGACAGCCCTCAAGAGGACACCTTCCCCACTGTCACCTTCAGTTCCTGAGCGCCTCTGGAGAGCACGCACAGTGCAGAAGGACTTGAACCAAGTTCCTGTGACTGATTTATCTCCCAAGAGAAACAATCCAGAGGAAATCTTCATTTTGCAAAACTCTTTTGGTTAGAACTGGAATCAAGAGCTATAATAAGGGCTAGAGAGACGGCTCAGCACTAGAGTGACTCCTGATATGCAGAGGATCCAGGTTGGGTTTGCAGCACCCATGTCAGGAAGCTCATAGCTGCCTACAACGCTAGTTTTGGCCTCTACAGGACCCTGTATTCTCTCTCAAACACACTCACATGCACATACACATAAACTAAATCTTTTAAAAAGCTGAAATAACATTAGAATTCAACAGACCCAATAAAATTGATTCCTATTATCCCAATGTATATACTTCGGTTGACATAAAGTGGGTTTCAATTTATAACATTTATCTGTTATCTGCACTGGTTTAACTTATAAAAAAGTGTTCTTTTAAAGAATTTCAGTCTATTCTCCAATTACAAATGTCTTTGGTGATTCATTAAAATCACACTCTAAAAGCAGTTAATCCCTACTATGAGATCAAATGGAATTTCTCCTAACAATTCCTATTTCCATTTTTGTCTTCATTTCAATGAAGCCCAAGTGAACCCAATTAGCAAGTTAGATAATTACGTAATTTGGGGAATGGAATTGCATCTCAGACTTAGAAGTCACCCAAACTACAGTTTCTAGATTTATTTCTGAATGTTTAAAGCAACTTTTCCACTGTATTGAAATATTGGAATTGCCGCTATAGACTATCAAAGTTTCTTTGGATAGTTCACAAAGACTGGTCCATAGAGCTCTAAAGAACATAGTAAGTAACCATTAATCTCAGGCTGGGAATGTAGCTCAGTTTGTAGAGTGTCCGCCTAACATGCACAAAGCTACCCAACACTTAGGAGGTAGAGTCAAGAGGAGTATGAGTTCAAGGTCATCCTTTGCTACACAGAGTTGGAGAACAGTCTGGGTACATGAGACTGAACCTAGAACTTGCCCATTTTGGTACACTGGCTGGCCAGTGAGTTGTAGGATCCTCCTGTCTCTGCCTCCCCAGTGTTGGGATTACGGATGCTCACCACCAGGCCCAGCTTTTACCTGGGTGCTGGGGATCTGAACTTAGGTCCTCATGCTTATGTAGCAAGCACTTTCAGCCACAGTCCCTGAGGTCCTGGTCTGGCCTTTTTCAAAGCGGTTTGCTAACCTCTGAACTGAGGTTATATCCTGAGCAAACCCAGTCTCTGCTCAGAGGATATGTTTAGCCAGCAGTCCCCACATGGGAACTCAGCAGAGTGTGTGTACATGTGGGTGCATGTGGTTGTCAGAGGACAACCTCAACTATCATTCCTCAGATAAGTCTACCTTGTTTTTTTGAGAGTGAAATTCAATTCAGTCTCAAGAAAAGCTCTGTGCACAAAGCCCAGCACTAAGATGGCCAGCTTTTCCTAGGCATTCAGCAAATTCAGCTAATACATAGGTGATCAAATGGGACTTCGAACAACACATGGTATAGGTAACTGAGTGGTAAATACTCTGAGTTTGGCCCCAGCACATGCTAAACCCTAAGGTTCAATCTTCAGCCCGGTGGTGGCAGGAGACAGGAATCCTTCACAGCCATGACTGAAAATGGCATGTGCTACTATCTTTTACTCTTGGCCCTCTTGATTTGTAAATAAGGGATCGCTTAACAGTAACAGAGGCACATGGCTCAGGTCCTCCAACCTCTGCAGGTAGCCAGGGCCCTATCCTCTTCTCTTGACTGGATTCTTCACTGTCCCTTGTTTGTTAGAGCTTGGTAGCTTCGTATACAAAGCAGTGCTTCGAAGTCTGGACAGAAGGTTACCATGGGTCACTTGAGTGTTCAGAAGGAGCCCTGAGTAAATATTAGCATAGCAATTAAGCATCGTTCCTGGTCATTCCATTCCCCAGTGGCCAAGTTCTCAATAGTGTTGCCAGCTCTGCAGAGTCAATACCCTTTCATAGGAATACCTCAGATAATTTTCTGCTCCAGGTCCCAGGGCCTGGCTCACTGCAGTCCTAACCTGCCTGGTTACAAACAAAGTAAACCCATTTCAACTGCTTGTGGAGAATTCTTCACCAGGTTGCCTCTTGCCTCTGTAGGTTGTCTAGTCTTTGTCGAAACTACTCAACTATACAATTTCTGTACAAAAGCATCCACAGACAAAAAGGAGGCATGGCTGTGTTCCAATAAAATTACATTTACAAAAACAGATAATGGGCTAGATTTGGCTCACAGGTTAGGGTTCATCAACTACTGACAGTTTAAAAATGGGCATCTTAGAGTTGATAAAGATTGATTGAGATGGTCTATATGAAACACACAATGATTCAACAAAAAATACTTTAAAAAATTAAAGCAAAATACTTAGAATGTAAAAAAAGAAGGCATCTGGGAGCTGGAGAGATTGTGCAGCAGTTAAGAACACTGGCTGTTCTTGCAAAGAACCCAGGTTTGCTTCCTAGCACCCGTATGGCAGTCAACAACCATCTGTAACTCCAGTTCCAGGGGATTCGATGTCTTCTTCTCACCTCTGTGGGCATTGTATGACAAGGGTACACTTACATCCATGCAAGTAATACATTCATACACATAAAATAAAAATAACAAAATATAAAAAAAAATCTTAAAAAAGCCCAGGCACATATGTTCATGCTCTTCTACTGTTAGCTCTTCCCTAGGTATGGGAGAAATCCTCCCATGGGGCACAGGGGTCCCTGTGAGGCCCACCAGCCTAGAGCCTGGGAAAATCTGGTTCGGTATGTAGTCAAGAATTTTGTAATACCCACGGTCTTCCCAAGAAAAGTGTTCACAACCAGTGCTGGTAGGTTAGGAGGGGACCACCTGTCACAGAAGCCACTGACTTCCTCAACAAAGACACTGCTTCCCAGGGGCAGAGGATATTCTATGCCTAGCCCCAGAAAGTTAACTGAACCCTGCAGGGCCCTGGCTCTCAGAATCATATCTCACTGTCCTATTTTCTATGAGTGCAGAGACCATCAATCTTGGCAGTTCTGCTAATCTATTCCATATAACTATGACTAAGTATGGATGGTCTGCGGGTTGTCTCTAACTGTAAACTGGACCCTGCCTAGAATCATGGGAGAGGAAAGTTTCAATCGAGGACTTTCCTAGAACAGGTTGGCCTGTGGGCAGGTCTGGAGGTGATACCTTTTCCTAGGTAGGTGATCCCGGGCTGTATAAGAAAGCTAGCTGCACATGAGTCAGTGAGTGGTGAGCAAGCGTCCTTCCTCTACAGTTTCTGCTTCAAATTCTTGCTTGAGCTCCTGCCATGACTTCCCTCAATGATGAACTGTGACCTTAAACAATAAGCCAAATAAACACATTCCTCCCCCAAGATGCTTTTGGTCAGAATGTTTTCACGGCAACAGAATGAAACTGAAACAGATAGGTCCTGGGGCCCCCGATAACACCCAATCCCAAGGGTGCTTAAAGACCTGATATAAAATAGAGCAATGCTTGCACAGAACATGTGCCCATCCCCTTAGGCACTCAAAATCATCTCTATGCTGCTTATAATATCCAGCATTACATATGTGCTCTGTAAACGGTTGTACTGTATTAAGGGACTAATAATTAAAAAACAATCTACCCAAATTCATTACCCTGCATTCCTTGAATATTTTCAATCTATATTTGAACAAATCTGTGAATGTAGAAACCTCAGGTACACAGCCCACTATAAGATACGAAAGAAGCTGCCATGTGTTCATTATTATTTGTGTGTGTGTGCAGTGGGTGTTTGTGGGTGCGTCTGTGTGTATATGTGCATGTGGAAGACAGAGGCTGACACTGAATGTCTTCCTCAATCATTCTTCCCATGATTTTCTTGAGAGAGGGACTCTCACTGAACCAGGAATTTGCTGATTCAGCTAGACTGGCTGATGAGTGAGCCCTATGGGTCCTCCTGTCTCTGCCCCACCTAGTACTGAAGTAAAAAGCATGTACCACCTTGCCTGGTTTTTTGTATATCACCTTGCCTGACATTTTGTGTGCCACCATGCCTGACTTTTTATGTGGGTGCTGGGGCTCTAACTCAGTTCCTCGTACTTCTGCAGCAAGCACTTTACCCACAGAGTCATTTATCTATCTCCCATGCTTGTTTGTCATTTCTGACATACAAAGAAGTCAAAGGTTTGTGGTACAGCTGCTGTAAAGATGAAAGAGCAACTCTAGCTTTGTTTAGATGCCAACATGCCAGGGCATCTGAACCCCTGAAGAGCTCTTATTTACATCTATGAAGATCTCACTAAACCTTGATTACTCCCTGGATCAAAGTGAGATTAAATTATCCCACAAGCTTGCTTCCAGACAGTGTACCATAAGGGCTGACTCACCTTCCAGAAGCTATCCACCTTGCCATACACAAGAGACTGGTTCTGCCTTTTGATCTCATTAATGTGGTAGATGTCACTGGAGTTCAGGTGCTGTTCAACCACGAAGCCCAGAAAGCTGTTGTCTGGGGTGTGAGCTGATATGGAAAGCAGAAAACAGAGCTTTAGTGTTCAGCAGGCAAAGAGTAGCAGTTACAGACCATCACAAGCCATCTCACCCATCATTACAGTTCATACTTTACCCGGATCTCCCTCACCTGGGAGTCACACAATCAACTCTGACTCCAGCTGTATTTACCAAAGGGTCAAAGGGGCTGGGAGGCCAAATCAAGTAGCAGAACTCAAACTTTCACTTCCTCTCAGGATTATTCCCTGATAAAAGATGCACAGGGGCTGGAGATGGCTCAGTGGGACGGGCACTTGCTATGGAAGCATGAAGACCTGTTTGATCTCTAGCACCCACAGAACAAGCTGTGTGTGGTGATGTGCATCTGCAATCTCAGTACTGGGGAACGGACATGGGTAGATTCCAGAGACTTCCTGACCAGCCAGCTTAGCAGAGAAAAAAGTAAACTCAGGGTTCAGTGAGAAACCTTGTCTCAAAAGATAGCAGAGACGTGACTGAAGAAATCCAAAATCAATGTTGACTCATTCACACAGGTAAGGTAAGGTAGACAGCTACTAAGATAGTCAACATCAACCTTTGCCTTCCACATGCACACACAGGAACACGCAGATATACTTACAGTCCCACCCCCTCACACACAGGATGTATGCTCATATGCTAGATCATGACACCACGGTCAACTACAGGTTGTGCAAGGCAGTCCCATCAGAGTCCATGGCCCACTGATGTACTAGCCATCTTGGCTTGTGTAAGAACAAGCTAGAATGCCTGCACCATAGCCTACCAGTGCATTTCTCTGAACAGACTCACTGACCACCGCAACACGTGACTAACAGCCATATGTGACCATATGTGGCGTTATAATGGATAAGAGAATGGTGTGAAAAAGAACAAAAGGTGAGGCCCTCTAGAGTACAAACCTCTCCAAAAGCCAACCCCTCTAAACCCCTTGTAATTGAGACAGACTTTCAATTCAATTCACTTCACACACTGCAGCTTCGAATATGTCCATCCACATTTGGGTGGGTAATGCGGGAGTGGGAGACTAGCTCTTTTGTCTTGTTTTGGGTTTCTAAGGACTGAGGAACTCTTACCCAGATACCAAGTCAGTTCAGAAGCTGTGTGTATGCGCATGTGTGTGTGACTATATGTATATGGAGGCCACGGGTCAGGAGTCTTCCTCACTTGCTCTCTATCTTATTATTATTTTGAAAAGATTTTTTTATGTGTGTGTGTGTGTGTGTGAGAGAGAGAGAGAGAGAGAGAGAGAGAGAGAAAGAGAGAGAGAGAGAGAGAGAGAGTTTATGTGTACCTTGTGCATGCAGGCACTTGTGGAGGCCAGAAGAGGGTATTAGACTGCCTAGAACTGGAGTTACAGGAGCTTGTAAGTCACCAAGCTCAGGTCCTCTGCAAGCAACTATGTGCTTTTAACCACTGAGCTATCTCTCCAGCACCTCCACCTTATTTTTTTTTTGAGACAGAGTCTCCCACTGAGCCTGGAGCTCACTGACTTAACTAGGCTGGCTGGCCAGCCAGCTCCAGTGATCTGCTGGTCTCTACGTCCCTAGCAATGTGATTACGAGTGAGTGCAATCATGCCCAGAACTTTTATGTGGGTGCTGAGGATCAAACTCGGGTCTTCACACTTACTTGGCAAGCACTTTATCAACTGACCCAGGCTCCAAAAGTCTTTAAAATCAGTCCTGGCTGACCTGCTAGGAATGAGACACACCTATTATCCTAATTCCTATGGAGAGAGGAAGAGGAGGAAGAAGGGTGCTGGCACAAAGCCACTTCTGCGGAGACGTCCAGGCTCTGTAAATGCTGTTGTGTCACCATCCAGTCTCCAGGGCCTGTGCCTAGCGAGGGTGACAGGAGGAGGTAACACAGCTACAGCTGGAGAGTTGTGCTTGGGCTGGACAATCTGTTATTTCATTTCTTTGTTTTTGAACAAGTGCCCAGAGGCAAGGGCCATGGCTGAAGAGTAAATTACTGAATAAATTCTTCTGCCAACAAGAGGCAAAGGCAAAGGCTGCCTGTTATGTTTTCATTTTTTTCCTTCTTTTTGAGGGGTACAAACGGGAGGAAACTGAAACTGGAAAGAATAATGGGGAAGGGAGGGTTGCCTGAGTACATCCTTGAGGTCACTTAAGGCATCTTTTGCTCTTCTAAAAGCTTTGAACTAGAATCTAAAACATTATAATTTGAGAGGATGATTTTTAATTTGTATTTTCAGAAAATTTACATAGTGACTGAAGCTCCATTCTTGAGATGTTTGTTTCTCTTATTCCATTTATATAAGTCCCCACATGGGCTCTTAAAAATAATTGACTATATAAAATATTTAGTGGTTCCTATTGCATGTGTTATTACGATTAAACATCCCCCCCAAAGGAAAAAATTATGTATGTGCAATTTTTTTGTGTTGAAGTTTCCTTTAGCTTAAACCTCAAAGCTCAAATGTCCAGAGGGAAGGAAAAAAAGCTTCTTTTCTTCTTTTGTTTTTTAAGACAGAGTCTCAGGCACCCCAGACTGGCCTCCAACTCCCTACATAGCTAAGAACAATCTTGAACTTCTGATCCTCCTGCCTCTACCTCCAGAGTGCTGTGATCACAGGCATGCACCACCATATCTGGTTTATGTGGCACTGGAGACAGAACTCAGTGCATGGTAGCACTGAGCATGCAAGCATTCTACCAAGTGGTGAGCTATATCCCCAGCTCTGAAAGAGTCTTTTCTTATTCTGCTGTGATGTGACTACAGCTCAGTAATAAATCAACTTTGACGCCTGTGGTGGTTAGAATGAGAATGTCCCTCATAGGCTCCAAGGATTTGGGCATTTTGTTGGTAGCACTGTTTTGGGAGGTCTTAGAAGGTGTGGCCATGTTGAAGGAAGCATGTTACTGGGGGGCTTAGAGAGTTCTTAAGCCTTGTGGGATCCCCACTGCTCTCTGCCTCCTGTGCCTGCTTAAAGATGCAAGTCTCTGCTTTCTGCTCATGCTCCAGCCACTTCCTGCCACCATGCCTCCCCACCATGATGCATTCTAAGCCCCATGGAATTGTAAACTCAAATAAATTTTTCCTTTTATAAGTTCCCTTGGTCATGGTGTTTTATCACAACAACAGAAAAGTAACTAAGACAACCCTATATGAAGAACACATTGCAAAAAAAGCTTCACGCTGAAATTTCATCCAGGTGCTGTTCATCTCACCTTCCAGTGTCACTGTGATATGTTAACATCACCTTCCACGGGGGGTAGGTGGGTTGAGGCACTCACATGCTTATAAAGTCACTGCCTGAATATACTCTGATACCTCCTTGTCTCCAAGTAACACAACTTGTCTCCAGACCCTGAGTCTCTTTAACATGGGTACACATGATCTCACCTTATCCCAGCAGGCGATTCTAAGAAACCCCGGACTAAGTGTGGCTGGTTTACAAGGAGATGACCAACAGCTGGCCTTAACTGCACACATCTTGGGGAGTGCCCTTCTCTCAATACTTTATTTATAATAAATTTAAAGTCATGGGCCAGGATGACACTATCTAAAACGACCTTTTTATCATGCTCTGACCTCAACCCTAGTCCTTCTGTCCTTCTGTCCTTCTTTCCTTCTTTCCTTCCTTCTTTCCTTCCTTCCTTCTTCCCTCCCTCCCTCCCTCCCTCCCTCCCTCCCTCCCTCCCTCCCTCCCTCCCTCCCTCCCTCCCTCCCTCCCTCCCTCCCTTCCTTCCTTCCTTCCTTCCTTCCTTCCTTCCTTCCTTCCTCTCTTTTGCTTACCCTTAAGATGGGCACAGAGACATTAGTTGTCAGAGGGTTTCAGGGAGGACATTTACATTTCAAGATAAATAAAAGAGATCCCACTACAAATGAGATGCAGGAAATGCTGCATTTTCAGTAGCTAGTTCATCCCAGAAGACAAACAGTTGGGACTTTATCAAAACTACTCTGATTCTTGACTTCTCTTGATATGCCAAGTTCTGTCCAAAGCACATATTATGGTTCATACTGTCAAGTGGACAGGATCAAGACCTACCTAAAAGACAAACTTCCGGGCATGCCTGTGAGGGAGTTGTTAGATTGAGTTATTTGAGGTGGGAAGATCCATCCTAAGTGTGGGTGGCACCATCCCATAGGCTATGATCCTAGACTTAATGAAAAGGATCAAGTGAGCTGAGCACCAGCAATCATCTCTGCTTCCTGAGTATGGATCAATGTAACCAGGTACCTACTGCTCCTGCTGCCATGCCTTCCAGACCATGGTAGACTGTACCCTTGAATGGTGAGCCAAAATAAACCCTTCCTCCCTCTAGTGGCTATAGTCAGATACTTTGTCATAGTAACAAGAAAAGTAACTAATAATGTTATAGTGATTCATTTTATATTCACAACACTTTAACAGGGAATAACACAGGGAGAGAGACTCAAACTTCCCAAGTCTACAGGCTAGGACGGGGCACTATTCAAAGACAGAACAGCAGGTTCCAACTTTCTTACACTACTTTTATATGTATCGACAGACTATACATGTATATGCATATTACATCCACACTTCACAATTCTGTGAACAACTTTTCCCATATGTATTTGGGACTCTACTCACTTTTTTTTTTTTTTCAAGAAAGAGTCTCATGTATCCCAGGCTAGCAGAGAGCTTTTTATGTAGCCAAGAATGCCCTTGAACTCTCGACCCTCCTGTGTTCACCTCTACAGTGCTGGGATTACGGGCACGTGCCATGCCCTTTTTATGTGGTGCTTGGGATGGAACCCAGGGCTTTACGCTAGGTAAACACTCTCCCGTGTGAGCTACACCCCAACTGCTCTCGCTTCTTTTAAAATATAATTAAAAAATTTGTACTAAGTCAAGTTGACCTTTCTTCCAATTGCATAACTCTTCATGGTCTGTTTTCTACTAGAAATTTTGAACACCTCTAAGAATGCTGCCCTTTCATAACACCCATCTCCAAGGTCACCTCCCATCCCCAAGCTAGCCTGGGCCCATTCCTCAGCCCTCACAGCCAGTTAGTCACCAGATCACGGGATGTAAACCTTTCAGGATCCATCAACCACATCCCTCTTCTTCATCGCTCACAGTTCAGGCTTCATCGATTTTTGCCAAGACTTCTGTAATAAACAAGTTTTGCTTTCCCCCAAATACAAATGCTTTTATTGCTTTTCCTGATTATAACAGAAATACACCCTTGGTGTGAAGTTTTTTTTAGCTAACAGAGAAAGATATAAAGAAGAAAGAAGTTACTTTTCATCCTACCACCTAGAAATATCCACTGTTAATGAGCTTTCTTCTCCCTAGGTATATGGATATTGTTTTTTATTTTTATTTTATGTGTATGAGTGTTACACCTGCACTGTTATGCAGTACATGCAGAGGATAGAAGAGGATGTTTGAATCCCCTGGAACTTGAGTTATGGATGGTTGCTAGCTGCCATGGGGGTCCGGGGTTCCAAACCTGGGTCCTCTGCAAGAGTAGCAAGTGCTCTTAACTGATGAGCCATCTCTCTGTCCCCTACCTTGTTTTTTGAGATAGGATCTTTGATTAGCCCTAGAGTTCACAAAGCAGTGTAGCCTGGCTGGCCAGTGAGTCCCAGGGATCCTCCTGTCTCCATCTCCCCAGCCCTGAGATTACAAGTGTACACCACCATGTCTGGCTTTTTTACATGGGTTCTGAGGATTGAACTCAGGTCCTTGTGCTCATGCAGCAAGCATTTTACCAACTGAGTCACTTTCCCAGCCCATAATCTGGACTTCAGATCTGGGCATGGATAGTGGCTATGTACTTCAAATTTAACAAGACTGCTTCTTTAAATGGTGGTGGTACTTGGTTTGTGAAAGGAGGCAGGGTGTAGGCTAGGGAAAGAGCAACGCCTAATAGAACTGCAATCATGAGTGCCTGAGCTGTCCACTGAGGCACACTGGAGTAAATTGTTCAAGTGGCAAAAAGCAGGATAGGAAGGAATGCACTCCTCAGATGAACATCCCTCCTGAAGGCTGACATTCCACAGGGAAGAACCTTAAGGCCACTCTGAACCCAAGGTCTGCAAAAGGCAACAGTCCTGCTTTCTAAATTAAAAGGCCAAAAAGGGAGTCTGCATTGCAAATAGCCCCTCTGCTGGTCAGGCCTTGGGTAAAGCAGTGACGGAAATGGGGAACCTTAGCTAAGGCTGACAGGTTTGCAGTTTGTAGGAAAGAAAAGTGGCTTACATCTAAGATGCCCATTACTGTGAGGTCAAAATTTTAATTCTTCAACTTCTTCTGATGATGAAATGGCTGTAAGCCCCAAGCCCTGGCAGAGACTGAGAGTGACAAAAATCAGTAACAACTGTGACCATCAGTATGACTTGAGCAACTCTTCACATCCTAGTGATAGAAATTCATCTGTATTCTTGAACTTGCATGTTTATCTCAAGACAGTGTTTCATGTAGCTCAGGCTGACCTCAAAATCACTCTGCAGTGGAAGATATCTTGAACCCATTGATCCTCCTGCCTTGACCTCTTGTGTGCTAGGACTATAGGCGTGTGCCACCACACCTGGCTTATGTGGTGCTGGGGATGGAACCCAGGGCTTCCTGTATGCTAGGCAGGCACTCTGTCAAGTAAGCCGCATGCCCAGTCCAAATAGGCACATTTCCAACCCTTCCCTGAATGGTTGAATGGTCTAAAAACTGAACGGATATTATCTTTTCATTTAAACTAATTTAATTTAATTCAGTCAATAAATAATGCCTAAACTTGCCAGGAAATAATAAGTTTCAGTAATGAACAAAACAGACAAAACCCCACACATTGTATAACTCAGATGATAGGGAAGGAAAAAGAAAAGAAGCAGGCAGAAGTGGGAGGTAAAGGGTGGCAGAAGGAAATGAGGGAGGAGGGGTGGGAGAAGAGCGGCACTTTTCAAAGGAGCTCAGGGTTAATTTCCATAAAGAGATATCTGAGTCTAAGACATGAGGAAAAGAGGGAGGTGTGAAAGTCAGGGAAGAATGTTCCTGAAAATGCTAACTACTGCAAAGGTCAGGGGTGGGGGAGGGTCAGGTCTGGTGCCATTAAACATCAGGGATGTTAGAGGGAAGAGGAAGAAGAGTAGTAAGGGGCGAGGCTGGACTCTACACAGTCAGGAGGTTGCTGGAATGCTAGGGCAGTCCACATGCAAGTCACTGCAGTCACTCAAGAAACAGAATAAATCTGTGTATGTGACTTTGCTTAGGGCTCTGAGGCAGAGGCGGCAGCAGGGAGCAGAGGCGTGCCTTGGCTTCAATGGTTACTGAAGCCTTCCCACAGAAAAACTGGGTCTCCGACGAAGCTTGCCTGACACCAGGAGGGGGACATTCCAGCACCATGCATTGCTACTTTCAACCATGGTCTCTGGGGTGCAGGGAGAATTCAACTAGATAAAAAAGATTTTTACTCAGGCCAATGTTTTCACAGAAGCCAGATGAAGTTGTGGAAGTGAGCATTGTGAGCTAATTCAAGCTATCTAAACATGGGCTAATAAATAGCGCAAGTCATCAATTTGGGGATTTTCTTAAGAGGTTCACTTCTCTATTTTACTCTTTTAAGTGGGTAGATATTCTTTTATTGTTTGCAGAGGTATAAAACACCTTATTTGAGACCAGGAAATAAGCAAATTAGAGAGAGAGAGAGAGAGTGAGAGATTGATTCCAGGAGTTTGAAACAAGGCTATTGTGGTAGACTAATGTCAGATGCTGAAGCAATACTCAGAATCTTAGACACACATACCATTAATTCTAAGAAACAACAAAACACCCCAAACATGGATTATGAAAAGCCCATTTAAATAGACTCTTGAGTAGCACTGGAAATATTGATAGTTTTCCAAGTCTGAGTAGAATCTTAAAAGGAAATGTGATCTATAAGGCCTGCTCAATGGGAGGGAATTCAGGTGTGGTACTATAAACATGATCAGACACATAGCAGGAGAGGTCACAGATCAGAGAAAAACCTACTTTTGTCACCTCCCTAGACCAATGTAATTTCTTCCTGTATGTCAAATTTAGGTATCGTTGTATTTACAGACAAGCGTACCTCTTACCACTCATCAAAAAAACTTCTTTTTTGCAAAAGATGGAGACAATTAGAGAATTCCACAACTGGTCAAAAACAGAGAACAAGTGCCAATGAGATACCCAGCCCTAAGTGACACATTTTCAATGGAACCTCTATACCTAAGGCTCAGGAAAAAGAGAGAAACAGAGGGCTGAAAGACTATGAATGCATCTCTCAGCTCTCACCAGTGAAGCTTTCTCAGTGTAACGGATGGTGAATAACCTGGAAAGCCACAACCGGCCAAAGAGCAGAGAATGAGAGGCTGCAGAGTGCGTGTCCCTAGTTAGGACACCTGTATCAAACCTCTGACACCCAGGTCTGAGGGACCAGGGTGGAAGAGGGGGCAGAATGACTGTTAAGAGCCAGGGGCAGTAGACGACCACAAAAAAAAAAGTTTTCCACGTGGCTGGCAACTTGCTCATATGAACTGCTACAGCAATGGCGATAGCATGCAGAAGATCTATGCAAACTCAAAGCAGACAAAAACCCAGCATAGAAGTGGGGAAATGGTCAGTAAGAAGCCCCAACCTTAGCTGAGGAAATACTGGCAACCGATGACTACTGGGAGCAGAGAGTTGATTTCCTTTAAGGGAGGGACAACATATACGTTGACAAAGCTTCAGTGCGTAGATACACATTGAGGATATTTAGGGACACAGGCGTGACTTGATAGGCCTTAAACACATAACAGAATGCATGAAATCTGGGGGGGGGGTATGAGGGAGTGTGGGTAGGAGAGAGGATCTAACTATGATTACGAGGTACTATATGAAATTCACAAAAATTTAATTAAAAACAGGAAATGTGATCTATTAAGTAGGAAAAAGATGATGAGTGGGGCTGAGGAGATGGCTCGGTGGATAAAGTGCTTACTGTACAAATGTGAGGAACAGAGTTCAGACCCCGGGAACCTATGTAAATGCTAAATGGAAGTGGCAGTCTGCATGTAATCCTAGTGTTTGGAGGCAGAGACAGCAGAGACCAGGAGGAAGTTGGTCAGCCAACTAGCTGTATGGGTGAGTGCTGGGTTCAACTGAGAGACCCTGCTCCAATGAATAAGGTGGAGAGGAACCAAGGAAGATGTCTGATGTTAACCTTGTATCTCTGCATGACCATGAACACATGTACACACCCACCTGTATGCACATATGAACACATACACACTCGCCAAATACATATACACATGCAAAATCAAACAAAAATGATGAGATACAAATTTTAGTATGTATAACTGAAAATACAAAATATAAATATATACATGTGAAGAAAAAAGAATGGTGATTGTTCTAGTGTCTGTTCTATTGCCATGATAAAATACCCCGAGCAAAAGCTACATAGTTCCAAGTTATAGTCAACAATCTGAGGACTCAGAGGCTAGTTGCATCACACCCACAGTTAAGGGTAGAGTGCACCCATGTTGCCTGCTTAAGGCGACCTTTCTTTATTCTTATACAGTTCAGCCCAGTGACTCAAACTAACCTGGAGGATGGGACATTGAACTGAAGGTTAGAAACACTCTGCTATGGAGTCAGAACTTGACTCCCCAGAGAGAGAGACAGGAAGATACCTCAGGCTCTGAAGGGAAGAGTTTTATTCAACCTGAGCTTTCAAGAGCTGGCTCTGGGTATAGTAGGAAGGCCTTATTGCCTAGTTTGGAGGCAAGATAGCATCTAGATAAAGGGTCAAGGCAGAAATCGGTGCCGAAAGAACAATACACTTACCAGAGCCTTAGAACAAACCATTACTCAGGACTGGGGAAATAGTTCAAAGAGTAAAGAGATTACTGCAGAGGCATGGAGACCTCAGTTCAATTCCCAGTACCCATGTAAAAAGAAAGCCAGATGTGTTGTCATGGCCCAGTAATCCCAGCACTGGAGAGGCAGAGACAGGTAGGCAGAGGCAGAGTCCTGGGGCTTCCTGACCAAGCCTAACCCAATTATCAAGCTCCAAGGGAATGAGAGTCCCTGTCTAAAAACTAAGGTGGAGATCAAATGAGGGAGATACCTGACATCAAATTCTGGCCTCACCATGTACATGCATACATGTGTATACAGAAACATACACAAACAAGGCCATCAGTAAGTAGAATAACCCAGCAGCCTCAATGTTGGTCACCCACCTCATCTGGAAACTGCTTTGGAAGGAGCCAAGCATAGACTATGCTGATATACTCTAAAATGTCCAACCACCAAGAGAATACACAGCGAGATTATTTTAGTGTGACCTCTGAGATTTGGAGCAAAACAATAAAAAAAAGCAAGGCTTTTAGACTTGGAGAAACTATACCAGTTGAGCAAGAAATTAGTCAAGGAACAGCAGGAGCTATTGATAAGGAATGTACCATGAATGTTTAACATATGAGTAAATATGCCGCTGGGTAATTTCATTTTACAGCAACAGAAGATGGTATACCTGTGTGTGTTTTTCTTTACGATGTGCTGGGCTCTCTGTAATGCACAAATGTCAAGACACTCCTATATCTCCTAAGTCAGCTGGCCTTGAAGACACAAGTCCACACCTACAAGTGCAACTCTACCTCTCGGATCTCTCTCTTTTTCATGGTGCACCCCGACAATATAAAACAATCGCAGTACACAAGAGTCTCAATACATTCTCAATACTGATGCATATTTATATGTTACTTACATAATGATTGCTGTCAGCTCTTAATTGAAACATAAACAAATTTGTCTCATTAAAAAAATAGGAACTGGGAACTGAAGAGATGACTCAGTCATTAAAAGCACTTACTGCTCTTGCACAGAATCTAGGTTTGGATCTGAACACCCCTATAGGGCAGCTCACAACTGGCTATAACTCCAGTTCCAATGGATCTGATGCCCCTTTTTGGCCTCTACAGGCACCTGTGTGCACAGAGTGCATATAAATTCAGGCAAGCAGAATATAAACACACAGAAAATTAGATCTTTAGTGGGGTGTGGTGGCACATGTCTTTAATCCCAGCCACTTGGGAGGCAGAGGCAGGCAGATCTCTGTGAGATGGAGGCCACCCTAGTCTACATAATGAGTTCCAGACCAGCTGGGGCTACAGGGAGATCCTGTCTCAAAAAGACAAAAAAAAGTGCGGGTGGTGGCGGTGGGTGTGGTGTGGAAATGTAGCTCAGTTGGCAGAATGTTGCCTAGAACGAAGAGTCCTGGGTTCAGTATCCAGAACCACATAAACCAGTGCTGAAGGTATGTACCTGTAATCCCAGCACTTGGGAGGTTGAGGCAGAAGGATCAAGAATTCAAGATCATCTTCAGTTACACAGTAAATTCAACTCCAGTTTAAGATACATGAGACCTTGTCTCAACAACAATAAAATATCAAAAGGAAACAAATGACAACTTTTGATATTTTTCTCCTTTTGTTCAAAGAAAGTCTTTAATTTCAAATATCCAGAATAGCTACTATTGCCCCAAGCCAGCTGGATTGTGACATGGGGTGGAAGGGACCCTCCTGGACCCTCTTGACAGGAGTGCATCCAAGTTCACTGAGGGGAGGGTCTGGATTGTGGGATGCTGACACCATTTTCTGTTTCAAAGTTCCAGACTCGACACATCTGAAGATGATGAATGTCTCAGCCTCACATCGCTTCATTTCCCAACTCATTTCCCTATTTCCTGTACTGAGGACAGCACCATCCTAGAGAATTCTCCATCAACCTGTTACTTGATGGATTCTGTAGCGGCTGATGATGACTGGATCTGCAGTCTCATTAAGGGTTTCGGGATACTCATTTTCTAATCCTTCATTCTGTCTGCATTTACCAGCTCTGATTTTCCCATGATTAACAATTTCTTACCATCATCATTTGATTATCTTCAAATATAATTTGTGCTAGAAAGGCAGGAAGATCAAAGCTGGACTTTTTCCCCTTTACTTTTTAGAGTAATGAGTTGGTGTCATAGCAACTTGCAAAGGGAATTGATTACATTTTCTCACTTGGTGCATCATTGTGGATTCATGGACCATTTTTTTTTCTTATATTTCTTTTTATAAAGACAGGGTCCTATTATCTCAGTCTGGCCTTGAACTTGCATCTATGTCCAAAGTGCTAGGATTACAGAAGCCACTACCATACCCAGTTTATGAGGTGCTGGGGATTAAAGCCAAGGCTTTGAATATGCCAAGCTAGTGTTCTACCAACTGAGCTGCAACCCCAGCTCCATTGACTACTTTTCATTTATTTGATTTCAATTCACTGGAGTCAGTCTTCTTTTGATGGTATTTTGGGATTCTATATCCTCCTGGCATTACCAATGTGGTCCTTCCTGGCTTTTTTGCCTTCTTGAATATTCCCTGCCTCACTTCTGCAACCTGTCATTAATCCTAAGGGGAGATTCTTTTTCATAGAAAAAAGTGTTGGCAGAAGTCTGGTCTGAAGGTCTGAAAGCTAGGATACTCATAGTTACTCATCAGTCTGGCTTTTCTTTAAGTTCTTTTCAAAGTACAGAACTAGGAAACATTCCGTGTGTGTGTGTGTGTGTGTGTGTGTGTGTGTGTGTGTGTGTGTGTGTGTGTGTGCCTATTTACTGAGGCTAGAAGACAACCTCACATATCATGCCTCAGGTGCCATCCACCTTTTCTTATTGTGGCAGGATGTCTTTGTTGACCTCAAGTTCACCAGGTTAGCTAGGCTGACTAGCCGGGGAGCACCAGGGATCCACCAGCACTGGGATTACAGGCATGCATTAACATGCTTAGCTTTTTACATGGATTCTGGGGATCAAATTCAGGTCCTCGTGCTTTCATGACACTTTACCAAGTGAGTCATCTCCCTTTAGCCCAATATATCATTTTTAAAGGAAAAAAATGAGTCTGCTAATATTTCCTACTCAAACTGAAGCTGACCTGAAGTCTTCAATTCTGTACATAGTACTTTCTTGTGTGGGGATATCCTGACTCCTACACTTTCCTATAACAATCTCAAATAACCATGTAAACATTTTCTACTACACTGCTTGCTTTTGGTGTTAGAGGTGCTTGGTAATGCTTTGTTATATGGGTTCTTTTCTTAAAAGGCAGTCAAATGTATTAAATTTAACCATGATTTTTGCTGAATCCAGAAACCATATCCCTCTCCTAGTCGAGAAAATACTCTATGCTTCTGGCCTTTGTTATATTTGAAACAGTTAAATTCTTTCAGTTCAAGAAACTCATACTCATGAAATCTTCCATCCATAGAAAATGAAGCAGATTTGCAGGGCACTGGATTCTACCATCCCACAAGAGAGAACAAGAAGCTGAAGCGTCTCTTGTTTTGGGCTGGGCACAGGGCTGCTGACATGTCTTGGAGGAAGCACGGAAGCCAGGGTTTCATCTCACTTATCGCAACACAGGTCACTTAGTCTGTTGGCTGGCACTTCTTCCCAGCCTCAAAGTTTCCTAATAAAGTCAAATCTTAGGCAGACTCTCATAATGCCTCACCACACTGACAGCCATCTGCTACCTGGTATGCCAAATATTAGTTTGTTCCTTGAATTGTGCCCCAGGGACAGGTGGCTATAGCAGGACAATACAGTTCCAGGAACAATAATGTTTATAATGTACACGACATACTGTTCTCAAACTCTGATCTCAAAAGAACATTTAAATAGGAATTCCTTGTGTATGTGTGTGTGTTCATTTGTGTTGTGTTCATATGTAATATATGTACACTCATGTGGAGGTCAGAGGATAGCGTCTGGTGTTGTTACTTTAGCATTTCTTTTTCTTTTTCTTTCTTTATTTTGGGTATGGTCACTCATTGACCTGGAACTCACATAGTAGCTATGCTGCTGGCCAGAAAGCCTTAGGACTCCACTTGTCTCCTCCTTCCCAATCCTGGGGTTACAAAGGCACTTACCCCACCATGCCAGGCTTTTGTGTGGGTTCTAGAGATCTAACATGGGTCTTCATAAGCACTTTCTGACAGAGACATCTCCCCAGTCAATAAATATGAATAGATCTTTAAAGTCACCACCCTTGCCAGCTGTATATCCTTCTTAATTCTTCTTTCTCAAACCCAATACCCAAGGATTAGTCTCAATGGGTTCACTAGGACATTCAGAGCACCTGAGCAAAGGACCATCTCTGGTGGCTGCATATGAAGCAGAGGGCAGCCGCACTGTGGGCATCTCTTGGGTCTTAATTCAACTAAGCAAATGGACTGACATCTTAGAAAGTCATTCCAACATGGAAATGTATAGATTAAAATCATACTGATAATTTCGGGAAATGGGAGTGCTCTACTCTGAGCATTCAAGTGAACAGCTTCACTCATGTGGCCCTTTATTTCCAGAACAGAACCTTGTCCTCCTCACAATGAGGGTTAGACTAAAACCATAAATTTACTTTTGGCACAAACGTCAAATTTGGTACTTGGTTTCATAGTCCTTGGCTAATTGGAAATAAAGTAAGTGGCAGGTAAACGCAGGACAACAGTAAGGGGTGGAGATGGCAAGGAAAGACCATGGAAAGTCTTAGAGCCTAGCAGTAAAGCCGGCAAGTGCATCAGCCAGCATGGGGTCTGTAAGGTCCAGCATATTACTGTGGTGTACTGTTGAGCTCACTGAGAAGTTGGTTCTGGCAGAATGGAAGATGCCCCCTCATTTCAGACCCAAGCACGTCTGTCTCAAGTATCCTGCAAGGCCACTTGTCTGTGGATAGGCTGACCCTCTGACTCCGGGACAGGAAGAAAGGAAAACAGCAAAACAACCCAAGAATGAAAAACATTGTGCCCTTGACTACAGCTAAAGAAACCCTTTCTAATCAAGGTGACTGCTGTTGTTCTCATGGTGTAAATATGCCTGAGGAAGAAAGTGGAAGCCAGAAGCTCACTGATGGAGCGAGTACTGATGGGGACCTACAGCTCAGCTGCACCACCCTGAGTCAATTTCTGAAGTCCCAACTTGACTTTTGTTTGCTCTCTCTATCAGGCTACTCCAGTCCCTGCTAGATGCTGTAGGTGCCTGATTTGATGATGTGTGTATATATATATATATATACATATATATATATATACACACACACACACATATATACACATATATATATGTATATGTATATATGCATGCTTCTATCTGCTACTATTTGTTCTTTTACTTATTTGCTACATGCTTAATAAACTCAAAATACGGTTACCACAGATCATTCTCTGGACTACAGAAAAAGTCCTCACAGCACTCCACACTACCAACATCACCAAGTCAGCAAGAGGAGATAAAATATCATTCTGAGTCCAGAAATTAAGTAGGGAACTGAGTTTAAAATGATACCAATTTAGAAAATGATATATTATTTCCTTTCTTTTGCGTGTGTATTTGTGTATGGTGTGCCTGTGTGTTTGTGTGTGGGGGGGTCTATGTGTATGTGCTATGCATGTGGAGGCAAGATGCAGACATCGGGCATCTTCCTTGATCACTCCCCACATTATATATTGAAGCATAGTCTCTCACTTGAACTCAGAGCTCAACGATTTGGGTAGTATAGTAGTTTGCTCTGGGGAACCCCCTCTTTCCTCCTCCTGAGGGCTGGGATTTCAGACAAACTACCATTCTTACTGGTATTTGTGTGGGTCCTGGAGATCCAAACGCTGGTCCTCACAATAAGTGCTTTATCTGCTGAGCAATATCTCCCCAGCTGTCTCTCCCTTTAATCTTTTCAAAGCTTGATGGTCAAATAATTAAGATTTAACTGTGTGGAAAGTGGACTGACATGGAAGACCTCACTCTTTACTACTGATGCAGTGGCCCTTCAAAAGCATGGGTGCGGTGAGTACACACTCTGCTTGCCCACTCAAAGATAATCTGCAGACCGTTCCCATGTGACTTTTACTGATAATTTTTATTGAACACTTTTCTCCAAGACATTTCTAAGGCTCTTCACAAAATGCTCACATGGACTTTCAGTTCCAATTAAAGGAAAAATACAATTATTCCCAGGAGAAAGGTTCATCAGCACGTATTTTTTCGGCTAAGGGTCTTGAGACTCACGACCCTAAATAGATTGCTGTTCAATTAACTTTCCCATCCATCTTTGGTGACTTTCTGGAAGGCAGAAGCAACATGAATACTCACGGAACATGGTGTAAAACTGCTGAGGGTTCAGATTCCATTTTCCCCAGGGAGTCTTGTGGCCTTTATATTGTGCGTAAGTCGCATGATTGAACTCAGGTTCTGTTCCAAAGGAATCCAGGACGCGGAGCATACACCTGGAAGGGAAGCACCACGTGTCAAATTCTAACCTTGACCCACAGTTCAAGAGGGAAAAACAAATACTTGAAAATGAAATTGCCACTGGAAAAAGCTTACATTTTATTTCCTTATTTGTTTTTATTTTTGCAGTACTAGGTAAAACCAGCTCCTCCTGCAGGCTAGCAAAACACTCAACCTCTGAGCTCCATCCCTGGCCCAGGAGGTTTTGGAATAACATGCATACCAAACATCTACACCTGCGACCTAAGAGCTCAGGCATCACCTAGTAGCAGAACTGGCTGATGACTGATCACGGAGAGAGGCTCAAATACCACTGAAATAAACTTCCACAAATGGAAGGACTGGGGTCTGCACTATTCACTGCTACAGTCAGAGCATCTGTGTTAGGTTGGGCACACAGTAGGTACCTAATCAATAACTACGATAGAACCAAAGAACAATTATCTCTACAGATCTTGTTTTGTTTAAAGCACAGAGCACACATTAGCTCTTTCAGTCTCTGTTTAACATTTGCACCAATTAACTAGATCATTTGATTTTAGGTAAAGTTTGTGCTATAGTTAGAAGCATGGGCCAAGGGGCTAGAAAGATGGTTCTGCTGTTAAGTGCTTGGTGCTTGTCTTAGTTACTTTTCTGTTGCTTTGATAAAGCACTGTCACCAAGGGAACTTAAAAACTGTAAGAGTTTATTTAGCTTGTAGTTCCAAAGGGACAAGAATCATGGTGAGGAGGTAGGGCAGCAGAGGTGGCTGGAACAGGAGCAGAAATTAAGAGCTCACATCTTCAAGCAAGCACAGCCAAGTCACAACCACCTGCAACTCTAGCTCCAGGAAATCTGATGCCTGGTTTCTGCAGGAATCTGGATGCACATGTGCAAACTTAATCTTCATTGACATGTTGATGGTATTTGGAGGTAGAGGTTGGGGGATGTAAATTAGGTCTAGAAGAGATCTTGCAGGAGGGGCCCCATGATAGCTTGGTGACCTTACAGAAGAAAATGGCAGACTGGAGAGAGAATTTGCTGTCACACAGCAGGACTTGGCCCTCACTAGATGTGAACAGCTCCATCTGACTTTCAGCCCCCAGAACTGAGAGAAATAAATTCCATTTGACTATAAATGACTTGGGCCCAGGTAATCTGTTGTAGCAACACAAAATGAACTATGCTTTAAATCTCATTTAATAGATAGGAGTGACTTTTAATGTCTCTAATAATAATATAAATTGATTGCCAGATCACCTAAAACTTGAAGCAGTGCATAGATGTTTTCATACTGCTATTCCATGGAGCCAGGTCTGGTCTAGCAGTTATTGTTATGTAGCTGTGAGCTAAAAATTGTCTTTATATTCTTTTTCTGTGTCTATGTATATGTTCATGTGTGTGCATGTGTGGAAAGGTAGAAATGCATGTGATATATGCATGTGGAGGTCAGAGATAGGTCCTGGCTATTATTCTTCAGGTGCCATCCACCTTGTTGTCTTTGAGACAGTGTCTCTTGCTGGCCTGTAATTTGCCACCTAGGCTTAGGCTGGCTGGTCAGGAAGTCCCAGAAGTGGTCCTGTTTTTACCACCCCAATGCTCTGATTACAAGTATGCATTGCTATACTTGTCATGTGGGTTCTGTAGAAAGAATTCTGGTCCTCAAGCACTTTATTAACAGAGCAATTTCCCCAGACAAGTTTGTATTTCAAATTATAAAAACAAACAAACAAAACAAAACAAAAACATTAAGACAGATAAAAATTCCATGAAATTCCTATTTCCACACTGGAAAATAAAGTTTTATTGGAACCCAACCACCCCCTGCTGTTGACATTCTGTGGCTCTGTCTTCTGGCTGTAGAAGCAGAGCAGAGAAGTTGTAGCAGAGGATGGATGCAAGGCGGCAAAGACCATGCCGTTCACCAGCTGGCTCTTTACAAAGAAAGCACTCTGATCACAGGTGGAAAGGACACAAACACGACCACAAGGAAGGAATTAGAGAATCAGTACTACTGATCCGGGCTGCACAGATTTTGCTGATAATTTTCAAAACATGCATGTAAACTACTCTTGTGGTTGGCCAATAAAATCAGTTTGATTTTCTGTTGTCATCTATCAGTATACTTCTCAGCAGTTTTCACTTGACCAATAAACACAAATTAAATAAAAATGAAAGCTCACCTTTTAGGGCAAGATGGGGTAGTCACTTTTAAGGACCTGACCCCCTTCCCCCTTCTTTTTCTCAATCAGGAAGCTATTCTTCCAAATAGCTTCAATGAAAGATTCTTAAAAACATAACCAAGTCCAAACAGGAGATTGCATTTTCCAGGATGTACAATTGTGAACTGAAATTTCTGTGTGCTGATCTCCTCACCACCATTTGTCCAGACAAAAAAGAGATAAAAAGGAGGAGGACAGGTCAGGACCACAGTGTGAAATGCTAGTCACTAGAACAACTTCCTTGTTTGGATCTGTAAGTGGCTTTCACTGGGTATGTGTTTGGCACAGGTTCTTTCACTTATTTAGTGTGTGTGTGTTTTCTCATGTGGGTGTATGTGTGTGGGTATGTGTGCATATGTGTGTGCATGCATGTAGAGACTAGAGGTCAACTCCTTCCTCAGGAGACATGTACTCTGGAGGTGGAGGCAAGAGGAACAGAAGTTCAAGGTTCTTCTTGGCTCCATCTGTTGGGGAACTGTACTGTGTTGTTAATATTTATGTTACTGCTCTAATGCCCTCTGCATGTCTAAACCATCAGGAGTCTTTTAATGATTTCAGCATGTATTTTCCCTGGTGCCCAAGGCAGCTGGCCTTCCTCTAACAGGGACCTTTAGTAGCAATGCCAAATAACTTCTGGAATATTCCTGTTGCTCTCAGCCATACTGCAATGAGAGGGATGCTCAGAAGTGCCCTTCCAGAACCTACTTTCCAGCTTGGAGATTGACAGAAAACATAGCATGCCTTAGAGCATTTGTGTCTTATGTTCTTGTATATCCTCAATGCTGGACAAAGGCCTCCTATGAAGCAAAAGGGTCACGAGCTCTGCAGTACATAGACTATTTGTGGCATGCCAGCATTAATTACGAGTTTAATTGACTTCTTAGGTCCTTACGTGAGCTGGACAGAATTTACAAGTATTTTTGCAAGGTCAACAGACCTAAAGGGCCTGTTGCTAATTGAAGGTCAGATGATACCACAATATGAAATGAGTTCCCACCAAATGTCATGAAGCAAGATGAACACACTACGACAGATTCTTTGTCTTCATGTGGTGTGTGTGCACGTGCGTATGTTTATATCTCCTTTCGTATAGATGTACATTCAGACTAGAGTTTGACATCAGGTCTCTTCCTCAGTAGCTTTCCACCTTAATTTTCGAGATAGGGTCTCTCGCTGAACTTAGAGCTCATCTATTTAGCTAGAGTGGTTGGCCCAAGAGTTCCAGGGATTCTCCTGGCTCTGCTTCCCCATGCTGGGATTACAAATGTATATTATCATGTCTGGCTTTTTATGTGGGTCCAGGGAACTAAACTCAGGTCCTCAGGTTTGAACAGCAAACACTTTATCAACCGAGTCATCTCATCAGTGCCCCTCCACCCTTTTAGTTTTTAGTCTCATAAGGCCTAGACTAGTCTTAAATTCCCTATGTACTCAATGGTGACCTTGAACTTGTGATCCTTGGGCTTCTTCCTGAGTGCTGGGGCTATAGGCTTGTATCACCATACTTGGTTTATTCAGTACTAGGGATTGAATCAAAGGCTTAGGGTAAGATAGGCAAGCATTCTACCAATGGAGCTATATTCAAAGATGCCACTTTTCATATTTACAGGGAAAGCACTAGGCAGGGAAAATTCTAGGAAACCTGCATGACATTTGATGGAACTGGAATTTTGTCATGAAACAAAGACTCAGGGCTAATGTACGATGAGATCTCCTGCTGGTTACTGCTAATTCAGACCACTTGCCAAAGAAAGGCAGATAAACGCTGTACTCTTCCATAAACCCCTGAGACGGTGCCTTTTCATCAAGCAAGAATCAAATACCAATCAACAGTGACCATTTTAATGACAACATTGCAATTCTTAATTGACAAATCGCCACTGCTGAGAACATTTCTCCATAGAGACAGCTCTTCTTAATGACAAGGACATGAGAGTCCAGGGAGGCCTGAATTGTCCGGTTTTCTCTACACACTTTCCAGATGTCTACCATTCACAAAATGCCAGAAAGTAACAATCCTGCCTTTCTTTCCTTAAGCCTACAGCCTACAGCTTAAAGAAAAAAATCTGTGTTCATGATATGGCTTATTAACCAAGAAGAAAGATGGTTATTTCCATACAAATGATAAAAAGATGTGATGGCTTGTGATTCATGAAGACTTTATGGAGAAAAGAATTAAACTAAGAAACAGGAAAAATATGATGTTAAAGACAGACAGAGTGAAGTACTGAGGCCGAGGGTTGGTAAAGTGGGCACAGAAAATAAAGTGCATTTAGTATGCTTGTAAACCCAGCGCTAGGGAAGTGGACAGGTGGGTCCCTGAGGCTGCTGACCAGCCAGTCTAGACTAATGGGCTAGCTCCAGGCTAGTGAGAGATTCTATCTCAAAAATATGGTAGATGAAATTCCTAAGGAATGATACCCAGGTTACACACGCATGCACACACACAGAAGAAAAAGATATACAGAAAAGACAAAACACTATCATGGCCCAAGCTGAGAGTTTAATTTTGCCCTTTTGGGGGTGGGGTGGGGATGGTCTCCAGGTGGCCTGGAACTTGCTATGTAGACCAGGCTGTCCTTGATCTCACATAGATCCATCTGTCTCTCACTCCTGAGTGCTGGGATGTGCTACTATGCCTGGCTAATCTTGTCTTTAAAAAAAAAGAGGTGATATCTGAAGGAAAGGAAAAAACAGATAAGAACAACTGTTAATATAGCACAAACAACACAGCCATCTAACACAGTCAACAAAGTCAGTCAACACAGTCAACACAGTCAGCAGTCAGTCAATACAATAAACAAAGTCAGTCAAAACATTCAGTACAGTCAACATAGTCAGTCCACACAGTCAGTCAATACAACCAACACAGTCAAAACAACACAGTCAACATAGTCAACACAACATAGTCAATACATTCAGGACAGTCAACATTGTCATTCAACACAGTGAACATTGTCAGTCAACAAAGTCAGCACAATCAACACAGTCAGTTAAACAGTCAGCAGAGTCAGTAGAGCCAACTCAGTCAACATAGTCAACAATGTCAACATGGCCAACACAGACTCTAGCCCATCAATCCCTTTGCTATGAATATTTCATTGCTCAATGAGAAAATCATTGTTTCCAGGAAGGAATTTTTCAAGGAAATTTTACAGACAATGACTATCACTCCCACTTTGAGTTTTAAAGAAAATTCTTAATTAATATGTTCACTTCCCATTTCTTTCTGATTTGTAAAGGATGTCCAATCTGATATAACCTTAAGAATTAAAAATTAAGAATATTACCTAACTTGAAAAAGAAAGACCTATATTAGGTTGTTCAAATTCAATTAGTGGTTAAGAGGAACATGTCAACTTATTGGATTTAGAGACATTCCTAGAAGAGTGGTAAAGCATCCCAATAGATATGTCTGTGACGGTATTGTCAGGGGGGATAAAATAAATGGTAGACCCACCCTGATTGTGGGTAGGAGCATCCCATGGGATGGGGTTCCAGATGAAACAAGAAGAAGGAAAAATCCTGCATCTCAGTCATATTCTTTCTCTCCTTCCTGGCTGACATTATGTAAACTCTGTTATATCCTCTCTGCATGAAACTGAAACCCCTGAAACCATGAGCCCAAATAAAACTTTCCTCCCACAGGTTATTATGTTCAGATATTTGGCCATAGGACATAAAACTAACATAGAAGACCACATCAAAACAATACTTCTACTCATTAGTCACAATAAAGAAACAAATGAAGAAGAGGTTGGAATGTGGTTCATTTGGTAGAGGGCTTGCCTACAAAGTATGAAGTCCTGAGTTTCACCTCATCCCCTGCACTGCATGAAATTGTTTGTGATGGCTCATGGGCCAGCTAGCCTGAAGTAAGCTACAAGGCTGCAGAAAGAGGAGAGACCCTGGCTCATCAAGGTACAAGGTCAGAACCAACTCCCAAAAGCTGTGTTCTGGTCTTCACATGTGTGCTGCGGTATGCACACATCTGCACTCCGACAAACATGCATTGCATACATATATACATAATAAATGAATTAGAAAAATTATTTGATTAAATGCATGAGGTTCACAAAGGCATACAGAGAGAACAATGTTAGGTACTTGAGAAAGTAAATGGGGAGGCGACTGTTTTCAAAACATCAAAGAAATAATGAATAGCCTTAGGAAGCAGTCATTGTGAAGGACCTGAATTTCCATTAGGAATGAAATTTCCATACAGTTCAAAAGATAATATTTAATCATCTTTTTATTTTTTTAACTGCTATCATGCAATTTTTGTTAAGAGGAAAATGGTCATAAAAATTTAAGCAAGAAGAACAAGTAAAACTTACTGGTAATGAACCCAGGATGGTCCCAGAGTTTTCTTGAACTGAGCAAGTCCCACTATATCAATATAAATGAGCTCAACAATTCTGTCTCCTACAGTCGGACAGCCAGACCGGTTCCCCACAACCTTCTTCATAATCCTGGAGAACAGGCAGGAGGGGAAGAAAAGAAAACAGATCATTAACTTCATAGTACTAAATCAGGTTAATTTAAGAGGCTAGTAGTCATCCCTTAAGTCCTTATTAGAGACAACCAACTTGCCCTTCCAAGCCTGTCTCAACTCTTCCCAACCACAGGTTGACCCAGAGCTCCCAATATGATTTGGAGAAAGCATGTATAAACATGGTCCATGAAGTCCTGAAGATGTAAATCCAACCTATGTCCATGGTGGAGTCACTACAAGACAGCCAACTTGCTTCTCCCCTCTGAATCTTTCTTTCCACCATCCTCTAGAAAAAATAAAAAATGAACACTGTTGTGAAGCTATTTCCTCTAAACTGAAAGATTCCCTTCTGGAGAGGGGCCCCTTGCAACTTAGGAAATCAAATGTACAAGTCTCAGGACATAAACAAAACTCAAGTCTTAGGAAGTTACCGAGACTTAGAAGAGTCACAAGGCCTCCATCCCCAAGGCTAAAGAGAGAAGACTATCTGACCAGTAAAGCTGCCTGGACATCATGCAGGGCGCCCAGGAGACACAGCTTTCATGAGTTGCTACTCATGTTAGGTGGGCTTTTTGGCGATGCAGCTGCCTTTGAGCCATCCTTCCTCCTGTAAATACAGGCCTTGGTAGAATCATTTCTTTGGCCTTTCATTGGTGCACTATCTAGGCTAGATACTGCCGCTTCTCTGGGCTTTGGATAAAGGCAGGCTTAGTAGAACCAATTTCTTCCAAAGAACTGAAAGCCTTCTCCATGAAAGGTTAGACAACAAAGGCTTTTGTCTTTGTGTATTCTCTGTCCCAATCATTCAACTTTGCCAAGGTAGGATGGAGGCAGTCATAAGTATGTAACAGTCGGAGTTGCTCTGTTCCCAGAAACTACTGACAAAACAGGAAGAGATCTGGGTTTGGTCCTCTGACCCATACAGTTTGCTGACCCTTGGGTCCACGTAACATTTACTGGCTCTTGATCTTGCCTGAACAGTTGAATTACCTGCAGGCATCACAAAACAGTCATGCTGTGACCTATATCCAAATGTTGCCAATCACTCTGAGTATGGTCTGTTGGAATTTGAAGGAGATCCCAAAACCCCTGAGAAATGAAAATGAAAAGATCCTCAAGTGATTCTAGTAAGCAGGCAACATTTGGGGACCATTGGTCTGTGCTGCTTCTGTAATTCTCTTCTTTGTAAATAAAGTGTATCTAGGGGCTAAGGATGTGCTCAGTGGGTAGAATGCTTGCCTAGCATGCATAAAGCTCTGAGTTTAATCCTCACACTATATAAACTGGGTTTAATGGTGCATTCCTGTCACCCCAGAACTTGGAGGAGGTACATCCTCAGCTACACAGGGCTATGTCGATTTATATCTTTAGAGTTTGAGACTAGGCAGGACTACATGCATCAAAAAACCAAGCAATAACATAACCCAAAAACCAAAACAAACACATTGAGCCTTCATCCCAAAGTGCACGAAGATCACTACTGATTTGTCATTGACCATCATGCCAGTCTCCACAGGGTATATCCCTAAGATACCTTCCCCAACTTCCCAGGCTGTTCCTATGCTTGCTACTTCATGGTCCTCTCTGTGCGTCCACCTACTCCCTGACTTGGTTCTGCATTCTTTCTTTCATCCCTTCAGTAGCCAGAGTGTACTGGGAGCTATGTAAAAGCTAAGAATACAGTGCTGGGAAGACGCAGCTTCCGGCACCCCTATGCTGACACTAGCATCCAAGCCCTAACTAGCACTAATAGAACTGTACTTAGTATAATTATTATTTAATGCATTCGTTGTAATTATTGAAAGACTGGCATCTGTATAACTGCACGCTGGTCATCTCTGCAGGCCCCATACTGAATCCCAGCCCACGGATGGCAGACAGAGCGACTGCAAAGTGCATGACTTTATTGGTCCTGTACCCCATGGATTTTAATGCAAGGAGGAAGAAGGCAACAAGGGGCAGCCTGGTAAAGGAGCGGGAGTGCTGATTAGGACTCAGAGGACCTCAAGTCCATGTAGCTCTGAAGGAGAAAAGTAAGACTGGGGGTAAGAGGGTGCATGGGACTCAGATACAAGACTTAAATCTAGGAACTGCTCCATTCTAGCCCTGAGACCTCAGATAGCTCAGGTTTACCTTGAAGCCCAGCTTCTTCATATCTAAAACACAGATAGCAATGGCATCTACTGCCAGGTGCTAAGGCTTAAATGTAATGTATGTGCGAGGGTAAGATGACTCATCAGGTTAAAGGACTTGCTGTGCAGGCCTAATACCCTGAGTACAATTCCTGGAACTACAGTGGAAAGAGAAAACTGACTCTCAAAAGGTAGCCTTTGACCTAAACATACACACACATGTTGGCATGTAGACACCTTCACTATCACACACATATCAATAATAAATACAATAAAAGGTTTAAAATGTAAAGTTCTTAATATCTAGTGCACGTGAAGGGGACCAGTGTTAGCTGTTAACGGCCACTCTGACTGCTGGGATGTAGCTCTCCTGGTAGAGTGCCTCTGCAGCACGGGTGAAGCTCTGGATTACGTTCCCAGAACTATATAAACCTGGTGTAGTGGCACACACCCGTGATCCCAGTGCTGGGAGGTAGAGACAGAAGGATCAGAAATTCAAGGTCATCCTCAATTATATAGAGCAAGTTGGAGGCCAGTTTGGGCTATGTGAGACCCTGTCTCAAAATGGAAAAAAAATCCCAACAATATTACAGGCATAGCTCTTGAGATTACTGCTGTAAGCAAACCTTTATCATGGATCAGATCCTTGGAAATCATTGACAAATCGTCCTGACATTACCTTAGGACATCACTGCTTTCATCTCAATATATAATATCTTTACTATCTCTAAAATGCTCTAGCAAGGTCTAGAATTGCAAAACAACAACTTGCAAGCTGGGTTAGAAGTCTCTAGAGGCAGTTATCTGGGGACATTGGGGACCCAAGTGCCTCTGTTTGGCTGGCTGTGTTAACTGAAAAGGGACTGAGAAGGGGAAGGAACTGGATGCAAATCTCAGTGGGACAGAAAACCCAGGAAGAGTGAACAGACTGAGTTGGAAGTTAGCTAATTGGAAAAGGATTGGATTGGGGCTTTCAGGAAATCCATTTTACTCAAATTAAATTATAAACAGGAACCTTCCCTGTTTTAAGATTCAGAAAGGCTTTTTATGTTAAATGAGGAGTTGTATGAATTTCAGCAAGAGACAGGGAATTAAGCAAGGCAATAATGTCTTGTGCTGCAGATGTTGGAAACACCTGGAATAGGAACGAATAAATGCCTTAGTTTGAGTTTTCTGGCATTCATTTATGAGGCCCTGAGGGCCTGCAGTGCCAATGAAAACACATTACCCTTTTCACAGTGTATGTATTTAGCTCTTGAAAATAATCTTCTTATCTCCTTTTTAGCGAATTATCACTCATTTTCCTCCACAAGAAATTGTATACTAATAGAGAGGCTTTAGGAGTTTACTATTTCTTTTTGTATTCTGATTTTCAAATTGAAAAGTAATCTCCTTACTCCTTGAGCTCAGCCAGTGAAGCTGAGATCCGTATGTCATGGCCCAGTAGGTACAGAGATGTAATTAAATCACTCCACTGAACTAGTTCACCCAGAGGGCCACCGCTGAATGCTGTCTCGGCGATCTTGAAGCCAGATTCCTTAGTCAGGAGCCCCAGGTGAACCAGGACCTGGAAGACAAAGAGAAAACACATACTGACTTCTGGAGCCAAGTTCAAAGTCCACATTGAGGAAGACCAATCCATGTGGCATCCCAGTGAAATCACAGTAGGGGTAATCCATTTTTCTAGAAGAGACAAAACAAAGAGATAACTTGCCCTCTGTTTTAGATAAATAATGAAACCATTCACTGAGTGTGACTTATAAACAGACTGTCCTGCTTTTAAAAAATGAGACAGATGGCTGTCGAGGACTCAGCCAGTCAGTAAGGACTTGTTGCACAGTCACAGGATCCTGAGCTCAGATCCCTAGAACACATACAGAAGCTGGGAGTGGTAGGTGCGTGCTTGTAACCCTTGCACAGGAGAACTGGAGATGGCCAGATGGGCTGGCCAGGGAGCCCCACGGACCTGCCTATCTGTCATTCTGCTCTCTTTAGTGTTGGGATTAAAAGCATGTGCCACCAGGCCTGGCTTTTTTATGTGTTCTAGGAATGGAATTCAAGTTCTCATGCTTATGCAGAAAGCCCTTTGCCGACTGAGCTATCTCCCCAGTCCACCACGTCTGTTGTTTAAGCATACTGCAATTTTGATCCATGAGGTTTGCCACACAGTTTTTAAATATAAAACCATGGCTATAAGAATATTTAATGTGTTTTAATGAACTGTAAGTGTTGCCATGACTATCCAACTGTCCTAGTTTGGCCAGGGGGAGGCTGTTGAACCTGGCACCTCATTCTCTGGCCAGAATCCTAGAAGCCTTTGATAGCTTTTCTGTTCTTGGGTATGACAAGATGTTCTAAGCTTATTGAGTATGATTTTTGTCTCAGATCTTAATGAGTCATTTCCCCAAGAACCACTCTTAGCATCTAGTACATTTAATGATCAAAATTCAGTGCTTGAGGGACTCAACTTAACTGCTATTTGTAGACTTTTCCAGGGATACTGGCTAGGAACTTTATTTTCCCTCAAAGATAAAATGAACCATGCATTCTTACTGGCACTGCCAATTCAAACTCAAGATCCTATTATCTTTACATAATATTATCCATCCTTCACCTGTTATTTCCTCTCTTCGATAATGAAAATTCCACTTCTCAAAGATGGTAACATAATTAATCATTTTCTATATTCCAGTATTCATAATGAATTCAGAATGAGAATATCAGCAAAATTGTTTTAAAATGTTTTCAAAGTTCTCTTTGTTCAATTTGCTGCCTTCTGCAGACGCTAAGAGCAATCTTTCGTGTGCCTGCTTATACCAGAACGGAGGGCCGCAGCTAGCTCAGCTGCTTCAGTTCCTGATGGTTTTAAGGTACGGCTTTTTTTTTAATGGGTGTATTGCTTACATGTGTAAGTGCACCCATGTCATGCAATACCCTCAGAGGTCACGTTGGATTTCCCCAGAAGCAGAGTTCTAGACGGTTGACAGTCGCCATGTGGGTGCTAAGAATTGAACCCAGGTCATCTGCGAGAGCAGCCAGTGTTCTTAACCACTGAGCCACCTCTCCATCTCCAGCTATAGCTTTTAAAAATTAAATATTTCACACTATGTACTGGTTCTGGTGTCAAATATGACACTGCGAGGTCTAGTTTCCATGCCTGTTGCATTCATTCCATTCCCTGCCTCTCTCCCTTGGGCATTTAATTCTTTTTCTGACTATGGAAGAATATTCATAATCTAATATTCACATTTTAATGAACATTGTTCAGAAGCATCAGGAATATTCACGTTGGCATGCAGCCATATTTACCAACAATTTCCTTTATTTTAAATTTTACGGTGTTTAACATTCAATTTGGGGAAAAAAAAGTAGGACCAAAAAGGTTTGTGTTGTTACTAGTTACTTTCTTGTTACTGTGACCAAGTTCCTGAGAAGAAGCAAGTTAAGGGGGAGGGGCTTGTTTGGGCTCACTGTTTGCCGTACACAGTCCATCACGGCAGGTAAGGTATAGTGGCAGGGGTTTGAGGTTGGCTAGCCACATTACGTCCATAGTTAGGAAGTGGGTTCAGGAAGTGGGACTGGGCAATCTAATCTCAGGGCCCATTCCAGTGACCCACTTCCTCTAGTAAGGGCAACCTCAGAAAGTTTCTACAACCTTCTCAAATAGCACTACTAGCTGTGCTCCAGGTGCTCAAACACATGAGCCTATGAGGGACATTTCATATTCAAACCATAAGAAAGACATATATTATCTATGCATAATATACGTGTCTATGCTCATGTAGTTATAAATTCCTTTACCCTTTAAGAATACAGCTATTCTCTACCTCATTTTTAACCTAAAGATACATCCTGAAGCTTATTCCATAGAACTACTTAGAAACATTTTTCATTTCTACAGCTTATCTTTAGCATCTGACCACATACTGCTCCATATACAACTCTATGACCCCAGGATGTTTGTGACTTTGTCTTACCAATGGATGGGATCTGAGCAAGGCTGCACTATCAAACTGTGACCTGGGGGAGGGGAGGTGTCTTAAAAAGTGTACTGTATTTTCTTTTCCAATGAGATAAAATGAGTCATACAAGGAATTCTAAATTCATTTTTTTCAGAATCTCATTTTTGAAATCAGAAGAGTTCCAAAGTCAAGCTGCTTAATGTATACCTGTTAGTATAAAGGCCTTGTTTTTGGTGTGGATGTGTGTTCCTGTGAGTGTGTGTGTGAGTGTGGAAGCCAGAGGGAAACCTTGGGTGTCATTCCTCAGTTGTCGTCCATCTTGTATTTTGTGTGTACATGGTGTATGTGCATGTGTGTGCAGGGGGTGCATGTGTGCATTCTTGCACAGAAGTCAGAGGAGAATCTTCAGTGCCTGTTCTGTCTCTCTCTGCCTTATTCCCTTGAGGCAGCATCTCTCACTGAACCTGGAGCAAAGCTGATCCTCTTGTCTTTCTTAGCTGAGGTTATAGGTACACATGCATGTGACCCACCTGGCTTTTTATGAGGGTTCTGGGGACCTGAACTCAGGTCCTTTTGCTTGTGTAGCAAACAATCTTATCTACTGAGCCATCTCCTTAACCCCCACCTTGTTTTTTTGAGCCAGGTCTCGAACTAACCTGGAGCTTATCAATTAGGCTAGGCTGCCAGCGGAGCCTCAGATCCATCTATCTTCGCCTTCACAGCTCTGGTATTACAAGCCCATAACACACACTCTGTGTTTTACATGGGTTCCAGGGATCAAACTTAGTTCCTCATGCTTGTACAGCAAGCACTTTACCAAATGACTGAGTCTTCTCCTAGTCTGGCCATAAAATGTTACCCATCAACTCTCTTGCACTCAAACTGACTCAAGTTTAATAAGACTCAGGTACAAAGGCAGAAGCACTAAGCAGAGAGAGCAGGCACAGAACTCATGGGCTGCCGAAACCCCAGGAGTGGACAAATAACTGAAGTGTGGACTTTTCATGGTGATTACAGCAAGAAATTCTCAGTAACTGGATTCTGATAAAGAAAAAGGGGAAAGTTTTCTTACAGCCCTAGAGACAATCAGGTTGTTCAAAGAAAAATCGGAGAGGCAGAAACTCTGCTTAGCTTCATCTGAGGAATTTGTGCTGGCCTATACTAAATGAACATCATTGTGTGACAGAAAACATAACTGAGTTGATCCACGCTGCCAGGGTGTCACTGACACATGACATCTCTCTTGGTCTTATTTCCAAGCAAAATCAACTCTTAAAGGAAAGCATCAGACAGATCTGAACCGAGGAACTCACTTTCTTCCGTTTCCTCTTTTCAAGGTTCTGTTTCTCCGCCAGAGACTTGATCGCTTGGATCCAGGCATCAGCCATTCGCCGGATGCGCAGTCTCATCCACCGGAACTCCTCGTGCTTTTTCATCATGCTGTAGAGACTGTCAAAATCTGTACGAATTTCTGCCTAGAAAAAACATAACAACAACAACAACAACAACAACAACAACAAAAAGAAATTCAGTACAACTAGCAGAAGATTAAAACATCAGGAAACAAAATTGTTTTCTTAATTGACATTTGAAAACTTGAAAGAGAGAGTCAATTAAATTCAGGGTTTCAAAAACGAATCTTGACTTTCTGCATGGCTCTTACTTAAGAGTACCCAGGGCTAGGGCCAGTGAGATAAATCAGTAGGTAAAAGCACTGGCTGCCCAGTCTGACAACCTGAGTTCAACCCTGGGACCCACAGGGTAGAATGAGAGAAGGGACTTCTGTAAGTGGTCCTCTGAATGCCCACACAATTGCTGTGGCACACATACGCATCCTCCCAGCCCTACACAAATAAATAAATGTAATGAAAAAAAAAAAAAAGAAAAGAAAACAAAGAGTATTTAGGACAGCAAAGGCCCCTGACTGCACATCTGCTACGAGGATGTCATTAGAAATTAAGAGATGGACAAAGTGCAGTCTCTGCAAAGCCTGAGCTATGCTGAAATGCAGTTTTCCTAATACATATACCTGATCTGATGCACCTTGAAATTCTCTGCACCAAAATTGATTTTCCTCTTGGATCTACTTGCTAATCAACTGACCACTTGGGAAAAGAACATCAGCTCTGAACCGGCCAGAGCCTCTTTTTGCTCAGGATCAAATGGGGGAAATAAATACTCATTTTCCAATTTTGTCCCAGTCCAAACCAACAAATTTTATGATTATCTAAGGGATTTCAAAACTAGGGATAGTATTTTTCTACAACAGCTGAATATAATTTAAAATTCAAACCAAATAATTTAGTTCAGGAAGAATATTTTTCCTAGTATTCTGGATACTGTAGCTAGCCACAGCCCCTGGCTGGAGCATGAGGGAAACAGGTTATTATCAGTTTATGTCACAACACATCTCAAGTGTACCAAATTAATCTCCCAGCAGCCTCCTCTGGTCAGTCTATTCATCTGTATCCCTCTTAGACCCAACAGTCTCCCAAGGTGCCCATGGTCTACAGGTTCGGTCAGCAAACTGTGGCTGTGACTATTGTGTCACAGTAAACTAGACTCTTGGGAGATAACAAATTGTGACAGCAAACTCCTGGCTGTCTGTAAGAATAAAGTTTTATTGGAACATTGCCATTCCCTTCGTTTATATACCATCCATGCCTGCTTTCTATGTTACAGTGGCAGAACTGATTAATTGAAAGAGAGATTGCACAGCTGACAAAGAGGAAAATACTATCTCGCTTATAAAATTTTTCATTTAGATTTGTTACGTATTTATTTAGAGTGTGTGTGTGTGTGTGTGTTTGTGTGCACAGGGAAGACAGAGGCCAGCTGTTTCCTTCTATCATGGGAATCTTAGGGATCAAACTCAGATCATTGGGTTTGGCAACAAGTGCCTTTACTTGCTGAGCCATCTTGTCAGCCCTTTTATTTTTGTTTATGATGGGGACTCATGTAACCCAAGATAGCTTTGAACTCCCTATGTAGCCAAGGATGATGTTGACGACTATTAATTTTCCTGTCTCTGTCTTCCAAGTGCTAGGATTACAGGCATGTACCACCATGTTCAAGGGTTTATGCAGTATTGCAGATTGAACACAGGACTTTGTACATATAGGTAAGTAATCTACCAACTGAGTTATGTCCCAGGGCCCTATCTGGCTTTTTTAAAGGAAGTATTTGCTTAGGGGAGGTTAACAGCCATTACTGCTCTTTGAGAGGACCCAGGGTTGGTTCCTTGCACCCACATGGTTCACAACCATTTATAACTCCAGTTCTGGGGGATTGAATACTCTCTGCTGGCATCCACAGGTCCCTGCATGCATGTGGTGCACAGAAACTCATAAAAGCACACATAAAAGCTATCGAGACAGTATTAAGAGGCCTCCACAGACCTTTTCTGTCTTTCTGATTTTGTCTTCAACCTAGCTTATCCAAGCCCCTGTGAACTTCTCCACCCAGTCATGTTCTACCATTCCACGGACCAATTTCTCAGAGAGACACTCTTCTCTCCTTACCTCACAGGACAGTGCTTATCCCTTCAGTGCACTGACTTCTCTGTGGAATCTACCCTGACCTCCACAGCTGAGACAGTTCTTCCTCATTAATCTCCCACAGCAGGCATTAAAAGCCTGGTGACAGGCATGGTCATTATTTATAGCCACTCCCTCCCCCCTCATTAGAACACCCAGGGCCTCCACATCTGCCACTGGGTCTCATTCTTGTCAGTGGCCCATCATTTAAGGGTCTTCAGAAAACTGCTTAATACATAAATCTATGCTAATTGGCTGGCTGATTTGGCTGGCCATACTTCAGGTTACAGCTGGCGCTTCTGAAAGATGCTAGGTTTACCACTTAGCACCTGACGTAAACACACAAGTGAAAGGAGAGTGTTCTAAAGTTGTTTACCAATGAGTTATGGTCAGCTTCTTCATAGGGATTTTTGGCTCTCCAGGGTAAATGAGGACACCAATTTTCAACCTGAAAAAGATAAATCAGATACACTAAATACACTGGTATTTTTAAGTGGGACGTGCACAGGGACAGAGTGCTGAGAAGAGTTTATAGTTCAAAACTAACATGGCAATAATATGTGATATTATTCACCAAATTCCTGTGACATTAGTGAACTGTTCAGATGCAGTGCCCTCTAAGGGGTAGCAGTCCTTAGCCAAAGTCACAAGAAGCACATGATTATACCTGTCTTGCAAAGCACATTTCAGGGAGTGAATCCTTCATCAATTAATTCCTGCACTTCCTTGAGAGAGGGATGTCCTACAACAGGAGGTAAAAAGACTTGAACACCTCAGAAGGGGAATTATAGTGTGAGGGAGCCACTGTGAACATTCAGCAAGTGGGCAGGGCCAATCTGTGATCTGCTCAGGTATATCTGGAAGCAAATATGCCATATAAATGGCATTCAGGCCAAAGAACACAGCGATCAGAAGATCAGGAATGCAACCTAAGGTTTAAGGCTAATTGGTCAAGGCTTTTGCCCATTTTCTGGGTATTCACTTGACATTCAAGAAATAAGGTAGGCAGCCAGGCCTGGTGGCTCACTCCTGTTAGCACAGCACTCAGGAGGTAGAGAAGGAGGATCAGAAGTTCTAGGACATTCTTGGGCTACCTGAGATTGCCACAAACAAGTAACAACAGTAATAACTGGAGTGGGTGGGGTGAACTTTTGAGAGTCATTTGCAAGATGAGTGCTTGATCTCTCAACACACAAGCCACATCCAACCTTTTAATACCGAGGCATCTATGGAATACTCTTACGAACCTCCGAAACTGAGGTATACAAACACAATCACAGAAAGAATCTCATAAAGTTTAAGCAAGTTTACGATTTTGTGTTGGGCTGCATTCATAGCTATGCCAGGGCACATGCAGCTGGCAGGGGACTGCGGGTGGGATATGCCTGGCAGTTGTTGACGGGAGGAAGAAAAAGGAGGGGGCCGAAAAAGCACACTGGGTTTGTAGAAATTACTTCAAGGAAAGTTAAAGAGAGTTAACAAATAGTTTATAGGAAGGGACTGGAGAGATGGCTAAGTGGTTAAAGGTGCTTACTGCTCTTACAGAGTTCCCAGTACTCATGTTGGGCAACTCACAACTGCCTGTAACTACTAATGCCTTCTACCGGCCTCCATGGGCACCCGCACTAATGTGAATGCATAAACATACAATTAAACTATTGATAATTGGCTTCTGTCTAATATAGCTATGAAATCTCAAAAATAACATTGTTATCTATTTACTAATAACAGGCATTCTTAAAGATGGTTAATAAGGGCTAGGTTTAGTACTCAGTACTCACGAGGCAGAGGCAGAGGCAGGCAGATCTCTGTGAGCTTGTGCAGACCAACCTGGTCTGCATAGCAACAGCTATGCAGCCAAAACAGATAGGGCTAGAGAGTGAGATCCTGTCTCAATAAATAAATAAGTAAATAAATAAAAAGATGGTTCATAAACACACACTAGAAATACTATTTTACAGTCAGGTAGACCTATGGAGTTTTACAGAGGGATATCTTTTATTGAGATGGGAGATCACAGCCTTGAACGCTGGCAGAGCTGTCAGGTAAGATGGTCTAACCTCTAGGTTTGAGTGAATTTTCAAAGAAACATGTCAATTTTGGTAATTTAGGAATACTAATAAAAACTGATTTTCACCATGACCAAAATAACTGGCCATATTTGCATAAATCCATCTGCTATGGAAAAGAGTGAGAAAGTCACAAACCTAATGGTGAGGCTTAAGAGGTCTGGGAAACTGAAATATCCTGTTTACTTCTTGTGGAATAAAATTAGACTCTTGTGGTGCCTGAGTGGCTTCAGTCACTCAAAAACTCTCCTCATGGTAAAAACTGAAATTTTTTTACTCATAAAAGAAGACTAGCTCTGCTTAGAGGTTGATGGTTTGATAACTGAAGATCTTTCTGCAGTATGACCGTGAAAGGCAATAGACGAGGCTCTACAAATGTGGAAAACCATTAGAAAAAAAGCCGAAAGAGCAAGAAGGAAGCCCCAGCTGGTTCCCAGAGTATCAGGCACATCTGTGCTTCATATTCTTAGCTAGACTGATTTATTTAGTGCCAATTAAGCACTCAATAAAATACCCCTATAAAGCACATTTATAACTTGAAGGAATCAGATAGGTCCTGAGACCTTCAACCTCAACAAAAACATCACCACCCGCCCTCCCCCCAGAGGAATAAACAAGATAAGGTTTGTGTATAACCCTCAGAACCACATACACAACTAAGTTTTTTGTTCTGTTTCTTTTAGATAGGGTATTCTTGTAGCCCCAGCTGGCCTGGAACTTGCTGTGTAGACCAGGGTGGCCTTGATCTTACAGAGCTCCATTTGCCTCTGCCTCCCAAGTGCTGGGATTAAAGGTGTGCACTACTATGCCTGGCAACTAGGTTCATTTTGAAAACTTACTTTTATCTTCAGTCACTTGAATAACTTTTGTGTGTGTATAATATATATGGTATACGTATTTTTTCTTGTGTGTGTGCATGCGTATTTGTAGATGGATGTGTATGTGCGCATATGGTGTCCAGAGGTAGATGTTAGATGGCTTCCTCCATCACTCGCCACATTCTTTTCTCTTTTTCTTTTGTGATACGGATCTCTCACTGAACCTGGACCTCAATGATTCAGCTAGACTGGCTGAATAGTGAGCCCTAGGGATCCATCTGTTTCTGCCTGCCCTGCTCTAGGGATACAGATGTAGGTCTCTGTACCTGGGTTTGTATATAGGTGCTGGAGATCTGAACTCAGATCCTTAGGTTTGCACAGCAGGCCCTTTACTGACTGAATTATCTTTCCAGCCCCCAAATAACAAAGTTTATATAGTAACTGTCAGGATAAAAAACTTCCCATGAAGAATATGATGAAAAGAGGAAGCAAGGCTATGAATAAAGAAAATCAACTAAAGAAGACATGTTAGTGGACAGATACTGACAAAGGAGAACCCTCCCTTCTCACTCCTCTACCCCAGGATGAACCTTCCAAGATTCATCCTGATGAAAGAAACATCAGCCCAAGGTGATCTAAAATATGACTTCACTTCAGAATGCTCAAGGCTGTAATTCCTTTTTGGAGCTGACCATTTATCTTAGTTCTTCTTATTCTAAATCACTAGATATCCCTTTGCTGCCTGCAAGGGCATCCAGCAAATATGGAAAATAGTGTCAGCTCAATTGAGCTTTTAGACCGCGATTTCAGCTACACATGCAACTGGAACGATGGAAAAATAATAAAGACCTTAACACATAAGGGGAGGGTGAGTTGAAGCTCTTTTCAACCACAGTGATAGGCTATCTGGTTAATGAAATAATTAAATTATATGTAAACCAAATATCCTATGGAGAGACTAGGAAAAACAAAATATTTCTTGCTAGAACCTCAGAGGATTACCAGGATTGGAGGAAAGCCAGCACTGGCGATAACTCAAGTTATGAAACAACCAACCTTCCACCGAGCAATATTTTCCTAAATAAAAGCACCATGAGGAATATGCAGTGAAAATTGTGCTCGTGGCTAAAACTCAACCTCTTCATACATACTGTGTTTTTTGTCTAATGCCATGTCATGAGCTCGTCCCACCAGAACTGTGTCCTATCAACAAAGCCACCCCAGGGAGGAGCCTGTGCCTGACTAACAGGACTCTCTCTGTTTCAGATCCCTTGGAATAACTACTCTCACTTTGGCTCACAGAGCCTAGAGCACTACATCTACGTCTGGACACCTTCTGTCACCAGCTGCCTCAGTCACACTTCTTCAGCTGTGGCTCTTCACCAAGTGTTTGTCCTCAGTGCAGAGGCATCCTGTTCCATCTGTCCTCACCTCTGCCTAATACATGGCCTGCACGACCCTCTTAGAGAGGACTTGTGCACGACAGTCTATAATTCACTACAATAAAGCCAAAATTTGAGGAGGTATCTCAGTGAAAGCGTGGGGAACTGAGCCTGATTTCTAGAACCTCATTTGAAGAGCCTAGTGTGGCGGCGTGTGCCTGTAATTCAACTGCTGGAAAAGTGGAGACAAGAGGGCCCGCAGGACTTGGTGGTCAGCTAATCTAGCTGAATCAGCAAGTTCCAGGTTCAGTGAGAGAGCCTATCTCAAAAACTAAGGTGGAAAGTGATTGAGGAAGACTCCAACATTGATCTCTGGCCTCCTCATGCACACAGGTCCACTGGTATACACACATGCACACACACACACACACACACACACACAGCTGAAAACCATTTGGATTCATGTTAACACACACCCAGCAATCGATACAGAAGCAGAACTGCTCTAATAACCTTCGATCTGAAGGAAAACTCTTTAGACACAAACTAATCTTTTTAGTGCACTAGCCGCAAGCTGCAAAACGAAAAAACAGCAGAATGAGCCAGGAAAGACCAGCTCGGCAAGAACTTCAGAACACTAATGCATATTCCACAGAGAGGGCACTATAAATCACTTTTCTTGAGTGAGGAGACATAAAATAAAACAATTTAGTTTTTGACACTCCTTCTGGTGATTTAGCCTTCTTTGAACTAAATAAGTTTTGTGGCTATATAACAAGGCTGGTAAATCAAAGCAGTATGTGAATCCCTAAAAATTCTAACTGGGTCAGACTGGTTTTCAAGGTCCATAGCATGGATGATTCATTGTACTTAAGGAAAAAGACTGTTGGCGGACATGCACACCATTCAAGTTGGAGTTTAAAGGAGGAATGGTAGGGTCAAGGTAGACACATATGGGGAGTGGGCAACTCTGCAGTGATGCTCTGTTCTTTTGAAAGATCCTCAGTTTTGGTTTCCTGCTAATGTGAGGTGTTCTGTTCTAAGGGATCCCTGACACATAGGATCTCTTGCTATCTTTTTTAGATGGTAAGCAGAGTCAAAACCAAATGATGAAGAAAAGATGGATTATCTCTGGATGATGGTGGCATGAATACATTCAGTTTTCTCCTTTTTGTTAATCTGTGTATTAAAATCCGTGTGTGTGTGTGTGTGTGTGTGTGTGTGTGTGTGTATGAGAACGTGTGCACACTGCATGGGAGGCCACAGGTCTGTCTACGTCAACCTTCTTTGTCTATGCGTTAGGTTCCCAGGGATTCCAGAGAGAAGACCTAGTCCTGTAGCTATTGTTTATTCTCCTTCCATAGAGTTTAGTTTTAAAATTAAGTACAGTATAGTGGTTAATAATATCAGCTTGACAGGATCTAGATCGTCTAGCAGACATACCACTAGGCACATTTGTGAGGAAGCTTCTAGACTGTGTTAACTGAGGTGATAAAGCTCACACTAAGTGTGTGACTTAGTGTCACTCCATGGGCTGGAGTCCTAAGCTGTATAAAAAGGAGAAAGTAACCTAGCACCAGCATTCACCTCTCGCCTTCCTGAGTGTGGACACAATGTGTTCAGTTACCTCACACTCCTGCCTTCATCCCTTCTTTGCCATGATAGACTTTACCTGTAATCCAAAATAAACCCTTCTTTAAGTTGCTTTTGTGGGGTATTTTATCACAACAATGATAAAAGTAATTAATATACACAGTAAAAGATGAACAACAGTAACTAATAGAGAAACTATGATGATATATTGTAACAGAAGTTACTTAAAGTTGATGAATTGTTAATTTCTAGAACTTTCCATTTAATACTTTCAACGCCTCTGTTGATTGTAGGTAACTGAAATTCATTGAAGCAAAACTTCAGATGGGGTAGAGGTGGGGGGTGATCTGCAACACCCCTTGCTGCCTTCCTACCCGGACAGGTAGAAATGCCATGAATGCAGAGCATGAGCTGGGCAGGCTACATACAGTGATCTGCAAGAGCCCCTCTCAGGATATGAAAAGAGCTGTAAGGTAAGGAAAAGCTATAGTAAGTCTTCCCCATGCCTTAGAATTGGTAGGCACTAATGAAACAATCACACGGAGTTTCTGAAATCCATCCCAGATCTCTGTAGGAGGAACAAAGTCATTTTTTTCATAACATAGGAAAGGCAGCAAATGAATTCCCTGGTACACAGGTATCACATAGACATGCTTCTTACACTAGCTCTCACTAGGCTTCTGGCTCTTGAACTCAAAACTGGCTCTGTCCAGTCTGAATCCGTGTCAACAGTCAGAATCACTCAAAGTCAGGAAAAGTAGTCACATTCTGGAGACCAGGACATAGTTTTAATGTGTGTGTGTTTCATGTGTTATTTTGCCTGGATTTCAATCCAGGGGAATCATTCTCAGTGACAATGGGAATAGCTCTAATTCGATTGGTTTGTTCATTTGAACAGTCTAATCAGATCCCTTAAACTTTCTCATAGATATAACACTGGCTAGCATTACACTGAGCTTACAAATAAGACCTCAGTACATCACTGATTTGTGTCTCAATCAGAATGTCTTAGTAAGTTTCCATGTCACAAATTCTAAAATGATATTTTTTTCAGATGATGTTATAACTGGGAGAAGTTTATCCACTCAGAACAATGTCAATAAAAAGCTACTGCCTAGTATTTAAGAACACTATAAACAGAATCAATTATTTGATAAATGCATCCATAAGGTACCACTGTTGTTGATAACAAAACAGTCACACATCTCTCTGAAGATTAGTTTTCCCAGTTCGAGGAAGGGGGGAAAAGAAGGGAGGGAAGGAGAGTGGGAGGGGAGCAAGGGAGTCAGTGAACCCACAACTCAGCACTATGCACCTCCTAGAAGTATTTAGTACCTTTCATGAGGCAGCCTTGCAAAAAAGATACACAAATTAGCTCTGCTCAGGCTCTGATGGAACTAGAAACTAAGAGGTAATGTAAGGGACAGAGAGGTGGGTCACAATGCCACAGGGAGGGAAGCACCAAAAGTCAGAACAGGCCAAGCATGGTGTCACAGCCTTTACTCCCAGCACTCAGGAGTCAGAGGCATGTGAGCTTCTGTGTATTGAGGCCAGCTTGCTCTACAAAGCCAAGTTCCAGGTTAGCTAGGGTAACAGGGAGACACAGCTTCAAATCAAATCAAAACAAAGCAAACCCCCAGAGCCAACCAAACAAAAAAAGGTGAGAGCAAGACATGTTGGTAACTGAGCAAAGCTAAACAAGTTTTTTTGTTTTGGTTTTTCCACCGTCCCTCAGGTCTCCTCCACATGAGAAGTCTTGTTAAACTCACTGGCACCCAAATCAGGCAGCACAGCCTGGCTGGTGGCTCAGTATTAGCATGGCAACTCATCATCGGGACTAAGGAAGTTTCTTTCACAAAGAATTGCAAACAGGGCTGGGAATGTGGTTATAGAATGCTTAACTAGCATGAAGTCCTGGGTGCCATCTCATCATGACATAAACCAGGTGTGATAGTTCACTTCTGTCATCCTAGCACTTGGGAGGTAGACACAGGTCATCCTTAGCTCTATAGAGAGCTTGAGCATAGCCTGAGCTACATAAGACCCTGTTTCAAAAAATGAAATTACAAACATGCAGAAAAATAATCAAATGCATCTTGACCATGTACCAGAAATTATAAAAGACAACATTAAAAAGTGTGTAAAGTTCAGCTGGGGAGATGGTTCACTGAGTAAAAGGGCTTACCACCCAAGTGTGAGGACCAGAGGAAAAACACACATGGTAGTATATATCTATAATCCCAGCACTCCCACAGAGGGATGGGAGGTAGGAAATGGAGAATCCCCAGCTCTCAGGCCAGTGAGCCTGCTGCATACAGTGGAGAAACAACAGAGAAACCCTGTCTCAAATAAATTGGAAGGTGAGAACCAAAGCATGAGGTTGTCTTCTGACCTCCACGCATGCTGTGGGGCAAGCATATGCACATATTCACACATACAAATACACATATATTAAAAGGAAAGTGGATAAAGAACAAATTGCAGCTGACTGCACTGGAGCCCCACCAGCTGCGTGTGTTTGGAGGAGCAAAGAGGCAGCAGTTTGGGACTGGGTGACTTGGTTCTTTCTCCCTGAGTTTTGCAAGTGGAGACCAGGAGGAGTAGTTCAGTGTAGCTGTTCTAGTTTCTGAAACTCACAACCAAGAAGTATCACTAAGACAAACTCCAGGAGAGTGGTGGGAAAGAACAGAGACAACTGCTACTCTGTGATCTCTGGGTGGTTTGAAAAAAATCCTTCTGCAAAGGGCATCTTAAAACTCAGGCAGTGAGAGCAATAACACACCGATGAAAAAGATACAGATAAAGTCTGGGTGCAGAAAGTGGGAAGAACTCAACCATAAATCTCAGCCAACTGCCTTGACTGCCAGGAACTCTTATCTTTCGGAAAGAGAATTTCCGACTTCACACCGGCTGAACACACAGAAGCTGCATTTTGGTCTACTCAGGCAACAGCCTGAAGATATTTTTAAAGTATACCCTGACCAATTCCCACATGTCAGTTTTTTTTTTTTTTTTTATTCTGTTTTTCTCCTGCAACCTGAACAGTCAATTCTCGATGGCTGCCCACTTTGACAAATTAGTCTACGCAACACCATTTCCAAGTTATCTCGTGCAGCCCACACAGGCCATAAATCCAGATCATTGTGCTGGCTATTAGGATTTCATTTCATGCTTGTGTTCACAAGCATTTAAGCTTCCAACCCTTCCTGTTGGGCATTAATCTTGGCAGTAATCAAGGGATTAAGTACACTGAATTTAAACTCAAGGTTAATAGCATGCTCAACCAATATTAGTTTTACATATTGTCAGGGGAAAACAGAAAGGCAGAGACCTTTATGCCTGTTGTTCATGGAAGAAAAGAAACAGATTGATGGGTAAGGAATGAAATTGTGCCTTTGACTCTATTATGAAGGGTGCTCACATGCACATATACACATATGCACACCTACCTGTCCAAACTGGCTTCTGGAGCAACAGTTTGTACATATCTTTAGGATCTTTCTTTTAATCACTGAACAATTTAATTATCTCAATTTAACTATATTTACAATAACAACAAAAGTATTTCAAAAATAGTATTAGTAAGGGGCTGGAGAGGTGGCTCAATTAATAAAGTGTTTTCCCTTCAAGGACTGATAACCTCAGTTAGATCCCAGAACCAGGTAAAAAGCTGGAAATGGTGGTGTGTCCTAGTAATCAAAGCACTGGAGAGATGAGGACAGGCAGAGCGGCTCACTAGTCAGTCAGACTAGATGAATGGGGAGCTCTCAGCCAGGGAATAAAACAACAACCATACTGTGGGTGGCTAGGGAGATGGTTCATTGGATAGAGCATGTGCCATGTAAACATGAGGACAGACTTCAGATCTCTAGAACCTCTTAAAAGCCAGGCAGGCTTGGTGGTCATTTGAAATCTCAGAACTTCGGAGGCAGAGACAGGGGATCCCCATAGCAAGCTGCTGGCTGGACTAGATGGAAATCAGCCATGTCTGGGTTCAATGAGACACCTTGCCTAAATAAAGTGGAAAGGGATTGAGGAAGACACTTGACATCAACTTTGGGCCTTTACACATACGCACACACATATATCCATATATAAGTGAACACATATACACAGGCAAAACGACGAGGAAGAACTACACCCAAGGTTGATGTCTATCTCTGCATAAACACATGCATCCACACCCCCAACACACAATAGTATAAGCAAATCAAGAGATCTAGAAATGTATGTTGCTTTCTAGCTTCTGAAACAATGTTATAAGAAGAAAAAAACTGTGTGGGTATCAAATACATGAGTATCATCCATCAGTGTACTGTCTGTGGGGTGCAGAAACGTGTTCCAAATTCTCTAGAAGCTACTTGCATAAAGAGGCCATACAGACAGCTGAGTTAATATACTGAAACAAGGACAGCTGTGGTAATTACTGTATAGGGCGCCTTGTCTCTATAATGGGAGTGGCTACATGGCTCACAAAAACTGACAGAAAGTGACCTGCCTGGTTCTGTGGCAATGGAAACTGCTTGATGACTCATCCTTCACTCCTACCACCGGGACTAGTGACACTTGGTTTCATAAGCTATGGCATTGGGGGTCTACGGTGGGATCTCTCCTGTTTGGTTTCATAAGCTATGACATTGGGGGTCTATGGTGGGATCTCTCCTGTTTGGGGAGTACACCATCAAAATTCTGAACTATTAGAAAACTAGCAAGATCCATGAACTGAAGTCAGCTAATTAGAGCTGTACTTCCAACATGAGTAGATTAAAGCACAGATGAAGTCAGTGTTCCCGGTCACTTCGCCGAGTTCAGTTTCTTTTCCAAATAAGGAGTAAGAGCAGTGAAACACTCAGGACTCTGACAGGAGACTGAACCCTATGCCTGTGTCCAGGCTCTCCTTCTCCACTGGAAGTGGCCATCAGTTTAACGAGACTGAGTATCTGTGGCATGTGGCATACGGGATGTTTCACTCCTTGTAACTGTCCTGGAAGGAGCAGAAGATATGCCAAAGCCTTGTGTTACCCTTTCTTCTCCGATCAGACACCTGGAACAATGGACCCAAAGAAATTAGAATTTCCCTAGGAGTCTCATGCTGGGTGAAGGAAAAGACTGAAGCTTGGTGCCAGTCAGAGGAGGAGCTTGTCTCCCAAGAAGAGATTTCACAGTTCTGACAACTTGCCAGACTACCTTGCGGGGAGATTGGAGCCCAGACAATGAATGGATCAGGGATGAGCTGGACTATACCTTGACCAGGACTACCTAGTTATTCATACTTATTGCCCTCATGCAGGGATGTTCGACTTGGAGTTGGGGTCACTGGCCCTCTTTAGTTGTTCTGAGTAAATCTCCCTTTTCTGCTTTTTATGATTACTTATCTCTTTAATTGACATATTGGGAACAGGTGGCTAACCCTAGTTTATTGGAGACACCAGGGCCCAGATTTTGACACTAACAATTCCAGGAAAGTTCTGGCTGCCTCCCCAGATAGTATTCCTAAATAAAGGCAAACCCAAGACTGTCGTCACTGCACCCTCATCTACAGTCAGTGTCAGACAGATAACAAGCAGAGCAGAGCAACTGTGGGACACACAGGGCTGGCTTTACTGTGGGGGATTTAACTGAAAAGGATTTGTAGGTTACCAGGTGGCTAATGGCTTGGGAGGTCATAGACTGTAGGGGAGGAACTTCTGTTGCTTTGCTAAGTGGAAATGTCAAAATGCCTTCTTAATGTTTAAATGTATACATATAGATTATGTATAAAGAGAAGCCCCTTTTCTGCAATGGGCAGCAATTTAGAGACTTGTAGATGCTCCAAGTGCTGGGAATAAGTGACTGTTGAGTACTCAGCCCTAAATGCAACATCTGTATCAACCTCCCTCCACCCCCAATGCTCAGGGAACATTGTGGAAGAGGGGATAGGAAAAAATGTTAGGAGCTGGAGAATGGAGAGGAGAGCTGTGAGACGCTGTCTTTGGACATGCTGAGATCCTTGTACTCATGCACGCCCTGCAGCTATGGTCCCCTGAACAAGCTTGCAGAAGACCAAGCCCACAACAAGAGCCGCAATTTCAGGAGGCAGCACTAATTGGACTCAGTGGGTTATAAAAATTAAAAAGAGTGATCATGGAGGTTGGAGGGGGACATGTGCAGGGTGTCAGGAGAAAGTGGAAGGAGGAGTCGAGGATGAATATGATCCAGATATATTGTATGCATGCACGAAGGGATTAAAGAATTAATAAAAGAGATTCCAAACAAACCTAGAAAAAGGTGATTAGGACAAAAGTTGATGTTTCATTATTCAGGGGAAGTTGATGGACTAAGAGAACAGCTGGGAGAAAATAAAGGAAGAGAGGGCACTTCCAAGAGCTAAAGGCTCCAGTTCACCTGCCAACTATGAGTGAAATTTGGTGTTCTTGATATCTGTCATTATTCTGATGCCAAACCTAGAAACAGTCCTGGCTCTTTCAATAAGGACCAAGAATGAAGTAGAAGTCATCTGTATATGTGCTCATTCAGTTCATAGAACAAATCAAATGAAGATGGCTTTCTCGTTGCCCATCATACGAGAAACCTGGCATGTGATATAGGAAACAAACAGGTCTCAGATTCAGTGAGGTAACAAAACAGGAAAGTTTTTAGACAACAAGGGAGGACAGAAAACAAAAGTGTAACTAGACTAATGAAGAGCCCCACATAGCTATAGGCATTGAACAGGATTTTATTTTTATTTACCTGTATGTGTGCATCTATGTGTAAGAGTATGTACGCGTGTGTGCAGGTACCCAAGGAAGCCAGAAGATAGCATTAGATCCTGGAGCTGGAGTTACAGGCTGTTAGGAGCCGCTTGGCATGGGTGCCGGGCCAAACTCAGGTTCTCTGCAAGAGCACCAAGCAGTCTTGACTGCTGAGCCATCTCTCCAGCCCCCTGTCTAGGATTTTAAAAGCCACTAGAAGGTAAATGTGGTGGTTTGAATGAGAATGTGCCCCATAGCTCTAAATATTTGGACACCTGATCACCAGTTCATAGTGCTGTTTGGGGAGGGTCATGGGACCTTTAAGAGGTGTGGCCTTGCTTGAGGAAGCACGTTCCTGGGGACAGGCTTTGCGTGTTCATAGCCATGCCTTTTCCAGGCTGTCTCACTCTGCTCCCTGTGCCTACCTGACGATGTGAGTGCTCAGCTTTCTGCTCTGGCCAATTCCGATGACCACGCCTCCCTGACCGTATGGACTCTTCCTCTGGAACTTTAAGACAAATAAATTCTTCCTTCTATGAGTTACCTTGGTCATGGTGTTTTATCACAGCAAAAGTAACTAATATAGTAAGTAATTGATTTGGGGAACTATCTCTACTAATTTCACCTGACTAGCTCTATGTACCAGCTCCTAACACAAATGCAAACACAGTAAGTATCTCATCCATTGATAAGCAGTCAAGAGCAGCAGTGCTTTCTCTCTCTCTCTCTCTCTCTCTCTCTCTCTCATACACACACACAGCATATGAAGGAACATGCATGTTTGCTGGCTTTGCTTAGACTAGAACTTCAACAATGCACAAGCTTATCAAAATTCCAAACTATATCAAAAATATATATAATCTTTGTCAATTAAAAAGGAAGACACAGGGCTGGGGAAATAGCAAAGTGCTCACCACAGAAACAAGTGGATCTGAATTCTGATCCCCAGTACCCAAGCAAAAAAAAAAAAAAAAAGATGAGAGGTAGTAGGGTGCACCTGTAACCTCAACACTGAGAAACAGAAACAGGAGGATCCCTAGGGCCCACTGGCCTGCTAGTCTAGTATAACTGCTGAGCTCCAGAGTAGGTGAAAGATGCTGTCCAAAATGAAAGGTGGAGAAACATGGAGGAAGACACCCAATACTGATGTATGTCAATGTATTCACACACACACACACACACACACACACACACACACATGTACATACACCACTTCATATAAAATCAACCAACCAGTTATCAAGGGAAGAGTTCCACTTCTACATGACCAGAAATCAAAGCACCATATGTAAGATTAGACTAGCAACTTGATCATAATTCTAAAATAAAACAAAAGGCCCACTTAGAATGTCTGAGCCTGCAAGTATCCTCAAATAAGTGTTAGAGAGCAAATAGCTATTTAGCTGGGATAGACTATAAATTCTCTAGTTTATCTGTTGAAAGACCCACATTTCCAGTTTCACTGGTCAATCACCTGATCACAGGACCACCCTTAGGAAGGTGGGTTCAACTTAAGCTATATTAAATAGGTGGGCGGAATACAGAGTGTGTTAATGAGGAAGTGAACTTTTCCTCCTGGGAATCCCACCTCCTGGTGCAGTTCTTCTGGACCTGGCCACAGACATGTAGCTCTCCCTAAGTCTGCCCGCTTTTCTGAATTCTCCAGAAAAGCATAATCTTTCCTTCTCTTCTTCACATCCCTTTTCTAAACATGCTTTCTTTAAGACTTTGAGCTGCCCTAGCGTCTTGTATTTCTCTACTTTTTCTCTAAAGCTCCTTCTCCCAGCCATGTGGCTGCCAGTCCACCATGTGTATGACCCCCATGAAGGCTCTAAACCTGCATGACTTTTGGGCTTCTTTACTTCTCCCTCCATTCTCTTCCTCCTGGCAGCTGCTGAGATCCCCAGCTTGCCTGTCTTGAGGATTTTTCTTCAAATTCCAATAAAATTGTCTTAAAGCTTCTGATTGGGTCCATTCTTAAATTCTTTTATGAATGAGACTAAGAACCCTCTAGGGGATGCTCTCATTTCACCCCATTTCATTTTTGGTGACCACGAAGGGACCCCAAAATTTTAATAACTTATTTGGTGGCCATGTGGTGATTTTTCTATGTGTACTGAGTTAGGCTGCTAAGCAGGTAAGGGTGTGAGCTCCATAATCTAGCTTGTTATGGCCTCGGGGCATATGGAAGCTGTAAATGCCTTGCCTTTCAGAGAAGAGAAAAAAAAAGGTTTAAAAGCCATTTCTTAACTTGGCCTTTTTCTCCACCGTGGTTCTCTGCATAAGTATGGGAAAGAACAGTTAGAGGGGCCTGGGATTTGGACCTCAGTCACTGGTGAACACTAAACAGTGCTTAGAGAACGTGGTCCCAAGATAGCTGCTTTTTAAGTAGATCTAAGCATTTTAAATTTTAGTGAACAAGGAAAGTCACACTGTGCTCTGGGGAGACATGTGCTCTCAGAGCAACAGCTCAAGTACCTTTGTACAGGACATAACTTCTCATTCCTTCTGCTGCCTTTTTTTGAGTTATTTCCCCAGCAATAAATAGTATCTAGGAATGAAGATATCCAGAGGACACTGCTTCACATTCACCTTTGCATTGTGGTGAGGTACATGGACTCCCATCCTTGGTTTGAAACCATGAATTCTTTTGCTTTGCTCTCTAATCTGGGGTCTACATATCTGAGGGTACTACTTTAACTGGGTGCTTTCTAAAAGTAAAAAGGTTTCTGTTAGCATATAATCTGTGAGATATATGGATCCCACAGGGTTTGTATTCTGGTGGGGGATGGGCTCATGTGCTCATCACCATCATGGCTGGTGACCTTACCAAGAGAGAGGGAACCATGTGATCTGGCCTCCCTTGAGTGATGACATCATCAATATGATGACAGTCACATGACTTGGCTGCCATCTTGGACAAACATGTTCAAAATGGCATTGACCTGTTTGACCTTGCTGCCATCTTAATCCAAACACATGGCATAGTTTAAAACAGGAACACCCAGGAACTTATTGGTTCTTCAAAACTCTAGGGGATCACGGCAGTCTGGGAATTCTCTAGAATACAGGCATCAAATCATATGTCTTAATCCTGATGGTAGACAGGGGTCTTTAAAAACAAAATTGGGACTGGAAAGATGGCTCAGTGATTAAGAGCACTGGCTGCTTTTCCAGAGGACCTGGGTTTGGTTCCCAGCACCCACATTGCAACTAACAACAGTCTGTAACTCTAGTTTCAGGGGATCTGATACTCTCTGCTGACCTCTGTGGGCATTGCATGACACAAGTGCACTTACATACATGCAGGCAATACACTCAATACACATAAAATAAAAATAATAAATTTAAACAAACCAAATTATAACTTGAGGCAACAAGAATTTAGGATGAATTCTCAAAATCACAGAGCTTAGAAAACAGCAGACAGCTAAGGTGCAGGTATGGGGTTCCCAGGCAGTGATTCTACAGAGGTGACCATCTCTCCAGCAGCTCTCACTGGGTATGTGTCATGATAAAACAGGCCTTTTCCACAGTTATTTTCAGAGTCAGACTACGATAAAGAGGTCTGTATTAGTTACTTGGCTCATTGCTATATTAGTACAACCAAGATCAAAAGCCACTAAAGAAGGATTTACTGTGGCGCACAGGTTGAAGGCACAGTCCATCGTGGTAGGAAGTCGTGGCAGCAGGAGCATGAGGCAGCTGGTCATGTTGCATCCAGTCAGGAAGCAGAGAGAGAGGAATGCTGGTGCTCAGCTTGCTTTCTCTTTTTTATTTAGCCTTGGACCTCAGTCCCAAACTCCTTCACAGACATGCTCACAGGCTTATTTCCTGGGTGAGTCTAGATCTTGTGAAGCTGTCAATCAGTATTAACCATCCCTAGCTGTTTCAAAGAGTAGCCATCTTCCCTCTTCTTGGCTAATTAAAGCCATCCTTTCTTCCTTACCCATATGAATCTTTTTTCTTTTTTTTATTGGAGTCTCTTAAGATAAAGAACAAATAACATGATGGCAAGAAAAGGAAAAGTAGCTATTGACAACTGATGAATACAAGGCCGGCCCAAATAAGCACTCACTGAATTGAATTGGCTTAACAAAAGGAAAAAGAAGCCTACCCACAGCTCAGGAAGAAAATAGTCCCAGGTCTATGGAAGCAGGGTCTTTATAGCCCAGTGTGCAGGTGCTCCTCTCCAGAGCTCTATTTCTCTCTTCTATCCTTCCTCTATTGGGAGTAGGGCTGGGAGTGGTTTCCACAGAAAAGAACCAGGTCCTGAGTCACTCTAAGATCTGAACCAACCCCCAGCACCTGCACAGGAGCCAAAGAAGAGGTTGGGGAACCAATGTAGAATCCAGTACCAAGATGACCTCAGTCCTGCCCAATCTCCAATTCCTTGGCAAGGCGTGAAACTGATCCCTGCTTGTCAACATTGGTGCACAGCTGAGCTCTCACTTCCTCTATCCTAGGGAAAGGGTGGAGAGAGACCTTTTCAAAATTAAACAGGATGAAGACTTTCCCCTCAGGGCAGGAGAGATACTTCTAATTGAGTTCTTGTTGGGTTGAAGGTCACCCATGGCTTCCGGACTTATTTTCCTTGCCTAAAGAAATGACAAGGTTGCTGAAGCCCCAAACAAGAATAGCTCAAACCAATGCTGCAAAATCAATTTGTCAACAGCCTGCTAAGGAGGACTGATTCTAATTTCTAGAAGGTAATTTACTGTCATTAGTGCTGGGGTTCTTCTGATACCCAGGAAACAACCTTTGTTAAAGAAAAAGTCTGTAGGTGTGGCTTAGTGGTAAACATTTAGCATGTGTGAGGCTTTGTGATCAAACCCCAGTGCTGAGGGAAAGAGGTCTGTGACTTTGATATATTGTAAAAAGAGGGCATATTAGTTACTTTTCTCTGTGACAAAATATCAGAGAAAAACAACTAAGAACTGAAGAGCTATTTTGGTTTACAGTCGGAGGGTGCAGTCCATCACAGTGGGGAAGTCAAAACAACAGGAGTCTAAGGTAGCTGGTTGGATTGCATCCTTAGAAAGTTGAGAGAGAAAAATGCTGGGGGCTCAGCTTGCTTGTTCCTTCGCACTCAGTCTAGGGCTCCAGCACATAGTGCTGTCCACATCTAGGGTAGGTCTTCCTATTCAATTAGCCCAACTAAAAAACTCCTTCATCACACATGCCCAAATGTAGGTCTCCTAGATGACTCTACATCCTGTCAAGCTGACAATCAATGTTAACCATCACAGAGTGTGGATGACAATGTAGGAGAGGAGCCAGGACAACTAGCAAGCACCCTTCTACTTTATGTTTCTTGAATTTGACTGTCCTAGGTACTTTAGAAAAGCAGTCATACAGTGTGTCCTTTTGTGTCTGGCTCATTTCACTCAGTGTATATCTTCAAGGTTTATCATTGTAGCACATGTTTAAAGTTGGGGGATGTGGAGTTAGCTTAATAGGTACACAGTTTTAGTTTGCAGAAACTTCCTCTGGGGAGGAAGAATGTCGAGGGCTGCACGCATAGCACTTGACTGCACATTACACATGTTTAGAACAGTGTGGCTCTGTTAGTACAGTATTTGTCTAGCATGCACAAGACCCTGGATTCAATCCTCAACATTGCACAAACAGGGTATGGTGGCACATGCCTGTACTCACAGCACTGGAGAAGCAGAGGCAGGAGGATCTGAAGTGTAAGGGTTATCCTTTGCTACACAATGAATTCAAGGACGGCCTGTGCTATGTGAGATCTTGTCTCAAAATACCAACAGAAAGGAGGGAGGAGGAAGAGGAAGAAGAAGAGAAGGAAGTTGTTTTCAAAGATGTAAAAGGATTCTTGTCATGTGGCCCCGGCCCTGTGTGCCAGCCACCTTCCTTCCAAAGCTGAACACTCTGTGGGCTATGCACCAAGGATTTTGCTTTCTCATCCATTACCTCTTATGGGCCTGAAGGTACTCTGATGATTTGTTCCCAAAGACAAGTCGTTTGCTACTAAACTTGACCACCCGAGTTCCATTCCTGGAAGCCACATGGTGGAAGAGGAGAACCCAGCAGTCTGTCCTCTGCCCTGCACATGTGTGCCATGGCACGAGCACCACACGCGCACACACGCGCACACACACACAACCACACACATGCACGCACACGCACATACACACACACAGAGTTTTAGAAAGACAAAATGGAACACAGAAAAAAGTGATTAAGATAGAAATTCTTTTTTTATTTTATTATTGTTATTATATATGTATGGGTGTATTGCCTGCATGTATGTAAGTGCACCCATGCCATACACAGCCTGTAGAGGTCCGAAGAGGGCATCAGATTTCCTAGAATTGGAGTTACAGGTGGCTCTTAGTAGGTGCTGGGAATCAAACCCAGTTTCTCCACAAGAGCAGTCAGTGCTCACAACTGCTGGGCCATCTCTCCAGCCCCCAACATAGAAATTTTTGTGTCTTTTACTACATTAGGAAAATTGGAGCAAACAATGCAAGCAGCTAACCTGGGCTATTTCTCCCTCAAGGAAGGTCTTAAGGAGGTGGGGAGAATGATGAAGGGACTCACAAGTCCTTCTGGTCAAAGCATCACAGCTTTTCAAGCTTTTCCAACCAAACACACACACACACATCTGAAGCCATAGGGAATCACTCACCTCACTGAGGTAAATAAAAAAGGAGCAGAGAGTCCCATCCACTCCATAGTCTGCGTAGCAGGGATCCGAACGCCACATGTCTTTCATCCACTGAAATGACAAGAGCAGAGGACACCAGTGAGCAATCAGTTCCTGGTGGTAGAGGAGGTGGCAAGGGGACAGAGGAGGAAGGGAGGGGGACTGGCTCAAGCTGTGGTCCAAAGACAAGCAGAAAGACCCTGAGTTGTGGGCCAAGTGACCAGATGCTCAGCTCCTGGAGAGTCCACATCAGGCACCAACCTGAGCAGAGGTGCTTTGTGTAATAAGAGACCAGAGGAGGTGAAGGACAGGGTGCGTCATCAAGGTCATTCCCATCCCCTTTCATCCAACACCCTCTGCTACAGTTTCACAACCCACAGCACAGGTCAGAAGAAGACACTGGATCCCCCTAGAACTGGAGTTATGGACAGTTGTTAGCCACCATGTGGGTTCTGGGAATTGAATCTGGGTCCTCTGCAAGAGCAGCTAGTGCTCTTAATCACTGAGCCATTGCTCCAGCCCCGTTCTCATCATTCTTAATGAGACCTGGATGCAACCTTTCTCTGAATGCCACTGGGCAGGAGTGGCCTCTCTGGGGGGAGGTCATAAAAATATGATATGTTCCAAAATAATATATGAACCAAAATAAAACAAAATTTAAACAAAAGCTCAGGAATCCAGGTATGCATTTGTAATCCCAGGTGAATGATGTCTGAGAACTAACACGGAGGTTCTCAACTGGCCTCCATGAGCACGTACACATACACACATGCACAACAACTCATGTACACAAAGTCACACTGTAGCTCAGTAGGAGAGCACTTGTCTAAGCTTTCTGGTATTCTGGGTTTGATCATGTACACGTGTGCACATACACACACAGAGTTAAGAATTGAGTGATCAAAGTGCAGAGGATAAGAGACCGCTGAGCACTTACCCCTGAATAGGACACCTATATCAAACCTCTGCCACCCAAGGCTCAAGGACCATTGTGGAGTGGGGGTGGAAAGACTATAAGAGCAGAAGTGGTGGATGATCACAAGGAAACAATCTTCCAGACAGCTTGGAAATCACTCATATGAACTCACAGCAATAACAGCAGCATGCGCAAGACCCATGCAAGCTCAATCCTGATCCCAGTATAGAAGTTAGGAAGTAAGGAACTTCAGTTCCACTGCTGGGAGAGGTAGAGCCAGCCTTCTTTAAGAGCGTGACAATAAATAGGATAACTAGGCTCAAGTGAATGGATCCATGTTGAAGGACACAAATTTGACTCAATAGACCTTAATATACAAGACAAAGTACATGAAATCCAGTGGGAGGGGGGATTTAAGAGAGGTCCGGATATAGGAAGGAGTCTAAATATGATCAAAACATATTTTAGGAAAGCTGCAAAAATTCAATTTAAAAAAATAAAAGAGAAAAAAAGAATGCATGGCCAAGCTCCTCTGGACACTCATTTGCATATGCAAATATGGCTTTCCACCACAATCTGGTTTAAAGGATCAAGGCTCTGGGGATCTAGGAAGAAGGAAGGGGAAGCTAAGTAACAGCTGTTCTCTGTTCTTGGAACTTGAAGAATGACTACTGGGAACAGAGGGCTGGGAAAGACAGCTGACACCACATGTGGCTCAGGTTTCCAGTCTGGCCAGTGAGAACCACTGCTGACCAGCCCAAGAGGATAGCAAAGCAGAAAATGATCTTTGGCTGGCAGGATGGCAACATCCCCGAAAGTGGCTGGCTTTACCCACTCGTATTCCTGGGGGGCAAAAAGATGGAGAAACAAACAAGCATAGCTTCTGTCTTACCTTGATTTTCCCCTCGCAGTGGGGGTAGCCATCCATAGGAGGCAACACACATTTTTCTTGAGCTCCATTAATGATATCTGTAAAGAATGGAAAATGAGAAACCGTGACATCCATAACCCAGCAGTCGACATCACTAAATGCAGAGACAGAGAGAATCAAAAACAGAGAGTTCTGCATTGGAGGCCAAGTTCTGACCCATGGAACCCACACAGTTAGTAGTGATATGACTGGCTGCCAGTAGTAGGATGCCTGGAGAGGAGGCATGCCAACCCACAAGGAGGTTCTGTGGTGTCTTACTGATATTTAGAAAGAAAGTTATGTCAACCTCTATGACAACCAGGTAAGTGCTTTATCAAGAGAGCTATCTATCCTCTGAGATGTGATCTTAATGAGTGATAGATCAACTGTGGATGGCTTCCCCAATCAAATGCAAGATTCACTAGGTACTGGCCAATTCATCTCTCCCTCTCTCTTTCTCTCTCTCCCAGAATTATTAATGATCAGCCATGCAGCATTATAAAACATTCTTCTATTACACATTTATTTAACATTAAATGATAATCACTACTCACTGAATAAGACAACTGAAAATGAGGTTGCAAAAGGAGTCTCAAGCCAGGCATGGTGATACACACTTGTAATCCCAATACCCAGGATGTGGAGGCAGGAAGATCAGAAGTTTAAGGCCAGCTTTGGCTATGTACTGAATTTGAAGCCAGCATGGGCTACATGGGACCCTCCCTCAAAAGCAAACGAAGAAGCTGGAGGTCAGGCATTAGCCTCACTCACTCATCACCCTATCAATCATCACAGGTTTGCACTATGTGTAAGGAAGGCAACTACTGGCTACTGGGTGTCGAAAGTGAGGACGGGAGATGGAAGAGAGTGAATGGGGCAAGAGGGAGAAGCTTGCAAGTCACAAAAGATATTCAGAGCTCCAGGTGCTACCCCATAGAGAGCTGCTGCTGAGCCTCTACCTACAGAAGACAGCAACGATGGGGAGGGATTGAAAGGGTGCTGCTGCAGTGTGTGTTTTTGTGAGGACACACACACACACACACACACACGTGCATACATGCACATGAAGGTCAGCAGACAACCACAGGTGTCCTTCCTCAGGCACCTTCCACTAGATGGTTTCTCACTGGCCTGGAGCTCACCAAGTCGGCTAGGCTGGCTGGGCAGCAAGCCCCAGGGTCCACCTATCTCCACCTCCTTCGTGCTGCGATTACAAGCACGTACCACCACACTCTGCTTTTTTACATGGGTGTTAAGAGGTGCTATGCAGGTCCTTGTAAGCACTTTGCAGGGTATACCATCTTGCTAGCCCCTGAAAAGGTTCTTTCTAAGAACACGATGCCATTCTTAACCTAGAACTGGACAGGCCTCTGACAGGTTAAGGGCATCTGAGTACTTTCCCATCACTATTTAAAAGGAGTGATGGGAAGAACAGAAGGAAATATGGGATTATAACAACTCTTAGAGGAAAAAAAAAAAATCAAGAACCACAGCCATCTGTCCTGCCACTGGAAGTTGCAAGAAACTGAGCTGAATCTCCCTGTCTAGTTCCTTGCCAACTGTGAGGATAACCATCTACAGGAGGGGGGGCTCCACTCACATATTTCCTCTCAAAAGATAAAGGGTCTCCAGCGACTGTTTGGAGTGTAAAACATGGTAGTGGTTCTCTCCACACACCTGATAGGAATGTGAGACCACACTTATCAGATGGCCTCTGCAGAGTATGCACACGTGGGCCCCGGCCACTGCCCCAGCTCCCTTGCATTAGCTGGGAGCCAGCGATCTCCACACTAGGCTTTCAGACTCGGCTCTTGCCAGCAGCTTCCTCGGCAGGCTTGGCTTTAATAAGCAGCACTACATCAGAGGGAATCAGCCACCGTAAGAAACACTGTCCTCAGCTTGGCAAATCTTTAGCTGGGCCTGCTTCACATCTGCAGCATGACAAAAGCAACTGGATTTCTACAACTAAGACCTAGGCATAGAGTCCCAGGTCCCAGGAAGCTCGGTGCTCCTCAGTGCAGGTGGAAAGCAAGATTCACCCGCAGTTCCTACTGGGACAGGCAGGTTGATTGTCCCTTATCTGAAATGCTTGGGGTCCTCTGTTTCAGACTTCACAAATCAGATACTGTGATTTCTGCATAGACTTGGCTTTAGGCTGAATATTCCTATCAGAATTCCAAACTCCAAAATGTTCCAAAGTTAGAACTTTTATCTATAAATAATTTTATTTTTTATTATTTACTTATTCATGCAAGCTTTCATTCACACTATCTAACACGTGGTGCATAGTCTCCTCAAACTCCCATAACCTCATTTTTCTGTTTTCACTCTTTTCTACTTCCACATGATTTCATGTATGTACATAAACTCTGTTCCTCTGTTGATAGATACCTAAGTAAAATTTGAAATAAAAAATTCAATAGCATTTTACTTATTTTTGTGTCTGGGAGGGGGTTGTGGGATATGAACCATGGTGTGCATGTAGAAGTTAGAAGACAGCTTGTAGGACTCAGTTTTCTTCCCCACCATACAGTTTCCAGAGATCAAACTCAGGTTGCCATACTTGGCAACAGTTACCTTTACCTACTGAACCATTTCAGGGGCCCCCCAAATTTGAAATTTTGGAGCACTGTGTTAGTACTCAGAAAGCTTCAGATTCTATGGCATGTCAGGGTTCATGTTAGCTATGCGCAATCTGTCCTGGGCACTTCAAAAAGCCTGCTCTGTATTTCATTGTTTTTGTCGACTTTAGCCCAAAGAGCTAGAAATGTAATCCTCATTGTATTCAAAAATTCTGTAGGTGACTTCTCAAAGCATATTTGCTGACCTACTTTTCCTGACTCATAAAACTGTAGCCTAAAGAGATGTTAAACTTCCCTTGCTCAATGATAAAACAAAACTCAAAACTTATTAAGCTCTTTCCACGTGTAAGGCACTGCAACTCTCCCACCCAGGCCCTTTCTTTTTTTGTGTGTGCACATGTATAAGTGAAGGGCATGTATACACCATGGAGGGGCACGTGGAGGTCAGAGGACCACTTCAGGTGTCAGTCCTCCCCTCCATCTTGCTTGAGACAGGATCTCTTGTTTTTCAGTTCTGCATATGCCAGGCTAGCTAGCCTCTGAAGGTCTGAGGATTCTTCTGTTTCTACCTCTAATCTTGCCATAGGAACGCTGCCATTACAGATGTGGACGCTTTGTGCCAGGCATACCATTAGTACATTCATGTTCTGTGTGGGACATGTAAGCAGTAAGCATGGAGGAATAAAATGGCAAAGTATTATCCTACTTGGAAAAGCACCTACACTGGCCATCTGGCCTTGCTAGCTAAGTAAGAACCCGAGGCTACAGCGTTGCCTATGTGCAAATACTATGGACACAATAGGAACCAACAAGAAAACGTACAAAACACAGTGCCAAGGATGATCAATGTAAAAAAATATCCAAACACAGGGCCTGGGGAGATGACTCAGCAAATAAAGTGCTTGACACACAAATGTGAGGGTGGGGAGTTTGGGTCCCAGCACCCACATAAATGCCAGGTAGGCATGGTGGTCTAGAACCCTAGCACTCAGGAGATGGAGCCAAGGGATCCCCAGAGCAAGTAGTTAACGAGAGTGACCAAATCAGCAAGCTCTGGGCTCAAGTGAGAGACTGCCTCAAAATTATTAGGTGGAAGGGCTGGAAAGATGTCTTAGCTGCTCTTGCAGAGGACCTGAGTTCAGTTCCTAGCATCCATGTTAGGTGGCTCACAATTAACACAGGCACACATACACACACTTAACAAATAATAAAAATGCATCTTAAAAATATATGTGGTAGACAGTGATCAATGAACACATACAAAATCAACCTATGGGCTCCACATGTGCACATACAATACATACATTTTTTACACATGTGTACCGCACACGTGAACTTCCATACACAGATGCACACATACCTACATAAACAAAGAGCATTTCTAAACACAAAGTAGTTAAATAATCACAGGTGATTTACATTTCCCTTAGTCACATACTCTGTCCTTAGTTTCCTGCAGATTATAGGCCTAATTACATTTCTAAGCATCAGTAAACAGTGCAACCCAGTGTGTGATGCGGCAGAAGGCGGACAGGTCAACGATGGAAGAAAGCTTGGTGTGTGTTTTATCAGAGGACTTTTTTGTCTTTTCTTTTTTTGTCTTTTTGAGACAGGGTATCCCTGTAGCCCCAGCTAGCCTGGAATCACTTTGTAGAAAGCTGGCTTCCAACTCAGAGAGATCTGCCTGCCTCTGCCTCCCAAGTGCTGGGTTTAAAGGCATGACCCACGCCGTGGGCCAGGGCTGTGGATGGAGATAGCCAATCACTTTTCTAGGTCTTAGGAGGGTGGGGGCAGGGACCAATTGGATACAGGGCAGTTGGGGAAGGACTGTGATTGGACTAGTGAGCAAGAACTGCAGACTATAGGGCCATGAGTTACAGGATCAGAACCCAGTGCATAGCTTACCACCCCAGACAATGGGCACGTTGCTGGCTATACTTGTGCAGTTTCAGGAATAGAAAAGCAATCAGCTGGGACAACAAAAGTTTTCATGAAAACCCTGAAATATGTCCCTTTATTCTATGTTAAAGAGAAAAAAAAAAAATGTTAAGGATAAAGACACACTCTACTCTCAAAGAAAACAGCTCCGTGAAATCTTTACAGTTGAAGAGAACTTGTGTGTAACATAAATTTCCCAGGAGTTGAACTCTACCTTCCACTGGTAGCTCAGCTGGAAGAATGCTTACTTAGCACTACTCTGCCCTAGTTCCATTCCTAGCACCACAGAAATCAGATGTAGTTGCATGTCTATAATTCCAGCACAGGGAGATGGTGGAAGAGGAGTTATCTTTGGCTACATATGGAGTTCAGTCCAGGATGGAGTGAATGATGGCAGGTGAGGCATGGTGACAGGAGCTGAGGCTGGATGGCCACATTGCATCCTCAGTCAGGAAGGAGGGAGAGAACAGGAAGTAAAGCCAGGCTATAAAACTTCAGGGCGGACCCCTATTGATGTACTTCCTTCAGCAAGTCTCTACCTCCTATTGGCTCCACAACCTTCCCAAATAGTGCCACCAGTTGTGGACCACGTGTTCAAACACATGAGCGTGGACCATGTGTTCAAACACATGAACGTATGGTTTCACATTCAAACCACAACAGTTGGGATACACTATGCAACACTCAAGAGCTTCCTTCCTTACTCAAGAATCATTGCAAAACTTTCTAAGGGCTCATTTGCCCTTCTTTTGCTGAGTACTGGGATTGACACACAGGCCTATTCAACACCCAAGCATGCTCTACAGTAGAGCCCGAGATGACCAAAGAGATGCAGCATGAGAAAGCAAGCTTGCTTGGACCACAACCAAACATTACACACTGGCTCTCACCCCATCGTTTACTCTATCACTGCAGTATATTCACCCTACAGGATGGATGTCCTTTGTGCCTGTCTTGTCACCCTTGGTTAGTTTTATTCACAGTGCCTGGTGGATAGAGGGTGATGTATACACTGTGATTACAATGCTTTAGATTTATGCAACGAGAGAAGCTCAAGTATTTCTTTAATGAATATAATAGCACAACAGCACAAACTGTGTGCATATATTCTAATGGCTCTGGGGCTGGAAGAGAAACGGAGTTTGTAATATGATGTAGATAATCAGGGTTCTGCATAAATCTGCATGCATTCATCTCTATGTAAATGGCATTTTCTCTAAGTATTTACTTAACTCCTGCTATCATTTCTTCTGCAACAAAATGTTCTTCAGTATTTTAAGTAACAACAGAAAGAACATAAAGTATTCTACATGGGTATCCAGTTACAATAAATGGGCAAAACAGTCACTAATATAAATTGGGAAACTGCTAGCTTTTTTTTTCAAAGTTAGACTGGTATCATATTTCCAGAAAAATGCTCCTTTACATAAAATTTTAAAAATAAGATATAAACTGACATATTCTGAGAGTCCTCAGCTGTCAATTCCTATTTGAGAACATGTACCTGGAAAGTAGGTGAAAAATATTAAAAATTCAAGATGATACTGACAAAACCTGCATTGAATTCTCAAGTTGCAGGCCTTAGGCATTTTTATTACTACATTCCTTTCCCAATAAACAAGACAGGGCGAGAGCCTTTCAGAACTTCCCCTCTTCTCACAGGTAACTTACTGAGGAAAGTAAAGAAGTTGCATGTACCTATCTTTCTGGAACAGAGAGACGTTCTTCAGATATGCACACACACATTTTTTTCCATCCCCTTGAATAACATTTGTTCAGTTTTTCTTCTGGAACAGGTTCTAGTTAAACATACTTCATACACTTCTGACTGTTCTTATCAAATTGTCAAAGATGTTCAGGCTTGGATTTTACTAAGCAATAAGGAAGGAATATATACTTTACACATGTGTGTATTTGTAGTTCTTGTAAATGGAGGAGAAAAAAGTAATACAGAATTAAACTATGCGTACAGTCTAGCCACATCTCTAAGTGATTTGGTTGTGTAATTGTCAAAATTAGCTGTATTCTTTTCACATCAAACAATGCTCTCCTTTAAAATTTTTAAAGATAAATTAATTTCTATCTTACTTATTTGTTTGTCTATGTGTTTGTGAAGTGCACTATGTGTGTGTAATGTCCATAGAGGCCAGAAAAGGGCATTGGATCCCCTGGAACTGGAGTTACCGATGGTTGTTAGCTACCAGGTGGATGTTGGGAACTGAATCCAGGTCTTCTGGAAGCATAGTCAGTGTTCCTAACAGCTGAACCATCTCTCCAACATCCAAAACAATGTCATTTTTATCATATTATTTAACATAGCCTTTGCATTGCTGTAGATAAGGAAGAGAGATTCGAATTTCTTTCCAGAAGTCTCCAAAGAGGAAGTACTTTGACTACTAATCTTCAGAGGAGCAAAAAGGTGTATGTGTGTGTGTGTGTTGTACATAATGTATGTACATATGTTGTACATATGCATGCCATGGTATGGGTGTAGAGGTCATAAGATAACCTGAGGGGTGAGTCCTTGACTTCCCACCTCAAGACTGGGTCTCTTTGTTGTTTTTCTGCTGTATAATGTCAGAGTAGCTGGTCTCTAGTTTTGGGGGATTCTCCTGCCTTTAACTCCCACCTTGCCATAGATGCACTAAGATTATGGACACAATATACTCCTGGCTCTTATATGGGTCTTGGGACTCCCCTCTAGCCAGAGCACCTAGGGCCTTTGCTACAACCTGGAAATGGTTATGCTATCTAAACCAAAACTGAAGCATTACAACTTCAGAGAGAGTCATAAAAAAGCCCGTGTTGGAATAACCTTTCCATGAAAAGCTACAAGAAAGCATCGACAGAAAGTAAAGGAATGCAACCTTGAAAGAAGGGAACTGTGTTGGACAAGATTCAGTCAGAAGGGGGTATGTCTGAAGGGACTCCCCATTCCCAAGTGATGGGAGACGTTAAAGTCAGGAGGAGCACTACCACCTCACTGGCTCATGGTGTCATAAGACGAAGTCTGGGTAATGTCAAGAAACTAAGGTAGGATATTTCCAAAGAATAGGGACCAATGGAGATGAACTTTAAGATCTCTATAGTACTGCCTTAAATGATCCCATGCCCAAGTATTTAGGGGAAAACTCCAAGAAAAGCTCCAAAGTATTCAAAAAACTTCAGCTGTTTACACTGTAGAGGATCTAGAATTTTAATCGCCCAAAGTAGGGGCTTCTAAACATTTAAAGTTTTCCACTGAAACCTTAGAAGGGGCTCACGTCAGGCCCAGCACTTAGGACTTCCTATAATTAGGGGAAAACTGAGAAAGACACACTAATAAACCATCAAATTAAGTTTTGTCTGTTGAGATAGCATCTCACTATGTAGCCCTGACTGGCCTTGAGTATGCTATGTAGACCACGCTGGCCTTGAACTCAGAGATTCATTTGTCTCTGCAAATTAAGTTTTTATAAATTCAAGGAGCTGAGTCAGCATTTCGCCTGCTTACTAGAACAAAACTAATATTCTTCAGAGGAAAATAGCAGAGTCTATGTACTCTGAAACATAACATTTCATGTTCAACATACAACAAAGAATCACTAGATGTACAGAACTAGAACAATGTCAAACAACATTAAGAAAAGCAGCAAAGGGGATGGAAAGATGGCTCAACAAGCACTGCTCTTGCAGCGAACCCAAGTTGGGTTCCCCAAACCCATGTAAGGTCACGTAAAACCTCCTGCAACTCTAGTTCTAGGGGATCCAATGCTGTATTCTGGATTCCACAGGCACCTGCACTCATGTGTACATATCCACACATATACATATACATATTTTAAAAAAATAAAATACCGCCCCCAAAGGAAAATTAATCAAGGGATAGGAAGCTGGCTCTGTGGGTAAAGGTGTTTACCGCCATACCTGATGGCCTGAGTCCATGGAACCCACATGGAGAAAGAAGGGAACTGACTCCTACAAGTCGAGCTCTGCCTGACACATATGTGCCATGTGCTTTCCTCCCCCCAAATACACACACAATAATTTTTAATAAAAGAAAAGTAGCCATGAAAGACTATCTTAAGATAATGTGAATGTTGGAAAACTGACAAGAAATTTAAAGTAGCCACGAGAAGATTAAAGACAAAAAGAAAGCATCAGTGATTAAAAGAATTTTCAGCAAAGAAATGAATACTTGAGAGACACAAATAAATAAAAGAAGAATCCCAGAGTTCGAAAATAGATGATCTGAAATGGGAAATTCACAGAACAGAATTAACAGCAGTTTGGAGACAGCTGAAGAAAGATCAGCGAACTAGAAAACGATGGGAATTATTCAATCTGTTTTTCAATTGAGATTGAAGAAAATCATATAAGCAGAGCCCCATGACATGTAGGACAGATGTGAGTAACTTTCCTGAAAATGGATGCTAAGAGAGAAGAGGCTGTGCTGATTAGCTTTAGCTGTCAACTCGATACAATATAGTCACACGAGAAGGAGGTGTCAATGAGGGATTGTCTAGATCAGATTGGCCTATGAGCATGCCTATCAGAGATTTGTTTTTTCTTGATTGGATTAAATGAAGGCGAAGACACATCTTAAATGAGGGCTGCACAACTTCATGGGCTGTATAAAAGTAGAAAAAGTGAGTGCAGTAATCACGTATGTATTCACTGCTCTCTGTTCTTGACCATGTATGTGGCTAGTCGCTTCAGGCTCCTGTCACTCTGACTTACTGACAATGATGGACTGTAACCTAGAATTGAAATCCAAATGAACCCTTTCTCCACTAAGTTGCTTTTTGTCAGGGTATTTTATCACAGAGACAGAAAGGAAACTAGGACAAATGGGAAGGAAAAATGTTTGAAGAACTAATAGTCAACAACTTTTCCAGATTTATTTTCAAAAATCATAAAAAAGAATTAACTTCAGATCCAGTAACTCAGTGACTCACACAGAAGTAAAGATAATCACACAATCACATTAATTCTAATTGAACTGCTAAAAGACAGAGATAAAGAAAAATGATAAAAGCATCCAAAGAAATCAGACACATTTCATAAAAGGCAATAAGGATAGCAATACCTCCCGACTTCTTACCAGAAAAGGCTGGAGGCCAAAATCACTCCCGAGAATGCCAGCGTTTTTGTTGGCTTACATGTTGAGAGAAAACTTATCAGTAGTTCAGAATTCTCATTTATGACCTTGAAAAATGCTAGCCTAAATAAATAAATGAAGCCATTTCCAAAAAATAAATGAAGAGAAATCTCCCTTCCTGTAGATCTGTATAGCATCAGAAATGTTAGTACAGGGTCTGGCAGGATGGCGTAATGGATAACATGCTTGTTGTGAAAGTCCTAGGACCTGGGTTTGATGCCCATAACCAACATTAAAAGCTGGATATAGCACTGTACGCCTGTCAAACACTGGGGAGGTATAAACAGAAGATCTCTCGATCGTTCTGACCAGCAAGTCTAGACAAATATGTGAGATCTAGTCTCATCAAGAGACCCTGTCTCAAACGAACAAACAAAAATAAGTGAAGAAGTGACATTGGAAGACATTGGCCATCGACCTCAGATCTCCATAGGTACACACTCACATATGCAATCACATCTACCCAGGCACACAAACTTGTACACACAAAAAAATGTTATTTCAGAGAAACCAATTTCAATTCCCAGCACCCACCTAGATGACCTACAACTGTCTATAATTACATTAAGCCCCATTACCCTCTGATGTCCCTACTCCTTTCCCTTTGAACCCCTTCTTCCCAATTAGTCTGCCAGTGAAAATGATACTTCCTTCCTCCTGCAGCCATTAACAGCTGTTCCTCAGGACAGGGCCTCCTGGGCATCTCCTCTATCCATGATGGAATGGTGAAAGGCTCAGTCTAGTGCAGGTGCTCATAGCTGCTGTGTATTCATGGTTGCAACTGCCCCACCAGATCTGGATGGCGGTGTTTCATGGCACTTTTCCCTTTCTTCTAGCTCTAACATTCTTTTAGCATTCTCTTATAAAATGCTCCCTGGGCCCTGGGTGCATTTTATTTTTTGAGACAGGATCTCTCACTGACCTGGAACTTGCCAAATATGCTAGGCTCCTTAAGGTCAAATTCCTTTAACAAATTTCTTGATAAACACCTCTCCAAGTGGTTCTACTTCTGAGTTAATCCTGACTAACACAAATAGAGAAAAATTTCAAAAGCCCCAAATGGGTTCTTGGAAAAGATGAATAACATACAAACCCCACAGCAAGAACAACTGAGAAGGAGAAAATGTAAATTAGCAATGGGAAGAACGGAAGAGAGTTACCCCTGCAAATCCTCTGGATATTAGAAAGATAGTAAGAGGGGGAAGAACTACTTTGTGGTAATGCAGTCTACAAATTAGAAAAAGTGACAAGGTCAGATGTTGCTGGATTATTCCTAAGAGCTTCAACCTGGAAACAACTCACATGCCCAACACTAGGAAAATAAAACAAACCAATTATAACACTCACACAAGTGAACTTTAATCTCTGATTAAAACCAAAGAACAAACTATATATTCAAAACATTGTGACTAGATCTCAAAAACATTATGCTAGGCTAAAGAAGTTAGACCTTTCCCTCTACATGTTCATTCTACACGATTTCATTTTATGAAGTCAAGAACTGGCAAAATTGGTATTCAGTGATAGACATCAGAATCACCCCTGCCTGTGGGGGACAGAGAGTGAAAAGAGTGGTGCGAGGGTGCACCCAGGGGCGACCAGCATGTACAGTCTTCACCGTGCCTCAAGTGCTGGTTCTATGAATGTATACCTTTATCAACGTCCACCAAATTGTACAACTTAAGATCCATGCCTTTCATTATAGGCAATTTTGCTTGCACATAAGATTTTAGCTAGGTTGCTTTTTTTTTTTTTTTTTTTTTTTTAAGCATGCTTTCTGTTTGACCAATGAATACAAATCAGAGAGGTTATTTTCCTTTCTAATCTCATTTGTTAACCCCTTGCCAGCCACCTTCACATGTGGTGCTGTGGGCTTGAAGAACTAAGGACTTGTTTTAAAAGCACATAGAAAGCTCATGTTCAATCCTTCCTCAGAAAATGAGGACCTTGATGTTAAGTACAGCCTGTTTGTAAAGTGTTTTTCTGTCAATGACTGTGCTTGGGTGTCTCAGATGGGTGTGGACTAGTTCATTGTGTATTTATAGTACTCAGCACAACCAGAAGAGAGGCTTCAATAATAGCCTTTGCTCTAACAGATAACAGCGTAAGAATGCAGAGTCACACCGGTCCCAGGAAGTAATTTACCCTCAAACACTTAGAGGAAGAAAGGCTGTGATTTCCCTTCTACTCCTGTCTGAAGACTTTGACAGAAATCACCCAGCCACTTGACAATGTGCAATCCAGTTTCTCAGCTGCTTTGAAGTACCTGGCCTTTTGCCTCATGTATGGAGCTCCAAAAATAGTCCTGAAAGGGGAAGATGGTCCAAATGAGGGAAATGTGAGAAGTTACTAGGAGTTTAAAATTTTCCCAGTGTGATGGTTCAGATTTTCAGCTTGATAGGATCTGGAATCATCTAGGAGACAAATCTTTGGGAATGTCTGTGAGGGAGTTTCTAGACTGAGTTAATTGAGGTGGGAAGACCTATCATAACTGTAGGTGGCATCATCCCATGGGCTGAGGTCCTGGGCCACATAAAAAGGAATGTTCCTTCTTATGTGCACCAGAATTTGTCTCTCTGCTTCTTGATATACGATGTGTTCATCTACCTCAAGTTCCTGCCACCATGCCTTTCCCAGCATGATGGATTACATCTTCAAACTGTGAGCCAAAAAACTCCCCTTCTTAAGTTGCTTTTTTCAGATATCATGTTACAGCAGTGAGATAGGTAACTGATACATTCTGCTAATAAAACAAATGAATAGAGTATGTTTGCTTCTTGCAAAAGTTATACCCAACAAGCAAAACAGTGTAAGGAATTAATACCTCCTTTACTTTTAGTATGCTCATTAGGTAACAGAAGTGAACTGAATCTATTGAAAAAGATCTGCAGCTCAAGGAGGAATCAATAGTGATTTCTATGCTGTGTGACATAATTTCACAATATGAGCTAAGACATATTCAGAGAGTTACATCCAAGATCAACACAAGGCTATGGGAAAGGAAGATCTTGTTAGGTAGAAAAAAGGCTTTTGTGCTTTAGGGAAGAGTGATGGTTTATACTGATTATCAACTTGACAGGCTCTAGAATCACCTAGGAGACAATCCCCTAGGCATGTCTATAAGGGATTGTATTAGGCTAACTGAGTCAGGAAGAACCACTCTTAATGTGGGTGGTACTATCCCATGGGATGGGATCCCAGAGTGAATAAAAAGGAGAAAGCCAGCTGAGCACCAGCATTCATCTCTCTCTGCTTCCTGACGGTGGATACAATGTGAGCAGCTTCCTCACACTCCAGCCATCATGTTTTCCCTGTCATGATAAATGTATCCCTTCTTAAACTGTGAACCCAAAGGAACCTTTCCTTCTGTAATATGCATTTTCTAGGTACCTAGTTGAACCAACAAGACAAGAAACTAATAGAGGAAGTGACTGGCGTATTTACTAAACAAAGGAACCTTAGGAGATTTCTGGACAACCATGAAGGCATTAAAGAAAGTTATTTTTGAACTGGGAATTTTTTTGGGGGCGGTTAGGGAGGTATGAAGTCTAAACACACCCAACCTGAAGAAATTTTGAAGAGTCAAAAAGGAGATGAGGGGGTAAATATAATCTAAACACTGCCTTGATCCCATAAGAGAGGGAGAGAATTCTTCCATGTGCAGCAGGAATTTTTCTCTCGAATTTCTGCTGTGTTCTCTTTTTCTGTGTTTGCATACAGGTTCATGGTCAAGCAGGAGTGGACAGCTTGAACCCTCTCAAACATGTCTGCCAGGTGCAGGTTTATGGAGAGCTTATCTAAGTCCTTTACGCCTGTCTCCATTCCCAGGTCTTTCTACAAAATCCTGGTTCAGCCTCTAGTTCAGGGTTTACCCAAACGCAGAGGGTCGTCCGTCCATCTAGCGTAGTAGGGAGTATTCTCATTTACTGACCAAGTACATCACTGTCACCAACTATAAGGCTGGAGGTGGGAGTATTCTGTGCTCTGCTCCAAATCAGGTCAACTCTGTTTATCAATGAAGCTGCTAGCATTCCCGGCATGCCTTGTTGGCTTTGAAAGTTAGGATTGGGAACAGTAGCAACTCTAGGCAAAAAGGCTCTTACACAAATTCATGAGTTTGACTTGAGAAATTATTTTTCAATTTGGCAAGGTGCTTTTAGTCAACTGCCACAGCTGCAAATTTGAGAATTTTAAACACTTTAATTATTTCAGGTATTAACATTTTTTACTCAGTTTCTAAATTTTTACATTTATTTATTGTGTGTGCATGTGTATATGCATGCACATGTCATGGTGCATGTGTTGGAGGTCAAAGGACAATTTATGGGAGTTGGCTCTCCCCTCCACTTATGGGGCACAGGGACCAAACTCAGGACCTCAGGCTTGCTGAACCATCTTTCTGGCCCCTTAATTTTAATTTTTTTTCAGAGGATTTTCCAGATTATTCCATCCATCATAATGAAAGTCCTACCTCTAAGCCCCAAGCCTTTGGAAAGAAATATCGATATTATGAAGCATGGAACTGTAACTATCATTTTTGGGAAATCACAATTCTCATTTTACTTTCCTTTTCTGGATATTATAGCTCAAATGGTGGGAATACTAATTTTTCTCATTCTAATCGGGTATCACCTTTATTTTAACAAAGCAAAATAAATAATAGAAGAGAGGGTAAAATGAAATAAATTACAACATCTACAGAATAAGGTCTTGTATAACTTGATTTTTCACTCTGTCATGTGTATGCTGTAAGAATAAGGAAAACAATTTTTCCCTCAAGTTTTAAACAATAACTTCCCACGGAGAAAGGGAGTCACACAGTAGGAGCAAAAAGAAAGAGGAAGAAATAGACTTTCAGCTGTAGTCATATGCTATGGGGTGGGGAGGGAGAGTATTTAACCTTAGATCAATAAAAAATGGAAGCCAACGATAATAAGAACAGGAAGCATAGGACTGAGTGGGCCAGGCAGTCATTCCCTCAGTGCCAAACCAAGTCATTTTATGTGGTGTTTATTTAGTGCCCACAAAGTCCAAAATTTGTCTCCCAGGCTCAGCTAGTTATGTATATACTCATAGTCACTTTCTGAATTTTGTGTTCCTTTTTAAGTATCAGGTAGTCATCACCAGTTCTCTGAAACGCAGCCCATAGGAAACAGCAACTAGAATATAACCAACTTGGGCTTCTTGGCTTCCAGAAACATAACAATTTTTGCCTGGTCTCCACCCTCCTCACCCCACCCTTGGTCTCTGTGGCCAGCATCAAAGTATTCCCCTAACAAGAGTCAAAATTCAAGTCAGAACCAACATGCTATGTGGAGGCAGCCAAATGTTACTAGATAAAACTCTGCCCTCCAAAGAATCTCACCTCTAGTTTCTACCTCCCACATAAATGCTGTAGTTGTTTTTGGTACACACTATAAACCATCAAAGGTTCCTAAAGTTTGGAAGGAATGTTGTAAAACTATCTAAACCATCCTCCCACCCTGAAGCAAATTTCAGATTAAGACAGTGGAGCATTTGTTGGGCTAAGGTTAAGAGGCTGAGCTGAAATACAGACATGAACTTGGTGTAATCCAAGCCTTCTGAAGCCATTCTTTTCAGGTATCTGGAGCTGCCCAAACAGAAACAGTGGTGGCTCCAACCGAAACTCTGAATAGTGCTTTCCTGTTCAGTTCATGCCAGGGACAGCACCGACAAGCCAAGGAGTCAGCCAATCCCTCAGGAGTTTCTCAGTGATACACCAAGATGGAATGAATCCTCTTGGTTGAATGGTAATGATACTACCCAGCATTACAACAGAGCAGAGTGAGAATGACAGGAGAGCCAATGGCAGGGAAATATTGTCAATACCATAAATACTTCTTTCCAATTAAAACTTATTTCCTGTTTGGAAATTACTGCTCCAAAAATTGCATTTCCCCTGCCTGAGTTGAGAAAGCCTTGTAGCTGGTTGGGCCACCACGCTTCCAACTCCACTGCCAAGTATAGCAGACGCTTGTGGTGTGATCCAGCTACACTCAACTCAGGGAATTTAGCCACAGTTGCTTGGTTCTTCTAGCTGTTCATTTCCAACATCTAACAGACAGCCTTCAAATGTCAATCAAACATATGGGACATTCAAAATTATATCTCTTGAACCTGCCTTTTAGAAAACCACAGCCCTCAACATAAAGAGTAGAAATCCCCACAGGAGACCTCGACCAGTAGTGGGACACAGCCTGGATAAAAGTCCTCTTAGCTGTCCTTCATTGTCAGCGTGGGTGGATTTAGAACCACGGTGGAGACACACCTCTGTGTGCTGTGAGGGTGTTTACAGTGATGTTTAACTGAGGAGGAAGACCCACCCTGCATGTGGGTGGCACCATCTCATGGGTTGGGGTCCTGAACCGAATAAAATGGAAAAAACTAGCTGAGCACCAGCGTTCATTTCTCTTTCCTTCCTGCCTGTAGATGCAGTCAGATCAGCTGCCTCATGCTCCTTCCTTGCATGCCTCTCCCGCCACGAAAGGTAGTAGCGCCTAAAAGCGTAAGGCAAAAGAAGTTCTTTCTTCCTTTTTAAAGTTGCTTCCTGTCAGGCATTTTGGTCATAGCAATGAGAAAAGTAACAAATTCAGTCTTTCTTGTTTTGGGGTATGTGTGTGTATCTTTGTCTCAGAAACATGAGTATCATTTATTCAATACTTAGCAATTTCTGAGGCAAATAAAATCCCCCAGTTACGGTTTTATGATAAGGCTTGTAAATATGAAAATAAAAATGGAACTTGGGAGCTGGCGAAATAGTAAAGTGTGAAAGCATGAGGATGTAAGTTCAATCCCCAGAACATGCACAAATGTCAGGTGTGGTGGCATGTGCTTGTAGGCTTGGTGCTGGGGAAGCAGAGACAGGACGATCCCTGAGCTTACCAACCAGCCAGCCATCCTCGCCTAACTGGTCTGCTCCTAGCTAATGAGAGACCCTGTCTCAAAGAGGTGGACTGCATTTCTGAGGGCAGCACGAAAGGCTGTCCTCTGGCCTCCACACCCACATACATACACTTGTGGACCTATGTACACATACACACGAAAAAAACAAAAACCGTGAAAATGAAAACAATTACTTTCCTTACAGTATAAAGATCTTCCCAGGACTTCCAAGGGCCACAACTACAAAGGCCAGTGAGTACACAAACTGTCGACAAGTCAAGACCTGAAAACAGATGGGCCATGCCAATCGAAGGTAGATGCTGACTGCTAGCACCTGTGGCTCCTGCTTTTTCCTCCCAACCTTACACCAGCACTCAGCACCAGTAACCAGCCCAACACCTGGAACCTAGTACCACTGACGACACATCCATTTGCAGTTTAATGAATCCTCCAGGCATTTTCAATTTTCCTATTTTCCACTCACTGAATGGTAACACTTATCATTTACATGCTATGAAAACAGGCGAGAGAGGTGAAGGTGGACAGTGGTGCCTGCAATGAATCGTAATGAAATGAGAACAGGCTAGCTGTCATGGGTGAAGGGCTATTAAGGACTCATGCTCCCTTGGAGGCATGTCTGCCAGTTTTATATTTCTACCACTGACAACAATAGATAATGCCCTGAGCCAGGCACAGATCTGGGAAGTCTCTGGATCTCCTTCATCTGAAAGCTATTTAGACTCCAACATGAAGAATGGCCTCCTAGGTACCTGTCTGTCCCTATCAACTACAGGGAGCTTCAAAGGTTATAAGAGCAGAAAGCCATGTAACTTGCTTTGATAATGGCCTCATGGGGGTCATGGAATGTCTACAAATCAACCTCTGGCTGTAAGAATCTTGTATGGAACACAGCCCTCCCGGAGATGGAAATCCAGCCACTAGCTGTGCCCTAAGCCAATACATGTACACAAAGATCTATGTTAATGGGGAACAAAAGAAGCCAGTGATGTCCAGAGTCCTGGATGGGTGGGAACAGCAGTGAGGGACAGAAGCGGACAGTCATGAATTCTATTAAAACCATAGCAGATGATGTTGAAAGGCTTTACAGCCAACCTCAAGCCCCTAATTTTAAAAATACAGAGACCAGAGGCTAGGGAAAAGACTCCTTGGCAAAATACTTGCTATATAAGCCTGAAGATCTGAAGTTTGGGGCCCCAGAATTCATGTAAAAAAGCAGGGTGTGATGGAGCACACTTGTAATCCCAGTACTGGAGGGGAGGCAGAAAGAGGAAGATTTCTGAGGCTTGCTGGCAGGCAAGTCCAGCCAAATCCAGCAGCTCTGGGTCACAGGGAGAAATCCTGAAAACTAAGGTGAAGAGTGATTGAGGAAGAAACTCAGTCCTGGTGCTATGCTCTTGTTTCTTAACTCCAATTCTCTATGTGATCAATCATCAAACAAGGAGAGACAATCTATTAGCACTTCCTGCTTACCATTCCCAGAGCACATTCACTTTGAAGATTGAGATACAAGTGGACAAACATGGGCTCTGAGCGTCACTAGGTTGATACTCAGGAAACAAGGCAACACTTGGTCACTAGGAAAAAGGGACATTCCTATTTTTCTCATGTATTCTCAGTGTGCCCTCCATCAGTTATAAATGTCACACTCTTGACAAAAGGATGATATGATCACCTATGACAACCCAGCCTAAACTGACATCCTCCGAGTGAATGATATGACAGGGAAACATCACACAGTCATGGAAAGTTCTAGAATGGACCAAACTCTATGGTTGCTGATATAAAAGGAGATGAAGATGTAAGCTCAGAGACCAGCTGTAAAACACCAAAAGAACATTCTTAAAGGGGCCCAAAGGGCACTAATCCCATGTACACGGCCCCACTGCGAAGACCTAGTCACCTCCTGAAGGCCCGACCTTTTCTTACCACGACTTATGGGTGGGGATCTCAGCCTATGAACAAAGAAGGGAAATAAACATTTAGCCCATGATATACCTTTAACCTCTTCCTAATGACGTTCTACTATTGTTGTATTTATCTATTTTTCTATTTTGTACACATGTGTATATGTACAGGTGTGCACCGCAGCATACATGTGGAAGGCAGAGGTCAACTTTTAGAAGTCATTTCTTTCTTTCCACCATCTGAGGCCCAGGGATCGAACTCAAGACATCAAGCTTGGCAGCTAACTTAAAAAAAAAAAAAATCACACTTAGTGCTACTTGACACTGTATGTGAACTTGGCTATCTACCAATCTACTCCCACCTAGAATATAACGGCACTGGAGTGAGGCTCTGATCTGTTCTGCTTTGTATTACCTCCCTCAGAGGCTCAGGGAGCACTTGAAAATTTATAATCCTCAGACTCCACATACCCAATCATGCCACAGCTGGAATGTGCTAAAGAAACTGGTCTCACTCTGCAGCTTGGGTGGTCTAGTGTTTCTCTGCTGATAGTACACATCCGGGAAGGGGCAGGAAGCAGCCAGCCCTTCTGTCATATTATAGTTCTAGACCAATCTGCTGGTGTCTATTTACCAGGGTGGGAGAAACACTCCACTTAACTAAAACCAGCCACAAAGGCCACATGTACAAAACAGAACTGAGAGATGAGGCAGAGAGATTTCAGAAGATCAATTTATATAACCAAAGACTAGAATGAATCAGACTAAGAAATGACTAGAGACAGGAAGCAGTGCCTGGTATTGCCTGCAGGGAGGGAGGGGGTGAGCAAGCCACGGCCCCCAACATACTGCATGTGCAACTGCTCTCTGCCCATCACCTACTTTACCCCCCCCCCCCCCAAACCTCAGGGTTTTGTTCTGATTGGCCATCTCACCAGAGAAATAAAAGGGAGGCAACTGTGGCCAGAAATGGTAAAAAGAACCAGAGCTGAGAACACCCAGCAAAGCAGTCACTGGCCAAGCAAAGCTGGTGGGAGTGGCTCCCCCTTACTGGTTTCTGGGATGAGCACTCTGAATAAAAGGATACAGGATTGGGAAAATGACTCAGTTGGTAGAGTCATTTTCTACAAACAACAGAACTCAAGTTCAGATAGCTAGCATCCACATGAAAGCCAGGTGTGGTGGAGCGTGTCTGTAATCCTAATGCAGGGGAGGCTGACAGTTAGGTTCCTGGGACTCTCTGGCCAGAAAGCCTAATTGTTTCAGCGAGCTCCAGGTTGAGAGAGAGATACTGTCTCCAAAAATAAGGTAAAGAGCAGTCAAAGAAGACACATGACCCCTAACTCTGATAAACAAACGTGTGTGTCCCCACACAGAAACATGAACACATTCACAGACTGAGAGCGAGAGCGAGAGCCCAAGAGAACATACATGTAGCCTGTCAGATACCATAGTCAGCCTTGAATGTGTACAGCCTGAGAATAAGCACCTCTTGGAGGACTTGGGGCCCTCGGCAGATACACTTATGGTACACACTCCCAGTGGTGAGCTACTTCTCAGCAAAGGGACATGGAGCAAAATCAGCAACCACCTGTAACTCCAGGTCCCCAGGCTCTGATGCCTTTCTTGGGCACCTGCACTCAAGTATACATCATACATTCCCTCTACATCTACATAATTAAATTTATAATATCAGGGACAAGGAAAATTATAAAGAAGGGAGACTTATTTGGGTTCATGGCTCTGATCTAAGGTGCAAGGATCATATCTGGGGATGGATTCTTGGTGGCAAAGACCCTATGTGAGCACAGGGTGTCAAGTGGCCAGAGACATAGGAGAGAAAGAGGGAGGGAAGAAAGGAGGGAAAACGGAAGAAGGAATGGATCTGTGCCTCTGGCCTCTCCGTATAAAGCCACAAGATACAATGACAGAGGGTGGGAGGGTCACCCTGATGACCTTAAGTAGTCCTAACCCTTCCCAAAGGGGCCACCTCTAAACAGCACTGCAGTTCAACTCCCTAATGCCTCACTTAGGGATTAAGAGTGAGTTCTTTCGGAGAACAAAAACCTTACTCAAATCACAATGCCGCAGGTCAGAGGTTGTCTACCAGGGAAGCTTGTTAGACACTCTGCCCACAGTGTATTGGGGACCTAATCAAGTAAGCACCTCGCACGTGCCAAAATTTTAGACTCCCAGTGAGGAAAGCAAGTGTTCAACAGAAACCACAGTCAGCACAAACTGTTCCGTCACAGCCGTTCTTATCAGTGGATGACAGGGCCCCTTCAGAAACCCAAATTCCCAGGCACTAGCCAAAGGTCTTACAAGCAGGCCTTGCTAAAGGAAGCAGTCTGGACCTGCCAGTGTGAATTCATTCTCCTACCCCCAACCTTCTCTTTCTTCTCTTTTTTCATTTCCTGTCCCTTTCTTTTCTTTCTTTCCTTCCTTTCTTTTTAAGATGGGGTCGCAGGGAGCCCAGGCTGGCCTCAGATTCACCATGTAACCAAGGATGACCTTGAACTTCTAATCTTCCTGCCTCTGCCTCTTGAGTTGCTGGGATTACAGTTGTGTACCACTATTCTTGATTTAAGTGATGCTGGGAATGGAGCCCAGGGCTTTGTGCATGCTTCCAAATTTACATCCCCAGTCCTCCACTATGTGAACTCTTTTGGGCACAGTCTGGTACATCATATTCAAGGCCTTCATATCCATTGACACATAACTAAGGTGGTATGCAAGAGACTGGCAGGAAGCAGGCAGCCAGTAACTTTGTGTCTGGGCACTATCAAGGGACACTGTTGTTACCAGGGACTTAAGAAAGGGCGATCAGCATACAAGATGACTACAGTGATTTCAAGAACGCTGCTCCTGGCCCTGGTCACACTCCCACAAGTAGAGAAGGTACACACCCAATACCAGGAAAGGAGAGCAGAGGGACAGCTGACTACAGGGCTTAGCTCCAGGACAAGCACAGCCATGAAAGACTGAGTGTGGCCCTCAGGGGCAGAGCTGATGGCCACCGGTGGTCTAGGGGTTAATACTGATAGTCAATTTGTCAGGATCCAGAATCACCTGGGAGTTTCTACCAGGGTTAACTGAGATGGGAAGATCCGTCCTGAATGTGGCTGGCACCATCCCATGGGCTGGGGTCCTGAACTGAATAAAAAGAAGCTGAGCACCAGTGTTCATCTCTGACTGTGGATGCAACGTGACCAGCTGCCCCACACTCCTGCCACCATGTCTTCCCGACGACAGACTGTGCCCTTCAACTATGGGTCAAAATAAATCCTTTCTCCCTTGAATAGTTTTAGTTAGCTACTTTGTCACAGTAATGAGTACTATAGTATAGGAGGGCTTGATAAAGCCAGAGGAGGAAGACTAGGACCCCGTCGGTATCCAGTGAGACAAAGGACACCCTGAAAAGACTGTCAGCTCCCCTACGCTCATGCTTGCTGCTTCCTTCCACCTGCTCATTTGATTCTGTTTCTTTAACGTAACTTGTTTTGCAAAGTTATGAAAATGAGGACAATGAAAAGCTTAAGCAGGTAAGGCTGGTTCTATATATCCGACAGTTCCAGAAGGTCTAGGAAGAAGAGACACCAAAAGTGGAATCTGGTGGCTTCCAGGGCAGCAACGTTCTTGAAAAGAGTTCAACCTGGGGAATTCACAGGAATGTCGACACAGCCAAGGTTTATTTGGGGGAGAGACAGAATCAGAAATTGGGAAGGGCAGAGCAGTGGAGGTAAGGCCCTAACTCTGTATTTTAAATGGCCTTGAGCTTTAGCTATGTAGAAAAGGTTAAGATGGGCCCTGGGCAGCAAGCTAAAGAATTCATCTCTAACTGTCCAGAAGGAAAGAGTAATATACAGACAACTCAGGTCCTTGATGTCCTGTTCCGTTATGCAGTGGCTCAGCATCTGTCAACCCTCCTCATCACAGTCAGCCTCACTTCCCCAAAAGAACCTGCACCACAGATTATCAGACATGAAAGAAATCATAACCAGCTCAGACACAGAGAGGAAAAGAAAAAGATCTAAACTCAGAGGAAAAAGAGGAGATAAAGTAACAGAGCTAGGGACTTTGCTCTACTGGTAGAGTGCTGGCCTAGCATGCAGGAAGCCCTGGGCTTGATTCACAGCACTGCATTGACCAAGTGTGGTGGTATATACCTGTAATCCCTCTGTGTGTGTGTATGTGTGTGTGTGTGTCCTCTGTGTGTGTGTGTGTGTGTGTGAGAGAGAGAGAGAGAGAGAGAGAGAGAGAGAGACAGAGAGACAGACATTGTCCTTAAGGAAAGTAGAGAGTGGATTCAGTGTCCTCTCATTCTACTAGGTGACTTGCAGTATCATTTTAGAGTATGCACTGACCACTGATTTGTCTGAAGAGAGTGTGGGAGGCCAAGGGTGCTGGACATGGTGCAGTGGTTTGAAGTAGAATGTCTCCCCATAGGCTCCAAGTATACGGACATTTTGACCCTAGTTGGTGGTGCTGTTTCTGGGGGGCTTTAGGAGGTGTGGCCATGCTGGAAACAGCATGTCGCGGCGATGGGCTTTGAGCTTTCTTAAGCCTTGTAGGATCTCCAGCTGCTCCGTGTTTCTTGTGCCTGCTTGAAGATGTGAGTGCTCCTCTTCTCGCTCTGACCGCCTCCTGCCACCACGCCTCCCACCATGATGGACTCTGCTCCCTCTGGAACCATAAGCTCAAATAAACTCTTCCTTATATAAGTTCCCTTGATCATAGTGTTTTATCACAGCAACAGAAAAGTGACTAATACAATGGGATACAGAGCTTAGCACACATCTTCCACTACAGAAAACTTAGCAAAAAATATAAAGTAAGGAAAAGTAACACCCAACAAATGCTTTTCATTTCTCGGGTGCCATATATTTGTTTGTTTGTTTGGATTTCAGACAAAATCTCTTATTGGTCTAGAACTCTAGAACTCACCAAGTAGGTTATTCTGACTGGTCATCAGCCACAAGGAACTACTTGTCTCTACCTCTCTAGTGCTGGGAATAAAAAGTATGCATCACTACACAACTGACTTTTAAAGCATGAGTTGTAGGGATTGAATCCAAGTTCTCACACTTGCAAGGCAAGCACTTTATTAACTGAGCAATCACCTCAGCCTTGGCTAAAGGGGGGCTGCAAATGTAGCTCAGTAGATAAGGGCATGCTTAGCATGGATGAAGCTCAGGCTCAGTTCCTAGCATTAAAGCCACAAAACACACCTGCTGATCAAACAATAACACACAGAGTCTTCTAGAATACTCTGCTGACACATTTTGATCATTGGACAATGGCTCATATGTATTGAGACTATACCATCAGTCAGTCCTTGAAATGCACTTTCTTATGAGGCCTTTCCAATGTCCCCATGAGCTAGTGTCTGGACAGATAGCAGAACTGAAACTAGAGCTCTCTAAAATTACTTGGCCCATGGCTCCCTGCTGCTAAACTCTGATTCAAACTTAACCAGATTTACCCAGTGCTGTACACACTTTAGTCTACTGTGTTTGGAGTCACCTGGTGAACACATTCACAGCTTCCAGGGTTCCAACACATCTTACTAACAATCCTATTTGAGCACAGTAGAAACATAATGTTAGGTATTCACTTTAGTAAATGGTGCCTGTGTTAGACAGACATTTTGCTGTCACAAAATACCTGACAAAAGAAAGCTTAAGGAAGTTTATTCTGGCTCATGGTTTGAGCACACCTCATGGTGGGAAAGGCACCTTGGCAGAAGGGTGCGACAGCTGGTCACATTGTATCTATAATCAGAAGCAGTGAGATGGATGCTGGTGCTTGGCTCACATTCTCCATTTTACTCAGCCCAAGAGCGAAGTCCATCCACTTACATTCAGGGTAGGCCTTTCCATTTCAGTTAAAACCTTCTGGAATCATTCCCACAGACCCACCTAGAGGTGTGTTTCCATGGTATTTCTAAATCTAGTCATGTGATAAAAGGGCATAATAGTGTTTTCTAAATACATCCCAGAAGAATGTGACTCAGGGCTGCCAAGACAGTAGCTCCTTCGTCTAGAACCTTCCCTAGACAGTCCCCAGACTCCCTTCTTCCTCCCTAAGGTCTCTGCACAGTGTGTCTTCTTGAAAGAAGCTTTTCCTGACACCTAACCAATAACACCACCACCACCATCCCTCCCTCATATCTCTACTGGATCAATGACATGTTTATATATCTGTTTACATTCATAATGCCATTGCTAGCAAGTCATCTCCAGGAAAGGAGCAACCTGGTTTTGCTCAGTTGTCCATCTCCAGTTCCTGAAAAGGGCCAGGTATAAAACAGGCCCTTAGAGTGTCCATTAGAAAGGAATCAGCTCAGTCCGTCTCTGGGTGGAGGAAGAACAGCTGTTTTGTGTTCCAAATTTTGGCTCAGATATAATTTCCAAATTTTCAACAGTCAAATTGTATCCGTCTTCCTAATAAGGAAGAAGAGTTTTTTTCTTTTTTAAAAAAGTCTTCCTTTGAAAAACAACCCTATTACTCATTTACACAGAAAAGTAGGAACTTGGCTTGCTTTGGTCACTGGGAGTCTGTCTGCAGCAGGCGTGAAAATCACCACTCAATGAATCTCCAGGTGTCCTTGATGACAGCTCAGTAGCCCAGTGGAGCTTGGCCCTGACACAGACTGTAAGCATTCTTTGCCAACTCAGCTGCTACTAATGGCCCCATGCCCTCAGGAAACAACTGTCCTCCTGGCATGGCACAGCCATGAGCCAACAGCCACCTTCTTAATCCTCACAGCATTCCTGGGTAGTACAGGAAGGCAGTTAATCTTTATCACCACATCACTGTCACTCAGTCTGACAGAAGCCAGAAATAGAAGATGAAAACTGACCTTGCTGATACCTCCCCGTAATACCACTGTCTCCCCAGAGTGCCACTGAAGAGAAATGACTGGAACCTCCACCAAGTGGTTCACTTCAGTGACAGATCCCATCAGACGCAGTTTATACTAATCTTCTCTCTGCTCCAACCCAACTGCACTCTAAAATAAAGTCTTAAATATTTACTTTGTTCTCCAGAAACTTGAGCTCTAACTTATAACACTTACATTAACCACTCTTAATGAAAGCAATTATCCAGAAGGTTCTATTAGCAAAGAGTTTATATAGGTTAAGGACAGTCTTCTCTTGAAAGCAGAATACCCCCAGTAGCAAGTCCTTTCCCTGTGGTGGGATAAGAAGGCGCAATCAAGAACAGTCTTGGTAGTGCCATGACAGATGGTACAGGAGCTATGTGACATCCATTGTGTCACAGAGAAAAGGTCCTTCTGGGTCAATTCCTATAGGTCATTCCTACTCCAGATGGCTACAGAGTCTGAAGGCCATTTCCAACACTAAAAGTCACATGAAGCCAGAGAGTTCTCCCTCAGACCAGGGTTATGAAAGCAGTTATGGGCTAATGGTCAAGAAACATATGGTAAGGGCTTGGGGAGACAGCCCAGTTGGTAAAGTGAAAGAACCTGAGTTCCAACCCAAGAACTTACATTTATTAAAAAGCTAGGCATGGTGAAGAACACCTGTGATCTCAGAACTTGGAAGATGGAGACAGGAGGATCCCTGGGGCTCCCTGGCTGGCAGCCTAGCCTAACTGGTGAGCTCCAGGCCAGTGAGAGACCTTGTTTTAAAAAAAAAAGTAGACAGCTCCTGAGGAATGACAGTAGAGGCTGTCCTATGGCATTCATATGCATGTTTCCACACATGCATCCACTTGCACTCACAAACATGAACACACATATGCACTATCATGTAGACACACACACACACACACACACACACACACACACACACACACACACACACACCCTCTCTTAGTCCCAGACATGGAAGGAATCCAGCCACTGGCTCTGACCACACTGCTGGACTGCAGCCATGCCTGTGACCCTTAGTGAGTGCTCCAGAGTGAAAGGGGGAAGAGAACAAAGACTCAACAGTGAAGCCACTTCTGCTGTCCCAAGGTGGCCAGTGCAGCCACTCAGTGACACACCTCCTCGGGTCTGGTCACCCTCCGCTCACATGCTTTCTCTCTACTTTTCTTGGGACATAAACGTGAAGTAAAATCAGAGCTGAGGGCCTGGGAGATGGTGCAAGTATGGGAACCTGAGGTTCAGCTCCCCAGCTCCCACATAAAAGGTTAGGCTTGGCTGTATACATGCTTGTAACCCCAGCATTGCTGTGGGGGTGGAGACAGAAGGATCACTGGGGCTTGCTGGCTGCCAGCCTAGCTCCAGGTTCAGTGAGAGACCCACTCTTAAAGAACAAGGCAGAGAACAATAGAGCAAGACCCTCAATGTCTTCCTCTGGCTTTCATGTACACACATGTGCATATATCTCTTCTCTTTCTCTCTTTCTCTCTTTCTCTCTCTCTCTTTCTCTCACACACACACACACACACAGATTTACCTGGAATATAGTTCAGTGGTGGAGCACTTACTTAGTAGGTGTGAGGCCCTGAGTTGGATCCCCAGTGCTGTCAAACAAAAAACAATCCCCCTCAAACAGTAACTGATTCTCCAATGGAGCACATAATTTTACAAGCCATGGATCTGCGACATCAAAAGCACAGCTTAAAGGAAAACCTCCCCAAACCCTACAAATCTCAGACAACCAAAAAACCCCAAAACCTTTTCAAATATATTTTACTGCTCCCATGAACACAGCTTTATTCTAACATTGGCTCTGTGTTTTTAAATCTCAGTCTATGATGAGTCTGTAGAGATGTGTATTAGTAAAAACAGGTAAAGAATGAAACAGGAAAAGACAAGGGCACACAGAGAGAGAGAGCAGATGCTGACTGTGGCTGCCGAATGTCTGCGGAAACAATGCCATATGTGAGCGACATCGTTTCTGTCTGCATGTACCTCATTAAGCTGAATTAGAGCGAGTGATAGCTCTCACCTTCTGATCAAAACAAACAAGTCTCACTTCAGTGTATCCCATCTCTGATAGCAAGTACAACCCCTTGCAGAGGCTTCTGTCCCAACACAGGGAGGCATGCATAGGTCTCCAGCCAGCCCCACCTTGCAAGCCACTGAGAGCTTATACTCCAAATCGTGTTCCCTTTACGGTACACACTCTTACTTTTTGAAATGAAAACAAAACAAAACAAGCACACCACACTGTCTTTGAAGGGTCTGGTATAGTATAAAGGTCTGAGGACTGCTGAGCCTCATCTCCTTCCTGCAAAGGTTCCATTTCCAGCCACTTCTGGTACTGGAGTTGCAGCTTCATTGGTACAGTGCTTGCCTGGCATGTAGGAAGCCTGGGGTCAATCCCCAGCCCTGCAAAAACTGGGCATGGTGGCTCATGCTTGTAATCCCAGCACTCCAGAGGATCAGAAATTCTAGGTCATCCTGGACTATATAGCAAGCAGGAGGCCAGCCTGGGCTACATGAGATTCTGTCTCAAAAAGGGAAACAAATAGTCACCTGTAATGTAGTGTTAAGTGGCTGGAACCTAAAATGCCTACTTTAAAAAACAAAATGAAAACATGCCACCAAGCAACAGCAGAATGCACACACAGCCTTTGTTGGAATCTCAGTTCTCAGAAAGTAAGAAGAAGTTCTTCTTCTCACAATACAGCAGTGGTCAGCTTCTCAGGGGCTTTCAGGCACGTGAAAGCATGGCAGAGATAGCGATGTAGCCATCCCCGTTGCAAAAGGAGCTCCGGTATTCAGTGGCTGATATGGTGTGTGTAGGAAAAGGAAAGTGCTTCCTATCTCCCAGAAACGCCCTGGACTTAAATAGAAAAACAAAGGCTACTGTGTATGCCCCGTAGGGACTTGGAGACTGGGGGTGCAGCTAAGTAAAGGGTAGAAGAATGCAGAGATGACCAAAGTATAACAGTTTTGAGGGCCTGAAGGGGGCAGGGAAGGCTTCCTTAGGAGACAGTGCTTGAGGTGACTCTTGGAAAAACTGGTAAGTAGCTAGAACAATGGAAGGGTGTGCCAGGCTGCTGGCAGGGTGCAAGAAGCAGCCCGCTGCATACAGCTGGACTGAAGCTGTGCTAACACAGCAGCATTGGGAATGGGGGCTGCAGGTGCAGCTCGGCGGTAGAGCACTTGCCTGGAGTGAAGGAGTTAACCACCAGCCCTCCAAGAGGAAAAAACAAAAACAAGTGAAGGAACACTGCTTCTTCTGTGTGTTTTCTTGCCTCTGAACCTTCAAGGAGAGAAGACTTTGAGTTAGGTTTAGGATGATTCTAGAAATTCATACTACATGACTAGGGTCCCTAATAGCCACAGGCACCTTAGTAGTTCTGTGAAGGTTAAACTTTATTATCTACTTGACTGGACTTAGAATCACCTAAGCAGCCCACCGCTGAGCATGTCTATGAGGGCATTTCCAGAGGGGTTTAAGTGAAAAAAAAAAAAAAAAAGGAAGGCAGGCCCAGAATGTGAGTGGCACTATCTCTTAGGCTGAAAGCTTCAATTGCTTTCAAACAGATATGGCCACACTTAATAGCCTGGGGCAAAGCATTTTCCATCCCTAGTTACCCAAGAGCTGGTTGTCTTCACAAACTTTCACTGGATTGTCTCAACAGGTGAGTCACTCTGACATCTACAAACATACATTTAGGAATCAAGATGGCATCTTCCTTACCTTCTCCCACAGTTCACTACGTCCCCATCGTTCCAGCTTCATCCTGATGCGGGTCTCAGATCTCCCTTTCCCCTCAGGTCTCATATACCTCTAACTTCAGGACTTTATCTCCTACCTATGTCAGCATAACTCTCAGCTGACTTTCCAAAGCTCTTCATTAGTACATATTAATTATAAGCAATGAGTGTCATGATGACATTTTCATACATGTATAGAATGTATACTAGTCATATTTATCCCATCAACTTCTCTTGTCCCCTCCTACTCCTGATCACCTTCCTCTTTCCAACTAGTCCCCTTCTAATTCATATCTGTTCTTTTAAAGTGATCTGTTGAGTTTAATTAGGGTTGTTACAGGAGCATGGTAAGGGGTTAACTACAGGAGCACAGACAACTTACCAGTGGCGACGGCGACACCACTGAAGCAAACATTGCTTTCTCTGTCAGCAACAATCAACTGTCTGTAGCTCCTCAGAGAGGGCTGGAGATACTTAAGATCCATCCCAACCCTTCTTTAAAGATTTTATTTTTATGTGTGTGTGTGTGTGTGTGTGTGCACATGTGTGGGTATTCACAGAGGCCAGAAAAGGGTGTCTGATCACCTGGAAGTGAAATCACAGGTGGTTGTGAGCTGCCCAATGGGTGCTTAGAACTGAACTCTGGTCCTGTGGAAGAGCAGTAAGCGCCCTTAACTGTTGAGTCATCTCTCCAGTCCCCTACCCCCTTTTGAGTTAGTCTCATGTAATCCAGGCTGTTGCCGAACTCATTATGTAGTGAGGATGACTTTAAGCTCCTGGTCCTCCTGAGGGTAAGGATCATGGCAGGTGTGAGCCACCTCACCCGGATTATTCAGTACTGGAGATGGAACCTGGGGCTCCGTGCATTCTAGGCAAGCAGTCTACCACTGAGCTACATCCCCAGCCCTCTTTTTTTTTCTACCTGAGTTATGACTGGAACCCTTTTCCCACATGTGCCCCTGCCACATGTCTATTCACTATTCCCTGAAAATCAGAGCTCACCTATTTGCCCTCAAGGCAGAAATTCTTTTAGTCTTGATCAGAAATCTCACGAACACTTCAACCTACCTTTTTGGTTTCATCTTCTCTAGTGCCCTAAATATGCTGGGGATGGTATTTCATGCTGTAAAGTTTATCTTCGGGGACTTATCTTGTTTTCCCTAAATCATTAAATTTAGTCTCTCATATCATGATAATTATATATACTCTGCTTCAAATTAATAAAATGAAATGTCTTCTGTCCTGCATTATGCAATTTAAATCCATTCTCTCACACTACATTGTACCATCATTATTCCAAATCAGTGGCTCTTTCATGTAAAGAAATAATTACTTTTTCTACAAGAAGCAGCAAAAATACACACTGCCAAAGAATGAACTGGTTGTGGACCAGGAAAGGCGTTAAGGTCAGGGTTCCAAAATAATCTTTGGGAGTTTATAATATAATCTGTCACCGGAGGTCTTAAAACCAGTTGCAAAGCTAAGTGGAGTTGGGGATGGGCCAGGCAGGCATCACAGACAAGCTAGGAAGGTGGAGACTCCAGATCTCCCACGTGCAAGTTGGAAACCTTAACACTGGAACAAGCATTTTACTTCCTTTAAAGATATATTTTAAGCTGCTATTTTTAAACTGTGTGATGTGTGCATTTGTATGTGCAAATATGCCATGAGTGTAGATACCCACAGAGGTCAGGAGAGGGCACTGCCTCCCTGATATGGGTGCTGGGAACCAAACTCAGGTCCCCTAGTGGCACCTGCTCTTAATCACTAAACCATCTCTTCAACCTCTACTTGTTTACTATTGTATATGGGGACATGTGATGCCATGACACAAATGAGGAGGCCAGAGGACAACTATGTGGAGCTGGTTCTCTCCTTCCACCTTTATTTATATGGGTTTTAGAGGTCACCGTGCTTGTGTGGTAAGTGCTTTCTTTGCTCACTGAGTCATCTTGCTATCTTGTACTTGGTGTCTGTCCTAACTGATTATCAGTTGGACCGGCAGCTGCCATCAGATCCCAGTGAAACCTTGTAGACTGGGATCCTCATCACAATACAACTGACATTTGAGACTAGAGAATTCTGTTGTGCAGGCTGCTCTGGATACCAGAGGATGTTGGGCAGCATTTTCAGTCTCTCTCCGTGAGATATAAATAGGACCTCCTAGCTGTGGCAACCAGAAATGATTCCAGATATTTCCCCGTGTCCCCTGAGAGGTGCAAAACTGGCCTCAGCTGAGAGTCACTACTGCAGGCACCCAGCCTCAAGGGTCAGTATTGTTTCCCTTGAACTGTATTCTTCTTAATGCTAAAAATCTAAAATTTTCACTTTGTGATTTCTATGAAGACGCTAAAAGATTCTAACAGGTATCTAAATCTTTTTTCTTTCTGTGTCTATAGGTGCACATGTGTGTATATGCATATGTATAAACAGGTACGTGTATACTCATGCATGTGGAGGCCAGAGGAAGATTTCAGGTGGGTGTTTGTTCTTCCTCAAGAGTTGGTCTACCTCAGGGTGTGTGTAGCTGTGAATGCATGTGTAGCCAGAGAATGACATCAGGTGCTCTCCTCTATCACGCTCCGTCTTACTCCCTTTAGACAGGCTCTCACTGAACTTGGTGCTAAGGCATTCAGGAAGGCCCAGCAGTCCTCTTGTCTGCTCCCACAGTGTTGAAATCACAGGAACATGTACAAACATCCTTGGCTTTTTACGTGGGTGTGGGGATTTGAACTCAGACTCTCATGCTTGTGCAGGAAGCACCCTTACCCACTCCCCACTCATCTTGTTTATTGCGGGGGAGGGCGGCTAACCTGGAGCTGGGTAAGTAGGATAGTCTGGCTGGCCCCAGAGATCCTCCTGTCTCACCTCTCCAGCCCTAGATGGCCTATGTAGACCAGGCTGGCTTTGAACTCACAGAGATCCACCTGCCTCTGCCTCCCAAGTGCTAGGATTAAAGGTGTGCACCACCACACTCAATGTCTTGGCTTTTTTTAAAAACATAGGATCTGAGGATTGAACTGAGGTCCTCGAGCTTACAAGGGTAAGCACTTAACCAAGTTTAAAACTCTGACTTTCAAATTCTTAATGATAAAATCAAAACACCCTTGACCACACAAAGTAAAAACCATACTAACAATGACATGCACCTTCTATGAAGATTAGAAGACTCTGACCAAGCTTCAAACCCTCACTGTAGCGTTGGCAAAGAACAGAACAGAAAACCACATATCGACCCATGGAATGTGTTTGTGTTGTACTCAAATTGATAGGAAAGTACCCTATAATCTCATTTCTTCTGGCCTTCCCCAACACCTGGGGCCCCACTCACTGGCCAATCTCTGACCCTGGGAAATCCACGTGGTAACTGCCACAGCCTCAGTGGGAGGTGGCATACCTCAGGTGGGCTCCCAAACAAGGAGGGAGGCCAGGTGTAACTTAATTTCAAGGTCCATTAGCAGCACAAAGGGGGGAAATTACACTGCTAAAGGCAAGGCCTGGGACTCAGCAGGGACCTTTGTCAATTTCCAGATGGTAAGAACAATAATTATGATGGTGGTTTTCCAGAACAATATCCAAGTTCAAAGATGCTGCACCTCTGTCCCAAGTACTGGAAACACCCTGTGTGGCAAATGTCACTTGAGAAACAAAGGACAGCCCAGCAATCACCTTGCATTAAATAGTAGAAAACAGTCACTTGAGTTGTGCCTGAATACTGGATTTTGTGACTGTTTTCCCCAGGTGACCTTGCAACTGTAAATGGTTATGATGCTACATTTTTTGCTTTTATGGAACAGTCGATGCTGGCCACTTGTTCAGCTCCTGAATGAGGGCAACTGTTTGTTATTAGTGTAAGTATGTTAGCTAATATTGACTCTCAACTCAATGGGATCTAGAATCAACTAGAAGACATGTCTTTGGGCATGTCTGAGGGGGAACTTCTAGATCAGGTTAACTGAGGTACAAAGACTCACTCTCATTGTGGATGGTATCATCCATCCTATCAACAGAGTCCTGGACTAAAAAGGAGAAGCAAGCTGAGTACCAGCATTCATCTTGCGTGGCTTCCTGACTATAGGTGCAACCAGTTGCCCCACATTCCTGCCACCATGATTTTCCCATGACAGAATGAACCCTCAAACTATGAACCAAATTAAACCCTTTCTTCCTTAAGTTGAGTTTGTCAGGTATTTTATCACTGGATTGCAGAAAGCAACTAAAACATGTAAGTAAACAAGTATATTTGTGCATACACACAGACCCTGTAGAGGGCTATGTGGTTTCCCTATCCTCTAAGATATTACAGTTTTTTTAATACATATATTTTTTACTGAATTTTTGTGCATTTCATATCTTAATCATAGTTGGACCCCCTCCCAATCTGCACCATTCATAGCCCCTCCGCCGGATTTCAAGAATTCTGTCATATATGCTAAGGCCTATCGAATTAAGTTTGTATCCTCAGATGTTCCTCAGTGTGAGTTCATCCACTGGAGGCTGGTCTGTCTATCTAGTGTCACCCTTAAAGAAGACCAACTGTCATTCCCCCAGCAGTGACAGCTGCCATAGTTTCTCGGATGATTTAGAGGTACAATCATCATGTGGATGGAAGCACTCCAGCACAGAATCATCTGTTCTAGGTTCAGTACTGACTGACAAGAGAAGGAGTTACACTTCTTCAGTGGCATCTACTGAGATCCGAGAAGGGGAAAAATGAGGTGGGAGAAGTTTCTCCAGTAAAACCCAGATCATGTGAACGATGGCTACTGAATTCCTTCATGAAGTAAGTCTTTAATCATGGCCACATGGTCAAAGGAAGATAACTCATCCTCAGGAGGCAAGCAGGGCCACAAACCACCACACTCACAGTGTCTGCCCACCGTGTGTCCATGAAAGAACCACAGTGCCAATCCTCTGCACTTCCAGACAACTAGAGGCAAAGTAGGTCTGTCAAAAAAGAAAGCATTCTGACAAAGTCCAACAAAACACATGTATGAAGATGTTGTGGGGCTGAAACCCATTGCCTTGTATGCTAACCTTAAAAATTTAAACAATCACAAAACTAGAAGAAAGGAAAAATACATCTTTTTTTGCTTGGTGTATGCATATGTATGGGCATATGTCCATGTGTGGGTGAATACACATGCATGTGCATGCATGTAAAGGCCAAAGGACAATCTTGCTTCCACCTACTTTTCTGAGGCAGGATATCTCACTGGCCTGGAGCTCACCAAGGAAGCTAGGCTGGATGGCCCTCGAAGCCAGGGATCTGCCTGCCTCTACCTCCCCGGTGCTGGGGTTACAAGTGCACATCATCACACCTGGCTTTAAACTGTGGGTTCTAGGGTCCAAAGTCAGATCCTCATGTTTGCAAGGCAAGCAAGCGCTTTACCAACCGCCGGCATTTCCCTAGAATCTATCTTTCTGTAAACTAAAGCATTGTTCTGAAAGCAGTGTAGTGTTCAGGATCAAGCCACGACCTTGAACAAGCTAGTGAAGCCCTGCACCCCAGAGCCACACTCCTAGTCTTAAAACAAGAACCTTGAAAAGAAGCGTTCAAGTTCTTCCAGAGAAGAAACCTGTATAAATTAATTTGCTGTGTGATTAGGGGAAGAGTGGAGACTTCTGCACTGTTCTTTCATTTCTTGATTTCCCTTCCTCTCCAGCAAGATAAACAGAGCTCACAAATGCACTTTAATCTGATTCTTGATTTTAATAAAGTTCATTTTCCACCTCAGTTTCTCTAGGGACATGTTCACTACTGAATAATAAGAAAGCCCAAAGGTGATGATTTTAGAAAGAAAAGCCATTTGGGGTAAAATTCACAGAGAGCACAACACAGCTACACAGAGCAAGGATGGAACTCACACACGTGTGTGAGATTGCTCCATCCAAGAGAATAAATCTAGGGAACCCTCCTTCAATGGCAATGGTGCCCAATTTAGAAGCAGTTTATAGTCAACCAGAAGACAGATTGGCAAGCAGTAAGACACAATAGTAAGCAACTGGAAACATCAGTGAGTGATACGACACCAGAGTAGGCAGTAAAGACACGCCAGGGAGACTGTTTCTGAGCAATTACCACATGTCTTCGTGCAGGAAGAGAGAGAGAAAAACCATACTCGAGTTAGGTTGAAATGCTACAAAAATGAACTCTCTTATAACTCAGGAGCCCCTGCTGTGAAGACAAGAGGACTTGAGGGATAGCCATGGACTTGACAGGACAGCAAAAGCAATGGCAGACTGGTCATGGACAAGAACTGTTAACGTAAGATACCCTCATCCTTCTTGAAGGCATCTGATCTACAAGCATGGCAAACAGGTTAAAAAACACGTATAGGCTAAATGACAAATTAGAAAAGAGACTTCAGCACCAGAGATGATAGAAGAGGCCACCAGCACATCCACATGCATTCCTAATAAAGGGACATCCCTGTACAAAGGGGGACCTTAGGCCAGCCAAAGGAACAGACGCCAGCATAGAAAACCTCCCAGTCAGACAGGCTAATACTTGAGGAAGCTAAGCTCTCTTTTTCCAAGGTCTTGGACAAAATAGTAACACCTCTTTTGCAGTCTTAGTGCTTTGTGGTGACTTACAGAATGAAACAGGAGAGAATGACCTAGCACTTAGAATCTTTTCCTTATGAGCTATTAAGAGGACACGGTGCTAGTTTTGACTGTCAATTTGATGAGATCCAGAATCTCTGAGAAGATAAGCCTTTGGGCATGCCTGTGAGGGAGCTTCTAGACTGAATGAACTGAGGGGGGAAGCCCCTCCCTGCCTCCAGAGAAGGTGACTGGGGTCCCCAGACTGCCTAAAAAGGACAAAGTGAGCTGAGCACCAGCATTCATCTCTCTCTGCTTCCTGACTTTGGCTGAATGTGACCAGCTGCCTCACACTCCTGGTGTCATCCATCCCCTGCCATGATGGACTGTATCCTCCAGCTGTGAGTCAAAATAAACTCTTCCTCAAGTTGTTTTGTTAGGCATTTTGTGGTATAAACCAGTAAAGTCACTGGCACAGAGGGTCTAAACTGGATTATGGAGGCTGTGGTACCAAGGGATCCTCCTTCCTTCTCCCAAATATTTACACTCAGTAAAAAGTGTTAAAGCTCTTGCTTCTCAGAAATGCTGAGCAGATTAAAGGATGGAACTCAGAGGAGCAGGAAGAGTAAGTGGCTCCTGCTGCACAGCTGCTCTCAGCTTCCTCTCTTTCTCGCCCCATTTTCTTGGGGACCATAATCCATTTCTATTCTGTCTCTCCTCTCTCCAAATGCCTACACCTCAATCCCACCCACCTCCAGAGTGTCCCTTCCTATAAGACTCCTCTCCAGTCACCCTACTTCACAGCAATGGCAGTTTGTGTTAGTTTATATGTGTGCTTTCTTTTCCTAGTTGTCAAAAAGAACCTTAAAGGTATGCTTTGTACGTACAGAGGAAGGACACGGGGTTCATTGTTACAAGTCAAACTCAGAGGCTTGGGATGTGGCTCAGGTGACAGAGTGCTTGCCTAGCACGAATGAGATCCTGGGTTGAATGCCCAGCATCCTATAAACCTGATGTAGCTCATGCCTATAATACAACCCTGAAGATGGGAACATAAGGGCAAGAAGTTCAAAGTTCTGGCTACATAAAGAGGTCAAAGCCAGGGATATGTGGGAGCCCGTCTTAAAAAAAAACAAAAACAAAAACAGTCTAGCTGAATTTGACCAATTTCTCAAAAAGGAAAAGAAAACAAACAACATCATTCCATTTTTGTTTTTAATTATATGTACAGGTATGTGTACCTGAGTTTAGAGGCCAGAGGACCGCAATGGATCACTTAGAGCTGGAGTCACAGATGGTTGTGAATCACCTGACACGGGTGCTGGGAAGTGAACTCAGATCCTCTGCAAGAGCAGTATGTGCTCTTACCTGCTGAGCCCTTTGTTTTGGTTTCTTATTTTATTTATTTTAGTGTTTTTGAGACAAGGTCTCCTTGCAGCCCCATCTGGCCTGGAATTTGCTATATATACCAGGCTGGCCTTGAACTTACAGGGCTCCACCTGCCTCTGCCTCCTGAGTGTTGGGGTTAAAGGCATGTAACACCAAGTCCAGCTCATTTTGGCCTTTAAAATACTATACTAAATGTACTAAATATAAGCATGTCAGTGGTAGTTCATTTAAAGGCACTCCAGTTTGAGTCAATAGCTTCCAGAATGAGCCCCACATACAGTGATGAGCTTAATTAAAGAAGCTCAATATCCAGAGCTAGAATACTATTTGAAAGCACATCTGTTCATGTCATTCCTAGAGGTTATCCATGATACTGTGCCCTGGGACTTGACCCTCAGATTCATTCTCTTTCTCTAGCTGTTGCTTAGTCTCAAACTGAAAATCTAAAGGCTAAAATGTCTCACACTAAGGAGAATAATTGCAGAACTGTTTACTCAGGTCCTTAGGCTATAGGAAAGAGGCCATGGAACAATAAACAAAAGCAGAAAACACTATGGTCAGGCTGGGGAGATGGTCCAGTCAGTAAACTGTTTGTCTCACAACCATGAAGGCCTGAATTCAATTCCCCCTATCCACATAAAAAAGCAAGGCATTGGGGCATGTACCTGTAATCCCAGTATTGGGAAGGCAGAGACAGGAGGATCTCTGGGGCTCACTGGTCAGTCAGCCCACCTATCTCTGAACACCAAGTCAGTGAGAGCTGCTGTCTGAAAAAGGAGGAAAGCAATTAAGGAAGACATCTGATGCTGACCTCTGGCCTCCATATACATGCATATACCCCTGCATATACATGTACATACATATAGACACACACACACAAATGAGAAAAGAAAATACTATCTCATTTCTCAAATCAGATAGCACAGAACTATGATGAACTCCAGAGAGGGCCTCTCCACAAGCATCTCCCACTGGGGATGGGCATGGAGAGAAGAGCCTGGAGAGGCACAGTGCCCACTTATTAATATAAGCAGCTCAACACGGTGGGAGGTTCCCTTGTCTAATTACAGAAACTGCTGGAAATGGCAGGGAAGACAAGATTTATGGCCCAGATGACACTGACTGGGTTGTAATTAAAAGTTATTTTTAACACTTTGGTGGGCTACTTTAAGATTATTAGAAATACAGTTTGCATAGAACATAAGCAAAAGGTAATGCACCCAGCTTGCATAATTGGAAACAGTAAATGTTTTGACATTTAGAAGTGGAAAAGGAAAAAAAAAATCTCCTTTTCAATGGTTGATTTTCAAAAGAAAGGAGGAGATAGAAGCTAAGAAGTATGTGGAACAAGACTGAATTAATTAAGAGATAGTCTCTTGTATTTATTTATTTATTTAGAGACCGTCTCCCAAAATATACCAAGAGGGCCTGGAACTCATTAATTAGGTGGTTGAGGATAACCTTGGATTTCTGATCCTTTTGCTTCCATCTCCTAAATACAAGTGCTGAGATCCTAGGTACGGACAACCACTCCCCGTTTTATGCATTGCTTGCTTTATGTATGCTAGATGAGCATTCTGCCAATGAAGCCACACCCCTAGTCCTCGATTTTTAAAATTTCTTTCCCTTTTTTTGGCCATAAAACTTATAATTTTAATTTAGTTTTGTTGTCTTTTCAACTTGTTAATGATCGAGCCATGACATACGCAGGAATGACATCAGCACCATGTCTGCTCAACTTGTACAATACCAGGCTGTTTGTATAACAATTCATAGTTTGTAAACCATGTTTTCTAAAACCTGAAGGAACAGCCCTTATCCGGAGACAGATGTTCTACCTTGTACTGATGACCTGGTTTATTTTACTTATTTTAAGTTTTTATGAAAACCTTTTATTACCATGGAAATGTATATCCTCTACAATTCAAAGTAATAAATGCAACTTGTAAAAGATAGGTTTTTTTTTTAAATTTAATACATTCTAATTAAACAGTAACAGCAGTAAATAAAACACTAAAAAATACAGGCAGGTATCCCCTATATCTGGAAGAAAATTAGAATGGAGACAGCTGCTAATGTCCATGGTTAGCCAATTCAAGGACAATCTGGGAACTTCTAAGGCCATTTCCAAAAATTCAATGGCAATAGTTTGGGACTCAGCTACTTCAAAGGGTAAAATGTCTCTATCTACATTGGTTTTTATTATCAAGGCCAGAGTTACACCTGTGTAGCCATGACATTCTTGTCTTCACTCTAAAAGGAAAAGAGAAAGTCTTTTCCATTGACTCCAATTTGAAATGTTTCTAAAGTAAGGATCCCTTCAAATGGATTACTACAGTACTCAAAATCACAGGACAGAGTTGATACAGTAAAAAGACAAACAAGGGGCTTCATGGTTACTTTTCTTTTGGTTGATTTGATTAATTGCATAAATGAGGGATAGATACAAGCATGACTGATTTAACAAAACTTCTAGGTACATCAGAATGCAAATTCTAAAACAGAGAGATGGTCAGGCATCTGGAAGTGGAGCTAGTCTGGTCACCCTGGGTCATTTTCTTCTTCAGTATTCCACATGGAATGCTTTCTCTATCATGTAGCCTGGGCTTTTGACCCCATTGCACAGAACTTGAGAAAGGCAAGGCATTCTGATAACAATGCTTCCTCAGCCTTTACAGGGACATTTGTTTTTTATTGAAAAGAGTCATCTGGTCTTGGTCAGTCATAGGCAAGGAAGCATCACTCAGCTCAAACTTTCTAGGGGAACGTTGAAATACACCTTTAATTGGATTAAGTTCCTATGTTCTTAAGAAAAGATTTAGCGAAGGCGTCCTGTAGCCCCTCGGTTTTTGTTCTCTTTCTCATAGCTGTGTTCAGAAAGATGCCACTTGAGGCATATTTAAATAGAATCACTTACACCTGTAATTTATATTCTTCCAAGTAATCTTTGAGTCTTGTTGGTAAAGGCAGTCCCCAGATGGTACTAGTACATTTGTTAATGAGGAGTCCACAGAAATGCTGCCAAGATGGTGCTGAAGTGTACAGGGGTTTGGTCAGACACAGGTGAACAGTCCCATGGGGTGCCTTCTGGGCCTGGCACTATCCTTGCACATCTGAACATAGTAGTTAATCAGATGAACTACACTGTCAAATTGTTTAGACTTGAACTTCACACATTTGATAGAATCCAATCTGAATTTCCCATCTTCATACTCAATCCAAAGATTAGTCAGTCCTGCTGATATCTTAACAGCTATTATTAGTAGACAGTCTGAATATGAACTGTCTCTAAGCAGGAGTTTCTTCTGGGACATCTTTCAACTTCTCTCCGGCTTCATTAACAGTCATGCTTCCGCAGTGCCATCCTGTCTGATTGAGCTCTGGCAGGGCAATGGATATAGCTCCACTGACCCTGTGGTCCCTCCACTGGCCTTGCATCCTGCCCACGCCATTCCTGGAGGACTCCAGGCACCACAGGGTCTTGGGAGAGGAGTCAACACGTCAGGGACCAAAGGTCACTCGAGCTGAGAACCAGAGAGGACCTCATGTCCTTCTTGGAAGTCAGAGAATACCCCAAAGCAGTCTCTGGAGGATATCCGAAATGGTGGCAGAGGGGACCAGAAGTAGCTGGTTCTTTCTCCCTGGCTTTGGGGCTCGCTGTGCTGGAGATCTCCAAGCTGACTGGCCCACACACTGTCCATGACCTACGCAGTGTCAGTAGACTGTGGGAGAGAAGGAAGGCTCTTGTTTCAGGAAAAGCCCTAGGCCCACTAGTGGCAGTTATGGTGAGAGTTAAACATCTGTCCCAGGAGTAGAGGATGAGCTTGTCTTCCTAAAGTGAGGGACTCTGGTAGACTGACTAGACCTCAGTGGATGAACCTGCACTGAGGTCACTTGGGGACAGTAACTTGACACAATAGACCTTAATACAGATGAAAGAATGTATGGATTCCGGTTGCAGGGGTATGGGAGGAGCCAGTGGGGAAAGGGATGCAAAGATGATTAAGACTGATTGAAAAGATCAGTGTGAAACACACAATGATTCAATAAAAAAATATATATTAAAGAAAATTTCAAAGGTAACACAGCTGCTAACTCTGTGTCTTAATCACAGTTGGGAAATGCTATTCCACAGAAGTCGAGACAGCTTGTTCAACACCATCCAGCCGCAACACCTCACCCTAATCGTCCTGCCCTTTGAAGGATACTCTGGTCACCCTACCAAAAGTTGAGACTCACACACAGAGACGGACTCCAGCACGCTATGCTGCAAAGGTCGACCCAACGCAAGATACGGACAATGGTGTGTGGTATAACACTTGGGTTTTGCTTTTAATCCATTTTCCTCCTCTTATCTAAGATTCTAAGAAGGGGCCAGGCAAGATGCATCTCTGTGGGAATCACGCAGAAGTGTCCGTGAGTACCCGCAGCACACGGCTGGAATAAGGCCCTTTCCACCACAGCCACTGCTCTACACACACAGAGGTAATTTCATACAGTGGTATCTCTACCTTAACGAGTCAGAGGAAAGAAGCATTGGAGCTAACAACAGCTAAGGCAACTCATGTTTAGACTTGCAGCATCTCAGACCTTCTGTCGCAATCTCAGTGGTTAACTATATTTATTTTGAGGCAGGGCTTCGTACAGCCTATACTGGCCTCAAACTCACTGTGCTGAGAATGACCTTGAACTCCCGATCCCCCGGCCTCCACATGCCCCAGTGCTCAGATTATAGGTGCAGGAAGTGGTACCTGGTTTATGAGGTGCTTGGAATTAAATCTAGAGGTTTGAATATGCCAGGCAGGCACCTAGGCTGCATCCCCAGCCCCTGGAGTTCCTCTTTGTCTCTCTCTTCACTTTGTGGCCTTTGGAACTCAGTCATAGTTATTCCGCATAAATGGTGGGTAGTTATGTTCTCTCTGCTTGCTGGTGTAACCTCTGTATAGTAACAGTAATAAATGATTCTGCATTCTTCTTCGTGGCTGTTTTTATCTTTTCTACCTTGGATTTATTAGGTCATCCATTTAGCTCTGCACGGTGCCAGTGACGGTTCTTTCATACGTTGTGTTATAAACCAATACAATCTTAACTGCTACTAAAATTCTTCTCCCTTTTGGTCATTATATGATTTTGCTGTTTTGTGAGCGGTCTCCTTTACCATGAGCTGGCCTTAAACCCAGTATATAGCTGAGGATGACCCTGCATTTCTGATCCTTCTGCTTCTACCTCTCAGATGTTGGGATTACAGGCATGCTCCACCATACCCACCTTGTGTGACAGACTTATGAAACCGCCTGAGTGGAGTGGGGAAGAGGAATGAATTCTATCTGGCATGAGTTTCTCTCATAACCTCTATATTTCATTTAATCTGTGTTATGAAACTCAGTACAAGTCAATTCCAAGAGCTCATTACATGCACATGTGTCAGAGAAACCACTGGCTATTATGAATCATGAGGGACCATAGAAACAGTATAATGCCTGTTATTCAAACATAAATATAAGCATATCTTCGTAACAGTTATGTCTTTATGGAATTTGTATTGTACCAGTAAGAACCACGGTGCTGGTGATCCTAGGTATGGTTCAATTCCACAGTTATTCAGGGAACCTCTATCCTTACCTGCCACATTAATTTTCTCAAAGACTATCAAGCTGGGGACAGCTGTGGTGGAGTTGGTGGAGTTTGCTCCTGTGCCATTGACGACAAGATTGTCCACTTTTGACTCAAGCTTGCCAATGCGCTGTAAGATGTTATCCAGTAACACGGCAAGAGTTTTCTTCAGATCTGTGAAATAAAATACAGAAAAATGAAAACCTTTACATGCATGTCCAACCTGTAGAAGCCTGTGTGTCAGGACAGCTATGAACATAGCCCATCACAAATTCATGAACTTACTTAAAACATTAGATGCTTTGCAATCTTTTGGTTAACTTGATTGTGTGGTTCTAGGGTATGAACTCTGCAGACAAGGTCAAAAGGTTTATCGGGGGCTGGGGAGATGGCTTAGTGGCTAAAAGTACTTATTGTGCGAACATGAAGATCTGAGTTCAGATCCTTAGCACTCAAGTAAAAAGCCATGTATGGCAATGTGTGCCTGTAATTTCAGGTGGTGGGATGGTGAGACAATGATTGCCAGGGCTTACTGGCCACCAGCTTACCTTCAGATTCAGTAAGAAACCCTGTCTCGGGGCAGTTGAGAAGGAAAGGGACAGAACAGAGCATCCAGCACCCTCCTCTTGCCTCTGCACCCACACACATGTGGATATACAGCACAGACACATACACACACCAAAAAGAAAAAAGTTTGGACAAGCTCTCTCCTCTCTCCTTGTCTTTCTCCCTCTCATATTAAAGAGAAAAACTTACCTTTGGGTAGGTGGTGCGGCTCACTTCATGAGGAGGGTATTTTCTCCCTCTCCGGTACCAATCCAGTACCACAAACAAACAAATCTTCTTAAGTGTTTCTTAAGTGACATAAAAGACCTGCCCTAAAACAGATACATCTCAGAGATGGTAGGGACCATCTTCAATCAGCGAGACTGGCAAACAAATCAGTCTATGCAGAATGTAACTCTGATAAGGGGTGAGTGATGTCATAATACTGCTCCCAGAACTAGTCCAGAGAGGAAAATCTTTGCCATAGAACATCCTCCCTCTGCACTGGAGGATTTCTTCCTCCACACAGCCAACAATGAGCTTGAATTCTTGATCCTCTTTCGTGATTACCTGAGTTTGGATTCCCAGCACCCACATAAAAAGCTAGGTACGATAGCACATGGCTGTAATACCAGCACCAGGGAGGCAGATATAGGCAGTTCCCTGGAGTTTACTGTCTAGCCAGTCTAGCTAAATTAGAAAGCAGCAAGTTCACTAAATCTACCTCAAAACAAAAAGAGAAAGGCAGAGAACCACTGAGGAAGATAGTGTTGACCTCTGCTCTCTACCCTTCTGCATTCACATGCTACACAAGGACCTGCACATACCTGTACACACAGAGACAAAAAATAAATACATAGATTAAAAAGGAAGCTATTCACCCTAAATTCCGAAACTACAGTTAGTAAGGATGAGTGACGTACTATCTCTACTGACACCTCCCTGCAGGCAGCAGGGTGACTGTGACATGGCGTGACAAAGGACACTGATGATGTAGAAGGAGATACTGATGATCTACCCACACTACCACCCCAACACCATCACCACACAGTGAATTCTGTCTGTGCACCTATCTCTGTCCTAAATACAATGGAGTTTTACCAAGACATATGAGGACTGTATAGCTGTTTCCATTCTCAGTGACACACAGATTAAGGGACAGCCCCGATAGCACAGGCTACCTCTTGAGACATCTGTAGCCCTATCTTCCAGCAAGCATCTCTGACCAGTGCCTTCTGAACCTACCTGTCAGGTATTGGTCATATCCAGCTATCCTAATGAGTGGGTGACACCACTGCCCCAGGGCAACTCCATCTTCCTGACTCGGTAGCCATTGCACAATGCCAGTGGACGATGGATAGGGGACAACCAGGTAAATTCAAATGAACAAAGAATTCTTTTAAAAAGGATGAGGCGATGGCTCAGTTGGTAAAGCACTTGCCATGTAAACATGAAGACCTAAGTTTGAGTCTCCAAAACCTGTATCAACACCAGTGAGCCAGGTGCATCTCTAGGGCTTGCTGGCCTGCCAGTCTAGTCTAAATGGTGGGCTCCAACTTCAGAAACAGACTATCTCAAAAAATGGGTTGGAGAGAAATAGAAGACACCAGACCCAGACCTCTGGCCTCCACACTCATGTACACACACACAAATGTGCACACACACACATACACACACACACACAACTTATTAAGAACCTGTTTTTTGCATATATTCTGCCTTAGAATGAAGACAGCTGATCAAGCTAACAAAAGAACCCTCAGCATCTCTAGGCTCTTTACCTGAGTCTGCATGTTTTCTTGCTTGCTAGGAAAGGAAAAAGAATTCATTTCCAACTCAAGCAATACCGAGCTACCATTTCAAAATAGTTCAACAAAAAATTAAAGATAATTTTTAAAACTTATAGGTATCTATGGTGCACACATCTGGACATCAGAGGACAGCCTCAGTTGTTACTGTCCAGAAGCCTTCTCCCCCACCCCTTTTTTTGGAATGGGGTCTCTAACTGGCCTGGAACTTCTTCATGGATGCTAGGCTAGCTGACTAGTGACCCTCCAGAGATCCACCTGTCTCTACCTCCCATTTCACCATTGTTGGGTTAATAGGCACAAGCTATCAAGTCTGGCTTTTTTAAAAAGAAGAGTTCTGGGGATTCGAACTCAGGTCTGCACACCCTCAAGGAAAGTGCTTTACCAAGCTCTCTCTCCAGTTCCATTTAAAGATATTATTAATGAGAAACACTAGGGCAAAGAAGCTCAGGTTAGTCGTAGCTCAGTGGTTAAGTACTTCCTGCTCCTGCAGAGGACCCAAGTTTGATTCCCTGTACCCACATCAGGTGGCTGACAACTACCTATAACTCCAGTTCCAGGGGATCTGACACCCTCTTCTGGCCCTTGCTCATACCCATACACATATGGCTCATGCACACACATAAATAAATACGACAGAAAGTAAACCAGGACAAAGAGGATACAGAGCCTATTCTTGTTTCTTGCCCAACTAACCGCAGTGCGCAGCACATTATAGCACACATTGAGAATGATTTACATGACCAAATGAGTAAGACAAACTGTCAGCTGTTCACAAATAACAAGCAACAGTCCTCACAAAAATTATAGCTTTCTGGGTGATACAATTATTTCTCACCTTCTCTAAAAGGTGTAAAAACTGTTAGCAGCTTTATTGCAATTTTAAACAAATGTAGAATATTTATGTTTTAGTGTTAATGGTAATCAGTCCATTTATTTAAGAAGACTGTGTACTGAGTAATTTCTATAAGTTTACTCAGAAAATTAGGGCAAAAATATTCCTTCAAATTCTAGCATATTTTTATATTTATCATTGTGTTTTACAGTTATTATAGCAGTAAAATGTGTCCTCGGCAGGATTACAATTTTCAATTACTAATGAGCTTTAAAATTTTTGTTTGTGCTTCAAAGCCTTGGCAGTAAAAATTCAAGCCCAACATTACTACTGTGATTTTCATGTTCCTAAAATTCACTGTACATGATAAGATGAGATCAAGTGGGTGAAAACACTTAAAATGCCCCTCGAGGGAAGTATTGGTTTCTTCCATACCATAAATTCTTTAGAAAATGCTGAAATCAATTAAACTGCATCAGAACAGGTGTTCTCACAGCATCTGAAAGTTTTCACTTCCAGGAAGCCACGGCATTGTGGTAGAAAAGACTAGAAGGTGTAGACATAGGCAAGAACAGGATGGAAAAGGAGATGGCATTGCTAGCCTGTGAGTGGCAATGTTGGCTGACAGGATCTGGAGTCACGGAAGTCACAGCCTCTGTGCATGTCCATGAGGGAGTTTCTAGTTGAGGTCAGCACACATTGAATGTGGGCAGCACCATCTGTGGGCTGGGGTCCTGAACTTAATAAAAAGATAAAGTGAGCTGAGTACCAGCATTCATCTCTCTCTGCTTCCTGACTGTGGACACAATGTCACCAGCTGCCTCATGCTCCTCAGTCCATGACTTCCCATTATGATGGGCTGAGCCCTCAAACTCTGAGCCAAACAAGCCCTTCCTTCCCTAAGTTGTTTCTGTCAGGTATTTTGTCAATGTAACAAGAAAACTAAACACACCCTTCTTTTCTCTTTATGTGGAACTCAAGAAGGGATCTCTACAGTGTCTTTCTGGCAGAGTAAGGTTCACAGATCTACTACCTACACCAGAAAGACAGGATTATTTCTCTTGTCATCAAATCAATCAATATTTGAAGAATCATTAAGAATGGCTGTACTTGGGAGCCATCCTGTTCCCTATTCGTCTGCCCTTGTCTCTGATTTCAAAGTAGTGATCCTGAGGTTGGTGATATAACTCAATTGGCAAATGCTGGCAGAAAGCCCTGTGCTTGCTCCCCAGTACCACATAAAATGGGCACAGGAGAGCATCCCAGGGCTTGGGAGATAGGAAGCATCAGAAGTTTAAGGTGATTCTCAGCTACATAGAAACTTTAAGGCCAGCCTGGGCTGCATGAGACCCTGTATCAAAAACAAAACTAACAGAGCTGGGGGGTGGTTCAGTGGGGAAGGCACTGTACAAGTGTGAGGACCTAACTTTGATTCCCAGAATCCATGTAAAATCAGATATGGCAGCTAGAGTCTGTAATCACAGCCTTCCTCTTCAAGATGGGAGGAAGAGACAAGAGATCTCATGGGCCAGCTAGTCTGGTGTACAGTGGTGCACAACAGACCCCATCTCAAACAAGAAGAGTGAGAAACACCAAACTTGTACTCTGACTTCCATACACACACCATAGCACATACAAGCATGCTAGCACTCACAAATACTAACATGCATACATATATCAAACACGTGCACACACACACACATCATACTCACATACACACTCACACACACATAAAAATGAAGACCAAATGTGGAGGCAGCTGTCTTCAGCTCTGCTGGTGTTGAGCAGACTCACACGTGGTGTCAGTTCCCAAGCCCCATTTTCACGTGAATCATAGAAGCCATCCCTTTGTCCAGGGTGCTGGGTAAGGCCAAGGTTTGAGATCTACTTTCGAGGTTCAGTGACTACGCTTCAATGGCACAGAGCTGACAAGGCAATGAGCAAGGATCTCTATCTGAGCTTCCAAAGATAATTTGCTTCTGCTGTTTCCCCACTTGAATCCCTTTCCATCATGGCTGCCCCAAGAGACAGCAGGGATCAGAGAGCAGCAAAGCAGCTCCACTCACAGCTCTGGAGGACAGGCGAAGACAGGGCGCTAATGAGAAAGGAAGGTGTTACTGAAAAAAGAATTAACCTCAACCTCCTAGAGCCATGACTGTCAGGAATGTCAAGTTCCATCAATTACATATTTTAAAATTAATTTTAAAGTGACCTTTCTACAGAGAGACAATACTAGTATAATAATGACAAAATACTGTGCATTTAGTATGTAGAAGGACATTCAAAGCAACACTATTTACAAAGATTAGAACCATTATTTATTATAGATAATGAACTACTCAAACACTCTAACAGAAGGCTCAGGTTACATGATACCATCCATTCATGAATTAGAACACACCACTAGACTGTAAACTTGGGGAAGGCGGATACTGGCTTTGTCTTATCATCTGTGCTCACTACCACTAGCTATTCATGTAAGGCGTACAGTATTTATTGAATGGGTGGGTGAACAAAGAAAATTGTGCAGCCATCAAGTAGCAGTATGAAGAAACACCACAAGGATGACTTTTAAAAGATGTATATAAAATACTACCCCGGGGGCTGGAGAGATGATTCAGTGGTTAAGAGCACTAGCTGCTCTTGCTGAGGACCTGGGTTCAGTTCCCAGCACCCACATGGCAGTTAGCAACAGTCTGTAACTCCAGTTCCGGGGATCTGACACCCTCTTCTGATCTCTGCAGGCATTGCATGACACAGATGCACTTATATACATGCAGGCAATATACTGCACACACATAAAAAATAATAAAATACTACTTCATTTTAAAAAAGAAGAGCTCATACATGTATACACAAATGTTACACACACACACACACACACACACACACACACACACCTGTGTTTTGAAGATTGGAGGAGGGCTAGGGATATGACTCAGTTAGTAGAGAGTTTATACAGCATGCACAAAGTCCTGGGTTGAGGCCCAGTACCGCATAAACTGGGTGGTGTCGAGCCTGTAGCTCTAGCGCTTGGGAGGTAGAGGAAGGAGGTTAGATGCTAAAGCTCACCCAGGGGTACATAGCAATTAGGCCAGTTTGGGACACATGAAACTTCTCAAAACAAAACACTGGAGGAAAGAAAGGAAGGAAGAAAGGGAGAGAGGGAGCGGAGGAGGAAACACCTGGAAGGGAGTAAAAGATTTATCACTAATAAGATCTTGGGTTTGGAGCTAATGAATATCTTATTTTTTTAAAAAAAAACAACACTTATTTTTCCGGTCATAATGGTGCACACCTTTAATCCCAGCACTCGGGAGGCTGAAGCTGGTGGATTTCTGTGAGACTGAAGCCAATCTGGTCTACACACATACAAAAACATCCTTTTATTTATGTATGTATCTCTGTGTATATGCCACATGTACGTGTACTCAGGGAGCCTAGAAGGCATCAAATCCCCTGGAGCTGGAGTTACAGGCAGTGTGAACTGCTTGACATGCATGCTGGGAACTGAATCCATGTCCTCTGTGAAAGTAACAAGTGTTCTTAACTGAGTCATCCATCTATCTCTCCAGCCCCAAATTTTTATTCTCCATACTTCCTTGTAGGCACTTAAAAATTAGATAAAAATTCACATTACTTTCAAAGTCACATTGGTATGAAATGCAGTTTTAAATATGCAGGCAATAAAGTGAATTCCATTCTTAGCACTCAAAGATATAACGGCTTGTAACACAAGCACTTTGATATCAAGTAAGACGATGCCCATCAGAAATGCCTCCGTGGTACTCATTGCATTACCTCATAATATTTTTTTTCCATTGGGCAGGATCACATGTAGCCCAAGCTGGATTCAACTCACTATGTCACTGAGGATTAAGATGCCAGGCAAGTATTGTACTAACTAAGCCACATCCCCAGCCTCCAAATCAAAGCTTTGAACAGATTCACACATGAACATGAATGATATTTCTGAGGTGCTTACAGGGATGGGTGGTAGTGATTCAAGAACTCTGTGGACAGCAGAATGTAAGAAAAAGGCCAAATGTACCTTGGAGATAATGTCAGGCGGTTTATGGAGTCCGTACATACCAAGGGTGGAGTTTGTGGGCTGTGTTCTACATTTCCTAATCCCTCACTAGCCCCATGAAGTTGGTGGGACTGAAGCATTTTTGCCTACTTTAGAAGAAACAAGCACTCAGGCACGATATGAAGTCAAGAGCCCCAATCAGCATGCCAGATAATGTGTTCTCCAGCAAGCTACTTACTCTTTTTCATGCACCTCAGGAGAAAGAGCAGGGCCTCCTAGCAGGTGAGCTGGGCCACTCGCAAGGTGTCTGACAGCACACAAGGGAAGCCTTGTGCTTTAGACATAGTAATGAAATCAACATTGGTAGCCCTGTGTTCAAACAGTTGGGGTGACCCAGGTGGGTCTAACCTGTGGTCCATGGACCACATGTATCCTGGGACAGCTATGAATACGGTCCACCACAAAATCATAAATACACTTAAAACATGAAAAATCAGGTATGGTGGTACCTACCTGTATTCCCAACACTGGGGAGGCAGACACAGGGGGCTCCCAGGAATCCTCTGGCTAGTTTTATTAAATCAGTTAGCTCCAGGTTTAAAAGGAGATTCTTACTCAAAAATTAAATTAAAATTTAAAAGGTGAGTAATAGAAGATGCCTAACATTGACCTCTGGCCAAATACATATGTGTATTTGCACCTGCATATACACACAAACATGCATACATAGATAAACACATACACATACATGAATACATGAACTTTGTAGATGACAATTTGTGTCACGGTCCTAGTTAGTTTTAACTGTCAACTTGACACAGCCTAGAATCATCTAAGAAGGGAGTCTCAATAGAAGGACTGTCCCAGACTGGTTTATGGGCATGTCTGTGGGGGATTTTCTTGATTATCAATTGATGCAGATGAGTCAGGTCCACTGTGGGTGGGACCATTCCCTGGGTGTGTAGTCCTGGGCTATACAAGAAAGCTAGGTAAGCATGAGCCAGGGAATAAGCCAGCAAGTGGTGTTCCTCCATGGTTTCTACTTCAAGTTCCTGCCCTGACTTTCCTCAATAATAGACTGTAACCTGTAAGCTGAAATAAACCTTTTGCTCCCCTAAGATTTTTTTTTGTTACAGAGTTTTATCCCAGCAGCAGAAATCAAAGTAGAACAGTCACAATGTCAAAAGTACATGCCTGGCATCAATATCTTGGCTGGGTGGTAACAGATGCAGGCACAACCAAGCAGGGACAGATACTATCAACAGATGCTTTGCATCTGTCTCACTGTGTTGACAAATGCTGTCCTCTTTATTCCTTGTAGCTGTTGCACATTGTGAGGGAGGTCCAACCTCTGCTTCCTAAAGCTCAGTGACTTGCTCAGTTATTCATCTGGTGTGGAACAGACATCTCCTGCCTCCACCCCACATAGGACTGGTCTTTAAGAGCCAGTTCCCATGTCAGGATCCCACATGATTAGCCCTTGGAACATCCTGGATATGGGGAAATGCTTCCATTTCCTGCCTCATAAAAACAGGACTGTGATTCACACCTTCCACTCAGCCATCAGGATACCACAGAGACAATCACAGAGTCCTGTGATGTGGGAGGAGAGTTATCTTCACTTATAGCTCCTACTGTGTGCTAAGGAAAGCCCTGGGGAGCAGAGTCCCTGCTCTCTCTTTATCTCAGGATCTGAACAGAGAAGGAAAATAATGTATACTTACAATAAATCTATGCTGCTTTGTGGTTTTTGAGTTAGAATGAGAACCACTGTGGCCCTCCTTCTGTGAGGTCAGGCCGACTTCTCTGAAACAGAGAATAAGAGCGGGAAGAGACAGGTATAGGTAAGAAGACGCAGAGGCCAGACCCTGGAAAATGCTCAGCCATGACCTAGACACCAGCATGAGGACAGCACAGAACTCTGGTCTATGGTGCCTGTTCAGAGAGGGAAAGGGCACTGTGACACAGATAGTGGGACAGGCTGGGCCTGAACACTAGGTGAGAGTAGGAGCCTTTTGAGATGCATGCAACTCAAACTCAGACATGAGAGAAAAGGCCTCAACAACATGAGATGGATGGACCTCCTACTCTGATTCTTCCCGTCTGAAACACCTTCACAGTCTCCTCAGTGTTCAGACTGGGCTGATGTGCTTTGAGACCTGGCCCTGCTTTGACATAACCAGGTAGCTAGATGCCCACAGCACAGTGAGAAATGCTTCAAGCCCTAAACAAGCCCATGTTTAGGTTCCAAGAACTCTAAAGGCCTCTCCTTAGCCACACTGGCCATATCCTTCTTGGAGAGCAGTCAAGGTTTCCTTACATGAATCCAAGAAGCCTGGTCATCTTTTTCTCTACCAGTTTCACTCCAGTAACTATGTATTTTCCCTTCAAGGGCAAGAAATTTCTGCTTTAGCAAATGGTGGTTTTTTTTCCACAAACTTTCAAAAAAGTCCTAATCCTCCCAAGACAGTTCCCTTGGCCCTATTGGTAAGAGCAGAAGCAGGAAGAGAAACCCAAAACAAAGAAAAAAGGCTTACTTTTGCAGGCTTACAACATGTTCGTCCCATTTGGCCTCTCTTTGTTTTCACAGACAGTCCTCTCTCGGTGTGCCACTCTGGCAACTACTACTCTTTGGGAGCAAGCCTTGGCAGCATTGGGTAGAGCCAACTTCCTAGACTAATTATCCAGGCTGGCGAGGGAAGCCCCAAGCACCTAAGCCTAGTCCATCCTGACTGCTCATCAAAACCCAGAGCTGAGCCCCCACCCTCATGCTGCGCCCCCCTAAAAAACCAGAAGATCTCCTTTCTCTCCACCAGGAACCAGGAGCATCGCCCTCTCCTCCCGTTCATTCACACTGGGCCTACACACCATGGCCTGCAGCCCTCTAGTCTTTCCCTGAACAGTGCCCTGCTGTGTACCTTGCCTCCTGCTGGGCATGCTCTGCTTGGGACTCACTTCCCATCCCTCTTTTGTTATACGGCAGTGCCCCTGCCCCATACATACCTAAAGGACTCTATCCTACCTCAGACATACTTGCATATCGATGCTTATTGCTGCTCTATGCACAACAGCCAGGCAGGAAATAAAGATGTCCATCAACACACGAATGGATACTGAAAATATGGCATACATACACAATGAAATTATATTCAAACATCAAGGAAATTGGAATTATGAAAACTGCAGGAAAATGGGTGGATTTGGATATTACATTGAGTGAGGTGTCCCAGACCCACAAAGACAAATAACATAGGTCTTCCTGTACACACAAATCCTAGATTTTAATATTTACCTATGTATATGTACAGGTGAGTGTTGATATCGGTTATGAAACTAAAGAGGGGACCAGGGAAACGAGAGGTGTTGAGGGGCAGAGAAGGGTGACAGGACAGGTGAGGTGAAGAGGAAGACTGAGATTATTTGAAAACTAAAATTAATTGAGGAAAAAACCAGAGCAGCTAGCCTAAGAAAATAGCCCCCGCTTAAGAATAAATCCCAATTTACCTAGGAAGCCAGTCCTTTGGTTTGCTTGAGAAAACAGCTGTATAATTTTTGCTTCTGGTTCTGTAAACATGCTTCCTCTTTGGAATTCCAATCAATGAGCCCATCAGACCTTTTATGACCTGTAGGTTGGAGACCCTTGGGCATGGCCCCTGTTGTGAAGGCTGGAAGACCCCATGGCCCAGATGCCCATCAATAACCAGTGTGGGTCTGAAATTGTGCTAAATTGTCTACATATGCTGGAGAAGAACTGTTGCTTGCTGCTCGGCCTTTGGAGACATAACACCCATGGGCCACCTGCCAGCAGGATCAGAAATAGAAAATAAAAACTGTGACTCGTGTGTGTGTGTGTGTGTGTGTGTGTGTGTGTGTGTGTGTGTGGTGGTTGATTTTAAAGCCTCTGTTTGGTTCCTTTACAAACCTTCCCATTACAATGGGGAAACAGAAAGGAAACTAAGGGGGAGGGTGGAACGGAGCAGGGAGGGACGGAGGGGCGGAGGGGGCGGAGGGAAAAGCACAGGGGAAACCAGCGAGGACAAATTAGAAAAGGCCATAATGAAACCTAGTATTTTGTATGCTAATTAAAATTAATAATTTTTAAAAAAGACACCTCACGGGGGATGGAGAGATGGCTCAGCATCTAAGAGCACTGACTGTTCTTGCAGAGGACCTGGGTTCAATTCCCAGCACCCACATGATGGCTAACAACCATTCTTAACTTCAGTTCCAGGGGATTCCAGTACCCTCTTCTGATCTCTGTGGGCAGTGAATAATGTGGGTACACTTACACACATGCAGGCAATACACTCATATGTATAATATAAAATAAAATAAATAAATAAAATAATGAAAAAGACACCTCAGGATAGGTATTGTCTCTGAAATTCCAATGCAAAATAGTCCCTCAGGAACTTTAAAAAGCTATATTTATTTTATTTTCAAGTATTTTGTGTATGAGAGTGTGTGTTGGGGGTGTCTGTGTCTGACTATGTGCATGAGAGTGCAGGTATCTGAGGAGACAGGAAGAGGGCATCAGAATCCCTGGAGCTGGAGTTATAGGTTGTTTGGAACCATCTGATGTGGGTGCTGGGAACCAACTAAACTCAGGTCTCCAAAAGAGCAGCAAGCACTCTTCTGCTAAGTCATCTTTCCACCCCTCAAGGTTTTTCTTTCTTTTTTTTTTTTAACCCTCTGCTATCTTCGAGGAAGTGATTGCTCTCTGACATTCTCCTGTTATTTTTCTCCTCCAAAGAGGGCGTGGCATTCACAGGGCAGGGCCATTCCTCCCCATTTTGTGCACAGAGCCTAGACAGCACTTAGTATATATACATCAGCTGGCTCCCAGCAGTCAGTCTCTGGGGATGAGAGACAGACAAGGGGACAGTCCAGGCCTACAAAGCTCAGGAACTTGTGGCCAGGAAGACATATCAGGCCCCAGAACATAGAGGCTGAAACAAGTCAATGAACAGGCAAATGGGCTGTGGGGTAGGAGTTAGCAGGGAGAAGCTCACAGCTACATTAGTCCAGGTTGGGAACCTCCTGGGTAAAGCACTCCAGTGTCCAGTGAACCAGATGGATGAATCAGAGTTGCAAAGACGTGGTTGGATACAGTTCATAAGAAAACAGAAGTGGCCCAGGCCTGACAAGAGATTAACACTGGGGATGGGAATCTGGGTTGAACAGCCAGAGATAGATTAAACAACTTCAGAAATAAGAACAGCATTGATGAGGGACACCATCAGTGACAGAATTCTAGTGACACAATTCTAGTGATATTCTGACAGGCACGGATCTTGCTGTGCTGGCCTGGGCCATTGCAGGTATGGCTGGTTGCAGGGAGGTTGGAGCCAGCACTCTCTGAACCCCAAGGACAGATACTCCCATTGTTCCACACAGGCTACAAGCGACCTTCCAAGGGAGCATGATTGAACAACCAAGTCCCAAAAGGACTTCAGAAGTCTTTTTTCTTTCTCCTGTTTTTTATTTCTTAGGAATTGAGGCGAGATAGAGACAGGAAGAATTATGGAGACATGGGACGCTGAGGAGCTGTTCACCTGAGTCTGGCTAAAACCTCTCATTAGGCAAACATCAAGAATTCCAGAACAATTAGCATTGGCTGTAAAGATTGCTGACATGCAGATATTCCCTTCATATATAGATATTTTATGCTAAACAGTGAACTAGGCTTAAGGCCTGAATGTATTTGACAGTAAAGGTCTCATTCCTTACTTCCAGTAACTAATACACCTGTGTTCTCAAACATTTTTACAAAATTGTGTAGCAAGGAAGATTTGGCCATAGGCTGTGGTGTGCTAACTGCCTTAAACCACAGGAATCCTGGGTAATTGTTGGAACTTGAGGAACTTGAGTATGTGTCCTACTTAGCTTTAAATGTCAACCTGACACAGCCTGTAATCCTTTGAAAGGAGTCTCAATTGAGTAAGTGTCTGTCAGGTGGCATGTCCGTGGGGGGTTTTGACTATTAATTGATGGAGAAGAGTCCAGACCACTATGGGTGGCACCATTCCCTGGCCAGGTAGTCCTGGGCTATATAAAAAAGGTAGCTTAAGCATGAGTCTGTGAGTGAGTCACCCAGAGAGACAGCAAGCAGTGCTCCTCCATGGTTCCCGCCCTGACTTCCCTCGGTGAACAGTAACCTGGGATTATAGACCAAAGAAACTCTTTCCTGTTCTAAGTTGCTTTAAGTCAGAGCGTTTTATCGAAGGGACAGAGTGAACCTAGAACACCATGTACGTAAAAGCTTATCTATTACAGTCTTATCTAGTCCCAAATCTCAACAGTCCCAGGAAACCTGTCTCAGTAGATCTCACCACATCACACAATGCTTTCAAATACCTCAAAAGAACATATACTACATACTCTAAGCTCCAGAAATTCAGCCCCAAAGACCACTTTGATTGACATGTCAAGGTGGTGGGATGACAGGCAACATGAGGAGAGAATGTTAGACTTGCTGAACAGGCCTATTTCACTGTTTGTGGTTTTTGAGGGAAAAGATGAACAATTCCATCACCAAGCTAAGATTATTCATTGACAAAAAGAGATTAAAATAAAATAATTCCTACATATTCTTTGAGATACAATATCCTGTGACTACAAGCATATAATTTCATGGTTTAAATTCTAACTGAAGACTCTGGGATTTGGGGTTTGTGCGTAAGAATGTGTGTGTGTGTGTGTGTGTGTGTGTGTGTGTGTGTTGTGTAGACATGCCTGTGGGGGTGAGAGTGATACATGTATGTACATGTGGAGGCCAAAGGACAACCTCAGCTGTTGTTCCTTAAATGCCATCCACTTTGGGCTGTTTTGAGATGCAGTCATCTACTGGCCTGTAGCTTACCAAGCTGGCCAGTGAGCCTCAGGGATGCATTTGTCTCTGCCTCCCCAGGACTGAGACTCCAAGCACACCAATCATGCCTGGTTTTTTTTATGTGGGTACTGAAGATAGAAACCAGGTACTTAGGTCCTTTTACAAGCACTTTACTAACTGTATTATCCCCCCAGTCCTGGGTTACCTGGCTGAAAGGTTAAGACCAGATGTATGTTCTTTAAAATGTGTAGGAAACCTATGCTCTGAGGTATTTAGCAGCACATAATAAAAACAACTAGTGACATCACAAGTCTATAGATGTATCACTCATGGAATTGGCCTTGTCCATGGAAAAAGTTTAATAGACTATGATAAAGAAGAAATTACTGCTAAGCTATTCTTTCCCAACAAAGGTATCACCAGGGATGCACGGAACCAAAAACTTTAAAGCAGCATCCATCAGAGGTCAATCACACTTACACAATACCTACATGCCATGCTTATCTCTGAAACTGTGATAGAAGTCGTGAGTCAAGTCGATGAGTAATTTTAATATGAACCTATCATTCTCAGACATGGGCTCTCAAAACAAAGCTTTGTGGTTTTAAATTCATTAAATAAAAAGACTTCATTTTATTTAAAATATTAAAAGCCAGTGCCCACTGATACTGACAGAAAAATCTGTTCTCTGTGTGTGTGCGTGTGTGTGTGTGTGTGTGTGTGTGAGAGAGAGAGAGAGAGAGAGAGAGAGAGAGAGAGAGAGAGAGAGAGAGAATATGTAGGTGTATACACATGGAGGCCAGAGGTCAGTGTTAGGTGCTTTTCTTTTTCAATCTCCCCATTATTCTTGAGATGGTGTCTGTCGCTGAATCTGGAGCTTTCAGGTTCAGCTAGGCTGGCTGGTCACTGTGTTCCAGGGATCCACCTGTTTCCTCCAGTGCTAGAATTACTGCTGTGTGCTGCGATGCCTGGTTTCTTACATGGGAGATGGGGATTAAACTTAGTTGCATGCCAAGTACTTTACTGACTAAGCCATCCTCCCAGCCTCATTACTGACAAATCCTGAAGGAACATACTAAAAGTAGATAGCATAATCATTCTAATAGTAAGCACTAAAGAAGATGCCTGTACTATTGCTCAGAAGTAATCACCTTGTCCTTACAAGTATGTATGCCATGAAACCAAGTTTCCAGGATTCATTTGAAGAAAAGGATATATGTGTAATTGAGTTGGAGTTCCTGTGTTGGCCCTAACTGAACCTATAGCTTCATGTGTGCCATACTTGTCATTTGGACTCTACATCGTTTAGGGTCTGTTCCTTGATTGGATCACAAGCAGATCATCAATCTTCCTCTATCTCCCCACCTGACTCTGGCATGTCATCTAGAATATAATTCTCAAACTGTACCCAGCAAAGCCTGTGTTGATGGCTCGACTTCACATTGACTTCATACCTGACAGCAGGTGACTCTCTATACAGTCATGTCACTTAGTGACTACAGGAAACCTGGGAGGCAAAATCACTAAGACACAGTATGATCCACATTTCACCTGCAATTTCTGTTTTGTAAGGATTTGTTTATATACATTTTATATATCAGCAGTGGGATGGCTCAATGGATAAAGACACTTGCCTTTTTGGTTTTAGACATGGTGTTATGTAGCCCAAGCAGGCCTCAAACTCACTATATAGCTGAGGATGACCTTGAATTTCTGATCCTCCAGTCACCACCTCCTCAGTGACAGAAGTGCAGCACTCTCCCAACTGACCTCCATCTCCAGCCCTGTGTGCCATTTTAAAATGGATTTAAGTCACTGGAAAATGAGCAGTAAGTACAAAAAGATTTCTTTTAGGGTGAGCACAATTAAAGACAAGAGCAAGAACAACTTCGAAAGGCAAAGAAGAAAGCTTTAGGGCAGCTCATCAGCTCAAGGTCCTGGACAGCAGCTGGAGGGAGGCAAACACTCCACATTAACCTTCAGGGCATTCAAAACAGCATGCCCCTTCACCTCACACCTGCTGTCCTTAATTGCATTTTGTTTAAGAACAGATAATGAGAGTGTTTGTCTGCATTCCCTGAACATACTCCATAACAGAGCACAGAGCCTAATGAGATGTTGACGGAGGAGGACTGACTGCAAACACAATCTAGAAGATGAAAGTGTGGGGAAAGCCTGTGTACGTGAGCTCAGGATCCCACAAAGAGCTTTACTTTATCTTTCTAAAGCGCAATTGTGACCTGGGGAGATAGCCCAGTGGGTAAAAGGTTTTGCTACTTAAGTGTGAGGACCTATGTTTGGATACCCTGAACCCGCATAAAGCCAGATGCAGGTAGCATGCCTACCGAACCCCAGCATTCATATGAGGAGACTGGAGGCAGAGACAGGAGAATCCCTGAAAGCTCATGGGTCAGCTAGCCTGGTATACATAGCTGACAACAAAAGACCCTGCCTCAAACAAGGTGAATGGTAAGAATCAACACCTGAAGTTTTCCTCTGACTTCCACATGTACACACCTGCACTCATACACATGAACACACACACACACACACACACACACACACTGTACATACACAAAAAATAAAAGTGTGACTGTTGTGCATGAAGGCAGTGGTAAAGGATATCCATAACAAGCCCACATGTGGGAATGTCTACTGTTCCTTTAAAGCCCAGGCATGCCAGGTGGAGTACCCACCCCCAGGCCTTAGCACTTACCATAAGCCGTCATGACACCAGCATATGGTCCATCCACCACGTTCCTGTTTTCTTCTGCTAATGCCTTGATGTACCTTTTGCTGAGGTCCAAGATCTGCTCCCGTAGCATGGAGCTGCTTTCAGGCTGAGTCCGCTGCTGGATGGTGAAGTGTAGAAGCATCATCCCCCAAATGAAGCCAAAAGTCACCAGAAAAAAGCCCAGCTTCTGAGAGGACAACTTCCAGGGAGTAAAGAAAGCCATTGCTCTCCAGCAACGCCGTCCTCCCCTTGGCTCTCAACACGCAGAAAGCAGACTCAAGTTCATGGTGAAGGCTGAGGCAGTGAGTGTGTTGGTTCTCACTCTGGCTCCTGAGTCAGCAGATTTCTTTGCCTGGCTTCCATTCTGTTGCGAAGGAGGATAGCTGAGAGTTAGCAACTCGATCATGATGAAACCAAGCAAAATTAACCAAGAGTCATAACTACACTGAGGCAGCTGTCCGTCAAATGCCCATTTCCTTTTTTCTGCTTAATGTGCTGTTCAGCCCCTCAGGGTATAATCTGGGAAATCTGGGAAGGAGACAAGAAGTTATATAAATACATAGGGGGAACTCTGTCTGAGTGTGTACAACTATAGTAGGGCCGTTCCCCACCTAGAGTTCAAAACAGGAAGCCTGCTTTGCAAAGTACAGAGAAGATGGAAGGATATGTCACCGTATAGTAACAAAAACCCACGGGGAGCACAGAGTCCTGTTACTATTGGGCACTTGGTGCATCTATAACTTGAGCTTAGAAAGTCATTATTATGTGCTTGGGGCAAGCATTTAAGCATATAGCTGGAGAAGTTCACAAGAAATACAAGCAGGAGTTGAGAAAGAAAGGAGAGAGGGCCCCGTGTTATACAGTCATAGCTGGCTTTCATTATCAGAGTTAGAGATATCAGTGGCTCTGCTGGTGCTACTTCAGTGTACCAGCAGAGGAAGATGCCAGAGGCACGGCTGGTATGACTCTGTTCTGGCTTTATTTTGGAGGTACTGGAGATCAAACCCAGAGTGTAGGCTAAGCAGGCACCCTACTGCTGAGCCTCATTCCCAGCCCACAGCGATCTGGAGCAAAGCTGCACCTTGCGGCTGGCATCCTGCCTGCACAGGAAGCTCAAGGCTCCCAAGCTGTCTGTCTGCTTCTCTGTGGTTCTCACTTTCACTGCTGTCAGGAGGCAAAATGAAAAGTGCAAGGGCAGAGCTTCAATGTGAGAGTGTTCAGTTCCCACTTCACAACAGCACAGATGGGGCCAATGCTCTGGACTGGAGCTTCGCAGCAAGCAGGGGCCTCAAAGAGTGTGCAAATAGGTTGACAGGCATGCCCAGGTATACGCTCTTCAACCAGAGTCCTGGGCCCAAGCACCAGTAAGTGGCTAAGAGTGCCACTTGATGGAGAAGCTGAGCAACCCAGTTCTAACAAGGAAATGACCTAGGATATATATCAGAGTAGACATGTTTCAATTCAAAAGGAAAAGAAAGGCAGTAGGATCTTGGAACAACAAGCATTCAGTCTGTAACATACCAGGGCCTGGCTGACTCTTTCTGCATATACAACATACACACTAATACACATAACAAAGAGTTTTTTGAAGACTAGTTAACAGAGACCCTAATGTAGCTCACAAAGCTTAAAATACTGACCACCTGGTCCTTAACAGAAAAGACTGCACAGTGTCTGAATTCTCACCCAATGATTCTCAAAAACGGTCCTTAGCAACAGTGGAGACACCAGAAAAAAAATCTGATTCTCAGGCCTTCTCCCAGACTATAGAATCAGCAACTCTAGAGGTGAGTTGGGCAATGTGTGCTTTAACAAACCTTCCGAGTGACTGACACAGGTTCAAATTCAGAGCCCCTGGTCTAGGCAGTAGGATACCAGGTGTGCAGACCCATCACTGTGCCGCCTAACACAAGGCCAATGTGATTTGCCTTAAGTAATAAATGTAGTTTTAAAATGCTTTATATGGTGTTGTGTTGTGTGTGTGTGTGTATAGGAAGAGGGAGTGAGGGACGGAGGTATGAAGGGAGGGAGAGAGAATGGTAGTCATATTCATATGCATGTGTGCACATTCATGCTCATGCATGCAGAGGCCAGAGCAGGATGTCAGGTATGCTCCTCTCGCACTATATACCTCACAGAGCTCTCACAAATCACAAGTTCACTGCTTCATATAGGAAAGCTCTCAGGATCTGCCTGTCTGCATCCCCCAGTTTTGGGGTTATAGGGTACATGTAGCCATGCCCAGCTTTTTGTGTGGGTACAGATCCTCCAGCTTGCAGAGCCAATGCTCTTAGCCACCGAGCCATCTCCCAAGCCCTGCCTTGCATTCCCTGTAGGTTGTGACACAGTGAACCCTATGCGCCTACTGGTCCACTCACCACCAGAAACCTTTAGTCAATTCCACGTCTCTGCTCAAGCTTCTTCTTCTACCCCCAAATCTGACATCCAAGTCCTGCCTGTGTCAGACCACTTTCCCCACTCTTCTCATGTATAAGTCCCCACTTTTTAGCTGAAGTCTTGAAACATACATCTTGGTTGGATCACTTCCCAGTTCCTATGTGGGTGTGACAGCTTAGATCTTATGTGCCCCAATGATGCATGTGTTAAAAGCTTGGTCCCAAGCTGGTGGCATTATGAGGGGATGATGAAACCTTTGTGAGGTCAAGGCTATTGGAAGGAAGCTGGTCCTCGGAAGCAGGCCCTTGAAGGGGACAGTAGTACTCCCACCCGCTCCTTCTTTCCTTGTCCCTGGCCACTGGGAGGTGAACAGAACTCTAAGCACGTGTTCTTACCATGATGCACTGCCTTGTTACAGGGTCAAAAGGAGCAAACCAACCTACTACAGACTGAAACCACCAACTGTAAGGCAAAATAAACCTTCCTGACTGGCTGACCATCGGAGACATTCTGTTACAGTAGTACAAAGCTGACACAGCAGGGTCCTGTGTCTTATTTAGGAAACCTTTTGGACAGGTGCTCATCTTCTTCCACTTACGCTGGCATGACATCCTGATAAATCTCTCTTATAAGTTGAAGACTTCATTAAGCAGAAATTGTACTTTATACACCTACACTTACCAAACATCATAGTTTAGCCTAGTCTTTTTCTTTTTTTTGGCCATTAAAAAAAACTTTATGGAATTTTTGTGTACTTTATACAGAACATCTCAGTTAATCATGTTTATACCCCCTTCCTCAATGGAACCCTCCCCCTGGAATTCACACACTCTGTCATTTGTGATAAGGCCTATTGTGTCAAGTTAGTGTCCCTGGACATTCCTGAGTGCAAGTTCATCCACTGAGGTCTAGTCAGTCAGTCCAGAGTCCTGTGCTTTAAGATTAGCTTTTCCTCATCCAATGGTAATCAGCTTGCCAATAGTTCTTTAGCAAAGATTGGGGTCTGTTGCCCATTTCCCCAGTTCTGGGTTTTTGTCTACTTGAGTTGGCATGGGTCTTTAATGCCAATACCATTGCTGTGGGTTCATCTGAGCAGGATCTAGAAGCGTGTAGGATTCTATTTCCACATGGTCATATACTTCCTCTCTTACAATCTTTCTGCCCCATCTTCTGCAATGGTCCCTGATCTCTGAGTAAGCGAAGCTTAATATAGGAGTCCTGTCCAGGGACCCACACTCTGCAAATTCCTAATCTTCATTCATTTGTGACCATTTGTGTTACTGGCCCTCTGTTGCATGAGCTTCATTAATGAGAGTTGAGAGATTCATTAGTGTCCTCTTTACCTCTTGTTCTACGTTGTGTGAGCCTTAGGTATAAAGGTTACACTATAGATGGGCTGCTTAGGCTTGGGTAATTCAGACAATATCTGTGTGTGACCAGTTGTGGTACTCTGTAGCAGCCTCTGGTGCAACAGAAGCTTCTTTGATGACTGGTGACTGGGATACTTGACTGTAAATATAAGGATACATATTTTGCACTTAGTAAGAAGTGACATTAGTCTAGGCATGAGACAGACTTGGGGATTACTCTAAGATCTATGACCTCTTCAGCCATGTGTACTTGACTATGATTATGGTACTACACATGACTTCTCTCCCACTGAGTGGGCTTTAAGTCCAAGAAGGAAGCCATTGATTGTTCCAAGATTAAAGTGCCAGTACTGCACCAGTGTCATATGCTGTGCCAGTCATCGATGTGGTTATTCGGTCATGAAGCTAGTGTTGGGCCATTGATTGATGTTCTCCCTTGAACACTTGCATAGTGCTCTCCAGAGCTATGAGAGCTAGCCTTCAGAGGAAGTGGCTTCCAGGTCAGTTTCAGCTCCATTGCTCCATATTGGGTCTCTGAAATATGTCCTGTTTTCAGTAGTAGGGTCTTACCTTCAAGTTCTGGGAGGCAATCAAGGGCTGTGGCAATAGCCCATGTAATTTGGGGAGTCTCTTGATCCACCCTTCTCAAAGGAAGGTTTCTCCTGTCTGGCACTGCTTCTTGTTATGTAGCCTTCAGCTATGCACATGGACTCATGTAGCTATTATATGTGGAATTTGTCATTAGGTTAAGCCTAGTCTTTTTAAATCATGCTCAGAACACTTGTATTAGCCTACAGTTGAGCAATGATGTAAAGTCTATTTTGTGACAAAATGTGGTGTGTCTCATGTAATTATGGAACACAACACTGAGAATGGAAAACGGTATGGCTGTATAGCTGTTATGTACCACACCACTCTAAAGTTAAGGCATTTAGGTTGAGCCATCATGAGCCAGGGGATGTCTACATATACATTCTTAGAGAAAGACAATGACCAGGGCTGGGCTGTAGCTCAGTGGGTATAGTGCTTGTCTAGTATGCATGAAGCCCTGAGTTCCATATCCAGGACCATATAAATCTGGCATGGTGATACACATTTGTAACCTCAGCAGAAAAAACGTAGAGAGGCAGAAGGATCAGGAATTCTAGGTTATCCTTGGCTTCATATAGAGTTGTAGGCCAGCCTGGATTGCATGAGACCCTGCCAGAAAGAAAGACAGACAGACAGACAGAATGAATGAATGAATGAGGAGCTAGCAAGATGGCTCAGTAGATATAGCACTCATGGCAGAAGAATAAGGACTGGTTTGGATCCTCATGACCCACATAAAAGCTGGACATGCATGGTAGCCACCTGTAATCCCAGCATGTGAGAGGCAGAGATGAGATCCCTGGATCAAGACTGCTAGTTAATAATAAGTAAATCTGAAAGCTTTCAATTCAACTGAGAGACTCTGCTTCAATACATAGGATGCTGAGTGCTGTCAACTTTGGGCTTCCACATGCACATGCATAACCACACACATGTGAACACTTAGGTGCACACACACATTTATACCATACAGATAGAAAAAGAAACTGAAAGGCAGGCAGACAATAATCACAAGGGCCCAATAAAATATCTGACAACTTTATACCCTTGTCTTGGAGAACATGATGGCGCTGTAGTAAGCCCTTCTGAGTGGTGGCCAGCTGAACGGGACCTCTCTCCTTTTTCCCTGTGTTCTGCAAGCACATACACACTGAGCACCTGATGCCCTCAGGCTCTGGGGACTAAACAATGAATGAATGGCATGGAGTTCCTGCCCTCAGAAGGTGACACATTGAAAGCCTCCACTGATGAAGTGGAAGCACTTCCTTCTTGATGACCCATACTCATTAGTCACTGTAGGTCTGAAGGGAATTTCCACAGCATTTTAGCAATGCAATGCACCTAAAAAGAGGGACTTTTGGTTGTTTTCTTTGACTATTTTTGAACAGAACTCGAATTGCTGACAAGATTATTAATTTTCAGACAGGAAGTCTCTTCTTCCTCAGTTAACCCCACTGAAGAGATTGATCAAACCAACAACAGAGTTTAAGCCCAAGGAAGATGAAGAGCAAGAACTAGACCAGAGCTGTGTTAGAAGGTAAGCTTATAAACCTTTGTCTTGGGAAGGTCAGAACCATCCAGACGGTACATTTTAGGGGTCAAAAGATAGCCAAGAAATCTAGCCATAGGTGAAGTTCCAGCTCAGAATTAATTGTCCACTCTGTGGGATCTAGAATCACCTGGGGAATGGGCCTCTGGGCATGCCCGTGGAGGGTTATCTTGATTAACTGTTCTAAGTAGATCCATCTTAACTGTGGACAGGACCATGTCCTTGGCAGGGGATCCTGAACTGCATAAAATGGAGAAAGTGAGCTAAGCACTTGCCAGCACTCAGTGCTCTGTTTCCAGACTGCGGATGCAATGTGACCAGCTTCAGGCTCCTGCTGCCTTGTCCTTCCTGCCATGATGGACTGTACCTTTAAACTGTAAACTAAAATAAATCCTCTTTCTCTTAAGTTGCTTTTGTGAGGACACTATCTCAGCAACAGGAAAAGAAGCAATGACATTCAGGGAGGTCCAAATTTGGAGTGCAGATCCCTAGCTAAAGGGCACTTGAGATTATAAACTGCTATAAAATTGTCAGGAACATTCTTCTCTCTCATAGAATACAGAGAGTGAAGTAAGAGAAATTCTATCAGCACCCAGAGAATCACATTAAAATTCACTTCTATTATTCCTATTAAGAAGAAAGAATTGAGGACTTCAAAAGCATTAATCAGAAGACACTCCTCTCTCCCATAGTAATAGGTGTTATAATGAGGAGGCTCCAGGAGAGTGATCCTTAAGGAGTCTTGGTCCCACGGAAGGACCTGATAAGCTCTAATGAACACATGACAGTAAGTATTCAGACCAACAGCAATCAGAAAGCAATCATTCAAGTTCACTGAGTGGACCCTATGGACACAAAATGTACTACACAATGTATCCCAGAAGACCTTGTTCCTAAGGAGGAACAGCAGCCAAGGTCCAGGCTGTTCTCAATCCACCTTAGCACACATGTTGACATCAAGTCTGTTTATAATACTGACCACCCCTGAGGGAGAAAACTCAGCCTGTAAGGTGCTGGGTTTAGTCCCCAGCACCCACAAAAAAGGTGAGTGTGGTATGGTGGTGTGTTTTGAATCCCAGCACTAGGTAGGCAGAGACAGACTAGATATTGGGGCTCACTAGCCAGCCATCCTAGCCTAACAGAGGAGCCTCGAGTTCAGTGAGAGACCCTGTCTCAGAAAAATAAGGTAGACACTGGGCATGGAGGCACATACCTTTAGTCTTAGCACTCAGGAGGCAGAGGCAGGTGGGTCTCACAAAGGCCAGCCTGGTCTACACAGCGAGTTCTAAGCCAGTTGGGGCTACAGGGAGACCCTGTCTCAAAAACACCAACATGGACTGCTTCTGAGAATGACAGCTAAAATTGGCCTCCAATCTCCTTTCTACTCTCTGCTTACACACACACACACACACACACACATACACGGATCCATCCCCCTCATCTATAGAAGGAGAAAACAAAACAAAAAACAATCCCGAGTATGTGTCTCCTGTTTCCCGCATTTCCCGGAGGCACAGCATTACTTCCTTTCTTTCCTTCCTACACAGTAAAATCTGGTTTCTACTTTTCAAAATGTGGTCAAAGATCTTTTGCAAGGACATATGCCAATTCTCCTAATTACAAAAGAAAAAAGCACACAAATACATTCAACATTAGTAATCATCAGGGAAAAGGAAATAAAATTCGCAATAAGCAACGAGACACCACTTTACAGCCATTAGGATGGCAATTATCCAAAAACACAGGAAACAACAAATGTCGGTAAGGATATGAGGAAACCATAATCTCTCAGACTATGAATGGGAATGGAGAATGGTGCAGTCCACCATGCTCAACCATCTAAACAGGAAGCTACCATGTGACCCAAATGATCCTGCTCCCAAGAATTCTCAAAAGATAAACGAACACATTATGTCTGACTCCCTTGCGCCCCCAAATCAGCTTGTACATGAATTTTCATAGCTGCATTCTTTACAACAGACACACAAATAACACAAATGATCATCATCGGACCAATGGACAAGGGAAGCTAGAATTTACTCACTACAGAACAGTACTTAAGCAGAAGAGGGAGGGATTGACTGTACTACATGTGTGACTTTGGGGACATGCTGTTGGAGGAAAAAATACTCTAGAGGTTGTTTATTGGAGGATAGTGTGGAGGAGGTGGCTGGGAATGATATTCTAAGGTATGCATGGTTCCTTCCAGGGAACAAAACTAGACCGTGATGAAGGTTGATGATATGCATTGAATATGAAATCTCCACCTTTAGGTGGTAAAGTCTCACTGGAGGAAGTAGGTCTTTGGGGATGGGCCTTGAGGGTTTAAATACTAGCCCCACTTCCTGTCTCATCTCTGCTATGTGACTACAGAAACAATGTGATCAGCCACCTCACACTCCTGCCACTATGCTTTCTGGAATAGGAGCTATGTGTGCAGCAGACAAACAGGCCTGTTGGGTCTGGTGGCAGCCTCATTCCCCATTTTCCACAGCCCAGACAAGATCACACCAATGGCTGACCACAGGCCTAGCAACAAAAAGGTGTCCATTTGTCTCTAGTTCCTCAAACATGGCCACTCTTAATAGCTCTTCAACAACCTTCAGGTGGCTCCTGGTCCATCTTGTCTGGCAGATGCTACTTTCTCAAACCAGGAAGGACATTTTGGAAAACTGTCTAGTCTCACTACAGAGAGAACCACACTGATCAAGCAGGTCCTTCAAACAGTTGCCAATATCCATGGCCCCATGTTCTCCATCAGGACCTGGTTTTAGAGAGGATGAATGAAATTGAGGCTGCCTATTCACTCAGCAGAGAGGACAGTCCCAACTCAGAGCCCAACCCCGCTGACATGGAACCACCCTGGTATAACGTAGTCACCAGGCACTCCTGTGCTTACCTTGTACTTCCTGAATCACTTTCTATCCATCTCTAACCAAGACTAAGAAGCCCACCTTTGTCTTCATTCCATCCCCCAGCATTCAAGAATTCCTAACCCTACAGCTTCCTCCATCATGACTAAAATCTCAAATATTCTAGAATCAGAGAACACTTTTTAAGTTGGATTACTAGGGATGAGTCAAGAGAAGCAGGTTGCTAGTTCTCATCCTGTGTTCTGAAGGACTTCAAGAGTTCCAGAGATTCCACAAATGCTTGTGTTTTCTTTATTCCCAATGTTTTCGAGGACAGCAAGATGGCCGGGAGGGTCGAGGCACTTGCTGCCAAGTCTAATGACCTGAGTCCGGGCTCTGGAGCCCATACGGTGGGTGAGGACTGAGTCCCGTCAGTTGTCCTCTGACCTCCATGCGTGCCGCCCTTCACTCCCATAGTTAAAAATCAGTGTAATTTAAAAATAAAATATTTTTTACAAAGATCTTGTCAAAAATCACTTTAAAAAATGCTAAATCTCAAAACACTAGTGGGCAAAAGCACTGGCTCAGCAGTTAAAAGCACTTACTGCTACAGAGTATCAGAGTGCAGTTCCAGCACCCACACTGGAAGCCCGCAACCACCTCTAACTCCAGCTCCAGGGTCTCTGACATCCTCTTCCCGTCTCCTCAGGTACCGGTATACACATGTGCACACTCATGATTACAGTCAATACACACTAATCCATACCATACAGACTTAGAACAAACTTCCCTGAGTACCTCTGAAAATGGAGTTTGAATTTTGAAGGGCAGGAGATCTAACCCACGGCACTGTATAGTCAATGGACTCTCTACGGAGCTAAACTTCCTATACTTGTTTCCTTTTTTATTTAACTTTAAAAAATTCAAGCCAGTGCATCTATATATAAAGATTGTAAGAAAAAGAGCACTCCACAGAAGTCATCCACAGAAGGTTCAGAAGCTCCTTAGCTGACCATAAGAAGGAATGGTTGTCCATACATTTTTTTAAAATATTGTATTTATTACTTTATATTTATGAATGTATTGTATGTGTATGTATGTGTACCCATGTCATGTAATACCTATAGAAATCAGAAGAAGGCACTGGATTCCCTTGAAATTGGAGTTAGAGACCATTGTTAGCTGCCATGTGGGTTCTGAGAATTGAACCCAGTTGCTCTGCAAGAGCAGCCAGCACTCAACTGCTGAACCATCTCTCCAGTCCCTTGTAGATCTTAATGACACAATTGTGACACAATTTATATCACTTTTCTCTGTAACCTCTAGTCTAATATTAAGAACTCCTTAGAATGCTTTGTAAACTGATTTTTAAAATAGTAGCCAAGAGGAGACAGCTCTGTTTTAGCTAAAGTGCCATATAAACAGGAGGGCCCAAGTTTGGATCTTCAGCTCCCAAAAAGTCAGATGTAATGCCACACACCTGTAATTCTAGTGCTGAGGTGATGAGGCCAGAAAGACCCCTGGAGCTCACTGGTCAGCCAGTCTAGCTGAATTAGTGAGCTCCAGATTCAATGAGAGAAATTTTGTCTCAAAAAAATGAGATGAAGAGTGATTAAGAAAGAAATCCAATGTTAACCTCTGGCCTCCACATGCACATGTACACATGCAAACACATGAAATACACATACACACGAATGCCATCCCTCCCCCCAAATTAAAAAATAAATAGTAGCCATTTCTACTCATAATCCAAGTGAAACTGATCTTGTGTTACTCTGAACCAGAAATTAACTAGGTGTGCTCCCATCAGCTTTAAAATGAAATGTGATGAAAGAAAATATATGAAACATCTTTATATAGACCTGTGAGTTACAGCCAAATTCACTGAAGGAAATAATAACCAAGAACAAACTCTTAACTTATAAAAACAGACACTGAGATCCAGATAATGTTATGTTTTCTGATTAGAGTCAGAATCCAACTAGAATTTATATCCTGCCTCCAAATACTACAGGGCCCTGAAAAACCAAGCTGAGTCCACAAGCTACCTGCAGAATACTCAGAAGGGAGGAAACCTGACAACAGGAAATACAGAGGAAAACACCTAACCCACAGGTGCCTTGAATCCAATGTAGCATCCTGCCAGTCTCAAAGGGGTCGGACGACCAGCAGGTGACAGGAAAATGTATGCTTGAAGAATTATTTATAAGGAAGGCAGATGGAATAGGGAGTGGAGACAGGAGGAAAGATCTCTGTTCTGAAAATGACTCTCTGTCTTCCGGTATTGTTAAAAGGAGAGCAGAGGGATGAGGAGATGGCTCAGTTGGTAAAGTACTTGCCATGCAAGCAAGAAGACCTGAGTTCAATCCCCCAGAACCCACATAAAAAAGTCAGGTGTAGTGACATATGTCTATAATCCCAGCACTGGGGAGACAGAGACAGGTGGATCCCTGGGGCTTATTGGCCAGCCAACCTAGGTGAATTGGTGAGCTCCAGGCTCAATTAAGATACCCTGTCTCAAAAAAATAGAGTCATCTCTTCAGAGATGGTTCCTGAGATTAAGAGTCTGGAATTCAGTTCCCAGAACCTAACTTGGGTGGCTCACAACTGCCTGTAACTCCAGCTTCAGAAGATCCAATGCCTTCATCTGAGCTCTCCAGGTACCTGCACACATGTGGAACACACACTGACACATACAATATACATACATAAATAAAATAAAACAAAATAAAAAAAATCTTGCAAAAATAAGGTAGAGTGAGATGAGGGCCACCCAAGGGACTAGAGAGATGGCTCAGAGGTTGAGTACTGGCTGTTCTTCCAGAGGACCCAAAATTGGTTCCCAGAACCCACATGGTAGCTAATAACCATCCACACCTCTAATTCCAGGAAATCTGACGTCCTCTTTTGGTCTCTGTGGGTTTGCACACAAAAATTCATTTATATACATGCAGACAAATCACTCAAACATATAAAATAAATACATTTTTTAAAAAAGAACACTCAATATCAACCTCTGACATTCAAGTGTATACACACACACGCACACACACACACACACAAGCAGAGAAGGAAGAAATTGTTTTTCCTTCAACCTAAAAACCTAAGACCAACTATCCAGGAAGATGCTCTGAGGTCACTTCCCCCACTGGATCACTAGATGGCCCAGACATACAGGCCCAGTGCCACCAACATGAATCTGACCACAGAGTACACCCAAAAACTTTTCAGTCAAGTCTGGACAATCATGAGAGTTTCTCAACTCTCCTCCAAGACTGTCCAGGAGTGGGTATGATCAAAGACCTGGCTCTCAATTTCACACCTTGACCCTTTTCTTTATAAAACAGAACAATACACCCCAAGTAAAAATAACTGGCTCCCTTCAGAACCAGCCAGACTGGTCTTGTGTTGAGTCATCTACTAAAAGACAGTGGTTTCAACTGCAGAACTTGGTGTTACTGAGGAGGCTCTTCTCACGGTGGTAGGGTTTTAAATGACCCAACCCCCACCTTACGGTTGAAGAAATCGAAACCAGGGAGTCTTATGCCAAAGCTGAGCTTTTATTCATTATGATACACAAAAACACATATATACATACATACATAAACACATATAGACATACATATACAGCATCCATATGCATATATATGCACATACATATAAACATATATACACATATTACACACACACACACCAGCATTGCTAGTGCAGGCAAGAGAAGGAACACCTTCAGCCAGTCCATCTCATTTATCTCACAGTTAATGGTCCCTTGGTGGAGTTCAGGGTTTCAATTCTGACATCAACAACAAAATGAATTTCCAGCACCAGATGAAGCTCACTCCTTCATACATCTTCCTGTCTCCACTTCCCTTCAGGGACTCCCAGTGGCCCCTGCCCTGCAATTCACATCCCCACCTCCACTAGAGGGCAGGGCAGGGAAGGGGAACTTTGGAATGAATTCTTGTCCAACATTTCAACGGACATTGTCATCTACAGAGTTTACAAAAATAAATGGCTTAAAGATATTCTCATGATGTTTTAAGTGAGTTTATGATTTTGTATTAGGCCACATTCACAGATATCTTGAGACACATATGGTCAGTGGGCCACAGGTTGTACACACCTGAAACCAAGACAAAAAACAGGGGTTCTTGAAAAATAAAATTAAGTGCATTTTTATTTTGTTTGTATTTTTCATATGAAGGTGTTATATACATGTGTGTTTGCATATATACCGGAACATGTGCACATGCACATGTGTATGCACATGAGGCCAGAGATTGAAACCAGGTACCTTCCTCAATCACTGAAGCCAGTTTGTCCAAAGAGCCCCTGTCTCTGCCTCCTACATGCTGAATTACAGACAGGCCTCCAGACTCACCTGGCATATGCTCATGATCTGAACTCCAGTCCTCATGTTTGCATGGCAAGTGATTTATCCATTGGACCATCTCCAGGCTGAAATAAATGCCTTTAATATAAGACTTTCCAGTCTTGGATGACTGACATGGAACTGGATCCTTTTTTGTCATGGAGAGTGCCATGTGCATTGTTGGATGAATGTCAGCATTCCTGACCCCTACCCCAGTTGCCACTAGAACTCTCCACAGCTGGAGAGCTGTAACAATTGGAAATCTCTCTCCATGGCAGCACAAGCTACCTTTCAATGACCTCAGTTGATGATGCTGCTTTAACCAGCTGTAGGTCCTCCCTCACTGTAGAAAGATACTTAGACGTCAACAGCTTACAGGCTACAGGGCAGAGAAAGAAGGAGGATACCCACAGCCAACTCAGGGGCCTATTGACAGCTCTGGTAACTGGCACACCTCAGGACCTTTGCTAAGCCAATGGAGACCCCAAAGAGAAGAGGGAACAGAGCTTATTGCAAGGCTCCTCCCCTCCTTGAGAATTTATAAGTGGTTGATGGTTGCTGGGAAAAGGAGCGACGTTTTCTTCAGTGGTGTAGTCACTGGTAAGGTGCTAATGCTGCCTCAGCCATGCTCTCATTGGTTCACACACATAAAAACAGACATGAAAGTACAAGGGGGCGTAGCTGGGAGGGAGGTGGGCATCAATGGGAGAAGGAGAGGGACAACAGAGTACAGAGAGTGCAGTGAAAACTGTCAAAATTCACTATATATGCATATGAAAATGTCATCATGAAACCCAGTCTGTATAATTAATACATAGAAATAAAAAGTTTAAATGGTTGAAAATTGTATATGGTAAAAAGAATAAAAGACCCCAGCCTATGACTCAGTAAGCACAGCTGGGAGGCTATGAAAATAGCCAATCTGGATGAAGCTTCACTAGAGAGTTAAAAAAAAAAAAAAAGGGCAAAGTTGTCACCTGACTTCTGTCCCAGAAAACCAGAACCGGCACCACGGGAGGCTGGCAGCCCCACTCTGAGAAGTGAGATGCCTGTGTGAAGAGGTCACAGGCTGGGAGACTGAATGACACGGCTCCAAAGTCACTTCCGCTCAGAGCCAAAGAACAGTGACCCCACGAGGGGAATTTTATGATCAACATAAAACGTACATTTTCCCTCACCAACTTCTGGCAACTCTATTGCTACAAACAACCATGAATATCAAAGCCCAAATAGCCCAGCACACAGAAAATCACCACAAAAAGCACCAAATTTATCTCAAACACAAGGGACTATATTATCAGGAGAAAAGTCATTAATGAACCATTGTTCAGTGCCTTGGGATCCTACAAGAGGGGACTTCTGTGCCACCGAGGGAAGAGCACAGGCTGCTGCCGCCCACCGCAGTGTTCTATCTGTGAAAATGGAACAGTTCTGAAAAACTGGACTTAAGATCACCAGCTTAAAATCTAGTTGAATCTAGTGAAAGGAGATATACACATGTGTATATGTGCATACACACAACACACTCACAAAGACACACACACACACGGTGGCCACTCAGAGACTTATTATATTTAAACTTTGAAATGAACTCACTGTCTCTTAAATAAAGACAGAGTCCACCCACATGCCATACACAGCTTCAGCAAAGGATGGATCACAAATATCAGAGGTCTGAATTTTCTTTGGGAAGAACTAAGCAATCAGATACTGATAAGTAAGGTCATTTGATTCATGGTTTATAAAGCCAAGGCCAGGTCTCCCGAAGACTGTAGCAATTTTGGGTCAGCCTAGATGGTATTCTAAGTCCTTAGGACACACAAATGATCAATTAGCTTAAGTTCAAGGAAAACATGCTGGAGATGCACACCCTGGCCTTAGGGCTAAATTTAAGCTGGAATCTTCAACCCTGAACCACTTAAAGATTATCTGCTTTCTAAAAAGTAGAGATGTGGGTATAACACCCAAAGGTACTGATTAATTTAATCTGGAATGTGCCCCATATAGGAATTTTCACATATAAGATGCGTAGGAAATTAAAATATATAGCCAGGTATGAGAATTATCCTCATATCTACTTTTCATAAGGTACATATCATAGCATTTAAGCATTGCAGGACCTGGGGGAATCATACACACAGAAAGCACAGCTGGAGAATCTGGAGATGACCCGGTGGATAAAAGCCTGAATGAACACCTGCATTTGATTCCTGAGATCCCATGTAAAAAGCTGGATGTGGTGTTGCACATCTGTAATCCCAATACTGCTATGGCGAGATAAAAGGCTGATGAGACAGATGAATTGTCCAGAAGTTCACAAGTACCTAGCTCTGCAGCAGAAACTAGAGAAACCCTATGTAACCAGATGGAAGGCAATAATTAACTGCTGAAATTTGTCCTCTGAGCTCCAGGCACACACACCCACATTATATTAATAAATCTCTAAAAAATGAAAAACGTAGTTGTAACCATCATTGTGAAGAAAGTGTGCCCATAGGGATCACTGACCCTGCCTTCTCAGTGCTGACGAGTACAAAGATTTTGTTCCATGAACTGGAGAGATAGCCCAGATGGTCATGTGCTTGCTTTGCAAGCCTGAAGACCTGATTGATTTGATTCTCAGAACACATGTATAACAAAGCCAGACATGATGGCCCTCACTTGTAATCTTAGTGCTGGGGAAGTAGAGACAGGCAGATCCCTGGGGCTTGCTCGCCAGCCAGACTAGTCTACTTGTTGAACTCCAATCCAATTACTAATAATTGTCTCAAAAACCAAGGTATACTGCACCTGAGTATTTACTGTTGAGGCTGTCCTCTAGAACCACATACAACTCACACATGTGCACCTGCATATGAACATGCACACACAAAAACGTGTGTGCGTGTGTGTGTGTGTGCAAAAAAAGAAAAGATTTTGGTTCATTAAAGTCAAAGATATAGGTTGGATATCTTGTCTGACTTTTAATTCTGACACTGCAAATAACTTCCGGCCACAATGTACCCTACACAGGGACTCAAAGTGCTCTTTGAATGTCTCAGCTCTAGACATGGGGGACAGGAGATTTGTGGTTGTTTTATAAATAAAGTGCTCACTTCTGAACACCCACCTGATAACCATAAGCACTTCCTCATCTGACTTCAAAAGTGGAACAGCCTCCAGTCTTCAGTGAGCATTCTTATGCCTTAAAGTTGTATAAGAGGATACTAACCAATAGTTAAAGTTTGGGAAATGCTCTAATACCAGTATTTTCCAGGGCACATGATAGAATCTTCATGGTCACTAATATTCTTTCAGAGTTTTGCTGAGGAAAACTATTTGAAAGATTACATAGGGAATATACAATGTACCCATTCTTCTGGATTAGCTTGACTTCTTGTGACTGAGCTCCTGCCTCAGTAATTCACACTCTCACCTTTCCTCACATACACATGAGCACATACCTACATTCCTCGAAACTTAATCATCTTAGTTTCTATTCATCTATGGTAAAGTATTTAAGTAAACTCTTAATTCATTTTTGAAACAAGTTATTAAAGTTTATAAATTGAATAAAGTAATGAATCCAATTGTTTTGTGTGCACATGTTTGTGTATGTATGTGTGCCATGTGGGTATACATGTTTGGGTGGATGAGAACATACATGTGTGTGGTGGTTGGCATCCAGTTTCTTCCTCAATTGTTTTCCACCTTAATTTTTAAGACAGCCTCTCACTGAACATTGTGTTTGCTGGTTTGGCTATAGCCAAATCTCCAAGCAATCCCCATGGATCCTCCTATTCCTCTGTACCCAGTGCTGCAGTGCCTGACTTTTAACTTAGGCTCTGGGGATCTGAATTCAGATCCTCATGCTTGTGTACCAAGCACTTTACTGAATGAACTGTCTCCCCTGCTCCAATTCATCCATTTTGATAGCAAAACTGCTATTATTTCAAGTGATTAATGATAAGTCACACTTTGCTTATTTAATGTGCAACAGCCAACATTTAATTGTGTAAGACAAGGTATGTTCTGTCCTTAGAGTCTATTCCAAGCATACGTTCTCATTTGTATATATGTGATGTGCTGATTTCCATTCACAAACTCGGATTCAAAGCCAGACGGCACTGTCATTACTGGTCCTAAAGCTGAAACTACACAAGAAACTGCCCAATGTTTGGGTTTCATGTATCTGGATTTCAAAACAAGTCAAGTAGTTTACAAAGGGAGGACTCTGCTTCCTCTGAACATATTGTCATGCAGGGTATATAATATATTCCCAGGAATAAAACAGAGGGTGACCTGTCCCACATCTTCTTAGGAGACTCCTAGTGGAGGTCATATTAATTCAGGGCAGCTGCTAGACAAGACTCTATGTTGCTGTTTTCATGTGTTAAACATGAGCAAGGTGACTGTACTCCACTGTAGAGCCTATTCACAATTACCTAGCCATCACCTAGCCACCTAAAGGGCCCAGTTAGCCAAGATCAGGATGTTGGCACTGGAGCCACACCTTCCAATTGTGATTTACAATAGTAAAACTGATGGTGTATTTTCATATCTATTTATTAATTTGATGCTAGGGACTGACCTCAAAGCCTACCTTGAGAGTATTTTGAGAGTATTCGTGTGTTCATGGGGTGGGGTGCATATGTGTGTACATATGTGTGAAGGGCTAGATGTCAACCCTGGCTGACATTCTCAGGCAGAGCCCACCTTATTTTTTTTGAGACAGGGTCTCTCATAAGCCTGGAAATCACCACAACAGGTGGGCTAGGGTGGCTGGCCAGCAAGCCCCAGGGTGCATGCTAACCTGCCTGTTTGTTTTTTTATTATACATGACCTAGGGATCCTTTGTACTTTACTTTTTACAGACAAATCACCCCAGTCCTGTACTACGTTGTATTGTGCTTGAATCTGTATCTATCTGCTTCTACTGTGTTTAGTTTAGAGCCCAGAGGGTGGGTATAATTAACTCCCCTCCATGTATTTTAAGTTTTTTCTGATTTGATTCCAAATACCAGGAGAGGACAGCCACTGTTTGAAAGCATTTTTCTAAAAAGTAACATACTGCACGTGTATGAATTTTTAATTCTACTAAATGAAGAGACAAATGATTAGACTAGTCATAATATTTTCTTTCTAAACATTGATTTTTAAAATGTTATAAGATATGCCCAAAGAATTTTGATCTGATAATGTAACTTTTTGCTAAACGGAAGATAACCTACAGGGAAATTGGTGGAACTCTCAATAACACCTACTTTGACCTGTTTCCCTAATGTATCCTGTCCTTGATCAGCAGTCCATTAAGGAATAAATATTTTTCATTATCACTAACATACTATGGTCAAAACCCTCCAGAGTTGTTAGTGCTGAGCACTCTTCCAAATACCACCTGCCACTTAAGTCTAGCTCTTAGTCAATGCTGGTGGGCTTTCAGATTCTTTGGGCATAAAGGGAGATGAAAAATTACATATGGAAATATGTATTTTATGTAATGCCCTTCAAAAATAACAGTGATAGGGGCTAAGCATGTAATTCAGTTAGTAGAGGGCTGGCTTAGCATGCATGAGATCCTGAGTTGGATCCCCAGCACCAAATAAAATGGGTAAGGTGGTTCATGCCTGGGATCCCAGCATTTGGAAGAACAGATAAGAGGATCAGAAGTTCAAGGACAAACCAAAATATGTGAGATCCTGTCTGAAAAAAATAAGTAAATGAAAATAAATAAATAAATAAATAAAAATTTTTAAAGGGGCTGGCAAGATGGGTCACTGGTCACTTGCTGCTGAGTCTGACAACCTGTGTTTGACCCTAGGGATGCAAATGACAAAAGGAGAAAACTGACTCCTAAAAGCTGTTCTCTGAGAGCACCAGATGCATGCATGTGCACAGCACACACACAATACACAGGCAAAAAAAAAATAAACACTTAGAAATATATGATAAAAAAATAGCACTGTTAAAAAAGCTCTATTACTGCCATTCAGCAGGCAAGTGCAGAGAACCTCAAAGGACCCCTAGACAGGACCTCTGTTTCAGGTTTTCCAGACTCCTGAGTCTGGCCTACTCTTATCCCATATGCCTTGGGTAATGTATTCCAACACTTGGTCCCCAGTTGGAGGCCCTGTGGGGAAGGTTATGGAGCCTTCAGGAAGCAGAACCTCCCTGGAGGAAGTAAGTCACTGGATGCAGGCCCCAAGGTTTTATAATCCCACCCTATTTCCTCTACACTCTCCGCTTCCTGTGGATGCAAAAGACCAACCACGTTATCCGCCCCTTCATGACTTTCTGCCATGATGCACTGGATCCCTTCAAAAGTCTAAATAAACCTTTTCTTAAACTGTTTCTTGTTAGGAATACTGGTCACAGCAATGAGAAAAATAAAAAACACATCAAGCCACCCTTTTGTCTAGAGCAGAAATGCATGATGACTAAGCCAAGTCTCTTCTACCTCAATTTTCCAATAAGAAGAGCAAGTTTTGATTCCCAGCTACTTTGATTTGTTAATAATTCAGGATGATAACGCACATAGCCTACAATGTGATCCTGGTAGGAAGGAGAAGGGGAGGAGGACAACAGAAGACAGAAACTGATTTATAGTGAGGCGACGAAAGATGAATGAGGTCATTATACCAAACAAAACCAGCAAGGCTAATTTTAACTCCTTTCCTTCCCTTTTACCCCTTGCTTCAAATAAACCAAATGTACGTCACTCAGCTCTTATGACTGCAAGTACAACCCCATTAAAAATACTTTTATAATCACCCCATGGGAGCGAGGGAAGGGACTCTACAGTCACTGCGGAATGATTTAGATAGCACTAGCAGTCATAGGATCTGAGAGGAATTTATTAAGACCTTAGCAAAACACGCCATGAGAAACACCATCTGGGCCTTTGCTTTAGAAAACTGCCCTGATTTTGCCCAGTGAGTTCAATGAACATCGAGCTTATTTTGTGCCAGCAATTGGGTAAGATGCTATCTCAACTCCTCTACTCGGGGCTTCTCTCCACCCAAAATGGCATGGAGGTCAAGTCGAGTTATCGGCTTCTCAACTCTCAGCAAGCATGGAATCACCTTGGGAGACATTTTAGACACAAATGATAGTTCTTTCCAAGTTCATCGATTCATTAGTCTGAGTAGGGCCAGGAAAACAAGGTAGTTTGGATCACGCCAAGAGAGTTTAAGATGAAGAACTATTAAGCTAACACATCTACCTTATCAGACAAAACAATTAGTGAGTAGGAGGACATGGGGTGGTACAGGGCTGAGAGGAAAAAGAAGGGGGCTCTGCTAAACTGCAGACAGCGTGTTCTGTCTAAAGGTCAGGCATTGTCAGTACTGAATAACTCGAGGGAAGACAGCCTATGAGAGCCAGATCTTCTGATCTTCTGATCCAGAAAACTCAGGGCTAAAGAGATCGCTCAGCTCAAAAAATAAGGACCTGAGTTCAGACCCTCAGCACCCATATAAAAATCCAGGCATGGTAGTACGTGCCTGTAATCCTAGCATAGAAGGGCAGAGACAGGAGGCTCTCCAGAGCTCGCTAGTCAGCTAGTGTGGTCAAACAGGTGAGTCCAGGTTCAGTGAGAGAAAGAGCATGACTCAAAAAATGAAATGGTACAGGAATGAGGGAGACGGTCTGGCTCTGCACACAGACAGGTGTACTCACACACACACACACACACACTCTCTCTCTCACACACACACACTCTCACACACATACACACACTCACACTCACATACACACACACTCTCACACACACATACACACACACTCTCACACACACATACACACACACACACACACATACACACACACAGAAACATCTCTTCTGGTTTTGTCCAAAAAAAAAACAGAGGTGTGGTGGCTCTGAGAGTCTCTGCAATACCTACATCTTGAGAACCATAAAGTGTGCCCCAGAACCTGCTTCTTAGCCCCCAGAAATACTACTTCATGCTTCAGAAACCTGGATGAGAGTCACACAGAATGGAACACATAAGCAGCCTTCAGCAGGCTGCCTCCTGCTGTCCCTGGACCACAGCTTCCTACCTGTGATGAGGTAGATTACACCCCAGCAAGGGACATGCAACATATGTGGCCTAAATTTCTCCACTTGGAGACACACCTCTGGAGGCAGCTTCTCAGTGGTGACTGAAGACAGCCTCTTCATTCCTCTCGTAAACCTGTTCTGAAATCAATCAGGAGGCCCAGAAGTGGAAGTACTGCATGGACAGAGGCAAGCTGCTGTGGTAGAGGAATATTTGGGAATCACAGTCAGATTCAAGTGTCAGCCTCAGAGAGTTTGAACCTGAACCTGCTAGAAACTTCCTCACATAGAAAATGTCCATGGCACAGGGCTCTAGTTTGCAAAGTGCTTTATCTGGCACTTAATCTTCAGCAAAAATGTTGTGAATCAGGAAATTTCTTGATGCCTCAAAGGGGACCCAGAGGCCTCCATGAGTTCCTACCAGGTAAAGTCTAAAACCACATAGTCAGCCTTCCCTGACCTCATTTTATTCTGAAGCAGACTGTGGCTTGCTTTCTGTTCTTTAGAAAGGATATTCACACACTTGTATTAAGCACAGGAAACACAGACAAGCGTCAGTGAATGTCATCACAATTGACACAAAAGTTTATCTTGTTCATCACTTTTGATGAGGAAGTCACGCAGCCCTGGGTGACAAACTGAATTAGTAGTGACTGCTACTTCAAAGAATTTCCTGGGGCCAAGGAAACTGGGTAAAGGGCTTGCTGCACAAGCCTGAAAACCTGAGCTCAGAACCCCAGAGCCTTCAAAAAAAAAAAAAAAAAAAAAAAAAATAGGCCAAGCCCGGTGATGCATGTCTGTAATTCCAGAGACTGTAAGGCAGAGATGGGAGGACCCCTGGAGCCATCGGCCAGCCAGTCTAGCTGAAATCAATGCGCTTCAAGTCCAGTGAGAGACCTTGCCTCAAAAAATAAAGTGGAAAGCAACAGGTGTATGATGTTGACTCTTGAGTTCCCCAAATGTACGCATGGATAAATGTACCATACATACACTACACATGCACAAATTATTTCCTGGGACAGAATCTACAAGTTAGAAACAGCTTCTCTGGAACTTATTATGGTTCATAACAATATCTTACTTTCAAAAGACAAGCATGCTCTGTGATTCACTGAAGTGAGCAGATACTGTATTTTGAAATTGTGATCAAAACAAACCCCATAGATAGCAAACTCAGCCCTTTGTCCTTATGTTTCACAATATACAGAATATAAAGAAAAATGTACACAGGTCCACTGTAACATCATTTTAAGCAAACTGAATCTTAGATTCAAGAAGAATAACCATGTGTACTATTCTCCAGCATCAAACTTGTTATGACAGTTCGTACTTTTTATGTAAGCATGTGCTGATCTTGGTCACTAGATAGAATTCCACTGTTCAGATTTATTCTTGACAAGCCCCTGGGGGTATGATCCACTTTACAGGGATAAACAGGAAATACAGCAAAATCCCACACACTTACCCTATCCACCTCCTCACCCCCAGATCCCTTCCAATCACAACTATCCCAGTCAGAGCATCAAAGATGCCTGGGGCTAATACTGAGTTAAAATGTGTCCCCAGGGGATGCGGAGGTGGTTCAGTTGGTAAAGTGCTTGCCACACAAGCATGAGGACTAGAGTTGGATTCTCGAACCCATGTAAAAAGTAGGTAGTGGTGGCATGCACCTGTAATCTTAGTGCTGGAGAGATGGGTTCTTAGAACTTGCTAGCTAGCCAGTCTAGCTGAATCAGTGAGTTCCAGGTTCAGTGAGAGACTGTGTCTCAAAAAGTGAGGGAGAGGATGGCATTGGACATTGAATTCTGACTTCCACATGCATGTAAACATATGTATATTCTTCGTCTGTCTGTCTGTCTGTCTCTCTCTCTCTCTCACACACACACACAGAGACACACACACACAGAGTATGAGTCCCCAGGAAATTAAGAGATAATCCAATAGGTCCTGTAACATAAAGTGCAACATTCCAAACTAGCAAGAGTAACGCATCATAAAGCAATTCATAGATCTCTCATCTCCTTAACAGCAACCAATGTCGATTTCTTGGTTTGGATTATAGCACATGCTGTAGTCCCCACTTATGATGTTTCCTATCCATCATTTGTTATGTTTAAACAACCATAGTCTAAAAATATGAAATATAAATTTCCTGAAATAGGCAATTAAGTTGTGAACTGTTAGCCATTCCCAGTAATGTGACAAAACGTTACATCACCCTGCTCCTGACATGGACCACACTTATGTCTATTGTATTGGTACTCTGTATGCTGCCTGCCTTTTAGTCACTTTATGGCCTTCTTAGTTATCAAATCAACTATCCCATATCACATGCTTATGTTCCAAAAGTTCTATTTCACTTAACAATGATCCCAAGTTCAAGAGCAGTGACATTGGCAACTTGGATATGCCCAAATAAAGCCACTTATATGTTTCCTTTAAGTGAAAAAGTACACATTCAACAATATATTTTTTAGATTTATTTCTATTCTTAATTATGTATATATATGAATGGGGTGTGTACACAAGTGCAGTACCTGTGGAGGCCAGAAAGGGTATCAGATCCCCTGGAGCTGGAGTTACAGGCCCCATCACCATGTAGGTGCTGGGAATTTAACTCCATTCCTCTGTTAGGGCAGAGGAATATTTATAGCCCCACAGTAATCTATTTTAAGTGTGAGGAAGAACAAGATTGTGTTCCCATAACTTTATTACAAAATTATAATTATTGTTTTATTAGTTGTTAATCTCTTACTGCATCTAGTTTAGATATAAGTCATCATAGGGGTCTGTGTGTATGAAAAATAGATTTGGGGTTTAGTAATATTTGAGGTTTCAGGTGACCACTTGGGGATCTTGGGACATGTCCCTTATCCACACAGAGAATTACTGTATAAAAAAAGCACAAAGCTGGGCTCAAAGGACACTTTATAAAGAGATATTTCAAATAAAGTTTTAAAGTAGCAACGAACTCTAAGTGCTAAGTGTGTCTGACCAAGTAGGACCTTTCTCCTTTCCTAGCTGTAGCTGAGTGAGTAACAATCTCATCAGCAGGACTACGAACTCCACATGTAGTAAAAGACATGTCTGAAATCCATTGTGATCCATGGTTTTACCTTATCGGATTATAATCCTATCCCAGTTACTAAGGAACTGCCTCATGATCTCATTTACTGACATACGGGAAGAGGGAAAAGAAAGAAAAAGGTCCGTTAGAAATGCTTTGTGCAATGTAACTTCAGAAGCCACCAAAAATCATATATATGGCTATTGCTAAAAAAGCAGCTCTCTACTGAGAAGCCCACACCCACTTAGGGGTGTGTTATCCATCCCCTGGATGAGCACCTGCGCTTAAATCTACTGCAAAGCCCTTTCTAAATAAACTCAACTCGACTTCTTATCGCCTCCTCCCGAAATTCGTTTCTCCAGTGAAGTCAAAAATCCCACCTGCACGGGAGGTCTCTGGAAAGAACTTCTCAGGCTTGCTGCGGAAGGCGCCATGGAGCTGTCTCAGGCACTGGCCCTGACGCCTCTGCCAGCTTCTCTGAGAGGTTGACAGGACCTCCTCCTGATAAGGAAACTCATTTGCATTTCTAAGAAAATCACTTTTTCCCACTAAGATTACTTTTCTATAAATTGCTAAAGAGGGCACACACAGACTATGAAAGACACAGATAACCCAGAGAGTGCACAAGATGCTAAATAACCTTTTTTGTACATCTTACTCTTCCACAATTTCCCCTCACATTGCTTTTTCAAAGGTTTTTTTTTTTTTTTTTTAGTTTTACACATTTCATACAAAAGTGCTTAATCAAATTTATACCCCCTCCCTGAGGACTTAATATGTGTTTGTTTTCAGCAGCTAAGGCCCAATGAGGAGACGGAAGGCCCACAGTAATTTATACAGGGAAATTGTAATATAAGCAACTAATAACTACAACCTGGAATTGCACTGACAAGATCCTGACTAGTAAGAAGTAATACAAGGTGTTTAAAGCAGACAGGAAGATCAGTGATGAGCAGCAACCAATATCTCTAGGATTGGAAAGGAAGTGTGGGGAAGAGGTACTCATCCCAGAGAACCTCTATTGTGGCATACCCACAATTCACTGCAATACAGCAAAGTCACTGTGATGCTCCCTGCGGGAGTGGGGGGCAGAAAATCAATCTCCGAGGACTCCTATGATCCTGAGCACCTAGCTACCAGATTACCCAAGGAGTAACCATGCTGGCAGGAATGGAGAGATTCTAAAGAGACATTGTTCCTGAAGATGTAGAGATGATTCATTGGTTAAGAGTACTGGCTGCTCTGGCAAGGACCCAAGTTCAGTCTCAGCACCCACACAATGGCTAACCAGAATCCTTAGCTTCAGTTCCAGGGGATCCAATGCCCGCTTTTGGCTTCTGCAGACATTGCACATACAGGTACAGTTACAGACAAAATACTTATACACATAAAATAAAAAGAAACACTCCTAAATGATGAGTTAAGAAAGATATAAAAGTATTCCTGGAATTAAATGAAAAGGACAATACAATACAACAAAACCTCTGGGACACATTAAAAGCAGTCCTGAGACGGAAGTTTGTAGCTCTAAGTGCCTACATTAACAAATCAGAAAGAGCACAAATAAATGGCTTAACATTGTAACTCAAGAATCTTGAAAGGCAACAACAAATGAAACCCAAACCAGCAGACAAGAAGAAATAACAAAAATCAGAGTAGATATTAATGAAATAGAAACAATGGAAATACAAAGAATCTATGAGTCCAAGAGCTGGATCTTTGAAAAGATAAATAAGATAGACTGTTCCTTAGCCCAGTTAATCAAAAGAAAGAAAGAGCAACTCCAAATCAACAAAATCAGAGATGAAAGGGAAGACATCACAACAGACATTAAAAAGATCCAGAACACTATAATGGAATACTTTAAAAACTTATATGCTATTAAATTTAAAAACCTTAAAGAAATGGATATCTATTTAAAATCATGGGAATCACCAAAGCTAAATTGAGAAGAGGTCAACAGCTTAAACAAATCCATATTTTTTAAGGAAATTGAAATAGTAATATAAAACTCTACTGAAAAAGCCCAAGCCCAGATAGACTCACAGCAGAATTCTACGAGATATTCAAAGAAGACTTATATCCAATACTACTTAAATTATTCAAAAAGTTAGAAACAGAAGGAGAACTCCCAACTTCCTTCTATGAAGCCAGCATCACTCTAATACCCAAACTAGGTAAAGATACAACCAAAAAAGAAAACTATAGACCTATATCCCTAATGAACATAGATGCAAAAATTCTCAACAAAATACTTGCAAACTGCATACAGACACACATCAAAAAGATCATCTTCCATGATCAAGTCAGCTTTATTCCAGAGATGCAGGAGTATTTCAATATACATAACTCAAATAATGTCATAAAGCATATAAATGGACTCAAAGACAAAAATCACCTGGTCATCTCAATAGATACATAAAAGTCATTTGACAAAATACAACATGCATTCATGTTAAAAGTCCTAGAGGGAATTGGACTGGAGGGAACATACCTCGACATAATTAAAGCTATATACAAAAAATCCCACAGTCAACATCATTCTAAATGGAGGAAAACTGGAAGAATTGCCATTAAAATCAGGAACCAGACAAGGCTGTCCACTATCTCCACTCCTTTTTAATATAGTGCTTGAAACTCTTGATAGAGCAATAAGACAAGAGAAGAAAGTTAAAGGAGTACTCGTTGGAAAAGAAGTCAAATTATCCCTTTTTGTAGATGACATAATATACCTAAGACATGACAAAAATCCCACCAGAAAACTCCTAGAAATGACTAACACTTTCAGTAGTCAGGTTATAAAACTAATATACAAAAATCCCTTTCTATATACCAATAACAAGCAATTGGAGAAAGAGTACGAGGAAACACTCCCATTAACAACAGTCTCAAAAAAATCTCAAATAAACCTGATCAAAGACATTAAAGATCTCTACAATGTCTTTAATGAAAGACATTGATGAGGACACCAGAAGATGGAAGGACTGCCCATTAATATTGTGAAAATGACCATTCTATCAAAAGTAATACATAGATTCAATGCAATCCCAGTCAAAATCCCCATGACTTCTTCATAGAGTAAGAAAAAAAACAGCCTAAAATTCATACGGAAGCACAAAAGACCCTAAATAGGCAAAGCAACCCTTAGTGCAAAGAGCAATGAAGGAGGGATTACTTTACCAGATTTCAAATTATATTACAGAACTATAGTAATAAAAAGAACATGGTACTAGCATAAAAATAGACCCATAGACCAATGGAATATAACTGAAGACTCAAACATGAGTACATGCAATTTTAGCCACCTGATATTTGACAAACCATTCACTGGAGGAATGATAGCACTTCAGCAAATGGTGCTGACAAAACTGAATCTACATCTGTAGAAGAATGAAACTAGACCCTTATTTTTCAACTTTTAAAAAAGTCATCTCCAAATGGATCAAAGACCTCAAACTGTTAGAAGAAAACACTAGCAGTAACCCATAAGACATAGATGTAGGAAAGGACTTTCTAAATCAGACAGCAGTTGCTCAGGAATTAAGGTCAATAATAAGCGGGATCTCATTAAACTAAAAAGCTTCTGTACAGGAAAAGAAACAACCAAGGAAGTGAAGAGTAGATTGGGAGAAAATCTTCACCAGCAACAACACATCTGATAGAGGTTTAACATTCAGAATATAAAAAGAACACACACACAAAAAAAACAAAGAATCAAGAAAACAAGTGACCCAATTAAAAGATAGGCTAAGAATTTGAGCAGAGAGTTCTCAAAAGAAGAAATACAAATCGCTGAGAAACATCAAGGGAGAACATCAATCGATGGCCCAACACCAGTTTCATGATCAAATAATCACATCAATGACTGCACACCACATTCAAAACTGCTACAGTAATGGCACTTTCATCTTGGGTCCAATCAACAGCTATCTAATTGGTCTTAGAGTCCACTCAATGGGAGGAAACTCAAGTGTGGTACTGTAATCATAGCCAATGTACATGGCTGGAGAGAGGTCATAAATCTTGGAGAAATCCCTAAGTCTGTTACATCCCAATGCTAATATAACTTCTTACTAAGTGCAAAATATGTATCTTTATATATACAGTCAAGTATCTCAATCACAACTCATCAAAGAAGTTTCTGTCACACCAGGGGGAGACTACTACAGAGTACCACAACTGGTCACACACAGGCATTATTCACGAATTGCCCATACCTAAGCAGCCCATCTACAGTGCAACCTCTACACTCAAAGCATGCACAACACGGAGCAAAGGGTAAAGAGGACACTGATGAATCTCTCAACTCTAATGACGTTCTCCTCATGCCACAGAGGGCCAGTGACACAAAAGGTCAAAAATGGCCAAATAATGGAATTAGGAATCTGTAGACTGTGGTTCCCTGGATGGGTTTCCTACATTATGTTTCACTCAGGGGCTATTGCAGAGGAGGTGGAAAGATTGTAAAAGCCAGTGAGGAGGTGTGTGAACTTTGGAAACAGAACCCTACAAGCTCCTGGGACCCTGCTCATATGAACCTATAACAATGGTTTCAGCATGCTCAAGCCCCATGCAAACTCAAGCAGACAAAAAAACAGAATGGAACTGGGGTAATGGGCATCATTCCCTTTTCTTTGCTGAAGAAATACTGGCAACTGATTACTACTGGGTGAGGATGAGCTAGTCTTCCTAAAGCTAGGGACCCTGGACAGGCTGAGTAGACCTCAGTGGATGAACCTGCATCGAGGACACTAACTTGACACAATAGACCTTAACACAGATGAAAGAATACATGAATTCCAGTTGGGGGGCTATGGTGGGGTGCTGGTGGGGAAGGGAGTATAAAGATTGGCTGAGATGTTCTGTATAAAACACAGCAATTCAATGAAATAATAAGTATTTTTTTTTAAAAGAATGAAGGTTTCTGTCTCTCAGATTTGCACCTCTAATATCAAAGGTGAAGAGCCTATGTCCTCTTCATTGTCATCAAACACATCCCCCTTGACACTCTTACCTTTCTGGACAGCTATCTCATTTTTTTCATTTATTCTTGTTGAGGTCAGCCCCCCCCGCCCTGCAATTTTTTTTTGTTTAAAAAGAGACACTGTGCCTTTTGCCTATCAGACTACGGGGGAAAAATGGACCCTAAGATACTGGAAATTCCCCAGGAATCTCATGTTGGGAGAAGGAAAAGGCTAAATCCTGGTGCCAGCCAGAGGAGGAGCTTGTCTCCTGGAAAGAGTTCACAGAGTTTTGACAACTTGTCAGGCACCTTGCAGGAGAAACTGGAGCTGAGACAAAGATGGGTCAGTGACCCGCAAGACCACACCTAGACCAGGACCACTTAGCTGTACACAACTCTTACTCTCTATTTAATCCTAAACTTCATGTCAGGACCCTGAAGATGGATTTTGTGGGGTCACTGGACCTTTGTTCTTTTCCCCAATATGGCCATATGGAATAAATTTTTTCTACTTTTCACTATTTCTCGTTTAATTGGTATATTGAGTATAGCTTGTTAGCACAGCCAGGGTCTAGGCTCTGACGCCGGCAACAAACAACTCTGGTAACCAACAGGTTGCCATGTGAAGCGGAGGGATACTGGATACCAGAAACTATACTGAAGAGGTACTGGGCATCAACAAACAACTCTGGTAACCAACAGGTTGCCATGTGAAGCGGAGGGATACTGGATACCAGAAACTATACTGAAGAGGTACTGGACAAGATACATAGCCTCTTAGAACCTTCTGGAACCCTTAAACCAGGAAGCAAAAGCCTCTTCTCCTGCAATGGATCTCTACCGCCCTCTAATGGCAGAGTTTAGCAAGCAAATGAAAAACATCCAAGGGGCCCAGATCCATCCTCCCAAAGCAGGCAAAACAGGTGAAGACTGCCAATTAGCAACTGGTACACGTGCTATGGTCAAATAAGGCTAGAAACCACCAGATGCATACCTGGTGAAAGATATTTGTGTAGTATTGCTTTTCTAGAGGACTTCAGACAATTTAGATACCAAAAATGAATGCAATGTTTCTGATCAGGACTTTTCTTATCCTGCAATTGGATGTAGACCGAGCTGGGGAGATGGCTCAATGGATAAAGCTCTTGGTAAGTAAGCATGAAACCCTATCTCAGACATGTGGAAAGTGACCTTTGTTCTCCACATTCATGCTTCTGCTGCGCGTGTACACGCACACACACACACACACACCATTACTAATATACATTATATTGGAGCATGTGGCAGTGTCATGAGCAAGCCCCCACAAATACTGTGGCATTCTGATAACTATGCCTTAAAAGGGCTAAGAACATGCCAGATCCTATATTCAGTTTTTGTGGAGCTAGAGATGGAACCTATAGCCTCATACATGCTAGGTAACTGCTCTACCAAGAAGCCATGTCCCTAGCTCTCCAGGCTTTTTTCCTTTCAACAGAAGGAATGCTCTCCATAAGCCTTGCCATTATGTACTAATGGGTTCTCACTTAGAAGTTCCCACTGTGAGCTTAGTATTGTCGGCATCCACTTCTTTCCTGTCGCAATCTTTTAAATCAGACTGGCTTTGTCCACTTCCTGGCAGGAAGTGGGGAAAACTCTTCAAACGAGAGTATAAAGAAAACCTTGCTCATTCCCATCTGTTATACCCGGTAGCTCTGAGTAAAATAACTCGATTACCTCTAGCAATGGCTTTTCCAACCCCACAGAAGTAAAGACAAAGGGTTCTTACCCACTATGAGCCAGAACCCTCAGAAGTCACTCAAGATGCAACAGGAAACCACAGAAAAGTAAGTAAGCTATGGGCCTCTTCTGAGGACACATTGCCTGCCAAGTTCACCCTAGGAACCATAGGTAGACTACTATATGTGACAGTGAGTTCAACCCAGAAAACTTCACCAAGGATTGATGCCAAAATGCTTTTTGAGAGGTGTTTTGTGAGTATGTGTGTATGCTTCTGTGTGCATATGTGGGTACACATGTGTGAGGAGTCCTGAAGATAAGCTTTGCTACCATTCATCTGATTCTATCCACCTTTATTGTTGTTGTTGCTATTGAGATAGTCTCTCATTGGTCTGGAGCTTACTCTGTGGGCTAGACTAGTTGGCCAGGGCAGAAGCCCCAGGGATCCATCAGCCTGTCCTTGACTCTCAGGTGCTGAGAATGCAAGCACATGTCATTGTGCCTGGCTTTTTACATGTGTTCTGGGGATCTTTGAACTCAGATCCTCATGCTTGCAAGACAGGCACTTTACCAAAGGGCCACCTCCTCAGCTCTCTGTGTTATATTTCAACATAGTCTCAATCACACAGTTCCTAACAACTGTGCTTTATCCATGCTAGGAGATCAAGGTCAAAGACAGGGCCAGACCTTCTATTTTGACTGGAAGCTGTGAATCCCTAATTTGAACTGCTCAGGACCAATTGTTTCAGATGGTAATATTTGCAGATTTTGGAATATTTGCACATATAATGAGGCATTCTAGGACTAAGACCCAAGTCTACATCAAAATTCTTTTGTTTCATATACATCCTATATGCATACCATAAATGGAGTGTGGTGGCTGATTTTAACTGTCAACGTGACACAATCCAGAAGTACCTGGAAGAGGGGTTTCACTGAGAGACTGTTTAGTTAGAATGACCTGTGACTGACTCTGTAGGGGATTACCTTGATTCTGTTAATTGGGGTGAGAAGGCCTGCTCACTGTGGGTGGCACCATTCCTTAGAAAGAGGCTTCTGACTGCTTAAGAACGGATAAAGCAAGCTGACCACAGGCATGCATGCGCTAATCCATTGCTCTCTGCCCTTGACTCTGGGTGTAGCATCAAAAGTTGTTTCAAGTTTCTGCTGCTTTGACTTCTGCAGTGATGGACTACAACCCAATAAACTCTTAGCCCAATGAACTCCTTTCCCTTGCAGTTCCTTGTCAGAGCTACAAGAAATGAATCTAAGACAGGGAGTTTTCTACATTATTTTTACTGTCTGAGTTTTGAACAAAATCTGTCACTTGAGATCAGGGTGCAATTTTCCACTTGTGGTATGTTAGTATTCAAATAATTTTAGGTTTAGGAACATTTCAGCCTTGGGATTACATGCACTTGAAGCTATGGATAGTTGTTAGCCGGTATGTGGGTGCTGGGAATCAAACCCAGGTCCTTTGCAAGAGCAGTCAGTGCTCTTAACTGCTGAACCATCTCTCTGGACCCATAGATTTATTTTAAGATTTATATATCCCAGGCTGACCTCAAAACTCCAACTCACTATGTAGCTCAGGATGATCTTGAATTTCTGATCCTCCTGCCTTCATCTCCCCAGCTCTGGGATTATAGACCAGTTTCACTTCGTCTGGTTTATACAATACTGGGGATAGACCTAACACCTGATATTAATCTTTTTATGTCTTAGAATATAATCTGTAAAAGGCTCCCAAATCTCAGTCAGATGTAGACAGGCTTCCCCAAACAGTCCCAAATCTGATTAGACAAAAGGACACCAGTCACCTGGCCACTTGTCTATCACCCTGCAAATTTAACGCCATCATCCTCTGTCTTTTGCTTTCAGCCTTTCCACACCATTTTCTAACATCAAGGAAAAGGAAAGGCTTGTGTACTCAAAATGAAGCTTCCCCTAGTCGATAGCAAGCCCTCCCTGCAAATAAAATACACTCAGCAGAAGGCCCATCCAGACAGGGAAAATTCCTTAGAAGAAAGCAGCATTTTGATGTCAAGGACAAGGAAAGACAAACATTTTTGCATGGGTCTCAGATTCAGCAAATTGCAGTCTGTGTCCAGTAGAGCTCAGTGCTCAATCGCTCAGGAGATTTGCTAATCTCGGGGTCTTGTTGACACATTTCCTCATTTAGTAAGGTAATCATTTGATAGACTGGAATCGAACAAGGAGAAGAGTGTTTCTGGAGAAGCAGAAGATAATGGAGAAGCCGGGGGGTGAAGAGGAGGCTGGAAACACAGGGACACTCCAAGTCTCCCATTGAACTTTCTAGACAATGGAAAAGGGTCAGGGGGCAGACTGGACAATGGGGGAGACTACTGGACTTTCCCAGGGCTTCCTAGGTAAACCTAGATCCTTGAAGGTTTTTAAATGTGTGTGTATGTATAGGGTGCATGTTTGTGTGTAGGTGTATGACTGTCTATGTGCGTGTAGATGCATGTGTATATGCATGCATGTGGAAGCCAGAAGACCACCTTCCTGTCATACCTCAAGCACTGTCCACCTTCTTTTTTGAGACTGTCTCTCACTGGCTTGGAGTCCGCAAAGTACAATAGGCCAGCTGACCAAGAAGCCTCAAGGATCTGCCTGTTTCTACAACCTCTCCAGAGCTGGGATTACAAGTGCACACTACTACTTCAAGATTTTTATGTGAGTTCTGGGACTCGAACACGGGTCCTCATTCTTGCATGGCAAGCACTTTATTGAGTCATCTCCCCAGCCCAACCCTTGAGTTTTGTGGAAGTTGGAGATGATGCAAAGTTCCAGAAAACTGATTTATCATTCTCCAAGACCTGAGTGATACTCAGGCTCCAAAATCAGGGGTGGAGGGGTAGGGGGATTATACTGCTGACAAACTGATTCTGTGTATGATCTTTCCACACCCAACAAATACCTTACAAGGTGTGGTTGGGAATGTAGTTAAGTGGCAGCAGCTTGCTGGGCATACCCAACCTGCATGGAGTGGAGTTTGATCTCTGGCACCACCAGAAAAAAAAAGGAAAGGAGAAAGAAAAAAATATAGTGAAAGAAAACCAAGGTTTGGGGTGCACACAGGCACCTCTGCTATCTGTACTACCCGACAGTGGACTAAGTAGTTAGGAATAAAAGCACACTCTGTCCCTGCTTTTCAGACATTCTACTTAAAGTGTTCCTAAATCGCTAACCCAGACATCCTTTGCCCCATGATGTGCTGAGCTAACAGAAGTCTGGTTGAGTGATCATTAGTCTCCATTTCCCTCGGGCATCATAACTGCCAGTACAGTCTAATACAGTATTTCTGAATTATACCCGAACACATTTACACTGTGAGACACATCATATACAAACTCTCTTTATTCTTATCACTAAGGACTTATCTGAACTTGTCCAAGCTCACCAAATCCACACCTACTCTATGCTGCTAATTACGATGAGACCAAATTAAAATAAACAAATTTAGAATAAATTTGAAGATAAGTGTTATAGCTGCTTTTCTTCTTGCAGGGATGAAACACCTGGCAAAAAGTAACTTAAGGAAAGAAGTTTTCATTTGGTTCACAGTTGGAGAGGACAATCCATCACAGAAGGTATGCTGGTTAGACTTCTGCCAACTTGACACAAATTAGAATCCCCTGGGATAGAGGAAACCTCAACTGAGGAATTTCCTCTATTAGACATGCCTGTGGACATATCTAGAGGGCATTTTCTTGATTGTTAATTGATATAGGAAGCAACCCGTTGTGGGTGTTGCCATCCCTGGGCAGGTTGGCCAGTGGGGGCGAGCCAGTAAGCAGCATTCCTTCATGGTTTCTGCATCAGTTCCTGCTTCAAGTTCCTACCTTGGTTCTCTTAACAATGGACTGTAACTTATAAGATGAAATCCTTTCCTCCCTAAGTTTGTTTTGGTCAGTATTTTACCATAGCAACAGAAAGCACCTTACAACAGAGAAGGCCTGGTGGCAGGAGTGTGAGGCTGGTCACATGGCATCCACAGTCAGGAAGCATTTTCTTCTTGTTATTCAGTCTAAAACTACATCCCATAGGATGGTGCTGCCCACATTCAGGGTGGGTCTACCCCGTTCAGTTAAAGCTCTCTGGAATGACAGCTTCACAGACCTACCCAGAGGTGTGTCTTCTGATGATTCTAAATTTAGTCAAGCTGACCATGAAGATTAACCATGAATGTACTAGGTAAATTAAACAATACAAGTGGCAATATGGACTTGTTAAAAACTGTGCCAGAAGTCTAGAAAATGTGATTCTGCTTAGAAAATACCAGTTTGCTATTTTTTTAAAAAATTGGCTCAGTGGGTAAAGGTACTTGCTCAAAAGCCTGATGGCTTGTGTTCGATTTCTGGGATCTGCATGGTAGGAGAGAATGGACTCCCATAAACTGCAAGTTGTCCTCTGACTTACACACACTGTAGCATGTATACGCACAATATAGAAAATTAAATGTAATAAAACATTTTTTAAAAATCTGAGCCAAAATTTTGAAACCTCAAATGCAAAGTACTATCTTGCCATGTCCTTGTGGCTCTTCCGTCTTTCCCAAGCTGGAGTCACTAGTCAGACATCAGCAAAGCTGGTGGGACAAACAAAGCACGGAACATACAATCTTTTTTAAATGGACCATAAGGTTCTCTTGCGTAAAATAGGATAAGTCCTCCAGCCAGGTGAGATTCATGGACTTCTGTCAAATTATGACACTTAAACCAGCAAAGCAGTGAGTGGAGACGCTAAACCCCTCTGAGCTGTGTAAAATCATTTTCCCAAGCCCGTAGGCACCCACCTCCTGAGAGCCTGGGGGTGATAGGCAGGATTGGGCCAAGTGGAAACAAGTACTACCAATAATCATACCTATCACTGCGAATCTGAGTCAATGAGGGAGGGAGAGGAGGAGGAAGGGGAAGAACAGGGTAGAAAGAAAGGAGGGAGGGAAGGAGGAAGAACTGATGATTCTAAATCCAGTTAGACTGACCATGAAGATTAGCCATGTACGTAATAGATAAATTAAACAGGTGGTAATATGGACTTGTTAAAAATTGTTCCTGAAGTTTGGAAAATGTGTCTACTTAGAAAATACTTAAGTGAAAAGGGAAGGAGTAACGGAGGAAGGCAGAGACGAGGGGGGGGGAGGAAGGAAGGGAGGGAGGGAGAGAGGAAGAGAGGAAGGGCGGGAAGAAAGAAAAGAAAAAGGCAAAAGACAGATGAAAGGGTAGAGTTAACCCATTCTATTTATGGCAGCATCTAGGGTTGTCTTCTGAGGGGACTCTTCTTCCGACACTGGGTGAGAGGGATGGGTAGTGTCTTAAACTGTGTGGTAAATCCTAAAGCTGAGCTAAGTGGCAAAAAGTGGGGGCAGGAATAGGAAGGAACTGCAGAGAGTTTCTGTCAACATTCCCGCGAGTCCACTCCACCTGCAAAGGCCAAAGGGGTGTGCTCACCAAACCCATCACCCCCGGTACAAATCCGAGGTAAGGTACAAGCTGAGGACCATGTGCAATTAGGAACTAGGAACAGGGTCGCCAGGGAATCTCCTAGCATTCCAGGGACAGCAAGGATGCTTGACAGTAGCTGAGTCTTTCTTCTCCTCTCTTCTCTCTCTCCCAGCATGTTTGGTTCCTGGCTTTTAGCATTCTCTGAGAGTTGTAGCTGTATCACTGCTTTCTCACTGATCTGGTCTGTGGGACTCAAGTGACTTCTAGACTGACTTCTCTCAGAACGAACCTTGTTCAGATGTGCTGGGTCCTCTTTCCACATGTGCATTCTTTCCGTTTCACACAGTTCTGACAGTTTTCCGCCTTGCAAAGGATAGAGCTGAGACGATGATGGGTCAGTAATGGACCACACCTGGACCAGAACTGCATAGTTACATGTGCCTCTTGCCCTCTATTTAAACCTAGACCCCAGGTCAGAATCCAGAAGATGGACTTGAGAGTCACTAGACCTCTTTTCCTTCTCCCGAACTGGCCACATGGAATAAATCTTTCTTTGCTTTTTGACATTATTGAACTGGTTGTTGAGGGTATGTGCCCCAGCCTGGCTGGTTAGGGCTGCCAGATCCAGGCTCTGACTCTGACAACTCTGACACACTACGGGCAGTATCCCTGAGACGTGGTATGTATGAGTTCTGCCACTCCCTATCACTTGAACTGAGCAGTTAGTCGTATAAGATCAGTATTAAGACAGCCTAAGGAGCCTCTGAGTCTGTGTCATCATCAGCAAGAAGGGCCAGAACTTTCTGGTCCCAGCAGGCCTTTTCACTACCTCTTCTGGTTCCTTTGCTTTTCTCTTTGCATGGCCAGTTCTCCACTTCTCCACCAGCTGGCTGGCCTGACCTGCATTGCGTCTGCTCTGTGTTCTTCACATCTCTGGTCTCTCTTAGCCCCAGGGTGTCATGCTGCTTGCTAACCACCAAGTTTTCATTTGAGTCTCTCAGTCCAGCTTCCTGAAACATAATCTCACTGGCCCAGGAGGCAGGGACACAGAACAAGGATGCTTGGGCAGAACTTAGAATCTCCAGTAAGGATAGGAGGAAATCCTCACAAATGTGCAAGCCAGTAGCAGCTGCATTCATTTTCCTTTAAAAGATGAGTATGAGGGGACCAGTGAGATGGCAAAGCAGGTTAAGGTGCTGCCAGCAAACTGATGACCTGAGGTAGGTCCCCTAGATCCTCATGAGGATGGAGAGGACTGACTCCCACCAGATGTCCTCTGATGTCCACACACACCAATGCACATCAGCATTCACACATGCACATATATACACAAAATAAAAATTTTAAATATAACTGATAATAAGATGACTGTGTGGGCCTAGAGATATAGCTCAATAGTACTTGTCTATGCATGAAGTCCTGGTTGGATCCCCAGCACCTCATAAATCAGGTATTGTAGTACATGTCCCATGAAAATGGGAGGGGGCAGATTCAGAGATAAAGAATCTGTGTGTAGACCACATGAGTAATTAAGGGAGGTCCTGCAACACAGGGGTGAATCTAACCCTTCATGGATGTCTGTAAGCCCCTGCTATTCAGCAGAGGGAGGACTTCCTGGTGGCCTGAGCATGCTCAGTACAACCTGCACCAGAGAGGAAGAACCGGGGTTTGAGTTCTGTGCCATAAAGTCCCCAGTGCAAGAACAGTTGCCACTGCTGAGTTTTCCAGATGATGAGATGAATGCTTAGATAGGGGTGAGGTGCATTTGTTTATGCACCATAACTTCCTGGAACTCACAAGAACACACTTACATTTCTTTTAAAATCATAATGAAATATGTCATATAGTCTATCCTGGACATGGTCATGACATTTTCCATTTTTCCAGTATAGTCAAGGTCTGTGGTGCTCCATCTTCTATCCATGGAGTTGGAAGAGGTGGAATGACTTGTCCAGAGCCCCTAGAGAACTGAATATACAGTGTTGAGGGCCACCACCCTCTGCTTCCACCCGACAACACCCTATAAAACTCTGGGTAGGTCTAGAGTTTCAGAAAGTCCTGGGATTCCAGGGGAAAGGGTTTGAGATAGGATCTTATGTAGCCTAGGCTGGCCTGGAGCTTGCTGTGTCCTGGAGGATTGCCTTGATCTTCTGATCCTCACACCTCCATTTCCTGAGTGCTGGGATTCCAAAAGTGCACCCCCAAGCCTAGTATTGAAAATGTATTTGTCTATGTGTGTATGAAGTGTGTATGTGTTTCAGTGCCATATCACACGGTGGGTGGAGGTCAGAGGGCACCTTCAGGCATCAGTTCTTGCCTTCTATCTTGTTTGAGAGTCTCTAGTTGTTCACAGTTGTGTGCGTTAGGCTAGCTCGTCCTTAAGCTTCCAGATACTCTATTTCTCTACCTCCCACCTGGCAACAGGTTACAGTCCTGTGCTACTGTGTCCAGTTTTATGTGGGGTTGGGGGGATTCAAAGTCATGTTCTCACACTTGTGCGCCATCACTTTACACACTGAGCCATCTCCCCAGCCAAAATACATTTTACTTAATGCAAATGTCAGTGCTGTTGCTGAAATGCCACTCAGTGTTAGAACACTGCAGGTAAGCAGGGGAAAGGAAGAGGGGCCCAGGGAGGAAGGAAGAAGAGGGAAGGGAAGGGAGGGGAGACAACTGATGCAAAACGCAGCTGTCACCTCCAAGGGAATAACAGATGGGTTACTCTGGAGTCAAACATTAGTGGGCATGCCCGACGCACAAAGGTTCAGGTTACCCCCAAGTACCATGTTCCCATGTGGAAACAGTTTCATAAAGTTTTTACAGTAACCAAACAAAGAAAGTCATAAATAAGACACTTTGTAAATACATGGGTAGAACAGAAGGTCAGAGGTTACAGTGTAAAGAAATCTCCACTGTAGGCCTCAGATGCTATGGAATGACCTTCTTAGCTTTGGGTTAGTGTAAGGTAGTGGTCTGCTAGGTAAATACATCTCCAAAGATAATATAAGATAGTCACAAGGATGTCAGATCAGACCCAGAGATGGGCAAGAAATGGCTATTAAGGGGGCTAGAAACAGTCCAAGATAATTTGGCTTTAGACCAGCAACATTCCAACTCTCTACACTCAAGAGTTCTAATCAGTCAATCAGCTTTGCATAATGTTCAACATGGGATCAGCTTTTTTCTTGGAATTTCAGTTCACATAACATCAACAACTTTACAGGGGAGGCTCTGGAGAATGTGATCATATTCTTGTTACAGATCTTCAGCTTAAAATGAAAACCAACTATTCTTAAACATTAAGATAAGTAAGCTCTGGTTGGTCCCTATCCAAGTACTCTGCAAGTACTGTGGGAGAATACAGACTGTACATGCCTAGTTCTAAACAGTCTCTCACAGAGCTCGACCTTTTCACCATGCTGGAATGGTCTAGGATATTTATCAAGACCAAAGATTTAAGACTTCTGAGCTGGCTCCGAGGGTGACACAAGTTGCTGCCAAGTCTGATACTCAACCTCTAGGATCCATATGGTGGAGAGAGAACACCATACGGTGCTCTCTGACCTTTACAGGAGTCCTCTGACTTTTACACAAGTACTGTGGAGTGTGTGTGTGCACGCACACACACGTACAAATGTCATTTTCAAAAGATCCAAGATTCCACAATCAAGTCTCACACTTAGGAAGCTTAGGAAGGAAGGAGTATAAACGAAAAACTAGTAACTTAGGGACTTTGACCTGTGCAGATCACACCAACTCACGGGGAAGTGGTTAAGTGTTTAATGTCTCCCCAGAATTCAACTCTTCAACTATCAAGTAGACATGAGCTAATAATGTACTATTCTGTTCTGAATTTTGCCATAGCTGTTAAGTAGTAAGAAACAGAAGAAGGGGAAAACCATCTATCACTAACTATAGAACCACTCCTGGGATCTGGCCTGGGTCTGTGCTTTTAAGTGATAATAATCATAATAAGAAGAAAATAGACATTTTATGTTTATTTATTTGGGGAGCCTACATGCCACAGCACATAGAGATCACAGGACAATTTTTAAGAGTCTTTTCTCTTTCTACTGTGTGGGTCCTGAGGGTCCAACTCAGGTCATTGGGGTTAGAGGCAAGTGCTTTTACCCTCTGACCAATTTCCCTGATCCTGTTTTTTAGTTTAGTTTTGTTTTTTGACAAGGTCTCCATAGTCCTAACTAGTCTGGAAGTCACTATGTGGACCAGGCTGGCCTCAATCTCAGAGATCCTCCTGTCCCTGCCTCCTGCAGGCTGGGATCAAAGGCATACACTACCATGCCCAGCCTCTGATTTTAGTTTTGAGACAGGGTGTCACTATATAGCTCAGGCTGTTCTCAAACTCTCTAAGTCCAAGGATGTTCTTGAAGTTCTGATTGATCCTTTTGAGTGTTGGGATTATAGACATGCATCACTACATCCAGTTTGTGCAGTGCTGGGATGGAACTGGGCCTCATATATGCTAGGCAAATGCTCCAGCCACTGGGCTATCCTGAACGGAAGAACATGCGCTAAACTCCGGTTTTCAAATAGTTACTGAGGCAGGAGGCAGGAGGCAGGAGCAATGGATAAGGAGGGACACTCATAGTTAGATGGAAACTCTTGATGATCCTAGGTTCTTGGACTGGGTGATTTAGACGAGAAGAATACTATGAAAGTAGTTTCATGTATTCATTATCTGCCAACTATTAAGTTAATGATCACAGAATGGAAAATGATTTCATGGCCACACCAAACACTAGCAGACTGTGGCACTGGTAACAACTGGAAGGTAGCACGGAGCCTATCAGGCAGGGATACTTATCAGCATTCTGGGGAGGGCTAGGCAATCACTGTTCTCATTGGGGGAAACTGTATTTTTAGAAGGTGACACTTAGAATGGAGAACATGGCCTTCTGCACAGCGTGTCAGAGAACATCAAGATGTGGGTGCTTGGCAGACACCCTCTCAGATAGCCCTGTTACCTACTCCTTAGATTTGTGGGACTGTGACCTCCCTTAAGCGACACCTACTCTGGGGATCCGACAAGTACAGGTCAACCGGGATGGCTAAAGAAGGCTCTGGGGACAGACCCTGACTACGGCTTCTTTCTGCCTGGGGCCACCACTGGTAGACACCATGTGTGTGAAACATTTCTTTTCCAGGGAAACTACCAAGAACCAAAGCAAGTAACTGCTCACCCAGACCCTGTAGCCTCCCAAACAGCCATCTTTACTTCCGTCTCTAATTCCCTAGTATAAAAGAATAACAAAAGAAAGGAGTTTTTAAAATAGAAGACAGGGTCAGTGATCGGGCTCAGTGGGTAAAGGTGCTTGCAATCAAACCTGACGACCTGAGTTTGATTCCTAGAACCCATATGGAATAAGTCTCCAAGGAACAAGACAGATGGATAAACCATGGATGAACTCCTCCCTCCCAGGCTGGGTGGTGTTTTCTTAACCAGGACTACCTTGTTGGAGAACAAGAGGAGCTGGGAAAGTCAGATGCCCCTCCCAACCAGCCCACTGGCCTTGGATGTAAGAGAGGGAGGGGCTAAAGGCATACAAGCTGAGGGTGCCACGAGGCTGGCCTTTTTTCCCTCTTTGCCATTTTTGGTCTGACCGCTGGGAAGTCTCAAGATCCAAGCCTGGTTGTAGATTTGCTGGTGTAATTTAAGGAGGAGGAAGGGCGCCTGTTCTTCTGTAAGTAACCCTCACCCACTGCTCCGTTAGTAAGTCCAAGTAAATTAGCTAGAATTTGTGCCTCCTTTGTTGTAGAACCAGGGGAGGAAGGGACTAAGTTAGTTAGCACCTCCCAGAAGGAATTTTAGCAACAATTGCACCTGAACAGGGACACAATAAACTGAGGATGAATTTGGGAGCAACAACAGTATTATCTCTAACATAAGGAAGAAGACCAACAACTGAAACAAAGTTGGGTGAGGGAAGAGTGTGGGCAGAGGAAATTTTGACATGGTGGACTATCGCCATAGGGCAAGTGTGTGTGGCCATTGCAGATAGAGCGGTTTATAGTGAAATATGTAACTAAGGTGAAGCCACCTAGGCAGATGAGATCGGTGGGGCAAATACCGGGGTGGCAATCCACAGGTAAGTGGTATGGACTGGCATGCCTGCTTGACTTGGGGGGGGACCACCATGGGTAGGAGGTTGAAAAGGGAAGAAAGCCCAGATCATGTTGATAATACAAGCCGATCCTGGCACCCCAGGACTTGGAATCCCCGGGAAGAATCAGGCATCGATGAAGGAGGAAGTGACCTAGAAATAATGGAAGGCGTCCCTTGGGTTCAACCTTTAATGCAAAGAAACAGAAAATCTGTGGTTCAACATGCTGATGGAGGTCTTAAGACTAGCCCAGTGCAGGAAACCATGGTAATCAGAGAGTACTCAGCACCGATGCTGTTGGAGCTAGGAAAGAAGTTCAGACAAGCCATGAAGGAGCCCCTGGCCACCTGGCTTGTGAGGCTGAGGGACATGGGAGCTGATGGGATTATTTTAAGTGCTGCAGAAGCTGAGAAGCTGAGCAATATGACCACTCGTTCCTCTCTGAGACAGAGACTTCACACTCTAAGGCAGTATGAGGGCGATCAGTCTCTGATCGATTGGCTCATACAAGCCATTAGGGACACGTGGTTATCCCCAAGTGAGGTTCCCATGAGCACCAGAGACTGGAAAACTATAGAGGAAGACAGCAACTATTGAGGGAGCTAGGTATGCGGGAAGCTGAGTTTGATTTCCAAGTCCATGGGCCTAGATAGAACTGTTTTTACTGGAGACTTAAGAAAGAAACTGACTCAGCAAGGCCTATGAGACCGGTGTGGCACATTGGTGGGAGTGCTGAGCCGCACCCTGGGCATGACCTGTATGGAGGAGGCACTTCAGCTGATTTAAATGATTTGGACCAACATGTAAACCAAATCAAAAGGTGATAAAGCAGGTAGACACGAGAGAAAAAGGCAAGAACCTCACAAAAGGGCCCCTCCATATCTCTTGAGCACAGAAGTGGCTGGATCTGTGTAGGGCGGGGGTTGCCAGGGACAAGGTTGACGGGCAACCAAACACTATACTAGTGAGTCTATGGAAAGCTGTAGAACTGACCATAATTCACCATTGGAGTAAGAGAGACCGAGACCAGAGACAGGAAGTACGGGTGACTCCAAGGAGGAATTAGCAACAGGAGGAAAGGGCTTATTATGGCTTACAAGTCCCAGGTTCACTGAAAGAAGTCAGGGCAGGAGCTCAGGGTGGGACTCTGGAGGCTGGAGCTAAAGCAATGACCAGGCAGGAACACTGCTTACCGGCTTATTCTTTTGGTCTATGCTCAGCCTGCTTTCTTATACAACCTAGGACCACCTGTCCAGGGGCAGCACTACCCACAGTGGCCTGGGTTTTCCCTTTATCACTGGACAATCAAGAAAATGCCTCATAGACACAGGTCAATCCGATGGAGCAAATCCTCTTCCCAGGTGTGTCAACTTGGCAACTGAAGCTATTCGACAGTGGTACACAACACCCATATACATACATGTACATATACATGGCCACAAATAAAAATATAATAAAATTTTTAAATAGAAAATAAGGAAAAACTATTGGTTTATCATACTCAAAACATAAGAGAGGATTTCCAGTATCCTGTCCTCAGTCCCAACAGATCGGATTGCAGACACACCTTCTTCCCAAATGACAGGTGAGACTACTTTGTGCTTCCACTGAACCCTGGACCTAATTTATGTTATAATTTAACAGAACTATTATATATTGGCTCACAGTCAATCTGTCTCAACTAGACCAAAGAGACCTACAGAGCCCAAAGACCACACCCCCTCATGATTAGTAAACAACTCTAGGGATAAGAATAAATACACAGAGGGTCATTAATAAGGGTAGTCATAGATCGTCAAGATAATCAGTGGGCAAAGGTGCTTGGCAAGCCTGGTGAACTGTTCAATTCCCAGAACCCACTGTGGAGGGAGAGAACCAATGCCTGAAAGCTGACCTCTGACCTCCATCACAAGCTGAGGCACACCCACCCTCACATATATAACAGTAAAAATAAAGGCAGTCACAGGAGTAAGCTTACGACATAAGTTCCAACACAGCAATGTATTTCTGGCTTTCTGGGTTTTTATCAATATGTGTTTGAGGACAAAAGTGCCTTTCTGAGAACTTGAAGTTCTAGGATGTACATTTTATGATGAGAAAACACAGTGCACAGGACCTTTGCCTTATGAGCTCTGGTAATACTGTACAGGAGCAGCAACAGAAGAGATAGAAGACAACAGACATGTCCCCAAATGCGGGAAGGCTGGCGCCCCCAAAGAAGGCCTGGGAATACCTAGAGTAATGACTCACTGGGGCATGCTTCTTCATTCAACTTCCATTTGACCTCATTCTAACAGTAAGGACAAGGATGAGGGTTCAGCGAGGCTAGGGAGGTGGCTGAGTTGGATGCAGGTTGGACGACATGAACCCAAGTAAAATGACTGTGTCTGCTTGTAATAATCTCAGCACTGGGGGGACAGAGATAAGTAGATCCCCGGGGCTCACTGGATATTCATCCTAGCCTAGTTGGTGAGTTCTAGGTACCAATGAGAGACCGTCTCCAAAAAACAAGGTGAGGATCTGAAGATGGCTTGGCAGTTAAAGTGTTTGCCACACAAGTATAAGGACCAGACTTTGATTCCTTGGGAAAATGTGGTGGCCTGCCTGAAATTCAAGCCTTGGAAGGAAGGAAGGAAGGAAGATATAGGGATCCACAAAACAAACTGGCTAGGGGACTAGCCGTATCTGTGAGTTCTGGGTTTGATGGGGACACACTGCCTCACCAGATGAAAAGTGACTGAGGAGGATTCCAGATATCCACCTCCTGCACACACTCGTAAAGACAGCTCCTGAGGACCATCTGATGTTCTCCTCTGGCCTCCACCAGCATGTACACACATGTGTGAGTGTACTCTGACACACATGGGCACACACACACACACAAGGAGTGTTCACTAACAGCAATACAGGGAGAGAGGAGCAGCCACTGTGGCAGAACTTTCCTTGCATGGTAGTTGTCATGAGTCAGTTCTGGCAGACACAGGCCTTGGTGGGGTGGGACAAATGTATTCAGACGAAGACTGTGACACAGATGTGGCTTCTAGAAAGGAAATAAGATTTATAACCCAGCATTTGGAGTTTCAGTGTCCACATATAAGTAGGTAATTCAGAATGATGGCCACTGATAGAGACACAGGCTGGTTATATAGCTTAGCTGGGCTTTTGTTCTTTATCCCAGTGACTTCCCAGCTCACTTAAGAGAACGTCAAAACTTCCCCTGGCCTATCACCATCTGACCTGAATTCTCAGCATGCTCAGCTCTCCTCACTGGCCACTCACAATGCCAGTTTCACCTACCTCACTACATGCATCCCCTTGTGCCCTCACAGTCCTTTCTTGTGTGTGGTGTGTGTACATAAGTATAAGCATAATCATATGTTTGGAAGAGCACTTGTATGTGCAGGTCCATGCTTATACATGTGTGTGTGGAGGCCAGAAGACAATCTCAGGCATTGATCCTTAGTCATCATCCACTTTGTTTTAAGATAGGGTCTCTCACTGGCTTAGAGCTCGTCAGGTAGGCTAGGATCACTGGTCAGAGAGCCCTGGGACTCTGCCTGTCTTTGCCTCCTCAGTGATGGTATTAGAGACATATGCCACCATGTCCAGCATTTTTACATGGGTTCTAGGAATTGCACTAAGGTCTTCATGCTTGTAGCATACACTTTACTGACTTGAGTCATCTCCTTAGCCCTGGAAGATCTTTTCTACCAAGGACTTCTTCTCAAGTCGCAACATAAATCCTAAGGGTCCAGATGACCCTGATCTCACCCATAGTAGGTATCTGGAATTATCCTGTTTCTTCTGTGCACCAGAATAGAAGTACCATGATAACCAAGAACACTATAGCTGTCTTCACCTTCATCATCGGGGGTGGCAGCTGGGTCCAGTGTGTGATAAATACTTATGACCCCAGAGTGAATGAGAGAGGCTGATGCTGCGAGAGCTGGCATCAGAAGACATGACCTGTGCACCGAGTCAAGGTTATCTGATTAGACTTGAGGGTTAGAGAACAAAAAGAAGAGAGACCAAGAACACACTAACTGGCAGTGACTATCGTTATCCAGGAAGAATAGCTGTGTCCCTGCAAATACAACATCCTTGTAGACAATGGAAATTTCTAGAAGAAACCACAAGGAGGAAGATGTCAAGGGGGTTCTAGACAGGCCTGGCAGAAGCTCTGGGGTTACAAGTTACATTTGCTTGGCAGAAAATCTTAAGCCCTTATAGCATGATATTGTAATGTCCTTACCAAAGCTAGACAGTTTCATAGCTCTGAGCCAGGTATACTGATGCATGGCTGGAATCCCAGCTCCTGGCAGGGTAAAGCAGGGAAATTCTAATTTTAAGACCTGTCAATATAACAAATGTGGGGTTAGCCTGGGCCACACATGAGACTCTGCTTTAAAAAAAAATTATGGGGCTAGAGACATGACTCACTGGCTAAGAACATCCGCTGCTCTTGCAGAGGACCTGGGTTCGATTCCCTGCACCCACATGGCAGCTAACACCCATCTGTAGCTCCAGTTCTAGGAGAACTTGATGCCTTCTTCTGACTCCATGGGCATTGCATGACACGGACATACTTACACACATGCCCGCAATACACTTACCCCAAATAAAATATTTGTTTTTAAATCACACTCTTTCTGGAATATTTCCCTAAACATTTTACTTGTTCAGGCTTTCTGGGGAGTAGGTCACCAGGTAAAACATTCACCAGTGAGGGATGGTGCTGTACACCAGTACTCTCAGCACTTGGGAGGCAGAGGGAGGAAGACTGCTACACATCTGAGGCCAGGCTAGGTAATATGGAGAGACCCTGTCTCAGACTTGCAGAGTAACCAGTTCCCTAATGTAAGACCTACTACACATGAAGCACTAAGTAACTAGGTCTTAATTACAAAGAAGCTAACATGAGAGAGAACATGGTCTCAGGTATTCCAAAAAGGTACTTCTTCCAGCGGATGGTTTTAAGACAGATTCTTTTCTGGGCTGCGGATGCAGTTCAGTTGGCAGAGTGCTTGCCTGGCAGATACAAAGGCCTAAATCTGATCTCAGCACTGCACAAACCGGCATGGTGGTACATGCCTGTAATCCCAGAACTTGGGAAAGAGAAGTTCAAGATAATTCCCAGCTACATCATAAGTTCAAGGCCAGCTTGGCTACATGAAACCCTGATTTAAAAATAACTATTCTGTCTCTTTTGCTGCCCACTGAAGATCCTTGTGGGCAAGACTGCGTTTATGTCAACCAAGACAGCAAGGGCATCCCGCTGACAGCCAGTGGACTCCCGCTTTCCCCAGTCTCTAGAAGAGCCAAGCAGTAATGGAAACCACTCAAGAAGTACCAGCACGCCCCCAGAAGAAGGTTTTCAGAGAGCCTTTCCAGAATTGAAGTCCCAAGTGATAAGGGAGGCAAAGAAAAACCAGAAAAATCTGAATGATCCAACAGCTGGAGGGAAAACAGTCACACAACACTGACATGAGTTGGTGGATCAGCTTATAGAACGGCGGGTGAGGATCCCTGTTTTCCTGAATGGAGCAAAATACTCAATCCTCAGAACCAATGGGAAAAACAAGTTACCTACATTTGTAGAAAAGGGGTAGAGGGCACAGAGCAAGCAAGCAAAGTGTAGCCATACCCAGCAGAAACATCTGTCTCACCAGAGAATGCACAGTCCACGGGTGGGATCTAGGAAGGAGGACAGCTCTCAGTTGAGCAGACCTAAAGCTTCTACCACTCTGTCCTGATTCCCATCAACGTTGACGCAGCCTTTGTCTCCTAGGCTAAGTGTGCTTTTGAGTCAGACCAGCACCCAGAAAGCATACTGTCCACTGAGGCAAAGGGAGAAAGGGAAGGCTCCAGTGCACAGACAGGACAGCAAAGGAGGGCAGTAAGTTCCTTTTTGAGACGAGGTCTCACGTAGCCCTGCCCGACCACCATCTCATTATAGGTAGCAAAGGATGATGCTGAACTTCTGATCCTCCTGCCTTCACCTCCTGAGTGATTATAGGTATGTCCTACCACATCTGATTTATGTGGTGTTAGGAATGGAACCATGTGAGACTTCTCTGGGCTACATAAGGAACTTTGAACAACTGAGCCACATTCCCATCCCTAAGATGACAGGCTTTAAGAATTCAGTTAAATTATGCAGAAAAGATCTCCCTAAGAAATAGTAGTAGCATAAGAACTCTGGAGTGGAGTGTAATGTTTACTTTCAAAATCTATCACCAATTTTGGAAGACATGAAAGTATTTAATTTCTTGGAAATCGTACACAAGCAAGATTTCCTGGTGTGCTAATTTTTACCTTCTGTTAACCAAAATGTTTTAAGACAACTTAATATGCCATAAGGAAACATTTTGAGGGAACTGCAGAGCAGTGCACAAGTGCCATTCATTCACAAAATAGACTTCTGTCTCTTTTATACTCACTCATTGTCAAAAGCAGCTCAATACCTAACATTTACATGTTAGGCTGAAACAGAAACCCCTGGATGGAAGAGAAACCGAGATTCCAGTTGCCAAGAATGTAAGTAAAGGGAGATGGAGAGATGGTTCAGGGCTAAGAGCTCCGGCTGCACTTTCAGAGGATATGATTTTGCTTCCTAGCTTCCATGTTAGGCAGCTTACAATAGCCTGTAACTCCAGCTCCAGGAGATCCAATACTCTCTTCTGGCCTCTGGGAACACATGCGCATGTGCGTGCGCGCACGCACACACACACACACACACACACACACACACACATACACACACACACAAACACCTTATTTTAAAAGAGTTTAAGTAGAAAGAAGACCTCAAGGCAGAGGCCCCAATCCAGGCCCATCATTTAACCCACAGAGTCCCCCATTCCTGTACTTCTCTGAGCTCCTACTTTAGTTTATCTACTATATTAGATTTCAGGAATCCACAAATTGTAGGGGGGGGTTCATGTGTGTGCATGTGTGTGTGTGTTGCATGTACAGGCCAGAGGTCTACCTCATGTTTCCTTTCTCAGGAGTTGACCATTATGTTTTTGAGATAGTCTCTCTTACTTTACCCGGGACTTACCAATTAGCCTTGGCTGGCTATCTAATGGGCCTCAGTGACTTCCAGTTTCTGTCTCCCCAGTACTGGTAGTAGAAGCCCATGCTATCCGCCTGGCTCTTTCACGTGGGTGCTAGGGGTCTTCATGCTTGTATAGCAAGCACTTTAATGAATGAACTATCTCCCTAGCCAAGAATCCATAAGTTTAACCAGTTTCTTTACTGGATGATTTTGGTGCAGGCCCAAGACCAGCTTCACTCAACACCAAGAAGAGCATGGGTTAAGTGTGCACACTCCCACCAAGAGAACTCCAGGGTGCTGAGCTGCTGAAAAGCCCCAAACTTAACTGAACTGGCTGAGGTCCAGATGGCTCAAGTTTTGGACCCAACTGAGCTCAAGGGCAGAGGGTGTCACTCTGCCAACTTTCTTGGTAGTGCTGAAGAGTTCTGAGTCAGAATGCTGACTACATCCACAGGGTTCGCCAGAGCTTGGGAGCAAATGTGCATGCCATAGACTGCATATGAAATGCCTCTGAGAACAAAAATTCCCAAAAGGCGGCTGGAGGCTGGCCACTAGGATTGGTAAGGAAGCAGCAGAAGGAGCTGCTCCATTCTGTAATAGAAAGAGCCATGACTAACTCTTCTTGGCTACTCAGAGTGTATAGTATGTGTGTGTGTGTGTGTGTGTGTGTGTGTGTGTGTGTATGTGTATGTGTGTCTGTGTTACATATTACTGCCCATGGAACCTAGAAGAGGGTATCAGATCCCCTGGAGCTAGAGACACAGATGATTGTAAGCTACTTGGCATGGGTGCTGGGAGGCAAAGTTGCGTTCTCTGGAAGAGCAGCAAGTACTCTTAACCACTGAGTCATTTCTCTAGACTCAGACCGATGTTTCAAAGTATCATATGTGTACTCAAGTACATATATTATCCTTAGGATTACATAGTTCTAACATTAACCAAAGTAATTCAACTTGGAGGCAGGCAATCATTCCAGAAAGTATCATTTCTTTCTTCTTCCTAAAAAACAAAAGATGGAAAGAAAAGTAGAGGAATGCGAATTGGCACAGCAGAAATTTGTGCTTAAGGTGCAGAGAAATGATTCAAGAGCAACTCAAGGCTTTCTGCAAATGCCTATTCATTAACCCAGTAGGTGGTGTGACACCATCTGGCACTCCTGTCCAGAGGAAGACAGACTGTTCTGGATCAATTCTGAACAGCAAGCAAGTTTATTTTTTGTCTTTAAAAAATTATATGCACAAAACTACAAGGACAAATGTCTGCATTAGGCACACCAGGACATTCAACAAGACCAGAGAGTGGGATCCAACACTAGGATCTAACAGAAGCCAGCTTTCATCACGAGTGATTAAACATTCTCCCAGCAAACCCCACCGGGCCTGGGCAGCAACTCTTTAACAAACCACAAAGACTTCAGGCATGCAAGCAAGGAGACCGCATCTGATCCACAGACACCAAGCTTAGACTGCAGAGGCTGGGTTCCAGGACAAGTACAAAGCCAGCCATCATGAGAAACATTAGCTGGGAACAACTAAGAGGCAGGCCCCCTCAGCCTGCTTCTCCCTTGGGGAATTGGTCTCTTGGAATCTCAGATTCCAGCATCTTTTTTTTCCAAGTGATGTTACTACTTGCCCCCCGACCCGGCCCCATAGCTATTTAATACTGTTCCACACCAAGAAAAAGTTGGTCAGTGCTGGAAAAGTACAAAGAAAATTTCAATATCAATAAAATATTCCAAATACTAGACATGACACGGATCTGGGGCTGGAGAGATTGTTCAACTAGCCAAGTACTTGCTGCACAAGTATGAGGACCTGAGTTCAGGTCTCCAGAGCTCACATAAAACAGGACATGGTATTGTCCATCTGTAACCCCAGCACTCCTTTGGGGAGATGGAAAGCAGAGACAGGAGAATCCTCAGATACTGGCGGGCAGCTAGGCTGGCATACACAGCAGCAAACAGCTAAAGATCCTGTCTCAAACAAGGTGGAAGGCGAAGACTGACAACCAAGGTTGTCCTCTGAGCTCCACACATGGCCTGTGTGCACCTGCACTCACACACACATCACATACACAGACTAAAAAAATGTGTTTTCATATATATGTAATGTCTCTACATACATGAAATATTTATCTCTAGCTATATGAAGATGGTGTATACACATATATCTCCTATATATATAACCTACAAATGTTAAACATGATTTCTTAAAAAGTGTTTTTTCATGTCTCAGTAACATATTTAAGCATTTTCCATGATATTAAATATGCTTTGGCCACAACTTCAAAGCTAAATAGCATTCCACTGCACACTATTTTGATTAAATAAATCCACACATAGGCATTTAATTTGCTCGCGACTGTTTTATCAAAAAAAAATTGATAAACTGTCTTTCACTCCAATCTTGAGTGTCTTTTAAAAAATATTTCATTTTTTATTTTTGTTTTATGACTATGAGTGTTTTACCTGCATGTATATAAGTACACCACATGCATATAATGCCCCCAGAGGACAGGGTGTCATATCTCCTGAAACTGCAGTTACGGATCAATGTTTGCCTCCATGTAGGTGTTAGGAATCGAACCCAGATCCTCTGAAAGAACAGCAAGTATTCTTAACTGCTGAGCCATCTCTCCAGCTCCTAGAGTGGCTTTAAAAATTTTTTGGAAACAGTTTTTGCTAAGTTACCCAGGCTGATCTGAAACCTGCATTTCTCCTGCCTTAGCTTTAAGCAGCTAGGATTATAGCGGTATGCTACCTTGTCAAGTAAGAGTTAATAAATGAACCAAAAAGTAACTAATACACAACGCAGGGTAAAATTATAAACGATTAGAGACACAAAAAAATCTGAATGATCTAACAGCTGGAGGGAAAACAGTCACACAACACTGACATGAGTTGGTGGATCAGCTTATAGAATGGCGGGTGAGGATCCCTGTTTTCCTGAACGGAGCAAATACTCAATCCTCAGAACCAATGGGAAAAACAAGTTACCTACATTTGTAGAAAAGTGGTAGAGGGCACAGAGCAAGCAAGCAAAGTGTAGCCACACCCAGCAGAAACACCTGTCTCACCAGAGAATGCACAGTCCACGGGTGGGATCTAGGAAGGAGGGCAGCTCTCAGTTGAGTAGGCCTAAAGTTTCCTTCCTTAAGTGTTTTGGTTAGAGTATTTTATCTCAGCAACAGAAAAGTAACTAAATAACTTCTTATCTCAGATATAGGCTCAGAACTTCCTATGTGTGTTAACTCTGTCTTCAGAGGAACTTCAAAGGGTGGGTTTTATTATTCCTATTTTAAACTGAGAGGACTGAGGCACAGAAGACGTTCTCCCCAAGGTCATATGATGAAATTGTCAGGATTCAAGAGGCTCTTCTGCCTCCAGAGGTGGCCCCTTAGCCACAGCCCAGTGGACAGGCTGTAACTACTAGCGGTCCAGCTCTCTGAAGAGGCCCCGCAATCTCTGCCCCATTTAGCATTTTTACCACGAGCACATGACAAAGTCCTTGGGGGAAGAATCTGTGTTTTGCAATGATCAAATTATCAGGTTCAAATTGCAGCTCAGGAAAATGAATTCTAAGAATAAAGTACTGGGAAGAGGCTATTTCCCTGAAAACCCTTTCTAATAAAATAAATAAATTAACAGCAGGATGTAAGCAGAAGTGACAAATTCACTATAGTGAGCACACAGGTCCCAAGTCATTCCTTCTCCACCTGGTCACCCCTGCTCACCTCACCTCAGAAAGAGCCTCTCTATAGCAGACTTGTCTCCTCCCTTCAATTTTCCCCTATTATTTAAACTACACAGTGTCAACTATTTCCTCACCTTTATTATTCTGGTATCATAGGTTGATGTTTTCACTGCATTGAGTGCAGCAATTAAAACCTCAGGCAGTCAAAGAGGTAATTTTCAAATACGAATTATATACTTGGAACTAGGAATGTAGCTCAGTTGGTACAGTGCTTGTCTCTTATGCATGAAGCCCCCTACTGCATCCCCAGCAACAAATAAAATGATCCTCGGCTACATAGAGAGTTCAATGCCAGCCTGGGATACATGAGACAATGTTTCAAAAATTAAAATCTCTACTGTCCTAACAGTGGTATTCCTAGCATGGGAGATCTTCAGTAGATACTATCAGGCATTCCCATACAAAATCATTCCCAGCAATAACCATGAAATAACCCATGCATAACATTACATACATAAAGTGTTATTTGGTCTTAAAACTTTTCAAGAAGAATACTTATATTAAAGTGACATTTAAAATAAGTGAAATATTTCTATGAACTACAATATTCACTTACCAAACAACATTAACACTCAAGATTCCTACTTTCTTGTAGTTTTAGATGTTAATGACAAAAACCTCCAGGGCCAGCAATATGGCTCAGTAGATAAAGGTACTTGTAGCCAAGCCTGACAACCTGAGTTCAATTCTCAGGACCCACATAGTGGAAGAAGAGAACCAACTCCTGTAAGCTGTCCCATGACCTCCACATGGTTGCCATGCATGCGCACACTAACACACATATACCTTGGCACACAAAATAAAATCTGACAAAAAACAATTTTAACCTCTACTGGTCACACAGAGGGGAAAAATTCAACTTCTGCATCTTTGTCTTTAAACTGTGTCATTATTATTGATTTTACAAGTCTCCATTTAAACACAGTAACACATTATTCCTTAAGGTATAGAGGCATGAACCATATCTGCAAAAAGGTGTTAGAAATTTACTCAGTGTATGGCCCAGCCCACAGGTGTTGGGACCAGGTACCCAACAAGGGAGTTATGTGCATTAACTTCCATAAAGAAACCAATGGTTGGTAAAGGGCTCAAGACACCTGTGCTAACCTGAAGTGCTTGCTTATATAGGAATGCTGTGTCAGCAGTAGGGTTAGAGCCCAATAAACACAAGGTAAGTTGAAAATAGTTGAAGTTGAGAAAGCATTGAATATCCTTACCTACCAAACACTGTAGCTTAGCAACACAGAACACTGTAGATTCATGCAGGGCGCTCAAACTTTGCAGGGCGGGGAGAGGTACAGAGGACAACCTTGAATGTTGTTCCTTAGGAGCAATCTACCGTTTATAAATTGATTTGAGACAGGGTGTCTCACTGGTCTCTAAGTTGTCATGTAGGGTAGACTGGCTGGCTGCTCAGCAAGCTCTACGGATCTGACTGTCTCAGCTTTACTGGCATTGGAATTATAAACACACCCATTTTTTAAAGATTTATTTTTAATTATTCATATTCATACGTCTGTGTAGGGGTATGTGTCTGTGAGTACAGATGCCCACGGACGCCAGAAGAATGAATCAGATCCCATGGAGCTTGAGTTTCAGGCAGTTGTGAGTAGCCTGACCTAGGTGTTGGGAACCAAACTCAGGTCCTCTCCAAGAGCAGGACATGCTCTTAACCACAAAGCCATCTCTCCAACCACACACTCACCCAGTTTTTCTTTCATGTGCTTTCTGGGTACAGAACTCAATCATCAGTGCAAGGCAAACACTTGATTAAATTATCTCCCCAGCATGGTTGTCCAAACTTTTGATAGTTCAATATGCACTATGATGTCACCTTACAAATATATTGGTCATTTTCACAGACAACTATCCTAGGTCACATGAGACCTGCAGGCTACAGGGCAGACAGGCCTGTGAGTGTCACCTGTCTCCATGGTAACAGCATGTCTGGAAGCTGTGCATCACTGCCACTGTCCAGCATTGTCAGAGAGCATCACATATCTCACTAGTCTAGGAAATCATCCAAATTCAAACTCTGAAGTACAGCTTCGGCTGAACACACACTTTTCACACTACCACCATGTGTCAAAACCTCATTAAGTCGAACCATCCTAAATGAAGGAACTTCTGCATTACCCATGGGATGCTTAGATGCACGGTTAAGGACAGCAGCAATGATGTAGAACTTGGACCTGTAAGAGATTTTTCTCTTTCAGAAAGTATAGGCTATCCCTGGCTTTGTTCCAAATTGCTCTCCATCCCTGCACTCACACCCCTCCCCTAACCTCTCCTCTCTCAGTCTGAATCTCAGGACTCTGAATTCATAGCAAACACAGACTTCTGCTTTGTGTTCATTCATTTACCACCCCAGCAAGAGAAAAGGCAGCTTATAAAGACATTACTGCCCTAAGCCTTTATCAAGTCTCTGTACCTTTGTGCCGTTCACTGTGGGGTCTCCTTCCTGGCTGCCCTGTGTGCTAGCGCAGTCGCAAGTCCCTCCACTTGAGTGCTATTTACTTTTTAAAGACCCAGCATTACTCTCAACTCATAAATACCTGGATTTTTAAAAATCTAAATGTAGTCCATGGCAGAGGGCCAACTCCCTCTGAGAGAAAGCATGGCCACTCTGGGCCGCTGAGGCCTGCATGATCACTAGCCAACAATTTCGTAACCTCCATTCTCTTTTCAAATCTCCACTGTTTCTTACCTCAGTGCATAAAAAGGTCACCCCTGGGGCTGGGATGAGAGCTCATTTAGGTGCTTGCCTTGCAAGCATGAGAACCCATATTTTTTAAAAACTGGGTGTACTGGTGTCTGCTTATAACCCTAGTTCCAGGGAGGCAGAGGTAGGTGGATTCCTTGGGCTCCTAACCGGCCGGTCTAGTCCACTCACTGAAATCTGGGCCCCTGTTGTTGTAATAATACATTCTAAACAAAAGCAACTTAGTCAGTGAGGAAAGGATTTACTTGGCTTACACTTCCAGGTCACACAGCCCATCACTGAGGGAAGTTGAGGCAGGAACTCAAACAGGCACTTGAAGCATATTACTCTAGGGTTAACCTAGAGTACTATTTGCTCACTCACATACTTGCCATTAGCTAGCTCTCTTAACCTAGGACCAATGCTTAAGGATAATGCTACCCTCAGTGGGCTGGGTGCTTTTACATCAAGACAGTCAAGACAATTACAGTCAAGATATGATATGACAGCTTAGCAGTCAATTCCCTAAAGACGTGCCTACAGACCAGTCTGATCTTGGCAATCTTTCAATTCAGGCTCTTCTCTCAGATGACTTCTAGGTTGTATTGAATTGACAATTCCAGCTCAGCAGGACACCCAGTCTCAAAACCCAAGGTGGGAGGCATCTGAGGTATAACATCCAAGGTTGTCCTCTGGCCTCCACAGACAAGAGCACACCCATGAGTACCAACACACAAACACCTACCCCCACAACAGTGGGGCCTAGCTGGAGGTGCTCAGGTCACTCAGGATGTACATTCAAAGAGGTTTCAAGGTAAACCACCTTAAGTATACAGTTTTTTCTTCCTCCTTTCCTTTGGCATTCTGACCACGAAGTGAGCAGACCTCCCTGGTTAGGTGTTACCATAATATACTCCCTTACCGTAGTCCCAAACCAATGGGGCCAACCAATCAAGGTCTAAAACCTCCCAAACTATGTGCCCAAATAAACCTCTCTTCATAGGTTGTTATATCATAGGCAAGTCTTAACAGTGGTGGAATGCTAATAACCCTAATTCAACAGAGACGTGACTTGGTAACATGGAAGGAGAGGGTGAGTCACTGCATCACCTTCACTGGGGTCTGTTCACCCATGGAGAGGCTACATGCTATAGACACCAACAGCTATTTAAAGAATGATAAGGAATGTAACGTCATCTGTGATGTGGCTTTCAAGTTGTAAATGTCAGTGACAGCCAGTCTGCTGCTTCGGGAACTCCTCCAACACCAGGCTGACAACAGCCCAAATCAACGGCTCTGGGGGTGGCTGACAGACAGCTGCTCTTTCAGTAGTCATTCTTGGCAGAGTCAAAAGGCCCCCCAAAGGCAGCTAGCTACAGCATACTGAAGTGAGGGGTGACAACTTTAGGTGGCAGAAAGACACAGCCCGGGAGTCCTACATGACATCAACATATCCACCTGCTTCACAAAGGAGTCAAACCCACAAGGTAGAGAAAGAAGGGCAGAAGGAAGGTGTGAAGACTACCTTGAAAAATGCAGCACAGTACATGCAGACAGATACTGTATTTCTCCTTTTAGAGACAGAGTCTCATGAAGTCCCAGCTGGTCTCAGACTCACTGTGTAACTGAAGATGACCGTGGACTTCTGATCCTCCTGCCTCTATCTCCCCAGTGCTGGAATTACAGCACTGTGCCAAGCCTAGTTGGTGCGGTGCTGGGACTGGAACTCAGGACTTTGTGCTTACCAGGCAAGCATTCTACCAACTGAGCCACATCTCCAGCCTAAAATACTTATCTCTAAGTGTAAGTCATAGTATAGCAGAGCAAGGACAATATACCCAGCTCTGACCCCCTGGAGGCCAGTGGTGCTGCCCACAGCTGCTGTCCCAGGAAACCTTTAAAGAGCTTTCAGTGGGCTGTTTAACAGCTAGTGCTCAACCAGTTTCAAGGAGAACAGACCCTAAGGATAGATTGCTCAGCTGTCCAGTACTTATAATGAACTCACATTCTTATTGGGTATGGTGTGGTCATTCAATATGATTACTCTATTCTAGACAAAAGAATAAAAATTCCAGGTCATTAAGAGATTCAAAATTCCTTTGAGCTTCTAAAGGAGACTTCCTGCTACTCTGGTTTCTCCCAGAGGGACACTGAAGGTGACAGCTAGAGAAAAATCACAGATAAAAGTCACATGGTCACATGTCTTCTTAGTGCTAACTTTAATGCTTTTATTCACACTAAGTCATTCCTCTGCTTGTGTTTTTGCTCCTATGATGTGGTTAGAATCTGAGTGTGTTCAAAGACCCACATACATAAAAGAAATAAGAATTAGAAATGTTTAATGTTTCATTTTGTTGGCCTCATAGCCTTTCGGCCTGTGAAGGCTGAATGCTCCACTTCAAGTTTACCAAGGTGACTTCAAGGGGAGCTCGAAGCACTACAGGGGATCTGGAGAACCGAAATAATGAAGTACTTAGCAAATTGTTTTGTCTAAAAAATATGCTCTTCATGAGACAAGAAAATGGACTCCTTGAGCAATGGATCCTTATATTGCCAGAGTTCAGAGATGTGTGTGTGTGTGTGTGTGTGTGTGTGTGTGTGTGTGTGTGTCTATGAATGGTGCATGTACTTGGTAGAAGGGGTGGGATGAATGTATCCATGTGCACGGACAGAGGCCAGAAGAAGATACCGGGTGTCCTCTTTTATCACTCTTTGACTTATTCCCATTGAGACAGGGTCTGTCACTTAACCCAGAGCCAGCAAGCCCCAGCAATCCTCCTGGTTGTCCCCAAAGAACTGAGGTTACAGGTGTGTGTGGCCATGCTTGGCTTTTTATGTGGGTACTGAAGATTTGAACTCAGGTCTCATGATTGTATAGTAAATGCTTGCCTTCAGTGAGCCATCTCCCCAGCTTCTTTGTTGGGCAATTTTAGAAGTCATGCTTTCCAAGTCAGTGGCTTTACTTATGGTCATAGCATGATCTTCTGGATTAGGCCCGGGATGGGCTGCTTCAGAAAGGGTCACTGTTTCATAAGAGAAAGTGGCTCTGATAAAACTCAATAAATTCATACTTGGTAAAGATTCTATAAAATAATACACTCCTGTTAATTCTATGAACACAAGATATTCTTACACAATTAACCTGATAGATGAATTCTATCCTATCCTTTCACAAGTTAGCTGAAGATGTCCTTAGAATTACAGAGGACAAGGAGCCACCCAAGCCCTCTGCAACCAGACTGTTGATATCTTTTATTATTTTATTTATGTATACATGTATATGTGATATGCATGTATGTGATTTTTTAGACAGGATTTCATGTAGCCCAAGCTGGCTTCAAACCCTTTTTATAGCTAACAATGACTTTGAACTTCTGATCCCACTGCTTTCATCTACAGAATGCTAGGATTACAAGCATGCACCATGATATAGTTTTATGCAGAGCTGGGGATGGAACCAAAGGTTTTATGCATGCTAGGTGAGCACTCTGCCAATTGGGATTCATCCCCAGTCCAATATTGGTATTTTTTTGATGTTTCCAAAAAGCAACATCAGGCTCAAATTCTTGGTCCTCTCTCTTCCAAAGGCAAATATCCTGACCTCTGTGCCCAGCCAGGATGAATATCTGCCCATTGTGTAGTACTTACGTGGTCTAATGGATTCTCCTCCAATGTCCACTTTCACATAGGAATCACTCCTGGAAACATAAAGATAAAGACATCTCTAAGTTCTCTGTTGAAAGGCATGAGCTGCCCAACAGAGGAGTTGACAAAGAGCTTGTTCAGCCTCTGCTTCCTCCTGTTTAGAACCCAACCTCCTAAGAGGGAGACAATCTCCTCCTCAAAGACATCAAAGCACAGGGGCTGGGAGATGGCTCAGTCATCTCCAGAATCCATAGAAAAAGCCAGATGTGATGGTATGCATGTGTACTCCCAGAGACAGTGAGATGGGAAGTGCATCAGGCAGATCCTCAGGGCTCCCCAGCCAGCCAGCCTAGCCTACAGGGTGCACCAGGCCAACGAGAAACTTTTCAAACAAAAGATGGGTGGCACCGGAGGCATTCCACCCAAAGTTGTCCTATGGTCTCTATATGGGGGGGGAGAGGAGAGAGAGAGGGAGAGAGGGAGAGAGGGAGGGAGAGGGAGGGGGAGAGGGACGGGGAGAGGGAGGGAGGGAGAGAGAGAGAGAGAGAGGAGAGAGAGAGAGAGAGAGAGAGAGAGAGAGATGGGAGGCCCTATCACTTCAATTCCTCGGAAGCATTTGTTGAAATACATACATTATTTTGCTTGGTAGGACCCAAATCTATTCACTCAGCTGAAATAAAGTTCCCCTTAGCAAGGAAGACACATTGCATTCCAAGTCTCAAGTAGGCACTAAAGCTTTTACCAACCCTAACACTTCCTAACTAGACCACATTAATACATTACCTCACACACAAGGTTCCAAGCATACACACACAGACAAGTTCAAAAACAGACAGCTCTATTACAAGGACAGAGGAGTTTGCAAGAGGAGATAAAGCCAAGCCAATTACAAGCCTGCTCATTCAAATATAACACATTACTTGTAGCTGCTTCCACTTGTAACATGAAAAAAAAGTCCATTTTAGGGACTAGAGAGATGGCTCAGCATTTAAGAGCACTGGCTGCTCTTACAAAGGACCCAAGTTTGATTCCCAGCACCCAGGTGATGGCTAACAACCATCTGTAAATCCACTTCCAGAGGATCCAACTCCCTCTTCTGCACTACACATATGTGCTGCACATGCATACATGCAGGTAAAACACTCAGACATTTTTTTTAAGTTTATTTTAGGCACAAGAAAGATGACTCAGTAGTTAAAAGTGCTTATGACTCTTCTAGAGAATCCCAAGTTCAGGTCAGATCACCCACTTAGGGTAGCTTACAGCTGCCTGGAACTCTACCTCCAGCACCCATACTCTCTTCTGGCCTCCACAGACACTACATGCAATGCACATACACATAGGAAAGAAAGAGAGAGGTCTATTTTAGAAATACATCTATTAATACTATGTATTTCCAATTTGGCTAAAATTTCCCCTTTGCAAAATTAAAAGAAGAGAGGTTCGGGGGCTGCAGAAACGGCAGCTCTTCCAAAGGACCGAGACTTGGTTCCTAGCACAAACACAGTATCTAACAATTATCCACAATTCCAGTTCCAGGGGATCTGATACCCTCTTCCAACCTTTGCACGTATTGTAAAACATGGGTGCACTTATATACATGCAGGCAAAATACTCAAACACATAAAATTAAAAAATAAATAAAATTAACATTTTGGTTTGACCCCAGCACTGAGTGGCACATGCTTATAATCCCAGCACTCAGGAAGGAGGTAGGGGCAAGAAGATCAGAAGTTGAATGTCATCTTCAACTACACAGTAAATACTGGATAGCTTTAGTTATCAACTTGACACACCTAGGTTGAGGGAGCCTCAATTGGGGAATTGTCTCCATTGGACTGACCTGTGGCCATGTCTGTGGGTGGTGCCACCCCTGGGCAGGTTGTTCTGTATTGCATAAGAAAATAGGCTGAGCATGGGTTAGGGGAGCAAGCCAGTAAGCAGTGTTCCTCCATGGCCTATGCTTCAGTTCCTACCTCCAAGTTCCTGCTCTGAGCTCCTACCTTGGGTTCCCTCAATGATCAGCTGTGACCTGAGACATATATGCCAAATAAACCCTTTCCTCCCCAATTGGTATTGGTCAGTGTTTTGTCATGGCAATTGAAGGCTAACTAGAACAGGTACAATCCTCCCCACCCCCGACCCCCCCCCACAGTTTCTGGTATCCAAAGGATGTCTCAGCAGAAAATTATAAAACAGTCAAGGCCTTCAGGAAGAAGGAAGAAAGGAAGGAAGGGAAAAATGACTCCCACTGCACTGTCTGATCCAAACTGACTGGTTAAGCTTTTAAAACCAACCAATCAGTCCTTATTCTTGAAGATTTCATGGAAAATGCAATTCTCTTCGAAGTTTGGTTATTTTTAATCCATCTGAAGGCAATTTTCTCTTTCTATGGCCTGTGGCATAGAAGTACATTCACAGTGTCGACATCTTTGTCCATGTCAGCAGGCTCTGAGCAACACCAGAGGAGGGGTGGGTGCTGGGGTAGCTTGGGCAAGCAGGCTGAACCTGCAAGCATTCTAAATTCACCGTCTCTAGGAAACAGTCAGGACTCAGTAAATGTTTACTGATGGATGGAAGATTGGAGGGAGTTGAACCAATGCAAGTGACTGTGTCGTCCCACTCTTTTAGATTAGTTTCTGTCAGAGATGGTTTTGAGTGAGGTGAAGGAATGGATTCTGAAAAAAAAAGACTACAATACAGAAAAAAGCTACTAACTTTGATAATTCCAGTTACCAAAATGGAGGGGGGAGGGGTGAACATGTGGGCATGTGTATGTGTGTGCTGGTTGACACTGGGTGGCTTCCTTGACTGCTCTACACTTTATTATAGAGAGCGTAACTTAATTATGTGTATATATATATGTAGGGGGAAGGGAACCTATGTGAACCAGAGTGTTGATGCCCATGGAGGCCAGAGATGTTGGGAGTCCCCAGGAGCTGAAGTTATAGGCATTTATGAACTACCCAGTGTGGGTTCTTGGAACTGAACTTGGGTCCTCTGCAAAAGCAGTAGGCCCTCTTAACTACTGAACCATCTCTCCAGCCTCTTATTTTTTGAATCAAGGACTTTCACTGAACCTGGATTTCATCAATTTGCCTGGGCTGGTAGCCAGTGCGCTCCAAGGAGCCTTATATCTCCATCTCCCTCAGTACTGAGGTTAGACAGACACTATTACATCTGACTTTTTAGGACTAGGGATCTGAACTTAGGTCCTCATGTTCAAGCAGCAAGCATTTTACTGTATGAGCCATCTTCTTAGCCTCTTAAGGTTTCAAATTTTGTAGAAAAGAATCCTCATGAGAAATGTGTAGGCCAATGAAATTGACAGGCTAAGTAATAAAACCAACTTATTGCCCATGTATTTACTCTTTTGTGTTTTCATAAACATCGCATTTGGTCTATTATGTGACCATTTTCCTTGTGAGTCCCCACAGGTGGTGTGATGGTTTGAATGTGAAATGTTCCCAATAGGTTCATGAATTTGAACATTTGATTCCCAGTAGATGTTGTTGTTTGGGAAGGTTATGGAACTTTTAAAAGGTGAAACCTTGCAGAGGAAGTCACTGTGAGCAGGCTTTAAGAGTAGCCTAGCACCACTTCCTATTTTCTCCCTGCTTCCTGTGTGTGGATGAAATGTGATGTCTGTTTCCTGACTGCCAGGCCTGCCTCATGCTTTTCCTGGCATGCCTTCCCTGCCATGATTAATTGGATTCCTCTGGGATGGTCAGATTAAAAAAAAACCCTTTGCTCTTCTAAGTTGCTTTTGGTTTTGGTTTATTAATTAATTTATTTGGTCTTTTTGACACAGGGTCTCCCTATAGGAGCTAGCCTGTCACTTGCTATGTGGACCGGGCTGGCCTTGATATCACAGAGATCTTCCTACTTCTGCCTCCTGAGTGGTCATGGTATTTTATCACAGCAACAGAAAAGTAATACAAGTGATAAATGACTTATGAATCATACCAATGGTAATTATCAATTGAAAAACTGAGTGATGAAGTACTTTTAAAAAATTATTTTTAACTATGTGTACACACATGTATTTATATGCATGTGTGTCACATGTGTGCAGGCGCCTACAGAGACTGGGTGTGGGGTGGGCATCAGATCCCCTGGAGCTAGAGTTATAGGCAATTGTGAGCCACCCAATATGGGTCCTGGAAACTGAACTTGGGTCCTCTCCAAGAGTAGTAAGTACTCTTAACTGATGACCCATCTCTCCAGGCCAAATTTTTAAAATGTTATCCTTGACTTTCCCAAGTTCTTTCAAGTCTCAATTCTTTTTCTCAAGCTCTAACTACATGGTTAAGAACCACCTTACATACCCAACGCTCTACTTCCCAAGTAACAGAAAAAATACTATATCATCCTTGGCTCTAGACATTCGCAAAATACATGGTCAGTGAGAAACCAAAAGGCTGTTTACTTTTACCCTTGGCAACACTTTAATGTTCAAGCAATCTTAAATCTCATTTCCTGCAGAGGCAAGTGTATAACATTAATGAAATGTTACAGCCATTCCTAGCTCAGCCTGTAAAGAAAATGCTAGAAGTCCATTCTTCCGAAGTTTCAAAATAGCAGGCTGCTAGAGTGTCCATCAAGAGTACACCCAAAATATCCTTCCTAGTGATTAATAAGCTCCCTCAGTTGTGTGTGTGTTTATACACTGACACACACACACACACACACACACACACACACATTTTTTTTGAGACAGGCTTTCATGCAGTAGCCAAGGTTGACCTTGAACTTCTGATCCTCCTGCTTCCACTTCCAAAGTGCTAGGATTATAGGTGTGTGCCACCATGACTGGTTTATGCAGTGCTGGGGATGGAACCCAGAGCTTTGCACATGAGAGGAAAGTGCTCTGCCAAGTGAGCCACATCCCCAACTTCACTTTCCTCTCCTTCTCAATTATACCTAAAAAATGAAAGTACTTGTAGACAGAGGCCATGAGAGTATGATCTAATCTTGAAACAGGAAAAAAGTTGCAATCACAGGGGATGGAAGGTGACAGCATTGCAAGAAAAGGCTAAAATATTGTGTTGAATTGAGATTTACCCCTTTGTTTTATTTTTGTGCATAGAAACATTATAAATGGGCTACCAACCAAAGAGTCCACGTAGTCAGTAAAATACTCTGTAGCACTCTATGAGAATTCTGCCACTGAGTTTCTTGTCCCCTTCCAAACCCTTACCCAGAGTATCTCCAAAGGTGTATCGTGATGAACTAATGCACCTTAGACCCATTTACTCTGGAACAGTTCTAAGCTCCCCACACCCATCTATTCTGTCCCCAGGTCTACCTATACTAATCTCCAGCCCACTTACAATAGCCCCAAGTTCCACCTATTCCATTCCCAGCCCCAGTTATTTCATTTCCGGGCATACCTATTCACCCCCATTCCAGATATTCCATCCCCAGACCCATCTATGCTGTTCCCACTCAGGATCTGACGGCACAGGATAACAGAAGCCAGTTTCAGACTGCTGGGTCTCCCCCTTCCCTAACTCCTCATTCTATACTCTCAGGTGGACCCCTTCTCAAGGGTTACACTCAAGCAGTTTTGGCTCTTATTCCCTATGGGCAGTGTTCCTCCCAACAGTCTCAGAACTGTGATTAGTAAAACTCATACCATGGCCAGATGTAACAGGCTCTCCCTCTCCTTCCCCCACACATAGGACAGAAGTGGCTAATTAGAAATATTAAAGCTGCTCTGTATGTTCCTTCAGTGGTTAAAGGGAGTCTGAGGCTCTACGTAATAATACTTTCAGGCCTAGAAAGGTCTCAAGTAGTAAACCCACCTGGTAGTATGTATGTAAAACAAATCCTAGACAGGTATGAGCTGTAAGTGGCTCAGTCTTCCTTTTCAAGTGCCAGATGATCACCTAACTGACATTGAACAGAAAAGCTAACATCGTCACAGTGAAATCCTATACAATTACATAGCTCTAGAGTGGACTTTCTGTATGATTGTGTATATGTACATGATCATGTATGTGCAGATGAACATACTTGTGGAGGTCAGAGGACAATCTCAGGTGTTGATCCTCGGGGCACGGTCTACTTTGTTTTTTCTTTGAGACAGGGCCTCTCACCACCCTGTAACTCACCAAGTAGGCTAGGCTGACTGGGCAGCAAGTCCCAGATATTCACCTGACTCTACCTCCCCAGCACTGGGATTATACATGTGTGCCACCACACCTGACTAGAGCAGCATTTGGTGTGAAAATCTACATGTTAATATCAGATGGTTTGATTCTGATTTCCTTAAACTTCAAAACTGTAGAGTATCTTGAATTTCAATGAGGCCTTTCACTGTGTCTCCACAGAAAGTGTCCCAAAATACCCTAGAATTGAAATCTGAGCTTAAATACAGATTCCAACTTCCACAAAACACCTAAGAACAACACTGACTACATACTTCTGTTTTTTTATGTCTAGGACTCCAGGTATCACAGTGCCTTGTTCAGAGAATGGGGTCCAAACTGAGGCACAGGCAGCACAGCCCACAGCTTCCCAGAGTCCTTGAGCCCTCTATGACTACTGGCAATAACGATGGCCATGGTTGCTTTTGCTTTAATGAAACTGTAAATTCTTGGGTCATAAAGAACAGATCTACAAACAGTGCCTTCACCTCCCAAGTGCTAGGATGGCAGTGTGTGCTACCATACCCAGCCTCTTTTCTGCATTTACAACTATATTTCATGTTCACTGATGCCATTAAACAGGAGGCCCTCTATACAAAGCTTGTACACCACCCCAAATGAAATTCAGTATATTCCTCAAATTTTACTTAAACAGATACTAAGGAACTAATCTTAAAATTCTATTTTTGATAAATGAGGCATGGTGACAGATACGTATAATCCTAGCAGTAGGGGAAAGAAAGATCAGATCAGGTGTTCAAAACCAGCTTGAGCTACATAGTGAGTTTGAAGACAGCCTGGGCTATATGAGACCTTGTTTCAAAAACCAAGAAGTAATAAAATAAAATTTTGTTTGCAGAACCATGCCCAACTTCTACCTGCTTCTTAGCTCAGTGGTTCACTAACCCTTGAATGGTAACAGCAAGAGAGATATCATCTGAGAAACTGATAGGACTAAACCTCAGACCCAGGGCTGGTGAGATGAGTCAGTGTGAAAATACAATGCAAGCAGGAAGACCTGAGCTCAAATTCCCAGTACCTACATACAAACCAGGTGTGGCAGCTCATGCCAGTACTGGAGGATAGAGAAGAAGATCCCTGAGCTTGCTAGCTAGCCAGTCTAGCCAAACTGCTAAGTTCTGGGTTCAAGGAGAGACCCTGTCTCAAAAAATAAGGTGAAGAGCTATGTAGGAAGATACCCCATATCAATGTCAACCTCTGGCCACTGCGCACATACGTGTACACACACACACACACACACACACACACACACACACACACACACACGTACAGACTACACACATACCAAAAAGCAAACAAAAATCAAGTAAAATAAAACCTCAGACTCCATCATATACCTATAAATCAGAAATTATGGGAGAGGACAGCAATGGGCGATTTGGGGGCCAGGTGGAAGTTGGAGACCCACTGTCAACAGCTGGGCATGCTGCAGCTGAGAAACCTTTTGCTTATACAACTATCTGGCTTTTTGTTGCTGCTCTTTAAAAACTTGCTATAGGATGATGTCAGCCATTCCTCTCTATTTTTAATTCCTCAGGATGAGGCTGAGGATGATTCACTCAGCACCTTATGTGATCATTTAAATAGTAAGGAGTCTTCTCTCACACCCCTAATGGAAGGTGACTGCTGCCTGTTATCCCTAATGTAATTACAGGAACACTTCAGCAGCAAAAGTGTGTCCTCTGTCACCCTCAGTAAAAGCTGTAACAGAGACTTATAATTATAACTCTTCATTCTTTTTCATAATACGATCGATCATCACACTGTATTCTTTGAAACTAATCTCACCACATGCCATAACAAGGAAACAGGGAGTGTGAGATCAAATCTAGTTTACTGTAAATAAAGATCAAAACTGCATGTCTTCAGGCAAACCTTCTGCAAATGACAAGCCACTAGCAACAATAGTGTGGCTCTCTCATTTGTCTATAAGAAATATACATGAAGGAAGAAAGTCTGGTTGATTTAATGTTTTCTAGGAGTCCTATGGTGACCTCATGATAATGAATAGTCTACTTACCAGACACCAACCAGCATGAAACTTGACTAATTATCAAAAAGGAGAGCACACAGGGAAATGTCCTAAATAACAAATAAAACATTTACTATATCTTTAATCTGTTGGGGTGTGCATTAATTCAGAGAAGGGGATTTCACACCTGCTGTGAGGTTGCCAATGAGCTGTGAATACCAACATGCTATTAATTTCCCTTTGCTTTCTTGATTAATTTCACACTTATGCTGCATAAGAAAGGCAAGATTAATGATGTCTGGGAGACAAGGCTTAGTTCTTGTAAGATGCTAAATCAACCTCAAGTGTTGAAGTAAATAGAGAACTCAGATAAGGAAATAATAAAGGACTCGACTCTTAGGTGTCCAGAGTGCCATGTAAATATTAATGTCCCAAAACCCAGAGAGCTTACGTTGTAAACTCCGGGTTAATGCCCTTCCCATAGGAGAGGAGAAGGGAAACTGGAATTCAGGACTGCACTATTCACCAATTACCGTATTCCCTTCATGAAATCTAGAGGCGTGGCTGATTTATTAGATGATTCTATAGTTCTCTACTTCCCCAGGTCCACTCTGCATAGCAGTCGGCCTCATCATACCCTCTCCTTCTCTTAAGTCTCCAGTGATCACTTCACAGCTCAATACATGGGAAGAGATGGTCAACTGCATCGCAGTATGAAGACAAGGAGAATTCAGTGCCTGCAGAGCATATAGTAGCCCTGAGTTCCATCCTCAGCACCATATAAATAAGCAAGTCTATAATCCCAGCACTTGAGATGTGCAGGCAGGAGGTACAGGCAAGTTGAAGGTCATCCTGAGCTATACTGAGGCCAGCCTGAGCTACATGAGATCCTGCAGAAAAAAGAGGGGAATGGAGGGAGGGAGAAGAAGGAAAAGAAGAGGGGAGGGAAAGAGAAGGGAAAGGGACAGGTAGGCAAAGCAGAGAGCGGAAGAGTCGGGTCTCACTGTGCGGTTTTAGGTAATTTTGTGTACACATGCTAATTTACATATGATAATAAGCTATATACCCAGAACCAATTTTGTGCCAAGACCTTAGACACTTAGTATGAGTTATTCAACATAATACCTCTTTAAGGTGCCTGTATTTCCATCATAAAGAAGAGGAAAGTGACACTGGGAGAGCTAAGTATCTGGCTAGATGACCCCCTCCCTGGTTTTGTTTAAACTGCTATCTTCAATTTTATTGCTCAAAATCATTCTCATGATTCATTCATTTCATTCATTACAAAGACCCAGACCTACACTGGGAAAAAAAAAAAAAAAAAAAAAAGAGTCCCCAGCATTGACTGCCTGAGGCCAGGTCCCAAGGGCAGGTGGGGCAGCAGGTACTAGGTATGTCACTCATTAACAAGGCTGGTAGTACATGACACTATAAATGATCCCCACCTTCACCTGGATCTGTGTACCCCCAACCATGCAGCATTCACTCAGAACCACACTGCCTCCCTAGGAATGTAGCTCATAGAACATTCATAGTAGCCTAGATGCTGCATCAGAAGACCTGAGAGCTACTGGCTATATCATCCTGTCAAAAGTTTTCCTTTCCCAGCTTCAGCATCTAAAGAGTTCAAAGTCCATGCAAGACTAATGAGTGCCATATAGGCTGGCTTTTCCACCATCATGGAACATTCCAATGGATAAAGCTAGCCCAGAGATGCTTAGGACTACATCAAATCAGCTTTCATCTTCAATAAATACAGTGAAAGAAGGATTTGGGAGACAGAATTCTGCATCGCACTTGCCTTACAAGCACAAGCACCTGAGTCCAATCCCTAGAATGCAAACCAAACACCTGGCTGTGGTGGGTGTGCCTGTAATCCCAGTGCTGCAGAGGTAGAGACAGGAAGTTCCCAGGGGCAAGCTCCAGGCCGGAGAGATACCTCGTCTCAGAAAAAAAAAAAAGCAATGTGTAAGCAAGCAGTCCTCCCAGAGCCCATGAAAACCAAGTAGTCCAGGATAAATGTCTGCCACCTCCCCGCTTTCTACCTAATCATTCATTCACCTCACTGAGTTTCCTGCCTCTCTCCTCCACATTGCCTCCCTTTGCTCAAGAACCACAGGCAACCAAAGTACTAGCCAGGAACCAGTACAACCCTGCCTTCCCCATCTTCTTCCTTGTAGCTTGCCCCAGCTTTCTAAATGGCTAATTTCCCCCACTCCCTCCCAATGCATTCCTGAACCTACGCAGGTGACCCCTCAGGAGCAGCCCCATATCATACTTTTCCACCTTAATTAAAAGTCTTAACCATCACAGGGCCAGATGCTGGCCTGAGATCTTTCTGATTCAAGGAGGACAGCATTGCTCAAGTCAGTAGTTCCACCACAGAGCCCTCCCTATCGTTTCTGCACTATCTTCCTAGGCCCAACCCACTCCCCACCCTGTATCTTGCCTAACTCAACATCTCTGGGATGTGCCCAAGCCAGGTATGGCCACTCCCCTAACTGAACCACCAGCTCTCCATGAAGACATCTTCTACTTCTCTATCGCTGGCACAGAATCTTATGCAAAATTAACACCAGGTATTTAACAACCCAGGGAATCTACAGTCTCTTTCATAATTTTATGCCTATTATTCTGACAGTGGACACTTGGACTATTTTGCTAATTCCATTTCCATGCACAGTTTACAAGACACTTAACATCTCCAAAGCTTAGCTTTGTCTTCTGTAAGATAGTGGTAATATCAGTACCTGTTCCACAGGGTGGATGGAGATGGGAGCAGACACTGGCAACAGCACTCACCAAGTGCTGCATGTATAACAGGAATTTATTAAGCTTGCCTTCATCCCCCTCCTCCTTTTTCTATTAGTAAGCCCCTGTTCTAGCTTTATTTCTGTTGCTGTAATAAAATACAGCAAGCGACTTAGGAGAGAAAGGGATGTTTGGGCTTACAGCTCCAGTCCACAAGGCAGGGAAGTCACAATGGCAGGAAGGTGAAGCAGCTGGTCACATCCGTAGTCAAGAGCAGAGAGAAAAGAATGCATGTATGCTGAGCACTCAGCCTGTTTTCTGTCTCTTACATAATCAAGGACCCCCAACCAGAGAATGGGCTTTCCCACATCAATTAACTCAATCAAAACAATTCCCCAACAGATGTGCCCAAAGGCCAATCTGATCTAGACTTATCTCAGATTGAGACTTTCTTCCCAGGTGATTCTAGGTTGTGTCAAGTTGACAACATTAACCATCAGAGCACCTAAAAGGGATAATAAAGCTTAGCAATGCCATGCGCTAGGAACCAGAGTTTAAATCTCAATACTTCGTATTTTGGTTGTGGGACCCTGGGGGAAATTACTCAACAGTACAGTTCTGTTTCCTAACGGCAACACAGTCTGAAAAATGAGCTGCTATCAGGCTCTCATCCCAGCTTGAACTGAGATGGCGATAATATCACGAGGCAATATTATCTTGTGGGACAGTGTATTGCGTGTGTGTATGATGCATCTTCAACTGTAAAAGGGAAATCAGCCTCAAACAGGTCTGGGGAGATCGTTCAGTAGGGAAGGCACTTGCCACATATTCATAAGGACCTGAGTTCAGATTCCCAGAACCCACATAACACTGGATGAGATAGCACATGTCTATAATCCCAGTGTTCCCAAGGAAAGATGAAGGCAGAGGCAGGAGGATTTCTGTGAGATGGAGGCCAGTCTGATCTACACAGTGAGTTCCAGAGGCTACAAGGAGACGTCTAACAGGGTGGAAGGCTAATCCCCGAGGCTGTCCTCTGACCTCCACGTAAATGTCATGGCACACACGCACACTTGCACTCATACACCTGAACATGCATATATGACCTAAACATGATACCTATAAACTCAACAATTTTAAATAAAGAAATACAACCTTCCATATAGAGCTGGTAACTCAGTGAGCATCCATTTTCAGTGAGTTGAAACCCTAACAGGACCTACTGGACCAACACAGCGCACAACCCTGACACCTCATTCCATTCACATTCTTGATTTTTATTTTGCAACACGATCTCACTATATTACCCAGACTGGCTTTGAACTTCTAAGTGTAAGTGATTCTCTTCCCTCAGCCTCTCAAAGAGCTGGGGGGTAAGAAAGGGGGTACCAATACCTCTAATCATCAAGGCAAGGCCCTGGTGATTTCAGCTGACAACCTCATCAGCTGTCAGCAAAATGTCCTGAGACAGCGAATTCCAGAAAACAATCCAGATTTCAAAAGACTTCTTAATTTTTATTTACCTGTGTGTTGAATGCCATGTGTGTGCAGTGCCCATGGAGGCCAGAAGAGGGTATCAGATCCCTTGAAGCTGGAGTTTCAAATGGTTGTGAGTCACCCGATGTGGGAACTAGAAATTGATCTCAGGTCCTCTGCCAGAACAGCAAATGCTCATGACCTTAGAAGCCACCTCTCAAACCCAAATATTTTTCATTACCAGTAATCGAACCCAGGACCTCATGCATGGAGTCAAGTGCTCTGTTGTTGAGCTCTCTCCTCCTCCTCCTCCTCCTCCTCCTCCTCCTCTTTTTTCTCTCTCTCCCTCCCTCCCTCCCTCCCTCCCTCCCTCCCTCCCCCCCTTCTCAAACTTAAAAGAATAGACTGGTCCTTATTGCAATCATTTCATCAGCCTCCAAATAGTCATATCACATATATATTTTTATTTTTATGTGTATGAGTGTATTGCCTGCCTACATGTAAGTGCACCTGTGTGGTGCAATGCCTACAGAGGTCAAAAGAAGGCGTTGCATCCTTTGGAACTGGAGTTTCATACAGTTGTTAGCCACTGTGTGGGTGCTAGGAACTGAACCCAGGTCCTTTGCAAGAGCAGCTAGTGCTCTTAACTGCTGAACCATCTCTCCAGGCCCCCATATCACTCATATTTTACATATAATATCAAAGAATTAGTTCCTGAAAAATACACTGGTATTATCTTCTATTTTTTTTCTTTTTGATATATGATTAAAACTGTTTAGAAAAGAAAAAAAGCCCAAAGAGTTAAGCAAGAGATTAAAAATAGTGATTTGAAATGGCTATTTGTAAAGGTTAATCTGGATTGTCAACTTGAAGGGTCTTAGAATCACTATAGAAACACATTTCTGGGCCTGTCTATAAGGACGCTTCCAAAGAGGTTTAACTGAAGAGGGAAGAATCACCTAAGATGGGGCAGCACCATCCCATGGGCTGAATCCTGAACTGAGTAAAATGGTAAGCTGAGCACTAGCATTCATCTCCCTCTGCTTTCTGACTGTGGATACAATGTAGCCAGCTGCCTCTGACTCCTCCCACCATGCCCAAAGAACTACCATGTATCCTCAAACTGTGAGCCAAGATAAACCCTTCCTTCCTAAAGTGGCTTTTGTCAGGTATTTTTGTCACAGCAATGAAAAAGTAACTAAAAATATATTGAAATAAATTAATGAAAAGTGATAAGCCCATGAAAGGCATCCCTAATCACATTATTTTTTTTTCTCTTTCTAGACAGGTTCTCATGTAGACCAGGATGGCCTCAAACTCACCATGTAATTGAGGATGGCCTTGCACTTCTGTTCCCCCTGTCTCTAACTCCCAAGTACTGGGATTACAGTTATATGCTGCCACGCCTAGTTTATACAGTACTGGGGATGGACCCTAAGACTTGATGTATGCTACATAAGCACTCCACCAACTGAGCTACAGGCCCAGCCTTCAGATCACACTCTCACTGGGGAGAAAAATAAACTATTAGACCAATCTTCAAGTTTCTGGTCCTGGGACCAAAGTCTTAGCCTTCTCTCAGAGTGAGCCTGGAGAGTAGAATCCCTGACTCAGATCCTTTGGGGCTGAAGGGCCAAAAGCCAGCATTCAGTGTCAAATGAGCTACCAGGTAACCAGGTTCCCACCAGAAAAATGCATCCTCTAGATTATGGACAGATTACATAAAACTAGAAAATGACCTCACTTCCTTCCTGTTACTCCCAAATCCAGTCCTGCCCCCAGAACACAACAGCCCAGGCAATGTGCTCAGCAGGCAATGGCTGGGCACAGAGGCCCTTACCCTAGCCAGCTCCATCGACTGATGCCCAGTCATTCCCTCCACAAGCTGAGGGAGGCTTGCTGGAATCCAGGGTGGGAGAGTCTGCCTTTCACAAGGGTCTAGAAACTGCAAAGAACCATAACCCCACTGAAGGCCCCAAGTGCTCCACACAGCATGCGCCCTGCCTCCAAGCTCCCCCTGCCTCCAGCTCCTCTATCTGCAGCTGGCCTCTTTCTTTCCTTCCTTGCCCAAGTCCATCTGAGGACTTGCACATAGTCTTGGCTGAAACTATGAAGTCTAAGAATCCTGAATTTCACTATAATTATCAGGTCATGTGGCTAAACAGAACAGAATAGCAGCCTGCATGGCTCCGGATGGGGAAGACGCTTCTGAAGTCCCAGCATGTTTACCAGGGCCCCTTCCAGGAACTACAGTCATTAAGTACTTGCAGAGGAAGAAACTGAAACAAATCATCAAAGGAACTAGCACAAAGTCACTGCAGTGTCTGCTCCACCCAGCCTCTCTGCCATTTGTCCTGTGCTCACCGTTCTGCGACTAAGAACCTCCCAGAAAGGCACAAACTATTATCAAGTGCTGGGAAAGCTAGGGAGGACAAGTTACATCCAGGAGGTTTGTCTTCTAGGTGATTCTAGATCATATCAAGGTAATAATCAACATTAACCAGCACCAGGGGATAGGATAGGAGGGATGACATAGAACAGGACTTAAGTGTAAACCCTATCACTATGGACCTCAACTCTCAGAGCAGAAGGCCTTTCCCTCCCAAGAAGCATAAACAGTTAACACACCACTCAGTGAAGGCTTCCAGAGAAATACAGCCAGCTGCTGTAAGCAAAGGGTCCTCTAGTGGCCTTTAAGAGGCTGAGTGAATGACTTAATCACCCAGCAGGGTCTAGCAGGCAATATGGAAAACTCCTAGGAGACAGACAGCAGTGAATGGAAAGCATTATCATTTATAAAAGGATTAATAACAAGCCAGCTGGATTGCTCAGGGGTTAAGAGAGCTTACTGCAAGCAGAAGAACTGCATTCAGTTCCCAGCATCCCATATGGCAATTCACAACCGTCTGTAACTCCAGTTCCAGGGGATCCAGTATCATCTTCTGGCTTCCTTAGCCATCTGCATGACTAAGGTACACTTAAACTCAGGCAAATATACATAAATATGCACAAATTTAAAAATAAAATGTAGCAGGCTAGAAGGAACCACATACCACCAGATGAACTTTCCAGCTCTTCAGAGAGACCACACAGGTCCATGGATGGTCTTATTTGTGTTTAAGCAAGATATCATTCCCACCATGGGGTACCAGGAACCCTCATTTCCTATGTGTCTGTCCTGCTGAGCCCAGCCTTCTTGAATTGTGGGTCAAAACAGTCAGGAAGTGAATTCAGAAGGGGTGTGATAACTCTAATTTATCAGAGTAAAAAAAGTAAAGAAGAGAAGATAAAAAATGACCCGATAATCCCAGGACTCCAGAGGCTGAGTCAGGAGGATCTTCAGTTTGAGGCCAGGCTGAGCTATACAGCAGGATACTGTCTCAAACTTTTAAATTAAAGTCTTTTTTGCATATTTATTTATGTGTACATGTTACATACACATGCCATGGCATGCATGTGAAGGTCAGAGTCCAACTTGCAGGAGTCAGTTCTGTCCTTTCACCATGTAGGTCTCAGAATAAAACTCATCAAGCTTGGTGCCAGGTACCTTTACCCAACGAGCCATCACACTGGCCCCTAAATTTAAAAGTCTTAAGGGAATCAACAGTCCCATGTTACAGTGCTCCCAAACTTTCTTGAACCACTTGGTTTTCAATTTGATGGGATTTAGAATTATCCAGGAGACAAACCTCTGAGCATGTCTGTGAGGAAGTTCCTAAAGTAGGTTAACTGAGGTGAGAAGAGTCACCCTAAATGTGGGTGGTGCCATCCCCATGGGCTGGAGTGCTGCTAGACTTCATAAAAAGGAAAGGGAGCTGAGTGCCAGCATTAATCCCTGTTTCCTAACTGCAGATTCCATGTGACTCAGCTGTCTTCTGTTCCTGGAACAGTGTGTTCCCTAACATGATGAACTGAACCCTCAAACTGTGAGGAACCTTTCATATAGCCCAGGCTGGCCTCCTCACTATGTAGCTAAGGATGGCCTTGAAATTCTGTCTTCCTGCTTCTACCTCTGAGAGTGCTGGTATGGTATTCTTCCACTACACTTGGATTAAGGGGTGCTTGGGATGGAACCCAAAGCTTCATGCCATACTAAGCAAGTACTTTACCAACTGAGCTACAGCCCCAACCCCTAGTGTACCAGTCTTTAAAAGAATGAAATAAGGACCCAAAGTCTGCAAGTTATTCTTGAGCAAAGCCTAGAACTGAATATGCTCCCCAACTTGAGAAAATTAAAAATCACAATGACTCTTAAGTGGCAACTTAATTCATAAGTTGGTATTGAGAACTCCCTATGATGTATGTGAAAACCATATGCAGCATGCCTATAACGGTATAATATCCAGGAGCATAAGCCCACCATGGATATGTGTGACTGTGTAAATCCGTATCAACAGTGTATGTACAGAACATGCTGGCCACAGCTATTTCTAGAAAGGTAACAGAGGTATGCTCTTCTCTGCAGTTCGAATTTTTTACTATGAACATGAAACTTCATTTCTTACTTGCATCAGAAAAGGGGGGAGGGGAGCAGGCTGGTTAGTACTGACCCTCAACCTTGGCTGTATATTAAAATCCCTTGGGAGCACCTGAGTTCAGCAGAATTCTGAAGCAGCAGTCACACGCCACATTAAGGACATCTCCATCACAGAGGAATACGTCTGGGCTGAGGAGACAGCTCAGTAGATAAGGGCAATTGCTGTGCAAGCATGAGGACCCAGGCTGAAACTCTCAGCAACCACATAAAAACCCTGGCATGGCCCTGTGTACCTGTGTAGGTAACCCCAGTGCTGTAGGAGATACAGACAGGAAGATCACTACGGCTTGCTGGGTTATCAGTCTAGCTCCAGGCTCTATGAGAGACCCTGCCTCAAGGGAATAAAGTGGAAAATAATGTCATCCTCTTGCCTCCACAGGTGGAGACACATCCATGTGTATACATCATGCATACATACACATACACACATACACACAACCCAATAAGGGACACATATACAATGGTGGTCCCAAAAAGATTAAAACAGACCTAAAACACCATCCCTGTTGATTTGGGATCCACAGTAAAGTTGCAGCATAGTATATGTGAACATGCTGGTGGAACACCTGCTGTCCAGCAGCTGCACAAATACATAGCACATACAATTACACACAATTATGGGAAACAAATGATTATGTTGCTAGTTTATGTATTTACTAAATTATATATTCTTTTAGTGTATTTCTTATCTTTAAAAAATGCTATAAAACAGCATGCCTCACTCTTGGGCTGGGGAGACAACTCAGTGACGTGTTTTCCATGCAAGCACAAAGATCTGAGTCTGATCCCCAGAACCCACATTAAAAAAAAAGTCAAGGGTAGTGGCAAGTGCCAGTGATTCCAGTACTAGAGAGATGGACACAGGAGGATCCCTGAGGCTCACTGGTCATCCAGCCTAGTGGAATAGGCGACAATCCTGTCAAAAAAAAAAAAAACCCAAAAAACAAAAACAAGATGGACAGTGCCTGAGAAATGACACCCAATGTTGTCCTTTGGCCCCCACACGTATGTGTATACACATCATCGTGGACCCTCACACATGAACATGTACACACACACACACACACACAAGCATGTCCCATTCTGAAGACAGCAGCTGGGCACATCTTGTGTTTTCCATGTGTTTGGATTGCAATAAAAGACTACATGAAGTAAATGGTCTACCAGCCCAGATGAGGCCAACATCTCCTACTGTTCACACAATGACAAAATTGCCTGGCAATGCATTTCTCAGTAAGTGACATCGGACTGCAATTGGTCTGAGGTTCAGCTTACCCACTAGGCTCCTCCAACTATCTGGTGAAGCCCAAGCTGGTGCCCACAGATAATGTTTCTAAATACACAAAATAAAATAAAAGAGGGCTGCAGTGATGGCTCAGTTGGTAAAGTACTTGCTTCACAAGTACAAGGACCTGTTTTTAAACCCTCAGAGCCCATGTAAAAGATGGACATGGTAGCATACACCTGTAATCTCAGAGTCCCTAAGGTGAGATGGATGGTAGAGACAGGAGAAATCCCAGAAGTCTGAGCACACATCTGCTGTGTCATATACATACACCTCCACTCACACACAGTGAACATACAAACATACATATACATCATATACACACAAAAAAATTTTTAGGCATAAACAATCAAAGCACAGACAAGGTATACTTAATATTTTTAAACTGGGATATGGGGTTGGGGATATAACTCAGTTAGCAGAGTGCTTGCCCAGCATGCATAAAATGCTGGGTCCCATCCCCAGCACAGTATAAACCAAGTATAGTGGTGCACACCTGTAATCCCAGCATTCAGGAGAATCAGAAGTTCAAGGTTATCCTCAGCTAGTAAGTACAATCTGGGTAAGACACAGTTTAAAATACTTAAATAAAATTGTGACGTGGCAATATGTGTGCCCTTCATTAACATACAAAATCCAAAAGTGGGTCTGTTAACTACCAACTGATTTTAGTAATGAGTACAAACATTATTCGGAGACTTCTGCTATAACTGTAACGTGATTAAGATCGACTAAAGACAGTTGCCAAGGTGCTTTCAATCCACTGGGCTCTCTGGATCCATGCCTAGCTACCACATCTGCAGATTTAACCAACTACAGATATTCAGAAAAAAAAAAAAAAGCTTTTGAGGACTGGGGACATAGCTCAGACGCACAAAGCTCTGGTCTCCATCCCCAGCATGCACAAACCAGATGTGCAGAGGTAGAGGCAAGGAGGATCAGAACTTCAAGGTCATTCTTGGCTATAGAGCAAGCTTGAGGACAGCCTTTGCCAGCGGAGACCCTATTTCAGAAACATAAATATTGATTTGGTTCTGAATGTATGTTGACTTTTTTTCTTGTCATGCTTCCTAAAATACACTGTATAATAGCTATTTATATCATTTGTGTTAGATATTAATAAATAATCATAATCAAGGTAAGATGGACGTGCAGACAATATGGAAAGTTTCATAAGGGACTAAGGCAGCCCCAGAGTCAAGGCCTAAAACTAGCTAGGCTGCAAATTGAAGGTAGGAAGTTATCACCTCTAACCATGGTTGGAATTCAGTGGCCGTGAGTATAAGACTTTCCTCCTACTCAAGTGCACTTCCAGATAGTGAAGGACAGGAAAGTGGAGAAGACAATGGAGCTAAAGAACTTGTTCGTCCATCATCAATTCCACCACCAGGTAAGACCTCAGAAGAGAAGAAAGAAATCCATACCAATGACTTCAGTCCCATCACGTGCTCATTTCTGGTAGGCTATTACTTTTTATAAAAGTCATTCTGTGAAGTTCCTTCAAGACATGAAAAATGTACATTTCCTGAAAGCCACACTGCAGATTTTAATTATAGCAAATATTTCTCCAGTGCCTCTCCATGTGAAAAGATTCCTGTTTCTTCCACTAAAAAGACTTATCTGCTTCTAAACATCCATCACAGTCATGCCAATATCTTCGGGTTTAAAAGGGGACTTTTTGAAACTTTCTAAGTGTTTAATCAATAGGTTTCTTTTCATAGCATGCTGTGCTGCCTGCAGAGACTATGAATACCCTTTTCCCTTTATTCTAATTTTAAATAGCAATGTACTCTATATCACATGCCTGTTACCTTTGGGTACGGTATTAGGTTCTTGTTTTAGATTATTTTGATGTTCACACCCATTTTCCCATCATATTTCCCAGTAAATACATTAAATGATTAAGAAGCTCAAAAGCAGGCTAATGTTACAAAATCATTGTCTCAGCCAAAAGAGAAAGAATAGCAGAGAAAGGAAGGGGGGGGGGAAGAGAAGGAAGAGAGAGAGCGAAGGAAAAACAGAGGGAGGGAGGGAGGGAGGAAGAGGAGAGGAGAAGGGGAGAGAAGCCAGAAGATGCAGCCAAAATTATATTAACATTATGTGTAAATTACAGCTAGAAATTTTTAATTTTATTATTTTTTTTAAGCCTGGGTTTCCCTGAGGCCCAGATGGCCTAGAGTGCACCAAGAACACAAAGTGGGCCTTGATTTCACAGAGATTCACCTGCCTCTGCCTCCCAAGTTGCTGGGATTAAAAATGCGCATGTGCCACCATGTCTGGGTATTTTTATTATTTTATATAGGTTCTCATTGCACCCCAAGCTGGTCTTGAGGTTCTGATCTTCCTGCCTCCACCTCTCAAGAGCTGGGATTACAGGCCTCTACCACCACACCCCAGCAAAGATATTTATCTTTAAATAACGAAGACTTTTCCTGAGGCAGGGAGGAGCCACCAAACTTGCCCCAGCAGCTGCTAAGCACCGTAACTCAAAGGTCTTCTCTTCATAGCCAAGCATTTCTAATGACTCTAGATTTAAACCCATTTAGAGAATAACACTGTTTTCCTGTGAAGTAGAGAAGGTCACCATCAGAGGCAGCACGCGGGCACGAGAGAGGCACACGTCCAGACATACTGGAACAGTGACTTGTCTCATTTCTAGGACCACATACCTGACAAAAGCAACTTAAAATAAAGGTTTATTTTGGTTCACAGTGGAAGGGAACAGTCCAACTATGAGGGGGAAGTCAGTCAAGGCAGCAGGAGTTTGAGGAGTATCACCCTGTATACACAGGAAGCACAGACAGGTAAACGCTGGAGCTCAGTTCTCTTTCTCCTTTACATTCAGTCCAGGGTCCCAGCCCATGGAATAGTGCCGCTCAGATTTAGGGTGGGTCTTCCTGTCACATTTTCCAATCTATAAACTCCCTCACAGACATGCCCAGAAGCTTCCCTCCTTGGTGATTCTAGATCCTGTCAACTTGACAATCAATATAAATATCACACACAGGGATGATTCAATCCATGGGTGCCAACCTGCATGATGGTAGGGAAGCTCCCAGGGATGGCTCCTGTCAATTAAAAACAATAGATCACTTATATTCAGAAGAAATGGCCTCACTCATAATCCCTAGGAGGGTCTGAACTAAACCTGTTCAAACATTTTCATTCTAAATGGTCTCATAAGTCATTTCCTTCAACTTGATATATAAAATGGGCAAGGAGAGGGGAAATGAAAAGACTGTATTGTATGTTTGTTTATTGAAACATGATCTCCTGAAGCGCAGGCTAGCCTTTGACTCCATGTAGCCAAAGATGACCTTGAACTGCTGATCTTCCTGCCTCTACTTCCTGAAGGCTAGGATTACAGGCATGAGCCACCAAGTCTGGTTTCTGTGGTGCTGGGATGGAACCCAGGTGTTCATGTATGCTGAGCCATAGTCCCAGCCTGAGAGGTATTATTTATCCCCTGTGAAATCTGTTAGCGCCTTATTAAACCATTTGCTGGGATGGTGGAGGTACATTAATGAGTTGTTTCAGCATTAACCATCCACCAGGATATGACTAAGAATGCAGAAAACTCTCCTTAACAAAGCATAAAGACTGGGAAAAGTACTAGAAGAGACCTCAGACTCTGCAGTGTTGGCAAGGCTCTCTCTTCTCAACCCTCTTACACCAGGATGAAAATGTACAAGAGGAAACAGGGTGTGGGGAGGACACGTGAAAGAGAAGGAAGACCTGCTAGTCACTAAGTGTTGAAAATAGCAGTGACTTTCACAAATGTCATTCACACCTTGCCTCATCAGACTGCCATAGCTCCAATGTTGAAATGAAGCTAAATTAGAGAGGTTAAGCAACTTTCCCATAGGCACAAAGTAACTAACATCAGAATCAGAATTGGAGATCAGGCTGCCCTGGCTCAGGGCCACTGAGCTTGAGAGTTACTTTCAGATCACATTTCAAGACTCAGTAAGCCTGCACCCAGGTTTCTAAAGCGAGGAAGAAAAAAAAAAAAGTCCCTAGGTCATAATTTTGTGGAGGGTGGGAAGACACCAATGCATGCATAAAAAGAGAAGGGGGACAGGAAGGCCTGAGAGGAAGAAGGGAGGATGTGAAGAAAGGGAGAAAGAAAGGACGAGGAAGGGAGGAAGGAGGAGAGAGGGAAGAAGGGAAAGGAAGATGGGGGGGGGGCGGGAGAACAGACTCCAAAACCTACTGACCCTGCTGAGGGTTCAGGTTCCAGGTTCCACAAGGAGTCAGTAAAAGCGTTAGAAATCACTGAGCATCATAATCTGGAAGCTAGGCTTACAGCACAGCAGCACAGTTCCATCCCCAGAACCACAAAATAAATCAACAATAAACTGGTCTGCATACCGGATGGGGTTAGAAAGAGCCAGAGTAACCGCGATCCCTTTCCCGAAGGGACCTTCAATTGGTCAGCCAGGAGACAGTACAGAGAAGCCTGTTGTCTGTTTCAATAAACCACTGGACCTCGTCTCCCAGTGACTTCACCAGCAAGGACCCAAGGCAAAAGGGGCCTGTCCACCCTCACCCACCACCTTCAAGACCATCTGGGTCATATATCCCATCAGCCAGAAATATGAACAGGCCCACATCTCACATATATTTAAAACAAAAACATGTACTACTGCTAACTTATAAATATGAAAGTAATATTAAGACATTAACTCAGGGGGTGGAGGAAGAAATAAACTAAGTTCTCATATTTTCCTCCTGTTCCCCAAAGACTTATTATGAACACCAAATTTTGGAACTCACTGTTCTAGACCTTCAATATTGTGGTTGCTTGGAGCCCAGTGATTGATCTTTACTGTACCTGAGCCAGATGGTTGGCATGGTTCACTGTCCTGGCCTCCATTCCCAGGGTTGATTGGCTGTTCTTCACCCTTAGAGTCCTGAAACCACTGCTTCTATTTTTCCTGTGGCCCCTAGGAAGCCCTTCCTAGGTCTCTCAGCTCACGGAACCACCTGTTCCCAAAGCCTTCTTCTCTATGTGTTACAACTATGGTCAACCACAAAGTCCCACCTCTAAACAACAACTGCAATGCTATTCCGGTCTACCTTCATTTCTATACCAAGATACTTCAGCAGTACCAGATGGGTGGAGTGGAGAATAGACGAACATATAGTAACCATAGAAACACCAGTTACCAGGTTACTTCATGCCCTGGTCTTCAGCAGGTCTTCCAGCTTATTAACAACTTTGACTTTTTCTTGTCCTCAGCCAGCTCCAATTCTCTTCATCCCTAGCCAAGATTTCAGAGCCAGCACCACCCTTCCACTGCTCTCTGGGGGGTCTACCTCATCCACAGACTCAACCATTCTTTCATTCATCACATTTGCAGAGTGAATACTATGTGCCAAGAATCCTCACTCACAGTACTGGATCTCACAGCACTTCTATGCCAGTAGACAAGAAAACACCCACCCAGGGTTGGAAGATGATCAAAATAAAGCCACTTATGTAACAGTAACCAAGCCTGAGCCAGAGATGACCCACTTTGCTCCTGTCTACTCCTGCCTCCTTCAAGTTTCTTATTGAGGTAAAATTCATATATGAATTAACCTTTAAAAGTATACATTTCAGGGCTAGAGTGTAGCTGAGTATCAGAGTACTCCCCTAGCATATACAACCTTGGGTTCAAATCCTCACAGGGAAAAGAGTATGCATCAATGATGTCCACCACATTGTACAACCACCATGTCTACTCAGTCCAGAAACACTTCTACCACCTTGTAAGGGTTAATCTTCATTGTCAACCTGATTGGATTCAGGCAAACAACTCTGAGTATCTTTATGGGGGTGTTTCCAGAAAGGTCTGACTAACAACAGAAGCCCATCTCTGAATGTAGGCAGTAGCATCCCATGAGTTGGGGTCCAGCTTGGAATCAAGAGGAGAAGATTAACTAAGCACCAACATTCAATCTCTGCTCACTGCTTGTGGGTGCAAAATAACCATCTGCCTTTTATTCCTGTTGCTGTGCCTTCCCCCAAGATGGACTATACCCTCAAACGGTAAGTGAGAATAATCCCTTTCTTCCCGAAGTTGCTTCTTGTAGGTATTTAGCCACCGCAGTGAGAAAGGTGACTAATACACATCCCCAAAAGAAACTCTGGGCCCCGGTAAACTGTCCTCCTTTACCTATGCCCCCTGCTTCTGGGAACTAGGAATCTGTTTCCTGTCTCTGTGGACTCACCTGTTACAGTGTTTCCTGTCAGTGAAATCACATCCCTTCCTGACATGTCCCTCCAGGTTCTCTTTGATGTTTTCGGTCCACTGTCTGTATCTGTCTCCAAGACCCTCTGGGCTTTTTCATGTCTGTATCTTTATTTATTTTTATTTTATGTGTATGAGTTTTATGCCTGCATGTGTGTAAGTGTACCCATATTGTGCAATCCTTGCAAATTGACTTACAGGCAGCTGTTAGCTGCCATCTGGGTGCTGGGACTTGAACCTGAGTCTTCTGCAGGAACAGCCAGTACTCCTAACCACTGAGCCATCTCTCCAGTCCCTCCTGCCTATATCTTTAAAATTCCCCTCTAACTAGGCTTGCTCTAACCTTATGAGAAATTCTCTCATTCTCTAGAAAAAGCAGCACATACTTCCCTTGATCTTTCTTCTTTGTGTCAAGAACACCTACCTTCCCTCTCAGCCTCTGATTCTAAAAACAGCTCCTCCCTGTGACTCTGCTACACTACTCCTGGGTACTTACCCAAAGGACCCCAAGACAACATATCACAGAAATACTTGGATACCCATGTCTATCGCAGTACTGATCACAATAGCTAAGCTATGGAACCAACCAGGGTGTCCAAGAACAGAAGAGAACATTTTTTTTAAATGTAGTATATATACACAATGGAATTTTCAACCATAAAGAAGAACAAAGTTTGCAGGAAAAAAGATACAAATAGAGATATCATTAAGCAAGCCTCAGAAAGACAAATATAGTATGCTTTCTCTCATTTGTGGTTCCTGGATTTTATACAGATACTTTATTTATATATACATACACATGCATATATATGACATGAAAGTAGAAGCAAAACTGGCAAAAAACAATAACAAATTTTAAAGGTCTCATCTTCCCTGTGCCCTAGTCATATGATGTGTGTGACATTACATTAAGCAATTGGCAACATGGCCTCTCTGTACCTCTCTTTCCTGCCCGCATCAAGGATCAGAGCAACGCTTTCCTCACAGTGTTTTTGTGAAGAGCGAGTATACTAGGTGTATAGGATGCTCAAAAATGGTCCAGGCTCCAAACAGCTACCACAGTCAGGATTTTCTGTTCCATTAAACCCAAGGCGCTGCTTGCTCAGGCAGGCCCAGACCTCTTTGGATACTGGCCATCCCCATAGGATGTCCTCCTGGCTTGTCTGTAAGTCCAGGAATTCCTCAAAGCACTGACTCTTCCTTAAAATCTTTTCAAGGGCTATCACGCACCCTTCTGGCTCTAAGTACAACCTAATACAGGCAGAGTCTAAACCCCTATGCATCGCCTGCACTGGCTCAGCTCTGCCCCATATAGGAATACGGTGCAGATATTAGTACTGCTGAGATGCCTCTCATACAGCATGCCCCACACTAAGAGCCATTCTCCCCTGCACTCATACCCCTATATATAAGTCACGATCTCTCGTCAAGACTTCCGCAGACGCTTTATTCCTATCATCTCCCGACCTACCGACTCACCACCCCCCCCTTTTTTGGTTTCTTTGTCTTTTGATTTTTGACAGGGGCTCCTTAGTCCCAGCCTGCCTGGAAGTCACAGTGTGGACCAGGGTGGCCTTGATCTCCCAGAGATTCACCTGCCTCTGCCTCCTGAGGGGTGGGATTAAAGGTCCACCACACCTGGCATGCCACCACCTTTTTTTTTTTTTTTTTAACTCCATGGCCAAATCACTTATCAGAAATTCAAATCTGGCTCTGGAGATGTGGTTCATTTGGTAGAGTACTTGCTTAGTGCAAATGAAGTTCTGGGTTTGATCCCCAACACCAAATAAATCAGGAGTACTAATATATGCCAGTCATTTCAGTCCTTGGGAAGTACAAGCAAGAGGATCAGATGTCCAAGGTCATCTTCGGCTACATAGGGACTACAGAGCAGGTTCAAGGACACCTGGGCCACATGAGACCCAGGTGTTTTTGTTAGTAAAAAGGAAGACAGCACCTGAGGAACACCACCAAAAATTATCTTCTGGTCTACCCACCTACACACGCACATGAGTGCGCGCACACGCGCACACACACACACACACACACACACACACACAAGGGATGGGCTGGGCAGAGACACACTGCTGCTTCAGAGAGCTTAAAATCCTAACAAGGGAGACAGAATAAACATGTGACCACCACCTATCTCCCACAACACTGCAAAACGTTCCTGGCGTTGAAGTCCTGGCTGTCCCACTTGTTAGCTGAGAAACTTGAGACAAACTACTTCCCCTCTCTATGTCTCAGTTTCCTCATCACAAAACCAGAACAGCAGTACTTTCTTGCCACTCTGCTTGCTTAGGATTCCCTGGTGGATGGAGGTCAATATAAAGGTACTGAAACACTTAGCTGGCATAGCCTAACTGCTTTGGAATGGTTAGCTGAACTTCCTCTACCAGAGTTGAGAGACTGTCTATGCTGCACCCTGCCCTGGCTGTGGGTCAAATTGCTGGTTACCTTTATGCCCAGGCCTTACACAGAAGCCTCTCTGTCTAGTGATTCCTACAAGGCTGGCTCCTTGGCTTAGTATCCAATATTTTCAGAGCAGAAAGTCACAATGATGTCATATGGCCCAACTGGCCTACTAGGATGAAAAAAAAAAAAAAAGTTCACAGGCTCCTCAATGGCAGGGAACCCAGCAGGCCCCAGGTCACCTGATGTCTCACCAATGTCTTGGAACCTAACCTATACAAGCCTGGGTTACCCATGACCATAGTCTTACTGGAGCCAATCAAAGTGAGTTCCCCATGAATCTGGATGTGAAGCATTATCCTCCAGGCCAAATACTGCTATCTTCATAAGTTCATTTGTGCTTTCTTGCAAAAGATCATCATGGCTGGGCTTGTTGACTGTGGATGTTCCCTCATAGGAGGAGGAGGTGGGGAAGATCACAGGCCCCTCACCTGAGTATCCAGCCACTCCTTTCACACATTGTATGCAGTTCTGCCCTGACTGCATGTGGCCTCAGGGTCTTAGGGAAAAGCTAAAATATGTAGGTTGGGAAGGACTAGGAAAGAGGGCTCCACTTATGAAGCCATGCAAGCCATCATCCATGAGGTTGAAGACTTTTCAATCGGCTTTGGATCACCACACTCCTATCAGGAACCCCTCACTCTCTCTGTAAAGATGCCCAATGAACTCATTAGTTCCCCAGAGGGCTATTTGGTAGAATCAAAATGGTGTGTTATTGGGACCTTATGAGGAAGGAGATAAATGTCGCCTATCCCTCCAGAGGAGAAAATTCTCACAACAAAAGTCAAGCATTAGCATCCATTAAAAGTCAGAGGCCAAATGTCCAACCACATCCACAATTGTCTCCTGCTTACCTGCTGCTCTAGGGTCCCACTTGGTGTCCTTCTGCCTCTAGCACAGCAGCTAACTGACAAATGCTAATCTCACAGGGCATTTATAGACTGCGGTGTCTCCAGAACCGCTGTTCTCAAACTTCTGCTTCCATCAGTCACATCAACTGACTTAGAAGGTGACAACTACAGAACAAATTCTTCACCGGGTATTGTGCAATGCTCTTTTTTTTTTTAACTTTTATTTTTTGAAACAAGGTTTCCCAGAGCCCAGGCTTGAATTCCATATGTAACTGAGGATGTCTCTGAACTTCTGATCTTCCTGTTTCTACTCCTGAGTGCTAGAATTACATGCATGTCTCAGAAGAGTTCCACATGCTAAGGATGGAACCCAGGGCTTTCTGCATGCTAGGTGCGCACTCTGCCAACCAAGTCACATCCCAGCCTTCCTTTGCTGCTTTTTGTGGTTGGCTTTAACGTCATTTCTAAGAGTCCAGGCTGTCTGCATCTGAGCCTCTGCCAGGTGTGTTCACTGAGTTGTCTGACGCTCACAGGGGACACGAAGCTCATCATAAGCCAGAATATGGCAAGATACAGAACTCAGTGTGTGTAAAGACTGGGATTATCATCTTGACATCTCACAGAAATGATTACATGGTGCAAATGTACCTTGATATTCACAGGCACAGTACATTACCACACTATTTTTTATAAGAAACTTGACCATCTGTGGCTTTGGGGTCCTGGAACTAAAGTCCTGGGGATACTGAGGATCGGCTGCATATCATTGTATCTTAATGGGCACTGGCTGTGAGGATGTCTGCCCTGGCCAAGAGATGCTGTTTTACTTTGTTTTTCCTATAAATGCTAATCCAAATACATTTTTTTCTTAAAGACGTTTTTAGTGATATGTATGCATGTGTGTCTGTGTCTCTGAAGATACACAGGGAGATAGTTCAGACATGGGTGCAGGTGCCCATGGAAACCAGAGGATATCCCTGGAGCTCAAGTTATAAGGGGTTGTGAGCTGCCCAATGTGGATGCTGGGAGCCAAACCTAGAGTAAAAAAAAAAAAAACTGGGTGTCTTGGTGATGCACTTATAATCCCATGGCTGGGAAAGTGGAGACCAGAGATCCCTAGGGCTCTCTGGCCAGCCTGCCTAGCCTACTTGGCAATTCCCAGACAATGAGAGACTGTCTCAGAAAACAAAACAGATGGCACCTGAGGAACAATACAGAAGTTGTCCTCTGACCTCCACGAATACTTGCACACACATGTGTGTACTCATACACATAAACACACACACACACACACACACACACAAACACACATACACTCAAGACCTCTAACAGTTGCTTCTTTTGTCAAGGAGAACTGTCCCATAGCCTTAGAGAAATTTCTGACTCTACACTTAGCACAGGACTAAATCCCAGAAAATCATCTGGCTACAGATGCATTACAAATCTATTTGTATATGAGGCAGCCACAGCCAACAGCCTGTAAAGGAGAGTGGGGCTGAGGGGAGTGGTTTGAAATGGGAAACCTATACTTAACCTCCCCTTTGTACCTGATTAGTAGGGGACCACACATTCACATTTGTGGTTGCTATTCCATCATGATCATTGCTAGCATCCAATTTTATTCCCAAGTGTCCAAGTGGGCTGGGAAGATAGTTCAGTGGGTAAAGCACTTGCCACATAAGCATATGGACCATAAGCATCTGAGTTCATATTCCCGGCACCCACATAAAGCCGGATGCTGCAGTGAGCATCTGTAATCCCAGCACTCCCTGATGAGATGGGAGGAGACAGGAGAATCCCTGAAAACTTGAGGGCTAGCTAGCCTGGCATATGTGGTAGTGAACAAGAGACTGTTTCAAATAACAAGAAGGGGAGAACTGGTATGCCAGCTGGCATCTGACCTCTACAAGCATGCCTGCACTCACAAGATTTAAAAAAAAAAAAAAGTACCACTCCTTAGTCAATGTATTTGGTGAATTTCTTGGTTTCTTTAGCCAAAAATGGCTGACTGTAGAGCTCATGACAGAAACAGTCTCTCAATGAAAGGACCTTAGATATCTCACTTGAAAAGAAATAAAATTAGGGGGACTGGGGAGATAGTTCAGACAATTACTTAGCATGCAAGCATAAAGACCTGACCTCAAAACCTATGTAAAAGAAAAGAAAGCTAGACTTCATGGCATGAGCTCATAATGCCAGCGCTTGGGAGGTAGAGATAGGCAGATCCTGAGGTTCAGAGGCCAGCCAACCTAGCCTATTCAGTGAGCTCCAGGTTCAGTTAGAGACCTGATTCAAAAAAGAAGGTGCCTGAGGAACAACACCCAAAGTTGAGCTCTGGCCTCCGCATACACACACACACACACACACACACACACGTATACACATGTACATCCATACACACATACGAACACTCAAACACGAAACATCAGCTTCAGTGCCCACAAGCATATACAGGAATCTGTCAATTAATAGCTCTGAAAGCAGCAGAATCTTGCTGTTCTGACTTAATGACAAAGAGGCTTTACTGATAAATCTGCTAAATATGTCTTAAATGAGCAGTAACAAAATGATGAAAAATGGGACTTCCATAAGGGAGGCACTTATACTCAGTGAGAGATTTGATCAGTAACTAAATTCACAGGAAAATGAAAGAGCAATGTATGACTATTCAGTTCCAGTCTTCAGCATAGTATTTGTTGAAAGAACAAAAAGCTGGAGCTATGAATATAGCTTAGTAGAGTGCTTGCCTAGCATGCACAGAGTCCTGGTTTCTACACCCAGTGCCACATAAACCAGGCATGGTGGCTCAACACTGTAATCTCAGCACTCAGGAGATGGACGAAGGACCATAAGTTCTAGGTCAACCTTGACTACATAGTGAGTTCACCATGGACTACATGAGAACAGTGTGGTGACATGCATACATGCATGCATGTGCATGTGTGTGTGTGTGTGAGAGAGAGACAGAGAGACAGAGAGAGAGAGAGAAACTGTAAGATGGCTTGTTATCAAGCCTAAATGACCTGAATTTGCTCACCAGGGAACAGACTCCCATAAGCTGTCCTCTGACCCCAACATGTGCATCATGGCATACCTGCATGAATGCATCTGTATATATAAACATACACACAGTAAATGCAAAAAAATACTTTTTTTAAACAAAGGAGGAAAATCTGTTATTTCTGGAATTATTAAATATGGTTATTCAAGGCATTAGTGTTGCTCACATGTGAAGATCCCTCCTCACCATAAATTCTAAGGACTTAGACAGGAAATGCTAGACATTTTTAAGCTCTAAATATAAACCTAGAAGCTAAGAGGAAAAGATGCTCACAGCACTACAACAATGACTTCATGTCTAGAGGACAGCAAAGATCATCGAAGTAAGGTCTTCTGTGGCAAAGTCACTTTCTATCCAGAGAAACTTCTAGAAACAGAAACTGTCCTACTTTACTGTTAGAAATCCTCTTATATTGGCAGCCCAGCACTTCAGAAGTTGGACTTGTGGGTGGCAAGCCAGCAACCAAGAGGAAATACATTCCATTAGAGCTGTGTGTAGGGAACAGTTTTCCCTCCTAAGTCTTGTAGTAAAAAGAAAACGCCCTGTTCTTCACAGCTATTTATGAAACATTTCTTGGGCAGTAGGGTATTTTTTTTAATTATTTGACAATTTCATATATATACATAATGTATTTTGATTTTTATTTTAGCCCTTCAGTGGGGTATTTCTTAAAGGGGTGTGTGTGTGTGTGTGTGTGTGTGTGTGTGTGTGTGTTGTGGATTGCTAACTTTCAGACAGCTGAGGAAGAAAGTAGGGGTTTGATCTGTATACAGGGAATTTTCCTGCACAAAGTCTGTTTTTTTCTCCACTTGAAAACAGGCAGCAGAAATCACACTTCTGTTTAGGAGTCAAAAAACTGCTATGTTTTCATTTTAAATGCATTATGTATCTTACTCAGGTTGTTAAGAGTCTGGTCAGAGGACTGATCTAGAAAACTTGCCTCCTCATATGATAGAAAGGTGAGCCATGGGTTCAGCTCAACTCCTTAAGTGAGTCAAAAAGGAAACTAGCCAGGCCGAGTGGTGACATCTTTAATCCCAGCACTTCGGAGGCAGAGGCAAGCAGGTCTGTCAATTGGATAACAGCCTAATCTACATATGAGTTCCAGGCCAGCCAGGGCTAGTCAGACTCCCATCTTAAGAAAGAAAACTAGCAATTGGAGTGCATACAAACTCCACATTCTTGCCTGACAGCCTGACATTGAACTCCAGATCCTCCAAAGAGGAAGAGCTGGAATTACAGATGTGCCCCAGTGTCCTGATTAGCTTTGACTGTCAATTTGACACAGTCTAGAGTCATCTGAGAAGGGAGTCTCAGCTGAGGAACTGGCCTATGGACATGTCTGTGGTGGACCATCATCACTGCCAATTGATGTAGCCTCAAGAGCCCAGCCCACTGTGGGTGACACCACTCTCTTGACAGTTGGTCCTGAGCTGTATAAGAAAGCTAGCCAAGCAGGAGCCAGAGTGAGTCAGCAAATAGCTGTGACCATAAGGTAAAGTTAACCCTTTCCTCCCTTAAGTTGCTTTTGGCATGGTGTTGGTCACAGCAGCAGAAGGAAATCAGAACAACAAGCAAGCCTGGTTTATGCAGTGCTGAGAATCAAATCCAAAGCTTTGTACTTGCTAAGCAAGCACTCTACAAACTAAGCTCTATTCCCAGCCCCCATAGAAGGATTTAAAAATGTACAAAAATGAAATTTACAGAATTACAAAAGAAATAAATTACACTTAGTTACCAAAATACTTTTCTTCTCAGTATTTGGGCTGAAAAACAGAGCCTTACACAGGCCAAACAAGCACTCTACCAACTGAGCTATATTCCCCAGCTGAAATATTTCATCATGATCCAGTAGTGCAGGGGCTTATTAGCACATTCAGTCATGCTGTCTAGCAGTAGGTTTAACAGGACTATCAGCTCGGAGTGAGGATGAGTGCCGATATGCTCAGATAGCTGCTTACTTTAGAGTGATATGAAAATATTGGCTCTGTATTGCCGACAAAGTCACAAATAGCATCAAAATACTGCAACTTGCAAGCCAACCTTCAAAGAAGTGAAGGAATTGAGGTTGGGACTATATGATTTAGTTGGTAGAGTGCTTGGGTGCACAAAGCCCCTGGGGTCCCATCCCTGGTATGTGTGCACCAAGCATGGGAGAGCATGCCCATCACCTCAGCACTTGGGTAGTAGAGGCAAGAACATCAGAAGTTCAAGATCATCCTCAACTACATAAAGAATTCAAGGCCAGTCTGGGCTACATGAGACCCTGTCTCAAAAGGACAAAGAAAAGTGAAAGAATTGCTAAATTCCAACTAGAGGTTAGTGAACATGAAGATGCAGCATTTTTCTACATGGACCTCTGGAGACTTTGCAGAAGTTTCATGCTCATGAAGGATTAATGCTGTGTTTCAGGAACGGGGGTAGGTATCATAGGACTCAGGCCCCCTGAGAATGGGTTGATAATAGACTTTCTTATCTTTTTTCTGTTTGTTGTTGCTGTAGCTGGGATTTTTGGGGGTAGTGGGAGGTCTGTAGCCCCAATTGGTCTGAACTCCCTATATAGACCAGGCTGGGTTTGATCTCACAGAGATCCTCTTGCCTCTATTTCCCAAGTGCTGGGACTAAAGACCTGTGCCATCATGACCAGCTTGTTGGTTTTTTTGAGAAGGGCTCACATAGATGAGGCTGACCATGAATTTACTATGCAGGCTTAAAAATGCTCAAGAAGGAACCAGGGAGATGGCTCAGTGGAAAAAAGCACTAGCTGAACAGGCTTTGCAACAAGAGTTCCATCCCTAGACCCCATGTGAAAAGCAGAATGCAGGTGGTGTGTGTTTATAATCCCAGCACTCCAATGGTGAGGTGGGAAGTAGAGACAGGAGGAAGTCAAACAGGAGAATCACCCAGAAGCTCGCAGGCCAGCTAGGCTGGTGTATGCAGCATAACAAACAAGAGATTCCCTGTCTCAACAAGGTGAAAACCTCTATCCTCCACACATGTAACATGGCATGTGTGCACCTGTATATACACACATACAAATAAATATTTAAGAGATGAGAAAAAGGTCAAGCAAGTTCCCTCTAATGTCAGAGAAGCCACTGCCCCTGCAGAAAGCCCCTCAGCTCTAAGTATAAGCTCAACTATGTTGATTCCAGTCTTACCCATAAATAAGCAAGTCAGTGATCACACTCCACTGAACATTTCAGGTTCTAAAGATGTGTCCCGATGAGAAAATTCTTGAAGTCTTTTCTGCCTTAGCACACCTACTGCACAAGCTATGGGCCATAAATGGGAATGTCATCTTGGGAAAAATCTATGTGCTGGAGGAATTGGCCTTTAAGAGCCCAATTAGGTCTGAATAGAAAAAAATTCCCCCAAACCATTTCAACTGCAAAAGTTCATAATTAATGTGTCTAAATGGTACGATGCTCAGAAATACCACCCTAATTTAGAAATGTGCCAATACAGATGCCACAAATGTTCTTAAAAGAAGCCAGGATCACAGTTTCCCCGTCTTCCACTAACAGACTCCATTTCTCTCTCTCTCTCTCTCTCTCTCTCTCTCTCTCTCTCTCTCTCTCTCTCTCTCTCACACACACACACACACACAGCTCAGCTGGAATTTAATGAATAAATAATCAGCACTTGAATAGAATTTGTGCCCATTTTAATTCCAATTAGTTTCCACTAGAAAGCCTCATTTAAATTAAAAGGGGGGATCATATCAGTACTTATATAATGAATCACTTTTGGAAATATCTGAGAAGTTTCCAAGCAAGTTCATCAATTACACAGTGACGTAAAGAAAGTTTAACCGCTGGATCTAAAGTTTAAGTCGGGCTGGTGGATTGGCTCAGCAGGTCAAGGGGCTTGCAGCCAAGTCTGACCACTAGAGTTCTATACTCAGGTCCCACATGGAGGAAGAAGTGAGATGATTTCTGAGAGTTGTCCTCTGACTTCTAGTTGTACACTGTGGCACACATGTGTATGAGAGAGGGAGGAAAAAAAACAAGTTAAAAAAAAAATTGGAGTGACATTAAAAAAATTTGGTTCTCACGTCTGTCACATTTGGAGTATCAAGAGAACTTGGGGTCACCTGAATAGTGTCATGTTACAACTCACTTATGTCATGAGTTATGAAATCAACTCAGTTAGAAAACTTCCTCATTAAGGGCCTGAGAGCAACACACAAAACTTTGCAGACCAACTTATCTTGGTCAGGCTGCTCACCACCCCTACTGCTGGGTAACAGTAACCAGACAAGAACAAATGAACACAGCCATGGTGCAACAAAACTTTATTAACACCAAAAAAACCCTTTTATTAACAAAATGGGAAGCACATGAACAAATGGAAGCAATCATGTTCTAATAAAACTAACAAATTGGGCAAACACATGATTGAATGGGTATGGTGATGTTCCAATAAAACTTTATTAACAAAATAAGCAGCACATTAACAAATACAAACAGTCATTTTCCAATAAAACTTTAACAAAATGGCACCTAGTCAAAGTAAGCCAAGGCATAACCAGTTTTTGTTTGTAAGTCTATAAAATAGTCTGAGCATATCACAGGTGGTAAAGGCAAGTATTATTCATAAAACCTTTACTTGCTGTTATCAGTGTTATTCCAAGTCTGTATTTCTGACTGTAGATTTAAGTGGAAAGCTACCAAAGTAATAGATAATAAAAAGTTTGAAGGAAAGTAAGTATCTGAGAGAATTTAAAGGGTAGAAGGGAGGGCAGATAAAATAGGAATTAAGGAGTTGGGGTGGGGGCCAGGGAAGCAATTTAGTTGGTAGAGTGCTTGCCTAACATACACAAAGCCCTGGGTTCAACTCCACAGGCTCATAAAACAGCCTGGCATATGTCTGTAATTCTAGCACTCAGGAAGCAGAGGCAGAAGGAACAAGATCATCCTCAGCAACACAGCAAGTGTGAAGCTAACCTGGGATACATGAGACCCTGACTCAATAAAGTCCAGTGAGATAGCCCAGTGGGCAAAAGCACTTGCCACACCCACACATTGAATATATATATTTAAAAACAAATAGAAATAAAGGCGGGGAAGGAACGGAATACACAACGGAAGTTCTTAGACCTAAGTACAACCTTAAAAGAATATTAATTCACAATAAGTGTAATATCAAATGATCTCCCACCCAACAGTAACATCATTCCCTCGGCCAATTGAAAATCTAATATGCTCTGTGCATCAGTTGCTACAGAGCCAACCTCCCTGGAACTGTAGCTAATACAGTCACATGGTGTTTGTAAATGTATATAGTTCAGCTGGGTGGTTCCAGCGGCCTAGGCCAGGCTGAGCTGATTTGGCCTGGTGAAGTGCACAGGCAGCTGTGAACAGCAGAAGGCTTGCTGGTCTAGAATGAAACCAGGAGGGGGAACCTGGCTCACCTCACTTGGCTAGCCGGGGCATGTTTCCCACAGCTGCACCAAGGCTCTGAGACAGCAAACCCAGCTGCAGAAAAAAAAAAAAAAAAAAAAAGGAACCAGAAACACACAGGTGCTCTTACAAACTTGTTTCTACACGGTGTTTGATAGCATCCCATTGTCCACAGAAAGCCATACAGCAGCAACAAGGCAAAGCATGGGCGAGACAAGAGGGCCACTAACTCAGAGCCACCAGTCCTATCCCATTACTACAGACAATGTTTATTGTCTGTCACAACCTTGGAAAAAGCAGAGATTTTATGGGATTTTAAGTCTATGACTAGTTGTCTTCCCTCCCCTCCCCCCTCCATGCAAGGAAGAAAAGCAAAGCGACTAAGAACAAGCCCTCCCTGCCTTGGCTTTGCACTTCTGTGTGACTGAGCTTCAGTTCTCTCAGTGTAACATCAGTGCTCCCAACAACCACATAACAGGAACATGTGCGAGATTTTACTTAGTTCAATGTCTGGCCTTAGAGTTTAAATCTTATTTAGATGCTAATGTGTTCTGGTGAAAAGCTGGTGTGAAATCTTTTAAAACACAGGAACTGGCCAGTGCTACAGGTCAGGGGGTAAAGGCGCTTGCTGCCAAAACTGATGACCTTAAGTTCCATCCTCAGAACCTACATATAAAAGAAGCTGGGTAATGTAGTGCTTGTCTGTAATCCCAGCGCTCTTAGATCAGGAAAGGAAGAAGAGACAGGAGAACTGCTGGGGAATTCACAGGGCACCTAGCATGAATCAGGGCAGAAACAGTAAGGAAGCCCCTGCTGTGGGCTCTGGATAGTCAGCCTCTAACCTCCACATGCATGCTGTGGCACTCACACACAAATCACACACACACATATACACATACAAACCACAATAAATTATACATAGTAGCTATAATATAATATATAAATAAAAATATGTAAATACATATTTATATAAAGACAGGAACAAGGAAACAAGTAAATTTCCTGTGACAGCAAAATAAAGAATAGTTCTTTCATAGAGTAGGGAAACTATTCCTTCCAAAGAATTCTGAAGACTGAAGACTGTGGCCATCAGAAAAATGGCCCTCAAGATTCTGGGAGCCTAGTCCCTGGACCCTGTGGCTGTGCAGGGCAGATTTGATAACATTAAGGAACTCGAGATGAAGATACTGGATTATCCCAGGTGGTCCAACCTAGTCCATGGGTCATAGAAACAGGGAACGATTCCCAGCTCTGTTCAGAAAACCAGCATAGCTGTAAAGGGCAGGAGCCGGTTCTCTGTGGCTAGGACTGAAGGTCAAGACACAAGTCTCAGGATGCAGGCAGCTGCTAGATGCTAGAAAAGACAAGGGCATGGATTCTGTCCTGAGCTGCCCCCAAAATGGATACCTTGATCTTAGCAGTGAAACTCCCACATTAGAACTGAGAGCATCACTTTAAGCTACCAGGTTTATGGTTGTTACAGTAGCAACAGAAGGAGAAAAGACAGTGACCTTGTAATATTCACTAAAGGCTGAAAACGAGAAAACAGAAAAGTCTTGAAGTTACTGGACTGGAAAGAAGAATTTCTGGATCTTGGAGAAGACTAACTGGTCATGGCGTCAAAAAATGGAAAACTGGGCGGTAACTGGCTCAGTCGGCAATCTGTTTGCTGTGCAAGCACGGAGGCCTGACTTCCGCTCCTAAGATTCCAGGTAAAAAAATGAAAGGCATGGCGGTACACCCTGTAATCCCAGTGCTGGGGAGGCCAAGACTACAGGATCCCTAGCACTCCCCGGGCAGCCAGCCTAGTGGAAAGTGAGTTCCAGGTTCCTCATCTCAAAAAAAAACAAGGCAGATGATAGAAGGATGCTTGACTATGATCTGTGGCCTCTACACATAAGAGCACACGTGTGTGTGCACCTCTACACACATATAACACACAGAAAATACAAAAGTGTACTGGATTCTGGTTAAAGGCATAGTTGATAGAAATATAAACTGACTACCATGGAAAAGCTTTACTGTGTTGGATAGGAAACTATAAAACAATACTCAGCATTACCAAGTACTCTCTTCCTGATCTCTCCAACAAGCTGGGGACTGCCACCTCCAGAGAAGCACCCCAGAGACTGCATTTAACTGACAGCAACCCCACACCTGCCCTCAGTTCCTTACCACCACCACTTTTTCAGATATGATCCCTTGGTGGGGTATGGATGCGCGCACACACACACACAGACCCATACACATGCAGACACACACAGACATGTATTAACAGACACAAAGAGAGACACATACAATGGACACACACATAGAGATAGACATACAGAGATACACATTCATGTCCCAATGTGTGTTGATTTTCATGAGCCTGGGAATTATATTTGCTATAAAATGTCTAAGGAAGTCTCAAATGAGGGGCTTTTTAAAGTCTAGGAAAGTCAAGTATACTTTCTGAGTATACTTTTTCTACTCTGGCCTTTACTTAATGTGTGCAAACATCTGTCATCTCATCACTTGGGAGGAAGAGGCAGCAGGACTTCTAACAAGTTTCAGGCCACCCTGAGTTACATAATGAGTTCTAGGTTAGCCAGGGCTATGTAAGGTGACTCTGTTTCTTAAAGAAACTAAGTAAGGGCTAAAAGTGTAGCTCAGTCAGTAGAATGTTTGCCTAACAAACACAAAGGCCTGTGTTCGATCCCTAGTACTGCATAAACCAAGCATGATGTCATATACTGCAACCCCAGTATTTGAGAGGTAGAGACAGAAGACCAGAAATTCAAGGTCATCCTTGGCTACGTAGTGAGTTCAAGTTTAGCATGGGCTATATGAGACCCTGTCTTAAATTAAAAAAAAAAAAAAATCTAGTGTCCTAGTCTGCTACAACTGTCAAATTGACACAAAGTCATGTAGGGAGGGAGCCTCAACTGTAACCAGGTCTTTGGGGGATTGTCTTAACTGTTGACTGATTTGAGGGGACCCAGTGCATTATGGGAGGGGCCATCCCTAGGCAGGTAGGCCTGAGCTATAGAGGAGAACAAAAGAGCCAGCTACCAAGTACCTTCAGGTTCCTCACTCACTTCCCTCAGTAATGAACTGTCACCTGGAAGTGGAAGCCAAATAAACCCTTTCCTCCCCAAACTGTTTCTGGTCAGTGTTTTAAAAGAAAGCAAAGTAGAAGCCAGGGAGACATTTGCCCTTACAGAAGTTCTCAGACATTAGAACTTTAAACCTGCAGAAGATGCTGCCTTTCCTTGCTTGCTCTAAAAAGTTACAGGCAAGTGAACTGGGGAAATAGCTCAGAGGAGAGGAGCACTTGCAATGCAAGCATGAGGACCAGAGTTTGAATCCCCAGTGTTCAAGCAAAAAGTCAGATTTGGCAACTCAGGCCTACAACTTCAGCATTGTGGGGGCAAAGACAGTTCCCAAGAGCTGAGAACTTGCTGGCCAGCAAAGGATGAGATTTTGGTTCAGTGAGAGACCAGGTTTCAAGATAGCAGGCAGAGGAAGATAAGAGAAGATACCTGATGTTCTACTCTGGCCTTTACTTATGTGTGCACACTCAAGTACATGTACTACCCCCTGCACACACACACACATACACACATACACACACACACAAATTACACATGAGGGGATGAAGGAACATAGAAAAGAAAAATATTATACAAGGCATGGAAGAAAATTAGGAAACGCAGGAGACCCCAGCTAGGCTTCTCTCAGTAAGATGCAGGACAAAGAACTGGTCATTTAGAAAATTCCTCATCAGTACGAACACTAGTAAATAAAAATAATAGAAGCTGAAAATAACAGATGGTTTTTTTAAGAAGCAGCTTTATGGAGAGTGACATGTGACTACTGTACTGTTAAGCCTAGTAGTTTGTTGGGGAAGCAGGGAGGTAGGCCTGGAAACAGGATGTGGCTGGCTGGTGTTGGGAGTCCATGCCTTTCCCACCCAACAGGCTGCTGTGCCACAGAACCACAGGATTCTGTGAGCTTGGTCATCCTCTGCCTCAGATCTCAATTTCCCATGTGAAAAATAATTCCACTAGAGGAAAGAGGATTGCTAGAACTGTATGTGTGTCCTACACTTCACAGCCTCTTATTGATGAACAGAGAAACATTCAGGAGGAGAAGATGAGCCCTGAGGTGTCTGGAGGGGACAGAAGGAAAGGTGATGTGCGAGCTGTGAGGACAGTGAGGAAACTTCAAGTCAAGATCTCAGGGGGTCAGAGGAAGAGTTTGCTCTACCTCAGCTCTCTGGGGAAGGCTTTACAAACAACCTTTACTGAACTATTAAGGAGTAATTCTGGCACTTCTCTCCCATCACCCTGTGCTCCTAGAGTGGAAACCAACTGAGAGAGAGAAGGAACCCAAAGATTTACAGAGGGCTAATTAGAACACATAACCAGACTCGACTCTGTTGTTGTTTGTTTTTAAGATAGTATTGGATATGAAGATGAGAATGACCTTGAGCTTTCGGTTCTCCTGCCTGCACCTCCTGGGTGCTGAGGGTACAGGTATAACATCCCCATGCCATGTTTATGGAGTGCTAAGAATGGAACTTGGGGCTTTGCGCATGCTAGGCGATCACTAACAGATACATCCCAAGCCCCCAGACTGTCAAACTTAACAGGGGAAATAACCAAAGGAACAGCTCACTGGGATGGGGTCGGGGGGCGGGGGGCAGAGGGGAAGGCACAAATGGCTTAGGTTCTCCCAGTAGGAGAGGAAACTCAGCCACACCCACATGCTTTCCATACATGTGGATGTATGCTCACCCAGGGCTCCAGGAAGGCCCAAATGCCAAGCAGCCAGCACAATTATCTTCCTGGAACCTCTCTGTAATAACAAAGGGGGCACACATCTGTTATCAGTTGCTCTCAACTGTTCTCTGGAAATCAAGACTCAGAACTTAGGCTTAACCTGGCTTCTATCACCCACTGGTGTGACTGAAAATTCTTCCACTCAGCAACATGAACCACAAAAAAGGGGGATCCAGGGGGGTTTCCCTCAGTCCCTTCCAAACTCTCAAGTGTCTAGACTCCTCTTCAGGGTATAGGTTGTAAAGAGACTTGCTCAACACAAGATAGCCTCATGAGCCTCACTGACTACCCATATCCAGATCACATGGGCTCTGGGTTCAAAAACTCACTCTTAAAGTGAGAACTTTTTGTAACTTTGGCCAGATTTCATGACATTACAATATTACAATCTCCCTATGTATACACTGGGAACACAGGATCTGCCTCAGGGTTGCAAGAAGATTGAATGACGTGGACGAAAGAAAGCACACAGAATGCCAATTATGAAGATAAAATTTTCACCGCTGTGACTCCTCATTTCATTTGTTTTTTCTTTTCTGACACAGAGTTTCATGTAGTCCAGTTTGGCTTCAAACTTACTGTTCTAGTTTGCCTTTAATTGCTGTGACAAAACACTCTGACTAATACCAACTTGGGGAAGAAAGGGTTTATTCAGCTCACATCTCCCAGGTCACACAGTTCATCACTAAGGGAGCCCAAGGTAGGAACTCAAGGCAGGAACCTGGAGGTAGGAGATGAAGCACAGGCCATGGAGGATCGCTGCTTACTGGCCTGCTCCCTTGGCCCATGCTAGCCTTTCTTATACAATATGGAACAACCTGCCCAGGTGTGGCACAGCCCACAGTGGGGTTGGGACCAACCACACCACTCAATAATCAAGAAAATATCCCCCAGAGATGGCCACAGGCTAGTCCAATGAAGGCAATTCCCCAACTGAGGCTCCCTCAACGCAGGTATATTGACACTAAAGCTATCCAGCACACTTACTACATAACTGAGGATAGCCCTGAACTTCTGATCCTCCTACCTCTACCTCCCAAGTATTAGGATTACAAACATGTACTACCATGAATGCTTTATGTACCACAAATAGTTCATGCAGAGCTTTGGATGGAACCGAGGACTTCATGTGTTTAATAGGCATGCACTCAACCAGCTGAGCTCCAGCCCCAGCAGATGATTCCAAGCTATGCGTTCTTGATATTTCTACAAAGATAATCTCTGTGACAGTCACCCAAACAGCATACTTCCAGAGGCAGACATGGAAGAGACCTCAAATTACTACACTGTTCAGTGTGGGATATTTATTACATTTATTTACTTTGAGTGTATATGTGAATGCAGTGGAGGGCAGAGGACAACTTACAAAAAAGTCACTTCTCTCTTCCCACCCCATCTGGGTCTGAGGGATCAGTCATCAGGCCTGACAGCAGGTGCTTTTACCAGCTGAGCTATCTCACTGGTAAAAGTATTTTATACCAGGACAGCATGACCAGCTTATATGCTTGTTCTTCATGTGAAGAACTACAACACTAAGGAGCTCAGACACACACACACACACACACACACACACACACACACACACACACACATTCCTTCAAGAGATGACCACAAAATGAATCACAGAGAAACAAATAAGGCTTTTTATTTCTGCAGTGCTGAGAATCGAACCCAGAGCCTCATTCATGCCAGGCAGATGCTCTGCCAGATGTGTCCAATCTTTTGATATCACAACAATGTCATCTACAAAGTTCATGCCTGACACTCAGGCAACTGAATTACAAAAACTTATTTTCATAATGTTTTAAATAAGCTTATGCTTTTGTGTTGAACCATATTCATAGCTGTCCTGGGCTACAGACCACATAGCTTCAACACACTTGCTACCAATGAGAGCTGACTTCTCATTTCTTTAACCTTTGCTTTTTAGAAACGGGAACATCCCATGCTAGGCATCTAGCTCTGGTTGGCTTGGAACTGGCTGTATAGACCAGGGTGGCCTTGAACATATAGACCAGGGTGGCCTTGAACATAAACAATCCTCCTGCCTCTGCTTGCTGAGTGCTGGGATTACAAGCATGTGCCACCACTCTCAGCTCTCACTAGTCAGAATGTACTTGGGAGTACACCTCATGCCTGAGATCATAGCTAGCTGGGTGGAGAAAGACTCCTGAGCAGTCCTAAGCAGCCATGCCAAGCAGGCATCAACACAGGCCTGGCACTGAAAGAGACGGTGACAGTTCACAAGGACAACTGAGCTCATCAAATCCAGACACAAGAGACAGAGACAGCTCAGTGAATAAGGTGTTTGCCCTACAAGCATGAAGACCTGAGTTCAAATCCTCAGCATCTACAAAAAAAAGTCAGGCACAGGAACACATGTCTATAATCCCAACACTGGGGAGGCAGATGCAGGAGAGCCCTGGAGCTTGCTGGCTATCCAGTATAGCTGGATGTGAGAGAGAGAGATTTTCTAAAAAAATTAGGTAGAGAGCAATGAGTAAGACTCTTGACATTGACGTCTGACCTCCACACACATACACACATACACACACACACCATGTCTTACACCCCTTGCCTACCTAGATATTTGAGGCTACACAGGTCCCAAAGGAAGGCCCTGTTTCTATTCTGGAAGGTTGAGGGTTTAGACAAGAGAACTGTGGGGTTCTGAAGAAATAAAGCAATTCCTCTGAGCTCTCCCAGGCACAAGCAGCCTTCCCAGGATCAAGACAAGGAAGGATGCAGTTAACTGTAGAGTTGACAAAAAGAACAAGAAAAATAGCCCAAATGGCCAAACAGTACAAGCCCCACTCCCCCAGCTGAGTGCATGGTCACAGTACCAAGGCTCCTGGGACTTGCCTTGGCAGCTTCCCAAGAGCTATTAGCCTGCATCAGCGTACTTCAAGAGAAGGTCAGATGCATTAACTGTGAGAAGGTAATTCAGAGGAAGGGCATTTTCATCCCCAGCATCAATTCCTGCCATAGCTCATGGCAGACACTGAACAAATACTGTCAGTAGGACTGGGGAGAAGGCTCAGTGGGTAAAGTGCCTGCTCATGAGGACCTGAGCTCTGAGGCCCAGGACCCATGTAAAAAGCCAGGCACCATGGTGCACTCCTATAATTCCAGCACTGGACAGGCAGGGACAGAGAAGTGCTAGAAAACCAACTTGGCTCAATCAGACTGAATGAGAGTCCATGTCTCAAAGATATAAGGTGTGAAACAATTGAAGAAACCCAATTATCAACCTCTGGTCCTCAAGGACACACACACTTGTGCTTAAAGATACAGATACATGATGTCAAGCAGTGCAGGGGTATGACCTAAATTTCATTCCCATAATGCTAGCACGACGGAGGATCAGGAGTTCAAGGCAAGTTTAGACTACTTAGTGAGCTTCAGGCCAGCCTGAGCTAAGAAGAAAGAAGAAGAAAGAAAGAAGAAAGAAAGAAGAAAGAAAGAAGAAAGAAAGAAGAAAGAAAGAAGAAAGAAAGAAGAAAGAAAGAAGGAAGGAAGAAGGAAGGAAGAAGGAAGGAAGAAGGAAGGAAGAAGGAAGGAAGAAGGAAGGAAGAAGGAAGGAAGAAGAAAGAAGGAAGAAGGAAGAAGGAAGAAGGAAGAAGGAAGAAGGAAGAAGGAAGAAGGAAGAAGGAAGAAGGAAGAAGAGAGGAGGAGGAGGAGGAGGAAGAGGAGGAGGAGGAGGAAGAGGAGGAAGTTGTTCACAGAACTTCAAAGATTGGGGGGATTGTTACATAACTCCAGACAGAAATTTAAGAGTATAGCCATGTTCTAGCTATTCCGAGTGACTACTTCAAAGCAGTTATTAACTTTAAAGGCAACTGGTAAAACCTGCACTGACGAGTTCCAAACATTTATTTCCCAGCCCAACCTCCAACTGTCACCCACATGGTTGCTGTAGTCATCCTACGTAATATTTCCATTAGTACCTGTATTCTGGTCAAAAATGCTCATTGCTTTGTTCACTGGACAGCAGAACCTCCTTCCCTAAACTCTGACAATCACCATAGCAACTCCAAAGACAATGCTGGCAGCACAGGCTTTCCTCAGACCCATTATAATAGCATCAACACAGAGGGTCACTCTGATGAAGAGTCATTCAGCCCAGCTAGGCCAGGACAAGCAAGAAGCAAGCCAGACCTGATATTCTGTACATCTGTGAGTCCCCAGCACAGGTCTTCCTGGCGACTGCCCTTAGTGTCTTTTTGACATCTGAATCACTGCCTGTTTCCTGACAAACTGTGACTCCGTGTGATATGGACTCTGAAATGAAACATTAGGAAGAGTCTATTGGTAAAGTTCTTGCCATGTAAGTGTGAGGACCTGAGTTCCATTCTAAGAACCATGTAAAAAAAAAAATAATGCCAGGTGCTGTAATGTGTGCCTATAATCACACACCAGGGCTCACTGGCCACTTAGCCTAGCCTTCTTGGCAAGTGATAGGCCAATTAAAGACTCAATCTTAAAAAAGAAAAAGGTGGACAAGAATAACCACCCAAGATTGCCCTCTAGCTTCCACATGCATTCACACCTACACAAACAGACACACAGAGCAACTTCAGGAAGGAATCCCAAGCAGTCACCCTCCTGGGACAAGCTCCTTGGCAAGATCACAGGAGGACTCTAGCATTTTCATACTTCTAAATTGGCTGGCTGGCCACACGGCTGGTGGGTTCTTTTGAAACTAAGAAAACTGAATGAAAAGAAAGGAGATCTGAGCTCCTCTCATCTCTTGGGGTCCTTTCCGGCTTCCATCTTTTCCCTGAGAATACTGCGGATGCACATCCATATGCACATGTTCTTTATAAAAATGTATACAGATGTGTGAATATATAATGAGCACAGTCTTCACACTTCTACACAAAGCACTTAAAATGTGCACGCTGCTCAGGAGGAGATCCAAAGCCTTGAGGGTGGCTGTGCAGTGGCAGCCACTGGAGCACACAGAGGCAGATGAATTCAAAAATAAGACCAAGGTTTCTGCCACCTCTAGTTACCTCAAATCCAATTGATAGGGAACCGGGGAGATGGCTCAGTTGGCAAAGCACTTGCTTTATAGAACATACATTTTAAAAAGCCAGGCAGGGCTAGGGAGATAGCTCAGTGGGTAAAGCATTTGCTGTGCAAGCTTGCAGTCCTACTTTTGATCCTCAGGACCCACATAAAGCCACATGCTGTAGCACACATCTGTAATTCCAGTAACCCTACAGAACAACTCTTTCAGGGAGGCAGAGACAGGATCAGGGGCAGACAGCCTGGCATAAGCACTGGAGAACACAAGACACCCTGTCTCCAACAGGTGATAGGTGAGGCTAACACCTGAGTTTGTCCTCTGACCTCCAGACACGGACCACGGCACACACTGACAAATATACACACAATTTTTTTAAAACTTTAAAGAAAAAAGGCAGGCACAGTGGCCCAGGCTTGTAATCTCAGCACTGTGGAGGTGGAGCCTGGTAGATCATTGTGGCTCACTGAACTGTCTGCCTAGCCTAGCCTACTTGTCAGGTTCCAGACTAGTGAGAGATCCCGTCTTGAAAACAAAGCAAATGAAAACCACAAGGTGGAACACCTGAGCAATGACAGCCGATGTTGCCCTCTGGCCTCCACATGCATGTACACACATGTGCACCTGGATGTATATGTACACACACACACACACACACACACACACACACACACACACACAGCTGTTGGCCTTTCGGAAGGTACAAAGCACCAAGCATTGGCTGCAGACTCCTTTCTCCTACTGACCCCAGTTTCAAAAGCTCTCAAACCAGGAAGGCAGGCTGAAACCAGGACAGACAGAAAAGAAATTGCAAAACTTGGTGTCTAACAGTCAGCCGGGCTGCAGACAATAGCCAGAGACAGCAACTTCCTTCCCCTTTTCTCTGTCCCTAAAAAGGATACAGTTGCCACTCACTCCTGTCTCTTCCCGGCCCTTCATTTCCAGGCTCCCTCCGCAACAAGTTGACCAAAGGAATAGTAACTTGCAAAGAGAAGAAAATCAAAAGATCCCCTATTAAGGACAGCTCTGCTGTGATCCTAGACTCACACTTAAGCATGTCCATCTTAGCTCTGGGCAACCACAACAAAACAATTTAGAGGAACACGAGAGATTGGGAAAATTCATAGAAGATAGGTGTGAGATGATTTGACTTTCTGGGATGAGTCAACTCCCTGATCTGGCATCAGTGTTCGAAATGTGAGCCACACAAGGCCAGGGTAGGAGGTCCCTACCCCGACCCCCACCTTAACAATGAACCTCCACCCTCAACTCCCATAGCTCCGTTAATGAACTTGCTCCTCACTCAGCTCTTAGTACCTCCTAATTAGATCAGACCTTAGACTTAGGTGTGTTTACAACTGCTGCTTTCCCATCCTACGAAAAAATCCCACACAAACCTCAGTTTTTGTCTCTACCCAACTTTACAGCCCCAGAAGCTTCGGGGACCAGATACAAATAGCAAGCCGGGCCTGGCAGTCAGTGCCAATTGTAGGGCCCTAAACCTTGACGGGGGTATCTCAGCAACCCAGAAAGGATCGTCAGGTCCCTGTTCCCTTCTCGCCCCCGGGAGTTCCGGGGGCGCTTCTTTGGCGTTCCAAAAGCGGCTGGACAAAAATACAAGCGCCACCCCTTCCCTTTTCCGCGCGGTGGCTTTGTGTGTGACACCGACTGTGAGCGCGAACGTTCCCGGGCTCACACACCCCCTTCCACCCCGCTTGCTCGCCATGCTGGGTTGGTGCGTGTGACTGAGCACCCTGTGCGCCCTGAGAGCGGGTCCACCTGGCAGATGGCCTTGCCACCAGGCCTCCGGTCACCCGGCCGCAGGGAGCTGCGGAATGACATCCACGCCCCCAAGGCAAGAGGCGGGAGTGGCTCTGGAGAGCAGCGCCCTGGTGCCCCGCACAGGCTAGGCAGAGGCCCGGGCGCCAGGAAGGTTGGACAAGGCAGCACAGAGATCCCCACTGGCCGACCCCCTGCCCCCAACTTTGTGAGCTGCGGCCCGGGAGGGGACTAAGGCGGCTGGCCTGGCTACTCGGCAGGAAGTTCCCAGGACCGCACTGAGCATGCTCTGGGGGAGTGTGTGCGCGGGTGTCGGCCCTTGCATCCCGCAGCCTCTGTGATCCCGCAACCGTGGGTGCGCACAGGCTGGTCAGCAGTCGGGCTGACAGTCCCCCAAAGCGACCCAGGGTTCGAGGGGCCTTCCTGATCTCCCAGCATGAAGCTTCCAATCTCCTTATCCCTCTTCTCTAGAGCCCGGGGACCAGCTTCCTTCATCTTTCTCCAGGCTGGTCCACGGCACAACCCACTCTGCGCTCTCAAGTCCCCAAGACCTCCTGTCGGGCCCATGCCCGCATCCTGACCCCCTCCTGTTTCAACGCAGTCCCAGGGTCCAAAATGCCAATCTCACTCAGCCTTTCGCCTCCGGCCCCGCACACCCAAGTCGTCTCTGGACAGTTCCTTAAAAACCCTTAAAAAGCCTCGGAACCTGGGCAGGGTCTCCGGGGGTCCCTGTGGGAGGGGATGCCCCGGCAGGTGGGGGACACTCCAGGAGCGCCCCTTGGTTGCACTCTGGGGTCTTCCCAGATCAGATACAGTCAAGACACCCACGCAGCCCCGGGTGTCAACGCCGGGCCGAGTGCAGATTGCTCCAGATCGCCCTGCGCCCCCCATGCGACCCCCGCGAACCCTTCTACGTGCATCTCCCAGCGGGGATGGCAAGCACCCAAGCTATAGCCCCCGACCCTGCAGTAGCTCCTACCTGCTTGCAGGGCAGCAACAGCAACATCAGCACCAGTCGAGGTCACTTTCCAGTCGTCGTGCTCTGCGGGGGTTCCAGGAGCAGCTAGGTGCGGGGTCACGGCGTCTCCGGAGCCTGCGGCGCGGCTACCTGGGCTGGTTCGCACCCCTGGCCGCCGCCGCCGCGGGAGCCGCAGGGCCGCCGGGCGAGCGGGCCTTGTCAGGGACGGTCTGCAAACTACCAGCCCTGGCGGGGCCGTGCGCAGCGCGTCCACCGCCCGCCCCCAAGACGCAAGCAGAGACGTTCCTCCCGGGCCCAAACGACCGGGATAGAGTGGAGGGGAAATGTGTCCGCGATTTCCTCCAACGCTTCAGAGGTCGACCTCCCCAACTTCTCTCCGCTTCCGAGCTTGCTAGGCTTTCTCAAGCAAAAGGATTCCGGGCGGGGGACGTACTGCAAATTCCCCGCCCTCCCGGAGCCAAGCGCTCAGCCAATTCGGAACGCCCCAGCTTCTCGGGGACTATCTACAAACTATAGACCTCGTGTGAGAGGGCTGCTTCGGTCTCTATTCCGCGCAACCCAAGGGGAAACAGGCGGGTTGCTGAGAGAATAGAGGCCATAAATAATACTTTAGCGAAGATCGGGGCAGGGTGGAATTACTAATACGGACGCTGTATTTTCCACAGTGAGGTTGCCTGGGCCTCTTCGGGACAGGGGCCTTCCAGGAGTGAAGCCAGGGAGGAGATGGCAGGCTCAACTATTTAAGGGTCCTGGAAACTTTAATACCCCAAAGCTCCGTTTCTACTTTGTAGAATACAATGGTACCGGCAATAAGAATTTCTGTCTTTTGTTCAAAAACTAATTGTATTTTTGCCTGCCTTTACTTGTGCCGTGATTAAAGTCATCCAACCACCATAACCTGTGCCTTTAAAAAATATATATGGATATGGTTTTATTTCTTCTGGCGTTTTGTTTTGAAGACACGATCCCATTTGCACAGGCTGGCCTATATATGTAACTGATGACAACCTTGAACTCCTGATCTTCTTGCCTTTACCTACCCGATTATAGGCATGCACCCCACTGCTGAGTCCCTAGGATTTTGTGACCCCGAGCAAGCCATTTGTCCATCTCCATTCAGCCACTGCTGTTTCATTAGGTCATTGTGAAGATGGAATATATGTAAAGTATTTGGCAATAACTGGTACACAGTAGGCACATGATTTTTAAAATTTGAATCTCTTCTTGGCCCTGCCTCTGCATTTTATGAGCACCGACCATCTTCCTGGAAATTGTGCTGTTGTAAATTCACAAAGAAATAAAACCTGCCCCTGCCCCGAAGACATCACAATGAATGCTGACTGGCATGAAATATTAGATCCAACCCACCCAGAGAGATGGCCATCCATTTACATTGTGGAGCATAATAGATTGTTAAGTAGTTATCTGGAATGGAGGGAGGGTAGACTGGTGAATTACCTAGGCGTGTAAATGACAGGTTCAGAACCTCTCAGCAAGCTTCAGTCCTGTAACCAGTCACTACATCCCATTACAGTGTAAGGGTTTATGTTCAGGCTTTCCTAACCTTGGCTGCAGGATTCCTCCACCCCCTGCTTCATGCCCTAACTGGGGCCTTCATTCCTGGGCTAAGATCACCCCAGTCTGTTGTCTACTTCCCTCTCCAGCAGAATCACTTAAAAACTGAAAGTTACAGAACTTTTAACTTTAGAAATAATTCAGTTCATCTTCTGCGGTTTGTGAAGGTGCCCTCAGGACCACACAAGGTGGTAAGAAGAGGTCCTAGACTTCTGGGCCTTCTCAGAACAGCTGAATGGCATCTCCTGTTGGGAATGCAGACAGCTGGTCAGGCCTACCTTTAACATCCACCTAGAGAAAATAACCCCGATACTTCCAGATTCAATGAGCCTCAGGGTAGCAGTCAGAAATGATCTAGGATATATGTGGAATATATGCATGGGCAGGATGATGCCTCTACTTAAAAAAGGACCTCTCATTGAATCCCCAGAAACATTCTGAAGCACTGGATTCCTCTCACTTCCTTGGAAGAAAATGTCTCAAGAAGAATAGTGACATCTGGTGGCCAGGCCTTTCTCGGATACTGGTCATACAGATTCTAGTGATATTCTATTCAAGCATGTCTGTAGGAGAAATTAATATTGCTTCATAATTGTTTTTCCCACAGGGTAAAGGTTATAATTTACTGAGACTAGGAGATGACTTGGTCAGTAAGGTTCTTGCTGAATGAGCATAAAGACCTGTGTTCAATGCCCAGAATCTATGTAAAAAAGCCAGGCTTCTGAGCTAGAAAGATGGGTTAGTGGTTAAGAGTACTTTTTGCTCTTGCAAAGCATCCAGGGTTCAATTCCCAGCCCCTACAGAGCAGCTCACAGCCACCTACGCTCAGTTCCAGGGACTCTGATACCCTCTTCTGGCCTCCTTCTGGCCTCCTTGGGTACCAGGCCAGCACACGTTATACATACATACATACATGCAGGCAAAACACTCATATACATAAAATATAGTTTTAAAAAGCCAAGGCTTGGTGCTGTACGCTTGTTAACTCCACCTGGTGAAGCAGACACAGACAAGATCCATTGGGGGCTTGCTAGCCAGCCAACCTAACCTAACTATAAAGTTCTAGGTAAAAGAGACCGTGTCTCCAAAAACAAGGTGGGCATCTGAGAAACAGCACCCAAGTTTGACCTCTGGCCTCCCTAGGAACACAAAAACACAGAGAAAGAGAGAGATACGTAGACAGAAACGAGATGAGACAAAGACAGAGATAGACAGAGACTGATTATAATTTCCTATATCAATTGCAAAACCACACTTGAAGAGAGGAAAGTGCTCACTCTAATGGGCTATTTCATGGTTATTTGCCCTAGAGAGAGAGTTTACTGCAAGCTTAGGAAGAAACTTGAGATTTCATAGTGAAAGCCTTTGAGGCTGATAGTCAAGGCCTTACACACCAGCAAGAAGAACATCCTTTCCAGAATCTTCATCAGCTGCGAACAATGGGTACATTTAACAAACCTCTACCCACTTCTTACAGAGCAGCAGCAATAAACCAAAGCACCATTTTACCCAAGTCCGACTTAGAAAGCCCATGAGTTTATTGCGTCGACTGACAGCAAGGGTAAAGGAGAGAGGGTGACCCCAAAGCAACCACACTATTGAAAAGTCTCACTCCAGTCTATATGACAATTTCCCCGCAGCTGTACAAATGGAGGTCCCCCTTCAGTTAACCTTCCACTCTCTATATATTCTAACACCTCCCAAGACTACAGGATCACATGCAATTAGGGCTGAATTGCATATGTTCTAGTGTCCTTCTGTTGCTGTGACAAACGCCATGACCAAAAGAAACTTGAGAAGGAAAGAGTTTACTTGGCTCACACTTACCTGTTGCAGTCTATCTACCACTGAGGGAAATCAGGGAAGGAGCCTGAAGCAGGAACCTGGAAGAAACTGCAGGCTCATTCTCTGGTTCCCTCACAGACCCATTCTTATCTAGTTTTCTCAATAGCTGGGAATCACCTGGACTGGGCCCACCTACATCAATTAGCAATCAAGAGAATGCCCCACAGATGTGCCTACAGGCAATCTGATCTAGGAAATTCCTCAGTTGAGGCACCTTCTTCCCAGGTGACTCTAAGTTATAGTCAATTGACAGTAAAAACCAACCAGGGCAACACACATACATATATACATCCTGCTTGGGGGTGCAGGAAAGAGTGCCTGGAATCTTGGGTGAGAATCTAGTGGCCCTCCCCATCCCTCCTTCTATGAAGGACAGTCAACAGGTGTGATCTCAGGATCACTCACAAGGAGTTACAGCTGCTCTGATGAAGATGATGGCTGTTATACTCAGAGGATAGCGCGCTACAGCAAGGTGTCAGCTGAAAAGGATGAAGGATGTTTGGGATTCTTTCATATCATTACTGGTGGTTGTTGCCAAGTGTTTTTGAATTATATTGCTCCACATCTGCACATATATTTGTCCCAGGTGCCATATGGTAGATAATTGCTCAGTTATCAGCATAGTAAACACACCTCTGTCCACACAGTCAAGTTCATTGTTTCCCAACCTCTCTATGTGAATTATGTTTACCATCTTAACACTTCATGAGGCAGAGCTCACTATAGCCATTTCATAGACTTAGGAAAGGTAAATGACATATCACCCACAAGCACTGTTGTAAAGGGATCTGAGTCAAGCTTGATTCCAAAGTTCGCCTGACTCCAAAGCCTCTGACTCTTCTACTGTGCCATGCTGCCCACTCTGGACAACTGGAGAGAAATGAAGATCAGAGCAGAAACTCTAAAGAACTCATGAAATACTAAAGAGGATATTGAGGTAGGATACATAAACCACATGTCTGGACCTATTCAAATTACAAGCAAATGATAAGCAACAAATATCAATTTTGTTCATAAAACTTAGAAAGCTGGGTCCCATGTGGTTCACGCTTAGACTCTGCGAAACAGAAATAAAAAATTGCTTTCGCCTTGGACTTGAGCTGTCTTCCCAGCTGGAGGGGATTATCCACTATGTACTTATGGTAGAAGGCAAAACATCTGATGGTAAAGGTGACTGAGTTTTCAGGGCAGGGTTGCCAGCCAGTAGTACCTGGTAACTCATCTGCACATGTCAGTACTGCACAGTGGGATGTTGTGGTGGCAGGATGTTCCCCTCTCTAGTGCTGTGATGGGGGTTCAAGAAGTGCTCTAGATTCTTAGCAACCCACTGGACCAGACTCTATCATTTAAGTAAGTTCCTTTTCCTCTTAAATCAGTTGGAGTAAGTTTCAGTTGTTTCTAATTAAGTAGCTGGTTGATAGACATTAGAATCAAGAAGTACAAGTCCTTGGGAAACAAAAGATTTCAGGAATGGGCCATTCAGGTTGATTAAGGCCGAGAATTACTAGTAGAAAGGTTTCTGCAGGCCAGGGATGCAGCTCAATGGGCCAAAGTCTTATTCCACACATGAAGTCCTGGGTTTGATCTCCAGAACCCAAAAGAAAAACAAAATAACAAAAATTAATTAAATCCGTGGTAAGGGATGTAGCTCAATGTAAGGTTCTGGGTTCGATCCCCAGCACCTGCCCCCTCCCCAATTTCATTCATTAGATTAAATTGTAAATTGATTTCATCTAGAATAAAGCACCCAAATCAAGCTCTAGGAAGACCAAACAGAAGCTAAGGAGTATGAGAAACTTGGGAAACAAGTGGTTATGTTTTATGAAGTTAGACAACTTCAAGAAAGAATAATGGGGGCTGGAGAGATTGCTTAGCAATTAAAAACCCTGAATGCTCTTGCAGACTACCCAGGTTTCATACCCTAGCACCCACATAGCAGCTTACAGCCATTCCTAACTCCCATTCCAGGCGATCCAACATACTTTTCTGGCCTCTGCAGGCATTACATGTATAATTACAAGTGATGCACTTACATACATGTAGGCAAAACATTCATGCACATAAAATGAAATAGAAAGAAAGAAAGGAGGACAGAAGGAAGCAAGGAAAGAAGGAAGGAAGATGAATGGAGCCAGTGAGATGGTAGGTAAAGGCACTTGCTGCCAAACCTGATGACCTGAGTTCCTTCCAGGGACCCACAAGACAGAGGAAGAGAACCAACTCCTACAAGTTGTTCTCTGATCTCCATGCATGGTAGTATATTCTATCTCTCCTCTCTATTCTCCTCTTCTCTCTCTCTCTCTCTCTCTCTCTCTCTCACACACACACACACACACACACGTACTCACACACACAAATATTAAAAAACACAAGAGTAATGATCTCTAGTCCTGAATTTCAGGCCAAACTTCATATGGAACAGAAGCACTATGATCTGAAACAGAGAAAAGTAACATAACTTATTTTTAGCAACAAAACAAAACCAAGTTTGATCTTGTGTGTTGCTGTCTTACAAAGTCAACTATACTCATGGCCTAACCACACTCTTATTTCAAAACAAGGACACTAATTAGAATGGAAGAGGAAACTCATGGGAGAATAACAGGTGATTGGATGGTCTCTATGCACCCCAAACCCTACTTGGGCTTCCCTGGCCAAATCAAGGCAATAATGAACTCTGTGCACGTGTTTCTGTATGTGCAGAAGCTGGTACATGGAGTTACATATTTGTATGAGAATGCATAGGGGCCAGAGGACATCCTTGGTTATTCCTTATACTGATTCCTCAGTCATCTTCCACCTCATTTTATGACACAGTCTCTTACTGGCCTGGAACTCTCCAAGTAGGCTAGGCTGGCTGACCAGTGAGTCCTGAGGATCTGCCTGTCTTTGCATACACACAATATGGAATGTAGGTGCATACCACCACCCTGTAGGACTTTTTACATAGATACTAGAGACTGAACTCAGTCCTTATGTTTACAAGGCAGGTACTTTACCAACTGAGCCATATCCTTCGTACAATTATGATCACCATTTTTTATTTAAATTTTTTTTTGAGAATTTCAAACACAAGTACTGTATTTCCATCATTCCCACCCCTTCCCTTTCACTCTCTAGCTCCTCCGTGGCCCCCATTCCCCCTCAAATTCATGACCTCTTCTTTAGTTATGATTTCATATATACATGCATAAATGTATGCATATATGGATGGATAACTGACTGAATTCATTTAGTGTTGCTCATATGTACATGTGTTTAGTGCTGACCACTTGAGGTTGGATAACCTACCAGAAGGCTTATCCCTGGAGAAAGTTGATTTTCTCTCTCTCTCTCTGGAGCCACTCATTGCCCTACCACTGTGTCACCACCCCCCCCCGGTCTCCTTCAGAAAGGGATGCAGGAAGAGCAAGATTTTTACTCCCAGTGCTCTGGGGCTTCCTGCCTTTGAACTAAGGTCATGAAACTTGGAGTCACTGCAGCTTAATTCAACCTGAAGACAGTAACCTAAACTGAAAAGTCACCTGGAAAATATAGGTCTAGAAAGTCAGAAAGGGCCTGAGCATTTGAAGAGTCCTTCTCAGTAACAGTGTACATCTAGGTCTCTTGCTATAAACAAATCCCAACTTGCTACAAGATTATTGGTCTACTTTTCTAACACCGGTGGCCTAAAGCATTTCTAAATGCTAACGTAATCCTAGAGAAAGCACCAAAATAGCATTCCCGGCATGTGCTCAGCGTCTTTCCTCCAGCCACTAGGAGAGGAGACGTCTCAGAATAGCCCATCTTCTTATCTTCTATTTCTTGAAAACTTTGAAGAGAATCCAAATGCTTTTATATAATGTATAGCATTGCATTTTTTGAGAACCCCTGCCCTTCTGATCACTTGGATTACAGAGCTGTGGCCTAGCATCTTGTTCCACAGTCTCTAGCTCTTTCTCCTTTTTTTTTTCCTTCCCTCTGGTTTGCATCTCTATGATCAAGCTTCCCGGGTCCTCCAATAATGATGGGGTGTTAAAGTTTTAATGCAGATTTTAGTGTCTAATTCTTATGTTCATCATACAGATTTATGGGGCAACCTGATAATTCAAGCATGTATATAGATAGTGTGTAACAGTCTGAGATTGTTAACATTCCCTTCTTTAAACATTAAAAAAAATTTTTTGGCCCATTCTTTCCTGAGGATTTATGTACAGTTACCAGTTGCGGGGGCATTTTCTTCAGTGGTGTAGCCACTGATAATGTGCCCATGATACAGTAAATAACCCCTCACCAATGCTACTGTAAATAGTCCTAATGAAACTCACTGGGCCACAACAGAAGACAAGAAAGTAGGAGTTCTAGCTGGGAAGAGGAATGGATCAGTGGGAGTGGAGGGAACATGAGACAGAATGACAAGGTGAATATGATAAAAATGCATGTATGAAAATACCATATTGAAACCATTGTTATGTATAATTATGATCTGCTAATAAAAAGCATTAAAATGTTTTGGCTTTTTTCAAAGCTAGAGTCTCATATAGCTTAAAAGAGTAAGAACTAAAAGCTGCTTGTCTGTGCTTTTTTGTTGTTGTGACCAAGCAGGTAATAACTAAATGGAGAAAGCTTTATTTTGCCTCACAGTTTGGCAGGGAAGGCATGGTAGCAAGACCCTCTAGAGGCTGTGGAGGCAGGAGAATGTGTGTAGACAGCAAGGAGAGAGAGAACCGGAAGTAAGGAAGGGCTTTAAAATCTTAAACTTCATCCCAGCTACTTTCTTCAGCTAGGCCCCCACCTCCTAAAGCTACCTGTCTCCCAGAACACTACCAGCAGCAGGACACCACGTGTTCAACACGTGAGCCCAGGAGGGACATTCCACATTCAAGTCTTGGAATCTTCCTTGAAGCTAACCATTGACTGTATGAAAAATAAATGGTTGAATATGGTTGAATTCCATTGGCTTTTATAGTGGCTTACTATGCAAAATATAATTCTCTTTCTTACACAATAATTTAAGATGCAATGGAAAACTCTGAGTATCCATTCATTTGTCTGGAACACCTATAGTCATGTGAATTTAAATGCATTCACATGCATGCATGTACACACACACACACACACACAAATACACACTTACTTTATAGTATATCAAACTTAATATTTTTAGTGTTTTATAAAGAATGCTCCCAAAGAAAATGTCATCTGGGCTGAAGCAAAATTTTCCTGAGCTACAGAAGAATTTGGAAAGGCAGTGATTTAAAATAGAAGGCCCACCTTTCTTGGAATCATACCTAAAGAAGATTAAATTATGGAGGACCATGTTTGCTGAAACAGGCTTACAATGCACCTTGGCATTCTTCAAGGAAATCCTTTAGGTATTTCCCATGCATACTTCCTGAATCTGCAAAACTTGCAATTTAGAAAGGGGCTCCCTCTCGAAGTGTGTTCTTTACAACACTGCTTCAGCAGTTTCTTCACTGCTCTTCTGTTGTTATACGTGCAATAGTTGTGTCCTGGGAGCTGATGGTGTACAGTTCTTCCCAGCTGATGATCAGTGATTTGGGGTCATGAGGTTGGTGGCTATTCACACTACAGAAATTGTGTTCTAGATGTGTACATTGGCTCGTGATAGAAAGTAATTCTTTTTATGACATTGACTGATTTGTATGTGTGTGTATATGTGCCTTACATGTGTGCAAGTCAGAGGACAACATGCAGGAGTTGGTTCTCCCCTTCCACCACGTGGGTTCCAGGGATCAAATTCAGGTTGTCTGGCTTGGCAGCAAGCACCTATGCCTGCTGAGCCATCTTGCCACCACTGAAAAACTTTCTTACATTGGGTCATGTAAGAAAAATCTCTAAGTGTCCGAGTTAAACCTCAGCTCCCCACTGTAACACCAATCCATTTGTGTTAAACCTTCCTGACACTAGAAGCAAGATTTGACATGGGAGCAAAGAAAATGATGCCTAACCCAAATTACTTTAGAAACCAATATTTTTGCTGTTGTGGCTTACTTTTTCCTCTGTAGATTCTCGGGTCTTTGTGCTTCCTTTGTTCTCTTCTCAGTTTGGTGAAGAGGGGGCAATATTTCACTCTGTGCTTGGCACTAGGAATTAAAATTTCTGACAGCAACAGAAAAGGGGTATTTGGTTCGTATGACTCCAAAGGGTGGTGGGGGCTCCTGTCATCCTGTTCTCAGATGCAAAAGCCCTGCAGTTCTGAGTGAGGTGGGGAACAGAACTGGCTTTTAACATGCTGGTGGCTCTTATCTGCACCCAGCAGACACCCCAGTAGCAATTGGTAAGACCTTATGCTACAGAAGAATTCACCAGCTCAGCTGGGCTGGGAGTGGGAAGCAAGTCAAGTTGGCATTGCTGATGAAGTTTGGAATGATCTTTGAGTCAGACAGTGATCTGGCTCCTTCTGTGTGTTCCTCTTCACAAGGAGGCTAGAGTACTTCCCTTTAGATTTCTCAGTGTGTCTATATGTTCATGGTATACACACATGTTCATGAAGGTACATGTGTGTATATGCATCAATGTCTTCATCAAACACTCTCCACCTTATTTTTGAGACAAGGTCTCTCACTGAACCTGATGTTTATGATTCCTACAGACGGGCTCAGTGAATGCCAGGGACCCTCTTGTCTCTGCTTCCCCAGTGCTCCGGTCACAGGCTGCTATGCCTGGCTGTTTATATGCATCCTCGCGATTCACACTCAAGTCCTCATGTTTACACAGCAGACGCTTTATGAACTAAGCCATTTCTCCAGCCCTGGTTGTTACTTTTTTATGCTTTCTGGGGGCCACGCTTTGCTCCTGGGTGTACATAGGACAGTATCCTGTGTCCTCACAGAGAAGTAGCCTAGGGATACTAATGTGGTTGAAGGATGTATGTATGTGTGGAGTGGGACTCATTTGATATAGCATCTGTGTGGCTACTTACTTAAGCAACAGTGACTAATAGTAGTTGATGAAATCTAAGTGTGAAAGCAGAAGGTTCTGGAGCTGAGTGTGGTGGAAATCTGGCTAGGGTCACCTGTGGCATGTGGGAGGAGGGATGCTTAAGGGTGTCTGTGGCCATCCTACCCTGAATTGGCTTGATCTCATAAGCTAAGCAGGTCTGTTCAGTACAAGGATGGGAGACTAAAGGGCTCTGGAAATGGTTTGCACCTATGATTTCAGGAAGTTTCCTTCAGACCAGTGTCTACCCAGGGCCCCTTGTTTAAACTCTTCTGCTACAGGGAAAGCAAGGAACTCAAAATGGGCAGGGAGAGGCGCCAGCAGCTAAATACATCTGAGGCTTAGAATGCAGAGAAAATCGTATAGTCAGGATTAAGACTGAGAATATTTGTCAAAATGTCTGCTGTGGCTCACCAAAGTTACAAGAAATGCAGGGAAGGACACAGTTGATGAAGTACATCCTGTGCAAGACTGGGGAATGGAGACAGATCCCTGGAGCTCATTGGCCAGCCTGCTTTCCAAATCAATGAGCTCCAGTTTCAGTGAGAGACCTATGTCAAAAAATAAGGGAGAGGGAAATTGAGGAGAACAGATGACATCAGCCTCTGGCTTCTACATTCATATGCACACATGTACACTCACCCATATGAACACATCTATACACACCTACCACACACACACATATATGTATATATATGTAGAGAGAGAGAGAGAAAGAGAGAGAGAGAGAAGAGAAGAGAGAAGAGAAGAGAAAGGAGAGCAGGAGAGAGGAGAGAAAAAGTGGAGAGAGAAGGGGAGGTTTGGTTAAGTCTGCTTGCCAGGCATAGTTCTGAGCACTTTACTCATATTAAATCACAAAGCTCCCTAGAAATAGATAACATTGGCATTACCTAACATTAGAAGGAAACTGAGATTAAGTAAGTTGCTCAAGATGACAGAACTGCAGCCAGTGACATGGCTCAGTGGATAAAAAACACTTGCTGCATAGCCTGACAACCTGTGTTCAATCCCAAACATGCACAAAAAAGTTCACATCTGCAGTCCCAGCACTCCTAAAACAACATAGGAGATGGGTCAGGACAGCTATCCTGGAGTACAGAGCAGAAGGAACAGCAAGAGAGACACTTCTTATACAGGATAGAAGGAGAGAACTGATTCCTAAGGGTTCTCCTCCGATCTCCACATGCTGACCGTGGCATGCATGCATGCTGCTCTCATACACAATACATAAGTAATAATGATAAATAAAATCTAAATTTAAGAAAAGATAGCAGAGGCTATAAGTGACTAAGTCTGGACCCAAATCCAGTGAGTTTGACCCCACGGCTCAGTCTCCTGCCAAGATTAGCATCCAGCTCTAAACCCCTAAGCAACCCCGTCTCCCTGAACACTGGGCTATCAATAAGGAGAGAGGTCCAGGAAGCCCTCCTCGTTTTCTCCTAGCTGTCTCTGTATGTCACCTTTCCTTGGCCCATATTACCCCACTGACAATCTCCCCACATTGACAAAGTTTTTGAGCACAGTGGCATTCATGGACATCTACACAAGCAATTCCCTTTTAGTAGCCCAGTGTTGGGTAGAATGCCACTGATGTGTTCGAAGTTAAGAGTTTAAAGATCACATCACTTTTAAACTTTATTTCATGACTTAAATATAGTATTTTTTCTTAGAATGCATCCTACAACAGTCTACAAGTAATCATTGTGTATGGCGCCAAAGTCAAGTCCCTAAAATCACAATGCAAACCAAAGCTTCCACTTACTTGGTTGGTGGATCCTTAAGCTTCCTTTGAAAGAACTGCAGGAAAAGAGCAATAGATTAAGAAATCCTCCTATATCTGTTATCTCAAATTCTATCTTTTGTTTTTATGCAAAGTCCCACTGTGTTCTAGAAAATAGGTAACATCCCCTGTACGTGAGACTGGACTCTACTCTTCTGATGAGTTCCTTGTTTCCTAGATGTTCTAAAACTCTGGGTCCTCTTTCTTTTTCCTTACCTCACTAATGTATTCTGTCCCTATAGCAATAGCTTGAGTACAGTTACCCTCTAAATTGTTCCCCCAGCGTGTTTTAAAATTAATTATTTAAAATTTTAATTTATGGGTGTGTGTGTGTGCCTGTGTGAGATTATGTATGTCACATGTATGCAAGTGTCTGTGAAGACCAGAAGAGGGCATCAGATTCCCAGGAACTGGGTTACAGGTGGTGGTCTTTGTCCCTGATATGGGTGCTGAGAACCGAGCTTGGGTCTTCTGCAAGAGAAGTAAGTACTCTTAACTGTTGTGTCATCTCTCAGCCTGGTCCCTCAGTACAAACATATTTGTCTCGACTACTTTGCTGTCAAGACCCAGGTAAGACTGGACTTGTCCTTCTGGTTTCTGTCTGTCCCCAAGTGATATCACCTCTGGCTTTTGTGCTCTGCTCCTGAAAGCCCACAGGGGACCCCAATGATGAATCTGGTTCTTGGTCTCATGTTTTAGACTCTTGTCCACTGGTAGCATGGTGAACATTTTGATTATATCTGAGTACTTAGTAATTAGTGCCAACTACTTTCAGTTTTATGATACGATGATTGTGAGAAATAAAGATCCTTACTTCATAATAAAAGCAATGGAGACTCAAAGTAGGGAAATTGAGGCAGTTTATTTTACAACTTCACAAAGTTAGGTGTGAGCCCAGAATGGTAGGCATGCTGATTGAGCACAGAGAATGGTTTACAAAACCTAATGTATGACCCTCCTTCCCTGTTCCCGAGTAATCAAGGAGGGTACAATCTAAGTCTTATCTTTCCTTCTATCACTTATGATTGTCCTTTTTCCTCAACAAAAAAATTGCATGTGTCTACATTTTACATCCTGTTCATTTTAAAGCTTATTGGGTATATGACCTTGCAGGCAAGCTTGGCTGTTGGTAATTTTCTACTCTGAACTTATAGTTTGGGTTTGGGTAAAGCTTAGTAGAGTTTGTGGGAGAGACTAGTTTGTGAGCTAGACTAGTGGATATGAGCGTGGGTCTAGTATTTTTTGTTCATTTGTAGCTGAACCTAAGCAGGCTTGAGGGATTTTTGAAAATGAATCATCAGTGTTATTTCTAAGAAGATCTGTGAACTCTATAAATGGGTTGCAGGCTCACAGAGTCTCTTTCTCTGTTGCACAGAGTCTTGGTTGTTACTCTTTTCTATTTGTTGGCATATTTTATGCATTTCCAGTTCAAATCAATTAAAAATTTATACTTTATAAGAAGAGAATAGCTGCTTAATATGAATCAAATACTGTTGTATTCCTGTTTATGTTTGACATTGGCTGAATTTTTAAATTGAAGCTAAAAAGCTTTCTATGCGTGTCTATATGTCTAAATGTCTGTGTGTTTTTAGTATTTTCCTACCCAGGTTGGCATTTACCAAATTAAATTATAGTTTTCTCTTGTGTTGGGGAAGTGGCTCATCTAGTAAAGTGTTTGTCACATAAGCATAAGAACCTGAGTCTGATCTCCCAGAACCTTTGTAAAAAAGCTATGCCTGGTGACAATCTAAATACTGGTAATCCCATAACTCAGAGTCAGGCAAATCCCTGGAGATGGCAGCCAAGCTGACGGAATCAGTGAGTTCCAGGCCAGTGAGACATCCAGTCTTAAAAACAAGATGGAGAAGAGGAAGACACCAAAGTTAACCTCTTACTTACGCACGCACACACACACACACACACTTGTATACACATGTGCACCCTCCCCAACACACAAAATCTTCTCTCCTTTTGGTGGAGTTGGGGATTGAGCCCACAGACTTGCACATGCTAAGCAACTGGTGATTTTGACCTCTTCTTGTCTTTTTCTTTGCTTTCCGAACACCATGAGATGGGCTACATCATCACCCATGTGCTCTTCCTTTGGTGTACTGGGCTGCCACAGGCCTTCATACAATGGGGCTAAGTGTCCATAGAAAGACTGATATCTCTGAGACTGTAAGTCAAACATGACTTTTACTTATTCACTTCAAGTACGTGGTGATGGAAAACACACAAGGAATCTTTTCTCACAATATTTCAGTGAGCCTTTTGAGGAGTAGTTCTCACCATCACCTCCACACTTCTTTTAAAAAATAGACTTTTGTTTTTCAGACAGGGTCTCACTATGCAGCCCTGGCTGGCCTGGAACATGAGATCCACCAGCCTCTGCCTCCTGAGTGCTAGAATTAAAGGCATGTGCCACCATGCCCGGCCCTATTTTATTTTTATTTATGCGGACGAGTATGTCTGTATGTGTCTATGTGCGTGTGTATGGGTGCCTTCAGAAGCCTAGAAGAGGGAATCAGATATCGTGTAGCTGTAGTTACAAGAAGTTGTGGGCTGCCTGTCTCGGGGTGCTGGGAACAGAGCTAGGTCCTCTGCAAGAGCAGTATGTGGTTTTAACTGCGGAGCCATCTCACCAGTCTGATACCTTTATTTATATGTGTTTCAAGTTCATGCCATATATCTCCAGAGTTTGGTTAGTCCCTGGTAGACAGGGACTGGGAGGTCTTATTCCATTCAGGTGAGCATTTAGCCTGTATAAAATTAGCATATAAGCAATATTAGCTGGATAAACTAAATTGAAAGTTTGATTCCCGTTCTGATAGTGAAGGAGGAGAGGAAAGGGAGAGTGAAGCGTTGGATCTTAGCCTTTTTGGTAGTGTGAGTCCTAAGTATCTTGTTACAGGCATAATAAGAGCAAATAAAAGAAAAAAAAAAAAAACCTCAGTGTTAGCATCTTGGCTGCAAATTAGGTCACCCTGAAGGTAGAGGTATTCAAATTGGTCTTCTCCCTAGGGAAACAAACTGCATAAATTAATACACAGAACCTTGGCCTAAAGAGCCCGAGGCTTTAATAAATAAAGAGTTACACCAAGCCAAACAAGAACATAAGACTGCCAAGTGTCCCAACGTCTCAGTTACAATTCCAATGTTTCCTGAGCTCAGGCCCAGGCCTGAAAACAGCTTAGAAAACATTAAAGAACTTTTTTTTTTTCTTTTTGCGCTTCTCTTAACATCTTCCATTGAACAGACAACTTTGGCATCTTCCAAAAACAATGTAGACATCTCCAGTCTGCTCAAGGCTCCAGCTTGACTCTGGCTGCAAATGAAAGGCTATTTCTGGATCCATCTCTCCTCTGTGGCTTCTGCATTCATTTAGGACAACCTCTCCCCCCAGCTGGTGTTAAAGGCATTCTTCTTCCCACTACGATAGGGCCTTTGTTACTAGGGTCTCTTTCATAGAGAAAAAGAGAGAAATTCTGGGGATACATGCTTCCTGCCCCACCATAGAATATATTTCAGTCATAAGAGACCTTAAAGATTCTTTCATCTGGGCTAGGGAGATGACTCAGTAGATAGATTGCTTTCCAAGCATGAGGACTTGAGCTTAACCCACAGTACCTATGTAGAAGAGCTCGATGGGTATGGCGGGCATGCCCGTAATGTCAACGCTCAGGAGGTAGAGACAGATAGGTCCTTGGGGTTTACCGGCCAGTCAGGTTAGCTAAATCGGTGAGTTCCTGGCCAGTGAGAAACCTTGCCTCAAAAAATAAGGTGAATGACTTCCTAATGAATGATAACTGAGGCTGCCCTCTGGCCTCCACAAGCATGCACACACATTTATGTGTATATTTCATACCCCCGGTGTGCAATGTGCACACAAACACACACATTCGTTTGCACTATTCCAGGCTGTAGGGTAGATGTCTGGGGTTCTCTCACATGCTATTTTCATTTTCTTGATACAAAATGCATAGACTTCAACAGCCCTCTGTGGCAGGAGAAAGTCACTTAACTAGTTCTAACCAATGGTCTGGCAGTTGTCGTGGATTGCATTACTTTTGTGCCAGAGGACCAGATGCCCAGGGTTAGATCTCCATCATTCCTGTGACATCTGAGGGGTGCACTAGGCAAGCCACTGTAATCCTGACTTTGTCAAACCAGATTACATGTGCAAAACATTTGATAGACTATTATCAGGTCAAATTACTGAGATGGGGGGTTGTTTGTTCTTATAATTAGAAGCTTAATCTGTTTTGGTGAACACAACATGAGGAATGACCCAGGTTAATTAATAGTGTGGTTTAAATGATTACATGATAGCTTTTCTTGATACCAAATTTTGCTATTTATTGTGTTTGAGACAAAATCTCATATATTTCAGGCTGGCCTCAAATTTGGGTGGTGCACACCTGTAATCCAAGTCTTGAGAGACAGAAGCAGGGGAATCAAGTTCAAGGTCATCTAGAGTTACATAGGGAGTTCAAGTCCAACCTGATCTATGTGAGGCCCTATTTCAAACCAAAACAAACCTAAGGATGGTTTAGAAAAACAAATCATGTACACTTGATATCTCAGTTTTCTGTATGTTCATTTTTTTCATGATAGTTTCAGAGCATTAAGGTCACGGGAAAAGGAAACAGACACTATTCTTATTTGATGTGCAAACCCTCAAAGGTATTAGCCAAAACTCAAGCTTTTAAACACTTGATCCATGCTCTGTGAATTTAATTGTTTCTAGAAATCAAGAATGTGAACAACAATATCTCATTTATAAGCTGCTCAGTAAATATTTGTTGAATAAACGAATGGAGTCAGGCAGATAGGAAGAAAAGAAGAAGAAAGAGAAGGGAGAAGAGGGCAGGAGGGAGCGGGCATAGGGGAGGGTCGAAGGCTGGAGGAGGGGAGGCTAGAGGAGGAGGAGAAGGCAGGGAGAAAGGAAAAAAAACCAATATGTATGTTTGTCTTAGATTCTTACTTCAGGGAATCTACAAGTCTAATTGATATTCATCAAGTGTCTACCATAGACCAAGGGTGTTTAGAATTCAAAGATACATTGCTATCCACACAGAGTTTATAACTAAGGGCGGTACAAACAAATAAACCCCAATAATGGCCAACTGTTTATCAGTTGTTAAGCCCTGAGTGTATTAGCTGTTTTCTGTTTTGTCCTTCCAACTTAATGAGGCAGGCACACATGAAGCCCATTGTACAGATAAAGCACAGTCGAGGCGCAGATAAAGCAGGCTGTCCAGAGTCACTGCTAATACATATCAGAACTAGAATCTCTGTTCAGAGCTTTTGTGGCTAACACAGTACCCTGTGCTGGTGTGATGAGTGCTGGTTCAGGTGAATGAAGGCAGAAGAACCGGGTGTGATGGGAGGTTGAAGCAACTCACTCAGGTGAGGTCGGGAAGGCTCCGTGAGCGGAAGCTTAAAATCAGGAAAAGGCTTTCAGAAGGAAGGAGGACACCACGCTCCTGGAGAGGAGAGGGTGGGTAGTAGCAAGTTTTAGCAACCATAAGTAAGGTTGAATGTCAGACACATTACGGAGGGGGCACATAACACAAGAGAGTTAGGTGGAGGGGGGCACATAACACAAGAGAGTTAGGTGGAGTTAGTGAAGCCAGACTAAGGGAAAGCCCCATTAAAAAAAAAAAAAAAAAAAAAAAAAAAAAAAAGTCATAAAGCAATTCTTGCTCTGCAAACAAGTTCATAGGGGACTCCCATAAACCCCAACCATAAAGTGATCCCTGCTCCACAAACAAGCCCTGTTCTGCAAACAAGCCCTTCTGAGACCCTCCTCAGAAAAATGCAGGTCCTAGGCCTTAAGCAAATGTCTCTAATCAAATTTTATTTCCATACACAAACTACTTAAACGCCCCTGCTGTTTGGCTGCTGTGGCTACTGAGGACTCTGATGGTCAGTAGACTCTGCTCATTGACTAATAAAGGTCAATTTGGATTGTTGAGGTTGGTTGCTTTTCCTTTCCATCTGCACCTCCTACTACCCCTAAGCCTTGCAGGAGATCATGTGCCCTAAGGGATTAGGGTTTTTCTCTTTGAGACTCGGGATAGCCATGGAAGCCATGCACTCACAAAGCTCACTTCCATTTGGAGGGTTGGCCTTGTCATCCAAGGTCCGTTTAAGAAGCTGTGATGGAACAATAACAATCAAAGAAGAGGACAAAAAATTGAGAGGGAGGGAGGGAAAGTGTGGGAGGAGTTGGTGGGGGGCTGAGAGGGATGGCTATATTACAAACTCAATATTCATGTATGACATTCACAAAAAATTAAAGCAAAAGGAGCTGTAACGGTTAATTTTAAATGTTAGCTGGCCACAACCTAGAATTACCTAATAAGAGAGACTCAGTTGAGAGGTTGTTTAGATCTAGTTGGCCTACAGGCATGTCTGTGAGGAATGTTTTTCTTAACCGAGTTAATATGGGAATCCATCCCAAATGTAGGTACCACCATTTCATAGCCTGGACCCTAGACTGGACCAGAGTAGAGAGGAGGCGAGTGAGGATTCTCGCTTCTCTCCAGTCGTGACTGTGGGTGTGATGTGACCAGCTGCCAGAGTTGCTGCCTCGACTTCTGTCCATAGCAAACTGTAACCTGGAATTGAAAGCCAAATAAACCTCTTTCTCTCCAAAGTTGCTTTGGTCAGACTATTGTCACAGCAACAGAAACAAAAGTAGGACAGAAGCTATGGCAGTGAGGAGTCCATAGGGAAGCGAGAATGTCTGAGGGACAATGGGGATGAAGACAGAGGGAGGGGACATGTAATTGGGGAAACCACAAGGCAATGCGATCCATTAGGCCCATGGAGAGGTAGAAGTAATTGGAGCCAGCACAGAAGCATCATTAAGAATGTAGCTGGCCTGCCTGGCAGAAAGGAACACACACCAAAGAGATCCTTGTTTTCCCCCTTTGGCTATTGGACTATTGTAAGAATGGGCCCCAAGAAATTAGAATCTCCCCAGGAATCTGGCTGGGAGGAAGAACTTGTCTCCTAATGAAAGGTTCTAAAACTTGTCAGATGGCCTTGCAGGAGAGACTTACTGCTGGGACCACACCTAGGTTGGACTGCTTAGTTATGCACATCTCTTGCTTTTTATTTAACCACTATCCTTACATCAGGATCCCGAAGGTAGACCTGGACCCTGGATGGGGTGTCTTTGGATCTCTTTTTTTTCTTAATTAGTCCACACTGAATAAAATCTCCTTTTTCTGCTTCATTCTTAACTTGACTCTCTTAATTGGCTTATTGAGAATGGGTGACTGAACCTGGCTTGTTGGGGCACTGGCTATGACCCTCAAGTTAAAGAAAGTCTCTCTCAAACACAGCTCAAGCTCAGTACCACTGACATTTTGGTCTGCATGATTCTTTGGAGTAGATGCTTACAGAACCACTGGTTCCTATTCCCTGGATTCTGGTAACATCCTCATCTTTGCCCACAGTTGTGATATACCAAAGTTCTAGAAACAGTGGCACAAAATCACCCTCGGTACATGTTCTTTAGAGCAGTAACGTGGGCATTACCAGGGACCCCACTAGAATATACATTCTCACATGAGGTATAAGAAAGGTGATTTGTTTTAGGACAAGACATGAATATGTGTATAAATTCAGGGCTCAAAAGCTGTGAGACAGAGAAGAGGGTCTCAGTGGCAGAGGCCATGGGAGGGTGATACTGTGGCAGGAGAGTAGGGAACGTGTGTCTGTACCGGGGGAGGTGGGGGAAGACAGAGAGAGAGAGAAAAGATTAAAATACAAAATAATCCAGTGACAGAAGAAGGCTGGGAACCTCAGACCAGCTAGCATGCCTAAGAAAAGCCATCCACTGCAAGTGAGAAAGCGAAGGCACTTTGTAAATGACCTTGGAGTGTCAGGACTCTCCTAGCCCAAGGGCTGTGAGCCTCTGATCTTTCACTGTCCCATTTCTGATCCTGGAACTGCTTTTTAACAAAGCATTTATTTTTGTTCATGTGTATGTATCGTAGCTGCATGTTAGTATTCCCATGTGCATGTGAGTACCTGTGAAGACCTGAAGAGAGTGTTGGATCTCCTGAGTCTGGAGTTACAGGTAGTTGTTGGGGCTAAGAACTGAATTCCTCTGCAAGAACAAAGTGCTCTTAATTACTGAGCTATCTCTCTAGCCCTCAGCTTAAAACAATTGTTTATTTATGTGTGTACATGTATGTGCTCACATGCTTGTGTGTGCAAGACTGCATGCCATGACCAGCATGTGGAAGTCAGAAGACATCTATCTGAGTTGGTTCTTTCTTGCCACCATGTGGGTCTCAGAAATCAAAGTCAGGTCAATAGGCTTGGTCGCAGGTGCCTTTACCTGATGATCCATCTCATTGGCCCTGGAGTTGCTTTTCTCATTTAGTAAAACATCATCTGTTACTATCAACATGTCCCTTATCCAGTTCTTTGTTCTGGGACACAAGAACAAGGCAGTATCCTCCAGACTCGAATGCACACTTATGATAATACCACGGCTATATGGGACGGGGGAGGAAATGCATTCCATAGAGATCTAAGTCAGGCCTGAGACAAACCTGAATCCTGGGCTGACTTACACAAATGCAAAATAGCCACATGGATGCCAAAGACAAACTACTTGGTTCTCAATTATTTAGATATACCGATTAAAAGGGATTTCCTGTATTTAATGAATTTCCTTGCCTAAATGAAAAGAAGTTCTCTTTTTCCACGCCATCAATTCATTTATCATGCACAGTGATCGCATTCAGTGGTCTGGAAGCTGTAAGTTCAAAAATCCCTGTAGACTCCTAGAGTTTTGGTGGGAGCCAGTAACTTAATAAGTTACCTGTCTCTGCCATCCCTTTGGGCAAGGACAGCCTATTTGTGTTCATAGTCACAGGCAACTCAACTAAGTTCCTGAGAGACAAGAAACTCAAGGAAACAGAGTCATCATTTATGCGTGTAGGTGTGTGTATGTATCTATGTGCATGTTCGTGTGTGTCAGTACACATATGTGCAGATACACGTGCACATTACTGTGTAGTTGGGCAGGCACATGTGTGAGTTGGTGTGCATACACATGTATGTACATGGGGAGACAGAGGAAAACTTTGAGTGTCAGATTCCATCTACCTTACTTTTTGAGACAGTCACTCATTGGCGTGGATCTCACCAAGTAGCTTAAGCTGGCTGACCAGCGAGCCTCAGGGATCTGCCCGTTTCCCCATCCCCCCAGTGCTGGGGTTCCATGTCTGCACTGCTAGGCTCAGCTTTTTGTGTCAGTTCTAGGGATCAAACTCAGGTCCTCATGCTTAAGTGGCAAGTCCTTTACTGAATGAGATAGCTCCCTAGCTCCCAGAGTCATTTTGTTGCTATGCTAAATAACAGGCTGATATCAATGTTCTCATAACAGACATGTGAGCATTATCAGAGCATGAAACAGAATTGATGCTTTCAGGATGTTCAAAGGAGTCTGAAATGGAGCAAGTGGTGTTATTGCGAAAGCAGCTGGTCAGTGCTATGCAACTGTAAAGACCACATGGCCCAGAGAGGTTGGTCCCAAGGACGTTTGCAGCACTTGTAACTCCCTTGTGGGGACTTTTTTCCAGTGTGTCATCATGCTGGTACCTTCTTGAGCCTCCTCATTTCCCAGTTCTCAGTTGATGGGGCAAAAGCAGTCATGTGACCCAAACATAGTCAGGTTCTAGACTATGGCAAAATCCTGGGGAAACAAAGACTTCACTGATCACCTGGACAAGGAAGAGAAAGTGTTTAATAAAAGACAGATCCCAGCGAGGCATGGCCAGCCTGCAGCTCACAGGCCCCGGGATAGCTATGAGCAAAGCCCAGCACAAAACTGGACGCAAACTTATTTAAAAGATGATGAGATTTTTAAAACAGTTCTTTTATAACTCCATTGTGTGGTTCTTTTTTTACAGTATACACATTTAAAAATATTTTAATGTTTTTATGAGCATGTTATAAATAGTACATAATAAGGGGTTGATGACACTCTCATGCATGTGTATAATATATAATACACGTATATAATACATGTGTATAATGTATTTTGATCATCTTCACCCCCACGATGTACCCTTGTCTTATCCCCTCTGACTCCCACTGACCTTTCTCTTTTCAACTAGTGCCCCTTCTACTTTTTTTTAAGATTTATTTTTAGTGTATGAGTGTCTTGCCTGATTGTATACAAGTGTGCCATTTACATTCAGTGTCCATTGAGGTCAGAAAAGGGCATCAGATTCCCAGAACTGGAGTTATAGACAGTTGTGAGCTACCTTGTGGGTTCTGGGAACCTAATCTGAGTCTTCTGCAAGAGCAACCCAGTGTTCTTAGCAGTTGAATCTCCATAGCACACCCTGTACTTTCATGTCCTTTTTTCATGGCCCAAAGTGTTTAATTAGGGCTGCTTAAAAGAGCGTGGATGAGAGGCTACTTACTGATTTACTGGAGCTTAGGTAACTTATCAGTGGCTACAGTATTGAAGAAAATGTTTTTTTTCATACCCCAGCAACCATTAACTGCCTATAGATCCTCAGGGAGTGGTAGGGCCTGGTGAGCCCCTTCCCCATAGTTCTTGAGTGTGGCCTTTGTAGATGACATGTCACAGCTTTGAAGTGAGGTTTACTGTGATCCAGCATTAGTGTTGCTTTGGATTCAGAGCTGTTCTGAGTCCCTAAGTGCCCAACGCTCTGTGAGGCACTGTGGCCCCAGGATCTTGGGTACTGGTTGCTGTCTTTGTCCTAGTAGAAAAACAAGCACAGGGTTGTGATGCCAACTAGCAATCAACCAACCAAATCAACCCATCACACTATACTGACATGAGCCAAACTGAAATGCAACACAGAAACATCTTTGTTTCATTTAGGTATCTGTGTTGCTTACAACCTGATGGGCTGGTGTGACATTCCACTCTAGAATCCCAATTCCAGGTCCACCCTGCTTATCCCCAATAAAATCACAAGGTCTCAAGTCTATAATAACTTCCATAAAGTGACACCTTGCAGGAATAAGGAAGACCATGCGATTTATAGTTGATTTCAGCATCTCCAGGACAAAGGATACAAGTGGGGACAGGAATAAGAGCAGTGTCTGTGGAGGAGAAAATAAGAGGCTGAGCTGAGCCCCCAGAAGTCTAGACAATTCATTGTGAGTGTGAAGTGTCTCCCACAAACTGTTCTGAACCTTTGATGGTAGTGATATTGGGTATCAGCTGATGGTGGTATTTTTGGGAAGTTTTTGGAAGCTTTGATGGACATAGATTGTAACTGGCCTGACAGAAATGAGGATATTCTAAAGAGACACGTGTTTCTCAAACTTATCAGGCTATTCAAACAATGGACCCCAAAGAAATGGGGATTTCTCCAGAATCTCATGCTGGTAGGAAAAGGCTCCAGTCAGAGCAGAAACTTGTCTTTTGGAAGGAGATTCCACACAGTTGTATCTGACCACCTTTCAGGAGACTGGAGGCCAGACAGTGATGGGTCAGAGGTGGGACTGCTTAGATGTGTACACCCTTGGTGTGTATCACAATTTTAGTCTCACTTCAGGACAGTGAAGATAGACTGGATAGGCTGGATCTCTTTGTCCCTCTTCCTAATGTGGCCTCTTGACTGGATCTCCCTTTTCTGTTTTCCACCATTAACTGGTTCTTTTAATTGGCTGAACCTGGCTTAGAGCATGGGCTATGACCTCCAAGTTTGTTACCAAGCCCACTAAGGGAGGGCCTTTGATGGTGATGGCCTGCTTCCATTTCCTGTCATGTTCTGTGCTTCTTGAGCTACCAAATTATTAACAAATCGTATCACAAGCTCGTGCTGCTCCAGTTGCCATGCCTTCCCCACCATAATGAACTAACAGACCCTGAAACTGTGAGCCAAAACCCTTCCTCCCTTAAGTTATTTCTGTTATTTTTGTCATAGCAATACAAATTCAGTATACATACATACATATCCTTTCCTCTTCAATGTTAGATGCACAGAGGTAAATGAGATTGATTCCTTCCCACAGGGGAAGAAAAAAATTCTACAAGTAAAATGAATGTAATTCAAGGTGATATTGCTTTTATAGGTGTCCTGAGAGTATAATTTGAGGGGAGGAGAAGGAAGACTGTTTCCTACAGAGATGAGCATTATAAAGTCCTCTGGGTGCAGAGGCATGACCAGTTTGGTAAACAGCATCCAGTACACTGTGGGAGATCATAGAATGAGGGCCCAGGGAGGTATCAGAAATGGAGCCGATAGGGCCAGGTAACAATGGGCCATAATGTACCAGTTCTGGCAGAAATGAAGGTGTTCTAAGAGACAATCATACCCCTCCTTTTGGCTATCAGACTATTGAAACAATAGTCTCCAAGGAGTTAGAATTACCCAGGAATCTCAGGCTTAGAGAATGAAAAGGCTGAAACTTGGTGCCAGTCACAAGAGAACTTGTCTCTTGAAAAAATATTTCACATAGTTCTGACAACATGTCAGACCATCTTATAGAAGCCAAGACAATGATGGGTCACTGATGAATGGAACCACACCTTGACCAGGATTGCTTAATTATACAGACATCTTGCCCTCTGTTCAAACTGAAACCTCATGTAGGACTCCAAAGGCTGACTTAGGTGAGGAGGAAGAGGAGGAGAAGGCCTTTGATCTTTTTCTCAATATGGCCACATTGAATGAATCTTTTCTCTTTTCACAATCAGTCCTTCAGTTTGGTAGGGCTGCCAGACCCAGGCTCTGACCCTACAAACTTCATCAGAAACAACAGAAGTTTCCAATCTTGACCAGATTGTTGCTTTCTTATTGTTTTGGTAATTTTTTCATGTGCCTAGAGGCTAAAAGAACATTTATTTATGGAGTATCTGTGTCCAAACAGCCTAATAGGTATTTGTGTTCTAACAATTATAAGCTTTGAGAAAAGAATGGTTAAACTGAAAGAAAAGCTGGTATTTTTACTTCATTCTCAATCATAACAGCTAACAGATATGTATTTTGTTAGGCACCGTGTGTTTTATCAAACTTTAGAATCAGGTTGGAAACCACTGCCCTCATTTCTGTTCCACATTGAATTTTGGGTGATATTTCTTTTTATCATATCAACCACTAAAACCTCAGCTTTGTGAAAACATGATGCTATCAAAAGGAATGTATCTGGGTCAGTGCTGAACTCTAAACTACTGAGCTAGTTGTTTCTACAGTTGCCCCCGTGCCAATGCCACTGCATTTCCCTCAAAACCAAAAAATATCCTGGTGGCACACGAAGTTTTCTGGATTCCTTCCAGGAACCCTAGAATCCAGCGTGGAAAACAGGCCATAATATAGTCCATGCTCTCTAAGAGGAACACAGGAAATTCAACTGCGGTACTCAAAGCTTGGAGTTAGTGAGAGGATGCAAGGCAATTGTTTGCACTATTAGTGAAGGACAGAGAAAATTCTTCTGTGTGTGTGTATGCAAATATGTGTGTTTGTATATGTGTATCATGTATATGTCTATGTATATGACATGTGTGTATATGATGTGTGTATACATGACATATATGTGTCTATGTATGGGGGGGCACATGCTTGTACAGCCTGTGTGTGGAGGTCACAGGATAACCTGGGCTGTTGGTCCTTGCCTTCCACCTTGTCTGAGATAGGTATCTTGTCATTCACTTGCCTACACCAGCCTAGCTGGCCCTTGATCTTCCTGGGTTTCTCCTGTCCCTGCCTCTCATCTCACCACAGGAGTGCTGGCGTTATAGACACATGCAGCTTTGCCCAGCTTTACATGGGTTCTGTGGATTTGAGCTTGGTTCTCATGCTTGTACAAGAAGCTCTTTACCCACTGAGCCATTAGTCTGCGGGTTCATCTCCTAGGTCTGAGCATGGTGATCCTGGCTAGCCATTAAGCTCACTCTGTTATTTTGGTGGTGGTGATGGTGGCTTTGAGGGTGTGTGCCACATCTTCCTTAGTTTCAGCAAACCACAAAAACCTCTGAAGGAATGGCCCCACGTTGTAGCATACTGTGTGTGTGTGTGCACATGCACAAGTGTGGGGGATACATATGTGTTACGGAGGTTAGAGGTCGACCTCATTGGGATCTTCCTCCACTAATGTCACCTTAAGTTTTGAGACAGGGTTTTTCACTAGACCTGTAACTCCGGATTCAGCTGGATTGGCTGGCCAGTGAGCTCCAGACATCTTCCTGTCTCCCCTCCTTAGTGCTGGGAATCAAACTCGGGCTTTCACACTTGCTCAGCAAGCACTTTACCAACTAAGCCATTTTCTCTCCCTCCTCACGCTCTCTTAAATACCAATCCTCAGGCTTTCAATAAATTCTTAATCAAATTCCGGGTTTTCCAAATGGCTGTAGCACCAACAGATGTCAAAGGAGAGAGAAGCTGAGGAGAAAAAAGAGAAAGAAAGTCAGCAGGCAGCAAAGACACAACTTACCCAGAATGGAAAGACCCCCTCTGTGGAGGAGATAAAGGAACGATTGAGTGGCCCTTAGTCACAGGGGACTAGAAACAGACAAAGGAGCTGCTAGGAGAAGAAGAAAGGAGAATGGAGCTGGAGAGAGAAAGCTTTTTTCTGTCACTCACAGGGTGGTGACTTTATCCGCTCCCTGCCCTCTGTGCCTCTAACAGGAATTGTGTTTCTGGGCTGCCTGGGGAATGGGGAGAGACACATACTAGGAAGCATAGGCAGCTGGCTGTGTGGGGTGACTAGAAAGCCACAGAACTATCCAGCCCTCAGCCAAAAATAACCTCCCAATGGGCCTGCCCCCAAGTCTGCCTGCAAGGCTCGCCACTGTCCTCGTGCCTTCAGTTGGAACACTGCGTCTCCAGGGTTCCTTTGTTAAAATAGAAAGATGTTATTCTGGAAACATAAAGCATTAACCCATCAGGGATTGTCCAAAAATTGGCTCTGATCATCTATAAGTAAAATCAAGTGGATTGCTACCTAATAATGTGTTTGAATAAATATAATGTAATCTATTGCTATAGGTCAAAGTTCAGTGGCTTAAGACTGAACATTTACTGGTTAGGGATTCAGGAGGCTTAGCTGGTGGTTGTAGCTCAGGACCCCTTTAGGATGTGGTTATGATCCCACCTGGGGCTATAGTTTTCTGAAGGCTTGATCTATTCTGCTTCTAAGATGGCAGATTCAGGTCTTAGCACAGAGCTATCAGGAGTGAAGGATTCAGGAGGGGAAGGAGGGGAAGGGTTAGGTCACCTCCTGTGACCTGGGATTCAGAGTTACATACGCTCACTCCTGATGTATCCTATTTGTTAGCACAGGACAAAGTCACTAAATCTAGTCTGTATTTAAGGGAGGGGAGGGTATTAAATTCCATCTTCAGTGGAAGAATAATAAAGAATTTATAGAGAGATTTAAAATTTATCATTAGCTAATTACTTAACAACTACGAAAAGGTGGACTATGAGACAGGCAAGGATATATAAGTCTCATGGCAGGGAAAAGACTGGGACAGAAGCTTCAGTTTGAAAAGGAGAAACTGACCAGTGTCCTACTGATGGCAACCTCTACACCCTTTCTTCTGAGCACCCGGTGGGGATTTTTTGAGCAGGCCACTTCTCTTCTCTCCTCCGTCTCCGACTCTCTCCAGATAAGAGGGTGCACGGGCAGAGGTCAGAGACAGTTTCATTCCAGGTTTCACCTCCCACCTTGTCTGAGCTGGTTTCTTTTTCAGCACTGCATACACCAGACTGCCTGACCTTCAAACTCCTGAGGATTCTCCTGTCTCTGCCTCTCATGCCGTTGTAGGAGTGCTAAAAAAACAGGCGAGCTACTTTGCTCGGTTTTACATGGGTTCCAGGGATTTGAACACAGGTTCTTATGCTTGTACAGCAAGTGCTTCACTCACCTGCCCAGTCCAATTCTTTTCATTTTTTTTTTTTAAATTATTTTGTGCATGGAGGTCAGAGTCAGTTCTCTCCTTCCACAGTTTGGGTCCTGGGGATTGAACTCAGATCTTCAGACTTGGTAGCAAGTGCCTACAGGCTTTTACCTATAGGTTCTAGAATAAAATAGAGGATACAATTAAAGAGACAAATATAATTAAAGTCAGTTACTCATGGCGGCCATGTAATAGTTGCTTGTTAGTTTGTAACTGTTGAGGACCTCTCTACAATCTGAGCAAATTACTCCACATGTGCAGCCCAGCATCAACGCCTATCATGAGGTGTCTAAACTATGGAAGACTGCTGCCCGGAACAGCGGAGGTCATTTTTCTGACGCAGAAGAACACCTTTAAGCTCTGCTGCCAGCTTCCATTTTCACACTCTGTTATCTCTCGCAGTGCCCCGTCTCAGACTCTCGCTCGCTTCCCTGTTTACTTATTCTCTCCACACCCTTAGACTCGAAGCTCAGTTGGGGTGAGAGAATTTGTCATTTTTCTACCCTGGTCTCCCAGTTCCTGAAACTGTGGGGTTCACTGCAGATATTTGGCACATATTGTTGACAGAATGAAAATACAGGAAACCTTAAATTCTTATTGTCTAGTTCCAACTATATGACAAACTGGAAAAGGCCAAGCCTCAGAGACAGGAAAAAGATCAGTAGGTGCAGGCTGAGGATGTGGCTCAGTGAGTATGGTGCTTGACTAGGGTACATGAGACCCTGGGATCCATCCTCAGCACTGAATAAACAGACTGAGGTGGCTCACATCTGTAATCCTAGCACTTGGCAGGTGGAGGCAGGAGGATCAGAAGTTCAAGGTCAGTGGACGAGAATAGCAAATATTCTCAATATTCTCAGTAGCTCAATAGCAAAGCATTCACTGAGCATGCACAAGGCCCTGGGTTCCATCCCCAGTACCTCAAATCAAAGAAGCAGACAAACCAATAATCAAGGGGGCCTGGGGAGAGGCATAGTGGTTAACAGTGCTTGCTGCTCTTGCAGAGGACCCAAGTTTGGTTCCCAGCACTCACAATGGGCAGTTCAGGACTGTATGTAACTCCAGCTCCAGGGGATCCTACACCCTCTTCTGATCTCTGAGCACACTACACACAAATGTGCATCCATATGTGTGTGCACACATGTACATCTAAATAAAAAATAACAAAATAGACTCATGGTTGTTATGGATTGAGAGAAGGGAGGGAGTAATGAGCAGCCCATGGAGGACTTTTACAGTGAAAAGGCTGTTCTGTAGACACTACAGTGGTACGTGGATGTGCACAAATATCATTATGCTTTGTCTAAATCCATAGTATGCACAGCACAAGCGTGACCATTAGTGTAAAGTGTGTTCTTGGGTGGCTAATGATTTATCAGTGAAGATCCTGAGTGGGAGAGAGTGTGTTGCTCTGGCGAGGGGTTGGCAGTAGGAGACACTATTCATATGTGTGGACAAGCAGGGTGGAAAGAATCTCAGTTCTTATTGCTGTGTAGCTGAAGGATGACCTTGTATTCCTGATCCTCCTGCCACCAACTTTCAAGTGCTGGGATTCCTGGTGAGCACTATGATCTACAGCAGCCTGAAGAGCTCCCCTCATGTTTTAGAGACCTCATCTCGGCTAGACCAGGATCCTTGGCTTTGACACAGAAATGAATTTCAGGATGAGACAATACGAAGCAGACAGAGTTAGGGTTTATTAAAAGATATTTTGGGGTTGTAGAGATGACTTGGTGGTTAAAGTGCTTGGTGCAGAAGCATGAGGTCTAGAGTTTGGATTCCCAGAACCCACATAAACATTGGATGGATGTGAGGGTCAAATTCCAGTTTGGAAATGAGAGACAGGGGATCCCTAGGAGCAAGCTGGCAGCAAGAGTGACCATATCAGTGAGCTCTGGATTTGATTGAGAGAACCTGCCTCAATGAATAAGGTAGAAGAAAGATAGAGGAAGATTCCTGACATCAATCTCGGGCCTCTACACACACACACACACACACACACACACACACGCACACGCACACGCACACTATCCACACATGCACATGAAAATGGAAAGAGATTTGAAAAAGGATTTTTAACAGACTTTTTTTCAGTTGAATGAATTTATATGTAATAAAATATAACGTTTATATAATTAGGGCTAATGTTTATGACTTTGTATTGTATTAGTTTTCTATTACTATATTACAAATTATAGCATTTTCACAGCTAAAAACAGTACCCATCTATCAGATTACATTTCCTGCAGGGCAGAAGTCCAGGGAAGGCATGGCTGGGCTCCCTGCTCAGGTCTAGAAGGCTGCAATTGAGTCCTGTTCCTTTTCAGAGGCTCTAGGAAAGGGTCCACTTTTCAGCGACTCAGATTATCAGCCAGGAACAGGCCTTAGCAGTTATAGCAGGAAGGTTCCATTTCCTGCTAATTGTCAGACCTGAGACTGTTCCTGTTTCCTAGAGGTCAGCAGCCTTCTTTGCCATGTGGTATCATCCAACCATCTGTCCATCTATCATCAGCAGTGGAAAACATCTCTTGTGCTTCAAATCTCTTATGAAAAAGAGTCTTTTGAGATGAGTCTAACTCATTCAGGTTCAACTGTGTAAGAAATTTTTATTAGTTCTTTGACAATTTTATACAATGTATTGTGATCATATTCACATATCCCTTCCCACAACTCCTCCCAGATCCACCCCACTCCCCGTTCCCAACCAGCTTTGTGTCCTCATTTTAAAAATTCCTTTTATTTATTGCATTTTTGTGCATTTCATAGAATACATTTTAATCAAATTTAGACCCCTCCCTGCTTCCATCACCCTCCCCCTTCCCCCACACACACCAGATTTCAGTTTTCTGTCCTATCTGTTTTTAAGTCCTATCTGGTCGAGCATTTGTATCCAGATGTCCCTCAGTGCAAATTCATCCACTGGAGTCTAGTCAGCCTACCTTGAGTCATTCCCTTAAGCATCTACTCTCCCTCACCCCACAATAATCACTTGCCAGTAGTTCCTTGGCTAGGGTAAGCCTGCTTCTCATATCCCCCACTCCATGCTCGAGTCAGCACGGGTCTTGTACATGCTGTCACTGTTGTTGCCGGTTCATGATCAAGTTTCTAGAGGCCTGGAAGTGTCTGTTTCCTTATGTTCATGAACCAACACTGGCTTTTACAATGTTTCCATCCCCTCTTCCGTAATGGTCCCTGAGCTGTCAGTGGCTGAGGTTTGGTTTAGCATCCTATCTAAGGACATGGACTCCACAGTCTCTTATTCTCTAAAACTTAGCCAGTTGTGGACTTCTGTGTGCATCGCACTCTGTTGTATGAGGAAGCTTCACTGTTGAGAGTTGAAGGATGTGTTAGTATTCTCTCTACCCTCTGTTCCGCTATGATCCGTCAGCCTTACATGGAGAGGTTCCACTGTAGATGTGTCACTTAGGACTGGGCATTTCCAGACATATATTCTCTGCATGCGACCATTTGTGGAACTCTGTATTATCTTCCATATCTTTGCACAAAGAAGCTTCTTTGATAAGTAGTATATGGTATACTTGTCTGTAAATACAAGGATCCATATTTACCGTACAGTTAGAATTTTATTTGTCTAAAGCTATGAGAGACAGGGTTTCCTCTGCAATTTATGACCTCTCCAGTCATATGTATTTGGGTATACTTCCAGTGCCACCCATGAGTTCCCTCCCATTGAGTAACAGACATTTAAGAACAAGGGTTAAGAGAAAGATAGTTGTGGGAAGGTGAGACACCTTTAAGATCAGGGGTGTGGGCTCACTGGTGACTGTGTATTGGGTTTTGGAAACTTTGGGGATTCATTGTTTAATGTGTTTGTTTTGTGAGAGTGCACATGTGTGTATGTGCACATAGGTGCTTGTGCACATGTGTGCCCATGTGTCTGGAGGTCAGAGGACAATCTCAGGTGTTGGTCCCTGGGTGCCATCACCCTGTATTTTATTTATTTTTTATTTGTAGCCTCACTGGCCTGGAACTTGTTATGTAGACTAGGCTGGCCTCGATCTCACAGAGATCTGCCTGCCTCTGCCTCTCAAGTGCTGGGAGTAAATGCATGTGCCACCACACAGCTGCCATCCTTCTTTTTGAGACAAGGTCTCTCACTGGAAATAATCAACTATGGGCTAGGCTGGTATCTGCCTGTCTCCACCTCCCCAGTGCTGGGATTAAAATGTGAAACACCTTGCCTGACTTCTTAAAAAATATGTTCTCAGGGCTGGAGAGATGGCTCAGCAGTTAAGAGCACTCACAGCTCTTGTAGAGGACCTGGGTTCAGTTCTCAACACCCACATGGTGACTAATAACTGTAACTCTAGTTTCAGTGATCTGACGCCATCTTCTGACCTCTGTGAGCACTGCAGAACACGGGTGCACTTACACACATGCAAACAATAAACTCATACACATAAAAAATAAGAGTAATTTTTAAAAAGTGCATTGCGGTGACTGAATTCTTGGTCTTGTGGCTTGCTTGCATGGCCAGCATTTGACTGGCTGAACCATCTCTCCAGTCCTATTCTCTGGGTTTCTAAGGAACTCTCCCCTCTGCTCTCTCTATTTCCATTTTCAATAAGTAAGGCTATGAAGTGTCTCCCGAGGTGAGATTGTAATCTGATACGGCAAAGACAGATACCACTAGCTGCACAGGGGGTTTCTGGTGAGAGTCCTTAAAAAATGGCAGGTTTTCTTTCAGCTTGGAAGAAAAGCCTTAAGCAGTTTTAAATTATATTGGAATTCTTCATTCTCAAGAAGCTTCATTCCGACCCTAAGGTGAAGGATATTTTTCCCTTCCAATGTCCCAATAGTTTCCCATGTCTCCTTATCCCACCTCACAACCATTCCCCAGAGATTCCTTAGCTGGCCAGTCAGCCCGAAGCCCACTTGGATGGCTCCTCATCTCAAATCCCCCTCTCTGGTACAAAAATATCTACTATTCCATGAGGAAGTTCTGATTCCAGTGAAGCAGGCACATACATCATATATAATAACAGTGTGGGAGAGCAGAAGCTCAAGTGTGCAACTATTTACAGCCAAGAAGCAGATGGCCTCATCCTCATGGAATATTCGAGGAAAAATTCTGCAGAAGGAGGCTGAGTGAGGGATCCTTGGGGCCCAGGGCAGATGGAAGAAAAGCAGGCTTTAACTCTCAGAGCCTCTCTCCTCACTATTCTTCCACAGTTTTCTGTCATTTGTATGTCAGAGAAACAGCCATAAGCAAAGGGAAAACCTCTCATATACCCCCTTTTGGTAACTTGAAAACCAGGAGTATTACAGGCCTGTATTTGAGTCCCAGGGTCCCTAATGAGCATTCAAATTCTTGTTTTTCATGACAAAGAATGAGAACAGGAACACAGAACTAGAAATAGAAATAGACACGGTTTATTAAGAACAAGAAACTTCACAGGAGGAAGTACATGCCTGGTACTGTATATCTGGTCAAGAACCCATGACTGGGAGCACATATGCCCCAGGAATGAACCTACTTTATTTTGCTAAATGGACATAGTATCAAATTGCCCTCACCATAGTACAACTCTTAGACCTCATCAGAGAAGTTTCTTTTGCAAGGGACTGTGGTCAATGTGTTGTGGGAACTTCTGGAAATCAGGAGACCAACAGCTGGTCCAGTGAAGGAGAGCGAGTTTACTCACACCAGCAGGCTGAGTGATCACTCCATAATAGCACCGGCCCCCAGCTCAAGTGTTTAGGGAAATTTATAGTCAACTCATATGCAAGAGTTTAAACAAGCAAGTAGTGCTTGTTAATTACATGGCAATTAAGCAAGTGGTTACACATACATGGGTGGTTACTGATCACAGGATTGTAGCAGTTTGGCAAATGAAGATTTCAATGGACTGATTAAAACAACAACAACAACATGGGGCAGAGGCGAAGGTAGGCTCCTGTTGACTTTCCTCATTCTCATTTTACATCTTTCTATCTTATCTTGGGGGTGTTCATGGTCCAAAGTTCTTAGCAACCATCTTATTGTTAATGAGTTTTATTGTTATCACAAATGCATACGTTCACAGTCAAAGAGTAAGGAATGTGTCTATGAAGTGCTCAGCCACAAAAGGAACATCTGTAGCAAATCCCCTCCGCTAAAGGCTCAGGATCATTGCAGCAGAAGGGGTAGAAAACTAAGAGCCAGAGGTCAGGGAGGCCCTGATCCAAGCTGTGTCTTCCGGACATGACAGGACTGACTGCTGCATTAATGAACTCCCAGGAGCTGCGATGGCCTACACAAGATTAAGCTAGCCAACATTCCAGCTTGAGGGAAGGGCAGCTCATGAGCTTCCACCTCTAACTAAAGAGCTATTGACACTGATGACTGCCAGAGGAAAGTCACTTTTAATGATGAAGTCCCTGATGGGTCTAGTATACTCCACATGCCCCACACCCATGATTATATGAACAGTACAAATTGGACTTGTGGGTTATTTTTTCAAAAAAGAGAGAACAGGAAGTTGAGAGGGGGTTGAAGTGGGGGTAGATCTGGGAGGACTTAGGGAGAGGAGTGGGGGTGAATATGATCAAAATACATTGCATGCAGGCATGAAATTCTCAAAGAAGTTATACAAATATTGCATTATTTAAAAAGAAAAAAGAAAAGCTAGAAATAAAGGCAGTTTATTAGGACAGGGAAGGCACTCCTGAGAATGGGAGTGGGTTAGTGAGCTGAAGGACAACCCCAAAGCTCTGGGCGGAGAGTCTCATAGACCTTTATAGGTCATTTACATAGATCTGCCTCTCCCATGTTTATGTACAGGGTGGACTTTTCTTGAGCATGCTCTGTTGGTTGTATGAAGCCCAGGTGGGAAAGGGCTTCTAGTCTTTGCTACTAACTAGTTATTTATATATATTTATATATTTATATATATTTATCTTGATGTAGTTTTCTCCAGTCTCTACTTTTCCTACCACAGAGATGAGTGATAAGAAGTACACTTGTCTGTAAATATAACAATATGTAATTTAGAATACAGTAAAAAATTATGTTAGTCTACAGGTATGACAAAAGTAGGTTTTTCTCTAGGCTCTATGACCTCTTTGGCCATGTGTATTTGTCTATGTACCACACTTGAGTGTCCATTAATTGAGCAGGCCTTACATCCAATTAGACAGCAGTTGATTAGCCCCAAGATAGAAGCTGACACTGGTCTACCAGCAGAGATTATTTGCTGGGCTGGTTTTCTTCTAACTGTCTAAGCATTTCAGGTTTCACATTGTGTTCTTTGATTCATTTGGAGGTGACTTTTATGCAGGGTAATAGATATGGGTCTAATTTCATTCTTCTAGCTGTGGAAATTCAATTTTTTCGGCACCATTTGTTTAAGATGCTGGTGATTGACCTTGGATCCTCATGCTTGCATGGAAGACACTGTATTTAGCTATCTCTCCAGTGCTGCTGACACCTTTATAGGCCCATTTAGATTTCTGACATTCAGAACTACAAGGTCATCCAATTTGCTTGTTTCCAGACACCAAATCTGTGGAAAGTTGTTACAGCTACCACGGTCATTGAATAGGAGTAGAAACTGGAACGTTCTTGACTGGGGACAAGGCAAAAGTTCCATACATAGGTTTCCCCATGAGGGAGAGTTCCAGCATACTCATGGTCCTAGTCAGTTTCAGCTGTCAACTTGAGACAGCTGAAAGTCATCTTTGAGAAAAGCCTCAACTGATGAATTTCTTTTATCAGTGCATGTCTGAGGTATTGTCTTGATTATTAGTTGATGCAGGAGGGCCCAGCTCACTTGGAGTCATATCGTTCCTCAAGCACGGATTCCTGAGCTGTGTGAAAGAGTTAGCTAAGCATGAGCTAATGAAAGAACTAGCATGCAGTGTTCCTTCACAGTTCCTGCCTGGATTTCCTGCCTGACTTCCCTCAAGGATGGCTTTGTGACCTTCTCATACCACTTTTAGTCAGAGTATTTTATCACAGCAACAGAAAGAAAACTAGAACAGTCACTAGTTACAAATGAAGGTGGATGGTGCCCAATGGCTCTGAAGGGCAGTAGAAGAATCTGAGACAGAGGCCCTGACCTTTGACTCCCAGTGTCTAGGAGAGATAGATCTCAATTCTCATGAGAGAATGAGAGAAGCATTTGCCTAGGGTGAGGCTTCAGTGTGGGAGTCAGTTATAGGGAAGAAGCATGGCTTTGGATGAGAAAAGAAGAAAGCCAACACTGAAGGTCGGAAACAGGTGGAGAGATGGAAACTAGGGGGAGGCTGCTGTCTTGTGAGGGTGTCCCAGGAGGCTGGGTGCCCTGGTGGGGAGGATATTTATCTATGCGTTAGAAAGAACTAGCTTGGCCTTGGGGCTGAGGAGATGCTTTAGTTGGTAAAGTGCTTGCTTTGCCAGCATGGATCTCCAGCATCCATGTAAAAAGTCAGGCGTGGTATTGCACTCTGGGGAGACAGAGACAGATAAATCCCTGGGTTTTCTAGACAGGAAGCCTGCCTATTATGTCAGGCCAGTGAGAGACCTTGTCTCAAAAAACAAGGTGGACAGCACCTAAGGAATTTCCCAGATTGACTTCTTGTTTCCATATATATATATATATGCGCAACTGCTTCTCTCTCTCACACACACACACATACATACACACACACACAGAGAGAGAGAGAGAGAGAGAGAGAGGGAGAGAGAGAGAGAGAGAGAGATGAATTAGTTTGCTTTGAAGAAGTCTCTAACATACAGTCTCTCCTGAAACTCTGAATAGTTTGAGGCCTACAAAGCTAAAACCCTGTGGATTTATCCAAAAGGATAATGACCACTGAATGGCTCTTGACAAGCACAGCTTTAAAAATTCAACAGAAACTCGTTACTAATTCATTCCTAGAATCAGCTTTTTAAAATTCCTCTCCTCCATGCTCATGAACTACACAAGCAAACGCCAAAAGTTGTTTTTTTTCTCCACTGGAGAGGTGACACAGCGTGAGTTCCAGTTCACGTTCACTCTCATCTCGCCCCTGAAGAGCTTTCTTCTTTTCTCAGGGAAACCTTGTTGTGTGTACAGGAAGACAGGTAAGGCAGCATAGGATGGAGCGAGACATGCCCTTCCTGATTCACAGTGTGACTTACTACTCCAGACATCTGAACCATAGAGTGAATGAGGCCTAAGGTGGGACAGGTCAGGTGATGGTTGTCATATTTTCAGTAATCCTATGGGATATACTCTGGCCTTTAGCTATTGGAGCCTACCCCTTAGCTTGGAACTTCTAGAACTAGAAATTGAGTTTGTCTTATTTTCTCTTTCTATTGCTATGATCAAATACCCTGAAAAAGACAAATTAAAGGAGGAAAGAACTTATTTGGTTCATAATACCAGGTTAGACCATCACTGTGGGGAAATTCAAAGCAGCAAGAACATGAAGCAATCACATTACATCCACAGTCAAGAGCAGAGAGCAATGGATGAGTGCGTACTCACTAGCCCTCAGCCTGCCCACTTCTATACAATTCAGGATCCCCTCCTAGGGAATGGTGCCACCCACAGTGGGTAGATCTTCCCACCTTAGTGAAGGTAATCAAGACAATTCTCCACAGATGTACCCAAAAGCCAACCTGATCTAGACAGACCCTCACTGAGGCTCTCTTTCTAGATGATTCTTGATTGTGTCAAGTTGACAAGCAACATTAATCATCACAGAGTCCATTTTTCCTTTTTAATCTACCTCACCCTCTGTCCCATGTTGAATATAGAAAGCTGTCTGTAAAGCCCTTTTAAAATTACTTGGGACTGAGAGTCTAGCTATGCTCCTGCCTTCTCATTCTCCGGACAACAATGCCAGAAAACTCATTTCCTGCTGACCCCAGATTTCTTGGAATACCAGATCTCAGGAGCTGAAATAAGAACCTGTAGCATTCAGGTAGGCTGGAGTTGAGTTGATGCCACTAAAGACATGATTGTAGGTTGAATGTTTTTTGATGGACATATACCTTTAGGATACGTGAAGAGTTAATTTGGGAACTTGACAGAATCTGGAATTACCTGAGAGATGGGCCTCTGGATAAGCCTGTGGGGGATTATCTTGATTATAGTAATTGATGTGGAAGACTTAACTGTGGGTGGGACCACCCCTAGGCAAGGGACCCTGGACTGCGCAGAATGGAGAAAACGGATTGAGCACTAACATGCCCTTTTGCTCTCTGATTGTGGATGCGATGTAACCAATTGCCTCCTTGACTTGCCCACAATGATAGATTATACCTGACTTTGAGTCAGAATAAACACTTTCTCCCTTATTTGCTTTTGTCAGGGTATTTTAGTAACCCACCAGGAGAAGGAACTGAGATAAGATATAACCCAACTCCTTAGAAAAGCATATTTATGATGGCTGAAAGTGCTGTCTCTCCTAACCATACCCCTCCGTTCTACCCCCTTTCCTCCACACACCCGCACAGTGACTGTCCTCAGAGCAGCTTAGATTCTTTGGGGGCTGTTCCTCTGTCTGGAATGTCCTCCTCACATCTTTATTCCCACCTATATTAGTCATAGTTCTCTATAGGAACAGAACCAAAAGAATGAATATATATTACACAGGGGATTTGTTAGATTTGTTTACAGAATACAGGCTAGGTAGTCCAACAATGCCTGCCTACATGCTGGAAGAGCTAAGAACTCAGTAGTGACTTGGTCCATGAAGCCTGAAGCCCTAGAATTCCCAGTCTGGTAGCAAACACCTGTTGGGGAGGGCAGTATTTCCTGGAGAGCCCCTGGTCTTCAGTCCACATTGGAAGGTCAAAGAAGCTGGTGTCTAATGTCAGTGAGTGATGGCAGCAGCAACTATGGGATGAATGCACTCACTAGCAAGACATGAAGGCTCGGAGCACAGATTTTTCCCTCCAACTTCTTTAGATGGGGGTGGGGCCTAGGAAGGTACTACCCACTCTGGAGAAGGGTCTCCTCCACTCAGTTAATCCTTGCTGGAAATGTACTCACAGACTCATCCAGAGGTGAGTCTCTTAGCTGCTTGCAGACCCAATGATGTTTAAACATTACATCATATATCTGGTAAATTCCCATTCATTTCCTAAGACTTTCTGAGTTATTACTCCTGGAGGCTTTTTCTGCTGCTCCAGGCTGGTCATCACCTAGTACTCTTAAAAGATATTATCTGTTTCAGGGAATGGATCACTTCATCTACTATCACAACAGCCTTTAAAATGCCTGTCATGTACTATATTCTCAATAAACACCTACTGGTGTCTGCTATTAACAGGTCCAGTTTATTGAGATATTTTGCCACGTACAATGGAACATGCTAATTATAGGAACAATGGAGTACACCTTGTCCTAACCCCTAGCTTGAAAGCCAACCTATCTGGGGTTCATGCAGATTATTCAAATCTCTTCCCCTAAACCACAAAGAACTAAGCAAGAAATGCTTTAATTACTCATTGACCTGGGGGATGGTTAGCTATATAGCCTATTTTTGAGAACAGTTGATGAGTATAGTAACATTAGAGATATAAAATATAAGAACAACACCCCCCAGAGAGCACTAAAAATGGACTTTATCTTTTAGATATACAGAAGAAAGAATTTATTGATAGTAACTGTGTCATCCTAGACTGTTTAACCATGAAAATGTTATTTTCTGGGTGGCTTAATAAAGAGTCACTGTGATAGTTCATATAAATTATCAACTTGACAGATCTGGACTCACTTAGGAGACAAATCTCTGGGCATGTCTGTGAGGGAGTTTTGGATTAGGTTTGTATTAGGAAAGATCAGGCAGGGCATTGAGAGTATACAGGAAGCAAGTATTTTATTCCAATATGTGCAAGCCTCAAAACCAGGACCCCAAAGCATATATCTTTTATTGGGCATTGGGCTAAATCAGAAGGAAACTTACATACTGGTTGGCTATCAGTACGGTGTCAAAATTAGGCAAATTATTATAAATTTAGAAAAGAAAACATGTTTAAAACAATCCTGTGTCTGAAAGTCTCTGTAGAAGCCTTACTCCGAGGGAAATTACAAAGAGGAACATCTATGAAAAGTCCGTGTGTGGGGGGGCACAAAAACATAGGCTAGAACTAGATGAATGTTAGTGTTCCAACCACAAAGCCTGTCAGCAAACATCCTGCTGACAGGTTGATATAGACACCTGAAGAGGATTAAAAAACATATTTTCCTTGAAGGTTCCATCAGGCTCTATATCCCATTAGTTGAGGGAGGAAGGCTCACTGTAAACATGAGCAACACCCTTCCATGGGCTTAGGTTCTAGGACTGAGTTAAAGGGAGAAAGAAAGCGGAGAATCAGAGATCATCTCTACTTCCTGACTGTGGGTACAATGTAACCAGAGGCCTGGAGTTCCTGCCACATGCCTTCCCCTCCACGATGGTCTGCATCCTCAAACTGTGAGCTAATACAAACCCTTCCTTCTTTAAGCTGCCTTTGTCAGGCACCTTTTCACAAAAAAGCAAAGTACAGTCTTCTTTCTGGTGTGAGTTTCTGCAAAGATTCAGATGTGGTCAAAGAATAAGCTATAAGTCCTTTGAAACATCCCTTAAAAAATCAATGGATTTTGTTGGTCTTTTATGATTTAGAAAAAGAAGTTAAAAATCTTGGAAATCACAGATACATAATTCAAAAAGATATTAAACTGGCAGCATTTTGATTAAGTTGTGTAATGGTACTGTGTACTTTCTGGCGTAGGCATTTTTGGAGTCCATGTTAGAGCACGGGTTTGGACCTAGAAGCTACATGCATGCGCTGACTTAGACTATGAATACCTTCAGTGTGCACCCATCATCTACTATGCCTTCTGGCAAGTTCCTGTTGAACCCTGGATTTTTGAAGCTCTTCCCTGGGCTTTCTGGGGAGGGATGTTGATCTTGGAGTGTGGAGGGTCATTCCAGGTTTTTCTTCTTGCAGCACAGTTTTGGCCTCAGACAGAACTGTGTCAGCATCCTCCTCAGACTCCAAGAGAGAGCAGAGAATGAGTGTTTGAGGGCAGCCAGGGCAGAGTCCCTGGTATAATGATTACTTCACCACCAGTTATTCTTTTGATGATCATTTTCATGTTGATGTACTCATTGGGGGTGGAACTGGCGATCACCCACTCTTCAGGAGCCCTTCTTTCTGTCTTGAAGTTTTTTTCAATTAATTGGACAAATTTTCCTCCTTCTTAGCCCTCAGGGTAGCCAGTGAAAGAATTAAAAAGAGAATTGTTAAATTTGTAGCAGCTTGGTCTGACCTACTTTAGACCAAACATTCTGGGGAGGAAAGAAGTCCACATTTCAACTTTGTATTTTCTTTGTGTCTAAATCCTTCACTCTTCCAGTTAAGCAGGACCAAAGACAGACAAGACTTAGAGATTTCATTTTCTCTGACTGATGGTTGACAAATAAGTTTGGTTCTTATATGGATGGAGGCTATTAAGTACAGAAAATGCTTTTGTTTTTAAGGAAGCAGTGTTAATATTGTTTAAAAAAACATGTAAGGGTAATATTCTTAGCACTTGCCAAACCCAAATAGGAAGGGTAAGTGTTTAACTTTCTCTGAGAGTCTTAAAAGCAGAAAGGGAGGGCCGAAGTTTGAATAAATATTAACTGACAGTGTTATTGGAGCTTTCTAGAACATTCTCTTAAAGAAAGAAGCTGTTTAGGGATAGGGAGGTAGCTCAGTTGATAATGCCTTGCAAGTATAAGGACCCAAGTTAGGATCTCCAGCACCCACATAAAAAACGGGTGTAAAAATGAACTTGAACCTCAGTGATGGTGAAGGAGACAGATCACTGGAAACTCATGGACCAGTTATCTTAGCTTTCATGGCAAAGTCCAGGACAATAAGATACCCTGTCTCAAAAACAAAAGGTGGAAAATGCTTGAGGAAAGGAATCAGCACCCAATATCCAAAGTGGTCTTTGTTTTAGTTAGCCGTAACTGCCAACTTGGCACAGTCTAGAGTTAACTGGGAAGAGAGTCTCTGTTGATGGATCACCTGTGGGTATATCTGTGAGGGATTGTCTTGATTGCTAATGTAGGAGAGGCCAGCCTCATTCCCGGGGCAGGTGATCCGAGACTGTGTAAGCAGGAGCCAGAGAGCAAGCGAGTCAGCAGGGTTTCTGCTGTAAGTTCCTGCCTTGGGTTTCTGCTCTGATTGCTCTCAGTTGTGGACTGTGACCAGGAAGTATAAGCTGAAATAAACCTTTCCTCCTCTAAGTTGCTTTTGCTCAGAGTATTTTGTCTCAGGAGCTGAATGAAACTAGAACATCCTTCTATATCTGCACCCACACATACATAGACATACATGAATGCATACATAATCCACATCCAGCCCCTTCAAATGCAGAACTATTGAATCCTAGCATTTGAGAGGCTGAAGGAGGAGGATCATGAGTTAGAGGTCAGCTTAGGATACATAGTTCTACATCAGCCTGGGCCACATACTGAGATCTTATGTTAAAAAAAAATGTATATATATATATATATATATATATATATATATATTATATAAAATATAATAATATATATATTAGAAAAACTATATATATATATATTTAGAAAAAAATCAGAGGTCATTAATCAAAGATATTGTAAGAACTTTAATGTCCATGATATTTTTCATTTAGTGATGAAATAAACAAAATTGTCAGACTGACTTAGCTTCCATCAGTGAGTATCTAAGTATGTGACTATCTGTTTTTTTCTTATAGGCCTCAGAGAGCCCCTAGGGGTGGAGTTTAGGAATTGGTCATGAGGGAAGAAGGAGCAAGAATTTCTCTCTGGTCTCTCTCTCTCTCTCTCTCTCTCTCTCTCTCTGTGTGTGTGTTTGTAAATCAGAGGTTAACCTTGGGTGATTTTCCTCAGGCATCATCCACCTTTTTTTAAAGGACAGGGTCTCCTATTTACTGGCTTGGAACTCACGAGTAGGCTAGACTGGCTGAGCCCCTGCCATGGCTCCCTTACACTGTTTACCTTGGGCCTCTGAGGCCTTAGTTTTTCTTTCATAAAAATGTAAAGTGATAGACTTACAGGTCTAGGATCTCAGGCACCTTGGAGTTAGCATCCTTCCAAGGTTGTGATTGGAGAATGGAAAGCCTAAGTGACTGACTAGGACCCCAATGATCACTGCCTAATGCTTTTTTAGAAGATTTATTTTATTTTTACTGGTGTGTATGTGGGGGCCAGTGGAGGCCAGTAGAGTGTGTTGTGCCCTGGAGCTAGAGTTACAGGTTGTTGTGAGCCTCTCAGTGTGAGTCTTCTCTGCAAGAGCACTAAGTGCTCTCACTCCAACTTCCAGGCCCTGGTTTTGTTTTGCGGTGTTGTCCCAGCCGTCTGTTGTAGCACCTGACTGGACGGAGGCTGGCAGTCCTCTTCTCCCCTTCTATTCTCCCTCCCCTCCTCTTTCTTCCTCTTCTCTCTCACCCGTTCATGAGTCCCAGCTTAAAAACCAAACGATGGAGTTCTCAGTACATGCTAGACTTCATGTGAAGATCTTTACAAGTATTACTTTAATTCTCACAAAAATCCAGAGAAATTGGTGCTGTTGTGATGTAACAGATTCAGAAATTGAGGTCTCAAGAGATTAAATCACTTGTTCGAGTTCAGCAGGAGTGTGTATGGAGTCAGGACTCACCTCCTGACTGCTGTGTTATTTGCATCCCAAGACTGATATTTATTTTACTTTTTATGCAACAGAGTAAAGATGCATAGAGTCAATCCTTTTCAAGTTTTTCTTATCTACACTCCTTTAATTTCCATTTTTTCCTTTATTGAGACAGTATTTCATGTATTTCAGGCTGGCCTTAAACTCACTTTGTAGGCAAGGATGACCTTGAACTCTTAATCTTCCTGCCTTCATTTTTCAAATGTTGGATTTACAGACATAAACTATCATACCAAGTTTATGTAGTTTACACAGTTTTGGGGACCAAACCCAGAACTTTGTTCATGCTAGGCAAGTACTCTACCAACTGAGCCATAGCCTATACCCATTATTTGCCAATTTTCAAGAAATTTAAGTTATTGAATCCCCAGTGGATGCATAGAAATCTCTTCAGGAGAGAATTAGGGGTGAGAGAGTGATTTCTATTTTATAGGTCAGGCAACTTTCAGAGATGCATAAACACACTCACCATTTCTCATCTAGCAAATGCAGATTAAACTGGTTTATCTTTGTCTGAGTCCCCAAACCTGGTTTTCACAGTGTGAGCTGAGTGAATACAGAGTGAAATGATGTGTGTCTGTGTGTGTGTGTGTGTGTGTGTGTGTGTGTGTACACGGAGTCGGGGGAGAAAAGGGATGCTTATTGAAAGATGAGTTCAGAGAGATAAGTAGGGCATGAATTCTCAGCGGCAATAAAACTCTTCAGCTGTTCTGCACTGCACAGACGCCACTAAAGAGCTTTTGGAGAGTGAGTGAAAAATTATCTTTGTGTTTTGGAAGCATCACTTTACATCAAGACCAGAGCAGTACTACCCAAGAAAGTGGGACCAGGGCATTGAGGTGGGAAGCTGTTCCCGTTTTCCATGTGAGACATACTAATGACCTGTCTAAACCATGGCAGAAGTGCTCGAACAATATTTATAGGCACCTCACAGCCCTTGAACATTACGCATTCTGATGATTAAAAAAAATTACCAGTATCCTGTAAGTCCTCAGGAAATTCTCCAGTATTGACTGGATGTGGTGATGGTAGAAGACTAGTGATCTGTGGGTGTCTGATTAGAGATTTTTTGAAGATTTCATTTCATTGTTAGTTATGTATATATATGTGTATCCGTGTGGGGGTGTGCATATGACTCCAGATGCCTGTGGACACCAGAGAAGGTGTTTGGTTCCCTGGAAGCTGGAGTTTCAGGCAGCTATGCAACCCCCCGAAGTGGTGTTAGGAATCAAACTCAGGTCCTCTCTAAGAGCAATATGTGCTCCTAATCCCTGTGCCATTTCCTCAGACCCCGATTAGAGATTTCCAGGTAAGCCCTGTACATGGGGGTGGTAGAGGGTATAATTGGATCATAGAGCTATCACAGTGTCAGTGCTGAAGGATTTAAAAGGGAAGTGTGCAGCTAGTAGCAAAAGTGAGTGCTGAACAGCATTAAGTGAGTGATGTGATGGGGACTCAAAGGAGGGCAGCTGGAGACCAGTGAACAGCATGGGCAACACTTCTCCGGTCAAATGAGGTCGTAATGAGGAAGGATCTAAGGGCCAATGATAAGAGTAACAGCTGTCCCCAGCCTTGTCATGGGAACTGAGTTGGGTATGGAGAAACTTGTGTGTGTGTGTATTTGTGTGTGTGTATATGTGTGTGTGTGTGTGTGTGTGTGTGAGCTAATGAGCTTAATTAGAGTTGCTCACAGAAGCATGGGTGAGGGGTTGTCTACAGGAGTGGTGGCAATTTACCAGTGGCTACACCGATGAAAAAAATATCTCCCAACCTCAGCGGCCATTAAGTGCCTGCAGTTCTTCAAGAACCTCATGAGCCCCTCCCCTCTTCATGAGAAAATGCTGATAGGCCCAGTCACGTGCAGGTCGTGATCACAGCTGTTGAGAATTCAACAGTATAGCAGCCATGCCGTGTTAGACCTAGATTTTCATTCATTTAGCAAAGATTTGTTTAGCAGCTACCATGCCCCGGATGCTGTGGAGATGTATCAGGGAACACGACAGACAAGAAAGTCCTTCCCCACGCCGAGCTTAGGGAGGAGGTAAGGCTTGGTCAAGCTGGATAGTGAAGGACCAGGAGTCTTTTCGTGTGTGTGTGTGTGTGTGTGTGTGTGTGTGTGTGTGTGTGTGTGTGTGTACATGAATGCAGTGCCCATGGAGACTGGTAGAGAACTGAGCTCAGGTCCTCTGCAAGAGCAGCAAGCGCTCTTAACTGCCAAACCATCTCTCCAGGCCCAGGACTGAGAGTCTTGATCAGGTGGAACAATACGTATGAAACTCAGTCTCAGAAAGTGTTTATGGTTTGAAACAGAGCCGGGGAAGGCCGAGAGTAAGTGTGTAGGGTGGGTAAGGGGAGGCAGGCAATTAGGGGGCGTGGCCTAGGCTGGGATAGTCAAGTTGAAAGAGGGGTGCCGCTGAACTTTCTTGGTAAGTATTGCTGAGTCCTGAGTCATATGAAGAAGCTTCACATTGAAAAGAGGAAGATAGTCAAGACTGCGGAACAGATGGCAGAGCAGGAAAATCTGTGGCCACTTTAGAAATTAATGGTTTCTCTTTCTTTCACTCACCCTCTCTTTTTCCTCCACACTCTGAGTTTTAAAGATATCTAAAATGTTGTAATTATGTCTTGAATGCCTAAGAAGAGTCAAATCAGGTGGAAACAGAATACAGAGCTATGGAAATTACTATGCAAATTACTTGGAAAATTACTAAGTAAATTACTTGGCTTAATGTAGACCCAGTTCCCAGAGTAATAGCTTAACTATTCTTCTACTAGCTGCTCAGTGTATTGTGAACTTAAGAATCAATCCAGGTGACTGATGTACTTGGGTAGAGTGGGTCTCTGACAGGGTCTTCTAGATGTATTTCCCCCACTGGAAATCTCTCCTGAGGAATTTAATTTTTTTAGATATATTTATTTTATTATTTAAAATTTTATTTATTTTGGTTTTATATGTATAAGTGCTTTGCCTGCCATGTATGTAAGTGCACCATGTGCATGTAATGCTCATGGAGGCCAGAAGACAGCACTGGATCTCATGAAACTAGAATTATGAACAGTTGTTAGCTGCCTCGTGAGTGCTGGTAAATAAACCTGGGTCCTCTGCCAGAGCAGTCAGTGTTGTTAACCCCTGAGCCATCTCTCAACCCCTATTTTATTTTTAATTGGTGTGTGTGTGTATGTATGTACATATGAGTGCAGTCACCAACAGAAGCCAAAAGAGGGTGTCAAATCCACCTATAGCTGGAGTTACATGTGGTTGTGAGTTGCCTAATATGGGTCCTGGGAACTAAATTCTGGTTCTCTGCAAGATAGATGAACTTCTGAGCCATCTGTCCAGCCCCAGGAGTTTAATTGTAACTGGATGATAATAAAATGGAGAATTAAGATTCAATGAAAGAGAGGAAAGTTGGGTAAAGTCTCCCTGTCCTTTTCGCTCTTATTCATACTATAAGCTTTATGGAATTTTTTTTATCATTCTGACACTTGCCATTTATGTCCCCTGTGTCCTCTCCTGCCAGATTTATTTTACTATTGGGGAGGAATAAAGCTGCTTATGTAATTCTTTAGCCTGCTCTGCAAAATGTAGAGCTCCTGTGATCCTTTTGATAGTGTCAGAGCCCTTGAATTCCACAGAGAAACATGGGCACCTGTATTTCTTTGAATAGAAAAAAATGGGAGCCTTCCACATTCAACTTGGATGTCCCCATCCTGCAAAAGTCCAGTGACACAAATTGGGGGGTGACCGGAAATGTCAAACTTAGGCAGGAGTGGGGGAAGATCGGTCCTCCCACCGGTGCTTTCCCGGATGTTCCAGGGTGCCTTGCCTGTACTCAGGAAGACATGTGTGCTTGTATACATCTGCTTTGGTGACCTCTGAGACGGTGCCCCCCATTTGTCCCCTGCTTGGTGAAAGGTCTTGGATTTGGCTCAAGGGGGGCGCTTACGTGGATTTGAGGGGATACGGAGTTTAGTAAAAGGAGTTATTAATGGTGCAGACGATCAGACAGATAGACAACAGCACTGCAGATCTCTGAGGAGACTTCAGGGCTGAGCACCAGAGACAGGCATCTTGTCAGGGGTTCTGAAGAGTGGAATCAGGGCCCATAAAGCAGAGGTGGAGGATTCTTATAGCTCTCTAAGGAAACAGAGTGGGGCTTCACAGGATGAACCTTCAGCCAGGTTCTCTGATTCCCAGACAGGAGGCAGGGAAACGGGTGTGGAGAAGGGTGGGCGGCCACCAATGCTCTCTTGATGTGAACTTCCCCAGGTGAGAGATCCAGGTACCTGGGAGTCTGTTAGCTAGAGACTCACAGATAGTCTCAGTGGGCACCAGTCGGTGTGTGTCCGAGGGGAAGGAAAGGCTGCTGCAGTATTGTGGCCAGAGCAGCAGCAAGGCCTGGATTCTAATGTTCCATTCTTACACTTGGCATGGCATCCCTCCACCCCTGGACAACCTGTATCTTCGGAGAGCAATGTGGCAGGGTGGTTTATGAGGAGCTCTGGTGTCTTATCATCAAGGCCCTGACCATCACTGCATATATCTGGACTCACAAAAATCCTTGTGATTTTCAGTCTCCTTTATTTGAAGAGCTCAATACTAGATGGTTCAAAATGTATACAAGGGTTTGTTTTGTAGGCAGGTTTTAGTGGGGTTTTTAAAGATTAAAATTTTTTTAAAATCTATGTGTGTGTGTATGTGTGTGTGTTGACAGATTCCTGTAGCATCTAGATGACAGCGTCAGATCTGGAGTTTCAGGTCCTTGTGCACCACTGGATGTGGGTGCTGATAACTGAACTTGGGTCCTCTGCAAGAGCAGGTGCTCTTAATCACTGAGCTACCTCTCCAGCCCATGCTTTAATATTTAAGGCCTGGAAATAAATTAAATTCTTATCAAGATCAGGAACCGAAACTGAATGAATAACGTTGATATAACTCTATCAAAGAATAACATGTAGATATCCTTGATATTTTCTAAATGTCTCAGCCTTACTTTTTATTTTTTGTAAATGTTGAACTTTGTGTATTTCATACAGAACATCTTAATCATCTTTATTCCTTCTTCCTCATTGTCACTTCCCATAGTCCCCCCCTCCAATTGAATTTCATGCATTCTGTCATTTATGTTAAGGCCTATCAAGTCAAGTTAGTGACAGATATCACTCAGTGCAAGTTCATCTACTGAAGTCTAGTCAGCCTATCTAGAGGCCCTCTCTTTAAGATCAGTTCTTCCTTACCCAGCAGTAATCAGCTGCCAATAGTTCTTTGGCTAAGATTGGGGCATGCTGCTGAGTTTTTGTCTTCTTGAGTTTGCATGGGTCTAGTGCATGCTAACCCCATTGCTGTAGGTTCACACGAGCAAAGTCCCAGGAGCCCATGGGACTCTATTTCCATATGGTCATGCACCTTCTCCCTGACTCTTACAAGCTTTCCCTGAGCCCTGGGTGGGTTTTAATATAGGAGTCCTGTTCAAGGAACCATACTCTGCAGACTTCTGTTCTCTGTGGTTTGGACATTTATGTCCTTTTGTGTTCATGGCCCTCTGTTGCATTAGGGAGCTTTGTTGAGAGCTGAGAGATGCATTAGTATTCTCTCTACCCCTGTTCAACTATGTTCTATGAGCCTTAGATGTAGAGGTTGCATTGTAGATTGTTTTTCATTTTTAAATTCCCAGACTGATATTTAGCTCAAGAAGTTCAATTAGGTGTTTTACATTTTCTGTAGGGCCCAGGAGAAGATGCACTGGGGCTGTAGAAGAGCAATAGGAAAATGATTGAAAACTTCTCGGTGTCTGGAATGTTAAAGGTCCAATGTCAAGGCCTGGGTGCCTAGGACCACATGTGAAGTCAGGACCACAGGTGACCATCAGGGAGGTGAGCAATCCATTCTTGAGAATCAGTCCTCCCAAGACTAGAAACTTCAAATGTCAGAAACCTCCCCTAGTGCCATCATAAGCCCAACACAGACGCAAAGCCACTGGGATCTTGAGGGAAGGGGCTGTGGGGAGTGCAGACACTCAGGGAAGGCTGAAATTGCTTCCCAGTGGGATTTTCTATTTTTTTTTTTAATGATAGTCATCCTGATACAGATGAAGGTATTACATTATCAATTTGATTTTCATTTCCCTAATGATTTGTAAGGCTAAGAATCTTACACTTGTGAGTCTGTGTGTGAGTGCACGTGGAGGACAGAGGACAGCCACAGGTATCATTTTTAAGGAGCCGTCAACCTCTTTTGGAGGCAAGGTTTCTCACTGGCCTGGAGCTCAGCAATTAGGTTAGGCTGTCTGGGCAGTGAGCCTCAGAGACACACCTGTGTCTGCTCCCCAGTGCTGGAATGGCTGGCTCTTTCTAAATGTGGCTTCTGGAGGATCGAACTTAGATTTATGCTTGTAAGGCAAGTATTTTATGGACTAATCTGTCTCTTGGGATCTCTGATGCTTTTGTGTAGTGTGGCTGCTGAATCTCAGTGACTTTCATAACACCAGTGCAGACCCCAAAGTCTTGGGAGCTGATAAATTAATGCTTCTTTTCTCCTCCCTTAGGTAAGTACATTTGAAGCCTCTTCCACATGATTTCTGTGTTGTGCTTGACCAAAAAGATGGCTCTTAGAAAGAGGTGCATGTCAAGTCTCTAGAACATATGAATGTTATATATTTGGGAAAAAGGTCTTTACAGATACAGATGTGATGAAATTCAGAATTTTGAGATGAGGACATTATCTTGGATTATCTGGGTTGGCCCTAAACCCAGTGTCAAATATCTCTTTAAAAGATTGTATATTTTAGATCAGCTTTAGAGTCACAAGAACACTGAAAGGAAGATACAGAGATATCCATCCACTATATGCTCTACCACCATGCATGCACAGCCTCCTTCATTATCACCTTCCCCTAACCTACGTTCATACATCATTATCACCCAAAGTCCATAGCTTACACTCACATCCAGTCTTACAGTTGTCATTTCTAAGGATGTGCACAAGTTTATAGTAACATGTACCTATCAGTATAGTATGGTATAAAATAGCATAGCAGAGCATAACAATTTCACTGCTTGGAAATCCTATGTTGTGTGCCTGTTCATCTTTCCCTCATTCTAACCCCTGGTGACCACTGATTTGGTTTTTGAGAAATGTGCAAATGTGTGTCTTAGTTATTTTTCTGTTGCTGTGATAAAATACTGATTAAAGCATACAGAAGGAAGAGTTTATCTGGCTTGCAATGCCAGAGGTATTAGGGTCCATAATGGCAGGGGAGGTGGCAGAGGTGGTTGGAGCAAAAAGCCACATGATCATGTCTTTAATCAGGAAGCAGTGAGACTGGAAATCCAGCAAGGCTCAAGAACTCTCAAAGCCCGCCTCCAGTGATGTGCTTCCTCCTGCATGGCTATACCCTTCCCATACAGTGCCACAAACTGTGGACCAATGTCCAAATATTTGGAGCCTGTGGGGGCCATTTTCATTCAAACCACCACAACATGCATGAGAAAGTGTGGGAGAGTAGATGCATATGTGGGCATATGCCTGTAAAGGCCAGAGGTCCACTTTGGGTGTTAGGTCTCTTTTTAGCCTGGAACTCGCCAACTCAGCTAGGGTGGCTGACCAATGAGCCCCAGGGATCCTCCTGTCTCATCCCAGCACTGAGATTAGAGGTGTGCACTACCATACCTGGTTCATATGGTGCTAGGCAAATGCTCTGTCTCCAGTCTTGGAATGTTTCATGTTAAAGTTCAGTTCTCTCTCTCTCGCTCTCGCTCTCGCTCTTGCTCTCGCTCTTACTCTCTCTCTCTCTCTCTCTCATCTCTTTTTCTCCACACCTTTGGTGTACCCAAATCAATGTGATGGTCAGGTTTGTCAATTTGAAACAACCCTGAATCAATCTGGGAAGAGTCTCAATGAGAGATTGTCTAGATCAGGTTGATCTGTGTCAAGTCAATGTCTAATGTCTGTAAGGGATTGTCCTGATTGTTAATTGATGTGGTAATGCCCACTGTGGGAGGCACATTACCTAGGGAAGGGATCTTGGACTGTGTAAGTGTAGAGGACAAACTGAGCACTAACAAGCATGCATGTATTTACATCTCTCTGCTCTCATGAATATGACTGTTTCCCAGATTTCTTTCTTAGTATGTTTGTTGCTGGTATTTAGGAAGCCTACTGCTTTGGGGTGAAGGTATTAAATTTATATGCTGATACTTTGCTGAATGTATTTATCAGCTATAGGTGTTTTCTGTTGGAGTCTTAAGAGTCTTTATGTATACAATCATATCATTGGCAAATAAGGAAACTTTGACTTCTTCCTTTTCAATTTGTATCCCCTTTATCATCTTCATTTGTCTTATTGCTCTAGCTAAGACTCCAAGTACTGTATTGAACAGGAAAGGAGAGAGCAGATATCCTTGTCTTGTTCCTGATTTTAATGGGAATGCTTTCAGATTTTCTCCATTTAGTATGATGCTGGCTGTGCGTCTGTGGTACATTGCCTTTATTTTACTGAGATATGTCCCTGTATCCCTAGATGCTCCATTACTTCTTATCATGAGTGAATGCTGGCTTTTGTCAAGAGCCTTTTCTGATTGTAATGAGATGATCATATGGTTTCTGTCCTTGACTGTTTGTATGTGATATATTACATTTATTGATTTACATATGTTGAACCATTTCTGCATTTCAGGGATGAAGCCAACTAGATCATGGTGTAAAATCTTCATGATGAGTTCTTGCATTTGGTTTGTAAGTATTGTATTGAGAATTTTTGCATCTATGTTCATCAGAGAGACTGGCCTATAATTTTCTTTTTTGAATCTTTGGTTTTGGTATTAGAGTAATTCTGGCTTCATAGAATATATTTGGAAGTGTTTCTTCCTTTTGTATTATATGGAATAATTTTCCATTTTATGGTGTTAGTTCTTCTTTGAAGGTTTGGTAGACTTCTGTGCTATGTCTAACTGGTCATGGGTTCTTATGACTTGGGAGATTTTTAATTACTATATCTGTCTCATTGGTTTTAATGGATCTGTTTAAATTATTTATGTTTCTTTGGTAGCCTGTATATATTGAGAAATTTATCTGCTTCTTCTAGATTTTTTAGTTTATTAGAATATATATTTTAAAACTATGTATTTTGGGTTTTCTGAATTTTGTCCATGTCTGTTGTAACGTTACCTTTCATCTCTGCATTTGTTAATTAGGGTACTCTTTTTCTTTTGGTTAATTTGGCTAAAGGTTTATCAATTTTGTCAAAGAACCAAAGAACCAACTCTTTGGTTTACTTGGTTTTTGTTTCTGTTTTACTAATTTCAACCTTGATTTTATTTACCTCTTCTTATCTACTTTTGTTGATATTTTTAAAGAACCAACTCTTTGATTCACTGATTGTTTGTATTGTTTTTTGTTTCTATTTCGTTCATTTCAACCTTGATTTTATCTCTTCCTGTCTACTCTTTTTAAAAAATTTTATGTATTGCTTTTATTTTATGTGTATGTTTCTTGCCTGCATGTAGGTAGGTCCACCCATGTCATGCAATGCCTGCAGTGGTCAGAAGAAGACATCAGATCTCCTGTAATTGGAGTTATGGATGGTTGTTAGCTGCTGTGTGTGTTGGGAATTGAACCTGGATCTTCTGCAAGAGCAGCCACTGCTCTTAACCACCGAATCATCTCTCCAGCCCCACATCTACTTTTTTTTAGATGTTGTATTTTCTTTGTTTTCCAAGGCTTTCAGGTGCATCATTAATTTACTTATATGAGATCTTTTTAATTTTCTGGTGTAAGCACTTAATACTATAAATTATCCTGTTAGGACTGCCTATGTTATGTCCTAAAGGTTTTAGTATGTTGTACTTTCGTTTTCTTTGACTTCTAAGAACTTTTAAATTTCCTGCTTGATTCTTCCCATGATCCAGTTTTCATCAGTAGTGTGCTGTTTAGCTTCTTGGATCTGTTCTTTTTCCCATTTTTATTGTTGTTGTATCTGGCTTTATTCCTTTGCAGTCAGATTGAATGCAGGGTATTTCAACTTTCTTCAGTTTGTGGAGACTTGTTTTGTGTCCAGGGCTTTTCTAGTTTTTCTGTCTGGTTGACCTGTCTATTGGTGATAAGTGGGTGTTGAAGTTTCCCACTGTTACTGTGTTGGAGTTCATATGATATTTTAGAGATAATTCAGTTTTTTTATATGAAATTGGCTGCCTTTATGTGCGGTGCATATGTCAGGAGTGTGATTTCTTCTGGGTAGATGCTTCCTTTAAGGAATATGAAGTGATCTTCCCTGTCTGTTCTGAGTAGTTTTAGCTTGAAGTCTATTTTGTCAGATATTAGAATAACTATACTTGCTTGTTTCTTGGTTCTGTTTACTTGGAATATCTTTTTCCATCCTTTTACCCTAAAGTGGTGTCAATCATTGTTGATGAGGTGCATTTCTTGAGGCAGCAAATCAATAAATTCTGTTTTCTAATCTAATCAATTAGTCTGTGTCCTTTTACTGGGAAGCTGAGATCGTTAATGTTGAGGGTTATTATTGACCAATGTTTATCAATTGCTGTTATACTGGTGTGTAAGGCTGCTTTCTTAGACCTCTTGGTGGACTGTTCTGGGATAATTTATTCTCTGTGCCCTCTTGAGAATGTTTAATCTTCTCTTCTGACCAAACATTCCATCATGTATTCTCTGTGGAGCTGGTTTTGTGGACATAAATTCCTTAAAGTCATTTTTATCATGAAATGTTTTTCTTTCTTTTTCAATTACAACTGATAGTTTCGCTGGGTATAGTAATCTGGGCTAGGAGCTGTGTTCTTTCATGATTTGTATGACTTTAGTTAATGCTTTTCTAGCTTTCATAGTCCTAGCTGAAAAGTCAGCTATTATTCTGATGGGCCTGCCTTTATATGTGACTTGATATTTCTTTCTTACAATCTTCAGTATCTTTTCTTTGTTCTGTGTGATTTTGATTATTATATGATGTGGGGAGTTTCTTTTCTGGTCTTGCCTACCTGGTGTTCTGTATGCCTCCTGTACCTTGATAGATATCTCCCTAGATTTGGGAAATTTTCTTCTAGGATTTTATGAGAAATGTTTTCTGTTGGGGGTTGGAGAGGTAGTATAGCACTGAAGGACACTAGCTGCTCTTATAGAAGATATACACGTAGGCATAACACTTGCCCACATAAAATTAAAAAACAAATCAAAAATACTTTCTGTGCTTTTGACTTAGGTTTCTTCTCTAACTTATGTGCCTATTATTCATAGGTTTGATCTTTTCCCAGTGCTCTGGAAGTTTTGCATCTGCCATTACTGGGCTATTTAAGATGCATGCTTTTCTTTTATTGAGCAATCTATTTCCCAAACCTTATCTTCAGGATCTACTATTCTTTGTTCCATTTCCTCCACTTCCTTTTTACTCCTTTAGTCTAAGCTTTTTGTTTGAGTTCTTAAGATTTTTTTATTTCAAATTTTATTTCACTTTGGCTTTTCTTCAGTGATTTATCTCTTTATTGAATTCCAATTTCATGTTTTGAATCATTTTAGTCACTTCATTCACCATTGTGTTTTTACCATATTCATTCAGTTTTTTATTCATGCTGTTATATAGGAAAGAAATTGACTTTTGTCCATCAACCTCAATGTATTTGTTTTGCAATTGTTCAATTATCTTTATATTATTAATTTCTAATTTTTTATTGTGGTTTGAAAGAAAACATGTGTTTTCTATTCTTTCAAACTTGTAGGGGTGCATTTTATAACCCTGAATGTGGTCTATTTTGTTGAGTAGTCCATGTAGTTTGAGAAGAACATGTAATTTTTTCTTATTGTCGAAGTTGGCTATTACAGATGTTGATTTTGTTTGACTCATGGTTTTGCTGAATTTAGTTGTGTCCCCATTAGATTCTTATGAGTTGGATCTATTCATTTTTTGCTTAATATGTTCATTTTTTAGAGGAATTGAAAGGTCCAGCTATCATGATGGATTCATTTATGTTTCCCTGGAGTCTGTCAGATTTTGTCATATATATGACAGATTCTCATGTAACCTAGGCCAAATTTGAACTCACTATGTAGAGAAGGATGACCCTGAACTTCTGGTCTTCCTACCTCTACCTCCCAAGTGCTGGACCTACAGGTATATTTCAACTACACCTAGTTTCCTCACTAGTCAAGAGTTACCACGAGAGGGTAACTAACCCCATCTGATTCCAATGGTCCCCACCCAGTTCACAGCTTCAAGCAAATTGTTTGAAAGTATCTCCAGTTTGGCTCAGCTCATCAGACAACCAGTCCCCCAAGAGGAGGACCTAGGGCTGTACTCTCAGGAGATGGAGGAAGATACAGGATCCCCCTTTTTGAAGTAGGATTTGAATTTTGGAAGATGAAGATAAATTTCCATGTGGAGAGTAGGAAGTTATTTCTTTCACAGTGGGAGCCTTCTGGGTAGAAGATAGTAAGTATAAAGGATTTAAATGTGTTCCAGAAGACTGGTGAATCAGTTCCAAAATTCTGGGCTGACAACATCAGCATGTGTTATCAAATCCTGACATTGGAGGCAAAGGAAATTTCCTATTTGAAGAAACTGAATGAGAGCTGATATTTGACATTTGACCAAACAAACAGAAAGGAGGAAAAAGACAAGTCCCTGAAAACATGACATTAGGGGTTTCTAAGCCTTAAGACCAATATTCGTACCATGCAGGGAGTATTAAATATGTATTTCTGTTTGTATTTATAGACAGGAACTCATGTTGCTCAGGCTGATCTTGTACTCACTTCGTAGCTGAGGATGACTTTGCACTTCTGATGCTCCTGCCCCTACCTTCAAAATGCTGAGATTTTTGGCATGCACCATCACATGCAGTTTGTGCAGTGCTAGACATTGAACACAGGGCTCTGTGCTTGCCAGGCAAGCAGTCTGTTGGCCGAGTTACATCTCCAACCCTCAGCATGCTTATAAACATTATTATTCGCTATTGAAAACCATGATTTACAAGTTGAACCTCTTGGGCTTCATTGCTGTTCTCCTTCTCCCCTGATGTCCTTTCTGTCCTCGACCATTCTTTCTCTTTGCTGTAAAACTCATCTCTTATCAAGAACATGTTTTCAAGGCACAAGCCCGCTTTGAGAGGAAGGGTGAGTGGTGGGAGGTTCTGGAAGAGTGCTCTTAGAGCTTTTTGTGTTCAGAGTAAAATTTTCCATCTTAGCTTCAGGGTGGGGGACTGTTCAAAGCTGGAATAAATGGGTCATCAAGGTGGGGAAGGCTAGGTGCTTCAAGTTACCTAAATTCGAGAGATTTTTAGATATTTGTGTACTTTGGGAACTTTCTTGGGGGTGCCACTGTTGACTACCAGACATATAGTATCTTTGGACCCATCAGTTTTACAGAGTTGATTGCAAATAAGATATTCTTCCACAAAAAAGCAATTGAAAATGTTATAGCCTCAATCTACCTAGGGCTACAGAAAGCATCTCTAACCATCCTCCTGGTGACTTTGGACATTGAAACATGGGCTAGAGGTTATTGTTTCTTTATTGGACACAAAGCACCACTAAGATATACATTTTAGAACCAACAGCAATTTTGATTCTCGTAACTGTAAGAACATGCACTTTTCCTAGGAGAAAGGAATTTTGAGCAGAAATGGACTTTTTATTGCAAGACATGTGTGGTAGGAGGCAGTGAGCGTCATTTAGTGGTTATAGTTTCTTTTTCTTTCTTCTTTTAAAGTGTGACATTTGATTTATTAGATGGCCATACCCTAGAATATAGTTTCATTTCAAACTGAACATGTTCAGTTCTTGAGTGATCTATGGCCAGCTATGGCTTTTAAGGATCTTTTCCCACAGTGTGAGTTCTGTGGATAGCCAGTGGACCTGTGTGGTCCATAAGGTCTAAGCTCTTCTGGCTGGAAGAAGGGTCTATGGAACCATTCCATCAGTGCAGTGGTTTTTGGCAGGTTTCATCTCCTAAACTCTTAAATAGAACAGGATGCTGTACAGACCACTGGTCAGGTGTCTGTAGCCTGAAATTGTCTATTGTTATTGCCCAAACCACTCTGTGGGCAACCTGAACAAACAGTTTACCTCTAGAGGTTTCAGGAATTCTCACCTGTAAAATGAGGGCTACATGGCCACAAAGGAAATCCTAGAGAGATTCAGTCCAAACAGGGAGGTAGGTACCGCCACAGATATTTTCCAAGGCTCTGGTTTCAACTTCTCTCTTTTAGTTTACCAAATGACACAGCATGTGCCTGCCTTGCATGTAGGGTTCTGAGCATTTCCTGTAACCTGATTATCCCTTCCCTTCACCCCAGCCCATCACACTATTTCCTTATTAGAATACACTAGATCACCACTGGTTGTCAATTATTTTAAACTTTTTCTTTTGTGGGCTAGAGCGATGGCTCAGAAGTTAACACTGGATACTCTTGCAGAGGATCTGGGTTTGATTCCCAGCACCCACATGGAAGCTAACAATTGTCCTGTTCCAGGGGAATCTGACATTCTCTTCTGACCTCTGCCAGCATTGCACGACACAGGTGACTTATGTACATGCAGGCAATACAATCTTACACATAAAATTTTAAAAATAATAAATAAAAACCCTTTTTTATTTTGGAAATAGTTTTAGACTATGTAATTTCAGAATAACAAAGAGAATGAGAGAGCTTCTGTGAGCGTTTGTGTTTGTGTGTGTATGTGTGTGCAGGTGCGGATGCATGTGTGTGGATATACAGGTGTGCATATGAAGACCAAAGGATAACCTCAGCTTTCATTCCTCAGGTACCATCTACCTCATCTAACTTGCTCTTTATTTGTTTTTGAGTCAGGGTGTCTTAGTGGCCTGCACTTCATCTAGACTAGCTGACTACCAAGCCCCAGAGATCCTACTTTCTTGTGCTCTCCAGTGCTGGAATTACAAGAATGCATCACCATACCTAGGTTTTAAAAAATATTTTATTTATCATTTTTATTTTGTGGGTATGAGTGTATTTCCTGTGTGTAGATAGATGTACCTGTGCAGTACAATACCAAGAGAAGTCAGAAGAGAACATCAGATTCCCCTGGAACTGGACAGTTGTTAGCTGCCATATGGGTGCTGGGAATTGAACCTAGGTCCTCTGCCATAGCAGCCAGTGCTCTTAACCACTGAGCCATCTCTCCAGTCCTCACACCTAGGATTTTACATGGGTTGTGGGGATTAAATTTAGGTCTTTATGCTCGCAAGGAAGCACTTTACCAGCTGAGCCAGATCACCACACCTCTCCTATGAACTTTCTGTCCAACTTCCATAATAATACAACTGAATACTCACCATCACTACTACTGTTTCAAAACACAGGTAACCCCTGCACTGACCCTGCACAGAGACCCCAAGGATCGCTCTTGAAATCTGAAAGCACCTGGCAGCAAAGAAAAGCATCCTTGCAACTCCAGAAGGAGGAGCTGGGATGAAAGCTCAAATTGCCTAGTTCCAGTTCAGACTTGAGTCTTTCCATGATGCAATCAGGCATGAAAATACACCTAGAGGTGAATCATCAGATAAAGGCACTTGCTGCCACCTGATGACATGAATTTGATCTCAGGACCCACATGATAGAAGGAGAGGACTGATTTTTGTAAGTTTTCCTTTGACTTACTGTGGCACATACACACAACACACAACAAATGGATGAACAGATAAATAAATAAATAAATAAATGTAATAAAAACTCTTAGCGAAACTTGACATCTATTTAAAGGCAGCGAATAATATGCATGGATGGATATATTTGCTTATTATTCCTTTTCTCAGTAGAGATGGTTGGATGAGTTGATTTTATTTTCTGGCCTGCATACCTCTGTCGTACAAGAAAAACGAGATGGGGTGGGGCAGGCAATGAGGCATGACTGAGATTCTGTGAGTTAAAGATTTAGTCTTTGTTCAGATTCCAAATTTTGTAAGGCATTCTTAGAGTCTGAGTCTCCTTATCTGTGAGGTGGAAGATGATGAGTAGTGAGAGGGGAGGGAAGACTTGGAGGTGAAAAGTAGTCCAAGTCCATGGGAGTGAGTGTGACTATTTGGCCTCCCTGGGAAACTGGCTCAGAGAAAGGACGCAGCAGGTTACTTAAGAAGGAGAAGGCTTGGGAGCAAAATGAAGGACGACAGTTGCAGAAGCAGGACTGGGCTGAGGGAACAGTTGAGGTCCAGTAACAGCCTTAGCCAACTTCACAGAGATTCCTGTTACTATTTCCAGTTCTAGGGAAACTGAATATTGGAGTTCGAGCTGTCTGCCTCTTACAGAAGCCAATGAGGAGAGACAGGAGTTGAATCTTTAAGCTTGGACTTTATTCAGAGGCCAGGAATCTGAGAAGATCGCCGATTGACATCCTAGAGCTCCTCCTTCCAGCTCTTCTTCCGCCAGCAGATTATGTAGGGAGAGTGTGTGTAGTGACGAAGGCTGTCAATCATTCCAGAGCTTAGTCTTTCCCCTCTGATGAGGTGGTCAGCACATTTTTGAGACGTGATAACTGCACCTCTTTTTCTATCATTTCCCACACTCTTCTCTCATTTTGTGTGTGTCTGGGCTCAGGTATTTCTTCAAATACTAGCTCAGGTTTGTTTCTTCTGGCATCACCCTTGTGCTCATCCAGGGGCATCTGGACTGGAAGGGGTTAATTCTGAATAAAAAGATCATTAATGATGTGTACAAGCTAAGCTAGTAATAACATGTACATGTTGCTTCCTTCTATAAACCCATGTGTCTTTATAACAGAGGTTGTATAAATGCTGTATCTATTCTCCCTATCTTCTACCTTCAGATTACCTTTTGATGAAGTATCAGGTAAGGAAAGGAGGTCCAAGCCTGTGTCTGCTACATCTAGAAGTGTGGTTGTCCCAGGTTAGGCTGAGTAGGCAGCTCTAAGCTGGACCCATCTTCCCTATTACACTCTCTATGGTTGGTCAGGAATATCTTCACTAAAGAGTTATCTGGAAGTCCAGTCCCCATGTCCCTTACCATGCAAAAGCATGCGGTATCTACAAACAAATAGAAAAATAGAAATAATAGGATAGTAGAGGCCATGGTGCTCAACCTTTGAGTAGTAAGAGGAAGAAAAGTAAGGAGTCAGGGACCCAATCATGGTCAAATAAGAAGGTCTCTCCTAAACAAGTCCTTGGCCTTGTTCCCATTCTTTGTAGGATGGGACAGTTCACCAGTACAGAAAGGATGGAGATCAGTCATTTCCCCATGGAAATGCACAAGTTATCTGTAGAAGTCACTGGGTTCTGCCTTGGGGGGGCCTACGCAGTTAGATAACTCCTTTTGTCCTGCTGGGAATTGGCTTGGGCTCAGGAAAAGTGCCTGATATGGTAATGTTTGGTAAGGAATGTCTTATTTTGGGCCAGTCAGATGGCTTGATAGATAAAGGTACTTGCCACCAAGCCTGAGGACCTGAGTTGGATCTTCAGAACCCACATAGGAGGAGAGAATCAACTCTTGTAAACTACCCTCTGATTTGCATATGTGTACTGGGGCACCTGCACGCACACGCACACACATACCATGTACACAAAATAAACAGGTGTAATTTTTAGAGAAAGAGGAAATTTCTTATCTTGTTCCATTCACAGAAGAAAGCAACAGATCAATACCATAGCCGAACCTATGTCTCAGGATATTCTGTCTCTATTCAGTAGCTTCCTGCCAATTTCTGTAGAATTAGGCTTCCTGGCTCAGATCCTCCCAACTCCACTGTATTCCTTGGAAATTTAATGAGATCTTTGAATCTTCTGTTGTTTGTATTTCGGGTCTTATCTCCAGATAATGCATTAATATGGAAATTAATTTCATGCTCATCCGATAACAAAATAAATTGTCAAGTTACGGGTATCTTTTAGCATTGTTAGAAGTCCTTTCCACCCCCATTTCTGGCAGCTGAGTATTTAATAATGTCCAGTTTGCTGCAGATACCTAGGAACAGATTTAAAGCTGGAGAAGAGATTCTTGTGCCTTCTGAACCTCAGTGGGACCCAGCCCTCCCTGCTCAGTCTCCTTTCCTATCTCCTCTGCCTGTGTTCCACAAACAGCGCCTTTAACTGACTTTGAAATATTTCTTAAATGCATTCCCTTTCTCAGGTCTCCATCCTTCATACACAAGTTGCCAGATAGACCCCTTTGCCTCACCTTGTTCTGGGAGAAGCATCTGCTTCTTCTCTTTTGTTTGCTTGTTTGGCGACAGGGGCTCCTGTGGCTCAGCCTGCCCTTGAACTTCAAGGGTGACATTGAACTCCTCATCCTCCTACCTTTACCTCCCAAGTACTGGAATTATAGGTGTGTTCTACCATTCCCAGTTTATGCAGTGCTGGGAATAAAACCCGGGGTTTCCTGCATGCTAGACAAGCACAATACCTGAGCCACATCCTGGCCCTGCTTCACTTTGTAAGGCTGCCAGTGTCACTTCCTCTGGACTCACTTACCGTAATATGTAATTGCTGTTACAGATGTTACAGATGTGTGTTGGCTGGGTCAGGCATTCTCAGATGCGGACATGTCAAAACTGATTCCTTACAGTTCCTAAGACTGGGAAGTCCATGGTCAACAGACTAGTATCTTGCTGTGTCATTCCATGCTAGAAAGCAGAAGGGAGAAATGGAAGACATAGGGATAAAAAAAAGAAGGGGGGGGGGAGAGGGAGGGAGAGTGACGAATACAAATAGGAGCGTGAAGAGGGAGAGGTGGAGGAGGGAAGCAGAAGGGTGGAGAAGAGAGACAAGACCTGGAGAGAAGGGGAGGGGGAGAGAGAGGAGAGAAGGGAAGGGGGAGAGAGAGGAGAGAAGGAGGGGGGAGAGAGAGGAGAGAAGGGGAGGGGGAGAGAGAGGAGAGAAGGGGAGGGGGGAGAGAGGAGAGAAGGGGAGGGGGGGAGAGAGAGGAGAGAGGGAGAGGGGGGAGAGAGAGGAGAGAGGGGAGGGGGGAGAGAGAGGAGAGAAGGGGAGGGGGAGAGAGAGGAGAGAAGGGGAGGGGGGAGAGAGAGGAGAGAAGGGGAGGGGGGAGAGAGGAGAGAAGGGGAGGGAAGAGAGAGGAGAGAAGGGGAGGGGGGAGAGAGGAGAGAAGGGGAGGGGGGAGAGAGGAGAGAAGGGGAGGGGGGAGAGAGGAGAGAAGGGGAGGGGGGAGAGAGGAGAGAAGGGGAGGGGGGAGAGAGGAGAGAAGGGGACGGGGGAGAGAGGAGAGAAGGGGAGGGGGGAGAGAGAGGAGAGAAGGGGAGGGGGGAGAGAGGAGAGAAGTGGGGGGAGAGAGAATTTGAGAGCCTGTGGAGTCGATTCGCTTGTTAGGAACGGTTCCTGAGGACAGCATTCAGTCATGAGACCAAGGCCTCACAACCCAGTTTCCTCTTGAAGGTGGCACCTTTCACCACTGTTCTACTGAGGATTCTGTTCCCAACACGTGAACTTGCGAGACACATCCTGGCCCCTGCTAGATGGATGGGTCCTCCTCCTGGCTGGGTACCTGCTCTGTTTCTGGTGGTCTCTGGCAGTCAGCAGTCCTGGAAGCAGAAACTGTTAGACTGTCTTCCTCAGTGACTGGGTTACGCATGAAGAAATTTAGTTTGTTTTAAAGAAAATAGCTGGGAAAATTTCTCTGTTTTAGAAGATATTTCTTCAAAATGTTTCCCCCTCTCATTCTCTGTCTCTGTCTCTATCTCTGTCTCTCTCTCTCTATCTATTTTTTTTTTTGAGACAGGCTTTCATGTACCCAGACTGACATGAACTTGCTATGTAGCTGAGGATGTCTTGAACTTCTAATCCTTCAACATCTATGTCCTGAGTGCTGACATTACATGTGTGCACCACCATGCCAGCTTAAACCATTTTCTCTTTAAAAGAGAAATAAGGTAGGACTCTCCAGGTGAGAAGCCAGGTGGAACATTTGCAAAGCTCAGTGACAACAATGAATCCTCTCCCCTTTTTGCAAAAAGAATGTAGCCCCTAACTGTTAGCTTACCCTTGGAGGGGTTCTTCCTGTAGAACATTCCAGAAGGAAGAAGTCTGAGATGTTCTGTGACAATACAAGACTCCCTCCTCCTCACATGTCAGGGAGCCCGGCCTGCTCCTAACTCACATCGTCACCTCCGGAACTCAGATCGCCTCCCTCCGGGCTTTCCATCGGTGCCACTTCCTGCGGAAGACCCTCTTCCTGTTGCCGCCCTTTCCTGCCATTTCCACAGCTGCTCCTCGGGCTGCATGGCGTAGAAGAGGGGCTTCCCGGACCACACTGAGCCGCCCATGTGTTAGCTCTGTGCTCGGTGAGAGGAAACCTAGTTAGGCCTTCACAGAGGCTGACACGCCACAGGTCCTAACCTTGCTCCTCCTTTCATGTCCTCTGAAATAGAATTAAAGGCCACAGGAAACTCCAGAAAGGGGAAGAGCTCCCCTTTGACATGGGAATCTGATGTGGGAAAGTGACGTGGGGTGCTGCAGTCCTACAGAAGTCACTTCACGCCTCCTAGCTTCGAGAAGGGGTTCCTGGTGGCTGGTCTCACTTGATCTCTCTGTGATCCTGTCTCCTGCTCCTCTTCTCTGTCTCTGAAGGTAGCTACCCCTAACCTAGACATAAGGCCGTGGCAGCGCCTAAGTGGACCCTGACACTGAGTTCTTCCTACCAATGTCATCTATCTAATCAGGGCTTTCGCTGCCAGGTTTACCCAAAGGCTATTCTTTCTATTGTTCTGGGACTAATTATTGACTCAAATATACAGATTCCCAAAGATAAACACTGAGTCACTCAGCTGATAAGCTCTGTTTAGTCTCTATCAATGAAGTAAAATCACTCCCTAAATAGAACAAGTATCTGTCCCAGAAAGGGAAACTGTTCCCTCTCCCACCCAAGTCCTCTTCCTAGGTCACCTGCACCCAAGCAAAGGGACAGCATCTGTCATGGGTCACTCACCTACTAGTGGTAGTATGAAGAACAGGTGTGAGTGTCTGGGGTCCTAAGCTATCAGGAGGAACTCTTCCCATGCTAGAGAATTCTTAGAGCTAGCATTCATGTGTGTGTGTGTATGCATGTGTGTGGGACCAGAAGTCAATTTTGACTGTTCTTCCCCAGGAGCCATCTCCCTTGATTTTTGAGCAAGGTTCTCTCATCTTTACCTAGAACTCATTGATTTGGCTAGGCTGACTGATGAGTGAGCCCCAAGTATTGGCTATCTTTGCCTCCATAGCCCTGAGATAATAAACACACACCTCTGTGCCCAGTTATTTTCTGTGGGTTCTGGGAGGCCTAACTTAGGTCTTCATGCTTGTATAGCAAGTGCCCTTACTTACTATTCTCTCCCCAGCACAGCATATTTGGTATGATTTACATGAGACCAAAAAGCTGCCTGAATGGGAAGGGACATATCAAAGACCAGCATACTGACTACAAGACTGTGAAGGATGAAGAATCAAGACTTTCCACAGAAAGTGTCTCTGTCTAGAAAACACAGCATCGAGGCTGGAGAGGTGGCTCAGCAGGAAAGTACACTTGCTGCAAAAGCATGAGATCTTGAGTTCAAATCCCTAGCTCCCACATAAAAAGTGAGGCGTGACCAGACGTGCCGGTAACCCCAGTGCTGTAAGGAGCAGGGACGGGAGGGTGGTTGGGGCCTGCTGGCTGCCAGCTTAACTCCAGGCTTACTGACACCCTGTCTCAAGGGAATAAGGCTGAGTGTGACAAAGCAGGACACCTACTGTCCTTTTATGTCCTCATGTGTGCACAGGTGCTCACATCCGCACATACACACACACATACAAACACACACACACACACACACACACACACGCACTGAAATAGAGTCTGAAGCCTTTTGGAGACTTAATATATACACATGGCTTCGTAGCCCATCTTGGCCTTGTAGCTAATAATCGTGGAAGAAGGCAACCATGTGTCCTCCATGTGAGGTTAACAAAGTGAAGGAGCAGCATGCCTAAGTGGACAGAGGAGGGGAAGACTTGGAAGGCAAAGTGTCAGTCCCGTGCCCCATTCCATTACCAAGCAGGCTTATGACCTTTGGCAAGCCACTAACCATCTCTGAGTTTCACATTTGTCAAATGGGGGCAAAGTACACAATAATAGTGGAACATCCATCACCAGCTCCTTGCAGAGACAAGCTAATACAGATCGAAAGTCCTCTGTGTGTTTAGCAGCACTAAGTCAATGTTTGAGTTTAATTATTCTCCTCCATGTTTGAGGGGAAAGGAGTGTGTGCAGTAAGATTTAAAAATAGTTCTCCCACAGATGAAGAAAATGAGTTTTGGAAAGGGATGACTTTCAGTTTGTTAAAGAACTTACTGAGGTGAACTTTTGTTATAGAGATATAAAGATATAAACATAGGTGGAGAGAGAGGGAGAGGGAGAGAAAGAGGGAGGTTAGCCATGAACAGAGATTCTAGAATCACTGGGTTCTACCCCACGTACCTCATAAACCAGGCGGCACAGGCCTATAGGCACAGCACTCAGGAGGTAGAGGCAGGAGGATCAAAAATTCAGAGTCATTGTCAGCTACATAGCAAGTTTGAGGCCAGCCTGGGTTACATGAGAATGTACCAAAAAAATGTTAGGGTGTTGTCTTGCCAAATGAGGTTCCAACACATCATATAACTCTTGAGAGTTCCTGCCAGCAAGAAGAAAATCACTAGATGCAACATTCCAACCTTGAACCTCAAGCCTTGAGAATCATGAGCTGAGTTCTTCATAAATTATTCCACGGTATTCAGTTATAGAAACAGAAAATGGGCTAAAATAGATTGTTCCTTTAAGACAGGGGCACGCAAACTGTAACCTAGGAGTTAAATCTGGCCCATCATCTTGTTCTATATAGCACAGAAGCTAAAATGGCTTATTAACTCTTTATTGAGTTTCAATCATCATAATATAAAATGAACAGTTTTGTGGTAATGGTATCTTTTTAGTTTAATTAATTTATTCCTTTTTATTAATTTTTGTTTGACAATTTTTTAAAAATGTATATTACTTTTTGCATGTCTCTCTTTGTGTGTAAGTGTAGGTGCCCACAGAGGCCAGAAGTGGCTATCAGATCCCCTGGGGCTAGAATTGTTGGCAGTTGTGAGCTGCCCTATGTATATTCTGGGAGCAGAATTCGGATCCTCAGGAGGAGCAGCAAGTGCTCTTTAACCACCGAGCACTCTCTCCAGGCCTCTGTTTTACAATGTCATGCACATATATAAAGTATTCTGATTACTCTCACCCCATCCTCATCTCCTTCCTATCCCTGACAGCTCCCTACCCCAATCCTTACCAGTCCCTTCTAGGTTCATGACTTTGGTTTTGCTTTGTAACCATTTAGTTTAACCAGGGCCACCTGGGTAATGTGGGATTAGACGTGCCCATCTGAGCCTGGTGGGGTCATTGGTGGGTACACAACTGAAGGCAAAGACTTCTCCTCATTCGGAAACCATTAGTAGCAAATAGTTCAGCAGTGGGGTCCCAAGTGTCCTTCCACCTGTTCCTGTTCTAGTTTGCAGTGACCAAACACACTGACCAAAACCACCTTGGAGAGGAATGGGTTTATTTCTCTTACATCTCCCAGGTCACCAAGGAAGCCCAAGGTAGGAACTCAGGGCAGGAACCTGGCAGCAGGAGCTGAAGCACCGGCCATGAAGGAACCTTGTTTACTGGCTTGCTCTCCATGCCCAGCCTGCTTTCTAATATAATATAGAACAAGCTGTCCTGGAGTGGCACCACCCACAGTGGACTGGGCCCACCCACATCACTCAACAATCAAGAGAATACTCCATAGACATGGCCACAGGCCAGGCCAATGGGGGAAATTCCACAATTGAGGCTCCCTCAACTCAGGTGTGCCAAAGCTATCCAGCATAGTGCCTAACTGTGATGGGCTCATTCCTTTGTAGACCCAGTGCATGCATCCGAAGTTGCTGTAAGTTGGTGGTTGCAATGGCTGTATGGGTATGATGTGGATCAGGGCACCCCTCTGTCACAGTTAACATTTGGAGGTCAAAGGACACCACTGTAGACTCAGTTCTCTCCCTCCCACTTCAATCTAGGGATTGAACACAGGTAGTCGTTTAAATTGATGAGCTAGCTTAATATTTAAGTGGCTCAAAAAAAATCAGTAGTACAAGAATATTTCCTCTGTGTGAGAACTCTGTGAAATTCAAACATTAGCGTCCTTTGTAAGGTTTTCTGTGTGTAACGTGTGAGCATGGGTACACATATGTGTGCTGGTGCTGCGTATGCTGGTATGTACATACAGAGCCAGAGGACAACCTCAATATTGTTATAAGCTCCAGGGTTCTGCCCATCTCTGCCTCCCCATAACTGGGATTACAAACCTGAGCTACCACTTCCTGCTTTTTAAATAAAATGTGCATCCCTAGGATCAAAGTCATGTCCCCATACTTGTAAGGCAAGCACTTCAGCAAGTGCCCCTGTAAAGCTCTGTTGGGACACATCCCTGCCTGTTCTATGGCCATTTGATCGATATAGAGGCATAGCTGCGCCGCGTGCCAGCAACTGTGTGGCCCACAAAGCCAGGCATCCTTTCATGTGGTATCTCAAGGAAACGTCTGTTGGGTCTTGCTTTATGTTATTAACAAGACTGGAGACTCCAACCACTTCCTTTGGGAAAGAGGCACTTTTCCCCTTTTTATGCTACTTGCTGGTTTTAGTGAGTGACAGAGTTTACAAAAAAATATGAGCCACTGGGATTTTTCTCCTTGCCTTTGGCATAGTTATCAACATCTGTAGCTGTGTGGCTCTGTAGGCCTCTGACTAGGGGAGCATTGTGAGGACCAGGGCACACACAGGCCTCCAGATGTCTGAGACTCAGCTTCCTCTTACTGTCTGGGCCTGTGCAGCTGTCTGTGACCCTGAAGTTTCACCATGGAACGCAGTTTAAATTCAAGTTCAGGACATCAGTTCACACTGCCCTTTAACTGCCTGTTCTCCACGTAACCTATTCCTCTACCTATGACAGCTTTTGTATAACATCTGTTAAGCATGTCTGAGTGTTCTGCTTTCATCCGTGGTCCAGGGGTTTCCAGACGTTACTTACTACACCAACATTACAACCACCCCGAACAAAATAAAAGCCTGATTCCTAAAATAAGTTTTTAAAAGTAGACCCAAACCCAGAGGACACCTGTTCCTCCAGATGTCTCTCAGAATTGTGCTAATGGGCCAGGACACACATTTTTATTCCAAATAGTTTCTCTGCCTCACTGGGGAAGTACAGGGTTAGACCCTTACTCAACAGACCATAAGGTCTTTTCACCCCTAGTCTACATTCATCCAAGGTCATGTGTCTTTCCCAACATCCAGTGTGTTCAGTGGAGCTGGGGCCCTGCCCTTCAGCCTATCAAAGCAAAACCATATTCATTTGTTCATTCATTCATTCATTTATTCATTATCTTTTTGGGTGGAGTACCAAATTAAAGTTGCCTAGGAAATAAGATCAGGTGCCAAGGTCACAGGACACAAGAGCACGAGGTTTTGCTGGGGTTAATTAAGTCACTAGTCCAGATTATGTCCATTAAAAAAAGTCATTCCCACAGGGGTTGAACGAAAGTTCCCAGCACTTCTGATTTAACACTAAACCTTTGGACTAAAGGATATGTAGAATTTGCTAAAATATAGAGCAAGTACATCTGGAAGGACTTTACATCACTTCCTTTTTGATTCCTAGTGTAGGGAAATGTGAAGAATACATATGAGTAGGTGGGGTGAAGAATCAGCAAGGGATCTTTCTCTGAGACAAAATACTTACATGCCTTTCACACATGAATGTCTAGGATGTCTCCAGAACTTGAGCCAACACAGAAAGAACCCCCAGAACATCTCCAGAGGGCTGGGAAGCTGACTTAGTTGTTCAGGTGTTTGCCATGGGAGCACAAGGACCTGAGTTTGAATCTTTAGAATGTATTTGAAAGCTGGATGTATTTAGCTGGGATTTGATAACTTAACTGCTCTAATGAGATAGGAAGTGAACTAAGAGCATTCTTTGTCTTTTAATGTCCTGATACCTCTTTTTGTTTTTGTTTTAGTTTAGCTGTAGTCCTAGCTGGCCTAGAACTCTCAGGCTAGCCTATATCTTACAGAGATACAGGTAGAGGCTACCTGGGTGTATCCTACACACAAGTTCCGGGGCAGTGATAGACCCTGTTTCCCCATACACATGCACTCACACACATGTACACACACACATAGACACACACAAGCATAAGAGGTCGCTGAGCCCTTTGTTGATAACTCTTTAACAAGGTGTCTTAGTTCAAGACTGGAGTCTAAATACCCCTACACGTCTAGGAAAGAGGTCAGGGAATTATAACTCGAATGGTGGACAAGTTTCATTGAGAATTCATACCACTGAGTCAGGCAAACTCTAACAACAGACAGACAGAAGGAAGGGTGGAATAGTGGAATGGTGCCACGCACAGGCCCAGCGAAATTACATCTGACAAAACGCTGCCATGTGAACCAACTCAAATGCTATAGACTTAGTGCTTTACACAAACTTCCTCATCTCTGTGTAGAATAGGGTCTCCTATGTAGAATAGGTATCATAGACCCTGGGTTCTAAATGGCCTGCAAGGACACTAAGTGGCCTCTGTCCTCCTATGGATGGCCTCTAAATTTTTTACTTCATTGACATATATAATCCATCCCACTTTTCTACCTCAAAGTATTTAACTCTGAAACTGAGCCTGGAACTGAGAAAACTTGGGGGAACTCTCCTGTTAGTGGGGAGATTTCCCTCTTTGTCTTTGTTTTACACTTAATAAATCATTACTTTTTTTCAAAAAGTGGTTTACATTTCTTGTGTGTGCGTGTGTGTTTGCATGTGTGCCATGTACATATGGAGGTCAGATGACAACCTGAAGATGTCAGTTCTCTCCTTTCATTGTGTAGGTCCTAGAGATCAAACATAGGTCATCAGACAAGCTGTCTCTACACTGAGCCATCTTTCTGGCCCTAATTCTTACTACTTCATTCATTCCTTGTACTCTACGTTGGTCCTTCCTTGTACTCTCCAGACAGGAGCTTGGAGAAGAGAGAAATCCACAGTACCACCTTACGAGGTGTCCTAGTTAGCTTTCTATTGCTGTGATAAAACCCTCTAAGCAAAAACAACTGGAGGAGTAAAGGGCTTATTGTGTCTGACACTTCCAGTGACAGTTCATCACTGAGGGAACTCAAGGCAGGAACCTGGAGGCAGGAACTGATGCAGAGCGTGGAGGAATGCTTCTTACTGGCTTGTTCCCCTGGCTTCCTCAGCCCAGGTCCACCTGCCCAGGGATGGTACCACCCGTAGTGGCCCTCCTACATCAATTAGCAATTAAGAAAACGCCTCACAGACGTGGCCACAGCCAACCAATGGAAGAAATTCTTCGATTGACGTTGCCTCTCCTAGTCTAGGTCAAGTTGAAAACGACTAGCCAGCACACGAGGTACACCAACTTTGCTTGTCTCCAGGATCTCAGTTCTGCCTTGTTTACCTGTGCTCTTTGTCCTTCCCAGCAGATTACCACTTCCTCTTCCTTTTGCGTCCTCTACCATGACCAATAGCTCACATCAATCACATGGATGGGTTTAATCAGAAGCAGCTTTCGCTGCTGCATCCGCTAAAGCAGCTTTTCTCAAGGACTAAATATTTCCTTCTGCCACTTACTAACCATAAAACAACCATATGACCTAAAGAATGAGGCCTCTGATTAGAGAAAAGGTCATCGGGACAACAGCAGGCTGTTTCTTATGGGTTTATGCCCCTACAGGAACTCCATAGCTCTTAAGTCTGTTCAAGTAGTCAATTTATCAGCTAGAGGAGACATCTAGGGAAGCGGAGGAGACCAGAGCAAATCAGAAGAGCCTCGGAGAGGTAGATGAGCCACTGCAGCAACTTTGCATATAGTTGTGCACTTGCTGCTTGTGGTGCAGGGAAGCTGGGCCATCAGATGTCAGAAACAAACAGATTAACCTTCCCTTGGCAATCCTACATCTTAGTTATAATAAGCTTATTTTTGGTAGTGCCTGAGGCTTTCCCCTGTGTTTCAATGTTTACTCAAGTCATCCCAAACAACATAGGGCTGGAGACAGTGGTACTTGGTTTTAATCCCAGCACTTGAGAGGTAGGTAGATGTCTGTAAATTCAAGGCCAGCCTGCTGTACATAGTGAGTTCCAGACCAGCCACTGCTACCTAGTGAGGCCCTGTACAGGGATGACTTAGAGAGTTTTTCTTTGAGATAGGGTCTCAGGTAGACCAGGCTGGCCTTCAACTTGCTAGGTATCCAAGGATGACCTTGAACTATAGATCTTCTTATCTCCACTCCCTTAGTGCTAGGGTTACAGGCTTGCATCACCACCCTTAGTTTTATGTGGGTGGTGGCAAGTCAACCTAGGCCTTGTGCTAGCTTGTTAAGCTCTCTGCCAACTGGGATGCACCCTCAGTCCTCCAATTCTAAGGCCCTTTTAATAGGCTGTAAACAACTGCAAACACTCATCTTGGAGCAATTCTTAACTAGCTTAAGTTCCAAGATGGAAACTGAGGCAGAGCAACACCAAGCAAGACACTGTATCTCTTAATGTGGCCCTCTACAAGCCCACAGCAGAGACATATGACCAAACATGACTGGTGACAGCACAACTCACACCTCCATGAATGGAATGAGCACTAGATCATAGCAAGCTCCAGCAAAGATTAAAAAATCTAAATGTGCTTGTGTGTAGTACGTAAATATGACATTTGGTATTTTGGGGGTCTCCAGAATGACTATTTGCAACATCTGCTTCAAAAAATTAAAAAAAACCCTTGATTTAGAAATGAAGTTTCACTGGTAAAGCCATAGAGGATTAATGCTTAGAGAAAAAAAAAATTTGTATTATTTTCTAGTCATGAAAAATGTGTAAGATTTTATTATTATTATTAATTGACGTGTGTATCTGTGTATACACATGTGTGTGCAGGTGACCACAGATGCCAGAAGGGTGTATCAGATCCCTTGGATCTGGAGTTATAGGCAATTGTGGGCTGCCTGATGTGGGTGCTGGGATCTGAACTCCAGTCCTCTGATAGAACAGTAAATACTATTAACTGATGTGCCATCTCTCTGGCTCCAAGACAACTAAAAAAAAAACTTTTTCAGACAGTCTCCTTGTAGCCACAACTATCTTGGAACACACCATGTAGATCACACTGGCCTCATTTCACAGAGATCTGCTGCCTGCCTCTGCCTCCCTAGTGCTGGGGTTAAAGGCATGTGCCCACCATGCCCAGCTCTCAAGATAATTTTTATATAGAATTAAAGTTTATAAATTAAATCATTTTACAAACAAAAGTTCTCTTCTTCTAGCTTAATTTTAAGGTTCGAAAAATTTTAATCTGGTAATAAGGGAACACAGTCCAAGAGATTTTTTTTAAAGTCCTGGTTTAACAGAAGCAAAGCAAAAAGTATGTGTGTATATGGGGGTGTTCATTTAAATAATGATTTGTGAATCTTGTTTTTAAGAAACATTTTTTAAACACGAAAGCCTTTGCATAATACTGCTTTTAAACTTCAAAACATAGTTAAGAAAACATTTACATAATGAAAATGAAAAATTTAACATTTTACTTGGATATCAAGAATATGATTTACAGTTTGGTCTCCACAGAGAAAAGAGCAATTGCTTTATGCAAATGAAAAATAAGATGGGATTTCAACCCGGGAGTACTGTAATTGTATTATGCCGCTTTGATGCTAAGAAATGCTGTCTCTTGTGACTTGGTGCTAGTCAAACCCTGATAATCTAAAATATATATGCATCTTGAGAAATGTTTCCACTTGAACATTTTGGAGAAATTTTATTTTATGTGTCTAGGTAGTACAGTTTTATGGTTCAAGGAAACTGCTCGAGAAGTTAGCACTAAAATGTTTCCTCTCCTCATTTTCAGTTCTGTCTGCCCAGCCAGCAGGTTAGCTTTATGCTTATCATTGCAATGTTTGTCTTTTCATGCAAGCAAATTTAATATATATTCTCATCTCTCTACTCTCTCCTTGTATAAAACTGACTGTCATATAATCAGTGTTACTTTGCTTTCTTCATTGCTACACAGCCTGTTGATTTTTCTTAGTGGTTCATATTCAGCCTCCAGATCCTCTTAATTCTCTAACATTCTGTTGGTGGCACTCTCTGGGTCTACTCAAGCCATTTCTTTAAGATATTACTGTTTTTAATTATGTGGTGGTGGGGGCGGAGAGTTGTGCACATAAGTGTAGTGCCTGTGGAGGCCAGAAAAGGGCACATTCCCTGGAGTTCAAATTATAGATGATTGTGAGCAGCCCGATGTGGGTGCTGGGAACTGAATTTGGGTCTTCTGTAAGAGAAGCACACACCCTGCTCTTCAAGCCATTTTTTAAAGTGGTCTATTTATTTTTTATTTCATGTGTGTGACTGTTTTGCTTGCATGTATATAAATGCGCCCGCATTCCAGAAGAAGGCGTCAGATACCTCGAAACTGGAGTTACAGACACTTGTTAGCAGTCATGAATGTGCTAGGAACTGAACCTGGGTCCTCTAGAAGAGCGGTCAGTGCTCTTAACCACCGAGCCTCTACCCAATGCAATATGCAAGCTGCATATTATCCATTATGAAATTGATTGGTTCCCGCTTAGTGGTGCTGTTTTGGAAAGCTGTAAAACCTTTTGGAGGTGGAGCCTTGCTGGAGGAAATAGGTTACTAGGGGTGGGGCTTGAGGTTTCATAGCTTGGCCCCACTCCACATCCTCTCTCTGTTTCTTGATTACGTAGGCAGTGTGACCAGCTGCCTCATGCTTTTGTGGCCATGCCTGGTCAGCCATGATGGACTTTAGACCTCGCTTAGTTTTTTTCTGTTTCTGAGTTAAAATATCCTGTCAAAAGCAACTTGGGGACCAGGGAAAGCTTATTTCCGTTCTAGTCACAATTCCTGTCCATCACAGTGGAGAAGTTCAGAGGCAGGAATGTGAAGCAGCCGGTCACATCCACGGTCATTAGCAAAGAGAAAATGAATGTATGCTCTCCTTTTAGTTCAGCCCAGGGCTCAGCCCAGTGGATGGTGCCTCCAACACTCAGGGTGCATCTTCCCACGTCAATTAACCTAACTAGGAAAATCTCTCACTAGCCAGCCCACAGGCCAACACACTTCCAGAGAATTTCTCACTGAGATTCTCTTCCCGGATGATTGTAAGTTGTGGCAAGTTGACATTGAAAACCAACCAACACATCAATTAAAACAAAGAAGTTACTATTTATAAGAATAAGATTTTTGATATGAGAAAAAATAAATGGTTACTATATCACAGATCAGCATGCATTGCCCCTATACGTGATCAGGCCAGAAGGCATTATTCTACTTCACAGTGGTGGGAAGATTTCATATACTATGACCACACATTAAATAAAACTGTCAAAAATCTTCAAAACGCAATTTATCTTTGTGTACATCAAGGGCAGCTGAACAGTTTGAGAATATGAAAGGAAATAACTATGAAGACGGAGATGGAAAGGGCTGCAGAAGGACATAACCTGAGCAATAGCTATGAAGCTGAAGGTAAATGTGGCCTGATTAGCCCCTAGTTTAAATCTAACTCTCTCTCTCTCTCTCTCTCTCTCTCTCTCTCTCTCTCTCTGAGATGGCAAAGCTAAAGCTAACTCCATTTTGCTTTAACTGACTTTTGCTCTACCCTGTGCTTCTGTCTAGCCATTCCCACTGCAGCCACCAGGCAGAACAGCTCATGCAGGCGGTTCTGGGAGTACATCATTTCTACAACACTGGGAAACTTACAAGGAGCCTGGCAGCATGTCCACCCTCCCAGGCTAATGGAAACTTTTTGTTAACTGAAAACTCTTTGTTAACTGACCTGCCCCTGGTCTGGTATAACTGTGGTGATCTGATGCAACTATGGTTAGTGGCGTGATGTAATTCTGGTTTTAAGCTTTATAAACCCTGCCCTGCTTCTCCTCAGGGTCAGGAATTCTTTGGGGCATTAGTCCCCTCTTTGACTGCTGGCTCTTAATAACAGACTCCTAATTTGACCATCACTATGTGTCATTCCTCTGTGCATCTTGATTGGCATTACACTTTAATATTGACTAAAAAGAGATAATTTCCATAGTTTAGGAACTAAGCAATCCTGTGGGTCAAGGTTCACATTTCAGGTTATAAATTTTCCAGCATGTAAATATGTAATGTGATGATTATTTTGAATTGTCCATTTGATACAATCTAGAATTACTTGGAAAGAGACTGTCAATGACAGATTGTATACATCAAGATGATCTGTAGGCATGTCTCTGGGGGATGGTCCTGACCCATTAGTTGAGGTGGAAGACTCAGCCCACTCTAGGTGCTATCATTCTCTGAGCAAGATATCCTGGGCTGTTAAGAGTCAAGAAAGTCAGCTGAGCACTAGTATGCCTTAACTCATTGCTTCTTGCTCTTGACTGTGGACATGATGTGACTAGCTGCATCAAATTCTTGTTCTTTGATTTCTCCACATTGATAGACTGTATCCTGGAATCGAGAGCTTAACAATCAAATTCTTTTCTCCTTTAAGTTGCTTTTGTCAGGATATTTTGTTATAGCAATAGGAAATGAAACTAAGACATATACCCTTAAACACCACAGTCACAGACAGTGGCTTCTGGAACTGTGATGAGATAAGTACTCAAAAGAATCATAGCAACAATAATGTCCAGAAATGCTGCACAAAATGTTGTCTCCAGATCATCTTGAGATCATTGAAGAGTTGGACAGAGAGTAAGCAATGACTGGGTCAATGTCCCAGAAAGAAGGTATAGGAGGCAGCACAAGGACACAGAAGAGGGGCCAGAGAGACGGCTCAGTGGCCAAGAGCATCAGCTGCTCTTGCAGAGGACCCAGCTTTGGTTCCCAGGACCCACATGGTGTTAACAATCATCTGTAACTCCAGTTCCAAAGAATATGATGCCCTGTTCAGACCTCCATGAGCATGCATGCAGGTGAAACATGCACATAAAATAAAAAAATATATAACTGTATTTTTTTAAGAGATGGGAAGGGTGAGAAATATAAAAATGCATTTCAGGGCTAGGTCATTGGCTCAGCAATTAAAATCACTAACTGCTTTTCCAGAGGACTAAATGCCTTCTTCTGGCCTCAGCAGGTCCCTCTATGCACATGAGCACACACATACACACCCCACAGTTAGACACAGAGGTTGGAATGAGAAAGCATAACACAAATGAAACTGAAGTTTCAGAAAGAGCAGAGATGGCGTGGGAGAGAAGCAATGCTATAAAAGATAATTTTTGAGAATATCACCCAGTCAATGAAAGATACCAATCTATAGATCCAACAAGTGCCACAAATTTCAGGGACTATTACAAAGCAAAGAGAAAAACCCACATCTACAGAGAACTAATCGAAAAAAACAATCAAAGCAAGCGAGGAGAGGTGGATTACCACCAAATAAGGGACGATTTGCTTGACACGCCTGATCTTTCCTAGACAACACAGAAGACAGAAAGCTACATTTTAATGGCTGAAGAAAACAGCTGCCAAATTAGCTTATGGCACCCAGTGCCTTTCAAGTGTGAGAGCAAAATCAAAGAGGTGCTTTCTCTAGCCTCCTCTATGGATGTGAAGACTCTAATGAAGCCTTGAGGAACTGTGCAGAAATGCAAGCCAAATCCCACATCTCATATTATAGGCTGGAAGGCATTCATTTTTAATATACCATATATGATTGTCAGCAATCTTTGCTTATGTTTGAAGTTTGTTATTGCTTGCTAAGAAATATAGATCCCAACTGGACATGGTGGTGCATACCTTTAATCTTAGCACTCAGAGACAGGTGGATCTGTGAATTTGAGAGCCTGGTTTATGTAGCAAGTTTCAGGTCAGTCAGGGCTATATAGTGAGACCCTGTCAAAAAGAAAAGAAGAAAAGTAAAGAAAAGAAAAGAAAAAAAAAGAAAAATAGATCCCATAGTATCTTGTGCTCCCTTGACCTGATAAATAGTTACCACGTGACATTCACCTATGTCATTCAGCCCTCTGGGAGGACTAGAAGGAAAGGAGGGAAGGTAGGAAGGAAGAAGAGATGAGAGAGGGAAGAAAGGGGAGAGGGAAAGAGAGAGAGAGAGAGAGAGAGAGAGAGAGAGAGAGAGAAATAAATAAATTGGTTACTGTGATGGTTAGATCTAATTGTCAACTTGACACCACGTAGAAGCACCTGGAAAGAGAGTCTGAATAAGGAACTTTCTAGATCTAGATCAGGCTAGCCTGGGTTTGTATGCTTGCATGTGTGTGGGTGCACATGTGTTTGTGGGTATATGTACATGTGTGTACACATGCATGTGGAGACTGGAGGTTGGCATCAGGAATCATCCTCAATTGATCTTCCACCTTATTACTTGAGACAGGGTCCCTCAGTCAAACCCAGAACTTGCCAGTAGGACTAATCCCTAGCCAGTTTACTTGGGATCACCCATCTTCATCTTCGGACATTGGAATTATAGGTGTATAATTCCACTCAGCATTTGTGTGGGTTCTGGGGATCAGAACTCTGGTCCTCATGCTTGTGTAGTAAGCACTTTAACCACTGAACCCTCCCCCCAGTCCCTGGAAGTTTTATTTTCTACAACTCAGCAGAATCACGTGTGAGTGGAGCAGTTTAATAATTGCACAACATAATGACCAAGACACCGAGATTTTCTCAAAGGGAAAACAAAAATGAAAACAACAAATCCACAACTTGTAAAGCACCCTCAAAAGAAAATGAGATGTGTCCCAACCAAGATGAGTTGAGAAGTTTGAGGCAGGACAAGTCTGTATGGGACTCTGGGACTCTGAGAGTAGAGACAGAAGACTGGGAAAAGGGTCCTGGTGTAAATGGAAACTGAGCAGGTGGAATCTACCTGAAAGTTCAACATTTGGAGATTGAGGGAAGAGGAGCATTGAGTTTGAGGCTATCCTGGGCTACAGAGAGGGACCTATCTAAAAAGAGGAAAAACAAACAACAAAAATAAAAACAAGAACAGAACACCCTAGGAAAGCATATCTAGTGTCTCAGAACAAGGGTTCTCAATCTTTTATGCACCCGATACCACTTTCGCAGTCTGGTAAGGCTTGTAGATTCATTTATTCATTATTTTTATGATTTATTGTGCTGTGAACCTAATGCCTAATGCATGTGAGGTAAGCACTCTACCATTGAGCTATATCCCCAGTCCTATTATTCTCTCTAAATGCTGAAAATATATGTAAAAGCAAATCCAAGGCTGGCAAGATGAGTCCCTGGGTAAAGGCTCTTGCCTCCAAGTCTGAAGACCCACATTTGATGCCCAAGAGTCAGAAGTTGTTCTCTGACCCCCACACTTACACTGTGGCATTTATGAACCTACACACATATAAAGTAAAAAAATGTAATAAAATGTTTTTAAAGTGTCATACAAACGGATCATGACCATATCTCAAACTTTTTTTGAAATCAAATTTGAGTTACAATAATATATGCTATTCTCTGTGAATATTATGAATAGAAAGTGTTCACAGTGGTGCAATAGCTACCACACATTTTGAAGTTGTTGTAACCACCAGCAATAATGTTATGCAATAAGCCTGCAGTTTCTATTACTGAGAAATCCACAGATAAAGCAACACTGGTGCCCCTATTAATCTGCATAATAATTTGTCCAACCAAAGTTGCAGATTCTCCTAAGGAACACTGTTGTCCAGGGTATAATACAGATTTCCAGCAAGAATTGCCACAGGTACATAAAGCTTCTATTAGAGTAGATTCTCTTGGGGGACACCAAGGGACAAGAATAGGAGATAGAAACTGGTCAGGTAGGGCAAGGGATTCCAAAGCAGAAGTTCTAGAAATGTCCTTCCTGAAGGTAGGAATGCCAGAAGAGAGCTCTGTTTCCTGTTTGTTTGTATCTCCTAAATAAACCCCTCTGCTTAGGAGCCATAGGGGTTAGAAACAGAGCAGGTGTCTGGACTGACCTGCTGGTCTCCTCCTAACACCTCGCCTCAGCTTCTGCTACAAGTCCTTTAAAAAGCCCCCCCCAACTATGTAGAACTCTCTCTCCCTCCTTTCCCTCCCTCCCTAACTCCCTCTTAACTTCCCACCTATGAATCTACAATAAACTTCTTTCTAAAACATCCTCTGTGGTCTGTGAATTTCATCCTTCAAATTCTCAAGACAAGAACACAAAAGTCACTGCTGGGGACAACTTTGGTGGTTATGGAGTTTCCAGGACCTTAGACCCCTGAGGAAGGCTCCATCATTCCTGAAGACACCCCAATATTCCTATATCACAAAGGCAAGGAAGTAGAGTGAGGGCCAGGGTTCCTCCAGCTCATGTGCCTGAGTGACTAGTGAAGGTGTGGTGGCCACGGCTCTGGCCAGCTGAGGGTGAAGTCATGGTGTCTACTTGTGATCTCGCATACGCATAATGCTAGTGGCTGGGAAGAATCACAAGTCATTCTGCTTGTAAGAGAAGTGCACTTTTAAAACAACAACAACAACAACAAAACCAGGAAATAGGGAGATAGGAAGATTAAATATTTTCCCCAAGGTGCATTAAGAGCCTTTATTAGGAAAGCGAGAATGGGTTCTGTGATTCCTTCTACCTTTTCATTTCTGTGCATCTCTTTTAACTTAGAGCTTTTTTTTCCAGCATTATCTAATTTGTTTTTCAGTAGCACTCCATGGTTGGCAGTAGAGATATCAATCTTTTGTTTCTTCTTCTAAAAATATATGCATTTAAAGGACAAACTTACCAGAATCAGAGCACAAATTCAAAATGAAATGAGCAGAGGGTTATAAGAACACAACTATTTGGAAACTTTGGGTGAAATGAAATATTTCATATATTACAAATTTTCTTGTTGCTAAAAACAGAGAAAAGCAGTAGGAGAACTTATCCTGGAGAAACATATTTGGGGGTCAAAATTGTTTTTTCCAATTTTTAGCATTTCATTTGGTAATACAGGAGGAACATTCCACATTCATAGTGAAAGCTTTGATGGGAGGTTCTCTTCAATGTGAACCAAAAAATTTTAAGTGTATGCTTCTAAAAAACAGCCTAACAATACAAAAGCATTGAAAAGAATACTTTAAATCCCCACTCCAATACAAATATATCAGATGAAGTCTGGAGAGATAGCTCAGCTGGTAAAAGGGCTGCCAAGCCCGATGACCTGAGTTGGAGCCCCAGAATCCACATGGTAGAAAAAGATAACTGACTTCCCCAAGTTGTCTTCTGAACTCCACATATATGCTGTTGCACATGTGTGCATATGCCTGTGAACACATACACACACACATGATAAATAAATATAATTTTAAATTTTTCCAAAAAAGGAATATGTCAGATAAGAGAGGGTCTTGAGATGCCTTGTACTTCCCCTAGGAGCCACTGGCTGTTATGATGATTAATGTTAATTGTTGCCAGGAGCCAACCAGACCCCAAGTTAAGATTTATCAATATTTGAAAAACCCAGCATGGCTTGCGATCATGATCTGGAAAGTTCCCGGACCTGGTTAGCAATCACTCTTTCTTGGAAAGGTTGTTTGTGTGGTTGTTTGTGCACATTCCTTAGAAAATTGCCTGTGACCTGACTCTTGCTTAGCCCTTGCTTAGGAATGCTTTTGCTATTTAGGCAATTTTCCCTCGATACCCTTCAATGATTGTTTTATGCTTTTCCAATATGTATATAAAGACCTAGGGAAAAAATAAACTTTGCCAATTTGATCAGAGAAACTGTCTTGTCGGTCCTCCATGTATCTCTTGTCCCTCCCATTCCAGGTTCCTGAGGGTCTCTACCTCTCATTGCTGCCCCGCTGGCTGGGGCAAATTGTTGACTTGACATCATTTGGAATCACCCGGGAAGAGTTTCAATGAGGGGCTGTCAAGATTAGGTTGGCCTGTGGATATGTCTGAGGAGAACTGTCTTATGTTCATTGAGGTGGAAAGACCCAAATACTACTGTGGGCAGCCCCATTCCTTAGACAGGGTCCTGGATTATGTAAGAGTAAACAAAATAAGCTGAGCTACTGCACGTGTGCATCGCTTTCTGCCCCTGACTATGAACGTGATGTGATTGTCTGCTTCAAGTTCCTGCCAACTTGACTTCCACACAAGGATGGGCTATGAACTATAATTACCTGCCCAGTTAATCATTTCTCCCCTAAGTTGCCTGTGTCTGGATATTTTAACACAGGCTTGTGGGGTGGCTGGTCACATAGAATCTACAGTCAGGAAGCAAAGAGAGATGATGCTGGTGCTCAGCAACCTTTCTTCTTTTTATCCAGTTTAAAACCCCAACCCATGGGATATTGCTACCTATATTTAAGGTGGGTCATTCTAGAAACCCCTTCTCAGAGATGCCTAGAGATTTGTTTCCATTGTGATTCTGAATCCCATCAAGTTGATAATCAAGATTAACCATAATATGAGGAATAGGAATTTCTCAGTTGTAGTTTTTAAAAGTGTGTGTGTGAGAGAGAGAAAGAGAGAGAGAGAGAGAAATGTGTGCAGGTGTCTGTGGAGGCCTAAAGAGAGTATCAGATCCCCTGAGCTGGAGTTACAAGTGGTTGTAAGCTACCCAGAGTGAGTGCTGTGAATCAAACTTGGATCCTCTGCAAGAGCAGCCAGAGCTCTTAACTGTTGCTCTTTCCAGTCTTATATTGCTTCTGTATGGGACACTCTCCTGTGTGCACTGAGTTGTTATGTGGCCCGTGGCTGCCTCAGTGTTTCAGGCGGTTGGATTCATAAAATGTTCGCATGTAGTCACTGCTCTGAGGGCCTCCCATTTTCATTTAATATAACATGCTTGAAATTCTTCATGTGGTTGCATATGCTAAAATCCCATTCTTATTCCTTCTGGCCATTTAGTGTTCTGTCACATGTACATACTACAATTTGATTATCCATTTTCCTTTAGATGGTGAACATTTCAGTTTGAAGCTATTATGAATAAAATTGTTATGAAAAAAAGTGCTTGCAAAGTCTTTTGTGAATATTCATTTTTATATATCTTAGGCAATTAGCTTGGAGTAGGATTGCTGGGCCGTACAGAAAGCTCCTGTTTACACTTTTTAAGGAAGTGTTAAATGGTTTTTCAAAGCATTTTTCCATTTCATACTCTTACCAGCTGTTCAGGAGGCTCCAAGTGGCTCCCAGTGCTTGCTAGTGCTCGCTGCTGTCAAGCTTGGTATTTTAGGGCATTCTGGTGGTGACATAACCAGATCTCTTTGTTTTCCTTCTCTCTCTCTCTCTCTCTCTCTCTCTCTCTCTCTCTTCCCCCCGTCCTCTTCCTCCTCCTCTCTCCCTTCCCACTGCCCCTCTCATAAACCCATGGAGGCCAGAAGAGAGTATTAGATTCTCTGAGGTTGAAGTTCTAGGCAGTTGTGAGCCACCTGATGTGGGTGCTGGGAGCTGTAAGTCCTCTGTAAGAGCAGTAAGCCCTTTCAACCTTGGTCTGTCTCTTCAGCTCCCGTGATTCATTTTAAATACCTTTTCATGAGTGTTCTAGTCATTCAGCTATCTTCACCTGTAAAATGATGTCAAACCTTGTGCTTCTTATTCCAGATCAGGAGTTTGACTTTCATTGATATCTAGTTCTTTTATTACATTCTAGTTATTTATTTTGTATGTGAACATGCATGTGTCATGGTGCTTGTGTGGAGGTCAGAGAACAACTTGTAGGAGTCAGTTCTCTCCCACTACTCAGGGATTGAATTCAGGTTGTCAGGCTTGGTGGAAAGTGCCTTTACTTTCTAGGGCCATCTCACTGGCTCTAATTTTCTAGTTCTTTAAATATGTTGGACACAAGTTATGTCACATATATGTACATAAATATATGGTAAATATCTTCTGCCTCTTCATGATTTACCTTTTAATTGTCTTAAAAATGCCTTTGCAAGCATGAACAAAAATATTCATTTCTTTTTTATTTATTTATTTAATTTTTAAAGGCTCTCTTATTCTCTCTTGCTTTTTGACATTTATTTATTTATTTAGTGTATGTGTCTGTACATGCATGTACTCAGGCATGCCATGGTGTGAGTGTGGAGGTCAGAGAACAACCTGTGAGAGTCAGTTCTCTCCTTCTACCATGTTGGACCTGGGGATTAAAGTCGGGTTCTCAAATTTAGCAGTAAGTGCTTTTACCCACTAAACTAGCTCCTGGCCCCTTTATTGACTGATTGATTGTACATGTGTGTAATGTGTTAGCGTATGTATGTGTGTATGAACAGGTGAGTGCATGTGTGGAGGTAGAGGACAATGTTCAGGGGTCTGTCTTCATCTTTCCACCTTGTTTGAAACAGGGTTACTTCTTTCCACTGCATAAGCAGGCTAGCTGGCCTGCAAGCGTCTAGAGATTCTCCTGCCTCTGCCTCCCATTTCCCAAAGGGGCATGCTGGGATTACTACTGTGTCTGGCTCATATGTTCTGAGCATCCAAACTCCGGTTGTCAGGCTTGTGTGGCAAGTATTTTTTCCTGCTGAATCATCTCCCCACCCAAGTTTCTTGGCTCTCCACTCCTGTCTATGGTCACTAATTTTACTGGCCTCTGTTTCACAAAGTCTCACCCATTCCAGTGCCTTGATTGCCCTGGGCTCAAAGTCGTGATTGCCAACATCACGGTGCTCGTCTGATCACTGAAGCCTTATCCTTCTTTCTTCCCTCAGTCTCCCCCAGTTCTTCACTCCCTTCATCCCTCTCTTCACATTTTCTTCCTGATTACTGCAAGAGTGATTGAGCCATAAAGAAATTGTTCTGAGTAATCAAAGACGATCAAGTCACTCCTAGACTTAAAAATTCCTGATGACCCTCTCAATTTCCTCAGAATAAACTGTGAACACTTCAGAACTCAGTTAGCCCTAGCCTACCTCAAGCCTGTCCTTCCAGCAACGTGTCAGTCAATCTTACATGACTCGGGGCCACTGATGTGGATACTTTAAGCATTATAAACTCTCCAAATCCCTGGAACTCTTGAGAAGAAGGCCAGCTATTCTCGAGTAGCCTTGCTTGGCTTGCTGGACACTGATCAAAACTCATATTCATACTATATCAACACACCCATTTACAGCTTTAGTCTCTTCTCCATCCTGGCTCATGTGTCTTCTTTAGAGTACCTGGAACACAGCAACCTAAAAATTATAACAGAAATAAAAATAAATGTATAAAGAAGGAGAGATGTCTTATCAGGAGACAATAGCTTTTCTTACCTGAGCATTAATAGGCAATCAAAGCCCAGTCAGACTCACCATAGTTCACTTTCAAATTCATCCTTGGTGCTCTAAGGGGGACATCTTTCCTTTAATTGTTAGTATATTAATATGGTTACAGGACATCTCTGAGGTATCAGAAACTCCTGAGAAGGTGGGGTGTTTTGACACATGTCTTTAATCCAGGCACTTAGGAGGCAGAAGCAGGCAGATTTCTGTGAGTTCAAGTCCAGCATGGTCTACCTAGTGAGTTTCAGGCCAGCTAGGGTTGTATAGTGAGACCCTTAACAACAAACACTATCAGCACAGCTTCCTTGCTATGTGATTTGGAGTCTGGAGAGATGACAAACAGTTAAGAGCACTGTCTGTTCTTCCAGAGGGCCTGGGTTCAGTTCTCAGCACCTATATAGTGGCTAACATCCATTCCCAACTCCATTTCAGGGATCAGACTTTTCTGATCACCATGGGCACCAGGCATGCACAAACACTCGTGCAGGCAAAACACTCATACACATAAAAATAAAAATAAAATCTTAAAGATAAAAAATACAAAGAAAAGGCAAGTCTCCCTCTCAAGGGAAGTCCACAGGAGAACAAGTAACTTCCCCCAAGTGTGGGAATTTTCTGCCTATCGTACCATTAAAAATCCCCGAGACCACCTCCTGCTTCAGAAAACAGGGAATACTTTTCTGTGAGGCCTATGGTCTTTGCCCCATTTTCCCAAGCCAAGGCTTGAATAAAACTATCTCCTCCACCAATTTGTACCTTCTGGTTTGCTTTTATAGAGGTGGCTGGTAGGGGAATAAAGACACCCAGTGGAAATAGCCTTGCTTGAGGGGTGTGTGTGTGTGTGTGTGTGTGTGTGTGTGTACCAGAGGTTGATGTCAGATGTCTTCCCCTACCACTCTCTACCTTGGTTTTGAGACAGGGTCTCTCACTGAACTGGAGCTCACTGATAGGCTAGACTGGCTGGCTAGAGAGCCCCAGGGATCCCCCTTTCTCTGCCTCCCCAGAACTGCAGTTACAGGTGGGCCCTGCCACAGCAGGCTTTTCTACCACCAGGGCTTAGCATCTGAATTCAGGTCCTCACGCTTATACAGCAAGCACTTCACCCACTGAGCCACCTCCCCAGTCCCCTGTTCTCACACTTTGTAATACAACACTTGCTACACAAACATTCTTCTGTACTTGGGTTTTTAAAAACTTACCAAATATGACTACAGTCTCTCTCATCAATACAGACGACCATCATTGTTGCCATACAATGTCCCATTGTGTGATGCATGGTAATTTATATAATGAGACATTTATTGTTGGAGACTTGGATTGTGCCCAATATTTTTCTAACACAGTGATGTAATGAACACTCAGTGATATGGTGAACACCTGTTGTTTTATATGAGGGCAGTCAAGTCTGTCAAATAGCCAAGCCACTAGGTGAACGAGTTCTTAGCTGAAGAAAATTTCCAAATTGCCAAGTGGACTGTGTTTGTTAGTGTACTGATTAAGATTCTAGCATGTATGTTCATTTGTGGTATTGATTTATAATTTTTCTTTCATACAATCTTTTTGGTATCTTTCAATATCAGGATAATGTTTGCCTTTAGAAAATGTATTCCAGGGGATGGAGAGATGGCTCAGTGGTTAAGACTGCTTGCTCTTCTAGAGTATCCATGTTCCCTTCCCAGTACCACACTAGACAACTTATTCCATTTCTGGGAAGTCAAATGCTGTCTTCTGGCTTTTGTGAGTATCCCCACCTCATGTGTCATGCATATACATACACATAAATTGAAAAATATTTTTAAAATATTTAAAAAATGCATTCTATGTAATCTTGGTTTTATATGATCCGGTAGAGGGTATGTAAAGTTGACTTTATTTTTTCTTAAATATTTGCTATATTATTAGTGAATCATCTGGTCTTGGAGTTTTCCCTATGATAAAAATTTTAATTACAGGTTCAAATTTATAATTGAAGTGGGCAGTATGACATTACAAAAGTACCTGTGGCCTCATTTGAGAAAGGCACTTTGGTTTAGAAAGGTCACTCTACCAATGACTTCTGTCAGCACAGAGAATTCACCAAAATAGTCTCAGAAACAAAGTTGACTTGACTTGGGAGATAGCAGCATTGGTGAAGCCCTTGTCTTACAAGTATGAGGACTTGTGGAACAACCTTTCCAGCAAAGTTCTTCCTGCCTGTTCCTGACTTTCAAAGCCATCTCAGGGAATCCCATTTTGAATGATAAAGACTGTTGGTTATTGACAGTGTCAGACACTGCACTGAATGATGACAGCAAAACATGTGGACTGTATACTCAATAAAATTCAACATCTCTTGGACAGGTACTGGCTTTGTCTTGGTGCCATCTTCTTCTTCCTGGTGCCTGTGGTATTCCAAGCTGAGTCCTGAATTTTTTGAGAAAAGCATCTGTCCTTCAGAGCCTCTTCAGGTTCCCTTCTCATTTGATGTTAAAGCCATCAGCTAAGTCTCTGGAATTAGTCTTGCTACAATCAATAGTAATTTTATCATACTTCATGATGTTTCCCTTGGCCAGACACACACTAAACAGTCTCAAGATTCAAAGCATTCAGCAAGTAAAGGCAAGTCAGAGCCCCACAGAGCTTTCATTGGATTTTTACAACAAATATGGCAATATTGTACTACTAGAAGAAAGCTGGGCAAGGCACTTCAAGGCCTTGGTATAAGCAATGGTATTTTGGATAAGACTTCAAATTATAGGTAACAAAACAAGAGGAGGAACAGAAGCAATCCATGAGATTCTGTCAGACTAAGAAGTTCTGCTCAGCAGAATGAGGAGATGAACTATAGGATAGGAGAAAATGTCTTCAGACTACTCACTTAGCCAAGGGCAGTATCCAGCATATAGGAGGAACTAAAATGAAAAAAAAAACAAGACAGTGAAGTAAGCTGAACAGACAGTTGTCCAAGGAGGAATACAAATGGCCAAAAAACACATCAAAAACCTTCAGCATCACTTAGCCACCATGGAAATGTTGTTTGAAGTCACAATGAGATACTGTCTTACTCTGATGAGAATGACTTTTGGGCCTGAAGAGGTGGCTCAGCAGTTAAAAGAGCTGACTCCTCTTGTAGGTCCCAGCACTCGTAATACAGAGCACAAGGTATGGAGGAGTGCCACACAGTGATGGTCAGATTAGGAGTCAGATTAGCTCGTGGTCACCCAGAAGAGATCTGAGAAGAAGCAGGGCAAGGTCGATAAATACTAAAATCACAGTTATATCATGCTGAGGCAAAGCAAATAACCATAGTTACATTAGATCATCATAGTTGCCACAGAGCAAGAGCAGGTCAGTTAACAAAGAGGTTTTCAGTTAACAAATAGGTTGTCAGTTAACAAGTAGGTTTTCAGTTACCAACTATTTTAGTTAGGAAAAGAAAGTTTCACAGAATTGCAGAGATAATGGATTCCATGGAGATGCAGGTACAGCTAGGTGAGAGGATGTACTACCCAGGAAGGATGTGCTATAGGGAATGAGATTAGCTACCTGTTCATCTATGCTTACTGCATTGTGATTTGTACTAGCTATGAATTATGGAATCAATCTAAGTGTCCATCAGTGTTTGAATGCATAACAAATGTGACTCACACACACAATGAGGTACTATTTAGCCATAAAAAGAAAGTAAATTGTACAAAACAGTATACATAATGTTTAATGTTATTAAATATTGAGAGAGCTAGAGAGATGGCTCGGTGGTTAAGAGCAATGGCTGCTCTTGCAGAGGCTCAATTCCCAGCACTCACATGGTGGTTAACAACCGTCCTCAACTCCAGTTCCAGGGGATCTGATGGCCTCTTCTCATCTCCTCAGGCATTGCCTGACACGAGTGTACCTACCTACATGTAGGCAATACACTCATACACATAAAACAAAAATAATAAATACGGTATTTTTAAAAATATTGACACTGCACATTATTTAATATAAAATATAAGATACTAATATTTTCTCTCCAGTAAATTGTATATCACAGTAGAAAGTAGTTTCTTACAGTTGTTGTCTATTATTTTTTACCATTCATACTTCCGGTCTTATGAATTTTAGTATTGTTTTTCTTATACAAGTTTAATATTAAATTAATAATAGTGATATGTTTAATAATATCCAATATTATTAACATTATATATTGATTTGACACAGAAAGACATGTACCTCATAGTCATTCTCATATATGGAAGCTAAAAAGTTGATTTCAAAGCAGACTGTTAATTACTGGCAACTAGGAAGAGTGAGAGAACTGGCAGAGAGGAAGCCTGGAGAATGGGTACCAATGCACTTAAACAGGAAGAGTGAGTTTTAGTATACACTGGAAAAGCAACTTAAAAAGACCAGTTTTTGTTTTGGCATGGTTTCAGCCTCGAGTCCTTGGCTTTGTTGATTCTGCGCCCATGGTGAGGCAGCACATCCTGGTGGTGGCACATCCTGGCACTGGGCATATGTGGCAGAGCCACATCATGGTGCACAGAATATAGAGAGAGAGAGTGAGGGAGGAGGGGAGAGAGGGAGAGAGAAGGAAGGAAGGGGAGGGAAAAGGGGAGATAGAGGGAAGAGAGGGAGAGAGAGAAAGGAGAGAGAGGAGAGAGAGAAGGAGAGGGGAGAGAGAGGAGAGAAAGAAGAGAGAGGGGAGGAGAGAGAGGAGAGAGGGAGAGAGAGAAGGAGAGAGAGGAGAGAGGGAAAGAGGGAGAGGGAGAGAAGGAGGAAGAGAGAGAGAGAGAGAGAGAGAAGGAGAGAGAGGAGAGAGGGAAAGAGGGAGAGGGAGAGAAGGAGGAAGAGAGAGAGAGAGAGAGAGAGAGAGAGAGAGAGAGAAACCCAGGATAAGATAATCCCAGAGATATTGTCACATTTACTTATGTCCTCAAGGTAGGTTTCACCATCTAAAAATTTCCAGTTTTCCCAAATAGTGGAAAGCTGAGGACCAACCTCTAAAATACATGAGCCTTTGGAGACACTTCAAACCCAAATCACAGTACAGGTATGAGTAGGAGGGAGGATCTGAAGTCTCCAGACCAGAAAAATAAGATGGAGATGGAAATGCTAATTGCAGTGGTTTGATCAGTACCACAGCATACATGTATGAATATCACACCTTATCCCATAAACATGTAGTTATTGTAAGTCAATCAATTTAAAAAGTATCGACTCTGTGATTCTTTCTTAGACTCGAGTCTTTTTGTCAATATCTATTTTGATTGAGTTTGTGGGCATTTTACACAGCACATCTTCCTCATATTTAGACCCCTCCCCTGTCTGTGCCCTCCCATAGTTTCCCACCAGGTTCCATACATTCTGTCATATATTGTTAAGATCTTATTGAGTGAAATTTGTGTTCTCAGATGTCCCTTGGTGTGAGTTCATCCACAAGAGCCTGTCCATTCTATCTAGTGTCACCTTGATACAATTTAGGATAACCATGCAAACACATCTTTGGTGGTGTCTATGACGGTGTATTCAGAAAGGTTTATCTGAGGAAGACAGATCCACCATAACTGTGGAATGCACTGTCTCATGGGTTGGAGTCCAACTAAATAAAAAGGAAACGGTGAGCTAAGTACCAGCATTCACTGCTCTCTGCTTCCTGACTGTGGATGCCATGTGACCAGCTGCCTCACACTCCCGGTGCTCTAACTTTCCCACTGTGATGGACTGCACCCTTGAACTGTGAGCCAAAGAGGACCCTTCACTACTTGCTGTGACCCTGTAGTTTATCACAGTAATGAGAAAAGTAACTGACACAGGCTTTGTCTTTGATGGGCTTTGAAATGGATATTGTAGAAACAGACAGCACAAAGCAGAAATCTCACTCTCCGGAATCTCTTCTCTGACCTTGAAAGCCCCAGTCTATTTCCAAGGAACCCTTCAGACTTCTTGCTCATCCATGGGGTGAGAGGTGTGAGATGGGGACTGTTTCCTTTGCCTTCCCTCCCCCAGGTGTCCTGTCAACTCTGTCTCTTTCTTGGAAAATATTATGACGATGTAAAAATAAATAAATAGATAAATAAATAAATAAATAAATAAAATGGAGCCAAAAGACCTACACTAGGGTCAGAATCTAGGAATACACATTTTCTTTGAGAAAGATGGGATAAGTAGAGGAACCCCGAGTTTAAGAGATGATCACAGGAACATGGTAAAAAACCTCCTCAAGTTCAGAGAGCCAGCTGGCAAGAAAGGGCTAGAAGGAACAGGTTGAGAGTGCCCTGAGCCTGAGATTTGTAGATGATGCCACACTGAAAGAGTCTCAAGAAAGAGGGATAGCAGTGATTTTCCCAGCTGGATAAAGCTAATTTGCCTCGGAACTGGCTGTACACGAAAACTTTTTCCTTAGTGATACTGGTTAAAAAATATCGGTAATTTCCCTAGCCAGTTATTACGCTTCTTATAACTGGACTGGAAATTAACCCATTGTGTGTGGAATCTATAATGAGTCCAAACTTGCCTTAAGCCTGCTGGTTTGTGAAATATCAGTGTTAGCAATGTTGCCGTGTGCTTGGAGCATGTCAAACAGAGGTACGGGGTAGGGACGGAGCTGGGCTGAGCAGTCCTCTGCCAGACCTGATGCAGGAGTCCTGCATCCAAAACCATGAGGAGTTGTAATGGGCATCCAGCTCATTCAGATAGCTTTTCCTGCTGTCTGGGGGTTGTAGGCATGTGACCACGGGGATGTAACCTGAGCGTTCTCAAGAGCCTAAAGACTCAGGAAAGCAGAAATAGGGGGTTCTGGTGAGTCCTAAATGCTTCTATTTTTTTTTTAATTCATGAACATTTTTTGAGAATTTCATACATGAGTACATTGCATTTGCATAATTTCCGCCTCTCCCTCTCCAGCTCCTTCCCTGTCCCCCACCACACCCCCCTCTCAAATGCATGCGCTCTTCTTCTGTAACTATATATGTATGTAAAATATACAACCTACCAAGTCCAATTAGTATTGCCAAGATATACCTAAGTGTAAGGCTTGGGCAACCTACCAGGGGGCTCATCCCCGAAGAAAACTGATCCTCCCCCACAGCCATTGACTGCCTGTAGCTTTTCAGCTGGGGGGGGGGCCTCATCAGCCTTTTGCTCATCTGCGTTGGCATGTCAGTTGGCGTGGTCTTGTGCATATCTTGTACAAGCCACCATATTGCTGAGAGTTCATGGGTGCATCATCGCTGTCACGTCCGGAAGACACTGTTTGGCAGCAGTCATCCTGGCCCTCCCGCTCAGACAATCTTTCTGTCCCCTTTTCCATGCTGTTCTCTGAGCCTCAGATGCAGAGGTTGTGCTATAGATGCCCCATCTGGGGCTGTGCACTCTACGGTCACTTATTCTATGCACGTGGACTGATTGTTGTTCCCTGTAAATAGCCTGTCTGCTGAGTAGTAAAACACTTCTCAAGAAAACATAAATATCTGGATTTAAATTATGAGGATCACACAAAGGTCTGCCCACCCCCCCCCTTTTTTTTCTTGCCGGGTAGATTAAGCTGGCTGGCCATCCAGACCCAGGGATCCACCTGTTTCTACTTCCCCAGCAGTGTCTGACACAGTCCCTGGCTCTTTTAATATACTGGTTCTAGGAGATTGGACTCATGCCCTCATGCTTGCAGTGCAAGCGAGCCCAGGTTTTCCCATTTTTGGAAAGATAAGTGTTGGGGGAAGAAATCTTTCTGCCTAATATGGTGAGAGAGGAGAGTGTGGGCAGTTCTAAAGCAGAGATGGGACCAGAATGATGCAAGCAAGGTCTGGAGGATGCAGAATTTAAGGCAGCACTCTCCACTTCACGAAAATACAGGGTAGGCATTTATACCAACCTGAGAGTGAGAGCCCCCTTAAGTTTTGTGAGGGGTTCCATGTGGGTACCTGGTGCTGGTCCTTAACAATAACAGAAGGCATCTGTGATGGGAGTGACCTGGATGGGTCTTAATTATTATGGAGGCCCCTACAGCAGCTTTCTTTTGCCTCCTACTGAATCAAAATTTATTCAGGGTCATGAAAAGGGAACTTAGTTTAATGAAGGACCCCTGTTAGTTAATATTGTCAATTGATGGCATCTAGAACCATCTAGGAGACAAACCTCTGGGCATGTCTGTGAGGGAGTTCCTAGATTAGGTTAACTGAGGAGGTGACTGGTGACAGCACCATTCCATGGTTTGGGGTCACAGATGGAATAAAAAGGTGACAAGCTGAACACCAGCATTTGTCTCTCTTCTTCCTGCCTATAAACACGATGTGAGTAGCTGCCTTGGGCTCTTGCTGCCATGCCTTGCCCACCACGATGAACTGTACGCCTGAACTGTGAGCCACAGTAAACCCTCCCTTCTAATTGCCTCTTATACATATTTTGTCACAGCAAGATGAGTAATTAATATAGCGCCTACAGGGCTATTTCATAGGTTCTCTTACGTGGAAGCAGATGTATATCTTGTGGGGACAGGGAAAGCTTCCTGGAAGGAGAGGACTATTTGGACAAAGTCTTCCTTGTTTTGTTGTTTGACTTTTCTCCTTTTAACCTGTAATGTGGGAGCTTCAGGTGACATTCTAACCTTTAGGTGATCTTGGGAAAGGAAATGTTACTACTAGGAAGACAAGACAAAAAGGTTCAGCAGAGGTGTTTATAAATATAGAAAGAAGACTCTGAGAAATGAAATGGTCTGCTTCAGGAGAAGGAATGGAGCAGAGATCGTGACCCAGAGTAGCCTTGGATTCCAAAGCTGTCTACTTGGCCATGACCCTGCCCTGAAGTATAAGTACCTCTTGGGGACTGAGCTGAAAGCTTTCTATCTCTTTGTCTCTCTGTCTCTGTGTCTCTGTCACTGTCTCTGTCTCTCTTTCTCATTGCTAAGGCTAGAATCCAGGGGGCTTTGATCATGCTAGGCAAGCAATCTACCATTGAACTGCATCCCCAGAACTTGAGTTGCATTCTTATATTTTATTTTTGTAACTTCTCTGTGTATGTGTGTGTATACTTAAATGTTCATGTGACTGTGAACATACATTGCCATGGCACAGGTGGTGGTCAGAGCACAACCTTTATCAGCCTTGCCTTCTACCTTGTTTGAAGTAGAGTCTCTTGTTCGATGCTGCGTACACTAAGCTAGCTGGCCTGAGAACTGCAGGGGATTTTTCTCTTCTGCCTCCTGTGTTAGTGAAGAAACCCTGGGATGACAGACCTGTGTGCTGTCACAGTCAGCTTTTACATGGGGTCTGGGGATTTGAACTCAAGTCCTCATACTTGTGAGTCAAGTGCCTTTTTGTTCACTGCACCATCTCCCCTTCTGTGGCTCCTTTTTTTTTTTTTTCTTGTCATTGCTAAAAAGTGTTTTAGTCAAAGAACCTGAGAGGCTTGTGCTCCCCAAACATGAAGCCTGGTCGATGGCACTGTTGTCCTAAGCTGGCCCAAGGAGATGAACTTCCTTCCTGGGGCCTTCAGGCTTTCAGCCTCCAGCCTACTACCTCCACATACTCCACTGTTTTCCCTCCCAGGCTGAGAAGAACCTACCATGCCCTTTCCCAAGGGAAATAAGTTCCAGCTGGGGGCCTCCCCATGCTTCAACGGCAGAGCAGGACCCAAATGACTGGCCAATGACAGGTCTGATGGTGGCACCTCAGAGACTGGTCTGTGCTCAGGAAATCCAGCCAGCCAAGGGACAGTGTCCAGTCTTCAGCCATAAACCACTGTTCTAAAAATCCTGCTTTCTCCCTGCTCCCAAATGTAGGGGATGCTGCTGTCAATCAAACACTTTCCTAACATGGTGAGGACTTTGAGGGCTGAGGAGGTGTGCTGGATAGCTCTAGTGTTAACTCGACACATCTGCGTTGAGGGAGCCTCAATTGTGGAATTCCCCAGATTACACTGGCCTGTGGCCATATCTGTGGGGTGTTTTCTTGATTGTTGAGTGATGTGGGAGGACCCAGGCTACTGAGGGTGGTGCCACCCCTGGGAAGGTTGTTCTGTATTGTATATGAAGTTAGGCTGAGCATGGGCCGGGGAAGCAAGCCAGCACGCACCGTTCCTCCATGGCCCGTGCTCCAGCTCCTGCCTCTGGGTTCCTTCCCTGAGTTCCTGCCTTAGGTTCTATCAGTGATGAATTGTGACCCAGGAGATGTAATGCACAAGACTGCATAAGAAGTTAGAGGTCAGCCTGGGGAACATGAAACTGTCTCAAACAAAACAGAACAAAACTCCCAAATCCTAAATGAATGAAGGAATGAAGAAGGACATGAAGGGAGATATCTGGACATTTCTGGGGGCTATTTGAGAGAGGTCTTTAGTAGGGTGTCTTGTTTATTCAGAGTACATGGATGACACAATCAGAGAGACCTGAGCTAGGCTGAATAGTAGTTAGAGTCGTCCCCAAAGATGTTTACACCATTATGACATGAAAATATGACATGGCAAAAAGCATAGTAAAGATGCTATTGGTTAAGGACTTTGAAGCAGCTTCTCTTCCAGCTGGTCTGGGTGTGGCCACAGAGGGTCCTTATCAACTAAACACAGAAGGGTCCAAGGGAGGAGGGAAATGCAATGACAGGTACAGAGTTTGCAGTCAGGAACTTAGAAAACAACAAAAGAACACTGGGAGCCAGGAATAAAGTGGTCCCAGAAGCCAGACGAATGCTGGCGAGGATGTGGACAAAAGAGAACCCTTGTATACTGTTGGTGGGAACAAACTCATCCAGCCACGGTGGAAGTCAGTATATGGAGGATCCTCACACTAAGAACAGATTGTTCTTATGACTCAACTACACCATTCCTGGGTGTTTATTCAAAGGATTCTAAGTCAACATACCACTAAGATACGTGTCCATGTTTATTGCAGCACGGAACCAACCTAGGTGTCCATCAACAGAGGAACGGGTAAAGAAAACGTGCACAAATGAATCTAGATGGCCATAAAGAAGAATGAAACTATGTCATTTTTCAGGAGAATGACTGCAACTGGAGACAATCATATGAGAGAATTAAGTCATTCTCAGAAGGACAGACATGGTGTGTTTTCTCTCATTTGTGGTTCCTAGATTGTATATAGTCACATAAAATCATGTGTGAGTAAATATTCTGAAAACAAAAGTGAAATTATGTAGGGGGAGAGAGGACTAGCGGGAGGTGGGGAGGTGGGGAGGTGGGGAGGTGGGAGGTGGGGAAAAGAGAGGGCCGGGGACATGCTTGAGATGCAATATATACATGTGAGAAAATGTTTTAAAAAGCATAGAATGAAAAGGTGAGGGAAGTCAAGGCAGGAACTCACAGGAATCAGGCAGAAGTTGAAGCAGAGACCATGGAGGAATGCTGCTTACTGGTTTGTTTACCTAGCCTGGGCTCAGCCTGATTTTTAATATAACACAGGACTGCCTGTCCATGGGTGTCACTGCCCACAGTGGTCTGGGCCCTCCCACATCGCTCAACAATCAAGAAAATGCCCCACAGACATGGCCACAGACCAGTTCAATAGAGAAACTTCCTCAACTGGGGTTCCCTCTACCAAGGTATATCAAATTGACAGCTGAAGCTATCCAACACCGACAGTGAAAGTAAGGAGTCCCCTCGCCCCCACCCCCACTGCAACTGCTCTGCATGAATGCTGCCCTGGTGATGTGGAACTCCTCGACTGATCCCAGAACCACTTTCCTGATTTCAAAGTGTCCTGAGGGTGAAGTCCCTGTTGAAGAGGGTTTCTTGGTGGTCAGCCAAGGAAGCATATCCTGGTAGAACTCCTAGTCTGTTAAGATGCTCGCTACAAAGTCACATTATGAGTGCCGAAGGACATTTCCTGGGGCCCTTAAGGTGTGTGTGTGTGTGTGTGTGTGTGTGTGTGTGTGTGTGCACGCACATGTCAGAAGTCAACCTCAGGTGTCACTCCTCAGGTACCATGCACTTTGATCTTTTTGAGACAGTGTCTCTTACTCTTGGGCTAGCTAATTCAGTGAGGTTAGCTGCCAGCAAGTCCCTCCTGTTTCTTCCTTCCCAGCATGCTATAAATTTTTCACATGGGTTCTGGGAATTAAGCACAGCAAGAACTTCACTGACTGAGCCATCTCCCCAGACCCACCCTTCAGATATTTTTCTTTTTCGGCGAAGCCAGGACTACCCCCGTATGGATACTGGGACCTTTGTCAGATGTTGGAGGGTTGTGTTTGATGTGAGCATCCTATTATGCCAGATACCTCTGTTCTCTGATTTAAATACTTTCATGTACCCTGAAGGTGACCTGAGATGTATTTAGACCAGGAAGCAGCATCCAGAGAGAGGACTGCTAAGCGCAGACAGCAACAGGGTGTAACTACTGCTGCTATAGTTTTTCTAAGTTTGCTAGCTTTTCCAAATAATCTGATTTACACTTTTCCTTTAACTTTTCGTGGGTTTGGTTCAACTGCTCTTCTCCCAGATACTCAAATGACTTCCAGTTCCACAGTAGGATGAGGCAAAGACTTGATGGCTGGGAAGCTGCCCCCTTGCCAGAATTCCTGGTGGGTATAGGCTCAGCATGGTGGCCTCTTATCCCCCTTTGACAGTCTCTAAGAGTGTGTTCCAGCTGGGCATTCCCACAGGGTATTCAAGCTCCAGTTGCCTTCTGGAAATGCCATGCCTGGCAACATTGTGTGTGTGTGTATGTGTGTGTGTGTGTGTGTGTGTGTGTGTGTGTGTGTGTGAGTGTGTGGAGGAGGCAAGAGGAAGAGAGGAAGAAGGCTGGCATTCTCTTCTCAGCTGCTCTCTGCCTTATTCCCTCGAGGCAGGGTCTCCTCCTGAAACTGGAGCTCACTGTATTTTCAGCTAGACTTGCTGGCTACTAAGCTCCAGGGATCCTCTTTGTCTCCCCTCCCCAAGCACAGGCTGATGGGTGATTTACCCTAGCAGAGCCAGTGTGGGAAGTGTCAGATATCCTGGGAAGCTCTCCCCCAGAACATTTGAGTAGGGGTTTCATTTATATGAGGTAAATGGCTCCCTGGTGGTTATTCTGTTGCCTTTCCAGGAGGTTCCATGATGTATTCATGGAAGATTTCTGCCCTGTCTGCATTTATGAATGATTGGGACTTGCTGAAGTTTGGGTCAGCTAGATCCTCATTCTTCAGAACCAGGAGGGCTAATCAAATGCAGGTGGCAGAGTCCAGAAATACAGTTCAGTCAGTAAAGTACCTGCTGCACAAGCATGAGGACATGAGTTCAGATCCCCTGCACCCTCATAGAAAGAGGAGCATGGGCTAACTGGACTCAGGTACATTTAAAAAAGAACCTGAAGGTGGAAGCTGGTGTGTCCTAGAAAGGTTGGGGAAGTTGGAGTGGAGAGAGAGGGTGTCTTAGTGTGATATGATCAAGAAAAGTTCTCAAAAAATACTTCCATAAAGGAGTTCGAACTAAAAAGTTGAATCTTTTGGCGAGGCTGACCAACTAATTAGCATTTCAATGTCTGTGGAGAGTTTGGAATGTTGCAAATCTGAGCGTCTAGACATTTTATCTAAGGCCTGGTTTAGCCATAAGCAGCCACCCCTTGCCTGCCCATGTTTCTGCCTTAACATTTTTGTGACTGACAAAATGTATTAACTTAACAAAAGAAACAGTTCTGCACCAGTTGAAAGCTGAGAACGTCATCAGATAGCAGCTGAGATCCAGAGTAAACGTGCATACTGAATGTATCCACCAAAGTATTTGAAGAGTGTCTTGATTCATGACGTTTCTTTGTTCTGTTACTGTAAAACTTGGACATGGAATTGAGGGTAACCTGAATCTGTGTTCCCGGGTCATGGTCACTCATGTCTGGCTCCAGAATAAATATCTCTTATCCCCTTTGAAGTGTGTTATGCTTTTGTGTCGAAAGGAGCATGTGCGTAACGCTAGTGCTGGGAGGTGAGTGGAGGCAAGAGGACCCTTGAGGTCCACCGGTCAGTCTGGTGAGCTCTGGATTCAGTGAGAAATTGATCATGAAAACCACAATGCTGCACTGAGAGTGGTGGTACTGCCCATCCTTAATCCCAGTAGAGGCCGAGGCAGGTGGATCTCTGAGATTGAGGCCAACCTGGTCTACAAAGCGAGTTCCATGCCTGCTGAGGCTACAAGGAACCCTGTCTCAAAAAAACTTTTTTTAAGTCTACTTTTTCTAATTTATAGTACATGCCTTTAATCCCAGCACTCAGGAGGCAGAGGCAGGTGGATCTCTGTGAGATCTAGGCCAGCTGGAGCTACAGTGAGACCCCATTTCAATAAAACAAAACAAAACCAACCAACCAAACAAACAAAACAAAAATCAGAACAAAACATTCAGTTTTCTGAGAAAATAAAATGTATTCCGAAAGACATATGTTGTCTATGCTATTAACACTCAGAAGGCATTAGAGTTTACCTGTGAAGCATTTTCTTCATGGTCTTTTCTTTCTTCCATAATATTTTGTGGTATTTTGCATTTTGCTCCTTGTAGATTCTGTATCCTACTTTTAAAAGTTCACCTTATAGAGCTGGAAATGTGACTTAGTAGAGTGCTTGCCCACAAGGAATGAAGGCCTGGTTTGAGCTCTAGTATTTCAAAATCCTGGTGGTACATACCTATACTCCTAGGACTCTGGAAGTGGAGGAATAAAAATTCAAGGTCATTTTTAGACCGAGTTAGAGGCCAGGTTGGGCTACATGAGACTCTGTCTCAAACAACAACAACAACAAAAAAATCACCACCTAATATTGTGAGCCTTTGTCATTTCTCAGCTTTCAAAAGCATGCCTTTTTTTTTTTTTTTTTTAAGACAGGGTCTCACTGTGCAGCATTACCTGGCTTGGAACTCTCTTTGTAGACCAAGTTGGCCTCCAACTCACAAAGATTCACCTGCCTTTGTCTCCCGAGGCCTGGGAGTGAGCCACCACACCTAGCCTGTTGTTTTTTTGAGATAAAGTCCCCTGGAGCCAAGACTGTCCTCAAAATTGCTGTGTAGTAGAGGATGATCTTGAACTACCTAAAAGCAGGACATTTTTAATCCTTATTTTTAAATTATAAAATAATTATTATTGTAACTAAATCAAAGAAGTGTATGCAGTAGAAAGAGAAAGATTCCCCTGGTTCACTTTCATGCCCTTTGAATGAAGTCCAGAAATTTAAATTTCAAAGCAAATAAGCAGATCTGCTTCACTTATTCTGCTAGTTTCTCCAAAAAAATAATTTGACATTTTCTGGGTACTTTTGTATATTTGTGTGTGTTTGTGTGTGTGTATGTGTGTGTAGGGGTGTGCATGTACAAGTGTACACATTTGTATAGAGGCCAAAAGGCATCAATGAGTATCATTCTGTAAGAGCTGCTCACCTTAAAAAAATGTTTTGAATTTATTTAGTGTGCTTGTGTGGTGGGGGCATTCATGTACCATGACACTTGTATGAAGGTCAGAGGATAATTTGCAGGAGTCAGTTATCTCTTTCCACCATGGGTTCTGGGGATCAACCTCAAGTTACCAGGCTGAGGTGGCAAACACTATTACCCACTAAACCATCTCACTGGCCTTCACCTTGATTTATTGAAATAGAATCTTTCACTGGCTTGAAATTCAGTGAGTAGGCTCGGCTGACTGGCCAGAGATTCTCCTGTATTCTAGTATCCAGCATTGGCAATACAGTTGTACATTGCCAACCACCCTGGCTTTTCTATGAGGTTTCTGAAGACTAAACACAGGTCCTCATACTCCTGAAACCCAGGATACTTTTTTTAAAATTAAAAATATTGGACACATAATTTATCACAGCTATTATTGGACATTTTCACTGTATGTTAGCTTTGGTTTCCTCAAACTTGCTGAGATGACTCTTCTGATGTGCAGTTCTTTAACAGTAAAAGGAAAGAATACTGGGAATGGCACCAGATGTTCAGCAGGCTGGCATCAAGAATTTGGCTTGAAGGTGTGTCCCTGGATTTGTTCTCATCTTGGATTCTATGTCCCCACTGTCCCAAGTGAGTGGGTCTCACAAGCCACCTTCACATCCGATGCAGCTGGCAGTGTGGGTCCCTGAGACTAAGCGCCTTTGTTTGTGACTTAGGCCAAACTTTTACAGAGAGAAGTTTGGAGGAACTCAGAGTTACAGAAATTCCGTGCAGGTAGATTCCCATTTACTGCGAACCTGGGTCGGAGGTATGGGGCTCCGGTAGGTGCAGGTGTCCTGTCTCCCTTGTAACCAGCCTGGCTGAAATGAAGATATTCTAAATCTCAGTCTGACCATCAGACTATTGAAACAGGAGAGCGCAAAGAAATGGAATTTCCTCAGGAACCTCATGCTGGAGTCAGAGGGAGAACTTGTCTCCCAGAGAGATTTCACTAATGCTAGCAACTTGTCAGATCACCTTATAAGATGAGACTGTAGCCCACATAATGATGGGTCAGTGGTGGGCAGGACCATACCTTGACCAGGACTGCTTAGATGAGAATATCCCTGGTCTTCTATTTAAACTTTAATCTCACTTCAGGACCAAGAAGATGGACAAGAGAGAGAGGTCACAGGATCTCTTTGTCCCTCTTCCTCATGTGGCCATATTGAATACATCTCTTTTCTGCTTTTTACTATTAATTTGGCTGTTTTAATTGACCTCTTGAGGATAGGTAATTGAGTGACTTCTTCAGTTACAGACCATAACCCTAAGTTCAGCAACACCATGACTGCTGATGGTTATACTGGAAAAAAAAAGTAGCAGTTGACATGAAAAATATGATCTTAGGTTAGTTAAGGGGGAGTGTGGCTTGTGCTAAAGTACTTACTTAGCATGCACAAGGGCCAGTGTTTGATTCCCAGCACTAAAAACAAGAAAAGAGTGGGGGACAGTGTTCACAGCCCACCTGGGAAAGACTGGCCAGCTCTCCCAGAAAGGTCAGTCCAACTGCAAAGAGAAAGCAATAACAGGTGTCGCTGTAGATGTTAGGGCTGCAGGCTTTTAGAATGGTGGCTCACTGAGCTTCTTGGAGGAAGGATATTTGCCCTTTCACACGACAGGAAAACACAGTTTATGAGGGAAGGATAGAGCAGAAGTCACGTCCTCCCCACAAGCGTAGAGATAAGGGAGGAATCTTGGATTCGTGATGACCACTGTGATATGAGCTTATTCGAGGCCAGGAACATAGTGCAAGGCTCTCAGCAGCCACATTTATCACTCAAGCCTGAGGTGGGCATTGTGGGCATCGAGGGAAAGGGTGTAGAAAGAAAAGAAGAAAGCATGCAGGCGTGCTGACGTGCATCATAGAGCTAGGAGTTAACCATGGCAGATACCTAGAACTGGGGCTCCACAGAGGCTCAGAGCTCTTGTGCCTGATTGTCTCAAGCCTCTAACCCTATGGGCTAGATGTCTGTATGAATCAGGATTCCATCATAGAAGCAGAAAACCACATGTATGCAAGTATGTAGATGTGTGTGTGTGTGTTGTAATAGTGAGCAAGATGCACAGAGGAACGCTGCATACTGATGGTTGAATGCGGAGTCCTTTCTTAGTAGCCAGGAGAAAGAGGCTTAACGGCCCAAAGAACCCTCAACCCTGAGGTGAAGCAGGGCATGGTTTATATAGCATAAAGCCAGTTATATCATGTCAGGGGCAAAGCAAATAACCATAGTTAGATCAGATCACCGTAGTTTCTCCAGATGAGGGACAGGTCAGCTAACAAAGAGGTTTTCAGATAAAAAGTTTTGATAAGAAAAACCAAGTTTCTCAGAATTATAGAAACATATGGAGATGCAGGTATAGTTACCTGGCTACTAATAAGTTTCCCAGTATTGTAGAAACAATGAACGCCCTGAAACTGCCTGCATGAGACCTGCCTGGCTGCATGCAGTGGGAATGGCTGGAATGGCTGGGCAAAAACATAGGATGAAGCAAAGTCAGCTAGAACAAAACAGAGCTAGTTTTGCCGTTTTAGTGTGTGTGTGTGTGTCTGTGTCTGTGTATCTGTGTGTGTCTGTGTATCTGTGTGTGTCTGTGTCTGTGTGTGTTAGATTTAAGCTAGGGGGTAATCAGATCACATTTACCTCCAGCCTCATGTAGGTACCTTGTTAAGAACCATTTGTGGATCTGTAACAGGCTCCCTGGGTCCTGGAAATGTTAACAGGAAAGAAATGTTAGGTCTATCTGCAGCCCTTTCCATGTCCATCTTCATAGCTGATTCTGAATCTCTGATGCTACAGAGAGATAGATACCCTACCCAAAGCTTGTCTACAAACTAATAAACAGACTCCGCAGGCATCTGGATTCCAGGAGCATGACAAGGGAAGCTTACAGTTCAGGTTGCCTGAGGAATCAGAGGGCTCCAGCGCATTCCTTGAAGCAGAATGCATATACCTTATCTGGAGGTGCCCCTCCTTCACACCTCCCCCACATCCTCAAAGTCACACATCAACAGGATTTCATCTTCTCTTCCTCACCTTTCCATTCCCCGAAGCCCCAAGATAGACTTCTTTGCTCTTTTGGATGCTCTAAAATTCTTTCCTTTCTCTTCCACCTGAGCATTAGCTCTCTGTCATTAAATAAATCTTGTAGCCTCAAGGAACAACCTGCCTCAGTTTCCTCTATTGAATTCAAGAACTTTTAATCTATATATGTTCATGCATTTATGTGGGTATAAAATGGAAAAGAGTTAGGATGAATAGGAGCCTAGCCAAGGCAACCATTGTCAGCACTGGTGGACATCCTGCAGAAGTCAAGGACCTTAAATCAAGGAGTGGAGTACACACCTGCCTAGGAGCTGCAGTGGGTAAGAAGGGTCTAGAGGACAGTGGAGCAATTTCAGACTCTGTGGCTCCCTCACAGAAGGAGCAGAACCAGCAGAAATGTGAGTCTCTGTGTGAGCTGCAAAACACCTGCTGCTTCCCTTCTGTGTCCAAATCTCCCAGGAGACTCTCCCTTGTGGTTCCCTAGCTAGAGACAGAGATGAAAGGAAGCTTTGGGAAAAACCCTAGCTCAGCTTAACCAGGCTGATGTAATACACAGCAGCCACAAGGTAGTTCTCTTGACCCTTTTTTTTCCTCTCACTCACACTTCCTGAAACTAGATTAGATGTCCAAATAAATACAGCAACAGGGTCACATTCTCACTTAACATAGTGGAACTACCCAGAGTATACTCTTAATTCCTCCTTACAAAGATGTATAGAGCTCTTTTCTTTTGGGCTTTCAGTAATATTCATGCCCTTCCTGGGAGATTCATGCTTCCCCTTTTTTGTCTTCTACCTTCAATACTGAGATATAAAATGATACCTATGAACATATTTCACATTAGATGATAAAGAGATGGAAAAATTATAGTTAATAAGGAGGGGGAGCTCTTGAGAACCCAACCCTCCCTGAGAAGCTATAAACAGTTGCTGGTTGCTGGGTGAGGTAGAGACATTTTCTTCAGTGATGTCACTGGCAAATTTTGAATGTTCCTATAAATAACCCCTCACCTTTGTTGTCAATAGCACCCCAATTTCTCTCAGTAGGCAGGACTGATTATCATAGCTTGAAGATTAATGACTTTTTGAGCTGTTGATTCCCTAGTAGAAAGAGTCCAATATGGCCAATATATCAGTCACTTTCCTTGTGCTGTGACTAAATGCCTGACAAGAAGCAACTTAGAGGAAGAAGGGATTGTGTTGGTCCACTGTTCAAGGGGACACAGTCCTTTGTGATGGGGAAGGCATGGTGGTGGCAGGAGCTCCAGGCAATTGCTCACTCTGGGTCTAGTAGAGAATGGGCAAGAAATAAGGCCAGGTTCTCAAATTTTAAGGCTTCCTCTATTGATCCACTTCCTCCAGTGAAGCTTATTGACACAAAAGCACAACTCTCACCTCAAAAGGGATTAAGAGATAGTTTATTTTGGAGCCAAATATGAGTGGCCATGGCCTCAGAATACAGATTCAGGTTACTCCCTGTAAGGTCTGGGTTTGAGAGACACAGCAGAAATAGACCAGAGACTCCGCCGGGAGTTAACAAGATTGGCTTATTAAGTGCAAGGGACTGGCTTCCCAAGTCAGGGAAAGAGAGAAGACCAGACAGGACTAGCCTCCTCCACGCTCAGGAGTGGAGAAAATGCTAGCCTCCTCATCTTGGGGCTTGGGCTGTGGGACTGGGCTGGCATGCCCAGCTTAACTTCTCCAGACTGGAATGAAGAAGCTTGCTCAGGGAGAGAGCAAGAGGCTGACTCTCCAGGCGAGTCTGAGATTAGCCCGGGAGAGTGAGAGATAAGCCCCACCTAGCTGGTCAGTAAGCCTTTTTATGGAGTGGGGGGGTCCTCATGACATCTGATTGATGTTAAAGGGAGATTGTAAACTTTTGGCCAGGAAGCAGCTCCCTTTGAGGAATCTTAACTGACCAAGAAAAAGTCAGTCCCTTTTGCAGGAATTTTGCAGACCCCAGATTTAGAGGCCTTATCTAATCAAGAAGCTGTAAAGGTCAGTCCCTTTTGTAGGAATTTGCAGATCCTGGATTTGTCCGGGAGAAGTTGTAAAAGTCAGTCTCTTCTCATGGATGTTTGAAAATTCTGGTCCTAGGTTTCTGTCAGTCTTCCTGAATCCTGAACTGCTTGGGGGGGGGGGTTCTTTCAGTCACATCTTACACCCCCAAATTCCATGTTCCAATGTGGAAGCCGTTTCATGAAGTTTTTATAGTAACAGAACAAAGGAAAGTCATAAATCAAGACACTTTTCAAATATATTGGTGGAATCATTAAGCAGGTGGTTGCAGCAAAAGAGAACTCTCAGCCGTGGCGCTCAGACGCTCTCTGATGGCGCTCAGCTTTTAGGTTGGTGGAAACTAGGGCTCTATTAACTAAATACACTCCAAAAGTTTTTATATCTGTGAGTCACAGGACTGTCGACATGAAATAAAAAACTCTCACCTCAAAAGAATAAAAGAGATAGTTTATTCTGGAGGCAAGTATGAGTGACCATGACCCAGAAACACAGATTTAGGTTTCCCTAAATACTATGTTCCAATGAGGTAGCAATTTCATGAACTTTTCTAGTATCAGAAAAAAGAAAATCATAACATACTCTTCAAATACCTTAGTGTGTACAGTTAGTAGGTGGTACGTAGCAAATTGGGGATGGGGTGGGGATTCTACTATAGGTCTCAGATGCTATCTGATGACATTCTTAAACTTTTGGTTGCTGTGAAGAACTGGTGAGTAAGTCACAGGATGTTTAGCCAGAAACAGAGGTAGACAAGGAATGGCTGTTGAGGGGCTAAAGATAACCTGAGATAATTGGTAATTAGGCTCTGGACATGTAACATTCTAGACTCTCTACAATCCCCTGAGCTCTTATCAGTTCAGTTTGAAGAAGCACAGTTTTTCTGGAACTTCCATCAACAGGATATTAGGTCAGAAACAGAGGTGGGCAAGAAATGGCTATTTAAGGAATTAAAGGTAGTCAAGATAAATTGAAATTAGGCTCTGTACCCCCAACATTCCAAACTCTCCGCAATCACTGAAGTGCTAATCAGTCAGCCAGGCTTGCAGGAGGTTCAGTCAAAGATACAGGTTTTTTTCTGGGAACCTACCTTCACAGACTCCGCCTCCTCCACCTCCTAAGGGTTCCACAGACTTTCAAAACAAGCCACCAGCTGGGATCCAACTACATGTGAGCCTATGTGGGAGATTTTACATTCCAACCACAACAGCCAGATAGAAGTCTCAACTTCCAGTTTAAAAGAATCAGTATTGTGCTATTAGTAGGAGCGTCTCTTCCCCCAGAACTAACAACATTAGCTGACAGAACCTAAAGTTGAGGAGTGTTTCACTTATATACATGCAGGCAAACATGTATGCATAGCAAATAAAAATAATAAAAAATAAACTATCTTAAAAAGGCTTTCCATCATCCTGTCAAGCCAGCTGCCTCAGGATAAAAAAGAATATAATAATGACGAGTGAATTCCATGAACATACTGTTGTTTTGTCTTTTATTTGCTATAAATTGAGTTCCTTATTCAGAAGTAAGTCTGTTTGGAATATCATGCAGTGAGATAAGTTATGCTGTAAGACCCCAGATGGTTCCTAATAGAAGCATTGCATGAAGAAAAACCAAATTCATATATAAAGTAAGTGGCCAAGAGCAAACTATTTCTTCCATCATGGAGGTGATTCAAATATATCATCCCACTATTCTGTTATGCTAAGGAATGGTGTCTGTTAGGTTATTTTTAATTGTCATCTTGACACAGCCTAGAGCCATCTGAAAGGAAAGGGTCAGTGGAGGAATTTCCTAGGTCAGATTGGCCTGCGGACATGTCTGTGGGGAATTGTCTTGATTGTTAATTGATATACAAGGGTTTAGTCCATTGTATGTACCCAGGTGGTACATCTCTGGGTAGGTGGTCTTGTGCCGAAAAAGGAAGCTAGCTGAATATGATCTTGAAGGAGCTATCGAGGAACATTCATCTGTGGTTTCTGCTTTCCTTCCTTGGCTGTGAGTGAGCTCCCTTGTTAGAGGAAAAGCTGCTTGGAATGGGAAGCAGACCTGCCTTCAAGTTCCTACTTGAAGGTTCTTGCTTGACTTCCCTCAGTCATGGACTGTGACCGGGAAGTGTAAGGTGAATAAACATTTTCCTCCCGTACACTGCTTTTGGTGATAGTGTTTTATTATAGTAACACAAAGGACGCTAGAACAGTGCCCTAGCAGGGATTTCATGTTTGTCTTTGCTGTTTGCAAATTGGAAACTCAGTGGTGGTTGAAATTAGACTAGCCTTGGTGAATGAAAGTCTGTGTTCCTGAACCAAAGGATGCCTTTGTTTTTAAGTCTATTGCTCAAGGACAGGAGTGACTGGGTCAAGAGACTGACTAGTATCCACAAGATGAGTCATTCTAGCACTGGGTTGTTGGTTTTTGATAAAGTCATCCTTTAGTGAGCACTCACACCTGAGGCACCAATATCTTCGTATCCCATTTCCATTTGGAACGTTCTATCCGTGTATCTCTGTCCTAGACCTTCTTATCACTGATTTTCTAATCCCTTTTCTTTGTGTGTGCATGTGTGTGTGTGTGAACTTATATATGGAGGTCACAGGACAATTGTGTCTACCTCAGAGCCACCATCCACTCCCCATCCCCCACATAGTTTTACTTTGAGGCAGGGTATCTCACTGGTCAGAAGCTCATTGATTTTTTTTTGCCTGGCTGATTAGCAAACAGCAGTTATCTACCTTTCCCTGCCTCTCCAGTGCTAGAATTACAAGCATATGCCACCATACCCAGCTTCTTTAAAAAATAAATATTGGTTCTAAGATTGAACTCAGATCTTCATGCTTGCAAGACAAGCACTTCACTGACTGAGCTATCTTACCATCTCTCTTCTTCTAAGTACCTGATTATTCAGCCCGAGCATTAACTACAGACCATTAGACAGTTTAGACCCATCCTTCTGATTATCTCCCCTTTGGTGAATAAGCAGTAATTAGCTGCTCTACTCCCAGTTCCATACATTGGGATCATCTACTGTTATCATTCTCCTTCTGGCTCATCTCAGTGTAAAGTCACATTGTTTCCACCACCCACTGTCACCTATAGAACCATGTGTAAACAGTGAGGATCCTGCTCAATTAACTGGCTTTATGAGATAGATACCATTTGTAGCAGGTTTGTAGGTCTCATTGTCCAAGTGAAGGAGCTTGTATAGACACTTGAACATGCTTCAGAATTTTCTCCTGTTCTAGGGCCCACTGAAAACTGAAAGCTTTGGGGCTGGAGAAATGGCTCAGTGGATAAGAGCACTGGCTGCTCTTCTAGAGGACCTGGGTTCAATTCCCAACACCCAGTTGTGACTAACAATCATTCATAACTCCAGTTCCAGGGGATCTGATGCCCTCTTTTGACCTCCACGGGCTTTACATGACATGAATGTACTTACATACATGCAGACAAAACATCCATAACATAAAAATAAATAAATACACTTAAAATAATAATAATGGTAATAACCTGGAAGATTTTAGGGTCATTTGATAAATGGGTCTATGCTGACTCCAGTATCCTAGAAGACTGTATGTATTGCTCTTTCCTAGTAGTAGAACTTGCCCTTCACCTTGAAAGAGATTTCTTCTTCTTCTTCTCCTCCTCCTCCTCCTCCTTCTTCTTGTTCTTCTTCTTGTTCTTCTTCTTCCTCTTCTTCTTTCTTTTCCTCTGCTCCTTCCTTCTTCCTTCTTTATCCTTCTCCGTCTTCCTCTTCTTTTTCCTCTGCTCTTTTCTTCTCCCTCCTTCTTTCTCTCTCTCCTCCCTCCTCCTCTTTCTTCTTTCCCTCTTCTTCCCTGCTCTTCCTCCTCCTCTTCCTCTTCCTTCTTCTCTTCCTCTCTTCCCCTCTCCCTCTTCTGCCTCCTTCTTTTAAGATACGGTCTTTGTAGCCCAGTTAATCTCAAGCTCACTGTGTACGTGAGAATGATCCTTGAACTTGTGCTCTTCCTGCATCCACCTCCCAAGCACTGGGATTACAGGCCCATGCTACTATGGAATATATTGACAGGCTCTAGGAGGTCATGAAATTTCACTGTCTTTTTGTGGGATTTATTTCCTTTACCCTGATGCAATGTGCCTAAAGTAGTTGTTCACCCAAACCATGAGTGTAATAAACTTGTGTGGTGTTCTGTGGAGTGGGAAGATGGTCAGGTTTGTAAGATGAACCATCTTGTCTCAAAGTCCAGCATGTTTATTTCAAGTGTCTTCCAAGATCTCTTGTCCTGGGGCAGGCTGACTCCCTGGCCTTGTAACAGGAAGGCTAGAGAACAGCAAACAGCTAGGGTAGCAAAAACATTGTGCTTATGAGAACAGCTAAAAGGCTAACCATTTTTAACAAAGGTTACTCTTTCTACCCTATGGCATAAAAATGCCTCTGGTGAGAATTAAAGAACATTCTGTTCTGCCTGGAAGTCTCTCAGTTGGAAACACCAGCATGACTGTGTTTGGACTTCCCTGGTCATTTCTTTTGGATATTCTAAGTCTCCAATTTGATGATGTTTTGCCTTCTATCTGCTGCTTCTCTCATCTGCTTCTTGCTGTTTGTTCCTTTGCTTTTGTTTACTACATGCTTAATAAACCCACTCATTCAACACCAAAACGGTGGCTATGTGGATCCTTCTCCATACCAAGAACCATAGCCCTGCAGAAGAGCAGTGAGGGTGTCAGCCAAATGGACACCTTTTCTGATGGTCTCTTTAACAGATGTAGAGAAAAGGATATTTTTCAGAGCAGTAGTTCCTACGAGATGATAGGGGATGTGTTGATCTACTAACAAAGGTACATAAGGAAGAATGGCTGCAATTGAAGACAGTACCTGATTAGATTCAAGATGATCAGGCATTCTCCATGCTCAGTCTACTTTAGGTATAGACCAACCATTATAGGTTAGTTAAGTGGGAATATGCTGGAAACCAACTTGAGCATCAAAGGCTGAACTCCAGATATCTCAATCTGGGTCTCACTCTGAGCAGGAGGGGAGGCAGTAAGACTTAATCCTTCACACTGTCTACTAATTCCTTAAGTTCCAAAAGACTCTTTCATGAGGACCCTTGGGGCAAGCTCAGATTTATAAAATTGACCCCTTGCTTCCTTCCTCTCAGACAGGATTGCTTCTATTTGGTGAGATGTCTTCATCTTAACAACTTATGTCCATCTTCTCTAGCAGATGCTCCAGTGCCCAAGAACCTCACTGAACATCTGGTCACATCTTTGGTCCTCACAGCTCCTCTCACTGGCTACAGGCTCTCATCCATTGATGCTGTCTGAGTTTCATGACAGTGCATTTAGGGGATTTGTGGAGATGGTTGAGTAGATAACATTCTTGTGATACAAGCTCGAGAACCCATTCGAACCTCCAGAACCCACATAAGCTAAGCCCTGCAAATCTGTGATCTCAGTGTGGAGGAAGCAGAGACAGAAGGATCCTTGTGGCTTACTGGCCAGTGCAGCTAGCAGAATCAATGGTTCTCAGTCCAATTTTCAAAATTCAGGTAAAGAGTACTTGAAGAAGATACCAAATGCTGACCCTTGGCTTCTAGACAGACACACACCTGCACATGTACTTGAGTAGGGGAGCATGAACACACACACACACACACACATACCTACATATATACACAGAAAGTGCATTTAGGGCTATTTACATTTGAATTTTCAACTTTTTTTCTTTTCTTTTTTTTACCTCTTTGGAATTTTGTTTCTATTTTTTGTCCTTCTTTTTGTATTTTGTGTATCCTTATAAGCCATCTGCCATCCTTTCTGGAATTCAATGACATATACATATATACATACATACATATATGCATACATAAAATACATACTGATATTTGAGAAGAATATATCCAACCCAAAAGCATCTATCAAGGTAGCTAGTGTTCCTGAGAGCAAAGAGGAGAGGGAGCTGGGATTTTCAAAACATGAGTTCTGTAATCTTCTGCTTCCTCCCTCCCTCCATTCCCAGTGACTCAGGTCAGACTCATAGTAAAGGGAAAACATATCCTGAGCAATTCTGCAGGTGATTCTGACATTCCCTTCTGCCTTCTATCCTCCTCCCTGTGGCTCAGAGCTGTAGCGCCAGGTTTTTCCGAGTTCTGCTCCTGCATTTGGTCAGAAACAGCTCACTCCGTCAGATGAACTCATCCCTTGATGAAAATGCCATCCTGGAGCCGTGATGCAGTGTTCTGCCCTTGGCTTTTCGAGAGATAATATAGGAAACAGGCAGTTGAAGGGCACTGCTGAATCGTTTGTGGAGCCTTGGATGAGACCATTGTCCATCTTGTGACCAAATGTCACCCAAATAAAGGATTTCTTCACATCCCTCGGGATGGATTTCAGTGCTGGAGAGAGTCTGTCTCTGCAGGAAGAACTGAATTCTTCCGTTTTATAAGACAAGGAGAGCTGCAGTGTCTGTCATGCCTTCAATTTTTCTTTTGTCATTATTGTCCAGAAGGCTCTCTTCAGTCCAGCAAATACTGAGTGCTAGGAGCCATGATATTACTGACTTAATAAAGATCAATAATGGGCAGGCCTGGCTCTGAGACACTGGAAATATAGGGGACAGAGAGCCAAATGTGTGCTCAATTTAGCAAGACTTTCCTCTGATTCCTTTTATGACGATGTCTCTTCATTTTCAGTAGTTTGGAAAAGCCAAATTCTCTATATCTTAAAATGCATACATGTACTTTTTGCCAGTGGAAGATGAGCTTTTGGAGTTTCTCTTTTATTTGTTTTTGGCTAGTGACTGATATACATTTTCTTTTCCTTAAAAAAATCTCATATTTTGTATATTTATTTTGTGTGTGTCTCTTTCTGTGTGTCTCTGTGTGTGTGTGTGTATGTGTGTGCGACAGTGCATGTGTTGATATCAGAGGACAACTTGTAGGAGTCAGTTCTTCCTTTTCACCAAGTAGGTCCCAGGGATTGAATTCAGGTCCTCAGGCTTGGTGGCAAGTACTTTTACCTGCTGAGTCATCTTCCTGGTCCAGACTTCCTTTCTCAGGTCCTTAATGTAAAGCATAGTCCCTTTCTACAGTCACACCTGAGGGCTGGAGGTCAGTATCTATTGAGTTAACTTTTCCTGGGGAGACATGAAATCCAGGTAAAGTCCTGCAACTCTTCCCTCTCTTTCAATACCATTGCCATAGACCTAGCTAAATCGGAATTGTTTACTCAGCTTGTTGCCATGGTTACCAGGACAAGTTAAGTTCCAAGATGGCAGTGGGATGATCATGTTATTATTCAGGGAAAAAAGACATACTCCAACACCTGATCCCAGTTAGGACAATGAGACCTTTTTTGTTTTCTTCCTGCGAATTTGTAACTGCAGCCCTGGGAAATGACTTGGGGGCTGAGGCTGCCGTGGAGTAACGCGATAGAACGCACAGTCATGAACACATGAGGGGAGGACAAATGGTGCACCTCAGAGGAGGGTGAAGTGCAGGGCCGTGCGGAATGAGGAAAAGGCCAGCGAGCAGAAGTGCCAGTGAACAGCACTGAGGAGGGTGCTCAGGGATGTCTTCTTCTGCTGTTTCTGTTTTCTCAGTAAAATTCAAAGCAAGGTCCTCAACTGATGTAGGAATGGGAGCGGGTGGGCAACCTGCAAAGAGGGAAGTGTGAATTACTCATCCTGGAGTTGGGGTGTGAACTGCCTGGCGGGAGTGATAACTCGCTCGGAGTGTGCCGCGGATTTAAACTGAGACGATACTAGCTGCCTGCCTTTTCTTTGGCCGCTTTCAGCTGCGTGGGTATGGAACAGGCAGAAAATTGGATTTTTCTTTGGATTGGTTTTTCTGCTAGCTGATTATGACTGAAGACAAGAGCGGGAAAGGAGTCATTTGTGACTAGGAAGGTCTTATCTTAGCAATGGATGCTAAGAGAGAGTCAGGGTACAAGTGGACAGTGAGTTTGAAACTGGAATTTGTCTCAGGATTCCTGTCACACACAGAAGTCAATACACAGAGCCAAGAATTGTATCTTACAGCCGCAGTTCATTCAAAGAGCTGGCAACCAGAAAGATTCTGCATTTGGGGTTCAGGGGAGACACTGGGGTGGGTTGACCTTTCAGATTTAGTATTAATTAGGAGAGATAGTAACACCACAGGAAGACAGTGCGGTAGGATTTGGAGATTTCAGGCCCATGAAACAGAGTGTGTGGAGGGGATCCCTTCCTATATGATGCAGAGGAAGGGGGACTGACACATCTAGGTGGTATGTCTATTATATCATTAGTTTGCTGCTGTGCTGGAGTCTATGGTCATGAGCCTGTAAGATTCCTTGGGGAAGCAAGAATGGCACCTGCCAATCTCCTGGAATCTAGGCTTCTTGGAAGTCTGTTAGGGGGTTAGGGATAGACAGGCTCTGGGAAGGGAGCTTGTCATCTCCTCTATGGTGAGAGTAGACAGAGGCTGATGCAGGTGGGCATAGCCTAATTAGCTTTTAGCCCCAAAGCTAACAATCTGAGAAGTCAGTAGATTAATATCTTAGAAACCTGTCTTCATTTCATCCCTGTCCAGAAGATTTGTAGTGAGGGAAAACAAAGGCAGTCTTTCTAAAGTTTAGTCTTGCTCAGGTGGTCAAGTTTGACTGGAAGATTTGCCCCATGGTCTCCTCTCTTGGTGTAGGACCAAGACACCCAAGTCTTTCCTTTTTCCTGACTTTCCTTTGCATGATATCTAGGTTATATGTTAACTCAGAATAAGGAAATAACAGGCAACTTGCTGGGCTATTTATGATGTGTACATACATATTACGTGCTACAATATGAAGTACAAATATACTTTTACAATATATAATATAAAGGACACCTTGTACCCTATTAAAGCAATGGTAGGATTAGGAATTACCCACATAGTCTTAAGAACCTTTGGTACTGGAGTACAGAGGGAACAAGTTAGAGACTGCAGATTAGCCTTTCTTGTCAACATGATACAACCTATAGTCACCTGGGAAAAAAATTTTAATGAGGAATTTTCTAGATCAGGTGGGCCTGTGCACATGTCTATGGAGGATTGTCTTGATGTTTAATTGATGTAGGAAGGCCAATCTACTATGAATAGCACCATTCCTTAGCCAGGGAGTCCAGAACAGTGTAAGAGAGGAGGTAGTTAGCCAACAACAAGCAAGAAAGGGTGCATTCTGTCTGCTCTTGACTGCAGATGTGATGTGACTAGATGAGTCCTGTCTTGACCTTCCCAAAATGACTATGGCTTGGAATTGTAAGTCAAATAAACCCTCCCTTCCTGAAGTTGCCTTTTGTCAGGATATTTTTATCACAGCAACAGAAATGAACTAGACAGTGGCAGAAGGAGGTGACTGAAGAATGGGATGTAGAAGGTAAGATTGTGGAGGGGGTAACAAAAGGAGCAATCGACAATGCTGTGTGGTGCCGGAGCTTCACAGAAGAGCTTTCACCGCCATTGAATGCTCAACAAGAATATGTCACCTCTGAACACCAAAACTGTCTTCCCAGAGCTGAGGTTAGATCCCACAGGTTAATGACTCAGCCTCATAAGGCTGCCTTCTACTCCAGGTCATGAGTTTCAAGTTATGGCCTGTGCTTCTGATTCACTGGCAAAAACACAGCTCTCACATCAAAGGGAAGAGGAGATAGTTTATTCTGGAGCCAAATATGAGTGACCATGGCCTGAGAACACAGATTCAGGTTACCACAAATACCATGCTCCATTGTGCTAACAGCTTCATAAAGTTTTTGTAGTAACAAAAGAAAGTCATAAATCAAGACACTCTCAACTACACTGGTTGAAACACCAGGAAGGTTTGTTTCAGCAAAATGGTGTATGCTCTACTTTAGGTCTCAGATGCTATCTTAATGACGTTCTTAGCTTTTTGGTGGTAGAAGCTAATGGTCTGTTTGTACATTCCAAAAGATTTACCTAAGAGTCATGAATGTGTTAGATCACATGCAGAGGTGGGCAATAAATGGCTACTGAGGGGGCTCAACATGGCGCAAGATAAAATATAACTAGACTGTGGACCTGCAACATTACAACCTTTCCACAGTCGTTGAAGTTTTCATCACTTACCCTTGCAGAAGAGTCAGTGTGAAGTACAGGCTTTTGGGGTGAGGGAACTTCCATTCAGATGATAAACTGGGAATTCCCATGACCCCTTCCTGTATTCGATCTACTTCCAAAGCCAGTAACTAGTGGGTGTGCATGTTCATGTGTGTGCAGATGCAAGTGTATGTCTTAGTGCATGAGCACTAGTGTTTTCTGGGGGTTGGGGGTGCAGAGAACAACCTTTGGTGTCACTTCTCAGTACTGTCTACTTAATTTTTTTGAGACAGAGTGATTCATTACCCTGGATTTTGCTAAGTAAAGCTAGACTGACTGGCTGGCTAGAAAGACCTAGGGATCTACTTTCTTCACCTCTACACAATGGGGTTAGAAGCATATGCCACCATGCCCAGCTTCTTCATGTGGGTTCTGGGGAATCCAACTCAGGTTCTTATGCTTGCAAGGCAACTGAGCTCTCTCCCCTGTAAATAAGGTTTTCTTAGAATACATGATACCTTCTCATTCGCATATTATCTATGGTAATTTCTGTTACAGAGTGTCAGACCAGAGTAGATCCACCAAAGATCACATGCCCCCCCGCCAAATCTAAAATGCTTGCTTTCTGGCTCTTTACAGAAAGTGTTTCCTGTATCTGTACAAAGCAATGACTTTCTATATATATCCAGAGAATTATGCAGCTGTCACTGCTATCAATTTCTGAACATTTTCATCACCTTAGGAAAAATTTCACATTTATTAGCAATAGCCTCTCCTCCATGCTCTTGGAAGGCATGAATCTACCGCCTGTCCAATGGATTTATGTATTTCTGAAACAGTATATGCATGGAATAATGTAGTGTGTGGTCTTTTGTGACTGGTTTCTTTCAGTTTATATAGTGTCCTCTTCCTCACTACACAAATGATGCCTGTGATCACCTAAATATACTATGTTCCTTATATATAACAATGAGGGAGTTTCACTTATAAATAAGTCAAGAAAGAAATTAAGAACAGGGATGGTAAGATGGTTCAGTGAGTAAACAGGCACTTGCTGCCAAGCCTGATGATGTAGATTGACCCCTAGGACTTACTTGTTGGAAGGAGATAACCATTCTCTAATGTTGTCCTCTCATCTACACACATGCATTGTGCCATGTGCTATATATACTATACACACAGTAATAAATAAATGTAATTAAAATCTTCAAGAGATTAAAAACAATAACTAATATTAAAATAAAATATGTGTGTACAGGTTTGGTGTTATGTGTGCTATTTGTACATGTTTGTGTGGGTATGTGCATATATACGGAGAGGCCAGGGTTGATGTCATGTGCCTTCCTCTATCACTCTCCAACTTATTGTGGGGGGTGTCTCTCCCTGAGCCTGAAGCTGTTTGACTAGACTAGCTGGCTAGTGAGCCCCAGGGATCTTCCTATCTACTGTAAAGTCATTCACCTGGCTTTTTACATGGGTGCTAGGGTTGTAAACTCAGGTCCTCATACTTGCATAGCAAGTATGTTACTGACTGAGTCATCTTTCCAGCCCAGTCTTATGGTTTGAAAACCTTATCAGCAATGTATGAAATGTTCAATGTCTCTAAGACTTTAACTTGTATCTTTGGATATCCTTTGATTCTGGCCATTCTAAGGTATAAATTAGCCCCTCACTGTAGTTTAATTTACATCTTGTCACATCTGATGACTTTGACTTTTTTTCTTGTGCCTTTTGGCCATTCATTCTTTTTTTTATGTGTACACAGGCCTGTGAGTATATACTCATTCCTGTGCAGGTGCCAGTGGAGGATACACAGTTTCAGATCCTCTGAAGTCAGAGTTACAGGCAGTTGTGAGCTGCCTAACATGGATGCTGGCAACTGTTCAGGTTCTCTGCAAGAGCAGCAAGCACACTTAGCTCCTGAGTCATCTCTCCATCCGTCATTTGTTCTTTGGAGAAGTATATGTCCAATTTTAAATTTAGGTTGTTTGCCTTAGTATTGGTAAGCTGTAAGAGTTCTTCATATGTACTAGTTTCCAGTTACAGGTACATGAACTGTGGGTTTGCCTTTCAGTTCTGTGGATAGTTTTTCACTCTTCTGTGTGTGATGTTGGGGACGAAGCCTAGGACTATGCACGCGTTAGACGAGCACTCTGATGAGATGTATCCCCAGTCTTTTCTGTTTTCCACTGTCTAACGATGTCCTGGAAAGTGAAAGTAGTTTTAAATTTGGATGATGTCTTGTGGTGGTGTGAATGAGAATATCCCCCATAGGCTCCAAATAGTTGAACACTTGGGCCCAATTGGAGGCACTGTTTGTGGGAGTTTAGGAGGTGTGTCCTTGCTGGACAAAGCATGTCCCTGGGGCTGATCCGAGAATATTTCGATTTGTCCGTTTCCGCCTTGTTCTCTCTACTTCCTGTGCGTATCTGAAGATGTAAGCTTTCTGTTCTGGCTTCCTCTACCACCATGTCTCCTTGCTGAGGTGGACTCTTATCCTTCTGGAACAGTAAGCCTTCTATAAATTGCCTTGGTCATGTTATAGTGTTTATCACAGCAACAGGAAAAAACTAAACAAAAAAACAACTGATACATAGCCCATTACTCTACTTTCATTTTTTTGTTTTTTGCCCTGAGTGCCACATCTATGTAGAATACCTGATCTAGGCTAGAGAAATGGCTCAGTGGTTAAGAGCACTGGCTGCTCTTGTAGAAGATCCAGGTTCCATTCCCAACATGCACATGGTAGCTAACAACTGTCTGTTACTCCAGTTCCATGGGAATTTGATGCCCTCTTCTGAGCTCTGCAGGCCTCACACAGCACAGGTGCACTTACATACATACAAACAATACACTCATACACATTAAAAAAAACACAAACAGAAACAAAAAACCTGATCGGGGCTAGTGAAATAGTTTAATGGATGAAGGTGCTTGCCACCAAACCTGACGACCTGAGTTTGATTCCTGAATCTACATGGTAGAAGGAGAGACCCAACTCCTAGGAGTTATCCTCTAACTTTCGCATGTGTGCCATGCACACACTCTTACATGCACATGCACAAACATGTACACAAAATAAATAAGGTAAAAACAGATAATTTGACCTAAGGCCACAAATATTTACTCCTACAACTTTTTCTAAGGGTTTTATGGTTTTCAGCTTTTCACAGGTCTAACATGTACTTTGAGTTAAGTTTTCTATGTGGCAGGAGGTAGAGGCACAACTTCATTCTTTTTATTTATTTATTTAAAGCTTCAGTCCCCCAGACTTCATTTTCTTATTTTATCTTTTGGCCTTTAAAAAATTGTTCCTATGTGTATATGCACTCAGGCCATGGTACACGTGAGAGTCAGAGGACAACCTTCAGGAGTCAACTCTCTCCTTCCACCATGTGAGTCCTGGAAATTGAGCTCAGCTCGTCAGACTCAGCAGCACGTGCTTTTATCTATTGAGCCATTTCACATGCCATTATTATTGCTGTTGTTATTGGCTTCTTGGGGCAGGGGATCAGTTGGCACAGACCAGTCTTGAACTAGCTATGCAGCTGAGCTTCCCTTCCTTCTGTCGGTACTTTCCAGTGGTCGGGATTATAATCACGTGCCATTGGGCCCAGCAGTCCAGCTTTATCTTTAGCACATGGATATCCAGTTGTCCCAGTGCCATTTGTTAAAGGCTGCTCTTTTTGCATCTTCACACTCTTGAAGAAATCAGTTAGCTGTCAACGTGAATTATATTTCTGGCTTCTCAGTCTTATGCCAACGATCTATACATCTATCCTTATGTTGCCACCCACTGTGTTGATTATAAGACTTTATGGTAGGTTTTGAAATCAGTAAGTGTGTTGGGTGGGTGAGATGGCTCAGCTGGTAAGGGTACTTGCTGCCAAGCTTGACGACCTGAGTTGGATCTCCAGGACCTATATGGTGGAAGAAAAGAACCAACCCTGCAAATTGTCCTCTGAGTACCACACACATGCTGTGGAATGGCCACACGCAACTCACAAATCACCTGCAAATCAATAAATTGTACATATAATATATACATAATGAAAAAAATTGAAAAGAATCCATGAAGTATAAATTCTCCAACTCTGTTTTTCTTGGGATCTTTCTGACTACCTTTGATTCCTTGCATATTCACATAAACTTTTGGACAAGGTTGTCAATTTCTTAAAGAAAGAAAAAGTGGGCTGGAGAGATGGGTCAGTGGTTAAGAACACAGGCTGCTCTTGCAGAGGACCCAGGTTGATTCCTAGCACCCACATGGCATCTAATAACCGTCCTTTAACTCCAGTTCCAGGGAATCCAACACCTTCTTCTGAATTTGTGGGCATTGCATGACACAAGTGCACTTATGCACATGCAGACAATATACTCATACACATGACATAAAAATAATAAGTAAATATTTTTTAAAAAGAAAAATCAACTACTAGGTTGGCATGAGGACTGGGTGGGTAGAGAGCTCTGTGCAGGCCAGGTGAACTTAGTGTAACTCCCTAGATCCCACAGGGTAGCCAGAGAAAACAGATTGCTGAGAGTTGTCCTCTGAATTCCTGTACACACACACACACACACAACACACACCATAGAGCCAACTGGGATTTTGACAGGGAATGCATTGATCTGTAGATTATTTTGTGTGTGTGGCGGGGGGAGGATATTTCAGGATTAGTTTTAATTTTCTTGCTTCCAAGATGTTTTGTAAATCTTCATTTACATTTATTTATATATCTCGTGTGCTTATATTTGGGGAGTGGAGGCACCATGTGGAGGCCAGAGGACGACTTGTAGGAGTCAGTTCATTCCTTCTACCATGTGGGACCAGGGATTAGGCTCAAGTTGTCAGGCTTGGTGGCCAGGCCCTTTTCTCACTGAGCCGTCTTGCCAGCTCTCCAAGCAGTTTTAAGTGTGGGTCATCTAGGACTCTTACATCAATGATTCGCACCATCTTTGGGCCTCAAGATCTTTTCATAATTCAAATCATTTTTGTTGACTTATCCAAGGGATCAAAAAATTATCTTTATACAAAAAATATCTGTTTACTGCTTAAGTACACAAGGCAAAACGTCTTACGAATTTGAGAATGGAAAGTGAATTTAGATTTTATTGATAATTGAGCAATGATAGCAAATGTGCAGAAATGTTATGTGCTGTGATTTTAGCCAAAGCACAGTGTCCTCTGGGTATGATGTGGTTGCTGCCTTTCAACATCTGTGATGACCCATGCAATACCTGCACAAGATGGGGTCTATTAGCTTTCAGTCGTGAAGAGAGAGAGAGACTCATGAGGCCTCATCCCGTCTTGAGGACTTTTGGGCAGTTAAAAGTTGCTGAGAGGCAGAGAGAGACTTTTCTTCAGTGGTATAATTGCCCTCCCCCAATTGCCAATGTTCCTGTAAGTAAACTCTGACCCATGCTCCTGTAGATAACCCCTCTCCCATCTCGGATTACAGGTATATGTTATCATGTTTGGCTTATGTGGTGCTGAGGATGACACCTAAGTCTCCAGCCTGCTAAGTAGGCATTCTACCAACTGAGTTACATTCCCAGCCCAACATTTTCATTTTCTTGTTAGTGTGCTCGTATAATAAGAGAAATGACATCCCATAGGAGAGACAAGCAAGCAGGACAATCTTAATGACTTGAGTTCAAATCAATAACTAGGCTAGGGTGCCTGTAACCCAATTTCTCCTTAAATGCATATACATGTCTGCCTGGTCTCTCCAGAATAATGAATGCTTCAGTGATGGCACCTTTGCTAGAAGAGACTGTGCTTTTGTGTGATGACATTAGCCCTCATCCCTCTGTGGGGCGGGGACAAGAGTGACTCTTACTGTCATGAGAGTTGCTACCTTATGAACACAACAAGGAGTGGCCACAAAGGACAGAAATGGGACAATTCTCACTTCTTCTGGAAAAACATTGACCAAGCTCATGCATTGCACGTGATGCAATCTTATTTTTAAAAAGATTCTTTTCTTTTTGGTCTTTTTGAGATAGACTGCCTATAGTCATAGTTGGCCTGGAGCTCGCTATGCAGACCAGCCTTGTTTCTGTCTCAGAGAGACCTGCCTGCCTTTGCCTCCTGAGTGCTGGGATTAAAGGCATGCACCATGGGGCCCAGTGATTTATTTAATTTTTAACTATGTGTATGTGGTTTGTCTGTGTGTTATACGCACATGAGTATAGTGCTTGAGGAGGCTAGAAGAGGGAATTAGATCCCTTGAAGTTGGTGTTAAAGGCAGTTATGAGCTACCATGTGGGTGCTGGGAATTGAACTTGGGTCCTCTTCTAGTGAGGTACTCACTTTTAACTGCTGAGCCATCTCTACAGCCCCAATTTTAAAACATTAATGAAGTTAGCTCTTTGACAACTCCATAAATGTATGTAATGTATTCTGATTACTCTCTCCCCAGCACCGTATCTTATCTCCCTTCTATCTTTGTCAACCTCCACTCTTCTCCACCTGTTACTTTCCCAGAGTCACGACTTTGTGCGTGCCTGTGTGTGTGTGTGTGTGTGTGTGTGTGTGTATCCTATTTAGTTTAACCAAGGTCAACTGTGTGACTGTTGGGTTGGGGTAGTCCAACAGTGGGTGCACAACTGTGTGTTTAAAATTTTGTATCAGGTGAGGATCTGAATGAGCTGAACAGTACTAAGGTGAGACTGAAATCAGAGGCGAGAGTCAGAGAAGGCAAGGCAGGAGAGAGAAGAGGATGCTGGTGTGGACCAGGGCTCTGGGGAGATGTAGAGGCATTTGTCATGATGGGAACTATTGGAATTATGCGGGTGAAGAGGATTTTTGAGAGGTTCTATGGACTGCTCCAGTGATATACGGTCTTTTGCTATGGCCTCATTTGACGAAGGAAATGTTAACCCTTTAATGTGCTGTGTGTGCTATGTGCTCCATGGGTGTGACACAGCCTATGCATGGAGGTCAGCGGACAACTAGCAAGGGTCAGCCCTCTTTCCAGCGAGTGGGTCCTGGAGATTGAACTCAGGTTTGGTGGCAAGCACCTTTACCCCCTGTGTCATGTCACCGGCCTGAAACTTGAACTCTTTAAGGTCACTTTTGAAGTTGGATTCTTTTTCCTTGGTTACATATTATACTGTTAAGATGGAACTGAAAGCTCAAGAAGGGAGGCCTTCTGTGTGTGTACATTGGGTATGTATACTTGTACATGTGGGTGTATGGCTGTGTATATGTATATCCGTGGAAGCCAGAGATAATGTGGAGTGCTTTCCTTAGTCTCTCTCCACCTCTTTTCCTCCACAGGCTCTCTCACTGAACCTGGAGCTCATGGGTTTGTCTAGGCTGCACGACCAGTGAGTTCCAGGGATCCTCTGTCTCAGTCTTTCAAAGACTGGAAGTAACAGACATTCACCACCATGCCTGGCTTTTTATATGGATGCTAGCAGGTCCAAACTCAGGTCCTCGTATTTGCGCAGCAAAACATTTTACCCAGTGAGCAATCCCCACAGCCCTATAAGGCTCTTTCAGGCAAAATGCATAATAATAATAACTAATAGTAACATAATAGCCGGGTGTGTTGGTATGCGCCTTTAATCCTGTAGGCAGAGTCAGATGGATCTCTGTGAGACCTAGACAAGCTTGGTTTACTTAATGAGTTCCAGGCCAGCTGGAACTACAGGGAAACCTTGTCTCAAAATAAATAAATAAATTAAAAAGAGCACAGGTATCCTTTCAGCTTTATGATGAGGCACAAAAGGATGAAGTGATGTCTGTTCAGAATGACAGATAGCAAGTGACAGCATTGAAATTAGAGTTTAGTTTTGCTTGATGTTGAAGGTTGTGCTGTAAGTCACACCATTATATGTCTTTCCTGTAGAAGGAAGACTTTCATCTAGAGCATGCAGTAATCATGAACCAGCAAGATGGCTCAGCAGGTAAAGGTGATTGCTGCCAAGACTGATGACCTGAGTTCGATCTGCAGAATCCACATTATGGACAGAGAGAATGAAATCCCACAAGTTGCCCTCTGACCACCACAGGTTCATTGTGGATTTCCTCTCTGCATACACACACACAGTAAATAAATGCTAAGAAAACAAGTACAATGAGTATGCATACTGTTATATATGTATACATTATATATATGTATATATATATATATATATATATGCACACTTATATACACATCCGATCTACCTTCACCATGTACAAATATTTATGGGCCAATTATCAGTAGAACGGATATAAAAATGAAATGTTACAATCTTATTCACCCAAGAAAAATCTAACACATTAAGACAGTGGGCAGGGGACTCATTCGGGAAATATAAGGAAAGAAAGATGTTTCCCAAATGGCAGGCAAGCAGGTGTTCCTATTAGAATCGCCACCTCCTAAGCCCATGAGGAAATCAGATAAATAGTCTGCTGACTCCTGTGACTTCTGAGAGTATTTTCAAAACTCCAAGCAGATGACTCACTGAGGAGCATCCCTCAGAACCTGTGCAATATTTCAGAGATAATGCATTAACTCAAAAGCCCTTACAAATCTCCCCAAACTAAGATGGGCAGAGCTGCTTCAGCCCTCACTGGGGACCAAGGATTCAGTAAACATTCCCTGGAAGACTGACTAGTTCTTTCTTCTCTTCCCTTGTTGGTCCAGCAAGGCTAATTCCAAGGAATTTATGAGACAGGCTTCTTGTCTCTGCCTTTCTTCCAAAGGGAGCTGTAGAGGTGCCAATGCCCCTGTCCCAAAGGGACAGAGTGGGTTTCTGTACTGTTCTCCAGATCAAACTTTCAGTTGTTTGGACAGTTTCTAGTTTGCTACTTGTATTATCACCAACACACTTCTGGTTTAAAAAGAGAGGATACTGAAGTACTGAGTTATGGGCCAGTGGGTCAAGTACTTTCCTAGGATATAGCTCAGTGGGTAGAGTACTTCCCCAGGATGTAGCTCAGTACTTGCCTATCATGCACAAAGTCCTGGATTCTATCCACAGCACCACATAAACTGGGTATGGTGGTGCACACCTGTCATCTCAGCACTTGGGAAATAGAGGCAGGAGGATCTCCTAGGACTTAAAGGTTATCCCTGGCTACACAGTAAGCTCAAGATCAGCCTAGACTGCATGAGACCCGTATTAAGATGGAAGAAAGGAAGAAAGGTGGATGGGGCACTGTAGATTTGTACTTCCAAGTCCCACAGCTGCTAGCCCATGCAGCTATGTTACATTTGAAATAACTGTAGTCATTGTGTACATACAAAGTACACAACTTATCTGAAGGTCTAGTAGGAGAAAAGGGTAATTAGTTCAGAACTTCACTAGCAGTTTGCATGTTGAAACTGCACTAGAAGCAGCCCTTGCTCTGGTTTAGGTCCACAGAAATAACCAGAAAGCAGAGATGAGAGTTTGCAGGTCACTTCAATAACCAATTAGTACGTTTACACATTCTCTCTCATACACACATAAATAATTTTTTAAAGTAATAAAGAGAAGACCTTGGTGAGGACAGAAAAGGAATTCAGTTATAGGATTAGTATTGCCCATGGCTGTGGCATTCACTGGGGCTTCTGCTGTACATCCCTGAACACACAAGGGATTTTCTGCATTCTAAATGAACGCATATAGGCTTCTCTACCCAGTTTATCTTTTCCAGAACTCATTCCATTCCTTTGACTGATGGTTGCAACAGGAACTCTTAAGTCCCAGCATGATCTGTCCCCTGGCCATGGTTGATAGGATGGGAAACGGACATAGTTGATGGGACATAGAGTCAACACTGTTTATGGGTTGAGGATTGGACACAGTTGATGGGACAGGGAGTGGACATTTGCCTCAAAAATGAGAATGTGCTTCCCAGGATTTTGAGATCAGAACTGAAATGTTTTGAGAGGTAAAGCTGAGGATCTAAGGGCAGCCATGTCTCATGGGCCCCATGGGCAGCAGAGGGATCTGGTTTATGGAGAGAGGAACAGAGTGGGAGATGGAGAGATATCTGTCTAAATCTAGATTCCTTTGTTCAGTGGTTCTATGACTCAGCTACCTTTGTCTTCTTCAGTAGCAATCCTTTGTGTGTATATATATGTTTGTGTCTGCACATGTGTGGGCATGTGCACATGTGTGTGAAAGTCAGACACCTTAGGTGTCTTCCTTCTCACTCTCCATTTTGTTTTTTGAGACAGGGCTTCTCATTTTACTTGGAACTTTCCAAGTCGATTGGCATCTGCTTCTCATAAATTTCCTCATTTAGTTTTTATAGCAATGGTATAGCTATCACATCCATTTTAATACTTATTAAAAATTGTGCATGTGGACAATACTTTGGTAGTTTTCAATACCAAATTAAAGGGGTAATTGGTAACACTGTGTTTGGAGTTGCAGACAGTTGTTAAGTGTCATGTGGGGTGCTGGGAACAAAACATGGGTCCTCTCTCCAGCCTCTATATATATATATATATATATATATATATATATATATATATATATATATGTATGTATAATAATCTTGGTTATCAACTTCAGTGGGGATATGGAATCAACTAAGATGCGCTGCTGCTGGGCAGACCTGTGAGGAATTTTCTCGATCAGGTTATTTGAAGTAGGAAGAAACACCCTAAATGTGGCCAGTGCCTCTGGTGGTGACCAGGTGAGAGGAAGCTCCAGGGGAAAGCTTTCTTTTTGCCTCATTGACTTTGCACCTCACCGGGCCCTTCATCTACTCTGTTGCGGCCTCTTTTGCCTGTTCCTTCACTAATATCCGAACCCAGATTTTTCTGGCTTCCAACACAGACTGAAGACTAGTGGCTCTCCAGGAATCCTTTAGACTGTCAGCACCAGGTTGGGACTTCTGGGGCACCCAGCCTCATGGACAGAGCAGCTACCATTCTGAGCCTCTCCAGTGTACAGAAGGGCATTGTTGGACTAGCCAGTTCACATCATAGAAGCCAATCTAATAATCCGCCTTTAATATATATTCCTTCTACATTTCTGTTCCTCTGGTGAACACTGCCTAATACACAACACCAATGCTGACCCCTTGTACCCCATCCGGTCACTTCACTTTACTCTCCCTGTTCTCTTTTCCTAGTTTGTCCCACACTCCTTTTTCTTTATAAAAAGATAAGAGCAACCCACAAATATACAATGACTATAGCTAAGCCAGATGTGGAGAAAGAAGAGTTAATTCCAGATGCCAGGGATTCTCTTGACATTAAATATTCAGTGCCAGGTGGTTGAGCCTGCTGCACAAAAGAACACATGCTCAGGAAGGATCCGATGGAGCTGGAGGAGGAAGCAGGTCTCATTTGGATGAAATGGAGTTGTTTAATGAAAGCGCATGCCAAAGCTTGCAAACAAGTAAAAACAAAATTGACTGAAATCATTTATTCACATCTGTACAAAAAGGGAATGCTGTTGTCATTTGTAACTTTTCTTTTCAAAATTAATACTTAGGACAAATACTAGCAATTATATAAACTAAATGAAAAAATCTCTTGTGCTTTAGCGACAGGATAATATTAAAATTGTGCCCCAAATCCTACAGAATGGTGACAATTAACATATTTTTTTCTCAGATGGGTTAAAGCATAAATAAGATTTCTTTTTTAAAGGGACTTATTTTTATTCATATGTCTTTGTGTGTCTGTGTGTTTGCCATGTGCGTTTGGTTCTACATGGAGACCAGATAAGGGTGTTGGAGCCGGAGTTACAGGTAGTTGTGAGCCACCTGACGTGGGTGCTGGGAACTGAGCAGCAAGTGCCTTTACCACTGAGTCATCCATCTAGCCCAGAAATATGCTTTCTTATAAAAATATATGATATTTCTTGCATTGAAAGATTTCACACTTCAAATGTCAGTTGGTGTCACCTTCAGAACTGACTGTCATGAATGAATTGACGGGAATTTGTCCTCACATAATGAGAAAAAAAATCTGCTGAAAATCGATCTGAAAAAGAACTGCTACCTAAAATCCACAAAGGAGGCATAAAACTCAGCAATAAGGATATGATAAACCCAATTAAAAGATGAAAATGTCAGATGTGGTATCTTGTATCTGTCATCCTAGCTCCTGGAGAGCGGAAGCAGCTGAGGTAAAGGAATCAAGATCATAAGGGCAGCCTAGCTTACAAAGTGAGTTCAAGGCCAGCCTGAGTAACTTAGCAAAGCCCTGTGTCAAAAATAAATAAATGAAGAGATAGATAGGTAGGTAGAAGCTAGCTAGATAGATGACAGATAGGGCTGGAGTTGTTACAGTTCAGTGGTAGGAAACTTCTAGCAAGTGGGAAGCCCTGGGTTTGATCTTCAGCATCACAAAAATAAATACATAGAGAAAGAAAGGAAGGAAGGAAGAAAGGAAAGTAAAAGACTCTAATTGACACTTAGTCAAAGATTATTCCTAGTTGGCAAATAAGCCTGTAAAAGAGGATCCCGGGTGACATGGTCTTAGGGAAATGCAAATCTGAACAAGCAGGAGGCACTACTGCATCTGATTCTGTCTGGGGTTTTGACCAAGAGGAACTTCCACCCATAGTGTGCAGGGATGCAGTACAGAACAGCCCCTTTGGAAGACAGTCCAGCATCCCTTACAAATCCCTACCATGGAATTTATCTCTTTGGCATTTGATCAAAGGGGTTACAAATGTGCCCCACTAAAACCTGCCCATGGGTGTTTATAAAAGCTTCATCATAATTGTCCAAACTTGGAAGCAAGGAGAATATCTTTCTGCAGATAAATAAAGATACTCTGACATATTTATATAGTGTAGTATCAGTGCTATAAAGAAATGGACTATTGAGTCACAAAAAATACGGAGAGAGATTGAGCTCTGAAAGAAACCAATCTGAAAGGCGATGTGTTGGGTAACTCTAAAGTATGACATCCCCAAACCAAACCAAAAAAGAAACCAGCAAAATAAACCAACTATGAGCTGTGTGTTTCAGGGGTGAACAGTTAGGGTTCATATTTTCTGGATTGAGGCACTACATATGTGATGTTCTTAAAATTGTCCACTTGACAGGGTCTAGAATCACCTAGGAGACATACCTCTTAGCATGTCTGTGCGAGTTTCTAGATTAGGTTAATTGAGGTGGGAAGACCCACTCTAAATGTGGATTGTAATGTTCCTGGGAGAGAAAAAGGAGAAAGGGAGCTGAGTACTAGCATCCATCTCTCTGCTTCCTGCCTGGGGATGCGCTGTGAACTAACACAGCATCGCACTGGAGTCATGTCTTCAGACCTGTGTTCAAACACAGAGTGTACAGCACCAAGGATTGCGGAGGTGAACCGGGACTGTGGGGTATTCTGATGAGTCAGTAACTGTCACTGTGGAGGGGAATGTTGATTTGAGGGGGAAGTTTTACCTGTGAGAGTCCAGAAGGCAGATGGACAATTCTCTACCTTTGGTTCAGTTTTACTGGGAACTTAAAACAACATTAGAAAATGAAATTCATTTTTGTTTTTTTGAAACAGGGTCTCATGTAGCCCAGGCTAGCCTTGACCATGCTATGTTGCAGAGAATGACTGAACTTCTGATTCTCTTTTTCTACCACAACGCTAGGATTACAGGTATATGCTACCACACCTGGCTTATGTGATGCTGGGCACGAACCCAGGGCTTCACACGTGCTAAGTAACCACTCTACGCACTGAGTCAAATCTCCAGTCCTAAACTCTATTAAAAAAAAGAAACACAAGTTTATGCTGCCTCTACTCTCATATATTATTTAAATTATAGATTTAAAAATGATGCTATCTCCCATTTGTAATTAAAAATTGAAACTACTGAGTTGTATGTAATTTTTCTAAATGACAGAACCCTTACTTTGGGAGAGAAACAGGAAATTGCTTTTAAGAATATTTTGATTCATTTTGTGTGAACATCCCTGCCAGCTGAAGCATACAGATGGCCTGGTCAGTTTCCCAGCAGTAGATAGAGCACTTCACAGTTACTTTGAAAGACATTGTTATTAAATACTGATGTACGTTCCGTTCCCTTAAGTTATGTGAGAGGTAAAGTTGTAAGGACTGAAGAGAAGGAATGGATTATTGCACATTCCACATCTCAGCATATAAATGAAATTCTAACACTGATGCTTTTAATGGTCTAGAGGCATACCATTCTGTGTTTCTGGTAAGCTACCTATTGTATTAATTACAACATACTATCTGATTTTGTAGGACTATTGCCATTTTGACAACTTACATGATAACACAAGGATTAACTCATGAATTTGGAATTCTTTTGCATACAGTTTAAGGCCTCCCCTGTTAGGACTAAGGACAATTGATACTTTTCATCAATCAGTTAATCTCTGAAGAGCAGCTGAAACCAGATCTCTGGGGCTGGAGAGATGGCTCAGCGTTAAGATCACATGTTGCTCTAGTAGAGGACCCAAGTTCAGTTCCCAGCACCTGTATACCCATATCAGGTGGCTTACAACCACCTATAACTTTAGTTCCAGGTGATCTGATCTGATGCCTTCTGGACTCCGAGGGCACCTGCACTCACATGTACACACTTGCACACACACACATACACACACACACACAAACACACACGATTAAAAACAGAAAGAAGGGCTGGAGAGATGCTCAGCAGTAAAGAACACTTGCTGTTCTTCCAGAAGATCCAGGTTTGGTTCCTAGGACCCACATGGTAGCTAACAATCATCTGTAACTCCAGTTCCAGGGGATTCAACCCCACTCTCCTGACCTCTGTGGATACTGCCTGCACATGGTACACTTACATACATGTAGGCAAAACACTCATAAAATAAAATAAAAATAATAAAATATTTTCAAAAACAAAAATGAATCTAAGCAGACTGACATCTCCCCTGAGAAAACAAGCAGACAACCTAAAATAGATCACTGCACAAAGTTCCTACAACTTTATACAAATGGAATAATGCAACCTACAATTGGCCCTCCATTATAGTTCCCATGTGGGATATGCAACCAACTACAGATCAAAACTATTTTTTGAAAATGCCTCTCCTGAACAAGTGCAGACATCTTTCTTGTATTAGGCTCTGAACAACTCATTAGGACATTTGCATAGTACAGAATATGTACATTTATATTGCATCTGGTGTGATGAATAATCTGGAGATGATTTACTTTGTATGGGAAGATGTGCGAGGGTTATACAAAAATACTACACTGTTCTATATAAAAGACTTTAGCATCTGTGGGTTCTGGTATCCGTGGGGGTCCAGAAACCAATCCTCCATGGACAGTAAGGAACAACTGCATATCTTTAATATATTCTTATTTTATCATACATATATGTGTTTTTATTAGGTGTGTGTGTGGGGGGGTGGTGCATGCATGTGTATAGAGGCCAGGACAACCTTGGCCTTTGTTCCTCAGGGAGCGTACCTTTTTATTTAAGACAAGGGTCTCTTGCTTGACTTGGAACTCAACCAGTTAGTGATCCTTCTATCTCTGCCTAGAATTTCTACAGAGGTTTTGAGGTTCTCATGCTTGCAAGGCAATCATTTTACAGACTAAGCCATCTCCTCAGATCTACTTTATCAATATTCTTTTTTTGCTCTGTGTGTGTGTGTGTGTGTGTGTGTGTGTGTGTGTCTACATGTCAGAGCATGCACATGGTTCTACCATGTGGGTCCCAGGGATTCACCTCAGGTGGTCAGATTTGGCAGTAAGCACCTTTACCTGGTGAGCCATCTTACCGTTTCCTATAGTTTGTTAATTTTCTTTTTTGAGACAGGATCTCATACAGCTCAGACTGGCCTCAAACTCCTTGTGTTTAGCCAAGGATATCCTTCAACTTCAGATCTTCCTGCCTCCATCTCCTGATGTGCTATCATGCCTGGTTTATAGAGTAATGGGATAAAACCTTGAGCTTTGTGCATACCAGGCAAGCGCTCTACCAACTGAGCCACATCCCCAGCCCAAGCATAATGTTTTGGTGTTCATGTAAGATGCTGTATATCCCAGTAGCTTGCTATATTTAATTGCTGAATAATATTCCATTGAGTGAATCTAGTATAATTTACGTGCTTAACCTTCCACAGATGACCCAGGTGTTTCCAGTTTTTTGACCATTATGAAGGAGAGTCCCATGATCATTCTTGTGTGAAGCTCTTTGTGGATGCTTTAATTTCTCATAGGTTAAAAAAAAAAAGATAGAGTAGGTGCTGGAGAGATTGCTCTTGCAGAAACCTTGGGTTTCTAGCATTCATGTTGGGCAGCTGACAACCACGTGTGACTACAGCTTCAGGAAATCCAATGCCCTCTTCTCCCCTCAGTGGGCACCTGCACTCATGTGCACACACACACAATCTAAAATAAAATAAATTCTTAAAAATAAACCTAGAGTAAAATAACTATGTGATATGAAAGATTTGTTTTGTCCCCTTTCTCCTCAGTGTGACCAGATGCCCTACAAGAGGCGACTTAAAGGAGGAAGGACTTATTTTATCACCCACTCTGAGGTAAAGCCTATCATGGAGGGGAGGACATGACAGCCGGTGGCTCTATTGTGGTAGATGTATGTGGCTAGGACTTCTCACATCTTGATCAATCTGGAAGCCATAGTGGACAGGAAGTGGAGTCATGCTATAATACTTCAAGGCCTGCCTCCAGTGACCCACTCCTCCAGTCACCCCCTAAAGGTTCCACACCTTCTGAAACAGTGCCATCATGTAGGAACCACAAGAGTCTGTGAGGGACATTTCACATTCAAACCACATTATGTTTTCCAAAGTGACTAGTGATTTTTCAAAGCCGCTAGCCATGTGGGAGAGCTTCTCTTTCTTATGTAGCCATGCCAAGGCCTGGAAGTGTTAATGATTTGAATTCTACCCATATTGGGTGGTTTGTAGTGACACATCTACTAATGTTTTAATTTTTATTTCATTGATTATAAATGATTGTGAACATTTTGGCTGGCTGTGTTTATAGGCCATTTATAAATCTTCATTTGTGAAATATTGCTCAAGCTTTCCCCAAGTTTTTATTAGTGTTCTTTGTGTTTTTGGTTCCAGTTTTATATTTTTGTGTGTAGTGGTGTGTGTGTGTGTGTGTGAGTGTGTGTGTGTGTGGTATCTATATGTTCTTGTGAGTTGTTTGCATATGTTCATGTGGGAATATGGGTGCATGTACACATGTGTGCATGTGGAGGCCAGATGTCAACACTGCATGTGTTCTTCCAGTACTCACCATCTTATTGACTTTTTAAAGATTTTCTCATTTTAGTTTTTATGTTTATGTATGTTTATTTATGTTTATGTGTGTATTAGTCGCATGCATATGGGTACCCATGGAGGCCAGAAGAAGGTGTTAGATCCCCTTGATCTGGAGTTACAGGTGGTTGTGAGCTGCCAGATGTGGAAACTGGGAATTAAACTCAGTTCTCTGGAAGAGCAACGAGTATACTTAACCATAGATCCATCTCTACAATCCCTCCACATGATTTTTTGAGACAGGTTCTTTCATAAATCTGGAACTCAGGTTTTTGGCAGTTTGGCTGGCTAGGGGCTCCAGAAATGTACCTACCTCTATGTCCCGAGATCTGAGGTTATAGATATATACCACCAGTTTTTATGTTGGTGCTGGGGATCTGAACTCAGGTCTTCATGTTTGTGCAGCAGGTACTTTATAGACTGGGCCATCTACTCATCCTTTCAGTTATATATATTCCTTTTAAATATGTCTTTTGATTTATTTCTCTCCCTCTCCCTCTGTGTATGTGTGGCAGGGTATGTACATGTAAGTAGGAGGCCAGAAGAAGGCATTGAATCCCCTGGAGCTGAAGTTGCAGGCAGTTGTGAACTACCTGACCTGGGTGCTTGGAATTGAACTTGGGTCCTCTGGAAGAGCAGTTTCTAGCCTGTTACATTATTCTTGACATGACTTTTCTGTCAGATGTCTGTATTACCATTATCTTCTCTCAATCAGGGTATTATGATTTTATTTGTTTAATGACTTTGTGTCATACAAAAGTTTTAAATCTTAATGAAGTGTCATGTATCAATATTTTATTTTGTGGTTGTTAGTTCTGTCTGGTTCTAAGAAATTTTACTTCTATCACAGTTCTAAAAAACATCTTTCATGTTTATTGTAGAAACTTTGAAGTTTAAATCTTTGATTTGTGTCTATTTTTGTGCATTAGGTAAGTCATGTTTATTGTTTCTCCTATCTAGCCACTCATTTGTCTTTAAATTTATTTTTTGGTGCTTGTGTGGTGTACACATGTGTGTGCAGGTGTACATTCAACTACATATGCATATGTGCAGGCTACAGGCTTATTCAGCATGTCTTCTTTATCACTCTCCACCATATATATGTATGTGTGTGTGTGTGTGTGTGTGTGTGTGTGTGTGTGTGTACCTATGGAGACCAGAAAAGGTCATTGGATCATTGGATCCTCTAGAGTTATAGGTGGTTGTGAGCTGCCCAACCTGCATGCTGGGAATCAAATTCAGGTTCTCTGAAAGAGCAAATAAGTGCTTTTAGCTGCTGAGCCATCTCTCTAGTTTCCTCTACCTTATTTTTCGAGATAGTCTTTCATTGAACCTGGAGCTCAGCTATTTGGCTAGACTGGCTGGCCAGAAAGCTCTAGGGATGTACCTGTCTCTTGTCTTCCCAGAACTAGGATTATAGATACTCACTGCAGCACCTGGCTTTTCACATGGGTGCTGGGGATTGGAACTCAGGTCCTTATGCTTGTGCAGCATGAACTCTATCACTGAGCCATCTCCCCAGACCCCTACATTTTTAACGATCACATTTTCTTTCCTCTTTTAGTTTCTTAGGCATCACTGGTGAAAATCATTTTATTGTACTTACGTGAGTCATTTTCTGGGTTCTTTGCTTCATTAGTCTATTTGTCTATTCCTCACCAATACCACAATGCTGTTTAAAAATATTTTACTCTTTTTATTTTTTATGTGTATGAGTGCTTTGCCTGCATGTAAGTGTACCAGTGTCATGCAATGCCCATGGAGGTCAGAAGAGCTGTGCTGGATTCCCAGGAATAGGAATTACAGATGGTTGCCATGTGGGTGCCTGGAACTGAACCTGGGTCCTCTGTGAAGGCTGCAAGTACTCTGAACCCTTGAGCCATCTCTCCAGCCCAGTCCCACGCTGTTAACACAGCTTATCAGGAAGCTTTAGAATTGGGTTGAATAAGCCTTCTAATGCTGTTTTTCCTTTCAGTTTTGTTTGGCTTCTTCTACATCCTTCTTGGTTTTATAGAATTTGGAATCAGCTCACCGATTTCTCTGTGCTGCCAAACAATTATAGGGTTCCCTCATTCCTAGGGGTTCTTGCACTTTGAAGTTTAATTTCTGTTGCTGTGATAAAATACCCTGACAAAAAGCAACTTAGTGGAGAATGGGGTTTGTTTCAGTTCACAGTTCTGGGTCACGGTCCATCGCTGGTGGGAAGTGAAGAGAGACTTCAAGCAGGTAGTCACGTCACATTCATAGTCGAGAGCAGAGAGAAGTGAGTGCATCATCGTTCTTGCTTGCTTCCTTCCCTGTGCTCAGTCGGGTTTCTCCACTCTTAGTCAGTTCAGGAGCCTGGGCCTGGGAAATGGTGCCACCCACAGTGAGCTGGGTTTCCCACCTCAGTCAACAAAAAAAGCCCCACAGACATGCCCATGGCCACCCTGCTCTTGACAATTCCTCCCTGAGACTCTCTTCGCAGCTAATTCTAGATTGTGTCGAGTTGGCAATAAAAGCTAGTCACTGCATGGCTCACCAGGCTTCTTTACAACCTGAACTTTCTTGAGGACTTTTAAACCTTAGTGATTTTCGTAGGCTTTATGTGGTAATACTCTCTGGAGCCCATGTACATCTATCAGTAGTGGAAGTTGAATTCAACATGGCCTTTTGTAATGGGCTTTACATCAAGATGACTGATGAGTGATGCAGAGGGTAGAATGATTTCGGGGATGTGGCTGAAGAGAATCATAGGCCCATTTTTAGACGTTTCCATCCTTGTCCCATTCTTCAGCAGCTCTACAAGATGCAACAGTTCAGAGCTGAGGGTGCCTGACTTTGCGGCCATCTCCCCAGGCTTCTTCCACTGCCTAGGAGACTGGTAAAACCAGTCCTATGTCTGCCTTTACCACTGGCAGCTCACCCAGGGGAAAGCTCAGAGACAGAGTATACTTCCACCCTGCAGCTGAGAACAAAAACACCAAGTAACAGTCTGATGGAGAGGTGTTTGAGTGCAGTTACGGAACTCGAAAGTGATCTGAATCTCCTTGAGGTGGGGTTAATGTGTCAATAGTAGGAAAGTTAAACTCGTCTATTAAAAGAAGCCAGGAGATCTCCCAAATCAGTATTCAAAGCAAAAAAAATAAAAACATTCTTTGTAGGTAGTGCAGGAGCTACCTTTGAAAGTGCTGTCCCTCACAACAAGCTCCTATAAAACCTGGATTTACAAAACAAGTGCATGAACTACTCGGAGAAAGATTTGTGTATGTTTTATAAGACATATATGTGAATATGTATATATATATATATATATATATATATATATATATATAAAATTTTTGCACATTCTGAGTTTTCAGGCATGGCTTATAACTCCAGGCTGAGTCCATCTTAGAAACCATGGAAAAGGAATGTTGAAGGGATAAGGAACCCCACCAACCACCTCCACGGCTCTAGCCAGCTCTACCTGCGAATGGAGCTGTGATCCATCGCGGCCAGCTGGCTGGGCTTCACGGCTGGCTGGCGTTCCACTTGTTCCTTCTGTGCTTGCTTTAATCACCGTCCTTCCCCTTCCCCTCCTTTTCGTCGTGTTTCACACCACCCTGAAGTTCTGTATTGCAGTGTAAGATTAAAAAGGAACCGCTGAGCCCTGGGCGACCATACTATCTCCACAGTATTATAATTATTTTTTCTTCCAGCAACTCTATCGATATATTTGTTCCTTTGTGGCATTTTTTTTTTAAAGCAGACAGGTTCTGAGAATTTATCATGATTTCTAAGCTATGACGCATCCAGCTTTAGAAACGAGTCCAATACTTTTCCACACTTCCTTAAATCACCAGAGCAAGGCAAGGTTTCTGACTGGCTGATTAAATGATTGATTTTGCCTGGATTTAATTTCTTGCTTTTATGGAATTCAGCTGAGGTCTAGATTAAAGTGTTAGTCATTTATTTAGAAACTTGAATTTAGCTTCCTCTTGTGCACCTGTTAGGAAATAATCTTCATTCTTCAAAGTAGAGCTCATACTTCACCTCCTTCCTGAACACCACTTTCCCTTGCCTATGCCCGCTTTTCCTTCCTTCCTCGCTCTTTGGTTGAGACGGGGTCTCGTGTATTCACTATGTAGCTGAGTTATGACCTTGTTCTGCTGGTTTTCCTGCCTCTATCTCCCAAGTGCTTGGACTACAAGCATGAGTCTCCATGTCTGGTTAACACCATGCTGGGTATCAAACTCAGGACCTCGTGCATACTAGGCAAGTACTATACTAATTGAGCTACATCCCTAGGGCCTCCTTCTCACCTCAATTTTACTACTATTTGTCTAAAAGGGCTCAGACACATTTGTCCTTACCCTGCTAAAGGAACACTTTACATACTCTGCCTGTATATATAAGCCCCTCCTGTTGAGTTTGGATATGACCTGAGTGTAGGAAATTCTTCCGTTGACCAGGTGACTTTTTATGGTAGAGTTGATCAGATAGTCACTCTGTAATTGCCTGTGCTTAGTCTGTGGTGGTAAACAGCAGACATTCATCCTGCCCATGTCTTGAGTATAGATCATTGAGACTAATTGTGAACCTCTGGCATCCAGAACTGTGAGATAATACATTTGTGTTGCCTTAAGCCTCAAAATGTATGACAACCTGTTATAGTAGCAATGGGAGGCTAATACAAACTTCCTTTCAAATTTGAGTAAACTGAAACCAGAATAGATTAGAAAGCAATTAAAGCTAAGTTGTTGTAGTGACAGAATGGTATTTGTTCTGAATTTTAACAGCTGAATTACCTAGTGGCCAATCCTCCCAAAGTGGAGCATTTTGATCACCCTTTGAGAGAAACTTACAATAATTCTAGAATCAGATAAGAGATTCATTTCCCATGTAGGAGATACACACACACATAAGCATTATATATGCATACATATACACATATGCACATAAAATATATACACAAATAAATACACATACAAACATATACACATATACATAAACATACACAGGTTAAGCTGCCCACTATCACCTAGCTATTTCACCATAGAACCTGAATTCAATTATGGGTCTTGGGCTGGAGATTTGGCTCAGTTGGTAGAATGCTTGCTTAGCATGCACTAGGCCCTGGGTTCCATCTCCAGCACTGCCTAAACCAGGTATGGTAGTGCGTGCCTCCGATTCTAACACAAGCACCAGGGAGGAGGAGGCAGGAATTCAGGGTCTCTTGACTACATAAGTTCGAGACCAGTCTGGGATATTTGAGACAGGGTCAAACAAACAAACCTGGACCTCAAAGATCCTTTTTGCCTGGCAGTCCATCTGTCTTTTTAAAAACAAGCAATGGTCACCAAAGAAAAAGAAACATTCTTCACAGAACAGAAAGCTGTAAGGGAAAGGATGAGGCATAGGATAGATAGTGGATAGATGCAGAGGCTGAGGTAGAAGAATATTTTCAGAAAGGAAGAAGCCCCCCAGGTAGAGGAGTTAATCAACCGCTGTTAATTGCTTCTTCAGAATGGTCTTCTGAGCTATGGTGTGTGAACAAAATCATAAGCCAAAGAAGGGTGAGAGAGAGGCTTCCTGCTTCATGGGTCTTGATAAGGCTGAGGATGGCAAAGCGGAAAGCTGCTGGGAGAATGATGTCTAAGGTATAGCTTAGCAAGGTGTTTGGTGAGTAACAGGGCTCAGTAAACACTCTCACTCTAGGACCAAGTCACCCTTCTACTGGGGAGAGATCGTCCCTTGAGACAGAGACTCAGAGCCTCCAACTGAGACTTGCCCTGGCTTGCACTTATGATTCAAGGCTGTTTGGTTTCCTGTTTGCTTGTCTAAGGATAATCTTATTTTTCTTTTTCAGTTAGTTCCCTGGAGGGCATTTCTTCTTGGCCCCCATCTGTCACCACCTATGCATGATTAGGAGTGAGATGGACTAGGGTTTTCTCAACCTCATCTCCCTCCCTTCGTAAACTGGGTGGCCAGAATATTCTCTTTGATGCAAAGTATTTGCATAATGCTCATAACAGTGCTAGTGAAAGATGGCTGTCTCCAGTGATTCCCACCCAGGCTGGCTTAGTAGACCTAATGCAGACTAGAGCTGGGAAGGCAGATCGGTCAATAAAGTACTTGCAATTGTGCAGACATTAGGATCTGAGTTCAGTCCCTCCACCGGGTGCCCATGTAAAAAAACTGGGTGTGGCGGTGGTACCCTTGTAATCCCAATGCTGGGGAGGCAGAGCGAGACGGGAGGACCTAGAGGCTTGCTGGCCAGCCAATCTAGATGCATGTATGAGCTCAAAGTTCAGAAAAGACCCTGTCTTAAGAAATATGGTGGAGAGCAACTGAGGAGGTCACCAATGTCATTGTTCTCTGGTTTGTTCCTGTGTGCATCACACACACACACACACACACACACACACACGAACACACACACACAAAATCTAATCTAACTGAAAGGCCTGAAATCTTTCTCTCTGGCACCATCTAGGGGGGGAAGCTGTAATAGGCTGCATCAAGGGTCTAGAGGAAGAAGGAACCAGGAGAGATGAAACCAAGAGTGTTAAAGGGGAGAAGGGCTGAAAGTAGAACTGTGAGCTAGTGACTCTGGAGTTTTCTGACAAATGAGGAAACCTGCCCATCCATTAGCTCTGGCTCTTGAATGTCTGAGACATTCATTGTGCTTCAGGGAATGCGTTTTGTTGCTGTTGTTTGTTTTTGAGAGACCTACAAGCTAGTTCAATGTAATTTAGGATGGCCTTGAACTTCTAACTTCATGCCTCTACCTCTGGTATGCTGGGATGACAGGCATCCACCATCACACCTGGTTTATAGGGTCCTGGGAATCAAACCCAGGGCTTCATGCATGTGAAGTAAGCATTCTACCAACTGAGTCACATTCTCAGCTCTAGAATGTGTTTTGAAGAAAAGAATGCCTCAGGCTGGTGAGAGGGCCCAGTGGTTAAAGGTGCTTGCCACTAAAATTGAGGACCTAATTTCCATCCCCATGTACCACAAACTGGAAGGAGAAAACTAACTCCTGCAAGTTGTTCTCACTCCTCTACATGTGAACTGTGTCACATGATCCCCTCTAAATGAGTGAGTGAATAAATAGATGAATATAATAACAAAAGAAGAATGCGTGTCACATAAAACTTACAGTGAAGGAGGTATAATATATCCACATTACAGTAAGTGGTAAAAGTAATTTTAAAATTCCGTATTAAAAAATAATCTCCCAGTTGGCCAACATGCAGAGAATAAGAAGCTGCAGAGTGTTTATATTCCGGGATAGGACACCTATATCAAACTTCTGCCTCCTAAGACTCAGGGGTCATTGCAGAAGAGGGGGCAGAAAGATTGTAAGAGCCAGGGACGGTGGATGATCACAAGGAAATAGAGTTTTCCAGACAGCTGGCCTGTTACTCAAATGAACTCACAGCAATGGTGACAGCATGCACAAGTCCCATGTAAGCTCCAGCCAGACAAAATCCAAGCATTGATGTGGGGAGGTGGCTAAGAAATCCCATCCCTACATGAGGAACTATCGGATTGGATGGCTGCTGGGAAGTGGGGGAGACAGTGGTGTTTGAGGGTGAGGCTCCGAGTAGGTTGCGGAGCTGGGAGAGATCTAAATATGATAATAAGATATTGTATAACATTTGTAAACATTCAATAATGAAATATTAAATAATAATCTGATTTGAAGCTTCAATCTGGAGAAGTCTTGGAGATCCATTTTCCCAAAGGCCATGCAATCAAGAAGAGCTGGACAGTGATCTGGGTCATAAATGCAAGTGAGCTGCGGACATGGCTCAGGGGCCACAGCACTTGTCCCACCAGCTAGATGAGTTGAACTCCATCCCAAGAACCCAAGGCAGGAGAGAGAAGCCATACAGGGGTCATGGCGTGCATATGCAGGTGCATGGACACACGCGCACTCGCATTCACACACCCAATAATACTAACTACATAAATACTAATGTTTAGAAATTAAAAATTATGGCTTAATTTACAAAAAAAATTAAAAACATTTACTTACTGTGTGTATGAGCACACGCATGCTCCGATGCTCATGTGGAAGTCAGGACAACTTGAAGCTGGTTCTCTCCTTCTACCATGTGGGTTCTGGGGATGGAACTCAGGTCTTCAGACTTGGCAGCAGTCGCCTTTACCCACTGAGTCCTGGAGAAACCCTTCAGTGTCATGTCTGTTATAGTTGTCCCTGATGGCCACATTTCTAAACCCTTGGGTTTCCCTGGAGATCTGAGAGGTGTGCCACCTCTCGGTGCTGGTGGGAGGTACAGGGTTCAGAGCCTGGGTGCAGGTGCCCATCTTCCCTGGGTGGCTGAACAGCCCATTACCCATGGAGGCTTCTGCAGAGTGGCATGTGGGCAGTGTATGGAGATACCCCAGAGATCTTGTTCCATCGGGGGACTGCTCAGGACTCTATCTACAGGTCCCCCAGGGAATTCTGCTGGAGGCAAGCCTTGAACTGATTATGTTAATGGGTATGTTCTCTACAGCAGTGGCTATTGACCACTACTCTACCCAGGAACTTACAACTGAGCAGTGGTGGGACAGGCAAGAAACTGGCCTGGCTTTCATTTTTCTGTCCATCTTAAGCAGGCTATAAACAAGTTGACAAAGAACATACATGCTGGTGTTGGGTACTTATGAGGAAGAGATGCAGGGGTGGGCAGGATGGTTCAGTGGATAAAAGTGCTTGCTGTGCAGGCCTAGTGACCTGAATTCAACCTCCAGAATCCACATTGGTAGATGGAGAGAACCAAGGCCACAAAGTTGTCTTGTGACTTCCACACACGGGCTGTGGCATGCACCTGCCTCTGTAATAATAAGAAAGAACATTTTTAAAAAGAGATGCAGGGTGACAGAGAGGGTCAGGGTGGCTGCTGCTTAGGAAGGGGAATCCAGCTTTCTCAGAGACGCCGGCGTGAGGGTGAGGCATGGAGGCAGAGGGACACAGGAGCGAGGCTGGACTGCTTGCTGAGCCTGGAGGATGATGAGGGCCTGTGTGGCTGGAGTGGAATGAGGAGGCACAGGCAGTACTACCAGTGAGGCCTGACGCACACGGGTGGGCAGGGTCACGGGGAAGATCAGAATCAGAAGCATCTCTCTCTCTCTGCCCATGTGTGTGCAGGTGTACATGCATGCAGAGACCAGAGGACAACTTGGGTATCATTCATCCTCAGGTACCATACATTGTTTTTTGAGACAGGTCCTCTCACTGACCTGGAACTCACCGAGAAAGCCGGGTTGGCTGGCCAGGGAGCCCGAAGGACCTGCCTGTCTCCACCTCCCCAGTAATAGGATTGCAAACCCACACCACCTCGCCCGGCATGTTGAGTAGGTGCAGGGAATGGAACTCGACTCACTGACCTGTCTCACCAGCTGGCATTTGAGCTTTTCTGGATAATGAAGCATGAAATCCCTTTGAAGGCTGGTGATGACTCCCGTGGGCACACAGTACTTGTGCCAGAGCCTCTGGAGCTCCTTTCCTAGTGCTCAATGCCTGTTCTGGACTCTGGGCACCTTTAAACACATGCTTCTAGGCATGAAAGCCACTTTCTGGGAAGGACATGACAAGTCAGAAAAGCCTGAGAGTTTAAGGCCTGCCTGTGCACATGGACTCAGGGCCACAAGTCCAGCCAGCTGCTGAGGGCTGTCAGAGTTCACTGTTCCCTGCTATCTCTTGCCACATTTACTCTCTGGCTGGGATCTCATCCCTTGCACTAAAGGTTTGGTTCAAGTTCTGTTTCTGGGAAAATTTAGCCCACAAGCATTGCTAACGCTACATAGCCTCGGTCTGATTCCAGCCCTGAGGTTTGTTGACTGACAGACTCTGTTGGTGTCCTGTGCTTTCAGTTTTCCATATGTCCTCTACCCCTGAGACTTCGATCTTCCTGATACCTCTAAATTTCAAAGTTTGTCTGTCTTTCTCTTTCTCTCTCTCTCTCTCTCTCCTCTCTTTCTCTTTCTTTCGTGTGTGTGTGTGTGTGTGTGTGTGTGTGTGTGTGTGTACTGTGTGTAGACTCATGTGCTACTGGAGATATACAGAGGTCAGAAGACAACTTTGAAGAGTCAGTTCTCTCCTTTTACCACATGGGTCCCAAGGAATGGAACTCAGGCCCTCAGGCTTGGCAGCCTTTACCCGCTGAGCCATCTTGCTGTGAATTTTAAACCCACTCTGTGGTCAGAATTCAGGTGAAGTGCAGGGAAGGTAGGTTCAGGCTGTCTCACAGATAGTTCCAGCTCAGTGTCAAGTGTATCCATCTCTGCCCTGGAGTCTTTAGCTGTGTAGCCTTGGGTGAGGTCATTGTTCCACTGAGTTTCGGCTTCCTCCTGGGGAACTGGTGGTCCTCCTCCAGCCTTCTTGCCAGGTGGTCATGCCAGTTAGAGCCTGCCTCCTGGTGGTGTCTCAACCAGTGCTGTCTCCACCTTCCTTTCCTCAGGGCTATCAGATAGGAAAACTCTCCTCCCTTCCTTTCAGGAGCTGGAGGAAGGCTTTTGAATATTCATTACAGTCAGGCATGGTGGCACACATGTGTAATTCCAGCCCTCAGGTGGTGGAGGCAGGAAGAGCACAAGTTCAAGGTCAGCTCTAAGTCGTGAGACACGGTCTCAAAAAATCTTTAAAAGAAAAATAGCAACATAGCAAGTGATAGATGCTGTGCAAGGCCCCTCTGGGAGTAAGGGTACGGCCTACTTCATTGTCTGTGATGTACATTCCATCTTTTAAAAATATTTATTTTATTTTAATTTTTTTTTTTTCTTTTTCATTTTGGCCATTTTGAGACAAGGCTCCCTGTAGCCCCAACTAACCTTGAACTTGCTATGTAGACAAGGCTGGCTTCAGTCTCATAGAGATCCACCTGCCTCTGCCTCCTGAGTGCTGGGATTGAAGGTGTGTGCCACCATATCAGACTTATTTATTTTAATTTCATGGGTATGAATGTTTTGCCTGTATGTATGGAAGCGTACCATGCGCATGCAATGCCTGTGGAGGCCAGAAAAAGGTGTTTGATCCCCTGAAATTTGAGTTAAGGATGGTTGTTAGCTGCTTTGTGGGTGCTGGGAATTGAACCCAGGTTCTCTGCAAGAGCAGCAAGAGCTCTTACCAACCAAGCCATCTTTCCAGCCCCTTGCACATTCAACCTTTGATTCATACAATGTGTTCTTGTGTATGATGTTGGTGAACTAGGAGCTCAGATACTCTCCTGTTGGGGCCAGGACTGGTGGGCTAGCACTGTAAGGAGACAGAGGAGCCAGAGCCTCCCTACCCCGAATCAAATGATAACTAACAGTGACTCGGTTGGTTGAGTGCTTCCTAGCATCCATAAAGCATGCATAAAGCATCCCCTGTACCCTATGAACCATGCTTGGTAGCACACATCTGTAATTCCAGCACTCAAGAGGACCAGAAGTTCAAAGTCATCTTCCTCCTCCAAGGTTGGCCTGGGCTACATGAAACCCTGTCTCAAATCATCATCACTATCATCATCAAGTAGTGGTTCCTACTTCTTCATATTTTCTGTGCCTTGGACCCTTTTGGTTAGCAAATAAAATCTTCAAGTGGATTCCTAGAATAATGTCTATAAATGAATAAAGAATATTTAAGAGAAAGGCAATTACATAGAGATATCATTATAAATATTTTGAAAAACAAACACATAATTTATATGTGATTATAATACATATGATTCTTTATTAATGCATTGAATATTAATGTCTGGTGCAGATTACCAAATATTTGGAACAGAGCTAAACATAAATATTTTAAAATACAATAGTTGCAAAGTGAGTGAAAACATCCATAATTTCTTTTGTTTACGGAGTCACAGAATCTTCTGTGACTGTGTTCATTGAGAGAAATTCTAAATTTTACTTAGAAGTTATCAGAAATTAAGATGCAAATTTTCCTCATCCAAGTTCATGTACTCCCATGAACTCTCAAGGGCCACAGCCTAAGAAGCCCTATACCAGGCTATAAAGATCAGTGCTGGGCTGGGACTAGGGAGATGTCTCAGTCAGATTTTGATGCCCAGAACTTATGTAAGAAAGCTAAGCCAAGGACTGGGGAGATGGCTGAGTAATTAAAGTGCTTCCTGTATAAGCATAAGGACCCGAGTTCAGATTCCTAGAATCCACATAACTGTTAGGTGGGACCTGAGGCCAACCTGCAAGTCCAGCTTGAAATATGGAGACCAGTTATCCCCAGGGCAAGCAGGCCAGTGAGACTAGACAAGCCAGTGAGACACTGGGGAGCTACGAGTTTGACCGGAAAAGCAATTGGCATCATTCCCAACGTCAACCTTGGGCATGTACACACACATATATGAACACTCACAAAGTTGTACCCCCACACATGCAAAAACATGTATACACACATACAGGTATAGCACACATACACACAAAAATGTAAACAGAGCCAGGTCACACTTGCAATCCCAGTGCTGGAGAGGTGGAGACAGGTAGATCTGTCACTGGACCTCTGTGTTCAGATAGTCTAGCCTAGGTGAGCTCTAGGCCAGTCAGAGACCCTGTTTCAAAAAGCAAAACAAAAACCAAGGTAGATGGTACCTGAGAAAAGACAGCTGAGATTGACCTCTGCCCTCCACACTTGTACACCTACACACACACACACACACACACTACCCATAGAATGCCCTGCCCATGCTGAAGCAAGATACAGCATACCATAGAGATTCTAATGTGTAGGAGATTCTCATATATTTGGCATTTTCTTCCCCATTTCCTGGGGATGGCAAGCTTGTTAGAACAGTGCCCAACATAGATGGTATTCAATAGAATTTACTGAGTAACAAAATGAGACAGAGAAAGCAAGATGATGCATCTGCATGGCCTGTCTTCAACATGGGCATCGTTGCCCAAGATACAGATACTACCTATCCAAGACTTCCCAGGAACAGAGAGATGGATGATGGGCACAGCCCTAGCCTAGGAAAGACAGGCTCACTTGGATCCCAGCATTCTAATTTAGCTGCTGTAGGCCTAGTAATTTTTCCCTGTTCTTCTGGAACCTTCTAGAATCAGCATCTGGTTCTTTTCCCTCTCTGTTGTCCCTCCCTTTCCACTTTCTGCCTCCCCCCCCCATTTTTTTCTGTCTTCTATTAACTAGAAATTTTTCTCCTTTATGAGAGAACTTGATGACTAAGGAAACCCAGAGCCTGGAATCATAAAGAATCTTGAATTGTTGTACTGTCAGGTTACATCACCAGTTCCTTGTATCAGTTCATTTTTTCCATTGCTGTGACAAAATACCTGGCAAAAACAACTTAAGGAAGGAAGGGTTTGTTTTGACCTACAGTTTGAGGGTGCAGTCATCATGGTGGGGAAGTCATGGTGTCAGAGCATGAGGCAGCCGGTCACATTGTATTTTCACTCAGGAAGCAGAGAGATGAGTGCTGGTGCTCAACTCACTTTCTCCCTTTTATTAAGCCCAGGACCCCAGGCCTGGATGGTGGTACTGGGCTGACCACAGGTGGGTCTTCTCTCCTCAGTTAAACTTCTCTGGAATCACAGACATAGAGGTGTGTTTCCATGGCGATTCCAAATTCAGTTAACTTGACAATGGAAATTAATGATCACACCTCCAAAACGCTATTTTCTTCAGAGTAGAAAGAATTTTATTTTATTTTTTAAATCCAAAGAAATAAATGGGTATTATTGGTAGAGGAGAGTCAGAGAGGTTGAGAAGGAAGAGTGGAAACTCGGAGTGTTCAGCCTCTCCACACTGTTTTGTTTCATGTTGTTCTTAAAAACCGGTATGTAAAGTAAATGTTGTTAGGTACATTTCAGTTCTAAGATGCACAGCTGATAACCAATAGAGGAGACTGGCGTTCTCTCTCTCTCTCTCTCCCTCTCCCTCTCTCTCTCTCTCTCTCTCTGACACAGCCTTCCCAATCTGTTTTTTTCCCCTATGAAGGCTGTGGGACTGGATGAACTGGCCTGCAGTAACTTGTCTTTGGCTCCCAGTGAGGAGAACCAGTTGGACATCGTACCTATTCTGCTTCTGTTCCTTCCTGGAAGGAATGTGTAGTTAAGAGAGACACCAGTGCCCCTCCCTATGACTCTGACTGTTGAAATAGTGGACTCTAAGAAATTGGAATTTCTTCCGGGAATCTCATGCTGGAGAAAGGTTGAAGCCTGAGCTAGCTGGAAGAAGAACCTGTCTCCTGGAAAGAGATTTCAGAGTTCTGACAACTTATCAGAACACCTTGTAAGAGAGACTGGAGCCCAGACCATGGTGGATCAATCATAGGTGGAACCGCACCTTGACCAGGACCACTTAGTTGTGAATACTTCTTGTCCTCTTTCTAAACCTAAACTTCTTCATGCTTCATGTCAGGATCTTGAAGATGGAGAGTTGAGGGAGATCACTGGACCCCTTTATTTCTTTCTCTTCCCAATGTGGCCACTGCTTTTCACTATTACTTGTCTCTTTAATTGACATGTTGAGGAAAGATGGCTGAGATTAGTTTGTTAGGGCTGTCAGGGCACAGACTCATACCTCCAACACCAAACTCCAGTAACATTCCTTTAATTTTCTTTTCATTTACTATCTGTGTGTATATGAGAGAGAGAGAGAGAGAGAGAGAGAGAGAGAGAGAGAGAAAGGAGGCTGTACCTATGAAGGTCAGAGGCTAACTTTGTGGAATCAGTTCTCTCCTTCAATCTTTATGTGGGTTCTGGGGATCAAGCCCAGGCCATCCAGTTTTGCAGCAAGTGTCTTTACCTGCTGAACCACCTTGATGACTCACCCAGTACCATCGTTCCAGCTGGTCCTGCTCTAGGGTACCAACTGTGCTTTCCATGATGATGTCAAATGGCTGTGGAGTGTTTCACAGCCGCTCTCACTTCTAGATCTTGGTGGAGCGTGAACTAATGTTTCAGAGCATCAGCACTCCCGGGATTACACACCAGAGGAGCTGTGTCACAGGGTCCTGCATTTTGCTCTGTAACTGGGCTTTCAGCTCAGGAGTGCAGTTGCCCAGTTGAGCTATGGTTCCTTCTATGAAGCAAATAGCAAGCTTCAGATATTTTACAACATGGTGGAATTCACTGCTGACTCTAGATAAATAATTTGACAATGTCCTCATTCTTGGGGAAGAATATCTATGACTCCTCAGAGACTGTAAGTGAAATATTTTTCAAAGTTCCTCTTGCTCTGTGTGTGATGTTAATTATAGTGTATTTATGGCAGTTGCTGCGGCTCAGACTAAGAGGCAGCTAAATCATTTAAGAACTGTGCTTTCAGCAAGAACTTAGGTGTTTACATCCTTATCGCTAGAAATTGTGCCTATAATTTTTTTTCTTTTTTTCCTTTGTGTGTGTATGTATGGTGTGTGTATGAGTGTGTGTGTGTTAAGTATGTGTTAGGTATGTGTTAGGTATGTGCACATGTATGTGGAAGCCAAAGGACAACCTTAGGAGGTGTATCTCAGGTGCTTTCCACCTTGGGTTATGGAGACAGGATCTCTTGCTGGTACCTGGGCTCACTTGATTAAGCTAGGCTGGCTGGCCAGTGAGCCCTCGGGATCCACTTCTCTGCCTCCTGGGCACGGCCCTGGGGTTACAGGCACACACCACCATGCCCAGTTTTCTTACACAAGTCTTAGAGATAGAAAATTCAGATCTTCATGCTTGGGCAGCAAGAATTTTATCAACTGAGCCATCTCCTCAGGCAGTTAATTTTTCTTTCCTTGCAATACCCATTGGATTTCCGCACCTAGTAAACAGTATTAAATAATCTACATTTCTCAGAACTCTGACTTTTTTTATTGAAAGACAAACAAACATGTGGACCCGGTATCTTTAAAAAAAATCAATAGAAGACTTCTTAGGAAAAGCCCCCCTCCCCCTTTTATGAACCTCGGCTCCATATAGAAATAGAGTCGTCAGACTCTGGGGGTGGGGGCCTCTCCCGTCCCCCTTCACTGCTGGCCTTCATAGCTCACACTTTTTGGTGCCACCTGGTGGCCAATGAGGTAGATTGCAGGTCCTGGAACTGTGACTCAGCCTTCCTGAAGGATAATCTTGGACTCAGTGCTGAAAGAAGACCTCAAAGGACTGAGACATCTGATGACAGCAGCCTAGGAAATGATGATCTAAAAAACACTGAAAGTGTATTTTCCTCAGAGACCCTAATTTAAAAAAATTAAATATGTGCCTTTGTGGTGCTGTGCACACAAGTGCAGTGCCCATTAGGGACCAGAGGTATTGAATTCCCCTGGACTGAAGTTATAGACAGTTGTGGGCTGCCCACTGTGGATTCTCTGCAAAACCAGTGTGTGCTCTCACAGCCGAACAATCTCTCCAGCCCAAGACCCTAATGTGAGCACCTGTGTGATCTGGACTTGAACTCTGACTCTGAGGCATACTGGCTTGGTGCTATCATGTTGGTTACTTTCTTCTCAGCCTGTAGCCTGGCTTGATCATGAGTAAAAAGAAGGTGGCAATATAATTGGTGTGATTACAAGAGATAATATCAGAGTCTAATGCTTAACCAAAACTTGGCATATAATAGCCCATTAGTTATAATGACCATTATTATCATTTTGATTATTTGATTTGTCCAATGTAGTGCCTGGCATATGACAACTCATAATCATTGTTATTATAATAGCCAATTCCAAGTTAATAGTCAATTAGCAAATATTGATCCATCATTTTCTATTTTAAAATTTTATTTTATTTTATTTTATTATGTGCATATCTGACACATGCACATAGTCACCCATAGAGGCGAGAAGAGGGCATCAGATCCTTTGGACCTGGAGTTACAGATAGTTGTGAGTCCCTCAATATAGGGGCTGGAAACCAAACTCTGGTCCTCTGAAAGAAAAGCAAGTGCTTAGCTTCTGAGTCATCTGTCCCAGTCTCTGACTCTTCATCTTTTACACATTTGGACCTGTATATTGAGTGTGGTGCTCAGCAAAACACTTGGTGGTTACAGGAGGGTTTTGTTTTTGCCTTTAAGTTCATAGAATATATCTAAGTGGAGAAACAGCTAAGGAAAGAGTAATTTCATGTGGTAGGGAGAACAGAGCGGGTTGCCGCAGGCACAGTGGTCACTGTAGTGCTGAAGCACCGGTGTGGGACCTGGCTGATGGAAGGAGAAAGGAGTGGGTGGGTGTTGTAGAGCCCCATCCTCAGTGCAGGACAAGTGTCATCTTCGTAAGACAAGCTGTGTCTGCTCACAAAAGATCATCACAGCTGCCCTTGTTGACTGCTGACCTTTCCTCCCAGGAGAAGGGGTTGAGGAGGGTCATGGCACCCTGACCTGAGTACCAAGCTTCTCCTTCTGCCAGCCATCTGCATGCAATCTTGCCCTAATTGCTCATGGCCTTGGGTCTTGGGGCAGGACTAGGGGAAAGCCAACTGAGAAGCCATGGGAGAGTCACCATCTTTTCTGGGTGTTAACCTTCTGTGCCACTGCTTAAGGGTCACCCACGCTCCTGCCCATAACCCCTTGCTCATTGCTTTATACACATGCCTAGTAAACTCAGTTCCCCAGGGAGAACTTTGGTCTGTCACTGGGCTCTTATGAGAGAATAGACATTGTTTGGTCCTCCCAAGGGAGAAAATTCTTGTAACAGTGGGTAGAAGAGGAGGGGGCACTGAATACCCAAGGGAGGCCTAAGGGGGCTGGAGGGTGGAGAAGCAGGTTAGAGAGAGGATCTTCGCCCCCCTCCCCCTGCTCCACTATTAGTAATGACCACCCATTGGGTGTATTAGAACTGGAAGTATGTTCTGTCACAGTTCTGGAGGTCAGAGATCAGGACGCAAGATGTCAGTGGCCCCTAGTGAGAAGGATAAAGGAAGAAGCAGCCTGCCCATAGGCGTGAGTCGAGACAGTTTCACAGCTACATCGCAGAGGGGCCTCAGTTTTCCCCAGCTCATCTTTACATGAGAAATTCAGCTGACCAGGGAGAAGGTACAATTTTGTGCCAACCCAGGCTTGACAGAACCAGTCAGAAACAATCAGAATGTGTAAGAAAGAAGTTGAGACCTACTGTCCTCTGGACTTGGCGTGGCTGTTGCCCTCTTGAACTCTCAGCATTGGTGATTGCCCATAGGAGACTCTCTTAAGATCCTGGCCATTCTATTGTACAGAGAGGGAGGGCTTCATGAGGCTCTGTCCCTCCCTAGTGATATATAGATAGCCAGTGGCTTCTAGAGGAGAGGAACACAAAGGTCTGTCCCTCCCTAAGAACATATAGCTGTTAATGGTTGCTAGGAGAAAGAGGCTTGTGCTGGATAGCTTTAATTGTCAACTTGACACATCGAGGGAGCCTCAACTGGAGAATCGTGTCCATTGGACTTGGCCTGTGGCCATGTCTGTGGGGTATTTTCTTGATTGTTGAGCAATATGGGAAGGGGGAAGGTCCCACCCACTGTGGGTGGTGCCCCCCCCCCCACTGCAGGTTTTTCTGTATTGTATAAAAAAGCAGGTTTAGTGTGGGCCAGAGGAGCAAGCCAATAAGCAGAGTTCCTCCATGGCCTATGCTTCAACTCCTGCCCTGAGTTCCTACCTTGGGCTCCCTCAGTGATGAACTATGACTCAAGAGCTATGAGCCAAATAAATCCTTTCCTCCCCAAGTTGGTTTTGGTCAGTGTATTTTGTCACAGCAATTGAAGGCAAACTAAGACAGGGTTCATGAGCCCTCATCCCTCCCCATGGTATATAAGCAGCCAGTGGTTGCTGGGAGAGAGATATTTTCTTCAGTGGTTTAACCATGTTCCTGTAGGAGCCTTGATAAAACCCACGGGTCCACCAAACTAGACTTAGGTGTAATCATTTCTTTGGCTAGCCAAGTGTGCCCTATTTGGAGTAAATAGGTATTTGTTCATTTCATCAGGAAAAGTTCCCACAAGCCCTTATGGAGTGGGCTCCTGAGGACAGGTGGATCTCACTGGATCCTCTCATTGAAGAGGGGGTATTTGTTCAGACCCCAGATGAGAATGCTGGTTCTCATAGGTGGGCAGCATCTCTGCCTCTTGGCTTTCACTGCAAACAAAGCGGACTTCAGATTTGGTAGTTTTTCAGGGTGTAAGATTCCTTTCATGGAAGAATTGAGTTCTACCTGAAGGGCCTTGACACATGAAACTACAGAAAAATCAGGGACTGACTCTTGACTCTGAGAAAGGGCTCTTTGATGTAAGAAAGGGATTTCTCATGAAATTTAAGGTGATTAGAATATGATCTAAGTACAAAGATTCAGTGTGTGTACAAGATTCTTGGGACACGTGTCTTTCTTATCTATGGCTCATTTGCTTATTGGAATCTGAAGAACAAGTCCTTAAAGTGACAGAAATGGACTTTCTGTATATAGGGACTTTGGAGCATGCACACCAAAACCATGCTATAGAAACCTGCCTCCAGGTTTACTCATAGTCCAATAGTCTCAAGGAGGATGTAAACCTGAGCTTTGGGGTAGACCTGAAAGTGTAAGCCTCATAGGGTTCCATGCCTGCAAGGAGTTGACTCCAAGTGAAAGATTGTTTTCCCTCTTCTGAAGGGTTGCCTGGGGTCAATATTCATTGTAGGTACAGGCTGTGTGTGGAACTGGAGATGATTTTGCGTAGTGCCAAGCTTTGGAGAAAACACAGGGTTTCAGGCTTCTGGGTCTGGCCAGCCTTAGCTTCCAGGGTAGAGTCAAACTACAGCTGATGAAAATGCATTTCATGTCACCTGTCGGGTGGTCCGAGATTCTTATGTCACATGATGTCAGAATGGGGAAGCAGGATTGTTTATACGCCAGAAGCATCGGTACTTGAACATTTCTTAAGGCTGAGAATCTTTCACATGAGACTGGACTGTCTGCTGAGCTGTCTGGGAAACCTTCCCTGTTACAGGCCAAGCAGGTGAAGGAGAAGAATTACTAGTAGTGACAGGCTTCTGAGGCTCCATCTTCTGGGGTCCTAGATACAGGAGGCTTCTACGACAGACTCACTCTCCTAGTAACACAAGGAAGGCTTAGCAAGGTCTAGTCCTGTCTTCCTTCTTCCATTCAACGCCATGTGGTGATCAGGTTGCTTGTCCTTGGGTCCCGATGGAGGCCACCCTACTTCAGACCCCTCTGCTTCTGGAAAGTCTGCTTCTAATCCGAACTTGATGAACATATACTTTGATTTTTACTTTTTTTTTTCTTTATAGAGTTGTCTCTGACTTTCCAAACTGAATTAATCACCTGTCCCCTCTGGGAAACTATTGCAGCCAGTACGGTGGCCCCTCAGTTGTTCCACTTGAAATTGCTTTTTTTATGAGTTGTCTTTCCCATTAGACCATGAGTGCTGGAGGGCAGGAACCCAGTCATATTCATTTCTGTATCTTCAATGTGTGACTCAAGGCCATAGTGTTGATATTAAATAGACAGTCGAGTTCAGCCCTGAAGGGTCTCAGAAGACCTTCCTTCATTTAGAAAGGAGTGGTGCAGGAAACAATCTATCCAACTCAGGTGCCACCTGGCTCACAGAGCTGCTCAGATCCCTGCCTCCCTCGCTGGCCACAGCATTCTGTGAAGTTCTACGCACTGTTTGGACTCTTCCCAATTTGGACTCTCTCGTGCCTTCAATAAAACAAATAAAATAACCTGGCTAAGTCAGGTAAAGACATCAATGGCTGAGGATAAGTCAGGTGTCCTGGTGTATGACTATGACCCCAGCACTTGGGAGCCTGGGGCAGGAGGATTGCTGTGAGTTTGAAGTCAGCTTGGGCTACAGAATAGTTTTAGGCCATCTTGGGGTGAGTGAGACCCTATCTCAACTATATAAAAAAGGCTGATAATAGAAATGATTAATCAAGACAATAGGCCTTTCTGCAATACAACAGATCCTTACTAATTGCTGTTGTAGTGAAAATTACTATCACTTTCAGGATTCATTTTTTGCAAACTTGGGATTGTGGTTTGCTTACTATTGAAATTAAAAATACTCTTATTGATATGATTAAGGAAAAAGAATCTCAGATAATTGCAGAATGTTAGCTAAATGGTTTTTCCAAAATGTAATGACAGCTTCTTTAAAAGCATTCTAAGACTCATAAAGAAGATTATGAACTTTTAGGAATTAGAATCATTATATTTTGTTTAACTATCTCTTTCAACTTGAGGCTGTGTGTACTGTCTCTTTATTTTTGTAGTAATTCTTTTCAGGTGTCACCTTGTTCTGTGTGTCCTAATCTATCTGCGCCTATCACCATAGTATCTAGTTAGAGACTGGGTTAGGGGAAGCTTCAGACTCAGTCATGGTAAGGAAATGTGGGGGGATGTGGGGGAAGGTCTTTACAGAGAGAGAGAGAGAAAGAGAGAGAGAGAGAGAGAGAGAGAGAGAGAGAGAGAGAGAGGCTATTGAACACTAGTATGTCTGTGTGGATTCCCTGATATTGTAACTGACCTGGGGAGATGTAAACAGCAGGAAACCAGCCAAGGAGACAGAGACATCGTGGATCCTCATGACATCACAGCAGCTGACATCTTACCCAGAAAGTCCCTCTACATACGGAATTCCTGTAATATGAGTCAATAGTTCTCCCTTCTTGTTTATGCCTGTGGTCATGAGTCTATGGACAGTTGCCAGTGGAAAATTCCTATAAATTAGAAAACTTTGATGAGATGGAAAACTTCATAGGAAGAATAAAGCTATCAGCATGAACCTGTCATTTAAAAAATTCCACAACAGGGGCTGGAGAGATGGCTCAGCAGTTAAGGGCACTGACTGCTCTTGCAAAGGACTGGGGTTTGATTCTCATCACCCACGTGGTGGCTAACAATCATGTGTAGCTCTTGTTCCAGGGAATCTGACCTCTGAGGGCATTGCACAACATGGGTACACTTATACACCTCCAGACAATATGCTCCTACATAAGAAAAATAAAGAAATAAATATTTTTAAAGCTCCTCAATAGAAAAGCTAAGGGCCAGATTTATCCATTAGTGAGTTCTGCTAAATATTTAAAGAAAAGTTAATATCTGTCTTTCATGGAATCTTTTGCAAATAGAAAATAAAAAATGCCTCTCATCTAATGTAAAATTAGATGAAGACAACAACAGAATACATTCCTTTGTGAGTATGGACACATATCTACTATGAATACAGACAACAGTTCTGTGTAAAATAAGAGCAGGGTGGGGCTGGGGCTCAGTGGTTAGGAGCACATATAACTCTTCGAGAGGACCAAAGTCCAGTTCCCAGAACCCAGGTTTGGTGGCCCACAACCACCTGTAACTCTAGTTCCACAGGATCCAATATCCTCTTCTCACCTCTGGAAACACCTGCACATATGTGGCATATAGATACATGCACATACACATAATTAAAAATAATAAAAATCTCTTAAAATGATAATTTATAAACCTTTATTAAGTAACTTAATTTTTCTGGCCATTCCCAATAAAATAACAGAAAGATACACGAATTCTGATGTGCTATTTTAAACAATGAGATAAAACATATTAAACTAAAAATACTATAGAAAATAACTTGAAAATTCAGACTTAAAGGAACAAAACATGTTCACACAATAATATAATTGAAATGTTTTCAAAGACATAATTTCAAAATGGAAACTGTAGACCCTACAGTAAAAAAATAAATAAATAAATAAATATTTTAAAAGATACTAGCAAGCCAAACTTAATTACTCTGAATACATCAGCATGTATTAAAAGTACATGTATTAAAATATAATAGTCTATGCCATAAATAGGTACAATTATTGAATGCTAATCAAGCATTTAAAATGTTCAAGGAGATGGAAATGTTAATTAGCTGTCCTGATTTAATAATTAACCACTGTATACATGTATTAAATCATTTCACTGAATTCCATGTATCTCTACAAGGAAAGAGGAAAAACAACAGCTATATCAGCAGCAGCAACAACTGCTGGGATAGAAGGGAACTTCCACAATCTGACAAAGGAAATATTTCAGCCAACATTATACTTAAAGAGTTAAATCATTTCTTAAAGATACAGAACAAGTCCAGATGTCTAGTTTCACCTCTATTATTCAATACTGTACTAGAGATTCAAACCAGAGCAATTAGATAAGAAAAAGAAATATAAATCATTCAAAATAGACAAGGATAAAAATACATTTTTATTTGTAAATGATATAATTTGTATATATGTAATCTTCAGGCATCTGCTAAAATTACAAAACTATAAAGATAATAAAATAAATTTAGCAGTTACAGATATATGAATAATTTCCAAGTTTGTTGTAATTTAATACACTAGTAATGAATACTCTAAAAATTACTTTAAGAAAATAGTTTAATTTTCCCAATCCATCAAAAGAATAAAATATCGAGAAACAAATTTGTAAAATAACTATAATGATTGTGCATTGAGAATCAGACATGGTGGTACATGCCTGTAATCCCAACACTTGGGAAGCTGAGTCAGGAGGATTACAAATTTCAGGTCAGCCTAGGCTGTAAAGCAAAATACTATCTGAACCACAAAGAAATACATGTGGAAAACTATAAAAGTTCATTAAAATAAATTAAAGATGAATTAGATAAACTGGACCTAATGTTCAGATGGTAATCCTCCTGAAATTGATCTATAGGTTCAGTGTAATCTGTACCAGGATTCCAATTGATGATTTTTCCCCACAAATTGACAATTTGGTTCTAATACTTACACAGAAATTCAAGGGACTCGAAATAGGAAAAGAATCTAGAAAAAACATTAGCAGATTCACATCTCACAACTTTAAAGTGTATGGCAGAGCACTAGTAATCAAAAGTTGTCAGGAGCCGAGTCGAGCTAACAAAGGAAGGCCTGAGCGGCGCCATCTTTGTCACTCCCACCTGGCTCAAGCCCCTGTTTCTCTTCTTGGTGCCATTTTCCTGACAAACATACAGCTATTTATGATGGGCCCTAAATGCCAGAGATAGTGTCTCCTAGCAATGGTTCTTGCCTTATTAATTGCCACATTCCTGTCTAACTAACTATTCACTCCCACCTCTCCAAGCCCCTTCCCCACCACTATATAAACTCTGTCTTTGTTCAGTAAAGTTGAAGGCTCGATCAGCTTCCAGACCTGCCTTCTGTCTTCATGTCTCCTGTCTCTCATTTGTCTCCCCCGCCAGGTCTACCCACGTTGATAATGTTTCCGCGGGCCGGGACAAAAAGTAAGTCTATTCATCAGGCAGATGTGTAGACTGATGGATTAAAAATGAGAATCTAGAAGTATGTACGCTATGTATGGCTAGCTGATTTTTGACAAAGACTCCAAGACAATTCAATAGGTAAAGAATGATTATTTTCAGCAAATAATGCTGGAACAACCAAACATTCATATCAGAAGAGTACATTTGGGCCCCTCCCTTACATCTTCTCAAAAATGAACTCAAAATAGATCATAGGCCTAAGAGCCTTGCTCCTCTTAGGCAGAACTGTGAAACTCTTAGAAGATAACTCATCAGTAAATCCTTCTGAGCTTGGAACAGCAATGGCTTCTTAGATAAGAAGAAAGCACAAGCAACGTAGGAAAAATATATGAATAAACCTCAAAAAGATTAAAAAGCTTATAGGCTGGAGAGATGGCTTAGTGGTTAGGAGTGCATGCTGTTCTTGCAGAGGACCCAAGTTTGGTTCCAAGCATACATGTCAGGTGGCTCACAACCACTTGTATCCCAAGCTCCAAGGGGTCTGGCATCCTCTTCCAGCATCTGTGGGCACCTGCACTCAAGTGTACATACTCCCACACAGGCTTTTTACTTCAAAGGCACCCATGAGAAAGCAAAAACACAACCCCAGACAATGAGAAAATATACTTGAGAATCATCTGACAGGAGATATACATCTGGACTATATAAAAATATGCTTACAACTCAACAACAAAGTAGGCAAAGAATTTGAATAGCTGTCCTTCTGAGAAGAAATGCAAGTGTCCATGAAATAGACAAATAGTAAGCATCTTAATTCAAAAGCATAAATACCATTTTACACATACTGGGCTAAAAAAGACCACAATTCATGCTGGCATAGATATGAAGGAACTGTAACTTTTGTGCATTGATGATAGAAATGTTGAATGGTACAGTTCTTTGGAGAGCACTTTGACAGTTTCTTAAAATGTTAAACTGGATTCTCCTATGATCTGGCAGTTTCACTCCCCAGTATATGCCACAGAGAACTGAAAACATCCGCAGATTAAAACCATACACGAACTTTCATGACTATGTCATACATATGGTCCTCAAACATCTATCAGTTACTGAACAGAGCTTAAAAATACATAAATGCAGCATTATTTAAGCAGCACAGAAATTAAATATTGATTCACACATTCACAGCCTTGATAAAGTTAGAAAACAGTGTGCTGAAGGAAAGAAGTTAGAATAGGATATTTGAATCCAGAAGCATCCAGGGTAGGTGAACCACTTGAACAGCAGGTGGGCTAGTAGTTGGCAAGGTGTGTGGGGTACAGATAGTAGTATGTGACTAATAATGAGAATTTTATTTTAGTTTTCTTTGGGGGAGATGATAATGTTATATATGCGACTTCATGAATATAATAAAATCCACCACTATTCTGTACACTTCACAAGAGTGTTCCACATTGATTTCTGCTGCTGTGATTAAAACACTGTGACCAAAAGCAGCTTAGGGGAGGAAAGGGTTTATTTGGCTTACACTTCCAGAAGATTGTATGCCTTTTCCAGAAATCTTTTGCCTACATTCAACATGTCCTACAATTTATTGTCTTCAGAAGTCTCACATTTAGCACAGATAGCTCTCTTATTGGTCAGTAACACTGCAAGGCCAACTGTCTTCCCCAACTGCTTTCGATTGTCACACTTGCCATAAGTGAGCCATTCAGACTGCATGAGTCTGTTCCTAGATTTTCACTGAGAGTTCCACTGGGATGAATCTATGGATCACTTAGACAAACTTTTAGTTCAGAAATGTAATGACTATCTTAATTTATTTCATTCTATTACATTTCCCTCAGTACTGCTTTAAGGTTTTCTGTACATAGATCTTTCTTGTACCTATTTTGTCAGATCTGATAACTTATCTATTGTTTAATTTGGACACAAATGAACACAATCATATCTCTCACAACTAATGGCAGTTTTTCTTATTTTAAAGAAGCTGTAAAAAATGTTTATTTAATTATGTGTATGCATGTGTGTATATGCACATGAGTGCAAGTGCTCACAGAGGTTGGAGGTGTTGGATTCCTCCTGGAGCTAGTTACAGATGGTTGTAAGATGCTTGACAAGGTGTTGGGAACTTGGTTTGTCTGGAAGAGCAGTGTATGCTCTTGACCCCTGAACCATCTCTTTGGCTTTCCTTCTTTCTAATCTTTTTTCTTACCTTATAGACTGTGTCAGGACCCATTTGCCTGCCTTGAACTATGCCCTAGTTTTGGGTTAGGCAGAAGTCAATCTCGTGCACAGAAGTGCTGTTAGAAGCAGGAGTTTTCATTATGCAAATGATTTACACCTAAGGAGAAGTTTATTCTACACCCAAGACTGAGGTCACCTGAAGATCTTTGAAGGAAGCCAATCACATTTTAAGTTATTTTGCCTGTGTTGGTATTGTTTTGATGTTGAACTTTCACCCATTGTTTTGTTTAGCTCATTTCACAGTATAAATAGGGAGGACTTAATAAAGGCAAGCTGCTTCAGTGTGACTGACAGCTCTCCTGAGTCTGTCCAATTTTTTCTCTCTCTCTCTCTCTATCTCTATATTTTCCCATCCTCCCTCCCCGCTTCGGGTGTGGTTCGATTTCTGCCAGTGGGCTCCGGCAAGTGGCGCCTGAACCAGGGACCTGAAGACTAGGGGTCAAGTGAAGGACACTGCGGTATGAGTGAGCTCACATAAAAGAAAAGTAAAAAGAAAAGGAAAGGCGTGTGGTGAGAAATCTCAGGAGTAAAATGGGTCAGGGTGATAGTCGTTTGCTTTTTGTAAATATGTTGGAAAACATGCTTTATGTTTGAGGGGTTGGTGTAAAACATCAGCAGCTTTGTAAATTTTTGAGCTTTGTAAAAAAAGTCTGTCCTTGGTTCCTTGAAGATGGGTCTGTAGATTTAAAAACATGGAAGAAAGTAGGAAGAAAACTTCAGGATTATTATGATGTTTATGGACCGAGTAAGGTTCCGGTTAGATACCTTTAGTTTGTGGGCTTTAATTAGGAATAGTTTAGATCTTAGACACAAGATAGAAAAGATTCAGAAGAAAAAAAAAAAGCACATGGAAATGGGATCGAGCCTCAAGCTGCTTTGCTTGAGGAGCGAGCTTTTGTGAAACCTGAAATTGAGCAATTATTCAAGAGTCATTAGATCCCAAAGAAAGAGGAGAGGGAGAAGGAAGCAGCTTGATGTCTGAGAGGAGGAGTTTTCACCATTTGTTGCATAAGCAAAGCCTAAGGCTAAGCCAAAGGAAGAATATTTAGAAGAAATGTGGCATTTTCAGTGTGTAGTTGAATCTCTATCTTTAAAATGTATTCTCCTACAGCAGCTCGTGGTCAAGGAGGCTAGAGCCTAGAACATCAAAGGACCATGATCTCAGGTTTTGTTAATTACCCCGGGTTTTTTTGCTACTGAATTACCAGGTGAATCATATAAATTCCACCAGCCCTAGGGTCCTTTGCTTTCCAAAACAACTACTAAATCGGCAGTTTTTTTTTCAGTTTACAGTTTGCTGGGCTGAGGCTATAGCTTAGTGGTAGGATACTTACCTAGCATACATAATGCTGTGAGCTCAATTCTCACCCACATCTTATTTGAACAATGCAAGCACAACTGATCTTTTCCCAATCAGACAGCTGGTTCCTGTCCTAACAGTGCCTGGTATTAATTGTACTATTATTTTGCTACTCAGCAGAGGTGATGGCAACAGAAATAGGACAGGTGTTTTCATTCATACTGGTAGTTACTGAACTCAGCAGCTCTTCTGTCCCTTGTAAACTCTGAGTTAAAGCGAAACAGACATTTTTGTGTCTGTGTGTAAATCATATCGATAACACTGAGAGGTTGACTCTGGAGCTGGATTGGCCATCTCGCTTCAGACTCAATCCTGTTTCAGGATGTTCTTCAAGAATTGTCCAGGCTGAGGCTGGCCACCTGACCCTGTGACAAGTAAAAAGGAGAACAAAACAGCCTCAGAGTAAGGACACTGTGCTGTTGAGAGTAAGGGATAAACTAATTTCAACAGAGGTAGTTATTCATCTTATGGTGTAACATGTCTATGGCAAATGTAATTCATGGAATTCTCTATTTTCTCACACCAACAAAAAGTCACTAATACAATTTACAGTTCCTGGAGAAGATAAATGGCAACCTCTACCTAAAAACTTCTCAGTTAGTACTGTAAGTTTCAATTTGATAATATGTTCCCAGGAAACTCTTTTTGGATATGGACAACCAGGACATCAAGTGAAGCAATGTCCTAATAAAACAAAATATGTCTAATCAAGGTTTATTTAGGAATGTTTGTTTTTTGCCCAAGTTTTATCTGCATAGCATACAGTAAGTTCATAAACAAGAGGAAACTTTGCTTGCAGACTATGCTCATTTGCAGCAGGCTCTGAAAGAGCAAGGGCTAATTGTAGCACCTGAGAAGGTACAAGCTGAATCTCTGTATTCATATTTGGGTTATAGATTATATCCTAAAACAATTTTGCCTCAAATTCAGATTAGGAAAGATGAGTTGAAAACGTTGAATGATTTTCAAAAATTACTGGGAGATAGTAATTGGCTTAGACCTCATTTAAAAATTGCTACAGGAGAACTGAAACCTCTCTTTGACATTTTAAAAGGTGATTCAGATCCTGAATTGGCTAGAAGCTTGACAGAGGAGGCCAGAAAGGCATTATCTCAGGTAGAACGGACAATTGAGAATCAACAAATACAATATATAGATTATACCCAGGGATGGGCAGCATATATTTTGGCTACTATTCATACTCCAACTGCAGTTTTATGGCAGGAAGGACCTTTGCTATAGTTCTATTTACCCATATCACCTGCTACAGTGTTAACTCCTTATTATGAGGTGGTGGCATGTTTAGTTGAAATGGCTAGAGCTGAGTCTCGTAAGTTTTTTGGAAAGGAACCTACTCTAATAGGACTTCCATTTACAAAACAACAGATAGATTGGTTATTTCAAAATGTGGATTCATGGGCCATAGCTTTTGCCTGTTCTGGCATTATAGATAATCATTATCAAAAAACAAAAACAGGTTACTACAATTTGCAAATAGTCATGCTTTTATTTTTCTAAAAATTTTGAAACAGGATCCTATTAAGGACGCTTTAGTGATATTTACAGATGGGTCCTCTAATGGTAGGGCTACTTATGTGTTACAAGGGCAATCCTATGTTTTTCAAACTTCTCCAGCTTCAGCTCAAGTAGTAGAACTTCGGGCTGTGGCTGCTGTATTTCAGTTTATGACCTCTACTTCTTTTAATTTGTATACTGACAGTCATTATATTGTTAAAGCCTTACAGGTGCTTGAAACTGTATCTTACATCAAGGGAACTAACACTCAGGTTCAGGAATTATATGGTCAAATACAAAGGTGTTTACATGCTCGTTCTCAACCCTGTTTTTTAGGGCACATTAGAGCTCATACTGTGCTCCCAGGATTTTTGGCTTTAGGGAATGATTTGGCAGATAAAGTGATGCATTTCATAGGTTTATCTCAATTGGAATTAGTGCAAAAAATCTCATGCTCTTCATCACCAAAATAGCCAAAGTTTATGGAAGTAGTTTTACCTTACCAGGGAGGCTGCTAGGCAAATTGTTAAACAGTGTCCCTTATGTCCTGAATTTCATTCTGTTCCTCAATGTGGAGTCAATGCACATGGACTAATGCCCAATCAATCGTGGCAGATGAATGTAACTCACATCCCGGAGTTTGGGAAACTAAAATATGTTCATGTGTCCATAGATATTTAGGTTTTCTTATGGCTACCGCTCAAACTGGAGAAGCTACTAAACATGTTATAGCACACTGCATTAAGTGTTTTGCTGTAGCAGGTGTACCATCTATCATAAAAACAGACAATGGCACAGGCTACACTAGTCAAACTTTCCAACGTTTCTGTGCTCAATTATCCACTGAACATAAAACAAGCATACCTTACAATCCACAAGGGCAAGGAATTGTTGAGCATGCCCATGGAGCTTTAAAAAACAAATTACAAAAAATAAAAAAGGGGGAGTTATATCCCAGATCTCCACAGAACTCTTTGAATCATGTTCTTTTTGTTTTAAATTTTTTAAATGTGGATGCTTTTGGTCTTTCTGCTGCAGATAGGTTGTGGCATCCTAAGACTTTAGATACCTATGCACAAGTGAAATGGAAGGATCCGATTGATGGGAAATGGCATGGCCCAGACCCAGTACTAATATAGGGAAGAGGGCATGTTTGTGTTTTCTGCAGGACGCTGAAAATGCCAGGTGGCTGCCAGAAAGGCTGGTCCAGTTTGCAGGAACTGAGCAAGGAAAGAGTGACGTTGCTGTTGCTGTGGAATCAGTTCCTGATGGATTTATAGGACTTATGAAATAAATCCAACTATGCTGCATCCAGCCATATGGGAAGAAAAGGAGATTGCAGCAATGGTGAATGATATTCGCCTGTCAAGACATCATTATATGAGAAGAACAAGAGTAAATCAGGATTCTACTGCAGGGAATACTGATGAATGAGAAGAACAACTAAGTGAAGGACTTTGGTGATCAGATAGCAGTTTCCTGCAGACTTATATAGGGAAACAGGCAGCAGCCATGGACAAAGTTAAGGACATATGATAGTTTGCCCAAGTCAACCATATATATACTTTTGATTAGACAGTTTAAATATCATTTATAATGGTACTAGTTTTGATGTTTTCTGTGTTCAATGTATTTCTTGTGCTTTAATGTAACTTGATTAATTGCATTTCAGTTGTTCCCATGGGGGAATGCAAGTTATGGTAGTTTTGCAATTTTCATTTATTATGATTTCTGTAGATGTAACAAAACCTTAGTGTGTGGTTTGAGGGTTATAAATGTTGCAAGGTTTGGCATAATGAACATATATCCTTAGATTTATGTTAACTGTAAATAATAGCTATTTGACTTTGATGCAGCAGAAACTGCTGCTGATTTGGTAGATAAGCTAAGTCTTTGCCTTCAGGATCTTTGACCTCAGATCAGGAAATACTATATAATCTTGGGTCTATGTATTCTACTTAGAATTTGCATACTCCTTCCATAGGTGACGTAGATCCTCAGCACATTCTGGGATGTTATAGCTGACGTGCACAGTGTTTGGCTCTGAACTCTATCATGAGTAGAGTTGCCACTTGCTGCAGAGGCTGGTAGCCAAAGACAGGCAACATTCTCTCGAGCTAAGCTGACCTAAGACAGGGCATGGATGATGCACATTCATGTGCCAATGACGGGTAAGGCTTATGCTTTGGACAGGATGACCTAAGACAGGCACAGTCTTCTGCGCCATAATCAGAGAAAATAAAAAAGTTGGAGATGTTGGGAGCCATTTGCCTGCCTTGAACTATGCCCTAGTTTTGGGTTAGGCAGAAGTCAATCTCGTGCACAGAAATGCTGTTGGAAGCAGGAGTTTTCATTATGCAAATGATTTACACCTAAGGAAAAGTTTATTCTACACCTGAGACTGAGGTCACCTGAAGATCTTTGAAGGAAGCCAATCACATCTTAAATTATTTTGCCTGTGTTAGTATTGTTTTTGTGTTGAACTTTTCACCCATTGTTTTGTTTAGCTCATTTCACAGTATACACAGAGAGGACTTAATAAAGGCAAGCTGCTTCAGTGTGACTGACAGCCCTCCTGAGTCTGTCCTATTTTTCTCTCTCTCTCTCTCTCTTTCTCTCTCTCTCTCTCTCATCTCTATATTTTCTCATCCTCACTCCCCGCTTTGGGTGCGGTTCGATTTCTGCCGGCAGACTCCAGCAAGACTGGATTTAGTAAATTAGTTCAACACAATGAACAGTTAATATAGTCTATTCTTGTTTCTTTTTCAGTTTCACAAGGAACATCTATACTGTTTTACTAGTAAACACTGTAAGTGCCTTTGGTTTATCCTAGATAAGCTTTTATCAGAATAGGAAGTTTACTAAGATTTCTTCATGAATTGGCGTTGAGTCTTATCAACCTCTTTATGCACCCTGTAAAAATCATATAAAATTTCTTTTCTTTTCTTCTCTTAAATGTAGCAAATTATTCTGAGTTTCAAAATTTCAGGTACCCTTACAGTTTTGAAATTAACTTAGCCATGATGTATTAGGTTTCACACATGTGACTAGATTCTTTGTGATAGTACATTGTTCTAGATTTTTGAATTCTACTATTCAGGATTTATGAGTAAGTATGGCATGTCATTTCTCTTGTTTGTAAGGTCCCTTAATGGACTTTGGTTTTAAGCTTACAGCTAGCCTCCTGAAAATGAGCTTGGAAGTGCTTGCCATTCAAAATCACCCGTGGCAGGGATTTATAGATGTCTGATTCTATTTCTTGTGATGTTTATTTTTGGGAAGGTTTTCAGGTTATACATTCTGAGGTAAATTCGGGAGCTTGACCACATTCCCTTAGCCAGTTTCAGACCTCACAGGACTCCTCCAGCATGTCACAAAGGGTGCTCTCCGCTTGTGCTTGTTTCCTTATTTTATTGAAAATGGTGTTTCCCTCTTTATATACACTTAAAAATTTTAAAATGGAATTGAAAGGAGAGTACAAGGTCAGTGAGATGGCTCACCAATAAAGATGCCTGCCACCAAGCCTGAGGACCTGAGTTCAGTCTCAGACACCTACATAGTGGAGGGAGGGAACCAACTCTCAGCAGTCTGTCTTCTGACTCTTATACCCATTCCTTGGCCCGACTGTACCAGCGCCCACACCAACTAATCCTGATTAAATGTAATAAAGTTTTTTAAAAGAGTTTAGCAAAATATCTTTATTTTTCTCTCAATTCTGAAATTCTTTTATCTGCTTTTTTATTTATATTTATCATTTATTATCATTAGTGTATGTATATGTGTCTATGTATATGCTGTATATGTTGACTATTGATACTTCCTCATAGAAGGAGGGGCTGGGGAAGGTCATTGAACTTTCCCAGGTAGTTTAGACACTCCTCCCAGTCATGTACTTGGCCTGAGAGAATATAGACTGCAGAAGTTTAACTGAAGGGGTTTCCATTCTTGTGGCAATGAGGAAGACATCATGTATGCTGAATGATGATTTTCTAGTGAAGCTGCTTTGGGGTCACCCACTCTCTGCCAGTAATTCCTCACCTATAATTTGTAAGTAAGCCCACAAATAAACTTATCGGTTCCCCAGGGTTAACTTTTGTGGAATTTTATTTTGGTTTGTCACTGAGATCTTGGGAAGAGAGGGTAAATGTTTATCTCTCCACAGGAAACATCACCTCAGGGAAGGAAGTCTCCCAACAGCAGCAGTGAAAGGCAGCAATCTAGAGGGACCCTGGAATGGATGTCAGTCAGACAGGGTATCTGACTATAGTCCCTTAATATTTTTTATGCCAGGCACTTCTTGGAGCTTCCATTTCTTTTTTCCTGTAAGACAAAAAGAGCACCACCAGCCTGCTAAGCCCACAGGATTAGTGGGGGATCCGTGGGATAAAATATTATCCTATTTGTAAAATGCTATAGAAATAAAGTATATTATTTTTCTGTATTCACATATAACTCCCGGAAAGCTGTCAGTAAGCGGGAAACAAAAGGATGTCACAGCTACTGTTGCCTTTTCATTCTGTCTTAATGAATTCCCCCAGCTAATCTGCAGTCACAGAGAGCTCTCATTAATATGGAACTTATAACATTCATAAACAGCTACAACAGCTCAGGAAGGCTTTAACCAGTTGCCTTCACTCTTAATTATTTTAAAACCTCAATAATGGTAAAATGAGCTGTATGGCACTTTAATTAATTTGCACTAAGCCAGAGGTCTTGAATGAGCATCTGAGTTTATGAACATAGAGTCCAAGGGCTTGATGAGGGCATGTCAAGCCTGAATGAATTTCTGGGTTTGTTCCCATCAGTGCCTCCCAACTGTGTGTGTGTGTGTGCGTGTGTGTGTGTGTGTGCACTGTATTTACATAATCCCTCTTTGTTTATTTCATTAGAATTTGCCTTGAAGTCTCTGAAAATGAGCTCATTGCTGCTGTCTTTTGCTAGAGAAAAATTCTGGAACTATCTACAAATTTCACTGTCCATTTTCTCCCTGCTCCATTTTCAGTGGTTAACAGGGAACTGACTGGATGTTACTTCGATTTTACTTTCTGTTTTAGAAACTTTTAGTTTCTACTTTTTGTGTTGTATGCATGAGGGGTTTATGTATTTGTGGAGGTTTTAGAGTTCAATATCAGGTGTCCTGCTCTATCATCTCCATCTTATTCTGTGGTGCAGGGTCTATCCCCTGAACCCATAGCTCATCGATCTGACTTGATTGGCTGTCTGGCAACCCCCAGGGATCTTCCTGTCTGTTTCCCCCTCCTCAGTGTTTGGATTACAGTTGAGCACTACCCTTCTCATCTTTTTGTGTACATGTTGGGGATCTGAGCTCAGGTCCTCCTGCTTGTACAGCAAGCCTTATACCCACTGAGCCATCTCCTCAGCCCTACCTTAATTTTGGAGAGAAGAATTGGTGCTTTGAATTGCCTATCATAGTGGTTTGGTAATTAGTGTGTTTCAGTACAAAATTCCCAGTGAATGGCAATTGAAAGGCTGAATCAGTTCAGTCATAGTCACTTGCAGCTCTGAGATGGCTTTACTTAGTGACATGGCTGCTCTCCCAAGGTTGGCTGTAGGGAGAAGGCTTCTTTCTAGACTTGTAGTCTGGACACACCTACATTGTAAGTATCATGTAGGAGAGAGAAAGAAGTAACTGGAAGAGAGAGAGTTTTCCATCTGACTCACTGGTATATTTTCGTTTTTAAAAAGAATTGATTATTTTTATTTAAAAAACTGTGTGTATGTATATCTGTGCCTGTGTTTGAGGATGTGCACATGTGAGTGCAGATGCCCAAAGGGAGCCAAAGAGGGGTTAGGTACCTAGGAGCTGGAGCTACATACAGGTGTTTCTGTGCTGCCTGATATGGGTGCTAGGAACCACACTCAAGTCCTCTGGAAGAGCAGTATGACCTCTTGGCTGAACCATCTCTTTAGTCTCTTCCTGGTCTATTTTCTACCAGCACTGGAACCCTCTTGGTTCTAGTGAAGAAAAGCAGTCTGGTGGAGTTATGATGGCCGCAGACCCCCACCCCCATTAGTACTGCCAATGCCATTGATTTTTATCAAGAGCCAAAGTAACAGCAGGCAGTATTTAGAACAAATGGATGGAGCGCTCTGGGAACTACAGTACTTAAATCTGCCATAACAGGCCGTATGCATTGTGCAGTGGCTATCAGAACACCCACTATACTTTGATTAGATTTAGGAGCTAAATATTGACAAGAAGTTGATGACCTGTCCCATTTAACACTTTAATTAACAGAATGAATGTTGCTGGGAAAGTCTCCTGTGTTAATTTTAGGACCTGGAAGGCGTGCCTTGTAACAGAAATGCCAAGCTGGAGAGGGTGGGAACTAGCAGAATCTGCTATGTGTAACTCAGAAGGTTAGACTTCAGCTATTCCCAGTGTCCTCAGTCAGCGTGGGTCTTCAAGTCACAGGCCCATTTATCCTGATCTACAGAAGGCTCTTGGTTATGTAGGCAACTCAGGCCTTTTGGGTGCTTCATGATAGGAAAGTGGGGTGGGGAGAAGGGAGGTTGCTTCTGGGTGCTGCACAGCGGTTGGAGGTATAAACTCAGTAGTCATGCAGATCTGTGTCCAAGGGCTGTCTGTGTGGCAACAATAAATTGGATTCTTCTGGGGTTGATAGCTTCATATACAAAAGGGGGTGTTATGGGATGAACTGTGTTCTCCATTGAAATTATTTGCACACCACACACACACATACACACACACAGGGTCTCATTTAGCCAGGCTTGTTTTGAACTCACGATGTGGCTGAGGATTACCTTGAACTTCTGATCTTCTTGATTTCATCTGCCCAGTGCTGGGATTACAGATGTATACTGCCATACCTGGCTAATGTAGTACTGGGAATCAAACTCAGAGCTTTGTGCAAGCTAGACAAACACTGTACCAACTGAACTACATCTCCAGCCCCTTCATGTTATTCATATTTTGAAATCCTAATACCCATTACCTGAGGATATATCTGTGTCTGGAGCAAATTCCTTAGGGGTACAATTTAAATTGGGACACTGGGATAACTTCTAATCACATATAACTGGCTTCCATATTTTATTATTTGGGTGTGAAATGTTCCCCATGGGTTAACATGTTGGCAGGCTTGGTTCCCAGGTGCTGATGGTGCCGTTTGGGGAGGTTGTGGAACCTTTAGCAGGTTTTTGCTGGGAGAACTCAGGATGGAACTTGAGGCTTTGTAGCGTGGCCCTGTCTTCTGCTTTCTGAGTATGGCTCTGATCTGACAGCTGTCTCACGCTCCCAATGCCGTGCCTTCCCCACCTTTCCTTCTTTAAACTGCTTTTGTCAGTATTTTGTCACAGCAACAAGACAAGTACTTAATGTACCCAGTAAGAAGAAGTTCAAACACAGACACACAGAGCAAAGGCCTGGAGTTACAGGGACAAGACTGCTCTCTACAGGCTGAGGAAAGCAGCTTAGAAGAAACTGACGGCTGAGAACTTAATCCTAGACTTCAAGCCTACAGAGCTGTAGAGAATGCATTTCTGTTGCTTCCTACCTTGTCTCTGACATTTTGTTATAGCAGTCCTGGGAAGCTGATATGGGGGTGATAAGTTCCTGTGTACCTACTATGCTGTGAGGATTTAACGAGCCCCTGGGGGTGAAGCAGGTGAGTAGAATCCAGCACTTGGTGCAGTGAAGAGTTGGTTGCTTGTTCTATGTAGGCAGTGTTATCTTGCTCAGATGACTTTTAAAACTTTTATTCATTATTATTATCATGCACACAGTGATGTATTCATGTCACAGTGTGTGTGGGTCAGAGAATAACTCTGTGGAGCTGGTCTCCTTCCATGTTTACATGGGGTCCTGGGTACAGGGTGTCAGGTTTGCATGGCAAATACTTTTACCCCCTGAGCCACCTGGCCTGCCTTCTGAGGTCTTTTAATTTGCTATGCCTTCAAGCATTTGGAGCAGAACTGTCCCTTAGAACTTCCCGAATCAACAGAATTGTTTTTATAGAATATTTTGTTTGTCCAGTATGGCAGTCCTTGAAATGTGACTAGAGGTACTAAGAAACTCAATTTTCAATTTAACTAACTCTTTAGAAACAGGGTGGGACTCTGTAGCCCAGGCTGACCAGGGATTCATAGTGCTGGGACTAGGAGAAAGCCACCACAGGCAACTCAACTAAATTGAATTGAAATAGCCACAGGTTGTCAGCAGCTACTGCACTGGGCAGTGCACATCTCAGCTTTCATAGAAGATACATATGTGAGGTCCATTGATAGTGCAAATGACTCAAAATGGATCTCATCAGCATTTTGAGGTTCCCGTAGGCTGTCTCCAAAGTCTTCAGTCACTCTCATTTAGAATTTATAAAGTCGGTTCTGGAGTGCCCCAAATATTAATAAAATGAATCGAATATTTTCTAACTTTAGTCAAACACATTAAAATCCCACACTGTACATTTTAGTGGTAGAAAAATAGTATCTAAAGAATGGTCCCAATGGCTTATCCAGGGTGTCTATTTGGATGTTTGAAGGAATTTTAATTTCTGTTTAGGTTGGCATCAATCTCTCTTATGAAGAAGGAAAATTTGAAAGGGACCAGGATTCTTTTTCTTACTCAAGGTAAGAAGTAAAATAGATGGGTGGAGTGGACACAGTGGACGAGGCGTGTGGAGGAAACCTGGGTTATTTTGGTGGTACTTGAGGCTGGGTTAGGGGCAGCCTCTGCCTTTCCTTTGGGGGAGTCATAACTCCTTAGCTTCCCATGAATACTACCACTTCAGCACGGTGAATGGGGATGTGGCTCAGTTGGTAGAGTGTCAGCCCATGATGTATGAAACTCTTGTTGGTCCCTAACACTAAATAAACCAGGCACAGTAGTGCACACCTATTCTCTGGAGGTAGAAGCAGGAGGATCTCAAGTTCAGCATCATCTATGGTTTCATAGTGAGTTGCAGGTCAGCCTGGGATAAATGAGACCCTGATTAAAATAAAACCAAATCAAGATAAAACAAAAAAAAATCCCACAAGTCCAGCTGGCAGGAGGATGCTCTGTGGCAGGGCAGGGGGATGAGTTATAAGTATCTAAGCCAATACTGACTCGAATGGTTGAATAGTTCCTGGCTAACAGGCCTCTAGACAAGAAATGTAGATATGTGTGGAAATAGGTAGCCCTGTGCCCTCCAAGAGAGCAAATAACAACTAAACAATGATACCAGAAAACACAGTCACAGATGAAGGGGGAAAAAAGAAACTCTGTCTGAAAGAGGAAAGTTCCATGAGGGAGAAATACTTGGTCTGAATTTTATCAGACAGGTCATTAGACCCAGAAAATCCTCCCAGGGTTCCAGAAAACAGGACCGAGGATGATCAACCATTTATTTCCTCAGTAAATTTTTAAAAGACTTACTTTTTACGTGTGTGTCTGTGTGTGTGTGTGTGTGTGTGCGCACATGCACGCACGTGCCCACAGAGGCCAAAGGAGGGTGTCTGATCTCCTGGGGCTGGAGTTTTAGGCATTACAGTTTGTGAGCCAACTGAGGTGGGTACTGGGAACCAAACTGAGATCCTCTGTAAGAGAAGCAAGTGTTCTTACCTGCTGAGCCATCTCTCCAGTTCCACGTTCAGTGCCTTCAAACTCAAATACTCCATGAATCACCGGTTCATCAAGAAAGATGAACCCTGTTCTATCATCAGAGATAATCCAGTGATTCTAGGACAAACTGACCAAAAAGGCTCCCCCTCCTTCAGCTCAGAGTCTGATCTCCATAATGGTTGTAGAATTGTAGAATTACCCAGAAAGGGGATCTCAATAAGGGACTGTCTAGATCATGCTAGCTTGTGAGCATGTTTGTGGTGAATTGTCCTGATTAACTTAATTGATATGGGAAAACTCAGCCTAAAAGTGAGTGGCACTGTTCCCAGGGGTTGGGACATAAAGTTATTAAGATAAACGAACTCAGAAAGACAACACACCACCCAGGCTCAGGTTCTTCAGGAAAAAAGTCTGCCACGAACATGCCTGGCTCCTCTTTGGAATTCTGTTGGTGGGCAGCATCTACACAAAAAGTAGTTATCACTGCTGTCTCCCTAGAAGGAAAGGTTTCTGTAGGGCTAATTGAAACTGAACACGGGTAGTGTAGGACCCCCGCTTTCATGGAAAAATGCCTGGTCCCCTTTGTTAGCTTACCTCCTTCCAAACTAGAAAGTCCCAGAGGCCACAAGGGCTATGTCAACATCTCATGGTATGTGAGATAACATCTGTGGTATTTACAAGAAGAGCCCCTAATACCCCATCTATAAAATTGTGGGTTAAACATTCCACAAGAAGAGCCCCTAATAGCCCGTCTATAGGATGGTGGGTTAAACATTCAGTTAAGTCAACATCTTGTGAACTGCAAAATAATGTGTGTGGCGTTTCTGAGAAAAGGTTGGACTATGTAAAATTGTCTTCTCTGTGACCCTGGTCTGTAGGCCAAAAGCCAATCCAAATGTAACAAGTAATGAATAATAATACTGTGAGTTTCTACTATAAAAGCCTGGCCCGGCCGAGGTCAGGGGGGGCTTGGCTTCCCGATGCTAAGTCTCCCACTTGCGCAAGTGAAATAAACCTTGTGCTTTTTGCATCTGATGGTCTGGATTCTTGGGACTGGGGCTCCCCGACGTTAGGCGCTCAGGTGGCCCATTGGGGTTCGAGTCCCCGGCCTGAGAGTGAGGTCTAACAGTAGAAGCCTGGTTACTCCAAGTCAGCAAGAGCAGTTGGTTGACCGAGGGGTCCCCTGGTAATTTGCTGTATTTCTCAGTTGAAAAATCAGTGCTTGCTTCTTTTCCTGTGAAATAACCCCAGAAGATCACCTGGGCCTTCAACAGATTAACTGTGAACAAAACTCAAGCAGAAAATAGAAGTGATGTACAGACTGAGCTGTCAACTGTTATGCCAAAGGTGTGGAATTGGATTTGAGTCAGTAGAAAACGATTTTGAGAGTGAGAAGTTTGCCTGTCTTGATGTTCAGGACTGTGGGAAACTCAGTAGTAACCTTGGTGGCCTGGCTGTGCTGGGCAGGTAGGGTGGTGTCCAGCTTCTGAAGGCACTGAAGAGCGGAAATGGGGAGGGGGTGGACACCAGGTCACTAGTGACTAGAGAGGCCTATTTAACTGGGCCACCTGCCTCACAGCCAGCCATAGGAAGCCTGTGCGTTCATTTGTGTGTGTGTATGTGTATGTGTGTGTGTGTGTAGGCCAGTATCTTCCTCAGTTATCTCCACTTTATTATTTGTCAGGGTCTCTCACAGAATCTAGAACCTGGAGATTACAAATTTAATGATCTGACCAGATTAGCTTGCCAGCAAGCTCTAGGGTCCTCTTTCGTCCACCTCTCTAATAGTGGGTTCCAGGCACTCCCCTCCTTATCTGGCTTTTCATGTAAGTCCTGGGGATTGTGCTCAGGTCTTCATATTTACATGGTAAGCACTTTATCAACTGAGCAATCATCATAACCTCTTTGCTGTTATTTAAAACAAAAGATTTATTTCATTGTGTGTGTGTGTGTGTGTGTCTGCATGTGTATATGTACACTTGTATACAGATGCCGAAGGAAGCTAATTAGCTACTTTTTCTGTTGCTGTGAAAAGCACCATGACCAAGGCAACTTATAGAAGAGTTTAGCTGGCTTATGGTTTCAGAGGTGCAAGAGTCCATCATGACAAGGAGGTGTGGTGGCAGGAGGCAACTGGAGCAGAAAGCTGAGTGAGCATATCTTCCAGCAAGCTCAGAAAGCAGAGAGAGACTAGACTCTGTCAAAGCTTAAGAACTCTCAAATCCTGTCCCCAATGATGTGCTTCCTCTAGCAAGGTCACACCTCCTAAAGATCCATGACCCTCCCAAACAGTGCCATGAACTAGAGACCAAGTATCCAAATACTTGAAGCCTATGGGAGATACTTATTCAAGCTACTGCATTCCACTCCCTGACTCAAGACCATATCTCATAATGCAAAATGCATTTAGTCCAACCTTAAAAGTACCCATAATCATTCACAGTCTCAACACTATTCAAAAGTTCATTCTCCTCTGAGACTCAAAGCATTTTCTTAAGTGTAACCTCTGAAAAAAATCAAAAGACACATTATATACTTCCAACATACAATGGTATTGAATATACATTCCCATTCTAAAAGGGAGGAATAGAGATAAATTGAGGAAATACTGGACCGAAGCAAGACTGAAAGCCAGCAAGGCAAACACCAAGTCCAATAGCTCCAAGTCTGATACTTGGGACTTTACTTCCAAAGGGCTTAGATGGCTCAGCCCCTCAAGTTTTGCTGCATGTAACATACATCTCTCTCTTGGCCTAGTACCACTCCTTGTATGCAGTTCTTCGTGGCAGAATCTAATGGCTCTGACATCTCTGATGTCTTCTTGGGGTCTACACTGCCAATCAGGCTTCACTTTCACAAATTCATGCAATGGCCTTTCAGGGCCTTTTGGCCTGTCAGGGACTTCTTTATGCAGGAACTTCCTTGCTCCAAGCTGCCTGAACTGCACAGCTCTCAGAAGCTGCAGAGAAAGAACCAATTAACCCTTTATTATTGCATCCTTCATGCCTCTAAAGCCAGCACCACAGGAACCACACTGCCAAGTTTGGCCTCCAGCTTGGAGTAGACCTGGCCCACTTCATCTACATTACCATCCCGTTCCTGTTGCAGAGAAAATTCCTTGGAAAAGGAAGCTGAACTGGGTGGGATCTTACCCTGAGGGTTCTCTTTCCATTGTTAGAGTGTAAATCTGGAGGCCTCTCCTTAATGGCTCTAATTTCCTTATCAAAGGAGCCAATTTTCTTGGCTCCTCATTATTAAGCTTCCTACTGCTTTTTCCTCCAAACCATACATTATGTATTTCTTTCTGTCTCTCTTGCTCTTTTCCATTGTAGATCTCCCTAATGTTCACCATTAGTAACCACACCACTAATTCTATGTTAGACTGTCTTGAAATTTCTTCCACCAAATAAATTAATCCATTACTTTTCAACTTAGCCTCAGACAAGTTTTTAGTCTTAGGGCAAACAGCATCCAGACTCTGCTAAAATGTCTCACTTGCAGCTTAAGCCCTTATTTTTCTCTGGGACAACTTTGCACTCAGCACTACTTTCTTCTAATCAAACTCCTACTAGAATTGTCCGTTAGGTTCTGCTTATAGCATTCAACATGCTTCTAGTCCAAACTTCCAAAGTATTCCACATTCCTCCAAAAGCCTACATGGCAAGGTTCTTTACAGCAATATCCTACTCTCTGGTACCAACTTCTATATTAGTCACTTTTTTGTTGCTATGATAAACACCATGACCAAAGCAACTTATAGAAGGAAGAGTTTATTTGGTTCATGGTTCCAAAGGGATAAGAGTCTATAATTGGGGTGGAAGAGGCAGCCAGAGCAGAAACCTGAGCATGTATATCTTCAAGCAGGCATAGGAAGCAGAGAAAGAGACTGAATATCTGGCAAGGCTTAATAAATGTCAAAGCCCTCCCCTAGTGATATGTTTCGTCCAGCAGGGCCACACTTCCTGAAGATTCCATGACCCTCCCCATATAGCACCATAAACTGGGAATAAGTGTCCACATACTTGGAGCCTATGGAAGACACTCATTCAAACCATCAGAGAAGCCAAAAGAGGGCATCAGATATCTTGTAGCTGGAGTTCCAGGTGATCATGAAACACCCAATATGTGTGCTGGGAATCAAACTCTGGTCTCTGGAAAAGCATCAAGTTCTCTTAATCCCCGAACCATCCTTCTAGCCCCATCTGCTGTCACTTTTAAAAGGAAAGCAAAGAATAGGAATTTTCCAGGTCAGGAACCTATTCAGCTCTCTTCTCCTTGTCTAGATTCTTCATGATTTGAGAATTCAGAAAAGGAGAGGAAGGTTGAAGTCATCATGGTATTGACAGAAGCCAGGTTGGAGGGTGTAGCTTTATGTCTGTCATGGCTCCTGCCCATTTTTCTTGAGTTGTTAAAATAAGACTCTGGGCCTTAGTAGCCCTAACAAGTCAAGTTTGGCACCTGTCCTCAAAAGGTCAATTAAACAGATAAATAATAGTGAAAAGCAGAGAAAGGTATTTCATTCAATATAGCAACATTGGAAAGAGGAATAAAGCTCCAGTGATCCTCCTCACCTTCCAAAGTCTTTCTTCAGGGTCCTGACATGAAGTTTAGGTTTAAATAGAGAGTGAGAGGTATTCATAGCAAAGCAGTCCTAGTCAAAGTGGGATCATTCCCACCTCTGACTCATCATTGGGCTCCAGTCTCTCCTGCAAGGTGGTCTGACAAGTTGTCAGAACCACATGAAGTCTCTTTCCAGGAGACAAGCATCTCCTCTGGCTAGTATCAGGCTCCCAGTCTTTTACTTCTCCTATCATGAGATTCCTGGGCAAAGTACAATTTCTTGGGGTTCATTTTGTCAAGAGTCTGATAGCCAAAGGGAGCAACATAGTATCTCTTTGGAATATCTTCATTCACACAAAGATATTTACACAGGTGACTCAGGGTTGGCCATGTTCATCCCATTTTGCATCCCACCCCAGTCTGTGACACTTGAGCAGGTAGACCTTCCTTCCCCATGTTAGAAAGACCCTTTTCTAGGAAGGGTACCAGGAGCTACGTGCTCATGGAAAACAGCTCATTACCTAGAGGAGACAAGGTGAGCTTGGATAAGCAGGGTAGTTGTTCCCAGACTCATCAAACTACCACTTGACAGAGGAAGAGGCTAGGAACAAAGCATTTGGGAAACTGTATCTTTCTTTAGTACCTGCTGAATGAAGTGGTTTTCTTGATTCATTCAGGAACTTACTCAGCAAGCCCCCCCGCTTTCCCTTCTTCCTCTGTACCTCTTCCTATCTACCCTCTTCTACCCTCCCTCCTACTCTCTCTCCTTTTCCTTCCTTCCTTCCTTCCTTCCTTCCTTCCTTCCTTCCTTCCTTCCTTCCTTCCTTCTCTTTCTTTCCTTTACTTTCTTTCTTGATATAAGTGTGAACCTAATTTTAGCAGCCACCAAATATGCAAACTTATTGTAAGTTTGTACCCCTTTCTAGGTATAGCATATTTTATATAATTTTTTCTTCTTTCTTTCTTTCTTTCTTTTTCATTTCTTTCTTGTCTTTTTGAGGCAGTGTCTCCCTGTAGCCCCAGCTGGCCTGAAACTTGCTATATAAACCAGGCTGACCTCGAACTCAGAGAGATCTGCCTGCCTCTGCCTCCAGAGTGCTGGGATTGAAGGCTTGTGCCACCATGCCTGGCATAATTCTCTTTCTTTGTGGGTACAAGTGATATCTTTTTATCTAGGCTTGCTTAAAAATTGCAAGTTACCATATCAAGTTGTTTCTTGTTTTCTGTCTAGCATATTATTCTGTTTATATATAAGGCTGATTATCTTTCTGTAGAGATTTAAAAAAAATAGTTCTGTCCCAACCTCAAATGTTCCTTTTAGAATGTATAGGAAATGCACATAAATATCTTCTTCCTTTGTCCAGAAGACTGTAGGAACAATTATAGAAGCATTTCATAATGGCATGCGCAGGATGGAGGCAGTGGTTGTGGTGTGACAGGCGTGGCTGAGCATCTCTACTCCTTCCATGGAGCCTGCTGGTGGCAGCTGTTAATGTATGGGAGCCCCTGAAAGGGAGCATCTCCAATAAGCTTGTGACTAGCTGAGTGTTTGAGCAACTGTTGTGCTGAATGAGGGTTCCATGTGGTCAGTGAATAGGAAGGATGTGGATATTTCTAGACTATTGCTCTCATGTTCTTGTGAACTGAAGTTTGAAAAAAAGTTGCACCTCTGTTCAAGAATCTCCGAGGCCAAATGACTGAATTTTGTGATTATGGGGAGTTAAAAGTGTTGCAGGTTAGAGCCAAATTATCTGGGAATATTTTTATTCCCCTTGAACACTGTTCATTGCTCACCCCTGTGTTTGATCTAACATTCTTATGACTGTCAAAGCCTTTAAAATGTGTTCTTAGCAAACCACTAGCTTCCCCCATTCTGAAAGTGTATCACCAGACACCATGTGAGGCCTATGGCAGGGCATTCCCCACTTTACTGTAACCTACTTACTGATATTCCTACTAATGTATTTGAAAACTGCTTTGATTTATGATTTTTTTATTACTATAAAAATTTCAGGAAATTGTTATGTGGTATTTGGGAAACTTGAATTTGTGTTCCCAGACCATAGGCTCCATAATAAATGACTTCTTATCCACTTTGAGGTGAGAGCTGTGTTTCTGTGTCTTCTGTGCTGACGCTCTGCTCCCAGATGATGTAGCCTCTAATCTCTAGATGAGCTCCCTGCTTTCATGGCACCTCCATTTCCATGAGTGTGAGGTTAAAACTCCTGCCATGCTTTCCTCTCAGCTGTATTGTGGGTTTCACATAGATATGGGGGGTATGTATAATAGGAGCTATTAACCAAAAACTCAGAAAGCTATCAGATGTTTCCATGAGACATTTGGACTTGGAACATTTTGCTTTGAAAAATTAGAAAGACAGGAAAAGAGAAAATTTATCACTGGTTTTATTTATGCCAAGTATGCTTATCCTGTTTATCTACCACAAGAGCCAACCATCTGGAGTGGTTTAGATTGGATCTAAATATTTCTTCTTCCTTGAAAGGACTCCAAGGGCCTGCTCCACAGCCGGGGCCAAGCATCTGCCTGTTCAAGAGGGGACCAAGCTTGTCTGTGTGGTGGCTCAGTCTGCCCACACATGGCCAGGGTGACTTCCCTCAGTCAGTCACTCTCCAGCTGTCCCTGTGGCTCAGAGCTAGTGGCCAGTGTCAAGATCCGGAATTAGGTCACCATGGGGCTCTAATGTTTGCCTTGATTGAATTTAGTTGTGCTTCGTGAGCAACTCAGCTCTGGAAAGCTCACCATTCATCCTTTTGGAGCAAAGGCTCAGCAGAGTTAATATTTACAGAGGGGATTCCACACCAGGTGCCATTCTTACCTCAGTCCTGTGCCAATTCACTCTTATTCATGGCTCTTGAAGCAGGTGCTGCCACTGCCCACATAAAATCAGGGACTGAAGGCATGGAAAGGCTTGATACCCAAGTTCTGGGAGTAAATAACAAGGGGAACATTCCTTTATTTTTATTGTTGTTGATGTTGTTGTGTGTATGTGTGTTGTGCGTACTGTAAGGTTCTGGGTTCGAGAGATGCAGCAGACAGAAGGGACCAGAGACTCCGCTGGCAGCTAACAGGAACCAGCTTTATTGAGAGAAGACCAGATGGGACTAGCCCCTCCACACCCACGAGTGGAGAAACGCTAGCCCCCTCACCCTCATCTTGGGGCTGGGGCTCCGCAGAACTGGGCTGGCATGCCAGGCTCCAGATCTGGATGGAGGAGTTCCCTCCGGGAGAGTGCGAGAGGCAAGTTCCCCAGGGGAGCAAACTCAGCTCCACAGCCCAAGTCTGAGTCTCAAAAGTCCCCGCTGTCCAAGTCCGCAAGGCCTTAAAATCCTTCAGCCCCCTCCTGGCTTTTAGGGGAGGGGTGTTGCCATAACATCTGATTGATATTTAAGGCAAGCTTCTGGCCAGGAAGTAGTCCTTTTTCACAGCTGTTTGTGAATTCCTTGAGTCCTGAATCTTATCTGCCCAGGAAGCCCAGTGTCCTTTGTGAATTTGGGATCTGGAATCTTATGTGAGCTATTTGCAAAGCTTAGATCTCTGAGAGGTTGTAGCTCTGGCTCCAGGTCTCCTTCCATCTTCCTGAGCTTGAAACTGTTGGGGGTTTCATTCATACCTTACATGTACACACTCATTTCCTTGAGTAGAGGCCCAAGAAGCACACCAGGGTACTGCTCTATAGTTCTTCATCTTATGCCCTTGAGGTAGGACTCTCACCCAACCTGACAGTTAGCCAGTGCCAGCATCCCTCTAGTCTACACCCCCATCAAACCACTGGGGTTACTGGTATGCATGGCCACATCAGGCTTTTTCCGTGGATGCTGGGATCTGAACTCATGAACTCAGGCTTGCTCAGCAAGCTCTCTTACCCACTGAGCCATTTCCCCAACCCAGGATGATCCAGGAAGTGTCCACAGAGAGGCAAGTTTGTGGCAGATGCTACCTAGAAACAGAGTTGACTACATGTGTGTCTGTTGGAGACCACTACCCTGTTTGAACCCTGCCTAAAGCACACGTGACACATGTTCAAAGTCACCCCCAGCCAGGAATGTCTATAATGGTGAAGCCAGATAGTCATGTATGCAGACACCAGTTTTGAAGTGCAGTATCCTTTGGGTTTAGATTAGATAAGGAAGCTATAGCTCATTCACACTGTTCTGTGAGCATTTGCTACTCAAGCTTATAAACAAGCCACATTTTGTTGCAAATAGTTTCCTGAGCTCCTGCAGAGAAATGTTCTTTGATCTTCCTACCTTTTGTTCCTGGATGTCTGCTTAGAGCAGCTTTTCTAGCTAATAAAAAACTTGGGGGTGAGGGGCTTTATCCTGTGGGACAAGTGTGCCTTCTGGTTCCTTCTGTCTGAATTCCTTTTTAAAAACATTATTGAATTTTTGTGCATTTCATACCATACACCTTGATAATATTTGGACCCCTTCCCTAGCCGCACCCCCATAGTGCCTCACCTGCCAGAAGTCCCCACTTTCTTAGAGTGTCTTGTGTGATACCTTGCCATCCCTCTTCTGGATTTTCTCCACCATGAGTTGCAGGATGGAGCAAGCATCAGTGACAAGGTGTCACCCTCAGTGAGGACTCAGGTGCGGGTGGGGTGGCTGCATAATCCATTTCCTTGTGCACCTGTGTGCTAGTGTGGAGTAGACGCTCAGGAAAGTTTCCCGGAAGCACTCTGCTCTGTAACTGCTTCCTTAAGGGACATTCTTGAGTCTTCTGTCTCTTGTTCTTTCAGCCCTATGCAGTTGTGCTCTCTTGGGGTGGCTCCTAAAGTGGCCTTCCGGTCTTCTCTGTTGCTCTCCTTTTACAACCTTGTACCTCTTCACCTTCTACACTCTAATACACCTTCGTGTTCCTATTCATCCTTGAGGTAGACAAAAAACACTTCTGGAGTCGAACTTCTCATGCGGCAACTGTAAATAACCCCAATCAAACTCTGTAGTTCACCAGGCTGCCCTTGGGTGGAACCATTTCTTTATTTTTGTTATGAGCCTAATTGGAGGTGAGTAGATATTTATCTCCCCAGAAAAGGCTCAAAGGATACCAGTGTCCCTACTTATGCCCTTGCTGACTTGAACTCAAGGTAGAGGTATGGTGATAGTGATAGAGGAAATGTTATAGAGACCAACAGTAAAAGTCAGGTGAGGAGCAGGAGTTTATTTCACGCTAGCGAGACTGACACAGGGGTCATTTCGTAAAGGAGTCATTCCCTGGAGTTTTGGGGACCATATTACCCACATGACAAATGCAAGCAAGAGCAAATAACACATATGTGGTAGTTAAGTAAGTGGTTTACAGGTAACTTATGGTCTCAAAGGTTACAGAAATGTGACAGCCTAGGGAAACAAAGACTTCTATCCTGGGTAACTGCAGGGGGCAGAGGGTGAGACTGCTGTCTGCCTTCCCTATGTCTAGCTCCTGTCTCAGAGCTTTTCCAGTGCCAAAGTTCTTAATTACCATTACATTGCAAGGTCTTTTAGCAACCAGCCCTTGTGTTTTTCTATTTCCATTATGCTTGCTGGCCTGAACCCAAGGGCTGCTCAAAGGTAAAGCTACAGTGATTGTGATTGCTATGAACAGGAGGCACACATGAAATTTGTGTTGAAATGTGCATTGCATTGGTAAGTTGTCATCTGCTGTTTCAGCTCACTGAAAAACTGGTTTTGGAAATGGGGGTCCTTCTGGTGTTTGGGACCTAAGAATCTTTGTCTCAAAATGTCCTTTAAAGCCTGGTTTCTAGGAATGGGCTGGCCCCCTATATGACAGGGAGAGAAAAGAACAGCAAAACAGCCCCAAAGCAGAAATATTGTGCCCTTGGGAACAGGTAGAACATAAACCATTTCTAACAGATGTTTACTATTGGTTTATTCCATGACATAAAAGTGCCGACAGTGGGAAAGAGAAGCCTGGAGTTCAGTCTTGGAAAGTCAGTCATGGTAAGAAAACTCAGTTGGGAATTCCAGCTACCTGCCTCAGCTTTCCCTAGTTGGTTTCTGCTGGATGTTTTGTGTGCCTGATTTGATGACGCTGTTAGTATTTGTTCTTTACTTGAAAGCCTCAGTTGCCTGGTGTTCTTTATGTTGGGAACTCTAGCTGGTTGCCTCAGGGGGGCTCCTCAGGTCAGTTTCCATGGATGTTTGTGTAAGGTCAGAGTTTGAGAGACGCAGCAGAGAGAAGAGACCAGAGACTCCGCTGGCAGCTAAAAGGAACCGGCTTTATTGAGAGAAGACCAGATGGGAATAGCTCCTCCACACCCATGAGTGGAGAAACGCTAGCCCCCTCACCCCATCTTGGGGCTGGGGCTCCGGGGAACCGGGCTGGCATGCGAGGCTCCAGATTGGGATGGAGGAGCTCCCTCTGAGAGAGTGCAAGAGGCAAGCTCCCCCAGGGAGCGAGCTCAGCCCAAGTCTGAGTCTCAAAGCTCCCCCAAAATCTAAAGCCTTAAAACCTCTCAGCCCCCTCCTGGCTTCTAGGGGAGTGGGATTGCCATGACATCTGATTGATGTTTAAGGCAAGCTTCTGGCCAGGAAGTAGCCCTTTTTTACAGCTGTTTGTGAATTCCTTGAGTCCAGAACTTTATCTGTTAAGGAAGCCCAGTGTCCTTTGTGAATTTGGGATCTGGAGTCCTATCTGAGCTATTTGCAAGGCTTAGATCTCTGAGAAGTTGTAAAAGTCGGTCTTTCCTCATGCATGCTTTGTAAGCTCTGGCTCCAGGTCTCCTTCCGTCTTCCTGAGCTTGAAACCTTTGGGGGTTTCATTCACACCTTACATTCCAGCCTTTGAGTCATGGGAATGGGGCGTTGTTTCTCTTCTAACTACTTCCTGCTGAGGTGGGTCGATGGTAGGGGAATAGGGAATGACACATGAGGCTGGAAGGGGCTCGAGTCCTCATCACGGTTAGGCGGCTGTGCATAGTTCCTGGTGGGAAGGTGAGCAGAAGGGCGAGAGCTGGTGGCAGTCCTCCCATGTAGGCTGGCAGAGGGACTGGTGCTGAGACACTTCCTCCTGCATGAGAGACTGTAGACCAGGTGAGGAGATAATCTTGACAGGCCTCCCCCCACTTTCTGCCACCTGGTGGGATAAGAGGACAGGATAAATCTTTAGAGGCTTAGCTGCTGGTAACTCTGTTTCAGACCTGAAAGGGCTAGTGAAATGGGAGATTTGACAGTTTGTAGGATCTGGTTCAGGTAGAGATCAAAGACAATTCTGCAAAAAATTTAAGGGGGTAGAGATGGGAGAAAGATTGGCCCATTGCGGAGGTCAGACAAATGAGGTGTATAAAGGTTAGCTTCATAGTCTTTGTTTCTGATTGAGACACATCCTGGCCTTATATCCAATCCTGAAGACCACGAAGAGCTGTCAAACTCAGAGTCACAGACACAGATGTGGTCATTAATAATGGTTATTTGCTTAAGATGTTCTGCATAAGATTAGATACTCCTCTTTCGAGACTCAGACCTTCAACCACTTACTAAGACTTTCTTATTTTCTTTCTATTCTGGAAATATGCAGCCCTCATAATTGTGCATAATTCCTTCTTTATAAAATATTTCCTTTCCTTTTATCCTCTTATTTTCTTAATACCATGTGACATAATAACATTAAAGCTGAGAGGGGTGATTGGATATTTAGGTGAGAGTCCAATGACTCCACTTAACAAACCTGTAAGTGGACACAGCTGAAGTTATGAAGATGGCAGTTTGGCTCAGAAGAGTGCTGTGTAGTACCATCTTACTAAAAGAACACACATAATGTTATGAATTGGATATTATTGGTGTATACATTACACTTTATAAACTTCCAGGTGAGCTTGTAGAAAACATACGAAATGTAGTTGAGAGAGAGAGGTATCTCCCAATGCTTTAGGCCTTAAGGGAATATATGAGTAATAATCATAATAATAATTTATTTGGATTAGGAAACCTATATAGAGGTGCCCAGGGCATGAAGGGATAAGGAAATGTTCTATTTCAGAGAAAACTATTTAGATCATAAAGAGAGGCAGTAATTGAGAACAGTGAAGGATGCATTTCAAAGTCTGACCAAAGGAGTGAGGGCTGTCAGGGGTATTTTAGAGAATGCAGGGAAGAGGTAGAGTAGCCCTGGGGGTGTGGGGAGGCCCATTGACTCCCACCATGGAGAGCTGCTAAGGGTGTATCTTACCCAAGTAGGAAGAGGAGGACAGACCATGTGATCCCCTACTACAAACAGGCCTTTTTGTCTACTGTGGCAGGGGCTCTGGGTTCCTCCATTGCTGTTGTGCAGGTTAATCCTCGGTGGCCAGGCAGATGAGTTCTGTCAGTGAAGAAGATCTGAAGGTGGGTTGGGGATCTGGGGGCCACATGACTGGCCTACCTCGATTCTGCAAAGAAGGGCAGTCATCCTCCAGGCATCCCCATTTTTCCCATTGTTGGCATGGCCCTGGCAGTGGCTTCTGAGTTGGGGCAGGCTTGTGCCCAGTGGCCTTCGTTGTCACCGTGGGCCTGGCAGCTGTTGCGGCATTGATGCTGAGTTGCTTGGAGGTCTTCTTGGGAGGAACCCTGAATGCTACCATCAGTAGTTGAGCTTTCTGTATTGGGTGGCACACTCAGTTTGTCTTCTACTGTTCCTCTGTGTTATGGAATATTTTAAAGGCCATTTTTCAGCAACTCTCCCTGGGAGGGTAAGGGGCTTTTGGGGCCTCGGTTAGTGGACAGGTTAGAAAGAAAGAGAGCATTTGTGCCTGGGCAGCAGGGGAGAGTGAAAATATAAAAGGAGGTGAGATAAGTAGATAGAGGCAGGAACAAAGAAGGGTCAGCTACAGGAGTTTGGGTGCTTGCGTGGGGATGGCATTGCCAATAAGAATTTTCACCTGCATGATATCCCAGAGTCGATCTCTAGTCTGACACCTGCCAGAGTAGAGGCATGTTAGAATTTAGGGCCCAGAGGGAACCGGCTGGAGCCGGGCAGCCAGAGACAGAAAGAGTACAGCTTGGAGTTCCAGGCCTGGGGCCTGGGCCCTAAATTGGGAGGGGGTTTGTGCAGTATCCCAAGAGAGACAAGCACTGGAGAGGCAGGGGGAAGAGGGGTGGCACGCAGCCGCCGTAGCAGGCTTATAGTCCGCAGCAAGTTTGGGTGTAGGCCCAAAGGGAGCCCTGGCCTGGGGACCTGGCGGCCAGAGACAGGCGGGAGTTTGAGAGTAGTGGAAATGGGTGGGTAGGATAAAGTGAGGGTGTTGGCCATAGGGGGGTACGAGGGAATCCTACAACAGGTAAGCGTCCCTACCTGCATAGAATCCAAAATGTCAGGGATCTCTGAACCTGGGGGTGCCTCCCAGGTTAGAGTTGGGCCCTGAGGCCCAGGGACCCCTGGCGTTCCTGAAAGACTTTGGAGATAAGAGATACCTAGGAACACCCCACAGCAGCAGGCATTCCTACCAGAGGGGGAGTTCAAAACGAGATGAGTTGACAGGGGTCCAGAAGACCGAGGAGGCCGACACCCAGAAATGGGTGGAGAAGATAGAGAGAGAGAAAGAGAGAATGCAGTGTGGGAGAGGGGGGCCCAGTTAACTATACAGGTCTCAGAGGCTGCAGCCAGAGGCCAGAGGGTGAGAGTGGGGGTGGGGTGATTGAGAGGAACCGGAGGGAGACGCGCAGAGTGGAGACAGGGCCGGAGCCTAGGTGGCTCTTGGGGCACACAGGCGAGTGCTTGAGTCAGTGTGCTTGGCTCTGGCATGAGGGCCACAGGATGCCAAGCCCGAGATGGGACCCACACAGGAGGAAATGGCACTGAGGGAGGGAAAAGCTAGGCAGATTCCTGGTTCAGACAGGTGAGCGTAGGTGCTGAGTTTGGGCGCTAGGCTCAGATGGAAGTGGCGCAGAGGGAGGGAAAGGGCAGTGGACCAGCTCCCAATGGAGGCCAGCAGAGGACTGACCTAGTACACAAGCACGATGGAGGACAGAGAGGCCAGGGTAACCAGACGAGTTCCTGGGCTGGTGAGCAGAGATTTGAGCTAGTGCGCACAAGGGGAGACAGAGGGACAGGCTATGCAGACCAGAGGAGGTCCCAGGCGGGCTGGTGAGCAGAGGCTGGAGTGAAGCGAAGGCCCTAGCTAGGGCGCTCCTCTCTGAAGACCTGGCAGGAGTCCTGTGGGCAATGAAAGAGGAGAGGCAGAGCCTGGGCAAGAGGTAGACAAGGGTGTTGAGTGGGTGTGTGAGCACCAGTGGCCACTCAGAAATGGGAGAATGAGAGGGAGAAAGCTGAGAGAGCAATAGAGGGGAGAGGGGCCTGGTACCTCCATGTCTCATGATGTAGGTGCTGGGCTGTGGGTGAGGAGCCCACAGCCAGACCAGCGGATCAGATCATACCATGTCCCGTCCTGCGTGAAAGGTGGTCCCCACATGGGCTGCTGCTCTCTTCCATCAGAGTCACGGCACCATTATGTAAGGTTAAGGGTGCGAGAGCTGCAGCAGACAGAAGGGACCAGAGACTCCTCTGGCAGCTAATAGGAACCAGCTTAAGAGAAGTTCAGATGGGAGTAGCTGCTCCACACCCACGAGTGGAGAAACGTTAGCCCCCTCACCCCCATCTTGGGGCTGGGGCTCCGGGAACCGGGCTGGCGTGCGAGGCTCCAGATCAGGATGGAAGAGCTCCCTCTGGGAGAGTGCGAGAGGCAAGCTCCCCTGGGGAGCAAGCTCAGCCCAATAGCCCAAGTCTGAGTCTCAAAGCCCCCCAAATCTGAAGCCTTAAAAAGTCTCAGCCCCCTCCTAGCTTCTAGGAGTGGGGGTTGCCATGACATCTGATTGATGTCTAAGGCAAGCTTCTGGCCAGGAAGTAGCCCTGTTTTACAGCTGTTTGTGAATTCCTTGACTCCAGAACTTTATCTGTTAAGGAAGCCCAGTGTCCTTTGTGAATTTGGGATCTGGAGTCTTATCTGAGCTATTTGCAAGGCTTAGATCTCTGAGAAGTTGTGAAAGGCGGTCTTTCCTCATGGATGCTTTGTAAACTCTGGCTCCAGGTCTCCTTCCATCTTCCTGAGCTTGAAACTGTTGGGGGTTTCATTCACACCTTACAGTTTGTAAGCCCCTGATTTGATGATGTCATATTTCTGTTGTTATTTGTTATTTTACTTCATCCAGGACCCTCTCTACTGGCAACTCACCTGGCTCCCTTAAAGATGTTTCCCCAAGTCAATTTCCAGTTTTTGCCAGATATTTCTGAGCACCAAATTTGGTGATGTTTTGCTCTTTCTTGCTGTTTAATTCCTTTACTTTAGCTTGCTATATACTTAATAAATTCACTTATTCACAACTAAATATATGAATATCATAGATCACTATTTGGACCATACAGACCACAGGCTCTCCCATGAGAGACCTCTCAACCACCCACTTCATGTGATGATACCATTCCACTGGAAACCTGACCTTCCATAGACAGGGAGATGTAGAGAATAGAAATTCTCATGTATCCCACCCTTATCACATACCTTTCATCCTCAGGACAATCAGAGATGCTCCTTTCTGGAGTCTACTCTGCCCTGCCAGGTAGATGTTAATGTTCACCTCTATGACTCTGAGCACAGTGGGCACATTTTTACCACCACATTTTGGGTTAGCCTGAGAACTAGGGGGCATAGCTTTCTCTTAGTTCGTTCTTGTGACCCTATAGGACATATTCCAGATCCTCTGAATGTTTGATGAGTGAAAACAAAAACAATAATGTGGAAGGTGAGGTAGCCCAGTAGATGTGGAATGGTCTGACCATGGAGTCATCATACCTGAGACCAGATTTCAGCTGTGTTACCCTTAACTGCACAGTCTTGAGTAGGTGTGTACTTAGTCCAAGTTCAGCTCTATCATGAGAAAAATGGGTACCATGATATCCCTATAGAGTTGATGGTAATGATAGATACAATATCCAGTATAGATCATTTGTAGTGCTTGGTTTCAATGGCTGGTCTGTGTGGGGAATGGGCTAGAGTGACTCTGTTTTAAGTTGGACTCCATCTTAAGGCTAGAGGCTAACTTCTCCATTTTGTCTACTTTAAACTGTTGCAAGCCTCTGGCCACAAGCGCTGAGGGAAAGGGGAACAAGCCCAGGCATGTTAGGAAAAGCAGGACCCTACAGTGAGCTTGACTGACAGCACCCATCAATGAGAAACCCTGGGCCTTGGCCTTTGTAACCAATCAGTTTGGAATGTGCTTGGTGTGCACGGGTTTCCCTGGCCAGCCAGAGTGTAGCACCACAATTCCCTTCCTCCCTTTGTCTAAAACCTATAAAAAGCCCCCACTACCTCTCCTCGTGGCCGCTCACCCTCCACCCACTGCATTGGTGTGGGAAGCCAGCCCGCGAGCTTCCACATATTGCTTGCTGCTTGCCTGGATAAAATGGCCACGGAGGAGATAGTGCACCTGGATGTGGTTATGGCTTGTTGTGAGAGTTGGCTTGCTGCCAAGTTTTATGGCGCAGTAAGAATTTATGGTTTCCTTTTCCTGGTTTTACTAACTTGCCCATTGTGCAAATGCCACGTATAATATGAGGGACGGTCTATGCTAAGGGTATATAGTCTATGGCCCGGAAAAGGAAAGGGGAAGAAGACAAAGAACATTTACTGTAAAGGACCTGAATAAACTGTCTCAAGAAGAATCCGGTGTCGTGTCTTCCTTGCTGGCCGAGGCAGATGCGACAAGTGGTGGCCCGTACGGGGACCTCCCCAGCTTCTTCCCTGGATTCAGAACTTGACGTAGTCAGGGAAATGCACTGGTAAGTTCCCAGGTGAAATGGGAATCCGCGGTAAAAAGCGGGATAATTGCTCCCTCTGTTGGTAAAGACAGAGAGCAAAGAGGTTCGTGGAGCGACGAACCAAAAGTAAAACAGTTAGAATAGTATATGGGCTTTTATCTGTTTCTTGCTCTGTGGACTTTTTTTAATCTTTTCCTTTGATATCTCCTTTTCGCTTGCCTTTGTGACAAGAACGCTGACAAGGCTTCCGCCAGTCTTAGGCAATATGGGAAATTCCAGTTCTCATCCAATTTTTTTGGCTCTAAATGAGCTGCTGCGTGCAAAGAATTTAAAACTTAAGAAAAGTACTTTAGAGAGGTTCTTGGAGGACTGTGATACCATTGCACCTTGGTTTGCAGTTTCCGGAAGCCTCACAATCCCTTCATGGGAAAAGTTAGGTAGGGACTTAGATTTTGCTGCTGATCAAGGCACCCTGAGAGGAGGGGTTATTAGTTATTAGGAAATTAATGCGGGGTTGTCTAGAAGATCAGAAGTGTAGTACTGCTCTAGAGCAGGGAAGGACAGCGTTAGAAATGCTTCAGGAAGAAAGATCACAGAGTAAACAAAGCCAGAAAGGTGAGGAGAGTGAGGAAGAGGGCGAGCAAGGCTTGTACCCTGACCTCTCGATTTTTGACCATGAGGAGGCCAGCGAATCTGAAGAGGAACTAGAGGCGTTGGTAAAGAAAACAAAGGCTGTAGAGAAACCCTGGACGATTTCAGATCCAGTATTGTCATCAGTCCCGCCCTCTTATGTAGAGGGGGCACAAGGGCGGGGCCGGTCTTTTTGCCCTGCCATTTGGAGGGAAGTTCAGACAGAGTTAAGGCTGGCCTATCCAGTATTTCAAGATCCGCAAGGAAATAGATATGAGGAACCTCTGGATTTTAAAGTTATAAAGTCTCTTGCTGAGTCAGTTAGAACTTATGGCATTGCAGCCTCCTTTACAGTAACACAACTTGAGGCTTTGCAGAGACACTGCCTGACCCCCAGCGATTGGGCAGGGCTGGCTCGCACATATCTGAGCCCGGGGCAGTACTTAGATTGAAAATCATTCTTAATTGAGTATGCTAATAAACAAGCTGCCGCTAATCAAGCCGCAGGGCAGCGCTCCAAACAACCTAAAAAGTAAAACTAAACCTCCCACTGGGCTGGAGGAGCCAGCTTTTGTGAAACCTAAAATACTCAAGAGTCTTTAAATCCCAAAGGAAAAAAAAAAAAAAAACAAAACAGCTAGATATCTAAGAGAGGAAAATTTTTTACCATTTGTTGCCTAAACAAAGCCTAAGGCTGAGCTAAAGGAAATTTATTTACAAAAAATGTAACATTTACAGAACGTGGTTAAATCTCTATCTTTAAAAATACTCATGGTCAAGGAGACTAAAGCCTTAAAACATCAAAGGCAGGTTTTCTTAATTTTCTCCACACCTTGCCCTAGGGCGCTTTCCTTAAAAGATTGTGAGCTCAATTCCCACCCACATCTCATTGGTTTAGTTACTGGTTACTGAACTCAGCAGCTTTTCTGTCCCCTGCAGACTCTGAGTTAAAGAAATACAGACATTTTTGTGTCTATGTGTAAATCATATTGATAACACTGAGAGGTTGACTCTGGAGCGGGACTGGCCATTTCGCTTCAGATTCAATCCTGTTTGCAAAGGGTGAGGCTGGCCACCTGACCCTGTGCAAAACAACCCCAAAGTAAGGGCATTATGCTGTTGAGAGTAACTGAGCAATAAACTAATTTTAACAGAGATGGTTATTCATTTTATCATGTAACATGTGTATAGCAAAACTAGCTCACGGAATTCTATATTTTCTCACACCAATAAAAGGTCACTAATACAATTTACAATTCTTAAATAGCTATAACCTAAATTACCTATTCCTTCTGCTATTCCTAAAAATACTTATAAAATTATCTTAGATTTAAAAGACAAAGTTTTTGTAAACAAAAGCCAATGTTGCGACAGTTTCAACCCGGCTCCCCATAAATAATTAAATTAAAAATAGTTTTAAAAATATTTAAAAATTGTACTTTTCCTTTAATTTAATATCTGATTCAACTTATGTGGTTAATACTGTAAGAGTGTTAAAAGTAGCTGGACCAATTAAAGCCACCAGTCCAGTTAGCCAGCTTTTTCAACAGTTACAAAATTTAATTTGTCAACAAGAAGCTTGCTTTTTTATTCAACATATTAGAGCTCATACAGGATTGCCAGGCCCTTTGAGTGCAGGAAATGAGGAAGTTGATCGGTGGACCAGAATGGAGTGTATATTTTTGAGTTCTACCTTAGCAAGAGCAAGAGATTTTCATAAAAATTTTCATGTAAATGCCAGAGCCTTGCAACAAAAATTTCACCTGTCTCGAGCAGATGCTCGACAGGTGGTGCTGGACTGTTCTCAATGTGTAACTCTTCACCATCCACCTAGTATTGGAGTTAACCCACGCGGGTTGCTCCCTTTAAAGGTTTGGCAAATGGATGTGACACATATTTCAGAGTTTGGAAAACAGAAATATGTTCATGTATCTGTGGATACTTGCTCAAAAATTATACATGCAACACCTTTGACAGGAGAAAAGGCAAACAATGTTATAACCCATTGCCTTGAGGCCTGGGCTGCATGGGGCAAGCCCCAGCAGATAAAAACTGACAATGGACCAGCCTATACGGCTCACAGTTTTACCTCTTTTTGCCACCAAATGGAGGTACAGCTTCTTCATGGATTACCATACAATCCTCAAGGACAGGGCATTGTTAAACGTGCTCATCGAACATTAAAAGAATGTCTTCAAAAACAAAAAGGGGGAGTAGGCTACGGCCGCACCCCAAGGGAAAGACTTTCCCTAGCCTTGCTTACTATAAATTTTTTGAATTTGGATGCTCAAGGCCGCTCAGCAGCGGATAGACATCAGGATCATCATAGCCCTGCAAAAGGGATGGCTAAGTGGAAGGATGTATTAATGGGCCTTTGGCATGGGCCTGATCCCGTGCTGACATGGGCACGAGGCTCTGTGTGTATTTTTCCACAGGATTATCAAGATCCCGGTGTGGGTGCCAGAAAGGTTGGTGCGGAGGTGCAATGGACAAGGACCAGATGACAGCCACATCGACCATGGTGACTCCCCCGCTGAAGCTATGCCTTCAAATCATGATGCTGATGTGCTTTCCACTTCTGATGCCAGTGATGGCCGAACAGCGATGGGGGATACTATCCGTCTTCCCGAAGCCAATGCCGATACGCCATGATGCCCAACTGTTTCCTCGCTTTTTTAGTACTAATAATAGCCTTAATGTACCCTATATGCCATTTGATAGTGATATTGCTAGTATTAATGAGAAAAGAAATTTTAGTTTGCCAGGATTGTTGTGTTTTTGGATGGTTGAAAATATTTTAGATGAGGTGGGGTGGTTTGCTTGTGGTGCATTTGCAAAATGAGGCACACCCAAAATTATAATTATATGTTGCTGGAACAAGCCCTTATAGCCCTTGAAGCAGGGGATTCTCCTCAAGTGTGGCTTACTCGCCTGAAATAAAGTAACCCCGTATGGAGACAGGATGCGAGACAAAGTACTGCAGGTGGGTTTCTTTACCATGGAGATCATAGCAGATTGCATATGGGTCTGTGCCTTTTCCCCATCTCTGACAAAGGCACTTGGGAGTAGGCCTATTGCACACGGGGCACAATACTCCTCGTGAGCTAAGCCTTAGAGCCCAACAAATTTTTCTATTACAGAGATCTGATCCCTGGTCTCTCCTGTCTATAAAATAAAAAAGGGGGAGATGTGGGAAGCCAGCCCGCGAGCTTCCACATATTGCTTGCTGCTTGCCTGGATAAAATGGCCACGGAGGAGATAGTGCACCTGGATGTGGTTATGGCTTGTTGTGAGAGTTGGCTTGCTGCCAAGTTTTATGGCGCAGTAAGAATTTATGGTTTCCTTTTCCTGGTTTTACTAACTTGCCCATTGTGCAAATGCCACATATAATATGAGGGAGGGTCTATGCTAAGGGTATATAGTCTATGGCCCGGAAAAGGAAAGGGGAAGAAGACAAAGAACATTTACTGAAAAGGACCTGAATAAACTGTCTCAAAAAGAATCCGGTGTCGTGTCTTCCTTGCTGGCCGAGGCAGACGCGACACATTGGTGCGTTCGGTTGTGGACCGAGCTCGAGCTTGTAATAAAGACCCTTTGTGCTTGCATCGGATTTGACCTCCCTGGTGGTCTTTTGAGAGAATTCTATAACCTGGGCACAGCAGTTTGCAGTAGGTATCTGTGTGTATTTATCTAGGATGAAAGGGATACACTGGGTAGATGTGAGGGTGGGTGGGTCAGTTGGACTGGAGAGGAAGGTCTGGACTCATCTTTATCTTTGAAGGTTTGATGAAAATCATCTTTTAGCCTTCAGTATTGAAATAGAATAAATCAAGGTCTTTGAAGATAGGAGATGTGTGTGAGAATGTACTATTCACCTTTTGCTTGTTTGGCTTTCCCTTTTGCCATTGAATTAATCTGTTCTGTTGCTGCTCTTTTGCTGATATTAGAACCAGCATTTCTAGCCTTCCATCATTACTGTGGGATGATTCTGGCAAGGCCAGGCAGGTTTCCAGCCTGCTGGCCTAGAACGAGCTAGAACCGATATTGAGCATGCGTGCACAGTGAACACTTCCTGGGATTGAACCTGGGGCAGCTCTCAATCTAGCAGCCATCCAGGACCAATGGGAGCGATGAACTTCGGATTGTCAGGTGTTCAGGACCTACTAGAATGAAGCATGTCACATGACTAGATAAAGACCTCCCCTAAGCCTGACAAAAGTATAAATCCTGTTCCTTTATAAAATTAAATGAGATCATGGCTCCACTGTCTCCCACAGTCTATGACGTTGACTCTGCCCCTCCTTACTCCCTCCCTTGAGGGATCCGGCCAACAATTGACTAAGGACCAGAGGCTCTCCAGGAACCTTCCAGGTTTTCAGCTCCATGTTGGAACTGCTGAGGCACCCAGCCCTGTAGACTGAACTACTGGGTTCTTGGCCTCTTCAGGGTGAGACAGCCACTGTGGGACTACTCCAACTCCTGGGGCACCTGGCCTTGATGACTGAGAACAGACTAGACTGCTGCTCAGTCCACAATCCCTGCAGCAGTCCCTCCCTTCTCACAGATACCCACAGGTACCTACTGAGACTCTCTAGCTGACAGACTTCCAGGTGCCAGGGCTTCTTACCTGGGGAAGTGAATCTACATCCTACAGGATACTCATTCTCATCCCGTTTCCTACCCCCTTTCTTGTCTCCTGCCTGGGACTAAGAAAGCCAGGCTACAGGCTTATGCTATTGCCCCGACCAGCGGGACAGCAACGAGAGCTTGAGACTCCTCAGGAACCTGGAATGAAACAGGGCAAGAGGTACAAGAAATGAAGGCAAGACAAAGGATTCTGATCCAAACGCCAAATTTTATTTTTTCTCCAGGTCTTTTATACACCTTGGTAAAGCAGGAAACAATAATCAGTTAAGAATGTCAGGGGGAAGCTACTTAAGCCATAAAAACGTCCCTAAGCAAAGGTCAGGTCACAGGGAACTTCCAAGGAATGTGCTCAAACAAACTTTCCAAGGAAGAGAGATTGCTAATCAGCTCCGGAAACTTTCCACATCAAGATCACAAGCCATGCTAGGTTTTAAGATAGTGATAAATCTCAACATGGGGTCTGGTTGGCCCCTGGCATGCTATGAAACCACCTTCATCCTCAGAAAGGTATAAAGAAGAGACTCCACTTCTGCCGTGGGAACCCTGATTTCTCCCCGCAGAGGCCCCACCATGCCGTCTCTGGTGCTAGGGCCTGAAGTCTCTTCAGAGTCTCCACTATGCTGTTATCGATTTGTCTGTCTATGGTGATAATAGCTCTTCTAATACACTCCTTGTTCCCAACAATCTGTCAGTGTCGCTCTTGAACTGTATTCAAGGGCTTTCATTGGATCCTCTCTAAGGGACAGAGCCAGAGAGACTGGAAAGAGGGAGGAAGACACACAGAGGGAACATACTCCTGTATCTGGTCTTGGTTTCCATTTTTGTGCATTTGTTCACCATCTGCCCTATTTCCCACACTCCCTTTGTGTCTATGTCCATCAGCAGCCCTTAGTTCTGGGGAAGCTGGAGGCAGGCCCAGTAAAACTTGAACAGGCCGGTGCTGAAAGCTATGACCTCAAAGCCCTGTGTTTGGTAGGTGTGTGGGAACAGCATGGCTTATTACATGCTCATGATATGCCAGGGCTCTTCATAAACACCCCTTGTTCAGTGTCTCTGAAGCTGTATTGGGCATTTGTGTTAGTTAACTTCCCTTTTGTGTAGTGGGTGTGAAAAGTTCCAGAACTTCTAGTTACAGAGTGCTTCTCTTCCCCATCTATGCATGTGAAGGTCAGCTCCCCTTACAGTTGGCAGGCTGCATGTCTGTCTCTGGCCACTTGTAAATAGAGACAGGGGAAAACCCACACACATCCGTCTACCCATTTGCTGTGATCCTGGAGGAGGCTTTGTTGTAAGGACAGAGATAGAAACTAAAGCAGCCTGGACCCCTGAGCCCCAGAACAGAGGAAAGTTGCCTTGAAGAGGACCTAATTCATCTCAAAGTCATTGTTGTATTAAGCCCCTGAAATGTGGGAGTTGTTTGTTGCTGGAAGACAGCCCATTTCCTTATCATATACAAATCAATGATGGCGCACTATAGGTTCTTTCCCACCCTGTCCATTTTCTGTAGTGGTTTGAGTGTCAAATGATCCCAGTAGGCTCAAGTGTTTGAACGCTTGGTGCCCAACTGGTGGTGCTATCTGGGAAGGTTGTGGAGCCTGTAGGAGGTGGCGCTTTACTGGAGGTAGTAGTCATTGGGGATAGGCCTTGTATCCGCTCTGCTTCCTGACTATAGATATGACCAATTGGCCTGTGGCTTCTGTTGCCATGTTCTCCCCACCATGACTGAATTCTCTCTAACTACAAGCCAACATAAACCCTTCCTTCCTTAAGATTTTTGTCTGGGTGTTTTATCACAGCAATAAGAAAAGTAACTAATACATTGGCTTAGACACCTCTGGTATGTAGGTTTCTTAGGAATTATCTTTCTGGCCCAGAACCTCACCTTTTACATTTTCTCCCTGTTTTGGAATCTTGTTAAAACTCACAGATACAAGGAACAGAAACCTATCTGAGCTCAATCTAACACTGTGAAACCCAAGGTAAAAGTTGGGATTCATTGCCTCTCAAAACCAAACTCTACAGTGACATTTATTTGTGGTCTGTGAGAGTCTGAATCTGAGTGGTTTTCAGGTTCCTTCTTCTTTGCCTTTGTTCATCTGGGTCACTGGGTTCATTCTCCTCACTCAGCATTTCCACCTGCTGGTAAGTGTGGCCACTGTCAGCAAATGAATTCTGTGTTCTCAGCCTCAAGTCGTTTCCTTTCCCAAAACAGATGTGAGATATAATGGAGGAGAACTCAGACTGTTCTGACATTTAATGACTGGGGTGCTTTATGAATACAATTTCTCTTACCAGTAAGAGGATGTAACTTTTATAAATTATTTACTTTTTGAATTGCTGTGACCAAATTCCTGATAAGAAGCAACTTAATAGAGGAAGTGTTGATTTTGGCTCATAGTTTGAGGGGATACAGCTTACTGTGCAGGGGAAGTCATGTCAGCAGGAGTGTGAGGCAGCTGGTCACATTACATCCACAGTCAGAAAAGTAGATAATAGACAGGAAGTGCGGCCAGGCTGTAAAACGACAAGGCCAGTCCCAGTGACTCACTTCCTCCAGCAAGTCTCCACTTCATAAAGGTTCCACAACCTCCAAAAGCAATGTTACTAGCTGGGACCAAGTGTTCAAGTGCATGAGCCTATAAGGGATGTTTCATATTTAAAGCACATTCTAAAAATCAGATATTTCCAAAGATAACAGTCATGGCACAGGACTGACAGCCCTACTTTGGTTTCAACGTGAATTTCATCTTCACTGATGAAATTTCATCTGATTCCAGCTCCTCTTCTCCTCAGTGTGTCTGGACTTGGCATGGAGATGATAATGGTTTTAGTTGGGGATTGGCATGAGGTTGACCACCATTGTGCCATGAACAGAGCAAGATGTTGTGGAGATGTCTCACAATCAAGCAGGGCATGCTTTCCTGTGGAGTACGAGGAACTACCCAACAAGCCTACATCATACATATTGGAGAGCGCCTGCCAGTCCACAAAGCTGTGATGAGACCCAGATATCATCATGCTCAGCCCAAACCTATCTGCTGTGTGGAAAAGTGTGCAAACTTTACTCATGACAGAGAAAGAACACCGGTTCTTTGTGAACAGAATAAGGTTTTTGGATGGAACACTATTGATGATGTCTTAGAGAAATATGTTCCAATTATGAATTGCTTTGAAAACTCACCATTTTTTAGTATGTTCTGCAGTGTGATATAGGTAATTATTTGTCCTGGGCCATCATACAATTCTGAGAGACACTATCTTCATTCTCTCTTATAAAAAGAGACCCTTCTTTGCCCCAGCAACAAGCACAAGGCTGACTGTGTAGGGTGGTGACCTCTAAACAGGGTTTGTCTGAGTCTCAGTTTCCTTTTGGGGAAATGGAATTGGGCATTGTGTCCAGGCACCCAGAAAGGATATAATGGTTTGTGTTCCTCTGAATAATTGTGTGTGTGTGTGTGTGTGTGTGTTTCTGTGTATATGTGCATAGAATAAAATAAAATATTTTTTAAAAGGTTGGGGGAATATCTCACAGGTCTGCAGAACTGAGGTCTCAGTGTCTTGGTTAATGCGTTCATGTTGAACACATGTTTGGAGAATTCATGAGTAGGTTTGATTGTAAGGAAACCTCTTTACGTATAGGTGTATGGAAATCTTCTAAATTTGCTGCATCCAAGGCAAAAGGCTGCGTAGGTAAAGTCAACAGGTTCCAGCTTGTAGCTATGCAATTACCACATTCCAGATGAATGAACTGTAACTCACTCATCTCTCTGATGGGTGTCAACTGCTCAGCCCTGGGAAGGAGTCTGGGACACGCCAACCATCCCCAGTGGACAGTCTTTTTGACGCTGTTGTTGCTCACTAACTCCCACTTCCTGTTCTACCCTCTTTGTCCCATTTTTCCCTAGGACATCAGCTAATTTGTGGAGGGATTTTTGTAGAAGCTAAAAGGGAAAGATGATGGGCAGGTGAGCCAGAGCAGGGTTACGGTAGAGCTGAGCTGCCCACAAGAGCTCTTGTATTTAAATTCAGCTGTTCAAGAAGCAGGCTGGAGTTGGGTCTGATGCTGCAGTGTCAGGAAATGAATCTCATGAGTGAGATTCATGCATTTCTTGGGTGCTCCAGAGCTTCCCTCCGCACAGTCATGAGCCTGGAGTAAGGGGAGGTGTTTCTTGTCCCACCTCTCCTATGATGGCCAGACTTGACTTTCTTTCAGACTGGGTCTGGCTTCCCTGGAAGATAGCTTTTCAGACATAGCTGAGGAAGTTGGAGTTCACTAACTGCTGTGCTTCCGCTTAAATATCTTTTTAGTTTTAATTGTGTGTCTGTGTGTGGGTTTGCGCACATGAGTGCAATGCCTACTGAGACCTGAGGAAGGCATTGGGTACAGGCAATTGTGAGATGCCCGAGGTGGGTGTTGGGAATTGAACCAGGGTCCTCTGCAAGAGCAGCAAGCACTCTTAACTGCTGAATCATCTCTCCAGACTCTAGCCCCTTCATCTCTTGAATGTGGTACCCTTCAGACTCTCATAGAAACACAGATGTTCTGATGTCTCCAGGAGGGATCTCCTGGGGCTCATCTCTGGCATAGAAATTAGTTTGGTTACAAAGCAGTGTAGTGACCACTAGTAGGTAAGCAGTTATTCACTATCTAAGGTTAAAAGGTCAAGGCCAAGGTCTCAAATGGAAAGCTCTCAAGCAGTTCCACATCCCCAAAGGGGCTTTTACTATACTGGCACTTATCTCTTCCCATGAGGCCCCAGAAAAGCTGGAAGAAGTCAGACGCCTCAGACCAGACACATAAGGCGGAACCAGTGCTGAGTCTTCAGGGTCCTTTCTTTCTCCTTTGCCTCAAACCTCTGGACTCATTTTTGGGAACCTTCCTCCCATCTTCTCTGAGTAGCTTTCCCCCACCTCCTAATTGGGGCTTCCACTTCCCTCTTTGAGTCTTACGAGTATTTAACAGGGCACTTTCACATGGCTAGGGTTACCTGGTGTGCTGGATAGCTTTAGTGGCAACTTGACACACCTGGGTAGAGGGAGCCTCAATTGGGCAACTGCCTCCATTGGACTGGCCTGTGGTCATGTCTGTGGGGCATTTTCTTGATTGTTGAATGATGTGGGAGGGCCCATTCCACCATGGGTGCTGCTTCCCCTGGGCAGGTGGTCCAATATTATATAAGTAAAGCAGGCTGAGCATGGGCCAGGGGATTAAGCTAGTAAACAGTGCTCCTCCATGGCCGGTAATTCATCTCCTGCCTCCTGGTTCTTGCCCCAAGTTTCTTCCTTGGGCTCCCTCAGTGATGAACTGTGACCTAGAAAACGTAAGCCAAATAAACCCTTTCCTCCCCAGTTTGGTATTGGTCAGAGTGTTTTGTCACAGCAATAGAGAAGTAAACTAGAATGCCTGGTTACTTGTCTTGGGTTGCCTGTGACCTATATGCTCCTTTATTTTACTTATTTAAAAACATTTACTAGTTGGGCTTTGGTGGTGCACATCTACAATTCCAGCACCCAGGAGGCTAAAGCGGGAGAGTCCTGCATTGCAGGTCAGTCTGGGTTACATAATGGTTTGTAGTTCAGCCTGGACTAAATAGTAAGATTCTGTCCCAATCAAGCAATCAACCAACCAACCAATCAATCACTCAATCACATATCTTTACTCTTCAAAGGGCTTAGCAGCTAATAAATCTCTTAATCTTTGCAGGAACCTTATGAAGTGGACATTAGTGAAACAACTTTTCGGATAAAATCCTGAATTACGAGCAGGTTGTGTAATTTCCTGGAGCCTCAGAAGTCATAGACGTACGAACTGGTGCTCGCCCTTCAGCTTCGGAGCATCGGCTGCAGCTTGGTGAGGATAGCCTTCCTGTTCCATCCATTCTGAGTTTCTAGTTTCTACCACCAGGCCTGGCACAAAGCAAAACTTTAACAGATGCTTTTGAAAGAAATAATATAGGGTGTATTTATTAGGGAGGGAAAGGAAAGAATGATTATATTTGGAGTCAGTACCCACATTTTCTGTTTAATGAAAGCTGTGCTGTATTAATTTATCATGTTATTTGTCTCTAAACTCATTTTCCTAAGAAAAAGATGTATGTACATCTATGAAAAATCTTTTGTAGTTTACTGTTATATATTTTCCTAGTGTTTGAGTACTCTTATATGTGCACTCAAAAAAATGGGGCAGCTGTTAAGAGCACTTGATGTTTTTGCAGAGAACTGGAGTTAGGTTACTAGAACCCAGACTGGGTGGCTCAAAACCACCTGCAGCTCCAACTCCAAGAGACCTGATGCCCTCTTCTGGCCTCCAAGGACATACACACATGCACACATACAATGAAAAATATTAAAAAAATAAAATACTTTTTTTAAAAAGTGGGAGTTGAAACAGTTTTCCCATATATTCTTTTTAATTTTTTTCTGTTTGTTTACTTGAGAGCTTCTTATGTTAGCCTAGGCTGGCCTTAATCTTACCATGTAGCTTGGCTTTGAATTCCTGATCAATCTGCTTCTACCTCCCGTGAGTTGGAATCCCAGGCAAGAGCCACTCTGCTTGACTTCTCTAGACCCTTAAACAATGAGGTCCCTCCTGCCACTTTCCTGTCTCCACCCTCTGCACTCTTTGATCCTTCTATAGCTTTTCTTTCCACCATTTATTTTGTGTCCTAACAAACTGCTTTAACTCATGATTGAATGGAAAACCCAATATGTCAGTTGCAGGCCTGAACTATTCTCAAAGAAACCGAGTCAAGACAGATTGGAAAAGCCATGGCTCATTGTTCTCTGGACCTGTACCTGGGAACCAGGTTGGCTCTAGGTTGTGGATTCTGCAGGAGAAATCTAGGGCCCTTCAACCACCTTCAAACAAGGCAGTGGCAGAGACCTGGCTGGTTTGACAGATTCACACAGTGGGTAATGGGAGGAGAGGTAGCCAGTGAATTCCCAAGTGTTCCAAGGACTCCTTGAGGCTGGTATGCACCCTCCTAGCTTGTCTGCATACTGGATAAATCTGGATCTTATTGGAAGTCTGTGCATCCAAACCCCCAACTTTCAGAGAAAGAGCCACACAAACAAGTGTGTTCAACCCATGGTTAAGGAAAGCTATGAATGCAGCCAATTGTGAGATGTTCTTTTGGTAACTCATTTATGTGGCTCTTTAGTGTGAACTTTGTTGATGACAAGGTTGTGTTGTGATGTCAAAAGACTGGACATGCTGAGAGTGTGACACTACCAGAGATGGCTGTACTCTCCCACTTTGAATGCCCTGTGTATGTCACTAAATGATAGATAGCACTGGCTCTCCCAGGTGGCTGTTAGCCATGTTGGAGCTGTACAGTTCCCCAAAGGATGCATAATTTTCTTCTTTTACTAGTTTGCATTTCATTATATGTAGTATTTTTTGTGAGTATAAATTTATTTTTTACTATAATTTAATCAGAAAAGATTATGATTCTTTAAACAATTTTAAAATTCTATTTTATTTACTTGTGTGTGTATACATGTATGTGTATGCCATGGCACATGTGTGAAGGTCAGAGAACAACCTGTGGAAGTCATTTCTCTCCTTCTACTTCAGCATTTAATTCAGGTTGTCAGACTCAGTGGCAGGTGCATCACCCACCGAGTTAGCTTACAGTCTTAAAAGCCATTATTTGTGATATACATATGTCTACACATGTATGTGCAGGTCACACACTGAATGTGCATACAGGAGCCAAATAGGACACTGGGTGGGTCTATCACTCCCACCTTATTCCCTTGAGACAGGATCTCTCACTGAGCCTGGAGTGAGGCTGGTGACCAGCAAGCTTCAGGATCCTCCTGTCTCTACTCCACCCAGCTCTGACATTACAGGCAGTCCTATCTGCCTTTTTCTAAGGGTGCAGGGATTCGAATTCAGGTCCTTATGCTCTTGTAGCAAGTGTTCTTAACCACTGAGCCACCTCTGCAGTCTCCCATAATTCTCAATAACGGGCAATAAGTTAGGATTTGAGAACACATTTCCATTAGCTCTACTGCATGATGTCCCCTCATGAACAGCTCTAGGTAGACATCAAGTTTTCAGCCCCCATTCCCTGCACTAAAAACAGCAAGTTGTGTGACAAGCACTGGGCTGATTGTCCTGTCTCTGTCTCCCATCTGGTCAAGAGACATAGACATTTTAAACAGATTTTCAGCAAAGCTAAGCAAACACCCAAAAGAGAGATTTGAGTGGACTACCCCAAAATGGATTAACAGTCCAGTAGGTTATGTATGGGTTATAAAGAAGTTTCTATGAATATTTATGAGGTTTTGGCTATCCCTTTAGGGTATTTCTTACTCTGATCCTTCGGAAAAACCCACAACTGACTGGAAGAGCCAAAATTACAATGCAAGTGATATTACAGTGATGCCAGGTCTTTTGGGAGGTAACCCTTTGTTAGTGAACTGGTGCCTTAGTTTCTATAGCGGGGACAACCTAGCTGAAGCTTCAAGGATGTTTAAGCACAAAGAACATTCTGATCTTAGAAAACACAGCTACCAGATGCAGTTGCTGCTTTTCTCAGCTACCTCATTTCTAACTACTTGCTTACCTTGTGTCACAATATCATTTAGAGCTTAATTGATTTAGTTTTTACTTGTATTACTTAAAATTTTTTATTACATTTATTTATTCATTTTGGGAGGATGACACATGACATGGTACATGTGTGGAGGTCAGAGGCCAACTTGCAGGATACAATTCATGGGCTCTACGGATCGAACTCAGGTCATTAGGCTTGGCAGCAAGTGCTTTCACCTACTAAGTCAAGTCACTGGCCCTAGAACTTATTTTTAGGAGTTATAATTTTTTTTTATGTGTCCATGTGTGCAGCTATGTGAGTTTATGCATACCACTTGTGTACAGGAGCCTGGGGAGGGGAGAAGAGGATATCAGATCCCTGGAGCTAGAGTTACAGGCAGTTGTGAGTAGTCATGTGAGTGTTATGAACCAAACTCAAGTCTTCTGCAAGAGCAATAAGCACTCTTAACTGCTAAGCCATCTCTCCAGCCCCTAAAACTTACTTTACATTGTAAGCATCAGGCATTAAAAAATACAGTGGCTATCCTAATGAAGCATTTGGTTTTCTCATCTCATTGTAAGTCTGGATATAGTCAGTGCAGGGCTGGAAGGAAAACACCTAATGTCAGAGAACTTGACTTCTGTCTTTCTGTTAGAGCTTTATCCCCTTCAGTACATGCCTGTCTCATGGCCTTAAGATAGCTAGCTGCCAAACCCTAGCCATCCCGTTGGCATTTCTAGTGTTGGCACAAAAGCAAAACTCTCACCTCAAAGGGAGTAAGAATTTATTCTGGAGTTAAATATGAGTGACCATGGCCCAGGAACACAGATTCAAGTTACCCCAAATTTCATGTTCCAATGTGGTAACAGTTTCATGAAATTTTTAAGGTAACAGAATAAAGAAAGCCATAAATCTGGGCCTGAAAAGATGGCTCAGCGGTTAAGAGCACTTCTTATAGAAGACCAGGGTTCAATTCCCAGAACCCACATGCTGGCTAACCGCTGTCCATAACCCCAGTTCCAGAGGAATACAGTGCCCTCTTCTGACCTTTGTGGGCATTGCACAACACAGGTGCACTTACCTACATGGAGGCAATATACTCACACATATAAAATAAAATAATAAATAAAATATAAAAAAGAAAGCCATAAATAAGGACATTTTTCAAATACATGAGTGGAGATATCAGAGAGGTGGGCTATAACAAAGTAGAGAGAATTCTGCCATAGAGTGTTGATGCTGTCTGACAGGCTTCTTAACTCTTAGGTTAGTGGAAGCTGGTGGTCTGCTAGGTTAATACATTCTAAAGGTCTATCTGTCTATCTATTTATCTGCCTGTCTATTAATGTATTAATCTGTTAGTCACAGGATGTTAGGTCAGACACAGAGCGGGACAAGGAGAGGTTATTTAGAGGGCTAAAGATGGCTCAAGATAAATGGCAATCAGACTCTGGATCTACAACATTCCAAACTCTTGCTGATGGTTCAATTTGAAGGTGAAAGTTTTTTTTTTCTGTGAACTTTCCTTCACACTGGCAAGAAGGGGATGGAACCTGCCATCTCCACTAGTAAGTTACTCTTGCTTCTTGCACCACAAATCACATGTAATGAAGTCTAAGAAAATGAGTTATGCCGTGGGAAGAGAATTCTTGTGTCTACAGGTTTGTGTGAGCTGCCACACACCTTTGGGCTTTAGTGTTTTAGCTTCTATCATCACCCTGGTAACTCTGAGGATGGAGTAGAGCTGGTACAAGCCCAGGTAGGATCAGTAGCTGCTGCATGTGTGGACCAAAGGACGACTGAAGAACCAGAGGCCAAATCCTAGCAGCAGGTTGACAGGAGAAGCTGGAAACAGTATTTCTGGGTCCCACATGACTGACTTTTAGACTCCTGCATCATTTGAGAGTCGGCTGCTCATTCAGCATCAGAGTGAATGACTTGAGGACATGGAAACTGGGCCTGAAAGAGCTCTAGAAAGAAGGGCAATTGACGGCTGGGGAAGCAGCAGTCAGGTTTCTCCCGCTTCCTAGCAGAGAGGGCTGATGGAGAGAGTCCCCTTATTTATATTGCTAGTGGTTTGAAAAGTCAAACTTCCTCCTATTAGAGGTTCTTTCTAGAACCATAAGGCCTCCAGATGTCTGGAAAGACATTCACCATCCTAAGTGTCTGGCTGGCATGATGACTGTCAAGAGGACCCTTCATCCTTTCTATCCCACAAATAAGTGTGGGACAGGGTAGATCATTCTGGAATCTATTGAGCCATCACCTAAATTTACTACAGCCATAGATTGGGATTGGAAGAAATTCCTCTATATTGTAAAGACACAATTTTGAGGAAAACAAACTAGACCAGGCAGTGGAGATGACTCAGTGTTAAAGTACTTGTGGCACAAGGACCTGAGTTCAGATCCCCTGAACCCACATAAAACTGGATGCACTCATCGGCCAGCTAGTCTGGAGTTCACAGCAGTAAACATCAAGAGACCTGCCTCAAACAAGATGGACCAACACACAAGGTTGTCTTCCGACCTTTACATGTGTCTGATAGCACGCATAGGTCTGCACACTCACACACACACATAAACATACACGTCTCTCCCTCTCACTTATACACACATATATCGTCCATACACAAATATACAGCTTTCTCACGTACCATATATACAGAAATACACATACACACACAAATGAGTAAACTGGGCCCTTGGGGATAATGATGGAACAGTGAACCTTGAGGTGGTGCTTGCATTGTAAGTACCATATGTCAAACAGGATATAATAAAATAATGGTGGCTGGAGAGATGGCTTGGTGGTTAAGAGCAATGACAGCTCTTGCAGAGGATCTGGGTTTGATTCTTAGCACCCACATGGCAGCTAATAACCCATCTGTAAATCCAGTTCCAGGGAAATCCAAAGCCCTCTTCTGACATTGTGGGCATTGCATCACAAACATGCAGGCAATACACTCATACACGTAAAATAAAAATAATAAACAAACTATTAAAAAAATGACAGTCCAAAAAAATTACATTCCATATTCAGGACCCACACTATCCAGAACCTTACCTCCATTAGCAAAATTAATCCCTAACAAACTAGTCCCTAGTTCTGCATCCTTCTCACCATAATTTGGAAATCTCATAATGTATCAATGGTGGTTTTGGTGCAAACAGGAACAGACAGGGCTGGGAGAAGATAGCTCGGGACTTTCATACCTTCTATAGGAAGCTGTCCTTTCAATTTAGCTATGATTATGATTCTCCAGTAGATGGCACCAGAGAACTGAGAATAGTTCCAGGGGGCCTAGTAGGCTGATGACCCTGACCACCAATGCTGGATTATTTCTTGTTAGAGGGCAGAATCATAGGGTAGGCACCCAGGTTTAAGTATTTTTCACCCACTCAGGGACCTGTAAGGTGGTTCAGGGCTGGCCCAGACTCTCAACTCTATCTAAATGGACATGACTTGAGATGTGGGAAGTGTTTGGAAGAAAGTTCACCATTTAAAGGAGAGAGTGACTTCTGAAAATGAAAAGGTGAATTGCTGAGTGACTGGGAAGAAAGAAACAAATCTCCATAGTTAGATCTAGATGGCTCTCAAAGGCTCACATGTTGAAGGCTGGGTACTGAGCTGGGAGCTATTAGGGGGTGATAAAAACTTCAAGAGGTAGGTCCCACTGTTGGCTTTTCAGGTTGTGCCCTAAGGAGACTGTGGGTCTCTAGTTTCTTAATGGTGGTGGTGGGGTACATTTAGATAGGTGATAGCAGGTGTGTGGGGTAGATTAGAACATGTGGAGAAAGAGCTCCTCTGACAAGAAAAGGGTGGGCAGAGTGCTCTAGAGGGAGAAGCTGTAGGAAGGTCCAGGCAGGAGCAGAGCAGTCAGGCAGCAGCAGAATAGATGTCTTGCATCATAAGGTGTTTCCTTACATAGCGGTGTTGACTGTCAGAGCCGAGACTGAAACTTTTCCAGTAAAACCAGACAGATAAAGGCTCCCCAGGACTGTCAGTGCAACTTTGTTCAGGGACTCTCCCGGGGGACCCTTTGGCTCCCTGAAGCAGTCTGGCAGGCCAGGCTGGCTAGCAGATGGAGCATAAAGGCAGCTATGTGGGGCCAGACATTCCTCTGGACATTAAATGAGGCCACTGTGGCCCAGGGGAGCCGTTGTCATTCTTTCCCTGACCATCCCAGATGCCAGCCAGACAAGATGGCCAGATGGGCATCTGCTTCCATGCATGTATTCTAAGTGTTTAACTAAGATCCAGGTTCCAGCTGACAGAGACATCCCCCTCACCCTGCCCCGTTAACTTCTCAGCCTACTGTGAGTGCAATCGCTCTCATTTCTTGTCTCCTGGGAAATAAAAGAGACACTGAGTTCTGTTCAGAGCTTTGCTGGAGCAAGGAACTGCCCAGATGAGGGGGCTCTGTGGGCAAGTGCCACAGGGGAAGTGATGAGTCACCCTTTCTTCATCTGTGTACATATCCCGACCAGTCACACACTGAGTTCCACACATGCCTCATTTCCTGACCTACCTCTGCGTCTCCAGGGCCACCCAAGCCCTGGAATTTGGTTTTGGCACAAGTTGAGGAAAGCTGTCCCCTCTCCCTTACTGTTAGTTTTCACATCCTCGGTGGGCCTGGGTTACTCATCAGATCTGGTATCTCATCTGTGGGATGAACTGGGAAAGAAATGGAATCCTGGGAAGAAAAAGGTGGCCTGTCATAGCGGGCCTCTGCCTGGCACATTGGGTCTTGGAGTTGACTCACAATCCCAGACCTACGAGTGTAGGTCCCTGATGTTGAGTGTCTTGTGCCTCTAAGGGTCCAGGCAGCTTCACCACTGGAGCCTCCCCTTATGTAACACTGGCCTCTCTTGGGTCTGGCTCCTTAAAATAATTTGGAATTTGCAGGTGTGTTGATCAGCCAATGGGTTCCCTGGATTTCGGTGGGGTCATCTAAGCCCACTGACTGTATGAGGCATGGCCAACTGGGCAATATTAAACATGGTATTTTGTTTTGGTTCGGTTTTGCAATGTGGGGATCCAATGCAAGATGTTGTATATGTGCTAGGGCTAGAGATGACTCTACTGAAATCCAGCTCTAGCTCTTTAAAAATTTTAAGTTTATTTTGAGATAGGATCTCCCAAAGTTTCCAAGGCTGGCCTTGAACTCATCATGTATTCAGCACAGGCTTGTCTTGTGATCATCCTGCCTCAGCTTTCCTGGGAGCTTGGATTGTAGGCCTCTACCATCACACTCCTTGTTGAACATACCTTTTTGTTGTTGTTTTATATCTCAGGTTTTGCTGACTTTAGGGTGTTTTTGTTTTGTTTTGTTTTCTTTTATAAATCTTTTTGAGACAGGGTCTTCCTGTTGCCCCAGCTGGCCTGGAACTTGCTTTGTAGACCAGACTGGACTCAATCTCAAAGAATCTACCTTTCAAGTGCTGGAATTAAATGGGTATACCACCTCACCCGGCTCGTTTTGCTGATTCTTGATAGATAACCCCCAACCCTCAAACTCTGCTTTTGTGTGTGTATGTGTGTACATGTGTATAGGTGTAGATGTGGAGGCCAGAGGGTTGAGCTCAAGAGGCTTCCTTAATCTCTATCTACCTTAGCGTTTGGAGACAGAGTTTCTCACTGAACCTGGGACTCACTGATTGGCTAGACTGGCTGGCCAACGAACCCCAAGGATCTTTGTGTCTCTGCATTCCCAGTGCTGGGATTATAAACATGTGCCACCTTGCCTGGCTTTCTCACATGGGTGCTGGGGATCTGCAGCCATCCTCCTGCTTATACAACAAGCACTTTAGAACTCAAGTGTGCCCTTCCTATTTGAGCTCAGGACCTCTGTACTGTGTTCTGTCAGACTCATAGGATCAATAGGCACACAGAGTCAGGTGATGGACAATGAGGCCCACAGAGCCTACAACAGAGTAGCCATCATTGTTATTGTGTTATCAGCCAATTGTAGCCCGGTCTCCCTTCCTCACCTTCTCCCTTCCCAAAATAAAAGCTCGTGCCTGTGCTTTCTCATAGCTTTCTGTGTCTCCTGACAAATCCTATGGCTTTGCTGGGTGGTATGGGTTGACATGTGCTTCTGGAATATAGAAACTTCTTGGGGTGGGGATGTGGCTCTGTTGGTAAAGTGCTTGCCTAATAGACACAAAACCCAGGGTTCTATCTTCAGCACTTCATAAACCCCAACACTGGGAGGCTAGGGGGTGGGGGCAGGAGGATCAGGTGTTCAAGTCATCCTTAGCTACAGCAAGAATCTGAAAGCAGCCTGGACTACAAAAGACTCTGTCTCAAAAAAACAAAACAAAGAACCACCCCAAATTTCTTTCTTCATGTTAGACACTTCCACCTTTGCATATCGTTCACATCCGATTAAAACAGCTCCTTTAAAAGCATTTTATTTTATGGATATGAGTGCGTTGCCTGAATGTGTGTAAGTGTGCTTGTGCCGAGCAACACCCACGGAGGTCAGCATAGGGAGTCGGAGTCCCTGGAACTGGAGTTTCAGATGGGTGTTAGCTGTCATGTGGGCACTGGGATTGGAATCTGGATCCTCTAAAAGAGCAGTCAGTACCCTTAACTGTTGAATCATCTCTCTCCAGCCTCTAAAACAACTCTTGATTAAAAGCATTCAATTGACTTGTGTTCCTGCGCTGCACCGATAGGGTGCTCCACGTGGATATGCAACCTCTCCTTCCTGACCTCTAGGTGGGAGGCCCCACACCTCCTTCAAGGCATATTTTTTGATCCTTTCATCCAACCAAGGGTCAAGAGCCTAAGGATGAAGATGTCACACATCACTCCGGACCCACTGGGATGTGTTTTCCTGAACAGGTGCTTTTACTTCTGAGGGAGGATTTGAGAAGGGAGGATTTGAAGAGAGCATCTCTCTTGCTGGGTGGTAAATTTTGATGCTTTTCCAAAAATCTGTCACCATTCATATTTCCATGGAGCTCTTTCTCTGAAAGCCCCCTGGGGCCTCTTGTTCTTGGAGTCTAATCCCCCACATGCAGGTGGAGGGCCCAGGGGCCTGAGTGGGGTTGCAGAAGCTCCCAGGTGCAGCCACCAAGGATGCCCACTGACTGGAGAAGGCAGTCTGGTCTGCCCAGTGACCGGGCACTAGGCTGTCTGACCTGAGATTATGCCTGTGATGTGGTTCACAGTCAGTCTCCTTCCTGCTGGTCAGGCGTCCCAGGAGAGACAGAAAGAAGTGCTTGTCAAATAGCTTCTGGGCCGTTGCTTCTGTGATTAGCTGAATATGAAGGGTTTTATGGTTCCTGAGTTCATGTATCTTTTTTGTGTCTGTCTTGTCCATGTTCTCCAGCTCCTGACTTACAGGGCACAACCTGTCTATGTGGCAATTAGTTGAGGTGGAGAGAGGGATGGGCAACTCAGGACCCAAGGCCTTGTTGTTTATTCCTCCAAAAAGTTTATTCCTTCAAGGCATGCAAGTGACTTCCTCCATGCAAAATTATTACCTTATAGGAGCAAATGTAGACATGCAAGAAAAGTATTTTTAAAAATCTCATGGGACTAAAGAAATGACGTTAAGAGCGTTGGCTGTTCTTGCAGGAGACCCAGGTTCAAATCCCAGCACCCACATGGCAGCTAACAACTGTTCTGTAACTCCAGTTCCAGGGGTTCTGGTGCCCTCTCTGTCGTCCTCAGGTACTGCACGACACAGATGCACTTAAATACATGCAAACACACTCATACACATAAAATAAAAATAAGTAAATAAATATATTTTTTTAAAAGCTCACAAACCAGAAATAACTTTTAGTAACATTTTGAACATGTTGCTTCCTAAACTTTTATTCATTTACTTAATGTCTTTTTTGGGACATGTAACCTGCATGTTTAAAGATTTTTCTTTATTCTTGAGAATTTCATACAACAAAATATGATCTACCTACCCATATTCCACCCCTCAAATACTCAGTATTCTTCTCCCCCTCCTAACTTCATGCTTTAAAAAAAATGACCTGCATATTTTAATCAAACCGAGTAAGCAAATGTCTCCAACACTGGTGCCCTTCCTGTTCAGCACACTGATTCACAGTGGCACTTCTGTGGATGCACAAGACTGTAAGGCCTCATGCTGTCTGATGCATCTCTCTTCTTAGTTGATTTTCTCTAGGTTTTGCCATTGTAACAAACAGCTTTGCACATACGTCTCTGTAATTGTCCAATTATCCTTTCAGGCCAAATGCCTGGAAACACAATTGCAGAATTAAAACACGGTCATGTTTTAAGAGCTTTTACGTTGAATAAGCACTCAAAAGCATGGACCAATTTACACTTTATGTAGAAGGATTTGAATAATGCTTTCCCCAAACTCTTCTAAATGTCTAGAGCTATTAGGATTCTTGATAGGTGAACTAGGTGTGTCTACCAATAAATGCAGTAAGTTCCTGTCCTTTCTCCCAGCAAAACTTTGTTTTCTAACCTCACCATCTAACATGAAAGGTTAAGAACTTGGAATATATAGAACAATGAGCCTTGTCTATGGGACCCTGGACAAGTCACAAAATTCCTGTGTTAGTATCCTCAACCACAACAGGAGCACATTTTAAAAAACTTTTTATCCCTGTCTGGTTGGGGTGCTTAATGAGGCGATGCAGTAGGGAGTGTGTTCACCATATTCCAGATGCTATACTTCTCAATAAATACCTTTTTAGAAGGTCTTCAAGATGTCATGTGGATATGGGCGTGGTAGGGCATGCTTATAATCCCGGTACTTGGGAGGCTGAGGCCTGAGGCACTAGGGTTAAAAGTTCCATGCCAACCTAGTTCTGTTGTGAAACCACATCTCAAAAAATCAAGGGTGGGGTGATACAGATCATTATTAAAGTGCTTGCTTAGCATGTCCAAGGCCCATGGTTTGATCAGCATTGCAAGAAGAAAAGGTCACCTGGTTTGTGACTTGCCTTAAGCAGACCCTGAGCAGACAAGTGCCTTTGAATATTGCTTAACAACATGAAGCCCTATGAACAACCCATGTTCTTGTAGTATAGGATCTGTTAAATTATGCATCCTGAATGAGAGTTCCCACTCTCTGACATGTTCAGGCACACATATAGACACAGATCCACACATACATGCATGCTTGGACACACATGCTATACAAGCAAGCACCCATGGCCACATGCACACACATGTGAACACACATGCGCACACACAGATGTATTAATGAATTCGTGCATGTACAACATGCACATGCAGCCATGTGTAGCACATACATGTATACTGACACATATGCATACATGTATACACATACCTGCAGACATGTGTGCCGCACATTGATGTTTTCATGCACACAATCTGTTCATGTTCAATTTGACTGATAATTAATGGTAACATACACCATGTAAGATTTAGCTTCTGGGGAAATTTGGTCAAATTTCTTCCTTATGTCTCAGTTATTCCTCTATAAAATGGGACAATTGCAGTGTACACCTCACAGAATTATGATGAGGACTAACTGTGGAGTGGAGCCTGCATGGGGCAGTGAAACTGTTCTGGTCTGCCCACATATGCGTGCCTGAGGAGGGAATAGAACACATCTGTGTGCTGTCTTTCAGTGGGAAAGCAGGAAGGGTAGAAACGAGGGACATTTGGTTCAGTTACTTTGAAGAGACTTTTGCCAGCCAAAGGCAGGTTAGATGACCAGGTCATGCACCTGTCTCATCCTGTCTCCTCCTTGTCCCTCTAACTCAAACACCCTCAGGGGAGACAATTTCCTTACTACAACTTGAACCTGAAAGGGCAGATCAGAGTGCCAGGCTGGACTCTGGCTTTAGGCAGGCAATGATCATTGGAATGAAGGGGAATTGTGAAGACTTGGAGATGTCACCCTGGTCCTTGTCATCTTCACCAGGCCTTGACCCAAGGTCTGTGTTCCTCCCTGCACCTTCCACATTCTTCTCTGACTCTTGAGCTGATGAGCGTCTTGTAGCTCAGTTCAGGACATTCAAAGCCAGATGCCTTTTCCAGAAAGCCCTCAGGAATCACTTTGCACCTGGATTTTCTTATCCCCTCAAGCCTAATAGGAGCACCTTGCTGAACTAAGACTGTCTTCATTGTCTTCTTGGGGTGACTGTTCATGGTGATGTTCTACTGTGAGGTTCATAGTATTGTCAACTTCACAAGATCTACACTCTCTCAGTAGACTTCTGGGCATGTCTGTGAGGGGGTTTCTAGATTGCGTTAACTGAGGTAAAAAGACCCCCCCCCCATGTGGGTAGCATCATCTCATGGGTTGAAGTTCTGGGCTGAATAAAAAGAAAGTGAACATTCATTCCTCTCTGTTTTCTGACTGCAGATACAATGAGAACAGCTGCCTCAAACTCTTGCTGCCATGTCTTACCCACATGATGGACTATACACCCTCAAACCGTGAGCCAGAATAAACCCTTCTTGCTTTTTGTCAGGTATTTGGTCACAGCAACAAGAAAAGAAAACTAATATACCCCTCTCTGGGGTCTATCCTGGAAGTCACATCAGATCAGCTGTTCTTGGCTTGGTGCCTCAGTCACACAGGCTATGATGTCTGCCTCAGTCGCTCAGTCTAGATCACTCATCATGACCTCAAACTTACAAAAATTATGCTTAATGATGTACATGTGTCCACGTGTCTCTGTGTAGGTATGTACATGTCAATGCAAATCCCAGAGGTGTTGAATCCTCTGGAGTTGGAGTTACAGGTGCTTATTATCTACATGATGTGGATGTTGGGAGCTGAACTCAGGTCTTCTGCAAGAACAGTAAAGCTCCTAACCCCTAAGCCACCTCACTAGCCAACCTTAGTTCTATTTATGTGTACATGTATATGAATGTTTGTGTGTGTGGATTTGCATGGACATGTGACATGGGTGTAGAGGCCAGGTCAACCAAAGGCATCATTCAGGTGCTTGTTGTTTTGAGACATCCTCTCTCACTAGCCTGTTGCTTGCCAGGCAGGGTAGGCTCACTGGTCACTGAGCCCCAGGATCCTTCTGTCTCTGCTTTTCCAGGACTGGGATTATGTGCCTATACCATGTGCTCCATGTGCCACCATGCCTGTCTTTTTTTTTTTTAATGTGAGTTTTAGAGATCAAACTCAGATCCTCCTGCTTTCAAGGCAAGTGCTTTACTGACTGAGTCATATTTCTAACCCATTACTTCAGACTTTTATTCAGGACTTTGTGATTCATTTTACTCTTGGTTCTGTGACTTGACCTGTAGTATATTAAAAACAATGAATTGTGAAGCAGGATAAAAATTATCCAGGAGGAAAGGGGACTGTGGTAAGGTGGCTGAAATCAAGATTGCTGGAAAGATCCTACATTCTACCATGTGACAGTTAGCTTCTGCTTACTGTAACAAATACCCCAAGCAGTCAGCTTACAAATAGAAAAGCTTGTTGTGGCTCACTGTTTTGGTCATAGCTGGTTGGTCCTGTGGCTTTGGGTCTTTGACAGAAGATCATAATGGAAATATTCACTTGATAACTAGGCACCAGTGAGAGGAAGAGGAAGAAATCATGATCCCATTGTCTCCTCCAAGGGCATGTGCCCAGTGACCTAAGTTTCTCCCACTAGACTCCATTCTCTGAGTGTTCCATCATGTCACAATAGTGCCTCAGGCTGTGAACTGTCTTAGTTACTCTTCCTGTTGCTGTGACAAATACCTGACAAAACCTTCTTAAATGAGGAAATATTTATTAGGATGCAGTCTTTTACTGCAGGGAAGGACTAGGGGCAGTAGCTTGAGGCACCTGGTCACATTATATCCACAGTCAGGAAGCAGAGAGAGAGGAATGCTGGTACTCAGCTTGCTTTCTCCTTTTCAGTCAGTCCAGGATCCCAGCCCATGGGGTGGGTCTTCCTACCTCAGTTAACCCAGTGTCTAGAAACTTCCTTGCAGATATACCTAGAGGCTTTTCTCCTAGATGATTTATAAATTTGAAATTAAGATTAAAACAGGATCAAGGCTTTAAGATATATACCTTTTGGGGACATTAAGGAGCCAAATGACAGAAATCATAAGGCACATGGGCCCAGTGAGTGGTTTCCTGGATCCCAACAGGTGCCTGATCGTGTCAGATGAGGGGTATGTTCTCAGGGGTCCTCAGGACAGGATATGCTACTGTTACAGTTTGTGTGTTGTGAAAGAGGTTTTCCTTGATGTGAGACTGGAAGCTTTGAGACTATAAGATTAGAATTAGTAGGTTGCACTGAGGAGAGAGTGAGCTTTCCTGATAGAGACTCCAACACAGAGCAGAGTGGACTGAAGAACCATCAGTCCTGATGATGCAACCAGTTGGTTTCCCATTTGGATGAGCCACTCAGAGTTCATTTTCTATTATTTTGAAGCTATGAAGCTCCAACTCCTACCACCTCTCTTTTTAAAGCTGGATTGCTATCTACAGGGGTATGCAAGGCCTGCAGGGGCTAGCCTGTTCTCTTCTGTTCTGTCCTCAGGCTCTTCCTTTCCCTGATACTTTGCTAAGTATCAAGTGTAGAAGGGAAGGAAACTGAAGTAACCAGTCTTTGTTGCATGAGACCCTCCTTCCCCACTGAGGAGCATGTCTATTTTTGGGTATATCAGTTTTGAAGGTGTGTGACCTTAAGTAATAGAAAAACTTAGTAATAAGTGTTAAACCAATAAGGATCCCTCTTTTGCACAGTATTGGGTAGTCTGTAAGTGGTTGTGGATGTGTTGATGTTGAGGTTTTTCTCCTCAGGCTTGCTTGGTCTTTTTCTGTTCCTTCGTGGTCATAATGTGGTTGCTGACACTCCAGACATTATATACATATCTAAAACAGAACGTTTGTGCAGCTTCCCTTTCCTCTTCTTTTGTTTTAGAAAGTAGAAGTCTGCCCAGAATCCCTATGTAGCTTTCTGCTTATGCCTTATTGGTCATAACTCAGTAATATGATCACCTCTGTAAAGGTGGAAAGCCAAGTGTTTAAGCAGGCATACAGACACCTCCACCCGATATTGGGTTCCTTCTGTGAGAAGTGGCATGGCTCTTGCCTGCTCAATGAATGTGAGCCTGTTCTCCCTCGGTCTCTGTAGTATGAGTTCTAGGCGCACTTTCTCAAATTTCCTTTGGAAGCCTCTTTCCTTACAGCTTGTTAGTCAGTCTTCCCTCTTCCCTCCCCCATTCCCTCCTCTCCCTTCTTCCTTCCTTCCCTTTCTTCCTTCTTGCCTTCCTTCCTTTCTCTCTCTCTTCTTTCTTTCTCTCTTTCTTTCTTGTATTTTTGAAACAGAGTCTCTTTGTAGCCCTAGCTGACTTGGAACTCACTATATAGACCAGGCTGGCCTCAATCTCACAGAGATCAACCTGCCTCTGTCCCCAGCGTGCTGAGACTAGAAGTGTGCGAAACCACACCCTACTCTTGCTCCGCACGTCTAAGTCACTCTGTACTACCTTCCAAAGCTGACAAGGATAGACTGGCTTGACAGGAGCACAAGTTAAGAGCACACATACCTGCTTCAATGTATTCACTGTGTAAAAAGGGCAAAGTAAAATGCCTTCAGATGGACCATTAAGTTAGATTAAAATTGTGGGCTACAATGCCTCGTAGGTGTTTGGCAGCAAATAAGAATTAATTGCCTTCTCTTTGTATCTCTGTTTCCTTAGCTCCCCTCTCTTATTTCTTTCTATATCATTAATATTAGGAAAGTCATTGTAATAAGCATGGGATATTTAACTCTGGTTTCTGACCCAGAATTCACAGAGAAGGGCCTCAAAGAACACACCAGCACCAGGGACTCCAGCAAGCTAGAAACGTCTTATATCTTTGGCTTAATTCAACTTGCAAGTTGCTCAGCCAGAAAACGCAAATCTATAGTAAACCAGACCCAATTAGTTCTGGTGCTTGCTTCATGGATCAGCTTGTTATCTGGTAATAATGTGATCAATACTGTCCACCTGCCATGGCTGCAGAAATTTTACAAGATACTGAGGAATTCAAGAGCCATCCAACCTGCAGCACAACACAGGGATCCTTATGCCAATTCTACAGTAGAATCTGTTCCTCATGTGGTGGCAAGATACCCCCACCTGCACTCCCCAAGTGGTAGATACTGGGGAAGTGCAGCAGAAGTCTCTTCCTTCCTTCCTCCCTTCCTCCCTTCCTCCCTTCCTCCCTCCCTCCCTCCCTTCCTTCCTTCCTCCTTTCCTCCCTTCCTCCCTCACTCCCTTCCTTCTTTCTTCTTCCTTCCCTCCCTTGAGACAGGGTCTTTAGCTCAGGCTGGCTTCAAACTCACTATGCAGCCAAGGATGACCTTGAATGTCTGACCCTGCTGTCCCCACCTCCTGAGTGATGGCATTACAGGTCTGTAACACCACACTTAGATTATGAAGCGCTTGGATTGAACTCAGGACTATGTGAGTATTAGGCAAGCACTCTCTCAGCTAAGCTACGTCCTAGCCACTTTTTTTTCCTTTGAGAGATTATATGTTAACATAGAAAGAAAACTCAATTGGGAGTCAAAAATACAAGTTTTATTTTGATTTCAGCACTTGATTAGATAGGCAAACTATTTGCCCTTGATAGTCTCTGTCTTTCCTAGTAAAAATAAGTTGGTTAGAAGCTTAGAAAAGAAAACTTTTGTAAAACCATAACACAGTCTATCCTTCTGCAAGTATTTATAGACTTGTAGCATTTCCTGGGAGAGTTATATAGCTGCCTATAAGTTGTTCATCCTCCTGTAAATAACCCCCATTAAACTCATTGGTTTACCAAGCTACATTTGGGTAGAGTAATTTCTTTGTTTCTGTCGTCAATACCTTATCTTTTGGAGGAATTCTATTTTGGGGGGCAGGGTGGGAAGCTGTAACAAAAAAGAGACCCAGGCAGCACAGACCCCAGAGTTCAGAATCAGTCAGGTAGGTATGTTCATGACAAGGGCTGTGAATCCTGTTTGGAAGGATGAATCATTTCATCCATAGCAGAAATGCTTACCAGTCAGAGCTAATGATTGACAGACCACTTAGTCAAAGTGATTAAGGATGTAAACTCTTTCTAGCACGTCACTGGGTTAGGTGTGTGTGTGTGTGTACACACACATGCATACATGTTTCAGGAGGTCAGAGGACAGTGGAGCCAGAGATCCACCCAGACCTTTTCCTCTGCTTCATCTTTGATCCGGGCTCAGCCGGCTGCTCTTTGAAGTGCTGGCTTCCGATACTGCTGAGGAGCTGCAGGTGGTTTCCCAGGCGTCACTGGCCACTTACCACTTCTCTTTCATACAGACTGCCAACAGTAAAAGTTCTGAAACCCTTTTGGGGGCTCATTTATGGATACAAAATATGACAGGTACATTTCATGTCTTCATTTGTGGTGATGGAATGGCCATCCTTGCTTTAAGTGTACACACTCAGAAATCTATCAGACATTCAGGATTGCACACAGCAGTGATGTCTGAAGACCACCCCAGAGGTCACCCAAACACCAGAATCATTTACAAATGAACAGCTGTGTTCTTTACACGGACTGACTGTGGGTGGAGACAAGACAGAACTGCTCCAAGCTTTCCTGGTGAGTGGGATGCTATTTTTGTGATTACTGTAAACTTCCTGAAGCATGCATCCTCAGCCTATGTTTATTGTATACATCAGTAGAAAAGCGTCAAGGAAAATGAGCGAAATTCTTTAGGAACATTAGCTATTATGAGGTGGATAACAGACTAGTCTTGAACTTGTAATTTCTCAACATGTTTTGGTAGATTATTGTATTATAGTTATTTAAGAAATTTACTTTATGATTTTCTGTGCCTGTGCATGCAATGTGTGAACCTGCGTATGGAGGCCAGAGGACAACGAGTGCCCTTCTCAATCATTCTTCACCATATTTTTTGAGACAGCCTCGTTTTGATCCTGGAGTTCTTCAATTAGGCCCTGGGACCTGAACCAGAGCTGGTGACCTCCACTTGACCTCTTAATCCCCACTCTATCCACTTTCCCTCCACTTCCCCTTCCCTTTCTGGAAACTCTTTATTGCCCTGCTCCACAGTGCCCTGCTTCTTCTGTTGTCGTCTTCTGACTGTGACCCATTACTCCCATATTGGAGCCTTTCACTGGTTTCTGGCTCATTGTGGGTTTGTGGGGGTTGCTGTGGCGCTCTAGTTTGTTTTCTGTTGCTGTGATAAAACACTTCACCCAATGCAATGCATGGGAGGCTAGGATTTCTTTGGATTATACTTCCAGGTCACAGACTGTCACTGAAGGAAGTCAGGACAGGAACTGAAGTAGAAATCATTGGGGAAAGATGCTCAGTAGCTTGCTCACAGGATTATGCTTTGATAGTTTTCTTATAGCCTGGGAAATGGTGTCGCCCACAGTTAGCTGGGCCCTCCTACATCAATTAACACTGGAGACAATCCACCACAGACATGCTCACAGGCCCCTATGATCTGGGAAATGCCTCAGTTGAGGCTCCCTTCTCAGATGACTCTCTAGGCTGTTGTCAGGTTGACAATTAAAGCTAACTAGGACAGATATGAATATGGTTTATCCACTCTGAGATTCATATTGATGTTTGATTGATATCATGTTGATATTGGGAGGTAGGACTTTTAAGGGGAATTGGGGTCACGGGATCTGTGAGTTCTTAACTCTGGCAGCACTAGATTTGTTTCTAGAGACTGGACTGCTATAAAATAAGTCTAGTGCCTTTCCTCTCTTCTGGAAAGGCTTGCCTTCCTGCCTTCTTCCATGCACTGAGGCAGTGTGAGACCCTCACTAGAAGCAGAGGAGACATTGTGTCCTGATCTTAGATTTCCAAGTCTCCAGAGCCATGAGCTAAAATGATCTCTGTGTGCATGCATATGAGCATGTTCATGTGTGTGCAGGTGCACATATGAATAGATGTGAGCGCATGTGGCAAATGTATGGAGGCCAGAGGTCGACCTCTGGTGTTGTCCTCAGATGCTGTCTACCTAGTGTTTGTGAGACAGGGTCTCTCATTGTTTTGGCACTAATTTGCCGAGACTGATTGGCTGGCGCGCTCTAAAGATCCACCTATCTCTGCCTCTACTGAGATTACAAGTGCATGCAACTACACTTGACTGTTTTGACATGGGATTTGGGGATTTAACTTAGTTCCTTATGCTTGCAAGGCTAGTGAGCATTTTATTGATTGAGCCATCTCTCCAGTCATGCTCCTCCCCCCGCCAATTCTCTATAAATCACCCAGTCTCAGGTGTTATGTTACAGAAACAGAACTCAGAGAGGGACACAGAGGATCACAGGTAGAATGCAGGGACAGATCTTGCCAAAGTGAGGTACCCTAGGCCTATCTTCTGTTAGGCATAAGATCCTATTAATACTTGCTGGCTGCCTAATGTTGACAAAAGAAATTTCCAAGAGGTTTTCTTCTCTTTTGAGTTGAGGGTCAGCTATAAAGTACCTGTAGTTGCTTTAAGAAAGTAAAGCCAGAGATCTGTATGCTCCACCAGACTTGCTGGAATTAGTGCATCTCTCAACTCTCAGCAGAGAATTAGTCAAAGTGTGGAGGATAAGAGTGAGTATCCCCAAACAGAACATCTAAAGCAAACTTCTTCCTCCCAAGGCTCAGGGATTGCTATAGAAAAGGAGGTAGAAAGATTGTAAGAATCAGAGGTTGGGGATGACCACAGAACACAAAGTTTTCCAGACAGCTGGGCAGTTACTCATATGAACTAACAGCCATGGTGACAGCATGCACAAGTTCCATGTAAGCTCAAAGCAGACAAAATCCCAGCATAGTGTGGGGAGGTGGGTAAGAAACCCCAACCCTATCTGAGGAAGAATTGACAACTGATGATTGCCGGGAGGGGGAGAGTCAATTTCTTTCAAGGGTGTGACTCTTGATAGTTTAATCAGGCTCCAGTGACTAGACCCACACTAAAGGACATCACTAAAGGACATTTGGAGACATAGGTTAGACTCTATAGGGATGCTCAGTCCGCTTCCCATGTTCTGCCATTTGTGAAATACAGTCAGGTTCCCAAGGGCCCCTGTTATCTGGACCTAGCATTAGGATAGAGGCTTATGGCACAGGTCCAGCATAAGATAGATGAGCACCTGTTCTTTTGCCTTCAGTGTGTGGCCGGAGTGGCCCTCCGGACTGAGGGTTTGTGCTGTGGCTGGAGTGGCCTGCAGGGACTGAGGGTTTGTGCTGTGAAGGGGCTGGAGGGAGGCAAAGGAAAGAACTGGGCCTCTGATGGGTACAGGAGTGTGTGACCATGATCAGGTGCAAACACTTTGGACATAGTTGGCAACGTGAGAGCAGATATTTCCTTAGGAAATTCTAAAACAGGAAGGAAACACTTTAAATTTTTCTTTAGTCTTGGGAATTTTATGCTGCGTACAACAAAACACGATCATGTCCACACCGTATTTCTCCCTCCAGCTCCCTCCAAGTCTCTCCCAACGAGGTCCTATCCAGAATTCATTTCCTCATTTTTAAAATAACCTGTTAAATCCAACTAGTGGTGCCCATATATGTTTGGATGTGGGGACATCCATGGAGCACGTGAAACCTCCCAGTGGCTACATAGTCACAAAAGGAGAATCCTCTCTCCTCCAGTAGCCATCAACTACCAAGAGATCCTCAGTAAGGATGCGGTTTGGAGAGCACGTCCCTGCCTCTGCTGGGGTTTTAGCTGACTTGATCTTGATCAGGTTTTATGAGGAATTCTTTAAAATTTAGGGAGCATTCAATACTTCCGTCTCAGCTGTAAGGCACTAGATACTCTTATACAAAATATGTGGATACACACACATGTATAGGTACATGTATTCATAAAGAGATCTACCAGAGTAATGCATTGCTTTTACCACACTCAGACATGCACAAATGGATTTTCTAGATTTGGCCTCTTAGAGATCTGATTTCTTATAGGAGACCGAGTCCTGTGGGTGGTGTGAGTTCCCGAGGGACTTCACGCCATTCAGTTTGGTGATGTTGGTCTGAGTCAGTTATTGAACTCTTTCTGGCATTAATGATGCCTTTCCTGTTTCTGTCTCACACTGTCTGCTTCCCTTTTCTGGATCCACATAGGCCCTGAGTGCTGAGGAGAAAAAGAATGCAGCTTAGGAGCTCTGAGAAGTAGAGGGAGGCCTGGGCCTCTCTGTGGGGCAGTGAGGCAGAGCTGCTGCGTGTGTGTGATCGGCGTAGCACCCACTCAGATGTCTGAATGGTCTGCCGTGCTCGTGCTCACTGCTGCACATATAGGTTCCTCCCTTTATTTATCTTTATTTTTTAATTTTAAATATTTGCTTTTATTTATTTATTTATTTATAGGCAGGGTCTCATGCATCTCAGGTTGGTTTCAAACTCTATATCTAGCTAAGGATGACTTTCAGCTTCTGAACTTCTTGTCTCTACCTCCTGGGAGTAGGTGTGCCCTATCATGCCTGGTTCATGTGGTTATGGAGGTTTAATATCACCAGCCTGAGTTCTTACCTTTTGAATTGAGTTTAAAGTTGTTACTCATTTTCAGGGCCCTGGGCTTCAGTTGGGCCACCAGGGATGACAAATCCCCTCAGGGGGCCCCTGTAAGATGTGTTAATGGAAATACACTAAGAGTTCTTTAGCTAGTGATGGGGTATCTCCTCAAGAAATGCTTCAAAAGCTGTGTAAGGGGTGCATTCGTCAGTTCATCTGCCTTGAAATATACCATAGACTGGGCTGAGCTGGTTTCCATTTCTTCATGACTGTGTAATCTTGAAGCCCCAGAGGAAGGCATCTGCAGGGTTGGCTTAAGTGAGGCCCCTCTCTTTGACTCGCACTTGGGCATCTTTGTGCCCTCACAATGGGCCCTTTTCTGATCATCTTGGTGTTTCCTTCATGTTTTATGAGCACCAGTACCATTATACTAAGTAGGTGTTCAAGTTCCATTTCTGCTGTGATAAAATATCCTGAGCAAAATCTACTTAGGGGGAAATGGTTTATTTGGCTTACAATCCTAGGTCACAGTGCAGCATCTCAAAGAGGTCAAGGCAGAAAGTCAGGTAGTCAGTCACACCATATCCGTAGTCAAGAGCAGAGAGAAGAGTCTAAATCCTCTCTTGCTCTTCCTCTCATCTAGCTTTCTCACACCTTATATGGTCCAGGACCCTCTGCTTAGGGAACATTGCCACCCTTAGCAGGCTAGGCCTTCCTACATCAATTAACAATCAGGACAATCTCCCACAGAGAGACCAGAGGCCAACCCCATCTAGAAAATTCCTCAATTGTCCTCTTATTCTGTGACTCCAGTTTGTGGCAAGTTGTCAAAAACTAACCATCCCGGCTGGATTACACCTGTTAACCTTAGCTCCCTCTTTAATGGTCTCTTTTCAAGTCCAGACGCATTGGGCATTGGCTGATAAGCACATTTCATTCTATAATGACTTTTAGAAGGTTCCTTTTGTAACACCCTGGGAACCATCTCTAGCTACAATGTCTCACTTCTTGATACTTATCTTGGTATTTCTACACCACCTGCTTTTTCCAGAGAAGAACACCCTACTCCCGGATGAGCTTGACCTCTTTCCTTCATCCTTTCAATCACTAAGGAGATTCTGCCATCTGAGTTTTTCCTAGTTCATTCCTAGTGGGCTCAGAAAAATTTAGATGCTCCTTTCTCCATGGATAATCTTGGAATTTCAAGTTTCTTATCAAACAGGGATCTATTTTGACATTGTTCATTGAAAGCCAGCCTCTCCATGATACTCTCAGAACCAACATCTGGAAGCCTTGAGGCAGCGAGTGCTGCAGAACAAGAGCAGCATTAGAAATTATCTTTTGAAAAATGCCTCTCACGTATCCAGTAATATTTATGCACAAACACACAGGGGCTTTAATGTCATCTCTTTAGCTTCCTTTGAATTTGATGGAATGATGCGTGTGGATGTTATTGTCAATATATTTAATTAGCTATATTTTAATAATTATTGGAATGTCATGTTCTGTAATTGTAGTTCTGCAGATCCTGAGTAGCAGTGATGTCCTAAAGGAATGAAAAAGTTAATGAAGGCCCACCAAACAGGAAGAGAGAAAGGTTCTTTATTCAGAGCTTGGCGCAGCAAGTGAGTCAGCCACCATCACTTGCATTTCAGAAGACTCCAAGGCAGCAGAGGGGTGGGAAGTGTCTACAGAGTGAAGGAGGAAAGCTTCAGGCACGCCCTGATTGGAAGCTCCTAGCTGGGCAAGCGGGCAGGCTAATGGAAGCAGGGAACCATGGGACTGGTTAGGGGAACATGTTTTGCTTTCTCTGCTCGATCCTAAGCTGCAAGTAGGGACAACACTGGGGAAGGCTGTCAATCACGAGCACTGACCATTTGGGACCAGTTGCTATAGGATTCATTGGCTTGACTCATTGGCTTCCCAGACCAATAATTAAAGATAGTACTCTGATTGCTAGAGATTAGACTGGGTGTCTCTAGCTTGATTATAGGTTGCTTGATAATGGATTCCTGGACCAATTGCTTTAGATTGTGGGCAAAGTTCTATTTTGATATATGGTCTGGTTACTTTGTATCTAGTCTCTGAGGATCTTGTTGCAGTCCTTTCTGACTCTGGTGAACTGATATGAGGCTCCGAGCAGGTGCCTTGCATGACCATATAACATCAAAAAGGACTCAAGGGACTGTGGCAGTGCTTCTGTGTGGTGAGGTCTCACAGTGTCCCCTCTTCTTCTCTGTAATGTTCTCTGGATTGTGTTATATGGTCAGTAGCCACAGTGTCCACTCTGCCCCTGTCAACAATGTTCTCAGGATGTGGTCAGTTCTTACAATGCCTTCTCTGCCCCGTCAACAATTTTACTATTACTTAGGTCCACTGATGCTTCTACATCCTGTTATCATTAGCAATAGCAGCAGCAACAACAACGAAGTACTGTGAAGATTGCTCAGTTTGTAAAATGTTTGCCGTGTAAGCATAAGGATCTAAGTTCAATTTCTCTGAACCCACATAAAAAAGCCAGGCACAGTGGTACTCACCTGTAATCTCAGAGCTGGGGCAATGCAAAGAGGGGATCCCTAGGGCTCATTCGCAGCCAGACCACCCAAATAAGTGAGCTCCAGGTTCAGTGAGAGACCTGCTTCAAAAAATAGAGAGTGACACTCAACATTGATCTTTGACCTACAGAGAGAGAGAGAGAGAACACGAGCACATATGCAACATACACTCTAAAAATAAGAAAACAAACACACAAATGAATGAATAAATACATTAACAGAGCTAAACCAAGAATACATCTGTGTTTCAGGAAGTAACATGTTCATGCAATTCAACACAGACCACTGAATGTGACAGCAGATTCCTGCTTACCACCAGCCCCATCCTTCTTAGGCCTCCACAGCATCCCAAACAAGTATTTGCTTTGATTGTGTGTTCTTTATATGTGTACAAGACCCTTACAGAATTTAAAAAAGCACATGGAGCAGATCTGAGTTAGGATTTTTATCTTTCTTGCTTTCCTATAAGTGAGGAATGATAGTTTTCATACTGTGCTGTATCTTGCAGCTTAATTTTCTAGAACATTTCCATATTGGTATCTAGAGATCAGCTCCAGCTCTTCCTCCCCTTCTCCTCCTCTTCCTCCTTCTCCTCTTCCTCCTCCTCCTCTTCCTCCTCCTCCTCTTCCTCCTCCTCCTCCTCCTCCTCTTCGTCCACCTCCTCCTCTTCCCTCCTCCTCCTACTTTTTCCTCTAAGAATAGTACTTATCCACTTAGATTAGTCTTGAACTTCTGATCCTCTTGCCTCTACCAACCACATGCTAGGATTACAAACATAGGTCACCATGCAGGGTATGTGTGGTACTAGAGATGGAACCTAGGATTTACCTGTGCTATGCAAGCAGTCTATGGAGCTACATCCCCAGTCTCATCATCTTTTCAAAAACATCACTATACAGCACTCTATTATTTTATTACTAGCTACTTTTTTTCATATTTTAATTGTGTGTGTGGGGGGGTGTTGTGCACAAGAGTGTAATGCCCACAGAGGCCAGAAGAGGAGATCCCCTGGAACTGGAGTCACAGGGAATTGTGAATTCCCTGATATGGATGCTAGGAATCGAACTTGTGTCCTCTACAGCAGCAGCAAGCTATCTTAACTGCTGAGCTATCTCTCCAGCCCCATCATCTCCTTTGTTTTTGTTTTTGTTTTTGTTTGAGACAGTGTCTCATATAGCCCAACCTGGTCTTGAACTCACTATGTAGCTACAAATACCTTTGAACTTCTGATCCCTCTGCCTCTAGCCCCACCCCCATTTCTGAGATTACAGGCATACATCTCCGCATCACGTTTATGCAGTGTGGGGATTGAATCCAGGGCTTTGTACATGCTGGACAAGTACTCTACCAACTGTTCCAAGCCCCAAGCTAATCTTTTTAAAAAAATAACTGCAGATGGTTCAATGGTGAGGAGCACCAGCTGCTCTTGCAGAGAACCCAGATTCAATTTACAGCTAACAAATGGCAGCTAACATGTCTATAATTCAAGTTCCAGGGGCACCCGACATCCTTTTTCTGGCCTCTATGACCATGGTGTACTTAAATACATGCACGCAAAACACCCATACACATAAAAAATAAACAAAAGTAAAATAAGTCATAAAAACTGCATAGTAATTCATTCTTTGTACAATAAACTATTTAGTCTTCTCTTGAGAAATGTTGCATTATTTCCAATCATTTTTCTGGTAGAACAGAACCGCAGTGAATAAACGTGTGTCCGTGCGTTCTGTATCTGGGCCAGTGTAGGTACATCCGTAACTATATACCAGAAATAGGGCTGGCAGGTGAACGCAAATGTTCTTTGGCACTTCTGCTAGCTGTGACTCTTTCCCTCCTGGGGAGTTACAGCAATTTGCATCTCCACCAACAGCCTGTGAGAGGAAGACTTGATCCACGCCCTCATTTATTAAACAGCTGTGATGGAGGAAGCAGGCTAGAGAGCCACCTCACCCTCCCTAACCTAGGCATAGGCTTCAGACATCTTCATTTTTGGTTTCATGGATGAAAGCACCCCATGTTGGTCAGGGCAACTTTCCAAAGTCATTCTGGTGCACTGTCTCAGGCTGAACCTCACTCCATTTCCTGTCAGCTTGTTTGGACCTAGTGACTTGTGTTTGTGTGTAGGTGTGTGCCTGCACATGTGGAGGCCAGAGATCAACTTCAGGTGTCATTCCTCAAGAATAGTCTACCTTGTTTTTAATTTAAATTACATTTTTATTTGTGTGTGTGTGTGTGTGTGTGTGTAGGAATGTGCCATGGCACACATGTGGTAGTTATAGGTCAACTTGATTCTCTTGTTCTACCATGTGAGTCCTGGGGATTGAATTCAGTTCCTCAGGCTTGGCAGCAAGTGCCTTTACTAGCTGAGCCATCTCACCAGCCCCCACCTTTTTTTTTTTTTTTGAGATAGGATTTCTCATTGACCTGGTACTAGCCGAGTGTACTAGACTGGATGGCCAGTGAGCCCCAGGCATCTGCTTCTCCCCAATGCTGGAATTACAAGCACACAGCACCACATCTGGCTTTTCACATGTGGGTTCTGTAAACCGAACTCAGGTTTTCATGATTGTAAGGCAAACACTTTACTAACTGAACTATCTCCCGAGTACCCCTCTCCCCAGCCTCAGTGGCCTTTGACCTCAACTTCCCATTGCTTCTGCTCCTTCTCAGGTAGGACAGGGTCGGTTTTTTTTTATGTGTGGAGTCTCGAATGTAGACCTAAGAGCTGGAGGAGGAGAACAGATAGAACATGGATCTAAGTGATACATTTCAAGGTCCACTTTCTGGCCCTGGTGGCCTTGGGTCCTTAGAGCTGCCTCATGCCTGTCTGGGCTCATCCTCTAAAGCTTTGCTTATCTCCTATGTCTTGATTTCATTTCCATTGCTCTGATAAAATACAGACCAAAAGCAACATAGGGGAGGAAAGGATTTATTTGGTCACCATCTGTCATTTCAGAGAAGTCAAGGCAGGGACTCAAGCAGCTCGTCACATCACACTGGTAGAGAGAAATGAATGCAGCCATGCTGCCTGCTTGCCTATATCTAACTTTCTCCTGTTTTATATAGCTCAGAGCCCACTACCTAGGGAATGGTGCTGCTCACAATGGGCTTGGTCTTCTCACATAAATTAACAATAAAGACTGTCTCTCTTAGATATGCTTGCAAATCAACCTGATAAAGACAGTCCCTCCTTGAGACTGTCTTCCCAGGTGATTCTAAGCTGTAGCAAGCTGACATAAAAAAGTCAACATCACAGTCTACACCTTTGTTTCGGCTATAGGGCAGGGGTCCCAAACTCAACTACATGTAAAGGCCACCTGGAAGAAGCTGATTCAGCATTGACTGGTGTATGCTGGGGAGACACAGAGGAAGCAGGGATTGGTCCACGGGATCACAGCAGCTGTGCTTCATTAGTTTTACTCTTCAGTATGGGTGGCCCAGTCTTTCTCCTCAGCTCTATAAATTACCATGAGCCTGGGTGGGAGGCAGATGGCTGCCACTTAGAACCACTGAAGGTAATGCTTGTTAGAGAATTGTTTAAAAACATGTAATACTGTTGCATAAAAATCTTGGCCCATTTTAAAGTTATCATGTCAGACAAACAGTGTGTGGTTCCTGAGAACTATCTACTGGGGAAGGTCCCTTCTCTGTCCCCTATCAAATTCCCCATTCAGGGGCTTGAGTCTCCTCTAGGAAGGAGAGGGCTCTCCCACCTGCATCCAGGAGTCCATAGTGGCTGCTTCTGACAGACAGGATCAGCACATTCTCACCAGCTTTGGTCCACCCTCATCAATGACTTAAGAGCCTGAAGCAGTCTCAGTGTGGCTCTTTCTAGAACTCTTGTGAGCCTTTTACTTAATCTTGTCCCCTTAGCTCCTTTCTGGAACAGGGTCTCTTTTTTATTGGGGAGTCAGATAAAATGTATATGTAAAAATTATATTTTGTTTTGAGATGCTGCATTCTCTCTCCTCAGTTTACTCAAGTGTAAAATGGGGCCAACGGTCACACACTTGACATCACAGAGCAATAGTGAGACTTGAATAGCTCTTTGTGAGACTGCTTCCTGAACTATAAAGTGTCCCTATCATATTTTTAGCTGTTTTATATTCCTCTGCAGTTCTCACACAAGAAAGCAATGAGATGGACATTGAGTTGAGCAGCCTTTATCCTCTGTCTCAAGTACAGTGGGCAGGAGCAGAATCAACATCTCCAAGAGAGGCTAGGTGAGCAATTTATTACTTAATGTTTATAGCCCAGGCTGGCCTTGAACTCTCTATGCAGCTAAGCATGATCTTGAACTTCTGACCCTCCTGTTTCTGTCTCCTGAATTCTAGGGTCTCAGGCATGTACCATCATGCCAGTTTTATGTGATGACAGAGATGGCACCCAGTGCTTTATACATGCTATAAATACATATAAGCACTCTACCAACTGAGGCTGACCCCCAGCCCATCACTAAGTAGTTTGAAAGAGATTAGGTATTCTACGCAGAGAGGTGGCCTCATGCAAATGTGAACTAGATAGAAAGATAAAGCATACCAAACATAAAATAGTCACATGCATGAACACTCAAGAATCTCTCCACTTATTTGTTTAAATGTTTATGTATTGTTTATCTGTGTTTGTGTTTATGTGTAAAATATGCATGTCATGGTCAGAGGACAAACTGGGAGTGTCAATTCTCTTCTTCTACCATGTGGGTCTGAGGGATTCCAACTCAGGTCATCAGGCTTGGCAGTAGGTGCCTTTACTCATTGAGACATCTCACAGGCCCAGGAATGGCTTCACCACATTGCCTTTTAACTTCTATTTTATTAATTTTTCTTACAGTTTTTCAGTTTTGAAGGATTTGCATGTGTGACCTCATTCTCTCCTTACAGTAGTGCATCCAAAGAGGCAGGACAGGGCATTCATATTGTCTGACAGCAGTTACTCAGGAATTAAGGTCAACAGTTGACAAGTGGGATCTCACTAACCTAAAAGTCAACTGTACAGTAAAGGAAACAACCAACCAAGAAAGTGAAGAGGAAACCCACAGGGTGGGAGAAAATCTTTACCAGCTACACATCTGACAGAGGATTAATATCCAGAATATAAAAAGAACTCAAAAAGCAAAGAATTAAGAAAACAAATGACCCTATTAAAAGATGAACAAAGGACCTGAACAGAGATTCCAAAGAGGCTAATGGGCTTTGTCAAGGTTCTGGTTAGATTGTGGTAAGATGCCTTAGAACTCAGATCTGATATCTTGGTGTACTCTAAGTTTCTCTCTTTCGTTGCTTTAATTATTTTATTAAAAATTGTTTTTATTTATCTGTGTGGGTACCCCAAGAAGACAAAAGAGGGTGCTAAATTCCCTGTATCTGGACAGTTGTGAGCCACCCAGTGTGGTACTAGAAACTAAATTTGGGTCCTCTTCAGGGGCAACAAACCCTCTTAACTGTTGACCCATCTCTCTAGCCCCAAGGATACTTTACTTCTTCATTATAGTCTTTGTGTCTGGGAACAACACATTTGTACTTCTTTCTGATTAATCCTTCATATTACCACTCCGTGATGCTGAATCTTCATTGTCAGTTTGATGGGGCTTAGAGTCATCATGGAAATAGTCTTCTAGGGGTGTTTGTAAGGATATTTTTAGAAAAGTTTAACACTCAATGTAGACCTCATCCCATTGGCTGGACCCCAGCATGAATAAAAAGGAGAAAGCAAGCCGAGCACCAGCATTTACCTCTCTCTGCTTCCTGACAGTGGATGCAATGAGAGCAGCTGCCTCACACTCCTGCTCCCACGACGTCCCCACCATGATGAACTGTACCCCCAGACTGGGAGCCCAAATAAATCTGTCCCTAAACTGTTATGTCAAATATTTTTGTCTAAGTATTGAGAGAGATAAGAAATATACACTCACAATAATACTGATTATTTGACTAATAAGATATGCTGGGATACCACATGCAGGTTATCTAAATATAAGAGCAATTATAAGATATAATTTACAACATAGTACTTTAATATGAATCCCAGTGAGCTACCAATCTGACTGCTTTATTTTTGCTTAGACCATGTGGTTTATAGACCAGGACTGTAAATCACTTTATTATTGTATGAGTACCATACTTTGCATATTGTTGTAAAATTTGCTCCCGCATTTGTGATCTCCCATGGTCTTTGGTGCATCTCTCTGAGCTTCAGGAGCAGTTTGAGTGTTTCTGCCTAGGCATCTTGGGACTGGAATTGCCAAGGAAAACACAACATAGTGAGGACCCGGGGTGGAACCAGCTTTGGTTACACAGAGGAGACAGGGCATGGTTGCCTTCAGCAATGGTTGGCAGTTCCCATAGGCAATGGATTCACTTGACAGTTAACATGGGGTAACTGGGTCTTTTGCAGCCTAAGGGCCTCACCTTTAACCAACAGGGGACAGATAGAGCAGTGAGATAGTCTAGATGTCATGTGATCTACAAGCTTAAACAGCACAAGGTGAACAGGCTGAGACAGTCCCACTCAGGTGAAACAGGCCAGCATAGGCTATGGGGACTCTGTCTCCAAGTCCAAGGGTCACTTCAATGTGACCGAGAAGGTGTCAAAAGATTGCACACATGAGCCTGCCTTTCCCCATAAAGCAATGAAGGCAACATTGAAACCCAGGTCTGTATAGATCTTCTAGCCTCTTGAATATTCACTATTCTGTTTGAACATCCAGATAAGAGGACATGTCTCCCTTTTGTGTGTTGTAGATGGGACCAGGTAGTGGTTCTTGAAAGAAGCTTGGGGCTGGGAAGGCAAAACTTTGTGTTCTGTCTCAGGGTATTTGTAAGGGAATTCTGAAGTTCATTGCCAGCCTCTGGCACTATGTCTAGGTTCAAGATGCTGCTGGATCCCCAGGGTTGCCAGGATCCTGCTCTAACCTCTGGGTTGCTAGGATGATGCCCAGTCTAGGGTTCCTAGTATCTTGCCGTGTCAATGGTGGTATTAGCATGTTTCCTGATCCTCTAGGTTGCTAGGATACTACTCCATCCTTAAATTTTCCAGGATGCTGCCTGATCCTCAGGGTTACCAGGATTCTGTCCAGTCCTTAGGATTGCCAAGATACTGCCTGATCCTCAGGGTTTTCAGGATGCTGACGGCTCCTTAGGGTCAGTATGGCGCTGCCTAGTTCTGTGTTTCTAGGATTGCTTGTTCTTCTCCCTCCTGAGTGGATCAGCTGCCTTTCCTCACTGGCAAGGTGCCCTCATGCAGGATTATGGTGTGCTACAGACTGTATTGATGTTTCATGACAAATGGAAGGTAATTACACCCCTCCCCCCGCCAAATACTCCAGTTCTACTCAACTGCTCTTGATCCTAGAGATCTGCTAAGCACTTTTCACCAGGAAAATGCCTGATTCACCTGCTACAGGTTCGCAGGAGCCCCAGGCTCCATCATAGGAGCAGATATCGCTTTCATCTTCCTTTCTCTAAGTTTTGATGGTGTCCCATCCTTTTACACAGGGCTTAATTTTTTTTTCTTGCTTTTATTTTCAATGGAATTTCTTCCTCCTCTTTCCTAAACTTTCTCTTTCCGTGCTTTGGGAAGGTTTTCCTTTCTTAGTGTTTTCACATTGTTTTCCTAAAGAGCTTTCTCTCCAGATTTGAATTTCTAATCATTCCCCAGTGTATGTGCAGAAGAATCTTATTTTGAATATTGATTCATTTTCTTTCTTGTGAATACTTCTATTTTACAGATGAGTAAACCAAGGCTCAAAGTCTCCAAGGCTTTCAATAATCTTATCAAAATTTCAAAAATTGTATTAAAACCCAGACTGACCACATTGTGAGATTTATCCTTTCTGCCTTTTTATTTCTTTCAGGGGATTTCAATGTTAAGAGTGTTTAGGGGTTTGTTTTTTAAAAAAATATTTATTATTTTATGTGTATGAATGTATTGCCTGCATGTATGTAAGTATGCCTGTGTTGCACAATATCCCTAGAAATCAGAAAAAAGCATTAGGTCCCCTGGAACTGAAGTTATGGATGGTCATTAGTCACCATACTGAGAACCTAACCTGGGTCTTCTGTAAGAGCACTCAGTGCTCTTAATGCTGAACTACCTCTCTAGCACCTTAAGAGTATTTTTGTGATGATATCAAGTTGTATCCTAATTCACTTTTCTCCATTATGAGAGATTATCTCAAAGAATACACTCACTTTCTACTGCTCAGAATTCAAAGTGTCAAGGCTCAGTGCTAAAGAGCAACTCCTGTCACAACCATGATTAACCCAGCTGACTTGGGCTGTTTATATTCCTTGTAAAAATAATTGTCTCATTTATCTTCACCTCCATCACCTAGTCTTGTTGCCAAAGTCAAGTTCAGGATGCTGATACATTGCAAATATGTCATCATGCTCACAGAACAAGGTATCCAAGTCAGCGTTCATGAGGTGACAAACAGGAGTGAGGGCTCAGAAGCTGGAGACAAGCGATGTAAGGTCCATTCTCAAGAAAGTACAAGATGGGTCAAGCCCAGTCCCACCAGCAGTGAGTCATGAATATTAGATGACACAGAGAAGTGTTCCTACCAAGGGAGTCCTCTTCCAGTGAAATTCAATCCCACTGAATCTATTTGATGCTGAATTAAATGGTGACCTTTTTCTCCCTCTCTAGGCAAACATTTTTTCAGTGGTCAGCCTGCTCCCACAGAGCCAGTGACTAAGTACAAGAGAATCCTCACAGACAAGTTTTGCTTCAAAGCACAAATTACATCACTGGATAATAACTGAAGGAGACTGTATTGTGGCAGGTCATTGATTTATGAGCCCAGTTTAGGGGAAGGAAATGAAGACAAAGGATCCACAGAGGTTGATTATACATGCTTAGGAAAGATGAATGAATATCTGTCACTAATTAGGTTTCCTTATTCAGTGCTTATTTACTTGACAAGTTACAGTGCTAGACACTAAAGAAGCTACAATGAACAAAGCACAGCTTGCTTTTAAGAGGCTCAGAAGAGATGGGTGAATACAGTATGACTGTATTTAGGTTGTACAGAAGTAAAATCCCAGGTGTTGTAATAGCAAAGAGAAGCTCTGTTTTGATGGACAAGGAGAACCTTACTTTCAAAAACTTCTTTGCTAGGGCTAAATCTACTATTTTGCTAAATGGATATATCAAACTGTCTTCCGAATCTGTATCTTTATAGCCACATACTAGCTCCTCTCTCAGAACCCATTAGAGAAGCCTTTGTATACTGGAGAGCAGTTAATACGGAGATTCAACTGGTGCAGAGAATAAATGTCTGTGAAGTGCAGCCATAAAGGGGAAGTAAATATATGACCCCCTCTCCTTCCCTTGGAGACTCAGGGAGCATTGTGGAAGAGTGGGTGGAATGACTATAAGAGTCAGAGATGGGAGGAAACGGGGCGGAATGAAAGGACTGCTGCACTGATGAACTGACAGCAGCAGAGATGTCTGGACAAGATCGACATTCTGACATGGATGGGGAGGATCACAAGAATCCCTACATGTAGCTAAGGAGCCAGTGACAGCTGATGACGCTGAGTGGGGCGTCAGCTTACTTCAGCAGTGCCTTCCTCGCGGGTAGTCCATACCCTGCACCCATGAGTATATGGGCAGCACTGCTTAGACTGCAAAGAGAGGCCTTGTATTTGGGAGAGAATCATGGGGAAGTCTAAGAAGAGTTGTGGAGGGGAATGAGAGGTGAATATATATGATTGAAATTTATTGTATGCATATATGAAATTTATACATTCTCAAAGAATAAACAGAATATCATAAATTACCTTCATTTGAAATGGTTTGACTTTTCAGTTATTGTCTGTCTCTCCTTATTAGATGCAAGACCCACAAATACAGAACATTTTGTTGTTTTGTTCATTCCTGGATTTTAATGCAAGCTTCTCATAGTAAGGATGTGAATTTAATGATCTCTGGGCCCTTTAAGAGACAAGCTCTCTTCCTCTGTACTACAGGAAGAATGGCCCAGACCATCAGTGGGTTCCAAAAGGGGACACACAGGACACACAGCTCTTGGAAGTTGAGTAATCTGAGTAGAGTTTACTTGAGATACTGTTTTCAGAGGTGTGGGTGAGGCTGGGCTCAAGCAGGTGTAATGATGGACTAGCAAGTGCCCCTCTCACCGAAGCCAAGCAAGAGGAGAGCCTCGAGGGGAGGATTTTCTGATGGAGGCTGTGCCCTTTGCAAGAGTGATTCAGAAAGCTGCCTCGCTTTTAAGTTGGCTGAACCCGCAGAACTGGATGACAAAGAGAATGTGGATGTTGGGGTGAGATTCCCCCCACATGGATGAGGCAATAGAAAGCCGGCATGAAAGTTCTCCTTCTGGGTTCCCAGGAGAGCCACTTTCTCTCTTAGCGCAATGATGGGCATCAAGCAGAACCACAGAGATAGAAGAGGTCTCCTGGTTCTAGGTAACAGGTAGGTGGGGATGGAGTGACACAAAGTCAGGGAACAGGGAACCCTGTGGGCCTCTCTGGTCATGGGGTTTCCTGGAGTTGAAAGGGCAACGCTGGAAGCCGGTATATGGTCTTCCTGGGAATTCTCCATCTTTGAACAGCCTGAGGTTTTCTGCTGAGCTTCAGCTGGATGGTAGAGCTGTGGGCATGAAGGCTGAGGCAGGGGGAGATGTGCTTCTGATGGGAAATCTATCAAAAAGGGGTATTTCTGTGTTGTGAAGTTGATAGGGACTCCCCAAAGGGGTCTTTCCTGAATTGAAGTGTGAGTTTGGTCTCTCAGTTCATCTTTTCTGCACTTGATTTACTTTTTCTCTCAATAACAAATTCTGACTCAGTTCTTTTCCTCCCCTCAAAGCAGAATTAATTGTTCCTTTCTTGATGCCTTTGTTATCAATATGTTCTTATGTTTGGGCATTTTGGTGTTGATCACTTTCTATTAACTGAGGATGACCTTGACCTTCAGATCCTTTTGCCTCCCATCTCCTAGCTGCTGGGACTTCAGCTTGTGTGATGCTGAGGATGGAACACAGGGCTTCATGTATTCTAGGCACACACTACCAACCGAGCCTCATCACCAGTCCTGTTAGCCCACTTTTCCTGTTTTAATATAGCTCTTGTTAATGAGTCAGTTTTTTCCTTTATACACTTGCACAACTCACATGCATTTACATGCATGCACACCTTCTTTCAGGCCTTGATACCTTTCCATATTCTTGCACAGAACCCAGTACTTGACACTGTGACAATAAATGTTTGTTAGATGACTAAAGGATTGAATGAACACTGGCCCACCTCTCTGCAAATGAGTTCTGAGTCTTATCCACTCCCTACACAAAAGCTTCCTTTTGTGTTTCAAGATCTTGCTACCTGACTGGATAAGTAATTTGATATGCTGATCCACAGCAATGCATGCTCCTACAGCTCAGTTATCTGTTAACTCTCACTGGTAATTAAACATATTTTTTCTTTATCCTAGAGAATTCCATACAGGTATACAATGAAATATAACCACATCTACCCCCTATTCCTCCAACTTCCTCTTTATCTCTCCCCAAATGCCCCTTCCAACTTCACATATTTTTAAATGACCTGCCAAGTCCAGTTGGTGCTGTCCACATGTGCATGGGTGTGGGACCATCCACTGGAATCTGGAACCTACCAGTAGCAACACCTCAAAAAAGAAGGATTCTCCTTCCCCCAGAAACTGCCAATAAGTCATCAGTAAGGGGTGAGACCTGGAACTCTTCTATTTGTGCTAGAATTCTGGCTGGCTTGATCTTGAGCAGCTCTTGTGCAGGTAACCACAACTGCCATGAGTTAATGAACGTGACAGTCTTGAGATGTCCAGAAGACAGCATTTCACATCTCCTTCTCGTTTTCTGGCTCTTATATTCTTTCTGCCTCTTCTTCTGTGATGTCAACTGAACCTTGGTTTGGTTCACTGGAACATTCATAAGGGTCTGTTTCTTAGGGAAAGAGGTCAGTCAATGCAATGAGGACCTTTGTGCCTTCCCAAGCAGCGTGGCATTGTGAGCAGTGTTCCTGTACCAAATGCACTTTTGTCTCTTGAATGGCATTTCATGATCAGCTTCCTACATTGTCTTATGGCAGTTTGGATTTAGTTTTACTTTTCTGCAGTATGCTTGCTCTTCCTTTGCCTTCCATCCTTTTTATTATTATTTTTAATCAGTATATAATGTATTGGTTACCATTATGCCATTTTGCAACAAAAATATATAAACAAGACACCCCATTTCCTTTTAAAAAACATCTGTATGTACATATTTAAACATTAGTTATTATTTTCATGTTGGAAAATAGTATCTATACATGTTTTTATGTGTCTGTGTGTTCCTGTGTGGAAGGCATGTGGAAGGCAGAAGACAGCCTCAGGTATCGTCCTTCTGGTGCTGTCCGTCTTTTTTATGAGACAATATCTTTCAATGGCGAAGTAGGCTAGGCCGGCTGACTGGTGAATTCCGGAAATTCAGCACTGGGATTATAATTATGTGCTCCGAGGCCTGACTTTTTAAAAATGTGGGTTCTGTGGGTCAAACTCAAGTCCTTATGCTTGCAAGGAAATTACTTTATGATTGAGCCATCTCCTTAGCACTGTCCATCTTCATGGAGTATAAATCAACAATTATTTTATATTTCTAGTCTCTGTAGCATTTCCTGTAGAGTACTGGGGACAGAATAGGTTTTTTGTTTTTTTTTGTATTGTTCTTGACTTTTTAAATGTTTTACATTTATTTACTTACTGGGTATATGTGTATGTGAATGGAATCACATGTACCATAGCACTTGTGTGTGTGTGTGGGGGGTTAAAGGACAATGTGTGGAAGTCAGTTCTCTATTTGCACCACATGGGCTTTAAGGATTGGACGCAGGTCTTCGGGCTTGGTGGCAAACACCTTTAACCACTGAGCCATCTTGCTGGCTGGCTCTTTTCAAAGCTAAGTGGTTGAAAGTAGTCACTTGTTCCCTTTCTGAGGACCTTAAATGGAACATTTCTGTATTTTGAAGGTGCTGTATGAGACAGGAGGTATATACTTGTGCACATGTATTAGGTCTGAGTTCCCTGTGTTCTAAAAATTTAAACATGAGCCAGGAAGAGGCTCAACATACAGAAAGCAAACTAAAGCTGAGAGTTCCCTTTCTAATATGCAGTGACTTCGGTGTATATCAGAAGCATTCTTTTTAAACAGATGTTTGTGTCCATGCAACTAACCAGCGCTTTATCATCTGACAACTGATAATTCTGAATTTGATGATTTGAGAACTGCTTATGGCTACAGGAATTTAATCCACTCCCTGGGTATAAACAGCGGCTCCTTTGTCTAATCCCCACAGGAGCTGTCAGCCTTACATGTGCTGGGTCTTCGACAAGGCAGTTTTTGCTAATATAGGATTAAATTATTTCACAGGGGAGAAGGAAGAAGTATGGACGGGAACACTGGAGACTCCAGGAAAGGGGAAGACAAGGTCATAACGACTGCTTTTCTTTCTGAAACACTACAGTAATCATGAGACGTTTGTTAGCTCTGGGAAACACTTGACTGGTCCGATCATTTTCCTAAACTGCCTTGCCCAAGGAACACAGCCAAGAGGCTGGGGAGATGACTCAGTAGTTAACAGCATATTGCTCTAGCAGAAGACTCAAGTTCTGTTCCCAGCACCCACACTGAGTGGTTCCCAACAACCTGCATCTCCAGGTCCAGGGGATCTGACACCCTCTTCTGGCCTCCATGGGCACCCTCCCACTTACACATGTGCACAGAGACATACATATAATTAAAGATAGAATAAACCTTCAAAGACCACATCCTAAAAATTTGAATCAAAAGAGAGGATGGTCTGGAGAGATGGCTCAGTGATAAAGTGCTTGCCTTGGGAGCATGAGAATCAGAAACTGATCCTCAGAACCCCAGTAAAATCTGAGCACAGTGGAACACACCTGTAATCCCAGTGCTGGGGAGATGGAGACAAGAGGATCTTTGGGATTAACTGGCCAATTGGTGAATTCCAGATATAGCGAGAGACCCTGTCTGAAATAATAAGGTGGAGAGTGATAGATGATGATAGCCAAAGTCAATATATCTGATATTCATATCTTCATGCATGTCTGCACACACACGCACAAGACAGAAAGATGGGGGCAATATAGATTAGGCCTCAGGTCACTGAAGTACTGTGCACAATTTTATCCTGACTCTCACAGTTCTGTCTTCACTAACGCACCATGTTTATTTATTGAGTTGTTAGTTTTGGCCTCTGGACTCTAGATTTCTAGATAATAGAGATTCAATTGTATTCATTAGGACAACTGCGTCTGGTATGGAAGGTGCCGAGTACCTAGTTAGGAGTATAATGATGCCCTGTGCAGGTCTCGTTCTGACCTATCAGCATGGTTGTTATCCTTTTTTAATACAAAGAAAAGAGGTGAAGTTCACCGGGACCAACTGAAGAGATGAGACCCCAAGGGAGGGAGTCCGGGTGGCCTCGGCATTTTCATGTAAGTGGCTGAGGCCAATAGACCTTGGTAAGTCGGGCTGATAAAGTGTCATGTGGACTATAGAAGAACATCTTAAAGCAAGCTAGATCTCTAAATTGAACCAGGAGCCTTATTATGGTATGTGGAGCCTGATCTAGTTGTTCAAACATGCCACTCAAGGCAAATCACTATGGATTTGTGTAGGACAAGCATTCACATACACATACACACATGCACACCCACACACCCACAAATATGGAGAAAGAATATTCATATCAATTACATTAAATTGTAGTTGTTTTATTTTATTATTATCAATAGCAGTTTCTTACTGTGTCTAATTTACAAATTAAATTGTATAGAAAAAAACAGCATATAAAGGACTTGATACTACCTATCATTCTAGGCATTCTAGGTATGCATTAGAGGGTAGTTTTGCATTTAATGAAGTCTCTAGGAACAAGAAATCATAGAGGGTCACTCCCCCATGGTAAGAGTTAGACTGGGGAGGTGGCTCAGTGGGTGAAGCGCTTGCTACTGAAGCACAAAGACCTGTGTTCAGAGCTCCAGCACCCACATGAAAGTTGGCTGTGGTTGTACACATCTATAATTCCTGTACTCTTATGGTACAATGGGAGGCAAAGACAGAAGAATCCCAGATAGACTGGTGTATATACTGGTGAAAAGACACCCTGCTTCCAACAAGGTAGGAGGTAAGGAATGACACCCAAGGTTTTTTTTCTGATCTCCTCTCATACAATAGGGCAAGCACATATTTGAATATGCAAACACACAAATATTTAGAGATAATTACCAAGTTAGGCTATAATAGCAAACACAAGTTACATAAAATTAAATACTTATGGAAAAAGTAAAGTCATGAAAGTGTTTATTTCGAGCGTATTTCACTGTTACTACTGCTCCCTCTAGGCCGGGTAGAACCATCACCCTTATCTGAGAAGTTGCTATGGAAACAGGTTTGTACTATTCTCTCTCTGCCATAGTATTTTTTTCTCAGGCACTCACTATCTCTCAAAAATCTTAACAGCAGTGAAACAGACATCAAACCCCAGAGGATTGAAAAATGGGATTCATATTTCTTCTCCCCACCCTCTCCGTCCTTCCTTCAAAGGCAAGACTGTCGACAAATTGGTAGCTCATGAGTCCTGCTGACAATGATGCATTTTGTTTGCAGACACAAGCTGACAGGGGTGGTGGAGGGAGGCTGTGAATCCAGTCTGTGAGATGCTGGCAGGTGTCGGTCCCACTCTGGGTGGACACAGGTGTGCTGGATAATGTCAGGGTGAGAGGCTGTCATCACAGGTGGAGAAACACGAGAAACAGGGGATGACTGTCCATCATCACCAAACCCTGAGAAGATGTCAGAAGTGGGGGTGAGGAAGAGGCCTGTTTGATTTTTAAGGCTCTGAAGTCACTACCATGGCTAGGGAACTAGGGAAGGGTCTAGAAGCATTGTAATGACAGACGTTAAATCTTACAGGGGAATCTTCACAATGTCAGAGGGAAGTCCTGCCACAGGAAGCCTGCCCTTCATCACTGGCCAGCTGAGTCATTCTACACAGTGTTCTGGAATACTGGCAACTTATAAAAAAAACTTCTCCTTTTCAGTATTTCAGGATCTCCATCCAGAGCATTGATGATGAAAGGGTAAAGGTTCTTGGAGCCAAGCCTGGTACCCTGAGTTCAGTCCCCAGAACCCACATGGTGGGAGGAGAGAACCGACTCCTGCACGTTGTCTTCTGACCTCTACATGTGTACCGTGACATGTGTGAATGTGTGTGCTCTATGCATACATGTGCAGACACACACACTAAGCAAGTAAATGTAAACTGTACACATGTTGATGAAATGGGAATAAGGAGACGGCTCAGTCAACAAAATGTCTGCAAGGCAAGCATGAAAAACTGAGCCCTACTGATCTCCCCACTGATCCTCAGAACCTCTGTAAAAAATCTGAATCTGGTGATGTTTGTCATTCCCGTGTTGGAGCAGTGAGGGTAGGAAGATTCCTGGGGCTCGCTGACCAGCCAGCCTAGCGTAATTGGTGAGTTCCAGGCTAAGTGTCTCAAAAAATAGGATGGATAGGAATGACACCCAAGTTTGACCTCTGGCGTCTATAGACCCACATGCACATGTGTACTGACACACACAAACACATGCACACAAAGAATATTGAAGTGAGATGATTGTTCTCACCAGATAGTACTTTCCCCAGATCCTTACAGTATTTTCTTTAATACTGTCCTTTGTGGAGTGCCTGCTCTGTTCCAGATGCCTTACATTTTCTCCCAAAGGTAAAGAAGCTGAGACTCGGAGGTAGGTTGGCAAAGTAAGTCAGAGCTAACAAACCGAGTATTCGATAGGGGGGGCCTAGGTTTCGGACAGGGGAATGGGAATGTTCTTTCTTCTTTTTTGATGGGTAGGAGGTCTTCTCATGCTCAGCACCTCTACCTCCTCTTTCTGCGTTCCTTGATGAGGTTGCCATTCCCCCTCCCCTTGGGGCCTCTGCCCGCAACCCCCTTGCAAAGCTCATGAACAGCTTTTTACTCTACTTAATTTTCCTTTACCATTTACTACAGCAAAAAGACAAACTCAGAAGTCATTTTCTGCTTTAAAACCTGCCAATCCCCAGAGAAAAGAAGAGTGGAAGACAGCAGCCACTTCTGTGGGGATCTCAAGTTTCATATAATCCCCATTATGCTAGATCGTTGTCTTAGCTTTGGCCAGAAAATTCTGACTCTTGCTGCTTTAACCGATAGGTCTCCATTTGCTCATAAACAGTACTACATTTTCATTAGAACCAAAGAACCCTGACAGATGCACACACTTTCCCAGGTATGTCTCAGGGGACATGAGAAACAGGTCTGTGTTCTCTGCTCCTCTCTTCTGCCTGCTCTGGCTGTCCTGCTGCTGCTGTTGGACCTGTCCTCACTGTCCCCTCCTACCTCAGTGAGCGGAGAAGGCCACTGCTTTCCCTATTGGCCTGTTCGTTTGCTTTTTGAGACGGAGTCTCCTCAGAGCCCTAGCTGGCCTGGAACTCGCTATGTAGACTAGACTACCCTTGATCTCCTAGAGATATGCCTACCCTGCCTCTCAAGTGCTGGGATTAAAGGCGTGTGGCACCATACCCCTATTGACCTCTTTTATTCCAAGCAAAGTGAAAGTATTTGGGGATTTCCCATAGTACAGGGAAGGCAAGTTACTGTGATAGTTAATTGGGCATTTAGATGTCTTCAAAGGGTTCTAACTAGAAGCTCTCACCATAAGAGACCCCTTTCCCTATAACATGACAGAGTCCAGTTTCCCCCTGGATGGCAGGGAGCTTCATGGCCTGGCTGCTGACTTGTCTTATGCACTAGGACCCGACTTGTCCATTCTCAGCAGGACTCTGTGGTGTCTGCACACAGACACTCGTTCCAGTGACCAGCAAGCAGAAGTTATCTTTCTGATCCCCTGGCCTATTTCCCATTTTAGGAGTCTTCTTTTCCTGCCATAAGATTCACAGCTTTTGAGGTCTGGCAGCAGGAATACTCTCTTTCCTTAGGGAAAACCTATCTGTACCATGTGACATTTGTTTCTGATTCCTTATTGCTAATTTCCCCGAAGTGCTTTTGAGGTGTGAAACATGTCAGTTTGGGAACAAGAGATAATAGCTGAGGTAATAAAAGACTACTTCTCCTTTTTAGTCTATGCGGTATGTGTGCTCGTGAATGTGCAGACGCATGCACCAGCATATGTGTGAAGGCCAGAGGATGACCTCAGTGGCCATTCTTTCTTAAGTGATACATTAGTTACCTTGTGATGCAGAGAGAAGAAACAGGAAGTGGGCTATAGAGCCTCAGAGCCCACCCCCGGTAATGTACTTCCTCCAACAAGGCCGCACCTCCTAAAGGCTCCATAACCTTCCCAGACGGTGCTGCCAGCTGCGGACCAGCTGTTCAAACACGTGAGACTCTGGGGGCCTGTCCCAGTCAACGCACCTCCTAAAGGCTCCATAACCTTCCCAGACGGTGCCGCCAGCTGCGGACCAGCTGTTCAAACACGTGAGACTCTGGGGGCCTGTCCCAGTCAACGCACCTCCTAAAGGCTCCATAACCTTCCCAGACGGTGCCGCCAGCTGCGGACCAGCTGTTCAAACACGTGAGACTCTAGGGGCCTGTCCCAGTCAACGCACCTCCTAAAGGCTCCATAACCTTCCCAGACGGTGCCGCCAGCTGCGGACCAGCTGTTCAAACACGTGAGACTCTGGGGGCCTGTCCCAGTCAACGCACCTCATGTACCACCCACTTTGTTTTCTGAGAAAGAGTGTCACTGGCCTGGAACTCTTCATGAAGGCTAGAGTCTCGGATCTGTTTGTCTGCACCTCCTCAGTGCTGAGATTTCGTGTGTGCACCACTCTGCCCTCTGGGGATTGAACTCAACAGTTTTTTCTTGCAAGGCACTTTACGGTGGTTTTTCTTTTTCTGATTCTCCAATAAAGGAATGCAGGTATTCTTGGATAAGTGGCTGATCTTCAGATGGTACAGTGTTATGTGAGACAGTCACATGAGCAAATGTGTTCTCACCCCAGATAGGGAACTGACTACAGACCAAAATAGTGATACCAATTTAGTGAATCAATGAGTCTATCGGGATTACTTACAGGAGTATGGGGTGAGGGGTTATTCACAGGAGCAGGGACTATTCAAAGGTAGTTGCATTACTGAAAGGCCACCCCAGCATGGGTGACGGCTAATGAAAGCTGGACACCTGGAGCTCTCTGCAGGACTTGCAGGCAGCTCCACAAGTTAGAAAGTCAAGGAGTTCAGATGGTCTGAGTATTCTGAGCTGTCTTTACTGCTTATGCAACCTTGAGGAGGGAAGGGCCTTGTGCATCTAGTCAGTTTCAGAGACTTCCTGAGACATGGGTTAGTTAGTTCCTGAGTGTTAAGATCCTCTCTTTAGAATTTCCTTAAGACACAAGAAGGAAATATACAATATGAACCTAGAGCATCTTATCATACCAGACAGCATGGAAAGACTAAAATAACCAACCAACCAACCAACCCAAGCAAACACCAGTATCATATGTCAAAGGAAGAGCTCCCAGCAGTCAAAACCTAAATAATATGAACAACAAATATAAAGTAGTATTGGATCACAATCTTAGTATAAACATTCATTGATTCTTATGAATATAAGTGGGTGATTGAATGCATTAGTAAGTGGAGAAGAAGAGCCTGTTCTTCTCTATAGAAGAATTCCAAGTAAACACTGTTGACACTCTACCCTAAATGTAGAAGACCATAATTCTTGAAGTGTGGACTACAAAGCATGACTCCCTTAGGAAAGTACCTGGTGAGGGCTGGAGTGATGGTTCAGTTGGTAAAGTGCCTGATGCCCAGGCCCAAAGATCAGAGTTCAATCCCCAGCACCCATGTAAAACAGTGGTATGTATCTATAGTCCTAGAATGGGAACAGTAGAAACAGGTGAGCCTCTGGAACTAGCTGACCAGTCAGTTGAAAGGATGAGCTCTAGGTTCAACAAGAAACTGTCTCATAATAAAAGGAGGAAGGGTTGGAAGTTGGCTCAGCATTTCAGAGTATGAAATACTCTTGCAGATGACCTGATTTTAGTTCTTAGCACCCATGTTCGGTAACTCACAATCCCTTGTAACTCCGGTTCCTTCTTTTGACCTCTGCAGATACCTGCACTCATGTGCATATGCACACACAAACACATATACATAATTAAAAACAAATGTTTAAAAACTAAGGTTGAGAGTGATTGAGGAAGACACCTGATGTCAACCTCTGCCTTCCACAGGCATGTGAATGCATATGTGCATGTATCCACATGCACATGCTCACACAGGAATGTATATTTGCATCATCTACACACATATACAGTCTAATATGTAAAAGGGATAAACAGTAACTGTGATGGAGAAAACTGACAAGTACCAGCCTAGGCAGATATTAGTGTCAATATGAACCTCAGAAATCTTGTCAGAGTTTGCATGTTTGTTATCATGTGTGAGCACAAGACTTTACCTCTGTCAGCTTGAAAACCTACAGCCCCTGTATGGTCACAGCTGTGCCATTAGGAAAACTCTATTCTAAGGCATCCAACAGTATACCTGGCCAGCACTGATTCAAGGTTTTGATTTTGATGACTGGCAAGGTCATCAAAAGCATGCCATGTAATATCCTGGGTGAGATCTGGAAATAGATGGACATTAGACATGTACTAAGGAGTCAGAATGAAGTGTGAACATCAGTTAATAAAAGATCATTCTTGGTTCATTAATTTCAGCAAATGTACCATACTAAAGTAATATCTTAATACCAGAAGAGCTGTGGATGGGAGCATACGTGGGAGCTCTTTGTACTGTCTGCTCAGTTTCTTTGTAAATCTAGCACTGTTGTAAAAAGTAAAGTCTATTAGTCAATAGTGAAGTTATAGAATTTCTATCTATCCTCAATCTTAACCCACTATGAGAACAAGAACATCCAGATAACTCCAGGTTGGAAGATGGAGGCTCAAACTCTTCTCTGCTATTAATTCTCATGAGACTTTATGAAGGAGAACTCAAGGTGGCTGTTGAACCTCTATAGGACTCGCTTTGTTTATTTACAAAAGGATGGCCATATTATTTTATTAGGTTCTCTCTCTCTCTCTTTCCCTTTTGTGTGTATGATGGGATGGGTGGGAGGAGAGAGAAGAAGGGAGGTGGGGAGAGAGAGAGAAGGGGGAAGGAAAAGCAAGAAGAGGTGGGAAAGGAGGATAGAGGAAGGGAAGGAGAGAGAGAGGGGACGAGGGAATGGAAGAAATGGAGAGAGGGAGAGGGACGGGGATGCAGAATACTGGGCTGGGAGGAAGGGAGGGAGGGAGAAAGGAGGGGAGGGGAAGAGGGGAGGTGGGGGGAGGGAGGGGGGGGGAGAAAAGGGAGGGTGAAGTGGGAGATGGGAAGGGAAGGGGAGAGTGAGAGAGAAAGTTACTGTAAAGTAACTAACATGATCCTAGAGGATGAAGGGTCCCCAACCCACCTAAGTCACCAAGCTCACCTGCAAGAGGCAGGAAGAGCCTGATGTCTCAGTTCAAAAATGGCCAGACAGGGGATTCCTTCTGCACCAAGGAGGGTCATATGTTTGTTGTTACTCTTCAGATCCTCAACAGCTTGACTGCAGTCACTTACATCAGAACAGATGGTCTGCTTTAAGCACACCAAACACCATGACAGGTTACAGAAGCACTCAGAATAATGTGTGAACAAATCTCTGGGTACCCTGTGGTCTAGCCAAGTTGATATAAGACTAACCATTGTAACTGCTTTCTCATACAGACCTTACCAGGAACATCCCATAGGAAGTAAAAGTTGCAGACTTTCAAATGACCTGATATTAGTTTTGGATGTTTGACTAATGGACAACTTCCTTGTCTTTTCAGACCCTTCTGTTAACATTTTCTAGAAATTTGGAGTTTTAAAATAAAATCTGACCTGTGACTTTTAGGAGTTGTTAGTATCTTTGTATGATTGTTATAGAGTCTCTTCCTATATTCCACATGGAGTGCAGCCCGATGTACCTGGGAACCACAAGGGCCTGAACACTCCTGCTCTGTCTTAGTGTCTCTGCTCTTCAACATCTGTCTGAGTTGTTTTGTTCTCAACTTATGTTTTTGTTTTGTTTTATTTTGTTGTGAGACAATGTCTAGTTATATAGCCCAAGCTGGCCCTGAATTTGCCATGTAGTCTTAGTTGTCCCTAACTCATGATCCTCCTGCCTCTGCCTCCTACATGCTAGGATTATAGGTCTGAGCCACTATGCCCAGCACAATTCTTCCTTCCTTCCTTTAGGGAGTGGTGACTCATACCTTTAACCCTAGCACTCAGGAGACAGAAACAGATAGGTGTCTGTGAGATTTAGATCAATCTGTTCTATAGTGAGTTCCAGGCCAGCTGGGACTACATAGTGAGGCCCTCTTCTCTCTCTCTCTCTCTCTCTCTCTCTCTCTCTCTCACACACACACACACACACACACACACACACAAACAAAAACCAAAACATTATCACCACACAGCTCCCACCCCCCCAATTCCCTCTAGGGCAAAACCAAAACATGATCACCACACAGGACTTGAATTTGTGACTGTTCCTCTCAGAGTACACATTTAAGAATGTTCCCCAGTGGGAAGATGGCTCAGTCAGCAAAGTATTTGCTGCACAAGCATGAGGATCTGAGTTTGGTCCCCAAAAACCCATGTAAAAAAGCTGGACATGGTGGTGCATGCTTTTAAGCCCAGAGCTTGGAGGGGGAGATCCTTAGAGTTTACTGGCCAGCCAGCCTAGTTGAATTGGTGAGTTCCAGGTTCAGTGAGAGGACCCTGTCTCAAGACATAAGGTAGAGAGTGACTGAGAAAGATGAGCAGTACTGACCTCTGACTTCCACATTCATGTACACAGGTACACACACACACACACACACACACACACACACACACACACACACACTCACTGCTCAGATCCTAGCTCCATTGGATAACTGCAGGATCCTGGCATGAGTGGCTGTAACTGGAGCTGCACAGCATACCCAGTGCTAGTGTCTATTAAGTGGCCAGTCTTCCTCAGTGGACAAGATTTCAAGATCCCAGCTGACTTTATGCCTTCTCGTATCTCTCCTAGCAGCTTCACAGTATGCAAAGAACTCTTTCTTAAAAATAGTTTTATGGCTAATATGAGTCTTTGCTGTCATCTGAGGAGAGAAAATGCTTATCTGTGAGTCTTCTCTAATTTAAATGCCAGAGAAGCATGATGTGACTCTGGCCTCTAAATTATAAGGAACCAGCAATCTGTCCTTCTGCAAGGTCCTTCCCATCTGAATGGGAACAAAGGGAAGCGAGGAATATCTGATGATGCTCACTGCCCTCCAGACAGGTGCTCAGCGTCCTTATCAGCAGGGTAGCCACCAGGAACCTCTGATGTCTCTGATATCTTTACTCTGGAGATCTCCTTGAGGTACCCACATTAATTAGTCTATTGCTAACATTCACATCAGATAAGTATCAGGGAGAAACAGTTTGGTAAGAAGAAGATTCTGGAACTAGCCTCGATGAATGAGAAAACGAGCCTGACATTGCCTCCTTGTTCTCATTTGTGGATGGAGCAGACTCTTTATGCAAAGAGGATTACAAGAATGGCTGTATTTTTGTAGAATATTCCTCAGCCTGAAGGCGAGATAGAAATTTTCAGGGATTTGAAAAATCTATGATTGCAGCTTGTTTGTCAATTTATTTTCTTTTCTGTTATGCCTTCTGGAAGGATCATGTCCTGGCTAAAACTGCAAAACAATGAATTCTCAGGAAGTTGCCTACTCCCACCCTCCTTATGGGTTTTAGGTGTGAAAGCTTTTTTTTTTTTTCCTCATTAAAAAAATTTCAGCAGCCATCAGAGAAATGTGGATCAAAACTACATTGAGGTGCCATCTCAGTTCAGTCAGACGGAACCAGAAGGCTCATTTTTAAAAACTGCAGCTAAGGCTCAGCAGTTAAGAGCACCAGCTGCTCTTGCGAAAGACCCAGGTTCGATTCCCAGCACCCACATGTTGACTAACAACTGTCTGTAACTTCAGTTCCAGAGGAATCTAATGCCCTCTTCTGACCTCCATGGTAGTTACATGACATGGGTGCACTTACACACATGTAGGCGATACGCTCATACACATAAAGTAAAAAACAATAAAGTATTTTAAAACTGTAGCTAATAGCCTGATTTGAGCCCTGCCTATTACCCACCTCATCCCTCACCTCTGGGACTGCAGTCTTGAGCCTTCATGTTTGGCTTTTAAAATGTGGGTTCTGGTTCAAACTTGGGTCCTTATGGTTGTATGGCTAGTGCTTCACCAAGTGAGCCATCTTCCCAGCTCTTCTCTTGTCCCTGACTGCTTGCATATAAGTAAAGTACCTATTTAATGTGACAGAGCACTTGTTTGTGCTCTGTCTTGTTGGATAGACAAGGGGGGAAATGGCTTTGCGGTGTCCTTTCCTTGACAGAAATGAGCCCAGCTCTCATTTAGATTAATAAGCCTTCCTCAGGATTACATAGCCATCCTTAAACAGCTACACTCTGCCATAAGGCTCCAAAGACTAACTCCAGTTAAGGCAAACAGACATGTCATTCTTCTCCTACAGTCTGTGAATCTGTCTTCTTCTTGGTTCTTGTTGCTCTTTATGCTTGGACATAGTTCTGAGCCCCTGGACTTAGCTAACTTCCATGGCTGTTTCTGGTGTTATGAATGCTGATATCTGAAGGATGGAATTCAAGTTCTTTCCCCTCAACTGTGTGTGCTCATAAATGTGGCCTGGTTGGTTGAGGTGCTGCTCTAAGCTCTGGTTACAGGCTGGTCCTCATTTCAAGAGTAAATGGATTTATTTGAGAACATTTTCTGCTACTGTGTCCACAGAGGCTGGATGAGAGCGTGAGCAATTTGGGAGATGCGGTTGCTCTAGAATTTCAATTTCCCACTTCTTAATGAGTGGTGCAGCTGTGGGCTTAGATTAGCTGTTGGAATTTTATGGCCTGTGAGGCTGGAGAAGTTTAGGGAATGAAATGGGAAGCACAAAATAATTAGCTACAAATTCATCCTCCTAACTTGGTCCTGAGTGAGTTACAGAGTAAGAGAGTGAGAATGTTCAGCAGAGGGAAGTGATCTAATCCCGTTGCTGCCCCTGACTTGAATTCTGTTTGAAGTTGTCACTTGCTCCCCCTGGGTCTCAGTTTCATTAATAATCAATGGGAAGGTTGAGGTGGACCTTGGAATTTTAACTTGTCCAAGAGCTTTCTGAACTTGCTAAAATTGGGCACATAGTTAAAAATAATAGATACAGATGATAGGTAGATAAATGATATAGTATACCCAAAATATTAATTGAATTTTATAGAGTCTGTGTACATAACCACTGTACTGGGTAGTCTCCATGGCCCTTTCCAATCAAGATTCTAGAACATTCTATGCCAAAGAAAAGTAGACCTCAGGTCCAGATCAAATCTGCTGTCTCTTGTGGAAGCTCATTTAACTGCACAGTTCACACTGACCCGTGCCTTCTCTAGTTTCCTACCTGGTTGATTATATCATCCAAATATTCTTTCATTTATTCATCTACTTAATATTTACCAGGAAGCCAGTAAACATACAGAGACTGTGGACTTATTACATGGCAGATGCTACCTCAGTGGAACCCAAGGCTCAGCCCAGCTCCACTCAATCAGCCAACAAGTAATCTGAATCACTGCTATCATTCCAGCATCAACGGGACCAGCCATTTTTAATTTTGGCTCCATATTGCAGTCACTGGGAGTGACTAAACTCCTAACACAGCCTGAATTCTTGAGTGTTTAACAAGAGCTCTCTCCTAACTGCCAAGTGGACTTCAAAATGCAATGAAAGTTGAGAATTGTTGTTTGTGATGATGATCCTGCCTAAAGAATGATGAGACTGGGCTGAGAAGACACAATTAGAGAACTGAAGTGTGCTTGATTTTGTATTGGTCTGTCTATGTGTCTATCTGTCTGCTATTGACAGGATGTTGCTATGTAGCTCAGAATGGCTTCAAGGTCACTATGTAACCCAAACTGGGCCTTGAATTTGAGATCTCTCTGCCTTAGCCTCCACCAATGCAACCATATCTGGCTTTGAATTTAATTTATTTTTTAAAATTTATGTACACATGCATGTGTGTGTGTGTGTGTGTGTGTGTGTGTGTGTGTGTGTATGCATTTGAGAAGCCAGAAGAGAATATCAGATCCCCAGGGCTGGAGTTATAGATGTTGGGAACTAAACTCTGGTCCTCTGCAAAAGCAACAAATACTCTTAAATGTTAAGCTGTCTCTCTAGCCTTGAGAATTTAATTTTAAATGCTCTATAGAGAACATACATTGAGGGCCCCATTTCACAATGGAAACGTCATTATTAAGTACCTTGATGAGGATGATTCTCTGCTTACTTTTAGAGCAGTCTTATTTTCTTAATTTAATAGTCGAAGATCACCTGGGCAGAGTAATGAAACTTGACCTGCTGGACTATTGCTCCTAACAACTCGTTCCCTCTGTGTGTCTAACCTATGTACTCACAGAAGAACTGTTTAACCTCACTTGATTGACTTTGATTTTGGTCACATGACTTACCTCAGCCAATAATGCAAGAAGACTGGACATTGCCATGTTGAAGTGGAAGTGGCCCATGGGTGTGTTCTTCTCAGCATCACTATCCTCAGCTTTCCAGAGGGGACCTCCTCCTTTATCCTGGCTCCACAAGTAGACATACCTTGGCTGAGCAGAGCTGAGTCTAGAGAAGCTGATTAGAGAAAAGATCAATTCACAGTCCTTATGCAGTGTGGGCAAGAAACTCATTTTTATTGTAGTAAGCCACTGAGAGATGGGATTCTATGTTATCATAGCAAAACTTGACTAATGCAGTCTAAAGGGAAACTAGAAGTGTAGTACTTATAACACACTTGTGGAATATTTGCTGACTGATTAGACATGATTAGAAGAATGAGCTATGGAGCCAGATGTCTTAAGACGATTATCAAGATTTATTTTTAATTATGTGTATATGTGTGTATGGGTTTGTGCACATGAATCCAGGAATCCTTTGAGGTCAGAGTCATCAATTCCCCTGGAGTTAGAGTCACAAGTGGTTAGGAACCACATGATGTGGGTGCTAGGAACTGAACTCGGAAGATAAGTATGAGCCCTTAACCACTGAGCATCTCTCCATCTACCATTTTCAGTTTAAATCCTAGCTCTGACAATCACTAGGGGAACAAGAGCAAGTTACTCAACCTCTCTGAATCCCAGTTTCTCTCTCTATAAAATACATATAATAGTACTTCCTGTAATGGGTTCTGTGAGGATTAAGTTAGTAACACACACACACACACACACACACACACACACACACACGAGAAATTGGCATTTATATGCTCACATGTTTTTCCTTACAGCTATGCTATAACACACAATACGTGTTAATAATATACTATAGTATTTATCTTCATTTAATTCTTATAGTCAAATGATCTTCAGTCTTTTTGGTGTTTCTTCCTTGATTTACCTGAAAGTGACTATTTTACCAATTTGACCAACTGCAATAGTATTGCTGAGTCTTTCAGAGCCTCACATTGCCATCTGTATTTCCTTGTGTTCAAGGTCTTACATTTTATTCCTGTCTCCCAGGTCAAAGATGAATACGATTGGTGGAGTCATATTTTGCGATACAGTTTAACATGTGACAAATAATTTAGAAGAATTTAAAAGAAAAGATCAAAAAGTCACATGAAATGCCTAGCAATTGAACATATCCAAGTATTATCAGAAATGAAAATCCATGATGGAGGAAGAGACATTCTTCTTCAATAAAAGAGCTTGGCATCTCTCTAGAAGCAAGAAGCAGGCAAGATGGCTCAGTGGGTAAAGGCACTTGCTGCCAAGCCTGATGACCTTCTTTTGATCCCCAGACTCCATGTGGTGGAAGGAGCGAATCAGTTCTGGCAAACTGTCCTCTGACCTCCACACACATGCTGTAATATGCACACACACACACATAGACAAATCTACTTCCCACATACATGCTCACTGATAACACACCTACATATATACCCCCCACATACATACATCCCCCCACATACATACACACCTATGTACACACCCCACACACATACACATTCACTTACATATATGCCTACCTACATATACACACATCCCCAACATACACACACCACACATGCACAGCCACTTTCCCCACACATACACACTCATACACACATGCACATACATATACACCCACATACACACCTACCCCTCCCCACATACACACATAATAAATTAAAATGTGGTAAAACATAAAGCCCCAAAGCAGCAGAATCAAGTCTATGCTCTCATTTTGGAAGAAGCACAAAGCTTTGTAAGTCGGTAACTGTCAGCACAGTAAGTTGCTTTTATTTCTCTCACTGGCGATGTTTACTCCTTTAAGCTTCTGTTTTACAACACACACCCTTTCATACAGTTCACTTCTGTTTCAATTAAGCTTTCATAGCCCATCCTAAAGCTAACAAGTTTCTTTCATTCTTTTATCTTTACTGGGCACCCAATCGAAGCTACTTATCAGCATTTTATATCCATTTCCGGAATAGAAATTTGTGCCTAGAATTTCTTCCCCAGATTCTGAGAATTTTCAGAAAACATCCCTTGTTTCTTGAAATACTTCTAAAATAAAAGTTCAGACCTTTCAGCCCTGGTGGATCCTGCCATTGCACCATTTCAAGTCACCTATGTTTTTATTTTGAAACATCATGTGACAATGGATTTGAACAGAACAGGAAGCTCTGTCATGTGCTGTCATTTAATAGATTGTTTAGCAGCACAGATCTTAGTAGGAACCACAAAAGCCCTGAGACCAGAAATGGAGTTATTACTGAGAAGATCTGATTGCTACACATAAGCTGATGATAATATAAGAGCTAGAAACGAGACTTTGTGTGCGCATGTGAGTGTATGGTATATGTATGTGCATGTGAGAATTTAATCGTGCATAAAATGTATTTTGATCAAATATATGCTACTTTCCTTCCCCTCCAATTTCTCCCCTAACTCCGATAGCACCCTTCCTTTCCAACTTCATGTGTGCTTTAAAAAAATCCAGTGAGTCCACTTAGAGCTGTCCGTATGGGCACGGGTCCCGGTTCATTTACCGGAGCATGGGTAACCTCCTGGGGCCCCATCCCTGAAGAAAACTGACCCTCCCCAGCAGCCCTCAGTTGTCAATAGCTCTTCAGTTAGGTGGAACCTGATGAGCTCTTCCCTCATCCATGCGGTGATTTTGGCTGGCTTGAGCTCGTGCAGGTCCTGTGCATGCAATCGCAGCCACTGTGAGCTCATGCGCACAGCGGTGCAGTGGTGTCATATCCAGCAAATACAGTTTCATTGCAGATGTCCACTGTTGCTGGCTCTTACACTCTTTTCGCCCCCTCTTTTGAGATGATCCCTGAGCCTTGGTAGGAGTATGTAATATAGCTGTCTGATTAGAGCTGAGCACACCACAGTCTTTTATTTTCTGCATGTAGACCAATTGTGGGTCTCTGTATTAATCACCCTCTACTGTAGAAAGAAGCTTCTCTAATGAAGGTTGAGAGATTCGTCTCGCTGAACCTGAGGTGAATTTTGCGGTGCGGGCTTTAAGTCCAATCAGAAGTAGCTGATTACTCCTATAACATTCTTGCCGCTGTTGCACCTGTGAACCTGCCTTGCCAGCCCTCATTGCTCTTTGGCTCATGTTGCATGGGACATTTATCATATCTTTCCTTGACTTTCATGACCTTTACAATTTGAGGAGTCTTCTTTCATCCAAACCTTTAAGTGTCCACCACAGTGCTTTTATACAGTAGGCCTTGAATAAGTAGGTACTAAATAAATGACTACAAAGTCTAAAATTGAATTGTGTCAAAGATTCTTTTTAGTCAAGAACTAGAAATGGATGTTTTAGTTAATAGATGTTCTGTGTGCATGTGATGATCCCTTGGATCTCAGGATCTCATGTCATCACTCAGCAGTTCTGGCTGGACTTCCCTGGGACAGAAACACTCTGAGACTGACCATCTGGGCAGCATGGAATACACACATTCTGTTTTTCAATGCTTCTCTCTGTGGATCCTCATCCTTTCTTTGTAGCTGATCATGACAATGATTTACATAGAAACTGAATTTCTCATCCTCCTCCAGCACAGACACTGCCTTAGTTGTCATGACTGAGCCCTTGCTACCTCTGCTTATCCAATCACAATTCCTAAGAATTGGGATGACTGAGCCCATGTATCGGAGTTTGGCTCTGGTTCACAAGGCAGCTGGCCTTAATGTGATAAAATATGCTCAGTCATGTGACCATTTTAGGCCTAATCAGAAATCTCACAGTAGGGAGTGTTGGGGAATGGGTTTCTTACAGAATCTACTTTCCTTTGATGGGTTTTTAAACCCCTCAGCTGAGGAGAGCATGAGCAAGAGGCTTTTGGATGATGAGCCTGGTTTAAAGCCTCACAAAAACTACAGGGTGTAGAGATGGGGCCTCCCAGGACAGGACTAAGAAGCCTGGAGAGGTACAGCCAGGACAGAGAATCAGAGTCTGCACTGTCAGGTGGCCCGGTGCAGGAAAAAACACAGGGACAGATGGACGCCTGCTCCTACTTGCCTCCCTTTTCCCTGTCAGCCATACTCAACTGGCAGTCAGACGGCAGAAGAATACGTGGCATGGGCTGAAGAGATCAGTCTCCAGGCTCGGGAGGAAAGGGATGCGATGGGCAAGCGATGGAGGTGGCTGGCAGAGGGGCCAGGCTGAGGACAGGACGGGAGGCCAAGGCAAGGGGATTTCCGTTCCTAGCACAGGACTCCCTGCATAGCATAGCACAGGTCTACTGCTAGAAGGGCCTCCTTGAAAAGGGTATTTCAGAGAAAACAGATCTCAGCTGTATGCATGTTAATGGCTGGTCCTCAATCTGATTACCATAGATATAACTGGATAGTCTCCAGATACAGGGAGTAGCCAAGTGTTAAATGGATTCCTAAAGGCCACTTTGTCTTAAGTAGTGTGCTCCCAGCACCCAGAGCTGCTGCCAGCGACCTGCTTCTGACTTAAAGCCAGAATAAATCCCTTTTGTTAAAAAAATGTGTTTGTATGTGTGTATGTTCATGCATGTGTGTTTACATGCATGTACATGTGCACACACTTATATCGTATACATATGTGTATGTATTACATGTATGCATATGTGTATGATAATGTATGTATGTGCATGTGTGTGCATTATATGCTTATATGTATATGTGTATATGTGTACCTATGTGATGTGTGTGAGTATGCATATGTGCACACATGCACATATATGCATACACATGTATGTGAATGTGTATGCACATATTTTTGAGTCTGCATATGTGCAAGTGGTTATCTTTGATGTCTGGGAATGACTGGTTCTAGAGAACTCACAGATACAGAGGGTGAATGTGTACATGTGCATGAGTTTGACAGTAGATATACACACACATGAGATATATAGATATGTGTATACATGAATATACTTGCTTTAGCCACCAGTCATCTCACATTTCTAGTAAATGAGAAAGCCTCAAGGAAACTGGACCTGAGATAGACTAACAGGGTGGTAATGGAGAGACTGCTTTCTTGTCGGGTTTGGAGGGGCATATTAGTTACTTTTTTTTGTTGTGACAAAGTACCTGAAGAAAGCAAGCTAAGGGAGGAAAAGTTCATTTTGGTTCATTCGGAAGGTACAGTCCATCATGGTCGGAAGGCATGGCGGCAGGAGTGTGAGGCAGCTGGTCACATTGCATCTGCAGTCAGGAAGCAGAGAGATCAGTGGTGCTCAGCTCCTTTCTCCTTTTTATTCAATCCAGACCCCAGCCAATGGGACAGCTGGGTCTTCCTATCTCAACTAACCCAACTAGAAACTCTTACAGACATACTGAAATTTGTTTCCAAGATGATTCTAGATTCTGTTAATATTAATCATTCAAGGGGGAATCCCACTGGAGATGAGGGCACCAGGAGAGGAGCGATGACAACACCCAGCCTCCCTTTAGTATTTTGCTCGGGGATTTTTCTTGGAGGGTCTTTCAATAAGCAGCTAGACAAGCAGCAGCCTCCACAATAATCCTTCCATGTAGTTATTCTTCTCATCTAAAATAGCATGATTTTTACTCTCTGGAAGCTCGTGGGTCCTGGGGGCACAGTTCAGATCCATGTCAAAGATTCATCAGTTCCCCATGTTGGTCTGAGAACCTCACATCCTTAATTAACAGTGGTTGTTCCTCTCTGAGCAGCAACCGCAGCATGTGCTGTATGGATACCTTGTGATTACTGCTTCCAACCTCGAATCCTCCTTCAAGGGGGAATTAGAGCTCTGTGGCTTAGATACAGACTACAAGACAAGCTACGGTGGGTGAATGGCAGTGAGATGCAATGTGTGTGTGTGTGGGCATGCTTATTCCTGGTTCTCACCTCAATGCCACCAAACTCTTCAGTGTGGATGTAAAGTGAATTCTAGTCTGGGTATGTATATAGGTGTTAACCACTGAATCACCTCTCCGGCACCTATGTGTATTCTTAATCATGTGTATATGTGTATGTACGTGTCTCTGTGTGTTTATGCATGCGAGTGCAGGGTCCACAGAGACTAGAAGAGCATAAGATTCTCTGAAGCTGGAGATCCAGGCAGTTGTGAGGCCCTTGACATAAGTACTGGGAATGGAACTCTGGTCCTTTGCCGGAACAGCAAAGCTCTCGGAACCACTGCGTCATTTCTCCAGTCTGTTGTTTGCTTTTCACTGAACACCTGTTCATCTAGTCTTTTAGCCTTATCTCTGTAACTGCAGAGAAAAATCTTAGTAGGGAGACAGCTGGACAGGAGCGGCTCTTGAAGAGAATTTCCTTCACACCAGACATTCTAGAAATAGAGTGTATCTCAGTGTGAGACATTCCTGAAGCTTCTTCCTTTCTAGTTCTATGCTCTTGGTCCGCTCATTGCCGCCGCTAGATGGCGCTGTGTCTATAGTTTTAGATAGTAGATCACAGGTTATGAGACCATCTCGCACAACAAAGAAGTTTCTCAACAGGATTAGGTGTTGTGAAAAGGTACCTCCCAGGATTAAATTCAGAGCTTTTAGAAGCCTGTGGTAGATGGCACAATTTAAACTATTCCTGTGTTTTCTTAATTCCCAGTAAGATGATTAGGCAGCAAGTAGAAAATTGGTAAAATTCCTCCGAAAGGGGTGCTGTTGCTGTGTCAGCAATCCTTTCCTGCCTTCCACGGGATCCTCTCCATCTTTAATCCTGAAATGTAATCTTACCACCTGGCAAATGGAGATTTTAGCTTATTTAAAAAATAGCTTGTAAGTGATATCTCCAACGTGCGAATTTGAACCACACCTAAATAGCCGAAAGCAATTAAGCAATTAAAGATACTTTTTCATGGTTTTCTTCTTGGATATAAGGGATTTACTCAGAAAGAGCCGCCATGATTTGAGAAATAGAAGAACGTTTCTGTAAAAGGGATTTTAAAAATAGAAATTAGGACAAGTAAGATGGCTTGTTGCCAAACCTGAGGACCTGAGTTCAATCCACATGGTAGAAAAGAAACCATCCACTCAAGCTGTCCTCTGACCTCCACGTGAGTGCTGTGCCATAGGCCCTCCTCTATAAATAAATGCACTAAAATTTTTTAAAACAATCTGAGCACACTGAAATACACAATTAATGCCCACTAATACAAATTTTAAAAATCGAAAGTGCAGGTAGGTAGGAGTGCTAATTTTAACTTTACATTTATGTTATGGACTATGTGAGGCTTGTCTCTTCAGTTGTGATTTCAATGATAACTAGGTAAAGTTGTGCTGGAGAGATGGTTCTGTGGTTAAGAGCATGTACTGCTCCGACAGAGGATCCAAGTTCTGTTTCCAGCACCATCACTGAGTGCGGGAACTCCAGCTCTGGAGGGATCTGCTGCCCTCTTCTGGACTCCAGGGGCAACAGCACTATTGTACACCCCCACCCCCTCGCCCACAGGCACAAAGACAAACCTTTAAAAAAGAGATTTTATTTACAAACAAGATGCAGACTCATCTCTCCCCCAAATTCCTGTCCTTTTTCCACGGTGTCTTAAGAATTTCTGTCTGTGAGGCGGGAGTGGCGTTCAGCCCCACCCACCTCTCTAGAACCAGAACAACAAAGTGAAGGAAGTATGATTTCTCCAAGTTATACTTTGGGAAACCAGAGTTTATTTGAGCTTCCTTACAGAGGGGATGCAGAATCCTCTTACAGAGGCCAGGCAGCAAATTTTACATTTTCCTCAAAACTGCCAATTCTGCTGATGGCCCCCAAGATGGCAAGCCACCAGCGCCACCTCTCTCTTTCTGAGCTTCCTCTTAATTCCTCTTTCCACATACAACTCAAGTCATTGGTTGGTTGGGAGGGGTAACTGACTCTACTGGCATCTTCCTTTGTCAGTCAGCCTCCTTGTGCTGTGCTCTGAGTGTGCGTGATCCATTCTGACAGTCAGAGGAAAAATTTCATACAACACATGGTTTCTAGTCAGTGTTTCCACACCATTGAGAACCAGGGATGGAGACACACTTTTTACCAGAAATAAAGGGTGAGAGAGGAACCAACAAAGAATCATAGGATCTTTTGAACCAGTTTCAAAACCTTAGTGTACTGCCTCTTCTTGGCCATAATTTCTTCCTCTGTGAAATGGAAACAATATTCCTGTGGCTGTAGAGTAGTATATATTAGTAAAACCTCTTTGAGAAGTTAGGATGATGCAGAAAATGACTGTCTGTAGCAGTCACTGTGCTGTGACAGAGTACCTGGCAGAAGCCACTTGAGGAGAGCTGTGCTTTGGCTCACAGTTTTCAGGGGAAGACATGGCGACCGTGTGAGGCATCTATAGTCAGGAAGCAGAGAGATGCATGCTGGTGCTCAGCTCACTTCCTTCTTTTAAGTCCCGGATCCCCGCCCATGGGATGTTGCCTCCCATATATGCTGGGCAGGTTTTCCCTTCTCAATTGTCCTAGTTGAAAATCCCTCATGGATAAGCCCACGAACTTATTTATATCTTCAGTGATTCTACATCCTGTAAGGGTGACAATCAGTATGAACCATCCACCGTCTTTATGACAAATATTAACAACATATCCATTTGAATGCCTCCTACTCATGCTCATAGGGAAATATGCATGTCAGTACTGGATCAAATGTGTTTTTAAGGCATTTGCACCCATAACTATAAAACTAGCTTACTGAGCATGTATGAAGCAGGTGCTATTTGAGACCCCTTTCTTCTACCACAAAGCAAAAAATATTTGAAGATTCTGGATGGCCAATTCAATATTTTTGTGGTTATATGCTTATTTCACGTTCCGCTTTTGGGATGTGTGTGTGTGTGTGTGTGTGTGTGTGTGTGTGTGTGTGTGATGTAGGTGCATCCATACCACAGCATGCGTGTAGAGGTCAGAAGACAACCTTGGCTGTCACCTTGTTTGAGACAGGGTTTCTTTGTTAGTCACTGCTGCATGTACCTGTGCGCTTCTGGTACTGAGGACTCTTCTGTCTCTACCACCCTTTTCCACGCAGGCATGTGCTACTGCATTTGACTTTAAGTAGTTTCTGAGGTTCCAAACTCAGGTCCTCACACTTGTGCAGCAAACGCTTTGCCCACTGAGCTGTTCCCCAACCTTTCTCTCCCTTTTAGATGTTGAAAAAATAAAGACCAGTGGTGAGAAAAGCATGATCGTAAAATTTAAAAACAAAGTTTATTTGGGTACTTGTTAAAGGTATCCAGTTCCACCGCTGCCAAGCAAATCTGCCTGTCTCTGCTTCGTATTTCCTGCAATATCTCATGCTGCATATGGGCTTTTAGTGGCCTCCTGGGTGCTGTCTGGGGTCTCTTTCTTGAAGCTGGCTGTGCCCACTGGAATAGTCTGTGGCAGTGGAGGCACAGTTGGCTGCTGGTTTGAAAGTGACTGTTGATGGATTTTAAGTATTCTAATTAATTCCACTTTTTAATCATGCAGGTTCTCGGGGGTTTCTCAAGGGAAGGGCACTAGTTTGGGAAAATAAAAGTCAACTGCCAGCTGTTGTATGTATCTGTGTGGATTGTTCTTTTCCTTTTCCTGGATCAGATGCCCACTGCTTTTAGGAGGCATCGAGAGAAAGGATTTGGCCCCTGACCTCTGAACCTTAGTGAAGAGGGTTATCAGGTCTGTGGTTTAGTACAAATTCTCCAGCCAATTTTTCTCTCTCTCTCTTCTCTCTCTCTCTCCTCTCTCTCTCTTTCTCTTTCTCTGTCTCTCTTTCTCTCTCTCTCTCTCATATACACACAGCAGGGCATTAGGGATGTTAAGAACATGGGAATCAGTGATTCTGGGGGAAGCCTGCTGAACCCCAGGAGAGGGATCAGGACTTTGCAGGTCAGCACCCAGATCTTCTAGTGATCACCACAGCACTGGTTCAAGGAGCAGGCCTAAAATTGGCTCAACTAGAGTCCCTGTGCATCTTAAATCTGTGGCTGTGAGTGAATTACCAACTTCATCATCCTACTTGCCTACCACACATGTTAAATACACATGACTGGAGGCTTATGGAGGTCAAGGGGCCCAAGAAACTGCTGTGATGGTTAATATTGATCACATAGTCTACAATGTCTAGAACCTATCCATGAGACCAGACACTGGGCACACCTTTGAGGGATTATCTAGGTTTGACCAACCTCTGGGCAGGCCTGTGACTGATTCTGTTTTTAACTGGAATGGGAGGACTCACCTAAGTGCCTTCTAGCAGTAGCCAAGATCTGAGGAGGTCCAAGGGGAAAGCTGTTTGCCTGCTTGCCTTCATATCTTGTCTGTGAGTTGGTCTTCTCTGTTTGCAAATATATAAGCTGCTCCTGTGGTTACTGCTGCTCTATCCTCCGCTGACATCAGAACCCAGTTTCTTTGGCCTTCCAACACGGCTGAAGACCAGCAGCTCTCTAGGAATCCTCCAGCCCTTCAGTGCCAGTTTGGGACCCCTGAGACATCCAGCCTCATGGACTGAGCAGATACCAGGTTGTCAGCCTCTCCAGTGTGAAGACAGACATGGTTGGACTGCCCCGACCATATCATATAAGCCAATCCAATACATTGCTTTCTAATATATACTCTATCAGTTCTGTTCTCCTAGAGAACCCTGACTAACACAGTTCCTTTCTGAGACTCCTGAGGCTTGTGGCAGACCTGCTCTGTCTGCAACGCCATTCTCTACTTTTGTTCACGAAACCGTTATGCTCTGAGACTCATTCTGTACATTCTTTCCTCTAGGCAGCCGCCCTGAGTCCTCTTGGCTTGCTTGGGTCCTGTGCTGCCGCTTCTTCTGCCCACGATGGCCATGACTCACTCTTGGTAATGCTTCCATGTCTTCGTGATTTTACTGGGTCTGAGGGCCCCTTGTAATTTAAATAGGCAGGTTTGCATCAAATGTATTTTATTTTATTTTTTGTTACTTGGTCTAGTGTAACCAAGGTTGGCCTTGAATTCCCTATGTAGCCAGGGATAGTCTTGAATTCTTGATCTTTCTGCCTCTGTCCCTCAAGTGGTGAGATTATAGGTATGGGCTACTAGTCTAGTTTATGGGGTAGTGGGGACTCAAGACCTTTATGCATGTTAACAACTGAGCTCCAGTGGAAGTCCCATCAGATTTATTCTAAATCAAGTCACTTTTTTAAAAAGCCAAAATCTTGTTTCTTTTTAAAAATGTTATTGCATTTATTTATCGATTATGGGGAGGAGCATGCCACAACACATGTGCGGAGGTCAGAGGGACACTGCTTCCTCACTGTGAGTTCTTGTGCTCAAACTCAGGTTGGCAAGCTTATCGGCAAGTGTCCTTACATGCTGAGTCATCTTGCCAGTTCCTCAACCTTGTTTATTTCTTTAAATTTTTTAAAATACCATTTTAAATTGAACTCATTATCTCTGGAGTAGAACATGTGGTGGTCTGAGTGGCTCCAGATAGGGCCAGCACAGACCTGATAAGAAGCTCACAGGACGGGAACCCTTGAGATGTGCAAGGTGAACCCTTACCTGTTTTGTGCTGGTCAAGGGGTTTTCTGACTTCTGCGGACAGTGGTGGCTTGGCAAAGGCTTTCTTGGGGAGGCAGCCTGGTCAACGTGGTCTCTTCAGTATTCTCATCCCACCTCAATCTTCAGCCTGGGCGAGACCTGAGGCTGGCACCTTACCTCGTTTGTATTCTCTAATATTAATATTTGTGCAATGACAGCTTGCTCTGTTGTAATAATTTCTTGAATATACATTAAAATGAGTACAAATAAATGAAGGAATGAACACTCACCTTGTACACCCCCACACTTCCCTGTCTCCTGCTGGGGTGCCCGCTGATAGTGTTCCCATCACTTGCTGCGAGCCACACCTGCTCCTGGCCTAATCGCCACTCCTTGCTGGCTCTTTGTCCCCCTCGGCCGAGAGGCCCCTTCCTTTCTGCGAATGTCCTGGCTTCCTTTTTTTCTGTGTCACCTTAACTCTCTGTAGGACCCTGAGTCCATATGTGCATGGTGGATTTTAATCTATGGCAGAATATTAAAGATTATCAAGGCGATAAAGTGAATGCCGACCATGGGCTCCAGGAAATTAAATTTTGAAGCACGCGTGGCAGACTTCTTTAAGGAAGAAATTGGGATGGAGGAAACTTTGGGTATCTTCTTTGGATGGATAGTTCTTGACATTTTATTTAATTAAAAATTATTTGTTGTATGACTATAACTTCCATTTCAAATTAAACCATCCTGACTTCCCAATTTTTTGGTTCATTAGTTACTTTGAATCTCTATTTTCTGAATTCTTATTTTTTTTTCCCGGATTGTGGTGTTGGTAGGTCAGAGGGAATACACTGAACAGTGACTTCTGTGGAAATTAAGGTTCATTGTCTGATTTTGTGAGTGCAGCTGTGGTTAATTCCTGGTCACATGTCCCTGTGCACAGGAAATGCTCTCATTTGCTCCTAAGAGCAGGAGGTAAAGGAAACAAACAAACATCTCCTCTGAGTTCAGATCCTGCCTCTCTGAGTTCCCTGCCCTGTGACTTTGAGTAAACCCGATGTCTCTTCTCATCCACTTATTTCTTTTACATGTGGAAAAGAAGAACTATGGGGCTGGGGAGACGACTCAGTCGGCGAAGCACTTGCCTTGCAAGCACAAGGATCCGAGTTAGATCCACAGAACCCACCTTAATAAGCCAGGCATGGTGGTGAGGCTCTGTACTCCCAGCACTGAGGAGGAAGAGACAGGTGGGTCCCTGGGGCTCACTGGTCAGCCGGCCTAGCCCACCTGCAGTGTTCCAGGTCAGCGAGAGACGCTGTCACAAGACAAAGAGTGACAGTGCTTGTAGAACAACACCTAAGACTGAATTCTGGCCTCCACACATATGTGCACATGCTTAGACACACAAAAGAAGGGTAGTGATATTTTCCAGACCCCAATCATGCATGGTTAATGGGAGGATTAGGGCTCCATGCTCTTATGACCACGCAAACATCATGTCAGGGTGCTTGTTACAGTCTGTCAGATAGTGATGTTGACTGGTCCTCTCAGTGGCCACTGGTCTCTTCTATTACTTTCAGCTCCATGGTACCATGATGATCTTCCTATGGATGCTTCAGATACTCTGTAAGGTTCAGGGGAAGGCATCCAGTCTCCAGAAAGCTACAGACGTAACTATACGTGGTGCATAGATATAAACAGTTAACAACTATAATATTTCAGTGACCCCTTAAATCGGCTGAACTTAATCTGCAATATTTAGTTATTGCGTTCTAAAATCGTGTGTTGCTTCTAGTGCTTTAAAAACACAGTAGAGCAGGCGGTAAGCCAAACTTTGGGCAGTGTCAGCCAGGATCGTCTGAAAAGCAAATAGAAGACTCTAGGCCAAGAGTGGTTTTTGGCTCAGAGAGACCACAATGCCTCTGATCCAACAGGGAGGGGGATCCACTGCCCCTAAACTTTAGTAGAAAAGAGACATTGAAGTCAGCACAACTCACAGGGAGTTTCAGTGAAGTTTGGCAGATAAAGGCTTCAATTCTCCAATCTTAGGTCAGATCATGGCCTCAGAGCACAGAGGTGTCACTCCCGGGGACACAGTGACCTCATTTTGCTTGGCATAGACATGAATAGGAATCATGGGGCTCTCGTCTGACCAGGTCTGAATGGCAGCTTCTGTTTAAAGACAGATGTTCTACAGGACCAGCCAGTGTGATGTAGGATGTAAGGAGAGACCAGACAAGGATAGGGGAGCCTTCCTCTGTCACAGTTGGAACAAGTCTGCTGTGTCCCAGGACTCTTGTTACAAACTTCTGGGTCCGTCTCAAAGCAAAATGATGTAACTGTGATGAGTGCAGGGTGCTGCCTCAGTCTGTCCTCATTATTTGCCTTGGTTTGGAATTTTGTTCACAGATCTATGTCTAACTCAAATACATGTTTGAAAAAAAGTTTTTGATTTTTATTTTTTAAATATTTAAAAATAATTTAAAATTTATTCTTTGAAAATTTCATACATGTATACAATGTATCCTCGACATTTTTTATTCTTTGACAAGTTTATACATGTATGTAATAAATTCTGGTCATTTTCTCTCCCCTCCTCTCTCACTGAAATTCTTCTTCCCAGCAAGCCTTTCTCTCACTTTTTTATTTTTTTATTTTTTTTATTTTTGTGACCCATGAAATTTAGTTAGGGTTGCCTGCATGAAAATGAGTGAAGGCTGTGCACTGGAGCACGGGCTACTCCATGGAGAAAATGCCACCCCTTTCTCCCAGTAGCCATTAACTGTCTGCAGTTGAGGGGTGAAGCCTCAAGGGCTCCTCTAGATGCAAGATGGGCTGTTAATGGGCCAATCTTGCACAGTAACCACAGCTACAGTGAGTTCATGGTTGAACTGAATTCTTGGAGAATTATGCCAGCTGGACATGAAGGTAATGTGTGGCTGGCAGACTGGCCAGCTGGAGGAGAGAGGACTGGGTATTCCAAGGGGTCTTGAATGAAAACATGATGTTTAATATTTCAACAAGTGGTCCTACCACCCATTATAGCAATCTCAGCACATTTTTGGTACCTGGTCACAGGGAATTGTTTATAGATTTATGCTGGAAGGATGTTCTAGAAAGATACTAATCATGTCCAACTCTTCATTTGTTTTGCGTGAGAGACTATGTCAATCACCAACCCAAAGCCTATCAGAAAAATCTATATATTTCCCCCTGTGACTCAGGATTTTTGTTCTTTAGAAATTATGTATTTGGATTTCTAAGATTCCCCTTAACTTAAAGATAAGATCAGGCTGGAGCTTTCAGTCTGAGAGATGTTTCCAGATTATTTCTTAGCTTCGTTTGTCTATACAGAAAAAAAAATGAGTAAGGGGCTTTGAGCCAGTGTGCTTTGAAGTAGAATCAAATATGACTTAACGTGAATGTTTGATGACATAAGATGGATGTTGTCTTTTTCTTATTAAAAGTTAGGGAGGGCGAATTAGGGATGTAGTTCCGTTGGTAGAGAGCTTGCCTAGCATGCATGAAGCCTTGGGTTCCTTCCCCAGCAGTGTGTAAAAGGGACATGGTGGTGCATACCTGTAATAATTGTACTTAGAAGCTAGAGGCAGAAGGATCATCAAGGCCATCCTTACCTATAATAGTGAATTCAAGGCCAGCTGGTGGTATATGAGATCCGTCTCAACGAAAAGTTAGAGAGGGGGCAGAAAATTCTTAAATATGGTAAAAATGTAGGCAACAGCAAGAAATACCAAAAGATACCTAGGTCAACGTGTCACACACCAGATTCTCAGGGAGCAGTTGCTGCTTGATTCTCTTATCACTGTCCAGATAGTTTATGAGCATAGAATGAAGGGGAATTTTTATAAAATTATATTGGGAGGATGTTCTAGAATGATAATAATTATTTCCAATTCTTAATTTCTTTGGCATGAGGGACTAGGTCAGTCACTAATCCCAGGCCTATCAGAAAAAAATCAATTTATTTCCCCCCTGTGACTCAGGATGTCTGTTCCTTAAAATCACATGTTTGGATTCTATAGAATGCAGTAGAATGTAAGCTCTGTGCCTTAGATTTGAATTTTTTTCTGTCCTGTATCCACAGCATCCACTGCAGTGTTAGCATACAGGAGGGACTCAACAAAGACTTGCTGAATGAATGCATAAGCAGACAGGTAAACATGTACATACCTGTAGTCCTGTAGACATGACTCCTTTATTCATTTGATATATATTCTAACCTCCCCTGGGAAGCTGCCCACTTTTATCAGCAACTTTTTGCTGTTGTACTGGAGGCACGCAGATTATCTGTTTCTTTCAATGCACTCATAATTGTCATTAGGTTAGATCTGTCTGTCACTGGAAATAAGTTGCAATAGCATTTATGCATATATTTTGGCCTTTCCTTAAGGTAAATTTCAGTCTAGGCTAGGACAGTATCTATAAAATAAATTCTTAGAATTACTTGCTCAAAATATGTGTATGAAGTGAACTTTCTAAATAGCTAGCTGTCCTAAACTCCAAGGAATAGTTTTCAACTTTCATTGGTGATGAAAAACTTTTCTTGACTATTCTTTTCCCTTGGGACTTCTTTCCCATCTTTACTTAGAGAATCCTATTTAGGGACCTGGAGACATGGTTAAGCAATTAAGAACACATATTGCTCTTGCAAATGACCTGAATTTGGTTCCCAGCAACCTGTAATTCCAGCTCTAGAGGGATCTGACACCCTCTTTTGACCTCTGTGGGCACTGTACATATGTGCACACCCCCATACATATACACATAAAAGTAAAATAAATAATTTTTTAAAGAGAGAAAATCCTATTTAGTTTTCCTGAACTACCCAAATGTCACCACCTCCACGCACATCTCCATTCTCTTCCTAGTGCAGAGCTTCCAGCTGCCTTGTCTCTCTGCATCTTTCCACACATAGCTGGATAGTGCAGTTATCACAGAAAATGGTTATCTATTCAGTCTTTTCCCACATAGGCTGAAGGTTCCTTGATGAGCAGGACTATTCCTTACTTTCTCTCTGGCATAACACCTGCTGTATTGTAAATACTGTAAAGAACTGCTCATCAGTGAGAATGGCAGTAGGTTTAAAGACCAAAGTAGAGATCACAGTATAAGCCTTTCCCCAGGCTGAGACTCAGGCAATGTTGGGAAGAAGACACTTATTTAAGTTAGTGCTGGGCAATTGAAAACTAAACTTTGGGAGAGGTTGGAGAGATGGATGCTTCAGCAGTTAAGAGTCCTTGCTACTTTGCCAGAGAACCCAGGTTTGGTTCCCAGCACCCAAGTTGTGAGGCTGACAACTACCTATATAATTCTAGCTCCAGGAGATCTAGTGCTTTCTTTTGGCCTCTGTTGTACCCCACACATGTGCCACATACATATATAAGTAAAAATAAATCTTTTTTAAAAAGACTGGAAGATTGGGTGGGCATCAAATCCAGCCTGGCCATGGGAGTGTGGACGTTCAGCCCAACTGGGAAATTGAAGTCAGTTATATAGCTGTCAGCAGGTTCAGTAGGTAACTCACCCAGAACCTGAAGGATGAAGATACAAAAGAGAAAAGAAGACAAGTCCAAACCTAGGCAGTTATTTGAACCAAACTGATGGGATGAAAATACGGTTAGGAATTAAGGTGAGTTGTCTGTGCTCTGGGAGTGTTATCTTTAAGTGCTAAGGGCAGTGGCTTATGTTCATGTCTGTTCCTACTAGCCAAGATAACAAAGACATATTCAAACTTATTCATTTTAAGTGAGTGCCTGGTGAAAGGATATTTGTAGGGCATTACATGAAGCAGAACTTGCCCAGGAGTTAAGAAAAGTATATTGATTATCTAATGTTCTGTAACAAGTGACTCCTAGCCTTAGAAGTTTAAAACAATAGTTATTATCTCACAGTTTGTGTGAAATCCCACATCAGCGTGGCTCTCTTCATCCCATAGTCTTCTCCAGGACCAGCTAGTTGCATTACTTCCAAGTTTACTCCCAAGGTGAATTCCCAAGGCAGGTTCTCACTGGTTGGCTGTTGAAATGGTTTTCTCCTGAGGTGTGGTTCTTCTCAGTCTATTTGAATGTCTCCATGATGTGGCAGCTTATAGTCACCACAGAACAATCCCAAGACAGAAACCAGTCTTTTGTAAAGTAATCTCCTAAGTGACATACGATCAGTTCCAATCCTATGAATATATGAATTTCAGGAGCTGGGCTTATTGGGCACCATCTTGAATTAGTGGTAGGATGTCCAGGCTCTGTTGGAACCAGAACTGAAAGACCAGAAAGGTCTAAGGCCACTTTCATTGACTTTTCTGGGTATACTTTACCTTTTCTGCTGCCAATTTCTTCATATCTGTTTCATCTTCCTATAAGATTTATTCATTGACTTGTGTGATTCCATTAAGTGGCTTAAACATGATCCTCTGAAAGTTTCTCTGGTCCAGCTCTATCATGATCATTGAACTCCATTTCTTCCTCTTGGTTCATGCCTCAATGATGTAATTCTTAATTCCCATAAGGGAAATGTAGTTGTTTCAAATCACTATTTTCTTTTTTTAAATGTGTATGTATGTGTGTCTGTGTGTGGCAAGGTGTACCTGTGTACAGTGCCTGCGGAGGCTAGAGGAGGGCATTGGATCCCATGGAACAGGAATTATAAGCAGTTGTGAGCCACCCAACATGGGTCCGATGCTCTGCAAAGGCAGTATGTGCTCTTAACCACTGAACCATCTTTCCAGCCCATCACTGTTCTTTAAAACATGGACTCATAGGCAGGAATTCAGATTCTAGTAGAAAAACACTTGGTTTAAATGCCCACTTTGGGACTATCAGTCATAACAAGGGAGCATAGTCCCAGTCAGTGACTCCCAACAGGAATCCTTATATATGAATGTTTAAGGTTGAGTCATGTCTCCTAGGAAACTTGTGACATGGAGAACATTAATGAACAGTTGAATGATTATTAAGGACTCTAGAACCTGCCAGGTAGAGACTGAATCTTGGTCCCTAATTTGCTTGCCATGTTTCCTTAGGTAAAATACATGCGTACAGTTTGATACTATACAAGCCCCATGCTTATTTTAAAAAATTCCCTATACAGACTCACCTTCCCTGGAATCTTCTCTTACTTTTCATAAATACCATCTTTGTGTTCTTTGCCAGGAAGTGTGACAATAGGTGATGGAAACATCTTGGACTTGGCCTGGGAAGATGCAGATTTGGAGCTTGGCTCTGCCTCTGACTGTTTGGCAAGCCACTTGTCTTCATGAAACAGGTTTACTTCTCTATAAAATAGTTGTAATAAAACTTACCTCACCTCAAGTAAGGGGCCATAGGGTGTGGTGAATGACACAGGCTATAAAGCCAGACTACTAGATTCAAGTTCTGGGTCTGCAGTTCACAAGCCAATGAAGTCACCTAATCTCTCACTCCCTCAATTTCTCTACCTGCAGTGTGAGATGGCCGCAGTGCGCACACAGGGCTGGGTTGGGAGTTCTGCGGACTGGTGGAAATGAAGTGTATAGAGCAGCTCGACACTTAGTAACATGACATAAATGCTGTACATATTTATGGAGCTTTGTTCATAGCTCTCAGGACCAGTAACATTTTACTAACTCTACCAGAAATAGGAGTAGAAAACAGAGGTGTTCAGAGGCTGGACTCATGAGTTCCCTTGCTCTTCTCTGTCACCCAGGAATGTTGTGTATCTAAGTGTCCTCTTTCATAATGCCAGGAAGGAATGCTTCCTGCTGCCAGGCTCTGCCTCCCCTCTATCAGCTGCAAGGAAAGGGAGTGACAGTTACTCTTTCCTTTCTAACCACTTCTGAAGCCATTCATCCTCAGGTCTGGCTTCTAGCCTCTTGCTGTCTTTGTTTACTTCCCTCCTTTGCTGGAGCCACTGTGTAAGGCCCAGAGAACCTCCTTTCTAGCTCATTCCAGTCCATCTGCAGGACTTGATTTCCCTGAGGAGCTATCTGGAACTGGATTCTGTACCATTTTTCTCTGCTAAAACATCTGGATCTTTCCCCACCACCATCTTTTTCATTTTCTTCCCTTCCTCCTCCTCTTTATCTTCACCCTCTTCCTCCTCTCTTCTCCACTCACCTTCGTCCTCTTCTTCCCAATCCTCTCCTTTCCTCTACCCTTTTCTCTTTCTCAACACACTTCTATTCCTTCATGCCTCCCTAGCTCCCAAGTGTCTGACTCTAATATTGTGTTCCTGGGATGTTCCTCTCCTCTTACAAGTCTATTCTCTCCAATGGCTTAAATTCTTGGTGAAGCTCCCAAATTAATAGATCTCATACTAAGTTTTCTTTCTGAGATATAATATTGGAACTGCTTGAAATTTAAGATTCAGTGTGTTTAAAATAAAATGTGTCACCCCCTTTCCTTCTGAATTCTTACTCTGTGAGTGCCATTCCCTTGCCCTTTGTGACCAAATATCAGAGTTATCTACTCCTTTCATTTAGCAGTTTTAACATCCTTTGTATGACAGCTATTTGTGCAAGACATGGGGAAAACAGACATGTATCCTACACAGTCCTGGCAGCTAAAGAGTGAGAGATGGGGAAGAGGAGAGAGAAAGAGGTCATGTGGGCATGTATGGGCATGGCTCAGAGGGAGCTGCCATGCCTGGAGAGGGAGAACTCTTGGGAAAGGCTGCAAAGAGAGGATGAAGTTCTATTGGGATGTTAAAGATGTGAGGATTTCTGAAAAGAGGAAAGAAAATTTATACAAAAGGAGCTAGAGACAAAGAAAAGGAAGAGAAAGAGCTGCTAGGACCCAGGAACCTCCCCAGCCAGGCACTATGCCAGAGACAAGTTTCCTGGCAGCCCATGCAGATAAGTGCAGCATGTGCCCATGTTCGTCTTCCTCAGTCCCTGCCCATCCTCCATAAACATATAGAGAAGTGAAAACCTCCATGTGCTCCCATGCACCAACCAGAGGCCCGATGATAATTCCACACTTCCACCCAGATCCCTCCACTAGTACTGCACTGAGTCTGATATCACACATTGTATCATTTTGTCCATACACATTCCTAAAGAGAAGAACCATAATGAAAATGGTTTCTTAAGGGTTCAAAGAGACGTTAATAATGCCTCAGCAGCATCATATCCCCAAACCTCATTAATAGCATTGGCAGTTTGTTTTTAGTAAGACCCAAAATCAATTCATATGTAGCTGATGAGTGTCTTTTATTCTCTGGCCTCTGTCAATCTCTATCTCTTCTCTGTCATCTCTGTCTCTATTCTCTATCATTTCTCCATTTCTATCATTTGTATCTCTGTCTCTATCATCTCTAGCTCTATTTCTGCATCTGTCACTTATCTCTAACATGTATATCTCTGTCTCTAGCCTATCTCTATCTTAATTTCTGTCTGTGTCTCTATCTCTGTCTATAGCACCTCTATCTCTATTATATGTCTTTGTCTATATCTTCTGTCTTTATCTCTGTCTCCATCTCTGTCTCAATATCTATCTTTACATGTATCTCTGTGTCTGTTACTACTACATAGCTCTATATATCTCTCTATTTTCTCTCTCTCTTCTTTCCCTTGCAATTTATTTGTTAAAGAAGCTAGGTCTATCCTGAGACATTCCCCACTGAAAACTGATAAGCACATCACGTTGCTGTCCTGAGTGATGTTCCCTGTCCTTGTGCTTCATGTGAGTGAATTGGTAGATCTGTCGATTGTTTTGGCAAGGCTATTTCATGGTGTCATAGGAGAGAACCCATCTCTTGTCTTTCTGCTTAATAGTCTTCGACACAAACATTCATTTATGAAGAAGCTAATATTGTGGTATTCTAGTTTTATCATTCCCTGTTCATCTACTGGTGTCGCTCTCTCTTGTGGTGGTCGTGACAGACACCAGTCAGTGTGCTCCCTCCCCAAGTTCCCTGTCTCCCATCCAGCAGGAGAGGGCGGCGAGGGAGATCAGGTGTGCAGCTCGTGTCCTACTTCTCTTGGATTGTCCCGGCCCTCACCCCACGGTCGGTGAGAGCTCTTGAGGGGATTAAGAGGAAGTCGGGTGCACAGCCCGCCCGTTCCCAACCTCCTGGCCCATCCCAGGAGACAATCAGACGCAGCTGGGGTTCCCGTCAGACCAAAGACGTGCAGCAAGTCAGCTCTTTTGGTGATACAGCTCTTCAGTGTTACAACTCTTTCAGTGGTACAACAGGAAGACGTTTATTGAACTCATCAGGCACATTATAAAGGCTCAGAGCTACAGGTATTAGCATACAGTGCAAAATCTCTTTACAGGTCACTTTGATCATGTCTTCACTTTACATAGAGGCTATAACTGTCCATGCGCTGTTCACGAGGGAGGAAGTAGTTCTCCTCCAATGGCATTTATGCCCCTAGTTCACCTAATTATCATGGTATGTGCTTATCTCCTCTGGCTGGTCTTTGTTTCAGCTCCTCTCAGCACCATCTTGCCCGTGCCACGAGGTGCTGGCTGGTCAGTTAGATTTCTTAGGGCCCTACATACTGGCAGCAATACTTTTGTGAAGTGTAAATGTATTCTGCATTTATCATCTGGGTTCCTGGTGGTGAGATTCATGTAGAAAAGACAAGATACATGTATGATTCTTTACCTTACTTACCAGTTTGTTTTCTAGCATCTTTCAATGATGAGGACACATTGATGTCACTGTGATATAATGGGTTCAATGCATGTGTGATACGTGTCCAGTCACTGCCATCATTGAGTTGTGATGCTGAAATTATCTAATGTGTGTTCAGTGGTAGCTTTTCCTTTGGTGGGTTTTCTTCCACACAGCCCAGTCATCTTTGATAGCTTCCTGTTATCTGGCATATCATGAAATTCTAGACTCCAGCCCCCTTTCTTGTCCATCTGCTGAAAGCAGCCATGCCTCCCAGAACTTCTGGTTTCTTCAGCAGGATATAACTTCTAGGACTACAGTTGGGATGCTAAAGCTCTCTATCACTTTCAACACAGACTATTAAATAACCTGACCCACCAACTTCCAATTCCTTGAAAATATAATCAGGTTTGTCATTGTACAAACACTGTAGTGTTGGTTCACCAAAGTCAAGAGACTATAGCATCAGTAGGTATTATTATGTTATGGCACCTTCCTAGTTTCATTTCTGTTGCCATGATAAAAATGCCCTGACCAGGGGAGGAAGGACTTTATCTGGTTTATAATTCCCGGTCACAGTCCATCATTTCAGGGACACCAAGGCCGGAAATCAAGCAGCTAGTCACATGATAACAACAGTCAAGAACAAAGAGAATCAATACAGCATACATCCTGCTGGCTTGTTCTTACTGCTCATGTCCAGCTAGCCTCCCTCACTCTCAGACAGCTCAGCTAGCCTCCCTCACTCTCAGACAGCTCAGCTAGCCTCCCTCACTCTCAGACAGCTCAGCTAGCCTCCCTGATTCTCAGACAGCTCAGGGACTGGCCTCGATAACGGTGCTGATAACCTCCACAGACGTGCCCATAGGCCAACATGATCTGGATGATTCCTCGACTGAGACTCTTCACAGATGATTCTGGGTTGTGGCAAGTGAACATTTATAGCTAACACATGTGTGATTCGTGACTCCCCTTTTCATGACCTTCCTTTTGCAGCCATATCCTCTTGAATCCTGTTAGCAGTCATATCCCACTTGCATGCCTCCCTGATCTTGATTCCAAATGTTCTTCCCAGTCTGCTTCAGACTGGAGTTTAGCTGCAAGCCCTCTCCCCTCTTGCATGCCTGGCATGGTGCCACCATCTGACCCACCAGCTGCTTTGTGACCCTGGCTCCTATTTTCTCACCTCTGGACTTTTGCTCATTTTCCTTTGCTTGAAGCACATTTCCTCTGTACTTCTGTTTGTAGATGTCCCAAGAGACATTGCTGATTCTAAGTCAAGGTCAGGAAAGGTAAAGCCCACTCTTAAATACCCTTTCTGCGTTGGAGGCTGGCTAATCACCTTGTAATGAGAGCCTTCCTTTCTCTGAACTCTGGCAGCCCGGTCGATGACATAGACATATCCTTCTTTCCAGTGGGCCCATGAATTCCTCAAAGACTGAGATCCTGGCTTGTTTATTCTTTCACCTCCTGACACGAGCAGTGCCGTGACACACAGAAGAAAAAGTCCAATAAATGTCAATAGAATGAATGAATGTACAAAGGACCCACGAATCATGTGTGTCTGCTTGGTGTTAGGATTAGCAGACACCATCCTCTGTTCATCGTCCATCAATGTCTCTGCACCATAATCTTCTTGATGTAAGAATAGGGCTTCCCCAGCTTTACTTTTTGTATATCCCTTAACACAATGCATTTAGTTCAGAGTAGTCCCTCACCACATACTGGATGAGCTGAATTTACAAGAAAGGGGATTTTAAATCCAAAGACTCTTGCTTGGGCTGACTTAGAGCTGAACCCTTGACCTGCTCTATTCTGTCTTAGCACCAGAGGATTGAGAAACCAAAGGAAGCCACAATTCCATTTTTACTGTTATGCAGTTTGAGATAGGCTAGCTTAATACTACATTTTTTCTCTTTGCCTTTCTTTTCTTTTTCTCTGAAGCATCCTGTGTGACAGAGGCATGTGGCAGAGACTCAATATGGCTAGGAAAAAAGCTTCCCAGAATACAGTCCAAGAACAAACAGCCAGTGACCCCGGGGATGACACCACAAAAATGCTATTGACAAAAGATGGCCAGAGAGCGGTTGCCTTTATTTGGACAGAGCAAAGAAAGAACTCCAAGTGAGTCTGTTAGCCAAGCACACCCTGGGTGTTCTATTGCTCTTTTGGGGAGTGTCACGTGCCTTGAATAGCTGGAGCCAGGGAAGGGATCCAGAACTCTCAATGACTGCAGAAGGAACTTTTGATCATAAATACGCAAATACTATGTGAACCCAGTTGATCTGCATGGTGGAGACTGGGAGTGATCTCCAGGGGTTTGAAGCTTTAGGCCCAGACTGTCTGCTCTGCCAAACTCTTGTTCTTTGCTTAGGAAGCTGAGGGTTGTATTTTGATAGTTTTTCTGAGGAAAGGCAGTACTCACAGGAGTGGCCTGGGTGAGCTGGGATCTGATTACAAGCTACAGTAGTTTTCACGGTGGACACTGGGCCAGCCCTCCCTCTGTGTTCTTCAGTCTTGTTGTTGACCATACGTGTGGCCTTAGTCATCTGTAAGTCCTTCTTTATTTTTGTTGTGTGTATGTGTGTGGTGTATGCATGTGTGCGCGTATGTGTGTGTGTGTACACACTTGCCCATGTATGTATGTGTGAGGCCCAAGGCTGATGTAACATGTCTTCCTCTATTGCTCTCCACCTCGTTTTATTATTTTTTTGAGATGAGGTCTCTTACTAAACTTGGAACTTGCTATTTTGCCTAGACTAGTTGGCCAGTGACCCCAGGGTCACTGTCTTCTCTCCCCCAGTGCTGGGCTTCCACTCCAAGCTTTTATGTGGGTGCTGGGCATCCAAACTCAGGTCCCCATGTTTGTACAACAAGCTATTTACCAACTAGGCTATTTTCCCAGTCCCATTAAAGTCCTTTCTAGCTCTGAATATTTGTTAATTTTCTTACTATTGGAAATGCAAGTGATACTAATGATTTAAGTGATTTCTATAGGAAACTGCCCGTTAGAAATTGGTGGCTGATGGTTTTTAAAGAAAGCCTGGGACTGGCAAGTTAGCTCAGAGGATAGAAACACTCGCCATGAAAGCCTGAAACCTGAGTTTGATTCCCAGAGCCTATGGTGGAAGGAGAGAACCAACTTCTGAAAGTTCTCCTCTGACCTCTGCATGCTCACTCTGGCATGTGTGCTCCTGCACTCAGGTACACATCACACATACACCACACACACACACACACACACACACACACACACACACATACACACACACACAATAATAATACCTAAAAGTATTTTTGTTTAAGTAAACATCAACTCGGGAATTCTCAACTCTTCTTACAATGTAGGATTTTGAACACAAAAGGAATGTTTCTGAGACAATAATGCAGGGACTAAGCTCTTGCTTTTAAAAGTAACGTATCCATATGTCCATTTGTCTGTCTGTATATCTTTCTGTCTCTCTCTCTATGGGACTAGGAGCCAGACAGAGTCCTTGGTGGGTAGGCAAACAGGAAAGAGGCTCCAAGTAGGTTGATGTACTTTCACTTAGACATTTAACATCCCCACTTCCTAATTCTTTTCCCTCTTCAAGACAAACACTTCGTGAGCTTTTTCCCTGCCCAAGGGAACTATTCATCTGGATTTTCAATGTCCCACAGGGAGGACTCTTGTGGCAGGAACCATTCATTTCTATCTGTCTGCTTGTCTATTTAGACAGTGGCCTGCAGTGTAGCCCAGACTGATCTTGAATTCAGGATCTTACAGTCTCAGTTTCCCTGTGGCAGGAATTCAGGTATGTGCTTCCTTGTCTGTTCAGTCCTTGTTCTGTTGGTCAAACTGTGAAGGCCCAGCCCTGTCAGGTGCTTCTCCCCATGAAGGAGAACAGCCACTGATGTGGTTAGTGCAGAGAGAGGTGCTGGGGCTCATAGGAAAAATTAAGTTCTTTCCTGAATTACTGAGTGTTCAATCCATCTGGCTGAGGTTACGAATATACAAAGAAGTTTTTGGGTTTCCATCAGCTAAATGACTGACGCTGGCCATGGGACTAAATGCTCCACAATGGGTCCCTCACATTCTTGTGGTAGTTCTCACAGGAATTTATCATTTTCCTTAATTTGTATGTGAACCAAGTAGAGAAACAGTGCTCACTAAAATGTGAGTCTGAAAGATATAAAAAGAGGAAGGTCAGGAGAGAAAAGAAAGAAAGTCATCTGCTTGAATAGAATACCATGCTTTGAAACCAGCTTTGTCCCGTTTCCAGATTCAGTGTTCTATTTCCTCCTATTGTTAAGGCCCATGGATATCTCCCTCTCAAAGGGCTTATGTGAACAGTGCCAATGTTTTCCTAGAGAGGAATGAGATGGGAGGTTAGGCCTGTCTTTCCTACCTCACGCTCCAGTGCTTGGTCAAGATAGCCTAGCTTTCCAATCAGCACTGAGCCAAATGCAACCAGAAAAGACAAGTTTTAAGAGTGAAGTGGAATAAAAGCAGGCTGGACAGGCACCTGGAGAGGCGTCCCAGGAAGGGAAAAAAAGAGGCTCAAAAAGAGGTGTGGAGTGATCTAAGCCATTTCTGCTTAACTGTACCCCACTCTACTAGTTTGTCATATCTCAGTTCTGTAATGCTAGTAAATTGAACACAGTTCATTTCCGTTATGGGACAAAACCTAACTATTAACTATTAAGTATACACATGTGTGTGTGTGTGTTGTGTGTGAACACATGTGTGCATGTATGTAGAGGACAACTTCAAGTGTCATTCCTCAGTTGCCATTCACCTTCTATATTTTCTGAGACAATCTCTGTAACTAGTCTGGAACTTGCCAAGTAGATCAGGCTGCCCGACAAAGGAACCCTAGGGATCTTCTATCTGTACCTCCTCAGTTCTGAGATTATAAGAGGCATCACCATGCCTGGATGTTTTACATGGATACTGGGGATTGAACTCAGGTCCACATGCTTGCAAGGCAACCCCTTTACTGACTGAGCCACCTCCCCAGCCTGGAGTATATTTTGATTGATGCTACAGGGATTTGTTTGGGGAGACCTCTCTCTTCTACTTATGGCTGACAATAAACAACTTCATTTTGCTCAGTGTCCAGGCCTTGCATTTGAAGAGGAAGATGCAAACTCCCTTTCAGGTCTTGGTGGGAGCAGAGGGTACACATTAAACAGGCATCTTTAATCAGTGCTGTTCAGTGGTGTGGACAGAGTTTGCAGGTTCAGTTTTAGTGTGAATTGGTCAACATTCAAGGTCTGAGCTACATTTTCTTTTATTTTAAACTTTACTTTTCCTTATTTATTTTTTAAAGTCATCATTTTGTATATTCGTTGTACGTGGTACTGCATTGTATATGGTTATTTCTGAAGAATCACTTTATCCTGAGTGTGTTCTCGCCCTGGCCCTCTTACCTACCCTTCTGGGCTGTGTTTTCAACCCAACCAGTCAGTCTGAAATACAGGGAGGTGTACACAGGGCCAGAATGCAGATGACTCCAGAGGAACTCTTTGTCTGCATGGATGATGTCAGTTGTTTCACACGCTCCCCCTGACAAGGACTCCCAACCCACATTCCTCCTGTAGTGATTGACGCCTGAGAAGAAAATGTTTCCTTTCTTAAAGAGAACAGTGAGAAAGCAAAGGATTGTGTCAAAAGCAGTAGAGAGGCTGCCAGGCCACATGGCCCCCACTCTGCCTCCTGTATAACCTCCATACTAGCTTGGACTTGGGCAGGATAGAGGAAGTGGTATTCATTGCTTCTGAGCACATTGGCCTTGATCTGGACAAAACCCCTGATACTTTTAACCAGATAGGTCCAACAAATGGCCTGCATGATAAAGCCCAACATAAAACCGTCAACTTCAAACATTTTGAGGATTTCTATATAGATTCTTTTTTAACTTGAATACATGGTTCTATTATTTTCAAGACTAAAAAAGAATGTATATATGTGTATGTGCATATGCATGTAGGTGTAGGTGCTTATGAGGCCAGAAGAGGGCATCAGATCCCTTGGATCTGGGAACCAAACTCAGGTTCAATAGCTGGGCCCTTTCTCCAGGCCTGAATTCATGAATGCATGGTGCTTGAGTAAGAACTTTACAGATTATAATGTCTTTGCAATGTCAGAAGGTTAGATGGCCCTACAACCCTTCTGCATAGCTGAAATAGGAGGTTCTCCATCTTTTGAATAGAAGGTAAAAGATAAGCAAAGGTTATTTTCACCCAGCTCAGATTTGTTTCTCATTGGACCTAGTATTCAAGGACCAGCCTGGCTTGGGTTGGGACAACGAAAGGGATATATAGATATACTTCAGTAGCTCTGCCTTAGCCTGTCCTCAATCCAGCTGATGCCTCTCTTCTGACTCTGCTGGTTTTCTATCCAGCTTCTTAGTGTCCAACTTTCCCCAGTGAGGCAGAATAATAAGGTGGAGAGTGAGGGTTAGAGAGCCTTTAGCAGAGGCTGTAAAATTAACATACGAAAAGAGCCTGTTAGCAAAGAGGAAGTCTAGAAAATCCCTGTGCTGAAACCAGCCATAACTGGCCAGTGAGGTAGGCTCAGAGGCACTCTAGAGTGTCCTAAGGTGACCTATGACTCACTATAACACTAAGACACAGGGTCTTGGGTAGAGACTTAAGATGCAGAAACATGCAATGCTTGATAATGTGTATTTGGAGTATATGTAACAGATAAAGCATACTTAAGAAAGCCTACACTATGCAATGAGCCAAAAAGCCTACCTGATGTTGCATTAAGTCCCCAACTCCTTGTGTGGCAGAGCCCTTGCTCTAGCTACTCCCTCTCTTGAAAGTGCATCTTTTCTTAATAAACTGTCCCTGCTTCAGCTCCAACCACATGTCTCTGCAGGATTCCTTGTTCAGGGACACAAGAGTCTGGAAGACTTTTGGAGGGCCTACCAAACCCTGGTATTTACCAATATGTGTAACTTCCCGAAAGAGGACTTCTAGCATCTTCTGATGGCCTTGTCTAACTAGCCTGCCTGGCAGAAATGAATATATTCTAAAGAGACACTGCGGTCCATCTGTTTGAATATTAAAACAACGGACTAGACGAAATTAGACTTTTCATAGCAATCTCCTGCAAGAGAAAGAAAAAATTAATGTCCTGGGGACACGGAAGAGAAATTTATAGCCAGAGGAGGAATTTGTTTCCTTGAGGAAGATTTCTAACTCATCAGATGACCTTGCAGGAGAGATTGACCTTGTTGGAGAAACTTAGAGCTGAGCCAGTGGTGGGCAGGGTCCTACTTTGGCCGTACTGCTTAATTATGCCCATCTCTTGGCTTCTATTTAAACCTGCCATTATGCTAGGGCCCAGAGATGTATTTACTGGGTTGTTGGATCTCTTTGTTCCTTTTCTTATTGAGGTCACATTGAATAAATTTCCTTTCCTCGTATTCATTCATTTTTTTAAAAAATTATTATTTTTTTTATTTTATGTTTATGAGTGTATTGCCTGCAGGTACATAAGTACACCCATGTGGTGCAATGCCCAGAGAGATCAGAAGAGGGTGTTGGGTCCCAGGGAAGGAGTTATAGATGGTTGTTAGCCTCCATGTGGGTGCTGGGAATCGAAGCCAGTGCCCTGAATCACTCAACCATTTCTCCAGTTCCTGGTTTTCATTTTTAAATTGGTTTTTTAAATTTGTAGGCTGCATGACTGAACTTGGCTTGTTGGAGTACACATTGTGACCCCAAATCTGGGCAATATTTTGTAGCAGTTCTGAGCATTGGGCCTATACCACCTTCTTGAATTGAGTCCAGTTTTGGTCTTTCATTTCATCAATCCCTGTGTTCTGTCTAAATTTGAATGTCTGGTAATTAAGTTTCCTGACCCACTGATCTCTAGAAAGTAAACTGGGTATTACCCGTCTGGTTGATCTAGCTCTGAAGAGCTGGGCTAGAGAGTAAGAGAACTCTTTTGGACACTGGTAGTGTAACCGGAGTTTCAGGGTAAAATTGGCTCTTAGTTCAACAGGTTAGTCTTGCAATTGCCCTAACTCCAGTATGACAATGAAAGAAATAGTAATGGTGGAAAGCAGAGAAAGGAGATGCATTCGTGTGGCCACTTTGTGAAGAATAGGTAAAGGGGTTCAATGACCTTTAAGTTGTCTTTGGGTTATTGACATATGAGTATGTTTAAATAATGGAAGAACTGGGCCAACAGGTATGCAAGCTAAAGCAGTTCTGCTAAGGTGTGTCTGATTGAACACTGTCTCCATTCTGTTTCTGCAAGGTGGCCCAACGAAGTCCTTGTTGCTTGAGAAGACAAGCTGACTCTCAAGAGAGGATCTCTCCTCCTCCAGGCTGCATCTGTCCTATCATGGTCAAGTGTCCACATTGGCAGAATGGTCTGTCCATGAGGTACTGTGGTTTTTGGAATCCAAGGTGATGGCAGGTTTAGGACCATGACAGGGGGAGACCTTTAGGCATCTTTTGGGAATCTGGAGCAGAATCGTAAGAAGCTGACATGAAGATGCTTCCACTACTCTTTGCGCTTTTGGAGGAATTAGACAAGAGAGACACCTCTGGCTTCTAGATAGATGCCTCTTCTAAATAGGGGTAACCCAAAGTCAAGGAGACAGATGAAAAATTAAGGTAGGCTTTTATTCTGCTGTGAGGTCAATGATTTTTTTTAAGCAAAAACAGCTTCTAAATGCCTGCCATAGTAGCATGCAAGGTTAAAGGGTAAAAGTTACAACCAAGGCTCTAAGAATGAGGAGATATGATACAAACTTCAGGAACCACAGTGCATTGTCAGTGTGTGTTACTGTCTTAGAGGGGAAAAGATGAAAATGAGAAAGTGAGCAGAAATGAGCCCTCAGCACAACCCTGAGCCTCATCCTTCCCTTCTAGCCTGAATCTTACATGTTTCCATCAGTTTGTACGGGCAGGGCAGATCCACTCACAAAGTCCTGGGGCAGAGGATACCAACAGCAGGTAGCTATGGGACAGGTTACTGCTGAACTTGACTTTAACACTGTGGTTCAATAATTGAAAAAGTAGGAACTGGAGAGATTGCCTAGTGGTTAAGAGTGCATACTGTTCTTGCAGAGGACCTGAGTCTGGTTCCCAGCACCCATATCAAGAAGCTGACAACAGCCTATAACTCTAGCTCTAGGGGATCTGACTCCCTCTTCTGGGCTCCACAGGCAGTGTACTCACATAAACACGCAGAGAGAGACACTGAAACAGATACACACATATAAGTAAAAATAAAATAAATCTTAAAAAATAGTTGGAAGAGCGAAATCATGACAGAAGGACAGTCAACCACATAATGTCAGTTTTCTTATCCTGAGTTCCTTAAAGAACTAGAGAAGAAAAAAATAACTTTTCTTCTCTTTTTATAAGTCAAAAGTCTGGCTTGAGTTTTCTTTAGCAGTTGACTTTGTCAAGATTACTCCAATAGAACAGCCTTTTGTATATTTTTTTTCCTGCCAAATCCCCTTGGCCTCTGAACTAAAGCAAACTCCAATGAATGTTATTGCTGAATAACTTGCAGCATGTTTACGATATGTATGACTTTCTCTGGCTGACCTCACTGAGGGGGCTGCTGCCCAGCCAGGGACTCATTTAGAGTGGCAGGGGATGAGAAATGATAAGTTATCCAGCATAACCTCAGAGCAAGGCAGATCTGAGAGGCACTAAGAAAGGATGGGATCCCAAAACATCTGGAAAGACATGATGGACAGAAAGCAGCCATGGTGGCTTCAAATGGGAAAAATTGTATTTGACAAATGCTGTGGGAAGGAAAGAGAAAGAGAGAAGAAAAGAATGTAGAAAGAGGAAAGTTATGAGACAGTAGACATTCATGATTAGGATTCCAAAAGGCCTTTCACAAAGTACTGCTAAACAGGCTGACATGTCGGGTGGTACTTCTGGGATCCCCTAAGGGTTGAGCCTTAGCTATTCCAATAAAGAGTTCAAGTCAAGTGGTAATTATTCCCTTTATTTTCTTAAGGCATACTCTTAAATCCTCAGTTATTATACACTTGGGCAGTAAGAATATAGCCAAATAACACGGTAAAGTTTAAGACCAATGGCTTTCTCTGCAAGGAGCTTAATGTAATAAGTTGACAGTTTTGGAAAGATAGTTGAGATATGTGGTGGTCTGAATGAGAATGCCCCTTATAGGCTCCAAGTGTTTGAATGTTTGGCCCCATTTGGTGGCATTGCTTTCAGAGGTTTAGGAGGCGTGACCACGAGGAAGCATATTAAAGGGATGGGCTTGGAGAGTCCACAGCCACATGCAATTTCCAGTTTCACCTTCTCTTTTCCTGGGCTTGTTGAAGATGTGAGTGCTCAGTTTTCTGCTCCAGCTGCCTCTGCTGCCATGCCTCCTCACCATGATGGACTGTTATTCCTCTAAAGCCATTAGCTCAGTAACCTCTTTCTTCTCTAAGTTGCCTTGGTCATGTTTTTTTATTATGTAACAAAAAAGTAACCAATACAAGGTGCTCAATCAAGACCTTTGCAACATGGATGAAACTGATTTCTAGTTGAAGGTCAGCCAGTGCATGGACCAAACCCCTAGTTTTGTAAATAAAGTTTTATTGGAATGTAGCTATATTTACTTGGTGACATATTGCCATGGCTCCATTGTAGCTTCAAGAATAGAGTTGAATAGCTACAACTATGTAGCCCACAAGTCCTAAAATATTTATTTTTTGTTTGTATCGAAAGTTTGCCAATCTTAGGCTTTAGAGACAGAGCAGTCAGAACATTGCTTGCCTTACCAGCTTGAGGACCTATTTTTGATTCTTGAACCAATGTAAAAATGCTAGGCATAGTGGTGTGCACTTGCAATCCAAGCACTGGGGTTGTGGGGGAAATGTGGGCTTGGGAAGACCAAGTCAGGATGATCCCTGGGGCTTGTTGACCACCCACTCTAGCCCAATTGGTGAAATCCAAAGAGAGACAATATTTAAAGGAGGTGGGTGATGTTTCTGAGGATGGTACCTGAGGTTGTTCCCTGGCCTCTACTGAATGTGCTTATGCATCCCCATATATACATGGCATGTGCACACACACACACACACACACACACACACACACATACAAAATTTGCTAATGCTGTTGGGATTTGCAACCATCTTTATCCAGGCACTTATGGTTGCCTGATGGTGGCTCCTTTATTTGACTGTTTTCTTTTCTCCCTGGCACATGTCATTATCAGGACCATCTTGTTCAGTTATTCATTTGTTATTTCATCCTCTCCTACAACTAGAAAGAAAGGACCTGGACACCAGGAGTCTTGCATGTACTGTTTATCAACAGGTATCCTTAGCTAATAGCATATGGAAGTTCTTTACTCATTAGTCCCTATGTACATGACTATATGAAACCTTTTATGTGGGAAAATGGTGAGGCAATTCTAGTGTCCTTCCTGTTGTTGTGATAAAACAGTCTCATCAAAAGCAACTTAGAGGAAGAAAGGGTTTATTTCATCTTATACTGCCAGGTCACAGCAGGAACTCAAGTAGGAACTCTAGACAGAAACATGGAGGAATGCTGCTTGCTGGCTTTTCCTCAGTCACACTGAGCTTGCTTCTTTACATAGCTCAGGACCACCTGCCTAGGGACTGTGTCTCCCACAGTGGTCAAGGCACTTACTTCTGCATCAGTTAACAAGATGGCCTATCACAGGTATGTCCACAAGCCAATTTGGTTTAGGAAATTCCTCATTGACTTTCTTCTCAGGTGACTCTAGGCAGTGTCAAATTGACAACTAAACCTATCTAGGACACAAGGGGATAAGAATGAGGCAGTGGTCATACCTAGTAGCTGGTCTTGTGTTTGTGCTTTCTATTTACATGCTGAGAAACCATTAATTCAGCATTCATAGATGAAAATTCAAATAGATCCACCCCTAACTCTCTCTTCATATTATAATCTGTCCTAAAACACCTTAGGTAGATACTTCTCTCTACAGTTAACAGGAATGATCAAGAATGGAGATGCCACATTTATCATGTCAGACAGGCCTGACCTGTCCCTCAGGTACTCCCTTTATCTTCTTGCTACTGTCTGTGATAGTTAACATTGACTGTGAACTTGACAGGACCTAGAATAATGTTGGAGACAAATCCTTGGGCATATCTGTGAGAGACTTTCTAGGCTGAGTTAATTGAGATGGGAAAACTCATCCTAATTATGGGTGGCACCATTCCATAGGCCACACCCCTGGACAATTTGGGTATCAAATAAAGACAACAATGGAAGTGGATTGGTACTCATCAAATATGATTAAATCACCGATTTCAAAATGATACTCAAAAAACAAAACAACCAACTGCACACCAGAGAAGGATGCTGGGGAACCAACTCATTTTAATTGCTGAAGAGAAATAATTTATATATATGCCTATCTATCTCCCTTCCTGTATAAACTGTGTTTTTGGTAACCAAAGAACAGACAATGGGACATTTATATTTATGAAAGTATCTGGCTAATAAGAGAAGATGAAAGAGTTGCAATACCACTATTATTGAGTCATTCATGAATTTGTGCAGGGAGCCATTGAAGACATGGCTGCTGACCTCAGAAAAACAGACCATAAGACATTGTGATCCTTTGCTTCTGGAGTGCTCTTTCCAAAGGATAATGTTGTGTCTGCCGAAGCCTCTAGATGTAATCACAAGTTCATAGGAAATGCAGAGAATGGAGGATCATGTTAAAAGAGAACACAATATAATCAGAATAATCTAGAGTGGAAAATATTACAAATGACCTAGTTATTTTTTTCAAGTTAACAGTAAGAAAGGAAAAGATGATAAAGTATGGATCCAAAGCAAGCCAAGAAGTTTATCACCCAGTTATAATGTTGAACTGTCATTGCATTTTAATTCTTAAACAAATTATAAAAATTTATCAGGTTTTTGGGTTGAGGAGACAGCTCAGTGGGTAAGGTGCTTGCTGTACAATGCAAGCATAGGGACCTGAGTTTGGACCCCCCAGTACACACATAGAAACCAGACATAGGGGCTCCAGTGCTATTAGATAGAGATAGAAGGATCCCAGGAGCTCATTGGCCAGACAATCTAGCTGAAATGGTGAGCTCCAGGCTCAGTGAGAGAGTCTGTTTCAAAAAAATAAGATGGAGAACAATTAAGGAAAACATCCTGATGTCAACCTCTGGTCACATGCACCCACATGGGTGAGCATACCTACATACACAAATGTATACCACATTTCCATATGTCACACATGCATAAACCCACCTCCACATTTATCAATATTTATGTTTCAACTGGATATTTGAACACTGACTAATTTGCATTTAGGAATTATTGTTAACTTCTAGGTATGATATTGTTATTGTATATTAGGGTCTTTATCTTTTAGGGGTATATACTGAAATATTTGTAGGTGAAATGATATATCTGTGACTTGCTTTAAAGTAATATATGGCAAAGAGATAAATGAGGGTCTAGATGAGATAATTAGTTATAAGTGTAGATTATTGGGTGATAGGTTCATGGGATTCTTTCACTATATTCATATCAGTCTTTTAAAATGACTGCTCTAGAAAAATTATATACCAGAATGTTATTTATAACAATAAGTGACAATACAGATAGATTACGTAATCATCAGGCTGTTTTAGTGGCTTAAAAATATTTAAATAATAAGTTGTATTAGTTAGTTTTCCATTGTTGTGATAAAAAATCCGGATCCCCCATAAAAACCCTGAGGAAAAAAGGATTTTTGTTTCTTTGTTTGTTTGGCTCACAGTTCCAGAAGAATAAAGTCCATCACGAAAGGGAAGACAGCAGCAGTCACAGCAGTCAGGGAAAGTATGGTGTCAGGAACAGCTGGCGGATTGCATTTTACTCCCTCCCCCGACCCCAAACAGGGAAAGAGGGAACAAGAAATAGAACCAGGTATAAACTCCCAAAGCCCACCCTCAGTGATGTACTTCCTCCAACAAGGCTCCACCTCCTAAAAATTCACCAACTTTCCCAAGCAGCACATCCAACTGGGGATCATGTATTTAGATATAAGATCCTCTTGTGAACATTTCTCATTCAAATCACCACATCAGTCAAAATGATTTTCTTAATACCGTATATGTCACAATTTCTTCATGGAAAATAGTATAAATGAGGGTGGTACAAAATATGCTGATTGATGGATTGGTTCATTCCCAAGGCTCTCCCATGTACCAGCCCAGATCAGGCTCTAAGGAGAAGATTCATCCTTCTAAGTCATAGTTCGACCCTGGAGAAACTTACAGGAAAGAAGGACAAGAAGAGCTGAAAGGCAGCCCTGTGAACCCAGAATGTACCATGAGCTCAGTCACCCCATCCTGGAGAGAAAGAACAGCTCATCTGGAAGGGAAAAGAAATGGAAGTGGAGAAGGTGGACACAAGACACCCAGGTAAGGTGTTTACCTGACTCTTACTTAGCAGTGCTGGATTATAGACTGTGCAGACGAGGGTGAGGTCTGATGAGGCCGGCTGGTGTGCATTTCCTGCTACTCATTTTGGAAGATGTGGAAAAGCAAATTACTGCTTCATGCCAAGCCCCTGACATCTGGATTCACTTGCACAGCTCTTGCTGGGGACAGCTGAGATGAAGCAAAGTTACTCTCAGGAGCTACCCCAGTCTGCCAGTTACCACCTACACACTCCCATTTAGCCAAGTTTCCTCCTTTGTAGCCTGTCCTTCCTTAACCCTGATCTGTCCTTTCTCTCACTCCAGCTTCTTAGGTCTCAAGGGGACAGAGGTTATGTCTTTTGACTGCATTTAGCCACAGCCTTATACTACCTGAAGTGAGTTCACTAGCGACACTCTGGTATCTTCGCCAGTTGAGTTTGTCAACTAGAAAGAAATTTGGAAATAAAACAATTCAATCTAATTTTCTTTCTGTCTCTACTTGAAGAATGATCTCAAAGTATTACATGATACTTATCTCTATTGCTTTGGTTTCACTTACCCCTTTAAAGGAAAATGGAAATAACAGAGTCCAGTGAGGGTAATTCCTTGTCATTTATTGAGAACTATTTCTCAGTCAAAGCAAAATATTAACATTCTTAGCTGTTCACTTATTTATACTCCAGGAAACAACAGTCACGCAAAGTCATGGCCAACATAATCAGGGGCTGCTCTGTGGAGTCTTAAGTACTTCACGGAAAAATAATTCTGAGTTGGAATTCTTCCCCCAAACCAGCTTCATTAATGTGTGGAAAACTGAGGTAGACAAAATATAAATCTAGAGAAGAGTCATAAATATAAATTAATATTAAACCTTTAGCAGGGTTATTTTGTGTAAAAGATGTAGGATATCAACACAATCACTTGGCAATCATACCATGGCTGTGTGGTATCTTTAATTTACTAAAATTAATTGTGGGTTTAAGATGTTTTATACTTTAATAAACAAACAGAACATAGCCTTGAGGGTGTTTTATTAACTTAGTTGTGCCTTTAATTTCAAAACAGTCTTGGAAAGTGTAGGAGATGAACTATATGTCTTTTTATGTGTCTTATCTGCAACCAGTGTGTAATAGGGTGGACCTTGGGTGGAGGCTTGTTGTACCAATTTTCAAAATGATGCAAGTCAATAAGTCAAATGACTTGAACTGGCTTTCTTTCTTTCTTTCTTTCTTTCTTTCTTTCTTTCTTTCTTTCTTTCTTTCTTTCTTTCTCTTTTCTTATTTCTTTCCAACAGGGTCTTTTGTAGCCCAGACTGACCTCAAATTCTCTATAGTAGACCCAAGGATAACCTAGAACTTTTGATTCTATTTCTTCTACCTCCCAGGCACTGGAATTATAGGTGAGGACTATCACGCCCAATTTATGCAGTGCTGGGGATCAAACCCAGTGGTTTGTGCTTGCTAAGCAAGCACTCTACCAACTGAACTACATCCTCAGCTCTAATTTTTTCTTTTGCTGTTTCCCCAGCAATGGATGGATTTACCAAACATTTTTTAAATATATTTTATTTTCTTAGAAGTAAAACTAAGCTGGGAACTAAGAGCAGATGCTTTGGAAGTGAGAAGGGTTGGATAAAGTCACCAGGAGATCTTCCTGCTGTGTAGTCTGAAAGTTTGTGTTCCCCATACCACAGATTCACGGATTCAGAGACTGAACTTGGTCTTCATTGTGATGGCATGAAGAGGTGGGGTGTTTCGGAGGGGGTTAGATGATGAGGGGAGAATCTTCATGAATGGGATTGCTATTCTCTTTGCTGTGATACTAAGGAAGAAAGGGTTTTATTTTGACTCATAATTTGAAGGCATAGTCCATCATGGTGGGCAAGTTTTGACAGCAGGAACTTGAGTAGGTGATTGGTCACATTGGATCCACAGTTAGAAGCATGTGATGTCATAGCTGGACACGCTGTCTTTGAGTGATGAATTGGTCTTTCTCTAGACAATAAACCGTCTGAAACTTTGATCTTGAGCTTCTAAGCCTCCAGAAGCATGAGAAGCCAACCTTCTGTCTGTGTTTCCCTCCATATGAAGCTTTGTTATAGGAGTTGGAGTGGGCTGCGACAAGACCCAGGGGAGGACACTGGTAAACAGCACCTTTCATTTTGGGAACTGAGAGGCATAGGTTGGGTTCCAGAGGCTCAAATGTCTGTGGCACCTCAGAAATTAGTCATTCCATTCAAACACAGGGACTTTGACGCCTTTACTTAGTAGCTACTTGGTAAAGAGCTCTCGTCTACATTCACATTCATCCCCTAATTAGCATGCCAAGTTAGTTGTCCGGTCTCTAAGCAGTATTGGGTGATTTCTGATCAACTTGCCATCTTCAGTCTGTTCCCAGGAGAAGAAAATGATGAGCACTGGCCTAATTTCATTTTTGTTGCTGCATTAAAATACCTTGAGAAAAAGCAATTTAAAGGAGAAAGGGGTTTATTTCAGTTTATAATTTCATGTTACAGTACATCATTGTGGGGAAGTTAAGACAGGGACTTCAAACAGATGATTACATTACACCCGCAGTCAAGAGGAGAGAGAAAGGGGTTCATACATGTTCACTTCCTTGCTTGTGCTCAGCTCGATTTCTCTACTCTTACAGAATTCAGGACCCTTGCCTAGGGAACCGTGCCACTGACAGTAGGCTAAGTCTTCAATTAACTTAAGACAATCCCTCACAGACATGGCCACAGGCAAATCCAGTATAGACAATCCCTCATTAAGCTTGTCTTCCCAGGTGATTATAGGTTGTGTCAAGTTGGCAATTAGAGCTAACCATCACAGTTGTCTAACATGTTATTGCCAGTCACGGTAGCCAATGCTATCAGCCATTGCACAAGGCCCTTCACTCTGACTTTTCTTGCTGTCCGTGGGGCACAACTGATCATCTCTCTTTTCCTACATGCAGAGAAACCAAAGCTGAGAGGGACCAAGTCACAGCCCAAGGACAGAGATAGGTATATATCTGACTGGGTTTGAAGACAAGAAGCTGACTCTGGAGCTCTATTCTCGAGAGCGGCCAGTTACCAGGGACCAGAAGACTCCTCTGCTTCATTATATGAATGATTGTCCTTGAGATTATGGGATAGCAGGAAGTTTCTATCTGCCTAAGTTATCATGCAACTATTTCAGCTACTGAAAAGATAAAGCAACATTTCTAAAGTCTTCAGAGGAAATGAGATAGGATTCTTACCCAGATTTAATTTTTTTTATCACAACAGTGATAATGCTTATTATAAAAATTAAACTTTACAAAATCACCATAAGTGAAATTTTTCTCTTGCTAACTTTTTTGCTTACTTCCTTGTTGCATTCCTCTGCATCCGGCTACCTCCAAGCTCATTTCCATTTCCCAGGTTTAACAAAGATCAATTTCAAATATACCTGTTTATCAATACATGCATGCACATATATTTCACAGCACACACATGCATGTGTGCACACACCCACTTACATTTGCATGTACACACATGCACATATACTCACATATATGCACTCTTGATGCATGCACATGCACACACATCACAATGCAGATATACGTACAGGTGCATGTGTGCCTATGCATCTGTATACATGCGTGCATATGTACCGTATATGCAGGTGCACACTCATACATGGCACATATATTCATTCACACACTAGTGTATTTGCACATCCATGCATGTACACAGGCATGTATTCATATACATACACACTGCTAGGCAGTAGTAAGTGGACAGATTCTGGGGCAGACCTCCAGGAATCCAGTCTTGATTCTTCCAGGATTTTGTGCTGAAGATTTTTACATGTCCCACCTTTTTAGTGGAATGCAAGTATCAGTGCTATCCATACCTGGTCCGGGGGAAGGTTCTATTAATGAGCACACAGAGCAGCTGGAGCGGGGGTTGCACAATAACTCCTCAATATGGGTTATATCTCTGTGTCTCTATAATACGCATAGAACTTTCCTCACTGCTGTGATCAAACCTCTGACAGAAGGGAAAGATCTGCTTTGCCCACAGCTTCAGCAGGTTCAGTCTCTCACTGTGGAGGCGTTCACATTGTGGAGAACTGAAGCAGATGGAAGGCTGGCATTCTGCTGGTCACTCCTCCTTCTCTTGTAATTCCCAGAGGCTCCCCAGCCTGGTGGACAGTACCACTCACATCCAGGGTGGGTGTTACCTCTCAGCTAATCCTCTTTCCTGTTCCCTCACAGGTACATTCAGACATGATAATCTCTTAGGTGATACTGAATTCATTCGAGTTGACACTGAATGTCAACTGTCACACATGTATTAATGCATGTGGGGGTGATGCTGTATAAATCCTGTTGCATCTTATATCCCCGAATAAACAGTGTACTATTTCAACAATACAAAGCTGCTTTAAAATACATATGCAGTATTGCGTCACCTCCGTGTCACCTGTTGGTAGACATTTACTTGGATCTATTTTTCATTTGTACAAATGATGCTATAATAAGTTTCTAGGTTCATAAATCTCTGCATTTGTTCGAGCATTGCTGCAGGATAAATTTCTGGAAACAGAATATCAGGTAAAAATGTATGCACACTTAACATTTTAGTTGAAATCACCAAAGGTCCTTCCCCATGGGCCATATAAATTACAACCATGGATGTCAGGATTAGAGGAAATGAGATAGGATTCTGTCTATTTCTCCAGAACCTTGCCAACACTAATTATGAAAACATTTACAAATCTTAATTTGTTGTGAGGTGGAAACCTCGTTGTTGTTTTAGTTACATGTCTTTGATAGTAGTAAGGTTAAGCTTATTTAATGAATGAAATGACAATTTCTATACTCCTTTTGTACATTTTTTTCCTGACTATTTAAAAATTGATTGCTCTACTTTTATACCTGTTGCTTTCACGAAACACTGTGACAAAAAGCAACTTAGGGAAGTAAAGGCTTATTGTATCTCACAATCCTAGGTCACAGTCCATCGTTTCAGGGAAGTCAAAGCAGGAGCTTGAAGCAGCTAATCCTATCATCTACACAGTCAAGAGCAGAAGGAAGTGAATGCATATAACTTTATCACTTGCCTGTATTTGGTCTGATTTCTCTACTCTGATAAAGCTCAGGATCCCCTGCTTGGGGAATAGTGCCACCTACAGTGGACTGGTTCCTCCACATCAATGAGCTTAATTAAGACGATTCCTACAGACAAGCCCATAGGCCTTTAGACTCTCTTTCTGGGTAATTCAAGCTTGTGTCAAGTTGGTAGTTAAGCTGACCATCAGAGAGGGGATTGAACCTGGTGAATGGTCTATGTTGGGAAGCCATGAGTTGCTTCCCCAAATTTTTGTATATTAAGAACTTCTCACTCCCTGCTCCAGGGCTCACATCTATTCTACTGAGCTAGTTAAGACCTTCCCCAGGATGTCTCTATCCCTGCTTTGGGCCTAGGCCCGCTTCTACTCATCCTGTCTGAGACCTCTAGATTATCCAGACAAGTGTACTTCTCATCACTCATCAAATAAGCTTCTTTTTGCAACAGATGAAGACTTTTACAGAGTTCTACAACTAGTCAAGCATAGAGGAAAAGTGCCTGTGAGATGCTGTGCCTAAGTGACACACCTACTATGGAACCTGTACACTGTAGGCTCAGGAACCTAGCAGAACAGGGAGCAGAGAGAAAATTAATGCATCTCTCAACTCTCACCAAGGAAATTTCCTCATCCAACAGATGGTGATCAACACTGAAGGCCACAATTGCCCAAAATGTAGTTAATAGAATTAGAAACTGCAGAATGCATGTTCCTGGATCAGACTCCTATATTAAACCTCTGCCACTCAGGGTGTAGGAATCACTCTGGGAAAGGGGGCAGAAAGATTGTAAGAGCCAGGGGTGGTAGATACCTACAAGGAAACAATTTTCCAGGCTGCTGGGAACTTGCTCAAAAGAATTTGCAGAAATGGTGACAGCATGCACAAGACCCACGCAAGTTCAAACCAGCTAAAACCCCAGCATAGAAATGGGGTAAAAAGCCCTAACCTTAGCCAAGAAATGCTGGCAGCTGATCATTGTTGGGTGAGGGAGTGCTGGTTTTCTTAAAGGATGTGATGCTAGATAAACTGACCAGTCTCCAATGGATGAACTCACACAGGGGGACATCTGGGGAAACAAATTTGACTCAATAGACCTTAACATATTTGACAGAATGCATGAAATCAGGTAGAGGGCAATGGAGGTTGCAGATAGGGGAAGGTTCTAAACATAATTAATAGACATTGCATGAAATGTAATAAAGATAGAATAAAAGGAAATACAGAGAATTAACAAAACTTTTTTCTCCCTTACAAGTCAGATATGTTAGGAAGTTTCCCATATTTGTTGGTATTTTAATATTTACATTTTGAAAATTAAAACTCTTTTACAGAAAAATCTGTGAATCTTTCCCTTTTTATGCTGGAAATTTCTCTCATCTCAAATTTATATTGTATAGTTTTTTTTCCTATGTTGTCTTTTAGTAGTTAGTGCATAGCTGAATTAGAGAGTCCTCTGAGGACTATGATGTGAGGTAGGAAGTTTAATTTTACTTATTCTTAAATCAAGAGGAAATTATTATTTAGTTGAAGAAAAATGAGAGGAAGTAATGTTTATTTCTTAGTCAAATAGTTAAGACAGATTTCCCAAGTGTTACTATATGACATATACCACATAGCAACCACTGACTAGTAGGGATCCTGTGATGGTGGAAGTGCTCAAGATACAGCAATAGCAAGTACCACACATGGCTTGAAAATATGGCCAAAGTGATGAAGGACTGAAATTTAAAAGTTTGATTAGTCTAAATTGACAAGCAACTTTTGCCTGCCAGAAATCACATAAGACAGCAAAGGTAGAGATGTTGGTGACACATGGAGGAATGTGCGTGTGCATGTAACATGTGTGTACAGATGGATATGTGATTTACATGCATGCACACATGCATTTGTGGTTTGAGTCTATATACACAGACACATGCATGTGGATATATGGTTTGCATGTGCATGTGCACATGTAGACAGACATGAAGCATAATGCATGTGTTAATATGTGGGTATCTGTCTTGAATGTGTGTGCATGTCAGCATGTAACTTACAGGCATATGTGTACACATGTGAGTATGTGATCTGTACAGGCATGTGTGCACATGTGCGAACACACATACACGGAAAGAGTCTATGCACATAATGCAGTCTTTTTGCCTTAGTTATAAATCAGGTGACCAAGGGCCTGAAACACATATGTGTGCACACATGCAAATGTCATACAAACCCACACATGTGCACATGTATACATGCAGTTTACATGTATGTATGTACACAACAGTGTTGTGAGAAAGATCATGCACATGAGAATGTAAGGTTATAGGCCCATGTTTTCTATCAGAACTTTCTGACACATTTTTGAAAAGGTTCAATTTTGAATCTCTTTGTGTTTTGAGGACATTTAATAAGAGGAGGCTCATCTTTGTCCTTGGGATTCCTGGCTCTGCATGTGAGGAAGAGCTTGTCCGTCAGTCAGCAGCTTTCCCTTTCTGGCTTCCCCCTGCAGCTCTGCCTACATTCTGTGCGTGCAGCTCTTTCTTGCATATCCCTTCTCTTGTTCAAGGGAAGACTGTCCCACATCTGCAACCTATGTTAACTCCTCTTTATGGAGAAGAGGATTTTCTTTCTTTAAGAAATAAGAAGATGCCCACACAGACCCTCCAGGCACTACTCTGTAGTCTTCAGTCTTTTCTGCAGGGTTCCATGTGTGTTTCAGGAGTTCACAGTGATGGCTAATTAGGGTGTGGATACTGAATGGTATGGGGGATGCAAGGATGCTTGTATGATGATGATAGCATGCACATGTATTTGAGAAGTAGAAAGGTTTGAAAACTCTAGGCAGGAAAACTTGCCTTTCCCAGAAAAAACTGGCCCATTGCTCTGCTGGGAAATGTGTAAACCCAAGATGTTGGCGATGCAACAATGCTGTTCTTGTGTCCCAGGGTGGGGTGGACAGGAAAGGTGGTGGCTTTCTGTGGGGAAGGTGGGAGTGTGGGAGAGGACAATGGGGATATGGTGACCTGAGTCCAGCAGTGTGAATATGCAGGTGATTGGAGCCATGGGTAGGTTGTCAGGCCCATGGTCACCTGATTTATAACTAAGGCAAAAAGAACGCATTATGTGCATAGCCGCTTGGCTGGCCGCCTGTCAGGTGGAGGCCTAAGATTGGAAGCAGACTGCTCAACACCCAGCAGATAACAGCCTTCTGGGGAATTGGTAATGGGGTGCCTATAGGCAAAACCTCATAATGAAAGGTGCACCTGCATGCTTTGTGTGTGTGTGTGTGTGTGTGTGTGTGTGTGTGTGAGAGAGAGAGAGAGAGAGATAAAACTGCAGTGTGAAAAGATAAAAGCATGCTGTGGACATGTGAGACCTTGAGGTTTAGAGAATGCTTCATGTGGCATCTCATGAAACTTTAATCATGAACTTCATTCAAATTCATTGAGATAAGTGGGATGATAGGAGCTGACAAGCAACAGAAGCTGTCTCCGCTCAGGGTGGTGATTTATGGAGAGGCAGAGAGCAGGATGCCGCTGGCTCCCGCTTCCAACCTCACTTAACAACTTCATTAATAACCCAGATAAACAAGCCATCTAGTTCATGAACAGCATCTGATATTAAAGTGAGAGGTGCTAGGAATAAGAAAGAAATCCCAGTCAGAAAATGGACCAATGTGGAGGAAAACAGGAAGTAGTGACCTGGAGCGAATAGAGTTCTGCTGTGTACAGAAGAATGAAAATAGAATTAGGTAACAGAATAGAAACTAGAATTAGGCTCAGTTGGTAAGGTGCTTGCCACACAAGCTTGAGGATCTCATTCAATATCCAGCACCCACATGAAAAGGTGGGGTAGTGGTGTGTCTGTAACCCCAGCATGAAGTGTCAAAGACAGGCAGATTGTGTGGCTTGCTGGCCAACCACTTTAGGCAAAATCAGGAGCTCCATATTCAGTGAGAAACCGTGTCCCAAAAAAGTAAGGTGGAGAAAGATCGAGGAAGATACCTGATGTCAACCTTTGGTGTCCACATGTCCACACACCTGCACATGTACTCACATGCTCACCTGCTCGCATGTGCTTATCCAGCACACACACATGGAAAAGAGGGAGAGATAAAAACGAATTAGAAATGTTTATGGCAATCTCCAAACACACTTGAAGAGAGAGTGGAAATCCACCGAGTACTAGCTAGTCATTATCACTATGAGTTCAGATTCCATCTGCTTCCCTGTAATCCTCCCAACAGTGTGTGACGGAGACCGTGTTATCCTCCAATGCAAATGCTGCACACTGCAGACCAAGAAACCAAAGGGATTCTCTACACAGACAGCAGCTGGTGGGGCTGGGATTTGACTGAAGGTCTTTCCATCCATGTTCTTTTGCTTGGGTTCTTGCTATTCAACATGTGCTCTACAGACCTACAATATCAGCTTAATGGAGATGCTGGTCAGAAGTACAGAATCTCAAGTTCCTTCCTTAATCCCTATGAACTGAAATATGCATTTTTCATAGGATTTCCAAATGATGTGCCTATGGAGATATGAGGACTTGAGATGCTCTGGTCTATCTTCTTGTGTGGGGACAGATTCTAGTGGATGGGACTGGGGAGATGGCTCAGTCAGTAAAGTGCTTGCCTTGAAGGCAGGAGGACTGGAGCTCGCTCCTCAGAATCCATGTTTAAAAAAAAAGCTGGGTGTTGGCATGTGCTTGTAGTCCCAGCACTGGGGAGTGGATATATGGGATCCCTAAGGCTTATTGGCCAGTCAGTCTAGCCTACTTGGAGAGTGCCAGGACAGTCAGAGAATCTTTCTTTTAAAAAAAGGAAGACAGTGCCTCAGGAATGACATCAAAGCTTGGCCTCTGGCCTCATACACAGATACACACACACACACACACACACACACACACACACACCATAGAGGAACAAAGCAGACAGACACATGCACACAAAGACTCTGACTGATGTAGACAACCCCCCTGTGACTTCTTTGTCCTGACATGGGGTCAGCATTTCAATCCATCTACAGACCTGGTGCTGTCTCCCAGACAAAGTCACATGGCCATAAGCCTCCACACTCCAGAAAGAGCTCCCATAGTAAATGACTTGGGCCTTTGCTGCAGTCTCACTCTGCTATCCAAGCACCTGTCACACAGCGTCAAAGTAGTAGGTTAACTGTTGTAATTTTCCCACTGGGATCTGTACTCTTGAAGGATGAGTGTTTATCTGTTATTCATCTTTATTTCTCTGACAGCTAGCATGGAAACCTGCTTAACCCAGGGAAGATGCTCAGTATAGGCTTGTTGAATGAATGTGGGAATTAACGAATGAATGAATGACCATGAGTGAATGAATGACCATGAGTGAATGAATGAACATGAAAATGAACAATCATGTGAATGAGTAAATGAATGACTGTGAGAATGAATGAATGAATGAATGGAATGACCATGTAAATAAATGTATGAATGGGTTAATGACCATGAGTAGAATGGATGAATGATCATAATGAATGAATGGCTATGAGAATAAAAATGAATGATCATGAATAGGTGAATGAATAACCATGAGAATGAACGAATGACCATGTGAATGAATGAATTAATACTAGGGAATCAGTTGTTCTACTTGGACTACATCTCCCTGATAACTTTCCCCAAGGTTTTTGAAAATGTGGGGTTTGCTGGAAACATCTGGAGAGCTCTTTGCTCACTCCTCTACCCATAGCCACAGGCATGTTTTCTTCCTCGGCCCCGGCAGGTGCACTTTTGTAGCACATACCAAAAAAAGAAAATCTAGTCTCCTTTGACAGTGAATTTAAAGATAAATTAAAGATAAATTGTAAATAAGAAATACAGTCTTCGTGGATGGGATTTTTTCTGGTCTAGTTTTTGCTGCTTGTTGCAATCTGAGTGAAGGCTCAGATCACGGCATCTTAATTCACTCATTCAAAAAATATGTGTAAGGTCCCCTGGTGCACCAAGTGCTAGGGACTGAGATGATTGATACATAGCTGACCCACCCTTGTGGGGCAGAGAGACTGAGAGGGGAGATAAGAAACAAATTGGAATAACTAACTCAAAGTAGTTCACGGAGTTCAGCAAACATTTATTGAGTTCAAGCTCTATACCACACACCAAGCTTGTTGCTGGGAAAGGTATTTAAGACAAAGCTCTGGCCCAGAACCAATCATAGTGCAGTGAGACCAACACACTTACAAGTAATCTTGATGCTGTGTCAAGGGTGAAGGCAGAGTATCCTAAGTGGGGCACCCTGAGTAGGGTAGGGGCAAAATGAAATTTGCCTCCAGAGTTTTCAGAAGACATGGTACCGATCACTATTCTAAAACGTGAGTAGGACTTTGCCAGTTTGTAATGCTTAATCTTCGCTGTCAACCTGACTTGAATTAGAATTGCCATAGAAACAACCCTCTCAGCATGTCTGTGAAAAAGTTTCTAGATTAGGTTAATTGAGGTGGGAAGAACCACATAATTATTGAATGTGGGTGGTACCATCCCATGGGTTGTGGTCCCCAACTGAATAAAAAAAAGAACGTGGGCTGAGTACCAGTGTTCCTCTCTTCCTGACTGCAGATGCATTGTGGGCCGCTGCCTCATGGTTTTGCCTCCATATCACGCTTAAATGCTGTGACGGACTGTATCCTAAAACTGAGTCCCACGTAAGCCCTCCCTTCCTTAAATTGCTCTTTCAGGTATTTTTGTCACGACAATGAGAAAGGTAACTACTATACTGGATAAGAAGGCGATCAGAGGATCCAAATAGCTAAGCATCAGCTTTTCTACATTGGGCTGGCTAATGGGCATGTCTGTGGGAGAATGTCTTAATTACCTTAACTGTTGTGAACAGACTCACCTCCTTGTGGGTGGTGCCATTCCCTCGACAGGGCATTTTTGAGCCATATGAGCGGAGAAGGCAAGCTGAGCATGAGAAAGCAAGGAGGTAAGCATTCAGCATTCATGCATTCACTGCTCTCTGCTGTCAACTGTAGTGTGACTAGCGGCTTCAACTCCTGCCTTGACTTCCCCACAACAATGGGCCATGATCTGGAATTAGAAGCTCTCTCCCCAGTTGTTTTTTGTTGAGTATTTTTATCAAGCAATGGAAATAAAACAAGTTCCTTGGGAAATTCTGAGTCTGCATAAATGGCTCACTTTCTTATTTTTGTGTTTTTTACAAGTTTTTAACACTTGAACATTCTAACACATTAAAAATGATTATAAATAACATTTATAATAGTGTAAAGTGAAAAATGAATATTTAGACACAAACATTTAATCACATATATATATTTAAACACAAATATATATAAAATTTGTAGATGTGAATATAGTCACAAGATTTATTTTATGCATCAATATGTTGTTTAGTAATGAATGCTCTTGTGGGCTAGCCAGTGGATACAAAATGAAAGATGACTGTCATCCTGACTTCTTTATGTTGTTGGTATATTTTATATCTCATGGGTATATTTCTGCTAATTGCTACCTGTATAATCTTCTTTGAAGATAGCTTCCAAAGTCAAAATTTAAAAGCCACTTGACCTGGGGAAATGGGTCAGTCAATAGAGAGCTAGATCCCACCTAAAAAAAGTCCAGTTTGGTGTTACACACGTTTAATACCAACACTGGGAGGCAGAGACAGGAGGATCCCTGGGTCTCATTAGTCAGCCAGCCTAGCCAAGTTGGTGAGTTCCAGTTCAATGAGAAACCCTGTCTCAATAAAAAGGAGGGCAACTGAGGAAAGCATCCACATCGATCTCTAGGCGCTACATGTGTGTGCGTGCACAGACAGATACATACAATACAAATATACAGGGCTGGAGAGATGACTCAGCTGTTAAGAGCACTGACTTCTCCTGCAGAGGGTGGTGCTGCCAGCACCCACATGGTGACTAACAATCATTAACTCCAGTTCCAGGGCATCCGACACCTTCTTATCTCTACAGGTGGTGCGTGGCATGGTGCACTTATATACATGCAGGCAATACACGCATACACATAGAATTAAAATAATAAATAAAACATTAAGAACAATACAAATGCACACATGTGCATGCGCACATACCACACAAACTGAAGAGGGCCACATGAGAGCTAAGCCTGAACAAAGCTGTGCTCCTGGTCCAGCTTCACAGCGATGTGGCTTTTTAATTTTGTTTTACATTTTTGTAATTTGAGAAGGTTTGTGTAGAGAATATCATGGTTGCACCCCACACCGTGGCTTCGACAGGACGCCTAAGTTTTAGCTCACACAATTAACTTTTGTCCGTTCCTAACATGTTCCATCATATTAGGGTTTTAGTTGAGGATGGGCTTTCATTCACAAACCTCCACAGCCTCCTGGGCTCTGGATTGATAACAAAAGACTCTCCTCAGCCCCAGTCTCTGGGCCAAATGTGGAATTTTCCTACATCACAAATTAATGATGAAAAACCAGAAAAGCTCGTTCGTTGGTGCTTTTCTGATACTGATGGAGAGACAATGATTGGAAATTGCAAGGCACTTAGAGCAAAATGGGATGATGGGGATCGGAAGACCAGCTTCCTGTCTGTCCTCCTCACATCTTCTGACCTTTGACATGGCAGAAACATGTTCTCAAGAGTTTTCTTCATTTGCTTGTGTGTGTGCATGTGGTTATGTAGGTGCCTTTGTGTATGTATGTGTTTCTGTGTGTATGTATGTTCTCCTGTGTGTAGTGGTCAGAGGTTCAATATCAGGTGTTTTCCTCAATCATTCTCTACCTTATTTTTTGAGACAGGGTATCTCATTGGCCTGAATCTTGTCACCTAGGCTGGAATAACTGACTCTTCAGCTCCAAGGACCCTCTGATCTCTGCCTTACCAGTACTGGGATTACCAGTTGGTGCCACCATACCTGATGTTTTTACATGGATTCTGGTGATTGAACTCAGGTCTTCATGCTTGTGTGCAAGCACTTTATGCACCGAACCATTTCCTGATCCTTTAGTTTTATTTTTTCTGTGATTTTAAAGTTAGAACCTTGTCATACTCTGGGTTCTTCTCCTTGGCATCTAAGATGTGTCTTAATGAGTAACACAGAAGGTCTAAGAAGTTTTATACAATGAACAACTACTCAGGAGCATCAACAAGCCCAGAAATTCCTGTGACCTTCCCATGAAAGGCTCCCTAAGTCACAGCCATGGTGGTGCTTAAACCCAGGACCTCAGCATGATAGGTAACATTCTACCATAAGCAACATGTTCAGCTCCACAGTCAAGTTCTTAATGTGAGACTATTCATAGAAGCCAAAAATTATGTTCTTTGCTTCCTTTTATAAATATGCCCCAGTATATGGAAATGAAGGCTAGTTATTCTCACACTTGGAGGTAGAGTCAGGTTTATGATCTTATTGCAGTTTCAGTTATAGGGCTGGAGAGATAAGTCAGTGGTTAAAAGCACATACTGCTTTTGTAGAGGACTGAGTTCAGTTCCTAGGACTCACATCTGTGGCTCACAATAACCTGTAACTCCAACTTCAGGGAATCCAATGCCATTTTCTGGCCTCTGGGGGCATATGCACTCATGTGCACATATTCACACACAGACATACATATATACTCATAATTAAAAATAAAATAAACCTTTAAAAAGATTTAAATTACTCAAAATTATTTTCTAAATCTCCAAATTCTGTAATTGTACACACAAAAATATGTATAATACATACATGTATATGTATATATATTTGACTGTTCTCTAAGAATCAATGATTTCTTTAAAAGTGGAAGCATTGTTGGAATAAGAATGTGTATTTTTCAAATTATTTATTTATTTGTGTGTAGTGGGAGCATGCCACAGCACACATATGGAGGTCAGAGGATAACTTACTGGAGTTAGTTCTCTCCTTCCACCATGTGGGTCCCATGAACTGAATTCAGGACATCAGCCTTTGTGGCAAGGGATTTTACCCACCAAGCCATCTTTTGGTCCAAGAATGTGTAATTCTTCAGGTTTCAAAACCTATACTACTACATGATGATATTTTTAAAGTAAGCTTAATTTCCAACAGTGAAATTTGTTCTACCCAGGGCCAGCTCCGCATTACAGCATTTTACATATTCAGCTCAAATGATCATGCGTGTGTGTATGTGTGTGTGTGTGTGTGTGTGTGTGTGTGTGTGTGATAGGTATTAGTTGATTTGCTTCCTGAACATCAAATATGGTTGAGTTGGTAATAGTGATGGTCACAGAAGGAGCCATGCTTTTCTAATAGTATAGAATATGGGTAATTTTCTTGTCACTCCTATATTCAATCCATAACTCTTTGGGCAAAATCCATTTACAAGTAATCTTTATACCAAAACTTGAACACATTTTCAAAGCTGAGTCTCTCGTAACTTGGACATATTTACTACTATGTAATATCATAAATACTTAAATGTCAACTGCCAAGATTAATACAATATGCTTTATGATCCAGAGTGTCTCTTTTATGCTAATATTTGGTAGCTACTCATCTTTCAGTTTCATTAATCCATAAAACACTTCCTATTCAGTAATACAAAATGAGAACATGCAATATTTTTGATTTTGTGAAAACTTTAAAGCACAATCATATGTGTATGTGTTTGCTTGTTTGAGGAAGGGAAGGAGAAGAATGAATTCCACTTTCCAAGACTAAAGAGCAAAATGATATGTAGTCAGTGGTACCTTGGGTGTCTCTGGCTTTGAAGATGTAACGTATTTTTATGAATGGGGCATTTAGTTGACTTCCACAAATCTGGGCTAAAATTTAGCCTGAATTTTAATTACCATGTAGTTTTATTTTATAACATTTATTTATTTATTTATTGTTTGTTTGTTTTTGTGTGTGTGTGTGTGTGTGTGTGTGTGTGTGTGTCTTTGTGTGTGTGAATGTGCATCCTGCAGTACACATGTGGAAGTCAGAGGACAACGTGTGGCAGTCAGTTCTTTTTTTCCATCATGTGGATCCCAGGAATTAAACTTGGACTTGGCAGAAGACGCCACTTTGCTGACTCTAGTGTGTAGTTTTATATGATCAGTCAGCCATGCTGAATTCTAGTTATCTCATCTTTAGGGTAGGGATAAAAACACATGATCATGTTTTCATAAGGATTAGATATGTTACATACATGGTTAGTATAGTGTCTAGCCCCAAGCTGGTAATCAGTAATGTACCTATTATATGCCAAATGAATGTAGCTGTTGTCTGACGAATGAATGCATAGTATAACTGCCAAACGAGTAAAGGGAGTCTATGATAGAAACTGGATTAGCCACTGAAAAGGAAAAGAAAGCCCAGTGTGCTAATCCATGCTTGTAATCAGCTGAGGAAGCTGAGGTAGTGGGAGCAGGACTCTGAGGCCAGCCTGGGCTGCAGGACAACACAGTGTTTCCAGAGTAGATGAATGGAGGCACAAATTAACAAATAATAAAAGAAGAAGTCCTAGTCCCTCTTCTCAAAACAACAAGAGGCGGGAAGGCAAGGCTTCAAGAAAAACTTGACAAAATATTTAGACAAGAAATTACAACGTACCTCTGATTTAGTGAGCTGAGAAAACTGGGGCCCGGAGATAACTGAGCACACACACAGTGGTGCTGCAGTGAGCACACACTCAGTGCTGCAGTGAGACACACTCAGTGCTGCAGTGAGCACACACTCAGTGCTGCAGTGAGCACACACTCAGTGCTGCAGTGAGCACACACTCAGTGCTGCTGCAGTGAGACACACTCAGTGCTGCAGTGAGACACACTCAGTGCTGGAGTGAGCACACACTCAGTGCTGGAGTGAGCACACACACAGTGCTGCTGCAGTGAGACACACTCAGTGCTGGAGTGAGCACACACTCAGTGCTGCTGCAGTGAGACACACTCAGTGCTGCAGTGAGCACACACTCAGTGCTGGAGTGAGCACACACACACAGTGCTGCTGCAGTGAGCACACACTCAGTGCTGCTGCAGTGAGACACACTCAGTGCTGCAGTGAGCACACACACAGTGGTGCTGGAGTGAGACACACTCAGTGCTGCAGTGAGCACACATTCAGTGCTGGAGTGAGCACATACACAGTGCTGCTGCAGTGAGCACACACTCAGTGCTGCTGCAGTGAGACACACTCAGTGCTGCAGTGAGCACACACACAGTGGTGCTGGAGTGAGACACACTCAGTGCTGCAGTGAGCACACACTCAGTGCTGCAGTGAGCACACACTCAGTGCTGCAGTGAGACACACTCAGTGCTGGAGTGAGCACACACTCAGTGCTGGAGTGAGCACACACTCAGTGCTGGAGTGAGCACACACTCAGTGCTGCTGCAGTGAGACACACTCAGTGCTGGAGTGAGCACACACTCAGTGCTGCTGCAGTGAGACACACTCAGTGCTGCAGTGAGCACACACACAGTGCTGCTGCAGTGAGCACACACAGTGGTGCTGCAGTGAGACACACTCAGTGCTGCAGTGAGACACACTCAGTGCTGCAGTGAGACACACTCAGTGCTGCTGCAGTGAACTTTCACTGCCAATGCCGACATTTTTTGAAGACTTCATTGGAAAGTCTATTGATTCCCAGTATCAAAACTTGATAATTTTTGCTAAGAGTGTAAAATGATCTAACCTGGCTGTCTATTTGCTTCAAGCTCATATGCCTTTTCATCAAGTGATTCTATTTTTAGTCATCAGCTTAAAGGTCTAATCTCAAATGTGTGTATGCACATAAGGTTTTTCAAACATCATTTTGAAAACATCTGTGAGGATGTGTTTTAGAAGAACTCTTTAATTTTCAACTTGACATGCTTTAGGATCACCTAGGAACAGAGTCTCAATAAGGAATAGTCTACAGTAGCCTGGCCTGTGGGCGTATCTGGGAAGATTGTCTTAATTAAGTTAATTGATGTAGAAAGGCCCAACCTGTAGGACATGGCACCATTCCCTAAGCAGGGGATCCTGAACTGTGCAAGAGTGGAGAAATTGGACTGGGAACAAACAAGCAACTAAGAAAGGATATGTATGCATATATACATACATATATGTATACATATATATGTATGTAAGGATATGTATGCATTCCTTTCTCTCTGCTCTTGACTGTGGATGTGATACAACTGTTTCAAGTTCCTGCCTCAGTTTCCCACAATAACAGGCTGTGACCTGTAATTGTAAGATGAAGTAAACCTCTTTCTCCCCTACATTGCTGTTTACAAGGGTATTTTACCACACTAACAGAAATGAAACCAGAACCCGGTTATTACTGAAATCAATGGACTTGGAGTAAGGAAAATTGATCTCCAGAGAGTGGGTGGGCCTCAGCTCATCAGTTGACAGTCTATATAGAACAGAGATGGATCCCCCAGAGTCAGAAGGAGCTCTGCCAGCAGAATCATGAGTTTGTGTCACAGCTTCAGCTCTCCCTCAACCTGCAGCTTGCTGTTCCATCCTGAAGATGTTGGACTCATCGGCTGTCAAAAACATATAAGACAATTCCTTAAAATAAATCTCTCTGTGTGTATATAGAGTCAGCCCTCCATATCATTGGGTTCTAGGTCCATGGATTCAATTAACCACAGAAGGAAAGAATTTATATTAGTTGGTATGATAAAACATCATGATCAAGGTAACATAGATGGAAGAGTAGTTTGTTTGATTTATGGTTCCCAAAGGATGAGTCCATCTTGGTGGGGAGGCATAGTGTCTAGAGCAGAAAGCTGAACACTCACATCTTCAAAGAGGTACATGAAGCAGAGAGAGAGAGAGAGAGAGAGAAACTGGAAATAGAAAAAAGTTGAGAACTCTGAAAGTACCAAGTGAAATGATTTCCCCAACAAAGCCTCTTAAACTTCTGCAAATAGTGCCTCCAATTGGGGCCAAGTGTTCAAATACTTGGAACCTATGGGGTCATTCTCATTCAAACATCCACATTATTAATAGTAGAAAGAAAAAAGTGCTGCTATCAAATATGTATTTTTTTCAGGTCATTATCCCATAAACAATTCATTATATAATGGTTAACATAGTATTTGCATTTTATGAGGCGTTAAAGTAGTGTAGAGATGATTTAGAGTCTACAGGAGGGTTTGTATAAGTCCTATGCAAATACTGTGCCACTTGTCAAAGGGATTTGAATATCTGTAGACCTTGGTGCAAATAGATGGCCTCATAAGATACTAAAGGACAACTGTACATCTACATCCGTTCTGCTGGTTCTGTTTCTCTGAAGCATCCTGGTGAGCATCATAGGAAATTGGTAAGAGCTGAATCAAATTTGAGAAGGCTTGTTCTCATTTAGATATGAATTATACATAAAATTAGAGTTATATGCAATGTCCATATCTACTGTTAGTTTCTTTAAAGAGAAAACTTCACTACAGGGCTGGGGAGATGAGTCAGTCAATAGAGTGGCTGCCTTGCAAGTGTGAAGACCTGAGTTTGAATCCCCAGCATCCACACTGAAGTTGAGTGTGGTAGCACATATCTATAACCCTAGTGCGTGGGGAAGCAGAGTGAGGAGGCTCCCCGGAGCTTGCTGGTCAGCCAGTCTAGCTGAATCAGAGTTCTGGGTTCAGTGAGAGACTCTGTCTCCAAGAATAAGGTTAAGAGTACTTGGGGAAGACAACCAACATGAACCTCTGGCCTCCACACAAGTACACATGTATTCACATGCACTTGAATATGTATACACACATAGGGAGGGAGGGAGAGAGCTAACTTCATGATCAGATCTGTCCTGTTTTGCTTTTCAGGTTATTTCGCAACCTCACCCTCTCTTCCACAGCCTCACACAGGTGACACTTGTGTGTGACGGATTTAAGGTGCATGGGCTTGCTCCTGAAGCTGCCTGAAATGATTGCATTTGTTGGCCTCTAGTTTCACCTTATTGCTTCAGGTACCACAAAGTATAAGGTGCATGTTATCTTTCCATGTTTCCTACATGGCTGTCTGCATTCTTTAACACTTAGATGCATGCTACCAGATTCCGTGGTTGGTAGGTACTTGAGTTGAACTATTCTTCAATGAAAACAGTACAAATTGTAACATCTTCCCATGTCCTTCAAAAGCTGATTTTTTGTTGTATAAAAACTAGCCTGGGACCTATCTTCACAGATAAAGTTTAGTAAAGAATAATAATGATAATGATAGCAGCAACCCCCAGCAATAGCTTCATTTACTGCTTCATTCACTTTTGTAAACATTACTTCATTTGCTCTTCACACTATAATGTAGGAAAGGAATTCTTTTTTTATTTAAATTTTTACAGTTATAGCCTACTTAGTCCAATTAGTGTTGCCCATATGTGCATGGGTGTAGGGTCACCCAGTGGGCCATAGCCAACCTACCAGTAGCCACCCCCCAAAGAAAAGTGAGTCTTCCTCCCTGAGCAGTCACCAACTGCCAATAGCTCCTCAGCGAGGAGTGGAGCCTTGTGAGCCCTTCCCACATCCATGCTAGAATGTTGCTTGGTGTGCTCTTCTACAGACCTTGTGCAGGTACTTGTTGAGAGCCGGGTACAATATCTCTGTCAAGTCCAGAAGACACTGTTTCTCAGCAACGCTCCCATCCTCTGGATCTTCTGCTCGTTCCTTCCCCTTTGTTCATGATGCTCCCTGAGTTGTAGGGGCTGTGCTGTAGATGTCCCATTTGGAGATGGGCACTTTACAATCACTTATTCTCTGTTTTGACCAGTTGTGGGTCTGTGCAATAAAGAATTGGAATTCATATCTTAGCTTTATCTTCTTCAAATGGAAACAGAGCCCTGAGAAGTTAGGTATACAAGGAAACCCAGCCAATAGTAACTTGGGGTTACTCAAGTGGGGGAATCTCATCCTCATCTTCTGATCCTAAAACCCATGGCTTTCCTCTTTCATCTTCTTGTCATTCTTCTTTAAGTTCTACCTTTCAACAATATTTACTTATTAAATTCTATGGTCAGGTTCTAGGCTTTGGGCATCTGGTGAGTAATAAAATAGGCTTCATCATGGACCGTCTCTATCCATGGACTAGCCTCATGGAACCAAGTGTATGAAGGAAGATGGACATAAAAATGTGAACAAATTCAGTCATCAGAGGTGCTGTTGAGGATGTGTTGCATGTGTGTCTGGTGGAGGGAGGTGAGAAGTGCTCATGCATGCATTGCAGAGGCTATAGGGCTTTGGGTGTCCTGCTCTATAACTCTCTACCTTATTCCCCTGAGATAGGGTCTCTCTTTGAACCTGGAGCTAGGATAGCAGCCAGCAAGCTCCAGTGATCCACTTGTCCTTGTCCTTCATAGCTTTAGGGTTTCAGGTGTGCATGCAGCCACACCTAGTTTTTTATGTGAGGGCTAGGTACTTGAACTCAGATCCTCATCGGTTGTGCAGCAAGGGTTCTTACCCACTGAACCATCTCTCCAGGTCCAAGACTTCTAAAAGATACAAATCAACTCATTTGTCTAGACTTGTCTCAGGATGAAATATTGTATATATAAAAAAATACAGCAGTTAACTCATATTTGCCCAGTCAGATGCAATAATTTCTTGCAAATAGAAATCCTTTGAGAACTCACTAGAAACCTCCATACTTTATTGGGGGGCATGAATAATACACATAACCTTTCCTCTGGATCATCCTGACATGTTCAACCTTGGTCTATGTTGTAACACTGCAAAAAGTTCACACATCAGTCAGTTTCTCAACCAGAAACAAAGGGCAACATTATGAGCAGTATTAGAATTGGATGAAGGAAGACTTTGGAGAGGTGTAGGCCAATTTGGATGAACTTGTAATTGGGGGTCACCAGGCCCTAGATGGCAAAGCTGTAGGAAGGGCTGCCTGACAGAAGGTGTAACCTCAGAATGCCTGCAGTGACAACTGTGGAGGAGGCTGGGTGATACATGGCCGCTTTACCTTCTGCCTCTGCTCTGCTGAGTCCAGCAGAGTCCAGGGCAGAAGAGTTGGTGGAGGGTTCCAGTGCAGATACTCTAGAGAGTAGGGTGAGAAGACTGGAAAGAAAGGCATAGCTTCCCCTGACTCTGCTACTAGTTCTATTCAAACAACCTTCCTGATTTGATTTTTCACTCTGATAAGCTTCATAAATGTCTCCTTACTTCTATACACTTTTGTTCCTCATAACATGAGCCCTTTGTCCCTTAGCAGCCAAAGTACTTTGAGAAAAAAAGGCCACGAATCAGAAAACGTACTTCTCCTCCCCCTCTGCTGCTTAAAACTGACCAACTGCCTCTCATTGCCCTTTAATTAAATCCATACTCCTGGGGCTGGGGAGATGGCTGAGAGGTTAAGAGCACTTGCGCTTCTCCAGAGTTGGGTTCCTAGCAGTCATGCTGGGCAGCTCACAATAACCTATAACTCCAGTTCCAGGTGATCTGACACCCTCTTCTGGCTTCTGTGGGCACCCATACATACACAGAGAGGAAAACCAGTCAGTGATCATGGCAAGATATGGCTCTCAAGGACATACACTCAGTATACTTCCTTCCATTTGAGTTCCTACCTCTTTTCAACCACCACCTCCCAATAATGCTATCATATTAACAATCCATCAGGATGCACGAGTCCATTCATTAGGTCAGAGCCCTGGGAACTTCACCATAGACAAATCCCACAGTGCACCTTACTAATCTTCTATGTATTTTGCATTCCAATCAAGTTGACAATTGAGAAAGGCATCCAAGAAACCTGGAAAAGGGAGCAGTGCTTCTCAAGTAGAGGATATAGATGTCAAGATTTATTTTTATTATTTTTATTTGTGTGTGTGCATGCCCCTGTTTGTGTGTGCACATGTGCCGTCTTCCTGTGGTTGTCTGTAAAAGCTTGTTCTTCATATAGTATCTTGGTTCTTTTGTTCCTCTACCTGAAGTTTTCCTGACGTTCTCACAGATGGCTGTGGCTTGTTCTGAAACTCTTCCACTTCCTCCCCTCTAAATCCATCCCCACTTTTTCCTTTTCTTTTCCTCCTCAACTTCATTTTTTCTTTCATTTTTCCCTTTTATTCTCCCCCTTCTGCTCTTCTTCCTCTTCATTATTGTTAAAGTAATCTATACTTTAAAAAGATGAATTTTGTTTTTAATTATGTATATCTGTGTGTGGATATGTGCACTTCTGAATGCAGTAACCACAGAGTCCAGAAGAGGGCGTCTAACACCCTGGAGCTAGGTGCATCCAATGTAGGTGCTCAAAATTGATCCTGGGTCCTCTGTAAGAGCAGTATGCGCTCCAAACCACTGAGACATCTCTTTAGTGCCCAGAAATTCACATTCTTGAGGTATAGCATTTTACAACAAAGTGTTTAGATTTTAAATATAAAACTTGATGTGTTTGCATAAAATGCACCCATGATGCAACCCCCCAGGTCAAGATATACTGCATTTCAACCCGAAGTGATCTCTTTCATGCTCCTGTTAGTCAATATCTACCCCTCATATGTGTGTATGTATGAGGACGTTTGTGCATGAATACAGTGTCTGTGGAGGCCAGAAGAGGGCAGTAGATGACCTGGAGTTGGAGTTATAGGTGTTGTGAGTCCCCTGATGTGGGTGCTGACAACTCTTAATCACTGAGCCCTCTCTCCAACACCCTGTGACCCTCTTTTAAAGGGGGAGTGGTGGCCCTTCTCACTTGCTTCTTGATTTTGTTCCAGAAGCTTGGGGTGGTAGAGTGACCAACCCAGCCTTGGAATTTCCTGGTTTTAACATTAATATCCTGCATCCTTATTACCCCTCATTCCTGGGCAAACAAGGGCACTGTCGAGCTTTTCAGGAAGCCAATTAAGGAGCAGAGGAATGTCTTTGATAGCTGAAGGGCCGTCCTGACCCTCTTAAACTTACACTGATTAAGAAAAAGTGTTTCTCAGAATTTTAGAGTGAATGATTTGTCTTTTATCCTTCTTGTATGAAGATGGGATGAAGCATTCTGTACAGGAGTCATTTTCCAAAGTCTGTCATGCTGAGGCGACAGTGTGAACCTTGATCAGGAGGACGTAATTGGATGGAGCCTCATTTTCTGCTGTTTCCCCTTCATTATGATGCAGCTTACTGTCCTCCCTCACGGAAATACACACTTTGTTGACATTTTATGCACCACTAACGAGTGAAACTTATTGTCCCCTGTGCCAGACAGAAGAGGACAGATATTACAGCCTTGGGAAGGTTTGGCATCAACAGCAGCCAGAGATTCCAGGGAAGGAAGTGGAGCTGAGGGATGCTTGAATAGAAGCTATTGTGTGAGGAGTCCAGCCACCTCTCCAGAGTCTGTGCTGAATCAGACCTCTAGTCTGCAGCCAGCCCCTCTCAGTGGGTATGGGCAATAACTGCTTTCTGCTGAGGGCTCTGTGAATCTGACCAAGGATTGCTTAATTTTGTGGGTAGGGTATAATTTTTGCCACATAAAGTGAAGTTGGAAGGGAGCCCATCCCAGCAACAGCTCCATTGTGCCAGTAGAGACCAACTTCATGCTTCTTCTTGGCCACTCATACTGTGTTTCTCTTGTTCTTCAAGCTCGTTTTCGTGATTTCAGCAGTGACTGCACCACCTGCATGTGTCTATTTCTAGTTAAAGGCAAAAAGAAGGGCAAGAGGGGAAAGTGTAAGTTCAGGCGCCTTGGTCTCGTTTTAAAAAGCTGGGAAGATGATTCAGTCAGTAAAAAACTTGCTCCACAAACATGAAGAGTGATGTTAGATCCCTCAGGATTCGCATAACAAAGCGAGGCCCCGCAGCACATGCCTGTAATCCCAGCACATGTCTCCCTCGTGATACAGGGCTGACAAAATGAGAAGCTGAGTAACTAACTGAATAACTCCCCTTGGCCACTAAAGAAGGATGGTTGTGACTCCAGTCTCCCCCATCCAGGCTCCCTCCGTGGTGGAAGCAAGTCTTTCAGATCCTTGGAAAGGGGAAGGATTTGAGAAGTTAGACAAACAGTGTGGAAAGCACTGGCTCAGCACTGGATCTGGGAGAAACTTCAGAGAAAACAGCTATGATAATTAACTACACATGACTCTAGAGATACCTAGAGAGCTGAAAACACACTGTTCCTAGCATGTTATTGAGGGTAGTTTTAAATAGGATGAGCATTTGAGTCAGTAGACTGAGTAAAGAAAATTTGCCTTCACCAAGGGACAGGCATGATGTGACCTGCTAAGGACCTATGGGAACATACTGTGGAAGGAGGATAGACTCCCTCTCTTTTGGTGTTGGGACTTAAACTTTTCTCGCCCTCAGGATCACAGCTCTAGGTTCGGAGGCCTTTGGATCCTGTCCTAGTTTCACTTCTGTTGCTGTGATAGAATGTCCTGACCAAAAGAAGCTTAAGAGAGAAATGGTTCATTTTAACTCACTGTTTTACTTCCATCATCGGGAGGAAGTCAAGGTGGCAGGAGCTTGACAGCTAATTACACCACATCCACAGCCAAAGCAGAGAGAACTGAATGTGTGTGTGCTCCCCTGCTAGCCGGTGCTCAGCTTGATTCCTCCCTCTTACACAATTCAGGGCCCCCTGCCTAAGGAATGGTATCACCCCAGTGCCCTGAGTCTTCCCACATCAAGTGAGTTAATTAAGAGAATCCTCAGAGACACGCCCACAAGCCAACCCAAAGCAGACAACCCCTCCCTGAGGCACTCTTCCCACCCGATTCTAGGTTGTGTCAAGTAACCAGCTCAGACCTGGACTTACATCATTGGCTTCCCTAGTTCTCAGGCCTTCAGATTAGAGTTCAATGACACCAGCTTTCCTGTTTCTCCAGCTTGAAGAAGGCATGCTGGTAGAGCTCTTGGTCCCTGTAATCACCATAGTAAACCCCTCTATAATTATTTTGGTTTAGGGAACCCTAATACTCCCACCATGGTAGTCTGAATGAAAAATGGCCTCCTTGGGTGCATATCTGGACACTTGAACCCCTAGTTGGCAGAGCTGTTTGGAGAAGGTTATGGAAATTTTAGGAGGTGGGAGCTTGCTGGAGGAAGTATGTCACTGGATGTAGCCTTGACCCATTTCCTGTCCTCTGTCTGTGTTTCCTGTGCATGAATGAAATGTGATCAGCCAGCTGCTTGCTCCTGGAACTCTAAGTCAACACAAACCCTTTCCTCCTTTAAGTTGCTTTTGTTGGGGGTATTCTATCATAGTAACAGAAAAGAAACAGCACAGAAACCCCCGAAAGGCAAGATGTGCGGAGAGTAGTATTGACCTCTACATTAATAACCTCTTTTTTCCTAGGTACAGAAACCACTACTTTACAATGCAGTAACCCATAGACAGTATTTCTCGGCATTTTTGTAACAAAAATGTCAGTGAGGTCCACGTCTAAGTCTTTGGTGTGATTGAGACTACCAAGCTAGACCTTTGAAAGAACTTGATGTGGCTATAAATAGATATTTTTCTGTCTCTCTGGCCTGTGTATGAGTGTGTGTGTATGTGTGTGTGTTGCTGAAATTGAACATAGTGTCTCATGCATGCTAGGCGGTTACTCTACCACTGAGCCATATCCGTAGCCTGAATATACATTTGCTCTGGCCTTATCATTTTTTTCTTTTTTTTAGGTTTCTGAGTCAGAGTCTCATGTATCCCAGGCTTACCTTGAACTCACTGTGTAGCCAGAGATGACCTTAAGCTTCTGAGCTTCCTTTCTCCATCTACTGAGTGCATCATCAAGCCCAGTTTTTTGCAGCACTGGGTAATTGAACTCAGACTTCGCGCATGTTAGGCAAACCTTTTACCAACTGACTACAGAGCTACCCCTGTCCCTGTCTTTTCTCCTTTTTTATTGCCAGAACAATGGTGTAATAGCTTCAGGTACAGAGACCACAAAGATACCCAGTACTGGTCCCTCCTCACTGTGGAGTTATCAGACCAATTCTGAAGTGCTTTAATGAAAATACTAAAGTTGACTTTTATATTAAAATATTGATATACAAGAGCCCTGCTAGATGCAGGAGAATCTAATTCTAACAAGGTTAAGGATTAGCTTGAAAGAAAAGTTTAAGGCAATTTATGAGTGAAGAAAAAATACTATGAGTTCTTGAGACCTGCTGTTTTTAGGGTCCTGGAATATATACTTAAAAGGTTTTTAGGGATGTGAGTCACAATTCAACAGTTAAAACAGTTTGCTGTTTTCTAGAGGGTCTGATTTCAGATCCCAGCACCTATGTTGGTCAAATCATAGCTGCCCATAACTCCAGCTCTAGGGGATCCAAAGCTGTCTTTTGGCCTCTGTCTGTGGGCATCCACACATGTGACATATTCTCTCTCTCTCTCTCTCTCTCTCTCTCTCTCTCTCTCTCTCTTTCTCTCTCTCTCTCATACACACACATGAATAAATATAGAAAATAAATCTTTAAAAGAAATTATTATTATGTGTGTGTGTGTGTGTGTGTGTGTGTGTGTGTGTGTGTGTGTGTGTGTGTGTATGTAGGCCAAAGGACAACTTATAGCAGTCAGTTCTCTCCTTCCATCATGTGGGTCCTGGGGATTGAACTCAGATCACCAGTCTTGGCAGCAAGCACCTTTACTGGCTGAACCATCTCATCAGTTCTGGAATGTGAGTCTTCTGTAGTACTTTCCTTTTCTTTCTATGATTTCTTGAAACTTGAGGTGACACAGCCAGAGTTAGAACCCCAGCATAGTACAGTCACTCCAGTGAGATAATCGGTAATTCTCAGCCTTGTTATTTCTGTGCTTGTGACGTTGTATGTAGGTGGCTGTTTCCAAAATGCCAAAATAAATACACCCAGAGATTTCAGTGGTTCTCACTTCAGGGTTCAAACGTGTCAAAGTAACCATGATAGGTAATGGGGTGTTTGAAGCTGAGATTACTTAGTTATGGAATCTTCCCAGAATAGACAAGCAGAATAGACCTGACTCAAGGAGTCCTCTATAACTGTTCTTCCAGCATTCTAAGTCCTTGTCCCTACCTCATGATGTCTCTTACTCCTTGGGTCTGGTGGACCCTTCACAAAGCGATTCTGAAGCCTAGTTAGGAGCTCAAGAGATTCAGGATGAGGCTGGGAGTTGGATAATGCCTGTTAAAGGCAGTTGGGGAAACCAACACAGGACCAACTGTTAGAAGAGGCCCAGGCTGAGGTGCACACCTCCCCATTCTCAGGCAGCCCAACAAAGAGCTCTGAGCAGCATGCCCCTGAGGCTGCTGGAAACAGTGGGATTGTATGCCCTGTTGTTGTGGGTCACTGGCTGCTGGCAGCCCAGGAAGAGTGCAGCTTCAGTGGAGAGGGAGTGCTAACACACATGCTGAAGGGGCCTACGCTTGGAGGGCATCAGCTAGCCATACCTCTTGGAGCTGGAAAGCAGTTCTTCTTGGCAGGAGATTGGGCAGCACCCCATGGCTCTGTCCTCATTCACAGTATCCCTGTCAGACCTCCAGGAGTGTCTACTCTCCTTCAGAAATCATCAGTTCTGGGCTGGACACGTGACTCCTGAGTAAGAGTGCTTACTGTGTTGAGTAAGAGTGCTTACTGTGTGAGCATGAGGAATTGAGTTTAATTTCCAGCACCCATGACAAAAGTTGGGCATGGCCATATGTGTACCTGCAACCCCAATGTTGCTGGGGGCAGAGATAGGAGTGTCTCACTGGGGCTTGCTGGCTCCTAGCTTAACTCCAGGTTCAGCGAGAGACTGTATTTCAAGGGAGAGTGACAGAACAGGACATCTGATGTCCTTTTCTGGCCTCTAAGCATGTGTATACATGTAATGCGCACATGTGCGTAACACACACACACACACACACACACACATACACACACACACACACCCCAATCCTTAAGTTCCAATTCTCCCTTGCCTTGGAAGCCCATTTAATGCCAAAGCTTTGTCCTGCTGCCAGGGAGTGTGGACAGCAGAGTACTATTTCTAGGCCTCCCAGTGTCCACTGGGAAGAGGCTTATTGTTGATGCTCAGGAGCCTGGGGAGTGCCAAAAAGAGAACCTCCATGCTGCAAACCTCACAGATCAGAGATGAACTACCCTCACAGTCAGGGCTGAAGAGATGGCTTAGCATTTCAGAATACTTACTGCTCCAACAGAGGACCAGAGTTCAAATCCCATCACCAACAATGAGAAATTCAAAAACATCTATAATTCAGATTCCCAGAGCCTCTGATGTCTTTGGGAGGTACCTGCACACAGATATGTGCACACACAGTAAAATAAAATAAAATCTTCTGGGGGACTTTTTAAGGTAGAGTTTCCCAATGGCTCCAGCTAGCCTGGACATTACTGTGTAGACCAGGCTGGCCACATATCTCACATATGAGACCCACCTGTCTCTGCCTCCTGGGTATTGGGATTAAAGGGACACACCACCACATCTGGTAAAAATAAATCTTTTTTTTTTTTTTTTTTTTTTAAGATAAAAGATAAGAGCCAAGGATGGTGAGTGCTTGTGATCTCAGTGCTGGGAGGCAGAGACAGGTGAATCTTTACGATTTTCTGGAGAGCCAGCCTCGATGAATCCATAAGCTCCAGGTAGGTCCAGTGCCTCAAAAATAAGATAGAGAGCAACTGGGGAAGACACTGGCAGTGATCAGTGATCACTTGTCTCCACACACGAGTGTGCCCATACACGAGCGCACACACAGACACACAGACATACAGACTCACACACGTACACAGGCTTTGTTGAGAAGTGGAACAGGGTCCATCCATGTCATCAGCCAACGAACTCCACATGGTGCCAGAACCACCCGAGAGAATGAATGATAAGTGTGAGATGCTGTGAATGACTGTGAGATAAAATACTGAGTCCAGTGTGGCAGTCTGGACTTAAGTAGTGTCTATCTCCTTCCCAGAGAAGGCTACCTAGGGTCTGGAGAGCACGCATGCCTCATCTTGTGGTTCGGTGACCACAGGCTGTTTTGGGAAGAAAACAAATGTGTACTTCACATATCAGGACCCAGGTTCTAGTTCTTGGGGAACAATGTGGAAGCCATCTCTCCAGCCCACTGAGCTGGTTTTGTACATTGATTTCTCACAGTACCCAGTGAAGTAGATGACACTTTTAATCTGTACTTTGCTATTTCAGAAGCTGAGGCGGGTGGAGAGAAATACAAGAACTCACCTGAAGTCCACCTCTGAACTCCACACTCACTCACACAGATACACAACAGAGAGAGAGAGAGAGAGAGAGAGAGAGAGAGAGAGAGAGAGAGAGAGAGACAGAGAGAGAGAGACAGAGAGAGAGAGAGAGAGATTGAACAAAATTAAGTGAGCCTTAAGCAAGCCATTCAAGAGGATACAATAGGAAGCGGTGAGTGGAGTTTTGATCTCAGGCAGTCCATCTCCAGAGTATCTGCAGGTGACAGCGTTACTGTCACTGGCCTCTCTCTTAGGAAGTGATAAGCAGGCAAGGTCTTGAAAGGAAAAGATGACCTCCTGAAAGCTGTGCACAGGAATTAGTATAGAAAAAGTGCTGTTCAGCCAGGATTCTACCCAAGTAGCACACATAGGGCCACAAAAGAGGACTGGGCTGTAGCTCAGTTGGTAGAGTGCTTGCTGAGCATGCAGGAAGCCCTGACTTCTGTCCCCAGCACTGCATAGAACCAGATATGGTGACACATGCCTCTAATCCTAGCTCTCAGGAAGTAGAGGTACAATGATTAGAAGTTCAAGGTCATCCTTGGCTACATAATGAGTTTGAGTCCAGCCTGGCCTACATGAATCTCTATCTCAAATGAAAAATAAAAAGCCCCAGAAGAGATCTGCTGCTGAGCCTTGCTGCTGAGGCCAGCGGTCCCTAAGAAGGCCTTGCTGTATTCAAGGCCATCACAAGAGATACAGCTCGCATTATCAGGAGGTTCTTTCTAAAACGTAATTATTTTTTAGAGATTTATTTTATCTTCATTTCTGTGTGTGTGTGTGTGTGTGTGTGTGTGTGTGTGTGTGTGTGTGTGTATACATGAGTGCAGTGTCTATGGAGGCCAGAAACACATTGGATCTCCCTGGAACTAGAGTTATATATAGTTATAGTTGTGAACCATTTGAAGTTGGTTCCAAGAACTGAGCTTGGGTCCTCTGAAAGAAGCTCAACTCAACTGCTAAGCCATCTCCTAGCCCCCTAAGGACCAGTTTTTTAAAATTGATGTGTATGTGTTTTATGTATGATGTGTGATGTGTATGAGTGTGGGTATACTCATGTAAGGGGACATGTGTTTGGACATCAGAGGATGACTTTCAGGAGTCAGTTCATCTTTCCATGCTGTTGAGGAAGGGCCTCTTGTTTCTACCATGCTGTGTGTTCCAGGCCAGCTGGTCAGTAAGCTTCTAGGCGATCCTCCTGTCTCTGGCTCCCATCTCATCATAGGAATGCTGGAATTACAGATATACACTATCACATCCATCTTTTTTTCACAGGGGTTCTGGGGATGGAATTCAGTCATTGGGCTTTCATAGCAAATGCTTTTACCCACAGTCGTTGCTGGCCCCTTAGGACCAATTTATTGAAATTAATCCTCATTTCCAAAGAATAAAGACTGCCTAGGACTGATTCCTCTATGTGAAATCAACCTTCAGGTATGGAGATGGACACAGAACTTTTCTTTCAAATTTAGGGATTGGAAATAGACAGTACTTTTTTGATGGCAAAAAGAAGCAGATGTTGTCCCCAGTTGGGGTGTAGGTGAAGGCTTTCTACATATCAGGAAGAGCAAGCACAAAGAACCTTTCTCAGGCTCTCTCACCACCCACTCTGGCAGGCATGCATTTGCAGAGTTTTCCTATTTAGGTATGAGGCTTTTGTCAATGACATTTGATGGAAAAACTCAGACCCAAAGAAAGATCCAAGAATTATTGCTGTAAATACCGAGGTGCTCTTAGAGTCCTTTCTATGGATGTCTCAACTTCTAGAATTCTCTAGAAGCAGCCTCACTGAGCTACTGAAAGCCACAAGAAGCCAGGTTCCATGCAAGCACATACTTTTCCATGTTTGATACTGTAACAATTTATGGACATTAGAGAGCATGAGAAACCTTAGCAGTAATGAAACGATGAGACAGGGAGTAGCAGGTATGAGGAGGTGGGGGCTGAGAAGGGTTTGGCGTTCTGGCGCTCCAGCTTGTGATCTGGGGAAAGGTCTGAGAGTACAGTGCTCGGGAAAGGCCAGCCTGGTAGGTGGGGTAGAAGAAGAGGGGACTTTGGGGGACGCTGAGATAAGAGATGCGTGTTTGTATCCTTGGCTGTTTGTGGGATACAAGGGAAAACTCCCCGCTGCCAGCTCAACCTGAAACTGAGCAGCACCTGCGATTTGTGGGGTGGATGTCACACCCCAAAGAGATGGTTGGAGATAGTCAGCTAGTCAGAAGCTAGGATTATGGCTAGGGGTGAGGTTTTCATCCATCGTAAGATTTGAGCTGCTGTTTGTGTGTAGGTAGGGACAGGACAATTTACAGGAGCCAGTTCTCTCTTCTCCCATGGGGGTTCTGGGGACTGAACTGAGGTTGTCAGGCCTGATGGCGAGTGCTTTTGCCAGCTGAGGCAGCTGGGAACCTTCCCATATTATTTTTTGGCACAAAGTTTCTCCTTGAACCTACAGTTGGCCACTTCAGCTTGATTGACTGGTCAGTGACCTCTGGATATCTGCCTGTCTGTGATCCCCACCTTCTAGTGTTAGGATTATAGGGGCACACTACCACATCTAGCTTTTTATGTGGGTGGTGGGAATCTGAACTCAGGTCCTCATGCTTGCTCAGCAAATGCTTTTACCCGCTGAGCCATCTCTACGGTTCCTTCAAGCTGCTATTTTTAATGCATCTTGTTTGAAATTCTGAAGTCCAAACTCCATTTGAGCTGACTTCATCTTTAGAATAAGGGAGTAGCACTCAAGCAATTTCTTTTTTGAGATAGTCTTACTATGTAGACAGGCTAGACTTGAGTTCATAGAGGTCCACCTGCCTCTGTCAACCAAATTGCAGTCAGGCATCATATTTTTAATTATGTACATATGTGTATGTCTGTGTGTAGTATGTTTACATGTGAGTGCAGTTGTCCACAGAGTATAGAAGAGGATGTCAGAGTCCCTGGAGCTGGAGTTACAGATGGTATGAACCACCTGATGTGATTGCTGGGACCTAAACTTGAGTCCTATGCCAAAGTAGCAAGGGCTTTTAATCACTGACCCATCTCTCCACTGCCAGAGTCAAATAATTTTAAGAATGGCTTCCACATATTTTCTGATGTCAAGAAAGAATTCTAATGTCAAGCTAAATCTTACTTAGAATTCCATAATATTCAGTAAGACAATGCAGGATCTTGTATTAGGTATTTATGTGTTGTTGTGATAAAGCATCATGATGAAAGCCACTTATGGAAGGAAGAGTCTATTTGGCTTATGGTTCAAGAGGGATGAATCCATTACCCCGAGGGGAGGCGTGGTGGCTGAGGTGACTGGAGCAGAAAGTTGAGAGTTCAGTTCTTCAAACAGGCCCGGGAACCAAAGTGAAACTGGAAATCTAGCAAGATTTGAGAACTCTCAAAGCCTGTCTTCAGTGACTTACTTCCTCCATCATGGCCACACCTTCTAAAGTTTCCATGAAACCTCCCCAGGTAGTGCCAAAAGCTAAGGACCAAAATTTTCCATGAAGCCTCCCCAAGTAGCACCAGGAACTGAGGACTAAGTATCCAAATACTTGGAGCCTATAAGAACATTCAGTCAAACCATCAGAGATCTTATCAGTATAAAGTTTGAGCCCAAATGGTTGTTTATTTTATGTACATTTATTAGGAGAAAATGGACTTGTTTTGTTAATTCATAACATTTGAAGTCAGAATTTAACACCCTCCCCAAGCCTTTTATCAGTTCCAGTATTCAGTTTATTCTAGATGCCTTCTCCTTGTTTCTAAAGATTTGAGGAAACAGTGGTTTACAGAGGTGAGACAGGAAAAGCTAAATTGCTCTGAGTAGCTCGATCTAAATTATCCCCAGAATACTCTGCAATGAACCTGAAGTAGCTGAAGATATTTATTTCGTTGTCAGCTTTTCTTCATAGTAATTGTATTGGTGCACAAGACAGCATTCCAATGGCTTCCTGTAAACTAATCTTAGAAATAATTAATGTATAAAACTTGTCCTTTGATTTTTAACGTGGTGGCACCTACTACTTATTCCTTTACCCCGAATGGTTTCCCTGTGTCAGCTGGCACCTGTTTCTCTTTCATAGTCACAGAAATTTCTGGGGCAATCTGTGTGCCTCTAGTAATCCTCCATTCCAGACTTTTCCAATTAACTTCGTTGCAATCCCAGAGTTTATCTGGATTTCATATTAAAATGCTATTTATTTGGGGGTAAGGGGAGAGCTCAGTCAATAATGTTTTGCCACATAAGCCTGAGGACCTGAGTTTGATTCCCAGAACTCATGTAAAAAGCCAGGCTCAGTAGTATACATTTGTAATCCTAGTGCTGGGGGCAAGACAGGTGGATCCCCGGGGCTCACCGGCTGGCCAGCCTAGCTGAATTGGCGAGCTTCCTGTGAATTAGAGACCCTGGCTCCAAAAACAAGATGAATGGCTCCTGAGAAATGACACCTGGAGTTGTTTTCTGACCTTCACACATGTACACACACATACGTGCACCCCCAAACACAAATAAAAAAATAGGGGTTAACAACTTAAGGATAAATTACACATTCAATATCTGTACATACGTTCATCTGCATAGTTGAAGGCTGCATAACAAGAAATAGTACCAGACAGGAGAAACCTTCCTTTGAGTTGTTGGTCAGGGTGGTCCAAGAGACTCCCAAAATTACACAGGCTATTGCCACAGCCCTTGATTGCCTCCCAGAACTTGAAAGTAAGACCCTATTGCTGAAAACAGAACATGCTTTAGACAGGATTTGGACCAATGGAGTTAGAACTGATCTGGAAGTCATTTCCCCTGAAGTCTAGTTCACATAGCTCTGGAGAACACTACTCGAGCTGCTAAGGGAGAACGTCAATTGATGGCCCAACACCAGCTTCATGACCAAATAACCACATTAATGACTGACACAGCATATGACACTGGTGTACTAGTAGCAGCTTTATCTTGAGGGTAATTAACTGCTACCTGATTGAACTTAAAGTCCACTCAATGGGGGAGAAGTCGTGTGTGGTACTGTAATCCTAGCCAAATATACACGGCTGAAGAGGTCATAGATCTTAGAGAAATCCCCAAGGCTGTCACATCCCTAGACTAACGTAACTTCTCACTAAGTGCAGAATATGTATCCTTATATTTATAGTTAAGTGTCCCAGTCACCACTCACCAAAGAAGCTTCTTTTTCACCAGACACAGACATTTTCTGTGAATTGTCAAAGTTTAAGCAGCGCATCTACAATGCAACCTCTACACCTAAGCTTCATGCAACATAGAACATAAGTAAAGAGGACACTAATGAATCTTTCAAGTCTCATTAATGAAGCTCCCTCATGCAACAGAAGGCCGGGAACACAAAAGGTCACAAATGGCCCAAGAGTGGAGATTAGGAGCCTGAAGAGTGTGGGTCCCTGTACAGGATTCCTATATTAAGTTTCACCCACCCAGGGCTCAGGGCCCATTGTGGAAGAGGGGGCAGAAAGGTTGTAAGAGCCAGGGAGGAGGTGCATGACCATAGGGAAATAGAATCCTACAAGCTCCCAGGACTCTGCTCATATGAACCGACAGCAATGGTATTGGCATGCTCAAGACCTATGCCAACTCAAGCAGAAAAAAACGTAACGTAGAACTGGGGAAATGAGCAGCAGACCCCCAATATTAACTGAAGAAATATTGGTGGCTGTTTATTGTTGGGTGAGGAAGACCTACTCTTTATAAAGCAAGGGTCTCTGGATAAGCTGACCTCGGTGGATGAACTTGCATGAGGATTTTCTGGGAACCTTAACTTGACACAATAGGCCTTAACACAAATGACTGAGTGTATGAATTCGGGGGGGCAGGGCAGGGATGTGGGAGGGTGCCAATGAGGAAGGAAGGACATATAAAAGTGATTAAAATTGGTTGAGACGTTCTGTATGAAATACACAAAAAACAAAAGAATTCAATAAATAGAAATATAAATGATAAAAAAAATGGGGGCTGAAGAGATGGTTCAGCAGTTAAGAGCACTGGCTGCTCTTTCAGAGGACCTGGATTCAATTCCTAGCACTGACATGGTGGCTAATAACAGTATATAACTCCAGTTCCAGGGGAATCCGGTGCTCTCTTCTGACCTCTGTGAGCATGGCAGGACACGAGTGCACTTACATCCATGCAGGCAATGCACTCATACACATAAAAGATAATAAGTAAAATTTTTTGTACTTAATCTTTTTTAACTGAATTGTTATATATTTCATGCACATCTTAATTTTCTTTATTTCTCCTTCCCCATCAGCACCATTCCATATACCTCACACTGGATTGCATGCATTCTGCCATTTATAAGGCAGATTCAAGTTAGTGTCTTCTGATGTCCATCAGTGCAAGCTCATCCACTGGGGTCTAGTCAGTCTATCTATAGTACCTCCCTTAAAGGAGATCAGCTCTTCTTCATCCAGTAATAATCAACTGCCCAATAATTCTTTGGCTGAGATTGGGGTCTGCTGTCAACAGTTTTATGCTCAGTTTTTGTCTTCTTGAGTTTTCATGGTCTTATGCATGCTGTCACCATTGCTGGAAATTCACACGTGCAAGGTCCCAGGATCCTTAAGACTCTATTTCTATATAGTCATGCACCTCCTCCCCTGGCTCTTATAATCGTTCTTTCCCCTCTTCCACAATGGTCCCTGAACATTGAGTTCATTGCCCTCAGTTGCATGAGGGAGTTTTGTTGTCGACAGGTGAGAGATGCATTAGTATTCTCTCTACCCCTTGTTCCACTGGGCTCCGTGAGTCTTGGGTATAGAGGTTTCACTCTAGATGTGTTACTTAGGGTTGGGCATTTCACAGACACTTACTCTTTGTGTGTGACAAATTGTGGAACTCTGTAGTAGTCTCTGTCTGTTGCAAAAGAAGCTTCTTTGATGAATGGTGACTGGCATACTTGTCTGTAAATGTAAGGATCCATATTTAGCACATAGTAAGAAATTATATTTGTCTAGGGATGTGGCAGTCTTGGAGTTTTCTCTAAGATCTATGACCTCTCCAACCATGTATCTTTGGCTATGTTCACAGTACCACACATGACTTTTCTCCCATTGAGTGGACTTTAAGTTCAATTAGGTAACTGTTGCTTACCTTCAAGATAAAAATACCACTACTGCTCCAGTATAGTTTGCTGTACTGGACATTGTTGTGGTTATTAGGACTTAAAGCTGGGGTTGGAACACCAATTGATGTTCTCCTTTAGCAATTTATATAGTGTCCTCCAAAACCATGAGACTTAGTCTTCAGGGTGGAAGCTTCCAGGTCAGTTCCAGCTTCGTTGCTCCAAGTTCTATGTCCAAAGTATGTCCTGTCTTCATCAATAGGGTCTTAGTTCAAGTTTTGGGAGGCAATGAAGGACTACGGTAATAGCTTGTGTAATTTTGGCAGTCTGTTGGACAGGAGGAATAGCTCAGCCATTAAAGGCTCAGCCTAACTACCAAATAAGTAAAATATTTTAAAAATAAAAATATATAAAATATTCCTAACTTTAAAATTTTATATAGCCAATATTTATTTTTAACATACATTTTATTTAATTTTTGTGCATTTTCATACAATCATCTGTATGCCCCCTCCCCCATCTATACTCCTTAGAGCACCCCCCCATTGGATTTCATGCATTCTGTGATATATTTTAAGGCCTACTGAGTCAAGTTAGGGTCTCCTGATGTCCCTAGTAAGCCTATCTAGAGTCTGTCCCTTAAAGATCAACTCTTCGTTACCCAACAGTAATCAGCTGCCAATAGTTCTTCAGCTAAGGTTGGTGCTTGATGCACATTTCCCCAGTTCTATGCAGGGTCTGACTGAGTTTGTTTGGGCCTTATGCATACTGACATCATTGCTGTAAGTTCATATGAGCAAGGTCCCAGGAGCCTGTAAGACTCTGTTTCCTTATGGTCATGCACTTCATCCCCTGGCTCTTACAATCTTTCTGCATTGGTCTCTGAGACCTGGGCGGGTCAAGTTTAATATAGAATTCCTATCTATGGATCCATACTCTGCAGACTCTTATTCTCTACATGTTGGTCATTTGTGGCCTGATTTTAACAGCACCATCTTAAAACATACCCAAGTGTCATTCCATTAGGACATCTGATGAATACACTGCTCCTTGCTGCCTGAGCTTGTCTAGACAGATTTGCACAAAGCATCTTCTTGTCACCCCTGAACAACAGAAGAAAATATTAACATAATTGAAGGCTCACTCACTGAGTAGCACAAATTGTTATTTGTCTATGTGCATTAGTTATTTTGTGTCAATAAGACCTAAATAACTGACAGAAATAATCTAAGGGAGGAAGGACTTATTTGGGCCCATCATTTCAGAAGGAATTCAGTCCACAGTGGTGGGAGTGTATTGGGGAGATTTCTCACATAGTAATGATTCTGGAAGGAGAGAGAATGAACTGGAACCAGAAGCTGGGGTGTAACCAGTAAAGACTTACCTTCTCCTAGCCTGCTTCCTTCTGTCAGGCTTCACCTCTCAAAGGCTCTCTAGCCTTCTAAAATAGTGTAATCTTCTGAGAAACACACATTCCAAACTTGAGCATGTGGGAACATTTCAGCTTCAAACTCTATTACTATGCAATATCCATCTCCTATTTTTAAAGATGGGACCTCAGATCTATGCATCCTATTAGAGGACATTTTTCTGTCTTTGCAATCAGATGTGACCACATGACCAACATACTAGCCAATGATATATCACCAGAGTGCTATATGGCACCTCTAGGGGATTCTCTGACCGTTTTTGCCATGGTTAATCTTGATTGTCAACCTGATAGGACTGAGACTCGCCATGGAATCTAAAACCTCTGAGCATATCTGAGAATATTTTCAGAATATTTAAGTAAGGAGAGAAGACCCATCTGAATGTGGCCAACAGCATCCCATGGCCTAGGGTCCAGGACTGAATAAAAAGGAGAAAGCAAACTGAACACCAGCATCCATCTCTCTCTTCTTCCTGTCTGCAGATGCAACATGACCAGGTGCTTTATACTCTGCTGCTGTGACTTCCCCATTATGATGAACTGTGCCCTCAAGCTGTGAACCCAAATAAGCTCTTCTTCCCTTAAGTTGATTTGATAGGCATTATGTCACAGTAATGAGAAAAGTAACATATGCTTTTCCTCTTCCTTTGCCTTGGAAGGTGAATATGAAGACAGGGGCTCTGACAGCTGCCTTAGACCATAAGTGCTCTTGAATATGGCAGCTGAACAGTGGTATTAAAAAGATTAAAATGAGTTATTTGTGATGGTAGAACCATCAAGATAGCTGTGGGGTTACTACCTATGAATTTATCATACTTCTACCTTTGTAGATTGTGATCATAGGCAGGTCAAATCTAAGTCCATTGGATGTAATCAGAAAGCCAAGATCTTGGCATCACTCAGTTGAAAGATGGACCACTTAGGATTCTTTTGATTGCATGTAATACATAGCCAGGTAATGGTGTGTTGAGCAACAAACTATTTAATTATTATTCATCACAGGAGATCAGAAAGTCAGCAGTTCAGAGTTGACTCAACAGCTCTGTGATGCTGTCATGGGCTGAGGCTTTTGTCATCTGCCCTTTCAACCTCAGCACTTAGGGAACGTCTTCCTCACACTGTCAAAATATCTGCATACAGCTACACTCAAGGAAGACAACAGGGCTGGGAAGACAGCTGAGTTTGTAAAGTGCTTGGCCTATAAGCACGAGGATCTGAGTTTAATTCCCCCAAACCCACATCATAAGGGCAAGGTACAGTGATTTGCACCTGTTTCCCCAGTGCTGGAGAAGTAGAGACAGGAGGATCCCTGGATTTTGCCAGCCAGTCAGTCTAGCTGAATTGGTGGCTCCACACACTGAGAGACTTTGTCTGAAACAGTGCAAGGTGGATAGCAATTGAGAAAGACAGGCAACATCAACCTCCAGCCTTCACATGAATGCACATGCTCTCACCCACATGTGCAACATACACAATGAAAGCAAGGAGGCTAGTCTGTCCTTGAACTTTCTCTCTCTCAAACTCTTTCTTTCAATATTTTTCTCTCTCCAAAGAATACTGCATTATTCCTTAAGCTGACAGCTGATTAAATCTGCTCTTAATAGCAAGACTTAACCATTTTTTCATCCATATGTGTATATGATATGCATGCATATATGTATGCATGCTTGCATGTGTGTGGATATAAGTGTGTGGAAGCCAGAGGTTGACACTGAGTCTTTCCCAATCACTTTATATCTTATATATTGGGTCAGAGTCAGTTTAACCCAGATCTTGATGATTCAGGTATTCCAGCCAACCAGTTTTCTCTGAGGATCCCTGTCTCTTAATCATCATGTCTTTTAAACTCCATGGCCTGTGCTTCAGCTCCTGCCTTTAGGCTTCTGCTTTGGGTTCCTGCCTTGGCTTCTCTTAAAGATGAACTGTAACTTAGAAGATGAAATAAACCCTTTCTTCCCCAATTTGCTCCTGGTAAATATTTTATCAATGTAATAGAAAGTAACTAGGACATCTGCCCAGTATTTACATATGTTCTCGGGATCCAAAACTCTGTTCCTCATGCTTGCACAGCAAGAGCTATACCTACTGAGCCATCTCACCAGGTCCCAGACCTAGAAATCTTGCCTAGCTCTAGACTATATACTAACAAAGAAATAAATTTACATGGCTGAATCAAAATAAACACAAGTTGTTCTGAAGATGGTATACTTTGCAACCTAAATAAAACTGGCATTCTATAAACCAGGAGGGGATGGGTATTTGGACAGGTGTCACACCTATTTTCTTAACAAAAGGGTGTGAAAGCTGGCTGGTCAACTAAAGAGCAGAGATACCAATGGAAGCTCTGGACCGCAGGTCTGCTATGCCTTGCCTCTGCCCTTGAGAAGGATGGAATGTAATTCCAGCCTGGGCCAATGGAGGGCATAGAGCACTAGTAGGTATACTTTCTCTGGAAATACTGGCCCTTCTCTCACATGCCAGCACCACCACCACTCCTCTACCCCCCAAGTAGTAGGATGAGTTGCAGAGGACCCCAAAGTCCTGCAACATTTACCATCGATCTCTTTCCCTTGGTATCATTAGGAAGTAAGGCTAGCCACATTCACAACGATGCAAAAATCTTTTGTTGTTGTTTTTTTCTGAAATATATTGTGTATTATTTTGCATTGCTTAAAAATAATTCATTTATTATTTTATTTTATGTGTATGAATATATTGCCTGCACGCATGTAAGTGCACCTGTGTCATAAAATGCCCATGGATATCAGAGAGGGTGTCAGATCCCTTGGAACTGGAGTTACAGATAGTTGTTAACGGCCATGTGGGTGCTGGAAACTAAACCGCAGTCTGCTGCAGAGCAGCCAGTGCTCTTAGCCACTGAGTCCTCTCTCCAGCCCTTTGTTTTACCTTGTTATCTAAATCATATGATTTGGATGAGGGTCCCCTTCAAGAACATCAGTTTTGTTGAAATGCAGTTTACTAGCCATGAACTTCACCCATTTAAGTGCACAGTTCAATGACTTCTAGTTGATTTCCAGGGTACATGATGATCAACATCATCTAATCTTAGTATATGTTCATCACTCTCCCTAGACCTCCAAATGTTTTATAGCTGTGCCCCGTACTTGTCTTCACCCTGCTCCAGCTCTAGACAGTCACTAATTTAGTATTTGTCTCTACAGTTGCCTGCTCTGAACACATCACAGAGAAGCATTCTCTCTGTGACTTCTTTCCCTTGGCATAGGGTTTCCAAGGTACAACAACATTATAATACATACCTACATTTAACTGTTCTTAAGATTTATATTTGTTTTTACTTATGTGTATATGTGTGTATGTGTGTATGCGTATGTGGGTGTGTGTACCTGAGTGCATCTGTCCACAGAGGCTAAAAGAGGGCACTAGATCCCCTGAAGCTGGAATTACAGGCAGTTGTAAGCTGCCAGATTTTCCATGTTTAGCTATTAGGAATAACTTTGTGAGGACAATTTGTGTGGATGACTCCATGTGGACATGTTTTCCCTTCAAAAAGCAGCAACTCTATGGTGTTTTGTGATAGAGGAAAATATTCATTAAGAGCAGGCATGAGCAAAGTGTGGCATGACTTCCATTGTGCTGATTTGTGTAATTAATAAATCTACAAGAAGTTTTGTGGTGTGGTGTGGTGTGACTTTTCCTAGGACAATTTGAACAAATGTTTTTTCACCCCAGAGAGGGTGCTAATGAAAGGTCAAAGCATTGATTCCATTCAAGTCTAGCTTAGAGAGCCAGTGAGTTTACTGGGGTTACTGCAGGAACATAAAGGACTCCGAGGCAGGTGCATCACGGAAAGCCCACCACCTCTCACCAGCATGCTTACTATTTTCCTAATCTTGGGAAGGGAGGGGTCTGGCGAATCTGAGAACTTTTTTAAGTTCTTGAGACTTGTTTCATTCACTTCCTGAATCTTAAAAGCCCCCTGATCCTTCACAGGGGGAATGTTTTGATACAGAGAAAATAGCTACAACAGAAGGAAAATGAATAAATGAATACAGCAGAATTCCCAAGCTAGAAGATGGGGCCTGGGGGTTGTCTGTGTCTCTGCGTGTCTGGTGTCTGTAACTGGCCTGATGGAAAGAAAGATTCTAAAGGGACACTGTGTCCTTCAGTTTGACTATATGACTTTTAAAACATTGGACCCAAAGAAATGAGAATTTCCTGAGGAATCTCATGTGGGGAGAAGGAAAAAGTACCAGTCTGAGAGGAAACTTGCCTCCTTCAGGATGAGACTAAAGCTCAAACAATGATGGGTCATTAATGGGCAGGACCACATCTTGGCCTGGACTGTTTAGATATGCATAGCCCTGGTCCTCTATTTAAACTATAATCTCAATTTAGAACCCTGAAGATGGACTTAGGGATTGGAGATCTTTGGATGTCTTTGTCTGTTTCTATATGGTCACATAGAATAAACCTTATTTTTCTGCTTTTCTTCCTTTCTTTTAAAAAATGTTATTATTCTATGGTTATGTATATGAGTGTTTTGCCCGCATGTATATGTGTACCATGTGTGTAGTGCTTGTGGAGGCCAGAAGAGGGCATCAGATCCTCTGGACATTAGAGTTACTGATGGTTGCTATTTACCATTTGAGTGCTAGGAACTGAACTCAAGTCCTTAAAGAGCATCAAGTGCCCTTAACCACGGAGCCATCTCTCCAGCCCCCTTCTTTGCTTTTTACTATTAGGTTGGCTCTTTTAATTGGTTTACTGAAGACAACAGTCTGACCTGGTTTGTTGGCACATAAACTGTGACCTCCAAGTTAATGACATGCCTGTCTGTTGATCTGTCTTAAGCCACACTATCATTTCCCCACCAGTCTCTTCCTGTTGGCAGAGTCAACCTAACAAACCAATCACAGTGTATCATAGTGCAGTCAGCCTAGCAAACCAGCATGGAACCCTGGCAGATACAAGGCCTTTTAGTCACTATTGAATGACTAAAGTCCGCTAAAGCTTTATTTTTTGTCTATTAGATTTTCAGTGTTCTCTGAAGATGCCTCATGCTTAGTAAAGGAATTCAGAGAGGGGTGTAATGTGAGGTAGGCAGAATAATTACAGAATATTTTTATGAAACACATAATCCTTTTATAAACCAGGGAGCACTTTGCTTCTCTTTGTAAGATGGTATACATGCATGTGTATAGATGCAGAGCAATAATGACTACATTTTAGTAAATTATCCCTGTTATTAGAAGTGATTTTCCTACTTTGCCTGCTTATAAAAATCACTTAGGGGAGCTTTAAAAAAATGTTTCTTCATTCTCTCAGCGATTGAGATTCCAGCATGAAACAGAGGCAGTCGTGTTTATTAAATACTCCCAGCAAATCAAAGTCACAGAATGGCTTCAGAGCCAGGGAACATGGTGGGCATTTTAGATGGTTTTGTCTCCTCTTTTTACAAGAACAGTGGATGTCAATATAATCTTGTTATGGTTTGAATGTGGGCTATCTTCCATAGGTTCATGTGTTTGAGCACTTGGTGGTTAGTTGGCAGTGCTGTTTTAGAAGACTGTGGAACCTTTAGGAGGCGGAGCCTCACTGGAGGGAGTGGGTCATTTTGGGGTGGGGGGCTGTCTTCAGGTTTTCTAGCCTGGCTCCACTTCCTGTTTTCTTTCTGCTTCCTAACTTCAGACACAACACAACCACCTTACATCTTGCTGTTCCTGCTGCCATGACTTCCTCAATGTGGTGGAATGTATTCCCTTAAACTGTGAGCCAGATCAAACCCTTCCCCCATAAAGTCATTTCTTGTCAGATTTTGGTCACAGCAAGGATAAAGGTAACTAATATAATCTTGTTACATATTTTAAAAAGATGATGGAACACTTAGTCTATGCTGGACATTTTCTGGTCAACCTATTTAGTAGTTAAAATGGCCATTGGGGGCAGTTGTTATTGCTTTATGAATTTCATAGATAAAGAAGTTGGATTTGGGAGACTTACAGGAGCATGATCAAGTCCACAGCAGTACACTAGAAGGTTTTCACTGAGCATGCATGCTGACTTCCCTATGGCTTCATAGATGGAATCCTCTTCAGTTAACCTCCCCGAGCTTATGTACTCTAACACCTCCCAAGACCCTGAGGCCATGTGCAGTTAGGGAAGAACTGGATACAAATGGCTGGAAACTCAAATGAAGGTCCAATGCCCTTCTCCACCATGCCCTCCTTCTATGAGAGTCAGCTAAGTCATATTGTGACACTGATGATCAATGAAGATGGAGGCTATTTTGCTCTCTACAACACTCTACAGCACTGTCCTATAGGTAACCAGTCACTCGTGCTATTGTGAGTAACATCAATTAAATCCATTGGTTCACTGAGCTAGAGCTGAGTGAACTTGGTATTTGGTCTATCTTGGTCCCTATCTGGAGTGAATAGATCTTTGTTCATCTCTCCCAGGTAAGGCAACAAATCCCATGTATAATTCTTACAGGCTCTAGTCAGGGAGGTCCTAAAGACCTTCAGACTCCAGTGGGGTGCTGGAGTCCCTGACCACTTCTAAGTTTGGGGGTATTGGCAACACTGTGTCAAATTCCATGAACTTTCATCCAGAGGTGATGAATTTATTGAATAAATGTGTTCTATCTGGAGAACAGGTCGGCTCACAGTGTGCCTCACACAGCCTCTGAAAGCCAGTGTTGTTGTTTCTCCTCTAGGGTGTGAGTGTGTGTGTGTGTGGGCATGCAGGTGTGAAGTTTTAGGCAGGAGCTGGAGGTGGAGAGAAGAGGAAGGTCAATATTTACGAGTGGGTTTCTAAAGTTTTATTTTATTTTTCTTATTTCATTTCCATGGTCAGTATTTGCCTTTTGGTGTCTAAGGCCCCATGATTTTGCATTTATAAGTGACTAAAAACAAAACCTTATTATAGGAAATTAGATTCTTTTTCTTTTACTTATTTTTCATTTTCGACTTCATAAAAATGGAAAGAAATTCTATCACCAGAGAGAAGGTTTTCACTTAGAATGTTATTAAAACAAATATCCCAAATGCCTCCCATATAGACTGGACCCTTTCTATAACACCGGATTAATATATTCACCGCATTGCCTGCGCTTCTGCAGTAGCCCTCTCTCAGGCCCAGCCCCAAAGGACACAGCATTCTCTCTGCTCCTTATGCTGGCTGTGGTCACTTGATTTCTTAGTGTAATTCCTTGCTGTCGGTACTAGGAGGTTCTCGTTACATGCATGGGTAACCTTGTCACTGAACCTGTTTCTGTATAACTAGGGGCAATCTCACATGGGGGCCTTCATTGTAATTATTTAAGCCACATGATGAATCTATGGAAAATCCCCATATTTTAGCAATTCTTAGTTCTGGTATCTTTGCAAGGACAGATGTAATTTTTCCAAAAGGCTAAATTTGTGTGGTGTGTGTGTGTGTGTGTGTGTGTGTGTGTCTGTCTGTATTTAGTTAATTTATTCCATTCATTCACTCTCTGTCCTGATGAACCATGATGTCTGGGCCAAATACATGACCTAGTTTTTCAGTGTCTAGTATGCACAGGGCTGTTGGTATTGCCTGAGTGTTGAATGCCCATCAGTGTGTTTACGGAATACCCACTGTGAGACTAATGCTGCAGTTGGCTACTGAAAGTAAATTTAAAGCGGGGGGGGCGGTATTGTATTTGCCTTCAGGAAGCTCAGCTGGGAATGGGGAAATGGTGTGAGAAACAAATATTAATAAAACAATTTTTAAAAGAACAAAAAGCAGAGCTGGAGAGATCACTCAGTGGTTATCAGTGCTTGCTGCTGTTGAAGAGGATCTGAGCTCAGTTCCCAGCACCCATGTTGAGTGGCTCATAGCTGCTGCCCGCTCTAGGCCAGAGGATCCAACACCCTCTTCTTCTGGCCTCCACAGGTCCCTGCACCCCTGTGCACATATTCACATAATTAAAGACAAAAAACATGTTTTTAAAAAGAAAAAAATAACATCCAAATAGCAGTGTCATAGGGTGCCCTGACTTTGGTGGCAGCCCCAGGATAAAATGCCTTGGGAACTGGGTTTGAGTGTGAGGATAGGAAGCACAACAGGGACCCTAATCTCAGCAGTGTGTTCTACAAACTTCAGTGCTTTATAATTTCTGTCATATCTATGTCTTTGTAATATTAATTTTGTAAGTTATATTCACTAATTTTTTTGAAATATATAAAAAATACAAACATGCACCAAAAATGTAATATATAATAATAAAAGTATGTGCACCTATGTAGCCACTGAATAACTACATTGAACAAAAAAAATTACCTTTTAGCTAGCTGTTGTGGCTGGCAGAAACCACGAGATTAAGATTGCTTTTTGAAAAGTTGTGTGAGTATTGGTGTTTGTGATCTGTGTGTGTGTGTGTGTGTGCACATAAGGTGCTGGTGCACACCCCCTGTGTGTGTACAAATAAGGAGTCCAAACATTGACTCTGAGTGTTCTCCTCTGTACCACACCACCCTCTGAGATGGTCCCTCACTGAACTTGGACCCCATCGTTTTAGCCTGATTTTCTGTTCAGCGAGTTCCAAGGATCCTCCTGTCTCTGCACTACCCTTAGCCCCAGGGTTATAGACACTAGCCACATGCCTGGCTTCTATGAAGGTACTGGGGATTGGAATTCAGGTCCTCTTACACTTATACAGCAAGTACTTTAGCCATTGAGCCGCCTCACAGCCCAAGGCTGGTTACTTTTGTAGAAAGAGAAACTAAAACGCTGTTAGAGAGGCATTAAGGGGGCCAAGTTGATGTGATGTTTTGGGGCCTAAATAACTGAAAGTGGCTGGGTATGTAGTGTATGCGGCTGGGTATGTAGCATATGCCTTTAATCCTGGCATCCAGGAAGCAGAGGCAAGCAGGTGGCTCTGAAGGTTTGAGGCCAGAATGGTCTACATAGAAAATTCCAGGCTATCGGGGCTGCACAGTGAGGCCCTGTCTCAAAAGAAAAAGAGGAAAAAAAAAAAAAAAGGATTGAAAGAGCATCAAAAAATAAGACAGTTGTAAGTGACGCCTAACTCTCCCAACCTCATAAATATATGTTGAAGGCACAAAATAAAAGGCTTCATTTATTTTTTCAATTTTCTCTGAAATGAACCAAAGCCCTAGTTTTACATTCATGCCAGTTTGGCTGGAAAATTGATGTGTGTGGGGAGTGCGGGGGCGCTAATACTGGAGCTGTTGGAGTGTCTGCAGTATGAGAAGCTCTGCAGAGTGCCAGTTCCATCTCCACAGTGGGAACCATCCCCCGTGGCAGGTCAGCGATTACCGTAGAGGGGTTCCCACCAGCCTGTTCAGCAGTCCGGCCACACACTGGCAACTTTCCACACCATAAACAAGTGATTGTGGAAACCCCAGGGAAACGCAGGGTGCTCACCCGCATTACTCATATCTGTGCTGTGGGAGCTCGTCCCTGGCTATGCGACAAGTCAACTGGAAAATCACTCCAGGCTGACCTGTCTTCCGAAGTGTTCTAATTTACAACTGTTCTGGAAAAAGTCTCGTGCTGACTGTGTCCTCCTTTGTGGCAGTCATGGAGTGCTGGCTGGTATCAACTCCAGACAGAATTGCCTTCATAAGGTCTTCGTTATGCTAGAGGTGGTTTTGCCTCTGTCAGCTTGCCTTGATTCACGGATGTTAGACATGACAGTGTCATACAAAGCATGTAGCTTGACACCCAAAGCCCAGGCATTTGGACATAGCAGTGTTTGCAGTGTGCTGTGATTCTGAGATTTATGACAAAGACATAAATTGGGAGTAACCCAGTGGAAGTAAATTCTGAAATGAGAATAAATCATGTGTGTATGAACGAGTGTGTGTGTGTGTGTGTGTGTGTGTATGTTTGTATGTGTTGGCACATATGTGGGCACATTTGTGTAGAGGCACAAAGTTGATGTCTGATGTCTTTCTGGATTGCTTCTCTCTTTTATTTATTGAATCAAGGCCTCTCACAGAACCTGGGGCTCAACCATCGTAGCTAGTCTAGCCAGCTTGTCCCAGGGAATCTTGGGTCTCCGCATCTGAAGTTCTCGGAGACTGCCACACTTGCTCAGCTTTTTTACATAGGTTCCCGGGATCTGAATCCTGGTCCTAATGCTTGTGCAAGCATTTTATCCACTGAGCCATCCTCTCAGCTCCGGAGAAAACCTTTGATCTGTCATATTGTGTCCAGGGGAGGCAAGAAATATAAAGAACCTAGCATGTTCCTCTGGTTCAGAACTCACCCTTTATACCAGAATGTAGCATCGCAACACTGGGGCCACATCAAAATGCATGATGACCAGGAGCTGTGAATGCCAGAGAGAAAACTCACCGTGAAAGTCGTGTAACACACAGTGGGTGAATTGGGTGCACACTCTGACTGCCTCCTTTTGTTCTTTTCAAAGATGGTGCAGAACTTCGAAATGTTTTTCCTCACAGTGGGAACAGAAATCATTATTAAATTCCAACACACTCACCACAGAAGGAGTTAACTATGAATATTTATTCCAGTTTCCCATTCTCCACTTACAGAGGCCAATGGGAGAATCATGAACTGAGAGAGAGAGAGAGAGAGAGAGAGAGAGAGAGAGAGAGAGAGAGAGAGATTAAGGAGTCCTGTTACTTATTGGAATAAAATCTTTTGTATATGTGTGTTCAGGTGCATGTATACATGTCTTCATGTATGTGTGAAGAGCAGAACATAACCTCAAGTATCGTTCCTCAGGTACCATCCACCTTGTTTCTTTTGCTTGTTTTGTTTTTGTCTTGTGATAGGGTTTCCTTGTAGCCCCAGCTGGTCTGGAACTTGCTATGTAGACCAGGCTGGCCTCAGTCTCACAGGGATCTACCTGCTTCTGCCTCCTGGGTGCTGGGATTAAAGGCATGCACTACTAGGGCCAGTGCCTACCTTGTTTTTGAGGTAGGGTCCCTCCCAGGCCTGGAGCTCACTCAGTAGGCTAGGCTGACTGTCCAGTGAGTCCCAGAGATCCCCTTGTCTCACCTCCCCAGTGTTCAGTAGAAACATATGCCTCACTGTGTTTTTATTTACAGAGGTTTTGGGAATTCATACTTACATAGCAAGCACTTTACTGACTAGTTATCTCCCCAATCTCTTATCGCAAATATATTGAGCTTGAGAAATTTAAAAACATAGAACAAAAAGTTGTGAACAACACCACAGCATTAAGAAAAGGTTCTGAATAGCCAAGCAAGTTACTCAACACGTCTGTCTCACTCTCACAAGTGGTTTCTGATTGCTGTGCTGCCCTCGTTTGAGAGTCTGAGCGATTACCTGGTCCATTGTGCTTCCATTCCTAGTCTGAAGGTCAATTCTTGTCTCAGATTCCTGTCTTGTTCCCCTTCTGCCTGGGTCATTTCCTGCCTGGTATTCAAATTTCTTAAGTCCTGGGAATACACCTTGTTCTCAGCAGGTGGGGAATGTGCCCAGTGTCTGGTTTCTATGCGTTTGTGAGACTCCGGTGTGCTCCAGGCCACTTCTAGCCAGGTATCTGCAATGCGGGTGGTCAGGCCCTCCTCAGCTGCGCAGTACCTATGGTATATGGTCCTTGCTGCAGCAAATCCTGTCCACTTGAATTATGACTCACTGGCCTAGTGGTAGACAAATATACGAGATGGGAGGACGAGGGGCGCCCTCACAGAATGCACAGTTACGTCCAATTAAGGGATTCCCGAATGCTTACTGAGAAGTTCAGGGTCTGTTAAAGAGGGATGCAAACTGACTACGTTCTGAGCAAGACGAGGCACCAGTACCTACTATGCTTCAGGAAGGGCTTTTAGAACAAATGCGACTTAAGTAGAGGGCTGCAGGGGGGGAAGTTGAGGAAAGAGAGAAAAAAACAAGGATCAGAGGCTGAGAAGATAGCTCAGTAAAATGCTTATGAAAGCACCAGGACATGAATGTGACCCCCAGAACTCACTTTAAAAAGATGGGCATACTGGCAATTGGTAAATGCTTGTAATCCCAGTGCTGGGGATATGGAGATGGGCAGATCCTTGGAGCTCACTAGTCAGCCAGCCCAGCTGAATTGCAGAATACAAGTATACACACAAGCTCATATAGAAGGTGAGAAGACAGAGAGAGAGAGAGAGAGAGAGAGAGAGAGAGAGAGGAGAGACGGGGCGAGAAACAAGGAACAGCAAGTCTCTACCTGAGTGTGAGTGTCTGAGAGGTGAACTCTCTGATTTCAAGCAAACTGCTTGATTGGTATAGTTTGGAGATGCGTTATCTGCAGTTTCTTACATGATAACTTCAAGTAGAAAGAACATTCCTCAGAAATGACCAAGAGTCACTGAGAAGGATGCATGGATCGTGAGAGGAGAGGTCCTCCTGCCCATAGCAGTGTGATACCGCCCAGCAGAAAGTCCTTTGTGGTTCGTGCACATCTGAATTGGGCTCCAGGCAAACCTCGGGGTTTCAAGTCTCACACGAGACAGCATGGCACAGTGGCACACGGAGACATCATAGAACAGTGGTGCTCAGGCAGCAGATGACCCAGGGCAAAGGCTGCATCCACCCCCTATTCATGAATTGAGTAACTGGGGTGAGTTACTCAATGCCTATGAGCCTGCATCTCCTCCCCCTGTAAAATGAAATGAATAATGAGTTCTGAGGCTTAGTGAGCGTCTAACCTGCATGTCACCACGTAGGAGGATAGTGAATGTAGCTGTGATGATCATAAGACTTTGACATTCACAAATGATCACAATGTATTCTGAAATGGGAATTTAGGTGGTTGCATCTGCCTCCCAGTCTTGTCACACTGTTCTCAAGTTTGCCTGCTCAGGGAGGTTCTCAAGATCTAGGTGGAGAACAAGTATCAGCCCGCAGTGTACAGGAGGATCTTAAGCTACTGAGGTGACAAGAGGGGCCTCAGATACTCTCCTCAGGCCACAAAATTGGCCAGTTTTATGCTCATGGAGAAGCAATGGCAGATCTCATCAGTTTGTATGTCTCCCCTGCTCTGACTTTTAATTGGAGAGTATCTATGGCAACCTGAATTAATTAACCCTTCAGTGACCACCTGGGTTTGATTGCTGACTTTCTCCTCCTGAGAAACGCAGTTCTTCATTTGAATCCTCAGACTCTCATCGCTTTGTGCACTGATCTGTGTGGTTCCTGGAATGAGTTTGCTGATTGGAAACTGTGGTGCACAAGGTCCACCTTCAACCCTGTCACCGTCTGGTCAGACTGCATGTATAAAGGTAGGGGAGGGACAGGCAGCAGTAGCCTTGGCCTAAGCAATTGTGCTGGGCTTTTGCTTGCAGAAGGCCAGAGTGTCACTTACCATGCGTTCCACTCCCAGGTCAGTGGGGCAGGTTTGAGGACGAGTATAAGAACCTAAGAACAAAGGCCTATCCATCCCAGACATCCATTGTCCCCAACTGAAACTATCCATCAGCTCTGCTTCCCACTCTAACTGGATGGCCAGCAGCCTCCCCATGGAATCTTTTCTTTCTTTTGCCTGCCCCAGGAACACTTGATTACTGTCTTTTCAAAGTCATTTCCTCTTGAGACTTCTGATGTAAAGTAACCTCCTTAGGTCCCAGTGGACCTCCTCCAGAAATGAGAACAAAGATTTTAGGATCTGTGAGGACAGCCTCACTTTGGACTCTTCTTTGGAAGTTTTTACATTGTCCTGAGTAAAAAATCCTAGCTAGGGCTGAGCTGAACTGATCCCCAAGAAACTGCCTGCGGCAAACAGAGGAGCTTGAAGGCCACAAACAATGCTTCCTTTCCTTTTATTTTTAAAGATTTATTTTCATTTATATGTTTGTGTCTGTATCTGTGAATATCATGGGGTATGCATGTGCCCAAGGAGGCCAAAAGTGGTTGTCAGATTCCCTGGACCTGGAGGTATAGGTGGTTGTGAGAATGGGTGGTGGGAACCAAATTTGGGTCCTCTGGAAGAGCAGCAAGTACTGTTAACCACTGCGCCATCTCTCCACCCCCAACAAGCAATATTTTCTGAATACAGTAGTCCACAGTTAGAAGAACCAATAGCCTGCATCATGCTGCTGGCTACATGAACCAAATATTCCTCTTGCCCATTCCTGGTGGGATCACATGGGTACCAGGCTCCCAGCAACACCACAGAGAAACTATTAGCATCTGTGTTTATCACTTGACCCTTGTTAAGATGTGATCACAGAGCTGTTCCCAGACTCATGAGCAAAGGCTGACCATGCTTCCGTCATGATGGAGACACACTGTGTGTGTGTGTCACAAGGTGATAGGTTAGAGTTAGAGACTCAAATCGGTAGTTAACGTAGATTTAATGGGGCTGTAATCGTACAGTGGATATTAAATGCCCTTTGATTATTGCATGAATGATATATTGAAATCCAGACTTATCATTACACCTTGACATTTTAAAAACAATTCCATTAAATCTAATAAGAAGGAACTCAATAACAGACATCAATTACCTATAAGAGTGCCAAGAAATCCCAGCCAGCTCTGACTTTGATAATTTTCTTCCAGTTTTAATATAAAGATAGCAAGTTTGGTTGGCATCATTAGTGGTTATTGTCATCTTAGAGTGTTTCTAGACACACCTCAAATTATCCAGTCTATATTTTTCATTATCTGGAACCCATGAACTCCTGCGTCTCTCAAAGTTGCCCCCACCCTCCTAGGCTGGTAAGGATAAGAAACAAATGCACTCTGGCTCTCTGAGATAAATGTGTTCTTTAACCCAAGTCAACAAGCACTTTGAGTAGACTATGCCGTGCTTCGTGCTTCTGTTGGGCATAAAAAGGAATTCAAACATCGCTCCTTACCATCAAGCTTCCTCCTTTATCCTCTTCCTTTCTCTCCTCATCCTCCTTTTTCTCTTCTTCTCTTTCTCTTCCCTTTCCTTTCTCTGTCCTTTATTCTCCTCCTCTTCTTCTTCCTTCTCTTTCTTTACCTCCTCCTCCTCTTCCTATTCTTCCTCTTCCTTTTCCCTCCTCTTCTTCCTCCTTCTCTTCCTCCTGACGCTTTCTACTTCGCAGATACTCTTGTTGCCTCCATATTTATGCATATTTATCATACAGGAGATCTGTGCTAATGTCTTTTTTATCTTCATCTTAACTGTATCTCAAAAAACCCCATGATGAGGACTGGGGAGATGACTCAGTAGGTAAAATGCTTGTTACACAAACGTGAGGACCTGAGTTTGAGCTCTATATCCCACGTAAAAATGCCAGGCATGTGTTATGTGCTTATAATCTCAACCAGGGAGGACGCAGAGACAGGTGACCTGGAGCTCACTGGCCAGCCAGCCTAGCACAATCAGATTTAGGCCAGTGAGAGATGCTGCATCAAAAAAAGAGAAAAAAAACCAAAGCCAAAAAAAAAAAAAAACCAAAGAAGACATTGCCTAAGATTTGAATCTGTCCATGGTGGGACTGGGTTTTGCATTGGGTTGAAAGGGTGAGAGTTCCTTCCTTCCTCATTCATCACAGGAGTCAAGGTGGGATTTCCTTCCTCATTCAGCACAGGAGTCAAGGTGGGTACTCTTGTATCAAAGTCAGATCAGTAAGATGAAAGCATAGCAAATTTATTTAATCAAAGTTTTAAAAATATTTTATTATTTTTATCTTTTGTACATGAGTGTATTGCCTGGTTGTATATAACTGCACCTGTGTCATACAATGCCGCTGGAGATCAGAAGAGGGCATCAGATTCCTCAGGAACGGAGTTACAGACAGTTGTTAGCTGCCACGTGGCTGCTGGGAATTGAATCCAGGTCCTCTGCACCAATATCCAGTGCTTTTAACCACTGAGCCATTTCTCCAGTTCCCTAATCAAAGTTTTATATGTCAAGAAAGTCTTCCAAAATGATGAACAGATCCAGAAAAAACTGATCTCTTCCATGCTTATATCTGATGAATCGAATCAGCAGCCCTGGAAATGTTTGTACAAAAGACTAAGAGCTAATGCTAATGCACTAAGCAAAGAGAAACCAGCAAGGCCTGCTGGTTTTGAGTCTCCAGGACCTCTTCCTGCATCATTCCTTCTAGGGTATGGAGCAGCATGTGTTTGGAATGAGTCTTCAAAGGAAAAGGAGAATGGCTTTTCTTACTTTAATGAGATTCTCTGAAGGAGAGGAGTTCTAGTTTCTGTCTCCTGCCTTGGGGAGGAATTCTTATTTCTGACCTGCTTTGGTTCAGGAAAAGTGGTGAGGGAGAAGGATAGGAAAACTGTATCAAGACTCTTCCAATTCCCATTAGTTAAAAGTACTTAGCATGGCTTGCTAAGATTACAAAAGGACTGTACTTTGGGATGCTGTACTGAGTCCCAGCAGGTTCAAGTTCAGTTCTGTTTGGCTATAGATTCTACCTTCAGAACCACAAATGCTGAGCTAGAGAGATGACTTGTTAGTAGTAACACTTGCTATACAAACATGAGGATCTGAGTTTGAATCCCCAGCACCCATGTAAGAAACATGGCCATACTTGCACTTGTAACCTATTGCAGTGGGGAGTAGACAAGAGGATTGATGGAGCTGCTGCCAGCAAAGCTCCAGGCTCAGTTAGAGACCTGTCTCAAAGGAACAAGGTAGAAAGCATTAGAGTGGGCTATTGTTCTCTGGCCTTTGCACATGTGCATATAGATGCGCACACTGGCATACATGTGCATATAGTACATACACACACATGTATACACACACACACATACAGAGGGACAAAAAATTAAAGAACCACAAATGTATCTGTTGTTCTTAACATTTGTGACTATTTTCCAGGGTAAGAAGAATAACATGAAGTTTCCAGTGTTGGATCATTGCACTTCAGTTAGCTCCCCAAGTGTGAGCTCCTCTGTGTATATTGAATTATTCACTGAGCCTTTCTTGTTCCGTGTTTCTCAAACCTTTGTGGGCACAGTAATCTGTCTGATGTTTTTGCCTTTCCCATTTTGCCTATCAGAACCCTCCTGACCACCGTACAAGGTAGTTTCAGTATCTAACATCCTTGAGTTCCTTTTGACCCTCTGTGATGGTTAATCTCCTTTGTCAGCTTCAGTGGATTTGGAGTCACTTAGGACATTAGTGAGACACACCCTGAAGGGGGTGGTACTATGGCATGTGAGAGGAACAGAAGGGGAAAGATGAGCTGGCATTGGTTTTACTTGGCTTCTTCTCTGACATGACATGAGCTGTTCTGCCATGCCTTCCCCGATGTCATGGACTAAACTCTTGGAAATCATGAGTTTATAGCCATGCAAGAGTAACTGGTTGCATCTTACAACTAGGAAGTAATCACATTTCCTCTGTGAACTATATTGGCCTGTTTTGTAATGGGTTTGTTCACTATAGCATAATTGTAACCGTGGTATCTGAGGTAGACACACTCCATGGCCTAATTATAACCATAATGCCTGAGGTAGTAAGTAATCATTCCTTATGTGCTATGACTTTGTTATGTGCAAGAACCTAAGTTCATTCTCCTATGCTATTCCTAAATAATGAGCAAGTTTTTCCTGAAGGAATAAAATAACAAAGGTTGCTACCCAACCTTGAGGACATCAGAATCTAGTGGTAATGAGCTCAGAATTCTCATGAGCTGGACTCTTGTTTTCACAGAGTCAGAAAGTAATATTATGCTATTAAGTAGACCACTTCATTTCTCTGGGATGAATGGGTTGGTAAGGTAAAACTCAAATGATCATCAAAGCTTGAAGATATTTTTCATAAGTGAAATATAATGAATCTGCAGTATAGCAGAAAGATATCAGTGACAGAACCAGCTAAATCCTAGGTGTTCAGTGTCTTGTCCTACATAGAGAGGGTGAAAGCTGGCACTGAATCTTGTTTATATGGAGTTATAAGGACAAGTATTACTTATATCTTTCAATTAATAAAATGAAAGAAATATACAATTTAAATTCTAAACCGGTATTTTATTCCTTGGTCATAGTATCTGCATATAGGTTCGGAGGCTGAGCACTGAACGACTTGAGCAAGCACCATTCACACAAGCAGGAGAAAAGGACATCTTCAGAATTAGATAATATAATGGCCCAGTCCTGAGCATCTCAACTTTCCCTAAAAGCAGCTCCTTTAATCTTATTAACACTCTTTGTTAAGGCAAAGCTCTGTAATATAAAATGAGAAGTGACTATACTGCTAGATCATCAGCAGGTCTGGGTGAGAAAGTTTCAATATCTTGGTTCCTCCAGGCCTCTTCTGTCATTTGAATATATCTGAGTCAGTTAGATTCTGAAATCTCCATGTGCTCATATGGGATCAGCGTTGTCCACTTTCTAGGAGTCCAGGAAGGAAAGCAAACTTGGACCTAGGATATAGTCACGTAAAAAACATCAAGTCAGGACTGGGTAGGTAAAGCACTTACTTGCCACACACTGTAAGTGTGAGGACTTGAGTTTGAACCCCTAGAACTCCTGTTTTTCTGTAAAGCTCCCCTTGTCAACTTGACACACCTGGGTAGAGGGACCCTCAACTGAGGCATTTCCTCCTTCAGAGTGACCTGTGGCCATGACTATGAGGCATTTCCCTGATTGCTAATTGATGTGGGAGGACCCAGCCCACTCTGGTCAGTGCCACAACCGTCCTGGGTTGCCTAAGAAAGCAGGCTGAGCACAGGCCAGACGAGCAAGCCGGAAGCAGCCTTCTTCTGTGGTTGGTGCTTCAGCTGCTTCCTCCAGGTTCTTGCCCTGTGTTCCAGCTTGACTTCCCTTTAGGAAAGTATGTGATTAGGGTGTGTAAGCTGAATAAACCCTTTCCTCTCCAAGTTGGTTTTGGGAAGAGTGTTTTAATCCCGGTAATGAAAAGCAAACTAGCATACTGGAAAGCTGAATATGGTAGCACATGTCTAATCCTGGTGTTCCTATGTATGGTGAGGTGGTTGGCAGAGGCAAGAAAATCCCCAGAAGCTCACAGGCCAGTTAGCCTGGGATTGGCAGCAGTGAACAAGGGATCCTTTCTCAAATAAGGTGGAAGGCAAGGGTACCTGCGTTTGTCCTCTGATGGCCACACATGCTTCATAGCACACACACACACACACACACACACACACACACACACACACACACACGCTAAGTAAATGTCAGTCAGGAGTACATTATAATGGAATAAGAAGAGTTCCCAGGCTCAGGGTCAAGATCGAAAGCTGAAGGGAGACACAGCTGAGAGGAAACATGAGACTCAGGAGTCAAGAGGTAATGAATGCTTGGCAGATCCAGTCTAAGGACTGGAAGAAATAGCAGATGAAGCAGGTATTCTGTTTACTTCAGCACACAACTTTGTAACCTGGATTAAGGGCTCCAGAATCCCTCTTCTTCCTCTTAAAGGCACCAGTCTTTGTTTTGGTAGTGGTCACCATAAGGGATCTCAAAAGTGGCTATTCTAGGGGGAACCTGGATTTTCAATATACTCCTGGGGATGACGGGAGAAAGTACCATGAGGATTTTCAGTGCTGTCTAGGGATGTCATTTGGAGATAGGATATATTGTGAAATGGCTGAAGTCATCTCTCCCTGTACATGTTTTGATGCCCACCATGGTCCAAGTGAGTGCTACAGCACAGAGCATCTCCCACAAACTCTCAGAGGAAAAAAAAGTACTTCAAATTGAGATTCATCCTCCTTTCTACCAAGTAAGAGATAATACAGTGTACATTCTAGGTTTCTTTGTACCAACTATTACAAGCTTTTCATCATCTGGAAATCATCACTTAGTAGAGTATTGAGGAAAGATGACTGTTATCATTTCTCTGAATCTCTTGGGGAGCCTTCATGACTGTATGTCATTTAAAATGATAATTAGTTACTCAGTTCAAGATTATCATCTCTCTCATTCACTTGAATAGTTATAGCTTTCTGGTTCCAGGGACATGGCATCAATTAGAGAATGCCCAAGTTCTTGGGTAAGGAAGATGGCTCAGTTGGTAAAGTGCTTGCTGTGCAAGCATGTGGACCTGAGTTCCGATCCCCAGTACCCATGTGTGAAAGCTATATACAGTGGCACGTGCTTGTACTCCCAGAACTAGAGAGGCAGAGGCCGATCCCTGGAGCTTGCTGGCTGGCCAGTCTAGCTGAGTCAGTAAGCTCCAGCTTCTGTGAGAGATCATGTCTCAAATAAGGTGGAGAGTGATGGAAGGAGGGAAACACCAGACCTTGGCATCTGGCACATCCACATATATATAGACATGTGCGCATGTATCCCTACCTGCACATGTGCCATACTAACATGGAGAGAGAGAGAGAGAGAGAGAGAGAGAGAGAGAGAGAGAGAGAGAGAGAGAGAAGAGACAAGAGAAAGAAAAGAAAATGCCCAAGTACTTTATTTAGTTCCCAAGTTCTTTAGTTCCCCGGGACCTCATGAGTTTCCTGTTCCTTGTGCTGCCACTCCTATCCCAGTCCGTTTGCCACTAAACTGACTGACTTTGGGAGAGTGTTAAATAAGTGCTTGTAATATATTCCTTATTTATTTCTCAATGTGTTGATAGCTCCAATAAATTTGAGTTTTGAGGGGAATGCCCTTTGGATTTAGAATGTTTCGGTCCTTCAACGATATGGGACAGTTTGCATGTGTAGAATTTTCTGTTCTGGTACATTCCAAACAGGACAAATTATTTCCTCAAATGAGATTAGGAACTGGGTTTTTCTCTGTGGGGCAGTGTCCACCAGAATGTCCCTCTGTAGTCTTCTATCAGTAGTCACCTTTGCCTTTCTGGACATGCTTCTCAGGATATCATGGTCCTCGAGCCTTCCCACTGCTCTGGGAGAGTATTCCCTGTTCTTCCAGAGCTTTCTGACCCTGTCCACACACTCTAAAACTTGTGGTGTCACAAAAAGTAAATATTTGATTTTTTCTCCTTGGTTCCTGGCACAAGAGCTCTGAAAGATCTTAAAATTTCCCAAGTAGTAACAGTTTCTTTTGAATGCTGATGAGGTAACTCACAGAGGGCAGTTGGGTGGAGGCAGGGTTTGGAGGTCTCAGCTTCCTGTAATTCAGCTCTTTGATGTAATGAAGGGTGTAAAAATGTGAGACTATGAAGTAGTCAGATAATCATCTCAGAACATTCCTTGAACTTCAAGACCAGACAGGTACAACCTCAATGGCCCATACGTTCTTCCTATAGATTCAAATTACTTATTTTATTTATTATTTTTATTTTCTGTGAATGAGTGTATTGCCAGCATGTGTGTAAGTGCATCTGTGTCCTGTAATGCCAACGGAGGTCAGAAGAGGGTGTTGGATTTTCTGGAACTAGAGTTATGAATGGTTGTTAGCCACAATGTGGGTGCTGGGAACTGAACCCAGGTCCTCTTCAAGAACAGCCATTGCTTTTAACCACTGAGTCATCTCTCCAGCCCTTAATTTTATTTTTAAAAAGTTTCTCTTTTTTTTAAAAACTTTTTTTATTACATTTTAATTTATTTCACATGTGTGGATTACATATGGAGATCACAGGACAACTTGCAGGAATCAGTCCTTTACTTTTACCTTCTGAGTTCCAGGGATGGGTCTCGGGTCCTCAGGGTTGGTGACAATTGTCTTTTACCACTGATCCATCTCACTGGCTCTGGAATCCTTTATTAATAATGCATCACTTCACTGCAAGTTGAGGAACTGTTCCCAATCTGCTCTGTAATACCATTGGAGCTTTAAATGTAGCCAGTACACTGAGACCAGCAATGGACTTTTAAAAATAGCATATTTGCATAGATAAAGGTAAGGAGTTCAGTAATCACAATTTTTCCAATACACATAAATATAAACGTATGTCCAAAATCGTTTCTTTAGCTTAATTGGTCAACTTTTTACTTATTGGAGTTTGAATTGATCATTCAAAAATTCTACTTAAGAACTGGAAAATTTCTCAAGCACAATGGATTGCTGTTATTGGCTTTTGTTTGTTATTATGTTTGCATAAATTGAAATATGGGCCTCAAAGTTTAAAGGTCAAAATGTGAGGAAATTAAATTATCCTAGTGTACTTAAAGTACACTTAGATTTACCCTTAGTACTTATTTTATGGCCAGCTTGCTTGTCTCTGCCTCTAATGCACCAGGATTAGTCAGGCTGCCTCACCCACCTGGCTGCTGGGGATCTGAACTCACGTCCTCATGCTTGCAAGGCAAGTTCTTTATCTACTGAACCATCTCCTCAGACTGGGTCCAGCATTTTATCTGTTATAAAGTATTTACAATTCTGTACTGAGTTGACATCCATTACAAATATCATATCACTTATGACTAAATCTACGTAAAGCTTTTTATATGACACCAATAGCACCTCTATCACAAAGTGAACACATGTTATCTCTCAAATGAGAACTTATCTCCCAGCCAAATGTTAAATGCTAAATAAAGATGATAATAAAAACCTGTCTACTGGTAATGCAGACCTAATACAAATATCTTGTGGTATTTCCTCTTCTAGAAACAGTGTAAACATCTCTTGAGTACCTTTTTCTTTGCTGACCCAGATAGGCAAGGGAGAGTTATTGGTTTGGTCTGATAAAATACTTGGTGCATAGGGTAGGTCAAACCAATTATCTTCTTGGCTGACCTATTTTAGAAAATCCTGAAAATTCTTGCATTCCACAAGGGAGAGAGCTTTGGCACAATAAACAAACTTCGGATCAATGGAATTCGAACAAGTGAACTTTTTTTTCCTTTAGAAGATAATTAGTTCACACATTCTCACATTATGGCTCAATTTTGGGATGCTAAGCACCAGGAAAAGATTTCTTGAAATTTCTTCTAATTGTGATTCCCATAGCCCTGATAGAAGAGGAGCCAGCTGGGGAGTATTTTGGTGGAGGGATTCAGGTTATAGGGAGGCAGCACTACTAGTTTCTCCCCAGGACGGGAGATGTGTGGTGTCCTTCTACACACACATAGTCATTTTCTGATGACTTGGGGCCAGGCGGGAACACAGACTGAGTCTTCTGTGAGCAGACACCCAGAAAGAAGGCATAAATTACAACCTTTCAAGTTACATGAATGAATTTTATTTTGATCAGATCTACTCCCCACCTCCTCAATTCTTCCCCCATCCCTTTAACAACAACCCCTCCACTCTATCAAATACAAAGTTAAGAAATTATATAGGACTCTGTCACCATAAATGATGACAGACTGATTTATGTGCCCAGTAAATGTTGCTGACCTTGGGTGAACTAGATGTCCTCATAGCATAGAACAGACAGAGGTCAAGAGCAGGAAATGAACAGCTTGACAATTGCTGAAATTGTTAACTACAAGGAGAAATGATAGCGTGAATTGAGATTAGGGACTATGGTTTATTTTGTGAAAGTCAATCTTTAGACCACTTAAGCAATATTTTAAAAGTTATTTCAGGGGCTGGAGAGATGGCTCAGTGGTTAAGAGCACTTGCTGCTCTTGCAGAGGACAGGGTTTCGGTTCCCAGCACCCACATGGTGGCTAACAACTGTCCAGTTCCAGGGGATCCAGCATCCTCTTCTGACTTACATGGGAATTGCACAACATGGATACATTTGCATATATGCAAATAATACACTCATACACTCATATAAAAGAAAAATAATAAACATCAAAGAAATAGAAGTTATTTAATAAAAAAATTGGTCATTTCCAGGTGTGGTGGCACCCGTCTTTAATCTTAGCATTCAAGAGGCAGAGGCAGGAAGATCTCTACGAAATCCAGGCCAGCCTGGTCTGCTGGAGGTCCCAGCACTCAGGACCAGCCTGAGGGGGACCGAAAGATCTCCACTGTAGGGGAGAGGGTGAGTAGGCTCAGAATCAAAACAGCGACTCCGGGAGTTGAGCGGAAAGCCAGCAGTGGTGGTCTGCTGCAAACTCATTTATTCAAGAAAGAGCAGAGAGTCTTATAGGTCTTGTTAGCCAATAGCCTTATGTGGTGGGGTCCTGACTACAGCCAATTGCAGTTTGTTCCCAGGTGGATTAGGTTCCCTCCAGGTGCTGGGCAGAAACTGGCTTTAAACCAATTGGTATGGAGGACCACACCCAGGAGAGACATTCCTTCATTCCTCCTGGCAGGTGGCCTAGCTAGGCCCATCCTGCATTATGTCCAACACTGGTCTACATAGTGAGTTCCAGGTCAGATGGGGTTCAGAGAGACCCTGTCTCAAAAAGAATATTTGTCATATATTTACATTTTTATTGTTGTCTTCTTATCTTTAGAAAACTTCTCTGAGGGCTGGCAAGATGGCTTAGTGGGTAAAGTGTCTGCTGTGAAAATCTTAAAATTTGAGGTTTTCCCAGAACCTACATAAGGTGGAAGGATACAACCAATTCCACAAATCTGCCCTCTGATTTCTACATATATATTGTATCATGAGTGCCCATGATACACATTGCATATCACAATTAATTAATTAATTAATTAGGGCTGGAGAGATGGCTCAGTGGGTTAAGACCACTGGCTGCTCTTCCAGAGGACCTGGGTTTAATTTCCAGTACCCACATAGTATACAAGCATCTGTAATTCCAATTCAAAGGAATCCAGTGTCCTCTTCTGACCTCCATGGGCATTGCAGGACATGAGTGCACTTACATACATGCAGGCAGCACACTCATACACAAAAATAAAAATAATAAATAAAATATTTAAAAAACATATCTAAAAGATTATTTGAACCTAATATAGTGTTTCTTAAAATTTAGGTGGAATTCCACTTTAGGAGATGGGTCTCAGAGAGTTTTTAAAGCCAATTATAGTTAGCAGGCTTTGCTAAAACATGCCTTTGGCTCTGAGTTGTATGAAAGTCTGTGATGGTAAATATCTGGGGAAGGCTTAGTTCCAATACAATAACCTAGAAATTCTGTAGCTATCTACATAGTAAATACCAGAGATGGCTAACTTTGATTGTCACCTTAGGGGATTTAGAATACATATGAAAGCACATCTCTGTGTGTGCCTGTAAGATGTTTACAAAAAGGTTTAAAATAGTAGGGAAGATCCATCCTAAATGTGGGTGGGTGGCACTATCTCATGGACTGAGATTCTGGACTGAAAAGACAGGGGCAAGGAGGCTGAGCACCAGCATTCATCTCTCTCTGCTTCCTGACTGTGGATGCCATGTGGAGGCTGCCTCAGGTTCCTGCATCATGACGTTTCCACCGTGGTGGGCTCTACCCTCAAACTGTGAGCCAAAATAAATCTTTTCCTTAAGTTGCTTCTTTTCAGGTATTTGGCCTTTCATATATTACTTTATGCATTATAATTGTCTATATTATTGTCATAGTCTGTTGAGTAAAAATGCTACTTATATTAATCACTATTTCACCAGTCAATGTAATTCCTTATAGAGAATTCAATTCCCAGAGTCAGCTGGGTCCTTTTTAAGAAGCAGGTTACAAACACAAAGCCGTGTCCTGCTCGTTGCCTTTTAGTTCTTCTTCGCTGAGAGACGCTAGTGCTGTCCAACCCTCTTCTTGTTGCGCTCAGTCAGGTAGAATTCTTTGATGCTGGTCTGAACCTGTTTTCTTCTCTCCCTTGAGGTATCTTTCTTCCACAATTTGTGTTTTCTGTCCCTTTGGGAGTCCCACTATATATGCATTTTTTTTTCTTTATTTTCTTCCAAGGTTTATAATTTCTCTGTCTTGACTTTGACTTTGACTTTGTTCCTTCAGATTTTTGCTTTTATTTGACAAGCTCTCCAAGGACTAAGAGTGGAAAGATTCTGGAGAGCATTGACTAAAAACGGATACGAAATTCCCAGTATAGCTCTGCTAGATTAATTAGCACTAACATTTTTTTTTTTTTTTTGGTGAGCAATAAAAGACCAGTGTTTGGAAAAGAAATCCCCTGCATGTATTTAATGCTATTTTCCCTTCAACATTTGTTTCTACAACTATAAGTGGAATTTTCCACACAGAGATTTCTGCTTCGCAATTGGTGGTAAGTGAAATGGCTCTATTTGTCTTTGATTACTTTGATACAGTCTTTAGTTAGACAAAGAAAAGACCATTTAAGCCAGCTTTGGTACTAGATGGGTGGGAATCTAAAGCCTCATGTAGATTAAGCCTTCTTCTGTTTTCCTATCATATGTGGACTAATACCAACTTTATGGGAGGAGAGAGAGTTGCATGCCAGGGGATCAAAAAGACAGAGAGGAAGGAAGTGCTTAAGAGGAAGACGGGAGAAAGGTAAAACGCCATTTGGACATCTAGGATGCCTGACATTACCTGAGATCCTTTAGGTGAATAATGATTTTGTGTGTGTATGTGTGTGTATGTGTGTGTGTGTGTGTGTGTGTGTGTTTTCCTGTAGCTACATGTGTGTTCATGAGTGTTTTTGCAGGTGTGAACATTGATGTGGCGGCCAGAGGATAACTTCAGGTATCGTTCAGTTCATCAAGCACTATGCATGTGTTTTTTTGAGACAGAATCTCTCACTGGTCTGGAACTCACTGGTTCGGTTAGGCTAACTGACCAGTGAGTCCCACGGATCCACCTGTTTCCTCCTTCCACTGCTGAGATTACAGCATGCATCACTATGCCCATCTTTTTCACATGGTTGCTGGGGATTGACCTCCAGTCCTCACACGTGCACTTCAAACACGTTGCTCAATGAGCCCTTTCCCCAGCCCCAGATGAATAAATTTTTGGTGCCTTTCTTTCACATATACATTGATCATATGTACTGCATATATTTTTCATTTTTTTCTGTCAGAGCCCACATTCTAACTCACAAGTGCACATACAAATACACAGGTGTGCCTCTGAAACACAGTAGCATGTCTCTTATGTCTGACAAATGCATCAAATATCTTTTTTAACATTTACTTATTTATTTTGCATATATGTATTTGGTATGTGGGGGCCACTGTGCGTATGTAGAGGTCAGAGGACAACTTTTGGGAATTGATTCTCCCCTTCTACCATGTGGTTCCTGGGGAACAAGCTCCTTTACCCACTGGGCAATCTTATTGACCCAAATGTTGAAATGATCTATTCCATGTTCTTTGATATTACTGATCTCAAAATAGTTATGTTGATTTCATGAGTTGCTAACTGGTGACAACTTACAGTCTGTATGGTGCTGATTTAAAGATTAAGTCTACTGATTTTTGTGGAAATATTCTCACTTTCTTTTGTTTTTCAGTGTCAGGAATTGAACCCAGGGCCTTACATGTATGAAACTAACATTCTATCACTGCATTATATCTATAGCCCATGTCTTCCTGTTTTTTTCAGTTAACTTTTTCATTCTCCTGACTCTCCATCTCAAGCACTGTCTAACACAACTGTTTGCTAAAAGGGTCAAGACTTCTCCTGACCCATTTAAATGCTTGGAGATGTAAATAAAGAGAGAGGATTGAAATTCTGAAAGCTCAGGGCTTAAGTGTCAGAAGAGTAAACTCACAGACCAGCTCAGCTGGAAACAAATGGACGATTGTATGGTGATGAGAAGTCAAAAGGCTACTAACTATGCTAGGATCTGAAGGTTACATTCGAGCAAAAGCCATTTTCTGTTCAGTAAAGGGTGCAACTTTATAGAACATAAATATTTAGATTTCATGTACATAGTATGGGAGGAGGTATGGGAAACTCCTCCCTCATGGGGAGAACAATGAGCTCTGAGAATGTAACTGAATATTCACAGGAAAACTATGTCACCCTGTCCTAACTTAAAGAAGAAAGAAAGAGAAAGAAAAGTTATATAGTTATTGGCTCCTGTAACTCAGTGTATCCTGAGATAATTTTTTTTTATTTTGCTCATTAGTGTACCCCTTTATTTAGTTCATTTTTATCTTATCCCACCTCATTATAGATACAAATTATTCATCTTATACACACATGCAGACTCTCAGTACCAGTTTGAACAGGATAGACTATTTTGCCCTAACCAATAGCACCAATCCAGTCTTTTTCAGACCAAGTTCAGTGTAGTTCAGTTAAGAGGTTCTACTGACAATGTACCAGGTTGCAAAACTGATGGGGGCCATATCTTTATGTTTTAAGGCACTGTGGCTGAGGTAAATCAGCTTTGAAAGGCTTCTAGGCAGAAGGGATGATATAACACTTTTACTCAAATTTCTTTGGCCAAGTTTCAGTGTGAGGCAAGGAAATGAAATATTAGCATCCACCCAGAGGTCTAGGTGGGAGATATTTAGTGACCCATATCAATGACAATAGCACGAAATTGAGTTCATGTATCAAATTCTGTGGACACCGAGATGAGAGAATAGTTAATTTTATTAATTTTGTCAGACAAATATACCTTTTGAAACATTTTCAAATGTGGAGCTCAAATGAAATTGAAATTAATATTTACATAGACTCTGCTTTAGAAATATTTTATATTTCTCTGTGTTTTTTTTCTAGATTTATTCTCCAATGCATGTAATGGCTGATGTTATGGGCTGAATGTGAAATATCCCCCACAGGCTCACCTGTTTGAACACTTGGTCTCCAGCTGGTGGGGGTGTTTGGGAAGGTTAGGCAATAGAGCTTCACAGAAGCCAGTATGTCAGTCAGGATGGACTTTGGGTTTTAAAATCTGGGCCTACTCGTTCTCTCTCTGCTTTCTGAGGGCCAGTGCAATGTGACCAGCCAACCTTCTGTTTTTACCATCATGCTCTCCCTGCGTGTTGTCTTGCCTTTCCCACCATGATGGAGTGCATTCCTCTGGAACTGAAAGCCAAAGGGAACCCTTTTAAATTGCTTTTGTTGGGGTATTTTATCATAGTATGAGAAAAGAAGGTAAGATAGTTCTTTTATTTTTTTAGATGTTTTATATTGTTGCAAAACTATTAAGAATACATGGACTGGTTCCTATAACATTAGGTAGATTCATAGCCAATGAATGGTTTGAGATGACAATAAAGAGTAATACACCAAAGTTTTCTCTAATCTGGCAATTTTTATCATGGACTCCAGTGAAGATATAGAAGGCATATGTACTATTGTCCTAGTTTTATTTTTGTAGCTATGATACAATACCTTGACAAAAAGCAACTTAGGGGAGAAAGGGTATATTTTATGTCATATTTCCATGTCACAGCCCATCATTACTGTGAAGTCACAGCAGCCGGAGCTTGAGACAGCTGGTCACATCACATCCCCAGTCAAGAGCAGAGGGCAGTTGATGATGCATGCTCACTTGTTTGCTTGCTTTTATTCAGTCTCTTTGTCCACTCTCATACAGTTCAGGACCCCCTGCCTAGGGAATGAAGGGTGCTGCCTGCAGCTGGCTAGGTCTTCCCTCAGACTTGCCTACAAGCCATCCCAATGTAGAAAATCCCTTATTGAGATTCTAGTTTCTGCCATGTTGACAATTAAGGCTAACCTTAACACAACCATATTTTCAGATGACATAGATTAAGTCATGTACTGGCTGGGAAAAGTACAAGAACTCAAAAGGACAATGGCATACTAGAAAGGTTGAGAAAACCGGAGGGCAAGCTTAACAAAGGTCAATGGAATTCATACTTTCAGTTGAAAAAAAGAAAAGACAATAACATAAATACTTTATATATTTGCATATCACTAGGCTCTATACAGTATATGGTAACTTCTGAAGGTATGCAAAGTATAGTAAGACAACTTAAAGTAGAAATAGTTGTACAGGGATGGTGTGATAGCTCAGTGAGTAAAGGCACTTGCCACTAAGCCTGATGAAATGAGGTCCATTCTTGGGAACTCACATGGAAGAAGTAGAGAATCAATTCATGCAAATTATTCTTTGACTTCCACACTCATGTGCCACACACATGCACACACACACACACACACAAATGCCCATAGGAACACACACTAAATAAGTAAACATAATATAAAAAAGTAATTATTGAGACAATAAAGGAAATAAAAACATGACAAAGTTCTGCTCTTCATTACCTACTATAACTTGATGGTAAGACCCTATTGCTAAATGTAGTACATAACATGAACTATAGAGCAAACAAGGAGAAATCAATCTGGTGCTGACTTCGGAGTTTCGTATCTACTAGGGTTCATAGTGCTGGAAGATACTATGCATGCTACAGGAAGGAAAAGAAATAATTATCAGCCCTTATCCAGATGTGAATCCTGTGAACTACAACAACTGGCCTGACAAGATATGCCAACTGATGCAATAGTGGCACAAATATTATGGGAATAACCAATCACACTATAATTGGATTTAAGATCCACTTCATAGGATGGAGCTCATACCCAACCTTGATATTAGACTTAGGAACCTGAAGCTAGGTAGGTCACAGGGCATAAGAAAGAGCTGAATACTAGTTTTCTGCTAAATAGTTATCATATTAAACTGACTCCCAATGATTTGTTATATCCATATAGTAATGCATCTCTCAACTCTCATCAGAGAGTTTCCAAATGCAACAAATGATGGTTAACACAGAAAACCAGAACTGGCCAATGTGCAGAGATTATAGAATACCTATCCCTGAACAGTTTACCTTTATCAAATTTCTGCCTCCCAAGGCTCAGGGATCATTGTGGAAGAGGGCTCAGTGGAAAGTTTGTAAGAGCCTGAGATGGTAGATGACCATGAGGAAACAGAGTTTTCCAGCCAACTGGTCAGTTATTAATATTAATATGAACTCACAGCAAGCACAAGCCCCATGTAAGATCAAACCAGACAAAATCCAAGCATAGCTATGGGAAAGTGGGTAAGAAACTCCAACCAACCTAAGGGACTTTGGGCAACCAAGAGCTGCTGGGAGGGGTAGAGACAGTCTCTTTTAAGGATTAGGTTCTTGATAGGTGAACCAGGCTCCAGTGAATAGACCCACATTGAAGGACATTTAGAGACACAAATTGGGCCCTATAGACCACACACATGCACACGTGCACGCACGCACACACACACGCGCGCACGCACACACACACACACACATTAAATTGAGTGGGAGCAATAAGGGTAGATAGGGATAGGTGAGGGGATCTAAATACCATCAAATTATATTGTATGAAAATTGCAAACATTTTTTAAAAAGTACAAAAAGCAGGGTAAAGTGAGAAAAGTAAGAATCAAGTAACTCAAGGCATCTATCATAAGGATATGCTTGATATGGGCAAGTTTGTAAATAAAAGGTTGATGGATCAACGTTCAAGATGATTATGGGTGAGACAGCATTTCAAATGACTAAAGATGGCTTTGGGTCAGTGAAGGCTGGCAGAAGCCAGCCTACATTTCAGTTCTGATGATTGGTAGGTAGATTCTTCGAGCATTGTGATGGAAGGGCTTCTGAGACAAGACTCAGCAGAAGCCAAGTAGCCTTCATCATGGGAGGCAGAGAAAGGTGACATTTTTTTCCAGGAAGTTTTTCACTTCTAGGATAAAAATCCTTCACTTAGTGGTGGCAAATGTGTACAACCAGGGTAGCAGATACCAAGGTCAGGGTGAGGGGCTAGGCTGGCATGTAGTTGAGCATCAGGCATGTAGACAGGCTTAGTCAACCTAGGCAAGTGTGTAGAACTTACTCTGGCCCCTTTGAAGGACCTTCAGACTCCCTTACAGGTGTGAATGAAGCTTAACCTATGCTGGAGTGGATGTGAATGGCTTGGCAGACTCCCCATCGGAATTCCTGGCATTACTAGAAGGTATTGGTTATATTGACCTCGGCCCACATTGTCTATCTTGGAGCCTCTGAAACCTCATCAGGGCTACCACGAATATTGCTCAAATAGTGCAGGACTGATTTCTTCCAAAAACTGTCAGAGGCTCAGTACTTCCATCTCATTCCTTCTGTCGCTGTTACCGCCCCCCACCCCCTCAGGAAGTGGAAAAGAGGACAAGCTTTCCAGCACAATTAGTTCTGAGTTTACTTAACCAACTTCTGGGCATGTTATCCATTTCCCAAGAAATAGAACTTCAGAGAGATTTAGACACAGCAGAGAGCATGGGATGAAAGTTAGTCATTAGCTTATGTCACCCAAACCTAGAGTTATAAAATAACGAACACTTCTTATTTATTCTAATCCTGTGGGTTGGTGGACATATGTTTGAGTCTTGGAATCTTAGCTGATCCAGGAAGTTAGTTGGTGGCTGGAGTGTGGCTAAGAGTCACACTCACATGTCTGTTTGTTGACTTGATCTTGTTTGAATCAGATTTAACTCTGCAACTCCCAAGAGCAGCCACAGAGGACCATTCCTAGTGTATGGAACTTTTCAAGCCTCTGCCTGTATCACATTTGACACTGTTGTGTTGGCTAAAGCAAGTTACAATGGCTAAACCCATATTCAAAGGGTCAAGATACAGAGACTCCACCATTTGGTTCAAGGGATGAAGATGCTGACTCCACCATTCTGTCTTAGGAGGCGCTGCTTTGTCATGAAAAGGGCTGGTAGCTCCTCCACACTGAACAGCAAGCCCAGTTTTACATATTGTGACCTCATTACTATGTTTCATCCTTGGACTTAGAATTCAAATAGTCTATTGAAATGTGTGTGTGTGTATGCATGAATGTGCATGTAGAGGCCAGAGGATAACTTCAGCTCTTGTTCTTCAGGTGTTGTTGTGTTGTTCCCCTTGTGTTTTGGGCCAGTGAGCCCCAGGGATCTGTCTTGCCTACATCTCTCCAGTGCTAGGGTTATAGCATACCCACTACACCTGCCTTTCCATGTGACTTGTGGGGATCAAACTTAGGTCCTCTTGTTTACAAGGCAAGCATTTTACTGACTGAGCTATCTCCCAAGTGTACTTCCAAGAATGTTTATTGCCCTTGTGAAAGTTTATTCTAGAAAGTTAACCATCATTATCATTATGCTGGAAAATATATTCTGATTATTAAACTTACATAAAATTATAAAAATATAATGTGCTGGCTCTTTGGTGCCTATCTTGCTGTCTGAAGTGGAATTGCAGGAATAGGCTAATGTTTTCCTTCTAACTAAGTCTGTATTGGGCCTGGAGAGATGGCTGTGTGATTAAGAGCTCATATTGCTCTTGTCTATAGAGGACCTGAGTTCAATTTCCAGTGCCCATATTGGGTGGCTCATAACCTCCTGTAACTCTAGCTCTAGGGAACCCAAGTGCTTTCTGGCCTGTATCAACACTGCATTCCCATGTACAAACCCACATACATACACATACATACATAATTTAAAATGAAAATAAAAAGTCTTTAAATCATGTCATGTTCTGGCAATAAGAATTCTGAGTTTGAGGTTTATACTGTTTCATTTTTGGTTGGTTAAAGTCAAAGTGCAATTTTCCTTGTAGAGCCAAATAATTATTTATCCTTCACTTAGACCATTATTTATATACATTAGGGTTGGCATGCAAAGCACGGGAAGTGGATATTAACATCCCAAATTTGAAGTTAGTATTCTCCCTTTGGCAGATACAGATGCTCAGGACTGTGTGACCTGCTAACACAGAACCACATGTCCCTGTTGGATTGGGAGTTGGTGTGGAAATGGTTTGTGAGTCATTGAAGTTTTCAATATCCCTGTTTTCTGTCCTGTGTCTGAATATGGCTAAGATTTGGCTATGTGTTGTTTATGAAGAACCCTGGGCTGGGGAAATGACTCGATTGGTAAAGTGCTTGCCTGTATAAACATGAAGACCTGAGTTCAATATTCAGAAGTCAAATTTAAAAAACCAGATGTGGTGGCATGGGCCTATAATTTCAGTACTGGGAAGTGAAAACAGGGGGATTCCCTGGGGCTCAGTAGCCACATAGCTAAATTAGTGAGCTCAGTGTTCCATGAGAGATCCTGTCTCCAAATTTAAAGTAGAGGCCTGGCAAGGTGGCTCATTGTGAGTAAAGGTGCCTGCCACCAAGTCTGATGACTAAAGTTCAGTCCCTAGGACTGGCCTCACATAACAGAAAGAGAGAACTAACTCCTGCAAGTTGTCCTCTGACATCTGCACGTTGTGCCTCTGGTGTCCACACAGTGGTACACATGAACACCTCCCCCGATCCCCATGTCACATACACACAAAATACATAAATAAATAAAAATGTCTCTAAAAAAGAGATGGAAAGAGAATGAGGAAAATATCCAATGTCAACCTCTGTCTCCACATGTATGCACACACCTACGTACACATGTGTACACACACAAGCATGTACACAGACACTCTCACAGAGAGAGAGAGAGAGAGACAGAGAGAGAGAGAAAGAGTCAGTCCTGTGGAAGACAGTGAAGAAACATCTTTTTTTTTTTCCCAGTGACTAACTTCTCAGTGTTGTTCTCATGAAGGGAATATTATTATAGCTTAGGGCTTGGCAAGATTCAAAGCTCAGTCCAAAAAAATATTTATTAGTCATCTAGGAAGATTCTGAACTTGAGGTTGCTCTGATGATCCTTGGAATAAAACGTGTGTTCACTGGCTTCAATCAGCCTGTATACCAATCAGAGTGCAAAAGAGGAGCATATGTAACTGTAAAGGGAAAAGAAAATTTCAAGTCTCAGGAAAATGCGAAGAAAGAAATAAGTACTTTAAAATCAGGAAGGAGCAAGGTTGTCCAGGTTGCATTCAAAACAGTCCTTACAGAGCACTTGTCCTTGATTTTCTTATCTCCTTGAAGACAATGACTCAGGCTCCCTGAGCTTTCCAAAGTGGCTGCCACCCTGTAGAATAGATGCCAATGAGTGTTTGCACAGTGAATACATTGATTCCCTTAGCAGGGGGAGAGGAAGGGCAGCGTGGATGGAAGTAGTTAATTTGAATGGCTGTGGTGATTAGTTTTAATTGTTGACTTGACTCAACCCAGAATCTCCTAAGAATAGAGTCTCAATGAGGGATTATCTAGAGCTGGTTGGCCTGTGAGCATGTCTGTGGGTGATTGTCTTGATTGCCTTAATTGATGAAGAAAGACCCAGTCCAAAAGTCGGTAACACCATCCCCTTGTTTGTGGCCCTGGAGTATGAAAGAGTGGAGAAAGCTAGCCTAATACTGAGCATGCATACATTCATTCCTCTCTGCTCTTGACTGTGGATGTGATGTGACCAGCTGTCTCAAGCTCCTACTGCTATGACTTCCCGGCAGTGATGAACTGGAACCAGGAACTCTGAGCTAAACTAAAACCTTTCTTCTCTAAGTTTCTTTTTGTCAGGATATTTTATTACAGTGAGAAGAATGAAACTAGGACAAATGCCTTAGAAGAATCAGCAGGCCCTGGTGAAATGGAGAGAGAATGCATTTGCAATGGAACACATAGACTAAGTGCACAGTGGCAGTGGGGAAACACAAGAGATATTTAGAAGAAAACAGAATCCATATCGATGGAGTGTAGACAGCAACCTTACATAGGTCCTAGAGCTTCCAGGACAAAGCTGGGGATACGTTAGGTCATGGGTGGAGATGCCTCATTGTTCTGCTCCTCCCCCTTCCTTAAAGAAGAAGCTGCAGTCTATGCATCCTATCTTCTGATGCCTACTAGAGATTTGGGCAGAGCAAGCCTGCGAGAGTTGAGACCCAGTAGTGGCAGTGGTACCAAGGTCCTGCCCAGGTCCTTCCAATCTTTTGACATTTTGACAGATGTATAAAGTATACACTGGGAAAGTGCATGAGATAATTACAAAAAGTAATCTCATAGCAGCCTGGGGAAATGGCTCAGTGGGTGAAGTGCTTGCTGTGTAAGCATTAGGACCTGAGCTTAGAACACTAGAACCTACACAGTGCCAGAAAGAAACACCCATGTCTACAATCTCAGTGCACACTCCACTGTCAGTGCTCCTGCAGGGAGATGGGAGGTGAAAACTGGAGAACCCCCAGAAACTCATGGGCCAGCTAGCCTGGTGTAAGTGGCAGAAAAACAACAAAGAGACGCTGTCTCAAACAAGGGGTGAGGTGAAATCTGACACCGTAAGAGGTTCTTTGGCTTCCACATTTCAGGCTTGAGTGATTGAGATTGGTGCCTGACCAATGTCTTGCTTCCAAGAAATTCAACAGAATAACATCCTTAGAAGGTAAATGTGAGAAGGCACACCATACTGTTTGTGTGTGTGTGTGTGTGCATGTGTGTATGCTTATTTGTAAAACAATTAAGGTGAGACTAACACGAGTAGCTCAGAGACCGAGCATGCTTACCTGGCGATTAGGCAGAGTTGGGGCCAGCTCTTTCGGCTTAGATGGAACGCCATGACCTCTTCTTCTTGTATTTCAGAGCACAGGTCTTTCATATTTCTTAATTGGGTAAAATTTTGGCTTTTTTTCCCTGTGTCATTTCTGCATAGATGAAATGAGGAACTCTATGACACTGTTCAGAGTCCTTTTAATCTCCTCATTGGTCATTTCCATAAATGTACACTCAAAAATTATCCCCAAGGGCTGGAGAGATGGCTTAGTGGTTGAGAGAGCTTACTGTTCTTTCAGAGAACCAGAGTTCAGTTGCCAGTCCCCGTATTACAGTGTTCATAGCCACCTGCAGCTCCAGTTACAGGGGATTTTTTACCCTCTTCTGGTCTCTGTGGGCACTGCGTGCACATTGTGCATATACAGACAATTAGACACACATACATACACATACATTTAATAAAATAAAATTTATTTTATTTTATTAAATAAAATTAAAAAATTATTTTTCCCAGCACTTGGGAGACAGAGGCAGGTGGATTCCTATGAGTTCAAGGCCAGCTGGGACTACAGGGAGACCATATCTCAAAAAGATCAGAAAACTCCTTTTTTTAAATTAGCTCCAGTTTTAATGGGTTTGTATATCAGTAGTTTTTTTCCTTCTTTTCTTCCTTCTTTTTCTTTTCCCTTTGATCTTCCACAGTCTTTTTTCCCTAAATGCCCTTATCTACAATTTTATGAAAGGAACAAAACGAAATAACAGAAACGAAGAAGACATCCAAAATTGGATAATGTGGAAGGGAAGAAAAATGCCCTTTCCCCATGTCTCTGAGAGATTCGGTACTTCAAGTGCAAACAGATTTATAATATAAGTGTATGATTAGTTTTTCTTCTTTTAGAAAATAGTATTTATGATTTGTCTATCAAAAGACTATTAAAGCTATTAATTATATGTAATCATTATATCTGATTATAAGTTTATCAATGGATTATGTCCAGTGAAAAAAGTTGGCTTATACATGGGTGTGTTTTCTGATTTCTTTCAGGTGCACTTGGAATTCATCCACATCTGGTTAAAATGCCCTGCAGAACAAGGAAATGGTGTTATCTACCATGGTATTAGCCTGTGTATGTGCGTGTGCATGTTTATCTATGTGTTTAGGGAGGGACTGCATGCAGATGTATCCTTAGAGGACAGAGAGAAACCTTTGATGTCTTTCCTCAGGAGCTGTCTACTTTATGTTTTGAGATAGGGTCTGTCACTAGTACACTGGCCCAAGCCAGCCCCAGGGATCTTCTTGTCTCCTGTTCCTTAGGACTGAGATTACAAGCATATACCACCCATGCCTAGGATTTTGTGTGGGTTTGGGGATAGAACACAGCTCCTTGTGATTGTTTGTCTAGTACTTTAACCACTGAGTCATCTCCCTAAACCTCCTGGTCTTTTCTTTGGAACTAATTAGGTTTATGCAGCCGCATAATAGTCTCAAGAGAAACCTCAGTGCATGGAATATAATACCTTTCAGCCCAGAGTCTTTGAGAAGAACTTGTGTGTAGCAAAGTTTCCATTTGTCTTTCTCCTGATAGCCCTAATTCAGGGATGGTGATGAAGAGACGAATTAACATGAGTTCAAGACTGTCCATTCTCCAGGTGTTCCCATAGTTTATGATCTCAACATTCCTGATGATGTGGTTTAATCATCATTCCTCTGACTTGAGAATGGAAACCTCAGTGAGGTTAAGTCACTCAGCCACAGTTACACTGCCATCAGATACAAAGCAGAGGCTGACTTTAGGTATGTCTAACTATGAAAACCACCATCTTCCACTATAATATCTTGCCTTGGACTCAGTGAAAATGGATGGATCTTTTTTCATGTTTAATATTTTTGTTGAGTTTTGTGCATTTAATATAATACATCTTAATCAAATTTAGCTTCCCCTGCTTCCTACCATACCCCATACCCCATGCTCCAAGTCCAATGAGATAGCTGTTGATTAGCCCCTAGATAACAGTGCCACTACTGCCCCAATAGAGGTGGTTTTTGTGCCAGTTGTTGTGGTTATTAGGAGCTGGGCTGGACCATTGACTGAGTTTCTCCTTTCGCAGTTTGCATAGCACCCATCAGCGCTATGAGGGAGAAGGCCTTCACATGAGTTCCAGCTCCACTGCTCCAAGTCCCGTGACTGAAACATGTCCTTTCTTCAGCATTGGGTCTTTCCTTCAAGTTCTGGGAGGTAACCAAGGACTGTAGAAATAATCTGTGTTATTTGTGGATTCTCTTGGACTACTCTGACCAACAACTGGAAGAAAGGTTTCTCCTGTCTGGCACTGTGTTCCTTGTTATATAGCCTTCAGGTATACACATGTACTAATGTTCAGATTTTTGGCGAGGAGGACACATATGGCAGAGATGAGGTTTTGGACTACTGGTCAAACTAAAATGATGACCTGAGAGAAACTCAGTCCCCTACTCTCTCTTCTGTCCTGCTTTCTGCCTTCCATGGGTGACACTAGGCCTTGTCCTAGTCCCATGCCCTAGGCTTTGGGGAGGAATAACTAAAACAAGTTCTGTAGGTAGCTCATGATCATCAAAAATTTATAAGCCTCAAGACAACACACAGTAGACTGTGTGGTGTATGTGTATTTGTACAAGTGCCTTGATGTGTGTGTGCATGCTCCTGCGTATAGGCATGTTTGTGTATGTGTTTGCTCATGTGTGTGTCTATGTGTTTGTAGGTGTATAGGTATGTGGACATGTGTGTGTGTGTGTGTGTGTGTGTGTGTGTGTGTGTGTGTGTGTGTAAATGTATGCACAGGTCAGGGGACAATCTTGGCTTTCATTTTTCAGTATCTCTCCACTTTGGCTTTGATATAGAGTCTCTCAGTGGCTTGGAGATCACAGATTAACTAGAATGCCTTGTCAGAGCCACAGGAATCTGTCACTGTCTCTTCAGCACAGTGATCACAAGTACAGCTTTTTATCTGGGATTTTGGGATTACACTAGACTTGTGCCTATAGAACAAGTAAGTAGTTTACCAACTGACCCATCTCCCCATCCCCACTAGTTTGTTTTTAAAAGTATCTTGCCTAATGTCCTAGTTACCTTTAATTGTCAGCCTGACACAACTTACAGCCACAGCTTAGAGAGGAAAACCTTGAATGAGGAATTATCTAGATCAGACTGGCCTGTGGGTATATCTGTCGGGGGTTTTCTTGATTGTTAATTGATGCATTGTGGGGGGAACCATTCCCTGGGCTGGTGGTTCTGGACTGTATACGAAAGCTGGCTGGAAATAAGCCAGCCTAGGGGCTAACTATTGAGCGGGATTGCTCTGTGTTCTCTGCGTTTCTGCCCTGACATCTCGGTGAGGGACTGTGACCCACAAGTCACAGTCTCCACAGGCTGCAATGCGCCAAATAAATCCTTTCATCCTGTAAACTGCTTTAGATTGTTAGTTTGTTCCCTTTTTAAAAAATTTCACTGCAGGACTAGAGAGACAGTTCAGCAGTTAAGAGCACTGGCTGCTTTTGTAGAGAACCTGGATTCAATTCCCAGCACCCATGTGGGGCTAACAGCCATCCCTAGCTCCAGTTCCAGTGGATCTGATGCCTTCTGACTTCTGCAAGCATTGCATGACACGAGTTCACTTACACACATGCAGGCAATACACACATACACATAAAATATAAAAATAAAATAAAAATTTGTTGTATCTGTTTTTTTTATGTGTATGAGTGTTTTACCTGCCTGTATATGGGTGCACCACCTGTGTGCAGTGCTCACAGAGGCCAGAAGAGGATGTCTGATCCCTGGAATTGGAATTACAGACAGTTGTTACCATCATGTGGGAGCTGGGAACTGAACTCAGGTCTTCTGTAAGAGCAGCAGGTGCTCTTAACTTCTGGGCCATTTCTCTAGTCCCTGATTAGAGTGTTTTATTACAGCAACAGAATGAAACTAGAACATGCATCTAGCCCAACATTCTTGGGCTACAAAGCAGAATCCAAGGATAACAAGCTGAGAAGAACCTTTAAAGCACCTCTGTTAAATCTGGCCTCTGTGCAGACCTATGTAGAGAAGAAGAGAAACCCCTCTGACTGTTAGAGGAAATATAGCATGAGACTGATGGGGGCAACAGAGGGAAGCCAGACAGAGCTGAGCTGCCTAGCTGCCATGCTCCAAAGCCCAGGCAGTGGCTTGCTGTGAGTGGCAGGAGAGAGGTATCTGGAAGCCAGATTACCTGAGTTCTAATTTCAGTCGTCCCACTATGTCATTGTCATTACACATGAAAGTTAGGTCTCTGTGCCTTCTCTAAAGAGCTAACCAATCTTGGAACTTGAACCAAGGCCTGTTACACCAAACAACTGAGCATGCGCTAACTTTCTAGATTTTGTGTGTGTGTGTGTGAGTGTGTGTGTGTGTGTGTGCGCGCGCGCATGCGCCACATGTGTGGTACTTGAGGAAGGCAGAAGGCAAAGGTGAATCCCATGGAACTGGAGTTTTAGGTGGTTGTGAGTTCTAAGAATATAGAATGGCAGCTGCCATTGTGTATGGAGAATTTTCTTTGGATTTCCAACACATTGGTGCTGGATGCTCCTTCACCTTTAGTTTTCCCACAGCTCTTTGTATATATATAGGTACTCTAAAAGTGAGGGCTAATAGTGCTTTTGTATCAGGAAATATTAGCAGCATGCACGGAATTTGGCTGTATGCGATAGATACTCAGCAATTTCTTGATTATCTGGGTCTTGAATGGTGGGTTCAGGAGCTCAAAGGGGTAAGGTAAAGATTCTATGTTATATGTTTTAGGAATCTTATTTACCAAATATATCAGCATGAGCAGTTTCCAGAGAAATAGCAAAGTGTTGGATGAAGTGGTTGGACTTGGAATTATCCCTCTCTAAGTTCCTAACAGCTCTTTCTTAAATTCTCTTAGCCTCAGTTCCCTCTATGTAAATGGTGGTGGAAATATGTTCTCAGAAGATGCTGGAAATGGTATCTAAGAAATTCAGTGCAGCCTGCCCTATGTTGGGAAGAACATACATTGGCTAGCTGTGGTGAGCTGCAGGTGACCTGTTGAGATGTGAACCCTGCCCTGACCCCCAGAGCCTCAGATTATGATCAAAGGAGGGACTGTCTTTAAAGGGGTGAAGAGGTCATAGGGGTGAGTCTTCATCCAGGATGTTTAGCTTCCTTTTTTTTCCAGACAGGGTCTCTCTTTAGCCCCAGCAGGCCTCAAACCTACTATGTAAACCAGCCTGGCCTCAGTCTCACAGAAAACTTCCTGCTTCTGCCTTCCAAGTGCTGAGATTAAAGGGCTGAGCTGAGCTGTATGGAGCTTCCTTCCAAGAAGAGGTTTAGACAGGCCCCAGAGGGAAGACCTCACAGATAACGGAGAAGTTAGCCATCTACCAGGCAAGGAGAAAGGCCTTGGAGGAAACTAGCCCTTCTGGCACCTCTTGAATTTCTGGTTCTAGAACTGAGAAAATACCTTCCTGTTATTGAAGCGGTCTCTGTTGTGGTGACCCTGGCAGACAAATTTGGCCCCAGGCTGATACATAACTCAGCCCATTATGCCAAGGAAGACCTTGGTCCCACATGGCTTCCAGAGATGATATTCTAGTTGAATTGAATGATCCAAATGTTCTATTTTTGTTTTTCTTCCTATGGAGTTTTCGCTCTATTATGGTTACCAATGAGGCAAATTTCTTGTTTCACCATACAGAAGGCCCTCATCAACATTCTTTGAACATCAGTGTCTCAGACACTCTCTGACTTGATTTCCCCTTTGTGTACTGAAGAACCTAGGGGTTTGGGCTGTGGACTCTTTTCTCGGTGATTTGGCAGCTGCCTTGCATGGGATTCAGAAACTCCTTGCTCCATCTTATCTTCTGGATTCCGATTTCCTTTCTGGGTATGGGTAAGTAAATATATATATATATATATATATATATATATACATATATACACACATATGTTGTATTTAGGCACACACACACCTTACCATAGTGTGCATAGTGTGCATTTGGAGGTCAGAGGACAGCTTGCAGGAATTGGTTTTCTCTTACCATGTGGGTCCTGGGAATCAAACTCAGGTCACCAGGCCTGGTAGCAAGCATACATCTACCTGCAGTGGCATTTAAATCAGCCAAATCAGCAAACTATAAGTTCAGTGAGAGACCCTGTCTCAAAAAATAACAAAGGGTGATTGAGGCAGACATCTGATATTGGCATGCACATATGCGTGTGCACGCACATAGAAACAAAGTAGGAATATGCGTAGCAAAAGAACGTATACCAACTAGACTCTGTATGTGCATACAGCACATGTGTTCATACATATGTGTACATGGATTTCTTTTTCATTGAGAAGTCAGTTATTATTTTTTGTCTCAGCTATTCTTTTCAAAATAAGAATTAGTCAATCCCTAAAATTCTTTCTGGCATGCAGATCTGCTTTGCTTATAAGCACCGATATGATATCAAGAATGTTAAGAGTCTAGCTAGCAGGTTCCATACAGGAAGTGCTTGGCATCTGAGATCCACTCCCTTTCTAGAAAGGCTTTTCTGTATGCCTCTGCTTAGTCCAAGAGAGACTATAGCCCAGGCACCAGGACAGGTCATGGAGAGGACCTGCAGTGAAAGCACCCTGCCTGTTCATGTCACAGCACTTGAGAGCTAGTAAACTTCACAGCAGGGGCTCAGCAGAGTCTCTGGGCTTTGAGACTGAAGCAAACTTTGTTTATATTAATTTGGAAATAGAAGATAGTTAGTTTTGCATGGATCTTTCTGCCTATGGAATGACTCAATGGGGAACTGATTGTACTGGGATCAAAACCCCTCTGAACCCAGCAGATGGAGTATAGTGATATATTCAACAGAGACAAAGCAGGTACAACCCACATATTGCTTTCCCTTGTGTTTGCTGTAGACATTCTCCATCCTGAGTCTCCATCCATGCTACCCCCGGAGGTTCCAAAATGGAATGCAGAATACTGAGTAAGACAAATCAGGGAAAGTGCTGATCATGCACACCTGGTCATGCACACCTCAGTAGGGTCTTCCCAGTGCTCTTCATTGTCTTCCCTGCATGTAAACATAGGGATAGTCACTGTTGCTTTCATGACGGGCTACACATTTGCCAGTCCCAAAGCAAAATGAAAACATAGGGCCCCTTGTTCAGTTTAGAAGTCAAGAATGGGAGATGTCTCAGTGAGTAGAGGTGCTCACGGCCAAGCCCAATGACCTGAGTTCGAGCCCAGGGACCCACATGGTGGAAGGAGAGAACCTACTATTGCAAATTGTTCTCTGACTTCCACCTGTGTACACACACACTCATATGCACACAAAGCAAATAAATGCATTAAAAGAATAACGGAGAGAGGCACCAGGTAGATGTCCCTGCTGAGCCCAGGATTCTTTGGTCCCCTACTAATCACATGTCCATGAAGCTGGCCCAGTCCCTTCTCCCAACCTTTTCTTTCACTTTCCAGAATTCTGGGTTTTGCCTCTGAGCAGTTCAATGAATTGTCAGAACTTCACACATACGTCACCCTTTCTCTTGTTCTGTCTTGTTGGGAACCACAGACAGTTTTATTGATGCGAAGAAAAGGCAATGTAATGAATGTGTCAGTGTTCACTGGGTCACATTTTCCATAGAGAGGAGAGCTTGGGGTGTGTGCCTCCTTCTAGATACCTTACCAAGGCAGGGTTCCTTAAAGACGGGTGGCGGGGGGTCCTTAGGGCTATCCAGAAAGTCCAGGGTTTTAAAATCTGAGACACATTCTTCAAGCAGCTTCCTGGGAAATGGTCCAGAAGCCCTTGAGAACTATGCTAGTTATTTATTATTTTATATATCTTGTGGCTTCTTTATCATTACTCTATTTTGAGACATTTGTGCATACAGATGCATTTCCTTATATCAGAATCTGTCTAAATTGACATTTTTCTTCCTTTGTGTTTGTGTATGTATAGTACATGCACATATACACGTTTGTGTGGATATGTATGCATGCTCATACATGTGCAGAGGTCAGAGGATCATGTCTAGTATCTTGCTCTATCACTGTCTTATTTGCTTGAGACAGCATCTCTCACTGAACCTGGAGCTGGTCTGGCAGTCAGTGAGCCGCAGAGACCCTCCTCTGCCTTCCCCAAATACAGGGATTGCAGCAAACATAGTTATGCCCTTCTTTTTACATAGGTAAATTAGAGATTTGAACTCAGGTCCTTACCCTTATGAGTGCTCTTACCTACTGGGCCATCTCCCAGCCCATACTCCCTTTTTTTGAGTGTTTAAAAGTCTAATCTAGCTTGTAAATTCTGTTTGGTGATGATTATCTGTTTAACTCATAGTGAATTTACTTGGGCTAGATCTAGCAATGAGGCCACCAACTAATCACCACAACCAACCAAGAGAAAAACAAAGCACAAATGGCAGAAGTATCGACAGTATTTATTGTAGCATATAGCAAATGTGTGAAGACCCAATAGAAGGATGTATCTCAGGGGCTCTTTCAAAAGGAAAATTATTTGAATTAACTTTTCAGGCAAACCAAATTATGCATATGCCCCTCCTGTAATGCTATACAAAATCAACGTTTGCCGAGAGAACAGGAGGCTATAAATCATGCCTTTCAGAAGAACTCTTGTATCTACTGGGATTCCAGCCCCTTGCCCCAATGTTTTGCTTTTTTGGCTTCTAGATGAATGAAGAATTTTTTCAGCAAATTATTAATTACTCCATCTTGCCTATAGAACTGAGTTCCCCGTAGTTATGTAGAAGTCAGTGCTATTCAAACTGCCGCTTTTGATGAAGTAATCGTCCGCTTCTGGGGCCTCTTTTCAGCTGCCCTGGGCGTGCTTCCCATGTAAACGACTGCCAAATAGATTCTTTCGACATTCCAGCCAATTAAAATACATTTAAAGTGCAGCTGGTGGAAAGGCAAACCAGGCGATCCCCAACGAGCCGAGAACTTCAGGGCAGTGAGATAGAAAAACAAACTTTGGGAATCCCACAAGGCAGTGGGGAAGTAAGAAAAGGGGAGCCACCTTTAGAGCTTGCCACCGTCATAGATGACACCTGGACCGCCACCTTAAAAGACACCAAGCTTGCTTGCTAGGTTGTGAGTTTTTCTCTTGTTGCCTGTGGAAACTGAGTGTTGGCTGGGAGCCCAGTGTGGTGCTGCATTCAAACATCCACAGAACACAGGCGTGTTTGTTAAACCTGGACCCAGCAAGCCAGTGATCAAAACTCTTGTAGGATGATCTGAAAACCCCGGGAACCCTCCTGGATGGCATTAGAACTCTGATGGACTTGGGCAAAACACACTGAGTGGGCTAAACGGGAAACATCCACCGGCCTGTCTGCTATGTCTTTCAGGTAAGGATCGAACTTTCTCTGCTTTTTCTCTCATTGAATGTGGATATTGGTAGAGAGAATCAAGGTCACTGTGCATAGAGCTCTGGTCTAGAGCTCTGAGTTGCAGACATCTGTGACTTTTCTGGAGGACTCCAAGGGGATTGTACTCGCTGTGTAAACAGATACGGGCATCACTCGCACGTGGAGGCTGCGTGGGCGTATCCTGAACTCACATTGGTGACTTTGCACGTGCTGCCCTCTTCCCGTTCTTTCCAGTGCCTGCTTCTGTGTGTCCAGGTGTGGAGTCCCACAGTGACTCGCTTGCTTCTTAAAACTGATAATATGGTCGAAATGCCTGTCTGAGTGCTATTTTCCTTTTTTTGTCTTGCTTTGCTACTCTTACTGCCAGCCCCATACCTAGTCATGTGAATAATATTGTTTTGTTTTGTTTTGTTTTTTTCTCCGGAGCTAATGCTAAATCAAACCTAACTTCCTGCTCTCCTAAAGCAAAGTCAACGTGCTGGGAAATGCCTTGATGAGTCCTGATTTTCTCTGGAGATGCTCCAAACTGGGGAATTCCTCTGGACTCACCCTTTCTTCACATTATAGGGAAAAAGACAGTTTGGCTGTCTCTGTGCTGCTTATAAATAAGCTCAGTCTGTTTCCATCTCTGGACATATTTCCCTGTCTACCTTAAATACCTGGGCATACTCAGCAGATATATAGCCAAGAACTGGTCATCAATTCCTACCCACCAGTTACCCCATGAAAGATGTTCAAGGTTTCTGATTGTTTCCTATCTCTGCCTGTCAGGGTTGGCCCTCTTTGGCTTCAATTTTGTACACTGCAAACAAAGAATCTCGCACATTTCATGGTGAGGGATCGAGTTGCAGCGTCCTGAGCTCTGTTAAATGGGCTTTATTAATCTTTAACGTGCCAGTAGCTCAGAGGCTGTGCCAAGCTGAGACTTTTCAAAATTCTCTGAGCAACCTGCTGCCAAGATAAACAGTGGTTGGCCCAAGAGGGGTATTTTAAGGGAACTTGCAACAGCAAAGTTTTGCCCATTAAGTATGCCATGAGTCAGTGAAAGAAATCTTAAATAAAAAGAGATTTCAAAAAGATCTGACTCAGCTCTATGCCCCTTAGATGAGGGACCCAGTGGAGAGACTTGGTGAGAGTCCACTGTCTGGCATACACAGAATTGTGCCCATTGGATAGGTATGGGAAAAGTCACTCCACTGTGCTCTTTACACAGAGCTGTGTTTAGGCAGTGGGTGCTGCGTGAATGACAATGCATGTACATGCAAAAGCATCCCTGTGGCAATGTCGGAAAACCTGGAAAACCTGGAAAAGCCAGGTTGCATGTGTGGCCCCTGCCTGTCCCATACAACCATTTTAGACATCTCAAAAGATGGAGAGGTGTGTGTGCTGGCCTCAGAGGTCCATTTGAACCACAATGCAACTTTTTGCAGAAAGGTGATAGAATGATGGATCTCGGACAGCTGTATGATGAGGTGATACACTGACTTGGAGGACTCATGAACCTGGAATTGGCTGGTGGGTCCTGGAGAAAGACTGGCAAGGCCTGTTCAGGCTTTGAGTTATTCACCAAGCCAGTGCAGGATGTGTACCATGCTGATTCTTGAGGATGAGGAAAGAGTCACAATCCTTGCTGATTCTGCCTTTAGACACAAGTCCTTTAAGCAGGGACTTCTTTTTTAAAAAATATAATATCTTATTAATTCTTTGAGAGTTTCATACTTCAATACATCCTTCAATACAGAGGATTTTGATCATAATCACCCCACTCTGCCCCCTAATTCCTCTCAGATCCACTCTTACCACATCCCTGCTGCCCATCTCATAACCTCATATCAACTTAAAAACAAGAAACAAAAACCCTGAAGGTTCACTTTGTGCTGCTCGCATACCGTGTGGATATGGGCCAGCCACTTTAGCATACATGACTTACCAAGGGCTAAACCTGTGAAGAAAATGGACTCTCCCTCCCTAAGAAGCCATCAACTGTCAATAGCTCCTCAGCTATATGCACCCCTCTGCCGTCCATGCTGGAATGCTGACTGACTTGGTCTTGTGCAGGCAGCCAACAGTCGCTGTGAGCTTGTAAGTGCAAAGGTCCTGTCGTGTCCAGAAGCCAGTTTTGGAAGCATCCTCCCTCACCTTTTGCTTTCTCGGACTTTCCACTCTCTCTCTCTAGGTGGTTCTTGATCCTTTGGAGAAGGGGCGTGATATATAGATGCCCCATTTATGACTGATTACTCCGTAGGCACTTAACTCTCTGTAAGCAGAGACTTCTGTCAGGATTGTTATGAAGAAAGCCCTGAATTGGAGCTCCAACAGATTTTATGATTGAGGGACCAAGACACAGAGACTCTACTAATATACTCAGGCAATAATGAGGAAGATCAAGAGAGAGGGAGGGCTGCAATCAGGCAGATGGTTTTGTTGTCTGTAAAGTCAAGTCCAGTCTCCTTCCCGTGGCTTAGGATAGAGGCTGACAAGCTAGAGATCACAGGCCAAAATTTGTCCACCATGTGTTTGTATAAATAAAGTTTTATTGGAAGGTAGCTATACCTGTCTGTTGACATTGTCTGTGGCTGCCTCTAAGGTGCTATAACAGGCTTGAGTCACTGAGGCAGAGACCCTATGGCCCCCACAAAGCTGAAAATACTGTCTGCAGGAAGAGTTGGATAGGCTAAACATAGAGAATACTACCTGTGGACAAGTTTTGCTTTTAATTCTCATTCTACAGTGGATTGGTAGTTTTGTAAAATGTGATTCAAATATTGCTTTAATGTTATGGTGTGAAACTGCCTTGAAATTTCTGAGTACTTATTCTTTGTGTATATATATGTGTGTATTTCTTTATGTGTGGGCACTTTTGTATGTGTATATGAGTACCTGTGTGTGTGGGAACATGCATGCACAGTGCACATGTAAAGGTCAGAGGATAACCTTGTGTGTTGTTTTGCAGGCACCTTCCATTTTTTGTTTGAGACATGGTCTGTCATTGGCCTGGAACTTTGTCATGTAGGCCAGGCTAGCTGGCCAGTATGCTGCTAGGGATTTGTCTGTCTTTCCTTCCCATCTCACCATCACTGGGGTTACAGGTACATGCCACTGTACCTGGCTTTTTACCTGATGTCATTTGAATGTGTAATGCTCCCCATAGGTTCATGTACTTGCACACTTGGTCTCCAGTTGGCAGTGCTGTCTGAGAAGGTTATGGAACCTTTAAGAGGTGGAGTCTTATTGGAGAAGTACATCACTGGAGGTGGACTTTCAGGTTTTGTAACCTGGCCCTACTTCCTGTTTTCTCTCTCTGCCTCCCAGGTGGATAAAATGCAATCAGTCTGCTTCTGTCAGGCTTCCTCACACTCCTGTCGTACTTCCCCCACCTTAAAAACTGTATTCCCTCTGGAAATGGAAGCCTTTTTTCCCTAACTTGTCTTTTGTTAGGGTATTTTATTACAGCAACAGTAAAGTAACTAATATGTTCTGGGATCTGAACTCAAGCCCTCACCCTTGCAAAGTAAGTGCTTTGAGCCTTTTTAACCTGTATTTATTCTTAGTTTGTACTGATCTTATGATCAGCGACATGTGGTTTACAGACAGGCACTAGTCTGTGTGGAACACCGTTCAGGCAAGCTGTGAGCCCTGTTTAGGTTTGTGTGTTGTGTCACTTGTCCCAAATCATGCTGCCCTGACCCCAAGGAATGAATTTAGCAAACTGTTACTATTTTGAAGTCTTAATTATTGATGTTTTCTCTGCCTGGAAGTTTCTTTCTGGAACTTTTTACTTAATTCTTTCTTTGTTCTACATCTCTGTTTAAATTTATTTCATCAGGCCTAGGGAGATGGGGAGATCCTCAGTTGGTAAAGTGCTTGTCTTTCAAACATAGGGACCTGAGTTCTATCTATCCCCAGAACCCAAATAGAAAAAAGAAAAATTAAAAACTGGATGTGTTATGGTCCAAGAATCGAGAACAAACCCCATGACTCTACTATGATGCAAAAAGGAAAATATATTTATATAATTTGGCAAACAAAGTGAATCAAGCAGCTAGCCGGGCTGCAGTCCCTAAAGCCAGACTGGGGTTTTGCTACTTGCTCTCCAAGATGCAGCCAGCTTTTAAAAGTTCTGTAGCTGATTGGCTCTGTGGGATAGTCTAACCTTGGAATTGGTTGGTCCAGAACCTGTCTGTCCCATGGGGATTATTTGTATTGGACCACTCAGACCTTGTTGTCTGTGGGGTCTGGGCTTGGCGCCAGAATGGGTGCTGAAGTGTTAGCGCCTGGAATGTAGCGGGGCGGGGCGATTAAAACGTAAGAGGTCTGAGTCTGCTTTGTCCCTACATTTCCCCCCTTGGTATGGTAAGTGGGTTAAGTCTTTAAGCCAAGCATTTTACAGAAGTAGAAAAAGCAGTTAGACGGCATCCTTCACGGGAGAGGGCAGTAGTTTAGGGCAGTTCTATGTCCTCATAGCGATAACCATCTAGGGCTTGACTGAGTTGTGCAAGACCATCCTGATAAAATGGAGAGTGCATTTAAGATGCACAGACCACAGGTAAGTGCCATGTGGAATAGCAGAGGCCAGGCTATGGCAGTGACAAGGAAGTTAGCCAGGGGAATCTTGCAAACAGGGACTCAAACCAGTTGAAGTGATACCTGTTATTTTTATCATATTATCCTCTGAAGAGGTCACCCAATTGTCAATAGGGAATTGGGGCACTGACCACTCTGGCTTCTTAAAACTGAACAGGGACATAGGTTGTGGCAATTTGGGGTACCCCTTCAGTAAGTCTATGTAAAAGACCCCTGAATTGCATAACTGTTAGCTGTAGGGAGAAAAGAAAGTCCTTGACTGATGCTATGTAAATATGTAAATATGACTATGTAAAATAGAACAAAAATAGTAGTCAGAACAGGGAAAGTTTCAAATGTCCAATTCAAATTCTATTAGAATTTTTGCTTAGAACTTTCAAGAGCATTCATCTGTTTCATTCCCCCTGGTTTTTCTTTCTGACTGTCAAGGCTGAATTTGAGATTCTTGAAGTCAGAATTTGTTTTCAGGCACCTTGATAGCTTGCTGGAGTGACTAGAACCAGGATAAGTTCTCTCCCAAACAGCTTCTAGACAGGGAGAGAAAAGAAATTAGTTCTCACTTAATTTTTAGGTTAGAACAATGGTGGGCTTGCCTTTTTTGGCTTCAGGTATGCACTGCAGTGTAGGCCGAGATTTGAAGTCTTATATCTGAGTAGTATTTTTGCTAATAATAGTAAAATTGTTAGTGAGAAATTGTACAAATGACATCTTATATGAACAAAAACATGATGTCTGGGAAGTGCAATCCTTTGGACTCTTAAAGACTATACCAATCATTTTAATCTTTGGTTATACTTTCGTGTTGTGTGTTTAAGATCATATAATTGGCCCATATAAACCAATTTAGTTATATTCTTAAGGTCAGTTGAGCATCTGTTCCTTAGGGAGGCTCACATGGGTTTCAGAGGAGCTCCTGGCTCCCTAGGCCTTTCTTTTGCCAGTTCCAGCTGTGTGACAATAAGTCAGAAAGTCTTGCTTGACCATGGCTTCACTTATAAGCATCAAAGAAATGTTTTCCTGTGCTGACCCCTCCTCTTTGCACACTGGACACTGGTTTGAGTCTTTCTAGTGAGGTCTCCATGACCTCCCTGAACAGGAGGACAGGTGATTCATCACAGTTACAGGACATTTCTAGAGATGGCCCATAGTCCTCTGGAACTTAGTTGACCTTGGAGGGCAAGAGACAGAAATTGTCCCTTTAAGTCCCTCTGACCAGATTAGTATAGGTCTCTAAATATGGTTGTTAAACTCCCAAGAAGTTTAGTTCCACCAATCTAATATTTTTAATTACTGTATGCTATGCAGTTACAGGTTTTGCTTGGGCAAAAACCAAACATTCTTGACTGAACTATTAATTTAGAAATTTTAAGATTATATATACATTTCTGAGTTGAGTATCCTTGACCTATAAGGTTATAGAAAAGTCAACATCCATGCTTATGGGTCAAGTCGTCTCTTCCTAGCTTTCCAGATTTCCTCCCCAAATGCAAGAGACCATTTGTGATTAGGGTAAAATTACATACAGCTGGCTGTGAAGAGTGGCTGGATACTCAGGTGAGGGTCCAATGTCTCTGCTTACTCCTCCTCCAGTGAAAGAACACAACCATTAATAAAACCCAACTGTGATGAACTTTTGCAGGTAGGCACAGCTGAAGCCATGAGGATGGCAGTTACTTAGAAACGTGCTGTGTAGCATCATCTTAATAAAAGAACATGTAATGCAGATTACATATATAAGATAATCTAATGAATTAATATTACCTGTATACACCCTGCAATCTACAATTTTCCAGGTAAACCTTAGACTGTTAAAATCTTTTTTTACTACAAAATAGAAAATTCCATTAGCTACTTTTGTTAGACATTTTATACTATGTGATAACAATAACCTTTGTTGAATTTGGTTTATCCCCTAGTTATTTTCAATAGTACAATATCTCTGAGGCTATTTTTCTCTTTTCATTGTCAAATTCTTAAAATAAACATCTTGAGATAACAGGCTAGAGTCTGAAGTGGGAGGGCCAATCCCAACTCCACAGTCAGCTTCTCTGTAAGTTCAAACAGCACATGATAATTTACCAATATGAGTTACACAAAATGCGTTTGTACTTTTTATAACCTGTAAACATTTGTCCTGACTGGCCAGTCTTTTCATCTACCGGGTCCTTTAAGCACAACAGGTTGATTAATTAAAACAGAACATTTAATATTTTTTATATTTAACATTTAATATTATTTTATTTAACATTTTTAACTTTATAAAGCCATGGGTGCTTGGTGAACACCCAAGATCAAGCAGGACTAGGCTATCAGAAGTTTCTGTCTTTACCCTTTTTAAACCTGAGTTCCTCTCTGGCTATACTTGATGTGACCAGGGGCATGAAAACTTATACCCATAATTAATTAGTTTGTCTATTTATGTCAATGACAACCTGAAAGATTTAAAAAGTACTCTAAATATTTTAACCTTTTTTAAAAATTATGATTTATTCATTTAACTTTTTTTAACTAGAGGCAAGACTATTAGCTCATAGGGTAGTTACTTTTAAAGAGGGCTCCCAGGCTGTCTGAATCATAAAACCATATTACAATTTACCATACATAATTTTGAGCTAAATACCCATAATCTAAAGAATAAGGAACACAGAAAACAATGATACTTAAGGGAACCTGTAAGGAGTTGATACGGAAATGTTTTTTCTTTTAGTCTGCCTAGGACATTGTAAGTAGAAAACCATCAGTGTCCATCCAGGGAGGGAAGGGGCAGAAATAAAAGCAAGCTTGGAGAACAACTTGCCTCTAATAAGGTTCTGGAGAACTGCAAATTCACATGAACTTCTCAGGTTTAGCCATCAGAAAACATCAGTTCACTTTGTATCCAACTAATTTTGGAGGCCCATGCCTAGAAAAACTAAATTTTCTTTAGACACTAACAAACAATGTAAGATTTTAAAAGTCACTTTCAAAAATCAGCAAATATATAAAAGATGTTAAAATCCAAACTGATTTCCCTTAAAAATAGATGTCATGGAAACAGTCAGAATCCAAAATAGTTCCCTGTACAAACTAGTAAATGAAAAGACAATGTAAAAACTTTAAACAGTCATTTTAAAACCCGGTAATTAAAACATAAGAAGTTAAAGTCCTGATATTGCTTTCCATGTTTGACATAGAAATATATCAACCTTATTACAAAAGACTATGTGAGACTCTTTTGTTTTCTATATTCTCATCAAGAATCTAAGATGAAAGCCAAAACAAAAACATAAATTGCAAAAGGATTAGGACATATGATTAAATGCTTGCAATTCAGAGAATTCCCAGATTTTCATGATCCCGTAGAGTTTTGTAAAATCAGTAAGTTCCTGAGTGTCTCCATATTTTTACATAGCCAGGAACTAATTGGCTCCCAAACTTAAATACCCAACATGGAGGCCTTTGCCTCTCTGGCCTTGGGTGGTTGCAGGGATGGGTCCTGGAGCCCTTGTCGTGGGCAGTGGAATCCTGGGACTGCAGGTAGGGATTCCCCTGAGCTGCAAATGTCAGCAAAGGATGAAAAAGAGATGGGAGTTAAGCACTCATCCCAATCCCAGAGATACCAAGGGGAGTGCAAGACCCTTTGGGCCCCACAACTGGCACAGCAAGGACACCCAGGTGCCGGAACCCCACCATCTCCTCACACAGTGCGCAGGGCCTGAGTTGGTGGCGCCAGCGGGCCGTCCAGCATGCATCTCATCATAGATGCAGCTGCATTGGCTGTAGACATGCCCCAGCTCCCTCCACGAGCCCTCACTTACATTGAGCAGGCCGCTGAGGCCACGTGGCAGCGGAGGCTGGCACCTCGGCCAAGGGCAGCCCGTTCATGGCTAGGTTGGCCTGGACTGGGACGCTGCCACCCCAGTCGGGCCACTGCCTGCTGCCCAGCCCCACCACCGCCATTTTAAAACCTTTAAGATGAATCAGAACTAGCTGACCCATAGTAGGATACACCTCAAAAAAGAACAATATGAGGACAGGGATGAGGGTTAAGAGAAGTTAGATAGGACTATGATAGCGAGGGCAGACCCCTGAGAACAGGGCTGAGAGAATTTGAGAGGGCGGATCCCTGCTAGGGCAGAAAAGAACCTCGCAGTGCATGGAGTCCGCTGAAAAGATGGCTCCTGTCCCTGTTCCAAACAGGTCTGGACAGCCCGGATTCCATGTTGGATGGGACACAGACTTGGGGTCTGATAGGCCTGGATTCCATGTCAGGCTTCTCTGCGACCCCCTAACAGAGGAGGGGTTGGAGCATCCCCTGATCCTTGAAGATTAATGGCACATCCGCCTGATCTCTGCTGAGCCCCAGTTTGTCCAGACTACTGAGAAAAATAGAGGGGAGAGAGAGAGAGAGAGGAGAGAGAGAGAGAGAGAGAGAGAGAGAAAGTAACTAGTGATAGTCACTGAGGGTGTCTGCATTGGTGTGCTCCTGTGAGTTGGGGTTTATATTCCTGGATCTTGGTGGGACCTCCAAAATGTTAGGGTCCGTGAATCAAGAACAAACCCCATGACTCCACTATGATGCAAAAAGGAAAATATATTTGTATAATTTGGCAAACAAAGCAAATCAAGTGGCTAGCCGGGCTGCAGTTCCTAAAGCCAGATTGGGGTTCTGCCATGCGCTCTCCAGGGTGCAGCCAGCTTTTAAAAGTTCCATAGCTGAGTGGCTCTGTGGGTTAGTTCAACCTTTGAATTGGTTGGTGCAGAATCTGTCTGTCCCATGGGGATTATTTGTATTGGACAACTCAGACCTCATCATTCGTGGGGTCTTGGCTTGGCACCAGAATGCGTGCTGAAGTGTTAGCAGAGCGGGGTGATTAAAATGTAAGAGGTCTGAGTCTGCTTTGTCCCTACAGACGTAGCTATACTTATGTGTATTCCTAGTGCTGAAAGGTGGAGACAGGCAGATCCCAGGGGCTCATGGCAGCCAGTCAGTCTTCTTGGCAGTTCCCAGGCCCGTGAGACCTTGTTTCAAAGAAGTAAGGTGGATGGTATCAAATAATGATACTCAAGACTTCCCACTAGTCCCCATGCCTATGCACATGCACCTGCACACACGAGTACACACACACACACACACACACACACATACACAGGCAAACAATACAAATACAAATAGACACACAGATACACACAAATGGACACACACGGGCACACATATAGACACAGATTCAGACACACACAGACGGACACATATATAGAGATACAGACAGACAGACACACACACACATACACACAAAATTCATAGAATCAATTAGGTCTCTTGACCACTTTACCTGATAAATCTTCACATATCTCACATTATTTTCTTTTCGTTAATTTTTTTTACATTGATTTATTTTGTATGTGTATATTGGTGTGGGCCCACATGTGCCATGTGCCATGACAGGAATGTAGAGGTCAGAGGATATTCAGCAGGAGATAGGCTTCTCCTTCTACCCTGTGGGCCCCAGGGATTGAACCCAGGTCACCAGGCTTGGTAGCAGCTGGGGCATCTCTCAGGCCTCTGCATATGTTTTGTCATTGCACTTACTACTATCGGTTCTTCTTTTGTTGTTTCTCTATCCTTTGAGTACATGTCTCTGTACTGGCCAGCATTCAGTCATGGCTACCACAGCCCATTTTGACCAGTTCAAGTGGAAAAAATTGTTTTCTCACTGGTTTTAGATGGCAGTGGGCAGAATACCAAGAGGGACAGTCAGAACTGGGTGATAAAATCTACCACTGTGTCTGTGTTAGTAGTGTAGATCTAGGAACGGGGACCAGTGCCACATGGCTAACTCCAGGGAACTCCCCTCTACCCAAATAAGCCTCTCTGCTCATGAAGGTGGGGTTAGGAGCCTGGAGCCTTTGCTGTGGTAGTTTCCCATAACAGCAGAAACATTGTGGTGTGATTTGGATACTGTTTACTTGATGTCTCCTTCATCCTTATGACTGAAGTCCACATCTGCTTGGCTATGCCATCGGGAGAGGATGGAGACTGTGCGAGGTGGGGGATTGCTGAAGGACTCAGTCTTGTGCATGTACCCACTGAATGCACAGTGAACAGTGATATGGGGATGCTGAACAGCATGTTCCCAGGAGGTCTATAATTTAAAGGAGAGTTCACCCTAGGGAAAGTCAGCCTGAGAAAGGTCTCTCTGGTGGGAGATGGTTTTGTAGGCAGTAGACTTATCTGGGAAACATGCCTTAATCTTCAGACTTGAAATCTGTGCACATAGGTGTAGTTAACTAGCCTGCTTATGGATAGGGGTACTTGGGTCATACTGTGGCTGTCATTTCCTGGGCCTATCATGAGCCCTGCACTACACAACACTCTACATATACACACTATTCTATTTAATCCACACAAAAACCTGGCTAAAGTAGGAACTGCTGTTCACAAAAGGAAGCAGAGACTCTACCTGGATGAGTAGCTTTCCCAAGTCACAAAGCTAGAAAGTAGCAGATTTAGATTTAACCCCTTGATTTTCTGAACACTAAAGTTTAGGTCCTAACCTCTAGTTTAACCCACCTTATAATTGATCATTCCAGGTGTTGTCCATTCATATAGACTTCCTGTTTTGTTTCTATCTTAATGACTGTAATCTAGTGCAGTAATCTGCTTTATACTTTAGCAAGGTGCAGTCTGGTCATGTGGCTTGAAATATCACTGGTGACTCCAGATGAACCCTACTGATATCTGCAATGGATGTGTGAGTCTGCAGGTCAGGTTCTGGAAAGAGTGGGAATTAGATCCTAAATGAGTAAATATCTGACACATATCTCAGATGCTAGAATGTTCCACTTATAATCAGGCAACCCTCCTCTCTCCTGCTAGATATTAGAGAAAACTCTGCAGCCTTTGAGTTCTGTTATTTTCATTAGATATAATATTTTTGATAATACTACTGTTAGGTTGATATTATGACTAATTCCTCCTACTATCTCTTTGTTGAGTAAATGGCAGAAACATTATACATTATTGTACATCATATATATACTATTTGTTTTTTCAAGGAGAAATTGAGGAAATTTGAGATGGAAGATTTTTTTCCTCTTTATGAGTCCATCTAGTCTAGTAACTTAACCAAAAATTAAAACTTGTGAATTGATTTAGCCCTATGACCTGTTATAAATTACCTTCTTAGACCATCTTTGACTTTAACAATAATCTTGTAAGGCAAGCAGTGCAAGTTTTATATTTAACCTTTAGGAAAGAACTGCAGACAAGTATATTGATCTCAGTCTCAGAGGGGAGTGGGGAGCGAGAGTCTAAACCCGCATTTTCCCTACCACCCTGCTAGTTCTGTCTTTAGATAGCTTGAATCTCACTTTCCTGATTTGGTGCCCAGGTGTCTTCTCTGCTTTGGCATTCTATTTTTCCAGGGATTTACAATGCTGTTGAGGTTCAGATCCATTTCTAATATGGCACCAGTGGGTGTAATTTAAAGATGATGCAAACTGTAGAGATGGCTCAGTTGGAAAGCACAAGGACCTGAGTTCAGTCTTCACACAAAACAGCTAGGCATGGTGGCCTGCACCTGTCATCCTAGCACTGGGGATATGGGGACAGGAGGATCCCTGGGGCTTGCTAGCCAGCTAGCCTAGCCTAATCGATGAACTCTGGGACAGTGGGAGACTCTCAAAAGAATGAGGCAGACAGCACCTGAGGAATGACATCAAGGTTGATCTCTGTTTTTTCTCATGTTTGCACATATGCATGTACCCACTACCTCATGCCCCATGCACACGTACACACACATACACATGAACATGTACACACAACACACATACACACTGAGAGACCTCATCACTCTGTAATCAGGACAGTGAGGAAGCACAAACTGAATTTGTTCTGTAAGGCAGTAGTAAGCTGGAGGCCAAGTATGTCTCAGAAATCACAAACTGGCTACTTCAGGGACTTGGTTGGCATTCTGATACCATTTGGTCTGTCTAGAAAAGGTTATATTGCTTTTTCATTAATGATAGCATTTCAAATATCCAGATTTTATTTAAAACAAAAATTTCTATCTTTATCTGAGTAATTGAAGACATAGTAATAAACACACAGAGTTGATTTATTTTGAGCAGCAATTGTGATGCTGAGAAAGGACTCCTGCAGACGCTTCATAAGACCTTCTCCCTAACTCGCCCACATCTGAGTAAATGCCTGTCGTCCTCCCAGTGAGAGACCAGTGTCGGTTCTACCGAATATCAGGTAGCTGAAGTTTTTCTGTCTTCTGGAGGGCTGCCCTTATGTGTGCTGCCTCTGTGACCTTTACAGCTGTGTTTGGGTTTCAGACCTTCCGTCCTCCCCTCCTTTCTGCTTCCCTGCCCCCCGTTTTTCCTTCCCATCCCCTCCCCTTCCCCCGTTCCCTCCCTAAGCCAGTCCTCTTGGTCATGCTTCATCACAGGCAGTGTCTTAACCAGAATCTTTTCTTTCTTGTGTGGGAGTGTGCCTGCGAATCTTCTTATGTTTGCAGATGCATATGTGTGTGCAAATGTATGTGTGTATGTGTAAGCATGCATATGTAGGCCAGAGGACAACCTCAGGTGTTCTTCCTGAAGTGCCTCCAGTATTCCCACTGTCCTGGAGTTCACTGATTAGAGTAGGCTGGTTGACCAGCAAGCTCCAGGGATCTCCTGTCCCCACTACCTTAGTGCTGGGATTATAGATGCATGCCGCTATGCCTGGCCTTTTTATGTGGAGATTGAACTCAAGTCCTTGTGCTTGCCAACTGAGCCTTCTCTGTAGTCTTGCATCCTCTAAATAATACCCATTGGTGCCATATTAGAAATGGATCTTGATTGGATCACAGAAGGACCTTCTCAGCATCCTAAACTTCTGGGAGAATAACAGAATGCCATAGCAGAGTAAGACTATTGGTCTTGGATTACAAACAAACTAACACGCTCAACTTTTTTACATGGGTTCTGGGCATCTAAACTCAGTTCCACATGCTTGTGTGGCAGGCACTTTCCTGGCTGAGCCATCTCCTTAGCCATGTGGTGGGAACCCTTGACATGGGTTCTTGTGCATTTAGGGAAATATCCTCTTTCATTTTATCACACCCACCTAAACCTGCCACACTGCATCCTGGCTCTTTCTCACTCTTGTGTTGAGATCCTGTGCCCAAGGGGACCCCAGAACAGTCTATGTCAACACTGCTTGGAGTGAACACAAAGAATGGCCCCCAGGGCTCCAGAGACGTGCTTTAATTAAGATACATTTCTACCTTTAATTATTGTCTAGCCTGGAATTTTTGCAAGCCTGCAGACTGATAGGTAGTGGCTCAGTGAGAAAAAGTGCTCAACTTTCCTCACCTGGGAGGAATCCACTCATCGCTGCCAGGAGAACTCAAAAGGCCTTTGAGCCAAGGTGAAGATACCTATGTACAATCAACAAGGTTCCTGGAGGCGTTTGATTACTGCCTGAACTGAAATTAACAAAACATGCGCTGCCCCGATTCCCTAGGGAAGGTCACAACGAAGGGAAAAGATGTCTAACACAGACATATACACATATACACAAGTACATGCATACAGAAGGACATATACACACACGTTAATGCACACATACACACAAGTACACATGTATGTACACACAAGCATCTGTACATATCCACATTCACATACACACTCATGAACACATACATACACAGATATGCAGGCAGACACAAGCACACATATACATGCACAAGTGTACAGGCACACGTATGTACATATATACACATAAACACACACATGTGAACACATGCATATACAAACACACTCATGTACACATACATATACCCGTATGTTCATGTGTACAAACACACATGTACATATGGTCACATCCAAGTGTACATATAATGTGCACCTACACTGACATACACACATATATGCACAGGCACATGCACACACTAGCATACTTCCACATGCACCACACATTCATGCATGTATGTGCATGCACACATAAGCACACAGAGACACATATGCATATGTGCACATGCTATATGCACATAAGTATAGGTATGCACACATGCACACATACTGATATAGACCTTGTTTAGTCTAGTGGATGCTTTGATACATCTTTAGGTGACCTTGATGTTGAAGATAATTCTTTCATCAACTGTCTTTGATTTATAGCACTTACATGTGTCACGTTTTTCTTTTTTAAAATAGCTATTATTTTTATGTATGTTATGTATATGAGTGTATTGTCTGCATGTATGTAAGTGTGCCTGTGTTGTGAGGTGCTGGCAGAGGTCAGATGAGCACATCTAACTCCCCTGGAACTGGACTTATGGATGACTGTTAGCCTCCATGTGGGTGCTGGGACTCAAACCTGGTTCCTCTGCAAGAGCAGAGGGTGCACTTAACCTCTGACCCATCTCTCCAGTCCATAGTTTTCTGTATATTGAGTGTTTATAATGCTATTCATAAAACATTGGAAAATACCACAAAGTTTATGGAAAGAGGAGTGAAAGAGAAGCACGTGGAATCCCATCACTCAGGTGTTGGAATTCTTCTGTTCTTTTGCTGTTCTTATGGAGAAGAGATAAATTGACATCAATGAAGGAAAAACCCTACAGCAAACAAAAATTTTACGTGAAGAGTTTCAATGTCAGCAGTTGGATTTGTGCAGAAGATTCATTATAAATGAATAAACATTAGTCAAAGAAATATACACAGGGGCTGGTGGGATGTCTCAGTGGGCAAAGGCACATGACGCCAGCCTGATAACCTGGGTTTGATCCTTGGGATCCACATAGTAGGAAGAGAGCAATGAATCCTACAAGTTGTCTTTGATCTCCACATGTACACTGTGATATATATAAATAAATTATATATTAAATATATACTATATATTTATATTATATATATTTTACATATTAAATAAAATTAAAAAATAAAGACAAGGAAGTCAGAATCCAGTGGATGGGAGGGACACTAGGGTAAGAGCAGCCTTAACATCCTAAGTCACTGTGACTGGGGTAGGAGGATAGGTGCTGCCTGCTGTATGCAAGTTTAGGGTAACACACACACACACACACACACACACACACACAGGAGGCTTACTTTTTGAGACATTGTACTTTTTTCATGTAAATACACCTTCTTCTGAGGTCCCTATCTCCCATTAGACTAAACACAGCTCTTGTTTTTAAAGGCCATGTGATAACACAGAAGCCATGGAGTCCCTCAGCAGGCTGGCCTTACAAGTCTGTGTTTTCTGAATAGCTGCTCCACTTCCAGTGTCAGCAGGGGATGGGAAATGAGAAGACTCTGAAAGGACCAAGTCCAGGACTCTGAAGCAGAGTGGACAGCCTCTTTGTTTGCATAAAGACAGCAAGGGCAGGGCTCGGCAGCCATTGCAGAACGCCTCTGTAGTCACTGGGTGTGACCCTCATTATCTCCAGGACTCTGTGTGGATGGGCCCACTTCCACAGACATGCAGCTGGCTGAGTCTGAGCTAGGTGCCAAATCTGAGGTAGGTGCCATGCTCCCTGTCACACTCATTGAGGAATCCTCCCAGGAATGGGGAATGGGTGCTGGGGATGCCCATTTCCAACCAGTGAGCTCACCATCCACCCTGCTCTTCTGATGGCTTTCTTTGTTGTATCCCTGAGTCTGAGCCAATTTGGCCTCCTCTGATTTTTTCTTCTTTTTTTTTCCCCCTCTAAATATTCCATATGACCTGTCTCCTGAGATTAAAATCTCAAGTGTTCAGGAACCACAGTTTACACACCACCACTCTGCAGCTCCTGTTGGACCTTGATTACAGGTTTACAGCATGTGTTTTTAAATTACACATGGTTGCCCCAGATGCCTCCAGGGACTGTCATCAGCTCTCAGCTTGTCACATGTGGGTTCAGCACCATCAATTTCAAACCTTAAGTGTGGTTTCCCTTCTTTTGGGTTGGGGATGCCCCATGAGCAAGGGATGTTGTTCCCTTTAACATTTCATGAATTCAAATGTAAGATGGGGGACCTGGAGTCTGACAGACTAAGTTATGTCAGGCCCAGCCTAACCTAGTTATGTAGTTAGCCTTGCCCAACTGCGTCTATTAATATTGCCTTCATTTGGAACTTTCCAAATGTTTAAAGTAGTTTTTCTTAGGGCTGGTTTTATCCATCAAGATCCTATGGAGTTTTGGGTTCTTTCCCTTGTTTATCATTAGAGGCCAGAACTGGTTGTCTTTTCTGAGTTACTAAGCTCCAGGGGGATGAATGGAATCCCCCAGATAGCTGAGCTCTGACTCAGAGCGCTGAGAGCCTGCAACCCGCCTTAGCTTCTTCTACTCCTTTTCGCAGCTTATAAAACCCCCCACTGCTGCCCACAGTTCTCTGGAGCAGTGATGATGAGTTCTTAATACAACCATTTATGATCAGAGCAAAGGCTTTGCGATAGCAAGGAAGTGGGAAAGCAGAAGCAAAACTGTCTAGAGGGACAAAGGGGACTAACAGGAGTGGGGAAGGGAGGAAGGAAAGGATGGGGAGAATATGAAATGTTCAGTTTAGACTCGTATGAAGATGCCCTGTGACGCAGTGCCATGGACAATGAATATATAAAATGAACACAGAAAACATGCACACACACACACACACACACACACACACACACACACAGATTAATTGGTCACATCATGCTTTATTTTCCTTGTCCATGGAGCTACTGGCTGCACTGTCTCTTGACAGTGTCTCTGACTAAGTAGCTGTCTAGCATTTGTCTTTGGGAATGGTATGTGATTTTCCTAAGGGACAGAAGGAAGAGAGGCTAGGGTTAATGAAAGCAAAGAAACTGCTATTGTACTGTAAACTATTTGCAAATACTTCATGGTAGAAGAGTATATTCACAGGGGATTACTGTCATATTGGCATTACCTTTGATTGGCTGAAAAACAGTAAGTTTTGCCTGGGTGTTTGGGTTGTCAACGTGGTATGTTAGTGTGATGGTCACTATTGATTGTCAGCTTAACAGCTAGAATAACCTAGGAGGCAAACCTCTGGGTATGTCTGTGAGGGGCTTTCTAGATGGAGTTAACTGAGGTGCAAAGATCCCCCTAAGCGTAGATGCTACCATTCCATGGTGAATTCCTGAGCTGAAAAACAAGGAGAAAGTGAGCTGAGTGCCAATATTCACCTTTCTCTTCTTCCTAACTGTGAATACAGTGTAACCAGCTGACCCATGTTCCCATCGCCATGCTTTCCCCACCATGATGGATGGTACCTTCCAACTGTGAGCCAGAATAAACCCTGTCTTCTTTAAACTGCTGTTGTCAGGAATGTGTCACAGCAACCAGAGAAGTAGCTCATACAGTTAGTAGCCTGCCACCTCTTCTTCCTGCTCAACGCACTAGACAACTTGTGGAAAAGAGCCTTATTCTTACTTACTGTGGGGCACAGAGGGAGGGGGAAGGGGTAGACAGCTAGGGTGCTGTGTGTTGTGTTGATGTTGCAGGGAAACAGAGTCGCTTTGTGATGGTGGTGGGAGCAGTGGGAGAATCGGGGTAGGAGAAGACATCTCTAATTTATCTACGGAGAAACAAAAGATATCTCCAGTTGAGAAGCTTTCAGTAAAAAATCTTTCTGCTTTTAGAGTCTAGGCTGATGGAGAGACTCCTATGCTTGGGGCATTGATTTAATTTGGATGTAGATTGTTGGTTGATAATGTGCTTATTCTGTTAAGGCAAGAGCCTTTAAGGACCATCACTGCTTAAAAGAGAGGGAACTCTGATGCAGAGAAATGTGTAGAGGGAGAGGTGGGCACATACATCACTCATTTTTCATGATTTCTTTTATATTTTTTCCCTTCTCCGAAGGAGGCTCCTCTCTAGATATAGAGCACAGCAGGAAATCATCCATGTTCCACATTCTGGACTTTCTACATGCAATTTCTTTGAGAGAGGGTCTCTTACAGCACAAGCCAGCCTGAAACTCAATATTTAGTTGAGGATGACCTTGAACTTCTCATCCTTCTGCCTCCATCTCCCAAGTGCTAGGATTACAGGTCACCATACCCAGTTTTTGCAGTGCTGGGGATGGAACCCAGGCCTTCATGCCTGCTGGGTAAACTGTCTACCAAATGCACTATACTGCTGTGTCTTGATAACGGATTCCACAGGTACTTACTAAATAGCATCCCAATAGCAAATATAGTATTAGCCATTTCCTGTGGGTCAGGTGCTTTGTATATTTCTTGTTTCCTCTTTTAAGATGTCTCGTACAGATGAAGCAACTGAAGCCCAGGAAGGTTGAATTACTTGTGTAAGGTCAAAGAACTCGGTAACAGAACCAGGATGGAAACTCACTGTTGATCTGTGGCAGGATGTTATTGATTACCTTTTAGTATGTTCCCCTTTTAAGATACATGTTGCATTTGAACAAGGAAATGATAATGCATTAACACCTTAGAGAATTCCTGATTATTAATATCTGACCTCAAATCTAATAGCATAGAAGAAATCTGGAAATTGAAAGGACCCCAGGTATCAGTTTGGACATGGTTTAAGCATGTCACCTGAGAGTTCATGTGGGGAGTTTGATAGCCAGTACAGTAACAGTAGTGTAGCTTTTAAGTGGAGTTTAGGTATAAGTTGCAAGGCAGACTTCACCTGAGATCTGTCCTATATTATCAGGTATGTTGGTCAGGGATCTCTGGAGGGTTGGAATCTTCTCTCTCTATATTCACATATATATGAATTTATTAGATTAGCTTGTACCATATAGGCTGAGTGGTTAGGAAATGGCCTTCTGCATGCTGGAGATGCTGAGAACCCAGTAGCTAGTCATCCTATGAGACTGGATGCCACAGGAGTTCCCACCTAGTAATGGAAACCTGGATAGCACTGGTCTTCAGTCCATGTTGAAGGGCAAAGAAACTGATGTCTGATCTCAGCAAAGGTTGATACCAGCCATAGCAGCAACAATGAGGTAGACAGACTTACCATCAGGAAGTGAAGCAGATAAGCAAGCAGCCCAGCCTTTCCCTCAGATCTCTCGTATCTAGGCTGCCCACCAGAAGATGATGCCCACTCTGAGGAAGGGTCTTCCTGCCTCAGTCACAGATCATTTTAGAGGTGTGTCTATTGATTCTAAATCCAACTGAGATGACAGTCAAAATAACTGACATGCCATGTTCATGTTCTGTCTCTGTCTCTGTCTCTCTGTCACTCTGTCTCTCTCTGTCTGCTGTCTGTCTGTCTCTTTCTCACACACACACTCCTACACACTGCCATCGTGATGTCATCTGCTGTGGGGTGAAGTGGAAGCTTGAAAGATCTGGTAACATATGGTTGGAACTTTCAGTTTCCAAAACTTTGAGCTAATTAATGCTCTTTTTAATAAAGTACCCATCCTTGTGCATGACACGTGAACTACAAGTGGCCTAATAGACTTGGGATTGTTAAACTCTCAGCATCTAGATGTGTACTTTCTGGTTACAGAACTGCCTACTGTGGTTCCACTGTGGTGTAGTTGTGATACTTAGACAGAGCCTTCCCAAGCTCTTTTCTCTTTATGTACCTATCATACCTCAGCCTGCAAAAATGTCCATTAGAGCCAGACGGTCTCATAAATGGAATTTCTGCTGTTTGGCGACTATCACTACTGAAGTTCAGCAGCTGCTCTTAATTTTGGTAGCTGTAATTTCCCCCTTTCAGACCGCTGATTGCATTATTCATTACCTTAGGAAGGTATTTAAGGCTCTGTTTATGTCTCTAAGGGGTAGGTTCCTGTTGGGTTTCAGAAGGGAACACGAGGTAAGGTTTCAAACCTTGAACATCTGGGTTGGTGAGGCCAACCCAGATGTTCAAGGTTTGAATGCCAGCTCCAGAACCCATGAAAGCCCTGCTTTGTGTCAAAGTGGGCATCCAAGGGGACACACACAGAGAAAGAGTCATCAGGAATAGGTGGAAAAGCTCAGTCTCTTCTAACTCTGTTCTCTGTTGGCATCCCATATCACTCTCTGGTTTCTATGTAGTGATTTATTTCAAGTTATGGCCATGGCAGTAAACAGAAATCCCACCAAAAATGAATGTCAATGTGGGCTCAAGTGGCTGATAGTGACTTTCCTATAATTTCACATGTAGAAATAAAGCTGACTGTGTGCTTACCTTGATGGGCATGTGAACACACTGAGCCGTATTTTTGGTTCTGTAGCTTAGTGATCCTGAACAGCACTGCAGAGTACATGGATGTGTGATTATCTCTAACATGCTGACTGGAGATGTTGGGGAAATATTCATGAGTGGCGTAATTGTTCATATGATCTACCATTAGTCATTTGCTGGGGAATATGCTCTAAGTACATTTGCATATTTATCCATTTACTTTGGTGTGTGTGTGGTGTGTGCATGAGTACATATTCATGTATATATGTACATATAGACATACTGATACCTATGTGTGTATGCATGTGGAGGACAGAGATCAATTTTGGATATTTTCCTCTGTCACTCTTCACCTTATTTTTTGAGACAGGGGCTCTTACTGAACCTAGAGCTCACCAAATCAAGAAGACTAGCAGGCTACCCAGCTCCACAGATCTGCCTGTCTTCATCACCCTGGTGCTAGGATTACAGGCACATGCTACCATGCCCAGTTTTTACATGCATGTAGAAATCTGAACTCAGGTCCTCATGCATGCAAGGCAAATGCTTTACCAAATGAGCCATCTTCCCAGCCCCACAGGGTATATTTATATAGTTGCATAAAAAATATCTGTATGTAACCAAATAGAATCTATATATGACTAGGCATTTATATGGAAATTTAGCAGATGAGAAAAAGGAATATTTCCTGTAAGATACGGAGGAGGTACTGCAATTGGTGAGAACATTTCTGCATAAGACTGCCACAACCTTGTGATGTGTGAGAGTGAAAATTTCCCCATTAGAAATGAAGGAGTTTGAGGCTGGGAGATGGCTCACTGGCTAAAGCTTTTGCCATGAAAGCACAAAAATCTGGGTTTGGATTCTCAGCACCTACATAAAAAGTGGGACATGGCACTCCATGCCTGTAATCCCAGTTCTGGGGTAGGGGGATAGAAACAGGCTGATTTCTGGGCTCAGTAGCCAACCAGTCTAGATGAATATGTGAGCTGCAGGGTCAGTAAGAGACTCTCCACAAAATAAGGGAAATAGAGGAAGACATTTAACATTGACCTCTGGCCTCTACACACATGAATCTACACACAGAAACAAGTACACACACCACATACACACACACACACACACACACACACACTCACACACAATACACAAGTTGAATCCTGACAGTCCTGACAAAGAGCTGAATGACTGTGTGAATGATGTTCTGCAGTTGCCTACAGTCAAAGGATCAGAGTGTTAGCTCAGGTGAGCTGGCACATCTTAGGCTTCTGCACTGTGATTAAGGAGTCTGTTCTAACATCCCAGATGATCCAACAACAGACCAAAGAAAAGGTGCCACCTAGAACTAGCTTGTGAAGCAGTGAGTTTCACTGGGGTTATTTACAGGAACCTGGGCAACTTATGAGCAGCTATACCACTGAAGAAAATGTCTCTTCCAAGAGCCAGTAACTGTATGCCTTCAGGGAGGGGCAGGCCACATAGGCCCTCCCCTCAGCAACCATTTAATGCCTATACAAACTCAGACAGGCAAGGACCTGTCCTGTCTCAGTAAGGGAGCATTAAGGAGCCAAACTTGTACATACCTTGAGGGCATCAAAAGCAGCCTCCCCCAGAAGCTCTGTAACTTAGATAGTATGCAAATGCAATCTGAGGCAGGTAGTCCTTGCATCCGACTGACTGCTCTTCACAGTGGTGAACAGGAGCTGTATGGTCATCATTCAAGAATCACCCAGCACCAACCATGTGTTTGGTCTAATGCTGGGTGCTGTGCTGCCTTTGTGAATATGACTCTGCACTGTCCATCTAAGACTTGTGATCCTGTGAAACATTAGGAAAAGGTGAGACATGAGCTATATCATGGTCCAGACTCCACTGAAAGGTTGTTTATGGCAAGCCAACAGAAGGGAAGATGGAACCTTTGGAGGCACAAACAGGACACCATTGCTCCTGAATTAGCATAAGTCTGGGAATACATACCTCCATTTAGTAATGCCATTTAGATAATCTCATGTCCAGAGATCTGAATATTTTAATAAGCTTGAAGATGAGGCAGCAAGAAAACTGTCAGACTCATAGTTCAGAAAGTTGTGTGATAGTCAGCATTGCATCCCCTACACCCTTTATGGCTGACATTTTTCTTTAAGAAAAATGGAGAATACTGTCCTTGGGACATGACATGGCTGCCACCCTCTTGACTTCTCAGCAGCTGTGATGACCCCAGGAGACTTGCACAAGATTGTCCCCATTAATGTTTCATCATTGAGAAGGGGATGGACTCAGAAGGTGCTGCCCCTCCCAGAGGATATAGGAGTTCCCCAGAGGATATAGAAGGAGTTCCTCGTTACTGCAAAGACGTTTTCTTCAGGTGTGTAGACACTGCTGTATTACCCATTCTCCTGTAGGTAACCCCTCACCTATGCTCCTATAAGTAACTTTATTGAAACTCCTTGGTTCACAAACTAGATGTAGGTGGAATAACTTCTTTGGTCTGTGCTTGGTGCCCTCTTGGGGATAAAAAGCCATTTGTTCATGTCCCCAGAAAGACTCGCCCAATAATAGTCCTTGACTAACAATGGTTCAACTCAGACATTTCCATTTTATGATGTGAGAGAGTGAGGGCCTTCAGTAAAGGTGGGTTCTCTGCACGTGGCTGTCTCCTTGGACTGTTACTAGGCCTTGTGAAACAGTCTGGGGTGCTGGGCTACAGCACAGAAGCACAGCCCCAGGCTAGCCATGTGATCACAGGGAGGACTGTTACTAGGGTTAGGGTTAGGACTGTTACTAGGCCTTATGAAACAGTCTGCGGTGCTGGGCTACAGCACAGAAGCACAGCCCCAGGCTAGCCATGTGATCACAGGGAGGAAATACCAAGACTACAGTCCAACTTGTTGCCAGGTGAGGGTGTATCCAGTACAGTTATGACTTTAGTTTATTGGGATGCAGTTCCATGAATGTTGAGAAGCATCTTGTTCTTCCCTGAAGGTGGAGGACTGTGCAACCTAGTCTCTGGAATTTTCTTTCAGCTCTCAACCCTATGGTCTTATTATTTCTTATTTTTCTTATAGCTAAAGGTAATAGAACATCCAGTTTCTGTAGAAGTATTTACATAGTCACTCTCCTGGGGGACATCTGGACAGCTTCTGATTGACCTCAAGTGTTGCTCCTCAGGGTCTCTCATTGGTCCAGAACTTCATCAAGCTGATGCTAATGGCTGGCAGGCCAATGCCCTTCCAGAGATCTGCCTGTCCCCCTCTCATCTTGCCGTCACTGGGATTACAGGCATGTGCCACTGCACCCAGCATTTTACCTGAGTTCTGAGGATCCAAATTCAGGTCCTCATGCTTGTGTGACAAGAACTTTATTGAGAGAGATAGCTTTCCTAGCTCTTTATTTTGTTTTATTTCAGAAAGCAACTCTCTGTGGACCTGGATTGTTTTGAACTCATGGCAATCCTCCTGCCTCAGCCTCCTGAGTGCTGGAACTATAGGTGTGAGCCATCATACTTGGCAAATAGAGTCATCTTTAAATCACATTTAAAATGGGGGTGGTAAAATAAGATAGATTCATGTTTATTTTTGAAAAATTCTCTGGTTTGGCTTTTAAAAGCAATGGTCGATTAACAAATGTCTACTGGGTGTTTAGAGAAGGAAACTGGGCTTTACTGCAGGGGAGAAAAAGAGCAGAAGCATTCCTTTAAAAAATCTAACCATTTATTTGAAATGAGGCGTGCGTCTGAGAACAATTACAGAACCACTTGGCAGTGTGTCCTTTAATAAGCATTGAATTGAGGCACATGTACAATTGTTGGCTGAGTAAGGAGAGTAGAAAAGAAATGATTAAATGGAGTTTTAAGTGTTGAAGGAGCTAAGAAAATGCTTTCCCAAGGCAGTTTCTAATATTCAAATTCATCTAAAAGTCTTACAACCAGGATTAGAGACAGGAATAGAGCCAGGTTCCGGAGGAAGATTATAGCCCAGTCCCTAAAGTGGAACATGGGATAGAAGAGAGCAAGAGGGGCCTGAGGAAATGTATCCCGGTGAGGAAAGATCTGAGCCAGGTTCTGTGAGCTCGTTCTCACTTCTTTCTGTCCAGATCACCTCCTTGTTACTACGTAGAGACTGAAATGCACATAGGATAGAAAAATTTCACCCAGGATTGGACTTGACTGGCATTCCTCAGGACACTATCACCCTTGCTTTTGAAACAAAGTCTCTCACGGGCATGGACTCACCTATTAGACGAGGCTGGCAACCAGTGAGCCCAGGGATCCTCTTGTCCCCACCTCCCCAGCAATGGGATTACAAGCGTGTATCAGCACACTCAGCTTTTAAATTTTTTATGTGGGTTCTGGGGATCAGTCTCAGGTCCTCCTGCTTGCCAGACAAGCACTTTACCAACTGAGGCAACTCCCCAGCACCTAGTGTGAGTTCTAGCAGATGCCCTAAGAGAACTGTGTGCAGTTCATCTTTGCATAGTCACCCCAACTCAGATACCCTAGTGACTGACTGACTGCTCAGAAAGCACAGAGCTGAGCCAGGCATGGCTTCCAAGCCTGGGAGACAACCTGTCTGTGCTTCTTATTCCCCCAGTAGATTTTATAGAGTTCTTTGGCCAGAGGAAAACTGCAAAGCTGCTTGAAAACTATATAAAACAAATGTGTAATATGATTGGCAATGTTCTGAAAGGAGTTACCAAGAATGCACACTACAGGGAGGGATGGAGAGCCCGTTTCTGACTGTTTTGAATGGAAAAGCTTTTATTAGATGAGCTCCCTCCAGGGGCGAGGTGCTGCTTCCATTTGCTTGCCTCTGTCCAGTGATTTATTTGTCAACTTTCCTGCGATGTATGTGCCTGACTACTTTGGGATTTCTGTCAGTGAGAGCTGAGTGCTCCTTTCTCAGAGAGGGAACAGATATTTGACCAAAGACTCTACACCCTGTCCTCTTGCCTCAGGTCTATCTCTTATATTTTATGTATGTTAGTTATCTATTTCTATTTGATTTTAAGAGCCTGGTTGCCCCAGTTCTGTATTTCTTAATTAGGAATTACGTGGGTGAATTATAGTACTTATATTTGGGGATATGATTATCCCCACAAACTGTGTGCTTATCAGGGGCCTTGCATAATCTATAAGACTGTGAGTCACTGCCCCTTTCTGCATCAGCTTCCAGACTTGTCAGTTCAGGGCCTGGCTCTCCACTCAGGTTTCTTGTTCTGCTTTCTGAAAACATCTTTAGCAGTTGTTCCTGCCCTGGGGCCGTGAACTCTTAGGAGTGGAAGGGAGACACAGAGTTATTTAGAAGGGTGTGTAAATTCACAGGAATCCCAGGCATGGAAAAGATAGTATGTCACAGCCTAGATGTATACTATTTTCTGAAAGTAGTTTTATTTACTTTTTAAGATTTTATTTTATTATTTTTTTTGTTTACACATTTATGTGTGTGGGTATGCACATGTGAATGCAGATGCCTTCAGAGGCCAGAGAAAGGTCTTGGGTCCCTTGAAGTCGCATTACAGGTTAGGAGTTTCCTGACATAGGTGCTGGGAACTGAACGTAGGTTCCCTGTAAGAGCAGTACTTGCTCTTCAACCACTGAAGCATTGTCCCAGCCTCTTATTTATTTACTTTTTAATTGAAAAACCAAGGGCGTTTCATTATGGCATTTCCATACATGCGTATAATATACCTTGATTGGGTGCATTCCATTCACTAACCTCCCTTATCCTCTCTCCCCCTTTCCCTGACCACAGACCTCATAGACCTCTTTTGCTTTCCTGTCCTTTGAATGCAGTGACTATCAGAGTGTTAACAGCTGTCATGTCCCAAATTCAACTATTCAAAGATGATCATAGATCACATGCTATTTCTGTATATCAGTATCTATCCATATCATCTATCTATCTATCTATTTGTGTGTGCATGGGTCAGAGGACAACTTGCAGGATTTGGCTCTCTCCTTCCACCATGTGGGTCCCAGGTTCTGAACTCATTTATAAGGGCACCAAATGAATCAGCCACTCAAGGACAGTGATACGGCTCAGCAGGTAAAGGTGCTGCCACCCAGCCTGTGCCTGACTTTTAATATTAAATCTTTATGTCACCGAGCCTGGGATTGGCCTACACTATAGAAGAAAACTTTTAGAATCACTTTTAAAACATACGTCTTTTTTAGAAGCTACAAAATTGGCTTTGTGTTACAATGTGAGACAGTTGTTCTTATGAGTTTAACCCATTTATATTTATTGTGATATTTTTATGTACTTGTAACATTTTAGTATTTTATACTTTTAGTAATTTCTCTTTAATTTTGTATTTCTTTGTAGTCTTCATATGAATGATGAGTTCTTTGACCATGTACACATACAAATTGGTTTGGAGAGAGCACATCTTTTTTTATATTCTAATTTTGACTGGCATCTGACTGTTGCTGAGTACACACACATTGTCTGTAGTTGTTTGGAGCTTTTGTTACAGGTGCTACTTTCCAGGATTCTATATTCATGTGCCAACTGAGGGTAAATTCTATTCATAGTTACAAATTTCTCCTTTGTTTAGTATCTCTTTTGATGTAGTTTGTTGTTTTGAAAATGAATCATTTTTGTTATGCTGTATAGTTTCACGACATATGTAATAATACATATTGATTACCTGTTACATGCACTACTGAATTCTGCAAATTTGGAACAGAAAGAGAAGTCAAATAAAATTTATTGTCTTGTTATTATGTTACTAAGGGATTTGAAGTAGAGTTACCAGGGGCATTGCACACACATTCATTAAAATGAAATAACGAGGGGCCAGAGAGATAGCTCAGCAGTGAAGAGGACATAATGTTGTAGAGGGCTTGAGTTTGGTTCCCATACCCATGTTGGGTGGTTCACAACTGTATAACACCAGCTTCAGGTAATCTAATGCCCTTGTCTAACCTCTATAGGTCACACACACACACACACACACACACACACACACACGCACGCACACACACACACAACACATTAAAAAGAAATGCTAAAAGGATGAGATAACTTAAAATCAAACCATAAATTTTGCCATCCATATATATATATGTTTTCAGAGGATAGACCTCAAGCAAGTCAAAAGAAGGACAAACATGTGGAGATGATTATATGCATGGTAGGTTCACAGGGTGGTAGGAAACTTAGCATAGTCAGATCAGAGGTTCCATAGAATTAGAAGTGTTGATTAAGGTACAACCTTCAAGCATGTGTTAAGCATATAGTACCCCCTTCGATCTAGTTCTTCAGAGAATAAGAATCAATATAGAGTTATACCTGTGCGTATATATACATATAGGGATATGTATGCATATATATGGAGAAAGGGAGAGATTATAAAGGATATAAATAATTGGTGCATTTGATTATGGAGACTAAGGAGTCTGTAGATCTGCAGTTAGCAAGCTGGAAATCTTAGAGAGTGGTCCAAGTTTAGTCTGATATGAGCTCAGGAAATGACCAGTGTCTAGCTGTAATACAATCACCACTAAGAGAAAATCCTCTCCTCTCTGTTGGTGCTCTGGTCACATATTCAATGGATGGGATCAGGCCCATCCACATTGGGGTGGACAATTTTACTCACTCTACATAGTCAAATGTTAAATACATCCAGAAAAAATCCTATAGATGCACCTAGATTAATATATAACGAAATATCTGGGTATCTTAGTTAATTTGGCATGCAAAATTAATCATGACTGTACCAAGACTATGTTCAGAGGGCCAGGTATAGGGGCAGGAATGTGAACCAAAGACAAGAATGGAGTCCTAAGGAACAAGTAGGAGATGGTTTCAAGCAGGGTTGGGGAAGTGTGAAAACGTGATTTTTTTAGGCAGAAAAGGACAGACAGAAAGGCATGAGGTAAGAGAGGATAGTGTGTTAAACACTCGTAAAGATTTCACTGTGGTTGGTCCGTGGAGCATGGATAGGGAGACAGGAGGAGGAAGGTGCAGGGGAAAGGTGGCTGCAGGTCACGAGTGCTTTAGGTACCACGTGGATGCTCTGTATCTTAGCTGTGAATCTGAGGTCACAAGTACTTTGGGTACCTAATGAATTCTCTATACCTTATCTATAAAAGTAGAGTGATGAGTTCTCTGGGTACCATAGGAAAACTCTGCACCTTATCTATAAAACTAGAATAATGAGTGATTTGGGTACCACATGGCTGCTTTATATCTTATCTTTAAAACTAGGGTCATGAGTGAATTGGTTATTGCATGGATGCTCTCTATCTTATCTCTAAGACTAGGGTCATGAGTGCTTTGGGTACCACATGGAAGTTCTGCACCTTATTTGTAGACTCCAAATTATGTTCAATAGAAAGTGAGCAGAGAACTGAATGAAGTAGGCTAAACTCAGGGGGAGTGGTTGAGGGATTTTTGGTTTAATTCTGGTGGAAGATAGCCAGGGGATGAAGTGAGAAAGCAGCACTGATGGGAGTGTGTCTGAGAACAACTGAGGGTTTAGAAGCTACTGACTAGATGGATCCCAGCTGGAGGATGAGGAAAGGCAGCAATGGCAAAGACGAGTCTTGCTGTCCAGGCTTGTAAAATGGCCAAGGTTTGTTAGCAGCAAGCACAGGGGGAAGCGAACTATACAACACAGAGTGAAGTTTTGGGTTGGGAATGATAACTTTGTGGACTCAATATCTGTGTGTGTTTTTTAAAACATTTTTTTTCTGGCATTTTGCAACTGAGTTTAGACTAACAGAGCCTTACATGTTGGCATTTCTTTAAGATTTCATTAGCAACATTTCTAGGTTAATAAAATATGTATAAAGGTATAGATTTGCTGTTGTAGCAAACTTTGATTTAGCTACCATTCCATAAAGAGCCAGACAGTTATCAGTGATAAGGCTTGCTTCAACAGCAAAGTCTTCCAAAGAGAAGAGGATCTGGGTGCCTTTCCACAGAACAAATTCCTCTCTTCTCAGATGACATGTAAACTGATGTCATTTCTTTTCATTCCATCAAAAAGAAGAAAAAAAGAAACATGAGGCAGGCTCTGGTTTGCAGTATTCCAGTGATGGCATACTTCTTCCAAGTCATCTAAAAAAAGATACTGTGAGCAGACGTGTGTTCGCTCTGCCAGAAATGCAGGCCTGGCCTCATGCAAACCTCTCATAGTTAGGCATTTAGGTAATAGCTCCTTCATGTGCTTTCCTAATATTTATTTACTGCTGTTCATGACTGCAAGCCAGGAACCCGGTTCCTCTGCAATCAAGAGTTCTCACTTCTGTATCTCAGCTTGACAGAGGGTGCTGAGACTCAAGTGATTCTTGTCCTGACTTGGGGACAGTACAATTCCTGGGTGGGTGGGTCCTGACTGATTGTGGTTCTGCCTGCTTGGGATACCCGCTAGCATTGGGACATCCGCTAGCATCACTCCACAGAGACCAGGCCTGAGTTATAAATATTTCAGCTCCCCATCCCCGCATTTTTAAGGGTGTATCAACCTCTGTTTTCCTTCCCGTCCTATCTGCCTCACTAATTCACACTCTCCCGAGAATTGTTGAAGCAGAAAAACAGGTAGAGATTCCCAAACTCTGCAGGCAAGGCTTTTCCTATGTCCATCTGGGTGAAGTAATAAAGTAGGCCTGGGACTGCCAAGCTAATTATGTTTGATCATCTGGTGAAGATATCTTGCTGTGGTGGGTTTCCGTTGAGACCACAAAGCCAACATTCATGAGCCCACCCTTGGACTCAAGATGGTCTTGCTCAGCAGAGCTCTGCATAGTGAGACTTGCTGCCCTCTCTGAGGCAAGGGTTCTCTCAGGTGGAGCTGGTTAAACTGGCTGAACCACAGCCTTCCAGAGCAGTGTCTCCCAGCCGTGGCCTGAGGGTAGCTTCTGCCTTGGCAGGAAGCTAAGTCCACGTGTTTGCTTTCCTTCATCAGCTCATCTTGTTAGGCATAGCCAGGCAGGAGCAGGGCTTAGCCACGGACAGGACAGCCACATCCTGAACCTGCCTGGCCCCAGAAATCTTGCTTGCAGAACCCTTCCGAATTGTCAACTGGTCTGTCACAGTGGGCTCGGGTTGTAGATGAGCATTCAAGAACCTCACCCAGGACACGGAACCAGAGAAAGCTGAGGAAGAAGCTGGTGGAGAAGATGATGCTGAAGAAAGGTAAACTCATATTTACTCTCATGTGTCTCTTTTATTCTAAATTTTTATGTGTAAGTTATTCTTTTTATCTTATCTCAGTATATATATTTGATAGCCTGTAATGAATCTGTAGGGGCTGACAAGATGGTTTAGCAGGTAAAGATGCCTGCCACCAATCCTGATGACCTGAGTTCAATCCCTAGGACCACATGATGGAAGGAGAAAGCTAAATTCCTCAAGTTGTCTTCTGATCTCTCCCATGGCATGTATGTGCTTACACACACACACACACACATACACACACAAATAAATTAATGTAATAAAAAAAATTCTTGTAAAGGCAAATGTATGTGATGGTCAGAGGACAACTTGCAGGAGTTGGTTCTCTCCTTCCACCATGTGTCTCAGGAATCAAACTTAAGTCATCAGTCTTGGTGACAAGCACCTTTACCTGTTGAACTATTATTCCGATTAGTTTACAGGTGTTTGAAACACTTCCAAGTTCTTTTTTCCCTGTCTGCCTATTGTTGCCCATTAATTTCAAATTTCAGATTTAATAAAGAATAAATAACTGTTCTCTCTAAACTACTTCTTCCTTCTTCATCACTACCATCTACAAAATATGAAAAGGCCTTCCACACTCAGAAATGAGGAGCCCGTAAAAGTGATTTTCCTTAGAGAACCATCCAAGAAAGATTTGCTAGCTTGCAACTTTAAGTGTTGGGATGAATTTGATGTGGGGACAGGATCATTAATTCTAAGATGGGGTGGTGAGAATGTAGCATTGTGGTGAACAACTGATCTCCACTGAAGCAGTTTACTAGTGTGGAGAATATTTCTGGTAATTCTTTCAGTACAAGGAACACATTGTAGCAGACACATCTGGGTGACATGCGCCCTGGAACTTAGCAATAATGCCTGGGAGAGAATCTACATGCATGCGTGTGTTGAGTTAAACAGCGCTTTGTTATGAGGGAGTGGAAAGGGGCCCCAAATATTGTGCTGAAATGCAAGCTAATTGATGGACAGTATAATCACTGCCTTAGTAAGAGCCCGGGGACTCTTTAAGCAGGGAGCTGTAAATTTAAATGGAAACTCAAGGCTAGCACACCGCCCCCAGCTCTGTGTTCCATTACTTCATATGTGAAATATTCAGCGTGTATGAGGGAGGCTTACCAGATAAGAGCTGCAGAAGACAATGCACTGTGAGTGAGGTAAGACCAAGGTGCCTGGTAAGAAGCTCAGTCTAACATGTACAGATTACAGTTCCTGCTGGAAGGATTAAGTGCCCTTTTTTGCTAGGGATGAGGCAGATCCCAGTGATCTCTTATCTTAGACATTGCCCTGGACAGTGTAGTCGTCCAGAGATTATGTGATTTGGGGGAAGATGAATGTATTCAAGAGGCTACTCTATCATGATCTATTTATCTTTTAGATGCTTTGTCTTTACTGTCTTCCAAAGTACATGGTGTTTTTCATTGGACTGATCTGGGTTCCTCACTCACCTCTGTCTCCTGAGCTAGGAATTAACATTTCTGAGCCAGAGTCAATTCATGTAGAAAGCGAAGTGTGAACTGTCATGTCTCAGGGTTGGAGGAGTAAGTTCACTGGGTTTATGAGATGTAGATGAGTTTGAGTTTACTAGTTGCTTCATGAGATCTAGTTCTATCCTTGCTTGCCTGTTGGGGTTTCTTGTGCTCAGGTCTGTCTAAGCCTGTGGGGGATGCTGGTTGTCTACATGCTTTTATGTCTGACTCATTTGAGCAGCTTTCTTTTTGGGGTTCACTGTAGATGAGGGAGCATCTTGGTCCCAGACTGAAGATGTGAAAGGCCTAGAGCTAAGCATGTAGCCCAAACTGGCCTCAAACTTTTGGGTGATCCTTCAAAATGGTGGATCTCTGCCTCTGTCTCTGCCTCCCAAATGCAAGGAGTAGAAGCATGTCTCAGTACACCCAGCTCAGAATCTGAGCTTTTAAAAAATAATTTTATGATTTGAAACTATAGTTATTTTTCTGTTAATGTGATAAAATGCCATGACCAAAAGCAACTTATAAAAGGAAGTGTTTATTGTGACTTCAATGGCAGGGGAGGCATGCTAGTGGCTGGGGCAGGAAGTTGTCTGATCACATAGCAAACTGAGAAAGCACAGGAAGTAGTGTGGGGCTATAAATCCTCAATGCTTGCCCTGAGTGACATACTTCCTCCACCAAGGCTCACCTCTACAGGTTCCATAACCTCTCCAAACAGCACTACCAACTAGGGGCCAAGTGTTCAAATACATAAACCTATGGGGGACATTCTCATTCAAGCCACCACAATAATGAATGATTCTTCCCTATAGGACACTTTGGTTGTTCACAGTTTATTAATATACTTAATTTAAAAAATGAAATCTTTGTGCATAATAAGTTTTCTATTTTCTGAATACTTTTAGTAGCTGAGCCTTTATAGTCTATTTCCTCAAAAGCTATCTTAAAGTAGCAAGCCTGTAACTTTTTGTAGATTGTAGTTTGGAGATTTACAGAGAACCTCCTACCCTGGCTTGTGCTTGTTCTGCAAGGCTAGGCCACCCATGATGACCTAGCTCCCATCACTGGGCCTATGCCCATTTGTTCTCTTGTCCTCCAAAGGCTCGCCTGGGCTTGTTCATAGTTGTGGAAAGGCTCTCAACATCAGGGGTCTCTGCTCATGCCAAATTTTCTCAAAACCAGTTTATTAAGGAAAGCATGACAGCTAAAACCTGGTTCACATTGAGAAGAAGATACCCCTCTGATGGGGTGTGGTGGGCAGGGGTACAACCTCACCCTGAAAAGCATCTAGACATACACAACCAGAAATGATGATAGCTCTATTTTGGCTTAGAGTCTGCTAGACTGTCCTTGAACATTTGGAGTTGGAATGACTGCCCCAGAGTATAAACTTGGTTTTCAAATTTTTTTCTTTTATTTTTATTTTAAGTCATGTGTCTGTGTCTATGTGAGATATGAGTACACGAGTACAAGTGCCCATAAAGGCCAGAAGAGGAGGATGGATCCCCTGGAACTGAAGTTGCAGGTAATTGTGAGCTACCCAATGTGTGTGCTGGGAACTGAACTCAGGTCTTCTGCAAGAGTAGCAAGCTCTCCAAACTGCTGAGCTGTCCCTCCAGCCATAGAACATTGTTTCTCAATTTATCTTGTCAAGTTTGCCCTACAGAGAATGTGTACTGACTTATAACTCTAAAACCAGTCTATTTTCATACCTTTATAAATTAAATGCTAGTGTTAAATATTATAAATTTTAAAATATGTAAATTATATGCTCTATTTTAAAGTGCATGTCTTTAACTGCCCATGGAGATTAATATTTTTATGCTCATTAGCTTTTCATGTTCTATGTTTTGTGAATTCTCTTTTTACATCAACTTTCCTTGAAGTCTTTTTGATTTTTCCCATTAATGTGGGTGTGCCTTCTATAGAGGATTAACAATAGCTATTAATCTGTCACAATTTGTACAAACTTTTTCCATTGTTTGGAAAGCCCAGTTCGAATTCCAGAGGGTTCAATACCAGAAGCTTGCTTTCTGTTTCTTCTTCTTTTCATTATGCAGAACCAAATCTATATTCTTTATATATGATATCATTTTTATCTTAAAGATATGCATATAATAAGAAAGATATGCATGTAATAAAATATGTCTCCATGGGGGGAGTGAATACATATCTTACCTCAAAGGTAAAATATGTCTTGAATTTAAATTGATTCTTATTGGCATTCAGTGCTTACAGAATTTAACATATTTTACATTTATGCATTTGTGTGTGCATGTATGTATGTGTGTATATGGACATGCATGTGGAGGTTAGAGAACTACTTGTGGGGTCAGTTCTCTCCTTCCATAATATGGGTCCAGGAATTGGACTCAGATCCTCAGACAACAACAGCAAGAACCTTTACCTGCTCAGTCATCTCATCAGCCGCCCTGGATTGCAGAATTTTAACAGATATTTTGGTCTTACATCTGTATTTCTTTTTCTAGTGCTAAAATAAATCAGTTTGCAATGATGCCAAAATAATTGTTTTATTTACTAATATACAAGCAATCCTTTTCAGAATAATCCCTAAGTCTTTCCCAGTGATTAGTGACTGAGAAGAGTTTACGACTTTCTGGGAGTTGTTTAGTTTAGGCACATATGTGCATGCGTGTTCATTCGGAACCCATTCTACTAGGAGATTTGGTGAATTTTGCCTAGTTATTCTCTGTACACTGCCACCAATACACACTTGGGTTTGTTCTGCTTTTATTTCATTTGCTTTCACTTATTTAGAGATGACTGAATTTTGATCATGCTGCAAAGGTTTTTTTTTCTTCCTCATCGGAAACTCTCCCCTTGCAGCTGTATTTCATGGTGGGAACATTAAATCTAAATAATATGACATATGTTATATGGAATCCAAACACATCACATGTATGGGAGCATGCCAGAGTTCTGAATGCTGCATCTATAAAAGGGCTGTGAGAGCAGGAAATGGTTCTAGCCAAGTAGTGCCGAAGGGAAACCAAATGAAGGGTGCAGAAACTGTATGCTTTTATATATACTGTGAGACATCGTGTAGCAATTGAGTTATAATCATTGCCAACTTGTTTACTGTTGTTCTGAGCTTTCTGATTTCTTCAACTGTGCTGCCAAATTCTGGTGTCTGAAAGTGTGCCCCGAGCTAGATGCGCCAAGGGAGGGAGCAAAGGGAGTGTGACTGCTCTGCTGCAGTCTTACTGGAGCACCACAGTACCTCCCTGTATTCAAGGGAAGGACGCTGATACTCATGGGTAGGGACACCACAGAGATGAGCTAGGGAATGGATTGGGTTTAGTAGCAGTGGATCATAAGAGAGCCCTGCTTCAGAGGGTCCTTTGGATGCTCTCTCCATGGACTCCCTCAGGAGCTGAGTAATAAGGGAAAATGAAAGAGGACCTTCTTCCAACTTCTGCTAACACCTTCTGAATGCAATCCAGTCCTGCTCAAGTATAAACACATGCCACCCAAGATCGGGTGAGGGATTCATTCCCACTTTAGCTAAGGACTGCTGGACCACCCTGGAATAAGGAAGAGGCCACAGAAGCAGTGCTCATGTGAACTAGAAGGCGCTGTGTCAGGCAGTTCTCACAGGACCGAAAGAAGCGATCTAGCACAGGCTGAAGGGTCCTGCTGCTACCGTGCCGGTGAAAGAACTGCGGTAGACCAGGCTAGAACAGAACAGGAGAACCGGACAAAATAGAATAACAAAACAAAGAGAATAATCAGAGTAGAATAATATTGAATAGAATAGATCTTTGACCTACTATGAAACACTAGCTGTGGTATTTTTCATAACTGTGTGAAGGTTAAAACTCTTTGCTGAGAGATAGAGCTGGGTAAATACTATTTAACTCCTATTATTATGACAAACATAATTTTAGCTCTGGTCTGGTACAGGATAAACAGTCTTCATGAAGAAATCTTTCTTAATAACCATATCTGTGGATATCTGTGTGTATCACACTTCCTGTTACAGCACTTCTGTATTCACTGAGCATCAGAGGGATGAATGTGCTAGTCTCTGGTAAGTGTCCATTCAGGGAGATTGCTGTAGCAAAGGTTGCAGAGGGGCTTTTGGGGGATGTTTGGCTGGGACAAATGCTTTGATTGTTCTGGCTCCTGAGGAAGTAAGGAGCAGGCACCTCTGGAGTGGGAGTTAGAGTGGATCTGAGAGACGCTTTTTGGTTTTCCGAGTTGGCTTCTTCTCTGAGGGTGCTCTGTCTAGCCCTCAGAAACTGCTTACTCTCACTCATTATTTACTTGTCCTTTTGTGTGTGTGTGTGTGTGTGTGTGTGTGTACCAGTACACATGTGTGCATGAGCACCTGCATGTGGAGGCCAGAGATCAACTTCCAGTGTCTTCCTTGGCCATTTTCCACCTTTGGATTTTGAGACAGGGTCTCTGGATCTAGACAGATTCAGCTAAACCGGCTGGCCAGAGAACCCAGGGATTCTGACTCTGCCTCCCTGGGACTGGGATTGCAATTGCATGCCACCACTCTTGGCTTTTAGCATCGGTTCTGAGGATCAAACTCGGGTCGTCAGGCTCGGGCAGCAAACATTTTAGTGGCTGATACATCTCCCTAGCACTCCCTCTTTGCTTTCTTTCTGAAATGTTTTCATTCTGGGAACCTGTCTCCATCATTCATCTTGAGGAATTCCTTCCCCCGGCTTCTACTTAGCAATGTTGTGTAGTAGGTTGATTTCCATTTCTTGAAACTCTAAGGACAGTGTTACAGAAAGCTTGGCTTCCACTGGGCCATTCATAAAGGTGACGTAGACAGAAAAAGAGAACTTCTTCATGTTAACCCCATCCACTTCTCCCATGCTACCATATTGTAAATACAGGAATATAAAACTTGACTTTATTTATTTATTTATTTATTTATTTATTTTCATGTTCTAATACCAGTGTATTAGCAAAGGAACAATACGGAGAAATGGACAACTTCAGAGAATGCTTACTTTAATCACAAGAAAAAGAGCTTAAGGGCTGATGAGATGGCTCATTGGATAAAGGCACTTGCTGCCAAACTTGAAGACCTGATTTTCGTCGTTGGGATGGTAGAAGGAGAGAATCAACTCCTGCAAGTTATTCTCTGACCTTCACACATATGCCGTAGGATGTAATCCTTCCCCCCAAAATAAAACAAAAATAAAATAAATATGAGTTACAGAGCTTAAAAGCATAAATCCTAAACATCATCTTATGGTTGTGATGCTGCACACTGCTCTACACTATCAGTTCAGAAAGTACTTGAGTATGTTTGTTATCTGGAATACCAGATTGCTCTCTGAGTACATGGGTGTACCTGTGTGTGAGAGTATGTGATGTAGAAGCCATAGGACAATCTCATGTGTCATCCTCAAGAAGGTTCCTTTGAGACAGGGTCTCTCATTGGTCTGAAGTTCATCTAGTGGAGCAGGCTGGCTGGCCAGCAAGCTGTAGGTATTTGTCTGTCTTCAACTGCGCACCTGCACAGTCCTGAGATTATGAGTGTACCACCTGGACACTTTTATGTGGGTTCTGGGAATTAAACACAAGTCCTTATTCTTATACAGCAAGCAGTTTACTGAATGAACCTTTTCCCCAGCCTCAAAATTTATCTTTTTAACTCAGATGCTCTAAGATGTTTTGTTTTTCTTTCTACTTTGGGAATAAATTAGATATGTTATGTGTTCTGAGAATAAATCTGTATGTTATACCCTCTTTCCTCTATTACATGTAAGATTTGATTTCCCTGTCTAAACTGGGAACATCTCTTCTAAAGACTTTTCGGCATTTTTCTGGTTTCAATTTTCTATCCAGTCTTCCTTGTGAATGACAAGGTTATCACTGGAGCCTTAGAAGCTAAACCATACAGGAAGTCCATTGTATCTGCCCAATGGCAGAGGATTAAATGAGAGGCCGATCCTCCCCCAAAAGGAATTCACTTTTCATCTGTGGCCAAAATTAACAGTGTACAAAATTAACAGCAGCAGAACTGAAAGAAAAAGCTCCAGTGTTTATGGAAGTGAGCTGAATTCTACAGGGTTTGGCTAGATATTTGCACTAAAAAATGTACCCAAACCTACCATTTTGGCTACGTTCTAAAAGTGAAGATTAGCAATTTGTAAACAAGGATATTTGGTGGAAGTTTATTGGAAGAAGGAACGTTTTTATTTCTCTCTTTTGAAAGGAAGGAGGAGTTTCTGTCATCTGCAGGGTCCTACAAGGTTCTCCTTCCACCGTCTTTGTAGAATATCTTAATGTGAGTTTCAGACTGCTCAGAACAGGAGGCAGAGAGAATATTAATGCATCTCTCAACTCTTACCAGTGAAGCTTCCTCATGGAACAGATGGCAATTAACACAGAAAGTCACAACTGGCCAAAATGTAGAGGCTAAGAGATTGCAGAGTGCTTGTTGATGTGTAGAACTCCTGTATTAAATCTCTGCCACCCAAGCCTCAGGGACCATTGCAGAAGAGGGGGTGGACTGTAAGATCCAGGGTTGGTAGACTGCCACACACATATACGCACACACAGACAGACACCCACACACACCAGCCAATCTCATCCTATGTCATTTCACAAGGAGGGAGTAAGAAGGCTCGCTATATTATTAAGGATTAGAAAGTCCAGTGGGGACTGGAGAGATGACTCTAACATTTGTTGCTCTTTCAGAGGACCCAAGTTCCCAGCCTCTATGTGTGCTGGCTCACAACAATCTGTCCTCCAGGGGGCTCAATACCCTCCTCTGGGCTCTATGGGCATCTGCACACTTGTGTGTACATTACAAACAGACACAAAAACATGTACATAAACACAAATAATTTTTAATGTAGACAGTGCACATACACATAAACAGAAGCATACAACACAAGCACACACAGAAACTCATATAAACACAAACACACATAAGTACAAATACACACTCTGTCAAACATATCAACACAGACAAATACAAGCACAGGCAAATACAAACACAAGCAGAAATTCACTATAACAGACAACTTCACATAAACAAACATATACACAAATATAAACATAAATATACACACATGCACACAAATAGAAACATACAAATATACTCAACTATATAAAGAGAAACATGCACAAACGCATACAGGAACATATACACAAGCACATGCATGCACACACATGTACACACACATGCACACACACACAAGAAATCTTTCAGAGGATGGCATAGCTTTTGTCTTTGACAGACAGCCAAGGGAACAAGTCAGAACATAGAAGCCCTGGGAAAGTAGGGTCCCAGGAAGCTGCTGTCCTCTAGATAAGGCAAAAGGGACAGTCAAAGGCTAGGGCCATTTCTTTCCCAGTGGCTGCCTGCCCTGGGGGCCACACACTGGGTCCCCCAGAGGGCACCAGGACTGCTTTTACCTTGATGGAGGAGGAAGAGGCCGAGGTGCTCCTTGCAGCTAGAGAAGACATGGAGGTCTCTGAGATGCAATGTCCAGCTTCTGGCAAGGCAAGTGAGCCAATGGGGACTGTCACATGTCACAAAGAGAATTGGTGACCTTTGCTCCCAGGTCTGGGACGAAATGCTCCTTTGAGGCCTTCAGACTGGGCTAGGGTTTCACATTTAAATCCAAGGTCATTTCTCCAAGCAGGAGGTCAACTCTCTCTGTCTAAGAACAGAAAGAAGGCTTACAAAAGGCTGGAAAACAAAGCTTTCAGTATTCTTACTGAAGCACCTCATTAGCCACATGGTCTGCTCTGACCAGTCTAAGCTGCATTTTGGTGAAAATTCCTTGTTAGTGGGAAAAATTGCTAGTAAAAGGCAGAAGGCTTTTTTATATATAATCTTCTTCTTACTTGATAAATAATATGAGCTTACTAGTAAACAAGCAATATAGGTAAATTTAAATGGAAGTTAAAACCATTCATAGTTCTATTACTCAAGAACAAATCCTGTAAACTTTTGTTACAGTTTTTATATCTGGTTTTTAAAATGTGTGCATGAGTGTTGCATTTTAACCAGTAGAGTCACGCTAGACAGATTGTTTGGGACTTTCATTTTTCTCTGGAGGCAAAGAATATTCAGTCTTCCTGTGGATATTTAGGTTGCCTTTTTAGCCCTTCCCATGATTTTCATAGAAAGGAGCAAACCCCCTTCTTGTGTGTTTCTGTATGTGCACATATGTGTGTGGATATGCATGCCTGTGCACATGTATGGAGGCAAGAGGAGTACATTGGTTGCCCTGATCAATTACTTTCTGCCTACTCCCTTGAGACAGGGTCTCTCACTGAGTCTGCAGCTTGGTTGGTGTCAGCAAGCCCCACCATGCCCATCTCTGCCCCTCACAGTGCTGGGATCGCAGGCACAGGCTCAGCCTTACACCTGACTTTTTATGTAAGTGCTGGGATCTGAACTCCGGGCCTCAGACTTGCAAAGCAAGTGCTTCTACCTGCTGAGCCCTCTCTACAGCCTCAGCCCCTTCTTAGGTTATTGGGATTGTTATAATGATCAAAGACATGCCTGGACAGAAGCCGTGGGAACTCTTAGAACAAAGGTTGGTAGCTCAGCGAGAGCTGAGGGATTATCTCCTCTCCTCCTCTCTAGTATATTACTAAGAAAGGGTCCCTATGCAGTTCAAAAGCCCATCTGCATCGTAGCCCACTTTATTGCCTCTTTTATGTCTCGCATCAACCCCTCTGGTCTACAGGGCACTTGCTGGATTGCCTGTTACACAAAAAATATGCTTTTGTAGTCATCAGTCACCCTATTGAGTTTTTTCCTGTCTCACGTAGGAGGGGAAGGATGGTTTGAGCAAGAATCTACACACTCTGCATCTGCTTGATATAAAATTAATGCTGTGCATTGGCAATGAAGGGGAATCAAGAGAACAGCAAGGGATGCTGGTCCCCAGGCCTTTATCTGCTTCCTGTGGGGACAAAGCAGGCCTTTGAAAAGTTAAAAAGTCTCACAATTCTGTAGGAGGAAGATGACCTGGAACTTGCCACGAGATTCCTCAGGGTCTGCTGTGGGGCTGGTGCCCCGTCTGCCATTTGCAGAAAGCCAATCTTCATTCCCTCTTCAAATGCTTGAGCTTTATAAAACCACAGAAATGTTTCTAAACTCCTTGGTGGATACTTATTATACCACTCCAACTACATTATTCTTTTGTGTTTGTATATATATATATATATATATATATATATATATATATATATATATGTGTGTGTGTGTACATGATCATGTGTGTATGCATGTTTGCCTGTGGGGTATTTGTGCATAGTTGTATATGTGCATGTGGAGACCAGAGGTTTAATTCAGTGATACAGGGGAGAAAGAACATTGCCTAGAAGGTTCTTAGTTTCATTCATAAAGGAATTTTAAGAATGGAGAAGCTGTAGAAAATTTTATTAGAATTTTAAAGAAAAATCCTCAGGGCAGGCAAGCTGGAAATCTTGGCAGCTGCCTTGAGGAGGAGGAGAATGGAGAGAGATGGAAAAAAGCCATGAAGTCAGACTGCATTAGAGCCTGCTGCATGGGGGTCAGACTGGCAGCCACATAGTGAGGAGAAGGAAGCTTTAGAGCAAAGAGTAAAGAAATACAAGATGCTAGGGTGTTAAAGAAACCATCTTTAGAAGAGAGATATGAAGAAGAAAAGGAGAGAGAGATTGCGCTCTTCTGAATTCTTCAGAAACGCGGACAGACTTCCGGAGAGTTGCATGTCTGTGGCCCAGTCCATAAGCACTGCACCAGGAGGTGCAATTCCAGGTTAGAAAAGTTCACTGTCTCACCAGGTATTCCACCTCTATTTAGTATAACTTAAGGTGAACCTCCATTCCTAGGGGTGGTCCTATGACCAGGTGATTGACCAGTGAAACTGGAAAGGTGGGTCTTCCAACATATAGATCTTTGATAGTCTTGACTCTTGCAGGGCTTTTTGCTACTCTAACATCAGGTTTTTTCCTTAATTGTTCTCCACCTTAATTTTGAGGCAGGGTGTCACGCCAAACTTGGAGCTTGCCAAGCAGGCTAGGCTTGTTAGCCACCAAGTCCCAGGTGTTCATCTGTCTCAGCCTTCTCAGTGCTGGCATTACAAGCATGCACCACCATGCCAGAGTTTTACTTGACTTCTGAGAATTTAAACTCAGGTCTTCATACTTGATGAGTTACATTGGTGACTGAGCTGTCTCTCCATTTTCTCTTTATCCTTTATCTTGGCAAAGTTTGGGGTTAAGAAGAAAACAAAACAGCATTAGTGGATGTGCTTGATAGAGAAGACCAAACCATTCAACAGAGATTATACTGGACATGAACATGGTTTGCTGTTTTCAAGGGGGGCAAATGAGGAAGAGGGATCATTGTGTCACTTTTATTCTCTTGTGGCCCCTAGATAACAAGGAAAGTAGAAGAGAAAAGAAAGATTGGTAGAGAATATGGTGTTCTTTAATATCCAAGACCAGTGTATGTCCATAAGACCAGTGTATAGCTACTGATTCCCAGGACGGGAACCATCCCTATACCACACAGAAGTTTTATGGAGTCATTAAGCTCATGTGACTCTCCTAAAAACAAAACAGAGCTTTAAGATGAGTACATCATTTATTCACTCAAAAAACATTTGTGGAGTGTATTTTCAGTACTGGCACAATGGATGGAATAAGAATTCATAAACAAAATATCTGAAATCCTCTGCTTCCTGTGCCTGCTTGATGATATGATTGCTCAGCTTTCTGCTCTGGCCGTTTTGTTGCTATGCCTCCCCTGCCATTATGGGCTCTTACTCAAACTCTTCCTTCTATAAGTTGCCTTGGTCATGATGTCATATAGCAATAGGAAAGTAACTGTTCTGAATTGCTTTAGTGTCTCCTTGACACACCTGGGTTGAAAGAGCCTCGGTTGGTAAATTGCCTTCATTGGTCTAGCTTGTGGTCATGTTTGTGGGGTTATTGAGTGATATGGGAGGACCCAGCCCACTGTGGGCAGTACCATCCCTGGGGAAGTTGTTCTGAATAAGAAATCAGGCTGAGCATGAGCCAGGGGAGCAAACCAGTAAGGAGCATTCCTCCACGACCTGTGCTCTAGCTCCAGCCTCCAGTCTTATTATTTTATTTTTATGAATAAAAAATGTCTTACCATGAATGGACAAACATGTTCTAAATGCTTATGTCCTTAAACTTATAAACACATGTCAAATCCCTGTCTATAGTGACAGGTTTTTGGATATATCTGTAGCTGGAATTTCCTGGCTGACAAATACCTTATAATAGAGCTATTTATTAATTTTATGAGTAGTCTACTGTACGGTTTAAGCAGATTCTAAACATGTCTATAAACCCTGTTTCTCATAAGGTAGGTGAAGAATACATGAAATGGTCGAAACATTCCTAGACTGTGAAGATATTCGGTCATTAGAAAAGACTTTCAGGAGGAGATGCATCAGTGATTAAAGTACTTGCCAGGCAAGCAGGAATACCTGAGTTTGGACCCCCAGCACTTAGGTAAAAATCTGGGTGCTGAGGTGCATACCTATAGTTCCAGCACTGTAGAGGCAGAGACAGAAGGATATTGGGGACTCACTCGTTACTCAGTCTAGCCAATCAGCCAATCAACAAACCCCAGATTCAGTGAGAGACACTGTCTCAAAATAAAATGTAGAAAGCATTTGAAGAAAGGCTCTTGATGTCAACTTTTGGTTTGTACAGATACATGCATATACACTGCATACACGTATTCTATACACTTAAGCAGTTTAAAATATCTTTTATAATTTATAGTATTTATGCATAGGAATCCCAAGCTCCCAATCTTAGTATTATATTCCCTCAGCTTGTATGATTTTGGCAAATGTCTATATCTGGTGAGAGAGAGAGAGGGGGAAACAGAGAGAAAGAGAAAGAGAGAGATTCTTGCTAACAGGAGGATGGGTGGTTGATTTAACTTCAGGAACTCATTGAGGAGTTGGAGAGTAGATGGTTCAGTAGTTAAGGGTACTTTTGCTCTTGAAGAGAACCAAGTTAGATAGTTAAATTCCTAACACCCAGGTCAGGTAGCTCACAGCTGCCTCTAACTCTAGTTCCAGAGCACTCTACATTCTCTTTTGGCTCTACATACACCTGCATGGACACACATATGTCCATGTACAAATATACACACATACACATAATTTGAAAATAATAAAAAATCTTAAAATAGCTAGATGAATAAATGCAGATAAACCAGCTGTCAAGTGCCTGCCATGCAAGCCTGAAGACCCGAGTTTGAGTCTCAGAACCTAAATAAAAAAGTGGGTATGGTGGCACATTTGTAGTCACAGCACTGGGGAGGCAGAGACGTGTAGATGGGGCTCACTGGTCAGCCAGCCTAGCCTTCTCAGTAGATCCAGGCTAGTGGGACTATGACTCAAAAACAAACAAACAAACCCATCCCCCCAAACAAAAAACAAACAAACAAGGTGGACAGAGTCCTGAGTGATGAATATGGAAGTTAGTCCCCATGTGTGTGTGTGCACACATACAGAGACAGACAGAGAGAGAGAGAGAGAGAGAGAGAGAGAGAGAGAGAGAGAGATTGATTTATACCATCTAAACAGAGTAAATAGAGATAGATACAACACTCAGGTCAAGTGGGAACTCCTGTGGCTGCAGGGAAGGAAGTGGCAAGCTCACCTCTGTGACTCAGAACCCTTAATGGCCCTGAATGCCAGGTTTTGAGAAGAGCTACCTGGAAATAAGCCTTGACAAATTGTAGGCTATAGAGACAATGAGGGGTTTCTATGATGTATGTATATTTTATAACCTAAGTTATAAAAACCATTAAAATGATAAACTTTAGTATATTTGAGACTCCGCTTTGGAGATATAAGAAAGGAAGAAAAAAACAAAATTCATCATGAACTTTCATGTCTTGTGTGTGTATGTGTGTATATATGTGTGGTCTACTTGCTTTATATTACTGTGATAAAATACTGACTAAACCAAACTTAGGGAGGAAAGGGTTTCTTTCAGTTCAACCTCCCAGGTCACAGTCCGTCCTTATGGGAACCTATGGCAGGAACTCAGGGCAAGAACCTTGAGGTAAGAGCTAAAGCAGAGACCACAGAGGAATGTTGCTTACTGGCTTGCTCCTGTGGATGTGCTCACCCTGTTTTCTTACACAACCCAGGACTACATGTCCAGGAATGGCATCACCTACTGTGGGCTGGGTGCCTGAATCCTAATATTCAATTAGTAGTTAAGAAAATGCCTCACAGACCTGGCCACAGATGCAACCAACGGAGATAATGCCTCAGTTTAGGTTCCCTATTCCCAGATGTATCAGTTGATAAAGGAAGCTATCCATAGTGTGTGTATGTTATATGTATGTCCGTGTGTGTGTGCACATGTGTGCATGTGCATATAGAGGCCAGAGGTCAATGTCTGGTGTTTTTCTCAATTGTTCTATTGTTTGTTTGATTTTTGAGGCAGGGCATTCCCCTGAACCTGGTTCTCATCATTTGGTTGATTGGCTGGCCAGCAAGCCCAGAGATCCACCTGCCTCTACTTCCCCAGCACTGGGATTACAGACACATGACACCACACCCAGTTTTCCATGGTTTCTATAGATCCTAATTCAGTTTCTTATGATTACATGGCAAACACTTCAGCAACTGAGCTCTCTCCCTGGTCCCCAAACGTTTTAATATGGAGTACTTGTCAAACACTTACAGGATTATTTTATAAGAAAGCATATTACATGGAAATAAATGGCATTTTGTTCAGGAAATTCTGCTGTAGAGAATTCCAGAAGCTCTCTTAGAATTTGAGAGAATTAGCAAGGCCAAGGTGAGGCTGAGGTTCACCCCGTGAATGCAACATTCAGCTGCTCCTGCAGTAATGTGTTGATGCACTATGCAAAGAGATGTCTTGCTTGATTTTAATGAATGTATTCCTCGGGATCCTTTGAACGTTCTGTTACTGTTTTTTGACACATGGTGCCTCAGAGGAAGCCCCCTGCTACCTCTTTCTTCTTGGTTTACCGAGGTCAATGTAAACATGTGCTAAAGTAGCAAGGAATGAAATTATAAATACGCCCAAAGAGTACAAATGCATTTGTAACACTTTGTTCTTTGGGGCTTTTCCCATGGAATAAGACTCACACATAACAACAAATCAAATCATCGAAAGCAAAGCGTGGGACTAGGCAAAACCTCAAATGCAAATTTTTTTCTATTGATATCCCTATATATAACAAGCTTTTTCGAATCGATGAGCAATGTTATTTCTTGTGCCAGTTTCTAAGCAGGGCCCTACGACTAATTCAGACTCTAGGTTTAACTATGAAACCCATCGGTATTCTACTCTCCCTCCCCCTCTGTGTCCCTCCTCCCACCACAAATCTTCAACCCCTCATGAGTTTGCTCAGAAACCTCACCCGGAAGGTCAGGGCTTCAGCACCAGCTGTCAGAGTCCCTTCAGGATTTGTGTGTGGAGCTCAGTGCCTTCCCCAGACCACACAGACATCCCCACCTCCCCTTGCCCTGGGCAAGGATCAAAGATTTTTCACACTTAATTGCATCAGGCAGAGGATAAAGTCAAATTCACAGGGACCAAGCAACCAATTTCAAGGGAGCAAGGAGGCTGTTCTGTGAGGCAAAGGGCCCAGCGAATAGGGCTCAGAGACTGAGTGACCTGGCGATTTGGTGAGAACACAGAGTCTGTCTACTAAGGAGCTTAAGCACTGGGTAGGGATTAATCCTGCCAACAGCCTTGGGAGGTAGGTAAATCTGTATTAATTAAAACTGTAAAATGTTCCCTACCTGCCTTGTTCCAGTTTTGAGAAGAAAATACTCTCAGAAAAACAGGGGACGAGGAGGGCACATTGTGGCTGTGGTCATTATCTTGTCACCTAGAGCTGGAGAAAGAGACGGTGAGTGGTCAGTGCTGAACAACCTCCATTTATGTCTGTTGTCCCTGTTGCTTAGGCCCGGGGCTGACGAGGAAAGAAAGTGGTGGGTCCTGACATTGGGTGTTTCGCACAGAGCCTTCTGAAGCCTTCACATCTGTGAACTAGTCTCATGCAGTGGGCTCTATTCTCAGACTCCTTACAGAGGGAGAAAACTGAGGCCCAGAGAGGTTAAGTAACAAGGTCAGATCACTATCTCAGCGGCTGGTAGCAGCTGTTCCTGGGTGGTACAGTTTATAAGATAAGGGCAAGAAAGGAAAACAATCCAGATTCCCTCAGGAAAACAATCCAGATTCCCTCAGAAATCTTCTTTTGAATTATATGGCATCACAGAGGCTTATGTGTCCTTTATGAGGACTGCTCCTTCCTGCTATTGAGTATTGTAAAACTGATCTCTCTCTGTCTCTCTGTCTCTGTCTCTGTCTCTGTCTCTGTCTCTCTCTCTCTCTCTCTCTCTCTGTATGTGTATGTATGTATGTATGCATATGATACACTTGGAAGCCAGGGGAAATCTCTACTGTTGTTCCTTAGGTCCAGTTCTCCTTGTTTCTTGAAACTAGGTCTTTCACTGTCTTGGAACTTGCTAAGTGAGCCAGGTTGGCTGCCAGGGAGCCCCTGGATCTGCCCATCTCTGCCTCCCTAGCACTGGGATTCCAAGACTTTGCCATTATGTGTAGCTCAGTGGCTTCTTTTTATTTTCTTGGGTTCTGGGATGGAACTCAGGTCCTGTGGTTTGCATAGCAAGCACCTTATCCTCTGAACTATCAGTCACAGGGTTCTTTTCCCCACTTGCATATTGCTAGCCTTGCCTGCCTCTTCCAATCCTTCCCCAAGAAAACATTCCCAGATTCTGTAAAGAGCTAGGCCTCCCATGACTTCCTTGGGTGCTCTCCTCTCCCAGACCTTACTGCACCGTATAGTCTTTCCAGGTCCTCAGCATACTGGTCCATAGCCCCAAAATTGAGAGCTTAGCAGATAGGTGCTGCCTGGTATTCAGAACATGAATGAGAGGTAGGGGTACCCAGCGATGGTTAAGTCCCTGACTTCCTCAGCTGAGACACTCCAGGCTGCATGACTCTGCATTTCCCTCCTGCCTCTTACCACATGCTCCTAGCTGACCAATAAGCAGTGGTGATCCTTCTCCTTCATGCTTTGCTCTCTCTCTCTCTGTGCACATGCTGTGGTGGGTGTGGGTTGGAGGAAGGGACTACATTACTTCTATAGCTTAAACCACCTCCCACCTATTGCTTGTTCTTCAGTTGGTTGATGAAGAAATCCCTTTGGCCCGTTATTAGAAACTTGGGAGGCACCTCCACTTCAAAGCCCTCCCTGGTCATCTTAACACTCTCAGAATAGTCTTTTCCCTCTTCTGACAGTCAATTGCCCATCCTTCCCAAGGCTGACTAATTTCTTTTTCTTCCTTTCTCCCCGGGTCTGACAAACCGAGCCAGTGAAGTAAATCTGGTCCAAGGTCTATCTTAGTAAATGACATTTGATTAGAACACAGTCACAGCATTTGTTAATGTATTTATTTGTCTACAACTTCAGAGTTGAGTTCTCAAAGAAATCTTTAAGCTTGCATAGCCTGAAAGTTGTGACTTCTGGCCATTTACTGAAAAAGTATACAGAGCTTTGTTCTAATTTCTTCTGCACTCTATCAGTGACTGTCCTGGACTATCCCTCTTGTTCATCTAAAAACAAAGCAGAAATGTGTTAGCCCAACATTTAGCCCTTTACTGTCTAGTCCCTGGTGGTGGTCTTCTTCAGTTCCCTACTGTACCCATTTCTGTACCCACCACGTTTCAGGACTACCTCGCAGCTCAGAACCTGACTGACTCTTAATTCCTTACCTCTCTGTTGTACCTCAAGTCCTGCCTCAGCCTAAAGCCTCCTTGACTGTGATCTGCACATACACATCCACGTGATATGATGTTGCAAGTGCAGGTTTTCCTTGAGTTCCATCTCAAAAACTCATCATAGGCTGAAAAAATCACAAATCAAAAATCACAAATGAGTAGTATCAGTTTGTCAAACACCATAGATTTGCCCCATAGCCTGTTGCCACCTGGGAACCACCAGCCTTATGGGACAATAACATTCTGCCTCTCCAGTCCAATGATAAAGTTCCTACTGAATGTCTTATTTTCCCACCATCCTAAGGTAGAAAAGTTGGAGGTTGAACCATAATAATATGGAGGCCTTGTACATCATGATCCCAGAGTCTCAGACTATCCTGGTGTGGGGTTTTCAGAAGCTTCTTTTAGACACTTCCTCTGATTTTCTACTGGGAGAAGAAGGCCCTACAAGGTTTTCTTACTTCCTTCCATATAGTCTCTGAGAAGCATACAGATGTTTTAATGACATTTTATAAATCTTTACTCCCCTCTCCCAGAGCATAACTTTTAGGATCAAGCCAAAACTTCCCAGGTGCCTGGGTCTGTGACTTAGACTTTGCCTGATCTCATGGCCTCCATCTGCCTACTGAATTCTGCTTTCTTCAGGACATCTACCTTCTGTTCTCTCCTAAACATGTCAAGCTTGTTTCGGTCTTGGGACATTGGCATTTGCAAGAAATGTGTTTTAAAAGTGCTTCTAGGGCTAGAGAGATAAATCAATAGGTAAAGTGCTTGCTTTGCAAACATGAAGACCCAAGTTTGAGCCCTAGAACCCATGTTTTAACAAAGCTGGCATGGTTATAGGTATTAGTAATCCCAGAGTTGGGGAGATAGAGACAAGTGGGTCACTTGGAACTCGATGGCCTGCCAGCCTGACCTACATAATGAGCTCCAGGTCAGTGAGAATCCCTGTTTCAACAAAACAAAACAAAAGAAAACACAAACAAAAAGATGGAGCATGCTTGAGGAAGGTCAGCTGAGGTTGGCTTCTGGCCTCTGTACCCACAGGCACATATATGTACACCTATGCACATGACCATGAGCACATATACATACCCACACAAAGAAATGTGGAGTGTGACAGGATGTATATGTCTCAGAATGAGGCATTCAGAATGCTCCTATAGAAAATGACTGAATTCAGCTAGCAACTTTGTGTGGCCATGCTGGGCTTAGACTGGGAGGAAAGGAACCCTGTGGTGAACCAGACATGCTTCAGTGACTGTAGCATAACAGGTGTCTCCTGCCTCCAGTCCAGCAGCCTTGAATACCTGCACAAGTCCTGGGCACAGCCCCCCGTCGCACACAGCAAGGCCTGTTTCCCTGACTGGGGCCATCAGGGGTCCACCAGTAAGTGATATCTTGAAAAGGCTTTCTACTTCCGGAAGAATGGGGCCTTTGCCCACATTAAGAGTGGAAGCAGCACCTGGCGAGGGGGCCGCAAAGACACCTTCTATTCCAGGCTATTCTAATGGAACAAACATTTTTCTACCAATTTGCAGATACCTCCTGGGCTCCCGCTCTTAACACAGTCAGCTCTGCTCCAGTGGGCTCCTGAGTGAGATCTGCTCAAAGGCGCCCCTGCGGCTCATTGTTCCAGGTTTTGGCTTTGGAACAAAAAGTGTTTTGTGTGTTTGCTGCAATGTGTGCCAGTCTCTCTCTCCTTCTCTTTCTCTCTCTCTCTTTCTTTCACACACACACACACACACACACACACGCACACACACACACACACACACACACACACCATGAGCTCTTAGAAAACTTAGACAGAAATCTCTCAGCCAAATGGTCAGGAAAGGAAATGAGTTTTGTCTGAAATTCTGTAGGGAAGATAGCAATTGATTCCCCGAACTGAATTTGAATTTTTAAGGTCTGTTTTCCAATTATGGCAAAATCCACACTTCTTCAAATGAATTCCATAAGAAATGCCTGTCTTTTGCATAACTACTCGCTGTGATTGAGTGGTAGCAAACTCCAGGCAGTGTGAGCTTGAGTTGATCAGTGGGACTGAAGGAAGACGATCATCACTCCTAATTCTTTAGAGATCTGGTCTTCCCTCACTCCACCACAGTGTGTGTGATGGATTGACTCGAAGAGCCTGACTGGACATTGATGAGTAGGTTGGATTCTTCCCAAGGGGTGTTGGGAAAGCCCTCTCCCTCAGCATTTCTGATTTCATGCCCTCTTAGGCAGTGGGCAGGGTTCCCAGGGAGACATTGAATGATACTGGCATCTCCCCCAGGGCTGCAGGAACATGAGGGGGCTTCATAATGTTTCCTAGCACCCACCTTCCCAGCCGCTGCCAGTGTCCTCCTCATTCGTCCCGTCATCCTTGCCTGCAGTGTTCCCCCATGTCCAGTGACCACAGTCTCTGCAGCTTGATCCCTGTCCCTTCCCTCCTGCGCTCGGGGTCATATCTGGCTGGGGCGTGGCAGCTGCCTTCTTGGCAGCGCCTCCCTCTGCCTCTGGCACCGCAGCCTCGCTTCCATCCTGACCACTGCTCCCAGAATGACCCGTGGAAAATAGAGACAAGCAGAGAAAGGTCTGGGCCAAATCTAGCCCACCACCTGTTTGTGCTCAGCCCACAAGCTAAGAATGTTTTGTATATTTTTAAGCAGTTAGAAAAAAATTAAACATAGAAGGATATTTTGTGTCATGTGTTAATTATATGTGACTCAGATGTCGGTGTCTGTAGATAAGGTTGACTGGAAAACAGCCAAGTTCTTTTGTTTACACACAGCCTGTGGCGGCTTCCACACCACTGCTAGAGGTGTGTGGTTACACAGACACTGAATGGCCCTCAGAATCTAAAATGTTGCCATGTTGCTGTTTGTGGAAAGGACTTGGCAAACCCTTGATCTGCACAGCAAATTGGGCCAAGCCATTCCTCTACTTGAGACCCTTCAGGGGCACTGCAGAGGGCCTCAGGGACGGTCAGCTGTACATGGTTGAGCAGGATCTCGGAGAGTGGGCCCCTGCCCGTCCCCACCAGCGTGCCGCCTTGTTTCCCTCCTGGCTGGGCCGCACTGTAGAGGAAAGTGAGGTTAAGTGCAAGGAAGAGAAAGAAGAAAACAAGCAGGAAGAGAAGAAGAAAAAGGGGAAGAATGAGGAAGACAAGAAAGAGGAAAAACTATAAAGGAGGAGGAGGAAGAAAAAAGGAAAAGAAGGAGAAGAAAAAAGGAATGAAGAGGACAACAGCCAGAAGAGCGGAGCTCCTTGGTGAAGTGAGCCATGCACCTAAAATCCCACTACAAAACCAGACAGCGCAGAACCAAATTACGACCAACATCAGTGTGAATCACAGTTTTTGCACTTAGCTTTTGACATTGCCATCCTCCCCCTTCGATGCTTTTCCTTCCCACTTAAGCCGGTCATCTCCCACTCTCAGCCCAAGAGTCACCTCGGGCAACCTTAGTTGGAGGGTTGTGGTAGGTGACCCCCCGGGGGCTGTGTCTGTCATACCTTTGGTCCCATGGGCTGGTTTTCTTGAGGAGACTCTTGCTTTCTTGAAGTGTTTTCTCATCCTCTTTGGAGTTGAGTGTGTTGAAAAAGTGAATGAGGGCTGAGGAGATAGCTCAGCTGGGCAAAAGCACTTGCTGTGAAAGGAAGAGGACCTGAATTCAAATCTCCAGCACCAACATAAAAAGCCTGCATAGCTCTGTGCGCCTGTAAACTTGGGACTGAAGGACTGAGACAGACAGATCCAGGGAACTGACTGGCCAGCCAACCTAGCCTAAGCAGCAGGCTTCAGCTTTGGTGAGCGACCCCACCTAAAACCAGTAAGGAGGAAAGTGATGGAGCTTCGAAGACACTGAAGTCCTTCAGCTTCCACATATACGTTCATAGTTATGGTTGTCTGCACAGACTGTGCTCATTAAACACACATGTGACACTTATATAGCCACGAAGTAACACAGCATTTTCTTGCACTCTGTTTCTTTAAATATTGTTTGGTGTTTTGTCTCTTTAGAGTCAGCCTATCTTGCTCTCACATTGCTAGGAGGAAAGGCAGGCAAGAAGGATTATCTCGTTTGCCATGAGAAAACGGAGGCAGTAGGACATGGCAGGGTGAGGTCAGGAGTGAAGGAGCCGGAAAATCATCCTGTGATTCCATAGAACCACATGACGTATTCAGGTCAATTTCATCACCATATTGTGTCAAGCCCTGGACTTGAACCTGAGGGTCCAAAAATGAGCATGTCCCAGTATGACTCCACGAGCTATGGTGTAACTTGTGAGAACAGTACACTGGGTTCTGAGAAGAGAGAGGACAGAGACACCAAGAGTTAGAGAGAGAGAGGGATTGAGAGAGAGAGATTTTGAGTCTCAGCAAGTTGGATGTTTCTTCTCAGTCTATGGAAGTCTAGAATCCGATGCCCCCATGGTGGCAAAGGTCACTAACCACCCACCTCTTGAGAGGACCAAGGCAGCAAAGCTGTCCACTCTGGAAGGCATGACTGCCTGAGACTCATTCAGGAAGAGCCAGGGCAAGGAGGTGATTGTACTGGAAATTAGCGATTTTGGAGAAAGAAGAGTATTATTGTTCATTGTGCATTGTAGGCAATTTGGATAATAGAAAATACATGTGTTTATAACCATCTTTCTCACTGTCTCTGCATGGTCTAGTCTTGTGGCTGGACTCTTTGGAGAGTACTTGCTCAATAGGCTGTGGACCCCAGGCACATGGGTAGGGAAGGTAACCTAAGAGCAGGCTTAATGCAGGCCTGCCGTTCTGTGCTCTGTAGTTTCCTCTAGGCACACTGTGTCAATGTTACTCGTTCCCATAAAATAATTCTATCATTGTATGTGTTTCACAGAAGGGGAAACCGAGGCAAGGAGAAGTAGCCTAAGTATGATCGCAGATTAAGAAAGTGGTGCACTGAACAGAATGACCTTCTGCCATCTCAGGGTGCCCACATATTAGGTACACAGTCACTGGGGAACAAAGAATAAAAAAAAAATAATGATGGAAGATTCTTTTCTATTTTTTTGCTATTGAAATATTCTTGCATGTGTTTATGTGTATACAGTGTTGGGAAGGGAAACAGTATTAGTCCAAGGGTATATGTCATGTTCTTTGTCTTTTCAAAGAAAGCCAATAGAATTATTGTGTGTGTGCACACTTATCTAGGCACAAATGTAGAACAATAAATGATTTTTAAAGTTCTGTTTCAGCATATTCAGCGTATTCTGTTTCAGCTTTACTAAAAGATAATCTAATTCCTGGTCATGGTGGCACATGCCTTTGATCCTAGCACTCTGGAGGCAGGGTAGGCAGATTGAGGTCAGCCCAGTGCACATAGCATGTTACAGGCAAGCTGGGCTACAGGGAAACCCTGTCTCAAAATGATGAGAGAGAGAGAGAGAGAGAGGCAGAGGGAGAGAGAGAGAGAGAATGAAAATATGAAGCTACTTAAAGGTGAAGCAAAGTGTTTATAGGTAAACATTGAGCTAGCTCTGGTCCTTCTGGATGGTTTTGCCTTCTACTTCAGGCAAAACAATATGCTTTGCTTTCTGGACCCTGGGCTGAGGTTGAGAACAAGCTTAACTCAAAGGAATCCTCACTCAGTCTCCCGACTAGGCTGGCTGTATTCATGACACCAGATTAAAAATTTTTATTTGTATCTCAGGCAAAACAGAAAAAAATATTTTCATCCAAACCTGAGAAAGAATGTTACATTGCTGTAAAACAAACGCTCCCCTCAGATAAGGCACTGGGAGGCGAGGTATATGTGAATTAGAAAAAAGTTAATAATGACTTTTATAAAATGAAATAGATATTGGGCTAGGGAGATGTCTCAACTTGGAAAGTACTTTCCTGGCAAGCATGAGGACCTGGATCCCCAGCACCCACCCACATAAACAAGCCAGGATTGGTGGGTACGTGCTTTAATTTTAGTGCCAGGAAAGCTGAGACAGGATCTCTGGGGCTCACTGGCCAGCCCAATATGTGAGTTCGAGGTCAGTGAGCAGCCCCATCCATGCTTTGTTCACTCACAATACCCAGATGTCCACCAACAGATGAATGGAAAACCAAGGTAGACAGTATTGAAGAATGAAAACTGAGATTGACTTATGGCTTCCACACACGTGCATGTGACTCCTACCCCTACCCAAGGAGCACACATATCCATGCAAACATATATACACACAAAAGAAAAATGAAAATAAAATTAAACATCTACTAATTTACAAATCCCCATAGGTGACTATCTGACTTCATATCAATGGACTAGACAGGAAATTTCAGAGGTGCTTGGGCTTCTTCATATGATGCTGGCATTGTGCCGTGAGGAGGCAGGCAAAGTCTAATATAGCAGTGAGTCAAAACACTGCTTTCCTCTTGTTTGCTGGTAATGCATGGATCTGCTGGGCAGTGGAGACTCAACAAGACAATTAGAAAGCAGAGATAGTGTGCAGGCCTGAAGCCCTAGCTCACTTCAGGGGTTGTGTAAATTAATAAATAGCGGCACACATTAGCAACTTTATTTTGCCCAGTGCTGACTTTGAACTTCTGTCTTCTGGTTGGATCAATAGTCTCTAAACCCCAGAGCTTGTTATGCACAACAACCAGACATTATTGAAATCAGCATAGAAGCTTCTCAAAAATTTGAAATAAAGTTACCCTGTGACCAGCTCTACTCACTCCTGAGCATATGCCTAAAGGACTCAGCATCCTACCATAGAGATACTTGTACATTCATGCTTTCTTCACTCACAATACCCAGATGTCTATCAACAGATGAATGGAAAATAAATACATGTGTACACAGTGGAATTCTAGGCAGCTATAAAGAAAAATGGAATTATGAAATTTGCATGAAACTAGATGGATCTGGAAATTATTACATTGTACAAGGTAGCTTAGACTCAGGAAGACAAATACCATATGGTCTCTCTCATATACAAATCCTGAATTTAATGTTTATTTATAAATGTGTGTTTGGATATAAGCATAGGTCAAAAAGGGAAGATGGGTGACATGAACACGGAGAGGGGATAGGAGGAGGAGGGGATGGGGAGCAGGAGATGGTGGAGGATCAACAAAAACAAAGCACGCTTGAAAATACCACAGCGAACCTTAATACTCTGTATGATGATTGAAAACTAAGAAAGAAAGGAAAGACAATGAAGGAGGATGGAAGGAAGAAAAACAGAAAAAGAAGGAAGAAGAAAAGAGAGAAGGAATGAAGGGAGAGAGGAAAGGAAGGATGGATGGAGGGTGAAAGAGATTTATACATAAAACCATCTACAGCTTTATCAACAAAGAACTGCTGGTAACTAACTCTGGGGCATAAATCCATGTGGATAGTTTGCACCAATATGGAAACTGTAGAATTCATCAACAAGTAATAAATCCCTGGACTAAGGGGTGGGGACTGAACTCAGGCTTGTGCTGCAAACCCTTTTACCCACTGAACCATCTTGCCAGCCCAGCATGTGTTACTTTCATGATAAAAATTAAGAAAGAGTCTAAAGATCTGGGGGCTCAAGTCTCCTGAGCCCCATTCTGTGACATTGAATTGTTTGAACTTCAATCCCTTGATTTCAAGAAGGAAAACAGTCTCTGGAAATTCTAAAGTGGAATTCAGGTGTTTGGACCCTTCTTTCATTTTTCTTTTTTAATGTGGCTCAAGAGAAATCCATTTGAATGTGGCTGAGCCAAGTACCCAAGATAACTATTATCACTAAAATTTTCTCCAAGCTGTTGACAGAGGACCAGGACTTTTAGAAGATCCGTCCCTTATGTTTCTGACAACCTCCTAGACCTGGAAGTCCTCTCTCACTCCTAGACCCGACCCTGACATCCTCTAACACAGCCTAGATCCTGAAGTTCTCTCCCACTCCATCCTGGAAACACATGGGGATGTTTCCAGTGCAGAGAGATGCCTAAAATCCACTTGGAAAAGGCTCAAGACAGCAGGAGCTCTTCTGGCAGCAGATTGAGGCAGCTGTTTTCTGAGGCATGTGACTTCACTTCTCAAGCCTTAGTCTGCAGGCACACTGCTTTATCAAGAATGGAGGCCCTGCCATCCAAGTGCTTCATGAGGCCCCAGTGTGTATTCAGGCTCTTAGTTTAATGTTGATCACTGGTGTATCTAAATCAGTAATTCATGGTCACCTGATAGACAGTTATTCTCTGTCTTCAAGGGCAGAAGGAAGTTACTGTCCAGTGGTTCTTAGGTTTCTGTTAGTTTCTGTCTGGACTTCAGCATAGGAGTGATAGTTTAGATATACAAACAAACACACACATCCCATTAATGTCTACACCCCAATACATGCCACTTACATTCAATATATAGAGCACAGAGTATTCACACACATATAACATATTATACACATACACACACCACAATACATGCCACTCACACACAATATATGTAGTACACAGTATTCACACACATACCTATTACATACACATACCACAATATATGCCACACACACACTATATACATATATATATATGTATATATATATATGGAGAGAGAGAAAGTGCAGTGTTCACACGCACATAATACACCATACAAATACCCTACAATACATGTCATTCATATACAATATATAACATGTAGTATTCACACACATATATAATACATACTTCTCACACATACAACAGTATTCACATATACACCACACACATTATCCAACATATACACCTAATACATATACCCAGCACATGCTGCTCACACATGCTCACAGCATACAATGCACAGTACTCACACACACAGAGTCACAAAATCCACCACACTGTCTCACACACTTCTTTCACTAGTACATATATGCACTTTGTGAAATTTTGTTCAAATGAGATGACATCAGGAAAGCTGTCAATCTCAAGAGAGTTTTCTGCTTCAGAGGGTTTAGCAAAAGAAGCAATCTGTCAGCATAGACTCAAGGGATATGATGGTTTTAAAGGTATGTCACAATTCTTCAGCTGGGAATCCATCTGTTGCTTCTCCTTGGGGTTATTTCCTGTTTTCTGCCGAATTCTGTGGTTTACCATACTTGTTGGAGTCTCTTTTCCAAGATTCCCTCCCACAGCCAAACTCACCACTGTGTAATGGAAGTCTCACAATGGAGATGTAAGCTGACAGACTTGTGAGGCTGTTGCAGCCAGGCAGACACAGCTTGGGAGCAGATTCTAAAATTTAGGGAGGTGAGGTGGGAGTTGAGTGGGAACTCTTAACAGAAAATGAGGGCAAAAATGGTAATTCCATTATGAATATTAATATCTTGTATGTGTGTGCATGAAGTGTGCATGTAAGGTGTGTATGTCACGGTATGCACGTAGAAGTCAGAGGACAACTTTGTGGAGTCAGTTCTCTCCTTCCATTTGATTTACATGGGTTCTGAGCATTTAACTTGGTTGATCAGGCTTAAGTGACAAATATCTTTACCCTCCGAGTCATCTTTCTCTACCCCCACCCTTTAAAAAAATTATTTAGCTAGATGTGGTTGCACGTGCCATTAATCCCAGCACTTGGGAGGCAGAGGCAGATCTCTGTGTGTTTGTGGCCAGTCTGATCTACATAGTGAGTTCTAGGCCAGCCAATGCTACATAGTGAGACACTGTCTCAAAAAATGTTTATTATTTATTTATTTATTTGTAGTATTGGTGTGTGTGTGTTCACGTTCATGCACACCCACAAACAGACATATGCCACAGCACATGTGTGGAGGTTGGAAGGCAATTTTCAGGAGTTGGTCCTCTCCTTCCACTGTGTGGATTCTGGGGTTTGTATCAGGTTGTCAGGCTTGTTTAGCAAGTTCTTTTACCCACTAAGCCATTTTCCAGGCCAGGAAAAGGGATTCTAAAGTGTGTCTCCTACAAAGAAAAGACTTGGACCCAGGCCTTTAGACGTCCTCTGCTACCTATAGTCTCCTTGCTGAGCCAAATTCAGAGCAGAGAACCTGGACCACAGGCCTTTTCTGGGAAAGAGCATAAGCTGTAAACTTCCTGGACATTGATGCGTCTCTCTGCCTTCCAGCATCTTCTTTTTTCTCTGAGGCTGGGAATGCCTAACACTCATAAACAGTCAATAAATATTTATTGAGTGAAGACATGGGAGGCTTCCTGGTGCAATACTCCAGACATCTCAGGATAACTCCTTCCATCCATATAAAGGGGCTGTGGCCATCTGATGGGCATGACAAGATTGCAAAGTTCTTGAACATGACCTCATTGTCTGAATATCCTTTCTTCTTTATTTATGTGCACTTCCTTGGTGACCTCACCAGACTCCTGACTTTAAATACTACTGGTGTACAGACACCTCTCCCCTCTCTGTCTCCATCCTGGACTGTGGCCATTGGCCCACTGGGCATTTCTGATTAGATGCTTAGTAGTCATCTCAACTTTAACATGTCCTGAATAGGTGCCTGCTTTCTCCATGGAACGTGTCTCTCCCACACTCCTGGCCTGCTCCTCAGAAAAGGCAGCTCCTCTCAGTTCTTCACCCTATCATGGTAGCTTCTTGCCATTGTCCCCCAACACCACACAGAGCTTTTACTCCAGGGTCCCTGTACTTAGAGCATCGGTACCTACACATTGTCACGGTTTACTCCCACTGTTCTCCTAATGTTTTGGAGAAGCATTGTTGATCCAACATAATCTCCATCCCTACCGCTCCTGCCCTTTCTCCAGAACCCTTAGCTTTCCCTTCAGGATGGCATGTGTTTGTGTTTATCGCCTAATTCCTGTCTCTAAGCTCCACAGAAGGGGGAGTTTCAGGGCTTTGTTTCTATGTCTGATTTTCATTAGACCCTCATTAAGCTTTTGATGAATAGAGAAAGGGAGGGAGGGAGGAAGGAGGAAAAGAAAGAAGAGAAAGAGAAAAGGAGGAAGGGAGAGAGGGAGGAAAGGATGGAAGAAAGGAAAGAAGAGAAGGAAGGAAAGTGAGGGGCTCAGGGGTCTTGTTAGGCTGGGACTGAGGAGTCTCAGTCTGTGCGGCTCTTCATCAGAAGTGAAGAGTTTTGTTTGTTTATTTGTTTTCATTTTAAGACAGGGTGCCCCATAGCTCTAGCTGGCCTGGAATTCACTATGTAGACCAGGCTGGCCTCAGTCTTGTGGAGATCTACCTGCCTCTGCCTCCTAAATGCTGGGATTAAGGGTGTGCACCACCATACCCAGCATAAAAGTGCAGTGCAGCTCCAAAACTATTTTTTGATTATTTTTCTTACATTTCACTGATATGACAAATAAGGAAAACATTTTTTTCTGTGTGACTCAGTTCACTCATTTGTGCATGTCTAGCACACATACATGCACATATACATGGTATCTACTATTTTTGTTTCTTTTACTTATTTTTTCTATTCTAATATTTTATTAATAAAATGATGGACTGGACTCAATAGACTGTGAAGTGTTATAAACTATAATTTTAAAAGCACAATGTAGGGGATCTAGAAGGTCTTGACAGGATAAAGGTTAATATTCAAATGAAGAGGCTGGAGAGATGGTTCAGTGGTTAAGAGCACGTACTGCACTTGTAGAGGACGAGAGTTCAGCTCCCAGAACCCATGTCAGGTGGCTTACAACCACTTGTAACTGTAGCTCCAGGGTGTCTGACACCCTCTTCTGGCTTCCTAAGGCACCTGCACTCAAATGCATATAACCCCCATACAGATACATATATACATAATTAAAAAGATACAACCAAAAACTAATAAAATATAAATGACGTGATCAGTTATGAACTCCATCCTGAGAGTGGTTAAATGGGAATGCTTTCTTGGTAAAATGGGATTTGGTTAGAGTCAGGGAAGAAAAGGCAGTCTTCTAGCTTTGGAGCTGTGGAGAGAGAGAGGGGTGTGAGTTGGATGTTGGTGGTGATGTTTAAAAATTACTGTCACATCAGAAAAGATACTGAAAGGAAAGACACCCTCACCTCGAAGGACAGGAAGGTGGCTAGGGCCAAACTCCTTACGTTACCATCCATACCTCAGACTGAAGCAAGCTGGATTTCAAGGTGTGAAGTGTCTGTCTTACCTGAAGACCTTTCTCCTCTTTCTCGTCAGGTGGAAGCTGTGTGCCCAGAATGTAACCATACCTCTGTCATCACACTGATGTTTTTCCCAGTAATTATGAGATTATTTCTAGATTCTTGTATTCCATACCCTTCCAGACTGGGTATGCTGTCCTTAGGTCTCCTTAGAAATGCCCCAGGTTCTCAGTGGCCACGTGGTAATTATATGACACAGTGTTTATTTATTGTTCCGAATCACTTACAGCATTGCTATGAGACTGTGGTACCATTTGCTGTCCATTTTATAGATGTAAATTGTGACTCAGTGGCTTACCCACAGTCACCTGGCTCTTACAGTCAAAGGTGGAGCCACAGTGGCACCCCAGGCCGTCTGACTCCTGAGCCCCTGTTCTTACTCACCTCTTATTCCTGAAAAAAAAAAAAAAACGTGATGACTGCTATTGTAAAAATGGCGTCAGGCTGATGGCGTCAGGCTGGGGAGAGGAGAGACTTCCGGAGTGCTGGGGTGTCCTGCCCGATTAGGCAGGTCATGTACTTACCAGGAGTCCCTTTACCCAGCCTCCTCTCAGTTCAAATTTTGGTAGAAACTCAGTAAATCATGGCCAAAAGTGTAGTGGAGAGTTTTAGTGTCAACTTGACACATGTGGGTCGAGGGAGCCTCAGATGGGGAATTCCCTCCATTGCACTGGCCTATGGCCATGTCTGTGGGGTATTTCCTTGATTGTTGAGTGATGTAGGAGGATCCAGCCCACTGTGGTTGGTGCTATCCCTGGGCAGGTTGTTGTCAATTATGTAAGAAGGCAGACTGAGCATGGGCCAGGGGAACAAGCCAGTAAGCAGCGTTCCTCCATGGCCTGTGCCTCAGCTCCTGCCCCCTGCTTCCTCCCCTGGGTTCCTACCTTGGATTCCTTGGTAAACTGCGTGACCCAGGAGATGGAAGCCAAGTAAATCCTTTCCTGCCCAAGTTGGTATTGGTCAAAATATTTTGTCACAGCAATGGAGAAGCAAACTAGAATAAAAAGATTGACTGTTCAGTTCAAAAAGTATGAACCAGGGGCTTGGGAAATGGCTGAGTCACTAAAGTGATTGCTGTACAAGCATAGGAATCCGACTTTGAGTCTCCAGTTATCACACAATAAAAAGCTGAGCATAGTGGTGCACACTTGTAACCCAGCACTGGGGAGGTGGAGACAGGAGGATCCCCGTGGCTTCCTGGCAGGGTAGTCTAACCAAATTGGTGAACTTCATGTTCACTTGAGATGCCTCAGAAAATAAGCTGGAGAGTAATAGTGACCGATGCCTGATGTTGATCTCTGGCCTGTATACACATGCACAGATATGCCTATGCACGCGCATACACACACATACACACACATTCCTAGAAAAGCGAGATCTATAAAATGACTGGCTTATGTCTCATGGATTGTATGCATTCAGTAGTTGTAATTTTAGCATCATTTAGCGTCATAAAAAAACTTTGAGGACATCCAAGTAGAAGTGATATATGATATATGACAAAATGACATTTTATGAAGTTTACTGCGAAGCAGTAAGCACGGAGGAAGAAGGCCTGGCTTGCCTTCCACTCCACCAAGATGTGCCAGAGCTTTCAGAAGCGGGGTGTGGCAGACTGTGCAAATCATGGGTTTGATTCACACAAGCCTGAAAATGACCCCACCTTATTAATGTGATGATGAGTCTTTTATTACTCAGTTAATGTTCAAAAACTGTAAAGAGCCTGCCTTTTGCTAGGCACAGTTCATCACAGCACCTACCTCTCCTTGGTGACCACACTTAGCCCTTTGTTTATGCTGCCTATCTGGTCTTGTTCCATTTGTGTGTGTGTGTGTGTGTGTGTGTGTGTGTGTGTGTGTGTGTCCCTATCGTAAAATGGGATCCAGTGCTGACTGAGCAGACCCCTGACTTCTTTAGTTAGCATAGAAGCCATATATTCATGTGACTGCTTTGAAACTTAAACAAAGGTGAACTGGGGCTGGTGGGATAGCTCAGTACAGTGAGGCCTTGAGTCTGTTCCCCTGGAACTCACAAAGAAGTTGGTGCAGCCATGAATGCTTTGAATCCAGGACTGGGGAGGTAGAGACAGGAGGATCCCTGGGGCTCACTAGTCAGCCATTCCAGGTGAATCAGTGAGTCCCAGGTTCAGTGTGAGATTCTGTCTCAAAAAATAAGGTGGAGAGAGACTGAGGAAGATACTAGATTACTAGATGCAGAGAGAGAAAGAGAAACAGAGAGAGAGACAGAGAGACATAGAAAGAGAGAGAGAGAGAGAGAAAGAAAGAAAGAAAGAAAGAAAGAAAGAAAGAAAGAAAGAAAGAAAGAAAGAAAGAGAGAGAGACAGGACCAAGGAACACCAGCACCAAGTTCCAAGCTAGAAGGATGAACGAGTTACAGGAGAGAAATCCCAAGGTCAAGTACAAAGGGGTCCAGGAGCTGGCCAAGAATTGGAAGCAGGAGAAAAGAAAGTGGCTGAGGATTCAGGCAGGGCAGGGCTGGCTGGCCAGGCACAGGGAACCTGTGTCGGTGGGTTGCTGATGGTTCTGAGGCACCAGGGTTTAGGAACCTGGAAATACTTGGCCTGAGTTGACAATTAATGCCCAAGTATTTAATGGGCTCTACCTACTAAGGGTCTGAGACATTGTAACTGGATGTCCTTTACTTTGAAAGCTCCAGTTCTTAGCAAGTGCGCCTGTTATCCTTAATACCTGCATATGCTTAACCCCAGCTGCTCACAAGAGCCAGCAGCCCTTGCCATCACTTCTGTTCTAATCATGAGCACTGTGCCAAGATATTATGTATGCCAGAACATATACACTGGAAGCCATGGAAGAGCTAGGGGAATCTTTTTCTCTAGAGATATTTCAGAATGGACAGAAAATATAGACTTGGCAGTTCAACAGATGGTTTGAACTCTGGCTTTGGTACTTTCTACCTTTGTTACAGAGCAACTAATTAACCCCTGAGTCTCAGTTTCTTCTTTGTAATATAGGATAAGTAGTGAGCTCCAGATTCAATGAGAGAGAGATCTTGGTTCCCAAAAGTAAGATGGACATTGATAGAGGATGATTCCAGACACTGACCTTTGGCCTTCACATACACATACATAGGCACATGTTTCCCCCCGACATAAACCACACACACACACACGCACACGCACGCACGCACACACATACAATATTGGCCTTTATGTTAATAAATAGTTTATAATGGAAATTTTTAAAAATTAAATTTAAATTTTCATTTTTTATGTGCCTATTGCCTGTATTTGTGTAAGTGCACCCGTATCATGCAATACCACAGAGGCCAGAAGAAGGTATTGGATCCTCTGGAACTGAAGTTACAGATGGTTGTTAGCTGCCATGTGGGTGCTGAGAACTGAACCCAGGTCCTCTGCAAGAGCAGTCAGTCCTCTTAAGTGCTGAGTCATCTCTCCAGCCTCTATAATGGAAATTTTATGAAAATTATTATTAGATACCAATTTCCCCACATAAGGACATCCCCCAAACATCAATAGTTTCTGTCTTCTTCAGTGTATATGACTGACTGGACACATACATTAGATGTATTAGGAACATATATGGGATAAATCACAATTTAAAAATAATATGAAATCTTATACATGTATATGTAACATATTATATGTTTATAATATTTTACACCACGTTCTTTCTACTTGACTTTATTTTGTAGCTACTTTTTAATAACTTGTACTCAAGAAATCTATATCACAGAGCTTTCTTGTGGAATAACTGGTTTATTTTGCTTCCCTGCTTTATGTGAAATGCAAATTATTTGCTTATAATTTTTATAAAATGTTGTAGAGGACCTTCTTATGCATTAATTTTTTTACCACCTCTGAACTATTTCTTTTTGGTCAATTCCAAGCTGTATAATTATGTAGCCAAGTGATATGCCTGATTGCTTACTAGAAAGTTTTACCAGTTACAAGTCTTGTTAACACTGAAAGAAGATACCCATGTCCACCTGTGCCACAAAAACAGTGGGCAACATCACATTCTGTTCTTCAGGGTGATTCTGTCTAAGGAACTTTATTACTTGGCTGGAGACATCTTGAACTAAATCCAGTACTCTCATCCCCACTCCTTTACCTGGGTGAGCGATGCTGGGACAAAGTGGTTTGATATTTCAGGCACGTTATTACTGGGTTGATTGGATAAGAGACTCAAACACATTACTCAAGAAAACAAAGGACAGAGACTGGAAAGATGACACAGCAGTTAGGAGCACTGGCTGCTTTGCAGAGGACCTGGGTTCTCAGGACCCACATGGTAGCCAACAACTTTCCTTAACTCCAGTTCCAGGGGATCTGATGACCTCTTGTGCCCTCTGTGGCCATTGCATGCGCAGGTACATTTATGTGTAGTCAAAATTCTCGTACACATAAAAATAAATAAATAAATAATTAAATTAAAAAAGAAAGCAGAGGATGAACAGAGAGCTATCATTATGTCATTTTATTTGAAACCTAGATTTTTCTCTATCCATGAAATCAGGATATTTATGTCTATTCCTTGGAAGGACTTTGAGTGGAATTTTATGGAGGGGTGGACAAAATGATGTATCCGTAGAGCTGTACAGGCTAAGACAAATCACTGGTTAATTACTGCTATGCGTTGTGAACAGGGTATGAAAGTCGCGGAGGAACAGCTAAACAGCTGGCAGAAGCACCTCTTAGGAAGGAAAGCCAGCAACATGGACTGGGGAAGTAGGAATGAGCCCTATAGAATAGATTTCAGAATTCTCCAGGGCGGCCCCTTCCTCTCTCCCCCAGCTAGATCAAGCCTTAAATTCAGCAAGATCAGTAGTCATTCTCAAATGTAATGATGCCTAAGCTCTCCTGTTGGGGTAGGGGTTTGAGCTATTTCTGGGCTCACTCACAGAGTTTCCAATTCTGTTGATCTAAGGGTAGCCCTCAAATGAGCATTTCTAACAGTTTCTCAGTAATGCTGCTGCTGGAAATTTGACCATACTTTAAAGACCACCTGGTCTATAGCCTCTCCTTGCAGCAGTTTTACTAGCAAAACAATTAAGTTAGAGGTTCAGTCAGTAAGGTGCTTGCCTCTAAAGGATGAGGCCAGGGGCAGATCCTTGGAGCCTGACAGCCAGCTTGTCCTGGCCATTTGGTAAAGTTTCAGGCCAGTAAGAAACCCTGTCTTCAAACAAAAAGTAGAAGGTGCCTTGAGAATGACCCTCGAAGTTGTCCTCTGACTCCACATACATATGCACATACATAGCAACACACATAGGTGCACCCCAACCTGCAAACATGCATACTAACACAAATGAAACTTCCACCTGCTATAGATTTGTGGTTTTATCCGAGGGAGGCCATTCATATTTTCATATCAGCAGCATTACGCTTCATTGAAAGTACTCTTTTAATTATTTCTCCAAGGCATGATGTCATGTCTTTGGAAAATGCAAATACACTGACCTTCCCTCTCTTCTCCATCTATATCTTCACCTGGTGCACATGTGTTGTGGGGTGTGTGTTACACACACTTTCTCAATACAGAAGGAGCACTTCCTAGCCAATATTAGAAACAGCTCCTGTTTTTCAAAACAATTATCTGCAATGAAAAGAGAAAGCTTAACCCTGTTCTAGACAGAGGAGAGGATTTTTTCTTCTATTTCCATGGGCATATCTGTGATAATTCCAAGCTTGAGTGATCCATAAAATAGGAGACATTTCACAGTTGCAGAGGGGATCTCAGCCTAGACACAGAGTTGTAATCTCTAAGGTGGTCAGCCTGTGTGGTACAGCCCTGTTCCAGGGAAACGACTCCAACGCAAACACAGGGAATAGGCCAGAAATCAGGATTATTTAATCACCTGTAAGCCCATTCCTACCACTGCAGCTGCTGAGGGAAGCTGTCACAGTCGGCTTGCCAAGGACTCAGAGCCAGATGCATTTCCAAGCTGACATCTGGACCTCAGGACAGTCGATGAGATTCCACTCAGAGAACAGCAAGGCCTGAACTAACCAGAGATTAGGGGCAAAAGGGGTCACTCTATGTAAGAACAATCCCTCCAACAGGAAATGGATTGGGAAAGGAAAAGGTGCCGGCATCCAGTTAGATAACCATCTCTTAGCCAATGCCTTAGCAGCACGGAACATTTTGATGTTATTCACTGGGGACCCAAATGCAATGGAGACATTTCCTTCCTGAGTTTACTTTTCAAGCAGTCTTTCTTTAAAAAGTCATATTGAAGAGCTAGAAACAGATGACATCATTCAATACAGATTTATTTTAGTATTAATGGAGGGTTGATCTGCTATGAGCTCATGCCTTCAAAAACAGAAGTTTGAATAAGGGTGCGTGTTAGGGCTAAGGTAGATAATGTTAAGTTTTCGACTCAAGTCACATGAGGGGGATGGGTAAGAGAAAGGGGAAGAAGATTGAAGGAGGGAGAAACTGGTAGTTAGTTGAGTGTGTGTGTGTGTGTGTGTCTGTGTGTTTATGTGTGCATAGAATGTGGAGGTCAGAGTATGATATTAAAATGTCTTCCACAATCATTTTTCAACTTTTTTTGAGACAGAATCTCCCACTGAACCTGGACCTCAATGATTGACTAGTCCGGCTGGTCAGCAAACTCCAAGGAACCTCGCGTCTCCGCCTTCCCAGCATTAGGGGTGTAGGTGTATGCCACTGTGACTGACTTCTTGCCTGAGTTCTGGAAATCCAGCTCAGGTCCTCATGCTTGTGCTGTAAGCAGTCTACTGACTGAACCATTGTCCCAGCTCCAGTTGAGCTTTTAATTACCTGATTGCAAATTACTATTGTATTGATTTTCAAAAATTCTAGGGAGCCCTAGACTGAAGACTGATTACTACTGGGTGAGGGAGAGTATGCCTTACTTACAGTCTCTAGATAGGGTGAGTAGAACTCCAGTGGATGAATTTGCACTGAAGGACATCTGGGTATAAATGCTTAGCTGAATAGGACTTAACATGTAGAGTAAACTCATGAGGTCTGGTGGGGGCTAGGGGCAGAGATGGAGAAGGGGTCTAAATTTGATTAAGAACTGTTGTATGAAATGTACAAAAGCTCAATTTTTTTTTTTTAATTCTAGGGAGCAGGCACAGATGGGAGAGAGAGAGACTTTGTCTTGACAACACATTCTGCCTGGGTCTTATATTTGTATGTGTGTCTAAGGACGTGATCTTAGAAAGCAATGACCAATTATCTTTGATGATGTCATTGTTCAAAATGATGTGCCACGGGCATACCTAACCATTCACAAATATTCCTTGACGTAGGAGGGCTACTGTCCTGGGTGTTGTAAGGTGCCCAGAGGCCATCAAAGCTTTGTGGGGAACATGTGTAGTCTTTCTTAGGAACCAGCCATGCTGATTTGTTCTGAGGGAGTCACAGGCTCCCCTGAGCCCTCAGGAGACTACCACCTTTGGACACCAGTGATTTATGCAGTGCCTAACACCATTATACTGGCTAGATAGGAGCAGCTGTCCTCCAAAGTTATTAAAGTTGTTCATCTCTTCTTAACACCCCATTGTGCAGAAGGTTTCCATAGCAAAAAAGAAAATAGCTGTTTTCCCTTCCATGCCTCTAGTCTGGGGTTCAATCTCCACAGCGTCTGAATAATCCACAGAGCTCTGAGAAACAGAGGCACAAGCATTTACATTGTCTTTGACCAAAGACTTGGCATATGGATAATTTGCAATGTGGAATTTCTAAAATATTTATTTATCTGTGTCTTTTTCTGTTTTTCTCCTGCAGAGAGGCAGGAGGTAGAATCAGATTTTAAAATTCATCTCCAGGAGGCAACCATGACCAAGGTTCCCTCAGGAAGCTGGGAAGATGTCCTCCTGAGTTTCAGAGAATGAGGACATGGCTTGCACTATATGTTCTGGATTGATGTACCTACTGTGGACTCACTGGTCTGTTTCACTTCTCTGTAGCCCCACAGTGGGATAAAATGAAATCAATTTTGGCTCCATTTTATGTGTTGACATGTGTGGATATGAAAAATACTTACAGTGTTTTGTGTTTGTTTGTTTTGAGACAGGGTCTAGTGTAGCCCAGGTTGGTTTTGAACTCTCCATGTGGCAGAGAATGACCTTGAACTTCTTTTCTTCCTGCCTGTACCTCCAGAGTGTTGGGATGGTAGGAGTGTGCCACCATGCCTGATTTATGTGCTACTGGGAATGCAGAGCTTCATGCATGCTAGACAAGGCTCCTACCAACTGAGCTACATCCCTGATCTGGCCTTCTCTTTTCTAATTGTTTTAGTTGCTACTCTACATCAGCGTGTGTTCCTCCCAGATGGTCTAGTGGGTGGTCCTTGTACAGAATGTTCTATGCTCTCTAGATTTTAATTTCTCACTTTGATTCAGTGTCCTAGTTATCTAAGAAAGCAGACAAGACCAGTGACCCAGGATATTCCACACTTTCGTCTTTTATAGTGAAAATTCTCAGAATTTGAGATGACAGTACAGGCTGGGTTCTCTAGGCCAGTACTAAGAAGGAGCATGAGGCGTGTGCCTATTGATCTGATAAGGACATAGGATCTTGATTAAGGATGGACCCTGATGGAAAGAAGGGGAAGAACCTGGCACTGATATAGAGAGGGGCAAGCTGAGTTGTGCCAGCCCCACAAACCACTGGGGAATGCATTTGGCCCTCCAGAGTGAGTGACCTGAGTGTCTGTGTGTGTACATTTGCACATAACTTTCTGCTCCCACGCATACCATGGCAAGCATGTGGCAGTCAGAGGTCAGCCGCAGGTGTTAGTCCTCCCGGTCTGCCTTGCTTGAGACAGGGTCTTTTCCTTTATCTACTGTGCACTTCAGGCTTGCGGACTAGCACACTTGCAGAGATTCAATCCTGCCTCTACCTCACATCTCACCATAGGCACACTAGGATTATAGACTCACACTACCCTGTTGGCTTTACATGAGCTATAGGGATCCAAACTGTGGTTCTGGTGCCTTATACAGCCTTACTATGCCATGTCCCATTCCATAATCTGGAATTTCTGAACTGTTGTATTCCAACATGCATTGCTAACTAGATATGGCTACTTTGAGAGGAGTGGGCTTTGGGCAGTTGTCAGGACCTAGATAGTCAGGGGTGTTTTGCTCTCTGAGGATCTGGTGCACACATGTATCCTCCAAGGGAAAGTTCCGGATGAAAAGGTGGAGCCAGCCCAGAAGGATTCAGCACAGCATGGCTTTGCTTATGCTTTACAATCTGGTCAGTACGTTCTACAGAAAAGAATGGGACGAGCAAAGGAGAGTGGCCCCCAAGGTTATAGACAGTGTTAAAGAGGAAGGGCAGTAAGGCAGATGAAACCCAGGAATAGAGGGTTTGTGTTCCTGTAGAAGTGGGGAACTCTCAACAGGAAACCAGGAAAGTGATACAGAATCTTAATATAGGAGCAGTGGTAGAGGTGATTTGGGGTTTAGGGGATCTGTCAGGAACTTGGTTTCTGCTCCAGTGCTTTTTCTCTCTTCTCCTCCATTTCTTTTTGTTTTCTCCCTAATGTTTGGGAAAATTGCTACTAGAAATTGTGAAGTGCTGAGGGTGAACTTGATGTGCACAGACGGAGGTCTGTTGCTAGATGCCTGGCTTTCAGTATGAGCATCATGTCATCCTAGGGGGCGCAAGACAGCTCTGGGTCACAGCTGAAGCCATGACATAATGGGTGGGTAGGTGGGTTGGAAACCATGAGGTGTTCTTCCATCTAGTTAAGAGTGATAGGAATGGGTTGCAGAGATGGGTTGGCACTTAAGAGCATGTACTGCTGTTCCAAAGGATCCATGTTCAGTTCCCAGAACTTATGTCAGGCAGCTCATAACTGCCTGTAGCTCCCACATAAGGGACCCAACACCCTCTTCTGGCCTGTAGGGGCCATTGTGCACAAACCTACACATAGACACACTTGTATACACATAATTTTTAAAAAAGAGTGACAGGAAACAGACATGATTGAAGGTTCCTGAAGACTTCACAAGTATTTGAAAGCTCATAAATATAGGTCAAAAGGACACAGAATGTAAGGGCAATGAATGAAAAGAGAGAATTATCTTGGAACAACTTGCTAAGATCAGGGAAAGAATGGTAATATAGGGAACACATCAAGGCAGGAAACCAGAGCCAAATGTCTTGGTGCATCCAAACTCAGTGATACGGGAGCCAGGCTATGACCTGAGCAACGTCATCTGCCAGACCCCTCTCTACACAGATGACCTTGAAGGCCCTCTGTCTACCCAGACCGCACCTCATCCATCTAAAGCATTCCTTCCTTCCTTTCTCGGTCCCTTTCATTTCCTTCTCCCTCCTCTCTGTCTTCACTTTGCTTCCCCCTCTCCTGCCCCCTCTTCCTTTCCTTCTCTCTTCTCTTCCTTCTGCTTCCCCTTCTCTTCTGTTCTAGTTTCTTTTCTGTTGCTATTATCACTCTCACCAAAACCGACACAAGGTCAAAGTGCTTGAGGAACAATATCTGATGCTATTCTCTGATCTCTTCCCAAGCACTGTGCACAGGCACCCACACTCAGATTCACCTACCCACATGAATGTATGTATGCATGCACATGCACACACACACACATACACAGTTTAGAAAAAAATCAACATCTACTCTCATCAAAATAAAGTCACAGTGTGGGGGCATTGCTCTAAAGTGAGGAATAGTGGCTCAGGTTATATGGTCAAAACCAGAAAATTTAAAACAATTGGACAATGAAGCAGAGCTAAATGAACGTGATACAACTAACCTCTTGGATACCAGTGTCACCTAGATCATCAGTGAAACATAATTGTCAGCTGAACTTGAACTGCCATGTAGTCAGAAAGTCCAAAGTCACAGAGCTAGTGACTCATGCCACCTGGCATGTAGCGTGTTCTATATTGAAAGTAGAGAGAGCAGAATTTTCTCTTGTTGCTTCTCAGAGATGAGACAGTTTCTAGGAAACCCTTTCAGTCCTGGAATTGGACTGGATAAATCAACCTCTAGATTGAATTTCAAGAAGCAGGTAACCTCCCCAGCACCAAGCTCCCACATTAGCACCAAATTATATCCAGTTCCTAAGGATACTCTTTACTCGAGAAGGCGAGGGAAAGAGGGGATGGACTTTAAAAAGGGTTCTGGTTAACATTAACTACCAACTTGTTGCAGCCCAGAACCACCTGAAAAAGGAGTCTCAGTTGAGGAACTGACTTTATCAGTTTGAACTTTGGGTATGTCTGTGAGGGCTTGTCTTTACTGATAGTTGATGTGAGGGTGGGGCTTAACCCACTGTGGGTGGTACCATCTCCTGGAAAGGTGGCCCTGGGCTGCATATGAAAGCTACCTGAGCATGAGCCTAAAGGAGCCAGAGTGAGCCAGCAAGCAGAGTTCTCCCAAGCTCCTGTCTCCAGGTTCCTGCCTGAGTTTCTGCCCTGGCTTCCCTTGATAATGGACTGTGATCTGGAAATGTAAGCCAAATAAATTCTCTATGGCCTAGAACTTTACCATGTAGATGAGGTTAGCTGGCCTGTGTGTGTCCATGGATCTGAGTCTCTGCCTTCCATCTCCCAGTGCTGGGAATACAGGTGACATGAGGCTTTTTCCGTGGGTTCTGGACATTCTAACTCAGGTGCTCGTACTTGTAAGGCAAGGCCCTCTTGGAAGATGTATTTTTCATTGTCTTTGCCAATCACTGGACATTCATAGAATGTTCTGTGAGTTTTCATGCTGCCTGAATTCTAAAATATATAGAGTCCAGGTTCTCACTGCGGTATTTCTTGTATAAATGACTTGAGCAAATTGAATAATAAATTAAAAAGTAATGATTTCAAAGAAGAACGCTTTGCTGTGGCCCTCCCCCTCATGTGGCATTCATTACACTATAGTAGAGCATGTTCCTTGAACTCCCCATGTATTCTTCACCATTAAGTGATGACGCCGATAACATCTTGGTGAGCTGGCAGCTAAGATAGCCTGCATTTCACAAATGGCTTGGAAGAGGGTTCACTGCAGAAAGAAAGGAAAGAGAATCCAAGGTAAGGCAGAAGACCATGCCTTGGATGTGGGAAATCCTGTCTGGGAAGTCTCAGGCCCGCGTTGTCCTTTATCTTTGGTACATCAACCTCAGCACAGGAAATTTGTAATTTCTGATCTCTTTCTCCCATTTAAAAAAATATTCTAGGGCTGTGTTTGGGGACAAACTGTGAAGAGCTGTGTCTCTCTCCTTCTGTGTTGTAAGGTGTTTTCAAAAGGGGACTTTACGAATATACACCAGAAAAATAAAGTGGTTTTGAAGACTGAAGTATCAGACAATTGGAAAACACAACTTTATGTGTGTGTGTGTGTGTGTGTGTGTGTGTGTGCATGTCTGTCTGTCTGCCTGTGCCTTTCTGAGTATTGTCTGTGTCTGTTTCTCTGTGTATATATCTGTGTGTTTATGTTTTTGTATGTGTATCTGTGTATCTCTCTGGCTCTGTATGTGTGTCTCTGTGTGCATTTCTGTCTGTGAATAGGGAGTGTGTGCTTCTGTCTGTCTGTGTCTCTGTGTGCATGTCTGTGTGTGTCTGTGCATGTGCATGCACTCCTCTATAAAACAAAAAGAAGAAAAGAAAAGAAGAAAAAGCTCAGCTCTCCTCTACCCAGCCCTCAGCAGGCCCCTGACCTGCCTTCCCCCGCTCTACCCTGCACTTTTGTCTTTTTAACTTGAGAAGCTTTGTGGGCATGAAAGGGGAAAGCTAGTGGTTGACTGAGAGGCCCAGGACTGTGCTAGCCATTTGGGCAAATGCAGGCCCGGGAGGCTGACTTCTGAGTTCTCAGGGAAAGGAGGAGGGCCCTGTCTCCCTCCAGGGGCATCTTTGAGGAATTCCTCTTCTCCTTTCTGGCAGCTGTCACTGGCTATTGTGATCTGGAGGGGGCAGTTAGGAGATGCAGGAACTGACCATCAGTTCTATTCAGGGTCAGCTTCACTGAAGGTGCAAATCACACAATAGACCCCATCTCTCCCAGAGAAAGGTGGGCTGCTTCCCCATCCTCTTCCTTTTCTTAGTGTGATTTAGCTGATTTTCAATGACCTCTCAGTATCTGGTGAAAATCGAACTCAGGGTCTTTTTATTTGGACGATCACAGGCCACTATAGTAGTTGCTTTCTCATTTTCCACCCAGACAGAGGTCTGCTGACCTTCTCTGGGCTCTGGTTTTCTGTTCTTGGGTTAACAGACATGCAACTCACATCTCTTAGGTTAATGAATTGATATAAATCCTTGAAGTAGCACTGATGGAGTCTGCCTGGAGAACTGGCCATTGCTATGTGTAGGATTTGTACAAAATCAAGTCAAGGGAAGAGGACGCTCCCCCTCCGCTCCGCCCTCTCCCCACCCCTTCTCTCCCAGACCTTTTATTTGGGGCGAGCAAAGTAGTTAAAAATGTCAAACTCACAGTGTGCACTGTCAACAATACAATGAGAGGGCTGAAATAAAATCCTTCAAGTTCATGGTGATACTTTATACTTACATAGGGCCTTTCATCAAGAGCCTTCCAGTGCTTGAGCAACATTAACCCTCACTGCCCCAGCCTGGACTGCACCTGGAGCCTGAACCAGTGGAGAAGAGCAACAGACTGAAAGGCAATGGATTCTTTTTCTTGGAGAAAACTTCAGGTCCCAGGCAGATTCTGAAATGTTTTACTTCACATCTCTCCAGTTGTATCTGTCGTCTCTCCAAACATCCTCTGTGGTCCATTAGTAGTGCCAACCCGATAGACAGACCTCATGTGTTTTGAGGGAATCAACAAGTAAATCTTACTCTCCCAATAAGGAGAAAGAAAGCATCTAAAATCCTGACGTTTGATGTATCATTACACAAGTAATCTGAAAGTGACTGGAACTCTTTCCACTTACTTTAGGGTTTGGCCTTGTTTCAGTTTGATTTATAAAGACTATGTTAACATCTGCAGCCACTCAAACATGTGAATGTTTCTATCTGAGGATGCTTGGGGCCATTGCTCTGACATCTGTTTGGTCTTTTCTGAGATGTGTTTTGTGTGCCAACTTTTTGTCAGAGATGATCTGTGGTAGGAAATGGGTACCAGGAATTTAATTGATCATAGCATTCTTTCCTAGGGAACCTATATACAACTATATAGTTTTGTCTTACTAATGTCTAATTATAAACTAGAAAGTCATGTATTTGCCCCTGTTTATAGATAATGCTTCTCCAAATGTGGTCAGAGGATCATCTACATGGGCAAGATAGAGAGTCCCAAAGTTCCCAGAGACTGACTCTTTCTGAACCATGCCAATTTCCTCGGTGTTCCTAGGCTACTGTGCTGGATAGCTTTGGTGTCAACTTGACATACTTGGGTTGAGGGAGTCTCAATTGGGAAATTTCCTCTATTGGACTGGCCTGTGAACATGTCTGTGGAGCATTCTCTTGATTGTTGAGTGCTGTGGGAGGACCCAGCCGACTGTATGTGGGCACCCCTGGCCAGGTTGTTCTGTATTGTATAAGAAAGCAGGCTGAGCATGGGTCAGGGGAGCAAGCCAGTAAGCAGCATTCCTCCATGGCCTGTGCTTCAGCTCCTGCCTCCAGTTCCTACCTCCTGTCTTGAGTTCCTACCATGGGTTTTATGAGAGATGAACCATGTGACCCAGGAGATGTAAGTGAGAAGATGAACCATGTGACCCAGGAGATGTAAGTGAGAAGATGAACCATGTGACCCAGGAGATGTAAGTGAGATAAACTCTTTCCTCCCCAATTTGATATTGGTCAGAGTGTTTTGTCATAGCAATGGAGAGTTGGACTAGGACAGATACCATTTAGAAAATCTCCTCCACTTGCTGTTTCTGATCATGTTAACTTACAATCCAGACTGGCAGGCCACAGCTGTCTCTTAATCCTCGGTAGAACTGTTAGATCCTGGTGAATATATGCATATTGAGGCAGACCAAAGTTAGTTACTTAAAAGGAAGCTTGTGGGAATCATATTTAAATGCATACTGTGCATTTTTTTTTCTCCTTGTATCTTGCTCATCCCAGAAGGCATGGAGAGTTTAGTCTACCAGGTGCACTTGGAAAGTCCTGTGAGTCTGATTCACATGCTGTTTGTACTTGCCTTTGAGGCTGCAGCACATCTCCTTTAGGAAGAGCAAAAGCAGAGGCAGGATGGCCTCGTTCCAACAGGAACAGAGGTTATATTCATTTAGAGTCTAGTCTGAAGCTTTGTTCAATGTCCATAGGACTAGGACCTGGGTGTTAGTGAGGAGCACAGGCTTCTATTTCCAATACATCACCATTCATATCCGTATCCCAACTTTCTTTTCAGTATTTTTAACCAGGGGGATCTAGGCTCCTTGGGTCACTGAAGGATCTAGGCTCCTCAGTTAACTGAGACATCTAGGCTCCTTGGAACATTGAGGGATGTAGGCTCCTGGGGATATGGAGAGATCTAGGTTCTTAGAGACTCTGAAGGATCTAGGTTCGTGGATTGCCAAAGGATCTAGGCTCCTTGGGAAACAGGTTGCTAGGGAGATGGATTGGAGCAGTAGGCTGCTCAGGACACTGGAAGGTAGACAGACCTGAGTTGGAATGCTGAATCTATTGTCTATTGCTGGCTACTTGTGTAATCATATTCAGATTACATTTTAAATAAAGTACCTCAGGGGGCCTTAGCTCCCTTTGCTGTGATAAAAATAGTATATAACTTATTTAATTATTTTAAGGGTAAAATTGATACTGTCCTTGAAGAAATGAACACAGCAATGTGTAAGAAATGGCCACTATGAAGATACAAGTATAAACGGAGGTAGAAACTGACCCTGTGGAGCTGGTCTTTGTGGGTCCCTGGACCTACTAGGTCATCACCAGGAAGCATCATGTGGAACCATTGTTATTTTTCACACCACACTAAGAGTAACATTAGATTTTAGGAAATTTCCAGTTTAAAACTCAAAATACTTCAATGTAAAAAATACAGTGAAAGAATTTGATTGGAAATGAACAGGTGATTAGCACACCTGTCTGTCATCTTGGGTCTCATGTCATCTGCCAGGTAAGTGCAGGTCTGGAAGGCAAGAGGACATCTCCTGAGGAGGGCCAGGAATGCAGGAGCAGAGGGTGGTCTAAGCCCCTCAGCAGGTGGAAGTGATTTCTAGAGAGGAATCAGTGGTCATTGGCTGTGGCAGCTAGGGAGCACAGGCTGTCTCCCACAGACCCTGGTCTTCTTAATTTTTTTTTTTTTTTGCCAAGTTTTAAGTAAAGTTAAATATTTGTACTTAACTCTTGCTTGGGAAAATTTAACCCATGAGGTTCTAAATGTTCATTTAAACATAATACAGCCTAAAGTTATGTCAAAGTTAGACCATAGAAAATAAGAACATGGGCGCTAGCTAGAGAGATGGATTGGAGGGTAAGAGTGCCTGCTGTGCAAGCATGAGGACCTGAGTTCAGATCTCCCTAACCCATGTGAAAGCATGTTCATGTCCATGCATGCCTGTGACCCCATTTCTGCCCACAGGGTGGATGTGGGGATGACAGGAGGATTGCTGGGGCTTTCTGGCCAACCAGTCAAACCAAAAAATGATGGCTCTAGGTTCAGTGAGAGATCCTGTCTCAGCGCATAAGGTGGAGAGCATTAGAGGAAGGAGGACAGGGTGTCTTCCCTGGTCTCTACATGCCTGCACATAAAAGCATATAAGCACATACACCCTCACACACATGTATATACACACAACCACATCACTCTCATTCTCTAAATGAAAATATGAACATGGATGAAATATGTCCCCTCCCATCTTGTGATAACATTGCAGGCTTAAAATATCTTCTTGCTATAGAGCAAGATGAGATTTGAGAGTGCTTTCTCTAGAGGAAGAGAAATAACGCCTATCTTGTCTTGGTAGGAATTTCAAGGGTAATTACCCAACACCCTCACCCCCCCTCCATGAAAAATAGTATCTAATCAAGCTTTAACTACATTCGAGAATGTAAAGGCAGCATGGGGACAGACAGACCTGGATTCTGTGCCATCATTCTAGGCCACTGAAAAGGCCCTTATTCTCTGCTTAATAATGATCTGAAGACTCACCATGGGTTAGACTTTTCTTACCCTCCCAGTAGAGGCTCCATTTTGTTAGAGAAACCATGGCAAGGAGCTTCTTAGATCTCTGTGTCTAGCTGTCTGATTTCTGTCTGTCTAGCATGCTAGCCACCTGTCGGCAGAACCAAAGTGGCTCACGTTTATCTGTCCTAAAGCTCTGTCATATAGTCCTGCACAGGGGAAAGGTCATCAGCTGGTGTTCTGAACACTTAACTCCAGTCATTCCTGTCTTAAAAAGATATTTATTATTTTATGTGTATGATGTATTGCCTGCATGTATGTAAGTGCACCCATGTTGTGCAATACCTCCAGAGGTAAGAAGAAGGTGTCAGAGCCCCCTGGAGCTAGAGTTGGAAGGTTGTTAAGCCACCATGTGGGTGCTGGAAATCAAACCCAGGTCCTCTGCAAGAACAGCTGAGCCATCGCTCCAGCTCTAGTCACTTCTTAAAATGGTCAGAGTTCAAGGGGCTTTCAATTTAGTACTTAAATGTAATGGGAAAGAGTGTGCCTTTGACTCAGAAGAGGAGATCTGGTACCTAATTCCCTCTCCTTTGCACCCCGCCTGTATTCCTTCACACTGTTACTTCCTGGGGAAGAGCTCTGCCAACATTTCAACTAATAAGTGCTATGGGTATTCATGTGTATGTATGATGCAGGTGTGTGTGTGTGTGTGTGTGTGTGTGTGTAAATGTGGCCACTTACAAGCTGTGGTATTCATGTAGAGGTCAGAGGTCAGCCTTAAATTGTCAGTCCTCAGTTTCTACCTTGTTTGAGAAAGGGTCCTTTGTTTACAGCCTCCTGTGCCAGGCTAGCTGGCCGTGAACTTCCAGGGAGTCTCCAGTCTCTGCCTCCTCTCTCTCCATATTTGTGCTAGGGTTACGGACACATACTACCACAACCAGCTTTATGTGGGCCCTGGGGATCCAAACTCAAGGTCTTCAGGTGTGCATAGCAAAATCTTTTACCTACTGAGCCATTTCCGTAGTCTAACTAACATAAATTCACTGAACATTTACTATAGGTCAGACATTTTCAGAAGGAAGAGCCAGGCTTCCCCTGAGATTTGATCTAGAAATTGTACCATGATTAAAACATTTTTCACATTTATTATTTTGAGTGGTGTGTATGTGTGTGTGTGTGTGTGCACTTGTATCATAGCACATGTGTGGAGGTAAAAGGAAAACTTACCTGAGTCTGTTCTCTCTTTCTGCCATGTGGGTTCTAGGATCGAACTCAGGTTCTAAGGCATGGTGGCAAGCACCTTTCTCCACTGAACTATATAGCTGGCCCCATTTAAAAAAAGTAACTCACTCTAATAACACAGATGGAACCTGGACGCACACAGGAGTGAAAATTCCTCCTATCTCACTCCCCATGCATAACCATTGCGACAGTTTGCATCATTCCTGGAGTAGAGTACCACTACCACGTTCTATGCTGTAATCTGCAGCATTCACTCTATAGGCTACTGACTTCTGTCCCTGGATGCGCAGTTACCTGTGTCTTCCTCTTTTCCCATTCATGATTGCAGTTATCTCTGCCTTACTTGACTGCAAAAAACACCCCATTCCTGTGCTCCTATCTAATTGTACTTTTATAAACTTATTGGCAGGGTCATTATTGGAAAGTAGAGCACTTCTAAGTTTAGGAGTCTTTACTCTTCAGGATTTTTCGAACTTTTTGTTGTTATTGTGACAAAGTCTCATATAGCCTAGGCAGGTCTTCAATTCACTATGTAGTCAATAATGAACTTGAATTTCTGATTCTTCTGCTTCCTCTTCTTGCGAGCTGGGATTACAGGCTTGCACAACCAGGCTGGGTTTATGCAGTGCTACAGATCAAACCCAGGGCTTCATGCTAGGCCAGCGCTCAACCAACTGAATCACGTCCCCAATCCTGTGTACCTTCTTCTAATTTACTTTCTGCTAACATTGTAGTGAAGACCCATTAATGAGACTCATTGTATGAGACTCATGCTGTCTTTGATTCCTACATGAAAATGCTGTATTTTGGGGGTCTTGAGACTCAACAAATCAATAATCAATTGCTATTCTTTGAGAGAATAGCTTTCAGAAGTTGAATGAGCATCCTTTGGGGATAGGGAATGAGATGTAAGGCCACTGTTTTCTAAGGCAGGGAGAGTTCTTCATCTAAACATAGACTCCCCCACCCTCTGGGATCTGCCCCCCTCACTCCTGTCTCCACCCTCAGCCCCCTCCCCTCTACATTTCTAGTTTGAATTCCCCATAGCTGTGGATCAGAGATAAACAAACAATAACACAGTGACTTCTCTTAAAGACATTTTGAAGTGGGATGGAGACACAAGCACACAGAGGCGAGAAAACTCTCCCAATCCCCAAAACAAAAGAGAAAAACAACTAAAAACTAAAAATACAGGTCAGTATATAAAAAGCAGCCGATCCATATAAATAGTGAGTGTCATCACAGCAGGCTGGGTAGTGGAAGTTCACAGTACAGACTGGGGGTTGGACACGGTGAAAGTCTCAGGTGGGGGCTGGGGCAGTGAAGAGACAACTAAAGAGTCCTGAGAAGCAGCTGACAGAGGATGAGACCAATGAGATGTGGAATGGGGCGAGGAAACTCCCATTTTATCCCGTCTGTTGAAAGGGAGCAGGTCGGCAATGTTCTCTGATACTGTTAGTGGTATGTGGCAGAGGTTCAATTATATTTTATTTCACATTTTTATATTTTACTCTGCAAAATGTTTTATTATGATTGGGTGTCTATATGATATATGTGTATAAGTTGCCACTGTGTACTCGTGGAGGTCAGAAGACAGCTTTATGGAGTCGGTTCGTTTTCTACCATAGATTCCAGGGATTGAACTCTAGTCATCAGGCTTGAGGGTCAAGCGCACTTACCTGCTGAGCCATCTTGCTGCCCTATTTAACTTTTTAATTTCATTTTGCTTTTTTATTTTTAATTTTTTATTTGATTTTACTTTTGAATTTAACTTTACTTTTAAATTTCATTTTGTTTTATTTATTGTTTTTATTTTATGTGTATGGTTACATTGTGTGCATGTATGTAAATGCCTGAAAAGGTCAGAAGAGGGTATTGAATTCTCCTGGAACTGAGCTATTGACAGTTGTTAGCCACCATGTGGGTGCTGGGATTTGAACCCGGTTCCTCTGTAAGAGCAGCCAGTGCTCTTAACCACTGAGCCGACTCGTCAGATCTCATTTTGCATTTTTACTTTTACTTTAAAATCTTATTTTGCTTTATTTTATTTTTAATTTTACTTTAAAATAGTATTTTATATAACTTTAAAATTTTATCTTTTTCTATTTTTATTTATAGTGGTGGAGGTAAACTACACATGTAGATCACTAAATGTTGAGGATCAGAGGCATTCTTTCCAGGAAACAAACAAACAAAAAATACATTTTTGCAAATGCACACCAAATTTCATGTTATGATTTCTGGGTGTGCTTCCCTCTATCCTAAGTTGGCAAACTTTTAGTTTCCAAGTGTGCCTTTAAAAGTTGCAAATCAAGACAGTCCACCTAGAAGAAACCTTAGCCAGGTATGGAGCTCACAGTAAAGCTCGCAAGGAAAAGCCGGAGCAGCTAATCCTTAGGTACTTGAGAATCATCCCGCTCTGCAGAGGAGCTGGAGCAGGTGGGTCAACAACCCCAGAAGGCCTCCTTGCACTTCAAACTTTCCCCACGCGCCTGCATCTGCAGCTTATTCAGCGCCCTGTTCCAGGGTAAAGGATCTTCTCTCACTTTTTCAGACCAGTAAAAAGCCAACGCTCCTGGCCAACGTGACTCTGCAGGGCCGTTTTTCGTGTGGATCGCTGGAATCCACTCCAAGACACCGATTCTCTGCAAAAGAGTCCTCTTGCCTCCCCACCCCCTCCTTTCTTTTTGACAGTCAGTTAATAAAGACTCAACAATAAGCAGCTCCCAGTGATGTCATCTGGGACTTTGTCCACGGAGCCTGTATTTACAAGCTCGCAGCAACCACAGAGCCGCAGCCCGGGACTCCCAGGTCTCTGAAACTCGCTCTGGATCCATAGCAGGACCTCTTGCCCTGCGCTGCGAATCCTCAGGAAAACCCAGACTGCTTCTTCCAAGAGTGTTTTTGAATGCTTTGCAAATAAACCGAGGATCACGGCGGGAGGACAGAGCTGGAAAGAGGCTGGGGGTGTATTGCAGTTCCTGTGTCTGTCTCCAGGACCGCGGGATTCGCATTCATTGAAGAACTCATTCCAAGTAAGACTGTTAGGATTTAAAAACAAACAAACAAACAAAACGACAAAGCAAAACTCTCATAACAGTTTTTTATCCCTAATATTTACAGCTTGCTTTCCTTTTAAAATGAGCTGCTGTTTATTTATTACTGAAGTCTTTCAGCAGCCACAAGTATGCATTTGTTCTGAGTAATTATACTCTCTCAACTCCACTGGGGTTTGCTCTGGAAGGAAGCTAACCTGCTAAGGAAACCCCCTGACCTGGCTTCTTAGCTAAAGCCCTACCTTTGCCTTTTTCGGGGGGCTTGGGGGTGGGAGGTTTGTTGTTGTTTTGTGTTTTAAAGTAAACTCCAACTAACCAAAACACAGTTAGTTGATCTGGGAAGCTAGTAGAAAATTTAGAGTTTCAGAAGGAACTTGTGTGCTCAGAGGGAGGCACCTGCTTCCTCTCTGCCCGTTTTTGTGGGCTGTAGATGTTTAATATGAATATACTGTTGGTTTTCAGCTCCTGTTCCGTCTTGCTACAGTCTTTTCGTAACCTTTTCTTCCTCTTCTCCCTCTCTCCTCTCTTGTCTCCTTTCTCTCATCCAACTTCATTCATTTTCAGCTATCTCAGTACTAGAAACTGCTCTGAAATTCAGCTCCTTTCTATTCTGATTTACCCCCAGCAGCGTTATTTGAAGAAACACTGGGTGCTTTGAGTGTTCTCAGTGAGCAACCCCAGTTCGTATCCTACCGGAAAAGCTCAACTTTGACATTGCTCTCTGTGGGCAAGATCTTCATCCTCTTTTTCGCTTTCCTCAAGGCTCTTCAAACTTTCCAGATATTCTCTGGGGTTTAAACAGGAAGAGTGAGGGCAGGATGATGCTATTCTAGACAGGGTCTCCCTCCCATCCACCCTTCAAGGGGTACATTGGACTCTAGTATGCCACCTAGAAGTTCTGCTTATGTGTTGCCCTGGAGTTTCCGTCTCTGTGCCTGCAGTTCAGTCACTTGTCAGTAGCATATCCCAGCTGATTTTTGCCCTCCACCTCTGACAGCTCAGAGTTGATTGGCAAGAAGTAGCTGTTGGCCTGTTAGCTCCTGCACGAGAGCCTCGTGACTCATTCTGGGATACTGGCTTGTTCCTGACTTCAGCTACTCTGTCACCAGCCCAGAAGCTTGCATGGTGACAGCCTTCTCCCACTTCCCCTAGGCAGCAAATGTGAAAGGTCTTAACAGTCTGGCTCTTTTCCATGGAGACTTAGGGTGGGCTACCTCCTGGGTTTTTGTCAGCTCTCAAGCTATCCCTGAGCACATGCTCAGCTTGGAATGTTATATGTATTACAGCTCCATGTTCTTTGCAGAGTTTTGTTTAAAATAAAGGATCTGCTGTTTCAAAAGTTTGGCAAGGTTTCAGATAACCCAGACTGGCACGGGTATAGCCAAGGATGACCTTGAACTTCTCGTCCTCCTGCCTTGACCTCCCAAGGACTGAGATTACAGGCATGCACTACCAAACCAGGTTTATCCTCTGCAGGGAACTGAATATCGGCCTTCCTACATGCTGGGCTGGCACCCTACCAACTGAGTTATAGCCCCAGCCTTATCCTTTTCTAGAAGAAAAATTGTGGCATCATAAATCACTTGTTCATAGGCCCCCAACAGAGCTCTGCCAGAAGCCTGCTAGAGACCCAGCCCCATGGTCACTCCTGGATGCACGGCACTTTCCAAGTTCTCAATAGAACAGAAACTGGATCCACATGGGATTCTTTTGCATTCTTGGAGGAGCAGGCTGCATGCAGGTGCACAGATAAAGGTGGTCTGGCAAAGACAGAGCATTCCTGTTTGTTCTTTGGCTCCGGTTATGTTTCTTAACGTCTCTGTTCATTACTGTGTTTGCAAGCAAACTGCAGGGAAACCTGTGATTATTTTAGTGGCTGGCCTGAAGGGGAGGGGGCAGCTGCAGCAGCTACACTAGTCCATACTGTATCTTACACTCAGCACAGGTTAATATCTGCTGTGATTCCCAACTTTCCTATTCTGCTGACTTCCTTGGTATGAACTACAACTTGCATTTCTCCCTCCTCCTCAACAATGGGATCTTCTCCTCATCTTGTCATCGATTCCTCCCGCCTCATTCTTCACGCTCCTGCAGAATAGACCTCAGGTCCCAGAATATCAATAGGTTCCACTCATACCCAGAAATTCTTTTTCTCTCTGGGACTGCTTTCCTGGGTGCCTCACCTTCAGGGTGCTTCTGTGGACTATCCCAGTATAAGCAATGATTCATTTGTGTGCACTTATAGTGTCTTCCTCCAACTTTTGCAATGGGTCCGGAGCTCTTGTTCATATGATTAAATATCACCTCCTGGGGTTTGAGAGATGGCTGTCAGTAAGCACTTGCCTTGCAATCATGGGGGCCTCGGTTTGATCGCTATAACTCATTTAAAAAAAAACAGGCATGGTGGTATGCACTTGTAATCCCAGCATTAGAGAGAGGAGGATGAGCAGATCCCTGGGACTTGCTGACTGGTTGGCTAGAAGAACATAGATGGTGAATGTCGAGCTCTTATTTCAAAACAAACAAACAAAAAAACAATAGGTTGTACCTGAGGAATGACATAACCAAGGGTGTCCTTTGAGCGTCACATAAATGCACATGCTTGTGTACCAGCACACATACAAGCAATACACACATGTGCACACAGCATTACTTTCGATTGGAATCAAAGCCTATGTCTTGAAACTTTCTGTGTCATAGCACTTAGTACAAAGTAGTTGTTTCAGAGCGAGTGCTAAATAGATGAGTCAAAGAGATAAGCATTTTTTCCTGCAGCAAAACACCCAGGGCCATATTGGAATTGGTGGAAATGATCATATAACTGTGTTGAGTGGATTGTAATTCTTACTTGTGATGAAAGTTTGAGATGCCAGAACTCTGAGCACAGAGCCAGGGCTATTCTTGATGGATGCATGCTACCATGGCCTGCCTGGCTTCTCTCCACCTTCTGTATGTACTTGCACCTCTTCTTGGGGTCTGAGTCATTAGAACTCTCTGTGTAGAAGCACTGTAGCAAAACAGTTGAGGACTTGGATTCCAGGGCTGTACTGCCAGTGTTCAAGCCCTGCTTCCCCTGCTTGCTAGCTTTGTGATCGCTACTAACTCACTTAGCTTTTCTGTTTCAGTATCTCATCTTTAAAATGTGGTGGATAAGTGTGGCATAGGAGGAAAGGAGAGAATTAAATACTCTTTTATACATCTCGCGAGGGGCTGGGCAGATGGCTCAGTGTATAAAAGTGTATAAAAGTGCTCACTGGGCAAGCAGGAGAACCTGACTTTGGATATCTAATATTCATGTGAAAGACCAGGCATGGACACATGTGCCCTGCACCCCAGGACTATGGTAGAAGGAGACTGGAGAACAGTGGGAGCTAGCTGGCTGGCAGCCCTGAAGCGGGTTAAATGAGATACCTGACTCAAGGGAATGGGGCAGGGGAATGATAGAGCAGGATATCCAACATCCTTCTCTGGCTTCCACAAGTGAGCATTAGCACATGTACCCACACATACATGTGTGCATATACCACACACAGATATACCACACATATCCATTCACATTATGCAATATTAACATAGCTTCAACAGCTTTAATGCTTAACACATGTGAATATACCACACACATACAAACACACACATATTTGCATAGCTTCAACACTTAGAATTCATGTGCATACATCACATACACACACCATACTCAGACACATTCATACATGCTATTAACATTCACAAATATGTGCAGGTGTAGTTAGAGATTCCTCATCTGGAGGATGGGACTCATATTTCAAGCTACGAGGAGCTGTTGTCTGGTGGCTGACTGTTCTTGTTCTGGATGCTTGTTGGCACTTCTCCACTTCCACTCTCCTGTAGCAGGCCTCTGTCACCTCCCTTTGCATCAGATTTATCTCCCAGCCTCTTCCAGTCCTAGGGGTAGCCTTTCCTCCCACTACATGGTCAGGTGTCCCCATGCACCTTGAACAGCATACTTACTGGTTTTACTCTTCAGTCTCTGTGTGTCACAAGAGTAGGCCCCTTTCCTGGTTCTCAGAATTTAAGGCCCACCGTGTCGTCTATAGCCCTCAGCAAATTGTATATTGAACATGTGAATGAACACTGCTTCCCACATTCCTTCATTCCCCCTCGACCCTATGTCTGCAGTCTGGCTCTTTCCTGGGCTATCACCGGGGGACTTTCATAGTTCCCTATGGAAGTTTGCTTCCGCTTCTTGCTTGTGTGACGCCTACCATCCCCACTTCTGGGAAAAGTCTGTGGACTTTCAAACCATCAGTTGCTCCCTTTGTCCCTGTTTCTATCAGATTAAGTGACCATACCCAGTGGAATTTTACCTGAATGTTCTTGGAATGCCTAAACTCTGTGACCCCATTTTAAAATCTGTCATTGGAGAGATGTTTTAGTAGTTAAGAATGCTAGTTACTCATCCAGAAGACCCTGGTTCAGCTCTCAGCACCCATATCAAGTGACTTATAATCACTTGTAAGTCTAGCTTCAGGGAATCTGATGCCCTCTTCTGGCCTCTGCTGACACCTGCATTCAAGTGCATATACCCACACACATACACGTAGATACACATAATTTAAAATAAAATAAATCTTTAAAAAAATCTGCTCTTTTTCATTTTGCCTTTACAGTTAGATTCTTGTTAGCTGCGGTATGAATAGTGAGCTGCAACATTTTTCATTTAATGCATAACCTGGTATCTCATCCAGTCTTAATTGAGGATAAAAAGCATGTATTCATGGTTAATGGGCAGTATAACACTGTAACAGCATGTTAAATTCTTTCCTTCCTACATTCACTATTGAATGATTACTAAGTATATCCCTAGCTGCTCTGCCCATGTGATCTTATACAGTTATTACACTCAGTGCTCAAGGAAAGAGACTGAGGCTCAGAATCCCTAAGAAACATGCCTAGGACATATAGGTGACCAGAGGTAAAGGCAGGATTTGAATTTTCAGTTCTTACTCTTCACCTCTTATTGTTCTGCCTTGTGGATGTGCAGGGTTAATGTCTTAAGAGCCTCTCACAGGATGCAGTGTGGGTCATTCACCTGTGCCCTGGACTGACTGTGCTAGCATAGTGGCAAATCAGATAAACACTTACTTCTAAGTGCCAGCCATCGGACTGATGATTCACATGTTCTTGTCTTCACAATTATCTGAGACCAATGACTAGCTCTTCAGGTGTGTGTGTGTGTGTGTGTTTTCCCTCTTATTATTACTTAGATATGAATCTACTTGTAAATTAGCCTAAGTTTATGGTTTTGAAAATCAAGCATTCTTGCTATGGGTGTTGGTAGTCTGAGTTCAGCCTGGTCATGAGATAGTTGGTAGATCAGATTAAAAGACTACATTGTAACTCATGGTTGGACTTTCAGTTCCTGAATGCTGGGATTACAGGGATGTCCTACCACACGTTGTTTGTGTGATATTGGGGATAGAACAGATGGTATTGGGCATGCTAGGCAAGCCTCTACCAACTAAGCTACATTCCCAGACCTGAATTTGTATTTTGCAAATATATAAAGATATGCAAGTTCATTCATCTATCTATTTAGCTGTCAATTCATTCATATACATTTCTGTTAGGTATATGCTTTGGAGTGTGATTTCCATGTCATTCCATTGTACAAATGTTCTGCTTTGGAAGAGATATTAAGATTTATAAAGTGCTTATATCAGTTTATCTTCCCCTCAGCAGAGCATCAGAGTCCTACGTGAATACCAAGGTCCTACCCCGTCAGAGATGGGTTTCAATAGTAAATTTATTTTCAGACAAGGTCTTATGTAGTCCAGGCTGGCCTCAAAGTCACTATGTAGCTGAAGACAAACCTGAACTTCTGATCGTCCTGCCTCTACCTCCCAAGTGCTAGGATTTCTAGCATGCAGCACCATGCCCAGTTTATGAGGTGCTAGGGATAGAAGCCAGGGCCTTCAGCATGCTAAGCAGTTGTTCTGCCAATGGAGCTATACTCCTAGCCCATGAAAGTGGATTTAAACAACCAGAGTAATTTAGACTGAACGCTGTGGAAAGTCATTAGACCATTTAAACGTGAGTTACCTGACAACCGTATTGTTCTTCCATTCTCTAATTTTATGAGGTTTAATGCCTTTGGAATTTTGGATTCCCAAATGTGCTTCCTTAACAGATGAAAGAATAAATCTTCTTGGTGCACAGAGCATGACCCACACGTTCACCATGCTCCAATACATACTTATCTAACGAACTGTGTCCTGTCTGTTTGGAAGCCTCAATTACACCAGGTACTTCTCCATTGTTCCATAAATTAATCTTGGTATTTTCAAGGCAAGAAACCTGATCTCTTCTCTTAGAAATAAACATTACTGGATTAGTGAGTCCTTTGAGTTGAATTTGGATGCACTGTGGGAACTCAGTGGACTGAGTTCAAGAGGAAAGTCCCCAACCCATTTTGAAGCATAAGCCCAGATAATAACATAGCAGATGAATATGATGGTGTTGAGAGAGGAGATGTTATTTCTGAGATGTGGGAACAAGTGTTACTGTCAAATGCTGGTCTGACAAACTGCCCCACAAAGAGTACACGCTTCATTTGGCCAATTGAATCTGGAAGCTTAAAACTCCTCCAGGCCTGTTCAAACGATACTCCAAATCCTTTCATTGTTGGCTGTAACTGCTTTTTAGAAACTTTTTAAAAATTAACTTAAGGGGCTGGGGAGATTGGTCTGTGGTTAAAGCGTTTGCTGTACAAGTAAGAGGACTGGAGTTTAGATCCTCAGAAACCACTTAAATTCCAGGTGCGCCTAGTGGCTCACCTTTAATTCCAGCCTGGAAAGGTAGAGACTGTCCTGGGAGCAAACTGGCTAGGTAGACTAGCCATATTAGCAGGTTCTGGGTTTGATTGAGAGATCCTGCCTCAATGAATAAGACGGAAAAGTGATCTGAGATGAGTCCTGACATCAACCTCAGACCTCCACACACACAGATACAACACACATGTACAAAGAATTAGCTTAGAAAATTAAGCAATACTGAAAGGTGTACATAGCTGCATGCATTCCTGTGTGTGAATGTTAGTACTCAATAGTAGGGCTTAAGTGTTGATGTGTATTAGCACTACAGACCTTTATATCTTGTAGCTGTTCCTCCGCACCGTATTCCTCAGTCCTGCTGTTTGATGACAATCATTTTCTGCTCTTAGAGCTGCTTTCTTTTTTCCGTTTGTTATATTTATTTTTATTAGCCTATATTAATTATATACAGTGTCACGATATTTTCATATATGTATATAATTTGTTTAGATCATACTCAACCCCATTTCCTTCTCTTGTCCCTTTCCTACTCATCTTTCTTTTGTTTGATGAACCAATGAGTTTACTTAGGGTTGCTTAAGGGAGCATGGCCAATTTACCAGTGGCTATGCCACTGAAGAAAATATGTCTCCCCCACTGCAACCATTAATTGCCTGTAGATGCTCAGGGATGGGTGGGGCCTCTGAGTTGCTCCCTGTTCCATCATGGAACGTTGGTAGGCCCAACCCAATCTTGTGCAGATACTTCCCAATAATATACTTTTTTATGAGAGTATATGTCAAATTCTGTGCCTCCTCCCAGATATAAAATGGCATAACTTCTGCATGTAAATTATCATGTCCTTCTGTAGACTTCAGATCATCTTCAGGTTCCTTATAAAATCTAGTTCAACATAACACTGTTTAAACAGTTTTCACATTGAACTTATTAAGGAGAAAATGTCTATGTGTGATTGGCACACATCTATTCTTTTTTATTAGAGAGAGAGAGAGAGAGAGGAGAGAGACCTGTGTGTGGGTTCCCACAGACGTCAGAAGAGGGCATTGGATCCTCTGAGGTTGAATTTACTTCAGGCAGTTGTGAACCAAACCTGGGTCCTCTACAGGAGTAGCAAGTTCTCTTAGCTGCTAAGCCATCTCTCTAGCCCTTTTATGATGTCCATGATGGATGTGTGTGGGAATGCCTGTGGAGATCAGTGAACAACTTTGTACAGATATTTCTCCCTTGTCTTTACATGACTTCTGGGAATTAAACTCAGGTCATCAGGCTTGTATGGCAAGCCCCTTTACCTGCTGAGCCATCTCACTGGGCCTCCTCATGTATTTTCAATCTCCCAGTCTTTGAATCTGCAGGTATAGAACCCGTGGAAACAGAAGGACCACTCTATTATTTTCTGTTGAATCAAATCATTTATTATATTATGATCTCATTTCCTTTCTATTAAAAATTTCACTAAAGTTTCTACTTGGGTGTCCATGTTCATTGCTGCTCTGTTCACAGTAACAAGGAAATGGAGCCAGCCTACATGTCCATCAGTAGATCAATGGGTAATAAAATGTGGTACATAGACACAACGAATTTCATTCAGCGCTGAAGAAAAATGAAATTATGAAAATAGATAGCTATGGAAAGTATAATATTAAGTGATGTGGCCCAAGCTCAGAAAGACAAAATTTGCATGTTCTCTCTCATTTGGGTGTACACACACACACACACACACACACACACACATATATATATATATATATATATATATATATATATATGTAAATGTGGGTAAAAAACTAGAAAGGAGAGCAAGAGAGTGAAGTCAGGTGCCATGGAAGGACCCATGAATATGAAATAGAAAAAGGGATGGGGGCTGCAAAGGGGAACTAGGGTGCAGTGGGTGGGGAATGAGGGGAGGAAAAGCAATTAGATACACTTCACTCAAAAATGCCACAATTCTAATATCTTGTACACTAATTAAAAAATAACATGATTATACAAAACTTAAAAAAATTAAATGCTATTAGTTGCCTCATTTAAAACAATCACATAGTTTACTAACCTCTAGTTAACATTTCTCAGTTGTTCTAAGGTCCCTGTGACAAATACGTCAAAAAAAAAACCTCCCTTTAAAACCATTCTTCTTGTAAGAATAGTTAGATTCTTAAGTCACTATACCCTTTCAGTCATCAAAAGGGAGAAGTTAATTATTAATTGTGCCATATCAGAAGTAATTTGAAATGCGTGCTTCCATATGTCTTTATTCTAATTATATTCCATTACTCATGTTTGGCTAAGCAGAAATGATCCGGTTTATTGTAGTTGGCAAATTGCACTCATAACTTGTTTTACAGTCCCATGAGTCCCATGAATCCTCAGCACCTTCTTGTAAGAACTGTCCTTTCTGAGTACCTTTGATGTCTAGAACAGCTTCATTCAGGAAAGCACTGACACACTTGGAACAAGGTGATTTTGTGACAAAATGACATTTATTTTTTCCCTTTTCTCCTTCTCCTCTCATTCATACTTATAGCCCAGAAATATGAGGTATTTTGTAATTAGGAATATTTAAAGTAGTTTATTTTACATAAAGTTTAAGGAAGACCCTGCATTTAGAGATAGAGTTTTCGGAGATTGCCAGTAGAGGGCCTTGTTAAACTGAGTAAAAGTTCATATGCTCACATACCAGTCACCACTAGTGACAGTCATCCTGTGAAAGAACTCATTGTCTTTTCGAATGTCTAATTAATGGCCGTAAGATTGCCCAAGCGATTTTTAAAGTTCATTGTACTTCTTTGTCTGTGAAGAAATCAGACATCTAAGTTTTCATCTTCTCATTGTTTTCTTAGTATGGAATTAGGGAACCAGATAGATCATTAATTACGTATCAATCAAACCAAGGCTTTGGACACTCAGTCATTAAATCCATACAGTACTTCTTTCAGAGTATGAGTGTGGGACTCTGAACCTACTAGTTGGAGCCTAGTACTGGCTGCCGACTATAGAAGAGGAAAATGTCAATTTTTCTATCTTAGACATGATTTAAACTTGCTTCTGGCATTGGGATGAGCCTTGTGCTGAACAGATATGGCTCTTCAATCTGCTGAACCTGGTTCTAAGTCCTCATGCTGTGGCAAGCCATCCTTTCTGACACAGAGAGATGCAGGGTGCACTTTGAGATCACAAGGCAGACAGTCCTGCTCATCTTCTCCCCTTCCAGGGAAAGCAGCAACCAGGAGGAAGCAACAGGTGTACTGTGAGAGCACAAGGCAGACTCCCTTTGCCAGAGTCATTCAGCTTGAACTGCAAAGCTAGTTCCTTCCTCCTTGCTGGCCCGTTTCCTACTTTTCTTACCTAAATCTCTCTCAGGAAGCTGTCGGCTCCCCAGCCCCCCTATTTTTTTGCGGGGCAGAGGGACGGGGAGGGCAACTTCTCTTCAGCCTCAGGAAAACTTTCCAATTCATCATGGTCCCTACCAGCACTCTGTGCTTGTTTTCCTTAGCATTTATCACTGATATAATTAAACATATGATAAAGTATCGATTAAGAAGGTCTGCCTAGGGATGTGAGACCCTCCATGAAGGCACAGTCTATATATGTGTCTGTCTAGTTGAATATTAGAGCCCTAGCATCCAGAACAGTGGTTGGTCTCTCAAAATGTCCCTCCCTCCACCTAATATTTGGTGAATGGATAAATGTCAGCAAGTATTCTGGATTTTAGATCAATCCTTTCTCCTGTCTTCCTTTACACATATATTAACATGCATTTTTGTGTCTCAATCTGTGATGCTCAAATCTGCTAGTGTCTAAATGTCTGTGGACTCAGGGCACAATACCACCACATTGTTTTTAACTAATGAGGGATGTGCTTGGATTCACCTTCCCGGCATTGAGATTACAAGTGTGCACCACCACACACAACTTTGTTTTTTATTGTTGTTTTGTTTGTTTGCTTATTTGTTTTTGAGACAAGATCTCCCCATTTATACCAGGACCAGAATTTTTTTTTTCTGTCCTTTTGAGACAGCATCTCTCTGTAGCCCCAGCAGGCCTGGAACTCACAATGTAGACCAGGCTGACCTTGAACTGATAGAGATCCACCTGCCTCTGCCTCCCAAGTGCTGGGATTAAAGGTGTGCACCACCTGCTCTCAGTTCTTTTTCTTTCTTTGTTTTTTTTTTTTTTTTTTTTTTAATATGGGTTTTAGGAATGGAACACTAGGCATCATGCTTGAAAAGCAAGCACTTTACCAAGCCATTTCCCCAGACCTGGGGAACTTATTTAATCTTCATTTCAAACATTAAGAGAACTCTGTCTATTCAGTGTTTTGGCACCAATAAGTATTCATTACACAGAATAGCTACTAAGAAAACTGCCCACCCATCCCCCCTGGGCTGGGCTATGAATGTATTGTTGATGTTATTACTGACTAGTACAGCAGTCATTGCTCAACACATGGTCCCTGCTGTCCTGGTGCTCCGGACTCTATGATTTCTGCATTTTGTAGGGCAAGCTTGTCAGACTCTCTGGTCTCCACTGAGTACAGTTTCCTACTTAAAGTATAGCAGAGCAGAGCCTGGAGAGGTGGTTCAGTGGTTAAGACCACCTCCTGCTTTTACAAACATCTCAAGTTAAATTCCCAACAACCATATCAGGTGGATCAGAATCTCCTGTAACTCCAGCTGCAGGGGATCTGATGCCTTCTCCTGGCCTACGAGGGTACCCCCGTACATGTGTATACATGCAGGCACACATATATGTAAATAAAAGTAAATCTTTAAAGTAGAAGCAGGTTGTAGGGTATAAAGGATGTCATGAAGGTCTGGCTAGTTTTGACTTGGTCTTCACTGAATTCTTCTTTCAAGAATCGTTTATCGTTTTCTTAGCTGCCTCCTACCTTCCCCACGGTTCACTTTCTCTTTACGCCTTATTTCTCATCATTCTCTCTCTTCCCTTCTACATACTTTGCATCTAATACCTCTCTCTTATTCTTCATCTTTATTTTGTGTATGTATGTATAGTATGTGTGTGTGTGTGTGTGTGTGTGTGTGTATGTGTTCATGTGTATGAGTGTGGAGATCAGAGAACAACCTCTATGTTGTCCCAGGGCCTCTCTGCAAATACAAATCCTTTTAAACAAAGAACACAGTCCAATTCCAGATCAAAGGAAGAGTCCTGAAGGAGCAGCCAACATGGAAAGGCAGGGTGCAATCTGGAGAGAGGGTGGAGCCCCTTGCTTGTAAAATCCTGCCATGAGCTATCTATAAGGCCACAGGATCAAGCGGCCCTCTGTCTGCACAGTGAAGGGGGAATCAGGAAGTCCTGACGCCAGTCACTCCACACCCTGTGATGCTGTTATCCATCATCACTCAGCAGTTGCAGCCTGCACTCCACTCTTAACACCGGCAATTATCAGAGCAACACTAAGCATAGCTTCTATCAGGGAAGTGGGATCAGCACTGAATATGTATGTGGGTGTCCTGGGGACCCTGGCACTGTCTGTGATCCTTAGAAGTCCTCTGTTTTCCCAGAATGCCAAAGTGATTCTGTCACTGCACAATATGTCCTCGTGACAGATGTTAGAGGATCACCCTGCAATGGGTGTTTCTCCAGAGCATCTAATTATAACCTCCACAGAAGATTAACAGATGTTATAATTGTCTTTCCTCTTTGATTAAATAGTTTCTGTATGAGTGGCATTCTTAGACTTTCCTTCCCTGTCTTGCATGATCTTTATAAAGAACCAACATGTGCCTTCAATTTTCTGGAGATAGTTCCTCCACAGGCTTGGTAAGAATCATTGCAAATTCATAATCTTCCTCCTCCCCACTCTACATAGATAGAAAAAGCTTGGGACTAGAAGGGCTTCACTTGTATAGACAAACACTGTTTATAAAAGCAGCCTAATGGAGCAAATATGAAGGAGCCCAGAACCTGCATTTTCTTTGAGTAATCTGTGCAGGGAATTGGCACCTGCCTATGAATGTTCTCCAGGAACAACTGTGCAAAGTGTAAAGGAAGTGTCCTAGCCTGCTTTCTGTTGCTGTGATAAAGCACTGACCCAAACCAACTTGGAGAAGATACAGTTTGTTTTGTCTTAGACTTCTAGAGTGCAGTCTGGTGTTGAGAGAAACTGAGGCTGGAGCTTGGCGGTGGGAGCTGAAGCAAACACCACAGCAGCGCTCCTGTTGCTGACTTGATTTACCTGCCTTGCTCAGCTGGCTTACATAGATCGTATCCACTTGCGTAGGAACGGCACTACCCGCCGTGGTCTGGGCCCTCCTACGTCAGTTAGCAACTGAGAAAACGCCTCACGGATATTCTCACAGGCCAGTCTGGTGTGTGTAATTCCTCAGCTGAAGTTTCTTCTTCCCAGGCGACTCGAGTATGTGTCAAATTGACAAAGATGAACGAGCTCAGAAAGACTGAGTCAGCCTTGCCTAGCTGTCAAAGATACCAGGAGTCAAGTACACAAAGGCATTTATGAGCAGAGAGAAAACCCATGTTTGTGATGGTTGTGTGATTGCTGATTGTTTTCAGTGTTGTTGTTCTGGAAAGATGAACTATCCATCTAGAAGCACTGTATACATCAAAAACATGGGGCTGGAGATGGCTCATTCTGTAAACTATTTGTTATACAAACATGTTTGTAATCCCAGTGCTAGGGAGGCTGAGACAGGCAGATCCCTTGGGCCTTGCTGGCTAGGGAGTCTAACAAGTTGGTGAACTCTAGGTTCAGTGAGAGACTCTCACTCAAAAATGAAAGTGAAAGGGAGGTGGGCAAAGGCTTGGCCTCCTGTAGAGTACGAAGGGTGTATAGATGGACACCTATTGTTCATGTCACTAAATGCCTAGAACCAGCTGGAGAGTCATAAAGCAGTGTAGAAGCTCCTGATCCAGTGCTGGCCCATAAGAAACCCTTGAGCAAAGCCATTGCACAGAGAGGGTGGCACAGGTCACACTCTACTGTGTGGCACTATTCCTGGGGAGATACGCTGTATACTGACCCTAGATAGGGAACTGATGACACACCGAAGTACTGATACTACCAAAGTCCAACTTGAGGGACTGGTGAATTTAATGGAGTGTGGGTGAGGGGTTATTATAGGAACGTGGAAAACTCACAAGGTAGCTGCAGTGCCAGAGGCCAGCCGCAGGACGGGTGGCAGCTACAGACGCTGGAGCCCTGGAGCCCTCCGCATGGCTTTCAGGCAGCTCTGAGGTTACGGAACCTCTTTTCCTCAGCGGTGCTTTTGCTTATATAACCTTGTTGAAAGGGTGGGGGTGGGAGATGGGGTGGGGAGGGTGAGGCAGTGGGAGGGTGGGGGAGTGGAGGGGTTGGGGGGTGAGGAGGGTTGGAGGGGAGGCTCGTGAACCTGATTTCTGGGACTTTCTGAGACTTATACGTTGTTTACTTTCTGAATCCTAAAGACCTCCCTTTAGAACTTTTTGTCTCTTTTTTGTTAAATTAAAAAAAAATTGGCTGGGTATGGTGGTGCCTTTAATCCCAGCACTTAAAAAAGACCAAAAAATAAAATAAAATAAAATAAAATATATAAAAAAAATTCTTTTTGAGACAGGGTTTCCCTGTAGTCTCAGCTGGGCCTGGAACTCACTATGTAGACCAGGTTGGCTTTTAATCTCATAAAGGTCTGCCTGCCTCTGCCCCCTGAATACTGGGATTAAAGGTGAGAATCATTACTCCTGAAGACTTTTCGAGTCTTAATGAGCTTCCTTCCAGTATGAAATGATTCAGGGCAGATGAAATTGTTACAGAGCACTCATAGGACAACAGAGAACAAGCGCTATATTTCTAGAAGGCCTCCTCAGTGCTGGAGCCTCAGTTCCTGCCTCCTCTGTTCCTTGATTGCTCCAGACCCTCACCCATTCATCTTGTACCTCATTTTCTTTTTCCGCTGCAGTAACACATGGTGCTTCTGTCCAGCTAACTGTTATTGGTACCCTAGTCATCAGTTATGGTACCTGTTATCAGCCAGGCACCCTCTGCTCTTGTCCTTGCTAAATAACCATCTCAATTCTGCGTGCAACATATCTCAGACTTGGTAAAGAGTTCCTTTAGGTCAAATACCATCTTCCTCTATCTTTTGTGTTTCACTTTATTTTGTGTGTGCATGTTCATACAAGTACACATGTGTATATGCATACATGTAAGTGTGGTCTCTGTGTGTGTGTATGTGTGTGTGTGTTTAGGCCAGAGGTCAATCTTTGGTGGTATTCTTCAGATATAGTGCTGTTTTGGGACGGGGTCTCTCACTGGTCCAAAGCTCACCAGATAGGCTAAGGTTATTTGGACATCAAGCCCCAGGGATCTGCCTATTTCTGCCTCCCAACCCTGGGATTATAAGTGGCTGTCACTATGAATATGAATATATATATATATTCACTATATATATATATATGTATATATATATATATACACATACATACATATATAGTCTTTTTGAGACAGGGTCTTCTTGTAGCTCTAGCTGGCCTGAACTCATTATGAAGACCAGGCTGGCCTTGATCTCACAGAGATCTACCTGCGGGTGCCTTCTTAGTGCTGGGATTAAGGTGGTGTGCCATCATGCCTGGCCCATGTATACTTTTAACACAGGTTCAGGGGGATAGAACTCAGGTCTGCACTGTACTTCCTCTTGCCAGCTTGGAGCTACCAGGCAGCCTTTATTTTTACCTCTCTTTGATGATTCCCATGTAGAGACACAGAAATGTGTTCGTACCAGGCACTGGTCAGAGAGCCTTGAACATCTCTGATTGTATCTCCTTTATTACTTCCTTGCCAGGAAGCCAGGAATTATGCTTGAATGTTTAATAACCGCTGCATTGTTGGCATTTTGCATATCATGCTTTTTCATTCAACTGTACTTTCTACTTTCTGGAAAGCCACATTCTATACCTCAGGCTTCATTCACCAGTTGTACACGCACCCCAGGTATATAATTATCTCCTCTCTAGTATTTGCAGACCCTGAGAAAATAATGGAAGGCTCCCTGTGAACAACCGGTGCTGTACTGCAAAGGTCGGAGGACTGGTTTTTATTGACGTGATTTTAATTCACACAGGTGTGGCTTTTGTAAGCACATTTTCACATTAGTATATAATGAGCTTTGAGAATATTTCCCTCCATGCCTTCTCCCTGCTTTCTCCCCCTTGTCCCAGCCACATATGTGGAATCCACGCCCCCCACCCCTTAGGCTACCCAGCCTCTGTACTTTAACTCTTCGTGCAGGCCCGAGGCAGTTGGGACTGAATTGTACACCCTGGGTTGAGAAGGCTGGCTGGGTACTCTGGGAGTCCTGTGACTCTCCCTGCTCCTCCTTCTAAGCAGGGGGCGCATCAACACTTCAGAAGCCCGGCTGTCATGATCTTTCACAAGCATGCACAGCTGTGCTCAGAAAGATGGCCTCTGCCTGACTCAGGACAATTCTGTCAAAACTCCCTCTGCCCTCCTTCCTCCTTCCTCCTTCCTTCTTCCTTCTCTACCCCTCCTCCCTTCTTCCTTCTCTACCCCTCCTCCCTCCCAACTCCACTCTCTTCTTTCCCTTCCTCGCTCTCTTGCTTCCTCCTTCCCTTCCTCTATCTCTTCCTCCCATTCCCCCCCATTGCCCTTCCCCTGGCTTGTGACTTACTCTTTCCCTCCATCTTTGTCTTTAAGTTATTTGACTTTGCAAGCTGTGCATGACCAGGAGGGCTGAGCTGGGCCATGAGTGTGCCTGTGTTGGGCACAAACACAGGTCTGTGTGTGCACACTTATTGGCTTTTCACACACACCTTCTTTTCTCCTCATATGTGATTTGATCCCGCCTCAGATGTCCAAATTAAAAGTAATTGAACTTAGAAAGCACTTTATCAAACCTAAATAACTACAGGACATTTTAATGAGCAGTATCAATCTTTTTTTCCTACTGAAATAAATAGTATTTTCTTGATGGAGAGGATTTTGTGCCACTTTCTCTAATTTCTTTGGAGTTATTCTCCAGTCCTTCTAAACCTGAATCTCCCTCCTCCATGGCCTCCTGTGCTGAGTTCTTATAATGATACAAATGCTCACACATGACTTCAAACTATTTTGACTTTGAGCTAGGGAGATATTTCAGTTGACCAAGTGCTTGCCTTGTTGAGTTCCATCTCCAGAACCCACATAAAAAGCAGAGTTAGCCCATGCTTGTAATCCCAGGGCTGGGAAGATGGAGGAACCCTGCTGTTGTAGGGCAGGCTGGCCAACCAGCCACTCTAACTAACGTGAGTGAGAGTTCCAGGCCAGTGAGAGACCCTATGTCAGAAAAAAAAAAGTGTATGGCACCTGAGGAATGATACCACACCTGAGGTTGGCCTCTGGCCTATACACATGCACAGACATGTACACACACACACACACACACACACACGCACACACACACACATACATATACATTTTGATATTGTTTTTTAGGCCTAACAGATGCTTACTTCATCACCCTCAATGAAGCATTACATAGGAGATGCTCAGAGTTAGGGAACATCTGGTCACAGTTTGCCAGCTATGGCACTGGAAGCCACTGCAGCAGCTTTCCCATGGAGCCTGTCCTTGTGGAGCAGAGCCCATAGGCAGACATGCACCCTAACAAACTGTACCATCATGTCAGCCATTAGACACCATACCTGCCTTTTCTTTGCATTTTAGCCTCCAGTTTATCAAATCTATGCTAACCAGAAGGAGAGGGAAGTGAAGGCCCCAGGATAGCTGTTTCCATTTCTTAAGAGGACCTTTTGAGTTGGCAACTCTACTAGATGATTTCATCATTTCCTCTCATGTTGACTTCAAATAGTCCTAAGATCGAAGACTTTGCCAAGGATAGCCTAAGTGGAAAGTTTAATATCCTAAGACAGATATTGACATAAATACAAGACCAAGGAACTTATTTTTCTTTAATTCTCCACATTAGCTGCCTCTGATACTTGGTTCTGTGTTCTTTAATATATTTTTGGGGATCCTTGCCAAGGGTGGCCCTGTGGTTTGATGTGGGATGTGTCCCACAGACCTGTGTGTTGAATGCTTGATGCCACAACTGGTATTGCTGTTTGGGGAGGTAACAGAGACTTTAGAAGGCAGGGTATGGATGGCAGAGGTAGTTCACTGGGAAGGGGCTGTCCTGGTTAGCTTGAAATGTCAACCTGACACAACCTAGAATTATCTGGGAATAGAATCTCAGGTGAGGAATTGCCTAGATCAGACTGGCCTATGGGCATATCTGTGGGGGACCTGTTAATTGATTTGGGTAGATGTAGCCTACCCTGGGCAGGACCATTCCCTAGATAGGCAGTCCTGAACTGCATAGGCCTGCCTGCCATTCCTCAAGATGGCAAGGATGGCAAGAACCATCCTCAGTGGTGGCTGTTGTACTATTTTTTGACTGTGAAGCAAGTTTATTGGTTGGAAGTAATATTGTGTGGAATAGTAAGCAGGCCTGCCTTCAAGTTCTGGTCTTGAATTCCTGCCCTGACTTCCCTCAGGAATGGATTGTGCCAGGAATTGTGAACTGAAATAAACTCTGCCCTCTCCTAAGTTGCTTTTGGTCATGGTGTTTGGTTGCAGTAACACAAAGGAAACTAGAATGTAGGCCTTTGAAGGTTATGCTTTGTCTATTCTCTCTCCCCCCTCCTTCTCTCTCTCTCTCTCTCTCTCTCTCTCTCTCTCTCTCTCTCCTTCTCACCCTTCCTTCTCTACAATGATGGACTGAAACTATGAACTAAATGCATCTTTTTTCTCTTTGAGCTGTCTTTAGAAGATTTTGTCTCAGTGACAGGAAAGCTAACCCAGTTAAAGACTGCCTAGCTCCCTGTGGAGGCTAAGACACTCAAAAGACCTTCGCCTGCCTTTGTATTATTAATCAAATTTAGGAAACTCTCCATAATTACCCTGAAGGTGAGGTCATGGCTGACAGGGTGTTGAATACTGGAAGAGAATGAGTTCTTGGTTGATCAGATGACTTGTGGGGAGAGTCTTTTTTGGGCAAAGAACAGGTTTTTGTTTGTTTGTTACTTGGGTGCTGGGGATTGAACTCGGGGCCTTAGATCTGTTATGTAAACTTTATCCTCAGCCTGAGCAGGTGTTTTAAGTGAGATGTGATTTTGATTTGTTGCATTTCTGGGAAGTTATGGCATCCTTTTCTGACTTTCTGAACTAAAAATGTTAGTAATCATTGGGTCAAAACATTGAGAAGATGGTGATTTAGATTAATAGACATTTGAGTGTATTTTGAAAGAGAGGGTGCCTTTGAATATTTATCTAAGGAATTTTTTCATCCATTTACACAAAGAGACATGCACAAGAAAACACACTGGAGCATTGGTAATATTGATAAATTATTTGCTGTCTGTGTCCATCAAGAGGGGAAGAGTCAAACAAATAATATGGTTCCTGCCTGCTCTGTGTAGTCTTTTCAGTCCCTTAAAGAATGAGGAAGGAAGTCTAGACATATGGCTTAGTGGTAAAGAGAGCTTGCTGCTCTTACAGGGGACCTAATTGGAGAGTTTCAGGCCAAGTGAGACATCTCATTGAAAAAAAGGACATGTACCCAAGGAACAACACCTGAGTTTGACAACTGTTCTCCATGCGTATGTATACATGCACACAAATACTCACACACATATGTACAGAAGAGCACACACATAAGCACACATCAGCTTACAAAAAAAAATAGCTTACCTTCATTTCAGACAAGTTGAGCTGAGCTCAAATATAGAGATTGAGATTGCGCTATAAACGGGCTTGGGCTGTGTCTTTAGAGAAGCCATGTTAGTCTGGGGGAGACCCAAGTCAACATGCCTCATTTATTTATAACTGCAAAGCTGAATGAATACTCAGAAGGGAGTAAGCAAATGAATGTTTCTTTAAATGCTAAAGACTGTGGTTTTTCTCGAGGGCACATGAGGCTATAAACATGTGAGGGTTTAAACACATGAAGGCATAAACAATTTGAAGAGCTCTGATATGCTTAACACATGACATTAAATTTAGCTTTTATTTTGTAGCCAACTTTGAATTAATTTATATCACTGAATTAGGTTATTGTCTCTGTGAAAAAAGCATTCACTTTTTTCCTTTTTAAAGACAGGGATTCACTATGTAGCTCTGGCTGGCCTGGAACTCACTGTGTAGACCAGACTGGTCTTGAATTCACAGAGATCTGCCTGCCTCTGCCTCCTAAACAATGTATTTTAAAAAGATTCTATGATTTTTCAGCATAAATGAAAACAAAATACTTAGCTTGACTACTAAAGCTTCACATTCTTTTCAACTAGAATTTGTATACCTTCGTGGACATTTGAATACTGTTTGCCTATTTGTTTTTGGATTATGAGGTAGGGGCTGAGTTTGAACTCAAAACCAAGCATCCTTTTCTATATGTTTTGAAATGATATATCTATATGTATGCATTTATGTGTCTATATAACTACTAATAAAGAAACATTTCTAAAGAGGACATGAAGCCAAAAGGGATAGAGGGTGGTGGGCCCTAGAGGGAGTCGGAGGTAGTGGTAGATATGATCAATAAGTTATTGAATAATATATGGAACTTTACTTTCAAAGAATAAAAAATATTTTTAAAACAGAAAAAAAACCATTCACACTGCCAAGTCCACATATTTCACCATGTCCGCTTCCACTGCAGTCTGTACTGCTTCTTTCACTGTATTGCTTACTAATGTGGATCCTTCAGCAGTTTATGTGTATGTGTGTGTATGTGTGACTGTGTGATAAAGACAAAAACACCACTCTCTGTCTGTCGCTCTCTGAAATAGTGTCTCATATACCCCAGGCTGGCCTGGATTTCTCTATGTGGCCAAATATGACCTTGAACTTCTGATTTTCCTGTCTGTACCTCTAGAGCTCAGGGATTACGGTGGTGAATCACTACACCTGCTTTATTTGGGGCTGCACATGGACCCAGGGTGTCCTGCATGCTAAGCAAGCACTCTGCCAGCTGAGCCACATCCCGAGCTCCTGCAGCTTCCTAAGTCTACAGTGTTCTTGGGTTGTAGTTTAGATGCACCTGGGATTCTCAGAGTTGTTTGCCCTCAATATTCTGGCACTGTTATTCTCTTATGTTTGGGCATTTAATTTTTCAAACAAGGAATGTGCTGGCAGGGTGGTTATCTAATAACACTTTACCTGTAAGTCATTTTAAAAAGGTCCCTCATAACTTTTAGGGCTTTCTCTTTAGCTTGAGGTTTTCATAGTTCTTATACTGTGCCTTTTGATATGTGTCGTAATTTTAGGCTGCACTTTCAGTTGTAAAAGCAATGTTCTTAGATGAGAAAATGGGAAGGGAGAGACTGTATGGGAAGGCAGAAAGAGAAGCAGCTAGGGGTGGGGCTGGTGGGAGGGCACTGTGGAGGCAGCGAGCGGGGAGAAGGAGAAAAAGCAAAGTGTAAGCTCATAAATGGGTGAAATTTTATAACGAAAGTCAGTACGTTGTATGCCAACTGTTCTATTTTCATTCTGTTGTTGTGATAAAACACCCTGACCAGTTTACAGAAAGAGTTTATTTGGCTTACATGTCCAGGTTGTAGGTCATCACTGGGGGTAGTGGTGGCAATAGCTTAAGCAGCTAAACATATCATATCCATAGTCAAAAGCAGAAAGAAACAAGCGTGCCCATGATGCCTGCCTGCTTGCGGCTAGATTTCTCCACTCTTAGAGAGGCTGGGCCCAGCCTAGAGAGTGGTGCTGCCCACAGTGGGCTGGGTCTTCCTGTATCAATTAGGAATCAAAACAAGCCCACAGGCCCACCTCATCTAGGTAATTTCTGATTGGGAACTCTGTTCCCAGGGGATTCCAGATTGTATCAAGTTGACAATTACTGAGGCAGAAAGTTAATTAACCTTACAGGCAAAAATTTTAAACCAAAAACATGCTCTTCTGTTTGAGCAATCCAGAGCTATTATCTCTTGAGCTATTGCTTCTTTGTAATCCCCCCTGTTTTCTCTCACAAGTCCTCAGGTACATCTTGGAGATTAGTAATCAGCACTTCTAAGCTTCAAGTTCAAAGTCTGTGCTTCACTTCACCAGTGTGATTAAAGCTGCTGATTCTTTCACTGATTACTGGGTCCAGATTTTTTCCTTATTTTTGGTATTTTATTCCAAGCAAAGATTTAATTTTTTTTAGATTTGTAACAGATCTTTATATTCTCTTGCTCTTGCTTTTTGTTTATTTATTCTTTGCTTCTTAACTTTTTCATGAATGACATCACTTCTGGACTTTTTTCTTTTTGTTCTTGAGGCAACGTCTCCCTGAAGTCCCAGCTGGCTTGGAACTTGCAATATAGACCAGGCTGGCTTCGATCTCACAGAGATCTGCCCTCTTCTGCCTCCTTGGAGCTGGGATAAATGGCATGCACCACCATGCCTGACTTATCCTTTGATTTTTATTCATTCTTTTAAAATAGTTTTTTACATTTATTCATTTATTATGTGTGTGTATGTGTGTGCACGTGCCATGGCAAGCTTGTGGAGGTCAGATGACAATTTGCAGGCATTAGTTCTGGCCTGACACTATGTGAGTCTCAGGGATTGAACTCAGGTCAGTCATTGGGCTTAGCAGTGGGTACCTTTACTCAATCAACCAGCTCTCTGGTTCTCATTCTTTTTTTCCTCTTTACTTCTTTTTTTCCCTTTGGCAATCTCATAGTGTACATAATGTGTTTCAGTTGTTTTCACTGCCATCACCCTCTTCCTGCTGTAATCTTCCTCTTCCCAGCATGCCTCTCTCCTACTTCCATGACCCACTGAGTAGAGGTAGAGTGGCTTGCGTGAGCGTGGATGAAAGAGCAGTTGCTCTAGCATGGGTACCATAGTGGCTACTCCATTGAAGAAAGCCACACCGCCTTCCCCAAGCGTCAGCTGCTCTCAGCTCTTCAGAGAGTGCTTAGGCTTCAGGACTCCATCCTCCACCCAGGATGAACTGCTGACTGGGCTTGGTCTTGTCCGGGTCTTAACCACAACTGTAGTGACTTGGGGACAATGCTCATGGCATGGTTTTTTTTTTTTCACTTGTAATTTTAGCTTGTTGCATTTCTTTTATTGCTTTGCTAATGAATTTTTCTGTAAAAAAGCTTTTGGCTTACCTTCCTGATATTAATTGCCATGTGCTTTTAATTTTCAACTTTTGCTGGAGATGTAGCATAGTTGGTAGAGTGCTTGCCTAGTGTGTACAAAGCCTTAGGTTTGACCCCTGCACTGTATAAACTGGTTATGGCAGGCACACACTGGTAATCCTAGCACTTGGGAGGTAGAGGCAGGAGAATCAGAAGTCTATATAATGCCTTTGGGTAGGGTTAGGCCAGGGCTACATAAGACCCGGTCTCAAAAGAATTTTTTTACATTTCATGTACATGGGATGGGATTTACACTCTAACTCTCTGCACATTCTTCTCCATTCAGAGGGACATGAGAGGTCCCCCAGCCCCAGGCTTGCCAGCTACCAGGTGCAGAACCAGGTTGTGGGAGTGGCTTGGTGCTTCTGTCCTGTGATGGAATGTGAGAGCTTCTTAGATGAAGCTGAGTTACTCAAGGATTTGGCTGGTTCCATGTCCAAGGTGGCTTCTCCTTGTGCTGCACCAAGTGGGACAACTTCTCTGTGACTCCAGGCAAAGATCAGTTCTAGCTTTCCAGGCTCCGTCAGAGTCCAGAAGGCACCTTCTGGGATCTACCTTCTGTCCAAGAACAAAGAACCAGAGATGCATGGGTACTGGTAGATACTGAGACAGAGTATTAAAATAATTTATTAATAAAGCAGTTTGTACTGAAATTGGGCACTGGCCAGAGAGCTGGATGGCTTATAATCTGGAATGGTGGCAAGGACTACTAGAGTCCTGGACCTTCCTGGCTTCTTTACAAAGCACCTTCCTTTCCAAATGTTTGTAGAGCATGGGCTTTGATTACGCATCCTCTGTCCCTGGCATGTAGGGGCTGCTAGAGAGAGGTCTCTGGTCTTGCTGCTAACTGACTTCTTTGGCAGTCTTCTCTTGATGCCTCTCTTTCCCAGCCCTGCTCTCCCACGGTCCTCTTAACAGAGACCGAGGGACTCATTTCACAGAGTCTGCTGTTCTGGGGTGAGCTGACTGGCCTGTGTCTGCACATACTATGTCAGGCCATTTGGGGGGTTCTCTGAAATGTCTCAGACTACTTCTTTCTCAGTACTCAATTCTATTTTGTAGAGGTGCTTTTGTTCTTTTCATATTTCAAGGAATGATGATGAGTATTTATTTTACTCAACTGTAATTTAATGTGAGGTTTTTAAAAATTTGTTACATGTATTTATTTATTTTTATGTATATGAGTGTATTGCTTTCATGTACATAAGTGCACCCATGCCATGCAATGCTGGTGGAGGTCAGAAGTGAACTTTGAATTCCCTTGGAACTAGAGTTATGGATGGTTGTGGTTGCCGTGTGAGTTCTGGGAATCAAACCCAGGTCTTCTGCAAGAGCAGTCCTAACCACTAAGCCATCCATCTCTCCAACTTTGTTTATTCTCTCTCTCCTTATTTATTTATTTATTTATTTATTATATGTTTCTGTGCCATAATGCCATAATGCACATGTGGAATTCAGAGGACAACTTGAAGAAGTAAGTTTTCTCTTTCCACCATGTGAGTACCAGGGATTGAAGTCAGGTCGTCAAACTTGGCAGCAAGTACCTTTACCTGCTGAGCCATCTAATGGGAGATTCTTATGTTAAGGTCCCTGAGTTAACAGTCTTCACCAATCCTCATCATGTGTAGACAATACATGTTAACTATTTGTGGTTTTCCAGGGTGTTGAATATTTGATTTCCTTGGAGTCTCAGTTTTTAAAGCCCACTGAGCTAACTTGACTCTTCTAGTTTCAGTACATGCTCCATTTCTCAGAGAAGATATAATTAATAGCATCATTAAGTCAAAATGAATTAGTTTTCACTTCTGGGATCAACAATTATGTTTTCTACATTCGGCACATTAGGAGGCGGTGGTGGAGTATAGTTTGGGAAACACTTGAGTGGAGTCCCCCAGGTAAACTGAACCCATCTTCATGGTGGGATGCGAAATGTTCTTTCTCATTCAAAGGAAAAGAAACGCCTTTAATGGAACTAAATCAAAATATTTAGTCACAGCAAATGTTTTGGTTTCTTCGCAAGTGGGTTTCCTGCGTTTTGGGGAGTTTATGAAGTTTGCTGGCTGATGAGTTGAATATGTCTTCAGCAGATGTGGGCTGCCGGAACATTAATTAGATGGTGTATTCAGCCAGGGTGCACTGAGTGCTAGTGAACCCTGGTGGTCACATACTGCAGGTGATTTTCAGGTTACATACCTGAGTAGGTTAAGCATCAAGCTTCATTTTAATTCAGACATACCATATACAATTCCTTATCAGTTTATTCACATCTTAATACAAATGTTTTAAAAATGAAACTGGGAGGCTGAGGGATGGCTTACTGGGTAAGAGTGCTTGCTACATAATCTTGGGATCTCAAGTTTGAATCCCGAGCACCCACTTAAAAAGCTGGTTGTAATTTTATGTCCATGTAACCCAGTGTTATGAAAGGAGGAGACAGGAGGATTGCTGTGGCTTGCTTGCTGCTAGTCTGGCTCCAGGTTCAGTGAGAGACTCTGTCTCAGGGAATAAAGTGGTGAATGTTGAGCAGGACATCCTTCTCTGGCCTCTGTACAAGTGTTCATAGGCACATCCCCCAACATACATGTGTACCACATACACACACACACACACCATCAACATACAGATACACTGCACACAAATATGCCAAAGAATGATAAAATAAAATGGGAGCAAACATCACTTAGAACTATCACAATTGTTACTACATTACTTAAAACAACATGCAAAATAGTTAAATGGAATTTTTTTTCAAAGAATGAGAAAAATATAGACCAGTTTTTCACCATGAAGCTTAAAAGAAATGTAATTTTCTATTTAGAAAATAGAAAATAACCTAAATAGTAATTTAACAAAGAAAAAATTTGAAAATGGAAACGTTCAGAGAATCACGTACAATTCAAAACCTACTCCAAAGCTATAATAATCAAGGTAGCAGGCTGCTGATGTATACATTAAGAAAACAGGATCCAAAGTGCAGAAATAAGTGCTTTGGAATACTTGATTTTGTTTTTACCTGAATGCCAAGATATCTCTTAGAGGGAAAGACCAGTCTTTCAACAAAGAGTGGTGAACCAACTGTGGGTATTCATGTGCAAAAGAATGGATTTGATTCCTTTCCAACACCACACAAGCATGCACCCCAAATGAATTCTAGACCTAAATATAAGAACTAAGAGCATAACAAAATTTATAATCCTGGCAAATTTTCATTGCCTTAAATTAAGTAAAGTTTCTTAGATGCAACATCAAGAGTATACATATTAAAGACACTATCCAGAAAGAGGAGGGGTCAAAGAGATGGCTCGGAATTAAGTGTGCTTGCTGCTTTTGCAGAGGATCAGAGTTTATTTCCTAGCACTCATACTGGGCATTTTATAACTGCCTGTAACTTTAAGGGATCTGACGCCTTCTTCTTTTTTGTCCAACACACAGACACACACACACACACACACACACACACACACACACACACGAAGAGAAAGCTATAAATAAAATCATCTTTTAAAAAGTGAAAAGATAATCTATAGAATGTGGGAAAATATTTGCCCATACTATAGGGGTCAAGGAAATTCTAGCCAAGATATATAAAGAACTGTTATTTAAAAATAATTTAAAGACAAAAGACTGGAGAGTTGATCCAGCAATTAAGAACACTTGTTCTTGCAGAGGACCAAAGTTCAATTCCTAGCACCCATCTTGGGCAGATCACAGCAACCTGCAACTTCAGCTCCAGGGGGACTGATGCTGTCTTCAGACCTCCAAGGATACTTCACATGTTCCCTCCCCATACAAATGGTAAAATAAATCTTTGAAGGCAAGAGACAAGTCATTGAACTCAGAAAATGGGCCAGAAGTCTGAATAAGCATTTCCCCCAAAGACAAACAAGTAGCCAGTCTGAATAAGAAAAGAGGCTCCAAATGACTCGTCATTAGGAAAATGGATGTCGAAGCCGCAGTGAGCGCATCTATATCCACTAGAGTGTCTGTGATTTTGAAAGTATGGGCAGTGACAGATGCTGGCAAAGATGTAGAGAAGTTAGACTTCTTAGACATAGCTGGTGAGAATGTAAAATAGCATAGTTCTTGAAAAGCTAATCATAGAATTTCTGCTTGCTCCAACAATTTTCCTACGTATAGAATGAAAGCGTATTTCTGTAGGAAATTATATTATTATTTAAAAGAAAATTTGGAAACAACCTAAATGTTAAATAACAAATGCATAAACAAATGTGGTATGTCCATACAGCAGAATATTATTCAGACCTAAATAGGGAATACTGATGGTGTATCTCCCTGGTGAATTTTGAAAACATTTTGTTAAAGAAAAAAGTTTCAAATAATTTATGGAAAATATCTAGAAGAAAACAAATCCATGAAGACAGAATGTAGATTCCTGGTTGCCCGTGGCAGGGATGGGCAAGCACAGCCTATTGGGGTGGGCTTCTTTTGTGAAGTGTTAAAAATAAAAGTGGATTTTGATGATGGTCACATAAAACACTGAAATGGGTCGATACAGCACTTGATTTATATCTCAATAAAGCTGTAAATTAAGAAAGGTGGTGAACTTAAAAACATTAAATTCTACTTAAACTGTCTCATAGATCAAAATGCTTTAGGGCAGAAGGGACCTGAGAGGTCATTCCCTTGATTTGTTTTTATCTTTGAGATGAAGAGCCTGGACACTGGAGAAATTAAGTTGTCAGAAGATATATAAGTAATTAGCTGAATAACCCAAAATGCACACCTTACACTGGAGCTCAAAAATGTATCAAGATCTGGTAAATCCCACAGAATCTATCTACATAGCAAAAAATGAGGTATAGATGTGGCCATAACTCATAATTTAATTAGTGTGATCTATTAAAAGAGCCTCATGTGTATTGAGCTAATTTTTGTGTAGATGAGATCAAAACACCAAAACCAACAAGGAAGAAAAGTATAGATCAGTTGCCTCAGACAACAGATAGATACACCTGCTCATATAGCCCCAACATCTATTCAAGAATTATGTAAACTTGTCTTGGAAGGAGAGACGTGGCAAATGCTATTTGTAATGGCATGCATGAATATCTAAAAACAAATTCCATAACCCTAGACTATTTCAGTTTTAAAGTAAGGGGAAACTCTTGATTCTTGCAGAACGTATTTCTCTGTCTTCGTGTAATTGCTTCTGCATTTTGACTTCACATAAAGGAGAATGAATTATCTTTGAGGAAAAAAAAATTGAAGCTCTTCATTTACACAGGCAGTTGATGGAGAAATTTAATTTCCCTCAAACCCTGTTGCTATGTTTAGTTTTCTGTGTTAGGATTTAAGATTCCAATCTTCTTCTTTATATGAAGTTTTCCATTAATTTAAACTTTGCAAAAATAATCACCAAATTTCCAGACTCATGTAATTAAAGATTGCAAATGAGCAGCCCCAGGCCCTGTACTTCTCCAAAGGGAATTTTATTTGGCTTGTGAAACTGAAAAAAAAAAAAAAACAAACAACTTTCTGTGTGTGTCTGTGTGTTTAGGCGCACACATACCAGGGTACACATATGGAAGCCTGAGGACAGCCTTGGGTTTCAGTCCTTACCTTCCACCTTGATGTTTGCCACTGGGTACTCCATGCTAAGCTGGTCCTTAAAGCTTCTGGGGATTCTCCTGTCTCTTGATATCCTGCTTTAGGGACAGTGGGATTCTAGTTGGGCACTATTACACCTGGATTTGCATGGGTTCTGGGGTTTTGAACTCAAGTCTTCAGGCTTGCATGGCAAGTGTTTTACCCACTGAGCAATCTCTCCAGGCTGTTAAACTGTTTTGTAAAACATCTGATTTCTAAAAGTTTGGAAATTTTATACCAATATTTAGATTTGTGGCTTCTGTCAAAAAAAAAAAATGAAAGGATTTAGAGAGGACCCATTTTTGACCTCTACTCTGGGATGCTGATGATCAGGCATGGTTAAGTTGTGGTTGACAATGTGGGGCAGTCACGTGTTCAGGGCACCAGGATCACGTATTCATTGCTTCCCAACAGGTCAGCTATTTCTGTTGTACCTGCCTACCCAGTGTGTAATGGACAGTACAATGATCTAGGTTAAAGACAGGCCAGCATGTCTGATGGTGACCTCATTAGATTATAACGGAACTGAGAAATTTTTGTCATATAGTGACATCATGGGTCAGAGTAGGTGCCACTTACCTGTTTCTTGTGGTGCTAGAGGGACCAAACCAATCACATTAAAGTGCAGATGGCACAGAACTTAATACTGATAATGATAAAAATGACTGTCAGTGGGGCTAGACAGATGGCTCAGCAGTTAAAACCGCATATTGCTCTTGCAGAGGGTCTAGTTTACTTCCCAGCACCCACATCGGGAGGCTCACAACTGCCTGTAACTCCAGTTCCAGGGGATCGCCTTTATACCAAGGTGCACATTCTCATACATGAACGCACACAGAGACACATGCACGGACGCACAGACATACACACAAATAAAAGTAAAACAAATCTTTAAGAAAAGATTATGAGAACTGGAGAGATGGCTCAGCAGTTAAAACACCTGGCTGTTCTTCCAGAGGACCTGGGTTCAGATCCCAGCACATACATGGTGGCTAACAATCATCCCTGACTCCAGTTCCAGTGGATCTGACACCCTCTTCTGACCTCTGTGGGCATTGCATGACATGGATGCACATACATACATGCAGACAATACACTCATACACATTAAATATAAATAATAAATAAAATGTTTTTAAAAAGAACATTAAATGGCTGTCACTGATTTATATATTTTCTCTAATACTTGGTTAATTTATTCTTTGATAATTTTCATATATATATGTATATATCACATTTTAGTTACGCTATGCCCTCTATCCTCTCTTATCCTCCTCTCACCAAGTCACCACCCATCCACATTTTGTCTTGAGTTGGTTTTTGTTGGTGACCCTTTGCATTTAACCTGGACCATCTGTGTGGACATGGTGTAGAGCTACCCACTTGAGCATGAGTAACTCATCAGTGGTAGCATCCTGGACAATTATAGCCGCCCCCAACATCATCTTAGAGTATACTCCTACCTTGTAAAGTAGTCTGTGTAAAGCCAAATGCCTGGGCAGGAGAGATGACTCAGTTGGTAAAGCAAAGGCGGACATCTCCTTAGGATAGCTACTTAAGGTTGACTCTGGTTCTCCACATACAAGGACATAGAAGTGTACGCCATTTCACATGCACCTGTACATATACACAAAGTCAAATCAAATGACAGGTACAAAGAAACCACTGGCAATGTGAAAATATCACAATGAATTCTACTCAAGAAAGAAATATTCCTGCTGAGAGCTTGCTCCCTTAGTCAAGCATGATGACACGTAAAGAAGTAAGTGAGACGTGAGTATTGAACAGGGCAAAATGCAGCGTGCTAGAAGAATGCTCAGGAAGGTGGCTAACCAGAATTTCAAAATTTTGTTAGTAAATGTCTCCCTTACCTCATCTCCAGTTGCAAAGTGTAATTTAAGAGAAAAATATGTAATTCTCAGTAGTGACCAAGGCCTGCCTAAATACTTAAGATTATTTATTTATTTATTTATTTATTTATTTATTGTGGGTGGAGAACATGTGGAAGTCAAAGGACAACTTTCAGGGGTTGGTTCTCTCCTTTCATGATCCTCTCCAAGGATCAAGCTCAGGTCATCAGGCTTGATGGTAAGTGTCTTTACCTGAGTCATCTTCCCAGCCCAATATTTAGAATTTCAAGTCGTTATTCCCAAAGGCTGTTGAATAAAAGTTGCAACACTTTGCCAAACAACATGAACAGTGATACAAATGAAAATCCTTTCAAACCTTTTGTTGCTTCAAACAACCTTGACCCGTTTTCCCATGTTCCTGTGTCTTGATGATGTGTGTGACTCTTCTGTTGGTCTCACCTGAGTCCTTCAAGATTAATGGAAGGCTTGATTAGAGCTGGAACACAAAGGGCCAGGAGAAAAATAAAAGCATAACAGGAGGGTGCCTTAAGCTCTAAGATAATGAAACTTACCCAGGCTTGTCACTGAAACCATCATATAAGCATTGGCAAACAGATCATTTTAATAAAAGAAAACCAAGGCAGAGGATCTTTGGAGACCTTGAGTTTTGTTAGCATTAGGGATAATTCCACATCAATGGAAAGAAAAATTCAATCACAGAATTAATTAATTCATGCCCTTTTAAAAATAAAGCCAATACAGGCCCTTGAGATGGATCGGTGGGTAAAGACTCTTTACCACCAAGCCTGACAACCTGAATTTGATCCCTGGCACCCACGTGGTAGAAGGAGAGAAGTGTTCACTGACCTTCACATAGGCACACTGGTATGCACGCACAGAGAGAGACACACAGACACACACAGAGAAACATGAGCACAAAGCAATGAATGTAATTAAATACAAATTAAAGCTATCCTTTACATGATGGACAAAAGTTATATTCTGATGTTTCTGTAAACATAACAAGAGGATGCAATAAAAATATTTTGATTTAGAAAGTATGAAGGAAAGGATTGATACTTTTGACTATGAATCAGTAACATTCTATGTCATAATAGACAAAAAGCTACACAGTAAAACCCAAATAATTAGAAGTTATGCTTTTTGTTGCTTTCTTTTTAAAGGGGATTTATTTTTAATGTGTGCATGTGTGTGTGTTTATGTGTATCTGTGCAGAGGTATATGCACATGAGTACCATGCCTGCAGACGCCAGAAGAGGGTGTTGAAACTCCTGAAGGTGGAGTTACAGGCTGGAGTTGTGAGCTGCCAGACCTGCAGACTGGCTCTCAGACTTTGCTGAGAACCAAACTTGAGTCCTCTGCAAGAGCAGTATATACTCTTAATGGAAGAGGACTCATCTCTTTAACCTCTGGCTTTTATTGCTTTTAGTGGTGGTAAAATGCTAGCTCGAGGGGAAGAAATGATTGTGCATATTTATGAAGATATATATGCACATATATGGAATGACTATGTATATGTCAATATATAAAGAGTAAACCAACAGATATCTAAATGTGTATATCCATACATGAGTGTCTGTGTGTGTAATATCTACTCTTAACTTTTCTTAAAATTTAACTTGTGTGTGTGTGTGTGTGTGTCCCATGACACACATGTGAAAAGAAGAGCACAATTTTGTGTGGATTTTGGGATCGAACTCAGGTTACTGGGCTTTCACTGCAAGTTCCTTTACCCACTGTTTAGCTAGCCTTAAACTTAAATTCATCTAGGTAGCATCTAAGTGGATAGTCATTAGCCATTTTGCCTTTAAAAAATATTTTATCCTATATCCCTTTCAACAAGTCCGTTGAAATTAATTAAACAAATTAATTAAACACTGAAAAGAGGAAGATCAACATCTGAAAAATCTTCCCACACATTTAATTTTCACAGTTTTCCTTGAATATGACATTTAAAAATTTTATATTCTATATTGTATGATTTATTAAAAGCAGTCTTTTGGGTACATTACTGGGTTTTTTAAGATTTAATGTCTAATTTGTCTGATTTGCTTGGCTTTTAGCATGACTTTATTTACTTCTGGGCTCTGTGGGGTGGAGAAGGGAAGGTTACTCTAAAATAAAATAAAGGAAATAATCTCTCCAAGTGCAAAAAGACACTCAGTAATTGGAAAGATTTTAACTACCAGCTAAAGCCTCAGCAAAAATAGGTTGACTTCCAATTTATTTTCCTCTGTCCATTTCCTCAGTCGTTTGGGGTTTTCACTTGTGTGCAGACAGTTAATGGAAAATAATGAATGCTGTGCTGTGCGGAGACTTCCAAGTTCAGCCTTTTGCAGGGGTTTCAGGAAGCCTCATAAACTGTCTCCCTAATGAGTTGTGCTGTCTCTCAGCTGGCTTTGTAGAATTTAGCCCCTTCTTTCCCCAACTGGCCCCAGATGGAAAATACTCTCTTGAAATTGGATGGCTTTTTAAGTGTAGCTCCCCACAGCCTGTTTGAACAAACGGGAACAACAAAAATCAGCTTGAACAGAAGGCATTTGGAGGCAGGGTCTGTAATTCTCTTTAGTGTCCTACGTATTTGGATGGTTCTGCTTTGGGCAGTTGGAATTTTTCTAATTTGATTAACTCCTTCACGTTAGCAGATGACACTCTGTAGAAATTCTTTTCTTCAGTCACTTATGACATTATTCTTATCCACAAGGTTATCTGCATGCTGTATTGATTTACTTTTTATAGATAATTTATTTTTCTTTATTGATTGGTTGACTGATTATTGATTTATCTGTAAAATTTATTTACACATCTGCTCTATTTCTATTCTAATTTTCTTCTAAAGAATTCATGAGCATTGCATAGACATTTTATGTAAAGAAGTTGAAAAAACTTTCTTCAAGCAGTAGAATGTGGAGAAGAAGCGGTGGGGGGCGGATAAACCTGGGGAGAGCCTTTCCCAAGATTGGGAGTGAAAGAACAGAGAATGGGGAGGAGTCACTTGCCATGGTCCAAGCCCTGCTGTTCTGTCTTCAGATGCTGTTTGTACGCTGTAAAAATACAGCGATGATGTGTGTCTAGAAATCCCTGGCTGCACTGGAACGCCAATAAAGGCATTCTTTCAAGGTTAGTCCCCTACCCCAGTGAATCTTTCTTGCACAAATCATTTATTTATTCATTCTTTCTTTCTTTTGTTCACGATTTTATTTTACTTTGCATTTGACTGATCAATATGTAAATCTCTCCTTAGATTTTAGACTTCCTTGGAATTTGAGGGTCTCTTCAAATTCATGTCTCTAAATTCATGAATTCCAAATTCATGCTCCTCCCTCCCCTTCCTTCTTTTCTTCTTTCTTTTCCTTCCTTCCTTCCTTCCTTCCTTCCTTCCTTCCTCCCTTCCTTCCTTCCTTCCTTCCTTCCTTCTCTTCCTCTCTTTTTCCTTGTTTCCTTCTCTCCCACGTGATGAATACTTTCTCCTCTTGCAAGAGAACTAACATCATTATTTAAAGTGGTACCCGGCTTCTGGTTTTAACCATTCTTCCAAGCAAGCATTACACACTTACTGTGTGTAAAGAAGTGTCACCGGTGTTAAAGGTTATGAATAAGGTGCTCTCTTAAGGATTTTTATGGAAATCAGGAGAGATTGTCTCCTGAATGGAGTTGTCAAAGAGAGCTTGTGAATGGAATGGGACCTGAGCCTGGTACTGGTACCAGAGCAGGGGGAGGATCAGGCAGGATGAAGGTGAGAGTTATGATCAAAAACAATGCACTTAGGAGCGCTTAGGGACTGTGAAATACTCTTGGCAAGCCACAGACTGTTCTGGTTTCCTTTCTGTTGCTGTGATAAAATACCCCAACAAAAAGCAACTTAAAGGAGAAAGGGTTTCTTTTAACTCACAATTTCAGGTTGTAATCCATCACTGTGGGGAAGTCATGGAGACAAGAGCTTGGGACAGCTGGGTATATGACATCCATAGTCAAGCACAGAGAGAAATGAATGCAAGCATGCTCACTTTCTTTTTTAAATATTTAAAAATTTGATCTTTTAAATTTCATGTGAGTGTTTCACCTGCATGTCTGTAAGTGTACCCATGTTATACAATACCTGTGGAGGCCAGAAGAAGGTGTCAGATCTCCCTCCTAGGACTTGAGTTATGGATGGTTGTTAGCCACCATGTGGTACTTGGAGTGGAATCTGGGTCCTCTCTGCAGGAGCAGCCAGTGCTCTTACCTGCTGAGCCATCTCTCTAGCTCTCTTGCTTGTTTTCTTATGTTCAGTTCAATTTAACTACTCTCAAACAGTTCAGGAATCCTGCCTTAGGAATGGTGCAGCCCATAATGGGTAGGGTCTTCCCATATCAATTAACTTTATTAAGACAGTCCTCCACAGACATGCCTAGAGGCCAACCCAATGTAGATCACCCCTCACCGAGAGTCTCTCCCCTGGTGATTCTAGGTTGAGTCAATTTGACAGTTAAAGCTAACCATCATGCAGACTTCGAATATGATGTTGACACTTTCGGATTTTCTCCTGAATTTGAGGTAGGCACACGGGGGCCTTCCAGTGTTCCAGTGATGTAGTAAGGTGTTCTCGAATGGGAGACGCAGAAGGGCAAAGGCGGAAGAAGAAGCCAGGGTTGGACACTCAGTCCATTCATTTCCCAGAATGGAAGACGCTTTGTGCAGACCCTGTGTCAGCCTTCATGATGGAGGAAGTCAGAAGGAAGAGGCCACGTGCCTTGACTGTGAGGTCATGGGTGTTTGAAACAGGCTAGACTGATAATAATTAAGAGTTGCAGCACATATGGTTTTTGGTTTTATCTCTGCATGAGATTGAGCCCCTCCCTAGTTCAAAATGGAGACGGGAGGGGCTCAGGAGGCCCCACCCATTGCTTAGGCACCTTTGGCGACCAATTGTTGCTGGGAGAGGAGACTCATTTTATGCACTGGTGTAGGCACTGGTGAGTTGTGTATGTTCCTGTAAATGACTCCCACCCATGCTCATGCAAAACTACTTTAATTAAGCTCAGTGGGTCACACCCACAAATAATAGCCTTAAAAATGGGAGGAGGGCTTGAAGAAGAAGAAGGGCTTTAGTGGGAGGAAGAGGAGGGATGAAAGGGTGGGATGAGGAGCAGAAAATGAGCAAGGTTCATTGTAAACATGTAGGAAATTGTCAAATAACAAAGGACGAATTAGCTTAGCATTTTGTGAAGTCAAGTCTTTCTATATGAGCACCACTGTCACTATGTCTTTAAAAATATAATATTTAATATTTTATTTTATGTGTATGAATGTACTGCCTGCATACATGTAAGTGCACCCATGTAGTGCAGTGCTCACAGAAGTCAGAAGGTGGTGTTGAATTCCATTCCCCTGGAAATGAAGTTCAGGATGATTGTTAGCTACCATTTCAGGGCTGAGAATTAAACCCAGATCTTCTGCAAAAACAGCCAGTGCTCTTAACCTGTAAGAGCAGCCAGCGCTACTCTCCTGGTCCAAACTTGACTATTCTTGTTTTTCAGGATTATGGGCAACTTCTCTGTCCTCAACTATTTTTTAAATCATCCATATATATTGAATATGTTAAATAATAGTGAAGGTTAAATGTCTGTAAATGCAACCTGTGGCTATTGACAATTCACAGGAAATGAGAATCTATACTATTAACTCCCATGAACATCACGTGATTGCTGTAGTTCCTCTCCAGCATTTGTAAAAAAAGAGCTTCAGAGAGGCCAATTTACCTGTCCTAAGTCTGGTGGCTGAAGGGTAAGGAAGCCTAGCCTCAAATCTACTTCATTTTCAAATGTGTTTTTCTTTAGTATTTGAGAGTTTCATATGTGCATATAATATATTGATTTTTATTGTGTTTAACCCCTGCTCTTCCTCTTCAGTTCTCCTAAGTCCAGCTGTGCTCAGCTCACCCCTCCTAACTTCATGTCCATTTTATTAGTGTTTTTAATCCATTAGTCCAGTTTGTGTTGCCCATATACATATAGGGTGGGGCCATCCTTTGCAGCATGGTTGAACTACCAGGGGCCATGCCATTCCTGGATTTTTACAACATGATGCAAATTAGAAGTTAACGCTTAATGTACGTGATAGACTCTTGCTAAGGAGGATGCATAATAATTCTGAAACAACATTCTCAGTGGAGTTCCTGATGAGCTGTCTATGAAAATGCAGTTGAATGTTCCTTAGTCACTGACTATAATGACATCACATGCTCCTCACTCTGAACCAACCTGCCCCAAAAGCAATGGGTCTATTGGCCTACAATATACATCAAGCAATGTACATCCAACAATTGTAAAGGAGATTTTAAAAGATTTTATTTTAAAAGTGTGTGTGTGTGTGTGTGTGTGTGTGTGTGTGTGTGTGTGTACCAAGTGCTCACACAAGCCAGAAGAGGGTGTTGGATCCCCTGTCACTGGAGTTATAGATGGTTGTGAGCCACCTGACGTGGGTGCTGGGAATTGAACTCTGTTCCTCTGTAAGAGCAGCAAGTGCTCTTAGCCATTGAGTTATCTCTCCAGCCCCTTAAGTTATATTTAAATAATTAATTTAGATTAATTTAAATTAAATATTGGCCGGCACCTTCATGTTTCAGGTTCCCTTTTGTTATGCCTTGGGCTCAATAATTCTTGGTTATGCATTGGGGTTTATGTCATGGAATTTGCAGACAGCACCTGTGTGTGTAGGATAGAATCTGGCAGTTAGAAAGAGGATGGGTGGGGAACGAGTGTGGCAAGCAACAGGCTGTTCGCTTTGGGCCACCATCTGCTGCTTTAACCTGCAAGCTCATCTTCCGGCTCCACAAGCAGAATCTAAAAATGCAGGTGCTTCCAGAAAGGTGGCTGGCATATGTGGCATGTAAAGAAGTGCTTTGAGTTGAGGGGTCTCCTTTGAGACTTACCATTTGGGTCTGGGTGGTTTGGGAGGAGGGGGCTTAATTTCTGGTAGGAAATTTATAAAAAAAAGTTAAACACTGTACCCTTGGATAATGAAACACGTATTCACTTCTTGCAGTGGCTGTGGAAACAGACAGGGAACTCTCATAAATCACAAAGGAAAATAAATCACTTCACCGATGGAGGGGAAGAGACAGCTGGAGAAAAGGGACTCTGGTAAGAGATTCTCTCTGGATAGCAGCCTCGTGGTAAGTGTGGACTATTCACTGACCACTCTATATGTTTTGGCTTCCAACCTGTTATTCTTTGACTGTTATTTCCTGAACCCCGTGCTCCTGAAACCTCGATTCCAGTTACTCCATTAGCAACCTCCCCTGGGATTTGGTCTCATTTATTTTTTTACAATCTCAAAAGCCAGCAAATTATTGGAATGTTTGTATAGTGTCCTAATAAGTAAATGCCATAATCTGTCAGCATTACCTATAATTACATTAATTCCATCTGAAATAGACTTTAGCCTATAGGAAAACATGACTGTGCCAGGGATCCAAATGCCAAGCCTATATATAGTTGCTCCATCACTCCTTTAACTTTGGGGATAAGTTGAACAGAAACGCAATTTAACTTTAAATGTTGAAGAGCCAAGAAGGTGGCTCAGCTCTACTTGGTTACATATTCACTCAATCCTCCACAAAATTCAGAGAGTTTTCATGCTGGTAGACATTATCCTCTTTTAAAAATTATTATTATTATTATTATTAGTGTGTGTGTTTGTGTGTGTGTGTGTAATGTGTGCATACCATGGCACACATGTGAAGGTCAGGAGTCAGTTCTCTCCTTCTACCCAGTAGAGGCAGGGTCTCTCTTCCTGCTGCTGTGCTGTATACTCCATTCTAGCTGTCCCTCGAGCTTCCAGCTGAGCATCCTGTCTCTTCCTCTCACCATAGGAATGCTGGGATTGTAGATGAGCACCACTTCACCAGGCTTGTTATGGTGGGCTCCAGTGATAGACTCAGGTCTGTCAGACAAGTGTGGCAAATGATTTTACCCACAGAGCCATCTTGCCAACCCTGATGGCCATTGTTCTTAACAGCCTGTTTGGGATTACTTTCATGTGTGAGAAGGTAGTTCGTCCAAAACAGCAGGTGAAGTCATTGAGTTTGGAAGTTTGGCTGCTTTTGTTTTTTCAGGCTTTGGATCAATAGGTGTGCGTCAGCACCTTCTTTTATTCTGTAATGCATATGAATAGAGCAAGAAACTGGATGAAGACATTAACTTAGGTGATTTGATCATCTAGTGAAATAGAAATTTTTCTTGGTTCCTTCTTTATAGATATATAGATTTATATAGAGAGATATTTACATAAATATAGATATGTAGATTTATAGATAGTTATAGATATGTGCTTTCCCATTTATGTGATCATAGCAGGTGAATCTAGGACATAGAAAGTGTCTGATAAAATATTTGTTGAAGGCTGGGGAGATGATTCAGTGGTAAAATACTTGTCCTGCAAGTATGAGGTCTTGAGTTCAATCCCCACAACCCATCAAAAGAGTAGAGTGCATTGGCAGGTACTTATATTTCCCCAGAGACCCACTGGCCAGCCAGCCTGCCTAAGCAACTTAGTGAGTTCTAGGCCAGTAAGAGAACCTGCCTTAAAATAACAAGATGGATGGAAACACCAAGGGATGATTCGGAGGCTGCCGTCCGGCTCAGGGGATGACTCGGAGGCTGCCCTCCAGCCCCGGACTCAGCCGCACGTGTGTGCCCCCTCCTCCACATTCCAAAATAGCTGAGTTATCAGCTGCACATTTCAAATTCTGATGCTCCGAGTCCAACTTTGTCACAAACAGATTTCGCTATCCACCCTACCACCTGGTAGCCATTCCCCCTTCAAAAACTTCATGAATTTGTGGTGCTGGGAGTTGAGAAAAGTATGATAAAGCTTTTAGTGTGGGGACTTTCCTGAGTAACTCAGAATCCAGACCTCTGACTGTGTGGGCTCAGATCTCACCAGCGTGCTCTTAGGGACTAATGACTCTGGAGCATTTTAAGCTGTCTTTCCTGTTGATGCGACCACATTTGTGTTTTTTAGGCCTGCTTGATCTGTATAGAAAGCAGGCTGAGTGAAGCATGCAGTCTTATGTGTCTTTTCAACTTGGAAAACTTGTGATAAAGGGAAAATATCTCAACCTCTCTCCTACAGAAGAAAATCTTCATGCATATTGACATGCCAATACAGTCTGTCTTGGGTTTAGGCAGAGACAGAGACAGCCATATGGTACTATGGGAACAGCTCAATAAAGATTCTTTTAACTCAGAAATATCATCTTGTTTTATTGGTCTCTAGAGCCACAGATTTCTGCCTCAGGTCTTAACTAATATGCAAATATCCTCTAAAGGCAAATGTGCTAAGCTTCTATCTTTCAATAATTCACAGTAGCACCCCTTAATAAAATGCCTTGGGCCATTCCAGAATGTGAACCAGATAAGCAGAATTGTGTGGAAGGTGTTGGTAAATGGAAGGCAGTGGGCGTGGAGAGCTGAGATGGTGAGGGTGGGGTGGGAGGAGAGGGGATGTGGCTTACTGGGAGGATGCTGGGGCCTGCGCTGTAGAGGAAGGCAACAGTGTCTAACACCATGGTCCACATTTCACTTTTGCCTTGAGACAGCCTGAGTATGGATGTGTGTAGAGTCCTGCTATGTTACTAGTACCAGCTGAAAGCTCAAAGCCAACTTTCTCTGAGAAGTTACCTGCTTTTCTAGAAGTCTAACTAGGAGGACACACCGACACAGGGCACAGGTTGCCACTGTGCATTTCCATTGTTTATGGTTCATTAAATATTATCCCAGGAAGGAAAGATGTCCTTTCAGGAAACTGACTAAAAGAAAGAGAAACATGAAATCTTTAAGAATTGAGACTCCGTCCCAATAACCATTATGACGGAGATTTTTGGGAGTTAGGAGGCCCAGAGGTGATTTCCTCTTCTAGACTTCACAGGAGAAATTTCCCATAATACACTCCAAGAATAAGATAGTAGCAACTTCATTTCCTTTTTCATTTGACTTAATCAAATCATGAAGTGTTGAGTTAGATATTATAGTTTTCTTGCAATGACTTTGAAATATTTTTAGGCTTCAGGAACCATATAATAAAGAAACTTATAGACCAGATGGAGGAAAGAAAAAGAAGAAAAAGCTATAATGAGAAAATGGAGTTTATGGTCCAGAGTGACAATTTTGCTTTTGGGACTTGGCATAGGAGAGAATGTGAATAGCGTGTGTGTGTGTGTGTGTGTGTGTGTGTGTGTGTGTGTGTGTGTACATGCACATACCACAGCACATTAGGCCTCAGAGGGTAACTCTGGATGATGGTTGGCCCTCATATTCCATCTTGTTTGAGGCAGGGTCTCTTTACCACTGTGTAAACCAGGCCTTGAAAATACAGGGGAAAAGCTTTACCTACCTTCCTTCCAATAATGCAGGTTCTTTGGGTGCAGTGGATGGATCTGGGACAAAGGTCAGAAGTCAGAAGAAGGTAGATCGTGATAGTGCCACCCAGGAGAACGGATTGCTAGGAATCTTGAAGATCTCTGAAACAGAATGAGAGAGCAGAACCTAAGAGGCACACAGCTTGCTACCACACTGACAATGGTCTGAGGACATAGCAAGTGGAGGACAGAATTAAAGACAGAAGGTTCAAACAGCAGGCACAGGGCATGTAGCAGTGGGGGCTAATGGAGTCTAACACTGAAACTACCTTCATAGGAAGCTCTGGGTAGTCAGTTGGCAAGTCATGCCCTGAGGTTAGACCACAATGGTTTCCCTCCCTTAGTAATAGTAGCTGAAATTTATTGAGTCTTAATACGTACCAGGCACTCTGCTCTATGCTTTATATGGAAACCGTTGGCTAATATAACAGCCCTTTAAGAGTTCAAATTATCCCTGTTTTACAACTGTGAAATCTGTAGCTTGGCATGTTACTTAACTTCCTTGATGTCATAGGACTGGTGAGTGATGGAGCTGAGATTTCAGCTTGGCTCTGGCTATCTGAAGACATCCTGTCTCTGCATAGCTTCACACTCTTAAGTAGAAAAATTTTCTCCGACAGCCACTGTGGCACCTCTGTGATGCTTCCAATCCAAAAAGAGCGCTAACTCTTCTGACCGAGCTAGAAGCTCCCTGGGGTATTACAAAACCTGTCATACCTGTGATGATGAATGCAGGCTTACTTTCAGCAAAAAAAAAAAAAAAGCCCAAGGAGTAGTGCTGGGAGGGAGAGAGTTAAAAGGAATAAGAAGGTGAAAGAAGGTGAGTATAAAAATGTGGGATAGGTCTTCTTTCTGATCTTGTGAGTTTTATTCCAGTTACCCAGATCTTTGAACTAACAGTATGCACGTGTTTCCCTGAGGAATTATTGACCAGAGAGGGTAGTATAGGGAAAACTGGGGATCTATGGAGCAGACCTCGTTTCTACTCATTATTTTCTGTTGCTGTGATAAAGCACCATGACCAAAAGCAAGCACCATGCCCAGTTTATGCAGTGCTGAGTATGAAACTCACTGTTTCAAGCATACAAGGCTAGCACTCTACTAGCTGATCTATGTCCTTAATTGAGTATCACATGTTTTTTAACCAGTTGTCACACATGCAGTTTCTCAAACCTTGACAACATTGACATCATAGATCCTATATTTCTTTGTTACAGTGTGTCCTGTGCATTGTGAAATGTTGAGCAGGACATTAGACCTTTACCTATTAGATGCCAGAAACATATTTGCTCCAGTTATAACTTCCAAGTCTGCCTGAGGCATTGCCATTTGTCCCTGGTATCTGATCACCCCTGACAGAGCCAAACTGTATCCTCTTAGAGGACACAGGCTATGTCACATTCACATTTGTGTTCCTAAAGCCTGACACTTTTGTTATTTGCATTCTTCTACATTTTAATAAGCACAGTTCTACTACATTTATCATTTATTACAGCTAGTTTGTTTTAGTAACACTCCAGGCTGCCTTGTTCTTTTTAATTCTCCAGTGGATCCTCAGTGCTATTCATCATTTGGCCATTCTCAGTGGTGGTGGCAGAGTACTGGAACTCCGAACCTTGGAGACTGAGTGAAGCACTGTTTTATATTTCCCTACAACCGATCACTATCAAATTCCATGGACTGAGCAGATCCAAGCTGGCTTGGAACTCAACACCTAGCCCAGGCTGGCCTTAATCCCCTAGACCATGTGAGTGTGATGGACAAGGAAGAGGACTGCCCTTTGAGTAGTTGTCTTTGAACATGGGACACAATAGCAGGGGTTCCTGGGTATGGAGAGACATCACTGCTGTTTGTGAAGGTTAGAGAGCAGAGATAACAGGCTGATAACACACTGCTTTTCAGTGTATGCAAGGATGATTTACTGTGTATGCAAAGCTTTCTTTTCTTCTTGGTTATTTGAATGTGAACATATATAATTTTGTTGTTTGAGACAAGGTCTTTTGCTGACTTGGAGCTTACCAACTAGGCTGGACTGGTTATCAGTGATTCCTAAGTCTCTAAAGTCACTGGAATGTTTAATACTAGATTTTTTGTTATAAGTATTTGTACATTTCTCAGGGGAACAGATCCATGGGTATCATCAAATTCTCAAGGGTATTTTTGACTAAAAAATGGTTAGGCAGTTCAGTATATACTTCTCTTTCCCATAGTATCTGTCTGTGGGATGCTTCTCTTGCTGGGGAATGGAGCAGATACTATGAACCCTTTGTCTTCATCACCTGTTCTCAGCTGGAACAGTGAGTGTTGCCCGCCAGTGTCTGGCATGGTTCTGTGAATCTTTGGAGTCTCTGAGATCAGTAAACCAAAATAGAAACTAGACAGTTTTTGAAAGTTTTTGCAAATGCTTTGTGATCGACAAGATGGGAAAATGATACTGCTTCTACAGCAGGAATAAGTACAAAGGAACTGACACATTTTCTTGGCATGTTCTCTGTTTTCTTAGGGCTCTAATATTTGAGTGCCATCCTCCTGGTGTCTTACCATCTTTCAATGATGGGTATCATCAGATCCTATGGGTTTCCATGGCAACTGATTTCTGCATCATCTACCAGCAGCCTGGTTCCATTTCGGCAGCAGTCTCTCTAGTACTTTGTTCATGATGACAGGTCGTGTGTTGATCGATTTTCTTAGAAGCAGATCCTCAAACCCAGCAGGCTTTGGGTATTCTTCCTGGAGACCTGTTTTGGGGTATTCTTTCTGAGTGCATGTTTTAGGGTCCTCTTCTTGTGTGTGTTTTCAGGGTATTCTTTGTACACGCTTATTTTTTGGGGTGTTCTTCCCACATGTCTATTTTCAGAGTGTTCTTCCTTAGGCCTATTTTCAGGGTGTCCCCTTACATGCCTGTTTTGGGGTGTTCTTCCTGTGTGCCTGTTCATTTTTCTCAAGTGTCTTATCAGTGAACACAGGAATTGAGCACCCAGGAGTTTGAGAGCTCTGTGGAATGAGGAGTGAGACATTCAAAGCATGATTTCTGTGAATGTACAAAGCTTTAAAATATCTAGTTCTATATTTCCAGATCACAGCATTATCATCAGTGTAAACAACGGCACTTATGGGGAGCTGGGGTGATGACTCAGACAGTAAAGGGCATATACATAGACATAAGGACCTGAGTGTAAGCAGCAGAACCCATATAAAAAAACCTGGAATGGGGGTGTTTGTAATCCCAGCACAGGGGAGGCAGAAGCAGGTGGATTCCCGGAGCTCTCTGGCCAGCCAGCCTAGCCTACTTGAGTTCCTATTCAGTGAGAAACCCTGTCTGTAAAAACAAGGTAAATGCTGCCCTGGGGAATGCCACTGGAAACTGACCTCTGTTCCTGCACATACATAGACACATGCATACACTTACAGGATTCAGAAAGAAGTTACCTTTGTGTCTGTATTGATCAGAAGGTGTTCACCCTGAGAAGGACTTGCGTATTTCTGTTTAGAACACTGACCCAAATTTTAGCTATGGCATCCCCCTGTTCCATGTAGCAAAAAATTTTGAGAATGCCACAGTGCCTTAAAGAAATGAGGCATGTGACTGGCTTATATTTAAGAAGTGGTAGAAACCCTAGGCAAGCTCCACAGTAATCCTGAATAACGTCCTAATTTAACTCTTTGTCCGCTCTGGTCAGCTCCCTCTGGCCTCTCATTTGCATTCTCTTCCTTGAACTTCCCAGCATAAGGCAAGATGCATCACATAGCTAAATCACCTGGAATTCCTTGCTCCAATACTTTACCCCTGTAAATTGTACCAGGTGTACATATATTAGCAGTATCTCAGCAGCCTGTCTTCTAATTTCCCTTTCTGTACTGTCGTTTGTTATTATTGGTTAATATTTATTAACCATCCACAGGGTTCACAGGTTGTATTGCCTTGGCTCAGCTTAGCCAATATATGTAATCTTCCTGCCAGTTTTGTTCACAGCCCTCATCTGCATTCCAATTTCAATTAATATTTCATGAGTAGATCTAGAAACACAGTCTTAGAATGCTTCACTTAACACCAGATGCACAGACTCGAGTCTCTTTTCCATGGGCTAATTCTGCAGTTCTTTGCTAACAAAGAATCCCATTTGTCCAAGATGCAGTCTACAAACCCTAATAGTGATTTCTCCTGTTTCCGTCACATTCCAGGCAGTTCCAGATGTTTCTTCCTCATAAATTTCCATTCCTTAACTAGGTTTAATGGATCATAATTGTTCATTCTCTGAGGTTCGGGGGCCTTCTGTCTTTTGGCACCTTTTCGGTCCTTGGTTTTAAGCGGCTGTCTTCAGCCTGGTAGGTTTCCTAATGCATTTAATTCATGGACTGCTTCACACACACGGCTGTGTTGAGGGAAATAAAATCATTTGGTCTGGTGAATTCACAGATCCATCTGTCAGAACTGGCGCCATGAACAACTTGGGGGCTGTTGGCTTTTCTAAGGGAAGCAGTTGTCAAGGTCTGCCATCTTTGGAGGTGGACTGGCCCTGAGGCCTGGCAGTGATCCATTGGGGGTGGGCACAATTCTGAGACAGGAGTTCTTGCAAAGAACAGCGAGCTGGCCCAGATGAAGCTACTGTTGTCACTCTTTTGTACTGTCCCAGGTCACATAGCCAACATGAGGACCAGTGTTCCGATTCCCAGCACCCATTCAAAAAGCTGAGTGTGATGGCTCATGCTTGTGACCCCAGTGATGATGAGGAGGCAGAAACAGGTGGATCCCTGGGCCTCTCTCTGACCAGGCATTCCAGCCCCACGGTGGTGAGAAACCCTGTTCTCCAAAAGGTGAACAGGCAACAGTTCAGGTTGCCCTCTGGCCTCCACATGTGCTTGCACTATGTGCATGCCTGCAAATCTGTGCATCTGAACACACACTGGAACACAAAGTACATGTACACACATCCATGCTGGCAAATGTATAACCCCTCATATGAAAGCTCATACCCATGCACACACACAAACAATAATATACACATGAATAATAAGGTAGGAGGAACATGATTGGCTAGATCAATCAGCCCCCACTGCCTGTGAATCCCTCTGTCTGTGTGAGCGTGGCCATGCTACCTGGCTTCCCTGAGCCTCTGTATTCTCATCTACCAGAAGGTCTAATTGTCTCTTCCTCTAAGAACAGCTGAGAGATTCAAGGAAAAGAACTCCTAGCACACACAGCACATAACATCATACCTCATGCAGTCTTCTCTGTACTGTAAACACATGAACTGGTCCACATGCCATACCAGATGGCAGCTCTCTTTGTAAATAGTAAGAGACCTTCAGAACTGACAGTCTTTCTAAAATCTTTGCTTGTAATATATGTATGTATATATAGTATGTATATATATATATATATATATATATATATGTATATGTATATATAGTTTTAAAAAACAGAATGATGTACCCAGAATGCTTTTGGCCAGAAATGCCCAGTCAGGCCTTTGCTGCATCTGGTTTCATCTGGCCAACCCAGGGTTCCTTTCTTCCTAGTCCAGTTGCTCAGGAGTTCCCCATTAAGCACTATGCCAGACCTTCTTATGTGGAGCATTGTATCTTTTCTCTCTGGAACTTTTGAGCTTCTGCCCTCATGCCTGAATTCTGGCCAGTGTCTATTTATAACAGGTAATTTTATTCCAGAGTCTTCCAAAAGTGCCCATGGTCTTCCAAGTGAATGCACAATGCCTTGCTGTGCCCCAGGTCCCGCTGGGTCTTTCTTTTCCAGGCCCCTGCAGAATTAGGCTAGTGGACTGGACTGTGGAACTCGCCTTTGTTTGCCTTCTGTTTTCAATTGCTCTGAGTTCTGCCAACTCAGGGCAGTGGGAGATAGATGGGATCGAGGGGGAAAGAACTGGAGAATGTTTCCCATCTAACTACCTCCCTTTAGTTGGTTCAGGAGGGAGGGGTGGAGGATGACTTGGAGGGGTCGAAGTGGAAAAAGTTTTCCACTACATAAAGAGAAGGAAAGAGGAAGCAGGGTTCCAGTGGCGTCTTGCCAGGCCCCAGGAATGCGCCAACCCTGGGAATTGGCTTCTTGCCAGCCCCCTCGGCGGCTGCTGACTTGGGAAAACGGGTTCTCTGGCAGCTGCCAAGAATGTAGACAGTGGCCTTTTGGATAGCTCAGCTTTATGAAAGTTAAGCTTTTGTTTTATTATCACTGAAGGTAACATTTATTGGGCACCTATGTATGCACGCCAAAAGATAAAATGCATGATTGGGAGTGTATGTAACTTAAACCAGGCAGAAGCACCTGGGTATTGGTATAAGACAGGCAGCTGCATCTAATTAGGCCTAATCCTTTGCTTGGGTACATGCTGCTACCTTAGACATAAAGGCTGAGCAGCACTGAATTCTAGAATTAAAGTTAGTTTTGAGTGTTAAGCTGAGTTGTAAATGAAGTTAGTTTATTCAATTGTCATTTGGTGAGAAAGCTCACTATTTATTGTAGAACAGGTATGTTCTGACTTTGGGATGGGAGCCAATACTAGGTTCAGGAGAGTGTAGCCCTGTTCTGTCTGAACACTGACATCTGGGAAGGGAAAAGGAGACCAGTCACATACAGCCCCTCTTGTGTGCCATGTGTGTGGGTACCTATGGAGGCCAGAAGAGGGCCTCAGATTCCCTGGAGCTGAAGTTCCAGGAGGTTGTGAACTGCCCATCCCAGTGTGGGTGCTAGGAAATGAACTCAGGATCTTTGGAGAGCAACAAGCACTTTTAATCGCTGAGATATCTTTCTAGCCCATAAATCATATTGTTTTAACAATCAACTGACTTAAAAATATCCCACAAGGTGTCTGGGTGGATAAAGTGCTTGCCACACAAACATCGAGACCTGAACATCAGAACCCACTTTAAAAAGTTATAATACCAGAACTGGGGAGGTGGAGACAGGAAGATCTCAGGGGCTCAGTGGATAGCCAGGCTGGGTGAGAAACCCTGTCCCCCAAATAAGTTGGGCCTGGCAAGGATGACTCAGTGAATAAAGGTGCTTGTCATGTAAGCCTATGGACCTATGTTTAATCCTAGGAACCCATGTAAAAGTGGAAAGAAATAACAGACTGCACACAAAGCTGTATTCTGTCCTCCACAAGCATGCCATGACATGTATGCTCCCACCCACATAAGACGTACACACAACATAATAATAAATACAATTTAAAAAACAGAAGTGGAAAGCTATGAAGGAAGACACCTGATGCTGACCTCTGCCTTCTACACACATGCACACACGTGTGCATGCGTACCTCACTCATGAGCACATACATAAAACGAAAATAAAATAAAAAATTCATCTGGCATTTCATGCCTATCTAAACTATGAGTGTTTATAATGATGGTAGTATCTAATATGTATGGAAGGTGCTGTGCTTAAATATTGAACTGTAATCCGCTCACTTAATTTTCACAACAGCTCCACAAGGGGTAAAATAATGCCCTCACTATTGATGAAGAAGCTTACAAATTACAAATAAAGTAACTTGTCCCAAGTCACATGACTCCTAAACACCGAGATCTGTCTTCCTGAATAGCTCGTGCTTCCAGTGTCTGGGATTCACACATCTCACTTGTGCACACTTCAATGTGAGAGGAATTATCTGACTCCCCTTTAATGCTGTGTGATGGGTGAGTGACTCCTGGGATACCGCAGGCCTAGGACTACCCCTTCAATTGTCATTTTGGAGTGGCTTTCTCAAAGCAGGTGGGTCCCTCTCAGCTTAGAGTCCATCAGCTCATCAGTCTGCTCCCCACCAGCACTGTGTTAAGATTCTTTGGAGGGATTCTGTGTAGCAGGATGAATGGAGGGGTTACTGGGGCAAGGCTTCCCTGAGAATGTCTGGGAAGAGATTCAGTCCTCACCCCTTTGCCATTGAGTCCCCCACACCTCCTAATGAGAAAGTCTTATTTGTGTGACTCCAAATGTATGCAGAAGAGACATCAGAGAGTGCTCTTTTCCCTTCCCAGAAAGATTCTTCACCTAACAAAGGACTCACCAGAAGATTTCTTTAAATAGCTTTTAATGCATTTTAAATTGGATTTAATTCTCAGAGACTCAATTTGCAGTTGTAGTTTCCCGTGGAGCTACACCCTAGCATCAGACCTGTTTTTCTGTCTGTGATGAAAAACAGATCACAGATGGTATTTGAAGTTTAAACACTTTCCCCCAAAGCCCTCAAGGGGCTGGAGAATCTACCATCGTGTAGAAAGGGAGTTTCACTCAGGGAGAGGATAGCCAAAGCCAGACAGCCAGGCCTCAGTTCCTCCCTGGAAACACCTTCTTTCTTGTGCCTTTGACAGCTAGGCCACGTAGTGCCCTAAGGTCAATACAGGGTCTTCTTCATAACCTCTCTGCATAGGCATGGGTAGAGAACTTTGCTAGCTGAGACTGGAGAGAAGGCTCAGCAGTCACGACCTTGCAGAGGACCTGAGTTTGGTTCCCAGGACTCTTGTCAGGCAGCTCATTGTCTCTAACTCTAGCTCCAAGGAATTCGATGCCCTCTTCTGGCTTCCTCGGGCACTGCACTCATGCGCACAATTCTACACTTTCACATATTAAAAATAAAAATCTTTAAGAACTTTGCTAGCACATAGATCTATAAAAGTTTTTCACTTCTGGCAAATTATCTAATAATTTTTTTTATCTAATTAGTAATTTTTATGCAGGTTTGTTCAGGTGTGTGCATGAATGTAGAGGTCAAAGGACAACTTTCAGAGTCATGCTGACAAAGGCCATCCACTTCCTCTGAGATAGGGTCTTTCCCTGACCTGGAACTCATCAATTAAGTAAGACTGTGTTAGTGAACCCCAGGGGGCCTCCGTTCTCGGCCTCCCCAGCACAGGAATTAAAATTCTATCCTGCTGCACCTGGCTTTTGTTGTGGGTTTTAGAGATTGAACTCAGATACTTATGCACACACTACAGAACTCACCTGTCTGAAAACTGAGAAGTCAAAGAAGAGGAAGACATTAACTGAGATGTAGGCTGTGGGCCATTAGTGAGGTGGTAGGTGCTGACTGCACCCACTACATGTATTTTCTTTTATCCTCTATTTAACAAACATGTGTTTAGTTGTCTTCACAGAAATCTGTGATGAACAAGAAAAATGATATCCTTTCCTTCATGGAAAGTATATTCCCATTCTCAACAAGGTGTGAAGTCTGAGTTATGGTTCCCATTTTAGAGACATAGAAACTGAGGCTCAGATAAAGATAATTGCAAATGGACCAGACAAGGCCTTTATGGAGTGTAAAGATACTGAGGAAACCGAAAGCTAGACCCCAAGGCAGCAAACACTGGCACTATCACCATCAGGGGAAGTGAACAGAAACTCAGAAATCTAGAAGGCAGGCTGGGTATGTAGCACAGTAGGTAGATTGCCTAGATTGCACACAGTCCGGGGTTAAGCAGAAAAAAACAAACAAACAAACAAAACAAGCATTGTGGTATACACCTGTTATCCTGCACTAAGGGAATGGGGTCAAAAGGGTCAGAAGTTCAAGGTCACTCTCTGCTACAGGACAAGTTTGAAGCCAGCTTGAGATACATGAAACCCAGTGTAAAAAATGAAAGACAATATCTATGACATGAAGACATCACCCTGAGCATTTCATGTCAAAGATCCTGTTGGATCCATGGTCTAGATATTTCTTAGAGAAGTAGAAAATGATAAGATGCCATGTGGCACTATCTTTCCCAACTAATTATGTTGAATTCATGTAAAATTGGATAGAGCAGATAGAACCTGATTTGAATGAGGTTCACCATTCTCTATCACAAGATGCAAACTAATCCTTTAGAAAAGTTAATAGCTGAGCCATTATTAATATTACCCAGCTAGATCTGAATAACAAGACTGATCAAACTGCAAACTCTGTCTATATTTATTGTGAACACATCTGAACAGCACATTCAGGGACTGGATAAACATAACATTAGTTTTGAATACATGACTAAAATGTATGAGATCTCATTTAATATTCTATATAAGGAAAAACTTGGTTAGTAAAGTTAAATTTGCTAAAAACCTAAGTTCAAAATGTCTAAGTCCTCTAAGTTTGAATACATTTTCTAAGGGAAGCTGTTGTGTGCACGTTTCCTGTGGGGACAGGACACAGGCATCCATTTCTCATCAGTACTTACTGCTTATGTGACCTTAGGAAAGAAGTAACCTTGTGAACCTGATAAGTATTAGGGACCTCTTTAAATTTGTGAGTTGTTTACCTCCCAAGTCTTTATGAGCCTACCTTTAAAGCTTTCTGAATCTTAAGGAACTTCTCTCCAGGATGAAATGTAGCAATAACATGAAATTGCTACACAATCATTAAAAAGAAAATAATTTTTATATCACAGTTACTAAACTTCCTAAGACTATGTCCACTAGCTTTCATTAAGCATCCACTCCCATAGTTAGGTAGAGTTATTGCAGGCATTGACCTGAGTCTGGTCAACTTAAATGATGAGCTTCAGTAGACAAGTGTGTGTAGTCATTGAGCCCATTTCCCTAGACCATGTTACAGTGCCCGCACACCTGAGGACTTAGTCATGCTTTGAAATAAGTTATTTTCTTCCTTTTCCTGTCCCCTCTGCCTCCCTCCCTCCCTCCATTTCTCTCTCCCTTCCTTCCTTCCTCCCTCCCTCCCTCCCTCCCTCCCTTCCTCCCTCACTTCCTTCCTTCCTGAGCCCATCTTGTGGAGCCCATGCTAACCTTGAAACGTCTCCTTCCCCTCTCCTTTGCTTCCTCCCCCTCCTCCCTCTCTTCCAATGGGGTCCTTTGGAGCCCATGCTGACTTTTAACTTACTATGTAGCCAAGGATGACCTTGAATTTCAGATGCTCCTGTCTCTACTTCCTGAGGTGTGCACCTGCATGCCCGGTTTATGGGGTGCTGAGGATAGAACTCAGGGCTTTGTACATGCTAGGCCAGCACTCTACCATCTGAGATACATCCCCAGTCCTCCTGAGCTGTTACTGGCAGCTTGGAACTGAGTCCTACAGAGATACCCCCTCCTCATTCAAAGTCAGCTCTCTGGTGGGCTGGCATCTGAATTAGCAATGAGTATTGTCAGCCAGCACTTCCTTGTTGCAGGAGGTCAGAAACCTGACCCCCTTATGAGTGCTGGATTTTCAGAAAGCTGTGTAATTCTTGGAGCCATAAAATAATTCTCTGTGTGGAAGCTAAGATCATAAACTATCAAAGCCTAAGAGTAACCATGTGTCCAGCTAGCAGGTGTTACTGGGTTGAGCTAGAGTCCAAACTCCTTCCCCTTCTGTGATGATGGCCTAGCTGAAGACAAGGCAAGTGCTCAAAACAATTCTGCTTTTATTTTCCTGTACTTATCCTGGCTCCCTCCCTCCCTGCCTCTCTTTCCCTCCCTCCCTTCTTCCTTCCTCCTTCCTTTCTCCTTCCACATTTCTTTCCTTTGCTTTCTGTCATTCCTCTCTCAGACTTCCTTTCTGAAAGGCTTTGCAGTGCTGTGGTTCAAGAGGACGCTGAGCTGGATTACTAGGGAGTAAGGAGTTTCAGAAGAGTTACTAGTGCCATGGGCAGCAGAGAGGCCACAGCATGGCAGGGGCCCTGAGAAAGGCCAGCCCAGCACTAGAGACAGTCAGCGAGGGGCAGGGGCTCCAAAGAGAGAATTCAGGGCCCATATGGCAGAGGTGGGGGCTCCTCTTTATACCTTTCTGAGCTGGGGAGATTCTGAGCACGAGCCTGCAGCCAGGCTCTGATTCTCAGGTCAGAGGCAGAGAAGCGGGTAGGGAACAGGATATGTGGCCAGGGATTCCCCCATTGATGTAAGCTCGCTTCCTAGGTAAGAAATTGTGGCCCAAGAAGTTTGTTAACTAAGGACTCAGAGTGTTTCAGAAGTTGCCTGTGGGCATTTGTGAGAGGAGGCTGCTCTAAATAGTGTGGCTGAGCAGTCTGGATTCTGACATAACATTCTTACCCTCCCTTCCTTCCTTCCTTCCTTCCTTCCTTCCTTCCTTCCTTCCTTCCTTCCTTCCTCCCTCCCTCCCTCCCTCCCTCCCTCCCTCCCTCCCTTTCTAACTTACTTCTGCCCTCTCTCCCTCCCTCCTTCCCTTCTGGTTTCTTCCCTTCCTTCTTTATCTTCCCTTCCTTCTTTATCTTCCTTCTTCCCCCCACCCATTCCTCCTCAGGTCCTGGTTGTGCACAATCACATATGAATGTGAACACTCTTATAGAATCCCAGAACTGGCCTGCAGCCCCTCCCCCAGCCTTGATCAGCACTTGTCCACTCACAGGGCTGTCTTCTGCTTTCTAAACCAGGAGGCTCTGGGAATGACCCCTAGCTTTTCACCTAGGCAACCTGATTCTTATGTTAATGTTTTACAAAAAGATATGCTGACTGGATGCTGTTTGCCTTTAATCCCAGCACCCAAGAGGCAGGAGGGTCTCTGTGAGATGGAGGAGGCCAGCTTGGTGTACATAGGGAATTTTGGGCCAGCTGGGGCTACAGGGAGATCCAGAAAGGAAAGAAAGAAAGAGAGAGAGAAAGAAAGAGAGAGAGAAAGAAAGAGAAGGAAGGAAGGGAAGGAAGGAAGGAGAAAGACAGAGAGAAAGAAAGAAAGAAAGAAAGAAAGAAAGAAAAAGAAAAAAAGAAACCAAGAAGGAAAGAAAGAAAGAAAGAAAGAAAGAAAGAAAGAAAGAAAGAAAGAAAGGTCAAAATAAACAGTATATGCTGTTTATGGCCATCATTTTCCCCCTCCGAACAAAACTTAAATCACTAAAATTTAGTGTGAACTTTGAAAGGCTTATGTCTATGAGAAACAACAAGATGAGAGGAGCAGAGAATTTTAAAGCCAGAGAGGGGCTTAGAGGTCTGAGTAGATAACCAAACAGCAGCACAGCCCTGGGCACTGGGTCTGTTCATTGCAGTGCCTTTGTGTACCTGAGGTCCTTTATCACTTAGGAACACAGACAGCAAATCTCTGTGCTTACTTTCTACTCTACCAATGACAAAGGCTTGCATCTGAGTGTCACAGGCTTTCCTTTGAACTTCCTGTTTGCCTTCTTCTCTTATGGTCACAGCCATATTTAAAATTTGGGAACACTGAAGTTGCCCCACTAACTAATGACTTTTTGGAGTTCCAAACAAATTTCCAAAGTGCTCATACATAGCAGAGAACAGCTAGCTAGTTCTCTCTCTCTCTCTCTCTCTCTCTCTCTCCCTCCCTCCCTCCCTCTGTCTCTTCCCCTTTACCCTTCTCTGTCTTTCTCTTTCTCCTCTCTGTATATGTGTGTATATATGTGCCTGTGCACTGTGCATGTTTGTGTGTGTTCATGTGGAGGTATGTTATATGTGCACCTGTGTGCAAATGCACATTGATGAAGAAACCAGAGGACAACAACATCAAGTATGGTTCCTTGGATGTATACATTGAATTTTTGAGGCTGGGTTTCTCACTGCCCTGGAGCTCACAGGAGGCTGGCTAGCTGGTCAATGAGCCGCAGAGATCCTCATGTTTTTGTATCCTCTTTGCTGGAAGTGTAATTGTGTGCCACCATCCCTGGCTTTTTATATGAATTTTGAGGATGGAACTCAGGTCCTCATGCTTGCATGGCAAATGCTTTTTTGACCCAGCCATTTTAGCCCCAAATTGTTTCTTTTTCATGCAGAAACTGTCCTACAGGCCAAAGGGATTAGAAGAGAAACCATGGGAGTGTGAAGGACAGTGAAGGAAGCTGGCCAATGTCCGTGTAGTCACTTTCTAGCAGTCATCTTTGAAGGATGCTTTGTGGTAGGGCTGGGGTGTGAAACCCTACTTATTTTCACCGTATTCAGCTCATTCATAGACTGTTCCTGACTGGAATTTGGCACACTGGCCCCAGACAGGAAGCCATAGCAACCAACTTAATACCAACATTCAAAGGTGCCTCCTTGTAATTAAGCAGGTGTTAAGAAAACAGAGCTATGATATTATACCTAAGAGATGCCAAAAATTCCACCAAACTAGAATGATTAACACTTTCAGTAAAGTGGCAGGTTACAAAATTAATCTGCAAAAATCAGTAGCCTGTCTATATACCAATAACAAGCAATTAGAGAAAGCATACAGGGAAAATAGCTTAAAGCCGTTCACAATAGCTTAAAAAAAACTTCAAAATAAACCTGACCAAAGACATTAAAAATCTCTAAAATGAAAATTTTAGATCTTTAAAGAAATAGATTGATGAGGACACCAGAAGATGGACAAACAATATTTGACAAAGGGGCCAAGAACACTCACTGGGAGAGAGAGCATCTTCAGCAAATGGTGCTGGCAAAACTGTGTCTGTACTGGTGGAAGAATGAAACTACATCCTTATCTTTCGTCTTGCACAAAAGTCAACTCCAAATGGATCAAAGACCTCAGTGTGAAACCTGACACTCTCAAACTGTTAGAAGAAAGTATTGGTAGTAACTTTCAAGATATAGGTGTAGGAAAGGACTTTCTAAATAAGACAGCAGTTGCTCAGGAATTAAAGACAATATCAACAAGTGGGACCTCATTAAACTAAAAAGCTTTTTTACAGCAAAAGAAACAACCAAGGAAGTGAAGAGAAAACCCACAGAGTGGGAGAAAATCTTCATGAATGACACATCTGACAGAGGTTTAACAAAGAGCTCAAAAAGCAAAGAATCAGGAAAACAAGTAGCCCAATTAAAAGATGGGCTAAGGATCTGAGCAGAGCATTCTTGAAAGAAGAAATACAGATAACTGAGAAACATCTCAAAAATGCTCAACATTGTTAATAATTAGGGAAATACAAATTAAATCTACTTAAAGATTTCATCTTACCCCACTCAGACTGGCTAATCTCAAGAGAACAAATGATATCAGATGCTGGAGAGGACGTGGGGAAAGAGGAGCGCTCATTCACTGCTGGTGGAACTGTAAACTCATGCAACCCTTGTGGAAAGCAGTGTGGATAACTCTTAAAAATCTAAAAATGAACCTACCATTTGACCCAGTTATACCACTCCTTGGCATATACCCAAAGGACTCATCCTATTGCAGAGACACTTGTATATCCATGTTTGTTGCTGCTCTTCTCACAATAGCTAAGAGATGGAAGCAACTTAAGTGTCCCTCCACTGATAAGTGGATAAGGAAAATGTGGTACATTTACATAATGGAGTTCTACTCAGTAGTAAAGAAATGAAATCATGATATTTGCTAATAAATGGATGGAGCTAGAAACTGTTATGCTAAGTGAAGTAACTCAGAATCATAAAAACAAACAATGCATATTCTCTCTCATTTGTGGATCTGAGCACCAAACCCTCCTAAGTGAGTATGTATCCTAGTGTAATTGCAGGAACTAGGAAAATGGAAAAGGACCAGGGAGGTAAAGGGAAAGAAGGAACCTAAGAGAGAGGAATAATAGGAGACAGGGGTTACTAAAGGAGAACTAGATAAAGAGGGGTCATTTAAATGAAAGGGGGGAGGGGGGTTATACAAGGAAATATGGGGAAAAGGGAAAGAAGCTCAAGAGAGGTGGGGCGCCTGTGGAGACTGGTGTTACCAAGGGAGAAAAGGGGACAACTGGGGACACTTTAAATGGGGAAGGCGTGGATGGAAGGGTAGACAGGGGGAGTAAGGGAGAGAGAGAGAGAGAGAGAATAAATAATGCCTAGCTGGTGCAAAACACTAGAGTAAATCATATTAGTCTATTAACCTAGTGACAAATTCCACATATAATATCTCCATGAACCCATGTGCGTAGCTGAAGGTTACATAACAAATGCCAGATAGGAGAAACCGTCCTTTGAGTTGTTAGTCAGGTGGTCTAGAGACTCCCAAAATTACACAGACTGTTGCACAACCTTTGATTGCCTCTTAGAACTTGAAGGTAAGACCCTATTGCTGAAGACAGGACATACTTTGGAGGAGACTGGATTTGGAGCAGTGGAGCTGGAACTGACCTGGAAGCCTCTTTCCGTGAAGACTAGCACTCGTAACTCTGCAGAGCACTGTACAAGTAACCAAGGAAGAGAATCAATTGATTGCCTCACACCAGCTTCATGACCAAATCACCACACTGATGACTGTCATAGCTCCACACTGGTACAGTAGTGGTACTTTTATCTTGGGCCAATGAATGGTTACCTGATTGGTCTTAGACCCCACCCAATGGGAGGAAACTTATGTGTAATACTGTAATCATAGCCAAATATACATGGCTGAGGAGGTCATAGATTTTAGAGAGATTTCCAAGGCTGTCATGTATCTAAGCTAATGTAATCTCTTACTAAGTGAAAAATATGAATCCTTATATACACAATCAAGTATCCCAGTCAGCACTCATTAAAGAAGCTTCTGTTGCACCAGACTGAGACTACTACAGAGTTCCACAACTGGTCACACAGAGACATTGTCCTTGAATTACCCATGCCTACGTGACATAACTATAATGTAGCCTCTATACCCAAGGCTCACGCTATATAGAACTAATGAATCTCTCAACTCTTATTAATGATTTTCCCTTAACAGAGAGCCAGTAACAGACAAGGTCACAAATGGCTAAATCATGGAGATTAGAATCTGCATAGTGTGGTTCTCTGGACAAGACTTTTATATGAAGCGTTACTCAGCCAGCGCTCAGGGACCTCAGGGACCATTTCAGAAGAGGGGGTGGAATGATTGTAAGAGGCGATGAGGAAGAGCATGACCATATGGAAATATAATTCTACAGTCTCCTGGGGAACCTGTAGCAGTCGTTTAAGGATGCTCAAGATCCATGCACATTCACTCAGAGAGAAACCTAGTGTGGCACTGGGGGAATGGGTAGCAGACCTCAACCTTTGCTTAAGAAATATTAGCAACTGATTACTGTTGGGTGAGGATGGGCTAGACTTTCTAAAGTGAGGGGCTCTATGTAGGCTGGCTAGACCTCAGTGGATAAATCTGCACCGAGGTCATTGGGGACACTCACTTGACAAAACAGACCTTAACACAGATGAAAGAATGCATTGATTGCAGTTAGAGAGAGGGTTGTGGTGGGCAGTGAAAAAGAGATACAAAGATGATTAATATTGACTGAAAAGTTCTATATGAAACTCACAATGATTCAGTAAAAAAAAAAATTTTTTTTTAAAAAGAAAACACTACTTCACTCTGGCTAGAGCTGAAAGAGTAGTGAGTAGTTCAGTAAGGATTTTTCTTCCCTCTTAAATCAGGTTTTTGACAGTTCTTTATCCATGCAAGCAGTTGAGATGCCACTGATATATGGAAAACAAATGTGTTGCATGAAATTATCAATGCTGATCTCTTAAAATCGGCAAGTACTGTATCTGTAGAGTGCTCTGTTTCTGAGGGAATGGGCTTTGAGTGTTCATTCATTCATTCACTTTGGAGATGAATCACATAAGAAAGTTGTAGTTACACCACCAGCAGAGTCAAGCGAGTACGATGATGGAGGTCATGTGTAGCTCCACTAGCCAAACACCTTTGCCTTTTCTTTTATTATGATTGTTTTGCCTTTAGGTGCTTAATCTTACTGTGCCTGCCTTCTACAAGAAGTTCTTTATGTGAGTATAGTTGGAAAGGTGGTTTTTTTCTTCCCTAAGAGCTTCAGTCTTCACTTCTTTTCCTAAAGTGGCCAATTTTTCTTTCCAGACAGACAGTTTTCCTGAGCATGGTAGATCTTCATCCTAAGAGACACGAAAACATCCTAAGCTCCTGGCTCTAGGTTACTGTTCTGAGCCTCTGCCCTGACTTCCGTCCATGATGAACTGTGACCCATAAGGTGAATTCAATCCTTTCCTCCCCAGGTTGTTTTGGTCACTGTTTTATCCCAGTTATGAAAGCTAAGGCAGCACCTATCCCAGTATGTGTGGGTTCCAGAGATGTCTGTGTGTTTCCCAGAGGTAACTGTTTCCTGGGTGAAGGTTCTTTTCTTCTGTAAGACATTTTCATGGTGTGCAATCCATCTGAGACTTGGGAAAGATGTAGCAAGGGCAACATTGTTTCTGCTTGTCTGTAAATAAAGTTAGAAAGATGGCCTCTTTGTTAACACAGCTTTCAAAGCTTGTCTGATATTTCTGATAACAACACTCATGAAAATACGCCCCCGTACCCTTGAACACTGTCTGATTTTTGTGCGTGTTGCCAGCTGCTATGAACTTCTGGGTAAATGCATGATTTAATTTGAGACATCCTGATATTTTATGCGAGGTAGGCATCAAATTTTGTCCAAGAGTAATCCCTAAAGAACTTTTTACCGTATGTATATTTTAAATGCAATTTTTGGCTGGTATTTATACCCAGATGAGTTATTAGACTTATTCCTAGATATGGTTAGTAAAAGACCCCACCTTTTCCCTCTAAACCTTGTTTCTAGATTGAATTTTTCTGATAAATATGATCAGTGTGACAAAACATCTGATAAAAATAACTTAAGGAAGGAAGGATTTCTTTTGGCTCACAGTGTGAGGGCAATCCATCACAGTGGGGAAGGCATGGTGGTCACACAGCATCTACGCTCAGGAAGCAGAGAGAGGAGAATGCTGGTACTCAGCTCGCTTTCTGCTTTCTTTCAGTCCTAGCCCATGGAATGCTGTCCACAGTTAAAGCGAGTCTTCCCACTTAAATAAACCTGATCTAAAACTCCCTCATAGACACACCCAAAGGCTTGTCCCCTAGGTGATTCTTGATCCTGCTGAGTTGGTTATCAGTATTAACCATCTCGATCTTAAAGTACTATGGAGACATTTAGTCAGTGGCCGCTGTCGTGGCACCACACCAGCTGCCCATTCTTCACCTCGTGCCCTGTGATCCTGTTGTCTTGGCATGCAGACCTGCTTCATTCTTTGACTATTACACATTTGGCTGTGTCTAAAACACCTGAAGTATATCAGTGAAACTTAAATTGCAACAATGACAGAAGAGCATTTAGAGTTTCATAGAAGGTGCTGGGTATATATATTAGGGCACAGTGATCTTTTCTAGCCGCTCTCAACTTCGTACTGCCACTTAGTAAGCTGTCTATAGCACCACGCGACTGCTTCAAGTAGATCTTCAATTCAAATAAATACAAAGCAGTTTGTCCAGTTTACCAGTGGAGAAGTTATTAATGACCTTCACCTTGGAAAGATATGCTCTGGCTGCTGATAGTCATGAGCTGAGTCACCTGCCCCTTAGATATGAAGCCTCTTCCTCTGTTCTGGGCAATAGAAGGGCAGCTCTGGACACACACCGCCCTGCCTCCTGGGATGTCCAGTCCAATAAGGAGTTGTCAGAGAGACATAAACTAATGCAATTTTTATGAATTCCTATATTACTCATTTTTATTGTGTGTCTATGTGGTATATACACATGTTCCTGTGTGTGCCTGTATGCATGTGCATGTGGAGGCCAGGGGTTGACATCAGATGACTTCCTCCTTATTTTATTATTTTATGTTATCTTTTTCTTTTGAGACAGAGTCTCTTACTGAACCTGGAGCTTACTGATTTGGTGAGTCTGACTGAGCAAAGAGTTCCAGGGAATCTGTAACATTCAGCCCCAATCTGAGCCCAGTAAAGACACATGCTGCAATGCCCGACTTTTATGTGGGTGCTGGGGATCCATACTTAGGTCCTCATGCCTGTATAGCAATACTTTACCACTGAGCCATCTCCCTGGCCCTGGGAATTTCCTTAGAAGAAACTGTGGATTCATATAAATTGATTTTTGTATTATATCAGCAAGAGTCGAAGAGTTTCAAAATCTGACTGGTACAGCAAGAAACACTTTGTCCTTCCCATATATTATCACACGGATTAAGGCTGCATCCCAACGTGGCAGTTCCCATTTTTTAGACCAGGAAGCTGAGGCTTGGAGGTGTTAAATGACTTTTGTTTTAGATCATGTCACTGGTAAGTAATGTAACTTAGAAAGAAATCTATCCCTGCTGGTTCTAAATCCTGTAGATTTTGAAACATGGTGTCCTACCATCAAAGGGAACATGCTGTGTCACATATAGTGTGAGCTGGAACACGGGGTTGAATCTTTCTGGATCCTAGGCACAGACCGTATTTCTGCCAGGACCTATAACTTTACTGGTAGTACTCTTTATTACTAAGCACTCTAAATGCCTCCTCCTTTCAATTTTTTTATTGAAGTTTTGAAATTTTCATATGATATAGTTCAGTGGGATTTAGATCCCCCCTTCCCTGTGCCCACCCTCTCCGACTGTCCCCCTGCCCAATTTAATGCACTCTCATACATATATACATGGCTTCTGGAGTCTGGTTTGTGACCCCAAATGTCTGGTTCTAGTGCTGCTGTCCACATTTTACTGTTGAAGTTGAAAATTTAGTTTATCACTGGGGAGCAGAGAGGCTGGAACTAGTTAACACGTTTCCTAACTCCAAACTTCCTATTCTTAGGGGGGATCTTTGGCAGCAAGATGGACTGACACCCCAGCTTAGCATCAGGTACTAGTGGGGCAGGTGTGACAGGAGGAGACCAGGGGAGGAGCAAGCACGCCGGAGTGGCATAGCTGCGAAGGTCTGACTGAAGGGTTCTTAGGGGACAGAAGTTCCTGTGGAAATTAATGTGTGGAAGAAAAGAAATTTCAGGGCTGGGGAGGTTGGTCAGTTGGTAAAGTCCTTGCTTGTGCAAGCGTGGTGACCTGAGTTCAGTGCTCAAAACTCATGTTAAAAGTTGGGCATTGAGGTACATGTTTGTAAACCCGGATGGGAAAGCAAGAGGCAAGTGGATTCTTTTTTGAAAAAAAAATTATTTCTGTTTTATGTGTATGAATGTATTGTCTGTGTGTATGTAATTGCACCCATTCCTACAGTGCCCTTGGGGGTCAGAAGAAGGTGTCAGATCTCCTGAAACTGGAGTTACAAATGGTTGTTAACTACTATGTGGGTGCTGGAAATCGAACCCGGGTCCTCTGCAAGAGCAGCCTGTGTTCTTAACTATGGAGCCATCTCTCAGTTGTAGCTTTTTGTGTGCACCTCATTTTGTTGTATGAGGAAACTTTGTTGGTGAGAGTTGAGGGATGTATTAGTATGCCTTCTGGCCTCTGTTCTACAATGTTCCATGAGCCTTAGATGTAGAGGCTATTACAGAGTTCTACAATGGATCACACATAGAGAATGTATGTTGAGAGATGTACAGCCCTAAGTGACACATCTACAGTGGAATCTGTACACCTAAGGCAAGTGGATTCTTGTAGCTTGCAGGTCGGCCAGACTAACTGAATAGGCGATCTCCAGGTCAATGAAGAGACTGTGTCTTAAAAAATGAAGTGAATGGCACCTGAGAAATGAGACCTATGGTTGACCTCTGGTCTCTACATGCATACACACACTCATGTATATGCACTCTCATGTACATGCATGTGCATACACACACAGAGACACACAGATACAGACATATGCACACAAGAAATGGAAAAGTTGCCCTGCCTATAATATGCACAGTAAAATTTATGAGAAAATGTAAGAATATTTATAAAGAATCAAGTTCAACTTTTATATGATTTTATCAACAAGCATAAGTAAATTATAGATCCCTTCATGACAAGGAATAGGCTAGACTCCTCCTGACTGAACAGACCCCTCAGGAAGTAACCACTACCTTGGCTCTCATCTCAGCTCTGCCCATTGGGCAACCTATTGGCCATCTTATCTTAACCCCCTAGACAATGCCTGAGTTGCCTAGGGGGAAGGCTGGCCATGTTTTCCCATCTTCTTTGACTCTTCATCTCATTTTGCACGTACCTCTGCTCAGTTTCTATTTACCAGAAAGTCTCTGCAGAGGATCCTGATTCCCATGATTGTTTCATTCAGAACATTTTTCCCTAGCAAGGTGTTGCATACTTACATGTGTATATTCTTTTCCCTTACCTTGGAGTCAAACTTCGCAAGTTTTCATTTCTCTGGTACCTGAAACTGAACCTTACACCTTATAGAGGTCCAGCAAATACTTAATGAAAGAAGACAGAATGATTATTGCATGATATGTATGAGAAATCTTAGAAGAACATGAGGCGAGTTTGACAATTTTGCAAGGTTTCTGACTCTTAATACCAAACCCTGTTCCTCTCTAGTTTCTTCTAATTCTATTGGGAAAGTAAACAGACATACCGACTTTAAATTTTTCCTTGAAGAAAACTCATAGCTCTAAACAGAAACCACAAAATTCAGATTATGAACTCAAATCAAGATTTTTGTGTTAAAAATCTGTGAATACAGAACACAGAGCAGACAGTCAGAGCTTGAGTGTACACAGAAGACTTGTCTACAGACAGGCATTTCCTTAAAATCTGTCACCAGAAAGCCTTGTATTCAACTGTGTTGGTTTTTGCCTGAGTCTAACAGTCTGTGTCTGACTCATTCTGTCCCATGGCATTGAAAATCCTGGTTTGTGGTCACTGATGAAAAATAAGATGCCTCTTGTCCCCATGTCCCTGCTTGACTTTCCTATTGAGTAAACCCCAATATTTTCCTTCTCGCTTTTTTACTTTTATGCCAACAGTGGAGATGTGTTCTGTGCCCTAGTGTTATATTTCAAATATATATTTTTAAAGACAGGGTCTCATGTAGCCCAAGCTGGCCTTGAACATAATGTGTAGCAGAGGATAATTTTGGACTTTTGATCCTCCTACTTCGAACTCCCAAATACCATGATAATAGATATGTACCACTGTACCCAGTCAATGCAGTGCTGGGGATAAAATGACTTAGTACATGCTAGACAAGTACTCTACCAACTGAACTACTACTGAGCCCCTTAAATTTTGATTGAAAAATACAGAATTTTTCTTTCTGATTAGCATATCTTAATTGTTCAAAATGCTATGCTTTGTTATGACATTTTCATGAGAGGCTATAATATAATCTGATCCCATTCATTGTGCTGGTTAGTTTTTGTTAACTTGACACAAACTAGAGTCACCTGGGAGGAGGGACCCTCAGTCAGGGAATTCTCCCCATCAACTTCACCTGTGGCCATATCTGTGGGACATTTTCTTAATTGTTGATTGATAAAGGAGGTCCCATCCCACTGTGAATTGTGTATCCCAGGTTGGCCTGAGCTGTATAAGGAAAGCAGCTGAGCAAGCCATGGGAACACATTAGTAAGTATTGTTCCTCCATGGTCTCTGCTTCAGTTCCTGCCTCCAAATTCCTGCCTTGAGTTCCTGCTCTGACTTCCCTCAGTGATAGATGGTGAGTTGGGAGTTGTAAGCTGAAATAAACCCTTTCCTCCCCAAGCTCTTTTTGGCTATGGTGTTCCTCAGAGCCAGGGAATGCACACCAGGACATTCATCAGCATCATTTTCTCTTCCCTGTACTTCCATACTCCGGGGCAGAGAATTTGAAATAGATGGAGAAAATAGTAATAGACAAGAGTGTGAGGGCTTCTTGTTATCCGTTTGCTCTCTATGAGATGTGTAGTCCAACTCAATTTTGTGGAGTCATCTATTCTGATGCCGTGTAATTTGAAAGGTGAAAATCTTCAATTCCATTTCCATTGCATTATTAATGCTTGCTCCCTGTAGGATAATTAATCTGACCTAATTTTCTGAACTAATCTATTTTAATGCTACACAATGTAAGAGTGAAAAATCTCCAGTCCATTTCCTCTGCATCAGCCTTCCTTGCTGTCTGTTGTGGGAATTCAGAACAGCCATCAGCAAATGAGCTAGAGTCCCAGATTAGAAAATGGGTGTGGAGCTTGCTCTCCCTTCCTTTCTGTTTGCTCCCTAGTTGGAAAAGGGGTCTGTGATCTTCCAAGAGTCATCATGTACCCAGCTGGGCAGAAATAAAGGCATTCAAGCATGGTACTTGTGTCTCTCAGTCTGACTATCAGACTTCTGAAACTGTGCTCCAAGAAATGTGAATTTCCCCTGGAATCTCATGGTGGGAGAAGGAAAAGGTCTGGGAACCTGACATCTGCCAGAGGAGGAGATTTTCTCCCAGGAAATGGGATTTCACAGTTTTAATACCTTGCTAGACCACCTTGCAGGGTGAGGCTGAAACCAGGCAATGATGGACCAATGATGGGCCAGTGGTGGACAGGACCACACCTTGACCAGAACTGCTTAGATGTGTATATCTCTGGCCTTCTATTTCAACTTTAATCTCAGTTCAGGACCCCAAAGATAGACAAGAGGGGAGTCGCTGGATCTCTTTGCTTCTTCCCAATATTAGCACATTGAATAAATCTCCTTTTTCTGAATTTTACTCTAAATTTGTCAATTTTAAGTGGCTGAACTTCTTGGGGCATAGGCTGTGACTCCCTCCCCCCAGTTTGGTAATATCCCACTTGGAGGTAACAGTTTGTGGTCTACTATCTGTTGGTTATTCCTATTGACAACCTGAAGTTCCTTTGGGAGCCTGAAGGACCTTTAGAGCCTGCTTACCTACATGTCTCTTCTGGTCACCAGGATTCTATGGAAACTTTGGGCAGACCTTCTTCTTGACTCAGAGCCTGATATAGACATCATTCATACTTTGTGCAGATATGCTCAGTTCCTGTTCTCAAAGGGCAATGGTTCTTGACTCATACGTAAGCCTCCATTCTCACTCTCTGAAACTCAAGTTTGGAATATATATATATATATAAACAGTACTAGTCATGTAGGTGCTGAGAGAAAGGACAGGGATAGGTTTTGATCATTCCCTTAGAACAGAACAATCACACCACTTTCCCTAAAGTAAGTCTCCTGCATTCCAGTGTTGCTGATGTTCACAGGACTAGGCTTTCTGGATGTCTAACTAGTGAGAGAAATGACTAATGTCTTGCTGTGTGAATGGAAATAAAAAGAGTAGAAGGAAGCAGACACAGATGAGGGGAAATCTTGGCTAAGAAGTTATTCAGGGGCTGGAGAGATGTTTCAGCAGTTAGTTAAGAAGAGGTATTCCTTTTGTGAAGGACAACATTTTAGTTCCCAGTAACCACATAAAGTGCTTACAACTGTCTGTAGCTCCAGCTCTAGGGAATCATATACCCTCTTGTGGCCTCCATTGGACCAGCACACAGTACACATATAGAGACATTACATATATATATATATATATATATATATATATATATATATATATATGTGTGTGTGTGTGTGTATATACACACACACACACACACACTAGAGAACAGAGAACAGGAGTTTGGTGGAGGTGGTAGTAAGGGGGTTGCACATATTTGCAAATATGGGTGGGGATCTAAAAAATGATAAAAATAAAGTATGTGAAATCCATACAAAATCAATTGCAAGATTAATAAAAAGTAAATAAACAGGAAAAAAGAAAAAAGTGTTTGAAAAGAGAATATTCAAATAACCTGTGGCAAAAAGGATTTAGTTTGAATTGGCCTTGGGTCCATGAGATGGCAGGAGTCAAGTATGGTAATTTACTCATTTGCCTGAGATTCAGTGAGCACTTACAGTGTATTGGATACAGCCCTAGGTTCTAGAAATATGGTAGTAGAAATATGAGCCCCCAAGGCAGAGGCTGCAACCTGATGGTAGATGTGGATTATAAATAAACTTTTGCCAGAAATGTTCCAGGTCAGTAAAAGAATACAGTAGGAACACTGAGTGGGTGAGAGGCTGGGAGCCTAAACAGTGTGGATGCTATTGGTGACAGCTACTCACATCAAAGGACACCAGGCTGAGCTCTACCTTTCTCCTGTTCCTTAGCATGCTGCTTTATCACACAGGAATCATCAGCCAAGAAGTTGGTTTGAATGCAGATTCCAAAGTAGTGAGCAAGGGCTATAGACCTGTCACTTTCTCTGTAGGTTTCCAGTTGATGCCACTGTGGTGTAGTCTGGGGATCCCTTATTGAACAGAAAGGGACAAGAGATTTTAACATTTATAACAACTCAATGATGCTGGTATTTGTAAGAATATAATATTAGAATCCAGTTGCTGCTTAGATCACAATACCTGTGGTTAGTTGCATTTTCCCAAATCGGTTCATGTAGCGGAATTAGGAAATCAGTCTTAGTTTTCTGAGACTTGCTTTTTGATTCAGTCACAAAGGCATTTTTACCTATAGTCAACAGTATATAGTGGATTGGAAGGAAAGACTGCATAGAGTTCCAGCTCCCTTTGACTGACCAGTAGGACACTTACCGGACTCACCTCCTTGGAGGAGGTGAAGAAGAGTACATGTTCACTGGCTTCCTAACTTTTGATTTTTTCCTGGGCAACAAAGGGCTTCTTTTGCCATGGGCATTATACATGTTCATATTCTTCAAGAGAAGGAGGCTTATAACACAGCCAGTATTAGTGCTAGCTGTCAGAGCTATGCCTATATAACTTGTCTTAAATGGTGGTAAGAGGAAAATCATGTTTTGGTGTCTGATACTGACAAGTACCCTGCTGAGCACTGTCTGTGAATCTCTAGCTAACAGACTTCCAGGTGCCAGAATCTCTTACTGGGGAAGTATATTTATATCAAGAGAGTTTTGTTAGCCACACATGCTGCTCCCCACCAGCTCCCTGCTTCCTTCCTGGGAATCAGAGAACATTGCTCTAGGCTCTAGTAACGAAACCTCCCCCATCACCAGAAAAGTGTAAGAGACCCCTATTTCTGTTCTGATTCTTCTCTTTAGAGTCCCTGCCATGCTGTTTGTTTCTGATGCTGAGGCTTAAACTCTTGTCAGAGGCCAGGCTATGCTCTTGTCTGTCAGTTCTGGGAGTACCCTCTGGTTCTTCCTATACTCAGTGTAACCTTAAATGAAGGACCTATGACTGAGCGAGTTGCCGGAGGGCAGCCATTCCCACCTGTCTGTCCTAAGATGTGTGCTGGTGCACTTCTTGGAGACCTTCCCACAAGGTGATGGACTTAGGCCTCAAACTCCATGAGTCGAAATGTCTCCTTATTGTCTTTAAGTCAAAATGCCAGGCACCGTGTCTCAGTGAGGAGAAATCCAACACAGCCCATCGAAAAGAGGTTCCCTACTACAACCTGTGTGGTTTCTCTGTGCTTACCTGTCCACCTATTTCCTCTTTTTCACTAAATTAAAATACTATGAAGATCAGAATCTTGTAAACTTAATTTTTATTGTGGCCCTAGTTCTCACAATATGGTAGATTTGCAAAAGATAAGTCTCTGGCGACTCCTCAGCGAAGACCCATGTGCTTGTACTGCATTTGGCTCTAGAGTTACTTTGAACCCTGACAGTCAGGAGCTGGCAATTTAATCAGCAAGACAGTCTCAGGACAATGCAATCAGAGGTATGAAGCATGCACAGAGGATATCAGGACACACTGTCCACTGACCCGGGATGCGATCTGAAGTTAAGTAGGGTAAAGGACTGCAGTTTGTGTCAAGTGTCAGGAACACGAGTGTTTGAACCCCCAACTTCCCAGAGACCTCCTTCCCCTTCTCTCAGAGTTCTGCTGGGAGGTAACTTTCCTCTGTGGCCTGTACCATGCCCAAACTCTACCACATAGTCAACCTGCCAAGGTCCCAACAGTGACACACGGGTCAAAAGACCATTCCCAAGGTCTAGCTGATGTCTGATTAGTTGCTACTTGGCCAGTTCACACTAGAAGAGTTGGGATGGGGTTGTCTTTTTCATCAAGAGTGATTAAATGATTGAGGATTTCAGAGGACCTGGAAAAAACACAAAACACATTTCTTTGAGTTATATAATTTAAAATACTCTACGGAAATAGCATTGAAAAACAATATATAATGTATGTGTATTCCACATAGAATGCTTATTCAGGGTCATGCATTTTGTTAAGCACATTTAATACCCATAATTACATTTTGTCTCCATTTAAAAAAATTAAGTTCAGAGGAAGATACATGACTTGCTGAATCTTGCCGATCTGGTACTTAACAGAGTTGAGAGTGTAGGAGTGTTTCACTTGGTTCTGGAATTCCCTACCCACTGTCTGTCTGTCCTCGGGTGGGTAACCATTCTGCCTTAACGGTGGGTAACGTGAGAAACAGGAGGGGATTTGTAGTTGTTTGGGAGACCGTTGAGAGTTGGACCTTACTAACAGCCTCTTGAGGACTTCACTCTAGTCTGGGCAGAAGGGTACCTCTGTCCCCTTTCTGGAAAGCATCCTCCCTGAGAAGGGTGAGGAGGGGTCCAGAAGTGTGCTGTAACAGAGGGTGTCTCAACTTCAGATCATTCAACTCCTCCTCTAGGACCTGGTTTTTAGATATCTGGAGGGTGAATCCATGATCCCGCCATCTCCTCCCTACCTGAGAGCCCACAATCTGTACCCTCTCATGAATGAAGCATTGTTAGAATTAGAGCAGATTTTTGGAGCTTAAATAGCTCTGTGTTTTCTATCTACAACTGGTGGAGATTGGTAGTGTTAGGAGTACTTTCAAGAAAACATAGCTAAGTATAGTCAGAGCCAGCAAAAACCTGTGTGTGTGTGCGTGTTCTATCAGATTTGTTCTTTGATAATTTCATACATGTGTGCTGTATACATGTGATTACTTTCACTCCACCCTATCTTATCTGCCTTCCCCATCCTTATCAATCCCCCCCCCCCCCCCCCGCTAGTCCCTTTCCCAGATTCTTGACTTTTTGGTTTTGTGACCCATTTAGTGTAATCAGGGTCATCTATATGATAATTGAACCCTGGCAAGGTTGCCAGCAAGCCCTGTGAGTTTTCAGCTTGCTACTAAAGCACCCCATTTTCACCCACTTCCCAGGTGCAAACTTTTCAAATCCCACCCTTTCTTTCTTGCCTTCTTACTTATTTCAGACTTCCGCAGTATTTAAAAATATCTGCTTCCTTCTCTCGGTATCTCTAAAGGTTTTCCCATTTTCCCTTTCATTGTGTCTCCAACTCTTCCTGTGCTATTTTTGAAGGCACATGAATCTTGAATAATGTTCATTTCTACAGCTAGTGGTAGTTTGTGTTTTCTTTGTGGCTAGGCAGAGTTATGAAAGAAATGTTGGCTATGAACAGCTGTTCTGGAGTTGCACAAACAGGAAAGTGCCCCATGGCTATTTTTAAAGCCTGCTTTCAAAGATGCAGGGCTGGGGTACTGCCTTTCACTCGTGCTCCATACTGGGCAGTGTTTTCCAGGGTGTAATTCAGAAGAGCTGTAGTCATTGTTTCTTCCAGGGCTTGGCTCCCTGAGGGTCCCAGCCAATGACAGAGTTTGTGAAAAAAGGGGTGGGAAGGCTGAATTGCAGGAAACACAATGACCCATTGAACTGGTGTCCATCAGTGATTCTTGTGAATGGATTACTAATTGTTTTTTATGGGAACAGAAACAGTAAGGGACTTCTCATAATGCCTGAGCCTGTTCCATTACATCAACATCTTGGCCTTTTGTGTAACTGCTGAGGAGAAATGATATTGTGAAAATTTCACTCCTTAACTTTTCATAGGTTCAGTATTTCTGATTATCTAATGAGCACAGTTCATTTGATGAAGCCCAATTTCTATCACTCATTTATTTAGTTTGCATGGTTGTGAATGCATGCCTGTGCAGGTGCACTTGCATATGTGTGTACATATGCATGTGGAAGCCAGAAGTCAATCTCAGGCAACATTCACCTGGTTTTGGGGACAGATCTCTCATTGACCTAAAACTTGATGATTGGGCTAGACCAGCTGGCTAGTGAGTCCCAGGAATCCTCCTGTCAGAGTCCTCAGTTCTGGGATCACAGGTGCTGTACCACTAAGCATGCCATGCCATTTCACTTGTGTTCTGGTGATCAAACTGAGGTCCTCGTCCTTGTATGGCAAGGACTTTACCCCCTAAGCCACGTCCCCGTCCGTACTCACACATTTTTAGTGTTAACTCTTCTGACTGTTGCTCAGCTATGTGTTTAAGGTCTTTTGTATTTTAAACTGTGGGGAAACCTAGGAGTGGTTGCCAAGCAGGTGATGGGACCTGTGTTTGCAGCCTCTGCTGCAGGACCAGTTTCTAGTGCTGGGGAGTGAGGTTTCATCCCAAAGAAATAGTAAAAATGATGCTGCTAATGCTGCTTTCTTATGATAAGAAAGATCCAAATTAAATCAACCAAGGGTTGAAATGTTTTTACCTAAGAGTTTTTCTTTAAAAACAAGTATATACAACAGGTGTGTGATTTATCTTCTTTGTGCTTTTAGTGATTCTGACAGCTCATTTCTCTGTGAAAGAACATGGTGTCTGTTATGCAGTGGTAAGATTGGTATAATTCATTCTATTGTATGTGATCTACTCTTTATGGACTTCATCACTATAGTGCTTATATAATCAACCTCTTTAGTAAAAACACCAAGTTGTGGAATGCATGTTAGAGTATGTTCACACATATGTTTGCCCATGACTACATGATGGTGAGTGTTTTATGAGCTCTTTTTGCTCATAATGTACATATGGTATCACACTTAATCCCACCTGCCTCCGAGTTCTTGGTTGTGTAATGTGCAGCAAATGACCTGACGTTATATTATGTTATACTTATTTATTTGTGGAAGGCATTGCAACCACACATGTATAGAGGACAACTTGCAGGAATTGTCTCTTTCTTTTTATCATGTATATCCCAGAGGTCAAACTCAGGTCATCAGGCTTGGCAGAAAGTGCCTTTACCCACTGGGCCATCTTCCTGAAGAGTTTTTAGTATTGCCCCAGGATGAGTCACAGCTTTCTAATTAAGTGTCCTAATATTGGTGTGATAACCTTTCCCACCAGAAAGTTTTCAGCAATTGACAGACAAAATGAAGAGGATCTTCTCTGTTACTAGTGGTAAATTTAACTGAATTATGTAGATACTGTTTGATCCCTTTGCAATTAATGAATGCTTGGGGAAAGGGATAACTTAATATCTACTTTTGAGATTATAAAAATCTTTGTGTGAGCAGGGCATGGTGGTATATACTTTTAATGTCAGCATTCAGGAGATGGAGGGAAGAAGATCTCTGTGAGATGGAGACCAGCTGGGTCTTCACATCAAGTTCTAGGCCAGCTGGTGCTACAGAAAGACCCTTTCTCTAAAAATTCAAAATCAAAAAACCAAACCAAAACAACTACAAAACGCAAAAGACACTTTGTGTGTGTGCACACGTGTGTATGCTCATGTGTGTGTTTAGGCCAGAAGTCAGTGCTGCCTGTTAGTCTCAGGATACCTTGTGTTTTGAGACAGTGTCTCCTACTTTTACCTGGAACTCACAGATTTTGTTAAGCTGGCAGGTCAGTCAGCCAGAGGCCTCTGTCCTTCTCCATCTCCCCAGCACTGGGATTACAAGCACATTCACCTTGGTTGGCTTTTTAAAAATGTATGTTCTGGGACTAAAGAGATGACTCAGTGGTTAAGAGCACTGGCTGTTAGACTCCCAGCACTCACATGGTGGCTGACAACCATCCTTGGTTCCAGTTCCTGGGGATCTGATGCCCTCTTCTGACCTTCATGAGCATTGCACGCCATTGGTGCACTTATATACATGCACGCAAAACACTCATACACATAAAATAAGGAAATCATTATATATATATATATATATATATATATGTATATATATATATGTATGTATAATGCTTGTTTGGAAGATCAAATGCAGGTCTTCTTGCTTGCATGCACTTTCCCACTGAGCCAGCTCTCCTGTTCTCCAGTGCCTTCACAGTTTTTTCTACATAAATCTTTCATGCTTAGCCACAAATTAAATCTATTGTGTTCCTGTCACCAGTTCCTAACTAAGGGAGAATGTTAACATTGATTATTTTTCTTATGAACATGGTCATCTAGAAGCTTCTAAAACCTATTGAGATGGGTCAGTTTCATGCTAATGAGAAAGTCAGTCCATTTGAAGAGTTCCTTCGAACACAGAAGCCATCTGACTTTGCATATCTAAATGATTTAGAGAGCCAGGTGCACTGTCTAGAGGAGGAAGTGTGTAGCCTAAGTGGAACTGTCACAGTCTTAGCGTCTTCATTCCCCAGAGATATGTCAGCAGTGTAGTTATATCTAAACATCTGTTTGTATGTTTTCCTTATGAGCATAAGTTCCTCCCCTCTTCTTTTCATGTGTGTATGTGTGTGTGTGTGTGTGTGTGTTGTGCTTGTGTGTGTTCATATTTGTGTGAATGCACATGCATGTGGAAGCCCAAGGTGGATATTAAGAATCTTCCTTGATCCTTATCTACTTTGTTACTTGAGGCAGGGTCTCCCAGTCCAATCTAGAGCTCACCGATTAAGGCTAGTCAGCTTTCTCTGGAGACCCTATGTCTCTGCCTCAGAAGGCTAGAATTGCAGGTAGGATGCTATGACTACCTGGATTTATGTGGGTTCTGGGGATATAAACTTCTGTCTTCTTGCTTGCATAGCCACAAGTATTTTAACTCTGAAGCCATCTACTCAGCACGATAAGTTCCTTTTGTTTCTTCTTAGCCAAAGTTAATCATATATCACAATAGGTATCATTATGACATTTTCATAAATGTACATAATGTATTGAATGTATTTTGGTCATATTCGCTCCCACTACCCTCCCCCCCAAATAAGTTAGAGAAGAGTGAATTAAAGCATTGCTCCAATTTTATTCTGTTGCTCTGATAAAATACTCTTGACAAAAAGCAATTTATAGGAGGAAAGGGTTTATTTGACATAACTTGAGGTCACAGTCTGTCACCGAGGGAAGTCAGGACAAGAACTCAAGCAGGAACTTGAAGTAGAAACCAGGAAAAATGCTACTGCCTGACTCACTCAGGCTCGGGCTTAGCTAGCTTTCTTATGCAGCCCAAGACTGCCTGCCCTGCTGAGGGAATGGTGCCATCACAGTGGACAGGGCCTTCCTTCATCATTTTACAATACAGATAACACCCCACAGACATGCCCACAGATCAGTCTGATCCACACATTTCCTCAATTGAAAGTTTTCGCTCTGATGACTCTAGACTGTAACCTAACTAGGACCATCTTTTTCCTGCATTGAAAATCAGGACATATTAGCTTGAGAGTACACCAGGTGTCCTCAAGGAAGAATTTATTTACTGTTGGAATATCAACACACAACATACTCTCTCTCTCTTTGAAATTCCTAGAAGAAAATCACAACTATGTGGAGACAGAGACTGAACCAGATGGTCGACACTTGTTCTTTACAGCTTTCTGACTCTATCCCAATGATTCAGCCAAGATGGAAATAACTTCACATTTTCCCCTAGGCCTGTCGCATGCTTAGAAATACTGCAGTGTAGCACCTTGGCAGACCTCTTTAAACTTATCAAAGTTTGGTTTTTTTCAAGAGCTGGGGCACATACCTCAGTTTAGAGAGCTTGCCTAGTATACCCAAGATCCTGGATTCCATTCCTAGCACCATGTAAATCAGATGTGCATGCTTATGATCCCAGTATTTAGGAAGTGGAAGTGGAAAGATCAGAAGTTCAGGAATATTCTGTGCTACATAGGAAGTTTGAGGCTAGCCTGAGATATAGAGAATTCTGTCTAAAAAAAAATAGTAATCTTTTCATAATAGAGAATTTGGACAAAATAATGACTAAATAATTTCCCATCCAGACTTTTCTTCCAAAAATATATTCAAAAGAAATTAATAGAATAAACTGAACCACAGACATTAGAATTTTAACTGCTAAGGCATGATAAGATCTTCAGACTCTGGACATTAGCCTTGTTTTTTCATAGTGAGCTGACTATTAATATTATCAGAGAAACTTGGTTCCTGGGTGTAATGTTCTGCTTCAGTAGGTTTGTAATTGCATCCTGTAGTCTTCTTTCTTACTCAGAGCCTACTAGGTAGTTCAAATGATCAGTTATTTTTGGAAGCCATATTCTAGAAAAATTTTAAGAATTTCTCCAAATAGCAAGTTATATATTTTAGCAAATTTACTTAGTTTATTAACTATGTATATGTGGGGATGGTGGTGGTGAAACATGCAAGTATGTACAGACACCCATGGAGGCCAGAAGAGGGCATCAAATACCCTGGAGCTGGAATTACAAGGGTTTGTGGGCTGGTAGACATGGGTGCTAGGAACCTAACTTGGATCCTCTGCAAGAGTGATAAGCACCCCTCCCTGATGGGCTCTCTCTCCAACTCTGCAAGGTTTTTTTTTTTTTTCTTTTTTTTTTTTGAGCTGACTGTTGAAATGCAAACTTGTGGCTCAGGATTCCATTTTAAGAGACAAAGGTGTGGGTAAATGGCTCAGTTGAGCAAGTGGCTTGTGTTAGGAGCATGGGGACCCGAGTGTGATCCTCAGAACTCATGTGTAAAAGCTGGTGGTCATGGTATTGCACACTTGTAATCCTAGCTCTAGAGAAGAGGAGACAGAGATTCCCTGGAGCTCACTGACCGGCCAGCTTGCTTATTCTAGGCCAGTGAGAGATACTGTCTGAAAGAAGGCAGACAAGACCTGAGGAATGGTACTTGAGGTTGTTCTTTGGCTCCCTGAGGTACATGCATACACCGCCCCCCCATACATAGGAAAGAGAAAGACCATTTTTCTGTGAAGTATTGATAATGTTCTCAAAAATGTGTTCATCTTTAATATATATATATATATATATATATATATATATATTAATTTTAGCATTTAATTCCTATAAACTCAGCAAAGTATAGAATACACATTCAGAGAAGGTGAGGGAACTTTGGGCTCATTTTCAAGTTTCTTAGTCTTTTATGACCTTTTGGTATATTGTCAGCTAAACTTACCTCCTGTGTAGAGAACATGTTGAGAGCCAGCAAGTCTTCAGTCTGTCTCAGTGACTCTTTAGCATAGTTTATATGAGTTAATAACAAGTAAGCTAGACTCTCACATCTGGTAAAATCATGACAGAAAAAGATGTAACCAGATCTGGAATTGACAGGTAATTTAGATTTTTCTAGATGAGTTTGGGATGCAGGTTTTAGAAAAATGGCCAGTTTTCAAGGATATATTTATATATGTGGAGCCACATCATAGAAGGAGTGGTAGATTCTAGAAATAAAGATTATAGAAGGAAGGAGAAAACAAGGAAGGGAAAAGGAGGAAGCAAGCTGTGAGTAGTGTCACATGACTGCAGTCCTGGCACTTGGGTGTCAGCAAGGTAGCAGGGGCTAAAGGGGTCCAGGACGTCGTCCATCCGGGTCGTCCTGGTCTACACAGTGAGTTCAAGGTTAGCCTGCGCTCCATAAGACCCTGGTAGAAGGAGAGAAGGAAGGAGAAAAGGAAAGAAGAAAAGGAGGGAAAGAAGGAAAGAGGAGGACAACGCTGACCACCCAGCTAGATAGAAGGATGGATGAGCCTTAATAGAGAGATGTCAGTAAAGTTAATAATGCCTCAACTCATTGTGTGACGTGATGGTGGAGGGCTGCATGAGTGGTTAGAGGACCTGTCTCTTCTACAGCTTCTCACCTGGAAGTTGTAAGGTCAGGGTTCGAGAGACTCAGCAGACAGAAGGGACCAGAGACTCGCTGGGAGCTAATAGGACCGGTTTATTAAGAGAAGACCAGATGGGACTAGCTCCGGAAGAGATGGGGGAGACTAGCCCCCTCATCTTGGGCCCGGGGGCTCCTGGGAACCAGGCTGGCGTGCCTGGCTCCAGATTGGGATGGAGAGAGATCTGCTCTAGGCGGGAATCTAATTCTGGTTTTTTGGCTGGAGTTGCCAAGGTGTCTGCTGGGAGGAGGGAGTGTCCCTCAGTCACATCTTACAGAAGTAAGTTCCCCAAAGATTCCTCTGCCTCTCAAGCATTAGACTAAAGGCATGTGCCACCATGTTGGTTTATGTATTTATGTTTAATAACAGAATAAGAGGCCAAACTTTATTCCTTTAATCTAGAACATCTATTGATAAAAGTAGGGATTTCAGGGTCAGCAAGGTGGCTTAGTGGGTAAAGGCACTGCTGCTGAGTCTGTGACCTAAACTCTCAGAAGTGATCCCCTGGCCTCCATATAGATGCCCTGCATTTGTGTGGAGCACAGGCATGCATACGTGCACACACACAGATAAATAAGTAAATGTAATAAATGGATTAAAATTTCTGATCACAATTTGGCCGGCTCTTCCACATGGTGACGAGCAGCTCAGCTTCCTGTCAAAGATGTGAACTTTTCATGTGATCACTGTCTCCCTCCCTGTCCCGCCCTCTGCTTCCTGGTGGCTGTGAAGTGAGCAGCTTTGCTTCTCTGTGCCCATCCCACCAGGATGCCTTTGTTCACTTCAACCCAGAAACAATGCCAGCCCATGTGCTGGGCCCTCTGAACAACCTACCCACTTTTGTTCTGTAAAGTATTTGTCAGAGATGGGAAGTCTAACTAACATTCTCAGCAAGTGCTACACCACATGCATGCTAAACATTGCTATAGCACTGAGCCACATCCCCCAGAAATGAGATGATCCATAATGTGTCATCTATAGTAAGGGGTAAAACTGCCATCCTGCCACTCTTATCAGAAGCCTTTGGTAGTTCATCTGTCAGCAGTATTTGTTCAGGGTAATTGCTATGACATCTACTTGAGACATGGCCGTTTACAAGCTGTCCTGGATTCCACTCATGTGATTATCATCATAGCTCCACCTCTGGAGATTACAGCACAGGTGGTGTGATTATCTCCTTGTGATGATAAGAAACAAGGCTTTGAAAAACTTACCAGAAAGGGTCAAGTTCCAATGCTGGTGCATTGAGCCATTAACTCCCGATCCAAGCTTGCACTGTGTCTATTGAAGAAAACTGGAAAAAGCAAAGGCCATTGCCTTTAAGAAGCTCATTGTCAAATGGGGTTGCTGAGGAAAATATCAGAAAACAAATTAGGAATGTGAATTCAGAATTCATGTCGTATTCCACAGGCAGCTACTGGTATGAGTCTGAGTGGATTTCTGACCATATACTTTCTGATTGTGAGTCATTATGGCAGAAAAAATTCTGTAAAAGAGAACATAAGTTTGAAAGCAGATTTTGAAGGTTTAATCCTTTAGTTAGGGGGTCTATAGTTTTCCTCTATGTTTTAAAAACTTTCTGTTCTGTGTATAAATGAGAAGCAGGAATGTGTTCATGGAAAGCACTGTTACGTAACTGTTATATGAAAACTCAGTAGTGAAGTGGGAGGTATGTAAATCATGGGCACTTTTGCACATTAGTCTTCCTGGAGCAGAGACAGCAGATGTTCAAGCTAAAGTCACTCAGCTACCATTTCTTCAGAAGGAAAAGAGAGAGCTCTCCAAGGGCATGTGAAGGGTAACAGTTAGGGTTGTCAGCCTTCAACTTATAACAAGAAGAGCTGGCCTTGATGAAGCCAGGCCACTGAGTTGATACTACTTTCAGAGAAAGTAGAATGAAGGTTGTATTCCTCAACAGCCCAGGACAAAGCATATCATTGCTAAGACATTCAATGCAACATTCAGTTTCTTGGTGGAGAGCATCATGGATTAAAAAGTACTTGGAGCGGGGTGTTGATTAACACAAAAGGAAGTGCCAAAGGAAGGAGAGGTTGTTGAATAAGCCTGACCAGGTTCTGTACAGTAGCCCTGGTAATTTCACTCACATAGGGGGCTCTGGAAGGAATCCAGAGCTCACATGGGACTCATGATGGGAAAGTGTTGTGAAAGAGAGGAGGTAATTACAGCCACAGTATCTCCAACTACCTCATTGATTTTGGTACTTTATTGCAGAGGATTTGGGAAGTCGGATGTATTTTCTTAAGAAAAATATTAGTCCATGATCTAAAAATCAATGTTCTTTAAGAGTACCAAGTATAGGCAATCTGAGGAGAAAAGGTACACTAAAAATTCATGCTCTATTTAAACATTTCAATAGGAATTTCACTTGCTAATTTCTTTTTGTTTGTTTTTTTCTTTCATGCTGATTACTATGGTGGGCTGTAGGGAAGAATGTATAAGGAACAAATTAAGAACATGCAGATTAGCTCCTCTGGGAAAGTGAAGGTGAGGGAGGTGGTGTGTAGGATTATCCCTAGTTTCTTGTGTCTTAGCTGCAGTTGATGTAGGTTCTGGAATCTGGAGAACACTAACCATTAAGTCCTCATCTTTAGTTACCCTAATGTGAGCCCCTCCAAGGTGGTGAAGTGGTGGCCCAATCAGAACTGATGAACCTAGGTTAATGGAAAGCTTCACAGGTCATGAAGTTATATTGTATAATTGAAGAAAATTGCAATTACCCTGAAGCATTTCATTTTTCCCTTGTGTTTTAATAGTTGGCAAAAGGTGAAAGGGACCAAATTTTGCATTCTGCTCTGTGATAGATTTTATTTAAACAGAAAGTGTGCATCATAGGGAACCCTTGACAGGACATTGGCCTCTTAGAAGGACCCTTCAGGGACAGGAAACACTCTGGTTAAATCAATTTGAATATTCTTGGCTTTGTATTTTTGTCTGCTTTTGAATTTGGTATAAGACTGTAAGGCTAGCCCATTTCAGGACTAAAGAGGAATATTTTGATTTTACTTTGTCAAACACAGTACAGAATTGATTTTTGTTGTTCCTTTGCTTACTGATTCTATGGTGATATTTTAAAAATCTTATCAGTGGAGGGGGGACTGTGGCTCTTGGGTTCTTGCATAATTGAAACAAATTCTTCTATAGGAATTCTAGTGAACTGTCAGAAGTACAGAAAGGGCACCCGGCCCTGCACGGTTCCCCTCACTCTCCTGAGGAGTTGCCATAATATTTTAGGGACCTTATTTCAGTGAAAACAGGATCTTTGGCTTCAACATCGAAAACAATTTCAGAATGAGGAAAAGTTGGGATTCATTAAAAATAGAAAGACACAGAAAGTCTAAGGCATGAGCATGGGCATCTCAAAAAAGATTCACAGTTTATTAAAAAGACATTTTCAACATAGATTTTAGGCGCAGGTGTTAAGAGAAAGAGAGATGCTCACAGGAAGAACAGGATATCTCTAAGTCTGGGTATGGGCTTCTTAAGGGAGAGTCTCAATTAAGTATCTTAGTATTAACTATATAAACCATTTGTGTGCCTCTCAAGCATCTCAAAGGTTACTAAGATATTTTTTTTTTTGCTTTTGTTTTTTGATAAGTGAGATGTTAGCATGGCTCTGGAAGTACCTTGGATGGAGTTACAATAGGATAACACAAAACCAGAAGCTATTAGGGTTGTACAAAGGGTTTTAGGACATGTACTTTATTATGGATGAGCTTCCTGGTAAGACTTCTAAACAAATGAAGCTTTTCAGCTGGGATGGGAGAAAGATCTTCAGTTCATGTTGATTTTGCTGGAATTTTTGATTCTTAGCTGGTAAGAGACTTCAACCAGACTTTGGGCTGAAGGGCTCTTTTCCCTTCCTTACCCCCATAGTTTTTCCTGTCTTTCTATTGCATTATGCCTCAGTAATAAAGATGAACTAGAGAATGGAGGAAAAGGGCCTTTCAAAATATGAAGTGTTATGCAAAAGTTAGCTCGCATCTTGGTGTGTTATCCACATTGTATTTAATGTTAGTTCATTTTTTATGGATTTTTATCGAACACTGACTGCCTGGCTTTCTATTCACAATGATCTGTTGGTTGAACCTGTGAGATTTCTTGAAGCCCCAGAATTCTCATATATTTGGCCAGGTGATTAGGCTGAGGTCTGTGTGACCCAGGGCTTGAAGATGGGGAATGGGAATATATAAGTTTATGGCTGCTGTTGGCAGTCACTCCATATGTTAACACAGGGCTGAAACCCCCCAACTTAGTCCAATGGGATTCACACTAAAATGTGTGGCTAGCAGGATGCAGAGATTGAACTATAAATCTTAGGAAGTAAGCTTTCAGAGGTAATAACTGATGCAAAAAGAAAAACTCCAGGGAAACCAGATTCCTTAATCGATTGAAAACCTGCCTTACAAAAGCTTTTACACATTTAAACACCAACCTATAAATCAAGTTAGAAATATCCTATTGAGGAATAAAGGAGTTCTTGCCATGTAAAATATTAATTGGTCTTTTCAAGATAGAGCAAAGACTTCATTTAGAAGTCATCTCCTAGGAAGTGGCAGAAAGTTAGGAATCATGGGATAAACCCATTGTGTGGACCTTGAATTGCTCACTTACAGGTCTCATACTGAGAAGTGAGGCCCTTTCATGCTGATACTTGGTCCCACTATGTTTAATTGGATGTAGTTCTTATGTGTTTGATGACATATCCCTTGGCAATTGTTTTCAACTATTTAGTAGAAAACTATCTGGAATCAAACAGTGGGCTTCAGCTTGAGATTTAATAGAAATGCCCCTGGAATTACAAAGGAGTATTTGGACTAACACTGGATTTTAAAAGATAATTTCCCTGCAAAAACAACAATTAGTGAATCACTAAAGGACCAACATCAGCCACATGGCCATTCCTTCATTTGCTGTAATATACATTCCTCTGGAGTAACACTGAAGCTAGCTTGGAAAACTCTCAGACAGGAAACTATATGATTAGCAAAGTTAAAATCCGATTTGCATCTGAAAAAATGAGCAAATGCTCATTTATGTGCAAATGAAATGGAAAAAGACTGTAGGTAGAGTGGTTGAAACCTAAACAAAATAAACACTTAATTTTCTTTTATTGTACCCTGTGACTATTAATAATATTATGGTACCAAGTCAGAAACATTAGGCCAAGCAGGGGAGCAATAAAAGCGCTGGGACTGTGGATCTGCTGTTGATACTAGCAAGAAATCGCTTCTGAGTTCACATAAAATGCAGATGGAGTGCAGGAAGAAGATATGCGGTGAAGTCAGCATTGGCAGGAGACCATTCACAAATGGAACCAATAAGGAGAGGGCCAGCACAGCAGGGGAAACTTCGTCTGTGGTGGCTATTAGAAGAAGACTTTGCAAGTTGTCACATTTTAACATGCACGTACCAATGAGCATATTCCTGTTCTTGTGCTAGTAAGGTTCTTCTGGGTCTTACTTCCAACTGGTATGTGTATATTATCATGGCTCCCTGAGGTGAATTAGATGGCTATTCTACTGCTCTCACTGCAGATGAAGTAAGAGTTCTGGGCCTGAGGGGGGAGCTCAGTTGGTGCTTGCCCAGCATGCACAAAGTGCTGGGCTCAGTCCCCAGTATGGCATATCCTGGATGTGGTGTCTGAATCTGTAATCCCATAATTTGTAAGATGGAGGCAGGAGACTCAGAAGTTCAGGGTCATCTTTGGTTACATGTTGAGTTCAGTGCCAGCCAGGATAACAGGAGACCTTGTCTCAAAGCAAAAATCCAAGAGCAAAATGAATAATAATAAAAAACCGAGTTCCAGGTGAGGTCGTAAAATGCTTGAGACTCAGAGGAGTTGGAAACACATGCTTGGTGGATTCTAGTTCTCATGTTCTCTTAAATAATTTTCATGATTGCTATGCAAAATGATGTTTGAAATCAGGAACCCCAGTCTGTCCAGGAAGAAAATGAAAATGCTGCTCAAAGTATAAAATAATAATAAAAATTCAACTGTATTGTAAAGCTCACATGAAAGCAAGAAAGCTCCAAAGGGTGGAAATTAAATTGTGAGAAAAATGTAGGAGGCAACAATACATGCGAAGGTTTCTGCTGGTCCACGAAGCTTCTGAGGGACGCCTTCCCAACATGAAGTGAACTGCATATCAAGCTGAAGGGTAGCTCAAGGTTAAGCCCCAAAGGGCTGCAATGTCAGAGTGAAAATAGATGACATTGGGTCCACTAAAAAAAACAATCAGACAACATCCCTCCAAGGGCCAACTAGAAGTTGAGAAAATAATTTAATTAAAAATCATTTGGGGCTGTAGGCAAAAACAACTGTTTCCTCTTTAAGAAAAATTCAACTTCAATACAGGGCTTAAGGTTTATTTTTTCATAGGAGGTGAATCACATATTCTCCTAGAACAAAAATATTTACTTACAATGAAAAATTCACAAAGCACAAAATAGCACAGTAGTAAAGTAAAGCTTTAAGAAAAAAAAAAATCTATCCAATGTAATACATTCAAACAGGAAAAGACAGATGACTGTAAAGGTTACTCTGTCTCCGCCTTTGGAAGACAAACGTTTACTTTAGAAGACTTTCCTCTAAACGTGTACAATGTGAAGACAGCCGAAGACCTGCTTCTCACCCACCCCTTCCCTTCTTTCTCTAGCAGCTCTGAAACTTAGGGCTTTGGTTACTTACTTGTGTGGAAGGAATGCTATTCAGATGAAAAGAACCATTAGAAGAGTTAATCCCACCCTAAGTTACACAGATACACACAGACTCAATAAATAAACTTAATTAAAATTTTTATTTAAATAAGCCAGTAAGATGACTCAGGAGGTAAGTGCAGTCGCTGGCAAGCCTGAGCTCAGTTCTTGGGATGTATGTGGTAGAAGGAGAGAGCTGACTCCCATGGTTGTTCTCTTTCTTCTATACATGCCCAGTGGTACACAGAAGCATACACACACACACATATGTATGTGCACACACATAGTAAGCACAAAATGTAAGTTAAAAGTAAAATTCCAACTTCAAATATGTATTTTTTGTTTTTATTACATCAAAAGAGATGGCTTTTTTTTCTCTAAAAGTCACTCACAATAATCTGATATAGCATAAATACTCTACATTTTATATTTTAGATTAATTTTGAAATTTTAGTTGTGACCTTCACTTTTAGCTGTTTTGTTAGGATTTTCTAAGAACAAACTTACTGCAAGAGAAGGTTTTGCTATAGATCAAAAAACTTCATGTTTTTCTCAATATTACATTTCTTGCTATTATTGATTTATTTGGATACCATTTTTCCTAACTAAAGAAAAAATTACGAGGTTAGAAAGATGGCTTAGCAGTTAAGAGCACTAGTTGCTCTTGCAGAGGCTTGGGGTTTGGTTCCTAGCACCCATATGGAGGCTAACAACAGTCTGTAACTCCAGTTCCAGGAATCTTATGTCCTCTTCTGTTTTCTGTAGGTTTGCACATGGAGGGTACACTTACATACATACAGGCAAAACACTCAAACACATAAAATAAATCAATCAAAAAATTTAAAAAGAAAAAGATTACTTTATATAATGATGTTTGTAGTTTGTTCATGATGGTTCTAATTAAAAGTTAAATGACATTTTTTTTCCTCTGGCTTTTTTAGTATTCCAGACATCTCTGCTCATGTTAAGTGTCATTATTGTAAAGGAACCATAATTTTTCCATCCTAAATAGTGCAAATCAAATTTTAATTTCATTTAAGTTTGTAATATGAAGTATATTGGTAGAATACTTTTTATACCCTTAGGTACTTAAAGTAATAAGATATTTATAGCAAAACCAACATTAGAATATATTGCTCAAATCAGTAATATGCACAGAATTAAAGTATGTTGACCTCCCTTTTAAGATTTATTGTCATTAATTCTAAAATCAGGTAGCTCTAAGCAGACCTCAGGCAATACCATAATTCATTCATGAATGTATTTCAGCCTTTACTGTGATCTGCTCAGTAAGTGAGCAATTTAGGGCTCTGTTGAATGGCAGAGCATAACTAGAAATGAACCATCTTGGGTGGTGAACACATGAAGGCTATTAGGTATTAGGAAAGTAGAAATGGAAAGAGAGCACTGTTATCCACCCACCCAAAGGGGACAATGTACAATCTAAAGTCATGAAACTGAGCCTTAGTCTAAAATAACACTTGTTTGTTCCTGTCTGCGTGGTGTCTAGTAAGTCTTCCTTGTATTTAAAAATTATTTTTGACATATGTATGTGGTACACTATGTATATGCATGTTTGAGCATGTGTGTATGCAGATGTTTGTGTGCAAGCATGTGTATACATGTGTGGAGACCTGAGGTTGACCCTAGTATCTTCCTCCTTTGCTCTTCACTTTATTGACTGAAGCAGGGTCTCTCACTGAAACCAGACAAACCAGGTCTGTCTGGTCAAGCTAGTGCTTGCCCAGGGAATCCTGTCTCATCCTCCCAAATGCTGGGATTACAAGTGGCCACCACAGCTGCCTGGCTGTTATGTGGGGTCTGGGAGTCCAAAGGAACTCTGGTCCTCATGCTTGTGTGACAAGCACTTTATCTGATGAGCCATCTCCCCAACCCCTTACAAATGTTTTAAGTGATGGAACAGCTATCACACTGAGTTTGATGTTTAAAGTTCTAAAGGTTGTGTTGCATGTGGAACAGAATATGTGGCTGTCATTTTATGAAAGCATGCTTCCTAATGAATGTGTCACACTCCGGAATAGATAGTTCACACTCATTGTATTCTTGTTGGCCTACCCATCTCTTGTGTGATGATGAGCTTAAGTATGCATTTCATGATTCCTGTAGAAAGCAGCCTGTGATCACCGGTAATCCTCTACAGGAGCTTGGCAGGATGCTTGCGGAGACTGTGTTACATTAAGCAACATGGAAATACTGAACAGTTTGGGAAGCTGGGCTGCAATTCAGACATTTCTCTTTAGTAACAAAAGTAAAATCACTGTGGTATTCTTTCAATTCCTACATATATCTTTGCATTGACATTCACATATATCCACATTGTATGTATGTATGGGCATGTGTCTATGTGTGTGCTTGCCCCTGTATGTGGAAGCCAGAAGTCAGTATCCGATGTAGTCACTTTACACCTTTATTTTTTGAGACAATGCACCTCAAAGCATCTGGAACACACTGATTGGCTAGACTGGCCAGCAAGTCCACAGATCCTCTTGTTTCCAACCTTCCCAACACTGAGGTTGTGGACATGTACCACTGCACCTTGTTTTTTACATGTGTACTGGGGATTCTAATCTAGTTACTTGTGCTTGTACAGTCATTACTTTACTGACTGAGCCATCTTTTCAGCTCCCCAAAGCATCTTTTACACATAGGTACAATTTCAATTGGAGCTACCAGAAGTCTCAGTTTGGTACAATTGACATATATGCGTAAAGATGCTATTATAAAACTCATTACTTTGTATATTAACCAAAAAATTAATAAAAAGCTTAAAAAGGGAAAACAGTTTAAACTTGACAGGTTGAAAGACAAGTCTATACTCAAAAACCCTTCCTTATTTACCTGAGAGGTCATAGGGAAATGCTGTCAAGAGGTTGTAACTCACATAAGTCACAGGGAACATATGTTGGCCCAAGATGTCCTTGCTTAGGCTCACATCTCAATTTTGGGGAACTTTTAAAATCTACAAGAATCTGGCTTTGTCTGGGAAGATGCTAAGAGACTCCGTCCAGAGTCAGATCCAAGTGCTGCAGGTATAGTGACGCTTTGAGTTAGCTTTTCTTCCCATGAACTCAGCAGCAGAGTGAAAACACACAATTGAACAAACAAAGGAAGGTACAGTGAAGTTGGGTCAAAGCACTAGGAATCATAGCTGGAGGGCTCGTATGCCCAGAGTCCACAAGGCAGAAAGTGATATCAGAATCTCCTTGGGAAAGTTCCATCCATCAATCAGTTATAGCCATTTCTCTCCACCCCCCTCTCTTTCTCTCTCTCTCTTTTCCTACCCCCAGCCCTCATGATTACGTTCCAAGGTATTGATATAAGGCCAGAGGTCACCCTCAGGTGGCGTTCCTCAGGCATACTCCACCTTGCTTTTTGAGACAGATTCTTTCACTGGGTGGGAATTCCCCAAGTAGGCTAAGCTAGCTGGCCAGCGAGCCCCAGCGACCTTCCTGTCTCTGCCTCCCCAGTGCTGGGATTACAAACTCAAGCCTTTCATGCCCACATGTTTTTTGGTATGAGTTCTGGGAATGGAAATCAGGTCTTCACATTTGCATTGCAAACACTTTACCAACTGAGCCATCTCCCTAGGCCTTCTTTTTAAAGATTTTTCTACCATGACATCTGTCAGTGTGCAGATGAAATTTACTAGTTTCATTTCCAAATGTCAGCTTGACAACACTGGATAACTCACCATTTAAAGAGATTTATTCTTGTGTTCTTGAATCCTGAGATCCCTTATCTGAATCCCCGAAAGCTGACCCCACCAGTCTTATCAGTGAAAGTCCGGCATTTCCCTTCTCAGGAGCTTATTTTTCCCCTGGGAGAACTTTTATCAAAGGACTCAGTGGCACAGATTTAGGGTATGTGGCGTGGGAAGAGGCAGTAACCCATATCCCACTCCAGTCTCCCAACTATTTTTGTTGGATGGCCATGAGGATGTTGTGGGGCCCCTCCAAGCTTTCATTTACTTTGCATATCAGAAACACCTAGATGCTCAGTACATCCTGTTCCTCACATTTCTAACTTGTACTTGATGCTTAGAATATGACTTTTAAAATTCAGGTGGGGACCAGGAGTTGGCTCAGTGGTGTGCTATCCAAGCACGAGGACCTCAGTTCAGATCCTAGCACCAACGGAAAAGGCCAGAGTCCGCCATATGCAACTATATCTTTAGCACTGCCAGGGCTTCTGGACACCAGCCTTGCTCCAGGTTCCATGAAAGAGTCTGTCTCTAGGGAACAAAGTTGATCTTGATAGAGCAGGACACCTGACATCCTTCTCTGGTCTGTGTGTGTATGTACAAGCATGTATACCCACACAAACACATGCATATTCACCATACACACATGTCAAAACACACACAAAGCACATCAAAATGAATGAATGGTTAGATGCATAAAATAATAATATTTAAGAAATTTGGGGGAGGAGAGCCTTCATGGAAGGAAGGGACATAGCTTTTGTCTTTGAAGGATTTTCATCTTCCCCTGGGTTCTGGGATTAACACCCAGTCCTGAGCTCCTAGACAGTTTCCATGAAACTAATACATGTGACTTCAGCTGATTTCCTGCCAGCACCTAGTCCAGTTACTCAGCCCCTTTCAAATTCATTAAAGGTCTCCCTTAACTGTGTTTGTTTAGCTTAAATGGAACAAAACTTTGTTGATGCTCCAGGAACGCACAATTCTTTGCGTTGTACCAGGCATGACTGTAACCACACCAGCCAAGCTTGTAACAGATTTACTAGCTGCAGTAGAAGGGGAACAGAGACCCACTGTCAAGGATGAACCACAGGGTGTGGTAGCAGAAAGGGGTGCCTGCTCACATACTGGTTTAAACACAGGATAAGGGAGAAAAACCACAATTGAGTTTGTCTTAGCAGAATTGACAGACATTTCAAGTATGTCATTTTCTTTGTATATCTACTGATTGTCCTGCACATGAGAACCTTAGAATAAGGATTTGATTTATTCCCTAATTCTAAAGCAAGTGAGAGAAATGTCCTTTATGAGTGCGTTTTTGTGTTTCCTTTTCAGATTACACAAATGAGTATTACTGAGTTTCTTTAAACCTCTCCCCACATGGCAGCTTATATAAAGTGCACTCTCTCTCTCCATTTCTCTGTCTCTGTCTCTGTCTGTCTCTGCCTCTCTCTCTGTCTCTCTCTTTCTCTCTCTGTGCATGTGTGTTGGTAAATGTCCATGTACATGCACAGAGGCTGGAGGAGGACTTGAGATATCCTGCTCTATCACTCTCTGCTTATTCCCTGGAAACAGGATTTCTCACTAAACCTGGAGCTAGGCTACTGGCTACCACACAGCCTAGGCTCCTGTCCCTGCCCATACAGCACTGGGTTACAGGTGCATGCACCCATACATGGCTTTTCCAATATGCAATGGGGATTTGAACTCAGGTCATTTTGCTTCCACAAGTGCTCTTACCCACTGAGCCATCTCCCCAGTTCCCATGTGTGCTATTTTTATAAGATTTGTTCTGTGTTGTTTTTGTGGTAGGGTCCCTTATATAGCCCAGGCTGGCCCCTAGCACTTATCATCCTTTTGTCCCCACATCCCAAATGATGTCTTTAAAGGTGTTTTCTACCACACCTCATTCTTTGCTGTAAGATCTTGTTTCTGGGACTGGAGACATAGTTCAGCACTTCAGAGCTCATACTGCTCTGTAGACCACCCAAGTTCCCAACTTGCATACCGGGTGGCTCACAACTACATGAAGTTACGGGTCCATGAAATGTGATGCCCTCTTTTGGCCACCATGGGCACCTGCACAGTCACACAGACACACCCACATACACATAATTTAAAATAAAAAATATTTAAGAAAATTTTGTTTCATTAGTGTACCTAAAATAAATAAAAATTGAGATAACTGTAGAATCTTTTCTGTGTATGTCTACACATATATGTTTATGTGTGTGTGCATGTATATGTACATGCATGTGGAGGCAAGAGGTGAATGTCTTCCTCAGTCACTCTCCAACTTAGTTTTTGAGAAGGGATCTTTCCTGGAGTTACCTTCTTAAGCTACACTGGTTGGACTGAAAGCTAAAGGGATCTGTCTCCATCTCCACAGCACTGGGATCACAGACATGTTCATATGCCACCAAGCTCACCTTTTAAAAAAAATTATTATTTTTAGTTTATGTCTATGAGTATATTGCCTGCATGTATCTAAGTGCATCTGTGTCCTGCAATGACTACAGAGTTCAGAAGAGGGCGTCAGATCCCCTGGAACTGGAGTTCAGATGGTTGTTAGCTGCCATTTGGGTGCTGGGATTTGAACCTGGGTCTTCTGCGAGAGCAGCCAATGCTCTTAACCACTGAGCCATCTCTCGAGTCCCCCAAGCTCAGCTTTAAGTCAGTTCTGGGGATCCAAACTTATGTCTCCAGGATTGTGCAGCAAGCACTTCACTTACTGAGCCAGTTCCCCAGTCCTAGCTATAGACTCTTTCTAGAGCATTTCATGCTGACCTGTGGGCATAGAAGCTACATTGCTGCTCTACACTGAATGTGTCATAGGTGTTTCTGTGGGTATCTTTCCCAGCATAGCAAATGGAAATTACCCTCAGTGGCAGGATATAATACCTCACCAAGTAAAGGAGAGACTCTTAGAGGTCATATTTGAGCTTTGGCTTTACAGATCCTACAAGCCATTATCTTAAAATGCTATACATTCATTTACAGAATGGATAGATGATTACACGATTAGTGGAGGTTAATAAAGATCATGGAGATCATAGCCCTGATGAGGCCATCAGAAAGGATTTAATCCAATCTTCCCTGGCACCAGGCAGGCCCTATGGGAACCACTTTGTCTGATGGATGCTGTCTTTGCACCACAGAACTCCCAAGGGAAGTCAAGCCCCACTTTGTATGAAATAGGATGCATCTTTGTCCTGACTGAGCACCTACTCTTACCTGGCAGTTCTTTGCATGATGGAGATGAAGTTCTTAGCTGTGGAGTCAGAAAAGACACTTCTTAGACCTGACAGGAATTTAAATACAAAGATCTTATTCACTGATGATGTATTTCTGCTGTCCTAGTCACTCCGGTTTGGCTATTGAGAGTTCTGTGGTTAGATGTGTGGATTTGATGCCTACATGGGCTGGTATGTTTCCTTTCCTTTTTACCTAGTGTGTCTTAGAGCTATTCACGTCTCTTTTAAAAAACAAAAAAGTCAGGTGAAAAGATTGTATTTGCTTTATTGACCTATTCTCAGATATGCAGGAAACAATTTAGGAGCGATGTATTTCTTATTTGTGAACAGTCTCCATCATCGAATTCACTGAGTAATGAATCTATTATGTCACTGAGGGATTATACACTTCTGCAAGCAAGAGACCTGAAAGATCGCAGCTTATACACAAAAGGGTTCTCCCTTCTCCTTTGTAACAGGCATTCCAGAAGAAAGATATTTGTGATATTGGTTTCATCAGGGAGCTACACATTTTGTGTCTTCTTTCCCACCATTCTTCTGAGTGTATTTGTGCATGCGTGTGCATGTGTGTGTCTTTGTGTGTGAGGGTGCACATGTGTATTACGCATGCATGTACATGTATGCATATGTATATGAAGGTCAGAGGACAGCTTCAGGTGCCATTCCTTAGGTGCTGTCCACCTTGGGTTTTGAGACAGGGCCTCTCGCTGACTGAGAACTTGTCAAGTAAGCTAGGCTGGCTGGCCAGCAAGCTTCAGGGATCTACCTGTCTTGGCCTCCTTAGCACTGGGATTACTGGCCTGCATTATTATGCCTGACTCTCTTTCGTGTGAGTTCTGGGGTTGAACCTAGGCCCTTGTGCTTGTGTGGCACTCGCTTTATCGCTGAGCTATTTCCCCAGTTCCTGTACCATTCTCATAGGGCATTTGCTCTGTAAGCCACATCTAGTTACTTCAGATCACAATATGGCATACAGAAGGACTAGACAGAAAGAAGACAAAGGGACTGGGACAGGCAAAGGGCATCTTCAAGAGTTTTCTCAGAAGCAGCACCATGGGAATGCCTGCTGCTCACGTTATTTCCACCCCTTTCTGAAATAGAGCCTGGGACACATCTTTTCTTCCCCGCAATGTAGAGGTTTTCCATTTGAAGAATAAAAGATATAATGGCAACTTATCAGGGAACCCCCAGGCTCTACTGCAGGGTCGAACCTTCATTTTTGCATCGTGGGAGTTTTCACTGGGAATCACAGAGATTGATGGTGTCATTGCTCATAAAACAATAGATGTGCAAAGAATGAAGAAAGCTGTGCTGTGGTATGTCAGTAAACCCAGAGCCTGGATGGTCATTCCTTCTGTACTGCTTGGTTTAGTGAATTCAGGTCCTCCTTAGCTCCTGTGATTTGAAAAAAAAAAGTTATGGTATATTTTTGCCTCGAGTGATTTTTATGGTGTACATCAAACCATGACAAATGAGACAGTTTAACTTGGCAGGTGCTTAGTGGTAGGATTTCAGACATGAAAAGAAGGTAAGGACTGTTTTTCTATAGAAACAAAAATACTTTGTTTCTCGAAGTATAAGGACTTTTTCAATGAGGTTTGTTATTCGCCTCCTCCTGTATTATGTTCTTGTTTAGTTTTTAGTTTAGTCATGGTAGAAGTGTTCTTACCTATGAAAGAGTGTTCACTTCTGACCAGAATGAAGAAGCAGAAAAACTTATGGAAGAAAACAAAGGGGAAACGGGTTCATCCAATAAGTAAGCATTATAGAACATTCTAGAAATGATTATTCTGTTGGATAGGCATTCTAAACAAGGAGTGTGATATATTGGGGTTCAGGGATAAAAGTGTTGAGTGATGACTTTGGGGCAATAATGAGAATATTAGAAAATCCATCCTGTACTTGCACATCCATGTTTATTGCATCATTGTGCAACGAAGCTAAACTGTATCCCGCACCAGAGGAATGGGTGAGGGAACTATGGTGTATCCACACAGTGGAATTCTTTTCAGTTGCAAGGAAGAACAAAGTTATGCCTTTTGCAGTTAACTGGATGCAACTGGAGATAATCATATTATGTGAAGTAAACCAATATCAGAAGTAGCATGTGTTTTCCCGTTTGTGGTTCTTAGATGTTATATAGATACATAAAATCATATGTACTGAGGATATGAAAGTAGATGTGTCTAGGAAGAAAAGAGGATGAGATGAATGGGAGGGTATGGGTAAGAAAAGGGGAGCATGGGGATACCGAGGCAGACATCAGTGTATAATATATGGAGACTTAGAATGTAATTTACAAAAACATCTCCCCTGAAAAGGACTGAGGCTTTAAGAAGAAGTGGAAGGAGCCAAAGATACAGTTCTGATATTGTTGATGATATACTGAGCAGCCGGTCTTGAATTTAGGAAAGGCTAAAGCCATACTGTTATGCGTCATCTCAGACTTCACAATAGATCACCTTCAAGATTCTGAGATGTTATAATAATGCCCAAAGAGAAGTAGAAACTTTCTCTTTTGACTATTTCTGTAGAGAATTTTCTAGAGGGGTGGGGATTTTGCCCAGTGGGTAGTATTTGTTTCACAAGCACGAGAAGCTGAGTTTTGAATTCTAGCTTTACATAAATCTTTAAAAAAGAAGTAGGCAGAAAGAGCCAAATTCATGAAAGAATGCAGGTCCAAGTCTGCTGTTTATCCAGACAGCCTTGAATGGCCGAACCTGTCTGCAGGGCATGGATGCCTGTCCCTAAGGGGTGTCGGCAGGATGCAAGGTATGCTTGCTCTAACAGTCTCAGCCGCGTCAATGGCACCTTACTTCCTACAAGAAGCTGGACTTAGCAAAGCTGAACTGCTCACTCTTCGGGAGAGAGGGGCTTGAGTGTGCAAGCATGTGGTCTGATCTACCCACCATGTGGATACTATGTGTTGTGCAAATGAGTGAGTGGAGTTCAGGAAATATGATATGACTTAATGTGAGCACTGATGAGAGGCATGTCTCAAGGAAGTAGAAGTGGGCAGGACGGTCTCCAGTGTGCTTGTCTGTATTCTGAAGTTCTGTGTCCAAAGACTTGTGTGGATGTGTGTGTGCCTCTGTGCATGTGTGTGTGTGTGGGGTGTGTGTGTGTGTGTGTGTGTGTGCCTCTGTGCGTGTGTGTGTGTGTTTGTGTGTGTGATTGCATATGAAGACTAGAGCTTGATGTTGGGTATTTTCCTCAATTATTCCCCAATTTATGTTTTGAGACAAGTTCTCTCACTGAACCTGAAGTGGCGATTGGACTAGGCTTTCTAGTCAGTGGGCCTTCGGGACCCTCCTGTCCGTGTCTTCCCAATGCTGGATGTATAAGCAGAGGCCACCATACTTGGGATTTCTTACGAGGATTCTGATCAAACTCAGCTCTTTATGCTTGCACAGCAAGTAGTTTACCAACTGAGACCTCTCTCTGGGCCTATGATGTCTTAATTTAGAAAATGCATATAATATTGATCAGGAGCCCATATGTTGGGGTACAGTTTATACCAAATACTTGTTTGGAAGTCAGCCATGATTTCCTTTAAGATGGCATCAAATTCGAGTGGCTAGCTTCACGTAAATTATATTTCACAGTGTGCATATTCTGCCCCTAAAACACAGTTTCTCTTTTCTTCATTTAGAAGAAGAATTTATAATTATAAGCTTAATTCTTGGATGATTGTTATAAGTACCTAATTTTTTTCTTCTAAGTCATATTATTAAAAATAAACATATCCTATTCTTTTTCTGAGGGTTAATGATTTGACAGTGATTAATAGAAAGCTGCTTTTCAGATACATTTCAGTTAAGTCAGAAATATGATGAAGGGACCAGCAAGATGGTTCAGTGACCAAGAGTGCTTGCTGTACAATTCTGATGACCCTAGTTGGATCCCCGGAACCCACACAAAAATGGAAGGGGAGAACTGACTCACAAGTTGTCCTCGTTACCTCCTTATGTGTATTGTAGAATGTGCACACTTGCATTTACACATACATCATACACAGAATAATAGTAATAATGACAGAGCATAACATATTTTAAAGAGATACATGTGATGAATTATAACATGAAAGTGACAAGTTAGATAGTGGTTTGGGAGTGAGAACCTCAAAACCAGAGTCTCTAGACTACTTCACTTTTTCCACTTAATCTTTTAAAGTTTATCATTAATATATTTCTGATTCTTTTTCAAGGATCACTAATCTATTGAATCCTTTCCAAAAGAGCAGCAGACCGAAAATGTTCAATTGAATTCTTTCTTCTCTATGAAATTTCTCCACTGAGCTTATGCTATGAACATGCATCCAATTGCTCAGTGTGTGTACTCTTAGTTGAGCCCTCTCTCTAGTCATGAAGGAAGACTTCTCAAGCATCTCTGATCTGGTTGTGCTGAGTACAGGCTGTTCTGCTTTGGAGAGCATCCCTGTGCTACTGAACAGTGTGCTGAGAGCACATGTCTATGACACATCGACCCTGTGAGACAGCATTTGTTTGCTGTTACATTAAATATCAAGATGAGGACGATAATAAAAGAACAGGAAAGAAGAAAAGCAGTATACTGCCTAGTCTAGTCTCTCCAGTGAGTGAAGAAGTTCATTGAAAACATTTTCCTCGGTGGGCCAAGGAAATAGCTCAGTCATCAAAGTGCTTGCTGCACAAGCAAGGACCTGAGTTTAATCCCCACAGTCCATGTAAAAATCCAGGTTTGACGGTATACATCTTAATCCTAATGCTGGGGACTAGTGCTGGGACTGTTAGTCCATGGGACTTAATGGCCATCCAGTCAGGCCTAACCAGTGAGCCCCAGGTGAGAGACTTTGTCTGAATAAAAACAAGGTGGATGGCAGGTAAGGAGGGATGACACCCAAGCTACCCTCTGGCTTCCACACCCCACCACACACCCATACATACATATATACACACCCATATGCACACACATATCCATATATGCACACACTCATATGCAACATAGACACATACATACATAAATACATAATACACATATATTCACATATTCATGTACTAAAATTGCCTTAGTGAAATCTCCACAAAATGTGACTTTACTTCCTTTTTTCTCTCAATTACCAAGCTCAGGTGTCTTCTTTAAAGTACTACAATATCTTGCTGGTGCTGTTTAGCAGGATAAGATGTCCCAACTAAGTCTTAAATGAATTACTGACTTTTCCAGGCCAATTTTTCCTATTGTTAGTCACTGGACATGATTGGTCCCCTCTGGACATGGTTATATTTTAGCTCTTCAGTAGACATTAAAGGGGCACATTGTAATTCCTGCTTTCACTAAGAATATAATCTAATTTGAAGTATCAGAGATCCACTTATGAAATAACTGCTGGTGGGGCTGGAGAGATGGCTCAGAGGTTAAGAGCACTGGCTGGTCTTGCAGAAGACCTGGGTTCATATCCCAGCATCCACATGGTAGCTAACAATTGTCCCAGGGGATCTGATGCCTTCTTCTGTTCCCCTGGGGATTGCATGGCATGGGTGCACTTGTATACATGTAGACAATACACTCATAGACTGAAAAAGTAATAGAGAAAACTGCTGGGACTAGGGAGAATACTCAGCTTGTTGTGCAAAGGCAAGGACCTTGGTTCCATTTCCAGGACCAATGTCAAATGGCGCATGCTTATAATTGCAGCACTGGGAAGGTAGAGACGAGAGGAAGGCCTGGATCCCTGACCAACCAGCATAGCCAACCTGGTAATGTCCAGTTTTAAAAAATAAGGTGTAGAATAAAGGATGAAGATACCCAGTTTTGACTTTGATCACCACATGCATCTGCACACACATGTACACACATAAACATATACATGTCTCACCACCGCCCCCAAGACATAACTATAGAGCACTGCAGTGAGCATATTGTTCATGCCAGATTGTCTGCCTTTAAGTAACTAAGTGTGTAGCAAGGGGAGATCTCATTGCTGACTGGTACACTAAGGCGAGGGCCAGACGGTGCATCTATAGATGATGGGCAGGGAGAAGGGAGTAGGTTCACATTCTGTCTGTGGACACAGTCTGTTCATTTTCTACAACTTCCATTGTAAGTGGCCATAAACTAGGTGCCTTAAAAAGTCCCAGAAGTTCAACTGGCGGGGTGACTCAATGGGTGATGTGCTTGCTGTGTAAGCATGAGGCCCTAAGTTCAAGTCCCAGCACCCACATAGAAAAGCTGAGTGTGTTGGCACACCCGTGTCATCTCAGTATTGGGGAGATGACAACAGTCTGTTTCCTGTTGTTCAATGCTGGACTAATCTGCTGAATTCGTGAATCTCAGGCCAGTGAGAGGCCTTATCTCTAGAAAGTAAGGTAAAGGTAGAGCAGGATAGCAGACATCCTCTGTTCTAATGCACAGGTATATTCTCATGCACCCATAGATACACATGTGCACACAGCCCTCCATACACATATTTCAGCCACTACAAGATGTTGAATATACTTAAAAATAGTTTGAAAGAAATATAAAATTTGGCATTGTTTGAAAATCCGCATCATAAGAAGGCTGTTGCTTTGACAATAATATGTATTTAAATACTTAATAGTAATCTTAATATGACTGGCTCCCAGAAAAGTAAGATTACCAGAGGCTATATTAATGGAACGAGGGAGGTCAACTTCTTCCTGTATATTGGATCAGTCCGATTATACTGAAAATAAGAGTGTTCATCAAGGATTAACTCGTGAGCTTGATAGACACATTGGAATGCATTCAGAGACTAAATGACTGAGATTGTAAAATGACTCAAGATGATATTCCCCGAGGGATAGGTGATGGGGTTTGGAATGTTAGCCTGAAGATTATGGGCAGGCTTGGGCTGAACAAATAAGCCTTTTTATTTCTACTCTTCAAAGGTTGTTTGACTATGTGTTTATTCAGGGGAGATGTTCAGCTTAGTGTGTATTGCCTCAAGAGGCCAAATTGGGATGTAGCAAATGTTTCTGTGATGCTCACTTGATGTCTTTTGATGTGGCCTCTCTGCAGAGCTCTGTGGATCACCTGGATGGTGATGTGTCCCCTTGAACTTGAGGTGCACAAGCCTAGAGCAGATATTTCTGAATGGTCAGGCACTTGAAACAGTGAATGAAACTTTTGCTACAAGGGCTAGAAAGATGGCTCAGTCAGTAAAGTGATTGTCATACACAGGAGGACCTGAGACTGACCCTCAGAAGTCATGTAAAGACCTGGCAGGATTGGGGAGGTGCACTCCTGTCATCAGCTCTGGGGAGGCTAAGACAGGCAGGTCTTTGGGGCTCACTGGCCAGACAGCCTAGACTGTTTGGTGAGCTTCAGACTAATGAGAGATCCTGCCTCAAAAAACAAGGTGGATGGTATCTGAGAAATGATGGCAGAGGTTGTCCTCTGGCCTCCACATGCATGCATGCATACATACATATATACATACATACATACATACATACACACACAAATGTGTTATGCAACCTCAGAATGTGTCTTGCTTTCAAGTTTTAAAACTTCTTCTGAAAGAAAATTCTATAAACCTCTGTGAGATTTGGGTGAGGCATAATAATGTTAATTACATATTTCTATTTACATTTATAACTCAAATTAATATGGTCCATAAAAGAACAGGAGAGAATAGGTCAAAAGATACCATCTATCATCCCACCCTTGATGTGAAGTCCAGAACGGTGCATAGATCTTGGAGACAGAGCATTTTAAAAGCTGGAATATCAAATAATTAAAAGAAATGGCTATGTCTTAGTAAAGACCTCTGTATTTCTTCTTGCAGAAACTTGTCAACATAAAATAAAATGCTATTATAAAGATTAGAAGATTCTTATTGTTGGAGGGACTAGATTATTTCAAACTTCAGTTACATCTGGATTTATTCTTTCTATTTTAGGAAGAATCTATGTTTCCCTTTGGTCTATAGAATCTCATTCAGATGTTTTGATATCGTCCTATGACTCTGTTAGAATATTCCTGTATACTCTGAGTATTCGAGTTTCTTTCTCTCTCCTCTCTCTCTCTCTCTCTCTCTCTCTCTCTCTCTCTCTCTCTCTCTCTGCCTGATGTTGATGTTGTGAGCCTTTCTTGACTTTCTTGATCACTCCCCACATTATTCTTTGAGGCAGGATTGCTCAGTCAAACCCAGAGCTCACTGATAAGGCTTCTCTTGCTAATCAACTTGCTCCAAGGATGCTCATCCTCCACCTTCTGAGGCTGGGATTGCAGACAGGTTCTTACCCTCTCCCAACATTTATATATGGGTGCTGGGAATCTGAACTCCAGTTCTCACACTTGCATGGCAAACATTTACTAACTGAGCCTAAGGATAGGATACTCACGTATCCTAAGCCCCTCCATATAGAAAATAATGCTTTAAGAAAAAGCTATCCTGACAGGCACTCCCAGACAAAGTTCAGTTTGTAGTCTTGGGAGAAAATGTGAAACAAACCAAATGAAGCACTTACATCTGCTACTTTTGTTTCATCTTTAACAAGTCTTTCTTCTTGACTGCTCAGGATAAACTATTGGATTACTTGACATGGCTCTATATAGAATGGATTAGTTAAATTCCAGCTTGTTAGTCCAAGTCAGTGAAATATATGAGCTTCTCCATGCTGGAAGGATTCAGAGAGTTTCTGGAAGCTCATATTTTGCACCTCCTCTCCCCAACCCCCCATATTTTTTAATACTTCAGAACAAACATATAGCTTTTATAAGAAAAATATTGACATAAAGGAGAATAACTTTAATGGGAAAGTAATTTTTCATTTTAGAGGTGAATAATAAAAATACTTTGGGAAAAAATCAAACATTTTAAGCATGTAGACTGAAGACATTGTTCTGCCAGCTTTTCTCTGCTTTCTTAGTTCACAATGTCTGCAGCTTCATGTCAGAATAGGCCTGTGGGCTTTCCTGAGACGAATCTGCTCAGCAGTGAGCTTACAGCTGTGTAAGCCTAACTGCCCACTCCCATGGACAGTCATTGGGACAGCTGTGTGGAACGCTGCCCCAGATAGCTGAATCATACTGCTGTATTAGTTTTCCACCACAGTGATAAAACACCTGAGGTAATCAACTTACAAAGGAGAAAAGTTTCTTTTCTCTAAGGTTCTTTCCAGCTCAAGTTCTGGAGCTTTCAGTCTTGGTCAGTTGTGTGTTAGTTATTTTTCTCACTGCTGTGACAAAATACCCAGTAAAAGCAACTTAAGGGAGGAGGCGTTTATTTTGGCTCACAGTTCCAGGGTGTAGTCCATCATGGCAGAAAGGACACAGTCACAGGTTTGGGAGATGGCTGGTCACCTTGAATTCACTGCTAGGAGGCAGAGGACCACTAACACTTTAAGGATCCTTTCTCTGCCTTCCAAGCTCTGCCAAAAGGAGCCTTGGTTTTTCATTCATAAGCTGCCGTTAACAGTGATAACTATGACATAATATATTTATGAGAATTATCAGGACTATATAAACTATTTTAAAACTAATATTTGCACCTGGTTTCAATTTTCTAAAAATTACTTCTTGGAAGTAGAATGATGGCTGTTCTTGCAGAGGACCCATGTTTGGTTTCCCCCACTTATGCCAGGCAGCTTGCAATTGCCTATAACTTCAGCTGCCTGGGAACCGTGGCTTCTTCTAGACTATGAGGGCATCTGCATTCACACATGCACACATGCCCCATGTATGCACATAATTAAAAATAAAATAGATCTTTAAAAAGTTGTTTCTCAGAGGTGGTGGGTGAGAACAGAGAAACAGCCTTTTCCAGATACAACAGGGAGTTGCACATATCAACTAACAGTGATTGTGACAACATGCACAAGACCTGTGCAACCTCAGGTAAGACACAATGCAGCATGGAAGGGAGAGGTGTGCACAAAGCCCCACCCCTAGCTGGGGAGCTATTGACAATTGATAGCTGCTGGGAGAGGGGCCATTTTAAAGTATGGCCTCTGGTAGGTTGAGCACACTCCACTGGATGGCGCTATACTCAACAGTATGTGGGAAGCACAGTATATGGGAGTAGCTGGAGTTTTTTTTTTTTTTTTTAAATGAGAACATAAAGATGGGTAGGTAGAGGAGTGTGTGGAGATAGAGGTGGGGAGTGAATATGATCCAAATACATTGTACCTGTCTGCATAGTGGTGGGTGCATTCCTGCAGTCCCAGCCAGGCCAGCAGCTGATGCAGGAGGATTTCTGAAGTCCAGGAATTCTGGACTATATCAGGTGCCTGCACTAAGTTCAGCATTAATACGATGACTTCCTAGATGTGGGGGATCACCAGGATGCCTAAGGAGGGGTGAACCAGTCTAGGTCGGAAAATACATCGTATGAAATTCTTAAAGAAATAGTAAAAATGAACGTTTTTTTCTCTATGTTGTATCTTTAACATCTGCATATCCTCTGAAACATCCCTTATCATATAGGCTTTTCCAAATTGTCAGAAGAGTTTTTTTTAAATGTATAAGTCTATACATTCAACTTACAAAGTTTCTTTCTATGAGTGCTGAAACCTGTTTCTAGCATTGTGAAGCCTGCCTAGATTTGGAAGCTGTTTCAAAGCAGAGAAAGATGAGGAAAAATCTTGATATAATATTTTGTGTAACGTGTCTTCTTGTATGACCTTTTGATGAATTATTTCCTTCCCAAGTTCATGATTTAATCACAAGAAAATGCTTATGTCAAGTTCATGAAATAATCTGGGGGAATTTTTTAATCATCAGGCGATGTCTACTCTAGCTCTTCCAGATTTTTTAAATCACATCTCATTTTAAAATCACGTTTCATTTATTTAGTGTGTATATGTGTGGGGTGGGTGGGACGTGAACAGGCCATGGCACATGTGTAGAGACCAGGGGTAACTTAGGAATCAGTCTCTACTATCATGTGAGTCCAGGGAATGAGAATCAAATTTAGCTTGTTAGGCTTAACAACCTTAATTACCTGCTGAGCTATCTTGCTGGCCAGAGATTTTGGTTACTTTTAGTTTAAGTTTCTAAATATATATATTCTCTGTCTCTCTCTGTCTCTGTCTCTGTCTCTCTTTCTCTCTCTCTCTCTCTGTGTATATGTGCCAAGGTGTGCATGCGAAAGTCACAACTTTGACTTTGGGGAGTCAGTTCTCTCCACCATGTAGGGTCTAGGGATCAAACTCGGGTCGTGAGTCTTGGTGCCCAGAGTCTTTACGCACTGAGCCATCTCACTGGTCCCTTCTCATGATTTTAAAAGGCAAAGGATTAGTTAAAATGCATGCATGAGAACCACAGCGATCAAAGGTGCAAGGAACAGTCTGAAGGAACAGGGAAGAGACAGGTGGATGGGAAGCAGGAGGCAGGCCACTCCTTGGCCCAGGTGTCGGCCTGGGTTCAGGGGCACAGGCAATCAACTTCAGGCAGTGGCCCGACTCCTGTCTTCTTGAGTCAATAAAGTAAAAAGAGCAAAGATCAGACAGCAAGCAGCCGGCCTGGTCAGCCCCTGAGAGGACACCTGGAGACCTTGGAGAGGCTCCCCACAGTAGATGGGAGTCTCAAGTCCTTTATCTCACTCGATGCCTCTAACAGCAGCGGGGATAAGGAGGCAGAGTTCCCTCTACGAATCGAATAGTGTTTTCAAACAATACAAGAAGATTAAGAAAAATCCCAACAATCCTATTTTGTCTCTGTCTTACTATATTCTTTAAAAGCCTCATGAAGGTCAGTCAACAGAAGCAGAATACTGTGGAAAAACGCATTGGAAAAATCACTTATGAAAGCAGTATTTACACACATAATGTGAACAGGAATATCATAAAATTTCACACTTGTTATGATTTTATTGTGTATGCATTTGTGGTGTTTTTTGCAATTCAGAGTAGCCAGTTGTAGGCTGGGGTGGTAGCTCACTCAGAAAAGTGCTTACCTTGTAAGCTTGAAGACATGTGTTTGATTCCCAGAACCTACATTAAAAAAACCAGTGTCAAGCCTACAAACCACAACAGTATTTGGCCAGGAAATATCTCTTGTGGCAATAACAGCATTTTTATCTTAGGGGTGATCAATAGCTATCTAATTGGACTTAAGGCCTGTTCGAGAGGATGGAATTCATGCATGGTACTGGAAACATAGCCAAGTGCACATGGCTGGAGAGGTCATAGGCTCTACTACTGCTGCTTTCCTCAACCAATGCAATTTCTTGCTGTTTCTAAATACTTAACCATAAATTCGCAGGTAAGTATAACTCTTCGGAGGAACTTCTTTCTGCAACAGATTAAGATTCCTAAGAAATTCCACAACTGATCAAAATGTAGAGAATAAGTGGTCATGTGGTATTTATCCGCAATGGATACACATGCAATGGGAACCCTGCACCTAAGGCTCAGAGGACATTGTAAAAGAGAAGGCAGAGGACCAGGATGCCTGCTGCCATGCTTTGTGTTCTAGACATGATAGGGAAGTGGTACTCATGAAATCTTTATAATACAATAGCCTTTATAAGACTTACACAATGATACCACCAGTTGATATGCCAATGTTGATGCAGGGAAATTTCATACCAGCCCACTTCTAGAGGAAGAGCTATAGGCAATCAATGGATACTAAGGGAAGATGAGTCATTTTTCCCCAGAGATGAGCTCCCTGATAGGTTATCTAGCCCCAAAGGGGCCAGCTCCAAACATATGTACACAGGAGCGCCACTAAATAGATTCAGTGCAATATATATATATGTATATATATATATATATATACATATATATATGTGTGTGTGTGTGTGTGTGTGTGTGTACATATAAATGTATGTGAGAAGTGTTGTAAGGGTGGAAATCACATAAATATAGAACTCATGTATGATATTCTCAAAAATATAGAATATGTAATATAGTTCCACATATCTTCTCCTATTTTGTCAGAATAAGGTTTAAGTGTTTTATATGTATAGATATAATTTCTATTATAAACTGAATGTCTGCATTAAGCAAGCAGATTGTTTTGTAGTATCCACTTAACTAGACATGGAATAGCTTCACATGCTAGGCTTTAAATTTTTAGAATAGGATTAATGTGAATCTTTAATGACATAAAAAGAGAATATTTTAATAAGTTGATTTTATTTTGATTAAGATTTATTCTTAACTTAATGTCAAGATTTTATATCCATGTTAAATGAGATCGTTGATGAATGCATATTTTAGTGCATTACATTTAATTTTTTCTTCCTTGTTATTCATGCTCTGTTTTACTTATTCATCCTAAAGCTAAAATTATTAATAGTTATTTTTGAAAATGCTGGCTGTGTAAACTGGACATAGCACTCACATCTGTAATCCCAACACTCAGGATGCAGAAGTAAGTGGATCTCTGTGAGTTTGAGGCCAGCCTTGTCTACATAAAGAGTTCCAGGCAAGCTAGGGCTTGATAGTAAGACTTTGTCTTAAAATTAAAGAAAGAGAAAAACTGGGTATTGTTGCACATGCCTGTAATCCCAGCACTAGGAAGGCAGAGTCAGGCATAACCTAGTGCTCCTTGGCCAAGCAGACTAGCCTACATGGTGAGTTCTGAGCCAGTGAGATACCCTGTCTCAAAAAATAAGGTAGATAGTATTTGAGGAACCACACCTGAAGCTGCCCTGTGGCTTCCACTTGCATGATGTGAACATACACAGGCACATGTGCATTCATGCACACGTGCACACACACTTATACATAACACAAGAAACTGGCTTGAAGAAATCAGCACTCGGCAGGTACAGGTTCTGCTTCTGGATTGTGCCATTAGGCAAAATAAAAGGAAAAGGACAAACTGTCTTGGCAAATGTGTTCTGGGGGACTTTGCTTCTATCAGCAGTTCAAAACCTCTCATCAAGAAGCTGCCTAAAACAGTGCTGTCTTTACTAGAAAGGAATACTCAGAAACCCTCAAGCAGTTGGCTGGAGAAACTTTCTATGCCAACAGCATTCTAGCTACCTCTCTTCCCCGACAGGTGAGTCTTTATAGCTGTGAGCAGCTGACACAGCCCAACATGAGCTGCCAGGTGTATGCACAGCCAGGCCTGGCCCTTTAACAGATTTCTCTTCATCTCAGGGGGTGCACGTCTTCTCCTACAGTGGTTCTGCAAATGCTTATGGACTCTGTGATTATGCCCATCTCCCTTACTGGTAAGGAGCTAATGACACCACGCTAGCATTAGGATTTGAGTTCTATTCCCAGCACATTAAAAAACAGGGCATGGTGGTTCATGTTTATACTCCCAGACAGGAGGATCCCTGGGGCTCACCAACCAGCCACTCAAGCCAAATCAGTGAGCACAAGAGACCACTTCTCAAGGAACAAAGTGAGTGGCTCTTGAGGAAAAGAATGACACCTGAAGTTGTTCTCTGGCCTCAATTCACATCCATGTACATGTATTTGCCCACCTGTACATATATGTGCATGTGAATATATATATATATATATATATATATATATATATATACATATATATCAAAAAAGAAATATTCTCCAGCCCAGGATCACTGGAGATGACAAGAACATCACTAGTCAGAGGGGGCCGTGGACAGCGTGTAAGCTGCAGGGAAGACCAGAACTCAGCAGCGGCTCCTAGGATGGCAGAGTTTCTATGAGCACAGAGGGCAGGGAAAGAATGAGTCTTGACTCATCATCACCAACTCTGATTTGTAAAGCTTTGTAGAGTCCTCATTAATTCAGTCAGATAATGCAAATCAGAAAATACAAGAAATAAGTTTCCTCCTGGATCCTCCCTGTCTTCCTGTCTTGAATTGGGTGCCTGATTTTTTCTCACTGAATGGAGCTCGGAGCTCAGGTGCCCTTTTAGTAAGTCAGAACATGCTTTGTGTCTTATGTTTTAACCAGGAAGGCAAGTTGAAGCTGTCATCCACCTGATGTTCCTGTGACAGCTGCAGGCTGCCCTGTAGCAATACCTTTCCCATACCTGATGGAGACTCTTTCCTATGGAACTGTTTAAACTGGACTTCTTTTTAAAAGAGGATCTTACGTAGCCCAGGCTGGCCTCAAGTCAAGATGATCTGAAACTCCTGATCATCCTGCCTCTACCTCTCCAGTGCTGGGATTACACTCATGCATCTTCGTGCTGTTTCAGGCCATGCTGGGCATGGAGCCAGGATTTTGCATATGTTAATCAAGCACTGTATTACCAGAGTAATACCAAGAGCCCTTACTTTGAACACTGACGAACTTCATTGGAAGACATCCTGATAGTTCACTTTTCTGTATGAGCCTGTATTTACATCTTTACCTCTTTAGTGAACTCATTAATGACTTTGCATTTAGACTTTCTCTAGGGAAGACATATTCTTACAGTCTTTCAAACTGAGAACCATGTGTGGCTCTGGGTTTCTCTTCCTAGCTCCATGTCCTGGCTGACTTTGCCAGGTCACAAAGCAGTCTGGCTTTTAGACTCTGTAAGTAGCACATATGGCAGTTTTGAAAGAGGAAGGAAGTTAGATTTGATGTGTATGTCTGTGTTTGCATGTGCATACGGGTGCTGTATATGCATGTATGTATGCATGAATGAGTGTGGATATGTGTGTATGTATTCATGTGGTATGTGTGTGCACATGCATTTGTATATATGTGTGTGCATGTATGTGTGCATGCATGTGTGCATATGTGAGTTTGCTGTATCTGGGAAGCGTTCAGAAGGCAGCACTGCAGAAATGAAGGGCTGTGCAATCCTGAAAACACCATCGTCCACATGGAGGGAATTTGCATGTGGAGATATGAGACAGCAAATAATTTGGGGGTCTATTGTGATAAAATCTCAGTGGTTAACATGGAGAGAAAACGTTACTCTCAGAAAAATTTCAAAAAGGGAGAGTTTTGTGGAAATAGTCATTTATGGGAGTCGTAGTCCTAGATAGTCATAGGCTAAAAATTTTGGGCTGATTATATTTATTGTCTCCTGATTTCATACCCCATTTTTCAGTATATACAGTGTGGCCTGTAGCTGCTCAGCTGCATCATGCCTTCTAGAAGAAGGTGTGTCTGAGCAGGACCTTGCCCCGGAGGATGAGTGGGCAGGCTGGATGGGGTCATTGCAAGTGTGTAGAAGTTCAACAATTACAAGAAGCCTATTTTGTGGCACATTAGCAAGGATGGGATAGGTCATAGGAAGGCCCTGTTTTGTCATCGTTGTGCATTTATTTTTCTTGTATTGAGGATGTTCCCTGTCACACTTAAAAATATTTTTAATTAATTGATTTTTATGTTGTGTGTATGAGTGTTGTTACCTACATGAGTGCAAGTGCAGGTATGCCATGCAATGCCCATGGAGGCCAGAAGAGGGCATTGGATTCCCCTAAAACAAGAATTAATGGAAAGTTGTTAGGTTTTTAAGTGCTGAGCCCTTTCTTCAGCCCCCTACTTTCACACTTTTTTTCCGTTAATCAGTCAGTTGGCCACAAAGACCCAGCACAGGTAATATGTGTGGCACTGAAGCATCTCTGCTCCTGTGGTTCTCGGTCCTTTGAGCATTGAGTTGGGCACCATTGCCCCAACATCTCTTTCTAGCTTTGTTTGTCTCACTCAGAGCTTCTGAAAAGAGTAGTATATCCCAGCACAATCACTAACTGACTGTTATTCTGTCTGGTCTCGCCTTTAATAAGAAACCAAAGAAGGAAGTTCAGTTAGGCTCACCCTTTCCATTTCAAAAAGATCGAATCCTCCCCTTTCACAGGTAAAATCATGAAAGAGGAGCTTCTTAGTAGAAGACTACAGGATAATTTGGATTCCTGTCAAATATTTTGTGTCATATCCCAGGATCTGTATTAATACTGCTTTTCAGCTGCTCTAAATTTCTGTTGATGCAATCTCTCTTCTGGAAGCTTCTGAGTAAAAGGCATTCTATATCTACACATGACTCAGAGCGTTGAGCAGGAAAGGTAACAAGATCAAACGGTTTCAGGACAAGGGATGCCTCCTGGTCATAAAAACACAGACACCTCAATTTCATTTCCATATTCTTGTGTTGATCCATTAAGTCCCTGGAGAAAACTGAAATGATTGGAGCCAGGTTTTTAAATCTATGTGAACACTTTGAGTTTGCTTAATAATTGCAAGTAAGAAAAGCAGTCGAGACTAAACAAGGGCCATGTGGAGGTAACTCTGCTGCCTGCTGCATTGGCACGAGGGCCCCAGCTTGATCCCGAACACTCACATAAAAAGCTGAGTGTGGTGGCACATGTCTGTAACCCCAGTGCTGAGGAGGTGGACTCAGGAGGGTCACTAGGACTGCTGACCAGCCAGTCTAGACAAGTCTGTGAGCTCTAGCTTCGGTGACAGACTCTCTCTCGAAAGGTGGAGAGCAATCAAAGAAGACATTTGACATTGACTTCTTGCCTCCACGTGCACACACATGCATGCCCACCCCTACCCCATACATATTCATACACACACACATATACACACACACACACACACACACACACACACACACACAAAGGTAACTGAACTAAGATAAAGTAAAATACAACCTAATGATCTAATGATCTTTGGTAGAATTATGCCAAATACCCTCTAGAAAATTATAATTATTAATAGTTACTATTATTATTGTTCCTAAAGTGGAAAGATTTATTGAATTTATTTAGATTTAAGATATTTTAAGTGGCGACTGAAGAGAAGGCTCAGCAATTAAGAGTGATTGCTGCTCTTCAAAAGACCCAGGTTTGGTTCCTAGCACCCAAGTTGGTGGCTCACAACTGCCTGTGACTCCAGCTCCAGGGGATCCGATGCCCTCTTTGAGTACCTGCACACATATACACATATATAAAAACACATACACATAATTAAAATGAAATCTATCAAAATACATTATATGCATGCATGAAACTCTCAATATTATAAATAAATAAATAGTAATAAGTACAAAGATATCTTAAGTGTTTTATTTTCTTCAAACTAGGTCTATCAGAAATCTTAGTTGTTGGCTATAGCACTAAGCCTACAAAATTTCAAATGTTGTTTCTCTTTAACTCTCGTTGATATGCCTGTTTTACCAAAATATTTTTGAGTTTTATGCAGAGTTACAAGTTTGCATTGGGAACTAGAGTTTGGTATAAATACTTAGGATTCTGTTTTCCTAGGCTTTTCTTTGCATTTGAAGGTATGTTACAAGTATAACCATGGAGGACTCATACAAAGCTTCCTATGTCATTTCAATGAGTTCTATCTCAAGCACCGTTCAAACAGAAACCCTAGTGCCTGCTGGTATTTCAGCTAAATGAGTAACATTTGTAATAGACACACTGTGAATACTCCCAGCACTGGCAAGGGTAGTGATTTCTTTCGTTCTGTGTTGCCAAAAGCTGGCACTTAGTACCACGTGGCCCACACCGGAATTTGAGTCTGGGTTAGTATTTTCTTTTCCACCAACAGGTTTCGAGGGAGCAAGGAAGGTGTGGATGTAGTTTCTGAATTGAACAGTAAAGAAATCACACTGGCTGCATTAGCTACTCAAGTTACAATGATCCCAGAGGAGCTCTGAACTGAAACTTAGAGACACAACCTTCTAGAACCGTGATTTTTGTTTCCCCCTGAACGTAGGCAAAGTTATTTATCAAATGAAGTATTTGCAAATTCAAAAACTACAGTAGATACAATAATAAGAGCCAGGGACTTATTCCAAGTATCATCTAAAGTGCCGTGTCACTCACATTTGCTGTGATTTTGTGCACTCCTTGTGGCCCTGAGGGGTCTGAGAGAAGTTTCTGCATTATCAGGTGGGTGAGGACCAAACAGAAATGATTCCTGCGAGCAGTCCCAGCCAGTGGCAGCTCTGTTCTCTGCAACCTCGTAGCTTATTTAATTGTGGAAATAAAGTAGGCATTTAAAATTTTTAGATGAGGTCTCATGTAGCTGGCCTTGAATTTCTGTTTTTCCTACACTCAACTCTTTGTGCTGAGATTCTAGGCATGCAACACTACACTGGATTTCTACAGTGTTGGGAGTGGAACCCAGAGCTTCATGCATGCTAGGCAAGCATTCTACCCACTGAGCCACATTCCCAGCCCTGGCATATATTCTTACCTACTTTTCATTGACGGGATTTAAACACTTTCCTAAAGTCACATGTCTTCCAAGTAAAGATCTCTATCTAGATGAGGCAGGCTGAAGCCAGAGCACAAGTTCAAGGTCTCAGAGACTTTGTCCCACTGGCTGGGACTCCTCTCAGGAATCATTTCTGTTTGGTCCTCACCCACCTGATAATGTGGGAAACTTCTCTAAGACCCCTCAGGGCCACAAGGAGTGCACAAAAGCACAGTAAATCATATGCGAGCGACACAGAAATCTTAATTCACTAAGTTCTTATCTTTAAGAAGTGTTTATTTTTAATTATGTATATAAACATGTGTCCTTATGAGCCTCTGCATCATGTGGCTGGAGGAGATGATATCAGATCCCAGGAGCTGGTGTTATAGATGGTTGTGAGCCAACTGATGCACATGTTGGGAACCAAACTTGCTTCCTGTAGAAGAGCAGTATGGGTTCTTAACCACTGATTCAAGCCCAGCCCCTACCTTGCTCTTTTTGAAACAGTGTCTCTTACTGGCCTGTAGCTCATTGGTTTGGCTAGGCTAGCTGACCAGTGAGCCTGAGGAATCTGCCTGTTTTTACCTTCCCAGTACTGGGATTATAAATGCATGCTTCCAAGCTAACTTTTGCATGAATCCAACTCCTCAGGCTTCCACAGTAAGCACTTTACTGAATGAGCCACCATCCCAGCTTACCGTAACAAGTCTTTATGGCAAGTACCACCTCTAACTTCATTGCTTATGTTCACTTAACCATTAACTCCCTATCTTGCTCATTTTCTTAGCCTCTCTCTTGCTTGACTCCTTACTTTCTTAGGAAGAAACAAGGATGCACTGTCCTGGCTGTGGTGAGCCCCAAAAGGCTGGCTGTCTTTCTGCTCCATAAGCTCTATCTGTCTGTTTCTGTCATGTCAGCTGTGTCTAGCCAACCTGTTATCTTATGTACCAATTAAAATCACTGCAATCCTTTATCCCAGACACAGAGCCATATGTCTTTGGTGAGTGATATGATGGCTAAGTACATGAATTAAAAACAAATTAAACAACTCTGTGATTTTACAGGATAAGAAGTCACTCCAGATAGCTTGGGGATTCAGATGTCCTAGAGATTAAATAAGCTCATTCAGCTCCTGGGTACTTTTTAGCTAGTCTGTGTCATGTGCAAACCAATCCCCCAAATGCTCCCACTCACTCCCCACATTCCACATGAGTGGAGAACTAATTAGAGGTGCATCCGAATCCCCTCTTAATCTTGACTTATCCTAGATCGTGTAACAGTCATGGTCTTGTCAGCTGGAATAAGCCAGGGCTATATCCAGAAAATAATACTTGTATTATTCCAAAAGTGCTTGGATTTGTGTCTAGACGCTTCCTTGTCTTCTTTAGCTTTGTGGCTTTTACTGACATTGTTCATGGCTCTTTAGTTATTCACGGTGCTGATCCATCCAGATGTGCAGTTGTCACACCTTGGAATTATTTCTGAACACTGTCAGTCCCATGGGGAATTAAGACATTTTTCGAAGATGCAAGGAAATGTTTTCCCTGAATGAAACTAGTAGAAAGGCTGTCCATGGGATGGAGCTCAGTTGGAAGTGATTTTGCCTAGCATGCAAAAAGCCCTGGGTTCCATCCCTAGCACAAAATGGTGTGATGACACAAATCTGTAATTCCAGCACTCAGGAGAGAGAGGAAGGAGGATCTAGAGTTGAAGGTTCTTAACTACACAGTGAATTTGAGACCCTGGTCTGCACTGATCTCCAGTGGAAGACTAAGTGAAAACTCCCTTTGAAATTATTTACAGAATGTGGTCACAGATTCGGATGTGGTTGGCATTTGCTTTCTGAGTATTAATGATGATTGAAAGGAAACATTCTTAAGATAAGTAACTTTCTTCTTCTTATCAAATACTGCCCAGCCAAACAGAAAGGAAGGAAGAGGTAAACATTTAGCTCACCAAATATCTTCACTTATCATTTAGAATATTTGACCTCTTAATCTAAAATATCTTCCTAAGTATTCTTGGAATCTGACGTTAGTGTGCAAACTGTGAATTTCTAGAACAATGAGAGAATGCTGTGTCCTGGAAGACAGTCATAAATATTTGCAAAAGCCATACCGGACACACAGGCTGGATTCCATCTTGGACAACATTCTGAGGTTCTCAGATTACTAGGCATTCAAACATATCACTGCACAAGCAAAATATCCTGGAGCCCTAGGAATCTGAAGAAACTAGACCTGAAGCCCCCAAATACTTTCAGGGTGGTTTTATAAAGACTCTGGTTCCTGGGAAAGTTTTATTTTATCACTCAGTCATTGTCCTCAATCTGCCATTCGCTCAAAGGTTTCGTTGACTTCAATGCATTTTTACCTTCTGGGCTATCACAGTTCTGCTGAACACTTTCCCACCCAGACAGATAACAGCGTTTAGTGACAGCCTTCAATTTCATTACCACTGGAAAGTCTTGTAGGTGTCGGATTTCTCTGTGTAGGCTGGTCTCTGACTATGACTTATTTAGCCTGTTATTTATTGGCCCATAAAACTGGTCTGCTTCTGCAGAATAACTCACTAATTCTAACAGTGTGAAAAGCTCCAAAGATATTTATCAACACACATGTAAGTAATACGGCTAAGAGGCTCCTGGTCCATTGAAATTGTATTTAAGAAAGAGGTCCCAGGTCAACTGAAGCATCACCCAAATTCCAGTTTCTGAGGTTCACATCATTCTCATGAGAACTTTTCAAAAATGAAAGGAATTCGATTTATAAAGAAGGTACAGTAGTGAAGTTTCTTTAAGAATCTCAAAATGGGGACTAGGAGGTAGCTCAGTTGGTAAAGTGCTTGATGCATAAACACAAAGACCTGAGCTCATCCTCAGTACCCATGTAAAAGGCCGTGCGTAGTGATCACATATGCCATCCCAGTACTGAGGAGGTGGAGACAACTGGGTTCCTGGAGTTCACTGAGGTTCCCAGGTCCCCAGCATAACATGCCTGTGAATGCTGAGCCAGTGAGAGACCTATCTCAAAATGAATGGACAGTGCCTGAGGGACAACGGACTGAGCTCGATCTCTGGCCTTACTAGCACATACATGAACACACATACATGAACACACACACACACACACACACGTGGAGAGGAATCTGAGAAAGGCTTATGCATAGCAAAAGGTGACTATTCCTAGGTTGAAGTACAAAAGAAAAAAATATAATCATTAACTGAGCCAGTTTTATGGTTTAACTTACCAAATTAAATGCATTAAAATTTTCATCATCAAAATATTAGATAACATCCATTTTTCCATATCTGCTCTTTTATATGTACTCGCTGATGGTATGGCAAGTAGAAAAAATGTTTTCTTCCCTGTTTTGCTCATGAAATTGTTTGTGTTTTCCAGAACTAATTTTGCAGTCTGTTTATCAAGAACCATAACAAAGTTCTGATTCTTTGAAGCATTAATTTTCATACTGGAACTCTACACATGGGAAGTCACATAAATAAGTTATTCATTTGTGTGTGTGTGTGTGTGTGTGTGTTTGTGTGTTGAATGTGTATGTACATGTGTGTCGGGGGAGGAGCAAGTCAGTGTGTGCCATGTGGAAGTTGTAAGTTGACACTGAGTGCCTTTCTCAGTCATTTCCACTTTATTCCCTTGGGACAGGGTCTCTCACTAAGCCTGGAACGAGCCACTTTCCACCTCCAGTGCGGGGTTCCTGACCTGTGCCTGACATTTTATGTGGGTTATAGGTCTTGAACTCAGGTCCTTATGCCTTTATCACAAACACCTTGCCCATTGAGCCATCTTTGCAGCCCCACAAGAGTTAAAATACTACAAGAATCAGATATAACCTGAACGGGTAGCAGTGTGACCATGGCTGAAGGAACGAGTTCCCCATTTCCAGGATGCTGTGAAGGTACAGGAAGGAGAGTGTCCTACCATCCAGTCCACTCAGCATGTGCAATGTGCAATGACTGTTTTGTGTGTCACGGGTTCTGAGCTAAGCTGTAGATGATGCCACTGCCATTTGCTACTGAACCTGTGCAGCTCAGAGTCTTGCTGGGGAGTTAGATGCCAATGGGATTAACATGCTATTTTTACATCTGGCTACTTAAGGGAGTGAGTTTGATTGCTTAAAACTTTACTACTGGGGCTAGTGACATGGCTTATTGGGTAAGGGGCTTGCTACACAAGCATGAGAGCATGAGTTCAAATCTCTGGCTCCTCCATAAAAAGCCAGGTGTGGCTGCGTGCATCTTGGTAACTTCAGTGCTGGTTACCAGCCTGGCTCCACGTTTCAGTGAAAGGAGTATAATGCAGAAAGGGATAGAGTAGGACACTGCCTGGGCTTCTCTGGCTTCTGTGCATACCCATATATATTTCTGCAAAACTAAGAATTAAAAACAAAGCCTGTCTTATTCACTGTTGGTGGGAGCGTACATTAGTGTAGCTATGATAGAAATCGCTGTGGAAGTTTCCACACTGAAAATAGAAGTGCCATGTGACCCAGCTCTACCACTTCTGGGCATATACTCAAAGCACTCTGTCCTAATACAAGGATACTTGTACATTCGTCTTCATTTCTCCCCTTTTCACAGTAGCTAGGAGACAGAAGCGGCCTAGATGTCTATCTGCTGATGAAGTGATAACGGAAATATTGTCCATAGGTAATGGAATTCTGTTTAGCTGTGAAGAAAAATGAAATTATAAAATCTGCGGGGAAAGATGTGAAGCTGATGCAAAATAACCAAGATCACTCAGAAGACAAATACCACTCGTTCGCCCTCACCCGTGGATCCAGCCGCTGCGAAGTGCATCACTGTGCAATGGAAGTAAACATGGAAAAAGGCCAGGAAACTACGAAGGGACCATGAGATAGGAAAATAAAAATCGGTTTTAAGGGAGGTGGGAGGAGAAATATCAGGGCTGAAGAGTACAGGGGGGAAGGGACGGGGGGGAGAAGAGGAGAAAGGGGGGATAATCAACCGAGATGGAAGAAGGGAAGGGGGGAATCAACCGAGATGAAGGAAGGGAAGGGGGAGGGAATCAACCGAGATGAAGGAAGGGAAGTAGGGGAATCAACCGAGATGAAAGAAGGGAAGGGGTGGGAATCAACCGAAATGAAGGAAGGGAAGGGGGGAATCAACCGAGATGAAGGAAGGGAAGGGGTGGGAATCAACCGAAATGAAGGAAGGGAAGGGGGGAATCAACCGAGATGAAGGAAGGGAAGGGGGGAATCAACCGAGATGAAGGAAGGGAAGGGGGGAATCAACCGAGATGAAGGAAGGGAAGGGGGGAATCAACCGAGATGAAGGAAGGGAAGGGGTGGAAATCAACCGAAATGAAGGAAGGGAAGTGAGGGATCAACCGAGATGAAGGAAGGGAAGGGGGGAATCAACTGAGATGAAGGAAGGGAAGGGGGGAATCAACCGAGATGAAGGAAGGGAAGGGAGGGAATCAACCGAGATGAAAGAAGGGAAGGTGTGGGAATCAACCGAAATGAAGGAAGGGAAGTGGGGGATCAACCGAGATGAAGGAAGGGAAGGGAGGGAATCAACCGAGATGGAAGAAGAGAAGGGGGGGAATCAACTGAGATGGAAGAAGGGAAGAGGGGATAATCAACCGAGATGGAAGAAGAGAAGAGGGGGAATCAACCAAGATGAAATCTGTTAAGATTGCAAGCTAATTTTAAAAAGTATAGACCAAAAAGAGGGCTCACTGGGTAAAGAAGCTTCCTGCCAATCCTGCCAATGTAGTCTGACCAGTTGGTCCCCCACAGGGGAAGGAGAGAACTGATTCCCACCAGTTGTCTTCTCACTCCAGAGGAGCACAGGTCCATATCCTCTTCCCACACAGAAATAAGTCAAATATAATAAATATAAATGGGGCACACACTAAAGGAAAAGAAACTGCAATTCTTGGAGTTGAGCTCCACAAATCCTTGGCAATATAAGATTGCAAAAGAAATAAACATTGGTTCAAAAACATTTTTTAAAAGGCAGTCTTGAAGAGACTACTTGACAGGCTTGTGTATGTGGAGTGGGTAACTCTAATATTGACTATCAGGTTCAGTAGCAATAGGCAAGAAACACTGCAGCAGCCTATAGAAAGATGGGCCTTGCCAAACCCTGTAATGAACTAGCAGAGTGATTTCACTGACTCCAATGCTTAGTTCTTATAGAATCTCTGCCTACCCAACATCTGAAGTTCAGTATAGTCTTATTTTGACCTGACTAAATAATTTGGATAATGGTGTTTCTACTTTTTTCTGGTTTTGTTTTTTTAATCTTGTATGCTGAAAACAATATGAATAATTAATGAGCAACTTTTATTGTATTTCATGAAACTATAATGATAGTAAGTTTGTTGCAGGAGACGGAATAATGTGGTATATTATTTGGACTGTTCTATTGTAAACTCTATGCTCTCCCCTCTTCAAAGTTTAATGAGGTCTCCATGTGACAAAGAACTTCATTAGGCACTTAAAGACAATTTGCTTTGGGCTGGAGACAGGTCTCAGTGGTTAATGCTTGCTGCTCTTGCAGAGGACCTGAGTTTTGTTCCCAGCACCCATGTTAGTTGGCTCACAACTGCCTATAATTCCAGTGCAGAGGATCTGACGCCCTCCCGGGACTGTGGGAACTGCACGCATGTGCTCATATACATACACAGATACACATAGATACACACATACACATAATTAAAAAAAAAAGCAAAGAAATTTGCTTTGCACTGATTTTGCCTATGGTGTCCAAGTCCAGGTGAAAAACTGGGTGGTATTAAATTCCACAGCTTGGGTATTTATCCACTTTGATCAATGTACTTGATGACTGTGTACATTAAAGACCAAACAAATTTACCTTTCTCAGGCTAGGGAGATGACTCAGTGGGTAAATGTTTGCTGCACAAGGATGAGAACCTAAGTTGGATCCCTAGAACCCATGAAAAGAAAAGCCAGGCATGAGAGCACAGGCCTCAGAGCTGGGGAGGCAGAGACAGGCAGCTCCTTGGAGCTCAAGTCCTCATTCCTGAACTTTACCAACTGAGCTATCTTTTCAGCCCATTGTGCCATTGAATTAGTAGTTTTAGTTCATATATGAATATATATACATATACACATAGGGGCTTTTCTTAAATTCTATAAGGAGAAATTAGCCACCACTGTTTACGGGAATTTTTTCTTTAACTTGCTTTGCTTGCCCAGCATACCATCTTATCCTCACTACATTTCTTGTGGCAGTGGTAGAATACCCTGACAACAGCAACTTAAGGGAGAAAAGGGTTTTGTGGCTCACAGTTCAAAACTGAAATGGTCTACTATTGCAGGACGGTCAAGGTAACATGAGCTGGAACATGAACTAGTCACATGACATCTGTAGTCCAGAAAAGAGAATAATGGACTCATGCATGCATACTTATGTTCAGCTGATTTTCTCTGTTCTTATGCAGTCCAAGATCCCCTGCCTAGGGAATGGTGCCACCTACAGAGGGCATGTCTTCCTACTAATCAAGATAATCCCCAACAGAGAAGCCCTCAGGTCACTCTGATCTAAACAATCCTTCACTGAGTCTCCCTTTCCTGATGAATATGGATTGTATCAAATCAACAGTTAAAACTATCATTTATTTCTCAATGTATTATCTTTTTAAGACAATATATAAGGAGCAGCATCACACTTTGTAATTTGTGCCTAAGATTCATGAAGCACAGTTTCTACAACTATGACTGTACTGAGGGTCATTCAGAAGTGTTCAGTATTGTGTTGACACAGACAGCCCTGTAAAGGGTACAATTTCAAACAGTTCTATGTCACCTTACATTCCTATTTATAGGGTATGTCCTAAGAGTGATTGCTAGATGAGTGATGCACAGATTTTAAGTTTTCACCAATACCAAAAAATTAATTTCTAGAAAATATAATACATTCCTTTTACAACAGTGTAAAAGATTGCCTACCTCTCAGCATTCAATAGCATTTAGACATCATGGGTATCTATGCTTTTAGCCCATCTAATAGATACAATATTGGAATGTTACCAAGAAAGATAACCATGTATTTTCAAATATATATTAGCCAGTTGCAGTCTTTGGCTAATTATATATTCATGTTCTTTACCTATTTTTTTTCCCCTGGAACTCACAAAGATCCGCCTGCCTCTGCTTCCAGAGTTCTGGGATTAAAAAAGCATGGCTTTGGTACATAGTATTTTGGCTTTAAATGTTATTAGTTTCTTATAAATTATATCTAATTTCCCCTTATGGCTTATGAGTTTAATAGCTTCTCTTACTCTGACTTTGTAAGGTCAGTTTAATATTGTCACACATAATGCTCTTAATTTTTCAGGGTTTGATTTTCTTAATACTTATAACAAATATTTCAAAAACTTGATTTCATGATTTATGTGAAATAGGCTTAAATGACTTCTTCCTCCTGTTCGGGTCATAATGTGTTTTACTGAATAATATAATTTGTTAATTAATGTGCTATATTTTTATCATCTAAGGTATTATTTTTAACAAAGCTTTATTAAAATCACCATAATTGAGTTCACAATTCTGATTTTAGATTTTCTATTTTATTCCTGTGATTAATCTGTCCTTTGTTAGTAGTGATTACCTTACTATTTGGGATCTAGTGTTTTAAATAATTTTTGATATCTTGTAGCACAAAACATCCATAAGGGTTTGGAGAATGAATACTTTTGCATATTCATTTTTGCATATGAAATTTATAGTGATTTTTGCCTGGAACCTCCACTTACCCAAATAATTTCCTCCCACTTAGATTTTTTGCAGTTTCTTTTTTCCCTGTCTTCTTTCCTGTAGGAGAATTTGCATTTTTTCCTTGGTGACCACCTGCACAGTTATTTTCTGTGAATTTTTTGTTCCATGAACACAAAGAATAATTGCTCATTTGCTGTCAGTTGGATCCAAAATACTATATCTGGAAAAAAAAATCTTTATCCTCCTTAGAATTGGTTTTCATACAATGTGTTTTCCATAATGAAACACATCTGTATTTCTGGAAAGAATTTTTCAAAATTTAAGCATGTAGCCCTTATGCAGACGGAGTTGGCTTTGAAGTCACAGAGTTCTCCTTGACTCTGCCCCCTGAGTGATGAGATCACAGGTGTGCACCACCACACCCAGCAGAGGAGAAGCTTTAATTACTTGATGTCATTGTCCTGTGGTTCATGGCCCCTTCAGTATTAGTCATCTTTGCTTATCAATTGATGTTTTGTCCTCTTCTTTTTTATTGAATTTTTTGCAAATTTCATACAATATTTTTTGGTCCTATTTGATACAGGTAGACCTCCTCCCCTGTCTGCATCCCACTTATAACCTGCCACCAGGTTTCATGTACTCTGTCACATATATGAAGGCCTAGCAAGTAAAGTTGGTGTCCCCAAATGACCCTCAGTGTAAGTTCATCCACTGGAGCCTGGTTAACCTGTCTACTCTCTCACCTTTTGTTTCCTTTGCTATGGAAACCTAGCATGTTCTTCCTGTAATCATAATCCCCTTTTCTTTGATGCAATCTGTGTGCTGCTTCCTAACTTATTTTACAAGGAGGAGTCAAATACATACTAGGTTTTTAAAAAAGTTTTTTTAAACAATTTTTAATCATATCTATGTATGCATATCAGTGTATAGGTTTGTTCCTGAGTACAGTGCCTGTGGAGGCCAGAGGTCTTGGATCCCCTGTAGCTGGGGTTATACAGGCGGTTGTGAACTACCTTCCATGGGAACTGAATTTAGGTTCTCTGTAAGAGCAGTCTGGCCCTTTGCCTCTGAGCCATCTCTCCAGCCCAGCATTCTGCTTTTGACTTGCATACTTTGAAGCCAATTTGTGCAAATACCAATTTTCTTTCTGTGTAGGTGCTTATCAGCTCTCTCAAACTGCAGAGTCCCAAATAGTTCCTTATGTGTCAGAATTCCTCTTCTATCTGTCCCAAACTGCTACAATGATTTTTGAGGTATAAATCGAAAACCTTGGGGTCACCCAGTGTTGCTGAAGTTAATCCTCTAATCAGAGAGGTATTAGGGACTGAGGATGGTGGCTAACCATGTTCATAGAGGACAATCTCTGTGGGAACTGAAGAGTTTATTCTGTTTTTTTATTTGGAACCTGGTCTTCACTAGATATCACTTGTAGAAAAGCCATTGAATCCAGGGTGTCCAACCTCTTGCCTTCTCTAAGCCACAGGGACCATGGAAGTATTGCCTGTGGCCACACATTATTGGCTTCCATTTTAGTTTCTTTTTCTATTGCTGTGATAAAACAGTCTGACCACAGCAACTTAAGGGAGAAGAGTATGTTCTGACTCACAGCTCAAGGGTAAAGTCCATCATGGTGGGAAAGTCAAGGCTGTAGGAGCTTGAAGCAGCTGTTCAAGTCACCCACCGTCAGAAACAGAGATGAATGTGTGCCATCACTCAACTTCCTTTCCCACCTCTCCAGTCTAGGATTCCAGACAGGGAATGGTGACACTCACAATGGGCAGATCTCCCCACCTCAGTTAATGCAATCATGATAACCCCACAGGCATGCCCAGAGGCCCATCTCCAGGTGATTCTCTATCTGGATAAGTTGTCAATAACACCACCTTCACTGTCTCCTCTGGAGTTTTACCTTGATGGCCCCTTGGGCTCTGAATTAAAATCACCCAGCCCAGCAGGGGTTCATTACAACATAGCATGCATTGTCCTTGTCAGAATGCTTTGAATTGCAAGAACATTTAGTTCTTTTAACTATTTCAAATATTTGTAGAGGCTTATATCTGTTACCTTCAGGCTTAAATAAACCTGCCTCAGAGCCAACAGAGGTCTTACAGACATGACAGTTGTTCCTCTTTTTCCTCCTCCTCCTCCTCCTCCTCCTCCTCCTCCTCCTCCACCTCGTCTCCCTTCTCTCTTTCTCTCTGTGTGTATACATACCTGTGTGGGTGTACATACATGGGTGTACGTACGTATGCCTTTGAAGACCAAAGGTCTACCTTATATGTCATTCCTCAGGGACCATGCACTTTGCCTTTTGAGATAGGAGCTCTCATTGACTTTTAGTTGCCTAATTTGATTAGGTTACCTGACCAGTGAGCCCCAGAGATCTGACTCTCTGCCTCCCCACCACTGGGATTATAAGCATGCACCACCATGCCTGGATTTTTTACATGGTTTCCTGGGATTGAACTCAGGTCTTCATGATTGCCCAGCAAGCACTTTATTAACTAAGTTATTTCCTTAACCGCTTGGTGACTCTAATTCAAGAGGTCTAGGCAAGTCTGGATCATGCATTTCAAACAATATCTTGAAGATAAGATGTTAACATCCTGGTCCTACAGAGTTTAGCAGAGCTCTGTTTTAAACTCTTAGAGGAATAAGGTTTTAAAGACCAATTTTTGATATTTTGTCAGTTTTGTGTTGAGTTTCTGAACTCTACACACACAAAAAGTTAAGTTTCTCTGGTCATTTTTTATGTTTTACTTTGAAAAATAAATCCTTGGGATAGCAAGATGGATCAATGGGTAAGGACACTTGCCACCAAGCCTGATGACTGGAGTTTGATCCCTGGAACCCATATGGTGGAAGGAGACAAAAGTTATCATCTGATCTCTTCATTTGAAGTACAGCATGTGCACACCAACCCTATATACAATTATTAATTAACTAATAAAATTCTTATTCTTTAAAAATTAAAGAATGTAAAACCTTGAATATCCTTAGTATTTATTAAGCCTAACTTTAAATGATGCTTGTATCAAAGGCTGAACTAGATCTTAAAGAATCAGAAATTATTAGCTCAGAAAAGATACAAAAGAATTTACCATAGAATGTGGGGGCAGAGGCAGATCCCAATAAAAATAAATAAATTTTCTTTGGGGCAATGTTTGTTTAACAACTTCCATTTAGGTTTCTAGCTAATAAAACCTCTCCTGTTTATTCTATAAATCTAGATACACAAAAGATAAATGGGAACATTTTACATAATTTGCCTTTGGAGTGATAGCTGTATCACCAGTGATAATTATGATAGTTGAATAATATACCACCAGGTGCTAAAAATTGCTAGGACTTCTTTCAAGAGGAGAGAGGAGTGAGGGGAAAGGGAGAGAGAGAACTAATATCCAAAATTTTCCTTTGACCCCCACAGGCCTTGCCATGACAGGTGCATGGTTGTATACACACACACACACACACACACACACACACACACACACACACAAATATTTTTTAAAGAAAGAAAACAAAAGGAAACTCTACATGCTTGAATGTGAGGAATCTTCAGTTTTCCTGACAATTTTATATTCAACATGGATATGTCAACAAGCAGATCAAATCCTGTTCCCAGAATGTGACAGGCCGATCCTAGAGAAGCAGTCTTCATTTAGTCATGGATTAGCTAAAAAATGTCTGTTGCCACAACCAAGGGGTGGCCATTAGCCATGGGTCATTGGTTTCCTTTTGAATGGTGGCAGTGGCAGTCAGTATTGTCAAACTCTTAAACACCTTGTAGTAAAGACAGCAAATGCTGTTGGCCTTGGAAATGTTTTGAGAAGTGTGCATGTGAGAAGTATGCATGTGAGAAGTATGCATGTGAGAAGTATGCATGTGAAACTGGAAAATTGCCTCAAAAACAGACTCAGAGCTGCTTCATGGACAGGTTCTGAGCTTGGAACATGTCCCAGATTAAATGTACCACCATCCTTGGGCTGTGTTTTGCAATTCAAATACACCAGCACTTTCCACAGCAATCTCTCCAGGGCTCCCCAGTGGTGGGGTTCTTTGAATGTTCACACATAAATGGGAATCTTTGTTCTTTGGAGCATGTAGCTGAAGGAAAATTGGGTAGAAAAGGGAATGTGTGGCTGCATTTGAGAACTGTGCTTTGGTGGTAAAGTCAAACTTTGAAGAAAGAAAAAATTCCCAAGTAAGTAGCTCCCAAGGCTTCTGGTAACAGATGAAGTTAAAGATGGCAATTTAGTTTTGCCCTGTGGCTCAGTCAGCCTTTCTACATTATTTAAGAAAGCCATTAAGTGTTCATTAAGTGTCAGCAAATGCTATGTTAGAAAAGTCCTGGAGTGATTCCAAGTACACATGAGAGAATTTTGTTTACCTTTGGCCAAGCCTGTTGGTCTCAAACCAACTCATTCCTTTGGCCAGCAAAGAATGTCCCTGTGCCACGCACAAATTATCCTGTTCCTTATCTTGAAGATGGATTCCAGATTGGTGCTGCTGCTGTCGCTCCTGCTGCTCTTTTTTCTTCCCCTTCCTCACTCTCCTCCTTCCTATCTTCCTATTCTTGATGTGTGTGTGTTTGTGTGTGTGTGTGTATGTGTGTGTGTGTGTGTGTGAGAGAGAAAGAGAAAGAAAGAGAGAGAGATGTGTAAGTATGCTTTCCATGGCATGTTTGAAGGTTAGAGGACAATTTTGTGGAGTCTGTTCTCTCCATTCCTCTTTATTGGGTTTCCAGGAATCAAACTCAGGTCACTAGGCTTGCACAGCAAGTACCTTTGCTCGCTAAACTATCTTGCCAGTCCTGAGACGATTTCTTTATTCTCTGCCTTTGTCTGTCATTCCATTCTCTGCAAAGTTACTTCCATTCATCACACTAAGAAACTCGTATAAGATGTAGCCAGTTTGTACCCTACAGATACCTTAGTTCAGATGCTCAACTTTTTCCCCTAAGACAGGGTCTCAGGTAACCCAGACTGGCCTCAGTCTCTCTATGTATCTAAGATTGACCTTGAATTTCTAATCCTCCTGGCCTCAACCTCCTGAGTGCTTGGATTATAGGCATATACCTCCATGACTTATATGTTCCTAGGGACTGAACCCAGGAACTTGTGCATACTAGACAAATACTCTGCCAACTGAGTAACATCTCTAGCCCTCAAAGGCTCAGCTTTCCGTGGTAAATTGAGCCCACTTACCATGACATACTCTTTGCATTAATATCTAACACCTTGCCTGTGGCATTCAGGTAAGCAATGATGCCAGACTGGAACAATCTGTGAAGCTGAGACTTTTTGAAAGCACAGTATTTATTCTGTCACTATCCAAACTTAACCTAGCCCTTTAGATATGTATCCTTGAGTGTTTCTGTACTGATTATTGTTCTCATTATGTGACAAAATATCTGACAAATGCAACTTAAAGAAGGAAAGAGTTACTGTGGCTCACACTGTTTGAGGGCACAGTATCGCAGTGGAGAAGCCATGGTAACAAGGGCATGAGGCAGCTGGTCACATTGCAGCTGCAGTCAAGAAGCAGAGTGAGATGAATGTTGGTACTCTGCTCACTTTCTTCTTTTATGCTGTGGTCCCAGCTCGTGGGATGGTGCATCCGTCCCACATTCAGGGTGGGTCTTCCCACCTCAGTCTAATCTAGAAACTTTAACAGACATGCCCTGAAGTTTGTCTTCTAGCTGATTCTAGATTCCAGCAAGGTAACAATCAGTATTAACCACCATAGTCACTATCTTTGGGGACACTCTGGTCCTGAGTGCTCTATCTTTCCCCAGACAGCCTGAAAGAGGGGTCTGTCTGTATTTTGCTCTCTGATATGACAGCATACACCACTTAATTTTATCTTTCTCTGAGCCACATTCTAGGGAGGGCACTTTTCATTCCTGAGTTCCCATTGCTGTTTACAATAGGCACTCAATCCATGCTGAAAGGAATGAGTGAATGGTGAACACTGGGTTGAAATGAACTGAGCAGGCACACCTTCTCTTTCTCTGGTGTCACTGGGGTGGGTTTGAATGCAGGTGATGTAATATTACTTGACGGGCTAGTTAAATATTGACAGGCATGAGGAAGCACACTAGAGCTGGTCACACACAGGGAAGCAGGAGTTGAGGTGGCTGTCAGATTAGAGAGTGGAGGCTGAAAGTGACTGTGGTGATCCTGGTGACCCAGCTGGGGTAAATCTGTGCCCTTGTCTCTTGCTTCAGTAGAGGTAAGCTCTGGAGTTCAGGAAGCTGATGGGTTGATTACGGGGAACCTATGCACCTGTAAGGCGTGGCAATGGCTTGCATTTCGGATGGTTTCTTCAGCTTTCCATCTCTGTGCATCACTTAAGGAGGATGAATGAATTCCACTTTACCCAGAAGATCTGTGCTTTAATTATTCCTCTGAAATGACTGGGGTGGGTGATGGCCCCTTTCTCTGAATACTTTGGATAGGAATTTGGTCATATGACTTCATTTATATGTATGCTTTGATGGCTATGATTAGAGACAAGCATAGCATTCCAATTAGGAGGTCATAAACAAGTTCACTCCTACCTGGGAGCTACTTTACATATACAGGGAAGGGAGGGGAAGGGAGAGGGAAGGCAGTGTGGAATGAAGGAGCAAGCAGAGGGGAGCTCTGAGTGGGTGAGAAAAGTCAGCAGACAGCAGGCAGAGAGATGGTTTAGGTAAGTCTAGCCATGCCTTGATAACAGGACATGTGTTTCCTTGAGGGGCAAAAGGCCCCATGTGATTAGGGAGACCTAAGTGGACATTTTTAAAAAGGAGAATTGGTGTCTTGCTTATAGTTAAGTAGTCCCATGTGCAAACCAGAAAACAGCCAGGGCATGTTTCCATCTGATTTCTTGGTGTGTGTGTGTGTGTGTGTGTGTGTGTGTGTGTGTGTGTGACAGAGACAGAGAGAAAGAGAGAGAGAGAGAGAATGTGTGTCATGCTCACACATGGAAGCTAGAGGCCATCAGGTGTTCTGTTCTATCATGCACCACCTTATTCTCTTGAGACAGGGTGTCTCAGGTGCCCTGGAGTGAAGCTGGCAGCCAGCAAGGCCCAGTGATCCTTCCATCTCCATGTCTCCATTTCCCACAGTGCTAAGGCTGCAGGCAGGTCTGTGCTCAGCACCATGCCTTGCTTTTTACATTGATACTGGGAATTTTAACTCAGGACATCATGCTTGTGAAGCAAGAGTTCATCTACTGTGTCATCTCTACAGCCCCATTTTTACATGTTGCTTTAGAGGAGGGGAAATTCTGAGTGACAGCTGGACAGCAGCAAGGTGTAGGCAGGTGGGGTGGGGTGGGAGTTGGGTCCAGTTCAAGGCAGCTTCCTCTCTGTGACCTTGATTTCTATGTTTTCTTGCATGGCTGGGGATGGAATCCAGAGCCTTGTGTATGCTCTACCCCCAGTCCAGAGCTTTTCCTTTTATCTGTGAACATTAGAGGCTTTCTGGATCATAGCAGCCCTACCCCCAAATATTAGTTCTCCTTTTCCTACTTCAAAAGGCATATTCTAGTTTATTTTCTTAAAATAGCAGCCTTTTAAAACATATAATTCACCTGATATGGTTTCTTCTGTCCATTTAAAGAGGACTGGTCAAGTCAGAAATAGTGACATATGTCTATAGTTCCAGCTGTAGGGGTGGGCAGAGGTAGGAGGATCACTTGAGCCTAGGAGTTCAAGATCAGCCTGGGCAACATAATGAGACACTGTCTTTCAGAAAGTAAAGCATTTAGTAGTCAGCAGATTTAAATGTAGTCACAGAAGAACACAGCCATCATAAGGATCAATTTCAGAACATTTTCATTTTATTTATTTATAAATTTTATTTATTTTATGTGTATGAGTGTATTGCATACATGAATGTAAGTGTACCCATGTCATACAATGCCACTGAGGTCAGAAAAGGGTGTTAGAACCCCTGGAACTGGAGTTATGGATGATTGCTAGCCGCCATGTGAGTGCTGGGGATCAAACTCAGGTCCTCTGCAGGATTAGTCAGTGCCCTTAACTGCTGAACCATCTCTCCAAAACCCAGTTTAAGAACATTTTCATCATGGAAAAAAGAAACCCTCTGGACCAGTGACATGGCTCAGGAGATAAAGGTGCCTGCCTCCAAGCCTGATGACCTGAGTTTGATTCCTGGACCTACATGATGGAAGGACAAAATTGAATCCTGCAAATTGTTCTCTGATCTCCAGACATGACTGTGATATATGGCACACACAGACATAGACAGAGACACAAATACACAATAAAGAAATACATAAAAAATTAATGAATAAGGTTTATTTATTTATTTTAAAAGAACCCTGTAGTATATTAAAAGGAAATAGAAAGAGAAATCTTGTACTTCTTGTAACAGTCATTTCCCATTTCTCATTGTCCCCAGCCCCAGCTGACTCTCACCTGCCCCTGCCTTCTGTCCCTGTTGAGTTTGCCTCTTCTGGACATTTCATAGAAAAGAGTCACATAGTGTGTGGTGCTTGTGACTGACTTCTTGCATTGATCTGTTTTATTCCATTTATCAAGACTTATTCATGTATTATTAAAAACCAATACTTCACTTTCTTAAGCTTCCAGATAACATATGAAGCATTGGATTTATCCATTCATCAGTTGGTAATTTAGGTTATTTTTACTTTTTGACTGTTCTCACTGTTTCCATGAAGTTTGTGGACAAGTTTTGGGGTTAGGCAGACCTTTCTAATCCCATCATTTTAGCGCTGAAGTCTCCTAACCCACCACCCATGGAGTAATGATAAAGCACACTAGAGGACACAAATGAAAGGAAATGTCAAAATGTTCATCGATGTCCATCAAATGCTGCAATACAACAAAGAGTTCTTTGTATGTGTATGTGCTCATGTTCACGTGTGTGCAGATGCATATGTGTATATGGGTGTGTGTGTGTGTGTGTGTGTGCAAACGTGAGGTCAGATGTCAACCTCAGGTGTTGTTCCTCAGGTACCATCCACTTTTTTTCTTTTCTGAGATGAGGTGATTGATCTTGGAACTCACTGATTTAGCTATCCTGACTGGCCAGTGAGCTGCAGGGAGCTTCCTATTTCTGTTTCAGTAGTGTTGGGGTTACAGTCATAAGCCACCAAACCTGGCTTTTTAAAGCATGATTTCTAGGGATCGAATTCAGGTTCTCATGCTTGTATAGCATAGTGAACACAGTACTGTCTGAGCCTGAGGCATCCTCTTAGTCCTGTATTTTTTAATGATATTTTCTCTATAGAGAGATTTCTAAGCAGACAGTTGTTTTCTTTCATTGGATCTAAATATGTCCTCATCCTGAGCCCTCACCTCATTATTCTGCTGTTAACACTTAGATCCATTTATTATATTTGTCCTTTTAAATTTTCTATCTCAAAGTTACCTGTTGCAAGTGCCTGGGGCAATGGGGTTCTCTAGTCTCTAGTCTTTCAGGACTTCATAGAAAAGTATTTCCTGTTGAGATGCTCAGAACTACAGAGGCCACAGACTAATGAAAGGGCTGTGTGTCTGCCCTTCGCTGGTACATACTGGCTGGCTTTGCTTGATGTTGGGCTGAGACCAAAAATAAAACAGAAGCCCACACCCCGTGATGTGCCCTTGTATTCTCAGCTTGCCTTCTGATCCTTCCTAGAGGCTGGCATGTGAGTGATGCTTGAGAGCAGTTCTGAGAGCCCAGCTCTTTTTTGGGATAGCCGTTAGGTTTGAACTGTAGTGACTGAATACTTTCTGCCTTACTTTTCTGTTGCTGTGACAAAATGCCCCCACAACAGCAGCTTAAGGGAGAAAGGGTTTGTTTGGATTCACAGTTTTGGGGAACAGTTCATCATGGTGGGGAAGGCCTGGAAACAGGAGTATAAGGCCGCTGGTCACACTGTTTCAGTCAGGACTCAGAAAGCCATGAATGCGGGAGCTCAGCTCACTTTCTCCTGTTTATATAGTCCAGGATCTCAGCCCAGGGAAGGTGCTGCTGACAGAGTCTTCACACATTAGTTAACTTCATAAGGATGCCCCCTTCCTGGAATGCTTAAAAACTAACCATCATCCCTGAGTGTCATGTACTTTTTATTTCTTTTATGAATTTGTCCTCCAAGCCAGCCTATGAGGTGAAACTGACTGTCCCCCATTTGGAAGTTAAGGAAATCGAGGTTCTGAGCTTGTTCAATCTCAGAGTTGATTAGCTTCAGAAATGGAATCCCATATCCATCAACCAAAGTATTTGTCAATCACTTAGCCTCAGAAGCAATTCTTGAATCGGCTACAAACATCATTAAAGTGAGGTCAAGGAAGCCTCGGTGTGGTAGCTTCTAACAGAATCCTCTGAAAACTGTCAGCTGTCAAGCCCAATTATGAGGACCAAGATCTTCACATATGTTTAAATGAAGTGGCTTGATAACTCTCTCTCTCTGTTTGTACGTGTTGAGGAGGTACATGAATAGTTGTGCACACATGCATGTGAAGGCCAGAGGTTGATTTTGGGTTCCTTTCCTCTATCACTCTTCACCATTTGTTTGTTTATTTTTCATTCAGCAGGGTCTCTCTTTGTGCCTGAACCTCACAGATTCAGTAAAGCTGGCTGACCAGTTTGTTCTGGGGACTCGGTTGTCATTCCGTCCAGTTCTAGGAGGATAGTTGCTCACTATGATATCCATCTTTCCACATGGGTGCTAGAGAACTGAACTCCGGTTATTGGGCGTGTGTGTATAAGCTTCTCCCTAGCCCTGCTTCAACAGATTTTCTATCTATTCTTTCTCTGAATTCAGGCAAGCTGGTCTTAAAAGCGCTTGACTAAAACAATAATAAAGTCTTCCTTTTTAAGTTCATTTAAGAGATGTATTCGACCATCAATAATTTAGGCAGTTTATAGCCCTTACAATTGGAGATTTTATACTTATGTCAAACAAATTTCTATCTTTGCTGTTTATATCCATTTTCAGTTTTTTTTTCCTTGTCGTTTGAAATGTAGAACAGCTGGTCTTATTCAGGACATAATGGCTCTTCCACCATTACAGCCTGCTTGACCCCCCTCAATAGACTTTCTCTTCTCTAGGCAAAATCACACCAGGGCTGTTTAGCCTCTGCTCACAGGTCCTGCTTTTCCATCCTTTGATCTACATTATAGTTCTCTCAGTCCTCCCATTGAAGGCCCAAGAGGACAATAGCTCCAACTCTGTGAGCTCACAAAGCCTGGGGCTCCCATCCCAACTCCCTGATTAGCACATTTCCCACACTGAGCTTGGTGTCACCTCTCTGCTGAGAGGGACACCTGCCACAGATCTGGGAGTTTCTGGGGCAATGTGGCCGAGTGACCTAATGAACTTGCAAAATCAACCTGAGAAAATGGGTCAAGGGTTGATGACTAACTGTGTCATTTTACAGAGCCTGCAGGCTCACCTTTGGAGACAGATGCATATGTGTTGGAGGTGGGGCAATCAAGGTTAATAGGAAATTGTCAAGTGTGATTGTTAAAAATCAGGAGCTGGCCCTTCTGGGAGGATCTAATCAAAGTGCCAACTGTCGGGGGTCAGTAATTAGAACACAGATGAGTGGAGTGAAAGGAAATTTCCTGTGGTCCTTAGAGAAAGAAACAAAACAAAACAAAACCATATTTCTTTAAAATGTGTTCTCTGGGACATAAAAGAAATAGTTCCATTATTATATATTATTCATATAAAACTAAGGTTAAAAGTGATTTTAATTTGAAGCAATATTTAAAATTTTTGTTGTATTTATTTGTTGTGTGTATGTATGTATATGTGTACATGCGATCATGCATATTCCACGGTGTAGGTGTGGAAGTCAAAGGATGACTTTCAAGAGATGGTTCTTTCCCTGTACCATGCAAGTTCCAGCAACTGAACTCAAGTTACCAGATTTGGCGGAAAGCCCTTCTACCTGCTGAGCCATATTGCTGGCTCTTAACATTTTAAAAGCAAGGTATCTAGCAACCTTTAATAAAACTTATATTTATCACCAATTCTAAGCATTGTTCTACCCTCAGATACACATAAAATCAAATGATTGGGACAAAAATGATTTTATATAAAGAAAAGATGCTTCAATTGGATGTTGTCGTTTCTTAAACTGGAGCAACCGCACATGAGCTGGAGTTTTCTCTTAGATAAACTCATTGACTCAGGGGCATGGATATTTCTCACATAAGGCTGAGGAAGAAAGTCTGGGATAAATGGCATCTTGAAGAATGATAACAATAAAACAGCTCATAAATATGTGTATTGTAGGCATTTCCACATAATGTCAAACTAACTTACTTTATTGTATTGCCAAAGTGATACAATGGCGTATTTCTGGTACTGAGCTACCAGCTGATTATCTTTGTGTGTGTGTAGATGATGGGTTAGAGAAGTGGCTCAGGGCTCAATCTAACACTCAGCTATGTGCGTGTGGAGATGGATATCAGATGTGTCCCTCATTCTCTTTCCACCTTATTTTTCTCTCTTTTAAATGTTTATTTATTTTTATTTTATGTGTATGAATGTTTTGCCCATATGTATGTGTGTCTAGTGCCTGCAGAGGCCAGAAGAGGATATCGGATCCTCTGGAACCAGTGTTGCAGACTGCTATGAGCTGCCCTGTGGGTGCTGGGAACCAGAGGTCCATCTGTCTCTGTCTGCCCAGCATTGGAGTTACAGACAAATAGCACCATGTTCAGCCTTTATGTGCGTGCTGAGCAACTAATCTTTTCCTTTCATACTTGCACAGCCAGCACTTTACCCACTGAGCCATCTTCGTCTCCCCTGAACCTGGGCTTCTCTTTCCTGTGGTGCAACCCTGAGCATACAGAGGACAGGTCATAGACTCACACAGACAGACAGACACAGATACACACACAGACACACACATACAGACATGCACACAAACAAATAAACATTTAAAAGTAGTTGAAAAAAAGAATGGCAGTTTGTTTTCCTCAGTAGTTTGATAGGTGATTTCTGAGAAACAAATTTAAAGGCTTCCTTATTAAGTCCATGTAGGAAATGTCCCCTCTCTGGATTCTGGAGAGTAGGTTAATGCTGCATTTCTACTAGCTTCACCCTTTGACAGATATCTCTTTATCTTGTCCCCATTGGACCCAGAGCTCTGCTCAGTGCTTGGCTCAGAAGAGAGTTCCCTGCATGTTTGTTGAGTGCGTTTTCACCTGAGGAACTTCAGGCCAGATAGAACCTTAAGATCTCTTAGTAGCAGAGAGAATGGGCATGCTAGGAAAACTAGAAACATTCTAGTCCATGAGACTGTGAGTAGGGTCTGCCTTTTCAAAGTCAAACCACATGTATAGCCATTCAAATGAAGGCAAAATTTCCAAAATGGAAGAAGAAAGCATTTGTTTGCAAACACTTCAGAAAGAGAACCTTGGCATACAGGAGACATGGTTGCAATGAAATATTTGAATAAAAATAAAAATACTTTTCTGAGATTGAGCCTCAAGTTTGGGGGTTGGAGTTTAGCTCAATTAAGGAATGTGTAGCTTACTTGCATATTCCATAACCCAGTGGTCAACGGACCTCTGGTGACCAAACACACTTGTTTAAAGTAAACTTAAGCACCAAAGACCCATTGACCTTGGAATATATTATCTGAGGAAAGTTATGGTCAGCTGGCTCCCCAAATGACCTGGGCCTGCAGCTGCTCGGCCAGCTGGCTGTCATAGGCTTGTAGCAGAAAACTTGGAGGGGCCTCTAGCCTCGCCAGATGCCTTATCACAGGGTCCAGCTGATGCCCCACACAGAGTAAACCATTTCTATCTTTTGTATAGGGTGACCTGATCCAAGTGCAATAGCTGATCCTTTTAATGTAGCCCAGTGAGGATTTTAATATTTGTGTTTTCCAGAGGCGCGGGCTGTGATCAGATCAATGTCCACTAGTGACAGCCAGATCCCAGACTACAAGTATTTTACAAAGAATTCTAAGTATTCAGTCTCTTTTTGTTTGTTTGTTTGTTGGTTTGAAACAGGGTCTCCCAGTAGTTCCAGCTGGCCTGGAACTCCCTTTGCAGAACAGACTAGCCTCAATCTCACAGAAATCCACCTACTTCTGCCTCCCAAATGCTGGGATTAAAGGCATGCACCAACACACCTGGCTTGCAATCTCTTTTAAAATATTTTATTATATTTTAATTTATAGTTTGTTTCAGTCGAGTGCACATACTCCACAGTGTGCCTGTGGAGATCAGAGGACAACTTGGGGAGTTGGTTTTCTCCTCCTCCATCTGCGTCTTCATGAACTCAGGTCCTCAGGTTTGGCAGCTAGTACCTTTACCCATTGAGACATCTCAAAGACCAAAATGTACAATCTCTTTGGCTGTGGTTAGATACAAATAACACTGCTGAGACTCGCTTCTTCCAGCAGGAATGAAGGCAGGACCAGAGGGAACTACCAACTTGAGTTAACCTGTATAACCAAAAAGGATCACTCAGGGGAACAGAATAGACAGCTTGGTCTCTGTATTTACCAAGTTGTAAACAGCTAAGCACAGAGCCAGCATATTGCAGGTCAAAGTTCAATGCTGGGGCGAGATTAGACAATCCTATCAGTGAACCATTGTCTCAACAGGCCATGTGTGAGGGGGACCATTAGCCCAGACCTACATCTGCTCCTGAAATCCAGTGTAATTTGACTCCCCTGAGAAGTTAACTCATGTCTTAAAGAAAATGTAAAAATAGCACACTCTTTCCTTATGCCTCTAACAGAGTCCTTATTGGGAAAAATACATTTTACTTACTAAAAGTATAATAATACAGTGACCCTATTAAAATCACCTATCCATGGGCTATGAAGATAGCTCAGTGGGTAAATGCTTGCCACACAGTGTGAGGACCTTAGTTTGAATCCTCTAACTAAAAGCTGGCTGCATGAATGCACATCTCTAACTACAGTGCTTCTATTGGCAAGAGGGGAGGCAGGGACAGGAGGGGGCAGGGGGAGGGTTTCTTAGAACCCATTCCCAGGCTCTGCTTCCATAGAAGAATACTGTAATGATACTGATTATGTGCTAAGCCCCAAGGGCACAGGATGGGATGTGTCCTTGTGTTGCTTTTCACTACACAGTGTTCAGGTCCAGACAAACTGTGTCGGCCAAGTATACTGGCTACAGAAAATTACAAAGAGACCCTGATCGTTAACAAGGCAGAAGGCAAGGAAGAACACCAGAGACTGTCCTCTGATCTCAGGCAGGCTGTGGCAGCAAATGCACACCTGCACTCATACAAACACACACAGGTACACTGAGCGCTCTCTCTCTCTCTCTCTTTCTCTCTCTCGTGCGCGTGCTAACACACACACACACACACACACACACACACACACACACACACACACTAAAATGGCCTAAGTAGGAAAACCTGTGGCACAGAGGCCTGCGGTACATGTCGGGAAGGTTGTGGTTGGGAAGGCTGGGCCATTTGTTGAACTGATTAAAGGCTGTAAACAGTATTTTCGCATAGACACAACTCTGGGTCTAAATATGTAAGTCAGTTTCATGCTATTTTTCTTTCTTTGGCACGGCAAGGAATGACCTGAATCTATCTGCCTATCTCTGCCTCTGCCCTCCACCCGCGCCTGCTGCTTTGTCTTCTGCTGCTCTTAATAATAGGAATAAGGTTGGCCACTGGGGTAAGATTCCACTTCACTTACTTACCATGTGGAAATCAAATGGGACAGATTTCAAATGTGGAAAATCTTTCAACGTCAGAAAACCAAAAAAGCAGGCTCAATTTGGAGTGACACCTTGTTTTTGAATCACACGGGGTGCTTAGGTGTAGAACACCAATTACCCTGAGGGGTCTATATAGTTCCAGTTTGTGTCAGTTAGGCCCTGCCTAATCCTTGTTTCACAAATAACTTCAGGGTTTTTGTGACTTTAATAACTGACCATATTTCACACAACTTCTGCGTTATGACAGAAATTGCAGTAGCACAACATTGAGTATGTCATTGATTTTTCTCGGAACCCATCCTCAGGCTCTGCTGACATAGAAGAATACTATAATGACACCAATTATGTACTAAGCCCCAAGGGCACAGGATGAGACGTATCCGTATGTTGCTTTTCACTACACAGTGTTCGAGTCCAGCACACTTCGCAAATAGCAGATGACCGCCGGGGTCACCGACCTTGTATTCTTCACTTCTTCATACTAATGTCTGTTGGGACCAGTTAAGCAACATGCGTACCAAAGGTAGGCTGGGTGGAGACTAGGCTAAAATTGAGATCAGGAAAATTACAGTGCCTGCCTGGCAGACTCGGAGACTTCTCTGCTGCTATAACAGGAGTTGTCAGGGTCAGAGCTCAGGCCCTGACCTCCTCTACAGCCCAGACTCAGCCACCTGCCCTCAATAAGCTAATTAAACAGACATGTAATTATGAAAAGCAGAGAAATGAGATTTACCCAATGTAAACACATTGGGAAGAAGAACAAATAAAAAAATAACTCCTCTTGTTTAGGTTTCATTAGAAGGCAGGCTCAGTATGCCTAGGTAAGCAGTCCTGCCAGGATATGGCCAAGGCGTCTGTCTTTGACCCATCATCTCCTGCAAGGTAGTCTAAATTGTCAGAATTCTGTGATGTCTCTTCTGGGGAGACAAGCTCCCAGTCTGCCTGTACCAGTATTCAGTCTTTTCCTTCTCCTAACATGAGGTTCCTGGGAAATTTTAATTCATTGTTTCAGTAGTTTAATGGCCAAAGAGAGGCCACAGGTGTTTTCTTAGAATAATGTTCTTCTTGCCAGGATGGTTAGAACCTTGGTGGAAGGTACACCTTGCTTGTTGCTTCATTCCTGGATACTTTCCCAGTCTACATCATCTCTTTCTAGCCAATAACTAAATCTCCATCTTGGGTCAGTCCTCTCACATGTTCCTCTCCTCCTCTTGTTATTCATCTCTTCTATTCAGTAGATCCTCTCTTCCATGTGAATTTGCTTAGCTCTATATGTGTCCTCAGGCAGCTGACTCCACAGGCTTTTCCCTTAGATTGGTCTTTGGACTCATAAGCTTATTACATAGCTTCTTCAAATTTCTTTGCAGCTCTTCTCTCCCAGGGAAGCCAAACCATTTTAATCCATTCACGTTTTAAGTACAATCACATTTCGTAATTGAAAATCTCCATTCATTGGGTAGCCAGACAGGGTTGTCTCAGGAAGGCCACAGTGTAAAAAGCAACATCTACAGACACATGGAAGAGAATTCTGGTTTGCTTCTCAGCACCCACAATGCGAAGCTCAGGACTGCTGGTAACTCTAGCTCTAGGGGATACAACCTTTCTGGTCTCCTATGGCACTCTCACACACAGGCATGCATACATACAGAGACACATACATTTGTATATAAGTAAAAATAAAAAAATCTTTAAAATTGCTGGCTTTCTATGTTGTTGAATGTTAGTGATAGTTTTATTGTTGAAATTCAACACATTAGGTCTTTGGCTGATATGGATTAGTTTTGTTGGTTTTAGAGATAATACAAGGCTTAAGGATCTAGGAATGTTTGCAGCTCGCCCCTACAGGGTAGCACCTAGATCTAAATTTCTATGTATTCTTTGCCATAGGCTTTGCTACAAAGAATTTTAATTGTCTGATACAACTAGAACTGTAACAGAATCCTCCTTGCTCTTTGCCTTTCATGAAAGGCATTGGGTAGAGAACTGGAAAGAGAGACAGCCCTTCCCTGAGCTTGTACAACAGGAAATAAGAACCGTTTTTATGCCTGCTTGCCAATGCATGTTTATTTAATAAATGTTTACATATGAGTAGGAAATCTGGTCTGAGGTTTGCTTTCATGACAGCTCAGTAGCAAGGTCAAGCTTCTTCTGTAGATGTCTTGTCATCTGTCAAAATGAGCCTGTGTTTTTTAGAACCAAATTGACTTAGGACTGGTCTCAGTGCTTGGCTCTAAGGGGAGTTTGGTTTCACAAGAGATTCCTTATATTAGCTTTCGTTGTGGTAGCAACTTGGAGAACATTAAAGGGCTTATAACAAGCAACAGTTACTCCTCAGGTTCTACTTATCAGCTATGGCTGTGCTATGTCCTCACTGGGCTTGGCTTCAAGTCAGGCTACTGGGTGGGAGGGGGTCTTTTGACATTATCCCAGAGACCAGGATTCATAATAGTCCTGCCAGTGATAGGGCATGTTTTCTTCCTGGGAGAGGCAGAATTTCAGAATGTGCAGGTGGAAAGACTCTGCTAGAACTGATATGTCTGTACATGTCTCATGAGCAGGATGGGAGCAGATGCACAGTTTCCCCATCTGCATGAGTGGAAGGGAAAAGAGAATCAGAAGGAAGTAGTGTAATTATCACTCTCCAAGTCAAGGGCAGAAACTTTCAGTGTCCCCTGGCCAGTGGGATGTTGTCTGACTTTACTCATGTTCAGATACCTGACAGGAAGCAACTTAAGGAAGGAAGTGTTTATTTGGCTTACAGTTCAAGGAGATACAGTCCATCATTGTGAGACAAGTGGGCAGCAAGCCTGTGAGGCAGTATCCACAGTCAGGAACAAGAGAGATGAACGATAGTGCTTGCCTCACTTTCTCTTTTTATTCAGCTCAATATCACAGCTCATAGGACAATGACAGCCACATTCAGGGTGAGTCTCCCCACCTCAGTTAACCTAATTAAGAAACTCCCTCAAAGACATACCAGAAGTCTGTCTCCAAGGTGATTCTAGATACTGTCAAGTTGACAACTAGTCAACTTCTGAAGCGCTCGCTATGTTGGGTGAATCACCCTAAGTTTCTGAGTTGGGAGTAAATCAGAAATGTGGAAGGAATAGGAACTGACTTTGGTGGTCTTACAGTCTTACAGAGTAGTACTGATATCAATATCACAGAACATTGAAATATCCTTTGGAACAGCAATAAGAGAGAGCTGCCAAAATAGACAGCCTCCCTCAGTATCTATGAGGGTTCATTCCAAACCCCTCAAGTATACCCAAATCCCCAGATGCACAAGACCCTTCTATATAGTGACATAGTACAGAGGTATAAACTTTGTACATCCTTCTGAATATTCTAAATCACCTTGGAATGACTTATAATACCCAATACAATATACATGCTATGTAACTGGCTGTTATTTTGTATTGCTTAGGAAATAAGTGTGAGGAAACAAATAAACAAGTATTCAGTACAGGCATGATTTTGGGTCTGAATATTCTTAATTGGCAATTCTTAACTAGGCAATTATAGAACCTCCTGATGCATTGGGGAACTATCTACTACAATGAAATGGAGATGGAGGATTTAGTTTAGTGGGGGAGCACTTGTCTAGGAAGCACAAGGCCATGGGTTCCATCCGCAGCACTGAAAACAACAATGCAAGACAAGGACGAAAGTGCTGCCATTCAAAAGTCTGTTAGAAGATTAACAATCTTAGGGCAATTATTCTAGTTTAACACTGGTTGTGTTAAAGCCTCCTCTAAGATAGAGGAGAAGCCAAGGCCTCCTCGTCTCTCTCTTTTAGCCGTATCTTCAGTCAAATGTCTATATCTTTTAGGGGAAAAAAAAAACCTACATTAGTTGACCAGACCCAAACCCTAGCCTTGAGTAGCCTGTGCAATACCACACAGACCACTCACGTTTTCTGGGTCCTCAGGCTTTTCAGTTTTAAAGTGGAAAGCACAGAGTAGCTTGAGAGGTTTCGGATGCAGCTAGGTGAGATACGATGTGATGTGCAAACTATGAGACTCATCCCCTGCAGTGCTGGCTGGTCTGTCTTTTCCTTCCTAAACACCTATAAACCCAACTCACTTACCTTTGTGCACAAGAAATTTTTAAAATTCTAGTCCAGTGCTCTCTTGTCTTCTATGATTTCAAGTTTAGCAAACACTTATGTTTAGGTTGTAGTGTTTTCTGGTGTTTTACACGTGGCACTTACCTGTTAGTTTTTCTCATAACTGCCTCAGTGTGACACAGATTTCAAAACAGCCAGAGGTAATGCTTCAAGGGACACTTATTCACAGCACTGGATGCTTCTGAGAAGGCCCTGGGGCTCAGCTAGTTAAGGGCATAGTACACTTACTGCCTCGCCTTGGAGGGGTGAGTGCAAAGGGACTGAGTGTCTTCCCACCACTAACCCACCTACCCCCATGTCACTCATCTTCCGTGGCTGGCCTAATTGTTTTGAATGCTGTGGTAAATGGATTATACTTAAATGGAAGCCTGGGCAAATCTGGTTTGGACTGGAAGTCACTCCAGGATTTAAAACAGGAGGAACTAGGATTAGTGTGTTTTCTCTGTTTTCAAACTGTGTACAGACAAGCCCTGGGAGAAAGCAACCCAGTTATCCTGAGAGCAAACATTTGTGTTTCTAAGACAACTTGAACAATTTTCCCTTATGGGCAACTGAACAAAAGAGCCTCCTTCCTTGCAAGCTTGGACTAAGTTCCTGGGGCGCTTAGTTCATCTGTGACACATGACAGATGAGTGTTCCTCACTGAGCCGCTCCTCCCCATGCTGCTCATATAGGGAAGAAGAGTTTGCCTCTTTGTCAAGACAGATGTGGCTACAGTGAACCTATGGCGGGACAGAAACACATACTTCCTACTGGAGAGAATGTTCTCCATGCAGGATTTGAGACCCTGGGAATCCCCCGAAAATTGTCACAAGGATTGAATAGCTATTAAAAACTGTACCATAAAGAAAAATAAAGTTATGGAATTTTCAAGAAAGCCAGTTGGAACTGGAAAATATTATAGTAAAGTGAGGTGACCCAGGCTCAGAAACCCAGTGTATGTTCTCTCTTTTATGAGAGTCCTAGCTCCTTATGTATGTATATTAGTGTGGGGATGAGTGTGGGCAGAGGTCAGGAAAGTAGAAAGAGGCCTATGGGAGGGAAAAAGAGGCTTTAAAAGAAGGAAGGGAGTGGGAAGGTGATAGGTAGGAAAGTGGAACGGGAGTGCTGGGGCAGAAGAGGCTAAGTGGGAGTCCAGTGGGGAGAGGGGGAGAGGAATGGATGGAGGATGGTCAACCAAAACAGTGCCTGGAAATGACATAAAGAAACCCTTTACTTTGTAAATCAATTAGGAAATAAGATAATTGTGCTAATGACCTTGTCTTCTCTCACCTTAAATGGGAGGAAGAAGTTTGGGTTTGATTGATATTCCAGAATGTGGAATGCCTTAGAGCTTGAATGTGGACTTCTTTTCTTTAAGGGGAGCTAAATTCTGGCCAGGGTCAATGTTCCTTGGGATTGCGGCTATGTGACCCAAGCCTACAGGGAACTGGTGAGTCAGCAGACGTTGCACCCACACTCAGCCCAAGTTGGAGTCTTGGCTTTCATGCTTTTACCTAATTCATCCCTCAGCCTTTTCCTGACTATTTTCTGATGTCTCTTTCCTCTCTGAGTTCCCCTCCCCCTCCCCCTCCTCCCTTCCCCCTCCCCTCGTCCTCCCCTCCCCCCTCCTCCCTTCCCCCTCCCCCTCCTCCCCTTCTCTCTCTTCTCTTCCTCTCTCCTCCCTCCTCCCTTTCCCTCTGCTCCTTTCTCCTCCCCTCTGTCCTCTCTCCTTCCCCTTCTCCTCCCCTCAGCTTGCCCTCCCTTCCAGCCCTCTTCTCCCTTCTCTCCTCCCCTGCCCATCCCTTCTCCTCCCCCCTCCCCTCACCCCCCTCCTCTGTTTCCGCTCTCACACTGGTCCCTCTCTGATTCTCCTCGCTGCTCATCCTGCTTGTTTTCTCTCTTTCTTTCATTCTCTTTTCCTTGCTCCTCTCTTTCTCTCTCTCTCCTCTTTGTTTCACTATTTTTTCTTCCTGTTTCTCTTCTTCCTTCTCTCTCCTCTCTCGTATTTCTCTCATCCCTCTCCCCTCTCTCTTTCTCTGTTCCTGTCTTTCTTCTTTTTCCTTTCTCTCTCTATTCTTCTTTCTACCCCTTTTTCTTTCTCTTTCTTTTCTCCTTCCTGTTTCCTACTGTTTCTGGCTCTTTTTCTTTCTCTCCATTTTCCTCTGTCTCTCTTCTTCCTCTTCTCCAGGCTCTTCTTCCCCCCATCCTTCTCTCTCACACTCACTGCCGCCTGTGGGTGATTTCAGAGCGGCTGCGGATGGGCACTGACTGCACACATCAGCTGAAGAGCACACTTTGGTAGAGTGAGGCTGCCCTGAAGTGCAGTCAGCCTTCTTTGCTCCATCTGCTCCACAGAGAAGGGAGGAGCAGACACATCCTCACAGAGACCCAGACTGCCACATTCTCCTGCAGAAGCATTCTGCAAAGGGAGACAGGAAAGGCCCTGGGGTCAGGGAGATGGTCTACCATCAGTGTTGATGTTCTCAGAATTGCTTCATTGTATCGGTTTTCTTGAAACATCTAAGGCATGTCACCTGGGTGTGAAATAGAGTCATTTGAACTGAGAGCCTTATGCTAAATACTAGATGTCTGAACGCTCAAAAATCTAATAAAACATTGGTGGGTAGACTAAATATGCTCAATCAGCATACAAGAAAGAACTTATAATACCAGGTCATGCGTATCTGCCACAGGCCATTTACTGTACTTTTATGAGTTCCTCCCTTACATAAATTTAATTGAATCAATTTCTGTATTTTTAAATCCCAATTGTGACCAGTAACCAGCGATGTGCAGCATTTTAATTATTCATTAATCATTTCCTTTATAAAAATGAATGCCTCAACCCTAATGGATTTAGGTTGACATTACTTCTTTTAGAAATGAATTTTTGTTACTTAACTTCATTATTCCTCTGCGCGCTCCAGGTGAGAACCTTTCTACTTTCTTTAGCTCCCTTCTGGTGGTTTCAGACATTACTAAGCTTAAGGACAACTCTGATTCCTATTCTATCTCCTCCTCTCCCCCTTCTCCTCTGCATCCTCCTCCTTTTCTTCTGCTCTTCCTCCTTTTCTTCCTCCTCCCCCATCTTCATCTTCTCTCCATCCTTTCCCTTTTAGTATTTATCATTTAACTCGGAGCTCACCAGATACTACAGGGTGGTCTCATCTGGGCCTCATGTAATTTAATGACATCATGACCCAAGAAAGGTCACATTCACAGGCTCCAGGAGTTGGACATGGGCACATCTTTTCCAGTCCTACCATTCAAGCTGAAGCTATCATATGTTTGTTTCTCTTGTTGCTCCACAGACAACTGGAGATTGGACTGGGAGTAACTGACAATTGCAATTTCCCTTAATCTTAAATGATTTTATGGATGAACCTATTTAAAAATATTAAAAAGTAGATAAGTCAAAAGTGGAAGAACATTGTATAAGAGGGGACTGGGAATAAGCCAAGTTAAATGTAAAGGGCTTGAGGATCTGAGTTTGACCCTCAACACAAGTCAAAAAAAGCTAGTCATGGTGGCTCATACTGAGGGACACAAAGGCAGGAAAATCCTTGGGGCTCACTGGTCAGCCAACCTAGTCTACTTGATGAGTTCCAGGCCAGTGAGAGAGCCTCTCTGAAAAAGATAGACAGTGCTGGAGGAACAATATCTAAGGATGTTCTCTAGCCTCCACACACATGTGCAATTGCCCCCCACCGCATATAAAGTGAAGGTATTAGAATACTTGGAATTGAAATTAATTTTTTAAATTTAAGAATACTTGGATAACGATATGACTCGGTTTGTAAATGTGCTTGCCACCATGCCTCATGACCCAAGTTAAAATTTCAGAACCTATGGTGAAAGTAGAGCACCAACTCCTGCAATTTGCCCTCTGGCCTACACTTGCGCACTGTGGCATGTGCCCACACACATGCACACATACAGACACATAACTGTAATGATATTTTTTTCATTTTAAGAAATCTGAGTAAGAAATATTGAGATTAAAAATGGAAAGGCTTTTGTTGGCCAAAAATATGTTTGTGTAGACATATAGTATTACAGTCCAGCTTTATATATTTATATAGCAATTTAATAGGAGACCAAAATGTGGTCACCGTCAATGGAACTTTTCTGCTTTAAATTGGCATGGCTTTATATGTAAACTGACCACTTTTCACAGTTACTTAAATCTATTTAAATTGGGAGAACTACTGAGACCCCCTGAGTCCATCCTTTTTCATTCATTTTAGTACACAAAAGTCTATACTGTGCTGTATAGTAAAAAATGGATCCGTTGCTTAAAAATGTGGTGAGTGAATGGAGCTGGTTTTCTGGCAGGTATTTCTACATAGTATTGAAGATTTCACAACTGCCCCTTTTAAATGTGCTGAAGGGATTTCTCTTTGGTGGAAACATTAAGAGAAAAATTTCAAAGTCTTACATAAAATGCTGAAAAGAAAATCCTCAGATAGCCTTTCCCAGATTAAATTCTTAGTTATTGATAGGTACAGGATCATGTGTGTGTGTGTATGTGTGTGTGTGTATGTGTGTACATGTTAATGTGTATATGTGCATGTGTGTACATGCATGAGCATGGAGGCCAGAAGTGTATTCTTCAACTGATCTGTATCTTATTTGTGAGACAGGATCTCTCATTGGGCCTGGAGCTCACCTGCTTAGACTGACTGACCTGGGAGCTTCAGAGGAGTCTCCTGTCTCTGATTACTGTCTCATTGTAAGAGTGCTGGAATTGCAGATGTGCATTATCCTGTCCAGCTTCATGGAGGTTCTGAGGTGCTGTACTGAGGTCTTCATGCTTCAGTCACTCAGCCACCTCTCCAACCCTCTCTAAAACAATTTAAAACAGTTTCTCAAATATCTCATATTCAGTATTCTGAACACCTTATCTTCCTACAACAAAACCCTTTCTCCCTTTTACTACAGAGTATTTATCCAGCCCTTTATAAACCAATCTTGCGTGTTTCTTGTGGCATCTTTTCATATTTGAACTCATTTTACTTTGTGTGTTGAGAATGGAAGACTATCCAATGAAATCTGAAAACATTTTCCAATCAGTCTTTTCATTAAGCTCACATGTATGTATATGTTTTGTTCCTGTGTTTGCAGGTGCATGTGTGTGCAGGTATGCATATATAAAGCAGAAGTCAAAGGCTGTCATCAGGTGTCTTCCTTAATTGGCCTTCACCTTAATTTTGAGACAAGGTCTCTTGTAGGACCTGGAGGTCACCAGTTCAGCTAGACCAACTGACCAGTGAGTGTCCGGGATCCTCCTGCCTCCACCTCCCCAGTGCTGGGATATAAGTATACTCCACTGCAGCCAGCCTATTTTACATGGATTCTGAGGGACTGAACTCAGGTTCTCATGCTTGTGTGGCAAACACTTTACCAGTGACCACAGCCTCATTTGAAGCCTTAAAAACATCATCAAAATGTTGTTTTCACCATGTATCAATGTGCCAGATTTCTACCAAGTATTAAAATTTTAATGAGCTTAAGAGGTAGACATATCTATCCATTTTAAATATTTTATTTTTTTGTGTATGTGTCTATATGTGTATATGTGTGCAGGTACCTGTATAGGCCAGAAGTGGATACCAGATTCCCTGGAGCTGGAGTTACAGGTGGTTATGAGCTGCCCCATGTGGGTGCTGGGAACCTAACTCTGGTCTTTTCCAACAGCACCAAGTGCTTTTAACCATTTCTACAGCCCCTGCACTTGGTATTTTAAATTAATGCTTGTTCTAGGTGAGGATCACTAAAAACAGCAAAGGCTAAAATTCTAAAGGTGACAAAACAGTGTTGTAATATTGGGGTCTTTCAAGAAAGATTTGCTGAGTGATCAGGAGCCAAGCCCAGGAGCTGGAGAGAAGGTAAAAGGTCAAATAAATAAATTGGGCAATCCAAATTCACCACATCCTAAAGCCAGAGAGGGGTGGAAGAGTTTTGAACACCTGCCTCAAGCTCACCCAGTTACTGGGAAGAAGAGAAGCTGAGATGTGGGTGAAAGATTAAAGGGCTGGAATTAGATTTGGCATTATAGACGTTACTATAGCTTGAATGTGAAATGTCCCCTGTAGGCTCATATATTTAGACATTTGCTCCCCAGCTGGTGGTATGATATCTCCCCATCCCTAAAAGCAGTGCATTGCAAAGACACCTTGTGGACAGGTCATCTCTAGGGACACTTCTCTGTCTTCAGTGTCTATTCCTTTATGTGTATATCATTCCACCATGATCTGTTACAACTTGTACCTTTAATGTGTATTGAGCATAGAACATCAAGATTCTCTGTGTTAAACAAGATAGAAGGTGAAGACCAACATTCAAGGTTGTCCTCTGACCTCCACATGCTGTGGTACATACATACATACACACACACACACACACACACACACACACACACGAAGTTTACATTATATCAGCGGTATAAATTTGTAAAGTAAAGTAAGGTTGGTTTTCTGCTGTTGGATTATTTGCGAATTAGAAAAAGTTGAGACCTGCTGTGGGTCTTTTCAGGACTCTTTGGCTGTTGGTGACCTGTACCCTGTGTGGGTCTGCCCATCCTTCCATATTCTTTCCCTATTTAGTCCTCACAGGGGTCTGTGTGGTAGAGATTTTACCTTCTTCCTTTTTAGGCAGGAAGCTCACAGCATGTGGCTAAGCCTGTATCACCACAAGCTGTCTCTTTCCTGCTCTGATTGTAGCTCAAAGACCTAGCCAGATAGTAATAACAGAACAGATATCACAGGTATGGGCTTAGTTGTGTTCCCTAAACACCAGTGTGTTAACATCCTACCTCCCTGTGATGGTTACTGTGAACTGTCAGCTTGGCAGAATCTAGATTCCCCTGGAAGATGGGCCTCCGGGTATGCCTCTGGAGATTGTCTTTGTTATATTAATGGATGGGGGAAGACTCATCTTAATTGTGGGCGGAACTGTTCCCTGTGTAGGAAATTCTGGATGATAGAAGGAGACATTGAGTTGAGCGCTAGTGTACATTCATTGCTGTCTTCGGATGCATCCTGACCGGCTGTTTCAAGCTCCTCCTGCCTTGACTTCCACAGCATGATGTGCTGTATCTTGGAATATGAGTTAAAATAAACTCTTCCTTTCTTAAGTTGCTTTTGTCAAGGTATTGTATCACAGAACAGAAAAGAAGCTAAGAGTGTGCACAGTGTCTCAGATGGGACCTTGTTTCCCCCTGTGCATGGGGGAAGTTTGGTTTCAGATATGCACAGGAAAGCACCACTCAGTGATGAGGGTACAGATCAGGTGATTCTTCTACCAGCCAAGGAATGCCAAAAGTTACCAGCAAAGCCACCAGGAGGTAGGGCAGAGCCAGGGCACAGCTGCTACCTGCTAGCCCACAGGAGCATGCTGTGTCATTTATTTCATTTAATGTCCCAAAGGGAATGAGAAGAATGCTCAGTTTTATTCTTCCAAGACCAGAGGGCCAAATCTGCCTTTTAAATATTTCTGTTTACTGAGGTCTACGAACCACATTTTCACAGTGGTTTCAACTTTCCAGCCTGTCTCCCTGGGTCTGGTCAGGAGACTAAGGACTTTTTCTCTAGTTTCTCTTTCTGGTGATTTATTTGATGAATTGAGCTGGTTTTTATAGATGCCTTGATTCTGTCCCATTTCTTTAATTTTAGGTTCATCCAGTAATGTGGCATGTAAGATTTTATAAAGAAGTGTTACTATGTTAGTTCACTCATTGATTTTCAAGATTGGGATAACTTCCAGAGTCTCTGCTGAAGAGTTCTAATGTCTCTTGTTCTCTTTATCACATAACACTCTGTGGAATGAATGTGATAGTTCTAACTTATACGTTTTTGGCAGTGTATTTTGTGGTTGCAGGCTCCTCCACTCCCTCTGCCACCTTCTTCTTATAACTAATGTTATAAGATAACGTTATAAGATGTCCCATCTAAGAGAGTTTTTCTTGACTACATCCCAATGGAGAGACTTTGTGAAATGTTTCATGCAGTAGATATAGTCTGATCTATTGTTTTGCTTATGTGTGTGTATGTGTGTGTATGTGTACATGTAAGTACAGGTATGCACATGAATGGTACATATGTGGAGGTCAGAGGAGAACTTTAGATGTTAGTTTTTAGGTGCTTGGCTTAGACAGTGCCTTATTGGCCTGGAGCTTTACCATGTTGCCCAGGCTAACTTGCCAATGAGCTTTCAGAGATCCTCCTGTCTTTTCCTTCATAACTGTGATTACAGGCACAGAAAATGATCACCCCTGGCTTTTGACACGGGTTCTGAGGATCCAAATTCAGGTTCTTAAACTTGCAAGGCAAGCACTTCACCCACTTTACCAACTAACCCTGATTTGTTTCTTGATTCCTTCTGGTTGTTCATTGCCTTCAAACAGAGCCTTTCAATTTTCTTTCTCTGTTCTCACAGTACAAAGGTCCTTGATAAATATTTTTCCTTGCTTCATAGATTAGACAATGACCACAAGAGCCAGATGGGTTATTATTTCTTATTTTTTCTTATTATTTCTTAATTTCTATTCATTTTGTAGTCTTAGTTAAATAAAACTCTCAGAACAGGTGGCAGATAATTTTTAAACTTTATTTTTATTTATGTGTATGTGTGTATGTGTCTGCATGTTTATGTGTGCACTAGGCATGCAGGTGCCTTTAGAGGCCAGAAGAAGGTGTTGACTCTCTTGGAGCTGGAGTTACAGGTGGTGATAAGCCCCTTGACCAGGATACTGGGAACAGAACATGGATCTTCTGGAATAGTAGCAAGTGCTCTTAACTTCTGAGCCACCTGTCTAACCCCATAAAAATAATGTTAAAAATACTGGAGTTCATAGCTTTATGTTCTATATTAATCTGCAGTGGTACACTAACTCAGTGTGAAAGATGAATATGATTTACGTGTGGTTATAAACAGCAGCAGTTACGTGGGTATCCCAGATCTATTTTATAGAGTTGAAGTAGGATTCCTTTGGGTTTATAATTAAAACAGCAGGAAGTTTTTATTAACTATTGCTTACAGTTTGGTGCTTCTCTGAATGTTTCCAGGGTCTCTGGTGGTGGCTGCTAGGCAGGTGCAGATGAGTGTGAAATAATGTGCAGGTATAAGCACATTTTGATAACTGAGAGCTTTCATGTATTCAACTAAAGTTCAAACAACTTGGAACGAATAGGCAGAACCAACCAGGTCTCGAAAGTGCTCTTGGTTGTAGGATTCTGACAAGGTCAAACTGACATTATTACTCTGTGGCTCAGTGCTTTCTACTCAAATCTCAGTAAGATAAGTGTAATGTCTAATTTCTCCCTGGGAAGCTCTGCTCCATGCATCCTCATCATGTTTATGTGTGTGGCTTCCAGAAAGAGCTGCTTGGTTTCATTGTGAGACCATGAGTACATCCAGGGTCTCTGAGGTAAGCAGCTGCCTCAGTGCTTACCTCATTAGAGACTCTCTGTTGGGGAAGTTACAGGCCCATCTCTCTTCCCTAGAGTATAGGGTGTTGTCTTTGGGGCTTGATATTCTCTGTGGTCTGTACATCATATAGGACTTGCCCAAGAAAGCCAAGGAGGTGATGGTCAATGGCTGGTACTCTGGCAAATCCCAGAGGCTTAACAAGTCTTCAACTATCAAATAGAAGTGACTAGAAACTCTTTTACCTCTTTGGTCTTGAAGTATAGCACCAAGGGACTTGTTCTGTGGCATATCCACAAGCAGTGCCTACTAATTGTTGAAGTTCCCTTAGAGAAGGAGGAGGTAGAGGTGATCGTTATATTCTCACCTAAGATTCCAGCCATGCCTCCTAGCCAGTTCTGCCTTCGTTGTACATGGCCTTAGGGTCTTGGATAGGGTTGGATTATATAGGCTAGGGAAGGTTAATTGGAAGGGGCTCCATTCATGTAACTATGGGGAAGTCATCATCCATGTTGGGTGAAGAGTTTTTGGTGGTGTGGCTGATATCTGGTCACTCATACTCATGCTGTGTAAGTAAGCTTAGTAAATGCATTGGCTCCCTAGGGTGAGGTTTGGTAGAATCATGCTTTGGTTTCTTATTGGAACCTTATGAGGAGGAGATAAATGTTGCTTTTGTCTCCCTGAAAAGGGATTTTTCTCAACATGTACATTTAGGTGAGTAGATGAATGTTATCCATTGCTCTCAGTTGCCAGTATATGTGAGAGGTAAGATCAAAGGCTACTTCAATGCTGAGGTGCTGGGGACTGGATAGGGAGATATCAGGTATTACTGAATGAGGAGACTGTTCTAATCAAGGTATTGTTCAGATGTCCTGAACATCACACTGTTGATCAATGCATTCTGAAAGTCAATATCAGTTTTAGGAATCTGCTGATGGGGGAATAAATCAATAGATAGTCATACTGAGATCAAAGTAATTTTGTGTGAAAAGAGTTTATCGCTTGTATTAGTTACTTTATCATTGCTGTAGTAAAATACCTGACAAAGGGATCTTAAAGAGGAAGAGCTCACGGCATTAGGGTAGAGTCTATCATGGAGGGTGCACGGCAGCAGGAGTGTGAGACAGCGGGTCATACTTTGTCCAGAGTCAGGAAGCAGGGAGGTGAATGCTGGTGCTCAGTCGTTCTCCCTTTTATTTAGCCAAGGACCCCAGTCCATGGAATAGTGTCTTCCCTGCTTCATTAATCGAATCTAGAAACTCCATCACATACTTACCCAGAGGTTTATCTCCTAGGTAATTCTAAATCCTGTCAAGAAAATAATCAATATTAACCTTTACGTTGACCAACACTGGAGTTCTCTTGAAAGTGGGAAGGAATGAGAAAAAGAGAGGGGGAAGGGAAGGAGAGCTGGAGAAAGAGTGAGAAAGAAAGAGAGAGAGAGAGTATGCAAGAGCTCAGACCTGCACCTGTGGGAGTGTGTACTGCACTTGTAATGATTTTAGCCACAGTGTCATCCAGTTGGCTGTGACACAGATTAGAAATATGTGGACCAGGCAGGGCAACTAATTACTACCTGTGAATGTTAGGAACTGCTTAGAGTATGACAGGGCAGAAGAATGTCATGCTGGCCATTACTCTTTTGAGTTGACTCTCTAATAAATACCAGAGCATTGGGAACTTCCCCCTGGAAGGTTCTGCTGCCCTCCCGCAGTTTTCAGGTTAGTTATTTTCCCTTACTTGGGGCCAACTCAAGTATCTATGGACTTGGCATCTCTATTTCAATATCAAGTGTGATTCCTATGTGGAAAATTTAGTATGAGGAGACAGGGTGTCTTGATAGTATGTCCGACTTCGGTGCAGGAAAGATTTAGGAACATCTAAATCTTAGGGTGTTTGTGTTTGCCAAACACTGGCTACTTGTGGAGCTGCAAGGAAGGCTTCACAAGTAACTGACACAGTCCTGGAGCTGCTTTCCTTCATGAATCCCAGAATGCATTGCTCTTACCTGTGCCTGGAAATGGTGACTAATTATTTTACTAATTTTTTTTTCTATCAGTTACTTTTCTCATTGTTGTGACCAAATCCCTGACAAAAGCAATTTAAGGGACTGGTGAGATGGGTCAGTAAAAAGCACTTACAGCTTTTGCAGAGGACTTGGGTTCAGTTCCCAGTTCTCATGTCAGGTGACTACAACCTCCTGTAACACCAGCTCCAGGGCATCTGCCACACTCTTCTTCTGCAGGATCTTGTACTCACATGCGTATTCACCGCCCCCCCAAGCAATTATAAAGGAAATAAAAGTTTAAAAAATAAGCAGTTTAAGGAAGGAGGGATTTACTTAGGCTTACAGTTTGAGAAAGGATACAGTCTATCCTTGCAGTAGAAGGGGGAGACCAGCCCGTCACACTGAATCAGCAGTCAGGAGGCAGAGGGCGAACAGGAAGTAGGGCAAGACTCCAAAGCTTCATACCCTGGTCCAGTGACCTACTTCCTCTAGTGACGCTCTGTCTCTTTAAGTTTCCACAACTTTCCCAAACAGCTCCTCTAGTTGGGGACAAAATGTTTACACACTTGAGCCTGTGGGGGACATTTCACATTCAAACCACAGTGCTGTAAACAGGGGCATTAAACTTAAGATCAGGCCTTCATTATTCACTCCTTTTTGCATCTATCATTTATTCATTGAATATGCATTGAGTTTAGTTTTTGGTAAAGTACTGAGGATAAAATGGTAAACTGAAAGGACAGGAGCCTGTTCTCCTGGACTGCGCAGACTCCTGAGGATGAGGTAGTGGGTGAGGAGCTAGACCTGATGAAGCAATGCCTTAATTAGAGGATAATTATAAAAGGGCGCAAGTCTCCTAAAGAAAGAATACTTACTTGTGAGATGTGACCTGCCCTGGGGAAACTTATAAAAGCTTCCTGAGGAAGCGTGTCAGGAATGAAAATGGAAGGAAAGGCATTCCGAGAAAAGAAGGCACTTGTGCAAACCCCTTGTCAAGAGGGCTTGAGAAGAACACAGAGCTCATGCACAGAGGTTGGGAAGAATAAGGCAGTAGCAAATAGCTAGGCTGGGTCAGATTACACAGGTACTTGAACTTCCTGTCCAAACCAGTGGGATGTGTGGCACAGTCAGAAATCTCATTTAGAAAAAAAGTCTTTTTGACTATGATGTGGTTTAGCTGTTTAATGAGGTAGGCATAATATGTGTGAGGAGACTGGTTTTAAAAATCTGTTGTAGAAATGGAGGTAAGAGATGGCAGTATTTCTGACTAGCACAATAATGAGGAAGACAGAAAGTGGCAATTCTATCTCAGGATAACATTGATACCATTCTAGTGGTTGGATGTTGAGATTGATACTCAATTACAGTGAGTAATGTTCTCATTGCTAGGGAATAGGTACAGGAAGGGACTAGGTCGCTTATTGTTTTGCAGTGAAGATTAAGAGTTTAATTCCGAGTACCTCTTTGGCACCTAAGAACCCAATTTTCCAAGAAATAATGAGGATGGGGAGGCTAGGAGAAAAAAATAGCATGATCGACTCATGATGTCTCTCGTTGGCATGGGATAGAGAGGCAGGGGGAAGAAAGTAGTATGATTAATGATGTCTGTCATGGTTAAGGGAAAAGCTTTTCCTATGGTATCTCTCCATGGCTTCTTCATACCGAGCCCCCGATGGTTGGCTAAAGACCATCACCACAAACATGGTCTGTTATCATATGAGTTTAGCCTTTTCCACTGGAACTGTGGAGTCAGTTGCTTTCCTGTATCTGTGTCTTTACCCAGATTATTCCGCAAGCAGCTTCTATGTATTTAGTAGCCATCTGGTGCAGTGGAAGACATTTGTTAAGTAGATCCATTTCCCATTGTGGCTCTGTCACAATTACCTGTGTGATTTGGCCACCACCACCTCTTCTTTATGAGAGAAGCAGTGGCTTCACATCATCTAGATGAGTCCTTGTGGAGCTTATGTTCAGTGATCCTAGTTTCTACCCTCAGTCTCTGTTACTCAGTTTTGTAGATGGAGCTGGATATGTTTCTAAATGTAGGAAGCAGTCTTGACCATTTTTGTTCAGGTACAGCTCTTCATTTATGATAATCTACTTTTGAAAATTCATTCATTTATTCATTCATGCATTCATTCATTTTATCTACTGTATCTGTGACTGATTCTATCACTCAACCCACTCTTGCTCCCCTGTGCAGCCAGCCACCTGCTGGGCCCTGTAGGAGCAGACTTCCCTGTCTCAGGCTTATTGAACACATTCTGTGACCCCTTCTTAGTGCTGCTGCTTCAGGCATCATGCCCAACTTTCCTTTTGGACTTCCTGTGTCCATTTCTATACTTACTGAAAAAATATTTGACCTTCAGTTTATTATGTATTTCTTTCTGTTCCTTTGAAGGTGTCTTTGGATGGCATATTTAACATATCTGACAGTTTTAAAATAAGAATGCTAGAAAGATCGGTAAAGTGCTAACTCTAGTGCATGGGCCTCTGCAGCCCGTGATGGGCCATTGAGGATGCTCATGTGGCTTCATGGCCAAGGAGAAGGAGGCTGGGAGAAGAAAGTAGAGTTATTAAAGGGTGGTTAGCTCTCATTGGTACTGGTAATGTACGTTGTTTGTGTAATCATGCTTTGTCATCCTTGTTTGAGATGTGGCTATGTTTTCCTTGGCAACATCTGAGCCCAATTCTCTGGCTTAAGTCAATAATTCCAGGATGCTAAAATTTCCACTGTCTGTTATTGTTTGTGCTGATGTGATTCCCCAAATTTGGTGGGATAATCAGGAATAATTTCCTCAGATCTGGAATGAAATATCAATAATTTTTTTTTCACTTAGCTCCTGAGGGTTTACTGAGCACTTACTATGTAGCAGGCATCAAGCATTTACACATACCAGGAGCTTGGGATGCAGGAGAAGGCAGATGAGAAAGAAGGTGACAATCCTGTTCATATCACACTGACAGTACAACTGTGAAGGTGGATGGTGACTGTCAACTTGATAGGGTTTAGAATTGCCTAGGAGACAAATCTCTGGACACATCGGTGAGGTATTTTCCAGATTAGGTTAATTAAGTAGGGGGATGCATTTGTGTACAGGCAGCACCATTCAGTGGATTGATGAGCTGAGCACCAGCAGTCATCTCTCTCTTCTTCCTGGCTGCAGAACCAGTGTGAGCATCTGCCTCATGCTCCTTCTCCATGACTTCCCCACCATAATGGACTGCACCCTTGAACCATGAACCCAAGTAAACCCTTCTTTCTCACATTGCTTTTGTTGGCCATTTTGTCGTAGCAACAAGAAAAGTAACCAGTATGGCACTAAAGACAAGGAGGTAGGGGTGTCTCGCTCTAGGAAAAATGGGCTGGCTCATGGGGGATTTTCAGAACAACACATTCCTACTTTATTCCGTTCAGCTGCCATAAGAATCTGAGATCATTCCTATCCCTGAGACGCCTTCCCCAGTCTTGGGTAGAATGCCATTTACACACATCTGGAATTCAGATGCAGGGTGGGTCAACCTAGAGAAATCATTTCTCCCTCTCCAAGGATGACTCAAAGGACATGGGAGGGCAAAGCCGAGAGGTTGTTATCATTTTGAACTGAGAGAGGTGTGCGCTCTGGGCTTCCCAGGCACTGCAGGCAAACTGTATTAATTCATCTGTTAGGGCAGTGAAGTATGAAATGATACTTTTTGACCAACGCAGCAGTACAATGTGCATTCCTGCTGCACATTCCCCATAAACCTCTTTTGCAGCAGGCACCAGTGGCATATCACGGTAATAGAGTTCTATCATTATCCGTAGACCGCCGTTATTGACGAGGCAGCTCTTAATAGCATGGCTACATTATCTGGGTATTGAGAACACTGGGATTTATTTTCCTGTGACATAAGTTACTTTACGATTAGGATTTCTTATAAAGCTTGTTTAATGAAATAATTAGAAACAAATTGTTCACATCCGCATTGGCAGATAAGCTCCTTAACAAATCACCACTCCACAATTGTGAACTTCTGAAAAAATACCTTTATAGACTGTGTGGGGATGGATGAAGACCATATAGGTTTTAAACTTAATACTGGGTAATCTTCTGATGGCAGTTGAGCTGTACTTAATAAGCTTAGGCTCTGCAATTAAGATGTTCAGAATTGGGGTGAGACAGATAGGGGGTCCTTCTAATTAATTTCCTAGGTTGCAGGTGTTGTTTTCCCTGCCCAGGGAATGGGCTGCTGCTACTGCACCCTCCCCAGTCCTGGGAGAGTCAGAGGTTCATCACACCTGCTGCTCCTCATCCCCACATGCCTACTGTGACCTCTGTGTGGCAGAAGAAGTTGGCTCTAGGTTCTCCAAGCCGGTTATTCTGTGAACTTGGAAAGTCTCCATAAGAATATAGATTGTGTCTGATGAAATGGCTTAGTGGGTCAAAGAACTTGCTGAGCAAGCCCTGAATTTGGTGTCTGGAACCCACAGTGAAATAAGAGAACTGACTCCCCTAAATTATCCTCTGTCCTCCACAAATATAGTATAGCATGTACACTCCTATACTGAATCACACACACACACACACACACACACACACACACACACACACTTATTAATAGACTCTAAGTGTCCAATTTACCACTACTCTATGGAGTATTAGTTACTTATCTTATTGCTGTGACAAAATATCTGTCTGAAGAACTGTCAGCTCTTCCTTTCTGATAATCCATTTTTGTAAATTCATTTCACTCATTCATTAATTCTTTCATTATTGGCTGAATATCTCTGTATCTGTGACTGATTCTATCACTCAGCCCACTCTTGTTCCCCTGTGCAGCCAGGCACCTGTTCGCCCCTCCAGGAGCAGACTTCCCTGTCTTGGACTTACTGAGCACACTTTGCGGTCCCTTTCTTCATGAGCTGCTGTTTCAGACATCATGCCCAACTTTCCTTTTGCATCCCTACTTGAAAAACATCTGACCTTCAGGTTGTTATGCATTTCTTTCTGTTCCTTTGCATGTGTCTCTTTGTGGTTTCATGTGAGTGTATGCAGGTTTGAATATATGTGGGCATGCTTTTGTGGGAGTTTATATGTGAAGGCCTAAGGCTGATGTTAGGAATCTTCCTCCATCACCCTTCACCTTATGCATTGAAGCATCTCCCAGTAGAACCCAGAAGTCCACAATATGACTAGTCTTGCTAGGCAGCTTGCCCAAGGATCTCTTGTTTCTCCCTTGTGAGTACTGGAATTACAGGTGGGCTGCCATGCCCAAGGCACTTACATGGATACTGAGTATTGGAACTCTGGTCCTTCTGTTGTATGGCAAGACCTTTATCTATTGAGCCATTTCCCCACCTCCTATTATCCATTTCTTTTCAGACACTTAATTAATCAATATTTGAATCATTTCTTTTATTCATATATTTAATTTATTATTATTAATGGCGGGAAGCAGGTGTGCCACAGCATATATGTAAAGGTCAGAGTACAGCTTGCAGGAGCTGGTTCTTTCCTTTCACCACATGAGTCCTGGGAGGCAAACTCAGGTTATCAGAGCTAGGAAAGCACAAGAGCAGGGAGGAAAACATTGTGAAAATGAAGGAGCAAATCCACTGAGCTTAAAGCATATGTCAGTGAGAACATATATTGTTTTCATGGTGAAAGAAAGGATATAGTATAAACCTTATAGTCCAGATTATGTGTCAGAGAACTCACCTTTCCATTCACCTTTGGAGAAATATTTATTGAGTGCTTATTGAGTGCCAGACACTCTGAAAGTGATCTGCTGATGTTGTAAAAAGGCTTGACCTTAACTTCTAACTGGGCTTCATTTTACCTTCCATGTTCCTTTTAACCACCCCCCCCAAATTTTTTGTATGTTTGTGTGCATGTGTGTACACATGCATGTGGAGACCATAATCCATGTTATTTTAGATGTGATTAAAGAACATGTGAGTGTCGTTTGCTCAGAAATCTAATCATACACCCCTGAAACCAATAAGATGGTCAGTGGGTGAAGATGCTTGCCTTTCAAGCCTGAGGACCTGAGTTTGAGCCACAGGTCCCACATAGGACCCAGTTCCTATAAGTCCTCTTCTGACCCCATGTACATCATCTGGCACAAGCATTCACCCACCAAAAAATAAATAACATGCACCCATGTTTGACTGTGCCCTATGGCTTAGGGACAAAGCTTCAGAATAGAGGCTGCCTTTTTCTTATGTCTCACATCCTTTGATTTGTCTTGAGAATGAAGAATGTTTTTAAACAACAGCTTGAAAGAATCCTGTTGGAGAGAAGTGAGTGTCTGGTTTTCAATCTCTGACTGATAGTTTTATGGTTCCAAAGTTTTATACAAACACAGTAGACTTTCTGTTATTAGGAACTAGGGCTCTTATGAGTGAAGATATTGCTTCTCTTTGGGGCCACATACAGATGTTTATTTCCTACCAGAGATTTTAAAAAATTATTGGTGTGTGTGTGTGTGTGTGTGTGTGTGTGTGTGCATATGTGTGCTTGTACAACCCAAACTTAGGTGTCATTCCTCATGTACTATTTAGCTTCCATTTTGAGACAGGGTCTCTCATTGACCTGGTATTTACCACTTAGTTTAGGCTGCCTGTCTCAACCTCCTCAGTGCTAGGATTAAAAACACACTACCGAGGCCCACTCTGACATAGGTTATCAGACATGTCTTTTTCAGGTCTTTATGGTTATGAAGCCAGTCAGTACCTTACCATCAAGCCATCTTTCCAGCTCCCTTACCAGAGGTCTTATATTGAGAAGAAAAAGATTTATGTTTCATTGAGCAGGTGCCAGAGGAGCCCTGTCCAGCAGCAACCCTGTGGTCCAGAGGCATATTCTAAGAGCTGGCCAGTTTGCAAGAATGAATCCTCATTTGTTAACCTTCAGGTCAATAGGCATATTACACATTCAGATCTCTGCAAAACCTTTTTTTTTTTTTTTGGTCAAATTCCATAACTTCTAAGCAAGGAATTGAACAAACTAAAGAAATTGTAATCTTTAAGTCTCACCTATAATATATTAGAGAGAGGTGGGTGAAACCAAAGAACAAGCCCATTCTGATGAACAGGCATTTTTAAAAATGCTAAAAATATATTAAGCCAACTTTTTAAAATGACTTCATTAACTTCTCAAAATTGCACATACATTAATAGGGTCTTTATTATTAATTCTTCTCATTTGTTTATACTAGGCTTTGAAAGGGGGTCTTATTATTTTCCAGAGTCTAGCTTTGCATTGATGAGTCTCATTAGGCGTAATGGAATCTGGCAATTTATCACCCAGATGAAAAGCCTTTTCCATGTAACCTTCATTTAGCCTGTATATCTAGAGGCACCTCCTTAGCATCAATCAAAGGCACAGTGTAATTCCCAGCTTTCTCAGTAACAGAATCTCTACATGGCTAAGGTTGCCCTTCCTCTTACCTACCTTTCCATGAGGACTCAATTCTTTGGATTCAAGTGCATAGTTAAAGTTGTTTCAATAAATGCAATCTCAGCCTTTCTATTATTTCTTTCCCAAGCCTTTTCTGGTTGTGTTTCCTCACTGGAGCCTTGTTCAGTAGGGGACCTATCAGAAATCAATGCCCTTTGCAAATGCTAAACAGCTCTTTCTTCTTGTGAATGGAACATTAGCCACCTTTGGTCTCCTGTCTTCTCCCTTCATGACTAATAGGATTGAAATTTCATCAAGGTCTGAAGCAACATTGAAAAAAAAATCATATCAGTTAAACATTAATTGGATTTGTACTTCCTCTGATCTCCAAGATGAAATTCAAAACACTGTTTAAAGGTTCAAAGGCAGTGATGTGCTCCTGAACTCCCTGTTTTTGACCTAGCCAAAGTGTCTCTGGTGGAGCAGATGGAATAGGACGAATAAGTTATTTTTAAATAAACACTTTATTTTTAAATTTAGAAGTCTGTGTTTATTATTATTATTATTATTATTATTATTATTGTATGTGTGTAGAGGGAGGGGCACATGTCACGGCACACTTGTGCAGAGCAGAGGGCAACTGTGTTGAATCAATTTTCTCTTTCTACCATGTGGGTCTTGGGGATGGAATTCAAGATCTTTCCCTGCTGATCCTTCTTTCAGACCCTTGAATAAACATTTATATTTAAGTATTTGTTTACTTTTATTTTATTTGTATGAGTGCTTTTCCTGCATCTATGTATGTATACCATATATATGTATATATGTGCCCACAGAGGCCCCAAGAGGATGTTGAATCTTTAACTGGAGTTAAAGACAGTTGTTAGCCTCTATATGGATGCTGGGGACGGAGCACAGATCTTCTGCAACAGTAGCCAATACTCATGACTGCTGAGCCATCCAGTCCCTGTAACAAATACTTTAAACAAAGCAAAGGACCAAATAACTAAGCAAACTCAAGGAATATACAAGTACTTCTATTCTCCCTGGTCCACTTCTGAATTAAATCAAAACACTTGAATGCTATTTAAGCCACTTAAGGGATTATATGCACTATGTGGGAAGAAAGTACCATCGATCTAGTGTTCATGTTCTGGGGACTTTGGCATCTTTTGAAAATGGTTTTCTTTTAGTTGGAATTGATGTCTCTGTCACCTGTACTTCAGTCTAGTCCTGTGTTTATGAGTGTCACAGGAGGAACTAGGGGGTGACTAAAACTTCAGTGAGAATCTAACTGTATTTCCAGTTGGAACTTTGGCGGCCTTTTTAGTTTCAGCAGTCAGACCTAGCAGGCTAGACAGTGAGATTTTTTGACAAATAGGAAGACTTTCTATTTTCTGTACATTCTGCTCCTTTCTGAAACATAGAGCCTTGTCTTAAACTGTCTCCATCAGGGAATTGCTGTTTCCTGAGATATCCTTTCAAAACCTTGGATCATGTGCATTGTAACTCAGCCCTTTATTTTCACATGTAATTCTCCTACTTTAGTTAGTCTTTTCATTTATTTGGTTAGTGAGTTGTTGTTCTGGGACAGGGTTTTGCTGTGTAAGCCAGGCTGGCCTCAAACTCACAGTAATCTATTACCTCAGCCTCCCGAGAGCTGGGATTGCACACAAGTACCACTATGTCCTGATACATGGATGTTTTTTTTCCCATCCATGTGCACATGGTGAAAGATCTGCTTGTCTATCAATCTACTTACTTATCTAATAATGAAAGGCATACACCACCTAACAGTATGGAGTAGACATGTTGTCATTTCACCAGTTTTTTATTTTATGAGTGTTTGACTGAATATAGGTGCACCAAATACATGCAGTGCCTATGGAGGTCAGAAGAGGGTGTCAGGTTCCCTGGAACTGGGTTTATGGATGGTTGTTAGCTGTTATGTAGGTGCTGGGAACTGGACCCAGCTCATCTGGAAGAGCATCCAGTGCTCTTAATGACTGTGCCATCTCTCCAGTCCTTTCACAGTTTCTTATGACAGATTAAAGTGTATAGAGTTTTTATTTAGTAACTTTAAAGTAAACACCTATGCTGACTCCTTACCTTGATTATCATCTTTGTTGATATATTTGTAGATTTTGTACAGATCCTAAAAATTTCACTCTGCCTTTCTTACTGAATGCCCTGTTGTCTGAAGTTCAAGGCCATCAGATTGGTTTGGGTGTCCACTTCTGGAGAATAAAGTTCTTCACATTCTCATTTGAAGAGTCAATAAGTATTTAACTATCTGGAGAGATGGCTCAGCTGTTAAAAGCACTTGCTACTCTTCCAGAGGACTAGTGTTGGGCAGCTCACAACTTCCTGTAACTCCAACCCTAGGGGACCCAATGCTCTCTTCTGGCCTCTGTGTGTTACCACCCTCTCATGGCATTTGCATGCACACATGCGTGTACGCATACACACACAACGTAGAATTAAAATCAATCTTAAAAAGGGAAATATTCAGCAAGGAATTCCCTGTGCACTGTTCCTATGTAGTTATCTGGTATATTATAGTTTTAAGCACTGGAAAAATTTATAAAAACACATTATTGAATAGCCAATATTTCATTCAAGTTTGTATTTAGTTTTAATCACTAACATTTAAAACATCTCTCTAATATACTTCTCAATTTTTCACTTTCTCACTATTGATATGCGATTTACAAATATCAGAATAGTAGCTATTACTCAAAATAGCCATCTAAAATTGAAAAAGAGAGAAAGAAAATGTAACTATCAAAAAAATCTGCTCACTGAACTATTTTTGCCCATTCTTCAGGTTTTTCATTTTTAGATGAACCATTCATTCCCCCTATGCTTTGAGTATGTCTTCTAAGTGTGTAATATGGGAAGTGTTTATAACCGCAATAAGAAGAATATGCTGTTGAATAAGGCATTTTCTGCAGAAATATTGATAGCTCATATCTTACAAGGGCATTTCAGTGCCTGCAGGTACACTTAGATCCTTTAATAATTAAAAACTTTTTTCCATGGTGACTGAATTGTAGAGCCAGTGCTTTTCAAATTGAATGAAGTTATAGTGTTCAATCTGTATATGTCTAATAAGAAAAAAGAGAGGAAAATGTTGAAATCTACAGAATGTATAGGAGTCAAATCAATAAAAGGGACTCTCTTTATGGCTTCAGTCATCACACCTGTGTAAGAATGATGACCACTGATGACCTCACAACAAGCTCATTTTATACTTAGTTGGCTATCAGCTGAGAAACATGTGAGAAAAACTCCCATCTCCACTCCTTGTCTGTCATTCCTTCAGAAAATAGAATTGAGATGCATTTTTTATGCTGACAGAATATAAGGCGAATGTAGAAAACTCTTTCCCAAACTTCCATCATGTCATAAGCCTGGCTTGCAGGTCGATAGGCTTCCACAGTCTTGCTTGATGCACAGTAAGTACTAATTGAGTATTTGCAATATCACCCAAGTTGCTATTGCCACTGTGTGCTCAGATACACGTCAATCAGTTTCTGTCAGTGTGATTCCCAAGCTGATAGGGTTGCAGTCGGGACCAAGGACTAAATTCTGGTTTCTCACAGACAAGGTCACTCTAGTACTTACTTCAACAGTGTAGGCATTGAAGAGCAAACGAGAATTGCTTTCCAAACGAGCAATTAATTGATATTAATTTTTGGTAATAATAATTAGAATAGTAAACAGAAACATTCCTAATGTAATTGGAACTGTTCTCTCTCTCTGTCTCTCTCTGTGTGTGTGAGAATATGTGTGTGTTGTGTGTGTGTGTGTGTGTGTGTGTGTGTGTATTGGAACTAGTTTATCTCAGAGCTTACTGATGTTTCTGTCCATTAGAACAAATGAGAGATTTCTCTCATTAATTCCCTGTTATGGGGTACTAAAGTATTATATCATTTTGTGATATTTTGGCCCCAAATACATAGTCTCAGTATGATGATGAGAAAAAGATTGGGCAGACCCACTGAGTGATATAATATAATTTATATTCTTCCAAAGTATCAAGAACATGAAAGACAAGGAAAAGGAATTGTTACCAACTGGGGAAGAGAAATAGCAAGTCAATGCAGAGTGGAATCCTGGGCAGGATACTGACACAGAAAAGCTGTTAGGAGAAAATTCGGATAGTTAAGTAAGGTTATATTAGCTAATCGCACTATGTCAGCACTAATTTCTTGGTTCTCTGTGTTGTACTGTAACTCTGTAAGATTTTTTTCAGTGAGTTTGTTTTATTGAAATTTTTTAAGAGGTACTGTTTGGAATTGATCACAGGGTCTTATGCATCTCACGAATGTTGACTACTTTCTCTGCAATGAGCTACATGCCTAGCCTTCATGTAAGATGCTAATATTAGGGGGAGCTGACAAAAATATAGAGAACTTTAAGCTGTTTTTCTTATTTTTATTTAAATATAAAATTAGCTCAAAATCAGAAATTTTCTAAAAACATTTTTTTTCATAGACTGCTATTAAATCTGGACACTTCAGAGAATTAATAATTTTGAATCATTCCATGGAGACTTTTACATTGACCCTCAATAAACTTAGCCTCATCAGTGCTAATCAATTGCCATAGCATATGATGATTAGAAGTTCAAAGTCAGGAAGATGAGGATTAAAAATAATTATTTATTTTTATTTTTATGTGTATGAGTATTTTGTTAACATGTATGCAAGTGCACCTATGTCATAAAATGCCTGCAGAGGCCAGAAGGGCATCCCCCAAAACTGGAATTAGGGACAGTTGTTTACTGTCATGTGGGTGCTGGGAACTGAATCCAGGTCCTCTGTAAGAGTAGCCAGTGCTCTTAACTGCTGAGCCATATCTCCAGGCCCAGGATGGAGACTTTGCCCACAAATCCTGTCATTAAATGCTTTCCAAAGCATTTTGCTGTACTTACCAGTTCCTTTGTTGTGGATGAATGTAATGAGTAAACTAGAATAGTGATAACACAGTCTAGTTTGTGTAACTCATGAGGATTTGACAAAGCCTTTTCATAAATAGCTGGTAGTAAACATTTTAGCTTTATATACCATACTGTTTCTGTTTCCACTACTTAACTTTGGTATGACAGCACAGAAGAAGCCCCAGAAAATAAGTAGGCAAATTCAGGTGGCTGTGTGCCAATAAAACTTTATTTATAAAAAATAGGCAGTAGGCTGAACTTGTGAAATGATTGGACCAAATCAATAACAGTAAAATTTCTCAACCATAGATTCCGACTCCAGGCCAAGGATGGTCTGTAGCATGGATATTAGGCACAGAACCTCAGGGTACCCCTTGCAGTCTCATCTACCTATGATCTAATCCCTATTTATTGATTATCAAAAAATATTTTATTGGGCTGGGTGGGGTAGGCGCTCCAAGATACTCAGCCTGCTCATAACTCTTGGTTTGATCCCCAGCACAACAAAATAAAACAATAAGAAGATAAAAATACTACTAAACAACAACTAGTTTATTAATTTCCTAGCAGAATTCCAGACTCACTTTGCTTTTTCCCAAAAATATATACCTAGGAGTCTTTCTCTTTTTCATGTGTTTGTATGCATGTATGTGTCTTTGTGCACATGCACAGAGACCAAAGATCAAAGTGTGTCTTCCTCTATTGCTCACTCTCCAGCCTATTTTTTGAGACTTGATGTCTCACTGAACCGAAAGTTGATTGAACTAGGCTACCTTGCAAGCTCCTGGGATCCACCTGTCTCTGCCTCTCCAGTGCTGTGCTTGGCTTTTTATATGGTTTCTGAGGATCCCAACTCAAGTCTTCATGCCTGTGTGGCAGGCACTTTACTTATGGAGACTCCCTCATCTGACCTAGGAGTTTTTCTTAGGAGGCTTCTGTAATCTCTTATTTTAGGCATTCATACACTCTGTTTTAAAACTTTTCATTCTAGAAGTATTATGTATTGAATAGGGTGATTATACTAAAAGGTGATTTATAATCTAAATACAACTATTTACTTTGATTTGGGGAAAAAAATCTTAAATGCCCTAAAAAAAAAATCTTCACACATTTTCTTGTTTTTAACCAGGGGTCCCAGTGACTCTCCTTGGTTCCCCAGACACAGCGAACAAAGCTCCTCAGTGGCCTCTTAGTCCTGTCAGTGCTTCAGGGTGTGATTCACTGCTGATACTTGGGTTTCAGCAAAGCAGCTTGCAGAGCTCCCTGGGGATCTCCTCTCTTATCGCTGCCTTCCTGCCTTCCTCTTTCAGCAGAGATCATTGGACCCGATAGCCGGGGTGGAAGCCATGTAAGCAGCTGAAAGATTCTGTTTTCCCTCCAGCTTCTATTCCCAGGACATCCTTGGCTCCAAGCAATAAGTCAGCCCCATCCTAGTTCTCTGTCTGGCTACAAGCACAGTCCTAACCTAACACCCGTCATGAGTCACACTGGGTGTGCAAGCCCTGTGTTACTGTGGACTTTGTGACAGTTTTTGCAAATTTATTCTTCTCTCTTTACCTTGATTATTGTACTTCCTTCCCTGTGGCTCTTATGTTTATAGTTCTTATTTAAGAGCAGAACCTACATAAATTTATAAATTCAAAATTATAAAACCAATAAAATTCGAATATATGGCATAGTTTTATTGTAACAGATGGTGTTGTTTGCCAAGATATTTGCTAGACTAGTTTTATTTGTAGTATGCATGTGTGTGTGTTTTATTGACCTTACCCATTAGGTTTATATGTGTGTATACACACATATATATACACACACACACATATATATGTATGTATACTATGCTTCAGTTTACATAATATACATAAATTACAGTTGTTTTCATAATAAAATCAAAGAGAAAAATATGGTTTTTTATAATAAATGAATAAAAAACTAACAGCGATCACATTAATCAACAGTGCTACTTTACTAATAAAGTTTTTGTTGTTTTATTTATTTGTTTTTCTGTTTATTTTTGAGACAGGATCTCCATGTATGTACTTCCAACATGCCTGGAACTTTCACTCTGTAGACTAGGGCGGTCTCCATCTCACAGAGATCAGCCTGCCTCTGTTTCCCAAGAGCTGGGATTAAAGGCATGTGTTATCACATTCAGCTGCTAATATGGTTTTAAGTTACTATATATATATCTGCTTTTAATTTTTCATACAAGTTTAAGGTATTTTCCAAAGTTACATTTTCAAATTATAAGATAGGTATAACATAATTAATATACCAAAGTATAACTAAATTATGGCATAGTATATGTAAGTAGTGATAGTTTTTAAGGGTTGTTTAGATAGACTTTCTTACAGTCTCTTCCTAAGGAATGGAGACAAGAGTTCAGTTGGCATATTTTTAAAAGTGTCTTCTAAGAATTTCTTTCTAAATCATGAGAAATTTAACTGACTGCCACAAATTGCCTCTCCATAGTGGTGAATTCAGTAGCTTCTCTGGTTATGATTTTTACAAAATTACTTCTGCTCATAGATATTCAAATATATGCTGCTAGTTATAATCCCAGAGAAAATATAGGCCAAAAAAGTTTTTAAAAGGATTCCTGAGTCAAGAATGTGAATTATCTCAAACACAATAGATTTTCCTCATGACAGATCACATAGAATCTCCATAGCAACCTCACATAATTATGCATAAGGTTTCAGTGGAGTAACCAGAGGCTAGAAAAAAATGTAAACAGTAGATACAGGATAAGACAGATGTAGGGGTTGGCAGCTCATAGGAAGATAGAAGAGAATCATCTAAGTCATTCTAAGAAGTGAGAAATGTGCAAAAATGGAAGGACTGTGGGCTTGTACTGTGGAGAGTGTAGGCAGAGTCTTTGTATATCTGGAAACTGGAGACTAGGAGTCAGAATACCTGATAATACAAGGTGACTGTTAGAACCAGCATTGTTAATGGGGAGTCAGTCTTTCCATTATAAATAGTTTCTCTTCTCAGTTTATAACAGCTGTAGTGAAGTCTGCCTAGAGGACATGTTGATGTTCAAGACTGAAATAGAGAAATTATTTTATGCTTACTTTTTGAATTTACAAAACTTGCTGGGACTCCTAAATTAAAAAACAATAAAAGTACTTTCATATATTCAAATAATATCAACTGCAGTTATTAAACAACTGAGATGCTTCAACCCAAATAGCTTACAATTTAATTAACTTTGTGTGCGCTCACATTCTCAGGAATACACATGTTACAACATGTGTGTAGGGGTCCACCGACAACTTTCAAGAGTCAGTTTCCCTCTTCCAGCCTACTGGGACAGCGCCTCCCTTATTTCCCCTGTTCAGTGTTCTCAAGGTTACCTGGCCTATGAGCTTCCAGCTGAGTCTCCTGCCTCTGCCTCCTATCTCACCTTAGGAGTACTAGTATTATAGATCCATACCGCTTCATCCAGCTTTCTCACATGGGTCCTGGGGATCAAACTCAAAATATCAGACTTGTGCTGCAGGCACCTTTACCCACTGAGCCATCTCACTGGCCCCTTAACTGCTTTTTGTAAATATTTGCACAAAGCTAACTCATGCTTGAATGTTTTCCCAGCTGAATTTCCAACTTATTGTCATGTTCTACTGGATCAATGTCAGGAATATGTTTTTTGTTAACTGCTGTTGTAGATCGAATTTGGAATGGCTCTCAGAGGCTCATATGCTGAAAGGTTGGTCCCCAGCTGATGGTACCAGTTGAAGGGGGTAGAATTTTTAGGAAGTGGAGCCTGGTGAGAGGAATTTAGGTGATTGGAAGTGTGCCCTTAAATGTCATAGCAGAACCTTCATCCCTTTATCCTTTTTACTTTGGTCATTAGAAACTGAGCAGTTTTCCATGTCATATGCTTCTGCCAAGAGGATTGCCTCAGCACAGTCCTGAAAGCAACTGGGCTTTCAACCCAGATAGCTTTTACAATTTAATTAACTTTGTCTGTGTGCTCACATTTGCCACAATTGTGGCTAGGTGACCCAGACTGGTGTTTCTAAAACTATAAGCTAAAGTGCACCTCTCCACCTCTAAAGTGATTTTTTTTCTCAGGTATTTTGCCACAGTACCAGTAGGCTGATAAATGCTGCTCTAGTTTAATTTCTGGTACTGTGAAAAATAACTCAACAAAAAAGCGATATAGGAAAGAAAATGTGTGTTTGGCTTGCAATTCTCAGTAATATTCCCTTTTCGTGGGGAAGTCAAGATAGGAAATTTAAAGCATCACCTCCACAGTTAAGAGAAAGAGAATCAATGCACAGACCCTTGTCTGTTTGTTTGTTGGCTACCTGCTAGCTTTCTTCATTCTTGCACAGTTCAGGCCCAGCCCATAAAATGATGAAGCCCATATTCAGGGTGGATCTTCCACCTCAATTAATAATTAAGACTGTCTCACAGAAACATATGCATAGGCCAACCTGATCTAGAAATTCTTCAATTGAGACTCTCTTTTCAGGCGATTCTAGTTTGTGGTAAGTTGAACTTTAAAACTGTCACAAATGCCCAGACATTTACAAAAGGTGTTACTGGCCTCTAATTTGGGAGGGTACTAGTAACTTTGCTTGGCAATTCATTTAAGAAAGAGGAATAATAATTATTGGAAATTTCCAGGCCACAATAAAACATTGAGAGGCTAGGTGGTGTTGATGGGGAAAACATGGTAATGTTACATACTCAGTGTACTTTAGTATTTATCAGTTCCACTGATTTTAAAATGGATATTGCAACCATAAAGATGCTAAGAGTCAATGTAATGAGAGTACTTGGAACCCAGAGGAAGAAACAGACATGTGGTTGGTCATCTTATAAGTAATATACCAAATATGGAAATGGACTTGTCTTATATTGGATCATAATAGATGGACAATTTTTTTTTGAGACAGGGTCTCATGTAGCCCAAGCTGACCTTCAGCCTCCCTATGTAGGTGAGGATGACCTTGAACTCCTAAACTTCCTGCCCCTAATTCCCAAGTTCAAGAATTATAGGTGTGTGCTACCCTGCCCATTTTATGCAGCGTTAGAGATGAGACCTAAGATTTCATGCAGGCTGGGCAAGCACCCTACCAACTGAGCCATATCCCCAACCCACAGCAGGACATTAAGCCAAGCATCAAGGGAAATGTTTATCAAGCTTTTCCTATTTCCAACCTAGTTCTGCCTGAGAAATTTTTATGCAAACCTAGATAGTTGGGTATATAAAATCTAACATTTGCTAATAATAAATCATAAAGAAATTTACTATAAAACAATTTTAGGTATACATACAATTTTACCATTTGCTAAAGGTGAAAGTAAAATTTTATACTAATGAGACAGGTGTGTTTATTGTACATAAATAATTAAATATTAGCTGGATATTTGATACTATAGTACCTAGAACAGTTTCAATGGTTTTCAGAGTTGCTCTGTATTTTGTTTGTAAAATAATCAATGTAATGTGCTTCTTTGCATAAATAGCATAACATGGCATTTCAGAAATTGTTAACAATTCTGTCCTAATCCCAATCCAAAATCGATTGAGTAGTTTTTAATATAATTCAGGTCAGCAATTCAAACAGCATTTTTAAAAATCAAACCTTGTGGCATAATATGATCCGAACATATACTAATTTGATACTTTAATGCTGAAGAGTGACAGTAGGAAAATATTGAAAATGTCTTTGTTTTCTGTAGCTGATCCACAATGTTTCAATAAGAGCAAGACACTTTGTATGTGTAGGAGAAACAATGTGATTCACAACATAAAGTAGACTTGAATCTGGGCTGGGGTATTTCAGGCAGCCTTTCTTGGCATGTGTGATGTAACCACACACACAGGGCAAAATGAGCATGTTGTGTGCTCAGAATCAAGGCTGCAGTGATGTCATGTGACACAGCATGGGCAAGCCCTGCCAGAAACATCAGGGATTCATTGGTTGTTTGATTTTCAATTAATTTGTGGGTTTTGTGGGTCCAGAAACCTTTTACTGCTGCTATTTTTTTTTTTTTTTGCCCTCTACATTCAGTTACAGGGCCCCATATGAGGTCTGACTCAAGTTTAAGAATCTAGGTTCTAAAGGAGGCTAAAAGCATTTTTATTTGTGTGTGCATTTGTGTATGTGCAGCAGCATGTGTGTGTGCATGTATGCAAAACAGAGGTCACTGTCAGGTGTGTCTTTCAGTAGCTCTTCACCTGATTTTTGAGCTCAGTCAACCTGGAGCTCAGGGATTTGGCTAACTTGCTAACTAATGAACTCCTGGTACCCACATAGCATTGGTGTTTGGCAGGTTCATGCCATTGTGCTTATCTTTTTACATAGGTGCTGGGAACACAAAAAGTCCTTATGCTTGCCCAGCAGGTACTTTACGAACTGAGCTATCTCCCTCTCCCCTAAAAGCCAAATTTGAAACCCAAACTTTTCCAGTAACCTTTGTCCTAAATAATGGGGATGATTTTAGATCTTTGAACTTATCTATGTTGCCTCTAACCATGAAAGTCTTAACTTAATTCATTATACTGAGGGTGATTTTTACTTGCGTTCTGTTATAACATTAAATCATTGTTTGGATTTTATTTTGTATTGTAGAAACTATTCTTGTTTTTAGAACTTATTTAAAGCATTTCTTTGCTTTCAAGCAGAAAATAGGAATTCATTCCTGAAAGTTATTTTATTAAATTTACTTATTTTATGTGTGTGTGTGCCTATATATGTGGGTATATGTGCTAAAGTGCATGCTTGTAGGTCAGAGGACAACCTGTGGGAGGTGGTTCTTACCTTCTGCCATGTGGATCATGGTCCTAGGGATGGCATTCAGGTTTTCAGCTCTCTCTCTCTCTCTGTATATATGTATGTATGCATGTATTATTGATATAAAAGCACAACTTTCACCTCAAAGGAAGTAACGGCTGGAGGCAAATATGAGTGACCATGACCCAGGATCACAAATTCAGTTTCCCCCAATTCCATGATCTAACTTGCCAACAGTTTCATGAAGTTCTTAGTAACAGAGCAAAGAAAGCCATCAATCAAGACACGTTTCAAACACATTGGTGGCAACATCAGAGAGGAGTGCTATAGCAAAGCAAGGAGAAGTCTGCCGTAGGCTGTAGCTGCTGTCTGACAGCATCCTAAGCCCCTGGGTTGGTGGAAGCTAGGGTTTGGTTAAAGGTTTTTAACCAAGACAAAAAGGTTTATGTCTGTTAGCCATAAGATGTTGGATCAGAGATGGGCAAGGAATAGCTATTTAGGGGACTAAAGATAGCCCAAGATAAATTATAACTAGGCTCTGAACCTTCAGCATTCCAAACCCTCCACAGTGACTAAAGTTCCAGTCAGTTGTTCAACTTTCAGATGGTTCAGTTTGAAGATGCAGGTGTTTTCTGGGGATTTTCTTTCATAGTACTAAAAAGAATAAATATTAGTTGACCATATCTTTGGATGAATAAACAGGACCATTGGATCAAGCCAGTGCCTTTTCATTTATTATTCATTAGCTTATCTCATCGACTAAGCATTTTTGAGAGTCTACTGGGGAGGACTCTTCTGATCCAGACTGAAGCAGATATGTGAAACCAGTCCAGCAGAGAGAATAGATATTAGTTCAATGAATGTTTTTGCATTAACCAGTTGGTGCAAATATATCTCCTCATTCCATTTAACCAGTTCTTTCTCTTCACATTATTCAAGAATCTTAGCTCTTCAGCCTTTCCCAGGTGCCCAGCAGGTGTCCTTGAATTCCATGGCAGGGTATGCTGAAATTGAATGTGTCTCTCTGAATTCCTCACAACACAGTTTAAAGGCCTCGTCAATAGAACACAAGTAAGGGGTTATTATATGCTACGTAGAAATCCTAATTTAAAATGATAATATCCAGACTCTAAGTTCTATCATGAAACAATATATTTCTCAAGAAATATAAATGTTTAGCTTTGATTTTTGAATGAGTAGTTTTCTGCATTTGTTGGCGGCAAGGCTTCCTCAAAGAGCCAATTTCGGGATAAGGAGATGACTCAGTTGGCAAAGTGCTTGCTGTGCAAACATGAGGACCCAAGTTTGAATCCCCAGAACCTATATAAAATGTCAGTCATGAGTTCACATGCCTATATTGCCAACTTTAGGGTGAATGGGACTGGGAGAATCTTAGACGCTTGCTTGCCAGCCAATCTAACTGAATAGGTGAACTCCAGGTTCAAGGAGACTCCCTGTTTCAAAAAATAAAATGGGGAACTGAGGAGATGGCCCAGCATGTAAAGTTCTAGCTAAAAAAGTTACCTGAGTTTGAGCTCTAGAACCCATGTAAAAGTAGAAGGAGAAAACTGACTCCACACAAGTGTCCTCTGACTTCCACATGCATGCCATGGCACTCATGTACACACAAATATACATACACACAGAATAATAATGATAATGATAATAATAAATGACTTAAAATATCCAACATCCATCTCTTGCTCCTATAGATACATGCACACACAGAATACACACACATACGAATACTCTCTCTTATATATGTACACATAATGAAATCTCCCATGGTGTAACAGTGTCTTGGTTTGGTGACACAGCTCTCAGAAGACTTCATCTACATCTTGTTCTTCAGTTCCTCCTCACCTGTTAAGTCTTCAGTTTTCCCTATCACATCATTGACCTCTCCTACATCTCTCTAGTATCCTGGAAAACAACACTGCAGGGAAAGTACTAAAAATGAAGATTCACTACTTTACCTTGTCCCTGCTCTGCATAGTCAGTGTTTACCTTATATTGTCACTGGACACACAACCACCAAATTTGCTCTAGTTTCGAATAGTTGGACAGGACTATCAGAGGTCCTTAATAAAAATATAAGGTGTAGGTCTGACATGGAATGTCAGATATTTGAGATATAAGAATAGTGTTCTGATAAATGACATAAGGAAAGCCATGGTTTTTAAAGTGCTACATTTAAAGATCTAATTCAAAGGTAGGTTAAAAATAAGACAAAAATATAAATATGTAAAGTGATATATATCACATGTGCAGGGAGTGGAGGTTCTTTGTGCTGCTAAGTAGTATTTGTGAAAGCATTGTAGGGAAGCTCAACTCAGGTCTTATTGGCAATAGAGCAACTGAGAAGAAGCTGAGTTTCCCAAGTATGTGGTTTATGGGGAAAGGTTAGAGACAAGTGAAAATCCAGAAGAAATACACAGTTTAAATAAAAGAGGACTGGGAGATGCCTCAGTTCCTAGAGTGCTTTCCATATAAGCAAGAGGACCTGAGATCAATCCCCAGAACCTGTGTCAAATAAGCCAGGTGTAGCAGCATGCGTTGTAATTACAGCAATGGGAAGGTGGCTCCCTAGGCCTCACTGGTCAGCTAGTGAGCTGGGAATTTCCAGGGAATAAGGGGCTCTGTAGGAAAGAAAAGGTAGAGATACGTTAAAAAGTATAACCAAAGTTGTCTTCTGGCCTCCATAAGTGTGCACGCATGCACACACACACACACACACACACACACACACTTTTAGCAATAGAAAATTACAATAGTAAGTATAAAATCTGTTAATTCCAAATAAAATTCAAAATGTTTGCCCAAACTGTCTGGGCTGTGAGCAAAGACACTGTTTCCAGCTGTATCTGTCTGGACGTTTTGAAAACAGAAATTCCAGGAAGAGTTCCCTTGCTGGATATAATATGAACATTTTATATCGTGCGAAGCTCTGTCTGCTGTACGAATCATAATAAGATGATTTGTCAGTAGATATATGTAGAACTTTTCATTCAAATCTCAGTGCATTTTATTTGCATATAAAGTGGCACATTTATACTCAACAGTAAGTAGCCCTGAAGGAGTGATATTTAATAGGGGAATGCAATTATCCTAGCCAGACCATAACATTTTCTTTAGGGCAACGGCTACAGTTTAAGATAGCCTCGTAATTGCTCATGCAAAGCACCCGGCTTTTCCCTAAACCAAGTCAGAGAAAACTTCAGTCACAAAAAGATTGTGATCGCATTTGAATAAAGTATGTTTTCACTTACCCCTAGTTTAGGAATTAGAAGCATGAAGGTCAGTGAGCTGTTAAATTTTTATTTTTGACTCAGTGTGAAGGCTTCAAACAATTATTTTAAGTATAGATGTTAAGAAGTGTAAATATTGTATCCCATGCCTCATTAACCAGCCAGTATTATTTTACTTTTCAGCTGAGATGATAACATTGTATAGAAGATAGTATGTATTTAGTTAATAAATGTGCTCATTAAGACACATTGTTATTGCCTGCCTTATGTACTGTGGTGCTTGTATCAGTTACTTTTTTCATTGCTGTGACAAAAATACCTGACAGAAGTGTCTTGAGGGAGAAAGGGTTTATTTTGGCTCAGGGTTGAACGTTAAAATCCACCATGGCAGGGAAGTCATGGCAGCAGGTCCATGAGATACTGGTCACCTGGCACTCACAGTCAGGGGGCAGAGAGAGATGGATGCTGGTTCTCAGCTTGCTTTGTCCTTTGTACTCAGTCCAGGACGCCCCCAGCCAATGGGATGATGCCACCTACATTTGGGGTGGCACGTATATAATCTATTTTGACTTCTTCAACCTTCCCCTCCCCCCATGAGTTTCATTATGGTTAATTTCAGGAACTAGTGACTACACTACTGAAGAAAATCTCTTTCCCTCTCCAGGCCACAAGTAACTATCTATATAGTTACTTGGTAGGGAAGGGTGACAAGACCCCCTTCGCCTAGCAGTGGAGGTTTTAAAATCAGTAAGTAAGCTGCTGAGTACCAATCTTCAGAGGAGATGCTGCAGGTGGGCCTAACTTCATTTTTTCCTGGTTTGTCTTATCTTGTGAGGAATTGCTCAGCTAAGCTTCTATCCATGCAGTGAATAACTACGAAATAATTGCCTGTGTGTAACAACTTCCATGCTTGCTCTGGAGGTATGATGTTGTGTCCTCTACTTTCTAGCTTGTGGATAAAATTGTAAAACTGTAAGTAGGAAAGCCAGTTCAGAGGAACACCCCGGGATGTGTGAGAGTGTTTAATAGAAAGATGGGACCTGGAGATCTGAAGGGAGGAGGGATAATTTCACCCAAAGTGGGAGCTAGTCAAATGAAAGATATGGAATATTCCAGGCACAGAAACTAATATGGGGAAAGGCCCTGTGGGGCAGAAGAGATAGTGTGAACCCCACCTCCTATCATGCTCTGAAAGAAGGTCTGCATCATGGGTGTTCAGAAGAAAGAAGCAAAACTGTGGTCTATGTAGGCAAGGCTAGACCATGTAGAGCATATGATGAAATGACCATATAGTGCTCATCACCCAAAGCGCCATACTTTGGAGACCAATGCTCTTGAATGGGATAGAGTTTTGGTATAGCCAGTGAGAGCCAAGACTGTCCTAGTTGAGACAGAAGGATGAATACAGCGTAGTGTTTGTAGACGGAGTTAAAGGTTTGGGTCCTTATTACAAGAGTGGCAGGATCTAGGGAGTTGGCTCAGTTATCAAAGCACTTGATGTACAAGCAGGAGGACGTTAGTTTAATCCTCAGAACCCATGTAAAAAGCGAGGTGTGCTGGTGTGTGCTTGTAATCCTGGTGATAGTGAGATGGGAGGTGGAGACAGGTGGATGTCTGGAGCTCACAGGCTGCCTAGCCTAGCCTACTTGGAGAAGTTCCAGTCAGATGAGAGACCCTGTCTCACACAAACAGTTGAATGAATATAAGAAGGATGCTTGAAGTTGTTCTCTGGCCCCACACATGCACATCTACACACACACACACACACACACACACACACACACACACACATACACACATACACACACACACACACACACAGCGAAGAGAAGCAGAAGCCATAATAGGCTTTAGCAAAGTGAGGGCGTTTGCATTATCAGCTTTGTATTTGTAAAGAATTTCTCTGAGGTTATATCACAGGAATATCCCAGCATCCATTTCCTCTGCATTATGTCTAGGGTGATGTAAAATGTTATCACTGGGAAAGTAGGTGAAGGGTACAGGGAACACTCTGTTCTGATTTCTTTGGAAACTTCTATGAATCTGAAATTAGTTCATAATGCAAAAAGGAGGAAGGATGCTGAGAGCACACAGGAGACAGCCAGATCAGAATCAGTGTGGGCAGGACACTGCTGCTTCAGTGTGCAAGTCTAAAACACGATAGGGGAGCTGGTAGCAGAGACATTTAAGTTACAAAGCCAACAGTTCCTCCTCCGAATGTATCATTTCTATATGTTTTATGAGCCTCCTCCCCTAAAAGGATCCCTAGAACACACCAATAACTGGAAGCCTGGTTTCACAGTGGGAGAACCAGTTTCCATCGTTTGTGAGTGAAGAAAAACAAGCATGAGGAGGAGTATGTGGAGGGGCATTGGGAGGGGAGGTGGCTCAGTGATTAAGAGCATACTGTTCTTGCAGAGGACTGGAGTTTGGTTCCCAGTACTCCTATTGAATGGCTCACCACTAGCTCCAGGGGATCCAAAGCCCTATTCTGGCCTCTACAGGCAGGTGGGATGTACACAAACTTCCATACCCCAAGTTAATGAAAAAGAAAAAAAAAAAAAAAAGAAATGCTAACAGCATGTGCAGCCAGAGCAGGGCCCTGCAGGGCTAGGGAAGAGGTTTCCAAAAGTTGTTCTCATTAAGAAGCTCAGCTGCTGACTTTCCTTCCATATCTGTGGCCCTTCAGGGAGAGCGTGCTGGAGGAATCCCAGAAAGAGGACAGGCTTGAAGAGGGCAGGTTCGGTCCTTTCCTCCAAATGTGAAGGGACTGAGGAAGCTTGGAGCAGTGAGGCTCGGCTGAAGGTGTCTTGCTGCTGTCCAGGAGGAAGGCTGGAGGCCTGGGGTTGTCCTTTCCCACACGCCATTTTTCTCTGGATTCAAACTCTCTTTTCCTGGGGCAGCCAGAGCGGTGGCTGCTGAACTCCCATTCACTCCTTTTCCTCCTCCTCGGGCTCACTTCTTTCTCGGGAAACCGAAGATATTTTCTCCAAGCAAAACATGCAGAATGGGGGGTTATGGAGTTGTGCGTGAGTGTACGCAGAACACTGCAGCATCCTGCTTCTTGTGGAGGGATAGCAGAAAGAGTTGGTATGAGATTTTCAGATTGCTAAGGACAAGTGCTCAAAGTGAGCAGAGTCTCAATTATTTTATGTATTTATTTTTAATTTATGTGTATGAGTATTTTGCCTGTCTGTGTGTAAGAACACCTGTGCATGCCATGCCTGTGGAGGCCACAACAGGCCATAGGATCCCCTGAACTGGAGTTAGGGATAATTGTTAGCCACCGTTTTGGTGCTGGGAACCAAACCTGGGCCCTCTGCAAGAGCAGTCAGTGCTCTTAACCTGTCTTTCCAGCTCCCAAATAAGTGGATTTTAAAAACATACCTGAGAGCTGAAGAGCTGGCTCAGTGGTTAACTGCACTTACATGTGTACTTACACACATACACATAATTTTAAAATTAATTAATTAAAAATATTCTTAACAACTGTTTTGGGAAGATCCCATTTTTATGTTATTCAACAAAAGAGAGAACTTTAGCCCTGTAAGACCTCTAGGGAGAGAGATTTTTCTATTTGCTTATTTTTAATTATTTTCTTGCATATTTGGTCATTTTCTGAGCTTAGTCCTTCTTTATTACTATTGTTCTTTATCATTTCTGATAAATCCTTCCCCATCAGGCAGCAGGTCACAGTATTGATAAGATAAATCACCATTACAGGATATTAAACTGTCCTTCAATTATTAACGACCAGCACAAAAAGAATATTTCTTTCATTGTATTTTATAAAACGGATACAGCAAGACTCAGGGCGGAGGTTCCTTTCACTTTGAGCCATTCCTAACACTAAATTTATGGAGTCTGGAGAGATGGTTCAGAAGCTAAGAGCGCTTACTAGTTTTGCAGCAGACCCAAGTTCAGTTCCCAGCAACCAAGTCAGGTGGCCTTCCATTGCCTATAACTTCTGTTCCTATTCTGTCCTCCATAGGCACCTATACTCATAGGTACACACACAAACACACTTAAAAATAGAACAAAACACCACAAAACATAATTTCTGGGTCTGAGGAGTTGGCTCAGTCAGTAAAGTGCTTGCAACAAAAGCCTGAGGACCTGAGCTTGGTCTCCAGAATCCATGTAAAAACTGCTGGCTGGGCGCACATATGTAATCCCAGTGCTGGGCGTATGGAGACAGAAGGATCTCTGGGTTTGCTGGCCAGATGGTCTATCAGAATTGCTGAGCTCTGGGTTCAGTGAGAGATCCTGACTCAGTTGGGTGGCGAGTGACTGAGGAAGGTGTTGGATGTTGACCCTCGCCAATAGCATGCATGTGCATACCCTCTCATTCGTTTCCCTCCCTGCAAAATGAAATGCGGGTGTTATGTTTCTGTCAAACCAGATAGATGGTAAAACATATGGATAGACATTTACACTATTAAAATGATTTTGAAGCAGTTCCTTCCAAATAAAACTCCATACACAAATTCATAGAACAATTCCCTGCTTACTCAATGATTATATTCTGGAAGTCACTGGATTGAAATTTGAATGAATTTTTACTTCATTATTGATTTGTAAGAATTTATTTTGAAGTCAAGGTCTCCCTGTGGACCCAGGGCTAGCCTGGAACTTGCAATCTTCCTGCCTTAGCTTCCTGAGTGCTGAGGTTGCAGGTTTGTACTACCATACAAAGCTTATTATTGAATATTAGAAATTATTTAACCATGTAATTGTGTGTGTGTGTGTGTGTGTGTGTGTGTGTGTGTACACCACAAGTGTTGATGCCTGCAGAGGCCAGAAAAGGGAGTTGGATTCCTTGGGGTTGAGTTATAGGCAGTTGTGAGCTTCCTGGCTTGAGGGTTAGAATCCAAATTCTGGTCCCCTGGAAGATCAGCAAGCAATCTTAACTGCTGGGCCATCTGTCTAGTCCCATCTCTTAAATGTTTGCTTCAGTAATAGAGACAGAGAAAGAGGGGAGAGAGAGGGGGGGGGTGGGGAGGGAGAGAGAGAGAGGAAGGGGGAGGGACAAGGAACACATTCTGCTCCCAAGCTTTGTGGATTTGAGTGACAGAAGGAAGCCTGAGCAGCAGACACAGACAAGTGTCTGTGCCATGACTGCACATCATCCTTAAGAAGGTGGGAATCAGGAGCATGGATGATTGTCCCTGATTCATGTCATTCTTCTCTCTCTAAGGTTTCCTCTCTTAGAACAGTGTTCTGTGTCTCCTGCCTGATCACATAAGGGGGCTGCCCCACAGCTAAGTGCTTCTCTCTTCTGTTAAGCAGCTATTCCAAACCCAACTAGAGTCTCTGTAGCCATTTCAGATTCCAAAAAGGAATCTGTCCTCCCCTGGTTCACTTGATTGGCCAGGGGGAGGTACAACTGCCTTGGGCTTCATCTCAAGTTGAGAGAAATGTCTTCTGAAAGAAACCCAGGTGAGCCTGATGCAGATATCCTGAGAGGATCCCAAAGCTACAGGAGGAGCACTAGGAAGGAGGACTTAGGCAGACGCCGCGCTGTCTAAGACGGTCAGAATTTCCTCTCGATGCCACTAGTGGACATGTCTGTTCGTAGATGCTTCACTCCTCATTTTCAGTGAAGCATGAAGTCACAGTGGAAAAATGAGAAAAACAATAGAATGTTCACATTGATATTGTCTATATGGTCATCTATTTGAGAATATTCCTTCTAGCCCCTTATATGTGGGTTTGTGAAGTTATTTTTTTATGTGGATTTCACAAATCAAGGAATAAAATTGTTTTTGCTCTTATATATGATAATCAACTTTTGGTTCAGAAAATAAGACATTTCAGGACAAAGCCTATAGCAGTGATTAAGTCTCTAACGAGGATGTACACTTTTTGACAGTGTAACTTGATGCTATTATCCATGAATGCACTGGGCTTCACTCATGGCTAATAGAGACTCAGGTGGCCCACACACTATGAGTTAGACATGCTAAAATAACTGGTGAACCTGAGAAGGCACAATGCAATTTTTAAAAGCCTTATTATTTTTTAATATGTATGTGTTATGCCTGCATAAGTTTACGTGTACCATGTGCATGCAGGAGCCCACAGAGGCTAGGAGAGGACATTGGATCCTCTAGAACTGGAGTTTCAGGAGGTTATGAGCCATTATGTAGGTGCTAAGACCCCAGCCTGGGTCCTATGCAAGAGCAAGCAGGGCTTTTAAGCTCTGAGCCATCTCTGCACACCCCACACTATAGGTTTTAGAGTTTACACAAACTCATTCAGTCTTACATTTGTTAAAAAGATTGCAGTCCTCTATGAACAAGCTACAAGTGAATATTTTATTGATTATTTAATTTAGTGATGTGTGTGTGTGTATGTGTGTGTATGTGTGTGTGTGCATGCATGTACTCTTAATCTTAATTTAGGATTCTTCTTCAATCTCTTTCTCCACTATTTTTTGAGACAGAGTCTCGGGCTGAACCTGGAGCTCACCAATTTGGCTGACCGAGGAGCTCCAGATGTTTTTCTCTCCATTTCCAGTGCTAGTGTGACATGTGACAGACAATGCGGCTGTGCTCCACTCTTCATGTGGTTGCCAGTGATCCAGACTCCCGCCCTCATGCTTGTATATCAAGCACTCTAGACAGCATCGTCTCTCCAGCCTACAATAGATTATTATAAGCCTGGTCTGTGACTTGGCACTATACACAGGGCTAGTCTCACTCTCCGGGAATATGTCTCCCCATCACATTGCTGAAAGTACTGTGCTTCTGGACACTCAGTCACAAAGCCTCATCCCAGCCTGGAGACTGTTGCCCCTGCTAAGTTAGCCAGCCACCTTACTATTACATGCTCCACAAGGGGCAGTAGTCCTGGAGGCTGACAGATGGCTAATTAGAATATTTCAGATTATCACCCTACAGCTATTCTCCAAGAGGCTGTGAGACTAATTACATCTTTCCTAACATCTTTTGTCTTTGTTGAAGCCAGAAATTTAAGCATCACAGGAAATATATTAACACCCAGGCCTCTTAACAGTAGCACATCTCAGCAAATCTTTACATGATCCATTTCTCTTCCCATCTGATCCTCTGAGAATCCTCTTGAACTCAGGCTTTCTCCATCACACTTGCCCAAACTTCCCTCAATAGAAACTCCACTCTGAGGTCATCGGATCCTCTGCAGCTTTATAAATGAAAAGTCCTCTCAACTTGTATTCCCGGAGGCTTATGCCTTTGATTTGGGGCACATCATTTGTACCTCCCCCTGCTCTGTTTCACTCACTTTACCCCATAGATAAAGAGATGAACATGGCCAGAGGCGAAGCTGTAAAGGTGATGGGAAGCTCTCATCCTTATTGTACATTGTGTAAAGAGTCCCACCAGAAATTTCTATTGACTGTATATGAGTCTTTGGGGCTCATGATGTGGAAGGAATGGGGACAGGGACTTGAGATGGGTGGTCACATTGTAGTCAGGAAGCAGAGGGAGATGCTGGCGCTCAGCTGGCTTCCTGTTTTCATGCAGTCCAGAATCCCAGCTCATGGTTGGTGCCACCCACACTTAATGTATAGACCCAATTTCCCACTTCAGTTAAGCCAACCTAGCATCTCCCTCACAGACATGTCAAGAGCTTTGTCTCAGTAGCTTCTAGAAGGTCGACATTATAGATCTCATATACATAGGCTAGTCCTTGCATTTCTCAACACCACACTTCTAGTACTCAGCTCTAGGCCACTCACGTTTCTTGCATTGAATTCTGCAAAGCCCTCATTGGTCATTATCTTGTCTCTTCTGCATGGAACAGGTTTGCTATAGCAACAGTGTTTTCTTCTATGCAGCCTCATTCTTTAAAAATATGAATCACACCATTTCTCTGACGTTCTCACAACTTTTCATTGCTTCACCGTATCATGCTTTAAAAAATACAATTTCCAAGCCAGGGAGATAGCTCAGTTGGTTAAACAGTTCTGTTCGAAGTTCAGGGACCTGAATTCAGATCCCTGGAACCTATGTTAAATGCTGGGCATGTCTGCATGTGTCAGTAATCCCAGGGATAGGAGACAAGCCAGGCAGATCCCTTGAAGCTTGTGGGCTGGCTAGCCTTGCCTACTTGGGGAAGTTCCAGGCCAATGAGAGACCTTATTTCAAACAAAAGTGGGAGGTGCCTGAAGAACTGCCCCTGAGGTTGTCCCCTGAACTTCACATATGTCATGCACGAGTGTACCCATACCAATACGTACACCCACACGAACCCCCAAACACATAAACATATTCTCCTTGTGCCAACAGGTGTAGCCTCTTCCTGTCTCCCCCTCTCATAAGACTCTTCTGTCCCTCACAGCTCCCAAGCTCTCCTGCTGCTGGGACACTGTGCTCATGCTTTCCCATCCTCCCCTCATTTCTGCCTCCTGTTTTTGTTTGCCTTTTATGTTGATTACCGCCTACCTGTGTTAGTACTGGGAGGTAGTACTCTACTCACTCTGTATTAGATGGAGGAATGGATGTCAGATGTTGAGTTTGATCTTAATTTTCAGATACAAAATCTTCAGAGAGTGGGACTTCTGATTTCATGTCTTCTTGCATTTTCCTCGTCCTGTAAGTATCCCATAATACTTTTATGCTTAAGCAAAGCTTCTTTCTCTTTTAAGAAATGTTTGCACACCGTATTTGCTTTTCTGGAATAACACATTGGTCATTTTCTCATGACAGACCTTTTCCTGTTTTGTATAAATGTCCACGTTCAACATCAAAATGTTTGGTGTTGCAGATATGAGGTCTGGAAAGCCAGGTCAATATATGTAATGAAGAGAGAATTGGTATGACATCTAAACATATGATGTGTTCAGTCATATGACATGACAAGTTTAAGGCCTTGTCCTTCATAAACACTGTCTATCTTGACACAATGTGCTAATCATGAGGAATGCCATCAGTGTCCTAGCATGTCCATCAGTCACAACAGCTGTATGGCCTTGGAGGGTGTGTCTGCTTTTCCTAAGCCTCTACTTTTAGTGCACCTCAGGAAATATGATGGGGGACTCTAGGCCAGGTGAGCCTGTATTCCTCTACAGTCATATCTTCTTGTTTAGCTCTGAGGCTCTTCCTCTGCTTGTCTCCCCCACTGAGCTGACATGAAAGGTTGGTGCACTGCACTGTAGAATCCACTCTAGAGACCTACTCCTAGCCTATTAAGTGTGGACACCAATTAGACATACGACTGTGACATCTATCAGAAAGTCTTCTATGTCTTCAGATGTCTCAGCCACCTAAACAAAGACACCGTGAACTCTGGATGCTTTAATCTCCAAGCTATTCAAGAATCCTTTTTTTTTCTGAAAGAGCTGTGTTGATTCAGGTAGGCTATTGTTCAGTGATCTTATTTGGAATATGGCTTTATTACCTTGTCTTGGGAGGATGTAAACAATTGTCTGTGTGTATGTGTAGGCCAGGAATTGACGTCAGCCTTATTTCCTGAGGCAGGGTCTCTTGCTGAACTCAGAGCTTGCTGATTCAGTTAACCCATCTATACAGCTTCTTCTGAGCATTCTCTGTCTTGGGGTGACATATCCACTCGGCTTTTTCGTAGGGTCTGAGGATCTGAACTCTGGTCTTCATCCTTGGCATAAAGTGCTTTATCAGCTGAGCCATCTCCCCATCCTGTAAAAGGCTCTGGTATGGGTCATGCAATATCTCTTTTGGTTTTTCAGACAGATTATAAAAATCTTTGAGGTCAGGTATCATATTTTACTTGCTCTTCTTCCCATTCTGTTTGAAGGCTGTCAAATACAATTTTAAGAAGTCAATAACTGAATGTTGGCATTGACAGAGGATTCAACTTAATGCATAATAAAATCTTACTAAATGTTTGTAGACTGGAAAGCAAAAGAAAACAAGAAGGCTCAGGATCCTAAGGGTTAGAATGCCATGGAATTCATATGGAAAAGCTTAGTTTGGGCATGACTTTTGAGGGGAAATGAAGTCTTTGAAAACTCTTTAAGATGAGTTGAGGAGGAGCTCATTTTCATTCCTAAAGTGCCTTTACCCACTTAATCATCTCACCATTTCCTAAAACCATTTATTTGAAACCAAAGACCACATTGGGCTTTGTAGAAATGTAGCTCGTACACCATGATACTCTTTTAAATTACCTTCTGTAAGTTTTGGTTCTGGCTATGAAAAGAAAATGGGATTAGTATTTTAAAGAACTGTTTTCCCAAAGTTAATATGCACAACACTTTATCAGGTGCTAATTACAAACTGAAGGATCACCTTGTCAAAAGACAGTCTATCTCTTTCACTCTGCTGGAGCTTTTTCTAATCATTTTCCCCTGTGGTACCAATGATAAGGCCATCTGTCTTGGTAGAAATAAATTAATGGCTGCCATTGAGTATACTAGGATGCTTGGTTAAAGTATGGCTATTCCATCTCCTTTCCTGGCAGACCAGTCCTCTGGTTCATTTGCCTCCCCTTCACAGCAGAAAGATTCTCATATGTCAAAAGTCACGGGGTTCTTTTCCCCTTATTCTACAGTCCAAGCACAAAGACCAAAGCAACCCATTGTTCATATACTTCATTAGAAATAGCTTGAAGCCTGGATCTTCAGTCCAGGGGACCTGTTTCATAGATTTTTTTGTTTGTACCCAGTGACGTGAGCCTTGTGTTCTTTTGATAGATTAAAAAGGGAAAGTTCCATAAACTTCTCATTATTTCTAGAAGGTTCTTTCTTCTGGCAGATTCATTTTTTAAAATGAATATAACTTTGACTTTGTGTTGCTGAAGGGTCATGAGGGAAGAGAGAGAAATACAGATGATGTGTAATTGAATTCATAACAGTTTAGATTATATTGGTTCTGTTGAAATTATTCTGATTCCTCCATAATATTATAAGGAGAGCCAAGTCACAGAGAAATAGAGAAATGGAAAAGTAGTTTTGTGTTTTGAAGAAAGCACAGAGGTCATAGCATAGTAAGAATGACCTTGAACTTCTGATCCTCCTTCCTCTACGTCAAGAGTGCTGGGATTACAGGTGTGCCGCTCCAGAGCTAATTAATGCAGAGCTACAGGTTGAACCTGGGGCTTTATGCATGCTAGAGAAGCACTGTGTCAGTAGAGCTACTTCCCCAGCCAAGGCTCTAGTTTTGATGATGTGCTCAGCAGCTTTAGAAAGTCAACTGTGACCCCATTTCCTTATGTATAGAAAAGAAGCCTACTAATCATTTGCAGGATTGCTGGTTGAAAATCACTTGGTATGACCAACATCAGGAAGCCTTGAATACTTTTAACTGTATTGGTTACATGGATGGATATATTTGAATGTGCCATAGAGCTGCACATTAAAGTTTATGAAGTTTAGAGTAAAAAGATTTGGGCCAGCGAGATGACTCAGTAGGTGAAGAAACTTGCTACCTAGCTTGCCACATGGTAGAAGGACAGAACAAGCTCTCACAGGCTGTCCTCTTACTTCCACATATGCATACACGCCCACACAGATACACATATTGGCACACAAATAAATAAATAGATAAATAAAAATATGGGTAAGAGAGATGGCTCAGCAGTTGAGTGTTTACTGCTTTTTCAGAGAACCTCCATTGAGTTCCCAGCATCCATGTCAGGAGACTGACAACCACATGTGACTGTAGCTCTAGAGGATCTGTCTTCCTCTTTTGACCTCCAAAGTTACCTCCACACACTGGCATATACCCACACATGTGCATAAATAGAAATAAATCAAAATAATAAGATGTAATAAAAATGTTAAAATAGCCAGACATAGTGGCACACACCTTTTGTTCCTGCACCTGGGAGGCAGAGGCAGATGGAGTTCTGTGAAATGATTGAGCCTAGCTTCGTCTACATAGCAAGTTCCAGGCTATAGGGAGACCCTGTCTCAAAAAAAAAAAACACTCAAATTTTAAATAGTGACCATGTGATAGGCCAGACTATCTCATATTGGCAGTTTCACTGTGAGATTTTAGACCCAAATACTTGTGCATTTTATTATTGATGGCTAGAAGGCAATGGAAAACTCATATGAACTTTTATTCTCAGTAGAATTTCATTCTTACTAATAGAAATGGTTCATTTTTATAGAACTGCCACCTCTTTGACTATTTCTTGGTGGTATGTCACTATTGTTCCTTATATGAAGGACGTCATTGCACTATTCTACACCATTAAAAATTATGTCCTAGGGCTGAAGAGTCAGCTCTGTAGGTAAAGCACTTGCTGTGTAAATGTCATAACCTGAATTAGGATTCCTAAAACCATCTACAGCTGGGCACATTAGCACACATCTGTAATGTTAGTGCTGCTGAGATGAGATGGGAGTTCAAGAAAGGAGAAGTCCCAGAAGCTTGAAGCCAAGTAAGCTGACATGGAAAGTAGTGAGAACAGAGGCCTTTTCTCACCTCAAACAAGGTGGAATGTGTAGCCTGACATCTAAGATTGTCCCGCGACCTCCACATGCACGCTGTGGTCCATGAACACATGCACACGCACACATACATGCACATATACATACACACAAAGATAAAAATTGTCTTTGCTGGAAAATTGCTGTATTTATTTTATCAAATTATTTACATTTAAAATTTTAACTTTTTAATTCATGGAGCTGACAGTTCAGTTCTTTGTTCAATCATTTCCTTTAACTATTCCAGAAATCTTTATTATTACTTGTCAGAATTAAAATCTAGACCTCTTTAAACTCTATTTCTGTACCTGATCGAATGGATTAGACTTAAGTTTCTGGGAGTGACACACAATGGGATGCTTCTAGTCTTTCACTGGTTCCAGCCTTTAAATGTGGTAGCACGGCATTGTCATCTGTTTAGGGAGTTTGGTGACCTATGGAAAGAGCCCCTAAGGATCTGAAAATTACTGTTGTTCAGTGTCGATTATGAATTTGTCACTTTATCTCTCTTTTTTATGTTTGGGATCGTGGGACCAAATCAGGTTGATGATATTTAACGGATGCTCACTTGGCTCCTGGTGGGTGAGAGTCCTCCCTCACCTGAGTCCCATGCCTGCCACTTTCAGAGAAGCTTCATATCTTATCATCCATTCCTGGAGCACAAGAAAAGTCTTTCCTTAAAATCTTTATTGCCACAAATTAAGTATATTAAGACCAAAGTGATGGAAGGCAATCTCAAAATCTCTCAGGTCAATATTAACTGCTTCATAATCAGGACTTCAATCTTGACCCACATTTGTATCTTTCTTTCACATCAACTCAATAACTCTAATAATAAATGTGAAGGTATTATTTATGTACTTACTTCAAATGTATCCCCAAACCCTGATTTTGTATATTTTTCCTCATTAAATTTACCATAGTATTTACCAAGAGAAGGCATTTACTGTGATTTGAAAATGAAGACATTCCAAAGGGCAAAATCCTCATGAAGTTCAATGTTGTATAAATAAATATATACTGTGGGGTTGTAGAGATGGCTCTGTGATTAAATTTGCTTGCTGTGCAATCATGAGGACTGGAGTTTGGATCACACTACCCACATAACAAGCTGGGCATCAGCCACACACTGGTAACTACAGTTCTGGGGGATGGTTGTGTAGACAGGAGGATCCCTGGAGCTTGTTGACCTTCAGGATAGCTGAGAAAGAACCCCAGGTTTGGAGAGAAACCCTGACTTGAAGGAATAGGTAGAAACATGACAGAAGAGAATATCTAATGCCTTCTTCCAGCATCCATGCATGCATACTAGTGATTGAACCCATCACTTGTGCATGCTAGACAAGTACTCTACCCACTGACCCATATCCCAAGCTCTCTGTATGTGTATTTTAGTGGTTTCATTTGTAAGATTTAAAATTAATTAATTTTTTATGTGTATGAGTGTATTGCCTGCATGTATGAAAGTACCCCCTTGCTGTGCAATGTCCGCAGAGGTGAGAAGAGGTGTTGGATCCCCTAGAACTAGAGTTACAGAGAGTTAGCCACCATGTGGGTGCTGGGAATTGAACCCTAGTCCTCTGCAAAAGCAGCCAGTGCTCTTACCCACTGAGCCATCTCTCCAGCTTCTCATTTGGAAGGTTTAGCAGAAAGGGAAGACCAAGTTCTTCTAAGCCAATAGACAGTTTATCCCAGCTCTGACACTTCAGAGTCATTTGGTGGATCAAAAAATTTAAAAACAAACTCCAATATTTTTTTCTTATTCGTAAGAATAATAAATTAACTGCCTCACTAGATGTCATTAAGGAATAGAGAAAATATGTATTGTATTGACTTTCATGAAGGCATACCTAAGACTTTTTTGTAAGTAGTATCTCTCTTTTCTCTTAGAGCCCTAAGAAGTAATAGTAATTTTTTTAGTGGAGAGAAGGTGTGATCTTCCAGTCCTCTCTACTGATTGAAGGCCTATACTTATTCATTCAAGGAATTTCAGATACTTATAACTCTGTAAAATGGAGAAACATCTATCATTCACTGATGTTGACACATTTAATAATCAGTAAAATCTCCTCAAGATCAAAGACCTTAATACTGACCAATTCCATATATAAAGTGTCAAATTTGACTAGCAATTCATTTTGCTTGTGTGAGGTTTATCTGAAATTTTTAAAGCTCTGATTAACATAAAACCAGTTAGGAACATAAATAGAAAATAAAATTTCATTTCTAATTACTTCACTTAGCAAAGTGATTCTTAAGGAGGGCAATAATTTTCATAATGGGCAATTGATCACAGTGGTAATGTGGAAAGTGAATAATTATTTAAATTCAACATTTTATGGGTCTTCTAACATTACCATATAATATTTGAGCATGAAGATATGCACACACAATGGATATATCATTAGGCTAAAACTTTTATTCAACATTTTACTCTTCATATTTTTTATGGAACATGTAATGGATTTAAAAGCAAGAAAATTTATTCAGGTAAAATGCCAGCAAGATTAAAGGGCTTTTTGCATTTGCTTTTCTTTCGATGACTTGCTTATACTCAAAAATGACTACTGGAGCTCTCTGTGCCTAAATGATAATACCTTTCATCTTTGGACTTCAGAGATGACTCAGTCGTTAACTGCAGTAATGAGGACCTGAGATTGATTCCCCCCAGACAGTATAAAGAGCTAACATGGTAGTGTGCACTGTAAACCCATCACTGGGAGGCAGAAACAGAGAAGGACGGAGAGAGGATAAAGAAGTGCTGTTTTCATTGAGAGATACACATATCTTATTCACGTGCTAGGTTTGGTCCTTCAATATTCCCCAAAGGCCCATGTATTGGCAGTATGGTCACCTCCAATTAGAAGGTACTATTAAGAGGTACTGTGGCTTGAAGGTGGGTCAGTCAGTAAAGTCCTTGCCTTGAAAGCATGAGGACTCAAATTCAATCCCCAGAACTGATGTAAACAAAACTGGAGTGCTGGTATGTGTTTATAATCCCAGCACTGTAGTTGGAGACATATGGATCCCTGGAGCTTGCTGACCAGTCAAGTAAAATCAGTGAACCAGGTTCAATGAGAGATCACATCTCACGAAACAACGTGAACAATTGAGATAGGCATCAGAGGTTGTACTCTAAATGCATATGCCTGCACACACATGTGCACATGCACTCATGAAGAGACACACAAACAGATCCCTCTGTTTTTGCTTACATATGTTCCTACTACTAAATGAACGGGGATGTAGAGTCATCTAGCCAGAACCCTTAATTACCAACTGTGGTGGTTTGAATGAGAATGCCCTCCATAGGCTCTAAGTATATGGACATTTTGTCCCCAGTTGGTGGTGCTGTTTCGGGAGGTCTTAGAAGGTATGGCCATGTTGGAGGAAGCACATCACTGGGGGTGGGCTTAGAGAGTTCTTAAGCCTTGCCAGATCTCCAGTCCCTCTCTGCTTCCTGTGCCTGCTTGAAGATCTGAGTGTTTAGCATCTGCATCTGCTCCAGCCACCTCTGCCACCATGCCTCCCTGCCATGATGGACTTTTGCCCCTTGGAAGCATAAGCTAAATAAACTCTTCCTTTTATAAGTTCCCTTGGTCAGTGTTTCTATCACAGCAACAGAAAGCAAACTAATATACCAACCAAACAGAAAGAATCACTAGCACTTGAGGAATTAGGATTTGGCTTAGGTTTTCATAGTCAAAGAGAGCAATGTGTTTGCTTCCAGAAGTTTCTTGCTTTGATAAAGAATGACAGAGGAAGGAAACATAACAAAGTCACTGTAGCCCGGAAATAAAAATGCCTCCATTTGTGTTCCAGATTCATTAAGACATTCTGTGATTTCATGGCAAGCTGCACAGGTTCCTTAACTCCTGTGTTGTTAATATGGACATCTGTAAAGTCAGGTTGACAGCATGCTTAAACCTTGGGCTACATGAAAGTTAACGAAGGTGCTTCGTGTTGAATAATCTGCGCAATGCATGCTGTGTAATTAGTCCCTGGCAAGTGTCTGCTGCTGTTAAAGATAGTCATGAATGATCTAGGATAAATGGGTCTATGCTCAGCTTCCATTCCTTATCCATTCCAGCAGAGCTCAAGTGCAACCAGATAGTTTAAAGAAATTGGTTGGATCCCTGTTACCAAGATGCAAAATATAACAGGAGATAACTTGTATGCAGCCCACCAGTATAAAGGGCACTTTTACTTAGGACTTTGTGCTTTTTGAGACAGGATCTCTAGCCTAGGTTGACCTTGAACTCCCTAAATAATCAGGAATGACCTTGAATTCATGATCCTCCCAAGTGCTAAAATTGCACATCTGCACCACCACATCCACTTTATGTGATGGTAAGGATGGAGCTTAGGGCTTTATGTGTGGTAGGCAAGCACTCCAACAACCGAGCTACAACTCTGATCCCATTTGTTACTTTTGCTAGCAATTTCTGACAAGGTGTGTGGTGCTCTTCACATTAAATGAACAGGCACTCCTCCTGTCTTTAAGATAGAAACAGCCTTGAGAGCAGACAGTTCTAACTGGGGAACAGCTTGCTAACAAAGGTTAATCTACATGCACTCAAGGGAAGGAAATTCTTTTTATGTCTAGATATACTGTGGAGCGGTGGAAGGATCACCCCTCAGGGGGTTGGACAGTTACTGGCTTGCTCTTTGCCTCCTGTGGGATGTTAGAAAAGAACAGCATATGAGACATTTTTGAAGTGGGTCTGATGCTCTGTTGCTAGGAAGATTCAACTGAATAAGACAATGAGCATAAAAGTGCCTAGGCTGGCATCTGTCACATGACATGTCCTCCATGACAGACACTTTGAGCTGAGAGCCCTGCTGAGCCAAATTAGTTTTCAGAAGAGACAGCTGTCACTTACATAGTGGTGGCTTAGAAAATACTAGTTCACGTGATGATTTCAATCCCCCTGCACTGAGGGGCTGGGGAGATGCTTAGTCAATAAAGCACTTGTCTGGCAAGTATGAGCGCCTGAGTTCAATCCCCAGAACCTATATTAAAAAGTCATGTGCAGTGACTTGTGCTTATTATCCCAGTAATAAGGAGATGGATGGCAGAGACAAGAGGAGCCCTGGAGCTCACTGCCAGCCAGCCTAACCTACTTGGTGAGATTCCAGGCCAGTATGAGACCCTATCTCAAATAAAAAGTGAGAGGTGCCTGAGGAATGACATCGGAAGTTGTCTTCTGACCTTCACACAGATACCCCCCCGACACACACACACAAGCAAATGAGCCCCATAGTAAGGTAGAAATCATTGTTATTATTAATTTCCCTATTTTACAGATGAATGAATTTGCACCCCGAAGAGCTGAGGGTTTTGGTCAATGTCAGGCCACTGGTGAATGCAGAGACAGACTTTGAAGCTGAGTAGGTAGCTCCATTGACCAGTGACACAGCCATTGAACTAACCCCTCCCTAAGGACTGGTTATTAGTCTTCCTCTACCTGTCCTTACATCTGTTGGGTCCATTCTTTGGCACTTAATGTACTGCCTTATCCAAGGCTCCTGTGTACACGTCTGCTTGACAGGGTCACTGGAGATCCTTCCTTATTCTTCCTTTGAGTGCCTCCCAACACTCAGCACTGCTTGCAGTCCTTGCTGTGTAGGTAAGATTAGTGTAGAAGTGAAGCAATGGGCTGCAGAAATGACTCCCAACACTCAAGTTATTGCCACACCAGCATGAGGACCTGAGTTCAGTTCCCAAAACCCACGTAAATAAGCCAAGTCATGGCAGAATTCGGAATCACAGAGACAGGATGATGCCTGTGGCTTTTTGGCCAGTGGACCTAGCTAAATCAACAAGCTTCAGGTCCCAGTGGGAGACCTTGTCTCAAAAAAAGAACATTCATGTCACCTGAGGAACAATGCCTGACTACAGCTTCCATATGCATGTACCCGTAAACCCACATATGCACAGTTAAGTAAGTAAATAGATAGATAAATAAAGTGAAGCGGGGGTAGAGGGATTGGGAAGGTGTCTGTGACAGAATGAACCAGCAGCACATTGTTGAGCAATGTGATGTGTTTCTTGGAACATCCTCAGATGTGATCTGAGAAAGTGTTGAAGGACCATGGGAGGAAGTTGTGTTCCCACACTCCTGGCTCTACTAGTAACTCAGTGGTTGTTACTAAGGTAACAGACTGAATAATTAATGGCCAGGAGTATTTTTGTATGAATTTTCCTTTACACACTCCCTTTGGAAGTCTATCAGGGCTCTGGCTTGTCCCCAGCATGGAGAAAGCAGAAAGTAGTCACGTTCACTAGCAATGTCTTTAGGGCCCAGATCAGACCTTCAGAGTCAGCCCTGAGTGACTCTGAGTACAGAGGAATGAAGCTCTCCAAACTCCAAGAACATGAGTTGAGAGAGAGAGAGAGAGAGAGAGAGAGAGAGATCTAAATATCTAAACATCATTATCATCTTCTGCATTTTTTTTGCCTAGAAAAACTCTGAAGTGAATTGAGCAGCAATTGCCCACAAAACTTTTCAGAGCTGCTGATTGGAGTGATAGAAATTGTACTTTCTCAGCTGACTCTGAGAAGACTTAATTTGTAGGGGCTTTGTGTGCATTCTGCTAGGGAAAATGAAATTGTAGATAGACAGTGGTCCATTTTAGATTCTTATATAATACTTAAAATTATTTTCTTTTCTATTATGTATTGGGGGGCATGGCTGCATTAGCACACATTAGGAGTCAGAGGACAATGTTTGAGAATCAGTTCTTTCCCTTCATCCAGGGTTGTAGAGATCCTAATCAGGTTTGCATGGCAAGTACTCTTACCACCAGAGCCATACCACTTGGAGTTTAGATTATTTTTTAAATATTTATTTTATATGTATATGTGCCTGCCTGAGTTTATTTGTACCGTGTATGTTCAGGAGCCCACAGCAGAAACCACAAGAGGGTACCAGGTCCCTTGGAACTGGAGTTACAGGTAGTTGTAACCCACCATGAAGGTGCTGGGAATTGACCCGAGTCTTCTGCAAGAGCAGTAAGTGCTCCCAACTACTGAGCCACATCTCTAGCCCTTGGATTTTAGATTCTTAATCATTCTGAAAGAGAAGTGCAAGAGTTCTGTCCCTGGGTAATAGAAGTTCTCCTTTTGAAATTGTAATTTTACCTGAAAAGAAAGAAAACCTTTGAGACAATGGGTATGGGATGACCCACTCTGCAGTGAGGGATCGACTCCTGAGGTGCTTGCCAGAGCCCCTGAGTCTGAACTGTGCTGGACAATTCTCATGTAGCTCATTCTGGACAAATCATTTAACCTCCTACCTCAGGTCACCGATATGTGAGGCAAGAAAATACACAGACATCCTCTAGAATAAGAACAGTGTAAAAGAAGCAAGTAGGATTTTTGCTTTGGAATGTCTAAAATCTAGGGTACATGGGTGCATATTCTGTTTATTATTAACTTGAAAACCTTTAAAACTTTAAATACAGTGGAATTTAAATAATGTTCCAAGTTTTAAGCAAAACGTGGCAATAATGACCTTTTTATACTGAAGGTAAAATCTTACTCTCTTTATAGGATGGAGAGGATGAGGAAATGTCCCAGTCAGCTCAGTCAATAAAGTTCTTGCTATACAAGCATGAGGATGTGGGTTCATCTCCCCAGAACCCATGCAGAAATCTTGGCAGGGAGGCTTGCATCTGAAATCCTGATACTTGGATACACAAAGAGATAAGGCCTTATTTGGCAACCAGTTCAGCTAGAGTGAGTTCCAGGCTAATAATAAAAGACAATAACTAAAGAAGTTTTTTCTTTTAATGTGGAGAGTAGTTGAAGAAGACAACCAGTATCAACCTGTAGCCTTCATATGCATGCAAACACATGTACACACACAAAGGAACACATACATATATAGCATATTGCATTCATATACACAGAGAGAGAGAGAGAAACTGGGCCATTGAGAAAATTGACTCTAAGAAAGTCTTTGCTGGTTACTTTTTGGCTAAAATCATCCTATACTTTTGAACACTGAGTCTTCTTCAACTGGATTCTGGTTAACTGGAATTGGTAGTCTGAATAATGAAAGCTCAGCATATTTATTTAGTGTGAGATCCTGCAGCCAAAGTGAATTAAAAACTAACTCACGAGGAAATGTTACATTGTGTGCCTATATCATGGCATTTGAGTCCATGATTTAGGAGCAATTGAGATGTCCTGATGTGATGCAAGGTTCTGAAATGACCCTGAGAACACTCTCTCTGTGTCACCTGGGATCTCCTCTCTTGACTCTTTGGTGAGAACAGTGTTAGAAATGGGTTGATGTGGGCAACACATCAGGGCTGCCAGGAGTGGGACAAGGGGAATGACTGAAAATTCCAGGAAGAACATCCACCCTATTAGCTGCATGTCTGCCTGAGAAACAGCCCAATGTACCTGGGCACTGTCGTGAAACAAAGGGACCAGTCTTGGAACATCAAGGCAGTATCCTCCCATTTGAAGCTTGTCATTTCGTGTATGGGAATGTGGCTTGCTCCCCTAACAGTGGAGTTGCAGGCACTTGAAGGCTCTCTTGTCTGGCAGCTCTTCACCCTTTAATGGGCACCTCAGGTGACATCAACCTTCAGTCCAGCTGCTGTTGCTAAGGTTCAGCCACTTAAAACCCATCCTGGGTTGTCTGTTTATGCACTTAAGTGGAACGGTAAGACCCAAGCAACCCCCGAGATTTATCGTGGATGCAGTAATTGCTTTCCTTTCGACCACAGGTGATGCACCTGCCACCATGGACCAGAGCACATTGCCTCTCTCAGTCATAACGGGAGCGATAGGAGGGAAGCGCGGGAGGAAATGGAAAATGTCAAAGAGCTTCAGATTGGAAATTGCATTTCACAGGTGCCATTAAGCTCTGTCAAGAGGGAAGATGAAAATGCTAATTGACAGATTTAGTTATGTTTTATTGTCTTCGAGTTGCTGAGTAAGTCATCAGACAATGCTGTTTAATCATTAATAGAGAACTTTAGAGGGACCTGCCAATTGTTTTGCTATTCATTTTTACCCTCTCTACCAAGGTTTATTTAAGCTATTATATCTTGCCAGCAAAAGGGAAAAAGATTATAAATATTTATATTAAGCCTAAGAACTCATAAAGTCTTAATTGGCACAGTGTAAGAATATCAGTTAAAATGTAAAAAATTCTGTCTCAGTCAAGGACAATTGGGATATTTGTTATTCTTTTCATTCATTTTATTGAGTCAGGGTCTCAGGTATCCCACGATGGCCCTAAATTTTTCTGTGTAGCCAAAGATGACCTGGAATTTCTGATCCTTCTGCCTCTACCTCTGAAGGGCAGGAATTACAGGTATGCACTATCACACCTGGTTTTAGGATATCTGATTTTTTATGTAGGACCACACACACATGCAAGCTCACACATATACACATACATGCACCTATCTAAACAGACAGTTTCACCTAGAGCTTATTTAACTAAAAATAAGAATATCACATGCATGCTTGATTGATGAGAGAGCATGTGCACGTGCGTATGAGGATGTGTGCACACATACTTGCTCGTTTGCGTGAGCCTCAAATTAATCAGTAAATATGTTAAGCAGAGTTTGTTCTCAGGACTTTTAAGTTGCCATTAATACAGTACAACACAGAAAGTCACTCATCATATAAAGCTATAATTAAGAAGCTTGCATATTCTTTTTCAATTTTTGTACATGTATATATGAATGCTGTGTTCCTGTGTGTGCAGGTGTACATGCACACATGTGGAGTCTGTAATTGAATAGGGTGTCTTTTAAATCATTCACACCTTAAACCTTGTATCTTTGATTTTTTATTTCTTTATTTTGTGTGTGAATGTGCATGCAGATGTGTGCACACACATGTACTTTTGAAGGCCAGAGGACAGCTTTGAGGAGTTGCTTGTCTCCTTCCATCATGTGAGTCCTGGGGATTGATTTCATGTTGTCAGGCTTGGTGGCAAGTGCCTTTACTGCCTGGCCCGTCTTGCTGACTCACCATCATATTTTTTGAGACAGGATTGCTCATTGAACTTGGAGTGCACTAATTCAGCTGGACCGACTGGCCTGTCTCCTAGTGCTGAGATTACAGGTGTGCACCGTCGTGCCAGGCTTTATTTTTTTCTTTTGTCTTTACACAGGTTGTTGTAGGATAGTGCTTGGGTTATTATGTTTATATGGCAAGTAATTTACTTATTGAACCTTCTCCCCAGCCCCACTTTTCAAAATTTAATGGAGAAAATGTGAGTGGTAGACCATCTTGGTTAAAGGGAAATTTTAAAAGAAACTCTAAATTTAAATTGGATACCTTTTTATTGTCTCCTCCTTTCTGAGAAGAGGTTGATTGTCATGACGGGGCATTTCCACATAAAGACTGTATTTGATAATTTGTCCTCAGATTATGGATCTCCCAAGGGAATAAATTCTCATGTTAGAAAGATTGTTGTAAGTTGTTTTTTTTAACCACAAAAGTTCCCAGCACTTAGTGGTATCTCAGAACTGCTCATATGGGATTGAAATGCCAGTATATTTAAGATGAGATGGGAGTCCCTGGGTTGAGTCTACCCCTTGAATAATATTTATATGAATATCTGTCTTTTGTAAGTGGCTCTGTGGACCAAGATAGATTAGTAGCTTTTGCTCCTTGTTATCAACATTCCATAACTGAGTTCAGTGTCTGACATTCCTATGTATTCACTATGTGTATATTATTTAAGGCTTTCAGATATTTAAAATCTTTGCTGCCAATGTTTGTCAAAGACAGTCCAGATCATAAAGACTTTGGGAGTCTTCTCTGTAGCAGGACAAGTCTGAAATCCTTAGTCACTTTCAAATATCTAGTTCTGCACTCATGGTCAAGTCTCAAGTTTTTCTTTCTTAAAAAATATTACACCACACTCACATGCCACACACACATAAACACATAATACAAGAAAAATTGTATTGCCTTAAATAACTTGACTCTCACAAGAGCTGGGGGGCTCTATTAAAATCTCAATCTGTTATATATTATGCTTTGTCCATTTCCCTAAGTCCCAACCCTCCCTATCTCCCTAAAACTGGCATAAGGAAAGCAGATACTCAGCAAACTTGGATGGAGAGAATAGGAGGTGTAATTTGTAAGAAGTCTTTTAAACTCACAGGAAAAGATCATCAGTCTCCCGGGGAGCAGGAGATACCATGCTGGGATGGAAAGAATATAGTTTTGAAAGCAGAGGGATGATGCTTTTAAATCTTGGTTCTACTAACTGGACCACCTTAGGCCACATACTTTAGGTAGGATTTATCAAATGTTATCTATATTTGTATATATGTTATGTATACATATATAATCTATATATGTGCTATATACATAAATAAATCCTTTATGTACATATATGTTTCATATGTGTATAAAATCTGTTTTATATATGCATAAAATCTATCTTATATACATATAAAAATCTATATGTATGCTTTATACATCTATAAAATATAAATGCTATATATGAAATATATGTTATATACATATATAAAATCTATTACATATAACTATAATATCTACATATTATACAGTCATATAGAAAATCTACATGATTTATAAGATATAAATGTATATAAAATCTATCTATATTGTATGCATATATAAATATGTTATGTACATATATAAATGCTGTTATAAATATTATGCCTATATGTTATGGAAATATATTATGTAACATATATGTTATAACATTATAACATATATATATGTAACATTTCATATTATGAAATCTATATGTATATATATGCTGTAAATACACAGACACATGTATATATAAAATATTATTTTCAACAACTTGTATTTCAATCTCTTCTTTCCGAAAGACTGGCACATACACTTGGAAGACATGAAATCACCATTCAAATTTCTCTGGCCTTCCTCCCCACGATGTGTGTAGCTGGGAAAGCTGTAAGTCTGCATTCATAGATAAAGCTGGCCTGGCTCCCTGCCTCCCAGGTGTCTGTAAAGATGAACTGTGGTGGGGCTGACTCTGGCTGTGTTATCCTACTTCTAGGCTGTAGCTTCTAGGCAGACACAGACCAGCTGCTTAGCCGAGTTTGCAGACCGAATGGATAAAGAAGTGAGTTTTCAGGGACTGCTGTGGAGGTTTAGAAGGGGCTTTGACATGCAGTTTCTCATGTTTGCTTCTGTGATTACAACTGAGGCTCATGTGTCCCACTGCAGAAATTTCTTTCTGTTTGGTTAAGTTCAGGCCTTCTTAGTGAAATCTTTAATAGAAATTCAGAGAATTTCTCCTTCTGTCCGATCACCTTGCTTAGCCTCAGATGACTCATGGAGATCAGAGGTGCTGAAATTTTCCAGTAGGTTTCCTGGCTGTTCAGTCTGACTCAAATGATTGTTCAAAGGACTTTTGGAGTTCTGAAGGGAAAGGATAAAACTTCAAAATATTTATTTGTCTAATTCCAAGTAAATATTTTTAAAGATTTTCTCAGTGACCTTGAGAGAATAATAAACTTCAAAGAAACAAAATGCCATCTATGCCTCCTGTTCTCTCCAAGGTGGGTGGTAGGCCTTCACTCTTTCCTAGAACAGCCCTGAGGGGGTGTGACCTGCTTGCACATCTGACCAGTTTTGTTCCTCTTCCACTTCCTGCTTGAACCCTGAAGTCTGTAAGTGAAGCTCTGCACCCTTCAGTCTTCTCACTACAGTTTGGTCATTTCCAACATCAGACAGATTTTAGTTCAGAAGCCTCATGGGGTCAAAAATGTAGGCAAGAATTGCATTTGTTAGAATTTAGGAGTCAAGATTTGCGTTTGGAGCTTCTGATGGGTTCTCCATGCTGGACTATTTCTTGCCATCTCCCAGGGGGAATTCTGTCCCCTCTCCCTTACGGACTTTTGCTGTTAATCCCTGGTTCCAAGCACTTCTCATATTCGGAAGTTGAGCTGAGCTGAAGATACTCCCATTAGGGACTGATTCATTGATAATTGACTTACTAAACATGTGCATAAAACCTGGACCCTGAAATGGTCTTCAGTGGTGCAGCCACTGGAGCACTGGAGATGACCGTGCACCTACAGATAACCCCTCACCCAGACTCCCGTAAGCAGCCCTCACGAAACTCATTGGTTCACCAGGGTAATTGAAGAAAGAAATAAACAAATAAGACAGGAAAGAGCAAAGTAGAAGGCAGAAGGTAGAAGCTGAGAAGAGGAAGGGGATGAGTGTGAGTGGGGGGACAAGAGAGGGCAACTGGGGTGAATACGAGCTAAAGAAATTGTACACATGTATGAAAATTTCATAATGAAAACTATCCAAATGTAGATATGCTCATTAAAAACCAAAAACAGATAAGTAAATGAATAGTTATTTACAGGTAGTCTAAATGTTAAGAATATTGTCCTTTTATACTTAAGCTCCTCCTGGAGTGGAGTTAGGGATGCTTTAGTGGTTCTGAAAGTGAGTCCTGGACACACAACCTGAGCATCCACATCCCCTGGGGATATGTTGGAATGCAGATACTCATGTCTCTTCTTCAAGGCTCTGGGGGGCCTCCTGCAATCTGTTTCAACAAGCCCTCCAGCTGATTCTGGGCTCACCATCTAACCCACTCCAACATATGATCTGGCCACACTTACTCATCTTAAGAGGAAGCCAGCAGATCTCCAAGGCCCAAGGTCATGCTAGAGGAGACATGTCCTAGAATTTGATCTCAAGACAGATTCTGAAATGCAGTTTGTGAGGGACTATTCTGAGTGAACATTGATAACTACTGGGGAAAGGTAAGCTTTCTTCATTAGTTTCAGAGGACTGAATGAAACGGTTTCTTTCAACTACCTACTAAGATATTGTAACCTGAACTCTTTAGGCCCCGATTTCACATCTCTAAAACAGATAGAAATCCATTTTAGTGTCATGTAGTAAACGATAATTAAACATAATTTACAACGGAGGGTTGAAAGTAAAGTATTATGTAAAATGTAGCCTGCAAATTGATTTCCCACAAGCTTAGTCTCAGTTGCCTTGTCTTACCTGCACCTGGATCTAGTCAAGGTGGGACAGCACTCTTGAGGCCAAATGTCTGAGCAACCTACTGGGCTCTGCCTTTCCCAGCTCTAGGCTTGTTCCTCCTTCTCGGAGTCTCTTAGTGGCATCAGTGGTAGATTGTCCTTCCTATGCTGCACTAACATTTTCACTTACTAAACTACTGACGTATGTTAAAGATCAGAAAGAATGCATTTAATCAAACCTATTGACTTTCTCTTAAGCAACCCTTATGTATGAAATGGGTATCTCAAAAGTAAGGAGTAAGGGGTTAATATTCACTTTACAAAATGACTTATGAGGTATAGTAGTTTTTAAAAACTAGATACAAAGCCAATTTGTATTCATTATTTGTGTACAATCAGTTGTGCAAATACATTTAGTACTTTAATCTTCAGCCAATTATGTTGACTATTGGACTCCGATGAGGTATAAAATTGAGAGAGGAGTACTGACTGTGAAAAGCTACAAGTTTTGTTTTGGAATTGGGACCTAATCTAGATTTTCTTTTTAAGCTAAAGTGGAATAATAAGTAACAGGGTCAAACACATTGTATTTGGACAAATACAGCTTAAGATGTAGGAAGAATACAGTACAGTTACAAAGTCCGGTGCTTTTAGCAGCCAACCTTAACAGGAAAATAGATACTTCACTGTGTGGGCAGCTGGGTCTTGTCCCTCCTCCCCCAACTTTTATGTTTTACCAAATATCTCTGTCTTGTCAGTCATCTTTTCATTCTAGGAGATACATGTGACATTCAAATACTGTAATTTTCTCTCAGTTTTAGCACAGCTCTGGCATCTTCTTTTTGCTAAGAACAGGGCTCTAAAAACTTTTGTCATTCAGTACTTGATGCTGATATGGCAAGGACTTAATAACCCTGGATTCTAGAGTAGCAGTTTGCTCTCCAGTCAGTGCTCTGAGAGTCACTAAGATGGTATGAATGTTCAGAGGGTACACCATCCATTTCTAATCAACTGTACATATACTTTTGTAACCAAGATCCCAGAATTTATTGCTGCCTGTCACTCAAGGATGCCAATGAGTAGAGATATGTATTTACAAGAAGTGAATCTTTAAAATCCTGCTTTATTTGAAAAGCCAGCAATGTGAGAAGACAAGATGGTGTATTAACAGTCCCCAAATCTGTCTTCCATCTCATCTCCATTCAACAGATTATATATAGAGAAGTGGGTGAGGACAAAGGCAGTCAATCATTCTAGAACTTAGTCTCACAGATCTGATCAAGTGGTCACTGCATCTCTGAGACATTTGGTGTTTGTTTTCCCTAGCTCATCCCTGCACCCTCATCCCAGCACTCTTCCTTGTTCTGTGGGTTCAGGCACTTCTTGAATCACTGAGTCTCATTAGCATTGGCTGCCATCACCCTTGTACTCTTCCAGAAGCATCTGACCTATGAAGAGTTAACTCAGAACAATATATTTGCAGTATGTATGTGGCTAGGCTGGTAATAGTACATACTTGCCAATTCTTTTCTATAATGTGGAATCCCAGCGTGTCTATAATACAGAATGTAAAAGTGGACCTATCACTTTAACAGAACTGGAATCCCTACAATACACGTATGGAGCAGGTAGGCTTAAGTTGTGATTATAACTGAGCGTACCCTGGTTGAAGGGCTGCTGAACTAAAGTCCCAAGAACTGAGCTCAGGGGATGAGGGAGTATGGCTAGGATGTGAACTTCCCCAAGGGGAGGTTGATGGTGACTGTAGGAGCCATATGAGTAGATCCTCAACTGACAATAACTCCTTTATTCCATACCAGTATCTGGGTCAGTGACTGTGCTTCTGAGAAGGATATTTAGTGGCCTAAGGATAGACAAAAGTGATCCCTGGCTTTGGGACTTCTCAGTGTCATGATAGTTCACTACTGAGTGCATTACCAAGTAGAAGTTTCTTTCTTATTCAGAACAGCTGGATCCCAGAGGCCAGGCATGAGCAGCTTGGGAGTCATGAGGAGGCTGGGGAGAGAGTGATCATGCTACAGTAACCACCTTGTCTGGCTTACCCAGCACTTGTCCAGTATGAACCCTGGAAGATTCATGCTGCCAGTCTTGATGAATAGCAAACACAAAATTTAGCTATAAGAGGAGATCCAGAGAGTCTGCCTGTTAGTGGGAATGTGACAGAATGAGTCAAGAGAATCCAATATTTTGGAAGGTCCTGTTTTCTATAGTCTGGCGCAGGCTGGGACTGAGCGATAATTGCATTTCAGAAAGCTTTTAGACGAGAATTTGCCCTTTTTTCCTGCTAAATATTAAAGTAATAATGAGACACTAAAAGACTGTCCTGATGATGGCTGAAATGGTCTAGTCTTAAAAACTTGTAATTGTCGCATCTCATCCACACAGTCTTCCAGAGGAACCTTCCCAGCTGTCTGCTGGTTGGTTTTGTTTGACCTCCAAGTGAATAACAATGCTGGCAGGGCAATTAGGTTCACCTGAGGTTTATTCCCAATTTACAGCCTTTCAGTTATAGAAGAGTTCTTTGAATTCGTTATTGCAGCAAATTTAATTTCAAATGAAAAGCCTGATAACTAATTATGTGACATTTGCATACTCGGAACAAATTCTCCAAAATATTTGCATAAATTTTCGGATGTTCCCTATGACTCTTTAACAACTCTCATCACAGCAAACTGCCTTTCTAAATTGATTTAACACATCTGCCTTAGCTGAATGTGGCTGATTTTCATAAAAAAAAAAAAAAAAAGAAGTAGGATAGGTAAATTATTTTCACTGGTAAATGAACTTTCTGTGATGTGATGCTGTACCAAGTATAAATATGTAAAACTCGAGCCCCAGTCTTGGGTAACTGCCCTAAGACAAAGCACAGACATGAGTGCCTCTGTGATTTCCAAAGTTCCCTCATGGAATGTGTTGTTATAGCAACTTAAGGGTTTTCAAGAAGATTCTTAAAAAATATATATTATTGTAATTAATAATGGGACTAGCAAGATGGTTCAGCAGGTAAAGGCACTTGCCACCAAGCTTGAAGACCTGCGTTCAGTCTCTGGAACCCACATGTTGGAAGGAAAGTATGAACCTCTGCAAGTTGTCCTCACCTCTACATGCCTGCTGTAGCATATGTGTGTGCCCTCACACATATATACAAACATAAAAAGTAAATTTAAAATGATCAAAAAAACTTTAAAAAGTATTAGTCCAGATGAACCTCTGTTTTCTTATCACAGAGCCTCCTTGGCTGACTGTTGCATAAACTTTCTCATGGCAGTCTCCGCATTCAGCCACACCCCGCCCTCCAGGTCTAAGCCTACTGACTGAATAGAAAATGCTCCTTTTAGAGAATTGATTTATTTCAGGTGAGCCATAAGTCATTTTTACCAGCTATCCACCCTCCTGGAGCCGCCATGGGGGTGGCGCGTGAGTCTCTCTGCTCTGGGCACAAAGCCCTTTGTCGCGGGGCTCGGTCCGGTCCCAGCCTGCCTCTCGCACCCACTCACATTTTTCTTAGGACTGCTGGGACTTGGGACATGGCTTCCTGCATTGTGGCCTTCTGCGTGGGCCTGGACCAGGGTTTTTCTTCCCACGTGGGTCTTAGCAATCTTTGCTTCTCTCTCCAGCTCGCAACCATGTTGGTTCTTCTTCCTACTCCTCCGCCTCCCTCCTCCCTTATTGGTCAGAGGGAGGGACTTGCCACAGAATGAACCAATAAGAAACAAAAACTGCAGAGAGACAGTTCCCTATCACTCTACACTGACTTTCACAATGGTTCCTTCATGGTTGGCACAAATGTGGCCTTGCAGTAGTATAGCTGTCTTTTTTGTTTTTTGTTTTTTTGCATTGTTTTCATTAAACTTGCATGTTTTATCTGATGCCAGGAAATGCACCACTTCCTAGTTGCCCTCTAGTTTATAGCAAGATTTTAAAAAGATGCTTGAGTGATGTGTTCCAAATGAGGCTAGAATTTCAAGAAGGTAACTGTAGCTTCGGCTGGATCATGACTCTTAAGACTAGAGAGAGGAGGTGGTTTGGCGATGCAGAGGGAACGGATGCACTGTTGGTGGATGTTAGTGAGCTCAGAATCACCTGGTGTGCTTGTTAAAAAGCGATCACTGTGACCCTCCACATCCAGAGATCAGGGACTTTGGTGAAAACCCATCAAATCACAGTTTTAGCAAGTTTGCTGGTGACATATATGATGTAGTAATTGTGCTGGCTGGGGGACCACACTTGGAGACCCGCTGAATCAGGTCCGCATTATAGGAAGTATGTTTTTGAAATGGGCATTTAGCTGAGGCTGAGGGTACCATTTTGGTCAGACCTGGTAGAACCCAGAAGGTGAGAAGATGGCTAGATGATGGGAAGAGTTGAATTGCAATGTGCCCAACACTTTACCTTCTGGGGAAGATTTGGCACCTTGATGAAGGCTCTAGATGCAAGATCTTTATCTGACTTAAAAGTTAACACATGCTATAGTATTGCTGTCTTGATTCTTCAGTAGGAGAGAGTCCAGATTTTTATAAGAATGTTCTATCACATCTTAAATTCTTCTTGTCTTTCAAGAGATAAGAAACTTCTTTCCTCCTGAATCAAAGATACTTCGTACAGTCAGAGCAAAATGGCTTTCTAATTACCTTTCAGCCAGAGAAACAGTACTATTTACTTCAGGTGGCATCATCCCTCCAGGTTACCGCCAATAAAAGCTTGTTTTAATCAGAGAAGTGGTAATCACTTTAGACCACAAGACACTTGAGGCTCTTCTAAGGATAAACTTAAATTGCTTCACATATAACAAGCCACAGAGTTCAGGGAAGAAGATGCTGGAAACAGATTGTGCTTAGCTTCAGTCTCTATTTGGTGGAAAGAGAAGTGTTTAATATTGAGCTTCTTGGTATTGAACAAGGAAGTAATGCAAGGGATGATGGTGGGTTCGTTGACTGTTTCTTAAGCATGAGCTCTTGAAGTTTAATAAGGTCAAAGTCACCGGGAGCACTTCCTAAACTCAGGTTGCTGGGCTTTTCCAACTGTAGGGATGATTGGGTCTGGAGAAACACATGAGAACCGGCATCTCTAACAAGTTTGCTGCTGATGCTTGTGAAAGGTACTATTACTTTTCTGTTGCTGTGATGAAACACTGACTAAGGGAATTTATAGGAATCAAAGTTTACTTGAGCTTACACTAGTACATCAGGGCAGGAAGGCATGGTGAGGTTGCCAGAGCAGGAGAAAGTTAAGTTGTCACATCTTCAAGCACACACAGGAGTGCAAGTCCAGCAAGGCTTACAAACTCTCTAATCCCACCCCCAGTGGTGTGTTTCCTTCAGCAAGGTCACACCTAAGATCTCACAAACAGAGCCACCAACTGGGTACACAGTGTTCAAATACTTGGAGACTATGTGGGACACTCTCATTTAAACAACCACAGGGATTGACATCATAAGTCCTTTCTCTCTGTTGTGTGAAGCCATGCTGGAATCTTCCTGTATGTACTCTTTCAGAGGAATTATTGGTCATCGTTATAAGGCATCAACTAAGGCCTCTGGAGAAAGTGCTCTGTAGACTCAGAGGCATGGCTGTTACTGCACAGTCACCTTTGGCCTTGACAGAGCTGGCTAAGACTTCAAATTAGAATGAAGGCTGCTCTGTGAGAACCTCCCCTAATCCCCAATGGGATCTTTGTTTCTAGAAGGGAGAGACCCTTTGCCACAAACAAGCTTTCTCTCTGATTGTCTCACCTTTTGGTGTTTATTTGCATTGTCATGGTGAGAAGCAAAGATCTCATGGTGGTTCATATTGATTGTCAACATGGTAGCATCTAGAATCACCTAGGAGACAAAGCTCTGGGCATGGCTTTAATGGAATTTATAGGTTGGATTAAATGAGGTGCCACCCTGTACACACATAAATACACACACACACACACAATCCTCATGAGGGTAGAAACTTCTTTGTATGGTCATCTACACTGGCTGAATCAAATTCTGGGGCTGGACAGGGGCAATCTGTTAGCTAGTGCCTTTGGGTGGTTCATTGGGCTACACAATTGGGAATTCTTAGCAGGAACAAATCAGTGCTATCCTCCCTAGGTGGCGCTATACCGGAGGTACACTGTAGCAGTCTTAAAGTACTGCTTCCGTCAGGGTCAGTTACCTCCTGCCAGAGTCCTGTAATAGATCCTGGGAATGAAAGAATTTATATCTTTCTGTGTTCAAGAAAGCTAGGAGTCTGACTTTACCACAGTCCCAGGACAGCTTTGGGGAGTCACAGGAGATAAAATTAGAACATAACAAGCCAGATTTTGAAGGTAAGTGATAATAATAAGCTCAAGGGGCCTTGATGGAAGGTAATGAATGAAATGGTACTTTTTGATTCAACATCCAGGTGGAAGGAAATCTGTGGAAGCAGAGTTCCATCGGTCATTCCTTGCCATGCTGTGATATACTGCTGGTATTTGGATTAGTCCTGGAACTTTCCACTTGGAGTGGCTGGGGACTCAAGTGAGGCTTTCCACTTATATAAGGCTTTGTCAGTGTTTCTCCATCAATATAGAAATGGAAGTTGGGTGAGGCTGCTGGTCACTACACCATTTATATTTTTCTAGTGACCTTTTTTATGTGTTCAGTCCACTGCCATACTGACAAATGACATGTACATCAATTTATTAACCTTGGTTCTGATACAAGACCAGAACATGGAATGAAAAAGACTTAAGATTCAGCAAGAGATTCACCATTTTCAAAGGATACCAAGAGGCAGAAAATATGAATTAAACAGTCAAGTGCAGAAGAAACTGATCGTAAGATGAAGACCACGTGTTTTGAAATGTGAGAGTCCACCATGAGGAGCTCCTCAGCAGCTTAAATAGAGGATTCAGTGAAGAGTTTGCAGCAGATACAAGCTTGTGATTGCTTGAACGGGAAAATAGACATGGCTAGTGAAGGGATAGTGAAGGTGGAATTAATCTGCTAACGTGAGGCTCCTGAATTGATTTGTTGGTGGTATTTAACACTCTCTTTGGCACAGATTCCAGTTAAGGCTGAGATACTCTGTGTGTGTATGTGTGTGTGTGTGTGTGTGTGTGTGTGTGTGTCTTGTCTATATGTCTGTGTATGGTATATGTGTGTGTATGCACATGTATGTGAGAGTGTGATCACCCAAGTGAGGGCTGAAGATCAATATTGGGTATCTTCCTCTATTACTCTCTGCCTTAGTTTTTGAGACAGGTTCTCTCACCGAACCTGGGGCTTGACATTTTGGCCAGGTTTTCTAGACAGGAAGTCCCTAGCAACCGTCTTTCTCCACCCCTTGCACTGGAATTACTGGAGCACTCTACCATGCCTGGCTCAACATGGATGCTGAGATTCAAACTCAGTGCCTCGTGTACAAGCTCTTTACTCATGGAGCCATCGCCCCAGCCTGAGAGTCTGCTCTCTTACCTTGTCATCGCCTTGCCAATCCTTTTTATTCCCAAGATGACTCCGTCTAGTGTTTTACATTGTCTGTACAGATGTACCTCTCCACTAAGATGACAAAAACATCTTTCCAAGGGCAGCACTGCCTCTTCAGTAGTTAGCGATTTCTTAATTGTGGAAATTCTTGCATCTAATGAAGTTTCCATTTGCCCTGAACATCTGGCTTCCTTGTGGTTGCTTTTTTTGCCCAAAGGTGGCTTGGGAATTCCACTGGCAGGATTTTGCAAACTCCACTGCAGTAAATTATACTAATTAAAATGTGAAGACTTTGGAGTGACTTCTGGAGTTCTGCAAGCTTTGGTAGAATATTATAAAGTCCACTACCAGAGAGTAATACCTGGCATCTTCACATTCCTGGGACTGAGTTCTAAGGACCTTCCTCAGAACTGACCTATTTCAGATAACAGGAGGTTCCATAAAATGCTACACAGATATACAACCTAAGCCTTCAATCCCTTTTCAGTGTCTCATACTGATTACCCCAAAATGTCTGCACTAAATGAAAGGCAAACTTCCTGAAATATATCTCTCAAATGATTCAAATTTACATAACTTTTAGCCAAGGAACAGATGTCTCTTTAATGTTGTACCTTTGAAAAATTTTAAAACCATATTACATAAAGAAGACTTGCTGTAGCTTGGTGTTCCTTACTCCCTTCTCCCTAACTGTTTTATCATGGCACTGACAAGGGCTAATTCTAACATTGCTTTTATCAGAACACTAACAAGGGCAAGGAAAAGAGAGGTCCATTGTTAAAAAATTAGTTTGAGAATAATGTTTCATTATTAGTTTCATTGTAGGATTTTTAAAATCTTGTTTTCCAAAATCAAGTGACAGTTTAATCTTTGTGGACCTTATTTGCTGGGTCTGCATTTGGAAAACAATAGCCACTGCTCTTTAGATGTGTAAGTAATTAGAAAATATTTTTAAACTGTAAAGGAGAAACGCATACAAAAGAAAATTAAATTAATTTGTAATATTATTGTATATTACTTTCCTTTAAAAATGTTCAATTTTTGTTTTCTAAATTGTGGCAGATTTATACAGCCCCGAGCCTTGTTTTCACTTAAAGTTATACATTCCAGTTGTATTACAAATTGTTTAAAAATTTTTTACTTATGTGCATGTATGTGTGGGTACGTACATAAGTCAGAAGATATCAGATCTCCTGGAGCTGGAGATCTCCTGTGAGCTTCTCAGCTTGGGTACCAGGAACCAAACTCGGGTCCTCTGGAAGAGCAGCAAGAATTCTTAACTGCTGAGCCATTTCTCTAGCCTACTACATATTCTTTACACAGTTTTCAAAAGAATTATGTAAATTAGATAAACTGTGCTCTATTTTAGTAATTCCTATGGTTTTCAACTTATTACAAATATCTTGGGCTCTATTTGCTCTAACCTGATTATTTTCTCAATATAATTTCCAAGTATAAATGCCTGGTGTCTAGACATTTTTTTTTGAGACAGAGTCTCCCTGTAGTCTCAGCTGGCTTGGAACTCACTATGTATACCAGGCTGGCTCACTCTCACAGAGATTCACCTGCCTCTGCCTCCAGAGTGCTGGGGTTAAAGGCATGCACTAATACTCCTGGTTACCTAGATATTTTTAACTCACAATGTGTGCTAGGAAACTGTTTCCCCAAACTATATGTAGGTAGATAAAATGCACTCTTCTACTTAAACATTTTTGTTATTAATCCATATCCACACAGTAGCCTAGTCTTGATCATCTTTCACATGTTTATTTGGAGGCTTGCCTCATAGGTGGCAGCCTGTTAAGTTGACAGCATTAACTAGCACTCTCTCCTCCTCATTTCAGGTCTTTTCTATCATCTCTTAACTTCCTTCATAGCATGTATCTGACTGAAATAACCCTTTTCATTGATTGATGTCTCCCTTATACAGTGTAAGCTCCTAGAGGGAGGGGGCCATCTTTCTCCTCTCTTGCTCTCTATCTACAGAACTTGGAACTGCATTTGACACATCACAGGCATTTAAAGAATCATTGAGTGAAAATGAATGTGACTGGAATGTGTTTCTACTTGAGGAAAATGTTTAAATTTGTTTTTCTAGTTGAACATATTTCAGAATTTATATATTTGATTTATTTTACTTAACATGATATTCACAATTCTATTCATTTTCCTACAAATGATGTTATCTCATTCTTTATAGATAAGTTAAAGTTCTCTCTGTATCTGTTGACAGGCATCTGAGCTGATTCCATATCTTGGCCATTGTGAATAATGCAGCAGTAAAGAAAGATGTACCTGCATCTCTGTGGTCTGCTTTGGTTTCAGTGTGCTCAGTGTTCTTGTTTAAGGACTTGTTTTGTAGCCATCTGAAAATGAATATTGTAACCCTTTAACTAATTGCATGTTATAGAATTATAATGTCATAGCTACACAAGGACTTAGCATACCCTGGAAATGCTTTAGACTACTGTGCTAAAATGTTTTTGGAAAGGTAATAAGGTACCTTCAGGTCTATATGGGTAGATCCAGAATCGGGACTGATTCAGTCAATGGTATCACTCAACTGAAAGTTGCACCCTGTGTGTCTATTTAGTGAATATTCCCATAGGAAAGATGGATTATATATAATATTTAATAATAGATCCGTGTTTCAGAAAGAGAACTGTCAATATTAATCAAGGCTCCCAGTACATTCCCAAATTCATAGAAATAAAACAGCATGTTTCCTGGGACCTTTAATGTTGAAATCAGTGTATATTGTTTAGTCTCCAGAAGCTGTGATATAAAAGCCGAGATCTGAAAGCTATATTTACAAACAGGAAAGGGCAAGAAATATCAAATCCAGAATGAAGCAATACCATGCCAAGATTTACACAATATATTTTCAAGTAGCAGCTGAAGCACAATCAAATATGGGTCTTGTGTTTGAAAATAACAGTTTCAAAACCTGGTGTCATGGTCAATTGGTTTTTCTGCAAAATTCTCATGTAAAAATGAATTCTTCAATTTCTCAGACACAGTTCTCCTTGAAAATGTGATTTGATTCACATGAATAAGTTTATATATAATTTTAAAATTAATTTTTAAATAGCATGCAAATTATGCATTTCAGTGCTGGAGACACAGCTCAGTAGTTTAGAGCACTTACTGCTCTTGCAGAGTATTCACATTCAGTTCTTAGAACTCACATCTCTGGTGACTCACAACTGTGTGTAACTACAACTTCTGGGGATCCCACACCTTCTTCTGGCCTCCACAGGCACTGTGGCATTGCACTCCTACATGCCTATCCCCTTTCTGCACACATCAGCATTATTAAAATATAAATCTCTTTAATGTATATTTTAATAAATCCTTTAAAAACTAAAGCAATGGGTTTCCTTCTGGCATTTCCTGCATCTGTTTCATTATTCCTGGTTCTAATTGGTCGCCCTCCCTCTCTGTCGCTTTCACTCTCACACCTCCCTCCTGCTAGTCCTCTTTTGCTGTCATGTCACATGTGTTCCATGTTCCTTTCTTTTCCCCTATTTTAAAGTCTCCTCTTACCCTCTCCTGGTTCCCTTTCTAGTTTAATTATGTGTGCACACAACTTAATCAAGGAGGTGAATGTTCTCTACAATAAAAAATTAGGACACTGAAGAAAGAAATTAAAGAAGACACTAGAAGATGGAAAGGCTCTCCATGCTTATGGAATGGCAGAATGAACATCCTGAAAATGCCATATTACCCAACTGATCTATAGATTCAATGCAATCCCCATCAAAATCCCAAGAACTAGAAAAAACCATCCTAAAATTTATATGGAGGCACCAGAGCTGTGAATAGCCAAAGCAATCCTAAGCAATAATCATAATACATAATCTCACATTATACTACAGCCACACTAACAAAAACAGCACAATCACATAGCTGTGTACAAATGGTATAGAAACAAAGACCCTGAAAGAAACCCACACAGCTACAATCACCTGATTTTCAACAAATGTGTTCAAGTATAGCATACATTGGACAGAAGACTACCCTGTCTACACACACATTTTCATAGAATAGCATATACCTTATGTTTTGGCTGTTCTTAGATGCTGGTATTTCTTTTAAGACTAAAATCATTCAAACATTTGTGTACTTTGTAGGAAGATGAAAGAAAGTGGATATGTTCAAAGGACGGGATGCTGATATTAAAATGTTCTGTATAGTTTATCCTTACTTGAAAATACCTACCATAAGACTAGTAAAATCAAGGTCTCTACTTTATTTTTCTTCTAAGGGCATCAGAAACATTGACTCCTTTACTTTTATATAGAAGGAACATGGAGTCCAGCATTCATAAGTTTGAAATGTTGACTTTTCTATAAGTCAGAGTATTTCCCCATTGACTCAAAAATGCCATGTTTAAGTGGCTGAGTACACATGTGAATCATAGAGTCCTAGGCTTCTAGTACTGGGAGATGATAAAAGGATTATTTTATGGGAGCTGGAGAAATGTCTCAGTAGTTAAGAGCACTGGCTGCTCTTGCAGAGGACCCAGGTTCGTTTCCCATGTAGTAGCTAGCAACTATGCATAACTCCAGCTCTAGGGGATCCTATGCCCTCTTCTGACCTCCATGGGCACTGCACAGTATGGGCACATTTACACACATGCAGACAATACACTCATGAATAATAATAATAATAATAGAATTATCTTCTGGAAAACAGTTTTATGAGAGGTAGAGGTGGCAGTGAGTGAGTGAGTGTGTGTGTGTGTGTGTGTGTGTGTAAGTCAAAGATTAAGCTCAGTGTCTTCCTTAGGACACCATCCACCTTGATTACTTGTCTTGTTTTTGTTTTGTTTTGAGACAGTACATCACTGTGTAGCCCCAGCAGGCCTGGAACTAGCTATGTAGACGATTCCAGGCTGGGCTTGACCTCACAGCCCTCTGCCTCCAGACTGCTGGGATTAAAGGCATGTGCCACTACATCTTGCCCACCATGTTTCTTTGATTCAGGGTCTCTTGATGACCTGGGACTCACCAATTCTCCTAGGCTAGCTGGCCAGCAAGCTCCAGGGATCTATCTGCCTGTCTCCATCTGCTCAGTGCTGGACTCATACGCACAGGTCACCACATGTGGCCTCTTTTAAAAATGTGGGTTCTGTGACTCATGCTCAGTTCTGGGGCTGAAATACAAGTCCTCATACTCTCATGGAAAGCACTTTACCCACTGAGCAGCCTCCACAACCCACAGTGATTTTTTAGTGGCTAGTGTTCGTATTTCTTATGGTAAGTTGATGAAATAAGCTAACACCCCCAAAATAAATACTTCAATGTTGTTTTAAACTTTCCACATATACTTTCCATTAATGGATATGAATTTGTATTGAGTTTTTATCCATTTTGTTCTATTTGTACAGGAATACATGGACTCTAATAAATGCATTGAGCACCTTCTCACTCAACTGAGGGAGCAACACCGAAGTCTCTGGCGGTGAGTTCAATTCAAGCTCTTTTCTTGTTGGCACAGATAGCAGTCTCTATGGGTTTGATATTTTTATTGTAGCATTTTTACACAGTGATAAGTTTTAAACGCAGTATCATGGGCATGCTAGGCATGCATTCTAACCAATGAGTTACATCCTTTGTAACAGGTCTTGATCATGGACAAAAGCTATCTCTTTCCCCTTGGTGTTAGAATTGTCTCTGTGTGCAGGATCACCAGGGGCTGGGTAGAGCCCAGCCTCTTAAACTGTGGGCCATGACCCAATGAAGGTTCATGTAACTGAATGGGGGGTGACAGTCCAGTAAAACTGGCAACACAAAAGTTTCTGCGCAGTGACAAAACAAACAAAACAAAAAATCTGATTCAAAATCTGACTCATAATGAATCTCATGTGTTTCTGGCAGCATGTACCTTAGTTGTAGCCTTGGGTTTGAACACAACATGCATACTTTGTATTATGCATGCCTTCAAACAACACAACCTCACTGACACTGCCTGAAACACTTGGCTTGAATTCTACAGTGGATCTGTAGTATAATTTGAGATGAGGTGTGGTAACAGGTCCAGTAATTTTTGCTCTCCTGCTTTGTGTGTGTGTGTTATTATATGAAATTTTGTATTAGATTTTTAAGAAATTTCTGTGAAGAATTGTGTGGGAAATTTAATTGGATTTGTAGATGCCTTTTGACAGAATGACCATTCTCACAATATTAATCCCACCAGTCCATGAACATGGAAGTTCTTTCCATCTTTTCATATCTTCTATAATTTCTTGCTTCAATGTCTTAACATTTTATTATACAGTCTTTTACTTCCTTGGCTAGATTTATTACAAGATATTTTATGGTTTTTAGTGCTGTCATCAATGGGATCATTTCCATGATTTCTTTCTCAGAATGTTTGTTGTTGGCGTATAGGCTACTGATTGGGGGTGTTAACTTGATAGCCTGTCCTTTGCTAAATGTGTTTATCAGCTTTAGAAGTTTTATGGTGGTGTTTTTATAAAATCATATCATCTGCATATAATGATACATGGATTCCTTCATTTCCAGTTTGTCTCTCCTTTATCTCCTTCATTTGTCTGTTTCTCTAGCTAAGACTTTAAGTTCTGTATTGCACAGGAATGTAGAAAGTGGACATCCTTGTTTTGCCTTTTTATTTTAATGGGAATGCTTTGAGTTTTCCTCCATTTATTATGATGTTCACTGTGCACTTGTTATATATTGCCTTTCTTATGTTGAGATATGTCCTCTGTGTCTCTAGATCCTTCATGACTTTATCATGAATGGATTTTGAATATTGTCAAAAGCCTTTTCTGCATTTAATGACATGATTATGTGATTTCTGTTCTTAAGTTTGTGTATGTGGTGGATTCTATATATTTATCTACATGTGTTTAACCATTGTTTTCTTTGCTTTTATTTCATTAATTTCAGCTTTGATTTTATCACTTCCTCTCTACTCTTTGTATGTGCTTTTAGATCTTGGTTTTCCAAAGCCTTCAGATACATCACTAATTTATTTATATGAGATGTTTCTAATTTTCTGGTATGAGCACTTAATGATACAAGCTTTCCTCTTTAGGACTCACTTCATTGTATCCTACAGATCATGGTATGCTTTTCTAGGACTTTTAAATTTTCTGTCTTGACTCCTCCCTTGGTCTAATTTTCATTCACTAATGTGTTATTTAGCTTGCATCAATTTATGGATTCATATACTTTCCCCCATTTTTAGTGTTGTTGATTCCGAGCTTTATTCATCTGTGGTCATAAAGAATACAGGATGATATCTCAATTATCTGAAATTTTCATTGAGTTCCTTTGTGTCCTAATATTGGTCAATGTGTGCTTTTCAATTAAATGAGTTTCTTTTAAGAGATTTGCTACCCTTCCTGGTAGTCCATATGTGTTTAGGATTGAAATCGCTTCTTAGTGTAGTTTTGCTTAATGTGTATGAAGTGACTTTCCCTATTTTTTCTGACTAGTTTATTCTCTGTGCCTCTTGAGTGTTTAATCAGTTCAGACTGAAGTATTCCAATGAGTATTCTCTGTAAAACTAATCTTGTGGTTATAAATCCCTTAACTCTGTTTTTATCATGGAAAGTTGTCATATGTTGATTACAACTGATAGTTTTTCTGAGTATAGTAAGCTAGGCTTTTTTTTTTTTTTGCTTTTTGTATTTAGTGTTTTGACTGGTATATAATATGAGGAATTTCTTTTCTGGTCCTTTGTACTTGGTGTTCTGTAGATAGGGAAAGTTTTCTTCTATGATATTTTTAAAATAAAATTATGTGCTTTGACCTGGGTTTCTTCTTCTATACCTATGATTCACAGGTTTGGTCTTTTTACAGTGTCCCATGGGTCTGGCATATTCCATTCTATTGTTTTAAGTCGAGATTTCCTTTGATAGAGCCATCCATTTCCCCTACCTTGTCTTCAGTACCTGATATTCTCTGGTTCATTTCTTCTACTTTTTGCTTCTTTCTTTTAAGCTTTTTATTGGAGTTTTTGAGATTTTTTATTTCAAATTTTATTTTAGTTTGACTTTTCTTCAGATATTCCCTCTTTATTGAATGCTAGTTTCATGTTTTGAATTGTTTTAGTCATTGTTTTCATGACCTTTAGTCTTTTACCCATATCCTCTCTGACTTCCCTGAACGTATTTTAAAATGTATTTTGAAATCATGACTTGTGTATCTGCTGTGCCCTTTTTAGGAAACATTACAATGGCTGTGCTGATTTCTAGAGTAGACCAATTATCTTGGTTGTTCCTGTTGCTTGTTTTTATATGATGAGAACTGGCCATCTGGACTAGTGTTGGTAGTGTTTCTTGGTAAGGGTAGGTGATCTTTTCTTTGTTGAGTGGTATTTGTCTATGCTTACTGTTTCCCCAACTTTTCAGGTTATGGACCAACTGAGTAGTGTTTATTGTTCAGTTTTGGGGAACAATTTACGTTAATATGTAAGTGGGAAGAAAGAAGTGGTCTCAGTTCAGCTAGGGATATGTGTAACCTTTGAACTGAGGTTTCAGCATTAACTGATAATGGTCCTATAGCAGCAGAGTGGTCTGGGTCAGTTGCATAACAGGTCTGGGAAAGCTCACAGGTCAGAAAAGGCAGGGTCCTAGTGACTCAAGCAGCCCTGAAAGTTGAGCTCACAGGATTTGATTTTTTAGATTGTTATTTGAGTTTCTGTCTTGGGTTTTATGAAAATTCCACCAAACAAATATTAGCTTGGGATAAGGACAGAGTTTTCCATAATTTCTGCAATGGCCCTAACATACTTCTGCCAATTTGTACTATGTATTTTTTCAAAGCATTGTTCACAGAAAAAATCATAATATCAATCAAATCTGAAAAAATATTTAAAATGGGCTGTGTCTGGCACTATCAGATATTCAACCTTGTTTATGTAAAAATAAACAAGCACATTTATCTCATTAGTATGGGCATTTGCTTTCATTGTTAATGAATGATTAAATCATATGTATATCCAAAGAATTAAATGAATTTCTTCATTTTTTTCAATAGATATTTGATTTCTTTTTACATGCTTAGAGTTACATAAAAATTTTGGCAGTGAGGGGTTGGAGAGTTGGCTCAGAGGTTAAGACACTGGGTGTGCTTACAGAGGACCTGGGTTCAGTTCCCAGTACTCACATGGTGGCTAACAACAGTCTGTTACTCCAGTTCCAGGGAATCCAACACCTTCTTCTGACCTCTTCTGGCATGGGTACACTTGCACACATGCAGGCATAACACTCATACACATAAAATTAAAAAACTGAAATATTAAAAAATATTGGCAGTGAAAAGGAACCACACATAAACAAGATAGGTTCAAAATACATTGTATAAATATATGAACTGGAATAAGAAAGATCAAGGGATTACAGTAACTGGCCTTGGGCCAATGGCAAACTTATATGATAGAAAATAGATACAGATTCTCTGATAATTTTTCTGCTCAAAGATAATTGAAGCTTTTCTCAAATTAAAAGGTGGAACATTTTTGGTTAAAAGGTCTTCTTTAAGGGTTGGTATAGGAAGGCTGCTGTATGAGTCTCTCATGTAGAGATTTTGTTTTACATGGTGGGTTAGGAAAAGCACTTGAGAATATTTTTGCAAGAACCTTGGATAGAAACTGTTAATTGTATTAGTAGAATGCTCAAGTCACTTATTCATTCCCAAGGGCTTCAGAAATTTAAGAAAAGCTACAAAGCTAATAATAGACTGGCCTAGATGGCTACGATGCCATTACTAGCTTTGTAGATTCCTGTGGGTATGTAATTTACAGGTGCCATAATGAAATTTGAATTCCTTTTCTCAAATTTCTGAAGATCTTGGATTTTAACATAGATGTGCTAGTCCCTTATTGCATGATGCTGCTCACCACACTAGAATTGTTTCATACAACTACCTTTGTCTCAGTAAGGGGCTGAGAAACTCTCCAGTCATTTATTTATGAATCTATTTTTACCTCTTGGTGTGTGGGACTCTCTCTACAAACCTCAAAGTTCATCTTCCCTAAAAAGTTCTACTTCTGGGCAAAGCGTTACAAGTATTTACTTATTTATTTATTTTTGGCTCTTGCATCTTTTCCTTTAGAAAAACTGCTGGGGAGAATGTGTCAATTGACTAAGAAGTTTAATTTTGAATTCATTTTCCATGAACAGATTCATCAGTTATTTTGTATTACTAACACGGTATTGACTAGGTTGACTACAGCTGTAACCCAGTTTTCAGAGATTTTTGTTTGTTTGTTTGCTTGCTTGCTTGCTTGCTTGGTGAACTAGTCTATAAATATAATCCGTAACTGTGTATATGGCTATGAACTTTTAAATCATATTTTTCTATAGCTCTATTAGAAATCATATTTTTAAACTGACACATAGTATACATAAAATTATATTTAAAGTTTTGTAAACAGCATTTTCCTTGCTCTATCCTTCACACACACACACACACACATACACACACACACACACACAATTATGGCTGCCCCCTGATAAAATAATTTATAGTTTAATTTAGCTAAAAGTATTCAAATATATCTTATAGATATCCCTGTGGGGAAATAATGGTTTGCTGGCTCTTTGAACCAGTAAAAGCCTGTATAGAAATAAAGCTATTTTTTTCCTGCTTTCTTGAGGTAGCTAATAAAAACCCTTCCATCTTCTCAGATGTGGTTAAATTAAAATCTCATTTCAAGCATGGACTTAAAGAAAGGACTCGGTGTTTTGTGAGCAATCCTGTCCATTTTCCTTCAGAAATAGAGTTATTATTTTTGAAGAAGTGAATCCTTAGGGACAGTGTCAGAGGGTCCAATAATTCCTCTCCATCTGAATCACAGTGAGGTAATAATGATATTTGAATTGAGTAACCACAGTGAGAAAATGGAAAAGGGTAAAATTGAAAAAAAAATGAAAACCAATAATAGCAGATTTATATGCAATGTTTTGAATCATGAAATTATAGTCATTTTGTAAGCTAATCCCGACTGGACTGACTTGGAGTGACAGTTAGGACAGTGGTGACATCATAACTTCAACCAGACCACTTTGTTTGGTCAAGAGTACGAGTGTCAAGGAGCAGTGTTGAAAGCCTTTCTAGTAATGAGCAAGTTTCTTAAATGCTTTATTCATGAGTTTAGAGAGAATCTACGATGTGTGGAGGATCATGGGAGTAATCTGTCATGTACACAGGCTTAGTTAGAGTGTGTGAAGCTACACTAATGTTTCCATAAATCAGTATAGAATCCTGTGTTTATTATGCTTTTAATTTGCCATTGCTGTGATTATCATGGAGTGTGTTCTCTGTTGTGGTTGCTTATATTAACTGAAAATTTGCATGTGAACCAATTTATAATTTAAGAAGCAAGGTTCTTGAACATATTGAGTTCTAGTAAAGATGGTAAGCCTTCTACAGCACCACCTTTTATAACTGACCAAAAGCATGGTAGATGTGAGCCAAGTTCTTATAGCACTTATTGAATCATGAGAGTTAAACTATGAATTAATGGGTATATGAATTACAAAGAAGGGCTGGGGAAATGGCTCAGTTAGTCAGTGCAAACATGAGGACCTGAGCTTGAGCTGCTAGAACTCATATCAAAACTGGATGATGGAGTACAAATCTGTAATTCCAGCAATGGGGAAGCATAGATAGCAGGATCTCTGGGCTCCCTGGCCAGCCAGGTTAGCTTACTTGGGGAGTTAGAGACCAATGAGGGACTCTGTCTCAAAAAATAAGATAAAAGGTACCTGAGTAATTGTCCTAGTAACTTTCTACTGCTGTGATAAAAGACAGACCAAAACTAATTTTGGGAGCACAAGGTTTATTTTCATCTTCCTGTTCCAAGTGACAGTCCGTTACTGAGGGAAGCCAAGGCAGGAACTTAAGAACAGAAATCTGGAGGCAGGAACTGAAGCACAAACCACGTAGTAGTGCTGTTTACTGGCTTGTTTCTATGGCCTGTGCTCAGCCAGCTTTCTTATACAACCCCGGAGCACCTGCCCAGAGTAGCACTATTCATAGTGAGCTGGGCCATCCCACATTACTCAATAATCAAGAGAGTGCCTTACAGACATGCCCACGGGTCAGTCTGATAGAGGGATTTTCCCAATTGAGGTTCCCTTTTCCCAAATGTGTCAAGTTGACAGATTAATCCCTCCAACGCAGTACTAATATCTGAAGCTGTCTTCTGAGCTCTGCATGCATACACAGATGTGTATACAAGTGCATACACATGTACACACTCACCCCCTCCACACACACATGAGAAGGTTTGTACATAGAAAATTATCTACAATTTCTTGTTGTCACGGAGGAAGTTACTAGTGTTGAGGGTTTACTTGCTTCTTAACACAACCATCTGCTGTGACACAAAAACATATTATTATAACCACACTTGGTTTAGCTGTTTTTTGGGGGGATCCTCCTTAGTATATTATAGAAATTGTTCTATCAAATCATCTACCTCTAAGATTTCAAATTACAAAGGAATTTGTGCAGCTCAAATAGAACTGCTTAGCAGTAGCAGACATTTAGCTTCAGTCTCTTTGTTACCAACGTTATTTTCAGAAATGGTAAACTTCTGTGGATTTTCATAAAGAAAAATATGGAGAGCCAGGTGTCGGGTGCATGCCTTTAATCCCAGTACTCTAGAGGCAGAGGCAGGCTGATCTGTGTGAAATCAAGGCCAGCCTGGCCTACATAGCAAGCTCCAGGCAACCATGGTTATGGGATGATCCTGTTTCAAAAAGACATGCACACTAAAATAAATCAAGAAAATAAAAGTATGGAGTCAGAATCTCTAAGTTTAAGCACATGTAGATATTTACTGAAGTCTTAATTTGCTCTGCACCATTCTACTTGACTTAAAAAAAATGGGATTGGAGAGATGGTTCAGCGGTTAAGAACTCTGGTTGTTTTACAGAAGACCCAGGTTCAAATTCCAGCATCCACATGGTGGCTAACAACCACCCGTAACTCCAGTTCCAGGGGATCTGATGCCCTCTCCTGTCCTCTGCAGACACTGAACAACATAGGTGTGCTTAAACACATGCGGATGTAATGCCCATACCCATAAAATAAAATAAAATAAAAAAATAAATAAGAGGGCTGGAGAGACGGCTCGGCAATCAAGAGCCACTGCCACACTTGTAGAAAACCTGCAACCACCTGTAACTCCAGATCCAGGGGATCCAGTGCTCTCTTCTGGCCTCCACAGGTACCCACATCACATGTGCATATACACATGAAAGCAGACACAGACACAGACACACAGACACACAGAGACACACATACACATAAATAAGGTCTTTTCTTTTGAGACAGGGTCTCCCTATAACCCCACCTGGCTTGGAACTCACAATGGAGACCAGGCTAGCCTCCATCTCATAGAGATCCAGGTGCTGCCATGGCCAGCTCAAATAAAGTCTTTTTTAATAAATATGTAAATATATGATCTTTAATATTGAAACAATCATAATTTCCTATATCTTAATTTGTTCTGATATGGAAAGTTAATATTAAGATGAAAGTATTTTTTGCATGTGATATTTTTGTAAACTCTACTATTTCTGATTTGGCTAAATATACCAAGACAGATCAAAAAGAAATAACTATGAGGGATGTTTATCTACTAACATTTGATACAATCTTTATTCATTTGTAGATTCAAATTAAGGGTTTAGAATACACAGACAGTTGGAAACTGCAAATCGAACTCATGAATATTCATGGCATTGAAATTATTTTTCATGCCACATGTGAAATTAGTTATGGAAAAGAGGCAGCAGCATAGTATCAAAGTGATGGAAAGTGGGTGGGACTGGAGGAGGGGGGACATGGATTCTAGTCCTATCCTGTCAAAATTAGCAAATGAATAAGACCTCTGACAGAGTTTTCTTATCTGTAGAAAAAAGGTAGCAATATGACTGGCATTCTAGTTTTATTCTGTTGCTGTGTCAACACCATGACCAAAGGCAACTTAGGAGAGAAAAGCATTGATTTTGCTTATAGTTCCAGGTCACAGTGTGTTACTGGGGGGAGTGAGGGCAGGAACTCAGGAAGCAGAAACCAGGAAGGGAAGATGTTTGCTGATTCACTCTCAGGCTTACTTTTAGCCAGCCTTCTCATACAGACCACGATCAAAGGCTGATCTGGTCTTCGGCAGTCCTTAGTTGAAGCTTTCCTCACATGTCTGTAGGCTGCGGCAAGTTGACAGTTAAAGTTCATAAGAGTAGTAAGTCTTTCCGATTGCTGAACACAATGACTACGTGAATTGTGTGCTGAACAGCCATTGTCTTTGTGGCACATACACTAGCAAGACTTTTGAAAATTCTTTTTGTATATATTATTTTTATTATTTTGTGTATGAGTGCATTGCTTGCATGTTATGTACATGTGCTGTATCGTGCATTGCCTGTGGAGGTCAGAAGAATACATCGGATTCCTTTGGAACTAGAGTTACAGACGGTTGTTAGCCGCCATGTGGGTGCTGGGAATCAAACACAGGTCTTCAACGAGGTCTTCTGCAAGAGCAGTCAGTACTTTTAACCAATGAGCCATCTCTCCAGCCCCATGCTTTTGATAATTCTTAGATGTTGAGTGATGATATTGTGTGATATGAATCAGAGAAAACTTCAAAGAGTTTAGTAAAAATAATTAATAAAATAAGATATAACAAGATTTCAGTAATTCATCCAATGTTAAAGTATCTATTTTGGATTTTCATAAGTCACATCGCCTAGAGTCAAAGCCTATAGTCAGGAAAAAGGAGGTTAGATAGGAGAGATAGCTCGGTTGGTAAAGTGTTTGCCATCCAAACAGGAGGACCTGAGTTTGATCCCCAACATCTACATAAAGGAAACAGTTTCCAGATAGCAAGGCAATTATTCATAGGACTTACAACAATGGTGACAGCAAAGACCCATGTAAGTTCAGGCCAGACAAAATCCCAGCATAGAAGTGGGGTATGGGGAGATATCCCCACGTAGCTGAGGAACTATTGGCAACCAATAGCTGCTGGGAGGGGAGAGTCAGTCTTCTTTAAGGGTGTGGCTCTTACTCTGGGTACATTAACCAGGCTCCAGTGGATTTACTCACAAAAAAGGGCATTTGGGGACACAGATTTGACTCAATATATATTTAATAAAGTATATGAAATCAGGTCGAAGGCAGTAAGGCACAGATAGGGGACAGTATTTAAATATGATCAAAATATATTTCATGAAATTCACAAAAATAAATTCATAGATGTCCTAACAGAAAAGAAAGTGGGTCATGGTGGTATGTTTGTAATCCTGGCACTGGGGTTGTAGATGGGTGGATCTGTGGTCAGTCAGTCTAGTCAAGTCAGTGAGCTTCCATCCTCAGTGAGAGAACATGTCTCAAAGATCAAGGTGGATGGCACCTGAGGAAGGAATCCCTGAGGCTGACCTCTAACCTATACACACACACACACACACACACACACACACACACACACACACACAAAGGAACGAGGAGGTATGCATGACTATAACTGGAGAAAGTAGATGACCAGATGCCCATACATATAGACTTCAGGTCACTGAGTTCATATTTATTCAAACATTTTCAATAAGACACTGTTGAAGCTGGATATTTCTGTGTCATAGGACTGTCATGGGCACCCCACGATATTTAAGATCATTACAGACTGTCACCCACTACTTGCCAGGAACGTCTCCTCATTGTGACAACCCAAAATATCGCAGAAATTTTCCTAGTGCCTACCAGAAGGCAATATTATCTCTTCTTGTGAACAAGCAGCTTTCTAAATAAATCACACAGGTAATCATTGTCTCAAGCATATCTCCAGAATCACTAATTCCCTGAGTCACAGCAGATATTAAAAAAAAAAATACTTTGTATCCAAACCAATGTGAAAAATGGTAAGTAATGCCCAGTTTAAAACTGTGTAATTGTGGAATTTCTAAGAGTCATTGCTCAAGTATTATATACACTGAAATTTTGGGTATAAATTATAATTTTTTTACGTTTAAAATAGTATCCCCAATCAAAGTTTGGGGGTCCCAGAACCCACGTAAAAGTCAGATGGGTGTGGTGGCTCACCTGTAACCACAGCATATGGGGAGCAGATGCAGGGAGTTCCTGGATCAAGCTTTCCAGCTCGACCAGCTGAATTGGCATGTTCTGGGTTCAGCAGGAGACACTGCCTCAGTGTAAGTTGGAGAGTGATTGAAGAAGACACATGATGTCAACCTTGACCACTACACATGTGCACACCCCAATTCAAATGTGCATGTGCACTTATATGCATATGTGCCCACATAGTTGTGAACACATTACTACACATGTGTATGTACTACACATTTGTAGAGCCCTCAAATTTGACCTATGTTTGAACATGTACTATAACTAGGCTACTAAGAAGCATGTCCTAAGAAATGGTGACACATGTACTTGGCATGTAAATATGTAATGTATGAAATCTGAATGTCCTTCCCTCTTCTTCACCTTTTCCTCAATGGAACTGAGTTGGACAGTTTGGTAAAGAGGTGGGTAGCAGCATGAGAGCTCTAAAATGCTGGTAGAATGAGAGAGGCTCCTCCAAGAAAGCAAGAACCAGGTCAGCCTTCTCAGTCTCTCCCTCCCTCCTACCCCCGTCCTCTGTATGTCTGTAAGAACATAGGTGTACATGTTTTCAGGTATACATGCTCTTGTGTGGAAGAGAGAGAGAGAGAGGGAGAGAGAGAGAACACCAGAGGACGTTCCAGCTGTCATTCCTCAGTTACTCGGTTACATCAATACTGATTTTTTGAGACGGGGTCTTTCCTTGGCTTAAAACTTGCCGATTTGGCTAGGCTGGATTGCAGAGAGCACTGGTCTCCACCTCTCCAGCACTGTGATTATAGGGGCATGTCACCATGCCTGCTTTTTTACATGGGTTCTGAGACTCTGAACTCAGATCCTCATACTTGCATGGAAAGACCTTTACTGACCGAGCCACCTCCTCAAAACTCTAGTTTCTACTTATGTTTTTAAAATCATTTTCCAGCTGAAAGCTCAATAACTAATTCTAAGAATCTGTAAAATATTGATCACAGACTGCTTGTGTTGGTAAAGTACTTAACTCCTATTTCCCATGGGGTGAAAATGACTTCCTATATCACCAGAGAGAGGTAACACTTAATTGAATAACAAGTACAGACAGATTTTTGTTGGAAGAAGATCCCCCTGAGACTTGTTCCTTCTAGCCATTAAATGATTTTAGCATATCCAAAATTATAAAATTGAATTTTACCCTTACTTTCTGGCTTGAATGTGATTTTTATTCTAATACAAGGGATATTTAGAATGGTATAAACTTTGCTATCATTCTCTCCATTCAAATGTTTTTCCAAAGACAAAGGACACAAATACAATGACCTATACGTGTGTTCTCTACAGTGGTGTTAGAATTTTACATTTTTGGGTAGAAATTTTTAGAATTCTTGTAAAGAAAAACCTTCCAGGAAATAATTCTTTCTCACACATAAAAATAATGTCACTTGTGGGCTGGCAAGATGGCTCAGTAGGTAAAGACACTTTCCACCAAGCCTGAAGTCTTGAGTTTAATCTCCAGAGAAAACTGACTTCTGCAAATTATCTTCTGATTTCTACACACACACACACACACACACACACACACACACACACACACACATAAATGTAAAAAATTTAAAAAGAAACACATTTTCACACACCATGTGTGTATATGTGTAAAAGAATTATATTAGCATTGCATATTAGGAAGCCACATGTCATTCCACCCCTGAGAAGGAAATTCTTTGTAAATGCCTTACAGTTAAATGGTCCTGAAGTTGTTAAACACAGGTAAGAAACAAAGCTGAAACCCCAAGTGGCACAAGGTTCTGACTCACAGTGTCTGAGATTTTCCTTCTATGTGTCCTGGATCTCGAGATGTTATTATCCAGCTGTCTCAAGGGTTAGCATGCCTCTTTCCTCATGGGGTTAATTGATGTAGACTAAGGAGATGCTGATATTAAAAGGCTCGCCTCTGGTGTAATCATAGACCTCTGCTGGTGGGAATCTTAATTGGCAACATGCAAACTCGCTCTGCATGAATTCTTAACGGTGGACACAGGATAAAATAAGAACTATGATCTGTTCAAATCCCTTCAGGAGATAAAGAGGCTGTCTCTGGGGGGTTAGTATGTGTAGCAAACAAAGAGTGGCTCAGTGCTCTGTAATAGCAATAAAAGCCCTGAGGGCAGAATATCCTGCTCTGCTGACTCAGTAATAGCATGTGGACCCCTCCCCACAGCCACAGGAGACCAAGCCAGGGAGCTGTCCATTGCTTCTCCTCCTCTCAAGCCTTGTACTAAATTTCAGATCATGACTATGTTCTCAGGAAAGTGCAAGCCCCGGTTTCCCTCTGAAAGTCATCAATGTCACTCTCCCAATTACTCACTGGGGGTTGTTGAGAGTCAGGCAATTCCAGTTCCTTACCAGGATAAGAGTCTGACCTCTAAGCTCCGGGATGTACCCCAGCACAGGGGAGAATGAAGCAGGGCATTGGCTCATGCTCCAGTGCTTATGTGATCCCTGGACACTGTTAAGGCTTACAAAGGGGATTACTTACTATAGACCACTGACCCCGCTTTAACAAGTAATGGCATGTTCAGCCTTCATGGCTCTGAAGCCTTTCAGGAGGTGGCATCATTGCATTCTAAGCACTTGCTCAGCAGTGCAGGGACCAGCAAAGTGAGTCTAGAAAGGTATCTGGATTATTTTGAACCAAAAGATCCCTAAGGCTCTCATCAGATCTGAAACACAGGACCAGTTAGGTATACAGTATATTTGAGTGACTTGTATGTATTCTGCATGCCTGTTGTTTAGGGGATGCTTAGTGTTTGAACTCAGGTCATCTAGGACAAAGAAACAATGATTCTGTCATATTCTTTATTTTCCTTTGTCTTTAAAAAAAATTGAAACACAGTCTTCCTGTAGCCCCAACTATCCTGAAACTCACTGTAGAGACCAGGCTGGCCTTGATCTCATAGAGATTCACCTGCCTTTGCCTCCCTGTTGCTATGATTAAAGGCACATGTCACTGTGTCTGGTTGATATGCTTTCTTTAAAGGACAATACTAATCCATCAGAGAATATATATTTAGTTTATGGATGTGTGAGTTTTCCTGGGGAAACATGAACAGAAGTCTGTTCACCCCAGAGAGCACACCAACTACAGACCGAAGAGACTATTTCAACCAAGTTAGTAAGCCAGTACTTTTATTGGGATTGCTTATAGGCATGGTGAGGATTTGCTACAGGAGCATGGGTGAGGGGGTTCTTCAAGGAACGTGAGGGAGAGGCCGCTTCCGGGGCATGGATAAGGGGTGAACTACAGAAGCATGGGTGAGGAGTTCCAGGAGCATGAGTGCTGGCTGACCTACAGGGTCCTGGGTAAGGGGTTACCTGCATGAGCTGGGGGAAGAGGTACCCCTGGAGCGTGGACAATGGGTTTCCTGTAGGACTGTAGATAAGGAGATACCTGCAGGATCATGGTGAGTAGTTACTCACAGGAGCAAAGGCAACTCACAGCCAGGTACCTCAGTGAAAAGCCTACCCCAGCATGGGTGACAACTCAGGAAAGCTACATTCCTGAATGTTGTAGGCAGTTTAGCTATGAGAAAGCCCCGTTTCCCCCGCAGTTGTTACTGCTCAGAGAACCTCAGCTTCCTTTGTTTCCTGAGTCTTGCAATCCTGCCTCTTCCCTCTAGGAGGGAATGTTGTAATTTGGAGGAAGTAACTAAAGAACAATTATGTTTACCTTAGAGTATACATAAAATTACCTGTTAAAATCCTACATAAAGGGCCTAAGAGATGGGTCAGCGGTTAGGAGCACTGGCTGCTATTGCAGAGGACCTCTATTCAGTTCTCAGCACCCATGTGTTGGCTTATAACTCCCGTAACTCCAGCTCCAGGGGATCCAATGCCCTTTTCTGGCCTCTGCGGGCACTAAGCATGCATGTGGTGTGCATACATACATGTTGGTGGGCATTCACATGCATTAAATACAAGTAAATAATCTTTTTCCAAAATTCCATGTGGAGAAGGCTAAGGAAACAGCTATGTCAGGAAAATGCTTGCCATGCATGCATGGAGGCCTGAGTTTGAGCCCCAGAACTGGTAAAAAAAAAAAAAAAAAAGCCTAGTACACACTTGTAATTCTAGTGCTAGGGAGGCAGGGATGGGCAGATCTCAAGGGCTTGATTACAAGCCAGGCTAGCGTACTTGGTAAGCTCCCAGCCAGTGAGAAACTCTGTCTCTGAAAAATAAGCATGCTTTCCTGATGACTGACCTCTGATCTCTGCAAACACACACATACACACACACATACACACACACACACACACACATACACACAGACACATCCCTCACATGCATTCTCTTATACATTTGCAAATCACACACACATGAGTATACACAGATATACACATATATACAAACACTCACAAAGTCACACACCTGTGAGTTCTGTCCTTTGTATTTCAAAACTCCGAGTCTTGACTATAAGAATTCTCATGCATTTATCAAGACTGTCCCACTAGTACTGGATGGAGACAGATCTGTAAAAATGTATTTTGGAAAGCTCTGAGTTCAAAGGTTACTTCCTTGATGAGTTGGGCATTTTGTCTTTAAGTAGGACAGTATTTGTGGAGTTAGGACAGGTGAGAAGGTAGTTGTTAGATGGGTTGGTTATGAATTGCCTTTAAGATTTTAGGGTTTAGCTGGGCATGGTGGTACATGCCTTTAATCCCAGCCCTTATGAGGTAGAGGGAGGCATATCTGTGTGTGAGGTGGAGGCCAGCATGGGCTACAAGGAGACCCGATCTCAAAACAGAAAAATAGATTTTAGGGCTTGAAACTGGAGAGATGGCTTGGTGATTAAGAGCTTACATACATGTGACATATACCCACACAAATGCATACACAGAGACATACGTACAAATAGAATTTTAAAAATATTTTATTAAATTTTGAGAATTTCATATTCTGTACTTTGATCGGTTTCAGATTTCCCATCTGCACTCCTTTACTCCTCCACCCAGTTTTCATAAAAATGTATTCAAGGGACCAAGGGTGGTGAGAAAGATCTAATTCTTTCTATATTTAATCCAATGGGACCTCAGTATAGACAGTTGCTAGATTAACCTACAGAAGTGTGTAAATGCCCTCCACCATTAACTAGGAAATATATTCAGTTTAAAAATGGATTCACGATACCTACAGAAAGCTTGAATTGGGAAATGTTGCATCTGGAAACAGGGAGAAGGCTCAGTGGGCGAAGTGCTTGCTACCTGTCCTAGTTTCCTTAATGCTACTGTGGTAAAACACTCTGAAAAGCACCTTAGGGAAAGAAATGATTTATTTGTCTTACACTTCTGTATCATAGCCCATTAGTGAAGGAAGTTAGGGCAAGAACTCAAGCAGGAACATGAAATAGAAGCCACAGAGGAATGCTCCTTGCTGGCTTTCCTTAGACTCGTGTTGATTGCTTCTTTATTTTTTACAGGTAGAGTTTTATTTATTTTTTATTTGTATGTGGTGCTGGAAATACAACTCAGGCCCTTGCACATGCTAGACAGGGGCTGTACTGCTGAGCTATACCCTAACCCCTTAGCTGGCTTCCTTCTATAGCCATGACCACCTGCTCAGGGACCATAATGGTCTGGGCCATCTTACTTCAATTTCTAATGAAGACAATCCCTCACAGACACACCCATAAGTCAGTCTGATCTAGGAAATCTCTGTTAAGAGTCTCTTCTCTAGTGACCCTAGACTGTGTCAAGCTGTTAATTAAAGTTAATTATGATACCTTACCAAAGCATGAGAACCTGAATTTGAGCTCCAAAATCTATTATGAGTGTGGTGTATACTCATAATCCCAGCACTGGGGAGGTACAGAATGATGGATCCTTGATTCTTGCTGGACTGTTACTCTACCGGGCAAGTTCCAGTATAGTGAGAGAACTTGTTTCAAAAACCAAGATAGATGGTAGCTGAGGAATAACAGTTGAGGTTGTAGTCTACCTAGTCTACCTTCACTGTGCACAACCACACATATGTATTTGTACCTACATACCCTGATGCACCTGCATATATATATACACACACCCTAGAAAAAATTACTTCTAGTTTGAGCAGATGTACGTTCTTAATAAGTACTCTTAAAGTACACAGACTCCCAAACCAACAAAATTTGGGAGTGGGGAGTTCACCCAGAGAAATGTGTCATTAATTTGAAAAAAATTGACTGGCGATGCCCTTGTTATTTTTAGACCCACATTTATCTTAACATCTAGGAACTTAATATTATTTATCCAAAATGAAAATAAAAAGTCTTCAGCAAAAGGCATCTTGTAGATTTACTTGGGATAATAAGGATCACACATTCTCGACACTTAAGAGAGGGAAACTCCAGCAGGCAGCAGTATGAACGGCCTACTTAATGAAAATGGGTATGACAAAGTCTTAAATTTATACAGTGTAAGAGATGAGAAAATGCTTTTTATTAGTTTAGATGGATAAACAAAATGGGTAATTAATAATGGTCTCCTGTTGAATTTTAGTGTGCACTTCACTACTTGATTAGCTCATGGTTTTTAAGTGTTTTTAAGAAGAGATGGTTAGAACATAACTACATATTCCTATACATGGGTAACTGAACTTGAAAGAGTAGATTGTGTAGGGGAGTGAGTGAAGGGCTGTGTTCAGATACGCTCAGCTGTTTGTGTCTCTGTGGAGTTCAGAGACAATGGTTGTCTTCCTTAGTTGTTCTCCATCTTTTTTCTTGAGACAGGTTCCCTTATTGAACCAGTTTTCTTTTTTGGTGGCTGGCCAGCAAGTCCCTGGGATGTGTCTATATTTGCACCGAGCACTGATTTGCAGGCATGTGTTCTGCCATGTCAGCTTTTACATCGTTACTGGGCATTGGAACTGAGTCCCATGCTTGCATAGAAAGCACTTTGCCCAGTGAACCATCTCCCCAGAAAGGAGTAACTTTCCCATGTTCAGACCTGATAGAGATTGCTAGCTTCCATCTTTACCCCCAGGATCTGGGGGAGAGATATTTGGGTCTTTCTGAAAAGAGAAAATACAAAATGTAATTTCTTTCCTGGAGGGTTTTAACTATGACACATTGTATAATTGTAAGTTACAATTCGACCTCATAAATAACCTGAAAGAAAGGGGACCTAGGTCAAAGATCAGTAAGAGGTTAGCTGGAGTGACCACTTGTTGGTAGAGGAGGTCCCTGAGGTGTCAGAGCAGAAGAAGCTCCTAGATCAGCTGGAGGGTTGGGCGAGGTTGTAGACTGTTGCTGGGTTCATTGTCAGACAGCCTTCTAGGTGCTTTATGTGGATCCAAGTCTCCTTTCTGATCAAGCCAGGCCTTCTTTGGATACTCAGTTATCTAAACTCTAGATGTCATTTCCATGGCAAAAAATCCAAGATTTTCCCCATCTGAGAAACTCTGCCACAGTTATTGAAAGTACTGCAAGCTCCCAACTGTGCTACAGAGTTTGTTGCAATGTCCTAATATAGGTGGTCGGGGGTTAGAACTTAAAGCAAATAAGGTCATGCAAAGAGTTTCTTTACAAAAGGAAGCAGCCACTTCCAACTCAAAGAGCATCTAGCTGTCTCTAACTTCTCTTTGATTGTCATCCAGCCCTCCTGTTGACCCACCATTAACTGAACTTTCAGACATTCCATGTTTCTACACATCATTGCACATCATAGCAAAGGCATTAGCCTGTATCCGTAATGTGAACATGTATGTGTATTCCCTTCCTACCTTCTTCTTCTATTGATCCACTAATTGTGACGCTGAACAATCTTCTGACCAGAAACCATGAAAAAATATATCATGAGTTTGAAAGTCAAGAGAATATCATAGATTACAACAGAATCTATGATTGAGCTAGGGAGGTAGCTCAGTCAATAGAGTGCTCTATCAATGTAAGCATTAAGTTCAGGTTCCCAGAACTCATGTAAAAGCCAGACAAGGCAGTGCCTGTCTGTAACCCTAGCACTGGAGAAGTGGAAACAGGTGACTTTTTGGAGTTCATGGCCAAACAATCTAGAATAATTAGTGAGCCTCAGGTTAAGTGAAAAACCTTTCTCAAAAATTAATGTGAAGAGAAATAGAAGAAGATGCTTGATGGTGACCTCTGACTTCTGTACACACACTCACACATACACACAGACACACACACAGACACACACACACACAGAGACACACACACACAGATGAGTTCAAACAGTTGTTTTAAAGAGTCAATCTATTATTACTATTATTTTTTGCCAGTCATCTGGATGGGTCAACAGAAGGGTTCGATGATGTACCAAACAGAAGTGATAGACAGCTAGACTCTCTGAGAGTTGGAAGTGGAAGTTTCCTATCTGTAAAGAAATTCTTTGTATGAACCTAATTTGTTTTAATTTATAACTCCCCAGCTGTCTCTTGGGCCAGCTTTCCAGAGACAAGAAAACAGCACACTGCCAGACGGTGGGCACCAGAGTGAGGTCAGAATCTGTGGCCACTTTCAAAAGGTTTTCCAGGAAATCATTCTATTGAATAATGTTCAAGTTTGCACAGAGTTATGAGCACAGCATGGTACAACAAAAAAGTCAATTGTACAGTATTAACAAGGGAACTGCAGTCACTTTGGGGTTATGGTCCCTATTAAGGGAAATGGCACTGTCTGGTACTAATGCTTCAGTGTTCTCTAGAAATTCAGACTCACTGGCTAATTGAAAACCTAATGTATTTTAACCAAGCTTTAGTCATTTGTGTTATTTGATTCTGCCGTTTCTTTGCTGTAGAAGTAGATATATGAATGGGGGTCTGGAATTATGAATCAGTTGGTAGACAGCCTGACTAGCATGCACAAAGTCCTGGGTTTGATCCCCAGCACCACATAAATGAGCCGAATGCCTGTAATTGTGGCACTTAGGAGGTGAAGGCAGAAGGATCAGAAGAAATTCAAGATCATCCCTCGGTTACATTGTGAGTTTGAGGTAGTTCTATGCTACATGAGATCCTGTCTCAAAAAGGAGGAGGAGGAGGAGGAGAATGAGGAAGAAGAGGAGGAAAAAAAAAGAGGAAGAGGAGAAAGAGGAATGTGGAAAAGCAAGCAAGAAAGAAGAAAGGGATAGTAATGGCATCAGTGGTAGAAAGTAAAAGATATTCTTTTGCAGTCATAAATGAGTGAGCCTTCCCATATTTGGATCAGACATCAACTTAATAAGACATTTTCTCTGGGGAACATTTGCCCCAAGATGATAAAAAATGCACCAGAAATCATGCCTATCTGAAACATCTTTTTCCTTCTCTACTGCTTGAAGTTCTCATTCTCAGTATAAGGGACTTGGTAGAGTGCCTGCCTAGCATGCAAACATTGTTAGCACCTGCCCTTTCCTAGTATATCAGAAGGTGGCCAGCATAGGGTTGAACGCAACAGGTGTTCAGCTAACTTATGAAAACAGATTTCTTTTTCTGAAAAGGAAATTGAGACTTTTATGTGGTTGTTTTACTCATTAGATTATATCAGAGAATTTTACTTCTCTTACAAGAAAAAGGCACTATAAACCAACAAGTATCCACAAGACCAGCAACAGAAATGTTGTAGATGTGGAAAACAGATTTCATAATGCTGCAGTGAATGAGAGATGATTGCAGGCATGAACAGAGGATCCAGGGTGTACACCTGATGATTATTTAAAAGTCAGTCAGATTGTTTGCTGGGAAGGAATTAGAATCATCCTGAGATATTCCAGAGGCCAGAATTTACAGCCAGGTGTCCATGTGTCTAAGTCTGTTTTCTGCTAATATGAGGAAAGATGCCAGGTCACAGTTCTGGAGTTGGAACAGAAGGGCTTGTTTTGTTGTCTGTGATGCTGAGAATTCAACTCAGGGCCTCTCACCTGGCAGCCAAGTTTTCTCCCATTGAGTAATGCCCCAGCCCCTGATTCTGGAGGCTGGAAGTTCAATTATCAGGTAGATGTATCCGCCCAGAGTATGATACTGTGCCAAAATGTGGTGTATATGTCTACAGAGATAGTTCAGAGTGCTTTCTGCTCTTGCAGAGGACCAGAGCACTTATGTTGAGTGGTTCACAACTGCCTGCAGTGAAAGGCATTACCCTCTTCTGGCCTCTGTGGCACTGTACTCATGTACACAAAGAAACATATGCACATGATTAAAGGTTAAAGTAAAAGAAATCTTGTTGCACAAGGACAATAGCAAGTATGTACATGCCTGAGAGATGAACAAGGGGGTGGCCTTGTTCTTTCACATTCAGTTTTTTGATAACTTATAATAATTCGCTCCAGGGAGAATTGAATCACTTTCCTGACAAAGGTAGTGGTCTCAACATCTGTAACAATCCTACGACTTCTCAGCACTGTTATCCTGGGGACCGTTTTATCATGAGTTTCTTCTTTATGTCTGCATGTTCAAGTGTGAAGGCACATATGTGTGTGTGACTATGTAGCCACATGTATGTGGGTGTATGTGGAATCCTGTGGACAACCTTGGCTGTTGTTCCTCAGAAACCATTCACCTTGTTTCTTGAGTCAGGATGTGTCACCAGTTTGGTGTTCATCAAGTAGGCTAGGCTATCTGTCCATTGAGCCCCAGGGATCTTCCTATCTATCCCCCAGTGCTGGGATTACAAGTGCATAGCACTAGAGGAAGTCAAGGGTGTGAAGGCCTGTTTATTTTTAGACAACATAATGCTGATATGTATTTCTGGCATGATCCAAGATGGCTAATGCCTGACATCCAGAAGGCTATGAGTCAGCAAGAACGGTTCATATCAGATGTCCAGGGACCCCAAAAGTAAACAGTGATCTAACATGTTATATAACAAGTTTTTTCAAGAAGCTGCCCTAGTGCAATTTCCTATTAAAAGTCCTTGGGACCAAGGGTACGTATGCTTTGCCCAGTGGCTGCCTGCCCAGCTGCATATGTGCCCTCACCCAGAGAAAACAAAGCATGTTGCATTTTCCAGAAGCTCCACAACGTCACTTTAATCTCCTAGCTCCTTGTGACCCTCTGTTCCTAGCCTTTGAACCCAACCTCCATAGCAACCATCGCTGGCTTTTTTTTTTTTTTTAAATCACGTGGATGCTGGTGATCAGACTCAGGTCCTCATGCTTGTAAAACAAACGCTATACTGACTGAACCATTTCTTTAGTTTGTAACATGAGTTTTGAAAGGGAAAAGCCATAGCACTAAGTTATAACTTGACAATAGTTTATGAGCTAAGATTTCTAATACTTAGAACCATTCTCTATGAGGAGGTTGTTCCTGAATAGTGAGCCCTTGTGCAACCAAAGTAAAACTTTGGTGACCATCTCCAGATACAGCACAAAGGGATACAGCCCAGGTGCTCCTTCATTCTGGATGCACCAAAACCTGTCTCTCTGGCTGTAGAGACGGCTCAATGGTTAAGAGCACTTGCTTTTCTCTCAGAGACCTGAGTTCAGTCCCCAGCATCCACACTGGGTGGCTTAAGACTGCCTGAACTCCAGCTCCAAGTATCCAGCTCCATCTGCTGGCCTCTGTGTCCACATGCATGCATATATATATACATGTGACAGACAAACAGACACATACACACAAATAAGAAAAGTAATAAAAATTAAAAATACAAAGTAAAATAAAAATTAAAAAACAAACTAATCTGCCTTTCACCACCTGGCTCTAATATTGCAGTTGTAACTTGAGTTATATCTGCTTCATCTTCCTTGTACCATCACACCCATGTGTGTGAGTGTGTGTGTGTGTGTGTGTGTGTGTGTGTATGCTCATACACGAGTGCTTAGGCATGTGAGGCCAGGGAACAATGCTGGATGTCCTCCTCCATCTCTCTCCACACTATATCTTTGAGATGATCTCTCCCTGAACCTGAAGCTCACTGCGTGTGTTAGATGCTGGTCACTAAACCCCAAGGATCCTGTCTCTTCCTTCCCAGTTCTGGGATTGCAGGCACTCACTGCTGTGCCTGGCTTTTTAATGTGGCTTCTGGGAAAGGAACTCGGGGCCTCATGCTTATTCTGCCAGCCCTTTCCTAACTGAGCCACCTTCCCAGGTCTGTGCCATCCCTTTGGAAGATTTTACTACAAAGGCAGTTCCTTATGTTTTCCTTCAGTCTTCACTTCTTTTCCCAGGGGTACAGTGAGCAGTGAGAATATTTCTATCTTTCCTCATACAACTTATCTGATGGCCACTGACAGATACATTCAATCTGTCAGCTTTCTCTTCTCGTTGTTATAGTGGCAATGGTTGTAGTGCTCAGGATCAAACCCAGGGCTTCATGCATACCGGACAAGTACTTTTCCCACCAAGCTACACCCCAGCCCTTCAGTGCTCCTTTTAGCACGTGTGACTCTAATATAAAAATGATATCATTTTATTATGACCTGACCAGATTACAAGTCCAGTTTTAGTCACCTAGTGAGACAACTTTGTTATTCTAACTTCATGATTTTTCCCTCAGCGGCACTAATTCTTAATAACCTTTAGGCCAAATACCTTAAATTCCAACTTTGCATCATGCATATCCAATTACTCTCTTGTGGACTGCAAGAATATAAATCATTATTTCAAGAACGAGAAAGGGGTGCCTTAAATTTAGAAAAATCCGTTTCCCTCCCTAATCTTCCTTGTAAATTGCCTGGTCCTTTTATTATTTTTTTCCCGATCTTCATTTTTCCAAAGCCAAGGCTTTATTTTGTGGCTAAGAATTTACATTGTAATTAATAATTAAAAGTAAATTAGAACATTCTACACGTTGGTAGAACTTGCTTTGGAAAATTTCTCTGGCCTTCCAGAAACAAACAAACAAAAAGAATCAGTTTTAGAATATCACTAAAGTAAACTGTTAGTAACTGAGCATTTTCTGATTCAACATTAAGAAATCTGGGAAGATTAGTACGGGGAGACAAAGCTCCTGAGAAACTATTTATCTAGAGCCCAGATGAAGGGCACTGAACTAGTGACTGTTCTATTGAAATAGAGTGGAGCTGTGCATTTAAATGTGTGCTAGCTATCGTAATTCACTTTTAATTCACTTTTCTTCTGATTTCTACCATCTGGGTATGGACATTTTACAAAAGAAGATATATCTAGGAAAATTAATGAGTTTCAGAACATTCTTTTCAGAGACCAAATTCCATTATCCCTTCCTCCTGTCTCTCCCCAACCCCAACCCCCACAGTTGGCCCAAATCTCTGGAAGTTTATTTCTGGCCCATTTATTGCATTATGGAGAAAGTTCACTTTTTTTTTCTGAGTCAGTTCCAAATCACTCACTGCTAAGTCATGTTCCCAGGCAGCTTGAAAGCAGGACCTGTTTTCTTAGTTTTCCTAATTATAAAGTTCGTGTTTCAAAGTCACTTTCAGTGTTGGATAACAACTAAATATGACTATGTGAAGCTTGCCTTTGGGGCTGAGAGATGGCTCAGTAGGTAAGAACACTTGCTACTCCATCATGAGGACCTGAGTTCTATTCCCAGAACCCACATTAGGTTATTCACAACCACCTATAACTCCACCTCCAAGGAATCCACACCCTTTTGGGGCCTCCGGATACACATGCCTATACACTCACACACTCCACCACCCAAATAATAATTTTACTTGCTTTTGTTTTTGTCATTGTGGTGAAGATCATGAGGTAAATGCCGTAGAGGGTTTGTTTTTCTTTTGTTTTTTTCCTGGAAATCAGTTGCTAGACATTGAGGTATTAACTGGGGCTGTTGTCAGAGGCAGATGACCTAATGTTTTCATAGAGAAAACTGAAGTTAAACTTGAGTGAAAGTAAAAAGCTTATCAAGTTATCAACAGGAAACATACAGAGGGATGTCAGTTAGGATGGTTGGGAAGATTTTGGTAAATAGCTATGTAACTAGGCTTTTGTGTGAGTGGTGTGTTTAAAAGTGAGTGCATGTGTGTGTTCGAGTGCATATGCATGCACGGGGTAGAGATTCAAGGTCCAAGTCTGGTGTCTCAGTCAATTGATCTCCACCTTATTTTTTGATACATAATCTCTCTTTATCCTAGAGCTCTTCATTTGGCTAAGCTGGATAGCCAGTGAGCTCTAGGGATCTGCCTGCCTCTACCTCCCCAGCACTGAGATTACATGCACCTGCCATCACACTTGACCTTTTGGGCTCTGGGCCTCTAACTCTGACTCTGCAATCACTATAGTGACTGAGCTGTGTTCTCAGCCTCCTAACCAGGGTTTGGACAACCATATATAAGGTAGATCTCATTACTTCTGGGTTAATGAGATCTTTTTCATAAGTGCATACACTTAGGTATACATTCCATAGTGGGCTGAGAATGGCATGCTTCAGACAGAGAAGTGCTTACTGTGGTACAGTCAGGAGAGAGTTTGAATCAATATCTGCATGTGTTGATGGACTAACCACAAAGTGTTCATAGTTTCAGGATGTCTGGGAGGTTTCCTGCTTCTCCTCTGAGCAACCAAAGGCAGCAAGTGTGCCCACTTCCTTACGAAAACTTTCTCATGGGATTGTAGAGACCCAAGTATACAGCAGTGTTAGAAAGTAAAAATGCACCTCATGCCTCCCTGTGAGATAGGAAATAGAGTTAGGTTGATGTGTAACCAAAGACTGCTTTGTGTGTATGTCTGTGTATGTGTGAGTTTCATGCACATGTGTTCGCATGTGTTTGCAGGCGTGCTTGCTTGTGTGGAGGCCAGAGGAAGATGACATCAGTTATCTTCCTCTACTGCTCTCCATTATATTTTTCTTGAGGCAGAGTCTCTTATTGAACCTGGAGTTTGCCATTTTGGCAAAACTAAATGATTAGCAAACCTCAGGGATCCTCCTGCCTCTACCTTTCCTGTCCTGGGATTACATGTTTGTACCTCAGGCTCAGTGGTTAAGAGCACTGACTGCTCTTGCAGAAGACCGGGGTTCGATTCCCAGCACCCACACGGTAGCTAACAATCATCTGTAACTCCAGTTCCAGGAGATCTGATGCCCTCTTCTGGCCTCTGAGGGTTTTGCACGACACAGTACTTTAACATATATGCATGCAAAACACTCATACATACAAAATAAAAATAAAGAAATAGACGTGGATGCATTCTATCCTGGACTTTTACATTGGTACTGGGTACCTAAACTCAGGTCTCCAAGCTTATGCAATAAGTGAACCAAGCCATCTTTTCTGCTCCAAAGACTTGTTCCTTGAATGTCCATCTTCTAGGCCCAGCCAATGATCTTATCATTTCTTGTGATACCCCATTCACAATGTTCGGAGATTTTCCTCAATGTAAGAAAGAATCGCTAGGAAGCATCATGGCCACCTGCCACCTCTGTATTTGATGGCATCGGCAAAGCCAGGACTCTTTGATGTCAACTTCAAACATTTATAACTTGACCCACACATACTACTTTTTCTCATTAACTATGATAGGCCTGTCATTAATTTATATAAGCCATTTAAAACCTACTTATATTTCTAACCTTTTACCACTGGTTGGGTAATGAGTTTCATCAACTTAATCCCTGCTCTGTGGGGTAGAGCATCCTTGTGGTCATTATAAACACACATGCTAGATGCTTTGACCCCTTCAATTAGACAAATTAGAGTTTAGTGGGTAATTCCATGTCTACCCTTTTTACATTATTTACAGTCATGGATATCACCAACTTTAGTTCTTAAGAAGCACTCAAAGAAAAGCTACGAGAGGAACACTGGGCGCTCCTTTTTACTTTACCTTTGAAAGCACTGTGCACATTCAGAATTAGTGTAAATTCCAGTAATTTTTTTCATTATATTTAGTTATTTTGAGGGGGTGTGTACACTGGTGTGTGTGTGTGTGTGTGTGTGTGTCAGAGGACATAGAAACTGTGCAGCACACATTTGAAGTCTACAGAAACAAAAAGTCATATAGCCATTTAAAACTGATAACTAGGCACTAGATGTGGTGGCATACGATTTTAATCCCAGCACTTGGGAGCAGAGATTGGCAGACTTTTGTGATATCAAGGCCAGCTGGTCTATCTAGCAAGTTCCAGGTCAACGGAGGTACAGGGAGACCCTTCCTTAAAAAGACTAAAGAAAAAAAATTATAACAAGGTACTGGAGAGATAGATCAGTGGTGGAGTTTTTACTGTTCTTCCAGAGGACCAGTGTTTGAATCTAGAACCAACACTGGGTGGCTAACAACTGCATATAACTCCAGCTTCAGAGGATCTGGTGCCTCTAGCCTGAGGGCAGCAGCATGCAAGTGTACATATTTATTCACCCTGCCCAGACGCATACATATTTAAATGAAAATCAGTATTAAATATTGCAATGTTTCATTTTTATAAAATAAAAAATATTTTATTTATTTATTTTTATTTTATGTGTATGAATGTATTGCCTGCATGTATGTACCCATATCATTCAATGCCAATGGAGGTCAGAAGAGGGTGTTGAATTCCCCCTGAACTGAGTTACAGGTGGTTGTTAGCCACTATGTGGGTGCTGGGTATCGAACCCAGATCCTCTGCAAGAGCAGCCAGTGCTCTTAGCCCCAGAGCCATCTCTCCAGCTCTCTATAAAATGATAATTAATAGCTGAAAGGAAACAAAGAAGTTTTATAAGTACAGACTATTCAGTTTATATGACAGACATTCATGCTGATGTGTGCTGCTGAAATATTAAGGATAGAGCTAAAAGCTCTTTCTTTAATTAAAATTGCTTTAATTAGAGATTTTTGCTATGCTAGGGATAAAACCCAGGGTCTTGTGCACACTACCAAGTACTCTATCACTGAGCTACATCTCCAGTTCCAGAGTACCTTTTTTCTATTAAAATTTTTGTGCATGTATATATAATATGCTGAGCATAGTTCTCCTTGCCTGTCTCTTCCTAACCTCTCTTTTCTTCCCCCTCTCCCTTCCCAATTATCCCTTTTGTTTCCATAAATAATTTAATTTTCTAGTTTTATTTGATAGATGCATATATGATTTTATGTGAATGTACAAAATCTCAGAGCCACAAATGAGAGAAAACATGGTATTTGCCTCTCTTAGACTGGTTTGCTTAATGATTATGCCTAATTTAATCTATTTTCCTGCACATGAAATAATTTATTTTTTTCTTTGTGGCTAAAAATATTATCTCATATGTATATATACATATATATATATATTATATATATATATATATTACATTTTTCTTACCTGTTTCTCTGTTATTTACACTGAGGTTGATTCCATAACTTGACTGATGTGAATAGTGCTAAAATAAACGCTGTAATATGTTGATTTAAAGTCCTCTTGATAAATTCCTAGGAATGATGCAGCTAGGTTATAGGAAAAATCAAACTATAGCTTCTTTAGACACAACCCTACTGATTTTCATGGATGTATGAAGTTCTTTTATCTCCTCCAGGTGGTCACTCCTATCTCTGTTCAGAGTATTGCCTTGGCCTGTTACTCATGACATTATCTTCTTCATTCATTTCCACAGTGTTGCACCTGTGTGTCTTCAAAAATTCATTCTGCTACATGTTCTATGTAGATAAAAGCCTTTTGTCTCCCTCAAGAGTGTTACCTCCTGGATGAGATCAAGCCATGTCTGCTCATCTTGGCATTTCCTTGATGCCTACCACAGTTCAGAATCATTTGAATCCAGACAGATAGTTGGATAGTCATAGATTGTTGTGTGACATTTCCTGAGGAGACATAAACAAATTCATTCCAGATAGAGAACCAATAAGAATAAAGATACCACTCACCAGCATCCAGCATAAGTGAGCCAGTGAGTTCACTGGGATTAGAGGGGATGAGTGACCTAAAAGAAAAGGCATCATCAAAAGCCCACCAGCATGAGTAGTAACTCACAAAAGCCGCATCTCTGGAGCTCTGTGCGTGTCATGTGAACCTTGTGAATTTTCAGAATTTCCTGAGACTTGTTAGTTGTTACTCCCTGAGTCTGAGAATTTTGCTTTACTTCCTGAGCCTTAACTTCAGAAGAAATTGCTGTACAACACAATTCAGAACAGTCACACTGCAGTTTCCCATGCAGAGAAACAGGAGTTCTGACAGGATGTGACTCATGACAGATAAACCATTTAACTAGGAGAGGAGCTGTCTGGCTACATTTCCTGAATTCACATTCTTGGTAGACTTTCTTCTTGCTGTAATCCTTCAGTTTTTGCCTTGGCCCCTTCTAGCAAGTTTCCTACTTTTCCTCTGTATTCAGCTTGGTATAAGCCTTATAAGCCGCAGATTAGAAAGAGCTAATTCGTATTTTGCATTACTCAATTACGCATGCTAGCCCTACCTGATTTCTTCTACTCCCTGTTCCTTTGTTATGTGGTCACACTGTAAATTCATCTTCTGACCGTCACATGTTATAAAGCTTGTTGTAAGTTTAGTCTTTATTTCTCGGGCTTTCTCCCTTCTAATGGAATAAATCACAGCTTAGCTAGTAGCTTGTCTCCTGTCTCCTGCACTGGTTGGTGGTCCTAGAATGAGGCCCTGGTGTCTCTGATCTCTTTCACTGATCTTGGCCTTTCCCTAAGAGCACTTCTTATAGTAGGATCCCCGCTGGACCCAGTTGGCGTTGCTGGGACTCCCACTGTTTCCGTCCTCTTTGTTTCTGACTCTGAAGAACCGAGTAGCACATGGAAAGGTTGGAGTGTGTCAATAGAAATGCTTTACTGTGTGAACACAACAATTCGGTCTTTATAATTCTATGGAGTTTATTACTCCTATTTTATAGATCGATAAATGAAGCATTGGCATGTGTTGACTAGTCTGACCCAAGGGCTGAGTCCTCACTCATTACCATAAATGGCCATGAGTTATCAATCAATATTTCCATTCTCTTCCTTATAGACATGTGATAGGATTGTAGTTTCTGCTGTCTTTGGAGTGCTTTGGCCAATAGATTGTTAACATAAGGAAGGCCCCAAGTTAAAGCATCTTATTGTGAATATGTATCCCTCCAACATGCCCTTTCCTCCAGGCATGATAACCAGCAATTCTGTGTGTGTGTGTGTGTGTGTGTGTGTGTGTGCCCATGTGCACATGCATACATGCACATGTGGAAACCAAAGGTCATTTTTAGATGTCTTCCAACTTCTGTTTTGGGCACATGGTCTCTCACTGTACCAGGAATTCACTAATATGGCTAGACCGAATTGCCAGCAAGGCCTAAGGATCATCTTGTTTCCACCTCCACAGGTGCATGATGGTATGCCCCACATTTATGAGGGTGCTGGGAGATCAAACTCAGGTACTCATGCTTTTAGGGCAAGCACATTATAGACTGAGCATCTTCCTAGCCCCCACAACCAGAAATTCTTAAGATGTTGGTTTCTCTGAAGCTTGAGTCATGAAATGCTTACCATGAGCAGAGTTTCCTGACACCATGTAGCATGAAGAAGAAACAGACCTTTTTAAGACACCGAAAGTCAGAGAATGTTGGTTATCATAGTGAACCCTAGCTTTCCTTGTCTCTATATTAGGCTGACATAGCATAAAGACCAAACAAATTTTCTATATGCTTAGAACATATTTCCTAAAAGTTCACCACATTATGGTGTTAAGATTTTATAATGTCATAAATAACTATTTCAACATTTGTTCTCTTATGTTATTCACAATATCTCTTCAGAGTAAATCTAAACATTGTATTCTTTCAATAAGATTTTCTGAGCGACTCACTCCATTTTTGTTTGTGAGTGTGGTGTGTGTACATATGTGTATGTATGCCCTCAGAAGTGTGGGCACACATGTACATGTGGGTGCATTTCGGTGGAGGCCTGCAGCTGACCAGAGTCTTTCTTGATTAATCTCCGTCTTACTCTTTGAAGCAGCATCTTTCAGAAGATTCTTGAACTGTGCCAATGGCACGTTTACCTAGCCATCTTGCTCTAGGGATCCTCTCTCTGCCTTCCTAGCACTGGAATTGCAGATAGGCTGCTGTATCCACCTACCATTTAAGTGGGTATTGGGGATGAGGACTCGGAACTCGACGCTGGACCTTATGTTTATGTACGGCAAGTGCTTTACCTGTAGAATCAACACCCCAACCTCAAGAGGCATACTCTTAATATTCTAAAGATTTATTATAACTTTTCATAGCACCTTTGCGATTTTAAGATTTTGTCGGTTTCTAGAACTTTTCTAGTGGTTATATTCATAACTCATAAGTTCAGAAAATTCATGTTTACATTTTGAGAAAATAAAATCTTGAATGCAAAGCAGATAATATGAAGCTATGTAAGTAGCTATAGCTAAATTGAAAAGCCACAGTGGTCATTTCTTCATTCATAGCACTGTGTTTTCATTATCTGGAAATAATCTTGGTATAGTTATTGCTGACCATAAAAAGTTAATTAAGGTTTAATTTTAAAGTTAATTAGCCAAAATTATGCCTATTCTTACTATTAAAAAAATGGAATGCTTCAGACAGCAGAGTCATATGTTCTGTAGAACAACTTGTATCAGAAACCAAGGACTCATTCCAATTCACAGCACACATTTAATTAGTGCTGTTGTATCAGACGGCAAGTCAAAATTATGATCATTACAGATCAAGCATCCCTTATCTGAAATGACTGGGGCCAGAAGTACTGTAGGTGTGCAGTTGTTTCAGGTTTTGGAATATTATGTACACAAAATAAGATATCTTGGGGATAGGATCTGAGTCTAAACACAAAAATTCTGTTTTATGCAATACTTTTATATTTGTGTGTGAGTGTATGTGAATGTTTGTATGTGTGCATGTTCAAGTGTAGGTCAGAGGACAACCTCCTCAGGTCCCGTTTACCTTTCTGAGTTTTTGAGTCAGGGTCTCTCACTGACCTGGAACTCATCATATAGGCTAGACTGAATTGCAGGAAGCCCCAGGGATCCTCCTGTCTCCGTCTCCCCTGTGAAGGGAGTTCAAGTGTGTGCCAGCATATCCAGCTTCACGTGGATTCTAGGAATTGAATACAGGGCCTTCTACTTGTAAGGCAAGCACTTTACCAGCTGTTTCCAGAGAGCAATACTTTTAAAGCACTTGTTCTTTGATTGACTCATCAAATGACAAGTCTAGAGCTTCATATTTTGGTACCTTATCATAGAATGGCATTCAGAAACTTTCAGATTTTAGAGAACTCTAGATTTCTGGATTAGGTGTGTACCACTTTCAGTAATGTTTTACAAGTATGCATTCCTGGTATTTATAAAGAATTATAAGAGGGCAATATTTTCTAGAGTGGTAGTCAGATAATCTTTTCTGGTGAGAACCCATAGCAAACAGCCTTTTGGCCTTATGAATAGCATCCATATGGCCAGACTTGGTATTCATACTGAAATAGCAGTCACAGATCATCCATAATATAGTGGGCACAATAAGTCAAGAAACTGTTATTACAAGCGCAGGCAAGGCTAGGTGTTTGTTTGGTTTTGTTTCTTTTAGAAAGATTTTGCTTCATTTTTTTGTGTATGTGTGTGTGCTCCATTGTGTGTAAGTGCACCACATGCCGGCAGGTGCCCTCAGAAGAGAGCATTGGATTCCCTGGAGCTGGAGTTTCAAGTGGTTGTGAGATGCCTGATATGGATGCTGGGAATCAAACTCTGGTCTACAGCCAGAGCAGGAAGTGCTTTAAACCACTACACTACCTCTCTAGCCCCTTAGATAGGCAAGGTTTGTCCTGTAAGTGGCGATCTCTGATAAAGAGTGAATGAGTTCATAAAAACAGTCAACCATAACCACAACAACCCTTCTCCTGCTGTTTTGCAACATCCATCGTACTAATTTTGAACTGGAGGAAAAGAAACATTATACGTTTGATTTCCTGTCATGTCCTTCTGGGGCATCACTTAGAGCTGCTCTGCCAAGGCCTGGGACGGAACTGCTTGCCTGGTTCAGGGACTCCAGCACAACAGAGTGGACACAGGAGCATCATTGTAATGTATCTCTGTATGGTTCTGCCTATTATAATGTAAGCCCAACATTCCCATCTTTTGGGGGATGGTTTGATGTGGAGAGAGTGAGCATTTGGGTGCACATGTATGTGGAGGTCAGCGTACAACTTCAGATGTGGTTTCTCAGGTGCCCTCTACCTTGATTTTTGAGACAGAGCTTCTTATTGGCTGGAGCTTGCTCATTAGTCTAGGCTGGCTAGGCTGGGAGCTCCAGAGGTCTCCCTTTCTCAATCTCCCCAGTGATGGAACTATCTCATCCACTGCCATGCCTGACTTTTTACTTGCATTTTGGCAATCAAAGGCTCATCCTCCTACTTGGCTGTCAAGCACTTTACTGACCACCATCTCTGTAGCTCCAGGGTTCCCATCTATAAAGCTACTAGGAATCCTGATACAAGGTCATTTCAAGAGTCTTTTCACCCATCATATTCTTTTAAATATATTTTATATTGAATCTTTGATAGTTTTGTACATGTACACACTGTAATCTAATCATATTCACTCCCTGTTTCTTCCTTTCTAACTCCTCCCAGACCTTCTCTCAGGCCTTCCTTGCAGCTTCAAGTCTTCTTTTTTTGACCTACGAGTCCAATTAGTGCTGTCAAGAAATGTAAGGTGAAGAACAATTGAAGAAGACACAGGCAGAGTGTTGATCTCTTGCTTCTGAACACACACACACACACACACACACACACACACATCCCCCAACTCATACATCCACAACACATACACATACATGCATGGACACACAAATGTTGGGTTGCAATAGTGATATTAATAAAAGGGCATGAATATTTAAGTTAAGAATGGAAAAGTGACTACTGGCAAGGTATGTGTTTATTTGTTTTGTTTCCAAGCCCCAGCAAGATAATCAGACCAGGAATAATAACCAACCAACTATATTGTATATATAAATTTCTTTCAAAACAGGAGTCGTAGACCAGTCCAACCCAGTGAGGCAGCGACATGTGGGAAGTAAAATGGGATCCTATTTTTGCTGTGCTGAAGGCAGAAGGCCTCAGGTCACAGCCACAGACCTTTAGTTATTGACCGAACCCTTTCTGTGGGTAAGACTGGCTGTGATAAAGTAAAAATAGAGTGAGAAGCACAAAAATGTACATTAGACAGCTATCTAGGATATATCCAAAATTAATAAGCCATGTGGCATTAGTTATAGAAGAGAGCTTTCTTCCAACGTGAAATTTCATTTAACGAAACGGTTGTGCAAACCTCATAATCTTCCATTCTGCAAACATTTGTTCAGTGTGACTATGCACAGCACAGTACAGAAGCTGCCGAGTGAAGGCTTGTGAAGTAGGATAGCATTTACCATCTAACACAGATAAGGCAAGCTATACAATAATAATAAAAGAGAGTATCTGGAGAACAAGGACAAGTATATTCTGTGTGAACATGTATCTAAAACAGCACTGTAGACTTAAAGCAACACATCACAGCATTGTGTGTCTAGTCCTAAGTTTCTCAATTCTTTTTAAAGGAATCTGACCATTTGCCTTCTAGGTTTTGTATATTTCTATTTCTGATTTTCCCCGGATGTTTTATCTTCTTTGTTGATAAGGCAGGTGCTTGCTAACTGCAAACCTGTACATTTTCATTGGCATCAGTGTGAATGGTTGATTTATGTATTTTAAATTTTACTGATTCTGAATTTCACAGAGTTAATCTCATCATTGATTTCTGTCATTTTCCCAGGCATACTATTATGGCATCTGAAAGTAGTTTTTAATCTTTCTTTCTTTCTTTCTTTCTTTTTTTTTTTTGCTTTTATGTAGCATAACTTACTGGCTCTAGTTCTGATAAAATGTCAGTGAGGTTGAATGACTCAATTATGTGAGGTTGTGAGGTGCTGGTGTTAGGGAGTACATGTATGGATGTGTGTGTGTTTGTGTGTGTGTGTGTGTGTGTGTGTGTGTGTGTGATGTGAGGAAAAATACACCAATTCTTATCTTCTTGTATTTTCATCTGTGTTAAATTTCCTCCAACATGAGATCAGCAAGTTGCCTCAGCAGGTAAAGGCACCCATAGCGTGGCAAGGATCTGAGTTCAATTCCTGGAACCCGTGTGGTAGAAGGAGAGAATATACAACTTGTCTTCTGACATATATATGTATGCCATGCCAAAGTGTGTACCCACCAATGTAAAAATTTCTCCAACATTTCACATGTCAAAGCAGACAGAAATTTTTCTTTAGATTTAATAAAATGACATATTGTATCAATGAGTAAATTAATACAAGCAGTACCAATAATCCTGGACCAATTAATCTGAGTATTGTTTAAATGTAATCACACTGGTTCAGTTTTACTTATTTAGTATTTTCATATTCATATCAATCTGTAATTTTCTTTCTTGATTATATGAAATTGTTAGTTATATTCAATACATAAAAATAAGTAGATCATCTGTAGATATGGTTAAAAATGTTTATAGCTCTTGTAGGAGGCCTGAGTTCACTGCCCGGCATCCAAATGGCAGCTTAGTGTTTCAGGGCATGTCACTCCCTCTCCTGGCCTTCGAGGGCACAGCTATGCTTGTGGTACACATAAGCCCATACATACACATATATAAAAATAGAGTAGACTGTTTCCCCTGTTTTCCATGCTTTGGAGCAGGTATGGAGCTTTGAAGTGGTCTGGGCTTAGGGTGGTCAGGGTGGCCCTAGAGATATTTTTGAGGGATAAAGAATTACTCCATTTCTTCCTCTAGCTCCTACAATAACACTAGATAAATAATCTGAGAATGTGCTTATTCAAGGGAAACAATATACTTATCCAGGGGCAATTATTTTTTCAACTAGAAATTCAGGTTATATAATTCTGCAAGAGTCTGTGGTCCATGAACCAAACCTAATTATGTTTTCATATTAGGATACTGGTCAATAAGTATTTTCACATTTTTCATCAAACAGTTGTTCATTGTGAAATAGTTTTAGTATTTTTTTAAATTGTTATATTCTTAATTTTGTAATCCCTTTTAATTCCTGAGCTTATTGATTTCACTTAGTAAAATTTATTTAACCAGAAGTGTTTTATTGATCCTGTATTCATGAATTATGTTCTCCTTTATTAGACTCTGGTTTTATCTTTCTTTTGCATTTGTTCTTTCTACCAATTCTTTGCAAGCTTTAGCCATCACCTTCCCATTTTGCTTCATTTCTAGAATATATATATTAAAATGACTCAGTTTCCCCTATGTCTACTTTAGTTCCACCCCAAAATGAGTATTTTAAGATATCAAGTTTAAATTTTCTTTACTCTCTTATAACTAGTTATTGATTCATGAGTTTTTATTAATGTGTTTTTCTTAGTTTTTATCAGGAAAATAATCAAGTGTACAGAGAAGATGAAAGGTCAGAATAACAACCCAGATTTGCCCACAACCTAACATAAACAGATGTTAAGATTTCTTCACAAATATCAAATAGGTTATTGTGAATTACATTGATTTTATTGGTGCATGCTATACATATGTTGAAATACTATATTATATCTGATAGAGACATGGAGTTAGTATATGCTGGCAAAACTTTGAAAAAGAAAACTTATTTAAAATGAATATTTTGTTTCATATAAATTTTTTCCACACTGAGTAGTGTGTATACCTTTACACTTCTGCCCAAAATAAAAATTTTAGCTCATGTCCTAAGACGACAAAGTGTGCTTAGTTGATAACCACAGTATTCTTACTCTTGGTAAAACAAAAGCTTCCTCATGCCATACAATCTCAGCCTTATTTAAACTTTGCTAATTGTTCCTGGAATGCATTTCTCAGCTGTTTCTTTTGCACCAAGACCCAGACCTCTTAGTTGCTCTTGGTTATAGCACATCCCCTAGTGGATGCCAGTCCTGCTGATTTTTCCACTTAGAGATGTTGAGTTGAAGAGTGCTGAACTGTTACGACTCCCGATCATGCTTCCTGCTTTCCTTCTACTGCCTTTATTGAGTTCTCCATGTTATTTGTTTCCTGTAAGACAAAAAATAGACAAAAACTTGCTTAGATTCAGATTAAGCATGTATTTAAGACTGGATGTGGTGATGCACGCCTTTAGTCCCACACTTCCGAGGCAGACGCAGGCAGATCTCTGAGTTCCAGGCCAGCTTGGTTTACACAGGGTGTTCCCGGCCAGTGAGGCTATAGAATGAGACCTTGCCTCAAAACAAACAAAACCAGTTGCTTGTTTGTTTCTGTGAGTACATGCATGTGTATGAGGCTGCTTGTGTGGACATGTTTACAGGAGGTGATTCTCTCCTTCTACCATGTGGGTCCCAGAGGTTGAACTCTGGCCATTAGGATTGGTGCAAGTACTTTAACCCATTGTGCCATCTCATAGGCCCTGAACCATGATTTGCTACAAAAATGCTTTAGAAAGATTTTTGCTGCATTGCTCTCTCAGCATCAGATGAACAGAACCCAGCAGGTGATCTCCCCCATGTGTAGTATCATCTTTTCTCTTTCAGTTAACAAAAACAACAGGTGATCATGTTGGTGTTTGAATATATTCTACCAAAGTTTTGTTCAATGTCTTTCACATACATTGATGGTTTATTTACTTCAGTTATCTCACTGAGGAGTCACAGTTGTGATGTTACTAAGCTGTTCCAACCATCAATACATGTGAAAACTCCTCCCTCATCAGCGCAAGCGCAGCGCTCTCAGTGAGCTCTCTGGAGCTTGTTCTCTGTTGACTTGGGCTCTGCCAGCTCACACTACTTTTTCTTTCTACATAATTCTTGTTACCTTAGAGCAGAGATTAAACATCTCTATTCTTTCCTTATGTCCATCTTCGTCTCCAGACTGTAGCTCTGCAAAATCAGAATTTGTGTGTGTGTTCATGTGTGTGCACTCATGGGCACATGTGTATGTGCTTTGAAGACCAAAGGTCATGTTTCAGGTTTTCCTCTAGTGCTCTCCTTTGTATATGAGACAGAGTTGCTCACTGAACCTGGAGATCACTGATTCAGGTTCTTGCTGGTGAGCCTCAGTGATCCTCCTGTTACTGCCTCCTCAGTGCCATAGAACAAACATACACCAGTACCAACACTTGGCAATCACTTAATAAGGATCTAGTTTGAAGTTAGAGGCAAGGATATAATAAATCGGAAGTGTGAAAATCGCATTAGGTTAAGTTATTAGCTGAAACTGAAGCAAGATAGAGAAGTACAGAATTTATCAACATCTGTTGTCCAGGATAGTTCTTGAAGCCTGTGTCTCCACCTTGTGTTTCCTGCTTCAGCTCTTTCCTTGAATAGTAGCGGTTGTTTGACCACTGCCACTTCAGTCCATCATAGCACAACTCATTTGGGTAGAAAGAACTCTTTATTATTTTAGATTGGTAAATAAATTAAACAAGTTGACAATGGGAAGCTCTATAAACTTTTAAATATTAGGAAAGGTCAGGAGACATGGCTCAGTGATAAAGCAATTGCTGTGCGAATGTGAAGGCCTGAGTTTTGATCCACAGAACCCATCTAAAGCCAGAGGAGCATATATATAAACCAGGGCTGCTGTGGTGATATGGGAGGCAGCCTCAGTTTCCTGAGGCTCCAGGCCAGCTAACCTGACATACACAATGGCAAACATCAAAGAAACCTTTTTAAACAAGAAGGAAGTCAAGGTCTGAGATTCTTTGACCTCCACATGTGCTGCACCCATACTAAAGATGCACATACAGGTAGCACGTCATACACATCACCACTGAAATTAAAACAATTAAATTTTAGGATAAATATTGTAAAACAGAACCCATCTTTCTCTTCCACTTGCACTGTTCATTTGTCGGAAAAGAGTTATACCTGAACCCCACTTTACTTTGGAATGATGTGTATGATTTTGAATTCTGATGTGAAAATCAAAACTTCAAGTCATCAGTATTCACAGAGTGCCCTGAGTTGCACAGTGCTATGGTGAGCATTACTGGCCTATAAAATAAGTGGACAACACAGTCTCTGCTCAGATAAGTGGGCACTTAATGTAGCTTGCACACTTTTTTTTTTTAGTACAGCATCAAGCATAAGAATTGCTTGAACACTAATTTAAAACTCTATTGAATTTTCACAGTTAAGTGTATTTTTTCTAACCCTTCTACCTATCTGAATAAATGGCTTATTATCCTTTCTTTGCTTTTCAACTTTTCCTCCATGATTTATCTATCAAATGATTTTCCCCAACAAACACTGTCATTGGAGGTAATTGAACGTTTCCCAGAACTTGAAATAAACATATAAAACGAGGTGTAATCTCTCTGCTTGTATCCTTTCCTGCTCCAAGACTTTTTCTTTTTTTGTGTCTCTCTGGGACAAATATATATATAACTCTTGAGGTAAGCCATGTGCCTATTACCCAGAACAAATTTATGTGGCTATACAAAGGTGTTATATTGAAATAGTTCAAAGTATATTATTGAAAAGAATACCCCATTTCACCCATAGAAGAAACATTAGAGTTTGGAAAAATACCATCTCAGAAGTCATTATTTGCTAATAAAACAGCATATCTTGGAGAGTAAGTATCATTTTCAGGATAAAATGGAAATTTATGAGAATTCTTTTAACACAAACTGGGTCTAAACTGAGTTCAATATTTTCTTGACCCTAGTGGATTTCCTTTTATCTCCGGAAATGCCAAGGGATGCAGAGGATGGGAGCTTCTTTGCCAATTACACACAGCCCTTCTGCTGCATAAGCTTTATTCCCAAATGGATTTGAGGAAGGACTTCTGACTCGACACATGGCTGTTAGTCCCGTCTCTTACCTGCCAATTTGTAATACTTGGGATGGCTGTGCCAACCTCTGGGTCAGCTCCATGATAAGATTAAGGGACCTGTTTGTTTAGCTCATTAGCAGAGGACAGAGCTGAGGGTAGGGGCGCGCAGCGAGCCAAAGGCCAAAAGGAATGGATCTATTTTTTCTTTCTTTTTACTGGAAACTGGGAAATAAAAACACAGCTTCTCCTTCTGAACCCCGACTCCTCTTTTTAATTGAAACCTACAGGCCCCTCTCCGGGCACGCAGGGTCCCCATCGCCCCTTTCCATTGCATTCCCTCTCCGCCCCTCCCAAGAAGGGTCTCCAACTCCAGCTCCAGGCGGAGATTGTCGGAACCATTGGGTTGAAACTGATTGTGATAGCAGCAGATGGGCTGGATTTGACAGCGTGGATTCTGAGCCGCTTCTGGTGGGGGCGGGGCGGGGAGAGGTGGGTGGGGGTGGGAACCCATGGGCCAGAGCGGACCCTAGGAGTGTTTGCCTGCTGCTGCCCCACCAGGCGCTCGGGGCATCCTTTAGCGCGGGGTTCCACGGGAAGTGGCTCTGCCGTCCCCAGGCGGAGCAGGAGAGAAAGGTCCTGTAGCCCAGATTGCGCTGGGACACCGGGAGGCTGGCGCGCGCTGGGGACCGGCGGCGTGCGACACAACAAAAGCCGAGGTGCCCCGGCTGCGGGTTGCGCGCAGCGGCCCAGGCTTGACATGGCAAGTTTGTCAACTGTGGGCTCCAAGGTCAGCGCCCTGCTGCCCCCCAAGTGACGGCCCTGCAGGGTCCGCCCTCACAAGGCGGGCAGCGCCCTCCGCTCCCTGGGCCCTCTGCAAAATGCTGCCCCTCAGGCCAGGTAAGAGGACGCCAGCCCCTGCACCCTCTCAGGCGTGTCCCCAGCGCGACTTCCCTGTCCTCCATCCCCTGGGTATTCTCTGGATCTCGCTGCCTAGAGTCTCACCTTGGCTTCCTAGTCCACCTCTGCCCTCTGCCGCCAGTGTCACTGTCGCCTTCCCAGTGTCCCTTACGGGATCCCAGAGGCATGGGGGTGGGGTGTAATTTCAGAGAGGTGGCCCCAGGTTGAAGACTCTCTACCCAGAAAGTCTGTGCAGGGCAATCGAGGCAGGGTGGTGCGGGGATTTTTAACATTCTCCGCGGGTGCCCAAGCGCAGCGCACCCTCCCTTCCCACCTGTGGGACCTCGCTTTGTGCTGGAAGCGCACATGAAAACACGCACACGTGTTCGGTGTTCCCTGTGCACGCCTGCGTGCGTCCATGGTGGAATTTTCCTAATGGTAAGGCTGTAAGGTGACTGGGGGCCTGAGTGCAGCGGCCTCCCAAGTACCGAGGCTCCACCCTCTGCTTGTCGCTTGATCTCCAGCACAGTGACCAGACAGTTGCAGATTTGGGGCGCCGGGGGGGGGGGGGTTGTTATGGAGGGCGGAGTCTGTGGAATGTGGCTCTGGGCACCCCTTTGCTCCTCAGCCATCGCTCTTTACTCCTCTGCTCCTTCCTCCTAAGACACTGAATTGTTCATTTCTCCCGCTAGAAAGACAGTGTCCTGGGATGGAGAGCGATATTAAGGGCAGCATCCTGGGCCACTGTCAGACCTGGCCCTAGCAGAGTGTGACCGACCCGAGGTCGCACTGCTGGCTCTTCCTCCTCTCCTTCTCGCACTTCAGGTCCCAGACCCCTCTGCCTGGCTCCGGGGCTCTCTCCTACTCCCTCAAGTGGCTCCGCCCTGGCTGCCACGGAAGGCCCCGCCCCCTGCCTACCCTGAGTGTGCCCTGTTGCTACCGGCAACTGCCCATGCTTCCTAAACTGCTTAATTCTGATTGATGGGCGGGAAGACGATATTTTCTCGAGTGGAGCCTGGAAGGCGGACCCTCCGCAAGGCCCGACCCCACCCTTAGAGAAAAGGGGCAATTAGCATATCCACATTCTTGGTTAAATACAGGTCGCCACCTGGGTTGCTTTTCATCTGTGTGGCTTCTGGGGAGTTGGACAAAGTCAATGAGGTTTCTATTTAGGGGCCTGATGCCAGCTCCTTTAAAAAACTGCATTCCTATATCCTAAACCTGACTCTAAAAGACATATCTCCTGTAGTATCCAGAGCTATCTCTCCAATGTTCATAAAAGAGATTTCCAGAAAGAAGTCATTTCATACGACAAATGGCTTCCTTAGGCTTTTTGTGTATGTGTGTGTGGGTGCACATTCGGCACAAAGTGACATAGGACAACCACAGGGCCTTTTACAGTTTTGTTTGAGACAGAGTCTGTCCTTGGCATAGAACTTTGCATTGTAGGCCAGGTTAACTGGCTAGGAGCTATCAGTGATCTACCTGTGTGTGCCTTTCATTTAGTCATTGCTGGGATTAAGGGAGGGAGACAGGATGCCTGTGGGGTTTTTTGTTGTGTTCTGAAGACCTGAACTCAGGTCCTCACCTTCCAAGGCAAGTGCTTTACCCACTGAGCCATCTCCCCAGTACCTCTTTATTCTATTATTTTTCCTGTTCTGTGCCTCCTTTCTCTTAAGACATAGAGTTGGTTATTTCTACCCCTAGAAAGTGTCCATAGAAAAAGAGGACAACCTTTACATATAATGCTGTTGTTTGTGACTTTCATTCTAAGCCCAAACCTCATGCCCGGCCTCCTCATCCCAGCAGCCCCCTTTAAGCTTTCAGAAGTCAATGCAGGCTTTTCAGGCTGGTATAATCCCTGCCCCAGTCTGCACTCTTTCTTCCCAAAGTGTGACAAAGGCAGATTTCATTCTCACAGAAAACGTCTTCAGAAGAACATTTTGTACTGCATTATCTCTTCTCAAGACCCACTATTTTTGGCAGAATATTCTCACCATCTAAGTGTCATGCTTAACTTTTATAATTTTTTTCTGAATTTATTGATTTGGTAAAACTTATGATTCATTCTATTTACTTCTATCAGACAAATCTTCTTCCTCTAGGGGATTCCCATAATGGGGGCATCATAATGGGCCCCCAAGGTGGAAAGGGAGCAAAGATGAGGTCCAAATATAATGGTTTACAGCTGTGGTGTGCTTAGAGCTCTGATAGTTAATATTATAACAACATAGTCAATTTCATTAGGACTTTACAGTTTACAAGGGGCTTTCACAAGCATTATCTCTTTTAATCCCAACAGCAGGAATTTTAAATAGCAAGGATTCCTCTGAAAGGCCTAGTAATGCCCACCAATCCTGCTTAACCAAAAAGAAAGAGAATGTTGGAAATTAAACCAACAGCCAAAAAGGCTTTAACGCATAGAATAAATAAACACTGATGATGTTCATGGAACTTCGTTCCTGGGACGCAGCTTGGAGAAAAGCAGCTAATGGCATGTACCCTGTACATCTAGGAAGGACTCCATCCTGAGACCCTGGTGGCCCAGGCTCTTGGGATACAAGGCTTCCCAAGCTGCTGGGACTCTCTTCTTGCCATAGGATTTAAATTTGGATTAAAGTGTTAGCACAGAGTTGCAGGGAGACTAGAAAATTAAGCAAAATGAGTAGGCAGTAATGTTACTTTCTTTAGCTACAAAGCATTCTTGAGCTATCCGCAAGTCTCCAGCGTCTATTTACTTGAGCAATGGAGTAATTTTCTCTACTTAGACATAAAACATGAGTTTGTGTGCCTTGTCTGAACTTTAATGAAGATAATCCAGCTTTTGATCATTTTTACCCATTATTCTAAAACCCGGGCGTATCCCATATGAGGGAAATTGCAGTTTCTGTTTTTTATGATTTATAAGGAGGCTAGAGAGAGGCCCACCATGAAGTCTGTCCTTTCTCTGGACTCCTTGAACACAGAAGCCAGCTGTGACTTCATTGTGAAAATCCTTTGCAACTTTCCTCCCCAAACAATTTCTAGAATGCTAGTTGATATTTACAAATTTGGGTTAGTATTTTGGATATTATGCCAGTCTTATGAATCATTCCATAAAATTTTGTCTAAAGCAATTTCAGCAGTATCATTTATTAATAGAGGCTCTGTGGTATGAGGAAAGTTAGAGATATTAAGACAAACAGAAAAAAAAAACAAAAAAGCAAACAAAAACAAAAAATAAAAATCTTTCTTTTCTTTTTTTTTTTTTTCTTTTTTGAGACCGGGCCTCACATAGCCAAAGCAGACTTTTTTCTCTTTATTTATGTATACGTATCTCTGTGTGTATGTCTGTGTATATGTATTTAGGTGTGTCAAAAGGTGTCAGATCCCCTGGAGCTGGAGTTACAGATTGTTGTGAGTTGCCCAGTATGTGTCTGGGAACTGAACTAGGGTCCTCTGCAAGGACAGGACATAGGCATCTACTACATAAAGAAATTTCTTGATGGGGACTGAGAGCTGGTCCGATGTATGTGTATAGAGACAAGTATTTAGAAGAAAGCTACCGTGTCAGGTTAGCAAAATAATAGCAAAAGGTTCTCCCTGAGGCTCTATGAACTCTGTAGCCACTGGTTTACCAGATTTACAATACCAGGCATGATTTTTCTCCTGTGGAATGACTTTAAATCTAACTGGAAAGCAGTTGGTTACTCATACAACATTCATACTGGGAGAGGAGCATGACGGGTGAATACAGGGGTACTGTCAAAATACATTGTACATATGTTTGAAATTCTCAAAGAATAAATAAAAAATTAAACAAACAGAAAAAGATGAAGAGCAACTGGGGTATGGGACCCAAGAAGACTACTGGTTTCTACTTTTATGATACACTTGCATGCATACTTGTTCACATAGGTGCTTCTAATACACAGACATGTGCAAGTACACATACACAACACACAGTTATAAAATAAAAATGTGCTTGGAACTTACAGTTTTTGTGGAGAAAGGAACAAAATCATATGATACCAAGTCACTAGTGTAGAGTTGGTTAAAGGGAAAAAGAAAAAGACAGAGTGATAGAGACCAGCACAGTTGGAACATCTCCCAGGAGGAGAAGAGATGAGGAGTTTGCTTCAATCAGATTGGACATTGAGAGTGAGAAAGGTATTGTATCAGCAAAAGACCTGAGCTTAGGGGCTTGGAGGAGGGCTCAGTGATTAAAGTGCTTGCAGCACAAGCATGAGGACCAGAGTTCAGATCCCCAGAACTCTTGTACAAAATGCCAGGTGGGCAAGGTGGTGTACCTGTAAGTCTAGCCTTTGAAGTTAAGTAAGTACAGGGGATCCCCAGAGGAAGTTGACTGCAATATGTATGAGCTCTGGGTTTGATTGAGAGACCCTGTCTCAGTGAATAAGATAGAAGATCAAATTGAGAATGATTTCTGACATAAACCTTGGGCCTCCACATGCACATGTGCCCATACATGTATATTCAACACACATGCAAACATGAATGTACATAAATGCACACTACACTTGCACACATGAAAATGGGAAAAGAAAAGAAAAAGGAATGCATTTCAGACTTCTGCTGTAGGCCAGCTCAATGTAAGAATTACTGCATTTTGTAGGTTCTGGGGTTCTGAACTCCAGTCCTCACTCTTAACCACTTAGCCATTTTCCTGGCCCGGGAATGTGTTCAGTTTTTCCTCTCTTCATTTATTTCCTAGCAAATCTGCTCTCAGACACAGAGCTGAGAGCCGACTTATATTTTGAAAACTGTTAAGCATTCTCAGAACACTTTGTTTTGTTATCAGTAAATGGAAATGTTGGGGATTGCTTGCCTGGATGCTCAGCAGGAACTCTAATGCTTGCTTACTTCAGAGAGAGGCGGCTTTGGCAAGTTCAGCATCTTGGCCCTGAAACTCTGGACTTGTTATTTTGTAAGCAAGCTGGTGATAGGAATGAACACAATAGGCCCAATTTGTACTGCCCATGCTGTGGGAGCTGTCTAGCTAGGCCCACCTGGTTTTGTCTGCCCACTTAATGATATAGAACTGTGTGGTGGCTTGCTTTGCTAAATGATTATTTCAGCAGATGCTTCTAGACATGAGCACAAATTCTACCAGCAGCAGGTAAGACACACATTTTAATTTGCAGACACTATGTACTAAGACATTAGAAGTCTTCTTGACCATGTTTAGGGCTGGCATGGAAGGCAGCTTTCTGAGTTTGTTAGCTCTGGCCTTGAAAACCCATGGTGTAAGCTGTGAGGCATGCACTCACTCCCTACAAAGTACAGGAAGAATGTGAGCTTCTTTGGCCTAAATGGGTGACAGAACAGAAGAAATGTGTCACTGGAATTTGAAGGGGACTGGTTCCAGCAAGAATGCTCTCTGCAAAGACTCTCTGATCAGATCTGGCAGTTTCTGAGCTATCTAGATGCTAGAACCTCAGCAGGTGGCAGAAAGTTGGGTCTTCTCGTTATGGTGTGTCTGCTTGACTTTGATGGAAAGAGAGCCCTGTGGTAAAGATGGATACTCCTCTCTGCTATGGCTCCTAGGCCTGGTAACAGCAACAGAAATGTGAGTGGGTGCATTGATTTCTTTTTATGAATTTTTTTTTGTACAGGATCATCTAGAAACTCCTTGATAAGTAGCTGAGAATGATCTTGAGCTTCTGAGTCTCTTATTCTGCCTCTACCTCTAGAGTGTTGGGATTACAAGGGTGTGCTACCACAACCAGTTTATGGGGTGCCAAAATTGAATGTAGATCATCATGCCTGCTAGACAAGCACTCCATCCACTGAGCCACATCCCTAATCCTGTGTTTATATTTTTGAAAGATAACTGGGCAAAGTAATGTTACAGCTTTCTAAGTGACCTTCATTGCCAGGCAGTTCCTCCTCATGGCTGATACACACCTTTCCTTCCTGACAACTGGCTTCTGTTCTATTGTTTGTTTAATCAGAAGACATGGAACTTGGAGCATGCTTGTTCTCTGAATAAAGATGCTTCTGGTATGGCACACTATTAACTATCTATAGCTACCTTCCTTTTAAGGCATGCGATTCCTGATTCTTAACTAAATTTAGTTTCATGATAGCTGAGTATGGTCTCATATTGTAATGTGAGCCTTTGGGAAGTGGAGGCAGGAGAATCAGAAGTTCAAAGGTCAACTTCCATTACATAGTCAGTTTAAGACCAGCCTGGACAATTTGACACCATTTCCCAAAGGAAAAATAAAAAGTGAAGGCCGTCAAATAATGTGTGTGTGTGGGGGGGGGGGGTGCGTGTATCTATATACATGCTTGTAGAGACAGAGGAGGACATCGGGTGTCCTGCTCTATCACTTTCTGACTTACTTAGTTGAGACAGGGTCTCTTACTGAACCTGGAACTTGGCTTGTGGCCAGTGAATCCCTGTGATCTTCCTGTCTCTACATTACCAAGCATTGGTATTACAGGTGCAAGGCAGCCATACCTGGCTTTGTATATGGGTGCTGGAGATTCAAACTCAGGTCTTCATGCTTGCACAGCAAACATTCTTACCTAGCCTGCTATCTGTCCAGACCCAAGGTCTTTTACCTAAATAAATTAAAACAGTTTAGTGGATTATGATTTCAGATAAACAGAAAACTTCCTCATAGCTTCAGAGCCTATATCTTAGATGTCTGAGAACTACTCAAATACATAAAGTATAGTTGACTGTTAGTGGGATTGAAATACACGTGTCTATTATGTCTGTTATTCACTGTATGAAAAAGGAATAAGCTTTAAAAGTGTTAAGTGTTCATGCCTTTATTGGGGAAATGGCTCAGGAGGTAAAGTGCTTGCTGTGTGAGCAGGAGGGCCTCAGTTCAGATTTCCAGCAGCTATCTAAAAGCCAGGCACAGTAGCATACACCTGTCATCCAGGCACTGATGGAGAAAAGACAGGCAGATCCTGGGGCTCATTGGTCAACCAGTGAACCTACTGAACAAGCTGCAGACCAGAGAGAGGTCCTGTCCCACCTCCATAAATATTTGTACACATATATACACAACATATAAATAACCATCATAGACATATACATAGTACACAGATACATCATCTATATATCTAATACACAGATACATCATATAAATATTCATGTGTATATATATGTGGGTATGTGACAGTTTCTGAAGGACCACACCTGAGGTTGTTCACTGGTCTTCATAAACTTGTGTATGGGCACCTGCAAATACATACCTACATACCAAAAATTATCAAAACCACCTTTGTTTGTTAGCTTTCTCTTCCACTGCTTGACAGTGAATAGCAACAGATCTCTTCTTTGAAGGCTCCTGATCTGCTCTGCTCTGGATTTGGTGCTTTTCCTCTGAGGAAGTGCCTAGCAGAGCCATACTTAGTGCCTTAGCAAGGCATGATGATGTCCTGAGCTGTCCTTCCAAGTTTCAGCAGGCATGCTGGCATTGTTTTTCAGATGCTGAAATGGTGTCTATGCCCGGTCTGTTGGCATGGTGGGCACTGGGGACAAGACAAAGTATTCAGCCATCCTGGGACCTATCCATTGACCAATGGATCCTGCCATGCATAGTCCTGCTTGCTTGAGGTCTGGGCTGCTGGCCAGCTGCTTCTGTCCTGGGTCAAGGCAGAGCTGGGCTCAGGCCCTGGCGGCTGCTTTGCCTCAATGCTTCTGCTGTTTTCAGTGAAATAATTCGCTGCTTTCCTGTCAACCCTTAGAGCACCACTCAATGGTTAGAGCCCTGGAAGATAAAAAATCGTTTAAAGTGTATTTTTTACTCATTCTTTGAGAAATCCATGCAAATACACAATGTATTTTGAGCATATCCACCCCCCACTCATTCAACTCCCCACTGTATCCCCCTCCCAACTTCATACCCACTTTAAATAACCCACTGAGCCCATAGAATGACACCAGCATGCACCTGGATGTAGGTCCACTCACCAAAGTGTGGTGGCTGTGGACATACCAGGGCGCACCTCTGAAGGGAATCTACTCTCCCTCCCTTAGCGGTCATCAACTGCCAGTGGTTCCTCAGTTAGGGATGACACTTTATGAACCTTGCCTCTGACATGCTGAACTGTGAGTGACCTGATCTTGCACTGGTCTTGTGCATACAGCCACAGCTGCCGTGAGTCTATGTGAGCAATGCCCCTGTTAGGTCCGTAAGACACTTTCTCAGCAGGCCTCTCCAAGCTCTCGCTCTTACAATCTTTCTGTCATTTCTTCCTTCCTGTTCCCGGGGCCTTGTGGGGCTGGGGGACTGCAATATAGATGCCACAATTAGGCTTGAGAACCCCACCTATCACATAGCTATGGATTAACATACTTTATACTGCAGAGTATTTGCATGTTTAATCTAACCATAAAGACTTGAACCCATGTAGAGGCAACAGGTGGCTGTTTGTGCTCTGTTGTTGATCACATAGGTGTGAGTGAGGGGTCCTATGCCAACATTTGCTGGGAAGGAAAATGGAGCCTGGTATGAAGGTGGCCTGGGGAGTGACAGTGCCCACTCAGAGGACATGCAGATTTCCTGTGCTTGTTTTAGGAATTTGCTGCAAAAGCAGTGACTCAAAACAACACATGGATAGCGTCATAGTTCTAGAAGTCAGAATTCAACATCAAGCTGTGGGCTGGGTTGATTCCTTCTGAAGGCTTTAGGGACACAAGAGCCTTTCCCACGATTGAAAGACTGCTCTTGTGCCTCGGCATGTGAGCCCACAGCACCATGCAGGAGGCCTTCTGATAGAGCCTTGTGTAGTTGGTGTGGGGATGAGCTGGGTAAACAGAAATGCTTTGAGTAAGATTGCATAAAGTTGGCTATGTCTTGCCTTTCGGCAGCTGGGTATAGACTGAGGAATGGATAAGTTCCAGTGAACTTGGGACACTTGGGGAGGAAAGCAGAGCATTATTCAATCCCGGAGAGTTTCGCATCTGGTTGGGAAAGCAGCTAGAAGTTTACTAGATTCTTGTCACTTTCCCTCTATCAGAATCCATTTTCTTCTTGGGCGGCAAGGTTTTTTGTTGTTGTTGTTTTATCTATCTAGAGTTTTTTTCTGGTTGAATTCCTCAGCTGCCTTCAACACTTCATCAATAATGTGATTGGTCAATTAGTAAGCGTTTAACATGTGACCTTATTGGCAGACAGACTGCCTTCCCTGACAGGGCTTTAAACTACCCATTTCCTGTTTCCTTACACAGTAAAACATGGGAAAGTGTTTCAGAGTAAATCTGGAACAAGTAAACTGAGACAAACCTGAAGATGTGCTGCAGAAATTAATTGTGTTTGGACTGGGTAGGTGGCCCAGCAGCTAAGAACCCTTGCTGTGTGAGCATAAAGATTAAAGTTCAAATCTGCAGAACACAATTAAGAAGTTCAGAGTACTGATATGTGTGCCTCTAACCCCAGGAATGTGGGGGTGGAGGGCCGAGACAGAATGATATCTGGGGTTTGCTGTCTAGATTCAGGGTTGGTGAGAGAATCTGTCTCTGGGGAACAAGGTGGAGAATGATAGAAAACCCCCTCATATCCTCCTCTAGCCTCTACCACAGCATGCTTGCTTACCTGCATACACATATGCACAGAGAACCGGGGGAAGATGGAGGTGGAGGGAGGGAGTGAGAGAGGGAAGGAGGGAGAGAGAAACAGAGAGAGAGAGACAGAGAGAGACAGAAAGACAGAGAGAGACAGAGGCAGACACACACACACAGACTGACTATATAGGGAAGGGTGTTGGCAATTTACAAAATCATGGAGGATGGAAAAGGAGGGGCTTCACAGAGCAGGAAGGGAATATATACCTGATATGCACCTGAAATATCCTAGATAGTTCAGGCCTACCCACTATAATCTCCCAAGACCTCAAAATGGATTAAGGTCTTCTCTGCTCTTAGGATACATTTCTGTAAAGAAAACTTAAGTGCATCTTTAACTATCAATGCATAGTGTCCACAGTCCCACAGTCAGTGTCTTGTGTATTTGGCTGGAATGCTATTATCTCATAAGACCTTGGGTTCCCAGGGAATTTTCTTATAATCTAAGATGATGTAAGTGTGTTCATAGGTGGAGGCCACTTATGAGATTTTCATTTAAAGCAATAAAATTTGAAGAGGTTGGGAAATTTTTATGGGATTATAATCGAGTACTACAAAAATTTAAGGGGTTAGGAAATTAACATGGAACAAAATTGTTCTGTGAAAAGGACTTTTTATCATTTCTTATTTTTTAAGATCAGCATCGTTAATGAGAGGCTCATAAAACAGCCATTAGTCTCACTAGAGCAAGATTTGTGTAGGGAAAATGATGTAAGAACCTGACAACTAACTGTTAAGATAATTGATTTATTTTGTAAAAGTTTTGTACAAATTATGGGGTACATTGTGATCCCTGGATACATGTATTTGGTATGTAAAGACTAAGTCAGAGTTGTTAAACATATTAAATTTTTTTAATTGCTTTGGTTTGCATGTGATACATGTTGATGTTTATGGGGTGTAGTGTGATACCTCAGTACATGATTACAACATGTGCTGGCCAAATCAAGATAAGCAATGTTTCTATTTCTTCATCGTTACTTTGTTTGGAGCCCTCAACCTTCTCTCTTTGAGTTCTTCATAAAGTATCTAAGAAGTGATTGTGAATTACAGACCCCCCACTGTGCTGCAGGACACTAGATTTTAGTACTATCTGACTAGTTTTGCATCTGTTAGTTACTTTTCTCACTGTTTTGATAAAGTACCTGAAAAGAGGCAATTTAAGGGAGGAAAGGTTTGTCTCAGTTCATGGTTTGAGGTACAGTCATGATGGGGAAGGCATAGAGGCAGGAGTGGGAGGCTATGGGTCACATTGTACCACGGTCAGGAGGCAGAGTGAATGGGAAGTGACACTGGGCTATAAGGCCGCCACCAGCGACCCAAACAGCGCCAGCTTCTGGGGACCACATATTCAAACACATGAGTCTATGGGGTTATTTCATATCCAAACTACAGCAGATACTCATTATCCAACATCTCTCCAACTCTTCCCCTCCCCAAGTTCTCCCAGAAATTGGAAGTTATATACTACATTTTGGCCAGCTGTGGCTTTCTGTGTTAATCACCATCTGTCACATTAGTATTCTCTCTGCCCGCTGTTCCACTATGTTTCCTGAGCCTTAAGTGTAGAAGTTGTATTGTAGATGTGTCACTTAGGGCTGGGCAACTCACAGACACTTATTCTCTGCATTTGACCAGTTGTGGAAGTCTGTAAAAGTCTCCATCTGTTGCAGCTGTGGTTGATGCTGTCCCTCTGTTCACCCAGGTGGCTGTACAAGTTTCCGCTCAACTGATGAGAGCCCTATATTCTCCATGTCCTTGTCAACAGAAATTTCACATTTTAAATCCTCAACTGAGTATAGAAATTGAAAATAAATTCTCTCTTTATGTGACTCTCCTCTTACTATTCTGGAACACATTTTTAACATGGGAAGTTCTTCATACCAAGAGAACTGATTCATCACTTTTGACTTGCTCCATCTTCTTCAGGGAGACTTTGCTTATTCAAAAGTCATCAAGGTACAGGTTTTTGCATGCTTTTTTAAAAATAAAAACTTTACTGTTTTCTCATACTTTATATTTGTGTTCCCTTAGGTTCCGATGTTTGGGTTGTGCTACCAGTTATTTTTCCTTACAATGATAGCCATGATTTTGCAAATATTTCTTTGCCATTTCTTAAATGACTTTTTTTTGTAATCATGTGTGTGGTTATTTGCACAAGAGTATGGCTGCCCATGCAGGACAGAGAGGGGTTCAGATCCTCTGGAGCTGGAGTAGCAGGTAGTTGTGAGCCATTCAACTTGTGTGCTAGGATCTGAACTCAGGTCTTCTGCCAAAGCAGCGCATGCTCTTAGCCACTGAGCCATCTCTTCAGCTCCGTGATTTTTCTTGCATGTGGAAGATCTATGTGCACTGCTGTGTCTGGATCTCCCTTCCTCTTGTTCCTTTTAAATTTCTTGATTTTATGTCGAATACAGTGTCTTAATTCTGCATCTCTGGTTCTCCTAGTGAAATATAATCCTGTAACTTCTGTTAGTCTTTGTTTTCTTCTTTTTCCTCCTCCTCATTGTTTCCTCCTCATCCTCCTTCTTCCTCTTATTTTTCTTTCACATGAAAGACTTTATTTTGGCTAATTATTGCAGAGAGAGAGTGCATAAAGACTAGAGAGGCTGACAGCAGGCAGGCATAGTAGCTGGAGTGTGAAGCTTAGAGATCATATCTTTTTTTTAATTAAATTTTTGCAAACTTTATACAATATATTTTGATCATACCTGCACCTATCTTATAGCCCCTTCCACTGGATTTCCTGTATTCTATCATATATGTTAAGGCCTATGGAGCCAAGTACGTATCCCCATGATCCCATCCACTGGAGCCTGGTTAACATATCCAGCATCACACTCTTAAAGAAAGCCAAGTTTCTGTCTCCCAGTAGTTATCAGTTGTCAGTAGTTCCTCAGCTAAGGTGTGGTTTCTTCCACACTTTCCCACTTCTATGCTGGGTTTTTGTCTGGTTTGATGTGGCATGGGTCTTCTGCATGCTTTTACCATTGCTCTGAGTTGATATGACTAAGTTTCTAGCTCTCTGGAAGACTCTGTTTTCTTGGGGTCATCCAGCACCTCTGGCCTTTAAAATATTTCCACCCCTCTTCTGGAGCAGTCCTTGAGCCCTTGGTGGCAGTGCTTTGCTAGGTGTCCTAAGCATAAATAAGTACTCTGCAGCCTCTTATTGTCCCCTCATTTGCCAGTGGTGGCTCCCTGGGTTAATCTTCTGATACAGCAGTGTCCTTTCAGATTGTCTTCTGAGCTATAGGTTTTAATTTCTTAAGTGTCATGCTAGGATTTTACTATTTTGAATGTCATGCTAACTCTGTGTAAAATAACAGTATAAATGGTACACTTAATAACTTTTATGAGACCTATGGGAGTTCAGATAAAGGCAGCGATGAAATAAGTTCAGTGAGAAAAACATCATTCTTGCTGGATGATATATTCTTTGGATTGTGTGAATTTCAACACTTCAGAAGGGAAGCTCTGATACAGAGAAGGAGATTTTGTGGTGATTTGGTTGAGGTGTGTATGGGGCAGTGAGACAATTAAGATGAATTGAAGTGATACTTGAAGAAAAACCTGAATCCAGACCATGACATAGACTTCAGTATCTTAAGCAGTGGAAACATCCAGAAATAGAGCTCAGAAAGATGTCCTGTTTTAACTAGACTGAGGTTAAAATACAGAAAAATATCTTTAGTCTCTCATTTTTAAACTTGTCAACCATTTTCCCATTATTTATATATTCATTCATTCATTCATTCATTCATCCATCCATCCATCCATCCATTCGTTTTTGGCTCTTTGAGAAGCAGTCTTTAGTAGCCCAGGCTGCTATCAAACTTTCTACGTCACCAAGGATGATCTTTAACTTTGTAAGCTCCTGTATTTACCGCCCCCCCGTGGTGGTAATCCAGGCACATCCCCCACACCAGGCTTATGCTCTCCTGGAGATGGAATCTAGGACTTTGTGCATGAGGCAAACACTCATGCACCTCCAGTCTATAAAAGACAAAAAAAAATCTATCCAGAAGGTCAGAGAAGGAAACACATGGACCAGCAATGTGACAGGTAAGGGGGCTCATGTATTTTCTATGGCAGATGAGAGAGAGAGAGAGAGGAAGAAAAATGAAAGAATTCAAATTTTCTATTTCTTGGAACATAAAAATTTAGGCTTGTGAGCACTTCTGTCCTCTGCATAACGTTGCTTCTTGCGTCCTTATTAAGAAATACCTTCACCTCCTTCCTAGTTTAAATACCAGCATCCATCAAATAGGATACTCCAGCTTACAAAACACCTAAGCTCAGGCTGAGAAGGCTCAGATAAGTAGGCTGGGTTGAAAAATGAAGCTTTCTATCCTGGCCTCCATGTGGGTAAGAAATAGTTTCATTTTGTGTGGTTCACAGTGAAGGGAACCAGTTGGTCTTTGAAAGATAGTTTCCATAGCTACTGGGTAGAATCAAAAGCAAGTGCTATCGTAGTGATTTTTCCTATATTACCTGCACTGCTGTTATGTAGCTGGCGAGGCTAAGAGGTTCCTCAGGAGCTAGCTGCTCTATAGATGGAGTGCTGGGTAATGTTTCCGTCTGTACTTGCTTAGGATTTCATTTGTGAATCTCCCATCATGCATCCAAGCTTCAACTAGAACTGCCTTTCTGTTCAAAAAGTGACTTTTGAAAAAATTCTTACTTTAGGTATAACTTTGTTGCTCAGTTCCTGTCCACAACAACTGAAACTACTTTTTGATTTAGAAAAGGGAATGGAGGCAGCATGTAAATTATAGAACAATTGAGAATTTTCTAGTCTGACTATTGAAAACATGGATAAGAAATGCTCTCAAAATATTCTAAAATTGATTACTCAACATTTCAACATAATATGGATGTCTAAAGCTGCCAAACACTTAAAATCTGAAGAAATAGTATGACAACATTTTCTTTTTGTTTGGAGATATAAACTACACAGTGAATCATGTCCCTTTAGTTGTATAGTCACGTGATGTCTGTATTCACAGTGCTCTGTTCTTTTGTACAAAGTAGTGTATGATATAAGCTGCCTTCCCAGCAAAAGCCTACTAGACAAAGAAGAAGAAAACTAGACTCATTTCACTTTATTGTGAAGTGACTTTAAATTTAGTTCTGTATATTCTTTATTTTATTTTATGTCTATGAGTGCCTGCCTATATGTAAGTATACCCATGTCATGCAATGCCTAGAAAGTTCAAAGAAGACATCAGATCACCTGGAACTGAAGTTACAGGCAGTTGTTATCCACCTTGTGGGTGCTGGAAACTGAACCAGAGTCCTCTGCAAGAGCAGCCAGTGCTAGTAACCACTGATCCATCTGTCCAGCCCTAGTCCTGTATATTCTTAAGTGTTGTTTTTCAGAATTGTTTTCCTATGCATTTGTGTGTGTGAGTGTGTGTATTAAAATTTTAGTTTTACATTTATTTAGTGTGTGTGTATGTGTGTGTTTATGTGTGCGTGTGTGTGTGTATGTGTTTGGGTACACATGTGGAGGTCAGAGTAACATGTGAGTCACTTTTCTCCTTCTACCAGTATGGGCCCTGCAGATTAAACTCAGGTCATCAGGCTTGATGGCAGGCTCCTTTGTCCACTGAAACATCTTATCAGTCATGTAGCCAGTGTCTTGCTTACAAAAATATAGTCACTTTTTAAAAAGTAAAAAGTCATCTCCTCTTTGTTTTAGCAGAGTGTAATTCCAAGAATAATTCAGAGTCAACATTTCTAAATGGACTGTTAATTTTAATGTTTACAAAAAGAAAACATGGTCTTTGATGAAGTTTGATTCTAACAGCATTTGCTTGTTTAAAAAAATAGGATGAGGAATTAAAAATAGAGAGTGGTTGTTTTTGTCTAGGTACTGTTTAATTTTAACATCTGAAATCCTTATTGCTCAGCTCATCCTGAAATTTGTATGAAGATAAGCCTGGAGAAGACCTATAAGTCTGCTCATAGTCATGGGGCCTGTGAAACCAGCTCCAGTCCCTGCAGAGAGATCTATACAGAATAGGTCACAGGAGTGAGGGAGCAAATTCACCCCCTCCTCCAAATTATAGGACGAAGGACACAGTAGCCAGTCCTATCTTAATGGCTCTGGGAACTTCCACTGCAAAATAATGTCAGACCCAAGAACAGGACTTCTTGTATTAACTGCTGAAGACTAGATAAAGTTCCCTGTTTATAAATACAAAGTACATTGTGCAAACATGATGCAAATAAGGCTTCTTGGGAAAGGTCCAAAAGTCAGATTCCAGAGATGAAAGTCCAAAGTGATTTTTGACAAGGTCTTTCAGATACTCAGCTTCTTGAGTAAAGTATGGCAGGGGTGGGGGTTGGGGCTTGTCTCTGTGCATGCATGTTTCTTTATCGTTGTGGAGTTGCACTGGGACTGTGAGACAAAACCCGAAAGAGGGCAGGGAAGAGGCTCCTCTGACACTGAGCAGCAAATCATTTCTGGAATGAAGTTTCAGTAAGCATCTATAGTTTGTAAGTCCAGTGTGGGATGTGTTGATGCAGAGCCTAGCAGCTTAACTCAAAGATCTGCTTGCCCTCCAAGAGCCAGTTTACTTTGCAAGACCAGAAACAGAAAACATTTGTTAATTAAATTCTGCAACAAGAAGATAGTAAGGTAAGCAAACTTAGGAACTCAGGATTCATCTTAGATATTGCAGAACTTCTTCTATAAAAAGTCAATGTGAGTTCGTGTGTGTGTATAATAAGATAAGTACTCTATCTTGAAGGGAAATAGAGGAAGAAACCGGCCATCCTATGAGTATTTAAAAAAATAAATCACATTATCAGCGCTTACTTAAAGCATCACCAAGGGTTTCCTACAGAGGAGGCTGGTGGCACCACCATATGCCAGCTTGGGTCGGAGCCAGAGACACATACTGGAAGGCCTTTACATTCCAGCCGTCTACCCCTGCCTGGCAAAAAAAGCACTTTTTGTATGTGGTCTAAGAGGCCAAGTTATTTGTACACAATGGGAAGCTGAAATTTCATTTCCACATGAAATTAGTGAATAATGCCTTTCAAGAGTCCATGAATAAGCGTGCCCAAGACACAGTCAGCATCCTGAGTCTGTTCAGGACGCCAGCCATCTGGATGGAAACTGAATCAGTTATCTAGCTACTTTGAGAGGCGTCAGAGGTGGGATGTGGCCAAGGAAAGTGTCTGGATACTGTACTGAGGTTTTTAGCTTATTTGTCAGGACTTTGGTGTGAGCCAGGTTTGTCTCTGCAGGATTCTATGCCAGACTGTGGTGGCCTAATATGCTATACTTCAAATGCATGTTCTTTGCTGTCTATATATCTGGCTACCGTGTATACGCTTAATGTTTTTACTTAATGATTTTGATCTTCACCAATACTTTTTTATACCTATTTTCAAAGTACTCCTATGTATATATGAGTATGTAGGATTCAGGCTCCCAGAGAGCAGGTTGCCTATGTACATGGCTCTGTTTGTGACTATAGAACATATAAGAAGACTCAGTGCTCAGTTCAGATGAGATTTAAACCTTTTCTAAATTGTGTCATTTCATCTACTGCTGATGGAAAATGAGTTTTGATTTGAGAAAAATCTTACTTCATTGTTTTAGTGCCATTTTTTGATAAAACAAAGCAGGGTTGTTTATCTTTAGATAGTAAATTACTGGTAATAGGTTTACATATAATAATTAAAGTTCAGACACGGACACCAAACTGATGGAAGAAGAGGGAAACATCCCCCAGGTAAGTATGAATGTTTGTTTGCAAAAATGAGGTGTGAGCCAACAATCCATTATACCTGATTGTGGTTGTTTAGAGTGTAGGTAAAACAGGGCTTTGAATTGATGCTCTCAGTTTCTTTCAGTGTACTCTGGAATTTAGCATGTAAACTGGGTATAAATGAAAGGTAACAAGATTCACAAGATATTGGTTAATGAGCTGTAAAGTAGTTGCTTGGTTTTAAAATTTGGGGGACATCAGTAAAGTCAGAATCTAGCTGGGACACTCAAATCCCCTGACTTTTCCTCCAGTCTGATTTTAAAATAGAAAAGAGATATGGGGAGCAATGAATTATCAATAGAGCATTAATTTTCTGGAATTGAATGGCATAGTATTTCAGAAAATATATTATTCAGCATCAGAACTGTGCATTTTATGCTCTTGCACTTTCAGTGACTCACACTGCTTTTAATAGACCTTCAGCTGGACTTTGCGTATCCTTTGCATTCTGAGGCACTCACCAAAACTGTGTTAGTTTTAATGGGATTTGGCTTGTAATTTTATAGTGTGATCTATGTGTGTTGGGTAATTGTGAGTCAGTTGCTCATCAAAAGTTCTTTGTAATAAACATAATAAGAAAATTTAATTTGAAGATCAAAACATAAAGCATTAAATGGGTTTTGATAAGTGAATATTGCTATTGATTGTTTAGGTGTGAAAGATGCCTGTGTCCAGGAATCTGATGTGATTTTATTTTAGTGCTCTAAAATGATTTTTATTTTCAATAATGTATTTACACAGTGGTGTGATATTTTGATATATATGTATTTATGGGTAGTGTGATATTTTAATATGTACATATTTGGAGGGAAGTGTGATATTTCTACTACACTTGGATTTCATTGGCTGAAACTCTAACTGCAGAAGAGGCAGGGAAATTGAGTTTATTTTTGTGTTGAGAAGAGAGTAGGGATTTGAACACATATCTGGCATGTACACATAGAAATACACATGATGTCTATAATATTCAGTTCAGTGTTAGTATTATACACATTACTTTATTCTGCATATTAGATATATAATTGTGTTACATTATGTGTGTGCTTTTGTGTGCATTGTATATATTATATATATATATATATGATGTGTATACACGTGCATATATATTCAAACTCGTTGGAATCAGCCTTGGAAATAAACTAATATTTTTCTGAAAGTTATAAGTGTAGTTCTCATATGTATATATTTTTTGACACAGGGTTTCACTGGTAGCTCAGACTGGCATAGAATTTACTGTGTTTCTAAATGACTGGCCCACATGTTTGTCACGTTTTATTCTTCCGTGTGCGTGTGTGTGTGTGTGTGTGTGTGTGTGTGTGTGTGTGAGAGAGAGAGAGAGAGAGAGAGAGAGAGAGACAGGTGGGCCACCTCACTTACCTTGAGTTTATTTGGGTTCTGAGTATCTGAACTCAGTCCTCATGTAAGTGTCTCAGTCCTCATGTAAGTGTTTTAAACATGGAACCATCTCCTCAACCATGTCCTTATGTTCTTTTTTTATATGGCTGCCTTATAGAAGACCTCAATACATGTGTGTGAAATTAATGGATTTTACATGAATAGATAGGCCATCAGTAAATAAATGCCTTTCAAAGTCTTAATACATTTTCTTAAATTCTTAATACAATATTTGAAAACTGACTTTTTAAGATCATCTTTTTTTATCCTTAAGTTCTAATACTTTTTAGAACAAAGATAAATATGTACCCAGGCTCTTGATTATGAATGAGTAAAATATGAATTGATTTGGTCCTAATGAAGAGTTACTTTATCATATATATAAAATGAAAAAAAACACATCTATCTATGCTTAGAGATATCACAATTGCCTTTAGTAGATGAAAGCACATAATTTTTTGAAAACTAAAATATATACAGATGTTTCCTGAAGTAAATTCTGTATAGTTTCAACCACTATGCATGTTTTTCTCGTGAGTTACTGGTCTTCTGTGACCTTTGTGTTTAAAGCTTGTGTTGGCTTCCAGGACAGCTTTCGAACTGATATATGTAGATTGACCTGTCACCAATATTAGTTTGTATGTTATATCAACTGCATTTGTTTGAAGTTTTATGAATAAAAACTTGTGATTTTCTAGTTAGTGGAGTTGATAGAATCTTTGTTGATGACCTTTATGTGATCTAGAATTCATTTGTGTTTCTTTGTGTGTGGTACTTGTGGATGCTATGCAAATACTCCACCACTGAACTATATCCTTAGCCATGTATCTTTTGATTGATTATAAATAAAGTCCTCACGTTTCTTACTTCTAATACATTGGCTTAACTAATACATTAAAGTGAAATTTCCTTTTTTTCCCTTTCTCTTACATGATAGATAGTGGATTTCATTCAATAGTTTGTCAGGAACCTATGGACACTGGTTTTCCTTTTAGGTTTGTTGAAACTCCTGTACACTTATATAAGTAATCTCTAATAATTAACTTACATCTTTACAGATCTTAAAATCAATGTGTGCACTCAGTGCTCAGAATTCATAATGGTCATATTTGATAAAGCCACCTCAAATAATGGACTCAGCAAACACAGAACCATTGCTTCTAGGGAAATAAACACTTGGGTTTCACTAAGATCTGGTCACATTTTAATCAGCTAATAAGTGGTCTTTAACATGTCTCATGTGAGCTTTTGTTTAAAGACAACAATGTATATTAATGTATTTTTAAATATTTTGTTACTTTATATATATATATGAGTGTATGATCCTTAATGTATATTGTTGATTCATTAATATTGACATCACTGTTTACAACTCTGAAACTCATGTGAATGAAGTTGATCTAATATTTAAAGTTTTTATTTATTATTTTTATGCACTTATGAGTGTATTTCCTGCTTGTGTGTAAGTACACCTGTATCATGCAATGCCCAAAGAGGCCAAAGGAAGGTGCTGGATTTCCCTGGAACTGGAGTTATGAATGGTTGTTAGCTACCGTTTGGGTGCTGAGAATCAAACTTGTGTCCTCTGTAAGAAAAGCCAATGCTCTTAACACACAAGTCTTTTTGTGCTTGGGGATACTAGATGCATATATCACTAGCTAGTCCCTCAGCACTGTGTTGGGGGCCATTGTAACCAGTAAAGTCACCCACAGAAAGCACACAAGTACGAATAATGTGGCAATTTATAAGGATCATGAAAAGGATCCTTACAGACACGGAGAGCTGGCGAGATCTCCCCTGGTCTCACCTTTCAGTGATGGAACACTCAACGAGTCCCTCACACTTTCATCGTATTATTATTGAAATCAAAGCTAAAAAAGCGGAGTGAACTTGAGCTCAGAAAGCATCTACTAAGGACCTCATATACATTGAGCATTGTACTGAGTGGATGTGGGATGTGCACAGTTCATCACTCTCAACTGATGCTCCTAACTGTTATTGGACCTTAAAGATTTTTTCTCTATATCCATCTAAAATTTTTCAAGAATCAGTTGCTTCCTGTACCAAAATATGTGTATGATACCTTAGTTCTTTACTGAAAATTTATCATTCTTCTAAAAGGCAAAGTTGGACTTTAGAATGTCAGTATTTGGAAAGTAAAATTTTATATTATGTGTCTTTTCTTGCCTACCTCTAGGACACGCTGAAATTTCTTTAAAAAAATTAAAGTCATACTTCATTATATGTATAACTTATGATTTAAATATTAAGTAACACTATAATACAATGATGTGATAGAGTTTTAAACAGAAGAAGAAAGGGGAAATTTTCATATTTTCAGTTCCCCCAGATCAAAAAATATCATTTTTTTTAAATGAGCCAGTGTAAAAATTTATTCAGTAATTAGTCATGACTAATTCCTGTGGTCCTAATACTAGTGGTCAACAGAATTAAAAAGAAAGCCCAACTTTCCCAATTACTGCTTCAAAGGAATAATGCATATTATATTCCTTTGGAATGCAAAAATGTTTTTTACTACTTTAGTGCCTAGAATCCTAAATTCTTGTAGAAAAAATGTTAGTACCTGTAAAGTAGAAGTGATTATGTCTGCTAACTGGTGACCTGACTTGCCACAGTGCCCCTGGAATCTTGGTATGATTGCTGGTTCTAACACGTGTCCACAGCAAAGTACAGTTTCCATTAAGAGCCAACAAATGTGTTAGGTTCCAAAGAAATCCCCTCCATTGGTTTTGTTTAGTATAGACCACAGTGGTCAGAGTGGGCACTAGTAAGCATAGGAAATATTTAAAAGAATCTCAATTAACACAGTGTCTGTCAAAGTACGGAGGAGGCTTGTGCCACACAGCCATGGCTTAATAAAGTTTTAGCTGTTTATATTATGATGTTTGAATTTATCAAGGTATCAAGGTGGTCTTTGAAATATCCCATCACATCATGCTTGGTAAATAAAATCATCTTAAATGTAGTTTATGCCAGGCATGTGAAATTACAAAACAGGAAGAATCTGTATCCAACAGTTTAATATTTTTAAAAGTCAAAGTTTATAAATCATCTCTTTTGGTTTGTTTTTGGAGACATGGTCTCACTGTATAGCCCTAGCTAGCCTGAACTTGATCAGTAGACCAGGTTGGCCTTGAACCCACGGAGAGCCCCGTCCTTTTATCTCCCAACTGTATCTCTGCACTTGGCAATAACCTATAATTAATTTTATTTCTATATAACATGTGTGTTCACATCAGCAACCACAGAAATGATAAAGATGCTAGCTAGAATGTGCAAATAACTTATATAGTTCACACTATGAAGACTTATAAAAACTGAATGTTAGTAAGATCATGGACCAAAGAAGTATTTTATAAATTCAGACTTTTGATGGGCAGGGACTCTGTGTAAGGCTAACGCTTTTTAAAACCTTGTCTCATATATTGATTTGTGGTAGGTCAATGATGGTAATGTTGAAAGAAGGATTGTAAGGACTTGTATTGTTCCTTTCCTCTTTGCTTCTCATCAGGCCTCTTTCCTATACACCCCCGCCATCCAGCCACATCCTGGGCCAGGCTGAGTTTCACAGTGTGACAGGTTTCCCCTGTGAGCGGCTGCTGTCCATTCTTGGCCTGAACACAACAGAGAAAGGCCTGTTGAATAGATGCGGCACTGCTGCTTCTGTGAGTGCTCATCTTGTTCACTGACTGCTTTGTAATTGTTGTTGCTTGGAAATGTCTTTCTTTTTCATCTGTGCACTCAGATTATATAGAAGGAGGCTTTTTTTTAAGCCATTGAGATATATTCTTATCAGGATGTTTTTCTTCCATTTCATAAATAATGGTATTATTAGACATAGGACAAAACTCCCCTAGTCTAAGCCAAAGGAAACAATACAATGAGCATGAACAGTAGGGGTGAGCTAGACAGAGCAGCTATCTTGTTTTTCTTGCTGGCCTTTAATCAATGCTTGTATTCTCTTCAAACTTCCTTATCCATCTTTTGTGGGGACTGTTTATGAGTTTCCTTCCTTTCTTCCTTTTCTCTCTGTGACAGTGATTCTGTTCCTTTAATTTATCAAGGTGTCACATACAACAGGCTGATTGTGTAGTGGGTAGACACAGTCTCCATGTGCCAGAGTCTGTCTGATGGTCAGTTTTCTTTCCTTTAAGATGAAATTGGAAACTGCTGGCTCTTTGGCTTTTGGTTCTTGAATGTACTTTAGTTCCTAAGTTTTTCAAATGGTGTTTCCGTTTCTGCTTTTCTAATTGGCTCTTATCCAAAGCATAACTGGTATCTTCCCATACCAGAATGATAATCTGTTCTTTCTAATTTTTGATTGCTGAACCTGTCTTGTATATAGCTATCACAGAGGCATTTCCCTTTGTTTTGTGTACTTTATATTTTCTTTAAGACTTGAGAATCCCTCCAAGGATCAGAAATACAGGACTTTTGTAATCGGGAATGACAGAGATTACAGGTCACAGTTACCATCATCCCATAAAGATGAACACCTTTTTTATTTTAACATATTTAGTTACATGGGAGGAAACACTGCGAGAAGGTACACAACACATTGGGACTATCTTTCCACTGGAATTGGAAAATAGCTACAGTAAAATTAAAGGAAATTTCTTCTAACTCTTACATGCTATCTGGTACTTACTATTTTCTTAATGAAGCAAATTTAGAGATTATTAAATTGGTGAGATCTGGGAATGACTTTTGTTTTTTAAAACATTTACTTTACTTTTTATTTGTGTGTGTGTGTGTGTGTGTGTGTGTGTCCTCATGCACATGCACGAGAGTGTGCCCAGAAGCCATTACGAGGGCATCAGGGCCCCTGGAGCTGAAGTTATAGGTGGTTGTGAGCTACTTGATGCTGGTGTTTGGAACCTAACTCGGGTCCTCTGCATGAGTAGCCAGTGCTCTTAACTATCAAGCCGTCTCCCCAGTTCCAGCCTTTGGCTTCATTTACCACTTACAGCATCAGAACTTCCCTACCTCCTTTCTTTTTGAAGGCTGGCCCTGGCTGCTGATTATTGTTTTTGTTGGTCATGAGAATTGGTCTAGTCATGACTGCTTCAAAGCAAGTAGCTAGTAAGGTCTGCACATCATGAGTGAAATCCAAATAATTTTAAAAGTCTCTTTTTATTCCCAGCTTTTATTTGGCAGTTTCATCAGTCTGTAACGCATCAGATTACTCTCTCATCCCCACCCTGTCCTGCTCGGCTTCCACCATGCCAGTGCCTCTCTTCCTTCCTACAAATCTCTCTTCCATACTCATGATGTTTCATTCTGTTTGTGTCCTACAGAGTTTAACTAGGGCCATCTGTGAGACCCAGGGTTCATAGCTATCTACTGATGCCTCATGGGCTCACCAGTGGGTATATTACTGGATAATATGCTTCCCCCAACTTGAGAATATGTTAGCTACCAACAGACTAGCAGTGAGTGACAGCAATGGATGGGCAAGAGGGGCTCTCAGAATTCTACTACTTACTGTGAGTCAATGTGCAACTTTATCCGAAGTATGATACAAACAGACACCAAGTTTTTATGTGAAATCACAAAGCTCTTTTTGACAGTGGCTCCAGTTAGGAGTTTTGGTGAAGCTTAAATTTCCCTTTTGCAATTTGGAATGGGCCAGGCGACAGCACATCGAAGTGTCAAATGGCGTGAGATGGTTTGTGACTCTATTATTTAACGTGTTGATTGTCGATTGTGTATTTCTCATATTGTCCCATGTTCTCCTCTAAACAGCAATCATCCCTGGAGAGAGAATGAGTCTGACCCGGGTCGTTCATCATTCTTTCCTGATCAGGGGTTTCCTCTGAGCTTCTGAGCTTACTTATCTTTTTTTGTAAGATACTGATCTATTTTTTGTACTTCACCATTTCTTTGTTTCTTAAGTATTGAAACTAGTGTCAAATATCTCTTTGGACCCCTGCTCTAACATTATTATTCTCTAAGTTTATTTGTAGACAGCCCATAGCATCTTTCCCTTGGCTGTCAGCAGTATTGGAATGTACGTATTCAGCAGATACAAATGACCACGAGCAGGGCCCCATGAAAGCAAATGTGTGGAATGTATATTGGCAAGTCGTTGCATTATAACAGTTGGCACGTTAATGAATGGGCACCGGCCTGAACTCCAGAAACAAACACACTTGTCAGACAATCCGATCCTCCGCTGAGTAAAAGCAAAGAGGTGATAGCTTCTAATTTCCCACTAAAACTGGCACAGCTAGGAAAATTCATATTCACTTGTTTCAAATAGCTGAAGAGAAAGGGAAAATTAAAAGAAGACCATGGCCAAATATGGACCTAATTTTGTAAAAGGAAAACTACCTGGAGTCCCCTTTGCATCATCAGTATTCAAATTGTGAATTGCAGATGAAGAGGTGATTAATGAATTTTGAAGAAAGCATCAGCATGAAGAATGCATTGGAAACAAACAAAACAAACAACAACAATAAAATAAAGTCTAATGCACAAAGTGAGATTTGAGCTGAATTGAAAGGCTTTAATAACCAAAAAAAGTGTTTGATGTGATCAGTATAGCAAATATCGCCTCTTTTTTTACTCTTTTGAGGTGTCTGGGCTCATGAATGTATCTATGCTTTTCATATGTGAAAATAATTATAAGAATGAGCACTTATTATGTGTGTTGTTCTATTTTCTGTGACATCTTTCTATCCAGGCCAACAACCAAGGTTGATGTTAGACTTCTGCACACATATATAATGTTTCTAATTACTAATGATAACTCAGTTTGATAAAGACCTATGTTAATGAAGTCTTAGTGTGTCCAGGCCAACCATATAACTAATTTCTCACTATCCACAAGAGGTACACATATGCCCCTGTAATGGGATGGTCCCATAGATTTTATATATATGTAGTTATAACCATCTTCACCCCAGCATTCTCCTAATAGATGAGAACAAAGATTGGGCTCATCATATAATGAATCTCACAGTAGACTTAGTAAAATTCTTCTGACAGGACTGGAGGATGTCTCTAGCAGTAAAGCACTTGTCTCACATGCATGAGTGCCTGAGTTCAATCCACAGAACTTTGTAAAAACTGATGTGGCCACGTACACTTAGAATTTCAGCAATGAAGTGATGGGAAGCAGAGACATTCTGCTGGGGGGCGGGGAGGGAGAGAGAGAGAGAAAGAGAGAGAGAGAGAGAGAGAAAGAAGAGAGAGAAAAAATATTAATGAATGTATATGTTTTCTAGGCTGTTATAAAATGGTCCCACAATCAGGTCTATTAAAACAAATGAAAAATCTTATAGTTACTGAACCCAGGAGACCAAGATCAAGATATTGGCTGCATTAATTTCTTCTGATCCTGAATGTAATTTGTGCTAACTCCTGGAGGTTTGCCGGTAGTCTTGTTTTTCAATGCTTTTTAGAAGTTCTACCCAATATACATACCTTCATCTTCACATGTCCCTGTGTGTGTTTGTTCCTTCAAATTTTTACATAGAAAATTTTTATTTATTTATTAATTTATATATTTATTTTATGTGTATGAGTATTTTGCCTGCATGTGAATACACCACTTATGTTCAATATCTGTGGAGACCAGAAGAGGACATCAGATTCCCTGGACTTGGAGTTATGGATGGATGATTGTTAGCTGCCATGTACGAGCTGGGAAATGAAGCCTGGTCCTCTCCAAGAACAGCTTGTGCTTTTAACCTGTGAATATATTCAGCCTTGAATATTCTCTCTCTCTCTCTTTTTTTTATTTTCAGTCTTTCAGTCATGTAGGATTAAGACTCATTTTACGAACTTTGTTTTAACTTGATTCGTTCTGTAAATATTTTGATTTCCTGTTAGGTCACATTTTGAGGTTCTTAGAGCTAGGGCTTCAAATCTGAGTAGTTTTTGGAGGGAGATATTTCAGTCCATAGCACTGAATATGGACATGCCATGTCTTTTCTGGGACAGGATGCTCCAGGGCGACCAGTGGAATTTTGCTTATTGTTGTTATTTCATTGTTTCTTCCACAGGGTATAGTGAAATCCCTCCAACACAGTAGGCAGCATAGTTAGAAAAACAATGACAATATTTCTTATCATGTTTAAACATTACCGTTTTGTGGATAAGAATTCACACTGATGTCTGTGACTCACTGTACAGGGAACAACGTCTTGCGTGCAAAATTTTATTACTGTCCTTCATCATTTCAGTCAATATGTCCTGAAACCTTTTTTTTCTGAAAGCCACAAGTCTCCTTGTCCTGAGCCTGCACAGATGGCTTGAAGCTTTCCACAGATACTGTTTTGGAACCTTCATCAAAGTAAATCCAGAATGAGATTTTAGGGCCATTGATAGTGGAAAACAACTGAACATCACTTGATGTGATCACAGAGGCTTATTTATAAAGTGTTTCTTAATTGCTAGCCATACGGGCTTAGATTTGATTTTAGTAGAGTTTTAATTCTAAAAAAAAGGAATGTAAGATATGTAGAAAAATGTGGGAAATTCAAAGTTTTGCAGAAAATATGGAAATACAAGAAATCTTTTCTAAGAAACAATAATTTTTCAGAAGTAAAAATGGTTCTTTGATATCTCATAAAAGTATCTGCCCTAGTTACTTTCTATTGCTATAATAAAAACACTGACCAAAACCCACTTGGAATGAAAAGGGTTTATTTCATCCTTAGCTTACATTTCCTCATGGAGAGAAGCTTATACAGGAACTCAGGGCAGGGACCTGGAGCATAGATCATAGAGGAACATTGTTCACTAGCTCACTCTCTGGGCTGTGCTGAGCCTGCTTTCTTATACAGCGCAGGACCACCTGTCTAGGGCTGGCACTGTCCACAGTGGGCTAGGGCCTCCTGTATTACTCAACCATCAGGAAAATTCCTGAGACCTGGCCATAGTTCAGTCCAATGGAGGAAATTCCTCAATTGAGGTTCCTTTTATCTAGGTGTATCAAGTCGACCAAAGGTATTCAGCACAAGTCATTGAACTGAATTCACCCTCAAGGGAGATTATTTCAAGAGTTAAAACAAGCAATTTGTATCTCAAAATTGGTGTGGGGAGGTTGCTTTAGTATAAATTTTGTACATTTTAGAGATTCATTTGGTAGATGATTATGGGAAATACATAGGAGGAGAAGAAAATGAGAAAATGAGTTTAGAAGAATTTTAATTTTAATTCATTATTGTGTTAAATACAGGGGGCACTTTTGACTTTCTCAGAAATTTGGGGTTAAAATTATGAATTATTCTAGTGAAAGGTAATAGTTGCAGGTGCAAAAAATAAAAGAAAAAACCAAGAAAGACAAATTAACCTCTTCAGTGTTGCCTATTTACTCCGAAGAGTACAGGTAGTGTCTAAAATGCCACATGCTACATGTATGCTGAAGTAGTGGGTTTTCTCTTCTTGTCTGCCCTCACTGGCCCAATTTGGTAAGTTCTGAGGCATGTGATTAACATTTCTATGTGGGTATGGTATATGTACATGTTCCCATGATATGCACACATGTGTGTACAGGTGCATATGAACGTGTATGTACATGTAAATGCAGGTGCACACACTCATATCTGTATGCACACTTGCTTGGGGCCCAGTGGATAACACTGTGTGTCTTCTTTGATCACTCTTCCATGTAATTTTTGAGACAGGGGCCTTCGCTGAACTTAGAGCTTATTGACTTGGGTAGATCTGCTGTCCAGTGAGCTGATTCAGGGATGTTCCTGTCTCTCCGCCATCTCACCTACAGTGCTGGGTTACAGATCTATGCTGTTATGCCCACATTTTACGTGGGTGATGGAGTTCTGAAGTCTGGTCCTTGTGCTTGCATAGCAAACACTTTACCCACTGAGTCTTCTCCCCAAGTCCATAAGAACTGCCTGTTGATTGCTGGTTCTCTGCATGGAACTAACTTTAGATAACTGAATATGGGTAGGGACAGCTTATAATATGACCTCACAGTGATGACACCATCTTTGCTCTTAACTGTGTTTGTTCATTCATTGTGGTATGTTTATGCTATGGACTCCCAATCATGTGATCCTAGCCCTCTAGCATCTCACAGCCCATGAGGAAAGAGAAATAATTAAGGAGGCAATTATGGTAACGTGGGTTGCTCAGTCAGTGGGTAAATGAACCAATGAATGGGAGTATAGATATCATTTGAGTCACCATTCTTGTGAGCTGAAGAGCAATTTTGAGAAAGAATAAATGGGGTTAGTGCTTAGAGGGATGGCTGTGTGTTCATGTCTGGGGTTAGTATTTAGAAGGATGGCTGTGTGTTCTTGTTTGGGGTTAGTATTTAGAGGGATGGCTGTGTGTTCATGTCTGTACAGGTGTGTGTGGAGGCCAGAAGATGACCTCAGCTGTCATTCCTCAGGCACTATCCACCTTTCTTATTTGAGATAGGGCTTCTCATTGTTTGGAGCTTTCACAGTAGGCTAGACTGGCTAGCTAGTGAGCCCCAGGGGTCCACCTCTCAATGCTTCCTCAGTGCTGAGATTAGAAGCACATCCTCTCATGCCTTGCTTTGTTTAAATGGGTTCTGGGGATTTAATTCCAGTCCTTGTGTACTGATGAGCTATCCCTCCAACTATAAGAGATATATTTTGTTGCTGTTGAAAGGCAGGCTACAAAATTGTAGATTCTTTTCTCTTTTCACTAGTTATTTCTGGATTACAAAACACTAAATCTTTTTCTTAAGGGGGCGGGGAACTCTCTTGATTTAAGGAGAAAATTGTGTTTAACCAGTAAACACAATGTTATTAAACTCTTGTTTGTTCCTGAAATCATTGAGTGGGCCCATATAAACCTGTTGAGTTTCCCAGTAATTGGATTCTCATAGTTAATGGTGCAGAATGTTTTGTAAAAGTCAATAAACATATAATGCACTCTCTATTTCCTTTTATGTCATGAATGTGAACAGATTCCTCTGATGCAGGTCATGAAAGAGTGATTTATGGTGCTCTAAAGAGTTGGGGAAAGTAAGATGTGGAAAAAGGAGATAAAGAGTTTTCTTTCCTTTGTACTGTGTCTTCTAAAAGTTTGTGTAAAATCTGCTCTCTCATTGCATATCTGGGGGGATGAGTAATGAGTTGAAGTGCTGTGGAAAGGCTAATTAATTTAGTCTTGACTCAGGGACTGCTGCCACTGGTCTTGCCATCTGCTGGTGCGACAGGTGCACCTGCCTCTTGGCATTGTCCTGCCTTCTGCAGCGGGTGGCTCCCCAGGATATCTCTTTATGGAAAGAATGGTCCCCGGACTCCTCGGGAGAGCAAACCTGTCCCTTCCATGCATGTACTAGATCACCACTGGGATCCTATTCTTGAGGACTTGCTAGAAATAGGGCTGGCTGATGATTAATTGAACCCTTACCCCTCCCCAAGATTTTAGTGCATAACTCCCCGCCCTAGGGGACAGATGAGGGCAATCATTTATCTAATTTCCTTCTAGGCATTTGGCAGTATCTTCATGGGGGAAAATGAGGAAGAAGTGTTGACTGAAACAAAGCCTATGCTGGAGCATATGTCCATGTAGGCAACTGGATTTGTATTTTCATTTATGCTGCTAGAAATATTAGCACTTGGAATTTGGTGGTGGTGGTGGTAGTGTTTCTGATGGTGTGTTTGTGTGCCCTAGGTCAACCTCAGGTGTGGTTTCTCAGTCACCTTCCACTTTTTCTCTTGAGAAAGGGTGTCTCTCTGGAATGGAACTTACCAAATAGACTAGGTTGACTGGCCTGTAAGCCTCGGGTATCCACCTGTCTCCACCTCCCCAGTGCTGGGTTTCCAAGTGTGTGCCACAACACCTACATATTTAATAGGTTCTGGGGGATAGAACTCAGGTCCTCATGCCTGCATAACAAGCACTTTACTGACTGAGCCATCTACCTAGCCCTAATGTCTTCTATAAAGTTGCATTAAGTGTTTCTCTTGCTGGCACACATTAATCTAGAATGTGTTGCATCCTTGGTGATGCCCATCATTCCTTATACTATTTAAGGAGCCTGTTAATAGGCATTGGTAGTTATGAAAACACAAGAGATAATGAGTATGATCTTAACTAAATGTATATTCATTGTTATTTTATTAAGTTGGATAAAAATAATGATCATATTTAAATTTGGAGAAATATGGTTTGAGATATTTTCTTCCCAGTATATGTGAACTCCATATTTAACCACAAAAGACCTATATTGATAGCTCAGTAGGTAAGCACTTGACTTACAGGCATCAGAACCTGAATTAAATTCCTAGAACTCATGTAGAAATAGCCAACTGGGGTGGTACATATTGTAATCCTAGCACGGGGGAGTTGGAGACAAGTGGATTGCTGGGGCTCAGTAGCCAGCTAGCCTAGTCTACTTGGTGACTCTCAGATTCATTGGGAGACCCTGTCTCAACAAGCAAGATAGACAGCACCTGAGGCAAAACACCTGAGACTGACCTCTGGCCTACAAACTCAAAGGCACATGTATATATGTGTTCCTGCATACAAGACCTCATACACACACACACACACACACACACACACACACACACACCTACAATATAAACACACAAACTATACAATTTTAATAAAATTTATATTCATTGTTATTTCATTAATTTTGACCAAATACTGTTCATATTGAATAGTGATATACAAAGCCCTTTATTCTAGCCTATGCAAGCATCCTATGTTTCTCTCAGACAGACAGGCATTTCTACATGTTAGCAGATGCCCCTGTGGACAGAGGCCTCTGAAGCACTGTGACCTTTTTAAAAGATGTGTAGTGTTAAAACTTGCAGAGTGGCACGATGGACTCATTTTTATTGGCTAGACATAAAAGCTATTTTTAAAGGATTAAACTGTGCCACTTGTTTTATTTTTATTTTAAAATCTATGATTATTGGGGTTAGAGAGATGGCTCTGTGGTTCAAAGTGTTTAATGCTCTTGCAGAGGACCTGAGTTCAGTTTTGAGCACTCATGTCAAGCAGCTCAGAAACACCCATGTTACCTCTCGAGGAATCCAATGTTCTGGCCTCCAAGAACATCTATATGCACGTGCACATAGCCACATCCACACTTAAACAAAAGTAAAATAAATCTTATAAAAACATGCTTTTATTTCATAATTCTATGTTTTTGTTAACTTGCAATAGAATTATAATTGGTATTTATCCATTTATTTTAAAATAGAGTTTCATGTTTCCCTAACTTGCCTTTAACTTGCTATGTGCCTCAAAGACTCCCTTGAACTTCTGATCCTTGTGCCTTCACTCCAAAGTGCTGGAATTACAGCTATGTTCCCACTGTGTCTATTTTATATAGTTCTAGGGATTGATCCTAGGGCTTTGTATATTCTAGGCAGAACACTATTGACTGAGCCACATCCCACACCCTATACCGTTTTTTTTTTAACAGCAGCGTTGAATGTAACACCCTGTGCTGGTGTGTTCCATGTACTACAGGAGTACTTTCTAGTTGCATGCCCATAACATATGTTATCTTTAGAACTGTTGCACTTAATTTCTCAAGTCTGCAACTGATACCTGCCCTAGAAAAAACACTCACTTGTGTTTACCAGAATAACTACCATTTTGTTCATCAGTGGCTTATGTAGTTTGCATTAGGAGACTATTCCAGGTAAAGTAGAGGTAGACTTTGTCTTAGTTTTATTTCTGTTGCTGTGATAAAATACCCTAAAAAAGCAGTTTTGGGGACAGAACACTTTATTTGGCTTTCAATTCTAGTTGACAGTCCATCCTAGCAAGGACATCAGTAGCAGGAGCTTGAAGCAGGTATTCCCTCACACCCATAGTCAAAGCAGAGAGAAATGAAGGCATATGTGCTCACTTGCTGGTGCTCAGCTCGATGTCTCCATCCCACACTGTTTAGGTCCCCTTGCCTAGGGAATGGTACCACCCACAGTGCATTGAATCTTCCCACATTAGTTTACTTAATACAATCTGCTGCCACAAACATGCCAACAACCACCCCAATGCAGATAATCATTTATTGAGACTTTGTTCTTGGGTGGTTGTACCAAGTTGACAGTAAAAGCTAACCATCACAGACCTATATGTTCCATGCCATACACATTACTGTTTTAAATACCTTGAGATATAAAACCTTAAATGAAAACCTAAAACTAACATTAGTTTGTATATACAGGGGAGGGTGTTATAGTATTCTGAAATATCCCAGTATTTTTACCTGAATAAAAGAAACTGATTTTGGATCTGCAAATGTTCAATAATTTTTATTTTCATATTTAGAAACCTATACTAGCATACTTGGCATTTATAAGAATTTTTTTCCTGGAAAAGTGAAGTAGAGATCACACATGCTATTTGATGTCTCAATCAAAGCACAGAGTCTGTAGCACATTGACTGCTTGCTTGATGTAAGGTGTGGTGGTTCATTCAGGTGCATCATCTGCTTCATGTACAGGCTTTAGGGAGTGGTTTATAAGGATGAGATGTTACAATGAGTAGAAACAGTTCTTCACGCTTACTTATCTGCCTTCAGGGCACCCCAATGAGGTATCATCTGTCTGTGGAGAGTAGGAGACAGGGCATCTTCCTTCTTCCTGTTTAGTGTGTTTTTGTTGGGGGAATGAGTCCTAGGTCCTCTCTAGAAGGGCTAGTAAATATTGATCTGCTTCTAGAAAGTTCTGCCTTCTACTCTGGCTCAACAGATGGTTCTTCATAGTGCTGTAGTCTGTGGTCTCCACTGATAAAAAGAAAAAAACTGAATATATCCCCCTTGTTAGAAAGCTTCTCCTTCAGGAATGTTTGCCAAACTCTGAAGACTTGCAGATATTTTCAGGATTTTATAAGTGCCAACATCCTGGTGGTTTCCTGGGGGACATTCTTTCTTGGACTGAACTTACTTTGCATATCTACCAGAGGTATTTTGAAGATCCACAGTTCACACAAAAAGAAAATGTATTGTTCTTTATTATTATCTTTGGTTGAGGCCAGAGGAGGACATTGGGTGTCCTGCTCTATCAGTCTCCACTGTATTCTCTTGACAGGGTCTCTCATTTAGTCAGGCTCTAGCCTGGTGGCCAAGCAAGTTTCAGCCATCTTCCTGTCTCTATTTCCTCAGTGTTGGGGTTGCAGACTAGGCTAGGAGTTACATAGAAGGAGTTAAGCAACCTGAGACTTATTCTCTATTTGGCATAAAATTTGATAAGATAAAAGCTGTATTTCATCCTGGGGTGAAAAAAAAGGTTCTTTTTCTTTTAACGCAAAGTGAGCTAGGGATGTCTCATTTGTTGTATCTTCTTTATATTCTCCTTTTATCCCTGTTCTGTAAATAAGGATCTGAAGCTTTTGATCACATATCCCCAGGCATTTGTTTTGTAATCATAAACTCAATACCCGATTCCTAATGAGCTACTGGCTTTGCCACAGACACCGAACAAAACAGCGATTGCATTGTGAAATCTCAGTTGTCTGTTGCCAGCAGAACTAAATCCTTCAGACAGGAGCATGAATGTACATGGATCCGAGTGTGCTTAATTTGCTTTGGGTAGCTTGCAAGTCAAGCATTCTTTGTCTATTTATTTATTTATTTATTTTTTCACAAAACTGTTTGGAAGAATCTTTAATTTGCATGAAAAAGATACTGGTCCCAACTGGTTTCACAGATATTTTGGAACGAGGGGCATTGACAACATGTTGTGCCAGAGACTTCCAAATCCAAGGGCACACTAGATTAAAAGACTGAGTTGTTTATGTTTGGCATTTTGATTGAGTTTTCAACTTGATTCCATGAACATTAATGTCTTGAGTGGCAGGTCATATTACTGTCACCTGTTCAAGAACTAGATCATTTCCTATGTTTTTAATAATGGAAATGTTTTCATGGAAGGATCCGGACATAGTGTTCCTGCCACATCTGTCTTTCCATACATCCTCTTCTCTCTAATCTTTTGATTGGATTCTAAATTCACTTATAAATTAACTAAAATGATAAAATGAAGTAATGCCATTCATGGCTGAATCTGAATTGTAGTGTTGTCTTTTGGAGTAACTTTCCTTTTTCCTGGATTTAATATTTGCCTAGGTTTTATGTCCCAGTCTCCAAATCTTCATATTAGTACTTGTTCTCAGTATCTACAAGCACCTAGTTTATTTTATTTTGATACAGCATTTTTTTCTTTTCCTTTTCTTTGTTTATATGTGTAGAGGTCAGAGGAGGATACTAGGTGTCCTGCTCTATCATTTTCCACCTTATACCCTGGAGGCAGGGTCTTTTTCTGAACCTAGAGCTAGGCTATGGCCAGCAAGCCCCAGTGATCCATCTGACTCTGTCCCTGACCATCCTGAAATTATAGTTGCACATATTAGATCGTTATGCTTGTTCAACAAGCACTCATACCCACCGAACCATCTCTCCAGTCCGAGTCATGGGTTCATTCATGGACAACTCCTCCTGGGACTCCACTCCATTTACTGCAGTCAGGAATGTTACCTTTGGATTCCTACATAGCTATTGTCTAGGGGCTTCCTCTTTTTATTATTTGATAGAATATTTTACTTAATCCTTTGAGAATCTCATACATATGCACAACGCATTTTGATCGTATTCACCTCCACTCCTCCCACACCTCCTCCCAACTTCATGACGTATCCTGGATCAGTGAGGCTCTTAAACCTCATCAGAGAAATCTCTTTGTGTAGTGGACAGTCATTAATGCAGAAATTGGTCAAGGTGCAGAGAATAAGTGTGTGCGGAGTGCTTAGCCACAAATAGGACATCTCTGTCACACCTCATCACCCCAAAGCTCAAGGATCATCGAAGAGTAAGGGGAGAAAAATTGCAAGGGTCAGAGCTTGGGATGTCCAGAATGAAACAGTATTTTATGGACATGAGAGACCACTGCCCCCGTGAACTCACAGCAGCTGTGGTTACCTGCACAAGACCTGCACAAGATCAAACCAGTCAGCATTCCATCATGGAGAGGGGAGGTGCTCACAGACTCCCACCTCTAACTGAGGAACTATTGGCATTTGATGGTTTCTGGGTGAAGAAGGTTCAGTTTTCTTTAAGGGAGTGGCCCCTGGTAAGCCCACCGTGCTCCAGTGGATGATCCCATGTCCATGAGTATATGGGTAGCACAATTTGGACAACTGGGTTGTAAAAAACAAAAGAATGGGCCTTGAGAGATGGCTTGGGGGTTATTAGCACTGGCTGTTCTTGCAGAGAACCTAGGTTCAGTTCCCAGCTAACAATCTTCCATAACTCTAGTTCCAGGGCATCTGACACCCTCTTCTGGCTTCTTTGACCATTACAGGACATGAATGCTCTTAAAATACATTCAGACAAAACATTCTCAAGCATAAAATAAATCTATAAATAAAAATAAATTGAAAACAAATCAGGGGCTTCTGTATAGCAGGGGAATACATGAATTCCTTTCCTTTCCTTGGTCCAGATGGCTGAGTCTTTCCCTTTATTTGTTTTGATAGAGTGATAGATACTTTGTAGTGAGAAAGAATTTGCTACAGATTTGACAACATAATAACATTAAAGAGTGTGACCAATGTCTCTGTTTCTTAGTTGCTTTTCATTCTTCTCAGTAGTATGTTGGGCTTTACCGTGGAACAGCCTTGCAAGGCTTTTGTTAAGTTTTGTCCTTAGCTACGTTGCTTTTTAACACGATTATAAACAGATGCTTTTAAGATTTTATTTTCCGATTGTTTGATGCCAGTATATAAAAATGTACTTGAGGAGACCAGAGAGATGGCACAGTGGTTAACAGCACTAACTGCTCTTGTTAGTGACCTGGGCTCAATTCCCAGCACCCACAGGGTGGCTAGCCGCTGTCCATAACTCCAGTTCTAGGGGATCCGACACCCTCATTTTATCTCTGAGGGCATTGCATGACACGGGTGCACTTACATACTTGCAGACAATACACCCATACACATAAAATAAAATTAATAATTTTATAAAAATGAATAAATGTGCTTGAGAGCCATGTATAGTGGCACACACCTGTAATCCAGGCACTCAGAAGTTCAAAGTCATCCTCAGGTCCATAGTGATTTGGGAGCCAGTCTGAGCTATGTGAGACCCTATGTAAAAACCAAGGGGGAAAAAAAAAACCTCTTTATTTTTTATTAACGCATACTATTAGTTATATAGTTAATGAATTTCATTATGAAAATTTCTTATTTATTTACCAGACATTGACCATGGCTATCCTTCCTTCTAGACTCTCTTGACCACATGATCCTCTTCCATCGTCCCATCCTCCTTTCTACTTTAGTGTCCTTCCTCTGTTTTTAAGTTATGTTTAGTTTTTGTATGTGAGAGAACACTTGCAGTCCTTTTCTTTCTGAGTGTGGCTTATTTTGCTCAATCTTTTTTGAGGACATCAGTCTGAATCCCCCATTTGAAGTTAAGCATAGTAGTACAACTCTATAATCCCAGAGCTCATGTAGGTATATGGGAGGTAGAGAGAAAAGAATCCTTGAAAGCCTGCTTGCTAGCCAGCCAATCTACTGTATGCCAAAGAACAGCAACGAGAATCTGTCTCAAGCAGCTGTAGGTTGAGGACTGACCTCTTCATGTACCCTGTCTTGTGTGCGCACACTGCCACCACACACATAAAAATGAAAACCTTATTTTGCCCAATCTATTTTCCCATAAATATTATGACTTTGGTTTTCTTTGTGGCTGAATTATGCTCGATTGTATATGCATTCCACTTCCTTATGCATTCCCATTGCTGCCCCTCTTACTTTATTATAATCACATGTTAGATGTAGCAGTGCTTTGTAAATGACTTAGGAGGTCATTTACATTTATGTGAAATTACATGTAGAAGTCATAGGACAAATTAGTTCTCTCCTTTCACCATGTGAGTCCTAGAGTTCAAATTCAGTTCCACAGGCTTGTGCGGCAATAGCTTTATCTGCTGAGCCATGTTGCTAACCTGCAAATCTGATTTTGAAGACTATACTTTTCTTCTTAGGTTTTGGAAAGTGACATGAAGAATTTTATTTAGGCGTTGAAATAAGGGAACCAGCACTCCGTCCTATCACATCCTAGCTCAGCATTTACGTTTTTCACTTAGCCTTTCTGACCCTCAGTTCACTCATCTATATGATGGGTAACTGTCAGGCTCTGAGAAGAATAAGCAAAATGCCCAAAATGTAGAAATTTTACTCAGCAAACCTGCAAATGATTTTCTGCTATTTTAGCAGTGGTGTAGAGTTATATTTTGTTTGCTCTTTAAAATTCAGTATGAGTATAGAGCAAAAAACAAAATAATTAAAAATATATAAGCAGAATCAATACAGAAACTACTACTGAGATAGTTCAGCCCATGAAGCCTAAGCTGGGAATGATATGTGCTACTGAGTTTAGTGAAGCACAGCTTAACGTGCATTCAATATTTATTTTGCTATACAGACTTCACAACCAAAAGAACAGTGTTATTAGAGTGGATGAAGCTGATTCCCTGGTGATGGATCTTTTAAATTATTTAATATTAAGTATGATGGAGAGAAGTTGGGAAGTTGAGGAAGGAGCTTCTCTGAACACCGCCCAAAGAATATTCCTCAGTCACGTGCTAGTCTCAGTTCCTGGAATTCCCCTCAAACCATGTGCTTTATCTCTATAGGGAGAAGTTGGCTGTGGCCCGGCTGCAGAGAGAAGTTGCCCAAAGAACAAGCGAAGGGGCTATGGTAAGTCATGGATGGTCCCCTTTCATTCTGAGCCTCCTGTCACAAGGCCTCTGGCCTCAAAATCCTTCTGTCCCAGCAAAGGATATCTAAGCAAATTATTGGCTCATAGCTAATTTAATGATATATTTTGGTAAACGATATATTTATGCATGGTTTAGATAGCTCTACCATGGAAAGTGGATGGGACAGGAACAGAGAGACACAAACAGACAGATGGAGAGACCCCGAGACTGAGTTTTGAAATACTGCTCAAATACTCAAAGGGTTAGAGGCTATATTTCAAGACTCTCTATTGAATGGCCAAACTTCCATCTGTAAGTGCCAAGTCTGTAAACGAACAAGCTTATACTTCTAGATAAGAACCGTACAATGTAATCCAACCTTCTTTGTTCCTAGAAAGTAAAGAAATAAGGAAAGAAGTTCTAGGTAGTGCTAATGTAATTGCTCTTTATTCCTTTCCTCCCTAGTATTTGCAGTGCATTCTTGCTGCCCTTTCCAGCCCCTGTCATTTAGAAAACGGATGTTTCTTTGCATTTCTGAATTGTACAAAAAATCAATATGGTTGTTTTGGTCCATTGAAACTGCATTTTATAGATTAGAGTCTTTGCTGAAGTATCCACCAGGGTGCTACTGTAACATCCGAGGTGACCACTGGGCACCCAGGGAGACTGTATGTGTGAATTAACTTCTGTTGCTACCTCTGAGAGGAAAATATCACACTGGTCTTATTTTTCTTCTCTCTGACAAAATGGTAGCAGGTGTGTGAATTTTCAGCAGAAGAATCCATTCTTTATGAACAAGAGTGATGTGTTTGAGGCAGCGAAGGCTGCTTCCTTTTCATTTCATCAGAACTAAGTGACAGTCCACCTGTTTTGAGAGGAAGAAGTTTGTGAAGTCTTTGGCTCCATACTTTTCCCAATGTGGACCACAGAGGGCTATGGTGACAGACTAGGTATTGAGCGGTTGATGTCACAGGGGGAGCAGAAGCTGGTGTGTTTTGGGAAGGAGATCACTTTGTTTTTCTAGGAATCAAAGTACATAGAGAATCTGGACAACGTTCAAACAGTTTGAGGGAACTACTCACAAGCATCTTGAAGAATGGAATAGAAACAGATTGAAAAAAAAGTCCAAGTGGTGGGCTGAACCGTTTCCATCTGGAATGCTCACTGCGTTGTAGACAGTGTAGGCTACTCTGTGTGTGTGTTTGTGATTGTGTGCCCGTGTCTGTGGTATACAGCTACACTTGTGTGCATACCCTTGCGGATGGGAACAAACTTGGAATCCTTCCTTAGGCACTGTATGCCTTTTCTTTGTGACAGGGTCTCACTGGCTAGAGTGACGGGCCAGCAATCTCCAGGGGTCCTCTCATTTTTAGCTCCCAGGCACTAGGATTCTGAATACATGGCATCATGCGTGGCTTTTTAGTTGGGTTTTCTGGACAGAACCCACATCTTCATGTGTATAATTATTATGAGTGCATAGTAGAATATAAAATAAGGTAGTGTAGGTTTGTGACTTTGTTATTTCCAAAACATTTCGACTACTTTGAGTCCATTTATTTTCTATGTCAATAGTGGAGTCAGCTTGTCAATTTCCAGAAAATGCATCCTGTGGATTTTTATTAATAGTATCGAGTCTTTTGATCAATGTGAGCAGGAATGGCATGTTAAATATTGAATCTTTTGATATTTTGGACATGAGATCATGAGGTTTTCAGGCTTATATTAATCTAAAAGAGAATGTTGAATATATTGTTAAGGCTCCCAGTTAACCCTGATAGTTCTGGGCCTTGAGTTCTGACCACATATGTCATGGTCCTCCTGTGAACTCCCCTCCTATGGTGCTGACAGTACTATAGACTTGTTTGTGTATGTGGGCACAGGCCAGCATGGGATCTTGGCTGAGGTCTTTGCAGCTCTGTCCTCATAGCCTCTGCATGTTGTTGGGGATGACCTCTGGGGTGAGCATAGAGGTTCATTACACCACCATGGGAAGCTCCGCAGCTCTTCCTTCTCTGGGTGGTTGCTGACATCGTTTTAATCTCCCTTGAAGCCTCTCTTCTTTCATAATCCTCCATCCATAAGCCCAGAGCTTTAATTTCCTTCTTGACTGCTGTTCTCTTGTGAACACATCATATCTGGAGTCAGAAGACAGAGAGGGGCAAGAGCTGCAGGAATTTGACTCTCATGGCTTTGGAAGGAAAGAAGGATCCAGCCAGAAAACATTATGCTTTAGTTAGATAAAGATTCGTTCAATTACAATTATGACACTGTATTTGCTACCCCAGCTCTTTGTTGCATAATTGTGTGTTAACTGAGCTATACAGCCCTAAGTGAGTGATCAAGTTCAAGTCCAGGGTAACTGTTCTCAAACCCTTTTAAATCAGAGTTAGTGCTGCTGTTAGCTTCCATTAGTTTGGGGGTAAACACAGAGCTTATAACAATTGTCATTTTTAACCTGAGTGTATATTAGGAACACCATATATATGTTTGTCCATATATATCATGAGTATGTACACATACATGTACACACAAATATTCATTTTATAAATAGAAAATCCTCAGGATGCTTAATTTTCTATGGAAATATATTGACATGTTAAAGAAATCATCTTTTAAAGCATAATTTGGAATTCTATAGGAAATTTCCTTTTTTCTCCAAAGGCTAGAATATATCCCAGTAACCCAGCAACCTCAAGTGCCTGGCAACCTTCTTTCCGTTTGCTTCCTTTGAATTGTACATCCATGTGTATTGCAGCACGGCTCACAGAAGCCAAGTTATGCAATCCGCATAGGTGCCCAGCAGCAGAGGATTGACTAAGGAAAATATGATAAAAATACATAATAGAATTTTTTTGGCTCTAAATAATGAAGTTATGTTTTTTCAGGAAAATGAACAAAACTAGAGACAATCATTTTAAGTGAATCAAACCAGTCTCAAAAAGACAAATAGCATATATTTCTGCTCTGGTAACTTTCTTTCCTCTGACGTCTCCTTCATCTGGCGTTAACGTATGCATGCTGACTTCCATGGGGTCGAGATTTCGTGTAGTAGATCTTTGTCAGTACTCTTGCTTTTAACCCGCCTAGAGTGTTATATTGGTAGTGAGTTTTCTGTATACAACTTATGATTTTTAATCTACTCTATATGAATCTGTGGGAGTTTTGTTTTGTTTTAAAGATTTGTTTTATTTTATAGATTGTGTGTGTCTGTGTGTCCTGTGTGTGTACTTGCACATGCAGTGACCTCAAGGTCAGAGATAGGTCTTAGATACCTTGCAGTACAAACAGTTGTGAGCCACCAGAAATGCGTGTTAGGACCTGAACTTGGGTCCTCTGCAAGAGCAATATTCCCTCTTAACCACTGACCCATTTCTCCAGCTCCCAAATCTGTTTTGAAGTGTCGTAGTGTCACATCTGTCCTCCGCGGAGTTACTCAGGCATCGTGGTTTATGGTTCGCATTTGTCCTCTGCAGAGTTACTCAGGCATTGTGGCGTATGTCTGCCCTCTTCTTTATTGTTTTCCCTGTTTTTCCATTCATGGTTTCCTCTGTTGTTTCCCTGTGGGTTGCTACAGAAGATTTGAGGATTTCTTTTGGCTTATTTATAGTGTCTTTCGAATGTGTCTGTTTGGATAGCTTTTCTAGTGGTTCCACTAAGCATAACCTCACGTGCACATAACTATCAGTATTTACCCAGAATGCAGTGAAGTAACTTTTCTTTCTTTGCATCTCTACCTTTACCTTTCCCCATTTATAATTCAAATGTCTGAATATCCTCCACATACATTTAGAAACATCACATGATGTTATTACTTTTGTTTCAACTGTCACACAATTTAGAAAATACAAACAGAGAAAACTTGCTTATCTATGCAAGTTCTTTCTTCCTGATATTCCAAGATTCTTTCTTTGCACTGGGTGTGTACATGCGAGAACATACATAAGGTTATTTTTGTTCTTTTTTTCTTTCTTTCTTTCTTTCTTTTCTTTCATCTATTCTTTCATAGGGTCATGTAGCCTAGGGTGGTCTAGAACTTGCTGTGTAGTCAAGGCTGACATTGAATCCAACGTATTTCTGTCTCCCCTTCCTAAGTATTGGGGTGACAGATGTGCTCCACCACCTTTAGCTATGTTTTAAAGTATACTTAACACATTCAGTGTGATATGAGATATATATGTATGTATAATGATCACCTATTTATTACACTTATATATTATTTGGTAATTTTATACACGAATACAATATATTCAGATCATCCGTCCACTGTACCCCATCACCTTCCATTTTTATCTTTGTGCATGATTAGTAAGAGAGCCCAAAATTTATTAGCAGATTTTTCTTCTTCAATGAAATATCACCAAAAGCAGTCCTTGTGCTTCACAGATGTCTTAGTTTATTGAGCTTATTCAACTATGGGCTAGCATTCTCCTGCGTCTTCTTATACCCTCCCTCTCTCTGAACCAGGTACCCTCCAGTCTACACTCTGTATGTTCAGCATGCTTCCGATACCATGTCTGAGTGGCAGTGTGCTGCATTTTCCTTTCTACATCTATTTTCTACTTAAATCACTGTTTTCTTCATCTATCCATGTTGTCACAAGAGGTTGGATCCATTTCCTTTCAAAGGCTGATTGATATTTCAGTACATATGTATGCATAGGTAATTCATCACCTACTGGACACATAGGTTGAATCTATCTCTTGTCTATGATACATAAAACATTGCAATGACCATGAGAATGCAGAGCCTCCCTGGGGTGCTGATTTTGTTACCCCTGGACATATACCCAAAAGAAGGGTACCACAATACTGGTTCTTCTACTTATGCTCTTCTGAGGGCTTCTATATGGTTTTCCATATTGCACCAACAATGTGCAAAGACTTGATTTTTCTCTCCACCTCAATAACTGGTGCTATACTTAATTTTTTGATTTGCATTTTTATTATTTTAAATATTTTATTTTTATTTTATGTGTATGAGTTTATTGCCTGCATGTATGTAAGTGCACCCATGTTAAGCAATGCCCACAAATGTCAGAAGAGGGTGTTCCCTTGGAACTGGAGTTACCGATGATTGTTAGCTGTCATGTGGCTGCTGGGTCCTCTGTAAAAGCAGCCAGTGCTCTTAACTGTTGAGCCATCTTTCCAGCCCCCTACTTAATTTTATCAATTACTTTGTGTCTAGTGTATGTTTGTTTATGTATGCACAGTGCATGCAGATGTGCAGGTGATTGTGTGTGTGCGTGTGTGCGTGTGTGTGCACATGCCTCAGGGTTGACACTGTCTTTCTCAGTCATTCGTTACCATATTTTTTGTGACAGGGACTCTCACTGAGTCTAGCAGTCACTAATTAACTAGGCCGGCTGGCCAGTGAGATCTAAGGATTCTCCTGTCTCCATCACCCAAGTGAGGAGGTTATAGGCTCATGACACTTGCTTTTTACAGGGGTTTTGGGAATCTGACTTAGTCCCTTGCAGTTACTTTACTGACAGAGCCATCAACTGAGTCCCATCTTGCTGTAATATTAAAATTACCCGTCCTAACCGCTATGAGGTCTCATATTATAGCCTTGGTTTCTTTTCCTTAATTGTCAATGTTTAACCAATATCCTTTTCTGTATCTATTGACAGTTTTTGTGTCATCTTTTAAAACAGTTTATCCCAGTCTTTTTCCCATGTTAAGTCCTTTCTGTTCCTTTCTTTGGTTTGCTGTTCTGTGGCATGTTATTGCAATACTGACCATATCTTTTACAGATTTTTTTTTCCAGATGGAGGCTCAATCTGTACTTTTGTTGGGCGCTTTCTTGTCAATCAAGATATTTTTGGGTTTGGTGCAGTCTCGCTCATTTATATCTACCTTTGCTGCCCAAGTTTTTGATGTGGTATTTATTTAAAGCAATTATTGCCAGCATCAAGAAACTCCCTTCTATGTTTTCTTTTAGCAGGTTTATTTTTTACATATGTTCTCTCTCTCTCTCTCTCTCTCTCTCTCTGTGTGATGTGTGTGTGTATGTGTGTGTGTGTGTGTGTATGAATATGTGCCATTGCACATCTGTGGAGGCAGAAGACAACTGGACCAAACTCAGGTCTTAGGCTTGGCAGCAAGTGCCTTTATCCAACGCCTTGATTCATCATTCTTTCTCAGACCCTCTTTTTTTCTGCTAGGGAGATATATTTCAATAATCTTTTAGGATAGCTCAACTGGAAACACCTTTTCCCCCCAGTTTTTCTTTATCTGAGACTCTCTTGATTTCCTCTGTATTCCTGGGGGATATTTTGCTTAGGTATCTGATTCTGGGCTGACAATTCTAGTTGTGAGTAGTTTTTTTTTTTCAGCACTTGAAAAATACTATGTCACTTTCTTCTAATGAGAAACCGTCTGTCTTTTTAATTGCTTTGCCCTATGGGAATCCCACCATTTTTCTCTATGCTACATTCAAGAACGTTTTCCCCTTGGTCTTTCATTTTCGGACTATGAAGTCTTAATGAAGAGATGTTTGGATTTACCATTTGAGGGACACTTCATTTTTAAATCTGTAACTTTTTGTATTTTTAAAAAAATTAGAAAAATTTTCATTTTGTCTTAACTTCTTAAAAAATTGCTTCATTTTACTCGTGTGTGCGTGTGTGTGTGTGTGTGTGTGTGTGTGAGTGTGTAGGCTAGCAGCGTGCAGATGCCAGCAGGGGCGAGAGGAGCGAGTCAGATGCTCTAAGACTGGAGTCGCATGTGGTTGTGGGCTGCCAGCATGGGTTCTGGGAACCAAACGCAGGTCCTCTGAAAGAGCTGTATGTGCTCCTAACCACTGAGCCATCTCTTCAACCTCTCTGCTACTCCTCCAGTCTGCTTCTCTCCTCCCTTTGAAGGACTCTGAGACATGACTGGCATCCTTTGGGTCTCCTGTATCACCTGCTTGCCTTCATCTCTTTTCTCTCCGTGACCATGCTGCGTATTTCCTTCACTCTGTCTTCTAGCTCACCAGCCTTGCCTCCTCCTTCCTTCTATTTCCTATTCAGCCCGGCTCTTGGATTCTTTATATAAGCTATTATATTTTTCAATATTATATTTTCATGTTTTTTGTTTGCATCTTTAATTTCTGTGTTAAGGCTTTCTTTCTTTACCAAGGATTTAAATTTTTCATTGAATTATCAATATAACTATTCTTAGAAACCTTTATATTGTGACCATCATAAAACTTTTCTAAGATAATCCTCACACCTTTCAATTCTGGAAGGTATTGTCTATTATATTTTTTGCTCAGTTTGAGATCTGAGTATCTGTGTGATAAGAGATTTAAAAAAAATTTCCATTGATACCTGAACCTTTTTGCAGTTATTCTGGGAAATCCTGTTTATGATTCAAACCTGCTGTCCTGGATTTTGTTGTCTCTCTGCGTGCTTGGGGAACCAGTCCAGGTTTCTCATCAGCCTCAATGACATGGAGAAGGGGCCTTCTCATGACTTCTGTATAGCCCCCAGGATTTTGCCTTTCTAGAGCATGACTCTGAATGACCCTAGATGGGAAGAAAGGATGACCATGTGACATCCATTGACATGACTGTCACAAAGCCTCATTGCTCCATTCCTCACAAGGCCTCCCCTCACAGTACCTAGTCACAGAGTGTGGGAGTGAGGTGGTACCACTCCACTGCCAGCTTAGAGGTACAAGTTTGGGCTTCATAGGTTGAATATATCCCTGACACTGTGGGGACCAGAGACATGGTGACTACCAATTGGGGATGAAAGTTCTGGAGTTCTGGCTCCTTATGTGGCCGTGTGTGTGTGTGTGTGTGTGTGTGATCATGTCTGTGCATGTTTCTGTATATGCAGATGCATCTGCACCTTTGTATGTACATGCATGTGCATGTGGAGGCTGGAGGACAGTCTCAGCTTTTGTTCCTTAAGTACTGTCCACCTTTTTGAGGCAGGAGCTCTCATTTTTGGCTTGGAACTCACCAAGTTGGCTAAGTAGGTTAGACTGTCCTGTTAAGGAGCCCCAGGGACCCAGCTCTTTCTACCTCTCCAGCATATATATTACGGGCATGGGCCACCAATCCAAATATTTTAAACCTAACTAACTAGGAGGGAGACATGCATGTGTGTGATGCTGTGCAAGTGGAGTAGTTCTCTCCTTCTACTGTGTGGAACCTGGGGACGGAATGTAGGTTATCAGGACTGCAGGGCAAGCACCTTTACTGGCTGAGTCATCTCACTGGCCCCGAACTAGGGGATTGAACTCAGGTCCTCATAGGTTCAAGACAATCACTTTACCCACTGAGATATCTCCATAGCAGCCTGTGTGGCCATTTTTTGATATGACTCTTGTGTTTGTGTTGGGAGTGCCACATGCTACCTTAATAATTAAGGGAGCTGGAACTAGAAATTAACCAATAACCAAGTAGAGACCTTAATGATAAACAACCACCATCACAGACTTGTGTGAAAACAGAAAAATTGAAAAGCCATCTGTAGACGGGGTAGCACCTCAAAAGAAAAGAGTCTTTCTGTGTTGTTTTAAATGTGATTGGGATGGTACAAGTTCATACTCTGAGAGTGCCTGTGTGGTTCGAGAGTATAAAGTCAGGCTCGGGAGATCACACATGTATGACATGGACAGTGTGCCCCGAAACACACATTTATCTTCACAATTTGATGCAGATGCTTCCAGAATAGAGGATGTGATTAAATCCCTGTTCCCACGTGGAGTTACTGTTTCATTTTCTTTTCTTCCCTTGCCATGGTAATGAATGCTGCAGGATCTGAATCATTATGAGCCCAACTAAATGGTGTGATTGTGGAAAGGAGAGAGCTGGTCCTGTTGGAAGCCTCTTACATCACCCAGAAGAAAAACATCCTCATGTCTTTAAATTTCTGAGAATTTTCCTTCTGGATATTTCCAAACCTAGCTCATCTGTGCCTTGGATTACTTTAAAACCACAAATCATGAGGGGTTGTACTTGTATGGGGACAAATTAGTTTTCTATTTTCAAAACATTGATTTCTTGACACTTTATCATGGAGGGTTCTGTAATATGATGTTGTCAACTCAGAGAACTAATTATAGAATGTTATCTATATAGACTTAATTCTGTCTAACATATAGCTTTTGAAACTCTGCTGGAGGGATGTGGGGTAGGGTCTGAATGCATTTAAAGAACAAAGAAAGTTTTACAGCAAAGAGAGCTGTTGTGGAAACTAGCCCCGAATTTAAAATTGGCATTCTTTTGTGTTTAAACACTTTAAAAATATGTGTGCACTCCTGATTTCCACATATATTTGGATATTGTTGAAAAAAATACAAAACCATTTAAATTGAATCCTATGTGGTTTTGCTTGTTTGTTTTCAGATGCTTGCTGACAAAAATAGAAATGTTTAGAAGTTAGGGGTCGGTGTTGTACAGTTCTAGAGTCCTTGAAATGTACAAGTGTTGAGTTCAACTCTGAATAGCATTTAATCCAAAGAGCATGACAGTGTGTATGCAAACCCTAATGTGAGTGTTTTAAGAACAGGCGCCAGCAATGTCAAAGGTTCTTCTATGTCATATTCAGCACATTAAAAAAAAAAGTGGTTCCACCTGTTACTTTCTGTTCCCAACAAAAGAGGGAAAAATGGAATCATTTTGATCAATGTCCTTTTAATTCTTAAGCTCAGCATAGAATAAATCACAGTGTTACAGCTCTTCATTGATTGGGGTTAAAATGATAGAGCGTGGCTCTTCATGGTAACGTGGATTTTACTTGCTGAGTGTCTGGGACTTTGATTTGTCAGATTACCTGCTGTGGCTTAAGTGATGCAAGATAATTATTGGTGCTTCCTGGCCACAGTGGCCTATTCCACACCTGCACCCTTTTGTTGGGGGCCCAACAGGGATGCTGGATATGAGGTCTCCATGAATAGACATCCTCTCTGAGTGGTCCTCCGACACTGGATTGATTTATGGATGTATCAGGCTCTTTGTTAGCATATGAACCCCTAATTAATTTAAAGCCCTCTGTAGAGAAATTAAACCCCTGGTTAAGATTTCTAACAGACTCAGATGGTGCTAATAAAAGGAATGCAAGTCCTGTGAATGGATTTCGCATGGTCACTGGTGTCTGTCTTTCACAATGAAGCCTTGTGTGTAGAGCTGAGAGTTCACTCTCAAATAAAGAATGGGCTGTCAAGGAACCAACCCACTGTGGCCCCTAACCAAATTAGGCTTGTTATTTGGGTTCTAGCATCCCATCTGTGGAGTGAGAGAAGAGACATGGAGCAGAAGAGAGGGTGAGGGCAAGATGGAAATTCATATGAATTGTGTAAACCTCCACCTAGCACTTCCCTTCAACCAATGACTCCAAGTTAAATATCTACTTTTAGAGTAACTTGTATAGATAGTCCTCAGGAGGTTTTGCGTAAAAATGCAGAAGAGGTGATGTTTAACCACTAGGAAATTATTTGTGTGTGCCCACAAATCTGTGTGAGGACAGAAGTGAAGATCGGTTATGTTGCTTGATTTTTCTTCTCTACCTTATTCTTTGAGACAAGGCCTCTCACTGAACTTGGAGCTCATTGTTTTTGCTAGCAAGCTCTGGGAATCTACCTGTCCTTGTCTCCCACTCCTTCCCCAGGTCTGGGATTAGAGACAATTTAGAGAATTGTTGCCATTCCTGCCTTGTTGTGCAGGTGCTGAGGATCTGAACTCAGGTCTTTATCTTTGTGTAGCAAGCATTTTACCAACTGAGTCATCTCCCCAGCCCCTACCACTGAGAAATTCTATTACTTCAAATTACTGCCAATAAAACATACTAAATATATTAGGAGTCCAAATATAATAAGGAGGCTAAGGACCAGAAAGAAAACTAAAAGGAAAGACTTTTGCTTTAGTATGAAGAAATATTTTCTACTGATGACTCAAAATATTGATATACCAAGTTTGTTAATACATTTTGTATAACAGTTAGTTTTGCGTGAAGACATACAAAGGAAAAAGAAGCACCCACCCTCCCAATAAAGGGAGTAACAGAAAAAATTAAATCTAAGAAATTGGAGGTCAGGGGCTATGGAGATGGCTCAGTTGGTAAAGAGCTTGCCCACATAACGACGAGAGTTTGACTCTCTAGGACCTACATAAAAAGCTAGGTGTGGGAAATGCACCTGCACAATCCAGTGCTATAGAGACAGAGATAGGAAGGACCCCACATCTCACTGACCAGACATCCTAGCCCAACTGATGAGCTCCAGGCCAGTGAGAGAATCTGTCTCGAGGTAGATGGTGTGCCTGAAGAACGGTACCTGAAGATGTGCTCTGGCCTAGACACACACGTGTGTCCACATGTGTGCCTGTGTACTTATGAACACGCATACAGACACAAATGGATGTCGAACAACCAAAACTGCAAAAGTGAAAAAGAGCTCAGAAATATGCATAACAGTGCACAAAGTGATTTAAAATGCCCCTTGAGACAAGAAAACAATAAAGCTGAGCCCTAATCACAGATCTGCTGATCAAAATTCCATCAGAACATCATATCTCAGTTATTAGACTAGTGAAAGCTAGACCATGTTCTAGCACCTCCTATTGGTGAGGTTCTGGGTAAACAGACACTACTCCATTGTTGGAATAGTGTAAATTGGCACATTTCTTCAGGGTGCTTCCTAATAGCTAACAAATGCGCATATGCACTTGCCCTTGGGCTTGGCCCTCTTGCTTCTAGTACTTTCCCTGAAGATCACTTCTAAAAATGTGAAGAGCACATGCATAAAGTTGTTCCTTGTGGAATTTTTAGTAATTGTGTTTTGCTTTCATTCAGAGCTGGAGAGATGGCGGGAGAGAGGGAGGGAGGGAGGGGCAACAGGGCGGAGGGGGAGTGGGCACAAGCCACAGCATGCATGTGGAGGCCAGAGGAGCACTCACAGAAGTGAGTTGTTTCCTTTTGTCATGTGGATCCTTGGAATCAAACTAAGGTGATTAGGCTTGGCAGCAATTTGACTTGCTGAGACATCTAGCCGGCCCCATTGTAGTACTTTTATAATTATATGATATTGTAATGAACTTGATTTCTGTATATGGGAAACTGGTTGACTAAAATTATATCTACACAATATAATACTGTTCAGTTTTGAAAAGGAATAAGGGAGACCTCTGTGAACTAACCCTAATATACGTTCCTAGCTGCAGAAAGCAGAGAACAGAACGGAGGACATCACAGAGAAGTACGTGCGTGCTTACTTCCTTGTGCAAAAGAAAATCATGAAGTATTATTCAGAAACTGAAGTATCTGATTTCCTCCAAATTCGGGGGAGAAAGAGTGGAGAATGGGATTGTGCATGAAGGACTGGGGGGCACTTCTGGGTATAAATATAGAGTCATCATAATTCTTCACATATCCTCCACATGCGCCCAAATCAAATCACTGAAATTAATTATCAGATTTCTTGAACCCCAAATCAAATACAAGCATTCATATATTGTGCTTACCTACAGCAAACATAATACATAATAAAATTTATATTATATGTGCTATGACATATAATAGATGAGATATGCTACAACATATCCATAATATATATTATATAATAGGCTCATTTAAAGAAGGACTTGGGCATGTTATTTGTTATCACATATCCATAGCTATATATTAAGCTTCTATCTAATATGTATTAGATATATATTAAATATATCATTCTGCAGTAAGGGAATGTGGGGATGGACAGCTGAGGAGGAGGTAAGGGAGGATTCTGAACCAACCTTTTTGGACTTTGCTGAAGACAGAGCTAGCTGGTAACACTTTACTGGCTAGAAGTTGGAAGAGGAGGATCCCATAGAGGCTGAGTGAATACTGATACTGGGGGATTCTGTGCAAGCTGCCTTGGATTGTAGCTAACACAGAACAAAGATGTAGTGAACTCAGGAGTTCAAATTCATGTCTTATTTGGTAAGAGATTCTGAGTAGCCTGAGTGACATCTAGTTATGGAGAAAGGTTTTGTCAATATGAACGAAAACATTCTGAATCCATTCCCTTCCTTCCAGCTCCTCTAAGAGTTACAGTGTTTCTTTACTCAAAAGAATAGGATTTTAGTTACTTTTCTGTTGTTGTGAGGCAATTTCAAGAGAAAGGGTTTATCACAGTTCTGGAGGAATATAGCCCAGCATTGTAGGGAAGCCATGAGAGCTGGTGGGGAAAGCTTAATCATAGGAGCAGGAGTTTGGATGGTCACACTGCATCTGCACCCAGGAAGCAGAGAGTAAACAGGACGAGGGAGCAGATTATAGACCTTCACTGTCCACCTTCTTGTGATCTACATCTAACAGCATAGCGTGAACTTCCCAAAGGATCCATAATCTTCCCCAAAAGCACCAGGAGCAGAGGATTGGTGTTCAAATACATGAATCTGTGGGGGGACATTTCCTATCCAAACCACAATAAATGGAAAGCATAATCACTGCCACGTGGTTTTTGGCAATGTCTTAGGCTGACATACTGTTATTCTCCAATCCAGAAAGTTTATGGAATCTGTACAGTCCTTAGAATCCAAGCATCAGAACTCTGGGGCTTTTCTGACTGCAGCTGACCTGAAGCCTGAGCATTCTACTCATTTGAACTTGAACCCTTGAACAGCACAGTGTAAACTTTCTGTGCTTCTTTATCAGAAAGATATGATAAATCTGGGTCACAGCCTCTGGGAAGTGACAGGATTTGTGATGCAGAAACACCAAGGTCATTCAGGAGTGAAAAGAGTTTAGCAATCAATGAAATGTTAAGAGACAAAATGTGGTTCTTCCATCTGGAATGTCAGCATTGTTTTAAAATATATTTTGTTCTATGTTTAACCATTTCTTAGGTCTCTCTGGCCTTTAGCCTATTAGAATTCATTGAGAAAGTAGATTATATGTGCTTTCTTGATATCTGTTTTGTTGTTGATGTTTGTTCAAGGGCAGATATTGGACACTGTCCTTAAGGTTGGCAGCATTTTTCACTCAGTGACAAAAACCTATATATTTTGGGCTTGTCTTTATTTTGGACACTCCAAAGTGTCCAAAGCCTTCAAAAGACTTACTTATAGACATGAGATAGTATATTCTCTCTCTCTCTTTTTGTCTTTTTGAGACAGGGTCTCCCTGTAGCCCCAGTTAGCCTAGAACTCACTATGTAGACCAGGCTGGCCTTGAACTCACAGAGATTCACCTGGCTCTGCCTTCCAAGGGCTGGGATTAAAGGCATGTGCCCCCATGCCCCATGCCCATCAGTATATTTTTAAAAATAAATTAATTTTAATTTATCAACTTTAATTTTTCTTAATTTAGCTAATAGCATAGGTTTGACTTCATGAACGATCACAGTGTTAAGAAGGCATTTTGCTACACTGTGCTCAGTTTTTCCCGTTAAAGATTTTTTTTTTCAGCTATAATTCTTCAAAGCTCTGTGAGAGGAGTAACTCTCACTCCATGGATTCATGAAGGTTTTTATTGGAGTGAATTCTTTGTAAGAGCTACAGTGATCAAAAGTTTATTTCTTATCATTCATAGGGCTCAAGAATTTTAAAGCACAGTTTTCTTCTTTAGACATAGCCCTTGGGGAATCCTCTGGCCAGTTGTTTTTCCTCTGTTCCAAAGCAACACTGCGTTCCTTCCCTCTCTTGTGTCTATTTCCGTCCTTCTCATTTTTGTCATTTAGTTTTGAGGGTGGAATATGAGGATCTGAGTGGATTGGCCATGCTCTGGTTCGCTTGTTCGGGGTATTGGCTTGGTGCATCTTACTAAAGCTAAGGGAGAGCAGGAGGCTAAGATTGTTACGGACAGCTTCTGTTCAGACTGTTATTATTGATTTAGGCCTTCCACCAGAAGAGGGCGCCACATTCATTAAAATAACATCCATAACGCAAGTTGAGTTCTTTCCTCAGCAAGTTCCTCAAGGAATGCATGAGGGCACGTATTCCTTTGGAAGGATACCTGTCTTTGGGGTGCGAAATGGGAAGCTTTAGGGACCAATAACGCAGGCTCGAGATACAAGAATGCATTCAGCTTTGCGATATGTTGATATGTTTTAATGCCTTCCTCTATGAAAACAACCAAAACAGTTATAAACTATAGATTCTTCTTCTCTGAAGCCCATATTTCTATTCAATTAAGGATTTATATTTGCTCAGTGTTAAAAGGATTAAATCTTTAATTAAGCATGTAATATCTTTCTACTTATTATTCCATAAAACAACTGCCTCCTTTGATGGCACTGATGCCGCAGTATGAAAAATAACTTGTCTTTATATATCATAATTTGAAGATCTCTTCCAAAGTTCAGTGCCTCATGATGCACCTTTCATCTCTCCATGTACCTACTCAAGTGTCTAGAATTCCAGTGGGAAAGCTTAATTTGTTAGGATTATTACATGTGGCTTCTCAGAGTTTTAAAATTATAAAATATCTCCCACCTGCTAATGTGTTAATCTATCAGAAGCCCTTTAACTTTGTGTCCCAGATTGGTTATGAGGCCGAGCAGTTTTGTCACCTGAGTGACTGAAGGAAGAAATGACTGTGTTTTTAAGAGGATTTGGGACAGTTTATTCTGATGGGATATCTGGGAAGATGTGTCTGGGTGTGATTGCATTGGTTTGTCAAAGCCAAGAGGCCCAAATCAAGTAAGGCCTCAGGCTGGAACCATAGTCTCATGGTAGGGTACTTGTCTCATTTTTCCAGGGTGTTAGGTTCAATTCCCAGTACTGCCTGAAAAGAATGAAAAGACCGGGACCTTAACAAAAACAGGAAGAATGTTTCAAAAGAAGGCAGCTTGTTGAGAATACCTGCCAACTGCACCCGTGCTCTCTGTGGAGTCCTGTTCATAGGCTATGGAAAATTATTGTCTAGTGGATTTTCAAGATAGCTCAGTGTATAAAAGTACCTCCTGTACAATCTTTAGCACCATAGTTCAATCCTCTGAACGCCCATTAAAAGCTAGATGAGATAACATGCATCTTTAATCCCAGCTGTCCCATGACAAGATGTGAGGGAGGCGGAGACAGGAATTCAGCTGGAAGCTTACAGGGCCCAGCTAGCCTGGAGTATACAGAGTTTTAGAAACAAGACAGAGCCAGCCTCTACAAGATGGAAGGTGAGAACTGACTCCTGAAAGCTGTCCCCTGATCTTTGCATATGCACTATGGCACACACACATCATACAAAATATTAATTAATTTAAAAATTATTGCCTGGAAATAGATGGCGTTTCTGTACTAAGATATTAGCTATTCCTTCTCTATTTTTCCTTTCTGCTATAAAAATTATGTATATGACACTGAAACTTTGAAAAAGGACAAGCACAGGTAGAGGTGATGCTCTAAGCCTCTGGGCAAACGACCCTTTTAAAACCAGCCATCACACAGCCCTTTGAGGACTGGCAATGGCTGCAGTCACAATATACTCTGGATAATGGTGACAAGGGCTAATATTTGTGGAACTCCATTTCTCCTCAAGCTCTTTCTGATGACTCAGAGGTAGCTGTTATTATTATTAATTCCTTATTGTACTGGTTCGGGGAAGTTAAATAACTTGCCTGGGTCTCACAGCCAGGAAGATACAGAGCTGGTGTTTGAACTCTAGCTGCCCCCGAAGCCCAAGGCACCCAGCCGTTGTACTATACTGCCTTCCGTTCTTATAAAGCCCCAAAGGAACGATATGATACATTTTTCCTTTTAAAAATACCCGTCCATCTGGTCAATTTCAAGAGAACTGCTTTTGTATGAGTCACTGAGAATTATAGAATATAATATGCTCATATTAAAACTAGATTCAAATTTACCATCTAAGATAAATATACTTTTTGTGTTTATTAACATGTTAGTTATACACCTTTACATGATAATTAGCTTCATGATGACATTCTCCTCCATGTATATAACGCACTTTGATCATATTCACTCCCATTTCTCTCTCTCCCTCACACTCTCCCTGATCTCTTCCTCTTTCCAGTTAGATCCCCTTTTTACTTTCACCTTTTTTTTTAGTGTATGTGAGCCAATGATTTCAATTAAGTTTGCTTACAAGAGCATGGTTGAGTGTTTATTTACAGGGACATTAAGCATGATCTTGGGCTAGGTTATAGAAGTAGAATACATGCCTAATATGTATGAGGTCCTAGGTTCAACCCCTAGTCCTACCTGAAAAGAGAAAAACAAGTAGGATTTAAGAAATGCTTCAAAAATAATGCAGGTGGTTCCTGAGTTTCACTCCCATGGAGTAGGCAGCTTGTCAGTGTCTACACCGCTAAAAGAAACATCTCTTTCCCAGTGAACAACCGTTTACTGCTCGTAGATCTTCAGGGAGGGGTGAGGCCTCGTGAATCCCTTCACTACCAATGCCAGAATGTTGATGGGCCCGATTTTGTGCAAGGTATATTCTTAAAATCAGGGTCAGATTGTTTTAGTCTGTACTGCAGGGTGGAAAGACACTCATTTTTAGTGTGTACTGGTTTGTTTATTGACTTACAAGCAATTCCTAGTTGCACAGTGGTACCTTGTGCATAGAAGCTGTTTAATATCTAAATGCAGAGCCACAGCTAGGCAGTTGCTATTGTCAGTAAACTCTGCCAGATCCATTTCTTGTCAGATTAGCGTTCCCAGCGTACACAAATAGGACTTGTTTCTAACTGCAAACAGATGGATTCCTCTCCTGAGGACTCACTATTGAGGGGGTCTGGCCACATATGTATGTGTAGTGTAGGCTGGCCACACACAATAATGATTGTGCGTGGGAGCCCTTGAAGGTAAAAGTTTCAGACTCAGCAGTCCTGATACACTCTCATCACAAGTCTCTATGGGCAACAGAGCCGAGACAGATGTTTACAGCTGTGGTCCTGAAGCAATATGGGTACAAAGGGGAGGCTGTGTGTAACTCCTGGTAAAAGGTGGTGGAAATGCTCTTAAAGGGGACAAGGTAGAATAAACTCTCCCACTAGTTTGTCAAGAAAGCTCTACCCTCCCCTGAGTGTGCCTACATAATGTCAAGAAAGATCTACCCTCCCCTGGGTAAGCCTACCTAGATGGCTAAAAGGCAAACGAATGTGCTTTGTGTGCAGTCAGACCTAAGTGGGAAAGGAAAGGTTTCTGTCTTGATCACTACAAGGAAGATTTACTGTACCGGGTCTCCCTGGAACTTTGAGTTGAGAGGATGGTGAAATTCTCGACAGGATGTCGGCAGTGACAACCGATGCCTTGCTGTCCTGTTTATTTCATTGACGTTTGGCATTTCAGGGTTAGACTGAGAGTTGTGGGGCTGTCTCTGTCCACATTTCATGGTGTTTCCTCCTTATATGCAGTCCCTCTGCTACTTGCAGATGTGGGTGCCTTTTAGGGAACCCTCTAGGGCAGTGGATTCAGATCTGATTGTACAACTCCGTCAGGACACTGAAGGATACTGATGGAGAGGAGAATGAACAGAACCGGTTCCAGGAAAGCTGAGAGATGAGGATAGCTATGTATTCACTGGCCAGTGTTATCTCTGGTACCATGACTAAGTACTGGGGTGGAGTCAGTTCTTTCAAAACATACTGAGAAATCCATTCTTTATCAGGAAAGTAGATTGGACTCTTTGCTGTGTAAGTTAGATACTTCCCATGAAGAACAGATATCACCTATAAATAATGTCAAAATCAGTGTTTTGTATGGGGAGGTTTAAATGTGTGTGCATGTGTGTATGTAGATGCACTTGCCTGTGAACACACCTGTGAGGGCCAAAGGTTGACTTTGGGTATATCCCTATATGAATCTCTACCTATTTGTTGAGACAGGGTCTCTTATTGAACCTAAATCTCACTGTGGCATCCACACTGGCTCCCTGGCGAGCCCTGGGGATACCTTGTCTGTCTCTCTGAGGTTATATGCATGAACTGCCATGTCTTGTTTTCAGTGGGTGCTGGGAATACAAAGCCAGGTCATCATGCTTGTACAGCAAGCACTTTATACACTGACCGTCTCCTCTGTTTTTCAGTCTTATGTAACCCACAATTACCTAAAATTCTCTGTGTAATGGAGGATGGCCCTGAACTCATGGCCCTCTGTCTCTATCTCCAGAGTGGTAGGATTGCAGGTGAACGGCATCTAACCCTGGGAATCAAACCCAGGGCTTTATGCATACTACGCAAGCACTCTACAAACTGACCTGTACCCCAACCCGAAGATAGTGGTTTTGAATGAGTATTAAGTATGGAAAATAAAAATGTACATATTGTATCTCACATGTTTTCCATGGACAGTGGAGGAGCACGAGCTATTATTTTGGTTTCGGCTTCTAGTTTCAAAATTCCTCTGGGGAGGTGATAGGTCACAGCAAAATGGCTTCAGTGATTCTCTACCAATTCAAAGTAAAAAAATAGACTCTCAGGGAAGTCCCCTCGAGGAAGCAGAAGGAGAGAGCCAGGTATTAGGACAAAAGAATTCTGATTCTACATTATACTACCTTCCTTCCATTGAGCATTGCATCAAAACCCCACTGATGTTAAAAAACTCTAATAAAGAACCCCCACAAGTAGCACTGGGATCTTTAGAAAACATGCCTTTTTTGCATGTCTTTTGTGTGGTAATAAGGTTCCATTAAGAGAGGGACATTCTGGAAAGATCTCTGCTAACAAAACTTCATCAGTTAAAGTTTATTCCTGCAAGGGGATTTGACAAAATTTTAAGTCAATGGATGTGGCTTTATAGCAATTAACTGTATGAACCCGAGTCAGTTGAATCCTGACTCCAGCTTGAATACCACTTTAAGCATAGCTTTACTCATCTGGGAAATAGGGATAATATTTTTTTCTAATCCTAGGGTCTTTGTGAGGATTAAATGAGAAGTAGTCATATAAATAAAGTTCTTAAAGTAGGTTAGAGCGATAGCTCAGTTGTGAAAGTGCTTGCCACAGAAGTTGTGGACCTGAGTTTAGATTTCAAATACCCATATAAAGGCAGGCATGGTGGTATAAACCTGTAATTCGAATGCTAGGGGAGAAGAAAAGATAGGACTTTCTGTGGCTGACTGGTTAGTCTAACCAACTAATGATCTGTGGGTCCAATGAGAGAACCTGTCTCAAAAAATATAGTGAAGAGTGATAGAGGAAGACATCCCACCTCTAACTCTGGCCTCCACACTCATATGCACAAACATACACTTTTACCTGTGTACCCACATACATGAATATAAGCACACATAAAAATAAAATAAAACAAATCATAGTCTATTCATCTTAAGGCTTTAAAGATTCTATAGTTGTGAAAAAGCAAAGCATTTGAGGGATCTTCAATTTTAAGTCAGAACTCTTTAATGATGATTCAAGTTGCTGTTGCTTAATCTCTAGGCAGTAACAGGTAATCCTGTCATCTAGAGTACAGTCTGTTAATCACAGATCCTCTCCAAAGGAAAACACATAGGGGTGAAAGCCAGAGACCGCAGAGAGAAAAACAGACTTTAAGTTACTCAGTGAAGAAATACCGGCCACTTATAACCAGATTTCATGTTTTTAAAAGACTTTTTGTGGTAGCTAGCTATAGTTTAGTTCTTCAGTTTATATAGGTGATAAGTTTTAAGCAGCATCTGAGAATGTGCCAAAATGAAAGACATTTGTTAACTTGGATAATGTGAGCAACTCTGTAAACACAGGGATTTGAAAAACTGTACAAGTGATTGAGATGAAACAGGAATATGTCATTCTTCATCGTCCCCCTTTTTAAAATTTGTGTAGGTTGAAATTTAAGGTAGTAGAAACTGGGCTTCAGATGGGGAGATAGCTCAGTGGGTAAAATGCTTGCCATGTAAGCTCGAGGAGCTGATTTCAGCTCCCCAGTATCCATGTAAGAGCCAGGTAGACATGGAAGCCTGCCTGTAATTCTAGTGCTGGGGAGGCAGAGTCAGGACCCCCTGGAGCAAGCTAGTTAACTAAACTAGTCAAATGTTAAACTTTTGGTTCATCAAGAGACCCGGCCTCAGTAGATAAATGGGAGAGTAATCGAAGAAGATGCTCTTTGTCAACTTCAGGTCTCTACACCTCTACACACATGCATGTGAGCGATGTCACATGCCAAAATGCATAAACATATGCACACCATACATACACATGCAAAGACAAAGGGTATAGGAAACTTTTAGCCAATGATAGAATACAAAATACATGGGGAAAATTTTCACAGAGAAGGACCTTCATCAAGGGAACACTGCAAACAGTAGTATTTACCAAAACCCAGGGGGTATAGCCAGCTTGTGGAACATTATGTAGCCACAAATTTTTTAATGCATGTATGACAATATGAAAAATCATTGATGGTGTTTAGCAATGTATCACATTGTATGTAAAGCATGATTGCTTCCCTCTAAAGCATGAACAGGCATTGCATGAAATTAAGGTCTTTGTTGCTATCTTCTCAAAGTTAAGGGTTCTTTCTCTCTGGAACATTCTTCTCCTAGTTATTTACCTGGATGTCTGCTCTTCTTCATTGTCTTACCCGACAGACCTACCCTGTTCCTCTTACAATGTGTTCCATAGTTCATTTGGTATCCACCGAAAATAATCGGAGCACCTCTCTTATATCCCCTCTCTACACAGCAATGAAGATGTCACCCAAGTACTCAAAGTTGTTGAATGACAAATACTGATAGAATTGAAACAAAACTGATATACAGTTTTTGATAGAAACTGATCTGAAGAGTTGATATTTGGCTCAGTGGTTAAGAGTACATATTGCTCTTGTAGAGGACCTAAGTTTGGTTACTAGTACCATGTCCAACAGCTCAAAAGTACATGTACTTCCAGCTCCATACCTGATGCCCTGCACATGTGCACATATACACACAAAACAATACACACAAATGTAAATAAAAATAAAATAAAATCTTTTTTTTAAGAGTTGATAGTGGTACGATCTGTTCCAATAACTAGGACAAAAGACTGTGGTTTTCCACCAGGAACCAGTTAGTCATCAGAAGGTAGTGTGGGAGAGTGTTATCCCATCTCTTTGATGTGAGTGAGACCAGAGGGCATCCAAATCCCATATATCACATCTGAGTTCATCACCAGCAAAGTTTCTCTCTGGAGTCAGCCCTAGATATCACTTGCTGTTTTCCTAACCTCTGATCTTTTCTAATTCTTTTCTGTCAAGAGTCTGTTTATCCTGTACTTTCACCAGGAGAGCAGCCACAGTTCATTCATTTTCAGACTTTTCAGTTTTAAATTGAATAAATATGCCACAGTTTAGTTGTTTTTAATAGAAAATTGTACTACTTCCCTAAGTGACATTGTTCATAACTCTGCTAAGAGTGTCTTAGAGTGTTTATATCGGCTAACATAGATTCTGAGCATCTTTGTTTCTTTTGTGTTTTGTGTGTATTATATATATGGTGTTTGTATGTGTGGTGGTATATGTGTATGTGGGTAGTTTGTCTGTGTACATGTATGAGGCAGCCAGGGGAGGTCACTGAGTTTTCTGCTCCTTTACTCTCCACTTATTCCACTGAGACAGGGTCTATCACTGAACGTGGAGCTAGGCCAGCAGCCATAAAGCCCTAGCAAGCTTCTTGTCTCTATGCCTCTAGGTCTGGGGTTAAAGGCACATGCATATCCACACCTGGTTTTTACTTTAAAAATGGTAAAAGGGTAATGGGTGCTGGGAATTGGAGCTTAGGTCCTCATGCTTGTACGACAAGCACATTTAACTACTGATCCAGCTTCCCAGCCCAAGACTCGGAACATCTTGACTACTGTTAAATGCCCAGTTATTGTTCAGTTTGTATTCCGCCTGTACTGGTACTGTGCATTGGGGATCATAATTCTCAGCTCTGTGTTGATGCTGTGTCAGCATACTCTATGTTCACAATATAGAATGCTTAGCAGTTCTTTGGGCCTTCAACCAATATATGCCTTTAGCAGTTATTCTCCAGTCCTGACAGCAATCAGAAGCATACACTGTGAAAGAGAAGATGCAAAATCATCCTTATTGCAGATCCTTTGTTCTGTCTTTGTCAACCCTTGGTATTGGTATCATCTAACCTCTCCATACCTCTTAGCATCACACACCCAAGGACACTGAAAGACACTGAAACAGAGGCATGAGATGTGACATCACTTTAGGCACCGAATGCAGGTCATTTCCTTATGTTGATGACTCTTCTCATCTAAAACAAATTATTTCATTTTCCAATATTCAGGGCTACCTTGATATACCATCCCAATAAAGCTTTAGGTTTTCAGTGAAGTCAGTCTGTGGGAAATAAAGATGTCTGGAAAAATCAAGGGTCGGAGTTAAAGAGCATGGGCAAACCAGTCCTGAAAACAGAGTGGAGAGATGGAAGCCACTAGGAAATTGTCGAGCACAGATATTTAATTTAGAGAAGAAATGGTGAAAGACAAGATGAGCCTCCTTTGAAGAATCCTTAGACCCTTATGTAAAATAATATTTGCTTAGTGCCCTATTACTATTTGATTGAATCATGAACAAAGATCTGTTAGGGAAGCAAAAGAGATGCCTGAGGTGGACATTGTACCAAGAACCACAGATAGCAAAGGCCAGAACCAGGAATCAAACTTGACTTTCACTCCAGAGTCCAGGTTTTTACCTTCTACCATCTTCTTTTTTCCTTTGACCATGATCAGCCTTTGACAGTTGAAACGCACCAACAGTTTAAAGAAGAAATTTGAAAAACTGTGTTTGTGTGTGTTTGCATGTGTGTGTTTATGTAGGTGCAAGTGTGTATGTGAGCGGAGTGGTGTGTGTGTGTGCATTCTGTGCATTTGGAGGTCAGAGGTCAACCTGAGATGTTGTTCCTCAAACACTGGTTTTGAGACATGGTCGCTTTCTGTGCTAGAGCTCATTGAGAAGGCTAGGCGGACTGCTCCAGGGATTCATATTTCTCTGCTTCCCTAACAATGGGATTACAGATGTATGCTACATATCTGGCTTTTAAAAAATATATTTTGTTATTTTAATTTATGTGTATGTGTGTGTTTCTGTATGAATGTGTGTGCACCACATGTGGGAAAGAACCCTTGGAGGCCAGAAGAGGGTATCAGATCCCATGAAGCGGTTGTTATAAGTGGGCATGAGCCACCATGTGGATGCTGGGAACTTAACCCCCAACCCTTAGCAACAGTAGTAAGAGTGCTCAATGGCTGAGCCATCTCGCAGCCTCATAGTTGTTTCGTTTTATTTAAAATATGGGTTCTCGAATGAGCTTGGGTTCTCATGAATGCAGGGAAATCACTTTACTGCCTGTATCTACAGTCCCTGGAGAAAGAATTTTTAAAAATATTTTATTGAGTTTTTGTACATTTCATATAATAGATCTTAATCAAATTTAAAACCCCTCCCCTATCTTTGCCCCCGTAGACTCCCCAACTGGATTTCATGCATTCTGTTGTGTATGTTAAGTCCTAGTCAATCAAACTCATATGGATTTGAAGCATTAGTGACAACATGCACAAGACACATGGCAACTCAATCAGATAAAAACCCAGCATAGAACAAGGGAAATGGGCAACAGGCCCCACCCTAACCAAGGAACTATTGGCAACTGATTAGTTCAGGATGAAGGAGAGTATACCTTCTTTAAGGGAGTGACTTTAGATAGACTTATTAGACTCCAGTGGATGAACTTGCACCAAGGGACATCTGGGTTCAAATGCTTAACTGGAGAAAGAATTTTTTTTATACCATTTGACATCTTAGGTTTTGAAGATGGCATACCACAGATCTTTGAAAGGAATCAATTTATAAATGATGGAGTGGTACTTACCCTCCTAGGAGGGAGGTTTTCCTTGCTTCTCCATAGAATGGGTGTTCCACAAAGAGCCATTTGAAAATAATCGACTTTTTGCCTGTGGATCTGGAATTGTTCTCTGATCCTTCTCTGTACCTTTCTCCCTTCATTTTGTCTGTCTCCTTAGGCACCTTGAGGCTCTAAAGTAGGTGTTCAATTACTGCTCATTTTGTTCTGTTGAGATTGGCTCATATTTAACACTCCCAAGTTTTGAGAGAATCCAAACTTATAAAACAGATAAATTACCCAGTCTAGAAATACCAGAAAAAAGGTTCTTAGCAGATTGCAAGGCTGAGTCCAAACAATGGGTTATTTGAAGTGGAATTCATCTGATTTAATACTGCTTGACAGAGAAAACAGAAGGCAAAGCTTAAATGTTCAGGTAACTGGGAAATGAAAATAAAATTTCCTTTGAAATGAGCATGCAAGTCAATAAAAACGGAATGTGTTTGAACAAACAGTAACAAAATGAAGCCCTGCTCTTCACTTTACGTTATTAAGAACATATCATAACGTATCATCAGAAACCATCTCAACATCTCAGAACTATAAAATTCCTCAGCAGAAGCTATATAATTTAGAGGTCAGGGCTGAAAGTTTGTGTGTGTATGTGTGTGTGTGTGTGAATTTTCATGGGTGTACAGGTCTACTTATATGTGTGTGTATACACAGAGTCCGGAGGTCAACCTTGGAAGTTGTTTCTCAGATGTGGTTCACATTGTGTTTTGAGACTGGGTCTCTCACCTGTCCATCTTCATTTGGGGGACAGCCTCTCACTGGCCTGAAACTCATCAAGTAGGCTAGGTTGGCTGGAGAATATGCCCCCAGAAACCTGCCTGTCTCTATCTCTCCAGGACTGGGACTACCATCACATACCATCATGCCCAGGTTTTTCATGTGGGTCCTGAAGATCACACTCGTCCTCATGCTTTTTTGAGAAGCATGTAACTTGCTGAGTTAGCACCACAACCCATAAAAGGGTTTTATTCTGAAGTTTGATTTCAACTACCCTGAGGTATTTTTTACCAACAACTTTTGGTGGTCATTAGATATAACTGTCAGGTTTGCCAAGATGTTTGAGAATTCTTTGAGAGTTATGTACTAGCCTTGGTTTCCTGTGGGGCTCCACTATTGCTTGTTGTAGATGAAGAACCTAAGATGTGGACTCCGTGTTCTCCTGTCTCTATAAACAAAAGTAATACAGATCCTGTACTCTTACAAAAGTATAAGCTATTCTAAAGAGTCACTGTTTCCCTTTATTTGGATATTAGACTTCTAAAATAATGGACCCCATCCTCAGGATGCTCATGCAGGGAGAAGCAAAAGCTAAATCCTAGTGCCAACCAAAGTGGGAGCCAGTCTCCCAGGAAGGGATTGCACTCACTTCTGACAACTTGGCACACTGTCTTACAGGAAATACTGGAGCTGAGACAATTATGGGTGAGTGATGGAAAGAACCACACCTTGGCCAGGACTGCTTAGTTTTGCTTACCTTTTGCTATCTGTGTCATCTAAATCTCGTGTTAGGACTGCAAAGATGGACTTAGGAAGTCACCAGACCACTTTGTTCTTCTTGTCAATATGGGCACACTGAATGAATTGTCTCTGCTTTTAACAGAGAATTTTGTGTTTAATGTTGTACTGAGGCATGCACTACCATGCCTGACATTTTTACATAGATTCTGGGGATCAAACTCAGATCCTTGTGTTTGAAATGGAAGCACTTAACCAACTTAACTGTCTCCCCAGCCTCTCTACTGCCAACTTTAAGCTACTGAGCCTTCCCAGGAAGGAATGACCTTACAAGGTACAAATAGCATATGGCTATTTATGTGCTCCTGCTGTTGAAATAAACACTTGTTTTACAAACAAAGAGTTATTTTGGCTATAAATGTCATTTAAGCATAATCACAAGTGGCTTTGAAAGCACTTGATTTTTAGAGTGTCTTCTCATAAGTCTATCATGAAGTTGCAAATGGGATGCAGTATTTGTTAAATTAAAAAAGAACATTTCATATAGGATGTCCATTCAATGATTCCTTAAGAACAAAATGAGTTGTCCATGATGAGGTAACAGGCTCAAGGGTGTTTGAGAAAGAATTCATGGTTTCTATAGATGACTTTGATTTTTGCTTTCCTCTCACAGAACACTTTATAGATGTTTATATTTACAGGACTAAATATATGTTTTGCTTTCTTACAAAATAAAGATGATGCTGGGGTCGGGGAGATCACTCAGTTTATAAAGGGCTTGCCTTGCAAGCATGAGGAGATGAGTTCCAGCCCCAGAACCCATGTAAAAAGAGCTAGACATAATGGGATGCAATTAGAGTCCCAGTATTGGGGAGGAAGAGAAGGAAGTTTTCTGGAGCTCTCTGACAAGCCAAATCAGTGAGCCCTGATAAAAGGTAGAAGTGAGAGACTCTGCCTTTAAAATAACAAGGTAAACAGTGCCTAAAGAACAGTACTTGAGCTTATCCTTTGATAAGCTTATCTTCCACATGCATGTACACACATTCCTATACATATAAACATGCACACATACAAAGACACAAATAAAAACAATAGATAACAAGTGAATGCTGAGTGCTCAGATTAAAGGGGATATCCAGGTCACCACCTCCAAGGTTTAGAGAATATTGTGGAAGGGGGTATGCAGGACTGCATCAGTTGTCAATTTTTGACACGTCTGGTAGAGGGAACCTCAATTGATGAATTATCTCCATTGGATTGGCCTGTGGCCATGTCTGTGGGGCATTCTCTTGATTTGATAAGTAATGTGGGAGGGTGCAGATATCTCTGGGCAGGGAGTCCTGTGTTATATAAGAAAGCAGGCTGAGCAGGAACCAGGGGAGCAAAGCAAGAGAAGTGTACCTCCAAGATCTGTGCTCCAGGTTCCATCCCTGAGCTTCTGTCCTGATTCTCCTCCCTGATAAATTGTAAGCTGAAGGCAAAACAAGTCCTTTCCTCCCCAAGTTGATATTGGTCAGTGTTTTTATCTCAGCAATGGAGAAGTAAACTAGAACAGAGGGTTTAGAAGAATGTAGGGACTGAAGGACAGGGAAGAGGGAAGTGAAACACAGTCTTATAGTCAGAGCATGGCTGTTGCACTCATGAACTCATAATAGCTGCAGTTGCCTGCCTAGGGTCTGCACAAGACTGAACCAGCAAGCAATCATGGATGGGTGATGGCTCATAGGGCTCCATGCCCTTATAGGAGCTCATGGCAGCAGAGGGCTGCTGGAGGAAAAGTCATTGTCTTCAGTGATGTAGCCCTTGGTGAGTTACTCCTGAGCCAGTGGACAGCTACTCACCCCTGCTGAAAATAAGATGAGGACTTGGTGCAGGGAGGATAAGATAGGATGGATGGGCGAGTGTGATCAGAATGTGTTCTATACATTTGTGAAATTCTCAAAGGATAAATTAAATAAATAAATAAGATGCTGTATCTTAAAATACTGTGTTTATACTTCTGCTTTCAACAGACCAATTCTTTTTCAACCCACAATACTGTAATTCTTGTAAATGTGGGTGCGGTACTTTTTTAATTCAAAATGTTTTCCCTGTGCAGATCTTTAATCTAAAGCATTGCACTTTATGTGCATTTTAAATGCAGTAATTAAATGACTTATCAAAAAAAATGAAAAGTCACTGTGAACATTACTTTCGATGATGGAAATTATCTAACAACTTTGACAAACATCTCGTTGGGTCCTTCTTCTGTGTTTGTTCATGGGTGTTTGTGTTTGTGTGTTCAGGTGGCATGTGTGCTTGTGCACCTGTGCCCCACTCCCTCATGCGGGTATATATGGAGGCCAGATATTGATGTCGGGATGTCTTCCTAACCTTACTTTTGGAGACAAGGTTTCTCCCTGAAACTGGAGTTCACTGATTCTGCGAGATTGGTTGGCAGCTGACCAGGGAGCTTCTGTCTTACATTTTCTCTGAATTCAATTCTTCACACTTGCACATCAAACATTTTTACCAACTGGGTCATCTTCCAAATCCTCTTTCCTTAATTTTGAAGGCTATTTTTTCTGAGGAGATGCTGTGTGTATGTAAAAAGCACAAGCATTGGGAAGTTTTGGGTGCCAGATTAGAGGCTCTGAACATGAACATGCAGAAGTGGAAATCAAGATGAAGAAGGAACAAGCACAGACCCTCCCTTCGAGAAGAGGGGAATTGTAGAAAGCTCCAGAGGCTGAACTTTTATTTCAAGGGTCTTCCAAGATGTTACAAAATAACTATCTATTATAGATCTTGACAGTCAGAGAACATGTTTGTGAGCACAGTTCTAGGTACTATTGTAACTAACTATCCTTACAGGAGCTTAGATACTCTAAAGAGAGATGCATGTGCACCTCCCTTTGGCTATCAGACTATGAAACAATGGACCTTGAGAAACTGGAATTTTCTGAGTAATGTCCTGCAAGAAGAAGGTGAAGAAAATCCTCCTGCAAGCCTGCCAGGGAGCTTGTTTCCCTGAATGAGATTTCACACAGCTCTGACAACTAGACCAACTTGTAGGAGAGACTGTAGCCCAGACAATGAAGGGTCAGTGGTGGGTGGGACAGTACCTTGACCAAGACTGCTCAGCTATTTGTGCATTTTGCCCTCCATTTAAACCTAAACTTCATGCTTAGGACCTCAAAGACGAACTTGGGAGACACTGGGCCTCTTTATTTTTTCTTGCTAATGTAGCCATATTAAATAAAATTATTTTCTGTTGCTCACTATTACTTTACTATTTAATTGGTGTATGAGGGGTGGCTTTTTAGGGCTGCCAGGGACTAGGCTCTGACTTAAACCACTCTGGGTATATAATGAATTCTCCAATTTGTTGGTATAATTTTAGTCATTGTTATGTACTGAATGGCATCCTTCCACATTCTTATGTTGAAGTAGTAAAGTCTGTACCTCACAATATCCCTTTATTTAGAATTAGTCTTTGCAAGTATAATTAATTTTGATGATGCCATATTGGACTAGAGTAAACCAGTGAATACACAAAAACCATGTTTTATGAAGGTTGTAATGTGCTGTCAGAAGCTGAGAGTAACCTAGGCAGGTCCTTCTACAGAGCCTTCAGATGGGGGGCCAACACTTCTGACACCTTGATTTCTAAGTTTGATCTCCACAACTGTGAGATAGTCAGATTCTGTTGTACCAAGTAACCTGGTCTGTGGTCCTTTATGATGGAAGCCCTTATAATTAATGCTGCCATGGAATCTCTCTCCAAAAGCAGTATTACCCAGAAATCCACGTGTCAAACTCATGTCTATGGAGATGCTCTGAAGATTGAATGGAATGAGGACAGAGAGAGGGGCTTAAATGTGCCCACATTACATGCATGTATCAGCCTCTTCCCTATGCTAGGCATTCCAACTTTGACCCCTGAGAAGTTTTAAACTACCTTTGGATACATAAGCCTTTTCTAATCCATTCTAAACTATGATAGTTAGCTTAGTTGTCAACTTCAATGTAGAATTACCCAACTAGAGAGTTTCAATGAATGATTATAGCTTAGCTTTCTCTGTGAGTATGTCTGTGGAAAATTATATTGATCTCCTTAATTGAGGTGGGAAGACCTGAGCTTAGTGTGGGTTACACCATTTTATGGACTGGACCCTGAATGAAAAGAAGTTAGCTGAACACTGGCTTGCATGCATTAATTTGCTTCCCTTGACTGTGGAAATGATATGATCAGCTGTTTCAAGTTCCTGCCTTCTTGACTTCCCAGCAGTGATGGACTGTAAACTGGAATTGTGAACTAAATTAATTCTTTCTCCCTTAAGTTGCTTTGGTCAGGGTCTTGTATCAAAGCAACAAGAAAACAAATTAAGACAGAACCATACTATCCCACTTTAAAAATGCTTGACTTTATTACCTGAAATTAGCATTTTCACCCAAATCAAAGACTATTCCTTGAAGAAAGACTCTGTAACCGCTAATAGAAGCCTCTCTGACTTGACCCTTCTCTGAGCCCTTTCAAAACAAGCAGGGTACTGGAGATGTACCTCAAAGACTGAGTGCCGGTTTAACATGCACAAGGCCCTGGGTTCCATACCCAGCATGGAAACAAATAGAAAATACCTTATAGGACCATGCCAATGGTTCTGCCTCAGACCCAGACTCTCTCCAGAAAGACCCTTTCACTTAATTCTGAAAAGTGATACTCAGCAGCATATTATTCTCTGTGTGGTCATTCCCAGGATCTCTATTTGTTTCCTTTTGTTGCTTTTGTAAATCAAACTCATTTGTTTACTGTGTCAGCTATTTTCTGTTACTATGATAATTTCTTTGACAAAAAAACTACTTAAGGGAGAAATGTTTACTCTGGCTTACAGTTTCTAGAGCATATAGTCCATCATGACATGGAAGGCATGACAGCAGGCAGAGTAAGGTGTGGTGGCCCCAGCAGGAAGTCAACTGGTCACATTGTACCTGTACTCAGAACTGGGACTGGGCTGCAAAGCCTCAAGGCCTGCTTCTCATGACACACTTCCTCTAGTTGATCTCCATCTCCTTAAATGTGCCACAACTTTCCCCTATATTGCCAAGAACTGGTGACTGTGTGTTTAAACACGTGAGTGTCTGGGGAATATTTAACATTCAAAACATGTTTGAATAAACGCACCTGTATCTTAAGTTCTGCTGGTGATAAATTAAGGTCGGCTCAACTGATCTCTTTGCTCTAGGTTTCCTAAGTCTGAAATTACTGTCTTGGTCAACAAGGATCTTCTTGAGAGGTTCTGCGAAGACTCTCTTTCAAACTCATTCAGGTTAGCAGAACCTGGTTCTATGAGGTCATAGTACTGACAGCATCTTTTTACATCAACCCAATTCTCAGCTGTAGGAAGCCTCTTTCTAGACCTTGAATATAAGGCCTATGTCATAGCAAAGTGAATCCTTCTCATGTGTGCATTTCAATTCCCTTACTGTCTCTCTGCTTCCAGCAGAGAAATTACTGCTTTTAAAGCCTTATAGGATTGGATTGACCCCACCATTATAATCTCTCTAAAGTCTGTAACATTAATGACGTATGCACATTTTCTTTTGCCAGTTTCATATTTCCAGGAATTCGGGTGTGGCTGTCCTTTGTAAGCTATCATACCCTTTCCCATTGTAACGAAGAGCAGAATCCATGAATTTTTGTGAATTTGATAAAACATAATTTGATACTACTTAGATCCCCTCCCCTATATGCATGACTTTTAATACCCCTGTCCAGGTTCATGTATTCTACTATATGATCCCTAACCCTTGGGAGGTAGAAGTTTGATATAGGTATCCTACTCAGAGATAAGCCTTCTACAGTCTCTTAGTCTCTACCCATTAGTAAGTTGTGGGTCTCTATATTAATCACTATCTGGTACATAAGGCAGTTTCTCTGGTGAGAAATGAGAGATGCATTAATCTACAGATAGAACAGAAAGTCATTGGGAATCAGTTTGATACTATATGTATTTAGCATTTAGTATTAGACTCCCCCCTATGCCTGTCCACAAGGAAATTGATGGAACTGGAAACAATCATCATAAGTAAGGTGACCCAGACCCAGAAAGAAAAGGTCACATGTTCTCTCTTATAGCTGGATACTACCTTTTAATTCTTAGATCTTCATGTTTCAATTTGAAAGTCCAGAGAAATCAATAAACAATAACCAGCCATAGGGGCCGGGATGCTTCCTTGGGAGGGGAGATAGAATGCAGTGATATAATGGGAAAAATAAATAATAGTATAGGAAAGGTTGGAAAGGGTGGGAAGAGGAAGGAGTACGGGGAGGGATAACTGCTCTGATGGCCCTTAGGAAAGTCATATGGAGACCAGCCACTGTAGAGGCCTCTTAAATATATACATGCATGTGATCAAAGGAGAGTACAGTGCTTACCGTGTAACAGGGGGATATTATCTCTTGTGTCTTAATTCCCTTTATACCTGTAGTCCATAAAATCTCAGCAGGTTCTCAGAAACTGTCTTTGTTGACTCATTAATTCAGTGATTGATAGTCAATGAGTTGTAAGATTTGCTGTTGAACCAGAAGCTGATAATTTAAATTATATTTGGGAAAATGGTTTTGTTAAGTGATGGATGTAAGCCAGCCACTGCTAAAGATATGTAGGCTGGTTAGTGGTCGATCGAATCTAGAAGCGGAGAGATGTTTATACAAGGTCAGGTTTGTTGTACAAGGGGAGACTAGGTTGAGGCACAAACAGGACACCTGGATAACACTGCTAGAGTCAGAGGGAGGACACTTGTCTGTTTGTCACAAATTCCCAGTTATATTTCAGAATAAGCAAGGACGTGAGCACAGCATGACGAGTTATCTTAACTAATTCTTCACAGGACCTCTCATTGACTTGGAACAAAAGTTGGAAGATGCCTGTCCCAGTGTAGTTTATATTGCTGTGATGATATCCTAATAAAAAGCAACTTATGGGAGAAAGGATTTACTTTAGCTTACAATTTCAGTCCATCAGTGTGAGGAAGTCAGTGTCAGGATCTTGAAGCATCTCCAGTCAAATGCAGAGAGCCATGAATGTTCACATGCTCACCTATGCTTCACGCCCCGGCTACACTCACATAATCCAGGACCCAAACCTGGGAAATGGTGCCAAGCATGCTGGGTGGGCAAACAAGACAATTCCCCACAGACATGCCCAGAGACCCGTTTGATCTAGACAATCCCCCATTTACACTTTTTCCCAGATTACTTGAGATTATGGCAGGTTGACAATTAGAACTAGCCAATGTAGTGTCTGAAGTATGTAACATGATATTGTCCTTTAACCACTGCATGCATTTGCACAGTGGTGCATGAACAAGTACACACACACTCACACACACACACACACACACACACACACACACACACGCACAGGGAGGAAAACCTGTAATCTTCTTAGATTTCCCAGAAAAGAAATATGATTTGTAAGCAGCAGTTGCTTTTCTTCACATTTTCCCACATAATCTGTCTCTGCAGCTGCTTCCAAGACACCGAAATCAAAGAACGCCGTGATCAAAAATACACCAAGCACAGACTTTGTGAACAAATTCCAGTGAGACCTCCCTAAACAAGAGCAAACAGAAGACAGAGACAGAACCTTTCCAATTTCCAACAGGACAGTTCTGATTCTGCTCAGTGCTGTATGTTTAGAGCAATCCTGCTGTCTCTGGCTAGGACCTCCTCATGGAGAGACACATCCCGCCCCCCCTCTTTAATTCAACTTCATATAAGTCCTTTCATGTAGAATAGCATTGATATCACCCCTCAGTGTTTCAGCAAGAATTAGCAAGAGCAGTCTCTGTTGATAGGGGCAACTGAGAACACAAACCCACAGTCACCTTCTTGATTGAAAATATTTAGCCATTAGATTTCTTTCTATTTACTTCCATGCATGTGTGGTTGTGTGTGTCTATATGTGTAGGCAATGCATTCTGGTATGGCAAAAGTCAGAAAGGACCACCAGCTCTCTGGAGCTGGAGTTACTGGTGGGTGTGTGCTGCCCAGTGTGGGTATAGGGACCCGAACTCTGGTCCTATGCAAGAGCAAACAGAAGTCTTAACTGCTGAACCATTGCTCCAGCCCTTCCATGATTTACCCCAGTTATTGTTTCTTTTCTGTGTATTTTCATCATCTTCACATCACTATAGTGCTTTTCAGAGTAGAGACCAAATAAATAATTAGTACTAGTGTTTGAAGCCCCAGTGATACTAACTAAATATGGGACCTCCTGTGTCTTCTGAGTCATATTCTTTGAGGGGCATGGGGAAAATTATCTAAAAAATAAACTAAAATGACCCAAATGAAAGTTTGAAAACCATAAAAACAATACAGCTTCTACTTATATGACAAATAGGCAATGAAATTATCTAAGAATACAGCTTCATGCTCCTTTAGGAATCTCTCAATCTCATTGAGATGGGAACTCTTTCTTGTATGTGACATAAACTCCCCAAGTAGGAGTATAGAAGGCTCTTTGCCTTAGCAGGCTATTCTTTCTTAAAGATTAAAAAATGTTTTATTTTTATATCATTTTCATGCATGTATGCGTATGCATGTACACGTGCCATGAAACACATGTGGAGGTCAGGGGACAAACTTTGATAATTTAGTTCTCTCTTTCCCTTCCACTATGTGGGGCTCTAGGGATCAAATTCAAGTTGTCAGACTTTGTGACAAGCACCTTTGCTCATCTTGCCAGCCCTTAAAAAGTAGGTCTTTTCACAACCAGTGGCTGTACCCACAGAATAAAGGCATAGTGAGAATCTGCTGCAACATTGTGCCTGTTATGATGCATGAGGTTTGATGGGTATAGTATAATAAGTAGGTAGCAAACCAGATTATACGTTCTCTGGTTCTTTACAACCTAATTTGAATGATTATATATATATTCAAAATTAATGAAACTGAATAGATTCCATACAGCAAGTATGAGCAATAGCTGCAGAAAGCATTTCAGGCAGTGCTTGGGTGAGATGGATCAAGGAATAAAATGCTTGGCATACAAACATGAGGACCTGCGTTCAGATCCCCAGCAGCTACCCACACAAAAGAATCTGGGAATGGCAGCATGCTCCTACAATCCCAGTGCTAGGAAGGAGGAGACAGGAAACTCATTGGCCAGCCAGCCCGGCCTAGTCAGTGACCTCTAGGTCCAATGAAAGACCTTCTTCAAACTGTAAGGTGGAGCACAGTTAAGGAATACAGCAGATGTTTCTTGGGACCTCTGGATACACACATGTGCATGCTCCCACACATGAACACAGACACATACACACATACCCAAAAACTTACATGAAGCAATAAGAAAGCATAGTGGTTTGGTGGCATAGCAGCACAGCTAGGCATTAGCAGTGATGAGTAATAATGACTTGGAGCGGGAGACCTGGAATGGAGAGGCACATGAAGGAATTAGAGTAGTTTGAGCAGTTAATGTGGGGTCAGCATTGAAGAATCTCACATACAAACCCTGAGTGGTTTATAATGTGTTCCTTAGGCAGTGAGAATCCATTGAACATGAATGAAATTATGATCAGAGGTTTAAGACTGAAGACTGATGTCCAAAGAAGAAGATTGGAGTCAGGGAAACAGGTTAGAAGGGCAAATACAATGATCTAGATCACAAATAACTGAAGCGAGAAGCACAGATGTAAAACCAGGAATGGGGAAAGGATAGATCACACGTTTAACTGTAGAAGCTGAGCCAGTATCCAGCATGTCAGTGGAAAGCCTCTGCTTGAGCTGCAGAAAGGAATCTCAGTTTCAGCTACTTTGAGCCTAGAAACAGTGTTTATGAAACCATATCTGATCCTAAATTTCCATATTAATTTTAAGTTGTCCAGTTCCTAAGCAGTTTTGTGGACATTTGAATGTTGCCTCTTCCATGCTCTGACAGAGATCTGGGAGGATTGTTGTAAAACTGTGAAAGAGTGTCTTCTGGACATGGCACTTGGCCTTGGCACTCCTGAGCTCACAACAGTGATTATCTGTACAAGCTCTACACATAATCAATCAAGCACATCAAAATTCCAGTGTGGACGGGACTGGGCCTCACCAGGCCTCATTCTCAGCTGACGAGTTAGGGCTAGTTGATGGCTTCTGGGGGAGGAAGAGTCAGTTTTCTTCAGGGATGTGTCCTCTGTTAGATGGCCCATGCTGCAGCAGATATCCCAATACCCATGTTCTATAATTGAACTCTGTGGTTTATGAAAAGAAGGAAGAGGAAGAGGAAGACAAGAATGAGAAGAGAGAGGAGAATATGAAGTTAGGAGGGGGTTGTGTGGGGTTGAGAGGAATTGAAAGGGGATGATTGAGGGTAGAAATGATCTAAATATATTGTATGAGTGTACAAAATTACCAAAGAATAATTTTAAAGACATGCTTTCCATTAAGAGGCCTCCAGAATTATGTAGAAGCTAGAAATTTAGACCAGGTGTTTTTAAAAGCCAAACAGATGCTAAAAATCACAAGAAGGAATATGACATAAAAGGGTGGATTCAGGAAGAGCCCAGGGTGGCTTTCCACCTTTAGTTGAAGGCAACTGAGCCAGAATTGATTCTCTCAGGAAACAGTAGGCTAAATGGAAATGAGATGGACCAATAAAGATTGAGTGTGTCAGGGTTGTTTTCAAAAGCGTAGGAATAGAGGAAGGTGGAGAATCTGCTAGTGGCTCAGTTCAGGAAGGTACACGCCTTAGCCAGTCCCACCTGGCACTGACGGCCTGGAGGATTCCTGGGGGCCTGCTGGATCTCAGTCAGTGTTAGAAGACCTCAGTCATTCCCTCCTGGAAATATTTTCACAGGCCCACGCAGAAGTGTGTCAGATGCTGATTGATTCCAGATACTGTCAATTGACAATCAAGATAATCATCAGTGGCTTTAAAATTATTCTTAAATATTTTATTATTTTTATTTTATGTGTATGATTGTATTGCCTGCATGTGTGATTGCACTCTTGTGCAATGCCCATCGGGGTCATGAGTGGATGTCAGATTCCCTGGAACTGGAGTATGGACAATTATTAGTTGCCACGTGGCTGTTGGGAGGCGAACCTAGATCCTCTGCAAGAACAGCTAGTGCTCTTCACCAATATGCCGTCTCTCCAGCCCCAGTTTTGATTTATTTTACATTTTATTTACTTTGGTTTTTGAGTTTGGGCATTCATGTGCCATGATGGCACACAAAAGGAGGTCAGAGAAAAATCTGTGGTAGTTGGTTCTCTCTTTCCACCATGTGAGTTCTGAGGATCAAAATCAGGTTGCTAGACTTGGTGGCAAGTCCACTTACCTGATGAGACATTTTGCCAGCCTTTTATCTCCATATCACTCTCAGAACAGGGACAGGGGAGAACTGGATTCTCTGTCCACTGTGAGGGGATCGCCCAGAAATCTCTGTACAAATAGGAAGAGGGTCTCTACCAGGAACTGCAGTCTGCAGGCCTCCTACACCTTGAATTTCCCAGACTTCAATTCTTTGAAAAATAAATTTGTTTGATAAAATTATCCAGTTTCTGTATTTTTGTCTTGATAGTCTCAGCTCACAAAGTCAGCAGTTAAAGCACTCCCTCCTTGTTAAGGGAGGCCCAGATAATGCAGACACTATGGCTCCCCAATGCCATTTTCACTTGAAGAAAAGCAAAAGTAATGTAAAAATTAAACATTAAGGGTGGTGAACGCATAGGTTGAATTGAGGGTATGCTGACAACATTTAATTAAATAACAAACTCTTTAAAGACACTAATGGAAGAGTTTTAGGGGATGTTTGCTCCATTTTCATAAGCACCCAGTGTGAAGCCAGGCACTATATTGGCTTTTGGATGGATTATCCACCAATAAAAGTTGATGCGATCTTATAGAATTGGTCTCCATGTTGCTCACAACCCTCTCTGCCCATGGCTTTGCTAGTAACTGAGGCTTCTCTACAGACTCCAGAACACCACTCTCAGAGGCAAATCCTATCACCCTGATAGCACTGGTTTTATTTGATCTTGAAAAACATTTCATTATGTTTAATTTAGGGAAATGAGATTTCCTTAATTACTATCAGTAGCTGCTATTAGAGGCTCAATTACATTTGCAAATTCATTTTTAAAAGCTTTATGGTTTTTAGATAAAAAATTTTAAGATCTAACTATACCCATTAAAAGTTGCTGGCCCTCACTTTGGAGCCCAGGCTTCCAAAGGAAGATAGGTTTTACAGTATAAAATAAATAATGCTAGTAGCTGAAGATTAGCCTGAGTAGAGATTAGAAACACTCATTTGAATAAGTTAGATATTTCATTATAGGAACTGAATCATCAGGCAGGCTTATAGATTTTCTTTGAGGTTTCCTGTGTACTAAGATATACAGTGTAAAAGGTCAGGTTGTCCCCATGGAGGAAATTTACATCCTGGCTGGCAACGAAGTCAATGTCTCTTTTGATGTAGACTCTTGGTCTCCAGTGAGTTAATGTATGGCCACTGTCACACCAAAGCCATGTCTCCATAAGAGTTCATAGAGTGGGACAGGTAGTCTACATTTTATTGGACTCTGGAATTGTATCAGTAGTTTCATAAGTAACTCCAGTTTTATGGTGTCTTGAACTCCTTTTTCAAGTAATCAAATACCTATCGGCATCTAACCTGGAATTGGCTTTTGTTATTGGTCACAATGGCATCTGTAGATTATTATTTCCCTTTTATGCTAAGAAGAGATAAGCAAGTTTGTATACGGAGATCTAGACATTAGAGTCTACAACAACAAGCCCACCACGACTGTTCATCCTCCTTCTTCACAATCTGAATGTATTTTCCTACAGTACCTAGAACACTGTGCATATAGACATTGATGAAAGCTGGTGGTTGTGACCGACTCCTTAAAGCTACAATTGGACCAGTGTTTGGTCATCCACTTGGTGGCAATTTTGAGCTATGCCATAAAAGCTACCTTGGAACAAGAAAGATCTTTTGAGAAATTTTTGGCTTAGGTCAATTGAACTGCCTCACTGTAATGCAAAACCCTGTCTGTTGGAGGGTGAGATCAGCTGCTGCTAACACAAAATTTCAAGTGCTTTTGTTGCTGTTTGTCAGAGAGGAATCACACAGGTTCAAACAATCAGAAATCATCATTCTCTGGGTTCTTTCTTGCTAATAAATGGGAAGGTGAAGATATAACCTAATTTATTTAAGGCTGAGGAAGTGGAAAGTTGGGTTTCTTTTTTGTTGTTTGTTTATTGTGTTTGAAAGAGTTTGATTTTTAGACCCAGATGCTCTAACTTTAAGCACTGAATACCTACCAGTGGAGAACAAGGTTGTTTACTATAGGAATTGGTGATGAGTGACACTGGAGGAAAGACTTGTATGACACATAGCAGTCATGTATGTCCAGTCTTACATGCATGAACACTACATATCTGGGTGGAGTCCTGCTGCCAGTTGCAGGAAGAGATTGAATTATGTCTGAACATATAATAAGAATGCTAAAGTTATACATTTACTTATTTATGTATGTAGATATTCTTGTATGTTCCTGAGTGTATGAGTACACATGTATGTGGGAGTTATGTGTGTCTGTGAGTCTGTGGAGACCAGAGGACAATTTCAGCTGTCATCCCTCAGACACCATCTACTTTGCATTATGAGGCAGGAATTGGGGCTTGTCTGGAATTCATAGATAGGCTACACTGACTGGTCAGTGTGCACCAGAGAGCCGTACTCTCCACCTCTCCAGTGCTATGCTCAGCTTTTTTTCATGTGGGTTCTGGGGATTCAACTCAAACCTGATGCTCCTAAGGCAAATGCTTTACTGACTGAACAACTCTCAGCTCCTGGAAAGCAAGCATGTTAAAATTTAAAATATTATTTTAAACAAAAATTTCAAAAATAATGCTTAAATTAAATTTGTTTCCTTATTGCATCTGTACGTGTGGGAGCATGTACTGGTGTGTGTGTGTCATGGCATGTGTATGGAGGTCAGAGAACAATTTTCAAAAGTCATTTCTTTCTTTCATTCCACCATGTGGGTCTTCAGGCTTGGGGGCCAGAGAACTTATCTTCCAGCGACTGTATAATGCCCTTATCTGAACGTACAGCAACATAATATTAAAATAGTGGTACTGTGTGTGGGAAATGGGCCTGGAACAACACTCTTATGGCACGAAACCATCAGTGTTTGTCGTTTGTGCTAGCCCCTCTTCTTCATCCTCTCTAGCTGTTAGTTTTTGAATGACTTCATCACAAGGGAACATGCCCAAATGAGCAGGAGCCATATGTTTGCCCTGCTTTGAAACAGCATTGAAGGACCAAGGCATATTAATCATTAGACTCAGAAAACTTATGATTCAGTAGCTGTCTGGTTTAATAAAGTCTTGCTACAGTGGAGTGATCTAGCTTTAAGAACCATGTAAATATTGTAATAAGCACCAGAGCCAGTGTGATCTTTTCTAATTCTTACAGGGAGTAGTTTTTCATGCTGTCCACTCTTAGGAAAGCTGCAATCGGCCACAGAGTTGTTTGTCAATGCCTGGGTTTATTTTTGTAAGAAAATATTGATTACCAAGTGAAAAACATTTAGTTTTAACAGCAATCAATGACTAGCAGACAAAAGGACACCTGAAGTTTGGAAGTCTTTAAAAAATAAGCCAAACACACCATCTGGGGAATTATCTGTGAAAAGCAGAACCCAAGGGCTACACAAATTCTACAGATTCTAGGCTATAAGCAGGCTCCTCCTCGCCTCTACTGACTCAGATGAGGTGGGGAAGAAGTCTAGATGTCTGAATATACAGTAAATTGAGCCTACTTTGTGAAGCACATAGTGAATCATAGTAAATAAAAATTCTTTGTGGAGATATAGATGATTTTTTCTGCTATAATCTATAGTCTAAAACTAGAGTTCTGCCCCTGCTGAAGGGAACATATTGTAACCAAAACTCAGTTCAGAGGGAGCACTGATATCTGGACTTGTTAAACAGAAAGAGGGCTTGGGGAGGGGCATAATTTCTTTGAGAGCATACCCTTAATTATCTAAGGGTCTTTCACTATATTCTACCTCTTCAAGATCCATAGCATTTCCCCTAGCACTGCCCTGGGTATTAAGTCTTTTACGCTATATGGGGGCATTAAGCATCTGAACCAACATTCAATTCAACACCCAAAGAATAGCAACACTTAGGCAATCATTTATACATTATGACGAATATTCAAAACTATATAATGTTGAAATGGACTTGACACGAAGTAGGCTCTCTGTAAATTGTTTTTGAAATAAAGTCACTTGAGTAACCTCTACCACTAACTGATCCTGGCAGCCAGTGACTATGGAAGCTATTCTTCCCCTACCAGGAGACGTATCCATTCCTCTCTGAGAATGAGGACAGATTCCAGCTAACAGCTCAGTACCAAAGGGATACGATTCTGTGTATTACACAAACCTGGTACCTTTGTGCAGAGATGTAATCCCACAGGAATAGATAACAGATTTGTTCCTGCCATACTGACAAGCACAGATATTACATGATTTCCAGAGGTGCCAAAAGGTTTATCCTTTCTCTAAGGCACAAACTTAATTTTTTTCATTGTCAACAGTGGCTGTAAGATTTCATTAAATGTGGCTGTAGATGTATCAGGTTGTTTTGCATCTCAACAATAAGAAGACAACTACTAGGGCCAGAGAGATGGCACAGCAGTTAAGAGCACTGACTGCTCTTGCAGAAGACCTGGATTTGGTTCTCAGCAGCCACATGGTGGCTAACAACTATCTATAACTCCAGTTCCAGGGAATTGATTCCCTGTTGTGGCCTCTGCAGGTATGGCACACCTGAGAATACTTAAACATACATGTAGACAAAACATTCATAAACACAAAATAAAAAATACATTTAAAATTTTACAAATCTGTGAAAAAGAAGACAGTTACCCAACCCCAAGGCTTCCATGGGAACTCAGTATTCTGAATAGAAAGAAAATAGAACAAATCACTTTCTGGAAAATGTATACAGATTGACTCCTTGTCAACTGTAAATCTTGATTAGGGCTTCACAAATATGGCAAGGCTGTTCCTTTCCCACCCCTTTATAATTTTCTGAGATAGCATCTCATTCTATATCCAATGCTGGCCTCTCAATTCACATCAGTTCTGACTCAGACTCCCATGCACACATACTTCTGCAAATTATTTGGTTGGGATACAGAAACACATTCATTCCTTTACCATCTACATCTACTTTCATGAAACAAGGGCACAAATTAGTTGTAACAGAGACAGTAGCCTCTAGAACCTAGAGAATTCACGTATAAAATTAAAGAATAAAAATAAATGTTAAAGAAAGGAATGCTTGATAAAAACTTACTTTTTACTATTATGATTTCATGAAAAAGGAAAAATTTCCTAGGAAAGATTTTAAAGATACTAATGTAATAATGATAGAAATGTTTTATGATTGTGCCTCCACTTTGTGTCTTCAAGCATAGTTTTACTTTTGAGATCATTTGCATGCATATGCGTAATACACAATATATGTAATATATGTTAATAGCCAAATATTATATACCATATAAAGGTATATGTGCAAAAAAAGTAATTTATAAATGCACATGTAAGTTGAACTTATACATCATTCAGACCCAGATGCAAGAACCCACAAAATTCTTGATAATCCTCTTGTTCTTACAGCAGCCTGCAGAGAGTGACTTGAAGGAGTTGATTTGAGTTCTGTACCTAGCTGGGGAGACCTGGAATATGCAGGATCCCCATAGACAAATAAACATCCTTTAAGAGTTCTTTCCTCTTAATGGTCTAAAGCACTTCTCCAAGACTGCTGTGTCCTTTTGATTGTAAGCACTACAGGAAGGGAAAGGCACTAATGTGTCCACACGGAAAGATAATTCTTGCTCTGTTCAGTCAAGTCTGGCAGAATGTTCTAGAAGAAACTGCTTGTGAAAGAGAGAGAGCTGAGCATTCATTCAGGAGGGGAAACTGGGAAAAAACTAGGAATTATGAAGCAGTCCCCTCTCAATTTGTTTTCTGACTCTTGCTGAAAATACAGTAGGTCTGTAGTCATACTGTGTGCTTTTCCTGTGTGCTTTTCCTCTGTCTCAGCCACACACTGGGCAGATGGTCTATGTGTTTGGACTCCAGTCAGTATTGACATACTGTCCATTATATGTTCATTTTCTTACTACTGCTACCCCTGAGGAAACAGTCCCAGGGCATGACATTTTCCTGCATTGCTATGACTGATCAAGAGTCAAGTGGATTTTCAAAAAATCCACTCAAGGTGCTGGGGAGATGGCTTTGTTGGTAAAGTGCTTGACTTACAGGCTTGAGGATAGGAGTTCAGTCCCTAAAAATCCAAACTTAAAAAAAAAAAGCTGCCCCATGCCAGGCTCAGTGGCACACATCTTTAATCCCAGTACTTGGGAGGCAGAAGCAGGCAAATCTCTGTGAAACTGAAGTCAGCCTTGTCTACCTAGTGAGTTCCAGGAAAGCCAAGGCTATGGGGAGACCTGTCTCAAAAGTATCCCAAATCCTAATACCAGGGAGGCAGAGACAGGCAGATATGGGCAGTCGGGAGGAAGTTTCAGGCCAGCAAGTGACCCTGTTTGAAAAGATGAGGTGAAGAGTGATTGAGGAAGACCTTGGTCTTCAAATCCTATCCTGTAAAGGTATATACACATACCTGTATATACACATGCACACGTACACACAGAAAATCACACAGGTGGTCTTGTAAGATAACTCATTTCCATTTTTTGGTAGTTGAACTGTATCTAATCAACTCATATGTCAGTCTTAAATGATTTATTTATAAAAGTCTTAAATGATTTATTTATAAAAAGATATTTTTGCTGCAAATCTTACCTCTCAGAGTAGCACAAATTCTTTGCAATAAGCAATATTTCTTTTTCTCCTAACTTTGATGATTGTGTAAGGTGAAAAGCTAAAGTGCTGAACTCAATCTTATGATTGCTCTACTCTGGTCTTTTAAATCATCTAGCTGACCTTTTCGTGGTAAAATGTGCAAGTTTGTATTCCCTAACAAGCATGAGGCAAACTGCTGAAATCGTGTTTAAACATTGTCAAGTTCCTCCTGTAGTCTCCATGCTCTAAGGCTTTGTAATCACCAGGCCAGTTGTTCCCAAGACTTTATTTGAAGAGAAAGTTTTGTGTGTAGAAAAATCTTCACAAAACATTGGGAAGTGTGAAGACCATATGGAATGTTCTCCAGATGAATAAAAAGCATTTGTGGGAAATTAATATTAATTACTCGGATCCTGGAAGCCACTTTCTAGCTGACTTAGATGCTTCGGCAGTAACTTGTACAGTCAGATGTTGACATTATAATTATTCTCTTATTTTAGAAGAGTGAATAATTAGCGTAGCAAACACTCTAATTTCCCATACACATAATTACACCCATTCACTGAGGAAAGACAGGAATATAAAGATTCCTAGTCTAAATAGGTTTTTTTAAAAACCTCTCACCAATCGACAAAAACAAGGAGACTGAACAGAAAGAAGAGTAAAATGTACAATCTGAATAAATGATATTACGAATTCTTTGGAAGGAAAGTTCCCTAAGAAATGAAAATTTTTAACATAATAATAATTAATGAGTGAAAATGACTGATCAGGGAAGAGGAATGCTATGGGCTATGGTAGAAGTCAATACAAAAGAAGAAAAATTAGAGAGTAAAAGGTTTGAAGTTTATAAAACAAAGAAAACCTTATATCATCCTCAACATCAGATTAAAAGTAAAGCTTGTTAAGGACTTCCACCAAAAGAAAAAAATAGTGGGAGATCAAGAGAATTCAGCTACACTTAACTAGTATTTATTGAGTGTTTTTGTAGTGGTCAGAAGATTATGGGAGAATTCCTCACCAAATACAAGGCTTAATCTCTACCTTGACCAAACAAAAGTGTGAGGAGACAAGGCAACATAATTATATATGAAATGCCTAAGAAAGAATACAATGACATATAATTTTTAAAAAGGTAAGTTAAGTATTAAGAGTATCAAAGACTGTGGCTGGAGAGATGGCTCAGCAGTTAAAAGCACTGGCTACTCTTGCAGAGAACCTAGGTTTGGTTCCCAACACCCATGTGATGGCTAACAGCCATCTGTAACTCCAGTTTCAGGGGATCCAATCCCCTCTTTTGACTTCTGTGGGCATTGCAGGACACGGATGCACTTACATACATGCAGGCAATACACTCATACACGTAAAATAAAAGTAATAAATGAAAAATATTTAAAGAGTACCTGAGAGGACAACATAGATATAAGCCTCAGAAAATATTGACCAGGGGTAGGGAGAAGAATGTGAGAGTGGGAAGAAGGGACTGAATGGTGAGAAATGTTACTTTTCTGGACATGGCCTTTGTTCTCTTTAACTCACAGCAGCTGTGATTGTTTGTGCAAAACCTACATCAACTAAGCCCAGTAAGATTTCATTGTGAGGGAAGGTGGGGCTCTCAAAGGATGTATAAGTTGATCAGGGAGGGACAGTTTCTTCAGTGGTATAGCCTCTGATAAGTTGTCTGTGCTCCAGTAAGTAATCCCTCATCTATGCTCTTGTAGGCAGCCCTAGTCAATCAGTGGGTCATTAAAAAAGACATGAAAGTAGAAATGGGCTTGGTTGAGAAAAGGAAGGGGATCAGTGGGAAGGGGAACAAGAAGAAATGAATATGATCAAAATACAATATATGTGTATGAAAATGTCATAGTAAAACTATTAGGCATAATTAAAATTTGTTGATAAAAATGTTAAGAAGAAGAAAGTACGATACACTGTAATTAGGTAGACATGAAGTAAGAGAGACCTTAAGACTGAGAAGTCATGGTAGGTGTTATCCTCAACAGGAATTCCTAAAATTCAAGTCTTGAAGATAGAAAATAAAATACATTTGAATTCTGTGTAACAAGGCAGAGAAAAATAGAGTATCTTTGTTTGACTTGAGAAGTAAATAAGCTATACACAGAGCACTTCCATTCTTCATTGATCATATTGATCATCGTAGAGTACAGTCAGAAGAGGAACAGAGTAGTGGTGGCATGAAAAAGGCAAAAATAAGACTGAAACCACTCTAAAAGTATTCGAGAATACAGAACTGTAAGTCAGGTTTGCTGAGAAACTCACAGCCGCTTCCTTATGCATGGATCAGACTGACTACTAAGCACATATAAGGAATTGAAGAAGAGTTCAATCAAGTATGAAGGTACTTAATAATATTGAGTTATAGGAACTCCCAAGAGGATAGGATAATTAATACCTACTGGTGATTGTGATCAATTCACATGACAACAGAGAAAGGTCTGTGACCAGGGTAGAAGAATGCAGCACCAACTTATCATCAAAGAGCCCAACGGTCAAGTAAATGAAGATGTTTGCTAAGTTAAGCTGTGAAGTAGGCCTTTGCTCAAATAAACTCAAAAGAATAGTGTGTTACAGTGTGTCTGAATTAGGCAGCTGGCTATAGACTTCAGGCTTCCCACCCACCACGCTGATTAGTTAAGGACTTGCCTTAATCGATGAGCCCCATAATCATTAGATATTAAATGATTTGTGAAGAAATGGTGGTCTGGAAGTTTATTGAAGTCAGAAAATCAGTAGTCAGAAACCCTCAGAGAATGGCCCTTTCCAGGTCATGGCCCCATTGCTCATGAGTGACAGTCATAAATGACATAAGCCCGCCTTGCTTTCTCATAGTAGTTCTTGCTTCAGGAGTTCACTCCAACATGAACCAGGATGAATTCTCTTGCCCCAGTATCAATTAGCTTTGGTTACTCTCCTTAGGATCTACAAGGCCTGTGATCCCTCTAGATTCTGTTCTGTCACTGTCCAACAAAGTATCCAGTGGAGCATCATGCCACTGTCCATCATGTTATACAATGGAGCATCAAGCCACTGTCCATCATGGTATACAATGGAGCATCATGCCACTGTCCATCATGGTATACAATGGAGCATCATGCCACTGCCCATCATGGTATACAATGGAGCATCAAGCTTTTAATGTTGCCTTGCTTGCTTCCTCTGACCAAGACAAACCATATCCATGGTTTTTAACAATGTTATTCACCCAATTATCCAAAACCAGGAAGTCAGACCCCTTCGATCATTATCACAGGACACTCATCCTCTGACTGACCCTGACCCAAGAATATGAGTACACATACATACCATCTTGAAAGAATCATGCCTCATCTCTTGAAGGCCTTGAGATCATTAGTAATTTATACTTTTCTTGCTAGTATTATGGATAATTTTACAAGTGCATAGAATATGAGAATTGAAGGGAATCATCCCTTTAGACATAGATCAAGAGAGAGCAAGTGTATTTTGCAAGTATATTACTTTTCTTCCTGTAATAACATACCTGAAAAGAAACAGCCTAAGGTAGGAAAGGCTTATTTTGGCCCAGAGTTTGAAGGTACAGTTCAGCATGGCAGGCAGGGAAGTCATGGTGCAGAATCATGAGGCCGTGGTCACATTGCATCTACACTTAGGAAGCAGAGAGAGATGAATGTTGGTGCACAGCCCACTTTCTCCTTTTTATTCAGTACAGGACTCCAATACTAGGGATGGTGTTGCCCCCATTTAGGGTAGGTCTTCCAACTTCCATGAAGTCAGTCTAGAAGCCCCTTTACAGACATGCACAGAAGTTTGTCTTCTAGGAGATTCTAGTTCCTCTTAAGTTGAGAATCAAGATGATCCATCTTACAAAGACTACACAGCAAGTCCATGGGACAACCAGTATGACATAACGACTCAGAAGATTGACCTCACATCTTCTTTCCTACATGAATCAAGATGGGTATACTACTGAAAAGTGTGAATACTTTTCCACATATAATATTTCTTCCTATTTTTTCCAGTTGTTTGGTGGGATTAAAATGAAATTTTCACAATTTTATGTTATGAATTAAATATTACCATTTTTCTTCATTGAGAACTCTGATAAGTAATAAAGATTGTTGATTGTATGCAGTAAAAACACTTAATTTTCTCTTTTTAGTGGGCCATCATATATTATCATTTTTGGTACTTGGCCTTTATAATATATGTCATTCTTTGTGTATGTGTGTGCATATGTGTCTACAAGTGCATGTGCATGTGGAAGACAGGTGAATCTTGAGTGCCTTCCTCGTTTGCTCTCTATCTGTCTTAGGGGATAGGGTCTCTCACTGGCCTGGCACTATCCAAGTAGACTAGCCTGGCTGGCCAGAGAGCCCCAGGGGTCTTCCTGTCTCTACTTCCATGGTGCTGGGATTGCAAATGCATGCTACCATATCTGGCTTTTTACTTTATTTTATTTTATTTTATTTTTGAGAGACAGTCTCCCTGTAGCCTTAGCTGGCCTGGAATTTGATATGTAAAAAGGCAATAGGTAAGATCATCCTCTGACCTTCACACACATGCACAACGTTACACATCAACAAAGAGATGCATGTGCACCCCCTCTGCATGTTTGTTTATATGTGGGCACATGAGAGTGGAGGCTAGAAGTTATATTGGGTGTCTTCTTCCATCACTCTCCAGTTTGTTTACTGAGGCAGGGTCTCTCAATGAACCCTGAGCTTGTAGATTAGTCTAGTCTAACTGGCAAACTTGCTCCAGAATCCAAATTCCTAACTACAGTTTTCACATTTGTGGGGTGAACAATTTACACACTGCCATTTCCTAAGTTGAGAATTTTTTGTTGTTGTTTAAGAAAGCTAGTCATATGATATTACTCACCTGTGGCTTTTCTTGTAGGGCTCCAGCTTGGCATTGAGAACATTCTGATATCCATCCAATTGCTCATCTGTCCTCTTTACCCTTGAAATTTCTGCCCACTCTAACTCTACTTCCTGCCTTCCTCTCTGTTATCTGATTCACCCTTTTCTTTCTCTTCTCACATTTTTCGACCACGTTCTGCATCTCTTTTTACTTAGAATGAAAGCTTTGTCTGTCTCAGACGATGTTATCAGCACTGCAGATACATCCTGTGTTGTTTTTATCTGAGCATCACAAAATCTGATGCTGATTCTTCTGTTACAGCCAACTGTACGGGTTTTTTTTTTTAAAAAAAAATCAATGCCTGAGTTCTTTATCTGTTTCTCGGCTTCTAGGATGGCTGAATCTTTCATAACTAATGGGGATATTGAATTCAGAGGACTTTCTGGGGGAAAATACATTGCAATTTTTGTGAAAAGCAGAAATGGGACTGCAATTAGATGTCATAAGTATAGCTTAATTTAGATCCATTTGACATTGGTTTGATAGAAATTGGTAGAGTGTTTTTAAATTAAAAACTAGCTTTTCTGTGAAAACAGTTTCAATTTTACACTAATGTGTCTAACTTGAAGACTTCTTTGTGTGTGCACGTGCACATGCATGCGCATGGGTGGGTGCACATGTTTGTGGTGGCTAGAGGATAACTTCAATTGTAATTCCTCAAGTGCTTTCTGTTTTTTACAAAGCCCCTCACTGGCCTAGAACTTGCTGACTGGCTGTGTACTGGCCACTGAGCCCCAGCCACCCTCCTCTCCCTGCCTCCTATCAACTGACTTCTTTTTACGTGGTTCCTGAGGAACTAAACTCAAGTTTGAAGTGCAAGCCCTTTACCCTCTCATCCATCTCCCCAGCCTGTTTAGCTTGTTTAAGGACTTCTAAGGAATAAAGTCAATAATCAATTTTATATCCCCAGGTAGTGAGAGAATTAAATGGGTTATTTTGGGCCTCTGGAATTCTTAGGATGCTTCAGGCTACATTGGAAGTTGATTGGTGAATACATGGAGATAACTTTCATGTCTTCAACACCAAGAAGCAAGTCTACACAGATGTAGAAATTCTGAGTTTCTAATTGGGCTTTAAGGCTGTGCTCTGCAATTGCTTCATTAAATCCCCCTGAAGCTCCTGAGCAAGCCCGTTGGAGAAAAATCAGATTATGTGAAGGACAAATCAGTATGTACCCAAGACCCAGCCAGCTCATGGATACAGTATTCTTTTAGCAATACTATTGTTTTTTTTTGTTTTAATTTTAGTAAAAACTTTGTGTTTAGAAAATAGGTGTGTATGTATGTATGTATGTAAGTGTGTGTGTGTGTTTGTGTGTGTGTTATTGTCAAACTTTGGTGGATTTGTTGGAATACTATTTGAAAGGGATATGTTTGAGTGAACAGCTTCCACTTTCATAGATTTAATTAGAGCTTTCTCTGTGATGTGCATGTATTCCTACATTTGAAAATGCATCAACAAAATGAATCAAAAGAATTCTTTATATGGAAAAGAAAGATTCTCCTTTTAGAGTATATAAGGCACGTCAGTATGACAATACATGAATCACACGATGTTTTGTTTTGTGTTTAGCGATAGTATCATGTAGCCCAGGCTGGTCTCAAACTCTTTATATAGTCAAAGATGAGCTTAAATTTCTGATCCTCTTTCCTTCATGTCTCAAGTGTTAGGATTGTTGGAGTGTGCCGCGGCATCCAGTGTGTTGTCCTAGGGATGGAACCCAGAGCTTCCTCCATGCTAGGCAAGCTGGATTCAGAGCCCCTGTTGTTTACTTCTGAAGTGAAGAAGTTCACTGTTTTCTCTGAAAAACTTGATCTCCTTCATAGCACATATTTTTCTAACTGCTTCACACATGCATTTCCATTCCAGCCTACTCTTTCTGGAATCAAAGCACATTCTTCCAGAGTCTGTACTAGGCCAAATTGTCCATTCTCCTTTTATACAATAAGTCAATGCACAAAGGCATGCTGGTTGCATGTAGTCATTGAAAGGGGCTTACTTACTTTTTTATTATGGACAAAATACACAATATAAAATTCACCATTTAAATGGATTCTTTGCAGAGAACCAACACATGCTTCTTCCGCAAATACTCTTTCCCTCCTTTCTTTCCTTCCTTCCTTGTTTGCTTGCTTCCTTCCTTTCTTCTTTTTATTTTATATGTATGAGTGTAATGCCTGCATGTATGTTAGTGAACCCGTGTCATGCAATGTTTGTGGAGGACAAAAGAGGGTGTTGGATCCTCTGGAACAGGAGTAACTAATTGCTGCTAGTTGCCATGTGAGTGATGGGATTCAAACCCAGGTCTTTTACAAGAGTAGCCAGTGCTCTTGTCCATGAGCCCCTTTCACTGTTTTCTAAAGCTCAAGATGTCATTTTCCAAAATGACAGGATAAAGACTTCATTCTGATTTGTTCTTCTGTCAGTAAAAGTAACTGATCATTGGGGTTCAAAAGGTACTGTTAGGACTTTGCAAAAAGCCAGCTCCAAATTCAGTAAGAAAATATATTTATGGTACTACCATGCATTAGGTAATATGCTAAAAACACAAATCACATTTGCACAAAAGAGAGAGTCCTAATCTCAAACAAGTGTTTATCCAGTTGGAGAGTAGTAAAAAATAAAAATGGAAAAATCACCTCAAGAGCAGTGAACATATTAGTGTTATGGGAACTCAGGGCTGGAATGAAATACCAAGTGACTGGGGAAAGTCCAGAAGGAGATGGCTAAAAACAGAGCCTGGCTTTTGACTTTCCATTGGGGAATATCAGGTCGTGTGTGTGTGTGTGTGTGTGTGTGTGATAGGTCTGTTCATGCATACATGTGCAGAGGTGAGAGAATGTCTGTTTTACTACTCCATCACTCCACCTTGTTCCCTTGAGATGAGGTCTCTCACTGAACAAGGTGGTGACCAATTAATCCCAGTGATCCTCCTGTCTCCACACCTCTCAGAACATTGAAGTAACTGGCTTATGTGACATACCTGGCTTATTATATGGGTGCTGGAGATTCAAACTCAGATCTCCAAGTTTCAGTTGCAATGGCTCTTACCCACTGAGCCTGGTTCCCAGCCCTCAGAAGAACTTTTACACACGAACAAGAATGTGGTTAAGGGCCCAGAGGTAGGGAGAATGGACAATTATTTACAGAGTATTATGATCTACCTCTAGATTACATTCTAATGTTTTCTTCATGGTCCTCAGGCTAAATTTTCCTTTATAATTTAGAGCTGGGGAAAATTAATCATTGTTCTATTTGTATGTCCCTTGCAAATGCTCAGTGTATAATGCTGAATATCTGAATATCTATGACACAGAGTTATAGCCTTTGATGAATCTCAACATGGAGATCCTTGCTTCTTTTCTTCCCTCCTTAGGAGCTCATTAACTACATGGTAAACCATTGTATACTTGGCACTTACTAAAGAATTGTATAATATAGAATTGTATGTAGATTCTTCAATTAAATAGCATTAACCACAGCAAACTGATGTGTTTTTATAAATGTAATAATAAGAACAAAACACAGGGAGCTGGAGAGATGGCTCAGCAGCTAAGAGTGTGCGCTCTTCTTGCATAGAACACAAGTTCAGTTTCCAGCATCCAGATGCTTCCTCGCAACTGCCTATAACTCCAGCTCCAGGAGATCCAATGCACTCTTGTGGTCTCCGAGGGCACTGCACTCATATGCACAGTGTGCACACATGCAAATCCATATCCACACACATGTAAAAATAAAATGGAACTTATAAAAGAAGAAAACACAAAGAACAAAGATGACATTAGTGTGTGTTGGGATTATCAGGAGGAACTGAGCTGTGTGCAGTACCATCTGTTTGAGGCCTGTCAGTCATTCCTACCCATTCATGAGATCACCTTTGTGAATTATAAAAGTAATTAGTGGTTTGGCCTGTTTTTACCTCTGAAAATCTGAGTGGACAAAACTAAAACCAATTCCTGAGCATTTTTCTCATTAGCTTTATGTTCTAACTTGGGAATACTTTAATTTTTTTTCAATATTGACTCCTTTTTTGACTGAGACATTTATATATGACCCTAGGTCTGTTTGTATATAAAAATCAAACATTTACTGATCATAGATTATAAAGCAAATTTATTTTTAAACAATTCTTCAGTAATATAGTAAATTATAATAATATATAGCAATATAATTTTACTATTTACAAAAATGAAAGTAAATTTGCATAGCAATAAGATAGATGCAATAAGATGTCCTCCTTATTTTAAGAAAAACTCTTGGCTATATATTTAATAATTTGGGACATGGAGTATCCTCAGTGTTTGTCAGGGTTAGTAGATACTTTGATTTTATGATCATTACTGCTGAGAACATTACTTCACATAAGTACTTAGCAGAAAACAATAGAATTATAATTAGGGATATTTCAGAAACTTAGAAATTCTGTCCTAATTTCAAACCAAAATGCACTGAACTGCTGTTGTAGGAAACAACTCAGCAACTCAAATAGAAAATTTTTAAATCAAGGATTTAAACAAGTAAACACCTAAATATATGACTTTGATACTTACTTACATGCTGAGGACTGATGGTGGGAAAATACGATTCCTTGTTCTTTGTAACTAAAGCATTGTGCTGCTGTAAGACCAGAAATCTTGGTGTTAGAGCAAAAACCATCATGATTTCTCACATACAATAGTTCAGGGTCTGAGTTGAGGTGTTTGAGGCTTTGTTCACTAGCATTGCATGGTGTGACCACTTGTACAGTACAAAGTGTGTGTTGTGTGTTCAGAACCAAGGCTGCAGTTAAGTTGTATGATGCAACATGGGAATACAGAGCCAAAAATATCTTGGATTCCTTAGTTGTTTGATTTTGAATTATTTTATGGTTATTGTACCTTTAGAAACTTTTTATTATTTCTAAACTTTTGGAATCCCCACATTCAGTTTTGTAACCCCATTTGTGTTCAGGACCCATGGTTTAAGAAGCTGTGGTCTAATTAACTTGAAATTCTTGGTCCTTCTATGAAAACAGTTTTACTTCCTTTAAAGCATATTCCAGAGACTGAAAAGTGAAGTAACTTTGAATTGGTAATGATGCTTTAATATCTGAATTACCAAGGCTATGGTGGGAGTTTGGGGTCATAGTTCCTTGTTTACCACTTGGTTTAGTGGAAATTATGAAGTATCAGAGTCAAGCCATCCAGGACTCAAAATCTTTTGGGCTAGTACATGTGAAGCCAGATGTTGATTATGCAGTGTCTTCCTCAATCACGTCTCCACCTTAGTTTTTGAGACATTCTCTCAGTAAAAGTGGAGTTTGCTCCTCATCTTAAATTTTCTCTGTAACTTGACATATAGCTGTGGATAGGAAACTCAGGTTAGCTCTTAGGAACTAGCACCTGTTACTAGTTATGCTTTTGCCTTAAATACCTTCTTAGAGTCATTGCTTTGTGCTTTTCACAGCATGAGAAGCTGATACATGAGTTGGAAGAGGAGCGGCACTTGCGTCTTCAGAGTGAGAAGAGGTTGCAGGAGGTGACCCTCGAGTCAGAGTGCAACAGGATCCAGATGCGGAGCCTGCAGCAGCGATTCTGCAGGTACCTTTTTTTTAGTGAGCACAGTGCTTCTGAGGGTTGTCCCTCTCTGCACCCATCGCACCTTAGATTGTCCTTCTAGTATGCAAGGTTTTATTTTGTTTGGATACGTTCATAACCATTCTGATCTGTTCTGGCCAAACTATCCTATTTACAGATGGAACAACTTGGGGGAATTTTCTGTTTGTACTTTATAGTTGAGAGTTGTTAAAACTTGTTATCTTTCCTTCTCTGGTAGCTTCCCAAAGTGTCTTTCTATGAGATAATGATGAGCCTGTGGTCTGTGGGCAGGTCCTATTTATGGTCAACTACGGCCGTGGGATGTGTTGGTCATCAAAATACTGTTACAGCATAGTAAATATGAGTAATCATTTGCCAAATTCTTACTCTTATGAGTAGTTCAAATAAAGAACGATGGGTTCCTTTCTTAACATTTTATTTCAATTTTAATTTTTAACGTTTGGAGAATTTCCTATAGGAGTACTGTCTTAAATCATTTCCACCCTTCCCCCTCCACACTTTAACTCTGCTCCTAGGTTCATATGTTTAGAGGTGACCACTTGGAATTTGGTAACCTATCTAGGAGTTTGTACCTCTAGAAATACCATTCTCCTCTTCTCAGCAGTCACTGGCTGTCTGTAGCTCTTCATCTTGAGGTGGGACCTTGTGAAATGTCCACCGTCAACAATGGCGTGTCAGCTGGTGTCATTATGCAGGTTGAGTTTAGGAAGCCATATTGTTGAGATTTCTTTGCTACAGTTCCTCCTTCATGTTTAGAAGACACTATCTAGTAGCAAGTGTCCTGGGGTCTTATGGCTCTTGCACTCTTTCCACCCTGTCTTCCATGATGTTTTAGGGGCTGAACTGTACATGTAGTATTTAGGGCTGGGAATGACATGGTCACTTATTCTCCACCTTTTAACAAGTTGTGTATTTCTGTAATAGTCTCCATCTGTTGAAATAGCAGCTTCTTTAAGAGGGCATGAAAGATACACTTTTCTGTAAGTGTAGGAATAAGCATTTAGAATACCTTAGAAATTATATTGATTAAGGAAAGTGACAGTACGTAACATGTTCTCCTTTTGGTTTTATGACCTCTCTAGCCACTCGTAGTTGCTGCTACCTTTAAAGAGATACAACTAAAATTTGAAAGGAGGATTTTGAAAAAGCAGTTCTTCTATCAAATTCTACACGGCCAGGGCCTTTGACTTGCAGTTACAGTTCACATCAGGCACAGTGATTGTTCAGTTCATTAATGTTAAAATTAATAAAGTGACAGTGGAGAAAATGCAAACATGTGCATTAGAGACCTGCATCCCATTACAGGTCTACGGTAAGGTCAGTTTGCTTCATTTGTAGGTTTATCACTTATTTTATAAAATTATTCATTTTGTTTTTATACCTTGAGATTATCCTAGGCTTTGCCATGCTTGAGAAGTTTCCCTAAAATGGTTGTGAGCACAATGTGGAATCTTGTATTCCCTTCATCACTGAGATTTATGTGACTATGTTGTTAGTGCTGAATGATAACAGAACTTCATTATGAAGTTTGTGCAGTTGCAGCTTAATCTTTTATTTACTTTTGTGTGTGGATATGAGTATGCAAGTGCCACAGTGCTGGTGTGGATTGCAGTGCACCCTTCGGTTTCAGTGCCACTTTCGTGGGTCAGAGGACACCCTTGGGTATTTGTTGGTCCTTGCTTCTGGCATGGTTTCAGACGGAGTCTGTCCTTGCTTTTCTTCTGCTGGATACACCAGGCTGGCTAGCCTGCAAGCTCCCCAAATCTCCCTGCTTCTTTCATCTTTTCCCAGAAGCACAGGGAATCCAGACACATGTGCTCAGCATCTGGCTTTATGTGGGTTCTGTGGACTTGAACTCTGGGTTCTGACACTTGTGTTACAGTTCTTTTACCTACTAAGTCATCTCCCCAGCTCCACCTTAATTTTTTAGTTGTGATGTGGAGAGAGACCTAAATAGAGCATTGAGATCATTTCCCTTTGTTTGTCTAACACCATGACTGCTCATGAACTTTGTGTGGGTGCTTCTTCAAAGAACATAACAGGAAGGATAAATGAGTCATTTGTGTTCACTATTATAGTTTAATATCCTGTCCAACTTCTCAAACCCATGAAAGCACTCAGCTGCTATAGAAAAACACCGGTCAATATTTCAAAATATCTATGCCCAACCCCTCACAAGCTATACTGCAAACTGTTTACCCCATTGATATGAACTCTCACTTTATGTATGCCAAGTAGTAATAACAGAGGCCCCTCCAAACTAACTTTATAAGAAACCTTGTTGTGAATACTTGTCATGTTAATGCTATAGGAAAGCAGGAGGCAGGGCTCACTCTTCATACTATCCAATTGAGATGTCTCTATATTCAAGCTATTGATTTCCATGATGGGAGACACAAGACACAGTAAATTATTTTCATAGGATACTAGGTGATGCTAGGTCACTGGTTGTAAATCAGATGACAATCGTGCACAGATTTGAGTTATACCAGAGTTCAATCTCTATTCTTGACTGAAATAAAAGATAATTATATGTACAATAAATAGCGGTTGGTTTTCCATATTGCTTTTGTGAGAATATTTTCCCAGTATAATCAGTTTTCTTATGTAGGGTGTCAATGAAGTGGACAAGTTCAACTGCAGTTATAGCCAGAAATCAGCTGGGGTGGGGGAGCATGTATAATAATAGATAATTACTTAATAATTTAAGAATATCAATGAACTATTTTTGATGGCCTTCTACAGTTCAAACGTTAGTTTTGGTTAGTTTTGAAGGAGTTGCCAGCAGTGGTTATTTGCACAGTCCTGTTATTTAAGTCTTTGTAAATTTCTCAGTATTGAAGAATATGCATATAGTCCATCATCTTTGGATGCAGTTGGCACCTGGATGGTCATATAAATAATTTATTTAGTAATCCAAACTATTACATTGAATTTAAAACTTTTAAAAATTTATTTTGCATTTAAGTATATAATTATGTGTATGTTTGTGTGTCTCTGTATGTGAGCATGTGGGTAAAGTGCCTACAGAGGCAAGAGAGTGTCTGAGCCCCAGAGCTGGAGCTACAAATAGTTGTGAAATTCCTGGCGTGGGTGCTGGGAATCGAACTGTGCTCTTTTGCAGGACTAGTGAGTGTTCTTAAGCATGGAGACATCTTTCCATCCCTGAATTTAAGAATTTTACATTCAAATGTTATCTTATTTCCTCATGGATTGACTAGTTCACTTGTATGCAATAATACCTGGGGCAAGGTATTATTTGTCTAATCGTCTAAGGCTGCTCCTTCTAGCTCTGGTAGTGAGCTCATAGCAGAATGAAGACACAGACCCCTTCATAGATGTCACCAAAAGATGCATCACATAAAGATTCATGGTATGCAAGCAGAGTAAATGAAACTGCTTTTGATACTTGACATATCAGAATAGTTAAGCAGTTTCTGAATTTCTTAACATATTCCTAATATAGAAATACTGGTCCATGTCTGAGGGATATGATGTAACAAGAACCATTCTAGTAGTTGAGTTTCAAAAGAAGTTAACTGTTGTACTGCAAGTTCATGAGAGAATCTACATGGACACATCTTTTTCTTTTCCATCTGTATGGGAGTGCACTTGTGTGCAGTACCCATGCATGTATATGCATGTACATGTAAGGGAAAGTTGATATTGGGTGTTTTATTCAAATCTTTTCTATTTACTGAGGAGGGTCTCTCATGGATCCCAGAGCATACACCAAATTGGCTGGTCTGGCTAGCCAGCTTGCCCTAGGATCCTCTGTCTTCTGCTGTGCTATGTGGGACAGGAAACCCTCCCAATAGTTATGTCAGTTCTGTGGATCAAATTTAAGCAGAACACAGGAACCTCAGGCCAGCTTCATGAATGAACTGAGATGGTAGAGAGGGAAGTGAATCAAGAAGTTAGAAGCTTGGGTAGGTAAGGCTATGTGGGGATGAGTTCATATGTCAGGGTGAATGAGTCAGAAGAGGCACTCCAGGGCTTGGTTTGATGAGCTGTCAGCCTAGCTAATTGCTAGCCCTTATGACCTTTGAACTTCAAATGTACCAGGTAAACCTGAATATTTGTGCTCATCTGTACTAATGAATAGTGGGGTCAATTGGTAATAAAAATCCATGAAAATATGTGAACGGGTGTTTCTCTTTTGGTCCCCACCAAATCTTGAGCTACAAACCTCCCCTCCTCACATGAGCACTTTGGGCAATTACAAAAACGGTTATATAGCCAAAGGTTTCGTGTCAGCTTTAAACTAAACATCAGAAATTGTGGGGCTGGAGAAAAGGCTTAGTAGTTAAGAGCACTCACTGTGCCTGCAGGAGACCACGGTTCTGTTCCCATCATGAATATTGGACCATTTACAACCACCTGTAACTTCAGCTTCAGGGGATCGGGTGCAATACCCACAGGTCTTGCCTCTGTGGGTATCTTCACATTTGTGCCTGTACACTAACACACAGGTACATACACGTATACATAGTCTTTTCAAAAGTTAATCACTTGCATTGTTGATGATTCAGACAGGCACAGCACACTTGCTCACTTTTGCATCATTTATTATATAATATTTAATTTATTAAGTATAAAGTAGAGGGACAAAAAGTGTTTTTAAATTAAGCCTTCTCCACAGGTGAGGGAGCCCTTGATAAGGGAGTTCTTAGAGGCATGTGATGATGCCATGCCTCATTATTGATGATATAATTCAAAGACGATTTTCAAATGTGGTGGTGTTTTAACCCATTGCCTGGTGGTATACATGGTTGAGCATGTTTAAGTAGTAATTAATTAATCCTGTAACCATCTGAAATTCCTCTTTACCCTTTTAGTTGCTCGTTCAGTGTGTGCCTATCTAGCCAGCCATGCTTGGTGGTGTAGACTGAGCTTAGGGCACTGATTTCCCTCCTTGGCAAAGATGATGAGGGGTTAACACCCAGCCTCATTATCTCACCTCAGATTAATGAAATGTCTGTGCCTTCACTAGATTCACATGGAGAAGCACTTTCAGGACCATTATCTCCAATCTGGGTCGGATGGATTAAGTTAAAATAAGTGATTTTTAAAGACTATATTTGTGAAGAAGCAGCTCCACAGAGCCCTAATTTTAATTAAATCATGTACGATTTGCATATGTATGGACTTGGTTCCTTAAGAAACAATCTAATGAACAATTGTTCCTGAAATCTGTTTCTTTTAAAATCTGCATGTGTTTGTATAGTGTGTTTGTATATGTGTATGTGTATAAATGTGTGAGTTCAGGTACATGTATGCCACAGTGCATGTGTTATGTAAAGCCCAGAGGACAGGCTCAGGTATCTGTCACCACCTTACTTTGTTTGAGTTAGAGTTGTTTGTTGTTTACTGCTCTTTACTTCTGGCTAGCTGACCCATGAACTTCTAGAGACTCTCTGTCTCCCATCTCATTGTACGTGTGCTAAGATTATAGGTACATCCTGCTGCACTTGCCTTTACCTGGGTTCTGGAGATCCAAACTTATATCCTCACTCGTGAGAAGCAGCACTTTTCCCATTGAGCTGTCTCTCCAGTCTGATTGCTGACTGTCTTATAAGCAGTAATCACTTTTATTGTGTACATAATAAGAACAAAGAAAAATGCAGAATTGAGGTAAAAAGATCTTACATGTATGAATAAAACACATTTGTGGCGGAGCTATAGATGAAAAAAAAAAAAAGAACTGACTCAGGATATTCAGGCTTGATATCTGTTAATGGGTTAGCATGCCGAGATGTGAATTGTCAGATGAAATCAGTAATTGCAGAGAGATAATAGTAATGTCTATTTTTATTGCATAACAGTTCTGTGCTACAATATGTTTGTCGCTTTAAATTAAAATTGGTCTGGCAGACTCACCACCTGGCAGACATATTTCATGAACTATTTCCTGTCAGTAAACAGTATCACACCCGAAGTATCAAGAACCTATGTTTCTTGGTTCCATATCCGTAGCCTTGGAATGTTTCCGTGTATATATAGCCAGCACTGTGCATCTAAGCAAGGGGACCAGTTATCCTCTGTCACTCCTCATTAGCTGCACTTGGTGCTGGCCACCCAGACAGAGTTCAGGCTTTCATTCCCTACACTGTCTGTTTCTCTGCGCCTGTTCTGACCTTTCCTGGAGACGTTGTCTGCTGGCTTGAAGCTATTCCTTTGCTTACGATATTGGAGATTCTCCTATCACAGTTGACTGCTAAGCTTAACTGCAATTGGCTGTATGCTGAACTTCAAGGGGCTGTAAATGGAGTTGGTTTTGCCACTTACCTCGTTCAAGGTTATTGTTCCCATTATCAGCTCTCAAAAATTTATGGAGTCCTCAGGTTTGCTTTTTGCTGCCCATTTGGAGGCTGTGGGGCCTGACATAGAAGGAGACGTGGAAGAGGGTCCTGTGCCCTTAAACGTTCTACCCTTGTGCTCATTTCTGCCTCTGTAGCAGCCAGGCATGTTCTTTTAAAAGAACATCTTTGGAACTAGAGAAATGGCTTAGTGGTTAAGAGTGCTTCCTGCTCTCCCAGAAGACTTGAGTTTGGTTCCTAGCATCCACATCCGACTACTTACAACTCCAGGTCCATGGTGACCTGACGCCCTCTTCTGGCCTCTGTGAGCATTTGCATGAGCATGTTCATACATATGTGCATGCACATATACATATATAGAAATAAACATTGTTTGAAGGATAGATTTCCTTCAGATTAATTACAACAGGTGGAAGAAAAGATTTTCAATGGTGCCTTAAAAAATTACCTGGCTTACATAGAATGGGTCATATTTTCATGTCAAGAATTTATATCTTAGTGATCTAGCGTGTAAGCTCTCATTCCAGCAAGGAAAAGGCAGAAGAACGCAGCTGTATGGAAAACTGGAAAGAAAAGCCATTTTCAACAGCCTGGCTGACCAATAACTCAACAAATCTGGAACATTCCTCTAGTCCTTTGTACTTTTTACTTCTGCCTAAGAAGTGTTAACATTGTAACATGTTCTTAAGTTCTTAAAAATACTATGATACATTGGGCTGAGGAGATGCTCAGTAGGTAAAGTGCTTACAGTGTAAGCAAGAGGACCTGAGTGCAGTGGCCAGACCTCATATAAAAAGCTAGAAGCTGTGGCACCAGCTGATAATATCAGTGCTGGGGCTGTGCAGACAGGAGGGACCTGGAGCTCCCTGGCCAGTCAGCCTAGCCAGTTAGCAGTGGATGCCTCTTGAGAAATGATACCCAAGGTTGGCCTCTTGTCTACACTCACACATATGGGAAGGGGAGAGAGAGAGAGAGAGAGGTTGATTGTTGAATAGACACCATGGGAGTCCCACTGTCTGCAGGGACTCCTGTAATAATCACGACATCACTCACAGTATGATTCCCTTTGCAAAGGCACTGTTCTGTCCAGTAAGCTTATTCTGGACCCAGTTTTCTGTTGTAGTCTCAGTTATAACTTGCTTAACTCTCGTTAAGTCATTCAACCTCTCTAGGTCTCCATTTACTCATCTGTAAAATGAGGAAAGTGGCTTACATTATACTTTTATAATGCTTTTTATGCTCTTTAGAAGACAGTTTGTTAGAAATGAAATACATTTATTTATTGGGTGAAATACTAATTACACAGTTGTAACCAGGCCTTTGAAGTTTCTAGTCATGGTTTTTCATGTTGAGGTGCTTGGGTAGACCATCTTAGGGCCCAGGCTTAGTCACAGTATATCTCTGTGCAACTGGGCTGGGACCATGTCTGATTTGGAACTTGTTTGGGGAACTCTATAAATTGCAAAACTATCGTGCCAGATGAAAATTTTCTTTTGAGGCCAAATGAAATTACATGCCAAGGAATCAGACGAACAAAAGAAAGTTGAGATACTTGACAATGACTTTACTCTGATGTCTGCTTCAGGATTTAATTGTGCCTGTTTGAGAAAAACCTTAGAAGAGAAGACTTTACAGTGACAGTTTTTTCATGTATAATGTCTATGAAAAATATCAGTAAAAGTACCAGTAATGGGGTTCGGGTATGGCTCAGTTGATAACGTGGTTAACTTATAAGCATGAAAAACTGAGTTTGAACCTCAGAACCCATGTGAAAAAAGCCAGGTGTGGTGATACATGCTTGTAACCGTAGTGCAGAGAATGTGCAGACAGGTGGATCCCTAGGGTTTCCGGGTCAGCCAGTCTAGCCAAATTGATGGGTTCCAGATAGAAAGAGTGACCTTGTCTCAGAGAAACAAGGTGGACAGTGTCCACACACACACACACATACACACACACATTAACTGTGATATGTCTTGTTTCCACATGTTTTAACTTTTACTCTTTCTACTTCTAAAGGCTTTAGTTTGGGAAAAAGCTTTAGGGTGGGTTCCTTTGTTTAGTGCACAGTTCAGTGAGTTTTAACAACATTTGCCCTCTTGCCATCATTACCGTAATCAAACTGTGGAATCTGTCCACGTTCTTGATTAGTTTCCTCTGTGTACCCCAAGCCCAGGGCAATCACAGATCTGATTTTGCTCTCAGTAGATTTGTGTTTTCCAAAACAGTTTGTAAATAAAGTTATAAATTATTTCATAACATCATGTTGTGTTTCCCAGTGGTCTGTTTCTCCTCAATGCTGGGAAGCATTCGCATGCAGTGATTCTGTTTGCATATCTATTCACTTGTGGGTGGACCATTGAATCTCCTCCAGTTCTGAAGGAATATAAGTTAATAAATATCCAACATAGACACTCATATTCAGGTTTTATAGGTGTTTCCATGTCTTTTGTATAAGTAGAATTACAGAGCCACATAGTCCTTTCTTCACTTCACATGAAAGTGCCAAACCATTCTCCAAAGCAGCTGCCCATCATTTTACATGACCCCTAGGAATGTGTAGTTTTAGTCATCCATAGCAAGACACACTTGTTACAGTATAAAGTATACAAACAGTGCTCTTATAACTAATATTGGGCCAAGAAAGAAAACTCAGGGTTAAGGATGAAGTGTATTTGGTAGAGTGCTTACTAGGATGCAAAAGGCCCAAGGTTCAATTCCTTGCACAGAAAGAGAGAAGAGAGAGAGGAGAGAGAGGGAGAGAGGGGGGGAATGAGAGAAGTGTTGTATTGGATACCCAAATGCTTCTTTCCAATCTGAGCTTTCTCTCGAGTAACTAGTATTCTAACTTTACAGCAATAACCTCAGTTTTTACAGTAGTTTATTGTTGTATCAAAGGATGCTTCCATCTAATCTTGGCCAGTCCTTAGAAACAAACCTCTAAGTTATCCTCCATCCCTTTCTTTTCCTTCATACTTATCTGGGGTTTTAAAAAACATTTGTTTTATTTTTAGTTATGTGTTTCTGTGGGGGTATGTGCACATGCGTGCAAGTACCTGCAGAGGCCGCAAAAGATGGAGATGGAGCTTTGGGTGGTTGAAAGCCATTTGCTGTGGGTGCTAGGGTCTGAACTTGTGTCTTCCTCAAGAGCAGCTAGCAGTCTTTACCATTGAGCCATTTCTTCAGTCCCCAGACTTGCTTGTTGAAGAACACAGAGCCTCTGACTTTAAGCTTTCTTCAGTCTACATTCAGTTGATTGTTCCTGGATCTGCAAGCATCTTCTCTATTCTCATATTCCCTGCACACTGGAAGCTAGTTTTTGTACATTGCTACTAACAGTGGTCCAGGCAAAGATTCAAATGTCGGTGCCTATACCAGTAACAGAGCTCATTCCTTATTCTCGAAGACACTTCTCGTACTGCCACCAATACCTTTGTCATGGTAGGCAGTAAATATTTGTTGATTAAGGAATGGATTAATAAATAAGTGAGTACACATGGGGAAGAATGAATATTTTCACTGCAGTAGAAAGATGTCAAGATTGTACTCTAAAGGACTTAAGCATATGGAAGAAATTTATGGCTAGTGTGTTTAGAACAGAAATTGGCTTCCAAGAGAGGTTGTAGAAAGGCCATTTCTGGGGAATCTTTAAAACTTTGATAATAGTCATCACTCTTTGAGTTATAAACCATGATGGCCTGGGAGGATGAAGACCTAGCTTCCTGTTCTCAGCTTCGATGATGGAGTGCTCACCTATAAAAGATGAGCTGTATGTTTTAGAATACTCTTTGGTTTCTGCAGGGCACTAAATGGAATTTGGTCACTGAAAGTTTACTTCCCATAGGGTGAAGTTTACTTTCAGAGGGTGTTTTATGACCACCACAGAGCATTTCTCCCGTCCTCTCTCTCTGGTTACCTATACACAGACAGTGTTCCAAGGGGTGTTGCCTGACATGCTGATTGCCTCTTTGCTTCATAGTCATTGTATTTGATGAGTGGTACTCACAGAGTGCTTATGGTAAGCACTTGCAATTGTTCTTTGAGATCTTTTTGTTTTACTTGTGAGAAAAAAGTGAGTAACTATGTATCTGTTGATATAGATTGCACATTGTGTACAAATGCCTACTGCTAGCCCAGAGACTTAGGCTTTTAGGAATGATTGGGGAGAATAAAGCAGGGAATTTTCTGTGCTGAAGCTTATGAGGTTGTAAGGGAAGCAGGTCATTGTAGTTTTCATTCAATTGTGTTTGAGAATTCTTTTCTTCTTTCCCTGGGCGTGTTACTTAACAGTGGTAGCATGTGGTAGGATGCATTTACTTTACATGGAAATGTGACTCTCTTTTCCTGTATTTAATCCCTGTAACCAGTGAAAGCTGCTATGTTTGATGGTATGCACTTTGTTAATATAGAGATCGACACTCCCTCCCCTCCCTTTCTCCCCTCCCTCCCCTCCCCTCCCCTTCCCTCTCCCTCCTTCCCCTCTCTTCCCCTTCCCTTCCTTCCCTCTCCCTCTGTGCTTCTTTCCCTTCCTTACTCTTGTTTTATTTTTGAGAAAGGGTAGTACAGGTTGACTTTGAACTCACAATCTTCCTGACGATGATGGACTCAATGTTTTGGAACATCTCCACTGCTGCCAAATTGCAACTGTATTTATTCCATGAACTAGGTAGCCACTGAAGTTAGCTAAAATGGTCCATGGACCATGGAGCCATCAAAATTAGCTAAAATGACCCAGTCTCCATTTTCCTTGACTCAACAAGTAAATAACCAGTTCTTCAGATTTGCCTTCTGCCTCTTAGATGCCTCTGACTCTATTGGACTTTCCTTAATTGATTTCTATATATAACCCTGGTCTTCCTTATTTTATTTTATTTAATTTTTCTGGGTAGCATTTTGAACCTGAGCATGCTGTGTCTCTTCCTTATGAAATTAATCTAAGCTGCTTATGACTTTGGTCTGGTATATAGTAGACACTCAAAAGACAGCAAAAAAGGATGAGGAACTATTTCAGATGGATTACACTGCTGTTTGAATTTACCATAGAATCATATCTTACCCTGGAATGCATTGATCTAACTTGGTCCATTTTGTTGAGCTAAATAGTTTTTAGATTTATATTTTTATCTTTATTTGCTTGAAAATAAATTTTACATTCATATATTATTATCAAACTAAAAATGCATTTTTGTGTAGGTACCACCAAAACAAAAATATAACCATTAAAGAAGAAATAAAAATGATTGGCTCTGTGTTCAGCATGCTGAGGGACACAAAAATAAGCAAGTGGTGTCTCCTTTACCTGGGAATCTTATGATTAGTGAAGAGTCACACATGGGGCTGTGAAAATGGCTTAATCAGTAAAGTGCTTTCTGTATAAGTATTTGGAACTGAGTTTGAGTCCTAAAGCACACTTAAAAAGTCAGGTGTGATGGAATGTGCTTGTGATCTCAGCATTGAGAAGGCAGAGAAACAAGGATCCTGAGGGCTCACTGGCTGCCAAGTCCATCAAATTAGTGAACTCCAGGTCCCAGTGAGGGACTCTACCCTAAAAAATTGGGCAGTCCTGAGCAGCAACACTCAATTTTGATTTATGGCTTCTACCTGCAGGTACACATACATGTACCTATATCTACACACACATAAGTATGTACACCCCAAAACACAAACATACACATACACACAAAGTCACACATTGTGAAAGCTCATTAAAATTAGAATCAAGGGGCTGGAGAGATGGCTCAGTGGTTGCAGAGGACTCACTGGCTGCTTTTGCAGAAGACCCAGGTTTGGTTCCCACATGGCAGCTAACGACTGTCTGTAACTCCAGTCCTAGGGGATCTGTTGACCCTCTTCTGATCTCCATGGTCAGTCAACAACATGGTACAATCACATACAGATAATACACTCACACACATAAAATAAAATAAAAATAAAATTTAAAAAATTAGAATCAAATATTTGCTACAAAGAAAATAGGGAGAAAAGGTGAGAAAAAGCAGTCTGAACAAGAAATGGCATCATTTCAGGAGAACATTAAATGGTAGGCAGATGGGGAATGTTGGCTTGAGAATTTCAAATCAAGAACCCCAGTACAAAGTCAGACCTTCAGGTGCCACAGATCATGACTGGAGCCCATGTTCCTCTCATCTCTGACTTGGGCCAAGATGTCTGTATCTGGTCTGCCTCATTCCCTTCCCTTTCAGGTAGTTTTAAAAACAATCTCCAGCCTACTTCTGCAGTGTTGGGCTTATGAATATCTCAATCACACAAGTCAATCTTACTCTGTACTGTTTTCTGAAGCCCAGCGGTCACCTTTGATGTCAGAAACACTTTAAGAATTGATTTCTTTTCCCTCAGCCATTCACATTATCGTCAAGAGTGTCCCCGGTGAAGTAGTAATATATTTAGTATACTTCCCATATGCACGACACACATAGCGCTTACAAGTCTATTGCCTTTTCAGAGATAATCACCATAGCCTGTGATATGTTATCGGAAAGCATCCTAGAGGTCTTTCTAATAGATTAGAATGGCTTCTGGATTCTGCAGGCCCAGACTTTTTCAGCAGACTTTCCTGAGCAAAGGGTTCAGCAGTGGACTAGTAGGGTAGAAGTCACCGATTTGAGGCCTTTGAAGTTCAGCTCAGGAGAACAGAGGGCTTTGGTGGCAACACTCCTGGAGAAAATGTTCATTATTTAATAAAGTCTGAGGAGGTGATAGTTTTGGTCAAAATTCACAGAGAGGGACATTTTCATGCATAAAGCTGTAACCTGAATGCATACATGTAATGTGTATGTGCACATGTAAGTTCATGTGTTTGGGATCATGTGTATGTGTTTGTATACATGTAGGTACCAGAAATCAACCTCAGGCATCACTCCTCAGTTATCATCACCCTCATTTTTTGAGGCAGAGTCTGTCACCAGCCTTGAACTTGCAAGTTGAGCTAAGCTGTCTGGCCAGAGAATCTTAGCCTGTCTCTGCTTTCCCAGTGCTAGGATTATAAATATGCACTGCCATGTCTGGACTTCTTTACGTGGGTTCTGGGGATTAGACCAAACTGAGGTTCTCATGCTTGCAAGACAGGTTCTTTACTGTTCTGAGTAGCCTGAGTTGTCAACACAGCCTACAGTTGGCTGAGGAAAGCTCAGTTGAAGGATCATGCAGAACAGACTGGCTTGTGGCCATGTCTATGGATCATTGTCTTGATTGAGGATGGATGTGGGAGGGCCCAGTCCACTGTAGTCTATACCATCCCTAGGCAGGTATATAAAAAGCAAGCCAGGAAAATGAGTCAGCTAGTGTCATCACCTACTGTTTCTGTTGTACTTCCTCATCTGAGAATGAGTTCCCAAGTTGGAGATAATACTGAAAGCCTTCAGGTCACTGCCTTGAGTTCCTGCCCTAACTTTTCTCAATGATGGACTGTGACCTGGAAGTGAAAGATGAAATTAACCCTTTCCTCTCCCTAATTGCTTTTGGTCAGTGTGTTTTATCACAGCAGCAGAAAGACACTAGGACATTTACCAACTGAGCTATGATCCTGGCCCCTGAAAAGACCTTTATATAAAAGGTGCAAGCAATGTATATTGTTTTCTAATTTATTTTTATGAACACTTAAAGAAAATTAATGATGTGCTAGATGCGATTGTAGGTAACTGGAATTTAAGATTGGAATGAAACAGATGATTGTTCCTTCCTTGGGGAAGAGGGAACTATAATAGTACATGTACTTTAGTGTTTTTGAGGCACAGTATTGTGTAGCCTAGGCTGGATTTAGCTCACTTATGTAGCTGAGGCTGGCCTTGAATTTCTGATTCTCCTACTCTACTTCTTGATTACTGAGATGACAGGCATGCGTTACCATGTCTAGTTCATGTGGTGGTGGGGATGAACCGAAGACTTTGTGCCTACTACACAGGCATTCTTCCATTGGACCTACCTCTCCAATCCATGCAATTTAATTTTGATAACACTCCTCCATGGAAGATATACTTAGAGACTCTCCTGTACATATGGGGGAAGTAAGGTTCATATTGGTTAAAATGACTTGTCTGCATACAACTTGAAAATGCTATAGCCAAGGTTTGACCTTGGGCAGTCTGTGTCTTAGCCATTATTTTCTATTGTTTCCTGGTTTTGTTAGCTATGCAAGAATAAGGTATATTGACCTTGGGTGGGCCAGGTGATTTTCAGTATTCTTAAAGTATGTCATGTCCTTGTTTATAGCCCTACGAGGAACTATTAACATCTATATTTTATAGATAAGGAAAATAAGGGCAGAGAGGTTAAACACCTTCCAGAATGTCACAAGCCATTCAATTGGCTGAGTCAGGATTCAACTCAGGTCTGCCTGTCCCTTAAGGTACATTCAAGTCTCATTGCACCCTAGAAAAATTAATATGTTAAGCTTCCTAAAACCCCAGTGCTTCCTTCAACATAACTTTATTGTCAGAAGGAGTATATGGTTTGTATTTTAACAGCCAAAGTGAATACTTTGAGTGTCATTGAGAATAAAAGTCTATCTTGATGACTTCTGCCCAAGAAATAAAGCATTAGAACATTGTTTTAGATATGTTTTCTTCTTTCTATAAAGCATATGAATCCTTATAAAATTTAAATACAAATATCAGTATGCCTTTTTGCCAGAAAGTACTAACTCCTCACAATTAGAGAAATTGACCATCAGTTAAATTTGAAGTGAATATTGGATGTAAATATAATGACTTTGTGAACAATGTTTAATTTTGTAATATCTGAAATATTCCAATCAATATTTTTTTGTAGAAATCATCTAATTTCTCAAGAAGAAAATCCTCTCTCATGGAGAAGGGTTTTTACATATATACATGTACTTTTACAGGTATATATGTTTATGTGTTCTCTAAACATGTCTTTCTATAAGTAAATATAAATATATAAAATGAACTTCTGTATTATAAATAGAGTGCTATACTTCACCTAAGTAGAAAGTGAATTTATGCATTAATGTGTGCATGCGTAACAACAATGATAATAGAAAGAAATGTATTTGGAAAGATAAAGAGAAATATAATTTGCCAAATATAGAGAGATGTCAGAATGAAGCAATAAGGAAACTTTGATTTCAGTGAATAAATACCATTTTCACTTTAGGAAGATTTCACTTTAGGAATAGGAATACACATATGTTTTGTACAATTGTAACTTAATGTATGATTCCAAAATTACTGAAAATTCAAGGCAGGTTTAGTGGATGGAAAATGTGCACAGAGAAAAATCATTTTCAGTGTCAGAATTTTTTGTACATCCCTAGTGTAATATAAGTCAGTGGGAGAATAAAGAAAGAGCCAGTTGTTTGCAGAAGTCCCTGGGTTGGCTGCTCTGTCACTTCATTCTAGGACTATTGACAAAAGGACACAGGATTAAATTAAATTGTGAAAGTCTTCTACAATTCAAAAAGTGCCACCCCAAATTAAAATCCTCTCATAGTGATTCAAAAGACCCCCAGATCTGAAAAAAAATAAAAAAAACAACAATCATAGTGGTGGGTAATGACCCCAACCACACCCAAACCTTTAGAGAATTCTAGGAAATAAACTGATGGGGAAAAAGAGAATGTCAAGCACTTATTCTGTATTAAGAACTGTAACTAAATAAAAAATTAATTAAAAAAAGAACTGTAACTAAATTTCCAGTGAGAAAAATAAACCCTTTTCTTACTGAGCCACATTAATATCAGAGAGAGGATATTACATAAGGAATATAGGACATTGCAGATTAAAACTCCAAATAAAATAATGCATCTGGTCAGGGATCATTAATGGTTATTGATACAATAAGGTAAGGTGGTTACTTGTTCTGTGTCTCCTGATTGAGGATGCCCAGTCTACCTGTGAAATAGGTGAAATTCCCACAGTGATGGCCTTGTGCCCTTCCTTTCATTGCTTTTGTCGTATATTTTGTCATCACATCGAGGAAGGTAACTAATATACTGACCTGATAAATCCTGAATTCTACAATGTGACTGCTACTCTGAGCAGTGAAAGAGGCACCATTAGAACAAGTTGACAGACAATTTTCCCATCACAGAACTTGATAACTGATTTCAGCTAGGAGAATAGCTCTGTTACCCTTTGGTCTTTCACTAGGGGACAGGCTTCATTCCATCCATTTGCTGAACGTGAAAGGCCAGCAGTGGACTGCATGAAACATCTGTCCCTGGGTCATCTCTACCAGAAATAAGACAATCAGTTGTGGGCCAGTCTGTTCCACCATGGTGACCTTGGGCCTAATTTAGAGGCATCTGGACATGTGTAGGAGGCAAATTATAGCATCATTCCTACAACAATTTTATATTAAACCAAATGGCTGCTGCTCAGCTGTCTACACAAAGACTTGGATGGAGTTCAAATGCTTCTGGATCTTGCTGCAGATGGCAAAGCCATTCTTGTGCATGATGGCTGACAGTTTCAGCTGAAAGTTAGCATCAGAAAAAGAGCTACTAATTATGATGTTAATCCATCCCTTCCATAGATATTTATAGTGACTTTATTAGTTCAGATACCATGTGTCCCCCGTGTGTGTGTGTGTGTGTGTGTGTGTGTGTGTGTGTGTACTCATTTGGTCCTTCAGTTAACCAGTGGACTGAACAGCATCAAATGTATTGTGAAGATGAGTGAAAAGATATTCTGAGAATAAGATTATGAGACTCGTAAAAAATTCACATGGCAGATATAATGTTACACTTCCAAAGTTCTATGCTCTGAATCGTGTGTGTGTGTGTGTGTGTGTGTGTCTGTGTGTGTGTGCACATGCGCATGCAAGTGCAGATGCAGACATCGGGTGTAACTTCCTCAGTCACTTTCCAAATGAGGTTTGGAGACAGGATCTCTCAGTGAACCTACTTTGCTGATTCAGATAGCTAGTTGGCCAAGCCTCAGGGATCTCTTGTCTCTGAATCCCCAGTTTCCATTAATTGCCTGTGGGTTATCTGGGAGGATGGGGTTTTGTGAGCTCTCCTCTAGCAAAGTACAAAATGTGTGGAATCAGACCTTTTTCACCTCTTCACACTTAGTGTGTGCTATAGATTGAATCCTGTGCTACCAGTATACACAGGATGGAGTCATAGTATCAGTGACTGCATTTGAAAACAGGTCCTTCAGGAAGGTAATTAAGATAAATGAGGTTTTAAATATAAGTCTAATATAGAACTCATTCCATTATAGCAAGAAGACTAGATTCCAGAACATTCTCTCTTCAAGGCCATAAAAGATGGGGCATGTGAGGACACAGGGAGAAAGCTATAATCTGTGAGTCAGAAAGAGAAGTTTCCTCAGACCTCAACTATTTCAGGGCCCACTCTGACTGAGCACATTGTTTCCATTGTCAACTGAAATGTTCACCTATTCAGCACCAGGGAGAGCGGTCCACAAGCCAGCTTCCTTTCTTAGCTAGGGTCTTGCTTTGTCCTTGTTTCTGAAGTAATCAAGATCAGCTTTGATATTTTAGTATATGCATGGTTGTGTTTGTGTTTATGTTTGTGTGTATGTAGATGCACATATGTGTGCATGCATGTTGAAGCCAGGGGTCAACCTCAGCTTTTTTCCCTCAGGAAATGTCCACCTTTATTTCTTATTTTAAAACAATTTATTTCATTTATTTATCTTTTATGTCTCTGTGTGCATTTATACATGTGTATGAATGCTACAATGTTTGTATGAAGGTCATAGGACAGCTTGTCTGAGTCTCTCCTTTCACCATGTTGGTACCAGGTATCAAATTCAGGTTATTGCGCTTGGTGGCAATCACCTTACTGACTGAACCACCTCTCTGCCCCACATTATTTCTTAGACAGAAATGGTGCTCACCCATTGGGCTAAGCTCTGTGACTAATGAGCCCCCAGGGATCCATGTGTCTCATCCTCCCAAGCTCTAGGTTTACAAAAACAGAACGTGCCACCATGCTTTTTTGTTTTTTTTTAAATCATGGCTTCTGGGGATAGAACTAAAGTCTTCATGCTTGCATCTGAGCCATCTCTCCAGCCTCCAAACTTCATTACTTTATTAATAACAGTAACTAGAGACACTTTGCAAAGAGTTGAGAGTGATGTGCTATGAAAAACTATCTCAGCAGCCCACAAGTTGAAGGTCTTGAGTGACAGTTAAGCATGTAATAGGCTGGCTCTTGAACACCCACTGAAAGACTGTTGGGGGATGAAGGATGATGGGAATCCTGGTGACTGCAAGGCGGGCAGAGGGTGAATAATGAGCTGTGCCTCCTGACTGCATCTCCCCTTTTACTCTGAAGCATTCTTGTCTCAAGTCCAAGAATATGAGTAATTTATGTCATCTAAGAGGAAAATCAGAATAATTTATTTACTTGAATGCCCATGTTTCTACATGTTCCTCTGGTGACTTGGTTCAATAATTGAATTTGTGTTGACTTTATATTTTCCGAGTTCATTTGGAAGTTCCCCTATCATGTTTGAATGGAAGTGTTTTAGTACTTGATTTTACATTTATTTTTTCCAGTAAAATTTGGTCCTTGCCAAATGGAATCAAATCTTGATTTTCCATTTGCTTAATCACTTGAATTCAAAAGAATAATAATCTTAAAAACAAAATCCAAAATTATAGCCATGTTTTTAGCATGGAAGATCTTAAATAAAACTGGATTAGATGGTCTTAAAAACTATGATTAAAATATGAAGCATGAATTTAGCACCTTCTAGTCTTTTTCTTCCTTTGTCCTGGGCCACGACCATCCATTTTAGTAAGTTGGTTTGTATCTGCAGGCACATATAAGATGCAATCTTAATTTTAAAAACATGACATTTCTTTACTGTGTGTGAATAAAGAAGTGCTACAGCGCTCCCATGGAAGTCGGAGGACCACTTGTGGAAGTCAGTCCTCTCTTTCTACATTGTCAGTCCTAGAGTTTGAATTCAGTCCTGGCAGGAGGTGGCTTTACCCACTGAGCCATCTCATTGGCCCAGGATATAATTTTATAATGCACTTTATGGAAAACATGACTGATTTACATAAGAGCTGCCTATCCCTTGATTTATCATTGATGATAATTCACAATATTTTGGTTTTCAGTAGCACATAGTGTGATTTCCAAACTGCTTGGAAGAATTTTGTTTCTGGCAATCCTGCACCTTACATCCCTTGACCAGAGCCTAAGATCTGACTGTATGACTCTGAGATGCTATGCAGTCAAGTAATTCACCCCTTAATTCTATAAAGTGCTTTTATACTGAGATAGTTGGGGAGTACCTATTGTTTAAATGAATGTTTGTGTAATGCGAAGGCTTTGCTTCATGGAGGGGACATTTTATACAACTTCAAGATATGTTTAGTGAAATTGCTTATTTTATAAATTAAACTAAGAGTGAATGGTTTTACCTTAACAAAATGTAAAAGAGAATATAGAGTTGATGAAATTCATATTACATTTATCCATAGTATCTGTGAAAGGGAAGCAGCCAACATGTCTGTTGACAAATGAATGGATCAGGTATAAGCAGTGTATGCATGCAGGGAGCTATCAGTCAGCTCTACAGGAGGAAGTCCTGCTCCTTACAGCTACAGGGACGAGCCTGGAGAACTTCAGACGAAATGAGCCAGGTACTGAGAGACAAATACTGTGTGATCTCACTTGCATGTGAAATATTAAAGAGGTGAACGAGTAGAAGCACAAAATAGAACTGGGCGTTTCTGAGGGCTGGGAGCCACGGGGGATCTTGGTCAGAGGATGTGAGGTATCATTTACCCAAGACAAACAAGTTGTGGAGATGGGTTGGAAGGTAGGCTTTTTGGAATAATACAGGCCATGATTTCCCTCAACTAGCAAAGACAGGATGGAGAGATAGCTTAGGTCAGTGGCTTGCTGTAAAAGCACAAGGACCTGAGTTCAATTACCCAAATTGGAAACTAACAAATAACAAAAGGACATGGTGTCATGTTCATGTAATCACAGTGCTGGGAAATGGGAGACAGAAAGATCCCTGGAGCTCACTGGGCAGATAGCCCTGCTTTTTTGGCAAGTTTCAGACCCTCTCTTGATACATCCTGTGGACCTACAGTACCTGAGGCTGACCCTCTGGCCTTTACAGGCACCTGCACACATATGCATATGCATCAGCACATGCATGTTTGCACACACACACATGTACACACAATCATGCATATATACATAAAATGGTAAAACGTATATGTATATAGGCAAAGGATAGCAGGGTTTGTTACAATGTCCGTGGGAACTTCCTTTCTTTCTTTACCTCCTATGAGATTTCTGTTTTGCTAGTGACCGTGTTTGGGCCTAGGGTATGGAGGAAACTAAAGAGATATATGCACTTGGCTCCCTGGCTCCCATGGGTCTCTCTGGAAGACAGTTATTAAAAATAAAGAGTGACTGTCCCTCAGCACACACAAGGGAGATCCTGCCCTTTTTGCTGCCTTCTTTCACACAGTGCTTGCCAAGCTTTATCAGGGATTTCCATTGTTCTTGGAGATATTTCTGAATGCCTGCAGTGTACAGTTTTCAAGCTTCTCTGATTAAGAGAATTACACACACTGTTTGGTTAATTATATAACAAACCTATAGATCCCAGAAAACAGGGAACTCAGATTATCTTCAGGTTAAATTAGCAGGTTATTAAACACTTGTTATCTATACAATGTCAATGAAAGAAGAATGTGCTTGAATTACAACAGAGGGCGTTGACTGGAAATAATATGCTGTCCTTATAGTAAAGTTGGTTAAGCAGTAGAGGCCACTGGAAAGAGACTCACTCCTCTTTCAATGACAGAAGTGGTTACACCATTTTCTTGCCTACGGCCAGGGAGATGGACTAGATAATGCTTAAAGGTTATTTTCTACCTTAGAATACTGCTTGTAGATGTGTAGAAATAAGAAAAGAGTAAAATGATTCCTAACAAAGCCATTTAGCTGAGACCCTAACAGATTTTTTTAAAGGTCTATTTCCCCTGCTAGAGTGGAGCTTGCCAAAGGCTCTATCTATTTATATCTGTGTCTGGGGAACATGGCATGGGACCAGAGTCATAGTGGGTACTCAGTAACTGTCTGCCTGGAGGAGCTCATCATGGACTGGCCAGCGTGGCTGATCTAGAGGGCACTTAAGGGCATTTTTCACACTCTATACAGATGATCCTCTATTTCACAAACCTCTAAAGAGGGAAATTCAGCAAGTGAGCACATACATTGACTGACACTAAATTAACACATAATTTATGTGTCTTACAGTTTCATTGAAAAGCTCTTTTAAAGCAAGTTTTGGGACTTGGAAGATACTTCAGTTGGTAAAGTGCTTGCTGAAAAACATAAAGACCTGAGTCAGATCCTCAGCACAAACATCCGAAGCCACTGTGACACCTCAGCACTGAGGACACAGACGTGAGGATGACACGTTCCCTGGTCAGTCAGTCTGGCTGAATTAGTGAATTTTCAGTTTGGAAAAAGACTCTGTCTCAAAAATAAGTAGGAGAGGGATTGAGGAAGATTCCTAATATGGACTGACCTCTGGCCTCCACACACACACACATGCACGCACACACACATATGCACCACAGTTTTGATGATTTACTAAAAATAACTGCTTTTTATCTCTTCAGTATTAGATACAGCCAGCAATGGAGTAGGCAAAAATTGCTTCTGTATGTAGACAAGTTAGCAGAAAGTCTGACAATTGGAAAGAAAAAAGGGAGACATTGTCAAACACTGTAAACTATACCACTGATTTCTCACAGCCCTTCTCGTTGACTTCAGCTTCTTGAATAAGCATCTAAATGACCTTGAACTATTCCCTGAGTGTCTCTGCCTCTCAGCTTCCTCTTTCCTAAAAGAAACTCTTGGGTCCTTCTCACTGTAACATTTTATGAGCCAAAAAAAAAAAAAAAGTCAAACTTCCAAAGCAGCTGTTTTCACAGTTCTGTTCTCTGTTTCAGTTGTCTGATCTAGTCATAGTATTGAAAACTGCTGCTTTTATAGTCACACAAGTTCTGCTTCACTCCCTCCCCACAGCCTTCCAGAAGCAAAAGGTCATCACTTAGAAATGACTCTGTATCACTCTTCTCAGTTTTCTAAAGCCAGGTAACCTTAACTCAAGATCTGCATCAGTGTGAAGAGAGCATTTCTCTCCCCTCTGGAAAAGGAGGAAAAAAAAACAGCACTAAAAAAATAATAAACAATAGCTATGCCCCCAAGTAAGTTTCCACTGAGCGGGTACTTCTGTCCTGATGTCCACCAGAACATATAGATGGGAAATTATAGTAAAATAACATAAAAATAGATCAAATCAATGAAAACGTACTGCTCTTTAGAATGTCAAAGATGAACTAATGTTAAGGATCTCTGTTCACTGGCTGATTAAGAGCAGATAACTAAGTCCTATGAGGGTGCATGTATTCTGATGCAGTCTCCAATATCATATTCTAGATGGATGGATTTATAGATAGAACTAAAGGTGGATAAGCTAGAAAATACAAAGGACACAATGTGATTTCATTAGAAAAGTAGATGACACAATTGGTGCTCAAGTCCTTCAGGCAGGAGAGAATTTCCCCCAAGGGAAAGCCTGCATTTTATTAATAGTGAAAAGGCGAAGTGTGATCAGGCCACATGGCAGGCAGGCTGTGCCACTGTTAATAGCGCCTCAGCTGTGGTCTTCGAGACAAAGGTTAATAGTAAGAGGATACTAATACAGTAGCAGTTAATGAGCAAGTGTGTGAGTTCCCATCTGCAGGAAGCAGGTTGAGGCGTACTCCAATAATTGAACGTGTTAAAATCATTGAGGTCTGATGACATTTCACTTAAGAGTCCTAAAGGAAATGGCTGAAAGAGCACATGAGAGAGCAGAATGATCTTTGAGCATTCAGTAAGCATGCATGCCAGATGGAAAGGACAAACTTGTTGTTGCTTAAGAAGGTAAATACATAAAAGGCCAGGGGAAAGGGTAGATTGGAAGAGTAATAGAAAGAATCACAGGCTCACACCTTGAAGGGAATTAAGGAGAATAAAGAAGAAATGAGATCTAAATGGAAATGGTGCCCAGTGGTGTTGCTCTGTGCAACCAGTGACTACAGCATCAGTCCTGTGCACAGTGAACACACTCAAGACTCTGAAACTGACACCTCAGGCTATTTTAACAGATCCGGTTGTTCAGGATAAAATTGGAAGCTTCACGTTTGGAGCCCCTCAAGAAATGAAGTCCGGTGCCACCAGTAGCATCTGTCTTTTCCAGTTCAGTGGTGTGGTGTGGAAACAAGAAAGGGGGTGCATTGGGGCACTTGGCAAAAATTATGCTGCCAGCAGGTAGCAATTCCAGTGTGTGTAGACATATCTCTTCATGCTGTGCTCAGTGTCTGACTAAATATGGGGCTGTAGCTCTCTGGCTAGTTTCTTTGTCAGTTAGGAGAGACTCACACTGTAGATGATGTTTTTCTCTCCTTAGTTAGTTTTGACCCTTCTTTAAAAGATTTTGTTCTCAGATGAAGAAAATAAGAACTCCCTATTGCCTTGGCATGGTCAGTTCTTCTTGCAAAATATTGAAAGACTTTTTTCCAAAGGTCTTAAACAGTTGTAAAGAAGAGAATAGGACATGATCAAAAAATATAAGTCAGGGGCTAGTGTTATGGCTCTGTAGGTGAAAGTGCTTGCTTCAAAACTGGAGAAATGGCTCGGTAGTTGTGAGCACTGGCTGCTCTTGCAGAAGTCCCAGGATCAGTTCTCAACACCTGCATGATAGGTAAAATCCACCTGTAACTTCAGTTCCAGGGAATCTGATACTCTCCTCTGGCCTCTGCAGGTAGTACATACACATGGTGCACTTACACACATGCTTTCAAAGTGCTCATAGACATAAAATAAAAGAGAAAACTGTTGATTTTTTAAAAAATCTTGTTTGCTGCACAAGCACGAGAACCCTAGATTTCATCCTCAGCATCCACATAAAAATCTGGGAGTGACCGTGCTCGTTCCATTAACACCAGTTCTTCATGTGTGTAGTGGGGAGGGCAGAGACAAGAAGATCACTGGAGCTAGGCTGGATGCCAGCCAGCTCCAGATTCAGTGAGGGACCCTGTCTCAGAGGAGTAAGATGGAGAGTGATAGAGCAGGACACCTGACATCCTTCTCTGGCCTCCCTGTTTACACACTCAGTCATATATACCTGCACATTTCTGCACACACACACACACACACACACACACACACACAAATGGAAACTACTCAGGCATTTAGTTCCTAATTGAAAAGATAAAATTGACTCCCTAAGGAGATTCAAATGTTTCCTGCATATCTAAGTTCCTTAGTATTCATTTGGACAAGCCTTACTGATAGCACTCTAGTTTATTAGGATATTATAATAACGAGAAAGAGTCCAAATAACAGCTTCTATTTCAGTGACCAACATGCGGGTTCTGCTTTTTTTTCTTTTTGATGTCACAATAGTGCTATAGTTTATCACCATTATGATCCTGTTTTGTACGAGCAGAAGTCAGCAGAGTGACACTGTCTCTGCTCTGTTACACTCCAACTTCTTGCATTGAGGCAGGGTGTCTCACTGAAGCTGAAGTGGCAATCAGCGTACCCCAAAGATCCTCCCATCTTCAACCCTCACAGTGCTGGGGTTACAGGCATGGGGCCAGGCCTGACTATTTATGTGGATGCTAAGCTCTGAACTCAGGTTCCCATGCTTGCTAATCTAGTATTCTTGCTCTCTGAGCAATCTCTCCAGCCACCACAGCCTTCTTTCATAACCATTACCCTGCTTAACTTTGGGGAAATAGTATTCAAAAAGTAGCCATAAAAGGAAATGGTGAAAAACAAGAGTACCACTTCTGAGGATGAAGATAACTTACAGCATTCATTTATGTGGAAAAGTGATGGAAGAGAAACATAATAATCAAAAAATATGCAAAACTATGTAATGAGATTGCTTAAGGGGAGCTATCAATCACTCTTACCAGGACAAAATGAAAAGGAATGAGCTTTTAGCTCTGTAGAAGAAGGAGGAAGTAGTAGCTATGAGTCACTGATGACAGAATGGTGGGGCTGATCCAGAGCCATCAATTTTCACACAGGGGAACGAAGGCTCAAAGAGAAGGTGACATTTCTGAAATCATGCATTGGGCTTATAACATTGCAGGGACTTGAATCCAGTTCTCTCAGAGCCCAGTTCTCAATATGTACCACATCTGAGATTTGTGATTATAAATGTGGAAGGCTGTGTGAGCCCCTCAGGTCATGATGTATTCATCCATCTCTGCATGTGTTTACATGACTATCTGACCCAGCAATTGTAAATGGTCCACTTAGTGATACCAGAATCAAAGGTGTCATAAAGCAACAGAAATGTAGATGTCTGACTTGGGGGGTAGATATATGAAATCCCCTAGACTTTGGAATCAAGATTCCCAAGAAAGAGCTGAATAAGAGAAGACAAATAACAGCAATGTGAAAAATATTTGTAGGAAATGATGGGCTGACAAGTTGACTTAGCAGGTAGAGGCACCTGCTACCAAGCCTGATGATGTGAGTCCGACCCCTGGCACCCGCAGGGTGGAAGGAGAAAACTGACTTCTTCATTGTAGTCTGACTTCCACATGTATATGGTGGCATGTGCCCACTCAACAGAAAATACATAAGATAAAATAAAAAAATTAAAGAACATTTGTTTCAGCAGCCTCCTCCCTCCCTCTCTCCCCTACTCCATCTGCCCCCCTTCCTCCTTTCCCTCCTCCCTTCCCTCCTCTCTTCATTCTTTTCCCTCTTACATTTCTCCTATGCTGTATCCTGAGCTCTGGGCTTTATTGAAACAAAGAAAAGAGTCTTGACCTTATTCAGTCATAATGACCTGATGATCCTTTCTACTATAGTCATTGAATTCTTTCCCACATTTTTACAAACTCTTTAAGATCTTTTCATTTTTCTTTCAGCACCTTCATTTTCACTTTCCCTGGACTCTCCTTTTTCTCCCAAATGCAGTTTCAGAATCAGGTGTGCTCTAAGGAGCCTGTCTGAGTGGCTGGTGGTGACTGACTGGGATCCTAAATAATGGAGTCTACTTCCTCATAGTCTCTGTCTGCACGTCCCCCGGGACATCTTTCCTTCAGAGCAGCTTTCACAGCTACCTTCACACAGGCCGCCATGTAAGGTAGGGATACTTAGAGTTACAATCTTGCAATTACACCCACAAACATCCCCTGGCATGAGAATCCTGCATTTCTAGATGCCTCATATGTTGCTTTAAGTATTGATATTTTTTTCCAATTGAAAAGAGTAATTTTATTTTCTTAAATCATCATTTGTTTGTCTTATTTGTATGCCAAAAACCCACAAGGAAATGTAAAAATCATAGCTTTAATCTTATATCTATCCTAGAATAATCATGCCGAAGAAAAATTTTCAGGTAGAATGTTGTTTTTCCCAGCTACAGAAGAGAGTTCATTTGACCCGCAGAAAGAGAAAACATTACTCCTAATTTGATCAGAAGAGAAATGAAATTTGGGAATAGAATTTGTATGAAGTTTAAAATAAATGTGATGCCTTTTTTGCAAGTTTTTTATAGGCAATAAGAATCTGTTATCTTATTGTTACAATACAATTTTTATATTTTTGGTTCAAGTTCCCATAGTTCAGAAATAAAGAATGAACAGAAATGAGGTGTTATTCTGCCTGGAATCTGTGGTCCCACTGTTCAATTCCTGTTCAGTATTATTCCAGCCTTAAATGAGGTTCTTTAACTCTCTGAAGTTGTTTCACTATCTATAAAATGGACCAATGATATGGCTGTTAGGTAGACTAAATAAAGTAATGTATATATTGTGCCTGGTGCATCGTGAAAACTACAAAACACTGCAGTGTTAGTCTGTGAGGACCAGGTGATAATCAGATGCTAGAAACTGGTAGTTGAGATAGGATTCTACAGCAGTCAGTAGATGACACAGCAGATATTCTCTTTCCCATTGTCCTTTGTGTAGGCATATAATGTAAATGTGTGTCATGTGTATGTGTGTGTATGTGGAAGCCAGAGGACAAACTTGGCTCTTTTTTTTTTCAAAACTATGGTATGAAATATAAAAAAGCTCAATGAAAAAATTTAAAACAAACAACAACCTTGACTTTTTGTTCCTTAGGCACCATCCACTTTTTTTTTTAAAGACAAAGTCTCTCACAGGCCTGGAGTCCATGAAATAGGCCTTCCTCTGCCTCCATAGTACTGGACTTTCAAACCAACACCATCATACCATCTCTTTTATATGAATCCTTAGAGATCAAGCTTGGGTGCTAGGACATGGAAGACACGCACTTTACTGACTGAGCTTTGTCCCCAACTTGAAATTCTTTTTCAAGTAGATCATCAGACATATGCCCTTAGGCTGTCAGGAGCAACTCTTCATGTGCCCATTAGTCCTACCTTAAACCTTCCCACATGCACTTCAGAGGGATCAGAGATGCTGAATATCTGCTCAAATGCAGGGTCGACTGGTTTCTTTTGTACCAGGTGCTTTAGGGTTGGTGGCACATGGTCATTTTCATGGCTACTCTCCCTGCTATAGAGCATTGGCACAATGAACAGCAGAGCACAAATCTATAACAAGTGTAAGTCTCTGGCATCCAGGCCTGGTGGGCTATCTCTTACTCTAGGGAACTCAGTAAAAATGGAGGATGGCTGTGGGTGAAGGGAATGGTTTAAGAGAGGGTGAAATATAGATTAAGAAAGTGTAGGGAGTTGAACAGCATGATTTTGAAAACCTGATCAAATCAAAGCTTTTTGTTTTTTTGAAGGGAACTCTACTAACTAGCTGAGCTTTGCTAGGCATTGAGGGAATTTTTAAAAAATAAAGATATTTGAGATATGATTATGTTTATATAGATTACCACTGACCTGGGGAAAATTTCACAGGAACCAACAGCTAATTAGTGACAGTGACGCCAGTAATCAATCAGAGCCTAAATGTCTTCACAGTGTACCTGCATCGCTGAGTCAGCTGGCAGGGGTCTTCCAGCCAGTGACAAACAGAAAAGTAAGTTAGCAACATAATGAGGAGTTCAAAACGCTTCCCTGCACCTCATTCTATTTCCCTTATGTTATTTTAAACTATGAAAACAAGTTAAAAATTATTGAACCTCAGGCTTGCCAGACTGCTTAGTGGGTAAAGGCACTGATGACCTTCGTTTGATCCCCAGAACCTATATGGTAGAAAGTGAAATCAGTTCCTGCAAGCTGTCCTCTGATATCCATAAGCATGACATGGCACTGGACAACACACACACACACACACACACACACACACACACACACAAATAACTGTAGCAAATTTTAAAATGTGTAATTTTGTGCTGATTCTTTAAGAATTTCGTACAACATATTTTACGAGTACTCAGAGCCTCTCCCACATCTCCTGTCAGATCCACACTCAGCTACCTGTTGAATCCTTTGTGCAGAAAAATAATTAGAGGAGATAAACCGGGTAAATCAGATGAATTCTAAACTCGAAACTGCTTGTTTCTGGATCACTTCAAATCAGTTTATCATGCAAGTTTTCTTTCTTTAATAGCTTGTACTTCTCATTCATTTAAAAATGCCTTTTGTGTTATCACAGTAGTTTTCAGAACCATAGTCTCTTGTCTAATACGATGCATATCTTACTAACTAATGCTCAATAAGTATAAAAGAGTTTGAGAAAATTTATCATCTTCTACGAATGTTTAGCACCCATTTCCAGGTACAAGATTGCTTCTCTAAGACACTGCCAAGTGTGGGGCTAACAAATTGCTCCAATGTTTACTCTAGGGGAATATTTGCAAGTACTTTATGCTTAAGCATTTTACATAAACTATTAAACACCATTTTTTGTTTTTAAAACCTTAGGAAAACTGAAAATTGAATAACATCTATTCCTCCCAAACTGTTAGTGTGTTTCATTTCTTTTCTCTGGTTGTCATAAGCATGTGGTCTGAATCTTATGAATTATTTTAAGAGGGGATTATTATGACTGTTTTAATTATGACCAAGTATCTTTAACCACAGGCTGATTTATTGAAATATCACTAGGGTGTTTAACACATTATCTGTCATCATTTATTTCAGTTGAGTGGTTTACTCACCTGGATTTTTCTTTCGAGTATTATTTACTCGAAAGTTGTCATTTTATAGAATATTTGTATGAGAATTTTACTCAGCAACCATTCACAGTAAGTTTAGTTAGAAATTTTTCTTGAAACATAAGTCTAGAATCATGGGGGAAGGGGGAACGTCAGTAACTTGGGATAAATGACTGGTCAGTTTAATTCTCTCAGTAGTCACTGTACTCTCCATCACTATGGAGCCATTCGGGCCTAATATGAATATAATATCTAATCCCACAGCGATTCAGTGCTAATTTAGCAACAGTTACTGTCCACATATTATTAAGTGAAGTCATGAGCCTAATGCAATTATTTTAATGCAGTTTGGTCAGATCCTATAGCAGTATTGAAGTTTGAGGACATTGTGGAGTCTTTAAATTGATGTGTGTGATTATAAGCACATTACACAGGAAATCTCCTGGAGGTGTTTATCCCTTTGTTCAGAATGTGCTCCTTGTTCTGTTTTTTGAACTATTTCTCATTTACCTTAATGCTTATGTTAGATTTGAGTCACATTTGGGAAAACAAGTGTGTTTTCCAGACACGTGAAACTTTGGAAGAGGCCACAATAGAAATGTTGCCAAAGGTCTGAGGCTTCTCAGGGAGTGTGTCAGATGTGACAGGAGAGATTCATCTGCGTTCCCAGACCCTACCATCACATGGTAGGATCTCTCCAACACAGGATCTGAAGACAGGTTCCCCGTACATTACATCAGCTTCAAGTGCTTCAAAGGATATGTGTGTGTGTGTGTGTACATGTGTGTTTGTTGGTGTCCTTGCACACACGTGTGCCTCTATGTGGAGGACAGAGGTCAGTGACAGGTGTCTTCTTCAATCACTCTTTGTGGTGGTTAGCTCTAACTTTCAATTTGACACATTCTGGAGTCATCTGGGTGAAGAATCTCCATGGGGATTATGTAGATCAGGTTAGCCTGTCTGTAGGTAATTGTCTTGATTGCCTTGATTGATGTGGAGGGAGATAGCATGGAAGTGAGCAGCATTATTCCCTGGTTTTGGAATCCGGCTGTAAAATAACGGAAAAAGCTAGTTGAGTACTATGCCCGCACATCTTTCTTCTTGACTGTGAACGTGATGTGACTAGCTGTTTAAGTTCCTCCTTGACATTCATCTAAAATGGGCTGTAATATGAAATTGTGAGTAGAATATACTCTTTCTCCCTTTAAACCTACTCTTGTCAGGACATTCTTAAAATCATAGCAACAGAAACAAAGCTAGGAGACTCTCCCCCCTACTTTTGGAGCCAGCGTCTCTCACATGTAAACACTGCTTGCACTAGGTCGTCTGGCCAGGGAGCCTCAGGAATCCCTCTTTCTCCACCTTCTAAGTACTAGGATCATAGGTACATGCCACTGTGTCTGGATTTTTACATAGGTCCTGGCGGTCAAACTCAGGTCCTCATGTTTACATGACAGGCATTTTACTGACAGAGTCATCTCTTCAGTCCCAGGATTTGCTTTTCAATCTTTATTTCATTGCACACTCCCACCATCAAGGCAGCGTGCACCCTCTTGCTCTGCCTTTGTGGTTAGGTACGTGTGCCCACAGTGGAAGCAGGAGAGCGTTCTTGCTATAAGACAGCCTTTGTGTGCTTAACTTCCTCTCCTCCAGAGGCTCTTTTCTCATACCTACTTACCCACATTTCCTTCCCTTCCTGTCCAACACTCCTCTCGGTAAAGGATTTGATAATGATGTGAGCATTAAGGAGAAAATGAATTACAATACCTAAGAATCTTGTTTTTTTTCTGAAGAGATTTGCATTTTGACATAGGCTTGAGATTTTTTTTTTTTTTTTTTTTGTCTGCACTTCTAGTCTCTGAGGTCAGGCTGAGAGTCCTCACCAATACACAGCCCATCTCCAAATTCTCAGGATCGGAGGTTGCTGTTTCTTGCCTCCACTTCTCCATGTCTTCAGGGAATGGAGAAGAGACTGTAGGTGAGAGTCCAAAGCTAATCATTGTAGCACATCACACCATGTTCCATAATCTGGAGTTCAAACCTAGATGTAAGTCTGGTCCTGGTTCCAAGAAAGGTAGCTAGATATACAGCTAGGTTTGTTTAACTTCAGATGAAGAAATAACTGGCACAGGAATATAATCTGTCTAATATGAATGTTATATAGAAAGCATCTGTCTTTAACAAAATGTCTATGGAGTCTAAGTATTGTTGAACTGCTCAGCTTCCTAGTTATTCTGACATTAACATTTAGATGGATAACAATATTATTCATGAAGCCAGGTGTTGCTACTCTTTAGCACGAGTATCCCTGAATATCAAGGACTCTCAAGACTGCATTCAGAGGCACTCCAAAAGTGATTCCCCTGTACTTAACAGGGAAAGAAGTCACAGGTGAGCCCTGATTCGAATACTGGAGAGGTAAGGTTAGGACAGCAGATTTGTATAGTCATAGAAGGAGTTGTTGGCAGCTCTATTTAGAAATGGGGTGCAACATATACTATGGAATACAGTAGAGTTGTTTGAAAGGATGAGTTATGGTTTGAATTACAGTTATGGTTAGAATAAATAATGTTTGCCATAGTCTCATGTGTTTGAACACTTGGTCCCACAAGGTGGTGGTATTTGGAAAGTTGTAGAGCCTTGTGGAGGTTTTGAGTTGTTGTAGACTGGCCATACTTCCTGTTCTGTCTCTCTGCTTTCTGTGTACAGATGTAATATGATCCCTGTTCTTGCCGCCATGTTTTCATAACATGAGGCTTTCTGGAACTGTCAGCCAAAATAAACTTTTTCTCCCCAAAGTTGCTTTTGCAAGGGTATTTTATTACAGTAACAGAAAATTAACTAATACAATTACTCCATTTGTTTATCTATTATTTAATTGTGCCAAAGATCAAACCTAGGACTCACATATACTAGGAAAGTATGCAGTGGGGTACATTCTCAACTCATACTTTCTCTTAAATAAATAAAAAGAAATTGTACCATCATATGTGGCATAAGTTTATTATTTCCATGTAAGAACCACAAATTTAGGGAATAGAAACACATATTTATATTCATCACAGTCTGATAAGCCAGAAGTCTAAGTGGGTTCAGCCAAGTTATCAGCTTAGGTCTTACTGAAGCTCAAATCAAGGCTTTGGCTAAGCTGCCTTTTTACCTGAGCATCTGGGGAAGATTTTTGTTTCTCAGCTCATTGAAGGTGTGTCAGTGACTGCAAATGTGCCCCAGTTTGCAGAGTGTTTGCCCAGCATGCAAAATGCCTGGGTTCCATCCCTTGCATTTTATTGATTTGGTGTAGTGGCACACACCCATAATCCTACCACTTGTGAGATGGAGGCAGGAAGATCAGAAATTCAAGATCATCCTTGGCTACATAATGAATATAAAGCCAACCTTGGATGGATAAGAAGCAAAAATAAATAAATAAACAAGTTGTGGTAAAATTGACTTCTTTGTGATTATAGGCCTGAGGTCCCCATGATCAGCTGCCTGTGAGATGAGGTCACTCAACCTTTACAGCCACCTGCATGCTTTGGTACAGAGTCACTTTCAGTTTCAATGCTGGTAATGGCACATTACTTTCTGCTTTGAATCTCTCTGATTTCCCATCTGTTCCCACCTGGTGAAAGCATTTCTTGTGAAGGGCTTGTGATTACCTTGGACCTACTTGGATACTCTCTCTTGTGGTTAATTCAAATTCAACTCATTCATAACCCTAATTATATTTGCAAAATTCTTTTTGACATATAACATAATCAAAACCTAATATATCATCAAATGCAGAGTTCCAGGTATCAGGTAAGAAATTTTAGAGAAGCATTTTGGGATCCTGTTTACTATATATATACATAAATATAATACCTAAACTAATACCAAATTCATGTAAATATACACAGAAAGGTACTTGAAATGATTTCATGAGTTCAGAGTCACTTGTCAAAAATGTTTGGGACCAAAAGTAGTATGGATTTTTGAATTTTGTAATATCTGCACGCATATGATGAGACATATTGAGTCTTAAACCAGTGTTTCTTGTGTACAGGGGTTGAGGTGGTTTGTGTGTAGGCACCTGTGTGCATATGTGTGTGGATGATTGTGATTGACATTAAGTGTCTTCCTCTACAACTTGTCATTTTGGGGCAGGTCTTGCAGTGAATCTAGATCTCACCAATTCAGCTAGGCTGTCTCACCAGCAAATTCCAGGAATTCTTCTGCCTGTACTTCCCAAGCGCTGGACTTACACTTGTACATATCACCATACCAGGCTATTGTATGTGATTCTGAAGATCAAACTCAGGTCCTCATGCTCATATGGAAAGAACTTTACAAACTGAGCCATGTCTTGAACCCTAAAACTCAAGGTTGAATACAAAATTCATTCGTATGTCACACATATCTTCTACACATAGCTGGATGGTGATTTTGTATAACGTTTAGAACATACTCTTGTTTTCCTGAGATCCATCACATGAGGTCATATATGGAGTTTCTGCTTATGGGTTCATGTCATGCTCAGAAGTTATTGTATTTTTGAACCTTTTTGATTTTTGTATTAAAAGTTCTGGGCCTGTACTAAGTTAATGATAATCTCCCCTGGGGAGTAGAGCAGAATTTGGAAGCCAGGTAGTATTTAACCTTAATAAGAATGTTTTATTCTTGAACATGAGAAATTGTGTTGCTTCATTAATATAATCAGAAATTGATAAAAGTGTTAATGTAGGATTTGGAAGGTCAGACACTTCAACTTGATATCCGTCAAAGTATAGTTCTTCTCTTCTATAACTTTTTCATTTGATTTCTGTGTGATTGCCCCAGATCTGACAATGTAGCTATATCTATATAATTTATCAATGCCTTGTCCAGGGCCAGTATTTACAAATAGTTGTTATACTATTAAAATATAGTGTGGAGATATAGCTCAGCTGGTAGAGTGCACAAAACTCTGCGTTGGACCCTCAGTACCTCATACCAGGTGTGATGGTGCACACTGCTAGTCTCAGCATGTGGGAGGTAGAGACGGGGGGACCAGTACTTCAAGATCATCTTTGACTACTTAGGGAGTTTGAGTTCAATCTGTGGTCCATGAGGTACTGTCTAAATAAATAAACAGGCAAAGTACTTCTTCTGAATGGCAACTAGCCATTCTCTCAAGCTCTGAGTCTCCTACAACCAATAAACATGCCTTCCCCTTCCTGTGATCCTCAGAACGCTGCTCTTCTCTATGCCACTGGTCTTTTTGCAGGCTAGAAAGTAGAGAGCCTGCTGCTTGGTGAGGTAGTGGGACTCCGGGTAAAATTCCTTTATCTCCTCCTTATGAGGAGACAGTGCTTTCTCCTCCTTGGTGGTTATGCATTGTGAAGTTTATTTCTTGCCTAGTCTAGATTTAAGAATTATGAATTCAGAAGGCTCATCACAAAGGACTTCGTCCCTTTTCCTGTGTCAGACAGTCAATGGACAGGAACCATATCTATTTTCTTTTCGTTCTCTATTGTTACGTGCCCTGTCCACTGGGACTACCCATATAGAAACTCCTGCCACCCTCCTGTGTTCTCTGACTGGCCACTTGGAAACCACTGCCACAAGTCCTGCCCACTATGACCCCACTATGACCGGCCTTCTGGAAACCACTGATGAGAAATTTGTAAGTTCTTTCCTTTACTATGGGGAAGGAGGAAAACAAAGGCTGCATTTCCATTGAAGGCAAAGTTTCTGCATTAGCAAGAAGAACCAGATGTATAATCATGATGTTGGCTACAAAAACCTTAGAGAGGGTCGAAGGAAATGCCTCAATCTTTAAAGTGCTTGCCACCTGAGTTTTCAAGCATGAGAATCTCAGTCCCAAGCATTGGACTTACACTTGTACATATCACAATTATTGCATATCAGATCACCAATGGCCATTAAAAAATGACAGAGACCTGGAGAAATGGCTCACTAGGTATGAGTCCTTGCTCTACAAGCATGAGGACCTCAGTTTGTATCCCAACACTTGGATAAAGCTGGGTTTGTTTGCACACAGGCCACTAAACGTAGTGCTGTGCCCCAGAGATAAGAGACCTCTAGGCCAGTTATTTCCCAGTCTAACTCCAGGGTTAGTGAGAGACCCTGTCTCAAGATAGTGAGGAGGAGAGTGAGAAAGCTGCTATTTTCTGACCTCCATGTGCTTGTTCAGACTACACACCTACATATGTACACATACTACCATATATACATATACACACACAAAATCCAGGCACTTCTGTGTTTCTGTATCTCCACAACTATGTGGGTAGGAATGATCAAATCCTTAGGACTCACTTGCCAGAAAGCCTAGAAGATTTGACAAGTCCCAAGTTCTAGTAAGGAGACGCTGTCTCATTAAACAAGGTGAAAGAGCTGGGGAAATGACTCAGCATTTGATGCTCTTGCAGAGGACCCAAGTTTGGTTCCTAGCACCCATATCAGGCAGCTCACAACCACCTGTAAGTTCTGATCCAGGAGATCCAGTGCTCTCTCTCTGGCCTTTATGGGCATGAGTGTGCAGGTAATGCATAACTCCCCCAACCATATACATAAGTAAATAATAAAATTAATCTTTAAAATATGTAAGGTGGAGAACCATCAAGAAAGACATTGGAGGTCCAACTCAGGTCTCCACAACATGTACACACACGTGCACATATGAAAATGTACATACATAACACAAACAAACCCAGAAATCCTTGTAGATGTAGATTTGTTCTCTGTCTCCTTGGTTTAATGTTTTACTGATGAGGAGTTTCACTCAGAAATTATTTCAAAATGTCAAATTTTGTAAGCAGTGATGTGGGGAAGTTTTGGCAATCATTGTGATATTCAGGTACTGCTATTCAAAAATCAAATGTAGTTTTCATTTAAAGGTAATCCGCAAAGCAAAATGCCTGGGTAATCTGCAAGGAAAATAATATTTTCAATATGAAATAAGAATGCCTCATTTGTAGTACATCACTGTAGGCATCCCATAGTTAGAGCTTTTGTTTTTACATTTTAGCCTTTTAAATATTGTGTTTTTATTTCTAATTATGTGTGTGTGGTGAATGTTCATGTGAGTGAGTGTCCACAGAGACCAGGAAAGTGTATTGGATCTCTTGGATCTAGAGCTAAGGGAGTTTGTGAGCCTCTTGACATAGGTGCTGAGAAATGAACTCTCAGGCACTCTGCAAGAGTAGCAAGTATTCTTACACACTGCCTCATCTCACCAGCCCTTGCTTTTAATCTTTACTTGAATGAGGAAATTTGTTGTAGCCTTCACAAGCACAAATTTTGCTCATAGTAATAGCCAATGTTTACTTGAATGCTCACTATATCCTGGATAGTATGCTAATAAACAATTTTTTGTCAAGAAAATTTTTGTTGAGTTTTATACATTTTATACAACAGTTATTAATCAAATTTAGATGCTCTCCCACACCTTTCTCCTCCCAACCCCCACAAGACCTCATTGGTTCCATCATACATGTTGAGTCATATCTAGTCAAGCATTAGTGTCCAGATGTGTTTTAGAGCAAATTCATCCACTTGAGTCTGGTCAGGCTATCTAGAGTTCATAAAAAAGGCATACTGTCCCTCTCCCATTAGTACTCAGTCTCCAATAGTTCTCAGTCTAGGTCTGGGCTGCCAATTTCTATCACTCCACACTGGGCCCTTGTCTAATTTGAGCTGGTGTGGGTCCTGTGATCACTGCCATCATTGCCACAATATGACATGGGCAAACTTCTAATATTCTGAAAGACACAGCTTCCCTAAGTTCATGAACCAGCCCTGGCTCTAACAATCTGTCCAGCCCCTCTTCTGCAATGATCCCTGAGCCATAGGTGGGTGAGGTTCAATACCGGAGTCCTATCCAGGGCTACACACTCTGCCCTCTTTTTTCTATAAAGCTTTGCCAGTTGTGGCCTTCTGTGTGGGTAGCACTATGTTTGAGGATGCTTCACTGGTGAGAGCTGAGGGATGCTTTAGTTTTCTCTCTAGCCCTATTCTGCTGTGTTCGATGAACCTTAGGTGTAGAGGCTCAATTGTAGAAGTATGACCTAAGACTTGGCATCTCTCAGACATATATATTCTCTGTGTCTGATCAGTTGTGGGATTCTGCTGAAGCCTTCATCTGTTGTACAAAGAATCTTCTTTGATGAGAGGTGTATTGTATTAAATATAAGCATCCATATTTAACATATGTTAAGGAATTTCATTTCTCTAGAGATATGACGGAGTTCTCTCTAGGATCTATGCCCCATCCAATCCATGCATTTGCCTGAGTCTACAGGACCACCCATGAGTTCACTCCCATTGAGAGGATTTTAAGTTAGCTGTTGATTACCCCCTAGATGAGAGTACTACTGCAGCGCCATAGAGGTAGTATAATGTGCCAGTTGTTACAGGTATTAAAATTTAGGGTTGGGTTGGATCATTGATTGATTTTCCCCCTTAGCAGTTTGCATGTTATTATCTAGCACTGTGAGTGCTAAAGTTCACGGCATCCAGGTCAGTTCCTGTTTCATTGCTCTGAATCCTGTATCCCAGTATTTTCTGTCTTCAGTGATAGTGTATTACCTTCTAGTTCTTGGGGGCAACTAAATACTTTGACAATAGCCTGTATTATTTTGGGAGCCTTAATAAACATTTTAAATAGTGTATGTAATTTAATCTCACAGCACTATGAGGCAGGGATTATTATTTTTCCCATTTTGCAGATGAGGAAATTAATGTACAGATAAGGTTGTTAAGTAAATTAACCAAGGACACATTTCTAGAGAGTCAAGAGCTGTTAAAAACAAACACACCAAACAAAATCTGGCATCTGAGCATTTCTGCTAAGCACTACCTGGATCAGATCTTACTCATTTGTTCTCTGTAAATTCCTGTACCTCTGACTTTTCCATCTGGGTAAGTTTTCTACTACTAGTCTATGTCTTCAGCCTATTGAGTTTTTAATGGAATTAGTAAATGGAAGAAATGGGTTGATAGAAGCAGTGTTTCTAGGGCAAATCCTAATGCTGTGACTTTTCAAAACTTATTATGTCAGTTATTTTTTGAATGTATGTAGTATTCTTGTGAGTGCACATGAGTGAGATATACACCCCTTTGCAGGCAAATGTGGAGGCCAGAGATCTATGTCAGGTAACTTCTTCTATCAACCTTTGTCTTATTTTTAATACAGGGTCTCACTGAACTTGGAACTTACTTATACTGACTGACTAGCAAGCCCCCTGAATCCACCTGTGTCCAGTTAACCCAGTGATGGGGTTACAGGTATATGCCACCATTTGCAGTCTCAAAGTGGGCCCCTGATATAGAACTCAGATCCTCATGCTTGTACAGCATTCACTTTACCCACTGAGCTATCTCCCCAGTGAACTGACTCTTAAGAAACATGGGAAAAACCATTAAACCATACCAATAGGACACTAAATATCAATTTCCCATGGATATGTGGATATGATCAAGAGAACACAACAAACAGAATTCCTTAAAACAATGGCAATATGTTCCCGCTCAGGTCTCCAGGCTAAAGCTTCAAGCAAGGTCTTCACAGGATCAAGCTCCCTTAGCAGGTTCCAGGGAAGAATCCTTCCTTCCTTCTTCCTCTGCTTCTGTTTTTCCAGCAATCCTTGGCTTGCACCTACGGTATTCTCTTTTCTGTCTTTATCTTCCCCTAGCCAAATTCTCTCTCTCTCTCTCTCTCTCTCTCTCTCTCTCTCTCTCTTTCTCTCTCTCACTCTCTCTCTGTGTGTGTGTGTGTCTTTGTATCAGAATTTCACTCTCCTTATGAGGATGCTGGTTACAGCACTTTAATTGTACACCACAGAGTGTAATTTTAATCTTAATTTCATCCTATTTGTAAAGATTTTATTTCCAAATGAGTTCATATATGCTTCTATAGACAAGGAATTTGCGGGGGACACACAATTCAAACCCTTATAGGACCATGAACTGCTTACCTTCACACATTAAGTACAAGCTCAGAAGTTGGGGTGATCTGAGCACTAAATGTGAAGGAGAATATGCTCATTAAAACATGCATACTTGGGGCAAAAACACTTTTAATTATTGCTATGAAGGCGGGCAAAGCACATTTCTTTAGCCCAAATACCAGAAACTGATCCTATCTAAATATTCACTCTTAATGTATTTTTTCAAAGCTTCTAGAGGCTGGAAAGATGGCTAAGTGAATAAGTGCATGTGTCATTTCAAAGTACCAGAGTTCAGTTTCCAGCACCCACATCAGGGATCTTGTAACCTCCTGTAACTTCAGCTCCAGGGGATCTGACACCCTCTTCTGGCCTCTACAGGTACTTGCACACATGTGCACATACCCACATACAGAGATGTTGACAAGTAAAGAGACATTGACGCTCTTTCATTCTTGATTACTCTCTACTTACATTTAAATTTTAATAATTAATTTAAAATTAAAATTAACTTCTATTTGTTGGACATCATGCTAAGCCCTATGGACATAACTGAGGAAATAGGCCCTCAATCCCATCCCTGGAGGATTGTGCATTGTAATGGGAAAACCATACTCTAGAATCACAAGAATATATACTTAATTTTAAAGTGAGATAGAGTCTCTGCAGAGTGGAAATGAATCTGTCATGGCTCATGTAAAGGAATCTGTCTCACCCGAAGAGAAGTTTGATGAAGTTTCCACAGCATGGGAGACCATGAGCTAGGATGGGCAGGCTGAGTGTTGCCTAGCAGGGCCAAGGGATGGGTAGAGGCTGCATCGAGTATTAGGAAGGAAGAGGGTTTGGAATTATTTCATGTTGTCACTCACCCCCCGAATTTCTAGCCACTCTCCGAGCATAGAACAATGTTTCAGGGATACAAATTCTGACATTCCTTCTGCCTTGGCTTTGACTGACTCACTTGATATACCACTTGTTTTTGTTTACTGTAACAATTTACTGCAGGCTTCAAAGGGGAGAATTTTTCTTTTCAGAGTTAGGGAGGCCAGAAAGTCAAATTTAAGGTGACTTCCGAGTTGTTTTTAATTCCTTCTTCGCCAGTATTTGTCTCTTGAAGTTTACGGTGCTATCAGCAAGCCTCGGTGATGGCTGTGTCTAATACTCATCTCCATGGTTGCCTTGACATCTGTTCTTCTGTGTATCATCTCCTTTCCTCTGTTGTTTGTTCTAAATCTTGTATTTTTCTTGTAAGTACACTTTCCATGGTTTAGGGCACAATTGGATGGATAATCTTGGATTTCCTTCTTGTCATGAGATTCTTAAATTAGCACAACTTCAGGGATAGAGAGATTTCTTAGCGATTTCAGAGTAAACTGCTCTTGCAGAGGACCTAAGTTCAATACTAGCATCTGTGGGCCACTCACAACTGCCTGTAACTCTAGCTCAAGGGATTGAACATCTTCTGGCCTCTGTGGGTACTTGAAATAATACACACACACACACACAGACACACACACACACACACACACACACAAATAAAAATACAAGATAAAAACACACCATTCAAAACTTTGAAGATGCTTGTTCAAATTAAATGATGCTCCTGAGCTCTAAGGTGAGACATTTTCCTCGTGGATCCTTTTCCAGCATGTCAGACCTACAATGGCTAGAGTATCTTGTGAGTACCTGATGCCTGAGCTTCGGGAAAGACAGCCTAGGTAACTAAAAGCTACAGGGGAGACTGAGGAGATGGCTCAGTGAATAAGGTGCTTCAATGCAAGCATGAGGAGATGAGTTAGGATTGCCACCATACATGTAAAAAGGCAGATACTGCAGTGGATGCCTGTAATCTCATCACTGGGGAGAAGGGTATATGACAGGAGGATTCCTGAAGCTCACTGGCCAGGGAGGTTAGCTGAACTGGTGAGCTCCCGGTTTAGTGAGATACCTTTTCTCCATAAGATAGAGAACTATCAAAGACAGCACATATGATCCCTCACACACATGAATTTGCACACACACAAACATGTACACACATACATTCACATATAAAATCCACAAGAAGAACTAAGATTCCAAGAGTATGAGCATTTGACTTCGTGGATCCATTCCACAAAGCAATGGTCTTCTTTAGGAAAGTACTACCTGCTGAGGATCTTGTGAGAGAGTACAGGGCTTTCATTATCCCAGTGAGCATGAGTCTGCTGTTGGCTTTTAGTGTGTGCAAATCAGAAAAGATAGATGTCCTTCAGTGTGCATAAATGACTTCATAACAAAAATGGTCTCAGATTGTGTTGGGCAGTCATGCAAATGAACATGTGTATGCAAATGAATACCAGACTCTAACCTCATTTTATAGAGAGACACAAAATATATTTTTATTTTTAAAAGAACTTATTTTTAGTCCTGTGTGTGTGTGTGTATCTATGGCTATATGAACATAAGTGCAGGTCCCGACAGAGATCAGAAGGAAGCATCAGATCCCCTGGAGATGGAGGTATAGGCAGTTGTGAGCCACTTGGCGTGTGCTGGGAATCAGTTGGGTCTTCTGCAAGAGCAGCAAGTGATTTAAAACACTGAGCCATCTCTCCAGCTGACAAAATATACTTTTCATAGTCTTCATAGACAAACTTTCATAGATGCAGGTACTTTATAAACCTGAGCCATTTTGTTTTATTCAGAACTTAAAAATAATTTTTTAAAAATCATTTTGTTAAACTTTGTATGATTCAGGTCTACTAAAAAACTCCTGTCTTGAGCCATTCTTCCACACTTGTAATTGTTAAATGTAGCTCTATAATAGATACTGGAGATTGATGGATGCATTTAGATATCGAACATTCTTAAGATGTATTTGTATTGAATTTGTGCATTTCATATATCTTAATCATGTTTAGATGCCTTCCCCATCTGTATCTCCCATCTCCCCACCATATTTCATGCATTCTGTTGTATATTTTAAGGCATAGCTAGTCAAGTTTGTATTCTTTTTAATTATTTGTGTGTGTCGGGGGGCGGGGGAGATTGTGTACACTTGAGTGCAGGTGAGTGTGGAGACCAGACGAGGGCCTCAGATCCCTGGACTTAGAGTTACAGGTGGTTGGGAGTCATGTGCTGGGAACTGAACCCAGATGTTCTGCAACATCAGTACAGCTCTTCACCACTGAGCTACCTCTCTTACTCCCAACTAACACAGAATCAAACATTATTGAATTAGCAGAGGCATGTAACATCCAATGGACCTCACTGTCAAAATTTGTTCTACAAATATTTCCTAGCTGAGCATGTCGGTGCATATCTTTATTTCCAGCACTCGGGATCAGAAGCAGGTGGATCTCTGTGTTAGAGAAGCCAACTTGGTCTCCATAGAGACTCCAGACTACCTGGGAGACCCTTTCTAAAAAAATCACTTTTTGGGGGCCGGGGTTTGTGTGTGTGCAAATAGTTTTCACAAGCCACATGATAAAACGGTGAATAAATTACTTACTTACTGAAAATCATTTCCCTCAGTTTCCTTGAAATCTTTCTATCTTATTGTAATTATATTCTGAAAGGTTTCCATGCAACCAGTTTTTGACTTCCTAAATTACTCTTTTACACTTCCATTCATCTTTTATTTCTCACAAAGACAATGTTCTCCAAAGCCTTTTGAGCACTAAAGTCAGTCTGCAAACCTCAGCAGGTGCTGGCATTTGAAGATAAGAGATCACTTTTCTTTGGTTCTTTTCCACACAGTTTCATGCCACATGCGAGATAATTTTGAGAGGTTTGTACAAGACTCTGGTCATTCCTGAGAACATCACACTTTCATCTTGACATTGGCAATCTCTAAATTGTTTCTGTGTATTCTTTCAATTTTACTTGGTGAATTTCCTCTAATTATTATATGCAAATAACTCTGACTTTTTATTATTTACCCAAATACTAGTTTTAATTTTGTCAGCACCTACCTCCATTTTTCTGTTATTCTTATTTTTCTTATATGGAACTTAAAGATCTTTAATATTCTTTTTTTTCTAAAGCTGGAGACCAAATCCAGAAATTTATTCCAATGACTTTATTACAAGTCTTTAATATTGAGCTATAATATTCCTAGCTCTTTTGGATACTTTAAAAATATGAAATTATTCATTGTAATTAGAGGAGCATCATGCACAGACACACACACACAAACACAATAATTATCATACCTGTAAAACTTTGTTTAATTCATTCTGTATTCTAGGACAGCCTTTCTCAAGACATACTATTTTATTACAAATGATTTTGCATTTTTCTTTATGGAATATAAGTGCCAGGTGGATTTTGCGTGTATTTGTGGCATACTGCTGTACGTAAATTCTGTTATCTGTTAATTTCATTTGAGACTAGTAAAAGGGGCATTGCATAGTATTTGTAATAGAGTGGAGTATTGTATCTGCTAGCACTGAATCTCCCAGAAGTAATGTGATACAATTTAAAATTCAACACTATATCTATAATAAGACAAAGTTGGAAAGCAACCCTCTCCCCTTGGGAATTTGGAAGAGTAGGTATGATAGAGCAGGTCCCAGGAGAATTAAAAGAAGGCAGGAGGGGCTGAAGTGAAGCCTCAGGTGATTAAATGCTTTCTGTGCAGGCGTGAGCAGCTGAATTCAGATCTCCAGAACCCACATAAAAAGCTAGGCATGGTGGTGCATGCTTGGAATTCCAGTGGTGGAGAAATGGAGATATGTGGTTCCCTGGAGTTTACTGGCCAGCCAACCTAGCCAAGTTTGTGAGTTCCAGGCAACTGAGAGATCCTATCTCAAAAACTAAACTGAGAAATGACTTGGAAAGACACTCAGCATTGACCTCTGGCATCTACATGCATGTGTGCATACACACACACACACACACACACACACACACACACACACACACAGAGGGTAGTGAGCACTTAGCCAGACAGGAACACCTTAGTCAGAGACAGAGATCTTCACTTTTGAAAAGAAGAGTCATGAGAGGTTTGGGGCTGAAAAACTTTCTACTCCATTTTAGGGAACATATGAGGCATGCCTGGGAAGTGAGAAGATGAAGGGCCAAGCACTGAAATCTGTAGAATGCTTAAAATTGTTTTGGAAAACGGTGGTTAAACATGACCCTACATGTTACATTTAATATATACAAAAGGCAAAGACCCTGGAACAGAGCAATTATTCAATAAGAAATTGTTAACAAAAGGAATGACTTGGCTAGGCGGTCTCGACCATCTCTCTTAGCTGTTCTGGGTTTGGTGCTCGGATGCCATAAAAATTATTAACATAAAAAATAATGAGGTTCACTCAAATTGTATGTTTTCATTGCAGACTCTTTCCAGAGCTATAAATAGCAGAGATGGGCATATCAGACACTATTGTCAAAATAAATGCCCAGCATACTCTGAGGTATAAATGTTTAGGAGAAATAACTAAGCAAGTAGCAGAGCCTATGTCCTGTTAGAATACAGATTAGATCATTAAGAAATAACACATTCCATCCACTTTTCAGAGTTTGCATACAGTGAAGTCTATTAATTGAATGAGTACAGAGAACACTGATACATCAGAGGCTTACTTCTCTGTCTTTATCAATAAATTCGACCTTTAATCCCGAGGATGGATTGAAAAAACAGAAGCAGTGATTTTTTTTTCCAGACTGTTCTTTTGGGTCTTTGCATTACTTTGTCTCTGTATTTATAAATTTTACTGGTGACTTTGCTTAGATTTAGAACACTCCAGGGAGTCCCACATTAGGTCTGAACTCATTCACAAGAACAAATGAGAATAAATAGGTGAGAAAGTTCCAGAAAGCACTCTTGGTATGAGAAGGAGAAAACAAGAAGGAGCTGGATATAAGTTAAAGCAACAGTTTACTCATTGAGACTTTTAATTAAACCCAGAGACTAGTGGAGCTCAAAATGAGGCATTATAAGGGGCTGGGTAGTTGAGAATTTTCCTCATTTCTACCTCTTGTAATCCACAGTCATTTTTTTTTACATGTACAGGGGCTCCCTGTTGTCCCAACAGACCCGGAGCACACTATGTAAACCAGGCTGGTCTCGATCTCACAAAATTGCCTGCCTCTACCTTTTGAGTGCTAGAATTAAAGTCCTGTGCCATAACATACACCTGGCCTACAATCCATCATCTTTACAAGTGTTTCATAATATTTATTTATTTTAATGTGGGAATACCCATGCACATGCGTACCACAGTGCTCATGTAGAGATCAGAGGACAACTTGAAGGAGATGGTTCCTTTGTTCCACCAGGTGGGTTCTGGGGACAGAACTCAAATGAATGGACTTGGCAGCAAGCACCTTTACATAATAAGCCATCTCACTGTCCCACACTCCATAATCTTGAAAAGGTACTTTCTAATTTTTTGTAGATTTGATTTTTGTTGATTTTTAAACGTTGTTTTATGTGGATGAATGTTTTGCCTGCATGTATGTAAGTGCAACCAAGTCATGAAATACCCCCAGAGGCCAAAAGAGGGAGTCTGATCTGCTGTAACTAGAATTACAGATGTTTGTTAGACACCATGAGGGTGTTGGGAAACTAAAGTCCTTTGCAAGAGTGGCCAGTGCTCTTAACCATTGAGCCATCTCTCTAGCCCCCATTGTCTATAATCTTTTAACCTACTCATGTGATGATGCCAACAGATTGACACTATGGTTTGACAGATTTCTATATTATGGATGATGAGTGAAAATACAAACTTTCACCCTGGGATCATCACAGAGCCTGCTCTCGATGTTTCCAAACCCTTAAAAAATTCACTTTCTTCCTGAGTAACACTCATTCAGGTTGAAACACATGAAAAGTTGAAACACGTGAAAAGCTGGCTTTATATTCTGTGTGTGTGTGTGTGTGTGTGTGTTATGCATGCCTATATGTATGCCTGATTGCATGTGTGGGTGGGAACATCTGTATATGCAGATGCACTTGCATGTGTGAGCCCGTGTATGGAGACAAAGGATGTCAGGAGTCTTCCTTAGCCATTGTCCCCGTCATGCATTTTGGAATTGTCTCTCACTCAACCAAAGCTGGTCCTGTCATCTAGTCTGTCTGTCCATGTTGCGCTGTGGATTCCCTGTTTATGCCTCTTACAAGCTGGGATCACGGATGGATCTCCATGCTTACTCAGCTCTTACCTGGATGGATGGGTGCTAGGGATCCAATTTCTGATCCTCATGCTTGTACAGCAAGTGATTTTACACTGAGCCATCTCTCTGTCCCCTTACATTTTCTGAAACAGTGTCAACCAGTAACATAAAATTAATGATGTGGGCCAAACTGACTGGCCGGTGAGCCCCAGAGAGCTGTTTCTCTGTCCTGAATGCAGATTACAAGTATTCCACCATACCTGACTATTTTACTTGAATTCTGGGGCATCAAACTCAAATCTCCGTGCTTTTAATCAAGTGCTTTACTGACAAAGCTATGTCCCCAACCTGGTTATTACATTTCCACATCTTTGTAAAATGAATAATATTCCCATTGGTGTTTTTAGAAAATCTAAGCCAAACCTTGTTAATAAGGATCTCAGAATATTCGATGTGCTATTTTAGTTGAAATAATAATGATATAGACTGACCAGAATATCACATAAAAATAGTCATTTGTCCAGCTACTTCTTCCACTATGATGAAAACTTGAGAACTCAAGGACAGAGTTTTACTTATTTAAAGCTAGGTGCCCGGTGTATACGCAGCACCTGAATCAGGAATTGATAAGGAATGTCCAAGAAGCCTTCAGTCAGTGGCCTCTGAGAACCCGTCCCACCAACTGCTGATGAAGATCTTGTGCAGATTTGTGAAGCAGTTCATCCAGAGTCACAAAAGTAGCAATTCCAATGGTAGGAACTCCTGAGAAAAGGGGTGTGTGTGTGTGTGTGTGTGTGTGTGTGTGTGTGTACATTCTCATTCCATGGTATGTGTGTGGTCATAGGACAACCTTGGGTATTGGTCCTCACATTCCACCTCATTTGAAACTCCCTCTTGAGTGTCACTGCATACACCAAGCTCAATGGCCCCCCAGCTTGGAGAGGTTCTCATGTCACTGCCTCCCGTCCTCCACAGCAATGCTAGATTTACAGGTTGGGATTGCATCTGCTTGTATGTGAATTTTGATGTTCTGAATTCACGTTGTCATGCTTATATGGCAAGCACTTTACCCACTGGGCCGTCTCCTCAGCTCCAAGCAAAGATTTGTAAAAGATATTTTTATTGAATTTTTGTGCAATTCATGTATCCTAATTATATTTGTACTGCCTCCCCTTCCTGCAGCCACCATATCCACCACCATATTTCATTCATTCTGTCATATGTATTAAAGCCTATTGAGCCAAACCTGTGACCCCAGATGTCCCTGAGTATGATTTCATCCACTGGTGCTTGGTCGGCCTGTCTAGCATCACTGCTTTAAAAAGACCAACTCTCCATCACCCAGCAGTTATCAGCTGCCAATAGTTCCTTGACTAAAGTTGGGGCTTCTCGCCTTTTTCCCCAGATCTATGCAGGGTTTTTCTCTGGTGTGAGTTTGCATTGGTCTTGTGCATGCTGTTAACATTGTTGTAAGATCATTTGAACAAGTTTACAAAAGCCTGGAAAACTTGGTTTCTATGTAGTCATCCACCACCCCTGGCTCTTACAATCTTTGTGCTCCCTCTTTCACAGTGTTGCCTGAGTCATGGGTGGGTGAGGTTGAATGTAAGAGTCCTATTTGGGGCACACACTCTACAGTAGTTTATTCTCTACAGCTTGGTCGTTGTGCTACTCGTCCTCTGTTGCATGAGGAAGCTTTGCTGATGAGGGACGCATTAGTATTCTCTCCACCCCATTTCGCTATGTTCTCCAGGCCTTAGGTATAGAGATCCCATTGTAGATGTATCACTTTGGGCTAGGTATCTCACAGACATTTATTCTCTATGTTTGACCAATTGTAGAACTCTGTAATAGTCTCCATTTGTTGCACAAAGAAGCGTCTTTGATGAATGGTAAGAAGTATACTTGTCTGTAAATATAAGGGTACATATTTATCATACAGTAAGAAATTACTGGGGATGTTACAGACATAGGAATTTCTCTAGGGATCTATGATCTCCTCAACCATGTGTATTTGTCTGTGTTTTTACTGCCACATGGGTTCCCTCCTATTGATGAACTTTAAGTCCAATTTGATAGCTGTTGATTAGTCCCAAGATAAAAGTGCCACTACTGCACTGATGTAGTTTGCTGTGCCTGTCATTGTGGTTTTTAGGCTTTACAGCAGGGATTGGACCATTGATTGATTTTCTCCCTTAGGATTTTTTATTACAAGTATTAAGTGTCTAAAGTCTTGGAAGTTTGTGTGCTTCCTGTGGAAATAGAGTCAAGTGAACATCATGGATGCTTACTACCAATGGAGACACACTCCTGAGCTCCTACTTTTCCTCATCTACTTCTTCTTAGTTAAGGAGTGGGACCTGGTTCTAGTGTGCTTTCGAAGCAGGTGTCTATTCTTTTCTTACCTGTACTGTGATGGATAATGTCTGTTATAGCAGAGGACTCCTGGGTCAGTGTCTAGAAGATGATGATGTGCTGATAAGTAAATTTTTTCAACCAGGTATTTAAGATATGGTCCAAAAGTGTTCTACTAGTAACAAGGATGCACAATAATAGAAAAGTAGAGACAGCAAGATGGTTTAGAAAGTAAGAGCACCTGCCAAATAAACTGCACTAGATCCCTGTGACCTACATGGTAGAAGGAGAGCACAAACTCCTGAAAGTTATCCTCTGATCTACCCATGTTAGCTGTGATGCACATGAACACACACACACATTTACACACACACATTCATGCCTGCTGATCTTAAAAATACAAAAGTAAATGTATTTCTTCTAAGTGCAAAATATATATCCATTTACATATATATATATATACACAGTCAAGTATCGCAATCACCACTCCTCAAAGAAACCTCTGTTGTACCAGACAGTGACTACTACATAGTACCACAAAGGGTAAAGAGGACACTCGTGAATCTCTCAACTCTCATTAATGAAGCTCCCTCATGAAACAGAGGGCCAGTATCACAAAAAGTCATAAATGGCTAAAGAATGGAGATTAGGAATCTGCAGAGTGTGGGTCTCTGGACAGGACTCCTATATTAAGTTTCATTCACCCAAAGTTCAAGACCCATTGCAGAAGATGGGGTGTGGAAAGATTATAAGAGCCAGGGAGAAGATATGTGATCACACAGAAATAGAATCCTACAAGCCTCTGGGAACCTGCTCATGTGAACCTACAGCAATGATTTCAGCATGCTCAAGACCCATGCAAACTCAAGCAGACAAAAACCCAGCGCACCCCCAGTGTTTGCTGAAGAAATATTGGAATCTGGTTATTGTTAGGTGAGGATGAGCTAATCTTCCTAAAGTATGGGACTTCAGATAGGCTGGCTAGACCTCATTGGATGAACCTGCACTGAGATCATTTGAGGACACTAACTTGACACAATATATAGACCTTAACACAGATTAAAGAATGTATGGATTCTGGTTGGGGGTCTGTTAGGAGAGGCGGTGGGGATAGGGGATATAGAGGTGATTAAGACTGACCGAGCTATTCTGTGTGAAACACACAATGATTCAATAAAAAATACAAAAGTACAGTCTTATCAGTGGCTTCAATTTCCATTGCCTTGGTCATCTTTGAGCAACAAGGATCTGAAAATAGTAAAGGAAGAATTCCAGATACCACCAATTCATGAATCTCAAATAGTAAGTTTTAAATCCTTTCACAAAATTTCATGCAATCCTGTTCCACTCTAGCTGGTATGTGAACTCTCCTTTGAAGTACCCATGCTCTCTGTATGACCTGCTCAGTTGTCATTTGATAATAGTATCTGTGTTAACTACTGGGCTACTCAGTGCCTTTTCAACTTACATGTATTTACTTAATAATAATATGTCTCCCAAGTGTAGGAGAACAGATATAAAGGAGAGTCATAAAACATGGAGAGTCAGGTTGACTCTGGCCGCACTGATGGACATATGGTAAAAAGCAATGCTGACAGGCTTCAGTACTCTCCTCCCTTGTCAGCATGCACTGGGAGTCTTCGACCACATTCTCAAGGACAAGGAGTGACTTACACATGTTGACCCAATATATTGTGCTGTTTCCCGCTTTTAAACTCTACTACCTTTCCTTTTCTTGAGTCTTCTCCTTCTTATTAGTCCCCTTTGTCCCCTAAAGATACTTTCTTCTACTTTCATGTTGTATGTGAATTCATGATTTCATGTGTCTGTGTGGTATAGACATATAGTAAACATTTTTCAGACATAAAGAACAAAGTCATGTAATTTTCAGAAAAAAGTGACAAACCTAGAAATAAGCCAATCTCCGAAAGACAAATGACATGTTTTCTCTAATTCATGGACTAAAAGCATTGCTAAAATCAGGAACAAGACAAGGGTACGTTTTTCCCACTCTTATTCGAAATAGTGCACCAAGCTTAACTAGAGCAATAAGATAAGGAAGTAATGGGTAGAAATAAGAAAGGATGAAGTCAAAGTGTCCTCATTTGCAGATGATATGATTTTATACATACTACTCTAAGGATTACCCCTTGAGTTGATAAGCACTTCCAGTAAATTATAAGGATACAAAATTAACATTCAAAAAATTGATAGTCTTCCTATATATCAGTAAACATGTTTGTTTTTATATTAATATAAGAAAATAGGTTAAAAATATAAATCAAAAGTAGGTTTTTCTCTAGAACCTAAGACCAGCCATGTGTATTTGGCTATGTTTATAATACTACACATGAGTTACCTCTCCTTGAGTGGGCTTTAATTTCTATTAGACATCTAATAATAACCCCCAGATAAAAGTGCTTCTCATGTACCAGTAGCAATAGCCTACTGGGCCAATTGTTGTTTATTAGGCTTTACGGCCATATAGGACCATTGATTGGTTTTCTCCCCTCTCAGCTTGTATCTATGTATCTATCTATGTATCTATTTATCTATCTATCTATATATTTATGTATACAATTTTTTTTCAATAGGGCTTGGAACTAATACATTTCCTTCAGGGTTTCATACCATCTAAGCATTATTTGTCTCTTTTCTCTCCCTGGATAACTCTCTCAACTTAAAAAAAACCCTCCCTTTCCTCGTTTTCTCCTTAATGACACCTGCCTCCTACCATCCCTTCTCTTAAGAAACTTCTTCCCCTTTATCACAATGGTTCCTTTCCATTTTTCCTGGTTCCTGCCGTTAAATTAGGAAGAGAAGGCAGAATGCTTGTAAGAACTGGAGGGGATGGATGACCACAAGGAAACGGAGTCTTCCAAACAGCGTCAGTCACTCATATGAACTCACGGCAGTGGTGATGGCATGCACAAGTCCCATGCAAGCTCAAACCAGACAAAATTCCAGCTTAGCATGGGGAAGTGGGTAATAAATCCCAACTCAACCCAAGTAACTTTTAGCAATTAATGACTGCTAAAAGGGGGAGAGACAGTGTCTTACAGTAATGGGATGCTTGGTGGGCTCAGTGGATGGACCCACACTGAAGGACACTTAGGGACACAAATACATTAAATTGGGCAGGGGCAAGGTTTAGATAGCGGAGGGGTACCTTCAAACTATATTGGGGATGGTTGTTGGTGGCCATGTGCGTGCTAGGGATTGAACTCAGGTCCTCTGCAACAGCAGTTAGTGCTCTTAACTACTGAACCGTCTCTCCAGCCCCTTGTTAGATTTTTTTTAAAGATTTTTTTTATTTTTTTTTAATGTGTGTATGTGTCTGTCTGTCTGCATGTGAGTGCAGGTACCTTTGGAGCCCAGAAGAGGACACTAAATCCCTTGGAGCTGGAGGTCGAGTTGTGAGCCACTAATGTGGGTACTGGGAACTGAGCTCAGACTCTCTGTAAGAACAGTATGTGTAATTAACCACTGAACAATCTCACCATCCTAGCCACTTATTTTTTTAACAAAAGTTCAAGACCATTTATAGTTTCTATGGGCCCTAAGTATAAGGACCCTAACTGAATATTATTTTAGCTCAGCCCTGGGTATTTGTTAGTGGATATGTTTTATAATATCATGGTGAATTCCTGTCCTATCTCTATTTTTCTACTGAAATACAGTTTTGGTACTGTTTAAGGACTAACCATCCAGTGCTGGCCAAGCTCCACAGCGTATCCGACTTTTATGGCAGCATTTTGGCCAATAATTGGTTGCAAACATAGTGTTTTGTTTTTCCAAATACGTACTGTTTAGCTTGATGTTTTATTATTTTGCTACGTCTTATATTCAAGTGACCATTGGAAAAAAACCCTTGCAGGACAATCTGGGAAGCCATCCCATATGTACCAGGACATTGGATCATTTTCCTTGACACCATTGACTGCTAAGGTTCTGAGACTTGTGAAGCCTTCTCTTTGCTCAAGGTCCTCTGTTTCCACAGCTGTGTCATCACTGTGGTGTCTCACTGATTCCTTTCTGCTTTTCTGGGCTTCTGGGGAGGAACAATGAATGGTGGAATTGCCCCAGAGCAGGCTGTACCTCTGCATGATGACTCAGTGTAGTCATGTCCCTTTAAGTATCACATCATTTTAAATTTTCATAATCCATAATCCATAATCCATAATGGCTCCCAAAGCCCCAGCTATTTTCTCTTCACTACATATCATGCATTCTTAACTATCTGTAATTATGCAATTAAACAATAGGCTTTTGGGGCCCACCAGAGTCATTAGCTCAAAGCCTTTCAACTTCTATAACCTGGTATCAGGAACACTTCTCACATGAGGAAATGGCAGGTGTGTCCACTCAAGTCCAAATCTCAGGCAATCCTTTCTGAAGTGGTAACACTCCACATGGCAGGTGAAGTGGCAGAAGGATTAAGAAAGGGAAGAACTCAGGATGGGAAGAAAATCTGATCAGTAAAGTGCTTGCCTTACTGAGTTTGATATACTGAACATTAAAACAAAAATCAGATATGTTAATGGGCACTTCTAATCTCAGTGCTGGGTATACAGAGGCAAGTAGATCTCTGGGGTTTCTGGCCAGCCAGCCAGCTAACTTGGCAAGCTGCAGACCAATGGGCAAAAACCATGGTGAGCAGTGTGTGAGGAATGACCTCAGAGGTTGGTCTCTGGTTTCTACACGCACATGCATAAAAATGTGCATACGTACCTACAAACACACATGCACTTTTACACATATGAACATGCTCATACAGAGACATAAAAGGAAGGAAACAAATATTGAAAGAGAGAGAAAAAACAAAGAAACAGAAAAATATACGAAGAAAGAAGGAAATTCTAGTGCCAGCCCAGGAAATTTTGGTGGAGTCACAGATCAAAAGGAGATACTTCATCGTAAATCCTGCCCCTCCCTACCACAGAGTATTCTTCAGTGGACAAAAGACACGAAAGTATCTGTGGTAGTTTGAATGAGAAATGTCCCCCATCGACTCCAGGTATTTGGACACGTGGTTTTCAGTTGGTGGTACTGTTTGGAGAGGATGGTGGAACAATTTGGAGATTTGGCCTTGCTGGAGGAACCACGTCACTAGGGACAGGCTTTGAGAGGTCATAGCATTGTCATCCTTCCAATTTCTCTCCCTCCCTTTCTCTTTATATTTCACTGCTCTTCCTTTCTCTGCTTCCTGTGTGTGCTTGAGCATGTGAACACTCAAGCCTTCTGCTCCTGCTGCATTCTGACATTCCTCCACACCATGATGGACTTGTATCCCTTGGAACCATAAGTTGCCTTGGTCATGGTGTTTTATCACAATAGCAAAGTAACTGAAACAATGTCCCTCTATGGCATACTAAATATTATATGGTTAACTTGTTCTTGGAAAAGCCCCATTTTGGGTTATGCATATTATGGTTGTGATTCAAGTCTATAGAAGTAAGTTTAATTGTCCCATGCTATGTAAAGGGAATTTGTCTCAAGAACCATTGCATGTACCAAAATATGTGTATAATCAAGTTTCCAGTTTCAATGACTTAGTATTTGTATATGGTCTATGTATATTCACTAGTATATTTTAAAACAGATCTAGATTACTTGTACCTAATACAGTATAAAGACTATATAACTTGATATTATAATGCATCATTTAGAGAACAAAGACCAAAGATAAAAGTCTTTCTCTAGTCAATACAAATACATTTTTAAAGTTTGTATTTTCTGTTATTTATTTACTTTTATCTTTCTAAACATTTGTACTAGTACATATTATGCATAATGATGTATTTAATTATGGAATTATTATACATATATATGTTTTTTGTTATATTCATCCCGTTGCCCTCTTGTTCTCCTCCTACTGCAGCGATCAATTTCCTCTTTCCAACTAGTCCCCCTTCTATTTTCATGTCTAATTTTTTTCTGAAAAAAATTGAAAAGACTTTGTTTTTATTTTATTCACGTGTGTGTGAGTGTGTCTTTGTCTATATAAGTGTATGTGCACATGTGTATGTGGCTGCCTGTGAAGGCCAAATGAGGGCACTAGATCCCTTGGAGCTAGAGTTACAGGTGTTTGTGAACCACCCAACAGAGGTGCTTGATTCCAAACTCCAGTCATCACAGTTGAGCAGCATGGGCTGTTAACTGCTGAGCCATCTCTCCAGTCCCTTTTTTTTTCTGAATATTTTTGGTCTGTTGCTGACTGAACCCATAGCTGTGAAGCTCAGGAAAATGTAGGTCCAGCTGAATGATCTCAGCACCTCACAGGTGTTGGCTATCTATCAACATAGTCAAGAGGATGAAATGCTGATCCTGCCTTGAACTATGTACTGAGAATCACACCCACATTCAAAACTTCTGAGGTACAATTGTAGATGTATTTATTAAATAAATGTTTATCCAAATCTACCATAAAGCTTTTCTGTAAAAAAAAAAAAGTTTCCCTCATGGCCCAAATTTTCCTAAGTCACCATTCCTTTGGCCATGCACTCTACTTCAAAGGCACTGAGAAAAAAAAAAGTTCCACTGATTCTGCCCACATCTGCTCACCTATGAGAGTGTGCATTCCAGTAAAATGGGAAAAGTAACAATGACTATACTATACATGGACTTTATATCCTGTGCTTAACAAATATTTAAAAATTTTTAAACCTGTATAAATAATACTTAAGTAACAAAGACAGTAATGTTAGAACATCATTGGCATTAGCTTAGATCAAGAGGTCTATAACAAATATTCATTAGAAAGAAAGGGATCTTTGGCAAATGTTAAGGATGGGGGCTGGTTTGCCCATGCTCTTGTGTACATCTCTGGTCTTCTTCCCCACACTAGTCTGTCTAATCTTTTATCAACATTTCTACATCAGCATCCCGGTATTTGTGGAAATACACCTTTGATTAGAACTGGAAGGAAGGAATTGAAGATGCCATGAGCTGCATGGAGAAAGTTATTATAAAAAACTTCTTCCTACTGGAGTCTTTGCTTTGGTAACAGATGTGCTTTGGATTTTCTTTAAAGTATAAAATGAATGTCTTTTAATGCTTGCATGTATTTTGCTTTTTCCTTACCCCCCATCCAGAACACCCATCTTCTCATGTTCCAGCCTCCCACCTTCTGGTTGGAGTCCCAGCTGTGGAGTGCTGTTGTCACTCTGCAGTCTAGCCTGGGCTAGTCACTCTTTAGTAGCTCAAGCTTTTATTGTCATTCATTGCCTAGTTTAAAACCTGTATCTCACTGAACTTTGCTTAATCTTTTACAAACCTGTGCTCCCTTCCCTTTTTGGAAATCCTTCATTACTTATATTTTTTTATTAAAGAACTTGATTCCTAATACTGTAGTGCCTTTGTGACTAATTCTGTATATGTATGGCTTTCAGACTATGATTATATTTTAAGCTCCTTCAGAGGAAGCACCATGCCTCAAGGTGTTCAGTAATCCTAATTGGTTTCATTTTTAAAGCACTTCTTTAAAGAGCTAGAGAAAGACGTTCTATAAAGATCAGTTAATGTATTCATGTGAGGCATGTGTGTGTGTGTGTGTGAGTTTGTGTGTGTGTGCACATGCGAATGTGCATATAGAAGCCAGAGGTTAAACTTAGCTGTCATTCTTTAGGTATTGTTCACCTTGGTCTTGAGACAAGGTCTATTACAGGGCTGGAATATATCAACTAGGCTGTGCTAGCTGGTCAGTGAGTTCCAGTAATGCCCCCCCCATCTCTGTCTCTTCAGAACTAGAATTACAAGTGTGTGACAGTGCACCTGGCCTTAAATAAACCTGGGTTCTGAGAATCAAACTGTTTACTGAGTGAGTCATCTCCCCAGCAGCCCTGAATGAACACCGGTCATAGTGTACATTCAATGAACATCTATCTTAATATTCATTCTACTGTTAAATCTTCTCCATCAACCAGAATACTGTACACAATGGAATCTTTTCCACTCAATTTTGGCTTACTATGGGTTAACTAGAATATCTTTATTTTCACCCCTCTCAGTCTCCAAATCCCTTTTGCTGCCATGGTCCATCTGGTCTTATAAACATAATTGGACCTCCCTTTGATGAGTAAGTGAGTTGCAGGACCTAGGGGCTCTGATACTGACCATCAATTATTATTGCGTAGGACCCAAGATATAGATGTGGAAGATACAGAATATTGAACTGAATGTGAAACGAGTCCAGCATAGCCTGTAGAAATTGCTTTGCTGAATAAATCCCTGATGTCACTGAGTTTGTATTGTGGGATTCTTTCTTCTAAAAGCTTGCCTAGTTCCGGGAAAGAATAAAATAGTCCAGTGTTGCTTAACTTTTCCTAGGGAGCTGTGAGCAAATGTCTATTTGCCCCTCATAGGGCACAAGCCACAGACCAAAGAAAAGATTCCATTCAAGTTGAGCTGAGGGAACCAGTGAGTTCATTGGGGTTATTTATGGGAGCATGGATGAATCGAAGACAGCTGTATCAGCAAAAAGTCCACCCCAGCATGAGTGAAGAGTATTAAACCTGCATCACTGAATCACAAGACTTACATAATGCTGCTCAGTCAGTGAGGAGGTCTCACAGTAACAATTGTTACTGGTTGTACAAGTTTGAGGAGGGACTTTGTGAATCTTGTAGGCTCCAGTAAGTTTTCAAAACTTGCAGGTTTATTTATTTCCTGAGTCTTGTAAGTTTAATGAATTCCCCGAGCTTTTTATCAAGCTTCCCCTCTAGGGTGGAATGTTTTAATTTGGAGGAAATAGCTGTACAGCATGTAGGGATTTGAACTTTGTTCTTCAAATCCTGGTGCCTCTAGGTTATTATTTTATGCCTTCCCGCTCTTCATCCTATATAAAATAGGCGAACTATGATGATTCTTTTCTCTCACTTCTGTGTTTTTCTATGAGTACAAGGTATCTACATAAGGTGTATGTATGACTGCACCAGCCAAGCTTATAGTCTGAGATAGAGAGACCAAAAACTTCATATAGTCCTTTCTAGGCCAAAGACTTTATCCATGTCAACTGAGGTTGAAATGTGGAGTAAAGGCAATTTTAGAGAAATGGAAATTGTGAAAGAAAAGGTGACCAATGGTCTGAGTCAGCTGGAACCATGGACAGGAGATGCTCTGTCAGACTTTCATGTTACATTATTATCTCTTCAGTTCTTACAATTGCCATGCTCACATAAGTCCCCTTGTCCCAACTCAACATCTAGCTACGGAATTCCAGGAGGAATGGTCCCACTCAGTGATGCTGTAGTTCCCAGAGGTCAATAAGACATTGACCACCCAGGCTTCCTTTGAACCCAGGCCTCTGTATTGGTGTGAAACTGCAAGAAATACTGCTGAGACGCTGGTTTCCCTCATCTTCTAGGGACCCCAGGAGGGCTTCACCTCTGGCTCTGTGTGTCTACTTTCAACATGCCACTGTAGAATGCTAACATGTGCCTTTCTGATGAGAACTTGGGAAGCATTCCTCACAGTTCTAGTACTCTGCCGGCTAAAAGGTAAAATTTTTGATAGTGCTCAAGGCCAAATATGAGAGGGCTTAGACCTCTCTGCAGTCTAAGGCATTCCTCTCACTTTGCACCCAAGGAACTGAGCCCAAACTGCTGAAGCTAGGTGGTGACAGAAATAGGCCCAGCCTGTTACCTGCTTGTCATGCTTTCCAGTCTTCTTCATCATTGAAGACTCTCAAGTAAGATAATGCTTTTTTAAGATAATACGTTCTCTATGAGTAAGAGAACGCCTTGCCCTGAAAGTCAAGAAACTTTGGCCCATGAGCTATTACTGTAATCTTTGTTTAAAGTGTGCAGGCATTGAAAATTACAAGATGTTCAGAAGCTTGTTCAGAATAGTGATTCAGGACTTTGGACAGCAAAGAGAACTTTTGTGGGACAGTTGTGCATGACCCAAGTATCTAAGGTGCCAGATACTTACTGGCATCAAAGACTGGCCTGGGACAGTGGCTCTGAGTTCATTATCTCACACCAAAGATTAAAGATGTGGACTGTTGGGAGTATGCAGTGTGGAAGCAGGCTCTATAAAGAATTATTGCATACATGTGAGAAACTGAATAAAAATAAGAAATTTAAACTCCTAAGAATGGCTAGGGTTTCCAGGGGAGGAAAAACGCCCTTGAATTTTCTTTGTCTAGGTTTTTTATAGGGCATTGGTAGAAACTGGAAAAAGGCTGAAGTAATCCCTACTGACACTGGATGATTTTTCTGGGTTATCATGGGCCAAGCCAAGGAATGACATGTGTACTCTATGCATATCTCTTTGATCCAACCAGGGAGATGATCATGTGCTGTTCATATGCCACCAGTTAGGGATGGTTCAAACATCTCCTTGCTGTATCTCTCTCTGACTCTAGCTTTGGTCCTGGGCCTCAACTGTCTGCTAGCTCTCTGTCACATGGCCAGCATTACTACCTCTGACCTAGCATCTATCTCAAGTATTGTTGATCATACTGAGCTTTCTGTGTCTAACATTTGCATGATCAGCCTGGAGCTTCACCATGGCAGAGATTTAACTGTCACAGCTACTAAAATGTAACTGTAGTCTTTCTTGATTATCTCATCTCTAATTCCTTGTCTCTAAGGTGATCTTGAGTGGTTTGGTAGGTTGAAGCTTTCTGTTAGACACACTCTTTACTTATTTTTTGAAATATTTAATTTTTAATAACAATTTTATTTTTATATTGTTGAAAATACAGAATTTTTAAAGACATAACAATACAACTCTAAAGAAGGAAGGTGTAGTCTTCCTTTAGATTATGAAATAATTAAACTTATTTTTCAGAAATCTGATATTGTAATTTAATGTGATTTAATGGTTGTACACAATAGATTCCTTGCTTACAATAGGTGATCATTGTCATAAAATTGAATTTAACTGATTCTTATAACTATATCTTAAGAGGAAAGAAAATCCATTCATTGAATAGATTACAGAAGAAAAATATGAAAGGAAATATTCACATCTATATACAAATGATTTCACAGAAGATTAAAGAAGAAGCTTATAGGAAATAAATGTTGGCTTGTCTACAAGAACAGATCTATAGGTTGAAACTTGCGTTTTACACTTGCTGCCATTTGTGTTGGCACACGGCAGTAGGATATACTGAAGAGTCAGAGTCAGGAGGATCACGAGTTTGAGGCCAGTCTTGGGGCTTGCTTAGTATTTAGTCTATTGCAGTTATCTGCATTAGGCGCAAGAATATAAAAAAGGACAATAGTGACTTAGATGTCTGTCAACTCTTCAGCCCAGCCCACCATTACTGGCCATTGTGGCCCAGAATCCAGTCCCTCCTCTTATTTAATTATCTTGGTTATTTCCTATCTAGTTATAGGCCCTTATATTCATCTTCCTCGGTGATCCAGAATCAACTGCTTTAACCCCTAATTTTCATTTAAGCCTCAGCCTCTGTTCTCATTGCAGCATTTGTGAATAACTTGGAGTTTTCACTATGGGCCCTTTTCTCTTACTACCCACAGCGATGTAGCTCTTTCATCAGTACCAGAAGTTAAAGGATGCATGCAAGTTTTCATAGCTAGTTAGTAACATAGATGAGCCTTAGAGATTTCTTCTTCGGAGTTTTACCTCCCTTGGTGCTTTCTGTTGTTTGGAAGGACATGCTTATATTAAGAGCAAACATTATGTACCTAAAGCAGGGCTTGTTTTTATGTTGGCAATGAACAAGCTGTTAAAAGAAGTAGGCAGTGAGACGTCTCTTTTCTGGCTTTTACCAGAAAGAGATTTTCTCTGAAGAGTCACCATCTGGACTGTGTGAAACTGTAGAGTGACCTTTTCTTACTGTCAGCATCCAAGTTTCTAGAACAGGGTCAGCAAACGCGATCCTCACAGGGAGAAGAGATGCAGCCTGAAAACACATCTTACTGCTTTCTTTTACTGCTCTAGGAAGCGACAGAAGCATCCATGGTTGATTCAAGTTTGATTTAGCTCAACATATTAATCATGGAACAGAACCATATGATGATTCTACAATTTTGAGGCATGGAGTGCCTGTTAGTATATATTGAAACAACTGTGTTTGTAATAACTGTCATATCATGCTGACACAAAGAGGCATTACAAATATATCTCTGGTTTTATAAATACATGAATGTGATTATTTTCTCCATTTTCTTTTTTATGTTGAATTTCACTGACTCGAATTGCTTTTCTACAATAAAATTCTCTTCAAAGCCAACGCCAAAACTTATGGCTAGTTGTCAAAACAATGAGACTGCTATTTGCCTGTGTAATACGTATTCTTTTCTCTCTTCTCCTAACTTGAAAAGACCTGTATATTGTTGAGAATAACAATTCATGCAGCTTTAAGAGTGGTGAATTTCCAGGCTCCTCTGCATAAAGAAGTAGAACAGGGGAAATGGGCCACAGCCCTCAACCCCAGCCAAGGAACTAACAAATGATTTCTGTGGGGTGAGGGAGAGTAGATCTTCATTAAGGGAGTGACTCTGGGTAGACTGACTAGACTCCAGTGGTTAAGTTTTTACCGAGGGATATCTGGATACAAATGTCTGACTGGATAGGACTTAACATATATGACAGAATATCTGAAATCTGGTGGGGTGGGTAGAGAGGGAAAGGGAGAGGGGAGGAGGGTTTAAATTTGATTAAGAAGTATTATATGAAATGCACAAAAATTTGGTAAAAAATACCAAAAGGAAATGCTCAGTAAGATTCTTGGTAGAATTTGTCCTTGAACCCTCCAAGGTATTTAGGGGTGCTTTTTCACTGGCAGACCCCCTTTTACTCTCTTCAGTTCTTTTCCTCCCATAATTCTTTTGTTCCCTCCTGTAATTCTTTATACTTAGAACTGATGGTTTTTATACCGTAGCCAAGAGTGACCATGTGGATAGAATCAGTTATACTATAGAGCTTACTGGACAAACTGATGATGTAAGTCAGAGAAACTTCAAGGAACTTCATGTAAATTCATGGAGCATGTGACCGCTGACTGTTCATATCTCAGGGAGGCACAAAAGAGTTCGGTATTTTATGTAAGACATTGTGAGCTTGAGTCTTTCTTCTAAATGGCTGAATAGTTACAAAGTATAGATAAAATTGCAATGTCAGGATTTAAAATTAAAATAAATACTTTGTTACTCTTTCATGTAGAGTTCATCATCATATAACTGTATAAACATTCATTTAGAAAACTTATGTTTTAAGGGGCCTGCCTAAATATTCACAAGGCCCTGAATTCAATCCCTAGAACCATAAAGGAGAAAACTTATACTTTGGATAACATAGTTTATACATCATAAACTTTTTATGTATAAAATTGTACTGATAGTTGTATAATTTTATAAACACTACTTTTAAAATCATTCTATTTAAAGTTATGCAAAGTAAGTCTTATTTTTCGACCTAGTTTGATAACCCCTATCTTTTATTCTTGCTACATAGCTTATTTTAATATAAATATTGACATTTGGATTTGTTTTCCATTTTATTTTATTTTACTGTTTGTCTCCCTAAGTTTTGCTTTCTGCTTTGTTTCCTCCTTCCCTTATTCCTTTCATTTTCAATTATTTGAAAATTGAAAACTTATCTGTTGTCATTAATACTTCTCTATATAGACTTCATTAGTGATATTTCCAAAATTTGTTAAATATATATCTAATTTTTAATATTTAGTTAGTATTTTACTATTTAAAGATGAACATAGAGACCTTTAACCATTAAGCCCTTTCCCCACACCATTTATGATATAGTTATTCCTTTAAGACTTAATTTTACTTTTTTATTTGTGTGTGTACATGCACATGTGTTTGGGGCTCCTTCAGAGTCCAGAAGAGGTTGTCAGAACCCCTGGAGCTGGAGTTACAGGAAGTTGTGAGCTAGATCACATAGGTGCCTGGAACTGAACTTGGGTCCTTTACAAGAGCATGTAACTGCTGAGCCATCTCTCCAGCCCAGTATAGTTGTTTTAAATGTACCTCCACTGACAGCTGTATCAAACAATGTCACATGTTTCTTTGCTTTAGTTTCCTTGCATATTTCTAGGAAATTGAAAAGAAAAAAAATCAAGAATTAATTTATCCAAATGGATAACATTTCTTATGTCTGTGTATCTATATGTATATGTATGTGCATGTGTAGAGTGTAGCTGTGCAGATGTGTGTGCATGATTGTGGAGGTCAGAGGTCACCGTTGAATGTCTTCCACTATTGATTTCCACCTCGTCCTCTGAGACAGTGCTTGTTTGGATAAAAATGCTCCCCCATAGGCTCCAAGTATCTCAGTATTTGAACAAATTGTCCCCAGTTGGTGGCACTTTTATGGGAGGTTTAGGACATGTGGCCTACCTGGAAGAAGCATGTTACTGAGGGTGGGCCTTGCCTACTTTCGATTTGTCTTTCTCTGTTTCCTGTGTCCGCTTGTAGATATGAGCACTGTGTTTTCTGCTCTGGCTGCCTTTTGTCATGCCTTCCCTGCTATGATGGACGTTTTTCCTTCTGGAACCATAAGCCAAATAGACTTTCTATAAATTGCCTTGATCATGGTGTTTACATGGCAACAGAAAAATACATAATAGACGATTTGGTGCTAGAGAATGGGCTGTTGCTCTGAAGAACCTGACCATGTTGAAGTGTGGAGGAATGTGGAAGACTATGGAAGTTTGGAATAGAAAAGAGGTTGAATGCTCAATGCAGAACTTAACGGACCATTCTACTAGGAGCCTGGAATAAAATATTGCTAAGAGTTAATGCAGTTCTAGATGGAACCAGGAACTTAAACAGTAACTGGCAAAGGCTCTGGCTACTGTTTTCCCACAACATAAGAACTTGCCTGATGCTAAATTAAAATGCAATGGACAAATTTCTGTCACAGAGGAAATTTCAGTATAGCCTAAACTTGAATCAGTAGCATGGTGATTAATGGTGAAAATTATGTATATCTACAGTGAAAAGATCAAGTCAGGCAGAAAATGTACAATTTAGAGAGAAAGGGGGCAATAGGATGCTTAATAATCTGGTAGCTAAGGTATATCCTAGGAGACACTATTGAAAAGGGGATTATAGTTATTAAGGTGAGGCATCCAGGTTTGCACTTAAATAATAGAAAGAATACATGTGGAGCAAGAACCCACCCAGCTAAGTTTTCAACTTGTAAAAAGAAAATGAGTAAGGAGGTTTTACTCCTATAAAATCATAACAAAATCTTCTGGCAATGAGGATGAAGGGGCACAAGGTCCATGTCAAACTGTCAGCCCAACTTGTCCTTGCCATTCACATAGTCCTGGGTTTAGAGAGATGAAAGGTATAAAAGTAAAGTGATCATAGATTCTTCAATTTGCAGTTTCAGAGAGCTGCTAAGTTCAGGCAGCATGTAGCAAGGGAGTCCCTGCATAATGAAGGCCTTGACAGGCCATTATGTGAAGCTGTGAAGGTCAAGCCTGGTTGGCAAGATATTGGAGATTCTAGAGCTGTGAGACATCTACCAAGGAGAGCTGTAAACAGGGAATTATATCAGCTAAAGAGAGAAATGTATGTTGTAGACAGTAAAGTTCGAGGGCCTGAGATATTTAAGCCCTAAAGTACTAAAATCCCAGATATCAAACATGGATCTACAGGTTTGATGTTTGCCCTACCAGTTTTAGGTATTCCTTTGATTCAGTATTTCCTCAATATGCTCCCATTCCTCCTTGTTGGATGGTAATATGTATTCCATGCTGTTGTTTATCAGAAATGTGTAATTTTTTGTTTGATTTTACAGGGGCATACAGTTAAGAAATTGCCTTGAGTCTCAAAATAGACTTTGGACTCTGGGCTTTTGAGCAGTGCTAAAACTGTTAAAGACTATGGGGAGTTTTGAAGTTGGACTAAATGCATTTTGCATTATGATATGTCCATGAGCATATGGAAGCTGGGGAGTGGAATGTAGTGGTTCAAATGAGAATGTCCCCCACAGGCTCCAAGTATTTGAACACTTTATCCCCAGTTGGTGACACTATTTTATTAAGTTTAGGACATGCACCTTGCTGGAGGAAGTATGTCACTGGGGGTGGGCTTTAGCCTTGCTCATTCCTAATTTGTCTCTCTTTCTGTGCCTGTTGGAAGATGTGAGTGCTCAACTTCATTCTTTGCTGCCTGCCACACCATGATGAATTCTTATCCCTCTGAAACCATAATTCCTGTAAGCTCTTCCTTCTATAAGTTGCCTTGGTCTTGGTGTTTGTCATAGCACAGAAAGGTAACCATAGCACAGAAAATACGCAGCATCTCTCACTGAACTCAGAGCTTATTGGTGGTCCCCAAATCTCAGCTACCTTGCTCTCTAACCTCTAACACTGGTATTATAATGGTGTGTGACAAGGCTTTTGATATAGGTTCTGGGGATCCAAATTCGAGTCCTCATGCTTGTGCAGCCAGCAATTTGTCCCCTGAGCCATCTTCACAGCCGCAGGAGGGTGTTACTTCTGTTGCTCCTCATTTATTCCCAAAGTTCAAATGTCGCTGCAGTATCATCTTCCTTTCTTTTGTGGTATTTCTTTGGCATTTCTCAATCCGGCTGCCCCTTGCTCTCTTTGCATGTTTCATTTGAGAGTTTGTTTTATCTTTATTTCTGAGAGAAATTTTCAGTAGGTACAGCATTCTAGTTGACAATTCTTTTCTTTCAGCCTTTTAGAACAGCGTTGCATTATCTTCCCAGTGATTTCTATCTTCAGTTATTCAAATTCTTGAGCCCTTCTAATGTGTAATGCGTTGCTTTCCTTTAAATGATTTCAAAATTTTATTTTTCCTATACCATTGGCTCTTAGTCATATAGTTATTATGCATCTGTGTTATGATTTGACTTTAAATATTTCCAATGGCTGATTTTGAAGGCCTGATCCTGTAGCATAGTTAAGAGGTGACTATATCATGAGGCTTCTAACTTCATAGTTAAATGGATGACAATGAGGTGGGATCTCGTTGGAGTAAGCAGGCCACTGGAGTGTGGCCTTGAAGGATGTATATTGTCCCCAGGCCTGCCACCCTGCCTCCTTTCTGTCTTCCTCCTCATCCTCTTTCCCCTCTTTGACTCATCTCTGTCTCCAGCTTCTCGTTCCCCATCCCCACCTCCATCTCCTGTTTCTATCTCCTCTTCTAGCTACCATGCGGCAAGTAGCTGTCATCCACCACGCCTGACTTCATGTTCTGTCTTATTGCCAGCCGAGAAATGACAGAGCCCTGTGACCACAAGATGAAACCATGAATCTACGCCTACCCTTTTCCCTTTACAGTGTCTTTCTCGGATATTTTGTCCCTGATGAAAACTCACACATTCCGCATTTACATTGACTTTGATCTGTTTTTGTTATTACTACTTGATGTGTGATGGGCTTCTTAAAAATGTGAACTTACATCTTTTGTTTTAGTTTGGAAGTCTGTACATGTTTATCTTCATTGTTTTATTCTAATTCTTTTAGCTTTTTCTGGATCTTCAGTGATATGAGGTTAGACTTTTGATATTGTCCAACAGTCTCTGAGAATGTGTCCATTTGCTCCTTAGTTTTTTTTACAAATTGGCTATTTTATATTGATATAAATTTTATTTGATTCCTTCCTATCCAATATTTTTGGTATTTAGTGCATAGAAAAAATTTAATTTAATTGATTGTGTTTTTAGTTCTAAAACTTCCATTAAGATTTTAAAAAATTTTGTGTATCACTTAATTCACTAGAGCATCTTTTCATTTATTTCAAGAATGTCCTTCATGAAGTATGCTTATAAGAGATTAATTCCTTGGCTTATAATCCTTTCATATGCATTTCCTCATGAATTATTTCTTTTGACTGCTTTGTTTCCCTTGAAGGTTTTTAAACATTTCCTCATTTTCATTCTGTATATTGGAAATCATGTCTTAAGCCCTTTTATGATTGTGTTAAGACTTTGGCCTTAGTGAAAATCCTCAGAAGTGTTGGTTCTTTTGCTTTAACATCAACCTGGTTGAGTTTAAAGTATGAGTCTTGATTTCCCAGTTTTGTGACCTCAGGTTCAGATGTCTGTTTGACACTCAGAGCTTTTGTACCACTGTTAGACTTGCCTAGTGTGTGCATCAACTGGTCCCCCTGGAGTACTTGGGCAATGGTCTGCATGCAAGGTGTGTTTTCAGCACCCCCCCCATGCTATTTTAGGTCAGTTGAAGGCAGGACTAATTTGGTAGGGTGCCAGTGACCTGATATCCAACACTATGGGATTTTTATCTTCTTTTTGAATTTTAAATTGTGTGTGTTTGTTGCTCTTGCCTCTGACCTCCAAAGTGCTTGGATTACAGACATACATCTCCACTCCTGGTTCATGTAGTATTAGGGCTGGAACACAAGACCTTGTGCATGCTAGTCAGGCACTATGCCAACTGAACTACATCCCCAGTATCATTAATTTTGTATTATTTAGAATTAGGAACCCTACTGATTTCTTAAAATATGTATTTCTGAGGTTTCTTTTCCTATTCATCAATACATTTTTGATGAGTCATAAAGTACCACAGACACCATTGTTCTTGAACATTACTTGATAGTTTAATTTTAATTTTCTTATTTTATGTGCATGACTGTATTGCATGCATATGTGTATAAGCACCTATGTCATGCAATGTCCACGAAGGTCAGAAGGAGGGATTGAATTCCTCTGGAACTGGAGTTACAGATAGTTGTTAGCCATTATGTGGGTGCTCAGAATCAAACCTAGGTCCTCTGCAAGAACAGCCAGTGCTCTTAACTGCTGAGCCATCTTTCCCGCCCAATAGTTTAATTTTTAAAGAAGATTAATTTGGTTTCACAAACAGAACTTTATTCTTGGAATGAAATTGCTATATTGGATTCTTATCAGCATGCTTTTATTTATCCATAAGCTGCTGATTTTATCACTTACAAATCCCCAGCCGAGCCTGGTATTGCTGGTCTAGGGACCACTCTGAAGATGACTATTCTATAGAGATGACTTGGTTGGCACGTCTCCTCTTGTAAAGCCAGGATGATCATTTCCTCAATAACTTGTTACTTCACTTGTCATCTTAGATGCTGGCAGACTTTCTATGCACAAGTGTCTCATTTAGTTTCTGGTATGTCATATTTATGTGGAAGATAGTCTTCAGTGGAAGCGCAGCAGTGGATTCAAACAGATTTTGTGGGCTGCTGAACTTGCTCAGTTTGTAAGGGACTTTCAGGCAAGTATGTGATTCTGAATTCAGATCCCCACACCCACATAAATAAAAGCTGGATTTGGTCATGTATATGTTATATTCCTAGCGTTTTTAGTGTGAGATAGGGGTTGAGACAGGAGAATCCCTAGAAGCTAGCAGGCAGCTAGATTGATACAAACAGCAGAGAACAATTGACCCTGTCTCAAGAAAGAAGGTGTGAACAGAGTCCCAGGATTTTCTTCTGATTTTTTAATCTTCTTTAAAAATTATGTATACTCTGGCAAATGCTCTCATGCTTTTATGTGTGAACACACACACACACACACACACCCCTACACAGATTTTATTTATTTAATATATTTATTTTATATGTATAAGTGTATAGCCTTCATGTGTTTAAGTGTACCCATGCTGTGCTATGCTAAGTCAGAAGAACTGGAATTATGAATGGTTGTTAGTGGCTATTTGGTGCTAGGGACTGAACCTGGGTCATCTGCAAGAGTAGACAGTGTTCTTATTTGCTGGACCGTCTCTCCAGGTCCTTTATTTTTTTAATGCATGTTTTTGTTGAATTTTGTGCATTTCATACCATACATCTTAATCAACTTTGGACCCCGACTCGCCTGTCCACACTTCTCCCATAGCTTTCCTAACTGCAATTCATGGATTCTGTCATATATATTAAGGTCTATCAAGCCCGGATGTCCTTTGGTTTTTGTTCATTCACTGGAGCCTGGCCAGCCTATCTAGATCACTTCCTTAAAGAAGATCAACACTCTCCCTCTTCTAGCAATGATTTGCTTCCAATAGTTCCTTGGCTAAGTTTGGGGCTTTTTGCCCTTTTCCCCAGTTCTATGCTAGGTTTTTGTCTGATTCAGGCAGCATGGGTCTTGTGTATGCTGTCACCATTGCTCATATGAACAACTTCCAGAAGCCTGGAAAATTCTGTTTACTTATGGTCATTCACCATCACTAGCTTTTACAATCTTTGAGGCCCCTCTTCCACTATGGTCCCTGAACCCTGAATGGGTGAGGTTTAATGTGGGAGTCAGATCTAGAGACCTGCTGGTAGTCCTGCCCAGGGACATGCATGCTGCAGTCTCTTATTCTCTACATTTTGGGCAGGTATGGCATTGTTTGTTAATCACCCTCTGTTTCATGAGAAAGTTTTGATGGTGAGAGTTGAAAGATACACTAGTATTCTCTCTACCCCTCTGTTCTGCTATGTTCAGTGAGCCTTGGGTACAGAGGTTGCGTTTAGATGTGTCATTTAGGGCTGTGCATCTTACAGACGTTTATTCTCTGTGTGTGACCAGTCATGGAACACTTTATAGTCTCCATCTGTTGCAAAAAGAAGTTTCTTTGATGAGTGGTGTATCGTATACCTGTCTGTAAATATAAGGATCTGTATTTTGCATACAGTAAGAAATTACATTTGTCTAGGTATATAACAGATATAGGGTTTTCTCTTTTCTCTAGGATCTGTGACCTCCAGTCATGTGTATTTGGCTATTTGTAGTACCTCATATGAATTCCCTCCCATCGAGAGGGCTTTAACTTTAACTATGTAGTTGTTGATTACCCCAAATAAAAGTGCCACTAGTGCATAAATATAGTTTGTTGATCTGGTCCTTGTGGTAATTAGCCTTTAAAGCTGGGATTAAACAGCTTTTCTCCCTTGGGAACTTACATAGTATCTCTAAAACTATGAGAGCTAGTGTTCAGAGAGGAGACTTGCAGTGCAGTTCCAGCTCCATTTCTGAAGTATGCCCTGTCTTCAGCGATAGAGTCCTATATTCAAGATCTAGCGGGCAATCAGGGGTCCTGACAATAGCCTGTATTATTTTGGGATTCTTTTGGACTGCCCTGACTAACACCTCAAAGAGAAGTTTCTCTTGTCTGCTACTTTTTCTTGCTATATGGTCTTCTGATATTCACATGCCCTCATGGACAGATATTTAAACACAGATTTTTAAACAAATTTTGGTTCAAATTGGGAACACTGCTTTTTCCAATTGTGTGTTCTTTACTTTGGTGTTTCTTTTTACTTTGTGTGTTTCACATGGAAAATAGAAATAATAATGTATGAAGTTTTTAGGGTTGTCATAGAACTTCAGTGAAGGAACATATCAGTCCAGAGAGCATGGAGTCCTTGAAATCACCGGAGTCTTGACTAGCCCCTAAGGGTACAGTGTGTGATCGAAACTTGCCCATGGTTAGCAACACAGTGAAAGAGGGCGTCCAGGTGGATGGTGTGGGGGTTCTCTTTTCAGTGCCTCATGGAAAGTCTGAGCTGTTAGGAGCAGAATGGAAGAGGATCCTCAGCAGATATCAGGAAAGTCGGGATTCTTGAATAACGTACCACACCCGAGGAAAGAAAGACCATGCATCATGTGACATAGAACCCAGTGCAGAATAACAGAAACCATAGCTGACCCTGTGAGCACTCCCTGTGATCTTAGGTTAGAAAGTCATTCCATACCCACAGCTTCCTATGGTGTGAAGAGCAGAGCTGGGATTTGAACCTGACAGGCTGGCACTGAGCCTCTACTGTTGGTGCTATTCTGTCTTTGTAATGTGGTCCTTGGGGAATGCTAATTTCCTGTATTCCTCTTCCTTCTGGAGCATATGGTACCCTATATTGGCATATCTTGATGAATTTTAAAAATCAGCTAAGGTATCTTTAAGATAATTGGCACAAGGTTTCAGTTCTATTTTCTACAAAAGAATACTGTGGCTAAAAAAGAGTGAGAGGCCTTCTCTAGTTCTACATGAAGAGAATCCCACCTGAGGGACTGACAGCCTTATGAGTTTTCCCGGACTTCCGGTGAGTTCACTTTGGCTAACAAGGACGAGGAGATACATCAATCAGTAAAGTGTTTGTTGTGCGGGCATAAAGACCTGATTTTGATCCCCAGAGATTAATAAAAAAGCCAGTGTCCATGGAATTCATTTGTAATCCCAGTGCTGGGACACTTAAACATGAGGCTCCTTGTAGCTCACTCTCTAGCCAGCCTAGCCAATTTGGAAATCTCCAGACCAGTCAGAGACCACATCTCAAAAAGTGAAATTAGTGGCATTCTGAGAAACAACCTCAGAGCTTGACCTCTAACCTCTATAAGCAAGGGTACTGCACATACACATGCATCTACACATACATGAACATGTGCACACAGAAATACACACTTGCACATGCACATGAGTAATGAGAAGTAGGACACTGTCTTCCATAGACAGTTCACTAGTTCTACCACACCAGAGCTATGGCAATTCTACTGTAGGTCTTTTTGTTTTGATTTTCCTATTTATTTCTATTATACCATTATGGCTTAGATTATTTTTTCCTGAAACTCAACCAGTTTAAGTTTTCTTTTGCTCTCTGCCAATATTATTGGTCCACAGCTGAAATTTCCTGGAATTGAGTAGTTCTATTCTCTGGCTTCTATATGTTTCATCTTTTGTCTTTCTCCTGATGAAATCTATTCCATTAGCTTGCCTTGAAGTAATTGATGGATATGTGATCGACTCTCTTAGAATTATAATTAGCTAGGGTGACCTTTCATGTACCACTGAATTATTGAGATTAGTCAAGTATGCCTAGGGTAGGATACATAATTTCTACAAAGCAACATCTTTAGGACAAGATATATCTACATAGTATTATGTACATGGATATGTAATATACATTGTATTTAGTAAATTGTTGTGCATTGCTTAAACTTGTTGAAAGTGGACTTTTAGATTGAGGAGGTCTTCTATTTTCTCAGATACAAGCATGTTTAAGTCAAGTGTCCTCTAAAATCCCCTGTCCTGGGTCAGGCTGACCTTCTGACTCTGCAATAGGGAGAGAAACACAGTAAGCAGCTAACAGTAAGGGTGTTAAAAAACACTTTGAATCATTAAGACTTAGCTAGACAGGAAATTATTCCCAACAGAGGTTACTGTTGTTTATCTTGTGATGCAGAAATGCCTGCGGTAAGAATGGAAAATGGGTGGTTCATGCTCGGAGAGAAATCTCAATCAGACACTCCAACTCACTGCCTCAGCTTCCCCAGTTGCTTTCTACAGGACAGTTGTAAGCCCTAGTTTGCTGCTGCTGTCTTTGTTTGCTCTCTAAATCAGATGACTCCTCTTGTCTGTACTGGATGTTTTCAAGTCCTGAACTGATAGTGTCTTCCTATCAGCTGCACTGTCTATCTGCTACTTGATATATATATATATATATATATATATATATATATATATATATATGTATCTTTAGATGTAAAATATGTATGTTTATCTTGCATGTCTTATGAAATAATCTCTGCTTCTATAGATACATGGGTCCATGCATCTATGAACTCACACAAAGATACATGCACACATATTCACACATAGACATCTGAGTATACCCCATTGTCTGCGTTTATATGGGTTAGGGGCATATGGTACAGCTTTCTCATCGGTTTATCAGACTGAGGCCTTCAGGAACAGTGAGTTGAAGGCCCCATTCATTTGTTAAGGAAGCAAAGAATTCTCCCGAGTTGTGAGCTAGGGATGAAGCCGTAACCGCAAGGATTCTAGTAAAAGTCTAGGCCCCTTAAAGTACTTGAAACTGAAAAGTTGGTTTCCTGGAGAGACTGTTCATGGAAAGATCTAATTCCTTCCTTCTCTGGGAAACATGTGGACTGGATAATAGGTATACCTTCCTTGGGGAGTGGGTACTTAAATTCCCTCTGAGCAACCAGGACTCCAGTAAAATTGATCAAGAGTTTGGGTGAGAACAATCTGATGCTCTGGCAAGTCTCATTAGCCATAGATTCTGTTTTAATTTACTTTCTGTCTGAAGTTTCCATTTATTATCCTTACAGGCTAATTCTCTTCACAGCCTGAAGGGCTCAAATGATATTTTTTAAGAAGTAAGAAGACATTGTTCTCATATCACCCTTTAAAAGAGGAAAGTCTCAAGCTTACACAGAAAGATGAAACATTTTTCCTACACATTGACAAACTCTGTATATGATTAGCAATGTCAGTATTGGAAGCAGAGTTGAACCCCACCAGGTCAGATTTTTCCCACCTTTGTGGAGGCAACACTAATTGTACTTCCAGGGTTTCTCTGTCTAACTAAGCTTGCTTTTCTATATACATGCCTTCCAAGTTGAAATCCTCCCCCATAAATTATCATTTGGTAATAAAACAATAAGAGAATTTTTTAATAGCATTGCTCTATGATGAACCAAAGACAGAGCTTAAATGAATCAAAGAAATTTATAAATATTTGAGTCATATCTATCAGTGAAAGGAATGAAAGGATTGTTTTCTCCCTAAATTGCTAATCTACCACTTTTTGTAAATCAACAGATACCTTTCCTTACCTGATTTAGACAGTCATTTTGAAACAACTACCTTGCAAGCTGTTATCTGTTAGCCAGACAGAGCAACCCTATTGATGAATGGGATAGGGAGGAAATTGTAGGATTTCCTTGGGTGTTATTGATTTTCAGTTCTTTGCTATGTAACCATAGGAATTAGAAGTTTGGGGAACAAAATTTCAGAATCTGCATCATTAAACAGAGACAACCATCCATGGTTTAATTGCTATGATTTTATCAGTTGCCTAGTACAGGAGTCCTTGAAAGAATCAGACAGGAAGTGAGAAGAAAAGATCTTGAATATAGGTATTGTCTCTATCAACATATTATGTCTCATGATGATGTTCAGGCAACTGATAGATTTTGTTTCTCAAAGAGGTTCAAGATCCTCTAAAGTGATCTGGGGAGATACCTCATTGGGAAAAGGACTTGCTGAGGAAGCATGAGAACTTGAGTTCTGATCCTCAGCACCCATGTAAAAACCTTATTTTTTGGAATGTATCTGTAGCCCAGTGCTGGTGGGAGAAGACAGGTGGATCCCAAGAGCCTGCTGCCTAGCTAGTCTAACTGAAACAGGGACCTCTAGGTTCCTCAACAGACCTTGTCTTAAGAAAATTAAGTGGAGTGTGATGCGGGAATATACCTGATGTCAACCTTTGGCCTTACACACATACACACACACACACACACACACACACACACACATAGTTGTAAGCACACTCACATACACATCCCTGTATATAATACACACACACACACACACACACACACACACACACACACACACACCAGACCCCAGGGAAGGAAAACTTTAAGCAAGAGACTTACAAAGGTACTAAACAAGAATATATCTTTATTTTACAACGTTTTCCATTTCTAAGTTATTTTCTACCTATGCTGGGATTTCCATATAGACCCCATTGCTTCTAATTTTAATGAGACTATCTCACAATATAGCATTGATTTCCCAAGTCAGTATTGCTGTGTCCTTGGGCTGCAGTTCCAGATCAGAGTCATCATAGTTTACACTCATTATCTAACTATGGAAACAAAGTAAACTCTGATCTGAATCATGCAGTCCATAATTTAAAACTTAAGGTACAAATGGTTAAAGATTGTTTTGTTTCACATTTTAATCCATTCTGAACTGGCTTTTTAAAAGTTCCATTGAACACTTTCAGGGTAGAAATATACATTGAGTATCAAAATATGAAATACTATTTATTGCAATTTAGTATCTGTATATTCCACATTTAACTCTGGCCACTTCTTCAAGATATATTTCTCTTTTCCCAAGTGTTATTTTTAGGTTAATTTATTATACTTCATGTGGAAAGTTATAGAAATTTACTTGAACCCTAAGGAAAATGTCTTCCCCTGGTATTTTAACTTTCTATTTATTGAAGTATAGTCTCATGAATCCCAGGTTAGCTTTGAAGTTGCTTTAAACCTGAGGATGACCTTGAGCTTCTGGTCTTCCTCTCACCAACTTCCCAGTGCTACAATCACAGGCATGTCATCATGCCTAGTTACTGCAGCAGTGGGGATAGAACCCAGGGCTTTATGTATTTCAGGATACCACTCCACCCACTAAGCTAAATCACCTGGATGTACATTTTGTGAACTCTTTATCAATAACTTCATTTTCCAGTATCTTGGAGTAAAAGCTAAATTATCAAAGAGCAAGATTAACACTTCTTCTTTTGGAAACTAATCCAGTCCTATTCTGGATGGTAATGAATTGACTGGACTCTAGTAATTCCTCAAGAAAGATTTTATTTTTCTTAGTTTCATTCATAGATTTTTTTATCCATAATTTATTTCTCTAACAGCCCCAATAGGAATGAGGAGTCCTGTCTTTAGAACAGTATCTAGAAGGAGCTCCTTGGTGTTGAGTCTGGGTTCATAAACTTGAGCCTGAGTGTAGTTTGTATTGTCTTCCACTTCCTTTCTTCAGCCTCTAGCAATGTGCTCATACTACAGCCATCTTTGTACCATGCTTATGGTCAAAGCAGTGTGATTGATATAACACAGGGGCCAGGAGAATGCATGCTTCTGAGTGTCCATTGGCTCTGAGAGGAATTCAGGGAAGACCTTTGCAGCTCTGTTCTCTTGATACCAAGGTCTTAAGAAGATCTTATATACAAGGGAGTCCTGAAGAGTGGAATGCCCATATTGGCCCTATCTTGTGTGTGTGTATGTGTGTGTGTGTGCATGTTTGTGTATGTGCAAATCCACATACATATAGAGTCCAGAAGACAACCTCTACTGTCTTTGCTTGGGTCTTGTCGACCTTCTTTCAGTGCTCACCTTGATTTTTTGATACAGGTTCTCCAGCTATCCTGCAGTTATCGTAAGTCAGACTAGCTGGCCAGTGAGTCCAAGAGATCCACCTGACTCTTCCTCCCCATGTCTGGGATTACAAACTAGATGTCATAATGCTTCCAAGAAAAGAATAAAAATAAATGGAAATTTGCATATCAGGGAGTAGATATCATTTCATATTTTAAATATATTTTTAAAATTTTAATTTGTGCATATGTATCTGTATGAGTGTATTCCATGTCTGGGCAGATGCCCAGTGAGGCCAGAAGAGGGCATCAGATCCCCTAGAGCTGGAGTTAAGGGTGGTTATGAGTCACCCAACATAAGTGCTGGGAACCGAACTTGGGTCCTCTGAAAGAGCAGCAGCCACTCTTAAATGTTAAGCCATCTCTCCAGACCTAATATTGCCCTTTCAATTGCCTGTAAAATGAGTTAGCTCTGACCCAGAACAAAGTGACAGCATTCTCTACGTCTCCTCTATGAACGTGGGAGTGAGTGCAAAGTACAAGAAGGAGGGGGTGAGGGAAATCAGGAAGGGCAATGGATGGGGTGATAGCAACAAGCATTCCTTCTTTATTTTGGCTAATCCTTTCTAATGAGCTACATTGGCAAACTGCCACTTGTTATTCTCTTCTCTCTGGAGTCTTTGTGGTGGACTTGAATTTAATTGGAGAATTGCAAGAAGCATTTAAAGAGTTAAACAAAGGCAGTTTTTTGTGTGGTGAGTAAGAAATAAATAATAACAAAAAGATGAGAAGGGTCATTTCAGATGCGGATTTCTCCAAATGAATCATCATTTTATGCAGTTATTTTAAAATTATGTGTATGTGTGCATGTGTCTGAGTGTGAGTTTGTACATGTGGGAGCAGGTACCCGTGGAGTCCGGGAGAAGGTATCAGATCCCTGGTAGCTGGAGTTACAGGAACCTGTGAGCTGCAAACAGGTGTTGGGAACCCATCTCAGGTCCTCCGCAAGAGGAGTAGCACCTACTAATTGCTGACCCAGGTCTCCAGCATCTGTGAATCATCATTTTAAAATGACTTCCATGGGTTGGTAATTATGTGTGTAATTAATTTTTCATGTGTTGATGTTCCAAAGCTCTGAGTTCTACTTGTTTTATCTCTAATGAAGTTTTTTGTCATCAGTGATGCTTTCTAAGTTCTATGTACCTTAATGACTGCATGAATGAAATACCTATATATACCACCATGTGTACTTACATACACTCCTCTATGTAAGGGAGCTGTAGAGATGGCTCCCTCAGTAAAACGCTTGCCTCATAACCATGGTAATGTGAGTTTGGATCTCTGTCACTCATGTAAAAATGTCTGCTTTGCCAACTCAGGCCTATAATCCCAGAATCAGGGAAGCAGAGATGGAGGAACCCGAGACTCCCTGACCAGCCAGCATAGCTGAATTAAAGAGGCCCATGTTCAGTGAGAGACTTTATCTCAAAAAAAGAGGAGGAAAGAGACTGAGGAAGACCTGGCCACTATAAGTACATGTGTCTGAACACATATACAGAGAAATTCACATAAGGATGAATTGAAAAATGATAAATCTGTAGTATTTGTATAAAATGTTATGCCCCTCTAAACAATGTTTATATGATGCCATGCATTATCTCATATTATCCTCAGAGTGCAAGTGAAACACCAAGACCTTACTACATCTCCCAGGAGTGAGAGCTGTTCCCAGCCATGGTCAGAAGGCCATTGGTGCAGTTAAAGAAGTGTGTTTACCTCTAGTAATATTTGTATCACTCTGTCTCGACTCCTTGTTATGTCCTTTATGTCCTTCCATGTGGTAAACTAACTTAGAATAATGTGTGTTACAAGAAGAAAACTGCAGAAAAGGACTAGGGAGGTCTTTTTCCCCATGAATATTTTTTATTTCCATTTGACCTTTTGTTTTATTTTGTTTGAGACAGTCTTCCTGTAGCTTCAGCTGGTTTGGAACTTGCAATGTAGACCAGGCTGTCCTTGATCTTACAGAGATACACTTGCCTCTGCTTCCCAAGTGCTGAAATTAAAAGTGTGCACCACCAAACCTTGCTTACCATTTGATCTTTTAAAAAATCACATATGGATGGTAGGTTGTGGATTTGTGAAGTGTTTTTTGCTTATTTACTCTTGTGACTAAAGATAAAAGAACCTCCTTCTAGTAACTTTTATAAAAATCTGTACTCACCAAGGGAAAATGTCTCTGCACATGGTCCTGATAACTGTTATGGCTCGTGGTTTCTCAGAAACTGTGGTGCTAGACAGAGGCCAGGGAGGCTGAGTGTGATTAAATAGCCTCAGAAGGACTGGTCCACTCACTCTCGTAAAATTTTAAGTTCAATAGAATTTGAAATGAAAGAACAAATTTTATGAGTGTAGTTACTAAAGGCTAGGCTCAGAGAAATTAGAAGGGAAACTGTCTTGTAAACAATGTGCAATTTGAATTGAAATCATAGTCTTGGCATTTTTCCTTGTAGAGTCTATGCATTCCTCATGCGAAGCCTATTACGCCCAGAGCAGTGATGGACAGTAACATCTATTTTTATGTGAGCAGTAATCTAAAACTTCCTTATTTACCAGGCTTTCTTAGGCTTTTTACAACATTTGTAATAGTTCTCTGAGTTTATCTTTTCTTTGAAATGGTTTCGCAGCAGTAAAAGAAAACTCTTTAACAGTTTCTCTTAATCTGTGTTCTCAGTTGTATAATCATGTACAAGTGGCAGTATCTGCTCAGATGCAAATTTGGTTGTCAATTCTGTATTTTTTTCTGGCATATATGTGACTCTTGTATTGCTGGAAGGCCCTTTTAGAAAGATTTCTTTGCATAGGCGAAACAGTAATGAAACAAACCCCCCCAGTTAAGATGTTGGTGTACTTAAAGTCTCATCTTCAATTTGTAATCACTGTTGTTTCCAGGGGAACAGAGTTAGAGATCCTACTTCATAAAGCAATGCAGATTTCTATGCATCCAGTTTGGGTCTCTGATAACATTTTATTTATAGTTTTATACTTGGTAAGGTACACTCATAACAACATGAAGACTATGTGAGGCAGGACATTTGTTGATTCAACATCTTCAACTCTGTGACTTTGTTCAGCATCTCTATGAGGAGAAAAAACCCCACAGGCTTCTTTGCCAACAAGGTGTCCCTGGAGGCTGGCCCTGATTTGTGTGGTGCCTACTGGCCAAGGAAGGAAGTTTTCATTTCAGCACCATGGAGAGCTTCTGTAGGCACAAGCCTGGGAATTTCCAGTCTGTAGTCTGAGCAAATCTTAAAAGTATTTTCCTAGTTCTCAGATGTCAGCAGTTTTCTCTCAAATATATATATATATATATATATATATATATATATATATATATATATATATATATTAGGTATCTTAAGTTTACCTACTTTCAAACAAATTGAAAGTGTATCTCCAGAAAGAGAATCAAAACTTGGTAGTAACTCATTTTGCTCAGACCACACTGAGCGTGAAAAAAGCAAAGACCGGGGAGAAAGTTAAGCTGCAGAGCTACCTTCCTGGGAATACGGGTAAATGCACATCAAAGTGCACAGAAGAGCCTGCCGATTATGGGTGTGCATCTTAGAACAAAGAAGCCAGCACTTGATGGGAGGGAAAAAAATTGTGATGGGTTTTGCTTTATGTGATGTGCAGAGTTCCTGGGCTCTTTGTCACATAAAGGCTTTAGAAGAAACTCATATTCGGTTATCAGAAATTGCATCCCCTTGATTTATGATCTGGTCAGGCCCTCCTTGGTAAGCTCTGTGAACTCTTCCTAGAAAAAGAGGGAAACTGCAGCTGGGACTGGCGTATATAAATGTGTGCTGGCAGTGTGTATATAACTTCAAACAGCTTAGAGATAATAAATTGAGTGTCCTGTCAATGCTGGCTGAATAAACACATTTGTTGTAAATGATCTGACAATAGAATTATTGATTATAAATCCAAGGTTTGACATTTGCAACATCTCCATTTCATTCCTAAGGAAGGGTGTGACTCTCCATCCATCCATAGGGGCAACCTAGCAGCATCTCATGCAACTCAACTGCCTCCTGCTGTGATTAATTAATCCAGAGTCACTCAGATCTCTCTCTCTGGTGTTCATTGCATTAACCTTGCTTTGCGTCTCAGCAACAGTGTGTACAGCTGGTGCCTTTCATAAGAGCTGGGTTCTGCCTGCCTCTTCTGGTGCCTCCTGCTTTGAAGTAAAAGAAGAAGGCAACAGGGAGAGATGGGGCCAATTATATTGCGTCTAACACAGTCAGGTACTTACTCTGTGTTTTAGACATGAATAGAATGATAATATAGTCTCGCTTTTTCCAATCTGGGTCAATTTATGGGTGTTTTTACTGAAGCTTCTCTGATTTTGTAAATATTTCTTTTGTGTGCATATGTATAAATGTGTGTATGGGTGCACATGCATGTGCGTGGGTGAATTTGTGTGCACATGTGTTGCAAGTGCATGTGGAGGTCAGAGGTAGACCCTAGATATCTTCCTCTATCATGCTCAGCCTTGCTTTTTTGAGATGGGATCTCTTGTTCAACTCAGAGCTCACGACTTAGCTAGATAGATTGGTCCTCAAGAGCAGATTCTCTTTTCCCTGAATCGCCAGTGCTGTAATTACAAGGGCATATTTCATGCCTAGCTTTTATAGAAGTTCTGTGGATCAGAATGTTAGTAATTATGCATGTGTGGCAAGGACTATGCCAATGGAGCCATCCCTGTAGCCCGTGGATTTGATAAGATCACTGTGTAAGCACATGAACTATAGAGATTGATTGCCAGTGCAATTATTTTTCTAGAGCTTTTCACTTTTCAGATAACCCAATGCCAGAAATTTATTTTACCAGAAATAAAATTAAATTGAAGTATCTTTTAAATAAATATATATTAAAATCTGTATCTCTGCTATGAAAGCTATAGCAAGCCATGTATCAGTCAAATCTTTAAGTGCCTCTAAAGAAGACCCAGAATGGTATTGTGAGTGTCTACCTTTGAGACTTGCTTTGTTCTGGAAGATGCAGACCTGCTTGTTGTTCTGCATGGTGCTGGGTCTTCCTGTTTTCTATTGGATGTATATACTTTTCTCCCTGGTTCTGCAATCTAGTTATTTCAGTCTAGTTACTTTCTTTTTAAAAACTGTGTGTGTGTGTGTGTATGTGTGTGTCTGTGTGTCTACATCTGTGTTTGTGTTCCACATGACTTCTGTGAAGGTCAGAGGATAGTTTGCAGGAGTTGGTACTCTCCTTCTACCATGTGGGTCCTTGGACTCAAACCCAGGTCATTAGACCCAGCAAGAAGCCCTATTACCTGTTTAGCCATCTCATTGGTCCTTGTTCTTTCCTTTTGACCATGCCACTCAGCTTCCTTTCTGCAAATCTGTCTAACCCATTCAAACAGGATGCCCTCTGCTGACAAAGCACTGTTCCTTTTCTCCTGCCTAACACAAGATTTGCATTAACTGCTATAGGATGTTTTATCTCTATTTCATTAGTTTTTTTTATTTTTTCAAACGTCATACAATATATTTTGATTATATTAGACTACTCTCCTCTAACCGTACCCCTTACTACTCCTGCCTCATTTCATGTACTGTATTTTACACACACACACACACACACAAGACCTATTGAGTCAAATTTGTGTCCTCAAAGGCCCATTGATATGTGTCCATCCTCTGGACTCTGGTTAACCGACCAAGCATCACACCCTTAAGTGAGACTTCTCCCCTCCCAGTAGTTATCAGTTACCAGTAGTTCCTTAGCCATGGTTGGGCTTCTTACACATTTCCCCATTTTTGTGCTGGAATTTTGCCTGGCGAGAGTTTATGTGAGACTTGTGTATGCTGTCAACATTGCTTTGAGCTCATATAAGTAAGAGCCCAGTTGTCTGGAAAATGATTTCCTTTTGGTTATCGGCTATCTCTGGCTTGTACAGTCTTTCCTATCCCGGATCAGCCTTGAGGCAAGGGGCAGAAGTTTGATATAGGCATCCTATTCAGGAAAAACCACTCATTTACATTTGTTTCTTTGTGTATGTGTTTCATGTGGATGTATGTGTATGATGTATATAATATGTGTTTGTGAGTTCAGGCATGCACATGCCACAGAGTACTTGTGTGGGTCTGAGAACAAGCTCAGATGTTGGTCTTCAACGCCTATCTGTCTTATCTGAGACAAGGTCACTTGTTCACTACATCGGCTAACTAGCCCATGATCTTCCAGGGATTGGCCTTGCCTCCCATCTCACTATATCAGCACTGGTAATGTACTCACTGAACCATCTCACTAGACCCTCTATATAATTTTTTTTAGATGAGGTCTCCCTATGTAGCCCTGGAACTTGCTATGTAGTCTAAGTTGGTCTCAAACTCAGAGAAATCCCCCAGTCTCCCTCCGAGGACTGGGAGTAAAGAAATGGGCCATCGTGCCCTTCTATTTCATTTATTAGCATAGATCAAAGCAATCCCAGTAGTTGATTTTGTGTTTTTACAATGGAGTGTGAAGTTGATAGTTTGATTTATTTTCAAAGGTTTTTTCAGTTACATGTAACTCCTTTATAAAATCCTAGTTCCTAGGTTGCATTAATAACCACTGGCTTGTACATACAACCTCAGGACCATTTCACATTCTCCTTTTAATGCTTAGCACAGGAAGTTGGAGAAACAAGCACAGCTGGGTTCCTGTATTTTTCACAGTGGCCATGACTTAAGGTGTACACTGTTCATCTAAATATATCTAAGAATGAGGGACAGCTGCATTGTTTGTTTTAAATGAAGCAATGTTTGGAATACAGAGAAAGTTGTGTCAGTGATGAGGGGCTGATAGGTGTTTAATCTAAGACAAGGCAGGCATCATGATTCAGTGACCACCAGGTACCAACAGTAAGGCCTGAGTCCTCTGGGAAGTTTTAAGCAGTTATGCGTTTTCACTTCATCTGCCTATGAGAACTCATCTGTTGTTTCCTTCACTTTCATTTTCTCCTACAAATCCAAAGAAGAGCTTTACCAGTCCCAGCAGACCAGGTTTGTATAGTTCTGTCCTCTGTTACTATTTAAAGCTAGACCCCAAAGTCAAGCTCTGCTCTTCATCTGTTTCTGTGACTTGGGGAGGAAGAATCACATCTCTGATTCCCAATATAACACTGAAATGGAGATACAAATTTCTTAAGAAAATTTTGAAGGTGGAAGCAATGGAATAGTTGGAGGGATGGGGAGGTGTACAGTGAAGCACTGTATTCTGGAGGTTCCATGGCCATCGCATCTATAAACACACAGAGCTGCAGCTGCCTCTAAAGGACCTCCACAAGATTGGATCCATCAACATTCAGTCATGCATGGGAGAGATGCTCAGGTTGCCCTATCCTTCCCTGAGGATCTCAAGGCTGTTGATGGTTTCTAGAGGAGGCAGAGACATTTTCTTCACTGATCTAGCCACTAAATTGCCCATGATACTGTAAATAATCCCCCTAGTCATGCTCATGAAACAGGCCCATTTAAGCTCATTGACCCACAGAATAAGCAGAGCAACTGAAAGGCTTGCAAGTTTGAGGGGACTTGATGGTAGGAAGAAAAGACTGAATTAAGTAGGAATGGAATTGGAATGAGAGAGGGGAGAAGGGAATGTGAAAATGACAGAAACACACTATAGACTTGCTTTAAATTGTCAAAGAATTAAGTGCATACATAAAATTATAAGAAAGGAAAGCTTTGAAAGTTAAGTGAGATAATATATATGAATACTTCAAATCCACCCTCTGAAAGGGGTCACAAGTATACAGAACTTGAATTAACTCTAATGCAACATCTATTTTTTGTCCCTTCATCAATGAAATAAAAAATGTAAAAAAAGATTTCTTAAATTTTGGCGTCCACGGACCTGGAAACTGGTTTTGCTTTTATTTGCAGTTGATGTTACATACCCAGCTATATTAAATCACAATTTCAAAGGCTAGAATGCAGGCAATTACAGCAGCTCAGAGAGCTTATGTAAGTCATGAGATTCACAGACAGCCTCCAAATCCAGCAAGGAGAGAGGAGCTGGGATGGATGAGGAAGCCCACTGGAGAAGAACATGTCCTAAAAGAATTATAAGATATTCAGAAGGCTACCCAATATGCTGCCTTACAATAAATCTTTGGGTCTGTCCTGTGTGAAGAAAGATGGCTTTTCTTCCTTGTGTCCGTCGTGGCACAGCTATCACTCTTTACCATGGTGTGCACGTTTATCTTCATAGCTCCTGAGAAGGGAAAATTGGCCCACATTTGAAATCTCCACTCAGTCTCATCACTTCAGATGCTAGATGGCTTTTTAATAAAAATGTGGGGAGGGATTAATAGCGGCAAAGTGGATTTTAGGGACAACCAAAAAACAGTAAAGAAGACAGCCTCTTCTATTTTGATCAGTATGGTCCATGAAAACATAGACATGAGTACGCTGGTGTAAAACACACTAACGCTAGTGTGGAAAAATGACTCGGCAGTTTAAAACACTTACTGCTCTTGTAGAGGACCCGAGTTTAGTTCCCACCACCCATATTGGGAGGCTCACAATCACCTGTAACTGTAGCTCTTCTGTTCTACTTGGGCACCTGCGTTTGCATGAATACACACACACACAATAAATAAACAAATAAACAAACAAATAAATAAATAAAATCTTTTAAAAAATTCAAACTGTAAAACATACTGACATTAAATGCTTTTCCCTCAGCAGAGTCTGTACTTGGTGTTACCTAGAATTTTGTGCAAGTTATTTTTTTTTTCTTTCTGAAAGCATGTCAAAAAATGTATTTTGTGATACCCCTTTAGGCTAGTGCTTTTCCCAAAAAAACCTTCCTTTTATCCATGAGTTTGGGATCTTGGGAGATAGCTTACTTGGTGTTGTACAGACCTATTCTCTGATTCATACCATTACCATACACATGAGTTCAGCTGTTCCTGTTTTCAAAAGATCATCACAATCAGGTTGCTGACTGTTAACATTCTCTCATTGAAGAGGGGTTGAGGAGAGTAATGGGACTCTTACTTAAATATTCAGCCACTCCTCCCAATCAGTTGCATAAAATTTCCCCTAATTACACATGGCCTTGGTGTCCCAGGAATGGGCTAGAATATATAGGATGGGCAAGACTAGAGGAAGGAGGCTCCATCTTTGCAGCTATGGGGGAGTCATCATTCATGCTGGGTGTTGATCTTCCATTGTGGCTGCTTTCAGGCCATCCGTATTCCTACCTGTAATCATTCACCCATTGCTTTATAAGTAAGCTTAATAAACTAATTGGTTCATTGTAGGGATTTTTGATAGAATCAAACTTTGGTTTGTCAATGGAATCATAGATGGAAGATGGCAGAGTTGCCTAGTCCTACCGAAAGTGAAAATTCCAGAGACAGTTGGTGAAGTGCTTGCTGTCCAAAATATAAGAACCTGACTTTGATTCCTACAACCCAGGTTAAAAAAATAAAAGTATGGTGTCATGAACTAATAGTCTTTACATGTGGGAGACAGAGACAGGAGTCTCTGGGGCACACTGAACAGGTAGCCCAGACTAATCAATGAGTTTCCAGCAAAAGTGAGAGAACTTGCCTCAAAAAATCAGGTACAAGGATTGAGGAAGATACTTAAAGTTGAACTATGGTCTCAAAACTCATGTACACACATGTCCACTTAGATGCAGACACAGGAATGTGTACATCCCCCCAAAGAATTGATCTTTCTTTTTCTCTAGACTATACTCATCAACTTCTACATTTGTAGAGTTATATATCTCTATACATATGTATAGAGATATATATATATAGAGTTATGAAAGACAGGAACTTGTCATTATACATGCAAGATATCAAAGTCATATAATTTAGTTTTAGAAACCTTACCTGTAAGCCAGTATCAGCGCTTGGGAAGATCTTATTGACCCCACTGAAGTCTTAGAAAAATGAACATACTTCCTGTTTGACTTATTTGGTGGCAGTTTATTTCAGCCTCCCAGTGTGAGTCCTGGGGGTGAAAGTTCTCTGGCTCCAATGGTCCTTACCTATGAGTCATTTGATTAATTCAGCTGATTATCAGTTACTTTCTGGTAATCAGATGATAGAAGGCGACCTTCCACTAATTCCTTCATTTCCTCTTTATTCGTGAGAAGTTGCACAATTAATCAAAGCTAAACAACAATTTTTCATGCCCTTCAACTGTCTACTCAAAGCTCTCAGTGCAACTCACTAAAACTTTCAAACAAATATCACTGCAAAGATATTTCTTCCAAAAGGTTATGCCACTATAAAACCTACTCGTGCATCTTTCATCTTAATTCTTTATGAAAGTCCAATAGATATGCTTTTTGATTGTCAACCATCATATGTATTCATAAATGTTTATTGGCTTAAAGAATATAAAAAGTCCTCATAGTGCTTCACTATCCTGACACCAGTGAGCACAGTCTATACCCTAGGCTTACCATTTCATATGAATTTGTAATAGACCTTTACCGTCCCTGAAAAGCAACAGAAATGGAAATTTAAGGTAGTATTTAAGAGACAGGAAAGATGGTTCAATAGTTAAGAGCACTTGGTACTCTTACAGAGGACCCAAGTTCCCCAGCACCTGTATCAGGCAGCTCACAATCAGCCATATCTTTAGCTCCAGGGGATCTGACACCCTCTTATGATCTCTGTGGGTACCTGTACACACATAACATTCTCTGTCTCTCTAACTCAAAATAAAAATGTAGCAGTTAAGAGAAGCAAATTAGTTCTTGCTCATTTCACTCATCCCTCAATTTTTATAGGAGACTCAAATTTTTCCACCCATAATTTTCATTGATGCTAGTTAATGATTTCCTGAGCATGATGAAGAGTTCTAGAAAAGGTAAAATTATATAACAAGGATATCGAAACTGATCTGTTCTGGTTATACTTAATTGTCAACTTGGTGCAACCTAGCTCATCTAGGAAAGTCTCAGTTGGAGAATTGCCCGGATCAGTGGGTGTGACTGTTGGGGATTATCTTGACTGTTAATTGATGCATGAGAGATCAGCACACTGTGTGTGACAACATGCCTTGGCAGATGGTCCTGGGCTTTATAAGAAATATAGCTAAGTATGTTCTTGTTTTTGAGCCAGCAAACGGTGTTCCTTCATGGTTGCTGCTTCAAGTTCTTGCTTGAGTTCCTGCTCTGACTTCCCACAGTTATAGACTGTGACCTGGAAGTATAAGCCAAATAAACCCTTTCCCCCTTTAAATTGCTCTAGGTCAGAACATTTTATCACAGCAATGGAATGAACTTGGGCTGGAGAGAATGCTCAGCGGTTAAGAGCGTGTACTACTTTCCCAGAGGACCGGAGTTCAATTCCCACTGGCCATATCATGTGGTTCACAACCACCTCTAACTCCAGCTCCCTGGGGATACAACACCTTTTGCTTTTGCAGCTACCTCTTCTCACATGCACATACCCACATGGAGACACACACACACACACACACACACACACACACACACACACAAATACCTGTAATTGAAAATTTTAAAGATAAGAAAAAAAACACTAATTTGTTACAATGGAGAGAATGGGAATTAGAGTTTAGAGGGACTCTACTGCCTGCAGGGAAGTTTTCATGAAAAAGGCAAAATGAATCCAGTCACTAGGGACCAGGGAGAACACTGACAAAGAGATAAGACAAAAACAAAACAATAGCAGTAAGAATAAAACATTCCAGATGATGCTGAGGTCATAGAGAGGATGAATAGATAGATATTCTATCACAGATAGAATAATCAATGTCAGATGGAAAGGCTCACTCCTATGACTCAATGGCCTAAATTGTACATTAACAGTGGAAATTGAAGCAAGGACTGATTAAGTAAAATAGGAAAGGGGTGACGGTTGATCTTCTTTGCTAACTTGAATGGGTTTAAAACCAACTAGGACATAGTGAGGCACATTCTGAGTGCATCATAAGGGTTTCAAGGGAGGGTTAACTGAAGGGAAAATACCTTGACTATGGGCAACATCCTTCCATGGGCTGGGAGACTAGATGGGTGAAAAGGGGAGAAAATGAGGAGAATGTGGGTGGAGCACTGGGGTTTCTTCCCAGTTGGCTGTGAGTTCTCTGAGTTGGCTGTGATGTGAGCACCCTTTCCCATTCCTGTAACAGCCCCTCCCACCACGCTTCCACACAATGGATGGACTAACACTTTGGAAACCCTGAGACAAAATGACTCTTTCCTCTCTTAAGTTGTTTTTGTCAAGTTCTTTGTTCCCAGCGATTCAAAAATAAGCAATGCAAGAAAAGACAGAAGGAAAGATATTTTCTTTCTTACAATAGTCCTTCAGTAACTGTTTCAAGTAATTTTAAAAAGAAATATTGGTTCTCATAATTAAAGCACATGATGTAACAAACACCCACTGAGGGAGGCAGTAAGCTTCAAGAGCAGCTGGGCCAGATGGAAGGTTCAGAGATCTCTCCAAAAAGATCAACTATACTCTCAGCAGAAGGACAGGTGCCGTCCCTGTGAGTTATATTTTCCGGCAACTCTGCATCTGGTTATCATAATGAAATTTGGAGAGAAAATAGCTGGTAAACAGACTAAATATTGCAGTAAATGTCAGACCATGTTCTCCTCGCCCCTGCAGCATCTGCGGCATGGAGCTAAAATGCACTGCCACCATTAACGTATTTTCTTTTATTTTGGCATTCATCACTTTTGTTTGAACTAATATAAAATGAAATATCTGTTCCTTAACATTTAAATATCTTGGTATCATGCAGCATGACATCTTTTGGCCTTTTTGGCATAACAGATCTACATCATCCCATACTAGGAGGTGGAAAGAAATTGGTTCGAGTTCTTTGAAACTTAACTCAGATCTGTTCTTAGCTCCTTCAAGTTTTCTTTGAGATGCTCTCATTACATACATACATACATACGTATCTGTGTGTATACTATCTATACTGATTGTGTGTGTGTGTGTGTGTGTGTGTGTGTGTGTGTTAGATGTGTGCATATGCTTGTGGAGGACAGGAGTCATCCCTGGCTATTTTTTTCAGGACACCAGTCACCTTTGTTTTGAGGCAGGGTTTTCATTGGTCTAAAGGTCCCTGATCTGCCTGGCTTTTGTGCCCAAGGAATCCACCTCCTGCCTCCCTAGATCTGGGACGATAAACATGCATTGCCGCACCTGGCTTACTTGAAGTGGGTTCTAGGATCAAACTCTGACCCTCACACTTGTGTAGCTAGCACTTTACTGACCAAGCCATTTCTACAGCCATGTGTTTCACATTTGATAACTGTTTTTACCCTGTTAGATGAATCATTAAGATCCCCTTTTTGGCTGAGTTGACTGGAATTCTCCACTGACCAGTGGATTACTATGCTTTCTGACTGTGGTATCTACTTTGGGATCTTAACAGAGCAATGTTCTCCTCTAATTTGGGACTTTGTGATGATACCAGGTCCTACTTTCATTTCTGTTGCTATGACAAAATACCCTGATAAAAAGCAACTTTTGGAAAATAGTGAATTTGGCTCACAGTGCCAAGTTGTAGTCCATCATTACAGGGATTTCAAGGCAGGAATTAGAAGCAGCTCATCACATCCACAGTTCAGCACAGAGAAGATAGATGCGTGCATGCTTACTTGAGTTCATCCAACCCTCTCTACACTTAATACTCTTTTGAACCCCCTGCCTAGGGAAGGTTGCTACAATAGTGGCTGGGTCTTCTCCTTTTAATTAACCATCTCAACAATCCCCCACATATATGCCCACAGGTCAAGCAGATTTAAACAATATGTCATTGAGATTCTATTTTCAAGGTTATTAAAAGTTACATCAAGTTGACAATTAAAAGTAACCATCACCATAATTGTTCATTCCTTTCTCCCCATTTAACTTCCCAGGAAGCAGAAAAAAAAATTGAAAAAAAGTATATGCAGAAATATACCAGCCTGTGGTTTTAGCTGAGTTGCCCCATAGCCAGTTTCCATCATTTTAATTTCATGTAATGGATTGGCAATGTCTGTCCACTTGAGATCTAAAATGCTAGAAAATGTCAGCACATGACTCACAGTCCTGCTGAAAAATGATTCACCAAGGTCTTCAGAACATTTGATTTCTCAAGAAGTACAGAACTGATCTGCTAAGAGTGGAAAAAGCTCCCCACCCCGTGAGAAAGACAAAGGTTTCAGATTTTGCCTTTCACTGCAGACCCAACTAAATATTTCTAAACCCACTTAAACATCTTATATTGTCTTCACCACCAGTGGATGAAGCTCAGTCCTTAGTCCCTTCATCTCTTGGTGACTTCCTTCCGCTAACTTCTTCTAGGGCACTGGCCAATAGGATATAACATAAACACTAGCTGGAACATGCTAGGTACTCACACAGCTCCTTAAGATATATGCCCTCTAAAGAGACACCATGTTGGCATGCTCCACTGTGCATGGAGCCCAGCAGAAACACATTAGTTCTTAGATGACAATTCAGCCAGCAGGGACTGCCCTTCTCGTCCATCTCTTCTAGAATATCACATCTGTCTTTACTTTTTAACCTAGTTTGCCCTTGTTGGAATTCAGGGTCCTCTGAGCTGCCATCTTCAGTGGATCAGATCTGTTTATGTGCAAGAGTCAATCACTATGGAGCTAGTTGACATTTCCTAATGAATGGAGGCATAGAGAGGGTCATTGGATCCTCACCTGAGTATCTAGCCACTCTTTCCAGTCGTTAGTATATAATTCTGCCCAAATTGAATGTGACTTCTGGAGTTAGGGGAGAGGATATTGTAAATAGGCTGGGGAATGTAATCTGAGGGAGTTCTACCTATGAGGGCCTTCGGAAACCTTCATCCATGCTAGGTAAAGACTTTGCAGTGTGAGTCCTTTGGGGTCACCCATGCTCTATAAGTGATCCTAATAAACTCATAGGTTCTTCAGGATGACCTTTGGTGGAATCATACTTTGGTTTGTCAATGGAACCTTGTTGGGAAAGCGCATTATTTTATCTCCTCCTAGGAAGAATTTTCAACCATTTGGGGGTTGTACATGTTCTCTCTTTTCTTACATGAAGAATGTGACCTATCATCTTGCTCCTAACGCTCTATTAAACATGGTACATCCCTGTGTTTATGAAGGGATAACTGAACTCTGAGTAAACATTTTTAAATAAAACATTTCATAATTAGGCATTAGGTGGCTCAGTGGTTAAGAATATAGTCTGCACTTGCAGATGATCTGAGTGGTTTCCAGCAGCCGTATCAGGGATCTCACAACCTCCTGAAACTCTAGCTTCAGGGGAAATCTGACACCTTCTTCTGGTCTCCTTGGATACATGCACTCATTTGCACATACACAGACATGCAAGCATACACAAAATTAAAAGTGAATTTTTTTTTAAAAAGACCATTCCAGAATCATAAAATGCCACCTGCATTTTCTTTCAAGTTCAGGTAATTTACATTTATATTTTTTACTCAGCCTCTGATTTGCCTTCATCTTCCTTGATTTTGATAAATGCGTGGACTATGTGTGATACACAAGCTAGCCTTACCTTTACATGTGCTGCATTTGTTTAGCTATTGGCCCAACATGGAATACTCGAATTTTAATTTCTAATGGTGACTCTGATAATTAAGATTGATTCTCATTTTTGCAGGAGCTAAAATCATCTAGGAGACACACCTCTGAGTGTGTTTATGAGAGAGTTTCAAGAATAGGTTAAATGAGAGGGGAGACCCACCATAAATGTGGGCAGCACCATTTTGTGAGCTGGGGTCTAGGAGTTAATAAAAAGGAGAAGCCAGGATGAGCTCCAGCATTCATCTCCCCTTCCTTCCTGCCTGTGGATGTCATGTGACCAGCTGTCCCACACTCCTGCTCTCATGACTTCCCCACTGTTTTGGACCCTGCCCTTAAACTACGAGCCAGAATAAACCCTTTCTTTCTTAGGTTGGCTGGGTCAAGGTACTTCATCATAGTAACAGGAAAAGCATCTGATATACTAATTCATATGAAAATTTGGCTTAAATTATACATCTTTCCATATGTTGATCTGCTCACTGTTTTGTGAAATGCTTCCATAGTATTTCTTTTGGCTACTTAAATAAATTACTTCAGAATTAGGAGAAGGCAGAATTAAAGTATTTATGGTGCAGCACAGCAAAGAGGTGTTTCCCTAGTAACTAAAACCAAAGTTATGTGAATATACCAGACACTGTGTCTTGTTTTGAAAATCTGTAAGCAACCTAGATTTGAAATAATAAAATGGAAATTCTCCAAAGAGAGAAGAAATCATAAGGGAAGCAGATTACATGAATTCTGATCTGCATGACCATGCATGACACAGGTGAAGAAAGGTGACCTTTGAGTTTATAAAAGGTCACTTAACAAAACTGAACAATTAAATTTGTATTTCTGCAGCCAAGTTATGTTTCAGAAAAGATTGTGTGTGTATGTATGTGTGTATGTGTGCAGTGTGTAAGTGATGTGTGGGTATGTGTTGTGGTGAATGTGTGTGTGTGATGTGTGTGTGGTATGTGTGTTACATATATGTATGTAGACATAGAGGAGGTCATCAGACCTTCACTTGAGTATCTAGCCACTCTCTCCAGTCATTAGCATATAATTCTGCCCAATTGCATGTGACCTCTGGAGTTAGGGGAGTAGATATAGTAAACAGGCTAGGGAATGTTAACGGAGGGAGTTCTATCTATTAAGCTCTGTATAAACCATCATCCATGTTGTATAAACCATAATCCATGTTGGGTGAAGACTTTCCAGTGCATATATTTATTTATGGTGTGTGTGTGTGTGTAGTGTGCAGTATATGTATGATATACATGTGTGTGTGTGTGTGGTGTGTATGTGTAGTGTTTATGTGGTGTGTGGGTATGTGTGTTGTATATGTGTGTGTTTGTGTGCAGTATGTTTGTGTGGTATGTGTGTGACGAATATGTATGTATGGTGTGTATATGTGTGTGTGTGTGTGTGTAGTGCATGGGGTATATGTGTGGGAGGATGTGTGTGGTACATACATGTTTCTAGGCATGTGGGCAGGCATCTACTCGTGGGCCAAGGCTAAGACATGGTCTGTGACTAAACTCTCTGCTTTTCAGTCAGTAACCCTACCACCACAACTCAAAGTACTGACATTCAGGCACACATGGCCTGGCTTTTATGTGGGGGCTGGGAATCCAATATCAGGTTCTCATAGTTGCACTGTAAGAGCTTTCACCACTGAGCCATCTGTCTCTTCCTCAGAGGATTGCTTTTAATTGTGAAACTAAGAGTCTAGTCCTTTCAATTAGGACAGGAAGGACGTAGCATGAATCTTCCTGATATGTATCTCTTTAGTACTCAATTTGATTTTCCTAAGAATCTGGTGTAAAGACATCAAACTCCCAGACAACAGTCAAAACCCAGCTCATGCTTTCGGGCCAGTACTGTGCTGGACAGGAAAACTGCATCAGTGGGGTGGGGGGGTGAAAAGATTATAAGTCTTAGTCTCTGTAGTCCTAAACCCTTCAAGGACTGAAGCCAGAAGGAACTGTGCAGAGTGCCTCAGCAGGTGCGCAGGGCCGGGAGAGACATCAGGGAATTGTTCTTGATTGCAAAATTACAGCTCAGATGAGCAGGATTTCAGACCCACCTCCAGACACTGTTTCCTTTTCTCTCCATCGTTTTTCTGCCTGTTTTGTCCTCTCACTCTCACTTCTGGTCTTGGGAAGCATTCCAAACAAAACATTGAAAGTATTCCTCAATGGTTTTCTCCCTGTTTAATCATTGCTCCAACTCAGATTTTACCTCTTTTACTCTTTGAGAGAGAATTAAACATCATCATTGCCTCTGCTAAAGATTCGTTAATGTTGCTATGATAAAATACCAATAACCAAAAGAAACTTAAGAGAGAAAAGAATTTATCTGCCTTAAAGTTCCAGTCCATCATTTTGGGGAAATCAAGGCAGAAACTCAAGCAACTAATCGTATCATATCCATAGTCAAGAACTAAGGGAATAAACTCATTGTGGCTTGAGTTTTTAACCTGGTCTTGGCTAGCTTTCTCCTGTCTTCACAAGTTCAGCATCCCTTTCCTAGGGAATATTGTCACTCTTGGTGAGCTGGGTCTTTCAGTATCAATTAACAATCAGTACTTGTTCACAGGTCAACTTAATTTAAATCATGTTTCAATTGAGAGTCTCTACTCAGCTGATTCTAAGTTGTGGCAAGTTGACATTTAAGACCAACCATCATAATCTCATTGAATATTTTTATTTATTGTTCATCATTTTTTTCCAAGAAAAAAAACCAGATTGATTCTTTTCTATATAGAGGTGAAATATAAACCAGTTTTATAAGATGAGCTCTCTACCCCCAGCCCACCGCTTATAACATTCCTCTATCTTTGGATACATTTTATAGAAAGATGAGAACCAAGCCATGGTCCCTATCCACGTTACTGCCCATCAGCTTTGCAACAGAATTCTCTGTGAGCTGTGGCCTTGCTCCAGACAGGGAGAAAGAGATATTCTAATCATGTCTAGCCTGCGGTTTCCTGATTTTTGTACTGTGGAAGACAGATCAAGGGTAATTCGACTTATTGATCTGTTAATTTCATCATCGATAAATAACATAAGCAGTGTTTTCAAAGCCTGTTACTTGTGAATCTATAAATTCAACTAGTAGAGCTGAAGACAGTCAAGGACCAATGCTTTCTCAGGAACACTCTAGAAGAGGTGCCTAGTGGAAGAGAGAAGTGTGGTTGTTCTGTCAGAGCTTGGAATTAGTATGAGTTTTGCAATTTTGTAGACTTTCAGTTAAGGTATTTGGAATGAAATATATATGTGAGCCTGACTCCTTCATTTAATCTCTGTGGTACTCATGTTTCTCATTGGCGGAGTGGGGTAAACAAGGGTAATAAATGATTTCTTCAGTCTCCTTGTTCATACTCTCTCATTCATTTCTGTTTATCCATCCAGTACTCTTCTTTGTGCATGCATGAAGGTGAATGTTTATATGCAGGTGTGTGTGTGTGTGTGTGTGTGTGTGTGTGTGTGTATGTGTGTGAGAGAGAGAGAGAGAGAGAGAGTTTCCATGTGGATGCCAGAACATGAGCTTGGCTATTGTTCCATTGTGCACCTGATTTTTGAGACAAGGTCTGTCACTGGCTTGGAACTTGCCAAATAGGATAGACCAGCTGGCCAGGAAGCCGCAGTGATCTACCAGTCTCTCCCTCTCCTGGGCTGGGATTGCAAGCACATGCTATGAAGCCTGGCTTTTATTTGGGTGGGTTCAGGTTAAAGAACTCAGGTTCTTTTCCGAGGAGGGCAAGTGCTTACTAAGTGGTGTCTCTAGCCCCATGCCATATCCTGTATACATGAACTGAAAAGCTATTATTTTCCTACTTTCCCTGCTCAAGGAATTTTATATCAAATTATAAAAAGGATTTTGAAAAAATTTCGATATAATCAACTCACCTTGGGGTATCTGATGATTTTTACTTTTTAATATTTACGTAGTGTTATAAAATACCCAAGTACCAGTTTTGCCATGGACCTCAATCCATAGATCTTGTGTCTGTTAATTCTTTGAGGTGTTCAAAGCAGGGGATGGATTATAGACCGGGATTGTCGTATTCTAGGATACTTACTATGACTTGAGAGCTCAGCACCCTTCCTATCTCTGACCAGTTGACTGAGAAGCTTCAGTCCACTATTCTCTTACCTGGTACATTCACAATCATTTGACTGTGGGTTTAATATAGGAAATGATGTAGGTTTGTGTTAAATATATTAACATTATTAGCATAGTAATGAAATCAGCTGCCTACAAAGTAAGATTGTTAAGGGCTACTTAATTAAAGAAAAATAATTTAATTAGTTAAAAAATAAGTTTAACCCCAGATCAGCTTTTGTCTCTGAGGACCAAGCAGAGGGAATAATTAGGGACTTGGCTTTTATTTCTCAAGTCTCAAGTTGCTTTTATTTTCTGTAGAGAAATAGAAAACATCTGATCTTAAGCAACCGAAACTTTTGATAAGATTAACTAAGAAGAAAAATCCATTAATCTGATTACTTTACCTTTAGAGTATTAAAGGATTCAAATTCCCAAGGCCCTCTAAATTTTAATGATTCCAATAGTATTTCCCTCTGAGAATCCTCAAAGAATTTCACAAATATGCTCTGTCCCACATAGACTTCAAAGTAAATACTTTTATTCCTTTTTCTTTTTTGTTGGTAAAATCAAGACAAAGAAAGGTTAACAAATATTTTCAATCATCAAAGGCTGTTATGTGATAAATGTGAAATGTAACTGACTTTTGATTCAGTTCATTACTCAAAAAGTTAGTCAACATTTTACAAAACTGTTGTAAAGCAATTCCCTTGAGAATGTATGTCTGAGTCTTGAGGGACGAATATTGATATAAAAATGTAGGAAATATACCCAGACTAATGTCGCAGAGAATAAATAGCAGCATAGATAATGTGCTCTGAATTTCAATCTTATATGTTATACTCTGGGCTGAACTGAGCAAATGGAGAAAATTTTGTTGTGCCTTATCCCAAATAGATTTAGTACAAAGCGTATTATCATCTTTGCGTGGTTTTTCATTTCACAAATAGGAAAGATTACTTTCTATTAGGCAGAGGAATGCAGGTTCAAATTGTGCAAAGGTTGCTCATTTATTTTCTTTCTATCTAAATAAGCTCCTCAGCAGAAAGCTCTCTCTCTCTTTCCTTCCTCACTCCCATTTGTATTCCTTCCAGATTAAAAAGATACTGTCTCTCTCCAATACTTTCTTTATCCTCTTTCCTTCCTGATCACTGATTCTTCTGTCTATAATCAATCACTACATCTCTGTGGAGCTCTAGATTTGGAAATGAGTCTTGTCCAACTGTGTGGAGAGATGGAGGATCAGTGAGAGTAGACAGCAAAACAGGGACACCTTCCCTTCTTACCCTCCGGGGAGAGTCGTGAAGACCATTGTAGAAGCTGTAAGAACTGTAGCAGATGCTGAACTTGAATTGCTGGGAAGAGCAGTTTTGTACACAACATGGAAAGGCCAACACGAGAGGTATCATCTACCTCTCTTCCATAAATCTATAGACTCACTCAATCGCATCGCCAGCATCTGGCTTTTACCTTTGTCCATATTCTGTTGGAAGTCATGAAGGTCCTGTTCCCATCTTCACACCTTGAGGTTTTCAGAAATAGGCAAATTAATTAGGCTTCATTGTTATCTTATTTTCGTAAGTGATGTTTCCTAGTCATTTATCCACTTGATAAATGACTGAGAATATGGGTTAGCCAGTGCATGCTAAAGACTGACAATGAAAAGCACAAAGTTTGGGGACAGAGATGAGCTGACAAGGGAGTCAATGTTGGGGTGAGAGTATATGGTGTGAGTTTTCTCATAAGGTGAAATTAAATCAACCTCCACCACTGACACTCCGGCAACAGTGCCCGCACAGGCCCATTGCAGGAAATTCTTCTATGATCAAGTCTCAAGCAATTCTTCTTGTTAGACAATGAAAATCTCTTCATGAGGATGGAGACTATGTGGATGACACCCAAATGGAGACTCCACTTTAGTGTTTGCACTGAAAAGCAGAGTTTATAGATAATTATTTAGTCAACTTATAGAATAATGGTTAATGGCAAAGATACCTGTCTGCAAGTCACCAACATTCTGAATTTTTTTTTTTGCACTTTGGTTGATAATGGAGGTTTTGTCCTTTTAATGTTCATAAACGAATAAAAATTGAGGTCTTAAAAAGAACTTAAGGTTTGGGAATGGAAAGTCAAAGCTAGCTCTGGAACTTGTTGGTTACCTGGTCCCTTTTGGTCTCTACTAGTATTATGTCATGATGATACTGCTTTGAAAAATGTTGTTCCTCTGTGAGATGGAAAGATAGTTCCCTACCAATAGACTGTTCTGGGAATAAGTTGGAACTACATAAAATATATCTTAGAGTTCTGAAGTACTTTGTAAAGAAATCTAGTATTAATTACTATCACAGCAATCCCTTCTTATCTCTGGGGACCTACATTCCAAGATGTACTTCCTGGTATGTGCCTAAAACCTCAGATAGGACCAAGTCATGGCATAACTTTTCCCTGGTAGAAAACAACAGTATCTATTCACCGTAGACAGGGCATGAATGAGAGACTAAAGAGAGAATTCTCCCCAAGTGTAAGTTGACAAACACTTGAGATTACTCGAGGATTCTTACAGGAGGAATAGAGAATCAGAGGCAGTCATGTGAAAGAAAGGCCCATGTCAGCATGCATGATGACTCGAAGGATGAATCCCTGGAGCTCTTTGCTCAGGGATAATATGTATTAATTAATTAATTCATAAAATGGGCAGGGGCATTAGGGGAGTTGCAAATAGTGGATGGGATCCAAATATCATGAAACTATTTTGTATGAAAATTGCAAATATTCAATAAAGAATAAAATAAAATAAAAATATTCTTTTGTAGGGTACCTGGAGAGAGTCCATGTTTAAAAGCATGTACTGCTCGTGCAGAGACCCCAAGTTCAGTTCATAGCACCTATGTCGGGTGACTCACAACCACCTCCAACTCCAGCTGCCAGGCTCTGACACCCTCACCTGGCTTCAGGGAGCACCTGTACTTATTTGCACATATATACACAGATACACAGATACATATGATTATAATTAATCATTTAATATATTTTATTTGCTAATTGTCTAATTTTAAGTGCATGAGTATTCCCCCGTATAAATGTGAGTGTATCCGTGCTGGGCATTGTCTGCAGAGACCAGCAGTTGAAGTGTTTGCCACTGAAGGAAAGGAACCAGACTTCAGAACCCCAGAACTCATGTAAATGCTTCATGGGCTTGACACCCACTTGTAAGTCCAGCCTTGGGAGGTAGAGACAGAGCAACCCTATAGTAACTTGGATAGAAAATCTAGCTATATCAGTGGACTCTGGATTTGACTGAGAGCCCTTACTTCAAAGAATAAGGAGAAAGACTAATGGAGGAAGATTACTGACATCAACTTCAGGCCTCTGCATGGGCATGTACATACACACATGCATACCTTGACACATATGAACACTCATACACATACACATCACACACATACACATGAAATGAAGAAATAATCTGTAGTAAAAATAATATAAATGTGATCTCTCCATCATATCATACTGTAGTCACACTTGTGATGACCTGAGATGATGCAATGTCTACACAATCTGATGGATTGAAGTGAATCACAGGGACATCCTGCCCTAGCATTTGTCTGTGACATGAGGCTGACTGCAATACAACCTTCACAGTGCCACAGACAGTGGATAGAATGATAGAGACTCACTGGCCAAATGACGAGTGAGCGACGACAAGCCTCTCGGTGTATCAGTGGAAGTGCTGCACACATAGGTGAGTCCTACCCTGCTAAGGAGGAGCAGAAAGAGGTGAGAGTCCATCAGGCTACTCATAACAGCATGTCACCTAAAGCATAGCCATTATTTGTTTCTGGATCTTTTCACCTAATAATTTGGAAATGCGGTAGACTTCACTGACCGCCCCTTTCTGCACCAAATGCCCCTGGTTAGCCCTTTTGTTTCATCGATAATGTTATCAGCTATATCAGCTACTCATATTGCCTGTCTTTGCTACACCAGGCCTTTATTTTATTTGTGTGTGTGTGTGTGTGTGTGTGTGTATGAAGTGAGCATGCTGGAGTGTCATGTGTGAGACTATGGGTGTTCATGTGGAGGTCCGAGGACAACCTTGCCTGTTGGTCATCACCTTCTACCCTGTTTGAGACAATGTCTCTCTGTTGTTCACTGCTGTGTATGCAAGGTTAGCTGACTCCCATGCTTCAGGGGACTCCTGTCATCTTCCATCTCACTGGACAAACAATGCAATTACACACAGGTGCTGTTATGTCAGGCTTTTTCAGTCTCCTGTCTTCATTACCATACTGCATGTGCTGGACCTACCAAACCTCCTCCCCTTCTCTCAGGTATCTGGAATTGTTTCCCAAGCTGTGCAAGGATTCTGCTTACATTTGGATTATTCTGACAAGAAAATAGATTCAGAGAGGCCGGAAGCTATCACCTAGGTCTCTCCAGCAGTGAACTGTATGACGCAAATGTCCCCCAACTCTATTCTAATGTGCATTTTTGCTATGTTAGAGGGAAGTCTCCTAATAAATGTATACTTGTGCAAAAGGTGCAGATAACCATACGTTTGACTTACTGTGAGCCTCCTACTTCAGCGAGGCCCGTGGTTGCAGTTGGTATGGAGATCACTTCATCTCATACTCCAAACACACTTGAACCTGTGTCAGTGCTGGTTCTAAGACATCTTTTTCACAAGTGCAGCTTTTATGAATGTATGGATTTTGAGGAGGATTTTTTTTTTCATTTTCCTTCTTCAACCATACATTTGAGCCAAAGTTTTCTGGCTCTTCATAAATGTGGGGTTTCATTTGTATTTTCCCAGTCATTTTTAAAAAGCCATAACAAGCTTTGCCAATAGGGCTGGCTCCCAGTGAGAGTGATTACTGGTTAATCAGAATGGTTAGTGTGCGAGAATAGATGTTGTAATGAGAATAATTGTGAATGTTGACTCCCTGGTCCCGCTTGAAAACAAGCTGGTTCTGCAGCTTAATGAGGTTTTCCTGGAGTGTTTACAAATTTTTAAATAATTAAAATTAAATTGAATTGAAGTCCTTTGTAATTATAGCTGCAATTACACCGTGATCCAGGAAATTGGAGAGGGTGGGGCAGATGAGCCCTCTCAGGTTCAAAGTCACAATAGTTATTTTCACAAAAGATCACCAGATATATTTCCAAACTTTTTTTTCTTTTAGTTAGTCATAAGAGTTCATAATCCAATATGGTTTGGGGGGATTTTTTTGTTTACATTGCTTTATATGTTTTCCTCTCCAAATATGCAGTTAATGTATTCACTTCAGATAGGAAGGTTTATAACAAGTGTCACCCTTGGTCAACTTAATCAATATTAAAAGCTTAGAAGAGGGCTAAAGAGATGGCTCAGTGGTTAAGACACTCTTTCAAAAGACTCCAGTTTAGTTCTGAACACCTATACTGAGCAGATCACAATGGTCTGTAACTCCAGCTTAAGGGATTCTGATACCCTCTTCTGGCCTCCTCAAGCACATGCACACAGGCTGCACACACACACACACACACACACACACACACACCAAACACAAACACACACACACACACACACACACACACACAAATAAACATAAATCTTAAAAATCTTAAGCTTATGAGAAAGCGGTGTTGTTTGGGGCTTGAGCAGGTACCAGGCTCTCTGGGGTGTAGGCGAGGCTGCTGAGACTCTGTAAAAAGTTTTTAGAAAGTATTACACACAGCACCATTTATACTTTGGTCCTCAGTAAATGACTTTGAACTGGAAGAAACTCATACTTTTGTCTACATAGTAGGCATACAGAGTAGCCTGGATGACAGGGACTGCATGGAACCTACAGTTGGCATAGCAGCTAAAGTGACTGGAGACAGATATAACTGAATTCGCTGAGGACACCTGTAGAATATCATCTTTTGCGTGAGTTTCTGTGGCTGAATTTGGGAGCGAAGATAAATCACTCTAGAACTTTTAGTTGGTATGACTTATTTTGATAACCCAGGCTACCAATATGCTCGGCTTATAGAGAACCAACAAGAGGAAAGGCAGGCAAAAGATGCTTGGCTATCCCAAGACCAACAAAGTGAGCAGACTAATCTCCCCATAGCTCGTGCTTATCTTCTGGATAAGCTTGTGTTTATCTTTCCATGACTAGAACTTTCTTCTTCATCTAAAATTCTGTAAACATGCAATGCTTTGCTGATTTTTGTGCTTTCCAAAGGAGTAATGTTAAATGATTGTCTCTTCTAAGATTTAAAACTAACTCAATAGAAATTTATTTTATATTTTGACATCCTGTGCTAACACACACACACACACACACACACACACACACACACACACACAAATGGAATCAAATCATTGTATGATAAAAGTTATTATACTTAAAGGGCCGGAGAGATGACTCAGCAGTTAAATATTTCCTTCTCCTGCAAAGGACCTGAGTTCATTTCCATCACACATATTGAATGGCTCAAAATCACTTATAACTCTGACTACAGGGGATCAAGCTCCTTCTGGCTTCATGGCACCTGCAGTCATGGACATATACAAACACACACTTATGCACATAATTTTAAAATAAGAATAAATATTGGAGATGAAGAAATGGCTCAGCACTCACTGCTCTTGCAGAGGATCCAAGTTCAGTGCTCAGCACCCACCTGATGGCTAACAATAGTTTATAACTCAGTTCCTGGATACCTGATGCCCTCTTCTGGCCTCTAAGGGCATTGCACACATTTGGTACACATACATGGAGGCAAAGCACTCCTACATGCAAAAATAAAAATGTATCATACCTAACATGTGAATATTTTGGTAACACTGTTATGTAGGTCCCAAATGGGGTCAAATCAATGATATGGGGTTATTTTCATAGCAACATGATGTTCTTTGATATGATTCTCATTTCCAGCATTTAAGCTGTATTCTCGGTTTTCTCCTCTATTTTGCAAAGAATGTGCATGAGGACACTGTTGATTTCTGTTTTTTTATGAGGTTGTACGTGTCCTACTTGGAAAAAAAAACATTGTTTGCAGTTCCAGTTGTTATAGAACACAGGATTATGTGTGTGCACTGCTGGGTATCTTGATCAACTGTTTGATCAAAGTACCATCTCCTAGAGTGTATATTTTATCTGATGTAATTTTACATGAGTTCATTCAGCAGATAAAGCAGGAAAGCCTTCTGTAAAATAGAACTGCTAAACTTCAACTCAGATAAGACAGAAAATTTCAGTTCACCTTCCTCAAAATAATGGCCACTTCTATTCTATATATGAGCACATTTTAAGCTCTCTTGTAGAGATACATCATTCGAAGTATCTGTCTATTGAATCTATATAAGGAATAGGAAGTGTTTCTAATACTAATGTTATCTTCTTAAATTTCATGTATTAATGAATATGACTTATGAAAACCCTACTATTAACTCTATTAGCAGAATTTTAACTGAAATAGTCACCATCAGTTCTTTCTTTTCTTTTTATCAGAATGAATGTTTTTTTTCTCATTTATACTGTCTGGCTTTGTGATTTATTAGAGGGAAGAGCCATGGCTTCCTTCCAGTTAGGTCAAGTCAGTCAAAGAAATGCCTTGCACTTTGACAGAATTTGCACATTCTCCCCCCACATTTGGCTCTAAGATGACTCAGAGAGTGACATGCATCATCTCCCTTTCCAAATTTCAGTCACTGCCTGTGGAATGCACAATTTTAGTCTACTGAAAAATCTTGTGAGGTGTGTAGAACTCCTTTGGAATATTTTACAAGGTCGATGCTATTTCAAGAATATTACTTTTTATGAGTGGTATGTGTATATGTATGTGTGTGTGATCTGTGGCATATTCATGCATGTGCACATATGTTTGTGGTTGCATGTGCATGCCAGGTTAGGCTAGTACATTGAGTGCCCTACTCTGTCACTTGCTGCCTCATTTTCTTGAGACAGGATCTCTCACTGAATCTGATGTCTCCATTTTGATGAGGCTTATTAGGCAACGAACTTCCAATGCCAGCTTGTCTCTGTCCTCCAACACTGGAGTTACAGGCACACATGACCACACTTGGCTTTTATGTGGGCACTAAGGATTCTAACTCAGTCCCTTATGCTTTTGCAAAAATTGCTTTTACCCAATGAGTCATCTCCCCAGCTCCAAACTGTGTCCTTTTCATAGCCTAATATTATCACTGCTCTCTAGCCGTTCCAGAACTGTTACTAGTCTGTATTTGAATAAGAGAAAATGCAGTCATTTTAATAAATTCCACATGGTCCAGAGAAATAGAAAAGTTTCATGTAACCAACACTTTTGCCTGTGTGGTTTGCTTCTGATACACAGCCCAGACCAGATCTTCATAGCCTTTCATTTAAAATATATCTAAATAAGTTCCTTTTTGGAGGGAACTCATTCTCATCGCTGTCTGGTTACATCCGAATTCCTGAACGGAGCTGACCTCCTGTGTTAGCCTTCATATTATTTTTTTTCCAAAATTGGCAATATATTGGGTATATTTTTATTTTATTTATATTTTATTCCTTTGAAAAACTGATGTCTTCCTGAAACCAATTTGGTTAGTGTAAATAATTTTTTTAAATATGCCCAAGTACCCATATAACACATTAGGGGATCATCTTGAAATTAAATATACCCATTGATCCATTCAATTTAATCCAATAAACTTTTTTTTTTCTATTTAGCCAACTTTGTTCCTGGGAATGTGCTGAGGACACATATAAGGAACGATAATGCTATGTATCTTCAGTTCAGCAATGCAGTACAGTGGGAAAATGGCATTTACAAACTACATGGGTATATGCATGTGTTCACATTCACACATGGACACGTACACAGACATGCAAACATCACACACAAATTTTTATTTTGAGATTTTTTTTGTTGTTATTTTGTATAGGGTCTCCCTGTAGCCTTAGCTGGCTTGGAATTCCCTATGTAGACCAGACTGGCCTAGATCACACAGAGATCCGCCTGCCTTTGCCTCACAAGTGCTGGAATTAAAGGAATGTGCCTCCATCTCCAGCTGTAGAGAATTTTTAAATAAGACACCTTCCCTCGATTCTGAAATCGACCCCTTCTTACGCCTTCATTTCCTGTCCCTATTTTTTTAAGGTGTATAGAGTCAAATCTATATTCCCCGATTTGGTTATATTGATGCCCTACTACTTACTATAATTGTATATGGAAATAGAGAGGCAAGTTCAGATGATATGAGGACAGGCAGGTGATTGTCCAGGACAGGATTAGTACTTTTGCTGTATATAAAAGACGATGCTCTTTTTCTGTTCTGTGCCAACCAGTAAGCAAGGATTCATCACTATCTGATCAAGAGAAAGGAAAAATGTTTTGTTGTTTAATCTATCTAGGATCTGCCAGTTTGTTGCAGCAACGAACAACCTTACACACATGAATATACAGAACACCTTCCCACACATGCATGCAGAGGACATCTTTCTACATACGAATACAGAAAGCATATTATTATACACATGTGTGCAGAGAATACTTTCCATATATAAATACAGGGAACACACACACACGCACACACACACACACGCACACATGCACATATATATATATATATATATATATATATATATATATATATATACACACACACACACACACACACACACACACACACACACAAAATACATTTCTGAATCATTATGTGGTATGGGAGGGGATTTGGTGAACAGAATCTACAAGCACCTGTTTTTTCATTGAGAGGTTTGTTTATGACTAAGAAGATTTGCAAGATTTGATGGACCAATCTCATCGGACTTTCAAAGATATTCTTTCTTAAGGGCAGTTAGCTATAGAACCAAAAAAAATCATTATTGACATTTCATTTTGTCAAATTTTTGTTCAAAGTTGGTTAGAGTTTACTAGAGGTAGGAGTAGGAGTGGGTGACCACTCTTCACTTCCCAGAACCAACTACATTACCTGCCCTAATTTTTCTCCCATTTACATACATATCTGTAACAACCAGATGTGTCCTGGAACAACTGTTAACCTGTACTGTTCAGTGGGGGAACGTAACCCTCATTGAAGACTTGTGAAAAGCCAGAGAAATAGACATTTACTTCGGTCTGTGTAGAAGATATTCAGTGTTAACTTTTTATATTCTTACTACTACCAAATCACAATAAATTGGGTATCAATTCTACTTTTAGAAATGGACTGTAATTGTACTGCAATTGTAAATGCCACTGTTCTCTTTCCCTAAATAAACTTTCACTTCCCCCTACACTGTTAAGATCATGTTTAGGGTTACCTTGAGTCATATAGGCATGGGTTTGTACTCTTGCCCAATCACACTGAAACTGGGCTGGAGTTGGTTAATCAAACTCTGTGGCATGCCTATGATAATCTATGATTGGGGATGATGGTGTATACTTCAGGAGTCTGTGGTCAAAGAAAATGTCACAGTTCATGGGACATAATTAGCAAGGTATCAGATATAAAAACTCATCTGCATCATTCTGTTGTAATAAGCACTGTAACTGCTGTTACAGCTTTAAGGTGGCTATGAGACTCAGTTATATGACCTCTAGTTCCCAAAGCTCAACTGATATTCTAAACTTTAAAGGAAAATGTGATCATTTTGTTGTAGAGAATTACCTCAAGTCTCACGTATGAAATTGCAGTCACTTCATTTTGGGAAGGATGAGGTGTTTTAGTCCTATCCAGCCTGCTTCTACATCATTCTTCATTGTTAACCAATTTTGTTATGAATTTTCTAAATTCTGAATACCCTAGTAAGAAAAATATTTTATGGACATACATCTCTGCTGGAATGGAAGAAGATGTCACAATAGTGGTAGACGTGGTAAGAAAAAGAGCAAATAGATTTGCCTAGCAGTGAAAATTTGCAGTGTTTATTCCAAGTGCTTATCAAAAAGTTATGTTCAGTTCATACCAAGAAAAACAGTGTATGCAATTTAAGAACACGACTGATTTATTGGTTTACCTGATTGAATGGGCAATTAATACTTATCTGAAAAGTTGTGCTTTGATTACTATAAGAACAGCAGTAATTTCTATTATTGACTTTTCTAAGTCCATGAGAAAGTATGTTTTGTGCTGTGTTAAGTAATTCCCTCTAGGAATTTTAGTTTGAGATCAATAAATTTGACACTGGAGCAGAGATTCAAAGAAATGAATCACATGTAATATTATATTAAAATGCAAAATAGCAAAAAATTGTGTAAATGAGCAACTGAGCAAAAATAATTTTTAAATGAATTATAGTCATATATGAATTTGACCTTAACATATAATACACCATTTTAGTAAAGACCGTTTATATTTAAAAAAATGTTTGTTCTTGGAATCACAACTTTCAAATTGGAAAGGATATATGAGTTCTAGTCCAGCCTCTTGTCTAAGAGGAGACCTTGGTACCTAATTCCCTTGCTTTTCTTACCTACAGAGCCATGAAATATTTGGGGTAATGGATATTAGAACCAAAGTGCCTAAAGTCTTATCCCAGATCTGCTACTTGCTGTTTCTGTAGTGCTGAAATAGTCACGTAACCAATCTGCTACCTCTTCTGATTATGAGGGCCCAACAGCATAATAATAGCCATCTTCATAGATTATTACCCTAAAACATGGAGCTACTACATGTGAAAGACCTAGAATGGGACCTACAATGTAAGCTCTTAGTGACCTCATAACCTGTACACCTTCCCTTAGGTGTTGCACTATATAGAAATGAAAGAAGAGGTTATTAAATATGTAGATTATGAGCACTACCTGCAGAAGGGGTGTGTATGAACGTGTCTGTCCTGAAAACTAGAACCCTCAGGTCTTTTTAGTTATCATGTCATTGTGATTTGCACCGACTCAAGGGGAGAAGTAGGCACAGGAAGGCCCTGTTATTTCTAGAGAGGATGGCCATGCTTGCCTGTTGCTGAAGGCTTTATCCTCCCAAATGCAGATAATTTCACAAAGTCTTTTGTTCCCAGTGATAGCATTAATCACAGTAACTTGAAAAGATTATCAGAGCTCATTGTCCTGGTAGGAATCCTCCATGAGATGGACAAGACAAAGGAGGCAGCCTGACATTGAGTCAGGTATGATGCTTGAAGTCTAGGTGGATACTCCTTATTGGACCATAACATACCCATCAGACGGGAAGTGTATCTCAGTGAGTACTGTGCACTGAAGTGGTGGGAACTTTTGACTTGGAAAGATGAGAATCAAATCTGAAGCAAGAGAGGGGAGGGAAGGAATTTAAGTCCAGTACCAAAGTACAGCTCCCAGGAGATGCCTGCCTCACTGCTCTAGGACAGTTCAGACTCTGAGGAAAAGACCTTTGCACCTGAACCTAGCAGTGAAACCTGTTAATGATCAAAGTCACATCCTGTTTTCTTCCGGCAGTCTTCATGGTGTGTTCACAGTAGTAGTAAGACATTGTATGAGCATGTGGCTTTCTGAATTCTTGAGCAGATTTGTTGTGATTTTCTTGTGGAGTGCTCCTTCTTTTCCTCAAGGTCAGAGAAACTCACTGCCAGAATCTTTAGTGATCCTTCATGCTGGACCTCAGAAATAATCTTGAGCAGTGCCAGGTGATGACTACTGATGTGGTCATGTCAAGAATATGTCTTCGACCATACCCACAGTACCACCATCCTTGGAACTGAAGAACGAACTTGAGCCTTTTGTGGTGCCAATAGAAACATTCTTAACTAATCAAGCAAGAATTCCTTTGTTCCTCCTCATCCCAGGCTATAGTTGCTCAGAAAGGTGTGAAAGTCACTTTCTATAAAATCTTTGTTTGGGTCAGCTCTCTGCTACAATTTTAGTGGAGTGTTGATGCCGCAATTAACACACTGCCTGACTTCTTTCTGAAGCTCATTTCCACCATGGATTCAGTAACATTCTGACAATCCCACGCCTTACACATACCGAAAGCACAGAGAAAGAAGCTAGTGCTTTACTCACTAGCCTCCACACCTACTGTTGCTGCTGTAGAATACACATTCTTGAATGATACAATTTTAGATTTCTAGTCATGAATACATACAACATAGAATATATTGTTTTATTTTTAAAAATAGTCGAGGACTGGAAAAATATTTTTGAAAACAGTTGACTCAGCAGTTAGGACGGCTTAACTCTTACAGAAGACCCAAGTTCAGTACCTAGCACCCATATCAGGCAGCTCACTACCGCCTGGAACTTCAGCTCTAGGGCGTCTGACATCCTCTTCTGACTTCTGCAGGTTGCTGCACTAAGGTTCACATATGCATGCATGCATACATGCACACACACACACATTCACATACATAATTTAAATAATAAAAGTAAATCTTAAAAAATAGTTTCCTAGATCCTATGCTATTTGATCAATCGTTTTACATTGTAAATACCAGCGAACATTCATCCCATTTAGAAATCATAGACACAGAAAGCTACTTTTTCCAATGTGAGAGAAAGTTTTGGGTAGTGGCCCATTTTAAAACCTTTTCTCCTGTCATACTTCAACCACAAAAGGCAGTGGGAGGAATAAGTTGGAGAAAATTGAATGATAATAAGCACAGTGAAGGGAAGGGAGGAAACTCATTTTCTTTGTCCCTGTCTCTGGCACAGTAATTTGACTAATTTACAAGATATTATCATTCTTTGCAAAACACCTAAAAGCATAGTCAGAAATATTAGGCAAGTATGAGACTTGGTTATTTTTTCAGACCCATCATCATGTTTCTGAGGTGCTTCATCTAGTGCATTATCACTCCAGGAAGATGGCTTTGGATGTCTCCACTGTGTGGTATGTGGAGCTCAGCACAGAGTCTAAATAGCTATGCCAGGCAACAATAATGAGCCCCCAAATCCAAGGAAACTGGTCATAAGGTGGTCTCTCATAAATTATCAAATCTGCTTTTCATGTAAAGTTGATATATAAGAGAACACTGAGAAAACAGAGTTCTTATGAGTGGAATCAAGAAATTCTCTCTGGTTTGCTTCTGTATTTCCAAATAGCATATAATGATAGAATGATTATATAGTAAATCACATTAATTACTTTCTTCCACAGCTGCTGTTGTTTTCAATATGTGGAAATTATAATTGTTTAAAATAAGTATATAGTTTTCTTCTGCATTTAGTGCACTAAATAGAAGTAAATGAGGATTTCGGCATCTAAGAAGTGTTTTGTTTATGCTCAGTGAAAGATAAGTTAACTCTAAATTTTGGGAATTAAATAGAATTCCATAGTTTACATTTCCTCATACAGGTCTACTGTTATTGCATAACGAGTGCTACATTTTATTATTACTGTATGAGCCATGAGTAAAACTTTCTTTCCAAACCTATTCTAATGCCTCACGCAGGTTTAATGGCTACTTCCTTCTTCAAGTCTATGCTGTTAAAATATGTGTGTTTAATGTACACTTGGGTTTTTATGGATTATTTCAGATATGTGCAGTGTATAAATGAAAAATTTATTTTTCTAATTATGTAGCTAGAAATATAGTTCAAAGGGGAACACAGCATGCTGAAATGCCTGACCATCTGTGTTCAATACCTGACACCCTGATCAAGGTAGAAGGAGTGAACCAACAATACCGGCTTGTCCTCTGATCCCCACATGTTCATTGTGATATATATATGCCTCCTCCTCCTCATCATCATCATAAATGAAAAATAGATTTTAAAATATTCTGTGCAGTGAGATAATTTTTAAGTGTCTATGTAACTGTCTATGAAAAGTCTTTCATAATGCCTACAAAATTAATCTCAAGTAGACATTGGAAGAGGTGTAAATTATCAACAATTATTTTTGTGTTACATATGCATATGTTATAGGATTATAAAATGTTCATATTATTATACAGTTTGCAGTCATATTAGTAAGAAAAAGATAAGACATGATATGTGCCTCACATTTTATTAACATATTACTATATATATCAAAATGTCAGAGGCTGGAGAGAAAGTTCAGTGGCTAAGAGAACTTGTTACTCCTCACAGATGATCCCAAGTTCTGTTCCTAGCACCCTCATTAGGTGACACATAGTCACCTGTAATTCCAGGTCAGAGGATCTAAAATCCTCTTCAGGCCTCAAAAGGCATTGCACTCTTTTCACAGAATTCCAAACTCAGACACTCACATTTACAAACTCAAAGCAGAATAAATCTAAAAAAAATTAGAAAGTGAGGCCTGAGTATGAGGACTACTTAGGGAAGTTTCTTTTTATAATAAATGGATGGTTTGACATTAGTCTTTACTTAAAGGAGACCCAAAGAGAAGAGGTAAAGATGAAGAAATGTAAATAAATTATAATGGACTAAATATGTGCATATTTCAAAGTAAATGAGAAAAAAATATTCATAGTAGTAGAAAGTGCCAACAGGAGTCAGTGGGGAAGGGCTGGGGATGGCTCAGTTGGGAAAGTGTTTGCCTTGCAATCATGAGAACAGAGTTCAACCTCCAGAACCCATGTAAAAACCATAAGTGGGCATGGTGGGCACATTGGGTATTCCAGCCCTGGCGAGACAGCGGTGAGTGGATCTCTGGAGCTCACTGGCCACCCAGCCAAGCCTATGCAACCAGTTCCATGACAGAGATGCTGTTTCAAATAAAGAAACCATAACGTACCTGAAGAATGGCACTGAGGATGTTATTCCTGCACATGAGTGCTTATATACCCACACAACATGCACATTTACAAATACACGAGTTAGTGGGAAATGTGTGGTGTAAAGGTAGGACCAGGCATGTTTCCCTTTGCTTGTAATAGTGTCTGTTGTTCTGTAACAGATTACAGAGATCCTTTCTCATCGACAGCTTGCTTCCAGCAATTTCAGTTATCTGAGGTCAGTGCGGTCTGAAATTATAAAATAAAAAAAATTCCATAATGACAATTCCCGTTTTAAAACAATTCTTAATATTATCATTACTCTATTACTGGTTAATACTGAATCTTTTACATTTCCTTATTTATACATTGAGCTTTGTCATAGCTATGTATATACAGAGGACATGGCAAATATAGGATTGATGTTATCTAAAGTTTCAGGTCTCCACAGAATATCTTGGTATTGTTGCCCAAAGAAAAGGGAGGGCTACACCCCCAAAGTTTGCCTGACATCATCACAAACATTATGTGTCTGTGAATACAGGTCTCTCATAGGCATTAGTGAGGGAGTGGGCAGAAACTGGACTCAACACCAGGCTCCTTGAGGGAGGACTGACTACCAGGCTCACTTTCTACTGAGATATGTATAAGTTAGTTTTCTGGTTGCTGTGACAAGTATAACAAAGAAAAGCAACTTAAAGACCAAGGAACTTATTTTGAATCACATTTTTGGGGTATAATTTACCATGGTAGAAGGTGCAGGCAGTTTGTCATATTGCATCTACCACCAAGTAACAGAGAGCAACGAGTGCCAGTGCTCAGCCTGCTTTTTCCTGGCCATTTAGTCTAGGACCCCAGCCCACTGAATGGTGCCACACATTCTCAGGACGAATCTTCCCACCTCAGTTAACTCAGTCTAGAAACCCCCTCACACGTATGCTTAGAGGTATCTCTTCTGAGGGATTCTGATCCTGTGAGATTAACAGTTATTAACTATCACAAGAAGAATGACTTCCTTTCTGGATTTGGACTAGAAGCAACTCTTAACTCCTGGCCATGTGGACCTCTTCAGCATGGCAGTTTGATTCATCAAAACCACCAAGCAGTGGAGAAAGAGCAGAGGCTGTACTAACCTCAGGGAAGCTACACACTGCTTCCTAATGTAATTCAGGAAGACACATTCATCAAATTCTTAGTGTTTTGTTAGAAGCAAAATGTTAGATCCAGCTTCTTAAGGTGTACAAATGCTTCTTCTCAATGCTTATATGATTTGCATTAAGGTCCGATTGTTGAGGGTCAGATCAGAAACAATTATTATCATTATTGCTTCTATTGGTCATGTACATATATACATGTATTTATTTACATGTATACATGTATCTACATAAACACATATAGTTATATGCAGGCACAGACATATATGGAGCTATATTTGAAAAAGTTTCAACCAGGATATTAAAAATATTCCAACACATATTCAAGCCCAGGAAAATCTGGTATAGTTTATTTTCCTTCCTTATCATTTCCCTCTATAGTCCCTTTTCTTCATCTCTGGGCCTCTCTTGCCTTCAGACCTACCATTACTACTTCCTCTTATTGATTCTAGATCTGCTTTTGCTGGAGAACCAGCTTTCTGAGTACTGAATGGGCCATGTTTTCATCCATACTCTGAGTGGCAACTTGTGTACCAGGCCCTCTGCTCTGTGATTTACTTACTCTGTCTCCCTGACTGATTAAACTGCCCCATTTCAAAGTTGTTGCTGTGGAAATTTGAGCAAGCAAATCCCATGGTAGGAATCTGCATGGGAGAACAATGAGAAGAAATACCATTCCGCTTCAGAGGTCCCTTCATTTGTGTGACAGGCAGGCCAGTTTTCTTCATTGATGTATTTTCCTCCCAAGAGTCACTGTATTCTAGTAGACAATCATTTGAAGCCAGAGAAATGAACTCTGGATGGTTGGCATGCCAATACCAACAATGCCGGAGGATTGGAAGCCTTTTAAGTACCTTATTCCTATCACAACATATAAACCTGCTTTTAAATGTATAATGCTGACCATCAGTTGATTTTGTTTTAGGATACAGTGTCTCATGACTTACTGAAATGCCATGATTGTGAAGTTACTGTCTCTGAGGATCCATATATTATATTAGTCATGGTTTTCAAGAATAACAGAACTGATAAGATAAATTGAATATATGTATGTATATGTATATATATGGTATTAATTATCTTCAGACTGAATAGAAACTCCCATGCCACCACAAGCTCATCATCAAGGCTGCTTCCCCCTGCATATGACTGCTCTGCCACTAGATTTAATATCTATTATTTAGATTTAATATTTTTCTGCCTCAGTGTCCCCATACTGACTACACCCTAGAGAAGGTGTGAGCATGGCTTGACTTTGAAGGATTTTAGGGAAATAAGTTTCTTAGAATTGTATATAGCAAGACTTCTTGGGACTTAAATGGTCAATAATGAATTTTTCATTTGCTCTAGAGCTCAGGAAAAAATAGCAATAGCCATTAAAAAACAGATCTTGAAAGCTCTTTGTGTGTGTGTGTGTGTGTGTGTGTGTGTGTGTGTATGCATGTACATGCATGCTTGTGTGTGGTGTATGGCTACGTACATGCATGTGGAGGCTAGAGGTCCACACAGGGTGCTTTTCTTAATTGTTCTTCCCTTATTTTCTGAGAGAAAGGCTGGGTAATTCAACAATGACTGTCTTCACACTAGAGAGCCTGAGAACCCAGGAGCTGCTGGGTCTCAGGAGTCCCACTCTGGTAATGAGTAAGGATGCATTGGTAAAATGAGTCTACAGTGTCATTCAGGGGGAAGATTTAAAGTATGAGACAATATTTTTCTTCTGTTTCTAACATATATGAATACCGCTTTTTGTTCATTACCAATCATGCCCCTTCAGCTATGTTTCCATTTGAAAAATGAAGAATTGTGAGGGTTTGAATAATGGTAATCACAGTGCATTTCTCATGTTCAAGTTTGAGTAATTCATTTGAACTTAATTACAGAATGAAATACTGTACTTGTACAGCGCCCTCTGGTTCTGCATTAGGAAAGAATAGGTGGAGCACAAGCTTCCAAACCAGGGCCTTGTTTTGACTCTAAGAATTTCTATAATGGAATCTGTATACCCAAGTGTTTCCTCAAGAGTAGAAAATACCGGAAGAATCCATATACACCTCAGAGCTAACCAAGATTCATTTAATAAGAAATGATTGCTCTCAAAATCCATAGGAAGTAACAAAAAAAATGACATAAATGGGCTTTGACAGGAGGCATTAGCAGACGGGTTCATGGCAGTACTGTCTTTTTATCTTGTTAATAACATTCTCCACACGCTGTTCATGTTGTTTGTCAGGAAGTAAGCATATACATAAAAATCAGAAATGGGTATAGAAAGGCAGTAAATATTGAGCACTCACTTCGATGTGTATCAGACAGCACTGAGGTACTTTCCCTGCCTCTTACCATTATTCAGTGCAAACTCAGAAATACAGACATCATTAGAAATGTGTTGTCTTTCAGTTACACATTAAAAGGTGTTTTCATTTGAGTGGCGATCCATACATATCACCTGGACAGATCTTCCAGCTTCATGTCAAAATACCTTTTTCCCAGGTAGGCAATGTCCTAGTTAGCTCTAATTTTCAACCTGACAAAGCCTAGAGTTACCTGAGAAAAGTATCTCAATTGAGGAATTCCTCAGGTTGGATCAGCCTGTAGGCATGTTTCTGGGGGTTTTCTTGATTGTTAATTGACGTAAGTGGATTCAGTTCATTATGGCTGGCACTATTTCCTGGGCAGGTGGTCCTGGACTGTATAACAAAACTATCTAAGCATAGACCTGTGAATGAGACAGCAGCTCATGTTCCTACATGGTCTCTCTTGTGACTCCTTAGTCAGAAATAAGGTGTGGAATAGCATGCAGGACTTCCTTTGAGTTCTTGTGCTGACTTCCCTCGATGATGGAATGTAACTTGTAAATTAAAATAAACCCTTTCATAGCAACAGAATGGAACTAGGACAAGCAAGCAGTTTGTCATCTGAAGTTGACCATCTTTGTTATGGCCATCAGCTCTATTCTATTGTTCAACCTCAGCTGTCCTTCTTGAACCTGTTAGATGCAAAGATTTACTAAAAGAAAAATAAGGTAGTCCTTCCTTGCACGAATATCATTAGCACTGTGTCCAGACTTGGAAAAGCTCTGGTTTCATTATGATTCATTTTTTATAGAATGCACTTCATTCTACAGCATCAAGGCTATTTCATTAAAAACTCCAAAAGACCAGGCTTTGTGTTACTTTATATTTAGACAAAGGGCATGCCACATCTCTTGGGAAGGGTGCTGAATCATTCCTTAATGCAAAAAGCCTGTGAAGATTCGTTTCTATCAAATTTTGGTGAGGTGTACCAGCTGTCTAACTGAAGAAATTTGGCCACCAAAACAAGTAGGAAATTCATTTTCATCAGCTTCTGTGCCCATGAAACTCTACTTCCCATATTCCAAAATCTATTATAAAATGTCATATTTGGCATGACAGTGGTGACTCTTGCTACTCACACACCAAACACCTGCCTGGGTCTTGGGGTCAGTAACTTAGAGCTGACTCTTGAGCAGAAGCTCTGAGTTGATGTGTTTACAGTTTGACCTGGAGTCAGTGCTTTTCTATACATTTGAATTTCTTAACATTAAAGAGCAATTTTGTCTCTCCTTTTTCCCTTTCTTTTATTTCCTGTTCGAAAAATGTTTTATTAGCCTATAAATGAATTATACTTACAATTAGTTTCATAATGACAATTTCAGGCAAATACATAATGTGTTTATCACATTCACACACAGACACACAGACACATACACACACACTCACCACCCTGCCAGCATCTTTTGTCCCTTTCCATTTCCGCTAATAATCCCCTTACTCTTCCCTTTCTACCTCTGTGTCTTTGATCTGTACCATATACTCACAGGGGCCCTGGCATCCCAGGATCTTCTATGTCTTGCTCCTGCTGCTCTGGCTTGACATATTTTTCTCAGTTCTTTCTTGGATTCATCCTTACCCATCTTTGTAAACCTTATCCTCTGTGGATTCAGGTGAGGAAAACCTCTGTGAGTTGTGTTCACCACATTTCCAGCCTCAACAGGTTGCAGCTCACCTCTCCCATATAGTTTGCTCTGCCCTGTTGATACCCTTGTTCATGCGATAGTTCCTTTTGAGTGGACACTGTGTCACTTATTTCAGTGTTCTTTGTGCCTCAAATAGATAGACGGATGAGTGGATGGATGCATGGATGGGTGGGTGGGTGGATAGGTGGATGGGTAGATGGATATCTGGATGGGTAGATGAATAGATGGATAGACAGATGATATTTGAATGGGCATAAAGTGTGTCTTGTGACAGACATGAAGCACACTAAGCTTACTGCCCTTGGGGAAATATATTGTTGAATTTGGACACTTAAATGTGTATATGGAGTCATGAGACATGCTACATAAAGCAGAATGAAAGTAAGGAACCCAGAATACACAGAAATCACAGCCCTGTTATCACAGGAAGCTTTGTGGGGAAGAGGGCATTTGAGAATTTCAACTCTGCTGCTGCTTGACTCTTCTCTCCAGTACCAGGAGGGCCAATAAATAAGGAATCCAAAATACCTCAGAGGAGTTCTGGTCTGTTTGGTGGTCAGAATTGGAAACAATTGAATACATTTCCTTACTTAAAATTCTTCCACTAATTAGTACGTATGTGACTCTGGACAGGTTATCTGGGCGAGCAAAGGGAATGCATGGAAGGAGAATGGGAAGGAGACAGGAGTGAGGTTTGGGGAATATGCTCAAAGTATATATTACACATTTACTTGAAAATAACCTTATGTCACCCAGTATCCTAAAATAATACTTTTAAAAGGAGCAAGTGGACCCTGAGCCTGTACAAAACCCACACAGGATTGAGCGAAGCAAAATTCCAACATGGAATGAGGAGCTATTGATATTTGATACCTGCCGGGGATGGAGAGTCAGTTTACTTCAGGGATGTGACCCCTCCGTTCCATTGGAGCACTCAACACCCATGCAAATATGGACAACACGAATTGAAAGTGAGTTGAGAAAAGAGGTCATGAAGTTGAAAGAGAGATGTGATGGAGATATAAGAGGAAGTAGAGGGGAGAGTGGGCGGTGAATATGATCCAGATACATTGTATACATGGTGTAAAATTCGCAAGGAATAAATAAAATATATTTAAATAAAAGGAAGGAAGTAGAAAGGGAGAGGAAGGTGTCTCCATGTGTTGAGGGGGACATGCCCAAAGAAATATAAAAGCAAAGATCAAGAAGAGACAGAAGAGGATGGAACTAGGGTGCTGCATAGCCCAGCAGTGGTCATAGAGGGGAGGGATTATGGCCCTCCATAGCTGTCTGTCTTTTAAATGGCATGCCCATAGAGATCATAGATACACGAAATTCTCCCAAGGGTTTAGCACCAAACCAAGAACAACAACCTGTTTCCTAGAGTGATAATCATGCATCTCTTCCAAATTGAAAATCTGGAAATAACAACCACTGAAAACTCTGGCAGTCAGTGTGAGTATCAAACCTCTCTTCTCTATCAGTATGCTTCCTTTCTCCGGTGGCCTAACATAGATGTTGCTGTGTCATAATGACAGGTCACGATTGCAGGCTGTGGTCACTGTGTGTGTTCACTTACACGAATATTAACATTTGATTCACCCAACTTTTCTAATCAATTTCCTCATTGTAGAAAGTACTGCAATATCATTTTAGAGTCCCTATTAGAACCAAACAAGATACAGATAATTAAGTCCTAGGGGATCTGTGTTCTAACCAGCTACTATAGGATGGGCCCACTATTTCTATTTCTGAGTCTAAGGGAAATCTTTGCACTTGTAGCTAAATAGGCTTTTTTTCCAGGAGAGCCTTTCATATGGTAGAGTCAAAAGTAACTGGAAGCAAATCCAATGTACTGCTTGTTATATGGTGTTTAGCATTCCTGTAGCAAAGATGCTTTCATCTCTATCAATATTAGTGTAAAACTCCATAGATGATAGAAAGCAGAGGTCTGTGCAATTTCTCATATTGACTAGAGAGTGGGACTCTGTGTTTGATGACAGAGCTGTAATAGACACTAGGGGTGGGGAGACTGCTCAGTGGATATATCACTTGTCCCACATGCACGAGGATTGGAGTTCTGATCTTTAGAACTCATATAAAAGCCAGGCAGGTATGAGAGCTGCCTGTAGTACCAACACTCAGGAGGCAAAAACAGGATCTCCATGACAAGTTGACTAGCTGGACTAGCAAAATTGGTGAGCCCCATGTTCAGTAAGAGACCCTGACTCAATAAATAAAGTGGAGAGTGATTGAAGAAGTCACCCAACATCAACTTCAAGCCTCCACACATGTGTACACACAAGTGCCTGGACACACAGAGACACACATGCTCCCACACACAAGTGAACACACACAAGCAAACATGCATGCACATTCACATATACACACCAAGTAAGACAGAGTAGCCAATATTTTATATCTGATATTATATATCTGACCATATATATATATATATACCATATATATACCATATCATATATATGGTGTCAAGCTGTGTCTAGTCACATGATCAACAGAGTAGTTTATTCACTGCCATCATCATTTAAAATATTATTGCATCTTGACTTTTATCAACAAATTCCCTTATGTTTCTTCCTTTTACCTAAGAATTACACACCTTTCGTATCTTTATACCTGAGACGTGTACACATTTTATATCTGAGAATTTTATATCTTTACTACTTTTAAACATCAAAGGAAATTCTTCTTCAAAGTGAGTTTTAGAGCACGAATGCTCTGCCCTTTCCCCCCAGCACACTTTCTGCTTCTCTTTTTGTTCTATTGGCAATTTAAGAACAAATGGGCGCTATTTTGGCCTAAAGTCACTGTGCCTCCAGCATCTATTGCAATGGGCAGGAATGTCCAATAAAAGTGCTGCATAAAAGCTTGTGCTCCACGATAAAAACACTGGAAGACGATTGACTTTTATTTAACGTCCACCTTGAGGTTGGGGAATTTTGTAGTTATTGGCACTAGTTTTTATTATCACAGCTTGCTCTTAGCAACAAATATTCTGATGTGGTTATCCTTTATTTCCTCAGAGATATCCAAGGTTGAGAAGGACATGTTTCAAAGACCAGAGGAAACCTAAACTTTACATGGTGCAGGGGCTAAATGCAAGATATGTAGGAAGTCCCGGGTCAGATGCTTTGACTATGCATCTGTGCCCACTTGGGAAGCATAGATTTGAGGCCTTTGTTGACACTGCGGTATATATGCATGATAAAGTCCGAGACTGGGAAAATAGCTTGGCAGATAAAACACTTACTTGTAAGCATGAAGACCTGAGTTAGAATCCCCAGCACTCATGTAAATGCTGGGTGGGTATTGCAGCCAGCCTATAATCTCATTACTCAGGAAGTGGAGACAGGATTCTTTGAGTAAACTGGCCAAATTGGAGAGGATCAAGTGAGAGACCCCGCCTCAATATATTACTGTCATAATAAGGTGAAGAGACACTGAGGAAGACACGTGCTATCAACCTCTGACCTCTGCACATGTGCATATGAATCTGTACCTCACATGTACCCACGTACATGTGAACATGTATACCCACATATATAAAAATGAAATAAACTACAGTGAAGCAGAGGGCTGTAAATGTACATAGCTCTATTGGAAAACCCTTAATTAGTTGGCCTAGGAACGATCGATAATATTGTGACTTGATTAAAATGCCAACACATGTGCCCAACTAAAATGGAGTGCTCTTACTTAAATAGATATGCCTACTACTCTACAGAAACATAAAGCATATTTCTTACTAGGGAAAACCATAGAAAGCACTTTGTAATCTACAAACAAGATCATTAGATCCCTTTTCCATGAAGATAAATCCTATTTGTTTCCCAGAAAGAGTCAACACAGGACAGAGAGAATTTTGTGTAGTTTAGAGCACTTGCTTTGCAAGCATGAAGAACTGAGTTTAGATCCTCGCTTCCATATAAAAAGCTGGGCATGGCTCCATGTGTGCCTTCACCATAGGGCCATGGGAGTTGGTGTGAGGAGAAATCCTGGGACTGCTGTAGGTTACATGAGAGACCCAGCCTCAAGTGGATAAGGCAGAGAATCATAGAGTAGAACATCTGAAGTTTCTAGTTATCTAGGCGTTCACGTGAATGTGCCCATGTATACAAGTACACATTCACCATGTAAACATGCCTCATGCCCATACAGATACACACAAAATTAATAAAATTGTCTGCCTAGCTTCTGTTCTTTGCTGCTTTTCTCTGTTTGAATTACTGGTATAAACAAAGCACATGGCTTTCAACAGGTGATTGTCCCATAATGATATAGATAAATTAGGGAGATGATTGATGAGTGAGCAAATAAATGGAGTAATTGGTCATATTACTGAAAGTATTATTGAATAAGCTTCCTGACAGTAGACTTAATATTAAATGGGGGAAGTGTCTGGATATGATCAAAATATATGAAATTTTCAAAGACTCAATAAAATATTTTTAAAATTAAACTCATCTAAATATGCCCTTCCCTCTGACTTTTAGGATCAAATCATCTTCAAATGAGGTAAATCAGTGTGTAACACCACTACTTAGAGAAGTCCTGCCCACTCAGGATAAATTAATATCTCACCATGGTGATGTGAAAAATAATTTGAAATATAAACTCGTGTCCCTAAAAAGCTTACAAAAGACTTGGACAACTACGGGACCAGATCACAAGACTGCATTGTTAATGTTGACAGTGATGGGTGGTATAGGAGCAAGTAGCCAGGTGGATGCTGGAGCAGAGGGTTGGGGTAGGAGAGTATGTTCATTCAGAATATAGAGCAGTGGCCTTCCCACGGAAGCCTGCCTGAAGGAGGAGAGCACACCCCTCATGCTGAAGAGAATACTCTGGTTCTCTCAAGAGTTTTTACATATTTTAAAATAATAAATTGACATTTTGTTGCATAGTGTTTCTCTGTCCCAGAAAGACATATCTGCTTTTCTTGTTCTATTAAAATGATCTCCAAGATGCGCTCCCCCCCCAAAAAAAAATATTTGCACTCCTGTCCTCTGCTCTTGGACTTGATTCACTAAGTCTTGGGAAGACTAGGAAATCTGGGCTTTTAACTAGAATGGCCAGTGATTTTCTGCAAGAAGTCCAGGTGAGATGCTTTTGGTGGACTATAAAGAGACTGCTGTAGGCCTCCATTGTCAGGAAAGCAGGAGCCTGAGGGTGCATGATTGATATTTGGACAAGCAAAGAGGGACGGAGAGGAACCTCACTCTTATAGTAAATGGCAAGAAAACAAATCTCCATCCAAGTGTCCGATGATCATGACTTTTTATTTTTATTCTATATTTTTTGAGACAAGGTCTCCTTTAGCCCCAGCTGGCCTAGACTCACTATGTAGACAAGATCTGTCTATCACACAGAAATCTACCTACTATTGCTTCTCCAGTGCTGGGACTAAAGGTCTATACCAGCAGGTCTGTCAATGATGTTTGATTAAAAGAAAAACCCGACCAGGAACTGAGAAGATAGCTCAGTGGGTAAAGTGCTTGCTACACAATCAGTGCAGTTTGATCCACTAAACCCACCTACAGTAAGATGAGAAGGATGGTATGTACTTGTAACCCTAGCACTGGGAAGGCAGAGATAAGAAGATCCTTGGAGCTCACTGCCAGCCAGCCTAACCAAACTGGTGATTTCCAGACCAGTTAGAGGCACCTGAAGAACAACACCTGAGGTCGTACTTTGGCCTTTACATACATATGAACGCACACACTCATGCACACATGTACACATGTAAGACATTTTCCATTCTTTTCAGTATATCGGAAAGCTATAACCCAGGCTCCTTTTTGTTTTTAAAATAACATAGAGGATGGTTTCAACTGGACTTTGTTTCTCCTTTACTTCATTTCTATCTATTCCACATTTCAGCATTTCCAAAGATGAAGCATGCTGCTTGGTCTTGAATCACTATTGTCCTATCCTAAAGAATGCTTATCTGGTAAAAGTAGAGAAATGCCAGAAGGATCCCTCTGTCTAGAAACCATCCACTCCCTTGTTCCTGTCAAGTAAACCTTGCAAGATTGAGAGGTTTTCTGCAAGAATAGGTTCCTTCCACATTTATTGGCATTAACCATCAAAAACTCTGCATCAAAAACACATCTACCAGTCATCAAAATGAAGGACTAGTAACACATTTTTCAAAGCAAAGCCAACTTTGAAGATGTTTATTTGAAGCTTCCCTGATCAGAGCAGGCACATCTGTAGACAATTCCAAAAGCTCAAAGATAATAACCATATAGATTAGCACTCACTTTGCCATGCCTGAAAGAAGGGTGACCACGAGTGTCCAGCTCAGAGGTGAGCTGAACAGCATCAACAGTGAGAGCCTATTGAACCAAAGCAGAGGAGTAACACCCAACTAAAGAAAGTGATCTGGAGCAACACTAGGCCTCGCAAGATGGCTCAGCAGGTAGAGACGACACTTGTTTCCAAGCCTGATAATCTGAGTTCAATCCCAAGAACCAATTTCTTTAGGTTGTCCTCTGACTTCCACATGTGCACTGTGGCATATGTATGTGCACACATAAGCATACAAGAAGACTTGATTTCTGGCTTGTGTGACTTGAATTTTGTTTGGCAGTTAGCCACCTGGAAGCAAACTGTGAGTCAGAAACATGGACTAGGTAGTCAGTGCAAAGCACTTCTCTATATGCTTTGACTCTGCATGCAGATACAGAAGGCTCACCTTAGTACCAATGCCTGATTCTTGTCTTCTTGCTGCTGGAAACTTGGGAAGCTAAGGATACTGGCTATCCCAACTGTGAGGAGTTTCTGCCAATAGCCATAAAACCAAACTGTAAGTTTGGGGCATGCAGTTGAGAAAATATCCATACATCCTAGTTTCTCTTTTCCAGACATGATGAATCCCTGAAGCTTAGAGCATAGGACAGGCAGCATACTTGAGTTACTTAATTGAACAACTTATAATATTTTGGAATGAAATGGTGCTGTCGGTATCTGTGACAGAACAGTAAACATAAACTGGACTGTCTAGGAAGCTGGGACACAGAGCCACCCTGCTCATGTGTTTTAGCCTCCTTTTTGTTACTGTGATAAAACACTATGATCAAAAGCAACTTTGGGGAGAAAGCAGATGTTTGGCTTACAATTCTAAGTTACAGTCATTGAGGGAAGTCAGGGCAGGAACACAAGCAGGAGCTTGAAGCAGAAGCCACGGAGGAACGCAACTTGCTGGCCCATCCACGGGCTTATTACTTCTAGCTTTCTTATATAGCCCATGACCATCTGAGCAAGGAATGGTGCTGCCCATGGTAGGCTAGGTCTTCCTGCATCAATTAACAATTAAGATGATACCCCACAGACACACCTCTAGGCCAGCCTGATCCTGGAAATCCTGCAATGTTTCTCCCTTCTCTAGTGACTCTAGATTGTGGCGGCTGACAGATAAGGCTCACTAGGATACAGCAGAAGACACCTGACTTCTGAGGTGCTCAGAATTTTTCAGTAAGAAATGTGTTGTTTCTTTAGTCACAGAGATGTGGGGACTGTCTGTTAATACCCACATAACCTTCACTGTCTTGACTGTTGTAATAGTTATCTTCACACCGGCCATTTTCTGAAACTTGAATAGAAGGATTTGCCCTGTATACTTTCAAAAAAGTAAAGAGATTAAGTACTTCAGTGGCCTGAAGCTCACCAACTAGACCAGACTGACTGAGGAGTGAACACCAGGGTTCTGTCTGGCTCTGCCTCCCAAGTGCTATGATCATGATTATACTTGTGGCTTGAATATATATTGTCCCCGTAGGCTCTGGTGGTTTGGACACTTGATTCCTAGCTGGTGGCACTGAGGGGGAAGCGTACAGAATCTGTAGGAAATGGAATCTTGTTAGAGGAAGTGAGTCACTGGATGGTGGGAGCTGTGGTTAAATTAGCCAAGCCTCACTTTCTGTCTACCTACTACTTTCTCACTGTGGATGCAATGTAACAACCTACCTCCTGCTCTTACCACCAGGCCTTCTTTACTGTGATGAATGTGTCCCCTGGTACTGTAACCAGAACAAACCCTTCATCCTATAAATTGCTTCTTCTCAGGTATTTATCACAGCAACAAGAAAAGTAACTAATATATTAGGCATCTTTATAAATGTCAAGTTGTTAAGCTATTGCCCCCAAGGAACCTATTTCCTGCTTTTCTTACTCAAGGACTAAAACATCTACTGTTTCACGGGTCTTAGACATTCCAAACAATTATCTTTAAACCAGTACCAACTTACACACATTTGATGTTCTATCTCTGTGCACCTACCTAATATCTCAGTGAGATAAATGGGACTAGCTTTTAATTAATTGGCCTTTTGCAATGACAAAATACTTGACAAAAGCAATTTGAGGAAGGTTTGATTCTGGCTTACAATTTTAGGTATAGTCCATTATAGTGAGGAAGGCATGGCAGCAGGAACGTGAGGCAACTGGTCACAGCGCATCCACATAGAGGAGGATGCAGAGAGATGAATGCTGATGCTCAGTTCTCTTTCTCCATTTCATGCAGTCCAGGACCCTCCTTCATGGAATGGGCATTAGTATTCTCTCGACCACCCTTTCCCCGTTCCACTATGTTCCATGAGTCTTAGGTATAAAATTTCCATTGTAGATGTGTCATTTAGGGCTGGGAACTTCACAGTCACATATTCTCTCTGTGTCAATAGTTGTGAAACTCTGTAATATCATCTTTGATGAATGGTGACTGACATACTTTGTAAATACAAGGATCTATATTTAGCATACAGTAAGAAATTACATTTGCCTAGGGATGTGACAGGTGTAAGGCTTTCTCTAGGACCTATGACCTCTCCAGCCATGTTTATGTGGCTGTGTTTACAGTCCCATACATTAGTTTCCTTCCACTGAGTGGGCTTTAAGTTCAATTAGATAGCTGTTGATTACCCCAAAGATAAAGTACTACTAATATACTAATATAGGTTGCTATGTATGTCTTTGTTGTGGTTATTAGACTTTAAAGCTGGAGTTGGATATTGATTGATTTTTTCTTCCTTAGCATCTTGCATAATTTCCTCTGAAACTGTGAAAGCTAGTCTTCTGGGAGGAGGCTTCCAGGTCAGTTCCAGCTCCATTGCTCTAAGTCCTATGTCTGAAGTATGTCCTGCCTTCAACAGCAGGGTCTTACCTCCAAATTCTGGGCAGAAATCAAGGCCTTTGAAAATAATCTGTGTTATTTTGGGGAGTCTCTTGGACCACCCTGACCAACAAATCAAAGGGAGGTTTTTAGGAGAGCAGTTTTGATTATCTAGTCTACATAATATTTTTCTTTAGGAAAGTAAAGAATAACTTCTCATTTCAAGAAAAATGGAAAATAATTAGATTTGTTTTCATATAACATGTATCCTCATGATATATTAAAATAGCTTTTACTGTCAGCAGTGACCAATAAACATAAATACAAAGGATATTGATCTTCTTGGGTCTGCAAAGTTGCTCTAACTGATGAATATTGTGATTTAAAGAATTGTCCACCAAATAACATAATTTTGATAAAAATAGTCATTTTTAAATTCAGAATCTTTTAAAACAAATATCCTGCTAAGAAAACAATTGAGCTTCAGATACAGAAAAAAATAAAATAAAATAAGCAAAAACTGAAGCTAGACCTATTTGGGAGTTTTTTTGTATTTTGAAGTCTGTGAAATGCATTACAAAGACAGGTTTAGAAGTTGTATAGATGAGTTCATAAGACTAAATATGAAGAATGATGTCATCATTATTTGTGTGGATGATTTATATATGTATGTGTGTCTGTGTGTTCCTGAATATGAGTGTGGGAACATGTGTGCCATGGCTTAAGTGTAGAGGTCAGAGGAAAACCTTTGATGTCAGTTCCCATCTTTCACCCTGTTTGAGACAAGGTCTCTGTTTCTCATTACTGCACACAGGCTGGCTGGCCTTTGAATTCTCCTGGAACTGCATCCCATCTAATCTTAGGACTGCTGGCATTACAGATGTGTGCTGCCATGCCTGACATTATTTGTGTTCTGGGCACTTGAACTCAGGTCTTCACATTTGCCTGGCAAGTACTTTACCCACCAGCCCACCTCCCCACATTAACTTTCTTTTTGAAATTTTGCATTCTTCATAGAATATTGTATTTCAATCCCTTCCCCTATTCACACCCCCCCGATTGCCGCCCAATTTAATGATATAGAGTATAATTGTCACCAAGTGTCCTTCAGTGTGGGTCCATCCAGTGGAGCCTGATTAACCTTCCAAGAGTCCTGTCCTTGAAAGGGTATGTCTATCTCCCTCCCAAAAGTGATCCATAGCCTAAAGTTCCTTAGGGTTGCAGGTTCTTACCCATTTCCCCGTATCTATGCTGGGGTTTTGTCAGGTTTGAGCTTGCATAGACTTGTGACTTGTGCATTCTGCTTCCATTGCTGTGAGTTCATATGAGTAACTGACCAGCTGTTTGGAAAACTCTATTTCCTTTTTGTCATCCACCACCTCTGGCCCTTACAATCTTTCTGCCCCCCTTTTCCACAATGGTCCCTGAAACTTTGGAGGCAGAAGTGTGATATAGGTGTGTGGGTAGGCCTCCAACTCCAGCATGTCTGTTGTGCTCCAGCCATGCCAGAGAATGGAGGACGATTGAACAGGTCCTCAGCTGGCTCAGTGTGTGTCGGGAGGAGGAGCTCCCGGGATACTATGTCAGTGGGTAGTTCAGTTATTAGAGCCAAGGCAGGGGTTTATATAGTGAGGCCTTTCTGACTGTTACAGAAGGCGGGAAAGTTAAAGGTGGGATTTTGGGATAAAGGGCTGGAAGGCTGTGGAAGTTTAGGAATGAGGAAACGAAACCAAAATACATGGTTCTGGTCTGGGGCGGGGAAAGGAAGATTCATATCTACAGTGGCTCCCTGGGCCAGGTTATGGTATCAGGCAGAGCAGGCCAGACACCTGCCGTCCCTTCAGGGTATCCAGAGTTGCTTGCCTTGCTCAACACCCAGACCCCCCCCCAACAGGTGCTCTATTCAGGGATATGCACTCTGCTTTCTCCTGTTCCCTGCCAGTTGTGGATTTCTACACTGATAATTTTGTATTCAAAAAAGTATATTAGTGATTCCAATATGCATTAAAGACTGATTCCATGGAGGGAAATAAAGATGTCTGTGGTTTGTTGAGATGTAACGTTAACTCCATTTTTATACTGTCTAAATCAAGACATTGGTGGTTCGTGGGTGTACTTCTTCGTGACATCCATTTGTGCACCTGAGATTGTCTGCCTCCCTCTCCCTCTGGATGAGTGCAATTCTACAAACACACACATCAGTAAATGTAGTTTTGTATTCTACTGTGGTGGATGAGGAGCGCTTGGGATTTTCTTGTTAACATTCTGGGGGCTGCATTGCACTCTGTGTAGAGAATGGGCTTTCTCCTCTGAATGCATAGCTATGTCTTCTTGCTCTCTCAACCAGAGCTGCTTCTTACAGCAAGATTCCTGATGCAGAATCTGCACAAGCCTGCCTAGGGGTAAATTTATGTGGCTTTCTGCTCACATACAGATGACCCTGGAGTGAATAAGATGCAGTGGTTCCAATTGGACCGGCACCTTTTTATCTGTTTGAGAAAGCTGCTGCATTCCCATGAGTAAATTAGAGTACTGTGGTTTCCAGGTGACAGTGTTACCCTTGCAAAAATTTGTGCTGAATTAAAAATATATATCATCTAGGAAAGAAGTAGGAGCCTCCAATTTTTATCAAGAGTGAGTTTCTGGTTCCTTGTGGTTTTCAGTTATCTGGAGCTCTCGATTTGGAGTTCCTGATACTGCTGTGAGTGAGCAGTGTACTGCTTAGTTTTTTATCGTTAAATTGACAGAAGTCCTGGAGTCACCTCAGAAGGGGGAATTGTCCCTGAAGAATCACCTCTGTCACATTGGACTGTCAACATATCTGTGAAGAACTGGCTTGACTGATGATTGATGTGGGAGGGCCCAGTCCAAGGTGGGCAGCTTCTTCCCTGGTACTAGTCCTGGGTGATATAAGAGAGCTGAGCACAAGCAAGGGAACTGTCCAGTGAGTGAGCCAGTGGTCTTTGCTTCAGCTCCTGCCTCCAGGTTTCTTCCTTGAGTTCCTCTCAGTGATGGACTGACTGTGACCTAGAAGTGAGAGATGAGGTCAACCCCTTCCTCCCCAAGTTGCTTTGGGTGAGTGTGTGCTATCACAGCAAGAGGGAAGCTCACTAGGAGAAGCAGAGATCAGGTTAGGAGCATCCAGGTTACAGCCAGCTGAATATTTGTTTCTGCTTACATGTGCTAGCTTCTAAGGGAGGAGACTCCCATTTTCTAAGGAGATGAGTTGGCACAGTTGGGCAAAGCCCAGTTCAGAACCCACTGAACAGTTTCCTCTTGGAATGTAAAACCACTCAGCTTTTCTTTACACTTGTTCTTGAGAAAAGCTTTTCACCATGATTAAGATGGGAAGCAGGGCGGATGCTGAGGAAAGGCACACGGTAGGATGGGGAAAAGCCAAGCTTGAAAGCGAGCAATACAGGAGACAGAAAAATGTGCTCTTCTTTAAGATGATTCTTCTGCCTGCATTTGTCCTACAGGTAGCATAGAAAAGGGCTGCTCTTGAAGAAATCATTCCACCAAGAGTCATAATGTAAAGGATGGCCAGAGCAAAAACCCTGACATCATTAATATAACACAATCACTGCCAAAGCTCATTAACCCGGTTGAAATGCGTGGGAAGTCAATATGGCAAAAAGAACAAGGTTATACATTAAGTTTGTTTTATCAGAAACCAGAAGTCAGACAGCACTGCCCCGGGTGTTCCAGCTAAAGACACACCTTTCCAGTCTTACCCATCATAACTTCCCGTCTCTTTGAAGGGTGGCATCTCCATATGGTATAAACTATGGGAAGTAAAAATTTGAGAAGCCAAAGAGTGAAAAAAATGTATTGCATTAATTTATTCACCCTTGAAAGAACTACCTTTTGGATTGTGCAACTAGGAATGAAATTAAAAAATATGTCAGAACCTCTAATGTCAAGAAACTCAGAGACCATGGGGGTGAGGGCTGGGAGTGCAGGTAAACTGAGTACCCGTATGTGCAGAGACCAGAGTATAACCTCAAATGCACTTCCTGAAGCACCATCCACTCTCATTTTTCATATAGTGTCTCTCGCTGGTCTTTAGCTTTAGCTAAGCCAGCTACACTGGGCTAGCCAGTGAGCTCCAGAGATCCACCTGCCTCCCTGTCTCCATACCTCAAGAACTGGGATTACAGATGCTAGCTACCATTCCTAGCTTGTTTTAATGAGAGTTCTGGGATTGAACTCTGGTACTTTAAGAACTGAGCCATTTCCTCAGCCCTCAGAGGTCGTTTATAAGATGTTATCACAACTATGACAAGGGAGAGTCAGAGTATGAGGAAAACTCAAAGTGAGGCTGTCATTAAGAAAAGAAGAGGTCAAGGCTTTGTTGTGTATTTTCTGTGGGACTTTCATGAAACAAAAATGCCTTAAGAGCAGGAAAATTACTTCCATGGATAAATGTTTTTAAATACTTCAACAGGTATTTACTTGAGCTCAAGGTTATAAAAAGTTATATTTTAATAATATCATCATAGAATTTATCAATGCAAAGACCAGAATCGAGAAGAATTTTAATCTAATATGTGGTAGAGTGCTTGTCTAGCATTTGTGAAAGCCCAGGATCAATACCAAGCACTGGGGAAAAATGAAACAAGTTCCAAAGCTAACATCTAGAATTGAAATTTCATTATATGACTGTCTTTGTTTAGTGAAGATATTTACAGTTCAGATTGCATCCTGATTATAAATAAGACCCTTTAACATTGTCAGACTCAGGAATATCAGCTGTTTGTTTGGGCTCCAGGAAACCGCTCTCTTTGTATATTTTCTTTTGGAAGAACCTTTCTTGGCATCCATATCTTATCTCTGAGATGGTGTGTGCAGATTAAGTAATCTCTGGCAAAGGAGCTCCTCTGTATGGACGGGGTATAGTTGCAGCAGCTCACATATCTCCTCTTGTGTCCTTTACAGTGGTTACTTTTATTACACATTATTTTTCTTCTTGAAACAGGATCTCATAAAGCCCAGGCTGACCTCCAACTCTCTATGTAGTTAAGGAAGACATTGACCTGATTCTCCTGCCTCCTCCTTCCAATGAAGACCTAAGCCACCATGCTTGGGTTAGGTAATTCATGGGGATGGAATCCAGGGCTTCATGATTGTTAGGTAAATTCTCTGACTGAGCTACATCCCGGCCTTGAATTATTATTTAATGTCTTCTTTCTCTCAGTTTAATTTAGTGATCTTCATACGCAAGAGCTGTAGTTTTCTGCTTGACCCAATAATGTAATAAAAATGTATTCATTAAATAATGTGTACCTTAGCAAATGGAATTCATTTCATTTTAAAGAGACTTTTTAGTTTTTGTTATATGTTTGTGAATTTCATAAATGTATTTTGACTATATAAGCCCCTTCCCTTATCTGCACCCCATTACCACCTCCCCACCTGATTTAATTCATTTTAGATAGATGGTAGGTAGATAGGAGAGAGAGAAAGAGAGAGAGAGAAAGAGAGGGGGGAGGGGAGAATTTTTAAAGGCCTATGGAGTCAAACATGTGTCTCAAAGTATTCTGCAGTGGGTTTCCATCCACTGAAGCCTGGTTAACCTACTCAGAGTCCCAACCTTACAGAAAACTGACCATCCATCTCCAAGAAGCCGTTGGTTGCCTAGGAGTTTCCCATCTACATTGCCAGTTTTATGCTGGGAATTTGTTGTTGTTGTTGGGGGCTGTTGAGCTTATATGGGATTTATATGATCTCACTACTGTGAGATCATGTACGGAACTGTCCAGATATCTGGAAAACTCTGTTTCCCAGTGGTCATCCATCTCCTCAGTCTCTTAACAGCTTTCTGTCCCCTCTTCCACAATGACCCCTGAGTCTTTAGAGGAAGAAGTTTGATATACACATCCTATTCAGTGATGAGCATTCTGAAGTCTCTTATTCTCTGCATGTTTTCTAGTTGTGGGTCTTTGTGTTCATCACCATCTGCTGCTTGAAGAAGCTTCTCTTGTTAGAGTTGAGAGCTACATTAACCTATGAGTGTAACAACATCATTCAGAGTTGGTTTAATACTGTATCTGTTTAGTAGAATAATATTAGTAGGCCCTAATGTGTGGCCTGTGACCTGTGACACAGGTTCCTAAGCCTGGTGTCATTGTCAGGTACAAGCTTCATCTTGTAAATGGACCTTGTAAAATCCAAGCAGAAAGTGGCTGGTTACTTCCATAACGGTTACACCACTGTTGCACAAGTGGGCGTATCATGCCAGGCTAATCCACACGATTCACAGCTGGGCAAGGTCGAGAGTTATCCCTCTCTTTTGGTACATAATTCTTGACAAAAATTGAAAAAAAATCTCACATTTCAATGAGGAAATATAAAAACACCAAGATAGCTAAAGATTTATTTTTATATTTTTTAGTTATATGTCTGCATGCATGACACATATCTGCTGGTGCCACAAAGGCAAGAAGAGGGCATTCAATCCCTTGAAACTGAAGTTTCCATGAGCCACCTATAAATTGAATACTGGGAATCAAACCTAGGTCCTCTGCAAGGGCAACTAGTAGTCTTAGAGCTATTTCTGCAGTCCAGGATTCATTTTTAACAGAATAAAATTCCTGCGTTTTCACCTTTGTTAGCTGTTTGCATATGTATTTGGTTTATTTACTCTGGTTTTTCTGTGAGTAAACTTTAAAAGTAGTTCACTTATGGTTCTCTTAGGGTAGTCAACATACTCTTCAGGTAAAGGGGGCTGCTGCCAAGACTGAAGACTTGATTTGAATCCCCACTACACACATGGCAGAAGGATAGAACCAACTCTCAAAAATTGTCTTCTAACCTCTACTAGTGCACTGTAGCAGAATCATACTCACACATCATGTGTATACACACACACTCAATGAAATGTAATAAAAATGTAACTTCCACTTAATATACTTTAGAATGTACTACATCTAATTGAGTATAAATTTGTTCTATAGATTTTGTTTGTACTGGCTGCCTGAGCAGTGTTCAAGAATGATTTAGTCTCAGTTAGGGAGACTATGGAGATTGGTTAAGGTCATTGGTCAAAGATAAGCCACACCTTTCAGCTGCTTTGAAACAAGCAAACAAAACAATTCAAATCTCTGCCCAAGCCCAGACAGGTGGGAAGAATTGGTTTATTTTTCATCACATTTGAGAAACAGATGGTGGAACTATATTGAATGCTGACTGAGAATCTAAACCTTCTTCATCAAAATAATAAAATGAGGCAAAAGGTCATTTGGTGTCAAGTGACAATGGGCCATTCCTCATCGTCTTTGAATTTTAAGCAAATAGAGTTTTGCAAAATAAGAATTTAAAAAGGTGTCATCTGGGAATAAATATCAGCATTGTCTCTGCAGATTCAAGCACTTTGCTCTGTGACAAGATTCCCAAACATTATAGCAACTTGATTTTTTTAAACAAGCATTCAGTTGGGGCCCCTGTAATTCTGTTCTAAGCTGTAGTTTTGAAATGGAATTGGTTTTAGTTAATCCTAGAGTTATGACAGGAAAGGTTTTATAGAATTAGTCAGGGATCTCTACTGATGGAGATGAATTTAACAAGTTCTTGTCCACTCTGATTTTTCCTTTTCACTTTTATTTTTTAAGTTATAAAGCCAAAGAAATGAGGAGGAGGAGAATAGTTTTCTTTTTGATCTAGGGACTTTTGCAAAGATCTTCTAATTACACATGAGAAGTAAGAAGTAATTTGGCAAGATATGCACTGAGACAACCATATTTTACCTTAGCAGAAGCAGCATGGTTTTGTTTAACTGATGTGTGTGTGTATATGTGTGTGTATGTGTGTGTGTGTATGTGTGTGTGTGAGTGTGTATGTGTGTGTATGTGTTTGTGTGTGTATGTGTGTGTATGTGTGTGTATGTATCTATGTGTGTGTATGTGTATATGTGTGTGTATGTATGTGTGTGTGTGTGTGTGTGTGTGTGTGTTCCCAAGTGTTTGTGTGCACCATGTGTGCATGTGGAGGCCAGAAGTCAATCTCAGGGGTCTTTCTCAGTCACACTTCACCTTATTTGTTGAGACAGAGTTTCTCCCTGAGCCTGGAACTTGACATTTAGGTGGACTGTCTGGCCACGGAGCCCCAGAGATCCTCCTGTGTTTACCATCTTAGTGCTGGGATTGCAAACACATGTCACTCTGCCTGACTTTTTCATGTGGGTCCTGGGTATTGAACTCTAGTCCTTATGTTTGTGTGTGTCAATCACTTGTCCAACTGAGCTGTCTCCCCAGCCCCTTTAGCCAGCTTCTGACTACTGGAACACATTTAGATCAAATAGGTATAAATGAATGCACTGAGGACAGAAATGCAACAGAGCTTTGTGCTGATGATGAGGTATGTTCTGAGAAATGCATTGTAATATGACTCCATTATCCTGGGTAAACCACGGAGCATGCTGACATAAGCTAAGACAGCTGTGGTGTCACTGACTGATGAAATCTTAGTAGACCTTTGTCACATATGCAGTCCACTGTCCACTGAAGTGACCTATACGGGGTGTATTTAAAAACTTACCACGAACCCTGGGTCAGGCAGGTCTGAGAACCATTACCAAAACTGCCCTTCCTTATGCCGGATATTCTAAACACCATGAAAAATCCACTTTTCCTCAAGTGGTTTGGCCAAATAAAATGAAGTGTTAGCAGTTGGTGCTGATGGTTTAGCAATTTGTGACTTCAGTTCTCCTTCTCAACCAGTTACGCTTAGTGGTTTCCTTCCTTTGTCATCTTGCTTTCTTCCCTCCCTCCTTCCTTCCCTCCCTTCGTCCCTCCCTCGCTCCCTTTCGTTTTTCTCCCTCCCTTCATCCTTCCCTTCCCTCAGCACTCTTATTTAGTTGGTAACTGTTCTCTGAACCTCAGCCAGGTCAGGTAGAAGGGGGTGCTGTATTTAAGTTGGTAAAGGTTGTTTAATCCTCGCTCTCTATTGTGTAGCTACAACCCCTTGAGTAAACCATCCAACCTTTTGCTGCCTCAGCTTTCTCATCTTCCAAATAGTGATAATGATATTTCTAAAGTACTTTAAAATGATTAATCAATGAGACAGTTCTTCGATGAGTTAAAAGTACTGTCCAATTTTGAGTTATTGTTAATAATTTAAAACTATTGAAAATATTGGGGACAGGCTCTGCTCACCCAGCTGCTATGAGAAATGGCGTTTTGTGTAACTGTCATCACGAATCATTCTTTGTATAATTGTACCCAGTGCTTGCCGTGTTTTCTGAAGCCAGGATGGGTCCTTGTGCAGTTCTTTGAAGAGAGAAAGAATTACCGAACTTCCCTAATTAATAATTCAAGTTTGGGGGCTCCAGTGATAGTTCAGTTGTCAAAGTACTTGCCGTGCAAGCATGTATTCCCCAGAACCCACTGGGAAGAAAAACAAAAAAAGGAGGAATGGTGGCACTCACTTACAATCCTAATGTTGGGGAGGTGGAGAAAGGTAGATTCCCAGGAATCACTGGCCAGCCAGTGTGTGAGGTACTCAGTTTCAATGAAACAAGGTGAACTGTGTCTGAGGAAAGATAACCACAGCTGTCCTCTCTCCTCCACATGCTCACACACCTGAACCATGCACACTTGTACACACACACACACACACACACACACACACATATTTCATGCTTGGATGTCTCAGTTCACCTGCACGTTCTTCACTCTGCTGCTAACTAGTTAATTCAGAGACCAGCATATTGTTCTACACCACCCTGCTTGCTGGAATGTTCTAACATCTCGGGGATCTATAGGCCTTTTGAGAGTCCATAACTTGTCACCCAGGGTGCTCTTGGCAACATGCTGTGTCAGCTTGCTTTTATCCATGACTCTCTTAAACTAGTGTCATTCTTGTGTTTTTTGGGATATGACCAGAAAAAAACAATTAAGTTAATAGCAAGAGAGCACTCCGGGACAAGAGAGATAGCTCAGACATTAAGACCACTTACTGTTGTTTTTTATGAAAATGTTATTACATTTTTGTGATTTTCTTGCAATATAATTTGATGGTATTTAGACACCCTCCCCTGTCCATCTCTCCTTCCAGTGCCTCCTATCCGATTTAATGTAGCCCAATTGCCTTTGGGCTTTCTTACCCACTTGGATTTTGACTGGTTTGAGTTTACACAGGTCTTGAGCTGTCAACATTGCTGTGAGCTAGTGTGAGTAAATGACCAGCGGAAGGGAAAGCTGCTTATGGACATCTACCGCCTTTGGCTCTTAAGTCTTTCCACCTCCCATTCAGTCATGATCTCTGAGCCATGGGAGACAGAGGTTTGAAATAGCTGTTCAGGGATAAGCACTCTCTGGCCTCTTGTTCTTTGTACATTGTCCAGTTGTAGGTTTCTGTGTTAGTCACCATGAGCTGCATAAGGAAACCTCTTTAGTGAGAGATGAGAGATACATCCATCCTATGTGTAGAGGTTGCATTGAAAATGTGTCACCTAGGACACTTATTCTCTGAAACTCTGAAATAGTCTCTGTCTTTTGCAAAAAGAAGCTTCTTTGATGAGGAGTGAAAGATAACAGTCATCTGTAAATATGAGGATTCACATTTGGAATACATTAAGAAATTACCTGGATCTAGGGATGTGACAAAATTAGGTTTTACTGTAGAATCTATGACTTCTCTAGCCATGTGATTTGGCTATGTTTACAATACCACAAACATGAGTTCTTTCTCATTGAGTTGGCCTTAATTCCAATTACACAGATGTTTATTACCCCCAAGATACAAGGGCTACTACTACACCAATAGTGATGGCTGCTAGGCCAGTCACTGTTAATGTTTAGACTTTACAGCTGGGTAAAGATCATTGATTGTTTTTCTCCCTTGGCTGCTTATATAATGTTCTCTGACACCATGAGAGCTAATCTTCATGGAGGAGGGTTCCAGGTCGCTTCCAGCTCAATTGCTTCAAGTTTTTTGTCAGAAGTAGGGCCTGTCTTCAGCAATTGGGTCTTACCTTCAAGCCTGAGGAGGAAATCAAAGGCTGTGATAACAGTCTATGTTATTTTGGGTGTCTCTTGAACCACCTTGATCGGCATCTTGAAGGGAGGTTTCTCCTTTCTGGCAATGTGCTTTTTGTTGTATAGCCTTCAGCTATACACATGCACTGGCGTATTGTAATTCTTTGTGTGCTGACTTGGGTTGGTCATTCTGAAAAGATGAGGCGGTATGTTAATGGCCAGAATGCATTTGTGCAATATCTGTTAACTTGGCAAATTTTAGAAACTCAAAGTAGTGTTTCAGGAAGATTGATGAGAGATATTTCATTGAATTAAAAAAGAAATTCGAAGTGAAGAGAGCTGCTGGGAAATGTGTTAGAGTACAGCTGTCCCAATGAAGGACTGAGTGACTGTAGCCTAACTCAGGAAAGCTTTGTCCTTCTTCCTTCCCTTTCTTCCCCTTCTTCCTCCCTCCCTTCCTCCTTCCTCCCCCCCCCCCAGCCTTCATCCCTTCACCTCTCTATCCCCTCCCTTCCTTCCTCCCTCCCTTTCGCGGTCTCTTCTTCCCTTCCTCCCTCCTTCCCTACCTCCCTCCTTCCTTTCCTCCCTCCTTCCCTCCTTCCCTCCCTGCCTCCCAGCCTTCATCCCTTCACTTCTCTATTCCCTCCCTTCCTCCCTCCCCCCCTCCCTCCGTCCCTCCGCCCGTCCGTCCCTCCCTCCCTTCCTTCCTCCCTCCCTTCTTCCCTCCCTTCCTTCCTCCCTCCCTCCTCCCTCCCTTCCTTCCTCCCTCCCTCCCTTCCTTCCCTCCCTCCTTTCCTCCCTCCCTCTTTCCCTCCCTCCCTCCCTCCTTTCTTTCCTCCTTACCTCTTTCTCCTCTTCTCTCTTTGCTTCTCTTCTTCCTTCTTTCCTTCCTTTATTTATTCTGCCCCTTTTCTCTCAGCCCCTCTGCATGTCTTCCTTTCTCTCTATTCCTTTCTTTCATACTCCACCCACTCTGTTCAAACAGTTTGTAAAAAGTCTAAGAAAATGTCCTTCCCCTCACCTCTGTCTCCAGACCTCAAATTCTTTAAATATGATGTATTGAAGAAAAAAAATGTGATTTTTTGTCTAAGTTTGTGAAGTACACCAGAGAAGATATTATTATAATACTTCTATGTTAGTAGGAAACCATCTTTAAGAAAATCTCTGTGTGTTTCTGTTCTTTAGAATGGAAGAAACAGTACGAAGTCTACTGCAGAGCCAAGGATGTCCAGAGCAGAAAAAAGAAGAAACTGTTAAGAAAATGGCCTACCAGGTAGATTGTGTTTCTGACTCTTGGCTGGATATCAGTTGCCTTTTTCTTCTGGTAGCCTTCTAGTCACCTTTATTTTTGAGAAATTCTCTGTGTGTTTATTTTAGTCACTTGTTTCTAACATTTCTACTTTGAAACATGTCATAGATGTGCTTGAAAGACTGGGGAAACAGAGATGTATAAAGATTTCTCACTGGCCTGTGGCCTTCAGTACATTTTCTGGGTATATAAGAAAGAGTGACATGAAAATCTGAAGAAGAGTTGCCAGAGATGATGCATCTGAGGCCCAAAGAGCAGACTGAGGGCAGGTCTTTCCATGTTAGGTGAAGGCTAGTTAGAGCTGCTGGGGTCTGAAATATCACCCCAGGCCCTGGAGGTCAAGAAGCTCTAGTGGAAGATCCATTGACCTACTAGTTGTCTAATTGGTGACTTCCAGGTAAATGTGAATGATACTATCTCAAAAACCGGAATGGCTGAGGAAGACATCTGGGGTTGACCTCCACAGGTACAGACATACACAGGCACACACAGGCACACACACACATACACACACATGTGAACATGGCCGTATGCATGAAAAATAAAAAGTTAATTGAATATGGAATGTAGGTCATTTGTTCTCCCTCATTTTGACTGATAAAATAATGAGTTAAGAATTCTTTCTTCTCTATAAATTAATCTATTAGTTCCTTCTTCTAGGTAAAAAATAGTAATTAGTGTGAATTCAAGCTACCCCAAAGTGGGTGTTTTGTGTTTCTTGGTTTGAGACTTATCTGTATAATGGGAGAGGAATTTGGGTCATAAAACTCACAGAAGTCATTTATTCACTTAAAAACCTGAGTGTGGGTGACGATGAGTTAATCTTCATAAAGTGAAGAACTCTGGATAAGTTAACTAGACCTTAGTGGATGAACCTGCATTGTAGAACATTTGGGGACACTAACTTGACACAATGTACCTTAACACAGATGAAAGAATGTATAGATTCCAGTTGGGGAGAGGTCTATGGAGGGTTCTAGTAGGGCAAGGGTTATAAAAATGATTAAGATTGATTGAGATATTCTGTATGAAATACACAGTGTTTCAATTAAAAAAAAAAACCAAACCCTGAGTTAGCCCAGCTGTCAACTTGACACAGAGTCATATGAGGGAGTCTCAACTGAGGGATTTCCCAGATCAGACTGGCCTGTGGGCATGTCTGTAGGTGACTGTCTTGTTTGATGATTGTGGGACGATCTGGCCTACAGTGTGGGCAGTACTCTCCCTAGGCATGTAGGCCTGAATTATACAAAAAGTTAGTTGAGTATGAGTCTGAGAGTAAGCCAGTTCAGAGTTCCTCCATGGCTTCTGCTGAACTTCCTCCCTGTTCTTGCCCTGACTTTCCTCAGTGATGTACTGAGACCCAGAGTTGTAAACTAAATGATCACTCTCCTCCTCACGTTTCTTTTGGTAAGAGGGTTTTATCACAGCAGCAGAGATCAAACTAGAGCACTGAGTTTCTAAGACATAACAGGCACAACCTCATGTTCTGGAGCCCCAAGGGGGTGTGAGTAGAGAGGGGGAGGCAAGAAAGACGGCACAGTAGCACTGGGCCCTATGGGGTTCCCTTCATCTTGCAAATCCCAGTGATCTCAAGATAGCTCATGGTAGCAAAATAGCTTGCATAAGGAATACCTGCCTATTAATTGCCTTCCTGAGGCCAAATGCTGAATTTCAGAAAATATCTGGGAATTTTATTCATCCTAATATGTGGATCTTCATCCCATCTAACTTGGTTTTCCAACATGTACCATTTCCCTGGAAGAAGCCAGAAGCCCAAGTGAAGCTTAGGTCTTTGGTTTCCTATTGTGGGAGTTTAAGTTCTAAGACTTTTATCATTGGTAAATATGATAGCAGTAGAATCATGGCTTTCTCTGTTCCAGCTCCACACAAATTGTTTGTATACATTAAATAGAGTCACGCCCCCCCCCCAACTAGGTACACTCTTGAATGCATTGTATAATGTGGCTTTTATGTGAATTATAACTTGCCTAAATCAACACGAATTCCCTTAAATAAATTAATAAATAAGGATGGAGTGGTGACTCAGTTTGTAAAGTGTTTGCTCTGCAAGTCTGAAGGCCTGAGTTCAATTGCAAGCACCCACATAAAAAGCCAGATGTGGTGACTGTGCCTGCTTGTTATCCCACCACTGGGGAAGCAAAGACAGGGGCTTGCTGGCCAGCTAGCCTATCCTAATCAATGAACTCCAGGCAAAAGTGAGAGACCCTATCTCACAAAACAACGTGGGAGCCAGAGAGATGACTCAATGGTTAAGAGCCCTGGCTACTTTTGCAGAGGACCTGGGTTCTTCAGTTCCCAGCACCCACATGACAGTTAACAACCATCCCATACTCTAGTTTTAGAATATCTACACCCTCTTCTGGCCTCTGAAGACACTGCATGACACAAATGCATTTACATACATGCAAGCAAAACACTCATTCAAATAAAATAATTTTTAATAAAAATAAATTTTAAAAAAGTGTGGCTGGCTCTTGAGGAATGAAAGCAGAGATTGACACCTGGCCTCCACACGCATAGACACCCATGTGCACACATACATGCACATGCAAATAAAATTAATTAATAATTAACAGAATTCTTAACTATTTGAAGAAAAATGAAAATACTGATATAAGCTTGTATATTAGAAAATATTAGACACTCCTGTCCTGTCCCCTGTGGATATGACAGTGTCTGAGTGATGGAGACATCACTCGCTTCTTTGGGGAGAAATGTGAGATGTGAGAAGCTGTCCTTCAGAGGAGCCTCCCTCCCACTCCTCCTCTCTGGGCACTGGGGGATTTCTCAAATGATCTTCTTGCCACTTCAGCAGCATTTCATGTGGTTAATATAGCAAACTTACGTTTGCAAAAACTCACAATTGCACGTGAGGGAGAGGGTCACTGAGCATCAGTGAAACAGAGCGACTATTTGGAGAGAGACACAGTCCCTCCATCTGTCAGGACATACACTGCAGGCCGCCAAGTGCAGCAGGATCCTCACAGCACTCAGGATGGAGATGGATTGGCCCTTCAGAGGCACCCTGTGTCCCCCAGCTGCTTGTGTGCTCTTCATCTTCCTACTTCTCCAGAAGGAATTTGAATGGAAAGGAATGAGTTAATTCATCCAAAACCATGGCAGGCAAGTGGGGAAGTAACACCGATGACCTTACACAGAAAGTCTCTGCGTTCTTCAAGTCTCATGGCTTCAAAAAAAGAAGTTCCAGACTAAATTAGAGAATCATAATTAGAAATGCCTTCAGTGGGCAACAAGGTTGTTAAAACGATGCGTGAATAAGAAAATTCAAATACTTTCTAGAAGGTTCTGTTTTATTTGCCCACTTAGAAGTCAACACGGAGATTTCCATTTTCCCTTCATTTTCTTCCTTTCTTTCTTTTCTTTCCTTCTTTCTCTCACTTCCTTCTCTCTATCCTCTTTCTCTCTCTTTTTCTTTGCCTCTATCTCTGTCACTATCTCTCTCTCTCTCTCTCTTTCTCTCTCTGTATGTGTATGTGTGCAGGTACATGTATGTGGGCTTGTATATACGCACATGGAGGCCAGAGGTCAGTTAGAAGACAAGGTCTCTCACTGACCTGGAACTTCCTAAAAATAGACTAGGCTGTCTGTCCTGTCTCTGCTTCCCCAGCACTGGGATTATAAGCATGTGCCACCATCCCCAACTTTTCACTTGGGCTCTGTGAGTCAAGCTCAGGTTTTCATGGTTTTGTGACAAAAACTTTATTGGCTCAACTATCACTCAAGCCCTCTTCTTTATTGGCACAGAAGATGACCATAAAAATGGAGCAAAGAAATTTAGACAATTGAATCATTCTGGTAGTGGAGAGTATAGAGATTTAGACAATGATCAGAAAAACAGTTATGGCATCCAAATTTCCCAGTCTTCCTTCCTTCTTCGGCAATACTGGGCTACTGTTGCTTCTGAGTCCAGTTCCATCACTTCTCAAGATGGGCTCTTTTCAGGCACCCATTCCTCCATCTGCATCTAACATAGCATAGTATTTACAGGGATTATCTTTATACTACTTTTATTAGTTTACATTAATTGCACAAACTGGTGAGTTTCACTCAGTTTGCACCAAACTCTTGCCACTGAAAGTGACCTAATGCCACATCAGTATTACTTAGTCCATCTTTAAGTAGTTTTTTAAAAAAACTGCCAGATGTGATTAAATGTGGAGAAATGGATGTTCCCTAATTAGCCTAAGAATTGCCCCTCATCAAATAGAAATCTTTATTCATTTACTTTATTTATATGTTAACTTATTGTGCGTATGAGAGAAAGTGAGAGCCGAAAGGAGAGAGAATGAATGAGTCACAGCATGCAACTCTTGAAAAGGTTTTCTCCTTTTCACCTTCTGGTTGAGGCAGGGTTTGTTTTGTTTCTGCTTCCAGCCATGGAGCTTCTGGGTGATTCTAACTCCCTTCTCACTATAGGTACACAATGTGGACCCATCACATTGGCTTTTTGACATGATTTCTGGGAACTGAATCAGATTGTCAGGCTTCTATGACTAGGACTTTGACCCACTCACCTATCTCCCTGGCCAAAATATACATTTTAATTCCCTCTGCGGTCCAAAGAAAAGTCCTTTTCTAAGACCTTCCTTACTGAAGCTCAAGACCTATCTGAGAGAGATGTTACAAATTAATTTTATTTCGAGACAGGGTCTCATGTAGCCAAGGCTGGCTCCAAACTCCCTATGTATCTGAAGATAACCTTAACCTTCTGATTCTCTTACCTGTCCCTCCTGAGTGCTGAGATCACAATGTATATCCCCACACCCAGTTTATGAAGTGCTGGGGATTGAACTTGTGGCATTGTTGATGCCTGGCAAACAACTGAGCTTTACGTCCAGCTTACTGCAAATTTATAGTTCTTATCAAAAAAGTCATAGAAAATTTGTTATTATAAAGTTTATATTTTTTCTTTCATTGTCATGATTTAACTATACATAAACCAAAAATTTAACCCACACAGAAAATTAGAGCTGAAAAGTTATATTCTTAATGTTTAAAATAAGAAAAAAAAGCTGTTTCTTAGAAAGTGCTATTAAATAGTTATATCCCTAGCATACAATGTAAAATTTCCAAACTTCTAACATAATAATATTTTCTTTATCACAAACAAATCAACACAGCAAAACTGAAATGTCTGTGGTATTTCAGGAGTTTAAAAGTTTCTATTTTTTAGTGTTCTTAGCCTTGGGCTGAATCCAGGAATCACCTGAGGGACTTGTCACAGTTAGCTCAGCTGGCATATCCTTGAATCTGCGTTACTAAATTGGAACACTGGTTGGTTCTAACGTTTCCAGGTTTGCTGGATATTTTGATACTTCTGGATGGTAGATTTGACTGGTGACCAGTGAAGTGCTTCAACAGCTCCTTTTCCCACCACCACCTTTGCCCTCACTTTACAGGAGAAAATGAAGTTGAAGTTTAGAGCTTGGTTCTCCTCACACAGGCTATATTCATCTATCCTGAGTCATACACACACTTTATTTATTTCAGTAAGTGCCTTGGCAGTAATCCAGGCAAGTTGAGTGAACTCTAGACCACATGACTGTAAGTCATAGAAGTTATTTAGAAATTGTTTCTTGTCTTTTCTTTACCGTTTATAAAATTTTCATTGCAATTATTTAGATATTTGTAGGGGAGCACACACTTGCTACAGTGCCTGCATGGGGGCCGGAGGACAATTTGCAAGAATTGGCTTCTCCTTCCACCATGTGAGTCCCAGGATTCGAACTGAGATCATCAGATTTGTCAGCAAGCATTTTCATCAGCTGAGCTATCCCACCAACCCCATTTTACCATCTTTTAAACCTAAACAAAATGGAGTGAACAAACTCAGACAGAAGAACAGTAAGTTCATGGAGCACATGCACACAGGTTGGAAAAAGGGCTCTAAATTTCTGCTGTTTGTAGAGAGTGTAATTAAGTCTTGGCATAGCTATTTATAAAATTATAAAGAATTGGGATATGAAGTATTTTTAGTGAGTACCATTATTTATGTCTGTGCCCTGTAAACTTGGGATACTTGAACACTTTTGATTCTGATTTGAGAGATTTGGCCTTTTCATGAAATCACTGTGAACTTTGAATTGCTACTGAATGGAGTGTTTTTTATTGTGTATTAACTTTTAAAGGGCTGAAATGGCTCCTCGAGGAAGCAGGTTTTTATTTTTCTTGGCTCTAAATAGTATCTTCTGTTCACTTAAGGTCAGATCTAAGTTTGTGTCTAGATTCAAAATGGCCAAATGTACTGACCTGCCTAAAGGATGGACATTCATTATCTTTCTGATATTATTCTACAAGATAAATTTTATGATTGTATGCCTTATGTACAGGTCTTATAATTCTAGAAGTTTCCAAAATAGTCTCACTTGAGAGTACTTGCTTGTTAGTGCACTAAATAGTGGATTTGTTCTTCATAATTCCAAAGTCATGTTAAATAATTTCTATTAAATGTGCGTGTGTGTGTGCGCGTGCACATGGTGCCTCTGCACATGTGTTCAAGTGCATGTGGGAGGCTGCAAGCTAACCTTGGGTATCATTCCTCTCATTCACCTTCCATCATATTTTAAAAATAGCATCTATTTACTTGGTGGGGGACACATATGTAGAGATCAGAAGACAACTTGCAGGAGTTGATTCTCTCCTTGCACCTTGTAAGTCCCTGGGATCAAACTCAGGTGCCTTTACCTGCTGAGTCATCTCAAGGCACCCATCCATTTCTTTCTCTCTGTCCTGAAGCTCAACAATTAAGCTGGACTAGCTGACTGATGAGTGTGCCGCAGGCGTCCTCCTGCCTCTACCTCCCTAGCCTTGGAATTAGGAGCAAGCCACTGTGAAAGCACTAAATACTTTTGAAACAAATAGAGGACTTTTAAGTAATATCCCTGGAAATCCAGTGTCTTTAAGGTTCTCAGGAATTTCACACCCATACTTGCATACATTCTGACTGTGTTTTCTAGTTTCCAGTTTCATTCTAAATTGTGTGTTCAGACCTGAAAACTTTTACTTTTAGATATTTTGACCCTTGAACAGAATTCTTACCAAGTAAAATTAGAATGTCGCTCCTCCACTAATACAAACTTAATGCATGAATCAGATCCACCCTGGAAGGTGTCTTCCCTTTCCATAAGTGAGCTGGCTATTGCCCAGTGGTCCCCTGTTCCTCCCAGCTCATCTCAGCATGAATCTGGGCTTTACTTCCAATACCTAAGGTGCCCTCCTGGTCAGGAAGTCCTGAGTATAGCACTGAAAAGCTATTGGCCAACTGATCTTTATAAGGAGCCAGAGAAAGTTTTTAATGAAGTTAGAATTATCTCATGTAAAGCAATGTAGATGATAAATTATTTATTCCCATTAATAATTTTGAGGCTGACCAGAAGGGGAAATGGTATAGAATCCTAAACCAGTTAAGACTTAGGTCAGCTGGGTTACTTTCAGAATGTAGGTTTGTCAACTGTGCCCTTGACTTAGTCACTCCTAAAAGATGGAGACATGCCACATTCAAATATACGTGGGGAATATGTTCTGTGATTGATGTGATTCACTTTCTCCCTGCTCAGAGCTCATGAAGGTCAGTAACAGTAAGAAGCCACCAGATGCCTGGGAATTAACAGAGCAACTAGAATGTTCTGTGGGCACCAGCAGCCACCCTTCCCATTCTAAAGACTATGTGTGTAAGGCACCTGCTGGAGAACAGGTGAAGGAGAATTTAAGGAAAAGTTGCAAGATCAGATCTGGAAAGGAATCTCATTTTCTCATTCAATTGGTTTGCTTATCTGGGGCAACTTAACTAAGTGGATTTTCAGTTTTCTCTTCAGTGTAATGGGTAGAATAAGGCACACAAGAGATGAGACATGGTTCTTTCTCAAATGCTTCTTCAGATGATTGAGTTTAACAATCAAAGGTGATCTATAACAGCATGCGATACATTTTATATCGAATACACAGTTTTAATTATTATACAGCTACCTGTTTATTTTTTCTTTTTCGCATTCAAGTTCTTTTCATTTCTTTCTGTGCTATTTAGTGTTAGTTGTCAAGTTGACATGATCTAGAAGCATGTGATAGATGGGTCCTCTGAGTATACTTGTGTGGGATTGCTTTGATCATGGTCATTGATGTGGAAAGAACCATCATTATTGTGGGTGGGACTATTCTCTGGGCAGAGAATTCATGACTTTATAAGTGAGCTGAATATCAACTTGCCTTTGCGACTCTGTGCTCCTTGACAGTGTGATACAATGTGACCAGCCCCTTGAAGCTCCTGCCACTATGTCTTCCTGACTATGATGTTCTGTATCCTGGAAATGTGAGCTGGAATAAGCTCTTTCTTCTCTTACATTGTTTTTGATGGAACACTACACTATTGCAACAGGAAAAGAAATTAATATACCTCCACCTTAGTTTACCTCAGTGTCCAGCTTCACCAGAGTTTAAATTTTTTACTGTATTCTTTTTTACATATTAAGCTTCTAAGTCAGAGATGGTGCCAGAACTATAAGAATGGGAACACTTCAGAAATTATCAGCTCTAGCTGAGACTCAAAGTGAGGTTTGACCTTTTTGGTGTAATATTGTCTCCTCATGCATAGCCCCATACCTTAGCTACCAGTATTTTCCCAATGAACATGTTTCCGGAAATTCTGATTCATATTCCAAGAAAAAAATAAGAAAGTCATTCACATATTAGTGTGAAATAATTGAATCTAATGGATTTAGTGACTTCAATTATTAGATTTTATTGCTGTTGTGACAAACTGCATAGTAAAATCAATCCAAGGAAGGAGGAAAGAAGGAAGGAAGAAAGAAAGGAAGGAAGGAAGGAAGGGAGGAAGTATGGGCTTTATTTGGCTCTATACCATTCCATCATGGTGTAGAAGGCACAGAGGCAGGGGAAGGATCCACAGTCAGAAAACAGACTAAACAGGAAGTGACACTGGGCTATGAAACCAAGAACAGCTCTCAGTGACCCAATTCCTCCAGCAAGACTCCGCTTCTTAAAGGTTCCACAATCACCCAGAGTTTTCCTAGCTAGAGACCCAAGTATTCAAATACTTGAGCCTTCGGGGGTCATTTCTCATTTAAACCATGACACAAGTTACCTCATGAAGTTGGCACTTAGGACATTAGAGGGTCTGCTAGTTTGACTTCCCTTGCTGTGATAAAACAATCTCACCAAAAGCAATTTAAGGGATGGAAGGATTTATTGAGCTTAAAATCCAGGTCACAGTCCATCACTGAGGAAAGTCAAGGCAGGAACTCAAGTAAGCACAAGGCAAGCCTGCTAGAAACTGTGGGGGAATGCTGCTTGCTGCCTCATTCACAAGCTCATGCTTAACAAGCTTTCTAACACAGCCCAGGACCACCTGCCCATGGAATGGTGCTGCACACAGTGAGCTGGGCCATTCCTACTTCAATTAACAATAAAGACAGTCCTCCACAGACATGCCCATAGGCCAGTCTGATCTGTGTAATCTCTTAGTTGAGTCTCCCTTCTTGACTTTAGACTCTGTCAAGTTGGCAGTTAAAGTTAACTAGGACAGAGGGAAAAGAAAGAAGAAAAGAAGTATCCTAAAGTAATGTTGGAGCTTCAAACCTTCTGTGTTGCTTATGTCTGGGAGAAGCTTTCTCCTGAGTGAGCTAGGGGAAAGACCTGTTGGGAGTTAGAATAGATCATCTATAGACAAATGAGAATAACCAGCAAAGGCAAAATGGAACCACTAATTTAATGATTTGCCAAATACTATATGGGTAGAAGAGGACATGGGATCACTGTTCTTCTCTGCCCACTTTCCCTCAACCTCTCAGAATCAGTACTGTCTTACATTAGTTTGGAGGACTGGCCCACCACCTCAGTGCTGTTTACTGCATGCCTTCTGTGAAGTTCTCTTAATGTGAAGCCCTTTGGAAACCATCAAAGTACTGACTTCTGTAAGACCCAAAGAAATGAACAGCTAAGAATCTCTTTCAGGTTGATTCCACAGCTCTAAGAAGAGATGGAAATATATGTTTTTCCAGATGTGTTCTGTTTGGTAGATTTGACAACATACCCTCTAATAGATTTTGTTCTGTCCTAAATTATTTTGCTAATAAATTAGCACAGTAATCACTTTTTTTTCTTTCCAGTAAAGCTAGACTTACGCCTAAATCTGAACTAGTAAGTTTCTACTGTCATTACAAGTGATGATCTGAGAATAGCTCCACTGAAAATACTCTAACAACCTATTTTATTGCATTTACAAAATAATTTGTCAACATGTCCTCAAGATATAATTTAGGCTGTATTTCTCTTGGGTCACTATATTTTATTTTACTTTCTAACACTACTGTTACCGTATTTTTCATGTGTATTTTTATCACCTCATTTCTTATGAGCATTTAAACCTCACCCCCGGGAAAGAGCAGTGAATACAGGTACAGAAATAATTAATGCACACTTCACAGTCTGCAGGTTACCATCCCAGTACCATTTCACCTGATCAACCTTTTCAAATAGCAAGACCTGGCAGTTCAGATTCACCTTCTAAATGAAGAAGCTGCCTTTCACATAGGCAGTTAGGCTTTCTGAGTATTCTGAATCAGGCTATTGCAGACTAGATCTCATGGTCTTATAGGGAAAACATTGATTATATTATGTACCAGTACTCCTCAAACCGAGTGGCATCTGGGGATCATCCAGGAAGCTTAAAAAGTATTCATTTGAGGCTGGAGAGAAGCTTTGGTAGGTTAAGTGCTTGTTGCACAAGTATGAGGATTTTAGTTTTGTTTCACAGAACCCAGGTAAAAAGTCAAGCATAGTGACTCATGCTAGTAATCCCAGCATTGAGACATAGAAACCGGGATTCCTGGACAGCCACCTAACTTTAGTTGGAAAGTTCTAGGCCAAAAGTAAGGTGGAGAAGCAATTGAGGAAGACATCCTCACATCAACCTCTGGCCTACACACATGCCTGGTATGGGCAAACATACCCCCATCCATGTGCTCACATGTTTACACCACATGCACAAACCACACACAAATTCATGTCCTGCTTGCATTCCAGAGATCCTGTCAATTAGTTTGGAGTGTGGCCTGAGCATGGAAATTTGTGTAATTTGCAGCTTGAGAAGCACTGAAGGACAAGTCCCAAGACTCAACTGTATGTTGCTCGTCTTGCTCACCATACTGAAGCTTTCTATGGTTAGGTCTTGTCTTCATTTTCCTTCTAGCAACATTTCTCCCTGGGTAGTCAATCCAGAGCCTTTTGTGCAGTGCATGTTGCAGTTTTAGGGAAGGAATGAGTTGAACTAGTAGTAAAGGGAAGCCATAAAGTTTTGATAAATGAGAAGACCTTTGGTACTGTGATAAATCTTTTTAAAGACAACAGAAGATCATGGGTACTCTGTCGAGAGACAATGGAAGATGATGAGGGACATCACAGGATCATGGGTACTCTGATGAGACAGAGTGGAAGATCATGGGTATGCATGTGAAAGACAGCAGAAGACCATGGATACTGTGAGAACACAGTGGAGGATCATGAGCACTCTGATAAAGAACAGCAGAAGATCAGGGATACAGTGAGAAACAGGGGAGCGTCATGGGTACTCTGATGGGAGACTCCAGAGGATCCCAGGCACTCCTTTGAGAGACAACAGGGGATCATAAATATTGTGAGAGACTGTGGGAATTTATGTGTAATGTAGGACAAGGAAGCAAAGGAATATCTGTACTCTGATGAGAGTTAGCAGAGGATTACAGAAACTCCAGAAAGAGGCAATGAGGATTACAGAAGGTTCTGATATGAGGATTCAGGGATTGTGGGTTGATGTGACATTTTCAGAGACAGACATTTCATTTCAGAGGCCTGAGCCACTCACATGGTGCCTGGGGTTTTGAAAGTTAAATCCCTGAAAGCTTTGGAGACACTGTCCCATCCATGTTTGGTTATACATTGGCAGTGAGCTCATTGCTACAGGAGAGTGGGCATAGCAGACACATGCCAGGGGGTCACTTAGGAAAATGGTTGTTGAATGGTGAACCTAGTTCAGGCATCCCAGAATGAGTGGGTAAAACTTGTGGTTATCTCTAAATAAGCAAAAGAGTTGAGAAACCTCATCCCAGGAAAGTTCTAATGGAGAATAACCTAACTTGGATCAGTTAGAGGAAATCCTGGATACAAAATTGAATAATCCCCAAAAGCCAAAGGTAGAATTGTAAATTTCCTCTACTTAGGCTTTCCTATTAACCTGTTCTCCTTTTGAAAAACCCAAATAAGGAAATGTTAAAAGGTTACCAAATGATGGTTTTTCCTTGCCTTAGCAGGTTCCAGGGTGACCTGAGCCATATTGTCTTCTACCAATGCCTGGGAGTCTTTAGCTCTAGGTCTGGAGGGTTGGGAGGGTGGACAGCTGAGCAGCATCCTCCCTGCAGTGTAGAAGCCACAGGCAGGAGGCATGGGGATCATTGCTGGAAGGCTCAAAACATGGTAATCTTTTATCTTGGGGGCAAAACTACTACATAGGGTTTGGATAGTCTTCTCTTTCCTGAAATGACCAAGATCAAAAGTCATGTTTACAAGCTGTTTCTTGTCATGTATTTATGCATGAAGTTCCCCATCTATGCTTATTCAAGTTTGCTTTCTATTGTTGTGATAAAAACTCTGACCAAATCCCATGTGGGGAGAAAAGGGTTTATTTCACCTTACTCTCCCATGTGACTCTCAGTCACTGAAGGAGGTCAGGACAGGACCTTGAGGCAGGTACTGAAGTAGAAAGGAAAGAGGAATTCTGATTGCTATCTTGCTTCTTCAGCCTGTGCTCAGCCTTCTTTCTTATACAAATGAGGACCACAGGCCCAGGAGTGGCACAACCCATAGTGGGCTAGGCTCTCTCACATCTTACAACCAAGAAAACTGGCCCCTATCAGGCCAAACTGATAGAGAAAATTCCCCAATTGAGGTTCCTTCTTCCCAAGTGTGTCAAGCTGACAACAGAAACCAACTATGATAATGACCTTGGTCTCATTGTGTGGGTGGCTATGTGTGTTGCCATGTATATGCAGGAGAAGATGCACCTGGATAAGTACATGCATGTGCATGGGGAGGCATGAAGGTAACCTTGGCTATCATTCCTCAGAGAGCATGTATTTTGTTTCTTTACTTTATATTTACTTATTTATTCTGAGGTCGGGTCTCTCACTGAAGCTAGCAAGCTTCAAAGATCTGCCTGTCTCACAGTGCTTGGATTATTGGCACTCAGTTTTGCTTTGTTTTTCCATTGATTCTTAGAATCAAACTCAGATTCTCATGTTTTCAGGATAAACATTTCACTCTCCAAACCTGCCCTTTATTTTCCTAGGGAAGAATTCAAGTATGACAAATGACTGGTTAGAACAGGTTGGTCAGCATGCTTTAGGGGCTCAGGGGGAGGATTAGGAAGCACAACTGATCATTTGATCATTTGGAGTCTCCACCTTGCAGATCTATCTGCATGTTCCCACTTTCAGCTCTCAACCACCCACTTCGTTTTGCAGTGAGGAGCTCCTGTCAGATACCTACTACAACCACCCTACCCACAGGGACAGAGCTGAAACTCAGACCCAACTTCCTCTATACTTTCATATATAATCTTCTCTCGAAAACAACAGAAGGTTACATGACATAAGATGGCCATTGGTAAAATTCAGTATCCTATTGGTTAGAGTATTTTAGAAGAACTCCTCTGGGAGAACTCATTATTTGGGATCTACAATTTGCCCAGTATATTCTTCAAATGCACAGATATTTTTACATGAAGGCAATGGTTATTTAGATGGTTATTCAGAGGTAATGTTTTTATTAATCTTTCATGTACATATTCTGATACTTCTAACTGATTTTAGGTTCCTACTTATTTCTTGCTGATTTATCTCAATTTTCTTGAACCTAATATCAAGATGAGTCACCTGGCAGGTTTAGAGCTGTCTACATCAAGCAGCTCTCTGCCTTTCTGCTCCCACTGAGGCCATGAGTGGCTTGTCAAGATCTACCTCCCACTCCATGACAGAGATACACGCACATGAAAGCTTCCTGCCATTTCCAGGAGTTGGAGATAAAAATAACATTTTTAATGTCATGAAGCATACCAGTATAGTATTGCCACAAAATTTCTTCAGTAAAACTCCTTGTACAGTTAGGCCTATCTCTCCAGAGTTTACAAGGCAAATGCTTTCTGAATTATACTAAACAAAATATAGTGTTTGTGCATTAAGTTTCATTTCAGTACACATAGAGGAGGCCTCTTCCTTTCCTGACATATGTCACCATTCCAAAAATTCACAAAATTCTCCATCTGTGATCTTCAGAAAGGCACATGGTGGACCTCTGAGAGGTATTCTTTTCAGTAACTGGAGAGAGGTGCATAGTGGGGGAATATGGACTAAGTTTCAGGCTCTTGGTATTTCCAGGGCATCATGGGGTAGAAGTGTCATGGCTTACAAGATAGTTTTCTGCTCAGTGAAATGAAGATGGTGGTGATGTCAGATAAAGGATATAAGCACACCGTCCCAGTTAGCTTTAACTGTCAACTTAACATAGCTTAGAACCATCTGAAAGGATAGCCTCAGTTGAAGAATTGTATAGATCAGATTGGCCTGTGGGCTTGTCTGTGCAGGATTGTCTTGATTTCCACAGAGAGTGGCACCATTCCCTGGGCAAATGGTCCTGGGTTGTATAAGGAAGTTAGCAGAGCATAAGCTGTCCTGGGACTCTGCCAGCAAGCAGCATCCTCCTTGGTTCTTGCTGCACTTCTTTGACTAGAAAGTGGCATTTGTGGTCTAAAGTAATGCTGTGTGGAATAGCAAGCAGGCCTGCCTTCAAGTTATTGCCTTCAAATTCCTGCCTTAGCTTCCCTCACCCATGGACAGTGACCTAGATTTGTAAGCTTAATTAAACCCTTTCCTTCCCTAAGTTGCTTTTGGCCAGAGTGTTTTGTCACAGCAACAGAAAAGAAACTAGAACAGATGTGCAATCTCATTTTAAGGGAGAAAATCAATTTAGTGGTATTTTCATCTTATGTGCAAATATTCTATTGGTGCTTTATCTTAAGGATGGCAAAATACTTTTTAAAAGGTGTTTTCTGAGCCAGGCACGGTGGCAAACATCTATAATCCTAGCACTTGGGAGACTGAGGAGCATCAGGAGTTTAAGACCAGCCTTTTTCCATGTATAGAGTCTGTCTGTTTATCTGTTTTCTGTGTCTCCTTTTTCTCTCTCATACACACACACACACACACACACACACACACACACACACACACACACACAGACTGAGACTTTCTATTGTATATAGGAACTGATTAGGCATCAATGGTAGTAAAAAGACAGATAACAGTATCTCTCAATCAGCATATTAACCAACACTGGACATTTATTGAAAGCCTTCTGTGTGATGCACAGTTTGGTGTCAGGGATGTTGTAAATATCTTACTCCCTAAGAGACATATTATCATCCTAACCAGGCACTGGATCTGGTACAGGATCTGCTTAGTAACTTGAGTCTCTTCTCTCTTTGAACTGTTAGTTATTACAGTTCTTTTCAATTAATGATGCATCTCAATCCTTTAAAACCATCACAAATTCAGAGTGTTGGATTGTTTTATTATTGCTAATTATGTATATGTGTGTGCATCTGTATATGTTTATGTGCACAAGAGTGCAGTGCCAGTAGAAGCCAGGTGATGGCTTCCAGCCCCCTGGAGCTGGAGTTACAAGTAGGTGTGAGCTATCCAACATGGGTTTAGAGAACCAAACTCAGGTTTTCTGCAAGAACAGCAAGCACTCTTAACTTCAGAGTCATCTCTCCTGCCCTCAATGTATTGTTAAGTTGAAAGTGCATTTAAAATGCCTCATCACAAAACATGACAGCCTAGCCTACCTTCCTTCAGTGTGCCCAGATGTCTTATCTTAGGCCATAGTCACGCAAAACACCCTAACATGATGCCTATTTTATAATAAACTGCTGACTGCCTCATGTAGCTTATTAAATGGCTATATGTAAATCATGCTGGCAATACAGTACAGTGTCATATGTCACGATCGTATTGGTGATCACTGCTACCCAGAATGGCAAGTGAGGGTCAAACCACATGTCCCCAAGTCAGGAGATGATCAGCATTCAAAGCATGGCTTCTGTTAAATCAATATAGCTTTTGCTCTTAGTAAAGCTAAAAAAAAGTTTGCATCTAACCATCGTAAGTCAAGCCCTGCCTCTGGAGATATTATTATTACCACTTTTGCATACTTAGAAAATTCTTTGGCTAGAGGCATTTGCCTCCCAGTCATTTCAGTTTGACAAACTCAGGTATATAAATATGTCTCTGCTATCAATTGGTCCATAAAAAGGATGTGGTATCAGCCACAATTTCTGAAACAAAATTAGATCATTTCATAATTTGCATTGATGGGGATCATGTGATAGATCCTTACATAATTAAAACTTTTCAATTGACAAATGAATATTTTTTCCTCTGCATGGTGTTTTGATATAGGTATACAGTAAGGAATGGCTTAAGCAAGTTATTTAGCATATGCATTATCACCTCCCATATTTTTTTCTTAAAATCAATATTTTAGCAGTTTTGAGGTAAATAATATATTCTTATTAACCATAATCATCACAATATTGTACAATGGACTCTGGATATATACCTCCTGTCTCACTGCAAGTTCTTGTCTTTTGACCAACACCTTTGCCATTTGCATACTCTTCCAGCCCAGGTAACCACCACACTGTTCTCAGATTCTGTGTGTTCCTCTTTTCTATATCTCACAAGTAAGTGAGACCACGTGGTTGTCCTTCTGCGGCTGGCTTTTTTACTTAATATAATGTCTTCCAGTCTTGCTCCTTTGCAAGAGAATAGAAAGTTATACACTGGTAAATGTATTTTAAAATAAGTAAAATATTCATTAGAATTATGTGTGTGTGTGTGTGTGTGTGTGCAAATGTATGTGGGGGTGGGCGTGCATGTATATGCTCATATATGGGGAAGTCAGAGAACAACTTGGGGTGCCATTCCTCCTTATTTTGTTTGAGACAGGGCCTCTCACTGAACTTGGAACTTACCAAAGCTCACAAGCAAACGCCAGGGATTTCTGCCTGTCTCCTATGTCCCAGTACTGGGATAACAAGCACATGTTACCACACCCAGCTTTTATATGTGGATTCTGAGGATAAAACTCAGGTACTCATGCTTGAACAATAAGCACTTTACTCCCTATCTCCATAGCTCATACTTAAGGTGTTTAGACATGTGACTGCTGTCAATGTGTGTAGAAGGCAGTGGTAATACAGTCATACCACCTACCTTGTGTAGGTCCATAAATGAATCATCAATTTGTTTAGCAATTGGTGGGGCTCTGCCCATGAGCTTAGTTTCATCTTCCGGAAGCTCTATGGCTTTCTTGCTCTGTGAATTCCTTAAGAAAATTAAGGTTAGGGGAATTGAACATTTTGATGTTATTATGAGTTATTTATTGATTTTCAAACCCCCAAGATATTAAATATAACCATTCATCACTGATGTATTATTTTTCTGTGTGTATAGCATTATTTTCTCTTTAAAAATTATGTACTGAAAGAGAAAAAGAAAGGGAGAGAGAGAATATGCATGTAAGTGCAGGTACACTGGAGACCTGAAAAGGGCTTTAGATCCCCTGGAGATGGAGTCACAGGCAGTTGTGAGTCATCAAATGAGGAGTCTAAGAATCAAACTCAGGTCCTCTGTAGGAGCAGCAAGCATTCTTAATTGCTGGGCTATCTTTCTAGCCCCTATCTAACATGGTCTTGTTTTCTTCCTGCCCAGTTTAAATTCAGGGTTCCAATGACCTTATTTCTTCTGCTAAGTCTTTATATCCAGATACCTGAAGCCTGCTTTTAGTGAAAAAGAAGGCTGGCTCTTTAGTACCAGCCTATTCCACAGGAGAGTCTCCCTTATGCAAAATACCTTTAGAATGGAACCTCTTTTAAGGAAATAAATGTTGCTGGTAGATGAAACAAGCAGTAAAAGCATCATCCGAGAATTTATTAATGTAACTGCAGATCTGCTCAATATGGAAGGGAGCTAGTGATATCGAGAAGTGTTTTGAGCAAAAAGTGATGTGGGAAAGCAGTGGATTGATGTGCTTGTGGCTCCAGGTTCATATCAGAGACATAAAGCAGACACTCTTCTCTTATCCATCATGCGCATTTAATCTAGATTTCATTGTGTGCTTCATTCACTTTGTGAGTCAAATCCAGGGATGAAAGAGACGAGTTTTATATGTTTTTGCCTGGCAGTAGGAATGTTAAGCTGTGAACAAATTGGTATGTTCTTTTGAAATCCCATCATTTATCTGACGGTATCCCCCCACCCCTCTTTTACAATTGAGTATGCTATTGAGGAACAAAAGCTGCCAGCCATCGCTGGGAATTGAATGTGGTTGTGGAATTTGCTGGCACACAGGCTAAAGTGACAGTATATCCTGAACACCCTCCCCACCACTAGAAAACAAATGAGTCAATAAATCACAGGAGCTGAAGCCACTGGTGTATACAGACATGCCTTGCCAGCAGTCTCCAGCTCCGCTTCTTTCCCATTTAGTGTGTATTTTAAAAGACTTTTACTCCTTGACAATTTCATACATATATACATGGTGTATATCACCCAAATCCCTCCTCCACTCTTCCCAGACACTCCCTTCTTTGTCCCCTCTCACACCCTGCTATCCTCTCCATTTTCTTTGTAAACTACTGAAACCAGTCAGTGCTGCCTATTGAACATTGACTGGTCTCACTGGTCTCGTTGACTTGGTCTTGTGCATTTAGCCACAGCTGCAGTGCATTCCTGAGTGCAATAGCCATGTCATGTACAGAAGACAGAATTCTAGAGCACTCCTCCCCACTTTCTGGAGCTTACACTCTTTCTGCCCCTCTTCCATGATATTCCCTGAGCCTTGGCTTGAGGGTGATGAAGATGTTCCATGAGGGACGAGCACTCAACAGTCACTTGTTCTCAATACTCTGACCATTTGTGAGTCTGTGTATTAACTGCTGCCCATTACAGAGAGAAGCATCACAGACTGAAGTTGAGAGCCACCAGGCATGGATTCTCTCCTGTGGACAGGACTCAAATCCAATCAGAGTGCAATTGATTACTTCCCATAACAGTAGTGCCAAATAAGTCATTCACACCATTCCCTATAAGGCTCAAGAAATTTGGCAGAAGAGGAGATGGGAAAGAATGTAAGAGCCGGAAGAAAGGCTGCAAAAGGTCTTGTGGACAGAACATAGCCATTGCAGTCATGAACTCATAGCAGCTGAACAAACCTGCACTGGGGCCTGCAATAGAAAGGGCCTATCAGCAGGTAGGCATGAATGGAGGAGATCAAGTGACCTGTTGAACTATTCACTACTGATGAAATTGGGGTGAAAGGCAATCATTGCTTTCAGTTGTATAGCCACTGACGAATGCCCCCCCCATCAAGATCCAGTGGACAATTCTAATCTGACCCTAAAAAAGATAGTTCGGTTAAACTAAATCGGTCACAAAAATAAACCAAAAATTATGAATCAAAGAAAAGGAAGAGTAGGGATGAGGGGGATGATGTAAAAGAGGGTCTGGGAGAGAGTAATTAGAATACATTATACATATATATGAAACTGTCAGTGAACATTGATAGAAGAGGTTGTGTTAAAGTTTTCCAGCCAAGCTTTAGAAAATCAATGTGTGGAGGAAGTAAATGCTCTCAAAGATGGCTGTGTCCAGAAAAATTTCTCGGGATTCAGAGGACTGTCTTACACTAAACCATCATTGGATACTATTCCCTAGATCAATCATTTCTCAGAGGCAGGGGGTGCAATATGCTAAATGTTCAGGTTGAGTGCTTTTAACCTTAGGGCCCAAGACTGCATACAGCCAAAATTCTGTACATTCGAAGTGCAGAATATACATATGGAGAGGAGCATAAAGATTTTATTACACAAGGAGTCTTGCATGCAGATCTGGTCTAAGTAATGGTATGTATTGAAAGTTCTAAATCTTCAGCAAAAGGTTGAGTATTTGTTTCCCTAACCTGAGTTTTTACAGACTATTAAACCAACTACTAAAATCATAGATATACATATAAAGCCAGAACAGATCTTTGAATTAATCTATGTTTGTACATTTTTATTTATGTGTTTGTATATGTGTATGTCCATGGTGTATGTATGTGTCAGTAACTATGATCTGTGTATGTGTGTGTAATATCTCTGTGTGTGACTGAGGGCATATGTGTGCCGTGGTGTGCATGTGGAGGTCAGAATACAACCTTGGGTATTGGTCCTCACCTGTTACCTTGTTTGAGGCAGGATCTATTTGCTGTCTTGTGATACATATCAGATTAGCCATACCATGAACTTCCATGGATTTTCCTGTCTCTGCCTCCATCTCCCTGTGATTTGCATTTTAGGCCAGCATCAGTCTTCTCCTTCTGCCTTCCCTCCATTGACTATGATGACAGTTGTCATTGGCACTCTGAGAACCAAACAATGAGCTGAGGACTGGTTAGGTGTTTGTCCTTGTTGGGGAACCGCATACTAAAGAATCAGAATTTCAGGAGGACCCCCAGACTCCATGGTCTATTTTGTGTGTGTGTCACCTTCATCATTGCCCTGTCAACTCCTACAGTGGCTGCTATAGCTTCTCATTTTCTCTCATCCATGTTAACTTTGCTCAGACCTCCCCTCCTCACTGTTCCAGGGAGCTATGTCAGAGACACATCTGTCCATCTCATCTTTACTGTGTGTGCACATACACACCAAGAAGTACAGTCATGTATAGTCACTGAGACACAAGCGCACACACTGCACATGGACACATGCAATCTTATAGATAAGCACACAGAGACAGGCATGTGTGTATATGCACACACATGCACAGATACATACACATGCATGCACATACATGTATGTGTATGTACACACAGATAATGGGAAAGAGTCAGTGACTTCCCAGTCAGTGGTTTTCCATTTCTGTAGTGGTTAGAAAAATTCTTTCACAGGCTGTCTGCTCCCTTCCTGTCCTCCAGCTTCATGTCCATCCTCAGTACATGAAGTTCCTTTTAGCCTTCACAGTTGGTCCTCGCTTCCATTTCTGCGTGCCCTCTTCCTATCTATCTCCTACTCATTTCCTATAAACAATCAATATGTGTCCAGTTCTCAGCTCAGGAGATCTGTGCTCACCTCCCATTTGCCAATATATGACTAGTGTGTGTGTGTGTGTGTGTGTGTGTGTGTGTGTGTACTGGTGCATATACACATTTGTGTGTGTGCACATGAAGATCAGAGGTTGATATCCAGTGCCTTTCCAAGTTGCTGTCTACTTTACCATTTCCCCACCCCAACTCATTTTTTCAAGTTAGAGTCACTGACCCTTGGGACTCTTGATGTGACTAGGGTAGCTAGCCAGTAAGTCCCAGGAATCTGCCTTTGTCCTCCTCTTTACTTCTGTTACTATGTGTGTGTGCCACCATGCCCAGGTTTTATATGAATGCTGGAGATTAAACTCAGGTCCTTGTCCTTGCACAGAAAGCACTCTACCCACTGAGCCATCTTCCCAATTCTCTGTATTACTGTTTCTTGGCTCTCCTTGAAACTCCCACTCAGTACATGCTAAGGTCCTTATGACATTCTGATTATCAGCTGTCTCCTTCCATAAGACTGTACACTCCATGAGAGCGGGGAATAGATGTGTTGTCACCTCTTTGTCTCTGACATTGTTTCCAGGTCTGACCAATTGCTGCTCAGCAAATGGTCCCTAAAACGAGAGATGAATTAATTTAATCATAAACCCAGGCATCCTCATGAAGCATTTGAGTTCTTTGTGCCAGGCTGAAGGAAGTTGGTATGTGTATCTCCTGAGCCACACACAGTTTATGCAGTGCCAAGGATCAAACTCATGGCTTCCTGTAAATAGGCAAGCAGTCTACTAACTGAGCTACTGAAGTGGCCAAAAGGATTTCATTTTGTTCTAGCTGACTCTGTTTTTCCCTGTGTTTCTGTGCAGCCACTCCTCCACTACCCATCCTCCCAACTGTAACAGCAGCCAGTCAAACAGAAGGTCCCATGCAGTTTCAGGGAATGCATTGTTTCTACAGCACTGCGAAACTACAAAGCCAGGCAGAACATCTGTCATCCAGCTATACCTGCAGCTCCAGGAAGTCCATCCTTTCTGCGATTCTGAGAAGCTTCTTTCCACTAACCTAAACTTAAAAACATTTTGTTAACTGAAAACCTCTTTGCTAACTGATATGCCTCTGGTCTGGTATGACTAGGATGATCTGATGTAACTATGACATCATGGAGCAAGCTTTATAAACCCTGCTCTGCTTCTTTGAATTGAGAGTTCTTTCTGGTAATAGCCCCTTTCAACCGCAGGCTTCTTGCTAATGATTAAAGGACCCTTAAATCGACCATCACTATGTGGCTTTCCTCTGTGCCTCACAGTTGGTATTACACTACAGTGCCAGCCTCTCCTCCATATTTTTTAATGCATCCTGGTTTATAGAAAAGACTGTTGGTAAGAGCTGGGCTGCCTGCTTTTTGAACTAAATGAGCTCCCAGGACTAAGAGCTGTCTAGGTTAATCTCAAGCAGCTCAAAGCCTTGTATTCACTGGTATTTTACATAGGGTGTTTAAAAAGAAAACAGGAGCATTCTCCATGCCCATGCTGGTGAATCATTACCTCACTCACCACACAGAGAAACCTAAAGCTCTAAGGATAGCTTTATGTACCCACAAGGCAAAATTTGATTTAAACCCATCAGTGCTAACTGAGCCCCTAAATCTTTGGTTTACCTTTGACTGGCTCATATATGTTGACGTAAACAAGATCATGGTTCCAACCATCTGTGAAATATGTGGGGAGCAAGTGCTGGTTGTTCGTGTAGCAGCCTCACTTTTGTAGAATTCACTGTTTATTAAAGTCTATAAAAATGAAAACAGGTCACTTCTGGAGCCAACTTTTCCTCTACACAGTTTGTTATCCCCCCGAGTAGAGCTGGTTTGTTTCTCTTGCTTGTCCTTGAGAAGTTCATAAGAAGAATGTATTTTATTTGGAATTTTGGAATTATTTATATTTATTTGGAATTTCTGACTTCTGCCTTGTGTTCTCAGTCATTTTTGTCTTGTTCTATCTCTGTTTCTCTCTCTCTCTCTCTCTGTCTCTTTCCATCTTTGACTTTCTGTCTCTCTCTGGCTTTTTTATCTCTCTCCGAGTCTCTCTGTGTCTCTCTCCATGTCATTTTGTCTCTGTCATTCTGTCTATTTCTATCTGATTCTCTCCTTGTCCTCATCTCGTCCTCTATCACTCTCTTTCCTCTGTCTTTACTCCTGTATGTCTCTCTGTGTATGTTTTTCTTTGTTTCTATCTTCCTCTCTTCCTTTCCACATCTATGCCTTTCTCCTTCCTTCTTTTCTTCTGTTCCTCCTTCTCTCTCCCCTAGATGCACAACTGGAAAAGGAACTAAAATTTCTGGTATTGTGTCTGATTGTATCTGTTAGTTATGCTTCAATTAAATGTACATCTTTTTTTTTCTTTAAGTATTTGTCTCTGTAATGAGTTTAAGATAAATTTAAAAGCTATCCGTTGTGGAATCAGCGTCGTGAGCAGTGAGCAGGGTAAAGCATATTTCCTCTTGGATTTGATCCATTCATTTTTCTCCTTTCCCCATTTGTACCTCGAATGCCCCATTCAGTTTTTCCTCTTAATTTTCATTGTTCTCTGACACTCTCAGGGGCAGATGGTGGGGAAGGGGTAGGGAAGGGAGCTGTCAAATCCATACTTCGAATTGTGCTTGCAGGTCAGTGATGAGGCTGAGCAGTACCGGGGCGTAGCTTTCTGTCCTGGGTGGTATCACATTGGAGCAGGCTCAAACCTTCTCTCCATCTCTCACTAACACACTGAAGGACGTGCCTGGCCTCACCCCACAAGCATTCAGGAACCCTCTGCTTCTGGTCACCAGGAAGCGTGTCTGTGGTACTGTTATGTGCTCACTCCCAGGCCCGCAGGTAACAGGAAGGTAACAGCCAGACATCTGTGAGTTTTCATAGTTTGGTACCTGAAGATCCCAAGACTCATGCCTGGGCCGGAATAGTTCTGACATTTGAGCTAGGTGCCCTTTCTCTAGTTCCTGTGGTCATCAGCTTCAGCCATTTGATGCCACATTTTCAGTGGCTCTGTTTCCTGCCTAGAGGCCCTTCTTCCTTCTCTACTGGACGTCCTGCATCTCTCGAGTTCCTTCCTTCAATCTTCTCCCGTTTCCCTTCTGTTTCTTTCTCTCCTCTTCCTCCTTCCTTCTCCCGTTCCTTCCTGCCCCTCCCTTCTTCCTTTTTTCTCCTGCCTCCCCTCCTGCTTGCCTTTCCCTTCACTCTTACCCTGTTCCCTTGCTTTCCCTTTCCTCCCCTCAACCGTCTTCTTTGGTTTTCCTTTTATTTTTCTCGCTTAGACAGAGGTTCATGTAGTCCAGGCTGGCCTCAAACTCATGATGCAACTAGGGCTGGCTTAGAATTCATCATCCTCTTCCTTTCGTCCTCTGAGTGCTGGGGCTACAGTGCATATTCATCACATCACACTCAGCTTCAATCTTTGCTTGCTACAGATCCACTTGTACTCTGATGATTTGAAAATGCTAAGGGGAAAACTGTGTTATGAAAGGACATTCTGCAGGAGGTGCATCTTCCAAAGATGGCTTCCTACCCTTCTGCCCTGTGGAGTTTTGGGTCTCCCTGTGTGTCCCCAGTTGTGCTACTGTCTCTTATACTCACTCTCCACTGTAGTCACTCAAGAATTCCATGTTCTCCACCCTGCCTAGGCAAGGCTCAGGGTTTGGTACGTAGACACTACCACATCGTCATTCTTGGGATGAGATAATTTTGAGATTTGTATAAAAGTTGGACCACCTATGGTAGAGTCTTCTACCATAGTGACAGATAGGGAACTGTTTTAGGTAAGCCTGATCCTGACCGTCCATGTATCCCTAATCGCCAGCCCTTCCTATATGAAGCCCTCCCAGGTGGTCAGCTGCCCCTCGGGCCAGCCCCCCGCCACTCCCTTCAGTAGTTAGAATGGTGCTTCCCCTCTGAACCTCTGAGTTCTCTTTACTGTAGTTAGAATAAAGCCTAAACTTCTTCATGACTTGCAAGATCATGTGTGTCGGGGTGGGGTGTGCTTGGTGGGGGTGTGTGTGCACTTGATGGGGTGTGAGCTTGGTGGGGTTCACATGTGTGTACAGGTATCATGGTGCTTGTGGAGGCCAGAGGTCAACCTTGGACTTCTTTCCTCAAGCATCATCTACCTTGTTTCTTTTTGTTTGCTTGTTTTTGAGACTGAGCCCCTTATTGGTATGGAATTGGCCCGTATCCCAGTGAGGTACAACGATCCTGCTCTCTCTCCTCAGAGCTGAGATTACTGGTGCACACCATCATGTCTTTCCTTTTTAGCATGGGTTCTAGAGATCCCAGCTCCCCATGCTTGCAAGGCAAGCCGTTTCTAAGCTAGGTCCCAGCCCCTCACCTCTTTTCTTGCTCACCGTCCTCTTGGATCTCTCTGGTCTGACAGAGTCCCCCACTTGGCCCACAGAGACATGCTGCCCCTCCCCTCAGCTTTTCCTTCTGCTTGGACTGCCCTTCTCCTGGTCCCTCACACCCCCGATTCTCTTCATTTGGTATCTGCTTGAAAGGTCAACTTATCAGGGAACTTTGTGCTGGCGTCACTGCCCCTAATCATCCATCTGCCCATCTCAGTGTGCTATTTTCTTCATTTTCACAGCATTTACCACTCGTGACAGTTATATTAATTAGACATGTGGTTGGGCACCCACCATGCTTCCCCCAACATTAGAATGCAATTTCATGGGTTGTAAGAACTGGATTCTGTTTTTCCTGTCTGGAGTCCTGGATCAGCAAATGATAGTAGTATTTAGGAAACCTGTGTGTTGAATGCGAAGAGATTCTTGGCAATGAACAGAGTCTGCTGTAAGGACAAAATTCACTCCTAACCAGGAGCCCTTCTTGATTGTCCCTGTGACTCACTAACCACTCAGTTTGGTCACCCTATCAATGTATAAATCATTCTGATAGTTGGCTTTAACTGTCAACACAACACCTGGGCAAAGAGTCTCAATGAGGGTTTGGGTTTCTTGGTTTGGCCTGAGGGCATGTCTGTGGTGATTATCTTGTTTATGTTAAATGTGAAGAGCCACCCCACCAAGGGCAGCACCATCCCCAAGCAAAGGAGCTAGCATGCCTAAATTCCGTTCCCCCTGTTCCTGACTGCGCATGCCGTGTAACCAGCTGCTTCAGGCTCCTGCTGCCCTGTCTTCCCCACAGTTGTAACTAGGAATTGTGGGCTAAAATCAACCTTTTCACGCTTGAGTTGCTTTCTGTCAGGATAGTCTCTACCTGTGAAATCTTATCTCACTGCTCTCAATCATTATCCCTTGTCAAGTGATTAACACAGCTCTGGCATATTATATCCCTGAATGCTCACACATAATCTAAATCAGCTTGAATTAGTTCCACTTATTTCAAATAATATTTAAAATATTCCTGTCAGCACTTTAAATATATCATTATTATACCTAATACTATCCTTATTATCTGTGTGTTCTCTATTTTTTTAATTCGTCTATCTGGCAAAAATTTATTTGAGACCACTAAATTAATTTTTGTGCTCATTCATGGACATGTATAAAGCAATGAAGATTTTCAAGAAATGGAGGGTCAAATTTCCCATTGATACTGAAGAAAGCAACTTGCCTTCTTGAAGGAAGCAGCACATTATCTTGATTCATCTTTTACACAGTAAACAAGTGCTCTCTTTGTGGTTTATTCAGTACTATTTTGTTTTTTAGTTTTGAGGGGGTTGGTGGGTTTTTGTTTTCTGTTTTCTGACTTTTTATTGATAAGTTGACTGTTTTAGTTGTCCTTCAAAACACAGTGCTCAAGTGAAGGCTGGTATTCCCAAGCATAGAGAAGACTGGAATGTGGCTTCATAAGAAGCTAGCTGTTCAGTAAGCTGTATTTGGACCTAAGTTATGGTCCCAGTGCTTCAGTGGTAACCAATCAGTAGCATATATTAAATGAGATGTATACATAAAATGATGCATGAATCCAGGTGAGATATTGATTGGCTGCTGAAAATGTACTGATTCAAAATTCGGTATCTGTTAGTTCAGTGTTCATGATGGCAGTGCAGAGAATAACTGTTATGAATAATGAGAATCAACTACCTATGTGCATATGCATGTTGACATCAGTCTTGCTCAGGGGACAAGGGAATCAAGACTTACTGAATATGAGTGGCCCAAGATCATTTGCCAAGCTGCTAAACAGTAGATGAGGAATATGCCTATCAGACTCTAAGGTTCTTTGGGTTTTCTATTTTCCAGACTAGTATTTTTCCTTTGTCATAATTAGCTGTAATGTCCTAACAATGTGTGTGTGTGTGTGTGTGTGTGTGTGTGTTTGTCTGTGTGTTTGCATGTATGCACATGTACAACTGTGTCCCTCTGTCTGTATGTGTCTCTGTATGTGTTTTTTCTTTATGTATTTCTATGCACATATCTATGTATGTGTATGAAATACAAGCATAATTTGTGCTTGGAATAGTGAAATGAGGCATGGCATGTACGGAGAAGTATATTAAAATGGTAGGTTATAAAAATATTTCGGAGGACTGGATTGATGGCTCAGAGGTTAAGAACACTGACTGCTCTTGCAGAAGACCCAGCTTTGAATCTCAGCACCCATGGACAGCTAACAACCATCTGTAACTCCACTTCCATGACATCTAATGTTCTTTTCTGGTGTCCATGGGCACTGCACAATATCATTCATACATCTGAAATAAATAAACAAAAATTTCAAAATATGTATTTTGACTGAGGATGGTATCACTTACCTTTAATCCCAGAGGTTGGAGTGGGAGGCAAAAGCAGGTAGATCACTGTGAGAATGAGTCCAGCCTAGTCCACATATAAAGTTCCATTCCTGCTGGATCTACAAGGAGACCCTGTCTTAAAATAAATAAATAGAAAAAAAAATAAATAAAACACAAAAATTACTTGCCTGTATTATCTTAGTTTCATTATTGATTAGTTACAGTGGTTCTCAGTCTTATTTTTTATTATTTTTCCTTTTGGTCCTTTTTCGAGATAAGAGTCTCCCTGTATCCAAAGCTGGCCTGCAACTCACAGAGATCCACCTGCCTCTGCCTCCCAAGTGCTGGGATTAAAGGCGTGCACCATCATGCCCAGATTAATTAATTTTTATTTATTACTTATGTATCTATGTGTGTGGGGGGTGTGTGTTTGTGTCTGTATCTGTGTCTATGTCTGTCTGTGCGTGTATCTTGGAGATTGAACTCTGGTCGTCAGGCTTGGCAGCAAGCCTCTTAGCTGGTCAATTCTTATCTCGGGCCCTATAAGACACACTCTTAAAGGAGAAGCATAATAATTTTTTTGCTTTAAAGTTGATTTGATAACAGAATATACAACTTTCTGTTCTTTATGATAAAACGGAAATCTGGCCAGTAGTCAAACTTTAGAGAAGTGAAGATAGGAAAATCCAACTGGGCCTTGGATTTGTTCCTATTGTGTGTATGTGTAAGTTAAATTTTCCTAGTACTTATCTGAGCCAAACTTACATGTGCTGTAGAAGTGAACACATCTGTACAATATATATATAAGATCAACGAAGTACAGACCCGATTTCATAAAGCACTATCACCTTCCGTGTGTGTGTGTGTGTGTGTGTGTGTGTGTGTGTATGCACCAGTGGGGGCATGTACATATGCATGGGGTTATGCATATGTGCATGTTGGTTCATGTGTGTATACTCAACTGTGCATAGAGAGAGGCCAGAGGACCACCTTATTTGGTTTCTTCTCCTTTGGGTTTGTTCTTTTGTTTTCTTTTTTTAAAATTTTAGAAACAGTAATTTACTAGTTGGCCTGACTCGGTCTCCCTAGCACTTGGATTGCAAACACCACCATGTCTGGCTTATTTTATGTGATTCTAGGGCTGAAACTCACGACTCCATGCTTGTAAGGTAAGGCAAGTGCTTGACCAACTGAGCCTTGTCTCTAACTAGGAACTCTTGTCGTCTGAATTGTGTATTTATTTATATACAGAGACAACAGTTGAAATTACATTCTGAAATCTGCACAAAACAAATTTGCATAGGTCAACATACTGGCTAAGTGTTTATACACATGTGTATATATTTATATATATGGACATGTATGTCATATATGTATGTATCTTAAGATACAGCTTTCTTAAATGCTTCAGAATGCATTTTCAAAATTATTTCAAAATATTTTGTGTCCGTCAAAGACCCTGGTGAATTCAGTTTGAAAACTTGTGTCTCCCCACCTTGATATTGTTTCTAAGTAGATGGTATGATTCCCCTGAGGGTGCTAATCATATTATGTTTTGTTTTGTACTTGAAAATGATCTTAGTACTAAATATAAAGTCTGTCGCTATTGATGATTCAGTTTAGCTCAGGTGGTTGGCAACAAGCTATATCAAACCCAAGATTTCTGTAGTGTCTGCTGGGAATTAAATAGCGTAACAGGATGATTTCACTTATGGGGGAGGGTAAGTGGCTTGGTACCTGACACTTGGATAGGAATTTGTTCATACAATAGTCTCTTATCCTTTTGTAGAATTGTGTATGTATGATGTGTGTGTATGTACTTGTGAGTGCAGAAGTGTATGTGGAGGTAGGAGGACTTCGCTGATGTTGGTCCTCACCTTACACCTTGTTTGAGACAGTATTTCTCATTTTTTGCTGCTGTGTGGACCAAGCTAGCTGGCCTACAAGCTTCCTGGATTCTCCCATTTCTGTCTCCCACATCCTTGTAGGAATGCTGGGATTCCAAGCCTGCAATACTACAATCAGTTTACATGTGGGTCCTGGGGATCCACACTCAAGCCCTCACACTTGGCTTCAAGCATTTCACCCACTGAGCCTGTCATATGATACTTTGACATTTCTTTGCACTCTGAGGCAAAATTCTCAGATTAGCACTTCTTAACTTCCAAAAAGCTGTCAGAGACAAAGCTGAGTATGGAGCTTCCAACAGGGAAAGAAAACAAGACAAGATTTCATGCCTGCCTGCAGGCTATGCAGCAAACCCTGAAGTGTTAGAGAGAGGATCCAGGGGGTCCTTAGAAACTAGGTTATTAGTGAATGAAATGACTACTTGCTTTGAGTTTAGTATTCTGAAATCAGGGGCTAGGGAAATGACTCAGCAGTTCAAGCCCTTGATGTACAAGTATGAAGAGCTGAGTTCGTAGTCCAATAACCCATGTAAATGCCAGGGGGACATGGTGGCCCACCTGTAACTCCAGTCTTGGAAGGCAGATATAGGGGATCTGATAGCAAGCTGCTAATACAACTAGCCATTTTGGTGAGCTCTGATTTTGATTGAAAAACTCTGTATCAAAGAACAATATGGAAGAGTGATTGAGGATGATTCCTAACATCAGCTCCTGGCCTCCACATGTACACACACATACCCACTAATGCCCCCACACATGCCCACATACATGAAAAATCATGTATACATGTATACCTCATCCACATGAAAAATGGAAAAAGGCAAATTTTGAAATAATTTGAATATTTTATGATATTTCTTTTATCTTATTAATTAACCAACCTCGTGTCCAGTGTGTTCTATGATTCTCTTAGGAAGAGGCAAGCCTTTCACAAATGAAGGCATCAAGGTAGATGTATTTTTATTTTTCAACTTAATATACAGCCAAGTTGTATTGTGATGATAAAAATAGATTAAGCAACTGACTCTGCCTATGGCTTGGCTTGCTGTATAACTTCTTGATCCCAACTGGAAAGATAACATGTGTCTTCATATGTGGTGGCTCTGTGACTTTACTTTGATAGAGTTTAGTAAGAACTTATACTGTAGGACTAGGGAGACAGCCCAGTTGATAAAGCCCAGTTGCAAGCATGAAGACTTGATCACAGAGCCCACATAAAAGAGCCGGGCAGGGTGGTGCATTTTTGCAATCCCAGCACTGGGTAAGCAGAAACAGGCGGAGCCCTGGGGCTCACTAGTCAACTAACCTAACTTACTCGGTGAGTTACATGTAAAGTGAGAGACTTCGTCTCAAAACTTCAAGGTGGATGGTACCTGAGGAATGACACCCAAGGGTTGACCATGGCCTCTCAGGCATGAATGCACATATACAAGGATGCACACATGTGTAGCCTTGTGTGCAGTCATATACACATACACACAAACACACACATATACATGTGAACACACAAACTAAACCAAAATCTGTGTCTATTAATATAAAAACCACTCTCTCCTTCAGTCTTGGGATGAATGCAGACTGAACCCAGTGAGTCCCAACTTTCCCACCTTAGACTCATGTTATTTTCCACCTAGAGATTACTGAAAACGACCATTTTTCTTTCTTTCTTCAGGAAAGACTGTCTGAGGAAGAGAGAAGACACCAGGAAACTCGGGGCAGTATTCATGTGGTGTCAGATGAAGACTCAAGGAGCAAAAGCAGCTGTAGTGATGAGGGAAAAGACAAGACCAAACTGCTCTTAGAAAGACTGAAGGCTCTTGAGGTAAGAGAACAAAAGATGGACCCACTACTAGAAAAATCTTATTTGTTGACTTGGGTGTGAGTCAGGGCCTTACTTTCTCAGAACTCCCTGACTGCTGCAGTTGCTCTCTGCCATGAAGATCTGTCCTGGACAGGTCATCTTCTGTGTATCACAGAAAGATTCTTAACCCAGTGACTATAGCCATATTACAAAAGAGGACATTGCATAACAATTCCCTTGAGAAACATTTCAGCCCTCAAATGGATCAGTCTCTAAAATTGCAAGACCTTTAAGGCAAAGGATGTGGAATCCCTCACTTTCTTTTCCTAAAACTGTAAAAAATGAATGCATGCATGAATTAATGAGCAAAAAAAACCTAGTAATAAGTAAAAATGTTTGTAAAATGATGTGTATACATATTTTGATGGAATCATTTCTTTTGAAAGCAAATAGCATATGCAGACATGTAAAAAGAGAATCAAAGACAGGTTAAGGGGTCTTTGAAGGGGATCTGGAGGCACCACAGTCTGCCAAAACAGTCTGAAAAGCAGTGATCTATGACTTACTGGCATCTAATAGCACATCAAGCGTTCATTACTTTATTTTCATGAAGCAATTGGGGAACATCTCGCCAGCTTTTTCTTGTTTGAAGTATCCTGTAATGAAGGTAGTGAAGATACCTTCTGACTGAGGAGTTTGGTTTCCACTCAGTTTAAAAGGGTCTTTACCCATTGTGATGGTAAATTTTAACTGTTCACTTGATATATCCTGGACTCCTTGCAGAAATGGGGACAATAAGAGTACATAACCTTATGGAAAATCATTGAAGATTATTGATTATTATTTCTACAATTCCTTTATTCTTGGTCTCATCTACTATTCTATTTTCATTTCTGTGGTTCTGGTTAAATACCCTGTCATAAAGCAACTTGTGGGAGAAAGTGGTTAACTGTAGCTTGCAGCTCCAGGTTACAGTATATCACTGGGGTAAATCTAGACAGGACCGTCAACAGCTCATCACATAGTATCCAGAGTCAAGAGTAGAGAGAACTGACTGCAGGCATACATACTTGCTTGATGGCTAACTTGTTTGTGCTTAGCTAAATTCTTCCACTCTTATCACCCCAGAGCCCCAAACTAGGAAATAGTGCTGCCCACAGTGAGCTCAGTCTCCTCACAGCAATTCACAGTAATCAAATCAACCCGCACAGACATGCCTACAAGCCAACCCAATGCAGATAATTCCTAATTGAGGTGCTCTTCCCATGTGATTCTAGTTAACAAATGAAGCTAACCATCCTATCTACTAAGCTCTACCAAGGTTGTTACATGTTCCTTAGTCATGTATTTGCTGTGAATCTGGATCTGTTAATTAATTCAAAAAACATAAAGGAAAAGAATCAAGTAATCCACATCGACATAACTGAAAGCAGAAAGGTGAGAGCTGATGTCAGATGCCAGTCAGAAGAACTCTCATCTAGGAAAACCCATGGTTCTTTTGGAGGAAGGGCCAGAAATCTCCTGTCTTTTCAAGGGGTCTCATACCATAGTCTATTATAAAAGGTTGGAAAATGTTCTCGGGGAAGAGGGAAGTTTCCATCTGAGAGTGTTAAGAAACTCCTCAATTAAATTGATTCAAAGAAATGAGCTGACATTACATGTATTTTGGTTGTTAGTTTTTATTCATGTTACAGTGAAAATTGTTCTCAGTTCATCTTATTGTCAAGGAGAACTTCGTGAAGGGCATTTTATTTAATCAAGCTAAGAGGGCTTTTAAAAAATATCTCTGGCAGCAAATGTTCATAAACTTCAGGGTAAAAATTATATACATATACATATATATATATGTATATATATATAAATTTTCCCTTCCATAAAAGATCTTTATTCTTTGAGCAACAAATATTAGTTGGATGCAATAAATGATGTCTCGAAGTGCCATTAATCCCCATAATTTTAATTCACAAAGTGTTTTATTTTCTAGATTGGATTCCAATAATTGAAGGGTCATTGTTTATTTTCTAAAATTCTTTGTGTATGTTGAGTTAACTCCTTCCTTGCTACTTTCTCTCAGGATAGGATTCTTGAGGATTCTGTGGTCTTTTTTATTATATAACTTTAAGGTGTAGGGATCTGAGTTAGGGTCTCATGTGGTTCATACTGGCTTTGAACTTTCTAATGTCACTAAGGCTAGCCTTGATCCCCTGATACCTTTGCCTCCACCTCCTGAGTGTGGGGGTTGTAAGTGTGCACTCCTCCTAGCTCTATTATTATAAACTTGAGATAGTTTTTTATTACATATAATCCAATTTTCACACGAATTTCATATACTCCTTATTTTTACAAATTTATATACTCTTAGAGTCTTTTGCATAGGTTAAAAATTGTTATGGTTTAGGGAAAGAGCTCATTTTAACAATGCATCTAGAGCTGATCACAGATACCCATGAAGATTCCAGCATGTCAACAAAATGCTCCTAAGGCATCACAACCATTTTGGTAATATTTAATGTAGTCCAGCAAGACTTTAGAATGACAAACATTATTTTATGCCAGTGTCTTTTTAAAGAACCATTGGTATTTATAACCTGTGTATGATCTTGGCCACCTATTTGTAATAGGTGGTAACAGAGGTAATAAAACAGAGGTAATAAAAAGGCTGTCAGAGGGCAAAGGTACTTGCTGCCAAGCTTGAGGACCTGAGTTTGATCTCCAGAATCTACATGATGGAAGGAGAGAATGGACCCTTACAGGTTATCTTCTGCCCTCCACATGTGTGACATGGGTACATACATGATCATACACACATATGAAAAATAATTTAAAAAGAAAGCTCCCTAAGAAGGTCCCAAGGTATGAAACAGAGACTTGGAATCAACTTCTAACATCATGTTCTTGATTAAATGCGTCACAAGTACAAAACAATACTGAATATAATCTTTAAAACACTTAAAATCATATTTAATAATTACCCAGATTATACCAGAGTAGCCCCTGACTGTGATAATTAAGTAAATATGGTCCAGGTCTTATAGGCATGAATCAGAGTCTGCAGGACACCCACCCACTGAGATTCCCAGGTTCCTGCGTCCTGGAACAAAGAATTAGCAAAGATAGTGGTAGAGACCGTTTCTTAAGAAAAAGAGAGGTATTCCTGAAGATGGAAGTGGGCCAGAGACCTGGATCAAGTGAGAAGCTCTAATGGGGCTCAGCCAGGAAAGTGGTGAGCCTTCATGGGTCATTGCACAGTACGCGCTTCTTCCACAATTGTGTAAGGCATGCATCTCTGGAGCATGGTTGGTGTTTTGTAGGTAGTCTGATAGGGAAGGATTTCCAGTCTCTCTGCCCTGCCTGCCAACTGGCTTGTTTCTTATGTTAATGTTGCTGCCCCTCTCTTCATGTCCCACGGTCCCTTCACACAGATACTTCCTACCCACCTCAGTCTGAGAGAACTTTAGGAGACACACACACATGCACATGCACAGACGTACACACGCACACATGCATGTACACACATGCACACACACACACACAGGATTGTGCCCTCATAGAGTCTTTTTTCTCTACTGGATCCTTGCTCACGACTTTCATTCCCTGGTCTTCTCTAATCACCAGCCTCATGCACAACAGCACCACCTTAAGTAGATTTTCTCAAACTCCATATCCATAGAGGACAGGAGGGCTTGGCGGAGTAGCTTTAGATAACTCCATTTCTGTCCAGTCTTTGGCTCTAAGACATTGCTCAGTGGCCTATTTTTCCTTCTTTCCAGCTGACATGGCAGAGCAAGGCCAGCTCTTCTCCATGGGCTCCCCTGCACTCCAGCCAGTGCTCCATTGTTTTCCACACAGAGCTCTTTCCCCTCTGAACTCTTATTTGCTCCCCTGGTTTCATCTGTGCTCTTCCTGGACTCCCCAAGGCATCTTGCTAAATAAGTCACCTTCCATAAGACAACTCTGGGGCAGCTATCGAAACGTCACGCAGGTCACAGGTGTATCTCTTTCTCCTTTTTCCAGTTTCCTCAGCCCAGTGTCTTGTGTTCAGCCATTTGCAAGGACCTCGAGGAAGAAACCTAGACTTCCTATCCTCACTGCACAGCCACCCAGCCTTCTGGGTCTAAGTTAAAGTTTTTGTTCAGGCTCCTAATGTGGCAAAGAGACTACTTGATTATGTTTCATGTCTCATTATAGAGACACATGAGTGAGCCAGGCTATGTGTGCATGCTCCTGAATGTTCTGGTGCATGGATATGGTGATTTTGTGTCTTCGAAAAGTTTGTTCTTCTAAGACTTATACTTTCTTTTCATTCTTCTTTTTATTTTGTGTTAGATGTGTGTATATGTGTATACATGCTTATTTGCATGTGTGTGCTATGCTCATATGTATGAATGGAGGCCAGAGATCACAGTCAGGTGTCTTCTGTGATTCCTGTGTACCTTATTTTTTGAGACAGGGTCTCTCACTCAACCTGGACCTCATCAATTCAGCAAGGCTGGCTTACCAGAAGTTCTAGATATCCTCCTGTCTTCACCTCCCCAGGGCTGGGATTGTAGGCGTACATCACCACATCAGACTACTTTGTATGGGTCCTGGGGATCCAGCTCAAGTCCTCAGCAAAGCTCAATATCTAATTTTGTGGTTAGAGAGATACTCATTGTATGTTCTAAATATCACTGCCATGCTGCAGTTATGATAGGATTACTCCCCCAAACCTACTCTGTGGCACAGATTCTGGGATCTTCCTGAACTTGCTCTCTAGGGTCCCTTTGTTCTGAACTTGAGGTCACAGTCTGTGTCCCAAGAAGCCAAAAATCAAGTTCAGCCATCTGTCCTCAATGAATCAATTAGAACAGACAAATATAATAGTAAAGAGCAAAAAAGGAGATTTATTCAATGTGGCCACACTGGGAGGAGGGCTGAAGAGATCTAGTGTTCCCTTCAAACCATCTTCAGGGTCTTAGAAAGAGATTAAAATCCAGAAAAAGGGCTGGGGACATGGACATCTAGTTTCTGTAAATGTGTGGACCTTCCCACTATTAACTCACTATTATTTCTCTAAAGTTATAAATCTCTTTCCTGGAGAGAAGAATTTCAGCTCTGGCTGACACAAGCTTTTTCTTTCCCAATATGAGATTCCTGGGAAAATTTCAATTTCTTGGGGTACATTGTTTTAATAATTTGGTAGCTAAAGTATCTTTAAAATATATTCATTTCTGCCAGGTCAGGTTACATGTAGCCTGCCTCTATTCTTTTCTTGGAGCATTTGACTCAAGCCCCATATTTGCTTTTGGCAGGTTCCTGGCTGTAATGATTATCCTGTCTCCAGGCCCCCTCACTGAAGCATCAACAGCCTTGTCCTGATGCTTGACCAACCTCACACCTGCCTTCACATCAAGATAGATACCTCCTGCTTACTCTCCCTTCCCACGGTCCCTGATTCCCAGACTCTAGCCAAAAGCAGAGCAGGTAAACCTGAGGGTTCTGAGCCACCAAGGAGGTACAGATGATTCCTCTGTAGCCTCAAGGTCAGAGGAACTTGGCCTCCTTGAGGACTGATTTATTTCATGCAGAAAAGTATGGCAATTAATATGTTAGGAAGAAAAACAGCCCTTTCTCCTCAATTATACCTTTTTGTGAAAGTTTGACAATTAAAGTGCTAAGCATAAGTTTTTGTTAATAAGTGATTCTGTTTAAAATTAGGTAGTTTAAAATAGTCAAACCTGGCTTTATATAACAATTTTTTATGGAACTCACACACTCTCTGTCTCTGTGTCTCTGTCTGTCTGTCTCTCCATATATATATATGGATCAATTGCTGTTATCAACACCAAGATGTGTCAGTTTTTATGGCTCCCTCCCCAGAGGGTAGAGACAAACAACACATGCTCATATATTTAGGGAATAACTGAATAGACAAATAAGTGGCTCTAACTGAGAAAGATTAGATGATGTCACAAAAAAGAGTTGGAGAAGGGAATGACAGAGACAGTTACCAAGAAACCTTACAGATCAGGTCATTTGTGTCCCATGTAACAAATGAAAAGGAGACAGCTGTGTGAGGTTCTGAATTCTGACAACTGAGAGAAAAGCAGTTGCAAGACTGGAAACCTAGGTGGAGATAGAGATGGAGAAGAGCTTGTAAATTTACAGAAACAAAAGTGAGACACATGTCCTAGACCATCAATTACAAGATGAAGAAATTGGAAGATGTGTTTAGAAGGCTAGAAATAGCCAGACCCTGTGAAACTATGCAAGCATGGTCATAGTAAACAACCTGAGAATTATAATTTCAGTAGAGAACTTTTTAACCTGAGAAGAAGTATGAAATAGTTTGCTTTTCTAAAAGGCAGGTTCTATGCTAGAATTAGCTCAGCCTGTAATATCATACTGGCACAAAGCATGAGGGCCTGAGTTCAGTCTCCAGAATCCACATTAAAAATAAATAAATAAATAAAAGCAGGGCGTGGTGGTGCATACTTATAATTCTAGCACTGAGGAGGTGTAGACAGATGACTTATTGGATCTCCCTGGCCAGCCAGTATTGCCAGCTTCTGAGTTCCAGGCCAGTGAGATACCCTGTCTCAAAAAAAAAAAAAAAAAAAACGTTGGGGATTGGAGCAATGGCACAGTGGTTAAGAGCACTGTTTGCTCTTCCAGAGTAACCACAATGTTGGGTTCAGTTCCCAGCACCCACATGGAAGGTAACAATTGTCTGTAAGTCCAGGTTCAGAGGATTTGACACCCTCTTCTTGTCTGCACAGACACTTTAGGACATATGCAGGGATGCACTCATACACATAAAAAAAGAACAGTGTGACCAGTGCATAAGTAATGATACTTGAGGTTGACTTCTGTCCTTCCCATTCACAAGTATATGCACACTTATGCACCTGCAGTCCCCACATGTGTGCCAACATACACACACACACGGCAGTTTTTACTGCTTGTTGATTTTTCCATGGACAGAGTAAATGTGGAAAGGCCAGGCATAAGGATTGAGATTTAGATTCAGGATCAGAGGCCTGATAATAGAGATAATGAGATTGTATTTATAACATCTCCGAACCAGAGGACTGTGGGTAATGATAGTGCCCATATCGCCAGGCTGTGATGTAAGACTTACTATGTCTCTTACATGTTCTGCTGTAATTACTATATATAACTGTATCTGTGTACATTATTCAAATCTTCATAACCATCTGGGGAAGTTATTATCATGTTTATTTTGTGAATGTGGAAAACAAAGTCCAGAAAGGTTGGCTGTCCTTCCCAAGACCGTATATCCAGAAAGTGAAATCAGTTTTTATAAAACCAATATATATTATTTTTCTAATACCGCAGGTCTGGAAAGTGGTTCTGTGTCAGGTTTAATGGAGGCTACACAGAATAGTTTTCCCAAAGAAGTTAGGGGAAAGGGGAAGTACCACAAAATTTAAAACAAAAACAAAATCTTGGATAGGTTTTATTTGTGTGGTATGGTATGCATGCATGTCTCTGTCTATGTGTGTATATGTATGTGTGTGCCTTCTTATGTGTGGATGAAAGCATGTATGTGCCAATTCATATATCTAGTGGTCAGAGGCCAGCCTTGTATCTGTCCATGCCTTTCCTCTTTGTTTTAAAAGGGTCTCTTTCCTCCTGTGTAAGCCAGACTAACTGACCTGCAAGTTCTCCTTTCTCTGCTCCCCATCTCCCTTTGGCACAGTGGGATCACAGACATGTGTGCTATTGCCTCAGCTTTTATGTGAGCTTTGGGGATCTGAACTCAGTTCATCAGGCTTGTGTGCAAGCACTTTCACACCCTCAGCCTCCTCCCCAGTTCCTGGAAGGCTTTTCAGTACCTGTTCTAGTCTTATATTAATAACATGTGTACTTAGGGAAGAGTTCAGGAGCATCTGACCTCCAGTTCTGTGGTCCTTCCATGCTATGGTGGCAAGAGTTGGTCAAGTAAAGAGAAATTGTAGTGGTAAAACCTGTAGGAATTACTGATGGATTGGATGCAGAATATAAGGGCTACTGAGAAATCAAGAGTGACTTCTGCTTTTCTATTCTTCTCTGCTGAGAGTGATGTCATAACAGATTCCAGAGAGAGGCCCTTGAAGAGAGGTAGCTCATGGGAATTACAATCTGATCCTTAGCTTGTTCAGTCCATGTTGAGTAACCTGTTCAGCATTCAAGTGGTGATGTTCAGAAGAGTGCTGGATATACGCTGAGAAGGTCAAGGTTACAGATATGGATCTGAGAGTCATCAGCATATAGATGACATTGTGCAGGGCAGGATCAAATGAAGTCACTTCAGAAGTAAGTGTAGCTATGAATGCAAGAAAGGTAGAGGACAGAGCCCTGGGATACCCTTGCATCAGGGAACTTTCAGAGATCAGGGAGAGCCAGCAAATTAGCCTAGGCAAGAGTGGCTGGTAAAATTTTAAGGTACGGTGTCAGAGAAATCTACAGAAGAATGTTTCAAAGCTTAAAGAAGAAGCGCTAAATTCACTGCTAGCTCTCCTTTGGACAACAAGCCTTGGTTGTCATAACTGTGGTTTCATATTGGAGTGGGATGGAAAGAAAAGATGGGAGAGCTTCATGTATAGATGGTTCTTTGCGTACATTCTAGTTTTCATGTTTCTGTGATAAAATACTATGACTAGAAGCTACTTAGGAGAAAGGGGGTTTTGGATTACAGCTGCAGGTTACAGTCCATTGTTTGGGAGAAGTCAAGGCAGAAACTCAAGCAGCCAGTCATATCACATCCATAGTCAAGAGCAAAGAGAATTTATGCATCCTTACTACTGCGCAGGCTCACTTGGCTTTCTCTACTTACACTGTCCAGAGCCAAGCCCATGAAATCCTGCTGCCCACTTGCAGGGAGTCTTCCCACCTGAATTAACAATCAAGATAATTTTCAAAGACATGCTCATGGGTCAATCTTATCTAAATAATTCCTCATTAAGACTTTCTTGCTTGATTCCTTCTAGCCCTATTCTTTCTAGGAATTTTATCATGAAGCCATGTTAAAGGCCTTTTCTGCATCTAGTGAGATGGTCAAATGTTGGGGGGGGTTGTCTTTAAGTCTAATTATATGATTTATGACATTTATTGACTTATGTATATTGAACCATCCCAGTATCTCTGGAACAAAATCAGCTTGATCCTGGCAGATGATCTTTCTGATATATGTCTGCATGCCGTTTTCAAATATTTTCAAATATTTATTTTTTAATTTATGCATATGAGTGTATTACCTTCATGCATGTAAGTGCAGCTGTGTTGTGCAATGCTCATGAGGTCAGAAGAAGGCATCAGATCCCCTGGAGTTATGGACAGTTGTTAGCTGCCGTGTAGCTTCTGGAAACTGAATCCTGGTCCTCTGCAAGAACAGCCAGTGCTCTTAACCACTGAGTCATCTCTCCAGTCCCCAGTTTGCAAATATTTTATTGAGAAAGTTTGCATCTATGTTTATCAGGGATATTGGCCACCAATTTTTTGTTGCTATTGTGTCTTTACATAGTTTTGACTATAGTAATATTGGCTTCATAGGAGTTTGAAAGTTCTCCCTCTGCTTCTATTTTTAATTATAATTTAGGAAGTATTGGTTGTAGTTTTCTGCAGTAAATCCATCTGGACCTGGTCTTTTTTTAATCATAAGGCTTTATATTAATGTTTATATCTCCTTATTTGTTATGGATCTGCTTAAGTTGTTGATTTCTTCATGGTTTAATTTTGATGGTTTGGCTGAATATAATAATAAACTCATTTCTTCTAGATTTTTCTAACTTTTAATGAAGTACGTGGTTTTAAAATATTCCTTTATAATGCTCTGGATTTCCTTGGTGTCTGCTTTCATGCTTCCCTATTCATCACTGATTCTGTATATTTAGATCTCTTCTTTCTTTCTTTTGGATAATTGAGTTAAGGGTATGTTGATCTTATTTATCTTTTCTTAAAACCAGGATTTAGCTTCCTTGATTCTTTGTATTGTTTTCTTTGTTTCTATTTCATTAATTCATATGATAGCTAGGTTTTATCATTTCTTCCCATTACTGGGTTTGAGCCGTTCTTGTTTTTTTTTTTTTTTCTGAGATTCTTGGATTATAATATTAAGTCATTTATTTTCACTCTATCTGACTTTTTAATATAACCATTTAGAGATACAAATTTCCTTGTTAGGACTGCTTTTATTATGTCTCAGTAGTTGTGTTGTGTTCTGTTTTCATTATCATTTAATTGTAGATTTTAAAATAAATTCTCTCTTGATTTCTTCTTTGACTCATTCATCATTCAGTAGGATGTTGTTTAATATCTATGAATTTGAGTAATTACTAGAGATTCATTTGTTGATGATTTTAAGCCTTATTGCATTGTGGACAGACAGGTAGATGGAGTTGAAATTTTTCTGTATTTGTTGAGATTCATTTTGTGTCCCTATATGGTCTACTTTAGAGAACCTCCCATGAACCGCTGAATAAAATTCTAGGTTTTGTCCTTGACAATTAAAACTATCCAGCACAATGTATGTTTATTTGACAGGATGCACACATGGCAACATCGGGTGTCTTCCTCTGTCACTCTCCACCTTAGTTTTTGAGACGGGAGGTCTCTTATTGAACCCAGAGCTCACTGATTAGGTTAGACTGACTAACACCAAGGTTGAGGATTCCAAGAGGGCCAGCATGTATGCCTGGCATCTAGGTGGGTGCTCCAGTCCAAGCTCTGGCGAACCTCAGGTGCTGTTCTTCAGGTACTGTCCATCTTCTTTGAGGAAGTCCTTTTCACTGGGTCAGAAAATCACCAATTTGTCTAGACTGACTGGCCAGTGAGTTCCAAGATCCTTCCTGTCTTTGCTTCTCCAGCACAGGTGCTGCATACCTTCAGCCCATCCTGGATTTTTATATGGGTCTGGGACTCCAAACTCTGGCCCTCAGATTTATATGACAGGTATTTTACTGACTGAGCCATCTCCCCAGCCCTCCATCGATCTTTTGAGACATTTTCTTCAGAAGTAGAGTGAATATGGTAAGTCAAACCTGGACATATGAGATAAGACCAACCCTTTGAACACACGGGCTATGTTAGTATGAGAAACGATACAGTGGAAAGGTCAAAGTTTATGCTACAGAGACAGAAATATAAATGTTGGTATGAGATCTTCAAGAAGGCAAGAGGGATGGAACCAGGGCAGAAACACAGCTTTTAAAAAGTCAGATGCCTAAAATACAACTCAGGAAATCCCAACTCTCTGTCTGTGACGGAAACTAAACACCTGTATCCTTTGAAAACTCTGCCTGTAATTCAGATGCACAGCCAAAATAGAGAGCCATAAATAACAGCTTTGCCTTCCAACATTTTTGTTCCATAATGAGATACCTGAGCTATATAACATTTTTAATAAAGAGATTTATGCAGCACAGGTCCTGAGGAGACAAAGCCCAGTCACCATGGTACTGTCATCTAATGAGGATTCCTGGCTGGTTATAACACATGAGAGGAAGAAATGGAACCAGCCATATGTAAGAAGGGCAGAGAGAAGGGAGCAGGAAGGACCTAGGCTTCTAGAAGAACTATATTAGCCAGCTTATAAGGTCCCTTTGATCTGAATACCTTACAGTAGGCTCAACTCTTACAGGTCCCACCATCTATTCAGCACCACACTGGGGACAGTCATCCATTGCCTGAAACTTTGGGGGACATACCATAGGAAGTTTTTAGGGTGGTGTTTCAAACTATTGAAACAACTTAGTTTAGTACCAAAACCAACAGGTCCTCATAGGTTTTCACCACCTTTGAAACTGCCTCCTTTCATCCACAGACTTCAGTAGAACTTCCCCTGAGTCTTCAAACTAAGATTCAGAACAGTTTCCATCGGTAACGAGCCAGTGAATCTATGAGGCTAAGGACATCTTGTACTCAGAAGTGCTTTGAGCTGGGAACAGTGAGGGAAATCTACAAATTTCAGCATGCCTGAGGCTGAGAGAAGAGAATTGAGAATTTGAGGCTAACCTAAGCTACATAGTGAGACTCTGTCCCAAGTAAATTAATAAAGCAATACATAAAATAGGTGGCTTTAGAGCATTTTGTATGTGACATGTTTTTGTGGGGTGTTGAGGGTGTGCAAATGCCACAGTGTACCTGGGAAGAAGAAAGACAAATTCAGCTGTCCATCTTACCTTCTACTTTATTTGAGACAGGGTCTCTCATTCACCACTATATATGCTAGACTAACTAGCCTGAGAGCGTCTAGGAGTATTCCTTCCTTTACCTCCCATCTCACTGTAGAAGTACCAAGATTACAGATGTGCGTAACTGAATCTACCTTTACATGGGTCCTGGGGATTGAACTCAGTTCTTCATGCCTGACTGCTTTATATAGCAAATGCTTTATCCATTGAACCATCTCTTCAGGCCCCTAAGTGCTTTTAGGTGTCTTCTTATGGATGTAAATATATATACACAGGTTGAGTTTGTGCTCCTTGCTAATGAGAATAAAAAGCCTAATTTTTGGTATTTTTGGTTGTCTTTAAGTAGTCACCTTGTTCTTTCTCCCACTTTTATCCTTTTCTTCCCCAAGACAATAATAGAAGAAGGAATTAGAAAGTCATCAAGCGGCCCAGCAGTGCAAGTCTCAGTTGAAACCCATCATTGTTTTTTTTTTCTTTCTTATCATTAGGTTCTATGACAGTTTGTTGACAAGTAACAACACACATCTCTTCTAAGGGTACCTGGAATATATCTGTATCCTGATTAATTTGCATCCAGCTGTGAGTCATTGAGCAACATCTCTAAAGTAGGATTAGAGACAAAATATCTGTTTGGAAAAGGAACCTCAAGTTAGGAAAAATTGACATTGTCTGTGAGGATATTATTTCATACAAGCAGTTTTCTGACTATAAAAGTAGAAAAATCACATAATGGAAAATTTAATCATACAAAATAAATTACAGTTATCTCTGTATATTCACATACTTTGCATTCATGGATTCAACCAACTGAAATTTGGTATACTGAAAAAGATTGCATCAGTACCAAACATATACAAATGTGTTTCTTCTATTTCCTAAGTGATAGAGTGAAGCAACATTTACATTGTATTGGATATTATAAATGATCTAGGAATGATTGAAAGTATGTAAGAAGGACTGATGAGATGGTTCAGTCTATAAAGTGTTTTCTGTACAAGCATGAGGACTTGAATTTGGATTCCTAGAAAACCCATATAAAATAGCCGGGCATGGCAGTGTGAATTTGTAACCTGATGCTGGCGATACAGAACTTGGAAGATCCTTGCAGCTTGCCAACCAACCAGTATATATGAATCACTGAGTTCCAGATACAATTGGGGACGCTGTTTCAAAACATAAAGTGGAAATCAATCAATGAAATCAATCAATAAACCAGATGTTTATTGCTGGCTTCCACACAAGGGACACATTCACAGGCATTCACACATCACATACTCATGGGAACACATACATACATCATACACATGTATCTGCTCACACAAACAAATAGTATGTGACAACATGTGTTTAGACTACATACAAATCCTATGCCATTAGATATGAGACTTCAGCACCTATAGATTTTGGCATCTCAGGGATTAATTGGAAGAACTCCACAATTATTGCTTACTTTTCTGTTGCTGTGATAGAATACCATGACAGAAGTAAATTGGGAATGAAAGCATTTATTTTGGCCCACAGTTTGAGAATATAGCCCATCATGGTGGGGAACTTAGGGCAACAGGAGTACAAGTCCTGCATCACATTTCATCCACACGTAGGAAGCAGAGATTGAGAAGAGGAAATGAGATAGGCTATAAAAACATGAGACCTACCCCTCAGTGTTGTACTTTCTGTAGCAAGCTTCCTCCTCCTAAGGTTACATAATCTTCCCAAACTACCACCAGCTGTAGACTATACATCCAAACACAGGAGCCTATAGGGGATATGACATATTCAAACAGCACGATTGGATACTGAGAGAAAACTGTAAGCCGATCCCAGTCAGAACAGTCTTGCTTTTGACACTGACACTCAGTCTTTTGTTGTTGTTATTCTACTTAATCAAATGATGTGGTAGCAGGAGCCTGGACTATAGAAGAATTACTTCCCTCCAATCAAAATTGTTCCAAAACATGGTAGAATGATTGAATACTAAGTTATACAACTAAATACAATCTCATTATATAATTAACCCCTTTCTGTTAACTACTTAGATTATTGCCATCTTTTTAGTTTACTGTTCTAAGATTGATAAATCCTGTATTATTGCATCAGTGTTAGTTATAACACTATTATTATAAATAGCCTTGGAGTATAAATTCTTACACACATAGATTTTAATAGAATATTTTATCTCTTTAATTTTTTTTATTTGTGTTGGGGTATGTGTGGAGGTAAGAGGACATCTAATGGAAGTGAAGGGTCTCTTCTTCCGTCATGTGGGTCCCAGGATCTGACTTCCTCAGACTCGGCGGCAGGCTCTTTTACTTTCCCTCTTTGCCATCTTGCCTGCTCCTTTTTCTTCCTTTACTTTCGTTTGTTACCTTTTGTGTATGCATGTGTATGTGTTTTCTATGTGTGTATGTGTGTGTGTGTGTGTTTGCACGCACCTGAATGTCACAGCGCATGTGTAGAGGTCAAAGAAGTTGCAGAAGTTGTTCTTTCTTTTCCCTTCTATCACATGGGTCTTGGAGATGGAACTCAGGTCATCAGACTTGTTTGCAGGCACCTTTACCCACTAAGCTATCTTGCCAGCCCAGTAATAGAATATTTTAATAGCACTGCTTTTTAAAATCCATTTGTGAAAGGAGGCTTAATGTAGAAACAATAACTCTCCAAAATTAACAAACGCAAAAGTGATGCTGATGAAGGTGAGTATAAAGTAGAAGAATGTACCCTCCCATTGAGATACAGTATCAGAGAGTCAGCTGGGAGATGGCTGAGCTGTTAGTGTTTGCCTTGCAAGTATGCAAGGTTGAGTCCATCCCTGAACCCATGTAGAAAGCACAGCATGAGTTTTTAATCCCAGCAAACGGGTAGGTAGACATAGGCAGATCCCTGGGGCCCACTGGCCAGCTAGACTGGTCTACTTGTTCAATTTCAGCCAGTAAGAAACCCATCTTACAAAGCAAAGGTGGGCAATGCTTGAAAAATGGCATCTGAAGTTGTCTTATGACTTCAACATGTATACATACATACATGTACACACACACACACGCACACACACATGCACTTAAAGGTCCATGGACTACTGAGACCATTTCAAAGATCTAAATCCTTTCAGAAACTTCACAGTGCCAGCAAATTTGCATTTCCCTGCAGATAGTCTACTTCAAATCTTTCAATTGGAAGTCATAGCAACCCTGCTTAGACTTAAGAAATGTGAAAGATGAACTAGAAATTCTGGTGGAACAATACACGCAGACATGGGATGATGTCTATACAGGATGATGCCTGTGAGGAAGCCATCTGCAGGCCTGTGGTCCTCTGAGCTGGGCCCATCCTATGCAGACCTTCTCCATTTCATGTACCAAGGAAAAGAACATGTTGCTTTGCTGTCCATGCCACCGACTCTCCCAGGCTTCAGCAAGCGGTCCCATTGACTTAACTTTAGCTTTGTGTTGAACTCTTGGCAGTTCAGTGGGCAGTAGCTCCTTGACTGGGTGGCATCCTTGTGTTTAAGTTATTTGTCATAATTGCTGTGCACATGCACATACACCTGCACACATGTGCACACACATCTCTACACACATGAAAATGCACAATTCTTTAAAGTCCACCCAGAAAGGTTTCTTCTGATTAGATCTTGTCCTTGTTTCTCCCTCTTCATGTGACCTCACCCCAACCTGTGTCTCTCCCCTCGTGCCTGCCTGCGCCTTTCTAGGTCTGGTTTCTGCTAAACAATGCAATTACAAAAACCCACAAAGCCTTTTCTTTGGCCTAAAATACAGAGTCAGAAGGGAAAAAATAGTAATTAGAATCATAACGCTATTGCATATGAAAATTAAAAGGGTATCTACAAGGTTTAGTGTAACACTGAGAAGGATCTAGCCCACAGAAATCTTAAAGAAAACAAGGAAATAATAACATGGCATTTGAACAGTGAGCTTAATGCCATTTTTCTAAGCAAGAGGTAAGAGGGAAGACAGAAACTCTGTCTTTCACAGAAGCAGGGAAACATGAAGCAGCCCCAAGAATCAGGAAAGATGTGGGACAGCCTGGGGTACCTGTGGCCACAAGTTCACAGAGCTTTTCTCCATCCAAAATATGCATACAGTTAACGTTTCTTCTTTCCAAATTCATGGAGTTATCTATTCAAACTTCTAATGGGGCTATCGGTTTTCTTAATCCCCACCCCCTGGAACATCAGTGGTGCCTTCATGCTATAGGTCTTCCTTTTGAGACAAGGTCTCACGTAGCTGATGTTGGCCTCCAACTCACTATAGAGCTGAGGATGACTTGAACTCCTGATCCTCCTTCCAACTGCAATGTCTGGTGCTAGGCAAACACTCTACCAACTAAGCCACATCACCAGCCCCAAGCTGCAGCTCTTTGATGCTTAAGCCGGTAAACATGTTCAAGAAAAGAGTTCCAGTAGTGGTGCCTAGAGGTAGAGAAATGCTTATGGCTTTGAGATCAAGCATCCACTTACCTTTGAGAGGAATTTCTTTGGCAGCTACAAAAGCATATGCTTTCCCATCAAGTGAAATGGTACCAATCTCCAAAAGCTTTTGATCAACACTCATTTTCTTTTTGCCTCTCTCTCTCCCTCTCTCTCTTTCTCTCTCTCTCTCTCTCTCTCTCTCTCTCTCTCTCTCTCTGTTCATGTGTGGGAGCCGAGCTTGTCTTCAGTTCTGGTTTTCTGACGACACCTGAAGAGCCCTCATGCCTTGGGTTTTGTTAGCTTCTACACTGCTGTTTTACAGCAGCCCTTTTGCCCTCCAACTCCTGGAAGCTTGTTCAATCAAGATATAACCTTTTATCAGTTACAACCAACTGCTGAGAGACAGAAAAAAACTTCTCAGCGTGAGCCAGACTAAGGTGTTAAGGGATCTCTGGCTATACTGAATTGCCAGGGCTGGGTCCGTGGGGGTAAACTTGTTAGAAATACCTCAGCTATTAGGAAAAGCCAATATGTGAAGAACGGATCTGCATAAGTATGTTTCTTTGCCAAGCTCTGATCTGTAGGGGAGCTTGTGAGAAAACCTCAGATCTTAGAGAAGGCCAGTACATCCAGGATTAGTCTCCATGAATATTCTAATAGCTATCAGAGAAGAAAAATGAACCGTGGGGCCAACATTAATTGTGCCCAGAGATAATTAGAACAAAGCGTTAATTGTGTGTTGGTTTAATGTGCTGTAGCAGTGGACTTGTGTTTTATTTTTTCATGGAGAGTATAAATTTTGATGTCAGAAACTGAGAACTGGCTGGCTTGATTAATCAAAAGGCCTCCATTTACTTAGATGGAGCCAATTAGGCATTTTAATCCTCACTCCATAAAGTACAATGTAGGCTCGTATATCATGAATGTAACTGGAAAGAAGTCCCACATCTTTGTTCTCTTTGTCTAGTGGCATATGAGTTGTCTTAGAAGCAGGTCTTTTAAGTAACTTATGAATAAAACACTATGCACTCAAAAAAATATATGAGGGACTTGGGTGATAGGAAAGTGCTTGCCCCACAAGAGTAAGAACCTAGATTTGGAACCCCAACACCCAGGTGAAAGGCTTGGCTAGTGTTGCATGCTTGTAATATCTGCACCTGGAAAGCAGAAGCAAGAGGACCCCTGGAACTTGCTGGGCAGCCAGTCTAGCCAAGTCAATGAGTTCCAGGTGCAGGAAGAGACCTTGTCTCAAAAAATAATGCTGGGCTAGGGAGATGACTCAGGTGGTAAAGCACTTGCCACACAAGCATGAAATCTTGAGTTTGGATCTCCAAAACCCACATAAAGCTGGTTGCCACAGCACACATCTGCAATCCCAGCCTGCCTACGGTAAGATGGGGGGTGGACACAGGAAAATCGCTGGAAGCTCTTGGGCCAAGTAGCCTGGCGTGTGAACAACTAAAGGGAGACCCAGCCTTGGTCAACATGGAATGTGAGGAGCAATACCTGAGGTTGTCCTCTGACCTCCATGCATCCTACATGCCACACAAGTGCCCAGACTCACACATGCAAAGCTATACACATATACATACACACACATCATAAAAACACAGAGTTAAAATATAATGGGGAGAGTGACTGAGAAAGACACTGGACAGAACCTCCAGCCACCACAAATATACATATATGTGCACGCATAGATACACATTCACATACCACACACATACACACAGAACACACCATATTGATGGGCAGTCCTAAATACAAAGCCATAGCATCCTATTAACTCTCCGTTTGCCAGAAAGGTTAGCCTAAGCCTCTAAAAGCATAGAGTATCCAGAATGGGGTCCAAAAAGACACCCTTTACATAAAGGCAGGGCCTCCTGAGCTGGGTCATTAACATTGCTGCTTAAAGCTATGCAGTGCTTCAGAAATCCACAGAGGCAGCCTTTGAAAGACCATCCATTTGACCAGGATTCCTATTCACTCCCACTTGGTATTTGGCTGCTTAGGAAACTGAGAAGCCAAGACAGTATGACCAAATACTGCAATAGACCAGAGATTTTAAAATTTGAATATGGGAGGAGAGTTCATACACATAATCTGTTATGGTGCTAGTATTTGTTTCGGTGATTACTCCTATTCCAGAAGTACCAACAATAGTTTGTTTTTGTTTGTACATTTAACTTTCTACATGTAAATGGCCCATAGATGCCTAGTGACATCCTGCTTTTTCTAAATGGAATCTGTTTGTCAGGCCATACAGAGGCCACTCTTTTGAAGAACAATGATTATAGACATTCAAGACATATAGCAGAGGGGGCTGTTCAGAAAATAAGTCCCACTGTGCTGTCAGGGAAGTTAATAGTGTACACTAGTATCTGTTTCTCTATCTTTCTCTCTCTGAATGTGTGCATGTGTGTGTTTATGCCCATGTGTGGAGGCCAGAGGTAGACTTTGGGTGTTGTCTTCAATTATTCTCCATCTTTATAATATTTTTATTATATTTATCTATTTTTATATGTGGGAGGGGCATGCATATGCTGTGACATATGTGTAGAGGTCAAAAGACAGTTTGTGGGAGTTGGCTCTCTCCTTCTATCATGTGAGTCCCTAGGATTGAATTCAGGTTGTCAGACTTGGCAGCAAGCACCTTTATCCATTGAGCCACACTGACAGACTCTCCACCTTATTTTTTGAGACAGGGTCTCTCATTGAACCAGGAGTTCATCAATTCAGCAGAACTGGAGGTCTGGCAAAGTCCAGCAATGCTCTTTTCTCTGCCTCCCCAGGGCTTGGATTATAGACACATGCCACCATACCTCTATTTTGGTTTTACTTCTACATTTAACTTTCTAAAAATAAATTCACTCTGGCATGCTCAGTGACATCCTTCTTATCTAATCAGAACAGGGTCATCATAGTACATGAGACCCTCTTGTAGATTACAGTTACAGCTTGTACTAGGTACCCATGGTTTATTGTTTGTGTGTGTATGCATGTATGTGTGTTACCTATTCCTCTGAGTATCCGTGTGAGTGTGTGTGTGTGTGTGTGTGTGTGTGTGTGTGTGTGTGTAGGTCTGAGGCAGAGGCAGATGCCAGCCTTCCTAAATCACATTCTACCTTATTTTTTGAGACAGGGTCTCTTCCTAAGGCAGCTCATCAATTTGGCTAGACTGACAGGCCAACTGAGTCCAGTGCTCTTCCTGTCTCTGAATTCCTAGAGCTGGAATTACAGGCAAGTGCACCAAACCTCATTGTTTTTGCTTGTTTCTTTGTTTGGTGCATTTAACTATTTAAATATAAGTATTTCCTGGCATGCTCAGCCCTGTCCTGCTTTTCTTATGGGAACCAGTTCATCACAGGACACAGCAGCATCTCCTCTGAAGCTTGGTGACTGCTTCAGCAGAGTACTCAGCTCATGTACTGGCTGTTCTAGAAAGCAGGTTTCCACTGAGCATTCTGAGAAGACCCAGCCTGGAGTAGGCACCTGCTGGTTTTGAAATGATAGCATCTCAGTCATACAACCCATAAACTTCTCCCATTCAGGTCTCAAGGACCACTCAGAAGAGGGGGCAGAAAACATGAAAGCGCTGGTCATCTCTAACACTCCCCTCCCAACATCATGTTTTTTTTTTTTTTGATAACTCAATAAGTCCAGGTAGATCTGCCCATATGTGCATGGATGTGGAGAACTTACTAGAGGCCACACTTCAAAACAGAATGGTTCTCCTTTCCTCAGAAACTATTGACTGCCAACAGCTCATTAGTAAGGAACAGGGGCTTGGAGATCATTTACCCATCTAAGCCCTTAATTTTGACTGGCTTGACCTTGTGCAGGTAACCACTGCTGCTGTGAATTTATGAGTGCAACAGCCATGTCATGTCCAGAAGACAGAGTTTCACAGCACTCCTCCCCATCCTCGGGCTCCCTGCCAGTGTTCCTTGTCTTTCAGGGGGCTAGTCAAGAAATTCTTAAAATGCTTTTTCATAGTTTGATCCTTTTAGTTTCTCTCTACAGTCTTCCTGTACCTTCTACCAGCTGTTCTCTGCACTGAACTTTGAAGAAGAATCAACTCCAAACTTGCTGATGTCCAGACATGTTCTGAAACCACCTGTTCGCAATAGTTCAACTTTTCTTATGAAGTCCCTCTTTCAACATGACATCAGGAAGTGTACAGAGAATGGGTTTAGAGATAGAAATGTCAAATGCATTAGCATATGAGTTGATATAAAAACACCTTTACTATCATTAACATATACCTTATTTAAGTCAACCTCTAGAAGCTTTTCACAGTCTTTCCCCTTCCCAGCATTCCTTAGATCTTTCTAGAAACATAGGGACTCTGAGAAGTCGATTCAGGAAAGACTTTGGAAGTCCCACCCATTCTCAGGCGAGGATGCTTTGAATACTGGCAGATTTTCTATGCAGTGTTAAGGCTAATTTCATGGGAGAAATGAAGCACAAATTCCACCGTGAGGAATAAAAATAATTCTCCTAGTGTTGCAGGAGCTTCCGCAGGACCGTTACTCCTGACTCAGGTGGAAGAGCACCGGACAGCAATATCTCCCCAACAGGGATGCCGTAAATCCCTTCTTCCTTTTATTTGGGATTTGGGTTCCCAAGAAAGCAAATGTCCTGTTTAGTCCTGACATCCATGTGGGCTCCTGGGGGCAGGGACAGGGAGTTTTAATATCACCTTCGGTGCCTCTAATATGGAGCTCACTGAATTGGATTCTACCATTTGTTTAAATTTCCCAGGCACTGGATGCTGCCTATGAATACAGAGGTTCAAAACAAGTCAATAGGGCCCTGTAGAAGGGATGAGAAGCAGAGATAATAGTCAGAGAATTAATCTATTTTCCTTACCTCCACTGCAGGGAATTCAGTATTATCTGCCGAGAGAATCATTTTATTTTAAAATTGGGCTTCATTATTAATACTGATAAACCAAGAAATAACAAAGCTGGGGATAGATTCTTCTATTTTGCATTACTACTAGTTTATATTCACTCTGCTATCAATCCAAAAATCAGCATACCTTATATTTAAATCAGCATCCCTAGGCAATGCTGTTGAATGACTTTTACGAAGAGATAAGCTTCTTTAAACTTTTGATTTTTAATAATAATATTTTTTATTTATAGACAGTGGTCACATATATCTCAGGTTAGCCTTGAGCATACTTGGTAGATGAAGATGAATGAGGATGACCTTGAACTTCTGATCCTGCCGCTGCTCCTTCCAGAGTGAGAACTGGGATTACAGACCTGCTCCATCATGCAGTTTTGGAGATCCAACTCAGGATATTGTACATCTAGGCAAATACTATACCAGCGGCTACATTCCAAACCCTTAATTTTTTTAAGTACCTAAGAGAAGAAATTTTGGAAAACTGCCAATATTTGCAACTTGGAGGTTGATAATCCATATTGTGTTCTTATTTGTGTTATAAAGCACAGCATATTTAATCATCAAATATAGGACTGATACTCTTATTTGAATTTATACAAAGCATGTGATAAATAAGAAACATTTAAATCAACTCTTATCCTCTGGATAGTAAGGGAGAATGCCAGAAGTTCATGACATACATGAAAATAGCCTGTCGACATTTTAGCATGGAGTAGGACGAGATTCTCAAACCCCACCCCTAACTGAGGAGCACTGGGCAATGATGACTTCTGGGGAGAGACAGTCAGTTTTACTTAAGGGTATGACCCAGAGTGGTGGACAGGAAGCAGAAAGCAAACAGGAAGTTAGGTTTCAAAGCCCATTCCCAGTAACCCACTTTCTCCAGGGATGTTCCACCTCCTAAAGATTCTACAACCTCCACAAAGAATACCACCAGCAGGGAATCAAGCGTTCAGATACTTGAGGCTGTAGGGGACATTTCACATTCAAATCACAACACCAAAATTTCTTGTGCTAAGACTCTGGCATCCTGTAATTACTGTCATACTTCACTGACAATGCTTGAGACCCCTCCCTGCCTTCAGACCCACTCCCATGCAGAGTTAGGAGACAGATCCTACCCTCACCAGCATTTCATGCTTCTATGGAAATTCCAAGAAAACTCTTCAGCCAGCCCTTTCCAACACCCTCATTCCTCAGGGGTGTGGGTTCACCTGAGTCCTCCTGTCCCCCCGTCCTGTTCCCTAGGAACAGGCACCAGAGGACCCAGCGGAGCATCTGAGGAACTCAGACAGTTGAGAACCTGCCCCTGTTGTGCCCCTCGTTTCCTTTCCTGTTGCTGTGATAAAATTTCCTGACCAAAGCATCTTTAAGGGAGAAAGAGTTTACTTGGCTTACAGTTCCAGGTCCGTCGCAGGAAGTCAAAGGAACAGGGCGGAGAGGGCTCTTAGTCTCATTCATAAAGGAATTTAAGATGGACCCAGATGGAAGCTTTAGGACAACTTTCTTAGGATTTTAAAGAAAAATTCTCAGGGCAGGTGAGCTGGGAATTTCAGAAGTCACCTTGAGGAGGAAAAGATAGGGGAGAACTAAAAAAGCCGTGAAGCCGTGCAGGTTTAGAGCCTGCGTGGTGGTCAGACACGCGGCCACCTGCCGGCCACATACTGGAGAGCAGGAAGCTTTGGAGAAAATGTGTCTCTTCCAGGACAAAGCATAAAAACTGTAGCTGTTCAAATTGGTAAAGAAATGAAAGCCATTCGCAACTCCCTGTCTACACCCAGTAACAGGAAATTGCCTGCTTCACGAAACAGCCCACGGCAATATGACGGAGAGGTAGGAGGCTTAGCAGCCAGCTTGCGTTAGAATCCAGACTACTGCACTATCCAGGCAGGCTGAGCTAGCCAGCTTAGTCAGGCTACCGAGCTCTCCAAGACAGAGTCACATTTGATTGCAGATATTAGGATTAGAGATTAAAGCCCTTTGTCATTAGGGAATAGTCTTACCTACTCTTCAGTATTGCCCTCCATTGGTTTAAATAAGCAGTTTCTTCTGTTGCCCTGAATGACACAGGTACCCTCCCTTGCCTGTCCTGATTGATCTCATTTTGCCATATGCCCATGTGCATGTAGCCGCTGGCCAAGCACAACTTAACTTGCCACCTGAGCCAAGAAGAATACCAAATACCATCCCATTTACCTCTCTGCCCATGCCAAGCAGCACATAAATCTGACGACATGTGTGACCATGTTCTTTCCGTGCTGTTCTCATGCAGTTGTTTTCCACTCTCGCCAGGGTGCTGTGCTGACTTCTGTAGGGCTATACCCGATGGGATGGATTCCATCCTAAACCTCTACTCCAGGTTCTCAGGGCCTTTCTGGAGCCCGCCTCCACCACCAGTCTGTTGCTTAGCAACACAGCAACTATGTACTCTACCTATTCTGAGTTACCTGCAGATGTGTTGAGAAAGTGGTTTTTCCCACTGGGAAAATGAGAAACTTCATGACCACTGTTTTTACAGCTAAATGAACTCCTCTGGCAAGAAAGTATACATTTCTGAGCTCATTTCCCTCTTCTGTATAAGGAGGAATTTGGGTAGATGATGTGTAAAATGTCCCCACCTCCATATATCTTTGTGATCAGTTTCTTTCTGTGTAGAAATATCCTGATTGGCTCTTTTGATTTACCAGCCTTACATTAATATTAGCATAGCTTTACCTTCATATTTTTCTTTTGATGGAAGTATGCCAAAATGAACTATATTCAAATTGACATCCAATCAGTGATAGTATTTACCATGTGATTTATGGTGTTTTCTGTTATAATCTAATTTTAGTTGTTAAAATATGAAAGGTTCTTCATTATGACTAAGCCTTAAACAAAAAGATAAGGGAAGAAAGGACATGTCAGTCTTAGGAAGAGCAACTCAGAAGTTTTATAAACTTGATTAATTGGCAAGAATACTTTAAATTGGGAGTGTAATTCAACAATCTGGTGATTTCTTGATTACTTGGTTGCTTCTTAGTAATTTAGTATTGTGAATCTATGTAATTCAAGTAAGTTGTTATTGGGCTGTAAGCTATAGTCTGATCTCAATTGAGTTGTATGATGCTAAATAAAGCATTGCTTGTGTCTGCTGTCTCTCTTTAGATTTGACCAAGTGGTCCTCACTGTCAGGTAGAAACCATGCGCTGCTTCTCTGCTCTGCAAAGGTGTGAAAAAAAGCACCTTTTGCCTGAGATGGCTGTCAGTTAAAGTGCTGCCAAAGGAAGCATGAGTTTAATCCCCAAGACCCATGAAAAAAAATAAAATAAAAAACAGAAAACAAAACAAAATAATGAAACAGGTATAGTGGCTTAGGCTTGAAATCCCTTGACTTGAGGGTAGAGAAAGGAGATCCTTAGGACTCCCTTGCCCGTCAGCCTAGCCCACTAAGCCCCAGCATATTTTGTCTCAAGGAACAGGGTAGACGGTACCTGAGGAAGATACCTTGGATTGTCCTCTAATGCATTCATTGTCCTTGCATGCATTCCTGCCCTCCGGACATGTATAGACACACATAAACACCTACACACATACACATGCACAGACACAGACATCACACACACACACACACACACACACACACACACACAGTTTTTAAATGTACTTAGGAATTTGTGGAATCCTTGATTAGTTGGAAGGCGTGGAGCAGACGAGGCAGCTTCTGCAGTCAGCAAACAGAGAGAAATGAATTCTGGTGCTCATCTCACTAGCTTTTAATACAGTCTGAAAACAGCCCAAGGAATAGTGGTACCCACATTCAGTATAGGTTTTCCACCTCAATTAACACAATCTAAAAACTCCTAGCATGTGCAGATGTTTGTCTCCTAGAAAATTCTACATGCTTTCAAGTTGACAATCAGTAGGAAATTTCATAAGCCCTGACAAGCCCTTGTACACTCAGAATCCTTCACATAACAATGCTCATTGTCAATGATGTGTCCCTTATCAGGAGCCAAGAAATCAGAGAGGTGCCAGAAAGATTTGTCTCCTCCTTCTGGGCCCAGTGAGCAGTCAACCCTCCATTCATGGTAGAAGCATGTTTATGAACGAATGTCGGCTGGACTCAGCCCATAGAGAAATCAGAGTGGTTGTAATTTTTTCATTGCTACTTCAGTCTTAATTCATGAGTAGTGGTTCTGTTCCTTGTGCATGACTGAGACTCAATAACATTTTCCATAAACTCTGTTATAATAATTGTGATACTTGTCATTATCTGTCCTGCAGACTGCTTAGCCCTGACTTCTAATTATAGTGTCCTGGCTGTTCATCCTTCCTAATTCATAATGTCAAGATGTGTTTGGGTTTAATAAATTAAGCCGTGAGGAGAAGACTTGGGATCAAAAGTTAAATGGTTAAGTGTTTTTAAAAGATTGTTTCTGCTCATTGCAGCTATTGAACAAAGAGGGAAGCTGCTAAAAATTCTTCCTTTATGTTATGTTATTGCTCTTTGTAGGACATGAAAATGTAAAAAACTAAAAGACAGTAATTGCATGAACAAAGTGTCCCACCTACTGCCTAGTTCAGTTTAATTAAAACGTCTTTGAAAAAGGAATTTCTTTAATTTATTATTTTTATTTTATGTGTATGAGTGTATTGCCTGCATATGTGTAAGTGCACCTGTGTCACGCAATGCCCACAGAGATCAGAAGAGGGTGTTTAATCTCCTAGAAATGGAGTTACAGGCAGTTGTTAACTGCCATGTGAGTGTTGGGGTTGAACCCAGGTCTTCTGTAGAGCAGCAGTTCTCTTAACTACTAAGCCATTTCTCCAGTATGGAAGTGAGAAGTGGGTATCCTCAAGGCCCTGATCCCAGCAACCACCACCACCTTCTGTCAACTCAGTTCCTCCTATCCTCCACAGACAAACTTACTGCCAACAGCCACTTCTCTCTCTCTCTCTCTCTCTCTCTCTCTCTCTCTCTCTCTCTCTCTCTCTCTTTCTTTCTCCTTCTCCTTGCTTCCCTCTACTGATTCTCACTCCTGCACACCTTAACTCATGGGATTATTTTTTGTTTGAGAGTTTTCTGTTTTCGTTTGTTTGAGACAGTCTTCCTCTGGAACCCAGGCTGATCTTGAACTCTAAGTATTCCTCCTGCTTTGGCCTCCCCCAAACGGGTGAGTCACCATGACCAGCTATTATCTTCTAATTTTTGACTACCCATACTAATTGTACTTACTAATGGAATTCATTGTGACAGTTCCGTAGATGCTTTAGCTCTTACTAACCAAATCCAACCCTCCTCATCCACTCTCTTTCCTACAAAACTCTCTTAACCTCTACTAATAACTACTCTACATTCAGGCAACCTGTTTTTAGCTTCCCCACATGAGAATAGGTAATACCTATTTTCTAAGTCTTGCTTATTTCACTTGTAATAATGTCCTCTGGTCCCATCCACTCTCTGCAGATTAGAGGAGTTCACCCTTTTCGTGGCTCTCTGTCTTCCACTGTGCATACTATTCGACCTTTCCTTTATCCATGTATCTAAGAGGCACATTCCCTTTTTTAGCTATTGTGAATAGTACTGCAATAAACATGGATATGTAGATATCCCTTTGAAAAGCTGGTTCCATTTCCTTTGTATATATGCCAAGAAGTGGCTATCTGGATCAAATGGGAAATTTTTGTTCTGAGACTTTAAAAATATTTATTTGTTAATGTTGGTGTATATGCCTGTGTGCACATGGGTTAATGGCTTATGTGTGGAGGCCAGAGGACAACTTGAGAAGTTGGTTCTGTTCTTCTATGATGTGAGTTTTAGAGACAGAACTCAGGTTGTCAGACTTGGTGGCAAACCTTTTTGCTGGCTATCTCCCTGACCCTGGTTTTATATTGAAGTAACATTTTGCTATGGTTAAATTCGCTGTCAACTTGACATACTCTGGAATCATCTGGAAAGAGATTCATAGTGAGAGATTGTCTAGAGTCTACCAGTCTTGGTTCAAGCCTGTGAGGGCTTTTCTCAGTTACATTAATTGAGGTAGGAAGACCCAGCCCATGGTGGGTGGTGCCATGTTATGATGGGTGCCTGAACTACCTTGATGAGGAAAGAGTTTATCTGGCTTACAAGTCCAGGTTATTGTCCATCACTAGGGTATGTCAAGGTAACAGCTCAAGCAGCTGCTCACATCCAAGTCAAGAACAGGATGAACCAAGTGCCCACAGGCCGCTGCGCACTTATGCTCAGCTAGCTTTCGTCACACTGACAGAGTCCAGGGACCAGCCAAGGAAACAGTGCTGCCCACATTCAGGTGGGGTCTGCCCACCTTGAGCCAGACCCACACACTTCTTCAGGTGAGGTTTTCTACTCAGCTGATTCTAGATCTGGGGAAGTCGACCATTTAAAACTGACCAGCACAAAGGGTTCACTGAATTGGTAATGCTTTGTAACTTGCCATTTGTCTTTATGTACATTTATCTCTAGAGAGATTAGTGCTTTCTCATGTTTCCTTGACAGCGGTTACCTTTTCTTCATTTCTGGAGATAGGACTCCTCTAACCATTGTCTGTAAGGTTGGTTCTGCAGTAGGAACGCCCTTCACTTTTGTCTACCTTGGCAAGTCCTGGGTTCCCCTCCCCTTCTGAAGGATAGCCTTGCTGACTGTAGTACTCCTAGTTGGCAGAGTTTTTGTTTTGTTTTCCCATTCAGCACTTAGAAGTCATTCTATTCTCCCCTGTGCTATAAGCTTTCTGCTGAGAAATCTCTTGTTAGTCTAATGGAGATGCCCTTCAATGTGGCTTGGTGCTTTTTTTTCTTGCAGACTGTAATTTCTTTATTTTGTGCTATCAACAAGCTGACAGTGAAGATCTTTTTATGGTCATGGGTCCTATAAGTGTCATCTACCTAGCTGTACATATTTTGACCAGGATTAGGGAAGCTTTCTGTTATGATACAGTTAATAAGTTTGGTGTGTTTGTGTCTTCTTCTTTGGGTGAAGCACTTGAAAGGCAGTGACTAAAGGAGTATGTGTTCCAGTCCAGTCCGGGCTATACAGCAAAACCCTGTCTCAAAAACTAAACAAACAAAAGAAAAAGAAAGAATGAAAAAAAAAAGTGATTTGTTTTTCATTTAAAAGTACTGCCGAGACCCTCAGTGCTCTCTCCCCGCTACTCACACCGTCTCTGTTGTTTTCCTCTTGTCTTTCATAGCTTTGTGTCTGTCTGTCTGTGATATTTCGGAAGTCTGGTCTTTGAGATCAGTTATCCTTGCATATATTTCATGTAGTCTGTTGTTGGAAATTTCAACTCTGTATTTCAAGTTCTAGAGGTTCAAGAACATTGGCAATAGTCTGAATGTCTGGAGGTTTTAGCAAATTTACTGGCCAGCTAAAAGAGCTAATACAGGCCTGGTGCTTGACTTTTTATTTGTTAGCTGGTAGTGTCTAGTAGATGTATCCTTGCCTCATTATAGAGTAATGCCATTTAAACACTTTATGTGTCTGTATGTGTATAGTTTATAAAGTTTAAATTTCCATAGGACTTTTACAAAGACTCTTTGGTGTCACAGCTCCCAGTATTCCCTCCTTTACGTTCTTTTTAAACATCATGTCCATCTCTCTCTTTGTATCTGTTGTTAGAGAATTATTGCTTTTGTGGGGGATGTATTTTCTTCCTGCAGTAATTTCTGGGTACAGTGCAGGGTACTCAGTGGGTTTTAGGATATAGTTACTCTGCTGACATGCTGGGTATGGGAATCATTCATCCTGCTAATGTGATGGAATGCCTGTGGGATTCCATTGTTGAGATATGCAGAGTTCTCTAAGTAAATTCAGATACTAGTTCACTTTTCACAGTGACTTCTGGCTACAGCATCCTTAGGATTTGCTGGGAAATGATGTGAGATGCTTTTGCAAAGCAAAGCTATTGTGCAGATTTCAGGTTGCTTATTTAAGCAGGCTACAAATCTGGGATGATTGTGAAACTTTCTGGTAACTTGGATGGCCACCTTCTATGATGACTGTCCTTTCCTTCTTCCCAGCTGTGGAGCTAGGAGGCAGTGGGACATTTTGCATCTCTTTCTATGCCTTTATCCCAGGTCTTTGAATTGTGTGTGTGTGTGTGTGTGTGTGTGTGTGTGTGTGTTCATCTTTGAGGCTGGACATTTGTGTACTCAGAAGATACCTTGGGTGGCATTCCTCATGTGTTTCCCTCTTTTCTGTTTGAGAAATTCTCTCATTGGCCATGTATATTACACTTGTTGTGGTGCATTGAACTTTCAGGGATCCACAGATCTGTCTCCTAATTCACCATCTCTGGGGTTAAAGTGAGTCTACCATGCTTAGCTTTTTATATGAATTCTGTAAGTTTCAAATTCAGTTCTCATATCTGTGAGCCAAGCACTTTAAAAACAGAGCAATCTTCCCAACCCAGGTTGCTAAATCTTAGAAGTTTCCTATCTCTGACTGATTTCCAGCATCCTTCCAAGGCCATTTAGCTCAGAATGTAGCTGTCCACCTGTGGTTTCTGTTCTTCTGTGTGGATAATGTGATAAGTGCTGGGCACATATCATCAATTTTCAGTTCACAGATTTTGTGGTTTAAAGATACCATGATATCCCTGGGTTCCTTTCCTCAACAGGCACTCACATATGTAACTCCACTGTTTCTCAAATAATTCCATGGAGTCTCCATATACAGATTTGTATGTAAATATCAATAGAAGCAGAAGCCATAGCTCCTTCAGGTTCCTCTGTCTGTGACATCACTCCTGGCTCCTGAATGATTCATCTTGAAGGACTCTGCATGACTGACAGATAATCAGGCAAGGCCACTTGGAAGAATAGGACTTTCCCAGGGTATCTAAAATTATGTTTCCTTTCAGCTGCCTATGAAGAATGACAGCTGGACTGTCACGGATTTGATGAGATGGCTTTAGAGTGTTTAGTATGTAAAATTTTTGTTGAAATTAGTAAAGAGCTTAGACATTCTGGGAATGGAGTAGCCTCTTGCAGTCCAGGCCAGAACACACCTAAGGAGTGATACTACCTATAATTGTCAGGTCTTCTCATTTCAATTAATGGGATATCAACAGATGTAACCAAAGGCCTGCCTATTCTAGGTAATCCCTTCTTGAGACTCCCTTTTTAGGCGATCCTAGAGAGTGTCAAGTCGATGGTTAAAAGTAGCCATCACAACCCTATCCTTTGCCAACTCAACACAGAGAGTCACTTTAAGACATCAACTATCCGTTATCCATAAACACTTATGTGTGTCCCATAATGTAGAATGCAGTCCAATTTTCAAAGTCTCCAAAGTCTTTAAAATTTCTAACACCTTGAAAATCCAATGGACCACATCTTCTGTCCCCACTATGGGAAAATAGGACAAAGCCTTGGCATTCATGCTGGTGAGAAATTGTTGGTCAGTTCTCTTGAATCCTGCATTTCCTTGCTCTCTCCTTCTCTTCTACCCTAGAGAGAATTTACTATAGGTATTTATTATGAGTATCAGACAAAGATCTTTGGTGGAAGTGAAATAGTTAACATTCCACTATAGTCCATGGTACACCAACTGAATAATTCAGACAGCTGTTTTGTGGTACGTGTGTGTATGTGTACATTTGTATGATTAGGCATGTGTGTGTGTGCATGTGTGAGTGCACCTGTGTGTACATGCAGGTTGAGGCCTGAGATTGACATTAGAAATACTCCTAAATTTTTCTTCCTCCTTATTTTCAGGCAGGGTCCCTCAGTCAGCTCCAGAGCTCACCAATTTGGCAGGTCGGGCTAGCCAACTTGCTGTAGGGATGCCCCGTCTCTGGCTTTCCAGGCTGGCTGCCACACCTGGCATTTTCATGTGTTCTGGGGATCGAAAATTCAGTCCTTTTTCTTACATGGCAAGCACTGTAGCTGCTGAGATATCTTCTGAACTAAAGGAATGGAGACTTCTGAACAGTAAAGGACAGTAAGGGACAATCAGCTTCCAATGCCCTGATATTACTCATCCAAATTCATAACATATACGTTTAAAATGGGAACTCAGAGCACCACACAATATACAGCATCCATCTAAGGAATAGGCGGAACTTTGGGGAGGTTGACAAACGTAAAATTCTTCAACTTTCTCTTCCCAATAAAGAGCACTAAGCCAATAACATGTTCTTATTCAGCTTTCTTTTTTTAAAACTGAAGAATTTTTTCTTCTTGAAATAAGTTGCTAAAATTGAGCTTCATTTGAATTTTTAATATTTAAATGAAATATTTATATGCCATCATGGAAAACTTATTAAAAAGAACAAAAGTGTATATATCAACTGCATGAAAATGAAATATTATACTGTGACTGAGTTTCTCAGTCTTATTTTGAAGAGTATTTTATTTCCATCAGGGCTCTAATTTCTAAACACCTTTACTGTTTCTTGCAAAGAGGCCATGATTTTATTGCTTTTTCTTTTCACTGAATTTCCTGTTACTAACATGTTACTAACATTTTACTGTGTCCCTGACCCATTCAGTGTCTATCAAAAGTGAATCAAAATGGAAACATTCTGTAGCAGTTTCACTGTCTATTACTCCAAAGAAATAACCAAATAATGTGGAATTGTAAAAAATATGACTGACTTTTGATCGAGATAGTTGACTTCGGGGGGCTGTGGCGATAGCTCGCTTTGTGAAGTGCATGCTCTGTGAGCATGAGGACGAGGTCACTGTCCAGAGTCCCTGAAGAGCAAAGCCAAGCGTGGCAGCATACTAACGCAATTCAAAGTCAGGAGGCTGCGGTGTCTGAGGTGCACTGAGCAGTCAGCCTCACCTAATCTCAGTGACTTTGAGTCAAATCAGAGTCAACAAGGAAGACAGTGTCCTGAGGAGTGACGCCTGAGGTTGTCATGTGGCCTTCACACACATGTGCACAAACATACACATGTATCCACATAACACACAAGTACACATATACCTACAGGAAAATTTTACCCTTGGAAATCATAAATATTTATAAGTGTTTTGACTCGGGCAGTGTGTTGCTTTCCCCAAACAGCCAAGAGACTAAGCTGACAATGTATCTGGATTGATAAGAGAGCTTAGCAAAGCACCCGAATACAACGTTAATATCCTAAAATCAATAGCATTTTCTCAAGATGTGCTATGCCCATGGCTAGATAATAAGTTAATTCCCAAAGAAATGGATTGAGTTGAGGCATTGCATTTGATTTTTCTCAACAGAACACATCTCATAGTGAATCAGCTTAATAAAAAAGAGCAAGTTCTTTCATGTGCTTCATTCAGAGAAGTGGGAAAGAGAATATTTGTTGTTTTCTGTGCTTGTCTGTGTGTGAGTACAAATGTGTTCACATTTTCTTGTATGCTCAGTCATATGTGTATGGGTATATATATGTGTGTGTGTGTGTGTGTGTGTGTGTGTGTGTGTGTGTGTGTGTGTACATTAGGAGGCCAGAGACAACCTCTGGTGGTGTTCTTCAGAAAATGTCTTCTTTGTTTTTGGAGGCAAGGTTTCTCATTGGCCTGGACCAGTTGATTGGGCTAAGTGGTTGGCCAAAGCCCCAGGGATCTGGCTGTCTCCTTCCCAGCACTGGGATTACAACCACACCACCATGTTTGGGGCTTTTATTTATGTGAGTTCTAGGAATGGAACGCAGGTCCTCCTCCTTGTGAGGCAGGCACTTTATTGATCAAGTCATCTTCTTAGCTCTGAGAAGATAAATAGATTTTACATTGTATCTCAATAAGCATCTCATAGAATTGAAGGAAGTTACATGACTAAAAGGCATTAGGATAGGAGATTGCTAATGATCATGCTCATCCTTCATGTATCTAAGGATGTTGGTTCCAGGACCCCCAAATCTGCAAATCCTCAAGTCTCACATAGAATGGCAGAGTATTTGCATATATTCTATGCATCCCTTTAAAAATCAATATTTTAATATGAATGAACATAGTCATGAAATAAAGATGTCTATATTTATTAAATGAAGTAGTAAAGATTTCATATTCTCTCTAGCAGATGTTGTGTTCCATATATATAGTCAAATCCTTGTATTATTTTCCAGTGTGCTGTGATCTATGTCTCTTGGTAGATGGACTTTACTATTCTACTTAAAAGAAGAGCCTTAATTCCTGACTAGTTGCTTTTCCACAGGGTCAACCCTCAACCCATGACTGAAATGAAGGAGGGCATCTCCTTTGTGCCTGTGGAGTGGGCCTCACTCCCCAGCAGGACTTGACTTTGCCTGGGCCTTCTCCCATAACTATTTGTACATTTCTGATTTCTCCTGAAAATACCTCAAAATAAATTACTTTTCTACACATCTTTATCTTATTTTCTGCTTCTGATGAAGCCAGCATGTAGCCAACGTCCTTTTATAAGGCTAAAGACTGAACCAATGGCTCAGTGGTTAAGGTGTTTGACATACAACCATGAGAACTTGAGTTTGAACCCCAGCAACCACATAAAAGACAGGCATAGCAGCCTGTGTCTGTAACCCCCTCACTGAGGGATGTAGACAGGTAGATCCTTAGGGCTTCCTGGGCAGCCGGCCTAGTTCAGTGAATGGATTCCAGGTTCAGTGAGAGACCCTGTCTCAAAAGTAAGGTGGAAAGCAATAGAGGAAGATGCAGAGGTCCACACCTAACCTCCACTTACACGTGCACAAGTCTGTTCACTTGTATACACATATTCTCACACACAGAGTAAATAAAAATGAAATGACAAAGTTGATGCATGCACATTTTAGAGAAAAAATCAAAACTATGAAGAGTAAGACAAACAATGTGTCCTATCTCTCAGAAGCAGTGACTATGGACATTTTTCCATAGAGCATTTTTCCGTATTTATATATTCTAAATTTCAAACTTGAATCAAACCAGAATGGAACTTCTTTCTCTTTTCCATGTTTAAAGTGTTTTTCCTTGACATTCTCCTAAACAGTGATTGTCAGATGTGGTATACCAGGGGATTTGTTAATGATAGAAAAAGGTGGTGTTGAAACTGGCACATAGCCCAGCACCGTACTGCATGCACAGAGGGTGATGGACTTTTATTGTGAGCCTGTGTATGAAATGAAAATATTAGCAATCATGGGAGTTATGCACAGGAAAACATTAATAATTCACTGCGTAGTCTTACCTGATTCAGTTAAATGTACCATAATTTATCTAGCCATTCATTTCCCTGTTATTTTAGATTTAGGTTGTTTCCATTACTGTCATTTAGACAAATTACATAGAGCAGGTTCCCAAAATTATTTAAGCTGGCTTAACTCATTCTTCTGCCTGAATCATCATTCCTGACTAATGGCATCAGGTTTTACCAGCTGTACCATAGTTGCAGCCTAAATAGCTCAAGTCTTGCTCTATTGTCTTTTCTTGAACTGTGACATCATCTCATGAGGAGTAAGTCTTCCATTGGCACCCCTTGTGAACCCATCCTCTCTTCTCCATGATCACTGACAAGATACAGCCTCCCACTGTCTTTGTTTTCTTTTCTGTTGCTATGATAAAATATTCAGACAAAAGCAATTTAATGGCGAAAAGGTCTGACTCTCAGTTGAAGGGAGTATTCTAGCATAGAAGGGGACTCTTGGCAGTAGGAGCCTAAGGAAGTTGTCACATCACATCCACAGTTAGTCAGGAAGCAGAGGGCTATGAGAGAAAGCTGCAGGACTATTCAGCTTACTCTCTCCATTTTATATGGTCCAAGCAGAGGCTCGGGGAATGGTCCTGCCCATAGTTAAGATATATCTTCCCACATCAATTCATCAAGATCCCCAAAGGCTTCCCTAGAGGCCCCCATCTTGAGGGCAATTCTGGGTCAATCAAGTTGCGAATTACACTAACCATCATACTCACTCAAGCAGGAATGGCTGGTTCCTGCATCTAGGATCCCTCCTCTGTTCCTGCTGTCATGCCTGCATGCCTGCTTTCCCTTCACCTTATACCTTTTCCTTCCAAGTGACAGGCTCAAACCTGATCACATGTGGACATTTTCACAACCTTTTGCTTTTGCTTCTGCAATTTTCTGACCTCAGAAAGAGATAGCCACTCTCCAGTTGTCAAAAACATATTCCTCTGGTCCAATAGATATCCTTTATGACAAAATCTTATAGAAAGCTCACCCTGCCAGGCATCTTAAAAGCCATGGTGTATTGGGTTTCTGCCTTGTATGTAGATCGGTGGAGGTTTGGGCTCTAACTTTTTATGCAGTTTTATTGGAATTATTCTTTTTTTGTGTTAACATAATGTTTGAAACAGCTTCCCTCATGGTAGATACTTGACTGTAGTCAGTCAAAGCTACACACATACTTATGTCACTCAAAGTAATTCTGACAGGAAGCCCTCAAAAAGACAGAACCATCTTTCACAAGAGATCTAGGAGAGTGAAATTCCTGGATATCTTTGAGGAACTAAAGCTTAAAACAATTAATCATGTTATTTCCTAAATCTATCCCTTATGGGCAGAGACAAGGCAGATGCTTACTCATTTAGCCCTGGGTGTGTTAGCTAACGATTATGAAAAAGGTGATGGCATAGTCTTAATTCAGAAATAGGGCAGCTAGCCATGAGGAAGGGACCAATGCTGGCCAGGCCTAGGACTTCCATTGAGACACATACAGAAAACAAGATCAACATTGTGTAAAGACTCAGTGGGTCAGTCAGCTTTAGGAATGACTTTCAAAGTCAGGTATCCTATGTGACTTTCTGTTCATGGGTGAGGGAGAAATGCCTCACAGATGTTTAAAAGATGTCCAGTGATGTAATATACTAATAAATGTAAGATGAATAGATTAATTTTTTAACTGAATGTAGTGATACATGTCTATAATACCAGCATCTGGAAGGTTGAGTCAAGAGCACAAGTTCAATGCTAGCATGGGATACATAGCAAACTTCCAAAAAAGCATTTTTCCCTTTAATTTTGATTTTTCAAGGTTGAATTGGGTTCATTATTTAACTTTTTAAAGACTGTCTTTTCTGACTGCAGAGGTGACTCAGTAGTTGAGAGCATTTGCTACACAAGCATGAGGACCTGAGTTTGGATCCCCAGTACCTACTTGCAAAAGCAGGTGTGGTCATGCATGTCTGTAACCCCAGTGCTGAATAGTGGAAGGGAAGGCAACAGAAGGATCCCTGGAGCTTGCTGACTGTCAGATAGCCTTGTTCTAGGTTCAGTGAGACACCTGCCATTCTCTTCTGGAGTCCACACATGGGCACCTGCACACACACGCATATATACCCCCCTCACAGATACACAGAGAAACATCTTACAGTGTTATAGTGATCACTACAGTTGGCGTTACCCATAACTCTTTAAATTTCTGCTTACCATCACCCTTGCAGCTTGGTCTTTGCCTGTATTAACTAATTTCAGTCATGATGCAGGTGTTCGTCCCAGGGCAAATGTACCAACAGCTTATACTTGAAGTTGGTGAGTTTTTAATTCCATAGTTAAGGAGGGGATGAATCTTTGAGTACTGTATTTGAAATACTTCTTTAGAAGATCCAAAAGTGAGATCCTGTGGGGAAGAGGCCAGGTTCCTGGGAGCAAAAGCCCCCTTTCATGCTAATACACTAAACACACTTTAGTAGACACTCTGCTGATGGTCTGGACAATCGGTGCTGCTCTTGCAGGGTAGTGCAGTGAATTTGAGCTATTGTTACAGCTCTTTTTTGTGTGCATGTCTCCCTTTTGAAAATACATTTAAGATTTAAAACTCCCCAGTTTTAGGTACAGTCATAATTAGATTGTGCTCCACATGTATATGTAAATCCTAAATACCATTTTCCTGTCTTTAAATTATGGTGACAGAAAAAAAAACTCATACTTTTTTTATCAGATCAACGGTATGCTTTGGGGTTAAAGAATTTTAATTGGGATCATAATCATATTGAAGGATCTTCTTTTTTGACTGTTGCCTTTTGTAATGTTTCAAATGACTGTGTCTCTATTTCTAATGCAATTATCATTAAACCCAGAGAAAACACAGTTTTATCATTTGTTTTAAACCATATTTGGAAAAATTTCCACTTGGATTCCTACCTCAAACTGGGCCTCTGGAGTGAACTCACAGACTTCATTTTATAGGATTCCTCCTTCTCTGAGAATCTCCCATGTGTCAGCTGTCACACTGGGTATTAGGAGTGGATCAGTGGATCAGTTATAGTTCCTGCCTTCTATCATGATTCATGGGTGTGGGGAGAGAAAGGGAAGCAGGGTGCCTATAGAGCAGAACAGTTACATATGTCAGCAGATGTGTGCCAAAATTTAGGTTGCAGTTCAGCTCATGGTTGAAAAGTTCCAGAGATAGTGGAAGAAGACTCACCTGCAGCAGTGAGATTGAGCTATTCCCATCTATCCTTAACTCTTCATTTATTCTGATGCCTCATCAAGATTGCCCATAAAAGACCTAACAGTGCATTATGGTAGCTTCCTCAGAACGGTCATATTGCTATGGGGAGGAAAGGAGGTTTCCTGTTTCCTCTGGTCTGAACCCTAACAACAGTCTCTATTCTTGCACCCCAGAAAGAGAAGAATTCAGAGGGGGAACATTAGTAGCTGCCAGGAGTTTAATTAGAGTACGTTCAAAAGCCAAAATATACTTTTTGAAAATAGGATGGAATGGACCAAGCCAAAGAGCAAGAGCCTCCACCCTGGTAGGCACTTCTGGGAAAAGGGCATGCTTTCAGAATTCAGTCTGTTATAAGGAAATGTATGGGATACAAGCATATGTGTGTGTATAGTTTTTATAAATATGTATATATATATATATAAATTAATACTATAGTATTAGTTTAGTTTTACCCAAATTTGAAAAATTCAGTAAGTAGAGGAAAGGATAACAGTACTCTGAGCACACTCCACCAGTCAGGAAGTTCCAGAGTTGCTTGCGGCTCATCCAGCTAGAAACTATCATGATCTGTTGTGCCTCACAGCCTGTTTGGGAGTCTCCAGCCTGTCCCATTTCACATCCTGTTTGGGGAACTCCAATCTCTCCTGTCTTTTATAATTTTATGTTCTGTTTTGGAAACCTGTTAGGTGGCCCCTCCAAATGTAATTTTCTCTCTTAACAGCATGGCTTTTTTTTTTTCTTTTTTGCTAAGTTCCTTTAAGTAATAGATTCTAGAATTGTTCTTCCAACTTCCTGGGGAGACATGAACAGACATCTATTTACCTTAGTCAGAGTACAAATAAATGACCAAAGCAGTGGTTACACCAAAGTCCATCTCGATGATCCAATGAGTTAGTCTTACAAGAACATAAGTGACTCCCAAACAGCTGGGAGTCTGGGAGACTCACCCTATCATGCATGATGACCTCAAGAAAGTTGCATCACAGAGTCCAATTTTCTGCTACCTGTGTATCCCAGCATCTCCCAAGATCACTTGCAGCTGGGAGAGAACAAGGCTGAACTCCCAGCTGAGAATTCTGTGACCCTCCCTTTCTCGTTCTACTAGAAAATACCAATAGCTCCAGCTCCATCACATTACCATAAACCTGGCTACCACTGTATTATGCTGCTCAATCAGGTACCATGGTTACCAGGTCAAGGTAGCCTCTACTACAAAATGGTGATGGGATGATCACATTATGACCAGGAGAGGGGTAGGGAAACTCATTATGTGCTAGGAGAATAAAGAATGGAGAAAGGTACATCAGGTTTAATATGAAAGAAAGTAGCGGGCAGTGAAAAACTGGAGAGCCTTTCCCTACCTGGCCTCCATAGAGTCAACAGCACATGCATGAGACTTCCGTGATGCATTACAGTGAGAGAGGCTGTGCTGAGTAGTGACGTGCCATGAATCTGCTGGTCCCACACTTCTGCTTCCTCTCTCACCTCTAGCCCACACCCATTCTCAGAATTACTTTCCCTTTCTTACTAAATTGTCTATTTCTGTTAATAACCGTGTATCCGGTTCTTTGTCTCTGGACACCCAGACCTGGAAAACTGCATCTAGGCCCCTGGACTTAGATCAGTGCCTATAAAAATAGCAGAACAAAGATCAATACCCAGTCTCATCATAAAATATGCAGTACAACATACGTCTACTCTTCTCAGAAAACTAAAGCCCTTTCTGGCCCAAACTCAGTCACAAGAAAAACAACTACAGTGACTATTGATCCTATGATGACTGTGTTCCATTTAGCAGTTGCTACGTTTGCAAGTTCACTGTCACCTCAGCCCTCCTGGTGAGTGCCAGGAGTACCATTTTTCTTTATAGCCATTGGCTTGGTTTAGGCTTCAGTGAGCTCTGAAGGTCATTGATTTGGAATGTGGCCTGTAAAAAATGGTCAGATCCTACTCTTCCTGGACTGATTGTCCAATTTCTTAAATTGCTTTTCACCTTGTGCAATTGCCCTGACTTGATACCTGATTCCTTATGTTTTAAACTCTCAGGAAGACTTTTGCTAAAAGTAATAAAACCAGAGATACACAGATGAGGAGATGACATTGTACATGAGAAAGTTTGTGGATACTCAGCCAAGATCTGTCTGGCATGCGTGAATACATGAGTGTGCACATGTGTGTTCCTCTGTGTGCATGTGCATGTATATGCATGCAGAAGCCAGAGGGGTCAGTCTTGGTCATGGTTCCTCAGATTGTCAACCATCTTGTTTCTTAGAGACAGGTCTCTCACTAGCCTAGAACTAGCAATTCAACTCCACTGACTGGAGATCTTCCTGTCTCTGCTTCTCCAGTGCTAAGGTTACAAGCACACACCATTATGGCTGGCTTATTATGTGTATTCTGGGGATCAAACACAGATCCTCATGCTTGTTTGGCAAGCACTTTACACAGTGAGCCATTTCCCCAACACAGATCTGTTCTGTAACTTTTAAAATAATTATAAAAGTGGGTGAGAAGCACCAACCTTCGCTGAGGAGCTATTGAAAACCAATAAACTACTGGGAAATAGAGAGCTGGTTTTCTTTAAGGGTGTGATGCTAGATAGGTCAACAAGACTCCAGTGGATAGACACACTCCAGAGGACATTTGGGGATGAAACTTGACTGGATAGGCCTTAATATGCATGAAAGACTGCTTGAAATCCAAAGGTCAAGGAGGAGGGCAAAAGGGAGTGGGTCGAAATATGATAAAAATATATCACATGAAATTTGAAAAATTCAATGCAAAAGAAATAAAATAATGACAAAAACATTTAAAAAGTACCTTATAAAATGACTCTTTTGAGTTTTAGCATGAACGACATGGGAATGATTATATTTGAAAATAAGTTGAATACATGATCTCTCTATCTGAGAGGCTCACTAAAACCTCCCTGTTTGTGCAAGCACCAAAGCAACAGGGTGATCGAGGAATGCCATAGATAGGCAATCTACGGATGATTTCTTACAGAGTAAATAGACATTGCTGTTCCTTAAATGTCTCCACCTGTTCTATGACTATTAAAGTCTACCTTTTGCTTGAGACCATTTTCAATATAGCACAGCTTTTTATCATTTTTCTCAATTAATTTGTAACAAAAGTACAATGTTTCTTCTGTGAATATTTACCTCTTTCTGCCCGTGTGTGAGAGAGATGAACAAGTCTTCCCAGCTGGGGAGGAGAAACGTTTGTGATGGAAGGTGACTGAAAGTTCAACATAAGGAAGTCCCGCACACAGTTTCAGAGTTACAGGTTGTGTTATCTGACCTCTATATGCAGGAGATTTCCTCAAGAGATCTTATATCAGATTCTCAGAACTTTAGCATTAAGTCTATTATTATCTCAGATGAGAGCTTGAAGAAAGCAGGATAAGACTTCATACAGGAAAGATCATAGGTAAGCTTCTGTCCATGAGTTTGAGCAGGGGCCCTGTGAAGATGACTGGACTCTATATCTTGGTTCTAGTCTCGATAATACAGCATTTTGTAGAACATGGGGCTCTTTGTTATAGAACTATACATGGTGTCATGTGGCACATGATAGAAAGACTGCTGGTCTCTTCTATTCTCAACCAGGGCATTATCCCTGTCATGGAGGTTTCACTGGACTTATCTAATCCTGATTTCCTCCCAGTAACCTCATCTTCAAATACAATCACATTAGAAATTGCAGGATGTAGAACTGAGGGAGGGGGGCCGCAGAAAATGTGAAGGAGGATACAAGGGAAGAGGGAATCTGCTGTCTCATTTAAACAAGATACAGCTGACTAACAAGCACAGTAGAGAGCAATGGAGGGCCTGTTTTCCACAGCACCCCCTCCTAGGGTTTCCCAGGAACTTTTTAGTAACTCAGTTCAATCTGGAAGATACTACTCTCTCTGTCTCTTTCTGGTTTTTTTTTTTTTGACAGTTTTCCTGTGTACCATAGGTTAGCTACTCATTGTGAAATCAAACCTAACCTCAAACTGATGGTCCTCCTCCTGCCTCAGCCTTCCAAGTGCTAGAATTGCAACTGCGCACCATGATACTCCATTTAAAATTATTCTCTTAAGCATTATAATTCTAAGGATATTCATTTTAAATGTTGCCTCAAACTATGCTCCAGACTTTTAAATATGAACAATATATTGTGCTTATTTTTAAATTCTTTTGGTAGTTGAGTTAAGCAAAACCAATGGAATCTTCATAGGGAGCTGATAATTCTACAGTCTAATCACAGACTTTTGTTGGCTAAAGGCAGTCATAGTTTAGAAGAAAAGAAGTGCCTTATGTATATTTTCCTTCTGTGCTTGTGTATTAGTTTGGCTACTGTAATAAATTACCATAGACCAAATATTTTGTGAGCAAAACATTCACTCAGCCTTCTAGGTACAAGGTCAAGGTGCTCAAGCAGGTGGGTGTCAGTCAGAGCCTTTTTCCTGGTTTGCAGAAGAGGGCCTTCTTGCTGTACTCTAGCATGATAGAAAGAACTCTGACCTTTCTTGGTCATGAGCCCTTCATGGTGGCTCATCTTGACTTCGTCTAAGCCTCACTGCCCCACCTTCAAATACACTGGAGTTTTGGACAAATGGAATTGGAAAAGGGGCACAAATGTGGAGTCAGCAGTAGCCTCACGTTGAATCTCTGCCCTCCCGCATCCGACTTCATTTTAAGCATCTCTCACCCATCTGTTTTCAGTTATCTATTGTGCAAATGGATTTTAGCCAATCCAGACTCACAAGATAAGTCCATTGCTTCAAGTCTTGTGTCTGAAGTCTGTCTTGTCTTCAGCAATAGGGTCTTACCTTCAAATTCTGGGAGGTGAACGAGGGCTGTGGCCAATGCCTGTGTTATTTTAGGAGTCTCATAGATTACCTGATCAACAACTCTAAGGGAGATTTCTCCTATCTGACAGTGTGATTCTTGTTATGTAGCCTTCAGGTACGCATGTGCACTCATGTTCAGATATTGTATATGTTCTATTTAGGGGGTGGTTGAGTGGATACATTTCCCTCTGGGTTTTTATACCACCTACGCTTTATTCGTCTGTCCTCTTCCTTTCTCTGTCTAACCCCCGCCCCGCCCCAATTTAAGGACCCAGCTTCCTCCATTTCCCCTTGGTAATGCCTGTCTCCTGTTATCTCCCACTTGAGCTCCTTCTCTCCCTTTACCCCTGTGGTTCTTTGTGTGACTTTCCCTCTTCCCCTCCCAGTTGAACACCCCATTTTCCCCATGCCCCCCCTTGGTAGCATCTAATTGCTACTATTCCCATCTCTCGGGCTCTTTTTTCCCTTTACCGCTGTTTTCTTTCCATTTTCCTGGCTCCTGCTGCTACATTACAACAGGATCTATACTCACATATAAGGGATTAGTGCATTGGTGCTAAGATTCACAAATGAGAGAGAACATATGTCCCTTGCTTTTCTGAGTCTGTGTTACTTCACTTAGTATAACAGTTTTTAGTTCCATCCATTTACCTACAAATTCCATAATTTCATTGTTCCTTGCTGCTGAGTAGAACTCCATTGTGTAAATGTCCCACATTTTCATTATCCATTCATCAGCCGAGGGGCATTTTGATTGTTTCCATTTCTTAGCTATTGTGAAAGGAACAACAACAAACATAGATGTACAGAGTGTAGGGAGAGAGTGGAGCTGCACAGACTGCAGGGGAATCAAGATGTTGTGGGCAGAATCTGACTTACCAGGATAACGGACAGGCCTGTGGCAGGTGATCAGGAGGCTAGGGACAAGCTGGAGGTGGGGACAGCCTGTGGAGAGCCTAACAAACTATGCTAGAGGATTGAGATAGTCTGGATTGTGAAGCTAGTCTAGAAATCTGAGTTAGAAGAGCAGGAGGGGGGCCTCAGCCCAAGGTTAGAAGGCGGACAGAATGCAGGCAGAGTAGAGCTGTTCAGGCCGCAGGGAAACCTGAGAGTATACATGTTGATGTGAGCACTGACTTAGTCCTCCTGTGGTTGAATATACATAGATTAGAAAATACTTTTGGCCACTATTTAGAATACTTATTTTATTTTAAATACACATCATATGTATGTGGTTATGTATCTGTATTTGTGTGTATGTGCACATGAGTGCAGTGTTCACAGAAGCCAGGGAAGGTGTCAGATCCCCTGGAGCTGGAGTTACAACTCAGTTCATAACTGCCTGAACAGAGTGCTCTTACCTGCTAAATTGTCTCTCTAGCTCCCATTGGTTACTTTTGATGAAACACACTTTCCATGCCAGGAAATGATGTGTATTACTGAAGAAAAAACAATGGGTTTGGGGATTTTTTTCCAAATGTTTTTTGAATGTGTCATGTACTTGTTTGATTTTTTTTTTCAGACAGGGTCTCCCAATAGCCGCAGCTGGCTCACTAAGTAGACCAGGCTAGCCTCTCTCTCACAGAGATTCACCTGCTTCCACCTTCCTAGTTCTGAGATTAAAGGCATGTGCCACCACATCCAGCTTCATTTACTTCTTAATAGAATAAGAATCACCTTTTTTTTGCAATGTACATGTCAAAAATAATGTATCCATACTGTGGAGATGACTCAGTCAGTGCTTGTTTGCACCTATGAGGACATAAGTTTGATCACCCGTGTTATAAAAAAGAGTCAAGCATAGTGGTACTTAGTTGCAATGCCATTGCTGAGACAGAGACAAGCCTAGCCTACTTGGCAGATTCCAGGCTAATGAGAAACCCTGCTTTAAAAAAACAAGGTATATGGAACCTAAACATATATATATATATATATATATATATATATATATATATATATATATAGAGAGAGAGAGAGAGAGAGAGAGAGAGAGAGAGAGAGAAATGGGAAAATTATTTTTCCCAATGTGATTTTTCTGTTTAGTGTTCTTTTTCATGTAGTTAACTTTTTCATAGAATAATAATCACTTTTATTTTTCAATGTATAGACAAAAGATAGCATGTTCAATTTTCTTTTCATATGAAATGCTTCAGCAAGCAAGGATCACTGTTAGAGTATATCGGCTTCATCTTACATCTTAAGCTTTATACCCAAACTTGACAGTTTGATTCTGTTGGCCTCCCTGATGCCTACCAATGAGCCATTTGATCACTTATGAAATCCCATTTAATTTACTTTAAAAGTATGTTCAAACACCTGTCCAATCCTTACAGAGTTAAAGAAATTCCTATAGTAACTTGTTCATCTTCCTGAACTGTAAAAAATGATGAAATACTGATGAGGTTTAGATGTTGACATGACTTCCTTGTTCTTTTCCTTGCCCAACTGAATATTTTTGTAGGAAATAAATACTTACAAAGATATTTTCCTGGCTATTATTTATCTATTGGTTTATCTCAGATGATAAGAGAGTTGTTCAAAGTCTTAAACCACATCTTGGTTAAGGAAGTCCCATCAATTAAAGAGCAATATTAAATCACCAAGGTGCAAAATAGCAGTCATCCTACAACTTACATAAGATTTATCACTTGGCAAGCATTGTTCTAAAACCTTTATGGATAATTACTCAAATCTAGTCCAGTCCTTAAGAACACGTATTGCTCTTCCAGAGGACCCAATTTCAGTTCCCAGAACCCATGTCATGCAGCTCACAACTCACAAGTACCTGTAACTCCAGTTCCACTGATCCAGTGTCCTCTTTTGGCCTCGATGTTCACCTGTCCCCATGTGCACACACACACACACATACACACACACACAATTTAAAAAATAAAAATATTAAAAATTCTTCAGATACTCATGCTAAGAATGATATTGGATTATTATAAGGAGTGTGCAAATACTGAGTCACAAAGACAGGAAGTAACTTATTCAGTGTCAAATCATTAATACCTGGTGAAAGTGAAGTGGACCCCTAAGCAGTCTGACCTGTTAAGCAGTGCATCATGCTGCCTATAATTGCATTTAGAAATCATAAGGAAATCACTTTCTGTGGCCTTTAGTGGAGTATGTGGGCAGGATAATGAAATACTTTATTCATTCAGAGACTCAACTATGTTATACATGTGTTGGAGTTTGGATTTTGAGTGTTCCCTAAGGGCGCATGTATTGGAGGTGTCGGCACCTGGGAAGAGCTGTTGGGAGCTACTGGTGCTGGGGAAATGGTTTAGTCAATGTCTTGCAAGCATGAGGATTTGAGTTCAAACCCAGGAACTCAGGTGAAAAGATTCAGACATGATGATACCTGCTTATTATCCCAGCACGGGAAGGTGGAAGCAGGTGCATCTGTGGGTGGTCAGCCCACCTACCTTAACTGTCAAATTCTAGGAAAGTGAGAGACCTTGTCTCCAAAAAGGTACATGGAACCTAAGGAGCAACACCCAAGGTTGACCTCTGGCCTCCACAGACATATGAATGCGCATGCATGTACGCCTGAATGTATACTGAGATGAACAGAGAGAGAGAGGGAGAGGAGAGAGAGAGAGTGACCGAGACTGGTCTTTCCACTTGGTTCTTGCTTCTTGGACAGAAGTGGCCAGTTTTGCTCTGCTATACATTCCCAAGGTGATGTGACACCCTATCTCCCAGAGACCTAAAATCGTGTGTCCATAAGATTATGGGCCAGTACAACCAAATTTACAATTAAAAATAAACTTTTTCTTCACTTCTGTGTGAGTTCATGTATGCCTTTACATGGATATGTGTACATATCAAGGCCAGAGCTCAACCTTGAGTGACATCCTGTGACATTGTGACATCCTTGGAGTTTGCAAATTTGTGTTTGAGACAGGGTCTCTCACTGCCTGGAACTCCCTCAGTTGGCTAAATTGACTGGCCAGAAAGCCCCAGGAAACCACATTTCCCCACTTCTCCATTGCTGGGATTACAAGTGTGTGCTTGCAGTTCTTATGTGGGTTCTGGGAATCTCAGGTTCTCTTGCTTGTATGGTACTTTTTTGACTGAGCTCCTCAGCCCCTAAATAAACCTTTTCTAAGTTGACTATCTTAACCTTTTTGTTATAAAAGCAGAAATTAATACAAAAAGTGCCTTTAGAAAATGATGTTGTCAACTTTGAGAATACTTTATGCAAATATGGTTTTACTGCTTCTTTGTGAGCAGGAGACAGAGTGCAAGTCTATCTTATGAACCTGTGACTATCTTCTTTGGTTTTAAAAGCAAGATATTTATTCTTTATTTAAAGATTGGGAGTAACTACTGGAAACAGTATACCACCAGGTAGTTAGCAGATCTTTTAGAGCTTTTTGGTATGTGTGTGTGTGTGTGTGTGTGTGTGTCTGTGTGTGTGTGTTTGTGTGTGTATGTGTGTGTTTATGAATGTGGTCTGCACAAATGTGACCTGTGCAGTGCAGGTATGTATGAATATTTGTGAATGTGCATGGAGAGAATGCTCAGCTTTTTTGTGTGGGTTCTGGGTTTCCTAGTTGCTTGTATAGCAAGGATTTTTATGTACTAGCCTGATTTTAGAGGTTTTATTTTTTCCTGCCCTCCCTGCCTGTTTTCCCAATATGTCCTCAGTTCTGACCTTCAGACTAGAATTAATTCCTCCACATCAGCAATGAACAGCCACTTATAAGACTCAGCCAAATCCTGAGAATATGAGGTACAGTCAGAGTCATCTAGATCGTAGTGCATCTCCCTCTTCCTTCTTCCATTACACCTCCATTTTACACTGTTGACTTAAGAGGAAATCTGCCCACCATGCTTCTTGTACTTAAGTCATCTTTAGTACTTTCATGTTAATACTTGAGTTTGGTAGACTTCTGTAACTCCCCTGTCATTTGATGTGATTGAATATGATTTTAGAACCTCCTATTCACTCTGGCTAATACTCAAATAATCACTAAGATTAGTCAAATGAGATCCCAAATGTGCGTGTCAGGCTTTGAGATTAGCCATCATTTAAACTTTGCATAATCCCATCCATGCCAAGGGATTAACCCAGACTAGCTATTAAGAATTGTCTTTTATCAATTATGCCTGTTTGTATTCTATTGATCGCTGTTGATAAGAGAAAATTTTGTATAATTTAAAGGGAATTCACAGTATTTTAGGATTTGCTGAACTGCATTTAAAAAGTGACTCATCGAATAAACAGGATTTTGCACAGAGCACAAAAGGGGATCTAACTAGGGATCTAACTATGACGTCTCATATTTCTTAAATCTTTGGACAGAGAACCTTTTAAAATTTTAGTCTTTACAATTCACCCTTCCTTCTGGCTACAACAAAATGTCCATCTACAATGCAGTCCTTTTGAGGGTCTGGAACTATCCTATGCTCATAGTACAACACAAAAATGAGTTCATCTTTAATGGTCACTGCAGTTATAAAAAAGAATTGTCTTTCTTCCTGTGTGAAATATAACACTTTTCCAGTTGTGCCATGATATTTTGGGGGCTGCAAGGGGTGCCCAACAGGAGGAACAGCTGAAGTCTGAAGGGGTCACCTGCCCAAGTTGCCTCTGGACAGCATGTCCTCCTAGCCCTTCAGATCCCGGGGCACAGCAAGTATCTTCCAGCCTTTGGTACGGAACCCAAGCACTCAGTTTATTTGTGATTTCTTCAGATCTTCTTGTTCAGATTATCTGGGCTAACATGTAGTTTATAGTCATTCAAACCCCATGAATATTAGTTAATTGTCTTGTTGCTGTGACAAACACCTGACAAAAGCAACAATTTTGATTCACAGTCTGAGGGGGACAGTCCATCCTAGTGAGAAGGCACGGCAGCAGGAGTGCAAGACACAGTCAGGAAGTAGAGTGATGAATGCTATGTTCAGCTTTCTTCTTTTTATTCAGTACAGGACCCTGGCCCAAAGAATTGTGCCCTCACATAAGGGGTGGGTCTTCCTACCACAATTAACCTAATCTTGACACTCCCTTACAGACAGGCCCAGAGGTATGTCTCCTGGGTGATTCTATATCCCCTCAACGTCATAATAAATACTACCATGCCATCCAAATCTGGTTGGTAAGTGTTAGAAAATAAAATCTGAGTCCAAGACCCCACCAATCCTACATAAGAAGATGTGGACAAAGTGAAAGTAATTTGGCATCTTTTAATTTTGAAAAAAATGTTACATTACATTGTCATTCAAATTGAAGAATCACACTTGACCCCAGAGGGCTTGGGTTTTATCCCAGTGTAAGAGTAATGTGTCTTTCCCTTGCTGCCTGGGTTCCCATAGTCTTTCCTGTTTGGCTAGTTTAAAAGGATTGGTGCAAAGGAAGAGGAAAAAGTGTTGACTACTAGCAGGGAAGGATTTCACTATAGGTCATCAAGTCCCTGGGCATTCATCAGAGCCTTTTAGTAAGCAAAAGTCTTACAGGATGTAGGTGTGGATGGAGGATTAAAAGATTAGAATTCCAGGCCTAAAGAGGAGTCTCAGTGGTTAAGAGCATTGGCTCTTCTTGTAGAGGACCTGGGTTTAAATCCCAGCATCCACATGGCAGCTGACAACTGTCTGTAACTCTGGATCCAGAGGATCCAGTGCCCTCTTCTGACCTCCTTGGACATTGTATGCCATAGGTACAGTTACATACATGCAGGCAATGCACTCATATACTTAAAACAATTTTTTAAGATTAGAATTCCTTGTCATAAATTAAAAATTTTACAGGGTTTGAAAGAAAATATTAATATTTAATATTTCTTACAAGAGAGACATGCATTTTTATGTCCCAAAGGTGCTTTTTTGACACTATAAATTTCTCTTTCAATTTTTCTTTCCCCAACAATCATATCTAATTTTAATTGTACTTTCTGTAGTAACTTAATTATCTTTTTCTGCAAAATAGTAATTATAAAACAATTATTTTTTTTTCTAATAGTACCCTTCAAAATCAGACCTTAAATACAACTGTTCTTTTAATTTTCATTGAATCCTTAGTATCAATAATGCATAGTGAGACCCTCATTATGCAGTCCTGGATGTCTTTACACTCACTACGAAAACCACAGTGGCCTCCAACTTCCAAAGATTCCCCTGCCTCTGCCTCCTGAGCCTTGGAATTTAAGCCTAGCCTTCTATCTATATTTTAATTTTTTAAAAATTTGTGTGTGGGGGGGTTATAGACATGTATAAACTTATTTAGGGGTATGCTTTTTCATGTGTGCATACCTGGACACCAAAAGGCTACATCAGCAGTCTTCCTCTTTTTCTGTCACTTTATCTTTGGAGACAGGATCTGTCTGTGAACCTCAATCAGACTAGCTGACCAGTGAAGCCCAGAGATCTCCCTGTCTCAACTTCGCAGCACTGATAAGTCATACGTGGTTTTTAAGTGGGTGCTGGAGATCTGGGCTCAGATGCTCATCCTTCTACAAGTCCTTTACCCTCTTGAGCCACTTCCCCAACCTTATCTGGGTTTTCTTAGCCTCTCCCTGCAAAGAATCTATCAGGTGATGATCAGCTTTCTCGGTTAGAATAGACAGAAACATTCCTTGTTTGTGATCCTGCAGAACTGAGACCACTGAGAAATGCTGTACAGTTTGGTGAGGAATGGAGTACATATAAGATAATGAAATCCCACATGTTATTGAGCTTGTGATATGCCCTGCTCCTGACCCCTTGCAAGTAGGCTGCTTTGTAGTCTGGACCTTCCCTGAATGGGCTGAGCATAATTGATCCTGGATATGTAAGACACAGCACAACCCTTCCTGTGGTGAATTATTCCTGGCTTCTTCTCCAAGTTTCTTCACTTAGCCAATCAATTAATCTCTGATGTAGCTCAGGGCAGCCACTGAAAACAATGCAGATGGTATTTCCTGAGCAACAGCAGAGATGGAGGTCCTTTTGTACATGTGAGCAAATAGGCCACATGGGGCCCGGAAGCCTTCACAGTGAAGGTCAGCTGTGAGGAGTAGATTAGTGATTATACTGCGAAACTGAGGACTGTGCTGATGTCATTTACCTCTATAGCACCATCCCCTGTCACCATGCCTGGAATGAAAGGGATGCTCAGTAAACTCTATAGAATGATTCAAGAAAATGCAGTTATAGACTGCAGAGATGCTTTCCCTGCATGTAGGCAGACCTGAATTCAACCCTAAGAACTCATGCAAAATCAAAAATTCAAATCAAAAAGCAAGCATAGTAGTATATACTTGGAATCACAGCACTGGAGAGACAGAGACAGGTAGATCCCTGGGGCTACTTGAAGAGCTCCAGGCTAGTGAGAGAACGTCTTCAAAATCAAGGTAGACAATTCCTGAGAGATGATATCCTAAGTTGTCATATGGCCCCCATGTATGCATGCACACATGTATACATGAACATAGACAAACATACATACACAGAGAGAAAGAAATGAAAGAAAATGCAGTTGTTTAAGCTGTAGCAAGTGTTTGGTCAGCATCATTCCAGCTCCTTTCTTTCTGTGAATTATTAAATCTTATTAATTGAATTAAAAGAGGCCTAGAAGGCTGGCAAAATGGCTCAGTAGGTGAAGGCACTTGCCTGACAAATCTAACAACTTGAATTAGATCCTTAGAACCCATATAGTGGAAACAGAGAACTACCTGGTAGTTATCACCTGACCTCCACATACATACCATAACATGCCTGGGCCCACATACATGCACGATGATAGATAGATAGATAGATAGATAGATAGATAGATAGATAGATAGATAGATAGACTTGTAATCCACAAGGCCTGGAAACATAAACACCCATGGGGCAGAAATCCAAAACAATGAAATGATCAGTGGCAGAGAAGAAAGAAGGAGACTTGTGGTGCGCAGATGTGTGCTCACACTCTCGTGCAAACTTCTGATGTTCCTTCACTTCTTCATGTTACTCTTCCAGACCTGGAAATCCAGGTAATCATGTTCACTTCCTGGGACTCCTGTGAGGATTAAATGATATCATGTCTGCAGCATGATGGCCAGAGGCAGGAAGCAGAAGAATATGATTAGAAAACCACCAGGTGTTCAGTCTAGCCAGGAGGACAGGGTGCCGTAGGAGAGATGCAAAGATGAACCAGAGAGAGAAGGAACAGATCCTTAAGTGCCTTGGGTGCCAAACTGATGGGTTTGAATTTCGTCTTGAAAACTTTGGGTATCATTAAAGTATTTGAAACAGGGAAGAAGAATTGCAACTGCTCATGTGAATTTTATGGCTGTCCCTGAGCACTGGATGAGAAAAGGCTGGCTTTCAGTCTTTCCAAGTTCTTCTCCAGGTCACCCTTCCTCCTTCCTCTCTGATCTCCCAAATTTTCCCCACAGAATAGGCCAAGCATTCTGGGCTTTTGCATGTGTGAGTCCTTCCTAGAGCACATTCTTCCCTCTTAGAATATATTGAGAATTGCCTTAGTTGCAAATGGCAGAAAACCCAACTCAGACTGGTTGAAGTTGCCAGGGAGATGAATTTGCAGTGTTCTGTTCATGGACCCCAGACAGGGTCATAAGAAGCAGGGCTTTTTTTAGTAGTTTCTCCACTCTGCTTTCAGTCACAGTCACATTACTCTATATCCAAATAATGTCACATTTGAGACCCACAATCTGAGCTGTCAGTCATCAGTGGGAAGCAAATTTCTCCTAGTCAGGGTCTTGGGGTTATCTCTGGTTGTGACACAGGCTTGCCTCTTACACAGTCAGCATTGAAGACCTATGTTATATTCATAACTGAGAGGACTGGGAATGTCAATGCCATCCTTGGAATCAAGAAAAAGGGTAGGAGGAGTCCCTAGAAAGTCAAGGTACTCTGTCCAGAAATTGAGGAATGGCTATTAGCCTGGAATACCAATCTGGTACACCTGCCTAATACCTGCCCTCAACTTTCAGAAGCAAAGTGATTTATACTTCCTCTAAGAAACCTGATTGAAACAGAGAAGATGAAGACTGGAGAGGTGACTTCAGAAAAGTGCTTGCCATGCATACATGAGGACCTGAACCCTCATAAAAAGCCAGGAGTAGTAGTAAATACCTGTAATCAGCACTGGAAGGATGGGCAAAGACAGACTAATCTGCTGGACTCACTGGCCAGCTTACTCTATTCTGCAAGCTCCAAGTTCAGTGAGAGACCCTTTCTGAAAATGTAAAGCAGAAAGTGATTGAGGAAGACACCTGATGCCTGTGGACCTCTGGCCTGCACACTTATACACATTCTTCATGGATACACAGATACAAACAGGTTCACATACACATGCATATACCATACACAAAATACATTTAAAAAGACAAATAAGTGGTAAAATTTTGTTATGAACCATTTGGCTTTTGGAACTGGCATACACAGCATAACACATAAACCTTCCTCCCATAAAATAGCACCAAGGACTTAATTAAAAAGGAAAACAGCATTAAAGCTCCCCATATGGCAGTGCAAAAGGGTGGCTGTGAACAATGCAGTGGGCCATTCAGTTGGGCACATGCAGATATGCAGGCAGCTGCCAAGACACTGATTTTAGCTTGGATAGACGGCCAAGCAGCTAAGAGCACTTACTGCTGTTGCAGAAGACCAGAGTTTAAGTCCGCCCACATCATCACCAACATCAGCCAGCTCACAATCTTTTAGAACTCTATCACCAGGGGATCTGACGACCTCTTCTGGCCTCTGAAGGCATCTGCATGCCTGTGGTTTACTTACACATGTATGCATAAATGAAAAATAAAATAAATCTCATAACAGAAAAAAATGAATCGGCTCCATGTGTGTGTGTAGCAGTCAGCAGCCACTCGAGCTTATTTTCTACCCGTGAGGAGGTTGCAGGAGACAGAAAGTCTTGGCCTCTCTTCGGAGCTCTGTAGTGCATCTGACCCGTGAGAAAGAGTTGTGAAAACTAAATGAGATTTCATCATTTTCCAGTGGGAGACAAATGTCTACACTTCACAGAGGCTCTACCCTTCCCGGCTTTGACCACAGCGCGAGCTCTGTAAGGTGTGGTCTCTTTCCCGGCTTTGACCATGGCAGGAGCTCTGTAAGGTGTGGTCTGGACGCTTCCCTCTCCTTCCCTCCTTTTCCCTTTCCCGACTTGCCATCTTCTCCATTCTCTTCTCTTTACCCTGTCTCTCCCCTTTTTCTTTTTGTTTTTATATATATGTCTGTTTTTGTGTATGGGTGTGCAGGTGCCTGTGCACATGTGTGTGCATGTATGTGAAGCCCAGAGGTCAATGCTGAGTGTCATTCCTCAGGCACTATCCACCTTTTAGAGACAAGGTCTCTCACCGAACATCATGCTCACCAAGTCAGCTACTCTGACCGGCCAGCGAGTCCAAGGGATCCTTCTTTGCCTCCTCAGCACTGGGATTACAAGCATGTCCCGCCACACCTAGCTTTTTATGTGTGTTCTGGGGATTAAACTCAGGTCCTCGTGCTTATGTAGCAAACTTTTTACCCACAAAACCATCTCTCCTGTTCTTGTCTCCCTTTCTGCCCATCAACTCTGAAATGATTTCTTTAGAGCCAATGTACCTGTTGCAGAAGCTAGACCATCATCTCCCTGTTGTGTTGTATCAAATGTTCTGATTTTAATCCTGTAATCTGTGTTGACATTAATTTCACTGTTTTGATAGCTTTTAGACAGTTTGTATGATACATGTTTGCTAAGTGATGCTCTTGGTACCAATTCCCACATGCTTTTCTCTCCAGGTACCCACACTGCATCAGGCTCTGTGTGCTACAGTGTGGAGCTTGTACCAAAGCTGGTTGGACAAGTTTATCACTTCCAGGAGACTGGTACCTAAGTGTCCTTTGTGCCCTGTACGCTGAATGTGGGGCTCTCCGTGGATAGTGACTGTTGAATCCTCAGCTGAAAGAAGTACAGTTCTGGAATTTTTTACCAAATGCACATTCTTCTGTCTTGTCATCAGATCTAGAAGGGCACACCAACATTTCAGCCATGCATGTCAACTGACTTCTTGTCTGGTCATTTCAAATCAGTTTTGACATACGAAATGTCACAGTAGAAAAGGTGACTAAACAATTGCCGTTTCTCCTGCTGGTTTGGGGTCTAGATCTGTAAGATTAAACATGAATGTTTTATTCACTAAAGAGGACACAGAGGCTGGAGAGATGGTTCAGCCCATAAAGTGCTTGCTTTGCCAAATTGGGAACCTGAGTTCCATCCCCAGCACCCATGCAAAAAAGCCAAGTATGGAGCATGCATTTGTATAATTCAGAGCTGGGGAGGTGGAGATGAGCGCACACACACACACACACACACACACACACACACACACAGACCATTCATGATTCAGCATACTTCCTAATCTGTAGATGAACCTGTAAATATCCTTGTTTAGTACGTTATGAGACATTTGAAGCCAGCAACTTTTAAGACTGTTGTTCACGTTTCCAAACTGGTATTTGGTGGGCATGAGTCCTTTTCCTTCAGAAGACATTTAGGCACCACATTGCAAGTTAAGGGTGCAATATTCAAGAAGCAATTTCTTTTCATGGCTGTTCCCCTGCTCTGAATCTTCAGAAAGCATTGTTATTTACACTGTCCTGACCTTTGAATCTACTTCTATTTCATTGTCTTTTTTCCCCTGCTTTGGAAATTTGTAGAAATACAAAGCTTTAGAAATGAACCAAAAATGAATTCACATTGTTCTTTTACAATAATAGCACCATCATTGTCATTATTGACATTATAAAGTCATCAGCACTGTTATTATTAGTGTTCCATTTTAATTGGAGGAGAAATGGCCCAATAAATGTGTTCTATTAATATTTAACTACTGGCAATGAAAAAAGCCAATATTATAGAATAAAATATATACTATGTCATGACAGACTTAAAACCTTTTTTTTCAAAAAAAATTCTATTCTGGCAAAAGAGAAACCAATGAAATATCCCAGAAACAGGTCATTCTGAAATACCTAAGGGGAGATCTTTTATGAGAGTACTTAAATATCTGATATCTTCTGTGGAAGGAAATAAAATGAAATTGGTTTGAGTACTGCCTTTCAGAAATCAACCAGTCTCTTCTTGTGGCTGAAACACCAGGAGAAAATGGTATCACTTCCCTCTAAGCTTGTTGAAATGTTGGTGCACAGTATATTAAAAGATCCTGATTTATAGTGATGAGTTATTAAGGAGAAATTGAAAGTTTCTCATCCAAGGGGTTTTTACATGCAAAATTTAAGGAGCCCATTATAGTCCATTAGTTTAAAAGGTAAACTTATTAATTCCTTCATGATAAAATAGCTATTTCTGATTTTATGGTAAAATTAAATTGGTATGGATGGCATTTTAAGAGTTGGTATAATACAGTTCTTGGCTCTCCTTGCAGCCTGTGGTAGCCAGTGTTTAATGTGATGGCTTAAATGATTTAATGTGGTCTTCCTGTAGAGGAGGAGGCAGATCCCCAGAGAACCACATTTGTGAAATAGTGTAAATGGAATTAGGAGTTAAGTGACAAAGTGATTAGAGGGATGTCTGATACATTTTTACCCAAGAGTCTAAGCTGAGCCAAGGGATCAAGGGGGCATTACTGGACACAAGTCCATAGACCTATCTGAGGACCCTCTGAGGGACCAGCCCATGCAGAGTGAGGCAGGAGACCTTCTGATGGCACCTCTCCTGTATGTCCTATCTTAAAATTGTATTTGTTATTAGTGTGTATGTATTGTGTGTGTGTGTATATATACTTTGGCCTGAGCATACCAGTGTGCATGTAGAGGTCAAAGGACAAATTTTCAGACTAGGTTCTCTCCTTCCACTGGGAGTTCCAGGAGTTGAATTCAGGTCAGCAGTCTTATATGGCAAATACTTTTACCAGCTGAACCATCTCTCTGTCCCTAGAGCTACCATTGTTCTATTGAAATACTCTTTATGGATGGTAAAATACACAGGTTTTGTATATAGGTGTAAATGTGTATGCAGGTGCATGTATGTGTGCAGCATATGTATCATATGTATGCCAATATGTTGGTCAGAGGACAACCTGGGCTCTTGTTCACAGGTGTAGTTCACCTTGTTTATCGATGCACAGTCTCTCACTGGCCTGCAAGTCTCTGAGGAGGCTAAATTGGTTGACCTGTAAGCCCCAGAAACCTTCTCATCTCTACCTCCCAGTACTGGGATTGCGAGTGAGGAGCACCATGCCTGGATATTTGAAAAAGTGGGGTTTGAGGAACAAACACAGAATCTTATGCCTACAAAGCCAGAACTTTACTGACTGAGACATCTTCCTGATCAAAATACAGAGTCAATTTTTAATACATTGAATAACTTCAGTGGTCATACAATATGGGGCTCTCTTGCTATAGTTGGGAGGCAGAATTGCACTGAGTTTGCTGCCCTGGTAATTTAACCCCTAGCATTGGTGTTTCTAAAAGTCTGTAGTGGAGATGGTGTGTGTGTGTGTGTGTGTGTGTGTGTGTGTGTGTGTGTCTGTGTGTCTGTGTGTCTGTGTGTCTGTGTGTGTGTGTGTCTATCTGTGTGTGTCTGTGTGTATGTCTGTGTGTCTGTGTCTGTGTGTTTGGTGGGTAGAGGTTGTTTTAAGATTGCAGTTGACAGTATTACCTTCGGTTTAGGAAAACCTAGTAGTAAAGAAAAGGGACAAAGAAGGGCATGATCATACTTGCTTATTAGTAGAATCAACTTCAAAACTCAGCTCTCCTGGGAGTCTGGGAAAGGCATTTTGTAGCTCCTCCAGAAACCAATTGGGAGCAGGAAAATCACCTTCAATTTTCAGTGAGCCTTTTGTGACATAAAACATTGGGACTCTGTGTGAAAAGATGATGATACTTTTGTGGCTGCCTTTTCGTTTTTCAAAAAGGAAAAATAGACTTCTGAAATTTACCTTATGTAAAATATGATGGGTGGTGTTATGGGTGGGGACGTGTGTGTGTGTGTGAGTGTGAGTGCGTGTGTGCGTGTGTGTGTGCTTTATGTTGCTCATATCCCTCCACCTCCATTTTCTCCCATTATTCCCCTTTGTTTCTCTGCACAGCTTCACTTTTACTTTCATGTGATATATGTAGATATGATTCTGTGTGTCTCTATAAAATCTAGAAACCACACACGTGAGAGAAAACACACCACAGTTATCTTTCTGAGATAGGCATAAGTCACTTAATAGAATGATCTTGTGGTGCATCTCTTTTCCTTCAACTGACATCACTTGTTCTTTTTTATGGTTGAAAAATCCCTTTATAAATGTATGCCACACTTGCAGTATCCATTCCTGTGTTCTTGGACACCTGGGTTTGTTCCACAACTTAGCTGGTATGAATGGTCCTTCAATAAACGTTGATGTGCAAGAATCTCTGCAATGTATCATGAAGTTATATTTTAAAGGTTGTATTTTGTGAGAATATTTGTAATTGTGAGACAAAAAGAAAGCAGAATTGTTTTAGGAATGGTAAACTACCTAAAAAGAGATCCATTGAAATCCTTCAAATTTTCTCTCCTTCTGGCTCATAGCTCACACATCATTATTTTTTCAAAAATGTTTTTATCATAAAGGACTATGTAATGTGTTATATTAACATAAAATTATTACATTTTGAGGCATGTGGGCAGGTTTGTATTAATTTTTTTTGAAAATTTCTACGCTTGTTTTCTGCCAGCATATGAGAATTGGGCTTTTTAAATTTTATTAACAGTTTCTTTTCACAAGTCTGTTTCAGCTTCCCAAGTCTCACAGAGCATAATGGACAGCCAGCATTCATACAGATGTGCTGTTTGAAAGGAAGTGGGCTCATTGCTGTTATTCAGCGTTAGATTTTCCTGTGTAGGAATTGATGTGAGCCAAGAAAAAAGGCAATTAAGACTCTTATGCCTATTTTTCAAGGTGTATTAAATGGATGCGTGCTTTAACTATATGTTTACTTTAAGAATCTAGGAGGAACCACTTGGGAAATCTTATCAAGCTGAACCTATTGAACTAAACGAAAGAGCTCACTTCGTTTTCATAAATAAATCTGAATTCCATTATTTTTCAAATTTGCTTGTGGAGGTGGAGGAGAAGTATGTTAATAGAGGACTGAGAGAATGGGAAATTATGGCGAGTATTTTTCTCTCTTCAGCCAATACCAGCCCCAATTTTTGTGGGCACTTTCCAAACACAAATATATTAAAAACTGAAAGCTTGTTGATTCAATCATTCACTCAACAAATGTTTGATGTTTAAGACAGTGTCTGAGGCCTTTCATTTGGAATCAAAGCCATAGGACCCAGAGAAAAGATCCATGAGCTTGTACCCTCTGAAAATACCACTTGTAGATACAAGAGAAAATCCTGATTTATGAGAAGTCATGAGCATCTAAATGGAAGTTCACAGATATGGAGAATTAACTATATATTGGACTTTCTACCTTTTATCCTGTGTGTGTGTTGGGGGGTCTGGTGCTCATGTGTTTAGGGGTACATGCACACATGTGGACATGCATGCAGAGGTCAGAGTACTATGTCAGTGTCATTTCTCAGGTGCTGTACATCTCGCTGTTTTGAGACAATGTCTCTCACTGGCCTGTAGCTCACCAGGTAACCTAGACTGACTGGCCAGTGAACCTTACAAAGATATAGCTTAGGCTTGCCTCAAAGTCATGATCCTCTGCATCAGTCTCTTTAGCCCTTGCTTGCCTACAGATGTGCATCACCACAACTATGGACTATCTTATGCCTTTGTAACTGATCAGGTCCTTCCTAGTGTCCAGTGCCAAATGCACAGTAGCTCACTCTTTCCTTGCTCCATATGCTTTCAGAGAAGAGAACATTTTTTTATGTATGAATAAGGTTTTATCCATTGCTCTAACTGTGGTGAGCATCCTGGTAGCTGGAACCCCTGAACCTCTGATCTCTTCTTTTCAAGTCAGATGAGGATAGTTGCCATCCAAGTCACTATGTTACCATTCTTCTCTGATGTTCAAGATTCTGAAACTGGACAGAACCAATCTTCAGGCTCTAGTTTGCCAGCAGTTAGCTTGCTTTCAAAGCTGATTTTTATACCCATGGGACATTAGCAAATGCCAAGTTTTTAAATAACTGATTATTTTAATATGCTGTCTGTGAATAACTGACTTTGGTTTGTTATTCTGAGTTGGAACTGAGCTGTGCCCCATCAATGGTAGCAGAATAACTGAAAGAACAATCTGTCTTTCACCAGTCTTTGTGCTATGTACTGACTAGATACCTACACAGCAATCAGTCCAGACAGAGATGCTACAGAGGGATCACACAAACCTCTCTTACCAGTAGAATAAAAACTCTTAATAGATATAATAATATAAGCACAGAACTACCTACATTAAGTCACACAGTGTCTAAGAAAGAGATGCTGCAGTAACTTGCACCTGGGTCCAAGCTATTTATTTATTGTTATTTATTAGGCATACACTCTTATCTTTATGTAGCAATTAGGGACTATGAGACGGTTGATGACTGCTAAGGGAAGGAGACTTATTTTTCTTTAGAAGTGTTTTCCCTGGAAAGTTGGCCATGCTGCAGTGGATGGCCGCATATCCATGTTTATGTGGACAGCATTAATTGAACTCAGTAGGTAATATAAAAGAAGATATGAACTTGGGAGGGGAACGTGGGGGCGGAATATGAGAGGAGTGAGAGGGAAATGTGGAGGTGAATATGATCAAAATACATTGTAGGCTTATATGAAATTCTCAGACATACATTTAATATGATATATGTATAGATATTAACAAGGTATTACTAATGCAGTTTTGTTAAGAATGGATAAGAGGAGCAAAAGGATATAAAGTGCTTCCTGTGCAAGCATAAGGACCTGAATTCTGATGCCTGGAATCCACATAAAAATCCAGACATAGAAGCACATGCCTGGAATCCTAGCGTTTGGGAGGATCTATGGAGCTTGCTCTCCAGCTAATCTGACTGAATCAATGAACTCCAGGTTTAATGAGACCCTACCTTGAAAACTAGGGTGGAGCATAGCTGAGGAAGACATCCAAAATTGACCTCTAATCTCCACATACACATACATATACATATACCTGGGCAAACACACCTACACACACATGTGCACACACATAAACACATACACACAGTCTGACTTTCAATTTCAAGCCAATAACTCGATCAAACTCCTGAAAAATAATAACAAAAAGTATGCTTCTATGATTGTTGTGGTTATGGGCATTTGACCTGATTTATAGCACTATAGATGGAATCCCTCCTATAGAACAGGCCTCATATCCAATCAGAAAGTGGCTGGTTACCTCCATAACAGCCGTGCCACTTTCTCACAAGTGAGAACCTCTTGCAAGGCAGGTCAGTATTATAGCACAAAGGGCCCAGTGCTGGGTACAATCATTGATGCCTTTTCTCTCCCAAAAGCTAGCATGGTACCTTCTGGCACTATGAAGCTAGCCAGCAGAGAGAGTTTCCTTGTTAGTTGGGGGCTGATTTTCTTTATATACTGCGTCTAAAGTGAGTGGTATCTTCAGGAATACTCTTACCATTTAGTTATACTGGGCAAACAAGAGCAAAGGCAATTTACAAGTGGTGTTATACACAAATTAAGACTGGAAAAGGAATGAAAGGGAAACCGTCAGGTGTGTGTAAATAAAAAATAGTTGCAAAATGAGGAATAATGGTTCAAAACTAATTGAGATAAAGGCAGTGTATGATTTTAATGAAACTCATAAAATATTATTTAAAGGAAGAAAGTTATGAAACTTATTAAGGGAAAGAAAACAGAATTTAATAAAGAGGCATACCATGTTCCTACAAGGGAAGGCTAAATATTGCAAAGTTGTTGCCTTTTTCCCCAACTAATTTAAAGGTTAAATTAAAGTTTTACAAGCAAAAAAATTCATTGGATTAAAGAAGTGCTGTGGGAATGACTTAAAATGATTTTATAGATCATATAGAAAAAAAGCAAGCATATCAAGAAATGTTTGAATAAAAAAGGAGAGGACCCAATGCCAAATTCATAACATATATGAAACTGGAATGAACTTATGATAGTTAAAATAATGTGGCTGTCATGCTAGATAAGACAGATCAATAATACAGAGTGCATAAGACCAAAATAAGCCCCCTTTAAGATACATTTTTAATTTTAAAATATGTGGCTGTGGGGAGATGTTCAAGTGACTGGGTGCCGGCAGAGCCCAGAGGCATTGGGTCCCCTGTAGCCAGAGTTCCAGGGAGTTGTGAGCCACCTGATGTGGGTGCTGAGAACTGAACTTGCATCCTCTACAAGAGCAATACACACGCTGAGCCTTCTCTCCAGCCCATGTAATAAATTTTATATTTAGTTGTACACAAGAGAACCTGAGTTAAATCTCCCAAATCCACATTTAAAATGCCCAGTGGAGTGGGGGATGTTTATAATCCCAGAGCTGGGAAGCAGAGAGTAACAGATCTCTGGGACTTACTGGCCAACCAGTCTACTGAAGGCCAGTGAGAGACATTGTCTCAAGAAATAAGTTGGGTGCTGGACTTGGTGGCACATGACTTTAATCCCAGCACTCAAGAGGCAGAGGCAGGTGGATCTTTATGAATCTGAGAGTCTAGCTTGATCTACATGGGGAGTACTAGGCTGGCCAGGGCTACACAGTAAGACCCTACCTAAAAAAAATAAATGAGCTACACAGTATCCAAAGTTCTCCTCTTAATGCCACATGCAGAGAGAGAAAGAGAGAGAGACAGACAGACAGACACACACACACACACACAGAGCCAAGGGGAGACATGGTGTAGCTACAAGGACACACAACTCATGCTGGAAATGCTCTAAAACAGTGATATCACTATTTAGAAAGGAAATAAGATATTATCCTTACCTGACAGCATAACATGATATAAATCCCATGTGGATTGCAAAGTAAATGAACAGAACAAGAATTGCAATATTACAGGGCTGGAGAGATGGCTCAGTGGTTAAGAGCACTGGTTGCTCTTGCAGAGGACCCAGGTTCAATCCCCAGAACCCACATAGCACCCTCTTCTGACTTCCTAGGGCATTGCACTATACAGGTGCAGGCAACACACCCATACACATAAAAATTGTAAGTTTTTTTTTAAAAGAATTGCAACATTACTAAATACAAAGAAAGCAAAAGCCAGTATTTAATTGCATTCTGTCAGGAAAAGGGTTTTCTGATTGTAAAATTAAGGAAGGATATACAAAGCATAGGAGTAGTGATTTGACTTGATAAACATTTTAAAGTTATGAACATAAAAATATCACAAATTATGATTAAGGAAAAACCAATCATAGCTAAAACAAAATTTCCTGTCCTTAATATAAGAATATGACATAAATTCATCACAAAAACTTTGTGACAGCAAAGGCATTTGGACATCGAATGTGAAGAGATAATTTACAGAATATAAAGTATCATAAGTTGATAAACACAGGGGCAAAAGTTTAGCATCACATCAAAGAGACATAAGATGAGATGGAAAAAGAGGATAATTCCTGTCCAAAGTCTTGTATGCTACTGTTAAGTGAAAATCAGGTGACCTTCTCAAAAGCAGAATGAAGGTTTTGCGGACCTTCTCAGGTTCCAGGCACTAATTCTTAGTTCAGGGCTCTTTCTCAAAATTACCGCATGACTTAAAACAAGAGAAAGCAGAAGCAGAGCCTATCATCCCAGTGATGGGAGACAGAGATAGGAGGATCACTGTTGCCTGCCAATCAGTCAATTTAGACAGATCAGTGAGCATCAGCCTTAGTGAGAGAGCCTGTCTCAAAAAATAGGTTGGGTAATAATCAAGAAAGACACTTGGCATCAACCTCTGACTTCCACATGCACAAATATGTGTGTCCACAGAGAAACACATGCACTCCCCCAAATAAAGTAAGTGTTATGTTTAAATAAAGTCTTTACATCATTATATTTTAGTAATCAGAGTGAAATGAGTTAAATAATATACAGACTATCCCAGGGTTTGTCTTGTCTATTCTTGTCACCAATGAGTGGAATCATGTATTCTATAAGTGAAAAACCACAGCCAGTTAATGAACTGTGACATATAATACATGTTCCTCCTGGGACATTGTAAATCCACTAATGGTCATCTCCAGGTGGTGTGATTTTGAGCAGTTTTTCCTTTCTTAATACTTTTGTGTATTTTGTATGTCTCCACAAACACTTTATAATTTTAAATCGAGAATACTTACACAACTTCTTCCTTCTTCCCAAGTCTGCTTCTCTGTCTACCTCCTTATTCTCTAAACCTCCAAAGGCAAGATGTGTTGTGCTGTTATGGATACAGATGCTGTTCACATGTGTTTATCTCCCTCAAGAGATAAGAACATCAAATGTTTTTACCCTCAAGAAGACAGTATGAGGAGAAACTGAGATAAATGAAAACATGACTTGGAAGAATAAAAGCAATAAAAATATAATGAGCTGGGGCTTGTCAACTCAGATTTCTCATGTCAAACTCAAGGTTTCCTAATTTGCAGTGATTGTCAGAAATAGGTTCTTTTTTGATTAAATGGCATATTTTCAAAAATCTAATAGAACTAATATATGCTGCATATGTATATATGCTAACAAAAACATGTACATGTAAACATACACTGTTTTAGAGGCTATACATACAGGCACACACATGATAAAAATCTTCGATTTAATTAGTGATCCTGTCCCCCAAAAATGTGGAGAGAAACATATTTATCAACCTCTAAAACAGTGCTCTTCAATAGAACATTGCATAGTGTTGGAAATGTTCTCTCTATGTGCTGTCCAGTATGCTAATTAGGCCAAACATAGATGCTGAGCATTTAAAACATGGCTGGTGTGAAGGAGGAAGTGCATCTTCAGATCTAATGCCTTCATTGTCTAGACAACCACCCATGCCTAGTGCCTGCAGCTCATCTCAGCTGCAGCGTCACCTGGAACGAAGCACCCATTGTCTTCAGTGTTCTCCATCTCTTATCCTATTTGACAATCATGACAAGCTAAGATCTTGGTTTTCTTTTTAACCTCATTTTATATGTCAACTGAGCAATAGAGGACAAGTGAGCTGTTCAGGCCAAGCGCTCATTTCTCTTGGGACCACATTTCATATGCAGGCTGATCTCAGAACCACCTCTCCTATCTCTACCTGCCTCTAACTTCCAGTCATAACACTAAGAAAACTTGGTAATGATGTCTATGGGTGATCAAGATCCACACTGCAGGCTTTATCTGCTTTGCAAAGCCCTCTGATTCTAATGTGAATTCTCTCTATGTGACAAGTTACCCCATCAGACCGCAGGAGAACAAATTCGTGTAAGAACTGAAGGGAGCTGGGGAGATGACTCTAGGTAGAGAATGTGTTGTACAAGTGTGCAGACTGGAACTCACATAAACACTGAGCAGGTGTGCTGGCCCACTGTCATTCCAACTCTTGGAATATGGAGACAGGGAATTCCTGGAGCAAACTGGTTAACCAGATGAGTCTTATCAGTGAGCTTTGTTTGAGAGACCCTGTGTCAGTGAATAAGGTAGAAAAGTGATAGGGAGATATTTCACACACCATCTTGGGCTTCCAGGTGCATGCCCATATGTGTGCACCCATACACGTGAAGGTGCACACACATACATACACACCACACATATACACACATGAAAATAAAATGTTTTTGTCTGTTATGTGTATTTTATATGTATGCGTGTATTATCTGCATGTATGTAGGTGCACCTGTGTCATGCGATGCCCACAGAGGTCAGAAGAGGGTGTCGGATCTCCTGGAACCGGAGTTGCAGATGGTTGTTAGCCTCCAAGTGGGTGTTGGGAACTGAACCCAGACAGTCTGAAAGAGTAGCACATGCTCTTAACCACTGAGCCATCTCTCCAGTCCCCCAAAAAAGAAAGAAAAAATTTAAAGAGATCTTAGGACAGACCTCAAGGTTACCACTTTGTCGTTAAGCCAAAGACCCACTCTGGAGTTGAGCCTTTCAAACTGCCCGCTCTTTCACAGAGTGGACCCCATGCTGAACACACGCAGGAAGGCAAATTTGCTGAGTATATTTGGAATACTCGGACAGCTTTGAATGTTCTCTACAGGGCGTGACAAATGAGAGCCTGTGTAAATCAATAAGCCTTTCCGTGAAGGGACTCACAGTTTTATGTGAATAGCAGGGAACCACGAGGGGAGCCAGTATTCCTGTTTCCTGTCAGTATTTTAAAGTTCACTGTCATAACTCTGTTCCTCTGACCTTTATCCATGATCCCTACCAGAGGTCTGCCTTGTTCACTGAGTTCTAACTGGACACTTCGCCTAGCCCTCCTCATCCCTCTTTCTCCCTTTCTTAAACATTTCCTCCTTTATTCTCTTGCATTATTTCCTTTTTGTTTACTTATGCTGTAGTTGCTCTTTGAGTCATACTTGGCTCCTCAAATTTAAAAATATTGCATTTTAGTGCGTACAAGTACAGGTTAAAAGTAGAGGTTTCTCTTTTACTGTGGCTTATCACATGATTTCCAATAAAAATTGTTTATTTATAGATAAATGTTTGGAATGAAAAACAACCCAGCATGTACAGAAATCCAGGAGTCTTTAAATTCTCTGAAATAATTTCCTCAAGGCTAGAAGAAGAGGGAAGCCTTTGGGGTTTCAGAAGCCAAACGCAGGTTGACAAGGAGTTGGCTGTCTCACCTGCACTCTGAAATGCTGGAAGATGACGTGATAGCACCGCAGCTACGGTGATAGCAGCTGAATGTGGAGCCAGTTCTCCCCAGATCATGACATAATTGCATTCAGTTGATGTTCAAAGCAACTCGTGGCTCATTTAAAGGAATTATCTATATAGCACTCTCTTGATTTTATTTTTTTGTGCATATGTGTGTATGCATGTGGGTGGGATGTGGCCATATATGTGTATGTAGAAGCCAGTAGTCAATCTTGAGTGTTGCTACTCAGCTGTTGTCAGCTGCTTTTTGAGACAGAGCCTCTCACTGGTGTGGAGTTTAGTGCACACAAGAAGGCCAGAATAGCTGGCCGGAGACCCACAGGGATCCACATGCCTCCACCATCTCAGCACTGGGATGACAAGCCCATGCCACCATATCTAGCTTTTGCATTGATACTGGGGATCTAAGCTCAGATCTTTGTGTTTGTGTTGACGAGACTTTATTGACTGACCTATCTTCCAGTCCCCAAAGTTTCACTTGCGTGTATGTGTGTGTATTTGTGTATTTTGGTGTATGTGTGTGCATGTGCACATGTATGTGGAAGTATTCTTGCTTGTGCATGCACATGCATATACAGGCCAGGTGTTGATGTTCAGTGTCTTTCTCTACCACTGTCCAGCATATTTTTTCAAACAGGGTTTCCTATTGAACCAGTAGCTAGCCATTTTGGCTAAGATGCCTGGCTAGTAAGGTCCCTGGATCTGCCTGTCTCTTCCGTTTCCCCTCAGCACTGGCAATAAAAGTGCATGCCACTTTGCCTGGATTTTATGTGAGTGTTTGGAATCTGAACTCAGGTTCACATGCTTATACGAGAAGGACTTTGCCCTCTGAGCATCTCCCCAGGCCCCCAAAGCTTCATTTTTAAAAGACAGTAGTTCTAGGACAGCTTTAAATTCTATGAGGAACTATGTTATTTTTTCAGGGATTAGATATATTTCGACAACAAGTATGTTCTGAAAAAATATGTTTCATATTATTTTTTGTTTATCTAATATATTTCCACCGATAGGTGAATCATTTAAGCAGGTTAACATTAGTAAGCCTTAGTTTGCTAATTAGCATAGAACTTGAACTCTGTAAATAGAATTCAACCTTAATATGAACAGTGCTTCCTGGGGTTACAGAGACAGTTTATAATGGGTGAGATGTTGACCGCCCTCTCATCAGAGTCATTGTCTGATTCATTACAATCGTGTGAACTTGTTCATGGCCTGGAGATAATGTTCTTTCCAGAGCAGTTGACTAAGTAATAATTGTGTTGCTCTGGTTCCTAAGTGGAACACAGTAGGTGTGAGACCTGAGTATGCCACTTACTGCATCAAAAGAAAGTGCTCTGTGAAGATTGACACTTCCAGTAACTGGACACTAACTCTGCCATGTTGTAGGATAAAATCAAAATCCTCTTCAGGGTGCTAGAAGGATGACCCAACAGTTAAGAACACATACTACTCTTATAAAGCACCTGATGGTTCGGCTCCCAGAACCAGGATGGTAGTTCACAGCCTCCTGTAACTCCGGTTCCAGGAGATCTGATGCTCTTTTCTGGCTTCCACGTGTTCCTTTATGGGTATGGTATGCATAAGCTCACACAAACATATATCCATACACATGAAATAAAAACATCTATTACACACTAAATCTGTCAGAATTAGCGATCCCAAAGATCATCATAGTATCCAGCATTTATTGCATTTATATTTGTGTGTGATCATGTGTATACTGGTACACATGTGTGTGCAGGTACAAGTGCACATGTATGAGCATGATTGTGGAGGCCAGAGGATGATCTCAGGTATTCTTTCTCAGTCACCATTTACCTCATGTTTTTGAGACCTGGTCTCTTTCTGACTTGGAAATTACCAAGTCTGAGTAACCAGCAAGGCTCACGCTCTCCAGTGTTAGAATTATAATACTGCACCACTATGCCCAGCTTTTCTTACCTGACTTTTCAAGGATCAAACTCAAGTCTTTTTATGTTATCACCTCAGCCACAGGATAGTTTCCAGCCTACTGATTTTGCAGCATGATGTTATTATCTAGGAAATTCTTACTCAAGAATCAAGCAATTGAGTTGCAAAAAAAAAAAAAATCTCTCGTGGTGTAAATTTACAATTTTTGGTTGGCCTCACTTGTAGCCATCTGGGGCTCAAGCAGCTATTAGGGTAGAAGTCGAAGTAGACATCGACTTTACTTACTTGTATAAGGACATGCACATCTCCTCCTGTCTTTGTGATTCTCTTCACTAACAACCAAAATTAAAATACAGGGGCCAGAGACATGGCATACTATGTAAATTGCTTACCATGCAAACTTGATTCCCAGAGCACTTCTAACAATGTTTAGAGATACTTTTGGTATCAGTATGAGGTAAGAGATATTGCTGGTATATTGTCGTGTGGGGTTGATCTTTCCTTGTGAGAAAAGAACAGAGGTCACTTCATTCCAAATAGGGCACAAATCACAGACCAAAGTAAAGATTCCATTCAGTTCCAATTTGGAGTTTATTGTGTGTATTTACAAAGCATGGGTGGCCTGTTACTTACAAGCACATAAATGACCCCCAAACAGATACATCACTGCAAGATTCCACCCCATCATGGTAACTGATTCATGGAGTCCCCCTTTAAGTTAACTTCCCACTTCCTATGTACTTGAACATCTCCCAAGATCACTTGCAGTAAAGGAAGGCAAGAGGGAGTTATGACTGGATTCCCAGGAAAGGGTCCTGTGATCCCCCTTCTCTAGAGAGTCAATAAATTCTTCCCCATTACCATAGACCTGGCATCTTCTGTAATGCCCTTTGTAATTAATTGTTATGGCTGGTAAATCAAGGGACTTCCTACTCCAAACTATCTGTAGGATGTTGTGTTACATAATGCTAAAAGAATTAGGTAGGGACCAGGGTTGCTAGCTCTAAATCTATAGTTCACAGCCTGGCTTTCTAAAATAATGACAGGACCAAAAATGTCAGGAGTGCCAAGGTCAAGAATCCCAGTGTAGATGCATGTACACTTCTGTTAAAGGTACCCAGTTACTGAACACAAACACTCTCATTATACAAAAGGGCTCTTCATGTTTAATTTGTTCTTACCAGATCAACAAGACATTGTTTTCCCAGCCATCTGTTGAGACACAGAAATAAACTTTACCATCTCTGCCTGACATTTCATTCATGATTGTCTTAATGAGGCTTCACTCTGGTTTGGGGACCCTCTTCTCTGCTCAACAGATTGCCTCAAAACTTTGTTTAAAGAAACAAACTCACCCATGGGCTCTAATGGAAGTTGGCTTGGCCCTCTCACTGACTCAAAGAAGAGAACAAGTATACACTATATATGCTCAGAGTTTTGGAGAAGGGATAACTATGGGACAGGTTAAGGTGATACCGCTTCACCCAGCAGCCAGCAGCTGCCAATATCTCTCATTGTTACCAGTTCAGAATCTTTGACTATTTACCATGGGGCTGTTGGTATATAGGATAGAAACCTAGAGTTTTGTGGTGAGGTAGAAGGAGCATGTGTGTGTGTAGGTCACATGTGTTTGAACATACACACGTGTGTGTATATGTGAAGCAAGAGAACGACCTCTACTGTCATTCTTAGAAGCCATCCATCTTTTTAAAACACTGTTTTATTTTTATACATTTGATCAAATCCACTCCCACTCCTTCCTTGCCACCTTCTTCATGTCCTCTCCACTCTTCCATCCTAACCTTTTATTTTAAACCTCACTGAGTGCACCACATGCTAAAATTGTGTACATGGCTGGAGGGCTAACAGCTGAGGCATGGGCAGCATACAGGGGACCTCGTCCTTGAGAAAACTCAGAGTCCTTCACCCAGCAGCCACCAACTGTCAGTAGTCTCTCAGCTAAGGATGGGATTTGGTGAAATCCTCCCTGATCCAGACTGGGGTTTTGGCTGCCTTGGTCTTGTATAAGTGTTGTGTATGCTGTCCTAGACACTGTGAGTTCATTTGTGCCACAGGGCTGCCACATTCCGAAAATACTGTTTTGTAGCAGTCCTCTACAACCTCTGCTCTTACAGTTTTTCCATTTCCTTTGTTGCAATGATACCTGAGCCTTGGGGCTAGGAGTTGTGATATACCTTTCCCACTCCACAGTCTCTTATTCTCTGCACATTGACCCGTTGTGAATCTTTGTATTAATCACCAACTAATCCAAAAAGAAGCTTCTCTAATGGGGGTTGAGAGCCGCACTGATCTATGGGTATAAAGACAGATAAATTTTTAGATGACAGCTCAATACTATGTTCATAAATCAGGATAATAGTAGTCATCTCTCTCCCAGGGTTTATGACCTCCCCAGCCACCAGTGATTAGCTGATCACTAATGATAAAGCTTCCAGGTCAGACCAGCTTTATATCTCCATATCCTGTGATTTAAATATGTGATATCTTCAACAGTGGGGTTTTATCATCAAATTCTAGAGAGTGGCCAAAATTGGTGACAATAGTCTATGGAAATCCACCGACCAATCACTTGAATAGAACTGGCATTGGACTTTTTGACAGCCTATGATGTACCTGACAGGCGCTGTTCCCCTGTTGTAGGGGAACTCCTTTTAAACCCTTCTATATATGTATTTGGTTATATTTTAGTAAGTTTCTAGAGTAGGTGTCTGCCATATGTATTTTCAAAGGTCTTTAATGTTATTTATCACTACCAATACCCTCGTTTTATTTCTCACTGAACCTAGATGTCAATTTGGCTAGCTAACTGCCCAGGAAACCCCAGGTATCTGGCTGTCTCCAAATTGTCAGTAATAAGATCATAAGCACATACCATACGTGTTTTTTTATGTTGGTGATGGTGATCAAACTCAGGTCCTCATGCTTACATAGCAAGCACTTTACCAACTGTGTCACCTCCCCATCCCCAAGATACCTGTATTTTATAGCTGGAAATTTTTGGATATGCAGTGGTCTAAAAAAGTTATGAGATGAATCAGGCTGTAGCTCAGTGGTAGAGCACTTGCTTAGTATGCACAAGGTCCTGGGTTCCATCTGAAGCACCAGTGATTTAATGATAAAGTTTTGGGGCGTTTTTTTTTTTTTGTATGTAGTGAAAAATTAAAGCCTGCCAATTATGCACCAGGTGAGGTGACTTGACCTTGTGGTGTCTTGCCTTTATTCTGGCTTATGTGGTTTATGCTGGAGTTGAGCCATAATTGGGCAAGTATCTGAAGTCTACCAGAGCTGACTTTGCTTTAGAAGTTTTACTTTTATATGTGCCAGGGGTCTCTTCATGGCACACTCAGCTTTGCAGTCTGTTGGCAGGTTCTCTCGCTCTCTTAAGAGTCCACAGTTTGTATCCCTTGGGGTGGCTGCTGTTCTGTCTGGTCATGTCTTCCAAGAACATTGAGAAGGCAGGAAGCTACAACCTTCAAGATGTCAGGGTGATCTCTCTGATGGAGCGGTTTAGCATTGATGTCAAGAAGACCACCAGAACTTCAGATTTTTTAGCTTGTACATTAGTTATCAACAGTAGCTCCATTTTCAGGATGATCCATCCTCTGACCTTGGGCTCAGAGCTACCAAATTCCTAGATGATTCTCAGTTGATGAGATCTGATTCAATCTACTTAAGCTTGATAAATAAGAAAGGTGAACATGCACAGATGTGCAATAAAAGAAATTAGGAAAGAATATCAGCATATTCAAGAAATTCAAAGTTATATAGCTTTTTTAGCAGTAGCTGGAAATAACATAAATAGAATTCATTTATGTCTCTAAATTGTCTAAAATTCCAATAAAAGAAGAAACTGAAGAAAAAAAACAAATATAAGGTAAACTCTAAAGCCAGGAGATGTTTTAAGTGCCTCAGACAATGACCACATTGAGTAAATATTAGAACTATAACCATATGTTCCTGAATGTCTTAGTGCCCATACAACAATTCCAGAAGATGTTTTCAAACAACTAAACTATCACTGAAAGGCCAGTTCTCTCATCATGAAACTGTTCTTGAAATTTCTATGAGACATCATTTTTGTAGATGATATCTCCTGAGTAAGCATCACTAGGTAAGTGCATGCTGTGCACTCTGATTCAATATCATCTTGGCAAAATTATGTGTAATTCAAAGCAAAACTCTTTAATATAATTGATGGCTGCCAGCATCCCAGCCTTCATCTTTGTTGTTGCACCTTCTCTGAGCTATGCTCTGAGGCATCTATTCCTTTTTGATCTAGCCCTCAATAAGGAATCTTTTTGCACTTCCCTTCAATCTTATCATCTCGGGGTTTTAACTACTAAGAAATACCTGCCAGCTCCCACCCACAAAACATCTCCTGGGACATGTTAAAAACTAGGGGGAATGAGAGAAATGAGTGTGGTATATACAGATACTAATTCTCCTCTTCCATGGGGTTTCAAAACCATTTTTGCTACCTGTCAGTTCTGTAGAAAACTAAGCCTCAGTCATCCCTTTTAGCTCTTGGATATCCAAACCCAAAATGTGGGTTCTATCAGGGAATGCATTTTAATATAATCACTTCATAGCCAGAAAGGCAGCCTCATGAAGCAGATGGTGATCAACACAGAGACCCAGAACTGGCTGGCCAAAGTGTACAGAATAAGAAGCTAGGGAGTGCTTATCCCTAAATAGCACACCTGTATCAAACTTCTGCTTCCCAAGGCTCAGGGATCATTGTGGAATGTTGAGCAGAAAGATTGTGAGAGCCAGAGGTAGTGGAGAACTGTTTTTCAGGTAGCTAATCAGTTACCCATATGAACTCACAGAGGTGGTGACAGCAGACAAAATCCCAGCAGAGACATGAAGAGAAGTGGGTAAGAAGCCCCAGCTCTACATGCTGAACTATTGGCAACTAATGGCTGCTAAAGGAGGAGATTCAGTCTCCTTTATGGGTGAAGTTCTAAGTATATTGACAAGGTTTAGCTGGATGAACCCACACTGAAAGACATTTGGGGACACAAATCTTATTCAGTAAGCCTTAAAATATATAATATATTATAATTCATTATAATATTAATATTAATGTTATTACTACTATGTACTATTAATATATGGTATATTATATTTTAGAGTGCATGAAACTGAGCAGGGGTCATAAGGAGGGGTGCAGATAAGGAAGGGGACCTAAATATGATCAAAATAGATTGTATGAAGTTTGCAAAATTCAATTAAAAATTGGAAAACTTTTGTGCAATTTTAGGATGCTGTCAACCTTGGAATACCTCTGATTTTTGTTATGTTTGTGTGCCCTGAAGAAAGCCAAGGATATTTTCTGAGTCTGAGATTTCTCAGCTGTTAAATGGGGATAACATTAGTTAACACATTTGTAATTTGGGGGGAAAATTAAGAAGCACACAGTGTATCTGCTGAGCATGGATTGTGGCGCACGGTAACCAGAAGTCATCAATACTTGTTAACTATTGTCATCACCATCATCATTTCCTGTAGGTCCCTCACTCTTCCTCATTACAGCTACTCCCATGTCTAACCCTGGCTTCTGGCTTCAACTAGACCCACATTTCCAACTGCTGGTCATGTGTCTTCCAGAGGTTACTATCATGGTTCAAATACATAAAACCGACCTAATGATTACTTCAAAGACATTATGAGGCAACTGACAGTAACTCCTCTCTCATGACCGGATCTTACTTGTTTTGTGTGTGTTTAAGAAGAGCTATGCACAAGCGGTCATTCCTCTCTATTTCTTTTTTTATAGATTACATTTATTTGTGTATGTGTATATGAGTAGGAGTGTGGATGCATGCACACCACAGCACGCATGTGGAGGCCAAGGAAAAACTCTCAGGAGTCAGTTCTTTCTGTTCAGTCATGTGGATCCCAGGAATCAGTCTTAATTCAGTATGTTTTATCAGCTGAGCCAGTTAGCCACCCATCCCCATGACATCTTAGTGAGTGTGTATGCATGAGATATGTGCTTTCAGAAAAGTGAAGGGAATGTAAAATTACAGTTAAAATGGCAATGCTGAAATTTTGGGTATATGTGCCACTAACAAGAAATTATGGTAGTAATTATTAAAGTATCTGTGAAAACTCACCCATGGATAAAATATGCTTAGAGGTTGTTTTATGTTGTTTAGTTGTTTATTTGTTTTCAAAGAATTTTACGGTCCCTGAATTGATGGACATCTGCTGGTATTAAGAAACAGCAGGCACCAGGCTCAGGAACAGCACTGACTGAATAGGTGTGCAGTTTGGGAAGAACTGTGCATTGCACAATGTTTTTTTCTGCTACCTTAAGATGTGGGAAATCTGATCATGAGTAAGAGCTGAGGCTTATGAGAGAGATAGTGTGATATGAATTCAAGGTAAAATGAAATACTTTGTTTATCCCAGACCATCTTCATAGCTTTACAAGATTGCACAGTTCCTAACACCTGCAATGCTGTGATTAAAGATTGACTCCCTATCTATTCATATGCAAATCCTCTTAGTGCATTATAGCTCATTTGCATCTGAACTTGAAAGCAATTGTAAGTACTTGTCTGAAAGCAGGCTTAGGGATGTCTAACCTTTTGACATTGCAACACAACAGTTGTCATCTACAAAGTTTGCACTGGAGAACCTCACACTGATTTTAAAAAATTATATATATATCGGGCTAGAGGATGCTCAGCACTTTGTAGCACTTGTTGCTTTTCAAGAGGTCTGAAGTTTGGTTCACAGCTGCCACATCATGCTGCTCACAGACTACCTGTAACTCCAGCTCCAGGGGATATGACACCTGCTTCTGGCCTCCGTGGGCATCCACATGCATGTGTGCATAAATTCACACAAACTCAACATGAATAAATGTTTTTTAAAAACTTAAGAAAATAGCAAAGTGTGTTTTGAAATTGACTTTTTGGAAATCTGAGAGGATGGCATACTGAAATTCTCTGTAATGTCATATATTTTTATACCTTCAGATTTTTAAAAATGCAAATATGTTCTCCTCATTTAAGTTTTGTAGGTCCAGATCTAAGCCAGGTCATGAAAACTGAGTAGAATTTAGAAAGCCTGGTGGGAAAGTGAAATATTCTTCACCAGAAGCTCAGCAGAAGCAAAGGCACAGTCCCAGGAGCCAGAAGGGGACCTGGGTGGATTAGACAGGACCTGGACTTGGCTTAGAAAACAATGTGTGCTAGAGAACAGCAAATAGGTAAATTCTAGTGGATAAGTATGGGAAGATTATAAGAGATAGACTATGAAAGAAGACTATAATCTTACTTTTCAAAGAATTCTACTCCTGGCCAGTGGCAAAGGACATAGTATACAAATTAATAGTATAAAACAACTTAAGGGCTAGAGCAATGGCTCAGCAGTTAAATGCACTTGCCAGTCTTCCAGAGGACCAGAATTCAGTCCCCAGCACCCACATATGGCAGCTCACAACCACCTGTTTCCAGCTCTAATGGATTGATGCCCTCTTCTAATCTCCAAGGACACCTGCACACATATGCTGATATACCTAAAAATAAAATAAATATTTTAATGTGTATATTAAAATAATTTGTAATCTAGTGGGAATAAAAAAGTCAAAGTAGATAGCAGTTTCCCACCATCATTTGTAAGATGGGCCAGCCTTTCTTCTTACAGAGCAGACTATGAGACATAGAAGCTTTTAAATACATATTGATTCAGACTCCATTAACTCTTCAAACTAAAACATTGTGGATTAACTCTATGATGTTCTTTGCTTTCACAAGACCTGTAAGAAATTTTATAGATGAGGGGCTAGAGAGATGGCTCCATGGTTAAGAGCGTTTTCTGATCTTTTAGAGGACAGCACCCTGGTTGACTCACAACTACTTGTCATTACAGCTCCAGAGGATCTAATGCTCTCTTTTGGCCTCCACAGGCATGACTGGTGCATGTGTGTGCATGAGTGTGGATATACAAACACACACACACACACACACACACACACAAAATGAAAAATAAAATAAATCTAAAACCAAGGATTTTTTACAGATGAAACTAGGAATATATAGAGATCTCTGTAATTTGGAGCCTGGGGACACCACCCCAAGTGGGAATCCTCCCAGTTAGGAAGAAAGTCTAGCAAACATTTTTATCACTGTGGAAGAAAAAGCCAAATACAAAGATCCACTAAGACACATACTTGAACATTCTAATTGTGTCCTCTGGGTATACTGACTTAATAGCCTCTTTAAAATGGAACATGGTGTGTTCTAATTTCTGTAATTCTCAGTAATAATATCTACATTTTTCTTTCTTTCCAGCTTATCCTTTCCCAACCCTTCTTTGCAAATATCCACTGTTTCTTCAAATCTCATTTAAGAGGTTTTCCTGTTTCCTTGCCTGTTGTCTCTTGTTGGAAGTAGCTTAATTCTGAATCTCTAATAAATGCCGATGGATCAAAGAGAATCATGAGTTCAAGATCATTGCGGCTCTGCCAGCATAACTGTTAAAATACCCACTGCCTCCTGGGATGTGTGGGATTGCATCAATTAAGTCGTTCTCTGTAACTGAGCGCAGTAGCCATAAATGTGACCACTGTGTGTTCACCAGCATCCTCTCGGTATTTAATTTGCCAGGCTGTAATGGATTGTCAGAGCAGTAAACATGAGGCAGGTAATGTAAACTGTAATGACGGTAATTATCTGAATGGATCGATCATACTGTTATTGTGACGTGATACAGGCAGAGGCAACATGCAGACATCCCATATAAATTCCCATTTTCTAGTTTATTTCCTTGCATGACTTTTCTAAGACGTTGAAAGCGAAAACAGCATAAACTGTCAGTCAAGGTCCTATTTTCTTCTCTAGGCTCCTTCCACTGTACCAGCAGATTCCCCCCAATATTATATTCCTCCAAAGAAGGCAATAATTTTATAGAACTGAAATTCAGGAATTCGCCATTTTAAATGGTGATACCTAAATATTTAAGGTAGAAGTTACTTTAGTTGGCTAGGAGTACCCTTTATTGTGTGTGTATGTTTATGTTTTATGGGTGCAAGTTTGTGTGGGTATCTAGTGCCTGTACATGTGTAAACCTCAGGTTTTGCTCAGTGGTGTTTTTGATACAGTAATATAAGTGGACTGGAACTTGCCAAGAAGGCTAGACTGATTGGTCAGCAAGCCCTGAGGATCTATGGGTTTCTGCTTCCCTAGTGCTGGGGGATTACAAGTTCATGTCACCATGCTTAGCTTCCTTACATGCATAGTCTCAAAGACCCAGACATCCCAAAGACTTGGGTTCTTGTTATACGGCTGAGCTGTGTCCTTCAGTCTCCTTCATTTTATAAACTAAAAAGTTGTGAAGCCAGCCAAGTGAAAGAGGTGTGCTAAAGGCTGCACACCCTGGCATTTCCTCACTATCTACAAGAGAATAGAACTGGAGCCTAAATTTATACTCTCAAGTGTCTATGTTTCTGGTACAATAGATGGCGAGGATCAAAGGCAGATGACAGGTTCTCATACATGGGCCCATTGAGGGTATCCAGTCTTTTGACATCCCAACATCATGTTGTTAGTCTACAAATGTGTTGGACCATGTTCAAATCCATTCTGGAACATATGTGGGCCACTGATCTCAGGTTCACATGCCTGGATTAGAGTATGTCAGGAGGTTTGCTAAAACAGGGATGTGTTTCAGGAGAACAAGGTTGAAGACAAGGGTAATAACTGAAACTGAAAGGAGAAACAGGTCCTGTGTCCTGGGACCAGAGCAGTGACTAAGCACACTGGTCTCTTCTTGACACAGGCTACAGGAACAGCCTCTATTGGAGCTGCCATTTTAGAAACCTGCTAGCAGTTTTCTTTGACTTTTTGCAACATTGTGGTTTAATTGCTTCATACACATTTCATCATCAATTCAAAGTTAAAAAAGCTGGCCCAGTTCTAAAACTTGCCATGCCTCCCCTGAGGAAAACATTCAAAGAGATCTATGAGATACTGTCCTCTGAACTTGACGTGGTGGTTGCATGCATGAACTCACAGAAGCTGTGATTAGCTGCCCCAGAACAAGCCAGTTAAACATTCCAGTGCACAGTGGCACGGCCTCCCTATGCCCACCCTTCCCTGAGGAGACGTTGTCAGTTGATAATAGTGAGGGAGGTCACCTTCCTTTTGTGGGGGTGGAGGCTGGTAGGCTGTAAATGCCCCGGTGAATGAATCCCATGCCCATGCATATATGGGGAGCACTAATTGGACTCAGTGAATTTAAATAATAAAGAAAAATACATGAAGTTAGGAGGATGTGTTGGGGTGCGCCTGGGAGAATTGGAGGGAGGGAGTCAGGGAGGACATGAGCGAGGTCCATTGTACAGGGTTTGGTTTTTAACTCAGTGGTACAGTACTTGTCTAACAATAAAAGGCTCTGGGTTCTGGTCACCAGCTCTGGGAACAAAAGACAAAAATCACAAAGTACCAAAAATAAAACAAAGTGAAAAACAAAGCAACAAGATATATTTTACATGTGTGAAACTTTCAAGTAAAATAACAGTAAATAAAATAAACTTCAGTAAAGTTCAAATAAAACCAAAAGTAGCTCATGTATTCCCATTGTCAAAACCAAAGTACTCAGATTTCTAATTGTTCTAAATAGTAACATAAGCATCAGGAACCTACAGAACTCTTGTCACAAGCCTGTGCTCGGGGAAGGTAACAGAGGAAGGCCTGAGAGGAAATCATGGCCAGAATGAGAAAACCCTGTATCCCAGGGTCAACAGTGGTCACAGGTTGGGGAAGGGTGGCTATTCTGACTGAGAAGCAAGTCACAAACTTGCTGACCCAGAGCGTTCTCAGAAGACTGACTTGTCTGTGGAGAAGGAAGCAAGGGTAATGCATTTAGAAATGTAGTTGTGAGAAGGGGAAGGGAAAGAGGCTGGATTACAAAATACTCTGGAAATAAAAGAGAATGAGAGACTAGCCCCCATCAGTCATTGTCTACGCTAAAGAGGCTAAAATTAGGTGTATGGAGAGATGGTTGAGTCAGTTAAGTGCCTGCCATGTACGCTTGAGAACGTGAGTTAGGATCGCCAGCACCCACGTACTGCAACTTCCGGGCAGTATGCCCCATAATCAGCTTTGGGGAGGCAGAAAGAGATAGGATCCCTGGAACTTCATGACCTAGAAACCTAATTCAATTAAATAGTAAGGTTGGAAATGGCCAACACTCTGCTGTCAGCCTCTGACCTTTACCTTTCTACACATGTCCATGTGCACATGCACACATATAAATTAATTAAAAACAGAATCCTGTGTGAAGGTAAAGTAGAAAGACTGCATTTAAAACATGGTGAGAGAAAAGATGAGAAGTGGGAATGTCATGCTTATATGTGTAATCCGGAGTGAGGGCAGAGGTTACTATTTTAATGAGACATTGAGAGGGAGAAAATGGGGAGTGCACTGTAACACACAAGCGAGGAGACAGGCCTGGGGCAGGAGAGAGAAGTCTCACTGAGTGTGTGCCTCTAAGTACAGCTTTGTCTTCTGGAGCCAGGGCTATATTTAACATATTCAGAAGATGATGTCAGAAAGAGGGGAAATTAAATTGGATGCCATCAGAAACGGCACGAATCTCGTAACCACCACTGAAGGTGGGTGGAGGACCAACTTGGTCACCTTTGAGCAGGGAATTTTTATTATATACCCTCATTCTAAAGAAAGAACAAGTATGTAATTCTCCTTAGCTCTGTTTTCTATAGTGTAACTCTTTGGCCTGCACTGTGAGCGTAGAACAGACTGGTAAACATAGTGCTTTGGGGAGCTTAGGTTTGCAGTATACAAAAGGAAAATCCAGATATGAAAGGACATGGAGAGAACAGGGACAGCTCAAAGGCACCTGCATCCCTGAAAGCCCATCTCACAGTGGATGAGGACTTGGGAAAGCTCAGCACTACAGTTCTTTGGATGACCTGCAGACAGCTGGAAAGATCATCAAGGTTCTTCAAGCAACTCAGCTGATCTGAGTCTCCTCAGGAATCCTTACTGCTTCTATACTCTTGGGGTGGAGCGGGGGAAGGCAGGAGCTAGGGGCTTTGTGCATCTGGTAAGTTCCTGGGTCTTCCTGAAACTTTTGAGTTGTTTACTTTCCGAGTCTTAAGGAATGTCCCTTTGGAATCTCTAAGTCTTAAAATGTTTAAGAAGAAGTTGTCACACAATGTCAACACACCATGTCTGGATCCTTGGAAGACCTAGTATGCCTATACCGATTGCACTTTCCTTTCTTCCTATTCCACATAGAAGCCTGGTAACTATCTGTGGTGGTGTTAATTTTCAAATTGACAAATCTAGAATCATCCAGGAAACAAGCCTCTAAAGGCTATGCCTGTTGGGGGTTATTTTGAGTGCATTCATTGATATAGGAAGACCATCTTGATAGTGGGCAGGGCATCCAGGACTGTAAAATGGAGAAGCCAGCTGAGCCTCCACATTCGCTGTTCTCTGTTTCTTAATTGTGGATGCCACATGTATGACTTCTTCAAGCTCCTGCTGTGACTTCCTCTCCATGATGAATCGCCCCTTGAACTACGGATGGAAACGAGCCCTTTCTCCCTTAAGTTGATTTTGTCAGAGTATTTTTTCACAAGAGGAAAAGAAACTAAAAGAAACTAAGACACTGCATTGAGCCCTCCCAGGCCCCCACAGCTTCGAGGAGCATGAAAGCTGTAATTAGAGGAAGTGCAGTGGGGAGAGGGATGCTTCAGAACCATTCACGCTGTGCTTTTCTCCTTGGCTTATGTTTAGAAGTCATTGATTAGCAAGGAGAATAGCATGTTTACTTTGTCTTTGGAGTCATGCTTTCATGAATTTATGTGAGATTCTTTTCAGTGACTTCAACAAGCATTAGACTATGAGACCATGACAGGTCTTAATGGAATGGATTTAAGCATTTCTTACATTTACATTTTCATAGAACAAAAGATAAATACTGGCATCTTTCTATGGAACGCTCTCACACAGTGCCCCCATTTGATTTTCTACCTGTCCAGAATATCAAATTCTCTATTTCTTAAAATCATAATGTATGTCTATGAGCAAGCCCATAAAACAGAAATCTTCCTTGAGATACTTATAAAAGCACTTAGAGCAAACTTGTCAAAGGTACTTCTAAGAGATTATCTGGGGTCCTGAGGAGATATATTTAGCAACCGTATTGAATGGGTTGTCACATAACACAACATTTCATTGATTTATGGGTGTTATTTCTGTATGTTACTGCAGGCAGAGAATTCAGCATTGGCGTTGGAAAATGAGAATCAAAGAGAACAATATGAGCGATGTCTGGATGAGGTAAGGCTCGGTGAGAGGGCTTGGGGACAGGCTCCATTTGTGGGGATCTTCATCACACTGGATGTGATTGAAGTGCTGCCCCACAGACCTTCAGTGTCTTCCTTAAAAAGTAAGGTATAAACAAACAGATGTCTCCTGAGAGTTATTAGGTTCTCTCTCTCTCTGTGTTTCACTCTGTCTATCTCTCTCTGTCTCTCTCTGTGTCTCTGTCTCTTTCTGTCTCTCTGTCTCTATCTCTGTCTCTCTCTCTGTCTCTTTCTGTCTCTCTGTCTCTGTCTCTCTCTGTCTCTCTCTGTCTCTATCTCTCTCTGTCTCTCAGTGTCTCTCTGTCTCTGTCTCTATCTCTCTCTGTCTCTGTCTCTCTCTCTGTCTCTTTCTGTCTCTCTGTCTCTCTGTCTCTATCTCTCTCTGTCTCTCTCTATCTCTATCTCTGTCTCTGAGTGTCCCTCTGTCTCTGTCTCTCTCTATCTCTCTGTCTCTGTCTCTCTGTCTCTCTCCCCCCTTTGTCCGCTTTGATCTCCTTTCTCTCTTCCCTCTCCCTCTCTCTGTCTCTCCTCCAATTCTTCCCCTTCTCCCTCCCGTCCTTCTCCCTCTGTCCCCCTCCACCCTTCCTCCCCCCTCCTCTCTTCTTTCTTTTCTCTCTGCTATCCCTATCTTCCTTCTCTCTTTTCCCTCCCCCTTGCCCCTCCTCTCATTTCTGTCTCTTCCTTCTCTCTGCTATCTACTCCCCCTCTCTCATATCTCTCTCCTATGTTTCTATCTCCCCCTCCCAACCTCCTTTGCTTTCTCCCTCCATCTGTCTCTTCCTCTTCCCCATCCCTTCCCTTCCTCTGTGTGGCTCACAGGGCATCTGTAATTCCGCTGCATTGTTTTACACCTTTCAGCACACTTTCGGTGTGCTTCATAATTTGTCCAAGAAGTGTGATCCTTGGCCCCGAATGAGGAAAAAAAAAAAAATACACAGCAGGGGCACCTGCCTGTATCATTCGATGCACTGTCTGAGAAGCAAATTCTTGATGGCAAATCTCTGATAGAATGGGTGGGATGGGTGTGGACAGTGTTCTTAGTTGGTAGCCTAATGGGAAAAACATCAGCAGATTGAGCACAAACCAAAAGAGAAAGGGAAGTTAGGAAGAAAATTTGAGTAGAATGGAAGAAAATAGGCCCCACACAGGAGTAAACTTAATCCGCATTATCTGATGATGGTGAGATGAGGACAGACTTGGTGGGCATTGAAGAGTTCTGGGAGGACAGGACTGGGGCCTTCTCAGAGCTCTCATCCTCCTTCAACTTCTCCTCACACTGTCAGACACAGGGAACACCCACATTGCATCTTCCTACCATGGTGAGTCATTGAACCACAGAGAGAAGTTCTCCTCGGGGACTGCATCGTGCTGGAGCCATTATTTAAATCAAAAAACTTTTTAGATATCTTCCCAATGCCTTAAAACTCTCACATATATATTCTGGGAGATTCTGTTGGAGATTTGTTAGTGTATAGCTGAATAGCTTTTAGAAAAACTACAGTTAATCTTATTCCATTATTTAACTTGTGGGAATGACCAATGTATTTTCAGACTCTTTCACCTTGCTATCAGTTAAAACAACGTTTTTCCATGAAGTCCTCTTTGTATTCCTTTCCATCTAGTTCATCCCATCCCCTCCCACACTGTCCCAGGAGTTTATGTGTTGGACCATGAAGTTCACAGGCCAGAATTCCAGCTGTAACCCATTCTACTGCCTTCTTCCTCTTCTGTTCCTGCACCCGAAGGGGTCTCCATCTTCTGAGTACTGATGTATTGAGAACTGGCATATGCCCATACAAGTAGCTCTGTCTAAGCTGGACTTCAATGCTTTTGTCACTAGAATTGACTATTTAGCCATGTGCCCTTGAACTCCTGAGCCTCCTATGCCTCCACCTCCCAAATGCTAGAATTATAGGCAGGTACCATCATGCATGAATTGCAAGGTATTGGGATCAAATCTATGGCTTTATGTATGCTAGATAAACACTCTACAAACTGGACTATAAACCTGATCCCCACAAGTGGTTATTAAATGCAGGATGTTTAGCTCTACACCAGCCTTTCCTGGGAGCTTGTAAGGTATACAGACTCTCAGGACCCACATCTAACCTGCAGAGTCTTAGGCTCACTCAGGTCCAGCCATTTGTGTCAGCAGGTTCTCCATCAGATGTCCATACACACTGCTGCTCAGGGAGTCTTGTCTTCATAGCACAGACCACTCTGCACTTTGCACTTGGTACTTGTATGCTGTTGGAAAACTCTTAAGATGTCTCTAGAAAAAAGTTGTTTAATATTCAGTATTTCAGTTATTAAATATTTCTAGCCATTACTAAGCAAAATGTTATTTTCAGTCCTCTGCCCCGTTGAGACAAAAAAAATACCAGAATGGGGCTTGAGAGATAACCTAATCAATAAAACACACATATGAACCCGAGTTTGATCTCCAGAGCCCATATAAAAACAAAGCATGGTGGTGAGATTTGTAAGTCTATTTACTGGGGAGAGGAAGACAGGCAGATCTCTGGGGCCAAGCCAGTTCCAGGACAATAAGAGACTCTGACTCAGAAAACAAGGTGGTCAGTGATACTTGACACCAAGTCTAACTTCTGACCTCCATACAGTAATTGTGTATGCACACACAAATGCACACATACATACATACATACATACATACACACACGGACACACAGGCACAATAGGAATGATTATTTCAGTCTCCAGAGTGACAAAAGAATTGGGAAAGTTAGTTGACATAAAAGCTGTCATAAAGACTCAGGGTCTGATGAGGCGAGTTCAGCTTTTCTCACCCCTGATCCCCAGGCTCTTGGTCCAATCAAAGACTGGGGCAAGAAAGACCAAACAATCCAAGGCTATTTAAAGGAAGCAATAATGTCCTTGGGCCACAGGTATTGATCAGCTCTGTTTTACTTTCACCTTTGCACAGAAATTTCCAGTGAGACATTATCTGTATTCAGCAGTCAAATTCATGTGGCTCAAACCACAGAGCATCCTACTTACCGCAACTCATCTCTCCACATCCACCAAAAAGTTCACAGCATTCCTGTAACCATAGTCTGTGCCACAGAGATGTGTCAGTCTGTGAAGCGATTGTCATGCAAGCCTGAAGATCTAGGTTTTACCCCTAGAAACCATGTAAGAAGCTAGGCACAGAAGCACACACCTCTAACCGCAGTGATGTAGAGGCAGAGAAGGGAGAATCCCCGCGGTCCACCGGCCAGCCAGATTTGCCAAATCAGTGAGCTCCAACTTCAATGGGAAATACTGTCTCAAAAAATGAGGTTGGAGTTCATATGTGAAATTGGAAACTCCATTTCCCTATGTTATATATATGGAAATACACACACATTAAATTGGGTGGGGGCCAGTAAGGAAAGGTGCAAATAAGGGGAGGGATCTCTAAATACTGTCAAATTGTATTGTATGAATGATCGATAAAAGTATTCAATAAAAATTCAAATAATAATAAAAAAATTAAATTGGAGAAGTAATTGAGGAAGACACCAGATGTCAACCGCTGGTTCCCACATGCACATGAACACATGCACATGTACCCTCACACAGAAGTGTGCACATTTGCACAAAGATAGACCATCTTCTGTTCCCCGCATATTCCCAAGCATTTTCTGTGTAGGTTTATACAGAGTACCTTGAGCAAAACAAAAATTTTCTTCCTTGAAATCATTTCCTTTTACCAAAAGCAGGATTTTTGGAGGGAAAGTCCCTCTGTTCCTAATTGCAGAAATTAACAGTTGCCAGAGAGAGGTGATTTGCAACAAAGAGCCACCTCTGAGCTACACAAATGTTTTGTATTCATGAATACCAGTCGCTGATTACACATGCCAGTTGTTCTGTAACTAATTGCACAAGGTAGACCATCTATTTCCAAGCTTTGTAAGAAAAAGCTCTCAGAGGTATAGTTCCATGCAGTAATAATGCCAAGTGGAAATTCTTTCTGAGGATTTTTATACTAATTAGCCTAACTAACAAGGTAAGGCCTCGTGTAAGTTATTTCCTGGTTAGTATGTTTCATAAACATGCTCGGGTGGGTAATGCATGAATTCAAAGTGTGCCTCAATCCTCAATCTTTTTTTGTTCTGATGGTGGTTCTCTGGGAAGTAGAAAACATGTTAAGGGTTTGAGGGAAATGATTGGGAATCTGAAATTCTGTATGTGCTTTTGCTAAATGTGGGTGTTTATGAGAAGTAAGCAAAGCTTGTGCATAGAGATGTATGCCCCCCCACACCCTATCTTATTAGGTTTACACACACACACACACATACACACACACATATACACACACACTGACACCCTGGTTTAGTAGACACACTCTGGTTTAGTAGGCACATACAAATGCATGTGCATAGATAAATACATAGGTATACGCACACATGCAAACATCCTTGCTTGCTAGACACACACAAACACATATGCATAGATAAATACATAGGTCTACACACATAAGCACACATACACATTGGTTTGGTAGGCACACACACACAAGCATGCGCACAGATAAATACATAGGTATATATACACACACTTGCTTATTAGGTACACACACACACACACACACACACACACACACACTGGTTTGGTAGGCACATGCACAAACGAATGCATTGATAAATACATAGATACACACACAAATATATACAAACACACACACACACACACACACACACACATACACACACACTTCCTTTCCATGACAGTTTGGAGGTTTTCATTTTGAATCTGTGGTTTCTTAGTCTAAACAGTCTGACAGGCAGTTTACTGCCAACTGGTGAATTTTATTTATTCACAGCATTGCCTTAGTCACAACTCCTTCCAGACCAACTATTCCACGTACAGAGGTATAATGGCTTATAAAAGTAAATTCGATAATATCCCCTGGAATCTCTGCATTGCCTTCAGATGGATTCAGTGGTAACATACACACCTTTACACCGTATCGCCTCATACAGGCCCCAGGAGCCCAGGGTAACCCCAGACTAGCAGAAGTGAGGGGGTGGGCAATCACAGAGTAAGGAGTGAGGGAAGCTGCTGGATGGGGTTGAGGAGCAGAAGTCAGTCAGCAGGAATGGAGTCGGGCAGCAGTGAAGGGGCGGGCTTGGAGAGGGTGTGCAGCAGGAGCGAGTGGTGGGATGCAGGGCCAGAGCGGCAGCCTGGTAGGGTGCAGGGCCAGAACGGCAGCAGTTGTCAAGGTTCCCTGCAGATTGAGTTTACCTAGAAAGTGTTGGGGGAGGTGGCGCTCTGAACATGTAGAGGCTAGAGACCACTGTCAGATGTCTTCCTCAGTCACCTTGCACCTTATTTTTCAGTCTTTGATTGATACTGGAGCATACTGATTCAGCTAGTCTAGCTGGCCAGCAAAGCCCTGGGCTTCCTCTGTCTGCCTCCCAGCACCGGGATTATAGAATGAGCTTCCACACTTGATTCCTTAGTTGGGTGCTGGGGCTTGACCAACAAGCACTTTATCCACTGAACCACTTGCCCAGCCTTCTGCCTGGGGAGCTTTTGAAATGGTGGTATTATGTCCTATCCCAGAGCTCTGCTCTGGTGTGGAGCCTGGAAATTCACATCTTTAAAGCCCAGCAGGGTTATAACAGTCAGGCAAGGCTAAAAACCACTGTAAGGAGGTTTAGTGAGTTCTGTGCCTTGGGGACAGGAAGTGTGGGTAAGCAGATGATCCACTGGAGGCAAGCTTCCATGGGAAAGCTTGGACCCATATAGAAATCAGAAATATATTTGAGTTAATAAAAACCTACAAACTCAGAATATGGTGACCATGGCTATAATCTCAACACTTGGGAGGAGGAGATCATTCTTGACTACATAGTGTGTTCTAGTACAGCCTAGACTACATTAGATACTTGTCTAAAACTTTTTAAGCAAAGAATGAATGAAGAAATGAGAGAGACAGAGAGAGAGAGGAAAGAAAGGAAGGAATAAAGGAAGGAAGGAGGGAGGGAAGGAGGTGGAACTGCGGTTCTCACTCTCTTCCTGATCTGTGTGCTGTGTGCCTAGGCTGGGCTGAATAATCCTTCCAGGTCATTCTCAGACACATCCTACATCAAGGTCCTTCATCATCTTTAAAATCAACACCTCAGTAACACAGGTGGAACTCAATCTGCTCCTGGCTTTCACAGGCTCCAGGTGTCCTCTTTCATGAATGAACACATACCTGACCCTTCTGGTCTGTCCCTTGAGGCAGGACCTCTGTACTGCCTGCCATTATTTCTCCAGGACCCAGCATGAATCTCAGCCCACAGGAGGTGTTTAATGCATGTTTGTTAAATGACTAAATAAATGAATGGAGAAGAAACAGCAGGAAATTAATTTCCAAGTTGTCTTCCTACAGTTCCACACACATTTAAGCTAACTAACACCTTAGTTACCTCTTCTGAGATGAAAAGCATCTATTATGCATCAAACCCAAGCTCAATCCAAAGACTAAGTCATCTGTGAAAAAAAGGAGAAATATGCAAAGACTAATTTGAATCTGAAGATGCCACATGGACTTTGGCTAAGGAAGACTCAAGGGTCAAACATTGCCTTAGCTGGTGGTTTGGAGAACATGCTACCTCACTTTATTTGGCAAGATTGGTGTACAAAACAAATGAATGGGACTGTAGCTCAGTGCACATGCTCCCCATGCAGGAAGCCCTGGGTTCTATTCCCAGCACTCTGTAAACTGGTCATGGTGGTGCAGGCGGGCCTATAATCCCAGCACTCTGGAGCTACAAGTGGGAGGATGAGAGGTTCAAGGTCGTTTTGGGCTAAATTAGAGAGATTGAGGCTAGCCCAGGCTTACATGGCATCCTGGCTTTAAAATATAACAATAAAAGAATGATATGCTTAGTAACTTATTTTTATACATGCATATCACAGGTATGTGAACAAACACATGTACACACACACACACACACACACACACACACACCTCATTCCTTCACTGCTCTTCACTGCTTAGCTGTTCTTCACTGCTTAGCTGGCAGTGCAGCCTGCCCTCTGTGGTTCCCTTCCTGACTCCTATTTCCATTGATGGATGGACTCCTCTGCATCTGGCCTGTCCTGGGTAGTTCTCTGATTCTGTGGATTATCTCTTACTTTTCTCACAGCTTCAGGGACTGATGGTTCCCATGTCTTATGGATGAGGAGAGTTCTCCTCCATCCCCACAAGCCATTGTGTCAATAACACAAGCCATCTGTGATCTAAGACTGGTGTATACATGTGTCTGTATGTGTTTATGCTTGGAGGCACATGTGTGTGAGAGAGCATTCATGTGGAAGCCAGAGGTCAGCTCCGGTATCATACATTCCTCAGGTGATGTCTGCCTTTTTTACTCTCTTTTCTCTCTTTCTTTATTTTAAGACCAGTTCTCTCCCTGGTCTGGATCTTGCAAAACAGGCTAGCTGGCTGACTGCCAAGCCCAAGGATCTGCCTGTTTCAGCCTCCCCAGCACTAAGATGACAAATGTGCACAAACACATGTGGGCCCTCCCCATTTTTCATGTGTGTGTGCGCACGTGTGTGTGTATAATGTGCATGTGTGTAGCATGTGTATATAGGTGCATGCATGTAGAGGCCTGAGGTTGTTGTAGCCAATCATTCTTGATCTTTCTTTTATCTTATTCATTGAGGCAGGGTATCTCAATCAGACCCAGAGCTCATCAGTATGGCCATTCTTGCTAGCCAGGTTGCTCTAGGAATCCCATTTCCTCCATCCAAGGCTGGAATTACAGGTGTGCCAGCATGCCTACATGTTATTTAAATGGGTTTCTGGGGATCTGAACTCTGATCCCAATACATGATATGGTGAGCACTTTAACTGCTGAAGACATCCGGGATTGAACTCAGGTCCCCATGCTTGCAAGGTAAGCCCTTTATTGACTGAGCCATCATGACAAGCAAGTGGATTCAGGTCTTTTTTCTCACTCTTCTGTTGTCCCCACCAGCTTTAGAACAGAGCATAGGAAATCCTTCCAAAGTGTGATTTGGGGAACACAATTTTTTCAACTAGATTTTTAAGTTACCTTGCTGACATGACAGTTGCTATGTACAATGAAGTCACCCATGGGAACAGGAAAGCCTAACATCAGAAAGTGGGGAGAAGATTGTCTAGGCATGATGATTTTTCACTCCCCCTAAGGACCAACTTGCAGCCTCTAGCCCTCACTCCATGCGCTCCCCTGGGCCTTCTTAACCAGGTAGGGATTGACTGCCCTGAGAAAATCCCTAGTGTAATCACTCAGACAGCTGGCTGTCAGGCTGCTTGGGAGTTAAATAACAGGGAATTCAGCAGTACTTCCTTCTTCTCACTCTGCCCCTTTCAAGGCAGTACCTGGAGGAATAGGAACCCACAGGAAAAGAAAAAAGCAAAGCCATGCATGGTGAGGAGTGTTTGTAATCCCGGAGCTGGGAGGAAGAAACAGCAGGATCCCCAGAGCTCACTTAGTGCGTTGTACGAGGAAGAGCTAAGTCATGTGTGGGTAGAAATGTGCGGTTTCTGACAGAATTCCCACTGAGAAGGAAAGACCGTATCTCAGTCTCCTGGGTACACCCATCTTGCCTGCAGACCTTCTCTACCTCAGTGCACAGCTGGGAGGTCTCCACAAGGAATCTGGGCAAGGTTGACACACAAACCAGGGACAGAAGGGACTGTCAGCTCCACTGCATGTGCCTCAGGTCCCTCTGGCCCAGGCCAGCTGCTATTTTCCCTGATTTTGGAGAAGAAACTGGCAGATGCCCCTGGAAGTTATTTGTTCTCATTAGCTGAGCCTGCAAATATGTGATTATCTGCAACCCAAGAGCTGAGGGGATATGGCTGGAGCCTTATGGGCAGGGGCCCATGGCCAGCATCATCTTGTGCCACTATTAGAGACTGAAGGCACAAATTGAATACCAGCTCCACTGGTGCACCAGGGAGGCTTAGGCATTAACGTAATAAGAAATGTTCTTCACAGACAGTAAGAAAGGAAGCACTGCTATAGCCTTTCTCAAAGAATCCGTGAGTCCTGCTGTGCCGTCCAACCCCACATCAGCAACTACAAAAATAATGCATTAGTGGAACTTTGTTTTCAGGTAGAGCAAACAATTGCTGAAAGAACATGCCAGAGGGAACCGTGTCCCAGACAGTCCATAAGCCCACCAGGCAAGGAGTCAGATTGCACAGATATAACATATTTCCTCCTGTGAGCTGTTATGGTTAGGGTATTACTCTGTGTCCCCCATTAAATCATGGATACAGCTGCTTTATGTGACCACTGTTAACACACAGTGGCTTAAGAGAGCAACCAGTTTGGAAGAAGAAAAGAAAATGTTGATATTTGGCAGTTTTATGAGCATGTAAATCAAATCCAAGTTTGAAAAAAAAATTAAATTATTTATAGTCTGAATTAACTTTGGTACATTGTTCTCTGATTCTGCCTGTGTGGACAGCTCAAGTCTTCTGTTTTCCTTTATGTGCCAACAATAAAACAGGTGATGTATTGTTTGACTTTAAGTTTTCCACTACTTATAAATTGGAATGAATATTTTAAAAACTCCAAGATTTGGGGGCTAGGGAGATGGCTTAGTCTGTAAAGTGTTTGCTCTGTGAGCATGCGGATCTGACTTCGGATCCCCAGCCCTCACATAAAAGCTAGGCATGTGGGCACGTGCTTATAACCACAGAGCTTGGGGAGGATCAGTGAGAGAGACAAGAAGATCCCCAGGACTCAATGGCCAGCTAGCAGAGGCAGGATGACTAGCTCCAGTTTCTACAAGAAACCCTGCCTCAAAAAATAAGGGAGCGAGTGATTGAAGAAGATGCCAACGTTGAATATTGGCACACGCGTGAGCTTACAGACAAGTACATATATGCACCACACCACAAGAAAAATACATACATGAATAACAGTTTAAAAATTGAATAGAAGATTTTCACCATTATGCTATCTGTGGGGGCTGAGCATCGCTTATCACAGTTGTAATGAGTGTAGGGAGGGAAAAGAGAAGAGAATGGAATTCAGGTTCCCGTTGATCTGCAGTGATTAGCAGTTTGATTCTTAAACTTGGGCTTCACTGAAAAAAAAAACCTGAAAGGGAACTTGGGAGATCAGTGGGTCAGCCAGGTGCTTGTGATGCAATCATGAGGACATGATTCCCAGAACCCATGTAAAAAAGCCAGGTATTGTGATGTACACTTGTCATCTCAGTGCCAGCAAAAACTCCCTGGCTAGCCTGCCTAGACTATCAGGTAAGTTCACAGCCTTTGAGAGATCCTGCCTAAACACAGACATGTGGACAACATCCTGAGGGATGACTCCAAAGCCAACCTTAATCACATGCACACACAATCATATGCACAGACACACACGATCACATGCACAATCACATGCACAAGCGCACACAATCATATGTATAGGCATACATAATTACATGCATACACAATCACATGCACCTGCACACACACAAAAAAAAATACTGAAAGAAGCTTTTGCCTCCAAGACCATTACCAATTACAGTGAAAGGCTTTCCTTTTTTTTTAACCTAGTGTTAGGAAGGTTAATTTAGAACAATGTCCAATGAGAAAAACAATCAGTCTTGTGTGAACAGTTTAACTAAGAAGTTATGGTCAGTCTGAGTCTAGCTGTTTATTTGTCATGGTGTGAATACCTCCTAACCAAGATTTGATGCCAGCCTGTATTTAATTTTCTCAGAGATTTGCTGGTAGCCAACTTCCATGAAAGATGTGTTGTTTTGTCAATATTGAGTCAAGAAACAATTAAGCCTTACGAAAATATTCACACTCTAATCTGTTCCTTGATTAAAGACAGCCATACAGAGCTGAGCATCCCCAAAATGAATGTGAAGAAGATAAAGTATGTCTTACATCTCTCTGGCTGAATCTGAGAATCACATTGGTACTAACATAAACAGCACCCTGAAGGTACTTAGTTGTGGTTTTCAACATACCAGCATGCCACCCCTTGCCAGATCTCACCACATCCCAAACTGTATCTTCACAGATAGATGCTTAGAAAATGTCTCTTGAATGACAGAAGGAAGAAATGAATGCATGCAGGTCATTTATAATCTAGGATATTTAAGTATTTTAATTTTTATGCATTTATATGTTTTTGTGTCTATAAGTGTCTGTGTGAGTATATATGTACATGTGTATGCAAATGAATGCCACTGTGTGTGCACACAGATGACAGAACGGGATGTCAAGGGTAGTATCTTCTTCTGTCACTCTTCATATATTCCTGTAAGGCAGAGTCTCTTCCTGAACCAAGAACTCTATTTTTCTTGGCTAGGGCAGAAGCCAGCAAGATCCAGAGATTCTCCTGCCTCTACCTACTTAAAAACTGGGGTTAGAGGTATTTGAGAAGTTGCATGGTTATGGACATGTATGTTACTATATCCTTTCTTCCCTCTTTGATTAACCTTTATTCATGTTATCAGCAGTAGTGTTATATGGGTACATAGCTTCAAGGTGACACCGAAGTTTAGCAGACAACTGTTCAACAACTGTTCAACAACTGTTCAACAACTGTTCAACAACTGTTTAACAATGGTTTAACAACTGTTCAACAACTGTTCAACAACTGTTCAACAACTGTTCAACAACTGTTTAACAACGGTTTAACAACTGTTCAACAACTGTTCAACAACGGTTCAACAACGGTTTAACAACTGTTCAACAACTATTCAACAACTGTTCAACAACTGTTTAACAACTGTTTAACAACGGTTCAACAACGGTTCAACAACTGTTCAACAACGGTTCAACAACGGTTCAACAACGGTTCAACAACGGTTCAACAACTGTTCAACAACGGTTCAACAACGGTTCAACAACGGTTCAACAACTGTTTAACAACTGTTTAACAACTGTTCAACAACTGTTCAACAACGGTTCAACAACGGTTCAACAACGGTTCAACAACTGTTCAACAACTGTTCAACAACGGTTCAACAACGGTTTAACAACGGTTTAACAACTGTTTAACAACTGTTTAACAACTGTTTTTAAGTCTACAACTGAAAATGTGATCTTAATATACACATTTAGAAGTACAAAAGGATTATCTGGGGAGATTGCCAGATCTATGAAACCTCAGAGACACACTGTTAATTTACATGTGGCTTTTAGCTTGGATAGCATTCGTGCCCTCCCTTCCACCAGGCTGAATGGTTAAGGTTGGCTTAGATTTATCTCAGTTCCTACCCTTGCACTAAAAAGGGTCCAACAGACCCTCTGTTGCCTGAAGAGAAGTAAAATTCTGCTAGGATATTAGTGAGGGCTGGAGCTGGGGCTCAGAGTGATTGCCAAGTATACCCAAAGTCCTTGGTACCATTTCCAGTACCACATAAACTAGGTGGGATGATGTTAGCATGTAATCCTAGCACTGGGGAGGTGGAGGCAAGATCAGGAGTTCCAGGGCATTGTCAGCTACCTAACAAGTATTTTTTTTTAACAGGCAGGGCCTATGACACCTCAAATAATAATACTATTAGCTATACATTAATGAGAAGTATGTTTGGTACATGGTGCCATAAATTCAAAATAATCACATTGGTTTAGCAATTTGGGACAGGGGTTGTCTGATTTCTCTGCCTAAATATGTTTAATGTATGACTCCTCCCATTGACAAGATAGCTGCTGAGCAAGTGCTTCATCGCTGTGTAGAATGCATTTTGATATTTAGCTCCCTGTTACCCTCCTTTGTCCCCTTTCTTCTCCCTAATGATACATTTTCTCTTTCCAAACAGCCTTCCATCTAGTTCCATGTCTTCCTTTTAAAAATGTATATTCCACATATGAGAGACAACATGCAACTTTTGTCTTTCTGAGCGTGAACTGTTTTGTTTAGCATGATGATTCCAGTTCTACCAATTTTTTTCTACCAACAAAACGATTTCATTCTTTATGACCAAATAAGACTCTAGTGTGTAGAAATATCACATTTTATTTATCCATTAAGATGTGGATAACAAGGTTGATTCCATAACTTTGCAGTGATAAACATGCTTTCAGACTTTAGTCCTGAAGATATTCCCATGAACAAGCTGGATTACATCATTAGTTTCATGTTCAGGCCCCAGACAAAAGACAAGAGCCATGATCCAAGTTTCCTTCTTCTTAGAGACTCCTAACCACAAGATGTTAGTCTGCCTATATCTTATTGGCTAGACCTTTGTCACATGAAATGCAAGGGAGATTAGGATGAACCCGATTCTCCATAAAACAAAATTATGCTCTTCTGCTGAGGAATAGGGAAACAATGGCTGGACTCTGTGACAGCTAACAAGCACTAGTGGAAATTATAGGGAACATCAGAAGAAGGAAACAGGGTACACTGTAAATGGGCTAGCCTGTTCTCTACCGTCTACCTTTCTCTATTGTAATTATAAGCAGAGAAACAGTAAGATAGGAAAGGGGAAGGAAGAAGAGTCAAAGGGGATTATAAATCAGCAAGGCAAGGAAGCTGTGTACAGGTAATTAGGACACTGTCTCAAGCTGCATCATTTTTTAGTCTTGGTGGAGTACTTTACATATGAAAGGAGATATTTCCTCAAGTATAGAAATGTGAAAGTCAAGGTATGAGTTATCTTTCCAGTCGAACTGTCTTAATTATCCACAAGGTCACCTTTGGAAATCATAGAATATTACCCAGAAGGATAAGTTTGTCATGAAGAGTGAAATCTGCTGGTAGAGAGGAGGACATGAGGGGCTCATTGGAGACTGGAAGCCATAGAAACTTCGTGAATTAGAGTGTGCACATAAAAAGTTTCACTGTTACAAATGATAACTTTCTTTCTTTTTTAAAGGTAGCGAACCAGGTCGTTCAAGCTCTACTCACTCAAAAGGTAGGTTTCTGCTTTTGTGCTTTCTGCAGTACTTATGCAAGTAGAGTGCTACTCACATTGTCAAGTGAAGGAGCCGTGACTGATGAACTGCGAACTTTGTATTTATTCACTTAGGTTAGAGCCCTGTGTGTTTGTGTGTGTATGGGGGTGTGTGTGGGTGTGTCTGTGTGGGTGTCTGTGTATCTTTGTGTGTGTCTCTGTGTGTCTGTATGTGTGCATGTATGTGTGTGTCTGTGTGTGTGTGTGAGTGTGTATATGTGTGTGTGTCTGTGTGCCTGTGTGTGTGTCTGTGAGTGTCTGTGTCTGTGTCTGTGTGTGTCTGTGTGTGTGTGTGTTTGTGTGTGTGTGTCTGAGTGTGTATATGTGTGCATGGATGTGTGTGTCTGTGTGTGTGTGTCTGTGTGTGTATGTGTATGCATGCAAGTGCTAGATGCCATTACAAGTAATGGCAATGAACATACAACTCAAGTTCTTGTTAAAGTGATAGAAAACTGTTCTAGTTTCATTTATGCTGACAATTACCCTGTCATAAAGTAATCTGGGAAAGATGGGGTTGATTTGACTTACAGTTACAGTTTCAGTTCATTATTGTGGGGAAATCAAGGCAGGAACTTAATTCCACACATTCACATTTAGGAGCAGAGAGAACAAATGCATGAAGTCTTGCTTTCCTTCTTGCTTGTTCTCGGCTAGCTCTCTCTTCTCTTATATAGCTCAGGACCCCTGCCAGGAAGTGGTGCCACCCTCAGCAGGCTAGGTCTTCCTAAATCTATTAATAATCAGGAGACTGTCCCACAGATATACTTACTAGACCTGATCTAGATAATTTCTCATTGACTCTTCCCAGGTAATTCTAGGTTGTATGGACAGTTAAACTAACCAATATAGAAACCTTTTGAGAATGAAAACTTTCGATGCTCCCAAAAGAATATGCGATTTGTAGTTTTATGCAGTGAAACAAGTTAAAAAAAATTGGTGAGTCTTTCCAGCTCTAAGAAATGAAGGTCATCATGGGGACAGCATTGGTGCAGCAAGGGGTCTTTGGGACTAAGAAACTGGTTTACCTTCTCCCCACCTTGCTTCCTTTGCTGTGAGACGGGGGTGTAGATAACATACCTTTCCCCCTTGATGTCACTATTGAGATCCATGGAAGGTGAGTATAGTTATTTTGTGCTCAATATGAAATAAATGGAAACTCTTACATCCTCTCTGCTGTATATGTACGCCACACACACATAGAACCTTAGTTGGGAGAGCATATTAGACACTTCCCTTGTAGCTATGACAATAGACCTGACCAAAATAACTTAGAAGGGAGGGAGGGGGAGGAAGGGAGAGAGGGAGGGGGTTTATTGTGTCTCACAGCTTGAGGGTACAGTCCGTCATGATGGGAAGGCACATCAGCAGGAGTGTCAGACAGCTGCCCACATCATATCCACAGGCAGGAGATGGAGAGAGGCAAATGCTGGTTCCTTGCTCTCTTCTTACTATTCCGTAAGGCTCCGCCCACAGGGTAGTGATGCTCACATTTAGGGTGACTTTTCCCTCCCCACTTTACCCAGCCTAGAAACTCCCCACACATATGCCTGGAGGGTTGTCTTCTAGGTGATTTTAGATCCTGTCAATATTAACCATTACAGGCAGAGCTGCTAAATACAGGTTTGCCTAAATTTGGTTGATTCGGTCCATTTTATTGGATGCTTCCTATCATTTGCCCTATCTTACAGACTGTAAACCGTAGTTCCTTCAGATTTTGTTTTTTCTGGTTCATTTTTCTTCAAAATTTAGACTTTCTCTCCTAAAGGACTTCTGAACTCCTGTACCATTTCCTGGAGAACATGATGAGGAAAAGCAAAATAATTTGTGCCATCTTAAAAGTTTATTGAAAATAATCTTATCATAGGTTGACTATTTTTCAGAGATAGTCTTAAATATTCCTTAAATGTCTACTGCACAAAGATGTGATGGTATTTTTGTTAGACCTTGTGACTTTTCCTTCAGCAAATAATCTTAACTATTTCACATTTTATGTTGACATATATAGATACAGAGATTGAAGTACATTTGTGTAGTTAAATTCTGTTGGAAGGAACAGGTTTATAGAATGGCGATGGCTTACATAAGCTAAAAGACTATTTATTTCTCATGAAATAAGTTGCTAGGTATTAAGTACAGGGCTGGAATGGTAGCTCTAAGTCCATAGGGTCTCTCATTTCTCTCATTTTTCTGTGGGATACAGCTCCCATTTATATTGATGGTACAATATAGCTACTTTAGCTCACCACTGCACCCACATTCTACTCAGGAGGAACATAAGAAGTGGAAGAACATATAATAGAGGCTAAAGAGCTCATCCCAGCTGTCTTCTTGTAAATCTTTTATTGAAGTTTTGTGTATTTCATACAGAATGTCTTAGTCATCTTTATACCTCTTTCCTATTGGCACCTTCAGATGAACACACACCCCCGAAATTTATGAATTCTGTCATTTTTGTTAAAACCTATTGAGTCAAGATAATGTCCCCAGATGTCTTTCAGTACAAGTTCATCCATTGGAGTCTAGTCAACTTATCCCTCCCTTTAAGAAGGTCAGCTCTTCCTCATCCTGTAGTAATCAGCTACCAAAAGTTCTGTGTCTAAGATTGGGACCTACTGCCTATGTCCACAGTTCTGTGCTGGGTTTGTGCATGTTTGAGTTTGCATGGGTCTTGTGCATGCTGACACCATTGCTGAAAGTTTGTAAGAACAAGGTCCCAGGAGCCTAGAAGACTCTATTTTCAAATGGCCACGCACCTTCTCCCTGGCTTGTACAGTCCTTCTGCCCCTTTTCTGCAATAGTCCCCGAGCCCTGGATGGGTGGAGCTTTGCTTAATGCAGGAGTCCTGTCCAAGGACTCACACTCTGCAGACTGTTCTTCACTACACTTAGACCTAGACCGTTTGTTTCCTTTCCTGTTCACGGGTCTCTGCTGCATGAGTGAGCTTCACTTTGATAACTGAAAGGTACGTCAGTGTTCTCTCTATCCCTTGTTCCATGTTCCCTGAGCGTTAGGTGTAGAGGTTGTAGTTAGACTTGGGCAACTCACAGACAATCTCTGTGTGTAACTAGTTGTGGAACTCTGTAATAGTCTCCATCTGTTGCAAAAGAAGCTTCTTTGGTGAATGGTGACTGGAAGACTTGTCTGTAAATATAAGAATCCATAATTTTCACATAGTAAGAAATTGCATTTGTCTAGGGATATGATAGCCTTTGGTTTTCTCTGAGATCTATGACCTCTCCACCCTGTGTATTTGACTATGTTTATGTTACCACGCATGAGATTCCTACCATTGAATGGGCTTTAAGTTCAATTAGGTAGCTGTTGATTACCCCCAAGATAAAAGTGCCACTATTGCACCAATATAGTTGAGTATGCCAGTCATTAATATGGTATTAGATCTTTAAGCAGGGGTTGGACCACTGATTGATGTTCTCTCTTAGCAATTTGAGTAGTGTTCTCCAGAACTATGAGTGCTAGCCTTCAGGGGAAGTGGCTTTCAGGTCAGTTCCAGCTCCATTGCTCTAAATCCTGTGTCCAAAGTATGTCCTGTCTTCAGCAATAGGGTCTTACCTTTAAGTTCTGGGAGTCAAACAAGGACTGTGGCAATAGCCTGCATAATTTGGGGAGTATTCGACTACCCTGGCCACCAACTCAAAGGGAGGTTTCTGCTCTTTGGCACTGTTTTTTGTTATGTAGCCTTCAGCCATGCACAGGGACTCATGTAGAGATAGTGTATGTGTATTTTTCTGTAGGTTTTTGGATTAATACTATTTCCTCTGGTTTTTACACCAGCTCAGCATCATTTTTCTCTTCTTTCCCTTCCTCCCTCCTTTCCTCCATGCCTGTCTAACCCACTGTTCACATCCTTCCCAGTTACTGTCCCTATTTCTCCCTCAACACTACCTGTCTCTTATGATCCCTCGTCTCTTGAACTCCTTTTCCCCTTCACCCCGTAGTTCTTTGTGGAACCTTCCCTGTCCTCCTCCCAGTTAAACCCCCCATTTAGCCCGTTTCCCCCTTAGGAACACCTGTCTCCTCCTGTTCTTCTCCCTCAGGTTCCTTCTTTCCCATTACCTCCCTGGTTCCTCTTCATTTTCTAGGTTCCTGCAGATACATCCGGATATACACTCAAATATAAGGATTTAGTGCTAGGATCCACAAATGAGAGAGAACGCACATTGTTTTTTAGAGTCTGTTTTACTTCTAGTATTACAGTTTCTTGTTCCATCCATTTACCAGCAAATTTCATGATTTCGATTTTCTTTACTACTTTAGGAGAACTCCATTGTATAAATGCACCACATTTTCATTATCCATTCATCAGTTTAGGGTTACATAGATTGCTTCCATCTCTTAACTATCGTGAAAAGAGCAGCAACAAACATGGATGTACAAGTATCTCTGCAATAGGATGAGTCCTTTGGGTATATACCAAGGAGTGATATAGCTGGGTCATATGGTTAGTTCATTTACAGTTTTTTTAAGAGTTTTCTACATTGCTTTCCATAGGAGTTGCACAAGTTTGAAATCTCACCAGCAGTGAATCAAAGTTTCCCATTCTCTACCTCCTCCCCAGCATTTGGTTTCATTTGTTCTCTTTGTCTTAGCCTGATTAGGGTAAGATGAAATAGTAAAGTGGTTTTAATTTGCATTTCCCTAATCACTAAAGATATTGAACACCTTTTAAGATGTTTCTTAGCCATCTTTATTTCTTTTGGGGGGAACTCTCTGTTCAGATCCATGGCCAATCTTTTAATTGGGTTATTTTTTCTTTATTTTTTTGTGTGAATTCTTTCTATATTCTGGTTGTTAAACTTCTGTCAGATGTATCTTTGTTTTTAAATAAAGTAATACTTTACATATACATGCCTCTGTGCTGTGTGGTGGACAAAGTATAACTTGCAGGAGTGGGTTCTCTCCTTCCACCACAGCATGTAAGTTCTGTGGATTGAATTCAGGCCCTGTTGCTTGGCAGCAAACACCCTTACCTGCTGAGCCAGCTCAAAGCCCCCAGATGTCCTTTAGAATAGCTTCTAGAAAACTTCACAAACCACATCTCTATGTCCTTGAACAGAACTCAGTCAGAGAGTCACAGGAAGGAACCTGGCAAAAGGGTCTTTATTCTAAATGAACTCATAAATAAAAGCTGGTTGTCTTGTTACTGTGGAAGAAAGTGAGAGTCTGATGTTGCGAACAGCCCCCATCTCTGCCACAGTAGACTTGATACCTTTTCTCTTTCAAAGGCTTTTCATTTCTCAACTGTTTACTTCCAGGTGGAAACTCTAGGCTTACTATATTACACAACAAAAGAGGGAAGGGAGGGGCTTTGCAGCTCTTGCTGTAGCCTTGAAACATTTCTCCTTCCTGTCTTTTTAATATTGCCTCAGGGGTCTAGTACAATACAGTGGAAAGCAGTATCCTTCAGGTCAGTCACCAAAACATAGCTGCACAAATCCAAGTAAGAGCAGGTAAAAATCTGCCGCTGCAGTGCAGGCACGTGGTCAGGCAGAGACAGGGTGCCCCGAAGAGTATGTTCTCAGGAATTCCACAGTCTGGAAGACACTCAGGGGGTTTCCAGAGACTCCACAGCATTACATCCTACTAAATGTGTATATCCTGGCTCCTAGAGAGACTCTAAAATTGCTTCAAAAAACAAAACGTTTCTTTAATTAAGAACTGGGGAAGAAGCTCAGTTGGAGCTCAGGTAGCACTCACTGAGCCTCCAGTGTCATTCTCAGCACTGCTTAAACTAGGCATGGTGGGACACAGCTGACCTTACAAGGCAGAAAAGAAGACAGGAGGATCAGAAGCTTAAGGTCATCTGTGACTATAGAGAGAGTTCAAGACCACTCTGGGCTGTCTAAAGCCTTGTCTAAAAAAATAATATAGTTTTGGGAAATAAATATAAACCATATGTAAATGAGAGAATGAATCTCAAAGACAGATCTAGTTGGCACAGAATATAGGATAGAAATGAAATTTGGGGCTCTCTCTCTCTCTAATACACAGATCCTTGCATGATGTTATAAATAAATATCTACTTTTTAGATTTTTATTTTTTAATTATGTGTATATGTATGCATCTGTGTCTAGGTAGATGTGTGAGTGCAGACACCTAGTGAGGCCAAAACTAGAGTTACAGGCAGTTGTGAGCTATCTGATATGGATGCTGAGAACTGAACTCAGATCCACTGGAAGAGCCACAAGTGCTCTCAACCACTGAACTGTATCATCTGGACTTGAATAATACAGATTTAGGACATGCCATTTCTTATGACACAGAGGCCTGCCTTCCATGGCCTTAGCTTTTCCAAGGGCAAAGCCCACACCAACATCTTCCCAGGTGTATCATGAATTATATAGACCAGCATTCAGAAATAACAGCCTACTAACACTGACCACAACACTGACAGGGAGTCCACAGTTCTCTTCCCATAAACTTGTCATTTTCTGTCACATATTCACATACTTTCGTGATCAAGTATTCAGTTTTCCCCCCCTCCCCTATTTGAGACAGGGCCTCCCTGAGCTGGCCTGGAACTTACTATGTGGACTAGGATCTTCCTGCTTCTGCCTCCCAAGTGCTAAGATTAAAGGTGTGCACAATGTTACTCAGTTGTCAGTTTCTCTTCTGATTCCTTTAAAAGCTTCAACTGTGGACTGTGGAGGGTGGAGTGCAGTTTACTTGGCAAGGTGCTTGCCTTATAAGCATGAGGACTAAAGTTAGATCCTCAGAACCCATGCAGAAAAGCTGGACATAGAGGTGCAGGCCTGTAATCCCTGCACTGGGGAGGCAGAGGCAAGATAGCTCCCTGAGGCTTGCTGGCCAGCCAGCCTAACCTAAATTCCGAGCTCCCGGGTTCCAGTGAGAGACTTGGTCTCAGAAAAGGAAAGCTAGACAGTACCTGAGGTTGTCTTCCAACACACACATGAACATGCACACACACACACACACACACACACACACACACACACACACACACAGGACCCACCTGTGCCTCTTTGACTCAATAGGGCTAATGTAGCAATGGTAAGACTTCTCCTTCTCACTTACATTCTCAAATCATAGGCAGCTCAGTGCAAGTGGAGTCAGTAATCCATCCGGGCTGTGTATTTTATTACCCTCAGGTCACACATTGCTAATATGCAACTCTTCTAGATTCTTCAGTGACTTTTCTGCTACTAACACCAAACTTGGAAGAAGCGAATTTTTTCCCTAGAGTTAATTTTCCTCCAATCAACCTTTGTAACTTCATGTTTGTAGAGAACCAAATACTCACATGGTGCTTTTCCTCTGTAGAAGGAGACTGGCATATGACAGAACCCAGCTTTCTGGTCATTTGGAGAGTAACAAACAAATTTGTATCTTGAAAGAGCTTCAGACACCCACACATTTCCCTGGTAGGGAGTATTGTTAGACCATCTGTGCTCCCTTCTGCAGCAATGGCCTGTGTAGATCTGATTCCTACAGAAGGCCTGTGTACATTGGCTCTTATAAGCACTCAGAACCATATCCAGCACTTAAAATACACTGTGTCATTCAGTTCCCTGCACTACTGTGAGATGGTACTAAGAAAAAGCTTTGCCCATAGGTGTAATTGCTACAAATAGCAGAGCCCACCCATGCCCTTGTACCACTGTGCCTCCCCGTTCCCATTCAGTAATGTTCTAGCTCTACTTACTGTAGCTCAGTAAGATGGGAAAGAATGCCAAATTGACACAACCTAAAGTCACTGAGGAAGAGAGTGTTAACGAGGAGTTATCTAGATCAGGTTGGCATGTCTGTGTGCACAGGAGATTATTTTGATTGTTTACTGATGTAAGAAGAATCAACCCACTGGGGGTGGCACCCTTAGCTAGGCAGTGCACTGAACCGTATCTGTGAAGAAAGCATAAGAAGCAGTAAGACAACCGAATGAGTGCAGTTGCTTCCCTCTGCTCTTTGCTGTGATGTGCTGTCTCCTGTTCTTGGCATTGTGGCTTTCCTGCACTGATGGACTATTAACCTGAAATTGTAAGCCCCAAACCTTTCCTCTTCTAAACTGCTTTTTGACAAGCTATTTTATTACAGAAACAGAAATGAAACTAGAACAGTTAGTTATGGTCTCAGAGAATGAAACAAAAGGTCAGGATAGCCAATGGCTACTGGGCTTTTGGAGACTTCTAGAAAAATTACTATGCTCTCTAGTAAAAGCATTCAGATTCTGATGGATGTTGAGTCACACTATAAATTAGGAGGCTAGCAATCTCAGAATAGATATTATTTTGAACCCTATAATTTAACAACTCACCCATAGTCAACCAGCTTTGTTGATAACTGAATTCACTGTAATTACATAAACTGTTCAGCCATTATATGAGTTAAGAATGGCTTAATTCATGGCTAGGGAGACAAAGCAGATATTAAAATGCTCATCTTCACATGCATGAAGACCTGAGTTTAATCCTCAGAACCTAAGTTAAAAGCTGAATGTGGTGGCCTGTGCTTGTAACCCCAGCACTGGAGAGATGGAACATGTGGACAGGCAGATGCCTGGAGCTCCTGGACCAGCTAACTTAGCCTACTTGGTAAGTTCCAGGCCACTGTGAGATGTGATCTCAAGCAAAAAATGGTGGAAGGCACCTGAGGAACACTACCCCTGTGGTTATCTTCTGACCTCTTCACACATATGTACCCACGTATAAACAAACACACTCATAACTGCTTAATCTGGAGACCTTGGTGAAGGAAATGCCACCTGCCTCACCTTCTAGGAATTCAATGTTATGGCTGTTGATTACTATGGAATGTGACCAGCCTTTCCCACAAAGGGTATTTCTCCTTCCAGAAGCTTTGGCAACCTTGGTAGAGAGAGGGGTGTCACTGAACACATCTGAGTAGGGGTTGTGACTAGAAGAGGCTGGTATACTTGATGGCCAGTAACATTCAGGGAACTCATAAGGAGTCCCTTATCAAGCCATCTATGAAGCAAATGAAACATCAGGTTATTTCAAAGCCAAGTTTTATGGGGTGCCACAGTTTACAGATGAGGAAATTGAGAATTGTTTTAAATAAGGACCTATAGCCCAGGACCCCCAACCAAGAATATTTCTATGATAGATACTACCTGACATGATTAGACCACTGTACTACTTTATATTGTAAGTCATGTTTAAATAGTTTTGGTTAGTTTGTCAACTTGACATGACCTAGAACCACCTGGGAAGAGAATGTCAGTGAGTAGCTGTCTGTATTAGGTTGGCCTGTGGGCTTGTGGAGGATATTGTAATTAAGTTAATCAATATGTGAAGACCCAGTTGACAATGGCTGGCGTCATTTTCTAGGCAGAGAGACCTAAACTGTATGATGGTAAAGAAATCAAGCTGAACACAAGCGAGTGAGCATGTACACATTTATCAACTGTAGATGCTATGTGACCAGCTGTTTTAAGTTCCTACTTTGATTCCTCACAATAATGAACTGTAATCTGGGTTTACAGGCTAAAATAAACCCCTTCTCATCTATATTGCCTTTTCTGAAGGTGTTTTCCATGAGAAATGAAACTAAGACAGTATTCATTTAGCAGCTGCATTCCCCTACAGACTAGATAGCAGTTAGTTCAGAAAGATCTTTGGCCCAAATGCACGTGAAACTTAGCTGAATTCTGTTGTATAGAACCTCTAGGGAATTTATACTCTGGGGTCACTGAGATGGGCAGAGGCCATTTAGGTGAGTATGTCATATTGCTTGGTATATTTTCTCCTGACATGGAGCTGTCATGACTTGGTCTTGACTTCTACTTGACAATGATGGAACTCACTGCCAGATGATGTATCTGGTTGTTCTCTGGAACCCATAGACCTCTGTACTTTCTCATTTGATATTGTGCATTGTCAAATGTCTGATACTACTTCCCCTAGGCAAAAGTAAATATCCAGTCCCTTTGTGTGTGTGTGTGTGTGTGTGTGTGTGTGTAGGCCAGAGGACAAGTCAAGTATCATTCCTCAAAAACTATCTACAATGCTTTTGGAGGCAGGGTCTCTCACTGGTCTATACTCACCAGGTAGGCTAGGCCGGGTGACCAGAGAGTCTCAGGGATCCTCCTGACTCCATTTCCATAATTCTGGGCCTGTAGGCACCTGCCACTGTGTTCATCTTTTTACCTGCATGCTGGGAATCAACTCAGGCCCTAATACTTGCATGGCAGATGTTTTACTGACTGAATCATCTCCACAGTCCCTATCTCTTTGCATTTCAGAAGAAACACCCTTCTATATTCAGAGTGGTCAGCTGCTGGAGGTCTGTCACTTAGGGGAACTGTAAGAGGAAGCAGATGGTCCAGTCTCTGCCTCCAATGACAACACCAGGGTTGGCCATGTAAGCAGTACATGGCTCCCCTTTGCTGGAGAGCTGTTCTTGGTCTTGGTTCTGTTACTGACTCAATGGCTGCTCTTCTGCCCAGCCCAAATATTAACATGACATCATTCCTTTAAGGTCAGTTGGCTCTTATTCTGAGCACAGAAGAAGCAGAAAGCCAGCTGCCACACCTTGCCTAGATAGCACAGGACTTTGGTCAAGGAGGGCTGTTCTGCTCTCTCCATCCCCTCTGGCTATCTTTATGTATGTGTACATAGGTGTGAAGGCATATCTTTATTAAATCGGGAACTAATAGAACAGAATGTCAGTGACTATGATGATTTATATTGATTGCCAATTTGACAATCTAGAATCACCTAGGAGACAAACCTCTGGGCATGTCTATGACGGAGTTTCTAGATTGGGTTAACTGAGGTGGGAAAATCTACCCTAAATGTGGGCTGCACCATCCCTGAGTTGTAGCCCTGGACTGAATGAAAAGGAGAAAGTGAGCTCAGCACCAGCCTTTATCTCTCTCTGCTTCCTGACTGTGGATGCCATGTGACCATCTGCTTCCTACTCCTGCTGCCACAATTCCCCAGTCATGATAGACTGCATCTTAGGACTGTGAGAAGAATAAACCCTTCCTCCTTCATGGACTTTGTCAGGTGTTTTGTCCCGTGGATAAAAGTAACTCATACAGTATTCACTCACAGCTTTCTCAGAGCACAATAAGAACACTGAGAACCACACAAACAGCTCTTTCCTATCTGAAAACTTTCAGAGAGCAGCCTGGTGTGCATGTCAGTGATTAAGACTAACATCACATTTTGCACACCCTTCCTTCCACTCAGCATGTGCTGAGCTGGACAAGCCTGTGGTAATCAACGAAACCATACCCGGGGTCCATGAGGTATGTTTCCACTAATTAACTTTGACCTCACCTTAGGTGGTAGCCATTGAACTTCGGGTGTTTGTATAAAAACCTCTCTGAAGGACCAGTGAGATGGCTCAGTGGTAAAGGCACGCTTAGGCATGCGTGCTGACCCAACCCCATGTGATAAAAGGAGATTACTAACTCCCCCAAGTTATTCTCTGCTCTCCGCTCCTATGCTGTATACATGCATGTTTGTGTATGTATACACATATATCTGTAGAGTTTGTGGAGCTGCTTTCCGTCCTTCATTTTAGATGCGTTGCCAGGCTGTTCCCACTTTGGGTGCGAGCGTCTTCAGTGCCACTGCTTCTGGCTCCCCTGTCTCCCTGCAAACCTCACTTCTCTGCTTGCGTTTTCCTTTCTTCACCTGCAAATGAGATTGCGTATGTTTTCCCAGCCGATGGGCGCTATTAATATTTATCTACCCCACAGTCAAGTTTTATTAATTACTTAATTAGTAGTAGTGAAAACAATTAGTGTTGGGGAGCAGACAGTGTAACGTGCATGCTGACAACAGGAATTAGCATAAGTGAGAAGCAGAGGTGGAATTCTAAAGAAAAAGGACTGAGTGCCTCTGTGCAGAATGCATACTCCTGCTTCTGCATTCCGCACCTTCTTTCCAGGTCTCTGGTCCCAAGCATGCATTCGTGGATACAAATCAGCTACATTGTGTACCTTCTATCTGTGAGCATCACCCATATAATTAGAAAAGATGAGGAGAGCCTCCAATGTGGAGAGCCATGCCTTGACAGATATTTTTACATGGAAATGGAATCAGGGTTCAGTGGTGCACGCTCACCTAGAGCCTCCGCAGCCTTATTTCTAGTGGCCCAATGAGGTCAATGCAGAGCAGGTGCCTAGCAGACCCCTGTGGTAGCCATGCAGGCCAGGTGTGCCCATCCTTCAACCTAAGAGCTGCATGTGTCCCAGGAGAGCTATGAACGTTGCTCAGCACATTTGTACATGATGTCATATTCCAGTGTCAAAAGATTAGATATGATTTGGGAGATGGCTCAGTGGTAAAGCACTTGCCAGGCAAACATGAGGACATAAGTTCTGACCACCCACCTGAACCAATGTAAATCTGGACACAGTAGCACATTCACCTGTAATTCAAACACCCCATAGGGAGATAGGAGGCATTCGAAGAGAATCCACAGAAGCTCCAGCAGCCAGGAGACACTGTCTTAAACTATGTGGAAGGCAAGAACCAGCAACCCATGTCGTCCTTTGATCTCCAGACATGTGTATGGCATATACATGCCCACAAACAAAAACATTCAAACACACACTCACATACATCATATGCTCAAAAAATTAGATGCACAAAAGGTTTAAAAAATAATTTGATATTCCTGAGCAGAACCACAGATCTTCTGATTGGTAGTCTCCCTGCCATCAGGAGCTTGTATAAGACCCATCACTATTACATGCCAGAGTAGAGAGATCCACATGAGCTTTCTCGAGCATTCAGGTCACTGGAGATTTTGTTAGTTATCATTCCTTCTAGAAAAATTTATAACAAATGCAATAAAGAAGTACAAACATCTATTAATCTCCTACTATATGCAGTGTTTCTGTAAGATGGGGTGGAATAGGGAGAGCCAAAAAAGCAGTGTGCTGGGGTGATGGCTTATTTTCTTGTGGATGTGCCCATTAACTGACAAGATAGATCCACAACACCAAAGACGAAGGCAACACAATGTAGTGTATGCTCAGAGCTGTAGAGGTGGTATTGAGGACTTATTGGATTCCAGAAAAAGGAGCAGTCATGGTTGATGCCAGACAGGACATCAAAGAGGGCACAACATTAAAACTGGACTTCAGGGAGTTGACAAAATGGTCAGGAAAACAATAGTGGATAGAGTTTAGAGCATAGGAAAGGAGTGACTGCAAGAACCTTGAATCTGAGCATCATTCTTCTGGATTTGGCTTGAATCTTACCAGAGAGTATGCAGACATTGAACTCCTACAAGGATTGTTATCGCAGTTGAGAAGGAGGCAGCCTCTTGGTCGAATTCAGTGAGTCTTCAGGGTACTAGGTGTCAGCCTCTTGCCTATGAGATGGGGAAAAGATCTTGAAGGTTTACATACAAAGACCACTCCCAAAAGTGGCACAAAAGGACTGTCTGTGCTTCATTCCTAAACTGAGATCAAAATGCCCTAGACACAGACTCCACTGGCTTGAAGAGCAGGCAAATCATGATGGCCTTTTAAAAGGAGATATCTCAGTCAGTAAATTCTTTGCCGTGCAAGAGAGAGGAACATAGTTCAGTCCCTAGACCCACATAAGAAAGGCAGGTTTGATGGTGCATGCTTGCAAATCCCTGACTGGGGACATGGGAACAGGTGGATCCCTGGGTCTTGCTCATCATCTAGCCTCGCCTAGTAAGCGAGTTTCAAACTAGTGATATATTTGTCTTTAAAAACAAACTCAGACTCCTAAACTGCTTTCTAAACCACTTTAAAACTATTCCTTTAACTTAATGCAGTCGTCTAAATTTTTGTTTTCATCTATCCGACAAGGAGGGTTCTAGTGCTTTCTTCTTCTAAGCAACTTTACTGAATGATACTTGTACTATACAAATACTGTTTTACAAATAAAGTCAGGTGGAGATGTGAGGGAAAAAGAAAATCAAGACCGTCTGAGGAACTGACTTAGTGGGTGAGAGGGCTTGCTATGCAAGCATAACAATCTGGGTTTGATCCCCAGGACCATGTAAAATATTAGGCATGGATGGACACATGCCTGTAAACCCAGAGTTGGGGATGCAGAAATAGGAGGTTCACTGGGGGTTGCTGGCTGTACAGTCCAGCTCCAAGCTCAATGAGAGACCCTGTCTCAAGGGAATAAAGTGGAGCATGATGGTGTGAGAACTGGTCTTCTACTTGTGCACAGGGACATGCAGCTGCACACACACACACACACACACACACACACACACACACACATAAAATCAAGGTAGATGGCATTTGAGGAATGATACCAAAGGTCACTCTCTGCTGTTCTATTTTTTATTTTTTGTTGTTGTGATAATCGTCCATATCAAAAGCAATTTGGGCAGGAATTTATTTTAATCATACACTTTCAGGCAGTAATTAATGACTGGGAGACATCAGGACAGGATCTCAAGGTAGGAACCTAGACCAGAAGCCATAGAGGAAGGCTATTTTAGTGACTCTCTTCTTGACTCATGCGCAGCTGGCTTTCTTATGCAGCCCAGGCCTACTATGGTGCCACTCACAATGATCTGTGCCATCTCATATCAGTCAACAGTCAAGACTATGCCTCATGAACATGCCACAGTTCAGTCTGATGGAAGCAGGTTTTATCAAATTGACCATAAAAACTAAGAAGCATATCTGTCCTCCACACATGAGCACATGTGCATGTGTACTTGCATACCCATGAACACACATTAATATACACAAAAAAAACCCTTGGCTTCAGAGTTACCCCTTCCCGCTAAGTGCATCAGTGACTAAATGAGCCACGATGCTGAGAATCTTGACTCATTTCCCCCGAATGACATCCAATGGCTCCATCTAAAGTGATAGTTCTTTTAGTTCATCAAATCTCTATTCATCACAAAAACATTTCTGTCCTTGTGGTTTGTGCTTTATGATTGCTTTTATAAAGACAGTGAAAAGGCAAAATATGTAGGTGAAAACTTAAATTGACTTTATATCGCTAGGATTTACCACCTTCAAAAATAGCATGCTACATTAATGCATTTCTGATTTCAAGGTGCTTTTTTTGTGCAGATTGTCTTCTCTGAACATAATAACTCCATCAGACAATGGTGTGTGGAAGGAAATGTTGTTTGTGATTTATTTTCAGGGGAACTTTGAAGAATAGAATACCATCCTTTTGTTAACATGTCTGGTCTCATGTAAAATATGACTATAATATGCAAAGATGCCTTTTAGTCATGATCGTTTTTCCCCTTTGATGTGTTTGTTGTAGGATCTGAGAGAGGAATGTGTAAAGTTGAAAACAAGAGTGTTTGACTTGGAACAACAGAACCGAACACTCAGCATCCTGTTCCAACAGCGAGTCAGACCAGCTTCGGATCTGCTCCTCCAGGTATGTGTTTATGCAAAAAAGTCTTTGCCACTGAAATGCTCTTGACAGAAAGTTACTTAATTTGAAAGCATGATGTCATCCCCAGGGGCAAAGTATATTGCATCAAAATTCTAATTCTTTACTGTGTCAGATGGTTATATTGAAGTGAATACATCTTAAATTCTCAACCATTTTAGATATTTTATTATTTTTATGTTATATGTGTCTGTGTATTGTCTGTGTGTAAGTAGGTACACCCATGTCATGCAATGCCCTCAGAGATCAGAAGAGGGCATAGGATCCCCTGGAATTGGAGTTACAAATGGTTGTTAGCCACCATGTTGGTGCTGAGGATCAAACACAAATCCTCTGCAAGAGCAGTCAGTGCTCTTAACCACTGAGCCATCTCTCTAGCCCCTTAAATTCTCAACATTTTAAAGTTCCATGCAATAAAGCAATGCAGCAGTGAAGGTGCGCAGGTAGAAGGGATGGTCGGAATCACCCTCGGGACTGGAGAGAGGATGCAGACGGTTGGATGCCTGTTTGCAAGCATTGAGGACCTGAGTTCAGTTCCCAGACCCTAAATAAATAATCCAGGCGTGTTGGCACATGCTTCTAATCAAGCACTGGGGAGGCGGAGACAGGTAGGACTTGCCGGTCAGTCAGCCAGCCTAACAGAATCAGTGAGTCCCAGGGAAAGGTGAGTGATTCTGTCTGTAAAATAAGGTGGGCGGTGTCCGAAGGATGAAGATCTCTGGCTTCTATACTCATGTACAAACATGCACATATGCACACACATGCAACTGTACACACACGCAAACACGCATACACACATGCATACACACACAAAGAAGATACCCACTAGTAAACTAAGTGGTCCTGGCATGGAGTTGGGAAATAATGCATGGGTCTGGGGACCATCATTAGTCCCTGTGCATTTCACAGTGTTTTATGGAATGCTGAAATACTGTGTTTGTGTCAAACTCTATAATCCAAACTGTAGCTGGATTTTTCCATCCCATCTTCACCCGGGCAGCTTTTCTCCACTCGGCCCACTTCTGGATTCCGTCTCTGTTTTTCCAGGTCCTCCCCTGAATGTTGTCCCTGCAAACTTCTCTCAGTTACCACCACGGCTTCCAAAGTTCTAGAAAGTCAAGCCACATGTCAGGGAATGTGTGAATTGGAAGAGGGGGCTGGAGAGCTGACCTTTGCTCTTCTCTATCCTTCTGATCCTATTAATGAACATCTTTGCTCAGATATGATCCTGTGAGCCCTGCTTAGAGCCCTTCTGACTCAAGTTGTCAAAGGTTGTGTTGGGCTTTCAAAGGGAATGTGCTGTTTATAAAGAATGAGCACAGCTGCTTGGTCTGACTGGCAGAGAGGACGAGGAGCAGGACCCTCTGATGGAGAAGATTATGCTAGTACTAGAACCTCAAGCATGGCGGCTATTTAAATTCCTACTTTAAAATTTTACATGAAGTGCAGGGAATTGGCTTAGTTGGTAAGGTGCTTGGTTAGCAAACATGAGAACTTATTTCAGACAGGGTATAAGTAGAACATCTCCATCCTCATAGAAAATTTTCGTATACCATATTTTTCAAGTAGTTAAATCTGTATTGCACATTTACCCTTTGCATTTTGGCATAAACATCTCAGGACTGCTCTAAGAAATAAAAGGAAGTTGACATTCATTTCAGAAAAAGAAACAGGTTAGGTAAAAATGAACAATAAAAGTTAATCCCTCCCCCAAATTAAAATAAAGCATCTCTCTGATAGATCTCATCTCTAAAATTAATTTCCTCTCTGCTTTATCTGTAGGAGCATAATTCATAATTTATAGCTCAAAAGTTGTTGGAGGGGGCAGAGGGAGAAGTCGTTTATCTTTATTCTGTTTCCTGAACCCAGCCACAATCAATGTTTGTCATAGGGGATCCTGCATTTGTGGAAAACTCTGTTTCTTTTGTAGTTTTGTAATCAAGACCAAATATTGTAATTACCTTTAACAGCTGTTGCACTTCATGAATTTTTCCTTTTTTCTTGTTTTAACTCAGGGCTCTTCAAGAACAATGTTTCAGGTTCTGCAGTCCCTGTTTCTGAATCCAAAAAGTTTATTCACACAGTAAACACATGTGCTGGAGACACTGGCATTTTATAGCGGGTGTCATAAATATCTACATACATATTTAATGAGTGGCAGAGGAGGATAGGCTGGCTGTGGAGCTCAGTGTTTATTCACTGGGAATTTTTACTCAGCAGACTTTGTTTCTTCTCTAAAGAATTTTCACTTCCAGGAACCATTCTTTTAATATTTTAATTTTATATGTATGGGTGTTTTTACTGCATGTATGTAAGTGCATCCATGTCATTCAATGCCCACAGAAGTTAGAAGAGTATGTCGGAACTATAGTTGTGAACAGTTCTTAGCTACCATGTGGATGCTAGGAACTGAACCTGGGTCCTCTACAAGAGCAGCCAGTGCTCTTAGCTGCTGAGCCATCTCTCCAGCTCCCTGAGTCATTCTAATATAAGTAACCTTTGCTGAAGACAGGCTGCCAATAGACCTGTGAAGAATATTGATAGAATGTGATATCTGCTGTGATAGTGTTAAATATCAACTTGACACAATGTAGAAGTCAGCTGGAAAGAGCATCCAGTGAGGGACTGTCTAGATTAGGTTGGCCTATAAACCTGTCTATAGGGGATTGTCTTGATTACCTTAATTAATGAAAGAAGGCCCAGCCCACTATGGGTGGCACCATTTCCTCTTTGGAGGCCCTGGACTACAGAAGAGTAGAGAAAGTCAGCTGAATACCAGCATACACATTCATTGCTTTCCGCTCATGAATGCCTGTTCTATGGCTAACTGCTTTGGATTCCTGCCTTCACTCCACCACAGTGATGAACTGTAATCTAGAACAGTAAGCTGAATAAACCCTTTCTCCCCCAAGTTGCTGTCAGGTATGTTATCATAGCAACTGTAATGCTACTGGAACACCAACCTTTTAACATCTGTGTCTTGCAATCATACCCAGAGCAAGTTGCTGGATTCTTAGTTGATCTGTTCATTATTTCACTCACAATGTAGCTTTCTAATGGTACTTTTGGGTTTAAGTGAAAACAGCTACTCATCGTGGAGATAAAACAAAAAAACACTTGATCTTGCTTTTAGCTCTCTATATTCAGTAATTACTTGATGGACAGGAAAATGAATAAGTCATAAGTCTATCATCCTGAAAGTTGAAAGGTTATTTTGCATAAACCTGAGGGAGCTTTGTTCCCTCCCATCTTTTGAATTCTCCCCGTTTTATATGGATGCCCAGGGTCGTAGGTAGCTGTGCGGAATATGTCCAGGCTATATGAGGTTGTTGAGGTGGAACACAACAAACTGACCAGTGTGACCCTGACTACAAACAGTACAGACCCTGCTACTACTTCCTGTGCAGACTCCAGAGGCAGTACAGCTTATGGCTAACATGTAGCTTTCTGTATGTTTCAGAAAATGTTATTGGTTTTCCCCTCCATAAGACAGCTCAGTGACTCTCTACTGTTTGAAGCAGCCACTCCAAGAGCAATGGAGAAATATGATGGTTGTGTCCACTGTGGTTTGCTTAGATAAGTTTAAGTAGGAGAAAAATACTATTTATAAGTCAAAGACAATTTTTATTCCTCTATAACAGAAGAGCTTACATGGATATCGTTTAATAAATTCCTTTGTAGGAAGAACAGAAAGAGATAACTGTAAGAATTAGCTGGCAGGTTTTGATAACATACAAGAAGAGTCAGGTAAACAGGCACAGTATTACCTGTCTTTAGTCACAGCACTTGGGAGGCCAAGGCAGGAAGATTAGTTAATCCTGAGAGCTCAAGAGCTGGGCAAGATTGTAACAACCTGTCTCACAAACTGAACAAAACAGAATAAGACAAAATCAGCTACCAAATGTGGTTAGGTGCATGGTGGGGGATGGTGAGACTAACCCAAAAATTAAAATGCTGAGGTTGTTACTAAAGTTCTCCCTTGATTCCAGTGTGCACAGTGGTATCTCTGGGAGCACAGGAGGTGATCAGTCAGACTGAGCAAGCCCTCATCTATTCAAGTCAACAACTCTAGCTAAATTCTAAAGAATCAGTAAGATGGTATATCAAATCAAACCCCAGATTTGTTGTAACAGGGACTGCAGTCACCAATGGCTCTCTTTCTGGTTCTATAAACAGGTAGATGAAACAATAGTCATCATTTCTTTTTGTAAGTCACACTGAACAACAGTTTTCCTAATAACTCTCAGCAGCTAGCACAGAGCTCTCTATTAGGTATCTTAATTTTCTTTTTACCAGTTGAGTTGAAAGTTCACCAAGAAGGAGTTTGTCTTAATAATTTGTCTCTATGAGGTGTGAGCTATACTCAGCTCCTCCCACCTATCTGGATCTGAAACAACAAAGGGAACAAAGTAGGAGTTCGCCAAATTACAGTTTGGATAATCAGAGTTTAACTGGGCTTATTACAGAGCAATTATCACAGAATCCTTCTACTGAGGCAGCACATTTCACATTTTCACCAAAACCACAGATCCTCAGACAGCCCCCAAGATGGTGAATGGCGTGGCAGCTGCACTTGTCTCTATGCCAGCTTTTCCCACTCCCCTCTTAGGTTTTCTGCCTATATGCAACTCAAGTCACTGGTTGGTTAAGAGAGGTAGCTGAGTCTATTGGATTCTTCTTTTGTCATTCAAGCTCCTGTGCTGTGCTCAGAGTGTGACAGAGAAAAACTTCATACCGCACTCCACCCCATTTTTCCTCTGCCTCTTATGCAGTTTCAGACATCCTCTTTCACAATAGTCCCTGAGCCTCAGAAAAAGGGGTGACAGGTGTAGGACAATCTTCTCTCCATCATGGCATGAATTATAGTTTGTTTGCAGTGATGCTCCTTCTACTATAAAAACACAGCAATAATAAAAAATTAGCATCCACACAAATACTGGCTGCTATAATAACCTAACCTACAGTTGTAAACAAATGCTTGGACAGTACCTAAGTAGTTGCATCACATTCATCTTATAAACAATTACGATGGCTTCACTACTGGAGCCTATAACTCCACCCACCACTGGGGATCAACCTTTCTCACAGTATCAGAAATGTGTTTCTCCCTGAGGAACAGGCCTTAAACCCAATTGGAAATTTGCTGGTTGTACATATACTAGATGAGCCACTGTTGCATGAACAGGAATATCTTGCTTGGCATCTGATAGTGGTGCATGCAGGATCCATCATTAAGCAGAGCTTTTCAGGACCATCCTCCCCCAGCAATCTGCATAGCGCCCTCTGGCACTATGAAGGCCAGCCATTCATTTGCAGGGAGTTTCCATCTTAGTCCCAGATGGATCTCTCTTCCCATGCTCACATCTTGCCATGACTTGCCATCTGCTTGCAGTGTGCAACCAACATTAGTGGCAATGGCCTTTATTGTGGAGGGGGCCTCTAAGGCTTCCCTGGCCAGCAGTTCACAGGGGGGAAACCCACACCTGGTACTAGAATTTGTAGCTAAAATTATATAAAATATCATTTTACACTTTGGCATCTATAGGCCCAGGTTGTAGTAGACTTTTCTCGACTGTCATGGTAGATATCACTTGTGGTTTACTTACCATAAAGCTCCCAAGAATATTGTAGCTATACTTCCCCTTTGAACCCTGTGTGAATTTATATTCCATCCCTGTTTCTTCAGGTGTACTTGATGTATTTCAAATGGGTTTCACATCTGTAAAACACTCAGAAGTTAACATTATATATGAAATCAAACATAAACAATGTCTATTCATTTGTATCAACTATTTTATCAACAGATCTGTGTTGGTTACAAGGGCATGTAAAAGAGGCATTAATTTAGCCAGTTCTTTATATCTTTAGTTATCTTTTGGAATCCACTTAGGACCCTAGATTTCTTACATGAGCCATCATGCATTTCTTTAAACTTGATAAACTCACTGGGGCGAGCTCAAGTTGCTTGACCCTGCACGGGGCCAAGGAGCAATAAGGCCCCTCTTGCCCTTGTTCCACCTGTTGCTTCCCAGGGCCATGTAGGCCCTGGATCTGGCTCCTGGCTCTATCCACACCTACTGTCTCTCCTTGACCATACCTGGCCTGCTGGAACTTTGGCCCTTGAGTTAACAGGACCCATAGAGTCTGCTCTAGATCCTTGGCAGTCCATTCTGATAGTCAGAGGTAAAACTTCATACAACATATGAAGAGTACATGCCATGGTAATTATGGAATTCCAAAATTAAGAACATGGGGCCAGCTTAAAGGCTCAGCAGGCAAAGGCACTTGAGTTCAATCCCTGGAACTCAAATGGTGGAAGAAGAGAATCTACTCCCACAAGTTGTTTTCTCACCTCCATTCACACTCTATGGTATGGGTGCTCCCCCAAGAAAGTATAAAAATAAATTTTTATTAATACCATAATGTTACACACACACACCATATTATCCAGCAAACTGTGGTGGTGTGAGTGATTGTTTCTATAATACAAATCTGAGTGTTCCTGGAGCTTCTTAAAGGCCACTTGCTAAAATTGTTTTGTGATCAAGTTAAATATGTGTCTAGCTATAAGAAAATTATGGCAGATAGTGGATTATCTTAAATTTAGGGGATTATACATGTGAACTGCTCCTCCAATGTTTGTTGAAGTTGTTTGCTTATTGTTGCACTGAGGATTGACACAGGGGCCTCATGTATGGATCAAGTGTTCGAACACTGACCTACCCTCACAGTTCTTCAAATGGTTTTAATGGAAGACTCCAATAATAAGATCTATATTCAGGGATGCATCTTTCAGCCTACTAAGGCTGTGACTGAACAAACACCCAGAGATCACCAAGTTAGATGGTGCAGAATTTGAAGCCTTTGCCAATTTGGTCTATTCTAATCCTATCAAAGGACCTAGCATTGATTTCATGATGCAAGCAGGGATACAAGCAGAAAAAGTCTAAATCACACTGCTGGGATTGATGGAGGAAGGGTCCAGGATTAAAGGCTACTGAAATTCAGTCCATCTATTCCCAGCCAGGTCTCTCTTTGGTACCCCATTTGTAGGGGACTCAAATAGGCAAGAAGACTATGGTGTGTGTGTGTGTGTGTTTATGTGTGTGTGTGTGTAGTGTTCATGTACATGTGTCCATGTGGAAACCAAAGGAAACATTTAGCTGTCATTATCCACCTTGATTTTTCAGATTGTATCTGTTTGGCTTGGAGTTTACCAAGTACGTTAAACTGGCCAGCAGACCCCAGGGATCTGCCTATTTCTTCTCTCCAATGCTAGGATTGCAGTGTGCCTAGCCATACCTGGATTTTTCTACATGGTCTCTGGAGATTGAATTCAGGTCCTCATGGTTCTAAGGCAAGCACTTTACTAACTAAGGCAACTCCCTAACCTGAGGACTATGTCTTTGATGATTCATTCTAAGTGATAAACACATGACTATGATAGCACAAGGCTTCTAAACTGTAGTCATAGTAAGAGCCCTACCATGGTTACATATTTCTGGAAGGCTCTTGGTTCCTGCCATCTAACCTTTAACACTCTCCTATGTGTTCTGCTTTTGTCTTGTTTTGAGTACCTCTGTCACCATTATCCTAACAGGATATTTTCTCCCCGAGAGAGTTATTTTTTCTCTGATTTCTGACCTGGTATTTCAAAGGGTCCTAATGCCCATATCCACAGGTCAGCATAGAAATAAAAGAAGGCTAGTATGTGTAATATTCATCACAACAATGGTGGGTCTAATAGCATGGAGCCAAGGTGTGAACATGTACTGTCATTTTTAAGAAAACATCTTTTTGCTAGTGTTCTAATCTTTCTATCATGATTACTTTTGAGTCATTACAATGAGTCATTGGAAAGAGAGAACTTCTACTAAAGGAACTTCATCAGATTGACTTGTGAGCATTTCTGTGGGGCATTGTCTTAATTTCTAATCAATGTAAAAGGGTCCATCTCATTCTGGCCTAACCACTGCTACCATTCCAAAGCATGTGGTCCTGTGCTTCTTAAGAAAGCTAACTGGGCATCAGCCAGAGAACGAGCCAAGAAGCAGTACTCCTCCATGGCTTCAACTTCAACTGCTTTTCTGGCTTCCCTCAACGATAGTCTGTGATCTGGTAGCTTAAGTAAACTGTATTATCCTGTAAATTACTTTTGGTCAGAATATCTTATCGCAGCAACAGAAAGCAAACTAAGACACATTCTTTTTTTTTCTCAAGACTTTCCTCTCAATGCTTGTTTTCGGAGTTTAAGGCTACCCACAAGTGCAGTTTGACAGAACACCACACACTTGTTACTCCATCTTCCCACGAACACTATATCCTTTTTTCTGAAATCCCATTCAGTGCTATCCCACTCAGGTATCATCCAGAGTCATAATGGTCCTCTTAAGGTGGCCTCAGCTTGTGGGCACCACATGATATCAGTGATCTATGCCCCTGGATAGTTCACTGTCCTGTATAGAAGTCTAAGCAAAAGCAACTTAGGAAATGAAACAGTATACGTAAGCTTACAAAGACACACACACCTGTATATAAGTCATATCATACATACACACACACAAATAAAAAAAGAAGAAGAAATTCCTTAAGAAAGTATTATAACACAGGTAAGTAAGAGCTGGAGAGATGACTCAGTGAATAAGAATGCTTGCCGCACAAGCATAAGGACCTGAGTCTGAATCCCTGGTACCTACATAAAAAGTTTAGCATGGTCTTGCTGTCCACTAGTCTAGCCAAAACTTAGATCTCTGGATTCAGTGACCTTATCTCGAAGGAAAAAGAGACTGATAGATCAAGTCACCAGATGTCTTCCTGTGGCCACTACAAATATGCACTGGGTGCATACACTATAATACATATATATATATATATATATATATATATATATATATATGCATATACTAAAACATACCACACAAATGGATACAAGTAGTAGCAATAATAATAGTAATAATAATAATAATAATAAAAGTTAAAGCAGGTGTGGGTGAGAGCAGGAGAGAGGAAAGTGTACTTTAATGGTTGTTGAGGTCTGTCAATGGAAGCCATCCATTCTGATCCACTGGGGCTTCTCTTGAGCAAGAACTAGCAAGAAGAATCAAGAAAGCCCTCAGAGGTGTAGAGCACCTGTCTGGCTTCTCTCATTGCTGACATCAGTTTGCTTTATGGGTTTCTGGCATCGATCATCTCTGCCATTTGGCTGCTTATGTGCCGGCTACAGAGGCATCATCAGCCCGACCCTGAAACTCTGATATCTAATTTAGAAAGACCCTCAAGGCGAAGGCGGAGAAACTTCCTGTTGTTTCTCAGATGCTGAGTGATGCCAGGGACCAAATGGTAACATCCACTAGTGGTGAACCTGCCATCTGGCATCATCAGAGGGCTTTGGTGCACCACTTAGAGCATCAGTCAGACATGGAAACGTGGAGAGTGGCCATCAGGGATACTGCCTCACATATTCATCACTAGCAAGGATATTAACTTGTCAGAAGTACAGAATGTGGCTTCTCTGTGAGGAAAGGGACATTGAAAGATCACAGAGGGCCTGCAGGGCAGGACTTTCAATGATAAGATGATGGCTTGGAGCAAGAGACAACCTCCGAGAATATAAGAACGGATCTCCAGGGTTAGAACAGAAAATGATTTTTTTTCTTTCTTCATACTACATCTATGACTCTTAATAGACTTGCTTTACCCTCAATGGCATCATTTTTCTTTTCTGCCTAACTGGTTTTTGTTTTTGTTTTTTTTTTTTTAGCCATACAGAGATACTTTCACTTCAGAGTATGTTGGAGGTTTTCCTTCTCCATTTTCTGTGCCTTTTCTCTGGTCACAATGCTATACCACCCTGACGGCCCCATTTCTGCCACTTCTCTTTCTTTTGTTAACAGACTGGAATCATCAGTATTTTGCTAATTTTACGGTGTGCATACACACCAAATTAGGTAGTAAAATATATAATGTTACAACATTATTTACAACAAAATATGTTGTGAATTAGCAATGATTTGATGTTGAATGATTATTGTCTCAGCAGCAAAATTAATACATCTTAAAACTGACAAAAATATATGTGAAACAAAGCCCAGAATCCACATGTAGATATAGATATGGATTTAGATATATAGCTATGTAGACATATATTAGTTTTAAAAATTAATTTTTAATTTACTTTTTAAGTTTACCTAGTATAAAATTTTTCTTAGCATTTACCAAAAGTATGTGATAATCACACATTTAACACAAGGTATTAGTTTCATTTCTTTGGGTATATCTTATTAACAGCCTTTTTCTATTACAGAGTTAGCTTGCCTATATCCTTTATGTTATGATTTGTAGGTAATGCAACCTCTGTGACTTCTATTATGAAAGGAAATTTAAAATAAGTATATGTAACAAGGGCTGGAGAGATGCCTCAGTAGTTAACAGCATATTCTGCTCTTGCAGAATACTTCAGTTTGATTCTCAGCGCTCAAGCCAGGCAGCTTACAGTTCTTTGTTTCTCTAGTACCAGTGGATTTGATGACCTCTTCTGATCTCCAGAGGCAATAGAACATATATGTGTACCTACAACCTGGATACATACATATACATGTGAATAAAACTAAAAATCCTCTAGGAAAGAATATACAGAAAGCAAACAAAAAGAAGCATGTGAGTACTGAGAATTCAAGGGACAGAATGCTGCCCCCACAGTCCATGCTCCATGAAGAAGTCTGAATAGTAATCCCCCCTGCATTACTGTTTGTGCTTGGGATTGCTTTGGTCTTTTGTGCTTCCATATGAATATCTGGATTTTTTTCTAATTTTTTGAAGACTATCAAGAGAATTTTGATTGAATTGCATGGAATCTATATATTGATATGGTGGGATGATTGTTTTAACAATGTTAATTCTTCCAATATATGAGCATGGGATGTCCCTCCATCTTATGGTGCCTTCATCAATGTCTTTCTTTAAAGATACAAAATTTTCTTTGTAGAGTTCTTTAATGTCTTTGGTCAGGTTTATTCTGAGACTTTTTTTCTTGAGGCTACTTTGAATGGATAAGTTTCCTTGTACTCTTTCTTCAATTGCTTGTTATTAGTGTATAGAAAGACTCCTGATTCTAGATTAATTTTGTAACCTACTACTTTACTGAAAGTGTTAATAATTTCTTGGAGTTTTCTGATGGAATTTTTGGATTTCTTAAGTATAATATCATGTCACCTGCTAAAAGGGATAATTTGACTTCTTCTTTTCCAATGAGTACTCCTTTAACATCCTTCTCTTGTCTTACTGTTTTAGCAAGAGTTTCAAAACTATATTTAAAAGGAGTGAAGATAGTGGACAGCACTGTCTGGTTCCTGACATTAATGGGAAGGTTTCCAGTTTTCTCCATTTAGAGTGATGTTGGCTGTGGATTTTTGTATATAGCTTTGTTTATGCTGAGGGATATTCCCTCTAGTCCAATTCCCTCTAGGACTTTAACATAAATGTATGTTGAATTTTGTCAAAGGCCTTATTTGTATCTATTAACTTACATATATTGAACCACCCCTTCTTCCCTGGGATAAAGCTGTCTTGATCATGGTGAATGATCTTTTTTTGATATGTATTTGTGTGGGGTTTACAAATATTTTGTTGAGAATTTTTGCATCTATGCTCATTAAGGATATGGGTTTATAGTTTTCTTTTTTTGATTGTATCTTTACCTGGTTTGTGTATTAAGGTGATGCTAGCTTCACAGAAGGAATTTGGGAGCTCTCCCTCTGTTTCTATCTTTTTGAATACTTTTAAGTAGTGTTGGATATAGATCTTCTTTGAATGTATAGTAGAATTCTGTTGAGAATACATAAGGGCCTGGGCTTTATTTGCTCTGGAGATTTGTATATTACTGTTTCAAAATTCTTATATGTTTTGGGTCTGTTTAAGCTGTTTACCTTTTCTTGGTTTAGCTTTGGTGATTCTCATTAGTTTATATATACATTCATTTCTTTAAGGTATTCAAATTTTTAATAGCATATATATTTTTAAAGTATTTCCTTATGTTCTGGATGGTTTTGGTGTTTATTGTGATGTTTTCTCTTTCATCTCTGTTACTCTTTCTTTATTTTGGTTAATGGGCTAAGGGCCTGTCTATCTTGTTTAAATGTCAAAGAACCAGTTATTTCATTCATTGATTCATTTCATTGCTTTCTTTGTTTCTATTTCATTAATTTCTGCCCTTATTTTTGTTATTTCTTTTTGACTGATGGGTTTGGGTGTCGCTTGTTGTTGCCTTTCAAAATTTTTGAGTTGCAATGTTAAGTCACTTATTTGCATTATTTCTGATTTTTTTAATGTAGGCACTTAGAGCTATAAACTTCCCTCTCAGGACAGCTTTTAACCTGTCCCAGAGGCTTTGTTCTGTTATATTGTCCTTTTCCTTTAATTTCAAGAATTCTTTTATTTTTCTTTTAATTTTTCCCATGACTTATTCATTGTTCAGGAGCAGGTTGTTTAGTCTCTATGACTTTGTGAAGTTACTAGGGCTTCTTCTGGTGTTGATTTTAAACTTTATTGTACTAAGATCTGATAGAATACTTGGAATTATTTCAATTTTTGTATTTGTTTAAGTTTGTTTTGTGCTACAGTATGTGGTCAGTTTTGGAGAAAGCTCCATGGTGTGCTGAATAGAATGTATATTCTTTGGTGTTTTATTGGAATATTCAGTAGATGTCTGTTTTCACTTGATGTATGGCATATTGTTTAATCCACATGTCTCTCTGTTTATTCTCTGTCTGGTTGACCTATTTAGTGGAGACAGTGGGGTATTAAAGTCCCCTACTATTAGTGAGTTGGAGTTAATCTGTATCTTAAAGTCCTATAGTATTGTTTTAACATAATTGAGTGGAGCAGGTTTGGTACATATATGTTCTTTATTGTTATATTTTCTTGGTTAATTGTTCCTTTATCAGAATGCATTGGCCATCTTTATCTCCTCTGATTAGGTTTTGGTTTGAAAGTGCATTTTAATTATTCAGTCCCACCCCACCCTCAGTTTTGAACTGATTGAGCAGACAGAGAATGCTCATTAATTTATTCCAGGTTACTTACAAAGGATTCATTATCTCAACAGCAAAATTAATACTATTAATAAAGTTTTATTACTATTAAGGTGTAATAGAGGCTTATCTGGTATGTGTACTCCCAGCATATTCAAAATTGGATTCAGGGCCCTCTCTTCAGGGAGGGCACACACACATCTGATATTAGGAAAAGAATGTCAACCCCCAGTGGTGTCCTTATACGATTATTACTATTAATTGATTGCTAATTCACAACATATTTTGTTGTAAATAATGTTGTAACATTGTATATTTTACTATCTAATTTGGTGTATATGCACACTGTAAAATTAGCAAAATACTGATGATCCTAGTCTGTTAACAAAAGAAAGAGAAGTGGCAGAAATGGGGCCATCAGGGTGGTATAGCATTGTGACCAGAGAAAAGGCACAGAAAATGGAGAAGGAAAACCTCCAACATACTCTGAAGTGAAAGTATCTCTGTATGGCTAAAAAAAAAAAGAAACAATTAGGCAAAAAAGAAAATGATGGTGAGAGAGGATCGGAGATTTTTTATGGTGGAGCCTGCGTTTTGATCATAAGCCTCCAGACCACTGGAACATGCATCCAAGAATGGAGCCCTGGTGCCATGCCCACCTCTCTCCTTCCCGTCCTTCCATGCATTTCCACTAGACTTCCCCTCTAAAGTCATCAGTTAGTTGGCTGTCAATCGCATTTGGAGGCCTATCCCTCAAAGCATAGAGGAAACTTGATATCTATGCAACACCCCACCCCTTTTTCTCCCTGGCTCTTACACACTTTCTGCCATCCTCTTCCACAATAGTCCCTGAGCCACACGAGCAAAGGGTTTGGGGAGAGAATAACAGGTATAGGATGATATTCTTTCCACTGTGGCATGGATTATTATCTTCCTTCAGTGATGCTCCTTCTACTGTAAAACCACAATAATTGTAAAGCAACAACAACAGCAAAAGTGACATCCACACAAATACTGAATGACCTAACCTGTGGATGTAAACGCAAGTGTTTAGGCAATACCTAAGTAGGCACATCATATTTATCTTGCAAACAATTACCATAGCTTCTTTATGGGGTCTTGTAACATTCCCCCTCACCACTGTGGGTCAACATTCTTTTCCTAATATCAGATGTGTGTGTGTGTGTGCTCCCTGAAGAGAGGACCCTGAATCCAATTTTAAATATGCTGGGAGTACACATAACAGACGAGCCTCTATTACACCTGTAGAGACATCTGACAGTGAAGCACGCAAGATCAGTCCTTAAGCAGAGCTTTTGAGGACCATTCTCCCATATCAGCATACATAGTGCCCTCTAGCACTCTGAAAGCCAGCCATCCATTTGTGGGGAGTTTTCAGCTCGGTCCCAGCTAGATCTCTCTTTCCATGCTTGACCCATGTCACATCTTCAGTAATAGGGCCTTATCATCCACTTCCAGTGTGCAACCAGCATTATAATGTGACAATTGCCTTTTGTTTGATAGAAGGGGCCTTCCAAGGCTCCCTTGTCCAACAGCTCACAGGGGGAGCAACCCATACCTGGTACCAGAATTGCTAGTTAACAATCACATAAAGTGTACTTTTACTGTTTGGAATCTAAAGGCCTAGGCCCATTGAGCTTCCAGAATTTCACAGCTATACTTCACCCTTGTACCCTGTATGAGTTACATTCCATTCTTGTTCCTCAGGTATGCTTGATGTCTCTCAACTGGGTTTCATATCTGTAAAACTCTCAGAAATTAACCTTATATAAACATACAAGGTTTAACATAGCAAGGAAAATTCCTTTTCATTTGCATCAGCTATTTTTTCAACACATCCACGTTGGGTACAATGGCATGTAATCCATTTAGTGTCCAGAATTTCTCACATGGAGCCTCCATGCATCCCTTTATTCTTGCCAACCTCATTGGTGCTGGCCCAAACTGCTTGGTCCTACATAGGGTCAAAGAGGAATAAGGCTTCTCTTGCACCTGTCACACCTGTTGTTTCCTAGGGCCGGGAAGACCCTGGATCTGATTCCTGATTCTAGCCACACCTGTGGTCTCTCCATTGACCACACCTGGCTGTTGGGAGAGGCCCTGGCTGGGCAAACTGTCTCTACCCCTCTAATAGCCAGTCACAAGGGAGAAATGTACCCTGTTTACTCTAGGGTTGGGTTAGTATCCACCCCTGGGATAATCTTCATCCTCTGTGTACCTTTTGTGAGCCATTTCTCAGGGTTTAAAGCCTCCCAGAGGTGCTTTAGTACAGAATTTGGCTTTTTATCAGTCCTTTCTTTAGGAACTTGGGCTAAACACAAGTCTCACCACATATGCCTACGAGTAACACAAGCAGACCTCCTCTTCTGTTTTGTCTCCCGTATACATCTTTTAGGCTGTTCTATTCTTCTACAGACATACTTTACATGCTGGTCTAGTTTGCTTAAATCTGTCAAAGCCTCTCCTTCCTTGTAAAGGTCTTGTCCCACTAGGGGACCTAGCAGGGACACTAAACCTCCATACCAATGCCAAGGTCCTTGCTCAATGAAGTCCTTTATTAAATCTCTAGTGAACACAGTCCTATCTGGCCCTGTGAAAGGGGCACCATATGTGGCTTTCCTCACACCCAGTTCTCTCAGCAGTGCCTGTCCCCCTTTTATTGTTCTCCAGCTCCTGATATTTTTGGGAACCTCCACTGGTGATAGATAACCATGTATCTCTAATGGCTTACACAAGCCAGTCCATCAGAGACTGCTTCCCTTTGTGCTGCCTTAGGCTATGCAAATAGGCTAAATCTCAAGGAGAAGAGAGCTGTTATGTTGCTCAGCTGTCCTGCCTCTACAGCACTGAAAATAATCTAATCTGCTCCCATGTCCCACAGCCTTACAAACCAGGTAGCTAAGGGTTCCCTCCTGGTTTGTTTGAATGTCTTTCCTAGCTCCAGCAGCTCTAGGGCCGAGAACCCTTTAGGGGCACTTTTAGCTCCTTCTAGGTTTCTTGCTTCTTCCTAGGGGTTCCAGGTTCTAGGTTCCCAGGATGGATCCTGCATTATTAACCTGACCTGGGTTTTCATCCCTTTTCGACTTCCCAGTTATAAAATCCAATTTTCTAGCAAGCTCAGAGGCTAGTATTGAAGAAGCAAGGCTCAAATCTTTCTCTCAATCTAATTTATCTCCCACACTTTGAACCTCTCTTTATACTAAGACCTCAGCCTGAGACTGCCATCTCGAACTGGACCTGTGTGCCATGGCCTTCTCCGTGGCATCTCCACCAGTGGGCGCTGCCACCATTGGTATTTGTCCCACCGTTCTCATCTGCTTAGGCAAGTTTACCTTATTTGCATATTTCACTATAAACTGCCCCAACTCTGTAATGGCCACCACACACACCAGTCCTTGGGGATAATCCACCATATCAAAATGTCTTCTGCCCATACATTTCCCGTGGCTGGTTCCTGCATTAGCAGCAGCTCCATAAATCCTTTTCCTGGGAGCATTCTCCTCTTGTCAGTTGGTGCTGCTCTGCTACACCAACTGTGTCATGAATTCTCTTGCTGTGAGGCCTGGAATTCAGCCCCATCCTACCCCCAGGTTTGAACCAATTGAGTAGACAGAGAATGCTCTGTTAGAGAAATTAATTTATTACAGATTATTTACAAACGATTCATCCCTGAGGGGAGAGAGAGATAGAGATTTCCTATGAAAGAGCACTTTGATCATAAGTTCCCCGGGACCTCTGGAACATGCGCCCAAGAATGAAGTCCTGATGCTGCACCTGCCTCTCTCCTTCGCATCATTCCATATGTTTCCACTAGACTTCCCCCTTTAAGTCATTGGTTAGTTGGCTGTCAATCACATTTGGAAGCCTATACCTCAAAGTAGAAGAAAACTCTATATCTATGCAACACAACTCCTGCTTGTTTCTTAGTGCCATTTCGTTGGAATATTTTTTTCCATCCTTTCATTTTAAGGTACGGTCTGTCCTTAAAGATGAAGTGGATTTCTTGCAGACAATAAAAAAGATGAATTTTGTTCTTGATCCATTCCAACAGCCTGTGTTATTTGAATGGGGAGTCCAGTTCATTGATATTTAGAGTTATTATAGAAAGATGTGCATTTGTTCCTGTCATTTTAATTTCTGTTTGCATTCTTCCTCTAACTTTGTGGTTCCCCAGTTATACCTTCACTTAATTTCTTTCTGTTGTCCCTTTGGTGCAGTCATTCCTTTCTATAAGTCTTTGTATTGCTTCAAGTATTCTCTGAAGGACTGGTTTTCTGGACTTGAATACATTAAGCCTATTCATATCATGGAAGAGTTTTCCTTCCCCCTCAAATATGGTAGATATTTTTTTACTGGGTAAAGCATTCTGGGTTGTCATGTATGGTCATTTAGAACTGGGAATGCCTTGGGCCAGACTCTTCTGGCTTTCATAGTTTGCTTTGAAAAGTCAACTGTAATTCTGATGGCTTTTCCTTTATATGTGACTTGTTTTTCTTTCGCAACTTTTGGTATTCTCTCTTTGTTGTGTACACTTAGTGTTTTTACTATGATATGTCATTGTGAGTTTCTTTGGTCCTGTTTATTTTGTGTGTCTTTGTGCTTCTTGTGTTCTATGGACATGTCTTTATTTAATTTGGGGAAATTTTCTTCCACAATTCTGCTTAAGATCTGGTCAAAACCATTATCCTGAGACGATTCTCTTCTTCTGTGCTTATAATGTATAAATTTTCATGGTGTCCCACATTTCCTGCATATTCCATTTCTCTATATTTTTTAAGTTTTTCATAATCTTTTCTTTAGTGCTCCAGTTCTTCACCTTTATTGTCCAGTCTTGTTATTCTGTTTTCCATTTCATTCATTCTATTGGGGAGGCTTTTTCCTGTCATTTCAAATTGGCTTATTGAGTTTTTCACTTCTTTCTTCATTTCAGCCTGTGTTTTCTTCAGTATGTCTCTCTTTTGTGAATTCATTTAGAAGTTTATCCCTATCTTCTTTTAGTTCTTTGATTTGTTTGTTTGAGTGTTCTTTAAATTAATTGAATTATTATTGTTCTTTTAAACTCTGTGTCCTGGCTTATCTCCTTGGGGTTCTTTTTGTAGAACTCTTCTATAGGAGTGGTGATGTTTGGTGGGGACATATTATGTGAGTTTTTCATATTATTGTTTTTTTCATTGTAATCTTGGTGGGTGGATTTCTTTTGTTGTCTGTGATTTGGATGTGAGTCTTAAGCCTTTCTTTGTTCATTTGAAATCTGATTCTATTTGATGTGACTTCATTATTTTCTGATTGGGTATGAAAAGTAGTTTGGTGAAGGCTTCAGGTTCTCTCTTTTTATTTTATATTGTTAGGATCAGATGGCTCTAAACCAGCTGCCCAGGAATTCCATCAGAGGCACAGATTAGGGGAGAATAGATGCTCTGAGGCTCTCTCTTAAGTGATGGGCCCTTCTAGCCAGCAGGTGCAGCATAATTTGGGAAGATTAGTAGGCAGAGTCTGAATTCAGGCTTTCTTAGACAGTCTGCATGGTCTGGGACTCTACAAAAGGGCACAGAAGCCTAGCCCTGCAGCAGTGGAAGGAGCTGAAGATGGTACCAATGTATGCAATATAGGCATAAGGACACAGTGCAAATTGGAATGCTCACAGTCAGGAAGGGGTAAGAGGGCTGTCCAGAATCTGAGAGCTAAGAGTAAATGTGTGCCTGTGTCCATGCATAGAAGGAGAACAGAATGTGTTGTGAGGGAGTTTAGAGTTGCTGTAGCTTTAGGGGAGAGGAGAGCCAGTGGACATGATCAGATTTATCAGGGGAAAAGGCTAGTGTCTGGAATCCAAGGCAAACTGGGGGTGGGAACTGCCAGGGAAGAAGGCAGTTATGGGTGGGAATAGTCTGTGAAGGCTCTAACAAACTAGACTATAAAATTGAGCTTAGATGAGTACAGGGGATCAGGACTCAGTGGGCAGGTCTGGACTAAGAGGGTACTCCAAGACTAGAAAGGAGAACAGGATGTAGGGCAGGGGAGAATGGAGTTGCTCAGGTGGGAGGGGAGTGGAAAAGCAGAGGGTGGGATCATACTTCTTAAGGAATAAGGCTGGTCATAGAAATCCAAGGCAGGTTAGGGAAAGGGACAGCTATGGACGATGACTAGTCGAGGGCAGGCAGAGGCAAGTTGACGGTGGGTGGGAAGAGTCTGTGAAGTGCCTAACAAACTGAAAAATTGAACTTGTCTGAGCATGGCGGTTCAGGACACAGTGGGTGGGTTTGAACTAAGAGCATAGTCCAGAGATCTGGGGTGCTAAGAGCAAAAACAGGCCTGGGCCCAAGGTGAGAAGGATTTGAAAGGATGTGGGGCAGGAGAGAATGGAGTTGCTCAGGAGGGAGGGGTGTGGGAAGGTTGTGGAGCAGGGTTATACTTACCAGGAAACAAGGCTGGTCACAGAAATCCAAGACGGGTCGGGGAGGGGACAGCTTGGTAGATGACTAGTCTAGAGTGGGCAGAGGCAAGACGAGGGTGGAAAAAGTGTGTGAAGGATCTAACAAACCAGACTCAGAAATTGAGCTGGTCTGAGTGCTGGGGATCAGGACTCAGTGGGTGGGTCTGCCCAAAGAGGGTAGTCCAGATATCTAGGGTGCTAGAAGCAAAAGTGGGCCTGTGCCCAAGCCTACAAGGAGAACAGGATATGGGGCAGGGAAGAATCCTCACATTATTTTTGGTTAGTGTTTAATTACAGCAACATAAAAGCAAACTAAAACAGTCCATGTGCTCATAACATTGGACAAGGCTTTCCCGTCACAATCATAGTACAGGAAGCATGTATTGTGTCATTTAAAATAACATTTAATATAATGAAGGAATATGTGCTTCCTGTACTATGAAATTCACTTAGGTTCTGGGAATCCATCTCAGTCATTAGAGTGCTTGCTTTGCAAACATGAGGATCTGAGCTTGTTCCCGAGAATCCACATCTTATACACACTTATAATCACAGATCTGGGGAGGCAGAGGCAGGCAGATCCCTGGGGCTCTTTGATCAGCCAGCATCACTAAATTTGTGAGTTCTAGGTCCAAGTGAAAGACTCTGTCTCCAAAACCAAGGTGAACAATACCGAAGGAACAACTCCTAAGCTTGACTTCTGGCCTCAGCCTTCACACACACACACACGCGCACACACACACACACACACACACAAGTTCATGAGGACATGTACTTGTTACATTGGGTTCTCCTAAGACCAGAGATCATTGAGACAGCCTCAGATCTTGAAGAGATAATTATTTAATTAATAAATAACTATAGTTGTGTGGTTTAAATATTCTGACACAAAATGACATAGGAGACACAAAGTTTATTTTAGCTCACAGTTCCAGGTTACAGGCTATCACTGTGATGAAGCCAAGACAGGTACCTGAAACAGCTATTCACATCCAGAGTTAAGAGCAGAGGTGGGGTGCTGGTAAGATTGCTCAGCCTGGCTGCTCTGGCAGAGGACCTGGGTTCAATTCCCAGCACCCACATAGTGGCTAACAAGTGTCCATAACTCCAGTTCCAGGGGGCTTCAATGTCCTCTTCTGACCTCTGTGGGCATTGTACAGCACAGATCTACTTACATACAGGTAGGCATAATACTCATATACAGAAACTGAAAATAAAATTTGTTTTAAAAAGAGCAGAGAGAGATTGGATGCATGCATGCATGCTTGTGCTCAGTTCACTCTCTCCACTGTTACGCAGCTCTATAACCAAATTTGGGGAATGGTGCCGCCCACAACTGGCACCGTTACAGTCCATTAACCATCAAGACAATCCCCAGAAACATCCCCACAGTCTAAACCGATCTAGACCATTCTGCTTTGAGACTCTGTTCCAGTGTGATTCCAGTCATGCCAAGGTGACAGTTCACATTAATCATCACATACAATAAAGCATAAAATGTAACAGAAGCATTTACCAGCAGATGTCCCCAGACACAACAGTGGTAAACACTACCTAGGAGTCTTCTAGGGATATGGTGATAAATTGAACATTGAAGAAGGAGTAAGAGTTTGATGAGTGGGCCTGGAAAGATGGATCTAAGATTAAGAGTGCTTGCTGCCCTTGCACTAGGTGACTCACAGCTATCTACAACTCCAGCTGCAGGGGACCTGATGCTTTCTTCTAACTTCTGCAGGCACCTGTTTATATATATATATATATATATATATATATATATATATATATAGAGAGAGAGAGAGAGAGAGAGAGAGAGAGACATAATTAAAAATAAATCTGAAAAAGAGGAGTTTATAGGACTAGCGATATAGCTCTCCTGTTAAGAGTACTATCTGTTCTTGCAGAGGAACAGAGGTCCACAACTAACAGCCATCCATCATTCTAGTCACAGGGAATCTAATGCCCTCTTCTGACCTCTGTGAGCATTTCACACATATAACACACTTGCATACATGCAGGCAAAACATGTATACCCATAAACTAAAAACAAATTTAAAAGATTTTTTAAGTGTTTGATAGGGGATCACGGTACCGAGAAGCAATTCATGCTCTAAATTTAGCATGAATTGCTTATTTTGTATGTTTGTGTGGTATGTGCTTGGGTGGATGTTTGTTCATATGTGTATGATTCTTATATGTGGGCTTGCATATGAGAGCCAGAGGCTGTCATTAGGAGTCTTCCTTGACTGTTTTCCACTTTAATGATTGAGGCAGGGCCTCTCAACTGAACCCTGATTCAGCTAGTTGATCTAGCTACCTTGTTTAGGGATCTCTTGTCACAGCCTCCCATGCACTGGGATTACAGACAAGCCACTATATCCAGTGTCCTTCATGTGGCTTCTGGGGATCAGAACTCCTGCTTTCACACTTGTCTGGCAAATCCTTTATCCACTGATCCACCTCCCCAGCCTGCTAATCTTAATCCTGGTGTTTATATTCACATAAATTCCAGATCCTGGCTTTAAATCATAGCCATGTAATTAGAAAGGTTTTTTAATCTGATTCTGTCCTGTTGGGTCTTTCTAAACCCTTCTAACAGTATCAGATTACTCTGTAGAAAAACAAGACCCTGGAGGACAAGTGTGTTAGCTTCATCTCCTATCACTGTGACCTTCATGAATGATTCTTTCTATTTCTCTATCTAAAGAAGAATCTAATTAAGCTGAATTTAAAAATTGATGAAAAGTGGAAAGACTTTCTGTGTCCAAGGTTTGTTTTAAGGATTTTAGCAATACATGAAGGCTCAAATCTATAACATAAATCAATGCTATATTATAATGAAATAAGTACTTAAAATGTAAATTCAAAATATGCACCTTGTAGCATGCAACATTCAAGCTATTTTTTTCGTGTTTCAAACACATAAGAAAACCTAATTATCCAGGATTTTGTAAACTTCATACAATAAATGTTTATCACAGAAACCTTAAAATTTCCCCCCAGTAAAAAAGCATCACATTTTCATGAATTTTGGGCAACTGTAAGGATTTGGAAATGCAAGAGAGAAAGTACCGAGACAAGACTGGCAATGTTCACCTGGGGATTTGATTATGCAGATTGGAGCATATTAATTCCTTGGCACTGGAAGCTGTGGGATGTCCATTTCTATCGGTGGATGCCACACCAGGGAAATCTTACTCCTAGCACCAAAAGATTAAGTAGCCCAAATGTTAAAAGAAATACTAGTGTTTCAGGAGTGCAAGGTAAAGTTGACTTTGTTGTACTGCCTTTTTGACAAAGAGGGTGCACTTGTCATAGAGCCACTCTGCCACATTCAAAGGCCACTTTCCATAACCAGGCTATGATTCAAGATCTGCAGCAGTTCTGCAAAGATTTTGAAATGGATTTTCAAACTCCAGTGTTGCATTAAAGACCATTTTCTTCCATCCTGAGTGTGTAGGTTGGGGAAGGAAAGGACGAGTAGACAGCAGGGAGGCAGACAGACTCACTGAGTCTATTGAGAGAACGACTACGCATTGTCTATCCAAGATGTAAAATGAACCTCAGGCTAGAGCTGGAGAGATGGCAGTTAAGAGCACTTTCAGCAGAGGACCCAAGTTCAGTTCCCAGCACCCAACTTGGTAGCACACACACACACAAACACACAAAATATTTTTAAAAGAACTTAGGCTACTCTCTGGTGCCCTGTCCTATTTGAGATGTTCAGACATCATAGGCAAGTGGGATTAGCCTGTGTCCACATGTTCCTCATCTACAGCAGCCCCTCAGTGCTGGGTTGATACTGGGTTGATGGATATCTAACCTAAATTGTTGTGTGAGTTAAAATAAATATCCTCACACAGGACACTCTCATATTCCAATGCCTTTATCATGTACCTGCTCTCAATGCAGTTGGGACTGGATTTGAGAGAACAAGCACATTCCCCAGTCCTACCTACTACCTCTTATCAGAGTACATACAAGCTCTAGTCAAATTCTCCAAGGTCTCCAAGGAGATATTTGAATAGATGAGGTGGTAGGTCCTTTTAGTGACATGGGACATGTACTTTCTGTTCACAGTCTTCTTGCTGTGATTGCATTCCTGATGATTTTACTGCTTTCAAAACACTGACCCATTCCTTGCGGCATGGTTCGCTTTCTGACAATTACTGTCAGTCTCATGTCTCAAGATCAACAATTAAAATAATACAGAGCTGAGGACATCGCTCAGTCAGTAAAGTGCTTGCTCGCCTGGCAAGCATGAGGACTTGAGTCTCATTTAAAAATTTAAAAAGCTGCGTGTGGTGTCTTATAATCGCAGTGCTGAAAAACCTGGGGCTTGCTTGCAAGCCAGTTTAATCTACTTGGTAAGTTTATGATCAATTAAAGATCTTGTCTCAAAAAAGGAGAAAGGCACTTGGGGAATGGCACTTGAGATTGTCCTCTGGCTCCACACACACAAACACATGGGCACCCTACAGATCAGAACACACACACACACACACACACACACACACACACACACTTGTCATTTTGGAGGAAAACTAGTCCATTCTTCTCTGTGAACACTCATTGGAGGGAAGGTTGCTTTCCTGTATGTTGTAGACCATACAGGAAATGGTATGGCCATTTGGTAATGGCCAGAGACAGGCAACACGTACACGCAGAGCACCACTGTCTGCAGTCATATGCTGTTATTGTCCCATCCCAGCCCTGTCCTGTTACTTCCCTATAAAGTAATGCAAAGAGGAACGAGCTGGAGACTTGTGCAGCGCCCCCTACAGAGAAGCAGTCTATGCACTTGTCAGATTAGCATGGCCTGGACTGGGGCATCACAGCTTATTCCTGAAACTATGAAAACCAGTCATACGGTTTTACAAAGAGACATTTGGTAGTTGCATCAATAATCCCTGAGGGTTTTGGAGGTGTTCAGTTGGTAAAACACTTGTCTCACAAGCATGAGTACCTGAGTTTGATTCCCAGAACCCATATAGAAAAAAAGGTAGGTGTGGTGGCATATGTTTATAATCTCCAAACTGGGGAAGCAGAGACATGAGGACTCCTGGGCTCACTGGACAGTTAGCTTACCCTATTTGGTTAGTCTCAGGCCAGTGAGGGACCCTGTCTCTCTAATCAAGACTAGAGGGCAACTGAGGAATGACATCCAAGGTTGTACTATGGCTTTCACGTGTATGAACACATCTGTGCACATACACATACAGTAGCACACACATGCTCATCTAACCTGAATTATCAAACAGAGTTTACTTCACTGAATCCTAATAGTAAACTCAGAATTGTGCTGAAGAGGGAGAATGAGGCCCAGAGAGACTGCTACATCTTAGCCAAAGTTCTTCCCCTGACCCACGGCTTTCTGCCTAAAGTGCCTCCCACTTGCTTAGAAGATCATTTCCAATTGTCACATTCATTCCTTTCCCAGACCTGTGGAAGGAATGTATATTTCAATAACTTTCAGCAAATCAACCAATTAAAAGGCATTTAAGGGTCTGTTTGGACTTGGCAATATGCTTACATTTTGGACAAATCAAGTTAAATGTATTTGGTTGGTGTTCTAATAATCTGTTACAGACAACACTACAATGGGCACAACAGATGTGCCCCTGAATAAGGGTGTGAATCTAATTACCTAGTAACATGATCGAAGCACTTACCCTATAAATGTGTTTATGCCCAGAAATAATATAATCATGGGATATTATATTGCAACTTTCGCTATCATACTGTCTTTCTCCACCCTTTGTGATTCAATACTTACATCAACCCCTGTCTCATGCAAGGTCATACAATGTGTCCAAAACAGGGTAGTCTAGAAGTCTATAACACCAGTGTCTACTTTTTCTGCTGTGCCATGTGATAATTTCTTGATTAGCTTTAACTGTCAACTTGTCCCAATCTCGAATTATTTTGGAAAAGAATCTGAAATTGAAGAATTGCATAGATCAGAGGGGCCTATGTGCTGGTCTGTAGGGGACTGATGCTAATGGATGCAGGAAGATTCAGCCCACTCTGGGTGCTACCATTCCCTAGGCAGGTGGTCCTGAACTGTGTAAGAAACAGATGACTTTGCACTGAAGGAAATCTGGGTAGAATTGCTTCACTGGAGAGGACTTAACATGTATGGCAGAAAGCATGAAGCTTGGTGGCAGGGTGCAGACATGAATGGGGGAGGAGCTCTAAATTTGACTAAGAACTGTTGTATGTTTACAAAAGCTCAATAAGAAATAAAGGAAACTAGCTAAACATGAGCTTATGAATGAAGCAGCAGGCAGCATCCTTTGTGGTTCCTGCCAGCTTCTTTGTTTATGAAGTGAGTTCCTTTGCTGGAGTTAATGCTGTGTGGAATAGCAAGTAGGCCTGCCTTTAAATCCCTGCCTTGACTTCCTGCATTGACTTCCCTCAGTGATGGACTCTGATGTGGTTATGCCAAATAAATCCTTTCTCCCCAGAAGTTTCTTTTGGTCAGGGTATTTGTCACAACAGAAATGAAACTAGATCCAGTAATAAATTTGAAATTTATTGGAATTAAGAAAGAGTTTAGTCTAAGAAGTGTATTTTTGGCCTCTTAGTTACCTTTAGGAAGTGGCATTGATGCAGGTGGCTGAATAAATAAGCAGTAAAAACTCTGAGGAGGCCCAGAACTCACTGGGTAGAGAGAATGAGTTACAAATTTCCAGGGGTCGAGCTCAGGGCCTGCTCACCAGCTCAGTTAGTTTGGATAATGCGGTACCTGTTCTGAAATTCTTTAGAATATTGATATTTTCAGCTGCACAATAAAACCATGAGCAGGAGTTGAAAACTCCTCTAACAATGGCTGTCAAACAGCAGAGACACACTATGGTCCTCCGCTGTCTCTTCCTGGGAGGCCAACCTCTCCCGTCTGGTGGTCAGGGAACCAAGAGAGCAGATGATCTGGATACATTGCATAGACAGCTTTCAGAAACTGTATCCTGAAGGAAGGAGACATCATGCCCCCAAACTCACTGTGTTAAATCAATTCCTCTTCACTATCGACTTTTTGTGAGACTTCCCGGGGAATTTGTTTCTGGGGATTCTGCAGTGATATTTAGCTCTAAGTAGGTCCTTATGGGTTCTTAGCTCTGAGCAACATATGCAGAAGGTAGCTGGAGTAGGATGTGCTGGAAATGCCCCTGAGTTAAACTGCTGAATCTGGCACTTAGTGGAAACTCTGGCTTGCTGACAGAGTCCTTTGAGCAGGTGAGAAGGGCAGTAGGTTCACTCCTGCATTTAGAAAAAAACTTGCTTGCTACTTCCAGATGTTCTGGGAGCTCATGAAGCCTGTACATCAGTTTCCTTAATTAAGAAATTAATCCTAAGCTAAGACTGAAGCCACACTGGTGTATTCTGCCACAACTGGCTGGCGCCAGTCATTCCCATTGTGTTGCAAGTGCTTTCTGTTGCTCATTCTTCCCTTTAAATCTGCTTTTATAAACTCACCAAGCAGGCAGAGTTCTGGAATGCCCATCTCTGTAAATTCAAAGTTCAAGTTCCCTTGAAAGACAATTGTTTTCAGCTTTTGCTTCAATCTTCCAATTTTTTTCTCCTGCTGAACAGCTAAATATTCAGGAGGAGGGGATAAAGATCATGTCATGAGGATCAAATTGCACAATAGGTGTGTATTTATGTTGTGAAGATCATCAGAATTGCAAACTAGACCCCAGTGTGTATTCAAGATGAGATGCATTCAGATGTTTTCCAATAAGTTTTATTCATATTTCATTGTTTCATTTGATGGTGTTTAAGGCAGGCCTGGAGATCCTTGAATTAATCTAAAAAGCTCATAATGAGATGTGTGCAGAAGGCTGTTACCATTAAGGTTGCAATAGAACTTGCTATAAAAGCAAGGAAAGCTAAATAAAAGGGATGCTCTGCAAGTCGATGCCTCGGATGCAAAACCGTCTTCTCATTACAATATTAGGTCCATTGCTATAAAAGAAAAAAAAATCACTACATTAATTTCAAACCAAAGCAGGATATCTGAGATGCTCCAGAGTGCCCTTTGTGCATACAAAAGGATTACCATGATTGATTGCTCAGTAAGATGCCAGCCTGATTATTTTAGTAGTATAACTTTGCTTCTAGCCTCTGTCCAGACTGTTGAAATGCTGCAGTATTGTATATGTAATATTGAAATAGCATAGTAACTTGCAACTTCTCAAAAGGAAGTTCTTAGTCCTTGCTCTAGTTAAGAGGAACCATTAAACCCAGCCTACATATATCCTTGACCTGTCATTCTATAGGATCTGGAGAATGAGCTATGAAAGCCATACTTTAAGTTTTAAATCAGCAAGTTTATTAAGTGTATAGCAAGCCAAAATAAAAGAATCAATAGCAGGAGATAGAGGATGGATGGACTGATGGATTAAGAGAGAGAGAGAGAGAAAGAGAGAGACATACATACATGCATACATACATACATACATACATACATACATACATACATACATAGCAAAACATCATCAAACTAGTTGCTCAAAGCATCCAGCAGAAGCGAAATGTGGAAGTGGAGTTCCTGGTACAACTTTTCTCTCGGTGGCAGAACTTAGCCAGTTGGTTTCTATTACTGTGTGTTATTTTACTTGAAAGCTTTACCCAGGGGGCACTGTTCTGTCTGGGACTCTCTATTGGAAATTCCAGGTGACTACTTTAAAGGGACTTCTCTAGTTGAGGATTTTGAGTACCCAATTTGTTGATGTTTTGCTATCTATCTGTATGTCTGTCTAAGTTTTAAGTTTTTAAGTTTTTCCTGTTTTAAGTCCCAGGACATAAAATTCAGTTTTCAGCTTACAGTTCAAGGTATAATCAAGCATATCATGGAGGTCAAGGTGGCAGAGATTTGAAATCCTTGGTCTTATTACATCTGTAGCTATAAGAGAACAATGAATGTATGCCTACTAAAGCTCAGCTTCCTTTCTCCATGTATATAGTCCAGGATCCCTACCTGAGAATAGTGCCACCCACAGTGGGCAGGCCTTCTGACCTCAGTTAACTTAACCAAGATAATATTCCACAGGCATGCCCTGAGGCCCATTTCCCAGGTGGTTCTAGATTCTGTCAAATTAACAGTTTGCATTAACCATCACAGACAATCCCTTAAAGAAAAATATATTTTTTATTTTTAATTATGTATATGTGGGTGCCCTCAGAACCTGGAGGCCAGAGGCGTCTGATTGCCTGGAGGTGGACTTGCAAATGGTTGTCAGGTACCTGAGGTGGGTTCTGGGAATCCAACTTGGGTCCTCTGGAAGAGCAGTATTCACTCTTAACCACTGAGCCATCTCTCCAGCCCAAACCCCTGAGTTGTTAAAAGCAGGTCACTGAAAACAAATGGTTTTATTTCTTAGCCTAGAATGTACCCATTTCAAACACACTCATGCACTACCACAGAGATCATGGCAGAGGGTAATGAAATGGATAGAGTAATGTGTAGAAGCACATATACCTTAGGAAAGAAGCACAGTTAAGCCACTTTTCATCCAGCTTATATGATAGAAAGTTGTAAGGATCATTCTAGAAATGAACCCAATTCTACCACTTTCCAGGTACTAGGTTGTATGATCTTAAATAAACTAATTAAATACTTGAAGTCCCAGGACATAAAATTCAGTTTGGGGAAGAAACTAGAGAATCCTCTTCCTGATAACGTTTGGTTGGTGCTAAGCAGAAGAGTAGAGTGGGAGAGCAGTGGGAGACGGATGGAATAGCAAGCTGTCATGCAATGTCACAAAGGGAAGCTATGTTTGATGCCTAGGTTTAAATCCCAATTCTGAAACTTTATCTATAAGTCTAATATATCAAATTAAATACTTATTCTGGAAAATAAGGTGTTCACAAGCAAGCAAGAAATTGCATGAAGAATTTCTGAAAAATTGAAAACTAATAAATTCACCAAGGTAGACTGATATTAGAAAAGCACCCAGAGCTAATAAATTTCTTATATATCAGTAAGAACCAATTGGAAAAATGTAATTGAGAAAAGATTCCATTTGTTATATAAATAAGAAATATGAACTACCAGGTAATAGAAAAAGATAAGAAGTGTGTAAGATCTAAATGAATGAAACAGAAAAGATTTAATAAGAAAAGAAAGGAAGGAATGAATAAATGGAAATATATTTTACACCATCATATCGGGACACTCAGTGTTATGAAAATGTTAGATCCATGTGGCCTGTCTAAAATTACATCTTTTCAACCAAAATCAACAGGGTTTTTATAAGACTAGTCAAAAAGCTGATTATGAAATAAATATACCTGGATATTAAATATGCTCTCAAATAGCCAAGAAAGCTATGAATATAAGGAACTACACAGAAGCATGGGGTTTAAAAAAGCAGACTCTAGTGCTTCAGAATACAGCATAGCATAGTGCAGTTCTAAGTCTGAATCTAGAGGAGGAAGACTGATGGGAGATCAACCCAAACAAAGGAATGTTTTATATGGGAAATTGTTTTATGACAAAACTGAGATTACAGAGTGATAGACTGAATAAATGGTTGGAGACCATTAAAATAATTAACAATATTAGCAATCAACATCATTATAACTGGAGCCCTGGCCATCATAAACAATACAAAATTTATGTGTTTTTACTAAGTCTAATATTTATTTTATTTGCTCACATGTGTGTGTGTGTGTGTGTGCCACAATGTGCATGTACATGTGGCGGTTAGAGGACAACTTGCAGAAGTTGGTTCTTTCCTTCTATGATGTCTGTATTGAGATCCAACTCAAGTCATTAGACTTGGCAACAAGCCCCTTGACCACCGAACCATCCCAAAAGTACAAATTTGTGTGTGTTAATATCCTAATTTCTAAAAACTATATAAATATGAATGAAAGAAAACCATAGAAGACTTTTTATCCAATTTTGTAGACTGCATAATTTTTAAAGATAGAAAACCAAGAAATAGCTAAAGAAAGTATTTTTATTTTTTATTTTTATTAAATTGATATTTAAAATTTTTAATTGACCAAATACTCTCTAGTCAGACAGAAACTGAGTGGAAGAAAACAGTTTAATATATGTAACAGTCTAAAATTAAAGTCCTAAGCATACAAGTAATTCCTAAGAATTAGAGTTGTGAAATAATGATTTGAAAACACAAAGAAGATAGGAAGATGAATGCAGTGAAAAGTGAAAAAACACAAACAACTAAGATATCTGTGAGTGGATGCCTACTTCCCTTGTAATTAGCAGATAGAACTTCGAGTTACCTTTCACTGCCCAGCAGACCAGCATAAATAAAACTCTGCTGCTACTGAGTACATTGAGAGGTGGGGGACAAGCACTTGCATGTTCAGCTGCAGAAAATAAAAACCCACAGGACTGGAGCGATTAAAGAGCTGGGTGGTTAAAGAGCTTGCTGTTTCTGCAGAGACTTCCGTTCTGTTACAGGCATCCACACCGGGCAGACCATGACTGCTGGGGAGAGGAGCGCAGCAGTTCTTATGCTGCAGTTTTAGAAGAAAAGCACCTTCCCTTTGACAGCATAGTTCTGCAGTGTTGTTTCTCTACTGAAATTGTCATTCCTGCACAAAGGATGACATGTATCATGTTATGTTATTTTTGCAATTGAAAACAGTAGAAGCATCCTAAATATCTATCAGAAAACTGTGCTACCATCAGGCTCTACAGTTTCATGCTACAGTTTAACACTATCATATTAAACTATGTTCACTGACAAAAGAAGACCTCTAAGACACACCAGATAAGATGAAGCTACAAAGCAATGCAGAGCATGATATAATTCATATGATACAAATACTCACACATAAATACAAAGTAACAAATAAGATAATAAACATGTAAATGCATTTAAATGTTTAAGAAATATGGATGCCCTGATGACAAGAGTGGCTGATAAAGGGAGGGAATTAAGATGAGGGATGACCAGAAGATCGATACCTTATCTTTCTTGTAGAGTCTGAATTTTTACAATGAGAATATATTTATATCCTGTTTATATACTCTAAAATGCATTCTCTAGGACTGGGAAGATGGCTAAGCAGCTGAGAGTGTGCACTGCTCTTGCAGAAGACCAGAGTTCAGTTTCCAGTACCCACACCAGGCTGCTCATAGCTCATAACCACCTATAACTCAAGATCTAGGAGATCTGACAGTCTCTGGGTTCTTTCCTTCTATGATGTCTGTCTTGGGCACCCACACACACATATTCTCCCACACAGATACACATATACACATAATTTATAAATACATAGATAGAGGGATAAATAGATAGAAGATAGATTATCTGAATTTAAATGGAATTTTGGTCACCTTGCTTAATGTTTTACTTTCCAGATTGGTCCACTTTCCTACAGATTTTATAGTTATCCTTACAAGTGTATAAAATTCTATTGTTTAGGTGAACCACATTTTCATTATCCTTTCCTCTGTTGATGGACATCTAGACTTGTTCCATGTCCTTCTATTGTGAATAGTGCAGCAATGTATATGGATCTCTCTGCTCAGAGATGGAGTCCTTTGTGCCCAGGAGTGTAGCAGGGTCGTAGTTCTATTTCTAACTTTTTGAGGAATCTATGATTTCCATAATGACTGTACCAGTTGGAACTCCTACCAGTAGGCAATAAAGAGTTCCTTTGTCCCCACATCCTCACCACCATGTGTTGTCATATTTCTGGATGACAGTCATTCTCTCTGGAGTGAGGATGAATCTTGAGGACCAAATTCAGAAGGACAAAAACTACACGTCCTTTCTCATATGTGCATCCTAGTCTACAGTGCACACATGTGTATATAAAAATGAGTATAAATGTATAAAAATGCTTTAAAAATCAGAAAAGAGATCTACTGATGTTAAAAGTAGGAGCTGAGGAAGAATGTATATTTGTATGTGTACGTGGAGAGGGGTGGAGTCAAAAGGACATGCAGACATGAAAGAGAGAAACTGGGGAAGAGTGGCAAGGAAGGATGGGACGCTGGAGGGAGATGAGGAGAGGAATATCTACTGACCAACACTGGGTTTAAAAAATTCCACAACGCTGTCTAATATCCCATGTGCTAGTCTGAAACATAAAGGATGTGGTTGGAGAGATAGATCAGCAGTTAGGAGCACACACTGCACTTGCTGAGGACCTGAGTTCAGTTCTCAGTACTTCAATCAAGTGGCTCACAACCACCTGTAACCCCAGTGATCTAACACACACTTATAGCCTCCTAGGGCACCTGCACTCACACACACACACACACACACACACACACAATAGATCTTTAACAAAGCAAATAGTTGGTAACCATATGAAGGGCATTCACCCACTGTCAAGAACAAATGTCAAATGTTTTCTCTCATTTGTTGTCCTAGATTATATAAATACATAAAATCATATGTGTGCCTATGATTTTCAAGCCATTCTACATTCAAAAAGTCTTAAATAAAAACATGAGAAGTCAAAGCAGGAAAGATGGCTCAGTGGTTAAGAGCACCGGCTGCTCTTGCAGAGCATGGAGGATCAAATCCCAGCATCCACATGGAAGCTAACTGCTTATAACTCCAATTCCAGGGGATCTGACACCCTCTTGTGACTGCCTTGGGCATCACGCAACATGGGTGCACCTACCTACCTACGTGCAATCAAAACACTCCTGCACATAAAATAAAAATAATTAAACAAACAAAGAAAAACCATCAGAAGTTAGGAAACCCTTGTTACTTTTTGAAAGGTGCCTCGTATATGAGTCGTGAGCCTTAGTAATGATTTAATTTCCCCAAACTAAGGCCAAGTATCCTGGGAAAGCAGATGGCAGGAGAGACTCAATTAAAGTGGGAGAAATAAGAGCTAAGAAACTTTCATATTTTGTTTTAACTATAAAACATTTGCAGTTAACTTTTAAACTTGTGTAGATTTTACTTAGATAAAATAAAATTAATTGACATTAAATTAACTGATGGTTAAAGATTTAAAGGAAAGTTAAGAATAATGCTCTGATGAGGATAATTTGAATGAAAATTGGAACAAAGAAAAATTAATCAGCCCATTAAAGGCAAATACTGTGAAAAAATATCAACACAGACCTTCCTAACAAAGGAACTTTATCAATCCCAGCCTAGGGAAAAAGAGAGTAGAAATGGAGATAAATGACATAGGAATTAGAAAATGGTGTGACCTGCAGATAAGGAGAGCTTTTCTTACCAATAAAATTGAAAGTCTAATGTTCCAAGGAAGCCAAGCCAAGACATCCTCTCGGGGAAGAGGGAGGAAACCTCAGCTAACCAATGACCAGAGATAATGCTGAGCATCTGTGGAGGTAGCTCTGCTAGTAAAGTGCTTGCCTTGCAAATATGAGGACTGGAGCTCCATTCTCAGAAGCCACTTACTGTGCTGGGTCCAGTGGTGTGAGCTTGTAACCTCCGTGCTGGGAGGCAGAAAACAGTGAATCCCTGGGACTGCCTGGCATACCTGGATCCTCCCAACCAATGAGAGCCCCTGTCTCCAAAAACCAATATAGGCAATTTCTGAGGAATGGCACAAGGTTGCCTTTTGCCCCCACATGCACAGGCACAAGTGTGCATATCCCTACACACAGGCACACAAATCAGTGATATTGTACAAATTGGAGAAAATGATTATCGAAGAAAGTGTACACAAGTGGTGGAAGGAGGATATAGGTTTAATGAGTCTTTTAAACGTTAAGGTAGTCCTTTATATTAGAAAATAAAAAAGGGGAAATTCATGTGTGTCAATGACAGAAGTTTCGTTTCCTTTTCTAGTTAAAACAAGGATTTTAAATTTCAGCAAACTAGAAGCCATTTAAGAACACTTTTCTGCTAAAATATTAGGTGAAAATCACTTTTGCTGTTAAAAATGTAGAAGCATTGAAGCAAGCCAAAAATCATTTAAAAATGCAGATACACATCTATAGGCACTATTTCACAATTACTGGCCAGCGGAATGAAATAATTAAATACTTTGCACATGTATTGGAAAGTAGAATGCACAGTTCCCCTTGTTTGTGAAGAGTATGATCTGTAAAAGTCACACAGATTACTAGAAAAACAAGAAAGTTCTTTAAGCAAACAAGGGTAACATTTCTACATTCCAGCAGTGATTAATCAGAAAATTTAAAAAGGGAAAGAGCATTAATCATAAGGATAAACACTATCAGATGCCTGTAAATAAGACCATTTGAGAGCCATGTAAATTGTGGAGCAACCCATAAAATTTTACTGCACAGGAAGAGCTACGTACTACAACATAACACAGTGTCTGTGGGTTGAAGAGATTGAACAACAGAAAGATAATATTCATTCCTGAAATTGAAGGCAATTAAATCAAAATTCCATTAGGCTATTTTATGGACTCTGGCAAGAGAAACTGCTGGAAAGAAAATGTTAAGAATCTCTGAAGGGCGGTGTGCCTCCCAAGTCTCAAAACAAACTACACAGCAACACTAATACGACAGGATGGAACCGGCTCAGCTGTAGGAAAGACAGAAAGAAAATATTTCCTGAGATGATGCTTAAATGATAGATTTGCTTTTAATGGTGGTATTCGAAATCAGGAAAGACATTTATAGGTTTTCTGGGGGCTGGAGTGATGGCTCAGAGGCTAAGAGCATTTGCTGCTCTTGTAGAGGACCTGGTTCAGTTCCTACCACCCACACAGTGGCTAACAACCTTCTGTAACTCTAGTTCCATGGTATCTGACTCTCTTTCTGGCCTCTGAAGACACCAAGCTGGCACATAGTACATATACATGCAGGGAAATACACACACACACACACACACACACACACACACATACACACACAAAGTAAATCTGAAAATATAGATAAATAGATAGATCCAATAGTATGCTTCAAAATAAATTTTAGGTAAGACACTAAGTGTAATAATATTTTGAATTATATCATTTTGTAATTACTATACATTTATTATATGTTGTGTTACTATTTATTACATATTTCATATTTATCATATATTTAATTTTATTATACATTGTAATACTTATATTTATATTATTATATATCATATATTTCTATGCTATTTTGAGTATTGTATATTTTATAATATTTTTATGGGCACAGTGTCTTATGTAAGATACAAGATCTCTGTGCTATAAAGGAAACAACTGATATATTTAAATGTGAAACCAAACAAATCAACAATAACCCTATGTAAGAGACATCAGTAATGAAGCTAATAGGCAAACAACACTGAAGGAAAATATCACTAATTCTAATATTAACATGTGTGATATGTATCAATAATGACTGATAACACTAATGATGAAATACTATGTGGAAACAATTTATAGGAGAAAACCTAAAAAATCCTCAAACTAAAAGACCAAATATATTAGTAATAATCAGAGAAATTAAAGTAGCAATCAGGTAACAATACTTTAAAAATGATATTTAGTATCTGGAGTTTGATAAATAGGTGATATCATTTTCTTGGAAGATCCTTTAGTTCTTTATAAACAAAAAATAAGCTAAACCAATTGCAAAGGTTGGGAACCAAGGCTAAAGACAAAGTGGGAGTCTCATACTATGTTTCCATTAGCAGAACACTTAGACAGCAGAAGGAAAGAGAGCGGGAAGGAGAGAGATAGAGAGAGAGAGAGAGAGAGAGAGAGAGAGCACAAACTTGGACTCAGCAAGAGAGGGCAGAGAAAGGGAGAGACAAGGTAAAGCAAGAAGCCACAGAGGTTCAACAAGCATAGTTATACTAGGTTCAGCACTGAGCAAATTTGCTATCCAATCAGAGAGGCATCCTTGGAAAAAAGTAGATAGATAAATGACATACATAGATAGGTAGATAGACAGATCGATAAATAAAAGAGCAAATTGCAGAACAATACGCATAGCACTGAGCTATGAATTCATGTTTGTAAAATAAGTGTGTGTTAATGTATATGTATTAGTAAATTACAAGCACTGGAACATCATGGAAGGATCTGTACCCAATATAAGTTAAGATCACTTCTCCAACAAAAAAAATAAAACTCATGTTGGAGTAGAAAGACCACAGTGCATGTGGTAATACCTAGGCTAAAATCCTCTAACAAGTGTCTTACCAGATGAACAACATAAAAAAAAAAACTCATTATAACTCTGGCACTTATTCTTCCTTCTGCTGTAAGTGAACTGAAATAGAGGTGAAAATTCAAGGCTTCAAAACATAACCTAAATGAAACATCATCATGGAGTCCTTCATATGCAGAACCCAGGTAGATTTAAAATATATATTTATATATATTATTTTGGTATTATTAGACAATTAACAATATGTACCTGCTACTTGGAGATTTCTAGTTTAATCAGAATTTTACTTTATTCTTGGCCAATTAGTCCACATCATTACATGGATGTACATAAACTTAATTTGAGTTATATATTCAAGCATTAATAACACTATCTAAGATATTTCATAGTATTTCAAATTACTTTTTAACCTATTTTCTCATTTTCTTTATTCAAGTCATTACAAAGTCTAAAAATAAGTTTCCATTTCATTTTATGCTCCTTGAGAATTTAAAATTTTACTCTCAGGCTTTCATGTATGACTTCTGTGATTGTAACAACCTGCTAAGTGCCACTAAACCTGCCTCTCGTCCTTTTGAGAAGTCCTGTGTTTTGTTCTCACACTCAAGACATTGGGAAGTTATTGAGGATGACTGGTGAATGTGGGAGCGGCTGTCAGTCCCAGTCAGAGAGAAAATTGCTTTGTACTATATTTCATAATGTTGGGGGCAATATTCAGTATCTTCTAGTAATCCCTAGTTGGAAAGGACAGGCCAGTATGTGCTGATATCTCCATGAAATGACTTAGCTAGTGACAAAGCTGTCTGAAATGTGTTTAACAGAATGCCACAGTGCTCACATTCCTTGGTGGCTCTTTGTGTGATGGTTGTTACTGTTTTCAGGATTTTTGTTATGATTTGAATTCTTTAATTTGTCCTTTTACTACTATTATTATATATGTGTATTATTATTGTTGCATGTGGTAACACATGTGGATGTCAGCATACAAAATTTTAGGAGCTAGCACTCCCCTTTCAGGATCTCTCTTGTTGTTTCTGCCAGGCTGCATACTCCAGGCTAACTGGCCTGTGAGCTACTAGGTAACTCTCCTATGTCCATCTCCCTTGTCACACCATAGGAGTGCTGAGGTAGGTTCCAGATGTGCACCTCTCCATCCAGCTATTTTAGGTAGGTTCCTGTTATGGAGCTCAGGTTTTGAGGCTTGAGTGGCAAGCACCTTTACCTGCTGAGCTGTCTCCTTGACCTCTTTGATTTGTTTTCTGAGACTGGATCTCACTTTGTAACTCGGTTTTACCTGGAACTCTACAGGTTAGCCTTGCAAATATCCTCCCATCTCTGCCACCAGACAGCAGGGATTAGAAGCATGTATCACAGCAGGTGACTATACTCCTGAGCTTCTGTGGGTACTGCAAAGAGAGGCATTTCAAGCACAATTACTTGATGCATTTGGGAAACACTTTAGTTCTAACCTCCTTGTTTCACCTCTTCAAAGGAAAAAAAAAATGGAGAGTCCCATTTGCAAGAACATTTGACATTTTGTATAGCATTTCACTTCTATATAACTGTGAGGTCTCTGTCATAGCTGCTTACTCTGTTACTCTAGATGTAAGCTGTTGCACTTAATATGAAAATGTCTGTGGCTGTGCTCCAAAAAATACATTTATCAGACCAAGAGTCTGGTCAACAGGTTGTCTGTTTGCAAATTCCTTTTATAGATAATAATAACTACTACTCACTGGGTGTCTCCTGAGGTGAAGGTATCATGTGCTTTGTAAACTACCTCATTATTTCCCCCAGCACTACCTAAGGCAGGTGTTGTTGCTTCCATCTTATTGATAATAAAACAAACTCTAAGAATGGGGAGATAGTTTAGTCATAAAGTGCTTACTACATAAGCATGAAAACCTGAGATTGATCTCCAGAACCCACAGTAAAAAAAATCTGTGTGCAGTCGATGCACACCAGGAATCCCAGCCCTGGAGAGATGGTGACAGGGACTTACTAGCCGGCTAGTCTAGCTAAATTGGCAAGCTCCAGGTTGGTAGTGATTCCCTGTCTTAGAAAATAAGGTAGAGAACAACTGAGGATGACATTTGATATTGACCTCTGCCCTCTACATGTACCTGCACACACAAGTGCACACACATGAACACACACACACACACACACACACACACAAATAAGCTTCAAACTTTCCTCAAGGCATACAGTTTCTAAGTCTACAATTCAAACCTTTTTCTTTGTAAAGACCATGTTGCTGACTTTGATGCTTAAAATGAAAATTAATTGCATTGTTTTTACTCAAGTGAATACAATATGAATGTTTTATTCCTTTGGTCAAACAATGCTTTAGTTTCTATAGAAGACATTGAATGTTTTCCTGTGATTACTCTTTAGCTTAGTTTCCCAACCTAGTGAGGTTTTAGGGGACAAAGGAGGACAGTTAGCTTCTTTGTTTAAAGTTTTATAACTGTATATATATCTTTCATATTTTACTGTCATGTATTAATTATATACAGTTATGGATTTTATTATATTTTCACACATGTATATAATGCACTTAGATCATACTCATCACAATTACCCTCCCATTTCTAATACTCTGCTCCTTTTCCCAACTAGCTCCCCTTCCACAGTCATGTTATTTTTTTCTTTTGATAACACTTTAAGTTTCATGAAAGTTGATTAAGGGTGCACAGGCAACTTATCAGTGTCTATACCACTGATGATTATGTGTGCCCCTTTCACAGTGTCCATTAACTACCTATAGAAATCCTCAGGAAGGGGTGGTGCCCAGTGTCCATTAACTGCTGATAAATCTTCAGGGAAGGGCCGGTCTTGTGAGCCCTTTCCTATCTATGACAGGCTGTTGTCAAGCCCAGTCTTGTGTAGGTAGTTAGAACCGTTGTGAATTCAATGAGTACAATGGACATGTCCTGCCCAGAAGACTGGTCCACAACACTGCATCCCATCCTTGGGATCATACATTCTTTCCACCCCCTCTTCCGTGATGTCTCCTGGATCTTGTAGTAGGTAGTGACATAGATATCTTATCTATGGCTGAGCATTCAACATTCACCCATTTTAACACTTTGATCAGTCCGGAATCTCTGCGGCTACTCCTACCCACTGTACAAAGAAGCTTCTCTCACCACAGCTAACAACAGACCTAATCTATGGATATAAAATGTGTATGAAGTTAGAAGGTAATTTTTCCTGTCTCCACTGCTTTGAAAGATATTAAATTTTTTAGCTTAGAGGCACTACTAGATGCAGTGGGAGGATTACTACATCAGTAATGGGAAGACAGACGTAGTCTGGAGTAACAGCCAAGCCCACACCGATCCCAGAAAGCAGCAGTGCATCCAACACATCCAGCCGGGTGTCCTGAAAGGGTGGATAGGAAAATACATCTTGCTTCACAGTGTTGTCTTGTGCTGAGCTAGCATGGTTATCATCGATAAGAGGCTATAGGAGGAAGGACCATCTGAGAGAAAGTGATTTTGGATAAGTATTACGGATAAGATGGATTCTTAACTACCATATTAACCTCTGGGTATGTTTGTGAGAGAGTTTCTAGACTGGGTTCCTTGACATGGGAAGACCTACCCTAAATTCAGACAGCAGCATTCCACAGGATGGTTCCTCTACTGAATAAAAAGGAGAAAGCCAGCTGAGCACTAACATTCACACCCTCTGCTTCCTGACTGGTGCTACAATGTGACTGACTACCTGATGTTCCTGCCACCATGACTTCCTCACATGATGAACTGAACTCTACTGAACTGTGGGCTCCACTAAACCCTTCCTTCTTACCATGCTTTTGTTAGGTGTTTTGTCACAGCAATAAGAAAAGTGACTAATAAACCTAGTGGACCAGTATGTGACTAGGAAGTACTCCATAACAATAATGGCTTTCATGGGGCCAACAGTCCTGTTGGAGTTATACACACCATGTGTCTTACCTTCAGTGGCTTTACTAACCTTAAAAATAAAAGAGAAACAGCTATCTTATCCAGATGGGGCGTAAATAAGATTGTCTATCTGGTGTAATCTCAACTTCAGTTGGAATTGGAGTTTAACTTCAAAGAGAATGTTTTTCCTCCTGTCCCTCAACTTCCCTCCTGCATTATCAGCAGTTGGCAATGGATCAAACTTAGACCTTGTCAAAGCTCTGAAGAACCCAAGTAGAACCTCCAATAAATAAGGTAAAATGTGTTTACAGCTATCTATTTTCAAGGTCCTTTTCTAAACAAAGAATTGGTTTTGTTTTGTTTTAATAATAATTCAAGGCCTTGGGAAAACATAGACTCAGAGCAGTCTATGAATGTTTTAGTGTGATTCTAATCCTTGAACCATGTTTCAGAACACAGAACTTAAGAGCACACATTATTGAGTCAGACTGTCAGGTTTTGCACTTGAGCAAGGTTAGCCACCTTTCTTTGCCACTGTTCTCCTCCAGAAAAAGGAGCTCACCCTATCCACATCCTAAGGCAATTGTGATGATTGAAGTAACATGTAGGGATGTGGACCAGGACCAATAGACAGTGGTCATTTTAACTTTTGCTACTAAAATTATGTATTCATTGACAATTTCATTCATACATATATAATGTTTTATGATTATATTCATCCTTCCATTATTCTTGGCTATCCCTTTTCCTTTCCTCTTGAACTTTTTCTTCTAAACTGCCAGGGACTACATCAGCGAAGAAAATCACACTCCTCTGACAGCAATCATTAATAGTCAATAGCTCTTTGGGATGAGTAGGGCCTCCTGGGTGCCTCCTTTACCCAAGATGGAATGTGAAGAGCCCAACCTTGATGTTTCATAACCATCTCAGTCTTGAACACACAGTAATTATTTTTTAATGACTGTCCACACACTGTCCTTGAGAAAATGAAAGCTAGCCTTGATACTCTGCCTCTTGGCAATGTGGTCTTCTGCTTATGTGTGAAAAAGCACTGGCTCTCCCTCCCTCCCTGGCTCTCCCCACACCCTTCCTCCCTCCCTCCCTCATTTCATGTATACCCACAAATCTAATGCAGAATTGTCCCTCCAAACACTAGCCCTCGCTTTTCTGAGGCTTCTTCTTATGCCCTGACCTTTATCATGTTGCCCAGCACTCACCACACTGAAGACGCTCACAAAGGTCGCTGGCTGAAGCTGAATTGAAATCTCCCTTCCGCTACCAAGAAGCTCCCCTTTCGCTGTTTCATCCCCAAGTGCTGCTAATTCCCATTGTCTCCAACCTACAGATCTAATAATTGCACCAAGTGCTAATTAGGGGCAGGCACTCAATAAATGACAGTGACCTCTGGTTCATTTAAAAATCTTTTTCTTATTTCTTCTATGTGAGTGTTAATATTTCTGTGAATTCTGAAAATTGGACTTGGGGATGTAGCTTAGTTGTAAAATACTTGTCTGACATACATGGAACCTTGGGTTTAATCCCCAGCCCCACATAAACTGGAGATGGTGGTGCATGCCTGTGACCCCAGGATTCAGGAAGTAGATTCAATAGACTATGAGGTCAAAGTTACTTTTGACTACATAGAAAATTTTTGATAAGACTGGTCTAGAGAAACTATCCTCCTCCCTCCTCCCCCCAAAATAAGAAAACAACTTCAGAAAATCTTGTTTCCTCTTATTGAGGGGTAGAAACATGATTTTTTTATTTTAAAAGTAAATATTGTACTAAATCAGGGCAAGTTCAAGGCATGTACTATAAATGAGAATATGATCAGGGGCAGTGCTTGGAAGGTGGCTCAGTGGGGAAGAATGCTTATTGAGCAGGCCTGGGGGCCTGAGTAGAGATTCCAACACCTTTGTAAGTAGTTGGATGTGGCCACATGCATACCTGTAACCCCAATGCTGTGGAGGTGGAGATGAGCACTGCGGTTTGCTGACTGACAGTCTAGCTGCAAGTTCAATACGAGACCCTGTCTCAAGACAGTGAGGTGGCACGTGACAGAGCAGGACGCCTGATGTCCTCCTCTAGCTCGTAAGTACACACAGAGGCATGCACACTCACATATGCATGTGCACATACACCATACAGATGTAGCACACACACATACAAATATACATATCAACAAAATGTCTAATTTGGTGCCATTGGGTCAGGTCTGATGGCCTTTCTGCTGACAGCATGCTGGGGAAGAAAACTGCAGCTCCGGAAGCTGATCTGAGCGCAGGGTGCAGGAGCAGTGTGTACTGTGGTATTTAATTGTTCTCTCATCATGGTGCATGTTTCACACGCCGTAAATCCCAAATGAAATACAAAAAGAATACATCAAATTAAATGCTTCAAAGATTTAAAGGACTTGGGCTGCTCGGGATAGAGTAGGAATCCACTGAAATCTCTAAAAGGAACTGTAGCTTCTTATTATTAATGTCCCTGAATATGTAGTATTTATTTTGCTGTAAAAATTGACACTTTAGAAGCTGGGCTGGGCATAGTAATAGAAGTCTGTAATCCCAGCACGGTGGTGGTAGAGACGGGAGCATTACTGCTAGTTTGAAGTCTAGATGAGTTCCAGGTCAGCCAGAACTATATAGTGAGACTTTGTCTCAAAACACACACACACACACACACACACACACACACACACACACACGCATGCACACACGCACACACACACACAGGCACAAAACCTACCAAGGTTTTGTACACATTCAAGGGGACTGAAAAATTCACACTTGGATTTTATAAAAGAAAGAGATTAGGGACCATGTTGTGAGCCTTTCAAAATCACTGTGGGTGTGGGTTAATTGTGGGTGCTCTTCAACAGTTTCTGTTTGTTATTTGAGATTCTTTGGTGTTCTGAGTGTTGTGCTGTTCTGTTTGAGACAGAATTTCCCTCTTGTTGCCCAGGCTGGCTTCAGTGCCACAGAGATCTACCTGCCTCTGCCTCCTGAGCGCTGGAATTAAAGGTATGTGCCACCATGTTCACTCAGTTCCCTTTTTTTTTTCCTTTTTGACTCAGGGTCTCATATAGTCCAGTTCAGGCTGACCTTGAACTGGATATGTAGCTGAAGATGACATTGACCTGTTTTGACTTTTTTTCAGTTTTTGCATTTTCATACAATATAGTTTGATGGTATGTAAATCCCTCCTCTATCCGCACACCCCCTGATGCCCCACCCAATTTAATGTATATATATCACAGCCTATAGAGTCTGACCTTTTGATTCTCCTGCCTTTGCCTCCCAATTGATGCGATTAAAGGCATGTACCATTAACACAGTTTACCCACTACCGAGGATTAGGCCCATAGTTTCGAGGCAGGCCCTCTACTGACTGAGCTCCAGCTCCATCCCTCTTCTGTCTTATTGTTGCTATTTCTGAAGTGGACTTGGCCCTTTGTAAGTAAAGCAGGAGTATGGCTGCTCAAAAGGGACTTTATGGATAATTAAACATAAGGTCCTTTGGGAGTTCCCAGACTCGATGTATTTCCAGTCAGATGAACCCAACTAAAGTTCTGTTAAGTGACTGTTAGCACATAAGTATGTAGTGTAAGATATTTTGTTATATTCTGTTTCAGAACCAATTCTTGCTGGCATGAATATCTATGGTTTGTCTCTCCCATCCCACAATAAGAGTAGGATAGTAGTTGAAATAAATTACAAACGACAGAGACTCACTATGCTGTAGTCAAGCAACTGCCTCCTTTGTGCCAAGTTCTGCTGATGTTCCCTTCTCTCCCACATGGCTTGACACCTGCTTCAGTGCTGGGAGACCTTAGGGTCTTATGGAAAAGCCCATCAGTTCTGAATGAATTCTTGTTGACCTTGCTGCAGATGTGAACTTCTGTATTAACTTTATTATCTTTTTATGTGTATATGTGTGTGATGTAATGTGTGTCTGTTTATTCATAAGCGTGTGGACACACGTGTGTGCACATGCACATATGTGCACATGTCCATGGGGGCTCAAAGTTGAGAGTTCCTCTGGATTTCCCTCCACTTTATTTACTGAGACAGGATCTCTCACTCAATCCAGAGCACAGAGATTTGGCTAGTCTAGCTAGCCACCTTCCCTGGGAATCTCTATTTCTGTCTCTTTAGTGCTAGGATTCTAGGTGGCAGCTATGCCCACCTGGATTTTATATGGTTTGGGGGATCTGAACTCTGGTCCACATGCTTATACATGTTTTATCCACCGAGCCATTTTCCCAGGCTCATGCAGGATACAAGCAGATACTTGATATAGCAGAAGTAAGAGTTTTCCATCCTGCCCTTAAGGGCAGATGTGTCAACCCAGAGGTGTGAACTATGTCATTAATGAGGCTTGTCATAAACTACTCCATTCCTCATTACCATGCATTAAATGACTGCAGATGGTCATCCAGGAGGTTCATTTTAAATTGGGTGCCTTACCTTGAACACGCTATGTTTCATTAGCCACTCACCTGTGTAGAGACACGGGAGAGAGGGGTAATTTGTCTGTGTCCTGTGGGCAGTACAAGGACGGTGATACATTATGTATTAAAGACCACTTAACTGTACCAGAAGCAGAGAAAGTTGGCTTCAGGATAGCAAATTAGTATTGGCTCAAGGATCTTTGATTTGAGAGCCTGAATAAGATGGCATTTATCCCTCAAACGTCTTCCTCACAGCTGACATTTCAAGTTGTCTCATTAATTCAGTATAGGGCAGGTTTTGCTATGGTAACAAGCAGCCACAAAGTCACCATAATTTATGCCCTGTCCATGTAACATGTCTTTAGTGAGTCAACAGGAGGAGGGCTCTAGACACTCAAGAAACTATGCTGAAGAGCCAAACACCATCCCACACGTGGCGGGTCACCAGGACAGGAAGAAGAGGGCTGTGGGTGAGGATGAGTGGGATGGTATTGAAAAATCCTGTGGGCCAAAGCGTCCAAGTCCGACCTAAGATGCTCTAGTCTAGAGAGAAAGAAAGCTAAGGTCAGTAGCAGTCACTGTGCTGTTAGTTTTTTTCCACTTGATGTAAAATATAATCACCTGGAATAAGCACCACAGTGAGGAATTTCCTGCATCCTATTTGCCTGTCTTTAAAGCATTTTCTTAACTGATAAAGTGATGGAGGAGGGCTCAGCCTACCTTGGGCAGTGTCATCCCTAGGCAGGTAAGCCTGGGCTATATAAAAATGACAGCTGAGCAAGCCAGGAAAAGCATGCCGGTAAGCAGTGTTCCTCCATTTCTGCTTAAGTTCCTGCCTCAGGTTCCTGCCTTGGCCTTCCTTGATGATAGACTATAACCTGTAAAGACAAATAAACCCTTTCTTCCCCCAAGTTGTTTTTAGTCAGTGTTCATAGCAACTGAGAAATAAACTAGAACATTCAATAAGCAGAACTTATGGCTGTTGAACCCATTCACCACCCCCCCCTTTCTTCTACCTCAGACTCTGGAGGGTAATTAGCTTACTCCTCAGCTTTCCTTTTACTTAGGATTATCCGCACAGGCCTGGCTCTGCTCTGAGAGACTTCAGTGACATTCTACCATGGGAATTTATGGGAAAGGTTTTGCTTTCCCGATGGAGGAATGACAGAGTTGTTCTTCATTATGCTTTCCCCCTCTTCCAAACTAGAGTGAAGGTAATGCCAGGCTATGCAGCAACCATCTTACAACAAGCCCCACCACAGAACATGGCAGAATATGGGAATGAAGAGATGCCTCAGTCAGTAAAGTGTTTGGTACACAGGTATAGTGGATTAAGCCCAGTCGTCAGTACCCACATAAAAAGCTGGGAATGGCAACATTTGCCTGTAATCCCAGTGCTAAGGAAGTCCAGACAAGAATTCCATGGCCTTGTTGTCTAGACATTATCAGTGAGCTCCAGGTTCCATGTTAGATTTTATCTTAAAAACATATGGCGGAGAGTAATTGAGGAAGACAATATTAACATCTGACTTCCACATGTATACAGACCCATGTGCATGCACACAAATGCGCACAAAGAAGAGAAAACAATGGCTGAATAGAGCAGAAAGATGGGAAGCATCTGCTTCTTCTATGAACAGTAGACCAATCCTAAACCACCTATCACTGGATGCTTGCTGTGTGAAAAACATCAGGCCCTATAGACTGAAGTCACTGTAAGTCATGCTATCTGGGTTTTTGCAGCTAAATGGAATCTTTATATCATGCTTATTTATTCTGAACTTTTAAAGGAAAACATCCGGTGCAAAAAGATATATTAGCCATAAACACTCCCCACTCCCAAAATTAAACACGAATCAGAGATTTCTGATACATGACCCTGTTGTACACTGCCTTTGCTACTTAGTTGATTAGACTGACACTTGTCTGTCAGGATAAGCTAGGCTATAATGTAGTAACAAACAACCCCCCAAATGTCACTGACAACCCAACTTTGAATTTCTTGCTGTGAAAGAAAGAACCCCTTCCCCTTATATCTTCAAGACACTTTGCTCCTGAAAACTAGATGTCACTGTGACTGGTGTGGTCTTGCTTATTTTTGAATGGAAATGAAAATTCCCATTCATGATGTTGAAAATTCAAATCCTTGAATGTTTTAGACTTTCCTACAACAGACTCCCTGGAAAAACATACTATATCCTATACTGCTAGGAGTTCTCAGTGTATTTCTGACAGTCATCTCTGCACCTATCTGGGAAAAATAGCCAAGAATGTGTCTACTATAGGATTTCCTTTTTTGTCCTCTTAAATTGAGAAGTGTTCTCCAAAAGTTTTTGATATAAATACAAAATTTCTGTTCTCTGATTCAAAAACATTGACTTGGTCTCAGGTCTTACTGGGGTCCTGGGATGTTTATAAAATCAAATCTGTTGGAAATAAAAGGAAGAAAAGAGAAAGATCACATTGTGTCTCTGTGAAGTTTATAATGCTCTGAAACTCCTTCTGAGAATATCTCCCATACTGGCAATTTTACAGAACATAGCGCAAGTCTTTCAAAATGCAAAACATTTTTGAACAGAGAACTTTAGGGACTGAAGAAGCAGCTCAGGCAGAAAAGCTTGCTGGCATGGAACCAAAAGACGGCATGGTATGCTTGTTTGTAATCCCGGCTCTCAGGAGGGTGGAACAGGTGGCTCCCTGGGGCTGACTAGCTAGCCAGCTGACTAGGACAGTTCTAGGCTAGTGAGAGGAAATCCCAAAATGAATGGTACTAGGACACCTGATGTCCTCTAGCTCCTGGACATATGTATACACACATGCAATAACATAGAGAGAGAGAGAGAGAGAGAGAGACAGACACACATGCACAGAGAAAGAGAGAGAGAGAGAGAGTATAAAAGTGAACTTTAACTTGCTTAACATTAACTCTGATAAATTCAAGTTCTGAAAATGAATGAATGAATAAATGAGGGCTTGAATTCCTCTGCCCTTGGGAACTGTGAAGCTTAAGCATCCGAGCTAAAGCTGGATGGCAGGGAATGACCTCTGTCCCTGTCTCTCCCTTGTAGGTTCCCATATACTTCACCCATCCACATTCTCTCTAAGTTTTTAACAGGATGAGTGGATGACTTTTCAGAAAATCTAATGAGAAAGTCTCTTCAAAAGCTCTGCAGACCTGTCGCTCATCTGCACCGTGCTCTCTGGAAGAATGGCTCTCCACTTTATGACCACGTATCGATCTCTAATATCTTTCTCGAGCCCTGTCTTTTCTTTGCTTCCTACAGGCAAAGGGTGAGAGGTAGATAATGGTATTAATTTTCCAGACATCTGCACATGTTTAAATGGCCTTTTGAAGTCTGAAAGCAGTTTCTCTGTGAGCCCACCACAGGGCTAAAATGCCATTAAGGTATAGATTGCAACAATACATAACAATCATAGCTGTGGCACTCACTTTGGTGATGAAAAGAAAGCCAATTTATTTCAGTGGAGATTCAAATTAGCGTGCACTCCTACCCAACCAGAGACAGTGCCTCCAGGTTTGGGAGGTAAACGGTGGTCTTGGGCTTGCTGAGGCCACCCACCCTTGTTACGCATTCAGAAAGTCAGTGTCACAATGGAAGCATTCTGTTCTGCACATAATATGAGATGGAGGTTTGAAAAAGAGAAGCAGTTGAGATTTATAACCATTGTTTTAAGTCATGGACTTTATTTGCAGAACAAATAACCTTTTCTCCCTTTACCCAGTTGATACTTCTCGAGAGAGAATGAGAGAGAGAGAGATGAGAGAGACAACATCTGTGTGGGGGTGCTAGAGAAGGCTAGAAGAGGGCATCAGATTCCCTGAAGTTGGGGTTACTGTGGTTATGAGCCACCAGACGAAAGTGTTAGGAACTGAACTTGGGGCCTCTGCAAAAGCAAGTGCTTTTAACTGCTGAGTCCTCTCTCCAGCCACTGTGTGATACTTTTAACACACACAAAATTAAAGGCCTAAGATGCACGTGTGCAACTTTCCTTCTGTGTCCAGGCAATCCTGTTTCCTTGTATTCATCCGCCACCTCTTACTTAGCTCTTCTAATTTTTCCACAACCTTTTCTGCTTCTGATCCTGAAGCCTTTGGAGGAGAGGGTGTGAAATAGGTATCCCACCTGAGGCTGAACACACTACAGTCTCATTCTGTCCACATTGAATCAATTGTGGGTTTCCGTGTTAATTGTCATGTGATGCAAGAAGCCTCTCTAGTGATAGCTGATAGATGCACTAATCTGTACGTATAACAGTAAGTCATAGCAAAATAATAGTAGGCTTTTCCTTCAGGCCTGTGACCTATGCACAAGACCTGTGTTAGCCTAAGTCAGACAAAAATCTAGCTCGGATGGGGAGGTGGGCAGGAAGACCCAGCCCTAACTGAAGATCTTTTGGCAATTGATGGCTACAGGGAGGAGGACAGTTTCTCCTTAAGGATGTAATGCCTGGCAGATCGGCCAGACTCTAAGGGATGGATCCATACCCAGGAGCATTTGGGGAACACAAAGTAAGCTTCCTGGTCCTTAAAAAAAGAATAATCAAAATAGAGGACATGAAACCAGGGTGGAGACTATCGAGGTGCAGGTAGAAATGGGAGAGGGTCTGAATACGGTCAAAATATGTTGTCAGAAAAAAACATAAGATTATAAAAGAGACCAATTGCCATTGTCCCTGGCTATCCACAAAGCATCAGTTCCAAGAGTCTCTGCAGATACCAAAATACGCAGATGTTCAAGTCACTTACATTTAATGATTTAGTGTTTACATGTAACCTACTCACATCCTTTCTTATGCTTCAAATCTCTCTAAATTGTTAATAATAGCAGATCTATTGCAAGTACCCTGAACACAAATGGCATATTATTTAGGGAACAATAAAGACAAAAAAATGGTCTGCACAAGCTCAGGACAATGATCACGATGTTTCAAATACTTTTCAGTCCATGATTGATTGAATCCATGGATATGGAAGGCTGACTGTGTCTTGAAAGACTGTTACCAAAGTGTTAAAAATCCACGTCATACAGTAAAATGCATGCTTTGCTAAAGATTTTTACATTTTTATTTGTGTGTGTGCATGCTTGGCCACAGTAGCTTCCCCCTGAGCCATCCTGCCATCTCTCCATCTCACCAGCCCCCGTATGCTGTATGTCGAAAGCATAAAATAAGCTCAGAAAGGAAGATCTAGCATTGTTTTCTTGTTTGCTCATTTACTTGTGTTTGAAGTTTTTTTCCTTATTTCCTTGAGGGGAGGGCTTTTTGGGTTTAGTTCTGGGGGTTTATTTACTTATTTATTTTGGGGATTTGACTCCCTGTAGGCAGAACTGGCCTGGAATTCTCAGTGGAGACAAGGCTCTGTCTCACAGAGATCCTGCCTCTGCCTCCGAGGTGCAGGGATTAAAGTTATGTGCCTTTATGCCTTGCTTTGTTTGTTTACTTTGAAGCATGCTCTCAATATGTAGCCCTGCCTGGCCTTGAACTTGAACCCCACTCCCTAGTCTCCCAGATGCTGTGCTGTGGTCATAGGCATGCATCATAATTCGTAACTCTAACATAGGTTTTGAATAATTTAGATAGATAGATAGATAGATAGATAGATAGATAGATGATAGATAGATAGACAGATATTTCCAACTATAATATCTAAAGTACCTGTGATTCCTGCTGTGGATAAAGTCACAAGTTTATACCGCTGTAGTTTAATGTTTACATATATAACTGAAGGCTATACTACATTTTAGTCCAGATTTATTGAAATTGAAGACACATGAACCCTATCTAACTTTCAAATGTCCTGAATACTATGTTTGATTCATTGGGTCTCATGTTAAGATCCCTGAGAGGGACTGAGGAGATGGCTCAGAGTTAAAGTATTTGCCTCACAGATGTGAGGACCAGAGATCAGATTACTCAGAACCTGCATAGATGCTGGATGGTGGTGGTCCATCTGTAATCCCAGCCCTTGGGAGGCAGAGAAGGAGTATCTCCAGAGCAAGTTGGCCAGCTAAATTCTGAACCAGTGAGCTTTGAGTTAAAGTGAGAAACACTCCTCCATATTTACACGGAGATAGACTGAGGAAGACACCTGACTTCAACCTCAGTCCTCCATTTGCAATGCTTTCTCATGCATGCACACCTGAACACATAGGTGTGCCCACACACTGCAAACTCACGTAAACCCAGACACATGTACCATACACAAGCATTAAAAATAAAAGAATCCCCGAGGATCTGTCATATCGATTTCCTAAAAATCATGACTACGTAGAGACACAGAACAAGTATTTATATCATGTCTCCCATACAGGCTTTAATATTAACCTCTAGAAAAGTTTGTGGATGGCTATGCTGTATATTTGATGTATGACCAGGCCCTCATACATCTTAGACCCTGAATTGTGTTCCCAGAGGAAGGGATGGAGCATACAGAGTCAGAACATTGGTTTTTCTTGACCTTTTAACCATCCATCAGTAGTGGGGCTAGAAGCAGCACTGGAAAGTGTTTTTCTTCCTCTGGTCAGGGCTACCTGCCCAGTCTTTGGTCCCTGTGGATGTGTACCTCTTGTGAAGGTCACCATGCGGGCAGCACCTCCTTTATTTGAATCTGTGTATGTGCGCTCGCAGGTGTTTTGGTGTAGGCACATGTATGGAGGTCACAGGACAACCTCGGGTGAGTCCTAGTCTTCTACCTTGTTTGAGACAAGGTTTCTTGTTCACTGCTGAGCACGCCAAGCTAACTGGCCTGTGAACTTCTGAACTGAGGATTTCCTGTCGCTACCTCCCATCTCCCCATAGGAGCAGCACCACTATCGACAATGTGAGACTGCGGCTGGCTTTTACGTGTTCTGGGGATCCCAACTCAGATAGTGAAGCTTTCTCAGCAAGTACTTTATCAACTGAGCCCAGCACCTGCTTGCTTCTTAAATTATTTTGTTAATCTGGGTTACACAATGCCTTTTCATGCATGTGTATAATGTACTTGGAGTTCCTTCCCTTTCTTGCTCCTTTCCTTCTGTTAGTCTTTTTTTCTCTTAGACCACTTTGCTTCTTCATTCATGTCGTGTGTGTGTGTGTGTGTGTGTGTGTGTGTGTGTGTGTGTGTATGGTTTTATGTTTCTCTACAAAATCTAGAACGCATAAATGAAAGAAAGTGTGATATTTATCTCTCTGAAAATGACTCAGTTCACCTAATATGATCATCTTTATCTGCATGCATTTGCCTGCAAAAGATATGCCTTTACTGTTCTTTATGGCTGAGAAATACTCCTTTGTGTGTGTGTGTGCATGTGTGTTTGTGTGTGTGTGTGTATGTATGAGTTGTGTATTTTCTTTAGCCACACTTATGTTTTTGGTCACCAAGGTTAGCTATTGTGAACAGTACCGCAATAGACATGGATGTGTGAGTTTGTCTGTGAACAGTGACTTGAAGTCTCTTGTGTAATTACCCAAGAGTAGTACAGCCAGATCATATAGTAGGTTTAAGCAAGTCCAATGGCTATGTAGAAGTCAGCACTTGCATTTTCTGTCTGACACCTAAAATTCTCAGAAAGGAAAGAGAAAATTGTTTCAATGAGTTTATGAGCTTTCCCTATAGGATTCAATTGTTTCCCTCAAAGAACATAGTTTTAAAGGAGAATAAGTTCAAATTAACCTCTCTATAGATGTAATTATCAGGGAATCTCTTAAGACTTGAGAAAAGTGAGAGTTAAAACCAGGAAAACTTTTTATTTCTTGTAACAGACTAGAGGAACTGATTTCACTTGTCCCATTACATTGTGATAAAGCAGTATTTGATAGCAGCAGCCCGCCTGATAAAATGATTATGGCGGCAGTAACAGAGAATCTAATAAGGGAATTGATCTGAAGATTCCAATTCTGTAAGAGCCAACATCGATCAGCATAAATGTCAATAAGGAGATTGTATCAAGAGCTGCCTAATTCCTTCACAGGATTCTGGAGCCTGGTGACAGATTCAAGAAGTAAATGTGAAACTGATGTAAAACTCTTAGAATCGCCACTCAGTGTATAGCAGGCTCTGGGACACTCCAGTGCTACATAACATGGTCCATCTTAGTCCTAGAGAAAGTGGATAAAGGAGAAATTATGGAAGTATTTTATAATTTAAGGTGTGCATTCTAGTATCGTGAAGACAGAATAATTATAGTTGTTATTAAACTAGATAATTATGGTTAGACATTACAGTTCAAGGAGAGGGACAGGAGAAAGCTAGCGTTCCTACTTATTTGTATCTGAGAGGCCATGTTTGCACAGTTCTACGATGAAGGAAACTGTCACTTCTCAGAGATTAGTTAGGAAAGACTATGTGGGGTGGAAAACTCAAGTGTTCATTTTTTATTATTTTTTAAGTTTTATTTGTGAGTGTATGTATGCATTTTTATCTGTGGGGATATATGTGTACAAATGTGTGGGTATATGCACCTGTGCAATGTGCACTGAGGCTAAAGAAGTGTGTTTGGTGTCCTTGTCTATCAGTCTTTGTCTATTCCTTTGAGGCAAGGTCACCCTGAACCTGGAGCTTACGTTTTTCTCAGCTAGACTGGAAGCCAGCAAGTTCCACCGATCTTCTTGTCACTCCTCTTCTCAGAACAGTAGCTTTAGATGTGTACAGGATGCCCAACTTGGTATGTGGTTCTGAGAATCTAAATTCTACTCCTCAAGATTACACAGAAAATGCTTTTCATTCCTGAGCTGTCTCTCCACCCCCTCATTTACCGTTTCATACTTTATTGATGTTCTGCTCTGGGCTCTAAGTACCAGTCCTACCTCTCTGACATGTTTAGGACCACAGATAGCTACAGGATAACTATCACAGAATCAGTTTCAGGGTCAACATAAAACCTTATAGAATTAAGGCATGAACAGGAGATGTCTAAGTTGGCAGAGTTCTTGCCTTTCATACATGAGTACCTGAGTTCAATTTTATATGAAAAAAGAAAAGCTGAGTCTGGTGACGTGCATTTGGAATGTCAGTACTGGGGAGGCAGAAGCAGGCTTTCATTGGCCAGCCAGCCCAGCCTATTTAGCAAGCTCCCAAACCCTGAGAGGTGTAGCTTCGTGTGTGTGTATGCCTGAGCTGTGTATTTTCTTATCCACTCTTCTGTTGTTGGTCACCAAGACTGGAACCATAACTTAGGTATTGTAAATAGTGCTGCAATCAACATGGATGTGCAAAGTATGTCTGTGAACACTGAGTCCACGGGATGTGCTGCTACTGACGTGGGAGGTTCCTGAGGGATGCACTCGAGCTTGCCTTCCGGCTTCCACATGTACTAAAACACATAACCATGTACATCTGAATGCACAAGTACAACTGTGCACACATGAACACACTTAAATGTGCAAGGCAAGAATGTTGAGTGGGTGTATAGTCAGGGAGTCAAGAATATACATTCAGACACTGGTTCTGTCCACTGCCATGGAGGCTCCCTTCACAGGAAGTCAGTATTTTCCCTTAGTGGAGGCTTCCTCTCATAAATTCTCTGCAAGAGTATTGTCCAGGTTATCAACAGCCCTCTGTGAGGACAGAAAGTAAAAACATTGAAACACACAGGAGCTTAGAGAAAGCCCTTCCTGATATTCAGACAGTAAAGCAGGTGTGACTTAGAAGTGCTGTTGAGGGGCTGGGGACATGGCTCAGTGAGTAAAGCATTGGGTATACTAGTGTGAGGACCAGAATTCAAATTCCTAGAACCCCATAAAGCCAGGCACAGTAGCATGTGCCTGTAATCCCAGTGCTCCTACGGTGATACCGGGCCAGAAACAGGAGAATCCCTAGAATGTTGTGGACTACCTAGCCTGGCATGCTCAATGGCAAACAACAAAGATTCTACTTCAGTTAAGGTAGAAAGTGAGGACAGATAGCTGAGTTGTCCCCTGACCTACACATGTGCTGTGGCATGAGCAAGCTCATACCCACATACATGTATGTACACACACATACATACACATTCATCATATACGTACACACACAGAGAGATTTTTCTTAAAAAGTACTGTTTGGGACTGGTGAGGTGGCTTAGTGGTTAAGCTCACTGGCTGCTCTTGCAGAGGACACAGGTTCAGTTCCCAGCACCCTCTTAGGAGCTAACATCTGCCTGAAAGTCCAGTTCCAGGAGTCTGACATCCTCTTCTGCCCTTTGTTGCATATTTGCCCATATTGCATGCATGGGTGCACTTACATATGTGCAGGCAAAGCACTCAGACACTTAAAATAAATAAATGAGTATTCTGTAAACATACTAGGTGCATCCTCTTTCCTCACTGTGATCATTGTTCCAGCTCAATGGGATACCCTGCTACTGAGCAGCAGGTTCTAGTGAAAAATGTTCCATTAGGAAACTGATTTGGGTCTTGTTTCTGGTATATGGTGTAACACATACAGTTGACTTGGAAACTAACTGAAGGTAAACAGATAAGAACAAAACAGGCTACTCAGATACTGAAAGATTATGTTGGATGGGTAAAATGGTTCAGTCAGCAAAGTGTAGATCCCCTGTACCCGTACAAAGCCAGATGTGGTTCTGCATCTTTGTAAATTCAGTCTAGGGTTGGAAGGTGGGCAGGAGTAGATGCTCAAAGCATGGGCCATCCGGTCTAGCAAATTGGTAAGCTCTGGGTTCAGAGAGAGATTTTGTCTCCAAAGATAAAGTGAAGATAGATGGTGGAAGACACCCAGTGTCAGCCTCTGGCCTATACACACAGGTGCAGTATGTACCCTCCCACCATACATGTGCACACTCTACATACACACTACAACACATAAAATTTTGTTAAAATTCAAAAGTGCTTGTACTTAGTAAACCTATCACTGCCGATGACCTATGGTTCTGCCGAATGAAAACCAAATCTAGTCACAGCCAGGACTGGCTTCATCAATGTAATTTGTGTCTCTCATACCAGTGCTTAGCATGTCCTGCCCTTGACCCAATACTCCACTTTCACCATGTGAAATTCTTCATATCTTTAACAAAGGGCTCCCTACACTGGGCCTCACAAATAATGTCCCTGGTTCTGAAAACAGCCAATGTTTCCTCAAGGATCCAGTATTGTCCAGGTGCCTTAACTGACTAAATTTTCCTCTCAACTTTATGAACTCAAGCGTAACTTCTTGAACACCATGTCTTTAGTAAGCTCCTGTGAGCTAGTATTGCCAGTACCCTCAAAGGAAAGAACGACTCAAGAGATGAAGCAGCTTGCATTCATTGTATAAAACAAGACTTTTGTATAAAACCTATGATAATGGGGCCAGAGGCCACATGGACCCCACTTCCATGGTTAGGGGTATTACAAATGTGTGGGGTAGCTAATTTGTTAAAGTGAGGACAAGATTTATTCTAAATAATTTAAAGATAGCTTTGTAAGTATTATTACTTTTCTTTAAAATATGTCAAACTGATCAAGGTTTGGAAACCCTTTGTAAAGATGTGAAGAATTTTAACATTGAATTCCAGTTTGTGGCAGTACAATTAACTTACCCATGACTATGGACAAAGACTCCAAGGATCAGGAATTGAAGGTCATCTTAAGCCTAGGATATAGGAGATTCTTTGATTACAAAACAAAAACAAGATAATGAGTTTATAAAAAGGATTTTGCCTTCCCACATCTAATACCTGAAAGAAACAATAGAGATACATATAGGAAATATTTGAAGCCTTTGGAATCATTAATGTGCGGCAATAATTGAGAAATATTTGTAAGGTCCAGCATGCAGTCTGAGACAAAAATAGTATTGTCTTTAAAACCAGTTGATTACGAGCAAGTGTTCAAGGCCAACCCTTAATTTTATCATCTTAATTACTTCTTGGGAATTTTAATTTCTCACAGTTGCTGAAATAAGTCTGAGAGCTATTTATTTTCTCCCTGGGGCGTATTTCTTTATAATGGTTATTTATAGATCCATAACCAGTTTCTTTGAAAACTGAGAGCTCACTTTGAGCATCCTCTGAGGTTGGAAATGGCACTCATGATACAAAATGAAGAAGAGCTGATAGAAAGATTACTGTACATCTTTGAGGGAAGTTTCCATCAGAACAGTTTATGAAAATTAATAAATCTTTAGGGATTTGTGAGGACAGAATAATTTTAGGATTATGGTAAGCTTCAACTGTCTCAGAAGAAATTGGAGAGATTATGTTATTTATATTTATGCATCAAGTATCTGGTTAATGACTCACAATTTTTACCCTAGGGGATTAGGAATTTCCCTTTCGACCTTCTTCCTCCATGCCTAGTTCTCAAACAGGTGCTTCCTAACTCCAGACAAGTAATGGGAAGAAGGTGCTATAAGCTTGTACATTCTGAAGCAAAAGCACTGAACATACTGTTGTATGTCTTGTGCAAGATTTTGTGTGTTCACTGTGTTCTGGGAGTTGGTTATGTGTGCATGTGTGTAGGAGGTACATGCATCTGTGAATGTCCGTAGGGAGGCCATAAGTCAAGGTCCGGGATCTTCCTTATTTGTCTTCGCCTTAATTTGAGACATCTCTGTCACTGAACACAGAGCTCATTGGCTTGGCTAGGCTGGCTGTTCAGTGAGCTCCAGGGAGACCCGTCTTATGCTTTATCCTCCTCTTCCTCCTCTGCCTCTCTGTTCTCCTTCCTGTTTTTTTCCTCGTCTTCTTCCTGCTCTTCCTTTTCTTCCTAATCCTTCTGTACTCTTCTCCCCTTCCTGCTTCTTCTCTTCCTCATTTTCCTTCACCTACTAAGCACTGGGGTTGCAAAGTGCACCGTCATGCCCCGTTTTATGTGGGTGCTAGAGATCTACGAGTAAGTCCTCATGCTTGCACAGCAAGTACTTAGTTCACTGAGCCGTCTCTGTCCTTTGACATTTTTCTAATGCAGTTAGCACTCCTTCTCTGTCACACTGGTTTTTGTAATATCAGAACATAATTTTCTTTCTCTGGTGTCACAATGGAATCTTCCAAGAAAACTGGATGGACAGTTGGTCAGGGAAGCCAGAGAGATGTGAGTGGAAAGTATGGCATCCTTTCTATCTCAGTTTCCCTTAAGATGCCTGAAAAAAATGTAAAATTGACATTTAAATATGGAATCTATTTAGCAAATAATAGAAAAATAAAAATCAATCCATTTGGCTTGACTTCTACACAGTGGTTAGAAATAGTTGTTTGCTAAGAAATGATTTAGACTCATGAAATATATTTCACACCTAAAACTTTAATGCCTGTTTTACATATTACCCTTCCCACTGTTAATATTGAACAATGTTATAAGTTAGTAATTCCATGCCCTATATTTCAAATTGCTATTAGGAAGCCACATAAATAACATGTCAACTGCTTGTTTATAATACTATAAAACATTTCTTACCATAGAGATGAAGGAACAGTGGATTTTAAAACTTCTTTGGGGACAAAGCTATGGGGAAGCTGTGCTGTGGATTTTTTAGTAGCAAAATATATAGGGCCAATGAAATAATACATTTGAAAGCCAGATCATAAACAACTTAATGTGATCTATCACAGGAAAGGGGACAATGGGTTTTTTCTCAGTGTTCAGCCATAAAGTCTCTACACGTCCTACACCTGCACAGATGCTATAAGAAGAATGCCAGCAGTTTGTCCTATTAAAACCAGGACACCAGGCAGTGAAGTGCCAGTGAGCATGTCTTGCCAAGCCTTTTTCACCAGGCTCTTATGCCTTCCCTGACCCCTAACCCCTGTGGTGAGTGCTATGAGTAGCCTTTGAAGGTCCCAATGGTGTGTCATCTCCCAAATCTGAATTTCATCTGTTCTGATCTTTCCTTTAATAATGGGAGCTAGCACCCACCCTACAAATAATACCATAGGATTTTTTTTCTTTTTCTTCTCTTTCTCGAGAACACTGGCAAGGCGTAATGTTTTCTCTTCTTTGGAGATTATTTTTCAGTATCAACTGAGGATCTTTCTATTTTAATGCTATCTTTGTACTGTAAGAATAGAGGAGGGTCCACTATGGAGTCGTTCTCCTCCTGCTGCCCTTCTTCATCTCCTCTTCCTCCTCTTCTTCCTTTCCTCGTCTTCCTCTCTCCTCCTATTGTCTTCTTCCTCTTCTCTCCTCATTTTCCTCTTCCTCCTTTCTTCTTCCTCCTCCTGTTCATTTTCCTCTTCTGTTTCCTCTTCCTCCTCATCCTTTTCCTCTTTCTTCTCCTTTTCTCCTCCTCTTCTTTGTTTTCCTCTTTCTCATCTTCGTTTCTTCTTCTTTCTCCTCATGTTCCTCTTCCTCCCTCTCTTCATCTTCCTTTTGTTATTTCCATTCCTCATCTTCCTCTTCCTCCTCCCCCTCTTTTTGAGACTTTTATTTAACAAATAAATTTGTACATAGTTGTGTCTGAATACGAATGTGGTATTTTATACATGCGTACACTGTGTAATGTTCAAATCAGAGGAAGATTATCCATCTTCTCAAACATGTCTCACTTCTCCATAGTGAAAGCTTTGAAATCCTCTCTTCTAACTTTCTTAAGCACACAATACATCATGGTTATCTAAAGTCATCCTCCTTTGTACATCAAAGCTGTCTTCTCCTTTCTTGTTGTACTTGGTACCTTTGACCAAACTTTCCACACCCTTTGGGGTACAGCTTCTCAATGTCTGGGTCATATGTGGGAGCCTTTGGCATCACTATGGAATTCTGCCTGACTTCAGATATTATACATCTCTAGAGCTTGCATATCTTTATGTGGTTCAATTTTGCAGCAAAATTTTGGACCAGGGATTGGACCCTGAGCCTCTCCTTTTCGGCATGGAACACACTGAGCCAGCAGCATACATGCTGTGTAACTGCCCACTCTGCCTAACGTCTCTTCTAGACATTTTTGCTTGATGCATGCATACCAATAATGAATGGTCATAGCCAGGCTCATCAGAGAAAAATATGAGCTGGACAAAGAAGTAGAGGCAAAGCATGTATTTGAGAGAAAGCACAGGCTTCAAATTCCATCTCTGACACTTGTACTTCTTCAATGTTATGACCTGACACACATTGTCCACTGAGGTATCGCACTCTTCCTTGACTTCTCCAAATTCACCTCTGTGATCTTGATAGAATTTTTGCAGAAAAGTATTACAATCTCTTTCACTTTTGATCTTTGTATAGGACCTTTGGTCCTTTCTCAGTCTTTGTATAAATGTTACTGTGCTTACCAATTCATGTTGAAATTGTGACTTGAGGGATAGAGGTGTATATCTCAATGGTACAGTGCTTGCCTACTATGCACAAAGCATAGGGTTTAATCGCCAGCACTGTGTAAACTAGGATGTACACACCTGTGATCCTAGCACATAGAAGGTAGGAGCAGGAGGATCAGAAGTTCAAAACCATCTTCAGTAAGTTCAAGGACTTTATGAGACTTTATCTCTTTTTAAAAAATCCTGGAACTGGAGAGATGGCAAAGCAGTAAAGAGCACTGGCTGCTGTTGCAGGGGACCCAGATTCAGTTCAACACAGGCTACTGCCACAGTCTTTAATTGCCTCCCAGAACTTGAAGGTTAGAACCTATTGCTGAAAACAATACATAATTTGGACACAGGATTTAGAGCAGTGGGCTGGAACTGACCTGGAAGCCACTTCCCCTGAAGGCTAGCTCTCATACTTCTGGAGAATACTGTTAAGGAACAGTATCAATCAATGGTCCAATAATAGCTTCATGACCAAATAACCACATCAATGACCAGCACAGCATATGATGCTGGTGTAGTAGTGGCACTTTTATCTGGGTGGAAATTAACAGCTAACTAATTGAACTTAAATCTCACTCACTCAATAGGAGGAAACTCACATGTGGTACTGTAAACATAATCAAACACATATGGCTGATGAGGTCATAGAGATTAGAGAAATTACTAAGACTCATATCCCTAGGCTAATATAACTTGTTACTATGTGCAAAATATGTATCCTTATATTTACAGTAAAATATCCCAGTCACCACTTATCAAAGAAGCTTCTTTTGCACCATATGGAGACTACTACAGAATACCACAACTGGTCACACACAGACATTGTCTGTGAATTACCCAAGCCTAAGCGGCACATCTGTGATGCAACCTCTACACCTAATGCTCTTGTAACACAGAACAAGGGGTAAAGAGGACACTAATGAATTTCTCAACTCTTATTAATGAAGCTCCCTCATGCGATAGAGGACTAGTAACACAAAAGGTAACAAATACATGCAGAGTAGGAGTCTGCAGAGTTTGGGTCCTTGGACAGGACTTTTATATTAAGTTTCACTCACCCAGTGCTTAGAGCCTATTGTGGAAGGGGGGGGCAGGAAAACTGTAAGAGCCATGAGGAGATACATGACTGTATGGAAATAGAATTCTAGAAGTTCCTGGGACTCTGCTCAGACGAACCCACAGCAATGGTTTTGGCATGCTCAAGACCTGTGCCAACTCAAGCAGACAAAAACTCAGCATGAAACTGGGGAAATGGGCAGCAGACCCCAATTTTTGCTGAAGAAATATTGGCAACTTATTACTGTTGAATGAGGAAGAGCTGATCATGAAGTGAGGGACCCTGGATAGGTGAACTAGACCTCAGTGGATCAACTTGTACTGAGGAATGTCTGGGATCCCTGATTTGACACAATAGGCCTTAACACAAATGACAGTGTGTATGAATTTAGAGACACCAGGGCTGTAAGAGTGTGCCAATGAGGAAAGGGGTTTAAAGGTGATTAAAGTTGATTGAGATGTTCTGTATGATATACACAAAATTCAATAAAAAGTAATAGTTTTTTTTTTAATATCAGTAGAAAGTTCAGATGCCAATATGAAAAAAAAAATCCGGGGAGGGGCCTGGAGGCCTGGCTCAGTGATTAAGGGCACTGGCCACTCTTGCAGAGGATCCAGGTTCAATTCCCAGCACCCCACATGGTGGCTAACAACCATCCATAACTCCAATTCCAAGGGATCCAATGTCCTCTTCCGACCTCCATGGACAATGCCCACATCAATCAATGCTGTAATCTTAGGCTAAGCAGCTTCTAGCTCAAAATTTATTTTAGTTATGAGTCACTTGGGTTACAGTACTTTGTTAAAGCAGTTGAATAAACTGACAGGTAACTGCCTTAGTGACTGTTCATTTCATTTCTCTGACAGAATACGTTTTCATCTGAAAGGAGTTATAGGGAGGAGTCAGGGGTAATATTATCAATAGACATTGTGTGAGATTCTCGAAGATTTGGAAATATTACTCATTAGTAATTAGTAAAAATAATAATAACTTCTCTAAATATTTTTTCTTCTCGAGAATTACATATATGTTTGCAATGAAATCTGATCTTATGCCTCTCCTATCCCCACTCCAAATCTTCACATACCCTCCCAACACATCTTTCTTCCTCCCCAACATATGTCTTCTTCTTACTGATTTTCTTTTTAATGACCCACTTTGCCTAAGTAGTGCTACATATGTGCATAGGTATGGAGCTATTCAGTGAAGCATGGGCAGCCTACCAGTGTTAACATCCCCCCAAAAGAATGAATCTCCCTGTACAGCAACTATCACCTGCCAGTAGCTCCTCAGTAAGGGGAGGGGACTGGAGAGCACTTCCCCATCTTTGCCAGAATGTTGGCTGGCTAATCGTGTTCTCATTTGTAACATCTCTTAGCTAGGGTAAAACTTGCCTGTGGTACTGGAGAGCCAGAGTGCCCATCCATGAGTACTAGATGGCAGAGACCGTGTCATCCTTGTACCATAGTGGTGAAGCCTGGATAAGATAACCAGACAAAAATGTGGTGCGGTAGGACCTTGGTAGTCTCAAACTCTTGACTGTGGGTCATATAAGTCCTATTTTTCTTCACTTTTCTCATCTCAAAAATGGAGATAATATTATTTTTCTACTTTACGAGGTGACTCTAAGGATTTAATAAGAAAAAGATATAAACTCTTAGCAAATTGCCTGCTCCGCAGTGAGCTTTCTCTACACATTTGTAGCTGTTTGACTTGGTTTTATTTTTCAGTTAGGTCTAGATTCATGGATAGAATTATGTTTTCCTGGATACAAAGTAGAGATCTAAGAAAGAAACAGTAGTCAGCAAAACCAATTATAATGTACGCTCACTAGGGAAAAGAGGAGGCATCTTCCTCAGTGGTTTATCCACTGGTAAGCTGTCTGTTCTCTTGAAAATAACCCATTACCCATGCTTCTCTAAGAACCCAATTTAAACTCATTAAGTAACCCCAAAAAAAGACATGAAAGCAGAAGGGGGACTAGTTGGGAAGAGGCAGGAGACTGGGGACGCAGAGGGGAACAGGGATGAACAGGATCAGAGGGTAACGGGCTGAACAGGATCAGAGTGCCTATACATATGAAAACGGGATAATAAAACCGTTTTAGATGTAATTAATGTTAATAAAATGCTTAAAATAATCATAATAAAAAGAGTAACAAAAGGAAAGTGTTTTTATGTATGAACTGTGTTTTAGTCAAGCCAACAAAGGTATATTGTATTTGGAGATATCTATTTTTAATTCTCTGCAGCCCATTTTATTTTCTAAGTAATTTGTATTGTTATTTTAGTAAATTGTCCCTGACAGAACATCATTAAGTATATTTAATTGAATAGAATTATAAGCATGAACTCTGCAGTTGGGCTTCCTGGTTACTAGTTATAAGATCTTCTACAAGATGTTTTTGCTCTGTGCAGTAGTTTCATCACCTGCAAAGTAGGAATGATAATAACTGTCTTAACTGTGGACTACACTGAGGTGAAATCTGCAATGGTATATATGAAACACATACTTAGTGCCAGACAGAGGTCTCTCTCTCTTTCTCTCCTTCTCTCCCTCCCTCTCTCTGTCTCTGTCTCTCCCTTTCTCTGTTATGTGGCCTCTAAAGAATCTAGCAGAGAAAAAGTTACCATGACAGCATTGTTCATCCGCACAAGTAGCACTTCAGGCTAAATAAGCAACTTTTATAGACTTACCTTAGAAAAGATCCCACTATGATTCTCAGTACCCTCCTTTTGTAGGAAGAGCAAAGCTTGGTACTGGAGGAAGAGTGTGGACTGAGAGGGGAAGATCTCAGAGAAAACTCTGCTTGTTCTACTTTCTAGGCTAAGCAGAGCCTTGTGACTTTGAGTATATTCCATATCTTCTCTCTTCTCCACTTTCTCTTCCTTAAAAACTCAGGTAACAGTTTCTTCCACATAGTAATATGACCCTTTATGAGATAACTTCAGGCAAAAGACCTCACGCAGTGTCTCTTTCCTCTCCAGAGCAGGAGGTAACTCATTTCTTCCTAATAAATGGTACATTAAACTCCAGGGACTATCAGTGTGCTTTCCATTAGGTCTGAAAAAAATAGTGAAGTCCCCCCTCCGCTTCTAATCTGTGTAGTTGAGTGTATTCAGAAGGGAAACTTATTCCCCCAAATGTAAAAAGCAAAAAGCTTCCAAAAGCCAGGACTTTTCAAAACTAAAACTTGATTAAAAATGTAAAAAGGCAGTGTAGATAATTTTATGAAACAGCACGAGCGATTGGAAAGTACTTATTAAAGAACCTGTTAGAGTAATTAGTGATATAAAGGGAAATTTCAGGGTATTTCTGTATCTCTCAGATTCCAGAATAAGCTGGGGCTGTGCTGAGTCACTTCCTCCCTCTGATCAGATTCACAGAAAAAGACAGGAGGGAAGCTTGCTGGGAGTCCGGAGGGGGAGCAGTGTTTTGGGACTGGCCAGCAAGCCTGAGTCACTCCGGAGAAGTGGTTTCCCACCTGTGTACAAGTTGACCTACCTGCTAGGGACTCTCTAATCCTACTTCCTGTTTCTCAGTTCTGTTGCTCTGAGGCTGCACTGTATCTGAAACATTCTTGATGGTTATTCATGTAGTGAAAGGACTTCTGACTCTAAGATTTGGAGGTTTGATGGTGTGAGTAGATTTGTTTTTGCACAGTTTTTGCATAGATACCACTTGCCATGTATTCCACTGTCTTTGTAACACACCAGTCCTCCCACCATCTCTGTCTATGATCCCAAATAGCCCTTATCTTCTTATGTCCCCTTTTTCTTTTTTCTCATGTAGTCCAGACTGGTCTCACACCCTATGTAGCTGAGGATTACTTTGAACTTCTGATCTTCTTGTTTCTACCTCCTGATTATAAGTGTGGGTCACCATGCCTAGTTAATGCAGTGTTGGGGATAGAACCCATGGTTCCATCATGCTTGGCCAGCACTCTACCCACTGAGCTACCTCCCCAGCCCCTCGGCCGTAATCATTTTTGAGTACTCTACCTTTAGAATTTTTATAGTTTCCCTGCATCTGTGTGTTTGAGCTCCTCCTTGATCTTCTAAGCTGTACTAATAAGCTTCCTTCAGTTTCCCACAGTTCATAGTCAGGATTCTGCACATAGTAGATGCTTCGTAAATGATTTTTCTTGCACCAATTTGAGTGGAAACTTGTAAAAGAAAATCTGATTCTGCTGTTGTCCATCTTCCCACTGGTCCTTCCCACTGCTGGGCACCAATGATGGAATTGCAGCAGATAGGACAGGTGCCAGATGCTCTGGTTATCCATCTATGCTGCGGAGACCACAGATAAGCTTTGTAGCCACCAAACCAAATGCTTCTCCCTTAGGCAGTCACTGGATAATGAGGTTGTCATGGTAGCAAGGACCCTTGAAGAAGATTTTGAATATATTTATGGAATAATTGTTTTCAAAAGCATTTTATAACCTGAGAATTTCAGAGAAGTAGGAAAGATAAGGGAGAGCTATACCACTGCCAAGGTATCATCCGGAGTGGGACAGAGCAGACTCTAAGGCATATGAAGATTAGCACACAAGGCAAGTGGAAAAGTTGTCAGGAAAAATAATACTCACAGCTAAGACTAATTTGATAGACTAAAAAACTAATTGTAAACATTTTAGGCTCTAAATGAGATCACACCATTGTGGTTATAGTTCCTGGAAGAACATTTGAAAGACACTCAGTCTGCATCCCTCAGCAAGATAGCAGGATCAGAAAATGTATTTTTGTCTTTATATCCCAAAATGGAGAGAAAGGCATGATTAATTAAACGTTAACTTGTATCCAAAAAGATTTTTGTCCTAGGCTCAAATTTTTGTGAATCTAAGAAATGACCATATAATACTGTTATATAATATGAAGTTATGTAATATTCAGTTTTATAATAAATTCTTAATGTATCAGAACTAAACCCATGAAATGCAAACCCAAGAATCTACCACAATGGCTCTTGATGAAATTTAGACGAACTGATGAAAATAATCACAATTCTGAGAGTGCAAAAATGTATGTAAAATATGCAAGGCAAAACTTGGAGTTTTTTTTTTTTTTTTAGTTTTTGGTGGGGGAAGATTGTTTGATGAGTAAGGCTTCCATACAGAAATTATACTCCTCAGATTGAGCTATTTCCAGTAATTTTCTTGAACTTACTTTGAGTGATTCTTACGCATACGTCTGAAAATTGCTCTATTACCCAACAGAAAGAACAAAGCCTACCCAGCAGGGTCTGTCTGATTCACTGCCATATTGGAAACATTTCCCTTAAATATATACCACAGATATTTTCTACCCTTCACAGAAGATAGGAAATTTCAGGATGTTAACAGCATCCAAAGGTCCTCGGAGTATTTTATAAGGACTCTCTCCAAGTTTGCATCCACTATAGTGAGAATATCAGGCAGGAAGCACTAGGCCCAGGGCCTATTTCGGACTGAGTCTAAGGAAAAGAAACAGGACCCTATGAGCTTAGATAAGAGCTGTGAAACTGGATCAGCTCTCTGAAATAGAGACAAGCCAATTTACAAACAAACCTATAGCAGGAAACAGCAGCCATGTATATGGCTGAGAAATCAGCCCAGGAGCCAGCAAGGTACCGCAGCAGTTAAAGATGGTGGCAACCAAACCTGAACACCTGAGTTCAGTTCCCATGACCCATATGGTTGAAGGACAGAACTAACTCCTGGAAATTTTCCTTGGACCTCCATGTGCGTGCTGTGAATTGTGTGTGCCCATCCACCTAACACACGTAGATACATACACCACATAATAAACAAACAAACAAACAAACAATTGTTTTAAATGAGAAATTAGCTCAGGATCTAGGCTAATAGACCTGAGGGAAGCTGAGCACTAAACAAGTCCAAGTCCAAATGAGCAACCAGGAAAGGTGATAGAAAGCAACAAAAGAAACCAAGAGCAAGTGAGGATCATTCACTTAAAAGGGACAGGGACCAGGGACAGCTGAACAATATTACTTCTTGTGGGTCAGCTATTGAAAAATGATAAAAGTGGTAAGTGGGTGGATTCCTGAGAAATTCTTCAAATCCTCTAAGTTTCCTATCTAAGATAGTAGAAAACTAGCTTGCAGTGTGTGGAGCATTATATTACTTACTTTTCTTGTTGCTGTGACAAAGCAGTCTACTGCAGGAAGGGTTTAGTTTGGCTTACAGTTTGAGGGGAGAATCCATCTTGGCAGGGAAGACTTGGCAGCAGTAGTGTGAGGTAAATGGTTGCATTGTGTCTACAGAGAGAAAGCAGAGAGAAATGACCGCTGGTGCTTAACTTCCTTTCTCCTTTGTAATTAGACCAGGATCCCAGCCCATGGAATGGTGCCACTCACAGTTATGGTGGATCTTCTCCATTAAATTTTTCTGGGAATATCCTCATGGACATACCTAGAAGTATGTTTCCATGGTGGTTCTCAACTCCATCAAAATTACAATGAATATTAATCATCACCAACATACTGAAAATAGTGTTCAAGGACAGGTGAAGTCAAGTTAGTACTAGATCACATAGAAGGAACAGACCATCTCATTTTGTAATTAAAACAAGAAGTCAAACAACTGAGGGCATAGAAGCCATCTCTTTTAGATGAGGGATTATTTAAAAGAGGGAGAAAACAGAAATTATGATGAACATAAAACAGAACTGGGGTTGAACTTTAGACAGTAATACACAAAGTTCATTAAATCAGGGTGTTGGAAGTCAAAACTATTCATGGGGCTGGAGAGATGGTTCAGTGGTTAAGAGCATCTATTACATTTGCAGAGAACCCAATCTCAGTCCCATACACCCACAACAGGCAGCTCACAACCACCAGTTCCACAGTGATTTGGTGCCTCTAGCCTCCACAGGCACCTCCACTCACATGAGCATGCCCCCACATACACATAATTAAAAATAGTAAAAAATATTTGAAAAATAATCTTCACATCTACCCTCTTTTGAAGGATGTCATAGGCCATGTTGGTGGATCCTATTAATAGAAGAGGAAAACTTGCCTACGTGATTATGGTGTTAGATTAGTTCTCTTAAGGTTCTGAATGAAGAAATGGAAGCCATGGCTGCACCATCCTTTCTGTCCATCGCATTTTATTCTCAAGTTAAGCTATTGACTTCTGAAATCGTAACAGAAAAATTCACACCTACTTGAGGAAGTATGATAGTAAATACAAAACCTGCTTATTGCTTTCTTTTCCTTGGTTCATCTGGTAGTATTCCCAGTGTTCTTCAAACTTTTTGGATGAAGATCTTTTCTTTTTTCTATAACTTACTTTATACCTCTCAATAAAGTTGTGGTGTCTTCCTGACCCTAGCAATCACTGCTTAAAATTAAGACATCACCATGTACTGAGTCAAAACCTAGAGGCAGAATTCTATTAAATGCAATAAGCCTTCAGTGAGCATTTGAGAAACTGCAGCATAGTGAATAACAAGAGAAGCATAATGGAGAACTCTGGCCCTTCAGCCTGGCTCTGATCTCCACTCTCCACAGTGATCATTAACCACATGGCCGCAGAATCAGTCCCTGCCACTCTCAAGGGAACACTCACCTTGATCCTACCAGATAAAGGACAGCCTGCTCTTGGCACAGTCTGTTGAAGGGAACATTCCTAAGTCTTGTCTTACAGATGCAGAACTGTGAAAAACACAGGGCTGGCTGCCTCAGCACTACTGAGCACCACCACTCCCCCACACACATCAAAATAATATGTACCCATTGTAAATCTTGGATACCAGTTGCCTTACCTGGCTAGGTCCTTAGAGATGCACTTGGTACTTTAAAATGGTAAGAAAGGTGTGTCTTGAATATGGATTGTGATATAGCTTAGCTCTTTAAGAGATATCTCACCCCCACTCTTGCACACAGAGACATAAATTCGGCCTTGCTGCCAAGAAGCTGAAATTTGAAGTCTAAGACTCATTTTGATCTGCTGAAAAAGTAGGTGTATAAAGGTATGGACATGCGTATACATCTAGATATTTATATTGTCCTGGTAATACTAATTGTCAGCTTGACACAGCCTAGAATCTCCTGAACAAAAGTCTCAATTGAGCATCTATCTTTATGAGATGTGTCTCTTGACATGTCTGTGAGGGATCATCTTGATTGCCTCAATGGATATAGAAGGGTCCAGCCCACTGTAAGGATTCCATTCCTAGCCAAGTAGTCCTGGGTTGTATAAGAAAGCTATTTCGGCATGGGCCAGTGAGCAAGCCAGTGAGTGAGCCAGCAAGTCCTGTTCCTCCATGTTTTCTACTTCAAGTTCTTCCTTAAGTTCTTGGCTTGACTTCCTTCAGTGGTAGACTGTGACCTAGAAGTATAAGCCAACTGTCCTTTCTTCCACTAAATTGTTTATTGGTTATAGATTTTGTAAAAATTTTGTTACAGAAACAGAAAGGAAACTAGAGCATATACATTTTTTCAGATGTCTGCCCTCTGTGTTGCAGTATGTTTAACTTAGGGTAATATCACCCAAGTCAATGTTAGCTGTGCAAAAAACAAGCCCCAAATGAGTCATGGCTCAAACTGAGTAGACCTTGTTCCTCCATGTGTGAAATACAAAGGATGTAATTTTGGTTCCAGTGTGGCTTTCATCCAGATGGTAACTGAGGAATACAAATCTTCACTGGAATGGCTCCACCGTCAATAAACATACTCTAAGGTTGCTGTTCTGCATTGGCTGCTTTGAGCCAGTGGAAGGGGAAACTGTTGAGGGGTCCCAGCACTCAGGATTAGCCTGAGGGGGACCAAAGGAGCTCTGCTGTAGGGGAGGGGGCGAATAGATGCAGAGTCAACACACAGACTCTGGGAGTTGAGCGGAAAGCCAGCAGTGGTGGTCTGCTGCAAACTCATTTATTCAAGAAAGAGCAGAGAGTCTTATAGGTCTTGTTAGCCAATATGTCAATACACACACACACACACACACACACACACACACACACACACATGCTCATTATACACACTCAAATAAAAAAAATTCTCCATGATTGCATTCCATCTCCTTTTCACTGAGAGTAAGGTGAACCACAGATAACATCACAATCTCACTTTGAAAGTGATTTTTGTACATAAACATATATATATATATATATATATATATATATATGCCTGTGAGTATATATCTATGACAGATAGATGAATAATTATAGATAGATAGATAGATAGATAGATAGATAGATAGATAGATAGATGATAGATCAGGAACCTTTTTGGAAACTTTCTCATATGCAACAGGGGTTCTGAAATTCCATGGTTATTTTAGAGACATTTTGTGAAAAGATATTTATCTTTAATTTCTGTTTTTAGAACAATTACTTATTTTTGTTTATGTGTATGAGTGTTTGCCTACATGTACAAATGTGCACCCTGTGCATGCCTGTTGCCTATGATGAGTATAGAAAGGTGTCAGATCTCCTGGAGCAGGAGTTACAAGTAGTTTGGAGACTGTCCAGTTTGGGTGCTGGGAACAAAACCTGTGTCTTCTGCAAGCCCAGAGAGTGCTCTTAACCACCACCTCTCCAATAACACTTACCATTTTCTTGTCTTCAGCCTTATGACTAAACTTTGTTCAATTTTCATTTCATTTTGTATTTGCTTCATATATATAGAAATTGGATAACAAGGTATCTTCTCCTATCCTGTCCTACCACCAACTCTGAGATTTGGCGATGCCTTGCTATAAGGCTACTGTACATTTCATTGACTCTCTTATCTACTTCCTCTTCTCACTATAGCTCTTCCTTTCCCTGCCTGTGATTCGATTAAGTGATAATTTCCATATTTTTGGAATAGGTGATGAATCTGACCCAGATAGGGGTAATTATAGTCCCCAGATCCTATGAAACCAGTGCCTTGGGGCTGGGATCTAAAACATATGACCCTGCTCCCAGGACATACCTGTCTCCCACAGAGACCTTTCTTTGATGGTTAATGTTAACCTGATGGAACCTGGAACCACCTGGGTGAAGCCCTGTAGGCATACCTGTGGGAGAGTTATCCTGGTAACATTAATTAAGGTGGTACCATTCTCTGGTTGGGATCCTAGACTTTATGGAATGAAGAAAATGAATTAAGCACTAACTTGCATGCATTCATCACTCTCTGTCTCCTGAATGAGGATACAATGTGACCAGCTGCCTCACATTCCTGCTTCCACCTCTTTCCCACCATGTTGGACTATACCCCGGAACAGTGATACCAAATAATCCCTTCCTTCCTTAAGTTGCTTTTGTCAGTGTATTTTGTCACAGAAACAGGGAGAGAAACTAAGACATTTTCCTATTTCAAGGAATCAAGTTGACCAGTCAGATAAAAACCAATGACACAAAGCATTGTTAAGGAGGGTAGGTCTGGACACACTCATATTCATGCAGTACATGGAACGGTGACATCATGTGTCTGAGAAGAAAGAGTGGAGTTCAATCACGAAGTGAATGAGAAGTCAGATATCTAATCCGTACAGGGTTCTTCCCCCAAATCACATGATCTACCACTCAAAAATCATCATTTCTTTTGTTAAATGTCATTTCCCATAACTGCTGCTACTGTTTGCATATTGATAAATGTATCTTTATGTCTTAGAAAAATCATAATTCGTTTGGCACTCTCTCAATCTTTAAAACCTATATGTGGGTGGGGAAGATCTAAGAGGATATTTTTTCTTTCTAGACTGTAATAAGCATTAATTGGGTACTTATTGAATATAATATACTGTGACACGTCCTGAGCAGTTAACAATGGAAAATGAAGATTCCAAAGAGAGCTAGAGAAAGATATTTTAAGATTGTCTAGAAGCAAAGATATTATTCTAGTTACTTACTGGGGGCCTTAGCAATCTTGTGAACTTTGAATTTTCATAGTAACAGGTCCAAGCTTTGCAGGCACCTCCACAAATACAGGTACTGAGAGAAGCATGTGCTGGGAACCAAACCTGGGTCTAAGTGTAAAACAAACATGCAAAAGGAAATTTTAAATGACACTGCAAAGGACAACTGGTCTACATAGCACGGGGAGTGTGTGTGTGCGTGGGGTGGGGGGGGTCTATCAGTAGTCCTGTACTAGGGCAAAAGCCAGCCATGCCGCAGTGTCATCTTTCAGGAGGTCCTACACAAAGGCTTGCTGAGTGACTGGCTAACCAAGTGTGCTGGATTCTTATGAAACTTGAACATGAGGAGGAGAATAGACACCACTCATTTTCATGGCATTTCACTCCACTCCCTGTGGACAACATGGCTGATTTGCTGGAACAAAGTGACCAGCAAAGCTACCTCTGTACTCCTGGTTGGTCTTAACATTCCTTAGTGGCAGGAAATAAAAGATTTTAAAATCTTGTGTGTGTGTGTGTGTGTGTGTGTGTGTGTGTGTGTGTGTGTGTAATGTGAGTATGTGTATACCACAGTATGCATAGAAGTCAGAGGATAAGCTCAGGTGTCAGACTTCACCTTTCACCTTGCCTGAGATGGGAGTCATCTTATTCTCAGCTTCATATGCCAGACTAGCTGGTCCACAAATTCTGGGGGATTCTCCTGTCTCTGCCTCTCAACTCCCTGTGGGAGTACTGAGGTACTGGAATGACAGAAGCACACAGTACTGTGTCTGGCTTTACCCAAGTTCTGGAGATCCCAGCTCAGGTCCTTTTGGAGGTTGTAAGGCAAGTGCTTTACATAGGAAGCCATCTCCCCAGCTCTAAGACTTTGCATAGATCAACCTTGTGCTGTAGCAAGCTCTCTCTAGGGTGGAAAAGGAGTAAAAAATCTTTCAGTGACTGTATTTTCTCACTTGATTAGGTATTTTTAACAAACATCTAAGTCACAAAAGTTGCGGCTAAGACAAATCAGGGTACAAGAACTGGTCTTTAAATTGGCAGAAGGATGACACATAAATCATGGGTTTTATTGTATTTTCAATTAAACAAATCAAATTTAGTGTCCACCAGAAAGCCTTAGCAATTAGTATAAAGATTAATATAGTGAAACATGTCCTCTGTAGCAGGCCTCCCAAACAAAACTGAAATAAAGAATTCAGTATATAATTGAATAGTGCGTAAATATTAATGCATGGAATCTTCCAAATCCCCAGGTCCCTGATGCAATTATTTTTTATTCACATTAATTGTTCCTAGCTGATGACGCTAATGACTTTGAGTTAAAATGTGTTGAAGGGAAGATTTCCTAAGATCAGTACTGTTTAGAAATAAGGTCACTTTTATAATTATTCGCTTAGATTTTAACCATGGCTGAACATAATAAGATTAACCTTGTGACTGTTTTCACTTTTTTAATGAGAATTTCAAAAGTTAATTTTCCTATTACTGATCTATCTTCCAACTATGACTTCTCTCTGTGTCTATGTTTATCTGTCCTCTCTCTCTCTCTCTTTCTTTCTCTCTCTCTCTCTCTGTCTCTCTCTCTCTCTCTTTCTCTCTCTCTCTCTCTCTCTCTCTCTCTCTCTCTCTTTCTCTCATGTGTGTGTGTGTGTGTGTGTGTGTGTGTATGTGTTTTCCCATACATGAAAGCTAGAGGTCAACCTCAGATGCTCCTTAAGAGTCGTTCAACTTGTCTCCTGAGACAGGGTCATTCACTGACCTAAAACTCACCAAATGGGCTTGATTGGCTGACCAAGGAGCTACAGAGATCCTGTCTATATGTTCCCAGCGCTGAGATGTCAAGTTCATACCACCATACCCAATGTGTTACATAGATTCTAGAGATCCAACTCATGTCTTATGCTTTTAACAGCAAGCACTGTACCAACTAAGCCATCTCCCCAGCCCACTACCTATTACTTTTTCCTAGTATTTTCTCAGGCAGACTGTCAGACTACAAAATTGTGATTGCTGTTTCTAAAGTATAATTTACACTTACACATATATATGGAACACTGATGAGCTAGAATAGACTTGCTTGAGTTATGACATGTTTTTTTCCAAACGGGAAATGTCAAACTCTATAGCTCTATCTGTCCAAAGGAGAATTTTAAAACAAAGAATTTAAGTAACATTATCTGACATTTCTGCTTGATTTTACCCAGAAACTTCACTCACATGTCGTAGATCTCTCATCTGGAGATTTGATCTCAGAGGCAGGAAGAAGCCAAAGTCTGACACAGTCATGGACAGATATTGAACTGCATGTGAGTTTCCCAGTTGTATTCACTAAACTCGTTTAGGTCATTTTCTTCCTTCCATCAACTATGTCACAAGCAAACCATAAGGTACACCTTTGAAGCATCCTCAGGCAGAAAGCAACATTGTCTTTTCTTGCATTCTCTGAAATTCAACATGTTCCCCACTGATAGAGTGAGCAGGAAGTGTCACTCTTGGCAAAAGTCTCGTAAATCTTGGCTTTGTCCCCAAGATAGCTTTTTGAGTATTGATTACATATCAAAGTCTCTGAGAAATGGTCAAGGGGCTTTTTATTAAAGCATGTGCCTCATATTATCCATCCCACTCTGATGATATATTATGTATGAACTTTTTAAAAATTCATGGTCTCTGCATTTTCCCCTTTAGCTAGGGCTAGCTTTGTGCTTATTTGGCAAAAATTTAACCAGCATGACTTTTAACTCTCATTGACATAAAAAGAGTAACTTAAAAAGAAACACAACTAACATATAAATACATAATGAAAACTGTTAAGCTTAAAAAAATGACATAAGCAGTCATGGATAACTGAGCTTTTATTTTACCTTATAATTTTGTTAGTTGCAGATAAGACATTCTGTAGCAAATGTAAATATTCTCAAGTTAAATTGGAATGACATTTCAGTAAAATGCCATCACTTTATAAATCCTAAATATCTCACAGCAGCTGATCTATACTATGGCCTTAATATTTCAAGTCTTGTGTATAGTTTTTATTCAGGAAACACTTGGATCTGTTCTCTGTGTCTCTATATATTGTTAAACTAAAATTGTAGCTTTTATACTGCATTTCGTATAGTAAGAATGTCAGAACACATGCACCGTTCAAGTTGGTAATCTAAAACACAATGACAAAGACACATTTAGGGCAGAGCAAACTATGATTTTAGCAATTAAATCAATGTAAATAATGTTGAGGTAGAAAACAATGTGCACTTTCCACAAAGGCAGGTTTTAATACTCACCATCATCTGTCACCATTGGCATCTATGCTGACTGGAATGCTTGGAGTTCTTTGCATCTCTGGGAGTTTGATTCCCTATGTGGACCCCAATTGAACATCATAGGATTGTGACTGGGACTTGGGCTTGGTGCCATATTTACATTTTCCTTGCTTTAACAAAATACTTGGCAAAACCAGTGTAAGGAAAGATAGATTTATCTGGCCTCATAGTTCTAGGAGGTGCAGTCCCTCATGGTGTAGAATGCAGGACAGCAGGAGTTTAAGGCATCTAGGCACACTGCACCCTGTTAGGAACAAGAAAATGATGAATCCTAGTGCTCGGTCTCTTTCAAACTCCTTTTATTCTTCCAACATCCCAGACCATAGAATGGTGCTACCTATAGTGAAGTCACACCTCAGTTAACCTAATCTAGATAATCCCTTACAGGCATGGTCAGAGGTTTATCTCCTCAGTGAGGTGACTATTGAAACTGTCTGTGTTAACTGTGACATCATACCTGGCGTGAGAATGTTGTATTAGTTTGTGGTCCTAGGCACGTTGTTAAAAACTCAGTGCTTCACATTTCCCACTTAGAAAATGAGAACGATGATATTTTATTTCTATTTCAGAGAGTTGTAGTGAGGATTACACATAATGACACATGAACTAGCTAACAATATCATACAATAAGATCTCTTTTGCTTTAAGCCTTTCCTGTTTTCCCTTGATATTTGACCACATGCCACAGTTACAGGAACAACAACTGAAAAATTGTCTACCATTATATATTTATAGAAACTTCTCTCAGTGGTTCCCAATAACAGTGCACACCCACTTTGGATTATTGCCTAATACAGCTACCTCAGGACTTAAGTTCAAAGTATCAGATACTGGTGGGATACCATGAAATGTAAAAAAAGGATTCTTTGGGGCCGCTATGAACTTATGCTTTTGTTGAAGAGCCTAGATGTAGGGTGTGTGTGTATGTGTGTGTCTGTGTGTGTATAATAGCAATAACACCTGGAGCTTGTTCAGTCTTCAGAATTATCTGATGTAGCAGGTGTTTTCAGTTACTTCTGCTGGCAAAGAAGGAAACTAAGGCACATAGAGATTATGTGAATTTTCAAAGTTCAAAGAGCTAGCCAGTGAAAGACACAGGACTCAAACCTACTAAATGGCCTCAGAGGTCAAACACTCAACCACTAGCAGTTATTAACCAAAGTAGGTAATGACATGACAGTAAAGGAAAACATCAAGAAGAAAAAGCTTACTTTGCAACATGGTGACAGGAATTGTATTCTTGAATCCTTTTAAAAATATTTCATTTATTATTTTTATTTTATATGTATGAGTGTATTGCCTGCATGTATGTAAGTATACCTGTGTCATGCATGGCGTTTGGAGGTCAGAAGAGGACATAGGATTCCCTGGAACCGGAGTTACAGATTGTTAGCTACCACGTGGGTGCTGGGAATTGAACTCAGGTCCTCTGCAAGAGCAGTCAGTGCTCTTAACCACTGAGCCATCTCTCCAGCCCCTCTAGGTTTCTTTTAAATTCAACCATTAATTGTCGAAGGTAGGGCAAGGTGGGGGTTTCCCAAAGAGAGAACTGGTTCCTCCTCTTTTTTGTAAAGATTACTCTCTAACCAGCTCATACTTCTATTCTACTCGTTCTCCAACTCACTGGTGTTATAGAGATAGAAAGATGGGTCCATAGAAAGGAAGCTGATACAGAATTATCTCTCTGAAGAACTTTATTAGGAGAGTTATAGGCTCACTGACATAGGCATCTGAAAATGGGAGAGCATTAAGAGAGATAGTTGTCTTATATAACGTGATGGGGCCCTAGAGTAAGAGAACCTTCAATTAATCCCCTTTATTTCCCAGAATATTGGGAGTGTGATGGTATCATATCAGAGACAGCATTATATGGTCCTGAAGGGAGAGAGCCTTCTGTTCTGTAAGAAAAAGTGAATTTCTGATTTTTATGGACTTTTTTTGGAGGAATGGGACAAGGTATATACCCTAGCCTACATGCTACAATACAGGAAGGTACTAAAAAATAGTAGGCATAATTCCATTTTCTTTTAGATCTGTGTGAGCCACAGGGAAGAAAAGGGAGACTATAAGACCACAGCACGATTTATCAACTCTCTGTCCCAGAGAAAGGTATAGGAGCTGGTCAGATTTGAGAGAGAGAGAGAGAGAAAGAGAGAGAGAGAGAGAGAGAGAGAGAGAGAGAGAGAGTAAATACATGGATGATGCCTAGGTAAGAGAGCTTCTGTATTCTGTTTCCTGGGAGAAAAGCAGACAAAAATTTTCACTGGAATCCAGTCAGAGTTTGCAAAGTCATAAGTCATTGAAAGTGTTTATCTCTGGGATACCTGGCAGGAGGCAGGCACAATCTCTTCCTGGAGAATAGACGAATCTGTCAGAGCAAATGTAGCTGTAAGTCATAAGCAACACTTGATTCCTCATGTAATGAAGTATGAGAAAACAGGATAGCCAAATCAGGGAGCATTCAAGTGGGCGTGGAAGCTAATGCGATTTTTCTGAAAGAAACACAGGATATATTCCACATATCTACACTGCAGAAGCTTTGAGGCCAGGTGCTCCTGTGACATAGAACCTTTGGGGACAGGGACGTAGTTTAGTTGGCAGAGTAGTTGACTAGCATACACAAAACCCTAGGTCCCATCTTGAGCACCATATAAATTGGGCATGGTGGTACACACCTGTAGCTCCAGCACTCAGGGAGCAGAAGCAGAAGGATCAAGCACTCCAAGTCATCTTTAGTGTTGTGGTTTTAATGCGATGTGCTTCTCATAGACTCGTATGTTTGGGCACTTGATCCTCAGCTGGGACCTTTAGGAGGTAGAGCCTCTCTAGAGGAAATGAGTCAATGGGTGGGGGAGCTTGAAACTTGTAGTCTGCCCCAGCTTCCCATCACTCTCTGCTTCATGAATGAGGATGCAGCCTCCTGATCCTGACACTGTGCTCTCCCTCCCTGACGGTTGCTGCATCTTCCCTGCCATGATGGACTGTATTTCCCAGGATGTGAGCCAAAATAAACCCCTCACCCCCTAAGTTCCTTTAGTCAGAGTATTTTATCACAGAAACAGGAAAATAACTAAGAAACTCAGCTATGTAATGAGTTCAAGGCCAGCCCTTGACACATGAGGCCCTACCAAAAAGGAAAAGAAAAACAAGAAGGCCTTGGCTGTATCCATCTGTTAAGAAACAAATATGAACCTCCCTTAACTAAGTTTCTCTAGCAATTGATGGATATTGCTGAAAACTGTTTTTAAGAAAAGTTTCTCTTTTCATGATATTTAGACCCAAATTTAGGGAAAAGAGGAATAGGATATTAAAAATTCTTGGCAATTTTTTTAAAGATCACTTAAGAGATTATTGTTCAGTACAATGAAGTATTGATGATAAGGCAGATTAAATGATTGAGTGTTATAGTCATTGATTAGTGAGCAAATTAAACGTGTCCTGTGTACTCACATGGGAGTTTAACATTTACCACAAGTACCTTCCCATCATGGCTGTTTTTTAGGCCATAGCTGAGGTGTTTCATCACAGTCACTTAGAATTGCATTTGGAGAACAGTGATAAGTACTCAGGTACTAATGGCACCCATAAAATGTCAATAAATTGCATAAGTAAGAGATTTTACAACTCTGCAAGTGACACAAAGATGGATGGTTCTGCATCTGAGAGTTTCTGAGACGTAGCTTTCTATAGATAGGAGGCTGGAATTAAATGGTAAGAGAGCTCCTGTTTTCAGTGCTCAAGATGCTAAATTAATTTAACCTGTCCAGTCTGTGGGACTTCATCTATTACACCAGGGGCCTGCAAGGTGGCTGTCGAGATGTGCTTGGGTGTTTACCACTTTATCAGTGGCCAGTGCCGTCTGCAGGCCCCTTAGAATTCTGACAGCATGGACCTTCTGCATGAAGCCCAGGGCTCTGAGGTATGAGGGTTGTTAATTACCATTTGCACAGCCAAGTGGATACCAAAGGTTCTGTTACATTTTACATTGGAGACTCATAACACATGAGCTCTGTGTCTGCTGAGCATGCCATCTTATAAGGCAGCACAGATAGGCTAGGGATATATGATAGCTGATTAGAATAAAATCATCCCAACCAGAGGGAGACTTGGGAGTAATCTGGTAGAGCTGCTTCATTCTACAAATTAAGACGTTAAGAGTCAGTAGCACAATTTGGCATGCTTGGTAGCAGCATGTCACCTGATCCACACCATTAGACTGAAGCCAGTGCTGATGCTCTTGAACACTATTGCTAAGGATACTATGATGTCTTCTTCCATCTGTAGCATTCAGATTATTGTTATTTTATTTTATTTTGTGGTGCTGGGGATTGAACATCAGACCTGTTATATGCTAGTCAAACACTCTACTGTGGAGCTATGCCTATAGCCCTGAGTCATGATTTAGTGTTGATTTGATCTCTCACAGCATGTCTGGATAAAATGGGAAACTACTATTATGGTATTTTTGCCTGATAAAGTTGGTAGCATGATAATACATGAGCTCCTACAATAAGACAGGCACCAACTGTGGGCTTTGTGTCTAGAAACTCAGATCGCCCTTGCAACAACTCTTTAAGATTGGTGGTACTGTTACTATTCATTTTAAAGGAGAATGTGGCTATAGAAACAAAATAATTTCCCTAGAGTCACACAGTAGCAGGCAGAGCTACTAAAAGTGCTTGCCTTGCAAACACGAGAACCGGAGTTTGATCTCCAGACTCACATTTTAAAAAAGCTAAGCATGCCAATATATGATTGTAATCTCAGTGTTGGGGAGGCAGAGATAGGTAGATCCTTGGGGCTCACTTGCCAACCATCCTAGCCTACTTGGTGGGGTCCAGGCCAGCAAGAAATTCATAAATAAGGCTCCTTATGAATAATAAGCCAAGGTTGGCCTCTGGTCTTCTGCTCAAGCATACACATGCATGTGTACTACCATATACACATGTACACATGCATTACATGTACCTGCACACATACTTGTGTGCACATACACATAAGCTCACTCTAAGCTTGAGGTCTATGTGGCTCTCAAGCCTGTGCTTCTACAAAGTCAGTCTGCATTCAGTGGGTGTTCACTCTTTCCTAAACCCCACCCTGCTTTTACAGGAACACCTCCAGAATGCAAAATCAGGATCCCCTACCTTGAAACACCCTGGCTCAGCCGTGGTCCCCAGTCACCTCTGTCCTCACAGCTGCAGCAGCAGTGAGCTGTCTCTGTCCAGCACCTGCAGTGAGTACTCCAGTGGCTCCTCCTACACATGCCAAGATGGAAGACACCTTGAGAAAAGGGTAAGGCTCTGCCAGGGCACATCAACAGCTGAGAGAGAGCTGGTGAAGAATCTTATGTTGGTGGATTGCTCATAGAGGTTGAGTGGATTAAAGGAAGAAAATGACCATTTGCTGAATACTTACCCATAGAGATCACTAATTAATTCTATCAGCTCATTAAACACAAAACACAATGGGGCAGAGTGCACAAGAATGGAAACTCCAAGTAAGAAGATGCAGATGAGATCTCTCCACTAGTCACATAAGTTTAGCCTATGCTTTAGGCAGTATAGAAACCAGGAAAATTCCATATTCCAGGGATCTAGCTGTGAAGGAGTAGCTTTGTCATCTACTGAATCCAAATTCTGAAAATGAACCACAGCTTACATTTTGAGGCTGTTCCTATAGACTCAGACTTCTAATGCAAAGGGAAGAGTTGACTGCACTAATTTACTCCCTTAAGGAGTGGTTCTGAGCTCTGAATAATGGTGCCAGGGGCCTGGTGGCTCAGAGACTGTGAATACAGTCAGGGAAACTTCCCTATTGTCTCAGAAAGTTGATGACTGTCACGGACTCCTGGGATCTGTTTGTCTTTACTGCCTTAGCACTGGGATTACAGGTACATACTCCTGTACCCAACTTTTCAGCTGTGTTCTGGAGATCAAACTCAGGTCCTTATGCTTGCATGGGAAGTGCTTTACCACCTGAGCCCTCTTCTTGGCCCCTCTTCTTTTTGGTGAACATTCTTCCATGTCGGACATTCTTTGAGATACTAAGACAATCTCTCCCCTAAAAGAGAAGGCTCTTAAGATCCTTCACAGACTCTTTGATGACTGTCTAGTCATAATTCTGGTGTATCTGTGACATTGTACAGAGTATATTCCAGTGCCTAGAGACCAAGCAGGCCAGATCAGGACTGTTAAGACATTTTAAAGTTCAATTATTTGAGAAATTTCCACAGTCTGGGCTGGCAACAAGTGGCCCTTCAGTATCAACTTTCACAATGTATTAAAATCATAGGAATCTGAATATGAATACAATATTAAATTATACAATAATAAATTTATGAATAATAACTCTTTTTGAACTTATAACTTTTTAAATATTGTTCAGTATAGAGAAAGAAAGACCACCTGAATAAAATTCACTAGCTAACCTCTATGGAGAAATTTGGCTCTAATCAGTCAATGGCTGCCACATGGCCCACTCGTAAAAGCATTAAACAAACACTAGACCATTTAATGCTAATAACTTATTTCAGGTTCTATTTTACTCATAAATGTGTGCATGTGGAAGCCAGAGGTCAACCTCAGGTGTTATTTTTAGATGCCTTCCACCTTGTTTTAAGGCAAGGTCTCTCACTGAGACTTGAACTTACCAATTTGGCTCTCCTGGATAACAAGCAAGCCTGAGGGATCTGCCTGACTCTGCCTCCATAAAACAAGCATATACATCCACATCTGGCTTTTTAAAAGTGGCTTCTGGAGATCAAACTCAGGTCCTCATGCTTGCACAACAACTAAACTAAACTATTTTCCAACCTCTATTTTCTCTTTTCTGTAGCTAAGAAGACAGAGGTACTAAGAATGGTAGTGTTTGGTAGAACTAGTATATTAGTTCTAGAACTTTTACTCTTAAGGCTCTGCTCTCCTACCCTTGGTGAGTCAACCTTCTACAAAGGGGTTGCATCTGTTATTGAGATACAGTTCCTATGAACACTGACAATACCTTGAACTAAATAATAAATAAAAAATTTTAAATGCTTCCTGTCTAGAGATGGAAAATGACCATGGACATCAGAATCTGCCCCTAGTTTATCAGTAGCACCCACACTTCTCCCTAATAGCTTCATCCAAAAGAGCTGAACCAAGACTGTGGCACTTCTGAGGACTTTCCCTTCCTAATCTGCCTCCAAGGGAGATCTTTCTTTCTCAAACTTCTGAGAAAAGTTCAGCCTTTTCTCAAGTTACTGATGATTATAACATCCCATGATAGACTGAGGGAGGTGTGTGGCTTAACTCACTGGGAGATTTGCAGCCCCTGACCCTGTGCATATTAAAGCACAGTATGGACAGGCTCTGGAAGGGAAGAGAGAGGATGGGTGGGCAGAGGCCAAGCTATCTTCCTTTGGGGGTTACAGAGATCTTCCACTTGCAAGTCCTCGCAGGGAATTTCTGCCTGGCTTCTCTTCTCTTATCTCAGCCTGACTCCCAGGACCATGGAAATGCTTAGAAACCAAAGCTGCAGCAGCCGTTCTGTGTGCTGTCTTTAATACCCAGATACTCTGATGGGATTTCTTCTGGCTTCCAAGGGAACTTTAAATGGTACAATCCCCTAAAATTAAAGAATAAAAACTTCGAGAGAGGAAAGTGTCCCCAAATTACATCTGTGCCTAGCAACTTCTAATACTGAAGATTTTGCTAAAGAAAATAAACAGTTAGACTTAAAGACAAATGTGTGTGCTGTTGATAACAAGAGTAATTTCCATGAAACTACCTTAGATAGGATTGAATGCTCAGGGCTTACGATAAAGCTTGGATTCTGGTGGAAGTTTCTGGCATTTTTCAATGTCTGCATTTGGTTAATATTCAGAGTTGTTGCCAGGAGGTGGCTGGCATAGTGATCTTTTGAAATGGCCAGATTTGTCCCTGAAATTCTTCACTATTAATTAGCCATTTTGAAAGTGTCCCTAGGTGGGCTGTAGAGGTGGCTCAGCAGTTAACAGTACATGCTTCTCTGGTAGAGAACCTAAGTTCAGTTTCCAGTGCCCACATTAAGCAACTCACACCTTCTTGTAAGGTCCAGGGTATCCAACACCCCCTTCTGGCCTCCATAGGAACCTGCACTCATGTACACATACCTACACACACACACACACACACACACACACACACACATAATTAGAAATAAAATAATAAATTAAATAATTTTAAGTCCATAGTCAGCCTGCATTGCCTCTGTTTCCCAAAGTGCAAGTCTGTTAAACTCTTCCATTCCATTGAAGAGATGATGGCGGAGGAACCTGTGGTGTCTACATAACACCAGCTGGGAGTCCAGTTCCCAGATTAAAAGTACAGGCTCCAGAACTAGCCTGTCCAAGCTCACATACAATCCACTACTTTGGAAGACAAGCCTTATTGATAAGGTTATAAAAAGCACCAGAAAAACTGGAGTTCAGCTGTTCCAACTTTTCTGTCTCTGAGATCTGCCACAGAACAGGCTTGCCAAACCTCAGTGTCCCACAGGAAAATAGGAATGGTAATGTCTCCCTCAAGGTAGTCTGAGGATGCAGTGAGGGAAGTGTTAGGGGTTATACTGCAGGTGCTCAATACACGCTAAGTCCCTCTTTTCCATTTCTTATTTCTAATACTATGAAAATCACAAATATAGGGTACACGGCTTTATCCCATATAATTTTCCACACTTCTGAAGTAAGGCTTATATTTAGGGAGCTATTAAGGGCAGGAAATTGATCTTGTAAAGTTAGTAGAAGAATAATTTCCTCAGGGTTCTAACAACAAATGCTCAACCATTCAACATAGGTATGCATACATATGTATATGCAGAGGATAACTTCAGAAATTTTTCATGGCTCTTCATAAAGACACAGAACTATCAAATTTTAGAAGGGAGATTGAGTCAACTAATTTTCTCTCCTGGCTCCTTCCTCTAATATGTATTGACACTCTCCAGGGAGACTATATTTTCTTCTGCCCATGCTCTTAGTGCAACTTGAGTCACGCTTTCATGACTTAGGTCCTTGACCATTCCATTTCTGCTACTGGGGCATTATTCCCCACTTACAATTTTAGGTAAGCCTGTATGCTTTGCAAGGATCAGATAAGTTTAGAAGAATAGGGCTAGAGACATGGCTCAGCTGTTTAGAGTTCGTGCTGCTCTTTCAGGGAAACTGAGTTTAGTATCCCACACTCATGTAAGGGGATTTACAACTGCCTATAACTCTAGCTTTAAGGGATCTGACACCCTCTCCTGGCCTCTACAGGCACTCTCCACGCCACAGATAGGGCAATTAGTCTCATAAACACACATACAAATAATAGGAATGTGGGTAAGAAATCCAAACCCAACCTAGGGGACTTTTGGCAACTGGTGGCTACTGGGAGGACGGGAGACAGTGTCTTGCCGGGTTGTGGCTCCTGGTGGGCCTAAGGATGGACCCATACTGTAGAACATTTGGAGACACAGATCATACTTTATAGACCATGTTAGATATGTAAGAGAATTCATCAAATTGGGCAAGGGGCAGTGGAAGGCAGTGGAAGCGAAGAGGGGGCAGATCTAAATGCCATCAAACTATATTGTATGAAAGTCACAAAAATTCAATTAAAATGCAACAACAACAAAGTAATTAAAATAGATATTTTTAAACAGGAAAGAAAACCAAACACCTTTCATCTATTCCTTTCATGAGTTTTTAAATCAACATATGGCTCTACCCTCTGAGCCTCTGGAACACCACTCTATTCATACTTCTCTGTTCTCTTGATGCATAGTTAGCTGTGGTCAATTCCCCTTACACCAGCTTGACTTTCTACTCCTTAAAGTCAGGCTTCTTCGCTTCCATTTCTTTAGTTTGCCATGCTGCTTAACACAGGACCTTAAAAAATCAATATTTACTGCATAGTTAGCACTGCGCAAACTGCATTTATGTGTGAATATTTATCACTCAGTTACACAAATTAAATCTACTGAGACATTTTTCCTTTTGTCTATTTGAGATCTGTGTGGTTCAATCATCTCTGATATCTATTTTTCTTTCCTAGCAATCATCACAGAACTGGGATCAAAGGCTAAGTATCGATTCTTCACTCCCAAGTGGCTTTGCCAGCCCTGCAGATGAACTACCTCCAACTCGTATCAAAGAAAGCCACATTTTGGAAGGACTGAGGAAGCTACAGAAGCGCAAAGTGTTACTTGAACCACCGTCAATGATAACAAAATGGGGTTATAAAGATTGCATGAACTCAAATGAAGGAATCTATTCTCCAGGAATTAAGAGCAGCAGCCTCAAGGAATATGCACCCTGCCAGCCACCGGGCATGGGAAGCCCCTGCAAGGACCTCTGTAAGACATTTGCTTTTGATACTGATTCCCATGAAGATGCAGATGAAGACTCCCCTTCCTCAGCATTACCACAAGCAGCTGTGAGTCAGGGCTGCAGGATGCAGGGCAATAGATTAACTCACAGTCTTTCAGACAGTCTGTTTAGCTGGGAGCCACATGGAAAACATTTTTCAGAAGGTACTGCTTTGGTTTACACCAGAGAAAGGCCTAAAAGGCTTATCCGTTGTGCCAGCCATTGGCCCTTGGAGAGGAAGCTATGCCCCAGCATGCACATGCCCAGAGTGCAGAGGGACAGAGATCTGCACAGTCATGGTCATGACCATGTGGCTCTCAACCTCCAGCATTCAGACACTGATGATACTGAAACCCTAGGTGAGTTGCACATAGACAGCAGTGATGAGAGAAGCCCTTCAGACTTGTCATTGACCATGGACACTGACAAGTCCATGGAGAATTTGGATGTAGGGTTCGGAAAGACTGAATGTAGACTTCATTGCAAAGAGGAAGAACAGCCTGCCCACTTAGACATGCGGCCAAAGACATTCAGTTTCATTAGACAGCAAAGGGTTGTGAAGAAGACCTCTTCAGAAGAATGTATCACAGTCATATTTGATGCGGAAAATGGTAAGCCTGTTGAATTCAGTTCTCACCAGACTGGGACTGTCACAGTGACTAGGGATGAAGTTTCCATCAATACGGCCCCTACTGAGCCCACAGACGAACACACTGAACTTTCATCTCAGGGAATTACTCATTTACAGCCAGGAGCTAATGCAAGGGACTATCCCTTTCTGAGGAGACCTGAAGAGAAGACTGGAAAAGACATTCCAAAAGATGAGGAGAATAGTATTCCGATAGCTCCTACTGACTCCTTCAGCCCCGGGACTACAGAAACTCAGATTACCCCACAACCAAAGCTCCCCAAACTGACACACAGTGTGGCATGCCAGAGTAATTGTAAATCTTTGGTATCCACAGGTATCTATCAAAAACAGGGGCAGACAAAAATACCTTCCAGAGGCAAGTCTTCACCTCAGAAATCAAAAATGGTAGGGCCTGCTCCCTCCATACCAGTCCCCCCCAGTGACCTAGTGACTCTAGAAAAGTCACCAGCCTCCCCTTCTGGGAAATTCTCACCATACATGAAGACAGAGCGCTCAGGGGCCCTCTCTGATGTAGGACCAGACCCACACATTCCAAAACACTCCACTCAGCTTCCTCACATCCCCAAAATGTCCAGTAAGAGGGATTGGACCCAGTGTCCCAAGAATCAGGCTGTAGGGATCTGGTCGAGGTCCTTCATTGGGACTGGTAACAATGGAGAGTCCCCCATGAGGGACAAACACTGTAGCTCTGGGCCAGAGATAGGGGTAAGGTCTCCTCCCCCTCCACCACCTCCAGGGAGGTCAGTCTCTCTCCTGGTCAAACCTGGATATGACCATTCACCGCTGCCATCATCTGCCAAACCAGAAACCAGGCTCCCCAGTGACACTGTAAGCCCAGCATTCAAATCCTCGGCACGGAAAGGATCCTCTGCTGATGTCATCTCCAGTCTAGCCCTGTCAGAAATACAGAGGAAGAGGCCTTCTACAGCCTTCAAAAAGCCTGCCTTCCCTCCCACTCTGCCCTCCAGAGAAGCAGTGATGCACAACCAATATGCTGAGCGTAGCCCCTCCAGCTCATTTGCTATCATGGCTCCAGGGCCTCCAAAAGTTCCTCCGAAGACAGGGATCCAAAAACCCTCTCCTCACCAAGCACTTGGAACGACACACATGAATGCAGCATTGCAGACACCCAAAACTTGTCCTTCAACCCATAAGCTGCTTGAGGTATCAGCTTCTGAAAGTCTATCTTCAGAGAGAAAAGGACAGTTGAGTGACAGCACTAAAACACCCCACAGGCCATCCTTCCCAGGGGTGAATGAGTCACCGTCATCTCAGGTTAACAGTCCCTCCTTCTCATCTTCTTCATCCTGCAAAAACCAGAACACCTCACAAAGCTATCAAAATCCTCCTGAAAAAGGACCGAAAACTCACCTCCCCATGGGGCTCAAAGTTCTCATGAAGTCTCCTCATTTGCTCAGGAAAAGTTGCACGGTGCCAGGGAAACAGGAAAAGGATAGCTTAAATGAAGCTTCTAGAAGCTCTGTGGCTGCAAGCAAGTCTAAACCTGAGGATTCCAGGGATCCCGCACATCTAGAGACCACAGGAAATGAGAGGAACACCACCTTGGTAGATCTACAGGTTTCAGATAGTCTGACTAGAGGGCTACCCTTAGAATCAGCATTGCCAGAGTCATCAGAAAGTAGCATCTATGGAGCTGATGGAAGGGATGGGGTCCAGAGCAGATCTGTGAAGAGGTCCTTTTCCTCTAGCAAGCCACATCTGAAGCCAGCTCTAGGTATGAATGGTGCTAAAGCTCGGAGCCAGAGCTTCAGTGTCCACTCGGGAGAGAAGCTTTCCACAACCACCACAGAAGGACCTGGCAAGATTCGAACTCAAATCATTACCAACACTGCCGAGAGAGGCAATTCACTTACTAGGCAAAATATGTCCACAGAAGGGTCCCCCAGTAAGAGTCCTTTCTCTCCGACCTCTGAGAGTCTGCCCAGTGCTGGGAGGCCCTTGGGGCATCCCTTCTCCAGGCAGGGGTCCCTCAGCAGCACTAGCAGTTCTAGCAGCCAGCATGGAAGCCCAAACAAGTTACCTTTGAAGGTCCCTACAAGGTCTGAAGGGCTTCTCACACCACCAAGAATGGACGACCAGCAGGTCTATACCCAGGAAGAATGCCCAAAGGCCACTATACCTGAAGAAGCTAGCAGTGACCAACAAAAGTATCCACCCACCCAAACAAACTGCCCTCCCTCCCTGCAAGTCTCAGGGAGGATGCAGCATTCAAACCACTTGGAAACAAGCAGGATACCCAAGCTGGAAACTTCTGGAATACGTCCAGATGCTACTCCAACTGGGACTGGTGTTGTGAGCCCAGAGGCCCCCCTCACACCCTCTATCGAAGAAAAGGTCATGTTGTGCATTCAAAAAAATGTGGAAAAGGGCCAAGCACAGACAAAGTCCACCTCTGTGGAAGCCAAGCCCAGGGCAGGGCCTTCTTTTGCCAGCTGGTTTGGTTTTCGGAAGAGTAGACTTCCAGCTCTCAGTAGCAAGAAAATGGATGCTTCCAAAAGTAAAATGGAAAAGAAAGATACAAAACTAAAATCAGAGAGGAAAAAAGAGAAGAAGACACCCGAAGGACAATCCAAGTCAGAAAAAGAGCTAACCAGGGGCACCAAGTCGGCAGACGGTCTGAATCCAGACAACAGTTTGCAGAGCAGAAATAATCTGAAAACATCACAAGACATGTATAACCAAATGAAGTTGGAGCCAAGAAATAGACTCAACCCTCTTGCATGCTCAGCAAAAGACACCTTCATGACGGAACTTTTGAACAGGTAACGCATTGGAACAGAGGGTAGTGACGTAGAGGGGTCTCCCTGCTCCACCCCCACCCAAGGTCTGCTGTTTACTTTATGCTCGTTAAATACCAGTCAGGCAGAGTCTCCATACACATAGATATGCAGTCTCTTATACATTAGGCAGAATTTACACAATGAAATAAAAGTTAGCAATAAAATGGTAATTTAGTCCATGCTCCTTTCTTAACCAAGCCAATGGTCTTTGAAATTAAAGAATGGTGAGTTATATCAAGGTTGATAGGAATTCAGCCCACACCAGGAACCATGAATGTACCCATACTGCATGAAATGGGAGAAAATTACACAAAGGTTTGAAAGCATGCCGATTTTATTGATCATACTGAACAAATGTATATTTGGAACTTTCCAGAAGTAATTACTTTTCCTGCCTATCTTAAGCCAGAAATGTATTTAGCAATCACCCTTTGGCATTTTGTACTGTGTTCCTCCCCAAAAGCAATTACAGAAATAAAAAGAGGGGTTGGCTATAGGGAGATGGCTCAGTTGGTAAACTGCTTACCCTGTAAGCACAAGGACTCGAGTTCAATCCTGGCATGGGGGCCACATAGAAACAGGAAGATCCCTGGGGCTCACTGCTCAACCAGCCTAACCTCTTGGTAAATTCCAGTGAGAGACCCAATCTCAAAAAACAATGTGGACAGTGCCTGAGGGATGACACCTAAGTTTGTCCTTTGACTTCCACCTGCATCCATGCACACATGCCTATACACTCACAGACACACATGCAAACACACACAGCTGTTTGCATGTACACATAAAACAAAAAATAAAAGAAGTTATTATTTTATCAAGTCTAAATTGACACACTAGTGAAATATTTGAAGATTTGTTCAAGGCTAGTGAGCAATACTTACCACTGAAAAGTTTAAAGACAAAAAGCAACAGGAGGGTTACTTTAAGTATTAAATGTCTGGGGAGAAGGGAAGGATTGAGACAGGTGATGTAATTTATCAGAGGAATCATTTTCTTCCTGCAGAGTCGATAAGAAAGCAACTCCAGGGACAGAAAGTGGATCAAACAGTGTTTCCTGCAGGAGCATGTTAAAGGGTACCTCCCAGGGCTCCTGTTTTGCCAGTGACTCTGTCAGCACTCAAGGAAGCCAAAAGAAAACCGTCAAAGCCAAAGCAGACATGGAAGCACCAAGAGAGTCCCTGGTAAGCACTTGTCCAGCTTGGCTAGAAAGAACTTGGTTCTGAGATGCTCTAGCTGGTTTATTTATACCCTTGGCTAATACTATCCAAGCAAGAGATTATGACTGTGGGCAATCTAAGAAAGTAAATTTTTTTAGTGCAAACATCACTTTTACTCATCTCACCAATACTTTCCATCTTGGCAATATGAATATTCATATTTTTTAAATAATATTTTATTGTTTGAAAGTTTCCTATGTTTATACAATGTATAGTAGTCACATCCATCCACCACTATCTCCCTCCAGTTCTCCCTGTCATCCTCAACCCCCTCTCCCTCCCAATTCATGTCCTGTTTTTTTGTACCTATTCATGGTACATAAGCATTTGTTCATAGTTCTGTATTTATCTTTTTTTAAATTCTTCTTTCTTTCTTTTTTATTTTACGTGTGTGAATGTTATGCCTGAATGTATGTGAATGCACGTGTGTTGTGCCATGCCTGGAGAGGACGGAAAAGGGCGTCATATCCCTTGGAACTGGAGTTACAGACAGTTGTTAGCTGCCATGTAGGTTCGTGCCTGGGTTACGAACCGGGTTTTCTGCAAAAAAAGCCAGTGCTCTTAATTGCTGAGCCATCTCTCTCCAGCCCCAAACTAGAAAATGACTTTTAAAATCTATGTATGAATGGTATACATGCATGTTTGTATGTGTGAATGTGGGTGTGCCTGAGCCACAGCACACTTGAGGTCAGAGGACAATATAGGGTATCTGACCTCACCTTTTTTCCTCCTGTGTACACCAACTAGCTGGTCAGCAAGTGCCAGGGATTCTCCTGTCTGCCTCCCATCTTGCTGAAGGGATGCTGGGATTACAGAAAACACTACCATGTCCACCTCTGCCTGGTTATAGGTATCCAAAATCAAGTCTTTACCTTGAATAACAAGTGTTTTAACCACAGAGCCATCTATTTCAGAATAGGTTAAAACCTTCATAAAAGGTTTTAAAAGAGGAAAAATACCCAGGACTGTAGGAAGTGGCAGTTAGGCCTTGAGTGGGCGTGGCTCCACATTGCTCTCTTCAGCTGGATTTCCAGAACAATGGTATAATAGCTGTAAACTGTCTTCTTCAAATTATACTGAGTGAGGGAAATTTGTTCTGATGATGATTTCCAACATTAGCAGCAACAAAACATGAACAAACACGAACATAGATATGAAAGAATGAAACGATTTAAGAAAGCATTGGCTATTTTGATGGTTTAAGTGCTGTTTATGAAAGTTGTCACGCTAGGTGATCCTACATAGACAGAAAGGGGTGAACCATATAAAATTATATTTTTTATTTTCATAGGATAGGCTAAGTTTCATGTAATTTTTTAGAAGTATCGTTAAATTGTACCTACTCTCTTTACAGTGCATTACAGACTTTATATTTTATTATTTAATTGATTTCTAGATGTTTATTGTTTCAGTGGATAAGTTTAAGACAATTAAAACAAGAAAACATTTTCAAAATATAATTACTTTATCAGGAGAGATGGCACAGGCAGCAAAAAATACTTACTATGTAAACGTGAGGACCTGAGTATGGATCTCTAGCATGCAGGGTGTATGGGACAATAATCCCAGCACAAGACAGCGAGTAACAGGATGATCTCTGGAAGTCACTGGACAGCCAGTATAGTAGAATTGAGCTCTAGGTTCAGTGGGACATCCTGACTCAAAAGGTAATGTGGAAAGTGATTAAGAAAGCCCAACATTGAACTCTGGCCTCTCCATGCATTCTCATCTGTACGCACATGTGCACACACCCACACGAACATAATACACTTCACAACACACATCCTTATGTGCACACACACACACACGAAGTGGGTAACAATGAGAGATACACAACATTGACCTCTAACCACACACATACATACAATCCTGGCACAAATATGCACATGACAAACCCTACATTCACGGTATTTTCTGTATCTTTTCTATGTTAATAAAGAGGCTATAAAACAGAACACAAGTGACTATTTTCCTGAGGGAAAGTTAAAAATATGAAGTAACTGTGGTTGGAAGAAAGTTGGGGTGCTTTAAAAATAGAATAGATTCAGAAAGCAGTCTGGATTGGTATCCCCTCACTGAAGCACCACAGTCCTCAGATTAGGGTTTCATAAGCACATTTGAGACAAATGTGCACTGAAAATATTTTTCCTCAAATAGGTCTTGACTCTAAAGAGCTCTAAGGTCTTTTTTTCAAGCTGACTCAGTTCATTGTGGGTTTTGTCTTTTTTTTTCTTTCTCCTCCCATTTTTGCTCTTGAGTCTTATTAGATCATTCCTCCTTTGAAAACATAGATGTCCCCCGCATTAGAAAACCACAAATTATACGTGTATCTGAGGCTGCCCTTGTAGTGTCACTGAAAGGAAAAGGAAAGAAGAAACGTGAAGAAGCGTGCCATATGCTGGAAATTCAATCCTACTGATGGAAAGCTCTGATAGTCTGCAGAGCCCCTTATCACAGACACTCCATTTAACTATGCCCCATTTAATATGGTTCTGACAGCTTAGGGTATATCTTCACTGTACAGAAGGACCAAAAAAAAAAAACACCAAACAAAAAAGACCCTATGTTGGGCTCTTATAATTTCATATTTGCTTTCTGATTACTTTCTAATGCTGAAGTAATTTAACATGCTTTCTTGCCTCATTTAAAGTCTTTCACAGGATAGAAATAGGAACCTTTGCTCTTTCTAATATGTCTAGAAGAAACACTCATATCATCCTGTATAAAGTGCAAAGATTCCTTAACCAACCCATGTAGACATAATCAATAGGGATATGCTAATTTTTCTAGTTAGCTGAGAGAAGAAGTTAGTCATACTGAGAATATTTTCCATATAAAGTAATATTAACCTGGATAGACAGTAGATCAGTGTATGTGTGGGGGAGAGGAGTAAATCTGATGTGTGGCAGTGGTAATAGGTATACACACTCATATGTTTGAGTGTGGGTGTACATGTGGCAGAGTGCACATGCAGAGGCCAGAGGATACCCTTAGGTGTTCAGCCTCAGTTTCCCTCTTGTTTGAGACAGAGTCTCTTGTATACCAGTGCTTATGCTAGGCTAGCTGGTCTGTGAGCTTCTGGGAATTCTCCGTCTCTGGTTCCCATTTCACCTTTTCACAATACCGATCTGGTATTATGGATGCATGCCACAATGTCTGGCTTTTGGTAGGGTCTGGGAATCTGAACTCAGGTCCTCATGCTTGTGGAGCAAGCACTTTACCCACAGAACCGTCTCCCCAGCTTGAATTTTTTTAACTATACAGTGTAATGTGGTTATTTGTTTGTTTGGTTTCTGTAACTATCTGTGTAGACTGAGCTAAGATTACTGATTTCAGAAAAGACTATGCTATGGTATCTTTTGAGATAGTTCAAAAATAGCAGTAAAAACCTATTTATTATGCATTATTAGCCTATATAGGAAGAAGATTAGATGCAAAACAAAATGTGTTTGATACTATTGTACATTATTGTGAATGCCCTTGAACCTTTTAACATTCAGAGTTTAAGGGAATTCTCTTTTTCTGGTGCTCAAGATAAATTTACCCTCTGCTTATTTTAAAGTGTTTTGCAAAGAAATTTTCTCACAGTAGTTATTTAGTTAGAAGCAACTGCAATATAATAGACCTTCATCTTGAATAAAAATATAATTCTATTGTCAAGGAAACTTTAAATCAAGGGTTTCCTTTTGGGGTTTTTTGTTGTTGTTGTTGTTTTTGTTTTTTCCAGTCAGTCCTTGGTATAGAATCTAGGGTCTCCTGTTTCCTAGGCAAGCAAGCTATAGCTGAGTTATAACTATGAGCCTAAAACACCATTCTAAAACCTTGTAACACAATGTACCACCACCAGTTCCTACCCTTTACAAACAAATGTTACATTTAATCACAAGGATTTAAGGCATTTTAGTTATTTTAATGTATAGTGGTCATCTTAGTTTCATCTCTGTTACTGTGGTAAAATACATAGACCAAAGGCAACTTGAGGAAGAAAGGATTATTTAACTCACAATTCCAGGTTACAGTTCATTCTGTTGGGGAAATCAGGGCCCCAGGATCTTCAGACAGCTAGTCTCATCTCATCCACAGGCAAGAGCAGAATACATGCCTGCTCGCTTGCTTGTTTGTGTTTAGCATCACTCTTCTATGGCTCAGGGCCCTCTTCTTAGGGAATGGTGCTCCCCATAGAGGGCTGGGTCTTTCCACATCAATTAACTGAATTAAGACAATCTCTTATAGATACACCCACAGGCCAACTCAATATAGAAAATTCCTCCTTGTGACTCTTTTCCTAGGTAATTCTAAATTGTGTCAATTGACAATTAAAGGTAACCATCACAGAGATAACAGGAAGATTATTTCCATATATTTTATATATTTAACAAATCCCTTTATGCCACAAACCACTTAGCTCACCAGTAACCCCATATTCTCTTTAGTATAGTTAAGATAAAAATGTGTGTTAGTCCAGTAATGCTTTGCTGAAATAAATCTCTTTCAGAGCTGTAATTAGAGACTTATGTCCCTGTATCTGCCATCATTTGGAGACCATTTAGCTCTAATTTTTTGTGTAATTTAGACCAGGACCCATGCTTCTTTGTACTTCAATTTTATGTGATCTAAATGAAGGAGATGGGAAAGACCTCCCCTAGAAAGACGTGGCCTAGTGCACTGTGCTTGCCGTGTACTGCAAGTTCTTTCTTCCTGTGGGTTGAGATCATTTTCAGAAATGAACAGTCTTAAAGTAAGATAGCTCTAGGCTTTTATTTAACACCTCAAAAATAAAAATCATTAACAAAGTTAAAGGGATCAATACACCTTCATGATGCTTGAGGAGCGATGGCCATTTTAATGTGTGTGTGTTAATTTAAAAGATGGGATTCTCTTCCAAGTGTCACCTCGTCTGAAGAAAATCACATCTGCTAATAAAAAATCATCAAATACCATCCCATTAACATAGGACCATGGTGATGAAATAGCAGAAAATAGTACCATAATTACACCAATGGTTATCATCTTATTAAGTCCTGCACAAAATGTAATAATTTCAACATCCTTAATTGAATGATTCAGTTCTAAATGCTGTTTTGATGCAAATAAGCAGCCCGCCTGATTGGTCCTTCTCTTGCTAAATTTTTAAGGGGTGAAATATTCCAAAAGTGTCTGCTAGTTTTCCCTCCCAAGATCACTGTATCTCAAAGATTCCTTATATCTTTTTTCTCCCCTTCAAATGGGTTAGTGTGTGAAAGTGTGTGTGTGTGTGTGTGTGTGTGTGTGTGTGTGTGTGTGTGTGTGAAGAATATGAACTTACAGGTAAAGGTCAGCAGTCAACTTAAGTGTTAGTCTTCTACCTATTTTGGGCAGTGTTTTTCTTGTTCACAGACACTGTATATACTAGGCTATTGGCCCATGAGCTTCTGAGGAGTCTCCTCTCTCCTCCTTCCATCTTTCCACAGAAATGCTGGGATTGCTACAGTTCTAGCTTTTATGTGGATCTTCCTACTTGCATAGCAAATGATTGTACACATAAAGACATTTCCCTGACCCTCAAATGGGTTTTAATATCAAAGATGTTGTTTGCTTGAGAAGTTCCTAGGGTTAGAGTCAGGCAAAGAAGAAAGATGAACAGAATTTCAAATGAGGAGTTCCCAAATGCAGGGTTTAGTTTGTGAAATCATGTCTGTCAGTCAGTGGTGGATTCCGTTCTCCCTTTTCGCTCCCATCTTTTGCAAACTCATTCCTGCAGCCCCTCAGAGGACCAGGATGAGTTGGTTATGATCAAGGCTGTGATATTCACTGGTTGCTTGTTGCAAGCTGGTATCTGAAGAAGTTCTTAGCCTCAAAAGATGGGCATGGTTTAGAGATTAAACAATTAGAAGATATGTGTACATAGACCTGAGAAGATAGCTCAATTGGTAGAGTATTTGCCTTGCAATCGGGAGGAACCAAGTTTGAGTTTGATCCCCAGAATCCACATAAAAATCCAGGTGTGATGTAGTACATTTGTAATCCCAATGCTGGGAAGGCAGAGACAGGTTGAGGTTATTGGGCCCACTGACCTAGTACAATCAGTGATCTCCAAACCAGTAAGAGCCCTGTCTTAAGGAAAAAGATACATGGTCCTTGAAGAATGCCACAAGAAGTTGACTCCTGACCTCCGCATGTGTATGCTGGCCTCACATGTGCATGCACTCTAGTTCACCTGCACACATATGTGTACACACACACACACACACACACACACACACTTGTTTGTTATGAGCAACCTTCTACTTCTTAGCAAATGGACCATTCAGGAGTTTGACTTTAATGTGTTCTTGAGATACTAATGCCTGAGAAATTCCTGAATTCCTCCCCATCAGTCTCTTCTGAACCAAACCCTAGTGGGGCATCTTGGTGTAGCAGCCCCTGAATTCTCCACAGTGCTTCTTCAAGATGAGGTGGGCCCACTTGTGCCTGCTTTTGGCAAATTACTAATCTTGACCTAGGGTTCTCTGAACTTCCCACAAATGCTCCCATACCTGAGTCACCGCATGGTCAGGATTGAAAATTAATTAAAACTAGATCCTATGAGAAATATTAATTAACATGAGAATTCATGACCAAAATAAAATATAACCTTTTGCATCTGCAGATTTTAAAAATATATCCTTGCTGTGCATTGAAATCTTATTTGTGTAGATAAACGGGGCTGAGGATTTGCTCTTCTTGGATACTGCCCTTGCCTCAGATTGGGCTCCATCAGGAAACACATTCCAAATCCACAATCCCACTCCCCCACTCCTTGGGTCATCCGCCATTTATGGGTCCATCAGCCCAGGACAGCTTTCAGCAGGACTTGGAGCTTGCCCACAAGATAGTTCATTGGCTGAGCATGGAAGCCACATGTAGCACATTCATAAAAATGTAAATAATTGCTCTTATCACAGTCAGTGTGAAAAGCGTGTAGAAAACTAAGTCTAGCTCAAGGTCAGCATGCAAGCACATGACTTCCTACAGCACTGGTGTGAAGGAGCCCTTGTGTCATATTCAGCTTGAGCCCCTGTACAAATCTAAAATCATCACACAATTCATCATGTTGCTTTCAACTTAAGTTTCTTCCCAGTGTTACCACTTACTATACATGTGCCGGATTTCAAGAAAGTTCCAAGTCCTCAGAGTTCCCATCTGTGAAATACCAAGACTGCACACGACTCTTTCTAGTATGTGTAATCAGGTGCTTGAGTATCCCAGTTCAAAGGAAATTGTGTTTTGAGACAGAATCTCCTGTAGCCCAGGCTGGACTCAAACTCACTATGCAACTAAGAAAGACCTTGAACCTCTTATCCTCCTGCCTCTGTATCCCCTAGTTCTGGGATTAAGGTGTGGACCATCATGGTTGGTTTAGTCAATGCTGGGGTTTGAGCTCAGGGTTTCGTGCATGGTAGACTAACACTCCAGGCAAGGGGATTCTTTTCATGTGAAACCTGGCAACATATCTTGATGTTATAGTTCACTGAGCACACAGCAGCGTCTCCTCCTTTTATTATGGAAAGAAGAAAATAGTCACTTTCTTAGAGAGTTATATTCTAGAAATGAGTCAGAAGCTCTAAGTATAATTCAAGTACATTCGCTTACTCTTATTAAAATAACTTATGGCAGAAGTCTCTGACTTGGGTGGGGGAGGTTAATAATCCTTAGATGGTAACTTTTTTTCTAATAACCCTGTATGAATGACTCGTTTATAAAATTTTAAAACTAAAACTGTTATTCCTGAATTACTGCATAGAACCAAGTACCTTGCAAGTCCTGCCTTACTTTTTTGTATATTTTATTGAATTTTTTTGTATCTCATACACAACATCTTAACCATCTTTATACCCCCTCCCCAAGTGGCCCCCATCCCATACCCCACCACTGGATTTCATGCACTCTGTTAAAGCCTATCAAGTCAAGTTAGTGTCCCTAGTTGTCCCTCAGTGCAAGTTCATCCACTGGGGTATAGTCAGCCAATCTAGAGTCCCTCCCTTAAAGAAGATCAGCTCTTCCTCACTCAGGAGTAATCAGCTTCTCAATAGTTCTTCAGCTAAAATTGGGGCCAGCTCTATGCTGGGTTTTTGTCTGCTTGAGTTTTCTTGGGTCTTATACATCCTGGCACCATTGCTGTAAGTTCATGTGAGCAAGGTTCCAGGAGCCTTTAAGATCTATTTCCTTCCAAAACTTGGGTTGATTCTGGAAATGGACTCTCACAATTAAAGCTTGTAATAAAACAAAATGATAAAAGAAAAGAAAATTAGAATGTTATATGTGCACATACACATTCATATCCCTACATATCTGCATACAAGCAAGTAGAGCTCAGCCACTTATTACAGAATGCACCATTATTCTGAGGACTGCAAAAAATCTGTTTTGGAATGATAAACAAGAACTTCTCATATTTACTTGCAGGTGACAGAAGTTGATGAAGACTTGCGAGAGGATGAAGAAGATACAGTTGCCAACTCTGCACTTCAGAGCCACATCATAGGTAAAAATCCATGTCTTGAAACATCTCTTACTTTGACACATTTTCTTAGTGTATTGCTAGAGACTTTGTCTTATTCCTCCCTCTCTCCTTCTCTCCTAAGGTGGTACCAGCAGGTGGATATTGTATTAGTAACTCTTCTGTCGCTGTGACAAAATATCTGACTAAAGCAACTTAAGGAGGAAAGGGTTTATGTCATGTCACAGGTTAGGGTTGCAGTCCATCATTGTGGGGAAAGTCACAGCAGCAGGAACTTAAAGCAGCTGGTTACATTATGTTGTCATTCAAAAAAAAGGGGCAATGAAAGCAAGTATGCTCGGCTCAATTTCTCCATTTTATACAGTCTGGGATCCTCTATTCAGGGGATTAAGGTCCTGCCCACAACTAAGATGGATCTTTCCACATCAGTTAAAATAATCAAGATACTCCCCCCAAAACATGATCATAAGCCAGTCTCCCAAGTGTTTCTAAATTTGGTCAAATTGACAGATGATACTAACTAGCCTTCACAAGAACCAAATAGAGGAAGTAAATGTGGCCTGCCAAAACCTTTGTCAAATGTCCTTCAGCATTTCTGTTGAGACCCATAAATATAGGCAGACATGAATTAAGTTGAAAGTGTTAGGTGTTTCCTTTTTTAATAAAGCAAAAATATATAATTAGTCAAAAAACTGATTTTTGCTGCCAGAGGTAAAATGAAATCAAGAGAATACAGCCATTGTCACCCTGACCCAAACCACCCAGAGGACCTATAACCCTAAAACCAATTCAAATTATCTTTCTTAAAGTTGTGCATAACACCAGACAAAAAGGATCACATGTTTCCAGAAAACTTGGATTCACATACTCTGTGTCAGTATCTGGGAAGAATCAACAATAGAAGAATTATCCATGACTTTGATCTTTATGAGGAGACTGTAAAGGCATATTGATCTTAAAAATTTCTGGACCACCTTGAACACCTATAGCATCCCTTGCTATTCAGACAATGCCAATAGCTGTGAATGTGGATGTGCTGATTGGTCATCTGACACAAGAACCATGGGATGATGGAACAATTGCTCCAGATCACATTTGAGTGTAGCAGACAGTACCAGTGCTTTAGTTTCTTTCTTGTTGTTGAGATAAAATACTCTGACAAAAGCAATGTAAAGGAGAAAAGTTTACATTAGCTAGAAGATCAGGGGTGCAATAAAGCAAGCAGGAGCTTTAAGCAGCTGTTCCCATTGCATCTTCAGTCAGAAGTAGAGAGCAGTGAATGTGTGCACACTAGTCCTCAGCTCCTTTCTCCATTTTATACAGTGCAGGATCTCCTACCCATCTAGTGGTCCCACCCCTCATTAAGATGGATCTTCCCACTTCAATTACCATAAGCAAAATGGTACCATAGGCATGCTCAGAGATTCATGCCCCCAGGGGATTCCAGATTCTGTCAAGTTGACAGTTAACAGTAACCCAATCTCCATCAAAACCAAATACCATGTCTTAACACATGACTCCCTTGAAGATGACCAGTGTATGGATGACCAGTGTATGGTAGCCTCAGTGTAGTGTCCATTGCTTTCACTTTTAGCAACCAGCTCTCAGTATGCTCAGTTCTGAATGCCCTTTTTTTCCAGCATACCCAGCAATATTCAGCAAACTATAATTTACAGTGTATCTCAGGGTGTTATTGTACCCATATAGCTTAATGAGACTGGCACACAATTATTATTCTTTCATTTGTAATTAGGAATACAAAAGTCTTCACAAACAGCTAAATGAGTGTAGTCTGAATAAGATTAGTACTCCAAAAAGACATCCTTTTATTATGGTTGTCAATGTGAAAAGCTTTAATTGGTATCAGTTCAGTGTAGTTAACTAATGTGCAAGTTAAATATTGTTTAACAGCTTTCAAACACGATGGTATGCAAAGCCCCACTGAGTTTTCATTTTCCTGTAATGAGCTATTCTTGTGCCAGTAGAAACAAAATAACAGGCCAAAGGTGTAGTTCAGTGGTAGAACCCTTGCCAAAAATGCTTACCACCCCGAGTTCAATCCCTAGCATTGCGCAAGATATAAATTAAGTTAAAAGGGACTGAGAATATAGTTCAGTTGGTAGAGTACTTACCTAGCAAGTAGGAAGTCTTTGATTCCATCTCTAGTACCAAATGAACAAACCATGATGGTGAACTCCTAGAGGCGGAAAGATCGGGAACTCAGGCTTATCCTTTGCTACATAGTGAGTTCAAGACCAGTCTGGACTACACCTGTGTCAAAAAAAAATAGCAATACACATACATGTATACTTATATGTATATATCTACATACACATACATGCATAATCATACACAGGCACATCATACACATATGATATATAAATTTTATATATATGTACACATTTAAACTCAAATATACATTTCACAATACATCACAAATACATACATATCACACATATGCACATCCATTTATATATATTACACACATACACACATATACACACTCATATACACAAATATTTATATATATATATATATCATAGACACATAATATAAACACACATATAAAGTGACTTTTTAATAGTAATAAAATATTTAATAGACCAACAATGTCTTTGATATTTTTATTGTTTTGCATGATAGTCACTAGCCACATGGAATTTCAACTTTAATTACAACATAGAATTCAGTTCCTCAGTCACATTAGGCACCTTTCCAGTGGCTTTACATTGTGGATAAGCAGTTCCTTCACCGTGTTTGGCTGAACAGTGCTGCTTTAGAACACTCTCATGGAAGTCATTTGGACCATATTCCCAGTGGTGAATTGACAGGGTCATCAGGTCATCATAGGCTAGCTCTTCGTTGTCAGAGTAACTGTAGAAGATGTTGCCACCACAGAGGGACAGCCTCAACAGCAAATCCTGATATAATTCCTTAAATAATAAAAGTCATTTATCTTCTTTGTTACTGGAACTCTGAAATAGGACAGGAGGCATGGGGCAGTTCGGCATTATCATCCAAAGCCCTTTGTGTTTTATCTCCCTGAGCAGTCAACACACTGTGAGCGTTCCTGCTCTCCTGCTCGTTGCCTCTGTGTGCAGATTGATTCATGCTCTAGCCATCCTCTTTCCATTGATACACAAAGTCAGGAAAGAGTAAATATTCCCCAAGATTCCCAGTAAGTTCTACCTAACACATCATTACTGAGAAATAGATCATACAGCCAACTCTAGCTGCAAAGGATGCTGGGAAAGCACATACATTCCTGCTGTGTGAATTATCAGAGAGAAGAGGGTAGAGGATGTATATGAGCTACCCATCACTAGGAACTTTTTATGTTTTCCCAGTTCAAGAGTGATTGAGACCCAGTAATGCTAAATGGTTATTTGCTTATCTTTGCCCTGTCACGGTGACTTAGGATGTATATTTCTACTCTGATGTTCCCAGTAGTCCTCTCTTTTTTTGGATTTTGAGATAGGGTGTCCCTGTAGGTCCAGCTGGCCTAGAACTTACTATGGAGACCAGGATGGCCTCTATTTCACAGAGATCTTCCTGCTCCTGCCTCCTGAGTTCTGGGGTTAAAGGTGTGTACCACCACGCCTGGTTCTAGTATTCTTCATTTTTGTCTAAGCAAAGTGTTATCATATGTTTGCGCAATATTTTACTTTAAACTTTGTTAATTACATTTGTTTATTTGTATTTGTGAATGCACATGCTATGACACCCATCTGGTGATCATAGGACAATATGTAGGACTTGATTCTCTCCTTCCTCCATATAAGTCCTGGGGATCAAACTCTGAACATCAGGCTTGGTTACAAGTGCCTTTAGCCACAGCTCACTGCCACTATATTTGCAGTATTTTATAACCAGATATAAGATTTTCAGTAATAGTACCTGAAAGATAATCTAAATATGTTTCTTTTCCAAACACTATCTAATGTCTTCAGCTAATGTCTTTTCATGAGAGAACAACCAAAAAAGGCATGAACTCAGATGTCTGTGTTTCTGGGCCCAGGGTAATCATGTGGCTTAACCTGATTTCAAAACGAAATATTGTTAACTAACCCTTATCTAGGTGGAATTTCAAGATTTTGGAATGAAGGGGCAGAAAGGTGGCTCCGTCGTTAAGAGGGCTTCTCACTCCTACAGGGGACCCAAGTGTGGATCCCAGCACTCACACTGGGTGGCTCTGAACTGTCCATAACTCCAGCTCTAGGGGATCTGACACTCACTTCTGGCCTCCACTGAACTACATCCCATACTACCTTTTAATTTTTTTTTAAATTTCAGCATAATACTTCCTACTGTTGCTATAATCACATTAATTATATCATTTATTTTCCATCAGTTCCTATTTAGATATTGTCAAGCAAATTATAGTGGGCCTTCTTTTCACAAAAGAGATATTAAAAGCTTTTCAAATAAATCAATGTCTTAAAATTCATTTTTAGTATCTTTTTATTCTCTGAAATTTTATAGGTTTATGTAATGTGTATTGATCATATCCATCCACCGCTGCCTTCCTCCAATTCCCTCTTCTGCTCCCACCCCCACCTAACTTCTTGTCCTCTTTTTTATTGTTATTAATAACCCCCTGGGTACTTTCTTAATAAGTTGTAGACATGTAACCAGAGCTTACTGCTTCTAAACTGAAATTCTCATGTTTTGAAAATGGATAGTGCCCCAGAAAACAACTTATCAGTGTCAGTCTTAATTTCGTTCACCAGCCCCTAGGTGGAATGGGAGAAGCGTGGTGTAGTCATCATCTTATCGCTGGTGCAGTGTTGGCCCCACTCGTTCTGCACAGGATCAGATAAAAGGATGTTGCTTTATCTGTGCACTGCCACCCTGGTGCAGCTAAAAGCTTTTGAAAAGGGGGGAGGGGGCAGAATGAGTAGAGAGGTTAACAGGTTATGAAGCATTGTCCCAGCCAAGCTAGGAGCACTGAATCAATTTCCAATATGTTTCTCACAGAGCTAAAAGCCTATGCTCTGGAGATGTTATTGTTTGATTATAAAGGCAGGAAGAATTTGAGGAGAGACTTTCATGCCACCTTGATAAACAGTCTCTGCCTGTAACTCAATTGTGTCAACTCCCAGATGGAACTGAATTACACTTTCAGGTGACTTTCTGCCCATTTGAGACTCAGCATTGAACTCCACCTCAGAGCTCACTGGGAAGGAATCCAAAGTGTGCAAGAGCTAATTTGGAGTCAGCCTCAGCAACTCTGCTTCCAAATAAAAGCATCGTGTTCCCAAACATTGCCATCTCCCCTCACTGTTGGCCTACTCATCAAAATGTTTCCCCGATGTCAAAATCATATGCATATAATTCTGGTTTAAGGCAGGTATTAAGGTCAGTCCCTTTCATATGTAACATTTATAAGAAACTACTTCTTTGGACTGGGAAGGTGCCTCATAATTAAAAATATGTACTGCTCTTCCAGAGAACCAGAGTTCAGTTCCCACCACCCACATCATGTGGCTTACAACTACCTATTGCCCAGATCCAGGAGATCTGATGCTCTCTTCTGGACCCAGCAGGAACCTGCATTCATGTGCATATACCCACAGACACGTAAACACATAATTTTTAAATAATAACATAAAAACACTGGAGAGATGGCTCAGTAGGTAAAGTGTCATGAAAGCACAGGGTGCAAGTTCACATTCCTGGCACCCATGTACAAAGCCAGGCATGGAAGCATGTGTCTGTAACCGCAGCTTGAGGGGATCTAGAGGTAAGACAGAGGCAGGCAGCTAGAGCTGAGTGCCGGCCTGCCCGTCTACCCAAAACAGTGAGCTCCTGGTTCAGCGAGACACTCCGTCCCCAAGAAAAGGAAAAAAGGTGGAGAGTGATAAAGAAAAGCATGCGAAGTCAACCTCTGGCCTCCACATGCAACCTCATAGCCAAACACAGCTACACACACGTATAGACACATTCATGCACTATACACCCACAAACCATTTTAAGTACTTTTCATATACTGTGGTATATGAATGGTTCTCTTTTCAAATTAGCCTCTACATTGGTTACTTATCACTGTGATAAATGCCTGGAAGAAGCAGTGTAAGGAAAGAGAAGTTTATTTTGCCTCACAGTTTTAAGTGATGCAGTCCATCACCATGGCTCCCAGGTGCAGCTGGGGCAGTGTCTACAGTTGTTCATTATGTAGAACCAATAAGGAAGCAAGAGAGGAACCCAGGCCAGTATAGGGCCTGTCTGTAATCTGTAAGACCTACCACCAGAACCTATATCCTCCAGCAAGGCTTTATCTCTAAGGGTCCCACAATCTTTCAAGACAGCACCCCTAGCTGGGACCAAGTCTTCAAACACATCAGCCTGTGGGAGAGATTAAATATAAAACCAGTACAGTATATTGAACAGATCAATGGGCCCCATTTATGACATTTTGCTACATTCATAAAATGCACTTTGATAATGTTCACACCCCCATTAACTCCTTCGTCACTTCCTTTCCCACTGATCCCTTCTGTGCCTCCAAATAATCCCCCCTCTGCTTTCATGTTTATTAAATCTAAATTCCCTGTGTCTGAATTTGGCTTATGTCCCTCAGCATTTTCCCGCAAATGGCATCATGGCATTCTTCTTTATGGCCAAATAATACATATCTATGTTATCACATTTCTTTATCCATATATCTGTTGATGGACATACAGGCTAGTTCCACATTCTGTTCATTTCTTTACATGTTTCTGAGACATAATCCCTAACACCTTTAGGGTGAATCTTTCTATCTCAGTTTGCCAATGTTGTACAAACTCCTTCACCTACATACCCACAGGCTTACTTCCAATGGTGATTCTAACTCTGGTGAAGATGACAGTCAAGACTAACCGTCACACATATGTTGCTTACTGTGAAATGAGCTACAGCAAACATAGATTGCAGATATGTCTGCTTATGCTGACAGTAAGTCAAATTTAAGGAGGAGAAAAGTGGCGGGAGGAAGCAATATGCTGTAGTGAGGATCTTGGGGTCAGAGAGGAGTTTGAAATTTTGGGTTTTGTGACCCAATGTAAATCAGTTCATATCTTTGTATCTAAGTCCTGTCAGACACAAAGGGCAGGACTATTTTAGATAACATCTGTTGTTTTCTCTGACCAAACATTTTGAGGCTTTCTGAGATACTGCTGTTACCACCTAAACTTCAAAACATCCATTAGTGTCCAAGCTTTGTTTGCTGTTTCTGTTAGTCCATGGGAAGACAGCACGTCAGTTGCAAGGTCTGAGTTCATTAAAACAACTGCAAAAACTTGTGCAGATATTTTAGGGAAAACTTTTGACCTTGTCTTAGGAGTTGTGTTAGCTGTTCATTTGCTAAAGGCAAATTTTGGAAGAGTGCATCCACTGGTTCTTTTCAGTCTCACAGGTCGGGTGCTGCCATTAGGGGACCCAAGCTTCAGACCCTTTTTGCTATCTTCCAGGTGTTGTGACCTTGAACAAGTCTCTGAACCCTCTCAAGACTCTGTCTTCCTCATCTCCCAAACAGAGAGGTCAGTACTTGTTTAAGTACTGCTAATGCATTCCAGGTGCTAGTAGGAACCAAGTCTGCATACTTGTTGTGGTTACTGTTACTAATGTTTGCTAATGCCTAGATAGCCGTAGAGCCCATATCTCTGAGTACCTAAGAAGTGTCATTGTACTATTCTTATTTCACAGCAAAGTGGTTAACAGTAGTCATATAGAAGACTAGTCTGCCTTAGGGATAGAAGGACTTGGTCATAGAAATTTCTGGTCATAAGCCTTATACTTTGGGAGGAAGGCCTGACACAGCCTTTTGTCTTCAATTACCACATTCCCCACAGACTCTGATGCACCTGAACCCTGGCCACCAGTCATACACAACACCTCACCCACAGTCTTACCTATCCTTCGCCTTATCTATCATCTTCTTCCTCCTAGACAACCCCCTCCTCTGTTGATTCACCACTTTGATAATATCCTGTTGGCTAAAAGACAATAAGGGTCAGAGCTTCTCTGTGAATAGGGGTGAGTCACCTTCATTCTCTGGTGATCAAGCCTCTGGGCATAGCCATAAACCGATTTCAGTTCAGTTCAGTTACTAAATATTTATTAGGCACTGACATCATCTCAGGCATTGTGCTGAGCCCTCCAGGGTATGAAAATGGAGTTATGGATATGATGAGCTTATCTGATCTGATTCTGAACCACGATCCTTATTTACATGCTTTTCTTAAATTTGGTTGACGATTGAATCACTCAATCTCTTGCCTCAATATTGAACTGTACAAAAAGGTCAATTTCCATGGCCTGGTTCTTAGAGTTTTTTCCCCTCTCAGGCATTACCACAAAGATTTTATGCCTGTAGAGAATCCTGTCATCATGAATGATCAAGAACTTACTTTCCTTTGTAGTTACTCAATTATGTGCACTTACTCTTCCTGACATTCTGGTGAAGACAAATAATTTCTTTTAAACAGATGGCATGTGGAGCCTTGTTTAAATGTCATCTCTGCTGCTGTTTACTGTCCTACTTATTCAGGGTGATATTTGCATATTCACCTGAGTACTGGGTGTGTGATATAGAAGAGTTGAAATTTTTATTTGGATCTTATTTCCTAATAAAACCCTTTGGGGGCAGGGGAGATGGTTCATTCTGTAAAATACTTGCCACACAAGACCTAAATGGGATCTTCAGAATCCACATAGAAAATCCAGGCATGATGGTGGCACAGGCTTTCAATCCCTGTGCTGGAAAGGTGAAGACAGGAGAAGTCTGGTCTTATTGACAGGTTCCAGGTCAGTGAGAGACCCACATCTCAGAGAACCAAGGTTGACAGGGCTGAGAATGGACACCAGAGGTTGTCCTCTGCCTTCCACATGAATGAGCATGCAAATTCATGTGCACATGCATATGCACGAGCATGCACACAAATACACAAAGACATACCCCTTGTATATTACACAGAAATGATCTTGACTGATGATGCAACTATGACTTTTCTGTTTTCTTTTGGCTGACTGCTAAACTATGTGCACTATTTTTTTCACTTTAATAAAGAAGCAGGACAGCTTTTGTAAAAATTTACTTTTATTGGTTATTATGTATATGCATCCTTGGGGAAGGTCTGTGTACATGACTGCTGGTGCCCTCAGGATCCATAGGAGGGGCTGCATACTTTGGAGCTGGAGTTATAGATGGTTGTGAGCCTTCCGATATGGGTGCTGGGAACCAAACTCAGGTCCTCTGTATGCATTTGTATCTGCTGAGCCATATCTCCACACACAATGGTTTTCTAAAAAGATTTTATTTTTAATTATGTATACACTGAGTGCCGCTTTCTCTCTCTCTCTCTCTCTCTCTCTCTCTCTCTCTCTCTTTCACTCTCTCTCTCTTCTCTCTCCTCCAAAAAGAATGGCTTTATGTAATTTTTAACAGTTTTTTTGAGGATTATAATATTTGCAGCAGTCTACAATGGAGTTTCTCAGTAGACTCTCTCACAAGGAGTCAAGGCCAAGTAAATTATCAAGAAGTACAGGATAAAACAACAGGGAAAATCAGGCAGGGAAGGGAAGCCAGCCAGTAACAGACATGCAGCACACCAACTATCCCCAGAACGAGCACACCAGCTAACCCCAGAATGAACACATCAGGTATCCCCAGAATGAATTACATAATTTGTACAATGGAGTTAAAAATATAATACAAAGCCTCTTGTACAAATGTAATTAATTGGCAGGGGGCTCGAGAGAAGGCTTGGTGGTAATGAGCAAGCAGTGCTTTTGAAAAGGACCTGGGTTCTATACCCAATATCCACATGGTGACTAACAACCACCAACAACTCCAGTTCCTGGGGATCTGATACCTCTTCTGAACTCCACGGGCATTGCACAATAGAAGTGTACTTACATGCATGCAATACTCTCAAACATGTAAAGTAAAAATAATAAATAAAATATTTGTTCTGAAAAGTAATTAATGGTCTGATGAAATGCCTCAGAAGAAATAAGTGTTTTCTGCAAAACCTGAAGAACTGAATTCTACTCCTGGATACTGTTATGAAAAGAAAATTGACTCCACAAAGTTGTCTTCTCACCTCCATATGTGCACCATGGCCCATGCCCACCTGGGCTCACATACATCTATCATGCACACAAACACTCATCATCATCATCATCATCATCATCATCATCATCATCATAAATGGAATAAACTTTCAGTTTCTAAGAATTTTAGAAACTGGGGAGATGGCTCAGTTGGTAGAATGTTTACTTTGCAAGCATGAGGATCTGAGTTCAATCCACAGAGCCGATATTTAAAAAAAAAAATCAAGCTGAGAGGGCACACACTGGTAATCCCAGTGCTACAGAGACAAAAAGAAGAGGATCCTGGGGCTCCCTGGCCAGCTAGCCAGCTTAGCCTACTTGATGAGTTCCAGGCCAGTGAGAGACCTTACCTCAAAAAGACAAGGTGGATAGTATCTGAGGACCTTCAACCAGAGGTTGTTCTCTGCCCTCAACACATGTGTACATATATGCACACACACTCACATGCACACTTGTGCATTTCATTTATCCACATACAGAAACAGGCCATACACAAAGACCTATAAGAAAACAGTAACAGTTGCAGACAGGGCTCTGTGTGACTACGCAGACCTCACACATGTCACAGACCCTGTATATTATGGTACATGACAGCCTACTTTTTGGGGAAGTCTGGGCAATGAAACACAATTTTTAGAGATCTTCAACCCAAGGAGTGAGGGAGATAACTATTCATCACGACCTCCCCTCACTGATGAGTCCAAGGATGATCTGTTCAAGTAGCCTGAGAGACGTGGTTACTGGAGACATACTCGTGCAGTGGGACCACAGGAAAGTGGACAAGCCATCAGCAGCACCCAACAGGTAGCGCTTACTCAGGTACCAAAGAATCTCCCTATACCCAAAGCGGAGCCAATTGTCTCTAAAAGTGAGTCACCTTTCAACAGGAGTACCTGAAGTTCTGTGATGGTTAATCCCAAATGCTAACTTGATGAGATCTAGAATCACATGGGAGAAACCTCTGGCACCTCTGTGAGGTATTATCTTGATTGCTTTGAGGAGGGAAACCTTACTGGCTGTAGAAAGTTCCCTGACTAAGGGAATTAGTGATTGGACTGAATAAGTGAAGAAACAGTATTAAGCACAGGCAATCATTGCTTCCTGCTGTTTGACTGTGGATGCAATGTGACCAGCTGCTTCAAGCTCCTGCTGCCTTGGCTTACTCACCGTGATGCCCCGTAAGCTTGAACTGTGAGACAGAAGAGAACTTTCTTCCCTGAGCTGCTTTTCTCAAGGTATTTTGTCACAGCAGCAGAAGATACTAGGACAAGTCCCATCCAGAAAATCACTGCCTCAGGCCTTTTGCCATTTGCCTGATTCTTAGACGGGTCTTGGGATATCTGTGACTTCTGAGTGTGGATGTTCCAAAGTGAGTGAAGAAAAAAGTAGGGACAGCTACACGCTTGAGTTCGTAAAATGCAAGTGGACTGGTTTTCAAATGGTGTGTCTCTAGAAGATTCATTTTCTCTCATGAGCTTCCTTTGGCTCATCAAGGAACTACCATGTATAATTGTTCTCAAGCTATGTCCATAAGATTTAAGGCTTTTACATCAGAAACATACTGGAAAAGCAGCTATAAAGTAATTTCATTTATAAATAATAGCTGTATTTATTAAAGCATGGAGGGGTGCTAGGGAGATGGCTCAGTTGGTAAAATGCCAGTTGAAAAGCATGGGGAACAGAGTTTGATCCCCAGAAACATGTAAACGAGTTGTGCCTGGCTGTGCTCTTGTTATCTCAGGGCTGGGGAGGTGGATGCAGGCAGATAGATTCCTAACCTCGCTAGTCATACAGTCTAGCATACTTGGTAAAGCCTAGATCAGTGAGAAACCCTGTGTCATAAACCAAAGTAGACAGCAGCTAAGGAATGATACCCAAGGTATATATGTGCACATACACGTACATGAACACCCATACAAACACATAAATGTACCAGCCTAAACACAAATGTGCTCTTTATCCTTCAACTAGTATGTTCAAAGTCCCACAGTCCTTTACTAAGGTTACAGCAGATCCTGCTTTGTTGATATGAGCTGTGTAGGATTTGCAATAACCAGAAAGGACAGTTCACTGTGCATCCAATGGAAAATCCTCACTGTTCAACAACCTACATAAGAGAGCAAGATGGCACAACTATATTCATATGTATGTCTCCATTTTGTTAATTGCACAGGGATTCTTGACTCCAGGTGAATGCACCTAGCATTTGACTTCTGGCATGTCCAGTGTCCCAGTATGAAAGACATGATGGAATAGGAGCAACAGGGTGCGAGGCATGCACATGGTTAGACAGTAAACCGTGCCCATTAGTAAGTTTGTTTCTACAAGAGTAATAAACTCTGCTTGCAGGGTGATGCTCTGTAAGCATTTGGAATAGAAGCTAGGAAGAATTCTTCAAAAACAGATGGGCTGAGCTGTGAGGCTCAGCCGGATGCTTCTTCATCCCCTGCATGGCTCATCAGATTTACCTACATGAACTTTGAAGCTCCAGCTTGCATCCTCTGGACCCCACAGGAGAACCACACAGTCTTACTCCTCATTCCCCTCCCTCCTCTACTCTTCGTCACGTCTGCTTGGGAATGGGAGGACCAGGTTCTCTAACTGTCAGGACTCTCTTGAGTTTACCAGGGACATTTTCAACACTTTCATTACCCTGGAGTTCTCTCAGCTGCCTTCAGTGTCCTGCTTGCTCCCAGCCTCCAACAGTGCTACCCATTTTCATTTTTTTTTCTTTGCAAGTGATACTATTCATGGATTAACTGACATTTCTATTATGGTCTCCAGAATCACAAATCTGTTGAACATTCTCCACCTCCTTCTATTTCTATTCCACACATGGATCTGCCTTGTCTGAATTCTTTTCTGTTATTGTGATACCATACCCTGATAAAAGCAACTTAAAGAAGTAAGGGTTTATTTCGGCTCACAGTTATGGAGGGCAGAGTCTGTCATGGTGGGGAAGACATGGAAGCTGGCGGGAAAGGCATGGTGGCTGGTCATAGTGCACCTGTCTCAGGAAACAGGGAGTGAACAGGTGGCAGGACAAGGGTATAAAACTTTAAGGCCCACTCCTGTTGACCCACTTCCTCCAAGGCTTCTCCTTCTGAAGGTTCTACAGCTAAAACAGTGTTTCCAACATGAGAGCCAATGGGGGAATTTCACATTCAAACCGCAGTGTTCTCCTGCCGCATCTTTCCTGCGTTCTAAACTCCCTCCTTGTTTTAACACGCAATCCTTGTACCCTACTCTGTCCTTCACATGTAGAAAAACAAGAAGAATCTTTAGTGCTGCCTCCATCTCTTCTTGTTTCTATACAGTGCTTTCTAAAGGGTCAGCGGCATGTTCAGCATTATTCAACATGCCGTGACATCGCTGTCACTCTCCTAGAAGGCCGTGCTATGAGAGTGGCTATAGATGATATCAGCACTTACTCTTGATAACATCTTTCAAATTTTTATATGTTATCCTTGGATCAAAACGGTGTAGTTTCTCATCACATTTTCTGTCAAGTCTGGTTTATTTTTCCTAAACAACAAAGAAAGCCAAACATAATATGTAAGATTCAAACTTCAAGGGCAAGATCCAAGGTGCTAAACTAATTCCTGAGCCTTCACATCGTCCAGACACTTCCACTGGCCTTTCAGGAATCAAAATAATAAGCAGAATTGAACCCGAATCTGCTACACTTCAGTTTCAGTTATGATTGTGACTCTTATTAAATAAGGAAATCTTGGCCTCCATTTCTATATCTTCAAGTCAGATACAGTAGTTACATACTTCCCCAACCTAGAGTGCAATGATTGGGGAAAAATCAAGACGGAAAGAAGTTCATAGCAGCGTATTTCAAATGTAAAATTGTCTCAGAGCACCAAGGATTCATCAGCTCAGTGTCTGGGGCTCTTCCTCATATTGAGATCAAAACCACCTGTCAATCAATTTACTGGTTTCATTTGTATTAGGGCTCTACTTGAAGCCCTTCCTGGCATAGCTAAGCAAATATTTTAGGATATTTTTTGCCCCTAAGTTGATCTTTTATTTATCTCTAAAGGAGAAAATAAATGCACCTCTTTGGCACTCTGTTGTGTGACTTAGCCTGGGGAGATATGAATAAATATCTATTCATCCCAGATAGAGTATCAAGGAAAGATGAAAGTAACCATTCCACCAAAATCTGAGTTTACAGAACCAGTGAGTTTATTAAGATGACTTTTAGGAGTAGGGATGACTGAAAGGCAGCTGTACCACTGAAACACTGACCCCAGCATGCATGCTGACTCACAAAAGCTGTGTCCTTGTAACTCTGTGCACAATTTACAGACTATTTGCCTAATGGAAGAGTCTCCTAACTCCAGCAATTGCTGTTTACATAACCTTGGGAAGGGACCCTGTGCATCTTGTAAATTTCAGGAATTTCCTAGGTTTTATGAGTTGTTTCATTTCCTGACTCTTAAGGAGCGTCTCCTCATGAGGGAATGCTTTGATTCACAATGAATGAATATAATTTGAATGGATACAATAAAAACATACTCTGCCCTAAAAGTCCAGTGGCCAGAAGCTCTTCTTATTAAGTCTGTTGTAGGGGATGAATGGAAGAATAAATGAGAGCTCAAATGAGTGAATGATGGGACTGTGACTTGAAAATTGTGTGTAGATATGGAAAATGCAGTTGAAGAGGACAGTCTTTCTGAACTTAAGATTGTTTTAGAAAGTAAGTTTGAAAGGGAAAAAGAAGAAAGTCTGCAGCAGCACACAAATAGGTTTTAAAGTACATCAGTTGATTTATTTTAAGTAATACTGATAGACTATCATTGCAAAGGAAGAGCTTAAACGATGCCTTCTCAGAATGGTTCCCCACTATGCATAATGGAGTGGCAATTAAATGAGTAAAAATTATGAAAAATATTCTATTTTAGCTTCCCTTCCAGTTTCTCTAATTAAATACTCTGACCAAATGCAAACCAGAGGCTCACAGTTTCAGGTTATAGTCTATCACAGCAGAGAAGTCAAGACAGAAACTTGAAGCCTCTAGTCATATCACATCCACACTCAAGAACAGAGAGAGAATAAATGCATGCACGCTAGTGTTCAGCACCTTCTGTAACTTCCATAGTTCAGGATCTCTTGTCTAGAGAATGGTGCTGCCCATAGTGGACTGGGTTTTCCCGCATCAATTAAAGCACTCAAAACAACCTTCCACAGTCATATGTATAGGCCAGCTCGACCTAGAGGATCAATGGGGACTCTTCCAAAGTGATTGTAGGTTATGTCAAATTGACAACTAAAGCTAATCATCATATACCCAAAGAGAGACCCTAGATGAGAAATATAGTCTCATCCCGGGGTTGATCTGAAGAGGAAGTATGGGATAAGTTGATACTAGATGCCAAGTGGTAGGAAAAGCTCTGGTCTACGTGTAAAAATACCTAACTTTAAATGTGTCTTTGTTCTGATTTTGTTCTCTCATTATAAGATGCATATGTGCCCCCAAACGAGTGTTGCTATAAACCCAATTGAAATAATTAGGAGCTGAAGAAATGTCTCAGTGGTTAAAAGCTGTGATGCTACCTCCTGTCAACCAGCCCAGATAGAGGAGACTACAGGGAAAGGCATAGCCCCCCTACAAGACATCCCTGAATCTGCCTCTGTCTCCTTCACTGTGAACTAGTACAATAATTTACTTCTTTGCATATGACTTGCCAGAAAGCATTCTTACTGCTTCAGAACACAAGAGCCAGGTGTGGTGACTTACACATGAAACCTTAGCATTGAGGGTCTGGGAGACAAGCAGATCCCTAGAGCTCTCTGGTCAGCTAGTCTAGCCAATCACTGATCTCCAGTTTCAGGGAGAGACCCTTTCTCAAAAATTCAAGGTAGAGAAGAATAGAGGAAGACACCCAGTGTTGACCTCTGGCTGCCATCTGCATGTTCATGCTCATGCATTCACAAACGCACACATACACTTTATAAATTAAAAAAATTTTAAGGACAATACTGTACTCTTTTTACACAGCAATCAGGCCTTTGAACATTGATGATTATCATCTGCAAAGTTCACTTGTGAACCAGACAACTGATTTCTAAAATATCACAGAAACTACAATATTTTAAGTAAGTTGACTATTTACACAGAAATGCATTCATAGCTAACCTAAGATGCATGTGGCTCATGCACTGAGTTGGGCATGATAAATGCAGCCATATCAAGATATAAATTACACAAGTGTTCACCCATTTGGAATGTATAGTATGGTCTCTTTCAATAAATAATGTTTAAATGTATAACTACTTCTAAAATCAAGGTACAGAACAGTATCAACACCATAGAATAATTTTTCAGCTACCCGTGTCCCAACAACATACATTCCAGGGAATCACCAACCTGCTTTCTATCACGATCGTGGCTCCTTTTATTGAACTTTATGAAAACAGAATCTGCCATAGATTATCTGGTATTATGGATGTGGCCTCCTAATAAGTACACTCTGGATAGAATTTTCTCAGCTATGCATATCTTCAATAGGTTTTTGCTTATACATTGTATTTTTCTTGCTAGTTATAATTGTGTGAGTGTACCACAATTCATTTCTTCATTTACTACCCAGATAGATACTTCAGTTGTCTCCAAGGTAAGCTAGTCTGCATAAAGCTCTGATAAACATTTGTGCAGGAGTCTCAGGGTGAACATACGCATCAATTAATCTTGAGTAATAGTGCTGCTGCTGGGTTCTATGGTGATTGGATATTTTGTATGAACTTGCCAGGGTTCTCCAAAGTAGTTTTTATATTCTCACCTTGTATTCTCAAAACAAAATGAGATCCTTTTATTTCAAAGGCTTGCCATTTTTTAGTACTGTAAGCTTTGTTTTGTTTGGGGGTGTTATGTGTGTATTATGTCTGTGTGTATTATGTGTGTAAGTGTAGTATGCTTATGTTATATATACACATGTATGTGCAGGTGTGTCCACACAGAGGATGTGAGGTGTCCTGCTCTATCACTTGCTACCATATTCCCATGGCACAGGGTCTCTTGCTAAACCCAGAGTTATACTGGCAGCCAGCAAGCTCTAGGAATCCTTCTGTCTCCACCTGCTCCAGTGCTGGCATTAAAGGCCTGTATGTGGCACTCCCAGATTTTTACACAGGTGCTACCATCTGAAGTCAGGTCCTCATGCTGGCAAACAAACACTCTTAGCCATTGTGGCACCTCTCCAGCCCCTTGTGGTTTTAATTTATGTCCACTAATTACAGAAATGGACCATCATTTCCTACACATGTTTGGCATGAGTGTATCTCTTTGCTGACACATGTCTTCAAAATTCCAGTTCAATTTGGTGTTGACTTGTGTATCCTTTTTTTACAAAGTTATTAGCTCTTTATTCAGGATACATTCCTTATTATACATTCCTTTCTCTCAATCTGTTACTTTTTTTAGTTATTTTATTTATTGTTTACATGTTTGCTTTTCAGTTAGTTAGTGGAGGGGGAGTGGCATGTACTATAGCGCATGAGAAGATTAAAGGACAATTTGTAGGAATGAGTTCTCTCCTCTCACCATATGGGTTCTAGAGATCCAACTCAGGTTATCCTACTTGTCAGCAAGCCCCTTTACCCACTGCATCATGTTGCCAACCCAATTTTCTTGACAATGTCTTTTAAGACCAAGCTTTTAATTTCATTTATTGGTCATTGTGTATGTTTAAGAAATCATTGCCTATCCCAAGGTCACAGAGTATCTCCAGTGATGTCTTGTTGGCTTTTGCCAGTATCTGCTCTTATGTTAGGTCCATTCATTAGTTTTTGTTAGTGGTTTGAGGAAAGAGGCAATAATCACGTTTTTCCACATGAATATTGATGGTTTCCAGACTTTTTTGTTGAAATGCTGTCTTGTGTTATATTCTTTGTCAAAAGTCAATTGACAATATATTTATGAGTCTGTCTCTAGAATTTCTGTTCTTTTCCACTGACCTGCATACAAATCCTGACCCAACAGCACACTTTCATCAGTAGAAAGTCATGGAATTCGGTTAAAGTCAATTCTCTCACCTCATTTCTTTTTTTGAAACTTGATTATAAAACCAAATAATGTTTGAATGAGTGTGTGATTGTCTACAGAAAACAAGACTGTGAGATGGAGAGATGGCCCAGTCACTAAACTGTATTACCAGCCAAAGGATCTGTGTTCACTTCCCAGAACCTTGCAAAAGCCAGGTATGGTGCCATACAATCAACAGAGACAGGAGATCCCTGGGACTCCTTGGCCAGCCAGTCCAGCTGAATCACTTGTTTCAGGACAGTAAGAGACTCTGTCTCAAAAAAGAAGGTAGATTTCACAGAAGAATGTCTGAGTTTCTTCTGTGGCCTTCACATGAATGTACACACATATACATGTGTATCCACACACACGTGCATACACAGACAAAAATATACACGTATACTCCCACACAAATACTTGCACACATACATACAAATTATATTTTGAAAGTAAAATGTGGCAGGGTTTGTATAGGATCCTATTGAATGTATAGGTGAATTTGAAAATCATCAGTACTGAATAATATAATCTTATGGTCCACAAAGTTGGCACATCTCTACATTGTGTCAGCATTCTACAATCTCTCTGTAGTGTTTTTAGCTTAGTGTAAAAGATTTTCCAAAATTTTACAAGTTATATCAATATTTTGTATTTTGATATTGTTAGAACACTTCTGTTTTAATTATCAGTTATTTCTAATATACAGTAATGGAGTCAGATTTTATATATTAACTTTGATGGTATGATGTTGGTGAGCTCACTCTTTTCACAAGGCTTTGCTAAAGTTCCCTAAGAATTTTTTTGATGTTTTGTTTTTGTTTTTGTTTTTGTTTTATTTCATTTTGAGATGGGGTCTCATATAACCCAGGCTGGCCTTAAACTCACTATGTAGCCAAGAATAACCTTGAACTTCTGATCCTCCTTCCTCCACCTCCAGAATGCTGGGATTTCAGGCATGTACCATCTTGCCCAGTTTCCATATTTCTGAGGATGGGAGCCAGGGCTTCATGCATGCTATGCTAGCCAAGCACTCTAGCCACTAAGTTGCATCCCTAGCACTCAGGGAGTTTTATGTGTACAATGATACAGCTGTGTGGTCCTCCAACAAAGAGAGTCGTATGTCTTTTATGCTCTGTAATTCATTTTCTTTCCTTATCTTGCTGCACTGAGAGAGCAACCAGAGTGCTATTAGAGGTAACGAGCAGGCATACCTGACAGGTTCCCAGTCTCAAAGAACCCTCACCCTCTTCCTGTGGAACAGGCTCTTATCTGCAGGTTTACTGTCCTGCCCGCTTTTTCAGACTGAGAATGTTCCCATCTATTCCTGCTTTACTGAGAGCCACTTACTTGTTGTTTCAAGTCATGAATAGATGTTGAATTCTGTCAAAACCTTTTTCTATATCTCAAAAATCAGATGATTTTTCTTTCAATGATGATTGAATTTGAAGCCAAACAAGCCCAACAGTCCTTGAATAAATATACGCAGCAAAGATTATTTATATTTTTACACATTAAGAGAATTGATCTACTAATAGCTTTTAAAGTATTTCTATAAGTTACTTTTCTGTGACCAAATGCCTGACATATGCAACTTAAGAAAGGAAGAGATTTATTTTGGCTCACTGTTCAAGGGTGAAGTCTGTTATGGATGGGAAGGCATGGCTGGAGGAACTGAGGCAGCTGGTCACACTGCATCCACAATCAGGAAGCAGAGAGAGATGAATGCTGGTGCTCAGATTGCTTTCTCCTTTTTATTCACTTTAGGCCTCTAGCCCATACAGTGGCACTGCCCACATTTGGGGTGAGTATTCCCACCTCTATTAAGCCAATCTAGACTTTATAGCCATGTCTAGAGGTTTATCTCCTAGATAATTCTAGAACATGTCAACCAAAATTAACCTCCTGTCCTAGTTTCATTTATGTAGCTGTGATAAAATATCCTGAATAAAGCAACTTAGGAAATTGTGTTATTGAGATTATGATTGAAGTTGTAGTCCATCATTGTGGGGAGTCAAGGTAGGAACTCCAAGCAGCTAGTCACATCTGAGTCAAAAGCAGAGGAAAAGGAACGTAGGTGTGCTTACTCCTCAGTCCTCTCTACTCTTCTGCACTCCGGGAAACCGAACCAGGTAGGATGCTTCCCAATTTCATGCTGGGTCTTCCCACATCAATTAAGGCAATCAAGACAATCCCTCACAAACATGACATGTACACAGGCCCACTCTCATCTACACAATCCCTCACTGAGACTTTCTTCCTTGGTGATTCGAGGTGGTGTCAAGTTGCCAGTTAAAGCTATCAGTATCACAGCATCACGGTGTTTTTAATCCATTTTCATGCAGGCAGTAATTGATTATGTCTATCTGTGATGTCTCGGGCTTGGCATCAAGGTCTGTAGAATCTATAAAAATGATGTGAACAATGTTCTTCTGTTTTCTGAAAGACTTAGTCTTTTGTTTCCTTTCTTATAAGTTTTATAGGATTAAGTTGTAAAGACACCTGGGCATACAATATTTTGTAAAATATTTTCCAATCCCATATTCAGCTGCCTTAATACATACATAAATTTTAAGTTTGTATTTTTTCTTGAGTACTTTTGGTAGCTATGTCTCAAAGAATGTTTCTAGCTTATCCTAGTTGTAATATATGAGGACTTATCTTTGCTAATACCTATGTATCTTCTACTGTGAGTAAGCATGCCCCTCACTCATTCTTGATATAATTTTGCTCATTTTCCTATTTAATTCACTGATTTAAAAATTATTTTAAAATTATATTGATTTCTATATTCATTTTTATTTTTTAACTTGTGTCTGACATGTTCTTATTTGTTGGATATTATGTGCTATCAAGTATATACATTTTTCATTTCTAATATAACACATATCCAAGTATATGTATGTTCTGATTGGAAGTTTTACAAATTTTATTAGTCCTATAAAATAGCCAAATCATTTTAAACTGATACTTAAATTTATTTTATTTATTCTTAGATGTATTTTTATTAACTATGTGTATGTATATGTCTGTGTGGGAGTACGTGTCCACGAGTGCTGGTGCCCATAGACAGAGGAGGTGTTGGATACCACCCATGCTTGAATTTTCTCTGGCTTGGGCCTTATCTGAAAGAATACAGATTCTGGGCTGCCCAAATTCAGTGCCCAACACCACATCAGGTGGCTCATAACCACCACCTTTCACTCCAATTTTAGGGGTTCTACCCCCTCTTCTGGCCTCCATAGGCACCTGCAATCAAATGCACACATACCCTTTCACACACATACATATAATTTTTTAATGAAAAAAAACCTTTTAAAATTCTTTTAAAGAATATGGATTCTGCCTCTGATGAGTAGATTAATCTGTGAAATTTAGGTAAAATGCCCATATCTACTATCTCTTGTGATTGTCTTTATTTGCACTAACCTTAGAGCTATTGTGTTCTACACCTTAGAAAAGACATTTGTGAATTCTATGGCTGTCAGTATGCATTCCAAATAAGCATGATTTCTCAATGAATAATAATAATATCTCTGTAATATGTTCTCTTCATCCTTGGAAATATTACTCTCAGTAGTCTACATATTCTAATATTACCCTAAAAATCTCAACTCTGTTTTGATCAATACTTGTATACTGCTCTTTCTTTTACTTTGTATATATCAATTGTATATAATTTGAGTTTCTTCTTTCTTCTTTCTTTAAGTTTTGATTTCATCCATTCATTTACTTATTTTGTGTATTCAATTATTTATTTATTTGGTGTTTTGAGACTTGAGACAGGATTTTACTTTGTAGCTGAGGCTAGTCTTGAATTCACTATGAAGTGCAGGCTAGACTTGAATTTCCAGAATGTATCTGTCTTAAATTGATTTCTTATGAACAGCATATAAATAAGAGTTGTTTTTTTAAATTCAGTCTGATTATCCCAGTCTCTTAATTGATGTGTTTAGGCCATTTACATTTAATGTGCTTATCTATATTGTTGAGTTTGATTCTACTATCTTACCATTTGTATTTTTTATCGCATTCTTTATATTTTTTAATTATTTATCTGACCTATTCCAAATGTAATTCCTTGTGATTCTAGTTCATCTCCATTTATAACATATTATCTATACTTCCCTGGGTTTCATTTGTTTATTGTTTTTGTTAACTAACATTTACATGTAATTTTATAGCATCTTCATAAAGTCTATCTTAAACATTACAGGTTATTCTCATAAAACCACTTCCACCCTTTCTGCTATTTTTGAGTATTTTACTTCTACATATGTTTAAAGCCTCACACTATGTCATCCTGTGTTCCTCTTCCACTGCTCTTTCTTTTTTTTGAACCCTACCTGTTGTCTAATTTTCATCTGCCTAGGAGGCTTCCTCTGGCAGTTCTTACTCTGAAAATACTCTGGCAATGATTATACCACCTTGTATTTTTGAGAACCACTTATTTTTAATTATTCAGCCATTGAACAATTGATTTATGAAATTAATTTTTTACATTTTCATGTGTGTACTGTGCATATGTATACATGTATGTGCATATTTTGGACATGTGTGGGAACATGTATGTGTGTGTGTGCATGCACATGAATGCCCAAGGTTGATGTCATGAATTATCCTCAACGGCCACCATATTCATTGAGGTAGAATCTCTCAGTCACATTTATATCTTGCCAATATGGCTAGTCTTGGTAACTATCTTGTCTGGTGACCCCCAGTCTTTGTCTCCCGAGGCTGTAATTACAGGGGGGGCACCATGCCCACCAGGCATTTATATGGGTTCTGCAGATCTGAACTCTGGTCCTCATGCTTGCAAAGGAAGTACTTTAACCAGAGCCATCTCCCCAGACCTGAAATTAGTATTTGAAACATTGCCAGGCTTTTCTTGTTCCTTTCCACAGCTTGAAGATATCGTTCCACCGTCTAGCATTCATGGTTTCCAACAAGCAGTCTGCCGCCTGTTTGACTCATTTCCTCTGAAAAGCGTCTTCTTGATTGCTCTTAAGAGTTTATCATTGATGTTCAGCTCTTCGATTGTGGTGTGTCTTGTGTGATTTTTCTCTATGTTGGTCTAGTTGTGACTCACTGAGTCTCTTTGATGTTGGATTTTACATTTATTAATGACATCTGGTAGTATTTTAAATTACTTTTCAAGTAATTTTTTGTCTCCTGATTTCTCTCCATCTGCGGCTCCAGTTGTTCCTGTTTAGATACTCAGTATTGATTGTCAGGGCCCTGACAGTCTGCTGGGGTTTTTGGTTTGTTTTTTACTTTCAATTTCTATGCTCTATTTTGAACAATTCTAACATTTTATCTTCTAAGTCACTGATGATTTTCCTGCTGAACCAGTACCTCTGCTACTCTGCTACGAATCCAGGCAATGCATGTTTTGTTCACATGTAGCTTTGCCTGGTAACCATCTCCACTTGGTTATCTTTATTATTTTGATCCAACCTAATTATACACAACCTTTACTGTATATCTCCATATATTTTTGTAATATCAACAATAACCGTTTCAAGTTCTCAATTATTAGATTCATTATCTCTATCATTTCTTTTTTATTTCTATTGATTGAATTTTATCTTAGATTTCAATTCTAATTTCCTGCTTTCTTTGTATGCCTGATGATTTTTAATTGGATACCAGAGAATGTGAATTACACCATATTTTCTGTCTATAAAGACTGTTGGACTTCGTTCTGGAACATATTTAATGTATTAGCACATAAGTTTTAGTTTTCTAAGGCTTGCATTTAAGTTTGGTTATAACGAGTCTAAGAAACCTTTATTCTGTATATAATCTAAGTTTACTCCTAAGGCTTCACACTTCTTCAAATTCTGTGTTCCTTATTTTGAAAAGACAAACCTCTTCAGATAGTAGAAAGTTCTGTTATTTTCTGTCTTGTTTGAGCTCCAGCAATTACTCAACCTAGTGTATCATAATAACTGTCCCTCTGATCTTGAGTTTCACCTCATGCATGTGCCACACTCAGACAAAACTATAAGGAAACCTCTGCTATCAGCTTTCCTCTCCAGTGCACTGCCCTGGAAATCTCAGCTGCCGGGTCCCTTCTCCTTTAATGCCTGTGTTATCTCTTCAGTCCAACCAGACCTGTGGGCTCTATATGAATTCTCTTTCCCGGAGTTTCAGTTAAGAAACAAAATCCAGGCAATTGTTTGGAGAAATTGCAGGCTCACCTCATTTTGATACAGAGATCAAGGTCTGTGATACCTGTTGCCTTATATATGACAATAATGTAGACTGTATGTATGCGTGTATATATTCGTGTTGTATGTATGCATATGGGTGTATTGGTGTATATATGCATATATACATTTGTATATCTGTGTATATGTGTGTATGCATATATGTTTGTATATTGTGTGTATGCATGAAAGTATGTGCATGTGTGTATGGATATGGATATGTATGCTATATGAATACATATGTGCAATATGTGTGCACGTATGTATGCACAAATGATTATATGTATGTCTTATGGGCGCACGTGTGCAAGTGTGACTATGCATGTTTGTGCATGTGTGTATGTGTATATGAATATATGTATACGTGTGTATGTGTATATAAATATATGTATACGTGTCTATGTGTATATGAATATATGTATACGTGTGTGTATATGAATATGTGTATACATGTGTATGTGTATATGAATATGTGTGTATGTGTATATGAATATATGTATACGTATGTATGTGTATATGAGTATATGTATACATGTGTATGTGCATATGAATACATGCATACATGTATATATGTACATGAATACATGTATACGTGTGAATGTGCACATGAATACATGTATACGTGTGTATGTGTACATGAATATATGTATACGTGTGTATGTGCATATGAATATATGTATACGTGTGTATGTGTGCATGAATATATATATGTGTATGTGTACATGAATATATGTATACGTGTGTATGTGTATATGAATATATGTATACGTGTGTATGTGTACATGAATATATGTATACATGTGTATGTATACATGAATATATGTATATGTGTGTATGTATACATGAATATATGTATATGTGTGTATGTGTACATGAATATATGTATACGTGTGTATGTGTACATGAATATATGTATATGTGTGTATGTGTACATGAATATATGTATATGTGTTTCTGGAGCAGCTTGATCCTTCGTGATTGAAGCAAAAATTCCCATGTACTTTTACTCATATCTACTTCTTCCTTCCCATTGGATTTAATCATTTTCTTATTATCTTCTTGGAGAAATGATCACATAATATTGATGTAGCATCTGGAAGGGAAGGACAGATTCTTCTCAGATCCACCCTTTCCTTCCTCTGCCTTTCAATTCTCATTGTATTTGTAGAAGAAAAATAAATCAGCCTTGAATAGTCACTTAAAATACATTACCTCATAGTCTTTAAAATCCTCACCAAACATGTTAAAATGAATAGTTTTTGAAAGAAAAAACTTAAGGGTATAAAGATGGTTGTTCTTCCTTTAGCATATAATTAACAAATAATTAATGGTTATTTAAATACGGAGAAAAACATCTTTGAACTTTAAATTTTTACTTTTCTGAAGCCCTTTATTAAATGTCTGTAATTATTGTAATATAAGCAAACTAAAATACTTTATGGTCTCAGAGTATAGTTTTTTTAATTTAAGAAAGCTAGAGTCATAGTGCACAAAACAAAGCGCCAATTCACTTGTAGCTGTCGTCAGGAACAGTACTATCGGTTGTTAAGTTGACAGGTCTGAATCTCCAAGTACTCCCCTATTTTTGTATGCTGCTTGCCAAATAAAGGATTCCCACAGAATCCTGCCCCCGATTTGTTTCTTTCCTCCTTCCCTCACATGCTTTATCAGAGTGGATGCTATCCAGGCAGGTGATGCTGGGTGTAGAGGCAGCTGTCCATATAATGCAGCAAGCAGGACATGGAAGAGAAGAGATTGCAAGAGACAGAATTACCCATAACAGCCATCAGTGTCTATCAGATACAACCAGATAATTATTCACTTTTCACTTTGCTTTGTCAAGGCAGCTACAGATAGAGTGATCTAAGGAGGTGGAGAATTCTCTACAAGGGTAACCATTCAGCATAGCTGTGCCTTACATTCTCCAAGGGGAAGCCATGACTTACTCATCTGGAAATGTAATGAACTTGCGAACAAAGAGTAATTGGTAAAGATCATTTGTATAGACATTTAAAACACTTTACATAAATTTGAGACTGAAAATAGACCAAAAGAAGGCACAAATATATCTCATTTATAATCATATCTGGGAAGAACAGCTGAGAAGACAATGCTTCTGACATGCATGGAGAAGAATGTAACCATTAGAAAGATGATGAACAAAGACTAGGACTGGAACCAGTGTGGGTCTACGATTTTTATGATACTTCTGAAGGTTCTGCTAGTAAAATTAATCTTAGGCACTGGGGAGATGGCTCAGTAAGTAGAGAATTTCCTAAATAATTATAAGGACCTGAGTTCAAATGCCCGGAACCCATGTAAAAGCAAGACATGGTATTAGATTTCTGCAACCCAAGCTCGTCTACAGAGAGATGTTAAACTAAAACAGGAGATGCTATCAGTCTAGGTAGCCTAGATAGAAAGACAACAAAGAAACCCGTCCCCAACAAGTTAAAAGGTCAGAACTGATATCTGATGCAATCCTCTGACGGTCATGAGTGCACCATGGCACATGAACGTCCAACTGTGAGCAATTACATATGAACATACATACACACACACACAGTTTAGGCACACAGAGAACATTTTTTAAAAAACTAACTCTATTTAAAGTTGATGTTTCTTCAGTTAGAAAAATGTCATGCTAAAATCAAGATTTCAGCCTTAGAAAGGAAAATGATTAAATAGTACCATTGCTTTTGTCGGTAGCTGGGAGAAATCTCTGTGGTCCTCTCAAACTCAAGGTCTCTGAGCTGTAACTGATGATTCCTAAACAAGAGATCTAGGCATCTGAGATCTAATTCTCTCCCTAGAGAAATGACCAAGTTTCACAAACATGGACCATTAGCTCATAGTGATCACATTAGCCTACACTTCTATATCTCAGTAAAATGTATATAAATCTAAGTATTATTTTTCCAAGACATACATTACAGCCAGATATGGAGGAGTTATGTGAAGACTTCAGGATTTTTTAATCTGAAGGGATGACAGTCTAGGCAGCAATCTTAAAATTTGTAAGATCAAGAACAATTCAAGGACTATAGAGTTGTCTCAGATGGTAAAGTATTAGCCACATGAGTATCAGGACTTAAGTTCAGATCCCCAAAATCTCTTTTAAAAACTGGCCACAGCGGTAAACACCTATAATCCCAATGCTAGGGAGGCAGAGACAGGAGGATCCTTAGGACTTACTAGGTAGTCAGTCTAGCCTAACTGGCAGGCTCCAGGGTCAATGAGAGACCTGTCTCAAAAAATAAGGTGGAGAGATATTTAGGAAGGCAGCCAGTGTGGACCTTTGCCCCTCACATATACATGCATACTTGTGCATGTATACCCACATACACCCATGCACACACAAACACTTATATGTGCAAAAGGAATGATAAAATCAAGAGATACTTGAGAGCCTGGCCTGGTATTGCACGCCTTTAGGAGGCAGAGGCAAGAAGATCTCTCTTAGATTGAGGCAAGCCCTGTCTACGTAGCAAATTTGAGGAAAGATCAAAATACCAGAGGTGGGGGGGATTTATAGCAGATCCCAGAATACCAAACCAAAAGTTAGCCCCAGCATATTAAGTCATTTCATCCTCAATAGCAGGAAGGAACACATTTTAAGTGGGTTTATTATGTAAATAAAAACAAGAATAGTGTCATGAGTTCAAGGTCTACATGGACATTTGGAACACATTTATAACCTTTTCCAGTTTAGATCCTCGAGTTACATCCTACCAATAATTGATGTGATGCTACTATACTGTATTCAAAGGGTCCTAACACAGACTAGGGGGTCATTTTAATATTGTTCAAAATAATATTCCCTTCATTTTTACAAAGGCATTTCACAATCCACTGTTTTCTTCTTTTTAATTTCTTACATAATTTATTTGCCTATTTGTGTGTGTGTGTGTGTGCGTGCGCGCACGCACGCGTGATGGGTCTCAGGTGTCTGAGTATGGGTACACTTGCATAGCACAGTGTTTATAAATTAGAGAACAATTTTCTGGAGCTGGTTCTCACCATCCACCCTATTGAGGCAGTCTGGGCCCAGTGCCCTACATACTCCAGGCTAGCTGACCCATAAGCTTCTGGGTGATTCTCCATTCTCTACCTCCTACCTAATAACGGGAGTGCCAAGATTAGCAGTGCAGGACACTATATCCATCCTTTTCATTGTTTCAGGGATCAAACTGAGGTCATCAGGCTTGTGTGGCAAGGGTGTTAACTCCCTGAAGCATCTAACTAGCCCTTCTGTTTATGTTTTATTTCCTATTGGCCCAACATTTTTTTTCTTAGACTCGTTGCCTACATGATAACAATCCAAATTCTCAACATCTGGTGTTTTTCCATGCCAAAGAAAGCACAAAGGATTAAAAAACAAATTCACATTCTCCTATACATTCTTCAAATCTCAAAAAGCTTAAACCCACCTTGAACTTTGAATGAGGAGGATTCTCAGGCACCCCAAGCCATCACATTGCATTTACCCTTCCAGAAGGTCATCTTCATGCCACAGCCAGCAGTAACCCAGTGGCTGAGAATAAATGACCAATTTAGTCATTTTTGTTTCGACTTTGACAAAACTGTGAGGCAAACTTAGAATGAATAACTTGTATTTAATTGATGTGGCTTTGGCAATTGGCTCATTTTTTGTGGGTTTTTTAGCTTATTTCAGTCCGGCAGATGAAGAGAGGGATACAAAAATAAAGAAATCTGTTTTCCCATCTGCAGTTTGTTTCTATTGCCAATACCACATCCCGTAGCTAAAAGATGCAGCTGCCTACGAACCTGGAGATAACTCCTACAAAGTTTATTTACATGACTACTCGGGTAATAGCCAAGTTTCAAAAGTGTGCCAATTAATAAGATTGTTTGAGTATTGAACATCCACAAACCACCATTGAATTGTAATGGGTTTTCACTGTGTATTTGGCTGAGGGAGGATGTATGTGTGTGTGTGTGTACCTCAGGTGTCATTCCTCAAACACTGTTTGCTTTGGTTTTTAGACAAAGTCTATGTGATGTGTGCATGTGTGTGTGTCTATTGCATCCCTGTGTGTCTGTGAAGGCAAGAGGTTGGCACTGGGTATCTTCCTTGATTGCCCTCCACCTTAGTTTTAAAGACTAGGTTACCAATTCAGCTAGGCTGACTACCCATTGAACTCCAGGCATCCTTCTGCCTCTACTTTCCCAGTACTAGAATTATAGACATAGGCCCTACATCCAGTGTTTTACATGGGTGCTAAGATCCAAACTCAGATCCTCATGCTTGCCTGGCAGACACTACTGAATGAACAGTATCTATAGCCCTATGTCTGGCAACTTGGTATCTCATACCCTAAGTTAACAGTTAAAAAAAGACAGGAGTAACACTTCTCTGAAATTTCCTCTTGATGGCCCTCCTACACAAAACTTTAGCTGACTAGTGGCCCCTGAGCTTCTTTTTGATGTATCAGATGTGATTCCTTCACTCCTGAAGCCTAGGCCAGAAGAGACTCCTAAGCATAATCATTTTAAAGAATGTCATTGCAGAAAGGCCTGTATCTACTTCTGAGAGACTAAACGGTCTCTATTCTCTTACAAACCAGATATTCCAATTGAACTCAGGGTCTAAAGAAAAAGATTCTGAGTCCATTTCCCATGAAAAAATGCCTCCTTGCTCTGCTGCTGGCTGTCCTCAGTGCATTGCAGGTTTACAGAGGTGAAGATCACTCAAGTGACCAGTGTTCTGAGACTGGAGTCTCCTGTTTTATGTTATCTGCACTAGTCTCAAATTTGAAATGTCGAGGCTACCATTCCTTAAGTTAGCCTGTGAGATTTCTGGGCTGGTTGCTGAGGACAAATGTAAGAGCTTGTTTTGAAAGACTGATAGGAATCCAGTGGGGCAGTGGGAATGGTGAGAGACACAGCCAAGGATGGAGATGTAATTGGTGACCTTGGAAGAATGAATCCCACTGGTACACTGAGGGACCCAACCTTTGAACTCATTAGTGAGGCACCTTTGGCATCGGCATTCACAGACAGATATGAACTTGACACCTGTCCAGGGCAAATCCACATCACCTCATTGAAGATTCCAAGCAAGCATTGCCCTGTGATCTTTGTTCTTACAATAGCCATTTAATCATTTTGTGAGTTCTTCTAATTCTCTGAAAAAAGTTCTGGCCTCAGAAGTACAGCATCCAACACTTTTCCAGGTTACAATATTTTTATGAACTGTAAGAAACCAGTAAGACTTTAAAGAAACTACAGAAAACAGAGTCAATATTTTCAGTACAATTTCAGTTTCCCAAGATGGATGAGTTCTGAAGGAATTTGCTTGAGGGTGCAACTTGGCATCTTCCTGAGCCCCTGTTTGTCCACAGCTCATTTCATAGGTTTTTACAAATGATTCCTTCACATTTTTCACATTTGGCATCTGGGAATTTTAGAAATTATAAAAAAATGTCCTTGGGGCTAGACAGACGGCACCATGATTAAGAACACTGGCTGCTCTTACAGAAGACCCAGGTTTAGTTCCCAGCACCCACCTGATGGCTAAAAACTATATGTAACTCCATTTCCATGGGACCTGGTGCCCTCTTCTGACCTCCATGGACATTGTATGACACAGGTGCCCTTGCATAAATGCAGGCATAAAATAAAAATAATAAATAAAATATTTTTAATATCCTCAATGGCAAGTGGTTTACAGGCTTGTTGATATTCAGTTTTCAGAAAATCCATAGTTTTCAGGGAATCGTGAACTCAGGAACTCAAGAAGCCTCATTTTATAGATTCTGATATAACTATATTGTATGTTAAAGGAAAGGAATACAAGAGAACATGTGCCAGAAATTGCTGTTGTTCTCGGAGGGCACCAGACGTAGACTTCCTTCACTGTTTTGTTTTTACTGTTCTCTGCCCTGTTTCCTGAAACTGCCCAGGGCCTTAGATACCAGGAAAGCATGTGCAGGCTTCAGGGAGTGCCGAAATCACTGAAATCATTAGAAAGAAAACAGTCTCCCATGTGTGTGTGTGTGTGTGTGTGTGTGTGTGTGCATGTGTGTGTGTGTATCTGTGTGACTGTGTATGCAGGTGCATATGTATATGCAAGTGTATATGTGTGTACATACGTGTGAAGACCAGATGTCAGTTTCAGGTATTATTCCTTAGTCACTATCCACTTTATTTATTTTGAAACAAGTTTTCTTGCTGAACCTGGAGCTTCATCAGTTCAGCGAGGCTGCCTGGCCAGTGAGCCCCAAGGGATCCTACTTTCCCCACTTTCCCAGTGCTGGGATCACAAGGGCGTGCTAACACAGTCACAAGTTTTAAGTGGCAAGCAGGAAGGGTGGGAGGCAGGCAGGGAGACAGGGCAGGAGGGAGTCCTAACAATATCTTCTGATGTAAACAGCTTGTGATCTCTCCTAATGATCACTCTGTGACCATGGAGCCACCTGAATTGAGGAGAAGATAAAGAGGATGAATTTTCTGTGAGGATAAATGGAATAAAAACTGACCAGATGGAATCCCTGAAATGAATGAGGCTAAAACTCTGTCTTTCTGACCCTAGAAAAATAAAGCGCTTGTCAGATTCAGGCCATGGGAGCCAGGGATGCTGTAGTCCATGACTAAGCCCAGATTCCATGGCATACAAACGAAGGGAGGGGGCCACAGTGAAATGGTGGCTGTCTACCCTTTCAGAGTATCCTGTGAAGACTGAAACACCTCTTCAAATGTGGACTTGACTTCTTAGTACTTCCAAAACAAAGTACCAAATTTACCAGTTCATGGAAAATCCACCTTCTTTTTGTTTTTACAAAAAGAATTCTCAGAATGCTTCTATTTACAACAAAGAAGTTTAAGGAGGAGAGTAGCATAACTGGCCTGCCCTGAACTTTGGGTACTAACTGTTAATATCAAATGAGACTGCGCATGGAAGACACTGCTCAATCATCTTTCGAACGGATATGTAGCACTTTGCCCAAGTAATCACTTATCATCTCTTCTTCCTATGTCACAGTGTGCTAGATGTCAGTGTCAATTCCAGAGATGTTGTGGAGACCATATTTTAATATTCACAGCAGGCACACAAGGAACCTGAGACAGATCACTGAGGTTAAAGGCTTTCGTGTGGGAATCCCCACTTCCTGTTGTTAGCAGTAGCATCATAAGCCATTATTCCATGAAACACCAAAGACATGGCAAGCTTTTAATGCAAAGATTATGTCATAATTATTTTGTCTCACACCATACTCAACGCAGCACTGAGATGTAACCCTTACCCATTGCTAGACTTAGAAGGCTCGGAAGAAACTAAGGAAGTTTCATTATGGGACTTCATTTTATTAATAGAGACTTTCCATATGAAAACCAGATCATGGATGATGGCTCACTAGCTTGGATAAACCACCTCTTCATCTTAGAAATTGACTATGAAATTAATTTTTCAGAAATTTTTACAAGAAGTTTTCTGAAAATGATATGTAATTTATTGGATGGTAAAATCAGCTTAATTTGTCATAGAAAATACTGGAATATCTGGAATTAATGAAAACATTCAAAGGGTAGGCCTAGGGAGATGACTTAGTCAATGAATGCTTGTTCAATCCACTCAGAACCAAATTAAAAAATCCAGGTGTGGAGACAAGCATATTACTCAGTGATGGGGAAGTGGAGACATGAGGCTCCCTGGATCTCATTAGCCATCCAGCTCTGACTGGATGAGCTACAGTTTCAGTGAGATACGCTGTGTAGAGTGATTGAGGAAGACACCAGACCTTCACCTATGGCCTACACACACATACACACACACACACACACACACACACACACACACACATTCACATGTGCTCACGCAAAGGAGCATATATACATACAAGCACGCACACAAAAACAAAAAGGATTTTGATGAGTTTGTATAGTAAGAATGGAAGGCGGAATGGTTCCACATACTTCTCAGTGAGGCTTCAGTTGCACACCTGTCATGTGATAAGTGATGCTGTGATGACTAAGGAACCCTTTGGGATGACCTGTCCTCACTGTTCGGTGGAGAGGCTGGGGGACCAAGTCAGCTGCTGAATGGTGATAATTCATACAAGGCATACACTATCACCTTTGTAAGGACATCAATTCAGTTTGTTGTGTGTGCTCATTACTCACTTTATTTCAGTTAATAAATTTCACCTAATTGAAGTTGCACAAGTCCCAGACTGAAATAAGGATAATCAAAAATAATTGTTGGTCTCTAACAATCATTACTCTCGAGAACCAGTGTGCACATTGGACTGGCCTTTGTACCTCATTACTTGAAGGAGATAATCTCATGTTCAATTAAAGGCCAGCTTCGTGCATATCACTGGGCATTTACTGCATGACTTCCAAATGTGTATCATTTTTCTTTTTATTATTGTATTTATTATTTTTGCACACAAGTATGTACATGTTTGTATTTGGGGGATGGGGGATTGTGCCACAGCAAATGGCCTGTGTAGGATTCAGAGGACAACTCTGGAGTCCGTTCTCTCCTTCCACGGTTTTTGGGGATGGAATGCAGGTCACCAAGCTTTTAAGGCAAGCTCCTCTACCCTGTGAGCCGCCTTCCTAGCCTGGTATCACTCTTAGGAGCCCTTCCTCTTTCCTTCTGTCCCTTACATCATACTCAAATACCAACCATGTATTTCTCCTTCACTGTAACCTCTAATTCTCTCTGTTTCTGTGTTAGAATCAAACTGCCAGATGAGAACACTGGACAGTGGGATTGGAACCTTCCCCCTTCCAGACTCAGGAACCCGCTCAACAGCCCGGTATATATGCCAGCAGGATTCCCGGGAGGACACTGAGCCCCTCCTGCCTCTTCAGCCAGCCTCTTCTACAGCATCCTCTGCCGGAGCCCAAACCCTTGAACGTGAAGTGCCTTCCTCTACAGACAACCAGCGCTCCTCAGAGTCCAGCATCATACATTCCATATCCGACCCAGGCATGATGGCCAGAGGGATGCAAGCTCCTCAGAGTCACCAACCCAAGCCTACCTCCTCAGGTAAAATGCCAACATCTTCAGATAAGATTGATCCTACAATAACAGCATGTTTCCTGATGAACATGGAAATCTTCCCAACAGGAGACAAGTCAGTCAGTGACCTCTGCCCAATGGAAGTGAGATTTATGAAAATCCTTTTATGGCCTCAAGCAAATAAAAAAATGAAATAGCATACATAAGACATTGTGGGGGTCAGGGGTGAGGAGATGGCTCAGTGAGTAAAGTGCTTACTTTGTAGACATGAGGGCATGAGTTTGATCCCCAGAACCCAGGTGATAAATCTGGGTGTGATGGCTTATGCCTGAATTGCAGTGCTAGGGAGTCAGAGGCAGGTCAGTCTCTGTGCCTCACTGGCCAGGCCCTGTAGTCAAATCAACGACTTCAAGTCAGTGAGTAAGAGACTCTCAAAATACAAGGAGGATGATTCCTGAGGAACAACACCTGAAGTTGACTCCTGTCCTCTACACAGGATACATACATGCATGTACACTTCAACATACACAAAATACACTATACACAAACATTAATTAATTAGCAAAAAGGGGTTATCAGCACATAGTGTTACATTAAGGAATAAACAGTCATAAAAGGAAATAGCCACCAGTATAAACCTATATAAATTGATGAAGAAACCAAACCATGTAACATATATTCATGGGATGGGATTTTATCCTACAAAACTTACACAGAATATATTGAATATAGAGGCTGGAGAGATGGCTCAGCAATTAAGAGTTTGTACTGCTTTTGCAGAAGACTTGAGTTCAGCACCCATATCAAGTGGGTGCTCCAGCTTCAGGGAAATAGAGCACTCTCTTCTGGCCTCCATGGGCACTGCACTTACAAGGACATGTCCACACATAGACAACCACAAGAGAGTGCACATAATTTTAAAAACTATTTAAGAAAAAAGAATATATTAAATATAGAACATTTAGCCCCAACACATAAATGCACCTGAAGTGTCATTTGCTCTTTACCCAGAAACTGTCCATTTTCTGGCATATTTCTGTCTCATTCATAATGTGCATGTATGCTGTTGAACTATAAATACTGAGCTTGGTTCACCACAGATTGAGCAATAACTGCCATGAAAAGCTGCATATCATCCCATGGAGACCACCTTGCAATCAGCAGAAAGAAGCTTTTATGATTGAAGGCAAGGCCAGGCTAAGGGTCAATTTTTTTTTCATTTTCCTATCAAGATTAAAAATATTTATTGTAGACTGGGATGATAATAATTCTCAAGGTGTGCAACTTCTATGACTCTGACAACATGCATATAAGCACATGAACAAGAACTTTGAACCAAATGCTTTTCGTTTTAGTTAGACAACTAGGAAAGAACTGTAAGTAAAGATTATAATATTGGTTTCTGAGATTTGGAAGAGAAGACTTGTAATTACACATCTTTGTCTGGATATATTGGACTATTCCCAGGGCTAAGTTCTTCACACGGTAATAGCAATGGCCACGGGGGTTTCATCAAAACTCCTGCTCCTTCCAAGCCAAGGTTACATTTTTTAAAGGCTGTAATGCATATTATTTTTGAAATAAGTGCATTGTTAATTAATGGCACAGCCTCTAGAGCTTCAGGGGCGAAATCTTAGTTATAGATTATGTGCTCTATGGCTGAATAGTCGCATGTGTGACCTCAATTCGGCAGCGTGCTGCCGAGTAGACTCCATGATTAAACACTGTCATTATAACAAATTGAATAGGAGCCACAAGCCCTGAATTGCTTCATAAGAAGGGGACAGGAGGGAGAATGTTCTGATCTCACTGCTAATATTCACTGCACCCAAATTCCAAGGGTTATGCCTTAATTAAATTGTCATGAAGAGTTGCACAAAGTAGCAGATAGAAGCCAGTGAGGTGAGCAGGCAGAAGGCTATCTTAGAGTCACCAATCCTGAAGGTTCCTGTCCACCACATGACATCTGTAGTCCAGAAACAGGCCCTGCTTTCTAATGCTTCATATATCTCAGTGACCATTTGTTATTCATGTAAAAACTTATGCAATGGAGAACTAACAAGAAGAAAGGGAAAATGGGATTGTACCTGCTTCCTTCCCAGTCATTATTTCCTGTGTAAAATGTACATTGTCTCTAACCCCCCATATCAAAGGGCTAGTTATCTGAAGAAAGCTCGCAGTACTGAGGAAAATGTAAGCTTGATTTCTCCACCTAAGTAAACTGCTATGTTTCATGTCCTATTGATGACTGGAATCTTTCACTTATTTTTAAAAGTTTTCTACTAGTATATATTATATATTGAGAAAGTGAATAGGAAGTAGGGCCTGGCTAGAAAGCCTCAATGCCTGTCCCCCATGACTACTTCCTCCTGTGAGGTTCCATATCCTGAAGATTATACAACTATCCTAAACAGTGCCCCCTGCCGAGAACCAAGAGTTCAAATATAGGTGCTAGTGGGACACATTTCACATTTCAGCCACAATAGCCTCCAAAATGGGTGTATTGTTTGTTGCATAGCATGTTTGGAAGCCAACCTCAGTGTTTTCAAAATGGTTTGTTTGCTGAATTCCTTCTGACAGAAACAGTCTCAACCTGTTTTGAAGGATATCAGAACCCAGGGCATTTTGCCTGACAATCTCCTCTGTCCATTTGTATATATGGTTATATGGATATTTGGGCAGTGTTGGTTCAGGGTACACATGGGCAGAAGATCCACCTTTCCCTGTATTCAGACACTTATATTATTTCTGAATGTGTCCTCCTTCCCTAAACATGACACAAGGTTGATGAAAGCCTGATTGTGATTTAATATACCTTTCTTTATTTAGGAAAAACCAGTTTCCAGAAGCAGAATGGGTCAGAGTCTAGGCCTGAGACATGCCCATCATTTCAATTTGCTGGAGACACGATGGCAAGAGAGCCCCTTCCAGGATGGGGGCGTGAAGATGCTGCTGCTGAGACCCAGGTAAGGGGGTGCCATCCACCAGCTGGTTCTAATCATAAAACATAAGCTCTTTGAACCCTGAAGTAATAGATGTGATTTTTAATCAACTCTTGCATTTGGTTTTTCTAGTCTGTATTAGTCACTTTGTGAGAAAGTACAGAAGTAAGATGAGGAAGAGCAGGTTTATTTTGGTTGATGGTTTCAGAGGGTTTTAGTCCGTTGATGATGGGGAGGGAATTACGAAGTGGTTCCTATCAAAGGCATCGGAATTTCACATCTGCCACTTCTTGAAACAGAAGACTATGTAGCAGAGAGAGCTAGATAGGACCCAAGGCTATGCTGTATCTTCAAAGATCCACCCCTAAGTACTCACCTCCATCAGCCAGGCCATACCTCCAGAACACTCCAGAACTTTCTCTTGTAGTTTCATTTCTATCTCTGTGACAAATACCCTGATGAAAAGCATCTTAGAGAAGAAAGGCTTATTTGTCTTGCAAATCCAGGTTGCAGTGTTATTACAGAGAAGCCAAGGCAGGAATCTAAGCATCACCTCCACAGTCATGAGCAGAGAGAAAATAAGTACCTGGATCCTTGCTTGCATGTTCTCTCCTGTCTTGTAATGTTCTGGACCTCCTGCCTAGAGAGTGGTGTTCACATAGTGAGCTGAGCCTTCCCATAGCCATGAACAATTAAGACAATACTTCACGAACATACCCACAGGCCAACCTGATCTAGATACTCCTCATTGAGAATCTTCCCAAATGATTCTGGGTTGTCTCAACTTTTACAGCTCATCAACATACCTCCCAAAATGCTAGCTAAGGACCAAGTGTTCAAACATAGGATCCTGTGGGAGACAGTCCATGTTCAACTAATAATAGAATATAAACCCACATCCAAAGCTCAGCCTTTCTCTGGAATTATTAGTAGGGGACATCCTGGGTTCTGAGAAATTGCAGTCTGAATGCTCTCCCAGATTCACAACTATACAATCATTAAACATTTCTCTCCCAATTTGTAAGGAGACACTAGAATGCTTCTCGTTTGTTCCTTATCTCAGCAGTTGCTTTGACCTTCACCTTGCTTCCACAACACAGAGAAAGCAGGTATAATTCTACTTGAGAACTCCACAAAAAATACTCCAAATCACAGACCAGAAAACCAGTCCAGAAGCAAAAGTCAGTGGATACCAAGGGTATTTGTGTAATTTCACAAAAGTAAAATCAAAGTCCTAAGTGGTAACCCACAGGTCCTGTCCCCTTTACATGTAATAGGAACTTCTCACATGCGCACATGCCTCTAGCTTCCCATCCTCCTCACCTTGTCTAATTTTCCTCTACTGGAAATCCTGTTTTAGCATGTAAGAATTACCATCATGGCTTGGAACTTAAAACTGTACCTCACTGATTGTCTGATAGGGAAGCTAGGACCAAGAATTAGCTTTCTGTTCTTGATACCTACTTCCGTGTCTGTTTCAGTTAGTTGTTGAACATGTTTGAACATAATAATTGAAGGAGATAAAGGAATTGGTTCATCATACTCAAAAAATGTCCCTGAGGTCTTGTTGGGTGTCTGGACACAGGGTTACTTGGGACCTCTAGTCAATAGATATCCTTTATAAACATGAGTCCTACAAGATGGCTAGAATCTCCAGTATTGAGTTTTGCATGTCAAGAGGTTAGTGCACTCATGGCATGGAATTAACACTCCAAAACACTTGTGTGAGCAGATGAATGAGTTATGAAAGAAGGAATATAAAGGAGGATGGCTGCTTGATATTACATAAGCCAAGGGAACTCACATCCTAAAGTGTGTTTGTGTAATTCTCAACCAGATGACACCATGCCAAAGAAACTTTAGGGAGCCATCCTTTGTATCTATACAGAACTGTCTGAGATAGATAATGAGATAACGAGATCTACTGTGGTGGTCTACAAGCACAAAAGAGGGTTCCTAGTACTCCTAACTCAACCCACAAGAGCAACAACCCTGGATTCAGACTTTATGGTATTCCTCTTGTGTTCCCCTGCCAGCAACTGCTGAACACGGTGCTGTTGCCACATCAGTGGCATCCTGGGTGTCAAGGTATGGGCACTGTGAGCAAGAAGAGAAACTGAGTCCCTCTACCAATGAACTACCCAGAGATTCAAACACTATACAGTCAGCAATTGCTTACTTCCTAAAGACTACTTCTCTTCTGAGGACTGAAAGAAAGTTGTAAATTAGGCAAATATTTATTCTTTTCTTCCCAAGGTTCTGTGTGAGTCAAGCATGGGTGCTGCTTTTCTGATGACTTGTGAGAAACAAGGAACAAAGTGCAGGGATTCAGATCCAGGGGGTGCTCTTAGATGTTCCCAAACAAAATGCACAGGGTTGTACATTCCATTTATCCCCCAAACAATAGGTCAGCCTTGTTTATTAAAAAAAAAGAGGAAAATTATGATTTCATCATGTAATTTCTAATTTAGTGTTTGAGAAAAATTTGATTAGTAGGAAAACCCTGGTTCTTCATTACATCATTAACACAGTTCTAACAACCTAGGGTATATTTGGAGAAAAGTAGAAGGCAGATCATATTCGTGTTAAGGGTTCATCTGGTGTCATATATATGTAAACAAGCGCACACACACACACACACACACACACACACACTTTGCGACAGGTCTCATGTATCCCAGACTACCCTAGAACTCACTATACAGTTGAAAATGACTTAAACTTTTGCTTTTCCTGTGTCTGCCTCTTGAGTGCCGGGACTGCAGGTTTGTATCGCCATCCCTGGTTTATGTGGTGCTGGGGATTAAACCTAGAGCTTCATGCATGCTAATCAAGCATTCTACAACTGAGCTACAACCATAGCTCTGAATATATATATTGTGAAGTCCTGACAGGTGATGCTTTCTCTTTAGTCAATTTTGCTTCAATGAGAAAGCTAGTCTGGGAGTTTGAACCTCACAAACAGGCTGCTCATAGTGGGCTCAGGTCACCAATTTAACCACATCTTTGGCCCAGCAGCTTGCTCCTTTACATTACCCCAAACATGACAAAAGCTACCTACTTCCCAGAACTCTGTCTCTGGGCTCATAAAACAGGAAAGTAAACACAAATCTTTTATTTCCAGGTTGGTTTCTTTTGCTTGACTGAAAAATGTTTTAGTGTCCTTGTTAGCATAGAGTCTGCCCACGGACATAGGATTTAGGAGCTGAGTAGGTGGCCCAGCAGGTGAGAGAGCAGAGAACTTATTTTGTGGCTTTGTTTCCACAGAGCTACCCTCTCTAATTTGCCAAGCTGGGAAGAACAAATATTCTTTCCCCAGGTCTCTGGCAGGGTCTTAGGGCCTAGAGAAGTCCTCTACAGAGAGAGAAAAAGGCGACAAGCCAGTGGCTCAGTGTAGACTAAGGAGAAAGCCACAGAATTGCAGCAGTAAAGCCTAGTCTATGAGCGCAAAGACCAGGCAAGAGGAGTCTCAACTCCAGCTGGCCCTCTGAACTTAGTTCGTTAAAAGCAAAGAAATATACTCTTGAACATTAGCTATGATGAAACAGGCACAAGATTGGGCATGCCAACATTGCAACATGGAGTGGAGAGGAGCTCATGAGGTACCACCTTTCTCGAAGATTCTGTAGGAAGTTCATGGTTGCTGGGGGAAGGGAGAAACATTTTCTTCAGTAGTGGAGCCACTAGTGAGGTGTCTATACTCCAGTAAATAATCCCTCCCTCATCCTCCTGTGAGCAACCCCTCCCCATCCTCCTGTGAGTAACCCCTCCCCATCCTCCTGTGAGTAGCCCCTCCCCATCCTCCTGTGAGTAACCCCTCCCCATTCTCCTGTGAGTAACCCCTCCCTCATCCTCCTGTGAGCAACCCCTCCCTCATCCTCCTGTGAGCAACCCCTCCCCATCCTCCTGTGAGTAACTCCTCCCCAATACTCCTGGAGGTAACCCCTCCCCATTCTCCTGTAGGTAACCCCTTAGCCATGCTTCTCTAAGTAAGCTGTCACTCAGGCTCATGTAAGAAACTCTAATGGGTTTCTAACTACCCATAGGTCGTCCAAAAGACATACCAGTAGAGGGTGGGGAAGAAGAAAGAGATCATTAGGAATGGAGGGGAACAGGAGAGGTAAGGGGGTTGAATGTAATCAAGATATATTCAGCTGTGAAATGCCATTTTGAAACTCATTATATATGTAGTATGTGCTAATAAAAGAAAGCAGCCTTATCTTCAGCTGAGCTCCTGGGTCATCCATCCGCGTACTGCTCACCTCATCAGCTCCTGGGCTAGACAAATTTTTATCACTGTAGCAAAATACCTGACATAGGAGACAGGAATGGCAGCACACACCTGCAATCCCAGCTACCACAGAGGTTGGGATCGTGGGGAAGGATCATCAGTTTGAACCCAGCCTATAACAACCTAGTAAGAGCAACATAGTAAGACCCTGTCTCAAACCTGGGTTAGGGACTGAGACATAACTCACTAGCAGAGCACTCGCGTAGCATGTGGAAGTGCCAGGCATTCTAATCCAAAATGAAAAGTCATCATTGCCATCAAATTATACAGAGAAAAGGTTTCAGTCCATGCTAAACTGCCTCCTTTACCTAGGCACTGTGGAAAAGAGGTACACTGTGCCAGGGGCACGTGACAGGGAAAACTGCTCACCTCACACTGAGATGTGAAGGGAAGGCCAACAAATGGGCCCAATATCCTGCTACTCCAAGGCATGGCTGAAGTGGTGCCAAACCTCCCTTCGACACTCCCTCTTACATGCTCCTACCAGCTCCCAGCAGCCCCCAACTGGGAACCAGGCCCTTACCACATGGGCATTTGGGAGGCAACCTAGATCCAACTTATAGCACCAACCCTTCCAGCTTGTGAGAAAAAAACCCAATCTGAATCTTTTGTTGTCTGCAGCAGTCTGTCCCACCTCCCAGGTCTTCCGTCTCCGCTGAATGTCATGCACCATAGCTCCAGAAACACCACTGTGTCCTCGGCTCTTCCTTCTCTCACCCCATTCTGACCTGTCTAAAAGCCTGTGAGCTTCCTTCCCACGCACGTCACAAATCTGCCTCTTCTTCACTTCCTCTGGCCTGGTGCAGTCCAAGTCCTCATCTGGGCTCCATGACCCTGCTGTTTCTTACCCGCCATTCCTGTTCCCCCAGTCACCCCCTGCCGGTGTGCCACCTACACCGTGACCAGTGCCCCCTCCCCAAATGCAACACCTTGTAACGTGCTCCCTATTGTTAAAGCCCTCCAGTGCATCATCCTCCGCAAAGTCACATCCCCCAAGATTGTTCTTGACCTCCAAACTCATGAGTTTGCATATACACATATATATGGCCTTTTGTATGGCAATCTTACCTCTATGAAATAATTTTTAGCTCTTTTTAAAGTTTTAATCCAAGTATATATTGTATGTTGAACATGTTCCCCCAAACCCTCTGCCCTTCCGGTTGCACTCCTCTCTCCACTGAGTAGACCCCTTTGTCCTCCTAGACACGGTTTTACTTCTATTTTCATATCCTTTATACATACATGACTTTATATATGTTTAAAATCTATGAACCACAGTTAATCTTCCTGAGAATGACTTAATTCACTTCATATGATTATCTCTGGTTGCACATTTCCCTGCAAACGGCATAGCTTCCTTCTTTTTATAGCTGAGAAAATTCCATGGTGTGCATAGACCATATTATCCACCCATCTTTTGTTGGATACACAGACTGGTCCCATAACTTAGGTCTGATTAATAGTGTTGCATTCGGCATCAATGCCTACGTATCTATAAACTGTGTTGACTTAGAATCTTTTGGGTAAATACCCAGAAGTAATAAGGCTGAGTCATAAGGTAATTCTAGTTTTAGTTTGGGGGAAAAACTTTCTGTAAAAACTGGCTACTTTATATTTCCAAAGTGATTTTAAAACAAATTACAAGAACAAACTGAGGTACAGTTGTCCCTTTGTCCTGGGGCTTTGCAGAGGAGATAAGCTTTTTTTTAACCCATATAGAACGTGTTTCCCTCTGAGCAAAGGCACAAAGCGGCATAGCAGGAATTGCTACACTTGCATAAACTCAGCTCATCCAGAGACCCATAGGGCTGAGTATATTTCTTCTGTCAAATTCTATGGGATCTATTCTGTTTATTCCTCCCTGAACTCCTTCACACTCTTAATACTGAACACAATGGAATCATTTTCATTCCAGTCTACTGACTCCAGCAGACCTACTTTTAATGACAGCCCTATTGTGAAAGGCCAGTGGCCATGTCCTTTCATTTTTCTCATTCGTTCCTGATAAAAATGTCATAAAAAGATATGTTTTGTCTTGGTTTTACAGATGAGGAAATCATGAATAACTAACATGACAGTAATTGCTCAAGACTCACCAAGCTGGATTAGTTCACTGGGGTCTAAGTGGGTTTATGTTCCTATGTCACTGCCAGGAAAAGATAATGTCATATGTCTTAGAGAAGGACTTAGTACATAATCTGATACTCTATAGAAATGTTTATTAAATAAATAAAATGGCTCATAAGGCATGTTAATTAATACTGATTGATGCTGATTTAAGATGTATGTTATGATGACATTCTGTTATTTCTGGTAAAAATAGCACTTTTAGTTCCAAACCCAGGATCACACAGACAGCACTGGGTCACAAAACAAAATGAATAGACATGAATGCAAGAGAGAGGTTTGGGGGGGTAGGAAGATGGGAGACAAAGGAGTTGAAGTGGCCTTTGTGCATTGCTTACATGTGTGAAATTGTCTACAGATTAATTAATTTATTTATTTATTTATTTAGGGTCATTTTGAGACACATAGCCTAACTGTCCTGGACCTCGCTAGATAGACCAGGCTGACCCTGAACTCACAGAGATCCATCTACCTCTGGCTCTTGAGTGCTAGGATTAAAGGCATGTGGTACCATGCCCAGCTAGGAGAAAGTTATTTTAAGGATTTAAAAAAAAAATTTTATGTGTATGTTTTACCCACCTGTGTGCATATACATGCTTGCAGAGGCCAGAAGAGGGCATCAGATACAGTGGAACTGGAGTCACAGAGGGTTGTGAGCTACTGTTGTAGGTGCTGAGAACTGAACCCAGGTCCTCTGCAAAAACAGCCCGTACTCTTAACCACTGAACCATCTCTCCAGATAGGAAGAAAATTTTTAATTAAAAAAAAATTAGACATTTTTACATAAAATTTTTAAATGCCATTTCAAAAAAAACTTAAGACAATCTTTGTGTAACAAAGCCACTAAAGTACACAGTGGTCTTGGCCCTTCCTCTCCTGAACTCCTCTTTTTTTCATTTTCCTGTATTAAACTTTATGCATCATGGGCTTGAAAGATGGCTCAGTCAATAAAGTGCTTGCCATGCAAATATAAGAACCTCAGTTCAATCCTCAGAACTCTCAAGAAAAAAAAAGTTGTGTAATAATCCTAGTACTGGAGACTCAGACAGGGAGATCCCTTGGAATTACTGGGTAGCCAGTCTAGTCTACTTGATGAGTTCCAAGTCAGTGAAAGACCTTGTCTCAAAATAAGGACAGCTCCAGAGAAATGATACCTGAGGCTGACCTGTGATCTCCACATAGACAAACTCACACATGCATAGCTGTACACAGAATGCACCCCCACATAGGACCACATACACACAAACCAAATTACCTCTCTATGTCAGACCCACTGGGGTCTGCAGCTCACCACAATATCAAGCTCCTATCAAGAGGACCCCCTCTTCCTTGCCCCCCCTATTTTCAAAATGCCACTGTCAGAGGGAATAAGCAAAGCTTTGAAACTGGGTTCTCACAGCCACCGTGAGGATGTTCACCTCGTCAGGTCCCGGTTTGCTGAACAAGAAGTTCATTTTCCTCACTTGAAGGTAATTACATCCAACAAATTACAAGGAGCCAGGGCAGCTGAGTTAAAAACAATTGGTTTTGCAGTAATTAGAAAAACACAAGGAAATGATGACTGTGGAACAACATTGAAAGGGACACTGAGCGATGAGGGCCCCAGTTTCCAGTTCATTCTTCAGCTTGAATATTTAGAGATTCACAACTAATTATGCAGAGATGATGAATTTTAAAAACCCTGCCATCACGCCTTCCCCAGGCCAAAGGCTGGCTATTAATAGAGCAATCAGATTTTGCTGTATTATAGAAATTTCACACAAAGCTGCATCTATTTTAAAGCATTCATCTAGGACATCACTTAAAGACGACGAATCTGTGTAATGTGCAGAATCAGCATTGGGTTAAACTAAGATCCAAATTCATTACAATCACTAGAAGTTCCCCTAGAGAGATCTGTTGTTTAAAATGGACACAGGTAAAAGTTGTTAGTCATTCCTAGAATTGTCTTATTAAGCCACTTGGAAGATAGACTTTGGAGGGAGGTGTGCTTTATTCGTGCAGGTGTGTGTATGTGTGTCTGCATGGGTATGCACGGTTGTGTGTATAAATGTATGTGAAGGTTTAGATATATGAGTCCAGGTATGCACGTATGCTCCTGGAAGCCAGAGGTCAACCTTGGCTGCCATTTTTAGGTGTCGTCCATGTTACTTTGTTTTACTTTTGAGGTAGGGTCTCTTGCTGCACTGGTCGTTCACGAAATAGATTGGGCCAGCTGGCTGGGGAGCCCCAGGAACTCACCTCCTCAGTGCTGGGATTATTTGCACATACCACCACACCAGGATTCTGTTTTTGCTTGTGTGGGCACTGGGGTGGAACTCACGTCCTCCTGTTTGGGAGGCAAGCTCTTCCAACTGAGCCATCTCCCAGCCCTATTTGCTTTATTTTTGAAAAGGCCACACCAGCCTGAGGTGAAAGGGTACCCACAATGTCACACAAGGGCTTTGTCACTTAGCATGAAATTTGGAGGGATAACCTGTGAAAAGTTCTGCCTATGACCATCAGGCTGCTTGGAGACCCCATGCCAAAACCAGGTTCTCTAATTTCTCCACGTCACCGTTTAGTGAGGCATCTTCAGGAAACCCAGAGCCCTTTCAGTTGTTCCTGTTGAATCAGTGTCTCACAGAGGAAATTGAGGTTTCCAGTGGCCAGAAGTGTCACATAAAATAAGGAAGCAGACAAAAGCAACTCAGCCAGCTTCCCCAAATCACGTGGCCAAGAGCTAGCCATCAGAAAGAACCCACTGTGCCTTCAGATAGGCTGGAGAGGGGAGACTGCGACATGACTCGCATTTAATTATTTGAGCTGTATGTCGTGAGGCCCTTAAGAAAGCAAATGACATGATGGACAGAATGAGTTTACCCTCCTGTCCAAAGAGCAACATGCCGTGGCGAGACCGTCGCTCAATTAAATTGAACTGCAGGAGATGAAGGAGATGGAAGTGAAGCCTGCAGACCTTAATGAGGCATTTTGGAGGGAAGAAATGTGAACCCCCCCACTCCTGAGTTTGTCCTCTTTGAAGGGTACTCTTGACCCCCTGCTGTTCCCAGAGCATCCGCAATGTTACACCCCTTGAGTTTGAATGAGTTGCAGCTGAGAATGTTTAAAAAGAAGTTTTTGAGGTAGAATTTCAAAGCACAAAAACCAATCCTTGATTGATTGAACTAGGTGTATGTGGGGGAGGGGGTGGTACTAGGTGCTGTGCAAATTAGCAGTCTTTCGACGTCAGAGCTGAAAGGAAACCAGACCAAGCAGCTGAGACTAAAGTAAACAACACATAAGACATGGCTTCATTTGTGACTATATGTGTGTCCCCCTCAGCTTCGTGTGGGAGGAACAGCGTGAAGTATGACGACATGATAGGAGCTGCAAGAGCTGGCTTCTAGGAGCCTGATGCTTATGCAGCCCCTCGGGTGTCACGTACCTACTCTGTGCGCTACACTGAGAGTTACAGATTGTCAAACTGCTGTGGTTGTGCCCCATCCTGAGAGACAGCAGTTTCTGGAGACATTTGACGTTATCACAGCTCTGAATACAGGCCTGCAACCTAGCATGTACAGTAAATAGCTGTGAATAGGATGGCTCCCAACAGTAAAAGTTAAATGGGAGAAGATGTCTGAAACAAAAAGAAGCAGCCACCAGTGGATAACCTTCGGATAGAGGACATGTTCACTGGACCAGAGCCACTCCCAAATGCATTGCAGCCCGCATCCTCTGGCATGCCCTGCACCAGGTCCAGTTGCCAAACTTAGTCATTAGGATGTGCTTCTTCCAAAGGGGAGACTTTTTTACTAATTAAAAAAAAAAACTTTTGGGGGTGTGTCTGTCTGTATGATACGTGAGTGTTTGTGCGTGTGTATCCATGTTTATGTGTGAATTCAGGCACATGTATACCACAGCACATGTGTAGAGAACAACTTGAGGCATTGGTCCTCACCTTCTACATCGTTTGCCACATGGTCTCTTGTTCTCAGCTGTACACGCCAGGCCAGCTGGCCTTGAGCTTTCCGGGGCTCCCCTGTCTCTGCCTCCTTCTGGCCACAGGAACACTGGGATTACAGATACATACTTCCAGCTTTTACATAGGTTTGGGGCATTCCAAATCAAGTTCTCATGCTTATGCAAGTGTTTTATCTGTTGAGCGGTCTCTCCAGACTCCTCCAAAGGAAAGTTCAGGCCCCTGTCTGAGTCTTGCAGACTTGGCTATTGATCTTTTTCCTGGTGCCTTTGTCAGGAGGAGTTAGGAAGATACAGACTGTCTGAAGTGGGTCCTCAGAGCAGAAACCAGAAGAGGCTGGGGCACATCGAGTCCCTTATTAGTATTTCGGCCCTGTCTCTCTCACAGAACATGTGCCCCGAGGAGGCAGAAATCCTTCACAGACTTGAAAGTGACTGGAGCACAGTTAATCCTCAGTCTGCTCTAGTGAGGCAGGTAAATCGCAATTAAATGGGGAAAAGAAGGAGGAAAAAAGAATTGTATTCAACAGGTGTTTGAGTTTCCTTAGGGAATGTAGAGTTTTATATTTGGTTTGAAAGTACACAGTGACATTTGGAGAGTCTCTTGCCAGAAGTAGTCCTACTGAATGGTTAAAATGAGGAAGATTAACAGTAATCTAACAAAACCCTGAGGCACATTTACAGAAGATGATTCCTTAAAGAAGTAGAACAGTTGGAGTAAAGAAAAGGAAAGATATTTCTATAATTTTTATAGAGTGCAAGAGGAGAGAAGAGTGAACAATCCTTTGAGGTACTAGAGGGAAGGTGTGTTGTGACTTTGCAATTGCTGTGACAAAATACCTCACAAAAGCAATTTTAGGAAGAGAGAGGGACTTTGGGCTCACAGTTTGAGGGCACAGTCCATCATGACAGGGAAGTCGTGGCAGTGGGTGACATTCTGTCCACAGTTAGGAAGCAGAGAGAGATGAATGCTGGTTCTCAGCTCACTTTCTCCTTTTGACTGAGTCCAGGACCTCAGCCATGGAATGGTGCCACCCGCCCTGAGTCTTCCTACCTCAGTTACCCCAATTTAGAAACTTCCTCCCATATATCCGTAAATGTCTGTCTTCTGGGTTTTCTAGGTCCTGTCAATCAGTATTAACTGTCACAGAAGGATAAAATTCTCATTGTCTAAAATACCATTCTCTGAGATTTTAAACACCAAGGAAGAAACTACTTCAACATATCTCTCAGCTATGTGCCTCCCACTTTAGACCCAGACCTAGAAATATATGCTTGCTACTACAACAAAGCAGATGATTTCAGGGAAAAAAAAAACGGTTTCTTCCCAGCCAGCAACCAGAAGTCTTACCAAGTCTGTTAACTATTATTCAGTGGCTCACACAAGGGGCTCCTTTCTAGGAGCCTCTGGAATCCATCACCCCAAAGCCATAGACCATTTAGCTGCTTGCTAGAAATGCCCAGATTGGGGAGTGAAGACACAGTCTCTAGCCTTGCCTGTTCCGGTAACTGACTTTGTAATCCTGGACAGAGATGCTGGCCTCTTTGAGCATTCTTTCCCGCTGCCATGTAACAGCAACTTTGCCAACTCTCCACTGTATATTTCAAACATGGCAGTGCATTGTACTCTTTCAGCCCACAGAGTGCTCACAATATGAGAATTACTGTATAACAAAGCCATGAGACACTGGATAGAGTGGGCATGCTTGAAATTCTCACTACTTGGTGGGCTGAGGCAGGAAGATCAAAGTTCAAGCCTAGCATGGGCTACATAATGAAATTTTATCGGAAAATAAAAATAAGAAAGGGCTGGGGCTGGATAGATGACTCCGCAGTTAAGAGCACTAGCTGCTCTTACAGAGGACTCAGATTTGAATCCCAGTACCCAAATGGTGGCTAACAACTGACCGTAACTCTAGTTCCAGGGTATCCAATCCTCTCTTCTGTCTTTAGGTACATTTACATATGTGCAAGTAAAACAGTCATACATATAAAATATAAAAAAAGGAAGGAAGGGAGGGAGGCCGGGTAGGAGGAAGGAAGGAAAGAAAGAAGAAAGAAAGAAAGAAAGAAAGAAAGAAAGAAAGAAAGAAAGAAAGAAAGAAGAAAGAGAGAGAGAAAGAAAGAAAGAAAAGAAACAGAGAGAGAGAGAAAGGAGAAAGATAGGGCCGAAGAATAGCGCTATCTGAGGAACAGTGGTAGAGTTTTTACCTAGCATTCATAAGTCCCTGTGTTCAGTCTCCAGCAATAAAAGAAAGAAAAAAGGAAAAATATATGGGATTATTTAAAGTTTAGGATGTTTGAGCAGAACACAGGGACTTTAAAATAATATGTAAGACAAAATAATATAAAGCTAGAGCCCCGGAAATGTAAGCTTCCCTCATAAATTAGCCAGGCTCTACAGTTTCATTAAGGGAAATATCCGCTGTTCAAATTCATTCTGAGGAAGAAAGAACTGATTTAAACTTCCCTGAAACATGGCCAGCTCCATTCTCTTACCTTTATATTTACTCTTGTGATAAGTGGTAACATCCCAGACCATCACTCAGCAATGAGGTGCTCAGGCATGGTTACGAGATGATCAGAAATACAGTGAGGCTAACTCAGAAAGGGGGAGGAGTTCCATGTTTAATTAGAGCAGGGATTTTATGATAAGGGGCTATATCAGCTCAGTCTCTGAGGCATTTAATTAGAGATAACTTCCTTCCATTGGCTGAGCTGCTCTGGACTGTGTGCAGACAGAAGGGCAGTGAGGGGAGACTCACAGCTGCTCTGGTGGGCATGCTCATCTATTTAGGAACTCTAAACTGCCAGAGGCACCAAAGTGTTTCTTCTCTCCCTCTTGACTTCTTTAAGCCCCTCTTTATGTTGATTTCTACTGTCTTTCCTTTCTAAGGTTGTGATGTGTTATTTTGATGCTTCTCATTCTGAGGTGTTTTTTCACTAAGTTCTCTTAAATATATTCCCAAGTTTCAATAGGATTCTTCAGATACCAAGGCTCCAGGATCAGCTGTTTTCTTGGGAAAACCTAAATCTACACTGACACTGTTTATTGTCTTACAATGTCCCATGAACTGTTTGCAACACGTAAAGGGACTTACTGATTATGGCACTGGCTTAAGGTGTAAAGCTCTTGGTACACAAGGGCCTGAGGACCTGAATTCAGATCCCAGAAATCACACATAAAGCTGGATGTACATCTGTAATCCTTGGGCTTCCTGGGATGGGAGGCGGGAAGCTTGCTGGCCAGGTAGCCTTGTGTACACAGTCATGAACCAAAGAACCCGATCAAACAAGGTAGAAGGTGAGGAATGACTCCCGAAGCTGTTCTTTGACCTCCACATGCACAATGTGGCACACACACACACACACACACACACACACACACACACACACAGGTGCCCAACTTGGAGTCAGCATTTGTCATCCTGAACCATTAAGCATTTGGTGATTGTGTTAGTTGCCCTCGCTGCTGTGATAAATCACCCAAAATAAACAGCTTAAGGAGGAAGGAATTACTTTGCTCATGGTCTTGGAGGTTCCAGTCCATGGAGTTGGAGAGGCCATGGTAGAGCAGCTCACGTCATGGCAGACAGGGAGCAAAATGAAGCAGCAACAGAAAGGGCCAAGCTATCTCTGCCAGGAGCATCCCCTGGTTTAATTCAGCCAGATCCTGCTGTCCACAGCCCCACGACTCCCACTAGTCTCTTCCAACTCTGAGCCCGTTGATGGAGTCAGTTATTCGCTAGCTCAGAGGTCTAGTCATCTCTGGAGCTTCCCTCAGAGGCGCACACAGAGCCCTGTGTCCCTCTCTCCCCGAGCCGTCTGTTGGTGACCAGCACTGAATTTTCTCTTTGTTAGTATTTTTCACCCTATAATTCCTCTGGAATTCAGGGAGGGTGTTCCTCATTTCATTTGAATACAGGTGCAAGTTGTTTCCCATTTTCTATTTGCCTGTGATATCACGTATGGTGTTTATATCTGTGTATGCTTTATTTTTATAATGGCTAAACATCAAGCTTTTCTGACAAAATCTTCCCTATTCCCAAGCTATTTTTAAAAACTTCATAATTCTAGTGTTTGTATGGTTTGACACATTTCATATGGATGCAAAGTAGCTTCTATTTTCATGGATTTTGTGTGTTATGTGTGCTGTGTGTGTTATATATTTTTGGTATATGTCTCTTATGTTTGTTGTGTATATTGTATATATGTTGTGTGTGTTATGTGTTGTGTCTGTTATATATGTATTGTATGTGTTTTATGTTGTGTATATTGTCAGCATTGTGTGTCTCTTATGTGTTGTGTGTCTGCTACATATGTTTATTTTTGATGCATGTGTTATATATTGTTTGTTGTATCAAGTTGTGTGTTGTGAATGGTGTGTGTCTGTGTGTGTTGTGTATCTGTTGTATGTCTATTGTTTGTGTTACACGTCTGTTGTATGGGTATATTTCTGTTTGAATCTGTTTTGTATTTTTGTTTGTGTGTTCTGTGTCTACTGTGTAAAAGTTACGTTTATTGTGTCTGGTTTTTGTTGTGTATGTTGTTTATATAATGTATGTCTGTTGTGTGGGTGTCTGTTATATACACAGTATGTACTGTGAGTCTTTTGTGTGTTTTATGTTTTGTGTATGTACTATGTGTATTATCTGGGTATGTGTGATGTTGTGGAATAAATGCAAGGCCTCCACTTACTTGGCAAGTACTCTACTACTGAGCAACATCCCCAGCCCATTTCTCTAACTTCACTCTGCAGTCATCTTAAATCACTTTCACAGTAAAAAGAAAACGGGTAGAACAATCAGTTTCTTATAGTGCCAAATGTGAAGGAGACAGCGGTAACTGGGTGAGATGGATCTGTCTCCATTTCCTCATTCTCATGATTAACTAGCTAGCCTGAGGCTCGAGCCTTAATGCTTTGGTGCCTGCTGCATCAGTCATTCACCATTAGGTATAATTAATTTAGAAGACTTCTCTGGCTCAGGTGCAGTTACACAAGGAGGCCCTTTATTGCAGTGGCATCCTGGGGGTTCATGGGTATCCTGTCTTGTCTCTTTGGAGAACTCTCACTGCAGACTGAAGATGGACGAGGAAAGGAAGCCACATGTGCAGGAAGAGGATCTCAGCCCATGCAGGGTATCCTCCTGCGTGGCCACAGTTATGAGTACTCTTCATGAGAACCTGCTGAGAATTCATCATGAATAAAGACTGTGCTAGTTACTTTTCCCTTTGCTCTGACAAAAGCACCTTAAGGAAGAATGTATTCTTGGCTCACAGTACGGACTCAGTCTACCACGATGGGGACAGCATGGCAGCAGAAACATGAGGCAGCTGCTCTGACTGTGTCTACAGTCAGGAAGCATAGAAAGATGAATGCTGTTGCATAGCTTCCTTTCTCCTTTTGACTCACTCCAGTATTCCAGCCCATGGAATAGCACTACATACATTTGGAGTGGGTATTAATTAATTTGACAAGATAAATCATCACAGTCACAAAACTAAGGGCTTCTGAGAATGGGGAAAAGAAAACATGAAACGTAATTTTGCCCACCCAGTTTATGGGCTAATTGTAAGGAAGGCAGAAGAAACTTCCAGCACCCACCATAACAATCATGAGCTTGTAAGTTCCCAAAACATGACACAGAGAATTTTTCCACCCATGCCTACTCATCCCTTCCTATAATTCCATGACAATCCATGATATAATCTTAGTTTCCCAAGTCAAAGGAGTGTTTCTAATCAAGTAGTTTGAAAGGTCAGAAATCTAGACACAGACTCCTGTCCCCTCCTGAAGTGTCCCATGGCACTTTAGTTTTACCCTGATTATAACATTGCCATTATTCTCTGCCTTTTCTGATTGTCCCTGGAAGTGTGACATTTCATACTGAATCCCAAGTACATGTTTATAGAATACTGACTGAAGGCTGGGTGGGTAAGTTATCTGTGACTACTGAGTCTGAACATTCACCTTGATTCTAAGCAAAATGAATGAAGTAATCAGGATGTCTTCCTGGATTGGCGTCTTGGGTAGGTTGATGAATGGATGGATGAATGATGGACAGATGGATGAATGATAAATGAATGAATAAACTGATACATGGATGGACGGATGGATGGATGGATGGATACATAATGGATGAATGAATACATAGATAAATGGATAAATGGATGGATACATGGATGATGGATGATGGGTGACTGGACGGATGCATGCATGGATAGGTGAATGCATGATGGACAATGGATGGATGGATACATGGATGGATGAATGGATACATGAATGGGTGGGTAGATAGATAGTGGGATGGATGGATCCTACTTCTCCTCTCCTTACTTAGCCTCAGCCTGACTTTACCTATTGGCAAGTAACTTTGGGACACACTATTTACAAATCAGTCTAGTCCATTGGAAAGAACTCTAATTAAATTTTTTTAATTGACTTTCTAATACCATATCCCATGACAAGGGAAAAAAGAAAAAGGCAGTCTTGCTTCCAACTCAGGATACACAGAATTACGTGCTTGGGGAAAATGGATACTTATGAATTATAGATAAAGATTACATTAAGCAAATATTCAGGACAATAACATGAAATTCCACATCCTCTTTCATATGTAACTCAGTATTTGTTAAGATGGTGAATGAATGAACAAAAGGGACAACCAAATGTATACGAAATGTGCACGGAAGCTTTGGAATCAGATTTGAATTAGTGTAATGTGCTCCTGAGCCACTTGTGCCTTAGATCCTCACCCTTCAAATAATGAGAACAGAAAACTTCAGAGTTGTGATCAAACACTGTATGCAATATGCCTGTTAAAAAGAATGATTTAGATTAGCATACCAAGCACTGGGCTTTGCCACAGTGTCTTCATACTCATGTGCCATTGAATTTGTTCTCTTCAGTGATCCCTCTGTCTTCTCTGTTCCCTGTTTTTCCTCCAGCTGGTTCTCTTTTTTTAACCTCCTGCTTTCTTACTACCTGTATTCTGTTACCACTCTATTCTGTTTCCCACCCCTTCTCATTCATGATCCTCTTTCCAGTTTTATGAACTACAAACATACATATATAATTGAAATGTGGACTCCTCATATGATAGAAATCACACAATATTTGTCTTTCTGAGTCTGGGTTGTTTTACTTAACACAGGTATTTTCTTAACATCTATCCATTTTCCTGCAAATGCCATGATTGCGTGATTTCATTTCTCTTTAGAGCTGCATAAAATTCCATTGTGTATATGCACCATATTTTCTTTACCTATTTATCTGTTGATGGCTATGGTGGTTTGAATGAGAAGGTCCTCCATGGGCTCTAAGTATTTGGACATTCTGTCCCCAGTGGGTGGCACTGGTTTGAGAGCTCTTAGAAGGTGTGGCCGTGCTGGAGGAAGCATGTTGCTGGAGGTGGGCTTAGAACTGAAGGTGAGCTTAGAGATCTCTTAAGTCTTACTGGATTGCCAGGCACTCTCTGCTTCCTGTGCCTCTTGAAGATGTGAGTGCTTAGCTTCTGCATCTGCTCTAGCCATCAGTTCTGCCATGCCTCCCCGCCATGATGGACTCTTGCCCCTTTGGAACTGTAAGTTAAATAAACTCTCCCTTTTATAAATTCCCTTGGTCAGTGTTTCCATCACAGCAACAGAAAGCAAACTAAATGGCCATTGTAGCTGGTTCCCTTTCCTGGCTATTGAAAATCATGCAGCTATAAGCAATGGCTGTTCAAGTATCTCTGTGGTATTCAACATGTCCTTTTAAAAGATGTCCCTGCAATGCTGGCTCCTGTTACCGTTCCAAATGGATTTACTAAGAAAGGCTCCATGGGATATACTTCCAGCAGGACACAGCGGCCAAGTCCTGAAAGAAAATCAATACAAGCATTTTCCTTCTACCTAAGAGAGACTACCAGGAGACTTTCAGGGAGTAAAGGGTGCACCTAGGGCGGGACATCTTGACTCACCCTCTGTTGACTGTGAACCACACCACTGTGTTTCTACCATTCATTCAACATGAGGGCGGGTCCCTGTTTTGTTCAATGATGAGTGACAGGACCTGAACACACACCTGGCATACAGGAGATCAAAGGCATTAGTAAAAAGCTGAAACACATATTTCCTTCATTCAAAACTCTGCTGCATGTTTAGACCAAGGCATAACTGAACAGATATTTCCGCTACCTTTCTCAAAAGTGAAAAAAAAAAATGATCTTCTAAGAAAACTTTCATTTCATTCCCATAAAGTGTTTCTTTAGTTCTCCTTGGAGTACAGAGTTCATGCACATAATACATTCAGATTATGAATGTTATTCAATATAATATCAGTTGGATCAGAAGAAGAAGGAAATTATGATCCAAAACAGCTCTCTAAGTTCTGCATTTGTTGAAGGAGAAAAAGGAAAATTAGTTCAATACCTTGGTCCCAAAGCAACATGACATGATATTTAGCCTGGGTTACAAGCCTAGATTTCCAGTTAGCCGTTTCAAATCATGCTTTTCCTTTTCCCCTCAGTCCTGAGATGTGCTGTGCTGCCCAGCTCTAAGTTTTGTAACAAGAAACTTTATCATGATTCGGGGGTGAGAGTGTGTTCTTTTTCTCCAGGACATGTGCTTTGGGTCTAAGAATGTCTGCTTTTAGAGAGTAACAATTACGAGGAAATCTCCTATGAGATTCTGTGAAAGGGATCTATACCCCCCAAAGGAAACCCCTCCAATCAGTAGTGAACCGAAGTGCTGATCACAGGCAAGCTGTCCTATTGCTGATTTTCAAATGGAGTACTTTCATTGTTTTTCCATTTAGAATGATGGTGTCAGTTGTAAAAAAATTTTTTTTTAATTTTTAGGAGAGTTGCTTTTGTTTTGTTTTTATTTTGTAGTTCTGAGGATCAAAACCAGGGTCTCCCATATATAGGCAAGCACACTACCAGTAACCTATAACCCAACCCAGGAATTGTCTATTTGTGGGGGTAGGTGCACATATACCACAGCACTCATGTGGTGGTAAAGGACAACCTTAGGTATTGGTCCTTGTTTTCCAGCTTCTTTGATGCAGGGTCTTTCTTTTGTTGTCTGATGCTGTGCTTCAGGCTGACTGACGTATAAGCTTCTGGGGATTCTCCTGTCCCTTCTCATCTCATAGTAGGATCACTGAGGTTACAATGATTACAATCACATGGCATTGCATCCAGCTTTATGTGGATTCATAGAATCAAAGTTGGGTCCTCATGCTTATGCAGCAATCTCTTTCCTTACTGGTCTATCTGTTCACATTGAATTTTATCAGATGTCATGTACACATCTGTTGGATGGTAGTATGGTTGTTATTATTAATGTCATAAAGTGGAACATATGTATAATGTTTTTAAATTAAAGCAGATTCACATTCTTGCTCTTGCTATGTATTCTCTACCAAATTTTTAGTTTCATCTTCTCTTTTTTATGCTAATTATCTTTTCTCTCTTTTAAGGTTTTTATTACTTTTATAATTTTTTAAATTATGTATATATATATAATATATGCATCGTGGATGTGGGTATGTACATGTGACTTCCAGTGCTCACAGAGTCCAGTGTTGGATCCCTAGAACTAGAATTACAGGTGGTTGTAAGCCACTCAATGTAGGTGTTGAGAAACAAACTCAGGTCCTCTGTAAGCTGGGGTCAGACCATATATTGATATTTTCCCTTATCAGCTTGCACAGTGCTTTTCAGAGCTATGAGAGCTAGCCTTCAGGGAAAGTGGCTTCCAGGTCAGTTCCAGTCCTACTGCTCCAAATCCTATGTCCAAAATATGCCCTGTCTTCAGCAACAGGGTCTTACCTTGGAGTTCTGGGAGACAATCAAAGGCTGTGGCAATAGCTTGTATAATTTTAGGAGTTTCTTGAAATAATCTGGCCAACAACTCAAAGGCAGGTTTCTCCTGTCTGGCACTGTTTATTGTTATGTAGCCTTCAACTACACATGGATTCATGTAGAGATATTCTACGTGTAATTTTTCAGTAGATTTTTGGACTAATGTGATTACCTCTGTATTTTTGCAATAGGTAGGGATCATTTATTTCCTTATGATGAGCATTTTTGTGCCTTTTATTTTGGGGAGTTTAAATATTTTCTCTTTTTTCTGCATAATTCTGTCTTGGTTTAGATATAGAATTTACAGAACAACTTCTTGGAAGTATCTGGAAACTTTTCAATCGATATAAAGGGCTGTTTAAGTGTCTATGTAACACTAAACCTGATATTTGAAAAGTAATCTTTCCAAATTTAATGATCTGAAAATTTTTCTTCCTTTCCTTTCTCATAGTTTTAATTGACTCTTCTCACAATATAGTTCTATGGTATTTAGATACGCTCCCCTGTCTGTACCTATCCCTCTCTCCACTGCTGCCCCCTTCTCTCTATATATACCCTATAGAGTCTGATTTGTGTTCCCCAAAGTCCTTCAGTGTGAGTCTATCCATTGGGCCCACCAAGAGTTCCATCCCTATGAGACATTGTCTTTCCACCTCTCAGCAGACATCAATTGCCTGAAGTTCCTTAGGTTGGGTTGGGATTTCTTACCCACTTCCCCATGACGTCCAGACTGGGGTTTTGTCTGGTTTGAGCTTGCGCAGGACTTGTGCGTGCTGTTACCATTGCTGTCAGTTCATATGAATAACTGATTAACTGTCTAGAACATTTTATTTTCTTGTGGTCATCCAATCTCTCTGGCCCTTACAATCTTTCCATTTCCTCTTCCATAATGATCCCTGATCCTTGGGAGGCAGAAGTTTTAAATAAGTGTCATGTCCAGGGATAAGCATCTGTAACCTCTTGTTCTCTGTACTTTGGCTGACTGTGGGTTTCTGTGTTAATCATCATCTGCTACATAAGGAGACTTCTCTGGTGACAGTTGAGAAATGCGTTCATTTTATGTGTAGAGGTTGCATTGGAGATGTGTCACTTAGGGTTAACCATCATATACATTCTGTGTTTGCCCAGTTCTGAGTTCTGTAATTCCTGTATTAGTCTCTATCTGTTGTGAAGAAGAAGAAGAAGAAGAAGAAGAAGAAGAAGAAGAAGAAGAAGAAGAACAAGAACAACAACAACAACAACAACAAACAACAACAACAACAACAACATAAGACACTTCTTTGATGAGGAGAGAAAAGCACACTTGTCTGTAAATTTTAGGATACATATTTAGAATAAAGTAAGAAACTATGTTGGTCTAGGGATGTGACAAAAATAGGTTTTTCTCTAGGATCTATGACCTCTCCAACTCTGTGTATTTGGCTCTGTTTATAGTATCACATACGAGTTCCCTCCCATTGATCAGGCCTTATACCAATTAGACAACTGTTGATTACCCCCAAGATAAAAGTGCAACTACTGCACCAGCAGTGATAATTTACTGCACCAGTCATTGTTTTTCATTAGGCTTTACAGCGGGGTAGGATCATTTGATTGTTTACCCACCCTCCACCCTTGGCAAATTGCATAGTATCCTCTGGTACCATGAGAGCTAGTCTTAAGAGAAGATGCTTCCAGGTCTGTTCCAACTCAATTTTTCTAAGTCTCATGTCCAAAATGTGGCTTGTCTTCAGCAATAGGATCTTACTTTCAACTTCTGAGAGGCTGTGGAAATTACGCTTGTTATTTGGGGACTTTTATGGACTACCCTAATTAACAACTCAAAAGGAGACTGAGATTTCTCCTATGTGGCACTGTTTTTGTTAAAAAGCCTTCAGCTTTACACATGTATTTGTATATTCATTGTATGTATACTTTTCTGTAGGATTTTGAACTAATACATTTCTCCTGGTTTTTCATACCCTCTAAGCATTATTTATCTCTCCTCCCACTCCTCCTGGATCAGCCTCCCTAGTCCCACCCCAGTTGAAGTGCCCCCTTCCCCCATGTTCCCCTTAATTTCTTCTACTGTCCCCCTCTCTCGACCTCCTTTAATCACTGGGTTCCCTTTCATTTTTCTTGCTCCTACTGTTACATTAGGATATATAGTCATGTCTTGTGACTTGAAAACTATCTTAAGACAGATATAAAAAGTGCATTAAAATTTCGTGAAAATTAAGAATGTTTGTTCATGAATGGATACCATAGAGACTTTGGAAGTCTCCAAAGTACAAATAAGAGATTGAATTACATACAGGCACCAAGGATTAGTACCATATATGTATTGGAATATGGTGCAGTATGACATACTGTAATATAATCAATGTAGTTTAAGGTAATGGAATAGAACACACAGATCAAAAAGAAGGCGACAATAGACAGTTTCCTTATACTTTTTGTATGTCTGTTTGTTTGTGGTGTGTGTGTGTGTGTGTGTGTGTCTACACATGGCACAGAGTACATGTGAATGTCAAAGAAGCCAATTCTCTCTTTCTACTATGTGCATTCCAGATATCAAACTCAGGTTGTCAGGCTTAGCAGCAACACCTTTACTCACTGAGCAATCTGGCTCCTACTATTGAAAAAAAGACCAAAGACATGAGAAAATATGTTAAAGACTGGAAAAGGAATATAGGTAGTTGAGGAGATGCTTACGTACATTAGTAATTAGGAAAATTATAAAGATAGCGTTGATATGCTATTTACAACCATTTGAAAAAGATCTAAAGGTCTGATAATATCTTGTTTTGGACAGAACATAAATCTTTTGTATTTCTTTCAGGAATATAAATTTCACCTTAGAAAAGAAATTGACCTTGTCTTATAAGGATAATCATTCCTGCTCCTTTGGGCACTAACTCTGTTCTTGGAAATATGCCCTTGAGATGAAGTGGTACACTGATACCTAGATGCTTAAACTAAATCCAATGGTTTATAAATAAAAAAAAAAAACAATCTGGAAACCTCCAGAATATTCATTCATAAGATAAGGCAAAAATAAATTGTGGTACATTCAGATGGTAAAATGTTGTTCTGCACTTAAGAGGAAGGATCACATCCACATTCAGCTTTGTGAATTTATCTCAGTAACATTACAAAGGAGCAAGGAAAGCCCAGATGATGTCTGAAGCATGATATCCTTTACATAATAAAGCTCAGTAATAAATTAAATAACATATGATCTAGGCAAACCTATACATATGAGAAGACTGAAAATAAGGCAAAAAAAAAAAAGAATATCAGGATTTGCCATAGTAACTAGTTTTATAAGGAACATACAGGATGAGATATATGGCAAGAAGAGAGGTAGATATAGGTAGATATAAGATACATATATATATATATATATATATGTACTTTAGTTCTTGGATTTTGTGATGGTTCAATAATCATTCATTACGTTAAACAACATTTGTATAATATGAAAGTGAAGTACTGATCCACTGATGATAATTTGTCATGAACATTAGATCATGATCAATTCATTTGTAAGAATGTGAAAGGCAAGTTTTCAAAAATCCCTTTTAGCATATTAAATTGACTCTAAGAAAATGTGACCAACAAAAAGAAGAATGGAGGGACTGGAGAGATGGCTTAGTGATTAAGAGCCCTGGTTGCTCTTGCAGAGGACCTAGGTTTGGTTCCCAGCACCCACAAGGTGGGTAACAACCGTTTGTCCATAAGCCCAGTTCCAAGAGATCTGATGTCCTCTTCTGACCTCTGTGGACATTGTACAACATGGGTGCACTTACATGCAGCATGCAGTGCACTCATACACATAAAAATTAAGATAATAATTCTCTTTAAAAATAAAAAAAATTTAAACTAGAGTGGAGTTGGGGTGTATCTCAGTGGTTCCATGCTGCCATGCACAAGGCCCTAAATTCCCAATCTGCAACAATAGGGAAAAAATTAATATATCTTTGTACATATATGTAGATGGAAGCATGATTGCTAGGAAAATTGGCTGGCATGACTATTGAGTCTGAGAAGTTCCATGATTAGCCACCTATAAAAATTCAGGGAAGTCTTCCACAGAACACAGTGCAAGTATAGAGTCCTAAGTACCCAGAAAATCTATGATATGATGATGAGACTAAGGCCAAAGGCCTGACTACCTTGCGCTCATTGGCGCAAGTGCCACAGTCCAAAAGCCACAGAACATGCAGTTCTGATGTCCATGTAGTAAGTCCCAGATTGCAAAATGTGAGCAAATTTACCTCCCAACCTGTCTTTTTGTTCTCACCACAGCCTTGATCAATTAAATGATACATAGTCACATTGAGGGCTGATCTTTCTTATTCAATGCCCTTATTCAAATACCTGTATCTTCCTCCCATTATTATAGATATATCCAGAAATAACGCCTAACTAGCTACCTATATATCCCCTAAAACTTGCTACCACATGAGTCCTATATGTTTGTAGACTTTAAATCCTTCTTAGGCCAGACTTGCTATTAGAATGCTGTGCTGAGATGACACAGTGCCTTTTGACTTTAACCCTCCCTCTTATCTTCTTCTTGCCCAGTGACTTTGTTTTTAGGCTACAGGACTCTTCCCACTTCTACACTCTCTCGCTTTCTTCCTTTACTTATTTATTCTTTCATTTCCTCTCAGACTCCAAGAAGTGCTTGTTTACTGTAGCCAGAACCAATAGCCTACTTAGAGAAAAATCACTGTGACCAATACTACAGAGCAAATAGCCCAGTCATCCTCAGGAACCAGCTAAGAGAGACAAGAAGACAAGGAAGCAGCACAGAGGCCTGAATTTCAGTGATGTGGGGGACATGGGTTATTTTCTTACTTTCCCTGTCGATGTGATAAAACATACTAGCAAAAGCACCTTAAGGAAAGAAAGGTTTATTTTGGCACACAGTTTGAGGTACAGTACTTCATAGTGGGGAAATCAAGGCAGCATGAGCATAAGGCGACTGTTCACATTAAATCTGTGGTCAAGAAGCAGAGAATAGTAAGTGGGCTGCTGCTCTGCTCCCTTCTCTATCCATACAGTTTAGAATCCAAGTCAGGGTGCGGGCCTTCCCACAGTGGGCAGATACTCCCACCTTAGTTAACACCATCAAGATATTGCCCTAGGCACGCCCAGAGGCTATTCTCCTAGCTGATTCTAGATTCTTTGAGGTTGACAATTAACACTAACCCTCATAGTCAGTGAGGAGAAGCTCAGAGTACATGAGACTACAGATAGCAGCCTCAGCCTGAAGGACATCAACTCCAAGCCCTGGAGGATTTAAGGGGAAAATGAAGACAGTATAGAATATAGATTTATTAGTGTGAAGAAAACATCAACAGTCATTCAGTGAGTTAACCAGGACTAAACTTCAATCCCCACAACCCCAACTTCCAGTCGCTTCCAACAGCAGAACAGGGGACATGGACCCAAGGATGAGTTTTATATTGATAGAGTTCTATAACTAAAACTTCCCGCAGTCCTTTTGCTTTGACACTGACCTTGTCTTAAAGGAAGAGGGACTTGATCCAAAGGGAGCTAAGTGGGACACCAGACTGTATCAAAAGAGATGGCAGACATGGGCAGGGCATAAGCTGTCCCCAGTGCTCCTTTATTCTATCAAATATTCTTTTAAAAATATGTGTGCAGAAAAAGAAAGATGACTCAGTATGTAAAGTGCTTGCTTCATAAGCATGAAGCTCTAAATTCAGTTCCCTGAAACACAAACAAAAAGGCCCAGCATGATAGCATGCACCTATAATCCCAGTTCTGGGGAGGCAGAGACAGAATCATCTTGGGACTTGCTATCTAGACAGTCTAGCACAGTTATCAAAATCTGGGTTCAGTGAGGAACCCTGTCTCAAACAATAAAGAAAGTTAGTGTTCTGATTTCTTTCAATTGACAAAAACACTGACCAAATCCAACTTGGGGTCCAGGGAAGGATTTATTTGGCTTTCAGCATAGTCCATCATCAAGAGAAGCCAAGGCAGGAACTCAGAGCAGAAAGATGGAGCACAAGCCATGGAGAAATGCTGCGTATTAGCTTGCCCCCGTGCCCTGTGCTCAGCCTGCTTTCTTATACAATGCAGGACCACCTGCCCAAATAGTGCACCACCTGTAGTAGGATGGGCCCTCCAGTATCACTCAACAGTCAAGAAAATGCCCCATAGATGTGTCCAGAAGGCCAATCCAATAGAAGTAATTCCCCAGTTGAAGTTCTCGTTTTCAAGGTGTGTTGACAACTAAAGCTATTCAGTATACCTAATGAGGAAGACCCCTAACAGTGACATCTGACCTCTACTCACACACACACACGCACGCACGCACGCACGCACACACACGCCCATGTGTAAGCACACATACCAGCATACCTACACAAAGACATACTTGAACATACACATAAAAAGGTTGTCTATGTATATATAAAATATTTATCTGTGTGTATTCATATAAATATACTGTATCCTATTTTATATATACTTATATATAAATATTTATGAAGTATTAATATACCTATGCATATGTACTTGAGAAGAAAAGCAGTACCATCTAGAAATTGGAATCAGATGTTTCAGGGACTAGAGAGGTAGCTCAGAGGTTAAGGTCCCTTGCTGCTCTTGTAGAAGACCCTAGTTCAGGTCCCAGCTTCCACATAGCATCTAACAACTGCCTGTCCACCCAGCTCCAGGGGCTCCAATACAGTCTTTTTGCTAACCTGGGCACCAGGCACAAATATGGCACACATGCATGCATGCAGGCTAACATTCATATACATAAAATAAAAAGAAGCAATTTTTTTAAAAAGCAAAAGAAAAAATGATATTTCAGGCAGAATACCTACATTCCACTAGAGATGCCCAACCTTCCATGCTGTAACATGATGTCATCATCTGCCTCTGTGTTTGACTGTACTCAAAGCTAACCTGAAATGCTGCAACCCACAGACTGGAGGTCGGACATGCCTACCTAGACTCTATTCTGGTACTTTGTGACAATGAAGCATCACTTCTCAGGGCCTTGATGTTGTTAGTTATAAAATATAATTTGGGGAGGGGGCCAGGAGATACAGCTCAGTGGTTAAGAGTATGGCCACTCTGGAAGAGAGCCCAGGTTCAATTTCTAGCATCCACATGGCAGCTAACAACCATCCTTAACTCCAGTTTCAGGGGAATCCAACACTCTCTTCTGACTTTCGTGGGCAATGCACAACATGGGTGTACTTATATACATGCAAGCAATGCACTCATACACATAAAATATAAAAATAAAATACTTAAAATGGAATTTTGGAAGTAGATCCATTCTAAGGTTCTTCTCAGCTATTGGATCTCTGTGTTAAAGTGTATGCATCATCTGTTTTAAAGGCAAGCTTCTAGGTGTCTTTTTTGTTTCATTATTGGTTTTGCCTTCTCCTAGTAGTTCCCATGTAGAAGCGAATATTTCTCATTTCAGAATTTCATACCCCTGGAGTTTTGCATAACAAGTTTTGTCTCAAACTTGTCTAGACTTTTAAATGTAGATTATGATTATAAATGAATTCTCAAGATGGAGCAAAAGGTGAAATCTGTCATATAATACTGATAGGTCAAGTCACATTAGAACACAGAATTAACCTTTGGAGGACTGTAGAGGTCACCAGAAACTTTGACAAGAATTTCTTAGTAGAATGATGGGGACCAGTTTCTATTAGTGTAGATGGGTATCTGATTGGAGATGAGAGAGAGAGTAGGAAGGATTAGAGGTAGCAAGTATGTAAATCTCTCAAGGATGTTTTTTACTATAAAAGTATAGGCAAATGGAACTGGAGAGCTTCTTTAAGAAGGGGAGGAATTATCACACGTTGTATGCAGATGGTGATAATCTGAAAGAAAAGGGGAAATATGAAGTTATAAGGGATTTGTACAAGTGCAAGATCTGTAGTTAGGAATATGACAACATTCACGTTGACAAGGAAATAAGGGGACTTACAGGGAGATGCTCATAGGTATGGAGAGGACTTTGTCCAATTCTCTTCCGTCTTCTTCCCCTTTCTGAGAGAATTAGAAAACCTTAGCTGAAAGGAACTATGGGTAAGCAGGTGCTTCAGTTTAGAAAAGAAAGGAAATAGAATGGACTAGAGAAATTTCATAAGACCTAGATAACTTAAAGGCAGGAATTATTCATGAGCTAAGGCTAGTGAACTTGACTTTGTTTGAAAAACCTAGAGAAACCTAAAGAAAAAGTTGATTAGGTGTTGAACTTAAAAGAGTCAGGATTTTCCTCAGTGGTACAGCAAAAAGAAAGACTTAGAAGTTGAAAGTGTTTAAAAGGAAATGATGGAATAGATAATATGACTCAGTTGGAAGAGTGATTGACTAGCATTCAAGAAACTTAGGGAAATCTTACACACAACACTTCATAAACCAAGCATGGTAGGGCATACCTGTAAATGCATAACTTAGGAGGCAAGGATCATCCATTTCTGTATAGCAAGTTTGAGACTATTCAAGTATAGGAGACTCTGTTTAGAGAGAGAGAGAGAGAGAGAGAGAGAGAGAGAGAGAGAGAAGAGATTACAATAATGAATCCAAGAGAATAAACTAAGTAAAAATGGAGATGTGTACATGATGACAGGAGGCTATGAGGAACCATAAAACACTAATAGAATGTACATTCCAGTCAGAGAATTGTAGAGCAGACATGGCAGAGAGCCTGAACCATGGAACAAGTCCACACTTAGTGAAGAATTGTGAGTTTGAAAATGAGGCCATGGAGAAGTTGTTACTGCTGGTAGTGTGTTGAAGGCAAGACCTCAAACTTGCTCAGAATACTATTAAGAGACTCGGACATAATGAATTTTTTAAATTATATGATGTAAATACAGGATCTTAAACACATAACACACTCCCTTTTGTTTTATTTATTATGGTGTCTCTAAAACCTATCACACTATTTACACTGAATAAGTGCTCACTAAATATTTGCTGAATGAATGAATGAATAAATGACTTAGGAGTCCAATGTCTAATTATTTCAGTTGATTAAGAAAGAAAATCAAGCATGTTCAGTTTGATGCCCATATTCCTTTAATAGGGAGACGAATCTTCATTCTCTGGAAGTGAACTTAGCTTTTGGAATCAGTCCAACCAATTGTCATTCAGTAGCTGGTCTGATGTATCTAGGCAATCATACCATTTGTGGTCCAAACAAGCTGTGAATGCAAAGGAATAAGTAAAGTAATGAGGTTGAGTCTGTAAATACATTCAAATAAAGAATTTCCAAAATTAATGATCAGAATATATTTATTCTAAAAATGACCATACTAAAGAGAACAGTAGAAATGATGGATGAATGGATAGATAGATGGATAGATAGATAGATATATAGATAGATAGATAGAAATAATAATGAGTGTTCAGTCATAGATGAGGCATCTAAGTCCATCCAACCCCTCTCTAGGCTCAGGGAATCTCATGGAAGGGTGGAGGAAACAGTGTAAGAGCTAAAAGTTAGGAAGAGAGCTGTGAAATGCTGTCTTATGACTATAACAGGACTACTGCACACATGAACTCACAGGAGCTGTAATTACTATACAAGATCAAGCCAGTTAATAATTCAGCCTTGAATGGGAGAAGGGTTGCTAAGGCCCCACCCCTAGATGAGAAACTATTGGAAGTTTATGGCTATTGCAGAAGCAAGAGCCATGTTTCTTCACCCCAGTGGATGATTTCACACCCATATGTACAGATAGCAGTAACTGGACTCAATGGATTAAAAAGTTAATTAATTAAAACATATATATCGAAATAAAACTATTTCGACATAATTAACCATTTGAATTATTTAATTTTTGCCATGTTATAGATAATCTAGAATAGCAAATAATTTTATTCTCAAATGTTAAAACACTCAGATTATAAATCCTAAGAACCACTCTATAAAACAGAGATTCCTGGGGCTGGAGAGATGGATCAGCAGTTAAGAGCACTGGCTGCTCTTGCAAAGGAACCAAGTTCAATTCCTAGCACTCACAGGGTGGCTAGCAACAGTCTGTAACTCTGGTTCCAGGGGAATTTGATGCTGTCTTCTGACTTCAGAGAGCATTGTACAACATTAGTGCACTTGCATACATGCAGGCAATATACTCATGAACATAAAAATAAAAACAAAAAATTATATATATATATATATATATATATATATATATATATATATATATATATATAAACAGAGATTCCTGCCCTGTGATTCAAAGACACAGAAAGGAACAGATGAGAAATTTGGAAATTTGAGAGTCAGAACTTAAGGGCACCAAAGAAACAATGAGGTTCATTGTGATGATGGTAGAAAGGGAGGTGAATGAAGACACTACACGCGGGGGGGGGGGGGAGAAGTCAGTATGTGCTCTGTAAATGGAGTGAGCAGGCTGAAGCTCATCCCATCCCGTGCTGTGTAAGTCTAGAGGCTGTGGGATTCAGAGTTTGGATTCAGGAAGTCCTTGTATCTCTGGAGCTCTCAGCCCTCTAGGTGGATTGGTTTATGGGTTCTTTGGTTTTACTTTTATTATGTGTATTCATGTGTGTGCAGGTGTACATGCATGTTGTGTGCACATGTGTGTGGAGACCAGGTGTCAGACTTGAATGTCCCGCCTCCAGTGTTGTCCATCCTATTTTTCTTAAGGCGTGGTCTCTCCCTGGCCTGGAACTTGTCAATCGGGCTAGGCTGGCTGGCCAGCAGACCCCAGGGATCCTCCTATCTTTGCTCCTCATCACTGGAATCGCAAGTCTATGCCATCACACTCATTTACTTTATGTGGGCTCTTGGGGACCTCATGTTTATACGGAAGCACTCTACTTGACCGAGCCATGTCCCTGGCTCAGTTTATGGCTTCTTAGTTTTGCTTCTCTGGTCCCCTCTCCTGAGCTCAACTGATCACCTTGGAGAAGGAAGAAGCAGCTGCAGTCTCTTTGGATATCTGGGTCATTAGAAGCAGCTGTCCCTGCCATGCCACCTCTCCCAAACCCTGACATGCTGACATCACCTAGGAGGTCACTGCTAAGCATGCTCTATCCACACTAGCCAGAACTGGCCTTAAAACACTGTTAGTGACTACTTATCTCGTTGTATAGAAGTAAATGTATCCCCCAGAATAGAATGACATATTCTTTTATTCCCTGGAACTTTTGAATTCTAAGGTTAGGCTTAATTGGAGAACATTCGAGGCCATTTGTCAAAAAGCCTGATGGATGTCCCTGCGGTGAATCACACCACTGCTCAGAGAACAGTCATCCCTGTGTCATTTGTCATCGAGTGGGTCCCTTATTCCTTTAACTTTCAAAGGGAAAATTTAAGTTAGATTCCAGTTTCCTCCACTCACTTCTGGGATTCCAGAACCATCCTGTCACCTCATCATTTGCATTTTTAGAATCAAAGAAAAGCGCTTTGAAGAGTCAAATTATGCAGGGAGCAAGTGACAGACAGAAGGAAGTGGCAGCTTTTATTTTTTTCCCTAAGCACAGTAACATTTATGTTTCTCTCCTGTCTGGGATCCTTGAGAAAGAACCCAACCACATCCTGTTGTCTGTGCCAGGTACCTCGAAAGATTTCTGTGTGTGCATCTGGCACACCTTTGGGAATGGGCTAAGTCCTTGGCCTGCACTTTTACATATAGATTTACCTCTGATTCCAAAGCTATCACTCAAAACAGCAGGAGAAAGATCTCATAGCAACAGCAGCTAGGAGAAGAAGGCAAGAGGTGATGTAGTGACTAATTAGCTGTGAGAGTTTGGAAAAGAGAGCTCTTCTCTGGCTCTTAGGTTTTCTCATTTGAAAAAAGCAACTGAATTAGATCAGAGACTTGCAAACCTTTTAAAATATTATAAATGTTATTTTAGGGACTGATAAGATAGCTCAATCAGATAAAGATTCTATGAAGAGATGAGGGCAGAGACAGAATCCCTGAACCTCCTGGGTCAACCTGATTAGTGGAGAGCTAGAGATCCTGTCCCAAGCATGGTGCAATACCTTCGGTTGTCCCTTGACCTCCACAATGGCACATGCACACCTGAGTCTCTTGTAAACACACACTTACACAGAGATTCTTTTTTAAACCTTTTTTCAAGGAAAACATCTTAAAAAGCCTAAATAAGTAATGCAGACAGAACAGAGCTTGTGAAGGTCCCAGCCATCACTTTGTTCCTTTCCTTCTTCACCCCCAGACTGTACCTCTATCACCTGCAGAACACATGGGATTTCAGCAGAAAATGGTTCTCAGTCGTCCCATCTGGACTTAGGAATCTTTAGACCACAGAATTATCAAACTGATCAAATAAAAATGCAGGTTTCTCATTTAAAGTAGAATTTCACTGAAATGAGGCATTATCTCTAATGTGAGCATACCTCAGTCATTTATGTAGTATATTTTATGTATGTCCTATATTCTGTATTGTAATTAGAGTAATCATGTTATGTATGCATGTGTACATGTATGTATATATGTATTACATGGGTCTCATGCAACCCAACCTACATGGTATTCATTAAGTAACAGACAATGAACCTTGAACTTCTGACCTCTCCGCCTCTACCTTCTAAGTGTTTCAATTATAGGCTTGGACCACTACACATAGCTTTATGTGGTACTAGGAATGGACCTCAGGGTTTCATGCATGCTAGGTGACTACTCCACCAACTGAGTTATGTTCCCAGAATAAAAAGGGGATGGGGCGAGATGTCTCAGCAGGTAAAGGCACTTGATGCCAAACCTGTCAACCTGAGTTTGATCTCTAGAATCCACATGGTGGAAAGAGAAATCTGACTCTAGCAAATTGCTCTCTGACTTCCATATAGCAGCCATCTCAGATGCCCCCTCCTCCGTCAAATAAAATAAATTAACCCAATAAAAATGTTTTGTTTCTAAAAACAAAATGAATAACAGCTGACTGTGATGACTCACACCTGTAATCCCTGCACTCAAGGGGCTGAGGCAGGAGGACACATATAAGCTTGAGGCTGTCCTAGGCTGCATAATAAGTTCCAGGTCATCCAAACCAACATAGCAAGACCCATTCTTAAAAACCAGATGATCAAAGCAAACAAACAAACAGAAAGATTGCAAAATGAACAACAAACATAGCAGAACAAACTTGGTCCTTTTTCTTTATTTTCCTTCTCTTTTTTTTTTCCTCCCTGCCTCCCTCCCCCAGCATCTCTGCTGTTTTCAACCTGAGAGAAAGGCAGCACCTTTCTCTGATCTGATTCATTGAGGAAGCAGCTCCTGTCCACTCAATTACAGTTGGGAGTTGTTTTGTGTCTGGAATTTATCTTCAGTTCATAAAGACCTGTTGTGCCGACCATGTTAGAGCGTCCTTGTTCATGAACAGCTCAGTACCCTGTGATTGCTCTCAATGTGCATTTAGAAATACTGGATAATAAAAGGCACAGAATGACATTTACTCACGAAACTTCAAAGCCACTGCTCGTGTTTTCCACATTTAATAAGCAGGCAGAAAAACCAAGCCTACGCAGCTCCTATTAGTCTCTTGTAAAGAAGAGAAAGTATAAGTTTGATAGGAAAAAAAAAACAGTTTCCCTAACAACTAATTTGAAAACCAGACTCTCCTTTTCTCCTGTTGACTTGGAAACCGTGTTTCTCTAGATTTCTTGGAGTCTTTCACTCTCCCAAAGGATTTCATCTCTTCTTTAAATGAAAGTCACTTCCCAGTTTTCTGCAGTCCGAACACCAGATAGTTCTTACAAAATGAAAAATATACATGCACCTAACTTCCTTCAGGACATGGGGGATAAATAGTACCATAAACCTATACACAGAAACTTCTAGAAAGTCAAAATGATGCTACAGAAAACAATGATGTTATGTTTTCTTTTTATTTCTGTGTGTTTGTGGGTGGTGGTGGTTATGGTGTATGCATGTCTTTGCAATACATACGAAGAGGCCAGAGGTAAGCAGGTGTTTTCCTCTGTCACTGTCTGGCTTTTTACACCGGTTCTGGGGATCCAAAGTTAGGGCTTCATATTTATGGAACAAACGTTTAACCCCAGTCCCCAACAATGTCATTTTTCTTTCTGCTTATGTTAGTGTCCTCTGTGTTACTTTCTTCTTTATTTTATTTATGTGTGTATTTGTGTGGATACATGCAATTGTGAGCACATGTGTGTGAGGGTATCTGCAGAGGCCAGAAGGGGATATCAGATCCCTCCAACTTGGAGGCTGGGAACCAAATTCCAATCCTCTGAGAGAGCAATAAGCAGTTTTAACCACTGTGCCCACTCTAACCTCATCCAAGAGTTACTTTGATTTCTTGAGAAATCTCTAGGTTTTCCAATAGGAAATGTGATCTCTTGTGACTTCCCCAATGAAAGCTTCAGAATGATTAACAGCAAAGGTGATTGGAGGGTTTATAAATTAAACCTACAGAATTTAAGTACTGACAGTTTTAAAGTAAGACGTAAACTCCAGTGGTACTTCTGGTGCTTGGTCTGAATTATCCCCCTGCATCAACAGATGCATCACAGTAGTTGACCCCAGGGACCAAATCCTCCAAGCAGACATCTCTTTAAGAAGCTCTCTTTAAGATCCCTCTCAGGGATCTCTCTCAAACCACCCCTCCAACATCACTCTGATGAGTCCTCACTTATAGATGACTAATGTAATCATTTGTTTTAACTTTAGGAAGATTTCTTCTAGATATGAATATTTTTAAAATGTGTTTATTACTGTGTGTGGGCACAGGAAGCTCATGCCACAGTGAGCATGTGGAGGTCAGAGGACCTCTTTTATGTGGAACAAACTCAGGTTGCCTAGCTTGTGCAGCAAGTGCCTTTTATTCACTGAGCTATCTTGCTGGCCCTTTTCTAAACTGACAGGCTTTCTTCTGATGATTGTTATGATGTTGTAGCCTATGGAGTCAAACAATAGGACTTCTTTTATTGTTTTTCAGGTGGGGGTAGGTTTTGTATGTTCTTTTCTAAATGGAGATGTTTAAGTATGTTGTTACATTTGTGATTTATCAATCCATTTTAAGAGTCAACAATTCTCTTTAAAGATTTTTTTCCTCTCGGCTGGTGAAATGACTTGGCTATACCGGTGATAAAAGTCTCTGTCCCTCACCCAGCGACCATTAACTGCAAATGGCTCCTGGGACTTCATATTTGCACATAAACTCCATCATTTCCGGTCCCTTTCACCTCTAGAACGGGCATATGTGACTCCATTTCCACAGAGCCATGGAAATTTAAAGTAGATTGTTCTAATTTTCCTTTTTTTACTGTGATAAAACACTCTGACCAAAAACAGCTTTGAGGAGTAAAGGGTTTATTTGGTGTTCACAGTCCACCATTGAGGGAATTCAGGGCAGAAACTGAAGCAGCAGCTTGAAACAGAAACCAAGGAGGACTGCTATTTGCTGGCCCACTGCTGGGCTCCTGCTTAGCTGGCTTTCTCTGCAGTTCAGTCCAGGACCACCCCCTCCCCTATACTCCGCCCAATCCAATGATGCGTCCCACAGTGGAATGGGCCCTCCCATATCAACTAACAATCCTGGGAAATACCTCAATTGAGACTCCAGGACTCTAGGCTCTGTCAAGTGACAATTAAAGCTAACTAGGACAGAGCAAAAGCAATGTCATCACAGTGTCTGAACACAGGAAATATTTCATTGAAAATCAGTGCAGTTTCTCTCTCCACATGGGCCAATTAGCTTTCATAAAATGATATTATCAACTGCTTACAAGTAATGGAATATTCCAGTGCTCCTGTTCATCAAGATGACTTGTCTCTACAGAATAGATCAGTCAGTGGAAACTTAAACTCAATACTGGAGCAGCAAAAGCATGGAATCCACCTTCTAGCAATATCATAAGGGCATTTGAACACAAGGCCAGTGCCTCAGGTTTACCCAGGTTGTATACATGCAAGTAAATATTTGCTACATTAAAATAAATGTATATACCATGACATATGTGATAATTTAATGTCATGGCCTGTTGAACATTTACAACAATGTGGGATTTATTTCCATAGGTTAGGTGAAGGCAAAATATACAAATGAAAGTTAGCAGCTGTCATAGGTGATATTCTGAAATATATTTCATCTTTCCTTAGAAAGACACTCCTCAGCAAGGAGGAAGGATGCACATCTCTGAAAGGAGATGTTTAAAAACGATTTTAGAGTTGAAACAAATAAAAAAGGGAAATTGTGTGAGAAGTAGAAGGCCAAAATAGTCAAATGGAAGCCCACAGCTGCCCAGGAGGCTGAAGCAGGAGAACTTGGTTTTAAGGACTGCGTGGGCTACAGATATTTCAAGGCCAGCTTGGGCGATTTTGTGACAGCTGATCTCAAAATGAAAAAGCAAAAAAGAAGGTTAAGAATGTAGCTTAGAGGTAGAGTGCCTGCTTAGGGTCTTTTAGTGAGGGACTGGGGGCAAGACTCAGTGGTAGAGTACTGCCTGGTATACCCTCCTTCCCGTGAAGGACTGTGGATATTTCTCAACAGCGGAGCATTTACCTAACATGCAGGAGGTCCCAGGTAAAATCTACAATACTGAAAGAAAGGCTCAAATGGGAAGAGTGCAAATCTGTGTATGTATACAACAGACAAGGACGGAAATGGCTCCTTGTGTCACATTGCAACTACAGCACAACTGTATAAGTCCCCAAATCTCAGAGGCTTCCCTTCTGAATTCTTTCCTTTCTTTATGTCACAGAGGTAAAAAGCCAGTGAGGGTGAGGTTGGTTCATTTCCTCTAGAAAGAGGTAATTATTCCACTGAGGATTTTTCAGCAACTATTATTTACTAAGGATCCATAGGGTACCAGGTGGCAGGCATGACCTGGGATCAAAGAATAAAAGCACTCTCTAGTGTCTTGAGTTTGCTTCTGGTGTGGATGTTTCCAGCCTTGTCAAGTTGTCTTCCCCATCACTAAGCCAAGTGTTCTTCCACACAGCTCCAGAGAAGGCATGCCAGTCTTCAAATCTCCTGGTTTCTTCCTGAGAGAATAACCAGAGGCCTTTTCCATTTGGCGAAGAGATGTCTCTCAACATAAGCATAGATTTGACTGACTCATGATTTAGGCTGGACTGCTTGCTCAATGTGTAGTCTCCCCAAAATGTGTAAGCTGAGAACCAACAGCCTAATGTGATGGTGTTTTGTGGTATAGCTTTGGGAGGTAATTCTGCCGTTCAAGAAGAACCTTCATGAATGGGGCTAATGTCTTTTTAGAAAAGACTGCAGAGAATGTAAACTAGTGCAACCACTATGGAAATCAGTGTGGAGGTTTCTCAAAAACCTGAAAGTGTAAGTACCATATGACCCAGGTACACCCTCCTGGGTGGACACCCAGAAGATGCCACATCTTACCACAGAGATACTGTACATCAGTATTTGTGAATGAATTATTCACAAACAAGGAAATGGTACCAACCTATATATCTATCAACTAATGATTGAATATGAAAACACAGTACATATATACAATGGAATTCTATTCAGCTGTAAGGAAAAGTGAAATTGTAGGAAAATGGATGGATCTGGGAAGTATAATATAGAGGTCACTCAGAAAGAAAAAATATTTTATACTGTTTCTAAAATCCCAACTTTTGATTGTGTGTGTGTATGTATGCACACTATACACTATGAAACTAGAGAGGGACCGATAAGAGCAAATACAGGGGTTGAGGAAGGAAGGACAAACTACAGGACACATGATATTTGAAAGCAGAAGGGGGTGTCCTGGAGGAGGGAGGGAGAGGACACAAAAGGGGACAGGTGGGTTAGGAGAAAAGGAGGGGAAGAAAATCAGCAGAAGGAATCTTTGTTTAAAATACCATAAGAAAACCTAATACTTTGTATGCTAGTTTAAAAGACAAAAAAAAACTAAAGTGAAATATACATAAAAATGTTTTAAATTATGCACTCAAAAAAATGATACCAGAGAACTTATTTGCTTCTTTCCCCTCTATGTAGTATCAGAAGATGGCATCATTAAACAGTAAGGGCCTCACCAGTCACCACATCTTCTGGTACCTTGGTCTGGTATGTTCTAGGCTCTAGAACTACAAGAAATATAAAGTCACTCAGTTTAGGGGCTTGGCTATAGCAACCAGAGCAGACGAACAGTCACTCTGGAAGAGAAAAGGCTGAAGTCAGACTTCACACACATTTTTGAACCAATTTAATTTTCACAGTACAACAGGGACATTAAAAAGAGCCAATGAACGGTTTACTTGACTTTAGAAAAGATATGAAAATGTAAAGAGTCTGTGGACCGTGCACTGTTTTATGTGGTGACTTGAGTTTGGCTGAGTCCCTAGCTCACTCTCTTGTTTAAGTGTCAGTTCTGAGAAAAATCAGGGCGGTAAGATGGGATTAGAACCCCTGGCCTAAATCTAGCATGTCCAGTTTTTACTAGGTACTTGAATTTACCTTTATTCTTAAAGAAAAGAAAATATAAAGACTGAAGCCTTAAAATGAGTTTGAATCCAAGTGCACATTTGCAAGAAAATGGTGCTTTTACAGTCTCTCCATGACTTGTTAAGTGACTAGAGCTGAATGTAGATCATCAGTTCACCAACAGACCACCAGCCAGTAGGCCAACATGTGAAGAAACTTCCCATGAGACATTGCACCCTGCTGTGTCATCTCACGCTAAATATATCTTCATTTCCTTTCTGATTACTTTTCCTTTTCAAATGAAGTATTTTTTATTTTTCAGAATTAATGAAATCATAATTTCAAATGGCAGAATTAAACAAAAGTTTTTTAATCTTTAAAAATCCCATTTTTTAGTTCAATAAAAAAGAAAAACAGAAAAGATCCAAAAGAAAAAAAGTCCCAAATTTTCCTTTCTTCTTCCTTTCACTTAAAAAAATTGAAACCTTCTGAGTCTACACTCCTGGAATTTTAGTGTTACAAGGTCACTCCTGTTAAGCACGATAAGTATTCTATAGATAATCTGTGCTGTCTTCTGGGGGAGATTGAAATAAACTCCCAGACACTGGGAAGCTATAGAAAGGATTCTTTCTTCCCATTTCTGGAGGCTGAATATCTAAAAGCAGAGCCAAAGCAGAACCAGGCCTGCTCGCCTAACTTCTGCTGGTGGCCAGCAGCCCTTGGATTGTAGCTTCATGACTATAGACTACAGCCATCATCTAGTCATCTTTGCTCTGCATGCCACTGTATTGGCATGACATTTTCTCTTTGTGTGAGTCTCATCATGGTGTTTCCCATGAACATCTGAGTTCTGTGAATCCTGCTTTCCTCACAGTGACATCAATTGTATTGTACTGAAGACCCACCCCACTGTGTGGTGATCTATTTTTGGTGTGGGGATAGTACAAATTTGCATGTGTGTGTTCATGGGTGTGTACACATGTGTGAGCAAGCACACATATGTGTGAAGGTCAGGGGTCAACTACCACAGGTGCTCTCCAGTTTGGAATTTTTTAATTTTGTTTTACTTTTATTGCTTTTATTTTGAGACTTTAATACATACGTATGATGTATTAGGATTTTATCTAGCCCGCATTCCAACTCTCCTTAGGTCCTTCCAGCACATCACCCTCCCAATGTCTTGTCCTCTCTGTTTTAATGTATACACCACTGCATCTGATTAGTACTACTTGAATGTACATGGCTAGAGGGTCATCCCCTGGAGCATGGGCAACCTACTAGAGGCCACACCCACAAAGAAAAATGAATATCTCTCCCCCAGCAGCTGTCAACTGCCAGTTGCTCCTCGGATAGGGAAGGAGTCTCATGAGCCCCTCCCCAGTCCATGCTTGATCTTGTGTAGAGCTTATAGGTGGGCATCCACAGTTCATGAGTTCAATAGTCATATCTTGTCCTGAGATAGTATTACCTATATAGACAGGATCTCTGAGTATTACCTGGAGCTCACTGATTCAGCTAGCCTGTTTAGCCTTGAACCCCAGAGGTGGAGTTGTTGGGAGGCTAAAGCTCCCACATGTCTTTTAGGGGACTCATTTTAACCCACAAGTCACCCAAAGCCAAAAAGTAGAAGGTGATAGGAGAGAGGAATGATAAGACTTTTGATTTTAACAAATTCACTGGATCCCTGGAAGCCTGACATAATATATGGCTGAAATAACTATCTGCCTAAGCTGTAATTTGTAGCCAGAAGAAGCAGTTGGTAACCCTGCATAGTTCAGGCATAGTTTTCTCATTTGCATAATCAAAACAAGCAAGCTAAAGAACTTTATCCATAATCAATTGGATCTACTTTGGTACTTGCAAATTTCAAACTAGTTGTCTTAGTTACTTTTTCTGTTGCTATGATTAAAAACCCTGACAGAAGCAACTTAAGAGAGAAAAGGTTTCTTTTGGTTCACACATAAGTCCATCATGCTAGGGAAGACAAAGCAACAAGAACTTTAAGTAACTGGTCACATCACACCCACAGCCAGGAAACTGAGAGAAGGGAGTGGATTCTTACCAGTCCTCAGCAGGCTCCATCTGTTTTATACAGTACAAGTCCTCCTGCTCAGAGAATAGCCACCCAAAGCCAAGATCGCTCAAGATAATCGCCTATCCTCCAGGGACAGGCCCAGAGGCTTGCATCTCAGGAGATTCTAGATTCTGTCATCTAGCCATCACAGGAGTATTTCATATCACCTGCAGGTGCTATCAACACAAACAATACCCAAAAAGGGGCATTAAGGGTTCAAAAATGCAGGAAGTTTAATCAGTGGATGAGAATCAACATCATTCCCTTAGATTATACAGGACTAGCATGCAACACCCTGTTCCCATCTTAAACCTGTGTATTGACTTAATTAGAAAGATGTTTACTTGTTTGCTCTTCTGCTAACACTACAGCTAATTACTTCCTGGTACCACTTGTTCTTCACAGTGTGATATAAGTTTCTCATCTATGATTCATCCATTCAAGACTATTTATATGCTTCATGCTGTTTAATCAGTGTCATTCTGGTCATGGTAGACAGAACAAGATTTTTTAAAAGGAATCTAAGCTCTTACCTTATTTTAGTGAGGAAGATAATAAGCGAGATGCAATACAGTTGAATTCTGTAGCTCTGAGGTTCACAGGATTCAAGCATTCCCTTTTCTGAGTCTGAAAACTTGAGGTCGTCCACTAACCACAAGGTCTTACACACCCGGCTCCGGGAGTCTTCTCTGTGCTGACTTCTCTCCCCTCTATCGGTGTGCTTTATTGCTTTATTGACACACTGGGACACAATAAGCACGCCCCTGCTTAATGGTCATTGTACCTGCTGTTCTTGGGCCCACACACTCCTCCTGTAGACAATCACGTCAGTGCTTCACTCCATTCAACCTTTTGCCCAAGCGTCCACTCTTCAGGGAGACTCTGCCCAGTCACTTTCTATAAGGTAAGGTCTCCATTATTTCAGAGCTACCTAATTTTTTTCTGATTTAAAAATGTGTATCATTGGGCTAGTGTTCGGCTCAGTGATTGAGGGTACTTGCCACCAATCATGATGACCTGAATTCAAACCCCAGAAAATCACACGATAGAAGGAAAGAACTGACTCTCCTAAGCTGTTTTCTTACGTCTACATGTACACCATCGGTCATACATGTGCTCTATCTTTTTGCACATGCACACAGAAAGAATAAATAAATGTTAAAAATTTCATTAGTTGACATTACATTATTATTTGTCAGAACTCCAAGGAGCAATTCCGATTCAAGGATGTGCTCCTCCTCTACAAAGGATGCCTGGATCCACAGATGCACAAGTAAGCCCTTTGTAAAATAGTGCAGTGTTTGCCTATAACCTACAAAATCCTCCCATGCATTCTCAATCAGTTTTACATTTCTTATAATACATTTACACTGCAAAAACTGTAGATGTTATCCTGTATTGTTTAGGGAATAGCAACAATTAAAAATGTTTTTAATGTGTTCAGTACAGACACAATTTGTTTTTCAAGTATTTTCCATGCAGTCTTGGTTGAATCCCTGACTGAATCACTGAGCCTGTATAGTGTAAGTGCACCCATGTCATGCAGTGCCTGCAGAGTTGGAAGTGGGCATCAGATCCCATGAGACTAGAGTTAGGGATGGTTGTTAGCTGCCATGTGGGTGCTGGCATTTGAACCTGGGTCTTCTGCAAGAGCAGCTAGTGCTCTTTAGTTCTGATCCATCTCTCCAGCCCCAGAAAATGCAGTTCTTATAATGAAGAGGAAAGCCAGGAAAAGATAATTAATGTAAGAACAAGGCGTTTATTAGGGGTGGTGTGAGGCGTGACAGAAGGGAATGAAAGGGGACTTCCAGTTTCCGTGTGTGAAATGAATCTCACATTAGCTTTACACACTGATATGTAATAATCTCTGCTATATGCAGAAAGAGAGAGAGAGAGAGAGAGAGAGAGAGAGAGAGAGAGAGAGAGAGGAGGAGGTCAGTAGCTGTCTCAAATGCCAAGACTGTCCATAAGCAGAGTTTGCCTGAATTGTGATGGTAAGAAGGAGTCTGAGGCTGTATCCATGTACAACATGAATACTCTCCTGTGCTAGATATGATGTGGGAATGGAAGTGGCCACTTCATGTACAATGTAACTGTCAGGTCTGCTTAGTAGAAGCAATGTGAGCCAAGTCCCTCTCCTTGAGAACTTCATGAAGGGATCTCTTGTTTTCTTGAAGGTAATGGTTATACTTCACTCTGAGTCCCCTGTGGAAAGGAAAAGCCATGATTAAACTGAAATTCATGGAAAGCAGGTATTTTTCTTCCTTCTTTTCTCCCTGGAATTTGAAGAGAGCATCTCCTCATGGTTTGGCTTTTTGTGTGTTGGGAAGGGAGTGCTTGTAGGGAAGAAATGCAAGTGTGTTTGCTGGTGCAAATGTGTATATGTGTGCATGTACCCATGGAGGCCACAGAACAGTTTTCGCTGTCATTCCTCAGGTACCCTCCACCTTTTGTTTGAGACAGTTTCTCACTGATCTGGAACTCACCACGGCAAAGCTGGTTGACCAACGAGCCCAGACTCTGCCTCTCCATTTCTGAGATGTCGAGTGTGTGCCACTACGTCTAGCTTTGGACTGGGTCCAGGAGATCTACCTCAGATTTTCAGGCTTGCAAGCCAAGTGATTTCCTGACTGAGCCATCTTCCCAACCCTGAGTTATTTCATTCTCCATTATACTAATGGGACATGAGAAAACAGACAGCTCATCCCTTTGAGGCGCTCATCTTTCCATACACATGCCACAGTTCAAACCTTGGTGACATATCTTTGAGTTGGCAGTACATTAGCAAGTAATCTAGAGTAAGCAGTTGGGTCTGCCCAAATGGAGAGTGACATCACCCTGTGATCACCACTCTGTGCCCTTCTACAGATTGACCTGTGTGTCCAGTGTCCCTAGCTGGGGATCAGCCCTTTCTGTAGCATCCGTGGTTACGATAGACATCTGGTCGTCTCATCCTTCAGGAAAATCTTTGTTCCCATGGGGATTTAGCCAGAGAGGTTTCAGAAGCAAAGCTGAGAATCTCGTTGGAAAAGAAGTTTTAAAATGAAGTCAAATGCTTCTTCCAGAGTTAAAACACAGGGATTCATGGATATGCCTCCCCCAAAGTCATGTGACCCTGCTTCCAATGTGTTCCCAGGCCAGAGCCACAGTACTCACATCCCTGCTTATCTTCTCTTTGATTTTATTATGAGAACTCTTTTAATCCTCCCAAAATGGGAATTTGAAGGATTATCTTTAATATTCTGTCAAAGCTTCTGCTGCATGTTAATTATCAGTTTAACTAACTCACAGCAATTTTTGCAGTTATTACCTGAAAATAAAATATTTTACATTTTTTTATTTTTTAATCTCCAGTAAAATAACAAGTTATTTTATTATTCAAATAGGACTCACTTCCTGCTGTTTTCAATACGAATTTTAATAAATATGTAAATTCTAAAATTAATTTACAGCATGCATTCAGAGGCATGACTTGAGATGACAACAAGTTGATGGATTGTAAAACTATCCCTCCTTAAAATCATCTGTCACTCGAATAGAACGTGGCCACCTCTTATAGTCCTACAGCTTTCTCTTCATCTTATCTTCTTTCATGGACTCACTTAAAATTGATTGTAAAATAGTTTATTTCCTGGCCTATAACTTATTCACAGATTAATTAGATTTTTAGCTAATATCACAACATGGTAGAACACAGAGACCATTTATGTTTTGTAGTTATTGAGGCTAGTAGAAGAGAAATCTTGATGGCAGACCTCAAGTGACAGACACCACAGTACTTCTCACCAGTCAAACTCTGTTCATGTAAAGTAGGACATCATTTTCCCTGTTTCTAGTGGAGGGACTTGGCGTATGTATGTATGTGTTTATTTGTATATGTGTATATTTGTGAGAATGCGTATTTGTGTGAATGTGTATGTGTGGCGTGGATGTGTATATATGTTAGGGGGTGTGGATGTCTGCATACGTGTATATTTGTGTATGTGTGTGTGTGCACATGTCCCTGTGTATGTGCATGTGAAGATTAGAGGTTGACATGAGGTGTCTTCCTCTACAGCTGCCCTTATCTTTTGAGACAGGGTCTCTTGCTGAACTTGGAGTTCACTAGTCAAGTCCCCAGGATCTACCTGTCTCCAGCTTTACCAGCCATGGGGTTACAGCTGCTTTCTGTCATACCCAGCCTTTTACACAGGTCCTGGGGATCTGAGTTCAGGTCCTCGTGCTCGCATGACAAGTGCTGTACCCAGAGCCATCTCCTCATGCTCCCTACTTTGTGTCTTCTTTGTCTTCCAACAAGATATCCTTATTGACCCTGACCAACAGACAACAATGCACTCAGATATTCCTGTGGGAAATAACTCAGTTTTCCCTTGCTAGAAGTGAATTTTTATAACTATTCACTGAAACAATCAGAAATTGGGAAGACAAAAGTACCCATGTCTAGCAGGCTTGGACTCAAGATACCTTTTTTCCCGGTCTGTTCCCAATAAGAAACTGTTTTAGATCAGTTTCATGATTGTAAGTCATCCTTTGTTAGCTGTATTTCAAAAAATGAGTACGCGTGGTGGTGATCCCAAAAGGTGGGACACGTGTGTGTGTTTAAAGATTGATGTGGGTATATGGTGTACGTGTGTGCATGTGCATGAGTATACATATATTACTATGGATGTATGGTGTAGATATACATGTGTATATGTATTCATGTGGGTACTTATGTGGGGGTGCCTATGAATGTGTGTGTGAACATGTGTGTGAATGCATGGGCATGTGTATTTTTGTCTATATGTATTCGTGTACGTGTGTGTACATATTTATGTGGGTATATGTGTATATGATTACATGTGTATGTATTTGTGTAGGTACATGTGTGTTTGAAGATTTGTGTTCATGTGTGTATACATATTCACATGGGTGCACATGTGTGTGCATTTGGAGGCCAGAGATCAAGATCAAGTGTCATGCTTGTGCAGCAAGCACATTACTGGCTAGCTGTCATCAGCCCAAGGGGAGAGGAAGATACGTCAACCAGAACCCAGACACAGTTTTGCTGAGTTCAAAATTCAGCCCATTGCCGTTCCCAGACGGTTAGTTAAATAACATGGCTGATACTTTTCTGCATGCTACTGCCCTTCCCTCACAACGTTGCTGAGCAGACTTAATTTTATCTACAAATCCCCGAATCATTGATATTCTGATTGCTTTTGAGTTTGCTCATATACCCTGTGACCTTTGCCCTCTGATGCTTCTGGGCACTGCCTGGGGAAGACTGTTGTTATTCTCTTTATTCCCCTCCTGCGTTCCGGGGTGAATCCTTCAGATTCCAGTTGCCTTTCTCTTTTAGTATGGGGGGGGATCTTTCATTTTTTATTATTGTATATATATATATATATATATATATATGTGTGTGTGTGTGTGTGTGGCACACGTGCCACTTGATATATCAATATGAGCACCAATGCCTTGGCACACGTGTGAAAGGTCAGAGGGCAACTTTGTAGAGTTGGTTTTCTCCTTCAATTTTTATGTGTCTTCTGGGTCTTGAACTCAAGTCATCAAATTTTTGAAGCAATTGCCCTCTGAACCATCTCACCTGCCCTGAGATCTTGTACTTTCTCCTGAAATTAAGACCTGTATCCTCAGCTGCCCACTGACTAGACAAGACTCAAAGATCAGAGCCATAAAAAGATGGGCAGATTGTCACTGGTCCTGAAAAGCCAGGCCTGTTCTCCCATAAAACCCCAAAACAAACTCACTGAAAACTTATTTTGGTTGCAATTCTCTACCTACTTTTCAAAGCTACACCTTCATAGGGAGAATGAAAAAAAGATTTCAGACCTCTGTTGCCTGGAAAGAGGGAGGGACTAGAGGTAGAAAGAGGGTTCATTATCATCAATCCTAGCTCCTTGACCTAGTAAATCAGAACTATGTTTCTCTAAATAGTGAGAGTTGTCTTTAACTAGAGTGTCCTTTCCTTTAGTCAATTTGCATATGAGTCAAGAGGTTAGAAACTTGCTCTGCCTGGCATCCAAAAGCCATTCATTTCTTACTCATGAGGTGAAGAGCCTTGGTGTCTCTTTCAAGGTCCCTCAAGGCACAGGACCCTATGAGCTCTGTGGAATGGGGCTGCTGGACATGCATGAGCACACAAGTTTCTGTTCATTCAGAGTATCTTTCTGCTTGTCCTCAGATGAACATATCGACTCTTTTGCAAACACTTTCCCTCTCTGAAAAATTTTTTTTTGCCTGAGGCAAGAGAAAGAGACCTTCTCATTATTTATCTTGAGTGTTTCATAGGCCTCCTTTGAGAAGGTCATTGTCTGCTACAAAAAATAATCACGGGATTTCTGGACAAGCTGGCAAGAGGAAAAATGATTCATTATTTCAAGAATTATTTTGCCTTCAGTCCCAGAAATGGATGAAGGCTTCTAACAATATGTGAGAGAACAAGGCTTCACTTATTATATGAAAGGTTACACTTTAAAGGGAAAAGAAGTTCAAACATTACATTTTTAGCTCCGTTGTAATATAACAAGGGTCAAGGCAGTCTGTCTGTTACCCCCATGGGCCTCTGGATAATATTGCACATCCCCCTTTATGGGAAGAAGTCCGCTGCCCTCCTTTCCTCCTCATCTGCCTGGCCTAATGAGACCAGAAGAAGGTTTTCAGGCTTGATTCAAGCAAAAGCCCCTCCTCCTGTCCCTTTGGGGTATGAAACTGGATAGTCCATCTTATAGGCTCAGCTCCCCACAGAGCTGCCCGTCGGGTCACATATAAGCATATATCTTAGTTGATTTTTCTGATGCTGTGATCAAGTACATGGATAAAAGCAACTTAGGGGAGAAAGGGTTCAAGGTACAGACCATCGTGGTGGGGAAGTCAGGCAGCTGGGGCATGAACGAGCTGCTCCCGTCACATCCACAGTCAGAAGAGACCTATGCGTGCATGCTAGTGTGCATTTCCATTTCTCCAGTTCTAAGATCCAGGGCATGGGACACACCCACAGTGGGTGTGTCTTCCCACCCCAAGTGACATTATTAATCCCCCACCAGCATGCCAAGAGACCCATTTATCAGGTAATTCTAGATCCTGTCAGGTTGACAATTAACAGTGACATCATCATTTTGATACTACTTATTTTGTTGATTTTGAGGTTAGGAGTGTGCAATTAACAGCTCTGGTTCCCATTATGAAATAGAACAAAAGTTAGTCTGTGCATGCTAAAGAGATGACTCAGCAGTTAAGAACACCTGCTCCTGCAGAGGCCTGGAGCTAGGTTCCTAACACCCAGGTTTGGCAGCTCACACCCACCCGTAGCTCTATTGCCAGGGACTCCAACACGCTCTTCTGGCTTCTGCAGACACTACACTCACATGCACATACCTCCACACATGTATACATATTAAAAAGAAAAAAGCAACAATATAAAAGTCTGTTGTTCAAGAAACACACCATGTCTGTCACCAAGATGCCTAGGGTGTCTGGTTACATTTACAATAAAGTTGGCTTGGTCTAAGTGCAAGGCAGCTTGCCTGGTAATGGTACAGAATTTTAAAATGAAAATGGGAGAGGCTGGGCAATCAATACGACCTTGACTCCTTACAAGCCAAATAACTTATGGAGATAATGTGAAGAACCCCATGAACTCTTTGGCTTGACAGAAGAGCTTTAAATAATATTTTAAGAAAATCAAACGCAAACATCCCCTGGACCTTCTTTACAGATTAGATCTGAAATGAAAAACCCCGAGTAACACAATTAACTATTGATTTTGTTGATCCACCTTTAATTCTCACAGCAATTGAGTTGTGTTTACACAGTCATGCAGGGCAGACATACTTCACTAGGAGCCAGGCGCCTTTCACTTTCACATTAATTTAAAAATTAAATTGTTCTGTGCATGCGAGACAAAAATAAAGTTTATTTTTTTATTTTTATGGGTGGTTGGTTTACAGATCATAAAGTATCATCAAGAGAGCTAAGAGAGTTCATGGAGCGATTGCTCTGGACAGTGCAACAGTTTGTTTTCTGGGTGAATATGTAGAGGTCTCCCCTCACCCAGCTTCTTCTTTTTCATGGTTTTAGTTGCCCCTATGCAGTGTTTTGAATGTGAAATGTCCCCCAGATGCTCAAGTGTTTAAACACCTGCTCCCTGATTGTTTCCACTGATTGGAAACATTTAAGAGGTGGAGACTTGCTGTACAAACTGGATCACTGAAGGTGATAGTCCTGCCTCTCTTCCTGTCTGTCTTCCACTTCCTGTCTGTTCTCTACTTCCTGACTGCAGATGCAGTATGACCGTCTACATGCCCGTCTACTTCACATTCTACTGCCTTGCCTTTCCCACTATAATGAACTCTATCTATCATAAACTGTATCTATCTTAAATCAGAGTAAACCCTTCCTCTCTTACACCGCTTCCTGTCAGGTCTTTGGTCACAGAAATGAGAATAATACATCACAGTTACTCATAGTCCAAAATTATTAAAGGGAAAATTCCACAAATAAGCAGGTCATAAATTTTTACTTGTACAGGTTTCTGAATAGGAAGATGAAATCCCTTACTGTCTTCCTCTGTTGAGAATATGAACCATCCCTTTGTCCATTGTTTACATACTGTATACACTATCTACTCATTGGTTTTCAAGCCATGCCTTCATTCACTGTACCCATATCATATACACTAATCACTCTTTAGTTACACAGCCATCTCAGTTATCAGATCAACTGTCACATCATCACAGTGCTGAGTTCAGTGAGGGCTTGCTTACTAACCCGTGTCACAATGTCCATGTACCACTTACTCATCACATAGACACCTGTCATCCCACAGAATCTCAAAAAGGTGAGTTCAGAACAATAAGACATTTTAGAGAAACTACATTCACATAAAATGTTCTTATAACTGTCCTGCGACCTTTTTAATTTCTCCTCGTGACTAACTTATACGTTAAATTTTGTCACATGTATGAATAGGGAAAATCATAGCATATGTAGAATTCAGTACTTCCTGTGGCTTTAGGCACCCATCCAGGGGCATGGCACATATCTCCCAGTGATAAGAAGAGACTGCTATACTGAAAATGCAGCTACATGCTACTTGGTGCTAGAATATTTTTACTAAGTTCGATGCAACTTGCTCTCCTGACAGGTTCACTTCTTAAGCTGATACACAGTACTCTTTGTAGGCTTTTCAGTCAGTCTTGCTGCTACCTCTAAGAATGTCACCAGTGTGACATACAGAGAACCACAAAACTATGTTATCATGTTCCCCCTACCAGAAATGGATAGGACTTTGGATTTGAGTCTGACACTGTCCCAATCTAGGAATCACTTCCTGGCTGCAGGAAACATTTAGGGAAAGGGAAGAACCAAAGTGTACACTATCATGAGTCTGCTCTTTTCAGTAACATTTGCCCTCTTGAGGAGCCTATACCGTTGGCTCTTGCTTCTGGATTTCTAGAATGTAATAGCAGCAGATGCCTCAAACCCAAACACTGACAGAGCTACCTGGAGAGACCGGAGAAGGTCCCACATGGCTCAGAGCAGAGCTGCCCAACCCGAGGTCTATGAGATATGAGTTCACATGTCACCACTGCTGACAGGGTGGAAACTGCTTTTGCCAATGAGATATGCATTCATCCAAGAGGTGCCATGGTCCCCAGTGCTATCCTGGAATCTGATAGATCTGCTGTGCTTATGATATGAATGCAGCTGTTAGCACAAAGCAGGCCAAGTCTGAAATCTTCTTACTCTATAAGTCTCTTCATCATGAGAAGACAAGCCTTAAAGAATATTTGCTCAGGGCTGGGGAGATAGCTCAGTAAAGTTCTTGCAAGACCTAAGACTCTGCAAGAACTGCCAGAGTCCACATTAATAAAAAAGGCACTGGGGCTAGAGAGAGGGCTGGGCAGGTAAGAGCAGGTACTGCTTGAAGAGGACTAGAGTTTGGTTCCCAACATCCCTGACAGACAGGTCACAACCACCTGTAAATTCAGATCTGGGGGATTCAAGTGCCCTCTTCTAGCCTCAACGAGAAGCCATACACATGTAGCATACACATATAAACATAAAAATAAACTAAATTAAAAATAAATTGAATATTTGGAAAAATCAGGTCTGAATGTACACCCTTATAATCCCAGCACTAGTGAGGCATAGTTAGAAGGATTTCTAGGGCCCACTGGCCAGCCAACCAAGCTTATATGGCAGCTTCTAAACCAGTGGACACCACTGTCTCAAAAAATGTAAGGTGGAGAGCTATTGAGAAAGACAGTTAATGCTGACCTGAGACACACACATGGATCACATACACAAACATTTGAATGCAAAATATAATAAAGAATGACACTAGAAAATGTGGTTACTATTGACAGCAGTGTAGAATTTGAGAAAAAAAAAGTCCCATTTTAATAAGTTGAACTTAGGAAGTAAGGAAATACTTTGAGAAAGATTAAGAAGGTTGAGTTAACATGTGAACACACTTGCCAGTGTGGTGTTACAGACAAAGCAAGGGCTGCCAAAGAATCCATATCAAGTTGAGGACATAATTCCGTACGTATAGGGAGTAATCAGAGTAAGGAATGAGAATCTCCAACAAAAGTGAGTGGGGATCGTCCCCACTCACATCTTCCCGTAGAGGATGTGCAGTGCCCACAAGGTGCCTACAGCATCTTAAAATTGCTGCATGAGCTGTAAAGCGATTCATAATTTACAACTTAATGTTTCTCTGTGTGTATGTGCATGCTCGTGTGGGTGTATACATGTGTGCATGCACATGTGTGTGGTGGTCAGAGAGGAACATCAGCTCTTCCTCAGTTGCTCTCCACCTTATATTTTGAGATGGGGCTGTTCACTGAACCTGGAGATGGCTGACTGTCTACAATAATTGCTCAGTGAACTCCAGAGCTCTGCTTTGCCCCCCACCCTGCCTCACTGGCAGCACTTAGGGTTACAGTGGGCACCACCGTGGGTGGGATTCAAACTCATGTCCCCATGCTTACACAGCCAGCATAATATTGACCGAGCGATCTCCCTAGCTCCGTGTTTCTGAATCTTTAGAACAACTCTCACAAAGGAGTTTTTCTCCTTAAGAAGATCAATAAATTAGTGTCACTTCTGAGTTACACTGGCTCTCAGGATTCAAGATGTCAAATGACTTCATGCAAATGAAAACCTAACCAGCTCTTAAACTGAAACACGAACTGCATTTGGAGGTGAATAGCTTACATAAGAGTAGAGCAAACATTCTCACATCCACAGAGTTCAGTGTGTTCCTGAATGAACTTTGAGCTGCAGTCTCATTTAATCCCAGAGATATCGTGAAAGGGTTAATGAATTGGAGATCGGGATTATTAAGTATCCCATCCTACTCTGCTGGACAAATTCCAAGTTGTCTAAGTCGATTCTTGAGGGCTGCATGGCCAGGAATAGCTATGAACAAGTACCAACACAAAACTGTGAACTTACTTAAAACATTATGAGATTTATTTACAGTTTTTTTGGTAACTCAGTCAGAGAATTGTTGAGCATGAATTTTCTAGAAGACAGCACTGTGGTTCTATGTCAAAGCCTGGAAATAGACTATGGAGATGGCACAGTCAGGGAAGTGTTTGTCATGCAAGCATGAGTTCAGATCTCTAATACCCATATTTAAAAACAGGCAGGTGCATTGGAAAGTGTCTTTAGTCCCAACACTTAGTAGGTCAAGGCAGGCAGATTGACATCACTGACCAGCCAACCAAGATAACCAGTAAGCTCCAGATTCAGTGGAATCCGGAAAAGAGATTGAGGAAGACACCTAAAGCTGACCTCTGACTTCTACACATACGCACACTTGATGCTTGCATTCTCATCAGCTAATACTAAAATTAACCAACTTGGAAGTTCCTAGCTGAAGGCTTGCTCAGTTCTCATTCCTGAAAATTTTGTTGTTGAAATAACTGCATAGGCAGAAGAAAAAGGAGCCTAACCACACAGAGAAGCAGATTTCGTTTGTATAAGCTACTACACAAGCTGATATCAGTGGGCTGATCGGTACACAGGTACACAAGCTTGCATGCTCATGTGCACATACCCATGCCAACGTATACATCACACACAAAGAAAAGAACAGCAACACATACATTCAATAAAAGCTGGACACATCTGCTTAGATGATATTTTCCCTGGCTTTAGTGCTCACTGGATGCCTCATTAAGAGACACTTAACACTTTTAGGTATAATGTTTTGATCTTTACCACCTTCATAATACTGGAGGTTTTCTTCTGGAAGAAGAAATTCCAGGAGTCCCCCCCCCTCCAAAAAAAAGTGCAACTTTTTTTCACCTGATTTGAGAAAAAATATATTTTGGGGGGTGAGAGTACCAAAAGCCTGCCACTCTGAAATGAAAACATAGCTGTGTAGTGTGTGAAGGTCAGACGCTCCCTTCTCTGGCAAACCTTGTGGGGATTTTACATGGCAAGGACAGGCATCTAAGCCAACATGGTCCACTGCGTTGGGCAGATGTGTGTCTAAATTTAAGATACAAAATGATAGGAGCTCTGTCAGAGACAAAGTATAATCAGTCCTTCAAGTTAAGCAAGTAATGAGTATATGTCTGTATGAATTTATGTGTATACATGTGTGTGCATTTGTATATGGTGATGGCATGTGTGTTATGTGTGCATATATGTATCTATATGTATGTATGCGTCCATGTGCATGTAAGTGTGTTTGTGTGTGTATATGTATATCTGTACATATGTATGTGTATATTTGCATGGGTGCATATCTGCATGTTTGCATGCATATGTATATGTGTGTATTGTGTATCTGGATATATGTGTGTACATGCATGTGCATTTGCATATATGTGTTATATGTGTATGTGAATGTGCTTATTTGCACATATGTGTGCATTTGTGTATGTTCATTCTAGTTTCCTTTACATTGCATGATAAAACATTCTGACCAAAAGTAACATGAGGAAAAAAGGATTTATTTTTCTTTATACTTCCACATCACAGTTCATCATTAAGTCCTGGCCGGAACCTGAAGCAGAATCATGGAAGAGCTCTGCTCATTAGCCTGTGCTAGTGGTTCCTTATATAAACCAGACCCACCTGCATAGTGATGGTGCCACTCACAGTGGGCTGGGCCTTCCCACCTCAATCATCAGTCAAGACAGTTCCTTGAAAACGTGGTCATAGTCCAGTCTGATTGTGGCAATTCTTCATGAAGTTGCCTCTTCCCAGATACCTCTAGGTTGTGTCAAGTTGACAAAAAACACTAACCATGACTTGGGTCTGTATGTGTGGAGATGTACATGTGTGTTTATATAAACTCATTCATAAATGCCTATGAGAATCTTGATGCTTGCATTCTCATCAGCTGATACTAAAATTAACCAACTTGGAAGTTCCTAGCTGAAGGCTTGCTTAGTTCTCATTCCTGAAAATTTTGTTGTTGAAATAACTGCATAGGCAGAAGAAAAAGGAGCCTAACCACACAGAGAAGCAGATTTCATTTGTATAAGCTACTACACAAGCTGATATCAGTGGGCTGATCGGTTTGCCTAATCCCAAGTCACCATAAAATAATGCCCATTTTACATTTGGAGAAATTGACCAATGCTCATGAAATCTACCACAAAAAGTGATCAAACTTTACATATTTTTCATGTGTATTGTGTGGTGTGCATGCATCTTTTCATGTGTGGAGACATGCATTGCATATGTGTATGTATATGTGTGTAGAGACCCATGGCTGATTTTAGACATTTACTCCATCCCTCTTCCATCTTAGTCATTGAAGCAGTACATCTCAATCAAACCCAGAGCACACCTGCCAGTAAAGATAGTGTTGGTAGCCAGCTTCCCCTAGGATTCCTGTCTCTGCCCTTGGAGGCTGGAATGAAAGTTGGGACACTGTGTTAGTTAGTTTTCTATTACTGGGATAAAATACTCTAACCAAAGCCCACTTGAGGAGAGAAGGGTTTATTTCATCTTACACTTCCAGGGCACAGTCTACCTTTGAGGAAAGTCAGGAAGGAACTTAGGGCACGAACATGGATGCAGGAGCTGAAGCAGAATCACAGAATAAATGCTGCTTGCTGTATTTCTCCTCTGGCCAATGTTCAGCCTGCGTTATTACATAACCCAGGACTACCAGGAGTACCATCACCCACAGTGAACAGGGCCTTCCCGTACCACTCAGCAATCAAGAAATGCCTCACAGACATGTTTACAGGACAATTGGGGGAAATTCTCCCATTTGAGGTTCCCCCTTCCCAGGTGTGTCAAGTTGAAAACTGAAGCTGTCCAGCAGAGATGCCCACCCAGCATCCCTGCAGGTTCTGGGGATCCAAGTTCCAGTCCTATTTCCTGGGAAGCAACCACTTTAACCACTAACCCTCTACCTAGTTCCAAACTATGTTTTAAATTGTGTCTGTGTATGTATCTGCTAACAAGAGTAGTGTCTGAGGGTACAACTTTTCTTTCTTTTAATCAATTTCATTACATCTATATTTGCATGTGTGTGTTTATATGCACATTACCATGGAATGTGCATATACCCCTGACACCAAACATGGAAGTCAGGGGACAACTTGCAACAGTCAGTTCTCTCCCTCCACCATATGGGTCCCGGGGACTGACGTCAGTTCATCAGATTTGGTGACAAGTGGTGTTGATCCACCTCAGGCCTGGGATTCAGGTTTTCAAATGGCTATTTCAGATGAGAGCTCCACCATCAGACTTGCAGACATGACAACCATGTCTCCATGTTCACATATTAGTTTAACTCAACTTACCATTGTTTACTTTCCTTCTTCCCAAGTGTCTTTTTCTTCCATAAATTTATTATTTTCTTTTGTTTTACTTTCTCTTCCCATTATGGAAGGCTCCATCTTTGCTCATTTTCCGTTTCTGAGACTGTATTCTGTCTTTTGGCAAAAATGCCTTCTCATTGGTCTTCGTGAACTCATCTTTAAATGGCTCTGTGGCTGCTGTTTACCTCTGAAGTACATACCTTGTCCTTTTAAGGTAGATTATTTTCTAGCAGTCCCAAGCTTCTTACCTCTGCTTTCTTTTTTTCTCAGGAAGCAAATTCATCCCTCACTTCTAGGTTTAGGGGTCCCTGCAAAGGTCAGTGAAAGCCACTGATCACAGTAAAGGACAGCAATAAAGTTAATATAGTCATAAAATCACATCTCAGCTGAAATTCACTCTTTCACCTAATAAAACCAGTTTTCCCAGAAGATACTAAAGAATCCATAAGACTCCAGTCAGGAAACGGTCTCCTGAATCACACCACCTGCCTGGGTTTGAACGAGAGTGGTTCTCTGTTACAACGTATCACATTAATTTTTCAGAAGAGCAAGCAGAGAGTCTGTCCAGTTGAGGTAACAGAAGGAATGTGACACTAGGAGAGAGTAATCATCCAAACTGTAATTTTGACCAGGTTAACAGGGTTAACAACACAACTCTTGAGAAAAGCATGGAGGGGTCTCTAGTGCTCACAAAGGTTATTCTATCTATTTTTATTCTCATTCAGAAAGTAGCTCCAGCAAGAATGCACTATGGGAGGCATTAGAGAAGAGATTAACTAGCGCCTCTGAGCAAAGAGGAATGACTTCAGCTGTATCTTTCCCCTGGAGGTTGGCCTGCCCCCAATAAATGTCATTTAACACGGACTTGAAGTCATGCACACTCTTCTACTAAGAGACCCTGGATTCAAATGCCTTCTCCTCTCCCCCAGCATGAGAAGACAATAAAACTGTACACTGAATCCCCCTTCCAGGTGCCCAAGACCTGCCTGTCAGCAAAGCAAAAGGGGAAGCACATCTTCAGCCTCAACCTTCTTGTGATTTGCTTGTGAAATGTCTCTCATCGGCTCATGGGTTTGAGCACTTGGTCCTCAGCTGTTACTGCTGTTTGGGAAGGTTGTAGAACACTGAGCATGTGAAGCTTTGCTGAAGGAGGTGGATCACTGGGAGCAGGATTTGAGGCTTTATAGCCTGGCCGCACTTCTTGTCTGCTCTTGGCTTTCTGACTGCAGGGGCACTAAGAAGAGACAGTTTTCACTCTTCCATTTATGCCTTCCCCTCCACGTGGACCCAATTTCCTCAAATTGTGATGAAAAATAAACCCCTTCTGCCTTAAGTTGCTTGGTTAGGTATTTTATCACAGTAATAAGAAAAGAAACAAATACAAATACAAATCCATGGGTGAGATGGAACTTTGTTCAACTCATTTGCTTCCAAATAGAAGCGCTTTTCTTTCTATATCTGTTGAGTTACCTCCTTCCCATTTTACCCCTAGAGAAGCTTCCCTGCCCAAGCCAATTCGCTGTAACCCCCAAATTCTCTTCATCTTCTTGGCTCTAACAGGTTTATGTGTATTTCATTAATAGCTGTATTGAAGAGCCAGGCAAGGGGGCACATGTCTATCATCCCAGCACTCGAGAGGTTTAGGCAGAAGGATTGCAAGTTTGAAGTGAACCTAGATTACACAGTAAATTCAAAGCCAATCTGGGCCACATAGTGAGTTTAGGCCACAGCCTGAATGGTGGAGAGGCGACACGATGACTTATCTTCCCAAGTTTTGGTGTGTGTGTTCTCCAAGTAAAGAGAGTTGCCTCTGATGGCACTCCCAATCCAGTGTGTCCTGGCCCTCCTATACTTCTCATTAAAAGAAGGAAGAGCTTATTCTTCATTACATATGTGCACTGTATGTGCAGGTGTGCCTGCATGTGGAGGCCAGAGGTCAACCTCAAGTATGTTACTCATTTGCTCTCCATCTTGTTTTCAGAGACAGGACCTCTCACTGAGCCTAGGGGTCACTGACTGGGCTAGGCTGACTGACCAGTGAGCCCCAGGGCTCCTCTTCTCTGTGCCTCCCCAACACTAGGATTACAAGTATCCACCACCATCCCTGGCTTTTTTCAGTGGATTATGGAAATGGAACTCAGGTCTTCATGCTTGCGTTTTAAGCACTTTACCAACTGACTACAACCCTGCGTATTTCTTGCTACCAGTGAGAAGAAACTCACTTATTTGCAGATGGGAACCTCATTATGAACTGAAGCTTTCTCAGTAATAAAACTGATACTTAGTCCTGTTACTTACTGGCCCTTCTTTTTCAATTCCCTAAAACTCAGAGGGGAAGGAAGGACTTAGGACTGTTTATTGAGCCATCTCAAATTTTAGTCATAGATCTACAGAGGACATCCAATTAAGAATATTACAGAGCTTTTTGTAAGTAGAAATATTTGAAAAAGCTTTACTATAAGGAAATAAAGTGTCAGATGGATCATACAGCTAATTATCACAGGGCCAGCAACAGTGAACTAGTTTCCTAATGGCTGGTATAATGTGTACTGATTAAGGTCTCATGTTGTGTTGGCTTGCTTCTACTCAGTCCTGACTCTCTAGCATAGTAACCACACATAGGTGGACTAGTGCTTAGACCTTTCTCTATTTTCCTGTTTGCATAGAAGGGTTGATAATGGCACTCTTATGGCATTGCTTTAAGAATGAAATGAGATAATTCATGCCATAGAGTCATACAGTACCTGACACATAGTAAAAATATTTTGTAAATATAGCTTTGCCTGCCATGTGTTTTCTTGAGATGACTAGCAGTGAATCTCTATAACAATAGAGAACTAAGAAACACAGAATGTTAATTAAGACTGTTTTTGCACTCATTTGAACTATAAGCTTTGGATTCTAAGTTAGCACTCAGCTAAGGGAGGCAGCTGGATTTGAATTCCTTAAGCAGTGAACATCTTCCTGATATCTTACAGTAGGCATGAAAAACAATATTTTCAAGACATAATCTACAATGCAAACTTATTTGAAATAATGAAATAGTTGCCTTTATCATAGAATGGTAATTTGTTACACTATTTCATAAATTTACTATTCATTTTTCCCAATGGTGGGCAAGAGTTTCTAGCTATAATCATATGACATGTGTCTTAAGAGAGGCTGACACCAGGACAGATGAAAGATAGATGGATATGAACAGACATAGATAGATAGGGACAGGTAGATGGAGATAGACATAAATATATAGATATCTATAGAGAGATATACATAATTATAGATAGATACAGGTTGATTGATGATTGATAGATAGGATATGCATATAGAAATATTTATTGAATGCTATATCACTAAGCTATATGTCCCTTTTTGTTGGTTTTTCAGTCTCCCTTCATGTCTTACAGTAAGAGCTTATATCTCCTAATTAATCTTTCCTAATATTTTGGATATTGTCCTAGGCAAAGACTCTCTTGAGTATCACTGTCTGTAAAAACATATGCCATGCATTTATGTGTTTAAAAGCCAAGAAACTGAGACTGGAGTGGTTCACTGGCTGCCCTTACAGAGGACCCAGGTTCAGTTCCCAGCACCTACATGGTGGCTAACAACCATCTGTAACTCCAGTGTACCTCCATGATGGCTAACAACTGTCTATAACTCCAGTTCCAGGGAATCCAACATAGAATCACAGATCCCGCAGATCTCAGGTGGGGTACGGCCGGCTCCAGCCTCCCTTGCCTTCCATGTTGATGTAAGGGCTCAGTGAGATCATAGTGGGGAAGCTGTGGGGAAATAAGAGCTATTCTTATCCTGCCTGCTGCGGTGACACTTCCCGGAGTCAGGCAGTGTTACTGAGAATGTCTCGGGGGTGGGCACATCTCTGTGTTTCTGACTTTGTTTTCTGACTATCCATTACAAAATCCAGGAAGTCTCATGGGAGATAGATTCTCGTGGCATCTACTGATCTGAAGTGTACTGCAGAATTGTGTATGGAGACAGCAGCTGCATCCTAGATGGCATCTTATTAGATACCCTTGCTCCCTCTTCCTTATTGAGTATCTTCCATCTACTCTTCAAAATCTGACCAAGAGTACATTCTCCTATGAAGCATCCTCTCTGAATCAAAATTATAAAATTATTTACACAGTGCCAGTCGTACATTAAATTGGTTTGATTGACTGGTTGTCTGTTTGACAACAAGGCATTGAGTTAGTTACAGTGTGATTCTCAAGAGATTTTTGGAGCATATGTTACTGTTCTTGCTTTGATTATCACCAAGATTTCTATAGTTACACTAAAAAGAGAAAAATACTCTAAGGATGTGCAAATATATTCATTTCAAACCTGAAAACATGCCCTTATCTTTCCTGTGTAACTCTACTTTTTCTTCCCTAGTGCATCTGAAAACTCTAGTAAAAGTCATTCGATCAACTGTTGCCACCTATAGGAGACAAATGTAGTAAACTAATTTTATTATAATTCTGAAGTTATTCTGATTTGTTTTATGGAACTGACACGATTCTTGTTGAACACTGATCTTTATTGGCTCTACCATTGTTCTTCTGTAATTCTTATGTTAGTTATTTTATTTTTAATTATGTATAAGAACAGGTGAGTGAAGTGCTTTCAGAGACCAGAAGAGGGCATCAGATTCCCTGGAGCTGGAGTTATAGGTAGCTGTGAGCCACTTGATGTGGTACTGGGAACTAAACTCTGGTCTTCTGCAAAAACAGCAAGTGCTCTTATCAGCTGAGCCATTTCTCTAGCCCTGAAATTCTTATTTTAGATGTTACTGTTAAAGATATAAGCAACTGATATTTGTTAAGTGCTTTTTCAAGGTGACGGTTAAGAGTTTAGACCCTGTAAGCTCACTGCCAAAGTCCACCGGCATGGCTTTGGGACCCTACGTGAGTTACTGAACTTCCTCAGGCCTCTGGCATATAAACAAAGATACTAATGACTGCTTCTTCATAAAAGCAACTAGAGAATGTAGTGGCTCATTCTTGCAATTCCAGCACTCTGGCAGCTGAATGAGAAGGATTATAGCAAGTTTGGGGTTTGCATGGGCTATATAATGAGCTCTAGGTCAGACTAGGCTTCAATGTGAGACACTGTCTCAGTCAATCAATCAATAAACAAAGAGGCCAGGGAGACTGCTCAGCAGGTAAAGAACTTGCTGTGTAAGGAAGAGAGCCTGACTCTTTAGAACCCATATAATAGTCAGGTTCAGAAGAGCCTGTTATCTGTTATCTCAGCACTCCTGTGGCAAAGTGGGAGACAGAGTCAGGAGAATCCCCAGAAAAGTGTAGGTCCAGCTCCCCTCATATATGCAGAGGCAAACAACAAAGAGCTCTATCCAAACATGGAATGCAAAGGCTGATAGCTGAGATTGTCCTCTAACTCCCATGGGCCTGCTATAGCATGTACACACGTATACATGCACAAACACATACATACATCACACACACACACACACACACACACACACACATATATATATATATATATATATATATATATATCATACACACATACATTACACAAATAAAGATTAAAAATAAATAAGTTTATAAAAGACAGAAATGGAGATTTGAACTCAGGTTCTCCTGATTATGTGGCTGTCAGTTTACTGACTAAGCTATCCTCAACCTTTGATGCTATGATTTATTGAGAAACTTTATCTTAATGCTTTTATTAGAATGTATTAATTGCATGTAATATGCCAGTGATATGTAATTTATAGATTACAGATAATGATTTTCATTATGACATTGATTATATTAGCCCCTGTTACCCTCTCTTGTCCTCTCCCGCTCCCATTAACCCCCCTTACTCTTCCCATCCTTTCCACTTTCACATACATGTATGTGTGTATGTGTATGTGTGTGTGTGTGTGAGAGAGAGAGAGAGAGAGAGACTTAATGAGTTTCATTGGAGTTGTTTGCAGGAGCATGAGTGAACATTTCCTTACAGGAGAGACCTACTAGTGACTACTTTGCTGAAAAAAATGTCTAGTCAACCACTCCTACATGACCTGTAAGGTGCTTCGTTTCAAGAATTTTCTTTGATGCTGAAATAAGGGTCTATCCTGTCACCATTTCCACCTGAAGAAGGGTTCATGTGGTGCTCATAAGCCCAGAAAGGGTCTATCTGAAACTGTGGCTCAGGTTGTATGTCCCCAGGGCCTCTAAATCCTCTCCATGTGTCCTTAGCACCAAAACCTTCCATCTGCCTTGTAGTAGCTTTCTTGTTAAGTGTCTGTTGAACTAATCTGAGACCCACATAGACCAGATACAGATAAGAGAAATGTTTTTGGTTCTTGAAAGGAAAAGGAATAATGTAGCTTGGTAAGGAGAAATTGGACTAAAGGCTCTTTATTTACCTAAATGTAAATATATACTCGTATTCTGGTAAATAGGGATAAACATCTACTTTCTTGAAGACATTTCCTATTATCCATCCATTTTAAATATTCTGCTGTGTAATTTTTTGAGGAAATTGAGGACTTAAAACTTGCCCCAGCACAAAAATAGAGCTCTTGCCTGAAGTTCTTCCTAATTATGGAATCGTTTTCCTATCCTTAGCTAGGAGGAGCCTGCAAGAGCAGCCAATGTTCTTAACTGCTGAACCATTTTCTCCAACCACATGTTTTGTTTTGTTTTGTTTTGTTTTTTGTTTTGTTTTGGAACATGGCTTATGGGGATCAAACTCAGCTCCTTATGCTTGCCAGTGAGTAAGACATCAACAGCCATTTCCCCATCCCTGAATACTTTGATTTGACCATCACACATTCTATATATGTATGGAAACTGCATCATGCCACATATACATAGAATTATTATGTCAGTTAGAATGAAATACAACCCTAAAAAGTAACACATGGGCCAAAAAGCTAGAGTAAAATGAAATGTTTAATTTGCAGGTTTATGGAAAGGCTGATAGAGAAAATCTGTAAAGGAACTGAGGTTGAAAATTAGTTCTATGAACAGTATTTCTGCACATTAATAGAATAATAAAATAATTCCTACTTCATGGTCGATTTTCAAATATTCCTATGAAATCACACCATTTCGGAGGTTGCCTGCACTAGCTCCTAGGACACCAAAGCCATCTGCCTCTAGCTCTCTTTTCTCTTTCTGTTGAATATTTTGCATATGAGAATTCATAGACATTTTTCCCCTATGTTTGATGGAGTTCTTGCCTCAAAGAGCAAAGTCAGCTGGAAGATGCCTTAGAGGCCTAACCACCTCCATTCTTCTCCTTCCTCCGGAGTCCATGCCTCCCTCTGTCCTTGTCCCTGACTGAACAGCCACTTGAGCAACTGAACCCACTCATATTTACAGTCTACCTGCATTGATTGCCTAGCTTAACTACAGTATTTTATGAATTCCTACAAATTCCACAAATACATGGAAATAAATTGGTATGTTTAGAACCTTCAGGAAGGGAAGGATTACTAAACTACTGACCTGTTACTATGATTTTTATGCCTATAGGCCTTCTTGAAATCCACAACCAATGACCTGCAGATTATCTCCAGACATTTTGGGTCCCAAAAAGGGACAAAAAATTCAAACACAGCAATACCCTTAACAAGCTTAATATGTACTTAAATTTTATGGCAATTGAAGGAATTTTGTATCTTTCAGGGAGGGGAGCAAATGACTGTAACTTCTGGCTGAAATTCAGTCACTACCATATTTAGAAAAGTACAACAAATACTTAGAAAGAAAGAAGAAAGCAAAGGACTTTGAATCTTTGATGAAGAAAAAGAAGGCACTTTACCTGAGCAAATTTCAAATGGATCCATTTAAAATGAATTAAGTAGCACTTAACTGGTTTGCAAATTGGGATCTATTTATCTCAGTAAAATGATTAAAGTCTTGATTTATCCCCAAAATTAGCTTTATTATTACATTTAATTATTGTAGAAGACTGTTAAAGGCTTGTAGGTTCACACTATCCCTTAAACTGTACTTTATTCAGACAATAATTGAATATCAGAGAGGATAAATTGATTTTTCCAAAGAATTATGTTTCTAATATTTTTCTCTTTTTCATTGCAGGAATTGAAACAAGTTGAAGAAACAAAAGAAGATCCTGAGACTAGATTATCTAAAATTTCCCTGGAGTCATTCAATAAATTTAACAGCAATGCTGTGATTTTATTAGAAAAAGAGAACTCTCAGAGCAGGGTTGAAGGACAAAAGGAAGAGAGAGAAAGAAATGAAGCAGTGTCTTTGAGTAGTTCAGATAGGCCTGTGCTCGACAATTTGGAATCTCTGAGTGATTCTTTGTATGATAGCTTCTCTTCTTGTGTAAGTCAAACTTCAAATGATGTATAAAGGGTATTCACCCTTCCCTTAGTGAGACCTGGGAATTGTGCACTTAAGACAATGGGAGAACAGGAGCAGGAGTTGAGGATGTAGGATCAACTCCAACTGGTTAACAGCAAGCAGCCCACCAGAGTTTATTCTCTGGCAGGGTAATAAACATCAACCCTGTTACTGTGTTTCAAGAGGATTAAAAGTAAAAAAAGGAAAAATGAGTAAAAATACAGAATTCTCAATTTTTGCACTTTTTAAAATATTTGTACAGAAGCTGTAAATTTTTTTTTGAAAAGAAATTATATTTGTAGGGAGAAAAAGATAGCAATAAAAAGAACCAATGCCATGCTCTTGAAATCATGTACGAAGTCTTAGACGTTGATAATATATTTTTTCAAAACTCCAGCTAAGGATTTTGTGAAGTTCATTGTCCCAGTGGTCCTCAGATCATATGTGGGTGCACTGTGCAAATCTAAACCCGGGGCCTGAGGAAAAGCCAGAGGGGTCGAGGTAATCTCTGTCTCTCACTATCTCATTTTGGTAGAAATTTTAATGGTCGTACAATTTCCACATCGTTGCCAGGGAGACTCAAGTTGTAGTAATATTCATAATACTGCTTTTACTGGAGAATGGGGTGCAGGCTGGGGTGGAAGAGTGACCGCTGAACACAGAAGCAGCCCAATCCTGTCTCCAGTGACAGGCTTTCCCTCTGAAGCCTTCCGCCCTCTTCTTTATATTTCTCTATAGTTCTGAGTATTTGTTGATTTTTATCTTCCTGCTCTTTTTATTAAAATCTGTTTGCTATGTTCACTTTATAAAAAGAAAATGAATGGTTGGTGCTATGGAAATTTCTTACCTTTTAATATCCCTCTTTTCTATTAAAGACTGTTTATATGTGAGGATAAATTCTATTTTAAAGGTTATGTGTATTTTTTCTAGATGTAAACTATTTATAATTCCTTCTGTACAGGATCTTGCAAACCAGGCAGAGTAGAGCTATTTTTAGGATCTCTACCCTTACTTTAGTACACACACTTGTTCTTTTAAAAGTATTGTATTGCCAGTGTTATTTTATTTGTGCAATTTGTTGTATTTGAATTTTGTTGTTATCTTAAATGCAAATTATGTAAAGCTTCTTTGTCTTTGCAACTTTTAAAAAGTCTTTCTGTTTCATTTCATTTCGGAATAAAAGTTCTATACAATTACACTCCCTGAAAGCTGGAAAGAACGTGTCAAAGAACTTGTGAACCCCCCCACCCCAGGTTATTTCAATCTCGTCTCACACGTGCTCCAAGGATAGATTTTCCCCAAGGGAATAACTAAGCCGGCCTTTTTGCCCCCATGATAGTAATTCAAGCAATTGTTAGATCAGGGACTGCAGACAAGAGAGGATGGTCAAAGCATCCCAGTCTCCCCAAAGAGTTAACCAGCTAGAAATGAAAGGAGGCGGGTGGAAGAGAGAAGGAGCCCGAGGCAGCTAAGGAATGATCTCTGCAGAGGAATTACAACAAAGTCATTTGCGCCCTTCCCAGACCTGCTTTGCCGGCAGGATGGGGAAATAAATGATCATAGCCCAGCCATAGAGCATTTCTCGCGGGAGGCGGACATGGCAGAGGGGCGACGCTTAGCAGGCTATTCCCACCGGGATGGAAGGGGTGGGAACCGGTAAAACGCGGGATTGGGGGCTGGGGCACCAACCAGCTCCTCCGGGTTGCAAGCAGGCTCTTTGCACCGCCTCCTGGAATGCACCGCCAGGAAGGCGAAAATAGCACCGTGGCGCCCCAGGAATATGCAAGGTGGGTCACTTGGAATGGACAAAAAGGGAGCAATGAGGAGGGGGCTACCGGTGACCAAGTCCTGTACATGCATGGTACCTTGCATATGTACTCATTACTGGTGGTTTCGGGGAACGGTGAAATTGACCAGCCTTTTAGAAGGAGAGGATGGAGAGGAACGGTCTTTCCTCCATTCGCTTTCTAGTGGCGCTCAGCGCCTCTCAGTGTCGGTGTCCCTTCCGTGGCTGGTTTTATCCCGGCCTAGGCGACCAAGGGGGTGACAATGCACCCTCCAGCGGTGCGCGCTAGGAGGCGATAAAAGGCGGGCGGCCGAACAGTCCAGCTGGCGCGGGTAGGGTCACCATCCCAATGGAAGGCATCCTGCAGAAGGCCAGAGAGGTTCGGTAATGGGGACTTCTGGGAGGAAGAGCGCAGCTGCATAGGACACCCCAGGGAACCCGCAGCTGTGCAACTTCGTCAGGTGCATGGAAACGCGACCCCGTCCCCGTGCCCAGCCCCATCCCAGTCAGTCACCCCGCATGAAGAGGGAGATAAAAGACTGACTGAGAACTGGTTGTCCCAGGAAGGGAGCAGAGGACCTGGAAGGAAGGGCATCCTTGCACTCGGAAGCCCAGCCCAGCACTCAGATCCCTGATCCTGCTCAGCACAGGTGCCCGAGGCACCTGGGGCGCCCTGGTCACCTCCATCATCCCAGCCTCTGTAAACTGCACTCCTCCAGAAGCCCGCAGACACCACTCTCGCAGAAATCGGAGGAGGCAGACGAAAGGGGCGCGGGAGAGGGTGGGGACAGGAGAAAGACAGTCCGAGTCTTCCCCGCCCTCCACTCCCACCCTAACTCAGCAGCCGTCACGTGGTACCCTGAGTGGGCGGGGTGGCGGGAAGACGAGACTTTGGAGGGGGAGGGAGGGCAGTTCGGGATCGCCTGTAGTTCTTCAAGCCTCAGCAGCCAACTCCTCCGGAGGCGCCGCGCTCCGCCCGGGCGAGCGCAAACCGGAGGAGCGGGGACCCGCGGCTGGGGGAGCCCGAGGCGCGGGCGATGCGGGCGCCGCGGGCGACACCTGCGGCTCCTCTCGGCGGCGGCCGTCGCCTGGGCGGCAGCAGCGCGCACCCCGGCAGCCTAGGCAGCCACGGTCGCCGCCACCGAGAGAGCCTCGGCTGCGGTCGCCTCCGCTCGGGTCGCGATCTCTGATGCTCCTGCCCGCTCCCGGCCCCGCCGACCCGGGAGGATGTGGGTTCTCGGCATCGCCGCAACTTTTTGCGGATTGTTCTGGCTTCCAGGTAAGAAGATGGAGAGGCCGGCGGCGTGGCTAGACACGCACTTGCCATCTCCCGGTGGGTCCTCGCTGCGTTCCCCAGCGAGTCCAGCTCGGGGCCCCGCGCCGCACAGGGACTGACTGCCCAGCGCGAGTTTGGTGGCGGCGACAGAGACCCAGAGGAGCTGGACTGGGACAGTCTCCAAGTCCCGCGCTGCAGGAGGAGAGCAGGAAGCAGCGGATTTGCCGGACTCTAGGCAGCGGCTGCTTGGGGTACACAGTCAGGGCTGCTGGGCTTGGAGTGGGGAGGGTCTTTGAGTCCTTCCGAGAGGGAGAAGAGGCCGACAAAACCCCAGCCCAGCCAAGTTAGCAAGTGTCTCTAGCCACTCCAGGGTGCTGCGAAGCTGACAGGTGAGCGACACCCCTGACCAGTCTGTGGCCGGGCTCCCCTCCTGGGCTGAGTTGACTGCGCGTTCAATCTGTGATCAGAAGGAAGCATAGTGGGAACCCAGCGAACGCTGGTCATTAGGCCCAAATAGAAGCACCCAGAGCCAAGGAGACCAATCAGGTGAATAGAATAAAACTGGATTGAGTCCCTGATCACCGACTCTAAGCCACTCATTAAACAAACAAACAAACGAATCTGGGTCTAAGAAGAAAGGGCTGCAATGTAGCGAGCGGTCCCGGGAACGTACGCGCACACACAAGCAACACACATGTCCCCTCCCTCCCTCCACAACCACCCAGGGCCACTGAGTCGGAGGACTTAAGCACATTGACACTTGGTGGCCGGCGCCTCCTCCGAGGTTGGTTCCCGGGCAGTTGTGTAAGTAGCCTGGGAGCCACAGCCCGCAAATTCTGACTTCCACGATTAAATAAATAAAACCGAAAAGGCGTCTGCGAATGCAATTATGAATGGTGCCAAAATAGTAATTAATTAATTTGTAGCCAATTAGCAATTAAGCAAATCCTTGGGCGCAGACAGAAGCTGACAGTTTGTTTCCGGAGCTCCTTTGGTCTAGGATTTGAACCTTCACCTTTCCTTTGCAACTTCTTGGGTAAAGGCCTGATGAGTGTGTTGGATGAGCTCTTTGTGACCTAAGGTGGAATTAAAAAGGGTCGCAGGCAGGCTTTTCCCAGCGGGACCCTGGGAACCCGCGCTGCCCTCTTCAGGCTTCAGCCACTTCCAGCCTTTGTAGAAACCCAGGAATGTAGGGACCAAAAGCCCATGCTGTCTGGGACTGGACATGGTGATGCTGGCCAGGGTGGGCCCTGTACAGATGGGACCTGAACCACAGTACATCTGAATCCGCTGCTTCTGTCCCACAGGGTTTGCGCTGCAAATTCAATGTTACCAGTGTGAAGAATTCCAATTGAACAATGATTGCTCGTCCCCTGAGTTCATCGTAAATTGCACCGTGAACGTTCAAGATATGTGTCAGAAAGAAGTAATGGAGCAAAGTGCTGGTAAGCCCCTGGCAACTCTTGGCTTTCGGCTCCTCAACCCCGACGAGGAGTAGTGGGGAGCTATTAAATTATAGAAAAAGGGACATACACACACACACACACACACACACACACACACACACACACACTGGTCAGCATAGATTTGTTTTTTATGGTATTGGGAAAATGAAGAGTTTGAAGTTACGTTGACCTCATTAGAGTTAATTACCAGGACTTCTCCTCAAGGGGCTTGGGAGGGGAAATACATTGTAAATCCATAGCTTTCCTCTTTATTTACTCCTCTCACCTTCCTGGGCTAAAAAGCTGATCAGAGGGGTGGAAAATATATGGATAACCAGCCCGGGCTCGGGCGACTAGACAGTATCCTCTGAGGGATGTCAGCCTGAAATATGGAGCTACTTGAAGTTCCCAGAGGTCAGAACTTGAAAAATGTGTTTTGTCAGAACGCCACACCATATTTCTTTGAAGAACACTATAGGATCTTTATTTAATTTTAGAACTAATGCATCAAATTCCAGGCACAAATTGCCAAGATCTTTCACAGGAATCGTGTCCCTGGCCAGCAGCTTAGCTACTCACTGACTGAACACAGAACCTGGGTATTATAGAGCTGAAGAAGGGGCTTAGATGGAACAGATTTCACTCCAGTTAGGAGAGTCTTTTGGAAGGTGTAATCCTACCCTGGAGTTACAATTCAAAGTCCCCTCCCTCAAATGCAACTGAAACTTAGAAAATATATGAAACTGTTGCTTCAATCCCAAGGTCAATTAGAGACTTTGCATTAAAAGGCTATTGAAAAGATGGGAAATACCATCCTGGAATAAGTAACACTGAGTGAGCCTTGTTTCTGTTTAATCCAGTGAGGTGCCTCCAGAACCCAATGAGATGATTAAATTTGGAAATGATTAATTTCCATAACTCCCAGCCAAACCAGTGCAAGGATGCTAGCGTTGAAGGCAGCACCATGGGAAAGCAGTTTCCTCTTGAGTGGGGTCTGAAAGTGTCTTGTTGCTAACTTCTTGGTTATTTAGGGAGCATAGCTGCTAGCTCTTCATAGCATAGCTCATTATTACGCTATCATGGGGTATGTGTGCATGTGTGTATATGTATGTGCATTCATGAGTGTGAGCACATGAGTGTACATAGGAGGACATACACACATTTTGGCCATATGTATATCTGGTATTCATGTATATGTGGATACGTGTTTCCTTGCGTGTAGGCACATGTTTCCGCATATGTGGTGGAGGCCAGAGGTTGGCATCTTATATCCAGTCTATGATATAAGGCAGGGTCTCTCACCTAAACCCAGACTCAGCAGTTTTGCTAGTCTAGCTAGGCAGTTTGCTTCACAGATCCCTTATCTTTGCCTCCCAAGTGCTTGGATTACAGGTAGTCATCTTACCTATCTAGCCAGCATTTACATGCGGGCCAGGGATCTGAACTCCAGACCTCACTTTTGTATGGCAAACCCTTTATCCATTGAGCCATCTCCCCAGCCCTGTTCTGTATGGTTTTACAGGCTTTTCTTCATAGGACACTATTGGTTGTGGGATCACTCCTTTCTACCAAAATCGCTCTTCTGAGCAGTCTGAGATATAACGATTCTCAAAGATAGCATGTCCCAGGAAAAGTAGCAGACATTGTTTTGGCATCTAACATCTTGGCTATTGATAGGAGTAGAGCAACCCAAAAAGTAGTGATGACTCTGCAGCTCTGATGGGATGCGAGCACTTCTGGTGAGCTGCTTTTCTTGTCTGTGTTTCATTTCTGCATTTCACCTGAGGTGAATATTTCTTGCCCTTCAAGTGTCTGCAGCCTTTTTACATGCTGCTGGTTAGAAGCAGACAAAATGGGAAGTACTTGAAAACACTAAGAACTTCTTCAGAATCTTCAATACTTCTGCTTATCTGTGGGTTGTGATTTACAGCCTGGTATATGATTGAGAAAATGATGTGAACTGAGTAACTCAGATCGAAAGGGCTGCTTCTAGAAACATCTCTCTGGTCTATGCATGCGTCCAAGATGACTATCACACACTTCCTTTTCAAAGAGCTGGTTTTCATCTTGCTTCATTTTCTCCTCCAAACCATACTATAAAAAGGCAGAGCACACCATATAACTTCCATTTCACCTAGAGAAAATTTCCAGACACTGAGTCCTCGAGTAAGTCCGTGGTCTCAGGCTGAGTCTTTTCTATTCATAAGTTCAAGTTGCAGCTCATATCCAAACAAGTTGCCTCTGGCCATAGGACACAGGCCACAAGTTGAAAGATGGAGAGAAAAGAAGTACAAAGCAATGTCAGTCTTTGTTTTTCCTTTGGTGAGTGTGTGTATCTGTATGCTGAGAGCATGTGTTGTGTGTAGTGTGTGTGAGGGCATGGGCATGTGGAGACCAGAAGAGGATATCTGGTACCCTACTGGATCACTTTCTGCCTTATTCCCTTGAGACAGGGTTGACCCTGGGGCTAGGCTGGCAGCCAGCAAGTCCCAGAGACCATCCTTCCTCTGCCCATGCAGCCCTGGCTTTATAAGCACACATGGTCATGCCGGACTGTTTTGGGTTTTGCCTTTTTGTTTTTTTTTTTTGCATCAGTGCTGTAAAACTAAAAACTCAGGCCTTCATGCTTCCATAGCAGGTGTTTTTTACCAGCTAAGCCCCAGATTCCCCAGTCACAATCTTGATATGAGAAATTACTGAACCCAAAGAAAAAAAACAGTAACAAAGAATGTCTTAGTTTCTTTTCCTATTGCTGTGACAAAATGCTCAGACAAAAGCCACTTAAGGAAGAAAGGGATTATTTTAACTCACAGTCCCAGGCACAGGCCATCATAGCAGGGAAGGACAGCAGCAGGTGCTTAGGGAGCAGGTCATAAACAATTCATAATCAGGAACCTAGCGCGATGAATGCATGCATGTTAGTGCTCAGCTCGCTTTCTTCACTTTATACAGTCCAGAATCCCGGTCAGGGAATGGTCGTTCCCACAGCAAAGATACGTCTTCCCGTGTCATTTATTATAATCAAAATAATCTCTCACAGACATGCCCAGAGGCCTATCTCCCAGATGATTCTAGATTCTGTCAAATTGGCAGTTAACACTGACCATCACAGAGTGGAACAGTAGGTGATGCTTAAATTCAGTGGAAACTAGACAAATGTACTTTTTTTTTTTTTTTTTTTTTTGCAACAGAGAGCATTGTCTTGGGACTGATGTCTTCAAGGCATTCTTTATTTGTTTTTCACATAATTGTTAGAGACCAGTCAGTTTGATTTTTTTTTTCTAACAAGGATAGAGAGCAACTTTGGTTGCTAAGTGACCACAATACATTATAATTGTGGCAGCATGATCCAACTTTTCATTGTGTGCTCTATATATCTGGCTCTTTTCTTAGCACCGTCCATGTGGTGTTTCATCAAGTGTGGAAGCTCTCTTCATAATGACCGAATCCCTGTGCCCCAACCCATCAGCCTTTAATTCTATTGTTTTGTCAACTTCTCTACTCTGGAGAAAGAAAGTCCTGCTGGTTAAATGATTCCATTAGGAATCAAAGTCAGAACTGATCAACAACATAGAGTGCTGGGGATCTCAGTGCATCAGAGCTAAAATGGCCCACTGCTTCATATTTAAGGGCACACATAGGTGTAGTTATCTTCCTAGAGTTTTGTTGAAACTACCTGACTGCTGCTACCTTTCCTTGAAGCTCATGTCATCTACGTGTGGTATATATAGCTATGGGTCTTTCATAAGCTCTCAGAGTGATTCTGGGATGCTACTGGTTGAGATCTACTGATCTTGACCATTCTGTTGGTGTTAGAAATAAACAAAAGAAGATCTGAAAAATAAAATTTAGATGTCCAGTCCAAGTCCACCAACGTACTATTACTGTGAGGCTCTTGACCAAACATGTTTACTGCCAGCCTTTTCCAGAAGAAAATACATCACCAAGTACAACTGAAAAGATATTAAGGCAAAATTCTAAGGCCTGAGATGAATTTGTTTATGTTTGTTAAGTTCACCTGATGGGCCAAGTGGGCAGACTGCACCAACCAGTAGGGTTTTTAAAGTTTGAGTGCCATGTGGACTGGCATTTTTCATAGATCTAGAAATCCCAGGGCTTTGAATGGACTAAGAAATTTTAATGAACTAAACCAGCCTGACATTAAGTGGTAATGAAAGGTCTTCTCTCCCCTATCAAAAAATACCAGCAATGCAATATGGCCAAGCCTTCAGTTAGTCCTTCTAGCTTAAGTCTGAAAACCCAGCTTTTATAAATTTTGAGGCAGGTAAATTCAATTTTCAATTGGGAAGCACATTTAAAATTAACCTTCACCTATCTCCCAGAGTGGTATTCCTATTAAGATCTGAGATTATTTTCTAGTACTCTTCCTCCCCTTGGTCATTTCTGAAATAATAAAGGAAGAGGCTATGGGGAAGGGACATTTCATTGTCCTTTGTAATTGATGTTTAAATGTTTGCCTTACTAATGACTCCCTCTAGCCAGCTCTGGACTTCATGGCTTAGTGTTCTAACCAGCACCCTTGATGATGACATTTCTTCTGCTTATTTATCATTGCATTCCATAAAAATATTTCAAATATTGATTTTCATTTCAGAAGAGAAGCCTCCCCCCCAACCTTCCAGTATGAATTTTTAAACCAGGGTATAAAGAATACAAATTTGCATTTGTTTGACAGTGCAATCTTGTAATTAGAGTTTTTCCTCTTGACTAGATACGGTGAAAGGAGCATAATTTAATTTTTATAGACTAGCCAATTTCTGCCCTTAGTAAAATATAGCTCTGTCAAGTGAGCAAAATGTTACAGGTTCTCCTAAACCTTATTTAAAAGTTAAATGCAGTATATTGAGAGAAAGTTCATGATCTGAATCAGTAACCTAATCGATCTCCTCACCCATCCTTGCAACATGCATTAATCTATTTGTCTGTTTTGCAATACAAGAGTTACTGATTTACATGCCATCTTAGGTCTCCATTACAGATGGATAAGGAATGGCTGTTTTCCTTTTGGATTAGTTAGTTGCTCATTAAGTTTGGCAAGGATGGCTCCAGGCTTTCACTACGTTCATTTCATGTCTTATTTTCTCATGAGCTAAACAAGGGTTAGCAAGAGAGGGATGGGTGGATAGTCAGGGATCTGCTCTCTGTAGAGAGAAAGGTAATTGCTGGAGAAAACTAACGTTTTCTCTAGTCTAGCCGTACTTAATTTTACGAAGATTTAAAACTTAGTATTGTTTGCCCTTGATGTGAGCTTGGCAGAAAGGAGCCCCAGTTGTGCTTGTTAATCTTATATCATAGTCCTGTTATCCATAGATTCTTTTATTTAAGATATAGACGGGGAGTGGGAGGAGCTGGAGAGATGACTCAGTGAGTAAGAGCACTTGCTACGTAAGTGTGAAGACCTAAGGTCAGATACCAACACACAGGTGAAAAGTCAAATGTGAGTTGGGCATGGGGGCATATGTCTTGAATCTTAGCACTTGGGAGATAAAGGCAGGCAGCTCTCTGTGAGTTCCAGGCCATCCATGCTGCACAGACAGACAAACAAAAACCCAGCCAGATGTGGCCATACCTACCTGTAACCCTAGCACTGGGGAATAGAGAGACAGGTGGATTCAGAGGCTCATTTACCAGTCAGCCTACCTAAAAAAGTGACCTCTTGATTCAGAAAGTGACCTGTGGCAATGAAATAAATGTGTGTAATAAAGGACAACATCCATGTCCTCTTCTGCCTTCCATTCTCATACACACAGGTATGTACACTCACAAATGTGCAGGTACACACACACACACACAGAGGATTCCAAAGTTAAGACAGATATCTGCATACACTAAGACCAGGCTTGCTAAAAAGTGTCCGTGTCAGCCTGAATAAAGTTATGAATTACCCAGGAAGAGATCAGGTGCTGTGAATGTCAATATCTCACCCCTTTCCTTTGGGGCTGCTAAAAGCACACCTTTCTCTTTGGTGCAAGACATGTTGCCATTCAACTTGCCCACTTAGCTCTCTAGATCCATCTTTCTCTTTAATACAATGGGGCAGACCTGGCTTCTTAGGAAGTATTTGAGGGAGAATATCGGACCTTTCGTTCCTTGGACTCTCCAGTAAGCGAAGCATTTGTTTATGTTAAGTTTCAGCTGAACAAGCAATGGGGCTGACCTCCCATTTTAGTAGATGAAAGGCTTGAAGATTGATCCAGCTCTCCCACAACACTAATTCCTCCCACCACAGTTTCATGAAAGCTTCCTTCCTTGATGGTTTCCTAATGAGTTTAAACAGAGAGGCTTCAAAGCTGGGCTTTTTTTCCCAAGTGGAAAGGAGATGAAGAATGAAAACAAAACACAGCGCTTCCTTTGAAGTGTGAATAGGAAATCCGCTTCCCTATGCATTCCTGAAACCCAAAAAATCTAAATCTGCAGCCTTACGGGTCTATCTCCTTCCCAGCTTCCTTCCTCTCTTGCTTTTTTTTTGTTTTTCTTTCAGAGTCATTGACTGGATTAGGTTCTAACTCCCAAAACAGGCAAAAGTTTCTCCGTGCATCCTGCAGGGTATGACACCCCACACTTAACTTATTCTCATCTCATTTCTGTTGCTGTGATAAAAATACCTTAACCAAAAGCAACTCGGAGAGCTGGGAGCGAGGGTGTTTCAGCTTAAAATTCCAGGTTATAGTCCATCACTGAGGAAAAGTCAAGACAGGAGCTCAAAGCACCTATTCACATCACAAGCAATCGTGGGCAGAGAGAAATGAATCCACCGGCAGCTGCTGGCTCGCTGCTTTCCACTGCCTGCTTCCCTCTACTTGAAGCCCAGCCCAGACCCACAGTGGGTCTCTCTGTATCAGCGAGACAGTCCCCCACGGACCAACATGAGTTAGATCATTCCTCAGTTGAGACTCTTCCCAAGTGAGTCTAGGTGTGGCAAGGTGACATTTAAAAGTGACCAGCGCAGTGCTCATCTGATGACAAGGTCCTTAGTTACATTGGTTGAGAAAACCCCATGTTCTAGATTTCCTGTACTTGGGAATTGTGTGTAAAGAGCTGTGTTTCCTCCCGCCTGGAAAATGTAAAAACAGGCTGCCTGTTGTGTTATGTGAGATACCAGAAGAATGAGATGGATGTGTGCTAACAACCACAGTGATAGAAGAGGTCTTAGAAACCAGACTGGTAAACCAGGTGAGGTGTTACACATCTTTAATCTCTACTTGGGAGCAAGAGGTGGGCAGATTTCTGTAAGATCAAGGCAATCCTGGTCTACATAGTGAGTTCCAGGCCAGCTGGGACTACAGGGAGACCCTGTATCAAAAAGAAAAAAAAATGGGACTGGAGATGTAGCTCAGTTAGTAGAGTGCATGCACAAGGATGTGGGTTCAACCCCATGGCTACATAAATCAGTGTGGTTGTACAAGCCTATAATTCCAGCAGTCCTGCCTCCCAGTGGAGGCAGGGAGATCAGAAATATAAGATCATCCTCAACTGATGTAGTGAGCTTCAGGCCAGCCTGAGCTACATGAGATCCTGTCTCAAAAGAAAAATAAAATAAAAATAAAAATAAGAGGCCCCTATCTGAGGGCTTCCCGAGCTAGCTTTATGCTGTACCCATAATATTTGGGTGCCTTTGTTCTGGTTACAATGCTTGCTATAACTACTTGAATTCGATTTTTAGATCCTGATGATGGCATCCTGGTAATTAATCCGCAAGGCTCAGAGAGGGATGCTATCTTGATTTGACACTTGTGATTCTTAGAACCAGAGAGGTTTGGCGATTTCCTCCAGACTGCACTGGGAATTCAAGAATTCATCATTCAAGTCCTTTCCCTTCTCCCGGTATTTTTTCCAATCACTTTGGTAACATTCTCTGGTTTTTCTTTCTTTTTCCCTTGGCTTTTATTTAATTATTTGTATAGATGGGGGGGGGTTTGTATATGTGTGCATGTATGCAAGAATTTTTGTCCCTATTTGTGTGAAGACCAGAGAGAGATCAACATTGAATGTCTTCCTAAACCACTCTCCAAATTATTTTTTGAGATGGGGATCTATCACTAAACCTAGAGCTTACCAGTTTATCTGGGCTATATGTCCAGTGAGCTTTCAGGACCCTTCTGTTTCACCTCCTCAATCCCAAGATGATAGGTACGAGACAGCCTCCCCAGCTTTTAACAGCTGGGGGTCTGCGCTCTGTGCCCATGCTTGTGTGGCACGCCATTTTACAGACTGAGTCGTCTCTTCAAACCTTCCTTTTATAGTTTGTTTATTATCATTTTTGTTTTCTGTGTATGAGTGTATTGCCTGCATGTATGTAAGGGCACTGTGGTGTGCAGTGCCCAAGGAGGTCAGAAGAAAGTGTCAGTTTTCCCTGGAGCTGGAGTACAGATGGTTGCTAGCTACCACGTAAATCAATGGGAATCAAATCCAGGTCATCTGCAAGAACAACCAGTGCTCCTAACCACTGAGCCATCTCTCCAGCCCCTCTTTTATAGTGTTAAGAACAGTAAGAACAATTTTTAAACTTTGTATGTGTGTGTGTGTGTATGCATGTGTGCATGCAACAGCATGCCTGTAGAGATTAAAGGACAACTTTTAGGAGTTGTTTTTTCTCCTTCTACCATATGAGTCCTGGGCTGGGACTCACATGTTAGACTTGGTGGTAAGCACCCTTATCTACTGAGCTTTTTTGCCAGCCCCTTAGAACAATTTGATTAATTCATCATTCACATACTCTAAAGTTCACTTTAAAAAGTATACAGCTTGGAGGGTTTTACTATGTTCACAGGGTTGGATAACTACCATAATCTAATGCCAGACCCTTTTACCCATACCAAGCACTCCTTGCTTTCCTCCTCCAGTCCCTGGAAACCATTCATCTATTTCCTGTTATATGGGTTTGACAATTCTGGATATTGCAAATAAGTGAAATTATACAACGTAGGGCCTTTTGTGGCCGATTTATTTTCCATGGCGGTGCATACATAATGTTCCTATGGCTGACTCCTACCGTTTTCCACTTTGCTAGTGCACATATCTGGAGAGACATCTAGATGAGAAATCTAGAAGCTTCTATATGACAGAGTAGGGTGGGGCACAGTGGAGCATGGCGAGCCTGAATGTTATGATAAGCATTAGAACTCCATTGGCTGGTCAAGCAATTTGCTGAACTGAGGTAAAATGCTGTACTGAAAGTAAACCAGTCTGATGAGCTGTGGGAAGAAGGAAGTCACATTCCTCAAACATTTGCTATGCTGAGAACTAGGCTGTCCATCTATTAAATAGGTAATCTTCTGCTTTCCCCTGAAGAGATCTTAACTTTCCTTAGGCTAATTGCAAGAATCCTGAGGAACACAGGTGACAGTTGTTGATGTCTAAAACCCTTGTGACTGGTCCCAGCCAACCATCCCTCATATGACCTCATTCATGACCAAAAGGACCCTAACCTGTCTGGTTGACCACTTCCATTGTATAGATGTTTGCTGTGATATAGAGAGGTTATTCTCTTGAAGGTCTGAAGCATCTTGGTCCATTTCTCTTTCTTACCTTGAGAAGACTAGAGGGAAGAGACTGCTGAGAGAGTCCTGGGTAAAAATTTTGGCCAAGCAACTCAGATTATTTCACAAGTAGGCCATCTCTAATAATACTGGGTCCCTGCTCAAGTCTAGCTTTTCTTCTCCAAATCAAATCATGGACTATGGCTTGCCAAGCCACCTGCTTACCTCCTGAATATAGAAGATGCCACTTTTCCTATGGAAGATGAAGTTTCATTCTTTCTTGCCCTATAGTTTTCATTATAGAAGTGATTTTTGTTTCAGGGACTAGAGAGGATTTGCTCATAGAAGGCAAATTGATAACCTTCTTTTCTTATTTACAAGAGGCCACATGTGTAACTTAGGAGCCTCCATCACATCTGGGGTAAGCACTAGGGATGTCACTCAATTGACAGAATGTTTGCTTAGCATGCATGAAGCCTAGGATTTGAGCCCCGGCATCTACAAACCAGGTAACATGGCATATGTCTTTAATTCCATAGAAACAGGAACATCAGAAGAAGTTCAAGGTCGTCCTTGCCCACATAGCAAGCTTGAGGTCAGCAAACAACAAAAATTTGGTATAAAGTAGCCTCCAGACGAACCAAACAATTCTGATACATATTGTTAATTCTACTGGAAAAAATAAACTTTGGACTGTGATGACGCTGTAATTCAGAAGCTGTTTTCCAAGGCCAAAGCTATAGGTCACACATGTTCTCTTATTAATAAATTGCTTCCAATTCTCTGATGGCTGCTAACACTACAATCCCAAGCATAACATGGACCAAATTAAGTGCTAGAGATAAGGTGAAGCCATTGAAAATTTGTAATAAATTGCTTTTCTTAAAATGATGCATTAGAATCAAGTGGTGATGGCTCAAGCCATTGATTTCAAAAGGTTTATGACTGCCTACCCTGAGCCTGATCCCCATGCAGAAGTGATAAAGAGGTGTATTATTTTAAGGAAGTTGTGATGCTTGGTCCAGTGCGTTTCATTTCTCACTGGACATGGACAATAGCTTTTTATGTTTTTCTATTTCTTGGACTTGTTCACAACTGGAGACAGTGCCAGGGGCGGGCGGCACCAGGCGCCTTTCTCAGCCTGCCATAGTGGGAGCCTGCAGTGCATGGGAGGAATACGAATGTGCTCAGCAGTCCGCACTGCCCTCTGTGGTGGCTTCTTCAAAGGGCATTGGTGGAAACAGGTGTATTAAGTGTGTTAGGTGCACTGTCTTTGCTTATGTAAAACAAGGTGAGTCACTTGAGTCTCTGATAACTTGTGGTAAACTGTTGAGAAGTGACAAGAAGATAGGCAGAGAACTAGTTTTGTGCAATGGGAACGAGTTCCAAAGTGGGAGTGTGATGGGATGCCAGCTATAAAGCAAGTCAGGGAGTCTTTATAGTTTCTGTAGCTTCAGAAGGGAAGGCAGTTAGTGGGTGGAGCTGCACCCTAGACAGATGAATTCACTAACTTCCTCTGAAAGGCCAAGTAACTCTTTATTCAGCTTGTCACCTGCTGTTGGGAAAGAAAGATAAAGCAAGTCAGAAGCAGCTGTTAGTGTTAGAGTGGGTTAAAGTGCAGGGGCCAACCGAAACACTTAGACCTGCTCTGTTCACAGAAACCAGCCAGAGATCCTGCTTAGCCAAATCTTGTCAGATGCATTTCTAGAATAGGTGATGGTGACAACAGGTACAGAAAAGAGACACATTCTGATCACTGTATCTTCATTTCGTTTTCCAGCCTAGTGTCAAATCTTTTCAGTATTTTAGGCTGTATTTTCCTTTTAGAACTGAAAGACAGTGAAGTGATTTTCCCTACATAAGTGCCTAAAAGATTCTATTCTTCTCTCTCCCTCTCTCTCTTTCCCCCTCTTCTCCTTCTCCCTTTCTCTCCCTCCATGACTCCTCTCTTTTCCCTCACACTCTTCTCTGTCTTCTCTTTTTCTCCTTTCTCCCTTTCTCTTTCCTTCCTTTACCCATCCCTCCCATTCTCTCTCTTTCTCTCCCTTCTTTACTCTGTCCCTCCCTCTCTCACATATACATTACTTAATGATTTATAAATACTTGTATAAAATAGACTGAAATATGTTGAACATATCTTTGTTTTTTTAAATCCATTTGCTTTTTGTTGTTAAATTCAAAGTATCTGACTCCTGTTTGTTAGTAATAGTTATTAAAGGCATCCCTCTAAAAATGTTGTTCAGTCCAATGTATTCTAATGTGGCATCCTGCTTTTAAGGCTGACCTGGCTTTACTTACGGGGAATGCTTCCAGAAAGAACACATACAGCATGCAGTTAACTTGGTAGTCATGGTAGCTGGAATACCAGACTACCACCAGCTAATTACGTCTCCTGGAACTTTGTTGCACTAAGGGACCAGTCATGGTCATACACTCTGTAGAGAACAAAGAAAATCTCCCTTACAGTCATAGTTGTCTTCATATGTCCTCTCCCATATAGGAAACCAAAGTTGAAAAGGCCATTCGAGATGTCTCAGTGGTTAAGAGTACTGCCTGGTTTTGCAGAGGAGTTGGGCTCAATTCTCAGTATCCACATGGCACGAACAACTGTGTGTAACTCTAATTCCAGGGGAATCTGACTCCCTCTTCTGACTTCTATGAGCATTAAGTGATATGGTGCACTTAGAAATATGGAGGCAATATACTCATAGACATAAAATAAAAATTATATATATATATATGTGTGTGTGTGTGTGTGTGTGTGTGTGTGCGTGTGTGTATGTATGTATAAAAGGCCAATTCAGTAAACTACATGCCTTTCAGACTTGCAGTTGACATCTATACTCGTAAACCTCTTTATTTGGGTAAATTATACCAAAGAGGAAAAGAAAGAATGTTTTCACTATACTAATGTCTGCTTTGCCCTTATCCTATTTCTTGTGTGTGTGTGTGTACATGTTTGTGATTGTGTGTGTGCACGTGCATGCAAGATCAGAGGTAGAAGCTGGATATCATCCTCAATCACTCTTCACTTTATTTTGAAGCCTAGTCTCTCACTGAACTCGAAGCTTGCTGACTCAGATAGACTAACTGGCCAGGAAGACCAAAGGATCCTCCTGTCCTGCCTTCCTAGTGCTGAGATTATAGATGTGCACTACTGTGTCTAGCTTTTGTACATTGTTCTGAATAATTGAACTCAGGCTTCATGTTTACGTAGCAGATACTTTACTGATACTAATTTCTTCAGCTCACCCTTATACTGTTTCACCATCATCTAACAATTTGGCCAATTTCTTATGACTATTATTAATATAATTGTCTTGCTATTGGCAAATCTGAGGTCCAGTCTCCCTGAATGAAGCCCCAGACAATACTGGCTGCAAGTTCTTCAGTATCAGAAGAAGGCACTTAGGGGGATGGAGAGATGGCTCAGTGGAAAAGAACACAAATTGCTCTTGCAAAGGACTGTAGTTGAGATTCCAACACCCATGTAGGGTGACTCCTAACTAACTGTAACTCCAGCTTCAGATGATTCAATTCCCTGTTCTGACCTCTATAGGTGCCTGCATTCCTGTGTACACACACACACACACACACACACACACACACACACACACACAATTTAAAATAACACAAATCTATTTTTTCAATAAAAGACATTCAGGTTCATCCCATACACTAGCTTGGTCTCTATGAATGGTCAACTAGCTATTGCTGTGCCAAATGCCCTCTGTTCTTACTCCATCAAAACCACCTTGCTATATCATTTGCTCTGTGCTATAAAAAGAAAGACTTAAATGATGGAGACACTTATTATTCAACTAAGGAGACAGTCCACTAGTAAGTGGCCTTGTGACATTCCCAAAGCCCAATGACCCTTCCAAAGACTCAGGCTTGCTATACTTCCTGCTTGTTTAATTCCCAAGGGAACTGGTATTTGTCTTCAGGCTGTTGCCTAGCTGACTGTTGTCATATTCTAGTTATACGGACATGACTACACTACAGGACTGCTTGTTGTTCCCTTTGCCTTTTTTTTCTTTTTTGAGACAGGGTCTCATGTAGCCCAATCTCTCCTCAGATTTGCAGTGTAGCAGAGAATGACCCTGAACATCTTGTCCCCTTGCTTCCACCTTCAAGATCCGGGATACAGGCATACACCACCATGTACATTTTCTATGGTGCTGAGGATTGAATCCAGGGTTCATGCAAGCACTCTACCAACCAAACCACATCCCTAACCTGCCTCACCATTTAATAAGAAAATGAAGCATTTCCAGTGCCTCCCTCTTGTGATCACTCATAGCTGTGAGAGTTGAGAATGGGTGTTCAACTGTTGATCTGCCATCTTAACCTTTTGAAAGATTTATATGTAATACTGGAAATATTGGAAGCAGAATGTTTCCAGGAATCCCTAGAAGAAGGGCCCTAATTGTTTCTTTTCCTGAATAATACCTGCTGTTTTGCTTAAACCTAACATTGAAATGAACAGTCAGAGGACCTTCAGTCATTTTCACATTCATAAAACAAAGCAATAGTTATCCTCACAAGTGACATCTTGAAATCTATCACAAGATAAACATGGTATTTCAGACATCAGATTCAGTGAACATTGTGGTATAAAAGTCTAAATGAGGGACTGGAGAGATAGCTCAGTGGTTGAAGCTATCGCTGTGCAAGCATGAGGAGACAGGTTTGTATACGCAGAACTCACATAAAATGTTGGCTTGATAGGCTTGGAATTCAAGCCTCAGAGGGTAGAGAGAGGAACCCCAAAGCAAGATGGCCAGGAAGACTAATCATACCAGTGGAAACTCTGGGTTTGATTTCCAGAGCCTGCCCCAGTATATACTGTAAAAGTGCGATCAGTTTAATCCAAATATCATCAGTCCAGTCCTCCACAGGCACATGCACATTCAAAAAAAACGTGTGACTTCACACACACACACACACACACACACACACACACAAAACAAAAAAAATTATGTCTAAGTTTTACTATGAGTGTATTTTCTGAACAGGAGAATGCCACATTTGTGGTGGAGGATATAAGGCTATTGTTGTAAATGATTAGACGTTCTTGGTTTGATCCACTGGGAGCTATCATCCTACAAAAGACTTCCGTTTTCCCATGTTTTGGGAAAGAGAGTGCTTAGGAATCTGTGTTCCTCTTATCACTTGAGAACAATAACCAGGACACAAAGGTTCACAATGCAAGAGTGCAGTTCTGTAAGTGACTGATGGATGTTATAATAATAACAAGTTACATGGAGCTAGAGAGATAGCTCAGAGGACAAACCCCTTACTGTGCAAGCATGAGGATCTTAGTTCAGATGCCTCCTGAATCCGTTGTACAGCCAGACTCCATAGCACAAGTCTGTGATCCCAGTGCTCCTACAGGAAGCTGGGAGGCAGAGACAAGAGAATCCATGGAAGCTCCAGGTATATGCTGCCTGAAGAACAAAAGACCCCATCTCCCAACATGGGAAAGAAAAGCACTGACGGGAAGGTTCTCCTCTGATCCCTACATGTACACTGTAGTACGTGCCAGCCCACATCCTCAGACATATCCATGTATGTATACATACATCAAACACATGCACATACCAAGAAAAGAAGTTACAGATATCTGTCCCTCAGTCACCTCTTACAAGCTGGAGGACAAAATATCAGCTGAGGAAACACAGTGACTACACAGGAACCTCCCTTGCTCAGAAAGTTCCTAACACACAGAGAAATCCAAATTAAATGTAAAACTGAATGAGACTGACAAGCGGCACCAGGCAGCAGGGGCTGGCTGCTTGCTGTCATGAGGATGGCATCAGTGATAAGGGCACTGCAAATTAAACTCAACCAAAACCTATTTGGAAAAGGTGATCCAGGGTGTGGAGATGGCTCAGTCAATAAAACACTTGTGTTTTCAAGCTCCAGGACTTGAGTTAGAATCCCCACAACCTATGGAAGAAAGCCAGGTATGGAGGCTCATGTCTGTAATAGCATGGGAGAGGCGGAGACCAGCAGATCCCCAGGGCTGGCAGACCAGCCGGTTTAGCCTGACTGGTGACCTCCAGTCCAATGAGAGACCTTGTCTCAAAGGAGGTAGACCATGTTCCTAAGGATGACATCCAAGGTTATCTTTGAACTTCTATTCACATGCTCATCCAGTTACACAAGCACCTGCACATACACACATGTACACATGCACACACTAAATTTTGCAAAATGGGTAATCCAACCCTTCTGTGGAATGAACATGTATCCTCGTCACAAGGTAAAAGAATGCGCTTTGGGGCTTTTGACTCGTGTCTATTTTGTGGTTCTTGTGGCTATTTTAGTAATCTGTTTTTCTCAGTAGACTTTACAGCCCTTCCTGTTATTCTCATTCCGCCTTGCTAGGCAGAAGTGGGCCAAAGGACCATGACAGCATAGAGGTGCCTGCAGAGCTGGCTTTTCTAAAACAGGTTGTTAGCATTCTTGTTTGGTTCCTGCGGCCATCTGCAGCTTAGGCAGAGATTTCTTAGGCATCTCAGTTATTCATGTCCAGGACAAAACAGAAGTACTTAAGACCTGGTACACCAAATTGTCCAGGACAGAAGTCACCTCCAAGGCCATCTGTCTTTGTGCCTTATAAGCAAAGCTTATCATGTCAGTACCGATGCCGGGTACCTTCTCCTCTGGAGTGTTCCTATTACAATGCAAAGAATGTCAAAAATTCTCAGATGGTGTTCTTTAAAGTGAAAAAAGACAATACACGCTTCAGAACAGATCAAAGATCTTTGTTCTTGTTATTTCTTCCAAAGCTCAGTGAAAAATGCATATAGTTCATTCCAATTACTGTTCCCATGCATTTTTCTTTGAGGAACCGTTCCTGGTCCTACATAGAATATTTATTGTGATGTAATCATAGTTATGGTACAGTAAGTGTTAGTTATTTTTCAAGCAGAGAAAGATTAGTCTCACTCCTAGACAGGCATTTGCAAATGTAGCAGTTTACCACGAAGTTGGATATTAGGCTAAATTGCACAGTGGAATGAAAAGAAATGGACCACTTAGAGTCTGCTTGGACATTTCCCATCTTTGTATGGGCAGAGAGAGCAGAGGCAAAGTCAGCTACTGCGAAAGATGAACGTGTGATGGCCCTCAGGTAGAAAAGACACAAGTGTTCCTGCATTTCTTTTAATTGATTGTGGAACAGATGTGAAAGAAAATTTGAAACACTGTTTGTGTGTGTGTGTGTGTGTGTGTGTGTGTGTGTGTGTGTGTGTGTGTTGTTGTGCTGAAGCACATGTTTATGCAGGTGCATGTACATGTAGAGCCAGAGATCAAGCTCGGATGTTATTCTTCAGGAAACAGTCACCTTGTTTTTTGAGACAGGGTGGCCCAGAGCTCACAGATTTGGCAGGGCCAGCTGTGCAGTGAATTCCAGAGATCCACCTGTCTCCACCTCGCCAGCAGTGGGGATTACAAGTATGCACTACTACACCCAGCTTTTGAATGTGGAGACCGAGGACTGATCTCAGGTCCTCGTGCTTACACTTTACCAGCAAAACCGTCTTCTGGGTCCAGGTGAATAGCTTTTGAAGACATATTTATAGCAAGTGGGTTGGGACATCCAATATTTCTGGATGGCCCGAAGTTGCATCTTTTAAAGTAGGAGGACACTAGATCTTTCAGTCCCAGTATAGGTGAAGGATGCTCAATACTGCTAGCAAAAATAGTACTAAATAGTCATTGTTTATAATTCTCTTACATCCTCAGACTGGAGTAAAAGATTGGTTTGATGTTTCCGAACCACCTAAAAAAATGGTGACTATAACATTATTCTCTGGAACACTGTGGGGCACAGGCTTTTGTGACTCTCTTCCTTTGAGAATTTTATTTCATTTTTAATCATATAAATGTGTGTCTATTTGTGTGTAGGCATGTACACATACATACAGGTAGGCAAGGGGGTTGTTAGATCAGAGAGGAACCTATTGAGCCTAGATGGTTCAGTTGTCAATTCCTTTTCCCACTCACGTCCTGAAAAAATTGAGAAGTAAAACACTGAGCAAGGAGAGTGTGACCAAAATTATCTTTTGCTATAAGATCAACTACAATGGAAGGGATAGCTTTGGGGAAAGAACTAGATGGGCTTTTAAATTAGCATCTCCTAATTAGCAGATTTACTCAGATATGGCCAGACAAAAGGAATTTCTCGACTAAGGAGCAAGGAATCATACCTGTTGGCTGGAAGCCACGGACTCCCAAGAAGGGAAAGGTATGGGGAAGGCAGCATGTGTTCACTATATTATTCCCAAATTCACCAATCTGTAGTGTCCCCACCTCCCGTGAAGAAGAGAGAATAAAAGAGTGAGAGGCCAAGAGTCACACTCATTGAGTTCCCTTCATCTGGAAGGCAACATAAGGAATGAGGGAGAAATGTTCCTCTTAGTAATCCTCCCAAATGCATCACATTTCAGGAGCTCCTGAGCCTACCTGTACTTCTCAGGAACTGTTTCTCTTTAATGAAAAACAAGCAAATAAACAAACCTCAAATCAAGGAAGCAGTTGCCTATTAGTCAGCAGGTAGAAAGTACTTGCTGCCAAGCCTGACAATATGAGTTGGATCCCTGGCACCCACATAGTAGAAGGAGAGAACCTACTCCTGCAAGTTTTCCTTTGACCTCCAGTTGTGTGCCATGGCATGTATACACACACACACACACACACACACACACACACACACACAAATATACACAGGCACATACACACAAAAAAATAATAAATAAATGTAAAAATTTAAAATACTGTCTTCTCGCTTTTTCTCTTTTATTAAATTTGAACATATTCCCCTCAAACTGTCATACCTTCCTTTTCTCTCCCTCTCCCGTTCAGTGTGTCCCCTTTGTCCCTTAGACAGTTTCTTTTAGACTCTCTTGTCATCCATATATATGATTTAAAACTAGGATTGCAAGCACAAATGAAAGAAAACACAAAATATTTGTTTGTCTGGAACTGACCATTTGTTTAATATGATGATCTAACTGCACCCATTTTCCTATAAATCACATGACAGCTTCATTCTTCTGCTTGTCTGTAAAAACAGTTGTGGATATAAGCCACATTTCCTTATCTATTCATCTGTTGATGGATGCCCAGGTTGGTTCCATAACTTAGCTATTGTGATCAGTGCTGCTATAAACACGGATATGCAAATATCTCTGTAGTATGTTGGCTCAGAGTCTTTGGGTAAAAGCCCAGGAGTGGTATGGCTGGGTGACAGGGCAGGTCTCTTGTTAGTTTTGTAAGGAATTTTACACGGACTTCACAGTGACTGGACTGCTTTATAATCCCACCAGCAGTGTAGAGGGTTCCCTATTGTCCGAACCTCACCAGCATTTCTTAGTCTCCTTAGTTACTGCTAGCCTCACTGGTGTGACAAGAACTGACTCTTCACGCAGTTTGATTTTCATTTCTTTGATGCCAGTGAGGTTGAATTTCTTTTCATGTTTATTTATCATTTGGACCTTATCTTTTCAGAACTGTCTGTCTATTTTATCAGCCCAGTTATTGAATGGGTTGTCTTATTTCTTATTATTTGGTATTAAAAAATTCATTGTAAACTGGCAACTGATTACTGCTGGGTTGAGGAGAGTTGATCTTCTTTGAGGGCATGACTCTAGATAGGCTGACTAGACTCCAGTGGACGAACTTGCACCAAGGGACATCTGGGTACAAATGTTTGACTGGACAGGACTAACATGGATGACAGAATGAGTGAAATCTTGGGGGACTAGGCGAAGTACAGATAGATAGCGGAGGGTGTCTAAAGTTAAGACACACCTATAAAAACAAACATTTAAAATATTTAAAAATGAATAAAATTCTTTGTAAATTGTACATACTAGTGTTCTGCCCAGTGTGTAGCTGGCAGAGATTTTCTTCAGCACTGTGAGCTGTCTCTTCACCTAATTAACTGTAGGTCACCATCAACTCCTGGATGACATGTCACTGAATATAAGGTTTATTCTGATTTCAGAGATGTTTTATACTGTGAGGGGGTAAACTGAGGCTTCCAGATATTAAGTGCATTATCCATGGAAGTAGACCAGGGAGAATTTTAGTCTACATTTGTTGGAGTTTTAACAGAATTCATGTTCTTTCATGAATGAAGAAGTTGCAGCTGATAAAGGAAGGCATCAAATCTTTGACGGACTTTGACGGAAGGCGTTCATGGCTGACCTGCTCTACTGCAGTCAGCCTAGTGTTTCTATATGCTCCAACATGGTTATTTATCCTTCCTAGATAAATCTATCAGTGGGCAGGGAAATTGCTCAGTGAGTAAGAGCACTTGTGCAAGCACGAGGACCTGAGTTTGGATTCCAACACCCATGTGAAAAACCTGGCCATGGCTAGGCATGCCTGTAACCACTGTGCTGCTGAGAGTGGGCCAGAGACAGAAGAATCAGTGGGGCTTGCTGGCCAACAGCCTAGTTGTAAAGCAGTCAGCTCCAGGTTCAGTGAGCAACCCTGTCTCAAGAAAATAAGACATAAAATGATAAAGCAGGATATCTGATGTTTTCCTCTGCCTCCCTCTACATGTACACCCAGTCACAAATGTAGACACAGACACAGAAGCAGACACACACACACACACACACACACACACACACACACACACACACAGAGACAGAGAGAGACTTAGAAATTTCAGCTTATTGAAATTTCTACCTGTTACTTTATAACTAAATATCATTGCCCATTGTCCTTGCCAGAAACTGTGAATAGCTTGCCGAGCCTGAACATTATTTTGACAGGTCAGGACATAATGTACCAAGGAAAACACTGAGTTATGGCTCCTCATACAAACAAAAATGCCTTCTTAGTAAAAGGATGTATCAGTTACTTGTTTCATTGCTGTTACAAAATACCTGGCAAATTTACTTAAGGAATATGAGTGTATTGGGGCTTACAGTTTGAAGGTACAGTTCATAATCGTGGGGAAAGCATGTTGGTAGAAGCCTGAGGCAAAAGGTCACAATCAGGAAGCAGAGAGATGAAAGCTGGTACTCTGCTCATGTTCTCTGTTAAGTTCAGTCCAGGACCCCATCCCATGACATTGGGCCACCCACATTCTGGGTGCATCTTCCCACCTCAGTTAAGCTAATCTAGATCATCTCCATAGACATGCTTCCTCAGCTTGTCTCTTCAGTGATTTTAGATCTTGTCAAATTGATAATATTAACTATCACAATGATAAACTAATTCAACTCCTAGATTATTTCTTCAATAATATAAATTTTAAAATTATGTTATCTAAAAGAAAGGAGACCATTAATTCTTTTCTTCAACATTGTCAAGTAGGATACTTTTAAGAAGACTCAGAAAACCATAAATTCTTAAAAATTACATCTAGAAATTTCCATTTTACCTGAAAGGTACAGGGTGTTACCAAATCAACTCTGAGGCTATGATTTCTCTTCTGAGAAGAGGACATTGGAGCCTAGCATTCTGGATCCAGCAGGGGTAAATGAGGACGTTCAGGCTGGGGAATGTCCCTTCGTTGGTAGAGTGCTGGTCTGTCATGCATGAAGACCTGGGTTTCATCCACACCACCACATGAATAGACATGGCAGCACGTGCCTGTAATTCTAGAACTCACTGGAGTGGTTAGGAAGATTGGGAGTTCAAGGTTATCCTTGGCTACATGGTGAGTATGATGCTTGCCTAGGCTACCTGAGAGCCTGCCTCAGAGTGTGAGGATGGTATAGGAAACAAGGCATGTTAAAACTGTTGTTTTTATTTTATTTTATTTATTATTTTTTGTGTAAGAGTGTATTGCCTACGTGTATGTAAATCATCCACCCATGTCTTGCAATACCCTTGGAGGTCAGAAGAAGGTGTCAGATCCCCTGGAACCAGAGTTAGAACAGTTAGCTGCAATGTGGGTGCTGAGAACTGAAACCTGGTCCTGTGCAAGAGCAACCAGTGCTCTTAACTGCTAAGGCATCTCTCCAGCACCCTGAAACTTTAGTTTTATAGCCTGCTCACTAAATGCTGTGGCATCTGGTTCATTATAGAGGCCCTGCAGGAAGGACTGGAACAGGAAGTCAAAGAGGGACAAGACTGGTGCTTTGACAACTTCAGGGGGAGGATCTGCTCAGGTTTTCCTTCAGAGTTTAGGCTTTAAATAGAACATTTCTGAAAGTTGCTAGTTTTACTCCATAGACCTGGGAACAGATGTTCAGGGGTCGGGGGAGCTTTAACTTCCCCTGTCTCTTCCTTTTCAATCTGTAGCCTATTTCTCCTGTAGATTCTAAGCCAACAGCAAAGTTTGAATCTGCCCTCTAGAAATGGCTCTCTGCAAACGTGGTTCAGTGAAAAAGCATTTAAAAATATGTCGAGAAGTTTCTATAATCCTGTAAAACTAGCCAAGGCCTTTGATAGAGTAGCCTTTGAGTAGACACAGGGGACCCCAGAGAGGCCCTTTCTGGTGTTTATTCAAAAGCAAATGCTTTAAACTGTCGGTGGCTTCTCTTATATACAACCTCTGAAGGAAAACTGGATAGAGGCAATAGGTTTTAAAAGTGATAGGATTTTGATGGAATAGAACAGATGTCTGCAAACTACAATTTTCCAGGCTAAATTCAGACACTCTGTCTGTTATGGACTGTTTGTGTCCTTCCCTGAAATTCTGTCCACTCTGTTATGAACTGAGTCTGTGCCCTCCTTTAAATTCATGTTGCGAAACCTTGGTCTCCAATGTGATGATATTTGACCCCTCACAAAGTAAATGCAGTAAATGAGGTCATGGAGACAGCACCCTAGTCCTCTGGAAGTGAGACGCAGAGAAAGGACCACGAGTACAGAGACGCAATATTGCTCTATCAGCAGAGACAAGAACCTTCAAAGGAAAACAAGTTCTTTGGTATCTTGGTCTTGAATATCTAGCCTCCAGAACTGTGAAAAACACAAATTTCTGCTCTTTAAGCCACATGGACTGTAATGTTTTTACAAAAGCTCAAACAGATGAATACAGTCTGTTTATTGCAACACAGCAACCCGAGTCATTCACAAATTTTTGTAAGGCTAGCTTCTTCTGTGATATAATATCAGAACAGAGTAGGTAATGGAATTGTGCTATCTAGCCCTTCTCAGAAAAGTGTGCCAACTCCTGGAGTAGACACTGTGTATGGGGTAGATGGTAATATCCCAGTGGGTATTAAAGAGGGAGTAGACACTTATTGTGTATGGGGTAGATGGTAATATCCCAGTGAGTATTAAAGGGGCAAAGGAAATAAGCCAGCCACCTGCTGCAGCTCCATTTCTGTTTCTGTGATAAAATGTCCCCCAAAACAGAGACTTGGCCGAGAAAGGGTCTGTTACTATTTTAGCTCACACTTCCAGGTTACAGTCCACTACTGCCCGGCTGTTGTCTGAGATATGTGGTCACATCATATCCACAGTCAAGAACAGAGAGAAATGTGCTCAGCTCAATTTCTCCCTCTCAAACAGTTCAGGACCCCCTTTTGGGAAGAATGGGTGCTGCTCACAGTGGGCTGGGTCTTCCACATCAAGCAACTGTTTTTAAAGACAATCCCTCAAAGGTACACACACAGGCCTACCCAATATATACCATCCTTCCCTGAGTCTGTTTCCAGGTGATTCTGGATTGTGTATCAAGGTGACAAAGCTAACCATCACACCATCTTAGTGGCAATGTTCAAATTAGCATATATCTAGTCACCTGAAGGAGTGACCCGTCCTCCCCACATGGTCACCTCCCCTATGAGATACATGGTGTAGAACTGGCCTATGTGCCCTCAACATTTGAAGCCTGTGAAGAGCATCTAGGGGAACCTGTCCTCCAATGACACCTACATGATAGGAGCAGAAAGAAAATGAAGATTATGGAGAAGAGAACCTGAGAAGTAAGTAAGAACTGTGTGGCTCTCAGTCCATGACTGAGGCTCCTCTGGGTGTCAGTCAGAAGCGTAACCAGTCTCTTCTGCGGAGCCGATCCAGGTTGCTATGCATAATGGATTAGCAAAAAAGGCCTCTCTTTGGATGAATTAAAATTTGCATTTATAGTCTGTGTGTGTGCTCTGTTTCCTCAAAGAGGTGCTTTGGAAGTTTAGACCACCTGCATGGAATAGCCCTGAATGGTTCTAGGAATGTACATATTTAAGGAATACCAGGTGGTTCCACACTACTGACTGAGTACCAGCCCCAACCCCAGCACGTACTTCTCCCCTGGTGGAGTCTTAGCCCGGCTCAGGCTCAGATCTTGGGAGTAGGTGTACCATCTGGCCAGCCCCTTCCTTAGTGAAGCTCTTGTAGGAGTGTCCAACTCACAGCCCAGAGAGTTGAGAGAGCATACAAATATTGTGTGTGACACTACAACACAACTGTTATCATCTGAAAATTTCACACTAGAGTACTGTGCCATTGAGCTTTTAGAAAGACTCGTAAAGTTTTAGATAAGTTAGCGATTTTGTCTTGGGCTATATTCGTAGCCATCCAGGGTCACATTTGGCCTGTGGGTTATATGTCAGACACCCCTAAAAAGACTTAGGGAAGCATTTTTCAGAAAGGAAGACTTGGGATAGAATGATAGCACTCATCGGCAATCAATACCCTGGAGAATTTCAACCAGGTCAAATTGCAGGAGACTTATAGATCAAAATGCCAGCCTGGGAACCATGGCCCAACTCACAGTAATGTGGACTCCCTGCCCTGAGACCACTCTCAAGCTAGCTTGCTTCCAGTAGAACTGCTGTGCGTGCTTTTTGTTCTGTCCACTCAAGCTGCTGTGACCCAGCTGTAAAGAAAACGAGCAAAAAGAGCCAGACTCCAACAAAGAAGAAACACCATCTTTCTGCTTCCCCCATGTGTAATCAATAATTCAACCTCGTAAAACAAGCCTGATGCCTGGGAGAGGGCTTGCTGCAAAGCAGACAGAAGTATCCAGCCTCCGCACGGGCTTCTGAAACTTCTTTCTTTCTCCTTCTTCTGCACCATCCTTGGGTTTGCCGTTGGTCTCCCTCCATCTGAATGCAGACTAATGCGTCTTGCTGAGATGTGACCCAGTACAGTGTGTGAGGAGCAGAGAGAGAGTGTAGAAGGCCTGAGGGAAAGAGAAGGAGATGAATTTAAATGTCAAGTAGATCTGTCAGTGATTATTGAAGTCAGTGTCCCCTCGGTGGTAAGCACTATGGGATGTAGAAATATACATACTTGTATGCATTAAAGACATGGGTCAGAAAATACCCTGTGGACAGACAGCAGTTATTATGAGAACTAACATAGTAACAGCAAATACTTTGTGTCAACCACTGTCTGTGTGTGTGTATGTGTGTGTGTGTGTGTGTGTGTGTGTGTGTGTGTGTGTGCGTGCCCCTGCCTACACATATGTATATGGAGGACAGAGAACAACCTTGGCATTATTCCCCAGGTGCCATCCACCTTTTTATTTTATTTCATTTTACTGAGACAGGCTCTTTCACTGGCCTGTGAAACTCACTAAGTAGACTAGGGTGGCCAGCCAGTCAGCCCCCAGCATCCTTCTCTCTCCACAGCCCCAGTGCTGGGAATACAAGTGTATGTCACTGGCTTTTCTTTAGCAATGGGTTCTGAGTACTGAACTCAGGTCCTCATAGTTACAAAGCAAACACTTCACCACCAGCTAAGCTATCTCCCCAGTGCCCAACCACTGTTCCCTGTTGTACATATAGTAGTCTATCAAACTTGGATCATTTCTGATGTCTGTAAAGTAGGGGAGACACGTATTGGCACAGAAACACTTCTGAACCATCTGCAGATACATTCCAATCTGGACACATACTAAATTCCAGGGTGCAGGGTGGAGAAGGTCCAGTCCCTTTTGCTTTTGTTTTAAGATTCATTTTTTTACTTTTATTGATATGTATGTGTGAGTGCCTCTGTGTGGGTAGTTATGTGTGAATACAGGTACCTGTGTAGGCCAGAAGAGGGTGCTGAATTCCCTGGGGCTGGAGTTACAGGTGGTTGCCAGCAGCCCCATGTGGGTGCTGAGAACCATCAAGGGCCTTCTGGAAGAGCAGCAAGTGCACTTAACCGTTGAACCATCTCTCCAACCCCCAGCCCTTTTTTCTTTACATCCATATTTTAACTTTTCAGCCTATCTACTGGGAGCATGGGTTTCTTTCATAGTCCGATGTCCTGCACCCCATGGAACAGGTGCCATTGCTACAGTGGAAAGAAGTGATGTCAGTATTCCACTTACCCTCCACTCCTTGCCATTCCCCTCCACCATTCACAGCCCAATAAGGTGGATAAATAGGAATGACACCCTCAGGGACATCTGTCTCTCTGCTGCCATTGCAAAGCAAGCATGCATAGTCACCTAACTAAATCCAAAAGCCCAGGGAGGCCAGGACCTCTCTAAAGACTTAAAGAGGATTAAAGCTTTAAATGTAAGAGTGTCTTGATTAAATTAGCAATAGTGTATGATGTGTTCAACCAACAAAATTTATGGTTGGCCGACCCAACCTGTGAGAAGCTGGAGCTTTGTCTTAATTTTGTGGAACCTTGCCAGCTCTTGCTTCACAGGCCTAGAAATGAAGTTCTGGTTGCAATCAAGAAACCATCCACTGTGGTGGGAACTCTGGGCACCCTTCAAATTGTTCTCCTTTCTGCCCACTTTCCTCCCTTTGTCCGCTCATTCATTCATGTGTTTAGGCAGGTGTGTGTGTGTGTGTGTATGTGTGTGTGTGTGGCTGGAGGTCAGCTTTGGGTGTCATTTCCCAGGTAAAATCTACCTTGTATTTTGAGGCAGAGTCTCTCATTGACCTGGAACTTGGCAAGTAGTCTAGGCTGGCTGCTTAGTGAGCCCCAAGGACCCTTCTGCGTCTGCCTCCCTTAGCATTAGGATTACAAGGGCGACCCCCCCACACCTGGCTTTATTAATGCTGTTTCTTAAATAGAATTTGGGTCCTTGTGTTTGTACAGCAAGCACTCTGCTGACTGAGCTATCTCCCCAGGCCCCCATTCATTCATTTGATAAATATTATCTAGCCAATATGTGCTGGGCTCAGTTCTAAATGCTAGGGCTTTCATGCTGTTAATAAAGGTTCATTAGTAAAGCATGTGTTACAAGAGAAATGTCATACAGGGGAGTGAGGAGGAAGTATCACTCGGCTATCTGAGGGAAGTCTCCAGAAGTTATCTGTCTTCTGGTCTTGGCTGTTACATTCTTCTGTTCTCACCCATTGTAAGGGTTGCTGGGCCTCCAAGCCAGCTGTGCATGTGGAGGAGCGCCTACCTATTACTGGCTGCATCCCAGATATCACTTCCTGTCCAAAGTGCGGCTGAAGTCATGCCAAGTCATAACATTCTTCATCGAACACATCTTTGTTCATGCAGGGAAGCCCATCCACGAGACTGGGTTGCCTGCTGGCTTCTGTGGTGGGGAGCAGTCTGACACTACGTTGCCCTGTGTCACTGCTGCGTGAAATAAGTCCAAGCAGCAGAAAAGTGGCTCACTGGATTCATATTTTTCTGTTTTATTCATTTGTTACTTACAGATACAATCCATCTATGGATTCATTCCCACCATAAAGCACTCATGTATAGTAAACAAATGTAGAGATGGCTCAGCCAGTAAAATGCTAGCTATACAAGCAGGAGGACCTGAGGCTGATCCGCAGCATCCTGAAATCCCATCTCTTGGGAGGCAGAGGCAGGAAGGTCTCTGGGTTTACTGGCCAGCCAGGTTAGGCAAACTGATGAGCAGCCAGGTTCAGTAAGAGACCCTGTCTCAAAAAAATAAGGTGGAGAATTACAGAAGATACCCAATATGGGCCTCTGGCTTCACAGGCAGGTGCACATGGGTGCATGCATAGCTGCATACATGTTCACACAAGCACACACATACACACACACGAACCATTTATGTTTCACATATAACTCATAAGTATTAATGTGTAGCTTTCTAGCTCTCTTGCTCTGATTTTACTCGGATATATAAAAAGCATTTGCACACGTCTGCTTACAGACTCTGTGGGAGCACACGTTCTATTGCTTTGTATTTTTCTTATATAAACAGTGCATTTAAATGTCAGTCAGTAACTTCATTTTTCCCCTCATTGAGAACATTCCAGATCAGCATAGAGCACTGTGGTTTCCTTTTAACTGCTGTTTAATGTCCCATACTATAAGTGTACCTTTTCCTATTAAGGATGTAAAGGTGTATTTTGTTTCTTAGTATAAATGTACAGTATAACTGTTGGACTTGCATGCTTTAAATTATTATAGGACTAGGGCTTTACCTCAGTGACAGAGGGTGTGCTTAGTATGCACAAGGCTCTGGGTTCCATTCCTAGTACCGCACAGAAAATATGTATATATAATATAGATCCTTTGGGGTTGGGAGAGATGGCTCAGTTGTTAAGAGCACTTGCTGGTCCTGAAGAAGACCAGTGTCATGCAGTACACAGTCACCTGTAACTCCAGATCCAGGGGGTTCATACCCTCTTCTGGTCTCTAATGATACCTGCACTCACATGCACATACCGTATATACATGTACATATGATTTAAAATAAAATCTTGAAAAATATCCAGATCCATTGGCATCTGTGCTGGCTTATGCTCTGGGCATAAACCATAAAGCTCTTTCCAGTTTTATCATAGCCCTTCATCCAGCAGGCTCAGGCCTGAGCTCACAAGGACAGGGTTAAAGAAAAAACAGACAAAAATCCCCTCTCCCTATAACCTCAGGTCTTAGGCTTTGGGGTACTTCGTTGTGGCAACATTTCTCTCCTTAAGAGTGTGTTCATTCCCAGACACAGCTGGAACTGGCCCCGTGCTACACGGAGAAAGAGAAGCTGCCTGATGAAAGTGGCTACTTGGGGGGGGGGGGGTCTTAGTTTAGCAGGTCACTTTAAAACAGATTTTTCATTCTCTTCCTTCTGATTTTGAACAGTGAAAAAATGGTCTAGTTTTGTTTCCTACTGGTATGACTACTGGGCAGGCCTCCTTGGAGATAAGTGTGTTACCTCTTTGTTGTATGGCCTTCCAGAGAGACAGTATAGTAGAGTAGCTAACTGTATAGATTCTAATACAGATTTCCTGGGTTCAAATCCTGGGTCTGCCACATGTCATTTGAGGGACTTGATGGAAACCACTTCACTGATACCTGTCTCAGTTTCCCCATCTGTAAAAGTCATATTAGAGTTGGTACAGTCATTAAATGAGTTAACATTCATAAAGCTCTTCGAATAGATCTCAAATATAGGAAGGGATAATATTTTTTGTTAAATCTCTAAAAAGAGGAGCAACAGAGAGTGGAGACAGCAAACAGGGAATTGTCCGAGGATGCTTCTTTGTATAACATAGTATCTTGGCTGTATCCCCATTGTTTCATAGTAGAGAGAAATCCTTCTGTGTGACTAAGACAAGGCTCATTTAGCAGCTCTCTGGTGATAGACCGAGATATTGTCCATTTTTGCTATTAAAACCACTCATTGATGAATAACCTTGCATAAGGACACTTTGTGCGTGTGTAAAAGTCAGATAAGTTCATCAAGATGGAATCTCTGGGTCAAGCAGCATGTGCATTTGAGTGTTGATAGCTATTTCGCCTCATGTTCACAGACTTTACACCTGTCTACACTCTGAACAACTGGTGGAGAAGGACCCCCAGAGGCAGGGTGCTAATAAGCTTTATGAGCTTCGCCCAAGTGACAAATAGGAATTGTACCTCAGCAAAATTTTAATTTGCACATCACATCTCTTTTTGATGTTCCCTAGTATTTCTGTTTCTTCATTTGTGAGCTGCCCATTTTCTACCTCCATTTCTCAGAAGGGGTATTATTTATATATTGCTTACTGATTTAGTACTATTTGTTCCTTTTAACTACTAGGACCTTTTTACACATAAGTAAACTTTTTCATTGCAATTGGGGGGGGATATGTAGTATGTGTGTGTATTCATTGTATACTTGTGTGCACATGTACATATGTATGTGTGGAGGTCAGAGGTTGGCATCAAGTGTCTTCCTCAGTGGCTCTCTACCTTATTCTTATTTGTTTTGTTTTTCTCTATTTTTTTAGATAGGACCTCACATTGAACCTAGAACTCCCCGATTGGTTAGACTGACTGGCCAGTGGGCTCCAGGAATCCTCCTGTCTCCACTACCCACTCCCAGTTCTGGGGCTACAGTGTACTTTGCTGATGCATCTGGTTTTTATGTGGGTGCTGAAGATCCAAACTGAGGTCCTCACACTTGGGTGTTGGCACTTTACTCCCTGAGCCCTCCCCCCACTTTTCAATTTTTAGGGTTTTATTTTTTTAGATAGGGTCCCATAAAGTAAAGTAGACAGTGACTGACCTCTGGCCTCTACATGTACAAGCACAAATGTGATACCAAACACACACACACACACACACACACACACACACACACACCCTCTCTACATGGACTGTACATTATCAGAGCAGCTACCTCCCAGGATTGTCTACCAATGCTAGAAAATCAGTCCTTACAAGCATGCAGTTATAGAAAAAAAATGACATAAAATTGCATGTTTTAAAGCAAGCTGAAACTACTTCTTTACCTCCACTTGTGAGTTTTGGGCAGTTTGACTTTTTACTATGTCCACGTGCCCTGACTGGGAATTCTCCTGGAGCAGTGGGCGCAGCTCTACACCACGCCTGCCCAGACACCTGCAGGCAGTTACAGGGTGAAGATCCCTGGTGGGATGTGTTATAGCTCTCAGCTGCAAAGGGCAGCAAGCAGGCCAAGACCACTCGCTTCTGAGTTCATCATCAAGTCATTCTTCAGTCTTATCTGTCTGTAAATCTATAGATGGCTGGACACACTGACAGTTATCCTGAGAGTAAGCACACTCCTCAGATTCCACCATATGACTGCTGAGTTAATTATCCTTCTCATTGCTGTGGCCAGATACCAGTCAAGAAGCTACTGAAGGGTGGAGGGGAAATGGCTCACTCAGACATAAGGTGTCCAGCTTTTTGACACTGTGATATGATGCTGCCATCTACAAATGTGTCAGGCCTCTTTCATAGCTATTCTGGGCCACACGAGTGGTTACAGTTTAAGAAAGATACAGTTCATCATGGTGGGTAAGGCATGATGGCAGAGAGTGTTGGGCAGCTGATTGGCTATATTGCATCTGTACTTGGGAAACAGTAAACAGGAAGTGGGGCTGGGCTCACTTCCTCCAACAAGGCCCCACATCCTAAAGATCCCAGAACCTTCCAAAACAGCACCACCATCTGGGGACAAGTGTTCAAACACATGAGCCTGTAGGAGACTTCACTTTTTAAGTACAACTGATCACTATTCTGTACTGTATTACAGAGAATAGGGGTGAGCCTGCACATGAAGCTCAAGCTACAGCTGCCCCTAAGCAAGTTACTAATCCTCAGTGACCAGCCCTCAGGCTCTGGATCTGTACAATGAGAATGGCCTTGGGGTCCTTTCTCACAGTACTTTCAATCAGTGTTGGTCAGTTTTCCATTGTTGTAACAAAAATGCCAGAAATCATCCACCTAGAAAGAAGAAAGGTTTCTTTTCATTGACTGTTTTAAAAGGGTCTGGGGAGATGGCTGAGGTCAGTAAATTTCATGCTGCACAGGTCTGAGGACCTGAGTTTGATATTTAGAGCATACATTAAAAAGGCCAAGTGTGGTCAAACATGATTATAACCTGTAAGCCAAATAAAACCTTTCCTCCCCAACTTGCTTTTGTTTAGCAGAAGGCAAGCCAGGGCACTGAGGGAAACTCAGCTGGTGGAGTGCTGGTCTAGCATACACAAAGGCCCGACTTCCATCCCAGCACCACATAAAGTAGCCATAGGGATGTACATCTCTGGAGGTGGAGGTGGGGGCATTAGAAGTTCAAAGTTATCCTCAGCTGCACAGCGAGTCCCAGACCAGCCGGAGATACAGGAACTCCCATCTCAAATGATAATGCAGATGTAAGGGTTTGCCTGGATGCCAGGCACCACAGAGATACCTACTGCGGATAGCTCATTTAGTACCACACTTAACATCTGGATTTATCATGCCCTCCAGTGGCCCATGTGGAGAAGGCTTAGTCCTTAGGATGCACTACTGGATGATGGGTGGAGTAGGAGGTCCTGATGTGTACTGTTGAGGACAGTGGAACTCCGGCCTGACCCTCTGTCTTTTTAGCTCTTGATTGTGTGATGAGGGCCACTACTTCACATGCCCTGCCATGACATATTGCATCACCAAGGGCCCCTAACTATGTATTCAACCTCCAAACCTCATGTGTTGAAGGTGTGGGGAGTCGGGGGGATGTGACAGAGGACAACCTCAGATACTGTTTCTCAAGTGCCATCCACGTTGCTTCTTGGAATGGGATCTCTCAGTGTTCTGCAGCTCTGCAGTTAGGCTGAACTGGCTGGCTAGTAAGCCCTGGGGATCTTCCCACCTCCGTCACTCCAGGACTGAGATTACAGATGTGTGCCACAACACCTGGCTTTCTACATTGGTCGTGATGATCTTAACTCAGGTCCTCATGCATGCACAGCAAGCACTTTACTGACTGGGCCATCTCCCATCTCCTCAAGAAGCTTGTTCTGTGCCCACAGTGTCTGCTCTTCAATACCAATTTATCCTAAGGGCAAAGCAGCTTCCCTGAGAATGAAGCTGTCCTGAGTATACTGTCAGCCACCTGCTCTTTAAACTCAGTGGACTCTTCAAATACGGAGTGCCTACAATAGAGACTGGACTTACCAAACCCTCCCTTGAAAATTTGGTCCTTATTCTGATAATTCTGGGATTTAATAAACCCTTGGTTGAGAGACATCTCTCCATGGCCACTTGTAAATTTAATAATAGAGATAAGACCTAGATGTGTGGTCTTTCTACCATAAGATAGTTTGAACAACAGTAACAAAGGAAATAAAAAATCTCTGTGCCCAGCACAAAATGGGAACTGATTAAAAAGTAGACAATGGGGCCAGAGAGAGAGCCCAGTCAGTAAAGTATTTGTCATTCCAGCATGAGGACCCGATTTTTATTCCCAGAATCCATGCATAAAGCTGGGTGTAGGTCCTAGAAAGATGACTCAATGGTTAAGAGATCATACTCTCCTTGTGGAAGATCTGAGTTTGGTTCCCAGCACCCATGTCAGTTTGCTCACAACCACCTATAACTTCACCTCCAGAGGTTCCAATGCCCTCTTCTGGCCTCCGAGGGCACAAATGTCATACAATCATAGTCATGCAATCATCAATAAAAATAAGATGAATACTTTTTAAAGCTGACACACATCTCAGTGCTGAGGAAGCATAAACAGTTGGATCCTTGGTACTTGCTTGCCAGCCAGTCTAGTTGACTTGGTGAGATCCAGGCTAGTGGGAGATCCTGTTTCAAAAATATGGTGGGCAATAACTGAGAAATGACACCCAAAGTTGACATTTGACTTCTACAAGCACCTACACACACACACACACACACACACACACACACACACACACACAGAGTCAACTTTGATTTTAAAAGCTCTTTATTCAAGGATACAAGAAACTAAAATAGCTATTGGAATAATTTTGTCAAAAGTGAAAAGGTGATTGTCACTTTTACCACAGGTCTTATATATTTGGGGACCGGCATGTCATCAGCCAAAGCAGCCCCCTGGCCCCAGCAAGTCTCCCTCACTGGGGGAGGAGTTAAAATTTGGGCCTCCAAAAGGATGGCTGGGCCCAGGACTGCACACATTAACCCGGCTCCTCTGGGTCTGTGTTGCAGGGATCATGTACCGGAAGTCATGCGCATCATCAGCAGCCTGTCTCATCGCCTCGGCTGGGTACCAGTCCTTCTGCTCCCCAGGGAAACTGAACTCCGTGTGTATCAGCTGCTGCAACACCCCTCTTTGCAATGGGCCGAGGCCGAAGAAAAGAGGCAGCTCTGCTTCTGCCGTCAGGCCAGGGCTTCCCACCACTGTCTTGCTTTTCAGCTTAGCCCTCTGCTTGTCACATTGCTGAAGCTAAAGGTGATGCCACTCCCTCCTGCATTGTCATCTGACCCCTCACTCTCCCATCTCCCCAAGTCTCTTCTGGGTGTCCTTTAATTCTGGGTAGACAAGGGAGTCCTTTTGTTCCTTTTCAGTAATGTAAGATCACCACATAGAAACATCTTTGTAAGCTCTGAATCAATTCAGTCTGAATTTCCAGTGTGTACTTGAAGAAAGAGCACGGAGTGGAAATCCAGCCCCAAACCATGTAAACACCAAGGTCAGCCTGGAAGAATCAACCCCTTAAAAGCCATTGAAATAAGCACCTTCCCTTTCCAAAGCTCTATTTTCCATCCTGTGGGATGGGGCCACAGTTTATTCTGGGATTGCTGCGTGAAGATGATGTTGCTTTATGGGGGTGGGGGATCCGTTTGCTGCTCGAGGCCTCTAAACTTGACATTCACACTTCCTGCTCATGTATGCCATTTTCTGTGGCGGAATCTTCTGGTTTGGTCTCTGAGTCGGTCTGTGGTGACTGCAGACTCAACTGCTGGGGTTGAGACTCCTCACGCGTGGCATCGGTCTGAAACGTGCTTAAGAAAACCTTGTTAGTTCTCCTTGCAGAAGAGTACCGCCGGGAAGAGGCTAAGAAGATGAGCGGGCTGCGGGCAGAGCGGGCACTGTCCGTGGTGGAGCTGGCGTGGGCCCGCAGGCGCTTCTCCTGGTTGGCATGCAGCAGAGTCAGACGGCAGCGGAGCACCTGCCCAAACACCCTCCGGAACTGTTGCGAGGACACATTGTAGAGGAGAGGGTTGACCACGGAGCTGAGGTAGAAGAAGGTGTCAGAGAAAGGGAGGAGGATCATGTAGGCCTCGAAGTAAGACTTGGTCCAGTCATGCTTGGGTTTTGCCGCAGCCATGATCCTTCGAATCTGATTTGGCATCCAACATACGGCCAAGGTTACCACAATCAGCCCTGAGCAGAAAAAATGGGAAACAGAAAGAGAGAGGGTCAGGGGGGGAATCAGCATGAGAACAAAAATAAATAAACAAAACCAATTTAGCCCCTCAGTTCTGTTGCTCACCGGCCCAGACCTGGCACCAGTTTTCAGTGCTGTGCTTGACTGCTTCTTTTTGCCACCGGCAAAAGAGAATTTAACACTGTTTCAAGCTCAGGGGAGTTGGCTGTGTTAAAGACTGTTAACTGCTTTTGACAGTGTATTTATACCCGTGAATGCTGGTTAATTTTCAAAATGTTTTCATTGTTGCGCGTGTATCCAGAAAATACTTCATGTTGGCCATAAATCTGGTTTTGTCCTTTTGATTCTGGATGGGTCCATATGCTATAGCCATATTAGATGAAATGGTATTTGTATTATAAAGAAGGACTAAGCCAAGAAGATCTGGTGGTATGATTAAGTCAACTGTAGTCTTTTCCCTTTGGGAACAAAAGTGTATTTTATGATAATGATTTTGCATTCAACTTCAGAGGAAGCAAAAATCAAGGACAGCATTAAGAAAGAATGCATTAAGGACATGTACTAATATGCATATACATATATATCTGAAAAAGTCTGCACACCTTTAATCACAATGCTTCTCTACACCCACATCTCTGCTCCTTGTCCAACACTTTTAAAGCAATGTCTTCTCCTCCTTCACACAGGAAAGCATATTATCACCAAACCCCAAAATATCTCAGATACATTTCAGGTTCAGCCAGGGAGATGCTCTCTGTTTTGTGTTGAGCTGCAGCGTGGCTACCCAGGAATAATCGGCCCTAGAGAAGAGGTACCACTCAACATCACACACTCCCCTGTGGATGGAATGCTGGCTGTCTGGGCACTCGTTGGCACACTCCCACACTGGCATTCTGACTTACATAATCATGGCTGTTTCTATAGTTCTGACACACAAGTGAAATCACAGTTGTGATGAGACTTTACTGACAAAACAAGAAACAAAAGATTAGGGAATCTTTAACTCCGTGCTCTCTCCCTCCCTCTTCCTCCCCCTCCCTCCTCCCTCCCTCTTCCTCCCCCTCCCTCCTCTCTCCCTCCCTCCTCCTCCCCCTCCCTCCTCTCTCCCTCCCTCCCTCCTCCCTCCTCTCTCCCTCCCCCTTCCTCCCTCTTTCTCCCCCTCCCTCTCCTCCCTTTCCTTCTCCTCTATCTCTCTCTTCCTTTTCTCAAGAAACGGAGATCTGGCATGTAAGTTTTCATGCAGGGAGCAGATAACTTAAGAAAGAGCTTGATGGGGCTCAAGGATTAAAAGTGCACACTGCTTTTCTAGAGGACTAGAACTCAGTTCCTAGCACCCATATCTAGTAGTTTACAACCACCTGTAACTCCAGCCCCAGGGGATCTAACTCCCTCCCTTGCCTTCTCTGGACACTTACATTCACATGCACATACTCACATATACATACACATAACCACACAAATTAAAAATAAATCTTTTTAAAAAAAGAAATTTTCATTTTTAGGAATGTTTTCTCCCTGTCTAAATTTGAGCCATATAAACACTGGCCTGGGGATCCCTTGCCTGGTGGTGGGATTATCCCTGGCCCTTATATAACTCAGCTGCCCCAAGGACAGAGCCTCCTCCATCTATCCTCAATGAGGCCCTGGGAAACTCTGCTCTCTGTGATTTTCCAAGGAATCTTTCTGTCAAACTTCAGCCCAGGCTTTGAAATACAAACCAGTCTGCTTATTTCTTCCCTTTGAATTTGCTACCCTGAGAACAGTCAGTAAATCTAAGAGTAAAACAGGCAAAGTAGCATATTGATCTGATGAAAAGGCAAAGAAGAAAATACTATCTCAAGTCAGGAGTAGATTCCAAATCATCCAGTTTCATCTGCCCGATAAGAACAATAAGAAAAAAATCAATACTTTTCTTATTTAAGAAATAATACCTGCACAGGTAACGGGGAGTTCCTTCCCAGCGCTCTGAGCACAGCTGTTCCCAGCCACCCTTGCTGCTACAAACTAGTTCTGAAGTTTTTGCTTCTTTCTGTCCCATGGAGCTCTGAGTTACTTGTTCAGGATTTATTGTGGAAGAGGATGGAAAACTACCATACACAGGGAAGCTACATGTTTTCATGAAGTTCTGCAGCTTTTTTCCTCGTCTCTGTCACTAAATTACACAGAACAAGTCTTCATCTAAGAATGCTTTCCCAGAATGGAAGATGAAGTATAGACTTACAGATGTGTGCTATGCTATGCCCTCAGCTGTGTGTGTGCGTAGGGGGTGTCCTTTGAAAATTCAGAAAGCTGATGAGAAGTTCCCGGTACTACCCACAGACTGATCATGGCAGAGTTTTGGAAACCAAGGGGCAAAGGCCGTGAGAAAAGAAGGCAGCTGTGGAGCTGGGGAAACGGAGGTATAAAATCGCGTTCTTCTTGCCTTGAACTGCCTGCCTGCTCTCTTGATCCCTAGCTTACACTATTCTTCATTAGTTACCTGAATGCACTGCCTGACTTCAATTGTCCTGGACTGATCATCCCATCCAAAGAAGCAGACTTGAGTTTAGAAAACATAAAAGGGAGAGAAGATGGAAAGAGAAGAGGAAAAACAGGAGAAGGAGAAGGAGAGGGAAGAGGTAAAGAGGAGGAGGAGGAGGAGGACAAAGAGGAAGAGGAGGGGAGAAGGAGGAGGAGAAGGGGAGGAGGGGAGGGGAGGAGCGGAGGGGGAAGAGGGAGAATACCAAACTTCCCGGTGAAAAGGGCTGAGGCAGATCATGATCTGTAGGTTGCTTTGTTGTCTTAATCAGGATAAAATTCTTGCTCTGAAATTCAAATGAGATAACAAATGGGAGATGGGTCAATCTGAATAACATAGAAGACAGGAGAGGATACCAGAATTCCTCAATGATAAGAAAAAGATGGGGAAGTTGGGCTTTCTGGCCACTGAAGCAGGCAGGCTGGGTAGTAGTACCGACTCAGAAGCAGGACACAGGGATCTGAACTGGAAATGGTCCTAAATTTGAACAAGTGTACATCCAGCAGGTCTTGAGATGCAACTGAGAATAATGAGCAGGTAGGAAGTAGCTCCTTCTACCCAGTTTCTGTGCTGGAAACTTGCTTCACACATGGGTCCCACTTCTCCTGACAACAACGCAGTGAGGTCAAAGCAATTACTGTCTTCACTTAATGAGTAACAAGCAGCCTTCCAGTCTCCAAAGTCTATGGTACAGGGTTTTCTCTCCTTCAAGATGTAATGCTGTCAGTTTCTCCTGCTTTCAGTTTGATACAGAAACAAAAACAAGAGCGCGGGGGAAATGGCTTAGTCGTTAAATTGCTTGCTGCTCAAGCATAAGGATCCATGTTAAGATCCCCAGAACCCACATAAATGCCCAGTGGGCGTGGTGGCCTGCCTGTGATCTCCCCTAGAAACATGGAAACAAGGGACTCCCAGAGCAAGTGGGCTAGCCAGACTAGACATCTGAGTGATCTCTGTGTTTGATTCAGAAACCCTGCCTCAGTGACTAATGTGGAGAAGCAATGGAAGATGATTTCTGATATTAACCTCAAGCATCCACATTCAGGCACACACCCATGCAGACATGCATTCACTGGCATAAAAATGGAAAAAAAGAAACACAAGCAAAAAGTAACCATTAACTGTGACCTATGTATAATGCAGCTCTGTCCACTGAAATGAGATCATAGAAGCCATATATTTAATTTAAATTTTTTCAATCACATTAAAAAAGAAAAAGGGGGTGACATCAAGTTTTATAATGCTAAAGATGCACACGCAACCCAATTTCATATGTAAAGGCAATATGGAATCAGTATGAAAACTACTGATGAGATGGCTTTTCATTCCTTTTTTCCATATTAAATCTTCAAATGTCAGTGTGGCTTTGATTTTCGGAGTACATCTCAACTGACACCAGATAGGTGTGGCTAGTGGCTGCCCTAACACTTAGGAAAATCATCTTTCCTAGTCTGTCCACAAAGCAACAAACTTCTAGTTCCCTCTCCATCCTAGTCCTCCAACAGTCCCTGTCCCAGTCACGTACGCAGTCATGTCAAACCAAGGCAGCCCCAAGAAACCTCCCACAGAGCATGTCTTTGAAACACTACAATACCACAGCTAAACTGGGATCCTGAATATGTATCTATAGCTGTAGTGGAGAATCCGTCTCACCAGCCTCTGTCTAAAAAGCCTTCAGCAGAGGAGACTGCCACACTATTCAAAGCCTAAATTATTCTGAAAATACAAAACGTCTTCTGCATTTCTCATCCCAGACCCTGCCTCTCTCTAGGATCACACAAATTGTGCCTAATGTCTGGCAGAGCTGTTGACATAGCCTTCCTCTGCCTCAACTGGAGGTGAGAAAAATGGCTGCCTTTATGTCTTTGTTTCCAAAGATAATTTTGTTCCAGGAAAATAGAGTGCCAGGCATACAGGTGCAACCAATGGCAATCTGAGGCATGTACCCATGGGCACTGTGAGAGACGCTAGCCTGTCTGGAACAGGAAGCCAACCAGTCCCTTTGTGCAGAATTTATCATTTCACAATGACAGGTAATTGCTCATTGTTACATTAGAAAAAGAAAAGGTTCATCATTTTCCACGACACACTGTTGAGAATAAATATGTGCAGAGGTAACTTTCTATTCTGACTGTTTGAAATTGGTTCAACTCTAGTCCCAGCTACTCTCTAGCTAACACAACTCTTTTAAAGTCTTATTCACAGCTTAATGGAGTGCATTAAAGATTTGACTAAATTTATGTTTGGCTGCAATCAATTTAGACTTGTGTATTACATTTGGGGGAGAAAAATCTATAATGCTTTGGTCTGTGTGGTGCAGCCCACAGTTAAACAGCCTGAGTCTGAACTTGAATGAAGATGGGTGAACTGAGCCCTCTCACGCAGAGCAGGTAAACTGTCTTAACTGCATTATTGATAGATCGGTATTATACTCCAGACAGCCTTGCACTCTGGGTTTTGAAATACTCTCATATCTTATCTGTTGTTCCCACATAAAATACTTTTGTTTTTCCTCCTCGATCACCTCGCTAAAGTGACAAGAGCCATTAGATGATGACTCAGATGCATCCTTGGCAGAATAATGTTTAAGAAACAGATGCAGGAGCTGAAAGACAGCTCAGTGGTAAACATGCATACTGCTCCAAGAGAGGACTGGGGGCCAATTCCCACATCAGGTGGCTCACAACCACCAGTGATTCCAGCTCCTCGGAATCCTGTACCCTCTTCTGGATTGCATAAGCATGAGCATACATGGCATATACAACACAAAGACACACACATACACATAAATCAAAGCCAATATGAATCTTAATAAAAGCAGACGCAGGAGCTGGGAAGATGGCTCTGTGGGTGACGTGCTTACTGTGCAAGCATTAGGACCTGAGTTTGAGTCCCTGAACTCATGTAATCTGAACCCAGTAGTACACGTATGTGGAATCCCCGTGCTCCTCTGGCCAGGTGGGAAATTGTTGGGCATAATGTAAGGTGGGCCTAGCCAGGTCACCTTCTAGGAGGAATAGAGGCATGGTTCCTGTGGGTGTGGCATTCTGCTCTGGCTAGTTGTGAGACCAGCACCTGGAAAGAACCTGCCTACCTGGGGACAAACTTACTATTGGCTGTATTTGGGACCCCACCCATAAGGTCATTGGCTATCCAGGCCTATAAGAGCTTGTGCACCTATTCAATAAACGAGTTGGCAGTGCCACAGGCTTGGCCTGCTTCCCATCCAACTCCCGGAGTCTGCGGCTTGACTCTGCATCTACTCAACCCCAAGCCCTTGGGCTGGCCCCCCAAAGTCCACTTGGGCTGGCCCTGAGTGGTGAGACACAACAGTAACTGACAGGATGATAGGAAATGAAACAGGAGAATCACTGGAAGCCGGGAGCCAGCCAGCCCAGACAATGCACTGAGGAAAAACAGGAAACCCTGCCTTGAACAAGGTGGAAGGTGAGGATTGTCCTCTATCCTCCCTTGCATGTTGCTGCACTCACATGCTCCCGACACACAGAGAGATTGAAATAAACAGATGCACCTGAGTCATCATCTAACGGCTCTTGTCACTTTGGCGAGGTGATCGAGGAGGAAAAACAAAAAAATTTTATGTGGGAACAACAGATAAGATATGAGAGTATTTCAAAACCCAGAGTGCAAGGCTGTCTGGAGTGTAATACCGATCTATCAATAATGCAGTAAAGTCAGTTTACCTGCTCTGCTCTTCCCAAACTAGAAGCAATGTACATGTCCGCTGCTGCACTGTTCCACAGTCCGACACGGCAGTATCATCTGAGGCAGCACCTTAGTTTAGTTTCCACAGGTTCATTCTGTCCTTCAGCCTGGGATGTGACAGCACTGACATATCTGGCACTATGCTGTGCTTTCTCTTTTCTGATCTTTAATGTGAAGGCCACTATTGAGTGTACCCCAGAATGCATCCTAGAGTCTCAGAGAATGGAACAATAAGAAGAGAGCTGTTCCTATTTCACAAATGAGGAAACTGGACCTGAGTGGTTTGTCCAAGACCTCCAGGACTCTGAGCACAGGACTCCCTCTCCGGGGCTCCCAGCACTGGACCTCCTACCTTAGGCTGATAAATGAGGCTTTCATGCTGTTGCAGTTTCCAGGGAGAGTCCAGATTTAGGCTCAAGTGTTGACCTATCAGCATGGGATGCAGTGAAAGAGGTCTACACAAGACCTGATGACATTCTATGACAGAACAATGCCCCCTACCAAAAAAAAAAGCATTAGGCAAAATTCTGAAGCATATAATTCCTACCCAAAGAAAGACAGAGGCAGCCAAGAGTACTCAGGAAACAATGGAACTTCAGTATATGATGTGATGACCCAGCCCACAAGGACTGCATCTGCCTGCCTGTTCATGCGTCCATCATGATCACCTACTAGTTCATCTGTTCATCCATTTAGCCATTCATGTATCATCAAGCTATCTATCTACCCATCATCTATCATCTACCTATCTATCAATCTATCATCTGTCAGTTATCTATTATTGTTTATCATCTGTGTATTATCTAGTTACCTAGTTAGCTATCATCTATTTCTCTATCATCTGTCTCCCATTTATCATTCATCTCTGTGTCCATCCATTCACCTATTCATCATGTATCGCCTATCTGTTCATCTGTCCATTCAATTATCCAGTCATCTATCATTTATCTGTCATCTACCCCGTTCCTAACTATCATCAATCTCTCATTTCTCTTTTTTCTATCTGTCTACCAGTATCTCTCCATCTATCTTACATCAGGACTTACTTAAAAAGTGATATTAAGCTGGGTGTGGCGATACACATTTGTAATCCCAGCACTGAGGTGAACACAGGCAGATCTGTGGGGTTCACTGGCCAGCAAACCTAGCCAGCTTATTAAGATTTCCAGGCCAATGAGAGAGACAATCTCAAAAAAAAAAAAAAAATACGGTGAAATACAGTGATTGCTTGAAAAACAAAACCGAAGATCTTCTGGCCTCCACATGCACTTCTACACACACAGACACAAACACAAACACAAAAGTAATATTTACCAGCTCTAAGCAGAAAAGATCTCTCACTTGATCTCTAATACAACAAAGGTAGTTTCTGTGATTTAAATAAATCGCAGAGTTCATTTCCTACCCAGGACACCCTTGACTGGAGCTATGGAAACCTGTGGGTACAGTGGGCTTACTGAGGGTGACCTGAAGTCCTGTATGTATTCCTGAAACTTTGCCCTTTTCCTGCCCGCTTCTACTTTTCAGTTATAACTCTGGTCACAGCACACAGGAATTGCACACCCCTTTATAGTTTTTGTTTTCTGGTTTCCATTGTCTGGAGTATCTTTATTCACACAGCAAACACTGCTTGATTGGTCATGGTCTGTTATGGACTCTGTCCTACATATTAATGATGAGGAGAGCAAGGTGACTCCAGTCTGATTTTCTCAGAACCACAGAAAGGTCGGAGCAGAGCAATAAGGGAGCAAGAGATGGGTACTGACCTTACAAGCAGGAACGATCAGAATAAAAATTAAACGGGGTGTCCTTGTCAGCTTTAACTGTGAACTTGACAGCCTAGCTTCACCTGAAAAGGGAGTCTTAACTGAGGGCTTTCTGAGATCATACTGGCCTGTGAGGGATTGTCTTGGTTATTCACTGATATAGGAGGGCCCAGGTCTTTGTAGGTGGTGCCATTACCTAAGCATATGGTTCTGAACTACATAGGAAGGCTAGCTCAGCAGAGCCCACAACAAGCCAGCAAACAGCATTCCTGTGTGGTTTCTGCTTCTGGTTCCTGCTCTGACTTCTCTCAACCATGGACTGTGTTCTGAAAGTGTCAGCCAGATAAACCCTCTCCTCCCCTGGGTTGCTTTTGGTCAGTGTTTTATCACAGTAACAGAAAAGAAACTGAAGAGAAGGGCTAGGGAAGGGGACACAGCACCAAAGTACTTACTGTAGAAACATGAGGACCTGAGTTTGGTCCCAGCAGCAATGTAAAACGCTAGATGTGCTGGTGTGAGCATGGGTCCTAGCGCAGGGGATGGCTTGTGGGTGGCACCATTTCCTGAGTTGGTGGGTGGTGAAGTCACTGGAGAGACGGTGGCTTGCTGTCCAGTGAGCCTAGCCTCCTCAATGAACTACAGGTCCAGTGAGAGACCATGTCTCAAAACATAGGGTGGAGGGACTGGAGTGGTAGTTCAGTAGTTAAGAGAACTGGCTGCTCTTGCAGAAGACGCAGGACCTAGGTTCAGTTCCCAGCACCAACATGGTGGCTAACAATTGTCCATAACCCCAGTTTCAGAGGATCCGGTGCCTTCTTCTGGCCTCTGCAGGCATTGCATGCATGGGTGCACTTTACATACATACAGGCAAAACACTGACACATGTAAAATAACCAATCAATAAATGCAAGGTGGAGAGCAATAGAGGACACCAATGCTTACTTCTTGCCTCTGCATACATGTGCACATGTATTGCCCCCATAAACGTGAACAGACACACATACACACACAAACACACACAAATACACACACACACTAAAGGACAGCAAGAATTAACCTGGAAGAGACACAAAGTCAAGCAAGATTCAGCAATGTTCAGACTGGGAAGGCTCAATGGTGGACGAGACAGTGGAACCCCAGTATGATTAGAGGACAATCTACCAGGCTTTTGCGGCTCGTAAATTAACTTGCATATAGTAGGGTGAAGGACCATCTGCTGTCAACTGACATTTAAATCGCAATTGCCAGTGGAAAGTAAACATATGGTTAGTTGAATGAAGAGTCAGAGAGACACAAATACATCCTATAAAATGTTTAGCATTTTCTCAATTTATATGCTAGTGTTTGCCAATCTGTTTCCACACGCTCGTGGGAACCTTGCTCTCACTCCCTGACCTTGCCTGGCCAGAGAAGACCAATTTGGCATAAACCTTGGTTTACTGTCCAAAATCTAAGACAGTGGTTCTCACGGAAGGATTACTGTAATAGCAATGCCACCTGAAACTCATTAAAAATGCAGATTCTCGGGACTGGGGAGATAACTCAGTTGATAAAGTGTTTGCTTTGCAAATGTGAGGATCTGAGTCCAATCCCTAGCACTCGCTTAAAAAAGCCAGTCATGGTAGACTAAACCCATAATTCCAGGGCTGGTGGGGATTGGGTAGAGACAGGAAGACCCCTGTGGCTTGCTGGCTACTCAGTCTTGATTACTTCAAATCTTCAGGCCAATCTCAAAAGAATGAGGTGAACAGCTCCTATGAAATGACATCCAAGATTCTCCTCTGGATCACACATGATGGTGTGCATGAGTGCACACACACACACACACACACACACACACACACACACAAATGCAGATCCTCAGGTCTGACCCAGATTCACTAAATGATGCTCTAATGGTGTGGTCCATGATCTGGAGTTAACAAGCCCTCAGAAGATTACAGAAACCACTTTACTTGCAGATCATTGAGTCTAAGACACACAAGGGAGACAAGATATTTGGTGGGATCTGGGATAGGCTCTACATCTGTGTCTCACTTGCCTTTGAAGTACTGCATTTTAATATGCATCTGCAGTGGGAGCTGCAAGAATCTAAGAACCTCCCTCCAGCTCATCTTCTTGCCAGCCACCTGCTCATCTTTGTCCTGTCTCCCCTTTCTTCTATTCTTTCTTCCCATGTTTATCTTTCCTTTGCCACCTCCTCCTCCTTCTTCTTCTGCCTCTGCTCTTTCTCTTCTTTCCATGGTTCTCTAGTGCATAAAGCAATGACATCTCTCTTTTTCTCTTCTCCTTGTCCCCCAAACACTTTCTCCTCTTCAGTCTTTTCCAGGGTGACCTCGTAATTTTACCAGCACATATAACAGCACATATATCTCCCTTTCCATTATTTTCCAGAACAGTCTTGAGGAAGCTATTTAGTTATCCTGAAGTTTCTCACTTCAAAAGCTATCACTAATCATTGCTACAGTTTTCGAATATCACTAGAGAAGCATAGGCTACAATGTGAATGAGATATATAGTTGGCCATGAACTCAAGAATACACTCCACAGAGTCAGTTGTATGTCCCATGTCAATGGGACAAAGTTGGACATGGCCTCAAGGTACCCACTCTGAGAAGCCAGTTCCATATCCCATGTCAATGGAATATAATTGGTCTTCACATAGGTAAGGAGGCAGCTTTAGCCTTAAGGTGCCTTTGCCACTAACTGATATCATGTTCTATACACTAAAGCTTTCCCTAATTCTTGCTAAGATGGCCCCATAGGATACAGAATGCAATAAAGGTCAGTGGGTGAAATAGGATACAGAATACCACGTTCCCCAAAGAGATTTAGTGAAGGACATTCATTTGCTGAGAATAACACTCAAGACTTTCAAATCCTAAACTTCCATGAAGATACTACAATGTTTGTCAGAGGAACTGGAGATTAAAACCTGGAACAGAGAATTCACAAGTGCCCCAAATAGGGAGATCTACAGAAAAATGATGAGAACAGTCCCAGAATAGAGACAACAAACCATCATGTCAAACGTCTACATTGGATGGCCTCAGGAGAATGAAAGCTGACAATTGCAACTCTAAATGTCCGACCGTGCACATTTAAGTCTCTGAGGAGGGAACTTGGGGAGAGCATAGCATGAAGAAGGAAAGAGTGGCTCCCAGTCCAGCTGAGGCCAATCACTGGTATTCTAAGAATGCATTTCCTGGGCACATCTAGCTTTGTCTCCATCTCACCTGGGAAATGCAACCAGCATGGTATGCCCAGAGTCCTCTTCTCCAAAACAGAGATAAAATCAGCTGCTGAAAAGTTGGGATAATGGAGGCCCAGTTCCAAGAAGAGTGGCTGCCACAAGGCAAAGGCCGCTATTAATTGTGACTACTTCCACCACAATCATTTCTACCCATGCCCTCTCCAGCACCACTCTAACCATGTCTGAAGTCTTCTTCTCCTCTCCTTCTACCACCATCACTGCTACCATCTCTACCATCACTTCCACAGAATGAGTATGTCTGCAATTGCCTCTACTTCTGCCTCTACGTCCAGCATCTTCTCCATCTTCACCACCACTGAATGGCAATGTCTATAACAACCACACCTCTATCTCCCCACCTCTGCCTTCATCACCACTGCTACCACCTGTTTATCATCATTATTATTTCCCCTACTACAACCCCCACCTCTGCCTCCACCTCCATCATCTCCACGTCCACCATCATCTCCACGTCCACCATCATCTCCACATTCACCATCATCTCCACATCCACCATCATCTCCACGTCCTCCATCATCTCCATGTCCACCATCATCTCCACGTCCACCATCATCTCCACGTCCTCCATCATCTCCACGTCCACCATCATCTCCACATCCACCATCATCTCCACGTCCACCATCATCTCCACGTCCACCATCATCTCCACGTCCACCATCATCTCCACGTCCACCATCATCTCCACGTCCACCATCATCTCCACGTCCTCCATCATCTCCACGTCCACCATCATCTCCACATCCACCATCATCTCCACGTCCTCCATCATTTCTATGTCCATCATCATCTCCACGTCCTCCATCATCTCCACATTCACCATCATCTCCACGTCCACCATCATCTCCACGTCCTCCATCATCTCCACGTCCACCATCATCTCCACGTCCACCATCATCTCCACATCCACCATCATCTCCACGTCCACCATCATCTCCACGTCCACCATCATCTCCACGTCCACCATCATCTCCACGTCCACCATCATCTCCACGTCCACCATCATCTCCACATCCACCATCATCTCCACGTCCTCCATCATTTCTATGTCCATCATCATCTCCACGTCCTCCATCATCTCCACATTCACCATCATCTCCACGTCCACCATCATCTCCACGTCCTCCATCATCTCCACGTCCACCATCATCTCCACATCCACCATCATCTCCACGTCCACCATCATCTCTGCTTCCATCATCATTTCCACGTCCACCACCATGACGTCCACCTCTGTCATTATCAGATCTAGTACTCTTTCATTATCATCGCCAGCTCCATCACCTCCTCCCCCAACCATCACAACCATCACTACTACGTCACCACCAGCATCATAGCACAAGAAAACCCCTTTAAGGAACCCAAACTCACAGGTGACTCCTAGAAAGATTCCTCTTCCTATTAATCAATAGCAGAGAGAGTATCAGAACTTAGATCTGACTGATACCCCAGAGTCTGTCTACTACCTGGAAATTGAGAACCCATTGCTCTGCCCCAAGGCCTCAATGCACTTGCCTACCCCATACACACATGCATACAAACATACACATGCACACACACACCTATGTGCACACGCACACACACGTTTTGGTTTTGAAAGATATGAACTAAAAACAAATATAGTGTAAGAGTATAAGAAAAGAAAAAAAAATCTGAATCCCAGGAAGACTGGGTCTCTGAAACCTTTCCCAGTGTCATATCCTCATTCAATTCTCCTAAGAAGAACGACAAACGACAGAGATACTCTGAAACTATCTGATCAATGGGCTAACTGGCCATGAGGTCTTCCACTTCGGTGATCTTGACCCTTATTTTTTTACCCCATCATTCAATCCAACTGTACAATGAAAGGGGGAAAGGTGTGACCATCAAGATTTAAATCTCGGCTTCTCTAATTACTAGCAGTATGAACATGGGCTTGTATTTCTGTGAAAGGTATAAAATAACAGCAGTCAGCCTATCATTGTTAGGAAAGCCAAAGGACATGAGTGCATCCATACCTTAAATACAGCAGTCATTGATGAATGACCGTTCACTACTAATTATACTGTCCAATCAGCTGCTCCATAACAGAGGCAGCTCCAGTGAGCACATTTCACGTATTACAGATGTGAATTCTAAATGCTTAACTCATACTTGCTCATTTATTTATGTGTGTATATGTATGCATGTGTGTGTGTGTGTGTGTGTGTGTGTGTGTGTTCAAACATGTGGAGGACAACCTCAGGTGTTGTTCCCTAAGCTGGTTTTCTTGCTTTCTTGCTTACTTGCTTGCTTTCGCTTATTCTTTTTTCTTTTTAGAGCCTGGGAAGTTCCCAGGTAGGTAGACTGGCTGGCCACTGAGCTGCAGTAATCCTACAATCTCCACTCTAGATTGCTGAAATTACATACCACCATCTTCAGCCTTTTTGCATACGTCCTGGGAAATGAATTCATGTTGTCAAGCACTGTGTCAACTCAGTCTTCTCATAGTCCTACACTTGCTTACTCAGACCTTACCAGAAGCCCCAAGACACCTATGCTCATTTCATTGCTGCTGCACAGTTACAAAAGCTGCAGTATGAATGGATTAGATCACCTGCCAAGCTCACACAGCTGGCAAGAAGCAATGCCAGGGGTTTGACCCCGCCAACTGGTCGAGAATCCATCCCTTAACCATTGCCCTCAGCTGACCTTCCTCATCTGAAAAGCATGTCAGGGAACCAAAGATGAGATGTGCCCTGCGTTTCCATTGGAAATTAAGATAATTCAATCCCCAAATGGCTACAAGTTCAGAAATGAATCTTTTCTTGCAGATGTCACAGTGGAGAACAAACAGAAGTCAGCTGTCAAGAAATAAAGATTCCTCTAATGCATTTCTGTGGCAGGGAAAGGTATTGTCATGAAACAGGTACAAGGAACATGGCACACTTCCTTGTTACAGGGAGAGAAGCTTAATGGAATTCAAAAAATAAAACTAGCTTTGAATAGTGGCACAGCAGGCTAGAGCACTGCAGAGCGTCTAGTTTTGACGGGATTTATTTTATGACAAGAGCTCCACCCTCCCCCCATACACACACAATGCAGTGAGGAACAATTCCTGGGAAAGGAACTTTTCTATGAAAATTTATTTAAATTCCAAGTGGAAGGCCCTTTCTCAGCCATCCTGGGCTGGCTCAGGCCCTACCCATAAATAGAGTCTAAAGTTCAGTCTTGAGTAAATTAGAAAATGAGTTTATCTCTGTATTATCTGCCCAGCTCATGTAAGTTAGCAGTAAAATTCTTAGAACAGAAGGCTAGAAGCAGAAGCAATGGACTCTAGTCAGATGACAGGAGAGATACCAGAAGAGGAGAGCACAGGTGCCCGGCTCCTAGTGCATGTTATTAAACGTTGAAGGTGTCCACTGGAATCGGTAAAGCTTACAGGAGGTGGAGGAGATGATATCAGGCTTCAAAGAAGGAGTTTTGTAATGAGAACAATCAGATGAGGAAGACTTCCCATTAATGACTTGAAAACTAAATGGATAAGAATAAATCCCTGTTGGTGCAATCTTCTATTAACAAGGACAAAAAAATCTTTAGGGATATAGTCTCACAAATTTGGGAACATTAAGTATAATTTCTCCCATTCAAAGGCAGCTGTAAGTGACAGAGTCTGCTTTATTATGCACAGTAAGTACAGTATGGAACAGTACAGTAGAGGTCCTGCCTTAGTTTTTAAACTGTTCCCCTCCGTGTTGTAAGCTGTAGTATTGTTATTGGAGTACCAAAGGGCACGTTGTGTCTGTGTGCTGTCCTAGGCTCCCTCCTTCTCTTTGCATTTCCTTCTGAAGGGCACCCTCAATATTCTGGCTTGAAATACTATCTTTTGGGGATACCCAACTTCGTATCAGTCTCAGGAGACATCTACAGCCAGACCCCTCCAGAGGGAAGATCAGTGATTCCCCAGGAGGAACACCTTCTGGCCGGGGATAGGAGACAATCAGAATTTCCCCTAGTCTTTTCGGGGACCCTGTCTGAAGTCATCCTAGAATCTCAGGTTTGATGTAACAGCAAGCATACAGCATTCCCCACCAGATATGGGAATGAAGGAGAGGAGCTGGGGAGGTTGCTCAGGAATTAAGAGTACGTAATGCTCTTGCAAACAACCCAAGCTCAGTTCCCAGCACTCATGTTGGGTGGCTCACAACTCCCTGCAGCTCCCGCTCCAGGAGATCTGATGCTGTATTTGGTGTCTGCGTTCATGTGCTCATACTCATACAGATATACACATACACGTAATTTAAAAATAAAATAAATAAATCATTTAAAAAAACAAGACGAAGAAGATTAAACATTTCCTTCAGACAAATGAACCCCATCCATAAAGGGATAAAGAGATGGTAAAAGCTTATGTGCATCAGGAACTCAACTCCATTGGGAAGAAATACTTCTGAGAGAGAGAGAGTATTTGAGGTGGCCACCTAGAAGAATGGGATCAAGGGTGTGTAGTGTGTGTGTGCGTGTGCGTGTGTGTATGTGTGTGTGTGTGTGTGTGTGTGTGTGTGTGTGTTTAGGGGGAGTCTATACTCTGAAATGCCCAATGGGAGAAAAACACAAGAATGATAGGCATGGGGACTAGCTTGGCTTGGTGAAAGTGGAAGTGAACATCCTCAGAAAATCAGAGTACAGGGCTGAGGAGATGGTTCAGTGGGTAACGCACTTGCCATGCAAATGTGAAGAGCTAAGATTTGATCCCCAGAACCCACAAAAACCAGACATGCTAGCACACATCTGTAATTCTAGTGTTTCTATGGCAAGATGGTATGCAGAAATAGGAGCTTCCCTGCAAGCTCAAAGGCTAGCTAGACCGACCTACACAGCAGCATGGAATCCCGATAGTAAGCTATTGACCCTCCTGTCCTTCTTTGTATTGATCGTGAAACCGGGAAATTAATATCTTCCTTACTGGATGAGTGGAAGGAATATAAAACGAGATTTCTATCAATAGCTGGTGTATTGATACCCGGTCAGTGTTATTTCCTTCTGCTTCCCAGTGCTGGGTTTGAGGGAAAGACACAGTAGGTCTTAGTTGTCCTCCTGCCTTGTGCATGGATTTCTGTTCACTATGGCACCTGCCAAGAGTTAACTGTCCCTCTCTGCAGGGGCAGGGAGAGGAGAGAGAGAGAGGAGAGAGAGAGAGAGAGAGAGAGAGAGAGAGAGAGAGAGAGAGAGAGAGAGAGAATAGGCATGTGTATGTAGAGGCCAGAGGACAGCCTTGGTTTTGGTTTGGTCTTCACCTTCTGTGAGGCAGGGTTCTGGAGATTCAAATTTAGGTTCTCATGCTTGCATGGGGAGCTCTTCGCTCACTGAGCCATCTCTTCATGCCCCTGCTAAGAGCATCTTTATGTTCCTTTGGGGATTTTTACCTCTGACTCAGTCCCTGGCATTCAGGAGAGGTTGACCTCATTCTCCACTCACAGGGCAGATAGCTAGTGAAGCAGCGGATAATCAGGACTACAGGAGGTGATTCCATTCCTTACGAACCTGGGATTCAAGACAGGCCACCCAGAGCCAGCCTGGATATGTACTGGAAACCCTAGAGAGCAATCCTCTGTTGGAGTTGCTCAACCAAGAAAATGGGAGCCTGTAAGCCTGAGGTCATGAGTCCTTCAACATGGGAGAGACTGCCCTGAGAGGCTACCATTAGCATAGTAAAAGGGTAGAGCAGGCAATGAAGGGAGGTGTGGTTGTGTATGGCTAATCCTAGAGTGCAGGAGGGTGAGGCAGGAGCACTATGTGTCTGCAGACATAAGTGCAGCTCCAGGAGCTAATACATTTTTCTCTTTTTGTTTTTTTGAGATAGGGTTTTATATAGCCCAATGTGACCTCAAAGTCCATATGTAGTCAAGGTGAAGTTGGCCCACTTAAACTCCTGGTCCTCTTGACTGCACCTCCCGAGTGTTGATTATAGGTATAAGCCTCCACACTTGGCTTCCTCAGCTTTTCTTGGGTTGGTGTCTGTAATTTTTGCTTAAGCCAACTTGAATATGGTTTTCTTGTGTGTGTGTGTGTGTGTGTGTGTGTGTGTATGTGTGTGTGTGGTCTGTGTCTGTGTGCATGCTCATGTGGGGTGGGGTGAATGCACCCATTATACCTGTGAAGACCAGCAGTTAACTTTGGGGTATCATTTTCAATCACCCTCCACATTATTGTTTGAGAAAGGGCCTCTTACTGTGTACCTGGAGCTCACTGTGTTTGGTTAGGCTGGCTGCTCAGCAAGCTCTGGAGAATGCTATCACCACTCCCCCGCAATTGGGTCAGAGTCATGTATGGCCACATCTGGCATTTTTAGGTAGTTGGTATCCAAACTCAAGTCTTCACACTTTCACAGAAAGCACTTTACCCACTGAGCCATCTCTGCAGCCCCAACTGAATATAATTTTATTTTCAGCTGTAAGAGTCCCAACTACAGAGATGATTTCAATTTAGTAATGTACAGAGGGGATTCTTCAGTTGCAGAAGACAGTGCCGCTCAAGCTCTCGGGCATCCACAGAAGTCTCCTCTCCCCAAAATTGTAAAAGCCATGTGCTTTGGCCCTTTGAAAGTGAGATAGAGATAGACAAGGATGCTGCTCTTATCGTTCATATAAGGGGACTTTATTCATTGGAAGGTCAGTTTCTCTTTATTGATGAAATAAACTGATCTTTTATTTTCATAGGAAATCTATATTTCCTTGTTTCCTGTAGCAAAATCAAGCTACCCTTTCTCTTCCCTCATTCAAGAATCATCAAGTATAGAGCTTGGTGTTGGATGCAGAAGTCAGAGGATATTCCAGTGGGTGCTTTGTTATTTGACAAGTGGGAAAAAACAGAGGAGGAGTGACTAGGCAACGCCTTCAGCAGCTAAGTCCTCCAGCTTCTACGTCAGTGTCTTCTCTCCACCCATTAATTTTCAGTAGATATCCAGATATCGATGTCTCCAAATGACCTTGCACATGGTCAAAGAAAGTTAGGTGTTGGTTTAATACTGGACATATTAACATGCCTTTTATGAATCATGGTGGCCTTGGATTCTACTCCAAGTTCTGTCCTAACCAGCTGTGTGACCTCAGGGATGTCATTTAACCATTCCAGACTTGCTTGTTCATTATTAAAATTAGGGCGTTGGACTAAGAGGACTATAAAATGCCAGAAGTTTAATGAACCCAAGACAGATCTCAGAGAGATAGGAAATTGAGTGCTGAGCCAGCATCACAAGGAAGTAAAACTCTACTCAACATTGCGTATTAGAGTGAACACCTCCAGAGGACATTAAAAAAGCTACTCTGAGCCCTGCAAAGGTGTGCACTAAAGATAGGGCTCCTTCTTCATTTTCATCCTTTAAGGGCAACTTGGTGCCTTTGAATTTTCCTTCTAAAATTCTCAGTTACCTTTCTCATTGCTGTGACACACCACCTGACAAGAAGCAATTTAAAGAAGGAAGGGTTCATTCTGCCTAAAGGTGAGAGGCAATATCTCAGCATGACAACTAGGATAAGGCAGCAAGAACAGGAAGTTAGTTGGTCATGTGGCATCAGTAGTCAGGAAGCAGATAGTAAACAGGAAATAGAGCGGGGCCACAAAACTTCAAGACCCCTTCCAGCAGCCTACCTCCTCCTGTGAGGTTCCACTTCCACAGCTTTTCACAGACTTCTCCAGAACTCCCCCAGCTAGGGACCAATTATTCAAACACAGGAGCCCATGATGAACATTTCATATTCAGACCACAACATGAATCTTTGTTAAACTGCGACATCCTGCCCCTTGGTCGCAGGTGTTTATCTCATTTGCCTGGGTTCTGCTTCACAACACTTGCCCAAGCTTATTTATCTATTTGCTCCCCACCTTTATGATCCAAATTGTCTGAGCATCAACAAAGGACTCTCCACATTCCAACAAGGCAGAAAAACGCAGATAATAAAGTAGGGGAAACATGGACAGAAGAGGTGGACAGGCCTTTCACAGGAGCTGATCTAAATGACCAATACCCAAATACAAGATGACAGTGATCATGAGTCACCAGAGGAATGCACATTAAAACCATATTGCAGGTTGGGAGGATGGCTCAATACCTAAAGTTTTGGCATTGCAAGCACAAGGACATGAGTTCAAGCCACCGAACCTATGCTCATTTTTTTTAAATTCAAAAGCTAGGCATGGTGGCATATGCTTTGCCAGTGTTGGGAAAGTAAAGACAGGATCCCTGGCCAAGCAGTCTAGCCTACTTGGTTAAGTTTCAAGCCAGTGGGAGCCTTTACCTCCCCTGAAAAATTTTTCTACCCCTACATTGGCATTCTGTGTATGACACACTGCCCTCCCAATTATTTCAGCAAGCATTCCACCATACATCCAGAATCATGTCTGACAGTAGAATTACTTCAATAGAGTAAAAACCATAGATTTAAATGTTCTTGTTTCTAGAACTACCAGTATTGAGACTATACCAAAGACTTCAAAAATTTTCATGCTATCATTACACTACAATATATCTCACTTTAGTAATGTTAGCTAATAAAACCATTGGGCCAAGATCCCACCTCAAAAAGACAAGAAGGATGGTGCCTGAGGTTGTCTTCTGGCCCCCACATATACATGTATATACATACATACATCCCTATACACAAATATGCACACCACACACACATACACACACACACACACACACACGCGCGCGCGCACGCGCGCGCGCACTCTCTTGTGCCCATGAGTCCTCTTGCTTTTTCTATTCAGTCTATTCAGGATGATGGAGCAGGGACAGGAGAGCATGCTCATAGTTAGATGCAAGTGTGGCCACTCAGTGAAAATTCATTGTCTGTGTGGAACCTGAGCTCCAAAGCCCAAGACTTCACACTGTACCTCATCATTCAATGGGCATCAATGGATATGACTCGGAGCCCTCCTTGTTAGTTAGAACAAGGAAACTAAAAGGTTGTAATGTATGAATTGACTTCAAGGTCCTCTTTGGGGTTTTACATTTCCAGTCTTTAAAGTGATCTTAGAAGATGGGTGTCCTTCAATCTATGTAACATGGAAAATGGGGATGGGACCAAAACCCCAGCTAGCCAGGCTGGAAATCAGGATCTGATCCTGAATTCCCTTTACCACTTACATCTCTCCACAACTGCCCAACTTAAATCCCAAATGACAGCTTGACAAAGACTAGTGTGGACAGTTTTGTGCCCAGGCCTGAGGGATGACAAGAGACCATCAGGCACTAGCTGTCCCACTGAAAGCTGGCAGTGCCAACAGCAAAGAGTTTCTCCCCTGATGAGCCGACTGGAAAATAAAGATCAACAGAGTCTGACAAACTGTGCCATGGACACTCTCTGTGTGGTCCACTCCGTCTATGGGCACTAGACACAAGGCATAAGAGCTTGCTGGCTTCACGACAGTCATCCCAGATTGCTAGTGACAGTTTTATGTCCCTGTTAACATGCCCTTTGAGAGACATTTCAGTGATGAGCTAAGGGAATTCACCTGGACGACAGTGTTAATCTTTTCGGGATTTAGAATCACCTCTTGGAATGTCTGGGTGAGAGGTTCTAGATTTCATTAAACAAGGGGAGAAGATCCATTTGAATGTGGGTGGCAACGTAGCCCGGTCTGGAGAATGCGAGCTGAGCACCAGCATTCATCCCTCTCTTCTTCCTGACTGTAGACGCAATGTAACCCAGCAGCTCCACACTCTTGCTTCCTTGACTTTCCTGCCACGATGGACTGTACCCTCAAACTGTGAATCCAGATAAAGCCTTTTTCCTTATGTGGCTTTTTCTCAGATATTTGACTAGAGAAGCCAAAAAAAGTAACAAACACAGATGTGGAGAGTTGCAAACAGAAATGTGGGCACTGTGTAGCAGTACTCACAGCGAGTCTAACAGTGCAGCCACGGAGATGGAGGTGGGAGGAGCAAAAGCGGAACAGGATTATCTAGTGGGTAAGTGAAGGCTCCTCCCTATTCTGTTTCTTGCATGGCCAAGTCACAGATGGAAAGCCATAGAAACCTCCTGTTCATGGGGCTTCACTGCTGGGAGTTCAGAGAACTGGGGTCTCCTGACCACAGTGGGAACTGTGTTGGTGTTTATCATCTGTCATGCGAAAACAAACAAACAAACAAAATCTTCCTGGGGAGCTGGGAACAAACACAGACTTCAGGTACCACATATTCACAGACCTGCTTACTGAGAAGGCCTGCTCCAGCTTACTGCCTAGGCTGTACCTCTTCAGGTTATCTGCATACTGAGCTATTGAGCAGGCTTGTTCCAGCCAATGCCCTATCTTGTTATATATCTGTTTACTGAGCTGGCCTATTCCAGCCAACCAAGACAAGTGGATTGCAGACTCCAGAGAACTCAAGGATGACCTTCATAGGCTTGTCCCCAATTAAAGATTCAAGTAAAGGTGGGGTCCCACCTGCTGATTCTAGAACTATCCTCACCCTTGTCTCTGCTCCCATCTTCTAACCCCACTCAAGCCTCAGTTCCTTGGGGCTCTCCATAGACATGGCACATCCGCTGGGAATTAAGTGAAGCTGAATATTAAAGGTGCTGCATGAGAAAGGGAGGGGCTACAATGAACAGAGATGTATGGAAGATGCTGAAGAAGACCAAGCAGCGTCCTCCCCACCTCCCACGGGTTGGTCACATAGGAAGGGGCTCTGAAGGTCTCTGCTACATGGACAGAGTTCCCTCTAACCAGCTCAGGCTGACCCCTATCCTCTAGCCACAGCTTTGATTTCTCTGGATTTCTTTGTGCCCACAAAAGAAATGGCTGTGTGCTTAACATTTCTTTACTCTTTGTCCCCATTTAGTCATAATAGAAGTCGTGTTCTCAATCTATTGTCACATTTATGATCAAGAAAGCCCTAATTCCCCGCAATAATCTTAAGTGACAATTCAAGGCTAAATGTGCTTTAATGTTTTGTAATGCTTCTCAAACAACATCTCGAAATTATAATACAGGCCCTGAAATTACTAGTCTGAGTGAAAGAGGGAATGAACAACTTGAAATCGAAATGAAAATCTAGCAAATTGCTATGGGGCTGAAATGATGAGGTTCAGTAAGTCTCAATGATGGAAGAGGGGTGGGTATTAGGGTGACCTCTGTCAGTTGGTCAGATGGCCTGGTCAATGAAGCAATCATTTATCTCTATAATAACCTCAGTTTTCACCTTTCTTGTGAATTAGGGAGCAGCCAGCTTGAAGCTTCTTACCTAGTTTTTCTTGGAGTGGGAAAGGTTGGATCAGGCTTAAAAGTACCAACTTTGCAGAGAAAAAGTCTTAAAAGAAGGATGACAGCAGGAGTGTAGAAGGAAGCCGGAAGTACTGGGCACGAGAGACGGCTCAGTGGTTATGAGCGCACGCTGTTCTTGTAGAGGACCCAAGCTAGGTTCCCACATGGGGCAGCTGACAAACACCTGTAACTTTAGATCCAGTGTCTCTGACACCTTCTAGACTCTGTAGGAACTGCCCTCCCATGACAGGTGCACTCACAGGCACACACACACACACACACCACACATACACACGCATGGGTGTGCACAGGCATGTGATCAGAAAGAAAATAAATCTTTACAAAATTCATGAGGGAAGAAAAAGCCCACTTCCTGCTTCCCGAGGTAGCTGTCCCTTCAGTCACCCAGTGCTGGTCCGTGCTCCCTCCAGACCAGGATAATTTCATTTCTTCTCACGTTACCTAAGTAGCAGATGAGCACCATAAGGTTCTAAGAACCCAGGGGAATTATTTCTGCAAAATAAGCATTCTGACCTATGCTTGAATTCAAATCTAAATCTAAGGTTTATGGCCTTAATATGACTTTTTTTTAAACAGGGGAAATCCTGAACACAGTCTCCCACTACTACAAATTATGCAGTTGAGTTTCCTGCAGGGGTCAGCACAACCAGATAGGCCACCTTCATGATCACGCTATCTCCCTTCCCAGGTAAATATGATTGATTATTTTCTGTTGAGAGAAGTCTTACTATGTAGCCCTGGCTGGTCTGGAACTTGCTAGCTCTTCCTGCCTCTGCCTCCTGAGTAACTTGCATTATAGGCATGTACCACCATGCTTGACTCTTAATTACTTTGAGGCTTTGGTAAAAAGGATTAATAACAATAACCTGGAGAACAAGTGATGAGTTTAAACTGGAAAAAGCATTTCCTGTACTTATAGCTATCAAGTGTGGAATATAGAAAGAGCTCTTAGGAATTAGAAGGGGCTGATACCCCCATGGCAAAGCCCATAAAAAGACAACACTAATAGCAATAAGCATGTAAAAAATTAGCCTTGCTAACGTAAGAGACCACAATTAAATATATCCTTTCACTCCTCACTGTAGCGAGGATTTATTTAAAGATTGGAGAAGTACAATATTAATGAGATTAGGGGTGACGTGAAAGACAAGTATTTCCACCCAGCATTTTCAAAGAAAACCTGTTCAGCCTCCTGGAGGCAATTTTGTAACAGCCTCCAAAACCCACAGGTGCATACTATGTGCCCCAGGAACTCCATCTAGGGGACACAAAGCTGTAAAGATCTACTCAAATGTGCAAATATTTTAATACAAGAAAGTTCGTTGCCAGAAAAAATTAATACAACTCAAATATCTATCAGCAAAGGGCACTTAATCATTAGAGTATATCCCCACATAGCTGTTAAACCAATGAGGCAGCTCTATGTTCACTGAAAAAAGACCCAAGGCTACACTGCATTGTTCAGTTATAAAAAAGGAATCCACAAAACCTGTGCATCGTTTGACTGCTATTGGAAAAAACTGAAGAGGACATGTGAGATGGCTCAGAGGGCACAGGCACCTGCTGCCAAGCCTGAGAGCCCAAGGTGGGTCTCTGGGGCCCGAAGGGTGGAGAGAGAAAAGTGATTCCTGCAAGTTGTCCTCTGACTTTCACATTGGTTCATGTGTATCCGCATCCACCCACGTACATACAAACACACCGAATAATAAATGAATGTGATTTAAATTTTTAAAGAGGAGAAACTAAAGAACTATGCCTATGGACCAGTGAATGTCTACTATGCATTTGGTTGTTCTTTACAGAAGTCTCTGGAGAAAAGGACGCTAAATTGAGCCTCAGACATCACTGGATGGTAGAATTGGGAGAGAAGGAAGTTTCCATTTTCTTTCTATGTAACTTTCATCTGCTCGGATATTTTTTAGAACAGTTCATTGACCAAACCAGAGCGTGTTCTGTGATTTGGTGAGAGAAATCCTATTCTCATGCAGTAAGCTTCCTTTCCCGGCCTTCCCCAGGACTCCCCTGACATGATGGACTGCACCGTCACCTGTGAGCCACAACGAACGCTTTCTCCTTCTTTTACTTTTTTTCAGGAATTTTTATCTCAATATAGATAGGAAAGGAAACTAGGATAGAAAGTTATACATAGGAGGTCACATGATTTATGAAAAAGGAACATATCAAAGAAGAAAGTAAAGATAGAACTTTGATATATGGTGCTTGAGCAATCAGAATACCAAAGTATTGGAGGTAAATGTATACCTAATTTGGCAACATGCATAAAAGCAGTCTAGAAAGAATGCAGATTTTGGTGTGGAAGAGCCAGCTCTGCTTTGGAATACACAGTGATGTCTATGAAGAGACCGATTAAATCATAACCTGGTTAAAATGCCGAGGCCAGAAAATTAAAAGTTTGTCTTCCTCATCACTAAAGAAAAATCAATCAAGCCTCAGGCAGGTAGGTCAAAGTGGGTCAAAGGAGTAGAAATCAGCCTGGGTAGAGATGCAAAGGGTCAAGGGTAGGTTCTGGAATGGATGGCCAATTGACTGGATTCTTGAGAGGAAGGCAAACTGAGGAAGACGAAAGGAGTGAGACGTCTGGGGCTTTCTCAAGCTTCTAGAGTTTAGCATGGTGACTTGGGAGTACCGGCTGAGAGTACCACAGTGTTGGTGGCTGGAGATCGGCATAAGGTATCTGAGAGCAGGAGGAGCTACAGAGCAAAGGACAACACACATTGAACTCAATCACACTAACTTGGTTTCTCTTACAATGCCCCTATATGATATCCATGTAGCTGAAGAGCTCACAGAACACTGAGTTCATTTCATACAATAATGCATCAAAATATATTTGATTGTCCTTGTGGAAGGGAAAATGGGAGATGTTTACTACCTCACAGAAAGAAATCACTTCAAAACATGTAAAATCAATTTCAAGAAATGTGTGTGTGTCTGTGTGTGTGCATGTGTGTACTTGTGTGTGTACAAAAGTATTTAAGTGCATGTATGTATACCATGGAAGACCTCAGATGTCATTCCTCAGGACATTGTATCTTGGGATTTTTAACTTATTTTTAAGTGTATGAATGTTTTGCCTACATGGTCGTAAGTGCACCAATGTGTGTAATGTCCATAGAGGCCAGAAGAAGGCATTAGATACCCTGGAACTGGAGTTACTGTTGTTAGCCACCATGTGGGAGCTGGGAACTGAATCCTGGTCCTCTGCAAGAGCAGCCCGTGCTTTTATCTGCTGAGTCATCTCTTAAGCTCCCCAACTTGTTTTTAAGACAGGGTCTCTCACTGATCTGGAATCCACCAAGTAACCAAGGTAGCCTGGTCAGTGAGCCTCGGGGTCTATCTGCCTGTTTTCATTTCCTGATGCTTGGATTATAAGCACCTGCCATCACACCTGGACTTTTTTATGTGGATTCTGGGGATTAAACTAGGGTCCTCATGCTTGCACAGCAAACACTTTACTGACTGAGCCATCTCCACAGCACCTAGTTTCAATCATTCTCATTGTATGATATAAGTCCTAGTCCTAACAACACAGGGCTCTGAGCTGTCTTGTTTTGCAAACAGACTGGTAGGTCTCTGCATCACCTTGGAACAGCTTCATAGGAGAAAACTGGTTAAAAACACCAAGCACAAAAGCCATATGAAAATGCTTATCTGAATGAGGCTCAGACACAAATGCTTAGTTTCTCCAGTGTTCAGAGACTTACTGATTTCTCACCTGAACTTACACTTGCTCTGTCACTTAGAAATGAAAGCTGAACCAAGTGATAGTCAGCTTTCAGAGGACAGTGATAGAAAAGAGATCATTCCATGAGTTGGTCTCAGTATGCCAACTTGGCCAAGAAGCTTCATCATCTGGCCTGGCTAGGCCTCTTTGTATCGGGCCAAGTAACAGAGGCCCAATCTAGAACAGGTTTTGCAGTCCTTAAATTTGCCAAGAAAATGGAAAGAAGAAAAGAAGACAGGGAGGGAGGGGAAGAAGAGAGAAGACAAAGACAGAGGAGAAAAGAGAGAAGGGGAAGGGAGAAGAGAGGAGGGGAGGGGAGGGGAGGAGAAGGAAGGGGAGGGGAGGGAAGAGAGGGGCTTAAGAAGGCTTAAACAGCTCAGAGCCCTAGAGCCCATCTATGTCAGGGAGTCGTGTGGCTGACTGTCACAGGAGACCGTTTCTGCCCCTGTAAATCAGATAGCCCCAAGTTATCTGACCAACGGAATGGAGGCCAGAGTGACAGCATCTTTAGCAACCCCGGTCCTAGACATGCCCCACACCTACCACTTGTTCTCTTTGTCCTGATTCCTGTGGCTCTGTGGCTTTGTATTAGAGTTCTGAGGTGAAAGGGTTCCATATGTCCTGAGATCCCTGAGCTTGGGATTTCACAGAAGCACAGGAGCGAGGAAGGATCTTCCAGCAAGCCATCACATGTGATACACTGTGGAGTTGTTTGTCTAGGCAATTAGTGTTGACTTAATTGATGTAGAATGTTTCAGTGTGAGGACTATTTCTGGGAATCTTGGATGATTTGATAGCTGCAGTACAGAATCCCAGGCCATTCTAAACCAGTTACCACTAAACAGAAGAAAAGAATAAACTACAGAGAGCAGAGAAATGCCTACAGTCACCATGTGGACCTGTCAGTTGGTAATAACTCATTTAGTAGAACAGATGGGGCTGATAGGTACCCAGAGAGGTACTTGTGCTGGTTTGAATGAGAATGTCTCTCATAGGCTCCAAGTATTCCGACATTTTGTCCGCAGTTGGTAGCACTGTTTTGGGAGGCCATGCTGGAGGAAGGGGCGGGCCTAGAGATTTCTTAAGCCTTGCTCTATCTCCCATCACTCTCTGCCTCCTATGCCTGCTTGAAGATGTGAGCACTTAGCTTCTGCGTCTGCTCTAGCCACCTCTGCCACCATGCCTCCGTCGTGATGGATTCTTGCCCCTTTGGAACTGTAAGCTAAATAAACTCTTCCTTTTATAAGTTCTCTTGGTCCCTGTTCTATCACAGCAACAGAGAAGTAACTAATATAATAATTGATACCAGAGAGTGGGCTGTTGGCTGTGAACAACCTAAAAATGTGGTTTTTTGGGTGAATGTAGAGGACTTTGGAAGTTTGGGCTAGAAAAGCAGTTGATTGCTGTAAGCAGAGCTTATCAGGCCATAGGAGCCTGGAAGAAAGTAGTGCTGAGAACAATGTATTTCCAGAAGGAAACAAGGACTTAAGCAGCAATTGGGATATTTTAACAAAGAGCCCAGTTGGGGTCTGCCCACAGCCAAAAAGCTTGCCAGAGGAAGCTGAAAAAGCAATGAACAAAATCCTTTGATGGAGGTCATGTCAAGGTAGCCTAATGTAGAAATGGTAGTATGGCTGCTAAAGGTGAGTATTATGCAGATCTACAGTGAAAACGAACAAATGGAGCAGAAAGAGATGCAGAATGTACAGTTTGGATTGAAAAAGAACACTAGGAAGATTAAGGTTGGAGACAAGGCATGTGCTGAAGGAGAGGATCCCTTTGATAAGGATATTAAAGTGATTAAGGAGAGGCCTAGAGATTTGAACTTAAACAATGGAGAGAGTGCCTCCAGGTCAGGACCACACTCAGGTAAGCTTTCAGCTTGTGAAAGGAAAATGCTGCAGGGGTTTTCTATTAGAAAACCACTGTGGAGAGAAGCTTTGAAAAAGTATATGAAGTAGGCTGGAGTCCATCCCAAACTTGCAGTCAGAGTTGGCAGTGTCATTCACCTAGTGCTGGCTTTAGAGGCATGAAAGATGCAACAGTGAAGGAGTCAGGGGTTTGTCTTCTGGGTTTTCACAGAGCGTGCTGAAGCCAGGGTGATCCCTGCATAAAGAAGCCCCTGATAGACCAAGAAACCCTGACAGGCCATTTCGTGAAGCTGTGGAGGTAAAGCCTGGTTGGCAGTGGAGACCCCAAGAAGATATTCGTGATGCCAGAGCTGTGAGACATCTGCCAAGGAGAACTGCACACAGGGAGTGGTACCAGCCCAAGAAACAGATGTATATTGCACACAGCAAAGCTGGAGGAGTTGAGCCACCTAAGCCTTTTGGAAGGAAAGTTCCAGAATCCGGACATGGAGCTACTGGATTTGGTGCTGGCCCTGCTGGTTTTTGGTCTTGTTTGGTCCAGTATTTCCTCACTATGCCTCTATTCCTCCATTTTGGAATGTGAAAGTGTATTTAGTTCCACTGTATGTTGGGAGTATGTAATTTGTCTTTTGATTTCACAGGGACTTACCATTAAGCATTTGCTCTGAGTGTCAGAAGAGACTTTGGACTATGGACTTTTGAATAGTATTGAGATTGGTAAAGATTATGGGGACTTTTAAGGACAGACTAAATGCATTTTGTATTTTGTATGGCCATGAGCCTATAGGGGCAAGGAATGGAATGTGGTGGCTTGAATGAGAATGTCCCCCATTGGCTCCACGTATTTGGACATTTTGTCCCTAGTTTGGTGGCACTATTTTGAGAGGTCTTAGAAGGTGTGGCCATGCTGGAGGAAGCATGTCACTGGGGGCGGGCTTAAAGAGTTCTTAAGCCTTGCCAGACCTCTTGTCACATTCTGTTTCCTGTACCTGCTTGAGGATGTGAGCGCTTAGCTACTGCACCTAATTTAGTCACCTCCACTGCCATGCCTTGCTGCCATGATGGACTCTTGCCCCATTTGGAACTGTAAGATAAATAAACTCTCCCTTTTCTAAGTTCCCTTGGTCAGTGTTTCTATCATAGCAACAGAAGTAACTAATGCAATGATTTATATTAGTTACTCGTAGTTGTGACAAAATATCTGACACAAACAACATAAGGAAGGGTCTATTTGGGCTCACAGTCGAGGATACAGTCCATTTTGGCAGGTGGCAGCAGGTCCAAGCAGATGGTCACATTGCATCCACAGTCAGGAAGCAGACAGAGATGAATGCTGGTTCTCAGCGGGCAGTTTCCTTCTTACTCAGTTTAGGACCCCAGACTATGAGATGGTGCAGTCCACATTTAGGGAGAGCCTTCACACAGCACATCAATGAACCTATTCAAGAGACTCACAAAATAGCATGGGCTATTGCCACAGCCCTTGATTATCTCCCAGTACTTTGAGGTAAGACCTTATTGCTGAAGACAGGACTTCAGGCACTGGTCTTAGAGCAATGAAGCTGGAACTGATCTGGAAGCATCTTCCCTGAAGACCAGATCTCATAGTTCTGGAGGGATGCTATGCAAGCTGCTAAGGGAGAAAATCAGTCAATGGTCCAACTCCAAACTTTAAAGCCTAATAATCACAACAAAGGTCAACACGACAAACTATAGAAGTGCAGGGGTGGCACTTTTGCCTAGGGATAATCAACAGCTATCTAACTGGACTTAAAGCCCTCTCAATGGGAGGGAACTTATATGTGGTATTGTAAGCATAGCCAAATATATCAGGTTGGAGAAGTCATAGATCCTAGGGGAAACCCCAAGGTTGTCACATCCCTAGAGAAATGTAATCTCTTATTGTATGATACATATGAATTCTTATATTTACCATCAACTATACCATTCACCACTCATCAAAAAAGCTTCATTTTGCAAGAAATGGAGACATTAAAGAGTTCCACAGCTGGTCACACACAGTGAATAAATGTCTGAGAGATGCTGAACACTAAGTGACATATCTACAATGGACTCTCTATATCTAAGGCTCCAGAAGCATAGAAAGACAAAGGTAGAGAGAATACTAATGTATCCCTCAACTCTCACCAGCAAATATTCCTCATGCACACAGAGGTCACAGCTGGCCACAGTGTAGTGAGTAAGAGACTGCAGAGTGCCTGTCCCTGGATAGAACTTCTGCATTGAACCTTACCCATGCCATAGCTCAGGGACCATTGCAGAAGGGGTGGCAGAAAGATTGTAAGACCCAGGGTTGGTGAATGATCATTAGGAAACAGAGTTTTTCAGGCCTCTGGGAACTTCCTCATAGGATCTTACATCAATGGTGTCAGCATGCACAAGACTCATGCAGACTCAGTCAGACAAAAACCCAGCATAAATCTGGGGAAATGGACAGTAGGTCTCAGGGTAGTGGCAGGGAGGACTGGGACCTAGCTGACTTTTTAGAGTGTGTCAGAGATGATAAATGAAGGAAGAGTAGTAACAGAACCCCGAAACCCCAGCTACAGAGACTTGGACCAGGGATGGGAGGAGGAAGCTAAACAGCTAAGCCCTGAGCCCTGCAACCTGCATCATCAGAGGCGCCCCCTGCTGGAGGGAGGATGCAGGGACCACTGGCATCCCTGCCTGAAAAGCAGTGTCAAAGTGATCAGAGGTGATCAGAAATACAGGGGGAGTACACGGGGCATCACTCCAGTTCCAAGGACGCCAAAAGGTATTGCATTGTTTTTCTGTTACTCTTCTACGGTCCAGGTGTGCTTTTACCCGTGCCTTAACTGAACCTCAAGATAAAAATCACAGTCTGGGAATTTTTTTAAGTATAGTAATAAATAAACTGATATAATTCTCAAACTAAAAACATGTAATTACAGCTTAGAATATAAACTTGAGATTCTATATGTCTACTATAATTTTTAATATTGTTTACTGACAAAACTGCACTACCAAGATTCAACAATAATGTGAAATTTGTCACTGTTCCTATGATGTGAGTTTGCTACTCTCTCCCTTTGCAAATTCTCCACCTATACAAAGTCTTTCAATGTAGTCATGCTATTTCTTAAAGAAAGCAATGCTAAAAAAAAATAAAAATATTTTTTAAAATATTGATGGGGCTGAGCATGTGACTCAGTTGGTAGCATGCTTGCCTAGCATGCATGAAATCCTGGGTTCTAGCCCCAGCACTATATTAACCAGTGTGGTTGTGCACACCTGTAATTTTAGAAGTAGGAAGGCAGGATTATCAGGAATTCAAAGTTATACCCAGCTACATAGAGAGTTTGAAGCCAGATTGGGAATATTGAAAGAGACAGAGATAGAAAGACACAGAGAGAGACAGAAAGAGACACAGAGAGAAAGGGGGACCAAGAGACGAGAGAGGGAGAGAGAGAGAGAGAGAGAGAGAGAGCGCTTTGACTGAAAGCCAGTTGTCTCAGTGTTCAATCCCAGCACCAGTGTGGCTGTGGCAGGAGGACTGAGAGCTCAAAGCCACTCTGGGCTACATAGCAAAACTGCTATCTCAAAAGACAAAACAAAACAATGCTGTCCCAAGAAAGAACAGCAAAAACAAAAAGCAAGTTAGAAAAAGAACCACAATAAAATTGATTTAGGAAGTTTGAATCTAGGCACACCCCTGTTCCTCAGCCCACAGTTATGCAAGGCGTATCTCTCCAGCTTCCCACTCATAACAACTGGGCTGATACCATCCTCTCACAGTACTGCCTGGGCAGGGGACTACTGGGTGTGCAGTGATGTTCGAGTATCTGCTGTTAGCATTCTGATCAGGACTGAGGAAAAGCAACTGGCCTAAGAGCACAGGGGGAACAATGGGCAGCAAAGACAAATGAGCCTGCCTTCTCCCTTCCTCCCATTCCTGTCAGGGCACATCTGAGCTTTGAGGGTCACAGGGCCTGCACCTCCTGTCTGCTGTTACGTGCTCTCACTCGACTGGGTTTCAAATCAAAGGTCCATTCTAATAAAACATAGAACGTCGCTCTCTGGAAGCCATGCTCTCTCATCAACTAATCACCACTGCACCCACCCCCGTGTGTTTGTTTATCCTTTCTTTTTTTATATGGGTGCATTTTGTGTGCTGTGTCTTTGGCATGTGCATGTGAGTGCAGTGTGTGTAGTGTACATGTATGTGGTTTATATGTGCATGGTATGTATATGGTATGTATGGTTTATGTGTGTATGGTGTATCTGTGTGGTGTATTTGTACGTATGATATATGTATGTGTATGGTATACATGTCTGTAGTATATGGGCATGATCTATGTGAATATAGTATATATGTGTGTGGTATGTTTATATGTTATATGTACATATGGTATATGAAAGTATATATAATATATGCATATGTGGCATATGTGTACGGTATGTATATGTGTATGGCACATTTGTGTGGTATATGAATTTATGTGCTGTATGTGTGTAATGTGGTCTATGTGGCATCTGTGTGTGATATATGAGTGTGATGTATATGTGTGGTCTATATGTGTCTGGTATATGTGGATGTGATTTATATTTGTGGCATATATGATTGAGGTATATGTTTGTGTGGTATATGGATGTGGTGTATATATATATATATGTGTGTGTGGTGTGTATGTGTGTGATGTATGTGTATATATGGTGCATATATGTGTGTAGTGTGTGTGGTATATGTTTGTATGGTATATGTGTATTGTGTGTGTTGGTTATATGTGTGTAAGTGTGTATGGAATATGTGTATCTCTATGTTGTAGAGGTATGTTGTGTATGGGGGGGTGTGGGTGGGTGCTGCATATGTGTGGGGTGTGCGGTATGTGTGCATGTATAGCATATGTGCCAGAGGAGGACATCAAGTGTCCTGACCATCATTCTGCCTTATTTCCTTGAGACATGAACCTAAAGCCAAGCTAGAGATAAGCAAACCCAAGAGATTTTCCAGTTTCCACCCTCATAATGCTGGGGTTACAGACCCTGCACTTGGCTTTTTATGTGGTGCTTTGAATTCCCATCCTCCTGCATGTGCAGCAGGCTTTCTTACCCACTGAGCCATCTCCCCAACTCCTATTTCTTTATTTCTTTTACAGGCCCATTTGGGCTTGTGACACTGGTGAGAGATCAATCAGGAAAAGGCAGATCTGCTGCGAGGCCCTCAGTAATGAGCTACTTCAGACCAGGAAAACGCCATCTGAGTAATCACGATTCAGCCCTCCTTGCTCCTGGGTGCCCCAGGTTCACAGCAGAGGAGCTAATGGCTGCTTAAAGGTGAGCTGACCTCAGATTCTCTCTCAGCCCCAGCAGGGACCCCAGGGTGGTGGAAATGAATACACACTGCCTTCAGTACTCTGCCAGTGTCTGGGATGCAGGTGGCTGCTTTTCTCTTCTGCAGTTTCGAGGAGTGGCAGTGTGTGTGTACCTACTTAGCAACGGCCAGCATGTGAGCATGCCAACCTGTGACAGGGCTGCTCTGCAGGCTAGCCTTTGAACTGTAAACAGCCATTTGACAGATGACAGGATTTTCTAGAGCTGAGTCAGATAGAAAACAGTGGGACTGAGACCTCCAGACGAGGGATCCTTGAAGCACAGAGCTGACAAAATTAGGCCTGGAAATGACAAGAAGCTGGGGACACCTATTCAGAAGACACGTGTGGAGGGTAGGGGTTCTTTTTATGACTATTGGGAACTGTGTGTAGACTGAATTTGCTTCACCATCTACCCATTCTTCCAGAGCCCCCAGCAGACCCAACTCTGATGCCCACACTCTCGGAAATTGATTTCCAAGCTCGGCTGGCTGCTTGATTCTTTCTACTGCTGTTGCTATTTCCTTTTGCAGAACAATGACAACAAGCTAAAACCCAAACTGAACAAATCTATCATTGTCAGCAAGTAGCTGGGACTTTTTAAAATGACCGGCATGGGGGGAAACGGAAGATTTAATTGCACAGCCCTGTATATGGTTTTTCCCCTTCTCCAAAGGTTTCATTACAGGCCTGAAACCAGAGAATTGCTCTACCACCTCTTGCCTTCTCTTCCAGCTATTTCTGGGTTTTAATAATTATTCATTAATTGCACGCTATGATAAGATCCTCACTGTTTTGAAACATTCTCCCTCTGGCCTCCATACTATTAAAGACCCTGATTGCCTGCCAACAGCGTAAAATTAAAAATCAAAGCACTACCTCGGAAAGGTTTAATACGTGCCATATTGAAAAAGGATTTTTTTTTTTTTTTTTTTTTTTGCAACTTACAGCCATTTTATAACACCAGCAGCTGAGTGGGGAGTGGAGCTCTAGGTTAGAATTGTTCTCTTTTGAAGCATAAGTCAACAAAAACGTACCGGGGGAATTTTTCTCGCAGCTGTTATCTCCTTTGGATGAGCAACTTGTTCCCCCCAAGATAAAATTTGCCTCTTACTGATGTCAGGCTTAAAGGATAACTTCACACTGCAGGAGGGAACCTCCCCCAAGGTTCCCTAAATTATAGACAAGCATCAGTTGAGGCAGGTGAATCCCACTCACATGGGCCCCTGAGGCCATTAGATATAAACTCCCTGATGGTTTCCTGAAAATCCTGGCAGCCCCACTTCCTCCTCCTTCTAATTCTGTACTTCATATCTTTTAAGGGAAGACGAAGAGACTGACTCTGTGGCCAGTTCAATGAACTTCCCACAGGGTAGGATGAATGAATCAATGAGAGAAGGAACACAGGAACTTGGCCAAGGACAGGGAAAGGACAAGCTAGAATCTTTAAAAAAAGACAAAAACAACTAACATCTTGCAAATTTTGCAATTACTGTCACCCACTGAAAAATGCAGCCGAGAGCAAGCTAATACTTGAGATACAAAATGATAACCAAATTGTCTTCTCATGTGGCTCTTCCTTGCACCCTTCTCACCATGGATGCACTTGGAGCTACATCCCACCCAGACTTACAGTAAGTTTCTCAGACTCAGGTGTTAGAGGTAGGACAAATGGCTCAGTGGGTAAAGGCCTGATGATCTGAGTTCAAGAGCTGAAACCCATATGATACAAGGAGAAAACTTGATTCCTGAAAGCTGTCTTCTGACTTTCACAAGCACACTAACTAGATAAATGATAGATGATAGATAGGTAGGTAGATAGATAGATGATAGATGATAGAAGATAGATAAATAGATTAAGAAAAAATTTTAAAAAAACAGTGGGGGAAAATAATAATAAGAGAAGAGCTAAGTACCTTGAGCTATCTTTCCAAACAGTGCAGTAGTGAAAGTCCCATATCCTTGGAGCCCTCCTTGTCTTTACCACCACCTGTTGGCAATAGGAGCTTCCAGAAAGAAAGTTGCAGAAATACTTAAGCATGGAACCTGGGAGGGTGATTTGATGAGTAAAGGTGATGATGATTTCTGGAGGTTGTCCTCTGACCTCTAAACAGACTCTGTGGCATGTGTGCATGCACACTTACACACACTAAAAAAAATAGATAAACTGTTGAGTGTGATTATTCTGATTGACAGTGAAGAGAGGTAGGATGACAGGCAGATTCCATCTTCCTGAGAAAAGGAGATGAACAAGGAAATCGGGCTAGCACCAACTCTAATTTATTACATTTAAGCTGTTCAAAATGTTTTTTGCTCCTTTGAATATTAAAACCCCAATTTCTGGCACATGAACCCCTGAAGTCTGGCCCCGTATAATTTTCCAGGAGTCAACATGAATCCTTTCCTGGAAACAGCTCACTGAACTCCCAGTACGCATGCCCAGGTCTCTGCTCTCTGCCTTTTTAGCAATTACTCTCAAATTTGCCCTTGCTTCAAAGTCAAGCTCGTCTTGTTTCCTCAGAGTTGCTTTCTCAGGGACAGTCAGAATTACCCCTTCCTAATATGCCATTGCACTTCCTGCCTACACTTCCTGTTTAGTATTTTTCCCATCTGGTGGCAGTCAGGGTCTCCAGGTAAATCTCTCGGACTCTGCAGACAAAGCCCACGTGTCAGGGACTCCTTATGTAGTCACATACATGGTGAAACTAATGTGCTCCATTTCAATTGTCTCGGATTTCCAGAAAACCTCGTTGACTTAAATCAAAACCATTTTGACAAATGTCACAATTCTGTTACTGGACTGCCTAGCCTTGGGGATGTTATCATTCCCATGAAGGTAGCTAAAAAGAGCTGGAATATTTCAGATGGCCCCCTCTCTCATCTTGTACCTTGGTGTGGATGGTTGAAAGGCTCCATTTGGTGCTGGCATGGCAAGAACATTGCCTCTTTGTCTCCATGGAATCCCAAAGATTTCCCTTTTGAATAGCCTGTCCATAACGGCCTCTCCAGCAGTGTGGTAAAGTGTTTAAATAAATAGCTTTTCAGGATTTCCAAAAAGAGCACAAACATGGAAAACATTGGCATCTTTTAAGTTTTAAGTCCAAGGATGACAGAAATCATTTCTACTTCATTCTGTTGGCTAAAAGATATCACCAGCCAAGCCCAGATTTGTAAGACAGTTAACCAGATAGCAGCATCAAAACAGGGAGCAAGAACTTTAGTATGAAAATATCCATGATTACATTACCTAGATTCATCGCTGAGAAATTCATTAAATTTCAATTAGAAGTTCATGAAAACATATGAGTTTTAAAAATTCCATCCAAGAACTTTTATGTGAGTGTGTGTATACACATGCGTGCACACATGTGTAGGTCAGGGGACAACCTCATTTGATGTCTCTCTCAGGTGTTGCAATAGTGAGCTTCACATATTAATGTAACACACTCAATGAAACACACACAATGTAAGAAGAGGGAATCTCAACTGAAGAATTCCTCCATCAGACGGGCCTGTGGGCATGTCTATGGGACATTTTCTTGATTGCTGACTGAATTGGGAGGTCAAAGCCCACTGTGGGCAGCTCCATTCCTCAACAGGTGAGCCTAGGCAGGTATAAGAAAGGTAGCTGCGCGAATCAGGAGAGACAAGTCAGGAAGCAGTATTTCTCCATGATTTCTGCTCCAAGATCTTGCTTGTGTTTCGGACCTGACTTCTCTCAGTGATAGACTGTGATTTGGAAGTGTAGCCAAATACACCCTTTCCTCCTGTAAGTTGTTTTGGGTCATGTTTGTCACAGCAACAGAAAGGAAAGTTAAAACAGCCTTTTCTCCAGCCCATCCAAGTTCTTGAACCTTTTAAGTTCTGTCCCACAGTTCTTGTGATTCTGAGGGCCCCACATTAAAGGCCCTTGTGCTGAAAGTCAAGGGTACTCTCTACAAGGTTGTGGAACATTGGCTCAGCAGAGGACTGTGTGAGCTTGAGCATCATCTGGGCACTTATAGCATAAAGTCACACCCTTGGAAGTGCAATTTGAGGCTAGGTATCCCAGGAAGGATGGAAAACAATGCAACAGGGAGAGTCCCAGCTTGGCAACTGAGACAGAAGGTGCTCAGCCCATCTGGAGTGCATAGGTTCCCTCCACTGACTGTCAGTATGGCAGGCCTCTGGCTTTTCATGTTGCATTGTAGCAAGTCTTGGTGCAGTAAACAGAAGACTTTATTCTGAGGCTCAGGACCTCAAATGCTGTGCAATTTCTTGGCTGTGACTCTGCCAGCTTCCAGCATCCCATTGACAGCTCCAAAGTCAGTCCTTGTGGGACAGCTCCATCAAAGCCACCTTTGAAAGATGTCTTAGCTTCATTTGTTGCTGTGATAAAATACTCTGACAAAAAAACAACTAAAACTAGGTCTTATTTGGCTTATAGTTCCAGGCTATAGAGCATCATAGTAAGGATGTCAAGAAAGAAACTGGAGGCAGCTAGTCACACAGCTAAGAGTAGAGAGAATGAATGCACACATGCTCACTTGCTTGTGCTCAATTTCTTCCCTCTTCTAAATAATTCCGGGTCCCCTACTAGGGATAGTGCCACCCACGGTGGGCCTGGTCTTCCACATCAGACAGCCTCCCACAGGCATGCTCACAGGACAACCCAATGTAGCAATCCCTCAGTATGATTCTCTTCCTAGGTGACTCCAGGTTGTGTCAAGTTGGCAATTAAAGCTAACCATCATATAAGAGAAAGAAATGTTTACCACTAACAAGCACAGAAAGCACTCCTTCCTCCTTACCTACACCATTCCTAAAGCACAGAGGTCTCCCATGAGTTGTTTTCTCTGAGAACCTCTCCTGAAGGTCTAAATCTATGTCTTATTTTAATAACTCTTCATTGCCATCCTCTCCAGAAGACCTTACAACCCACAAGAAGGTGAACTTCCACAGCCCTTCCCAACCTAACATTCTCTACTCCTTTCTCCATTTTCGTGTATGTGTGGTATGTATGTGCTATACATATTGTATATGAATGAGGGAGTGCACCAACGTGTATGTCTGTTCATGTGGTGGTCAAAGGTTGACACTGAGAACATCCTTGAACACTCTTCCACTTTATTCACTAAAGCAAGGTCTCTCAGTCACACCAGAGTTTTCTCATGTGGCTAGTTTTTCTCGCTACCTTGCTCTGGGAATCCCCTATCTCTACCTTCTGGGGCTGGAACTATAGGCTGATGGCCCCACTCACCAATGTGGGGATCCAAACTTCAGTCCTCAGAATTACACTGTAAGTCCTTTAATGATTGAGCTCCCTCCCTCTCTGCCCCTTCATCTTCTGTTTCTGCCTCCCAGAGCTCTGTCTCCTTGAGATGATAAAGTTTGTCTTGCCCTCCCCACCTGTGCCAAACAGCCCCTTCTTCCAAACCTCTGTCTGTGCTTTGCGACACTAACCCAGTGCTCCACACTTCTTCACTGTCACCGAGTCACATCTCCTTCTCAAACATGAGTGATTGTCAGAAGATGACTCAAAGAAGCAGTGCCTGAAGGTGAGGACTACGCTTCAGAGCGTGAGATCATTGGCAACAACAGCTTGAAACCCTCAGGCGATCCAAGTACTTTCCCAGGTACAGCATATGACATTTCTTTTTGTTTTTTGGTCTTTTTGAGACAGGGTCTCTCTGTAGCCCCACCTGGCCTGGAACTCTCTATGTAGACCAAACTGTCCTTGAACTCACAGAGATCTGCCTGCTTCTGTCTCCAGAGTGGCTGGGATTAAAGGCGAGTGCCACCACACCCAGCGATTTTTAGGTCTTACAATGGTTAGACCCTTGTTATGACTGGGTAAGGTACTCTGCATGTTTCTTTCAATTCACCCCCACCTTATGTCTAGTGATAAACTATACTTTGGGTTGGGGTATAACTCAGAGGTAGAGCATTTACTACCATGCGCAAGATCCTGGGTTCAACCTAATACCACACATATACATACACACATAAAGGATAAATCATATTAAATCATATTTTAAAACTCACTTTACAAATTAAAAACCTGATGTTAAGTACAGAAAGTGCGATGGCTAATTTTTATTGTCACATTGTCACCTTGACTGGATTTAATATCCCCTAGGAGACAAAACTCTGGGCATGCAAACCCATGAACTGGGGTCTCAGACTGAACAAAAGGAGAAAGCAGGCTGAGCACCAGCATTCATGTCTCTGCTTCCCAACTGTGGGCGCAATGTGAGCAGCTGCTAATTATGTTAATCATTAATAATGTTAGTACGCTGCATTTAACAAGACCACCGCTTCCCTGTGAGACCAGGTGAGACACTGCATCTCACCATCAGCTTGATTTTGCAGCAGTTCACCAGGCTCATGGGGAAACTCGGTAGAGGAGGCTGCAGGATGCAGACAGCACCTTCCCTCTGGGTTGTTCTTCCTCCAGTCTTCACTCCATCTCCTACCCAGGCTCCCAGCTGCTCAGAGTTAGCCTTGGCATTCCCTAGCAGGGAGGCCACCATGACTGGTCAGCCTGCCACAGCTACAGATGGCAAGTCCACTAAGTGAAAGGGACAGCCAAGCCCATGAATCCGTTGGTGAGGTGACAGCTCAGAGTCTCAATTTAACAGTAAAGGAATTCAGTTCACTAGGGCGTCATCTCCCTTTGGCCTCTGCTGCTCTGCTTTGACGTCTCTCTTATTTAAATTTGTGAAGCTGGAACCTTCCGCTGTTCAGCCAGCTGGATGCCCCTCAGGGATTCTTAATTTGGAGCCAGGTACTTCTGTATTCATTAAATCCCATGGTCAGATGGCATCCATCCTTACCTGTGAATGTCTGGTGGAAGACGTATTTTAAAAGCTACACAGAGGGCTGGAGAAACGGCCTGGGCAGCCAAGTGCTCACCACCAAAGTATGAGAACCTGAACTCAGTCTCTAGAACCCATGTAAAAAAGCCAGGCCGAGCTGGGTGTGGTGGTGCATGGCTTTAATCCAAGCACTCAGGAGGCAGAGGCAGGCAGATATCTGTGAGATTGAGTCCAGCCTTGTCCAGATAGAGTTTCGGGTCAGTAGGAACTATAGGAAGACCCGGTCTCAAAGACAATAATAAAAATAAACAATAACAACAAAAAGTCAGGCTTCTTGGCACATGCTTCTAATTACAGTGCTGTGGAAGCAGAGACAGTAAGATCACTGAGGTTCACTGGCTGGCAAGCCTATTTGAATGGGTGTTCCAATTCAGTGGAAAGATCCTGTCTCAAAAACCAAGGAGGACAGCATCCCGAGGAACACATGGGAGAGGCTGTTCATAACAGAGTGGAAGAAGGAACAGAGAACAAATGGAAACAGTCAGCGAAGACATGCCCCGAAAGACTCATTGCTAGTGACCTACTTCCTCCTTACTTCCTTCCAAAATAATGCCATCAGCTGGAAAATCAAATGTCCAAAGTAACAGTCTTTGAGGGATGTTTCAAATTCAAACCACAACAGCCACGTATGTTTTATGAAGATTAAAAAAATAACATTCAAAGTGTTTGGCAATTGTTTTATAATTGTTGACTGTGTAAACTGTCATTATTATTGCATAATTTCATTTCTTGCCTTCATATTCAACCCAAGCACATGTCCTCAGTTTCAGTCACATTTACCTGTTCCCCACTTTATAAGCGTCATGCCTTTGTAAATGGCGTTTTTTCTTTGGGTTCTCTGTATTTAAAAACTTTTGTCCTTCTGCTTCTCACCTTGAAAACTGGTATTCATCTGCAACATCTAATTCAAATGCCCTTCCCCTGAAGTCTTTCCTGAAGTAGCCCAGACAGAATGACTTGGGAAAACTTTATGTGTAATCTTGTACCCAAGAGGCACTTACTCTGCTGTACAGTTAGTTGCTTGAGATTCTCTCTGCATTCAGACAGCAGTCATCTCAAGAGATGAGACACAGTCCTCTTTATGTCTGAAACACCAAGTTCAGAGCCATGCACTGGCTTTAATTGGATCCTTCAGTGTATAGACTCTGTTTGCTCCCCAGGACTGCTGGTTCTGTTTCTTGTGATGTCAAGGCCAGAGTTTTCTGTGTTTTCATAGCTCAGAACTCAAAGGTTTTTCTGATGATAACAAGAGCCTGCTATGGCCAAACCTTGATGGGCCATTCTTAAGAGCTGCAGTGATCCAAACAATGAAATCACCTTACTTATTTTTAAAGGTATCCTAGCAAGGACTGAGGAGGCATTTACCATGTACTCAAATGTGCAGTGTCTGCCATGGCAAGTGAGCCAGAAGGAGCAAGACAAACAATAACAGCAGTGCCCTGGGCAAGGGGTAGAAAAGACTAGGAACTAGTGAATAATGCCCTGACCCAACCTTATCACACATCGATGTTATCAGAATACTGCTTGGATAAGAAAACGTTTCCAGAAGGTATGAGGACCTACATTAGGTTTTGAGGTAGTTTTACAGAAACCTACAAAGTCAACACAAACACATATGTACACCCACACAAGAGTGCACATACCTTTCTCTAAATCTCTTTGTTCTCATGTCTAACACGTTGTTATGCGAATAGTGCACTGGATAAAAACCACATCTAGTGGTAGGGATATAGGTCAGTTGGTAGAGCACTTGCCTTGTATACATGAAGCTCTCAGTTCAATACCCAGCACTGCATACACTGTTTGTGGAGGTGTTTGCTTATAATTCTAACAGGAGGATTAGAAGTTCAAGATCATCCTTGGCTACATAACGGGTTGAAACAAGCTAGGATTACATGAGACCCTTGTCTTAAATTAGATTAGATAGATGACTGATAGATAGATCCCAGACCTAAATACCACCCTGTATTTTCTGTCTTTAGAATGAATCAATAGCCTTGAATACTTAGGAATCTGGTATCAGAAAAACATTGTTGAGGAGAGATGGCTCCATGGATAAAATGCTTGCTGCACAAATGTGAGGACCTGAGTCCAGATCCTCCATGCCCACATAAATACCAAGTGAACATGGTAGCAGCCTGTAGGGCACAGTCTCTGAATGTTAGTCCCTATAATTTACAGTCTCATTTGCATCTTTGTAACAAAGTATCAAAGATAAAAGGAACCTCATGGAACACCTGAAATGGTCTCTCCTTTTTTTTTTCCAGAAAAATACACAGAACTCAAAGGAAAAAATGATTTTCCCAGAACCACAGCTCAGTTTGTGACTAGATTAGTTACTTTTCTTGTTGTAGAAAAATGCCTGACAAGAGAAACTCAAGGAGGGAATCACTTATATTGGCTCAGTTTGAGAGTACAGTCCATCATGGTGGGGAAGTCATAACATCGGGAGCTTGAAGTGGCTAGTCACATAGCATCCACAGTCAGGAAGAAGAGAAAGATGAAGGCTGGTGATTGGCTTCATTTTTTCTTTTTGTGCAGTACAGGACACTATCATAGAATGGTGCCATCTACAATTGGGTGGTCTTTCCCATCTTAATTAACCCTAATCTAGCAACTTCTTCATAGTCATGTACAAAAATTTAGTTCCTAGGTGATTCTGGAACCTGTCAAGTTGACACTGAATTAACTATCACATTATAGTGTCCTAGTTTCATTTCTGTTGCTATGATACAATATCTTGACAAAAAAACAACTGAAGGGAGGAACATTTTATTTAGCTTACATTTTGAAGTTACAGCCCATGATTGCGGGGAAGTCACAGAAGGAGGAGCCTGAGCTAGCTGGTCACATCACATCCTCAGTCAAGAATATGGAGGGATGAATGCGCCCATCCTGCTGCTTGCTGTCATCTTGATATCTCCACTTTTATACAGTTCAGGACCCTCTGCCCAGGGAATGGTGCCTCCCACAATAAGCTGTGTCCTTCTACATCAATTAAAAATCAAGACAATCCCCCACAGACATACCCATAGGCCAATCTGATCTAGATAATTTCTCAATTAGAAGTCTCTCCCCAGATGATTCTAGGTTGTGTCAAGTTTACAGCTAAAACTAATGAGCACACACAGAGATGCTGAGGCAAGAATGCAAGCAGCCAGAAGCAAGGCATTCATCCTATGGAACAGAAAGTCTTCTCCCAGCTGTAGCTGCCACCTCCAGCCAATGCCATTAGCTTTAAGAAGAATTTCAAAATGACATGTTGCCCATTCTCTGTCCCTGAGAAACACATCAAAATAGACATCTCACCACGTCCCTGACTATAGATCAGTAGAAACACATTTTGACATATGAAAGAAAACCAGATCATTTTTAAGTTTTATCTCTAAGACTAAATCATATCTTCCTTTAGAAACCTATTACAGCCGTGATGATCCTCTCAAGTCTGGCATATCCACCCTGTCAGGAGCTTCTTTCTCTTCTCCCAGTATAGCTTAAGCCTGTGAGAGTTCTTGGTTGCATGGAAATCTTATGTATCCTCCTCATAAACCATCTTCAGCAGTCATGCACATGGTGTAAACAACTCCTCAGGCTCCTGGCCTTCTTATTTTCTGACCTGGATGGCCAATTATTTCCTGCCATGTCAGTGTTTTGGCTGCCACTACTTTACCTTCTATCCCCAGGTGCAGTCTAGATCAATCATGTTCTCAGTCTTGGAGAACAAGGATGTTGCAGGATGTCTCTGGATGCCCTGTAAAGTACTATGTCCTGAACTCTTAATGACGTTCAAGAACCGTCACAGGAGGAGACAGCACAGTGGGTAAAGCGTTTGAGCATGAGGACAGTTTAGAGCCTCAGACGTGTCGGGTGGGTGTGGCAACCAACCTGTAATTCCAGTGGCAGGAGGCCCAGGCAAGCTGGCTAGCAAGACAAGCCACAGTTACAAGCTCCAGGTTGAACTCAGAGACCCTGCCTCAATAAATAAGGTGAAAGAGTGAGTGAGGATGATTCCTAACAGGAACCTCTGGCCTCCAGATGCACCTACACACACCTGCAGAATCATGCACACACACACACACACACACACACATCACACACACACACACATGAAAAATGGGAAAAGAGAGGAAAAAAAAAATCTGTAATAAAGGAAAAGAAATTGAACCCAAAGAGCAGATCACACACAAGGCCCTAGACGTCCTAGCTTGAAGGGACTGCAATGGTTTGAGTGTTCCTGACAAAACTGAAGTTGAAATGCAATCCCCATTTTGAAGTATTAAGATGCTAGCGGGGTTGGGGATGTAGCCCTGTTGGTAGACATGGATGCCAAGGAGTCCATCCCCAGAACTGCATAAATCTGGCACAGTGGCATATGCCTGTAATCTTAGCACCGGGGAGGGGGAGGTAGGATGACCTCTAGGTAAGTTTGAAGCCATAAGACCTGTCTCCAAAAAAGAAAATGAAATCTAACTAGGTTATTTGGAAGTGTGATCTTTTGGAAGTAATTAAGACTAAATGAGGGTAAAGGGTAGAATTTAAATCCAATCAGCCTGTAGTTTTATAAGCAGAGCAGGAGCTATCTAACCTAGAACACTTGATCTTTCTGGCTACATAATCTATGTTGTCCCAGAGATGTTCAGAAAGGCACCACAGGCAAACAGAACCTCACCAGACGGAGCTACCTGATCTTTAATCTCCAGTCTTCAAAACTTCTTCATGGGGAATACACCTTTAATCTCTATTATTACTCATGCTGTAATATTGAATTAGAGCAACAGAATATAGACCAAAACTTCCAGGGACCGACTGGATGAACGCAAATGCTAGTCTAGATCAAGATCTCCTATGGAGCATGTCTGATCTCTCAACCTCCCAAAAAATGCTATTTATGTCTGCCAAGGAGAGAATTCTGTGCATCTCTTTAATTCCTAGGCAGAATTCATGGTAGATTCAGATGTTCCTGGAAGTTTTCTATCTGGGAAGCTTCTCATTTATGGAGGAACAGCCTGCTCTTCCTACAATTCCGCAAGGCAGAGAGCCCTAGAGGGTTAGAATCCAGTTCTGGCCTTTCCATAGGCATTCTACCATCTGCCCATCCTTGTCCCTAACTCATGCTAAATTGGGAGCTTTGATTATTTTGATTGACTGATTTTTATTTTATGCGTATGAGTGTTTTACCTGCATGCATGTAGGTGCATCTGTGTCATGTGATGCCCCAGAAGTCAGAAGGGCATCTGATCCTTTAGAACTGGAGTTATGGACATTTTTTAACTGTTCCATGTGTGTCGGGGGTCCCAGCACTCGGGGCCAGCCCATGGGGCCCAAAGGGTCTCTGCCGTGGGCTAGGGTTGAGTAGATGCAGGGTTAAGACACAAACTCTGGGAGCTGAGTGAGAAGCAGGCGGGGGGCTCTGCAAGCTCGTCTATCAAGCAAGTGCAAAAGGTCTCATAGGTCTGGCCAGCCAGTGTCCTTGTGGGGTTCCAAATACAGCCAATAGTAAGTCTGTCAGGTTCTTTCCAGATTCCGGTCTCACCGGACTAGTAAGAACAGAGCACCATGCCCACAGGAGCCATTCCTCTATTCCTCATAGCAGGTGACCTGGCTAGGCCCATCTTACATTATGCCCTACACATGTGGGTTCTGGGAATGAACTCAGGTCTTCTGGAAGAGCAACCAGTGCTCTTAACCACTGAACCATCTCTCCAGCTCCTGAATTAGGAGCAGTTACAACAAACAAACAAAAGCAAAAAAAAAAAAAAAAAAAAAAAAGAACTGTGTATAAGTCGCAGGGGTGGCAAATGAATACAAGGAAACCATGTTATACGGACATCACAGGGTAGATGTCGTGTGAACCCACAGAGCTCATGACAGAGTGTATAAGACCTATACAAACCCAAGAGAGAAAATCCCAGCATGGACAGGGGAGGTGGGCAAGAAGCTCCAGACATATCTGATGATCTATTGGCAATTTATAGCTGCAGAGAGAGAAGAGAGAGAGAGAGAGAGAGAGAGAGAGAGAGAGAGAGAGAGAGAGTTTTCTTTAAGAGTATAACACCTGATAGGGTGGCCAAACTTCAAGTCGTAGATCTATACTCAAGAGCATCTGGGAAACACAAATTGGACTCAGACTTTAAAAACAGAGGGGCATGAAGGGATGTCGCAGTAGGGTGGACACAGGAAAGGAGGGTTCTGACATGACCAGAACGCCTTATATGGAATTCTCAAAGAATCAATAAAATATTTTTAAATGAACTGTTTATAAAAATACTTACCACATACCAACTAGATCATAAGAGAAGAACCTAGGCATCATTATCTCATTTTAAAAATCTCCTTCAGGGCTATGGAGATGACTGAGTTGGAGAGTGTTTACCATGCAGGCATGAGGACTTGAATTAGATCCCCAGAACCTAAGTTTTAAAAAGAAGCTTGGCATAGTTCAGGATCTCCTGTAATCCCAATGCTAGGGAGACAAACAGGTAGATATCTGGGGGCTTGCTAGCCAATTAGTCTAACCAAATAAATGATCTCCAGTTAGAGACCCTTTCTCAAAACGTAGTAGGGAGAGCAGTCAAGAAGGATATATGACATTGACCTGTGTCCTGCATATACAAATGCTCACACATGTATGTGTACCTGGATACATACAATTCCCCCAACACACACACACACACACACACACACACACACACTCACACATACCAAAGAAAAGATCCCCAGAATCATCCTAAAGTCTAAGCAGAACTGAGGCTTGCTTAGGATAAACTCAGTCAAAACTAATCAAATAAATAAATATCTGCAAATAAATGTCTTTAATAATTGAGGCATTAAACCAATTTGTATGCATCTGCCAGTACTTAGATACCAATTAAAGATAAGGTCAGAAAATTCTGCAGGGAGAATGAATTTTCATCCCCAGAGAGAAGGCCACTACTGCACAGTCCTGCCTTTGAGCTGGGGCTGGGTAGAGCCGGATGGGCTGCCAACCCTCAGCACATCAGCACTGCTTTCTTCTATCATGACCTGCTACTGGTCTGTCCCAGAATTAGCAGTTTTGGATGCACTGACTGAATCCAGCGTGGCTACATCAGCGCAGCAACACAGAAGGGTAAAGCCACTTCCTATGCCCATCTCTGCCTCAGTGCTAGGCTTCAAAAATGGGCTTGGTAATCCTTGTACAACCACCAGCCAGCAGGAACATCTGCCTCCTGGACTTTGAATAAGGATATTTCTGCCTTGTGAGTCTATTGTACTTGGAAATTGCTGTTCCCCTAACCTAATAGAGAACTTTGATCATTTTACAGTACCTTTTTGAACTGGGTTTTGCACTAGATACTCTTGAGAAAACTTAAAGGTGGCTCATGAATGTTAGGGTTAAATAGTAAGGCTGGGAAAACTAGATAAGATAAGAGAAATTATAGGTGGGCAGTGAGATGACCAAGCTAACCAGGTAGGAGGAAGAACAGGGTTCTAAGGAAAACAGTGAAGTCAGGCTCCGGTAGGCTCCCATGGAATCCTTCCTAAAGAGCGTATGCAAAGTAACATTGCCTTTCCCCTCAGAAACTTCTCAATTTTATGGATATTTCCACCTTTATACATTTTCCTGTATCTAATTCATGTAATTATAACATATAGAATCACAGGTAATGAGTGTTTCCTAGTTTCATTCCTGATGCTATGGTAAAAACACAAGAGTTATCCCCTTCAGCACACTATTGCCAACCCAAGTCAACTATCTATTCAGAGGTTCTAACTAAAGGCTCAGATCCACAGCTGCGCCTTTTTCTTCTCTAAATTTAGGACTAAAATCAAGTAAGATCAACAATAAAGAGTCTCAGGCTGTGTCCATGACTCGGTGAGTAAGAGCACTTGTGGAACAAGGGTGAGTTAGAGTCCCCATCATTTTAGTAAAAAGCAAGGCCTGTAACTTCAGCACTGTGGGGGACAAAGACAAGATTTCTGGGATTTGCTGGCTGCCATCTGAACTCTAGGTTTAATGAGAGACACTGCCTCAAGGGAGTAAACTGGAGAGTGATAGAGCAGGACCCCTGATATCCTTCTCTGGTTTCTGTAGCCACACAGAAACAAGCACACACACACACACACACACACACACACAAAGAATACAGAGTCTTTCCAGCTCCATTCCTATTTTTGTTCTGACCAAAGTCTGAATTTCCCTGGGCACTTGATGACCTTGGAAGATAGTAACAAAGGCAAATATATTTCACTCAAAGTAGGACTAAAACCTATGAAACCACCTAGAGACAGCTTTAATAATCCATAGCAACAGAGATCTGGATTTGTACAAGTATGCTCTAACCATGACAAAATAGTGGTTCTCAATCTGGTGTGTGCATAAACCCAGTGGGATTTTTAAAAAGTTGCACTTTTAGTCAGTGGTTAACCAGAGACTTGTAACTGATGACAGTGCTAAGAGTAATTATTGAGTACTCAGTCTTAAAAGGAATATCTGTATCACATTTCCAAGGCTTTGAGGGGCCAGAAAGAATGTAAGAGCCAGAGGCTGTGGAGGAGTGCTCTAAAATGCTGTCTTGTGTTCTGGACATAACATGATGATATTTGTGCACATGAACAGATGTGCACAAATATACACCACATACAACATATGCATACACATATAACCTCTCTGTGTGCTCCTTCTCTCTCTCTCTCTTTCTCTCTCCCTCCTTTTCTTCTCTTCCCCCCTCCAGAGAAAAGCTAAAGCTAATACTATTATTCAGATTATTTGTGACCTTAAAACACTGAACCCACAGCCAAATTGGTTCTGGTTTGGGCAGGAGACAGGGGAGGGATTTAAATGATCTGAACAACTGTTTCAATTCACTACTATTAAATATTTAGTGAACATTCAGTCTGTGCCAATTTCTCTGCCCAGAGGGATAGGAAAGAAATACTAGATGAGATCAAGAAAAATCAGTTCTCTACTGCTCTGAGTCTCCTTGACACCCCTAGCATAAACATTTTACTATCTATTTAGTAGGCAAGACCCAAGTGCACGTACATAAACACACCACATACACATACACACACACACATGACTACAGCAATACAAAAACCTTTTTAGACTTCAATATTATTTTAACCCAAAAGGTTGTGGGCAGCTTCATTAATTACTTTTCTCATTGCTAAAACAAAATACCTGACAAAAACAACTTAAAGCATGAAGGGTTTATTGTGACTCACAGTTTGAGGGTACAGTCTATCATGGTGGGGAAGTAAAGAGAGAGAGAGTGAGTTGGTCACATTGCATCTGCAGTCAGGTATGGGGCCTGGTGTCTATTGAAAAAGGCATTGTGCAAGCAAAGTGACGATGAATACCCTGAAGGAACAGTAGGATTCCGGCCTGAAGGATTCAGGACAGTAGGATTCATGGCTGAAGCTATGACCTAGGTCCTAGGAAGCAGCTGCAGGTTCAACATCCTCATTCTTCAACAGTTTCCTGCCCCCTACAAAGATCACCCCAGACCAAAGCCAGGTTTTGGGGTCTCATTTCCTAATTCTTTAATTCCACATCAGCCCTAAAACCTTCCAGCCTTTACCTAAAGACTTTACCTAAAAGTCTTTACCTAAAGACTTGAACTTTCCCACTTTCAGTAAAAGCCAAACAGGGCTCCCTATATAAACCCCTGCCTTGATTTCAATAAATGAGCTGTCCACTGACACAGTCTCCCGGTAGTTCTTTCCTGTTGCATTCTGGGCCACCTGAGGACCTGTTCATCTGCTCTCTGTTCTCTGGGATAGCACGTGCCCAATGGCATCCACTAGAGACAGGGACTCACCCACAATCAGGAGGCAGAGAGAGATGAATGCTGCTCATCAGATAACTCTCCCCTTCTCAATCAATCTGGGATCTCAGCCCATAGGACAGTGCTGACCACATTAGGGTCAGTCTGGAGGCTTCATTAACCCAGTCTAGAAAGCTCCTCAAGACATGCCCAGAGGCTTGCCTCTTAGGTGATTCTCGATTCTGTCAATCTGACAGTCATTATTACAGTGATCAGCAAATCCAACATTTTTTAAAATGAATGTGTCAAACAGCATTGAGAAGATTGGAATGACTTAGTAGAGCCACCTGACCTCAGCCCTAATTCCTGGTTTTAGGCAGCTTGAAGGTTTTGTGTATGAGCTGAGTGTGTACTCAATGATTGGGCAGTAACTGGCAGAAGGCTGTCATCATCTTATTGTCAGAATGTAAGTGATTCATCTAGTTGTCACTTCTCAATCCTGTGAGAAGCAACCCAAAGAATCACCACTATAGATGTGACTGGGGCTTTGAGGAGCACTCAGATATCCAACCAGGGTGACCCAGAAAAAATTTCTGGAAAGCTGGGCAGGAAGAATGCCTTTCTGGGTGATGATGCTGGGAAGGTTAGCTCTGGGAGAGAATGACCAACAGACTTCCCAAAGAAGAATGCAAAAAACAATAGGTGAGCTCAGGGCTTAGAAACAGGATGTGCCTGTCTACTGAAGGCTAAGACATAAAGATGATAGTGGCGTCCCTCTAGATTTGGCACCACACAAATGAGCTGTAAGAAATAAAAGGTAGGAAGGTCCATTCTAGCTGGATCAAACCACTTCCGGGACTTCCTCAGCAGGAGTTCAGTGCACTGGTTACTCTTGCACAGGACTCAGGTTCAGTTCCCAACATCCACACTGAAGTTAACAACTATCTATATATCTAATTCTAGGGGATCTGATGCCCTCTTGTGGTCTCTACAGGCATTGGATGCACAGGCACACTTACATAGACAGGCAAAACATTCATACACAATAATAATAATAATAATAATAATAATAAATAAAATAAAGGCAGGGCGTAGAGGAACACATTTTTGTCCCAGCACTTGAGAGGCAGAGACAGGCAGATCTCTGTGAAACCAAGGCTGGCCTGGGGCTATAAGGAGGCCCTGTCTCAAAAAGACCTAAATTAATTAATTAATTAATTAATTAATTAAAACTGTAGCTGGGTTCTGATGTGAGGGTGGTCTTGTGGAGAGCACTACCTTTCATCTGTGAAGTTCAGCCTGACTCCAGGTATCTGGATATCTTACTTCTGTCATATCCCATGTCCAGTCTTCTAAGAAGGTCCATCAGTTCTGATTTATGGCCGCTTTGTGCCGTTCACCTGCTTCTACCCTGCCTCCAACAGCACCCCTCTTCCCAGGATTCCTGTGCTATCTACGTACTCTCTGCTTCCACACTGCCCCTTCTTCAGACTCCACTGTTCTTAACATGGAGTCCAGAGAGTGCCTTATAGAACCGCAGTCAGATCAGACCATGCCCTGCCACAGTGCAGACCCTCCAATGACCCCATCCAACTCAAAGAAAAAGATCAAGTCTTTGCTCTGGCCACTCTAAGATCTGACTGCCCATCGCCATCACCACTTTCATCACTAATCCCTTTCCCAGAACCGCCTCGTCCCCGATTCTGCTCACCCACACCAGCCTGACTTAGCACCCAACTGTGCTCTCAGGCTAGGGCTTTTCTACCTCCTGGGCCTTCTCCCTGGAATGCAGTGCCCTAGGTGACTACACAGTTCCCTGCATCTCCAAAGTCAGGTCTTTGCTCAAATGCCTGACTTGGCGAACCTTTGCTGACTGACAGATCACTCTCTACATTTCACTCCTATGCTTTTCGTTCTAGAACTAATTGCTATTTGGCAACAGATAGATAAATAGAAATATAAATATAGAGAGATATAGGAAGATAATATGTATAGGAAGATAATACATAAATATATATCATATAACAGATAGAGACAGAGATAAAGACAGGGAGGTAGAGAGCTCCACAGAGAAAGATGAATGGGTGACTGGGTGGATGGATGGATGGATAGATGGAAGATAGATAGATAGATAGATAGAGAGATAGATAGATAGATAGATGATACAATTTACTTGCTTTTTAAAAAACTCCTTCTCCTTACAACTACACAATAAACTCCAGGACAATAGAGATGTCTATTTTTCTTCCTGTGTGTAGAACAGCACTTGTCATTTAATGAACTCTTAACAAATATTTATTGCACAAATGGATGCATTCCTAGTGACCAAGTGAACTTATGAGTACCATTCAGGTACACATTGCTGCTGGGGGGATGGAAATGGTAGAGCCATCTGGAAGATGGTTTGACTATAAATCAACTCCCCTTGGTCTAGGTACATACCACGTGACCCCAAACTCCTCTTGTAGACTTTCATTTCCCCAAATGAACTGAGATCTGTGCTCACACAGAAGCCTGTGCCTGAGGGGTTTTGGCAGCATTATTTGTAATTTTCCCAGGCTGGAAGTGAGCCAAGGTCCTCTCCTGCAGTACCCTGAATACAAACACTGGGGACTCCATAATGGATACTTCTCATTCTATATTCCCAGGAGAAATGACGAAATTGGCACTTGTGTTTTTGTGCATCTACCTCTCCAGGAGATTGGTACATGTCCCTCCCAGGAAGTCAGAACCCTGCCCCCCTCCATGGTTTTCTGTGCTAACAGTGATGCCTGGCACAGTGGTACTTATGTGTCACCATCAAAACAAGTTTCACTTTCTACAGTCTTTGCCCATCTCAGGCAATCCAGTAGTGTCTGCCCTTAGAGTCACAGGCAACACATTCACATGGATTTTTGTGTGTGTGTATGTGTGTGGTTAGACATGTGTGTTCAGTTGCACATACACATGTGTATGGAGGCCAGAGGACAAGCTTGAGTGTTGTTCCTTAGGATCTTTTCTATCTTTTTGTTGTTGTTGAGACAAAAGTACCTCACTGGCTGGCAACCTACCAAGTGGGTAGAATGGCTGACTGGCCAACCAACTCCAGGGATCTGTCTGTCTCTTCCTTCCCAGTGCTAGATTATTTTACATGGGCTGTAGCACTTAAGTTCAGGTCCTCATGCTCGCAAGGCAAACACTTCCCCAACTAAACTACTTCCTAGTCCCATTTATATAGCTTTAAATCAAAGATGAGTATGTATCAAAGGATCAAATACTCTTCCTTGTCTACTTTCCATCCTACTCCTGGAGGGCTAGGGCAGGGAACTGGTGCTATTCTGGGCTGGAGCCCCAGACCCCATCCTCTGAGGTTGTGTCCGCTCTCTGTGTATATGTACATTGAACATCACTTGCTCTCCTTTCTCCTTCTGTCCAAACCTTTTCTTTTCATTCTTCCTTACATTTCTCTTTTCTTCAAAAACTTGATTACATTCATTTATGTATGTGTGGGTGTGTGTGCATACATCTATGCATGTGGGTACACATGTGCCATTGTATATGTCTGTGAAGGTCAGGAGGGCACTTGCAAAAGTTGGTGCTCTCCTTTCCAACATGGGGGTGTTAGGGATCGAACTTAGGTCTTCAGGCTAAGCTGCAGGCAACTTTAACTACTGAGTCATCTCACCCATATCAAATTTCTATTTTTAATTCAATAACAAATATATTTACTAGTTAGAAGTTGCTGGGAATGAAACCCAAGAATGGACAGTATAAAACTTATTTAAACACTACTTTTTAGAATTTTTCCATTAGATATTCTGTGCCTCATCAGCTTTGAGCTTAACCAAACTCTGAACTACATCAAAAGAGAAGTGGTAACCTGGAGTTTCTGTTTAGTTCTACTATAAGCTTAAAAGTTAGAAATGAGAATGACTTAATTTCTACAAAAGTGTAGCTGTGGTTCAAATTAATTTTGAACTGAACTGGCACACCCTTGGGGGTTTCTGGGAAATAATATTAAGGTACACCTGTCCCTCTTCCCACACATATTAATTACAACTCCTTCCCTGTCTTCTCACTTGCTTTAATAAAACAAACATCCAGACTCATCATTAAGGCAGAAGTGTCATGTCCTGTGGCAGCAGAGAGTAAAGGCAACCATTACCCCAAGCGAAGAGCAGTTATCTATGTGTGGTAGTTCATTTTGTCACCTTGATTGGGTTACAAAAAGCTTAAGGCATTAGCAAGTCATACCTCTGGTTATGTCTGTGAGGACTTTTTCAGAGCAGATTAACTGAGAGGAGGAGACTCACCTGAAATATTAGCAAGCAGCACCATCCCAGGCGGTGGGATCCCAGACTGAATACAAAAGAGAAAGCAAGCTGAGCACCAGCATCTCTCTCTCTCTCTCTCTCTCTCTCTCTCTCTCTCTCTCTATCTCTATCTCTATCTCTATCTCTCTATCTCTCTATCTCTATCTCTCTCTCGCTTCTGCCTGGGGTACAACTTGACCAGCTGCCTCACACTCCTTGCCATGACATCCTCACTATGACCGATTGTATCTCTCCAAACTGTGAGCCAAAATAAATACTTCCTCCTTTGTGTTGTGTTTTGTCTGATATTTGGACCCAGAAAGGAGGAATGTAAGTGGAACCAGATGTCACACTTGGAGCAATCAACACTTTTTATTTGAAAAACACTGTTAGTTTGGGCTGAGAAATAATAAAAGCAAATAGGAATTCAGGAACACTCTTCAAGAGAGAAAAACAGAAAGAAAAAGCTGTCCAGAGGAGCTTCATCCAGAAAGGACACCTCTCAAGGCTGCTTTTGCACACACAATCCTGACTCTTTGATGTGTCTTCCTACTCAGGTTCTCATGATAAGTCATCCAAGCTAGAATTCAGAGAGGAGCACAGTGCCTATTAGTTCAACTGAAATTAGCTTAAAGGATATGAAAATTTTATCAGATACGCAAAATTAATTGAAATTACATCTCTGCCTAGAAGATACGCACATGGCAAAGAAGATTTGCTACAATGCGACAATTAAAATCTCATTATATATCCCCATCCCCGGTGATCCAAGGAGATTTGAGGGGGGCTGGGAGGGAAGGCTGAGTCTCTTGACTTAGCTGCAGCTGTGGAGGGAGCATGGTTGCCAGGTAACTGTGTAGTAACCAAAGAGGCAGGGGTCTCAGCCAGGGACACTTGCTAGAAGATGTCTGTTGCAGACACAGGAACCATGACTATACTCATCTACTAACCACAGTCACTGGAAAAGTGAAAAGCTATCAACTAATGTGCCTTTGGGGTTGACTTCTACAACCCAAAATAACTAATCTGATGAATTTTAAAGCTAAGTTGCCTAATAAGTGGCATTGACACTTTAGGGGGTCTATAGAAGCCATTCTAAGGAGAAAATTGAGTTAAGAATACACCAGTTTTCTCCTCTGGTCTTTTCTCCTTCGTTTATCACCCCTGAGGCTGACCACATTTTACAAAGGTTGCTGCATGATCTATCCCAGGCATTTTCTGCAAGGCACTCACACCTTGACTAGAGGTGAAGTCTACTCCTCCTCTTCTTAGTGTGGGCTTGGGACCATTGGAGACAGTAAAGATGGTTTTGGTGACATTTTGAGATCTCCTGGTCAGGTGGAAAGATGATATATCTTCTACAACATTCCCATTTGGAGCCCTGAGCATTGAATCAAGAAGTCTGATTCTAAGTCTGATTGATGCATCCCCCATGCAACAAGAATCCAAGTAATGGGTAGACTCAGCCCTCATCCTCTAGTCACTCCCAGCCCACCATCCTGGACATGCAGATGAAGGAGCTTCCAGATAGCTACAGTCTCAAGTTAGCCGGAGGCCCCTAGGATTCCCAGCTGGGATTCCAGACATCAGGTAAATGGAGTCAAGATATTCCCACAGAGTCCTGTTCTGACCCCTAAAAACCATGAGAATAACGCATTAATTGTTGATGTAAGTCACAAAGTGTCTTGCAGTAATAATGACTGGAAGACAACTGCTGGCCACACTGTGTGTCAACAAAGGTTGCCAACTCCTATTTCCTACAGAGGAAGAAAAGGCTTAAGTGGAAAAGAACCACCCTGTTACCGACAAGGTGCAGATGAGCTGGGCCTGTCTCCAGAGATCTTTCAGTCATAGATGGCTAGCTATTACCTGTGTGATGTGCCTGTTTATGCATGTATATATATATATACATATATATATATATAAGTATGCTTCTGTGTGTTCATGGCTGTGCAGGTGTAAGTATGTATGACTACATGAGAATGTCAGAGTACAAACTTGGGTACTAATTTTTTTGAGACAAGGTCTGCCACAGATCTGGAGTGCATCAAACAGGCCAGGCTGGCCGGCCAGTGAACTGCAGGGATTCACCTGTCTCAGCCTTCCTAGTGCTGGGCATTCAAGTGTGGGCTGCCACACCCGGCATTTTATCTGAGGGCTGGGATTGGGCTCGGTTCCTCACCCTACCAGCTAAGATGTCATCGTAGCCCCCATTACCTACATTTTCTGTGCACTAGCATTAGCTGCAGTTGTAATAAAGAGACCTCTTCCTTTCTCTAGCACCTCCCTTCCTATTTGGCTCTGAAGCCTGTGATAGGATGAAAAGAGTTTACTTCATGAGCTCAACCTCAAGCCTTGACACTTGGCATTCAGAATAATCTATTCTTTATTTTCCACCATCAGAGAAATTCATGGCCAGCAGAAGAAAACATTTTAGCATTTGTTAAACACAAAAATAAGCAGAAGAGCCAAAATGTCTACATATTTTTTCAAGTGTTTTACTATAATTCAAAACCAAAGGATACAAACATTTAAACCCTTATGGAGGACCTTAACCATAATGTAAATCCCAGCTTGAAGAGGAAGCAAACTTGTAAAATACTTGGACAGGAGAGGTGGCTCAGTGGGTCAAGCACATGCCACCAAGCCTGATGATCTGCCTTGGATCAGCATGGTGGAAAGAGAGAACTGACTCCTGCAAGTTGTTTTCTGAGAAACGCAATGCATGCCATGACATGTGTATACACACACACACACACATGTGCACATGTGTGCACATAAAAATACATAAATAAAACTTTAAATTTTATGTCTTTTCTCACTCATTCTACTCTCCTCAGGTGTAGCGATGAGGAAATACCACATTATTTATGGTGGGTTAGCATTGCCTTGGGCTGTCTTGGGAAATGGGTCAGTGGCACTTGCCACATAAGCATGAGGATAGTTTGGATCCCAGAACCCACATAATATCTGGGTGGGTGTGGAAGCCCACCTATTATTCTGTCCTTAGAGAGGTAAAGCCAGGAGATTCCCAGAGCAAGATGGCTAGCACTAGACAAAAAGGTGAGATCCCAGTTCAATAACAGACCTGCCTCAATATATAGGGTGAAGCCCAATCAAGAAAGACTCCCAGCATCAACCTCAGTCATCGCCACACACAGCCACACATGTATATGCACCTGCATATATATGTGTGTACATGTATGCACACCACACACTTACATATGCAAATAAAAGTTGCCAGGCTATCCTGTTTTCTCCTAAATTAAAGCTTTTTGGGGGGAGGGGAGTTGTTGTTGTTTGTTTTGAGGGTCACAAGTAGTCCAGGTTTGCCTGATGATTTAGGTGAAACTGACCTTGAACTTCTAATATTCCTGCCTCTACTTTGACAATGCTATAATTCTGGTATGTGCCCGTACACCCAGTTTATGAAGTGCTAGGGATCAAACCTGGGGGTTTGTGCATGCTAGGCAGGCACTCTGTCAGCTAAGCCCTAGCCCCAGCGCTAAACTAAAACTTTTAAATATGGTCCTGGCAGCAGGAGCTTTAAAAATATTTCAACTCAGGAAGCATACCTTCCATCCGTTAATGGTGCCAACCAGAAATGCAGATTGTCTTCACATAACTGTAGAGCTGTCCAAAATTTAAAAATCATACTTTTCACTGCAATCAATTCATAGTGCTCTGGGTGGGCATTAATTTGAAAATAAAAGTTAAAAAAAAAAAACCTGTGCATTCCTTTCTGAAGATTCCAGAAATATTGCTGAAAAGCCATTTGAAGTCAAGTAGAGCCCCAAACAAATCAATCGTCCCATACGGTGAGCTGGAAGCCATTTTCATTCCAGGGCCCAACACCTTGCTCACCAGGAAACAAATGCCTGAATATATCCCCCCAGATTAATATCTTCAGTCATGAGCTTGAAGGCTCTCACCTTGTGGTTTAAATACATTCTGAGATGCTTGCCAAGCCAACTCCTGGAGCTGGCAGCTTTGCTATGGAAACAACCTGGTGATCTTGTTCCAGGGAGCAGGTGTTGAGTTTGCTAAATTGTTTAACGCCCATAACTAGCAGGATTTCTTTCTTTTTTATTACCTAAAAAAAATTTATTCTGGAGGGAAGCTGTATGTCATGGCATATGTGTGGATGACAGAGGACAACTTGCAGGAGTCCATTCTCTCCTTTTACTGTGTGTGTCTCAGGGATCAAATTCAGGTCATCAGGCTCAACAGCAGCACCTTTACCGGCTGAGCCAGCTCACCAGAGCACTCGACAGGATCTCTAAACAGATATCTAAGGTTGCCTCAGTTAGAGAGATCCTCATTGGGACCTCAAATACAATGGATGGTCCTCCAAGTTCACAAGGAACGATACTGGGACTAGGTTGGGAGGAACTTTGGGCTTGTCAACAGGCCTTTCTAAACTCAGAACCACCGGTCCACCTGTCAAGATGATTTTCCCACAGACGCACTGAATCATGAAAGTGCAGGCTCTTCTCTGGCAGGCTGCCTGTGGGTTCACCAACATACTGCTCTCTCTATAAATACCCCTATAAATGTTTCAAGTGGACAGTTTTATAATTTCGTTGCTCCCTCCTCCCTCTCTTTTTGGAAGTGTTAGGAGAGCCTGCACAGATATTTTACTGCCTTTCTTTCAGCAACACCAACTGCTCCAACATCCCTGTTATTAACATATGCATTAGCTGGGCCGATTGCTGTCGCAATAGCGGCTCCCACTTTCCCACAGACCTAGCAGCTGTGAATCAGAAAATACTAATGGGTGTGTTAATGAACTTTCTGCCGTGGAACTGGTTGTTCCAAGAGGGGGGCATTTTAAGAGCCCATTGCAGAGACTGATGCTCCCTCTTCAGTCCCCTCACCCACCTAAAGTAAAAGTAGAAACAGAAGCAAAACCAATGAAATTCCAAGCTAAGAGACCCCACCTTATGGGCACAGGGTCCAAGGCGGGGAAGCTCTGAAGTGCCAAAGGTTGAGGGTGTAGCTTAGTGGCAGCGTGCTTGCTTAGCACACATGAGATTCTGGGCTCAGTCCCCAGCACCGCACAAACCAGCCATGGTGGTGCAGCGTAACGCCAGCACCCTGAGGTGAAGGCAGGAGAACAACTGCTGGGCAGGTGTGGTGGCCTGAACAAGCTGGCAGGTGAGACTGGCCACACTAGTGGTCCCTGTGTGTGACAAAGAGACCCTACTTCAATGAACAAGATGGAAAAGCCACCGAGAATGATTTTCAGCGTCAACCTCAGGCCTCCACATGCATACGTGGAAAAACCCATGCATCGACACATGACAAATGGGGAGAAAGAAAACTGAGTGTGGTGGCTTGTGTGTGTAATGTCACAGCTAGAGAAATGGAGACAGGCAGATCCCTGGGGCTTGCTGGCCAGCAAGCCTGGCCAAATTACAGAGTTCCAGATAAAAAAAACGAAAGGCCCTGGCTCAATAAAACAGGGTGGTCAACACCAGAAGACGTTGGAGGCTGACCTCTGGCCTTCACTCGCATATATGCATACAACCCAAAGCACATATATGTACCTACACATACATACAGGTACACACATATACATATATATCTTTAAAAACCTGCCTAACGGGCAGGGCATGAATCATATATGTATATTATCTGAGTTCTGGAAAGCCAGCATGAATGAAAACAACAGCTCGCAGGACCATTTGTACTGCTGTCTCTCTCGTGGGCAAGGGAAAGTCTCCATTAATAATCCCTCACCTGCATGAGCCCTCCACCCCCCGCAGGACTGGGCAATGTGTGACAACTTTAGAGAGTCAATCCAGCCTTCCCCTCCCCACTGCCACCTGTAGCTTTGACTTATAACAAAGGCACAGCTACCTGCAGATGGTGTGTGAGAGGCCCGGAGGACAGACTGATGGCTGGTCTGGCCACATCCCCGGCACACCTGTCACTTAATCACTTCACTTGGAGTCTGCCAGGTGACTGCAGTAGCAGTCATGAAAGCCAATAAGCAGTTTATCTCCCAACCACTGAGCCATCTGCCTTAACTAGTTTGAATTGTTTTGTTTTGCTTTTGAAACAGATGTGGTAAACAATGCCAATCATATAAAAACTCAGTCAAGTGGAGTTCTTGCCACACAGTCTTATTTAGAAGACTAGTCACAAAATGAATTGCTCCCTCCGGAAAAAGAGTCCAAGAGCACGGCACTTCATTAGTTATTTAATAAAGCGTGTGGGGGGGGGTGAGTGTGTGTGTGTGTGCAGGCACGTGTGCATATGTGCATGTATGTGTGTGCAGGCTAGAAGTCAGCCTCAGGTATTTTACCTCAGGATGCTGTTCACCTTGTTTTTTGAAATAAGATGCCTCATATTTACCTGGAACTCCTCAGTTATCCTGGATTGGCAGAGACCCACCTGTCTTCACCTCTCTGGAATTGTGACTACAGGAGCACACGATCATGGTCAGCTTTTTGAAATGGATTGTGGAGGTCAAATTCAGATCCTCAGGCTTGCATGGCAAGCCCATTATGAGATGAGTGACCTACCCAGCCCATAATACTTCTTGATGATGCTTCTATGAAGAAGGTAGCTGTGAGTAGTTTGGTTTCTTTGAATATCACTCACTCCAACCCCCCAGTTTTCCCAAGTCCGTCTGTCTTGCCTGTGGACCCCAAGACCTCATTTCTGAGGAGCTCATCCCATTTCCCTGAGAATACTGGCAGTCAATGCCCAGTGTTCAGAAGTCAAAGTGTGCTTAATATTCTTAGCAGATTCTTTATTTCAAATATGGAAAACAACAGAAATAAAGAGAAAGAAGTCTGGGAAAAAAATAATGACAATTATCCAAACTCTGTTGGTTTTGTTCTCACATAATTTTCAAAGACATCTGTAAGACCCTTCGCAGCTACCACATGAATTGTGAAACTGATGAAATCTTGAACTGAGACTGTCTCCCACTTGGCAAAACAAGAGAGAGAGAACAGAAAAGTCACTACCAGGCTAGGACTGCCACTCAGTGGGCAGAGAGCTCGTTTAACATATATGAAGCTCTGACTTCCATTTCTAGCATCACATAAACTGGAAGATAGAAGTAGTCCATACCTGCCATTCCAGCACTGGGAGATACAGTTTGAAGGATCAGAAGTTTAGGACTATCCTTAGCTGCATTGTAAGTTTAAGGCCAGCCTGACCTACATGAAACCCTTTCCTGGTTTATCTGGTGAAGAATCCCAAATGCCCATTGTGCAAAAGGAAACGACTATCTAAAGGAGGACAGCAAGGTTTCTCATACTTCCCACACTGGTTCCCAAGACGACCTAGCAAAATCAAGCCCAACGGAGAGGTCTCTGCAAGGTGAAGATGTCCGGTGAGGCTTCATAAACTGCTCTGCTCAGCTGGCCTCCACCACTGCCAACATTTTGGGCTCTTCATTACCAATGACATGCAGTGTTAGATGTTTTGTTTTGTTTTTAAATCTTTACATTATGCTGTGGAATTATTTTCTCCCAAGTGGAACATTATGTTTAAGACTCAGGAAGTAAAGAAAACTCACAAAGCTCAGACAGTTCCTGAAGATTACAAGATTGGCAGACGGGTAACAATGGCTGGGGAGAGGAATTCTGACCCGGAAAGCTGCCTGCAAGCTTCAGGGTGAGCTTCAGGGATGCAGCTTCTGTGATTTCTCACCCATGCTGAGATGGGCTTTTCAATGATGCAGGTGCCTTTGAGTCACCCATGCTTTTTAAGTGAACTTTTACCCTGGCTTCTGTAAGTGACCCCAATAAACTCAGAGCTCACTAAGCTACACTGGGTGGAGCAGTTTCTTTGGTCTGTTGTTGGTGTCCAATCTGGAGTGATTACATTTTTATTCATATTTCCCCAAGTATATCACACACACACACACACACACAGACACACACACACATACATGCATGCACGCACACTTAAATACATCAGTTTTGCATTTGATTTCAACATAGGTGCACAGATGTAACTGCAAAGGCAGATTTCAATATCACTAGTGCAGTTGATTTTGACTAAAGAATAATTACTTCTGTAACTAAGATGCACAATAGCCATCAAATGTGCTAACTATGTGTATAAAAGTTTGTATATGAGATTGGGGAAATATCCCACCTATAATCTTAGCACCAGGAGGTAGAGACAGGGAATCACCAGAGTAAGTTGCCTGGCTAGACTAGACAAACCATCAAGTTCTGAGTTCAAATAAAAGATCCTGCCTTGATATATAAGATGGAGAGCAATTGAGAAAGGCATCAGCCTCTGGCCTACATACACACAGACACGTGCGTGAGCCCATATACCTGCAAAAACACATGCCCACATACACATGCCCTCAAAAAGTGTGCATGTGAACATTCTTTCCAGACCCGAAGACAATGCACAATCAGAAGAAACATGTATTGGTAAAGTCCATTGACTCTTCCTTTGTACATTGTCTGATGTCACTAGGACTGACAGAATGCATTTCAGTCAACTGAGAGGAAACAGATTCCATTTGAAAAACCCAGGACTGAAAGTAAAGGCAAACTGAAATTCAGTAGAGCAGTCCTTTTCTCCGACAGAGATGGCAGCAACAATATTCAGTAAGGGCTGAGCCCTGGAGTGCCTTTATGGTCCGTGATGAGATCTCTCCCATTTCATAGGTGAAGAAACTATTAAAGACTTTTCACAACTGTACTAAAGCTATACAGGCAATAAAAATGACCGGGATTTAAAGACCAAAGTGCACCAGAACCACCTTCATTCCTCATCACTTTGTTAGGGCCCTTCTCACAGCATTCACAATTTCTCGAAGTTTTAATGAAAGCAGTGTACTAGTATTTGTTTGTTTGTTTGTTTGTTTTTAAGGGAATCTTACTGTCAATTGTTTTGAGTTTCACGTAGCCTAGGCTACATGAACTAGCTCTGTAGCTGAAGATGACCTTGAACTCCTGATCCTGCATCCACCTCAGTGTTTGAACTACAGACATTCACTATGATGCCCACTGTATTCAGTGCTGGTGATCAATCTCAGTATTCACTCATGCTAGGCAAGCACTCTACCAATTGGGCTGCATCTCCAACCCAGGCTTTTTAACTTGGATAAGTTGATAAGCCAAGGTGGATGGGGGAAATATCATGGGGTCCCACCCCAAGATGAAGAGTTACAGACAACCAATGGATGCTGAGGGAGGGAGAATCAGTCTTCTCCAAGGACTAGCTCCCTGAGAGCTTATCTAATCCCAAATGGAGACCCCTAAACACAGATACACATGAGGACCAAAAACTGGCCTCAATGTATGTTGTCTATGTAATAACGATAATCCAAGAGGAGGACGAGAAATTGAGAAGGAGTGGGGAGACATGGGAGGACTGATGAGAAATTGATAGGGAGTGGGGAGACATGGGGGGACTGATGAGAAATTGAGAGGGAGTGGGGAGACATGGGGGGACTGATGAGGGACTGGAAGGGATGGAAATAATGCAAAGACAGTACTCATGTATGAAATTCTCAAAAATAAAACAAAGGGCATTCCTGAAGGGAAAAATAGGCGAATCCACAGTCTTCACTGAGATTTTACCAGTCATCTCTCAAGGATTCATAGAACAACTAGGGAGAAAATAAGCAAAGACGTAAAAAAACTGAACATCATCAACAACCAACAGGATCTAATAGAAATTTATACAACATTCTACCCAACAGCAACAGAATATATAGATACTTCAACTTTCAAAAACGCTTATGCCAGAATAGTCAATATCATAGCCAGAAAGCAAAGCCTGACAAATACGAAAGGTTTGAACTACATAAAATGATCGATAAGAGAAAGACAACAGGAAACTCTCCAAACACTTGGAAACTAGACAACACACTTCTCAATAGACCGTGGATCAAAGAAGAAGTCTCTCAAGGGGAATTTTAAAATGTAATGATTGAACTAAATGAAAATGAAATTCAGCATAACAATACTGAAAAGAAAAATGTGTGACATTCAAAGAATACTTTGAGGGGAGAAAAGGAAAAGTTCAAAATCTACTGTCTTCAATAATATAATAAAATCAGGACTGGGGAGATAGCTTAGTGGTTAAAGATCTCATCACACAGGCATGGGAACCTGAGTTCGGATTCCTGGGAGTCACACAAAGTAGGAGGCAGTAGGACACATCTGTGATTTCAGCACTCCCATGATGGGGACAGAATTTCCAGAAGCCCTTGGCCAACCAGCCTGGTGCATACAGAGGCCCACAGTCAAGCATGTGCTCATTCACAGACACATTCACACACATATACACACAGATTTATTTTTTTAAGAATCCAATAAAACTAAATAAAATAGGGGCCACTGAGAAGGTTCTGAGGGTAAAGGCATCTTCTGCTGAGCCTGACAATCTGGGTTTGAGGTATTCTTTGAAAAATTAACCTAATGGGGAACTAATGAACTATGACCTCATTATAACTTTGTTCTGTGTGGTAGATGAACAAATACCAACAAATATATTTGGCAAGAATCTTATTTACTCCTACTAGTAAGTGTGATTGTTGATATGTGAACTAACAGGACTTTAGAAGCTTCTACTTGGACTCAAATCACTTGGACTCAGTCTCCAGCTGAGATAAGACAAGGCAGAAACCCACAAAAACTGCAGTCTATGAGCACCTTGGAGAATGCTGCTTCCTGCAGTGATCTTTGATCTCTGAGGAAGCACCTGCTATTACGTGTCTTATTTGTTAAAATGCTAAGATTATACTGTCATCACCATGCTACTGTGAAATGTCACAATCTCACACCTGCCTGAAATATATGCTTTTGTAAAAATCTGATTTGTAAAAATCCCAACTGCTTAAATTTCCTATAGAAGCCTAAATGTGTATACGTCGTGACTGGAAGTCTTAAATCCACCGTTATGATTGTTACCAAAGGATGACGTGAAAAATCCTATAAAAACCTGTATGTACTTCTGGTCAATGCCTTGGTTTCTCTGAAACCAGTGAACCCAGTCTGGGGCCCACACATAATAAAGGATAAGCTTCTTTCCTTCCTGTGTAGGATTTGCATTTTCTCGCCATGCCAGGTCAGTCTTGGGTAAATTCTGTAACAAGTTCAACCCTGGGATCCACGTGGTGGAAGAAGAGAACCGACTCCTGCGAGCTGCTCTGACTTCCGCCCACATGCTTTGGAACACAGGCACTGGGCCTTCGCCGCCCCCCAAAATCGAATGTATTTAACTTTAAAAAGAAGGAGAGAAAAGAAATAACAACAGAAACAAATGGAATTGAAAACAGGATAATAATGAAACAGATAATTCTTTAAAAGAGCAATAAAACTTGAAGAGCTCTTAACAGGAAGGGAGAGAAGGCACAAATTACCAATATTAGGAATAAAAAAAGATGAAATGACAAAGGTAAGCAAGGCAAACTACAACGAAGTCTATACAGTACACCTGACAACTTAGACAAAATAGACTATTCCTCTAGAAACAGAAGTGGATTTAAACAGCCCTGCAATTATTAAACAAATACATAATTTGATACCTCTGATCCCTCCCCCAAAATCTGCAACCCCAGAGATTTTGACTAGAGAATCTACCAAAATTTTAACCAAGAATTAACAGCAATAGGGTTGGAGAGATAGTTCAGTGTTAAGAGCTCTTACAGGAGACCTGAGTTCAGTTCCCTGTCGAAGGGCTCACAATGGCCTGCAACTCCAGCAGAAATCCAACACCCTTTTCGGGCCTTCAAGGGCATCTGCACTCATGTGCACATAGGCATACACACAATTAAAAATAAAACAATATCTTTAAGAAAAAAGGAAGTAAAAACAATTTTATACAGTGCTCCTCCTGAAAAGAGGAGGAAGATTCTCAGGCTTATTTTGTGTTAGTAGAGATACTCTGATAACAAAAATCATAGACAGTGCCTCCAAAAGATAATTAAAATTAAAGGAAAAAAGATCAAGAGGCCAAAATGATTCATATTTATATAAATCCTTAACAAAATATTAGCAAACAGAATTTAGCAATTCATTAAAAGAATTATAAGTAATATATAAGGTATAAACTATCAGCAAAACTGAACATATAACATTATGGCACCTGGAACTTGTACAGTTTGGTCTGGGGATGGCTCAATAAGTAGGTTACTGGCCATGTAACCTTGTGAGTTTGATTCTTAGAATCCATATTTAAAAAGCCAGGCAGGGTAGCAATAATTCTAGCCTCTAATTCCAACACTAGGAGGCAAAGACAGGTGAATCCCTGGCGTTTGTTGGCCAGTCAGTCCAGACCAATGAGAGACCCTGTCTCAAAAAAAAATGGTGGATGACACCTAAGGCATGATACCCCAGGTGGACATCCGGCCTCATATGCGTACACACACATGTCCACAAACAAAAACACACAAGTGCATGCGTACCCACATGCAAATGAGCATGCTCACACACACAAAAATTTGTATAGCTGTCTAATTGAATTTCTTTGGGATAGGACCTCTCACTGAAGTCAGAGCTCACCGATTTGGCTAGAATGGCTGGCCAGGGAGGCCCTGGGATCCTCTTGTCTCTGCCGCCCAAGCGTTGAGACTATGAGTACAGCCACACCTTGCTTTTCACAAGCGCTGAGACTATGAGTACAGCCGCACCTTGCTTTTCACAAGAGGGATCGAACTCAGGTCCTCACACTTGCTCTATAAAGATTTTACCAATTCAGCTATCTCCCAAGCCCTTAATTTGAATTCCCTAATTGCAGAAAAGCAAGAAATATATTGAAAAAAATCTAAAATCTAGTGTTTCACCAACTCTCGTCAGAATTCCAGAGATGCCAGATGGATGCTCAAGTGGCTTTCTTATTCTGCTTGGTTTTTCTCTCAGTGTGTGAAAGTTTCCTCACTAAATGTAGGTCTCTTCTTCCCACCTCCTGTCTCAGTGGCAGCTGAGATTCACATTCAATTATTTTCAGAGCATCTTCTAACCAAGTTCAGATTCTTGGATACGTAATTGTCTCCTTGCCCACTGAGCTTGTCCATCAATCCATCAGATGGGAGGGCCCCAGGAGGATAGATCTCAAAGTTAAAGGAAGAGTGAAACACAATTTACCATCCAGGAATTGTTCCCACTTTGGCTCCCACATCATTGCCAAGGGAAGGCAGCAAGTGAGTCTGATTATCTTCCTATCATTCAGACTGTCAGGAGCCCTGTCTTACCACCCTCGCTTGAGAGGGTGGCACTCGGGCCTCGTGTCAATGCTCTGCTTGAGCATGCTTGACCCTTTCTTCTCCACTCCCCACCCCCACATCACTCAGAGACCTTCCAGATTGCTTTTATCCTTTGGGAATCCAAAGTGTCACTCAACAAAATGAGAAGAAAGCAGTGACCTGGATGATCTTGGATCGCCCCTGGTCAGCAACCGCCTCACTGGGGGGAAAAGCCAAAAAAGGGGGCACATTAGTTACTTTTCTGGTGCTGTGACCATGTAGCTGACCGTTTTCACGATGCATGGAAGGCATAGCGGCAGGAGCGTGAGGCCACTGGTCACTTCACACCCACACATCTATGGTCAGGAAGCAGAGAGAGGTGAATGCTGGTGCTCAGCTCACTTTCTCCTTTTATTCACCCTAGGACTCCTTCCCATCAAATCATGCTGCCCACAGTTAAGGTGGATTTTCTCATGATAGTTAACTTCATTCCTAATAATCTTCGAAGGCGTGATCATAGTTTTATCTATCTCTTTGGTGATTCTAGATCCTTTCAGGGTGACAATATTAATTATCACGGTCCCTGAACACAAAGACTAACACCAGGATCCCAATCCATCATGCCTTATGCAGTTTGGTTTCCTCAGCCCTCAGTCATAAAAGCTTATTATTGTCCTCCAGACATAGCTGGTCACCCCCATCCTCCCTGAAAGGGTACATGTATCCCAAGACTTGCTAATTTCAACCAGGCTGTACAAGCCCCCGGCATCTGCCAGGACATAGCACTGAGTTTTACAAACTTATAGACAGTGCTTTTTATAGAGTGATTATAATTTCCTGCAGGACTCTAGAAGTTTACCAGTCAGGCCTGGCCCCTGGCTCCAGTTGTCTGAGTCCCCTTGCAGTGTTGAATAAACAGACCCCCTTTCCTCTTTATTCACTCTGAAGGTCCCACTCCCACTCCTGCCTTCCTGTCTGTGTTGACAAGAGTAACAAAATTCATTTAAGACGCCAACTGTTTGATGCTAATTACCCATTCTGTCTACCTGCTTGTTTTTACAGAGTGGTTTTCTTTCCTATGTAAAGCTCTTCATTCCCACACCTTGAGATGGTTTCATCAAACTTTGATTTTCTAATTTCACAAATTACAGTAGAGGACTGGGTTAGAAAATGAACAAACTTTCACTGCAGAGTGATATTAATTTATCCATCCTGTAACTGTCTTCTGAACAGACACACCAAAGAAAGCTCCTCTGCCAGTCATGCCTTAGTCCAAACAGCCCACGGAACATGTTGATTCAAGTTATAGCTCAAATTTCAGTACTAGGCCTCCATTTAATCACTTTGTGTGTGTGTGTGTGTGTGTGTGTGTGTGTGTGTGTGTGTGTGTAGGGTACAGTGAGCACATGCATGGCACAATGCTCACGTGGAGCTCAAGGGACAATTTGCAGGAGTCTGTTCTCTTATTCCGCCATGAGTTCTGGGAGGTTGAAATCAGGGCTTCAGGTTTGGCAGCAAATACATTTACCTGCTTGAGCTGCGTCACTGACCCTGTGCCCAGCATTTTTACATGGATTCTGTGGGAAAGAACGCGGGTCTCCATGTTTTCACAGTAAGCACTTTACCAACTAAGCCATCTCCCCAGCCCTTAATCATGTCTTAATCAGGAAATAACCCAGAGACCTGGTGAATAGAATTAGGGTAAGTGTTGAAGTGAAAAATTAAAGCACTTCATTAATGTAACACCATTTGGGCAAAACCCATTCATTCAAGCTGCAAATATTTCTACTCTCCTACTCGGAAAGCTCACTGCAACCTATAAAGCACCAAGCAGAAGCCTGTCCATGGCCCTCTGTCAATGTTGCCTCTGAGAAAACAATAGCTCCTGCCCCCAAGAAGCTTTCAGGGCACGGAAGGAAGAAAAGAATTTAGCCGTTGTCACTGCTCGTACAGTCAGGCTCTGGGAGATGGCACACGGCTGAGGGCTGGGAAGGGCTGAGATGCTGATGTGTAGGGTGGTGGTTGATTATCCACTTGACAGGATCTAGAATAATGGGAATCAAAGCTCTAGGCATGTCTGCAAGGGACATGATTAGGTTAACTAAGGTGGGAAGACCCACCCTGAATGTGGGGTGCACTCTCCATGGTCTGGGGTCTGGGACTTCCTAACTATGTGCAATGAGACCTCATACTCCAATCACTAAAGCTTTCCCACCATGGTGGGCTGTCCCCTCCACTTCCCTTCTGTGAGTTGTGTTTTGCAAAGTGTTTTGCCACAGCAAGAAGAAAAGGAGCTAATACACTGCTTTTGATATATTTGCTTGCCTCCTGCGGCATGCAGTGAGCTAGAGACGAAATTAGTAGTAGGAACGGGAAGAAGGATGGCAGATTTTCATGGGAGTGACTAGCACTCTAAAAATCCTGAAGGCCTGAACAAGTTTTTCCTTTGGCCCCTTCTGCCTGGAAGCTGTCCAAGTCACTGGAGCACAACTTGCTGAGACAGCACTAAAGCGGGCCACTGAGACGGATAGAGCTCCTTGTCCCTGCGCAGTCAGCTGCTGGGCTGGATGATGTGTGGAGCCCACAGAAACCTGTTGCAGGTGGCACAAAGGTTTGGTGGTCTAAACAGTGGCTCATGCCTGCACTGTACTGAGAAGATGGGGCTGAGCAGCCTGTCAGGCATGGGAGTGGGCCTGGAATATTAGTAACTTTCCTCATTGCTCTGATCCAATACCTGGAAAGAGGCAATTTAAGGTAGGAAAGATTTGTTTGGGTTCACAGCTTGAGGGTACAGTACATTATGGTGGGGAAGTCAGGACAGCAGGTGTGTGAAGCAGCTCCTCACTTTTCATCCACCGTCAGGAAACAGAGAGAGAGGAATGCTGGTGCTCAGCTCTCTGGGAGGCAAGCAGCACACAGAACACACAGCCCTTTGTAGACTAAGGGTTTCCTCTTACACTGACTTAGCAGCTTAAAAACAGTAAGAATTTGGGGGCTGAATAGATGGCTCAGTGGTTAAGCACGTTGCTGAGCAATCTTGAGGCGTGGAGTTGGGATCCCAGTATCCATGGTAACAAGCTAAGCTTCCTGAAAACAAACAAACAAAAAAGCCTGTAATACCAGCATTGAGGACTGAGCAGACAGGATGATGACAGGAGCTAATAAGCTTCTAGCCTAGCCAGGAAAATGCAACCCCATGGTTAAGGTAGAGACCCTGCCTCAAGGGATAGGCACCGGCTGGTAGAGGACACCCTCTGCACAGACACATAGGTGTGCTGTGTGCAACCCCTCAGCAGAAATGTGCATATAGACACACACAGATTTATGCACACACATATGTGCATACACACAAATAAATCATAAAAGAAAAAGCGTTAAGAACAAAGTTTCTTTGGGCACTCTGAATCCGCACCAGAGAACTCTGTCCTCTTATTAAGTACATCCACCTACAGTCAAAAGATACTTGTGGTGACTCCAAACATTGTATCATTTTTAGCAACTCCAACACCATGCTGGGGGAGAGGAGAAACAGCCCCTCCTGAAGGTGAAAATGTCTCCTAGATCCCCGTGCCCTCCTCCCTCAGTGCTCATGCTTCATTGTTCCAAAGGTACATCATTTGCCTAATGCGTAATCAGCTACTGGTGAAGAAAATGGAAATTCCATGATTTTTCTAGACCTGGGAACACATTGTAACCACTGAGGTACTTTTAATATCTTCTTAGGGCCATGATACCAGATTTCTGGAGTACAAGCTATGTGTTCTTATTATTGGTGTCTGCGTGTGTGTGTGTGTGTGTGTGTGTGTGTGTGTGTGTGTATGTGAAGGCACATGCATAGTGGTTTGAAACGGGGTCTCATGTAGTCCATCCTACCCTCAATTTCATTATGTAGCTCCTGGTTTACATTATATTGATTCAAGAAACAGCTCAAATCTCAATACTAGGCTTTTATTTAATCACTTTGTGTGTGTGTGTGTGTGTGTGTGTGTGTGTGTGTGTGTAGAGGAGGGTAGGCACATGCATGTAAACGTGGCCATGTAGAGGTCACAGGACAACTTACAGGAATCTGTCCCTTTGTTTCAGCATGTGGTTCTGATGTGGCCTCCTTTGCTGTGTATGTTCAGAGGAGAGTCACAGGATTACTACATTAACGACAGGATTACTTCATTAACGCCACTCAGAATGAAAGCTTTTTCATTTTCAAACCCAGGTTCTCTATTGAACTATGTGAAATGATAAAATAAAAAAATGAAGCCATCTCAAGGTCTGAGAATGAAGTGCTTTACATAAGAAAGGAAATCGCTCTGCAAAAAGCAGACAGAATGGGCAACTAGCACCGAACAGTTGGTATCTAAAATGAACAGCACTGCCCCACCTGGTTTGTGAAGTGCTGGGCTAGAACCCAGAACGTTGTGCACAGTAGACAAGCAGTCTGCCAGCTGAGCCACATCTCTAGCTCCAAAGGCCTATGTTTATAAAGAACTTTTGATGGGTGGCCAGAGTTGAAAACCACTATTTGAAGAGTCATTGCCTGGAGGATGCCTGAAGAAACTCTAGGTTCTGCCAAGCAGCAAGAAGGTGCATGAAGATGGTGCTCGAGGGCCAACAAGTGTGGTTGTCATAGCTGGTCCTATCAGCAAGTCTGTAGGAGTGCTGGACCCAAGAAGGGAGAATGTTCAGGCAGGAAAGGGCATTGCACCAAAAGCACAAGATGCAAGGGACCAAGAAATCAGAGCCTTTATTCCACGCAGCTCGGTAACTGGTATATCATAGGACACCCTGTGCCATATCCACTCCCAAAAAACCCATGCACAATCAATATGGGGTTGTGTCTGTTCCTCTGCTTCTCTGGTACCTAAACGGCATCAAAGAAAGATGGATTGGGCCACAAAGGGGAGAAGGGAGGTGTAGAAAGCAGACCAGCAGCCTTGGGAAGACACTCCTAGAGAGACTCCACACACAGATGCTCCTGGTTCTGAGGTCTTTCTGGGGCTTGACCCGGGTTTTGGTCTCCTAGGAAACTGGGCCAAGCACATGTTCTTATACAGAAGCAGTGCTTCTTCCTGGTCACAGCGAGGATGTTCAGGAAGGCCAGCATGTGAGATATGCTTCCCTCCGGGTCTCCTCCCATCTTTTCTCAATCCTTTTCATTGACCAGTGTGGATCCTTCGCCTCCACCTCTCCAGTGTTGGAATACAGGCATGTGCCAACATGCCCAGTTTATGATCTGCTGGGGATGGAACCTACGGCTTCAGACAGGAAGATGAACTTGTTGCTGGTAGTTTTCTCAGCTGTCCATGACTGTGGAGTGTGTGTGTGTGTGTGAGACGTGGTGTATGTGTACATGGGTGTAAGCATGCACAAACCTATGCCTGTATGAAGGACAGAGGGGCACATCCGGTGCCCTGTTCTACCACTCTCCACCTCATTCCCTTGAGACAGGGTTTCTCACCGACCTGACAATAAGGCTGGCAGCCAGCAAACCCCAGCAACTGTCCTTTCCTTCCGTCTTGGCTCCATCCCACAGTCACCAAGGAAGACACTGGCAGGGGGAGGAGTCACAGGCACTGGCAGGGGGAGGAGTCACAGGCACTGGAAGGGGGAGGAGTCACGGACACTGGCAGGGGGAGGAGTCACGGGCACTGGCAGGGGGAGGAGTCACGGGCACTGGCAGGGGGAGGAGTCACGGACACTGGCAGGGGGAGGAGTCACGGACACTGGCAGGGGGAGGAGTCACGGGCACTGGCAGGGGGAGGAGTCACGGGCACTGGCAGGGGGAGGAGTCACGGACACTGGCAGGGGGAGGAGTCACAGGCACTGGAAGGGGGAGGGAGTTAGAAACACAGTCTCCTTTGCCCTCCCATCCAGGGCAGGGGATCAATTCAGGTTGAATGTCTGTTAATAGACAAATAGGAAGAGAAAATTATCTTGACCACTGGATAAAAGAAGGGAGGAACATGCCATTAGCAGTGACCCAGAAATTTACAGTACTAATTGTGTTCCTGGGTCAGATCTGTTTATTATTTGTAATGTCACTCTGAGTGTTTCCAGGGAAGGATGGACACCCACTGAGGCCACGGGGTTAGAGGAATCTGGGGAACTGGGGTGCCTAGCTGGTGCACGGGCGGTGGCTGAGTTGGTACCACAGACAGAGCTGCTATCAGAGGGCTTGCTCTGTAAGCTCACACTACCAGTATCCGTCACGACTTGGTTCAGGAGAGACTCATCCCTCAGCCACTTGGGTTATCCATGAACTTGTTCCTCACAGGTCAGGTTTCTCATCTGCTCCTTACCATGGACAAGGATAGGAGGGAGGGAAAGAGAGAGGGATGTAGGGAAGAGGGGGAGAGGAAGAAGGAGGGAGAGAGAGAGAGAGAGGAGGAGGAGGAAGGAGAGAGAGGGAGGAAGGGAAGAGGGGGAGAGGAAGAAGGAGGGAGAGAGAGGGAGAGGAGGAGGAGGAGGAAGGAGAGAGAGGGAGGAAGGGAAGAGGGGGAGAGGAAGAAGGAGGGGAGGAGGGTAAGAGATAGAAAGAAGGGGAAGGATGAGGAGGAGGCAGGGAGGGAAAAAAATGGAGAGAGAGAAGGAGGAGGAGGAAGAGGAGGAGGAGGAGCAGGAGGAGGAGCAGGAGGAGTAGGAGGAGGAAGGGAGAGAGGGAGAGGTCCATATATGCATATTGCACGTCTCATGTACTCGTGAGTGCGGAAACTCAGGTATGTCTGAAGGCCAGAAGAGAATGTCGAATGCCCTGCTCTGTCACGCTCCCATTTATTCCCTTGAGACACAGTCTCTCTAGGCTGGCAGGCAGCAAGCCCCAGTGATCCAGTCCGCCTGTCTCTGCCTCCACAGAGCTGAGGTTATAGGAACGTACAGCCACAACCAGGTTTTTCATGAATTAGGGCTAGGATTTGAATCCAGGTCTTCATGCTTAGGCAGCGTGAGCCATCTCTCCAGCCTAGATTCTTTTAAAGCAGAAGTGAGTTCTCTTAGAGGCAGTGGGAGAGTAAGCCAGAGTCATGGTCCTGATGCATTGCTATACATCACAGTGGTCGGGGATCTGTTGCACATCCTGATGTGGATGCCTTTCTACTTCCCATAGCCAATTACAACAGCAGCCCTGGAGTGGATGCTGGGTATTCAGTATTTTCTGAAACTCTCCCGGGTATTCCTGTGTGTTAATATGCAGACATGTATGGAAACCAGTCAGCTAGTGGAGTGACTCTCAGCCCAGGAGAGTCACCAGGATCATCTGGACAGGTTTTAAAATACTGTTGAGAGGATTTTTCTCTGGGGAGGATGTGAATAATGTCTATACTTTCCTCATAAACCCCCCAAACAAACCAAAGTTTGATTCCACCACAGTTCACTCCGAGTAAGCAATGAATTGATGGGGCTTACTTATAGAACAGGTGTGGGGTTACCATCAGGAGTATGGGGGGCTCTAAAAGAAACACACTGGAAGGTCCTCACCCAGCATGGATGATGGCTCCCCCACGGTGGCTTAGGTGGGGTCTCTCTCAGTTAATCTTCCCCAGCCTATATACTCTAGCACCTCTTGGAGATCTGTGATGATGTGATGTTTGAAAATTGCATTCAAACAACTGGGAGGAGTGACTGGATCCTCAAGAGAGGGCCCCGTGACCTTCCCCCTTTCTATGAGGGAATGCCAACCACAGACCTGACTGACTCTTGCAAGCAGGCACAGTCCTATGATGAATATGCTGGTTGTTTTGCTTGGAGGATAGAGTTCTACCACAGACAGTGGTGGGGAGTGACTCTGGGGAGATAGCACAGTCAGCACAGTGCTCGGGTGAGAGCAGGAGCACTTGAGCTGGAGCCCCAGAACCTGTGTTCAAGCCAGGAGTGATGGCACAAACTTGTATTCTCAGCACTGAGGAGGGCAGAGATAGGAGCATTCCTGGGGCTTGATGACCAGCCAGGCTAATCAGAGAACCCCAGGTTCCACTGAGAGACCCTGTCTCAAAAAAAGAAAGTGGTGGTCCTTGAGGAATGACACTCAGGTGGCCTCTAGCTTCCCCATGCCCACATGCATACACAAGCATGCACATATATGTACATACATATACACACACACACACTCATGCTGCACATATACACACAGTAGTAGATCAGTGTGAGAACCACACTCCTAGACATTGTCCTCTAACACACAAGCATGCACATACATGTACGTACATATACACACAAACACACTCATGCTGCACATATACACACAGCAGTAGATCAGTGTGAGAACCACACTCCTAGACATTGTCCTCTAATGGGGTCTCTCCTTCTTCACTGGGTGGAGAGAAGCAGAGGTCTTGCTTGAGATACTGCTCCCAAGGGAGCTTTACATGCTTAGAACTTTTGTCACCTGGATACTAATACATCACATGCATTTGAAAGACCATGGCAGTCTTTGGTAAAGAAGACATCTGCAAACTTACTTTCCACCCCCACATCTTTTGGTCCCTTTGAGAACTCTATGTTGTATTTGGGTCAAGCTTCCTATGGTCTGTTGGTTAAAATGAGCAGTCTTGTTCAAATATACATGTAAGCTTGAGATAATATTGTCAACAAGATTTGGAATCACCTGAGAGTTTGGCCTCTGAACATACTTTTGGGAGATTATCTTGGATATGATAACCAAGGTAGGAAGACTTGCTCACTAAGGGTGACACCATTCCCTGGTTGGAACCTTTGATATATGAATGGAGAATGGGATAGTGGTTCTGGGATGGAACCCAGGACATAGTAATGTTACAGAAACACTAACATTAGGCTGTCCCACTCTCACCGAAAATAGTTCAGCTTTAACCTCTGGAATCAGAGTGAACATGGACACTTAGCAAGCAGGATCAGTTTAAGATGTATGAGGCAGAGGCCAGCTAACAGTGTGTGGTAGGTCTGCTGGGCTTTCATGAGCTGCAACCACTGTTGAGGGGAATGTTTTCACTTGTGTTATGTCCATGTTTGTGTATTTCCTTAAATAATCCAGCATTGTCTTAATATTTTTCATGTTGCTATCATAAGAAAAAAAATACCCTAATAAGGCAGCTTAAGGAAGGAAGGGTTTATTTTATCAGTTCAAGGTACAGTCTATCCTCAGAGGGAAGCAATGGTGGCAGGAGCTTGAAGCAGCTGATCACATGATCAGGAAGCAAAAAGAGATGACTGCACAGCATTACTTAGCCACCTTTCCCCAGTTCTACAGCCCAGGACCCCAACCAGGGAATGGTGCTACCTACAGTGGACAGGTCTTTTCATCTCAACTTATTAATACAATCATAATAATCCCACTCAAGCATGCCCAGAGATCCATCTCCCAAGTGATTCCAGATCCTGTCAAGTAGGTAATTAACGCTCTCATAAGCACATACCTAGGATTTAGTCTCTGGTCCTAACTACTCAGTGAACAGTCATCTCTCTTTTTGCTTCATTGTATGAATTGGTTATAAGCTTAGAGATGTAGAAGGAGATGAACTCATTCATGTATTCATCTGTGACACAGGAAGCTGACTCTAGGACCACTGGGTCCACTGAGCATCATTCCCCCCAAAACAAGATACAAAAACAACCAGGTTTGGTGCTCCCACCAGATAGACAATTTCAGGCCCCCCCAAACAAGATGTAGAGACAGTCAGTGTCAGCCAAGGAAACAGAACATGAAGAATCATCATGGGTGGTGGTTTAGCTCAACTAAACCAGCTCCAGGGGCTTCCTGAGCAGGAGTGCATATGCACGGGACAGGTACCCATTCCCTATTGAACTTTGCCACTTTAGGAGACTTACAGCTGTATACACAACTTCATATCTTATGTGCTTACCTATAATAGATTGAATTCTGGGTAAAAAGCATGAAAAGCAGGCACTTCTTTCCCGGAAGTGCCCACTATGAAGGAGGCACAGGGGAGGGGATAACAGCAAGCCTCACGCATGCTAAAATATGACTTGTGGCTGCTAGACTTGACCTGCTCTTTGTCTAAAGAATGTGTTCTTGCTTCATTGTTTGCTTTAAATAAGCTCTATATGCTTAATGTGTCCTGTCTGAATTCTTCCTTCAGAAGCACAAGCTTGCTGCTAAGGTTGAGACTGGCAGGAAGTGGAGACCTCATCCAGTCTACATGTACTGAGTGCCTGGTGTGCTGTGTTGGGTGCTATGTAAACAGTAAGTAGCCCTTGCCATTAAATGACTCATCCTAATGGTACCTGAGATGCATAGCCTGTGGGCTTTCTATAATTGAACATACTTGAAGATCTCCAGAAACAGACCAGGCAGCACAGGGGTGCAGTTTATATCCTGAACAGAGAAATGAATCTCCATAAATACAGAGAGCCTTGAGGCTACCTGGAGGGCAGATCAGAATGACCAGGCTCTGGTGTTGTTAATAGACCCCAGGAGAAGAAGCAGGAGAATTAGGAAGGGCCAATCATGAAAGGCCTTAAGTAATATACCAAAGGCTTGTATAACCCACCAAATAATTTCTCCAGGAGCAATAGAAATTTACTGAAGGCTTTAGACCGGGGGATCAAACATAATCCAATTTGAGTTCTAATAAAGCCACTTTAATGGCAGCGTGGAGGATGGATTTGAGGGAGAAGAGATTAAAGCGGTAGCTTTTAACCATGACTGTATGTGGAAACCAACTGGAGAGCTTTCAGAAAACAAGCGGGTACTCAGGTTCACCTTGTAGAATTCTAGCATGATGGCTTTGGGGTACGTCCCCTGCAGCCAGGATGTGACTAGATTCGGGTGTCCAGACTTTTGACCAAACAGAATGTGGGAGTGTCTAGGAGCCTGTTTCAAGGTGAGAATAACATTTGAAACTGTAGATTGAATAAAGCAGACAGTTTCCCCAATGTAGGCAAGACTCACCCAGTCAAGTAAAAGACCTGAAGAGACCAAAAAGCCTGGGTTAGGGAACCCCTATGCCAGACAACTGAGCTAGAAAGTTGGTCTAGAAGCATGACCCTGCAAATGTTATTTCCTATGAAGCCCACGTTTGAGAACCATGCAAGTTACAAAAAACTTGCAAAAAAATCCCATAATATTTTAAGTAAGTGCAGTTTTGTGTTGGGCCACATCCATAGCTCTCACAGCCACATGCCACGTGTGGGCACTTGTGTTGAGGTATCCTGCAGAAGCATCGGCACTTCCTGGGTCTCAAGCCTCCTGGCTGTCAGGTGGGAACTTATACCCTTAGCTCCCCTGGTTCTCAGGCCTTTTGGCTTAGGATGGAGCAGTATCACCTGTTTCCTCAACCTGCAGCTTTCCAACACGGATCCTGTGTGTGCTCACTCCTTGCAACAAATCACACACACACACACACACACACACACACACACACACACCTGATTCTGCTTCTCTAGGGGACCTTCATCACTTCCTAAGTAACTCTTACAGTAGTAAGAGTTGCTGCTGGGGTTGAAGGTCACAGACATCATAGACAGGTCAGGTGAAGGCAAGGCAGTAGGTCCATCTCCTGTATCAGCTGGTTCTGTATCTGCAGCTCCAACTATCTGAATTGAAAGTACATGGGAAAGACATTAGGCTGAGGAGATGGCTTAGTGGGTAAAGTGCTTGCTCTACAAGCATGAAGACCTGGGTTTTGATCTCCCAGCACCCATGTTACAAACAATGCAGAATGGGATGCATCTGTCACCCCAGATTTGAAGTGGGAGGGGACAGAAAGAAGAGGATCCCTGGAGCTCACTGACAAGTCACTCTAGCTAGATCAGTGAGCTCCAGGCTCAGTTAGAGGCTTTGTTTCAAAAGATATGGTTGAGAGTAGTAGAAGACAGAAGACACCTGACATCAACCTCTGGTCTACACACACACACACACACACACACACACACACACATCCCTGCACATGTATAATCCACACACACAATTTTAAAATACATGTGGTTGGTTGTGGTGGTGTCAGATGGTAGGAAATATCTAAGAGGCAAGAAGATCACAAGTTTGAAGCCAAACTGGATTTAAAAAACATTGCATGTGTACTAAATATGTACAGACTAGCTTTCCCCCTTGGTAATATTTCCTGAAGAATATAATATTAATTGTGTACATAGTATTTACTGTGTATTCAGTACTATGAGTACTGAATTATGGCCCTGGACCAATCCCAGGTCATACAGCAGGATGATACTGAAAGATGACTGTAAGCTGGTTACAAAGTGGAGGTGTGTGTCCCACTAAAGTATCTGCTGACAGGGCAGTAGATGCAACTACTGTTGCTGATCTATGAGACAAGGAGAGGAATAAAGTTCCTATGTTTGGGGTCTGTAACAAAGGAGCAGAGGGCTGTAATTCCCCTAGAGTGAGTTCACCTAGAGTGGGACTCAGAAGAATAAAATTTTTAAGAAAGAAGAAGAATCTGTTCTGCAAGTACGAGGCACTTATTGAGACACAGACAAAAGACAGGGAGACTTGCTGGGGAGGGCTGGATTCCTGAGTTAGTATAGAAAGTACGGTCCATATCCCAGAGTTGGGGTCAGATCTTGCTCACAGCAGCCCTAATAAGCTAAGGTTGGCCACTGTCAACCACAGGCTAATTAAACAAGTCATAGTGAAAAGCAGAAAAAGGAGATACATTCAGTGTGGCCACACTGGGAAGAGGAACAAAGAAGCAGGGACCAGAAAGTCTATCTTCAGCATCTTGATGCAAGGTTTATGTTTAAATAGATGGCAAGAGGCATGCATAGCTAAGTAGTCCTGGCCAAGGTGTGCTCCTGCCCATCATCATTGTCTGGGCTCCTGTTTATCCTGCAAGGCAGTCTGACAAGTTGAGAGAGAGAAGCTGGGGCATGGGGTTTCACAACAGTTAAAATGCTCTGAAGGACCAAGCAGATCAGGTCTGAAATCCCAGGAAGGCCACTTCATACTAGTTGTTTCAATGGAGCAGGAAAGGCAGAGGTCGGGTGATGAAAGGTTGCCGAGAACAGATGAGAAGAGGCAGAGAAACTGCAAGAATGGTATTCTTCTTTCAAACAGTCAGAATGAGAGGAATGCGAGGCCAGGGAGCAGCTGGAAGGGAATTCAGGATCAACTGCAGCTGCTCAGTGGGACAGCTGTTAAGATAGAAGAGAACTGAGCAGGCTCATGGAGGAAGAACGCTGCAGATTGGAAGAGGCTAGAACATGAGAAGGAAAAGTGGTGAACACATGGGGGCCTGGGAGGCCAGAGGAGACAGGGCAGCTGCCTTCCAGGGCACATGCCAAGTGCAGGCTCTGCAGGAGGGAAGGACACTGTGATGTCAGGCATGTGTGGGAGATTTAAAGAAGGTAGTGGATGTTCTATACCACCGCTGTTGGGATTAGAAAAGAGAGCTAGTCCACTGAGGGCTCCAGGTAGTTCTGAGAATTCAGTTCTGACTAGGAAATAACAGCAAGCAGGCAGGGAGGCTGAAATATAACCAGACATCACCACCAGCCCAGAGCAATGGGATCTGGCTTTCACTGCCTACCTACCTCCATCTCAAGCCCATATTTACTCCTCCGTTCCACAATTCACAGCCTCTACCCAGATAGAGCTAAGAACAGCCAGGGCCTTACCCAGGATCTGCTTAGAAAGGCATGATCTCAGGGCTCATGAAACCTCCTGAATGAGACTCTTGAGTGTAGCAATGTGCATAGGTGATGGGAGGGTAGGCACCCTTGGAAAACCAGTGCCAACTCTAGTGGTATAATATAACTGTCTTCTAAGTAAGTCATGCATGAAATAAGTGCTGCTCTCCCTGTGTGGTCACCCGGCCAATTCTTTTCCTCTTTTAAGATTCTGTTCCTTCCTGTCTGACTCCTATGAGCCTGCTGGTAAGAGCCACTGGCCTCCTTGGATGGGTTTTTCTACCTTCCTGTGTAGACATTTTTGAAAGCCAGATGTTCATCACAGCACTCCTATGAGCTGCCCATGGACTGTCTTCTCTCAGACTCAGTTTATATAAACTCTATCATTTGGAGGATTCCTTGCTTAAAATGCTCTACACACTGATTTTGACAGTCTGTGCATTCCGCTCGAAGAGGCCAAGGATGTTTTCTCAAGAAGCTGCTCAGCTTCCTGCATAAATTAGAGCAATGATTTCAAATGTGACCCTGGACAACCACCAGCATCCTTATCATGTGTGGACTTGTTAAAGCTGCAGTCTCCTACGCTACATAGCAGCTACTGAGTCAGGAATGCTAGAGAACGGGCCCAGCAATTTATGGTTTAACACAGCCTGGAGGCAATTTTAAGGCCTCAAGGCAATTGTAATATACACAATAATTTGAGACACTGACCAATTACAATAAATGAGTTCTTTCCAATGTGTAAAGTAAATAAATGTTAGCCATTTATCAGTTCTATATTACATCTACATGTATGCATTTCTGCTATACAGTGAACTAATTATCAGGGGCTTCCTAAGGGTCATTATGTCTCAGCCTTGTTTCAGTCAGCCTTGAAGATAACTTCTAAGGGGGTGCTGGTTAGTTTTAATTGTCAACTTGCCATAACCTAGAACTACCTGAGAGCCTCAGTTGAAGGAGTGTCTACATCAGGTTGATTCATTGGCATGTCTCTGGGGGACTGTCTTGATTGTCAATTGATATAGAAAGACACAGACCATAGTGAGCAACACCATTCTCTGGGCAGGGGCTCCTGAACAATATGTGTCCAGAAATTAAGCTGAGTGGTATAAAGGAAGCAGGCAGGGATCCACAGCTATTCTCTCCCTGCTCGTGACTGCAGGTGTGGGGCTTTACACTCCTGCCTCGACTTCCCTACAATAAAGGACTATAACCTGGAATTGTGAGCCAAATAAACCCTTTCTTCTCTAAGCTTCTTTCTGTTGGGGCATTCTGTCACATAACAGAAAGGAAACTGTAAGGCGTTAACCCTGCTGCCCTTCCCTTTGTTATATCTCCCACCCTGGGCTCCACAGTCAACTTGTCCATCTGCTTTACTCCTAACAGGATTCTGATGAGTGCTCTTTCAATACAAGCAGCAGACTGATGTGTAGCTAGTTCCAAACTGAATCACTCCCTCCTGGAGGCTCACTAGAACCCAGGAAGTAAATGAAACTTAGAAGGCTCAGGAAATAAAGAAAATTTACAAGGCTCAAGAAGTAAACAGATGTCACAAGTCTTATGCTACTGAATCTACAAGATTCCCTTAGTTCACCCAAGATTACATAATCAGTAATAACTGCTGGGGAGAGGACAAGCTCTAAGAGCTTGAGCTGTACGCTGTTCTGCAGAGGACCCCAGGGATGCAGCTTTCTTGAGTCATCACCTGGACTGAACTTCCCAATAATGCAGCTGAAGTGTCCATTCTTCTGAATGTAACCCTTCACCTATACTCATGTGAGTAGCTGCAATAGACTCACTGGTTCACTAAACCAGACCTAAGTGGAACCTTTTCTTTGGTTTGTTTTCAGTGTCCTATCTAGAATGAAGGGACAGTTGTGTCTCCCCAGGAAAAGTCGCATAACACACACTTTCTCAGAAGAACAAACAGAGTGGTACACACTGTTGATGAGGTGAACTGTTGTGAAACCTGGCACCCTGGATGTTGTCACAAGTATCAGCTGGGATCCAGAGTGCATGTCACATACCTGGAGGACTAACAGATGAGACCAACCCCTGGTGTCAGGAATCCACATGTCCCTTCTCATTCATTATGCCCACAAATTCACAAGCACTGTTTGCGTCTGGTGTGAAAACTATAGCTTACAGCAGGTGAGTGAGGTCCCCGAGGGGACAATCAGGAGAACCATGACTTACTGAGATGGGCTGTTGATAATGTAGCAAGTGACTCCCAAGTAACTCTCCTTTACCTCAGAAAATCTTTTAGTGTCAGCCTGGGTGACATCGTGTTTGAAGGCAATACATTGTAGTTGCACAAAAATCTAAGGGATTCCTGAATCAGGCTCCCCAACAGGACACGAGGTCTCTTCTCTGAGGTCACCATGGCTTCTAGTTTCTAAGATAGGTATGTAGAAAGATTGATAGATAAATGGCAGATAAGCGATAGAGACAAACATAGATGAGACATACAGAGATGTAGATGATGACATCATTTTCATCATTCTTCACAGGTTAAATTCAGGCACCTTCACTTTAGGTGTAGCAGTGACTTTATAACCATGACAGACATAGTCAGACATCAAACTTGACCCCTTCAAAGCCAAAGCCTCCTTTACCTGAGCTTCTTGTTCTATCAGAGAGTTAAACCCATGTTCATTTAAGTTTGGGTCAAGTTTCTGCTTCTTGTAGTCAAAGTTATCCCTAGATAGTTATAATGGTTAGTACATAAGAAACACAACTGACAGTAATCTAATATGCACTCTGTGCTCTTCAATTTGTAACAAAAACCTGCCTCAGTCTTCTAATTGCTTACCAAAATCACACATGTTAAACTCTTTCCAGGATCACACATGGGGGCTGCGGATGTAGCTCAGTTGGTACCATGGTCTAGCATGCAGAACACTCTGGGTTCGAGTTCTAGAACCACATAAACTGTGCTTGGTGAAGTGAGTCTGTAATCCCAGTACTCAGAAGGTTGAAGCAGGAACATCAGAAGTTCAAGGTAATCCTCAGCTACAAATTGAGTTTAAGACCAACCTGGGATACACGAGATCTTGTCTCAAAATGAAAAAGAAAAAAAAAAATCACACATGATAAAATCTACAGTGAACATTGCCAAAATTCACCAGAGCAACCCAGCTTAACTGCCATTGTCAAAACGGTCCAGTTAGAAATGTAGGGCATAATGGAACAAATCTGTTCAAGCTCTGGTGACCACTAACATTATCACTCTTGTGCTGTGGGCCTCATTTTCTCAGCTACAAACTGTAGGAGTTAGACTGGGTGACTCTAGGGTCCCCTCATATCTGACACTCTATGTAAACTGTGAACCAAAATAAATTATTTTCAGAACTATCAAAATCCCTCCATGGCCACTTGATTTTTCTGGCTGCTTTCCAAGTCCTTTGGTTGGCATTCTGATAAAGTCTTGCTTGAGTTGGAAAGGACAAACTTGTATTTGCTCGCAGCTGTCTTTTCTTTCTGTGCGGGGGGATGGGAGCATGTGTTTTCTTACGTATGTGATCATGTACGTGGAAAACAGAGGTCAACCTCGGCTGCCAATCCTCAGGACACTGTCGATCTTTTTTGTTTTTTTTGACACAGGGTCTCTCACCAAGCAGGCTAGGCTGGCTGGTCACGGAGCCCTAGGAATCCTCTTGTCTCTTATCTCTCCGTGCTGGGCCTGCAATCATCTGTCTCTATGCCCAGCTTTTCTATGTGAGTGGAACAAAGATGGTGGGAACAACAGATGTCACAGAGTCTGAGTGTGTCTTCCAGAAGGCAGACTCCTCCACTGCATAGAACTCTCTCTTCGTCTCCAAAGGATCAATCTCCTATCTTCCAGAATTGCTGACCAGTGGCACCAGAGTCACCTGTCCCCATAGCCATCCTTTGCAAGTCGGTCAGCTACCACTTTTCTCCTTTTAAAATGAGCATCATCTTTCTTTGTGCTTCTGCAAGTGATCTTTCACTAAACTATAGACAATAAGTGGTTCTCCCAGTACTTAACTATGTGATGCTCTTCGCATATTCATTATCTCCTAGGCTGCAGCTAGCTGCACCCTGCCTTAGCTCAATTCATGCTGTGTAGTAAATTCAGAACTAGACACCTGGGCTGAATAATCAGGCAGGCTTTCAGGGAAAACTCTGGCATGTCCCCTTTTATTGTTTTTAATTGTATGTGCCTGTGTGTGTGTTTGTGTGTGTGTGTATGTGTGTACATGTGCAAGTGCTACAACATGTACAGGTAGGTCAAAGTGCAACCTAGGGTATTGGTCCTCACCTTCCACCCTGTTTACAACAGGGTCTCTGCTGCACATGATAGGCTAGCTGGCCTTCAAGATTCCTGGTATCTCTCCCTTCCTTCCTTCCATCTCACTGCAGAAGAACTGGGATCACAAATGTGTGCTCTACTGAAGCTGGCTTTACATGGATTTTGGGAATTCAAACCTCAATTCTCACACTTGCCTGGCAAGTATTTAACTCACCAAACCATCCCCTAGCATGTCCTTTTATCATTTATTCACACAACCCATGAGTACACCCCCTGTTAAAACCACCACACTGGGATGCTGGCATTTTGCTAGACATAGTGGGAATGCTGTAAACAGAGATAAAGGAGTAGACGAGTGATCTCCCAAACTGATGGTCAAAAAGAAGGCGGAGCTACTGGAGGAAATGCTGTGCTATAGGACGGTGAGTACAGCCACTGATACCACAGAATCCTAGTCTGTCCATATCCCCGATCCTGCCTTGGCCCTCCTCTGAAGAGACCTAGAAGGTCCTAGAAGCTAGCATCTGATAGGCCCAAGGTCCATGTGTAAAGAATATAAAGACTTAGTCCTAAAGATGGCAGTGTTGGGAGAGGGAAAACCCTTCGTGGAAACCCCTGGCCTCTAACATCTATTAGGCGAGTGCTCTCCACGGAGCCATACCCCAACCCATCACTTATTAATGGTGGGTTACTATTTTAGGTGCTGGCACTGTATGTACTAACAATGGACAGGCACTCAGCCTTTGGCTTACTGAAGATGAAATTATAATGAGATATAAGCAAAAAGTTCCTTACAAATCCTTGCTCTCTAAAAAACTGTAGAGTGCCTGTCCTTGGATACCTTACCCATACATAGCTCAGGGATCATTGCAGAAGACAGGGTGAAAAGATTATAAGAGCCAGGGTTGGTGCATGAATATAAGGAAACAGTCTTCCAGGTTTCTGGAACTTGCTCATGTGAACTTACAGCAATGATCAGAGCATGGACAAGACCCATGCAAACTCAGTCAGACGAAACCCAGCACAGAACTGGGGAAATGAGCAGGAGGCCCCAACCTTAGCCAAGAACTACTGGCAGCTGATCGCCGCTGGGTGAGAGACACCTGATCTTCTTTAAGGGAATGCCTCTAGGTAGGCTGAACAGGCTCCAGTGAATGAACTCAAAACAAGAACACCTGTGTACACACACGACTTGCTAGGTCTTAACATACATGGCAGAATGCATGAAATGGGCAGTAAGGATAGGGAAGGGACTCTGAACAAGGTTAAGATTATGAAATGCACAAAGCTTCAACAAAAATACATACTACAAACAACAAACAAACCCATGGTCTCATTTTCTTTATTATCTTTCAAAATAAAATGTTTGCTATAAGGGAGTTAGAGACATGGCTCAATCAGTAAGTGCTTCTCCTGCAAGAATCGGAATCTGAGTTTGGATCCCCGGTGCTCACATAAAACACCTGGCATAGTCATAACACCTGTAATCCCAATGCTGAGGTGGAGTCACCAGCATGTGGAACTGGTGAGCTCTGGATTCACTAAAAGACACTGTCTCAAAAGATACAATGAACCAGGGAGGAAGATATCCAAAGTTGACCTCTGGTCTCTTCACACATGCTTGCACATAGGCATATGTACATGTATGTCCATACTTGAACATATATACACATATACCATACACACAAATATGTGATGAGTATTTTATAAATAAACTTACAAAGTATTCATTGAGTGTCAATGAACTCAACACCCAACCCAAGACTAGAATCAGATCTATTTATATGAAGGTTTGCTATAGTCAGGGTGAGGTTTAGAAAGGTGTGTGTGTGTGTGTGTGTGTGTGTATCTGTGTCTGTGTATGTGTATGTGTGTCATCTGCATATGTGTAATATGTGTATGCATCTGTATGTGTATGTGTTCCTGTGCATCCGTGCATGTATGCATATGTGTGTATCTGTGTGTATATGTGTGCATATCTGTGTGTGTGTCTATGTCCCTCTGTGTGTTATGACAGTGAACCACGAAGAGATCTGGCCTGTTCTGAAAGGTCAGAAGTTGCCTCCATAAGTCATGTTTGCTGAGAACATACAAGCAGGCAAGACTCTGAAAGGTGACCAGGCTCAGAATCAGAGACCCTCATAATAGGGAAATGCTGCATGGCCGGGGGACATCCTATGCAGTCTGCTAAATACTGAGCACAATTCAAATCTTATGACAGGTCTATAAGGTAGACCTTGCTTTCTCTATTTTGCAGTTAAGGAAACTGAGAGAGCAAGGTGGAGTGACGGACGCACAGACACAGAGCTGATGCACTGAGAGTGGGTATGTGGGAAGAGGACGCAGGGACAAGGAGAATCGTAACCGCTGGCTTAGCAGAGCTAGAATCCCCTCACTGCACTGTTCTCTAAATCACTTCCAGATACATATCCAGTCCTAAGTCCACATTAAGCATCTAATCAAAGTGGTACTCTGAGCTCAGAGGAGACGGTCTAAATGCCAGGGCAGATGGACCTTTCGCTGAACTCACAGGCAATGAGTGCTGAGTGTCTCTACAATTGTCTCCTAAGAAAAGTTGTGTTTGTTTTTTATCAGAATATTATTTCATGGCAAGCCCCCAAATGGAATGTTCTAAAGGACCTTTGGCAATTGTGCCCAGCCTGTTATTTAAACTAAAAATGATACTGCGGAAAATCACACTTGGGCACCAGTCTCGGGGACTAGAACTGGCTGAAAGGGAGACTCGATGATTGAAATCTTTCCCAGACTATTACATCCTTGAAGGGTTTAAATGGAAGAGAGAGATGGGGATGGGGGACCTGGAGGAGGATGATTTAAGGTGGTTCATTTAAGAACAACAGGATTAAATTAACCTTGGGGTGGGGAGGGAGAGTGGCTGGAGGAAACATTCTGTGAGATGCAAGAAGCTTCTGGAAGGAGTGGGATAAGAGTGCTGGGCTGCAAAAAAATTTTCCAGCCCAGCAAAGCAGACAAAGCCATCCATCATTAAACTCATTTAAAAGCAAACTTGACAAATTGCTGAGAAAATACATGATGAGCCATGTTCTTCTACAGTGTTAGGAATTGGAAAAATAAGGTTTTTTCTAGCCTTTATTTGGGAAAATGTCATTGAGATTTGTTTTTCCCCACATTTGTGGGCCTCATATCTTCCATTCCAAAATGAGCATTAATAAACAAGTTCCCCCGCTACGCTGTCAAGTGTCATTTCTACCATAGCTTTAATAACATTTCGACCCAGGGAAAGGGATGGGCCGCAATGCAATTTTTAAATGTCTGTTAGTTGAACTATCATAGCAATAAAGCTGACTTCTTAATCCTACTTAGAATCTGCAGCAGGCTGTGAAGACTCTAAATTACACAAGGCCAGTGAAAGATGAAAGAACACTTCCAGTACAAAAACTCAGCTGACCTAAGCAATACTGACATCTCAGGACAGGGAGAAGAATCAAACGTGTGGCCACCGGAAAAGGGTGGGTGTGAGAAATCCAGTTTTGCCATACCAGACCAGAAATCTTCTATAATCCTCCCCAGTCATCTTCCCTGGTGAGCTAATAGTTCAGGGACTTGCCAAGCTCCCAGCCTCACAAGAATTACTGTCTGTGCATTGCTGCCCCCTGCTGGACACATGGGGTCCAGCTAGACATGTTTTGGAGGGTTCAAGAAATTGCTATTTGACAATGCCTATTACATCTGAATTCCTTCTTCTCCCATCCCTCCATCCCCCGACATTGCCATCCATACTCAGGACCCTGTTAGGAGACAATTCCATTTGAGCTAATGGGCAAGTCTTCCTTATAATGCAATTACAGAGCTTTTCATGCATTAACCCCAGAGACCCTCCCTTGATGGGCTGACCAGTCACAGACAAGGAAAAATACGAAATACACTGCTTGCTGTTCCAAGCTCTGCTTTACGTAAACACTGCCTTGAATTGACACAAATTCAAACATGAGTGGTCTGTCTTCTCACAGGAACCAGCCTGGCAGCATGCCAGCCAGCCTTCCCTCCCTCTCTCCACTCCATCTGATGTCTCTGAATAACCCTCTTTCTCACTAAAAGGCTACTGTAGGCAGGAAATCAACCCACCCGCAATGTGTCCAACCCACCCTTGAAACTGACAGTGGATTCTCAGGATACCAGTGGTTCCCTGGGTAGATGAGACCAGGTGCACGGTGGATTTGGACCACTGTGGCATGCCTCAGAAATAGGGGCGTAAAGGGAGTGATCTTAGCTGCAATGGCCATGTCCTGTTGCACCAGTGTGGTGGGAGGGTAGTGTGGATGTGAAGAGAGAGACATTAAGATTAATATATGAAAGAAGTCATTTGGCAGAAAGACTGGAGATCCCTCGCCATCATGGCTACGTATACAAACAGCATGCACTTGGAAGCACCTCCGTCTCAAATCTGGAAGAAGGTAGGAAATATGAGTAACCAATAAAGTGTCATGACACTGGGGTATTTGAGGTCTTCCTTCTGTCCCAGCTCTCTGGTCTACGTCCGCTCTCCAGAGTGCCTTTTTCTTTCTCAATAAACAGTTTCTGTTTCTATCACTTTGCATGTGTCCCTGGTCCAATTCTTTGTTCCTGAGAAGGATAACCTGGAAGTCTTGGCAGGCACCCTGTAGATTCGGATCCATGTCTATAACACCAGGAAAGTATCTGGCATGAACAAGCCCCAGGTCACTTCAGTCAACATATAATTCAGTCATCATCTCTTCTGATCTCAACCACCTGAGGTCCAAAGCAAGAAACTATAGGGAAAGTTGGGGAGATGAGAAGCAGAAAAGAAGCCACTTACTCTGGAATCTGGCTGGAACCTTTGCAGCAGTGGAATAAGAATTCCAGCACAATTAACAGCTGCTTAAGGCCATTCTCCTTTCCAGCAATTTTCTAACTAACCAGCAATTTTCTAGGAATCTCACCAGAAACTCCATTTACAAGGAAAAGGCCTGTTCTAACCTCCTTGTGCAGCTTTGATGACTCCAGAGCTTCGCCTTTTTATATTATGATTCCACCCAAAGCATCTCCAGAGTCACTGCACTTAGCTTACTTACCAAATGAGACAGAAAAGGAAAAAAGTTCCCTAGCAACCTTTTGAGGTGTAACTTGAGAGTCCCCCTAATGGTCTGTGTGGCTAGTGCCCCAATTCATTGCTTGCTCTCCCTTGAGGGGCCGATTTGCACACTGGATATGCTTACTTTCCTTCAGTCTCCTTCGGGAAACACAGAGTCCCTCTGAGGTGTGTCTTGCTTTCCTCTGAGTGCTCTCTCTTTCCTCCCTTGTGCTTATTAAATTATCTTGTATTTTATTATTATAACTTATATTAAAAGATCTTAAAGAAATTTCCAACCATGCCTCACTATACCAATTAGTTCCAAAATTCTGTTCATTGTTGAAGCCATGAATTCTAGTTTGGCCTGAGCTGAGGTCTTTAAAGGTCTAGAGGAGCTGTGTCTCTGTTCCCTCACCACTGACATTCTTAGAAAAACTCTTAACAAAGTCCCTGTGGGCAACAGCATCCGCATGTTTTTCTCAGGTGTTTCTCTGTCTGCCTTAATCTGTCCTCTCCTCACTCTCATTGCAGTGATGCTCTCCACTGCTCCTGAGTGCCCTAGTGGGCCTTGTGCAATAAACCAATGGTTCCCAATAACTAGGATGTGTTAGAAATGCACAGTCTTAGACTCAACCTAGATTTACTGAGTTAGAGATAAGGCAGAACCCAGTTACTCCTGCTTAAGAAGCCCTTGCAATGACTGGTAAGAATGTCCGTGATCTGTAAAAGGCTGAACATGAGCCAGCAAGATGGCTTAGCAGGCAAAAGTGCTTGCTGCACAAGCCTGATGCCCCGAGTTGGATCCCTGGAACCCAAGGTGGAAGAGAAGAACTGACTCCTGTAATTTGTCCTCTTATCTCTACGTGTGCACTGCAGCACATGTGTATCTGCACTCACATTATGCACACGTACACACACACACATGCACGCAGTCAGAATAAAAATTTTAAAATGTTCAAACATGTTTGTAAAGCATACTCCATTCTTAAAACCACTATTATAAATCTCCTCCATTTTTCTCCACAAATCAACACCCACCCAAAATATCTAGGTCTTTTTAACGTTGATGGAAAAATTCCCAAGTCTGAGAAACCATGCTTAATGCAGTTGATGAGCAGGCAAGTCACTCACTAGGAAATTAGCTTCAAGCCCACCAGCATCTGGCCACAATCAGGCTATCACTCCCTCTCTCCAAGCAAGTCCTGTACGTGGGGAATGTACCATCATCATGCAGACTCCTGTTATGCAATTGGTCCTGGTCCAGTCACATCTGGTGAGGAGAGGACAGACTGGGGAAGACAGAGATATTCCTGTGGGATTTTGTTAAGAGTAGTTCTGAGAATGTCAGTGCTGAGGGGACATCGACGCGGCTCCACACTGCCATCCTCAACAGCCTGAGGGGTTTCTCTAACACTTTGACAGAAGATTCCTCAAGAGTTTCATAGAAACGCGGACTCAGGGTCCATCTTAGATCTACAGATCTGAATATGTATACGAATAATGTCTCCAGATGGCCCCTGAGCATCTAGGGTGGAGGATTACCAGAGTAACTGGGAGTCAAGTGCTTGCTGCGCAAACATGAGGATATGGCAAACAAGAGACCCCACCTCAAATGAGGCAAGGACCAACACAGGGGTTGTCCTCTAACCTCCAAATATGTGATAGGGTACTCAGGTACACACACACACACACACACACACACACACACACACACACATACATCAGTTGTCAAGGAAGAAGGGGAGTCAGTGGCATTGATAAGAGAAACTCCTGTAACATCCAAAATGTATTTCTTTTGCACTGGGAATTCAGGATAGGATTTTTACTTCCCAATACTTCCAGAATTCTTATGGAAGAAACTAGTGTCTTTTCAGCTGACCCTAGATCCCAGAGGGAAACAGTGGCTGAGAGACAGGGCAACTGGCCAGAAGGGTCATTGTGGTGAGGCCACCCTGCAATTGATTCAGAGTCAGACACGTGTGAGAGTGTTGCCAGCCAGGATGATACCCAGGTTTGATAGACATTCTTTTCTGTGAAGGACAGATTATCTGGAGAGAAGACTCGCCCCAACTTTATTTCAGTTTCACACTATATTCTGGAGCCAGAAGATGCAGGTGCCCTGCAATGCAGGTGCTCTGGTCAATGGTCAGCCATGACACCAGCCGCTCTCAGCAGGCATTCCACAGTGCTGGTGGAAAGACTGCCCTTAGTAGCACACTTACGGTTGATGGGCAGCAACTGCAGTAGACTGATAAACCCACAAGCCGGTGGTCAGAAGAAGGCTGTTTAACACACTGAAATAAAAATGTTTGTTAGCAGGACTCCTCTACACCTTGCATCCCTCTAACCAAGGATGTTCCAGTGATCAGTGCAAAATACCTGTGATCCTGAGGCCAACGTGGCAGGCAGGCCTCCAGCAGGAGTCAGACAATGACAGTGCTAGGAAGAGGCTAGCCAGGGAGCCCATCAAAGCAGGCTCAACAGTGGCAGTGATGGAGCCATCTAACAAGGCCCAGAGGGTGCTGGCGGGCAACACCAAGCTACTTTCCTGAAAGCTCAGGTGAGCTGTGTTTATAACAATAAGAAAAACATGTTCTGGTTTGACTGAAGGATCCCTGTGGATTCCAATTGCAGTAGGAACTGAACTCAGCCTGCATGTCAAAGATACCAGGGCTAGTCATCCTTAGGTAAAAGGGAGCCATTTGCCTAGCAGTGTATAGAAATAAAAACTTCATAGGAAGCAAGATGAATGGGAAAGGATCCTTACCTGCTGTGGGATTGGTGAGTTCTCAGTCCTCAAGGCTAAAAAGCCCTGGGGACAGGTATGCTCAGGAATTCAGGTAATATGATGCATCAATCATAGGCTACAAAATGTTCTATGAGCTTGGGCGATGATTCAATCCATAAAATGATTGCATGTAAGCATACAGAACTGAGTTCTGTCTCCAGCACCCAAATAAAAAGCCATGCATGGTGGTATGCACTAATAATCCGACTGTTAAGGAAGTGGGGACAGGACGTCTCTGGGACTCTTTGACTGGCCAGCCTTGACTAATCAGTGATTTTCACACCAGTTGAAGACCCTGACTCAAAAAAGCAGGTGAAAGGCTCCTGAGGGATAACATCCCAAATTAACCCCTGTTCTCCACATTCATGCAGACACAGAGACACATGCACTCCCACAAACATGTGCACATACACATACATACATAACAAAATAAAATCCTCAATAAAGTCTGTGAAGTATCTTTCAGTATTCTATGAACACAGGCACACAGACAGACAGACAGACAGACACACACACACACACACACACACACACACACACACAGAAAGCAAAGCAAAAAAAAATCCCAAACAGTAGAATAAGCCCCACACCACAAGTACCCTCTCATTAGGCTGGTCCAGGTTTTCCTGCCAGATGCATTTTCCAGAACTTTTTGGGTCTGGGTTTGTGGTCTATACTTGGTCAGTTTTCCCAACAAGGCCATTTGTCAAGATGTCACTGAAAAGGCTGCTTCCAAGCCAGAGGCTGTGATGTTTGACGTCTGTTCTCTTGGATCATTTATCTCAGAGCGTTCCCAGAGAGGGAGCCTCCTCCCCGCAGGCCCCATCAGCTCTCCCCATCTGGCTGTTGCTCAGGTAATGTAGGAGCAGCAGGATGAAACATGTGTTTGTTGTCACATGCATGCACTGACTGTGTCTTCAAGTGGCCTTGGGGATCGTGTCTGTGCCTTCTCTACCAGCTGGCACGAGGCAGAGCACATACGGAAAAGCTCGCTACCTGTCTAATGGCCCAGGGAGGTTCCATGTCTCCGTCCTGTAGGAAGATGGGCAGAAACAACCTTGGTATGTTTTGGTCAACTGAGACTGTCCTGGTTATGTTAGAATCAAACTAGCATCTGTGGAGGTGAGGACGTGGCTCAGTTGGTAGAAGGCTTGCCTAGCAGCAGGAAGCACTGGGTTCTACCCTCAGTGCTGAATAAAACTGAGCACAGTAGAGAATTCCTGTAATCCCGTGATCTGGAGAGGAAACAGGACGATCAAAGCTCAACGTCATCCTCAGCTACACAGTAAAGAGTTCTCAGACCAGCCTAGAATATATAAGCCCCTACCCTACCCCGACTCTCAAAACTAGATCTGAATTGCCTGAAAGAAAGCTAAATAGGTATTATTTTTCTCCTTTACTATGCTTAATATAAACAGTGAGGAAACACAGGGGGCCACTAGCAAGCATGAACAATTATTTGACTATGATGACATAAATATCTCTTAGGGGTCAACGAGGTGACTCAGTGGGTCCAAACTGATGCCTGTCTCCAAAACTGATGACCTGAGTTCAATCCTCAGGACTTTCATGGTGGAAGGAGGCAGCCAATTCCCCAAAGTTGTCCTCCGTTTGTGTGTGTGTGTGTGTGTGTGTGTGTGTGTGTGTGTGTGTGTGTCTGTATATGTGTGACTGATAGTAAGACACAGGGTATGGCTGTGTCAAATCATGGTAAGCTGGATATCAGAGACAGCTGGATGATCGGAGGGAGAGCAACGTTACTACCAGCTCTAAGATTAGAACTTAGGCACAGGAGACCCAAGCTTACCAGTGAGGAGTCTAATAAAGGTAGGTAGCTGGATAAGTAATCTAAAATTAGAACATTCAGGTAATAGCTCCTTCCATAAATGATGATTTGCTGGAGAAAGTGTGGCTGGACTCGAATAATTTTCAGGGAAACCATAGCCCACTTAACTCTATCCTTTATGATGCTCTGGGTGCTCTGTCAGTCTCCAAGTGGCCACCATAGCAACTGCCAACTGTTAATAAGAGAGGTCATCGATCTAGAGCATACAACAGAAGCAGCTGCCAAGGTTCGTTAAAACACAAGCTTCTGATCTTCAGTCTACTTTCTCATGTAGTAGATCTAAGAAAGGACCCAACCATTTATCCTTTCTTTCTCGCTTCTTTTCTTCCTTCCTTCCTACTTCTTTCCCTCCCTCCCTTTCCCCCTTTCTTCCTTCCTTTGGATTTTGTGAAGTAGGCTAGGCTAACTGGCCATCAGTCCCCAGAGATCCACCTATCTCAGCCTCTCCAACACAGGGTGTGCCACCAAGCTCAGCTCTTTGTACACAGGAGCTCTGGGGATTGAACTCGGGTCCTTGTGGTTGCAACTCAACACTTTATCCACTGAGCTACTTTCCCAGCCCTAATTTTCATTCCTTAAAAGTCTCCAGGTTACCCTGGTGCTTTCTGGATTCATCCAGAGTATTACTGTTCTCAAAATTCCTACTGTGGCCTAAACTCCTCCCCTAGATGCGGGGCACTCAGCCTGTTCCACACCGAATCTCCACAATGTCCCTAAAAGGCAGCTCAAATCCCAGAGAAGGAAACCAAAGATCCAAGAGCTTAGCTAATCAGCCAAGGTCACCCAGGCCCTAGGTGACAGGCTAGTATGGGGTTCTTATCTTTTTCTGCTCATTCTCCAAAGCTGTTCCACTGCTCACTAGCGGAATCTCCACAGTCCAAGCAGAACAATGCAAGGACACACTATTTCATTACACAAACCATCAGAACTCAGTTTAATAGATTTCTCATTCTTCTTTGCTAAGGATCACCCCATTCATAGGAGTTAAAATGATTATATGTAATGATGAAAAGAGATAGTTTTTCAATTTTTTCTTTATGAATGTTCATAATTGGCAAAAAATAAGTAGGTGAAAAGTGAGTCTAAATTCTCTCTTCTCTCTCAATCTCTTTCTCTCTCTCCCCTTGAGTACTATGCTAGCCTTCCTGCACCATCTTTTAGCATCTGCACTATGCACAGAAAGAATAGCTCAGAGGAACCTGTCACTTGGTCCAGTGCCAATAGAGACAGCTGTTGCAGGTTCTTCAGGGAGCAACATCCTGCATCGAGCATGCTTCCTTTCCTCTGGTGCATAAGTCTACATACAGTCAGACATCTCTACAGCTTCTAACCATTAGCATTCTTTTCTTGGATGGTTGCTAACATCAAAGAGGATGAGTTGGTCTCTTTGTGTGGTAGCCTTTGAATCAGACATGGTGAGCTCTGCTTTCTGGACCAAATGCCATTTAAAAAACTGCTGTGATCCACGGTGCAGGGGTGAAGCAGGTGGGCCCTGGTGCTACACTGCCCAGTGACAAGTTTGGCACTTCTCTAGTATGGCTGTGCATCCTTAAGTCAGCCTGACAACTCACCCTCTCTTCCTGGCTTAGCTCCCGTTCCATTAAATTGGAATTATAGTGCTCTTTTCATAGGGTGGTTATAAAGATTAAATGGTGTCTGTCTGTGTGTACATGTATATACGTGTGTATGTATACGTGAAGGGGTATAGAGGCCAGAGGAGATCAGGTGTCCAACTCCATCACTCTCCACCTTAGCTCCTTGAGACTCTCATTAAACTTGGAGCTTGCCATTTTGGGGGACAGCTGACTGTCCACTGTCCTATCTCTGCCCCACTCCCATTCTTAGTGCTGGGGTTACAAGTGCAGAGGACACTCCCAGATCCAAACTCATCTGAACTCAGATCCTCATGCTTACACAGTAATACTCTTACCCACTGAGCTGTCTTCCCAGTCCCAAATATGTTAATATATTTAAAGCAACTCAGAACAATACTTATATAAAATCCCTTTAGATGCCAGGTGCTATTACTCAGGTTTTCACAAACACCCAATCAATGTTTACCTCCTTTCTGGGGGGAGTTTAGGGAGACAAAAATGGGTGGGATAAAGTCTATCCTCTCCAGCACATCAGCAGATAAATAATAAGCAATTTTATTAAAGGAAGAAGTATTTTGCAGAAACACAGGTAAGTTAACATGGGAGGGAGGGGAAGAGAGCACTAAGCAAGGAGTTTCCTGGACAAAGGAACACCTGCACAGTGTTCTCTACCAAAGGAAGGGCTGAGGCTGGTCAGGGCCAAGGACTCTAAATGCCCCCAACCCTGTGCAGGGAACATGGGAAAAGCTAAATCTCCATTCCATATTTGAGTCATGCTTACACCGAAGCTATTGACCCATAACAAACAGAAGGGAGGGAAAGCCACAATGATCTGAGCTTGAATTACAACCTGGCTGAGTAATTCCAGTCCTTCTTGCAAATTCATAATGACTTCCGGGGGACATTTGGTTCCATTTTAGACATGCACAGAAGAGTAGACCCCATCAGATGAATGAAGACACAGTACATTAAAAATGGAAATTAAGAATCGAAGAGCAAAACAATTGAATTCTGCTAGTTTTTTTGTATTGCTACACAAATGGCTAATCAGTACCCAATGCCATGTTAGCTAATTTGTTCAGTAATAGAGTGAAAAAAAAGGAAAAATATCCCAGAGGCTGAAGGAAGTCAAACAGTCTTGATTGTATACAAAATATTAGGAAATATTCAACTCTTTCTTTGGGAATTGCACAAAATTCTGCTGAGTATTTTTTTTTTTTTTGAGACAGGGTCTCATGTGGTTAAGGCTACTCCAACTCACTATATAGGCAAGCATGACTTTAAACTTCTTCTTTTACCTCTCCAGTGCTGGGATTACAGGCGTGGGACACTAGGTCCAGTTTATGTGGTGCTGGGGATCAAACCCTGAACTACATGCCTGCTAGGCAAGTACTGTACTACAGCCCTCTGCTGAAGTTTAATTCTAGATCTGGAGCCACAAGAACTGCAGAAAGCAGGACTCTACATTACAAGACAGAGGCAAAGACAGGACTGAACAAGAGAAGCCATGCCACCCTTCCCATGGAGTGCACATTCTAGCAAAGGAATGACCAACAAACAAGTGAGTAAAAAACCAAAGTACTTTCGCATAGTGGTCAATGTGAAGGGGAAAACAGAATGAAAGTCACAGGAGGACTTGGAAAGTCAGTATGAAGAGCAATTGCCCACTGTGGTAATCAAACTTCACTATCATGGAAACACCCTTGAGAGGATGTCTATATAAAAAGGTTTAATTGGGGAAGGGAGATTCATCTAAATGTGGATGGCACCATCTCATGGGCTGGGATCCTGGACTGAACAGAAGAGAGAAAGCAATCAGCACCAATCCTCATCACTCTGCTTTCTGACTGTGGATCAGTGACCAGCTGCAGCACCATCCTGCGGCTAAGACTTCCTGCCAGGACAGACTATATTCCCCTCAAACTGTGAACCAAAGTAATCTCTCCCTTCCTTAAACTGTCTCTTGTCAAATATTTAACCTTGATAAGAAGAAAAACAAGAAATACATCCAAATAAAATCTAGTCTCTCTTCTTTGCCTCTTCTTTCTTTTGTCCAGTTCTCTCAAACGTGTGTTGCATGAGTATACATTTCATTCTTTTCTAACAGAGCTCCAAGCATGTTCGGTGTGCTCCTTTTACAGTGGTTCCCATGCCATAGTGTCCATGTGGCTGATGAGCAAACAGGCTAATTGTCTAGGAAAATGTCTCAACATCTTGTCCCTGTGTCCTTGACCCTTCACCTTTCCCCCTTGTCCCTGCTTGAAGGATAAAGCTACACTGTGATCGTGAAGACAAAGCCAAGTGATAAGTGATATAATGACAAGAGCCTAGCAGGACAGACAGGCATTGAATTGTGATCCACTATACCAGTTTTGATTGGTCTGTTTCCAGGCTTGTAAGATGGGAGAGAAACTCTAATATTGCTGGTCACTCCACTTTCATTTTTCTTCTGCTCTGTAGTTCTTAGCTGATACAGGTCCCTACTTCCAACCTCTTCCTCTGCATTTCTCTCCCTGGTAGGCCGACCATGCTCTAGTGGATTGCCCCATACCTATGTGTATATACTGGCAGCACTAACTGGACTCTGGGTTAAAAAGTAAAAGAGGATATGAGTTGCCTCAATGAAACAAGGTGGAAGGCATCAAGGATGATTCCTAACATCAACCTAGGAACCTACATACAGGTGCATACATGTGTGCCCACACATGCTTAAACATACAAACATGCACATATGCATGCCACATACATACATGAATAGAAAACTCAGAAAATAAATAGTCTCTAATCTGAGGGTAATGGGGAGCCACAACATACGTTTGCCATTCAATTTCAGACAGATCACTCTGATGGCCTGGTGGGTGATAAATGTGAAATGGAGCCAGAAACTCAAAAACCAGTCAGGAACCTGGGAGCTACTTGTTTACTCTAAAAGAAGATGAGAGATGAAGCATGAGTTGGTGCTTGGCCCATGGTACCAGAAGGCATCATGACCTGTCTAGCAACCTCATCTATGGCTAGCTATAGATGCCCATGGAAGCAGATATTTCAGTGGCTCCTCTTGCCTCACCACCCTCCCCTGCCTCCTCCCAGCATTCCATTTCATAAGTGTGAGCACTTCAGGCTCACAGCACACCATGCTCATATGACATATCTCCCAGGTTTCAGCAATCAAGTTCGGTGATGAATGAGATTCTTATATGATGCCATGGAATTCCTATTAAACTTTTATGTTATGCAACAATTAAAACAGTCTCCTAGATTTAAGTGTTCACTTTCCTCAGGAACATTGCCAGGGAGATAAAGCACTCAGCAGTTTCTATTCCCCAAACATACATTTTGACAATACGCTTCATGCTCCATTTGATATCAAAGCAATAGCACTCATTAGAAGTTGGGATAAAAAATAAAAACAAAAAAGTGCATTTTCCATGACAACATGTAATAGTAATGATAACAAACAACTTTCTGTGTGTGTGTGTGTGTGTGTGTGTGTGTCTGCACTTGTGTGTTGTGGAAGCCAGAGGAAAGCATCAGGCATCCTGCTTTTTCATGATCCACCTTATTCCCTTGAGACACAATTTCTCCCTGGAAGGAAACTCATTGGCCTAGGGTGTCCTGGCCACTCAGCAGGCCCCTGGGATCTGCCTGTCTCCACCAAATACTGATGCTACAGCTACATAACCTGCATGGCATGCCTGAGTTGTTTTTATTTTATTTTGTTTTGCATGAGGGCTGAGGATTTGAATTCAGGTCCTCATCTTTACATAGCAAGTGCTCTTACCCATTGATCCATCTCCCCAGGCCAACAACCTTTTTTTTTTTTAATGAGGCCACAATTGGTAGCATCAGGCTCCTATAATTAGGAAATGAGATATTTATGAGGATCTGTTCTGCCTTTATTAATATCAAAGACAGGGATGGTGTCAAGAGGAGCTATAAGCAATTCATAGAGATTATAAATTTGACAATGATTTGCAAGGCTGTAAAAATTTAAGTGCAGGTTTTGTATGCTCTCTATGACCACTGAGTAACCAAAACCTTGCCCACCTACCCTCAACCTGAAAAGCCCAAAGCAGGAAGTAGAGTCGGGTTATAAGTTGAAAAAAATATTCAGTCTGTCCTATATGTCAGCCATCAGTCACATGTGGCCATCATTCATTGGAAATGAGGCTGCAGAAAATTGAGATGTGCTGTAAATATAAAATAGGTGAGAGATTTGAAAAATTGGTACAAAAAAAGAATGTAAGTTAATGTGTTCATATTTTAACACTAGTTAGACATTGAAATAATCACAGATTGGATATACAGAGTTAAATAAAAGATATTAAAGCTAACTTTACCTGGGTATGGGGAGATAGCTTTGTCAGTAAAATATCTGCTGTGCAAGTATGAGGACCTAAGTTAGCTCCACAGAACCAAAGCCAGGTGTGCTGATGTATGCCTGTATTCCCAGTGCTAGGGAGACAGAGACAGGAGAAATTCACTCTTGATGGACAGTCAGTCTAATCTAATCAGTGAACCTCAGGCTCAGCGAGAGACCCTGTCTAAAGGTAAGGTGTGGAGGGCCTGGGGAGAAGGCTGATCAAGTCAAGCACTTGCCATACAAACAAGAAGACTGGAATTCAGATCCACAGTACCCAAGTAAATGCTGGCCAGGTGCTGTGGTCTGCCTCCAATCTCAGTGCTCAGGAGGCAGAGACAGGGGATTTCTAGAACAAGATGGCTAGGTAAACTAGCCAAATAAATGCATTCTAGGTTCAAGTAATACACTCTGTCTTGATAAAAAAGGTGGAAAGTGATGAAGGAGGACAACCAACATTAACACGTGGCATCCACACACCCATACATACACAAACAACAAATGGTAATAAGGTAGACAGTGATGAAGGAAGATACCCAACATTCACCTCTGGCCTCTACACACCCATATATACACAAACAACAAACAATAATAAGGTGGACAGTGATTTCCAACTCTGATCTCCGGTCTACACACACACACACAAACACACACACATACACAAAGTTAATGTCACCTATTTCTTCTCAGTTTTTAAAACTTTGTTGCAACAGAGAACATGGCTCAGAAGTTAAGAGCATGAACTATTCTTGCAGGGATCCAAGTTCAATTCCCAGCACCCATATGGGGCAGCTCACCTGTAATCCTAGCTCCAGGGGATCTGATGTCCTCTTCTGTCCTCCACTGGCACCTGCACTCACATGCACACATACCCACACAGACACACACATATACATATAATTAAAAATCAATGTTTAAAACTGTAGCTATGAGGCAATTTTCAACAATGCATGAGGCTTGTGTTATTTATGCTAGCCATCTAGACACCAGCGTTCATGCGGAAGGCAATTATTGAGGACCGACATGCAGAGGTACCAGCTCTGAGACTTCTAGCGCTTCATTAGATGCCAGCCTACCAAAGGGTACTGCTGTTAGGGAGCCCATGCACAGGGGAGTTGAGACAACCCTGGAGGTCCCTCACCACCAGACCTCAAACACGCATCACTTGGCACCATGTGGAGGTTCAGCAAGTGGAAGGAAATAAAATGCAATAACAATTTTTATAGTGAGCTGAGTTACTGACTACTCATTAGCAGCTGTGAGCTAAATTAATTCAAGCCTGATTGTCCCCTAATTGGAGAGGAACATAAATCCGCGAGAATGTGCTATTAGGGATGACACCTTGATCCCATACCATCTCCTGCATCTGCATTTGCAGTGCTCTGTAATGGAGGGGACACCTTGGTTTTTAATAATTACCTTAAAAATTATGAGTATCGACTAAGAATGTTGTAATAAATGGTATAATATGCTGGGTCATAACATATTTTCTCAGTAAAGGCACAGGTCAACTCTTCATTGAGAGAATATATAAAAGCCTGAGAACTGCTGATTATTATTATTAAGTGAAAACTACAAGGCAGTTCTGATGACAATACATTTACAACACAATAATTCATCATTTTTATTACACAAAGACACAGAAATTCTCACAGATAAACATAGGGTTTCTGTATACCCACGCTTCTGATTTTCTAAAGTTTTATTCATAATATCTATTCATGAGAACTTCTTCAAAGAAAGACACAGAGTTAAAAAAGTAAAGGGCGTGAGGGGCTGGAGGGGTTGACAGTTCTTATTTCTCTTTCAGAAGATCCAAGTTCCATTACCAGCACCCCGGTCAATAGGCTCACAACTGGCTGTAACTATGCTTCCAGGGGATCTGGTAGCCTCTTCTGGCCTCCATTGGCACCTTCATGCCGGAGCACATACCTCCCCACATACACACATACACACATATACACAGTTTAAAATAAATAAGTCTTTTTAAAAATACTTTTTTAAAGAGCATAAGAATGTAAAGTCCTTGCCATGCAAACATGAGGACCTAAATTTGATGCCCAGAACCCATACAAAAGGCCAGGTGTAACAGTATTGTTTGAAATCCCAATGCTGGGCAAACAGGGACAAACACTGGGCTCACTGCCCAGTCAAAGTAGCTGATGTGGTGAGTTCCAGCCTACCGAGAGACAATGTCTCAAAACAAGATGGGCAGCATACAAGAAACAAAAGCTGAGGTTTTCCTATTTTACATGCATGTATGCCTCCACACACAAATGAACCCTCACATGCACACGTACACGCACGCATGCACACACACACACACACACACACATTTATATATACACAAGAAAGGAGCAATGAGATAGGTGTTGGTTTCTGACCTGCACCAAGTTTGACATTCCTGAATTTTATCAATTCTTTCAGCAGTTAAAACCACTTTACTTATAAAACTGAATGCTTTTAAAAATACAAAGTGCCAGCAAATTTGGAGATCAATACTAGGATTGACCCCAATGGGAAGCAAAAAGTTGCACAGGTATTTAGGCATTTCCTTCTAACCCAACCACTTTCTGTCCTATCTCATATCAGAGAGCGGTGATTCAGATGAGGTGGATTTGGCTGGTAAGAGAAGGATCAGATTCTATTATGAAATCAATTTTGTCCTGATGGAGGAGAGCTCCACTCACACGCTACACTGGGCAGTAGATAAAGGAACTAAGCCAGAATGCTCCCCGGATTTGGATACTTAAAAGACAACTTTCAGGAGAGACATACATTCCCAGGCACAAAAATTTTAAAGAGATGGTGAAAATGTTTTCCTCCCGTTCTCCACCACTAGCCTCCTCACCCTTCAAGAAGTAATTGTTTTTTGTTGGGACCTATATGTTCTTTATGCTACAAGACCCATGTTAAGTATGTGTTCTTATTCTTCCTCTCCTTTTTTTGTTTCCACACAAAAGTATACAGACAAGGCTGAAGAGATGGCTCGGTGAATAAAGTGTTTACCATGCAAGACTGAGGACCAGAGTTAGCACCCCTAGAACCCACATAAAAGCCAGGTAGGCATGGCGGCCCACCTGGAACCCAGCACTCAGGAGGCAGAGATGGCCTCTGACAACAAACATCTGGCTGGCTTGCTAGACTACCAAGCAATAAGCTCGGGGTTCAGTGGAGAGGAAGTGGTAAGATGGAGAGCAACCGAGGAAGACACCGGGCATCCATGGTCACACATTGTGCACATGCAAATGTACATCACAAGATACACACAAAAGAGAAGAGAGACAGAAAAAGGGGACCAGGGACCAGGACAAAGAGCAGAGGGACTTTGCTTTATCATCCAGTAACTCTGAAATTTTTATCAATACGTAGAATATCTTCTTTTTCTATAAATTGTACCAATGCATATCGTTGTGCATCATAATTCACCAAACCCTGCAAATACACATATTTTTCTGTTGTAAAAAGGTAGAGCCTTCTAAGCCAGTATTGCCATCATCCATGAAAAGATCCTCCCTCCCTCCCTCCCTCCTTTCTTTCTTCCCTCCCTCCCTCTCTCCTTTCTTCTCTCCCTCCCTCCCTTCCCTCCTTCCTCAGTTCCTTCTCCCCCTCCCTTTATCATCCCTCCGTTCATCCATCCTTCCTCCCTCCCTCCCTTCCTCCCTCCTGCCTTCTTCCGTCCCTTCATCCATCCTTCCTCCCTCCCTTCACCCATCCTTCCTCCCTCCCTTCATCCATCCCTCCTCCCTCCCTCCCTCCCTCCCTCCCTTCCTTCATCCATCCTCCCTCCCTTCCTCCATCCTCCCTCCCTTCCTCCCTCCCTTCATCCATCCCTCCTCCCTCCTTCCCTCCTTCCATCGATTCCCCCCCATACATCCTTCTCTTTCCCCTCCCTCTCCTCCATTCACTCATTGATTCACTTCACAAACATTCTGGGTTTCCCCCTGTGCTAGCTGCTGCCCCAGTGGGTGTGAAGGATTGATCAGGTTGGCCTATCACAAGCCAGTGGAGGAAGGAAAATGACTGGAAGTAGTGAGCCTTAGTCCACCCTGGCTTATCTTGGAGGTAACCTGAGGTACTGATGGGGAGCACCTTGCCTGGAGGTTATCAATGTGAACCACTGAAAAGCATAACAAATGTCTCTGGTTGCAGAGAATTCCCAGTATCTGCTTCACGATACATATTCAGAACAGGAAACATCAGTAATTTTGCAGGTATACACACTCCATTTCTTCAGATACCCCCTATCAGTTTGGAGTAGTCCCTTAGCCCCTGGGGACACCCAAGACTTCCTCCTGAGGTGTGTTCCAGCCTGGTGTGATGCTCTAGACTATTCCAGGTATCTTTCTACAAAGGTCCTAGTACTGCTTACTCCTCATTTCCGGCAGAACTTCTGTCAGTTGGGAAGTTACTAGAAAATGTACTTCAAGATGTCGGTATCCACAAAAGCTTATGAAGTGGCCGTCTACCCTGAAGGGACTAGTTCCCTCCTCTGAAATCTTGTTGAGTAGAGGCAGAAACGGGGTCACAGTAGTCTTCATGAGCCAAAGGATCCAGGAGGTGCTCAGGAAGCAATGGCCTAGTGGAAATGGGGACGTCGTTTTCTCATCCATTCCAAAGCTCATTTTCGAGCATAGCAGATTTATTAGCACACAAATGTGTTTCATGAGTTTTACACGGCACAGAAGTCTTCAGAGAAGAAGACCCACACTCCTAGGGAAAACTACATTTTGTGGACTCATATGCAGAAGTGTGAAGGGAAGACAAAAGAGTACCATGGAAAGACTGGTTCTAAACAGGGGAGCTGCACAAGACCTGTTTGCTCAGATTCTTTTTGGTCTCTGTGTGTCATTCTCCCCTCTAGGTACAGCACAGACACCTGACACAGGACGGCTTAACAGGAGAAGGGGGAGATCAGACAGTGACATTCCTAAGCTTTATCAGCAGCTTCTGGGCAAAAGAGCAAGGGACTCAGAGTTCTCATGACCTACCCCAGGGGAGAGGAGACACAGAAACTACAGCTATGGTCCTCATACTTGCCTTCATCTTAAAATATTCTGTCAAGGGGTCATAATTTTGAATAAATATTGCATTCTAATCATCTAGAAAGTCAAGTACAAACCAGTGGCTATGGAGAAACAGCAGGAGGGCCAATGGTCAGGCAATATTGAACAAGTATTGGTTTATCAATGGACACGCTATGCCAGGGACTATTTCAGCTGCTGGAAACACAAAAGAGAGCACAGAAGAGTCCTATCCTCCAGAGCTGTTCTAGTTTAATTTCTGTTGTTGTGATAAAACACCATGACCAAAAGCAACTTTGGAGAAATGGTTTAAGTCACAATTCTACGTTGCAATCCATGTTGCAGGATATCAAGGCAGGAACTCGAAGCAGCTAACCACAGCACATCCAGTTAAGAGCAGAGAGAAATGAATGCATACATCTTCGTTTGCTTGTGCTCAGCTTGATTTCCCCACTCTAACACAGTCCAGGACTCCCTGCCTAGAGAATGAAGCTGCCCACTGTGGACTGGACCTTCCCACATCAAGTACTTAAGACAATCCCCCCCAGACATGCCCACAGGCCAGCCTAGGGCAAACAGTCCCTCACTGAGACACTCCCTTCCCATGCTAGTCTAGATTGTATCAAGTTGACACTTAAGCCTAACCATCACAGGGGCTTGCATTCTAGTTAGAGAACTGGTCAATGAATAAATACATAAGCCATCTGCTAGATGCCAGGAATGAGCAGCTGACATCTGTTAACCTGCCCTCTACAGGCAGTTACTGCAGGTAGGTAGGAATCAGAGAGTGAGCACCAGCAGGTGGAGACCCTGCAGACCACCACCCCTCCCAGGTAGCTTGCCAAAGTTGCATGACAGGCTAATGCCAGAGGGACCAGAACTGGGCCCTTCCACCAAGATATGCTTGATCTTTCCTTGAAGTGATGGACTTCACAGCTAGCCAAATGTAGGCATTCTGGAAACATGTGCTTTTTACTCTGCCTTTCCTCAAAAGACTGTCTTCAGTACCAGCCAGTGGGAGCTTCTCCTAGTTTCCTCCTCTGATACTGTGATAAAACACTGACCAAAACCACCTTGGGGAAGGGAAGGGTCTACTTGGCTTACAGCTCGCAATCCACTATGGAGGGAAGCCAAGCAGGAACCTGGTGGCAGGAATTGAGGCAAAGACCACAGAGGAACCTGCTTACTGGCTTGCTTCTCTGGCTGGCTCAGTGTCTTTTCTCATACAGCCCAAACACATCTGCCCAGGCATAATACAGCTCTCAGTGGGCTGGGCCCTCCTGTATTAACTGAAAATCAAGAAAATGCCTTGTCCACATGGCCATGGCCTAGTCTGATGGAGGAAATTACTCAGTTGTGGTTCCCTCTTCCCTGACAACTCTATTTTGTGTCAAATTGATAAAAAACCAACCAGCACATAACTCCTCTGTCTAGTAGATTTCATGTGGGAGAGATTACTCATGGAGAGCCAAAGTACAAAGACTATGATACAGGGTTGGGGAGGTAACTCAGTAGAGTGCCTGTCCAACATGCACAAAGCTCTGGGTTCAATATCCATCACTGCCTAAACTGGGTATGGAGTTTCATACCTGTAATCCCAGTACTTAGGAGGCAGGAGTTCTTGGTTATACAAGAAGACTGTGCATTAAGACCCTGTACCAAAAAAAAATAGTTAACTGATTATTTAAAAATTCAAAATTAGGTGCCAGAGAGATGGCCTTGGCTACTCTTGCAGAGGACCCAGGTTCAATTTTCAGCATCTGTATGGTGGCTAAAGGACTGTAACTCCTGTCCCAGGGGATTCTATGCCCTCTTCTGACTTCCTAGGCATTGTATGCATGTGATGTACTTACATACATGCAGGCAAAACACTCATACACATAACATATAAACAAAATTTTTAATAAAAAATTAATATAGTAATAAAAAAACTCAAAGATAGTGGGCTGTTCATATTTTTATAAATAAAGTAAGATTTTAAATGTTGAAATATTAATCTTAACTTCCAAATATTGTCAAGAAACATGTGTCTAGAGAGATGGCTCAGTGATTAAGAGCACCTGCAACTCTTGCAGAGGACCCAGGTTTAGTGACCAGATTCTAGATGGAGGTACATAACTACTGCCTGTGACTCAAAGTCCAGAAGATTCAACATCCTCTTCTGGCTTTTGGGGGAATGTGGTACACATACATATACACAGGCAGTAACACATATACATGAAATACAAATAAATAAGATCTTTTTTAAAAAAAGCAATGACTTTAACATTTTTCCCTAGTGTTTACTTTGTCTGAGGCTAGCTTCCAAGAATATGATCAAAGTTTTATCCACAGTGTCAAGGGTATGTCTTCACCCTGTGCCCGTTAGGCTCTGCACAGCCTGTGCCTGTTAGGACCTGCACTCAGCAACTGTAACACAAAAGCAAAGGCTTTAGGGAGATTGTGAGCCTGAACTCAGTCCCTGCAGTCTATGGATCCTTGAGCAGTTCAAGAAGATAAGAGTTAGAGAAATCAAGCAGGTGTCAAATACCTCAAGGAGGAGTGGAATGGGAGAAATGCAGTTCATGGGAGAAATGCAGTTCAATTCAGCCAGAAGTGGGTAGCCTATGACCAACAAGGTTATCCACAGTACAGATCAACAGTGAGAGAACCTCAGTCACAGGGTTCACATGGCACAGGTACACTGATGAATGTGACAGGGACAGACAGAGGGAAAGATGGCAAGAACATAGATTCAGGGACACAAGAATTCAACATGACACAGTAGGAGAACACAAAGGAAAATGACAAAGGCCATAGGTGATGTCAAGATCAGAGGCAAGTGGCCCATGTCAAAGCTTCCAGAAGTTGGTGCCTCGGAAGTTTTACTAACCAGAATGATTTGGGACTCATTAGCAGTCACTTGGTTATACTCTCTAGTGCTATGGACTTCAGAGTCTCCTCAGAGACCATCTCAGAGAGAAGAAGGACAAGATGGACCATAAGTGAGACGACTAGTGCTATCAATTTGACAAAGTCTAGATTCACCTGGGAGGCAAGCCTCTGGGACTGCCTGTAAGGACTTATCTTAATTAGGTCGAGGTGGGAAGGCTCCTCACCTAAACTGTAGGCAGGACCATTCCCTGGGCAGGGATCCTGAGCTGTATAAAATGGATAAAGTGAGCTGAGCACATTCTGTTTCTTGACTGTGGATACAATGTGACCAGCTATTTCAAGTTCCTGCTATCATGACTTTCCTGCATGATGGACTGTACCTTGAACTGAACCATAAACCATAAATCCTTTCTCCCTTAAGTTGCTTATGTCAGGGTATTCTAACCACAGCAACAAGAAACAAGAATCTAAAAGAAGCCATTTAGTGCTGGAGAGACAGCTCAGTGGTTTGCAGAGATAGCTGCTCTTGCAGAGGACTCAGATTCAGTTCCTAGCACCCACATAAAAAGGCTCACAGGCCTGTAACTCCAGCTCCAGGGGATCTGATGCTCTCATCTGACCTTCACCAGCACCTGCACTGACATGCACATACTCACACACATACACATAAACATAATTTATTAAATGATAAAAATTAATCATTTAAAAAAAGAAGCCATTTAAATTAGCCCTAGTGGAGTACTTCACTTGGATTCAATTGAAAACTCTACCTGACAGGAAATTCTCAAGCTGGAATGAAACAAAAATGTTCATTGACAAGATTTGGTTTCCCAGATGCCTAGGGAGAAAGGAAAATAGCGAAGAAGAGTATTTGTATTTTGCACATGCCTTGATGTGATGCATATAAATCCAGACTCCCCAAATTGCTGCTGTGGATACTTCCTCCTCCTGCACTCACATCCTGCTCCTCATAATAAGAGTTTGAACCCATATGACCTTGATTCAGCATCTAATCTCCAAGATGAGATAACACCTTGCACCAGCTACTGAGGGGCTACTTTGAGCAGTGTGGCACCAATGATAGTATCTGACATCTAAGCTGATGTCAGAAGACATGCAAAATTCCATGTGGGGCTAATTCCTGAGATTATTTTCTTCTTGGATACCAACTACATTACATAAGTATGCCCATGTGATGTAGCCATCTTGGACATACTAGCACAGTTGATCCAGCACCCAGGTGAGGACAGATTCATCCAATTTCCTGTGAAACAGTACAGTCCAACTGAGCCTAATAAACTCACGGGATAAGAGATAGCAAAATAGTGATTGTTTTTGGAGTCACTGTGTTTTGGGGTTGTTTATGATGTGTAATTGATGTATACTAGTAAGAATAAAAAATAAACTACCTGGGGTAGGGTGATCTGTTTAGTATAAAAAAGTTTACCTGATTAATGATGTCCAGCGCATGGTAATCATTGTGATACTGTTATTTCCTGTGCTAGTCACTTTTCTGTTGTTATGATAAAATACTCTAACAAAAAGCAAGTTTGGTCCATCATGGCAGGGAAGGCATGGCATCAGGCAGGGGAGACACGACAGCAAGAACAGGAAGCAGCCTGGTCACATTTCATCCTCATATAGCAAGCAGAAAGAGCAGGAAGTAAAGAAAGGCTACAAACACTCAAAGCCCACCCCTGTGACATACTTCCTCCAGCAAGACTCCACCTTATAAAGGTTCCACAACCTTCCCCAACAGCATCACCAATAGGAGATCAAGTGGTTCAAACACAGGAACTATGGCGGGCATTTCTCATCCAAACCATATTTAAAGTGCAGCAAATGAGACCAACTCTGGAATGTCAAATTCAGGAAATATAACATCGAGTAGAGTAGTCAACCCACAAACCCAAGGAGGAGCCACAGTCCTCTCAGCAGGCCATTGTTTTAATTCATAAACCCCAAAATTGAGAACTAATTTCAGTCCTACAGACTCAATCTTTGAGCTTAATATATTTCATCTGGACCAGAATAAAGAGTGAATTATGCATTTTCTTATTTTTATTTGATAATATTCATAACATATAATTAATATTTTACCTATTTCCATTAACCAAGTGATGCAAACAGTTTAATTTGAGATTAATTATGTAAAAAAAAACAATTCGTTGACAATAAAGTCAAAAGTGTTGTATCAAATATAGATATAGGAATGAATTGTATATTAAAATGCAGATTGAAGTTTATATCTTAGTTATCAGAACTAGATAAACTCAGATTTCAGAATGTGATGGAGGATTCTCACAATGTGTTATTTAAAAGTGAACTCATTAATTTTCATAATTTTACTGTTTTGTCTTCTAGATGAGGAGATAAAAGGTTTGTGTTTTAAGCCTTTTTATCCTTCTTAGCATTTCTTTGAAAATAACCAATTTGAGGAAAAGAAGCCCATTATCCAAATAAATGAAAAGTCAAATCGGATATAATCATCATTCTAGTTTCTCTTTGTAGCGTGGGCTTTTGGAATTCAGGAGCTACCCTAACATACTGTGTGCATGTGATATGGAAATGAATGTTCAGCAGAATCAGATAAGGACCATTCTGAGTCTCAGCTGAAGAATTATCATAATGTTTGTGCTACTGGCTCATTTCAGATATTCCAACATCAATTGACATTCCTTAACCATTTTACAAGCTCTATCATCATAATAAATAAAATAAGATTCAGAACAAAAAGAAACGAAAACTACACAGCAGGCTGAAGATGTAGCTCAGTAAATAGAGACCTTGCCTAGCATGCACAAAACCCTGGGTTTCATCCTTAGCACCACACAAACTGGGAGTGGTAGTTCATGCCCACAAACCTAGCATTTAAAAAGTAGAAGAGGAGCAGAAGTTCAGTCATCCTTGGCTTTATAGGGGATTTGAGGTAAGCTGAGACTGGAGACTCTGTTTCAGATAAAAAGGAAGGGGACTGGGGAGAAGGCTTAAGCTCTTAAAATGTGTTGCACACAAGCATAATGACCTGAGTTCAATCCTTAGAACCCATGCAAAAAAAACTGAGTATGGTTGTATGCACCTGTAATCCAAACACTGGGGAGGAAGAGATAGGCAGATCCCTGGAATTCTCTGGCCTAGTCTACTCAGACAAGCTGAGGTCAATGAGAGATCCTGCCTCAAAAATAACGTGGGTAGTACCTGAGGAACATTTTAAGCTGTCCTTTGGTCTCCACACACTCTTAGATATGCACAAATATACAAAAGCACTGCACTGGGCAGGGGCAAGTTTGGGCATCACTGTGTATCCATACTAGCTTTGAACTCTTGACTGTCCTGCCTAAGCTTCTCAGATACTCGGATTAAAGGTACAGACCACCACACTCAGATCTCCTTTTAAACTTGCCTGTAGTTCTCGGGAACAACTACAGTATACCAGGGAGGCAATATCCTGAGATAAGGGAGGACTGGCCATAACTAACGACCGGGTCCTCTGTTCTAGTTCCAACCCAAGAAACAAATTGTTTTTCAATACCTTGACTAGGTGCCTGACATTCTCCTAGTGACCCAAACAAATTAAAAGCTGTTTTCTACGACTCTTCAGTTGCAGAACATGTAGAACAAAAACAGACAAGTCTCCATGTACCCATGCACACTTCCTGAAACTTGAGGCACCAGGGTGCATTGAGCCCTAACTTTCCATTTCCTCTTGATGCCTAGCTTTAAGTTATCAACCCACTTCATGTCACTTATGTGCTTAGGTGCTGGATATTCTTTCTCAGCACATTCAGACAAGCTGGTAACCAGAGAATGTGCACCAGCTTCACAAAAACTACTAAAGTAGCTTATTTACAAATAGCCAATGTTCAAGAAGTCTGTTAGGACAGAACAGACAAGCAGAATGAGCAATGGATTCAACCAAAAGCTCGTTCTTCTGACTTAGTATGTGAGCTCTTGTCTTAGTTTCTCAGTTCCAGTGAGTCAATATATGAACTTTTAAAGTTAAAGGGGTTGGGGAGATGGTTCAGTTGAGAAAATGCTTGCTGTGCAAACATTAAGATATGGTTTTGACTCTCAGAAACAACACTGAAAAAAAAATGTGACAGCAGATACTTATAATCCCAGTGCTGAGGAGGCAGAGACAAGAGGATCCCTGAAGCTCTCTGGCCAGTCAACCTAGCAGAATCTCCAAGTTCCGGGCCAATGGTAGATCCTGTCTCAAAATAAGGTGGACTGTGCCTGAGAAATGAGACACACATCCTCTGATTTCCATTCACAAGCAGTTGTACATACATGTGCAGATGTACCTTCACATTCACACACACACACACACACGAGAGAGAGAGAGAGAGAGAGAGAGAGAGAGAGAGAGAGAGAGAGAAGAGTTAAAACACTACTTTGGAACTGTCTATCCCTTCCCATTCCTTGTCCCTTCTCTGCACTCAAGGCAAATTGCTTCCAGGAGTCCTAACAGCCCTAACAGCCTCACACAGGTCTCTGACAACTGAATTTTCCCTAAGAACTTTACACCCAGGTGTTTCAGGACCATGGACAGGATCTGAGGCTCTGGAGCCTGGCAAACTGAAGTTGGACTGGAATCAGCTGTTGGAAACATTGAGCTCAGCCAGAGAAAGGGAGCTAGTTCTACCCAGGACCCCACCTGCTACTCATACAAGCCAGTTCCTGCAGTTTCTATCTCTTCCAGACCTTTCAACAGCCATACTGTGAGGCAGGGCCATCATGACATTCTAAAGAAGACCTAGAAGGGAGAGCTGTTAAATTTGCTCAAGGTCACAACTTCTGTTTTTGAAGAATTATTAGGAGTGGGTTCTGAGGAAAAGTGAAGGATATTGATGTACTAACTTGGAATCCCTGGGGCACGGTTGGACAGCAGCTATTCTGTGAGGTGGGAAACGGTAGAAACATATCGGTTCCGTAGCAGAGGAAGAAAAGAAACTTTAGAAAACAGAACAGAGGCCTGGAAATGTAACGCAGTTGGCAGATTGCTTTCTTAGCACAAAGGGCTGGGTTCCATCTCCAGTGATGCATAAACCAGATTGTGATGGGGAGGGGAAGATATGGGGATTAGAAGTTCAAGGTCATCCATGGCTACTCAGTGAGTTTGATGGCAGCCTGGGTGACATGAGACCTTGTCTCATGAGACCTTGTCTCAAAAAACACAGAAGAGAAAAAGGAGGTTAGAATCTGTTCCAGAGGGCTCTGTTCCCAGTGAACAGTCAGAATAACTGTGGAGGATTGCAACCATGGTTTGAAGACAAAGAGCAGTCTCAGAAAATTCTTACTCTCCTCTCTGTACCAGATAACTTACACCGCTGAGTGAAAAGGCACAAAAAGACACTGTAAACAGCTCAAAATAGGGACATTTGGATCTATAAATGCATTGGTTAAAAAGAGTGAGATAGACATCTCAAATAAACAACTTAATGGTATACTTTGAGTGGTTCTTTGAAAACATAAACATGAGTGATAAACTGTTAGCCAAACTACTCAAAGAAAGAGAGCAAAGACCCAAGTTAATGAAATTAGATACTAAAAGTGAGACATTTCAGTAGATATGAATTAAATCTAGAGGGCATTCTTTGAAAACCTATATTCTGATAAATTAGAAAATTTAGAAGAAATGAATAAACTTCTAGGCATATATGACCTATCAAAATTAAACCAAAAAAATATTAACAACTTAAACAGATCCATAACAGATAGTAGGGCTGAAGCACATGTCTTCTTAATCTCTTTTCTTGTTAGTATGTGATGTGTCAGAAAGAACTTTATTACAGGGCCTGGACTGTACTTCAGTTGGCAGAGTGCTTGTCTTGCATACAGGAAGTTCTGGGTTCCACTCCAGGTACTGCATAAACTAGGTGTGTTAGTGCTCACCTGGAATCCCTGCACTAGGGAGATGAGGTAAGAGGTTCATAAGTGATCTTGGTGAGTTCAAGCCAGCCTGGCATATAAGCCAGCCTGACTGCCTGAAAAAAAGAAGGGAGGGAAGGATGGAGGGAGGAAGGAAGGAGAGAACTTTGTTCTAAAGTGAGAAAGAATGAAAACTCTTAGTTACAATTACACAAAAGTTGTATAAGGTCAGCAGTCATCTTTTCACTGCTTGCCTAATGATCCAGGGACAAGAAAGGTAAGGGAGAGGAGTCCGAAAAGGCTCCTCTACTCTCAGTCTGTTCAGTTGCAAGAAGAGCTGTGTCTGGAAGTGAGGGTAATCACTGGAGGTCTTAACTATCTCTTCCACTTCCCCACACCTCTCCTACCTGACCAGAATCCACTCTTCCTTCCTCTCAAATCCAGCTGAAAAACAGATCAGTGAAGATGAGTAAGATGAGAAAGGTCTGAAGGAAGACTAAGAGGACCCAGGCGATTGTGAGACAATTGGTTGATTTTCTAATTGCTTAAGGATGCACTACTTTTAGGAGCTGCCAATAGTTATTTGGATTCATATGCAAATAGCCATTGGCCCTCTTGTTATTCAGCCTTCCTGCATTCATATATACAAATAGCAACATATCTACAACCTGCACATCAGGGTGTGTTCCTCTGGGAAAACCACTGGCCTAAAAGAGATGCTTCCAGGCTGGCTATAGTAGAGCACATGCCTTGTGGGAGGACCTGAGTTTGATCCCTATAACCTATGTAAAAGGCCTACAAGGTTTAGTGTGGTCAAGTGCTTATAATCCTAGTGGTGGTGAAATGGGAGACAGAGACAAGAGGATCCAGAAGCTTCCTGGTCAGCTAGCCTAGCTTCCTTGGCAAAGTTCCAGGCCAATGAGAGAGACTATCTCAAATAGAAAGGTAACAGGTGCCTGAGAAATCACACCCATGCTTGTCCTCTGACTTCCACACACTCTACATACAAATGTACATGCTCACACACACATGTATGTACCTATAGATGAACATGCACACAGACATATGCACGCACACACACACACACACACACACACACACGCAAGCTTTGCCATAGACACAGACAAGGATATTATGGATAATTATTTCTTTCAGTTTCTGTCGAGACAGCAAATTGAGACTGTGGCTGCGGAAACATGGAACTACAGTTTAGAAACCAAACATACTTTTTGAATCTGGAGGTTGACCCCCCTCCTGCTTTGAGACTGCCAGTGGGACCACACACACCGAGAGCCTGCATGTCATTCTGACTGCATGGAGCCAGCAGGCTCCTAATCCCATTCATCAAGGGAGCCAATGGCTCCTGGCACGGGTGTGTGGTCCACATTGCTCTGATTCAGGAGGCCAGTGGCCCAGCAACACTGGGCCAAGCGAAGCTGATGAGAACTCAAGTTCAATTTGCATAGATTTGCACAGTATGTCAGAAATACTTCTAATCTCAAACAGACCCAGCACCTGGCAGATCTGGAGAGAAGACAAAAAGGGTTGATAGAGGGTACGGTGGGGTTTGGCCAAATCTTCTCTCCAAATGACATCCACACTTTTAATTACCTTGTTGATGACTGATATTATAATAATGACAAGATCATTGCATTATTTTTCAAAATGCTGTCTTGGTTATAAAGTGGCCAATATTTTTAAGTATTTATTTTTAATAAAAAATTTTTAATTTGGGGGCTGGAGAGATGTCTCAGTGATTAAGTGTACTGGCTGCCCTTGCAAAGGACCTGGGTTCAGTTCTCAGCACCCATATGGCAGCTAACAATGGACTATAACTCCATTTCCAGGAGCTCTGACACCTTCTTCTGGTCTCTGCAGGACACAGGTGCACTTACATATACTCGGGTGATACACTCAGATACATAAAATATTTTTAAACTTTTGAATAAGCTTACAAAGCATCAAGTTTCCTTATTGCATTGTCACACATACTTTGACCTGACCCTCCCCCTCCCCCATCTCCCAGCCCCATATTCCCACCTAGCCCTTCCACTCCCAGAGTCCCCATTCCAGTTTTATATCACATGTGTTCTATTGACTTCCCTTCCCCTCTTCTTGGGGCTGGAGCAATGTTGCGGTGAATGAAGTTCTTGTTTGTGTCCACAAGCATGAGGTCTTAAGTTTGGATCCACAGATCCCCGTGTAAGCAATCTAAACACAGTGGCACACACCTATATTCTCAGCACTGGGAGACAGAGACAGGAAGATGACAAAATCTCATGTAGACAGCTATACAGTCTACACAAATTGGCAAGCTCTAGGTTCAGTGAAAGACCCTGTCTTAAAAAAATAAGGTGCAGAGTATTGAGGAAGATGCCCAAAGTTGTACTCCGGCTGCTGCATCGGCCTGGGGACCTACCCATATACATGAACACCTATACAACGTGTACCACGGGCACATACACACGAACACCTATACAACAGGTACCACGGGCACATACACACGAACACCTATACAACAGGTACCACGGGCACATACACACGAACACCTATACAACATGTACCACGGGCACATACACACGAACACCTATACAACAGGTACCATGGGCACATACACACGAACACCTATACAACATGTACCACGGGCACATACACACAAACACCTATACAACAGGTACCACGGGCACATACACATGAACACCTATACAACATTTACTACGGGCACATACGAACGAACACCTATACAACGTGTACCACGGGCACATACGAACGAACACCTATACAACGTGTACCACGGGCACATACACACGAACACCTATACAACGTGTACCACGGGCACATACACACGAACACCTATACAACGTGTACCACGGGCACATACACACGAACACCTATACAACATGTACCACGGGCACATACACACGAACACCTATACAACGTGTACCACGGGCACATACACACGAACACCTATACAACATGTACCACGGGCACATACACACGAACACCTATACAACGTGTACCACGGGCACATACACACGAACACCTATACAACGTGTACCACGGGCACATACACACGAACACCTATACAACGTGTACCACGGGCACATACACACGAACACCTATACAACGTGTACCACGGGCACATACACACGAACACCTATACAACATGTACCACGGGCACATACACACGAACACCTATACAACGTGTACCACGGGCACATACACACGAACACCTATACAACGTGTACCACGGGCACATACACACGAACACCTATACAACGTGTACCACGGGCACATACACACGAACACCTATACAACGTGTACCACGGGCACATACACACGAACACCTATACAACGTGTACCACGGGCACATACACACGAACACCTATACAACGTGTACCACGGGCACATACACACGAACACCTATACAACAGGTACCACGGGCACATACACACGAACACCTATACAACGTGTACCACGGGCACATACACACGAACACCTATACAACGTGTACCACGGGCACATACACACGAACACCTATACAACGTGTACCACGGGCACATACACACGAACACCTATACAACGTGTACCACGGGCACATACACACGAACACCTATACAACGTGTACCACGGGCACATACACACGAACACCTATACAACATGTACCACGGGCACATACACACGAACACCTATACAACGTGTACCACGGGCACATACACACGAACACCTATACAACGTGTACCACGGGCACATACACACGAACACCTATACAACGTGTACCACGGGCACATACACACGAACACCTATACAACGTGTACCACGGGCACATACACACGAACACCTATACAACGTGTACCACGGGCACATACACACGAACACCTATACAACGTGTACCACGGGCACATACACACGAACACCTATACAACAGGTACCACGGGCACATACACACGAACACCTATACAACGTGTACCACGGGCACATACACACGAACACCTATACAACGTGTACCACGGGCACATACACACGAACACCTATACAACGTGTACCACGGGCACATACACACGAACACCTATACAACGTGTACCACGGGCACATACACACGAACACCTATACAACGTGTACCACGGGCACATACACACGAACACCTATACAACGTGTACCACGGGCACATACACACGAACACCTATACAACATGTACCACGGGCACATACACACGAACACCTATACAACATGTACCACGGGCACATACACACGAACACCTATACAACGTGTACCACGGGCACATACACACGAACACCTATACAACGTGTACCACGGGCACATACACACGAACACCTATACAACAGGTACCATGGGCACATACACACGAACACCTATACAACATGTACCATGGGCACATACACACGAACACCTATACAACATGTACCACGGGCACATACACACGAACACCTATACAATGTGTACCACGGGCACATGAGTTTTTTAAAGCCTCTTCTTTTTCCTCTCGAGTCCCTCTTTAGTTTCTTGGCCTGTACCCAAACTCACTCTCCTATAAATATACTTGTATAAAAATTAGAAGCTAGGGTTTTGATGCATGTATGTACGCATCACCATGTATGTATTTAGACTGCTTCCTTCAGCAGCAACGGTAGCTCCAATTAACACATTTTCCTGCTGTAGAAGACTACTTGTGTTCTCACAAGCCGGAATAAATAACAACCAATCATAGGTTCCATACAGGAAATTCACGATATTGTGCTCTGATATTAACCTGTCCAGAAGGAGAGATTGAGAAACACGCTGAGCCAGACTCTACCCTTGCTTTCTGAAATGCTGGAGCATAAACTGAAATGTTTCCATCGGGGAAGAAGGCAAGAGAACAGTAACCGGCCTCTGCATACCATCTGTGCTTTCCTAGATCACTAATGGGGAATAATTCCATTGCTCCTGCAGCCCAATAGTTTGGAGTCTCTGGAAGTGAGGCTGGTTTCCCAGGCCTTCCCAGTGGCTGTTGTCTGGCACAAGTGAAAATTGGAAAGCCGAAGCCGAATGGCTCATTAAAACAACCTTGAAAAAGAGAGTTGCTCTATGAATCTTAAAGATGGTAATGAATAAGTAAGCAGGCTGTGTAGAGAAAACCTTCCCGTGGCTCTAAAATAATTTCCAGGGTCTTGGGACCCCAGAGGAGAAAAATCTGTAAAGGTAAGATTCAGATTGGGGTGAAGAGGAGGGAAGAGAGAAAAAAATAATCCTCTGGCCACACACTGATCAAACTTCCCCAAGACTGCTTCCCGGGAGAACAACTCACCAACTGTTCCCTGGAAGAAAACTTGAAACTGTCAAGAAATTCCATTTACTGCTGGCTGATGAGTCGGCACAGAAGGGTTACCCCTTGAGCCCTAAGCAGAATTTCAGTCCAACCCAGCCGACCTGCTGCTGAGGTCAAAGAAAAAAGCTAATCAACATGAGCTGTAATGAACACGACTATCCAAAATGTTTGGCATGGGGGGACAGGTCAAGCAAGAGAGAATGGGTCTTGTCCTATCCTGACCTTGCCAGATACCCCATGCTGAGATCTAAACTGAGGTCACACGCTGACCTCAGCAACCTACAACAGTCCTAATTCTAGCCAGCATCTCCTTCCCAGCAAGGGCTGGTCCAGAGGTCTGGCCGCCTGCCCAGTGGCTACTGTCACTTTCAATTCTGATGAGTGTAAGTTCCACGTGCTTGTCCTTTTTCAAGGCTGAATTCATCACACTTCTTCCATGAACCTTTCTAGAACATGCCAACAATATACAAATACCTCTCTCTCTCTCTCTCTCTCCCTCTCTCCCTCTCTCTCTCTCTCTCTCTCAGACATCATGTATATTGGTTAGTTTTAAGTACCAACTTGTTACAACTGAGAATTACCTGAGAAGAGAGCCTCAGATGAGGAACTTCCTAGATCAGGCTGGCCTGTGGGCATGTCTGTGGGGTACTGTCTTGATCGTTAAATGATGTAGCAGTCACAGCCCACTGTGGGTACTACCACTGGGTGAGTGGTCCTAGGCTGTATATAAAAATCTAGCTGGGCATGGGCCTGCATGGGCCTGCATGACCCATCAAGCAGCATCACCCACAGTTTCTATTGTACTTCACTGGTCTAGGGGGAGTTCCCTCGTTGAAGGTAAGGTTGCATAGTATAGCAAGCAGGGCTGCCTTCCAAGCACCTATTTGACGTCCTCCCCTGACTTCCCTCAGGGATGGACTTCATCCGTGTTGCTTCTGGTCAAGATGTTTTATCACTACAAGAGAAACAAAAAGTAGAGCACTATGCATCTCCAACAGAAGGGATAGGTTTTATGTGAATTCATTCTACACATCTTACTTCAGCTTGTTTATCTCCAACTGAGATTTCCCCATTTTCCTGATTTTCTCACCTTCACACCAACAAGTTTCTACAAGACATTGTTGTGGTATTCGGCATTCTCTCTCTCCTGCCTTCAATTTACCTCCCAGAAGACTGGAGTCTGGAAGCCACCAAGGCTGTGGACCCACATTTCCGTCTTCTCCATCCCTTCATGAACCTCAAACATCAGCTTCTTCACCCATTCCACTTCTCTCAAGCCCCCAAGCCTAGCTCCACCCAACTTCTAGTGGCCACTTCACCCCATCTTTCCCATGACCAGTGTATAACTCGTCTTTGCTCTAAAACATGTTTGAAGAAACTTGGAAAGCTGCATTCAGGGTGAGAAAAGTAAGTATAAGAAAATGAGGAAATCAGGAAAATGGGGAAGCCAGTGGAGGTGAACAAGCTGAATAAGATGTTTGGAATGAATTCACATAAAACCTGTCCCTTCTGATGCAGCTGTGGATCGGGGGTGTTACAACAACCTGCCAGGCAAGATACGATCACAGGTGCAATGATGGCATGACCGTTCTGGTGGGGAACTAGCCACTTCCTAATTGGATCTGAGGCCTAGTACTGTAAACCTAGTCAAAAGCCCATGGCTAAGGAGCTCATGGGCCTTAGGAAGGAATCTACTACTCATGCTTTCTAAATGGACATGCAGTTCAACTGTCTATTTTGTTAAGATTTACTTTTACATGTGTGTGTGTGTCTGTGTTGTATGTGGGTTTGTGCATGTGTGTGCAGGTGCCTACAAAGAGTAGAAGATGGTGTCAGATCTCCTGGAACTGGAGTTACAGGTAGTTGTGAGCCACCCAACATGGGTACTGGGAATTGAACTCAGGTCCTCTGCAAGATGACCAAGCACTCTTAACCACTGAACCATCTCTCTAGCACCTAATTATTTTTTAATGTTCCAGAATGTCCTATCTTCTATAGAAATAGGATGGATATAAAAGCAGCATTTCTAATAACCAAAAGCACAGAGATAAGCACTATCAGAGGGAAACATAAAATAAGGCATGTAGTTCTTATGATTACAATAGTCCCATAGCTCAAAGAAGGCTCAGCCATGCTGGGAATTAAGCCAAGGAAAATTGCTCTGTTGAGTGCCATTATGGGAACTCTGCATGAGTGAGTGCTGCAGCAAGCAACAGGAAGTAATGCCAGCATGAAACCAGGGTCCCTTAGGGACACAGGAACAAGAGAGGAAAGATGCCTGCTGTATTCATTACTTTTCTCATTCTGTGATCAAATATTTGACAAAATGCAACTTAAACGAGGAAGCATTTGGCTCACAGCTCAAGGGAACACATGCCATTATGGTGGGAAGTCATGGGGGTAGGATCCCGAGGCAGCTGGTCACATTGCATCCACAGTCCGGAAGCAGAGAGCAAGGAACACTGCGGCTCAGCTCCTCTTCTCTTTTTTATTCAGCCTGAGCCTGTAATCCCAGCCAATAGAAACTCTTTCAGCCTGCTATTTATTGGGTGTGTTTGATGCATGTATTCCTTCAACCATTCTCTCCTTGGGAGTCCTCTTTCCACCCCGAGACCCCTGTGTTCTTGGTTTCCCTCCTACGTCATAGCCACCCTTTCTTGATCAGTTCTGTGCCCTGAGCTTCTTTCAGTTGCTTTCGGAATGCCAGCCTACCCCAGGGTGCTGCTGCCCCTCTTCTTCTCATCTGCCTTCCTCTTGTGACTTCAACAAACCCAAGACCTCTACTAGTGACTCCTGTGTCTGTATTCGGGAAATAATAAGATGACTGCAAGAAGTTAGGATATCATCCCACTGGACATCAAAACAACTTGTAAGAGTCATAAACCAGGGTTGGAGAGATGGCTCAGTGGTTAAGAGCATCAGCTACTCTAGCAGAGATCCAGGTTCAAATCCCAACACCCACATGGGGGCCAACAACCATCCATAACTCCAGTTCCAGGGGATCCAACACACTCTTCTGCCCTCCACAGACATTGCATGATACAGGTGCACTTACATCCATGTAAGCAATACACTTACAGACATAAAATAAAAATAATAAACAAAATATTTTTTAAAAAGGTACTGCCTACTCAACATTTGTTTTTCTTTTCAAGCTGCTCGTTTCCCAACTTCTCTGCTAACGTACCACCGAACTGCCCCTATCAGCAACTTCAGAATTATCCTGGACCGCATCTTCTCACTCTTCCCCTACATCCAATCTGGTTGTTCCCACTTGCTAATGATGTGGCTTATTTAGGACTTTCTTCCCAGGCCTATTAGTAAACATTAATGAGAAACTTCTTTTGAGCACTTGTTACATTCCAGAAATTGTTTCAAGTGCTGTTTACCTCACATACCATATGTCATGCAGTACATGATGGAGGAAACATTTTGACACGCACATTTCACGACAGGAGAGGCACCCGCACAGAGCAGCTGTGTGGCCATCTCCAGGAATCCTCCTGTCTCTGTCTACCCAGCACTGGGCTTACAGACATGTACTGCCGCACTGGCCTTTTCCTGTGGACGCTGGGGATCTGACTTCGGGTCCCCATGCCTGCTGGACAGGCACCTTACCCACCGAACCATCTTCTCAGCAGCTCACTATGGCTGTTTTTCATCTCTTCTCACTCCAGCACTACAATTGGTTCCTAATGCATCCTTCTGCCCACAGACTTGCCCCCTCGCCCCACTGCTGTCCATGGTGTAATTAATCCAAGATTCAGTTCTGATGCGGCCACGTTCTGCTTAAAACCAGGGTTTGCTCTGCCCTGCAACATCAATTTAAAGCTCCACATTGCTTCTTGACACTAGCCCATCACTTCCCACCCATCTGTACACACGACCTTGCACTAAGGTTTGTAAGGAATGCATGATGCAAAATGTGTACACAATTATCAAGAAAGCTGAGTGGAGGATGAATGAGCTGGCTCAGTAGGTAAGGTGCCTGCTCCTGTGCCAAATCTGAAAACCTGAATTCCAGCCTCAGAACTCACATGGTGGAAGAAGAAAGATAACTCTCACAGGTTGTCCTCTGACCTCCATAGGCATGCTGTGACACACGTGTGCCACACACACACACACACACACACGGCCACACACACAATAAATGCACTAAAAACATCTAAAAATAAAGTTGAGGACTGAAGAGATGGCTCAGTAGTTAAGAGCACTGGTAGCTCTTCCAGAGGACTGGATTCGATTCCCAGCACCCACATGGCAGCTGACGACTCTCCATAACTCCAGTTCCATGGGATCCAACGCCCTCTTCTGACCTCTGCTGGCATCGTACAACAGGAGTGCATCTGCCTACATGTAGGCAGCACACTCATACACATAAAATAAAAATAGAAAAAAAATTTTTTTAAAGAAAACCAAAGAGACTGGGGAGGTGATTCAATCAGTAAAGTGCTTGCCACACATGCATGAAGGCCTGCGCTTGGCTCTCTAGCATGAACATACAAAGGCCAGACATGGTGACATGCACTTGGAATGTCAGTGCTGGTGGGGGCAGAGCCAGGCAGACCTGTGGAACTTATTGGTCAGCCATTCTAGACTACTTGGCGACTTCCAGACCAGTTAGAGACCCTATCTCAAAAAATGAAAGGCAGATACTACTCAAGGAATGACAACTGAAGTTGTCCTGTGGCCTTTACACATGTGTATCCATGTGCATGTTCACACACATGCACATACTCAGAGAGAGAGAGAGAGAGAATGTGTGAATATTCAAGTCAAGTAAATTCACTAATGAAAAGTTAAGCTTGAAATTTCATCCCCACATCGCATCATATAGAAGGAGGACGGGTGGGATAATTTAGTGGTGAGGAGGACGGACATGTAACACACGCAGAAATGCCTCTCCAGAAAGAATTCTTTCTTCATCCCTAGCTGGCTCTTGTGAATGATCAGTTCAATCCCGGTTTAGTTTGAAGATACTTTAATATTCCTGCATTGTTCCAGTTCAATACTTTTAGAAAATGAATAGGCTTGGTTCTGGTTCAAACTGGCTTACTAGGTGTTGCTGTTTTGAAAAATCCTTGGTTCAGTGCTCAGCACAGTAGAAAAAGAAAAAGATTAATTTGGGACTCAGCTTGGTTCAAGGTCCTCAAATTAGAGCCGTTCCTTCCATTTCTGGTTCACACTTGAGCTGGTGTCCTAGTTGTGAATTCAGCTCTCAGGTCTAATCTCTGTGGGTCTGCCTCTCTGCAGAGCCTGGATAGTGATCTTGGCCCCCACACAATTATCTCCACCTCCCTCAAACCTGGGTATACATTTGAATATGTACAGGGCCCTTCCTCCAGGGTGGCCTTGCTTTGGACTCTAGGAGTTGGGGGCAAAGATCAGGAGAAATTCTCCTGGTCTGGGAAGAAGAGCAATAGAATGTAAATCTACTCACAACCTGTAGTCTTCACCTCCTTCTCTCCTCCAGGTTTCAGCTTGGAGCCCTCACATGACTGTCCTTTAAACCAACACCATTCTTTCTTCTCTCCACATCTCTTTTTCTGTTTTAATATTTTTTTCTTTTATTTATTTTGTTTGTTTACTTGCTTTGGGTTTGATTTTGTTGGTGTTGTTGTTGTTAGTGTTTTGAATCAAGCTCTCATGTAGCCCAGGCTGTCCTTCAACTCACTACACAGCTGAGGATGACCTTGAACTTGTGATCTCCCTGCCCCCAACTTCCAAGTGTTGGGATTACAAGCATGCACCACCACATTCTGTTTGTCCTGTGGTGGGAACTGACCTGGGTTTCCTGCATGCTAAGTGTTCTAGTATCATTTCTGTTGCTGTGAGAAACAGCCTGACCAAAATCAACTTAGGGGAAGACGGGTTTATTTGGCTTACAATTCCAGGTCACAGACCATCATTGCAGAGAGGTCTCAGAGGCAGGAGATTGATACAACTGGTCATATCATATCTACCTCCAAAACAGTGGGAAATTAGTGGCCCACAATGCCTGCTTGCTTTCTAATAGCTTTCTCCTGTCCTTTATAGTTCAGAAAATCCTACATTGGGATTGGTACCATCAACAATGGGCTAGGCCCTCCAACCTCAATTGAGAATCAAGACCATCCCTCACACTCATGCCTACAGACTGACCTGATGAAGACACTCAGTTGAGAGCTCTTCCCAGGTCATTCTGCGTTGTGTCAAGTTGAGATTCAAAGTTAAGCAGCAAACTAGGCAAAGCACTAACTGAGCTCCATCCCCGGCCGCAGTGCATGAAATCCATGTGAGATTTCTCCATTCTGCTCTAATCTAAGGCTCAAGCAATATCTTCCTTGGCATCCTCTGGGGCCTACTCTGGGTCTATGTGGCTATGTGGGGTCCTAACATGATGTGGTGTGGTAGTCTATAATTGGACTTCCCATTTTGGACAGAACAATTACACTTCCTTTCTTATCTCAGGGCTTTGCTTTTCCCATGACTATGCATACCGGTGATCAAGTTCGCCTAATCTGCTTAGCGCCCAGAGGTAAAAGAACATGAATCTGTTGCCCTCATTCGTCAGTCTCTGGTCTCTGAGGTCTGTTACTTTTTGCTAATTCATCAGTGCTTTTGTAATGTGCTTAAAAGGCTTAGCCAGCATTTTTAAGCACTGAAGTTGTTAAGGTTTGTAGTCTGCTAAACAGTTAGTCTAAAGACATAGAATTCACTTTACCATGCAGCCCCAGGTGTGTATTAACATCCTGCAACTGGCCAGAGGTATGTTCATTGGAACACTGGCCTTTGATGCTGGTCATAACAAGAACAGCAGATCAGTGACCACGAGTGAAGCTGGAACTACATTGAGAGGTAAACTGTTCACTTTAAAGACTCTGAAGAGATCGAAGATGTGTTATCATCCAAGCAGGATATAGGGCCTGCATTGTATAATCAATTTTATGGGGTTAGGTGTAGGGCTGAATAGAGACATTCCCAACAAAGTGAAGGTCCCACCTCTCACACTCTGATCCTTCAACTAACAGGATGAAGTTGATATACAGGATGGCATATTCTCAGTATATCCAATTTGAGGGATTTGCATCCGCTTTATACAAAATATCCAGAAAGGTTGTTATTTAGTATTTCCCTAAGAAGCAGCTCCAGGCACACTAGAGGCTCGTGTCCTCTGTTCCAGGTAAGGATACAGTGCTGGAGCTCTCGGTGACTCTGGATGTACCTAGGAGTCTGGTGATTCGCACTGAGGGCAGAGCCTGAAAACAACTGGGACTTGGCAGAAAGTGGTAGTACAAGGGCTAAAGTTAAATCTGTTTGAGAAACTTGATCCGCTGGCTACCAGGCTCTTTGCAACACTGAAAGACTGGCCCTAGCTTTGCCAGGGGGAGACCAGAACTGTCAATCAACAGAAGTAACTAGACCTCACTCAGGAAGTGGTGGGAGGAAGCAAAAGCAACTTGTGGATTTCCCATAGTCCACAGTGTTAGCATCACTGACCTACCAGAGAACTGTAGGAAACCAGATGGACAGAGCACAGGTGGGACTTCGAGCCCATAGATTCCACTTGCACAAACAGACCTTAGACTTGACTGTTCTAACTGCCTGCTTTTCCAGTGTGTCAGTGTCATAACAACAAAAACAGCAATAACCAGCGTCATGCACCAGTGATGTGGCCCAGTGGGTAAAAGTGTTTGCCACCAAGGCAGATGATCTGAGTTCCATCCCTGGGACCCAGATGATGGAAGGAGAGAACCAACTCACACGAGTTGTCCTCTAGCCACCACACAAGCATGGCATGCTCATATGCATACACACACATACAAAAAGAAGTAATGTTTTTAATTTTTAAAAACCATGAAATAAACAATAGCTGTTGAAATATCCAGTATTTTGCTGATCTGTTTAATACAGCTTTGTGCATATTCAGTCTTCACAAGGATCCTATATTGTAGAATTAGTCCTTCATTTAATAAAGAAGAAGATGAAGCCGCATGGAGCTATTGAAACATGCATATCTACACAACCAGCACGTGGCAGATATATGAACTTGGGAACCTGACTCTTCAGCCTCTATTTTCCACTAATGAACATTACTGTTGATATGGACCTTGCAAGAGTATTTCTATGGCACCCACTATTGCATATAAGATAATTCTATGGGTTGCACACTCACAAGTCAGACAGACAAGGTTGAATTCTGTGAAAGGCAGATACAACACTGGAGACACTGGTATTGTTGCATACCATTCTGTCTCCATCTGATTTGTAAACTACTACCAGTAAACAATCTAGGGTATTAAAATAAGGAGTTTTGGAAAGACAGCTTAACTGGTACCCAAGGTACCATGGTTTGGTGTGAAAACAGTGCTTCCAGGGCTGTAGAGCTGATTCAGAAGTTGAAAGTGTGTATTGGTTCTGCAGAGGACCCAAGTTCAGTTCTCTACACCCATGGAGAGCAGCTGTAACTCCAGCTCCAGGAGCTCTGAAGCCCTTGTCCTGCTTCTATGGTACTACACATGTGTACATTCCCCTGCCAACAGACACACATATGTCTTTTTAAAAGATAAAATAAAATATTTTAGAAATGCAGCATTTTATGCCTATATGTGAATTAATACCTAAGCCAGTAGTTTCCAAAGATGGCAGCCACAATTCTTCTACTCCAAGGACCTAGAGTATTTTCTCCTTTCCTTGAATCTGGACCGATATTTTTCTTGTTTGAACAGCAGAACATGGCAGAGGACCTGTTCCAGACCTGAGCTCTAAGAAAGAAAGGCTGGAGACTTTTCTTTGTACTCAATTAGAAATAAGCCATCTTCTAAGAAACCTGGTCATATGGAGAGCACCATTCTGTGAGAAAGGCGCAGCTAAACTCAAGGGATCTCTAGAGGAGTTATTGAGTTCCTCCAGCCTCACTCAGCTGTCAACTGCAGCACAGGAACAGTTTTAAGGGGCAGACGAATCACACAACTTAGGCGGATTACAAAATCATGGCCATTTTAAGACTCTACTTCTTAGGTAATCAGTTACTTGGCAATAGATATCTGAAGATGGGGGCTGTAGCTCAATAGGAAGAGGGCTCATTTTACATGTACAATGTCTTGGGTTCCATCTGCAGGACAGAATAAACCAGGCATGGTGACACAATACCTGTAATCCCAGCCCTTAAAAGGTAGAGGCAAGAGATCCAGAAGTTCAAGATCATTCTTGGCTATATAATGACTATGAGACTAGGCTAGAGTATAACATCCTGCCTCAAAAGAAGACAAATAAAAATGTTTTAAAACTTAAATTGTGAGACAGTAATATGTATGATTATTAATAAACCAAGTTTCAGATCATGGGCACTAACTGATTTTAGTAATGAGGAGTTCCAAACTCATTTAGAGATTTTTGCAATGACTGTAAAATGTCCTGGATTTACCGAGGACAGTAGTCAAGATTCTTCCAATCCACTAGGCTCTCTGTATCCTTGGCTACAGTATCTGCAGACCTAACCGAACACAAATTAAAATAGTCACAAGGGGCTGGACAGATGGATCAGGTTTAACAGCATTGGCTGATCTTACAGAGCACCCAGGTTCAATTCTCAGCATCCACATGGAAACTAAAAACCATCCATTATTTCAGTCCCAAGAGGGATCCAACATGCTCTTCTAAGGTAAGGAGCACTTATGTACATGCAGGCAAAGCAGTCATATACATAAAATACAAAACAATTCTCAAAAGAATGCTTTGGGGTAAAAGAGATATAGTTCATCGGGTAGAGGTCTTGCCTAGCATGCACAAAACCCGGGTTCCATCTCCAGCACCTCATAAAGCAGGCTTATTAGTGCACAGAGGTACAGGCAGGGGGCCACAAGTCCAAGGTCATCCCCAGATACATGGTGAGTTTGAGGTCAGTTTAGGTTACATGAGATCCTGTCCCCCCTGGGAAAAAAGTACAACAAAAGATAGATAACTGAAATATATTGTCTAACAGGATCATCCCTAGCACAGCTGGTTCAATCTGACCAAAGGATGTTAGACATGAATAACAGGAGGAAGTTGATACTTTGAATAGAAGAAGAATTGAAGTTGAGATGTTCATGGTTTAGAGGCACATAAATCAGCTAAGAAAAATAATAGTTATAAACATGGAAAAAAATGAATCATAAGCATGAGAGCCGCTGCCCCCTTCAAAATCCAGGAGCTCTGAGCACCTGTTTGCCCCCAACAATTTCTAGGTACTATAAAGTACATTCTCATGCTCTAGGTCTTTGGCTATCTCTCACCCAGGGAAGCCCAGCAACTTCTACAAAGGACCAGCAACTCCTAATCAAGTCAAGGAAAAGCCAGGCCAGGGGAGTTGAGTGAAGAGTCAAGGTACAACAACCACAGACTGAGAGTTTAAGGACCTATGATTCCTGATACAAAATGACTTCATAACAAATTGTACCCACCAGGCTAAAAGGGGAAACCTCATTAAAAGATGAAGTATGGGCTGGGGCCGTGGTTTGGTAGAAAAAGAAGTCACTTTGCAAGCATAGGGCCTTAGTTCAATTCCCAGAATTCACATAAAAAAGTCAGGGGTAGAGATGTGTATCTGTAATTCCAGTGAGGGTAAGGCTTATTAGAGTCCTGGGGCTCACTGGTCAGCCAGCCTAGCATAATCAGTGAGCTCCATGCCAGGACAGACCCTATCTCAAAAAAAACACACACAAAAAAACAAAAAACAAAGTGAGAATGACGGCCTCCTAAGATCATCTGGTTTCCACATATGAAAACACATGTACACATGCAAAGAAAGCTGAATTAAACCAATAGGATGCAGAGAAAAAGAAATGGGGTCTGGATTTTATTAGTTAATTGCCCAGGCACAGAGAGGGTGATGGGTAGGCAAAGGGGTTAAACACTGGCCCCCATATGAGGTGGAGAGTCACTGGTCAACAGCATTAAAAGAAGAGTTCATGTGCTGTGACCCAGGTCAGGGAGAACTTCAGCTTGCCTCTGCTGTGTCATTGTTGTTGTATCAAGGTCATGGATTTAAATGAGACAGTCTCTCTGGGCCTAGATTCAGTAATCACTGCTTTACCTTGCCCAGAAGTCCTACAAGCGAAGCTAGGGCCAGGAAATTACTGTGTGTTCTTACTCAAGGTTAGGGAGTTGAATTGGAACAGTCTCCAAAGAGACCTTGACTTTCATCTGAGTGTTCCCCTTCAATCTCGCGCCTACTCTAGAGTCCCACTTTAACTATGGTCTGCATACCACTATTTAGTGGTTCCTTTTAAACAAAATATTTGATAATAATGGTTGAAGAGGAATGATTATCCATGCAGATACTCTGTAGAGACACAGTGAGATTGTGTTATTCCTTGCTCTAATTTCTGTCTACTATAGGCAAATATTTTAATTGACACTCTGCTCAAACATCTTCAACCTGTGGCTAAGTATATATCTAATAATTGCTGATTTGTGATTGTCAAGGTCATGCGTAAATTAGTCTCATTTTTATGACATCTGTTCTGTCTGCTCTACCATCATTTTCCAATATTCTGATTCTTAAGGAGCAAGGGAATCTAAATTTGTCCTCTAACAGGTGAAAAACTCTAGGACAACAGAGGGAAACAACAAGCCTGCCACCTCTTTCCGCATCATTTTGTTTCTTTGATGTAATACTAACAAATTAACAAAGATGGCATATGATAAGTAATATAATAAATGTGAGAGCTAATACTGTCAATGTGACAAGATCTAGAATTACCTAGAAGACAAGTCTCTAGGCAAGTCTGTGAGAGAGTTTCTAGAATGAGTTAATTGAAGTGGAAAGAGCCACCCTGAACGTAGGTGGCATCATCTCATGGGCTGGTGGCTCATGAAATTTATTCTCCACTCCTTAGCCAGCGGGGTCTGGTTAATCCAGCTGGATAAAATGGAAACTGATCTTCCATTTAGAGAGCCTGATTTATTTCAGGTGAGGCATAAAGCCATTTTTACTAGTGACCCATCCGCCTAAGTCGCCATAGGGGTGGCACGCAAGTCTCTTTGCTTCAGGGCACAGAGCCCATTGTAACAGGGCTCCGTGTCTGATCCCAGCTAGCCTCTTGCTTCCACTCATATGATCCTTGGGACCACCGGGACTTAGAACGCTGTGTCCTGGGTTCTGGCCTTCTGCGTGGGCCTGGGGCCGGGGCATTTTTCTTCCCTCCTGGATACAATCTCTGCCTGACCCCCTGACTCGCAGCCTTGTTGTTTCTCCTTACTCCCCGCCTCCTTCCTCCCTTATTGGTCAGAGGGCAGGACTTGCCGTGGAATGAACCAATAGGAACAAAAAACCTCAGAGAGACTTCCCTATTCACTATACAGCTGGGATCACGGATTGTATAAAAAGGAGACAGTGAGCTCCAGTGTTCATCTCTCTCTGCCTCCTGTCTGTGGATACAATGTGACCAGCTGCCTCCTGCCATGCCTTCCCCACTATGAGAGACTGTACCCTCAAACCATGAGCCAAAACAAACCTTCCTCCCTCAAGATGCTCTTGTCAGAGCAATGAGACAAGTAACCAATACCAGGAAATTCAGGTAGGTTTTAGGGTGAGATGGGTTTCCCATTTGTGTAGAAAGAAGTCTAGATAGCAACTCAATAGAATACAGAGTTAAGAACCATGGACTCTATCAACCAGAGAATGAGAAAAACACAGGCTGGAGAGATGGCTCAGCTGCTAGGAGTGCTTCCTGCCCTTCCAGAGGGTGCAAATTCAGTTCTCAGCACCCAAGACAGCTCAGATGGACTATAACTCCAGCTCTAGGAGATCTGATGCCCTCATACGACCCCAACAGGCACTGCACACATTGGCATACACTCACACAGATACACACATAAATAAAACTGAATCTTCAAATAAATAAAATGTAATATTTTTAAATAGAGAAAAAGATGGGAAAAAGGAGAGAGAGAGAGAAAGAGAGAGAATAAGACATTGAATAGTAACCAAATAGAGAAAAATAAAAGCCAGAGCTGGACTCCTCTGGCTGTGAACTTCGGTTCTGTGTATTTATTTATTCAGCCTCTCAGAGACTCTAGGCTCTCTTAGGTTGAACAACACTTTGTTCAGTATACACTCTCCTGAAAATGGTTAATGCTCCCTTGTAGAGGTTTATCTCTAGAGACTTCATTTTGAGTAGGAAATCTATTGTGAATGGGATATTTTTCCTAACAGCTTTCTCAGCAACTTCATTACTGGTATGTATAAAAGGTTCTGATTTGTGTATGTTGATTTTATTTCTTCAGCTTTACTGAAAGTGTTTATTAGATCTAAGAGTTTTTCTGGTAGTCTTAAATATAAAATGTTTTTCTGTATATCAGTAAAGAGAAATGAAATTATGGAATTTTCAGGAAAATGGATAAATATGGAAAGTATTATATTAAGAGATATGACCCAGGCTCAGAAAGACAAAAAAATGACCTTCTCTCTCATGTGGTGATCCTAACTTTTAATGTTTGTGTGCACGTGTGCATGTCACTGCCCTGTGAGTGGGTATGTATGGGCTATATGTATGTAAGTTAGATGAGAGTCACAGAAGGGGACAAGGGTGCCAAGGTGTGGCGGGCCAAAGGACACAGGTGACATGAGAGGGAAAGGAAGGTGCTGGGAGTGAAGGGGCACAAGGGAGATGTGGGCTGGGGGAGAACAGGGCAAGGAGGGCTGAAGCTAGCAAACTTTGAGACATGCCATAATAAAGCTGAATACGTTCTACGCCAGCAATAAAGAAAAGAAAAACAACAAAGTGCTAACACTGAGTAGAACAAACTGCCAAGAGCCACTATTAAGACACTCACAAATAACACTGAGTTTGAAATAGCTTGTTTATCATCAAATATCTGAGAAATTATAATCTTACTATTGTCCAGATACCACCAAGGTTTCCTGTCATTTCTTCCCTTTCTCCCTCCATGCCCTGACTCAGCAGAGCATACAGTGTCTCTGTGTGCTTTGTACTTGGTAAAGATCACAGTGACTCTGAACAAAGTCAACAGAAATACATTGAGGGACATAGATTTGTATTCAGTGAACTAATTAGCACTGGGTCGAGTTAGAAGCAACTGGTCACATTTCTGAAGGGCAAGTTGATGACATGCACGAAAAGCCTTTTAAACACAGTTTCGCTTTCACAGTTTCCATCACTCACAGTAAATCACCATTTAAACATTTTAAGTCAGGGCTGGCAAGATGGCAAGTAGGTAAAGGAACATACTGGCAAACCTGACAACCTGAGTTTGATTCCCTTAGAACCACATTTGGAAGCAGAAAACCAACTCCTCTAAGTTGTCCTCTCATCTCCACACAGGCCCCATGGCATGTGCAAACACAAACACACACAGAATAGATGGTAGATGATAGATAGACAGATAGATAGATAGATAGATAGATAGATAGATAGATAGATGATAAAGATGCAATTAATAAAATAAAAATACTTAAAATAAAAATGGAAAGTTCCAGAAGTCATTCAAAAGCTTTAAATTGAATGGCATTTGAGTACATGATACAGTTGTGCACAGCTCCCTTCCATTCCCAAGAGACTTTGTACAACATGTTTACCCTGCGTGTGTGTGTAAATTTCCATGGAGTTTTCCTCTGGCTTGATGGACATGCCCACAGACACTCTATGGAGGTGCACACTGGATCCAAATGAAGCTGCTAGTGACACAGTAGTGGCAAGACACACCTCTAAGAATATGATTGATGGAAAATGGAGCCAAAAGTCAACCATTTTGCAACCAACCAATGATTTGAGGGGGAGGGCTTAGGGGAAAAGCAGTGCATGCTGGATAGGAGTCATTGGCCAGAGGCCATCTTGGAGTGTGCATGGGTCCCCACTGTTTTTTATCAAAATGTAGACCTCAGTGAGATGCCACACCTTCTTTCCCATAAGTCCTTTCCAAGTAACCCCCCCAGGAAACCCTGATTTTTCTAATTGGAGGGCGTACTTCGCTTGTTCAGTCAGTCAGACCCAGAGGTGGGGCTGAACGCTGTGCCTCACTGCAAGACAAATTCTTAAGACAATGTGCAAGAGTCCTATGTACTTAGCACCCATCTTGGCCATCAGATCAGCTGCTCCATATCTCAGATTTTGTGTTCAAATACTAATTATTTTACCTAATAATGGCAGAAAGGAAATCCCTAAAGCATTATATGTTTACAGGGTTCACACAACTACTAGGTGTCTTAAAAAATGTCCCTGTGGGTAAGGGAGATGTGGTGGCTTGAATGAAAATGCCCCGCATAGGTTTCAATTAGTTGAACACTTCGTACGCAGCTGATGGTGCTGTGTGCAGAGCTTTAGGAGATGCTGCCTTTCTGGAGGAAGCAGGGGCAGAGTTTGAGAGCACGTAGCATTGCCTACTTCTAGATTCCCTGTCTCTTCCTGTGCCTATTTGAAGTTATGAGTGCTCAGCTTTATGCACCAGCTGCCTCTTGCCATGTTCCTTGCCTTGATGGACTCTAATCCCTCTGAAGCTATAAGCCAATTAAACTCTTCTTCCTATAATTTGCCTTGGTCATAGTTTTATTCGCAACAGAAATGTAACTAAGAGAGAAATATTATATGCCACGTACTATGGATATTTTTTCTAATTTTATTTATTTTATTTATTCTTTGACAATTTCAAACACATAAACAATGCATCTTGATCACTTCCAAACCCCACCTCCCATTGCCCCCAGAACTCCTATGCAGCACATCTTTCAACCACTAGTGACCACAGCTTCAGTGAGTTCAGAAGTGTACTGGCCATGGCAGGTCCAGAAGATGGCATGTCACTGCTCTCCTTCCTGTCCTCTGGCTCTTGCATTCTTTCCACCCGCTCTTTCCTGATGTTACCTGAACCTTGTGTAATGGGGGGCGGGGGCAGTGATACAGATGTTCCATTTAGGACAGAACACTCAACAGTCATTCATTCTCAGCACTTTGAACATCTGAGTCTCAGCATTGTTGCCCACTGCAGAAAGACTTTCCTGGCCGAGGCTGAGAGCAGCACTGATCTATGGGTGTGAACATAAATATTTAGAAGGCAGTTTGGCAACATGAAATTCTATTTTAAGGGGTTTATGCTAAGGAAATATTAATACATATGCATGAGAACTTAGCTACAATACTGTTTTCAGTTTTCCACAATGATTAATATAGCCACACTCTTCACTGTCAACACTGAGACACCTCTGAGACTCTGAGATGAGCAGGAAATGCTACTCTTCAGAAACTAACACATAGAAGTGAATCCTGGGTCAAAAAGGAAACCATCCAAAAGGCTGGCAGAGAGAAATTCTCAAAGAAAGACTGTGCGGCACTGAACAGACACTCAGAAAGGAAGCTTAGTCACAAGGAGAGATATGCCTGACATAGTAATTGAAAAATTATTAGACTTCAAATTAATATTCACAGTATGATCCCCTTAAAATGCACATATACATAGACACACATACATACACATAGCACACATACATATGTACATATATATATATATATACACACAAACATAAGCACATACACCATGTGTAGACATATATACATGAATATATGAATGTCATGTGTAGACATATATAAATGTACAAATACAAGCACTCACATATGAACACAGACACATATACATACACACAAAGAGACATATACATTAATGTAGACACATATATACATACACATAGACAAATACGTAGACACATGACACACACAGGGACACATACACACATGCATATACATACATACGAACACACATAGACTTTGTGAGCTGGGGTGATAGCTTCATGAGTAAAAAGTTCCATCCCCTGAACTTGCAAAAAGCCCAGCATTGCAGCACATACCACCCCAGGCAGAACAATGAGTCCCAGGTCCAGTAAAAGCTTTGTCTCAACAAAAACCAAGGTGGAGACGTGATTGAGGAAAGGCATCCCAGCATGAACCACTGGCCTTCCCATGTACTGCACTTACCCGTACAACTGTATGCATGTTCACACAAACGAAATAATAATTAGTATTATTGTTAATAATGATAATACACTCTAATACCACAACAGACTGCATACATGTTCACACAAACAAAATAATGATAATTAGTATTATTGTTAATAATGATAATACACTGTAATACCACAACAGACTGCATACATGTTCACACAAACAAAATAATGATAATTAGTATTATTGTTAATAATGATAATACACTGTAATACCACAACAGACTGCATACATGTTCACACAAACAAAATAATAATAATTAGTATTATTGTTAATAATGATAATACACTGTAATACCACAACAGACTGTATACATGTTCACACAAACAAAATAATAATAATTAGTATTATTGTTAATAATGATAATACACTGTAATACCACAACAGACTGTATACATGTTCACACAAACAAAATAATGATAATTAGTATTATTGTTAATACTGATAATACACTGTAATACCACAACAGACTGTATACATGTTCACACAAACAAAATAATAATAATTAGTACTATTGTTAATAATGATAATACACTGTAATACCACAACAGGTGACCTTTTTGCACACTAAGCCATGTCAGTCTGAAACCGAGCTGTTTCCTTGGTTGATCTCCTCGTTCATCCTAGACAGAATTCTTCCAGCTAAGAAAACAGATTTGAAACTCCAAGTCTCCAGCCACCCTCTGGGAATCTGGAGGTGGTGACCTGATGACATGCTGATAAGGATACATCTGTAAACCTCTGATCTCCATGAAATGTCTGATGTAAAGAAAGAAGCTCATACTTCTGAGGCTGCTTTCAGCTTAAATGACTAAATGCAAATATTAAAAATGTAAGAGCACTGTATCCAGTGGGCTAGCTTAAAAATTAAATTTCTGGAGGCCAGTGAGAGGGTTCATTTGGCAGAAGCCCTTGCCATGAAGTTTGACAACTCAAGTTCAATTCCCAGGCCCAGAAGGTGAAAGAAGAGAATACATTCCACTGTGCAAGGTATAAACACACACACACACACACACACACACACACGCACATACACGCACGCACACACACACACAAATATAAGTACTAAAAATACTTTAATTAAAATTTCTAGACTGTGGATGTGGCTCAGTTGGTAGAGTACTTGACTAGCACATACAAGGCCCTGAGTGCCAGCCGCAGCATTACACAAACTAGATGTGGTGCACATTTGTAATTCTAACACTAAGGAGGTGAAAGATGGTCAGAACTTTAAGGTCATACTGGACTTCACAGTGAGTTGGGGCTAGCCTTGGCTACAAGAAACTCAGTCTACAAAAAGAGAAAAAAATTATATTTCTAATGAAAAGTATTATAAATTTTGCTTTCAAAAGTAGAGAAATAGCATATTTCAGTAAAGGAAACATTACAGTTCTCTCCTGTTTACAAGGGCTCCTGAAGCATGTTCAACCCCAAATTAAAGGGTGTCCATTGGTAACAGTCACAAGAAATCCAGATTACAAGATATGATGTGAAGAGTTAGGACTAAACACTAAGTAGGCAAGCTTGAGAAGCTGATAGTCAATTAGTTCAGCAATCGGTCATCAGTGAAACTTCTTTTGACAGTGCAGAAACTCACAACTGTTCAAAGTGCAGAGAATAAGTGTCTGTGGAATGCTCACTCCTAAATGGGACATCTATATCACACCCTCCCCCAAAGTCTCAGGGACCATCAAAGAGGGGGCAAAATATTTTAAGAGCTAGAAGTTCAGGAGGACCAGGAAGAAACAGGGTCTTCTAGACAGTATAGGACCTCTGCACTCATGAGCTCACAGCAGCTGTGGCTGCCTGCACAAGATCAAACCAGCTGACACTCCAGCACAGATGGGGGAAGAGCACATGGGCTCCCACCTTAGTGGAAGAGCTATTGAAAGTAGGAGAGTTGATGGTTCTGGGGCAGGAGAGTTTTCCTTAGGAGTATAGTGTCTGGTAGGCTGATCGTGGCTCAGAGGTACATACTTGGGCAGCACAAATTGGACTCAGTGGTATATGTAAATCCCAAATCCAACATATATATATAAGGTTGGAGTGGGGTGGATGACGGATCCGGGAGGAGCTAAGAGAATATGATCAAATACATTATACACATGTATGAAATTCTCAGAAATTAATACAAAATATGATATTTTAAAAAACATGATCAAATATGTGGAAGGAAGCATGAGAGAAGGAGAGAGCTTCCAATGCTCCTAACAGAATCTAATCGTCACCAGCACAATTAATTGGACACAATCTGCAGTCAGAATTCATTTAAAATTCTTTTTCTCTGTACTTAAGCAATCATTTTGGAAAGGTCTCCATGACTTTCTCATCTGCACAGTTAGGGAACTTCTAAGCTACCTGGGATTCTTGATCCTTCCAAGCAACCTCCAGCAGGTGTCAAATATTTTTAATTCTAGCCTGCTACCTACCCTCTCATGAGGTTTAAGAGAACAGCTTCTAACTTCAGTCCAACTCATACCACATTCAACTCCTACATTTGTATTATTACTATGATAATTTTTAAAACATATACTATTTACTTGTGGACATTGTTCTAGTTTGTTTCTGTTCCTGTGATAAAATAACAAAAAGCAAATCAGGGGGAAAGTATTTATTTTGGGTCAAAATTTCATGTTACTATTTGTGAAAGCAGGTAAGTCAAGGTGGCAGGAACTTCAAACTGCTGGTCACATCACCCGCAGCCCAAATCAGAGAGAAATGAAGCTGCTCATATCACCCACCGCCGGGATCATAGAGAAATGAATGCACGCATGCTCACTGGCTTGCTTGTACTGAGCTCAATTCCTTGACTCTTTTAAAAAACATTTTTGATTCACTCATTGTGAGTTTCATATAGGATATCTCAATCAATCTTAATCATCTATACCTTTACCCCCGCCCCCAAACCTCCAACTGGAATCCATACATTCTCTCATCTCCATTAAGGTCTATTGTGTCAAGACCTCAGTGCAGGTCCGGAAGGTCACATAAACAGCTGTAATCGCTAGGGAGAAGGGACTGTGCAACCCCCAAGCTGCCTGCAGGTTGTGTGGATGGGGGCATCCAGTTTTCAAGAGCTGACACCCAAACTGAGGTGGGCTTGTTGGTGATGCAGTTACCTTTGATTCACCCACACTCCTCTAAGTAACCCAAATAAATTCCCTGTTTCACCAAGCCAGACTTGAATCGTTACTTTGGCTTATTGTTGGTGCCTATCTGGGGTGAATACAAGTTTGCTCATGTTCCCAGAGAAAAATCATGCAAAATATTGTAATCCTCCTTTTCTTTTTGAAAAAGATTTTACTTTATTTTTAATTATGTGTAAGTACAAGTGCCTATGAAGGCCAGAGACATCTGATCCCCATGAAGGAGTTGCTGGGACCCTAATGTGGGTCCACTGTAACAGCAGAAGGGTTCTTAGCTGTTGAGTTATCTCTAGCCCCGTTTTTGTTACAAGTTTTGAAGAGCCGCTGTACTGCCCTTCATAGTGACAGTACATTTTACATTCCTGCCAGTAGTTTCCCCACATAAGTGTCAATACTTGGGATTTCTGGGATGCTTGTTTGTTTGTTATAGTAGCTGTCCCAGTTAGTTTTAACTGTAATTTAGCACCGTCTAGAATCACTTGAGAAGGGAGTCTGAACTGAAGGACCGTCCAGATTAGATTGGCCTGTGGGCATGTCTGTGGGGGATTGTCCTGACTGTTAATTGATGTAGGAAGGTACAGCTCCCTGTGTGCAGTACTATTCCTTGGGCAGACGGTCTGGGACTATATGAGAAAACAAGATAAGCATAAACATGAAATCAAGTCAGCAAGCAGTGTTCTTCCGCAGTTTCTGTTTGAAGTTTCTGCTCGAGTTCTAGCCTTGACTTCCCTCGGTGACAGACTGTAACCTGTAAGCTGAAAAAGAATACTCTTCCTCTCCTAAGTTGCTTTTGGACCTGGTGTTTATTATATCAACAGAATGAAACTAGAACCACACCCTTCCAAATGGATATGGGGTGTTCTGAATTTTTCTGCAAATTAGTGAGACTAAACATTACATTCAGATACTTAGTCCTTGTCACTAGTCAAACCATTTCCGCTATTACCAGTTGCCTAGTAAAAATAAACTTGTTCAAGACTTCGGTAACCACACCACATCTCTTCCCTTTATATATGTTATCAGATTTCACAACTTTTCCAGGCCAACTCAATTAAATGCTTCATCCTACTCCAAATAGATCCTGTTTTTCTTTTCCTCCTGCAAATATTTACAGCTCAAATAGCACCTCCCTTTAGAGGAGTGCTTTGTTTTCTCAGTCGGAAGCATAGGTAACTTCAGCACTCAGGCCTTGATTATCTGCTATGGATCACATTCACGGTGCCTATGCTGATTTACTCCCAGGTCTCATCACTATTGAACAGAAACTTCCTTCAGGCCATAGACTCCATTCTGTTCAATCATTCATCTCCCATGGTGCCTGAACACTGTAAGCCTTTAATAAATAGTGACTGAATAAAGGGCTCAACATCTCAATCTGTAATCAATTGGTTAAGACCATCAAAATGTCTATAATTTCAAATCAGCAATATTGCTTTTATTTTTGTGCTTTAATAGGGGTGGGAATTAGGAAAAAAGCTTTGCTCTCGGTTGTTTCTATTTGTTTGCTTTTATTGCCATTTGTTTGATTATTTTTTAATATTTTTATTGAATCATTGTGGTTTCATACTGAACATCTCAGTCAGTCTTAATTATCTTTATATCCCTTCCCCATCGGGACACCTCACAGCCCCTCAACTGGAATCCATACATTCTTTCATCTGTGTTAAGGTCTACTGTGTCAAGTTAGTATCCTCAGTGAACTCAGTGCAGGTTCATCCACTGAGGTCCAGTAAGCATACCCAGAATCCCTCGCTTTAGGAAGACCAGTTCATCCTCACTCAATAGTAATCAGTTGCCAATATTTCTTAAGCAAAGGTTGTGGTATGCTAACCATTTCTCCCGTTCCATCCTGGCTTTTGGTCTGCTTGAATTTGCATGGGTCATAAGCATGCTGAAATCATTGATGTAGGTTCATATGAGCAGGGTCCCAGGAGTTTGTAGGATTCTATTTCCATATGGTCACACACCTCATCACTGGCTCTTACAATCCTTCCTCCACCTCTTTCCCAATGGCCTCTGAACCCTGGGTGAGTAAAAATTAATATAAGAGCTCTGTCTAGGAATCCACACTCTACAGATTACTAATCTCCATGATTTAGCCATTTGTGACCTTTTGTGACCTCATGCCCTTTGTTGCATGAGGGAGATTTTATTAATGAGAGATGAGAGATTCATTAGTGTCTTCTTTACTCCTTGTCCTGTTTCAAGAGCCTTAGGTATAGAGTTTGCATTGTAGATGTGCCACTTAATTATGGGCAATGTCTGTGGTACTCTGTATTAATCTCTATTTGGTGCAAAAGAAGTTTCTTTGATGAATGGTGACTGGAATACTTGACTATAAATATAAGGATACATAGTTTGCATTTAGTAAGAAGTTATGCTAGCCTAGAGATGTGACAGCCTTGGGGATTTCTCTAAGATCTATGACCTCTTCAGCTATGTGTATTTGGCTATGGGTAAAGTACCATATATAAGTTTCCTCCCATTAGGGGGACTCTAAGACCAATTAGGTAGCTCTTGATTGGCCCCAAGATTAACGTGCCACTACTGCACCAGAGTCGAAGACTGTGCCAAGTAATCGATGTGGTTATTTGGTCATGAAGTTGGTGTTGGACCATTGATTGATGTTCTCCCTTAGCTACTTACATAGTGCTCTCCAGCTAGCTATGAGGGCTAGACTTCAGGGGAAGTGACGTCCAGGTCAGTTCCAGCTCCACTGCTCCAAATCTGATCTCCAAAGTACGCCCTGTCTTCAGCAACAGGGTCTTACCTTGAAGTTCTGGGAAGCAATCAAGGACTCTGGCCACAGCCTGTATAATTTTGGGAGTCTCTTAGACCACCATGGTCAACAATTCAAAGGAATGTTTCTTCTGTCTGGCACTATTTCTTGTTACATAGCTTTCAGCTATGCACATGGGCTCGCAGAGACATTGTATGTGGACTTTGTCATTAGGTTGTTAGATTAATATGATTCCATCTTGTTTTTTGCTTTAATTTGGTTTGGCTTGGTTTGAGTTGGGTTATAGGATGTTTTTAGCATTCTGACTCATCCTAATTCCTTTGGCCCATTATTTAACTTCCAGAATTAAAATAAAAAATAACCTGAATGCCAGGTATGGAGAGATGGTTTGGTCGGTAAAATGTTTGCCATGCAAGTATGAAGTTCTGAGTTCAATCTCCAGAACTCATTTAAGAAAAAAAGTGGGCATGGGGGTTTGTACTTATGATTTGTAATCCCAGCACTGGAGACACAGACAGGTCGATCACTGAGGTTGGATGATAAGTTGGCCTAATCTAATCAGTGGGAAACCCTGTCTCAAAATGCAAAGTGAATGGTGCCTTAGTTTATTTTTCTGTTGCTGTTGTAAAATATGCTGACAAAAGCAATATAAGAAAGAAGGTTTTATGTTAATCCATCATGGTGGGAAAGTCAAAGGTGACAGTAGTATGAAGTAGTTGGTTACCTCACATCCAAAATCAGGAAGCAGACAGAAAGAGAATGCTTCCAGCTACTCAACTCTCTTCTCCACTTACGTAGTCCGGAACCCCAACCAGGGAATGATGCCACACACAATAGGCACATCTTCCCACCTCAAATTAATACGATTAGGATAATCCCCAAAGGCATTCCTAGAGGCCCATCTCACACGTGATTCTAGATTCTTCCAAGGTCATAATGCTAAGGAGCACAGACTGTACTCTGAAGAAATGACACCTGAAGTTGACCGCTGGTCTTCACAAGCATGGACACGTATATGCACACACACCCATGCTTGCACACAGATATGTACATACCTACACACATGCACACACATCATACACACAAATGAATTCCAAGCAGATCCCACTTTGAGAAAATTTAGCAGTCAGTTATTTTATATACCCTCCTTGTGGCTATAAGCTGACATTTAAATACTTGTCTTCCCTTTCTAAATATTAACCAAGTACAGATGGTCACTTGAGTTCTGAAACAACTTCTGATGGAGCATATTTCAAGTACATTTCTGGAAACATCTTCAATTACTTCATTTTCATTGTACTTGCTCAATGGTAGCTCCTTTCCCAAGTTCAATTAAACTCACTTGAAATTAGAATTCACAGGAATGCATTTCATTTAGATTTACTGGAAGATGTCAGGCACTGGTTAATTGGCCTTGAAGCAGCATGGCCATGAGGTCCCTCCTGACTAAACTGTCCATCTTTGACATGTAGCTGTTCTTGTTAGATAGCATTGATTGGGTAGCTCATCTGGCAATTGGGGCCAACCAGTGGCTATCCAACACCCTGACAAATACATTAAGTGGAAAATTTAAATTCCTTGCATGTGTCTTGCAGAGAGTTTCAGCTTGGCTCCAGTATGGTTGGGGTTCTGTGGCCTGAAATTTCTCCTCAGTTCAATGAATGAATGATTTTGCCAGATGATTCAACCAATCTTTTCTAAGAACATTCCCTGGGCCAGACACTATTTTGGATGCCTCATTTATTCTGCAAAGTTTTTATTAGTCTCTTTGTATCCAGTATTTGGTCAACAGTTGGGAAATCAGCTCCTGCCTTAAAGGATCTAGGGACTGTTTTGAATTTGTGTGTGACTGCCTGAGGAAACACAGCATTCAGCAGTTTGTGGTTTTCTAAAAGTTACTATAATGCTGAGTCCCAATTAATTCTAGTTTTCTAGAATCTCAAATAGTTGGTTTTATACCCAATTAGGTGTGAGGTTGTGTTTCAATTATTAACATGGTTAGTGTAGAGGGGACAGAATGAACAATCTTGCCTTCTCTGTGGGTTATGATCTTGATATTTCAAATTGTTAACATTGACTCTCTGTTTGGCAAATTGTGGTTCAGTTTTCAAAGAGTGAGGCCATTAATCAGTGTTCATTAAGTAGCCATTATTTGACCCACTTCTTTCTGTGAAAGAAGGACAAGGGTGCCAGGGGGTCCTTAAGGTGTGTGTCATGCATGCAAGCAGAAGCTGAGTTTAATCTCCAGAACCAATGTGAAAAGCAAGGTTTGCTGATGTCGCTTATAATCCCAGTGTGAGGGAGGCAGAGACAGGAGGATCTCTGGAGCTCAAAGGCCAGCTAGCCTAGCCTACTGGGCAATCCCCAGGTTACTGAGAGACTCTGTTTCAAAAATTAAGTGGATAGCAGCTGAAAGGGAACAACATTCAAAGTTGTCCTCTAGCTTCCACACCCCACACAAATGCAAATGCATCGATATACAAGTACACACACACACACGCGTGCGCGCGTGCACACACACACAAAGGAACATGAAAGGAGAAAGACATTCTCATCAATAGTTACCCATATCATATTATATCATGCATTTCTTTTACACTATCGGTCTGTAAAAACCAGATAGTAAATATTTTAAGCTTTAGGGTTATACAGTCTTGTATTAGTTTGCTTTCTAGTGCTGTGATAAAAACACTGAACAAAACCAATGTGGAGAGGAAAAGGTTTACTACATCTTGCTCTTGCAAATGACAGTCAATCACTGAAGGAACTCAGAGCAGAAACTTATGGGAGGAACCTAGATGCAGGAAGCATAGGCAATGGAAGAATGCTGCTTTCTGGCTTATTTCTTTACCAGAAAGCAGCTTTTTTGCTCACCAGCTTTCTCATATAATTAGGGCCACCTGCCCTAATTAGGCCCAAGGGTGGTACTGCCAGTAATGGGCTGGCCCTCTCACATCACTCAGCAACTAGGAGAATGACTCACAGATAATGCCACAGGTCCATCGGATGGAGGAAATGTCTCAGTTGAGGTTCCCTGTTTCCCAGGTGTGTCAAGTTCATAACTGAAGCTTTCCAGCATAGGTCCCTATTGCAACTATATAAACACAATCAATGCAACATAAGTGAATAGGTGTGTCTACATTTCAATAAATAATTATTATAAAAAGAGATTGAGGGTCAATGAGATGACTCAGTGGGTAAAGGAGTTTGCTGCCACCCCTCACCGCCTGAGTTCAATTCCCAGGACTCACATGGTAGAAGGAAAGAATCAACTCCTGCATGTTGGCCTCTTACCTACACACACACACACACACACACACACACACAAACACACACACAAATACTTTAAAAACTTTAACAAACAAAATAAAAAGGAACGACTGGCTCCATCTGATGTTTTGGCCATGCTTCATCAGCTATCATTGCACACCATCCGCCGCCATCCTTCATTTCTTTTATTTCTTGGTCCTAGAGATTGATTCTAAGACCTCGTGCATGCTAGGTAAGTGCTGTACCACTAAACTTATTGCTAGTCCTCTTTTAACTTTTCATTTTGTGGATCTCATCAACTTGATGGACTTAAACTCACTCTGTAGCTCAGGCAGATCACAAATTTCTGATCCTCCAGATGATCTCTACCACTGAGCTTGGTCTTTGCACTATTCTTGATGCTGTATTCAAGAAGGCCTTTGCTAGGCCTGAATTTCTCTATTCTCCACTATTCCTCAAAGCCCTGTTAAGTTCTTGCCCACTTCAAACTGATTCATGGTTAAGAATCTCCAAATAAAAAACATCTAGCTTTTTCACATCACTAACCATTTTTGAAAGCTTTTTCTCTCTTGCACCATCTTTTTAAACAAGCGACACAGTTATTATTATTCTTATTGGATCTCTGAGACCTTAGCCTTATAACATCTTGAGAACACGTGTTGGTTAGTGTCAGAGACAGAACAGCAGAAGGAAAAGGAACCCCAGAGACTGTAGCTCCTCCTACCACAGCTGCAGCAGATGTTGTAGGGCCTTGCGTGTCATTTCTGGAGAGACCAGCAATACCATTTGGGACAAGACTGAGAGCTGTCTCTGTATTAATCAGTTTTCTGTCACTGCGACATATATCAACTTAGAAGAAGTAAAGATTTGTTTCATGGTTATGGAGTCCATGATCACTCGGCACTATTGCTATGTAGCTCATGGTGAAGAAGAACATCATGGCAGGGAAGACATGGTAGAGCAAAGCTGCTCACCTCATGGTGGTCAGGAAGCCACAAAGGAGAAGAGCCCAGTCCCAATATCCTGTTTGTGATGATTAATTTTCATTATCAATTTGACAGAATCTGTGATCTCTTGGGAAGAGTCTGAATGAGGGATAGTCTTTATCTGGTTGGCCTAATGAGAGATTTTCTTAATTGGATTGACTGAGGTGGAAAACCCCACTTTGAATGTAAGTGGACCAATTTTATGGGCTGAGTCCAGAACTGAATGAGAGCAAAAAAGCAAGCTGAAGACTGAATATCATCCAGTGTCTGATGAACTATATCCTGGAACTGAGAGCTAAAACCCTTTCTCCCCTAGGTTGCCTTTTTTTCAGTGCATTTTATACAGCAACAAAAATGAAAGGCACACACCTCTCAAAGTTATGTCCTGCGCATTGCTATGACCTAACTTCCTCTAAACAGGCCCCATCTCCTAAAGATTCTACCATCTCCCAACAGGATCAGGGACCTTTAGCATATGGGTTTTTAGGGGACATTTAAGATGCAAACCAGATCAGCCTATGTGGAAAGAAAATTGAAGGCTCAGCTACTTCTTTCTCACATGGGGTTGTGCTAATGTGTAATGGCCATTTGTGACAGTTGAGAGGCCACTTACATGTTTGTGATACTATGGCATCCTCTGCTTTCCCTCCATCCCCACCTCACTGTTTTACCCTTTATATTCTCAGTGTCTTAAGTTTATGTAACTCAATATACATTAGAGCAAAAACTTCAAAATCTCTAGAAAAGAAAGCTTGAGGTAAACTAGAAAAAGTGGGACCAAGATTCCCTCAATATCAGACTTGCTGGAATAATGTATTTCTCAACATGGCAAAGGGCAGGAAGGAGCCATTAATATCCAGGGAAGAGTTTAGCATAGCTACTGTAATAGCAGGGCTGAAGAGCATCCTTTGGGATGCCTTAACTGACAAAAATCTGATAGGTAACATATCACAGTGGGCTCCAAGAGACAAGACAAATGAACAGCTAACTTGGGTATTGTTTGATTTGCAGTAAAACACACAAATACACACACACACACACATGTACAGGCTGCAGAGCAGAGAAGGTTGACATCATTTGCATTGTACAGTGAAAACAAAATCAGTCTCCTCTCCTAATTTCCAGACTTAAGTCAGTCCACAGTTCCAGACCGCTATACATAAAAAGTATGTGTCTGAAAAGTCCTATGGTTCTTTGGTGCTCCTGGAATGGAGTCTGTATATCCCTGCTTAGGCTATGGCATATGCTGACACTGGTTATTGGTCAGAATACCATAAGAAGTTATATAAGAGAGTGAGGGAATATCTGAGACTCATTGAGGAAGACTTTCACAGCACCTATATACATATATGCAGAGAATATGTCTAATTCTTTCTTCAAAGAGATTTACAAACATGTATCAGGGCAATTTAACTGTTAAGAAATCCCAGAAATTTCAACAAATGTTAAGTATAGGGTCTGAGCTGACACTAATGCCAAAAGTAAACAAACAAAACAACAACAGAAATGCCACCATGGGCCTTGGGCTGAAACATATTCAAAATACCATGTTGACCTAACTCACAGTGTAGCCAACAAGGTCACACTCTGATCATTTCCCCAGTCTTCCTCAGCTCTAGGGAACTTGATTCTTTTTGTGACATTGCAAACATTCCATTGGTTCATCTTTTTAAAAAGATTTTATTTTTCTTTTTAACTCTGTGTGTGTGTGTGTGTGTGTGTGTGTGTGTGTGTGTGCAGTACCCACTGAGGCCCAGAAGAGGGGGTTGGATTCGGTGCCAGAGTTACAGGAGTTTGTAAGCCACCCAACATGGGTTCTGGGAACCACACTCTAGTTTTCTTTAAGGACTATTCTTAACCACTGAGTCATCTCTCTGCAACCTCCTTCACAGATCTATCTTGATGCTATCACATTAATTCTACCAGGAAATAAGTATATTAGATACTTTACTGCAGCATGTTGGAAGATATGAGATACATTCTACAGTGGAATTGGAATAGACACACTCACTTCAGGACCCTCTCATTGCTTCCTGGCTGTGGAAGAAGAGTCATTACAGTAATAAGAACTGGATGAAATCACTCCTTTTCTGTACAGAGGAGTAACTGCAGACATTACTGCATCCCTGAAGGGACTGAAGAGATCAGTGTCCCAATCCCAAAACTTGAAAGAGGTAGGACAGGAAAGGTGAGCTCACTAGCACAATAGTGGCATGAAGGTTCCGGGGTAACGAACTGCTTCATGATTGGCCCTTAGGCCTACTCCACAGGCGGGGCAGGAATTCATGCCTGATACTCATACCTGATTGAAAGTCCATGGCTTGGGTGGTCATAGGCCCTGGGGGAAGGGAAGAAATCCACTATTGTTGTTTCACTAAGTGGACACGTTGTCAAACTGCCTGCCAATCGTTTACGTTTGTACCCGTAGATTGTGCTCTTCTCAGCCTTGGCAGAGATGCTCTCTCTGCAGTGCTCATCAGTCAATACAATGACCATAACTGGTTAAAGTGCTGAGAATAAGTGTCTAATGAGTATTCAGTCCTAAATGGGACTTCTATATCAATCTCCTTTACCACTAAGGCTTACAGAACATCACAGAAGAAGGGGTAGAAAGATGTAAGAGCTGAGGACAAGGAAGAGTGCTGTAAGATGCTGTCTTCCAGACATAACAACAATCATACTCAGGAACTCATTTTATCCATGGTTAACCTGCACAAGATCAAGACAAAAAGATCATTCCACATTAGATCAGGCAGCACCAATTATACTTGGTGGGTTACAAAACAAAAGAAGACTTGAAGATTGGAGGAGCGTGTCTTGAGGAGTGACTGGGAGAAGTAGGAGGAAGAAGTTGGGATGGATGTGGAAGTCGGCAGGTGATGTAGACTACGGTACAATAAGTTAAGCAGTAACCGCTTGCAAGATGGTGGGCTAGATATAACTGTGTCTTCTTGCAACAGATCAACATGGACTTTTATCAGATCACTCTTGAGCTGATAAAATGCTTTTTTTCCTATACCCTGTATAGTGATCAGATAAAAACAAGTTTGTCTTTCCTTGACAAGGAGTACAGTCCACCTTCCTTACGAGAACCATACGGTTATATTAACTCTCTTGTCATAATGTAGCCCCTCAGCTCTAGGGAACTTTTTTGACACTGCAAAACATCACATTGGCCCATCTTTTCTAAGAGATTTTACTTTTCTAACTGTGTGTGTATGTGTGTGTATGTGTGTATGCATGTGTGTGTGCAGTATCCACTGAGGCCTAGAACAGGGTGTTGTTGGATCTGATGCTGGAGTAGACTGTAAGCCATTCAACATGGGTTCTGGGGACCACATTCTAGTTCTCTTCAAGGACTATTCCTAAACACTGAGTCATCTCTCTACAACCTCCTTCACTGGTCCATATTGATGCTATCACATTAATTCTACTGGGAGTAAGTAGATAAGATATTTGAACACAGCAGGTTGGAAAATATGAGATATGTTCTACAACCAGTGACTTGGGCATGTATGTGTAGTTAGGTGCAGAGGTATGGATGCATATGTGTGGAAGTCAGGATAATTTTGGACGTCATTTCTTAAACACTGTGCACCTTTTGTTTGAGACAGGGTCTTTCATTGACCTGGAACTTCAAGTAGGCTCGACTACGTGACGAGTGAGCTCCAGGGCGAGCCTCCTGTCTCTGCTTCCCATGTTCCTATCCTGCATGAAAAATTCATGCCATTGTGCTTGGCTTTTCAAGTAGATTCTGGAGATTGCACTTGTATCCTCATGCTTGTGAGGAAGCACCTTACCAGAGGAGTTAATCCCCTAGCCCAAGTCATTGACATTTTCAAAGCTTCTAATGGCTGTGGGTATGACTGGGCACCCCCCCTAAAGTAACAAAAGAAATTGCTGCGCTTTATGTGCTCGCTACTACAGCAGCAGCATAGTACCTGTTGGATTGTTTTGAGTTTTAAAGCAATATTTACCAAACTTTGAAAATCTCCTCCAGTTCATTTATCAGGTTACCCTAGAGGCTTGCCAAAGAAAGTGGGAACTCTGCAGAGGATTGAGACAGTGGCAGAAACATCCCTGATACTTATATGTTACAGCAAATCAAATGTGCAAGATAAGATTGAGGTCAAAAATAATGCTAGGCAAACTTAGCATGAGATTTTCAGTGGAGGTCTATGACATTCTTAAGCAAGACCATGTCCTCCACAGTAAAGAACCAATCTACAAATAGTTTCTTTTGAGTCTCTGCATTCCAAGTGAAATCAACATCTCACCTTAAATATGACCTAAGTTGTTCTTCAAGAGCTACTGTAGCCATACAGCCATGTGCCCATGTAGTAGCAATTCATATGACTAACATGGGCACCAGACTTAGGAAGATCCACCAAGCTTGAGCAAATATAGAAAGAAGAAAGAAAGAAAGAAAGAAAGAAAGAAAGAAAGAAAGAAAGAAAGAAAGGAAGGAAGGAAGGAAGGAAGGAAGGAAGGAAGGAAGGAAGAAAGAAAGAAAGAAAGAAAAGAGGAAGGAAGGAAGGAAGGAAGGAAGGAAGGAAGGAAGGAAGGAAGGAAGGAAGGAAGGAAGTCAAGTCTATGGTGAGGTGCAGTGATTACCAAGACACTTACTTGTATGCTACTGACAACTTTTTAGAATACATATCCATGGCCTCCCATTTATAAAACCACCTGATGGAGTACTGGACTTGGTTCTACTGACAATGGAGACAGTCTGCTATTGCATACGGCCCTTATGCAACACTGGTCTCCCAGGAAGCAAAGATGCAAACAAACCATCCCACTTGTGATACAGTCATAGCCCCTGGGAGGGTCAGTGGTGAGGCTCACAATTCAGGAATAGAGAGGACTAAACAGAAGATCAGCGGCAAGGAGGACTATACAGAACCGGAGAAGGAAGTACAGAGCTTCCAGGAGTTTGTATCCCACAGTCATTCCCAAGAGAAATCGCACTCCAGGAAGGGGCCTGCCCCTCCCTGAGGATCTGTAGACAGCTGATGATTGCTGGATAGCCTCCATGAGGCTCCATCCCTTCCTAAGGATCTATAGGCAGATAATTATTGCTTGGGGCAGAGCAGGGAATCACTCCATGTAAACAATCCTAAGTAAACACAAGACAAACAATATGACCCAAAGACATGAAAGTAGGAAAGGCACTTGGGAAGAAGGGGCTCAGCAGGACCGGGGGAGGGATGAAGGAGGGCAACGGGAGAGAGAAAATGAAAAGAATGCATCACAACACGCATGAAACTGGAAAGAACAATGTTTTAAAGTACCAGCACCCTAGCATGATCTTTGTCTGAATATGCTCCCATTCATCACTCCCAGGGCTTCATTTCAATGTCACCTATGAGTTTTCTAGTCACTAACCACCTTACTTCACACACACACCAGTCCCCCAAGCCCCTTCCTTCACAGCATTCCTAACCCTCACAGATGGCAACCTCTCATCTCTGCCTTCAGCAACAATGGAGCCACCACATACTGGCAGGCTATCACAGGCCACAAGTCCTCAATCCCTCAACCTATGGAACAAATACATTGCAGACTAGAGTCGGCCATATTAACTCACGACTGACTCATGGAGGTCAGATTGTCAAGTGTTCTAAGAAGCCCACCATCTCAAGCAGGCAAGGCTTGACTTCAAGCTTACACGCCCTCCTTCTATCCCATCACTTCTTGGTACTTCAAGAGTGTTGGCTGCCCCCGGCAGACTTTTGTTAATTGCTCTGACAATTGCAATCTTTGCACAATAATTCCTACCTGTTGGTTTCTTCCTCATACCCACCCACAACCATGCGAGTAGTCGAGTAGTCGCAGACTCTGGAGGAGGAGGTTGCCTCCGACTCCCTTTCCTCCTGCTGGTGTATAACTGGGGCTGGTCTCCAGTGGGAGCTGAAAAGAGGCTCCCATTAACAATAATGGGCCCTCTGGATGTTTCAGTGCACAGCCAGCTACTGGATTCACATGCTCCAGGCAAGAGGGAAGGCTGATGAACTCACTTTCTGGGGTGGAAAAATCACTGCCATTAGTCATTCCCCCTACCTCCTCTTCCTCGCCCACATAACTAGAGGGTCATTTACCTACACAAGTTCACTGTCTTATTAAAGCCGAAGGCAGCCAGGCCTCAGTCTCTCTGCCTGTTCCTAAAACATGTTATTTGTGATTCAATTTCACATGGCCTGCAGAGGCAATAAAGGGCAAAGGGAATTGCCCTGTAATGTATTCCAAAAGTCTCCCCTCACACGCACACTCCCGGGGATAACAATTTGCCAACATAACCTTTAATTAAATGAGCAGAAATCTTGCAGACCCCATGGTGTAGGAAGTCACTGAGTAGAAGGAAATTATGTATGAGTTGCCCCTAGCCACTCGTTTTAGCTTGAATAGGATCTGTCAGTAAGAACTTAAAAAGTGCTCTGAGACAGAAGCATAAGGCAGCTAGCTCTCTCTTGCATTAGCCCTGCCAATGGGGCTGCTAGATAGTGTAACTCTGGTTTCCTCCACTAGGATGAAAGGAGGAGCCCCCTACAGGAAATAAATGGAAAAGGGGCTTGTCTGCAGGACAGGGGAGACAGCTCAGTAGACAAAGTCCCTGCTTCTGAGTTGATCCCACTAAATCCATTAAAAAAAAAAAAAAAAAAAAAAATCCAGGCATAAGGGCGTGTACCTTAAATCCCAGAGCTGAGAAGGTAGAGAAAGATGCATTCGTCCGTGGGGCTTGCTGACCAGTCTAGCTGAATTAGCAAGCTCCAGGTTCTCTGAGAGACCCTGCCTCAAAAAATAAGGTGGAGATGCAGTGAGCGGTGGGGCATATCTTTAATCCCAACACACGTGGGATACAGAGGCAGGCAGATCTCTGTGAGTTCTAGACCAGCTTGGTCTACATAGTGAGCTCCAGGCCAGCCAAGACTATATAGTGAGACTCTGTCTCAAAACATCTAAATAAATAAATAAGGTGAATAGAGTGATTAAACAAAATAATCTAACGTCAAGTTCTGTCTTTCACAGGTATATGTGCCTGCACGCATGCATAACTGTGCACACATACAGACACACACACACACACACACACGCACGTGCTAGTATCAAAAAGTTGAGCCATCCACCATCCCAAAAATGGGTTCCAAGGACTTTGCATTAATTGGGCAACTTTTTAGCATGGCACAGTCTTGTCCTCAATTCAGAACTGCTACCAATGAGGCAATAGTCATTGTGATAACCCAGGTACAACATCCCCTGGTTAGAAGTCAGCCACATTGGGCAAATGTCATTAGATTCCTGCAGTCCTGAGGGCTAAGCTTCACGGCAGTCCATCTTACCTGTGGAGGAGGAAAGACAGACCTAGTCCCCTGCCGCCTCTTGCTTACCTACCTCTTTTCCAAAGCCACCGCTCCACCTTTGCGTTTTCATTAAGATCCAGACAGGTTCCTGCCAGGCAGACCCTAAGCTCGCTCCTTCCTGGATCGCATCCCTCCCTCCCTCCTTCCACCCCTGCTATGGCCAGCACACAGCTTGAAGTCTGTGCTCCTTTTCTGTTTACAACCCTCTGAACAGAGCTAGGCTTCACCCCAAACGTCATGACTCAATCTCTCAGCTTTCTGTTCTGAACTCCACTCAAGTCTTATCTACCATGACACTCACTCACAATCCCCAGCCCCAGCTAAGCCTGGACTATTCTGATATCTGATATCATCACTACTGTGTCTCTCTTCATAAAGTGACCTGTGAATAAGATGCTCTCTTATTCTTATCTCTTATCTCTGTGAATAAGATGTCAGAATTTCCATATTTGACATCTCCGATGGTCCCTGTGGACGAGCCTCGGCCTTATCCTCACCATGACACCTTCTCTCACTAGGCTTCTCTCTCTCTCTCTCTCTCTCTCTCTCTCTCTCTCTCTCTCTGACAGGGTCTCCTGTATCCCAGGCTGGTCTCAAACTCGAAATGTAAGCAAGAATGACCTTGAATTTCTGATCCTCCTGCCTCCGCCCCCTGAGTAACAGGATGACTGTCATGCACCACTATGCCCAGTGTATGTGGCATTAGGGGTGAACCCAGGTACTGTGCATGTTAGGCATGCACTCAACAACTGTGCTACATCCCAGGCCCTCATCTCTTTCTCACACTGTAGAGTCATTTTTCCTCCCAGTCTAAGGAAAAGTCTTTGAGGTCCAGGATCTATCCTCTGCTGCATCTGGGTGACACATACATTCTTAGACAGACTATATGCATGAAGTACCATATTAAAGATTACCTTTATTTGGCAAGGAAAATTCTCATCATGCAGAGCATCAAATGGTAATGACAAGACTTGTGCGTGCGTGAGTGTGTGCGGTGTATAAACGTGTAAGTGCAGATGTGTACATCTGTGCACATGGGTGTATATGTCCTGCTCTGTCAATTTCTACCGTATTCTTTTGAAGAGGAGTCTGTCGCGTGGAGCTAGGCTGGTAGCCAGCACATCCCAAGCCTCCCCTGTTTCTGTTTCCCAGCAATAGGGTTATAGTCATGTGCACAGAGCCATGCTCAAATTTTTACTAGGGTGCTGGGATTCCAAACTCAGGTCCTCGTGCTTGCACAGCAAGTGCTCATATGGCCCATTGAGCCATATCCCCAGCTCCAGGGCCTGGGTTTTTAAGGAGACCAATCCAATAGCTGAAGCTTCAATAAATGGGACTTAAACTACAAGGCTCTAGGGGGAGTGTGAGAACAGAGTAGAATTTAACTGCTGGATTTTATTAACTCAGGGCTACTGGATACATAATCTAATTTCTCCAGGGAAACTCTCTGAGGTTTAGAGAAAAGTGGAAGGAAGCAGATTCACTCCTAAAGGGTGTGAAGAGGTAATCAATGTAGACACTGACTGACCCTGGGGACACAGTCTCATTTCAGTTTCCTCCAGGAAACCTCTCTAACTGCTCTGTGCTACTGGAGTCCCTGCCTTGGTGAACGTTAGTATCATATAGCCCAGCTCTAAATCATGTCCCCTTTGCTGTTTATCAAAGTTGCATGGGCAAAAACTGTTGTCCATCAATACAACTGTAAAGAGGTTACATTTCAAACATCTGGGCGCTTTCCAGGGGCCAATGCCCAGTAGGCTCTGTGGTTTGTTCAGTATCTACCTAGACACTGAATAACTGACTCATTTTGTCAATACACACATAGTCTCAACCATCAAGAAGAAAATAGGTTCAGTGGTGGCTTAGTGCTGAGCCTGGAATGTCGCATGAATCAACTCAACCTTCTTCAACTTTCAGTAACAGGAACCTTGTGGCTAGATCTGAGATACCCTTGTATCTTTCTTTGATCAACATAGAACATAGTAGAAATGACATCCTCAAGGTTCCATGATGCAAGACTGAAGAATTCTGGGGATCTCTGTCTTGCTGTTTTGGAATGTTGCTCTGAGACCACCATACAGGAAGCTGGTCTGGCCTCCAGGAGGATCAAGAGATAGAAGAACCGAGGCACTGCTGTCTGTACTCACTTTGAGACAGGGGAAACCCAGCAGGGCCTGTTCATTCTGTGGTTGAATGCTCGTGGACCAGGAAAACCAATGAAGGCTGAAGGAGCAACCCATGGGCCATGAGAAATAATAAGCCACCGGTTCGTGTTGCTGGATTCTAAAGTGGCTTTCTGTATAGTCGTGGCATTGATAAGTAATGGCAGGGCTTGCTTCTCTTGAAAGTCTTTCTTGAAAGTATCTACTGAAAAGCTTCTTTATGAATCAACTTTAACTCCCTAGAGTATATCCTCCTTGCTCTCTTTCTGTTCCTGTCTCCTTCCTTCCCTTTCCCTTACTGTAGACCAAAATCAATACCATATTAACAAGATAGGACCCTGCTTGGCAGAGAGGAAGAGAAATACAGGTGGGAGGGAATATCAGAGAAGACAAAGAAAACAGACCCTGGGAGATACTCTTAATGAATCATGCATGCATAATTAAACAAGAAAAACAAACTGAGGATCTATGGTCCTCCAGAGACCACATAGCACCCCCCAATAAAAGAGACGCCTGGGTCTTTCTTAGAGGAGTCAAGCCATCCCTCAAAGGGTGCCCTTGCTTTGTTATCTTCTTCGTTCTGAGTACTCTCTGTCAGTCGTATTGTGTTCCTTCCTGTATTGTGCTGCCCACTTCTATCCTACCCCCAGCTCCTAAGATATTTGTCAGTCTCATTCTTTTATATATTCTAGTACCTAGAACAGAGACCAGAGGCTGGAACAAGGTAGAGGATCCTAAATACATACAGAATGAATGGAAGACGAATGGATGAATAGTGAATGAAAGAAAAAATAAGTGGAATGATCAGTGAATGCATGGAAAAATAAAGGAACGGATAAATGAATTAATTAATGGGCAGACTATCTTTTCTGGAAATGAGTGTGTGATAACTCTAGTCTTGGATTAGGTTGGAAAAAACTGAAATAGAAAGAATAGCATTATTGCAAACTCACAGGATAGAAACGATATTAGGATGTATTAGCATGTATTAGGCACTATCTTGCTCTTCTACGTATAATCAATCTCCTCTCCTCTCCTCCAGAACCCTGAGATGAGAAGCTTTGTTACCATCCTCTCCATTTTACCACAGCACAGAGTCAGGTGGGAATGATGTGTCCATTGCCACCCAGGATTACACAGCAAAGCTCGGCCTTGAACCCAAGCTAGCTGGCCTCAGAGTTCATACTATCAACCTTCACATTACACAGCCTCTCAAAGGTAAAGTCACAAATGCTAGAGTATTTGCAAAGCAGAGAAAACATGGAGAAAATGAGGGAAGAAGCCAGTTCCTCACTGTACCTGTTAAGACGTCACATGACTTGCTTGCTGGCTATCCGCACTACCCTTCTCCCATACAACCTACAATCTTCCCTGCCACAGATACTGGGTATAGCTCCTGCTTGTCCCCAGGTGGCAATTCAGCTATCCAGTGGAGGCTATTGTGTGTGTGAGTATCCCATTAGGTATGGAACATGAATCCATCTGTCACCAGTGGGGTGGTTAGGAAGTGATTAAAGTAGTCATAAGAATGAATCTGAGAAGACAGAAGACGAGGCTGGGAAGATCCTGTCTCCTTGTGGCTTGGCCTCAGCCAGCCTGAAAGTGTCTCTTGTCAGTTGGTGACAAACTAATACAGGAGGTAAGGAGGACAGAAGTTTGGGTCTGATCAGGGCATAGTCATATCTACCTGTAATCCCAGTACTTGGAAGGCTGGGACAGGTAGATAGTAAGTTCAAGGTCAGCCTGGGCTACCTACACAGATAGAAGGACTCTGTCTCAAAAGAGAGAGAGAGAGAGAAAGAGAGAGAGAGAAAGGAAGGAAGGAAGGAAGGAAGGAAGGAAGGAAGGAAGGAAGGAAGGAAGGAAGGAAGAAGAGAGAGAGGAAGAAGGAGGAAGGAAGGGGCTGGTTATTGAAAGAAGCCTCCCAAACTTATGTGGGACTCTAACATGGTTCCAAATACCCAATTCCCTTGGCCCATCAAAGTGACCATGCTGAAACAATGGCTGCCCAGGAACAAGGTAGGTAACAGACACTTATGGAATTACTACAATAAATTAATACTATGGTTAGTAAATGCCTCGTGATTAAGCTCTTTGCAAATAGCCTTCTGCCACTGGAGTGGTTATGTGGGAAATTACTTATGACAAAAAGCGACATGAAAACAGCAAGAAACAAAATTGCATGGGCGATATGATTTTTCACTCTACTTTTTAAAAAGCTAAACGTATGGGGGAAATGACTTAAAAGCTAGAGACTAAAATGATTACAGCAGTTGTGTTAACAGCCTGAGATTATTTTAAATGCTTCTTGTTCTTGCTATTTTCCAATTGTTCTGTAATGTGCTGTTACTCTCAAGCTTGAAAACATACTCCGTAATATTTTAAAATAAGCTTCTCCTCAGCTGGAATTAACATTATGACCAATTTCTCCATGGCACTGCCTCTAGCTGAATGCCAGTCCCTCTGCCCCTAAGCACTAGGAAATATCTACAGAGGCCAGGGGGTGGTCTGGAGAGATGGCTTATTAAAGTGCTTGCCTTGCAGACACAAATATCTGAGCTCAATGTTGAGAACCCATGCTTGTTATTTTTTAAGCTGAGCATGAGGACTGGGAGGATATCTCAGTTGGGAACGTGTTTGCTGCACATGTATGAGTACTTGAGTTTGGTCCCCAGCATTCAAATTAAAAAGATGGGCATGGTGGTACACCCTTGTCGCCCCAGCGCTGGGGAGGTATGAACAGATGAGTTGGCCGGCCAGTGAGAGGCCTGATCTCAAAATGAAGGTGGAGGGCTCATGAAGAAAGGCACCTAGGGCTGTGATCTGGCCTCTGTGTGAAGTCATATGAGTGCAGATATGAACACACACGGAAGGAAAAATGATGGCAGAGGTGAAGTATGCTTGCAGTGCTGGGGAAGTGGAGACAGGCGGATACCAGGGCTGACTGCCCAGTCACCTCACCTACCCGATGAGCTCCAGCCAGCGAGAGACCCTGCTTCAGAAAAACCAAGACAAACCACATCTAAGGAACAGCACACGTGTACCTACACACACACACACACATACACACACACACACGCACGCATACACACACACACTAACCATAGGTGGTATGCACAAAGAAAAAGCTAACTCTGACATACTGTGCAGAAAGGGTTCTGGAGTAGGAGAAAGGGGTGAGGGCTCAGGCCTGAGTTCAGGCAGATGCTCTGGTGCAACTGCAGACAAGCCAGTTCATCCATCAGCATCTCATTTTCTCATTCGCAGAATGAGGATGCAGCCCACGGGGGTCCTACATCATCATTCTCGGCAACAGACACCAAAGCGGCCAGATGGCTTTGGAATGTTCTTGGCAGGTCAGCACTTGCACGCTCTGCTCCCCATACATCCCAGCTCCCCATCCCAACACCCAGCAAGGCCAGGCTGCATGTCTGCTCCATGCCTCTGCCCCAATCACTTCTTGACCATGGATATAAAGTCTTGCCTGCTTAGCCCATATCCAGGAATTCCAGAATATTCCTGGAAGCTGTTTTCAGCTTTGCTGAACTCTAAAAAGAAAGTTCTTACCCAAACTCCTGCCCAGGGTTATATGCTCTGTGATTATGTATCTCTCCCAAGTGGGGTTTAGGACATGGGTACCAAATTGATTTTATATGAAAAATTTTAAACTACTATCAAAAGATGTCCAAAATGCAGAAAATAGGAAAACTTACACACTGCTGGTGAGAATGTAAAATGATCCAGGCACTATGAAAATCAGCATGGAGGTTTCTCAAAGAACAAAGAATAGATCTACTATATGATCCAGCTATACCACTGCTCTGTATTTACCCAAAAGACTCCCGACCAACACACTGCCTCACATCAATGTTTACTGCAGTACTACATGCAATGGCTAAGTTATGGGGTCCATGTAGGTGTCCAACAACAGAGGAATAGATTTAAAATGTGATATGTGTATGTATACAGAGTAGAATTTTTCAGTCATAAAGAAGAATGCAGGCATGTATTTTGCAACTGGGGATAATCATATTAAATGATTAAGTCCATCTCAGAAAGACAAATATTGCATATTTTCTCTCACTTATGGGTCCTAGGTTTTATAAATACATTAAAACACAGGGGCTGGAGAGATGCCTCAGCAGTTAAGAGCATGGGCTGCTCTAGCAGATGACCTGGGTTAGGATCCCAGCACCCACAGTGTGGCTAACCACTGTCTGGAATTCCAGTTCCAGCGGTTCCTGCACCCTCTTCTGGACTCTGCGGGCACTTCACGACATGGATGACTTACATGAGGGCAAACTCATACACACAAAATAAAAAGGAATGTTTAACGTATGTGTGCTGATGGCGCGGAAGTGAGAGTGAAGCTGAGCACACAGAGGGCTAATGGGGGGAGACGGCGGAAGTGAGAGTGAAGCTGAGCACACAGAGGGCTAATGGGGAGACGGCGGGACGTGGGACGCGGGAGGAGAAACGTCTTCAAGGTGCACGATAGTCATACCTGAAAGCAGCTTTACCTGACCATCTACAACTGCATTTTCACAATTTTAAGATTAGTTATTTGTTCTGGTTTGCCTTCAGTTGCCGTGACAATACACTCTGACTAATACCAACTCAGGGAGGAAAGGGCTCATTTCGCTCACACCTCCCAGTGCACATGGTTCATTAGGGAGTCCAAGCTAGGAACTCATGGCAGAAACCTGGAGGCAGAAGCTGGAGCACAGGCCATGGAGAAGTGCTGTTACTGGCTTGCTCCCCTGGCTCAACCTGCTCTATTATACAATAGACAACAACCTCCCCACATGTGGGCCCTCCCACATCACTCAATAATTAAAAAAATACCCCACGGACATGGCTACAGGTCAGCCCAATGGAGGTAGTTCCCCAACTGAGGCTCCCTCAACACAGGTGTGTCAAGTTGACACTAAAGCTATCCAGCACAGTATTTCAGCAACAGAGAAGTTAAAGTTAAAGGAAAAATAAGACACAGGGAAAAACTTGGCAGAACTTTCAAATCCCTCATGTCTTAAGCACACCTTCCCAGAAATTGTATTTTTTTCTTGTCAAGAGAAGTAATGGCTTATTCCAATCAGTGTCCAACTAGTTAAGGTCAAAGAGGCTCCTCTAACTTCTCAGGTCTTTTTTCAAATTTGTACAAAGCAACCCAAGAGACGACTGGCTCATTGATTGGTGTCAAATTCACATTTTATATTTTAGTCAATGACTCCTCTTCCTCTAAAATAGTGTCTTCTCCTCCAACACAAGGCTAAGCCACCTGTCAGACAAATCACACATCTGTGGACTGTGAGTTATCACAATGGCCAGGAAGATGGCAGGTCAGGAGAGCCACACAAGATGAGTGACCTTGAACAAGTCATTCTACTCCTTAGGGTCCACTTCCTAAAACTGGAGCACAGGCTCCAGACTAACCCAGTAACTCTGGTAGTCAGGGAGTTAGAATGAAGACAGGGTGATACAATGCAAGAACCTGTGCTGAAATCAGGCCCTGACTCCTCCAGCCCTTTTTTTCTTGCCTTCACCTGTGTGCACTGGAAAATGTCACATCTGAGCTGGGAAATCGAAAATCAGGCTGGAGGCGGCTTAGAACTTTCGAGTGTGCACTGCTCTTGCTGAGGATCCAAGTTTGCTTCCTAGCACCCACTTAAGGTAGTGCACAACTGCTCCAGGGGTTCTGACGTCACTTTCTAGCCCCTTTAGGTACTGCAATGACATGTACAAATCCACATACATCTTGAACAAATACATATAATAAACAAATGAAAATAGGGACTGGAGAGGTGGCTCAGTAGTTAAGAGCACTTGCTACTCTTGCTGAGAACCAGAGGTTGGTTCTTACAACCGGCATCAGGCAGCTCACAACTGCCTGTAGCTCCAGTTCTAAGGGATCCAACCACCTCTTCTGGCCTCAGTAACCACCTCTTCTGGCCTGTACATACCTGGTACACATAAAGTCATGCAGACAGATACACAGACTCATAAAAATCAATCTTTTGAAAAAACTGAATAAAAATAAAATATTTCTTAAAGATCAGAACACCAAGTACACAAAACAATTTTTAAATATTTTTATTGTTTTGATAATTTTATGGAGTGTATTTTGATCATATTCAGACTCCCTCCCTTCTCTCTACCCCCATAAGGGTACCAACCCCTCATGTTCTCTCTATTATTATTTAGCTTTTTTTAAGGCCTATCAAGTCTAATCTGTATTTCCAAAGCGCTCTTGAGTGTCGGTCTATCCCTTGGAGCTGAGTCAGCCGACCAGGTGACACAGCAGTGAGGAGAACTGACTCTCCCTCTCCCAGCACCTATCAACTGCCTACAGAGCCTTAGCTAGGGCTGGGGCTTCTTGCCCGCCTCCCCTATGTGTGCTGAGGTTTTGTCTGACTTGGGTCTGCACAAATCTTGTGCATGCTGCCACGAGCACTGTGGGTTCATGATAAACAGTTTTGCTAAGTTAGTTCCAGAATTTAATTTTCACATTATACATTTTGATCATTTTTTCTGTCATGGTTATAAAAATAGCTGGGATAATCTAGGGTTATTTTTAACACACCAGTTTTGATGTTCCAATCCCTAACTGGTCGATCCATTGGTTTAGTAGTGTGGCTAAGTAACACATCACCACAGGTATGAATGGACAGTGCTTAGCCACTCACCACGCAGCCAGAACGTAAAGACAGAAAAAAGGGACTGAAGTCTCATCAGGCTTTTGGAGGCCCATCACCAGTGACCTAAAGCTCCTCACACAAAGTCTCACCTCTTTAAAGGTGCCACCGCCTCCCAACAGCACCACCCTGAGACCAAGCCTTTAATATACAAGACTTCAAGGGGATTCAAGGGCCAACCAGAAGCACCTCTGCTGCCCTTCGAGTTTTGGAAGTACCAGTACTCCAGGAGGGGCAGAACCGAGCCACTGGCCTCGTGAGTCTCCCTCACTGTCTGGTCTAACACTCGAGAAAGACTGAACCCTATAGAAACAGGCCACAGGGAACACGACCACATGGTGGATGAGAGAGACTCCAGCGAGACAGCCTGGTTTCAGAAAGAGTCCCGACCTACATACTGCACAGACAGCTAAAAGCTAAAGTTACTTCCAATGGCATTCCCAGTGCAGTGCCAGACAAACACAGCCCTTACCCACGGGATGCAGCAAATGTGTTGTGAAGTTCATGACTGAAGTCTTCATGTGATGGTTAATACTAATTGTCAGCTTGACATAATCTAGAATTACCTAGGATAAAAAACTTCTAGGTATGTCCATGAGGGAATTTCTAGATTGGGTTGACTGAGGTGCAAAGACCAACCCTAAATGTGAGCAGTACCATCCCAAGAGCTGGGTCCTGGACTGAGTAAAAAGAAGACTGGGAACTGAGTACCAGCACTCATCCCTGCTCCCTGGCTGTGATGCAATGTGACAATCCAGCCAGCCTTTGTTCCTGTCGCCGTGTGTTCTGTTCCCCTCCTGTCGCCATGTCCTCCCTCCCACAGTGGAGTTATCCTCTCAAACTGTGAGCCAGAATCACCTCCCCTTAAACTGCTTCAGAACAGGCACTTGTTCACAGCAATGGGAAAAGTATTCATTGCCTTCTGTGGGAATTATCCACACTGTTCATGTCCTGAACGTAGGCAACCTGGCTTTGTTCCCCACATTGAGGGAATAAAGTTTCTTTTAATTTTCTGGAGCAAATACCATGATCAGAAAAAAACTAAGGACAGGAAGGGGTTTATTTTAGCTTACAGGTCACAGTCTATCGCTGAGGGAAATCAGGTCACGAACTCAAATAGGAACTTGGAGTAGAAACCATAAAGGAAGGCTGCTGGCTCACTCACAGGCTCATGTCCAGCTTGCTTGCTTTTACAGCCCAGGACACCTGCTCAGGAATGGTGCCGCCCACCGTGGGTTTAGTACTCTTAAGGCAATTAACAATCAAAACAATCTCTGACAGACATGTCCATGGGCCAATCTGATCTGGGAAGTCTCTCAGTTAAGACTCCTTTCTCAGATGAATACTGGCTGTGTCAAGTTCACAGTCAAAGCTAACTAGGAAAGTCACTGTGAGCGTGAGTCTCCTCCTTCAACCCACACATGCTCCCCACAGTGGCACTCTGCACTCAGCTGGCCTCCAAGGCTAACAAAGCACAGAGAGGAAGAGCATCTTGGTCTACTTTTCTCTCTGTGGATTTCTACCTTAAGCTGGCTGGACATATCTTGATCCCACCAGCCCTTTTCCTTGACCTCTACCTATGAGCACTAGAAAATGTTGAAAATTTTGGCTAAAAAAAAATTTAAAAATCAATCACATAAGGCAAACAGAGTCCAGAAAACTTTGACCCTTTTCGTTAAATTAGCTCCACAGTATTTTATAACCAAACCAAAAAGGTAACCCTGCAGTATTCCAGAGCTGCTTGGAGTCTGGGAATTAGAGATGCCAATCAAAAAGGAAAAGTGGGCCGTTATTGATGTCATGTTAGCTCAGCACGCTGACACCAAAGATGGAAAAAGATGTCTACACACTGCACAGAGAGCACTCTTGTCTCTTCCTCATGATGCTCAGTTTAATGTCTATTTCCAAGGCATTCACCAGCACCCAACAGCCTGGCCATGGCCCGAGAGCACTCAGACCAGAGGAGCAAGAGAGAGGTTACCATAAGCCTCAGGCTGTACTGGGACATTTTCTTACATCTTCCTGCCAGAGATGCTTCCTTTTCAGATCCCAGGTATAGGTAATAGGAATACTAGCTAAGAGATGGACGGTTACTGATGTCCAGACTTACAGGTCGAAGGCGGAGAGAAACGGCTCAGCAGCCAAATGCACTTACTGCTCTTGCAGTGGACCCAAGTTTGATTTCCAGCACCTATGGGATGGCTCACAACTTCCTGTAGCTCCAACTCCAGGAGATGCAATACCCTCTTCTGGTCTCCACAGGCATTTGCATACATGTGGAATACACACACAGAGGTTTTGTTTTTTTTTTTTTTTTTTTTTTTTAACTTACAGGGCTCACAGCAGAGCTTCAGCAGAAGCAGGAAATAGGAAATAGGAAAGAAAAGAGACCCTCGCTCTGGAGTCTGATTGAAGCCTCATGCCAGCTGAGAAGAAGAATTCCAGCACAATAATCAACACTTGCTGTGAGGGCTGCTGCATAACATATTAAAGTGGCAATGAGACAGGCTTAAGCCCTACACATATACGACCTTGGGACAGGCCTCACTTTGCTCCCAGACATTTTCTGGAAGCTCAAATGAGCCCATTAACTTTGTTTACAATGAAGATATTCTAATTTCCTGTGTCCCTCTGAGTTAGAATTTGACTTTTCAGTTGCCCCTCAGGAACCACCCTGACATTTCTTTTAGGTTCTTTAGAATTCCTTTGAAAGTAGTAGCTTCAAGCCCAAGGAACGGTAGACATAACCACTGTAAAAACAACAAAGTGTGACTCTCTCTTAGAGAAGCCCACAGCCATGCCTTTCTTTCTTTTAATCCTTGAGCTTAAAATTGGCATTACGGGTTAGAGAGATGATTCAGCCATTAAGAGCACTCACTGCTCTTCCTGAGGATCTGGGTTAAGTTCTCAGCACCTACATCAGCCAGTTCACAATAATCTGTAACTCTAGCATCACAGGATCCAATACCCTCTTCTGACCTCCATGAGCACCTGCATATGCACAGTACATATATGTACACTTGCACCTACATGTGCACACTCAGGCACATATACACACACAAAATGATAATAAATAAAGAAAATCTACATTAAAAACTCTTCTAATAAACTCCAACTCTGTTTCAGACTTGCACATCCTGAAATGCTCCAATGTGCATTGAAGTCAAGAAGACTGGGATTGCCTGAGTGGAGGACAATGAAAAGAACTCTTCAGGCTGCTAGAGGTGACAGTGGAGCTGTGTCTCCATCTGTGTCTCCACTGACACTGTGATGAAATGTCCATTACACAACAGGGGCCACCTATGGATTCCATGAACACGAGAGGCTTTGGCACAGGACCCATCAAGGAAATCTTTTGCTTCATATCAAAGTCTACTCTGATCAGCTATGACCTAGGGACAGAGAAGCTCCACCCAGACATCTGTCAGGTAGATTTAGTGGTAGCACACTCATGCAACACCAGAAGCTGTCACAACTTGTCCTTCTTACACAAAGCCTCTGCCATGAGCAAAGATATTGACAGAAGACAATAGAAGCCCTGATAATTCCACACCATATAGTCAGCCTCTGTGCAGACACACCATGCTCAATCATCCTTCTCTCTGCAGCCTTCCCTGATTCCCAGCCTAGCTGACTCAGCCTAGCCACTTCTACCCTGAAGATCTGGAAGAGGCTCTCTAAGATTATATCTGGAGGACTGGGGGTTTGGGTCAGTCAGTAAAGGATCTTCCATGCAAGTGTGAGTACTTCAGTTCCATCCCCAGAATTCACATAATTTTTAAAAGCAAAGCATAATCGTATATTCTTATAACCCCAGCATTAGAGAAGTGGAGACAGAAGGATTCCTGGGGACCCCTGGCCAGCCTGTCTAGCTTAACTGGTGAACTTCAAGTCAGTGAGAGACAATGTCTCAAAGAAGGTGGGTGGCATCCTTCAGAATGATACTCAAGGTTGTCCTTTGGCTACACACACACACACACATGTATGCACACACAAGGGCATATACACTAGCACACACATAAACACACACTCAGAAACAGACATACATGCATGAAAAGAAACAAGTATTATATCAGGTGATTCTCAGAGAGGTTGGGAATATGGCAAAGGATAAGAAAAGAAAATTCAGCCTTGAGGAGAACGGAAAGATAGCAATCTCAGGTTCCTTCCTATTTCAGATTAGTGTCTGTCAATCAGCTAAGCTCATTGAAGAACATTCAAGAAGAAAGAAAATCGGCGCTTTTGTTCCTTGAAAACACACCTGCTTTCAGCATAATTGAAGGACAAAAATGAGGAGAATTGAAGAGGAATACTCGTTCAAGGTAAGAATAATGAAAGAGGGCTGATGAGCAGTCTTAGAACACAAGAACCCAGGAACGATCTCCATAGCATCAGGAGCGCAGTGAGTGCAGAGTAAGGATGGGGCTGAGCAGGAAGACGATTTACAGACACCTAGCCAAGTGCTGATGGCAGCTCTGGCCACAGTGGAAGCTCACTCACTGTTACTCACAAACACAATCTGCTCCACTCATCAACAGCCACCACAAATAGAGGGTTTAATGCCATGCAGAGTGGTATTTGTAAAGTTGCCATTTGCCTGCCAGAGTTTGCAGAGATCTTCCTAGAAATTAGCATCACCTCACATACGAAGGGGCTGACCCTCCCTTTCATCAAGGAAGACACTGAAAAGCTATCTGGGCTGCACTATTTGGACAGAGGGAAGAAAAATTAATTTCTAATTCCCTGGGTGAGATGTCACTGTATGGCTAAGAAAAGGAATAATTTTATTTCTTAATACTTCTTTTTATTTATGTTAATGTATAGTCTGTGCATGTGTTTTCCACATGCATGCAGTGTCTATGGAAGCCAGATCCTCTGGAGCTAGAGTTACAGATGGTTGAAAGCTTCTTATCCTGGGTGCTGGGAACAGAAGTCCAGTACTCTACAAGTGCTCTTTACCATTGAGTCATCCATCTTTTCAGCTCCAGAAAGAAATAATTTTTTCAGCACACTTAGAAGCGAAGCTGGTAGCAATTAGCAGGAAATCAAAGATATAGTTCAGTTTTCTGCTACAACAGAACATAAAACAAGGCTTTCCAAAGTTATGATTCTTCCATCTGGCAGGTCTGTGTATTAATAAACAATTCTTAGATAAATATCAAAAGATTGGATAAGGAAAGCCCGAGATTATGTGAGTCACTGAATGGCAGCAATGGCAGCAGAGATGGTGTTCAGGACAAGTAAAGACAAAGTGCATTTCACAAACTCCAGGGGTCAGCAACCTGCAATCCCACTTCACCCACAGGACATATGTTTATGCACAGAAGGTTTCTTGGCCTCTTAGCCTCTGTACAGCTTCTCTAAGTGAAAACTAAGTCTTTGAAACCTGCCTTTTAGCTTCTAACCATCAGTCACCTCCTACTTGGTTACCAAGGAAGAATGTTACCAAACTCAAATGATCAGCCCTCTATATAGCTGACCATTACATCACAGGTTGGCCTTGAATTTCCTGTCTGACCAAAGATGGTACTGACCTTCTGATCCTCCTGTCTCTACCTTCAGAGTGCTTAGATTACAGATGTGCACAACCAATCCTGGCCTATGTGGTGTTGGGAATAGAGTCCAGGGCTTCATGAATGCTAAACAGACACTCTACCAGCTGAGCTACATCCTCAGTTCCTTAACTGTACTTTTTGAAGACACTTCAGTTCTTCTATATCCGTCAACAGTCCACACCCTGAAATTCTTGCTATTTCTTGCCTCACTGTTTCCATCTATCCTGAATTGTTTTATCATGATACTTTACTCCACCCTAGTCAAGACCTCCCTCTCACTTCCCCAACTAAAAGCTCTAAATCTGCCTTAAACTAAACTTACAATTCTCAACAGATTCCAACCATGCCCTCCACTGCTCCAAGATACTACAAAGCCCTAGAAGTGGTGATTTATCTTCATGAAAAAAAAGTACTCTCAGCTTTTTCCTGTCAACAGGGTGTGTTAAATGAGTGATATTTGAGAAATGGCTATCAGACAAAAGGAAGCAAAGGCTTAACTACTTTATAAAAAAGCCAAGACACCTTTTTCACAGACATTCCGGAGCTTTTTCCAAAGAATTCTTTAATTACTCCAATAAAACTCCATTGAGTATATATTCCACATTTCCCTTAATTTTTACATTTGTTTTGAAAAACTAGTTTTATTTTTAATTATGGTGATGCACATGAGTGCAGCTACCCCAAATGACAAAAGAAAGCATTAGATCTCCTGCAGGTAGAGCTAGAAGAGGCTATGAACCACTCCATGTGGGTGCTGGGAACCAAACTCAGATCCTCTGGAAATGCATTAGCAAGGGCACTTAACTGCTGAGCCATCACTCCAGCCCCATATTGTTTGTTTATTGACAAGAATCTAGTATTACAGCCTTGCCTTAAGTTAAGGATAACCTTGAACGTTTAATCCTCCTTCTTCTGCCTCCTGGGTAGTAGAATTACAGGCCTGAACTGCTACATCTAGCTTATCGTGCTGGAGATGGAACCCAGGACCTCATGCATGCTAGGGAAGCACACTACTAACTGAGAAGCACATTAGTTCCTAATCTGTTTCAAAGCCCTTCCACCTCACTACTGTTACACTGGGTAACCAAGCCTCAACACAATATTGAGAAAATAAAGCACAACCAAACCATGCCACAGAGGCGTCCCAAGAACCATGGTATTCTCCTTTCAAAAAGAAACTAGCAAAATGCCAAAACAGTAACATAGATGAGAATATCTGAAAACTGAAACAAGGACCTGAAACAATGTGTTCTACAAAACTTAGATCTGAGAGTTCCATGTGGCCAGCTGGAATCCCACAGAACGACCAGATCTAGAGAGCAGTCACCACTTACTAGACCATAAGCATCAGGTCTCACAGCTGGAGAAGGAAGCTGGAGAACAGAAAACAAGTAGGACTGTGCATCCTTCACTGGGGAAAAAAAGAGAGACCCTTCATGCCCTAAGGAAGTCCACAGAATCTCATGCAGAAGACCAAGTACCCTTCATTGCCCCTGGAAGCTGCTTCAGCAGGGCCTCTGGTATCCTGCATCTGTCCTCGGAGAACACAGCTTGCTTGGTATTCCACGGTTTGCTAGGGAAGCAGCCAATAATGAAAGAGGTAATGGGTTTATAAGAAATGTAGACAAGGGAACTAGGGAGATGGCCAGTGGTTAAGAGCACCTGCTGCTCTTGCACAGGACCTGAGTTCAGTTTCCAGCTCCCATATTGGACCACTCATAACTGCTATAACTGCAGCTCCAGGGGAGCTGATAACTCTGGTCTCTGAAGGTACCTGCATTCACGTGTACATACCCACAAACACACACACACACACACACACACACACACACACAGACACACACTCACATACACATGCACGAAATTACAAATAAAATAATTTTTTTAATGTAGACAAAAGGACTTAAGGAGATGATCAGTAAAGCGCTTTCCATACAAGCACGAGGACCTGCGTTCCATCTCCAGTACCCATGTAAAACAGTCACAGGGTGATGTCTCCTGTTTGCAGTCCTAGCACTAGGGAGGCAGAGATGGGTAGATTCCTAGAGCTCACTGGCCAGATTTAGCAAGAGACCCTGTCTCAACAAACAAGGCAGATGGCATCCTGAAGAATGACTCGGAGGTTAACTTCTAGCCTCTATACACGTGCGTGCACATGCACACACACACACACATGACCTGGACATACACAAAATACACAGACATACACAAATACACACTAGTTTTAAGGGCCAGAAAGATAAGCCAGTACGTTAAGTCACTTGACAGCAAGCCTGACAATCTAAGTTCAATGCCTGGTACTCACATAGTGGAAGGAGAGAACCTACTTCTACAAGTTGACCTCTGCCCCCATATACACACTATGCATATCCATTCACACATAAACAAAATATAGTTTATTTATTTATTAAATATTTATTTTATTAGTTTTAATTATTATGTCTGTGTCTGTGTGGGGGGTATGTGCACATGCGTGTGGGTGCCATGGAAGTCAGAAGACGGCCTTAAATCCCTCAAGCTACAGGTGGTTGTAAGCTGATGGATATAGGTGCTAGGAGCCAAACTCCAGACCTCTGCCAGAGCAGTAAGTGCTTTTACCCGCTGAGCCTTCTCTCCAGTTCCAAAAATGTAATTACATTAAAAAAATAATTTTAAAAATACGTGTGGTCAAAGGTGAAAAGATCAAGTCCATGGCTGAGGAACAAGTCAGCCCTGGAAATGTGGAAGGATGTCTACGGCAGTGGAAAGCCGGAGCCCAGTCCATGAGGCATCAACCTCAAAAGGCTCAAGAAGATTCCTAATCAAATACCAAGTGAACCTGTGAAGAGAGATCAGCACTCATGTAAAGTTTGGCCTGGCCATAGTCAGGGAGGCTGAGGCAGGAGGGTGGTGAATTACAAGCCAGTGTGGGATCCTAGTGTTTGTTACCACTTGACAATGCAGAGCCATGAGCAAAGGGGATGCATACTGGGTTTGTTACTTTTCTTACTGCTATGACAAATTCCCAACAAAAACAACTTAAGGGACAAGGGACAGGAAGGGTTTATATTTGGCTCACAGAATGAGGACAAAGTCCCTCCAAATCGGGAAGTCATGGCAACAGGAGTGTGAAACAGTTACATTCACAGGCAGGAAGCAGAGACAGATGAATGCTCCCTTCCTCCCTTGTATTCAGTCCAGGACCCCAGGCTGAGGGATAGTGCTGGTTACATTCAGGGTGTGTCTTCTCACCTCCGTGAACCCAATCTGGAAACTTCCTCACAAACATGCCCAGAGGTCTGTCCCCTAGATTCTGTGAAGTTAATAACTGATATTGAGCACCACAAGAACTATACATACAAAACTTCATTCTCCTAAGACTCCCCTTGTCAATGAACTGTAGCTGTCATCAGCCTAGGCTTTTGCCCTAGACCAAGATCTACTAGCACGGACTACTTTTTACCCTAATGTGTTTCCTATCATCTTTTGCTGTAGGGACAGTGTTATGCTAAAGTGTTTCGTCTCAAGGCTGTTCTTCAAGAACAAATTAGTGAAAAATAAATCACAAGTATGCCCCACAATTTGTCACAGAACCAAAGACAGCAATAAATCTCTGTATACAGTCAAGTCTCATAAAACTATGGAAGAAAATACCTAAAAAACAGATACATTGTCCATGTACATCAGTTATAAGGGGCTCCATATACCAAAGTTGGGTCTATTATGTCATAAAATTTGGCCTAAAACAAATAAGTTAACTCTAATGCACGTATTAAACTTTTGATTAATGAGTCATCTTGTTTGCCTTGCTGAAATCAGTAAGAGTTTTCATGAAGGATCTGAATGTCATAAAACAACAACAAAAAAATCAAAGCTGTGAAGGAAAAAGATGCTCATCTTTCCTTTTGTCTTCAAATTTCTGTGTAGCAACAAAGGTGTTTATAAGAGTGGTATTTATCACCTGGTCAGATGATTCCATGGGGAAAAGCACCTGCCATTTCTTCAGCCCAAGATTTATGTTTTTCTCTTGAGACTGAGTTCTCACTATCCCCAGACTGGATTGGGAACTGCAAAGTAGGCTCTAAAAAGTTAGCCTGGGCCTCCTCTTGCTTTCTCACACATCGCTTCTCTTCCACACAGCCCACTTGTCCTTCCTTGTCTTCTATCACATTCTGATGCACATGAGAATTTTTCCAAATGGAGCCTTCTTAAACTTGAACTTCAATGTTTCTCTTCTTTTACATACAAATTACCTGTCCTTGGGTATTCTGTTATAGCAGCAGAGGATGAACTAAGACAACATGTAGCAATAAAAACAATTGTGCTAGAGTGGTGAATATAGAATGGTTTTTAAATAATATCTTATAATTTTTAATTGAGATGGGGCTTAGGAGATGGTTCAGCTGGTAAAGTGCTTGCTATGCAAACCTAAGAATTTGAATTCATATCCCCAGCCTGTATGTTAAAAGCTGGACAGAGTGGTATACACCTGTAATTGCAGGGCAAAAGAAATGGACATAGGAGCATACTGGGGGCTCACTGACCAATCAGTTGAGCCAATTGGTATGCCTGGGATCATGGAGACCTCAAAACATAACGTGGAAAATGAAGTAAGATGATACCTGGCATAAAAAGCTGGCCTCTACATGCACAAGTGCATGTGCACACAGTTCCACTTATATACACACAGACACATATATACACATGGCTGGATAGCTTCATTGTCAGCTTGTCATGTTGGGAAAAAATTAACCTAATGAAAAACTAATGAACTATGACCTCAGTATACCTCTGTTCTGTGTGTTAGATGAATAAATTCCAACAAATATATTTGACAAGAACCCTATTAGTCCTAATAAGTGTGCTTGTTGATATGTGAACTAACAGAACTTTGGAACTTCTACTTGGACTCAAATCATAAAGGCCACTCTGAGCTCAGTCTCAAGCTGAGATAAGATAAGGCAGACACCCACAAGAAACAGTCTGTGATTCTGAGGAAGCATCTGTTACAGTGTGTCTTATTTATTAAAATAGCTAAGATTGTATTGGCATCAGCAATATATCATGTTACTGGAAACGTTACCATCTTTGCCCACACCTGTCCAAACTATCTGCTTTTGTACAAACACTGTTTAAATTTCCTATAATAGCCTAAGGGGCATGAATACTTCTGTGCTGGAACTCTCAAATCCACCAGTATGATTACTGCCAAGTAATGATGTGAAAACTCCTATAAAAACCTATATGTCCAAGCCTCTGGAGCAAGTTATCCCAGTCTGCATCCTGCACATAATGAAGACTAAACTTCTTCCACCTCCTGAGTATGGTTTGCATCTTCTCGCCAGCCCAGGCAGACTCAGGTTAATGCCTATATCAGTCACACATGGGTAGAGGGAACCTCAATTGAGGGATATCCTCTAACATATTGCCCTGCGGACTGGTCTGTGAGGCCTTTCTTAATTGTTGAGTGATGTGGAGGACCCAGCCCACCTTGGGTGTTGCTACCTCTGGGCACATAGTCCTGGATTATATAAGAAAGCAGGCTAAGCACAAGCCAGAGGAACAAGCCAGTAAGCAGAATTCCTTCTATGGTCTGTAGTTTGGTTCCTGCCCTGACTTCCCTCCATGATGAACTGTAAGCTGAAAGTAAAATAAACCCTTTTCTCCCCAAGTTGGTTTAGGTCAGTGTTTTACTATAGCAACAGAAACTAACTAGGACACACATGAAAAAGTAACACTGTCACCCAACTTTAAAGAGGTGGGAGAGGCTTTCAGGGGAATTAGATTCACTTGACAGACCCATGAGCCATTACAAGCTATCTGGCCCTCAGTAAAGGAGCACACTGCAGGACACATCCTACTCGCCATACTTTTCTTTAATTAGGACTGATTCACTATTTGTCAGCTGCATTCTCTCCAGTGTTCTCAATTTAACCTGCAAGTAACCACGGTTGTTTCTTCAGCAATGCTGAAAGCAGAAGAAGACAGCAAGCCATTCTCTCCTTCCCAGCAGGCTTAGATGACAACTCTGGGCACTTGCTCAAAGGTAAAGTTTGAAACAGACACCAGACCATTAACACTAAGTTTTCAAAAGCAAAACATCCTATCTCTAAATTCTGTGAGAAGCTGTAACCCAGTCTCCAGCAGACAGATGAGAGTAGAAGCCTAATTAGATCACAACTTCATCCCAGCTTCATAGACAAGTAATTTACAGAACTCACCCATTGGCTGGTAAGATAAGGGAACAGTTCAATAGGGCAAGAGACTCTGATACCAGTATAAGACTAGAAATGGTAGCCACATAAATATTTTAAAGATACAAGTCATCCTAATGAATTGCTCAGTGAAATGTGGTTCATCTTCCATCCCGTGACATAATGACAAACTTTTAAAATACATTTAGAGCTGGAGGTATAACTCAGACATAGGGCACTCATCTAGCATGCACAAGGCCCTGGGTTTGACTCATAGCATTTAAATAAGCAAGTTTGAAGTTATAGTTTATATACGACTGAAAGTTCCAAAATACCAACATTTTCCACCGTTATACCTATGTGGTTGTTATGGTGACTTTCGACAAATGTTGAATGAATGATACAATGAAAACATAATTTATGGTATTACATACTTTTGGTGAAACTAAAATCTCTTTTTCTTCCCTTTTCATCACAATTGCTAATGATGTTATTAAAATCAAAGTTTTATTATTATTTGCATCCTATTGACAATAGTCCTTAATTTAATTACATTTTATTTATTTATTTATTTATTGTGTGTGTGTGTGTGTGTATGTGTGTGTGTGTGTGTGTTTAGGGGCACAGGTATGGGCCATGGTGAGGACCATGATGTCAGAGAGCAACTTGTAGCAACAGGGTCTCTCCTTCAACCATTTGGGTCCCAGAAATCAAACTGAAGTTATCAGAATCTCTGGCAAGTGCCTATACCCACTAAGCCATGCCATCAGCCCTTTGTAAGCATGTGTATATTTAAATTTTGTATGTATTTGCCTGGATGTATACATGGGTACCATGGGTGGACAGTGGCCAAGGAGGTCAAGAGAGGGCATCAGATCCCCCAGAACTGGAGTTATGGACAGTTACAAGCCACCATGTGCAACTAAACCCAGGTCCTCTTCCAGAACAGCACATGCTCTCAACCACTGAGACATGTCTCTAGTCTACTAACAAAAATATTCTTAATTGCCGTGGTGCCTAATATACTGTAAAGAGTCAAAATCACCCCATGTGAAATTTTTAATATTGAAAACTGCTCCTTAGTTACCACCTGCAATTGTTAGGGTCCATGAGAACAAATTAGAGATCCAAATTAGAGCAAAAGGAGAAGGAAGCACGTGGGGCTGTGGGGCTTTGCATTCTGGGAAACCTTACATAAAAACCAATCTCATCTGTGCATGTGAGAGGAAGAATTTGCCAGAACAATCCATTGGCTGTTCTCCTCTTACCCACTCATTTCAGCCATTCAATCTCTCTGCTCTCTAAAGCCAGCTCTGACTCTGCCATTTGCATCACACAAGCCAAGCCTTTGTGACAATCAGACATGTTCACCTTTTGGTTCAAGATGTTATGTGACTTTTCCTGAACAAATGTCTTCTTGTAGCACCTTCATCGGACCAGAGAAACAACTCTACCCACGTCTAGCTTGGGAACCAAAGAGTTCACTGAGGTTACTTAGCCAGAGCAGGGTTGCCCCAAGAGCAGCTGCATCGACACAAAGCCCATCCCAGCACAGGGGACAACTCACAAAAGTTGCCTCACTGGAGCTTTCTGTTCAACTTGTATCCAGGTTCACCAAAGAGCCTCCTTCCCCACACAACTGTGTCCTGCTTACATAACCCTGGGGAGGAGCCTTGTGACTCAGAACTTTCTGAGCTTCCAGGGGCCTCAAATTGCTTGAGCTCCTGAACCTTGTACACTGAGTTTCCTAAGTTTGTGTCGGAGACCAAGTGACCTCTGTATTGCCCTTTTGCAAATGTAACATCCTGACATTTGTTGATACCAATTATGTTAATCAGTTTCTTAAGTGCCTCTTAGAGTTTCTTATTGTTTAGCAAACAAGGTCCCCCACCCGTAGCTGCCCTTGGCTACACATGGCCTTGGCTCCTGGATCTTCCAGGGATTTGTCTCCTAGCAACCTTGGCCACCACGCCCCATCCAGTCCCTGCCTGCCCTTTTAGTATTCACATAACCTTATGGTGGGCTTTTGTCTCTATTAATCACCACATTCCTGTATGGGTGCCTGACTCCCCAAGATTATATATACCCCCTAGAAGAATAAAGATTTGCCGATTTGATCAGGAGATTGTCTTGTCGGTCCTCCGTTTTTCCTCCCTGTTCCCTCTTGTCTCTTTCACCCCAGGTTTCTGAGGACTCGTGCTCTACTGAGGCCAGCGGGCCGCGGCAAGTTTGCAATTTGCATGAACTTCCAGAGCCTTATCCTTTCCTTAGCCTGTCAGACTCATGAGCCTCTCTTTCCCTCCAGGATGCAATGTTTAAATTCAGGGGAAATCACTATACAACACAAGAACACATAATCAAAAAGACTCAGATGCATTGCCTTGGAATCTGAAAAGCATTAATCTCAAAGAGTAGATAGTTGCATATGTATTATTATGAACCAGGCCAAGGGGCAAAGCATCTGTGAGCTGTGTACTGAGAGTGTGAGTGTGTGTGTGTGTGTGTGTTCTTGCACATGAATATCATTCTAAAATATAGCAGGAGACACCCCCTGCCTCCACAGAAAGCCCAACCTTTAAGGAGGAGGTGATTCTGAGATGGAACCTCAGATAGACAATCGTCTTCATGAGATCCTTTCAACCCCACATGGTTCAAGGAGGGTAATCAGTCACCACTCTGAATGTAATTTTCAAGTCTAGAAATTTTTCTATTGCTTAGAGCCACGTACATTTCCAGCTTTCCAACTGAACAGTTGCATCATCTGTTCCAACAGGGAAGGAAAGCATGTTTGGGTGGGACTTACTGAGAAAGTAATTTTGTCTCTGATGTGAGCTTTCTAAGTAATTTTCAAGGGCAATTGTGACTCTACAGGCTTTTTGCTTTTACACTGACTTTAGAGCCTTGTCCCCAAATAAGAAATGACTCCACCATCAGGGAGCAGATACAATGGGAACTGAAGCAAAACTGTCTTGAGCAGCAGGTGCAATTCATCAGCCGAGTCAGAGTACATGGTAAGCCATCCCTCCCATGGCTAGCCCTTAAGTCATGGATTGTTAAGAGATGGAAATCTTCTTTCCAGAGGCATACTGATATCATCACATCAGTTCTAATCACTTATAAACTTAATCTAGTTTAAACATGTTGTTTGCTTCCTAACAGCAAAGGGAGTGCGCTGAAGCAATGGGATCTTGGAGTTATGGGGGAGGGGAAGAAAAGTTATCTAGTTCAGATGTATCAGTTACTCCATTTCTTGGGACCTTTTCTGAGGCCCTTCTATAGTTACTTCCAATATTCAGTATCAATCTCAGCAATTAATCAAATTGTTACCTGGGTTGTTAGCACAGAGGCCTGGGCTCTGGCAGCCCTAACAAGCTAGGCTCAGCCACCCATCCTCAATATGCCAATTAAAGAGAAAAATTAATAAATAATGGAAAGCAGAAAAAGATTTATTCAATGCGGCCTCATCAGGAAGAGGTCCAATGACCCCCAAGTCCAACTTCTGGGTTCTGACATGAGATTTAGGTTGAAATCGAGGGCAAGACTTAGGCATAACTAAGCAGTTCTAGTCAAGGCAGAGTCCTGCCCATCACTGACCCTCTATCTCAGCTCTAGTTTCTCCTGCAAGGTGGTCTGACAGGTTGTCACAATTACCTGAAGTCTTTTCCCAGGAGACAAGCTCTTCCTCTGGCTTGCACTGGGCTTCAGCCTGAGATTCTAGGGAAATTTAAACGTCTTGGGGTTCACTGTCCCTACAGTCTGAGAGCCAAAGAAAGGAGCCCAAGTGTTTCGCCTCAGAATCTTTGTTCCTGCCAATATGGTTATAATATTAGTCTGTAAAGGGCAAGTCTCCTGCACTTGAAGCCCATATAAAGTTTTAGTGTCTAGTTATTCTCAGTTCCTACAATGGTAGGCATTGAGAGAATATTTGATATTTGTTAACTGACAAAAGGCACACGTGCAAAAAGAAAACCTGGAGGATGGATCTAGTTTTTACTTATTTTTTATTTATTTATTTATTTATTTTTATTTTATGTATGAGAGTGTTTGCTTGAATGTAAGCATATCACATGTGTGTAGTAATGCCCACAAATCCAGAAGAGGGCATAGAATCCCCCGGGACTGGGCTTATGGTCATTTGTTAAGAGCCATGTGAGTTCTGGTAACCAAACCCAGACCCTCTTGTGAGAGCAGCTAAATGCTCCTAACCATGGAGCCATCTCTCTAGCCCTGCGGATGCAATTTCTAAACCAAGAATTTATAAACTCACTTTTGGAATGCAACATATTTGTAAACAGAGAACTGCCTGGCCTGACCATGGTAACTCAGAAGACTCCTATCCTGTTAAAAGTTGTTTCTATACATGCTCTATCTCCTGTTTTGAAACTTTCACTGAGTACATGGGAGAGCCACATGTTCCCTCTCATCAGGCCAAGAGCAGAAGCTGGCATGCAGCAGGCACACTGCAGTCACTGAAGAAAGAATGAAGCAATGTGAGCTAGAAATAAAGTTTTGAGAAAGAAGATAGTGTCTAGGAAGAGGAGGCTGATGTACGCAGCCCCCACCACCAGGAGAGCCTGATTCTGAAGACATAGGAACCCAACACAAGAGGCCAGAGCACTTCCTTCTTTCACTGGTGGGGGTCTGCCATCTCCAAAACATGATGTCACCAACTCCAGAGACTTTTAACTCCAATAAGTCATTTCTATAGGCTAAGACTCTTGTGGGCTAAATGCAAAATGTTGAGATAAGTTCATGTATTTGAACACTCAGTCCCCAGAGAGAGGCTTTGTTTAGGAAGGTTGTGAAATTATTAAGAGACAAGGCCTTGCGAGAGGAAGATCACCAAGTCAGGCCTTGAAGCACTATAACCCAGCCTCATGTCCTGTTCCTGATGAGGATGCAATGTGACCAGCCAGGCCCCTGCTCCTGTCGCCATGCCTCCCCTGCTGTGATGAACTACAGTTTTGTGTCAAGTGTTTTGTCATGGTAGTGAGAAAAATACCTAAAGCAACCCTTATCCACAGAAACAGACAGCAGAGAAGGGAGCACCTTCAGGGGGACAAAGGAAGCAGGCCAGCTGGAAACACAGGTCTAAAGTGCTCAGATTGCCTTGTCTGCTGAAAGTCTCGCCCTGGACAGGTGTGTGTCATCCATGTCTGTCCTAGTACCAGATGCAAATGGGCCATGTTAAGGTCTTTGGTTTGCTTTGGTGGCAACTGGGATCTTCATACTTAACTTCAGTGACTACAAAGGTTTCATACCAGAATGTCCTCTGCTGTGCTCCAAGAAGACTCTGAAACAGACTGATGGGGACTAAAGAATTTATTACAAGAGCTTTTAATTCCGTAACAGACAGACAGAAAGACAACTGCATGGTGGGGGACGTGAGGAAAGTTCAGGTCCCAGCACTAAAGAGATGGTATGATGGGGTCTCTGAAAGCTCTGTGTCAATCAGAGCCCATGTGGCCGGAAGAGAGTCTTTTTTTTTTAATAGTTTTTTAAGGATGAGGCAGGAGTTTAACAACAACTTCAGCCTAGCTCTCTGATCCCTGGCAGGAGGCAGGGAAGGGATGGGGAACGGGGTGTGGTACTCAGGTAAGATTCCCTGGCACCAGGAAGCATATGCTCAGACTCAGACTCATAGATGATGCTCGAGCAGGGTGCCATTCATAGTCCGGGGAGGGCTGGCGGAGGCTGCTACACAGCAAGAGCTCCATTCTAGCATTAACATTTTTACAAATGTGGAGAAGACGGGCACTTGTGACCTGTCACCAAATCAGGAGAACACTGAGATATTTCTCTAGAAGATGGAATTTCAGGGAGTTGCCTGCTGTCCACAAATCTTTGCGGCGGTCGTCTCCAAAGGACAAGGTAGAATAGGGAACAAATGGGCACTGAGATTTTCACTCCCACAAACTCTGATCACCCACCTACAACTCAATTCTTTGTAGAGAAATGTGCAGTGAGGCACGGTACATTATGAGCTGCCTAGAGGTATTCAAGTTCTTTAAAAAACAAACTGTTTAAGATCAAACTGATGAAGATCAGTTGATACAGTGCCTGTCTCTCACACACAGAGCCATGGGTTCTACCCCCAACACTGCATTAAACAAGGCATGGGGTTGCAAGACTGTAATCTCGGCACTTGGGAGGAAAAGTCAGGAGAATCAGAAATTTAAGGTTATTCTCAGCTACACTGTGGGTTTGAGGCTAGCTTGGGCTAAATGAGACTCTGGGGGTGGGAGGGGAGGTGATGCAAAGCCATGCCCCATTGCCACTCACCAGCCTGTAAGCCGTCATGTTGGGAAATCTAGTTGGGGATTCAGGGAAACTGATGATCATTCCAGATTTTGTGTTTTCTTTTTAATCACCTCTCTCTTCAGAGCCATCAAAACCTGCATTGGAATGCAGACACTTCAGGAATGAGCCCCACATAAGCATCGGAGCAAATTAAAGTGCTTTACAGAACTATCCTTTTTCTTGAAGAAATTCCATCAGGATGGCCCTCAACTCTCAGTTCTCTCCACAAGTGGTAGCTTTTTGCTATATCGAAAAGATAAGAACAATCTCAGTTCTATCCAAAGGCATCTCATTTTCTTGTAACAAAAGTCCCACCCTTGTCAAGCAGAGCCTCATCTGAGCTGCCTACAAAGGACAACTCTATATTTTCCACAGAGCTGTTAAAGCAATCTGTCCTTCAGTGCCATTGCCAAGGGCCTCCTGGCACATTGCCTTGCTCATGTCTGAAAGGCTATTTTTCTACCCACAAAACCTTTATTTTGAGCTGTGCGTTAGCTTGTCATTGAGCAGCCATTACTGCAAAAAAAATTTTTTTAAATTAGTCACTCACCTTTGGGTTTTCTTTTTTTCTTGATTTTCTAGAATAAATAATGGGTTTGACTACATTCAAGTTTAGCCGCTTATTTAGATGAAATTTCACATGACATGCTTATTACAGATGGCCAGGTGGAGTCTAATGAGAAATCATATTTGTACTTGGCCTCCCGAGTTATTTATGTTGGAAAAACGGCAAACTGGATCACGGGGGACTTTTCTTATGAATGTTATATGTATAAAATCAATGGCAGCATGGCCCTTGCTTAGCATTTCAACATTTGGAACTAATCACAGACATGCCACGTGTCAAAAGAATTAAACATATACATGCCAAGTGCTGGGGATTAATGGGCTTCCAGGGTTGCGCAGGGGGAGTTCCTGACAGCACAAGCAGGCATATGAGCAATGTCTGCCTGGCCTGTATGCCCCAGAGCTGTGGCCCCTGTGTCTTCAGGTTGTAACAGAGGCCAGGAGATGACTGAAGGTTGCTCAGAGCTGTGCAAAACCTTTACTGGAAAAGAGGATTTTGTACTTTGAGGCCTAAGACTCTGATGGGAACTTTTTCTTTCTTTCTTTCATTTTCTTTTTTTTAACTTGTATTTTATTTGTGTGTGTGTGTGTGTGTGTGTGTGTGTGTGTGTGTGTGTGTGTGTGTCTATGTCTGTATGCATATGCTTGTCACAATGAATGTGTGGCAGTTAGAGGACAACTTTTGGGAGGTAGTTCTCTCTTTCTACCTTACAGGTCCCAGGGATCAAACACAGGTAATCAGGCTTAACAGCAAACCTTTACCTGCTGAGCCATCTGGCCAGCATACATTTTTTTCCTTAAAGGCTCAGATTGGAAATATCTTTAGCTTTCCAGGGTGATGTAGTCACCTTCACTCACAGCCAGGGGATTTTTTTCCTTTTCTCTATAACACTATAAAATCGATTAAGAAAACATTCTTTTCACCCTTTTTGCATATGTGTACCATGTGTGTGTGTTTGTGTTTGTGTACATGTCTATGGAGACCAGAAGTCAACCTCAGGTGTGACTGAGGGTATAAGTCTCTAACAAGCAGACAAGGCCACTGCTAAGTTATAAAGATGGCACACTTCTGGCTTCTTGGTGTGAGATAAAAGCCTAGGAACTCTCCCCTCCCCAAGACAGCAGAGCTCCCTTTTCAGCTGACCCATCTGGACCAGTTTGGATAAAACTAGAGCCATATCTGAACATAATTCAATTTGAGAGGTTATCTATTGGCTTTCTCGTCTTTGTTTAAGTTAACCAATCCAAAATTAGGGAAGGGACACCAAGCATGGCACATGCCTTAAATCCTAGAATTCAGGAGGCAGAGGCAGGCAGATCTCTGTGAGATCAAGACCAGCCTGGTATACACAGTGAGTTCTAGGTAGGTTGGATCTACAAGAGATCCTGTCTAAAATAAATAAATACATACATACATACATACATACATACATACATACATACATAAAATTAGGAGAGGAGACTGAGACTGTGCCCCATGCCGCCAAAAATGCTTCAAGGGCCTAAGAGCTACTGTGGGGCTTTGGATTTTTCAGTTTCCAAAGTTCTCCCTGCTTTTTTTCTGTGTGAGTCTATGTATGTATGTGTTTTTTTACTTTTAATAAAATTTGTTACCTGTTACTTTCTGCTGTACTTGAGATTTTTTCCTGCCTTTTAATTCTTTCGTTGGCATAGAAAACAAACCCAATCAAGACCCCAAGATAGCAGCAGTCTCTCAGTCACCATCTGCCTTGATTTTTGAGGAAGGGTCTTTCATTGCCTAGAGTTTAACCAATAGGCTAGGCTGGCTGGCCAGCACGCACAAGGGACTGCTTGTCTCTGCTTCCCCAGTACTGAGATTATAACTATGCTCCACTACAAGCCTGGCTTTTTTAGTGGATGTTACTAGACTGAGGATCACAACAACAAACTGGGTTTAGTCATCAGCACCTTAATAAGTCAATTAAAAGAGCCAAAATAATAGTGAAAAGCAGAAAAAGAAGATTTATCCACTGTAGCCATATTGGGAAGCGGGACAATGGGATGGAGAACCCCTCAAGTTCATCTTCAGTGTCCTGACAAGGGTAAGATTTAAACACAAGCCAAGATACATGCATAACTAAGCAGTCTGGCCAAGGTTTGGTTCCCTGCCCATCACATTCAGCTCCAGACTCTCTGGAAGGTGTCTGACACACTGTAAAGCTTTCTCTGGGAGAGAAGTTCCTCCTCTGGCTGCCCCCAGAGCTTAAGCCTTTTCTTCTCTCAGGAAGAAATCCACTTTCTCAGTGTTCATTGTTTCAATAGTCTTGATAACCAAAGAGAGAGGTACAAGACAAGCTGGTTACATGGGTTTTTGGAATTGAACTCAATGGAGCCATTTCCCCACCCCTAAAAGGCATTCTCTATTACAGCACAGGTTTTGTAAACTGAGCAGAAATAAGCCTTTCCCATATGGAGCTGGCTCACCCCCAACCTATAGGAGTTAATGACCCCAGAGTATCAAGGCATACAAACTTCATGGCTCAGCCCATCAGTTGAGGATCCACCTATCTGAGTTAGAGTCATGGTCTTATGATAGGAGAGTAGGAACTAAAAAGTCTGACTTTGTTAAAGAGACTTAAGAACCCCAAAAAGGAACTTCAGTTCCCTGGTAACAATCTGCTTATTATACATGAGCATGATCAAGCATGAGTGGTCAGACCTGTCATATCTTTTGTTTCCACCCCTGGGTGCAACCAAGATCCTTCAAACCAAGAACCAAAAGTGCCCCTTCAGATTAAGCTCAAAGGCTGCCTCCTCCAGGAAGTGTTCTGTGACTGGTAGGGTACAAATTTCCCTGCCAAGAACCCTCACCAGAGGCCATGTTCAACATTACACTAGATTTGATTTGTGACAACAACATTATGACGCTTTTGGTGTCACACTTCTCAAACATAACCTTACTCAAGCTTCAACTGCAGCACAGAGACAATCTAGGACATTGATGTGACACAACCTACAATCACCTAGGAAGAAGAAACTTCAACTAAAGAATTTCCTCAATCAAAATGACCTGTAGCCATGTGTATAAAAGATTGTCTTTGTGGAAGATTGATGCAGGAGGGCCTAGTCCACTGTGGGCAGCACCATGCCTAGGCGGGGGTCTCGACTATATCAGAGAGCAGAAGTCAGAGTGCAAGACAGTAACAGTATTCCTCCATGATTTCTGCTTGAGTTCCTGCCTTGTCTTACCTCAGCGATGGACTGTGACCTGGCGGTGTAAGCTGAAATATAACTGCTCCACCACTAAGTTGCTTTTGGTCATGCCATTTATCACAGCAACCAGCAAGAAAGGAAACTAGACTATCTAAGCATTGCCCAATGTCACATTCTCAGAAAGCAAATAAGACTTAAAGCTAAGACTAACTAGTTTACATCCCTCACCTGTCCCCAGTCCTCCCTTCAATGACTGCCCTCCCAGCCTAGAAGCTTGCAGTTTCCTTGCAATCAAAGATGATGCTCTTCTTCTCTGGAGTCCTCCAAGTTTGATAAGCCAGCATACAAAGTTCTGCTCAATAAACACCTAGGTTAAGTCACAAGTATAGCCCGGCATGCAAGCTGAGAAAATTAGAACTCAGGGTAGCTGCTAATCAGACCACACCTCCTGCAGCAGCCTTTCTTACAACTGCTGTGAAGGAAATGGCAAGCCAGCTACTGAGAGCCTCTCTGTGGCTCTCTAACTCCCTGACTCCCCAGGTGCCTGGATTGCAGAAGAAAGTCAGCCGCCATTCCTACTTCCCTGAGGGAGTTTCCAGAACTCAGGCTGCCAGACTCAGGGACATCAGAGGACTACTGTAATGGCTGCTCCCTGAGCAGATGTGCCCATCCTTCTCATGTTCTCAGAGTCACACATTCCTTTCCCAAAAGGTGGGACTCCTTTCTCTGCCACCACCCTGGGAAACAGAGATAGCCAGCTATAGGCCCATGCAGTGGACTACTCATGGAACCTCCCCCTTCCTCTGAGACCTGTAAGATGGGACCTCTCACTCTGCCTAAAGGGCCTTGACTCTCATCAGAGTTCCCACCACTTGGTCTGCCTATCTGTGGCACTGGGGCCTGAACTCTCCTCACAGCCCTGCCATGCTGCCGTTTGTCTGTATGTCCAAGGCTTTAATGACTCTTCTAAAATGGCAGTCTGCTTTAGTGTCCCTATTGAACCTCAAACCTGAAATCCTTCAGAGCTCGAGGCCATTACAGTGCAAGGCAGTTGACTGAGAAATGCTCGCTCCCCTTGCTCAAAGCTTCAGAGCCCAGACAGCTACCAAGGAGGTGGACTGTGGGAGCTCTGCAGCAGATTTGTGCCTCATCCTTCCTGGTATCCTCTCACAGCCTCCCAAGCCAACCACACACCTAGCCTGCATCTCTGCGCAATCATCCATGAGCAACTACCACGTACAATATAGTGCACGCTTTTCAAACTGTGGGTCAGAATTGTCGTATTTTGTTAAGGAAGTAAATAGAAATGGAAAACATCAAAGCGCACGTCACAATGTAACCTGAGGAGGGGTGGACATTGTCCAGTGAAAGTTTTTGAAACCTTTATATTAACATATATTAACTATGCGTAGTAAGAGGTTTTATCATGACATTTCCGTACCTGCATATATAATACATTTTGATCATATTCACCCCCTCCCACACCCACTGATTTCCTTCCTCTTCCAACCTAGTCCCCTCTCTACATTCATGTACATTCATGTCTTTTATGTGCATGTGTGTGTGTACAAGAGAAGAAAAGAGATACTTAACAAGTTTACGTAGGGTTATTCACAGGAACCTGGGTGAGGAATTATTTACAGGAGCACATGCACCTTACTTGTGCAGTCTTCACCACTGAAGAAAACGTCTCTCCCTCATCCGGCAACCATTAACTATCTGTAGATACTCGGGGAGGGGTGGGGCCTTGTGAATCCCTCCCCTAGCTAGCGTTTTTTGTTTGTTCTGTGTGTACATAAGTGTTCTGGGTTGCAAGAGAAGATATTTGTGAGAATTCTATGAATAAATATGCAAACACTTGACATATAACAAACTAAAAATTATGTTAGCTGATATGATGAAAGCAGCCACCCATCCACGCACACACAGCTCTGCACAGTAAGGAGACAAACTATTTAACAGTCGTGGAGGAGACAGAGCGAGGAGGCAAAAGAGCCCAAATTGCACTCACAGTTTCCAGTTCTTCTCTACCCACAAAGCAACAGAGCCAACTTCTCTGGAGTCTCCCCCAGCCCACGGGGCTCTGTATTAAACTGAATCTAATTAGAAACGTTACCTGCAACCAACATTCTGCAGCTATGTCGAGAGGATGGATGAGACGCTGCATGTAAAGTGCTTAGAGCACCTTGAAGACAAGTGCTATAAAAACCCAGAATGTCATTTTAACGTTCTCATTATTATCATTAAAATGTGGAGAACGTGATCATAATACTTCAAGTTTGAATGGGAGTTGGAAATATAGATTTCCAGACACAGTTGGTTTCCACAGTGCCTCCATCTTAGACAGACTAGCATGACATAAAAAATGCCTGAATCATCTACTGTTTATTTCTTGATGAAACTCAGCTTTCCCTCCTAAGGGTAGAGTTTTTGTGTATTTGGTAATAAAGGTCAGTTTGATAACAGTCTTCCAAAAATTTATCTTGATATATCGATTGTCATAGTCAATAATGGCTTGGCCTTACAGATGTGTGAAAAAAAAAATCAACACAGCCATTCATCAGAAACATCCTCCTAGAATGGGACTCTGGGGCCTGGAGCTGTGCATGTTCTTCTGGTAAGCCCTCACATAATAAAGGTCAGAGGCAAAGATTTCAGAACTGTGAGGACTTAGGGAGGCTCTGTGTCTGAACCTGTCCATCTGGGATGAGCTTATAGCAGGGCCACCAAAGAATGCCTCAGAGGCTCCTGCGTGTGTATGTGTGTGCGTGTGTGCGCGCGCACATGCGCGCGCTGTATATATGCTTTCTTGTGTGTGTGTGCAAGTGTGTGTGTATGTATATGTATGTGGAGGCCAGAGGTCAACATCAAGTGTCTTCCTCAATTGCTCTCCAACTTATTTGGGAGATCAGCATCTCTCAGTGAACCCTGGGGCCTTCCAGTTTGGTTAGGCTAACTCAACAGTAAGCTCCAGGAAACCAATCTGCCCATCTCTGCCTCCCCAGGCCTAGGATTACACATGCATACTGTTACACCCAGCTTTTTACATGGGCTCTGGGGAGCCAAAGTCAGGTCCTCTTGCTTGTGTAGCAAGCACTTTACTGACAGCCATCTCCCCAACCCCAAAGGCTCCTCAAAGTCACCCTGGATCTCTCTTGAGCTGCCATTTGTACTTTCTTCAAATGGAGCATCAAGCATCTTGGGTAGCATACACTAAGATGAGATACCAGTGCTGACATCTTTATAATCAAGGAGACACCACATGTTTCCACCTTCTGAGGTGATGAAATCTAGAACCCGAATCTCCTTTTTGTGCTATTTCTATAGAAGCATTTCTGACAAACTCTGAAAGTCCAAGCTTTACTAGTAGAAATCAGCTGTGATTTGCTCAAGATGGTAAAAGTCAATGGCCCTAAAAGCACCAAGTTCTCTTGAATCCACAGGCAGAGAAGTCTTTCTGTGATATCACAAGGTTACTATATAGGCACTGAGGCTCTCCTACATGTCAGGCTGGACACTGGAGGTTTCCATAAGCTTCCTATTGAATGTCAAATCAGTTTCTGACATCACTGATGTGCATAAAGCCCTAGGTTTCATACCCTGCACAGCATAAACCAGCTGTGATGGTGTACACCTATAATCCCATCTGTGATGATGTACACCTATAATCCCATCTGTGACGGTATACACCTATAATCCCAGAATCATGGCACTTGGGAGATAGAGGCGGGAGGATCAGAAGTTCAAGGTCATCCTGGGCTATGTGTGACCCTGTCTTAAAAGAAAAATATTTCCAAGCCATTTCCAGGCTGGTAAGATGGATCAGCAGGTAAAGGCACTTGCCTTCAAGCCTTATGACCTGAGTTCAATCCCCAGAACCAGAACCCACATGATGGAAGGAAAAACCTGACTCCCACAGATTGTCCTCTGACCTTCACTCATATGCCCTCGCACACACCACACACACACACACACACACACACAGACGCACACACATACACACATGCACACATACACATGCACAATAAATAAAATGTAACAATCCCCCCGACCAAACACCATGGCACAATCCATAGAAATTGTGGAATGTTACTTAATAGAAAAGAAATAATTATGAAAAATATTTCAAGGCAAAAAGATCATGCTGACTTACCAGAGTGAGCCCTAAATGCCATCAGACACATTCTTCGAAGGGCCCATCAGAGGAGGACTTGACTCACACAGATGTTGCCATGTGGACGCTGTGTCTTCTCTTCACTCATCTCATGGAAACCTCTTTACCAACATGATGGTATTACATGTGGCCTTTGACAGGTTACTAGGTCAAAAGGGCCAAACCCATGTTATTATAAACTACCTGGAGCTAGATAAATATGAAGGAATTGGATTTCCTTAACTCTAATAGTTCATGATTGGGCAACGTCATAAATCTGATTGCTAGAGAAATCTCACATGACATCCCAGCGTGGAAGGTGCATCACTGTGGGAGCATGTCCACAGAGAGAGAACACAGGAAAGACCAGACAGCCCAGGGAGAGCACACAGGAAAGACCGACCAGACGGCCCAGTGCTCCCCCTTACTCTCTTTATAAAAGCCCTCTCTCAGGAACTAATTCACCCAAAGAGACAAGCATGAATCTTGGTGCACTAAAATCCTTCTCTAGAAAGTCACACTTACATCACCACACCAGGGACCATGCCTCTAAGACAAATAACCACTGGAGGAACGTACTCAAACCATGTTCCAGTCGTAGCAACCTTCTCAGATGAAACAGATGCTCTTATAAAAGAGGTCCTAGAGAACCCCGCTGGGTGAGAACTGTATTAGTTATTTTCTTATTGTTGTGACAAAATACTTGACAAAAACAACATATAGAAGGAAGGGTTTGCTTGGGCCCACAGCTTGAGAGTACCATCCATCATGGCAGAAAAAGCATGGCAGGACATGGCTGATCATGTTTCCTCTGTAATCAGGAAGCAGTGAGAAGTAAATACTGTGTTGAGTTCTCTTTTTATTCAGTCTAGGACCCCCATCCCATTGAACAGTGCCATCCACCATTAAGGTGGGTCTTTTCTCCCTTCTATTAAAACAGTCTAGAAAATTCCTCACAGATATGCCACAGATTTGTCTTCTAGGTAAATCTAGATCCTGTCAAGTTGACAGTCAGTTTGATACATCATTAAGGCAAGAGAAATGAGCAATCTGCAACCTGAAAGTGATGCTGAACTTGTCAATGCCTTGACCTCAAACTTCCCAGTTACCAGAACATGAGCAATGCATTCCTATTTTCTCTAAGGCATGGAGTCTATGGCATTTTGTGATAGCATCCCAAATGAGATAAGACTTAGGAAACAGAAGAGAGATTCAGAGATGCTTGCCTTGGAGATTGAAGGGATCTGTCTATAACTAAAGAGAGCCAGCTGCCACCAGACCATGAAAAAGTCTGGGAACAGGATCTCTCTTTGAGTCTCCAGGCATTATAATAGCCTGTTACCATCTCGATTTCAATCTAGCCAAACTGATTTTAGACATCTGATCTCCAGAACTATGAAAGAATTAATTTGTGGCTTTTTGAGGTTAAGTGTGTGTGAGTGTGGTGTATGTGAGTGTTGTGTGTGTGTGTATGTGTGTGTATACACACCTGTGGAGGCCAGAGGTCAACCCAAGGTACTATTCCTTAATAACAAGGCCAACCTTGGGTTTTTGTTTGTTTTTCAGACTGGATTTCTCATTGGCCCTGGATCTTGTATTAAGCTGAATTACCAGGCCAGTAAAACCCAGTGATCCCCCTATCTCTTGCCTCCTCGGGGCTGATTTGCAAGCAAGCTCTACCATACCTGACTTTTTTTTGAAAGGGTTATGAGAATCAAATTGAGGTCTTCATGCCGGCAAGACAACGCCTTCACTGCCATCTCCCCAATCCAAAGTTTTAAGTCACTGGATGGCAGTTTGTTACAGCAGCCACAAGAACTACTATGTCACCCTTGGCTTTGATCAAAGCACTTCAGACATAAAGCGAACATGCCTACAGACCTGTGCACTGAATGTGAAGTCTACATGTTATGTTCCCGCCATGTCTCCACATGCACAGTCACCATGGGGTTCAACAGGAAAGCCTCATCTAGGGTATGAGGACTCTGGTTTAGGAAACACTACTATTCTTTCATTTCCATCACTGTGATAAAATACTCCGACAAGAAAGGAACTTAGGGAAGGAAAAAGTTATTTGGTTTACAATTCCAGATTACAGTCCATCATCACTGCAGAAAGTCAAGGCAGGAACTTGAACAGTCACATCACACCCACAGTCATGAACAGAGAGAGAAACGAATGCATGCATGCTCACTTGTGTGCTAACTCATGTTCAGATATACTTCTCCACTCTCATACAATCCAGTACCATCTGCCTAGGGAATGGTGCTGCCCACAATGGGCTAGATCTTCCCACATCAATTAAGACAACCTCTCAAAACATGCCCACTAGCCAACCCAACGTAGAGGATTCCTCATTCAGATAGTCTTCCAGGTGGTGCTAGGCTGCTGCAAGTTGACAAAGGTGACCATTGCAACCAGCAACAGAAGTGACTTCTGGAGGAGCCACTTCAGAGGGCAGCCTCCGTACCTCTTAAACTCGCAAGGAGAATGGAAAATAATAATTACCTTAGATGTTAGAGTTGATGGAATCTGTTGTATAGAAGTCAAAGATTGGTCAGTAGTCCAACATTACACTCAGCAAAATGTTCCACCAGTTGCTCCTTTATCTTATTAAATAACCTTTGGGATTTCCAGAAAGCAACAGTACACTTTATTTATAGTTCTTTTTTTTCCCCTTTAGACTGAGTCTCATGTATCCCAGGCTGGCCTTGAACTCAGTATTTAGCCAAAGATGATTCCTTCTGACCCATCTATTTCCTGAGGGCTGTGATTATAGGCATGTACCATCACAGCTGGTTTAGGTGGTGCTGAGGATCAAGGACACCACTTGGTGCACACTATGCAAGCCCTCTGCCAACGGGACATCATCCACAGCCTCTGCTCTCTATTTTCTACACTAAATATCCTAGGCATCAAAAATAGGATTTGACTTCATTATTGTTGTTGTCATTCTTACTATTATTATTACTTTAATAGTAATAACAGTAGTAGTAGCTTTTCTGGTGCTGGGCTCAAAATGAGGGCCTTGTGCATGTAAGTCACCTGCTCTGCCACTAAGCTGTACCCCGAGACTGGGATTTTACAAATGAAACAAGTAATCCTGGCTTAAGGTCAATATCATTTTAGGGATCCAGCTGGAAAAATCCCTGAGATAAGGTTCAAACCAGAATCCAAATGTGGCCCTGACCCAGGCACAGAGCCAGACCTTTGTTTTCCAGGTCAACGTTCAAACTCAAACTGATTTTGTGGTGAGCAGCCACAATCTGATACTGTCCATGACCTGGTGAATGAGTCAGGGTGCTGGGCAGGAAATGACACACCCTGGAGATTTGGTATTAACAGCTCCAGGCATACCGCTTCAGAATCAGGTGCTCTGCTTCTGATCCAGTGTCCCTCTGTCTTTTGGAATCTTTAGCTACCTCTCCTCCACTCCTCCTCTCCCCGACCTTCCTGTCCCACCCCAGCTTTAACCCCTGGCATTCCAGCTTCTACTCTTATACAGCATGAGCCCCATTACCCTCCCACACCATTCCTTTCCTGAAATCCTTTCTCTCCCTGCAGGGGAGAATTTCTATTTTCCTAGTCTCTACTTACACCCACTCCCACGTAAATACTCACATATAAAAAGTAGAAGCTAGGATCCGCATATGTGAGAGGTGCTTGTCCTTCTGAGCCTCAGTTACTTATATATTTTCTGGTTTCATTCATTTTCCTGCAAATTTCATCATTTCATTTTTCTTTATGGCTGAATAGAATTCCATTGTGTATGTGTACCACATACACATGTGTATCTATTCATCAGCTGAGCGACATCTAGGCTTATGGCCCTATATATTGACCTCTGGTAAATGTCACTCAGGATTCAGCAAGGGGAAAGGAGAATGCAGGGAGATACTGAACTGAATTACATTTGGCTGGAAGCTGCGGCCATACATATTTTAAGCCTGGCCTATGAGTTTCTCTGGTATCCTGAACTATAACCTAACTTGGTATATAAACAGGCTGTAACCTACTTTCATACCAAGTAGCTGAGCTTCAGCCAATCACAAATCAGTTGAGCTTCAATTAACCCCAGTCTGTCAATTGTTTAAACTCTGTTTAAACAAGGCAAATGTCAAGGTTAGCTGACCAACCTATCTCTTCCTCTTTCTGTGCATGCTCGTTTCCTGACGTTGGTATCGGCAGAGCACTCTGAACCGTTGCTGATCAACACTGCCGTGCAACTATAGAATCACAAATAAGTCTGCTCAAATCTTCAGGAGAATTTGTTGTTATTTCTCTTGTAAGGCCACACAGAGGGGCTGGGGACGTTGGTCATTCAGTAAAGGCTTGTAAACACTATAGAGCTGAGTTTATCTCCACATTTCAATTTAAAAATTTGCTCACTTGTAAGCCCAGAATGGGGAGGGCAGACACGAGGATCCCTGCCTAGGGCTCATTGGACCCCAACCTAGCCCTATCAGTAAGTGCCTGGCTGAGAGAGCTTGTCTCAAGAAATAGTGTGGAACTGGGGAAGATAACAGAGGTTGACTTCTGGCCTACACACACACACAAACACACACACACACACACACACACAAACACACACACAAAACACACACACACAAAAACACAAACACACACAAAAATACATACACACAAACACATACACACACAAATATACAGAAACACAAACACACACACACACACACACACACACACCTGTACACAAAGGAATGCATGTGAAAAAAAAAAGTAAAGAATCCTGTCTGTGTTGTAGATATGTTCTCATGCTTCAACATTAGGGAAGTGAATTCACAGAGATCTGCCTAGAATGAAGGTTCAAATCCAACATTACAATTTCCAGGGCATGGCTGATACCACTGGCCCATAACCTATAACACGAATATCAAAGTCATAGGCTATATCTCTGAAGTTCAATTCACTACTCCAGTGAGTAAAAATTCTAAGCCAGATTTATAAATAGTCACTTCATTATACCCTGCATTGAGGGTTATTCTTAGGCTTCCAGAACATTCCATCTCCATACCTTAATGCCCTATTTAAAGAAACACTGAGCTCCCTGGAATGAGGAAACCAGCATTTCATTCCCCATAATCCAAAAGATATTATTCACATTTAAAATTTCATACATACTTGGTGAATGAACTTCCCAAAGAAACCCAGAGATGTGTGGGGCTAATTGGAGAAGGGCAAAGCCATTCCAGGTAGGCTTCCCAGTGGAAGCAAGCTTGCAAGAGAGCCAATAAAAAGGAAAACCCTAGGCCCAAGAAAGAGCTCATCCTGGCTTCTACAGAAGCCTCCATCGTTGTCTAGACTGTAGCCTCCAATCACCAAGGCAACCCATTTGTCACCTCTGTCAAGACAAACTTGAACTTGGAAAATAGTGACACCACATCAGTTGTCTTTTAAACAGGGAAAATATACAGCTGCTATTTCAACATGATATTTAATTTTTCAGAATGGCAGCATACAGAAAGCAGACTCATAAATTCCCAGAAATCTGTGCTTCTGCTGAGTATATCATTTCTTCAAAAGAATTATAATGTATAAAGCCAAATAACACACAAAGCCAAACCACTCCTGCTCCACTCAAACATTGGGAGCACTGTTTTATTTCTAAGGTAAGGTGGCATTCCCCCCACCTTCAGTAGAGTAAGAGAATGGCTTTTCTTTGTAGATAAGTGTGTGTTTGTACATGTTTGTGTGTGCACATGTGTCTTTAGGCAGATGTTGAGGCCAGAAGACATCCTCAGGTGTGATTCCTCAGGGACTTTCCATCTTTTTGAGACAATGTCTCTCATTGAACCTGGAACTCACCAAATAGGCAGAGCTTGCTGGCCAGTGAGCCTCTGCCTGTCTCTGCCTCCCCAGCACTGGGATTAGAAACAATTGCCACCATGCCTGACTTTTTAAACATGGACTTTAGGGATCAAACTGAGGTCCTCATGCTTGCAAGGTAAACACTCCACCAACTGAGCTATATCTCCTCATCCCTGAGGGGAATTTCTTTCCTCTGAGTTCAATAACCCTTGCCATTACAACTGGGCCCAGTCCCCACTTGTACATGCCTTTGGTTTCATTGCCAGTTAGACATTTACCAAGCACAGTAGCAGCTCAGTGCTGCAGTCATGCCTCCTGATCTGGCTGTCAAATTCAGGTAACACCACTGTTCTCCAGCTTCACAGCCACCCTGGAGACAGGTAAAGCAGTGAGAGGAGGTGTCTGAACAGTCCTCTGTCTGCCAGAATGGCTCCTAACACACAGTAAGTGCAAACAGGAAATTGTGTCAAGTTTCTAAATTGGCAGGAATTGTAAAAATCAGTCAGAAAATGGTCAGTGCTAGCCCAAGAGAGCTCTTTCAATTCAGACTGGCTCTCAGTATTACAGTTGGGTATCCCCACTTGGCTTTTTTTTTTTTTTTCACAGAGGCTCAATGATGAAGATGTAGTCTGCAGAGGAAGGTTCCTGGAAACATCAGAGCTATCCTGACATTAACATATTCGCTATGCATTTATTCATCGCCTACTCCTGTAAACCATGTGGGCAGGAGTGAAGATATTCTAAAGAGACACTAATGCTCCTCCTTAAACTGTTAGACTGTTGATACAATAGACCCCAAGACATTGAAATTCTGCTAGGTATCTTATGCTGGGAGAAGAAAAAGGCCTGGAGGTAGCCAAAAGAGGCACTTGTCTCCCAGGAAGAGGTTTCGCACAGTTCTGACAATGTGTCAGACCACCTTGCAGGAGAGAGTGGAGGAGAGAGGATGGTACACAGACCACAACTTGACCAGGGCTTCTTAGTTTTACATACTTCCATCCTCTACTTAAACTTAAACCTCATGTCAGAACACTGAAGGTAGACCTAGGGGTCACTGGACCTCTTTGTTCATCTTCCTGATGTGGCCACGTTGAATACATCTCCTTTCTCTGTTTTCCACTATGACCTGTCTCTTTAATTGGCATATTGAGAACAGGTGGTCCTGAGTGTACCTTCTTATGGCTGCTAGAGCCTAGGCCCTGACCCCTAACAACTCTGGTAACATTAAGTACCACATGATAAAGAGAAAAAGCAGTCTAAAAGATAATAGTTGTGAGGTCAACCCAATATCACCTTCCTCCTTGATGACCGAGGTATCCAGGATTCCACACATCCAGCCAGTGAGGGTCACACCAGCAAATTTGGAATTCCTGAGATTCCATGGTGCTCTGGACACAGTAAATTTCCTGGTGGAGCATCAAGCAAGGGACGAGTAGGTGACCCCTGACTAGTGAGTGAATGGCTGACCCAAGGTGCAGTTCATAGACAGTGAGACCTTTCAGGCTGGAAAGATGGCTCGGTCATATTCAATTCATGGTATCCACACTGGGCTGTTCACCATCACTTTTAACTCCAGCAGCAGGGGACTTGATACCCTCTCTGACTCACAGGCACTGCACTCACAGGCACAGATCCACTGCCACCAGGTCCTGACACACACATACAATTTGAAAATGAAAAAAGTGATGATTTCTTTTTTTACAAAAAAGTGAGATCTTTAAGGGAAGCCTTTCCAGACTGGACCTGTCTTAGAAGATACAAGTCAAGAGGTGTTTCTGTTTGGAAGCCTTTTAATTGAGGTTCAGAGAATTTGAGAATTTTGAGTTTTCTATTGCTGTACAACAAATGATCACAGACTTTGTAGCTTTTTTGACTATACCTGTTTACAAATTAGTGCACGGCTTGGCTAGGGAATCCGCTCTATGCTGGGAGGTGATGTCTAGGGCAAGTCCTTTTCCAAAGGCTTGAAAAAAAAATCTGCCCTTGAGCTTATTTCTGCCTCTCTGAATCCTCTGCTGTGTGGGTACTATGGACAGAAGGAAAGAAGACATTCCTGCTTGACCACAGGCTCATTGAACATTCAATGAAAGTGAAGAGACTGGAATGCTGCATGTCCAGGATCTACTTAAATTTATCTTCGACCGTGTCAGCCCCTTAATAGCCACTTACTGGCCTCTTCTGTATGTGGCCTAACATCTTTGTGACTGCGAAGTAAATACTTTTTTTGGGATGAACAAACAGACCCCTAGCTTCTACCAATCAAAAGTCTAACATCGCTATCAGATAGCATCTGAGGCCTACAGCTGAGATCTCTCCACTTTCCTGTAACCTAATCCCCTGAGGTTTCCACCGATGTATTTGAAATGTCTTGGTTTATGACCTTCTGTGATTTGTTACTATAAAAACATCATGAATCTGTTACGATGTTGGAACATGAAATTTGGAGTGACCTAACTCTGTATTCCCAGGACACAGTCACTCTTATTTGGCTCCAGAATACACTGTCTCTCAGCCCTTTGAGGGGAGAGTTGTATTTTGTGTTGATGCTACCTCCATATTCAAAGCCAGCAGCAAGAAATTTCTTCCTTATCAAATGCCTATCATGCTTTTGGCTTTTGTCTCTGGTCTCTAGACCCATATTCAAAGGGTCATGTGACTTACTTAAACCTACAGAGAAAATCTCCCTGTTTCAAGGTCAACAGATTTGAGACTTTAATACATCTGCCAGTTCTTTCCTTGCAGTGCCTAGACTAGACCCTGGTTGGATAACTGATTAGAGTCTGATTGAATCACTTGAACAAGGTAGGTGTACCCCATTCGGAGTGAAGCATTTCTGAGTGTTTCATACCGAAGGGCAAGAGAGGAGAGTCAGGTAGAGATGAGGGACCCTCCTGAGCATCACAGCTTAGATGGCTTCTGTCTGTTCTAGACCAGAAACTACAGTCAGGGATCATCAATCTATGAAGAACATTAGATAGCTAGACAGATGTTGGCAGGCTTAGAGGCCATTAAAACTGGACCCTTCTCTCACAGACTTTGGACTTCACCTTCTGTTTCCCTGGTAACATTAGAAATGAAACTGTCATCATTGTCCCACTAAAATTTAAAATGTCATATGAAAATGTAGAGGTATCTGGGCTTTGCTGAGGCACAGTAAGGCAAAGCTTCTTCTTCCTTGGTCAGAAGTAGAATCTAAGTCTTATACCTGACCCTAGGGAGAGGCCTGACATTCTAAGCTGCCCAAAATATTATATGCAACTGTCCCTTCCTTTTAAGAGTTAATCCAACTGGTCCTGTCAATCACTTGGCCAAGAGTCCACTTCCGCACCAACCCAAAAAAGCTGGTTCACCTGAAGACATGCTAAGAAAACAGGAGGACGAATTATCCCTTTAATGAGAAAGTGAACTCAGTCTGCCAGAAGCCCTCCTCTGGGGTACATACTTGCTGAGCTTCCATCAGGCAGCACTGTGGAGCCTGTCTATTTTTCTGAGTTAGTCAGAAAAGCATAAATTTCCCTTTTTCTTCTTTCTGTCTCTCTTTCAGACATTGACAAAGCCTGGGCATGCTTTCCCTGATGCTCTGGCTTTCTCGGAAGCCCCCACCCCTCATCCCTTCTGTCATGTGGCTGCTTACAGACCTTCATTACAAAATGCATGGCTTTCTTCCTCTTTTCCATCTCCCTCCACAACTGATCATACACAGAGATGGTGAATTGCCCAAGCCTAAGTGGCACATCTATGATGCAACCTTAGGTGTAGACCTAAGACTCACTGAACATAGAACAAGGGGTAAAGAGAACACAAATGCATCTCTCAGTTCTCATCAGTGACACTCCTTCATGCAACAGAGAGCCAGGAACACAAAAGGTCACATATGACCAAAACAGAGAAAAAGAGTCTGAAGAATGTGGGTCCTTGAACAGAACTCCTATATTAAAATCTCCCAATCCAGGGCTCAGGGACCATTGCAGAAGAGGGAGCAGAACGATTCTAAGAACGAGGGAGGAGGGGCATGACCAGATGAAGAGAGAATCCTACAGGCTCCCAGGATCTTGTTTAATGTAGCCACATTGGGAAAATGATAGGAATCTAGCAACGCCCAAGTCTATCTTTGGGGAACCAACATGAGGGTTAGGATTAAACAGAAGGCAAGAGGTATGCAAAGACCAAGCAGTCCTGGTCAGCCATCACTGACCCATCATTGCCTTGGCTCCAGTCTCCTGCAAGATAGTCTGAGTTGTCAGAACTAAACTGTATAAAATCTCTTTTCAGGAGACAAGCTCTGCCTCCAGCTGGTACCAGGTTTCAATCTTTTCCTTTCAGCATGAGGTTCTTGGGAAAACTCCAATTCCTTGAGGACTATTGTATCAGTAATCTGACAGCCAAGGGGAGGGACACAAGTGTCCTTTAGAAAAATCTTCATTCCTGCCAGGATGGTAATCCTTTATATTCTGCAAACAAACAGCCAGATTCTGGCACAAATTGTAATGCAACAAATGCTGTCACCGAGGGGCAGCAGCACAGATTCGTCTACAAGCGAACGCTCTAGCCTATGAAGCTCGGCTCTGAAAAATTAGAGGGAGAGTTCTGGATCTTACAACTCTTTTTTACCCTTCACAAAGCCTGACTTTCAAGACAACTGTTGAGCTTAAGAGGTCAAGAAGCCGTCTCTATTCTCCAAACTGATTCAGGATACCTCAGAAGCAGAAAGTGTCTTGCTTCCTCCTCCGAGACCACTAACCTCCTGGCTTAGCCTTGAGGGGAGACGGCTGGGAAAAAAATCAACACAAAGGAGAAATAAAGTCATGTTAGTCTAATATTTCCAAAATGTTACTGCATCTATTTCTCCAACTCCATGAGCACCTCCTTGGTAAAATGTGGTAAAAGACAGTTGGGCATGTTGATACACAGAGGCAGGTGGCGATCTCTGCGCAGTGGAGGCCAGCCTGATCTACCCAAAAAGATTCAGACCAACAGGAGCTACAAAGAAACTGTGTCTCAAAAAAAAATGTGGTAAGAGACCTGCTAAAAATTCATGCATTTGACATCTTATTAAATAGTTTAACAAGGACTACTAATGCCATCCTAATCACCTTCATTTCATGGTTACTCCTGGCAGTACATACTGTTAAACGTAATCTTGCAGGCTTATTACTACAAAGTGTTCACTGGCTCGAGGAAGAGAGCACCTTAAATCTCTTCTATAAAGGCTTGACTTTTTAAAAATTCACATGTATTTACTGTGTGCGTGGGGGGAAGACGTGTGTGCCAAAGTGCATGTCTGGAGATCATTGGACAATCTGTGATTGGCCCCCTCCTTCTACCGTGTGGGGACAGGAATTAAGCTGGAGTTGTCAGGCTTCACAGATAGTACCTTTACCTGCTGAGCCATCTCATCAGCTTTGGCCTGACTTTTTTAGAGGCCTCAAAGGATTCAGGTCACTTTCAAAGGCAATGGCTTTGAGCCCAGGTTGCCCAGAACATATTTAAGGCATGACCATTCCCACAGGTAGCATGTTCAGGGAAAGGCACAACTGTGCTTCCTGCATTAGTCACTTTTCTCAATATTGAGAACAAATACCTGACAGAAAGCAGCTTAAGGGAGGAAGGGATTATTCTAGCTCACTTTGAGGGTGCAGTCCATCATGGTGCACAGACATGACAGTAGAAGCGTGAGGCAGCTGGTCACACTGCACCCACAGTCAGGAAGCAGAGAGAGAGGAATGCTGGTGCTTGGCTTGCTTTCTCCTTCTTATTCAGTCGGAGACCCAGACCATGGTATGGTGGCTCCCACATCTAGTGTGGATCTTTCCATTTCAATTAACCTAATGTAGAAACTCTCTTACAGACATGCCCAGAAGTTTATCGTCTAGGTCACTCCAGATTCTGTTAAGATGGCAATCAATATTAACCACCACACTTCCAAAATACAAGCTGAGAGATATTCACTTATTTATGTAGACAAAAAATATATATTGAGCATCTGCTTTCTATGGACACTATTCTTGGATGGAGGCACAGTGCTGAGAGGAAGTTAGGGATGGGGCTAAGGAGAGGGTTCAGTTAGTAAATACTGTGCTAGCCATACAAGCATGAGGACCCGAATTTGGATCCTGGATATCCATGTAAAATCTGGGAGTGGTCACATACCTCTCTAACCCTAGTGCTTGGTGGAGCAGGTGAATCCCCTGAACTTGTTGATTGACTAGTCTTGCCAACCAGCAAGCAAGAGATTCAGTGAGAAACCCTATCTCCAAAGACAAGGTGGAGAATACTGGTGAAAGAAGAGAAAGAAGACACCAGCATCAACCTCTGACTTCCACACCAATATGCACTCGCATGTACACACATATGTTACACACACATACATACACTCACACACACTTTTTTAAAAGTTAGGAGCACTTCATACCCTCAAGGAATATAAAGAAATACAGACATTCATCAATGGTTACCCAAGAAAATATGTAATTACAGCTGTGAATATGGCTTCAAGGGAGTTTTAATGAAGTGAAACACTCAATTAAGCTTCCTTGAAGAGATTTTGAAGGAAGAGGAGGATATGAACTTGGAAAGCAAAACAGGGCTGTGTGGAAGGCAGAGTGTGGAGTCTGACAGAAAAGCAATCAGGCAGAACAAACAACATGCAGGGGTCAGGCGATGAGTTCAGGTATGTCTGTTGAAGGAACTGAAGGGGGTGGAACCCAACAGCTAAGGGCTGTTACAGACTCAGTGTGTTCCCAGCACTCAACTCAAACAATGAAGCCCTAACCCAAATATACAGAAAATGTTTGGAAATGGGACTTGTAGGGAAAACAAAGTCATAAGGATGGGGCCTTCAGTAGATAAATGCAATGGACTTGTAAGGACCACAAGTCCGGGAGTGTTCACATACGGAAGGAATGAGAGGGCACCTCAGGAGGCAGTCATGTGCAAATCAAAAAGAGAGGAGGCAGGCTGGTCAGGTGGCTCACAGGTAAAGGTACTTGCCACCAAACCTGAAGACATGAGTCAGATCCCTGGGATTCACTTGGTGCAATAAGAGAATTGACTCCTCCAAGTTGTACTCTGAGTTCCACCTGCCCACTCATGAGTGCACACGCTCACACACACACACACACACACATGCACTCACACTTAAGGGAGAGCAGCTTTTGGAGACACAGGCCTTACTGGAGCCTAGACTCCAGACTTCAAGACACCAGAACTATGAGAAAATAAGCATGTCTTGGGGAAGCTTCCAGGCCTATGGATGCTGTCACAGCAAAGATCAATCCAAGGAGGGAAAGAACTCAATGAAACTTGAGCAACAGCCAACCAAGAGGGGCTTACACCAAGGACTTCAGTCCGCATTTGACTCGAGAGCTATGGAAAGCCACTGACCAACTTTAGAAGGAGATGGAGATGAGGCGCCTACAGATGGCAGTGCTTACAATGTGAAGGACAGCCAAGGCCAGAGCAAGAGCAGATGCGGACTCAGGCTGGAAATGTGGCTCAGTGGCAGACCACTTGCCTACCATGTGCAAAGCCCAGAGTTCAATTCCCCTTATTGCCAAAACCATATAAGTAACAAAGTATACATTCAGACTCTACTAGTGATGGTAGGCCAAGTCAAGGACACTTAACTCAGAGACTGTATTTCTGGAAATGGCAGAAAAATACTCTTGGAAGCCCACGTTCTCTGAAGGTTCTTGCAAAGAAGGTTCCCAGAGGCTAAACAACATCTTCTTATAAGATGGACAGCAGCCATAATGACCAAGCCTCTCTCCAAAGTTTAGGGAGCATTCAAGAAGTCCATAGGAGAATCAATTGGATTGGGAAATGGCAGGAAGAAAAGGCAGGGCTGGAGAAGTAGCTCAGGTGGTGGAGTGCTTACCTAGCATGAAGCCCTGGGTTCCATCCCCAGCACTACATAAACTGGGCCTGGAGGTGAACAGCTGTAAACCTAGCACTTGGGAGGTAGAGGCAGAAGGATCAGAAGTTCAAAGTCATCCTTGAACACAGCGAGTTTGAGGCTAGCCTAGTGTATTACTCACTTTTCTGTTTCTGTGCTAGAAACACTGACCAAGGGAACTTGTAAAAGCAAGAGTTTATTTAGCTTACAGTTCCAAAGGGACAAGAGTCCATCATGGCAGGGAGGCATGGTGGCAGAGGTGGCTGGAGCAGACGCAGAAGCTAAGAGATCACATCTTCAAGCAGGCCCAGGAAGCTGAGCATGAGTGAAGATCTGGCAAGGCTTAAGAACTTTCTAAGCCCGCCCCCAGTGATGTGCTTCCTCCAGCGTGGCCAAACCTCCTAAGACCTCCCAAAACAGTGCCATCAACTGTGGACAAAATGCCCGAATATTTAGAACCTATGTGAGACATTCTCATTCAAACCACCATATCTGGGCTGCATGAAAACCTGTTCCTAGAAAGGAAAATAAAAAAGGAAGGAAGGAAGAAAGGGAAGGAGGGAGGGAAGGAGGGAGGGAAGGAGGGAGGGAGGGAGGGAGGGAGGGAGGGAGGGAGGGAGGGAGGGAGGGAGGGGGACGGGAGGGAGAGGGGACGGGAACGAAGGGATTGCAGATAGTGGACCAGTAGTGGATCAGTAGACATTGACCAATAAGACTGATAGAGTTTCTTGACTCCCATTCAATATTCTTCTCACATGCTATCTCAACTTGCAAATGGCTTTTACTCCACACAGTTTTGGCATTAATAAGCTGCATGCTTTTCTCAACCAAGGCTCCTACTCCCTGATTATACTCTAGGTAGCCCCCATGAGGCACGCAAGGAAGACAGATGAACAGGCGCACTAATGAATGGGGTCTAAGATTCCAATATTCCCTTCCTCAAAGGCTGTGCATGTCTCTGACAGAGAAATGAAATCTTGGAGACAGCCTGATTATACAAATAAAGCAGCATTATTATATTTGTCTACCAGGCTGATCGCAGGACATTTGCAATTTATGATGGATCTCACAAATTGAAAAAATAAACAGGAGATACCATTTATTACAGCTGCATCTGCATCAATAAAGAAAAGGGGAGAATAAAGGCAATAATCTGAATATTTGAGGTAAAATTTTTCTCCTGATATATTCAGGCATTTGAATCAAAATACTATCTTATACTAAGAAGTCACTAATTTAGTTTTGATGATATTTCCCTGAGAGACAGTTGATAGATCATGGTACACTACAGAAAATGCCTTTGCTCAGAAAATTAATGGGGAAGCATGATTGTTAGATGACAAAAATCTACTAAAAGATTTTTATGGTGAGCTGGGGATGTGGCTCAGTTTACAGAGGCCCTGTCTAGCAACCTGCACTGTATAGACCAGGCGTCGTATCACATGCTTATAATCCCAACAATTTGGGAGGTAGAGGCAGGAGAATCATAAACTCAAGGTCATCTCTTCTGCTACCTAGGAAATTCAAGGTCAGCCTGGGCTACATGACCCTGTCTTTAAAAAGCTTAAATATCAGGCCTGGAGAGGTGGCTCAGCAATTAAGAGCATTTGCTGCTCTTGCAGAGCACGTAAGTTCAGTTCCCAACAGCCAGAAGGTAACTTGCAACCATCTGTAACTCCAGTTCCATGGGGTTCCAACACCCTCTTCTGGCTTCTATGGCACCCAAGACAGGTGACATACACATACATATAAATAAAATTAAAATTAATCTTAAAAAAAGAAACACATGAATCAAATGTGTTCATGCTGACAATGAAGGTTTCTCAGAATTAGACCAGGTAATGATGGAAAATCAGACCATTGACAAGGATGGTCCCAGGACAAGCTCTTCAACAAGGGTGATTTGAATAGCAAAATTTAAGGAAAGCCTTTAAGAGAAAGCCATTATGGAATCCTGCTGAGAGAAAAAAAATCAAACATAAATATAGTTCTCTCAGAAATAAATAAGCCCTGGAGAAGCCACTCCCAATTCATTCTGAATACTACCATAAGAATTAACACATAGTGCCAGGTGATGGGGAGAGGGCCCAATTGGTAAAGTGCATGCATCCTTAGGAAACCTCATCAAAAAATGAGGTATGACAATACATTCCGGTAAACCCAGTGCTGGGGATGTAGAGACAGATGGATCCCTGAGGCTTTCTATTCCAGCCCTAAATCTAACTGAATCTGGGAGTTCCAGGTTCAGCAATAGATTGTCTCAAAAAAATAAGAAGGGAGGTGCTGGTTAGGGGTAAAAGCACTAGCCACACAGACATGACAATCTGAGTTTGATCCCTGGAACCCACACAAAAAGCAAATGTGTGATGTGCTTGTGCAATCCCAATGCTCTTATGGCAAGATAGGAGGCAGAAACCGCATAATCTCTAGGAGACTCAGTGGCCAGCTAACAGGCAATAGACCTCATGGCAGAAACAAGAAAGACCCACTTCAAAATCAAGGCAGAAGGAGAGAGACGCTCCTGAAAGTTATCCTCTGATCTCCATAGGCAGAACCTGCAGCATGTATGCACATGCATTCACGCAGACCATACACACATACTAGAGAGAGAGAGAGAGAGAGAGAAACAAAGAGACAATGAAACAAATCCTTCGACTTCCCCAAGTTAAATTCATGCACCTACATTCACATACACACACACGCACACACACACACCATAAACACACACAAATAAGAGAAAGAAAGAAGGAAAAGCAAAGAAGGAAGGAAGGAAGGAAGGAAGGAAGGAAGGAAGGAAGGAAGGAAGGAAGGAAGGAAGGAAGGAAGGAAGGGAGGGAGGGAGGGAGGGAGGGAGGGAGGGAGGGAGGGAGGGAGGGAGGGAGGGAGGGAAAGAAGTGCGGGCTTGTGTTTCCTGAATTTGCAGTTTTACATGACTATGGTTTCTCTCACAAATCGCTGGAGACCTAGGAGGCTTCTCAGCACTCTTTCCTCTCCCAGAGTTCCTCATTTGCTTTCGTTATTGACCAGACCAGCACCGCAACACAACAGAGGCATAGCCACGAAAAAGACACAGAAGGGAAAATTAATCATTTCCACTTAGACTTCCTCATCTTGCTGGATTTGGGAATTTTGTCTCCGATACACAAATTTTTAAACAATGAGGGTGGAAAAACTCTGAATTTTTGCTTCTGCCTCCAGAGTTCCAAAGACATCTTGTCACCAGTTACATTTCGTATTAAATTCAAAATATGCTTGAAATGAGCAAATATTTACTTTCACTTGATCCATCTGTTAAATGAAATTCTAAAAAGACAGCTAACTCACTATATTAAATTTAGCGATTTGTAAACAATTTATATGTTCATTTGTTCTGGGTTAAAAATGCCCCAAAGCACAAGTTTTATGAATCCCACAAAGCAAATTGCATCGTATTAATCTGATGGATGTAAGCCATGGTTTCTTCCTCTTCACTCCATTAATTTATTTCCTAACTTGAGTTAATTAGTGAGGTTCCTATTTTTAAAAGCTCTGTGAAATGCTTTGGGAAAGGGGTGGGGGGACATTTACAAGTACTGCTTTGAAAACCTACCACAGAGGAAATCTGCTAAATACAAATGGCACATTTCCCCAAGACATTATCACACACTGAGTACCTGATTGCCATTCAGCAATCTCCGTGCAGGGGGGCCTAGTAGATGATTAACATATAGTTGTTATAAAGAATGGGGAAAGGTCTAGAAGAGAAAGAGGAAAGGAGATGAGAGGAACAATGAGGACAAGTCATTTCAAGCAATTACTAACTCAAGAGATGATCTCCATTGGTCTAGTCCACTTCCAAATAAAAATCAGCAGCATTTTAATCTTATACACCAAATAGAAACTGTTTCCATCTGAACCCCCAATAGGGGAAGAACTGACATCTAACCAGAGAAGTAAAAACAAAAACAGAGACTGGTCACTTAGCGAGGAGAGATGATGGCTGGAGATATGGCTCAGTGATTAAGAGCACGTACTGTTCTTGCAGAGGACTTGAGTTCAGTTCCCAGCATCCATGTCAGGTAGCTCACAACCACCTGTAACTCCAACTTCAGGGGATCCAACACCCTCTTCTGGCCTTAGTGGGTAGTAGACTCAAGTGTAGATACCAACATAAAAATATACAAATACACACACACACACAGACACACACACAGAAGAATTAAGACAAGTTCTTTAACTCCCTCTCAGTCTAACATAAAAGTGAATTTTGCTTTCACTGAAGAGAATATAAACTGACATACCTTGACTCTCTTTTTAAAAGTGCATGTGTATGTGTGTGTGTGTGTGTGTGTGTGTATGCATGTGTGTGTGTACATGGAGGCCAGAGGTCAACTTCAGTGCCTTCCTTTACTGTTCTCCACCTTATATTTTTTGAGACAGATTCTCTCACTGAAACTGGAGCCCAGTGATTCAGAAGCACTAGCTAGTCAGTGAGCTCCAGGGACCCACCTGCCTCTACTTCCCTTATAGGTGTGTGCCACCATGTCCAGCTTCTTATAGTTCTGGGAATATGAGGCTTACATGGCAAGCACCTTACTGACTCAGTCATCTCTCCAACCTGTGTCTTAATTCTTTTGTAGTCCATCTTATTCACTAGGGCCAGCACCTTAGGCTAAGAAAGAGGAAGAAAGAGAGGGAAGAAGGGAGGGAAGGAGGGAAGGAAGAAGGGAGGGAAGAAGAAAATTCACGTTAAACTATAAATTAGAGGCTGAAGAGATGTCTCAGCTGTTAAAAGCATTTACTGATCTTCAGAGGCCCCAAGTTTGGTTCCCAGCACACAGGTTGGGCAGCTCATAGCTGCCTATGATTGCAGCTCCAGGGGATCCAATGTATTCTCCTGGCCTCCTTGAGTACACATACACACACATGGACATATCCACACACAGGCACACATATACACATAAAAAAATTATTTTAAGTATAAATTATAGCTAACAGTTCAACATAAGATATGCCTAAGGAATTAAAAGGAAAAAAAAAAGCTTCTTAACAAATGTACAAGCCCTCAAATTGGTGTCCAAAACATGGTGTCCTTCCTTCCTAGGGCATTTAGAGCAATAGGCAATAGATGACAGAGATTGTGCTGGCTTCAGTGTCCTTGCCATGTCCCCAAGTTATGTTACCTCCAAAGACTTCCTGTGCCAGCTTCCAGACCACCAACATGCCAGGTTGGCTGTTCCTTCCTTGTCTAAGTCTTGCATTATTTCATTTCCCTCTATCACATGACTGTACAAGTCTGGGCCAAACACTCATTTTCTAGTCATGAGGTGGTTTTTTGTGTGTTGTTTTGTTTTGTTTTTAAGACAAGGTCTCCCTAAATAGTCCTGGCTAGCCTGGAACTTGCTATATAGATGCTGCTGGCCTTGAATTCACAGAGGTTTGCCTTTCTCTGCCTCTAAAGTATGAGGATTAAAAGTATGAACCATCACATCTGGCTAAGGTGAGTTTTATTTGAAACAGTCTCATACATCCCAGGCTATCTTAGCTGAGGATGACCTTGACCTTCTGATCCTGCTCCCTTCACCTCCAGAATGCTGGGATTACAGATGTGTGCCCCCACTCCCAGTTTTTTATAGTGTTGGGGATTAAACCTAGGACTTCATGCATGCCAAGCTAGTACTCTACTAACTGAGCTACATTCCCAGCCCAGATCTTAAGCTTCAAACACCTCTTCTATAAAGTGAAACATAAATTACCCAGCATGGCAGTGAAAGTAAAGTAAGGCAGAAAAGAGGCGTCAGGATTCACATATGAGGACCTGGAGAGACGGCTCAGCTGTTAAGACCACTAGATATTCTTGCAGAGGACCCAGGTTTGATTCCCTGCACCCATGAGCAGCTCACAACAGCGATAACTCCAGTTACAGGGGATCTGACACCCTCTTCTGGCCTTCACAGGCCACTGCACGGCATGAGTGCCCTTACATATGAGCAACAAAAAACATGATACACATTAAATAAAAATTAATAAATTCATAATTTTTTAAAAGATTAATATATTAGAGGCTGGAGAGATGTGTCAGCAGTTAAGAGCACTTACTGCTCTTGCAGAGGTTCCAAATTTGGTTCCCAGCACCCACATCAGTTAGCTCACAACTATGTATAACTCCAGTTCTAGGAGATCCTATGCCCCTCTGTAGGTACCTGCACAAATGTGGTACACATGAACTCACAAAGGTACACACAAACACATGTAAATAAAAATAATTAATAATTTCAATTAAAAATAATAAGTATCTTAACGAAAGATTAACATATGAAAGAAAACAATGACGCAGAAAAGTGCTGGAAAGCCCCATCAAGCCTTGCATGGAAGGGGCGGAGCCTGTCCAATACCCGAGGGCAAGACAATGTGAGTGCTATGTAAAGGATACACAGAGGGTCACAGCCTGGGTGACCCACAACCAAGAGCTTCTTTCCCAACTCTCTGCTTGGAAGTGGCCTCTGTCTTAACAGTTTGTTTCTGTCACTATCTACATGTCCTTAGTCCCTTCCTAGTTTCAGGAAACATGAGCCAGGAAAGCCCATCTGGTGCCCTGGGGACCCTATCCAAGCCTGAAACACAGCTCTGACTTGGATGAACATCCCAATCATGGAAGCATTTGGTACAGACTTAGACTGATTCACCCTCGGCCAGAGGCAGGGCTGACTAAGACTCAAATGACTTCTAGAGTTTACCCTTCCCTGAGCCCTGGTCCAGAACCAGTTACTCAGGTTTTTGCCAACAAAAGAATTTATTTCTTTGGGACATCACATGGAAAGGGAGGGAGAGCCAAGCGGCATCCTCATGCAGCTCCCTGTGGCTCTCCCTCATACCTGTGATGCTTTTTCTTGTTTTTTGCTGAAAAATATTTTTCCAACCCGTTGCTCACATATACATTGGGTTAAATCCCTGATTCAAGGAGATAGCAACAAAACCCCTCTTCTGTTTTTGTTTTATTTTGTTGTTCTTTTCTTGTTATGATTTTGTTCTTTTTATGTGTGTGTATTTGTGTATATGTGTGTGTGTGTGTCTGTCTGTCTGTGTCTGTGTCTCTCCTATGCGTGCATGGGTGCTCACAGAGGTCAGAAGAGGGCATCAGATCCCCTGGAGCACACACAGGCAGTTGTAAGCCACCTGCCAAAGATGCCAGGAAACCAGCTAGGGTTCTGTGTTAAGAGCAGTAATTGCTCTTAACTACCAAGCTATCTCTACAGCCCTTGATTTTGGCTTTTCGTTTTGCTTTGTTTCTGTTTTTGAGACACGGTCTCATGGAACCCAGGCTGGTCTCCAACTCATTATGTAGCCAATGATGACCTTGAACTTCTAATACTCCTTCCTCTACCTCCCAGATCTAGGATGGGAGGTATGTGCCATCACTCCAGGTTTACTGTGATTGCTGGCTTCCTACAGGCTATGCAAGCACTCTACCAACTGAGCAGCATCCCCAGTAAAGCCCCACTTCTGAAGGCTTTCGAGTCTTTCACACCATAGGCTCACTTGAAATAGTCCCTTTAAGACCAGAAAAGGGCTTCAACTCAAAACACTTGTATCACTAGGCAGTTTGGAAAGCAAACAGCTGACTGGGGATTAAGAGATGTGAGGTTAGCTCCCTTGAATCTAAGCATCTGGAAGGCTGGATTTCCCAGATCAGTTAAACAAGAAAGAAGTCCTGTGATACTTCATCGTTCTAGGAAGGAACAGACACTGGGCAGCAGCAGAAACCAGGCAGAGGACGCACCCTGCATCTCAGAGTCCAGAGCTCCTTTCTTAAGACCTGTAGATTACTTGGGGGGGGGGGGGGCAGCCTGAAGAGCAAGCGTCCCTGAGAAGTGGGCTATCCCAAGAAGGAAAATGAGGAAAAATCTCCCTGTTTGATCAAGGCTCTCCAGAATGAGGACTTGGTGAGATAAGAGTCACTACCTCTGCAGAACTAACATCCCTTGCCAAGGGACTCTCACCTGCCCTGTGTGAGACATCATAATTTGTCCCTCCTATCTCCCAGTATTTTTCCCCCTGAAATTTTGTGAGCTGCCTGAGGTCACAGAAATGATGTACTAGACCTCCCAACACTTATTCACTGACCACAGATTCCCAAAACAGAGAAGAGATACCTAGCTACTAAGACCCCGGATCAAGGTCAAGGCCTAGTTTTGCTGCGGCGAGTCAGCCTCAACATAGGCAGTTGACACTTCTAAGACGAGACTTTCTGTACAGAGCCACAAGAAGAGGCTGAAGGGAGGACCCTGGTCCCTCTGCAAACCGACTCACTTAGGAAGATGATGGTTTGTCTTCTCGAAGTCCGGCTTTCCTGGCTCTCTGACTTCCTCATCTGCAGTTGTGGCCCCGAACCCGCCAAAGTGCCCTGCTTGCTTCTCATAAGCACCTTCATCATATTCCAACACATGAAAGCCACCGACACCAGGACCAAGAGGTAAACAGCGAAGGCCCCAAAGATGCTGGACTGGAACACGGCCCAGCGGCTGGAGAGGTTTGTACAGATGGACATATTGGAGGTCTCAGGTTGCTCGTGGTGGCGGGTGCGAGAGAGGTTGCAAAGGAGTCCCCTGTGATTGGGCACCGTCACCAAGGGGTATTCGGTACCCATGGCAAAAAGTAAAGGCAGAGCAACCAGAGCGGAAGTGATCCAGACGAAACCGATCAGCAGTTTCACCTGGCAAGGTCCAGACAGCGCCTTATACCTGAAGGGGTGACAGATGGCCACGTAGCGCTCAAAGCTAAGCGTCAGCACGTGTAGTAGCGTGGCATAGCTGCATGCCTCGAAGAGGAAGGTGTGGAGTTTACATGACAGTGCGTAGCTGGGAGTGGTCAGCGGGTTCCAAATGATGCTGTAGAACTCCATGGGCATGCCAATCAAAAAGACCAAGATATCGGAGCAAGCCAAACTGATCATGTGATCCGTCACCTCCTTCTGCAAATAGCCCTTTTTCTGCAATACCTGCGTCACCCGGATGGTGACGCTGTTGCCCACGATGCCCACCACGAAGATGGTCAGATACACCAGGATGAGGGTAATTTTGATCCAGGTGGCCACCTCAAACTGCGGGACATGACTGTGATCGATGACCCGGGAGCAGTCCTTGCTGGAGCCACTTGATAAAGCCATGAGGAGAGAAACAGTACACCAGGTTCCCCAAATGTCTCCGCTTCCTTTTCTTCCTCTTCCCAGGGGAGCCCAAACTTCTTGACTGCAACTCACCAGCTTGGGCACAGAACTTTCTGTCACCGGAATTGGCTGGCCAAGGGTGGCTTAGTATTTCGGAGCTCTCATTGAAACTTCCTGGAGCAATTCAACCTCAGATTCCAGAAGGCGCCTGGAGGTGGGGTTTGGAGATGGCTGCGCGTGGGTGCGGGGTGAGGCGGGCCTACGCAGAGGAAAGAGGTTCCCGCCCACCTCGGAGGGAGACCTGCTGCACTTTGCCTGGCTTTCGGTCCTTGGTCCTTCTCTCCCTTCCAGGTTCCTGGCTCTGGCCTCTCCGGCCCGCCCTACAGAAACGCCCTCCTTAGAGCTGAGGGAAACTGGGAAATCTCCCAGTGGTCAATCATTAACCAGAGTTGATTCAGCTCAGTGGCCTGGGTGAGGGACCAAACCCCTACTGACTCAACACGGAGATGTCGTTGAAGAAGTGTGGCCGCGCCTTCCTGGCCACCCAAGCAGGTGCCGCGCCTGGGAAGCTGGAGGGCGCTCCTGGGCTTGGAGAGGGACAGACTTCCCGCTGGGTCCCCACTCGACCCACTGTCCAGGGCTCCCTGGAATTCCTGCCCCTGCATGACCTGTTTGGCGTTGGCTTGCCTACGAAGAGCCTACAAGCCCTCCCCACCTTAGTGCCCAGACTGTGGGGTTCCGGGGTATTTGGAGTGAATGACTGCCTAGAATTCGGCCCCCGCCAGCTATTAAGTTACCCAGGAAAGCCTGTCTTTGCTCCGAGCCTCCTAGTGTTTTGCGTAGCCTTCCTTCCCAGGAACCTAAAGAACAAGAGTGCAGTCCTTTCGGATTCACTCGGCTGCACAGAGCCTTTCTCCCCTAGCGCCGGGAAGTCTTTAATTGAGAACATGCATATGGATGGATGCAGTCACTGCAGGCTCACCAGCCTCAGCGGGGAAGCGCGTCCTCCGGAGGAAGCTGTTCCGAACCACCGCCAGAGCCTGCCCAGTTGTCTGAGAGGGCCACTGCTTAAATAAAGGGGGGAACGTGCTAGGAAAACCTCCAGTGGGCCCATATTTACCTTCTAACCCTAAACAGAAAACGAGGGTGGGGTTAGGGAGTGAGCCGAGCTGTACATTGAAGGGCAGTGGGTGGTGACAGTCAAGGTCTGCGGGGACAGTGCTAACTAGGGTGTGGGGACGGCACCCTAAGTCAAGCACTGTAACCTTGAATCTTTTCAAATCTCAGCGCTATCCTGGAAACAGCCTTCTGTTGTCACCATGCCTAAGACGTCATTTTAAAGAAGGAGCCCGTTTATCTATAGGGTAGACCATAGAAAAGTGAGTTTACATCTGTGTGTATTTTTTTATCTTTATTTTTTCATTTTGATTTGGGGTCTCACGTAGCCCAGGCTGGCCTCCAGCTCCATGAGTAGCCCAGGATGACCTTGAACTCCTGATCCTCCTGCCTTCACCTCCTGAGTGCTGAGATTACCAGGTGAGGACCATACACTTTGTTTATGAGGTTCTAGGGATGGGAACCAAGGCTCCATGCACACTAGGCAAGGTACTGAGGGTGGAAGCTAAGGCTTTGTACAAGCTAGGCAGGCACTCTGCTAACTGAGCTGCATACTCAGTCCTATGTGCAAACTTAGGATGAAGCCAAATATATAGAAACAGGGAAGTGAAAAGGGCAGTTCCCAGGGATAAGGAGAGGGGGGAGTGGGGAGACCCACTGGCTAAAGGATGCCAAGTTGCAGGTGTGCAAGGTGAATTAATCTAGAGGTCTACTTAGGGCAGGAAAACTACAGTTAACAGTGTTGTAAAGTTCGATGAAATTGTGCTAATAGATTAGACTGTAGGTGTGACACACAGACAGAGTTACTTGCAAGGTTAAAAAGTAGAAGTCACTTGACTGTAGACATCTCTTCACTGTGTGTGCTGAATATCTTAAAAACATGCAATTAGAAAGTATAAATCACAAGAGATCTAGAAGTTAACCCAGATCTGTCCAACTCCTGACCCTGTGGTCCTGAGTTCCTAACAGAAGGAAACAGCACAGTCTCAGCAAATGCTCTGATTGACTCAAGGAGAAATACAGGAACTGCATCTTCTGAACAGCCCCTGGACCCATGATCTGTCAACCCAGGGGTTACCTGATTTTCCATTACCTCAGAATAGGGTGTGAACGATCCGATCTTCATATCCTTATAACTGACTTTATATGTAGCTATAAAAGGTGTTCTCTCTTTTTTCTTCTTTCCCTTCCCTTCCCTTCCCTCCCCTTCCCTTTCCCTCTCCTCTTTTTTCTCTTATCAAAAACTCCAAAGGTGTCATCTTCTCCACCTCTCATGGTATTCTAGCCATAGAGTCTGTGGGGCACCTGCTGAGATTTACAGATTCTTGAATCCCAGGACAAATACTTGGACAAGGCACTCATGGATAGTTGTTGAAATACAAACATCTTACTAAGAAAGAGAATGGCACGCCCAAGACTGGAAGTGAACTACAGGCCTGGCACGGACCTGAGGATCAAATCCCTGCTCCCTCACCAGCACATCCAACCCTTTACGCACTGTTTAGCCCTGCCTTCTCCCACCTTGGTGTAGCTGCAGCTTTTCCTGCTCATGCTCTGTATTGTCACATGTCTCCCGGGGCAGAGAGGGTTTTAGTCTTTCTATCTACCAAGTGGTTTCTTCCATGAGTCCATCTTGATGCCTCTCTCTTGCCACAGTTCCAAAGCTGTCTCCAAAACTCTCAAAACACTTTAACCTGGACAACTCCCCACCCAGACTGTAATGTCTGACATTCTTCTGACATCCTTCCTTGTTCAGCCCTCCGCCTGTATCACCAAACTCAGGAAGTAATGTGCAGGGGTTAGCCCCGGCTCAGTAGTGAAGAGCTCTTTTTGCTCTTTCAGAGGTCCAAGTTCAGTTCCCAGCACCCACATCACATAACTCACAACTACAGGTAACTCCAGCTCCAGGGAACCTGATGCCCTCTCTCACTTCTGCTGCACTCACATGAGAAAGAGATTCACAATAAAAGTAAAAACAAATCATGAAGAAAGAAACTAGGAATCTCCCAACACTCCCTCAGCTCAACTCTAAACAACTTTAAAAAATTCCTCTTAATCTTTTTTTGGAGCTGCGATTCCATGCCATGTACATTAATAGAATTCTGTGTGTGTATATGCAGGTACGTGTGTGTAAGCATGTATATAAAGGGGGGAGGTCAACCACTGGAGATGAAATTACAGATGGCTGTGAGCTGCCTGCATGGGTCATAGGAACTAACCTCTAGTCCTCTATAAGAGCAGCAAGTGCACTCAACCTCTGAGCCTTCATTCTGACTTCCTAATTCATGGGGTTTGGGATTTTTGGGGGGAGAGGATTGTTTTATTAAGACAGGGTCTCACTATGTAGCACTGGCTGACTTGGAACTTGCTATGTAGAACAGAGTTAAAACTCTCAGAGATCTGCTTTCCTCTGCTCCCCAAATGCCAGTAGCAAATGCTACACCTAGCAATTCATGAGTTTTTTTTTTTATCCTCACAATTCTGCAAAATAGGTATTATTGGCTCCATTTTATAGATGAGATGACTGAGGAGTGGAGGATTAAATCACCTGCCAGAAAATTCCCGGAGCAGTATTCAAGGCGGAGTTCACCTGATGCCTCAGCCCTCTTCCCCTTACAATGCTGCCTCCCTATGCAGGACAAAACTATGTCCAGGAAACGTTCTGCTTGAGGGAAAGGCAAGTCTTTCTGTCACCACCCCGAGCTTCTGTCTCTCTCCAGCGGCTGTCTGCCTGTCACCCTCTGAAAGGCACCATAATCCAGTTTGCTCAGCTCAGACAAGCTTTCCATGACTGCCCAATTCTTTTCATCAAAATTTTTTCCCAATATGTGAACACAGATCACAAATGCATACCCAAAGTGAAGCTTAAACTATTGAAAATTGTCCCTTATGGTAAAGATGGTAAAAATACATTTTGAACAAAGGTCCAGGAGAATTAAATTTACATTTCACCTTTCCTTTGCCTAAGGCCAATTTAAAGAAAAGATAAAGTTTGATTTTCTCTCAGTCGTTGACAACACACTGTGTGGCATCCAGCCTGGGTTTGTGCCATCCAGGCATCTTATTACTATATTGCATGGAGGGCAAAGTGGAGAATACAATGAGATGGGGCTGGGAAGATAAAGAAAGTAAAGTGCTCACCTCACAAGCATGAGGCCCTGAACTGGATCCCAGAACCCATGTAAAAGCGAGTGTGACAATGTATGCCTGTAATTCCAGCATCAGAGAGGCAGAGACAGGAGGCAGCCTTAGGGCACACTGGTCAGACAGACTAGCCTACTTGGAGAGCTGAAAGCTCAGTTATATTATCTCAAAATATAAGGTGGAGGGACTAGAGAGATGGCTCAGCAGTTAAAAGCACTTCTTGCTCTTCCAGAGGACCAAGTTCCGTTCCCAGTACTCATGTTGAGTGGCTTACAACTACCAATAACTTCAGCAGTAATTCCATTTCCATTGGATTAGACACCCTCTTCTGACCTCTGCAGGTACCTGCACTCGTGTACACACATACACACACACACACACACACACACACACACACACATTAAATAAAAATAAGTCTTAGAATAATATGGTCAAAAGCAATAAAGGAAGATATCAGACATTGATCCTTTGGCCTCCACACACTTGCCCCTGCACACACATGCAGACAGCACACATATCAGAAAGAGAAAGAGAGAAAGGAGAGCAAGGGCTTAGGGAAAGCATAGCTGATAAGATATCGATTCTGTTAAGCATACCTGTTTTCTCTTCCTTTGACTTGGCGATATTGAGCTCAGTGGAAAATAATGTGGCTCTATTGCCTGAAAAGTACTCCGTTTCTTAGATAATCTGAAAGCACAGCAGCCGTTTAGTCCAGGAGTATCTGTGCTGCTTCTTGTCTTGTGTTTTTGCAAAGCTGCTGCAGGCTGGGGCTGCCAGGATCACGTCTACCAGGGCTTCTCTCAGTTGCACACCCAGCAGAGTACACAGGAGAGGCTCAGAGGACTGGGAAGCAACGGTGCCAATCCATGAGCTCTTCATGTCTCCTATACCCTAACAGGTGTGCAGCCTGTGTCCGTGGGACGCATGCTTCGAAGGATAGCTCTGAAGGAGGCCCGACACATTTGTGACGCTCCCACATCACTGTGTCAGAGGATGGAAACCGTGGTCCCTTGGCTTCCCTCTATTACAACACTCTAGGGAAAGGAGAAACTTACTATCTTTTCTTGCCTGGTGGATGCCTTATCTCCAGGCTACTTGAGAAGTAACCCTGCATATCTTCAGCCCTAAAATTCTGAAAGGAGATAGTGCTTTTACTCTTGAAAGAAATTATAGTCAAATCTTCTTATTGATCTATTGCCTCTTGCTATGTAATCCTACAAAATTCCATCAGGATTGACCATGAGTCTTCTGAGAATTCGGAAGCAGTAAGCAGGTGAGACTCTTGGATTTGAATCTGGGCCTTACTATTCACTTAATCTCTTGGTCCTTCGGTTTCCTCCCTTGTACCTGCAGATAGCAGAAGTTCTCCTGGGCTTACTGCAAGGATTGAATCTATTCATATATCAAAAGTACCAGGGGACTGGAGAGATAGCTCAGCAGTTAAGAACACTTGCTATTTTTCCAGAGGACCCAAGTTTGGTTCCCAGAACTCACATGGCAGAAAATAACTGTCTGTAATGTTGGTTCCAGGGGATTCGATGCCTTCTTCTGGCCTCCACAGACTTTGCACAACATGGACGCACTTACCATCATGCAGGTAATACACTCATACACATAAAATAAAAACAATAAATAAAAATATTAATTTTTTTAAAAAGTACCTGGAAAATAGAGATGTTACTTTTGTCAGTTCCTAGCACTCATGCAAAGCAGCTCACAACTGCCTGTGACTCCACTTCCAGAGCCCAGTGCCCTCTTCTGGCCTCCAGTGGCACCTGCACCTACAAGTGCACATACATACACAGAAACACATCAATAATCTAAAAATATGATGAATAAATCTTTAAAATACCTGGTATATACTGTATGCACGTATTAGGTTTTTACTTATAAGTATTTTTATTCTGTGACGTGTTTTATACAACGCGTCACGATCATATTCACCCCCAACTCTGCCATCTCACCAAGCTGCCCTCCAACACAGCCCCTCTTGCCTTCATGTCCTCTTCTTTTTTAAAAATAACAACCCACTTAATTCAGTCAGTGCTGTCTACATGTGCATGTAAGGGGGTGGGGCCATCCTGGACACATGGGCAGCCCACCTGCAGTCACAACATCTGAGGAAAAAAATGACACTCCCTCTCAAGAAGGCATCAACTGCCAAGAGTTCCTTGACTGGGGTGGAGCCTCATAAGCCACTCCTCCGTCCATGCTGAAATAATGACTGACCCCCACTCTTCAGCTCTTAGATTCTTTCTGCTTCCACTTCCGTAAGGCTTTCTAAGCCCTGTGGGGACTGATAAAAATCTCTCTGTTAGGGCTAAACACTTTTTCCAGCACTTTGAACAGGTCGTAGTCTGCATTAACCATTTCCCACTGCAGAAAGAAGCTTCCTTGACCAAGGCTGAAAAGAGTATTAATCTATGGATATTAACATACATATTCAGAAGGCAGTTTGGCAGTATGTCCATTTAGCATAACAACAGTAGTAAGTCCCCCCAGAGCCCATGACCTCCCCAAGGACTGGATTTTGATCTGCTATTGCTTGCTTTTTTCAATGGTTTGATACAACTCTGTGGATTAAAAACATTCTCTGAAGTGAAGTCTGCTACCAGCTAGCTATAAAACCCTGGGTGTGTTTCTTAATGTCTCTGTGTCTCAGCTTCCTGGTCTATAAACTTAAGACTTAGTAACAACTGGCCTCATAGATTTGGTCATCACATCAAATGGCATCATATAGATAAGGCACTTACTGTGTGTCAGGTACCAGGAAGTGGTAGACAAGAGCAAAGAGTCTCAACTTTTATGGTCATGGTCCAGAGCTACTGTCAAACATGCTGGTGAAGCTGACTGGTCAATGGTCATGCTGGTGGGGGTCCTGAAGCAATTCTGAACACACTAATTCTCATTGTGATACAACACAGTATTGAGTAAATCTGTGACATACAGAATTTCATTGAAATGAGATCAAAAGCTATGGTTCACCATAACCTTGTTAAAAAGCACAATGAAATTCTATTTTTTAAAGGTTTATTTTTAATTATGTGTACCTGTGTGTGACTCTGTGTGTGTGTGTGTGTGTGTTTGTCTGTATGTGCCTATGTGTGTGTGTGTGCACATGTAAGTGCAGGTGACTTCCAGGTCCAGATAGATCTTCTGGAGCTGTAATGACAAGTGGTTATGAGCCACCCAATGTGGGTGCTGGAACCAATCTCAGGTCTTCTGAAAGAGCAATAATGCTTTCAACTGCTGAGCCATCCCAGCGTGGGATTCTATGGCAGTAAGACAGTCACTTCTCTAAAGGGTGTGACTTTATCTGACAGTCAAATCAAGATTATGAAAATTGATAGAAAACAAAAGACAATAATTATGAATGTAGAGAACAAATTTGTGTATAATAACATAAAAAAGTATGAAATTGGGGTGCTGGAGAGATAGTTCAGTCAATAAAGTGCTTGCTGTTCAAACGTGATGACCTTAGTTAATCCCCAGCTCCCATAATAAAGCCAAGAGTGAGGCTGAAAAGATGGCTCAGGGTTAAGAGTGCTTACTGCTCTTCTAGAGGTCAGGAGTTTGGTTTCCAACACCCATACCAGGAAGCTAACAACTGCCTGAACTGCAGCTCCAGGGGATCCACTCACAGGAACATACCCTGTTATAGCACATGCTTCTAGTGTTGGGGAAACAGAGACAGGCAGATGTACTGTCCAGCCACACTAGCTTACTTGGAGCATTCTAAGCCAGTAGGAGTCCCTGCCTCAAAATAAACAGAATGAAATATAAATATATTTAACTAAGAATGTGAAATGCTTGCATATTGGAAAGCACAAAATGTTGATGAAAGTGAAGAAGACACAAAACAATGGAAAGATATTGTGAATTAGAAGAATTAATATTGTGCAAGACCTATTATACCACAGCTGCATACAGGTTCAACATAACCCTGATTGAAATTCCAGTGGCATGCTCTTGCAGGAATAGAAAAAAATTCTAAAATTCATAAAAAAAAATTACTGAAGATCTCGAACACTCAAAATCAATCTCAAGAAAGAAAAAACTGGAGACATCACTTCCCGATTTGATGTAATTTCAAATTACAATAAAAAGCTGTAATCATTTCAATTGTCTTTACATTATGTGTGTGTGTGCGCGCCCGTGCACACTTGTGCCACTGTTTGAGTATGGAGATCAGGATAACCTTCTCAAGTCTGCTCTCTCCTTTCACCTTGTTAAGGCATCAGGGTCTCGCTTCTGCTGCTGTGTTGCATACACCAGCCTAGTTGGCCCACAGACATCCAGGAAATTCTTCTTCCTCTCCTTCTCATCTCACCATAAGTGCTGGGCTTAAAAATGCATGCCAGTTCGCCTGGCTTTTACATGGACTGTGGAGACGAAACTCCAATTATAAGGCTTGCACAGCAAGCATTTTAACCTGCTGATTTATCTCCCTGGTCAAGATTTAGTTATTTAAATATTGTGGAGGGCTAGGGATATAGCTCAGTGGTAGAGTACTTACCTTGCCTTGAATCCAATTCACCCTAAAGTCAACCCTCAGTCCCTCACCACCCCCTCAAAAATCCATATTTATGTGTTGCTAGAATACAAATCATACATATATATATATGTATATGTATATATAATTGGACTATAAGAAGGCATATGGAGCAGTTGAATAGAATAGAGTCCAAGATAAACCCAACCATATACAGCCACCTAATTTTTGGCAAGGCAACCCAGAAGATACAATGTAGAAGGAGAATCTTTTCAATAAATGACATTAGGAAAACTGAATATCTACATGCAGAAGAATGACATTGGGTCTTTAGCCTTTAGCTTAACAGTGTGCACAAAACTCAAGTAGATAAAACACAAAATCGTGGGGCTAGAGAGATGGCTCACTGGATAAGAGCACCTGCTGCTCTTGCAGAAGACCTCTGTTTGGTTCCTAGAACCCACTTTAGGCAGCTTACAATCACTTATAACTCCAGCTGTAGAGGATCTAATGCTCGCTTCTGGCTTCCATGGACTCCCACACAGATATACTTAAGATAAAAAATTAAGTTAAATTCTAAAAGAATAAATAAATAAAAACATAATCATAAACTGTAAGGCTTGAGGTTGGAGAGCTGGCTCAGCAGTTAAGAGCACTGATTGCTCTTGCAGACAACCCAGATTTGATTCCCAGCACCCACATAGCAGCTAACAACCATCAATAACTCCAGTTCCAGAGGATATGACACTTCCTTCTGACCTCCATGAATACTGCATGGCATGGGTGCACTTACACACATACAGTCAATATGATCATACACACAAAATAAAAATAATGAATAAAATATTTTAATTAAATAAAAAGAAACTGAAAGCTCTTAGAAGAAAGCAGTGGGGGAATATGACTTGCCTTTGGCCTTGGCAATAACTTTTTTATTTCACATTACCCAGGCAACGAAAGCAAGGCTGAGCAAGTGAGATTGTGTGAAATTAATGATCTCCTGCACAGTAAAATAAACAATCACTGAAATGAAGGACAAACTATGGATTAGTGGAGATATGAGGGTACTGTATAACTGAACCGTAAATATCCAAACTAGGCAGAGAGTGGAAACAACCAGACAGAAAACAAGCAAAAACCCCACAAATAACCTGACTTTAAACTGGCAAAAGCCCTCTAATCACTGGGATGGGTCACGGCCCCCATTCTCCCCACTTATTCCTCACAGTGCTCAGCGGCTTTTCTTTAGCGACTGTAAGTCCTGCGAAGGAGACCCTCAGTATCAACCATCGCTGGAGAATTTTTATGTAATTCACGACTTACTCTGCGTGTGTGCGTGTGTGTGCACTTGTATTCATGAATGTGTGCAGGCATGTTCCACGACAGGCATGTGGAGATCAGAGGACAACCTCAGCGTCAGTCCTTACCTTCCACCTTGTATGAGACAGGGTCTCTTATTATTTGTTCCTGTGGACTCCAGGCTAGCTGGCCAATGGGCTTCTAGGGATTTTCCTGTCTTCACTTCACATATTGCCAGAAGAGCACCAGGATTGCAGGTGTTCCTGCCAAGCATCTGGCCTTTGCATGAGCTCTGGGGATTCCAATCTCCTGCCCTCACACTTACACAAGTTCTACTCACTGAGTTGTCCCCCAAGCCTGCTTCCTCTACTTTTAAAACTATCTTTACTCCCTTGAGAGAATGTTTACATTTTAAAAGTATGAGAAAGGACAGCCTCTCATAAATCCTCTCTGTGACCATCTTCTGACCACAATAAATTCCTTTTTGTGCAAACCCAGAAGCAGAATGGAGCACAAATCTAAATCCAAATCCAAATGGCAACTCGTCCTCATCTTGGTCTCATAGAAGTAATCTAAACAGTTACAGCCTCATCGCCAACACTTCATATAGGTTGGAAGATAGGCAGAAAATGCCATGGCTTTGCAAAGAAATAAACAGAAAGCTGCAGTCTATAACTAGGAAAATTGCATTTGAAGGATGCAGAATGCCTTGGCAGATGGGATCAGCATTAGATATTGTATGCTGCTGTGGTTTGAATGTCAAATGTTCCACATAGACTCATGAGTTTGAACACTCGATCCCAGCTGATGGTGCTGTTTGAGAAGGCTTTGGAACCTTTTGGACATGGAGCCTCACTGAATGATGTGGGTCACTGGGAGTGGGTTGTGAAGTTTTATAGCCTGGCCTAATTTCCTTTCACTCTCTGTTTCCTGATTGGAGATGCAATGTGACCATCTGGCCTTTCGATCCTGCCACTGTCCTTCCTCCCTGCTGGGATGTACCCCATTGAACTGTGAGCTAGAGTAAACTCTTCCTTCCTTGAAGTTGTTTCTCATCAGGTAACTTGTCTCAGTAGTGAGAAAAGTAGATAATATATAGGTTGTAGTTCTGGCCTCTTCTTTGAGTTTGGGTTCTGTTCTAGTATGCTGTGACAAAACATTCTGACCAAAACCAGCCTGGGAAGGAAAGAGTTTATTTGGCTTATAAGAACAGTCCATCATCAAGGGAAGCCAAGGCAGGAACTCAGGGTGGGAACCTGGAGCGTAGACCATGGAGAATACCTGCATTTCACCTTGCTCTTTGGTCCAGACTCAGCCTGCTTTCTTGTACAACACAGGACAACCTGCCCAGGGGTGTCACTGCCCACAGTGGGCTGAGCCCTCCCACATCACTCAACAATCAAGAAAGTGCCCCACAGACATGACCACAGGCCAGTCCATAGAGGAATCTCCCCAGTTGAGACTCCCTCTATCCAGATGTGTCCAGTTGCCAACTAAAGCTATGTAGCACAATTTACCCATTGCCAACTTGACACACAAACACATCACTTTAAACCACAACCTTTCCATTTCTTGTCCCCAAGATATGATATCAATATTAATATCACAACATAACACAGCACAACTTTAAAAGTCCAACAGTCCTTAAAAAAATTCCAAACAACATTTCAGTTGTTGTGACAAAACATTCTGACCCAGTACCAACTTAAGGAGGAAGGGCTTTGTTTGGCTTACAGATCCTGGGTCACAGTTTATTACTGAGAAAGCCCAAAGTAGGAATTCAGGACAGGAGCCTGGAGGCAAGAGCTAAGGACAAATCATAGAGGAACACTTTCTCCTGGCTTACTCCCTAGGCTCATGTTCATCCTGCTTTCTTATACAATACAGATCACCTACTGAGGGGTGGTACCACTCACAGTGGGCTGGGCCCACCCACATCACTCAACAATCAAGAAAATGCCCCACAGACATCACAGACCAGTCCAGTGGAATTCCCCAATTGAGGCTCCCTCAACCCAGGTGCATCAAGTTAACACTAAAGCTATCCAGCACAGGTAGACCATGTGCTCTTGAGAGTGTTCTTGAGAGATATGAGGCTCAGAATTGTCACTAGCACATCCATCATGAGCTGTCTCATTATCACATGCTCAAGGGTTCAATAACCCGTGAGCCTGAATGAGCTAAGAGACAGCAGAGAAGCATGTTTGGACTGGTCAGATTTGCTATGGTTACGAGATCAGGCAGGCAAGATGCTTGGATTTATTTCAATGTACTATGAACATGAAAGCAAAGCTTGGTGATTTAGAAATATTTTTAAAAAGAGATCTAAGACTTGATTGTTGTTATGGTTAAACTCAGGGGCCTGCTAGAAGGCATGGGCTCACACATGAGAAAGCCTGAGAGTCAGAAACTAGTAGATGAATCGCTCCCAGGGGAAAAAGAACAAACTCTTTAGTGCGACATTCAAGATCTCTTCAAACCTGGTGTCCTTGTCCCAGTTAACTTTGTCAACTTGACACAGTCTAGAGTCCTCCATGGAGGAATTTCCTAGATTAAGTTGGTCTGTGGACATGTCTGCAGGGAGTTGTCTTGTCAAATGATGTGGGCCCAGCCCACTGTGAGTAGCACTGTTTTCTGGGTAAGTGGTTGTGGGCTGTCTAAGAAAGTGTGAGCCTAAGTGGGCCAGCAAGCAGAGTTTCTCCTTTGTTTCTGCTTCAAGCTCCTGCTTGAGTTCCTGCCCAGACTTCCCTTAATGATGGACTACGACCTGGAAGTATAAGCCAAATAAATCCTTTCCTCTCTTGCATTGCTTTTAGTCACAGCGTTTTATCAAAGCAACAGAACACAAACTAGAACAGTTTCCTATTGTTTGATGCATAGAATATCAGAAAGTTTTGCAAAGTGATTTCCTTAACTTTTCCCTTATTTTGTTTTTATTTCCTGTTGTTTATTTTCTTTTTTGAAACATGATCTTGCATATTCTTAAGACTCATTATGTAATCTGGATTGGTCTCCCAAATGTCGGAATCACAGGAAGGGGTCACCATATCTGGCTCCTGGCTTGCTTTCTTTATGATGTACACCATGGGATTCCTGAACTATCATGGATTATGCAGTGACCCAGAGGCTACCATACTAGAAAGAGGCTGCACACAGACCTCATAGCTATCTATTTCAATCTACAGTTCTCTGAGTGGCCACCATCCAGACTCCAGACAGATGAATGAACTTTCAGATAACCGCTCCCCATGTTCCAGCCTCCCCAGATGACACCAACAGAACAAAAATGAGCTGATCCTGCTAAGCCTTGTTTAAATTCCAGACTTATGAGCAAAATAAATGTGCTCATATTTTGAGGCACTCATATTTTGAGGCAAGTTTTTAGGTGTTTTTTCAAATAGCCCTAATAACTGATCCTAACATTGTACTCCAGCCAGAGAGGACTGCTTCCTAAACCCCAACCTTCCTGTGTGCTCGTTCCAGAAAGAATGGCGTTCTGCCCACTCATCTACTCAGTCAAGAAACCTTGCGAAATACTTCAATGTGGGAATGTTACACAGACATGTATTTGGCCCCTGGAATTTCATAGTCTAATGAAAGATGGAGATTGCTAAACTGTTGTAATGTTGCTGTGCTAGGGACAGCATCAAATTCCACCAACCCTTCAATCCCATTTCAAGTCCTACCTGGTCTAGAACATTCTCTTAGATATCCAGATCTCTTTTTCTTACAATATTTAAATATTTGGAAATATGATAAAATCATTCATACCATGAGAGCTGACTGTACATATTGCTTCCCAATCCATGTGAAAACATTAGTAGGTTGAAATCAATCACAGTGAGCGTATTTAAACCACAAAATTCAGCAAGGGTTACAGTGGGGCTCCCTACCCTGCCGCCTTTCTATTTGGAGAGCGGTTATTTTTATTTTTATTTATTAGCATATATTGATTATACATACTACTGTTTCATTATGACATTTCACACATGTATGTAATATATGTTGATCACATTTACTCCCCGTCATCCTCTCTTGTCCCCCTCCCACTCCTGATGCTCCTCTCCTGGCTTTTTAAATACCACCTTTCACTTTCAGGTCTTTTTATTTTGCTTTTGTGAATCAAGGAGTTTACTTAGGACCGGTTAAAGGAGCGCAGATGAGCGAGGTTATTTACAGGAGCACAGGCACCTTAGCAGTGGCAATGCCAGTGAAGAAACCCCACTCCCACCCTCTGCAACCACAGACTGCCTCAGGGAGGGTTGGGGGCCTCAGGAGCCCCTCTTCCCAGCAACCATGGAGAGTTAGTTCTGAAACACTGACCATCACATCTCTGGAAATACCACTCAGGGGTTAATTGTTTGGATAGATGTTATATTTTTTAAAAAGATCCACTTGTACTTTTCAAAATAGCTGAAAGGGGGGATTTTAAGTGTTCCCACCACAAAGAATCAGTAAGTGTTTGCTACTGAACTGCATGCTGGTTAGCTTGACTTGATCATCCCACGATATACATACATATTGAAACATCACATTGTACTTTGCAATTATTTTTTTTCTCCAAAAGAAAGTAAAACTTTGAAAAATGGCTCTTCCAGTAATAAAGCTCTTTTAGGAAATAGTCAGCTGTGTTGGTGGAACGAAGATAAGGACTCCCCAAGCCCTGGAGAGTGCTGCTGGCCAGGAATCACTTAGCTCCACTCTGAACAGCTTGCTGGTTGCTGGCTTGTTGGTATTGCACAACTCTGACAAGCCTTGCCTAGGTGGTTTGTAGATAAGCTTAAACTACTCTAAGGGTCTCTGGACTCAGGGACTGCTAAGAAATCAGTTTGCTGCTTCCTTCCAGGCCTTTGGTGACTAGAGTAACAGATGAGGGACCTACCTGGGCAGCCCAGTCTACTTTCCTGACAGGCATAAAGAGGTGCTTCCTGTTGTGGATTTGAGGGTTTTCATGAAGAAGTTGCCTTTGGTGGAAAATAACATTACTCTTTTCATGCACTGAATTATGTCCCTACCAGAAAAAGAAGTTGACATCTGTCTAGTTAGCTTTAACTGTCAACTTAGCACAACCTAGAATCATCTGAAAAGGAGTCTCAACTGAGGGATTTCTCAGATCAGATTGGCCTGTCTGCATGTCTCTGGAATGTTGTCTTGATTGCTAGCTGTGTAGAAGGACTCAACCTACTGTGGGCAGCACTATTCCCTAGGCAGTGGTCCTGGCCTGCATAATAAAATTAGCTAAGCATGCACCTGAGAGTGAGCGGGCAAGTGATGGTCCTCCATGGTTTCTGTTTCAAGCTCTGCTTGAGTTCATGTCCAGACCTCTCTCATCTTAGACTATTATATCTAAAATGAAATAAAACTTTTCCTCCTCTAAGGTGTTTTTGGTCACAGTGTTTTATCACAGCAACAGAAAATAAGCCAAAACATTCTCCTCCATATGGCCTGAGTTAGGCACAGAGTATTTGTAAATAACAAAGTTTAAGTGAAACAATCAGGGTGGATCTAATGCAGTATGAAAAAAGGAAAACGGGGCTGGAGAGATGGCTCAGTGGTTAAGAGCACTGGCTACTCTTGCAAAGGACCCAGGCTCACGTCCCAGACCCACATAGCAGTTGACAACCATCTGTAACTAGTTCCATGGGATCCGACGCCCTCTTCTGACCACCACGGACATTGCATCACATGGGTGTACTTATATACATGCAGGCAATGCACTCATACACATAAAAACAATTGTTTTTTAAAAGATAAAAGAAAACAGGAAATGACTAGAGGGAAAGTGGAGCAAGGCAGACACACACACGAGAGCATCAAGTGGAGGCAGTAGGCTTACCCCATCGGCTTGCAGCCGACCAGCCCCGTAATTACCAGTCTCCCCTTTAAGTAATGAAATTTCCATGGGCTGACAATCAGTCCTCAGCGGAATCCTGCTCCACTGAGAGATGGAAATAGCTGAGCTTCTCTCAGATATAGAAACTGCTTTACCCAGGGTCAAAGGCCCTTCTGAAAACAGTTCAGATCAGGGGCGAGCAGCACCTTGTGTTGTGAAGTGAGCAGGAGACACCACACTTGTCCTGTTCTTATCATTAACCAACCACATGGTTCTCTCTCGTCTTTAAAATAAATACTTCATATCACTTGAACCATTATATATTTTATTATATATTATGGCTTTATATTTGTATGACTAAACCTATCCAAAGATCTTAAACAGGTAAGTCCAAAAGTAATGAGAGCAGGATAGTTCAGTTTGAGCATCAACTTGATTAGATTCAGAAGTATGAGGAGCTTAGTAAAGCTTACTTCTGGGTGTATCTGTGAAGGAGTTTCCGGGGAGGATTAAGTGAGGTAGGGCCTCTATGACTGCCCTGAATGATGTGGGTAACACCATCCTGTGGGCTGGGGATTCAGAGACAATAAAAAGGAGGAAGAGAAAGCACAACAGAGCAGAATTTCATATTCTCTCTTCTGTCTGTCTCTCTCTCTCTCATCCTCCTTGTGATGATGGACTAAAATCTTTGAACATATGAGCCACAGTGTCTTCCCTCCCTTGTTTCAGGCACTTTAATCACAGTGATGAAAAAATTAACTACCTCACAACATCACACTCCAAGCCCCACATCAGAAGTATGCCAAGTCATGCATTAGTTTATCTCCTTAGCCCTCATTTAGTATCTCCTTTTTCTAGGCAAGCTCTCTTTTTTTCTTCAAAAAGGATGAGGATGTTATATTAACTACCTTTCTGTTGCTATGATAGAGTACCCTGATAAACAACTTAGAAGAGAAAAAGGTTACTTGCTTACTGTTCCAGAGGGGATGCAGTCCATCACAACAGGAAGACATGACAGCAGGAACTGGAGAGGAAGTCAAGCTGGCAATCAGGAAGTAGAGAGATCACATTTCATTTGCACACAGGAAACAGAGAGAAAGAATAGGGACTGGGGCCTGAATGTAAAACAATCTCAAGCCTGCTGCCAGTGATGTACTTCCCCACAGCAAGACTCCATCTCCTAAATTTTCCACAACCTCTCAAACAGTGCTGACAGCTGGAGACTGAGAGTTCAAACACATGAGCCTATGGGAAACATTTCATATTCAAAGCATAACAGGTACCCTATCAAAACAGAAAAATACTTAGTTGAAAGTTGTTATGTAACTATTCCTTCCACATAGAAACATTTCCTCTGAGACAAGAGGGAGATCCATAAGATTCCAGGAGCTAAGGAAACATACAAGGCTCAGAAAGCAATGCAACTTTCCTAACTAGGAAGCTCAGAAAGTTACAAGATTCACAAGGCCCTGCCCTGTGGTTATAAAAGCACCAAGCAAATGAAGAAGTCTCCTGCATCAACCACACTGTTTACAGTACTGCAGGAAGCTCTGAGCCATCACTGGGCTTCTTGGTGATACAGCTGCCTTTGAGCTACTCATGATCCTGTAAGTTACCCCTCACCCATGCTACTGTAAGTAACCTCAAAAACCTCCCTGGTTCACTAAGCTAGACTTGGGTGAAATCATATGCCCTATCTAGGATGAATAGACATTTGTTCATTTCTTCCCCAGAAAAGTCACACACCAAAAGCATAAGCACTTCGTTCAGGGTGTGTCCTCAGGATTCAGAGGAAGCCTCTAGGTTACCGTCTACATGCTTTACTCCCCTGACTTTGTTTGTCTGCAGGTCATAACTGTTAATAAGGAAGCTCCTACGCATTCATTTGCTTCTTTTGCTCCTAACTGCAGCAATAAATCACTCCAGTTTGATGTGACAGGACTTTGGAGGATGCCACTGGGCATATTTGCTATTCTTGGCAGAGGCCCAAGAAGCTCTGAGACAATCTCTCTTGTCAGAAAATCCTGTCTTGTCCTGCTTGCCCACCCACTCACTCACTAAGGAAGCATACAAGGCTCATACACTCACTGGTCCCCAGCTCCCTGGTAGACCTCAGACCTGACCGCTGAAAAGGACATGCAGCTCGATGCAAAGTCACCTTTGAAGCCAAGAATTCTAGGGTGGGTCAGTGGATAGTGTAGAGAGATAGGAGGGTTTTGACATCAATGGCTGATGCCAAGAACCCACCAAAATTATCATTAATACTCTCAATCACTGCAATAAATGATGTTATATCCAATTAGATGTGAGGGCTCTGAGAATTTTCAATGCTTGCTCAAAGTCACTTTGTCAAACCAGTATTTGATTCAGATGTGACCCATGGTAGGACTGAGGAAATGGCTCTGTCTGTAAAGTGTTTGCCATGTCAAGTTCTGAGTTCACCACAGAATTCATATTAAAAAGTCAGATGTGGTGGCACATGCTTGTAATCCCAGCACTAGGGAGACAGAAGATCCCCGACACTCATTAGCCACCAAGCCCAGTCTGTTGGGTGAGCTCCAGGCTAAAGATAGACTCTGTCTCAAAAAATATAAAAAGAACAACTCCACAAAAACAACTCCACAATAGGACATTCAGAGAAAGCATGAGGCCAGAGACAGACTTGGAGGTCATGAGCCAAGAGTAAATTGGTAGACAACAAGAACTCATAAGCTTTCTAGAGCAAATATAAAGAAAACAACAAGAGTCTAAAGCCTCAAGATAAGAATATTCTGGGAAGAAAATGGAGATCACAGATGAGCCATAAGAGAGATTAGAAGACTACATGAGGGGGAAGCAGAGACAGGAAAGGTCCTGGAGCTCCCCAACAAACCATAGCCAATGATCTCCAAAGCCAATGAAAGACCTTGCCTCAAACTATAAGGTAGAGAGTGATTGAGAAGATACTTGATGCTAACTTCTAGCTTGCACATACACACACACACACACACACACAGAGAGAGAGAGACAGAGAAAGACAGAGACAGAGAGAGACAGAGAGACAGAGAGAGATGAGAGAGAGAGAAAGAGAGAGAGAAAGGCCAAGTAAAGAGAGTTAGGATTACAGTATTTTGGTTTCTCAAATTAGGAAGAGTAGAGATAATAGAATGGCTTCTCCACTACCCATCAAGGAGCTTCAGCCTACTGCTATTTCACGAGATGGCACCATGGCCCATCCAGGTAAGGATAACCACAGTATGTGGCTAGAGAGAGGCAATAGAGGGAAGTGGGCACTGAAGAAATCCATATCTATTAAAAGATACAGCCAGCACTGGAGTCCAGTAGATGGAAATTAAAGGAATTGAAATGTTCAGTTATATTCTTTCAAAATTACAATTCAACAGCTTGCAAGCATCCTCTGAGGCTACACATTTTCCTTTAGGAAATAGAAACACTATTTCCAAGGCTTCATGGACTCTGGGATGTCCCAGAGCTGCTAGCCGAGTCCTCATTTTTCATGTATCATTTTCAGTTGGGGGAGCAATCAATCAATTCTGACACAATCTGATTTAGCAGAGCAGAACTTTGTAGGAAAAGTAATTAGTGCTAAATCTTGAGTGTATCAGGGATAAATGGTGCTAATGAGGAATGGATGTTATAATGAATGTCAAAGGTTAGCATTCTAATTGCAGATTGTTGCCAAGGGCTACAAACAGGGCATTTGAATGACACTGTAAATTGAAAGTTGAGAGAGTAAAACATGTGTAGCAGTTAGTAACATGTGTGCACAATCCAGGAAGAGAGGCTTTCATCTTTCCTCTCAGCTTTCTCCTGTCATGGGTACAGGCTAGGGTGCAAATGTTAAATTAAAAACTCTCATCAAAATGCAACCTCCACTTGATAAACTGTGGGTGATCTAGACTAGCCAGAAGGCTTTCTCTTCTTCAGGCCTCCCACACAGCAAATACCCACACTGCCACCTCCAACTCTCCTAAATTCAGGACACAAAGTCACATCAAATCAGGATTCAGGCAGAAAGGAAGAATAACCAGGCTATAGATAACCATGGGCTGGAGGGATTCTCATATTTTCTCAAGCAAGAGCAATCTTACCTGACCTGAAAAGTTTTACAGTAAGGAGGGGAGAGAAGAGGACCTCACAGTGTTGAAAACTGGAATTCAAACAGAAAGGGGAGCTAATCTATACCAGGAGCGACTGAAGCCAGAGCAGTAGAAAGCTGTGATTAAAGACCACCTTACTACAGGGATATACAACAGCCACGGGGGAAACTAAGGCCCACGAAAGGAACACTGAGGGACAGCACCCAGGATCCTGCTGCACCCGGGAGCTTACCCCCCCCCCCCAGACTGTTAGGAGCTTGCAGCACCTGGGAGCTTTCTCCCCTCCCCCAGACTGTTAGGAGCCTGCAGAACCCAGGAGTTTACCCCCTAGATTGTTAGTAGCCTGAAGTATCTTGGAGCTTACTCGCAGGCAGATAGGACTCTGTCTCCCAGAAGGTCAAGGCCAAGCAAGTGATCATGTAACTGAAATACTGGAGGTCATGGCTACCTGTCTCTCACAGATGCCAATGAACAGAGACAAAAAATCCAGTTTTCCAAATCTGAGGAACTAGAGGGTTAGTATCCTAAAGTCTCTTCCATTTCATCTTCAGTCAGCAGACTACATAGACAGAAGGGAAAGCAAGGATGTAAAGATAGTCATCCCAGAGCACAGTCTGTCCCTGGTGGCTGGGCGGGCGGTCAGCATGCTTGGAGATGTGATGTCTGTGCATCTCTCCTTATCATCACTGTACACGTTCCTCATCCGTAGGTGTCTAGGTTCGGATACTTCCTAAAACACTGAGTCTAGTTAGTGTCTGCTGGTATCAACCTTGTACTCTCCAGGAGCAGGCTGGGACAGGTTAGCGCATAACAAACAGTGAACGGGATACACGTGCCAAGCTGGTAGTAAAAACATGCACATGCTCATTCCTTTCTACAATATGGAGTATAAATGTGTCTTATACTACAGAAGACGAAGTGCCCCTGCCCTGCTTCCTGTCCGTATTAGCCAGAACCTAGAAGACAAGTTAAAGCAGAACATCAGGAGTTAACCCTGGGGAAGCACTTCCCACTGTGCATCTTGGAGTGAATGTAGGGACCGGAGGGCTGTGCCTGAGGACCTGGAATTCTTCATTCCCCATTCTTGTCACAGAAGGTGATACAGATGGCAGACAGAAGCAAATCTGGTTACCTTTAAAAGCAGGTGTTTAGCTGAATTTTTTTTTTCTGAGAATTTCGCATGAATATTGTCTTTGCAATATTTTCATCCCTTGTAGTTCCCCACCAACTCCGTCCATGTCCCCCAACTCCATCTCAATTTCTTTTCCTCTTCTTTGTTTATTATTGCTATATATACATACATAAATTTATAAATACACACTCACATATATATATATAACACACTCACATATATATGTGTGTGTGTATATATATATATATATATATATGATGCACTGAGTTCATTTTGTGGTGCTCATGTGTACCTGTGTTTAGGACTGCCCACTTGGGATTACATAATCTTTCAGAGAGCTAGTCCTTAGAAAACTGATTCCCCCTCCATTAGCATTCATTGATTGCTTGTAGCTCTGCATCTACAGGTGGGACCCCATGAAATTTCCCCCAACCACATTAGCATGTCAACTGTCATTATGCAGATTCCATTAAACTATCATACTGTGGATATTTCATTGATGCAACTTCCCTATCACGTTCAGAATGCACTAACTAGCAGTAGGTGTCATGTCTCTCTGACTCTTGCGTTCTTTCTGTCCCCTCTTCTACAATATTCCCTGAGCCTTAGGTGGAGAGGTTGCATTGCTGTTGTGTCACTTAGGACTGGGCACTTCATAGTCACTTATTCTCTGTTTTTGACGAGTTATGGAACTTTCTAATAGTCTCTATCTATTGCAAAAAGAAGCTTCTTTGAGGCTGAAGAGATGGCTCAGCTGTAAAGAGTATTGGTTGCTCTTGCAGAGGACCTAGGTTCACTTCCCAACACCCACATGACTGCTAACAAACATCTGTGACTCCAGTTTCAGGGGATCTGACACTCTTTTCTGACTCCTGCGGGCATTGTATGACATGGGTGCATTTACATACATACAAGCAAGCAAGCGATGAACTTATACACATAAAATAAAAATAAGTAAGGGCTGGAGAGATGGCCCAGCAATTAAGAATACTTGTTATTCTTGTAGAGGACCTGGTTCGATTCCCAGCACTGACACAGAAGCTAACAATCATCTGTAACTTCAGTTCCAGGGCATCTGACACCCTCTTTTGACCTCTGAGGGAACTGCACAACATGGATGCACTCACATACTTGCAGACAGTATACTGATACACATTAATAAAATATTTTTTAAAAGAAGCTTCTTTGATGAGTGATGTAAGGTATACTTGTCTGTGAATATAATGATTTGCATTTAGAATATAGTAAGAAATTACATTGGTCTAGGAAAGTGCCAGTAGCAGGTTCTCCTCTAGAGTCTGTGACCTCTCCAGTCATTTGTGTGTGGCTATGTTTACAATACCATGCAAGGATTCCCTCCTTTTGAGCAGACCTTAAGTCCAATTAGATAGCTGTTGATTGCCACCAAGATAGAAGGGCCAATATTTCACCAGTAGAGATAAGTTGTGGCCTAGTACTTTTGAGTATGTGGCTTTTCCCAGTTCACTGCCCATTCCCCTTCTGGGGAGTGTCTTTCTTAATAAACTGTCTTTATTACCTTACTAACTTTATATCCCTGGCACAATTCTTTGTCTCAGACACAAGAACCTGTAAACTTGAGCAGGTGCCCTTCCAATTCAGACCCAGGCTGATAAGTCCCCTGCTTTAACAAGAACTCTCTTGACTTTCATGCCTCCCCTTAGTAATTTTTCATCCACTGACCCCTTTATTCTTTTTCTTGACTATAAATCCTCAAATCTTTGCTGTATTTAGAGTTGAGCTCAACCTCGCTCCTCTATTGCAATAAAGGTGACTGGCCTTACAATGGTCTTGAATAAAGTCATTCTTGCCATTTTATCCAATTCAATTTTTTTTCAGTTCCAATCCATTATATTCTTTTCTAAAAGTATTCTTTCTTTAAGAAAGATAGTAAATGGTCCTATAGTCTTTTTACTTTCCACTTAAGTAGTCTAATGGGACTTGGGGGATAACTAAATCAGTAAAGTACTCGCCTTACAAGCATGAGGACCTAAGTTAGACCCCAGGACCCAGGTAAAAAGCCAGTCATGGTGACACATACCTATAATCACAGAGACATTGAGATGGAGGTGGAGAGAGATGAATCTCTGAAAACTCACTGACCAGCTAGTCTAGCCTGCATGATTAAGTCCTGGTCAATGAAAGACCCTATCTCAAACAAGAAGTGGAAAGCTCATACCACATGCACACACATTCATCATCATCATCTTCATCACCACCACCACCCAAAAAAATAGTCTAATGACCACAATACTTTATACAGACCTTCTTCCTCTAAATGTTCAGTCTGTCCTTCTGCCTGAAGATTCGATGGTGTTGCTGATGAATGCAAATGGCAGTAACTACCAAGAGACTTTCATTTGGAACTTAAGTGGAAAAGCCAATTGTGCACTATGAATCTGAAATTACTTTCATTGGGATGCTCTGGAATGGAATTATCAAGGCTTTCTTTAATTAATTTGGTAGAGAAGTTCATTGTGTGGAGCTGCTGGGATAATGGCCAGGTTCTGATAAGAAAGGCAGACTGCTGCCATCTGAGTGCTTTAAAGCCCAAACTCTGTAGTCTGGAGAAGTGTCTTCCCACCCATCCACCTACTTGGTTACCTAGCAACTCACAAATGGGCTCCATAGCAGATGGAAGGGGAAAGGAAGAGCCAGCTCAGAGTGCTCCTCACTTGTAAATGAGTCTATTGTGCAGGTACATTGAATATGGATGGCAGTGGGCTTTGTCAACCTACCAAGGAGATGGAGATTTCAGGAAAATAACTGAATAAATAAAGTGAAAAGGACTCAATAATATGAAAGTTTCAATCTTAAAAGGGGGAAAAATAGACTTAGAATTGGAAAATCCATTTTCTTTCTTAAAAATGAAAATTTTCATTGCTTAGCAGAGTGGCAATGAATCATTCTGACAATTCTGATCTACTTCCTGAGCTTCCCAGGCCTCTGCTGAACACAGCTCACAGACATGTCACCTAGCCCAGGTTGTGTTACAGTGGCACTAAAGGCCAGTTCCAGTTGGGCCAGGTCAATCATCTGGCCTTATAACCACCCTTAGGAAGGCAGGTTCACTTTAAGTCATGCTAAAGAGATAGACAGAATGATTAGTTATTCTGTGAGAAATGTGCTTTTTCCTGTCCAGAATCCCCTGTTCCTAGTCGGTAGCTTACCCAGCCACAGCCATGAGGTTTTGTAAAGTCTGCAGCATGACCTCTCTTTCTTCTTTCTATCTCTTTTCTAAGCACACTCTCCCTAAGACTTGGGGCATCCCAATATTTTGGGTTTCCTCACTCCTTCTCTACATCTCCCCTCCCTGCCATGTGGCACTAATCTGCCATGTGTCTGACCTCTATGCTGACTTATACAGCATGGCTTTTTTTCTTTATATCCTCTATTTTTACCCTCTGGGCAGTTGCTGAGATTTATAGCTCTCCTTAAGTGTTTATTTTTTAAAACCTAAATAAAATTGTCCTTAAGCTTTTGTTTCAATCCATTCCTAAATTCTTTCATTAATGAGACTAAGAACCCCAAGATGGGATCCTGATTTAGCCTGTATCAGTTGTAGAGGAGGGCAGAGCCTACTCCATTCAAACTTCAGCACTGAGTCCCAACACTCTTTAAATAAAAATGCTTCACAATTTTCAAGAATTCCCTCAAAATATGCTTTCTGGGGCTAGGGAGACGGTTCAGTGGGTTAAAGGCACTTGCTGTATAAACACAAGAACCCCAGTTCAAATCCCTAACATTCATATAAGAAGACTGGTGACTCTACTTGCTAAACCAGCACTAAGGGAGGAAGAGATAGGAGGATCATTGGGGATTTCTGGTCTACCATCTAACTCTAAGTTCAGTGAAAGGCCCTGTCTTGTGTGGAAAGCGATAGAACAAGACGCTCAGTGTCCTCTTCTGGTCACCACATATGCTCATGGACACACACACCTAACACATAAGTGCCTATAGCACCCCATACCCTTGCACACACATGCTTTCTGTTGTGGGGCATCTTCCATGGCACTTCTGAGAATATTTGAGCATATACTTTGCTTTAAAATAATCTTTCACTACTTTTTACGAAGTTAATACTTGTTCTGTTTTGTATATTTTAGAATAAAACCTGAGGTCCAAGAACCTCACCAATAACACAGAAAGAACAGGAGGACAAAGTGAAAGTCAGTTGGCAAGACAGACTTCACATTTGCAAAAGGGCAAGTTGCAAGCTAGATAGGCTTTTAACCCTAAAGCAAGAGTGCTGTATCTTCTCCATTAGCTGGGGTCTGTCCTCAGTCTTTACCAGTCAGCTGGTTTAAAAGAGTTGGTACAAAGGAAAGAGGAAGAGCTCTGCTGCCCCAGGCCCTTAAGTTTGGGAATGCCTCAGGGTCTTTCCTTAAACAAAAGTCTTACAGGGTGTCGTAGGATTAAAAGATCAGTATTCTTTGTCATAAACCAAGCTTTATAGGATTCAAAAGAAAAGTCTAATATTTAATGTTTCTTGTAAATATCACTTCAAAATAATTTTTTTGAGACAGGGACTTCATGGAGCCCCAGCTAGCCTGGAACTCACTGTGTAGAACAGGTTGGCCTCCATCTCACAGACATTCACTTGGCTCTGTGTCCCAAGTACTAGAATTAAAGGAGTGTGCCACCATGTCTAGAGCTCCCAATTTTTTAACATGAAAATATTAAAAGATCTAAAAATGAAATTTAGGTATAATTCTATGCTGAATGCTGGAAATGGTGGACTTTGAGAGGCTGAATCTGTGAGGACATTCAGAGGATATTCTAGTGGGAAGTTTTTCAAGGTTATGGCTGGCATCAGTCTTCCAATGAAGACTATTCTGGACTGCCACAACACATAACAAGAAACTTTTAAGACAGGGTACAGGCCAATTTTTCCAAAGTTTAGACAGGAAGATTGAAAGTTTGGGGCCAGCCTGGGTAACTTAGTGATACCCTGTGTAAAACCAAACCACACAAAGGTCTCAAGGAGTATCTGAGAGGCAGGGCACTTGTTAGGTATGCTTAAGGCCCTGAGTTTGATCCCCAGAACAGCACATTCAAAAAAACATTTTGGTGAGTTAGCAAGATAGCTCAGCAGGCAAAGGTGTCTGCCACAACTTTGATGACTTAAGTTTAGTCCTCACATGATGGAAAAAGAGAACTGACTCCAAAAAGTTGTCCTCTGACCGCCACATGCTTGGCATAGTGTGCACACATGGACACACAATGGACTGTAAAGACAACTGTAGGGCTCAGATCAGCCCAACTCTAGCTGGTCTCTGCATGAAGTTTGATTAGGGTCCTATTTATTCTTTCACCTTCCCTAAACTTTGCTACCTATAGGTACAGTGTAGTTTCCAGTTTATTCCTAGAATTTTAGCTACCTGTTGAGATAATTTGGCCATGAAGGCTGGGCTTACCCAGGGCTATAATCAGGGCACAATCTCCTGTACTAAATTTTTTCATGGAGATGCTGTCTGTTTTGGTTCAGTAGGAAATGCCTCTACTCATTCCAAATAAATCTCCATAAAAACAAGGAGGTATTGTCACCAACCTGGTAGGTATTACTTCGGTGAATTCCAGTTCACAGTGCTCTCCATGTCCTGACCCCCTCTCTCTCTGGCACCTGGTAGGGGACACAACCCTCTTTCCCTGTCCTGGGCACAGTCGACACAGTGTCCAATGGTGTTGCAGATCCAGTGGTCCAAGTTTGGGATGTAATATCTGGGTTGGAGCAGTTCCTTTAACTTGGTGGCCCCCAGATGGCTTGATTGGGGTATCTGGGTTATCAGTGTCTGTCCCAGGGACTTAGTGAGAATCAGTCTTTTGTCAGGTAGCATCTACCATTCCTGTTGCTTGGTTGCCTTTTCTTGCTGGGCCCTTTGTTCTCCTTTTGTGTAGTGGAGTCTTTCCAACAGATCAGATTCTAGATCAGTACTTTGGCTGGCTCCAATAACTGGAGGAGCCCCACTGGTATTTGAGTGGTGGTTTTTGTGGTTTTGTTATTTCCCCTAGCCTCAAGGGATTTCCCCTTCTGATCTCCAGGTCAGTGGATGATGGCCAGCTTCTCCAGAAGCCATATGGCTGCTAACAGAGCCTGGATCTCTTCTTCATTTTTTATTTCTTTACCAGTGGAGGTGAGGAGACCCCATTCTTGATACAAGGCCCCACACACATGAGCCACAGTGAAAGCACACCTACTGTCAGTGTAGATGTTGATTTTCCATCTACCTCCCCAGAAAAGGGCTAGATCAGGACAATCAACTCTGTTGTTGTAAGGAGGTTCCTTGGGAGAGGACCCAGATGGTCTCATGTTTTGTGACCATTTCAGCTCCAGCATAGTAAATCCCATCACAGATGCAGCTACTCTCATATGAACTGTTCCATCTGACTTTGGCAGCAGATGCTCAACCAGATCCAGGCAGCTATGATGCAGGTGGTCTGTTATGTCCAGGCGGTTGTGGACCAGAACCTCAGTCAACAGTGTAGCAGGATTTAGAGTGGTAGCTGAGGAACACTTAATATGGGGTGAGTCTAGGAGCAGAGCCTAATAATGGGTAATGTAGGCAATTAACATCCATCACCCCTCAAGAAGGTTTCTATGGAATGGGGCATGGTGACAGTCAATTCCTGCCCCAGAGTGAGTTTTTCCGTTTCTTTAACTAGCAAGGCCATGGCTGGCATGGCTGTAATACTGGCCATCCCACTGCCATGAAATAAAGCTGTCCAGACAGGTATGCTACTGGTCTCTTCTAGAGGTCCAGAGTCTGGGTTGAAATTCCCTTAGCTTTCTGCGTGTCTCATCCACAAACAGCTGGACAGGTTTAGAGATGTCTGGTTACTCCGGTGCTGGTACAGAGGCCAAGGCCTTTTTCAGCTGTTGGAATGCCTATTGTTCTATTTCCCCCCATTTTGGGGGTGGTCCCTCTTAAGCTCTGGTGTAGAGGCTTTGCAATTTCAGCCAAACCTACTATCCAGTCTACAATGCCCAATGGCTCCCAAGAACTCTCTTACCTGTTTTTGTCTTTAGGCTCTGGGATGTTCAGGGTCACCCTGAATCCTCCTTCCAAGCAATATCCCAGGTAAGTCACCTTTCTGAAGCACAGTTGGACCTTCTTAGCTGATGCTCTGTACCTCAGGTGTTGTAGAATCTCCAACAGCCCTTCGGTGGCCTCCTGGCAATCCAGTTCTGTCTCTGCAGTGATGAATAGATAATCTTTGGGAACTTCGACTGTAAGATCTCTGAGTTCATCTGGTGGATCCAGGGCTGAAATGGGCAGGCCCTCTTTGCCATGCTCCATGAGGCAGTATCCTCCAAAAGAAGGCATATGACCATGACAGCCCCTGACTACTTTACCTCGTTTAGATCTAGTGAGGCTTTATTCTCATCAAAGGTTATACTAGTCCCAAGTTTTCTTAGATCTTGCCCTCTGAGGGACTCTGGGCAAGACACCAAGAAGGAGTGTGTCATAATACTCTTCCTGAAGTTTATTCTCCAGGCAGTTGTCCAAGCATATGTTCGTGTTCCAGTCACTCCTTAGATCACGGTTTGTTACTTCATCAACAGTTCCAGAGGCTGGGTTAATATTGAATGGGTTGTACCCGTGTCTTCTAGGACCAGCTCCTGAGGCCTCATTGGGATGGTGGAGCCCTGGCCCCATTAATCTTCCCTTGCCAGACTCGGAATCTTGTCCTAGGTTCCCACTTCCTATAGGGGCATTTATTCTTTCAGTGTTCCTTTTCCTTGCAGTAGACACACCGGCGCGTTCCAACCTCAGTCTTGATGAATGCCACTCGGCCTTTTGCTCTCAGAGGGCATTTTTCCCAGAGGGCGTTGATCATAACCTTTGCCAGCAACCCCCTTTTTTTGTTTCTTTGATTTTTTTTTCTACTTCCTGTTCTCAGCTGTTGAAAATGTTTTGGGCAATCTGCAGAAGCAGAGACCTATTTCTTGCCTTAAAACCTTCTAACTTCTGCAACTTTCTTTTAATATCTGGGGCTGACTGGGTCACAAAACCTATTAATAGCTCACTGGTTTTGGGGGCACTGTGGTCAATAGGGGTGAATACCCTATATGCTTCCTGTAGTTGCTCCAGAAACCCAGAAAGCAATTCTTGAGGTGGCTGAAACACCTCGGTAACCTTACAGTTAGTGCACTTTCTGGCAGCTTCCCTAATTCCTAATTCCAGGGGATGGCTGGCCAAAGCTCCCTTACCTTGGTCAGTGTTGGGGTTCCAACCAGGCTGGGTGGAGGGGAGATGCCTCCATCACCATGGCCTGTACATCCATAAGTGGTATCCTCAGCCCTAAGATTAACCTACAGGCTTCCAACCTGATCTCATCCCTCTCCTTGGCAGTGACAAGGGTACCTAGAAGCTGCCAACAGTCATCCCAAGTTGGCTGGTGGGTAAAAAAAGACAGTTTTTAGGAGACTTAAAAGTGTCTGTGGTTTCTCAGAGAAGGAGGGTTCTGAGTCTTGCAATTATAGAAGTCGCTGGTGGAGAATGGGACATAAGCCATGAAAGGAGGGCAGGGGCCCGAGCCCCCCCACCGGGGGGGTCAGAGGTCCAACAGGTGGGGCTTCCTAGAAGTAGAGAATGATGGGACCAGGTGAGGGGGCATCCGGGTAACCCTCCCCCAATAAGCTGATCCACTCCTAGTGTGAGGTGGAGAGCAGAGGTCATGGTTGAGACAGGGTACAAAGGCAGGATCCTGCACTAGATGGGGCGATGGTCCTGGGAAACAGTCAAATCCTGTAAAGAAGGTGAATGGTAAGGGGGAGGGATCTATTGTTCATCTGTTGATCACTGAAGGATTGAGGAAGGGGAAGGATCTCTTTTCAAAGAGGGTACGGGCGAGAAATAAGGACAGTAGAACCCAGCACAACTCTTAATCCAAGGTGTAGGACACAAGAGGAGGAAAAGCTATCTGTCAATGTAGGGGCACTGATGGGATGGCTGGGGTTGCCAGCAACCACGTACCAGCCCCACTATGCTGTGGTCACGTCCAAAGACCTAGAATTGAGCCATTCTACATTAAACACAAGTCATTCCAGCCCATGCAGAGTGTGCAGTTTGCCAGAGTAGAGTTTCACTCCATATTCTACTTCTTCATGGAATCCTTCCTAGAAATGTTTCAACATACAACCAAGTGGGTTCCCCTCCCATTTTTGTGCCAGTGATAAAGGCCAAGACAATGAAGACACAAAAGATAGGGACAAACAGGCAAAACATCCAGTGGCCACATTCACTCACACACCAGAACCAGAAACCAGTGGGGTGAGAGGACGAGTCCTCTTTCCCCCGAGACTGGGTTAATGATTGCTTCCAGTCTCCCTTGTCTGTATCCACCAAAGCTCCTCCAGAGGCTTCTCATGATCCCCCATCTTGCTTTCATTTTAGAATTTGCTTTAGAGTTTGCAATTTTGTGAAGAGCAGCACCCAGAGCCTCCAGGAGGTATTAAGAGTCACAAAGACTTCTTCCCCAAATCAGGCCAGGCCCTGGGAGATTAGCCCTGAGTCCAAGGTCTCTTTTCTTAGGATCTTGGTTGGATCTCCAAATGTTATGACATCAAGACCCCTGGGGAGGACCACTTAGACTCCAGATGTTCTCATAGACTGCATTTTGCTTATAAGTTGCCCTGTTTTGAATTCTTCAACCGTGTAAGAAGGTGAGGTTGAGTTCTGACCACTCAGAGTGAGGAACTAGATCCCTGTGCATTATAAATAAAAATCTAAGGACAGCCAGCTTGCTGGCTGGATTTAGAGCAGTGTTGTGTACTTCTACAGAGAAAAGCTTTTTACCTTGCTGAAATTCTTTGGGTTATGCAATCATTTTCTTGAGACCCCAGATACATTTCTAACACTATCAAACCCCCAGTAACTGGCAACCAATTGAGATATTTATTCATCATCTGACATTCTTTAACTTGGTTGCGTCTATAAATAACCAGTCAAAATCCAACAAGTTAAACCTTTCCATCTCCTTCCCCACTCACCTTTCTTTCTACCCTATAACTAATCCAGCCCATAAGCAGATGGTAGGTTCTAATTCTTACACATGAAACCCTCTCTGCAGGTCTTTCTTCCTAATAATGGCCTGTATTGTCAGGTGCTTGGCCCTTGTCTGTCTTTTCTTTCTATTGATCTAACAGAGACCAGATCATTCTTCTTTGGCAAAAAAAGATTATTTTAAGCTGATAATGTTGAGAAACTGCAGTTTTAGAAGTAACTCTGAATACAGATAAAAGTCACCCTTTGTAAGAAAAATGTAAAAATATAAAGCAACTCTCCATTTGTAAATATCTATCCCTTCTGCACCGAGAAGACAGTGATGACTCTAGAAATCACAGAGATGCTCAGCAATAGGACACTGAAGGATTGCACAGAAAATGCCACCCTTGTTTGCAGAGCTTTGCCTAGACCACTCCCTTCAGCCATGCTCTTCGTTCTTTGTTTTAACAATAGTATTTAAGCCCAATTCAGAGTTACCTAGCTCTTTGGTAGATTACTTGCCTCACAAACAAGGCTATAACTCCCATTCGCAGCACCACACACATAAAATGTCACCTCTTTGAGTCTTCCCTCAGTATCTACTAGGGTATTCTAAGACACTCTGTAGAGCTTTTGCCCACTCACCCATGTATCATAAATCAACTGTAGAGGTCATAGAATATGACCTAATTTCATCTAAAACAATGAAACACTGTATGAATATTTATTGTACTGTATTCTTTACCTGATAATGCAAAGGGAAAAATGTCTGTACTTGTGATGGCTGGTCTTGGTTGTCAACTTCATTGGACCTCGAATCAACTATAAGACAGGCCTCTGGGTGGGTCTGTGAGGTATTTTCAGGAAGGATTAACTTCCCAAGAGTGAGCCATACCTTATAGCTGCAGCCCAGATGTACAGAAGTCTGGGAAAAAACCTATTGCTTTTGCCTTCCTTACTGGCAAGTGCATCTGCTCTGTTGCTCTCTGCATTGTTGGTGACATCACATCTCAGCTTCTTCCTTCTTCCAACATGGACTGAAGACCAATGGCTCACCAGGAGTCCTCTAAGCCTTCAGCAGAGGACACCCAGCCTCATGGACCAAGCAGCAACTGGGTTTTGGGCTTCTCCAGTGTGCAGACAGCCATTGTTGGACTACCCAGCCCTTATCATGTAAGTCAGTCTAATAAATGCCCTTTGTAATATATATTTATTCTATCCATTCCATTCCTATACAGAACCCTAATACAGTACAGGTTCAGAACTGCTTCAACCCCCGCCCCCAAATATTTCCTAGCATAGGTTTGTTGAATTCATCAAAACAGAACTCACAGATGTAAAATGCAACTACCGTCATTTTTCTGAGCGTCTCTCTTATGCTTTGCAATATACATGTAAGTAAATATCTGTTTTCTTGTTACTCTGTGTTTTGTAAGGGCAGTTTGTCTAAGTAAGAACTTAGAATAGTAAATGAAAATTTTTTCCTCTATAGTTCCAAACCATTGAGCCAGTCCAGGAATTTTCAGGCTTTTCTATGATGAGCAGATATAAAATAGTTTAAGTTTGTCAGACCAAGAGACAAAATTGAAACTATTACGTAGGTACTGATGTGCCAGTTTGGAATGTAACCATTCATGAATGTAAAAATCATTCTTAATTGATGGACCATAAAAAAGTAGATGGAACAAAAAAAACAAATGCTGTTTAATTCCTTTTTATATAAGATATGTACAACAGAGGCACACAGAGAGAAAGAATTGTCATTGCCAGGAGCTGAGTTGTGGGAAGTAGGGAATTATTGTTTAATGTCTGGAGAATTTCAGTTTTGCAAGATGAAAACAACTCTAATCATGGATGGTGGTGATGGTTTCACAACAATACGAGCACATTTAATACCAGAGAACTCTACACTTGGATACTGTGAGGATGTTAAATTTTATGTCATATATATTTAAAATTTTTTTAAATTAAAAAATGAAGATGGGTAGAAGGCCAAATTTGTAGTTGGTTTATTTCGTGGCAAGTCCCACCCTCTGACCAATAAGGGGGCAGGGAAGTGGGGAGACAACATGGCAGCGAGTCCTGGGGAGGGGCACAGAAAAAATGCCCTGGCCCAGGCCAAGGTGGAAGGCCAAGACTCAGAAGGCAGTGTTCCAAGTCCCCGCAGTCCTAAGAATCATGTGAATGGAAGCGAAAATCTGGCCTGGAGTAGACTAAGAGTCCTGCGCCCGGCTGTCGCGGACTTTGCGGGCGGGACACAGGTAACCAGTAACTTTGTAAATTGCCCTAAATAAATCAGTCTCTCTAAATGGAGAATCAGTTTCCGTTTTATCCAGCCGGATTAACCAGACCCCGCCCGCTAAGGTGTGGAGAATAAATTTCATGAGAGAACTGTAATTTTTCAACTCCTCTTCTAAACCCTCTAGGAAACTAGACCCATATTTAGTTGCAAAAATTATTGTGATGGTTCGAATAAGTGTCGCCCATAGGCTCCTTCTATGTGGACACTTGGTGGGGAGAGTCATGGAACCTTTAGGAGGTGTGACCGTGGGGGAGGAGGCATGTCCCTGGGGCTGGGCTTTGAGAGTTCTTAAGCCTTGGTGGATTTCCAGTTTCTCTACTTCCTGTGCCTACTTGATGATGTGAGTGCTCAGCTTTCTTCTCTGGCCATCCCCAGCTGCCATCCCCCTCCCATCATTATGGACTCTCCCTCTGGAACCATAAATCAAGCAAACTATTCATTATGGTGTTTTATCACAGTAACAGAAAAGAAACTAATACAATGATGAAGGCGGAGGGCTGGGGATATAGTCCAACAGGCTGAACAAGCATGAAAACCCAAGTTTGATCCCCTAGCACCTACAAAAAGCTAGGAGTGGTGGTATGTGCCTATAATCCCAGTGCTGGAGGGCAGAGGACAGAGACAGGAGTATCCTTCCTGTTCAGCCAGTCTGACTTGGCAAGCTCCAGGTTCAACTGGAGACTTCATTTCAGAGAAAGAATGCAGAGAAGGATTGAGGAAGATACCTGTTGTCAGCCTTTGGCATCCACATATATATGTGTAAACACACACATGCACACACACACACACACAAAGATGAAAGATCTGAGCATTCCGATTAAAACTGAAGCATGAAGATGGAAAATAAACTTGTTCACTTGAGTCCAGTCACACAAGATTTAAACAGTTGTGTTGACTCAGACCACAGTCATTGTGGTGCAAGGCTCTCTGGCATTCTGCTCTGTCTTTTTGTCTTCTCTTTGTTCATCTTCCTTCCTCGTCCTCAGTAGCTCCCCATCCTTTGACTCTCTTCTCCCCTTGTCCCTGCTCTGCCCTTTTTCTGGGTCATAGTGTTCTCCACAGAGGAATGACCCTCTGTGCCAAGGATGGTGTTGACTGTGGCTTGAATCAAATGCCCAACTTGGACTTTACTCACTTTGAGATTCCATAAAATCCTTTCCATGACCTCTTATCTGTCAGTCTTTCAGTGTGGCCCGGGATACAGACAAAGCAACCTTTTGTTGAAAGCTTGGTTTTTGCAGGGTCCTGTGTTAGGCACTTTAATTGCTGTGTTTGTAGAAGTCAGAGGTGAACTGTGGGTGTCATTCCTTGGGAGGCCTCTTCTATAGTTCTGTGTGCCCACATGTTGCTTATTATGCATCTAGCATGTTGCCCAGCATGGCACAAACTTAGATGATAACAAAATATCCCTCCTTTCCTCCATAGAAAGCAGAAAGAATTCGAGACTTTGTGTTGTTTACAGTTGTTATATTAGCTACTTTTCTTGTTCCTGTGACAAAACATCTGGCCAAAGCTTCTTAAGGAAGGAAAGGTTTATTTTGGATCACAGTTTGTGGGCACCGTTCATGATGCTGGGTAAGGCATGGCAGCAGGAACTTGAGGCAGCTGGTCACACTGTGTCTGTATCAGGAAATAGAAACTCATGAAGGCTGGTGCACATAAAACTTCCTCCTGTTTATTCAGTCTGGGCCCCAGCCCATGGGATGGTGCCCCACATTTAGGATATGCCTTCCCACCTTGGGTAGCCCATTCTAGAAACTTATTCTAGAAAGTTTATTTTCCATCTTCATTGCTTTAATTGTTGTCTAATTCTTCTAATACTTCCTACAAGACCACAGAGTGAACCTGGTTTCTTTGGTACTGATAGCTTTGCATTCAAATCTTGATTCCATTCAATATTTCCTATAGGAATTTAGGCAGATGGCTTAACCTTACTGAGTCTCACTCTGCATATTATAAATGGAGGTAATCCTAATCCACAAGGATTATAATAATAAGCAGAAGTTCAGTGTTTAGTCTGGTGTTTAAGATTGTAACAGGGATAGTTGCTGGGTGTGATGGATAATCTTAATTGCTGGGTCAATGGGATCTAGAATCACTGAAGAGTCTGTGATGATGATGGGGAATTTTGGTTGTAAATTTGACACAACTGGGAAAACAGAACCTCAGTTGAAGAATTTCCTCCAATCTGATTGGCTTGTGAACATGTCTGTGAGGCATTTTCTTGACTGTTAATTGATGAAGGAAGGCCCAGTTCACTGTGGGTAGTGGTGGTCCTGGGCTGTATAATAAACTGTGCAAAGCAGAGAAGCAAGTCATTAAGCCCCTGTTTCAGTTCCTGCTTTGAGTTCCTGCCCTAGCTTTCTAGCCCCAGTATGGACTGTAACCTATAAGACAAAATAAACACTTTCTTAACCCAAGGTGGTTTTGGTCAGTGTTTTATTCCAGCAGCAGAAAGTAAACTAGGACAGAGACATGATGTTCGTGAGTCTCTAGAATGGGCTACCAAGGTGGGAAGGCATATCCTAAATGTGGGACACCATCCCATGGGCTGGGGGCCCGGACTGAATAAAATAGGAGGAAGTTATATGTGCACCAGCCTTCATGAGTTTCTACTTCCTGATGCAGACACAGTGTGACCAGCTGCCTCAAGTTCCTGCTGCCATGCCTTACCCAGCATCATGAACGGTGCCCACAAACTGTGATCCAAAATAAACCTTTCCTTCCTTAAGAAGCTTTGGCCAGGTGTTTTGTCACAGGAACAAGAAAAGTAGTTAATATAATAATTGTAAACAACACAAAGTCTCGTATTCTTTCTGCTTTCTGTGGAGGAAAGGAGGGATATTTTGTTATCATCTATGTTTGTGCCATGCTGGGCAACATGCTAGATGCATAATAAGCAACATGTGGGCACACAGAACTATAGAAGAGGCCCTCTAAGGAATGACACCCACAGTTCACCTCTGACTTCTGCATATGTACATACATGCATGCACACGCACACATACAGGAAACTAGAAGCATGACTGTTCGGTAGTCAGATTTCCATCACTGTAACAACAGAACCAGAGATAATCAACTTCAGGAAAGAAGTATCTATTTGCATTCATGGTTTCAGTCACAGTTTCTTTTTGTGTTGTTTCTAGACTTCGGGCAAGACAAGGCATGGTAGCCAGCGTGGATGCACATGCAGAGAAAGCACTCATTTCACGGTGGCCAGGAAGCAGTGGGGAGCACTTCCCAACACCTCCTTCCAGGGAGCACTCCCAGTGACATACTCACTCCCACTTGACCCTACTTTCTAGATATTCCACCACCTCTTAATAGCGCCACCAGCTGGGCACCGAGTCCACAGCACCTGAGCCTTCCTAGGACCTGGAAGTTCAAACTATGAGACCGTACAAAAAGAGCACCATTGAGCTGCGGCCTCCACTGTCTCCAAGGCCCAGGGCCCCTGTTTGTCTTCTTGGGAGATGGCAGGGTCATGCTAGACACTTTGCATGGAGTCACAGAGTTCTTTATTGCTCTTCAAAACAACGATTGTTAGCGTATATTAGTTATGCATACATTTGTGCTTCATGATGACGTTTCCATGCAGGCACATAATGCATTTTGGCCATGCTCTCCCCGTTGCCCAAGCTTCGCCCTCTCCTACTTGCCCCCTTCTTCCCAGCCAGTCCCCCTTCTAGTTCATCACCATTTTTCTTTTTTGTTTTTGTTTTGTTTTTTTAATACCCTTTTGGAGTTTCATTTGTGTTGTTTATAGGAGCATAGGTCAGGGCTTATATTTTTGTTATATTTATTTACTTAATTATATATGTCTGTGTGTGACATATGGGGACACGCATGTACCACAGCATGCATGTGGAAGTCAGAGGACAACCTGTGGAGGTCAGTTCTCTCCTTCCCCCATATGGGTCCCAGGGATCAAATTCAGGTCATTAGGCTGGGCAGCAAGTGTCTCTACCCACGACACTGTCTCATCTACCCAAGGGTTATTTATGAGCACAGACACCTCAGCTGCGTCTACACCGGAAGAAAATGTCTCTCCCTCTCGCAGCCGTTAGCTGCCTATACAAGTTCTCAAGGAAGTGTGGGGCCTCATGAGCCCCTCAAATCTCCGTGATTTTATCTGACTTCTATACGTAACTTCCTCAGGATGAACTTGAACTCTATTTTCTATTGTTCGAGTAGATGCTACAGACTCACAGTGAAGCAAGGAAGAGCTGGAGACTGCATGCTGCCCTGTGCCCTGGGCTCTTGTCTTCCTCACCACCTACGCATCACCCACCGGCGGTCAGTCTTTTGGTGTTTGTTTGCTTTTGCTTTTTGCTTTCTTTTGTTATTTGTTCAGAAAAGGACTCACCATGTAGCCCAGGCTAGCCTGGAACTCAAACTTCTCCTGCTCCTCTATGACTCACCTTCCAGGCCTGACACCCAAGTCTCCTAAATGCCCCAGGGACATCACCCCTCTGGCCCATCAGCACTAACAAGGAAGGAGGATTAATTTTAAGATGAAGCTGTGCATTGAACATCAAAGTTCCCTGAAGGATTATTAGCCGCATGCAGAGAATACCTGTGAGCTCAGGAAGAAATTTCACACTTGACTGAAATTCATTCATCAGGTCCATTAAAATCAGCAGAGCCATTTGCTGACCCTATTGATTCCATCTCTAGAGAAATGAGGAGTGTATAAAAAAGGAGAAGAGGAAAAAGACGGGATGAGAGGGAGAAGGAGGAAAGGAGAAGAGGAGGAGGAGGAGGAAGAGAGAAGAAGAGGAAGAAGGAGGAGGAGGAGGAAGAGGAGGAGGAGGAGGAGGAGGAAGATGACAACTTAGAATCTGACTCCCAAGATAGCAATAAGTTATGTTAGTCATGGCCACCATTTTGAAAAGTTCCAGCAATTTCCCCAAACCATAGTAACCAGCATTGCAAGATTATAAAGTAACTTGTTTATCTAGATTCCTGCCACTGACCCTCTGCAGACCCCTGATAATGGCTGGCCATAAGAAATGTTTATGATCATCTAACATTCTTCAACTGACTACTCACTGATTATATGTACAAATGACCTTGCTGATCAAAAGAGGAAACTTCATTTTTATTGAATTTTGGTAATTTACATACAGTTTACTTCAGTGGTATTTAGATTCCATCCTCTGTCCCACCTCCCTTATTACATCTGCCCAATTTAACGTGTCCTATTATATATATATATAATAAGGCCTGCAGAGTCCCTACTCTTTCTTCTGCCCCATGACCACCCCAGCTTGCAAGTGGATGGTGGACTGATTCTCACAGGGGTCACCCTCCTCCTCCCTCTGCAGTTCTTTCCCCCGTTAAAGAGCTGCACTGTTGCTTTTTCTCTTGTCTGTCTCTTCCCTAGGTGCCTCTTGTGCAGTTCAGAGAAGAGGTTCAATGGAGGAAATGCTTCTGGGCACCTGAAAACAGGCAGATGTGGCTGTAGTGGCTTCAGGAGTGACTAACTGGGAAGTGCAGATGGCACGCCAGGAGCCTGATCCTGCAGTGCAGCCCAGTAGCTGCAAGCCCCAGAGTGAAGGTGGCCCTGAGGAGGGCCCTGCAACTAACAGGAACGGTCAGTCTCCAGGGTCTGCTCACACATAGTGTTGGCTGGGTTCAGCCACAGCCAGGGAAAACATGGCCTCTGTGGAAACGTGGCCGATCTGAAGGTGCAACAAGCATGTCTGTACTCCACATTGTGTGTGTGTGTGTGTGTGTGTGCGCGCGTGCGCGTGTGTGCGTGGGTGTGATGAAAAGTGAAGGGAGAACTGCTCTTTGGGAAAAGTGAGAGAACCAGTGAGAGGGGAAACAAGATGATGGGTGGATTATGAGCAAAGTCCATGATGCACATTATAAGGATGCCACAATGAAACCCAATTAAAGGCAAAAAAATAGATACAGGCTAGGAGCGTAGCTCAGTCACGGGAATTCTTGTCTAGGACATATAAAGACTTGGATTCAAGCCCAATACCATCAAAATAATTTGTGTAATTGAAGAAATTGGAAATATACCTAAGTAATAAATATACACACTAGAGAGGTTTAAACAAGTCAACAAATAGGAGCTGGGTGGGATGCCAAGGAATAGAGCCTGTGGTGCTGAGTTCAATCCCCAGTATAGAATGGAAAAACTTCTCCCTATGGGGGCTGCGGGATGGCTCAGTGATTAAGAGCATGCACTGCTCTGGCAGTGTTTGATTTTCAGCACCTACACTGGGTGACTCACAACCACCTGTAACTCCAGCTCCAGGGAATCTGATACCTTCTTCTAGCCTCTGAAGGCACTCACATGCATATGCGCAGGCACACACACACACACACACACACACAAACAAACAATTAAAGATAAAATACATCTTAAAAATAATTCTCTCTATGGAAATGTGGAAAGCCCATATTCACACAAGGCTAGAGTCAACAGTGGGGATGGGCCGACTCTCAATCCAGGCCTCTTTTGTCTTATGAATTCTAAAAATGGCTTTGGGGTTAAGCACATTCTGAACCCTCTCTTTCCTTTTCTTGCCGTAACTGCCTGCTCCTTTTCTCTCTTTTCCCCCAGCAAGCGCTTTGAAATCCTGACTATCATAGTCTCCGACTTCTCTTGGGAACAGTGAACTGTACAGCCCTCTCTCCGTAAAGCACTTGTCTGTGTCCTCTGAAGACAGCCATCAATTAATTGTTCCTTTGCCGGTTCTAGGGAGAAAACTGCAGGATGCTGAGATGGCTCAGCACCCTGGAAGCCTCACAACCTGAGGGAGAGCTGGAAGAAGGACTGCTTTTTGCTCCCAGAGCCGCTTCTTACTCCCTCTCCCAGGGCTTTTTACAAGTATTGAATCTGTTGGCACCTATAACAGACAGAATTGTTACAATCACAGAGAGTCCTAACCGTGTAACTGAAAAACCCACTGGCAGGAAGAGGAGCTCACCTAAGGGAGGGCATCCTGAGCAACACCAACGACGGGGAAGAAGAGGGAGTCAGACAAAGGGAAGGCTAAAGGGTCCTTTAAAAGACTAGACCCAGAGCACCCACAGGGAATTCCCAAGCTCCAGGGCCTCCCGCCAGTGCCAACAGGGGCTCTTGCAATGATGTTTGTCCTTTTGTTTGTTTGTTTATTTTCCTCTTTCACGCTATGGGCTATTGCTTCCCTGTTTTCTGTATCTGTGAGTCTCTCTCCTCCTCACATCTAATCTCTCCTCTGACACTTGCAGTTTCAGCCTCTCAGCAGCAGCACTCAACCTTGTAATCCCACCCCCAGCCCAACCCCCTGCTTGGACACAACCAGCTACCCCTACAAGCAGCAAACTCCTCTCACTTTCCTGTCAAGCTGCTGTTCCCTCACTCAATCTGCTGCTTGCTACTGTTCTTTTTCTGTGCTTTGGTCTTCTGCCTTTCCCAGACATTGAATTATTTGTTCATCTCACAGAACGGACATGGTGGATCCCGGCACCCCCAAACCAGGTATCAAATGAGTTCTAGACCCAGAACCCACATAAAACGTCAGATGTGGTGGCTTGCAAATATAATCCCTGTCCTCCCACAGCTAGAGAGGAGGCAGAGACAGAACTGACCAGATGCTCTCCAGCCAGCATAGGCAATGTGACAGACACAAGAGAGACAGGGCCTCAGAAAGGCAGAAAGGGACAACTCCTGAAGGTTGTCCTCTGACCTCTACACCCGCGCCATGGCACAGTTTTTCCAAGTTTGATGTTACTTTTAAAAGACATCGCTCAAGCCAGGGTCTGAGGATACATTCTTAATGGAAAAGAACATTTTGTGGGGGATGGAGAGATGGCTCAGTGGTTAAGAGCACCAGCTGCTCTTACAGAGGACATGGGTTTGCTTCCCAGCTCCCATATGGCAGGTAAAAATAGTCTCTAACTCCAGTTGCAGGGAAGCCCAACGCCCTCTTCTGATGTCTGTGGGCATTGCACGACAAAGGTGCACTTACATACACTCACACACATGAAAAAAAAAGTATTTTTAAAAAATCAAATGTGAAGCATAATAATGATAAATGATCTGTTCCCTTTTGTCGGGGGGTTGATACTGGTGGAGCCAGGAGTGGTGGAGGTTGGAGAAGATGAGATGAAGACTTGTGTTCCTCTGAACTGCCCTGGAGTAGTCATGAGATGGCACTGGACTCAGGGTGCCTCAAACCTCCTGCAATAGGAAAACAGCACATTTTTGTACCTATTTTGAAAAAGGAAATGGGGTCCTTATCAGAAACTGTACAGTCAAAATTGGGAAAAGACAGAGAAGAGTACGTTAACAACAGGAAACGTGAAGGTTTCTGCCTTGAACAATTCTGGCACTTTTTATATTGACAGTTTTCTATTCTTACAATGCCAGCAGATGCAAATTTGTTATCTTTATTTCATATGGTGAAAGCAGGCAAAGCAACTTGCTTGAAGACAGACAGCATCTAGGCAGTGCTCAGCAGAGACTCTGCTGTTAAAACTGTACTACTTCTCAAATGCAGTCTGCCAGAGGTGTTCAGTGAAAGAGATGCCAGGCTAAGCATGTGACTCAGTAGGTAGAGTCCTTGCCTAGTGTGCGTGAAGGCCTGGGTTCAACACCCACATAAACTGTGTGTCATGGTGCATAGTTGTTATCCCAGCACTTATGAGGTAGATGCAGGAGGATTAGAAGATCAAGGTCATCCATCCATGGCTATGTGAGTTTACTTCCAGGTCAAGTATTAACTTTTTTTTTTTTTTTTGAGGCAGGGTCTCATGTAGCCTAGGCTGACCTAAAAATTGCTATGAAGACAAGGAATACATTAAACTTTCAATTCCCTGGTTTCTACCCCTGGAGATCTGGGGTTTTAGTCACATATCTCCATGCCTGGTTTATGCTGTGCTAGAGGTCAAACCCAGAGCTTTGTGCAAGTACTCTACCAACTGAGCGACATCGCCAGCTGGCCGGTGTTGAATTCTCAAACAGCTGAGCTAGAGTGGAGTTCCCAGGCTGGGTACAAACTGTTGGGGTTCCTGGTAATAGTCGTCTATTCCTGAAATACCTGGTGGAGGTATGTATGTATATGCATGGAGCGGGAAGGGGTGCCCTGGTCCCTCTGGCTCCTTCCAGCCTCCATCACACTTTAGCTTCTGCAGAAGACTCCAGAAGAGGTCTTTCTGCTTGCCTTCAAGAATTTGAGACACCCAGACTGTAGAGTGTGAGTCAAAACTAAAAAGAAAGAGGAAGAAGCATACAACAAAAATAAATAAGAGGGGGCTGGGGCGATGGCTCAGTGGGTAAAGTGCTTTCTGCATAAGCACGAGGTCCTGAGTTCAGATCCCCAGAACTCACATAAAGCCAAACGTGGTAGCATATGTCTCTAATCCTAGTGTCCCTATGAAGAACTTGGAAGCAGAGACAGGAGAATCTCCAGACTCTCCTGGGCCAACTAGCCTGGCATAGGCAGCTGTGAACATCATGAGACCTGTATCAGACAAGATGGAACGCAAAGACTGACACTGAGGTTTTCTTCTGACCTCCACATGTATTCATTCTCTCTCTCTCCTTTTCTCTCTCTCTTTGTCCCTCCCTCTCACACACAGATATAGTAAAATAAATGAAGAAGAGTCCAGAGGTTTCCTCATTGGTCACCTCTGATCTTGTCTGCAGATCCTGTGGGTTAGAACCACCTCTCCTCCAGCTGGACTTCTGATTCTAGAGTGGCAAGAAAGTGAGAGAAGGATGCCAAGCAGGCAGACTGCCCACTCTGCCCTGCCGCCTGGAGAAGGAGCTATGTCCAGATGGCCCTGGGTAGGCCGTGAAGCCACTATGCTGGAAGGCACTACTGCCAAGAGGCCCTGCAATGCCCCCAAACAATCTTTCTGCCTGAGTTGGTGACGAGAGTCACTTAGCTCCCTATCACAAGGCCATCAATCAGGAACTTGGAAAAAACCTTTTCAGCACTAGGGTTTATTATCAAGTCTTAATGAAAATATATGAGTTTCACAGAACAGTCTGAAAAGTACGGAGTTTCTGAATACAAAATGGTGAGATTGTTTGATGAAGAAGGAGGGCTAAAGTGATTACCTGATTATAGTCAGGAGCAGAGAGAGAAGAGAGGCCACAGAATGAGGCCGTGGTGTTTCAAGAACAAAAGAAAAAAAAAGGAAGAAAAGCAGATAAACTGGCAAACAAAGCAAAGGATAAGTTCAGTGGAATTCAGATAACACAGTCAATGCTCCTAGCAAGTGTGTATGTGAGTATGTGTGTGTGTGTGTGTGTGTGTGTGTGTGTGGCAAGAGTCCAGAAGAAGGTGTCAGATTCCTGAAGCTGGAATTACAAGCAGTTTTGAACCTCCAAGGAGACAAGAGAGGAGAGACCATAGGAGACAGATATTATCAAGGGACAAATGTAGAAAAGGCACTTTAACTGGAAAGGGAATGGAGGACAGGTTAGACAGGGAGGGAAGAGAGAGAAATAATCCCTAGCTAGTGTAAAAAAACAGAAGGAATCATATTATTACAAAAACCTACTGAAAAATTATGTATACAATATCTCTATATGAGCCCATGTGGATAGCTGAAGGCTACATAACAAGAAAGAATGCCAGAGGAGAAACCTTCCTGTGAGTTCTTGATCAGAGTTGTCCAAGAGACTCCCAAAATTACACAGGTTATTGCCACAGTCCTTGATTACCTCCAGAACTTAAAGGTAAGACCCTATTGCTGAAGATAGGACATGTTTCGGACACACGATTTGGAACAATGGAGCTGGAATTGAACTGGAAGCCAAAGTCTAGTTCTCATAGATTTAAAGAGCACTACACAAGTTGCTTTTTAGGGTGAACATCAATTGATGGTCCAACTCCAACATTAAGGCCTAATAACCACAATAATGACCCACAGCAAACTATACTGGTAAGTGGTGGCACTTTGATCTTGGAGTAATCAACAGCTATGTAATTGAAGTTAAAGCCCATTCAATGGGAGGAAACTCATGTGTGCTACTATAAACATAATCAAATACACATCACTGGAATGTTCATAGATCATAAAGAAAACCCCAAGTCTGTCACATCCCTAGACAAATGTAATTTCTTACAATGTGCAAAATATGAATCCTTATATTTATAGACAAATATCCCAGTCATCACTCATCAAAGAAGCTTCTTTTGCAACAGAGACTATTACAGAGTTCCACAACTGGTCATACACAGAAATTGTTTGTCAATTGCCCAACCCAAAGTAACACATCAACAACACAACTGCTACACCTAAGGTTCATGGGACATAGTGGAATACGGGGGGTAGAGAGAATACTAATGCAACTTCCAACTCTCATCAAGGAAGCTCCTCCATGCAACAGGGGGTAATGAACACAAGACACAAATGGCCAAAGTGTAGAGAATAAGAGTCTGCAGAGTGTGGGTCCTTGGACAGGACTCTTATATTAAACCTCACCCACTCAGGGCTCAGAGATCATTGGTGGGGGGATTGTAAGGGCCAGGAAGGATGTGTACAACCATATGGAAAGAGTCCTGCAGGCTCCTGGAACTTGCTCATATGAACCTACAGCAATATTGTCAACAAGTACAAGACACATGCAAACTGAAACAGATGAGAACATAGCACAGAACTGTGAAAATGGGCAGCAGGTCCCAATCTTAGCCAAAGAACTATCGGCAACTGATTACTGCTGGGTGAGGAAGATCTGATCTTCTTAAAGGGAAGAACTCTAGACAATCTGACTAGGCCCAGTGAATAAACTTGCACTAAGGGAGGTCTGGGGGCACTAACTTGACTCACTACGCCCTAACACAAATGATAGAAAGCATGAATTCCATGGGGGCGGCTATGCGAGGTTCCAGTAGGGAAGAGGGCGTAAAGATCATCGATATGTTCTGTATGAAATACACAAGAATTCAATTAAAAATTTGCCCCCCAAAAAGGTTTTTTAATGTGTGTGTCTGTGTGTACAAGTGGCCAGAATCCAGATGAAGGTGTCCGATCCCTGAAGCTGGAATTACAAGCAGTTGTGAGTGGCAATGTGGGTGCTAGGAACGGAATGTGGGTCCTCTGAAAGAGCTACCAAGTGCTCTTAACAACTGAGCCATCATTCCAGTTCCAAGTTAAACTTTTGGCAATCAAGTAACAGCAGCTGACTACAACGTAGCCAGGTGCATATTCTGTCGAGGGATTTAAGTGTGTGTGCAGTTCCTCTGCACCCCACATTTCCTCCTAGCTGTTTGGTAACCTGCACATGGGATGGCTTCCTCAGTCTCTGCAGGATTTCATTCTTGCTGTGCCTGTCTTCCTGCTCCCCCAGTCATCCAGCTACTTTCTCTATTAGGCGGAATTCTGTATTTTCTCTAATATATCATTATTCATTGGGCAATGAACCTGTCTTTTAAGCTACACTGCTAGTTTTATTAGGGTTCTTCCCCTTTTTAGTGCTCCATTTACAAAGTAGCCCAGGCTCTCAGTGATCTTCTCTTAACTAATTTTTCCCCAACTTTGTTACTTTCAGTGTGTGATTTTGCAGAATATGAAATCTTTCAGGAATTTTTTTTCGTGTTATCATAGAAATTGCTGGACTGACTTGCAGAGACATTTTATCATGTAATAACAGAAATTCTAGGACTTATTTAATACTGCATATTATTTATGTCAAATTTAAATATTCTTTAAAAATCATTTGTTGAAAACAGTTCTTTTTAAGATACATGGTAGCTTTTAATTTCAGCAGAGTTCCAAAATGATCCCCTAAGCACTGCCCTCCTGTCCTGGTAGATACTCAGTGGAACTTTTCCTGGGGAAACACAACACAGACATCTAACTGTAAGGTGTGAATGAGACCCCCAACAGTTTCGGACTCTGGAAGAAACTTGGAGCCAGAGCTTATCTAAGCCTTGCAAACCGGTTCCAGATCCCAAATTCCTTGGCAGATAAGCAAGGAATTCATGAACAGCTCTGGAAAAGGACTACTTCCTGGACAGAAGCTTGCCTGAAACATCAATCAGATGTCATGGCAACCCCCCTCCCCCAAAAGCCAGGAGGGGACTGAAGGTTTAAAAGGTTTTGAGGACTTGGACAACGTGCTTGTGGTTGGGCTTGTACTTCGTGTGCTTCTGCTTCTGCTGCTTGGGCTTCTGCTGCTGCTGGTGTGGCTTCTGCTGGTGCTGGTGCTGCTGGTGCTGTGCGGGGCTTTTGAGACTCAGACTTGGGCTGATCACGCCAGCCCAGTTCCCCGGAGCCCCAGCCCCAAGATGGGGGTGAGGGAGCTAGCCTCCCCGAAGAGATGGGGGAGGCTAGCTCCCAAGGGGGGCTAGCGTTTCTCCACTCGTGGGTGCGGAGGAGCTAGTCCCATCTGGTCTTCTCTCAATAAAGTCGGGTCCTGTTAGCTGCCAGCGGAGTCCGGTCCCTTCTGTCTGCTGCGTCTCTCGAACCCTGAACCTGACACTAACCACATCAGATAGGGAACTCACGACAAACCACAGCAGTGATTACACTAAAGTCCAACGTGGTGAACCAGAGTTTGTTGAGGTTACTGGTTACTTATAGGAAGAGAGATCAGTCAAAAGCACATCATCAAAACATCCACCCCAGCATCAGTGAGGACTAATGGAAGCTGCGTCCCAGGAGCTTGCTGCAGGACTTGCCGGCAACTTAACAGGTCAGAGAATCCCTCTCACCCAACCCTGCTTTCTCTCTTCTTCCCAACAAGTATTACTGTTTCCATAACCTTAGAACGAAGCCCTGTGTGTCTTGTTAGTTTGAAGAACTTCTTCAGACTTGTGAGTTGTTTGCTCTCTGATTCTCAGGAGCCTTCTTCCTCTTTCCAGGAGGGAGTGTTTCAATCAGGAGGAAATGGCAGTTCAACAGTGTACAAGCTAGTGTCATCTCCTCCCCTAAAATGGAGGTAGATGCTGTGACTGTGATGAATAGCGCTGCCAGCACATCAAGTTGAACCACAAAGACAGAGGAATTCTTGCCGATAAAATTGCAGTCACTAACCAGTGACACTGAGTTATCCCAAAGGAAAACTATTCCAAGCGGGCCTGAAGAGGACCTGATATTCAAAGACGCTCCTGGTTAACAGTGTCAACATGAAAAAATCTAGAAGTACCCAGGAGACAAATCTCTGGGCAGGCCTGTGAGAGTTTCTAGATTAGGTTAATGAGGTGGAAAGACCCACCTTGAATCTGAATGCGACACCATTCCCTGAGCTAGACTAAATATAAGGATATAAAGGAGAAAGCAAGCTGAGCACCAGCATTCATTCCTCTCTGCTACTTAATTAAAGGCATAATCTGACCAGCTACCTTGAGTTCCTGCCTCCATGACTTCTCTACCGTGACGGATTGTACCCTGGAACTGTGAGCTAAAATAAACTCTTCCTTCCTTAAGTTGCATTTGCCAGGTATTTTGTGACAGCAATAAAACATGTTGCCTATACTGTCTCCAAAACACAAAATCTGTTATTGAGCCTTGATTGTTTGAAATGTCACTCTTCCAAGAAACATTCTGGGGACAATATGATTTTATCCTAGTTTTCATTTCTGTTCAGAATAACAGCCTGGAGAAGGAGAGCTTAGTGATTATAGAAAGGTCTCTGGAGCTCTGAACAAATTAAATCAGCAAAAATTAACTCTGGGGGACTGGAGAGATGGGTCAGAGATAAAGAGCATTCACTGTTCTTTCAGAGGGTCCATGGTCTGTTCCCAGCACCCATAACACAATGGCTCACAGCTGCCTGTAACTCTAGTTCCAAGAGATCCAATTCCCTGTTCTGACCTCCAAGGCCACTGTACTCAAGTGTACATGCACACACACACACACACACACACACACACACAATTAAAAATAAAAATAAAAAATTTTAAAAATTAACTTTTGTTGCACAGATTATATTTAAATGACAGGAAACTAGGCATAAACATTTTGGAAATATTTTTTAACAAACAATTGAAATAATTTTAGCAAGACTATGCTATCTTCAAAGCAGGCACCTAACCCTGCAGGATGGTCTTTTGGCATGAACAATGACCCCCCTACATCTTATCACAGAATGCTAGTGGGAGAGGCAGAATCCTGGATTCTTGGTTTTAGGAAATCACACTGAATTTGGGATCATTCCATATGTCAAAATAAAAAAAAGGTAATTGCCCAAATAATTTTGCCTTTTTCTCCAAACCTCTCAGCTGAAATAACCAGATAATTACAAATGACTTATTTTGTATTCTGGGCATATTTCAAGTTGTGTTTGAATTATTCATATGAATTCTTCTATTTTTCATCATGACTTTCTTGTGTGGAATTATTCCAAGGCTAAGGAGATAGTGTGTTCGCAATGGTGTCTGGATCCTGGCTAGAGGCCCCAGGGTTACAGGAGGACATCAGCCAACTGGACAGCCGGCGACATCTTCATTTACTGACCAGGAAGATTAAATACAAGTTTTTCTGGCCTGTTAGGGGCACTATTTTTTAGAGCTTGATCAAGAACTTACTGGGATTCTGTAGGATGCCTGAGTCCAGCATTTTGCTGCATACAGGGCAATAATTACGCTCAATTACAGCCTAGCATGTGGTTTCTGGCATATAAAAATCTCCCTGCGGCAAACCAATCTTTAAGGCAAAGAAGAGCCTGTTTTGGCCTTCTTCCATGCTGCTAAATATCCTCTCCTAATTTAGTCTCCAGAGAGCATCCAACATTTCAGATCTCTTGCCTGCTGCCACAAAATCCCATGTTAAATGATGGCATCAATATTTCCAAGGAACATCAAGACCCAACTTGATTCCGGGAGGAGCGAAGGATTTTTCCTGCCCCCCCATCTTATAGCAATGGATCCCTGCTGAGGTAAGAAAATAGATCTGAAGCAAAGCTCAAAGGTGAGCAAAGCTCAAAACAACCCACATCTGGGGGAGGATGCATATTGAAAGGCTTCAGTCAAGCCTGCCTGTCTGTTCCTCCTGGCATGCACACCCTCACCAGCTGTTTCAAAAGAGCAGGTGAAGTCAAGCCAAACAAAACCAAAGGAACCCAGAGGCAACAGGGTGGGAGATGCAGAGTGTGAACTGCCCCTCAAAAGTGACATTCAGCATCATCCCCAAGCTCTCCCTGGCCTGTGACTCTGGGCACAGAGAATGGAGGCTGACGGCTGAAATGCACTTTAGGAAACACCATGCTTAGGGGATTCCGCTGTTTCAAATTCATTCATACATATTGCAAGGGTTCAAATTTGGATTATCGAAGAATTTCACTCTAAAACAATGCCTTGGTTACCTTGCCATTACTTGATAAAATACCCTGACAAAGCAACTGAAGGCAGTTCAAGGGTACAATTCATCAGTGCGGGACGTCAAGGCAACAGGAGCTAGAAGCCGATGGTAATACCGCATCCATGGTCAAGAAGCAGAGATGTGGGTGCGCTGCTGCTTCACTTCTATCTGTGTAGTTCAGGATCCAAGTCATGGAATAGCGCCACCCACAGTGGGCCGGCCTTCCCATCTGAATAAACACAGTTCCCGGCAGACATGCCCAAAGCCAATCTCCCAGGTGAGTCTACATTCTGGCAAGCTGACAAGAAATGTCATACCCAAAAAAACAAGATGGAGCAGAATCTGTTGTGGAGTGGAGGGAAAGGGAGGGAAGCACACTGTCTAAGAAACTGGGCTCAAGTAAATTCTAAATATGACCAGTAATAAACAATGAAGTGACTATAAATGTCTATAATATTAAAAGTGTAAAATTATGTGTCTGTCTCAATAAAATGGGCACAAATGAAAGTAGCGTATTGATTATCCAACAAACCTAAATGTTCTATAAAATATTATATAGCACATAATAGTCCTATTATAAATATTATATAAAACTAAAATGCCAGTTTTAAGCATTAAACATTTTTATATGCCTATAAAGAATTAAGAAGCAGTTGAAGGAACAACTTGAATGGCTTAAGATGTCAAAAAATGTTTGGGGTACCTAAAATGTACATTTTTCTTCCAGAAATCATCTAGTAGCATAACAAGAAACAGTTCCAGTCAGGAGAAACCTTCCTTTGAGTTCTTGGTCAGAGTTTTTCCAAGAGATTCCCCAAGGTTATTATCATAGCCTTTGAATGCGTCCCAGAACTTGAAGGGAAGATCCTATTTCTGAAGACAAGATACACTTAGGAGACCAGATTTGGAGCAATGGAGCTTCGACTGACCTAGAAGTCACTTCTCCTGAAGGCTAGCTCTCATAGCTCTGGGGAGCACTATGCAAGCAGTAAGGAAGTTCATCAATGGATGGCCCAACATCAGCTTCATGAACAAACAACCACATTGAGGACTGGCGCAGCATTCAACACTGGTGCAGTAGTGGCACTTTTATCTTGTGACCAATCAACTGCTACCTAACTGGTCTTAGAGCCCACTCAATGAGAGGACATTCATGTGTGGTACTGTAATCACAGGCAAATACACATGGCTGAAGAGGTCATAGCTCATAGAGAAATTCCCAAGGTTGTCACATCCCTAGGCTAATGTAATTTCCTATTAAATTAAATTTATTAAATGCAAAATATGTGTCCTTATATTTACAGTCAAGTATCCCAGTGACCACTCATCAAAAAAGCTTCTTTTGCACCAGAGACTGCTACATAGTACCACAGATGATCACACACAGACATTGTTTGTGAACTGCCCATGCCTAAACAGTACATCTACAATGCAGCCTCTGAATCCAAGACTCACGCAATATAGAACAACGGGTAAAGAAGACACTAATGAAGCTCTCAACTCTCATTAAAGGAAGCTCCCTCGTGCAGAAAGAAGGCCAGAAGACAAAAAGTCACAAATGGCTAAAGCAGGGAGATTAAGAGTCTGCAGAGTGTGGGTCCCTGAATAGAACTCCTATATTAAGTTTCCCTCACCCAGAATTCAGGGACCATCGCAGAAGAGGGGGCAAAAAGATTGTAAGAGCCAGTGAGGAGGAGTGTGATAATATGGAAATAGAATCCTACAAGCTCCGAGGACCCTGCTCATATGAACTTATAGCAATCGTTTCAGCATGCTCAAGAACCATGTAAGCTCAAGCAGACAAAAACTCAGCATGGAACTGGGGGCATGGGCAGCAGATCCCAACCTTTGCTTAAGAAATATTAGCAATGGATTATTGTTGGGTGAGGATGAGCTAGTCCTCTTAAAGCCAGGGACTCTGGTTAGGCTGACCAGACCTCAGTGGATGAACCTGCACCGAGGTCATTTAGAGACACTAACTTGACACAATTGGCCATAACACAGATAAAAGAATATGTGGATTCCAGTTGGGGGCTTGGTTGGGGTGCCAGTGAAGAAGATGTAGGGCACAGTGCAGGATGGGCCTTAGCCAGGTCACCTGCTATGAGGAATAGAGGAATGACTCCCGTGGGCGTGGCGCTCTGCTCTGGCTAGTCGTGAGACCAGCTTCTGCCCAGCATTTGGAAAGAACCTGCATGGAGATGATCTACCTGGGGACAGATTACTATTGGCTGCAGTCGGGAACCACCCCATAAAGTGATTGGCTAACCAGACCTATAAGACCCCTTGCACTTCCTTGAATAAATGAGCTTGCAACAGCTTGCCACCCTCTGCTTCTCACTCAGCCCCTGGGGTCTGTGTGTGTTTTGACTCTGTGCCTACTCACCCCCTTTGGGTAGAGACCCTTCATCCCCTGGGGCTGGCCCCAAGCGCAGGGACCCCCAACAGAAGTGGGTATCAAGCTGATGAACATTGATCGAGATGTTCTATATGAAATACACAAAATTATTCATTAAAAGAAGAAAGGTAGCTGAGCAAGTCAGCAAGCAGCCTTCTTCTATGGTCTCTGCTTCAGCTGCTTTCCAGTTCCTCCTGGAGCACCTTCCTTGGCTTCCCTAGATGATAGACTGTAGCCTGTAGGTCAAATAAACCCTTCCCTCAAGTTCATTTTGGTCAGAGTTTTATCACAGCAAAAAAAGGCAAGCTAGAACACCATGTATGTTTGAACCTAGTGAGTTACAAAAAAAGACATGAACTTGGAAGGTTAGGGGAGGTCAGGAACTAGGAGGACTTATAGGGAGGATGGAGTGAAAATAATCAAAATACATTATATGCATATATGAAATTCTCAAAGAATTAATACCAAGTATTTTAAAAGAAAATAAATTGTGCTGGGGAAACTGAATTTTCACAAACAGAAGAATAAAATCATGCACAAAAACCAAAACAGAATACACCAACAACCTTGATATCAGTCCTAGAACTCTGAAACTACTAGGGGAAGACATGGGTAAAATGTTTGAAGATATATCTATTGGCAAAATATTTTCCTCCAATAACCAGGAACTAATACATAGATTATGTAAAACTGAAAAGCTTCTGCACTGCACAAGAAACAATCAGCAGAGTGAAGAGCCAGTCTAGAATGGGAGAAAATCTTTGCCAACTACACATCAGACAAGGGATTAATATCCAGGATATATAAGGAACTGTAAAAATTAAACACCCAAACCCCATAAACCATCTAATCAGTGAATGAGCTAGTGAACTAAACAGATGGTTCTGAAAAGAAGAAATACAAATGGTTAATAAATATTTGAAAACGTATTCAACATCTTTAGCTATGGAAGAAATGTACATTAAAACTGCTTAGAGATTCCATCTCACCCCAATCAGAATGGCTAGCATTAAAGAAATGCTGGTGAGGCAGTGGGGACAGAATAACTATTGTTCATTGTTAGTGGGTGCGTAAACTTCTACAGCCACTGTGGAAATCAGTTTGGTGGTTCCTAAAAAAACTGAAAATAGATGTGCCATATACATGACCCCAGTACTCCACTCCTGAGTGAAAGGACTCTCAGTCTACATTTCACAGAGATACCTGTTCTTCCATGCTTATAGCTGCTCTATTCACAGCATCCAGAAAACAAGAACATCCCAGATGCATATCAACAGATAAACTGATAAAGAAAATGCAGTGCATGTACACAACGGAAATTTATTCAACTGTGAAAAGGTGAAGTCATGACATACACAGGAAAACGGGCACAACTCGGAATCGTTATGTTAAATGAAATAAGCCAGACTCAGAAAGATAATTGCCACATTTTTCTCTCATATGCAGAACATAAATTATAAAATATGTGCATATGTATGTGTCTGTACATATGCACATATTAATTGTGCTAGCAGGAATGAAGCTATTCTAAAGAGACACCTGAGTTCCTCCCTTTGGATATTAGACTACTGAAAAGAAATTCAATTTCCCCCAAAATCTCTTGCTGGGAGAAGGAAAGGATGGGAGCCTGGGCCTAGCCAAAGGGGGAGAGTGAGTCTCTCCTGAAAAGAGATTTCACACTGTTCTAATAACTAGTCAGACCACCATGTAGGAGAGACTGGAGCCCAGACCAGCATGGGTCGGTGATGGGCAGGAGCACACCTTTACCAGGACTGCTTAGTTACGGATGCTTCTTGCATTCTATGTAAACAACCCTCACGTTAGAACCCAAATTATCAACTGTGGTAGGTCACTTGGTCTTCTTGTTTCTCTTCCCAGTGTGGTCGAATAAACACCTTTCTTCTGCTTTTCATTATTAATTCTGCTGGAAATAAAATCTGAGGTTCAAGGACCCCTACCAATACCACACAAAGAACCTGCTGACAAAGTGCAGATAACTCAACACAGCAGATTTGCTTTTGCAAAAAGATGTGTTGCTTCATCATTCAGATCCAGCAAGCACACCTCACCCAGAAGTTTGATGTATTTTTATTCTTAACACAAAAGTGCTGTGTCTTTTCCCCACTGGCTGGAATCTGGCCTCCTAGTTTTTGCTGGTTGACTAGTTTAAAAGAATTGGTACAAAGAAAGGGGGAAGCGGGTTGACCAAATGGGGAGAAGGACATCTCCCAGGCCATGAAGTTCCTGGAAATGCATCAGGGGCTTTTCAGGAACAAAAGTCATACAAGGTCTGTAGGGATAAAAACATGAAAAGATTCTAATTCCTTGTCATAAGCCAAAAGTTTTACAAGCTATAAAAGAAATGACTATTTACTGTTTCTTTATTTGGCCTACTGAGGATGGGTGGCCAAACCTTGGTCATTCGGGCTACCAGGGTTCAGGCTCTACTCTACCAAATCCAGTAAGGGCTGTGTGTGTGTGTGTGTGTGTGTGTGTGCATGTATGTTTGTAGCTCATAAAACTAGAGAAGAGACCATGAGGGGGATGAAGATATCTTAAGGGAAATGAGAACGCAGAGGGAGATAAGATAGCACCCCTGGCTAATTAGGACACGGAACTAGCTGAAGTGGCGGGAGGTGTTCAGGAATAAGGTACGGCTGTGGCCGCAAAGCAAGAACTGGGGGGAGCAGACCGAAATTCGTATGCGGATGCGGATGAAGCCCTGTGACAAAGAAAACCTGTCATCCCCTCCCCACTTGGGAGCATGCACAACACAAGCTCAATCAAGATACACAAATCTGGGAGAGGCAGGTGCTATGTAAGGGACCTAGAAAGGGCCATGACACTTTGGCGAGTGCTTTTGAGAGAATGCCTTTCCCAGCTCCCTACACTGCTCCCATTCACCAGACTGTCTTTCTCTTTCCTAATGAACTGTCTCAGTTCCCATGACTAGTTTGTTGATGAGAACAGGGGATAGAAACTGGCAGGTAGGGCAGGGACCAAAAGCAGCAGTTCCAAGAATGTCCTTGCTGGAGGCACATTGTTCCTTGTTATTCCCTATCCCTGCCTAGAAGCCATGCATGAGGATGTGACTGAAAGTGAAAGGAAGGCCTTGACACCTAAATGGGCCATCTGGACTGACCATGCCTCTCTCCTCATGCCTCACCCCCGTGTCTTTAAAAAGCTCCCAGGCTAGCATCTCAGTGGTATCCCATTCCCAAGTACCCACCACTGCTACACAGGAGCTCTGCTTTCTCTCTCTCATAAACTCCCACCTATGAATGGATAATAAACTCCTCTGTAAAACCACCCATTATGGTCTGTGGATGTCATTCTTTGAATCCACAAGGCAACAACTCAAAGCTACCGAGTAAGGGACATCATCAAGTTTTCTAGGACCCTAGCCCAATGAGATAAGCTTGCCAAGAGCAAAGAAAAGGCTCTGTCACTTTCAGAGATACCCTAAAATTTTACTGTATCAGTGTATAAACATCTTTGTCCTGGGACATAATAACCTGAAAATCTTAATGGGTACTTCTGAGCCTCAGATCTGCTCCTATAATACAGAACATGGGTAAAAAGAGGTCACGCTGAAACCTAATACTTTGTATGCTAAGCTAGAAATTTTTCTTACAAGACCAGTTTTTTTTAAAAGGTGAACATTTCTTAAATCAATTGTTGATAAGTCTATAAGTCTATAAGTCACCTGAGGTAAATGCTTGGCACAAAAGATTCTCTCCATGTGAGGTTCCTCCTGAGGACCTTTTGTTTAAAGCTAATAGGCCAGAGAGCCAAGAAACTCATCCTTGAGAAGCATTTCAACAAAACTTGTTCGTCTGAAGATGCAAGAACAGCTTTGGGGACGCGGAGTGAGGGGTGTATCTTGGTTCACACGTGGCTTTGACTCCTGGTACTCCTGAAAATATAGATTTCCACCAAAAAAGAGACAAATCTCTGTGTGCTGGTTAGTCTTTGTCAACTCAACACAAACTAGAGTCACCCGGGAAGAGGGACCCTCAGAAAAGGAATTTCTTCCATTAGATTAGCCTATGGCCATGTCTGTGGGACATCTTGATTGATAACCGATGCAGGAGAGCACAGCCCACTATAGGTGGGGTCATCCACAGGTGGGTAGTAGCTGAGCGAGCCAGAGTAAGCTAGCCAGTCAGCATCCATCCTCCATGGTCCCTGCTTCGGTTCCGGCCTTCAGGTTCCTGCTTTGAGTTCTTGCCTTAGCTTCCCTCAGTGATGGTCTGTATAACCCGCAAGTCAAATAAACTCTTTCCACCTCAATTTGGTTTTGGTCAATGTTTTTTATTTATTTATTTATTTTTATTTTTAATTTTTAATTTAATATAATTTTATGTACGAGTGCATTGCCTGCATGTAGGTAGGTACTCCTATGCCATGCAGTTCTCGCGGAGGTCATAAAAGGGTGTCAGATCCTCTGGCACTGGAGTTATGGACAGTTGTTAGCCACTATGTGGGTGCTGGAAATTGAACCTGGGTCCTCTGAAACAGCAGCCAGTGCTCTTAACTGCTCAGCCAGCCCTCCAGCCCTGCTTTTGATCAGGTTTTATCACAGCAACAGAAAACCTAACTAGAACATTCCACTACCAGCATCTGAGTGAATTTTTGCTAGATTTTTATCCAGACTTTTTCTTATTATACAAGTTTGATAGTTTTATACAGTTAAGAAACAATTACATGCATATTTTAACATGCCCTTTTATACATGAGTGCCTTCTCATCATTAAAACCTCATAATTTTAAAAGTTACATATTTCCCAAAGAATTTGTGTTTCTGAGAGGGTTAGCTATGCCTTGACAAAGGCTAGTGCTAAGTAACTGGACAATTTCAAGCTCAGGGAAAAATAAGGGCTGGGACTGGAGAGAAGGCTCAGGGGTGAGGACCATTGATGCTCTTGCAGAGAACCTGAGTTCATTTCCCAGCACCCACATGGCAACTAACAAAAGTCCATAACTCCGGTTCCAGGGGATCCAACACTGTCCTCACCTCTACAGGCATTGCACAACATGGGTGCACTTACTTACATATAGGCAATACTCTCATAACATAAAAATAATAATAATAATAATAGTAAACAAAATATTTTTTTAAAACAAATACAAAGGAAAATGTGGGTCTGGAGTTCAGTCTCTACCTCTCCTCATGCCAGAGAAGCCATTTTCTATGCTGACTGGGAGACGGCAGAATCCAGTTGCCTAGTTTATCGCCTCAGGGATTAATTCCCACCTAGGAAAGGAGGGGAAGATAAGGGCCTCCTCGCTGCTAAAGGCTTGAAGGGAGGTCCTAAGCACACTGTGTTTCCTTACAGGTTCTGTGATGGGAGGGAGGATCCCTAGCACTTTAAAAAGATAAACTAGGGCCTTTCCAGCATTCATCTGCAGAGGATGTGAATCTTTGCTGAGCACACTTTGACCACAAGAGGCATTCCTTTTTAGTGTGTTGATGGAAATTCCCTATTCTGCGTATGACAGGCCCTGTTCAAGAGCTGAAGTCTCTGTCCAGCCCTATGCTATTACCACGCATAATCCTGCCAGTGCTGGGGACTGAGAAGGTTACAAAATAAGAAAGGAGGTTGACAATCGTGTGACTTTTTCTGGGGAGATGTGAGCAAATGTCTACTCATCCCAGATAGGACACCAATGACAGACCAGACAAGCTATTCCTCCAATTCCAACTTGGAGAGCATATTGGGTTATTCATAAGACTACGGTTGAAGAGTTACAGGAGCACAGAGGGCTCAAAGGCAGATATGTTAGAAGCCCACCCGGCCCTGTGGAATGACTCACAGAAGCTGCATCCCTGGAGCTTCCAGCAGGACTTGGAGAAGGCACCATTGATCAGTCTCTCCGCAGCAGTCCTTACTGCTTTATAACCTGGGGAGGGAGGAGCCTTGTGAATCTTGTTAGAGTTCAGAGACTTCCCCAGACTTGTGAGTTATTTCTTTCCATCTGAAAGGGCTTCCCTCTAGGATGGAATGTTTCAATTACAAGGAAATTGCTCTAAAACAATGTTAACTGAAGTTGGAAGAAGGCCCCTGGATTAAGCATTCCTTGAGACTAATTGATTAAAACTTCTGTGATTGTGTGATTGTGGTGAGCTGGAGTGTTGCAGGTCCAGAGACAAATTATCTTGGGTTACTATAGTCCCTAAATATCTATTTATTGCCCACATCTGTGTGTGACCTAGCAACTTTGTGATTATTAGGTAAATCTTTTGGAAAGTAGGAATAGACCCCCAGTACCCACAATCCCAAAGGCTAAGAATGACATCAGGTGACAGCTGAGACCCATATCTGAGAGTCTTCTGCTTTGCTGTAACACACCTACCTGATGTTCCCATTCATATATTTGAAAAATGCCTTGATTGATAACTTTCTTTGTTCTGTTCCTATTAAACATTCATGAAGCTATTACCACAATGGAACATGGAGTTTGGAGCATTTTCCTTCTTTGTTTCTGGACTGTGGTCACTCATATTTGACTCCAGAATCCATCTTTTTCCCTTTGAAATGACAGCTGTGCTTTTGTGACCACGATAATTTTTATCTTAGACTCCAGGACAAATTCATCCTGTGTCCAAAATCCACAGATTTCTCAGATGACAAGCTTGTCGCACTGATGCTGTACACCAGACCTTCCTCACTTACCAGGCCCACATCCCCATCACATACACAAGGGAATTCTTTAACTCAAAGAAATGCTTTTTAAAAGATTTGCCATTGGGGCTGGAGAGATGGCTCAGCAGTTAAGAGTACTGGCTGCTCTTGTAGAGGACCCAGGTTCAATTTCCAGCACCCACATAGTAGCTAACAACTGTCCATAATCCATAACTCCTCCAGTTCCAAGACATCCAGCACTCTCTTCTGATCTCCATGGGCATTGCAGGACACTGGTGCACTTATATACATGCAGGCAGTACACTCATACACATAAAAATAATACAATTTTATATTAAAAATAAATAAAAGATTTGTTATTACTACCATTATTAGTCATAGTATTATAATTTTTCTTGTGCATATGTGGTGGGTGCACATGCCATAACACATGTGTGAAAGCCAGAAAACAACTGTATGAAGTGAGTTCTCTCCTTCTACCTCTAGGAAGGAATTGATCTTAGGTCACCAGGCTTGTAAGGCAAGTGCCTTTGCCTGCTGAGCCATCTTTCTGGTCCAGAAATGCTCTGAAGGGTGTGCCATTAATGGCTTTTTAATTAAGAGAAAAATGCCTTTCTAGGTAAACTTGATCTTTTGACTGGTGAGGTGATTTCCTGAAAAGTGGAAAATTAGAACGGAAGGTGGCCTTGGGTGGCTGTCTAATATTCTTAGGAAGAAGGTTGAAGTTGATGTGCCCACTGCTCCCTTAATCCCCAGAAGAAAGACTGAATCTATACCCACGTGCCCAGAGTGTTCTGGTGCGAGTTGAAAGCAAGGGTAGAGACCCCTTCAAAAGCCCCTTTTGCAGGAGTGGAGAGCACAGCAAATACAGCTCAGTGCCTTAACCTGCTTTGTGTAAACTGATCTGCTTACATTCTTATTTGAAATTAATTCACTCGTTTTACAAGTTTAATAACCCTACCTTGTTAGCATGGGTCAGGCTTCTGGAATGATCTTTAGCATTCCTAAATGCCACCTTTCAATGCATTTTTTAAAAGTTTCCCTTTTAGGACAGGGATAATAGATCAGAAAGCAGAATAGTTGCTCTGTAAACATGAGGACCCGAATTCCATTCTTCAAAACACAGATAAAAAGGCAGGCATGGTGGCATGTACTTGTAATCTCACACTGGGGAGGCAGAGGCAGGTGAATCCCTGCAAATCACTGGTCAGTCAGTTTAGCCTACCTGGTGAGTCACAAGCCAGTTAAGAGACACTGCCTCACAAAATAAGGTGGGTGAGATCTGAGGAATGACAACTGATGTTGTCCCCTAGTCTCCACATGTGCGCACACACACACACACACACACACACACACAGAGAGAGAGAGAGAGAGAGAGAGAGAGAGATTTCCATTTAGTTCTTAAAAAGACATAGAACTGACTTCTCATTTATCATTTCAAGTGAGGAAACTGAGGCCCTGAGTGATCTCCTCAAGAGAACACAGATAATTAGCATCAGACTCAAGACTTTTAACTTTAAATTGACAATTACACTTACGGAATCCCATTAGATAACCGTATCCCTTGAAATTTACAATCACTGTCGACCAATTACTAAGAGTCTATTATGTACCAGGTACTTTACATATATTTTTTTCTTTTAATCTTCACATAAAACCTCCAAGTTAGGGGTCATTAGTGGATGCCATTAAAGAGTTTAAATAATATCATTACATAGCAATTATGGTGTATGGAATACTTCCTAGATATTATTTTCAATTCCCACAAAACCCCTTGGAGGATATATTTGCCCTTGTTACACAGATGAAAGACCTTGGTCTCTGACGGATGAAGAGACTCACTAGGATCACATGGCCGTAAAATGACTGGAGCTGGATACAGTTCTCAATGGCAGCATGCCACCCCACAGTGCCACCCACATAGTGCCCATACATGCCATTCCAGACCACCCACATAGTGCCCATACATGTCATTCCAGACCACCCACATAGTGCCCATACATGCCATTCCAGACCACCCACATAGTGCCCATACATGTCATTCCAGACCACCCACATAGTGCCCATACATGTCATTCCAGACCACCCACATAGTGCCCATACATGTCATTCCAGACCACCCACATAGTGCCCATACATGTCATTCCAGACCACCCACATAGTGCCCATACATGTCATTCCAGACCACCCACATAGTGCCCATACATGCCATTCCAGACCACCCACATAGTGCCCATACATGCCATTCCAGACCACCCACATAGTGCCCATACATGCCATTCCAGACCACCCACATAGTGCCCATACATGCCATTCCAGACCACCCACATAGTGCCCATACATGTCATTCCAGACCACCCACATAGTGCCCATACATGTCATTCCAGACCACCCACATAGTGCCCATACATGTCATTCCAGACCACCCACATAGTGCCCATACATGTCATTCCAGACCACCCACATAGTGCCCATACATGTCATTCCAGACCACCCACATAGTGCCCATACATGCCATTCCAGACCAGATAAACAGCTACAGAGTCTCTGACTTTGGTGTGTCTGCTGGACACTACAGGAACACCCCACAGCAGTCAGCAGCTAGCTCAAATGATGCAGCAAACGGTGAAAAGAGATTGATGCTTCCAAGAAGGGCTGAGTTCGCAGTCTAGGCCTGTCTAGGCATTCATCCGTCAAGGCCAGGAATTTAACTTAGCCTTTCTCCTAGGAATGGCTGGTGTCCTAAATAAATCATTGTAGCCCTGTCACAAAATTACAAACACATGAAATTATCATGATGATATTGACAGCTGCCATTTGTTGAGTATACTGTATGGTCAGTGTATCATAAGGAAAGACAGACAGATGGAGATGGGCGACAATGACAGCACAGGCTTTATTCAAGAAAGGACCTGCAGAAGGGATCTGTAGTAGAAAACCCAGAGCCCATGTCTGTTTACCAGCTGGAATGGCTATAGAAAAGGCAGAAATGCTGAAGGGGAGGGGACTGAAAATGTCCTTATTTGGCCCATGGGAGACCGTTGCTTGGGATAGCTAGGAAATGAGGGGAGTGGTGGTCAAAGAGTATCAGATGCTCAGTGACAGCTCTCATAGCCAGCTGTTTCTGGGGTTGATGGGGCAGGCAGTGCAAGAATCTGCAAAAGCAAGTGACTTTAGTTCTGAGAACCAAGTTACTTTACCTGTGGGAACTGTCATTGTTTACATAACACAGAAGAGCTTTATAAAATGGTGTGGCTGTGACTGTCGTCTGTTTTATATGACGTGGTCTATGTGTTGTCTATGTGTCACAGAGAGACAAGGTATATTTTCTATTCTGGGCATGTACTCATATTGAATCATAGTACTTAAGAGATTTCTTGAACAAAGAATCATTATAGGGACTTGGGAGATGGTTCAGTTGCTAAAGTACTTGTCACGAAAGCTTAAGGACCTGAGTTTGATCCCTAGAACCCACATAAAAATTGGGCATAGTGGTGTGCTCTGTATACTGGGAAGTAGAGACAAGAGGATCCCTGGGGCTTGCTTGGACAGACAGACTCGGCTTATCAGTGGGCCCCAGATCCCAGTGAGAGACTCTTCCCTCTAAAAATATAAAGCAGGTTTGTGACTCCTGAGGAGGAACACCGAAGTTGCCTCTTGCCTCCACATGTGCACACACATGCATCTGCACAAATGAACACACACCTCACAGACAGGGAATCCGCACAGGAGGAGGTATGGCCTTATCCCTTTCTGCAGTGATTTGCAGAATATCCTCCAGCAAAGGCCACTGTCATAAAAATCATTTGCCAAATTACCTTTTCTTTACTTGTGGGTTATCCTCTGTCCTGTGAGTCTGTTCAGGTTACTCTAACAAAATACTATGAACTAAGTGTCTCAGTCAAAAAACATACACACATGAATTTCCTCCATTCCTGGAGGCTAAGAAGTTCAAGGTCAAGACACTGGCAGACTCACCCCAGGAGAACTAGTTTCCATGTCAGGTACAGGCCCCTTTTCACTGTCTGCATGTGGCAGAAGGGGTCAGGGATATTTCCATCTCTGGGGTCTCTTTTATAAGGGAACTAATCACTTTTTGAATAAGTGACATATGTTGTTGTCAAGCATACCAATATCAAAACAAAGTTCATTTTCAGTAATTTTACAAAACCTTGAACCAGGAGAGTAGGACCCGAGAAAAGAGTATCATGATTAACATGAAAAAAGCCAGGTGACAAAGAAGACTGGAAACTCTCACCCGGGCTGTGTGGAACAAACACTATGAAAACAGGAGAGGCGGGTGCTGGGTAAATGACCTATAGTGGTCATGGGACTCCTGGCCCAGCACGTTTGTCATGGGCCACTCCCCTGCCACTAGCCCACTCCCATCCTCAGAGGTGTCTTTCTCTTTCTTAATAAATGGGCTCCATTTCCCGTTTTAATTCTCTGCCACTCATGCAATTAGACACAGAATGTAATACACAAGTTCATAGCATCACAAACAGTCCAAATTCAGACATGAAACAATCACAAGAAACAGTCTAAACACTGGTAATTTCTGGGAAGTTTTCAACAAATCAGTCTCATTCATTGCAGATAAATCCTCCCATCCTCCCTTAACATGTTGATGTGATTCATTTTGCTTTGGAAACCTAAATGTCATTTTCTCCTACAGCTGCACCAAAGTATACACACATACTCAAACAACATTAGTCTCATCAAAAAACTATATACACAAACAGACTTAGAGCGGCTGTGGATTCAATCAGCACAGCGTTGTTTAGAAAGCCATCTATTCGTCTGAGGAAAAGATCATTAGATCCCTATCTCAAACTATACACAAAGCTAAACCCTAAGAAGACTGACAATTTAAACCTAAAATTAAACTATACAAATAAAGGACAGTCCTTCATAGCCTGAAAATGCTCCACACCAAAAGCAAACAACAAAAAAACAATTTGGACTGGAAATCAATCAATCAATCAAATCAAACAAGAAACTGAAAAATATTTATTAGTTGATATCAATCCAAAATTCATATAAGAACTGCAAGAGACTGAGGTCTCTTGCCTGGGTAGATCTGATCTCATACTCCAGATCACTTAGAAAGAATAGCAGATTTTACTACTAGGGTGAAGTGATAAGATTGTCAGACTTGTTGCCAGAGGGACAGGCTTCAGTTGGGACAGACTATGAAAGTCTTTGTGGGGGAGTATATTCACTTAGAGTAGCAAGGTCAGTAAAAAGAAGCTGGGGACCTGTGAGCTCTGCCAGCCCCAGGGCATGGTCTTGTCAATGCAAAACCCAGCTCTCACCTCAAAGGGAATAAGATCCAAATAAGAGTGACCATGGCTCAGGAACAGAGATATGGGTCACCCTAAATTCTGTGTTCCAATATGGCAACAACTTGATGATGCTATTATAGTAACAGAACAAAAAGAAGTTATAAATTAAGGCACTTTTCAAACACATTGGTAGAAACGTCAGGAATGTGTGTTACAGCAATTTGGGGAATTTTTGTTAGGCCTCACATGCTATCTGCTGAGGATATTCTCAGCTTAAGGTTAGTGCAAGCTAGGGGTTTGTTCCTATATTCTAAAAGGATTCACTAGATAGTCAAAAGGATGTTAAATCTAACACAGAGGTGGGCACAAATAGTTACTTAAAAGGCTAAAGATAGCCAAGGTAATTTGTAATTTGACTCTGGACTTGCAGCATTCTCACTTCTCTACAATCACTGAAGTACTTGTCAATCAGCCTTGTAGAATGTTCAGTGTGAGTGAGGTTTCTTGCCTGGAACTTTAGTTCATAATCTTATTTGGGACAAATAGCAGCAGGAAATTGATGGGGAGTTGTCGGAAATGAGAAGGCTGTGAAAGGGCTCCTTATGGTCTCTGTTCATCTTTGACTGTTTGAGAAACTACAAACATGTATAGGGAGAGGCCAGGTAAAGAAGAGAAAGCAAACCTAAGCAAGAGCAGAACACTAAACATACTCCCCAGCTGGCCCGCAAAGAAACTGAGAGGTTGAAAGTTCTGTACACAATCTCTGTGTCTCTGAGTGTGTGGACACAGAGGAAAGAAAATCTGAAAAGAGACAACAGTAGCCACATACCGCAAAGAAGACAGAGTCTACAGTTTGGGGAGGTTTGTGTGTATGTATATATTAGTGTGCATGCCTCTGTGTGTGTGTGTGTGTGTGTGTGTGTGTACACAGGTACATATGTGTGTGCATGTCTGTGGAGGCCAGGGAACAACCTCAAATGTTGTCCCTCCAGGCATTGTGCATCTTGTATTTTGAGAAAGGGTCTCTCCCTGGCCTGGAACTCTAGCTAGATCAGCTGCTGGCCAGGAAGCCCCAGGAATCCCCATTTCTGGCTCTGCAATGCTGAGATTACAAACACATAATACCACACCTAGCTTGTTCGGATCCTCATGATTTGAGGCAAGCATTTTGTCCATTGAGCCATCAGTCCACATTTGTATTCTGAATGACAGCCATTGTGACAAGAGTAAGTTGGATTCTTAATGTGGTTTTAATTTGCATTTCTCTCATACCTAGGAGCATTTTTTGATATACTTATTGGCTATTTGTACTAAACATATAGATATGCTTGTGACCAACAAAATCAAACAAGAAACTGAAAAATATTTATTAGTTGATATCAATCCAAAATTCATATAAGAACTACAAGAGACTGAGGTCACTTGCCTGGGTAGATCTTATCTCACATCCCAGATCACTTAGAAAGAAAAGCAGATTTTACTACTAGGGTGAAGTGATAAAGATTGTCAGACTTGTTGCCAGAGGGACAGGCTTCAGTTGGGACAGACTATGAAAGCCTTTGTGGGGGAGTATAAGCTGTCACCAACAAAAATCATTAAAAGTATATATGTAAACAAAAATATATAAATAACTAAAACCATAAAACTTCAAAAGTAAGAGAAAAGTCTTTGTGGTCTTTAGTTAGGCAAACAATAATTAGGTTTGACATCAAAAGTGAAACTAGAGAATACACTATTAAGGAATTAAAATTTAAATTTTTTACTGTTCAAAAGATAACATTAAAAAAAGGAAAAGACAAACCGTTCACTGGGAGACAATATTTACCAATCAGATATTTGATCAGGGATTCGTATCCAGATCATGCAAAGAATTCTTACAGCTCAGTAATCAGAAGGCACTTTAAAAATGTGTCAAAGATTTTAATAGATATATCGCCCAAGAAGAGGTATGAATGGCTAAGAAGGACATGAAAAGATGCTCAACCTCTTTTTAATCATTAGAGAAATGCAAATTAAAATCACAATGCACTATCTCTCAATGCACACTCACTGGAATGCCTGAAATTAAGAGCTCTAAGTACAGCTAGCTGTTTTGGTGAGCTTCAAAACAGCACATTGGCTTTGGAAAAAAATGGTTTATCAAATTCTTACTGTTTACCTTTTTTATTGTGAGGGAGAGAGAAAAGGAGAGAGAGAGAGAGAGAGAGAGAGAGAGAGAGAGAGAGAGAGAATGTGCACAGGTCAGAGCATGTGGAGGTCAGAGGACTCTGGGGAGTTGGTTCTTATCTTGCACTCTTTGTTTCTGCTGCTGCACTATGTACTGCAGACTCACCACTCCTGAGCTCCTGAACCGCTGTCCTGTCTCCACCCCTCATGTTGAGGTTGGAGTGCTGGAATTACATACAGATACATTCTCTTACATCTGGCTTGCTATATAGGTTCCGGAGACCCAACTCAGGTTGTCAGGATTCTGTGGCTAGCATCTTAACCTGCTGAATCATCTTCCCCAGTCCCCTGAAGGCTTCTTAAAAAGTTAAACTTATATTTAACATATGATTCACAAATTGTACGCCTAAGTATATAGTGGAGGGGGAATAAAGGCTTATGTCTACGCACGACATGTGAAGGTTTAAAGCTGCAATATTCAAATGTAATAACAGCTTGTGGCACTCCAGATGTCCAGCAGCTTACAAGTAAATGGTCCAAGCTTGGTGTAGGTAAGCACTGGAATGCTATTCAGCAAAAGGATCAACCTACTGATCTTGCTACAGGATAGATAAACCTCCTGATATCACAGCATGGATAAACTGCAAACATATACTAAATGAAAGATGCCAAGCACAGAACAGTACATGGTAGCATTTATGAGAAATGCCCAGAAAGGAGAAATTGATAGAAATAAAAAGCAGACTGCTGATTGCCAAGGGTTAAAGGTGCATGTAAGAAAGAACTGTGGGCCAGGAAGATGCTCAACTGGTAAAAAACCGTTTGTCATACAAGCCAGATAAGCTGAGTTTGAGCCCCGGGACTCATGCTAGAGGGATGGGACCAGCTCCTGAAAGTTGTTCTCTGACCGCCATCTGGTCAAGTGCACACGCACACCCACATATCACACACAAACATACACACACATAAATAATAATAATAAAATAATGAAAAAATTAAGAACTGAAAATGGATACAAAGGAACTTTCCCAGTTGATTGGCAGGTTCTGAACAACGGAAAAGATCAGGATGATGTCATCCAGGGTTGCTGGAATAGATTCTTTTTCTCTGCTGACTTAAAGAAGAAAAAAACAAGAAAATCAAAGTTTCAGCACTTAGCTAGATCTTATGGAGAGCAAACCCACAGGCATCCACACACAGCAAAGCACACAGAGACAGATCCCCGAGGGTAGGGAGGGGAATGGAAGCCAGTGTGCAGGTATGCCTGGATGGCCAGTTGGAGGAGGAGATGGGTTCCTTTATTCCAACAGAACTTGCTAGTTTGGACTATTGTGGGGAACTGGATAATCTGAACAAAGACAGAGAACTGATTGGTTCTCGCCCAGGAGTCCATAAGTGGGGGATTTGAAAGTCCTATAGAGCAATTTCCTCCAGCACACAAAAGCCCACCAAGAATTTGTCTTGGAGAGGGAAAAGAATCAGGACACCAAACATCTTAAATGTGTGAGTGAAAAGTATCTCAGTCTGCCTAGAGCCTCTTTCCTCATCTGTCTGCCTACAGGTATCTGTCTGACTCTTAGCTCCTCATGATCATCTAACATTTGCAAAAGCAGCTGAACTGTTTGCTTATCTTAGCTGGATTTTCTTACATATAAGTTCTATCTCTAGTTAGCTTCTAAAGTAAGTATAAAATGAATTAAAAATGAAAAGTATGAGAATAAACTAGAAAACCTGATACATTTATTAAATACTTCAGAAGTGAGTGATAAGGGGATAACTAGAGAAAGAAAAGAAATGATACGGGGGGGGGGGTATCCCCTAGTGGGTTCTTTTTCTCTTTCATAACAGAATTTAAGAATCAACCCAAATGGAAATTTTAGGACAATTTTATTGGAATTAAAAAAAAAATCCTCAAGGCAGGCAAGCTGGGGATCTCAGCAACTTCCTGGAAGAAGAGAATGGAGGGAGAAGAAACGAAACCAAAAAGTCCTGCAGGTTTGGAGCCTGCAGGGAGGTCAGATACGTAGCAGACTGGCAGCCACATGGCTGGGAGAAGGAAGCTTTAGAGAAAAAGTACAGAAATGCAAGACACTGGGGCAGCCCAAAGCCTTAGAGAGTGCAGGTTTAGAAAAGGAACATAACAAAGAAAAAGGAAAGATTACGCTTTCCTGAATCAGAAAGGTGGGCAGATGTATGGAGAGCTACAAGTCTGTTGCAGGTCCAGAAGCACTGCTCCAGGAGGTGGGATTCCAGGTAGGAAAAGTTCACTGTCTCATTAACAGGCTCAGTATTCCACCCAACTATTTAGTATAACTTAAGGTGAACCCACCTTCCTAGGGGTGGTCCTGTGATCAGATGAGTGACCAGTGAAACTGGAAATGTGGGTGTTTCAACAGATAGACTAGGAAATTTATAGTGTATCCCAGTTAATCTTCTGGGGCTATTTGCTATCTAACAGAAACATTTTATTTTTTATTGTATTACACTTCTAAGGCATGGAAGTATAACCTCCAAAAGTGATGTTTTAAAGGAATAACAAACAATTTTCTAAAGCTGGGAGGGGCTTTAACAAATTCTGCCATGTTTGCGGCTTCTGGAGCTCAGACAGCTGCCAGCTTGATGGACAATTACTTAGAAATTATGAAGCTAGAGAGATCCTCATGAGGATAAGTATCAAAGTCAAGCAGAGCAGAAAAGATCCTAGCAGAACAGCCACCCCAGGGCCTCTGCAGGAAAGATGTAGCATATGTGCTAGTGAACCTTGGCTGTCACCTTGAAGGGTGGGTAATCATCTAAGATTACGCCTTCCAGCAGGTCTGAGGTAGTGAATCTAGACAGGATTAACTCAGGGGAGAAGACTTTCTCCAGAGTGGGTGGCACCATCCAGTGGGTGGTGCAGAACCAGAGGTCTGAAAGAAAAACAAGATGGCTCCTTGCCTGCTTTAGCCTCTTGCTGGTGAGTGAATCTATCTGTTGCTGTGGCCGCCATCTTTCACTGACATCAGACTCCAGCTTCTTCCAGTGAGGAATGGAAAGCAGTGATTAAGAATCGTCCAGGCTGGAGAGATGGCTCAGTAATTAAGAGCACTGGTTGCTCTTGCAGAAGACCTGGGTTCAGCTCCCCACACTCACATGGCAGCTGACAACTGTTCATAATGCCAGTTCCAGAGGATCTGACGCCCTCTTCTGACCTCCGTGGGTACTGCACCACATGGGTGCACCTAAACACATGCAAGCAATACACTCATACACATAAAATAAAGTAATAAATAACATATTTTTTAAAAAAGAGTATCTCCCAAGGCTTTCACTTGCAGCATGGGACTGCTAAGCCACCCAGCTTCATAGACTGAGTAGCTTCTGGGTTCCCAGCCCCTCTGGTATGCAGCCACCATTGCTGAACTACCCAGGTTATTCTAGTTTAATTTCTGTTCCTATGATAAAATATATTGATATAAAAGCAATTTATGGAAGGAAGGGCTTATTTTGGCTCACAATTCCAGGTTACGGTCCATCACTGCAGGAAAATCATAGCATCAAGAGCTTGAGATAGTTGGTCAGATCACAGCCACAATCAAGAACAGGGAGAAATCAATGCACACAGGTCTGCTTGCCCGCTCGCTTGCTTAATGCTCAGCTAGCTTTCTCTACTGTATATAGTTCAGGGCCCAATCCACATTCAGCCCACATTAGCTCTGTTAAGACAGTCCCCCACAGATCTGTCCACAAGACAACTTGATATAGACAATTCTCCACTGAGGCTCTCCTCTCAGGTGATTCTAAGTTGTTTCAAGGGGACAATTAAAACTAACCATCACCCAAATACTAATGTGTAAGTCTTTCTAGAAAATTCTCTTTAAAACATTTATATGTTCTATCAGTTCTGCTCCTATAGGGCATCCTGCCTAACACAGTAATGGAAAACAATAACAAAGAAAAGCCTCCTTCGTAAAACTCCCATGAGAACACATACAGTGAGGCCCAAACACACAGAAACTCAGGCACAGAGCAGCAAACCAGTCATAATATCTTCCTAACAACAAGACAGAAAACATGGTCGCTTTAGCCTAACAATCAAAGTAGGATTATTTAGAGGCAAGACACACCAAGCAATATTTTGGTCTGAGTTTTGGTCTGATGTTATATAGTATCTTCCTAAGTATGTAACACATTAGAAAATTCCTCCCTTACCTACAGGGAATACTTTCCAAGACCCCCAGTGACTGTCCCAAACTGCAGGGATTAAACACTGCCTACAGTAAAGCTTTCTACCAAGCACGGACTGTCCTATGTCAGTACATAGCACCCTTCAGCTCCTGCTCCTCCTGCCTTCTGAGTCCCGAGATTACTGGTGTGCACCATCAGACTCAGTTTGATCCCTGGTGATCAAACCCAGGGCTTCATGCATGCTAAACAAGTACTTGAGCCACACCCCGAGCACTAGGTTCAGGTTTTCAACCCAGTTTGCCATCAGAACTTCTCTTTTCAGTGAACTGTATGTTTCTGAAGTGGATAGTTTTTTATAAAGACACTGTTGGAGCTGGGTATAGTGCCTCACACCTTTAATCCCAGCACTTAGGAGGCAGAGGCAGGTGGATATCTGGGAGTTTGAGGTCAGCCTGGACTACATAGTGAGTTCCAAGTCAGCTGGGACTATAGGGAGACCCTGTCTCAAAAAGACTAAAAAAGAGTTAATGAAAGACATTATTGGAACAAATGAGGAACACCCAATTTAATTTTTTATGTGTATCTGAGTGTGCCTGAATGAGCCTATATGTACAATATGAGTCCAGATTTCTGTGCAGGTCAGAAGAGAGCACGCAGGTACATATTACATTGAGCTCATTTCCCCCGGGCACCCTCATACACTGCCTTCTGTCACCCATGCCCTCCCGTCTGTCCTCTCTGTTCCCCTAGTCAATTTGGCTTCTAATTTTATTTTAATATAAATGTATATATATGATTCTATATAGTTACATAAAATCTAGGAACCATAAACAAAAAACCTACTGCATTTTTTTTTCTGAGACTGGCCTGCTTTGCTCCATGTGATCATCTCCAGTCGCATCCATTTTCCTGCAAACCACATAACTTTTGTTTTTCTTTATGGATAAAAAAATTCCACTGTATGTATAAATCACATTCTCCTTATCCTTCCTCTGTGGTGGGGCACCCAGGTTGGCCCCATAACTTGGCTTTTGTGAACAGTGCTCCTGTAAACATGGATGAGCAGGTATCTGTGATGTGACGTGGAGTCCTCTGAGTAAATACCCAGGAGTGCTGTAGCTGGGCCATCTAGAGTTCTCCATGTTTTCGTGCTCTTCTCTTAACTCAAACTTTCAAGGAGGATGCTCTTCTTCAGTGTTCCAGATAAGCTGGATTGAAAGGCCTAGTCAAACCACTGCATACTGATGAGCTTCTGATTCACTTTGACTCTGTCAGCTTCTTAATGAAAACAGCTTCACTGTTTTCTCAGGTTGTAAAAGTAACACATGCTTGTATCAAAAGTAAAATTAGCTCTTGAGATATAGCTCAGTCAGTAAAGGGCTTGCATCGCAAGTCTAGGGACCTAAATTTAATCCCCAGAATTCCACCCCTCATACACGGAAAGAAACCGAGGGATGATGGTGGTGCTCCTCTAATCCCAGTGCCAGGGAGGTGGAGCCACAGAGGCCTGGGGCTCACTAGTCAGCCAGCCTAGCCTCCTTGGAAGGTTTCAGCCAGTGACAGACCTTGTCTCAAAAAAAGAAAGAAAGAGAAAGAAAGAAAGAAAGAAAGAAAGAAAGAAAGAAGGAAGGAAGGAAGGAAGGAAGGAAGGAAAGAAAGAAAGAAGGAAAGAAAGAAAGAAGGAAAAAGGCAGACAGTGCCTAGGGAAGAATACCCAAAGTCATTCCTCTGGTGTCAACGTGCATGCATACACATGTACACATAGACAGGTGTGTACACTAAAATAAAAAATAGACAAAATAAGGGTAGGTAGAAAATAGAAAGTCAAACATTGTTCATTCTATTCCCAATCAGAGAATGACAAGACTCTTATTGTATTAGCTATGCTTCAGGTTTGTAGAATTATAAACAAGAAAATAACTAAAAAATCTCGGTTAGGAGTCTTATAATCTTTTAATACTGTGTTGTATTGTGTGTGGTACATTAATGTCTGCATATGTGCACCCAGGTATTCATGCACATATGTGTGCATATGTGTTGAGACCAGAGGTCAACATTGTATATTGAGGTTAAAAGTTCCTACGGCAACCTTTGGAGTTTATCACTTTCAGTATTGATAGTCATATGTCTGAGATAATTTTTTCTTTCTTAAAATATTTTTTATTTGTGTGTATGTACGTGTGTGTCTCTCTATGGGGGGCGGTTACCACATGTTTATGGTTACCCATAGCAGCCAGGAGAGGGTGTCAAATGCCCTGGAACTGGAGTTACAAGCAGTTGTAGCTACCCATTGTGGGCGCTGAGAACTGAACTTGAGTACTCTAGAAGAGAGCATCTAGGCACTGAGCCATCTCTCTAGTCCTGAAATCAGTTTTTCTATTGTCATGTTAATTACAGAAGTCATAAAATTTTCTTGTTTATTTGTTGTTGTTGGATGTGTTTGTGTGTGTGTGTGTGTGTGTGCGTGCACGTGAGCGAATCACGCAGTACAGTACTTGTGTGGAGGTCAGAGGACAACCTCAGGCTCTGAGCCTCACCTTCTACCAGGCAGGCTAGCCTTTGAACTTCTGGGAATTCTCCAATCCCACCCCACAGGAGCCTTGGGATTAGATACATGTGCTACTATACTTGGCTTTGTGTGGCTTCCAGGGATTTGAACTCAGGCTCTCATGCTTGTGAGGCAAGCACTTTATCCGGTGAGCTATCTCCTTAGTCCTACAAAACAATTTTTAAAAATGTGTGTCTGTGTGTGTGATGCGATGAGATATGTGTGTGACATGATGTATGTATATGAATGCAAGTGGGTATGTGTCACAGAGTGGATATGTAAGTCAGAGGATAGCTCTCAGGAGTAGGGTGTTTCCATCCACCTTTTAGTGGGTTCTGGGAATCCAGCTTAGGTCATCAGGCTTGTGCTGAGCAAGGGCTTTTACCTGTTGAACCATCTCACAGGTTCCTAAAAACTTAAAAAGTTTTTTTTTATTACATTTTAATTTGTTTACATGCTTGTGTGTGTGCATGTACATATGCACTCCATGGTGCACATGTAGAGGTCAGAGGACAATGTGCAGAAGTCTGTTCTCGCCATCTATTACGTGAGTTCTGAGTATCAAAATCAGGCCATCAGTCTTGTAGCAGGCATCTTTGGGGCTATCTCACCAGTCTCAGAAAAACATTCTTGATGGAGAATTTTACATTGAAGAGAAAAGTGTTCTTTCAGGAATGCAGGATATAACTACAATTGTATTTGTAAATGTTGAGGGAAAATGTCAAAACAGACAGGTTTAAAAACACTTAAAGACAAGGGCAAACCTTCCAAAAGAGCCAAGAATGAATAGCGGTTTACCAGGATCTCATCTGTATCTGAGTGGAGTTAGAAAGCAGACAGGAAGTTGCATAGAAAAGGTACTCCTTGAGGACTCCCAAGGAGTTGTCTAGGGACAGGAATTTAAAAACTGTGATGGCAGGAGGCTCATTGGAAAGAAAAGAAGCTATGAATTCACAAAGGCTCGTCTTCTTTTAGTGAGAGGGCTTCTAGAGCATTCACTTCATTTAGACTCCAGTGCAAGCCTTCCCATGTGATGTTTGCTCATTACCGGGTGAATGAGGCTAGGGCTATTAGTTTATCTTCCTGGGGACCAGTTTGCGGCTCTGCTCGATGGCCACAGATCACAGCTCACACCTCCAGCAGCTCTGCTGTGACTATTTAGTGCATTAGTGGCCACAAGAAGCCAGGTAATGAGGTGTGTTGGCAGTCATGAGATAACCAGGGGAGGCTTCTCTCTTGGCTTCCACTCTTTTTCCCCTACAGGCTTTTAAAGTTTTAGTGGGAAGAAGGAGGCACATCTGTGTATGCCCCTGCGGAGACCACAGAAGAATGTCAGATGTCCCGCTTATCACTCGTAATCTTATTCCCCTGAGACAGGTTCTCTCACTGACCCTGGAGCTAGGCTGATTACCAGCAAGCTCTGGTGATCCTCTGGTCTCCACTTTCCAAAGCACTGAGGTTATAGGAACACGTGGTCATGTCTGAGTGTTGGGGATCTGGACTCAGATCACAAAACTTTTACAGCAAGCACTCTTACCCACTGAGCTGTCTCCCCCATCCCACTCTTTAATTTTTAATGCATATTCATCTAACTGTTTGGTGAAATAGTCACATGCTTTAAGAAAGAGTGAACATCCTGTGTTGTGAATTGATTCTCCCTCATTTACCCTGAGCTTCAGACGCCTGCTCTGTCTGTGGGAACCTGCAGAGCTTCTTCACCAAGCTTTGTTCCCCCAAACTCACACTGAGAGTTCTTCAGTCAGCAGTGTTACAACATAGAGTTATATCCAGACCATGACAATATACCAAGTATGCATGTATATTCTTATTGTTCTAAATGCTATGCACACACATAATTCTGTCCTATAAAATACAGTGTTATATATACATGAGAATGTTGCAGTGAAACCCATTTCTTCATATGCTAATCAAAAACTTAATTTAAAATTCTGTTACCAGATGCTAGAGAGATGGCTCAGTAGACAGGAACACTGGCTGCTCTTCCAGAGGATTTGGGTTTGGTTCCCAGCACCCACACTGTAGCTAACAACCATCCGTAACTCTAGTTCCAGGGTATTTGACACCCTCTTCTGGCCTCTGCATGCATTGCATAACATAAGTGCACTTACATATATGCAGGCAAAAATCTCATATACATAAAAATTTAAAAAAAAATTCAAGTGAAAAGAAAATTCTATTACCAACCTTGAACTTTTTCAATGGACATATTTTTTAAAATACTTTTAAATTATTATTATTTATTATTGTGTATGTGAATGTGGACATGCATATGCCATGATACACACATGAAAGTCAGAGAACAATCCTCAGGAGTCAGTTCTCTCCTTTCACTGTGGAATCCAGGTATTGAATTTGGGTCATCAGGCTCATGCAGCACATTTTTTTGGCCTCAAGCAACATACTTTTTTGAAGGAAATATAGGTTGGTTCTTGAATGTTTGCCAAAAGACCACATGTCAAAATTTGATTCCTAGGTGATGCTACCAGAAGGAGATAGAACCTCTAAGAGACAGGACCAGGGCTGGAGAGAGGGCTCAGTGGTAAAGAAGCACTGGTTGTTCTTGCAGAGGAACCAGATTCGATTCCCAGCATCCATATAGTATCAAATAACTGTCTATAACTCCAGTTCTAGGGGAATCGGTTGCCCTCTTCTGATCTCCATGGGCACTGCACAACACAGCGGCACTTATACACATGAAGGCATGACACTCAAACACATAAACTAAATATAATAAAAAATAGAGGCGGGAGTTAGATGTCCTTAGGTGATCAAGGATACCACTTATCCCTGCCACCTGCCACCCCATCTAGTCCACTTCTCATGGACTAGAACTTTTTTAAATTTAGTGTTTTTTTTTTAATGCTCCAGTGAATAATCTTACACATACATTCTTTGCATATATCTGTTGAGAGTCCTAGTAGAATTGGCAGGGATATGTATTTGCAATAGATAATTATCAAATTGATTTTCATAGAATTTATCTTATTTCTTTCCATCGTGAAAGTTTTTGTCTAATATTTTAATTTTTCATTTTAAAAACTCAATCACTAAATACAAAAAATAGATCAAATGAATTTTATGAAAGTTTAATTTGTGAATCAGAGAACGCTATCAAAAGAGTGAAAAGACAATGTACCTAGTAGGAGAACATGTTTGCCAACACTCCCTTTGTTCAGGGTTGTCCCCGGTTAACTTTAACTCTCAATTTGACATAGCCTCGAGTCATCAGAGAGGAGTACTGAGGAATTACCCGATCAGATTGGTCTGTGGGCATGTCCATCAGGTACTGTCTTAATTGTTACTCAGTGTAGGGCTCAACCCACTATGAGCAACACCATCCCTAGGCAGGAATTCCTGAACTGCACAAGGAAGCTAGTAGCCCATGAAGCAGCCAGCAGCCATCTCCATGACTCCTGCTCTGCTTTTTGCCTGGTGAAGTGAGTTCCTTGGTACAAAGAAATCCTGTGCAAAATAGCAAGCATGCCTGCTTTCAGGTCCTTGCCTTGAGATCCTACCTTGACTCTCTTTAATGATGGACTGTAATCTGGAATTATAAACTGGATTAAACCCTTTCTTCTCTTAAGATGCTTTTGGGTCAGGGTATGCCATAGCAGCAGAAATGAAAGTAGAACAGAGTCTAGTGCTGCTGGGTTTTCTTAGATTCTGTATCTCCATTCAGTATCAACAAATCACAAGGCTGTGCTCACAGCAAAAGCGTTCACTGATCTCTTGCTGCTCAGCTTTCCTAGAATTCTCTTTCATGGGCAGACCAGTTCATCCAATAAAAGCTGGGCCATCATTTGCTTTCTCAGCTAACTGCCACACTCCATGCCAGAATCTCTCGCACCCTAAATCATCCTGGGGTATGAGGTACCAGAGTGGCCCTACAGCCCATGCCCCATGCAGTTATTCAAGCGTCTCCTCAGCGCTTTGCTCAGTCCTGCCTCTTCTTGACTGCAGAACCCTCTGAAGACTCTGGCCTGAGCTTGTCCCCTACGCCCATCTTTTCCCCTCTCCCATCTTGGTTCCTGGTCATTCCCCCTGTGGTGGGAGGCTCCTTCCTCCTTCTTTCAACAGTATTAGCCTCCAGTTACTTCAGTCACCTCTGTAAATTAAATCCTGAAGGTACAGGGAGGCAAATGCCCAGAATATACAAAGAACTGCTACAACGCAACAACAAAAATATAACTGATTTTAAGAATGATCAAAGAACTTATTAGGTATTTCTCCTAGGAAGATATGCAAACAGTCAACAAGCTTGGGAAAAGATGTGTCCTTAGTCATGGGAGAAATGCAAACACAAACCACAAGGGTGCCTGACAATGTGAATGTATCATCACGACTGGACTTTATGCTTAAAAATAATTACAATGCTAAAGGATGTATTTTTCTGTGTTGGTTGCTTTTCTCATTGCTGAGACCAAATTCCTGACAAGATGCAACTTAAAGGAGAATGGGTTTATTTTGGCTCACAGTTCAAGAGGACACAATTTGTCACAGCAGGGAAGGCATGACAGCAGGAAATATCAGCTGGTCATATTGCATCCACAATCAGGAAGCAGACAGTAAATAGGAAGTAGGTCTTGACTATAAAACCCCAAATGACTTACTTCTTCCAGCAAGGCTCCATTTCCTAAAAGTTCTAGAACCTTCAAAAACACTATCACCAAGTTTTCAAATGCATGAGCCTACGGAGGACATTTCACATTCAAATCGCAACCACAGGGAAAAATTGAAGTATTAATATTAACCAGGGATCTAGAGAAAGAAAACTAATACATTGTTTGTCTGCCTCTTTGCTCGCTTGTTTATTTGTATTGAAGATGGAAGTGTTGAAAATGGAGGCTAAGTTCTATCAGGTGAGTCATAAGCAAACTGAAGATCCAAGATTTGGTGGCTTGGGAGCCACAGAGCTGATTGGGTAGTTTCTAATTCAGGTCTGAAGGCCTGGGAAGCAGGAGTGCTGGGAGCAGGCAGAGAATGACATCTCTGCTCAAGCGGTCCAGCAGAATTAGTCCAAATACTCTCTGCGTTTGTGTTCTACTGAGGCCTTCAGTTAATTAGATGATGCCACCTTCAGTGGAGAGTCCCATCTGCTTTACTCAGTCTGCCAATTCCAATGTTTCTCTCTTTGGCAACACTCTCACCTACACACCCAGAAAGGAACATTTAATCAGCAATCTATGCACCGAATAGCCCAGTCAAGATGATGCTTAAAATTAGACCCACATAGGCATAAACCATAAAAAGACAATGAAAACCAAGAGATACAATGGGATACTAACAGGATGCTGTAAGAGAAGTACAAGTGGGGGTGGGGGATGCTCAGTAGAAGAAGTGCTGGCCTACAAGCATGAAGACCTGAGTTTGAATGCCCAGAATCCACATTAAAAAAAAGCCATTCTGGGTGTGGTGGTACATGCATTTATTCCCAGCACTCAAGCGGCAGAGGCAGATGGATCTCTGAATCTGAGGCCAGCCTGGTTTACACAGTGAGCTCCAAGCCAACTGGGGAGCTTGTCTCAAACAAACTAAAGTAAACTAAACTACAGTAAACTAAAGGAAAGCCATACACAGTGGCTGAGGAAGTGGAGACAAGGAGATTACTGGGCCTCACTACCCAGCCAGTTTCTATTACTAGGAAAGTTCCAGGACAGTGAGAGACCCTGTCTCAAAAGAACAAGGTGAATGTCATCTGAGGTACAACACATGCGGTTTTCCTCTGTTCTCCACTCACACCCAGAACTTCCTGTATGCTAAGCAAACACCTCACCAACTAGGCCCTAACCCCATACAAATAGAATTTAAGTAAGAAAAAGTGTCCCTCCCAGGAATGAGATGCCCCTTTAAATTACTCTTCTGTATTTCTCTCATCAGAAGGGCAAATATCAAGATTAGTTATGGGATTGGAGAGATCACTTAGTGGTTAAGATCATTTGCTGCTCTTTTAGAGGACAGGAATTCAGTTCCCAACACCACATCAAAAGAGTCACAGCTGCTTGTAACTCCAGGGGATGCGACACCCTCCCCAGTCACCTCCACACAACTGTGCACACATACACATACATATACATTTGTAAAAAGATCTTTAAAAATGTAATTTTAAAAATTTAAAAACATGTAGGGCCCTAGGCGACACAGCAGCCCCCCTCTTCCTGCACTCCTGACATGCTGCGCTTTTCTCTTTCTGAGTCTTTTCTGCTCTCTGCCTTAATCTCTACTCTATGCCTCAAGGGAAGTCAATAAACGGGTAATAATTCCCTTAAACTCTGGGAAATTAATTTCTTTTCGACTATCGGAATTGGCACTTCAAAAAAAAAAATCCTAGATGCCTTAATAATTAAAAAGAAACCTTAAAAGTTTCCTCTCTGAAGGTTCATGGCTATAAAAGTAATAAATGAAGCGCTCAAAATGCTCTGCTGTAGGTCGGGTTAATAATCCTATCCAAACAAGAGCCAGCAGTTCTTGGCCACCCATCCGCAAATGTGCTGCCATAGCGCCCCCTGCTGGCCAAAGTAAAAGAAACCAAGTTTAAGAAGATGTTTGTCTATTCTTTAGATAGTAGGACTTCTGTTTACTTCCAGTTCTCAAACTCTCTGTGATTTCTTTCATCAGATAGGCTTGCCTCCTACTTGTCAGGAAAAAGAAGTTCCAAGATATTGTTTCTTTTTTACATTTATTTTTTTCAGTTTCATGCACATAGAAAGAACTTTGATCACAGTCCTCCCATTATCCTATTCTCCCTCACCAAACCTCTTCTTCTTCCCAACAATTTTCCCCTTTCCTCAAGATTTATTTTATCATTTATGTGTTGGGGTGGGGGGAGTTCCACACGAGTACAGCTTCCAGAGGACTGCATTGGATCCTCTGGGCCTGGAGTTAAAGGAAGTCATGAACTATGGAACATGGGTTCTGGGAACCACACTCTGGTGTTTTGCAAGAACAAGTGCTGTAACCACTGAGCCATCTCTCCAGCCCTTGCTTGTGCTTTCATGCCTTTTTTATGGCATGATGCATTAGTCACTTTCCTGTTGCTATGATAGGAACTTATAAAAGGAAGAGTTTATTTCTCTTATGGTTCCAAAGGGGCAAGCATCCATCATGGCGGGGAGGCGTGCTGGCAGAGGTGACTAGAGTAGATGCAGCAGCTAAACACTCAGATCTTCAAGCAGGCACAGGAGACAGAGCATGACTGGAGATCTGGCAAGGCTTACAAACTCTCTAAGCCCACCCCCAGTGACGTGCTTCCTCCAGCACGGCCACACCATCTAAGACCTCCCAAACCAGTGCCACCCACTGGGGACAAAATGTCCCAACACTTAGAGTCTATGGGGGACATTCTCATTCAAACCACCACACATGAATTTAATTAGGGGTTGACTGCATTTAATTAGGGGTGCCTTCATGAGCATGGGTTGGGGATTATTTACTTAAGTAAAAAACGCGCCAGGATATTATGAGCTCGATTGCTATTTGTTCCCCCTGCTACCCTTCTGCTTGGCTATTTGTACCATAACTCTTCTCTTTTGATCATTCTAGCTCTAATCACCTCTTTCACTGTACCAACCTCTCTCCAAGCTGGCTGCCAGGTACATGCCCACAATGCACCCAGTATCTTCAGTTTCTGTACTCATGAGTGACTCCTCATTCCTGCGGTCACCACCCCTTGTTCAGCTCCCACATGTTTTTCAATTCAGAGTTTCTTGAAATGAGATATGCAGACAGTCTACATAAGGTCCACCTGCCTGCTTTTTACACTGCACATTCTTGGGCCCTCTGAAGGAGACCCTCTGGAATGCTGTAGTTTGCATTTAAAACAAATCTCCTAAATATCTCTCTCTCTCTCTCTCTCTCTCTCTCTCTCCCTCTCACATACACACACACACACACACACACACATACACACACACACACACACATTGTGGTAGTCTGCATGAGGAATGTCTTCATAGGCTGCATACATTTGAATACTTGGCCCCACCGTCTGCAGGGGTTTCAGAGGTGTGGTCTTGCTGCAGGAAGCACTGCATAGGGATCCAGGACGGGACGGGGGGGGGGCAGACTTTGAGATTCATAGCCTTGTCCACTTCTAGCTTATCTCTGCTTCCAGTGTGAGCTTGAAGATATGAGCACTCAGTTTTCAGCTTCAGCTGCTCCCTGCCCTGCTCCCCCTACCATGATAGACTCTTATCCCCCTGGAGCATTAAACCCAAATAAAATATTCCTTCCACCTAGGCTTTTTTGTTTGGTTTTTGTTTTCAATGTAACCAAATCATGTGATAATGTGCAAAACTTTGCCATGGCTTGTATTCTTGTGAATAACTAAGTGCAAAAAACTTGTCTGATTTTCAAAGCTTTAGGTGAATCATTTCAGATATTTAGCATCCCTTCCTCTATGATGATTCATTATATTCACTTCCCACAGGGTGTACCTGGGTCTGGCTTTGGCCAATGAAATGTGTGCAGCAATGACTTAGACCACTTCCAGAAGGACGCTGCAAGAACTCTGGCACAGTCCTCCCATTCTCTTCGCTCTTTCTGCCAGAAGAGATGGGATCCAAGATGTGGGGTGCTTCCTCAGCCTGGCTCAGAACAGAGATCCCATGGAACAGAGCAGCTGGCTGAGCAGAAAGGAACACAGTGCTCAGGAGAAAGAAGCTGAGGTGTCACTCTGGCTTCAAGGGCTATTTGTTACCACAGTCTGACTTCGCCTAGCCTGACTGACACAAATACTTCACAATCTGCTATTGCACACAGTTGCCTATTACTCCCTGTATTAGTTACTTTATGCACTACTGTGACAAAATACCTGATGAAAGCCACATGAGGAAGGAAGGGTTTATGTGAGCTCACAGAGGGCACAGTTCATGACGGGTAAGACACGGAAGCATGGGGTGAGGTGGCTGGTCACACTGCCTTCACAGTCAGGAAGCAGAGACAGATGAATGCTGGTCCTTGGCTCACTCTCTCTTTATTCAGTGCAGGATCCCAGCTCATGGGGTGCTGCCCACATTTAAAGTGGGTATTCCCATCTCAATTAACCTAACCTAGATAATTCCTCACAGACATGGCCAGAGACTTGTCTTTTTAGTGATTCTAGATCCGGTCGAGTTGACACATTGACCATCATACTTTAACACTATATTATCCCACTTCTAAACTGAACTGCTTGTTTCCCCAAGACACCCACAGACTTTCCCCATTCTACAGATATTTGTTTCCTACTCCTCACCAATACATCTCAGAAACTGACCTTAACCTTCAAAGTCCATCTCAGTGTCACTGTCCATGTGATGCCTTTTCTCATCCACTGATTGACAGAGAGTGTCCCCCTCCTTTGACCCCTCCACAAAGGCAACTGCTGCAACCTGTTTGTTTTTATTGTTTCAATCTACATTTTCATACAACATGCCCTCCCCTCGAAGATCAAAAATTCCTTGACACTGAAGTATAACCATTCATCAATGTATTCCCCAAAGCTCCCGGAACAGTTGGCATTCCCCACGAAGTCTTCTTGAACTCAATTAGCACTTTCAACTACAGAGCTACTACTGAAAACATGCATGACGTTTATAAAGGTAGATTTTAAAGAACTTTAACATCTCACCCAGGAAGCAGATTGAGATGTGGATATTATTTTCAATAGCAAATATTCCTACTGAATTAAATATAGCTCAGGGCTTGAAATCTCTCCTCTCTCAGTCTCGATGTGTCTCTCTCCCTTCCTTTCTACGCGTGCCTGTGAGGTCCTCTGCAAAAGAAAATAACCATATCTTCACCTTTGCCTCTTTCTCTCCCTTGATTATTCTAAGTCCTTTAAAAGTTTTTAATTTTATTTATTTATCTTTGGGGGTACACTTGTGAAAGTTAGAGGAAACCTTGGGTTCTCTCCTTTCACCATGTGGGGCCTGGAGATCAAACACAGGTGATCAGGCTCAGCAGTAAGTGCTTTTCCCATGGTACCATCTCTCTGGCTCATCAGTCCAAAGTTATTGGGCACCAACTGGAAGCAGAGGCTCATTCTGTATAAAGCAGGAATACCACAGGTTTCTTTCATGCTACTGAATTTTTCTCAATTAGCCACCTTTTCTTTTTTAATTAGCACACAAAGTAACAGGTTTCCTTATGGCATTTTCACATATACTTAATTTTGGTGGCTCCTCTTCCCCATTCCCTCACTCCTCTAAAACCTCATTTTAAAAAAATCATATTATCATGTGGACCCTAAGCTATCGCTTCTACTGTGACAGTCTGTGCGCTACGGACAATGGGATGCTGATTTTTTTCTACTGTGATTATCGAATGCATATTTTTACGTTTAGGGAAAGGAAGTTCCCCACCTATGTTTTGAATTTAACTAAATGTAAATCCAATTTCAAAACACGCATCAAATTCCCGTAGCAAAGTGCTGCCCCTGCAAGCCTCATTAGCAAATGGAGCTTTTTCCTCAGTGACCAGCACTCGGGGTTGCTTTGGCCTCCTCCAGCTTCTTACCAACCCAACGATCCCTTGGAGACAGTTCAGCCAAAATTGCAAAGCTGCTTCAGGTTTTCCAAAATCTGTTTGAAAAGGAAGGGAGACATTGCTTTTGAACTGCTCATTAGTATTATGCAGCATGGTGTTTTACTGCAAACCAAAGATGGTTTGTTCATATTATGGACAGAAAGTTGCTTGCGGAGCACTTCAAACCACGTGTGTGCTGAGGAAATGGATTGTCTATTCAGATTCCTCATTATCTCAGGACGAGAAACATTTCTTCTGTCAAAATTTCAAAATGACACACAAAAATAGCCCAGAAAGATTTCCGACCTTTTGTCAGTCACTTTGTCAGCATTTTTCTAAGTGATATTCTGTGAAACGGAAACAACTCTGCACAGGGATAGACAGCAAAAAAGCAAGGGCTCGTCGATCAAACGCATTAGAAGAGAACTAAATTAGACTCTGTCTTGGTTTCTCTTCTTTTGCTGTGATAAAATACCTTGACAAAAGCAGCTTTAGGGAGAAAGGGTTTATTTTGGCTCACAGGTCCAGAGCAATAGAGTACCCCATGGTGGAGCAAGCATGGCACTGGGCAGGACAGGCATGGTGACAGAGCAGGAGGCTGGCTGGTGACGTTGCATCCACACTCAGGAAAGAGACTGAACAGGAACTGGATTTAGCCTATAAAACCTGAGGGCCTATGCCCAGAGACCCACTTCCTCCAGTAAGGACACCCTTAAAGGTTCAGAACCTTCTCAAACTGAATCAGCAGCTGGGGACCAAGTGTTTTAAAACATGTGAACCTATTGGGTGTATTTCACATTCAAATCACAATACACTATGTCCCATATAAACCCTCCTGACCTTTAAAATCTGCTTCCTGTATACAAGATATTAACCATTTCATGAAATGTCAGAGTGAACCAACACAAGTACATTTCCCAGATTAATCATGGAATCATCTTTTGTTATGTTTTCCTTTGTAATTCTTATTAAATCAACCTGGTGGGACACTAGCGTGGAGAAGGACTTAACTTGAAAAATAATTTCATGTAGCTGTGTTTGAAACATTTACAGAAAAAGGGACATAAGAAAAAAATTATTTAAGTTTAAACTCAGATTATAGGACATACCAGTATATACAAAACTAAATCGTTAGTTTGTAAGCATTATTCAAGAGTGTGATCACATTACATACACAAACACGTACACTCTTCATTTTTGGATGGGGTGAGATGTCTGGAGATGGGCTAATAATTGACTATCTAGTTTACTACCTATTTTGACTTATAATCTTGTTTGAGATATGACAACTTCCTTTTAAGGTTTTTATTTCCTTAAACTTTTTGAAAACAACCTATGTATATTTTAGATTTCCTTAGCTTTAGAGGTGATTTAGGTCTGTATGTTTATTTTTATTTATCTATTTTTATTTTATGTGAATGAATATTTTGTCTGCATGTTTGTATGTGTACCACATACATGCCTGGTGCTCTCAGAGGCCAGAAGAGACCGTTGGATTTCCTGTAACTGGATTTACAGGCAGTTGTGAGCTGCTATGTGGGTGCTGGGAACCAAATTTAGATACTGTGAAAGAGCAGTACACACTCTTAACCAACGAACCATCTCTCCAGCCCCATGAGTAGTTAGATTTAGCCTGAGATGTTTTCCCTTAATGTCAACTTAAAACTAAATGTCTATTGATGTTCATTTCCTGATAATAGCAACAGCTGATTTCTAGCTTTTGGAAGGGAAATGTGGTCTAATAGAACAAGCTGAATTAACTCAGTCTTCTCTTCTTCCATAAAGATGTCTATCACCTGTGTAAAATCCATTCCAGGATGAACATAGCTTCAAGGTACTGCTCCTAATGAAGACACAGGATTAACTGATGGCTGACTGCTTCGTTTGTGGAAGCACACAAGCTTACACACAGATTTGGGAAGATGGCTGTCAGTAAAGTGTTTGCATTGCAAGTATGAGGCCCTGTCTTTGATCAGCAGTACCTATGTAAAAAGAAACTATGTGGGGGCTGAAGAAATGGCTCAGTGATTAAGAGCACTGGCTGCTCTTGCAGAGGACTTGGGTTCGATTCCTAGCACCCACACGGCAGCTAACAATTGTCAGTAACTCCAGTTACAGAATTGGATACCATCTTCTGATCTCTGTGGGCATTGCACAATACAAGTGCACCTACCTACAGGCAAATAGTACATTCATTCATATCAAATTAAAATAATATATTATTATTTTTAAATTCTATTTTCATTATTCAATAGTTATTTCAAGAAATTGTTCTTAATTTTTTATTTATTATTATGTGTGTATGTGTATGATGTATGTGTGGAGGCACATGTATAGTCAGAGGACTACTTTGTAGCATCTGTTTTCTCCTTTATGTGGGTTCCAGGGATTAAATTCAGGTCTCCAGGTCTGCCCAGCAAGCACCTTTACCACTGACTCATCATCTCACCAGCCCCCAAGAAATCTTTCTTGCTTCCTGCTTCTAAGATTTCCTGTAGATGTTATCTAAATGCTTCCTTTATTATCACTTCAGGTTCTAAAAATTTTCCCCTGTTCTGTCTTTGGTTGTAAAGAGGCAATACTGTCCCTCTCCTGTCCCTTAACCCTAGTGGGGAACAGAGGTGGGAAGAGAAAGGAGGAGGTTGGGAGAAAGTCAAGAAAAAGGGAGTGCAAAGGAGACAGAACAGGAATTTCTCTCTCAGTTCTACTTCCTGGAGTGCACTTGAGCTAACAGGCTTTTCCTCACTGTGACATCTGCCCAAGCTGGGATGCCATTAAGGGTAAGTGCCCTTGTAACAAGCAAGTGTCCTAGCACAGCCCCCAGCTCAGGCTGGCCATTACTGTCTGCCAGTTCTGGGTCGGTTAGGCCTGACATCTGTGTTCTGCTCTAAACTGGAGGAATTATGCCTAAAGGCTGCGGGTTCTATACTCCTGCGCGGGCTGGCTTTCTGGCAGTCCTGTTGCTGGTTGCCACTGGCAGAAAGAAAAGCCAGAGCAAGTCCTCACCCTTTGTCTTTGCCTCAAGCTGTGTGGCCAGAGGCCGTGGCTCCGCCTGCTGTGGGGCTTCTTCCTCTGGATGGCACTGGCCTTGGGCTCTCTCAGTACTTTCTGCTTTTGCCCAGTTGGCATAGGGGCAACACAGGCTTACTGTCATTAATTTCTGAATTCTCTCAGTCTTTTGCTTGTACTGACAGCTCTTTTAATACCTTGCCAGAGCCATCAGTTTGTGTCTGTGTATACACGTGTATGTATGTGTGGGTGTACATGTGTGCAAATGTTTGTGAGTGGAGGCCAGAGGTCAATCTTAGGTCATTCTTTAGGCACCATCCACTATGATATTTTTTAATTACAAATTTATTGTTGCATTTATTTATTTGTGTGCATGTGCATGCACATGTGTACATGCCACAGTGCATATGTGGAAGCCGGTTCTCTCCTTCTACCAGATGAGTTTCTGAGATTGAATTCAAGTGGCCTCTGGTGGCGAGGCTCTTACGTTCTGAGCTATCTTGCCAGCCCCACCGTGTTTTTTGACAGAGTCTCTAGCCGGGACCTGGAGCTCATGGAGTAGGCTAGGCTGACAGGCCAGTGAGCCCCAGAGGCCCTCCTTTCTCTGCTTCTCCATCACTGAGATTACAGGTGAGCACTACCATGCTCACAGGAGTTCTGGGGATCAAGCTCAGGTCTTCGTGCTTGCATGGCAAGTACTTTTCTGACTAAACCATTTCCCAGACCAAATTTTGATTTAAATTCCTTGTGTTTAAAATATGAATCCTTTGCTTTGTTTTGTTTTCTTGGTGGAAGTCTGGCTGCTATCATATGCAATAAAGTGATGTGGTGCTCCAACTCTGGGGAGAAAATTTACCAGAAGGCCTTAATCTGAGATGGAGTGCAGATCTGCTACATGGAACCTTCCCAAGAGTAACTTATTTATGTAAAGCTTTCTTTTGCTGCTTATGTTGGCTATAGATTTAAAATGCTTGCGATTTAACTTACTGTGTTCAGTAGTGTCGCAAAGATGAACTGTGTGCTCCACAGGAATCCTGGTGTGTTTTTCAGAATACTTCGAACATACCTTAGCCATGAAGGCACAGAGAATACATGAACACAAAGAAAAGACAGCAATGGAAGCCAAAGACTTTTGTAAAAGATCAACTTAAGCCTAAAGTTTGTATATTTCACTGAAATAGCAAATATTACAAATACAGTATGCAAATGATTTGCATAAATAATACATTAAAACAATTCACATGTGTTTTGTTTTTAATTATTGCTCTAGTTTCTCTTCTGTTGCAATGATAAAACATTCTGACTAGAAGAAACTTAGGAGAGGAAAAGGTTTATTTAGCTTCTATTCCAGGGCACAGTCTATCACTGAGGAAGTCAGAGCAAGAACTCAAGCAGAAACTTGAAGCAGAAACCATGGAAGAACACTGTTTACTGGCTCCCTTCAGGCTCATGCTTAGCTAGTTTTCTTACATAACCCAGGACCACCTGCCAAGGGAAAAGTGCCACCCACAGTGGGCTGAGCATCCTACATCAGTTAACAATCAGACAATCCTCCCATCCCCCAGACATGCCCACAGGCCACTCCCTCAAGACTCCCTTCTCAGGTGACTCTAGGCTGTATGAAGTTGACAGTTAAAGCTAACTAGAACAGTCACACTTAGTCTACGAAATAATGTTTCTCAAGAAATACAGTATGAAAACAAGCAATGTTTCACATTGTATCCCAAACCAGAATAATACAGCCCCTAATCCGAAACTGGTAACATAAGTAGTAACTGGAATGAATTTATTTTCTTTTTCCACTTTTCATCTATGTATGTGGTATATGTATGTTTTTGCAAGTGTGCGGACACGTGTGTGGATATGCATGCATGTGGCAACCCACGGTTGATGTCAGGAATCATCCTCAGTCACTCCTCCACCTTAACAATTGAGGCAGGGGTTCTCAGTCAAGCCCAGAGCTTGCTGATACTGCTAACCTTACTACTCAGCTTGCTTTGGGGATCCCTTTTCTCCCCTTTCTAAGGCTGGAATTACAGACAGGTGCTATGCCCACTAGGGATTTATACAGGTTCTGAGGATCCAAACTCTGGCCCTCATGCTTGCATGGCTAGCACTTTCACTGCCGAGCCATCTCCTCAGCCCTAGAAATAACCTTGTATCTGTGTTTCAATTTTAATTACTTTAGAAACTGAAAATGGTCATTTTATTAAATAGAATAAAATTATTAACTTTTATGGGAGAATCAACAAAATCTGCATTCTAGAAAGACATCTAAAACTGTTTCCTTAGATTATCATAAGAATTTCATCTTCCAACGTGCTATTTTGTTTGGGGGCCTTCTGGTTCCTTTGTTGGGTTGACTTGCTTTCTATTCTATCACTATTCCTGGGAACTTCTATTCGTACCTACTGATTACTCAATCTAGACCTGTCAGATAAAGTGAAAATACTTAGCCAGAAAAATGCATTTGCTTTACATAAGTACATGAAACCCTGTATGCTAGCATGATTTCAGCTTTAATGTACTAGCTACAGAGCATTAAGAATGTTAACAGGGGCTGGGCAATGGCTCAGTTGGTCAAGTGCTTGCTGCACAAGCATCAAGACCAGGTTCAAGCCCCAGAAACTATGTAAAAAAAGCTGAACATAGTGGTGTGTGCTTGTAATCCTAGTGCTGGGAAAAGGGAGGCATGCAGATTCCTGAGACACAATGCCAAGTCTCATTAGTCTACCTTGTGAGTACTAGGCCAGAGAGAAACCCCATCTCAAAGTGCAGAGAATAAGAACCTGCAGAGTGCTTATCCCTAAATAGGACACCTGTATCAAACCCCTGCCACCTGAAGATCAGGAACCATTGTGGAAGAGGGGGCAGAAAGACTGTAAGAGCCAGAGGTGGTGGATGACCATAAGGAAACAAGAGTTTTCCAGACAGCTGGGAAGTTGTTCCTATGAACTTACAGCAATGGTAGCAGCATGCACAAGAGCTGTATAAGCTCAAACCAGACAAAATTCCAGCACAGAAGCAAGCGGAGAGGTGGGGAAGAAACCCCAACATTACCTGAGGAACAATCATCAACTGATAACTACTAGGAGAGAAAGAGTTCGTTTTCTTTAAGGGAGAGATGCTAGGTAAGTTAACGAGGCTCCAGTGGATAGATGCAAACCAAAGGATATTTAGAGATGCAAACTTGGCTCAATAGGTCTTCTCCTCAATGGAGAAGGGGTCTAAATATGATCAAAATATCTTTTATGAAACTTACAAAAATTTGAAAAGCTAAGCAAAGTGGATAACTGATGACAAGGAATGATTCCTGTGTTCTCTTCTGGCTTCCACATACACATGTGTATACATGCACTCACACCTGCACATATGTATGTGTACCTGAACATACAAACACACAAAGGCTATATTCGTAAATCTGGGATGTTTTCTATATTAAGACAAACCTTCACAGAGGGGCTTACCAGGATGAGGGCTGGAGAGATGGCTCAATTTTTAAGAGCACTGCTGCTCAGTCATGAGGACTCAAGTTCAGTTCCCAACACTCACATAGTCAGCCCACAACCACCTGTAATTGCAGTTCCAAGGGATCCAATGTCCTCTTCTGGCCTCCACAGACACTGTACTCACTTGCACATACCCACACACAGACAAACACATATACTTATGAAGATAAAGTCTTTAAAAAATTACCAGAATGACAACTAAGAAATAATGACTGATGATGATTCATGTACCAAGACTTGCTTTAGATCATTCTATGTAAACCATTACCCTGTATGATATTCTGGCATTTATTTAACTCACCTTTTGCTATTATATAGTCTAAGTTATGCTAATCAAGTTAATTAGCATTTTAATGGCCTGTCTGCTTTTGGTGTGTAGTCTATTTGCTCAGGTTTTTAAAAAATCATTTTAAAATTAATTTTAAAAATCTATACCTGCCCCACATCCTGTTCTTCTAGCCTTGGCCTCAGGCCCACTCTTGTACTTAGCACCCCAGATCCTGAGACTATTGTCTTAGTTCAGACCCACCCACTAGGTCCTGAATCCCAAATTCCCATACTCAGACCATCTCAACTTTTCAAACTAGTATGTTAGAACCTTCACAGCCTGTGCCCACCCCCAACCTGCCATTGCATTCCTGAGACAACTCTTTTATCCTGACAGTCCCTACCCACTACTTGCCTTGGATTTCAGAGACCAGCCTTCTCCCCTGGTTAATCTGATCCTACTCTCTGTGTCCCCACCCCTAGCACCACAGCAACTTCAAACTCCCCCACCCCACATCCTGTTCTCCATGTAGCCTTGGGTGCAGGCACACTCTTACTCTTAGACCCTTAGATCTCAGGACTACCCTCTTACCTCTGGCCAGCTGTGAGCTCTCCAAATCATTCCCATCACCTTACACTGGTACCCTTTGCAGGCCCTCCCATTTGCTGCAAGACGAGGCTTCTGTGTCCTATTGCAAGGACCCTGATCTTTGCAGACAGCCTAAGAAAGCCTGAATTCAGCCTCTGTCTGGCAATTTTCCCCAAGTTGTGCTGTGCCTGCTGACTTGAGGGACCCAGACCTTAAGAGAGAGCCTAAGAGCATCTGATCTTGACCAACCTGTGCCTCTGAGGGAACTCTGAGGCAGCTGGACTAGAGCATCTGGTCCTTCCAATATAAAATTAAAAGAGAGAACCTGAAGCCTTGATCAACCAACTTTTCATACCCATTAAGAAAACAACCAAGTCACATCAATTATACAAACAGAATCATACTTCAATAAAACAAAGGAAGGCCTGAATCACAAATAACAAAAGAAATCCACATGCCAAGATCACAACAATAAAATAATAATATGAAAAACCCCAATAATATGTCCCCACCAAACATCCCCAGTTCTATGAAGAGTTCTACAACAAGAATGCCATGGAGATAACATAGGTCACAGAGTTTAAAAGAACAATCATAAACATAATCAAAGAAATCAATGAATTTAAAGAACACACAAACAAATCAAAGAACTAAAAGAAGATAGGGATAAATTTCTGACTGAATTCACAAAAGAGAAATATTAAAGAAAACTCAACCTGAAATGAAGAAATAAATGAAAAACTCAGTAAGACAATTTGAAACAATGGGAGAACATCTCACCAATAGAATTAATTAAATGGAAATCAGAATATCAAGACTAGACAATAAAGTTGAAGAACTCGAGCACTCATGCAAAGATAATGAAAAAAGGATTTAAAATACAGGAATGGAATATACAAAAAATGTGGGACACCATGAAAATACCAAATTTATGCATCATAGGAACAGAGGAAGGAGAAGAATCTCAGCATAATGGTACTGACCAGCTCTTCAACCAGATTGCAGAAGAAAATTTCCCCAAATTAAGGAAAGACATTCCCATACAAATACAAGAAGCACATCAAACACCAAACAGACCCAGAAAAGAAACTCCCCATGGCATATCATAGTAAAAGCCCTAAGCATACAGAACAAAGAGAGAATTCTGAAAGTTGCAAAAGAAAAGCAAGTCACATAAAAAGGAAAACCCATCAGAATTACAGCTGACTTTTCAATGCAAACTATGAAAGCCAGAAGACCCTGGACCAAAATATGCCCAGTTCCAAATGACCACAGATGCCAACCTAGAATACTTTACCCAGCACATGTCTATTATAGTTGAAGGAAAAAGAAAAATCTTCCATGACATGACTAGGTTGAAAGAATTCATGTTCAGAAAAACAGCCCTTCAGAGAATACTTGAAGCAATGCAAAGAACTGAAGAAAGGAACAATTATACCCAGGGGACAAAAGAAAGAAAGGAAATGAAGATATAATTGGGGAACCCCAAATTTAGACCAAAGATGCAAATAGAATTTTAAATGATGGGAATCAATACACATCTTTCAATAATAACTTTAAATACCAGTGGAATGAACTCCCAAGTCAAAAGACACAGGTTAGTTGAATGGATCAAGAAACAAAACCCATCCTTTGATTGTCTGCAAGAAACCCATCTCACCTTTAAGGACAGGCACTACCTGAAAGTCCAAAAATTCCAAATAAATGGCACTGAGAAACAAGCAGGAGTTGCCATTCTAATATCTGACAAAAGAAACTTCAAACTAAAACTAATCAGAAGAGATAAAGAGGATCACTTCATTCTGATCCAAGAAACAACCATGAAGATATTACAATCATGAACACATATGCATCAAACTCTGGTGCACCCTAACTTCATAAAAACAGTACTCAAGGACTTTAAAACACAGATTAATCCCAACTCACTAGTAGTAGGGGATTTCATTGCCCCCACTGTCTCCATTAGACAGGTCAATCAGGCAGAGAATAAACAAAGAGACATCTGAATTAAACAATACCATAAATCAAATGGACCTAAGAGACATGTACCAAATATCACACCCAAGCACTACAGAATACACATTCTATTCAGCACCCCATGGAACTTTCTCCAAAGTTGACCACATACTGGGGCATAAAATAAACCTCAACAAATACAAAAGACTTGCAATAATTCCAAATATTTTATCATACCACAATGCAATAAAGCTTAAAATCAACACTGGAAGAAGCCCTAGTAACTTCATGAACTCATGAAGACTAACCAACATACTCCTGAATGATGAATGGATCAAAGGAGAAATTAAGGAAGAAATGAAACTATTCCTGGAATTCAGCAAAAGGAACAATACAACACAACAAAACCTCTGGGAAACTTTAAAAGCAGTCCTAAAAGAGAAGTTTGTAGCTCTAGGTGCCTACATTAAACCAGAAACAACACAAATAAATGACTTAACATTTCTATCGAGAATTTCTCTCAGTGAGGCGGAGCATTCAGCTCCACCCCTCTAGAAGAAATAACAAAAACCAGAGACAAAATTGATGAAATAGAAACAAAGGAAACAATACAAAGAGTCACGGAGTCCAAGAGTTTGTTCTTTGAAAAGACAAACAAGATATACAGACCCTTGGATCAGTTAACCAAAAAAAAAAAAAAAAAAAAGAAAAGGATAATTCCAAATCAACAAAATCAGAGGTAAAAGGTTAAACATTACAACAGATGACGAAAAAGATCCAGAACATTTAAGAGAATATTTTTAAAAACCTATATGCTATTAAATTTTAAAAACTTAAAGAAATGGATGCAAGAGAAGAAAGTTAAAGGAGTACACACTGTAAAAGGAGTCAAATTATCCCTTTTTGCAGATGGCATAATATTACTCCTAAGAAAGATCCAAATATTCCAACACCATAAAACTCCTAGAAATGATTAACACTTTCAGTAAAGTGGCAGGTTACAAAATTAATCTACAAAAGTCAATAGCCTTTCTATTCACCAATAACAAGCTTTTAGAGAAAGAATACAAGAAGACCCTCCCATTCACAATAGTCTCAAAAAAAAAAAATCTCAGAATAAACCTGCCCAAAGATATTAAATACCTCTACAATGAAAATCTTAAAACTCTAAAGAGATTGACGAGGACACCAGAAAATGGAAGGACCTCCTATGCTCATGGATTGGAAGAATTAATATTGTGAAAATGATCATCCTACCAAAGCAATATATGGCTTCAATGCAATCCCAATCAAAATCTCCATGACATTATTCACAGAATTAGAAAAAAAATCCTAAAATCATAAAATTCATATGGAAGCACCATTCATATGGACCCCAGATAGCCAAAACAATTCCATACATGTATATAATGCATTTTGATCATATTCAGCCCCTTCCTCTCTCTTATCCCTTTTCCACTCCCTGTAGAGCCCTTCCCATCACATTCTTGGAGGAGGGGCTAATAAGTAAAGTACCCACCTCTGAGGAGCAATCAGCAGTTGCTGGGAGACAGGGAGTCATTTTTCTTCCGTGGTATAGCCATTAGTAAATTGCCCATAATACACTAAATAACTCCACACCACGCACATGTAAGCAACCCTAATTAAACTCAGTGGGCTATTTTTTAAAGTATAAAAATAGAACAAGAGTACCTGCATCTATGTACTTGTATCATGTGGATGTCTGGTGTCCAAGGAGACCAGAAGGGGGTGTGGAATTCCTCTGGAACTGGAGTTAGAGACAGTTATTAGCTGCCATGTGGGTCCTGGGAACGGAAACCAGGTCCTCTGCAAGAGCACCAGTTGCTCTTAACTGCTGAGCTATCTCTCCAGTCCCAAATATAGCTTCTTAAATGCTGGTTGACAAAACAGACTGCAAACTTTTAAAAACATAGATATTACACTCGAACAAAAGCAAAATGAAAACCGTAGTCCCTGCCGGCATCGTGGCTTCATCACTCTAGAGTGCTAGGGTAGACATCTTTGGGAATCACATTTTTACAACTGATAGAAACCTTGAGTGTGTAAATCTATACATGCACATGCATATGTGTGTGAATGCATATGAGGAGTATGTCTATGCATCTGTTGCTCCTAAGGACACCATCCACCTTTTATTTTGAGACAGTTTCTCACTGGCCTGAAACTCACCATTTCAGCTAGGCTGGCTGTGTCAGAGGCATTAGTTCTATGACTGACCAAGTCAGAAAGTCTAGAATACACAAAACAAGCTGTGCTCAAAGAGCTCATGTGATGTGTAGATGCAAGCTCAACTCTACAGCCAGCTTCAAAACATGTCTCTTCAGTGCTTTACTCAGAGCATGTGTATTGAAATAAACACATCTCAATGAGAAGACAAGCTTTCAACTTCACAATGGCGCAGAAGATATACACATCCAATACTTCTAATTCTGAACAGTGTTCTCTGGTTGGTAATATACGTCTCAATACTCTTTAGTTGCTGGGTTGAGCCACAGAGTCACAAGTCCCACTCAGTCACATAAACATGAAGGCAAGTGACTGAAACTTGACCACATGCTGTGTTGTGAAGCTACAGTGTTGATGTTTAGTTTTATCAACTTGACACAGCCTAGCCATCTGAGAGGAGAGCCTCCATTGAGGAATTACCTAGATCAGACTGGCCTGTGGGTATGTGGGCGGGGGCATTGTCTGATTACTCATTGATGCAGTACCATCACTAGGCAGGTGGTCCTGAGCTATTTAAGAAGGCTGGTTAAGCACAGCTTGAGAGGAAGCCAGACAGTGAATCGGAAAGCAGTATTGTTCTATGGTTCCTGCTTCCAGTTCTTGACTTCCCTCAGTGATGGACGGTGACCTGGAAGTGTAAAATGGACGCTTTCCTCCCCCAAGTTGCTTTTGGTCAGAGTGTTTCATCTCAGCAGCAGAGAGGAAACTAGAGCAGAAGTTCATGCATTCAATGCTTTTCAACTTGCTGCCTCTCCATTTCATGACAGATACTGGAACACAGTCCCAGCCCAGGCGAGGAGTGTCTGTGTATAACTTTGCATTTTGCTACTACAAAGGTCAAAAAATTTACTCTAGACTAGTTAATATAATGAAACCCTTTGATATTTGGTCTAACCAACTGACACTGACTTTTTTTTAGAAAACAAATAAATGTAGAAGCTATTCCAAGTAAGCAAATACAGTAAAAAAATCTCAATTAAAAAAAAAAAAAACAAAACAGTTTTGAGGACTGGCTATTCCAAGTAAGCAAATACAGTAAAAAAATCTCAATTAAAAAAAAAACAAACAAAAAACAGTTTTGAGGACTGGCTCAGGGGTTGAGAGCACTTGATTGTTCTTGCAGAGGGCGTGGGTTCTGGTCCTAGCATGGTGGCTGACATCTACAACTCCAGTTCCAGGGGACCTGAGGCCCTCTTCTGGTATCAGCATTGCATGCATGGGTTCACTTAGATATATACAGGCAAAATGCTTATATACATAAAAAATTACAGTCTTTATACATTGTGTCAAAAGTAACAATCTTGGACTGAGGAGATGGCTGGGTGGATAAGAGCAATTAATGTGCAAGGATGAGGATCAGAGTTTAAATCCCCAGCACCCACATAAGAAGCCAGGCGTGGCTCCCGTGTACCTATTAGCCCAGCAATGTGGGAGGCAGAGACAAGAGGATTGCTAGGACTTGCTGGATGCCAGCCTATCTCCAGCTTCAATGAGAGACTGCCTCAAAGAAGTCATATGGTGAGTATTGGAGCAGTGCAGGTGATGTCCTCCTTGGGCTTCCATGTGTACACACATAGGTGCAAGCACTTACACAAACACATACACACACACACACAGACACACACACACACATATACCCTGGAAAAAAAAAAAACTTGGAACATAAATTTTCTGCCTGCCTTGTAAGGACCAACCAAAATGAAACTAGTTATAGGAAAACCAAGTGGAGAAGTATTGAATGCTTAGAATGAGATTCAAGAATCTAAGTGAAAGTTACTAAAAGTAACCTGCTCTTAAGAAAGAACTCACACATTGAATGAAATTTAAAAACTTAGTGTTTGGCAATTAAAAAACTGTTTCAAAAAAATTCAGTTTGGAAGTTTTACTTTTCCAAGTTTACAATATCATGAGGGCCTCTCTTCTTTGCCCTGCATTCCTAACCCAAAACTGAAATCACATTGCGGTCACCATGAATTCCAAGTGCTGTGACTGTGGCTGCCACCATGCTAGGGCAGCCTGTCCAGAAAGCACCTCCCTGATCATCGCTTTTCTTAGGCGGCTGTGCTGGATAGCTTTAGCTATCAACTCGACACACCTGGGTTGAGGGAGCCTCATTTGGGGCATTGCTTCCATTGGATTGGCCTGTGACCATGCCTGTGGGGTATTTTCTTGATTGTTGAGTGATGTGGGAGGCAGGTTGTTCTGTATTGCATAAGAGAGTAGGCTGAGCATAGCTCAGAAGAGCAAGCCAGTAAACAGGGTTCCTCCATGGCATGTGCTTCAGCTCCTGCCTCCAGGCTCCTGCCTTGGGCTCCCTCGGTAATGAACTGTGACCTGGAAGACATAAGGTAAAATAAACACTTTCCCCTCTAAGCTGGTATTGGTCAGCCTGTTTTGTCACAGAAATTGAAGGCAAACTAGAACAGTAACCTTTCCCTAAACACATGCCAGTTTGAAGAGCTGGCTTAGCGGGTAAAAACACTATCAGCGAAAGCTTAACCACTCAGGTATGATCCCCAGAACCCACATTAAAAGCCAGATTTGGTGGCATACATCTACAACCCTGGCACTCTTATGACAAGATGGGGGACAGAGACCAGAGAATCAGACAGAAGCTCACAGACCAGCCAGCCTGAAGCAGGAAGCAAAGCAGAATCAAGAGAGGCCCTGCCTCAATAAGATGGACATAGAGAACTAATCAGGAGAGGCCTGTCTCAATAAGATGGAAGGAGAGAACTCCCAAAAGTAGGTGTCCTCTGAACTCCACACAAGTGTTGTGGCATGTGTGTGTCTGCCTGCACTCAGACACACCCAGACACACTAATAAATATGTATATGATAAGGGTGCCATTATTTGATATGCGAATAATGAATATATTGTGCATAGGAAACATTTTTAAGCATAAAATAAACATAAGTTTATTTTTTAAGATACACAAACCGCATTTTTTTGGAGAACAAGGTAATCAAGCAAGAGTTTTAGTCAAATTACTTCAATCATTAGACAATCCTTATCCCTATAGCAAAACAGAAGCCTCCAATTATAATAATAAATTGGGCTGACAAGATCACTCAGCTGATAAAATAGCAGCAATATTCTCATGGTCATTATTTGCTTTGAATTTATAATGAACTCTAAAAAATATTGTGTTTTGTATGTGTACTCTCATGAACGTGCACATACACAGGCACTCCAGGTGCCAGGGAGATCAGAAGGTGCGGGTGGGGGTGTCAGATTCCTGGAAGCTGGAGGTCCAGGCAGTTCTGAGTTGCCTGATGTGGGTTCTGGAATGAGAATTCCAATCCTCTGAAAGAGCAGTAAGTGTTCTTAACCTCTGAGCTATCTCTCTAGCCCTTATAATGAATTTTTTTACTTTTGTTTGAGAGTTAAAGAAAAATTTCATGAGAATATACAGTATTCATATGAAACAGTATTTACTAATTCATTTACAGAAAAAAATAAGGCTGACGTTAAAAAATTCATATGGCATCTAAAAATTTCAAGTGTGTTTAGAAATGGACCTTGGGCTAGGGGGATGGCTCCATGGGTAAACTGTTTGCTGTGCCAACAGAAGGCCCTGATTTCAGATCTCTGTAATCCAAGTAAAAGCACGATGCCATAGCACAGGCCTGTGGTCCCAGGGCTCCTGTAGTAAGCTGGGACGCCCTGGAACTGGAGTTAGGGATGGTTGGTCATCTCTTATTTCTACAAATTCTTCCAGAAATATTACTTAGTAGTAAAGAACAAAAATTTTTTTTTTTTGTTATTTTTAAAATAGGGTCTTTCTGTAGCCCCAGCTGGCCTGGAACTCACTATATAGGCCAGGCTGGCTTCGATCTCAAAGATATCCACCTGCCTCCACTTCCCAAGTGCTGGGATTAAAGGCCTGTGCCACCATGCCCAGCTCCAATAAAGAATATTTTGGAAGGAGATTGTAACAACTAGTAATGCTTGGAACAATGACAGTGTTTCACTTACTTGCTAATAGGATTATAGAGACTATTATGTCTTATTAACTCCTTTGTTTTCTAAGGACTTGTTCAACAGCACGCAAAGGATGGATGCTAGAGGTTGTATGAGAAAAGTGGCTTCCAGAGAGTTCCAAGCTGGTTAGTATGGCTTATTTCAAAATGGACATTAGCATTCTTCCTGAAGGCAGGCTGGACGCCTCTGAGAACACTTGCACTTAACCTTGTGAGCTCACTTCTACAAAAACAATGAGCTGCCAGGCTGACAGAAGCCAATATCTCAATAAAAAACATCAAAAAGATATTTAAAGGGGTAAGTGCATACCTAATGGCCTTTTTCAAGTTCCAAAACACGTCACTCTTGAGCTACCTAGATGGCCCCACCTCCATTCTGTTGTCCTTGAGGTTCTGATTACCATCTACCAGAAAAGTTTCATAACAAGATACTTGTCAGACTGAGGAGATGGCTCAGCAAGAAAATCTGGCTCAGGCCCTCTGAAAGCACATAAAAAGTTGGGTGTGGCTGTGCATATTTGTAACCCCAGAGCTTAGACAGGAGACTCTCTGAGGCTCGCTAGACAGCAAGCCTAGCTGAATTTGTGAGATCTGAATTCAGTGAGAGACTTTGTCTTAAAAAATAAGGTGAGAGGCCAGCAAGATAGCTCAGTGGGTAAAGCCCTGGACACTGAGCCTGATGAGCTGAGTTTGATCTCTAGGATCCCTAGTAGAAAGAGAGAACCAATTCCTGCAAGTTGTCCACTTAAGCTGTGGTGGATGCACCTGCCTCCCCCCACAGAGAAATTAATGAATAAATTTAGAAATGTTCAATGTGGAAAGCAAAAGAGGAAGACATATAATGGTAACCTGTGACTTCCATATGTACACACATTGTCCTAATTACTTTCCATTGCTGTGATAAAATCACTGACCAAAACCAAGTTGGGGAGGAAAGGGTTTATTTGGCTTACATCTCACAGTCCATCATCAAAGGAAGCCAAAGCAGGAACTCAGGGCAGGAACCTGGAGTACAGACCATGAAGGAATGCTGTTTTCCTGGCTTGCTCCTCTGGCCCATGCTCAGTCTCCTTTCTTATACAACACAGGTCCACCTGACCAGAGGTGGTACCTCCAGTGGGCTGGGCCCTCCCACATCACTCAACAATCAAGAAAATGCCCCACAGACATGGCCGTAGGCCAGTCCAATGGAGGAAACTCCTCAGCTGAGGTTCCCTCCACCCAGGTGTGTCAAGTTGACAACTGAAACTATCCAGCACACATATGCACATGCCAAAAACAAAAAACCACAAATACTTGCTTCTGTCAACGTCATAATTTGAAACACTACAATAATCGGATTTAAATTACATTATGTCTGGGAAGAAAAGGAGATTGAAAATGGGTATCAGAAATCCTTACACAAATCTTGAGATTCGGGACACTGTATTTGCATAATTGCAGCTCAGTGTTGTTCTACAGAAGGAAGGTCATTGGCCACTACTCAAAAGGGACTTCTCCCTACTATTTCTTTTTAAAACTTTATTATATTTGCTTATTTTGTGTGCACATGCATAAAATAGTACATATATGGAGGTCAAAGGACAACTTCTAGGAATTGCTTCTCTCCTTTTACCATATGGGTCTGGGGATCAAGCTCAGATTGTCACTTGGTAACAAGTGCCTTTACTCATGAGCCACCTTGTAGGCCTCTCCTTACCATTTCTTTTTAAATTATTTTTATTTTATGTATATGTGTGTTGTCTGCTTGTATTTACATGTATCTGTGCCATGCAATGCCTGCAGAGACCAGAAGAGGGTATCTGATCCCCTAGCATTGAAGTTCAGATCCTCCTACATCAGTCTGTGTGGTAACTTGGAAGAGACCACGGTGTCCACCTTCCGGCACTTTACTTTTTGAGATGAAGCAGAAATACAAAGCACAGAGGCCAGGTGTGGCCAGCACTCTGGGCATGGAGGCAGGAGGGCCAGGAGTTTCAAAGGCAGCATCAGCTACACAGTATATTTGAGACCAGCCTGACCTACATTAAGACCATCTCCAAATGGAGGAGGGGGAGGGGGAGCATGCAAATATTCAAATATAGGAACCGTGTAGATGGGGGCTGGAAAATGACGCAGTGGTTAAGAGCACTTAACCACTTGCAGAGGACCAAGTTTGGTGCCCAACACTGGGAAGCTCACAACCACCAATTTCAGCTCCAGGGAATCTGATGCCCTCTTCCATGCAGGTTCCTCCACGTGTACAGGCCCTTCTTCCTCCACATATACACATTATTAACATGAATAAAAATAAATCTTTTTAAAGAGTCATCCAGATAAATAGAACTTGAGGGAAAAGATGACAGGTAGGAGAATGGACCGGCAGTGACCCACACTGCAGTCCCTGAAGTTCAGTGCTGCTCTCTTCAAAGCCCTGCTGCAGATCCATCGCATGTCGGAGGCTCACTCATCAGTCCCAGTGTCCCAAGCGACACCTGTGAGATGTGAGCAGAGCAACCACAAAACACTGAACGCATCCTCTCTGCTCACTGTTTTTAGAGAATCACTTAAAACTTAAGTTTTACTTCCATGGTTTCAACTATTTAACCCTGGTAATTGGTGAAGATCTTTGTGAACTGTTGAACAAAAACAGAAAACTAGTTGTACCTAGGTAATAAACTTCAACCAGAATGACATGCTACTTCAGGAGGTTCTTTCTAAAAGATTCTTATAAATCCACATCCTTTATCTTTATGTCCTCTATGTGTGTGTGCGTGTGCGTCTCTGTGCACATGTATGTGTAGGCCAGAGGCCAACCTCAATTGTCATTCCTCAGGTGCTGTCCACCTTGATAATTTTACACAGATGGACGTTTGTGTGTGTGTGCGCGCGCATGCACATATCAAAGAACGTGTGTGGAGGATGGAGGACAACTTTCAGAAGTTCTGTCTTCAGGTAGTCTCTCTTTCTGTGCTTCACTGCATACTTTACTAGCTGGCTACTGAGCTTCCTGGACACTGAGCTTTCGGGCCATGCTCCTTCTCCTCCTACCTCACCATAGGACTGCCGGAAATACAGATGCATGTGACTGCATTGGCTTTTTTTGTGGGTTCTGGGAATTAAGCTCAGGCATTAGGCTTGTGCTGCAAACTGAGCCACTCCCCAACCACACACCATGGTTTTTGTTTTTTTTGTTTTGGTTGGTTTTTGAGATAAGGTCTCCCTTTCACTCCAACTGACCTGGAACTTGCTATGTAGACTAGGCTGGCCTCAGTGTCACAGACATATACCTGCCTCTGCCTCTTTCTGAGTGCTGGGATTAAAGGCATGTACCAGCATGCCTTGTTTGTTGAAGCAGGGTCTCCCACTGGCTTGGAACTCACCAAGTAGACTAGGCTGGTTGGCCTGCAGGTGCCAAGGATTCTCCTGTCTCCTGTCCTCAGTGCTGGGATTAAAAGCACGCACCAACACACCTGAGTATTTTTAATGAGTTTGAGAGTCAAACTCAGATCCTTATGCTTGCAAGGCAAGCACATTACTATCTGAGACATCTCCCCAATCCCCTGCCTATCAGCATTATTTTTAGCATAAAAATTATGGGTGGCACAAGAGAACAAAGACAGCTGTTTTAAATTTAAATTTAAAAAACTGAAAATCATATAATATAAAGGTTGTCAGGACACGGCAGAAAGATGGCCAGAATTCATTTTAGATTCTGGTTAACAACAGAGTGATTTTAAGAATGTGAACAGGATGAAGTGGAATACTGAGAAGGGAATTTTTCTTTTAATGAGATTCATTAAGAAATTTGGAAGACTGGGGCTACTGAGATTGTTCCATTATTAAGAGCACTCGCTGCTCTTACAGGTAATCCTAGTTCAGTTCCCAGCATCTGTATGGTAGCTCAAAACTCTGTAATTCCAGCTTCAAGGATCCAACACCCTCTTCTGACCTCCACAGGCACCAAGCATATGTATGTGGTGCATATACATGCACACGGGCAAAACACTCATATGCATAATATAAAATTAAGTAAATCTTGAAAAGAAATTTTCAAGAGAATCATTTATTCCTAACTTGAAAAGGATTAATCAAAATCCAGCAAGTCCTTGGACATTAGCTCACTGACAGTGTGGAAATCCAGAAGCGTCCGAATTGTGAACATGTAGAACACCTGAATTTAGGCGTCACAGTTCGGAATACTTTATAATTTAATTGTTTTATTTTAAGACAGGATCTGATGTAGCCTAAACTGGCCTCAAACTTGCTATATAGCAGAAGATGACCTTGAACTCCTCTTGAGTGTTCAGATTCTAGGAATGTACCAGCACACTTGGTTTCTGCAGAACTGGAGATGGAACTCAGAATTTCAGGCAAGAGAGGCAAGCAAGCATGCTACCACCTAAGTCCTACCCCAGCCCCATTATCAATATTGATGGGAGACAGAATCAAAGGTCATCTTTTAAGCAGAGCCCCTCTTGCCTATCATATTTTATTTTAACCATTAAAAAGTTACTTAGGAATATTAACACTGTTTAAAGAAGAAGCATCCAGGTCTAGAGTAATTTGGCACATTTATGTGTGAAAAAAATACAAAATTACTCAATACATCATTAATACACAAATACATATACAAACATTTTATTTTAATAATACTCTTTATCACTTCAATTTAAATCATTCCATTATGAAAATTTCTTAATTGAAGAGAGAATATTTCTTTAAAACTCTAAATTAAACAGAGCTTTATCAATCAATTTACAGCCACACAGCCTTTAGAAATATGTATGTAATTTTTCATTTTACAATACTTCCCATTTGACATCTGTTATGATTTTTCACATTTTTTAAGATACAAGGCACCTAATGCTAGTTAAAGATAATGTGGATATGTAGTGCATATGTCCAAGATCTTTTCTCAGACATTTATTCTCTAAAGTTCCACCAAATTCTCATGAATATACTTGTTACATAAATTAAATGTGTCCTCTGTGTGGTTATTTTGCAATTGTCTACAATACTCAAAAAACAAAACCTGTACCATTGTAGTCTGTCAAAAACCTCATCTATATACTTATGTGATTTCTTGAAAGCAGAATACTACCCAGCATCGAACAAGTATGTGAAAATAAAGTCCCCAGAATGATTTTATTCCTTGATTAGTTCCAATGATTTCATCAACTGAAACTTGAGATAGGTAAGGCAGGTTGGTCCTTCAGATCGGCTGGGCTGGAACTTCCTACAACTGGATAAGCATACAACCTACATGGAGTATACTTCATTATGAAAATGAAGAACACAGACATGAGGAAAATATAGTTTAGAGTTTCAAAGAACTGAAACTATTACTTTTCAGACTAGGCACTGAAACATTTTTCCTACAAAGAACTTGCCAGATTGTCTCTTCACTGTAGTATATTCCATCATCAAGCTAAAAACAGAAGGACACAGAAAATGGTTAGCTATCATTTACATCACTCTAAATTTCTATAGTTTATATTCTGAAAACCAAATTATCTTAATGTTGAAATAGTAATTTTGTACATTACACATACTTCATAACTGGATATCTGAAGTGTTAAGAACGCAGGACAGGGCCAGTGTGATGGCTCAGTGGATAAAGGTACTTACTGCCAAGTCTGACTACTTGAGTTTCGTTCCCAGGACACACATAACACAAGGAGAGATTAAACACTCATGTGTTGTCCTTTCACCTCTGCACACAACTATGGCAGGTGTGCCAGCACAAAATATATACATACATATATATATATATATATATATATATAATTGTAAATAGACAGAAAGAGAACAATGAGTTGCATAGCAAAGGTGAAGGCTGACATCAACACTACTTAATTATTGTGCCAGCATTTAGTTTAATTCCTAGTATAATCTACTGTTCCTGTGTAGACAAGGTATCCTGCTCTACTCAGTTCTATTCAATGGCACAATACTTTTTCTAGTCTTTATCCCTTCCCATTCTCCAGCTCTAATTTCTCCAACCACAGAAACATGGCCTGGGGGAGATGAGTGAGCTTGAGTATGACTCTGGAAATATGGAAGCATACTCCATGGAAGGATAATCCATAGATAATGTAATGACATGAAAAAATGTTACATAATTGTTATGGTTGTTATTGTAAATTAAAATTTTTAAGTATGTGTATGTGGTGGCGGGTGGAGGGGTGCCACATGAGTGCAATGCCTTCACAGGCCAGAAGAGGGTGTCAGGTCCCCTGTAGCTGGAGTTACAGGCAGTTGTGAGCTACTCAGTATGCAAGCTGGGAACCAACTCAGGAGTTCTCAAGAGCAGCAAGCACTCTTAACTGCTGAGCTACCTCGCCAGCCCTGTTGTTTTAAATTTAAAGATAGAATGCTGACAGTGAACAATAAAAGAATATTTTTCTTAAAAGGAATAAATCACATGGACAAAGAGAACAGAGTAAACAAAACCAAAACAAAACAGCAGCAGCGAAGCCCTAGATAGCAGTGAAGAAATACAACCAAGTCCTTCTGTCAGAGGGGTGAAGAAGCCTCTGAAACAGGAATGGGGGTAGAAGTCGATGGAAGTTACACAGCCAGACAGTTTCCCCTACTTCAATAAGAGGAAGAGTTGGGGTTTATTCTCTAAAACTGGTAGTAAGAAGGGGTCTCTAACCTGGGGAAATACCAGGCAGAATCTTATATGGCCTGGTCATTATTTAGTCATTAAAATATAAAGATAGAAGACAGTTCTATCCAAAATTATACAGCAACTATACAAGGTGGTAGGAAATTTCTGCCTGTTTGCTTTGCTCTTTGTTTGATTTTTTTTCTTTGAGACACAGTCTCATATAGCCCATGAGTCTTATGAGTCTTGAACTCACTATGTGACCAAAGGTGACTTGAACTCCTCTACCTCCCTTTGCCTCCCAAATACTGGGGTTATATCATGTGTCACCAGGTCCTGTGGGATGCTTGGTAGGCAGTGTGGAATTGGGAGGTGGGCATATGGAGTGGGAGTACAAGTCCCATCTTAGTGGAAAGGTCATCTGAGGGTGTCCAAAGCTCAAAGACAAGCAACAGAAGGAGCAAGACAGGCAGACACAGGGAGGCAAATGCCTGGAGAATCAGCTAAGACAAATGGGCAGTTAATAGTGGCTCCACCCCACACTGAGATCTGACTAGTGCTAATAGTCCCTAAGAGCAAGGAACTTTCAAGGCCCCACCCCTCTGGGAGGATCTACAGACAGTTAAAGGTCCTGAGGAAGGGAGAGACATTTTCTTTTGTGGTAGAGCCTCTATTTAGATGTTCATGCTCTTGTAAGCAAGCCTAAGGAAACTCACTGGTGTACACACACGCACCCACACACACACTCCACTAAAGAAAAAGACAAAATCACAAAAATTAGCTTTAGAGGTGAATTTCCTATGCAGATAATAATTATGCCTCAAGGCTCAAGTAACTGTTAGAAGTTGGCAGGGTCTGTGGGATGCTGTAGGTGGGGCAGGAAAATCTAAGCACAACCAGGAAACATTTCAACAGAAATTGTCCAGTGCTATCTCAAGGAAGTGCTGGGAGCCAGAATTCCAGTAACTTACTGTGAACTCTAACTGTAACTAGTCAATCATTTTTGAAGCTGCCAAACACAGGTTGGTTTTACTTCAAGACTCTATAGTAAACCAGCAAGGGTCATATAGTCTCTTAGTCCTCTAAGAAATCTGCAAGGTTGGGGCTGGAGAGATGGCTCAGTGGTTAAGAGCACAGACTACTCTTGCAGATCACCCAGGATCGATTCCTTAGCATCCAAATGGTGGCTAACAACCATCCATAACTCCAGTTCTAGGGGAATCCAACCTCTTCTTGTGACTCTGCAGGCATTGCAGGACATGGATGCGTTTACACACTTGCAGGCAATTCACATAAAATAAAAATAATAAAATATTAAAGATAAAAAGATATGAAAGGTAGTATTTCTTAAAATTTATACAGTGGGAAAATTATTCTAAAATATTAAAGAAGAAAGCAGTTGGGGAACAAGGAAAAGGGTTCACGTTGTGCCAGTTACATAAAGTGCATACATAGACACAAACACACACACACACATACACACATACAGAGGGAGGGAGGAACAGAGAGAAGAAGGGAGGAAGAAAGAGAAAGACATGATACAAATATTTTACTTTTCCTTAATTTTACAATAGAAGAAAATAATTTTCTAGGTCATCTCATTAAATGAAAGGATGTTTAGCATGCATAAGAATGAGTTAAGAGGCTGAGGAGATGACTCAGTCAGTAAAGTATTTGCTGCACAAGAATAAGGACCTGTGTTCAGATCCCCTGAACCTTCATAAAAAGCTGGGCACATTGGTGCACTCCTGTAATCTCAGTGGTGGGAAGGTGGAGATAAGAGGATCCCTGGGGTTTGCTGGCCAGCCAGCCTAACCTAATCAGTGAGCTCCAGATTCAGTGAGACTCTGTTTCAAAAAATAAAGTGAAGAGCAATAAAGGAAGGCAACCCATGCCAGCCTTGGCCTCTATATACATGAACACGTGTACATATACAACCCACCCTCCAGATCATTTGAGTCAGGCACTACTGTACATACTTTGAACCTAATACTTATAAGAACCTTATGAGGGCAGTTCTACTGTAATGCAACTTTACAAATAGGAAAACAGAAGCTGAAAGAGGCCAAGAGGCTTGCCTGGGATCACACAGTCAGCTGTGGGGGAACCTGAGACTTGGAACCCAGAAGATTTCACTTCAGAGGTTGTCGTGCCTTTGGGCTTTCTGCCAACAAGCAACTCATGATAGAAAATCAATCCCAAGTTTGAATATTACAAAAATAAGAATACCATAAAGCACTGGTGCTGGCTTATATACAAACCTGGACTACAGCAGCTAACTAGCTCCATCCTCCTGAGAAACACTGTGCATAGGAATGAGGCTTTCACACTGTTCACTGTCTTCTGGGACTCTTAAGACAAAGGCAACAATTAAGAAAAGCTTTAGAACTGAAAAGGAACCTCAAATATGACCTGTTATACTGTCTGAAGCCAGGAGGTCAAGCACATTCAGAGGCAGAACCAACAATTTGTCTCACATTTTGGTGGTAAAATATAAAAAGTTTCTCTCTCAACGCAAAGAAATTTTTTTAAAAATTTAAGGCAATATCAGCATATTCTATTAAGAATTACACTTAAGGGGACTAGAGAGATGGATCAGTGGTTACGGGCAATGGCTACTCTCGAAGAGGACTAGGGTTTGATTCCCAGTACCCACATGGTAGCTAACAACCGTCTGTAACTCCAATTCCAGGGGAATCTGCTGCCATCTGCTGATCTCTGTGGGCTTTGTATGACATGAGTGCACTTTTATATATTCAGGGAATACACTTATAAGTGTATAAGAATGTAAAAGAAATAAAAATATTTAACATATACAGATGTCTCAAAAACAAAACGTGCTGGGGAGATGGCTCAGTTGGTAAAGTCCTTGCCTCATAAGTATAAGGGCCTAAATTCAACCTTCCCTACTACCACATAAAAAAGCCAGGAATGACAGGAGCATCTGTAGTCACAGAGGTAGTAGGGGGTGAAGACAGGAAGACCCTGCGGCTCTTGGTCAGCCAACCTTGTCAAATGGGCCCACCCTAGCCAAGCAGTGAGCTTTAGCAGAAGACTGTCTCAAAAAGTAAGGTAGAAGAAACCTAACACTGACCTCTGGCCTCCACATGCACATGCCCACAGACATGAACACATACACAAACATGTATGCATAGACAAACTTTAAAAAAATTTATGTGTAATAAAACGTACCTTTGAATTCGATGTTTTCTGCATATAAAGGCAAAGATTCTTCTGACTCCTACCATCACAGGATCCCAATTATTATAATGGCAGAGGAGAGTTACAATAAAAAATGAAAAAAATACAGGGACAGCGCCTGCAAAAAATAACCAAGAAAACTGCACCTAAAAACAAAAGATTAAAATAAAACCTCAAAATTATCATTAAGGAACGTTCCTTTTTAATACACAAGATTCATTTATGCAAACTAGCAGGAATAAGTCAAGCACCAAGAAAACAGACCGAATACTGACATGTTATGAGGCACATTATGAAATAGAAGGATGTAGAACTTCAACTTACAATTCCACTTGCCTAAATTACCAATAGCAATACTTCTGGCTTAAAAAGAATGGGCCACGGAAAAGCAAAGTGCTCAGAGATGGTAATATCTACAAATGGAACTGTTGCCTTGCCCACCACAATGCCAGTTTTCTGTCTAAAGGCTACTGCCTACTTTCAGGTGGACTTTCCTCCCTTGTTTTTTGACATCATCTTCAAAACTTCAGATTTGGAAAATAAAATGTTAGGTTATAGACATGCTGTTAGATTACAGTACACCTGAAATTGTGTACCTAATGAAACCCTTCAAGACAACTTTTGCAAAACTTGTAACAAATCTAATTATGACACTCAAAGCTAGCTGACTTCTCTAATAACAGATTAAAGACTGATCAGAATTAGGGTTGGTGAGATAGCTCAGTGGGTGAAGGTGCTTGCTACTAAGTCTGACAACCTTTCAATCTCTGGGACCCACATGGTAGAAAGAGGGAACTGATTCCCATAGGTTGTCTTCTAACCTCCACATGTATACAAAGACAAATGAGCACACGCACACATACACCCATGTGTGCACACACAGACATACAATGAATAAAATGGAAAAACAAACAAGAAAACATGCTGAGAATTAACTTATGAGCAAGGGAGGATGAATAGGCAGGAAGCCAGGCTTTGACACTGATGACCCCCAGACACCAGCAAATGTGAGCCTCTCCTCCATCAGTTATCAAGGTCTTCAAGTAAGCTAAAGATAATGAAATACCTTAGAGCTACTAAAAAATTCTTTTCATTCTCCATTTTCACCAGTTTCCCTTTACTATCTAGACTCAACTAAGGTTTCAAAAACATTTTCCAAGCAGTCCACACTAACTAGCAACTGAAGATGATGCTGGACACACTGGTGGTCTGCTTTACAAAAATAGCTCCTGTTATTGGATAGGGAAGAACTGTCTGCCCACTTTGGAGAGTTAAAAAGAAAAACAGGATGGGAAAGATGGCTCAGTCAGTACACCAGTTACTACAAAAGCACGAGGACCTGAATTCAGATCCCCAGAGCCCACATAAAAAAACTGGACACGGTGGTGCAACCGTATTATCTCAACCCTAGGGTGGCAGAAACAGAGGATCCCTGAGGCTAATGGGCAGTCAGCCTAGGCTACTTGGAAAATCCTGAGACCCAGAGAGAAACTGTGTGTCAAAACAAGAGTTGGACAGCACCCGAGAAACAACACCCAAAGTTATTCTCCAGCCTCCGCATGCACACATGTGCATCAGCACACATACGTGTACCTGCAAACGTGTGCGTGCGTGCACACACATACACACACACACACACACACACACACACACACACACACACACAAGAAAATAAGGCAAAACTCCCTCTGGTGGCAAACCCATACCATTCCATTTAATGACATCATTGAAAGGTTTACAAGAATGGTGTGTCTGGTGAGGGTTCCCAATGCAGAACACAGAATCATTCTGACAATGTTTAACACACAACCTGATTTGCATGGCATATTCATACAGAGACTAAATGGCCCAGAGAATGCCCAAAAATGAATAGATATTAAAAGAAACTAAGACACCAGCATTTAGTTATCAAAGTATTGAAAAATTATAATATTTTCTTGGACTATTTACCAGAATATCCCATTATCTAGAAATATCAGCATGAACTGTTTTTAAATAAAGATGGTACACATCACTGAATTTTGCCTTCATCCCCTAAACTGTATAAAGACCAAAAGAAAAACAGCATTAAAGATAAAATTATGGGAGCTGGAGAGATAATTCAGCAGTTAAGAGCACTGGCTGCTCTTGAAGAGAGCCTAGGGTCAGTTCCTAGCACCCATATGGCAGCTAACCATCTGTAACTCCAGTTCCAGGAGATCCCACACTCTCTTCTGGCCTCCAGAGGCACTGCAGACATAGGTGCACTCATATACACGTAGGCAAAACACCCATACATATAGAAATAAAATAAAATAAAAAATTTTTAAACGATTATTACTGGTACATGTTATAAACTCATGAGCTTTTAATTATTTCTCTTTTCAAATTATATTAAGCCAACACACACACACACACACACACAAACACAAACACACTTTCACTACTTAGAACTTAAAAGCTTTTGAGTTTCAGCTACAGGATAAGTGATTCCCCTTGGTGCTGGCAAAGGCATGCTCTCTTGCTCTTTCCCCTGCTTCCCCTGGGAGCACTAAAGAAACCCTTTCCTTCTAGGGACAGGCAGAGACACCACAGATTCTCTTTCTGCAGAGCCAGAATTTACCACCAGAATCCCTGAGACCAGATCAGGACCTTACAGAAGAGGGCAGGGACACCACGTCCACCATGTCTACTGAATGAGGCACAGATGAACATTCACCAGGACACTGCACATTCTCCTGGAGCTCATGTCAAAGAAGCATCCGCATGGCATTATGAACTCACTGGAGTTGATCTTAGAAACCAAGATCCTCCTACTGGTGTGTCAGAGGGCATCTCCCATTCCATGCCATGGACTCATACTGAAGACACTCTAATCATAAGCAACTCAAAACCCAGAGAACTACACATAAAGACACCTGAAAACTTAGGGGGGAGGAGTCAAAAATATAAAAATGCAGATTACCTACTCATTTGGTACTTTATATATTATTTATTCAATTATTTGTTTACTTTTTAGTGTGTGTGCATGTGCCCACATGTGCATATGTATGCCCATTGGTGTGAAGACCAGAAGTTAATCTTGTCTGTCACTCCTTAGGTGCTGTTCACCTTGTTTTTTTAGACAGTCTCCCACCGGCTTGGGCCTCTCCACAGAAGCTAGGCTGGCTGGTCAGTGAGCCTCAGGGATCCACCTGTTTCTACCTCCCCAGCACTGGGATTACACCCATGCAACACTCCTGGTTTGTTTTTGTATTTTTGTTTTTACATAGGTTCTGGGGCTGGAGCTCAAGTCCTCAAGTTTTGAAGCAAGTATTCTACTTGCCAGCCCCTACTATTCACATTTCCACATAGTAGAGCACATGTAGACTATGGGAGAAAGGGAAAGAAGGCATCAAGCATCAGCCATGTCTGCATTCCTTATCATTTAAACACATTCTTAACTTTCACTCAGTCTGTCTTAATAACATTCCTAAAATATCCACCAGCAAACAACCTGCCTTACCTTTTGCATGCACATGTCAGCTATGATGGAGAGAGGTATTGTAAGGCTTAGTGCAAGTGTGCCTATCAACGATGAGGTAAGAAAGCAGCCCCTGAAAAGAAGAATGGAAATATAGACCTCCAGATTAAAAATGTAAAAGAAAAGCTCTTAACAAACTGAACCAAGTTTTCTCATCTTATCCTGCACACTTGTGAGAGTTTAATGAAAGCTGAGATAGATAAAGTTATTATGATGATTCCAAAGCTTGGCTTTAAATACTAAAAATATAAATACAGAGGTCTAAACATGCTCAGAGTGTTTCATGCTATCTGAGATCTGCTTGTATCTGCAATTCAACTTTGGATAGTTTATATTTCATTAATTTAAAAAGTTATTGAGCAGACTTTTATCAGTTTTGTGATGGTACTAAAAATAACATTATATTTTTTAGATTTTTACAAAAATTTTAAAATTAGTACATATGTATGCCTCTGTGTGTGTATGTGTGTGTGTGTGTGTGTGTGTAAAACACACATGACTACAGTGTCCACAGAGGCCAGGAGAAAGTGTTGGTTCCCCTGGAGCTGGAGTTAACAGATGGTTGTGAGTCACGGAACCAAATTTGGGTCCTCTGAAAAGCACAGTGCTCTTAACCACTAAGCCATCTCTCCAGACCCCTAAATGGCATTATTAAAATTGAAATTACACTCAAACTTTAAGAAGGTGACAAACTGGCACCTCTAGGCTCAGTTCTTTTAAAGTTTCTATTGGATAGAAACAATACTAAATATAAGACTGTAAAGAAAAAGCCTCACAAACTCCATGAGGGATATTATGCTCAAACGTATTTTAAGTTTATTGATACTTGACGATAAATACTTAACATACCAAAATATGCCAACATCTCAAATTGATCCATTTATGATCCACATATCTGGTCATTCATTTGAAAAGTTCTGAGTTATAAACATAATAATACAAAAATCCTATGAACAGCCAGGTATTTCAATGTTCCCTAGGTAAGCAACATCCTCTGGAGTCTCATTTAGAATTCACAAATTCAAACTTGGATATTCACATCTCGTATGTTTGGACATCCATCAGTCAATGACTACTTTGATTTGCAAGACATTGTGTCTACTATGTGTGTATACATACTCGTGTGTGTGCACCATATGCACAGGTGAGTGTGCATGGAGGTGTGTGTGTTTGCCTCTGTGTGTGAATGTGTCTGTGTGTGCATGTATCTTCCTCAGTCACTCCTTACATGGAGCTCACTAATTGAGCAAGACTTGCTGGCCAACAAGCTCTAGAGATCCTCCCATCTCTGCACTCCCAACACTGCTGTTACAGAGACAAACCACCATGCCTGGGGACCAGAACTCTAATCTTCATGTTTGTGTGGCAAGCATTTTACTAACTAGCCCTATAACTGTACTTTTGAAAACACTTTTAATAAATTTAAAATATCTGTATTCATTGCTGGCATGGTGGTGCACACCTTTAATCCTAGCACTTACAAGGCAGAGGCAGGAAGAACTCTGTGAGATCAAGATCAGACACAAGCCTGGACTACATAATAAGGTCCAGGCTAGCTAGGGCTACTAGGAGACCCTGTCTCAAAAAATTAAATAAAATAAAACCCCCACACATTTGTATTCATTTATTTATTTGTGTATTTGTATTTGGTCATTTAATCAGCAAGTAATTTTGAGCCCCTTAGCATGCATCCTCTTCACAATGGGCACTGAAAAGTTAAAATCAAATTCCCTGCTCTATCAGAAGAACTCTATTCAATTCCAAGTGCCTATGCGGAAGGGAGGTGCAAAGGGGGGATCATGAGAAAACAGAAGATATAGAAATATACAAACTATTCAAAAGCCAATAAACGGACAATAAATTGTAGAATAAACAGAACCTACCACAACCATAGGAACTCGGAGAGAACTGTTCCAATAAGGCCATTAATAATGATACACATTAGTACCACTTTATTGGGAAATTCGAAGTCCTCAAATCCAGTATAATGAAGTAAAAAGAACCCCGGCCACAAGAGCAGCAGATTAAACAGACCTACAAAGCCTAAATAAGTATAAAGGAGACAAAAGGTAAAATTGTGACCAATTTCAATTTTCTAAAGGTATGAATATTATTAGAAAATATTAATTTTTCACAAAAGGCTTCAACAGGTTTCCTTAGTTGGAACTTCTGATAGTTGTTTTTAATTCAGGGCTACAAACAGCTCAATAACCAGAAAAAAACAAGCTGAAGTTTCTGGTGATCAATGACTTTGAGGTTTGACTGGGGAAACTGCATAGTCAGTAAAGAGCTTTCCATGTAGACACATAGACCTGAATTCAATCCCCAGCACCTGGTTAAAAAAATAGTCAGAAGTAGTAGCACCCACCTGTCATCTCGGTGCTGGAGGAGACAGAGACAGGTGGACCCTTGGAGTTCACTGGCCAGTTAGTCTAGCTGAACTGGCGAGCTCCAGGTTCAGTGAGGGACCCTGAGCTCCATAATAATTTTGAAAGTTTTAAAAATAATCATGTGGGCCAGGTGTGGTGGCCCATACCTTTAATCCAGCACTCAAGAGGCAGAGGACGGGTGGATCTCTGTGAGATAGAGGCCATCCCAGACTACATAGTAAGTTCCAGGCTAGCTGTGGCTACAGGAACAACAACAACAAAAAATCATATGGAAGAGAAAAAGACTTCCCTATTCTCTCACAAAACAAGCAAACAAACAAAACCTAGGACTATCAAGTGAACAGCCTAATAGGTTACTCATATACATACCAAAGAACATTGGAATATCCAACTTATCTTCTCTGTCTACTTTTCTTTTGATCATCACAATGTAGACAGCATAGAGCATGGCTCCAGCAAGGGACCAAATGGAACCTGTAAAAATCAACAAGTGATTTAAACTCAAGTACCTATTCATTAATACACTCAATATATACATACTTAGAATCTAACAATGTGTTCAATACTAAATTCAAAAATAAGTATGAAAAATGAAAAGTTAAGGAGTAACTAACTCCTGCCATCCACATCCTCCCTAGGATAGGAAGAAAGGGAATAGATGAACAAACGCAGGCAAAAGCATTTACCTCAGTGATCTAACTAAACACCCCCATGAATTATAACAACAAAACTGAGGTAAGTAACATTTTGACTTTAATTCTGAAATATGCACTTTCTGTTTTTCCCTACAGGACACCTGTCACCATACAACTTAACAAACGATTCTCTCCATCTCTAAAGTGTTGCTTAATCTTGTTCTTTCCATTCCCACATAGCAGCTGTACAAACATTCCACCACCACACCCATCTTCAAGGCTGTGATAAGACCCCAACTCTTTCACCTAGTAAGCTCTTTCTACTCTGCTAAATTTCCAATACATTGTCTTCTGTTTTAGATACTGTAATGCTTACTAATAATCAGTATGGTATCACAGGCTGAAGATATGGCTTACTGGGTAAAAGCACTTGTCTGACAAGTGTACAAACATGACTTTGGATACCTACGACCTCATAAAGTCAGATATGGTAGCACATACATCTGTAATCTCAGGGTTCCTACAATGAGGTAGGAGGCAGATAAAGAATCCCTAGAAGCTTGCAGGCCAGCCAACCAGGCAAATGCAGGGACAAACAGCAAGAAACCCTGTCTCAGATAAGGAGGGGGGTAAGAAGTGACACCTGAGATTGTTCTGACCTCTACATAAGCACTGAATCACATGAACACCCATGCTAACACACTCAAATGCACACATGTACACATGCAAAAACATATACACATAAAGATGAAAAACCATGGTATTAACTTTATTCTCTAGTGGTTTTATTTAGTAATTTTCATTCTCTATTTTAAATCAAAAACTCTTTGAAAGCTACAAACACATAATTTAAACTTATAGTTGGTCCAAAATGTCCAATTCAGTACAAAACTGTCAGTATGTAAATAATCTGCCTTCATTAACTCACACTCAGAAACATTTAAGTGAATCTTTGAAAATAACGTGCTTTGGTCAAGTGATCATACTCAATACTTTAATCTATTCAAAAGGACATTTTTTTATTAAATCTATTTTTTATTCTCAAACTATTTTTAAAAGCAAAGAGAAAGCCTATCAACACATTATTGCACTTCCAAAACAAATATATATTGTGCTTTTAATACACAACGTGACTCTGGGTGATAAATAGGTGAGGTAGGGCAAAGCGCAGGTAACTGGGCAGTAACCAGGAATACTTTAAAAGCATCATTCCATCTTATTTATCTAAAGATTAGATAAGCAGGGTTCTGATTACCTTTGTTTCTGTGAAATTTAGGGGCTATTTCAAAGGGTAAGTATTTACTATAGTACTTGCTTTAGGCAAGAAGCAAGACTGCATGAGAAAATTAATGAATCAAATTATGGGAACAACAGGATATTTCTATGATCTCAAAGTGTCTCCCACAAGATGCCTTTTACTTGGTCAATTAGTCACCACACATGGAGAACCTGGCAGATGCTACCTAATACTGGATAACCAGTACAGGGTCATGAGTTTTCAGAGAAAACCCATCATTCAGACCATTAAATATCACCATCATGGTATTCTTACCAATATGATATCAATTTAACTAGAAAGAATTCTAGACAAACCCAAGCCCAAATGGACGGATGTTATACAAAAAGTAGGCCAGAACTTTCAAAAGTAGCAAAGTCTTAAAAGATATATAAGACTGAGTTAGGGCTCCAGAAGAAAGGACATTAGGGCACAAGACAACTTAGTGCAAATAAATAAAAAAGAACTGAAGCCAGAAGGACACTGTAAAAAAAAAAGGCTAAATTTAAAATGAATGTGTAAAGCCAGGCACGGTGGCACACACCTTTAATCCCAGCACCCAGGAAGCAGAGATGGATGGCTATCTGTGAGACTGAGACCAGCCTGGTCTACATAGCAAATTCTAGGCCATCTGGGGCTACAAGGGGACCCTGTCTCAAAAACATAAACAACAAAAAAAAGGATAAAGGTCATATGACAATTCTATTAGCAACTTTAACATTACTTTCAAAGAAAAAGTTCAATAAAAAATGTTTTAAAGACCTTGTTAGTGGGGCTGGAGAGATGGCTTGGTGGTTAAGAGCATTGGCTGTTCTTGCAAAGGACCTGGGCTTTGTTCTGGGCACCTACATGGAAGTTAACAACCATCTGAAACTCCAGTTCAAGGGATCCAATGCACTCTTCGGGCCTCCCCAGGCATTGCATGCATGTGTACAGTTACATACATGCAGGCAAAATACACAAACACATAAAATAAAAATAAATAAACTCCCTCCAAAAGAGACCCTATTAGTGCACCAGCAAGATGACTCAGAGGGTAAAAATGTGCTTGCTGCCAAGCCTTATGACTTGAGTTCTATCCCTGGGTCCCCCATGGTTGAAAGAGAGACCTGACTCTTGCATGTTGTTCTCTGACCTCCATACACATGTGGCACATGCATACACATACACAAATGTAATGAAAGAGATCCTGTTAGTGCCCACCCTATGCATGTGGCAGTAAGCACAAATATCATTTGTATGCCCTAGCAGAGAACATGTAGTCAGGTTCTTACCTATTGTATCTCTTCCAGCAGACTTTTCAGACCCTGACAGGTTCACCAGCACCACACCTCCAATGCTATGAGAATAACAGTCATTACTGATGAGCAAAATAATGAGCTCCTAAAAAACTAATAAAAACTATTTATTAGTGATCAAGAACTTGTCTCAACTTTGGGTAAAACTGTCCCGAAGCACTTAATGATTTCATTGATAACAGTTAATGAGATTACCAGTACAGTATAGTGCTTAATACAGCTAATTCTCACAGAACATATACCAGTGACCTATAAGGAAGGTATTATTGCTACCATCCCATTGTACATGAGAAAATTAAGGCATGAAGACATAAAGTAACTTAACCAAAACCACATAAGGACTGCAACAGGCAGCCTGGCTCCAACATCTTACATCCAACTGTCTTTTAATTATGGAAAAGCTAACTAACTTGTTTTCCCTTTGCCAATCTTTCTTTCAAAGATGTCGACTAAACCCAAACAAAGCTGGCCATGGCACTCTTCTTACATATCGGTAAAATATAAATAAGCAAAGCTATTCCTACATACTTAATCCATGAATCCCATAATTTTAATGGGTAAAAATAAGACTGACTTAAGGCTGTTGAGAAGCCAGAGGTCACTATTTCATCCACCTTCACTTATTGAGCATCTAGAATCAGCAAAGCTGGAGCTCCAGTGGTACACAGAGATGTGGATCTTGTCTTCAAGGAACTCAAGTAGTCTTTCTACTTCTAGTCCTCTTGTAAGTTGTGTGCCGTTTTCAAGCAAATGAAAAATGCAAATTAAAAAGATGGTCCAGTTCTCTAGCCTACTGATCAAAAAGACCAAGGTGGCATTTGAGAAGCAGTGTGTAAAGGAGAATATTTTTTCCTTATGAACAATGCCATCATAAGCCCAAAAGAATAATCCTTATACTGAATATTCCTACTCTTCAACAACATCATCAGTTTCCTGTTAAATAATTGGTACTTGGATTGGATGTGTCTGTTGTTTACTGAGTTCCTGTGAAATCTAGACAACGGTGTTTTTATTTAGATGATGATGTCATGACTGTGCCTAAATATACTGAGCACACATTGTTCAGGACAATGTAGAAGTTCTAGTTCATCTAACCCACATAACAGTCCTATGAGATAAATTCTACTGTGATCCCTAATTTACAGATGAGAAAACAGGCAAAGAGGTTTAAAAAAATTTTCCAAGATCTTAAAACTAATCATAATGGAGGTGGGGCTGAATCACAAATAATAAAATAATATTTCTGAGCTCATCAGAATATTTATTTCAAGGCTGTTGCTATATCGAATTCTATTCATAATCAGAAAACTCAATTTCACTGCTTCAAGCCAATTCAAAACAAAGTATTAAACAAAGTTTATTAAAATATTCTTAAGAACACAAAATACACAAAAGACAAAATATCAGTTATCCTGAACTATAGTTCAAACCTCGTATTTCTGAAGGGGCAAAAATAACTATGACTTATGGTTCATATGCTCTCTCCTAAAAGTCAGCTCTGCTGTTGTGCCCTGAACAGCTACAGATGACAAATAAATGAATGAAAATGACCATGTTTCAATAAACCTTTGTAAAATAAACTTTGAAAACTTTATTAAAAACACATAAAAACAGGCAGGCACCCCACCTTAGTTTTTAACTCCAGTTCTTGACCTACTTTAATAAAAAGTAATATTTCATCAAAGTACTTGCAAGTTTAACATTTTATATCCATTCCCTGCATTATCAAACACTTATTTATTAAGTAGTTCTAAGAAAAGTCAGAAATTAGCATATATTTGGATTAAAGTCTAATAAAACCTTCATTATTTCCCCAATACAAATACTGCACTTCTTTAGTGCAAGCATATGGTTAGCTAAAACATTAGTCAGCAATGCAAAAAAATGTGTCTCTGGTAGTTATGAAGGCTAAATGACAAGTTAGGTGGGTCAACCAGACCATCACTGAAGCAACTTTGGTAGGCCTTCCCTTCCGTCTAAAAGACAGAATATATGAGTTATCAGGTCTTCTACAATTGCCAGGTACAAGTCTCTACAGTAGTCACTTTATACACATGGATCCACACTTTAAAACAATGCTGCAAAGCAGGTATTACAAGGTTTATGGGAAGTAACAGAACTTATTCAACCCCATCTATGAAGCTAAGAAACACCATTAAGTGATTCTACCTTCTCTGGTCACTCATTTTTCTCTCACCAGAAGAGCAAGTGTTTTACCAAACTAAAATACCTCCTTTGAACACTGTCTATGGGAAAAGCCCCCTGTAAGATTTTGGCAACACAAAGAAATATGAAACAAGGTTTCAGCCTTCAGAGGTTTGAAACAGAACTGTCCACAATGCTGTTGCTATGTGGAAACATAAAATTTCCAAATGAATTATACAGAAAGTGAAAGATCACTGAATGCTAAAATAATTGGAGAAGAACAAATGTTCCATTTCTAGAAGTATGAAAGGGACAAATCAAAAGTCAGAATGAAAAGGGGAACTTGTGTCAGGAAAAGGAAATGAAGAGTGGGAAGTCATGATGATTAAGTTGGCACATCCTGTTAAACATGGATGTCAGCTCCACATTTAGTAATTTTGTAGTCACATAAATGGAAACCACAGCTGCCCTGGGGTATTTCCCTCCAGTTACCCTAATAGGTCCCAAGGCTGAACAGCATCATATCCACATGAAACCTTCTTTAGCCTCATTTTTCTTTACCTGTGTATTACAATGCAAATGATATTTTTTTTCATCATCATGTTTTTAAATGTATATATGTGTGTGGGGGGGGGGTGTGCATGCCTATGTATAAGAGGCCAGAAGAGGATAGTGAATCTCCCAGAACTTGAGTTACAGGTGTTTGTGGGATGACTGGTTTGTTATGTGGGTGCTGAGATCCAAACTCCAGTCCCCATGATTGTCCAACAAGTGCTCTTAACCACGGAGCCATCTCTCTAGTTCCAACATCATATTTGAAAGCAGAGTAAACCAGCATAGTTATCTTCTTACCTTAAAATTACAGCTAATAGTTTAGAGAGGGTAAATCTGTCTCCACTGTTACTTGGAAATACAGCTGCAAGGATTAAGGTAAAAAGTCCTACAGAGACAAAGAAAAAAGGAGGGAAGCACATAAGTTTCAATATTACCCACATTACTTAGAAACAATTACAAGGTCAAAATAAGTAAATTATATACTTGGTTAGCTAATTTTTTGTCTTGCTCAAATAACTAATACTGCATTTACTTAAGATGAATGATCAAAGGTCGGACCAGGAACAGCCTCTAAACTATGTTTAATTTCAACAGTACAAATCAAGAGTAGGTCTATTTATTTTTAAACTAGTAAGGTTAAATTGAGCCTACAGGGTAACATTATGTCCTCATCAGAGCCAAGTCTGTACTCTAAGGTTATTTCTACAGGTTCAAAAATACTTCTTTTATCTTCCAGATCTGGAAGGTGATTCAATGTTAAAAATAAGACACCTACCACAGCTCAAATTACAGTTCTGAAGTAAGCAATTCCATTTAGCCAAAGGCTCTAGAAAAAGATCCTTGAAAAGGATATGTGCAGAGTAAGACTGCTGCAATAAGGAGAGTCAGCCTACGCACCCTCCATCTAATGTAGGGTAAAAAAATGGAGGGCTGAGGATGTATTCAGTGGGAGGCACTTGCCTAGCATGTAGAAGGCCTTAGGTTTGATCTCCAGCACCACATAAATGAATGACAACAAAACAAAACAAACTATAAAGTACTTGAACAGAAATAGAACAAAGTTTAGGTAAATAACTACAACTATTAGAAAGTAGCTACAGACAGAAGTAATTGTGCATGCCTGTAATCCTAGTATTCAGGAGAGAGGAGGGCAGGAATCAACCTAGTCTACATAGTAGAACAGCCAGAGATACTAATAAGATCCTGTAATACCCCTTCACCTCCTCCAAAAAATCCTTTATAATATAGGATTAGTTCTAATATGCATTAGAACTAGTAAGTTATAAGACAGAATTGTGTCCTTGTACAAACATGGACACTAGAAATGCATACATCAACTTAAAAAGCAAATTTTGAAGACAAATTTCTTACCAGAAGTTGAAGACAAAATATTCACTATAGCAACCTGTGTGTCTGAAAGTGCTTCTTGATATGACAAATTTGCCAAAAACCACTAAACAAAAAGAAAAAAAAGTGAAACCTAATGAAAGACCTGTCATTTCAAGTTATAATTACTTCTCTTCCCTTCTCCTAAGCACTGTTATTGTAAGAGGTTTTGAGAGCATTTTGTTTGTTTGTTTATTTGTTTGCTTGCTTAAAAAACCCACAGGCCCCAAAGCATGGTCAAATAATTATAATCAGACTTAAGATCTTGCTACCCAATTTCCCTTAAGAAACTTAACAAGACAGGCACAGAGTCACACACTTGTGATCACAATTTCCACAAGTTCAAGATCAGCCTATGCTACATAGTCAGAACCTGCATCAGAAAAATTAATTTAACTACATTAAAATAAAAAGTCAATAAACAGTACTGATCTAGAATGTACAAGATTGCAAATTCATTCCCCAGTACCACCACCAACAACAAAAAAACTACCAAAAGTTGGTTAAAACCCAGCATCAAAATTTTGTGTGCATGTGTGTGTGTATGTATGTGCATGTGTTAAACTGAATATTAAATCAACTTTAAAAATTGCTTTATTGCCAGGTATGATGGCATATACCTTTAGTCCCAGTATTAGGGAGGCAGAGGCAGGTGGATCTTTGTAAGTTCTGGCCAGCCTGTTCTACATGGAGAGTTCTAAGCTCGCCAAATCTACACAGGGAGACCCTGTCTCAAAAAACAAAAGAACAAAAAACAATAAAAAAATTAATTTATTCATACATTGCTCACACTCTATTAAGCTTACCTAAGTCAAATTCCAATTTAGTGAAATTTTCTGACTGCAGAGATAGTTCAGTGGTTAAGATTGCTTGCTGTGCAAGCAAAAGGATTTGAATTCAGATCTCAGCATCCATGTACAAAAGCCGGACATAGCCACATGTACCCTGTAGCAATGATAAAATTCTGAACTTCCCAAATTGTTGTGTATGTGTCTATGGGTAGATGAGGTGTTCTAGAATCCACTAACTTCCTATCTTTGTGTATATGTGGAGGGGTGTACTTTGTATACATGTGTGCATGTGGAATCCAGAGATGAACCTTGGCTGTCCCTCTTCCAGTGCTGTCCTTTTTGTTTGCTGTCCCTCACCAAGTAGACTAGTCAGGCCAGTGAGCTCCAGGGATTCATCTGTCTCTGTCTCCCTAGCACTGGGATTACAAGTATAGACCATCATGCTCAGCTATTTTACATAGCTTTGGGCAATCGAACTCAGGTCCTCATGCTTACAAGGCAAGCAATTTACCAAATGAGATATCTACCCAGCCTCAACTTAAAAACTTTTCTTCAAATATTTTTTAAATGAATTTTTCTGATTTTCATACAATATAGTTTGATGGTATGTAGATTCCCTCCCCTACCTCCTTTTATTGCCCCCCAAATTTAATGTACTCTATTATACATATAATAAGGCTTATAGAGTCTAATTTGTCCAAATGTCCATTAGTGTGGGTCCATCCACTAGAGACTGGGTAACTTACCAAGAATCTCATCATTGAAAGAGACCGTCTCTCCCCTCCCAGCAGCCATAGATTATCAAAATTTCCTTAGGTGGGGTTGGGGCTTCTTACCTTCTTACCTACTTCCCCATGTCTATACTGGGATTTTGTCTCGTTTGAGCTTGCATATAATTTGTGAATGCTACTATCATTCCAGCCTCAACTTTTCATTTTCTGAGATATAAGCTGTTACTTTAATATTTGAATTCCCAATGGTGCCAGACAGAAAATTAAAGACAAAAATCAAGAAACCTAAGGGCTTTACACTTCAATATTACATTGTTGGTATGCAAACCATCCTAAAACTCAATCTCCAAATATATAATACAAACAATAGGGCCAGTGCAGTGAGATGGCTCAGTGGATAACACACTTGCTATGCAAGTCTGACAATCTATACAACCCACATAAAGCTGAAAGGAGAGAAGTGACTCCTTCAAGTTGTCTGACCTCCACACATGTGCTGTGGCACATGTGCACCCCACTATACACATCATACACATACAATAACAATTAGAAAAAAAAGAAACACCTACCACAAAGCAAAAAAAGAAGCTAATTTTTGCTACTTGGGTTGCAGTAAGCTTCCCCACAGTCTTCAGTATAGATTCTTGATCTTTCACAGTCGGGTAAGACATGCGTGACAATTTCGCCTCTAAAGCATGGCTTGATGGAAGTTGTCGAATCTCCATGATATTGCTGAACCTTACACGGGACTTTTTGGGAACTTTTAAAAAAAGGAAAAAGTAAATAAAACAAGAAAACAAACCATTAAATGTACCCTTCATTCAACAGAAGACATAAAGTTTAATTTAATGATAAGTGCAGGCTATTTATATCATTTATGATCAAAGTAAGGCAATCAAAAAAAATACCAGAGTTATATCATTACCTTGGGGTAGCTTTGCTATGTCAAAAGAACTAATGGGAAAAATGTTTTCATCTATTAAATGTTTAATAGGGTTTTAAAAAGGGCCCAAGAGATGGCTGAGCGGTAAATGCACTTGCCACTAAGCCTGGTGACCTGAGTTTGGTTCCTGAGCCCACATGGTGGAAAGAGAGAACTGACTACAGAAAGCTGTACTCTTTCGTCCAAACATGAACTAAGGTCTGGGTGTCCTCCCCCATGTATTCAAAATAAAAATATAATTTAAAATTTTTTAAGTTTAAGTGACTAATACTCCAATAAAAATTATATAAGCATGAGCATGTACAATCACCAGACCAGATTCAGGACTTTAGTAAGATTATTATTTTAGAATTTGCAGGAAAACATTCTTTTGATTATTCCTCAAAGATATCCAATTTATGGGAATTATTTTTCTGGGTGAGCATGCAGAACATTCCTCTTCAGAGCCACATCTTATAAAGGATAAAACACTGTTCTAGGGAGCTGCAGAAATAGCTCAGCAGTCAAGTATACATACTGCTAGGGTTCAGTCCCAGAACTCATGTTGGGTAGCTCACAACCACGTAACTTAAGCTTCAGCGAAAGCCTCTTCTGACTTCTGTGAGCACCCACATGTATGGTACACATACACATATACACACACACACACACACACACACACACACACACACACTCACAAATACTTGGAATGACCTTTACAAATAAGGTTATATTCTTCCTTTACAAAACACACAAAGGAGAACTGAGGGAATGACTTCTAGAAAAATCACTTTTACCTAACCTCACAACCAAAAAGTTAATCTTCTGTTCTGAGATCATTTACCACTACCTCAGCTTGATTATAATGTAAACAAGCTTACTAGATCTTACACTCCTCTTGTAACCTAAACATATAGCTTTGATCCCTCGTGACCCTTCCCTGTCTCGACCCAGAATAATGTATGTGTGTGTGTGTGTGTATGTGTGTGTGTGTGTGTGTGTGTGTTATGAAAACAGCAAGCAATGCGAGCAGCAGATATTCACTGGAGGTATCATACATATTATCCTATTTGTATTGAAAACAGGTGTATTGTGCTTATGTGTGCTCCTCTAGGTCAGAAGAGGTCAAAAAGGGAAACCCCTTCTTTAATAAGAGGAGAATCCACTTTTCCTTCCCAACTTCATGCTCAATATACTGTTACAACAACAAAAAAGAGCAAGGTCTTTGTTCACGAACAGAGTTTTGCAAGAAATCTGAAGGAACAGGTTCTTAGAACAATGTGGGTTACTATTCTTGCTTTAAATGGATGTTAGAGTCAGGCTATCATTATTTAGGCATTGTTATAACTTAGCATCACACTGTCACAAAAAATAACTCCTTAAAAAACAAGAACTGTGCCTTACACTGAAGCTGATATTCTGAAAGAAACTCACAAAACTAGAAAAATTTTTAGGATTTTTTTGAGTCTCTGAAGGCATGTTTATTAGAAAACACACACATATTTATATAAGTCAGGGCTGTGGCTCAGATAGTAGGGTGCTTGCCTGGCATGCACAAGTTCCTAGGTTTCATCCCCAGTACCACATAAAACCAATCATGGCTGTGCATGCCTATAATCCCAGCACTCAGAAGGAACAGATAGGAGGATTAGAAGTTCAAGGTTATCCTTAATTACACAGTGAGGTTGAGGCTAGCCTGGGCTTCTTGTCTCAAAGAAAAAAATAAAAATAAAAAATTACATATAATGATGATGAAACTATACCAACTGCTTGTATTTAGAAAGTATTTCCAGTTGAATTAATACAGATCCAGTTACACTTCCAGTTACATAATCCAGTTACACTTCCAGAACCCTGAAGGTCCAGTCAACCCATGTAGAACTCAAGAACATGCTCCAGTCAAACCACAGTGGCTTGAATGCAGCTAAATCTACATGTAGCTCTAAGCTTGACTTACTTTTTTCAGTCCCAGTGTTTGTGCTCTCAGGCTTTTCACTTGGAAGATCATGAAATTTCACAGGGACATACAGAGGTTCACTCTGGAATGTAATACAAACAGAAACAAACATAGGCAGCAAAGTTAAAGACTAGTCTATTGGGTAGAATTTAAATGAGTGGCAAGAATTTAAATGCATAGACATGGGTATCATTCATAATATCACTATCTGCCAGTGAGTCTATCCAAACCGCACCACTTTCCCCGCATGAAGAAAGAGACTGAGAAAGAAACCTGAATTGACCCACACTGGTACAATGACTCAAAATAACCATTGTAAAGTAGAAATGTCTGCAGGTGATATGGTTCAGTGGGTGAAAGTACTTGCTTTGCTAGCCTGAACACTTGAGTTCAATCTCCAGAATTCACACTGGAAAGAGAGAACAAACTCTAGAAACTGTCCTTTGACTTCCACACACAAGGGCCCTGCTACATGCAAAATCATAAACACACTAATAATAATAATGGTAGAAATTTATAAATGCAATGCGAGTTTGGGTACACTATGACAACTGATACTTCAATGTCATAAAACAAACCTCTCTTAGCCAATATAAAATTTTCTGTACCTTTCATTCATTGTTTTGAGACATATATTTGGTGCTGTGGGAATGGTACACATGTAGATTCCCTGCTACTAGGGAGGCTGAGGAGGAAGGATGGTCCAAGCCCTGGAATGTGGAGTCAGCCTATGTAACAGAGTGAGATCTTGTCTCTCCCCAAAAGCAAAACAACCAAAATACTCTGAGCTCTTCCTAGTGAGGCACTACTTTAAGTGCTCCGGGTTAGAGAATGACAAAGATTTGTCCTATAATCATACAGTTTAGGAGGGACAAAGGTAATTAATAGATAATCAAATATACAGCATTTGTTTGTGTTGCCAAATTGTTTCAACAAAGAGCAATGATTCGTTCTTATAGTAATTATTGCAGAGAAAGGCTGAATGCAGGCATACATGTCTATATGGGTTTAAGTGCAAAAGTCAAGATTAACCTTGGATACCATTTCTCAGTAACTACCTTGTTTTTTTTGAAACTGTTTCTCACTGGGACCTGGGGCTCACCCATTACACCCATTACACTAGCCTGGCTGCAGAGGGAGCTTCAGGCATCCTACTGCCACCATCTGGTGTTTATGGGGTATTGAGGATTAAACTCAGGGGCTCATGCTTGCATGGGAAGCACCAGCAATTTTTTAAAAAAATTTTAAAGCTGTATTAGAAATACTAAAAAGTTTACAACAAAAGTAGTTATTAAGAACAGTAATGGTATTATTTCATTCAGCATATCCAAAAGTCAGTGTTCAGTCATGTTCAATTCCCACTGTACAAAAGAAAGCCCGATTCTAACAGCCCAACAATTCTTGAAACCCTTTACATGATAAAGAGATGGAAAAAATGCTACCACTGATCAGTTCTTATCATTCACAAATTGAAGTTCAAAGCAACTAAACATATTTCTCATTAGTCCTTGAAACACTTTAAGAATGGTTATTTTAAAGCAATTGTTCTAGAAGCAGAGATATAAAAATAACCAAATACTAAACAAAATTTGACTCAGAAGCCAAATTTTCAAGTGATTCTAAATGCCTCGGTAGTTTTGAAGCACAATTTTCAAGCCATGCTGTTTCTTTTAAAACTTCAGGTTTAATTTCTTTGTTTTTTCTTTTAACTTATAATATAAAACTTTAACAACAAAACATTTAGTAAATTGAGTCTACATATTGACACAGTCTTTTGTTATATTTAACTTTTTAGTCTAGCATTTGGCCTTTAGCAATTTGACCTATCCATAGTAAAGATAAAAGCAGACTTAGAAGACTAGTCAGTGCCTTGTACACTGAGCAAGACAAATGATATTAAATTATCCTGTTAATGCTTAAGACTTCAGAGAAGACAGTATTTTCTCTGAGTTTTAAAAGCTCTTCACAAGACCTACTAGTCCATCCAGCATACACTGGTAGTTGGTGATTATATTTTATAGAGATACATAAATTATGTATATCTACATGACATGAAAGTAGAAGCAAATTTTCCTAGGACAAAGGGAATTAATGGAATGTTTGAGAGATAGGGGGAGACAATAAACATATAATATATTCTTTTTTTAAAATACTTTGAAAAATAGATAAATGAAAAGGATTTATTTGAAAGGGATAAAAAGCAGACAAACAAAACAAACATAAACAGCAAAAATACAATAATGTCACCCAGCCAAGGTTTAAAAACTGGTATTTGGAGGGCCAGCAAGATGACTCAGTGGGTAAAGGTGTTTGCACCATGCCTGACGTTCTGAGTTTGATTCCCAGAACCCACATGATGGAATGAGACAACTGACTCCTGAAAGTTGTCCTCTGACCTCCACACACATGCCATATTTCACACATGCCCTCCCCCAAACACAATAAAGAAATAAATGTAAAAAATTGTAGAATAAATGAATGAACAATTTGCTTATATATTTATTTCAGTGCTAAGTAATAACATCTGTTTCCAAATAGTAATAATAAAGAGCATGTAGTTGAAAGTTGGTAGAAACAAACATCTGTGCTATGTTATTTTCATTCTTAACTATCTTCCCCATCCCTCTCTCTTCAGAGGCCGCTGAACTGCTTACCTCTAGGTCCCAGGTCTTCCTAAGAAAAAAAAGTACCAGACTGTCATTCTCATCGAAGGCACCTAATACTGAGTTGTATCTCTTCAGAGAACCATGGTATCATCAAAGCTGTCTGCATTCTTCCTGTTACACTATACAAGAAAAGCAGCACTTACCAAAGAACTACTCATAGTTGTATCTGTTGTGCAAGCAGCAAAGTAACCTTCAGCATCTGCAAACTGAATACAGATTACAGGACATTAAATTCAGTTCAACTCATGTCATTATGTTGGACTAGTCACACAGCTCAAATAAACACAACTAAAAATCTAGAATAAACTTCTGAGTCTAGCTGTTCTAATAATATGATCAGGCAGTATAGGCTTCTGCCATGGAGAGTAGATTTTTATCATCCTGCTTTTACTGATGAAGAAGCTGAGGCTGGGAAATTTCATCAAAGTAGCAGAGTCTGGATTAAACCTCAAATGAGTCATTCACCTAAGGCCAAAGCTTGGCTCTTTTCAATATTGCAAAATATTCAAAATATTGCAATATTTCAGACAAGTAGAGAAAAAAGGGCAAGGAGGTGAAAAAGTACAGCAATACCTCAGTGTTTTCATGAGAACAGATCTGATAGAACCCCCTGGTGGAGTTCAAGGAGTGGCGACTCACACTTCGGGAGCCACTTAATCAATTAATTCCAATTAATTTGAGCCAATTAATTTCATAATCACAGCTTCTCTACCTCCCTGAATACTATTTTAAACCCACCCAAACAAAAAGGACTAATAGAAATAGAAAAACAGGCCATGGTTACTAGGGACTGGGGAAGGAGGAAGTATTCTATTTTGAAGAAGTTTTAGAGATAGGATAGTGGTGATGAGTGTCCAGTAAATAAATGTAGTTAGTATTACCGAACGCCACATTAAAAAATGGTCAAGGGTCACAGGATGCCCAGTCACAGCTGATACATCTATAATGTAATCCCTACACCTAAGACTCAGGGAAGGAACATCATGGAAGAGGATGCAAAAAGAATGTGAGAGCCAGAGGACCAGGGTGCCTGTTGCGGCATAGTATCTTTACCCATGAAGTCTCAACAACATGGTGGCCTAAACAAGACCTGCATAATGACAACATGAGCTGATATGTCAATGTGGATAGGGGAGATTTCACAAGGCCACATCTTTAGACAAGGAGCCAAAGGCAATTAATAGCTTTTGAGAGAGGAAGAACCAGTTTTCTCCAAAAACAAGCTCCCTAAAAGATTTTGCAATATGAAGGGGTTGGCCCTAAATGCACGATGTACATACTAGATAGAAAGTTTAATGGGCCCAGTGGATTGTTTATATATAAAAGACCACCAAGCCAATGATTAAAAACTGGTATTAGGAGGGCCAGCAAGAATGCTCCTGGAATGTAAATGATGTAAATACAGTACTCATGTATGAAATTCTCAAAAAAATTTTTAATAAAAAAGTGATCAACATTTGTGGACACTAACTTGACACAATAGACCTTAACAGAGATGAAAGAATGTGGATTCTGGTTGGGGGAGTGAGTGGGGAAGGGGATATATAGATAATTAAGATTGACTGAGATTCTCTGTATGAAATATACAATGACTCAATAAAAAAAAATTTTAATGGTCAAGGAACTAGAAAGATGGCTCAGTGGTCAATAACACTTGCTACTTTTGCAGAGTGCCCAAGTTCGATACCTAGCACTAACATGGAAGCTCACAGTCACCTGTAACTCCAGCTCCAAGGGATCTGATGCCTTTTTGGCTCCCTCCCACAAGCACCAGCACACATAACAGACACTCAAGAAAACAGAAATGCACACACACATACATATATACACATGAATAAAAATAAAGAATAAACCCTTTTTTAAAAGGAGAATCTATCTAACATTTCCCACACAATTAGGTTTTTCTTATATTCTGTTATTACTCAACTGAACAACTTAAAAATACAACTATCCTTAAAGAAATGAATATATTGTTAAACTGAAAAAAATGATACTCTTCCCCAACAAACAAAATTAAAAACTTACAAAAGCAGCAGGCTTTCCTCGAAATCCTCTCGTACACTGTTGCCTCCATGGCTTCCAAATAATGAAGCCCAAAAGGTACAGAACAAACATAGATGTTTTGGCGAAGGTGCTAAAGAATGGCTTGTTGTACTGTGTGAAAACATACTGCAGAAGAGAAGGTTACACAGACAACCATGAGACAATTAAAACCTCATTGCCCAGTTCCACCTGTCATCTTTAAGACTTTAGAAGTTCATATAGACAGGAAAAGTCAAAATGGATAAAATTATTTTAAATTCAATTCTAAGTATTGTAATGTCTTGCATAGAAAAGGTAACATTGTCAAATGAAAGAACAACAACCTTCAACAATATTATTTTCTCAACCTTTACCAAAAGCATGCAAAAGTATCTGTATTAGGTGCTAAAGAAAAATAAAGCAGGCTTTCCTGCCCCTGAGGAATTTACAGTCTAATAGAGGAGACATAGATGAAAATCAGTGGAGGTATCAAAAAGATAAAGAACAAGTGGAAGGTTATGGAAGTTTCCCAAGAGGCTATTCTCCACATGTATATGCAACATGCATAAGAGTGGGCACATGTTTGTGGGTGCACATGCAGGCTAGAAGACAGTTTCAAAAGCCACTTACATTAAAAAAATTTTATATGTATGAGTGTTTTGTTTGCATGTATATAAGTGCACCTGGTGTACAATGTTCACAGAGGCCAGAAGAGGGCGTCTGATTCCCTGGGAGTGGAGTTAGGAATGGTTGTTAGCCACCACATGGGTGCTGGGAACTGAACTTGAATCTCTGCAAGAGCAGCCAGTGCTCCCTGAGGCGGCCATGTCTCCAATTGCCCATCCACGTTTTTTGAGGCAGCGTCTCTCACTAGCCGGTAATTCAGTGAGAGAATGGTTGACTGGCCAGCGAGCCCAGGAAGTTGCCTATCTCTGCCTCCCTAGTCCTGAAATTACAAGTGTACACCACCACACTCACACTGCATGGCTGGCTTTCAAGAGACTATTCTTGAACTGTGTGTAATGGCTGAAGAAAAATCACTCTATACAGAGGAAATAGCAATTTTAAAAAGGCAACAAAGCAGAAACAGTATATGAAGAAAGTAACAGGAATTTTAATGTTATTAGGAACCTATTACCTATAATTTTCTTTGAGACTGTGTGAAAACAGCATATTCTGTTTTGTCTCCTAGGAAACAACAGCAACAAAAACTAGTTACAATCACTGGAAAGTCCCTAGAAAGATGGCAAGTGAGAAGTAACTAGGGCCCAGATGGCACCCTGGAGCATTTTGCACTAAAAGAAATCATAGTTCTTAGAGGCAGTGCCCAAAATCCAGAGATGGGGCACAAAATGTACAAGTTGAGCCTCAAGTATCTGGAGCCAGAAAGCAAATGAGATATCTAAATCTGGGGTCATATGAGAAGGATCTCAGAGCCAACCTGAAGAGGCTTCTACTAATGGAAGTTAGGACAGTTAAAGCTTTAAAACATAGTGACTGTGATAGTTTGAGGAAGCTATAGAGTATATAAGATGTATAAAAACTCTCAAATTACAATGATGCAAAAAAAAAAAAAAAAAAGACTCTCAGTGGTTACCACTGGAAGTTGCTAGCCAATTCTACTCTAACGTAAAGAGAAGGGAAAACAAACAAACCAGGATTAATCCAATCTTTTGCGTATGACCTGTGTTTCAGTATAACCAAACAGTACTTATGAAAGCTCTCATTAAAATGTTACAGTTAAGGGCTGGAGAGAGGGCTCAACTGTTTGGAGCACTGGCCGCTCTTGCAGAGAAGCTGGGTTTGATTCCCAGTATCCATATGGTGGCTAACAGCTCTCCCATAACTTTAGTTCCAATGGGTTCAACACCCTCTTCTGACCTCCACAGGCACTGCATGACTGGTACACACATGCAGGCAACACATTCAGACACATAAAATAATAATAATCAATATATATTTTAATTTCAGTTAAAAAATACAGAAGAATCTAGATGTGATGCACACACCTTTAGTCCCAGCACTAAGGAGGCAGAGACAAGTGATCTCTATGAGATGGAGGCCAGCCTGGTCTACATAGCGAGTTCCAGACCAGCTGGGGCTACAGGGAAACACTGTCTCAACAACAACAAAAACAACAAAACCAAAACCCAAAACAAACCGAAATAAAGAAGGAGTGATTCCTAGAAAAGTCACCATTTTTGCAACATGTGGAGTCAGTTCTCCCCTTCCACCATGTGGGCTCAATCAGGTACCTGCTGAACCATCTTACTGGCCCAGTGAGGAACTTCATAGTGCTTAGACTGGCATCACCCAAAGCAGACTTGCAGCCTCATGCTGTGATGTAACAGGAAGTACCCAGTACTACCAAGATATTCTTGCCTAAAAATTCAACCTAAATCAAGACTTTGTATCTACTACCATTTTTCAGGTTGTAAAAGATAGAACAAGTTAAAGAACACCATAAGGAAGCAATCATAAAATCAAGGATGTGATATATCTTACATTTTACAGGAAAATGACTTTGTTTCTCAGATAAATGGAAAAAAGGGAGGGGCATACAGGTAAGAATTAAATGGGACTTCAAAGATCCCCAAAAGCAGTATGTAATGTTTACTTTCCTAACAAGAGGGGGACAGGACAACATTGATACATCAAGGAAAATGTGACTGGTTAGTAGCTAACTTTGTTAGATATATTAATGGTACAATGATCATGCTTTTTAGTTACTGTCATAAGATAAATAAGAAAAAAATTACATCACAAAAATTTGCTTTAAAATATTCCAGGAAAAGTGTTATGAGCCTGGTTGATAAGACTGGAAAGACTGAGTGTTGTTAAAATGATGGGTCATGGGTATTTATTGTTTTATTCTCTTTTTTAATATGCTACGTGTCTGTGGTATGTCTCTTGTCTACATGTGTATATGAGTGAGATCACCCTAGCATTATACCATTTAAAGCATTTTAAAATATTTTATTATTTTTATTGTATGTGTATGAGTGTATTGTCTGCATGTGTGTAAGTGCACCCATGTTGTGCAGTGCCTGTGGAAACCAAAAGAGGGTGTCAGATCCCCTGGAACTGGAGTTAGGATGGTGGTTAGTTGCTATGTGCGTTCTGGGATTAAAATTCAGATAACCACTGAGCATCTCTCCTGCCACTATTATACCTTTTAATGAATGTATTATTTAATATATGTTAGAGAATTTCCATAATAAAAAGTTTATTTTCTTTATGAAATGCACAGTTTATCTCAAAAGTCTGTTATGTTTAGCAGGCTGAAGACTTATGTTTATTACATGAGTTCTGAGATAATGAAATTATAAAATATTCTTTGACTTTACTTAAACATACAATTTCTTTTCTAGCTTTACTGAGGTATATAAGTAAAAACTATAGCTGGGTTCAGTGATATACACCTATAATTCCAGAGTTTAGAAGGAGATTGCCTGGGCTATATAGTGAGTTCCAGACTAGCCAAAGCTATATAGGTAGACCCTATCTTAAAATATTAAAACCAACTAATTAAACAAAACAAACCCTGAAATACATTTATTATGTACAACATAGTGCTTTTATACACGCATAAATTGTTAAATAATTATCAGAAGAAAGGTGGTTGTGTTGTTTTTAACCTTTCTTTAGAGATGAATTGCTAAATTATACTTTAATCCAGTACTTGCTTGTTTTAAATCTTGTTTTCTGATAAACAAATTTATTTAATATTACAAAATTTTAAAGCGAGGTTTAATACCCTGTCAACATTAAGGGGATTTCTTTAAAGCAAAACTACAAACTACAGAATGTTCATCTAAAAGAAGATCATAGAAGAGTTTTTCAAGGGAAAAAAAAGGCCTGTAGTGTTCCAGAGCTTAATTCTGGATAAACTAAGAAATATTTACTCATAAGATATCATCTCAGCATCAACTATTTACTTAGCTCTAACATGAGATCTGGGATCTCAAACTGCCTGTTCTGACACTTGATTTTAAAAAGACAAGTTTCCTCTTGTACTTTTCCTTATGATGGCAATATATGAGTTGTATGTAATTAATTCCAAAAACAAAAGTTGATGTCAGGCCAGCAAGATGCCTCAGTGGGCAAAGGCACTTGTTGCCAAGCCTGACAACTTGAGTTCAATCCCTAGGACCCACTCAGTAAAATGGGACAGCTCGGCTGGAGAGATGGTTCAGTGGTTAAGAGCACTGGCTGCTCTTGCAGAAGACCGGGGTTCAATTTCCAGCACTCACATGGAAGCTCACAACTGTCCGAAACTCCTGTTCCAGGGCATCTGACACCCTCTTCTGACTTCCATGGACATTGTATTATATACATGCAGGCAATACACTCATACACATAAAATAAATAAAATATTTTTTTAAAAAATAAAAGGGAAGAACTTACTCCTGCAAGTTGTTCTCTGACCTCCACACAAGAGCTACGGTGTGTGTGTCACCATATTTTACATTTATTACATAAATAAATGTAATAAAAATTTTAATGAATAAGTTTCTGCCTTCTTATAGGGATCATTAAGCAAACAGAATTAAGTATACAAATATTAAGTTAAACTAGCTTGTGAACTCTTAAATTACCACACTACTACTAATGAGTCATCGATTAACATAAAGCCCAACTGAAACCAATCATTTTACACTGTACACTTCATTTGAACCAGCAAACACACAGTGTGGATGCACCAATGCAGTACATGGATAATGTGACCCGTACATGAAAAAAAATCTGTTGTCTGTTATTCACTTGTCCAAAAGTACTCTTTCTTTTTATTTTTTGTGTGGTATTGGTGGGATCCTGCATGCTAAGTAATCATTCTCCTAAGCTACATGCCCAGACCCAAAGTATGCTTACTTTCTACTAGATGGTAAAAGGCTGTTTGCTCCTCAATGTGTGTTCACTAGAAAACAGTATTTATGGAGAAATAAATCCAATCTAGAATAAAAGAGAACCACCTTTATATAGTAAGAAAACACAAATATGTTCTGAGTAATTTCTTGTATCCTATGAGATACAGAACACTGCAGGTAGGGCTGGAGAGATGGCTGAGTGGTTACAAGTAGTTACTGCTCTTGCAGAGGGCCAGAGTTTGGTTCCCACCCAATGCTGGGTGGCTCATAATCACGTGTAACTCCAGCTTCTGTGGACACCTGTGCATGTGTCCATACATACATGTTGATACACACATACATCCATATTTTTCATTGCAGGAAACAACAAACAGTATCATCTCAATTTTAACTTGAAATGACACTAATGCAGTGAAGGAAAATAATTCAACAATATTTAAAGTACTGCTTACAGCATGAGGAAGTAATGTGGAGAGATACTATAGGCTAACAGGAATTCTGCTATCATAATGCAACATCACTGGTGGAGAGGTACCTACCGAGGTGAGCTCTGAGGACGCCACCCATATCACATCAACCAGCAGGAGAATCACTATCCCCAGGGCCATTCGCCTGCGCTGACTGAAGCCACTGTTCTGGGAATTCATGCGGTTCATGATAAACACACAAACCATTTGCAGTCTGTTATTTTAGAAAATAGAGACCTCGTCAGAGTAATTTTAGAAAAAGAACCACATAAAAATCAGAAAGCGGGTATATGGAAAAAAGTCTGATATTTAGTACATGCTCACAATGAAGTGTGATTTACCTCGTTGTCAGGGCCCCTCTGAGATCCTCAAATGCAATGACTGCAAACTTGGCAGATCTCAGTCTAAATGGAAGTGAAGAACTCGGCCCACCTGAAAGAGCACCACAGAAACAACGCTTAGGGAAATGTCAACAGTTGCAAGGCTTATCTCATTTTTTTCACTCTTCATCTCTATCTGAAAGACTACCAAATGTGTTAAACAGAAGTCACACTTTTCTCTCAAGTTTCAGGCTATCCATTGTACACTTAAGATTATACTCAGAGAGCTGGGGTAGAGTGCTCACCTAGCATGCCTGAGGCCCTGGGTTCCATCCCGAGCACCTTATAACCTGGGCATAGTGGAGGCACATGACTGTAATCTTAGCCCTTGGAAAGAGGGGGCAGGTGGGTGGGAGAATCAAAAGTTCAAGGCTAGCCAGAATAGGAAGGGAGTTCGAGGCCAGCCTAGCTTACAAGAGGCCCCGTCTCAAAACAAAAACAGCCAGGAGTGGTAGTACACGCCTTTAATTTCAGCGCTCAGGAGGCAGAGGCAGGTGGATCTCTGTGAGTTCAAGTCCAGCCTGGTCTATACAGCTAATTCTAGGCCCAAAGAAAACAAAACAAAAACAAAAACAGGCTGGGGATGGAGTTTAGTTCAGTTGGTTGTGTTTGCCTAGCATGCACTTGGTTCAGTGCCAGCACTGCATAAACCAGGTGGGGTGGTACATGCCTATCCTGTGACCCCAGCAGTCTGGAGATGGAGACAGGAGGATCAGAAGCTTAAGGTTATCCTCGGTCACAAGGTGAGTTTGGGGTCAACGGAAGCTACAGGAGCCCCCGTCTAACACAAAAACAGAAATTTCTAGACTCAGAGCACGGCCGTTGGCACGGGGCGGGGGTGTAACCCGGAGGCACTCAGCATATGGCCACGTAAGAGTCGCTAACGCTAGGAAGATGGCTCCTCAAGTGTCCACCGCTTCTCCCTCCGGGACTCCAGCCCCTGGGGCAGCCTCCACCTCAAGGTCTTTCCTCCGTGGATTCGGCAGGCAGGAAGTGATGCGCCAGGCTCCACTCACCTCACCTGAGGAGGGTCGTCCTCGCTCCCCACCCGCCCCCTCGCGACGCCCTGGCTGCAGCCCAGGACAGTGGCAACCAGACCACCAGCTCCGGAGCGGGGTAAGGCGAAAACGCAGCGGCGTCGCCTCGGAGGGCGAGGCCACTCGGAGGCGTCCTCCATGGCCGCGGACTCCCGCCCGCCGCCTACCTGGCCTTCCTGCCCGGCGCTGGCGTCGTGGCGGCACCATGAGCGGCCCTGGCCCGGCCCGCGGCCCTGCGCCGCCGCCTCAGACCGCCCGCACCGAGCCGGGCATCGCGCCGCGCGGCAGGGCCAAGCTCGGAAGCCGCGCTGCCCCCAGCGCCAGGCCGCAGCTGTCAGTCAAGCCAGCACTCGGCCGGGGATAGAGGGGAGTGACCAGGCCACGGGACCGCGCGGGGCAGCGACAGCCGCGGAGGCCCGGATTGCGGCCGCGGCCCAGGCCCCGCCCCTCCAGGTCAGACAGCCAGGCCCCGCCTCCGGCCGGCCAGTCAGCCGGGCCCCGGCCAGCCAAGCGGCCAGGCTCCGCCCCCGACCGGTCAGCCAACCAAACCCTGTTCCGGGCCGGCCAGCCCGCCGGGCCCTGCCCCGGGCTAGTCAACCTGCCAGGCCCCGCCTCCGAACGGCCAACCGGCAGGCCGCGTTGGGGTACGGCCCAGCAACTAGGCCCCACCCCTGGATGGCCAACCAGCTGGGCCCCGCCCCCGGCCAACTAGCCTGGCCCCGCTTCCCGACGGCCACCTAGCAAGTTCCGCCCCCAGACGGACAGCCCCGCCCCAACCTCAAGAGCCTAGGCCCCGCCCTCAGCATGTCAACAGACCAGGCCCCGCCCCCGCTTGGCCATCGGGACTGGGGTCTGGACGGCCAGCCAAGCCTTGCCCCAGACAGCCAACCAGGCTTCATCCCCCGCCCTGTAAGCCCCTGGGCTTTGCCCAGGACAGCAGACGCGTGGATTAGGTCACTGCCCCGCCAGCAAGGATGCATCTCCCCGGTGATGGAAATCTAATGTGGACTTGTGGGCAGGGCAGGGCATCGCCAGACTAGACACGGATGCAAGAAGAGATGGGAGGGGAGCAAGAGAAGCAAGCGTGGGTGTCTAGGAAAGAGCCAAGTCCCAGGGTGAAAGCCAGGCGTCCTCACAGCCCCGCCCTGGAGCGAAAGCTGCCAGCTCCACTTCCTCCAAAGTTGAGACACCAAACTTTAATATCCCTTTCTAGAAAAGACAGGCAGAGTGGCTTAGCACGCTTTGGATTCCTGGATTATTTCAGTCCATAAACTAGATCCCTGCTCTTGCAGTTACAAGCTGTCCTAGGCCAAGTTACTTCTCTGACCCTTACTTTCCTCATCCAAAAAAGTTGGGATAATGTTGGTGCCTCTTATTTTTAAGTATCTTGGAGCTCCCATAAGAAAGAAAGGTTGGCCAGCATCTTGACTTACATTTAGAAAACAAACACAAGACTTAAGAGTTCTGTATTGTAACCAGAATTGTCTACCACAAAAACACTAACATCTTGATCAGATGATGCAAAGAAATAAAATTTGCCTGTTCATGCAGTCATAATGTAGTTTCATCCCTTATCTTTTTAGTCTACATCTTCTAGGGACTAAAAGCAATAAAATGAACATTTTTTATCAATCTGATCAGATTCTAATAAACAAACACAGATTCTAATAATCAAATATTTACAGTCATTAAAAAACCCTTCTCTGGAAATGGGGAGATGGTTCAGTAGTTAAGAGTACTTGCTGCCCACCACTCCTGATCCCCTCCACTTGGTGGCACATGCCTATAATCCCAGCATTTGGGAAGCAGAGTAGTAGGTAGATCTCTGTAAGATGGAGGCCAGCCTGGTCTCCATAGTGAGTCCACACCCACTGGAGCTACAGGAAGACCCTGTCTCAAAAAAAAAAGTACCTACTGTGTAAGCTTAAGTACCTCAGTTCTGATCATTACTACTCATGTAAAAAGCTGTGCTTGGCCTGGTGCAAGCTTGTGACCCCAGCAATGTAGAGAGCAGAGGCAGAAGGGTCACTAGCTCCAGGCTCAATGAGAGACCTTTCTCAAGGGAATAAGGTGCAGAGTGATAGAACAGGACAACTGATGTGCTCTTCTGGACTCTGCATGTACACACACACACACACACACACACACACACACATCATTGCCAGCCCATTTGGCTAAGATCATGCATATTGCCTGTTTTTTCCAGTTTAATACCTGATTCATCCTCTTTCCGAGGACAATATATTAAATGAATTTGGGTAGCAGGAAGATAGAATATGAGCTTGTTCCAGTCACTCCACACCTGGAACATACATCCTTTTAGGGTTCTTAAAATGGGAGGGGCTGGAGAGATGGCTCAACAGTTCGGTGGATTCAACACCCTTGTCTGACCTCTGTGAGCATTTCATGTATGGGTGCACTTACATACATGCAAGTAAAACACCCATACACATAAATTTTTTTAAAACTTATAGCCATGTATTTAAAATTACTATATCTAGGGAATATAATTAGGCATAACTCTTTTTATTTCCGCACTAGTTTGGTTTTTTTTTCCCCTTTCATTATTTCTTAGGATGCCGGGTTCATAGTGTGGTTTAAGGACTTTTTTTGTGCTACATATATGATACAGTCTGGGGGAAAAAAAGCACAGTGAATCTTTCAACATCTAACAGTCAACTAAAATGGGTTCTAGTTCTTAATCTGACAATTTGTTATGGGGTCTTGAAGATTATCAACACTATTGTCTGTGCCTCAGTTTCTCAAGCTATAAATACATGTTTCTTGAATGATAGCCTATAATTATGTTACCAGTATTGCCCCCTTTTTATCAGAACATCCGATAAATAACAATGGTGCCAATGTTCTTGTGTCAGATAAAGTAATTCTAGGTAGATTATTTTCATGGAGTCCCCAACCTAGTTTAACTCTTCCATTAACATTTTCCCCCTGGCTGTTGGAGGGAAATTGACATACTCAGGCATTCCTTCCTTCTTTGCCCCTTGCTTATACCTAGACACCTTCCCCAAGCTAAATCTTCAATCACTTCAAGGTCATTGTTGGAAAGTTACTATCTGTTGTCTGATCTGGTAACTTCAATGTTTTGGATTTTTGTTGTTTGTTTGGGGCTGGTTTTGTTTGCTTGCTTGCTTTTTGTTTTCAAATAGCTAGGGGTCAAACTCAGGACATGTAGGTAATAGGCAAGGGCTCTACCATTTCTAATGTCTGACTATGGCTGTTTGCAAACTCCTGGGCTTAAGTGACCCTCCTGACAGAAAACCTGGGACCACCACAGACATGTGCCACCATGCCTGGCAGCGCCACCTCTTATTTCTATGTGGATGAGTCTTAGAAACATGAATCTTTACCTTTCCCTTCCTATCACATCTCAAAGGTACATTTTCAAATATGATTTCCACAACAGCAAGGCTTCTTGTTTTGTTCTCCACTGTGTGTGAAACACTTCCCGTTACAAAGCTGGCAGTCAATATTGATTGAATGAACTTGAACACCCGGTTGACTCTTTATCTTTTCAATATAACTAATTCCTTCCCTAAGTCTCCATTTCTATCTGTTGGCAGCTCTTTTCCTTGTCTCACAGGCTTGATCTTTTTATCAATTTCCTTTTTATTCTCCAAAGTTGATCCCTCTTTAAGCCCTTTTGAAATCTATTCTAGTCTCTAAAGATCTATGAGATATTAAGTCTGATCCTTCCAAAACGTTCCCTGAAATGCAGTCTAGAGAATGTAATGTTCTCCCAAAATGCTTGTGCCACAATATAAATATAAAATCAAATTTTTGTGTATCCAACCTAGTCACTGGTGAGCTGAGTATACCAATCTCAAAGGCTACAATTGAAGTTCAAAGTCTAGGAAATTACAAGTGAGTATGGCCTGCATCTTTGGGCACTTAAACTGATAGTCAGTAGTGAATTCTTAGTATGGAAATAAGTAAACACCCAAATACAAACAAGCAAGGGATATTGACAGCCAGTCTTTGTAGCCGTAGGTTAAATGTCCATGACTATGACCTAGCACAGATTGAAAATATTCAGGATGAAAACTGCATCTGTATTAAATATGTAAATACTTTTTTTCCTTGTCACTTTCCTTTAAACAATATGCTATAAAAACTATTTACATGGCTGGGGAGATAACTCAGCAGGTAAAGTACTTGCCATTCCCGCATGAGGACCTGAGTTTGATTCCCCAGAGCCCACATTAATTAAAAAAAAAAAGTCTGAAGAGATGGCTCAGCTATTAAGACTACTAACTGCTCTAGAGGACCTAGGAATTTTGTTCCCAGCACCTACATGAGAGCTAACAACAATCACTAACTAAAGATATCCGATGTCCTCTTCTGGCCTCTGCAGGCCATTGCACTCGTTGGGTGCACTTAGATACATGCAGGCTAAACATTCATGCACCTAAAATAAAAATTAAAAATCCAGGCATTGTTAACACACTTGATATCCTAAAACTGGGAGGACAGAGACAGGCAGACCCTTAAGGTTCTCTGGTCAGCCAGTGTAGCCTACTTGGCCAGTTCCAAACCAGTGAGAGACTTGTCTGTAGAGATGTTTTAAAGGAAATGGGGAACTATAAGTCAGTTTTAAGCACATAGTTTTTATAATGGGACTTGAGTATCCTCAGTTTGGTGGGATCTCGAAACCAGTCTCCTAGGGAAGTAAATGACTGACCTGTATTCAAATTTGCTCTAGCAAGGCAGATGGTCACCATTCCTTGCATTTGGCAGTGACTCAATGCAAGCAGGGCAGTGGGAAAGCTTTGCAGTAGAAAACAAAATTCAGGTATGCTTCCAACTCTGATTGGAGGGCATTAGCAGGTGTAAATTAGAAGCAACTCACCAGAAGTAAGGCTTCAGAAGTGGTTGGCTAATGGTGTATATTTGACTTTCTCTGATCCAGAGTAAGTTGGAAAAGAAACACCTAAGGAAACTGGCAGTTATTTATCAAGTTCCGACCATTTGAAATCGATTACTTGTCGATACAGTAGTTATCTTTCTGATATGGTTGGTGCAAAGGTTGGGGGCAGAGGTCTGTTTTTCTGTATCTATAGTCAGTCTCTCACCAGTGTTGACTGTATGGCATCTTATTGTCTGTATATCTACTAGGATCCTGGGTACATGGTCAACTTGATAAATAGTTGATTTGATTTGCTTCTAAGAAACAGTTAAATGTATTGAGATTCCTGTTTTTTAAAATCTATATATTGCATGTAGATTTCTTTTGAAGTTAAACAGAGTGCATTTTATGGGGTAAATGGTACACTGAGATAGAAGTCATAAACTTGGGAGTTTATCAAGTTATTAAGTGCTATTGTAAGCAATAAACCCCTAAACTCCATGGAATTTATTGGAAAGTTGGAGGAACAAGACCTGGGGGGTATGCCCCAATAGGTATATATCACAGTACTTTGCTTAAAGTCTTCCCTCTTGAACCTCTTCCCCCATTGGTCCCTATCCTCCCTTACATAATCTCCATTCTCTTTTCAAGTCTATATATGTATATTTTATTCTAAATTCCACATACGAAAGAAAACAGACAGTATTTATCTTTATGAGTCTAATTTATTTCATTTAACTTGGTAATGTCCAGACCTATCTGTTTTCCTGCAAATTACATGATTTTTATCCTTTTTTACAAATGAACAAAACTGTACTGGGCATAAATATTCCACATTTTCTTTGTTGTTCAGCTGTTAATGAGCATCTAGGCTAATTCTATATTTGGGTTATTGTGACTAGTCAGCACATATTTGAATAAAATTTCCAAACATATCTAAAATAGACATCTCTAAGCATTGCAAGATTGGTGCCCAGTCATTGTCATGTAACTTGAATTTTGAAGGCATAATCTTCTCTTGTAGATATAGAGAAGTCTTTAAGAGGCAAGTAGTATATGAGCTTGGTGTGTGTGTGTGTGTGTGTGTGTGTGTGTGTGTGTGTTGCTGGGGATGAACCCAGGGCCTTATGCATGCCAGACAAGTGCTCTACCATTGTTTCATATGTCTGGGAAAACTGAAACTTTTAAGATTCACTAAGGGCCCCTCCCAAGATTGTAGAAGCATTAAATAACTTCCTGGGGAGGAGACTCCGACCATTCCAGTTTCCAGGAGGAGATTCTCAGACTTGTGCGGTTGCCTGCAAACTATGCAGACAGCTCCAGGACTGTGGTTCTCATGGGTTGTCACTTGTGTTGGGGTGAGCTTTTCCATGATGCAGCTTCACCTGAGTCATCCCTGCCCTTGTTAGTAACCCCGTAACAACTCAGTGCTTCACCAGGTTGGACTTTGATACAGCCATTACTTTGGCCTGCCATAGGTTACCTATATAGGGTGAGTAGATGTATGTGTATGTGTCTATCTGTCTGTCTATCTGGTGTCCCTGGGAAAAGTCTCACAAAGCAACCCACTGAGCAACATCTCCAGCCCTGAGCTTGATTTTAATGATGAATATGATATTAGCAAAGGGAGAAAATGTTTTTCTAAGCAAGTAAAAATGTATAAACAAAAGGAAAAGGTATTCCAGAGACAGCTATACAACTGGTTTGGCAGAGCACAGTGTGTATATAGTGAAGCAACTGAAAATAAGACAGGTCAGGTGAGTTCTGGGGAGACCAAAGTAAGCTCTAAAAACAAGACAAGAGAGTTCAGTCTTTTAATTAGCATGTGATGAGAACCTAAAGGCGTTTGGGTGTGAGAGAGGCACTTATGGGCAAGCTCTGTCAATGAGCTATACCCCCGACTCAGAGAAAGAGTTAACCAGACGTTACTGAGAATTCACTCGATGTTAAGGATGTTAAGTCGCGGCTTGTAGGAGTGTTCATGGGGCCTTTCTTCAAGGAAACCATAGAAACAAAGCTGATTATCCAGTCAGGGCAGGTATTTGCTGAGCTAGAAAATAATAAATCTAGATCCTTTTTGTTTTTTCAAGGTTTTTCTATTTTTTGAGACAGGGTCTCACTATGTATTCCAGGCTGGCCTCAAACTCATAATCCTTCTGCTTTAGCCTTACACGTGGTGAGATTATAGGAATGCGTCACCATCCCCTGACTAAATGTGTTTCCTCTCAGGACTCCATACCATGATGGACACTAAAATCAATGCTTATTTGGAAATTTTCTCAGTTGTAGCTGGGCATGGCGGTACATATTTGGAATGTTAGCACTTGGAAGGTGGGAGCAGGAAGACTAGGAGTTCAAGGCAAGTCTGAGCTACTAGAGACCCTCTATCAAATAAAAATAAATAAATAAATAATAAACCTCTTACTTGAGTGTCAGTTGAAGATATAATGAGTTAAGGAATTGAAGAAGGAAGTAAAAGGTCCATCAGACTGCCTCCTGAGCAATTTCAGATACCTCTGTCCATGCCCACCTTGACCCTACCACCCACTGACCAGGTTCGCAGCCAGCAGACTAGAGCATAGGAATGTGCAGCACAATGATCCATGTGCCCATTTCCCAACTTGACCTCTGTGGCTTCTAACTCCTTTACTCATCTGCAGAGTCCGCTACTCTTGACACACCCAGTAAAGCCTTGACTCTCTCTTGACACTGGGATCATACTTGAGCTCTTATCTGCCCCTAATCACTAAGAAAGCAAGCCAGGGTGAACCAGAAAATCCCTGGAATCCCAAAGCCCATGTGGCATGGTCAGCCTGGATTGACGCTTACCTAAAAGAAGAAAGATTGGGGAAAAAATGCTTTGTGGCCAGTATGTATGCAACAGGTTGCTACATGTGTTCCTTCCAGGTGTCTCTTGCTTAGAGCAAAATTTCCAAAGCACAGAAGAAATCATAGGAAGCTCAGACAGTCATGATCTATGGTGGGGCATTAGACTATCCAAGTAGCACTTTGTTGAATGATCTTTTCCTGAGAAATCCAGAACAAACATCCCATTCTAAATAGGATGCCACTGACAGCCCAAAGTAATGAGTCCATTAAAGTCCCAATGTGGCAAACCAATTAATTTACTGGGCTTATTTACAGAGCACAAGTTAAAGGTTATTTGCAGGGGTGTTGAGTGACCCCAAAGCAGCCGCACGACTAAAAAAGTCTCAGCCCCAGCATAAATGACAACTTCTTTGTAGCTGCGTAGATGAAGTCTGCTCTTCCATTAAGCTTCCACATTGTATGTACTGTAGCATCTCCCAAGACCTTATGACCACATGCAGCTTGGACAGAATTGCATCCAGATGGGAGACAGACGTAGGAAGAAGTAGCAGGAATCTCAGAGGATCTGATGAATTTTCTGAAACATGTCATACTGTAATTGAAAGACCATCAGGATCTGGGTTGGAATTTGAGAAGGGTAATTCTCCTGTGTTAGTCCAAACAAAGGGGAAGGATGGGCACCTCAAAAGTCATTCAGGGTTAGTAAGATGGCTCAGCAGGTAAAGGTGCTTGCACTAAGCCTGAGGATTTGAGTTCCATCCCCAGGATCCACATGGTGGAAGGAGATACCTAACTACCGCAGTTGTCCTCTGAGCTCTGTGCAAAAGTGTACCAACACACACACACACACACACACACACACACACACACAATAAAATTTTGTCCTTTAAGTCCATTTATATTATTTATTACATGTATTGACTTACACATATTGAACATCCCTACATTTCTGGAACAAAGCCAACTTGATCATGGTAGATGATCTTTTTGATATGTGACTGTATGTGGTTTGCAAGTATTTTGTGAGAATTTTTGCACCTATGTTCATTAAGGATATGGATCTATAGTTCTCTTTTCCTAGTGTGTCTTTACCTGGTTTCTGCATTAGAGTGATATTGGTTTCATTGAAAGAGTTTGAGAGTTCTCCCTCTGTTTCTGTCTTTTTTAATAATTTAAGAAGTATTGGTTGTTGATCTTTGAATGTCTGGTAGAATTCATATGGGCCTGGACTTTTGTTAGTTAGGAGGTTTTGTTTTACTGTTTCAATTTCCTTATTTGTTATGGTCTGTTTAAACTGTTAATCTCTTCTTAATTTCTTAATTTTGCTTTGATGATTTCTCTTAATTTAGAAATTCATTTCTTTCAGATTTTCAAATTTCACAGAGTATAAGTTTTTAAAGTATTCTCTTATAATGTTCTGAATCTTTTTGGTGTCTGTTGTGTGCTTCCCTTTCAGCTCTGATTTTGTTCATTTGGATTTTCTCTTTTGGGTTTTTTACAAAGATATTCTCTCTCCTAGGGCTACCTAGAGGGGTAGGGTACCTCTAACAAAGAAAACTATTTGGAAATTTTGTAAGTAGCCAAGTGAGCTAGTCAGGATCATTATTTCCCTACAGAAATATCTTATGAAAACAAAGATCTCCACTTGTAACATAACATGTTTATTAATTGCTTGTTTCACTGCCATGAAAAATACCTCACAAAAACCAGCTTAAGGATGGAAGAGTTTGTTCTGGTTCTTAGTTCAAGGGGATATAGTCCATCATGGTGAGAAGTCATGGTGGCAAGAGCCTGAGGCAACTGGTCACACTGCCTCTGCAGCCAGGATGCAGAAAGAGATGAATACTGGTGCTCAGTTCACTTTCTCTTTTTATGCAATCCATGACTCTTAGCCCCATCATGGAATGGGGCTACCTGTAACTACACTGGATCATTCCACATCAATTAACCTAACCTAGAAACTCTCTCACAAACATGCCTAGAGACTTGTTTCCATAATGAGTCTCCTCAATAGGACAAGATTTAACCATCGCAAAGTATTCCAGCAGAAGCATTCCATGGGAACATATATCTGCATGTTTTGTTGTGGTAAAGGTAGCTTCTAGAAAAAGAGGTCAGATTTATAACGTTTTTCATTTCTGTGATATGATCCCTTATTTCCTGACTTCCACCAAGTTAAAACTACACTAGACATGAAGTTGGAGAGATATTCATAGTAAGACACTATCATAATGCTTACAGTACACAGAGACAGTAGAGTTACCTCAAGACCAACAGTTAAATAATTAGGAGCTCAGTGAGCACTTATTGCCCTTATGTTGGTTACATTTGTTTAATTATAAGTTCATATACAATTTAACTAAAATTTTTAATTTCTTTTCATTTTGTGTGTATGAGTGTTAAGTATACCACATGCATCAAATGCCCGAGATCAGGAGACATTGGCAATCCCCTAGAACTGGAGTTATGGATAGTTATTAACCACTATGTGGATGCTGGGAATGAAAACCAGGTCTTCTGCAAGAGGCAAGAACAGGCAGTGCTCTTAACCACTGAGCCATCTCTCCAGCCCCCACAATTCAAGTTTTAATAATGACTGGATTTAACAACCTTCTTTTAAAAATTAATTTTAAATATAATAAAAATTAACTAAAAATATAATTTAACCGTTGCTTCTGTGATTCAAAACAGAGTCTACCATTCCACTGTGTCATTCCCAGAAGCACAAAAAACGGATTGCCATCAGACCAGACCACTGAGAATTTTGCTCCCCTCCTGGCCTCCTTTCTCCATCCTAACCCCTATCCATTGTGGCTCACATTCTAGTGATCAAACTTGAGGCCTTCTGCATGTTATTATGCATTACCGAGCTACACCTATACAGACTGCTTGAGTGCTTCTCCTAGAAATGGAAGTATGAGAAAGAGCAAGGAGGAAGCCACAGTGTCTTCTGTGGCCTCAGAAGTAATACCACCACTTCCACCATAGTCTGCTTAATAGAAGGAGATTATAAAGCGGAGCCTCACACAACAGGAGGAAAATTACCTCCACCTTTTACAGAGAAGAGTGCCAAATTTATAGACATGCTTTAAAATCACCAAACATGACTGAATAAACACAGATGCATTTGCTGTCACAGATTGTTAGCTACTTACTCATGACTGTGACAAAAAATACCTAATAAAATCAACTTAAGGAAGAAAAAATTTATTTTGACTTACTGTTGAAGGGTGCAGTCCATCATGGCAGGGGAAGGCATGGTGGCAGGAGCATGAGGCAGCAGGTCACATGATCCACAGCCAGAGAGCAGAGAGAGATGAATCCTGGTGCTTGTTCTGGGATTTCCATTCTATGGGAATGTTTGGGTCTAGATGGAGGAGGTGGCTGTACAACACTGTTAATGCACAGCAGAGGCAGCCATCCACAGAATGAAGAGGACTACAGAGAGGGTGGTAACATCTACAAGGAGCTTGTTCTAATGTGTTTCTGCCACTGCGATAAAACACTGAGCAAAACCAACTTGGAAAAGAGAGGTTTATTTGGCTTGTAGGTTAAAACCATCCTTTAGAGAAGCCAAGGCAGGAACTTGAGGGAGGAATTGAAGTAGAGACCATAGAGAGACACTGCTTACTGGCTTGTTTACCCTCACTGATTCTGCTAATTTTCTTATACAGCCAAGTCTACTGGCTCAGGAATGGCACCAGCCATATGTGTAAAGCAAAGTAAAAACACAGCGAGGACCAGAGAGTTGGCCCCGTGGTTAAAAGTGCCTTCCAAGCAAGTCCACCAACCTGAGTTTGATACCCAGAACCCATATAGTCAGATGCACTGGCTCCAGTCTGTAATCCCAGCTTTCCTATGCTGAGATGGAATATAAGAAGAGGAACACTGCCTGGTAGCTCGCAGGCCTGGAGTACTTGGCATGGCCCTACCTCAAAACAGGTAGAAGATGTGAATCAGTTCTTGAAAGTTGTCCTCTGAACTCTTTGACATTTGAGCCATGAAATGAATGTGCTTCCCCTCCAAACACATGAAATGCACATGCCTCCCCTCCAAACATGTGAAATAGATAAACACATGCACAATAAGATCCTGCTTCATGCACTAATATAAAAAAGATAAAAAGGAATCTGGAGAGTTGGCTTAGCAGTTAAGAGTATGTACTGCTCTCGCAGAGGATCCAAGTTCTGTTCCCAGCACCCCTGTCAGATGACTCACAATCCCCTGTAACTCTAGCTATGGGAGATCTGACACCCTCTTCTGGATTCCATGGGCACCTACACTCATACATGCACATTCACACACATACAAATATACATATAATTAACTTTTAAAAATCATTTTTAAAGATAAAAGGTAAGAATTGCCCTGAATATGGAGGAAAGGAAGCTTTGGTACATTGTTGGTGAGATAGGTACAGCTTGGTGAGATAGGTACAGACAACATGGAAAACAGAATTTAAGGTCCTCAAAAAATCAAGACTAGAACTGTGATATGATCCAATGGTCTCATTACTAGAGAGATTCCAGAGGAAATGTAATCTACTTGTCTGCTTTCCATGTTCATTGAAGCTTTGTTCATAATAGCTAAGATGTGTAATCACCCTGACTGTCCATAAGCAAGTGGATGAAGACGACACTGGAGTGTGTTAGTGTGTGTGTGTGTGTGTGTGTGTGTGTGTATGTTATATATATATTCAGTGGAATTCCAGCCTTTAAAGAGAGCTTTCCTTTAAAAAAAATAAAGAGGGAATCTTGACCTTTGTGACATGACTAAAGCTGTGAAATAAGCCAGACATAGATAGACAAGTCCTACATGACTTTATCTGTGTGTGACATCTAAAAGAGCTGAACTCATAGAAATAGAGTAGATGGTGGCTATCAGGGTGATGGGAGTGGGATGAGAGCAATGCTGTCCCAAGACAGAAGATTTGAGATATGCAGAAGAGATCTATTGTATGACATCTATTGTATGACATAATGACAGTAGTTGTATTCTTGAAAATTGCTAAGATTTTGGAGCCAGAGAGCTGACTCAGGAGATAAGAGCACTGGTTGCTCTTGCAGAGGACCCAGGTTAAATTCTCAGCACCCACATGTGCAGCTAACAACCTTCTGAAATTTCAGTTCCAGGGGAATTCAACGCCCTTTACTGACCTCCAAGAACATTGCACAATATGAGTTTACTTAAACACATGCAGGAAATATATTCATACATATAAAATTTAAAAATAAACATTTAAAAAATAAATAAAAAGAGAATTGCTGAGATTTTAAGTGTTGTCACCACAGATAAGACACATGTACAAACTGAATATAAAATAATGCATATACCTCAACCAGCTCAACCTAGTCATTTCACTACATGGACTTACTCAAATCAACATTTACATGATAATGTGCATGAAATGTAGACTGGTATCCAAGTGACACTTTGTGAAGTTGATAATGTCCTAGGGTTATAAAAGAGGATGCCATTACCATCCATAGAAGATACATCAGGAAATGGGGGTGACATACAGTATCTAAAACTTCCTCTTAACAGTTCAACATGGATAGTAGCAATAATATAAATCACTGGATAGAGAGATACTTGATAAATAGATGGTGTTGATAGAGTGATAGATATAGAGAGATAGTATATAGATGACAGATGATTGATAGATAGATGGGTAGGTAGATAGCTAGATAGAAAGACACATGACAGAGATAAATGATAGAGAAAGATTACAGATGGTAGAGGTGGGTGATAGACATATCAATAATAGAGAAAGGATGATAGATGATAGAGATGATAGATGATTGATAAATAAATAGATAGATTTCAAATGTGGCAAAATGGTAGGAATTAGACAATTTAGAGAAATAATGTATAACAATTCACTGTCTTATACATGAAAATTGTTCTGTAAGCTTAAATTATTTTAAATAAAGAATTTAAAACTTCTATATACTTAAAGTATTGTGAGAAAAATTAACTTGGACTTGGCCAGCTGCTGAAATGCAACTTTTATAGCAAAGAAGAATGAAATTTCCCTGGAATAGAAATGATACCCTTACCATATAATGTAAATATGATTTACTTGACTGGGCTTGAGCATGGCTCCTATGCAAGATGGAATGAAGCCAGCTAATGAAGGCCATGCCTATAAAACAGAATGAGGACAAAGCCTCCTGACATAGCTAAAGGGAGTGTCAGATTGGCCATTCCTATGTTGTCTTTGCCTATTCCCCTGTCACTTTCTAAGATAGCACATTGATAGAGGGACATCATCAAAGCAAAAACTAAGAGCTTTGGGGAAAAATGCTTAATTCTTTTTTTCCTTTCCTCCTACCCCTGAAAATACTTTTTCCAGCCTGGTGCTATCTCTCTTAAAATACAAATTAATTTTTTCTGCCAGGACACTCCTACAAACCTTGCATTTCCTCAAAGGCTTGTGTGGTCCCAAATCTTGAAAGCATATACAGTCTTTCAATATCTAAAATGAGTTTAGACTACTACACACACTTACAGTCTCATAATTGTGAAGGCGCATTCTGTCCTAGTTCATCTTTTATTGCTGAGGTAAGACACTGACTGAAGGCAGCTTGAGGAGATGTGTTAGTTACTTTTCTGTTGTTGTGTAGGACCCCATGACTAAGGGAAATTTTAGACAGTTGAGTTTAGTTGGTTTATGGTCTAAAGCGGTGAGGGTCCATAATGGTGGCGGAGGCATGGTTGCGGAGGGGGTTGAAGCAGAAAGCCAAGCAATCTTCAAGCAGGCACAGAGAGAGACTGGAAATTTGGCAAGGCTTAAGAACTCTCAAAGCTGATCCCAAGTTATATGCTTCCTCTAGCAAGGTCTCACCTCCTAAAAACTCCCAGAAAAGCACCACCAACTGGGGATAAATATCCAAATACTTGGAGCCTATGGCTTGACCCAACCCACAGTGGGTTGGATTTTTCTATCAATTAGCAATTAAGAAAAAGCATCACAGACATGGCCACAGGCCAATATGCAGGGGGAAATTTTTCAATTGAGGTTCCCTTCTCCCAAGGGACTGTAGTTTGTGTCAAGTTGACAAAAACTAACATATATATATATATATATATATATATATATATATATATATATATACCATTTAATACTCCATCATCCCAAGATTATTGTCAGTATTTATTTGGTTATCTTCTTTTTTAAATTTTTCATTTATTTGTGTGTGTGTGTGTGTGTGTGTATGTGTGTGTGAGAGAGAGAGAGAGAGAGAGAGAGAGAGAGAGAGAGAGACCAGAAGAGAGCAGAGATCCCCTGGAACTGGAGTTACAGGCAGTTGTAAAACATCAAGATGTGGATGCTAGAAACCACATTCCAGTCCTCTGCACGAGTTTTTTTGTTTGTTTTGTTTTGAGACAGGATCCCATATCCCAGTCTGCCTTCTAGCTCACTATGAAGACAAGGATGACCTTGAACTTCTGCTCTTCTGACTTCTACCTCCCAACTCCTGGGCTTACAGGTATATGCCATCACACCCAGCTTATGAAGTGCTGGGGATGAAGCCCAAAGCTTTGTGCATGGTAGGCAAGCGCTCTACCAACTGAACTGCATCCCCACTGAGTGCACTAAATATTTGACAAATATTTAGCGAATACCAACTGCCTTTCTATAGGAGCCTTTTATCACCTTAATAAATGGGCCTGCTGTTCTCCCCACGTTTGCAGGAAGATCACCCTTCATTGTGCCTCTTTATTTGCTACCACTCCAACTTCAAAATATCTCTTAAATTCAGCCCTTTTCACAACCTTTATCCCCATATGTGGCTCCAAACCACCATCACCCATCACTTTGACTACCCAAATGCCTACTGACTGCTCTGCTTCCAGTCTTGGTCTACACAAACTGTACTTCAAACAGCTACTAGAAAGATCTAAAATCAGGGCTGCGGCTATAGCTCAGTTGGTAGAGTGTTTGCCTAGCATACATAAAGATTTGGGCTTCATCTCCAGCACCTCATAAGCTGGATGTGATGGCATATAGCTGTAAGCCCAGGAGTTGGGAGGTAGAAGTTTAATCACCTGCACACCATAAACCTGATAGACATTTGTAATCCCAACACTTGGGACATGGAGGTAGAAAGCTCAGAAGTTTAAGTGTATCCTTGGCTACATAATGAGTTGGAGGCTAGCTTGGGCTAGAGATTCTGTTTAAAAAGTAAGATAATAAATTAATAAAAATAAGAGGCAGACCATGCCAACCCTATTTGCCTAACTGTCCCATGCCTCCCCCCAGAGGGACTACTCCATATTTCTATGAGGCACTAAATGCACTGACTCCTAGCTGTCTCTCCTGTCTAATCATCAGTTTTCAAGATTCTAGCCTGGCAACACTCTTGTTTTCCATGCTACCACCCTCCCTCTTTTAGCCTTGGAGCATTTTCAGTTGGCATTTTCTTTCCTATACTGTTGTGAAGCCTTTTGCATTATTTCCTCAGAGAGGTTTTCCTCAGTCTATTTAACCTCAACCCCAGCATGCACCCCCCAACACCTCCCCCACGACTCCACACCCCTCCTTTGCTATGTCCTTTGTCATAGCACCTATAACTAAAAGTACGATGTGTGTGGTGTGTGTACATGTCCACATGTGTATACATGTGTTCAGGTACTCACACCCATGTGTAAGGAGGCCAGAGGTAGCCAGTGACTGTCTTCCTAGATCTATCTTCTCTTTATATTTTATTTATTTTTATTTAAAAATATTTTCACATTTATTTGTTTTGTGTTTGTTACTGTGTTTGTTTATGTATACATATGTGTATGTTATTGTTTATGTGTATTTGTATATGTATGTGTATGCTTATGTGTGTGCATGTTTTTATTTTGTATTTGTGTGTTTGTATATATATTTCACATATGTGCACACGTGTTTATGTGTATGTAGAGTGTGTTTATGGATGCATGTGTATTTATGTATGTGTATGTTAATGCATGTGCTTATGTATATTTATGTATGTGTTTATGTATGTGCACATTTGTTTTTGTGTGTGTTTGTATGTGCTCATGATTCTTGTATATGTGTGCATGTTCCTGTGTGTGTTCATGTATATGAGTGTTACTACCTGAACACCAGCTCCGTGGATGCAGACATGGTTTCTTTTTCACTCCTGTCTTTCAGCATCTTGATTCATATCTAAAGCATCCAGGGAACTGGAATCCCATTTACTGATGAATTGTACGCATGATGCAGGCTCTCTGAAAACTCTTCTTTAGGGCTCCTTCTCCAAGGGTAGATAGACTACCATTAGTGCACCAGCCATTATCAGCAAATTCTTCTCCCTTGTCCTTTTCAGAGCTCTCAATGTTAGGAATGAGAGAGCACAGCGAAGGATTAATTGCTTGAAAGAGATCTGTCACACTTTAGCCTTGGCATCACACACACACTGGCAGCCCACTAGGTGGCTGAGCCCATGGTGTTATCTGAGACAGAAACTGGGTTGCCTTCTTCTGAATCATCAGCGCTTCTGAAATTCTACCTGTTTGTAGCAGTTCGAAGGTATACACACACGTAAGTGGATGCCAGAGGTTGACAGTAAGTCAATCTATTATTTATTAGTAACCTCTACCTTATTGTTTATTTTTGTTTTAATTCTTTACATTTACCTATTTGTGTAGGTATATATGTGTGTGTATGAACATACATGTGTGGAGATCAATTGGTTTACCACCATGTGGGTCCCAGGGATGGAACTCAAGTCATCAGGCTGGGTAACAAGTAACATTTTTTGTAGAGCCATCTTGTTGGCCCTATCTATCATCTATCTATCTATCATCTATCTATCTATCTATCTATCTATCTATCTATCTATCTATCTATCTGTCATCTATCTATCAATGTATTTATTCATTTATTTTTTGAGACAGGGTGTTTTTACTGAACATGGCTAAACTAGATGATCAGCTAGCTCTAGGGACCTGTTGTCTCTGGCCACAACCCCACCCCAGTTCTAGGGTTGCAGATGTGTGCTCATGTGCTCTGTTTTTCTGTGGGTTCAGAGAATCTGAACTCAGGTCCACAAACTTTCACAGCAATCACTTTACCCACTGAGCCATCTTCCTTGCTTTAAAATTATACTCATAAGGATTAAGGTATTAAGTATCTACATCTATATACTGATCCTTCTTCAACTATTCAGGCCACTATTTTTTGTTGTTGCACTGTGAGACAGTCTCTCATAGCCTAATCTAGCTTCTAAGTTTCTGTGTAACCAAGGATGACCTTGACCTCCTGATTTTCCTGCCTGCATCTCTGAATGCTGAGATTACAAGCCTTGGTTCTATTAACAGGTTCTTTTTCTCTCATTTTAAAAATTAATTCATTGAGATAAAACCACCTGCCTTCTTAACAAACATCAATCTGCTCTCTCAGAAAGATTTCTGCGGCAGTCATGGCCACTTTTTTGGAACTCAGAACCAAAGCTAAGATGCCCATCATGGGCCTGGGCACCTGGAAGTCTCCCCCAGGCCAAGTCAAGGAAGCCATGAAAGTGACCATTGACATTGGATAGCACCACATTGATTGTGCCTATGTGTATTATAATGAGAACTAGGTGAAAGAAGTCATCCAAGAGAAGATCAAGGAGAAGGCTGTGAAGCAGGAGGACCTCTCCATTGTCAGCAAGTTGTGGCCCAGATGCTTTGAGAGAAAATTTCTGAAGGAAGCCTTCCAGAAGACCCTCATGGATCTGAAACTAGACTATCTGGACCGCTATGTTATTCACTGGCCACAGGGACTAACGCCCAGGGGGAAGGAGTTGTTCTCCAAAGATGATAAAGGCAATGTTCTCACAGGAAAAATAACATTCTTGGGTACCTGGGATGTCATGGAATAACTGGTGGATGTGGGATGAGTGAAAGCCCTGGGTGTCGCCAACTTCAACCACTTCCAGATTGAAAGGATCTTGAACAAACCTGGACTGAAACATAACCAGCCACCAATCAGGTCGAGTGGCACCCTTACCTCACCCAGGACTAACTGATCCAGTGCAGGGGCATCACCATCACAGCCGACAGCCCATTGGGCTCTCTAGATAGACCTTGGGCCAAGCCAGAGGACCCTTCACTATTGGAGGAGCCAAAGATTAAAGCAATAGCTGCAAAGCGTGCACACACACACACAAAACTATCAGCCTGGTTCAGATTCAGTTCCACATCCAGAGGAATGTGGTGGCGATCACCAAGTCTGTGACACCCTTACACATACATGAGAACTTTCAGGTCTTTGACTTCAAGTTGAGTAATGAGGAGATGGCCACAATTCTCAGCTCCAGCAGAAACTGGGTGGCCTGTTTGATGCCTGAGAACATCAATACAGAAGAGTTTCCATACAATGGGGAATACTGAAGCTGCATCACTTCATGTGATTGCTGAGTGGACCCCTTACACACTTGATGATGTACAACTTATTCCTCCTGAGTCCTATTTCATCCATGATTGTCTTACACTGTGCTGTGCCCATCTTGATATAGTCCAAAATCTAGGTAATGCTGTATTTAAATCTGGTGGTCAGCCACAAGTAGACTATTCTGTGGAAATGTGACTCAGTGAAGCAAACAACAATTTATTTCTCTGATCTGATCTGACTAAATGTTTGTCAAACACCAAGAACTCTGATAACACTAAAGAAATAAAAACAAAATAATAAAATAACAGTAACGAAAAATTAATTCATTGAAGATTTTATACAATGTATTTTGATCATATTCCCCGCCCCCAACTTTTCCCAGATCCACCCTATCTCCCTTCATGCTTTTTTCTCCATGGAGTTCAGTTTGTGCTGCCCAGATACCCTTGAGAGTGGTACCAGAGCTGGAGTGTGGTTGACCTAATAGGTCAAAAAAACTGACTCCTCCTCTTCTGGTAGCTATCATATACCAAGAGTTCCTTGGTTAGGGGTAGGACTTTATGCCCACCTTCTACTTCAAGCCTTGGATTTTGTCTGACTTGAGCTTTAGCAAGCCTTGTGCATGTCACAATTTCTGTGAGTTCATATGTGCAACTTCTCTGCTGTCTGGAAAACATCATTTCACTTCCAGCTTTTAGCATCTTTCTGCTCTTATAATCTTGAAGATCCCTGAGCCTTGGGGGTAGGGTGAGACATAGATGTCCCACTAGAGCTGAGTTCTCTGCAGTCCCTTATTCTTTACACATTGATCATCTGTGGGTCTCTGTGATAACTGCCTTTTACTGCTAGACACTTCTTTGACGTGGGTTGAGAAATGCACTAATCTATGAGTCTAACAGTGAGTCATTAGGCGTTAGTTTAATAGTATGTCTATTTAGTAGAATATTAGTAGCAATTTCTCCCCTAGGGCCTATGATCTATCATAGGTTCTTGGCCCCATTAACAGTGCCAGGTATGGGTTCCATCTTGTACAACTGGCCTTAAATCCAGTCAGAGGGTGATTGGTTACTCTCATAGCATTGTGTCACTGTTGCACTAATGGACACATCATGCCAGGTCAGTCATTTTTGTATCTCACAGTTTTCACAGCTGAGTGAGACTGATGATTGCTTTTCTCCTCTGGTAGTATGCGTAGCTCTTTCCAGCTTTATGAAAGCTAGTCAGTAGGGATGAAGCTCCAGTTCAATACCCATTTGACTGGCAAGTTCTGCAGGGTAACCAAGAGCAAAGGCAACAGCATGAAATGTTTGGGGCTCAGTGAAATATCACTGACCAACAACCTGAAGAGAAATAACTTGTTCCTGGTACTGGGGTTTTTATTTGCTAGGATGAGGTGTCTAGTTGAGCTACTGACCCACTATTATAGGATATCTCAATTTAACACCCTTTTTATATATGTACATGCATATATTCCAAACGGCTTCTACAGTAGTTAGTTTCCATATAGCTTCTCAGAAGGTCTTTAGTGTTAGTCCCCCCTTCCCTCCTGTTCCTCACCTACCCATCCTCCACCCCGTTTAACACTTCCTTTACCATTGTTCCTTTCCCCTTGTATCACTGCGTTATATCTCCCTTGAAAGTTTCCCACCTCCGTGGCACTAGCACATTATTTTTTAAATACTTTATTTATTATTTTATTTTTATTTTATGTGTATGAGTTTATTGCTTGCATGTGTGTAAGTGCACCTGTGTCGTGCAATGCCTGTGGAGGTCAGAAGAGGGTTTGGGATTCCCCTGACATGTGGGTGCTGGGACTTGAACCCAAGTCCTCTGCAAGAGCAGACAGTGTTCTAATCACTGAGCCATCTCCCCAGCCCCACTAGTAGGTTCTTAGAGCAGAATGCTTCACTGAAGTCAGTGCCTAGCTCATGCCCAGCACATAAGGGTGCTCAATAATCATTTGTTCAATGAATCAATATTATTCTGCCTCCGAGTTTACTCCTCTCTTTCCCTTGCCATCCATTTAAATTCCTGTTCCCCATATCTTGCCTTTAACCACTCCACACTCTGACATGAATCACATGCCTGGATTTTTTCCAGAAATGCACTAGCTACTGGTTAACAGCAGAGTCCTTGGCAGCTGAGGCGAAGGGCATCTATGCTGTTCTGAAATCTAATCTCTTCAGCCTAGTCTAACAGTTAGGTTTGCCAAGAATCTGACTCCAGCCCTACATTTCAGCCAGCACCTTCCATTCCAAGGTGGCTGGCCTTCCACTAGCTCTCAGGTCATTTTACCTCATTATTTTAACTGCTTCTGTTTCTTACTCTGTCCCTGAAAATGACACACACTCCTCAGGGCTTGAATTAAGGAAAAAACCCTGAATATATCCATTTCTTTCATATTTTATTTTGTATTGTGTGTGCATTATATGCATGCGTATGTGTTCAGGTATGTCTGTGTATATGTTCAACTGCATACACACATAAGTATAGTGCCTATGGAGTTGTCTTCTTTGGTTACTCTCTTTTTCATTTTTTGAGACCGGGTCTCTCACTAAACTTGAAGTTGGCCAATTTCTTTAGAATATCTGGCCAGAGAGCTCTGGGAATCTGCTGTTTCTGGCCTCTCTCCTAGCCTACCCCTAGCACTGGGTTACAGGCATACACCTTCTATGTGGGTGTTGAGGATCCTAACTCAAGTCCTCTACATGTACTTTACAGACTGGAGCCATTTCCACAACCCCTAACAATCTGTATTTTAAAACATTTTATTTATTTATTTATTTATTTTTATATGTATGGGTGTATTACTTGCATGTGTGTAAGTGCATCCGTGTCATGCAATGCCTGTAGAGGTCAGAAGAAGGCATCGAATCCCCTGAAACTGGAGTTATGGATGGTTGTTAGCCACCATGTGAGTGCTGGAAACTGAACCTAGGTCCTCTGCAAGAGCAACCAGTACTCTTAACTTCTGAGCCATCTCTCTAGTTCCCAGTCTGGATTTTTAAAGCCTGTTTTATATGCAATTTTTCCTGGTGGCAAAACGATGTAATCTTTCAGCAATTCAAAGTAAATTGTCTTTGGATACATTAAAAAATGTTAGCTCTATATTACTGGGTCTTTCTATCCATTATAAAATTGAGAACTGAATGCTTGAATTCAGCCCTCGAACAATTTATCATACCAGAAAAAAGGAAGCAATGAAAGACAAATGTGTTCATGAGAGAAAGCTTATGCACATGTATATGTTTATATTAGCAAAAGATGGACCAGTTAAAGCCAGAGTCAGCAGAACAACTGAGATAGACTGAAATATGGCAAACATATTTGAAGTTTATATACCGTTTTAAATCGTATAGAACTCATTTGCCACCTTTCTAAAGTTCTGGGCATGTGCTAACTATTTAGAAAAACTGATTGATTTCTAGTTAATTAGTATTAACTAATTAATACAATTAAGTATTCTTGGAAATTAAAAAAGGAAGGATAGGGCTGGTAGGATTGCTCAGTGTACAAAGGGGCTCTCAAGCCTGATGACCTGAGTTTGATACCCAGAACTCACATGGCGGAAGGAGAGAACCAACTCCTAAAAGTATCTTTGAGATCTTGACACACAAATACTTACAATAAATAAAAATGTTTTGAAAAAGAAAGGAACCCCTGAATGAAAGCAGCTAGGCATGAAATGATGATATGGCTGGCCTTGGGAGCTGGGAGTCCTTCAGTGAGCTAGCCTCCCTCAGAGCTTGCACTGGCCTGGCTGCCTCACCAGTAAGTCTGCCAGGTAAGCCTTGTCATTGTCTTGTGGCAGGCCTGAAAAGTTACATGCAGGTTTCCAAGCCTGGTAAGACTTATTGAGACCTCTACCACATTCCACTAGTCAGGTAAGTCTCTAGTCAGCTGAGATCCAGAGTGACATGCATTAGACTCCAGACCTAAATGAGAGAACCAGAAAAATGGGAGGCTATCTCTAATCTGCCAAGTGGTCATGGTTTTAGTGGGAAATATTCTATTTTTTGAGACAGAGTCTCACTATGTAGCCTTGACTGACATGGAACTTGCCATGTAGACCAGGTTGGCCTTGAGCTCACAGAGAGTAAGAGATATTTAGTAGGTGTGGTCAGTCTGTGGTCTGTAGGCTGCACATAGTCTCATGTAGCCCAGAATAGCTACAAATATGGTCCAACACAAAATCTTTAAGTATTATGAAATCGTTTTGCAATTCTCCCTCTCTCCTCTTTCTCTTTCTCTCTCTCTCCCCATGGGGTGGTATGTGTGTGTGTGTGTGTGTGTGTGTGTGTGTATTCATGTGTGTGAATTAAAGCTTAAGTTGCCATGCTGGTTAATTTAACTCTCAACTTGCCACAACCTAGAATTACCTAGGAAGAGAATCTTTTTGTTTTTGGTTTTTGTTTGTCTGTTAATTTGAGACAGGGTCACCCTGTAGCCTCAGCTGGCCTAACATTCACTATGTAGACCAGGCTGGCCTTGATGGCACTTAGACCTACCTGCCTCTAGAAAGAGAGCTTTGATGTAGATCAGGTTGGGCATGCCTGAGAGGGGTTGTCTTGCTAGGGCACATATGTGTGAAGGCCAGGGGACAACCTCAGGTGTTGATCCTCACCTTCCACCTTGTTTGAAGTCTCTTGTGTGCCACTGTGTATGCCTGGCCAGTTGGCCACAAGTCTCAGGGAGTTTTCCTACGTCCACCTCCCACCTCGGTGTGGAAGCTCTGAGACTACAGACATTCTGTACTGTGTTCAGTTTTACCTGCATTCTGGAGATTTGAACTCAGGTCCTCATGCTTACACAGCATTTTACTCACCAAATCATCTCCCCAGATCTCAAGTGTGAACTTCAAAGATTACAATGTTGTGTCACAATATCAAAAGTTTGGACACATCTGACAGAGGTATGTATCAACTAAAGTATTTAGAAAATGGAAAAAAAAAACATTGTGTGGGATTTACTTCAGAATAACTGTTGTGGAAAGGAGACAGAGATGTAGATGGGGCATGACACATGATCAGCCAAGACTTTATCACAGCTATGACTAGTTAAGGGTTCTTTACATCTGTTTTCATGTAAGTTTGACATTTTCCATAAAAAGAAAGTCATGAAAAAATTAAATCTTAAGTGAGGCTGGAGAGATGGCTTAGTGGTTAAGAGCACTAGATGGCTCATGAGGAGAACCTGGGTTCTGTGGGCAAATAACTGTAACTCCAGTTCCAGGGGAATCCAGTGCCCTCTTCTAACCTTGGCATTGTACAACACAGGTGCACTTGCATACATTCAAGCAGTACACTCATACACATAAAATAAAAACAATAAATACATATTTTTTAAAGTTAATTCCTAAATGTGCTATGCTGGTTAGTTTTAACTGCCAACTTGGTAGAACTTAGAATTGTCTAGGAAGAAAGTCTTAATGGGGACTTATGTAGATCAGGTTGGCCTGTGGGCATGTATGTGGGGGATCATTTGATAACTGATGAAGGAAGACCTTGTGGGTGACTTGGGGCTCTGAGACATACAAAGGACAGAAAGCCACGTGAAAGCTACACAACACGTAGGCATTCATGTTCCCTCTCTCTTGATTGTGGATGTGATAGGACTAATTTCCTGGTTTCCTGCCCCGACTTTGATGAAATGATGGACTGGGACCTGGAGTTGTACGGAAAACAACAACAACAAGAAGCCTTTTCTCCCCTAAGTTGCCTTTTGTTGGGATATTTTATCACAGCAAAAGAAATGAGACTAGGACACAGCTTTCTCAAAGAAAGACACTAGAAATGTCTGTGGTGGTATGTATTCAGTATGCAAAATAATTATTACCGACTTTGAACATTGAAAGACTAAATTAATTAGCACTATGGTTGAGTGTTCTGGCATTTAGAGACTGAAGGAGAAAGTTTTACTTCTTTATATTGCTGGTGTGCAATAAAATATATGATATGTCACATGTGAATACGTATAAACACGAATACATGGTTTGAATTTATACATATATTTGAAACGATGTTGGTTATTTTAGTAGTCTATACAGTGCCTTCAATGCCTAATGTAGTATAAATCTCAATTGAGTGTTTGGTTATGTTGTTTTAAAAGTTAAAGACTGGGGCTGAAGAGATGGCTCTCAGTGGTTCTTTGCTGCTCTGAAAGAGGGCCTGAGTTCAGTCCCCAGCACCCACATTGAGTGGTTCACAGCTACCCACAATTCTAGCTTTAGGGTATCTAGTGTCCTCTTCTGGCCTCTATGAGCACCCAAACACACATCGAACACACACACACACACACAAATTTAAATTTAAGAATTTTCTTACTTTAAATATTGATATTGACTCATTGAAAATTTAATACAACAGACTTTGACCACATCTCTCCCCCATCTCTGCCTCAATCCAACCACTCCCCTCATGCCTTCTATTATTTATTTACTTTTTTTTTTGGTAAAGGTTTATCAAGTTGTTCTAGTTTGCTTTCAATCACTGACCAATACCAACTCGGGGAAGAAACATTTTAAAAAGTGTTTAGAGCTTGGGAAGTATTTCATTTACAAAGTGTATACTTCGCATCATGTATAAGGCCCTGGATTTAATCCTCAGCACCAAGAAAGGAAAGGAGGTGGGAAGGGAAGAGGGGAAGATAGACAAAAAAGAGAGAAGGACAGGGAAAAGGAAGGAAGTTAGAGAAAAAGGAAGAGAAGGGAACAGGAGGAACCCCACAATTTCTAGTCTTTTCTACCATTTCTCTTTAGATAATCAAATGCTTTGACTTCTACTTTTAATTTTTAGTTTTTTCATTTGAGATAGTCTCATATAACTCCAGCTGGTCACAAATTCACTATGCAGTTGAGAATAACCTTGAACTTCTGGTCTTCCTGCCTCCACCCCAGTGGTGGGATTATAGGTGTGCACCACTAGGCTCAGTTTATGTGGTGGGTGCTGGGGATGGAACTCGGGGTCTTGTAAATGGTAGACAAGCTCTCTATCAGCTGAGCTACCTCCCCATTCCAGATTATCGAATACTATCATTTAAAAGAATGTATTGTGCATGTGGGTGGAGGGGCTTCTTGGGGCTTGTGCTGGGGCTAGAAGATTTGGCTGGGCTGGCTGGTCATTGCGCTCCAGGAATCCACCTGGCTCCATGTCCCCAACTCTGGGATTACAACCATGCACCAAACTCTTTATGGATAGATGGGTTTGATATAATTCCCCACTTAAAATATGAAAGAGACTAAAAGAACTCAGTGTTCTTACACCATAAATTCAGTAGTGTCTAGAAGAGAGAAATAAGGGAAAATCAGAATAAACTGACAAAGCAAAGCAGTGTCTGAAAGGACTCAGCTGACTCAGAGATGCTTGGAAACTGGAGACTTGTCCCTAGGTGCTGGCCTGTTATTCCCCTGCCTCCAGGGCTGTGATCCTGAGTGAGGCAGCTCTCCTATAATGTAGCTGAGAGATGCCAACCTTCAATAACCCCCACAACTAGACAAATGATAGCTGGAGTCTCAGAAAGACAAATGGAGTCAGGTGAAGGGAGAGGTAGATCTTGTTGCGTATAACAGCATCCACCACAAATAAGAAATAAATAATTGAATTCGGCTTCCCACAGCAATGTTTCTTTTTTCTTCAAGGAAACCTAAGAGAAGCCCTTTACAAAGGTTTTTACTGACCCCAGAATGCAAGTTTCCAACCCGTGGCCCATGGACCACATGTGGCCCAGGATAGCTATGAATGTGACCCCAAAACAAAATCATAAAATTACTTAAAACATGAGACAGTTTCTTTGTGTAATTTTTTTTTGTAACTCAAATATGTGGTTCTATTTGGATGTGGATGACAACATTGTGTCACAGTGCCCTGCAAGAGAAACATACTTTTGCTCTTGCAACTTGCAAGCCTTGAGAAGGACACCCCCTGGATTTAATGTGTGACCCAAGACAATTCTTTCTTTGACATGGCCCGAAGTTCACATCCCTGCCTTAGAGGATCCCCTGACCTCTGCTGCTCCTGCCTTTTTTCCTTGTCATCATAACTATAGGCAGGGACTGGTGAGGTCTGCTGGGGATAATTGGAGAAGATGAAATGTTCTAAGGACAAATTGAATTCAGTAATTCAATAAATGACCCTGCTACCCTCCAGTAACTTTCATTCTCCCTCAGCAGACAGTCCCGGCTCTGGGCTAAGATTGCTTGTCTTCCCTTCAAGACCCAGTCTCTTCTCATGCGTCTTCTTACTGATTCCCCTGGAATTTCATCGGGTTTTTCTATATGTATGTGTGTGTAGTTCTTTTGTTTTGTTTTATTTAATTAATTTATTCTTATTTTTATGTATTATTTTTATTTTATATGTATGAGTGTATTGTCTGCCATGTAGGTAGGCATACCTGTGTCGTGCAAGGCCCAAGGAAGTCAGAAGAGGGCATCAGATCTGCTGGAACTGGAGTTACTGACAGTTATTTGCTGCCATGTGGGTGCTGGTATTGAACCCAGGTCCTCTGAAAGAGCAACCAATGCTCTTAATCACTGAGCCATCTCTCCAACCCCTATGTTATGTTTTATTTATAATTACGTGTGTACCTGTGTATCTGTTTGTGTGTAGGTACGCATGGGAGTACAGGTGTCCACAGAGTCCAGAGGAGGGTGCCAGATCCCCAGGAACTGGAGTTATAGGCGATCGTTAGCTGTCTGACATGGATGCTAGGAACTAAACTTGAGTCCTCTGGACAAGCAGTATGTGCTCTTAACCACTGAGCCATCTGTCCACTCCTTCCTTCATGGTTCTTAAACTTGTCAAAATTCATCCTTCTCAGGTCAGCCTCTGAGACAATCCCCAGTAATCAAGCCTCTGGACATTTATTGGCCCCCTATACTGAATAGAGTTGAGGTTTTAAACAGACAGATATTGCAGAGATAAGGGTATCTTCTGAGGATATGTAATCAAAGACCTGTATGTATCTTCCTTGTCTGCAGGGAGCCAATTAGTCTCCAGCCTAGAAGGATACTTAGTGTGTGGAAGTACAAAAGACCCTTCCCAACAGCCATCACTGTATGAGTAAGCCATTTGGAAGTGGAGCCTTCAGCCCATTTCAGGCCCTTAGAGGCAAGACTGCTGGATGACACCCTAACTATAGCCCTTGGGCAACCCCAAGCCAGTGCCACCCTGTCCAGTCACTTTCAAATTCCTGGCCCACAAAAAAATACAAGTGATAATAAATATTTATTATTGATATTTTGAGCTGCTAAGTTTTATAATAATTAATTTTAAAATAATACGTAGTTACCACAGGCCTTAACATGCGCTCAGCTAGAACACCTTATCTTAGCATTCCTACATTATTCCTACACTCACTTTGGATACCTTCTCTATGTCACTTTACAAGGCCTTCTCTGTCCACCTACATAAAACAACATCCCTGGGCTATGAGATAGCTCAGAAGGTGGAGGTGTTTGCTTCGAAGTCTGGTGAGCTGAGTTTGATCTCCACACAGTAGAGGGAAAACACCAACTCCAGAAAGTTTTCCTTCAACTTCCACATGCTTGCAGGTGCAAACACACACATGCACACACACACACATACCCACACACATATGCACGCACAAGCATGCATAAACTAAATAAAATTTTAAACACAATAAAATAACACTCCTCCTCTTACATCATCATCAGGACCCGTTTCCCTGCGTTACCATTCATAACAACCTGGTATTATATTTGCTGATTTGTTGACTCCAAACAAAGGCTCACTGAGTCTTTTGTTCATTGCTATATCTCCAAGGTTGGGAATGGTGTATGTTTTTTAGCATGAACTGAACAAATATTTATTGTTGAGGGAAGAAAGGAAATTAAAAATCATGGAATGGGCAGAAGAGATGGCTCAGTCCATAGTGTGCTCAATGCATAAACACAAGGACCTGCATTCAGACCCCAGAGCCAAGGAGAAAGGCAAGTGTGGCAGCAAGTTTGCTATCTCAGCCCTGGGGAGGCAGAGACAGAGGGATTCTTGGAACTCACTGGCCAATGAGCCTAGCTGAATCAGGGAGCTCCAGGCCAGTGATAGACCCTGTCTCATCTTTGAGAAACAACATCTGGGGTTGTCCTCTGGCCTCCACATGTGTACTCAAATACTCATAAAGTCATCAAAGCATCATCACAAAATCATGGAGACATGCTAAGCATATCAGACTTAACTTGGTTTGAACACAGTCACAGAGTGTTATTGGAGAAGTGTGTTCCAGCTTGGGTCTTGATAATAAACCAAAGAGAGGAATGTGGAATCAGAGTCTTTTAGGGAACAATGAACAAGAGGGTGAGCAACAAGAATTTACAAGGGAAAGTCATCAAGACCACGCCAAAGACCCTGAAGGTGTCTCTCAAAAATCACAAAACAAGGAACAGGATTCTAAGCAAATCATAAATATTTCAAAAAAGTATGATGTCATAAGCTCTATGAAAATCTTAGTGGCTCTCCTGAGAAGACATTTCTGGGACTATTTGATGATATTCTTGGCAGACAGCTTAACTCTCACTTTATATGAAAAGAGGAAAAAATGATAAACATTCTTACTTCCATATGTTGACCTTAAATACATACATCATGGCCATCATGTATCATCTTTGAAAGGATGATTCAAGGAAGTATACATACAAAGTCTAAGGATGGGGTTGGTAAGATGCCCCAGTGGCTAAGGAGACTTGTTGCCAATCCTGTAAGCTGTTTCTGACTTCCACAGGCACATTATGACACATGTGAATCCTCTCATAAATAAATGTGATATATATATATATATATATATATATATAATCTAAAGACATCCTATCTTTTCATTACTAAATAGATGTACTATATTTAAAAACTGACAGTATGAATCACGTGTGGTGGTGCCCGCCTTTAATCCCAACATTCAGAAGGCAGAGGCAGTCAGCTCTCTGTAAGTTCAAGGCCAACCTGCTCTATCTAGAGTGTTACCAGTTAGCTGTGACTACAAGGAGACCCTGTCTCAAAAGATCAAACAAAACAAAACAAAACAAAAAAAACCTAGTTGAATGGAGAAGCTCCTTTAAGAAAAAAAAAAATTCAATGTATAAATGTTCACTTTTTTAAAAAGTATGTATCTATGTATTTGTGAATCTAATATCCACCCCCAAAAGAAAAAAAGACAGGAAGGAAATATACTAGCAGATTACCTGCATTTCTATCAAGGTAGTATGACTGAAAGTGATTTTAAATATTTAAATATTTTATTATTTTTATTTTATGTATATGGGTGTAATGTCTGCATGTATGTAAATGCACCCATGTTGTGCAATACCCAAGGAGGTCAAAAGAGACTATCAGATCCCCTGGAACTGGAATTACGGATGGTTGTTAACTGCCATGGGAGTGTTGGGTACTGAACTCAGGTCCTCTGTAATAGCAGTCAGCGCTCTTAACCTCAGAGCCATCTCTCCAGGCCTAACTAAAGGTGATTTTTAATGAATATATATTTTGTTATATAATTAATGTCTGTGTGTGTGTGTGTGTGTGTGTGTGTGTGTGTGTGTATAATTGACAAGGAACAGTGATGTTTCAGCAGAGCAGACTTTCTTACGAAATATAAAATGAAGATGCCAGGTTTTCTGGTGGGTAAAGAAATATAAGAAGGAAACTGTTTAATGAGCAGATGAAGAGGAGGAGCAGTACAGCAAGCAGAGCCCATCCCATGTTACACTGAGTCTGAGGAGGACTGCAGAGGGCACTAAGAGAACACTGAGTCTTTAGAATGACCAGTTTTTTAGCAAGTTCCCATAGGATTCCTGCAGTGATTTCTGGCTTAAGACTCATATGAGTTGTTCCCGTCCTGAACACCGTCTCACAATACTGCCACATCTACGCCTGTGAGTCCAAACGACAAAGGTCATCCAGGCAGTGCACCTTCGTGCCAGTGCACCTTCGTGCCTTCGATGCTCCTCTATTTCCTGCTTCTTTGCTTTCTGTTCTCTGTATTTTTCTCTTATTTTATAATCGTCTTTTGTAAATTCTTGTATATTTCACCACTCCAAGCTTCTTCGAAGTGGACATGTGGTCTTGAGAAAATTGATATACCTCTGGGGAGTCCCTCTGTTTGATTCTTTTACTCATTGAAGAAATCAGATTGGGGTCCCTCAGAGATGCTGCAGCAATGGATTACCACAAGGAAACTGAAAATTCACCCAAAGTGAATTCCTGAGCTGCTAGAAGGTACCCTAAAAGAGAACCATCCTCTATCCCCGTTTCTTTCTTCCCACCTACCCCCAAACACTGAAGAATTTTCAGTTTTGAGGTATCTACTTGAATTTTTTGGCCACTTTTAAATTTCGTCCTTTATCATTTTATTATTGAATTATGATTTATTTTTATATTCTAGATATATACACTTCATCTGACAGAAGCTATCTTTTCACTTTCTTTATCAAAGTCCTTAGAAGCATAAAACTTCTATATTTTTATTGTCAAATTATGGTTTTTTACCTAGTTTAAATGCACTAGGTAAAAAATTTCCATCTATCAAAGATCATAAAGATTTATGTTTACTTTTATCAGTGCTGGGAATTGAACTCAGGACCTCATACATTCTAGGAAAGAACTCTACCACTGAGCTACATCCTCAGTCATTTTCTAATGTCTAGTTTTTTCTAAGAGTTTAATAGTTTTAGCCCTTACATTGAGGTCTTGAAGCATGTTTTGATTGATGTTTGTTTATTATATCTTGCATTTGGATAACCGGTTATCCCAGCACCATTTACTGAAAGGCTAGCATTTTTTGATTGCTGTGATCTTTAACTGTTGTTCTTTTTACACTCGTACAGGTATACATGGTACAGAGAGCACATCTCTTCATCTCCCCTGCCCTCCCTTTAGTTCCCTTTGTCCCTCTAAAGAATTTCACTTCCACTTTCATGTCATATAAACATGAAGGATTTTGCAATTCTCTATAAAATCGAGGGACCACAAATAAGATAATGCATACATTATTTGCCTTTCTGAGACTGCCTTCATACATTTAATACAATTATCTGCTGTTGTATACATTTTTCTGAAATTAACATAACTTTGTTCTTCTTCATGACTGAAAAAAATACTTGTTTATATATGCCACACTTTCTTTATCCACTCCTGCTTACAGACACTTCGGTTGGTTTCATTGCTTAGCTATTGTGAACAACACTGCAATAAACATGGATGTGCAAGTATTTCTGTAATATGTTGACTCAAACTCCTTTGGGTAAGTACCTAGGAGTGGTATAGGAGGGTCACAGCGTTGATCTATTTTTAGTTTTTGGAGGGACCGCCATACTGATTTCCATAGTGTTTAGATTCATTTATATCCCACTCCACAGTTTATAAAGCTCCTTTTGTCCACATCTTCATCGGTATTTGTTGTGATTTGCTTTCTTGATGACTGCCATTCTGACTAGGGTAAGATGGAAGCTTAATGTAGCTCTAAATTTGCATTTCTCTATTGACTGACAAGAATAAACATTTTCATATGTTTATTGTAAAGGCACAGCATTTTTAATGTTTTTATTTCTGTTAATAATTTAATTCAGGACTAGAGAGATGGTTAAGTAGTTAAGAGCACTTATTGCTCTTATGCAGGAGCTGAGTTAGATTTGAAGGTAGTTTACAATTGCCTTTAACTACAGGTCCAGGGGATCTGATTCTGGCCTCTGCACAAACTTGGCATACACTCACACAGATACACATACATGGACAAACAAATAGAAATAAATAAATCTAAAAAAAGAAAAGCTCAGTGGTCTATGGGCTCTCTGTTGGCCAAGGACTACCAATCCCTTGTGGAATCTTCTGGAATCATTTGTACTGGTGGTTGCTCTGTTTTGACTTCAAACTTCTAGAGAAGATCGTGAAAACAACAGAGTGACTCACAGTCAACAGACTTAAATTATGAAGAGGAATGGACAAATATCTGATTGCTCAATCGGAGTTGGAATAGACCCCATGCTGCAGACATTTGATTTCAGTCTTATGCGTTTGCATGTGTGTGCACATATACCCATATATATATGCATTAATATGGAAAGTGTATTTCTGATATTTTACAGTTTGTAAACTTACAAATAAATTTGGGGAAAACATTGATCTGAGGTATAGTGTCTCCTTCAAAATGAGTGATCAGTAAGTTAAATGAACTAGCAAAGCCTGGCTTATCTTTGCCTATAGGTGTTTCAAGCGCCTTCCCAGGATGGAAACCTAAGATTGAAGTTTCAAATGCTGAGTACAGTTTACATAAACTTCCAAGGTGAAGCCAGACTTGTGACGGTTCATATTGATCGTCAACCTTGCAGGACCTAGAATCACCTAGGAGATAAGCCTGTGAACACGTCTGTGATGGAGTGTTTAGCTTGGGTTAATTAAGTTGGGAAGACCCACTGTAACTGTGAGTGGCACCAGCCTGTGGGCTGGGGTCTTGAACTGAGCATCAGCATTCATCTTTCTTTCGTTCCTAACTGTGGATACAATGGGCCCAGCTAGCTCAAACTCCTGTCAGCATGTGTATTTGTTACGTTCTGCTGCTGTGATAAAACACCAGGGCAAGGAAACTGAGAGAAGGAGGAGTTCATTAAGTTGAGAGTTCCAGACAGATAAAAGCTCATCATAGTGGAGGAGGCATGCCAGGAGGCAGTCAGAATAAAAGCTGAGCACTGTCATCTTCAAGTAGGAACAAACTGGAAATGGGACGTGACTATGAACTCTCAAAGGCTGTTCCCAGTCCCTAGTGATATGCTTCCTCCAGCAAGGCCACACCTCCTAAACCTCCCCAAACCATGCCACCAACTGGGACGTACACACTCCACAAACTGAGCAGAATGCTGAAAGTTGAGGCCTGCTCTCCGGGCCTCTAGCCCTACATTTGCTATATCCCTACTTCTTTCCTTAGATTGTTCTGGAAGCTGCTTCAGTGAGGACTCAATGTAGTCATTGAAAACTTATTGAGTGGAGATAGTGAGGTAGCACAGTAGGTAGAGTGCTCGCTTAGCATGCATGAAGTCCTGGGTTCCATATCCAGCACTTCATAAACTGAATGTGGCAGCACACGCCACTAATCTTAGAACTCAGGAAGAGGAGGCAGGAGGATCAGAAGTTCAAGGTTGTCCTAAGTGTACATAGCCAGCTTGAGGCCTGTTTGGGATACATGAAACCTTGACTGAAGAAAGAAAGGGAGAAAAGAAAGAGGGAGGGAAGGAAATAACACTGGATTCTTACTGTCAGGTTATCTTCTATGAAGAAGTCCTCATGAAATTCACTTCGATGTGGGGAGGGGAGTTGACAGAGAATGAATTATTAATGAAAAGGAAAATGAAGATCTTCCAAAGCTTGTTGGTCATGAGGGTTTGGGCTCATAGGAATTGATGGGCACGACTGTACCTTTCGAAGAAGATTATATGACTGATGCAAAGTAGGACAGTCCCAGTTCCAGCTGAACTCAGCTCCCTCCATTTCAGGTACTTAACTGTTCCCTAAGGTGGAAGTCATTAAGAAGATTTAGTATCTTTTGGGCTCTATGAATGGAAAGAATTAGAGATGGAAATTACATCATAGACATGAAATTCTTCAATCCTCTGGAGCCAAAACTGCCTTTGTGATTGGATTTACTGTGTTTGCAAAACAAACAAATAAATACCTCACAACACTCCACCCATATGTACCACCCTGCGCTTTAATTTTGCAGTCAATAATAGCAACCTCTCCTAGGAAAGTACTACTTACAGATACTGTTTGTCTCTTCCATTTTTCCTCCCTTTCTCTCTCCCTCCTTCCCTCCCTCCCTCCCTTTCTTTCTTAGATTCTTACATAACCCAGGCTGACTTCTAGAGCACTAAGTAGCCTAGGATGACCTTGAACTTCTGATCTTCTTGCCCCCATCTCCCAAGGACTTGAATTATGGGTATTTGCTTTGTTCATGCTAGGCAATCACATTACCAACTAAACTACATCCCCAGCCCCACATAAATTTTGATGTGGAAGAAATTATATTCTTTTAACTTGTGTACATAAAAGGAGGTCTTAATAATATTTTTCATTTTTCAGTGTTTTCAATGTGCTAATTTAAACTAATGTGGAATAGAACTGCATTATTTATCTAAAACATACAATATGAGAGGCAAGCTACTGTAAGAAATGAGATACGAAGCTTTGTACTGTATAATTTCAAGATATGCTCTAAGAAGGAAAAACAGCAGGAACTATGAAACTTGAAACACTCAGAATTTAAATTATCAGCATTTCTCTTACAGTTCTGAAGCCATAAAAAGATAAATTTTATCTACAGGGCAGACTACAGAGGAATACAAAATGATGAAAACTAGCTTCCTTTCCCTCCATTCCCAAGACACTTGCTGTGATGGCCAAGAATACAAACACAGGCTGCGAGACTCTTTACCAGCTGCCTGGGCAAAAGCCAAATTTCCAACAAAGATTTATGAGTCTGCTTGCAGGATCCAGTCACACCCTTAAGGAAGAGAAAAAAAAAAAAAAACCCTGTCTAGGGGCCCTGACTCTAGATTCCATACACAAAGCTAGATCTCATCACATACTTGTCCAAAGATCGCCTTGGGTAATAATGTTTTACAGCCTTAATTCCATTATCAATAGCTCAGAAAGGAAATAATTTCAGTTGTATTTCTGGATTTCTATCGGGAAGAGGGATTTCTTCCAGTTTGAGTCACTTCATTCTTTGTTAATACTGTTTGAGTTTTCAAAGCTGGGCAGAAGAGCCGCTGAAAGGACCCACACTTGATGATCCCCAGAACCCGTGTAAAGGTGGAAGGAGAGAACGGATCCCACAAAGTTGTCCTCTGACCTTCACATATGTACAATGGCATACACATTGCTCATACACATACATCACACATACATATACACAAATAATAGGTTTTAAAAATTGGGCATAAATGTGTAGCTAGCATAGCAGTGTGATAGGCTACAGATTTATTCCAATAATCCTATAGTGTTCACTTCTGTAGAGGGTTAAGCATAATGTAAGAAATAGCAACCTCAGAACCCTTGCTTCTATAATATTGTACAAAATTTCCTAGAGCAAATGTTTAAATATAGTCTTTGGGAGGTTTGGGGTCGTTTGTTTGTGAGACTGGATCTCATGTAGGCCAGCCTAGCATCAAATTCTCTCTGTAGCTAAGGATGACCTAGAAATTCTGATGTCCCTGCCTCTACCTCCCAGGTGCTAGGATTACAGGTGTGTGCCACCACAGCCAGTTTATGCAGCGGTGGGGATGGAACCCAGGCTTCACGCATTGTTGGGGTCCCTGTGCTCGGCTTGCGGCCAGCCTGAGAGGACGAGGGGTCTCCGCCGTGGTGGGGGGTGTGAGTAGGCACGGAATCAAAACACACAGACTCTGGGGACTGAGTGAGAAGCAGGCGGTGGCAATCTGCTACAAGCTCATTTAGTCAAGGAAATGCAAAGGGTCTTATACGTCTGGTTAGCCAATGGCCTTATGGATTGGGGTCCGGACTACAGCCAATAGTGCAGGTTCTTTCCAGATGATGGGCAGAAACTGATCTCACAACTAGCCAGAGCAGAGCGCCCTGCTCACAGGAGCCATTCCTCTATTCTTCATAGCAGGTGACCTGGTTAAGGCCCATCCTGTGTTGTGCCCTACAATGCATGCTATGCAAGCAGTCTACTCTACCTGAGCTATATGCTCAGTTCTGTAAATGTAGTGTTTCAAAAAACTAATCTTCTGGCATTTAGAGTATGGATTCATCAACAGGCATATTGACACTTGTTCTACAATATGATGATGTTTAAGGGGTGATGACTTTTAAGGGAATTACACACTAGGGTGAGTTCTCATTCTGACTGTACAGAAATAATTTCTATAGGAAAGAAAGAACAAAGGAAGGGAGGAAGGAGTGAAAGAACAAACAAATTGCCATTGGTACTATTACCTGGTCTCAAGATTTTATTTGGATTTGATTGGATTTTCCATTATTGTGCCTTCATTGTTGTTTTAGAATCCCACACAATTTAAGTACTTTACAGTTTGGAGTGTGTGTGTGTGTGTGTGTGTATGTGTGTGTGTATGTGTGTTGGGAAGAGATTCACATTATTTGGAAATTGTACAAAATAGTAACTTTGTTACATCATGCTTTCTTCAGATTTACAAAGTACACATTGATCTGGTATTAAGTGGCCAAGGATGCTAAGTCTTCTCACAGGCATCACCATAAGAACAGCCGAAGCCTGAACCCTGTACAGCAGCCTAAACCACATAGACAAGTGGTGCTCAAACTGGAGTGCCAGGGAGACACAGGGTGTAGGTTTGTACTGAGCTTTGACTGAAAATACAATGTGAAGAAAATTACTAGTAGAAAAATATCCAGGGAAATATATTAGAATAACTTGAGGACTATTAAAACCAAGTAAGTCAAAACTTGCATCTGATCAACGAAACACTGAAAAAAAATGCTCAAACACTGTTGTATATAAACAGTTCCAAACTTAAAAAACAATGTTGTGAGTGGGGAGCAGTGGTGCACTTAACTTGGGAGCAGAAGCAGGCTGATCTCTATGAGTTCAAGTCCAGCCTGGTCTACATAGTGAGTTCCAGGCCAGTTGGGGCTACAGAAAGACGCTGTCTCAAAAACAGGTCTGTGTGTGTGTGTGTGTGTGTGTGTGTGTGTGTGTGTGTGTGTGTGTGTTGTGTATAGGAAAGGGCATGTGAGTGCAAGTGCCCTCAGAGGCTAGAAGAGGATGTAGGATCCTCTGGAGTTCGTGTTACAGGTGGTTGTGTTACCCGATATGTTGCTGGAAATTGAACTCTGGTCCTCTGTAAGAGGAGCAAGCAATTGTTGAGCCATCTCTTCAACTCCCAGTTCCAATCTTTTATTGCATGGAACATACAGACCAATAATGCAGTCTCATTTCTTGCAAACTATTCTCAATGCACTATTATTTACTATTACTATTAATGACATTACAAAACCCCTTACAAATCGCTAGAAAAATAGATGGTGAGTACAGTTAATTTATGGCTAGTAAGGATATGAAAAATGTTCCCCTGAAAAACAGTTGGAAAAATAGCTTGATGGATAAAAGCACTCGCAGCAAAAACCTGATGATCTGAGTTCAGTTCCTGGTGCCATAGTAGAAGAAGACCATTGACTGTCAAGAGCTGTCCTCAGACTTCCAAACACCCATCACTGCGTGCACATGCACACACATCACACATTCTTTTTAATGTTCAAATTCATTTTCAGAGAAACATAGATTTGGGGCTAAAGAGATGGCTCAGTGGTTAAGAGCACTGACTATTCTTCCAGAGGACCCAGGTTTGTTCCTCAGCACCATATAGCAGCTACCAACCTTCTGTAATTCCAGTTCCAGGGGATCCAATGCCTACTTATGGCAATGGGCATTGCATGACACAAAAGCACTAACATACATGCAGGAAAAATACTTATGCACATAAAATAAATAAACAAACAAATAAATAAATAAAAATAGATGCAACTTAAAACTGCAGCACATTTTCAAGCCTGAACTGGCACAGAGATGCATAGTGTGGGCTAATGTTCAAAGAGCAGGTCTGTTATTAGTGCTCACATTCTGGAATGGATGTTTCTAGGCTCTTGAACTTTTATCCAAAGAACTGAAAAGAGCACGTAGCCAAGTGTAGCAGTGCATGCCTTTAATCCCAGCACTTACTCAGGAGACAGAGGCAGGCCAGTCTCCATGAGTTTGAGACCAGCTTGGTCTACATAGTGAATTCCAGGGCTTCCAGGGATATAGGGAGACTGTTTCAAAAGGAAAATGAAGGGAAAAAAGACACACATAGATTTGCCAAGGTAACTTTATTGTAGCAAAGCAATAGCACAAGTTATGAAAGAATACTTTCAAGATTGGCAGCAGCCACATGAGTGAGAGTACTTAAGGGCCCCACGTTCCTGCCTGGCTTCTCTTTTCATGGAATCCAAAGGAACAAAGGGCTGGCTACTAAAGGGCATGGTTTGTGTGGTTCTCTATTTTGATTGATAGGTCATATGTCCATTTTTTTACTGTGCATGTCCCTACCCATAATGCATCTGATTTTAATCATACAAACACCCAATTATGTATAGGAATAATATGGTAAATAGGTGGTTACTCCTAAAAAGTAACTAGACAACACAGCTTTGCCGTACTGCACAGGCACCAAAAGTCATTTCAGGCCTGACTCGCCCCTCTATTCTTCATATCCAGATAAACTGGGAATATACTTGAATAGAAACTGCCTAAATAAGATTGTTACCAGGAGTAGGAAAACTTAAACCATTGCTCAAGGATAACAGTACTATTAGTCTGGTGCAAGTGGGAGTTGAGAGGTTCTGAGGTTGTTAGGTAGAGAAGGGTGTGTGCATAGAACATTCCTATTGATAAACAGGAACATGGCTTTTTAAATGATGGTGTGGCAATATACATGCTCAATCATCTGTTGCTGACTAATAAGCTATTCAAAAAAGTAGTAGTGTCCATCCACAGCAATTTAAGATTTCCCTAATTCTTGTGAGTTGGCAAGACAGTCATCTTTTCCTTGTCGTGTTGGTTGGGTCATTCACAGCTGCACTGAACTGGGTCTGGCTGGTGGGACAACAGGGATTGACGTTTCCTCCACATGGTCTTGCTTTCCTTTTGGCTTTTTGTCATTCAGGCCCAAGAATTGCTCATGTTGGCTGGATTCTGAGAAAGCCAAAATGAAAGTTGATGGAGATTTCAAAAGCAAGGTCTAGAAATGATGGAAGAGTATAGACTCGTGAGAGCCAACTGTGCCTGTGCATTCACAGTTCCAACGGCCAGGGATATTATATGTCAGCTGTGATGGGAGTATCTACACTATAGTTATTGACCAGTGCTATGAACCAGGGCATTAATTTTTTTGGTTGCAGGAGGGTTGGGAGGCCAGAGAGAGGGCTCAGTGATTAAGTGCATGCATTCACTGTTCAACCAGAGAACCCAAGTTCAGTTCCCAGCACCCATGTCAGGTGGCCACACACACATGGCATACATTCACACAGACACACACACGTGCTGGGGGATAGGACAGTTCCCTGATGGATGGTCAAGTTGTTTCTGCTACCTCTCTGCTAGAAACACAGCACATCTTACATGTCATCCTTTGTAGAGGAGTGGAAATTTTGTAGAGAAAATCTGGAAATACAGAGATACGAAGTCAAAAGAAAGGTGCTTTTACTATTAAATTGCCACACAGGAATTGTTGTACTTGTTTACACTCTAACAGTGCATTGGGTTTATATTCTCTTTTCTTTTAAATTTAGTTTATGTTCACTTATGTGTATATGTGGGTGCCTATGAGTGCATGTCTGTGTCTGCACATGAAGCCAGAAGAGAGCATTTGATCCCATGCAACTGGCATTCAGGCAGTTGTGACCCGCCTGACATGGGTGGTGGGAACTGAACTGCGGTCATCTGGAAGAGCAGGAGGCACTTGTAACAGAACCATCTCTCTAGCTCCTGGAGTAAACTTCTAAAGAATTGTGTGGGTATGACAGGGTCTAATGAATCCACACTGATCTTGACTCTCTTGTCACCAAGGATAACCTTGAACTCCTGATTTTTCTGCCTTAACTACCCTAGTGCTGAGATTGCAGGTGTGTGTCAGCATACCTGGTTTATGTGATGCTAGGGATCGAACTTAGGACTTCTTGCATGCTAGGCAGGCACTTTACCAACTGAACCATATCCCTGACTGTAAAATTATTTTTATGGAACTTGTTTTCCAAAATGCTTCCTGAAGTCCATAACCTCACTCCTGTTGCACTCTGTCCACTTAAGTCAGAGTCCCTGTGGGAGGGGAAACAGTGTTTCTTGTTCAAGGAAAGGCAGAAAATTTGTATCCATCTGGAATCCACTAAAGTCTGCCTATAAATTGTTTATAGTATTTCCAGGTACAAAATAAGTCTAATGCCTCCCAAGGTCCTTTGCTGTCCCATCCCATTAAAGCATGAAGCTTCAAGTTCAATATGTCACATCAGTGCCACACCCAGAAGAGGAAAGAGCTATTCTGGTACTGCTTATTTTGATCTAGAAACCTACACATTCTATTCTGAGATTTCTTTCCAGTCCCTCACCCCTCCCAGGCATACAAAAGAGACTCTAAAACCAGAGTGGATGCACCATTCAACAACAGGAAGAATGGGCATGTAGTGACTATAAAATCTACCTGGAATCATGTTGTCAGATCCTCTGTCCCTCAGACTGGGAGTCCGTTGAGCTGGACATCTCTTCCTCCAGGTTTCACAGGCTGCTCTCTTCCCTCAGCACTTTAGCATAAAGGTCTTTATAATTTTGTAGTTGGCTTCCAGAGAGCAAACAGAGAAACTTCCAGAACTCTCAAAGTCTAAGGCCTATAACTGGAAAAGCATCTTAATTGTATATCTTGTATTGTTATTTGCTAAAATTGGCAATACCAGATATGTTGACACTTTTCAAGTATTGCCAATTTTAGCAAATAAGATGTATGATTAAGTTTGCATTTCAGATAAATGATAATTTGTTGACACAAAGTGCCATCCTCAGTCTCTCTCCACTTTTTTTTTTGTTTGTTTGTTTTGATTTTTTTTTTTCAAAAAGGTCTCCCTATAGCCCTAGCTGGCCTGGAACTCAGTATGTAGACCAGGCTGACCTCGATCTCACAGAGATATGCCTGCCTCTGCCTCCCAAATGCTGGGATTAAAGGTGAGTTACCACCACATCTGGCTTCCCATCTTTTTTTTTTCTTTTGAGACAGGATCTCTGGCTAGACTGTCTGGCCACTGAGCCCCAGAGAGTCTCCTGTCCCTGCCTCCCCAGCTCTGAGATTATATGCACACATTGTTGTTCCTGGAATCTTATGCGGGTGCTGGGATCTGAACTCAGGTCCTCGTGCTTGCATGGCAGGCACTGTACCAACTGAGACATCTCCCCAGATACCTAATAATTTTTTCAATAAGAATGTGTCCCTTTTTGTTATCTTTATCCAAATTTCACTGATTATAGGAAAAGTTGCTGGTCTCCAGGACTCACACATTTCTGACATCAAGTGTGTAGGATTTTCTTAGTATACAAACAATTGCCCAGTTCTTGGAAAACCAAATAGGCATACAGAATTATCACAGACCCCACTAGTAAAGGACTGCCACACACGACTAGCCTACTCTGTATCTTTCTTCAGGGACAGATTGCAAGTAGGTGTGTGTGGCGGGTGTCAGACCACACACAGAGCTTCTGTCTGACTAGGCTACAAATCTGAGGCCCCTCTTTCCCTACCCAATTTTAGTAATTTTCTGGAGAGGCTTGCAAACCTAAGGGGAATTTACCTCACATTACTAATGTATCACGAAGGGAAATGTAAAGGCTGCAAGTGAAGTACAGAGGGAAGAGATTTTCAGGGCAACATGTGAGGGTGTGCTGCAACCTTCCCTGCCCACTCCAGGATCACCAGTTTCTCAGCACCTGTGTTCCCCAATAAGAACCTGACCACGCCTGGTGTTTAAGTGGATTTGTCTTTTATTTCTTCCTTTTTTTGCAGTTTTGGTATTGGTTTGAGACAGAGTCTCACGTATCTCAGATTGGACTCAAATTCATTAGGTATGCTGCGAATATTGAGCTTCTGATCCTCCTGCTTCTACCTCTCTGAGGACTGAGTAGAGGCATAGACCACCAGACCCTGTTTACGAAATGCTGGAGCTTAATGCATGCTAAGCAAGCACTCCACCAGTTGAATTACATTCCTAGTCGCTGTTTCAGGTTTTAATAAATAGTTTGCTACATAGCTGGAGGCTGATTGATCAAATCATGGACCATTGGTGAATGAACTTTTTCTCTAGCCCCTTTCCCTTCCCTGGAGGCCAGGGTTAAGGCTGAAAGTTCTAACCTTTTAATCATAGGGTTGGTTTCTCAACTAGCTCCATCTTTAGGGGCTTTCCAGGAGTTATATGACTAACATACATACAGTTGTGGATGGAAGGAATTGTTATAGATAACAAAAGAGACTTCTTTCATCTCTGAAACTCAAGACTTAGCACAAGTATTAGGAACAGGTACTGGAAGCAATATAAAACCCATATCACAGCTGAGCATCCCAGGTTTAATTTTTGATCCACTTCTTACATTCTAAAGGTCAAAGATAATCAGTCCAAGATAAGGGAATGACATGATCTTTTAAAGGACTAGTGACTTGGGTTTTATAGGAAGAGGGAGAATGCTTGAGAACAGCACAGTAAAGCAAAAGTCTTATGTATGAATTACTTTCCTTGTCACTATGACTAAATACCTGACGAGAAGCAGCTTAAGGCTTACAATTTAAGAAGGTATTCAAACCATCTTGGCAGGGAAGACATGAGACATGGTGGTAGGAGTGGGCTGAGGCAAGTCACCCTGTATACACAGTCAGGAAGCAGAGAGTGAACAGAATCATCTCACTATAAAAAGGAAAGGCCTGCCCCCAGTGACCAGTTCCTCCAGAGAGGCCCCCCTCCTAAAGGTTCCATAACCTTCCCCAGCACCACCAGCTGGGGACCAAGTGATCAAACACATGTGCCCATGGGGACGTTTCTCATTCAAATTACATCTTACGTTGTGGTTTGGATCTAAATCTATTCTCAAAGATCAGGTGGTAAAAGCTTGTTTGCCAGTTGATGGGTTTGTAGAAGTGATTGGATAATGAAAGCTATAATCTCACAATGGATGAATCCACTGAAGGGTTTAGAATCTGGTGGGCCAGTAGGAGAGGCTAGAAATATGCAGTGTGACATATTTAAAGGAACAGTGGTCCTAACTTGTCCTCAACCCCTCATGCTCCTTTGTCTTTGCTTCCTCACTGTCATGAGGTGAGCACTCTTCTGATATTTTGCCTGGCCTCAAGACAAAAGCAGCCCACCATAGACTGAAACCACAGTTGGGCATGGTGATGTACACTTTTAATTCAAGCATATCTACTCAAGTTCAAGGCCAGTCTGGTCTACTAAGCAAGTTCCAGGCTAGCCAGGACTTCATAGTGAAACTCTATCTCAAAAAAATAAAAATAAATAAAGTGGATGGCACCTAAGAAATAGTTCCTGACGGTTGTCCTTTGACCTCCATACATACATGCACACATGTGCACTTGTACACACATAACACACAATATCCGTAAGTATATTCATTGTAGAATTTCTTATAATAACAAAAGCTGAAACAATTTGGATATATCCAGACATAAAGTCACCAAATTATGGTCCACATATAAGAGTGGTGCAGAGGGTTAGAGAGACATCTCAGCACTTAAGAGCATTTGCTTTGTAATCAGTAGGACCTGCATCCCTGCAAATACCTGTAACTCAAGAGCCAAGGGAAGCAGAGATGAGGATCACTGAGGATTCCTACTTCCTACAGAGAGGCTCCACCAGCCAAGGTCAGAGCCCCTTTGGGAAGAGACCCTGCCTCAGAAGAATAGGTAGAAAGGGACACAGGATAGCAACTCCCTCTTCTGGCCTCCAAATGCATGCATAGTACATACACACACACACACACACACACACACACACACACACATGCAAACACACAAATAAGTAAAATTAAATCTTTCTTAAAAATGTATGTAGAACATACATTTGTTTGTTCTTTCTCCTATAAAAGTACTTTTGAGGGCCTGGGGAGATGGCTCAGCAGTTAAGAGCACTTGCTGCTGCTCTGGCAGAGGACCCAGATTCCTTTCTTAGCATCCACATGGCAGTTAACAACTGTTCGTAGCTCCAGTTCCAGGGAATCCAAAGCCCTCTTCTGACTTTTGTGGGCACTGCATGCATGTGGCGCACTTATGTGTATACAGACAAAACCCTAGTACACGTAAAATAAAAAACGCTTTTGAGCTCCTGTATATGCACGGCACCCAGGTAGAGCCTGAGGATATTCAAAACATCACAGCTAATCTCTGGCCTCAAGAATCTTAGACAACAAAGGAACAGGAATAACATTAAATATAATCAGATATCAGACTAATTGACTGAAAGTATGATAATTACTATAGAGGAAAGTTACTGGATGCTGTTAAATCAGTAAGGGATCTGATCTGCTAGGGACTGGTTTACAGGACAGGGTAAAAAATACAAGCAAAGGAGGAAGAAAATATTAGACAAGGTGAATAGCAGGAGGATTCCAAGTGTACACTCATTTCCTTGAAAGATGGTCTATAAAGTACAATTGAGTATATGACACTGATCACGCCACCCATGTGGAGGTGCCAGATAGGCTTTAGATGTACAGGTTGGGAGCTTGGGGAACTATGGCTTTTAGATATATGTGCTTAGGAGCCTCCAGGCTTTAGTCAAGGAAATGGGTAGCGAAATAAGAGAAGATGGGAGTCAGGAGGTAGAGTGTCATGGCTGGAAAGATGGCTCAGTGGTTAAGAGTATAAAACACACACACACACACACACATACACACACACACACACACACACACACACACACACACATAAATGGGTTTTTTAAGTAAAAGGGCAGAAAAACAGTAACAACAAGTCAAGTGTCCTGCATACACTTGTAACCCTGGCTCTGAGGGTGAGGGTGGTGGAGACAGAGGATGGCTGGGGCTTGCTGGCTTCCAACCTAGCTTAGAAAATGTTAGCCCCAGGTTCAGGGAGAGACACTTCCCCAAAGGTGTAGGCAGAGAACAGTAGAGGAAAATAACTGACATCTTGATTCAAGGACAACTAATGTAAACCTGAAAACCTAAGTCTGATCTCTGGGACCTATGCAAAGGTGGAAGGAGAGAACCAACTCCACAAAGTTGTCCTCTGACAATCATGGCACATCTCTCTCTCTCTCTTTCTCTCATCATACATAGTAATAATTTTTAAATTATGCAGTATAGAATTAACAAAGACCCAATACTGTCAACTTCAGTTACATAACCAGTGCTTTAAAAGGTTATCTAAATGATATACAAAATAAAAAATAATTGGGTGATGTATTTATCACAACCAGAACAGAACAGACATAAAGAGACCTTTGTAAAAGAGGTCCTCGTGATTGCATGCAATACACTACTGTAAATTTTGTAAATTACCTGAACTGACACTAAGCTGATCCTCCTGGGAGTATTTTTCAGAAGCTATTATAAAGAATGAGATTTGAGGAGAGCTTTTGGGTCATTAGCAATCTATATTTAGAATCTTCAAATAACTAGGGATAACTCAGTACCTTGTTACCAAAAGAAAAATGAAATGGGGTTGCCTCCTCTTTTCATCTCTTTCCTTTTCTCTCTTCCTCCTTGTTCCTTCCTTTGATCCTTTCTTTTCTTTCTTTCTCATAGAACATAATAGAAGTTTTTGTAATAGGACAGACCCTGTTCTAAAGATTAAAAATAATCACAAATGAGATCAAAATAAATTATGTTCATTAAAAATCTAATCATAAGGGGCTGAAAGATGATTGGTTGACTGCTACCCATGCAAGCACAAGGACCCGAATTTGATTCCTCAGAGCTCACATACAAGCAGGGCACAGTGGCACACATCTCTGAGCCCAGTGCTGGGGGCCAGAGACCCGTAAGTTTCTATGACTTGTTGATCAGCCAGTTCAGCTGACTCATTGAAGTTCAGGTTCAGTGAGAGACCCTGGCTAAAAAAGTAAGGTGGAGAGTGATTGAAGAAGACACACAATATTAACCTTTGGCCTCTACACACGCACATATGCACACATGATCATGTACATATACACACACAACACACATTACAACACAAAATGTACTTATGATAGTACTGTAATTTTAAATAACATTTTAAACCAACAAGCATTTATTGACTGACCGCTCATGCATGAAGTACGATTCTTACTTGCATGGCTTTTTAAAAAGTAACCTTCAAATTGCCCCAAATATCTCTGAGATGATGTTCTAGTTTACTTTCTGTTGATGTGATGAAACACTGACAAAAAGCAACCTACTGGAGGGAAGCTTTTATTTCAGCTTAGAGGTCACAGTCCATCATAGAGGGAAGTCAGAGCAGGAACTCAAGCTGGAGCTGACAGCAGAAACCATGAAAGGACACTTACAGCCAGTCTTTCTTTCTTTCTTTCTTTCTTTCTTTCTTTCTTTCTTTCTTTCTTTCTTTCTTTCTTTCTTTCTTCCTTTCTCTTTTTCTTTTCTTTTTTGTTGAGACAGAGTCTCTCTGTAACCCCAGCTGGCTGGAAACTCACTATGTAGACCGGGCAACCTGGATCTCACAGAGACCTGCCTGCCTCTGTCCCCCTAGTACTGGGATTAAAAGCATGCACTGCCATGACCACCTTCGCTAGCTTTTTTACACAGTCCAGGACCACCTGGCCAGGAAACGGTTGTAATGCTATTGATGAGAGAAAAGCAAAGTAAATGGGTGGGAAGGTGTACCTGGGACAAGGAAATGGAGGCCAGTGTGTCAGGTAAGATGGCTGTGCACCAAGCCATCTTCTCAGCCCACCTTGTTCTTTGAGAAAGGTTCCTGCACTGGCCTCAAACTTACCTTTTGGGCTGGGCTGGCCAGCAAACCCCAGGATCCTCCTGACTCTGCCTCCCAATGCTCTAATTACAAGTGCATGCTACTTGGTTTTTTGGTTTTTTAATATGTGTTCTATGGATCAAATTCTAGTTCTCATGCTTTGGAGCAACCTCTTTACCCATAGAGCTCCTGAGACCTAGATCACATTTTTTTTTAAGCTGGACACAGTACTACATGCCTATAATCCCAGCTTTTGGAAGATTGAGGCAGGAGGATCCCAGGTTTGAGGATACCCAGGTCTATGCTTCATAAAACCACAACCAAAACAAAAAAGACGTTTTGCTCAAATGCTTTAAAAAATTCATAATTGATGTGTTGAATCAGAGCATTCTGGAATTCATGGACATAGAGAACCAACTGTATTGCTAATAAAGTAATTAGATGAGCCACATTTATGATATGTTTCTGAACCAAGTTTTCAAATTTTATTACACAGTATTCAAATTTGCCACATTGTACGCATTGCTGTAGTACGGAAGGAATACTTTCTATCGTTTATCTCTTTCCCCTCTCTTCCTTTCCTCCCTTCCTTCTTTTCTTTTTCTCAAGATTGAGGTTGAACTAGTCTTGAGCTCTTTAGCTCAAGCAATTCTGCCCCTCAAGCCTCCAGAATAGCTGGAATTATAACTGTGCATCACTGTGCCCAATTTGAAAGCCTTTTATTTCTTTTATTATGTTTCCCAGTGGCATGAGTTCATTGCACATAGTACTGGGTGTCACAGAACACTTTCAATAGAGTTCATAATGAACTGAAGCCTGTAATCCCAGGACCCTTCCCCTCCTTTTCGTCTCCCCTGTTTCCTCCTGTCAGGCCTTTTTGCTCCCCTAGACAGATTTACTTATGCTCTTATAGCATGTGTCCATTAATAATTCTACCTATCTGAATAAAATCTAGTAACCACACATGAGAGAAAACATGTGCTATTTCTCTTCTTGAGTCTGCCTTAATTCATCGTATGACCAGCTGTCATTACACCCATTTTTCTGCAAATGACATAACTTCAATCTTCTTCATGGATAAAAAAATTCCACTATGTAAAAAAGTCACATTTTCGTTATCCATTCCTTTGTTGTTGAACTTCTAAGATAGATCCACAGCTTAGCTATTGTGAACAGTGCTGCAGAAAACATGAATGTGTGGGTATCTCTGTGACCTGTTGTCCTGGAGTCCTCCGGGAAAGTACCCAGGAACACTGTGTCTGAGTCATATGAGATCTATTGTTAGTGTCATAGAAACCTCCATACTGACTTCCACAGCTGCTGGGCTGGCTTACATGCACATCAGCAGTGTCTAAGGGTTCCCTTTCTGCTGCATTCTTGCCAGTATTGGTTGTTTTCTTGATAACTAACATTGCAACTGGCATAAAATGGACTCACCATGTGATTTTTATTTACGTTTCTCGGATGGCTGGTGAAGTTGAACCTCTTTTTCATGTGCTTATCAGCTATTTATACTTCATCTGTTGAAAACACTCTGTCATTGCATTAGTTCATTTATTGATTGACTCATTTGGTTTCTTGTTATCTTTGAGCTGCTTGTTAATTCTGGATATTAATCCTCTTTCAGATGTATAGCTGGTGGAGATTTTCTCCCATTCTGTAGGTTGCCTCTTCACTTGAATAACTGTAGATCATGGCCACCACCAGGTTGCCCAGCAGTCACAATATGCTTCTGAATTTAAAGCACATTCTGATTCCAGAGATGTTTCACAGTGTAGCTAGGCATGGTGGTACATGCCTTCAATCCCAGATCTGGGGGGACTGAGAATCGTTCACAGTCATCCTCGGATACATAGTAAGTTCAAGGGTTCAAGACCATTCTGAGCTAAGACTTTTGTCTCAAAAACAAAATGAATACATATGTTTAAAAATGTGAAGTGGGAAAATATGTGTTTAGAATGAATGAAAGGGCAAGGAACACATATTAAAAACGTATCTCAGGGCTGGAGATATGTATGGCTCAGAAAATAAAGGTATTTGGTGCCAAGTCTGACAATCTGAGTTCCATCCACATGGTAAAAAGAGAGAACCCACCCCCAAAAGATGTCCTCTGTTATCCACAAATGTCCCATGCGCACACATACACATATACACACAATAAACAAGTAAACAAATAAATGCAGTAAAATGTTTTTTTTAATGTCTCCTCATCCAACTACTGCTACATTTTCTGTCTTTCCTTTTTGGTCCACTCCAGTGGCTTCTCTGTATTGGATTATCACCGTGACCTCCGGACACCTCTCCCTGCCTCTGCCTTTCTCCTGCCCTCAGCCCTCTTCTCGGTCTATTTTGAGTTGGGCAGTTCTAGTCAGGGCCCTGTTCATCTGTTTGGAATTCTCACACAGAGATTACATGACTCTCTCCATAGAAGTTGTTATCCATCTCCACAACAAAGAGGATGCTCCCTCCCAAACCCTACACAGACTGCATCACAGGCAGTCTGTCCTTGGGTCCTGCTTCATGACCCACTCTTCCTCCAGTAGCCTGCAGGACTCAGTCCCTGAGCCCACCGTTCTAGCTGGGCCACCTCTGCCCACCCTTGGCCATGACTTGTCACACCTAACCTCTCATTTGCTCCCTGCTTTTCTGCCTAGCTTTACCTATTTTCTTGCTTTCTAGCACTTACCACTGTCTAACAGAGCCTGTATTTCACAGAGTGTCCGCAGTCTCATCAAGTACCCTGCCTCCTGAAAGGCCTGTGTGGTGGGGTGTTTCATAGACAATTACAAGAGCTTATCTGCAGCCGGGGGAAATGGCTCAGCAGGTAAAGGTGCTTGCCACTAAGCCTGATGACCTGAGTTCAATCCCCAGGCCCCATGTGGTAGAAGGAGAGAACCCACTACCACAAGTTGTCCCTTGACTTCCACACACAAGCATACCCTGGTATACACACAAATAAATAAATTAAACATAATAAATGAAATCGTATTGTTTGAAAAAAACACTTATCTGCCTGGCCTCAAGGGGCCAGCTGCTTTCTCCACACCAGGCTTGGAAGGGCCAGGCCCTTGGGCTCCTTCTAGTCACTGTTAGAGTACTCACATTCCTAGCCTCAGGCCTTCATTCTTAGGTTTCCATCTGCTGAGCAGAAGACGTTGGTTTAGATATCCCTGTTCATACTGCTTCAAGGAGGAGGAAGAACCCTGAAGACACTTGTCCTCACAGGGCAACACGGTGGCCAGGGCTTCCCCTCCTGCATCTCCACTCCCTGTCTCAAGGCCCCAGCTCAGAGCTTTGTGCCTAAGATCTCCATCTTTTCCTCTCTTCTTTTGTCTCTCTTTATTTCTGTCTGTTTCTTCCTGTGTCTCTGCCTGTCTGAGTTTCTCTGTGTCTCTCTTTCTGTCTCTATGTCTTTGTCTGTGTCTCTCTTTCTCTCTGTCACTGTCTCTCTCTGTGTCTTTCAGCCTCTGTGTCTCTCTGTCTCTGTCAGTGTCTCTCTTTCTCTGTGTTTCTCAATCTCTTACTCTTTGTATATGTGTGTCTCTTTCTCTTTGCTTCTCTCTCTCCATCTCTCTGTGTCTCTGTATTTCTGCCTTTGTGTCTCTGTTTCTTTCTTTCCATGTCTCTCTTAGGTTGACTGAGTTCCTAGCACTTGGCCTCAGGTAGGTCAGGATTCAGCCCCCTATCTTTCACTGTTATCTCACCACCATAGACTTGGAAAAATATCTGATGTAAATCAGGCATTCGGCATATTTTTCTAACATAAATTTGAGCATCAAATTTAAATTAACATCATTGGCATATTCTTGGGAGAAACATAATCACCTTAAAATTCCATTGTGGTTTATTACAACAAAGTATTGTGTACAATTCCCAAAAACTCATTATAGTAGATTAAAGTTTCAGGTAAGTCTGAATTTTGGTTTGTTTTTCTTTTTGATTTGTTTGAGACAGGGTAGTCTGTAGCCCAGGCTGCCCTTGAATTGCTATGTAGCCAAGGATGGCCGTGAATTTCTTATCCTCCTTCCTCTACTTTCAAAGTGCTAAGATTGTAGGCATGTGGCACCATGCCCAATTTATGTGGTACTGAAGATAGAACCCAGGGCTTTGTGCATGCTAGGCAAGCACTCTGCCAACTGAGATAAATCCCTAATTCTCTGACCTGAAATATAAAGTATTGATAACAGGTATTCATTAAGGAGGGACGCTTTCAGAATAATATGTGCTTCTCTGGCTAAAGGATTTTCTAGAAACCTGATCATAGCTCAACAAACATTTCATAAAATTTGTAATTTATACCCAAACTCAAATCTGATCTATCAGAATGAGCAATCTAATTTAAAGGATTGTTGTGTTAACCACTAAAACTCTGTCTCTCTCTGTCTCTCTGTCTCCCTCTCTCTCCTCTCCCCACTGCCATTCTCTGAGGGTCAAACTCAGTGTCTCCTGCATGCTAAACCTGGTTCCAAGTCCTGTTTTCTCTAAGGAAGAGATAAGATTCCTTCATAACCAGCGACCAATATTTAATAAACTATTATATGTTTTCTTTTGTAGCAGAAGCAGCAAAGTTTTGTCTTTAAAGAACAAGATAAATTGAAAATAGGTCAGATACTTTTTTATTCAGGCTCCTACATATTAAGAAGGAAGCTGTTGGAACTGGGGAGATGGCTCAGTAGATAAAGCAGATGAACAAATAGCAGCACTATTCGGAAGGAAAGCAATTCTCAATAGGAAGTCAACCGCATGGCCCACCACAACCATTTCCAGCTTCTGGCTAAATCTTCCAAGTGAAGTCTCAGGTCAGCTGTAACAGCCTGTGCCAAAATAAACAGCTATGAACATGTTCTATCCAAGATTGGAGCAGAGTAAATAGTTACAATTTTAGATGCAACGCCCAGCTCTTCTTCCCATGCCCAGCGTGGTTTCTCAGCTGTTACACATAAAAAAAGCATTGGACCGAAAATGACTCAGTTTGTTACACAGCAAATACGTCTGTTCAAAGGAGACACGCCCTTCTTTCCTTCCTATTTGTCTATGTATTCTGGCTTTCTGTGTGTGTCTGTGTCTGCATCTGTGTGTCTGTATGTGTGTCTGTGTGTGTGTGCATGTTTCACAATGAGCAGAGGCCAAAGGCATTTTACAGCTTTGGTAGTCAATCACATGCTTGTTACTCATCTGTTAAACCCCACATGACAGACATAGGGTCAGCTGGTGTTTTCCTTCCAAGATGTCATATATGATGCTTCTCCTCTTCCAACTGCTTGGCCTCAGTGGACTCATTTTCTTAGCATTTCATTTCTTTGACATGAACCTCAAACCAAATTCCATATTTCTATTCCGAATTCCATGAGTTTTCAGTGACCCACATTATACAGTTTCCATTTGGTACGCTCTAGCCCTCTAAGGATCTGATTTTTAAACAAACAAACCATAAAAAATACCTTATTTATTTGGTTAGTATATGTGAGAGTGTGAGTGTGTGAGTGTACTCATGTTAGATCATGCATGTGGACGTCAATTTGCAGGAGTGGGTTCTCTCCTCCCACCTTGTGTGTCCCACGGCTCAAATTCCAGTCATCAGTCTTGGCAGTGAGCACCTTACATGCTGAGCCATCTTACTATCTCTGTATAACTTCTATTTCTTTACTGAGATCTGCCAGCATACATCTTACATTGCCTTGCCACATCCTACGTATTTTTGAGACAGTTTCTCTTGCTGAATCTGGAAATCACCAGTTGACAGACTGGCTGACCTGACAGCCCAGGGAACCTTCTTCTCCACCCTCCCAACATTGAAGTTATAGGCATACCTCTGCACCCAGCTTTTTATGGAGGTGTTGGGGAACTGAACTTGGCTCTTCCTCCTAAAGAAGTACTTTACCCACTGAGTCCTCTCCCATGTCCTAAATTAATCTTTTTAAAGTCCTTAACTCCCACTTCATCAATTCAGTCTAAATACATAACCAGAGCCCAATGAAAATGTAATGTGAGGGATAAATAAATCTTTGCTGCCTTAGTCACTAGGATTTGAGGATGTGTTAGTTGATTTTATATTACTATAACAAAATACCTGAAACAGACAAAATATGAAAAAAGAGGTTCATTTAGTTCATCATTTTAGAGACTGAAGATTTAAGACTAGGCAGACCCAATGATTCAGCCTCTAGCAAGATTCTGATACGCACACGGAAGTGCATTCATAAGAAAGATTGCACTGTAAAATTGAACACCAGAGGTTTCAGAGGTAAGGGATTAGAAATCAGGTGACAGACTTGCTTAGTAATAATTTAGTTTATCATCAGAGATCAGGGGTCTAGCTAGAGTGAGTGAACTGAATCCCTTCTGACCAGAGGACCCACTTCCTGAAGCTCTCCTCCCTCCCCCACCATGGTAGTGACTAATGTTTTTAACATGGAAAACTTTGGGGTACCCTCCTAAGTTCTATCTGAGCCATATCAAAGGGGGATTATCTTTGTTTCTAAAGGATTCTATAGTTCTGACTTCAAAACCACTTAGGAAATGGACACAAGAATCAGACAGTGGGGCCAGAGAGATAGCTCAGAGAATAACTGTGCTTGGCACCAAATCTGACAACCTGAACTTAATCCCCAGGACCCACAGGATAGAAGGAAAGAGTAGATTCTTTTGCAAGTTGCCCTCTGACCTCCATGCATGCACCCTAGAATGCACACACACATACACACACACAATATTAATAAATAAATAATATCAATAATGAAAAGTAAGATGGAGAGCAATCAAGGCAAACACCCAACATTGACTTCTGGCATCCAGATACAAATATACACATGACCACATTCACCTGCAGACACATCGGTATACACACATACACTAACATTCATACAAGACGAAATCAATTCAATTTTGAGCATTTCCAAGTAGTATATTTTTTCTTCCATAAAGTAAAGCTAGTAACAATTTTCAGATTCAAACACTGATCTAGCTCTAGGGACTACACCCAAGGGTGTTTTCAGACTCCAGTCTTCCCATAGGAGGCCAATGTATAATAAACAAGAAGAAACTCTCTCTCAAGTTGAATAGGCCTTTTCATGTTGCCTGCTTTGCTAAGGATTATTTTGGGGAGTACTTAATTCAGAGCTTTTCTTTCAGGGTGTTGGCACTTTCCCTTTTCGGATATGAGTTATACTACACCACTCTCTATTATTTCTGGATTACATGTCAGCGGCGGAAAATGAATTGAGTGCTTTGAGGAGAAAAAAAAGTCATTCCCAGCAAGATGAATAGCGGGACTGTACTTGGTTACTAAAAGGGCTCTGGAAAGATCAGTGGCTTGATATTCTGGGAATCCTATCTTCCTGGCCACTCTTCAGAGCTGTGATAAATACCTGCAGCTGCAGATGGGAAGTGGGTCTCCTGATACCACACTCTTCCTGTGCTAGGCTTTCCTGACTGACAGATTCATGCTGACTTTGAAGAGCAAAGCTTTCTCTGCCATGTGATCTTCAAATATTAGAACTGCTTTGAACTCTCAGATTTTAGGCATTTGAGGAAAAGTCAACAGCCAGATACATTTACATATGTAGTGTTTTACTAGGCTGGAATGATCTCTATCATCCCAAGCTCAATCAGCAATGGATGCAGAGGATGTGGCTTCATGGGTAGAGTTATTATCTAGCATACAGCAACCCCCAGTCTCGATCCTGAGCACCACATAAAATCAGGTGTGGTTGTAGAATGACATGACTGTAATTCTAGTACTTGGGAGGTAGAGACAGGAGGATCGAAGTTCAAGGTCATCCTCAGCATTTATTTCCTTTCTTTCCTGTGATAAAACCCTCTGACCAAAAGCAACTTGGGAGGAAAGGCTTATACTTTATAAGTATATATACTTTATATAAGTATATCTGGCTTATACTTCCAGGTCACAGTCCAACAATGAGGGAAGTCAGGGCAGGGCTCCAGCAGGAACTTAAAGCAGAAGCCACGGAGGACACTGATTGCTGGCTCACTCACAGACTCATGCTTAGTTTTTGGCCCAAGACTACCTGGCCATGTGATGGTGCCATCCATAGTGGTGTGGTCCTTCTCCATCAATCAATAATCAAGACAGTCTCCTGCAGACAAGCACACAGTCCAATCTGATCCAGGAAATCCCTCACTTTTCAGGTGACTCTAGGCTGTGTTAAGTTGAAAGTTAAAGCAGAGTAGGATACTCATTTATGTAGGAAGTATACAGCCAGCCTGGGCTACATAAAACCCTGTCTCAAAAAAAAAATCAGTAATGGCATTTATCCATTCAACAGATGTATATTGTTCCTCTTATACTGCAAATAGTTCTGTGTGCTGGTAATAAATACCATAATGATCAAGAGTGCTACAACTTAGCACCTAATCAAGCTCTCAGTCTGGGAGAAGGGAAGCAGATGTGGATGGGAAAGCAGCCCCCTATTCTGTGTGAGAAGGACCACAGTGAGGGCACCTTGACAGTGTGCCGTGGTATCAGAAAAGACTTCTTTTTTTATTAAAGATTTATTTATTTTCATTTATGTGTATGCGTGTATTTGCACACGAGCAGAGGAGGGCGTCAGATCCCTTGGAGCTTGAGTTACTGGTGGTTGTGAGACACCCAACAGTGAGTGCTAGGAACCAACCAGCATCTTCTAGAAGAGCATCAAGTGTTCTTAACTACTGAGCCATCTCTCCAGTTTTAAGGGACGACTTCTTGAAAGAAATGACTCATAAGTATAATCTCAGGAAGTGCTAAGTCTTAACAGAGGAATATAGAATGAACAGAATCCTAGAAAACATGGTACATGACTGAAAATGGAAAGTATATGTATGAGAGGTAAGGGAAAGGGCGCATTTATACATGTGTATGCATACATATATTATGTGTGCAAATATGAAGATACATAGGTAGATGATAGAATGTGAGTGCGTAAATGTGTGTGCAGGTGCGACTGCACTGAGAGGGCACAACACAACCTGGGCTGTGTCTGAAGGTCTGTTCACCTTGTCTCTCACTGGCCTGTAACTTACCAGGGAGACTAGGCTAGCTGGCCAGTGAGCACCAGAGATCAATCTGTCATTGAATCTCCAGCTCTGGGATTTTACAAGCATGTATCTCCATGCCTACTTTCTTTTTTTTTTTTTAACATGGGTTCTTAGGAGTCAAACTCAGTCCTTATGCTTTTAAGGCAAGCACTTTGCCAAGTGAGTTATCACCAGTGTCTAGAACATATTTTTTATAGATTAGTTGATTAGGCAAGTGATAAGGCATGAGGCTAACATATGTTATGGCTTAGATATGAAGTGTCTTCCCAGAAGGCTCAGGTTTGGCTGAGAGTGGAGGGAACCTTTTACAAGTGATGGAATCGTGAGAGCTTTGACTTTGTGATGATTTAACTGTCCAGTTGACACAACAAGAATCACCTGGGAAGAGAGTCTCAATGAGAGACTGCCCACATTGGGTTGGCCTGTGGACATGTCTGTGGGAGATTCTCTTAAGTTAATTGCTATGGGAAGACATAGCCCAGTGCGGGCAGTATCATTCCATAGGCAGGGAGTACCTAGCTCTATGAGTGGAGAAATTGAGCTGAGCACAAGCAAGCAAGTAAAGAAGATGAATACATTCACTTCTCTCTGCTCTTGACTGCGGATGTTATGTGACTAGTTGCTTTAAGCTCCCTCCTCCTTGACTTCCTGCTGCAATGAAGCTGTAAGCTAAGACAAACCTTTTCCCTCATTATCAAAGCAACAGAAATGACACTTGGACAGATTTAAATTAAATTATAAAGTCATAATTCGATGCTACTGTAAAGAGGTGATAGAGATCTAGGAAGCAGAGCCTAGGTGGAGGAGGTGGGTCACTGGGGTATTCCTTTAAGGGCATATTTTCTCTAGACAGTCTCACTATCTGCTTACCATAAGCAAAGGCTTCTCTATCTCTTACCACTAAAAATTCAGCCTTGCCTCAGACTCAAAGCAATGGATCCATCTAAGCATGAACCAAAATAAATCATTCCCCTCTTGCACTGATTTGCTCAGATATTTTGTCACAACAATGAATTCAAACCATTCTGACAGAAGGTGTAAGAATGCAAAAAAGATGTGTGTTCTCTGTCCCCGTGGAATGGTTTGTAGTGTGGAAATGACATGATCAAATGTATGTTTCTGGAAGCCTCTTTGATTGCTCTGTTGCAGTAGATTAGTAAAGACAAAACAGGAGATAGGAGCCAGAGCACTGGGGAGCTGGCTAGGCATCTGGGCATGCATGGCTGCCTGGGACTATGTACTGACTGTGGCATGCATGTACGGATGATTTAAGGACAGTTTAGAAGGTCCACCTGACAGGACAGCATGGATGGTGTGAGAAAGGAGTCGTGCAAGACATTGAAGTCACTCAAGTCTGTGGTTTGAATGATGCAGTAATGTATTACTGAGACAGGAAACTCAGGAGGAAGATGGGAGGTTAAGATCTTGAGCTCAGTGTGATGTGAGGGATACAGTAGATGCTATCTGTCTCTCACATCCACCCCCTTTGACCAAGCACTGAAGTTGCCTACAGACCATCAACATGCTAAGTCTCCTTCCACATCTTTCTGCCTAAGGTCAGTCTTAGATTTCTCGTGTGAGGTTGGCTTCAGAGCCTATGAAGACAGATCTGTAGCTGAAGGGCGCCAATGCCTGAAAAGTGGCCACCAAAAATGAGGAGCTGAAGCTGACCTCTGTGTACCCAGGCTTCCCTAGGAGTACTGGAACTGATTTATACAAATATCCCAGCTTCCAGGCTCTCCTTCACATCTGAGGCTTGTTCCACCCGGTGTCTCAGAACATCCCCATGGACACTGAGCCCCACTTGCTCACGGTAGTAAGCTGCCATGAACTCACTCTCTGTTGGCTTTTCTTCTTGCTCTAGCTCACATCTCATTCCCATAGAATGCTTCCTGATGAAAACTTCTTACACTCACATTGTAATATTGGAGTCCAAAACAATGGTGTCAGTGAACTCATCAAGTGGAGGTTTCCAAATGAATATAAATGTCTGAGATTTAGAAATGCAGACATTTAGGCTGGAAGCATAAATGTGCGACTTATCAAAATATGCTTTCTCCTTGAGGTTGTGCCTATAGGTGATATTCCGAGAGTGTTTAGAGGAAGAAAGGGGCTGGGGAGTTGGCTCAGTGGGTAAAATTGCTGGGTAATTAGGACTACAGAAATGGAGCTGAGCAAGTCCAGCTACAAGAGAGCATCTTGAGAAGGTATAATCTGCATAAAGATATAAAGAAAAACTGTCCCCAAAGGGTGATCTTTTACCTCAATTTTTAAGGATAATTAAAAGGCAAGTAATCAAATGTAGCAAATATTTGCTGGCAGGCATGGGGAAAGTGGGCATTCCAGACATCCAAAGGGATCAGTGGGTGAAACCTACACTCTCAGGAGCAGAGCGCGTGCAGGACGGCAAGATGGAACAGTAGATGAAGGGAAGAGGTCAAGGCATGAGGCTGAAGAATTGTCTGTGCAGAGTCAGAGAGATAGCTTATCAGGCAAGGGAGCTTGCTACCAAGACAGACGACCTGAGTTCTAGCCCCAGGACTGCATAGTGGAAGGACAGAACCACCTCCCACGGATTGTCTTCTGACTTCCACACATATGCTACAGTGTGCATGTGCCCACCATTCGCACACACAAAATTAATAAATGAATGTAATTTAAATTTAAAAAATTTTTAAATGTGTGTTCAATAACCCAGCTCATTCTTATCCCTTTCACAAAACTTTTCTGACATCTGCACTCAGAATTCCTGACCACTCAGGATCCCTTCCCTGATCACGTACGTCTCTTTCTTTGCATCCCCATATGGTAGGAAGTATTGCCCTGTGGCTGAGAAATGCAGGTTATGGGTCCAGAGAGGCAATGTGTGTTAGTGTGTTACCAAACCTAGTTTGGTCAATTAATTATAGGGCTGAACCTGTTTGAGCAACAGAACCTGTTGCTCCTCTATATTCATTGTTCTGTGCTTGTGTACCAGGGATGAGTCCCAGAGCCTTGTACATGCTATGTACACACTCTATTACTGTACTACACCCCCGTTCATTCCTCTGTGGATGGAGACAGTGATTACTGTGTGGGATTACTGTATTAGACAATGTACACTGTAATTCATTCCAAAGCCCATCACCAAGCAGCAGCTAGGCTCTCTGGGAAGCCGGCTCTCCTACCTTGTCTCTGCGCATTCAGTGTTCATGTTTACAGTTATAAATGTCTTAGTTCTATTTTCCTTTCTTCTTTTCTTTCTTGCCTCCCTCCTTTTCTGTTCTTACCTTCCCTCCCACTTCCTTCCCTCCCTCCCTTCTTCCTTTCCCATTCATTTCTTTCCTTCCTCCCTTTACACCCTTCTTCATACCTTTGTTTCTTTCTTTTTCTCTTTCTTCTTTCAGACAGGGTCTCCTCATGCAGATCAGGCTGGCCTCACACCTTCTATGTAGCCAAGACTAGCCTTGAATTCATGATCCTCCTGCTTCCACCGCCCAAGTGCTGAGATTGTAGACATTACACCATGTCCCACTCTATTTTCAATGATAGGTATGTGGTGTCCTTATTGACACAATCTTCAGTCGGCTTTCTTATTGCTGCTGTAACAAATTAACAAACCTGACCATTTGTAACAACATAAATGTATTATCTTAAGCTTTGGAGGCCGGAAGTTTGAACTGAGGCTCACTGAGCTAAAAGCAAGGTATGGGCAGGCCTGTGCTCCTTCTGCAAGGGGACAGGCCTGTGCTCCTTCTGCAGGGTTTGTCGAAAGGGGAATCTGCTTTCTTGCTTCTCTATTTCCCTGTCTCTGCCTCTGTGTCTGTCTCTGTCTCTCTCTCTCTCTTTCTGTGTGTTTGTGTGTGTGTATGTGTGTGTTCCTGTGCAGTCATATGTATGTGCATGACTATAATGGCCAGAGATGAATCTTGGGTTGTTTCTCAGCTGTCATCCCCCTTGGTTTTTTGAGGCAAGGTCTCTTACTAGCCTGGAACTCATCCCAGGTAGACTGGGAGGGCAGGGGCAGTGAGTCACCGGGGCACATTTGTTATCCTTCCTCCAGCACAGGGATTACAAGTGTGTGTCATCCCACACCTGGATATTTTTTAGCATGCATTCTAGCATTCAAACTTGGATTCTCATTCTTGTGAACCAGATACTTTACTAAGCCGTCTCTCAGGTAACCTTTTCCCGAAAAGACCGCTTGCCATGTAATACAACATTTCTACTGGTTCTGACAACCTAAGAATTCTTTTCTCCCTGTTTGTAGCTCTAGTTTATTCTTATGATGCTGAGGATTGAACTCAGAGCCTTGTACATGCTAAAGAAGTGCTCTACCACTGACATAGACCCTCCAGCCTTCATAGCTCCATGTTTAATTCTATATTATCACCATGTTGTATCAAACTCTTCTAAGACTAACACTGACAACTTTTGTGATAGTCTTCTGCATAATGAATGGTCACACAATAAAATATGTCTGACTTGCAAGCAGTAGAGATAATTCTTATTTTGATTCATAATTCATATAAAAAACACAAAACTCAAACTTTCAAGCCAACCAGTAAATATATTATGTGGTAAGACAAATAAATATTCATAGGACTTTTCCTTCAGCCTTCCTAAAAAATGATAAAACAGTAGTTCGAAGAGTTCCAAGAAACAATAAATATTAAAGGCCAGCAGAAGCCACAGCTGCCCGAAGACTCCACAAGCATACAGTGATCTTTACAAATGACTCTTCTTCAGATGAACCCTAACTCCTCAGGTTCTTTCCACCACTGTCCCAATAAAGTTTTAAAGAGTGCTAGTCCACTCTCATCAGCAAGGAAGAGGTAAACAGGAAGGAGCATCCGGGTGGATGGTGTACTGTGCCTAGGGCTCCATACTGTGAGAAAGGCAGGCTGAGGGGGACTAGGAGATGATGAAATAGGTAGCAGAGCTTGCTGCATAAGCATAAGGACCTGAGTTCAAATCCCTAGTATCCACATTGAAAAAGCCCAAGCATGGCTGTGAGCATCTGTATCCCAGCTCTGTGGAAGGTGGGTTGTTGACTGCCCATCTAGTCAGTGACAGACTGTGGCCTCAAGGGAATAAGGTAAAAGGGTTCCGATGGTTCGTTTTAATCGTCAACACAAGGGAGAAGCACCTGGGAAGGAAGTTTCAGTGAGGGATTGCCTAGACTAGATTGGCCTGTAGGAATGTTTACGGGAGATTATCTTGATTAGGCAAAGGACCCACCCACTGTGGGTGGTACCATTCCTTAGGCAGAGGACTGAACTGTATAAGAGTCGAGAGAGCCAGCTGAGCACAGGCATGCATGCATTTGTCCTCTGTTTGCAATTACCGGTGTGGTAAGACTAACTCCTTGAACCTCTTGCCACTGCCACTTCCCTGTCATGATGAACTGTCACCTGAAAATGTGAGCTAAAATAAACCCTTCCTCCTCTAGGTTGTTTTTTACCACAGCAACAGGGAACTAACACAAGAGTGACAGAACAGAACACCTCAAGTCCTCTTCTAGCCTCTGCACATGTATATTCCCTTTCACTCACACACACCACAGGTATACACAACACACATAGAAACATATTCCACAAACAGTAAAAAACAAAAAAAAAACTAGTGTTGTGGTACATGTCTTTGATTCCAACACTGGGGAGGCAGTACCAGGAGAATGTCTGTGAGTTTGTGGTCAGCCTGGTCTATATAGTGAGTTCCAGGGTGACTGTTGCTACCTAGTAAGACCTTGTCTCGAAAAATTTTTTTAATTTAAAGATAAAAAAATAATAATAAAGAGAAAGGCAGGCTCATCAAGGTGGTAACTTACACCAGGACACATGAAGGTTGCAGAGGAGACTCCCCAGTACCTCGGACCTAAAATACACTTCTGAAGGCCAGGTCTCTGTATGGCTCTGTCAGATAAAGTCATTAACATCTCCTTGGTAATTTGTTTACCAAATGGATTGACATATTAAGGTGTGAACATCAGACTAGCAGGAGAGTAAGCAAAGGTTCCCAAAGGTAGAAAAAAGTCATGGAAACAAAAGTGGGTTCAGAGATCTCATAGAGTCAGGAGTGTCCAAGCTTTTAACTCTGGAAATGATGCTGTGTCGTGGACAAAGTTCATACCTGAGAACCAGGAAATTGAGTTACACCCTCCAAAAAAGTCACACAAAAAAATCACATAATAGTTTAAGTAAGCTTATGATTTTGTGTGAGGACTACTTATAACTATCCGAGGCATGTGACCCACCGCCCACAGACTGGACATGCCTGAACCCTTCAACCTCTTCCTGTGCAGATAAAGGAACATGGCAAGAATGGTCTACTATATGAAAACCACTGCCACTTCCTGAACAGTGTCAGCCATTGATCTGGAACTAGGTGTGTTAGATGGTCCCTTCTAACAAAACTATCAGAGAGGCACCTGAAACCAGACATATTAGTTACCTACAAAAGGTCGCAAAGCTGATATATTTTTCCATCTAGAATTTGTCACATTCATTTATTTTATGTCTATGTGCAGCTGTGTGTGTGTGGAAGGGCAGGTACAATGGCACACACAAGGAGGACAGAGGACAACTTGCAGGAATTGGTTCTCTCCTTCCACCATGTAGGTCCCAGCGATCAAACTTAGGTCATTAGGCTTGACAACAAACACCTTTGCCTGCTGAGCCATCTCACTGACCCACCAGCTGGGATTCAAATTCACTCCTTCTTATCCTAGAGCCTTTCCTTCTTGCCAGAAGTACTTTATTACAGTTTTTTTCTTTTTGTTTCTTTGAGACAGAGTCTTACTCTGTAACTCTGGCTAGACCATAACTTGCTATGTAGACCAGGCTGTCCTTGAACTTATGATCTGAATGTATAAACTCCTGACTCAACCTCCCAAGTGCAAGGACTACAGCCATGCACCACCAGCCCCAGCTTGTGACATAGCCCTTTCTACCAGATGGTTTGCTCCTCTAAGGGATGGTTTAGATCATCAATCCATCTTGCCCTATGGCTTTTTCTAGGGTTATTTGAGGTAAATTCTGAGATAAATGGAAAAAAACAAGGACAGACTCTGCAAAAAATACCAGGGAATGAAAGAAATGAATGACAGGGAGTGGGGTTTGCCACTTTCTGAGTCTCTAAGAATGCAGTTAACTTCTGATTGCCTTGGATGAGAGTTAGAACACATGTAATATTTCAAGTTGAGATATTGATGATTGATTGGTTGATTGATTGATTGATTGACTGGTTTAGACAAGGTCTCATATAGCCCAGGCTGATCTCTAATTCAACACGCAGCTGATGATGACCTTGATCATCCTGCTATTATTCCTCAATTCTAAGGTTATAGACTTGTCCCACCACTCACCCCCAGGGTAGGGATGGAACCCAGGGATTCATGTGTGCTAAACAGGTACTCTACCACCTGAGTCACAGCCCCAGCCTAAGATATTTATATGAGGTCATCATCAGGTACTAGGATATCATGTGCTATTTCACAGCTGTCTCTGGAAGGCCTGTTGGACCTGATTTTCCTCTCTGCCCTGGAGAGGCATGAAGCTACCAAATCACTGGGGGAAAGGAGCTTGGACTGAAATTGCTTTTCCGTATCTGCAGCTGCCTTAGGGTCCTAGGTCTCCACTTCTGCTGAATCATTCTAATACCAGCATGTAGGCTGTGCAAAACAACCTGAAGGGCTGTCACAGCATGTGCTGGAACCAAGTGCCAGCATTTAGCTGGCTTGTGCTTTCTGTCACAGGAAAAGATCGAAAGATCAGAGTTTGTGTCTTTCTCTGTGTCTTTTTCTGTCTCTCAGTCTCCCTCAGTCTCTCTCAGTCTCTCTCTCTCTCTCTCTCTCTCTCTCTCTCTCTCTCTCTCTCTATATATATATATATATATATATATACTCACATACATAGCTGGATTGCAGGCATGCTCCACTGCACACAACAGTTCTTCATTCTTTCTAGAAGTGTGTGTTGGGTACAGGCTTACTGCATTCAAAGAGACTAGAGCAATTATGGCCAAAAGTTATTATTATGGACAAAACCCTAATGGCACTTGGTATGGAAGCACAGCTTAGATGCCCCAAATTATGAATTCTATTTTGTTTTTACTTCATAAAATTTTAATTTAAGATTTAAGCTAAGTATATTCAGTTTCATTGTTATTGTGTTTGTGGAGTGTATGAGTGCGCTCTGTGCACACGTGTGGAAGCCAGAGAGGGAGGTTGGGTGTCTTGCTATGTCCCTCTCCATCCTGTTCCCTTGACACAGCATCTCTCACTGAACCTGGAGCCAGGCTGGCAGCTAACAATGATTCTCATGTCGCTCCACCCAAACCCAGTGCTGAGGTTACAGGCTCAGGCATGGCCATGGTAGCTTTTTGTGTAGCTGCAGAGATTCAAATTCAGGACCTCACGCTTGAGTAGCAAGTGTTCTTACTACGCGATCTCCCAAGCCCAGATTTCTTTTATTGGCATATAATTCTCTGAATTTCAGTGTGTGTTTAGGTTCATATAACGATGATCATGATAAGAGTAAGAGTATGGAGTAAATCTTTCACCTTTCGAAAATGCCCTTCATGATTGCCCACCCCAGTCCCTGGAAATCCTCTTTCCTTCCTTTTTTGCAGTGTTGTCTCTGAGACCATCAAATAGATAGCATGTAATCTTTGCAGGCTGTCACCTTCCTTCAACCAACACCCTACCTTTGTGACTCATCCAAGTTGTGTGTGAGAGTACTTACTGTCATTATGTTTTGTTTTTTTCCTGGTGCTGGGGTTGAACCCAGGGTCCTGTGCAAGCTCAGCACATGCTTTACCACCAAGCTGCACTCCCAACCCTAGTTCTTCCTTTCTTTTTCTTGTTGAGTAGTATTCCAGATTATGGAAATATCATCACTCTTAACTTCTTGAAAATTACTTTTTAATTAAGATAAAATTAGTATATGTTAGGGTTCAAATATGGTTTGTCTTCCCTCAAACTCATATTGAGGGGCTTAGAGAGATGGTCCCTCAGTGGCTAAGAGCACTGATGGCTCCTGTGGAGGACTGGGGTTTATGTCCCAGAACCCACACAGCTGCTAATAATCATCCATAACTCAAGTTCTAGGGGATCCAACATCCTCTTCCGACCACCGAGGGCACTGCACCTACCTACATGCAAGCAATAGATTCATACACATAAAATAAAAATAATTTGAAAACTATTCAGATTCATGATGAAATTTCACCCGCACTTGAGATACTAAGAACACTTACTTCCCTTACAGAGGAACTGGGTTGAGTCCCAACACCCATATCAGGCAGCCTACAACTGTCTATTACTCCTGCTCTAGGAGATCTGATGTCCTCTTCTGAGTTCCTCCAGCATCTGTACTCACATGGACAAACCCACACAGAGACACACAGAGACACATAAATAAAATAATAGAAATAAATCTTTATGCCGGGGTGATGGTGCATGGCTTTAATCTCAGTACTCAGGAAGCAGAGGCAGATGAAGCTTGATGAATTCCAGACCAGCCTGGTCCACACAGCAAGTTCCAGGTCAGCCAAGCTGCATAATGAGATCCTAATTCAGTAACAACAACAAATATATATATATATATATATATATATATATATATATATATATATATATATGGATATATGGATATATACATCTCCATGCAAGATCTTTAAGAGGGGATGGGACAAAGTTTGGGAATGGTATTGACTCTCTCTCTCTCTGCGTTCTTCTGCTAGTTTGCTTCCAATTGCTATGACAAAACATTCTGACCAACACCAACTTAGGGAGGAAAGAGTTTATTTAGGTCACATCTCCTGGGTCACAGTTCATCACTGAGGGAGCCCAAGGTAGGAACTCAGGCCAGGAACCTGGAAGCCAGAACTAAAGCAGAGGGCATGGAGGAACACTGCTTACTGGATTGCTCCCTTGGCCTACATTCAGACTACTTTCTTATACAATACAGAACAATCTTTCCAGGAATGGCACCACCCACAGTAGGCTGGGCCCTCCTGTAGCACTCAACAATCAAGAAAATGCACATCCGTATGATCACAGGCCAGTCCAATGGAAGCAATTCCCTAACTGAGTCTCTTTCAACCCAGATGTGTCAAATTTACACTAAAGCTATCTAGCACAATGCTCATTACAACAAACTGAAATAATTCAGAGGAGAGAAAGTAAAAACTGCGTGCCCAGCCTCTCTCCATGGCTCATATTAGAGATGAGAAACTGTGCATATTTATTTCCAGATTCTTTTCTGTTGGACCTGGGATTTAAACCTACAGCTTTCTGAATCCAAAGGCTTTCTTTGGAATGAATTTCAAAGGTTGCTCTCCACATGTAAATAGCAAAGTTATAGAATTATCTAGGTTTAATAAAGTAGAATTATGTATAGACAGGCCCACCCATGCAGTGATGGATGATTTGAGGGTAACCACAAGCGAGAGTCTGCTAGGTGTCCTACACATTCCCTGTTTTTGGCCATCTATTGCCCTGACCTACCTGGGACTCTGCCCCCAAGAGTGCTGTCACCAGACACAGCCCCTTTGTTAGAACACAGTCTCCTTTTTCATTGCTCACTGAGTTTTGGTATGGTTTGATTTGCCAGAGGAGAGTCTGAATAACATACAAAATGCTTACTTTCCCTGGGTTTTGCCAAAGAAAGAAATTAATTTTGACATAACCTTCACTCCATAAAAAGATATCATTTAAGACAGATGTGGTTGGGGTGAGTGAGGTGACTTAGGAGTTGATGGCACTGGTTGCCAAGCTGGAGTTCAGTTCCCAGGACCCACATGGTACAAAGAGAGAACTGACTCTCTCAAGCTTGTCCTCTAACCTCCTCCCACATGCTGTATAAGAGTAAATGAAACTAAATAAGTAAATAAAAGATAGGCATGGTAGCAAATACCTCTAATTCTAACACTTGGAAGGCTGAGGCCAGAGGATTGTGAGTTTGAGGTCAGTTTGGGCTGCATAGAAAGACATGATGCAAGAAAAGATAACCTTTAAGATGGAAGAAGATTTCTGAACATTTCACATTTATGTTATTTTTTTTTTCCAATTTCATGCCCCATAGTTCTTTAGCCTTTACAGAAAAAAAAATTTCTATATTTGGGAATTGTTCAGTACAAGCTCCTTCTCCATCTGCTCGTACTCATGGCATAAGCAAATGTTCACTTCTTTCTGCTGATTTTGGATTGGCTCAACAGCGTGTACACTATCTTCAATGTTATTTTATTTTTAGATAGGTAATATCTACATGCTATACAGAATACATGCAGACACACATATATGAGTATTCACATGTACACATATGAATACACATACATACATATACATACACAAATGCCAAGCACACACATATATACACATATACACAGAGACATATCAAGCATGCATATATACACAAATACACATATATCAAGCACACACATATATACACATACATTCACACACTACATACATCACACATACATGTACACAGCACAAGGTATATGTGCACCCATGTGTGCACATATACCAATTGCACACACACCAATCACAAAATGGTATACCAAGGGAAAGCTTTGTCTCCCAACAATTCAGTCTCTTTTCTGCATCCACAATGTTCTAAGCATTCCTCAGAGCCAGTCCATGTTTGCAAAGATGTACAGATGTCAATGTATAGTGTGGTGCATAGACAAGCACATTGGAAAGTATGTAAATATGTGTGTACTCATAAAATAAAAACAGATGCAGTACATCTATTCTTGTACATGAGTGTGTATGTGTTTGTGTGTATATATGTGTGCAGGTGCACGTGCACATTTGTACAGATGTGTGCGGAGGCCAGATGTTGATATTGGGTGTCTTCCTCTCTTCTCAATTAATCTCCACCTTGTTTTTGGAGATAGGGTCTCTTACTGAACTTTAGATATTCCAATTTAGCTAGGATATCTGTCCAGTGAGCCCCGGGGATCCTCCTGTCCCCATCACCTTGGTGCTGTGATTACAGAAGTGTGCTGTCATAACTCTGGCTTTATTTTTTGTGGGTTCTGGAGATAGAACTCAGGTTTTCATGCTTGCAAGCCAAGCCATTTCCTGACTGGGTTATCAGTTATCTTTCCAGGCCTGGGGGAATTTCTCTGAGGCGACGGTTTGGGGAATGGCAGTATAAATGAGGTGAAATGTAAGCCTCATTAGTTTTGTGGTAAATCCACCTTGCCTCTATCCTAGAAAAAGTCAGAGGAAGGCAACAGTATAAGGCCAGGAAATGAGCTGGGATTTAGGGAGGAAGTTAGACTGTACAGCAGGCTCTGATTCAGGTTCACTGAGCAAAACCCGGTGTAGGAGTGGCAAGCATGCACAGAGCTTTTTCAAAAGAAAGCAGAGAGCCCCCAACCCACTGTTTCCCAGCCCCAGGCCATGCTCAAGAGGCCAGTTCAAGAGCCCAGAAAATCTGGAAAGTGATGCCTGTTTTAAATACCAGGATATAAGGGCCACAGAGGCTCTTAAAAAAGAACTTTAAGGGGCTAGAGAGATGGTTCACTGTTAGGAGCACTAGCTGTTGCAGAAGACCCAGATTCAGTTCCCAGAAAAGCAGCTATCAACTGTCAGTGACTCCAGTTCCAGAGAATCCAGTGTCCTCTTCTGGCCTCCACAAGCACTGCATGCATGTGGTGCATTTATATGTATCCAGACAAAATGCTCACACACATAAACAAAAATTAAAATTAAATTTTTATTAAAATATTTTAAAATTTAATATTTATTTTTGTGTATATGAGTATTTTTTCATGCATGTATGTATGTAAGTATGTGTGTGCACTGTATGTGCCTGAAGGCAAGAATAGGCCTTCAGATCTCTAGGACCTGGAGTTACAGATGGTTGTGACCTACCACGTGGATGTTAGGAACCAAGCGTACATCCTCTATAAGAGCAGTATGCTCTCCTAACCACTGAGCCATCTCTCCAACCCTTTGTTGTTTTTGTTTTTGTTTTTTTATGTTTATTGGGAGTTGGGGGCGCCTGTGGAAGTCAGAAGACAAGTTGCAGGAGTCAGTTTTCATGTAGATCCATGGAAACTCAGGTCTTAAGCCTTGGTAGCAGGCATCCTTACCCACTGAGCCATCTCACCAGTCCCACTGGAACTCTTCATGCTGCTCAGTCTTAGGTCGTTACACCAAGAAAGGCAGTACCAGGATGTCCTAGTTAGCTTTAATCCAACCTGAAACAGACTGGAAGTGAGTCTCAATTGAAGGTCTTCCCAGATCAGATTGGCCCTTTGGCATGTCTGTAGGGGACTGTCTTTATTAACTGATGTACAAGGGCCCAGCCCACTATGAGGAGCATCATCCTTAGGGAGGTGTTCCTGAGCTATATAAGCTACTAATGAGCTTACAAGAGAGTCAGCAATCAGTTCCTCCTTGAAGTCTGCCGTGACTTCCCTCAGCCATGCACTGGTGACCTAGCAGAGGTCGAGTAAACCCTTTCCTTCCTAAACTGCTTTTGATCAGAGTGGTTTTTATCACAATTGAATGAAAATAGAACCCAGGACAAGAAACTTGATGATTCCTGACAGGACTGTTAGGGAGTAGAGAGAGGCAAGGAGATCTAAATAAAGGACTAACTAATTAATGTGTGCTTTAATAAGCAGCTGATAAATTATGGCTGGCCAAGAAGAATTTCAAAAAGAGCTAAGTACCGCCATACTCAAAGGTCACACATGTTTAGGCTTTAAGCATGTATTATCGCTGTTTTAGCACTTAAGAAGAGATTTATTCTTATTTATGCATAAGTGTGTATGTGCAGGTTATGTGTAGGGATAAGTGCCTTCAGAGGCCAGAAAAGGGTACTAAATCTCCTGAAACCAGGGCAGTTGTAAGTCACCTAATGTGGCTGTCAGGAATTGAACTCTGGTTCTCTGGAAGAGTAGCAAGCACTCCTAACCACTGAGCAAGTTCTTCAACCCCTAGTTTAGCATTCTTATTTGGAATAATTTCTGTACACAAAAAATATGGCCTCTGTGTACAGAACTAGATTTCAATGGTTCTGGAATTCTTGACGCTCCGTTGGCAAAATACTTCAGCCAGTTTCCTGGTGCCGACCACCAATTTAAACATCCGCTACTTCAGGAAAGCTCTCATTGTCCTCTGGACTGCGGCTTCTCCTATGCTCACAAGGAATCCAGTATTTACTCACTGACAATTCTTTCTCACCAGTAGTGGATGTAACCAGCCAGGAGTCATCTTTGTTACTGTGCTGCGTAGCTTCAGCTGTCAACCTGATGCACTTGGAAGAGGGAACCTCAACCATGGGATGTTTCTCTACTGAACTGGCCTGAGGGCCTGTCTGTGAGGCATTTTCTTGATTGTTGAGTGATATGAGAGGACCCAGCCCGCTGTGGATGATGCCACCCCTAGGCAGGTGGTCCTGATTTGCATAAGAAATCAGGCTGAGCACAGGCCAAAGGAGTAAGCCAGTAAGCAGCGTTCCTCCACGGTCTGTGCCTCAGCTCCTGCCTCCAGGTTCTGCCTTCAGTTCTTGCCCTGGCTTCCCTCAAGAATGAACTCTGATAAGGTGTGTAAGCCAAATAAACCCTTTCCTCCCCAACTTGTTTTGATCAGAGTGTTTTGTCACAGCAATAGAAAAGCTATCTAGGACAGTCACCAACAGTGGGAAATGCATCTGTGCTGACTCCAGTGACCAGAGAACTCAGAAGTACATCACAGGCCTGATGCTGAATCGCGACACCAAACGGACTAGGAGCAAGACAGCTTCATATTTAAAAGTGGCACATGCCTTTAATTTGAGCAGTGGGGAGGCAAAAGGAGGCAGATGCTGTGGTGAGAGCAAGGCCAATCTGGTCTACATTTCAAGTTCCAGGCTAGCTAGGACTACAGAGAGACCCTCTCTTAAAACAAAACAAAGCAGATTTCATCAAGAGGAAAGGCTGTGTGTTGCCAGGTGCCCCACTTCATACTCTTCCCTAGCCGCCTCCTACTAGTTTCTTAGTCTGTATTTTTTTTCTTCCATGCCCCTTTAAAAAATATACTATTTTTAATTCTTTGAGAATGTCATACGTGAATATGATCATATTCATGCCCCCATTCCTCTCCAGCCTCCCCCAGATCCACTCTTAACTCCATCCCCTTTCCAAATTCATGTCCTCTTTTTAATTTATTTTTTTATAACCCGTTGAGCCTAGTTTGTGCTGCTCATATACTCATGATTCTAGTAGTAGCTTAAGACAAGCCAGGTACACTCAGGTAGGTGAAGGCACTCCAGTGTGACTTCTGTCCTAACCTATACACATGCTCCATCTTTTTGACTCAAATTGTGGGGATCCAACAGGTCTTACTGACATCTAAGAGCACACTTCCATCAGCAAGTCCTTTAATAAATTATAATCTATGCAAAAGAGAGAGGGAGAGGGAGGAGGGCAGAGAGGAGGAAAGAGAGAAAGAGAGAGAGAGAAAGAGAGAGAGAGAGAGAGATAAAAAAAAGGCAGAATCAGGGTCTGGAGAGATGACTCAGCAGTTAAGAACACTTGCTTTTCTTCCAGAGGACCTGGGTTCGCTGCCCAGAACGCACACGGTGGCTAATAACCCCTGCTCCAAGGGATTTGATGCCTTCTTCTGACTTCTGCAGGCACTGCACAACACAGGTGCACACGTGCAGGCAATGTACTCATACACATAAAATAAAAATAATAAATAAAATATAGATTTCAAAAAGTCTGAATCAAACCTGCACAAGATTGGTCCTGTCAAAATCAGATCACCAAAGGGGTGGGGTGGGGCAGATTTTTTTTTTTTTTTACCAACAGCCACTGGTCAGGTGTCTGTGCTCTCATAGATAACCCTAATGAAACTTACTGGGTAAATTAAAAAAGAGAAAGAATGAAAGAACAAGAAAACAAAAGAAAGAAAAATAGAAAGAGGAAGGAAGAAGAAATGGAAATGGAAGGGGGACTGACTGGAAAGAGGAAGGGGATCAGTGGGAGGGGAAGAGGCGGGAATGGGGCGAATAGGATCAAAACGCATTGTATGAACATACAAGAGGGGGCTGGAGAGAAGGCCCAGCAGTTAAGAGCACTTCCTCCTTGTATTAGTCAGGATGCTGGAAAAAAAAAAAAAACAAAACAGAATCCTTAGGATGAATACGTTTATATGTAGTTGCTCAGCCCATGAGGTTGGATGTCTCAGCAGCAGTTCCGATCTGACCTCATAGATCCCAGTGGATCCACTAGTCTTCAATCTACATCAGAATTCGAAGAAGCTGGTCACAGCAGCAAGAGAAACTCTCACCAGTGAGAGAGAAGGCAAGGAGCAGAAGGCAGTGAGCTCCTTCCTGCCATGGCCTTTACACAGGCTGCCATCAGAAGGTAACGCCCACATTTAGCATTTAGGGTAGATCTTTCAGCTTCCAATGATCCAGTCAAGATCTCTCCCATTTCAGCTAATCCCAGATCCAGTCAGGCTGACACCCAGGGTTAATTATCACAAGTCTACCCCTTCTCAACTTAACACCCAACTGCATCTTTCTTATGCCATACAATTTCAAATGAAAGCAATGGCAAATCATAATTCCACCTAACATGATATAACTACCCACACACAATCACAAACATATACCCTAGAGGAGGTGATAAGGTCCTAGAGGAATGCTTAGTCCTTCAGTGTCTCATAACCTAAATATAATAATATAGATCTACAGCATTTAACCATTTAACACCTATCTCAACTACACATTCAAAAAGGAACAACACAAATACCTGCTTAATATATGTGCATATATTCACAAGCATATCCTTAACCAAATAGGACAAAAACATTCATGTCAGTTACACTCTACGTTTCTGCAACTGGTCACATGGCCTCATGAGATACTTTTTACTACCTTCTTTTACTGCTCCACTACCCATTCTGTATTTCCTCCACCATCAGCAAGTATCTCTGTAGGTCTTGGCTCTTGCCCTGGAGGAGTGACTTATATCTTCATCCCTTATGGGTCTGGGCTATTTGCTGTCCTATGTGGATTGGGTTGTTGCAATTTCCCATTGACCTTAACCGCAGGACCTGGGAGCATCAAACCATGCACTAAGGAATCTCCTGACTTCTAAATATAAACTTCTTTAACTTCATTGTGGAGAAGTAGTCCAATTTCCCGCTGGTAGTCTGGATCAATCACCCCTCCTAATACTGTTATTCCTTTCTTAGTCTGTTGACTTAAGGGCATCAGAAGCTCAAAGCGGTCAGGGGGACGTCTTAGCTTCCAGCTCAATGGAATGTTTATTGTGACTCCTGGCAGAAGCACTCCCCCGTCTGGAACCAGATCTTCTAGGCTAGCAAAGTGCAAAGTTTCAGGTACAGGAAGAAAACTTCCTAGTGGGTCAATAGTGGTGATAGTAAGTAGAATCATTCCCACTTCCATCCCTTGATTCATGAATCCTGGCTACAGGAGAAAGAGTGGCATAGATCGGACGCTGATTCAAAGTATATACTTCCTTCCTAGAGGACCCTGCCCAAGCCCTCCAGGCTATTGCCACCTAATTGGCACTGTACTGTATTAGTCACTTTTCTGTTGCTGTAAAAGAAACACTGTCCAAGAGAACTTATAAAAGGAAGAGTTTATTTAGCTTACAGTTCTGAAGGGGCAAGATTCCATCATGGTGTTGAGGCATGGTGGCAGAGGTGGCTAGAGCAGACGCAGAAGTTAAGAGATCACATCTTCAAGCAGGCACAGGAAACAGCAAGTGACTGGAGATCTGGCAGGGCTTAAGAACTCTCTAAGCCCACCCCAGTGATGTGCTCCCTCCAACATGACCACACCTTCCAAGACCTCCCAAAACAGTGCCGTTAACTGGGGACAAAAGGTCTTAGAGCCTATGGGGGACATTCTCTTTCAAACCATACTCCTCTATCAGGGAATCAGATTTTGGATCCCAGAACCTACATCAGGTGGTTACAAACCCCTGTAACTCTACCTCCAAGGGATCTGTTGCCTCTTTCTGGCCTCCCCTGGCAAAAACACACATAAATAAAATAAATCTAAAAAACTGAAATGTTATAACAAAACCTGTTATCTATAATTAATATGTGCTAACGAAAACTTTATGGCTGAATCAATTAGAGGAGGGCCAAGGGAAGAAGAGTCAGTGTTGCTATGCATGGCCTGAGCCTGGATAATTGACAGGACAATTTGTGGGATTGCTAGTAATTGAGAGACTGGCTCTGGAGCAATTAAAGCCAAGGAAATAACGGCATCTGGGAGGAAACCTGAATAAACCTGACTACTGGCATTAACCCTGGCTGTGTTTTCTCCCTGCCAACAGCTCACTAAAGGATTGACTCTTTCTCAATTATGTTAACAGCATTAACATAAAAACATGGTAGTCAGGGGCCTGGGAAAATAGTAAAGTGCTTGTCTTGTGAACATGAGGGCCTGAGTTAGATCCCCAGAATTCACATTTAAAAAGATGATGACATGATGGGAAGGACTTGTAGTCTCAGAGATGGTGACACAGAGACAGGCAGATCTGTGGGGTCGCTGCCAACCAGTCTAGCCTGATGGATAAGTTCCAAGTCAATGAGAGACATTGTCTCAAAAACCAAAGTGAACAGGACCTGAGAAATGACAGCTGAGGTTGTCCTCTGACCTCCACATTTATACACACACACACACACACACACACACACACACACACACCACACACACAAATATGGTAGTCAAGTTTTCTTATTCTTGATGACTGAGAGACATTTTGTCTTGCACAGACTTGTGAACCACCTGCACGGGATTGGTTAGAGTTTAACTCGAACTTGCTGGCTTCTTGCCACTGCTCCAGGTTAGTAACCAGAAGGATTAGTCACATCAGAAACAGAAGGAAGCCAAAGGATTGGAGAGGACATTACAGAGCTCAGAAGTTGGAAAGAGGAAGTCTTGCAATCATTCAGAAAATATTTGCTGTGTACCTGTTACTCATCAGGCTCTGTGACTGGAACAAAAGCCACTACTGTGAAGGCAACGTAGTCACTGCCTTGATGCTGTCTGTTTTCAAGGATCAGCGTTTGAGAAAGTAGTGGTGTAAGTCGTGGGTTAGGGTTAGGGTTAGGGTTAGGGTTAGGGTTAGGGTTAGGGTTAGTGTTAGGGTTAGGAAGAACAGGGGTCTAGAAAGCAAAGGGAGGAATGCTGAGTCTGGTTTCAGCCACGTTAACATTGGAATGCTAAAAATGTCAAGTGGAAAACTTGGGAAGAGAGGTCAAGAGAGAAGTTAAAACAAGACACATCCCATATAGCATGTGTTTACCTTCGGAGAGTTAATGAGGCAGGCATGAAGGATTGCTTCCAGCAGCAGCAGAGGCTCCCAAGGAAGGAAGCTGGAGATGCTTCAAAAATCAGTTAAAATCAATAACATGAAATTGGTGAAAGGGGAAGGTTAGACTCATAAACATAATAGATACATAACATAGCATATTATATGATATATAATACATAACATAATGCATATATATAATATTAGTTTTGGCTTATAAATGCCTTTGTAAGGGCTGGCAAGGTGATTCAGTGGGTAAAGGCACTTGCCAAACCTGAAGACATGAGATGGATTCCTGGAACTCACATGGTGGGAGAAAACCAACTCTTGTAAGCTGTCCTATTACCTCTGCACATGTATGTCCCCAAAAAATAAATGTAAAATTTAATAAACAAATATCTTTGTAAGAAATACTCTACCTGCACCCCAAATGTTGATATGTAGTTTGTGCTGCTGTTTATTTTTCAATTGACATTTTAAATTAATAGAACTAGAAATAGAAAACATCAGTCAGTTGCTACAGTGGCCCCTGTGAGAAATAGTAACCTGACCCAAAATGGTAAAAATGTGGTGGAAAAGAGAGAGAAGCAAATCTCCATGAATTCAAGGTTTCTGTCTTGGGCTGCATTTTGCCATGAACTTCCACTGATTAGTGCTCACCCTGGAGCTACTCACAACAACATAGTGGATTCGCTCTCTGAACTTCCTAACCCATGTATAAAAAGACATTACATTTGGGGTTGGAGAAGTGGCTCAGTGGGCAAATCACTTGCTGAGCTGTCATGAGGACCTGTGATCAGATCCCCAGAACCCACGTACAGCCACACATGGTAGCCCACATCTGTAATCCCAGTACTCTTTTGCAAGATGGGAGGTGGAGGCAAGAGAATCCTTGGAAGTTTGTACACAGTGCAAGAAAGAGACTCTGTCTCTGGAGAGCTACAGACAATCAATGGATTCTCAAGGAAAGAGAATCCATTTTCTCCAAGGACTAGCTTCCTGAGAGGTTATTTAATTCCAAGTGGGCAGCCCTAAACACACATACACATGAGCACCACTAAATGGACTCAGTTCATTACTGTGTGTGTGTGTGTGTGTGTGTGCATTTTTATAAATGTATGTATCTATATGGAACAATAATAAAGAAGAGGACACAAAACTGAAAGGGAGTCAGAGGCCGTGGGAGAGGTTGGAGGGAGACTGGGAGCGATGGAATTAATACAAATGCAACGCTCATGTATGAAATTCTCAAAAATAAAATAAAGTTGTTTCTTTAAAAGAGAGAGAGAGAGAGAAAGAGAGAGAGAGAAAGAGAGAGACTCTGCTTCAAACAAGGTGAGGGCTGACACTGAGGTTCTCTTCTGACCTTAGCATGTGCACCATAGCACACATGTACCTACATTCACACACAGATTGAAAGAAAAAAGAATAGATTGCATTTCTATAGTAGGATTACTGTGATCATGAAAAGAGTTAATGTGTATAAACTACTTAGGACAATATCTAATAATTACTCGCCATGTGCTATTATTATGAGGAATTAGGATACAGTTAAAGAAGGGTATGTCGGGGTTTGAGATGAGAAACAAGCCTTCCTGTTGAGGCTCATTCATTATGTGTGAGTTGTTTTGTAATTTATCTTTCAATCAACAGTGTCTGACTCACTTTAACAAACCCTGCTCCTGATGGAAGAGATCACTATGAGATCATGGGCAGCTTTCTAGAGGACACGGCATTAAAGGAGGATTTTCCTTCTCTCTTACTCTCTGTTCTTTCACTCACTCTTCTTCCCTCTCCCCTCCTCTCTGACTCTCCTTCTTGCTGTCTTGCCCCTACTCTTTTACTCTTTTTTTTTGGTCAAATTCTTGCTATGTAGCCTGGGCTGTCCTGCAATTCATTATGCAGTCTGTGCTGGCGTTGAAATTGCTATTCTTCTGTCTCATCATCCCAAGTATTTATTTAATAAGCATGAGTCCTACCACATCTGGCTCTTCCTTTTTATAACAAATTTTACTGTAGGTTGGGAATGTAGCTTGATCAATAAAGTACCTGCCTAGCATTCATAGTCCTGGTTTTGATTGCCAGTACCGTATAAACCAGACACTGTGGCACAAACCTATAACCCTAGCACTCAGGGTGTAGTGACAGGAGGATCAGAAGTTCAAGGTCATCCTTAGTTACCTAATGGGTTCCAGGCCAGCATGGGTTACATGAGACACTGTCTCAAAAGAAACAACATGTATTGTGTATATTTAAGTACAGTGCAAGACATTAAGGACATATATTGGTAGTTAAGGGTTGCTTACAGTGAAACAACTTAACACATCCAGCATTTTACAGTTACCCTTGGATGGTTGTGTTTTGTGTGTGTGTGTCAAGACCAGCTAAATCTAATACATGGATTCCACGGAGAAGAGAATTGTATTACTCATGTTCCAGATGCTGAACATTAGATCTCTGACCTTGTTCATTCTACACACCCTTTTCTGTGTATTCTCTGGACTTTATTTCCCTCCTCCTTCTTATTAGGGTGGGGAGACAGATAACGGATTCAGGAAAAACACAAAAAGACCCTTCAGAAGGAAGGGGAACCTGGTGACAGGCACCTGCCTGTTTAGCTTTCCCTTTTCAGGATTATAGTGAGCTATTGTCAGGGTTCATTCTGTGTATGGAAGCCAGGCTTCCCCAAAAGCTGTAGAACAGTGGAACTCTAAGAAAACACAGCTGTAATTAGAGAGTAATGTTAGCTTACAGAACAATCAGAATCTACCTGGGCTGTGATTTGTCGTCTAATTAATAAATAGATTTTTAGAACAACAGGTTGTTCAGAAGCCTGTATTGAATTTTGGGGGCAAAGTGATTAACTTGACAAAGATCATGAAAGATTCAAAAATTCGTGTTTCCAGTTTTGAGCTACTATGTAGAATTAGAACTGAAATTGGTGAATTCTGGAGTGTTTGTTGCCTTGGTGGATTTTAGCATGAGTATATGTATGACTACACCTCTCCCACAAGTCTGCACAGGCTGAGGAATTTTCTTATTAAGGCTGGTATGCAATCTGCATTTTAGCAAGAGCATACAAAGGCTTGGAAGGAATCTTCCCAGGCATGTTAATCCTGTCTTATAATTATTATGTGTCCTTCTCCAATGGATTAATACAGAATTATATCCCTTCCACCTGTGCATATGTGTGTGTGTTAAAGAAGGCATTATTTTCTTAAAGATAAATTTATTGATTGATGTGTCTATGCCAGTGTGTATGCTGAGGTACACACCTGTGTGTGCATAGAGCCAAGAAGAGGGCATCAAGTATCCTCCTCTATCACTCCTTGCCTGTTCCTTTGAGGCAGAGTCTCTCCCTGAACCTGGAGCTCACATTTTCACAGGTAGACTGGAGATATGCAAGCTCCAGTGTCTTTACCCATTGAAAGTTGGGTTATGGGCATGTCGTGAATGCCTTGTTTTGTGGGTGCTGGGATCTGAATTTCTACCTGGCCCCAGGAAAGTGTTATTTTAAGCCTGTTGTCATCTGTGAGTTTTAGATGTATCACAAATAAATTATAAGATAATTTATAACTTCAATTATAAAGCCATTAGCACACTTCACATAAATAGAAAATAAAAAACAAACTCAGTATAAAAACGGGAAATTCAACATGTACTTTTATTGTCTTGCTTTCCCCAAACTCCACTTGAACTACCCAGTGCAGGCATATTTTAGGACTTAAACCTCATAAATATAGAGAGCTATCTAAAGAATAGACAATTTTGAAAACTGAAAAAACAGACTGTTGCACAGACATGGAGTGAGTAGATCTGAAAGAATGAAATACTAACAGTAGAGAAAATTAGAATTAATCTGACATTCAGAATACCCAAAGCTTAAAAACTAATATGTCTATGAGTGCAGGTGTGAGTGGAATCAGGAAGTGGGTGGAAGGTTTATTAGAGAGTTACTAATGCCATGGACAGATCTCTTCTTATACCTTCCTGAGGATGGGAGCGGGGTTCACAGCCAGAGCCAGCAGCCAAGCTCTGATTCCTAGGCAGGAAGCAGGGAAGGGAGTGGAGAGCAGGCTGTGTGGTACTTCCCATGGGAGAGATTATGACACAGAGAAGTCTCTTTGTTAGAGAGTCACAGTGTCTCAGGAGGTGCCTGTGGGTATCTGAGAGGGGAGGCTCTGCTGGATTCTGACCAGAGCAGCAGCTGGATTCTAGCATTACATTCTTAAAGCATGTTAGGAAGCTGCTGCAGAAAGAGTTGGATCCTTAGACTCTCCCCATCCATGCAAAAATTCAAGAGATGTTTTTCTGGCAGAAGAGTGGTGATTTATCTTTCAGAATGGGGCAAAAGAGATGGCTAAGCATTAGAAAAACACCATTGAAGTTGAGGGAACTACACTAAAAACAGAGGATTAAGCAAATTTACACACTTTCACACCTAAGAGAACCCACAGTCCTCTACCTGTCCCTGCTGTGGGCTCAAGACAGAAAGTTAAGCTTCACCCTCCAGGTGGGGCACTGGTGTATTTTCAGATGGATAAGTGGCTTGTTTGTGATAAAGATGCTGACATTTGCTGCTCCCTACTCACTAGCCCACCCTGATTCTTCCACTGTAGAGCTCATGGCAGACAGACACTGCTCACAAGTCAGAGATTAGGAAACCACTCTTAAAAACTGCCTGATATAAAGACTACAAGATATCGTCTGAAAGCCTTTATCTGGAAGATAGAAAGTGAAGTTAAATTCTTTTTTAAAAAGCCGCATTTGGGTGAAGGCGGTTGGAGAGATGATTAGGCGGTTAAGAGCACTGGTTGCTCTTCCAGAGGATCTGGATTCAGGTCACAGGATCTACATGGCAGCTAACAGCCATTCTTAACTCCAGTTACGGGGGATCTGATGCCCTCTTCTGATTTCCTCAGGCATTACACAACACCAGTGCATTTACATACACGTAAGCAAAACACTCATACACATAAAATAAGAATATATATTTTTTAATTTTAAGTAATTGAGTGTGGGGGTCAGCTACTCAGGAGGCAGAAACAGGCAGATCTCTGAGAGTTTGGGGTCAGCCTGTTCTACATTGTGAGTTCCAGGTCAGCCAGGGCTGTCTATTGTAAGGTTTAGGTTCGCAAGACGTAGCAGAAATCAACCAGAGACGGGAATTGACTAAACCGGGTTTATTGGGCATTGAACTGACTCCCTGTCGGGAACGGGAAATCAGCTGGGACTAGCTTTCTCCCGGGAGTGGAGAAGAAACTAGCCCGTCCTTAACTGATCAGGTGGGCTTTTTATAGGGAAAAGGTACCCCCTTGGCATCGTTTGGTCTTAAGCCTGGAGGGAATTCCCTTTTTCGCATTCCTGGAGTCCAGAATGTTATCTGTTAAGGAAGCCCAGTTTTCTTGGAATTTGGGGTCTGGAGTTCTTTATCTGAGGTATTTGCAAGGTTTCGATGAGAGGTTGTAAAAGGTCGGTCTTTCTTCATTCCTCTTTTGCAAACTTCTGGCTCCAGATTTCTTCCTGAGTCTGAAACTGTTGGGGGTTTCATTCACACCTTACATCTATAAATAAATAAATAAATAAATAAATAAATAAATAAATAAATAAATAAATAAATAAATAAATGTTAGGGCTGGAGAATCAGCTCAGTTATTGAAGATGAAGGATGAAGTGCCTCCTTGTTCCAGAACTCATGTAAAAAGGCAAGGACATTGTCACAAGCCTGCAATCTCAGCACTGCATGATCAGAGGCAAAGATAGGCAAGTTCCTGCAAGATAACAGGTTAGCTGGCCCCATGAATAGTAAAACTCTAGGCCAGTGAGAGACCCTATCTCAAACAAAAGTTGTAAGGTGCCTGAGGACCAATACCTAAGATTGTCTTCTGACCCACAAGGGCACATGTGTATGACATATGTACACACACCCACGATGCCCACAGGAACAGACACTATTTAAATTTTATTTTTATTTCATGTGTATGAGTATTATGCCTGCATGTGCATCCACGTCATGCAGTACCCTTGGAGGACAGAAGGGGAATCGGAATCCCTGGAACCGGAGTTACTGATGGTGCTGGAATTCAAACCCAGGTGCTCTGCAAGAATAGCCAGTGCTCATACTCCTGAACCATCTCTCCAGTCACAACACCACACTTTTTTAATGCTAAAGAAATAAAATAGAGAAAGAACATGTGGCTCAGTTGGTAGAGTGCTTGCTGAGCATGCAGGAACCCCCTGGGTTTCTTCCCCAACATTCCATAAACCAGAAGAGCAGGTTCTGAAGAGAGTTGTGAACTAAAGACTAGAAGCTAAGATGCCTACAGGGGCAAGCTGAACTTGAGAACTCACAGGAAGGTGAGAGCTGGGGTATGACTGTGCCTATAATTCTGGCACTCTGGAGTTAGGGACAGGAGGATCAGAAGTTCAAGACCAATCTTAGTTACATAGTGAATTTGAAGCTAGCCTTGGCTATATAAAACCATGTTTAAAAAAATAGTAAGTAATAAATATGCACTATTTTGAAACCGGTGCCTCTTTAGGGAAAAAAATAGTAAGGAAGAAAATGGCTTATTTTTACACACACACACACACACACACACACACAAATGAATTATTTATAGCAGCTTCTTTGGGGACAGGAACTGGGAGCTTGAGTGTCAGAGGAGAGCAAGGAGGACAGGTTGGCTGACCTTTACTTCTCAAGATCTCTGCCTGGTCCCCTACATTCTACAGTGTCTAGTCAAGGTCTCCACACTGTGATTTACTATGAGGACCCAGAGTTCTGTCCCAGGAAAATGTGAAGACATCATTTCTATTTCCTAAAATTAAATTCATAATTTTTGAGGACATCTACATAATTTACAAGTTGTCTTCCAGATTACATGTTCAAAGTGTTTTTACTAGCAAGGGTATCCAGTCAAAGAAATCTGAGCTCCAAGACAAGCGTCTGATCACAAACTGATAACCCAAAGGTCTTGTAGATGTAGATGTGTGGTTGTCTTACACTGTTCTGGAGTCAACACTAAAGTCTAGAGACTTCACATAGTGGCTGGAGAGACAGCTCAGCAGTTACGGACACATACTGCTTTTACAGAGGACCTGAGTTCAGTTCCCAGCATCCATTTGGGGACTGCTTACAATCACCTGTGACTCCATTTATAAGGGATCCAGCCTTCTTCTGGCCTCTGTGAATATACATACCCACACATAAACACATATGCATAAATATAATTAAAAATAAAACAAGTCTTAAAAGAAAAGAAAACCAGAGACCCAACATAAAAGTCCAGATTTCTAGATATTTTCTGAGACCCTGGAGGAGGTCATGTGATTTTCCAGAACAGTAAGCATGTATGTGTTTAGAAGTGTGAGGGGTTGGGGGCTGTGGGAAGGATACTTCTGTGACCCAAGTCTTTCTAACACCTTCCTGTGAGTTCTCAAGTTCAGCTTGCCCCTGTAGGCATCTTAGCTTCTAGTCTTTAGTTCACAACTCTCTTCAGAACCTGCTCTTCTGTATCTGATCACAGTGAATGATCTGAAACTTGCTATTTCCTCAATCCCTGTCTTAACACTAGACTTATTCTCCTTCAGTCCCACATTGTAAGAGTAACAGAGGACTGAGTATTGGCTAGACTCAAAACTGAATGTCTCTGTGAGTCACTATTCTTGGGTGTGTCCTAGCTGAGAATAAGTGATCTATAGTCCAGGTTTTGTAGGCTGATATTCTAGATATGTACAGGTCTTCCTGCTTACGATGTAGCTCTTTCTCTATACACACTTCCTTCAAGAAGAGTGTTTGAAATTCTCAGAGCAATCAGTAATGAGATGATGTAGAGAATATTGACTGACTGACATATAAAACCACAGAGGGCACTTCTGTTCAAATTATTATTTACATATTTATAAATATTTGTTTTATTTTATAATTATATATTTATTATATTTTTAGTAACTTGATAAAATAGTTGCTTTTTATATGGCTTTTTTTACAAAGATGGATAATGTACCTCCCAGAAGCCATAGGTTATTAAACAAATAACCCAGTACCTTCGAGTTATTGAGTTGTTGATCAGCAGTTTACCTGAGACCCCCAAAACAATACAGACTGTTGTCATTGCTCTTGGTTGCCCACAAGGACTTAATGGTAAGACCATATTGCTAAAGACATCACCTACTTTGTTCACAAGACATGGAGAAATCAAGCTGGAACTAACCTGGAAACTTCCTTCTTGCTGGCTAATTTCATGGGGCTGGAAAATGCTATCCAGGCTGCTAGGGAGAAAAGGCATTAATGGTCTTACCCAGCTGCGAACCCTCAGTCTACAGTAATGACCAGCCTGGCAAGACGTGCCCATTGGAACAGTACTGGCATGAGTGCCATGGGGGTGAACAACCACTCTTTCAAGTGGCTTTCAAGTCACTACACAGAAGAGAACTCATGTCTGGCGCTTTAAATCTGACCAAGAATCTGCGGGTCGGTGTGCCATAGGCTCTAAGAGAAAACTTACTACTATTATTTTGCTAAATGGAAATAATATCAAGTTGCTTTCTAAATACTTATCTTCAAATCCATAGACTGCAGCTCTCAGTTCTCATCACAGAAACTTCTTTTTCTCCTAGTGAATGAGGTTAATATACTCAAAACTGTTCAAAGCGCAGAGAATAAGTAACTGTGGAATACTTGCCCCTAAATAGGATGTCATATACCCAACTCTACCTTGGTTTCTTGAGATGGGAGCTCTCTCACTGGCCTGGGATTCAAGAAGGAGGCTAGGCTGCATTGCCATTGAGTCCCGGGGATCTATCTGCCCAACTCTCCAGCCCTGTGATTATAAACAAATATCTCTCATTGAATGGGAATCTCAGTTTTGTCTACACTGGCTGACTCTTATGGTCCACTGTCTCTGCCCCCAGAGCTGGGTTTATAGACACTACAGCCATGTTCAGCTTTTTATGTGAGTGCTGGGAATTTGAACTCAGGTCGGCATGCTGTACAGCAAGCACCCTTACACACTGAGCCATCTCCCCACCCCGTCCATATTTTTAATTCTTTGACGGTTACATACATTTAAATCATGAATTTTGGTCCTTCTTACCCCTATTACCTTAGCTCTTCCCTCTCCTCCTGAAATCCTTCCTCTTCCCCACAAGTCCCCTTCCTACTTTCATGTCCTTTCTGTGTTGTGACCTGCAGAATTGTCTTCCTCTATTACTCTCCATCGTATTTTTTGAGACAGGGTCTCTCACTGAATCTGAAGCTCTCCAGTTAGCTAGACTAGCTAGCCAGTGAGCTCCAGAGATTCTTCTGTCTCTGCCTTCCTAGCTCTCAGGTTACACATGTGCATAGCTGTATCTGGGTTTTATATGTGTGCTGGCAATCTAAACTCAGATCCTCATGCTTGTACAGCAAGTGCATTACCAACCCGCCAAGACTCAAGCAGAGAACAAATACCTATCAAAAGGAGAATTTTCAAGCGGCAAAGAGTTAAAAGGTCATTCTATCTCAGGGTGGCATACAATAGCACTCTGTGTGTGCAGGACTTAGAAAAGGAGAAGTGGTAACCAGAGTGTTTCCCAATGAGATAAGATAAACGGTTTAAATAAATTAATCAGTGTGGTCTGAAACATGATAAGAGGTTTGGATGACAGAAGATGAGACAGCTAGCTACTGAGGAAGAGATGCACACAATTTCACAACAGAAGTGGGTTGTACCATTCACACAGCATGCTTCCAGGAGAGAAAAACAGATTAATTAGATTAAGATATGCAAAGTGGTAGGAGTGCAATTTTAAGTATAAAGTCAAAGAAAATATCTGTGCTGGTAGAATAACCATGGGTTGTAGAGGGAGTTAAGTGGAAAGAAGGAACTTGTGAGAGAAGAATAATAGGAGACAGGTGTTACTAAGGAAGAAATAGATAAAAGAGGGGTGTTTAAATGGGAGGAGTAAGAGAGGGTTATACAAGGAACTATGGAATAAAGGAAAAGAAGGAGCTCAAGAGAAGAGGGGCCTTAGGAGACTGGCATTATTAAGGGAGAAATGGGGACACTTTAAATGGGGAAGGCAAGGACTGAGGGTTAGACAGGGAGAGAGACAGAAGAGAGAGATAAATATGCCTAGCTAGTAGTATATGCCTAGTATAAGACACCAGAGGGAATCATATTAGTGTAACAACCTAATGACAAATTCCACATACAATATCTCTATATGAGTCCATGTGCATGGTTGAATGTTACATAACAAGAAACAGTGCCAGACAGGAGAGACCTTCCTTTGAGTTGTTGGCCAGGGTGGTCCAAGAGACTCCCAAAATTACACAGGCTATTGCCACAGCCCTTGATTGCCTCCCAGAACTTGAAGATAAGACCCTATTGCTGAAGACAGGTCATACTTAGGACTCAGGATTTGAACCAATGGAGTTGGAACTGACTTGGAAGCCACTTCCAAGTGGCTTCTATCTCTCATAGCTCTCCACAGCACTATGCAAGCTGCTAAAGTAGAACTTCAATTGATGGTCCAACACAAGCTTCATGACCAAATAACCACATCAATGACCAGCACAGGATACAACACAGATGCAGAAGTAGCACTTTTATCTTGATGGCAATCAACGGCTACCTAATTGGACTTAAAGCCCACTCAATGGGAGGAAACTCAAGTGTGGTACCATAATTATAGCCAAATGGTATAACATGGCTGACAAGGTCGTAGATATCAGAGAAATCCCAAGGCTGTCTCATGCCTAGACTAATGTTATTTCAAAGTGCAAAATCTGTATCCTTATATTTACAGTCAAGTATCCCAGACACCACTCATCAAAGAAGCTTCTTTTACACCAGACAGAGACTACTACAGAGTACAACAACTGGTCACACACACACATTGTCCGTGAGTTGCCCATGCCTAAGTGGCACATTTACAATGCAACCTCTACACCTAAGTCTCATGAAGTATAGAACAAGGAGAAAGAAGACACTAATCAATCTCTCAATTCTCATTATTGAAGCTTCCTCATGAAAGTAAGAACCAGGAACACAAAAGTTCACAAAAGGCCAAAGAGTAGAGATTAGGAGTCTGTGGAGTGTGGACAGGACTCATATTAAGCTTCACTCACGCAGGACTCAGGGACCATTGCAGAAAAGGGGGCTGGAAGGACTGTAGACTCTCTTTATGCATATTTGTGTACTAGTACATGTGTGCCAAGGCATGTATATAGCTGTCAGAAGACAACTTTTCAAGGGTTCAGTTCTTTCCTTCCATCTTGTGTTTTTGAGGCAGGATCTCTCTTGTTTTTTCTGGGGTGTACTTCCAAAAGTCTTCAAAACAGTTATTTTAAAAGTTTAAAAGCAGAAGTCAGGTTAGTGAGATGGCTCTGAAGATGAGGGTCCCTGCCAAGACTAAAGAACTAAGTTTGAGCCTTAGGACCGGATAATGAAAAAAGAGAAAAACGGTTCTTTGACTTTAACACACACACACACACACACACACACACACACACACACAATAAAAAATGTAATAAAAACCGAAGTCTTCAGAGTATATTCTATACCTGTAGGAAAATGTCTTTATGTGACCCAGTAACATTCACAATGAATATGAACCAATGAAAATTAGAAGTTTCAAATATGAATAAACAAACGTGAACCTGTCTTGGTGGAAATAAAAGTGAATGATCACATTGCAGCTCAATGTAGAGAAAAGATAAAACTGGAAGGGTTCTCCAAAGGTGAATTCGGGGCTGAGGGTATAGTTCATTTGGTAGCGTGCTTGGCTGGTATGTACAAGGCCCTTTGCTCCACTCCCAGTACCATGTAAACTGGGCATGGCAGCATGCATGTAACTCCAGAGCTCTAAAAGTGAAGGCAGGGGGCTGGAGAGATGGCTCAGTGATTAAGAGCACTGGCTGTTCTTGTAGAAGACACAGGTTCAAATCCCAGCATCCATGTGGCAGCTGACAATCGTCCATAACTCCAGTTTCAGGGGATTCGACGCCCTCTTCTGTCCTCCAAGGACACTGCATGACACAGGTGCACTTACATATACTTGCAGGCAATACATAAATACACATAAAAATGTTGACTAAAAAGATAAATAAAAGTGAAGGCAGTTCAAGGTTGTCCTCAGCTACAATACACTTGAAATCAAATGTCTCAAACAAAACAAAACAAAACAGCAACAAGAAGCATGAATTTGTTTTCATCGAGAGAACAAGATGAAATTACTTATGGAGGGCTGGAGAGATGTCTCACTGGTTCTGAGTTTGTACTGTTCTTGCAGAGGACCCGAATTCAAGCTTCTGGCACTCATGTCAGGCATCTCACAACGGCCTGTAACTCCAGATCCAGGAGGATCCAATGCCTCTGACCTCCACAGGCACCTGCACTTATGTGCACTTACTGCCCCCCCATACACATAACTGAAAATTTTAAAAAAAAATTTTTTTGAAAAAGAAAGTATTTATGTGAAACACCTCACTGGTAAGCAGCTTTTGAGAGACAAATAACAACCCTTAATGTTGGTGGAGATCACTGGGGGATGGGCTTTGGAATCAGAACACCTGGAATGCTATACCAGCCCTGCCTCTTCCACACAGACCCGTCCTCATTGTTCTCCATCTGTAACATGGAGGTTTTAGGATCCCTTCCTGGGGCAGGCAAAATTCTCAGAGAACTTTAAGGTTTCCCATTCTATTTGACCTGCATGTTAGGTGACAGCAATTCATGTGACACAGCATGACTCCCAGGACATGATGCTGGCAGGACCTGAGTTCCTCCGCCAAAGGGAAGCCTCGGAGACTTGCCTACAGTCATGGAAACAGCACAACAGCCTTCATGGGGAGGAGCTACTTAGCAAGAAGCTGAGGGTGAGTGTGGGGCTGAAAGTAATCCCTACTGACAGTTTAGACAGAACAGGTACCTTGGTTATTGGCCATTAGACTAGAGTAAGCTATGATAAAATACTTTGGGTAATTTATAAACAGCAGAAACACGTTGCTTACAGTTCTTGACTGAGCAGGCGAAATCCTGACCACTGCTGCACTACCCCAGCCTCAAACCTTGACAGTGAAGTGTCTGGTCACGACGGCTCTCATCTAAGCTAAGTACAGAGGCAGTCTCGCTACCAAAGCTGCCTTCCGACCCCAGATGAAACTTTCTCATCCACAAAAACAGAGTTTATTTTCTCTTTTTTTTTTTCTTCTCTTCTTCTTCCTCCTCCTTTTTTGGAGACAAGATCTGTATCTCAGGCTAATCTCAAACTTGCTGTGTAACCAAGGATGACCTCAATCTCTGGAGCCTCCTGCCTCCACCTCCTGAGTGCTGAGATTACATGTGTGCCACCATGCCTGGTTTATGCCAGGCTAAGGATAAAACCCATACTTTGTGGATGCTGCTAGCACTCTACCAACAGGGTTACAACTCCAGTTCAGACAAATGTCTGACATTTAACTTAGGACTATTATGCCCAACTAACCTTGAAAATCAAATACATAACTTACGTATTCTCTGGTCATGTGCTACTGAAGACCTCCTTCTGAAATCACCCCTTTCAAGCTTCCTCAATAATCCTGGTAATCTGAGTTGACCCCATGTGATCATTCTCAAGCATGTTCTACCACTGCCCTTGCTGTTCTTGCCTGGGTTCTCAATAACCTCACCAAACAAACTTTTTCCCTCAAAAAATACATAGTGCAATTGACTATAAAATGTAGCTGTTGGGAAATCTTCAGATGGTTTGAATGTAGGACAATCTAAAGGAAAACATTAATGGAACCAAAAAATGTAGTGCCTTTATTGTAAGCAGTTGGTGGGACACTTGTAGCTGTGGTTAAAAAAAATTAATTTACAGTTCAGTAAAGCTGCCTGGTGGGTGCTCTTGGGAATCATAAATAGATGTCAACTCAGAGCAGAAGGAAGAAGTCTCCAAAGCCCGTAAGAGTGAGACCACCAAAGAGATGAAGAGCTATTTGCAGATATCCTGTGTGTACATGGTGGAAATGACCTCATAAATGAAGGACCAGATGATGAAGAACATCCAATGGCCAGAAGTTAGGCAGGGGAAAACAGTCAGGTTTCCTAGGCTCCATTTTGCCTCCCACAAGATAAGTCACTGGTGAAAAAAAAAAACAAACTCGTCTAGGCTTCTTAGCATGCAGGAAGCCCTGTGTTCGATCACTGCATAAACCGGGTAAGGCAGCCAACAGCTGTAATCCCAGACTCAGGAGGTAGAAGTAGAAGGATCATGCTTTGCTACATACCAAATCTGAGGCCAGTGTTGGCTACATGAGACTCTGTGTCAAAAAAGAGAAGACATCAACAACATGTATCATTCAGAATAACTAATACAGCAAAACAATAGATGTTACGACACCTCTATCACATGGGTGAGTGACACTAATCGAGAGAAAAAAGAACACCCACCCGAATTCTTTTGTTGAGACAGAAGTCTGCTTATGTAGCCTACTCTGGCATTCACCATTTTTACTTTATTTAATTATTAGTGTGCATGTATGTGTGTGTGTGTGTGATGTGTGCATGGGTACATGCATGTCACAACATACACATCAAGGTCAGAGGACAAGTTGCAACAGTCAGGTGTCTCCTTTCACCATGTGGGTCTTGGAATCCATCTCAGGTCGTCAGTCTTGGCAGCAAGTTCTTTCACCCACCATGAGCTACTCACCGGCCCTAAAATCTTTATTTCCAGGAGTATTCTCACAACACCCCTATTCTCATCACTCAAATAAACCACTGTTTTTTGTAGTCAAGTAACGTGTGTGTGTGTGTGTGTATCACTATGTAGACCTGGCTGATCTTGAATTCCTGGAAGATCTTTCTGCTTCTGCCTCCTGAGAGTTGGGATTACATTTGTGTGACACCATTCCCAGTTCAAATAACCTTATTGAATATCTCAATATTAATGTAGTTTGACATTTATTTGACATGTCTTACTGTCATGTATTAAGCTACTAGTGTCACATGTTTTAGGTCTTTAATTTTTTTCCACAATCCTATGAAACAAGTTGATGTGGTTTGAATGTTTTTCTTTTTTGAGACAGGATCTCATGAGCCCGGGCTGGCCTTGAACTCATTATGTAGCTGAAGTTGACATTGAACTTCTAATCACCATGCCTCATCTCCTAAGTGCTAAGATTACAGGTGTATACCACCATGCTGGGTCTATTCAGTACTGGCAGTTGAAACCAGGGTTCATGCAATGCTAGGCAAGCATTCTACCAGCCGAGTTGCATCCCCAAAGCCTTGCTCTGAATCTTTTTGCACTGTCCAATTTTCTATGTTGGAAGCCTAATTCCCTAAGGTAATAATGTTGGAGGTAGGACAGAAAAGGAGGTGTTTAGCTCATGAATGGATTAACATTCCTACAAAAGGGCTTGCCAGGGTAGGTCTCTCTGTCTAGCTCCTCTTCTCTGAGAGGAACAATAGTACTCTTCTCTAGAGATGTAGCATCTAGATTAAATTTAACTTATTTTCTTTGGATAAGCTGGGCATGGTAATGTACGCTTGTCATCCTGGTGCTGGTAGGGTAGAGGCAGGAGGATCCCGAGGGCTCACTGACCAAGTGTCAGCTCCGCGGGGACACGGAATTTTGTTATTTCCATCACTGCTGGGTCCTCAGAAGCTGCAACTCTTGTCATATCATCTACTGCTCAATAAAAATCTGTTAAATGAAACGATCAGTTGAGCTTGAGAGACTGGGCATGTTTTCTCAATTCTAGCTCTACTGAAACACGAATTGAGCAAACCATTTAGCATCTTTGGCAGCAAGTTTTGTTTAATTTCTGGAATTTTTTGACTTTTATTTAAAAGCTTTTACAAGAAGATAAGATTTGGGCTGGAAAGATGGTTCAGCAGTTAAGAGTACATATTGTACACTGTTCTTCCAGAGGACCCAAGTTCAATTCCTAGCAACTATGTATCAGAGAGCCCACAACCACCTGTAACTCCAGCCCCTAAGGATCCAGCACCTCTGGCTTCAGCAGGCACCTGCACTCACATGCATGTACTCCCCCACCCCACACATATAAACATAATTAAAAATAAACAATTTTTTAAAGAAAGAAGATAAGGGCCTGGAGAGATAGCTCACAGTTAAGAGTACTGACTGGTCTTGCAGAAAACCCAGGTTCAAGTCCCAGCACCCACATGGTGGCTAACAACCATCTGTAACTACAGTTTCAGGGGATCTGATGCCCTCTTCTATCCTTTGTGGGCACTGCACAACACAAGTTCACTTACACATATGCACGTAATACGCTCATACACATAAACTAAAAATACATAAATAAAAATTATTTAAAAAGAAGATAAGATTTTGTCTTATCAGTTGTAAAAATCAGCAGCATGATGCTGTTTAGGAATAAACAGAAACAGACTGACTACTTGGAAAGACTATTGTGTGTGACTGCATATGTCTGTTTCTTATTCCACAAAAGTTTTACATTAAATCTACATATGACGAAAAAGTAATTTGTTTATGAAACTTAATTATCATATACCACACAAAATTTCAGAAACTTCAAACACTAAATTCTACTTATTTACTTATTTAGAGGTAGAGTCTTTCTATATTGCCAATCAGTCTAAAATTCACTGGGTATCTCAGGCTGACTTTGAACTTAAGATTTTCCTGCCTCAGCCTGCAGATCACAAACATGTGACATTATAATAAACAGCACAAACATCTTATTTGAGTTTTTTTGTTTGTTTTCTTTTGAGAAAGGGTCTCACTTTGTAGCCCAGGCTTTCCTGAAATTTACTCTGTAGCTCAAACTGTTTTCAAACTCATGAAAATCCTCTTGCCTCAGCCTCCAAAGTGCTAGAACTACAAGTATGAGCCACTGTGCTCTTCTATCTATGAACAATTTTAATAAAAAATAAAATTATAGGGCTGAAGAGATAGCTTAATATTCAAAAACATATTTTTACTTGCCTGTATGAGTGCTGGGTTCAGTGATACCTAGCACAAAAATCAAAAGCAAATTATAAAACCATTATGAAGAAAATTCACAGAAATGTGTGCGTGTGTGTGTGTGTGTGTGTGTGTGTGTGTGTGTGTGTGAGTACAGTTTCATGTGGATGTCAGGGGACAACCTCAGGTGTCAGGTGCCATCTACTTTAAAACAGGGTCTCTTATTGTTTGCCTCCACATATACCTGGGTAACTGGCCCAGGAGCTTCTTGGGATTCACCTGTCTCTGTCTCCCATCTTGCAGAAAGAGTGCTGGGATTATAGATACACATTAATAGGTCCAACCTTTATGTGGATTGTGGGGATCTGAACTCAGGTCCTCATGCTTGTGTGACAAGTGCTTTATCTACTTAGCTATCTCTACAGTGTTCAGGTTTCAGTATGATGATACCTTTTCTAAGATTAACACAAATCCATATCACAAAGAAGGCAGGTTAAAATGTAAACAAGTCTACAGTCTAGAGTACATTACAAAACACTGTTGTGAGATTAAGAGGAGAAATTGGGAATGTAGTTTAGTGGTAAGGTTTACCTAGCTATGCACAAAGCCCCGAGTTTGATCCCCAGGACCATAATAAATATAAGTATATAAATGCATAAATAAATAAATACTAAAATTGGGTTGGCAAGATGGCTCAGTGGATAAAAGTGCTTGCTCTTAATCCTAATGACCTGAGTTCAAACTCTGGGATGCACACACACATAGTGTAAAGAGAGAACGGACTCCCACAAGTTGTCCTCTGACTTCCACACACCCACCATGGCAAGCACACATTCTTGTACACACACACACACACACACACACACACACACACATACATCAATAAATCTAGTTAAAATTTTTTAAAGAGCACAAATTGAAAACTAGAAGAAATTAGATACATGAATACGGTACTTTGTATTATGGCTAATGATATTACTTAAACTATTTCCTTACAGTTGGACATGGTGGCACATGCCTTTAATCCCAGAACTCGAGTGGCAGAGACAGGCAGATCTCTGTGAGAATGAGTTCAGCCTGGTCTACATAAGGAGTTCTAGATGAGTTGGAACTACAGGGAGACACTGTCTCAAAAAGACAAAAAAAATCACTTAGCAAAGCCACATTAGATTGTCAAAACTTTAGGAAAAACACAAAATAGAGAAAATACCCAAAGTATACACTGTAGTGTGACTAACCTTCCATTTATTTCCCTGCAATATTTTCTACTTTTCCTTTTTTTAAAAAACAGTCTCCTTTATTTAGTCTTTAGCAACTTCATACATGTAAACACTGTACTTGATCATATCCACCCCCAACTCTTTTCTCCCTCTCCCCACAAGGTTGATCATGTTGGCTTAATCTCTACTTTATTTTTTGAGACAGGGTCCCTCACTGAACCTGGAGGTTACCAATACAACTAGACAGGGTGGCCAGAAAGTCTGAGAGATCCTCTAGTCACCACCTCCCCAGTGATGGAATGGTAAACATGTACAACCAAATCTGTTTTTTAAATTAAATTTATATTTATTTGGGGGAGGCATGCATGTGCACGTGCATGTGTGGAGGTCAGACCACAACTTTGCAGGAGTTGGTTCTCTCCTTTCACCATGTGGTTCCTGGAGCTTTAACTCAAGTTATCAGCTTGGTGGAAAGCACCCTTACATACTGAGCCATCTTGCCAGCCCTGGCCTTTTTTGTGGGTTTTAGGGGATCATGTTATATTGCAAGCACTTTACAGATAAAGCCATATCCTCAGCTCTTTTTTCTATTTTTTTGGTTTGGGTTTTGTTTTTTGTTTTTTTCAATTTTGACTCCACATCTTCATAGTTTCCATTTTTTTGATAACAACCTGTCAAAGTTGTGTGAATATATTATAGCAAAAAAGCCTAGAACCAAAGAGCATCCTGTAAAAGGTGAGAATGTTCCTTGCGTCCTAACTACACACCACACTTCTGCCTTCTACTTAAACCCTAGAGTCTAACTTGTTTAAACCCCTAGAGTTTTTTTTTTCATTTTTCTGTGTGGTTCCTCTCTATCAATAAACAATTCAGGGTCAATACATATTATCACCACTTCTTATCAAGCAGATTTCATCTGGTCTGTGTGCAACTTCCTTCCTGTTCTAATATATGAGAGCTCAGTTCATTTACACCTCCCACCATGGACCAGTCATTTTTAGTTCCTCTATTGACATTTTAGGCAACTCACTTTAGTTCTTCTTTGTAACTTCTGTAATAATTCATCTTGTTTCCTGTTCTGTTAAACACAGACCACACCTCTCAGCTCCCCGCTTTGTTTCTCATAATCTTATTTCCAAAAGTCTTACTGCTGTTTCAACTGTATAAGAAAGGAGGGAGGGAGGGAGAGATGGAGGAAGGAAAGGAGAGAGGGAGGGAGCTGATCTTGATGGAACAAACCTGTAATGCCAGAACTCTGAGGAGAGACAGGAGGATGGCAGGTTTGAAACTAGCCTCAGCTACATAGTAAGATACAGTCATAAACACAAACACAAACACAATGGAATAAGAAGTTTTACTAATGACATTTAAAAAATTGTAAGGAGTCCAAGGCCTTAGCTTTGTTGGTAGAACACTTATTAAATGCACAAGAGGCTCTGGGTTCTGCCTCCAACAGAGTATAAACCAAATATGGTGGAATAAGTCTGTAATCTCAGCACCCATGGAGGAGTCAAGGCAGAAGCCTGAAGCAGTTAGTCACACCACAGTCAAGACCAAAGAGAAATGAGTGCTCGTAGGATGACTTGCTTGCTTGTGCTCAACTTGACTTCTCTACTCCTACACAGCTCAGGACTCCTCCCCACCTAGTGCCACCCACAATGGGATGAGTCTTACCACTTCAACTAACTCAAGAGAATTCCCCACAGACGTGTACACAGGCTAACCTAATACAGACAACCCCTCATTGATACTGTCTTCCCGGCTGAGTTTAGTTGTGTAAAGGTGACAATTAAAGTTGATCATCACACCTACCCTTATAAATACTGCATCCGCCACCCTGGTTAGAATACGAAGCAACTAAAAACCTCAAACCCTGCAGTCTTGTCAACAGCTGGTGGGTCCAGCTATTGAGAGGTGATTGATTCATGATGACTCTGTCTTTCTTAGTGAATTCGTCCATTCATAGATTCAAACTCTGGTGGCATTATGGGAGGGGCAGAAACTTTCCGTGGTCAGGTTTTAATGGAAGAAGTAGGTCTCTTGTGGGCTGCACCTCGTCCGTGGCCCCTTCCTTGCTCTTTGTGCTTTCTGGCCACCATGAGGTAAGCAGCCTCGGACACTGTCAGCCAAATATCCTTCCTCCTTTTTCAATGGTTTCTCTCAGGTCTTTGTCATGGCAACCAAGTCTGATGAGTACAGTGGGTATTCTCAGGATAGCAAGGAGGGGACACTGTGGATTTTGAGGCAGTATCTCTCACTGAGGGCCAGATTGGCTTTGAACATGCACTCCTCCTGTTCTAGCCTCCCTGCTAGGGCTACAGACATGTGCCAGCACATGGAGTCCATTTTTCTTTTCCCATTGTTGGAGTCATTTTTAAAAAATAATGTGTACATGTGTGTATGTCATACATGGCATGCCCAAGGAGATCAGAAAAAGGAGTCAGAGTCTCTGGAGCTGTAGTTATAGGAAGTTGTGACTGCCCAGTGTGGGTGCTGGAAACCAAACTCTGGAAGAGTACCAAATGCTTTTAACCACCGAGCCACCGCTCCAGCCCCATTTTTCTTTTTACATTAAATAATGTTCTTGAAAAAGTTGCAGCTTCTTTTGTATTCCTCTATAGTGATCTAAGCAGGTTCTTTTAATTTTTTTGGATAAGTTTTTAAAATAAAATTTTATTTTAATTAACTCACAGATTAAAACATCTCACAGCTATTTTAAGGAAGCCACTCAATCACTTGCCCAGTCCCAAACAATGTATCTCAGTGAACATCTATACAGTTAGAAGGGCCATTCAGAAGCCATGGAGTTTTGCTGAGAGTTTTACACACACACACACACACACACACACACACACACACACACACACACACACCAGAATTGAATCTAGAAAAAACAGTTTATATCCTCTTTCATGACTCATGTGTCCTTGTGCCTGCAATCTGTTCTTCCTCATTGCCTATTATGACCTTCTCTTGGTCTCTTTCCTAAATGTTATACTATGCCCAGTCTTACACCTGTTTACATACATTCAGTGCCATATATTATAGGTTAGGATCAGTGTAATCAGTGTATAAGGGAGAACATGTGTTTTTTGTGTGTTTGGGTCACCTCACTTAACAAATAAGTGGCTTCTTAATGACACCTGGACTCAAGAAGGCAACTTAGGTCCAAAGTTGACCATGTAATGGTAGTAAAGGCTGAAGGAGTAAGACTCCTGAGTAGCTGCTTTTTCTAACCCAGTCTCAATGATACCCCATGGTAGGTGGTGCAGAACAGTTCACAGAGCATTTTATACCTATATAGCAGAGGTGACTCCATGTAAGCTTCCACCAGGATGGGAAATAGAATGATGAACAGGGGAGGGGATTACTGGAGCAGCACAGGAAAGTTCTTGTCTCGGTCACAGACTCTTTCTCAGCAACACTACTACCTTCTTCCTGCCTCTGTCTCATATTAACACTGGGTTTGCAGTTGCATGATTCTGTGGCTGATTGAGTGATCTTCTGTGCATGTTAGGACCATGTTAAGATTACAGTATTCATGGGGTTAGAGAAATGGTTCAGTGATTAAGATCACTTGCTACTCTTATAGAAGACCTGGGTTTGGTTCCCAGCAGCCACATCATATGACTCAGTATTGTCTGTAACTCCAGTTCCAGGAGATCTAACACTCTCTCCTGATCTCTGGGGATTCAGGCACACACACTGAATGCATACATACATGGAGACACACACATACACATACATATTCACATAAAAATAAAAAAACTATTTGAAGAAAGATTACAACATGCAGGTACGTTGTGACCTGCTCAGATAGGAACTGTGTTGTCAGCCTGAGTGTCAATAGGCTCCCTCGTTTCAGCAGGTGACTGGTCTGATAATATTGGTGGCATTATTAAGAGTTAGTGGAAACTTTATGTGATGGGGCTTATATGGAAGACATAGGTCTCTTGTGGGCTGTTTATCAGCGAGAACAGTTAAGCGAGGAATTTTTATCTCTATTTCCTCCCACATACATACAGGGTTTCATGTAGCCCAGGCTGGCCTCAAACTCACTGTGTAGCCAAACATGACCTTGAACTTACCATCCTTTTGCTTTCTCCTTTCAAGTGCTGAGATTACAGGCTTGCACCACCATGTGTAGTTGATGTGGTGCTGGAGACTGAACCCAGGGTTGTGTGTGTGCTCGGCAGGCACCCTACCATCTAAGCTACATTACCAGCTCCCCTCACCCAGCTTTACTTTTTAAAAATTCATTTATCTATTTGTGTGTGCACATGAGTGTGCATATGTACACTTATGTGTGCACATGTGGAGGTCAGAAGACGACTTGCAGGAGTCCCCCATGTGGGTTCCAGGAATTGAACCCCAGTCATCAGACTTAGCAGTAACTTCATTTATCTTCTACAAAGGTGTTTGTACTCACTCAGCTTCCTACTATGTGGAAGGAACTCTACTGCACTTAGAAACTTCACAAGTGAGATTAAGGGGACATTATCGTTTATGGAGAATACTACACAGACGTTAAGTGATAAATTTAGGGGAGTTTGGTTTTACAGGTTGTTTCAGGAAGCTGAGACGGCTGGGCAAGTAAAGAAAGGCACTTGCCTCAAAAGCCTAATGACCTGAGTTTGATTCCCAGAATCCATGTAAAGGTGGAAGGAGAAGATTAATTCCATAGAGTTGTCCTCTGATCTCCACACAGTCACCATGGCATATATCTTCCCCAACAACAACTACAATAATAATAATGATAAATATAATTGAAATAGAGCTGGTGGGATGGCTCAGTAGAAATGGGGCTTGCCATGAAGCCTATGATCTGAGTTCAATTCCCAGATGGTGGAAAAAGAGAACTGACTTCTGCAAATTATTCTCTGACCTCCACATGCGCACCATGACATGTGCTTCTGCACACACATAAATAAAAATAAATAAATAAGTAAATAAATAAGGGACTGAAGAAATGGCATAGCACTTAAGAGCATCAGCTACTCTTGTGAGGATCTGGGTTCACTTTCCAGCACCCACATGGTGGCTGACAATGGTCCCTAACTCCAGTTCCAGAAAAATCCAATGCCCTCTTCTGATTTCCATGGGAATTACACAACATGGGTACACTTACATACATGCAGACAAAACACTCATACACATAAAAAATTGAAGTCAAATAAAATTTAAAACTATTAAAAAAGCAAATGTAATAAGAAAAATAAAAAATTAAACAATTTGATAGACCTTGATACTCTTTAATAGCCTGGGTTGGCCACTATTACTAGGGAATAATCTGGATGTCTGTGACATAGGAGACCAGATATGTAACCAAATTGAACTTTTTCTAGATCTTTGGCTGTTACTCTGCTGAGCTATTTGAAGTTGTAGGAAACTAATTAACCAGGTATAGCAATGAACATCTGCAATCCCAGTACCGCAGAGATGGAGGAAGGAGAATCAGCAGTTGAAGGTCATCCTCACTTACATAGTACCAGAGCAGCCTGGGATACAGGAGACCCTGTCTCAGAAAGAGAGGGAAGAGAAGTAGAAAGAGGAGGGGGAAGGAGAAAATGGAGGAGGAGAGGGAGGGAGAGGAAGAAGAGAAGGAGAAAGAAGAGAAGGGGGAAGAAAAGGATGAACTAATTAACTATCCCAAATGTTTTATTGGTTTTGATGTGGAAAAAGCAGTAGATGAAACTTTTGCTATAGGAAATTCCTTCTATGCTAGTGAGATCATGCATCTGAAAGTACTTTAAAAGTAGTGCCACGGAGCTCAGGGGATTGATTAAGAGAAAGGAAAACTTGAACATTGATGTACTGGCAAAGAACCTGCTTTAAGAACTGGAGTAATTCTGAGAGTTGTTCCTTGCTGAAGAAGCAACTCCTCTTGTTTATTTTCTGTTTGGCAGAATCCAAGGAGAATAAAATTAGCCTCCAAGAGAGGAAATTCCGGGAGACAGAGGAGGCTGCATGTACTGCACAGCATGTGCTGTACTCTACGGCAGTTTTAGAAAATGTATATCAAGCATGTTAAAGCTGTGTAATCCAAATTAAACATTAGCATGCCTCAAGACTATGTACCAGTAAAATACTTTTACCTAAAAAATTCATTTTTATTTTATCTTATTTCATATATATATATATATATATATATATATATATATCCAAACTGTTTTCACCTCAGTTCATTGTGCCCTGGAAAATAGTTCTTCAAATCCTCTTATCCTTATTCTTTTCTACATGACATCTCTCATTGAGCTACTCAGCAGAAGCATTTCTGCAGAATGATTTCTTTGGTTCTTTATCTGATCACTAGGGCAGTGAAGCTGGCTCCTTGTTAAGAGTGTGTACTACTCTTGCAGAGAGAGAGCACAAATTCAGTTTCAGTTTCCAAGACCCATATCATACAGCTCACGACCACCCATCACTCCAACTCCAGGGGATCTGACACCCACTTCCGACCTCTGAGGGCACTGTGTTCACATACATAGGCACACACACATGTAATTTAAAATAACTAAGTCATCTAATCAAATGCCTTTCCTGCTTGTGTAAGTGCATACTGAGTCTTCTTCCTGGATGCTCCCTTCTCCTTAGTCTCCTACCTATACTACTTCAGGACTTCAAGTTCCCACTATAATTTCAAATATGAAGTCATTTGCTACTCCTCTCACCAAACAGCTTAAAATGCCTCTACTGACACCGGTTCCCCTGCTCTGTCATTTCCTTCTCAATGCAGGTGGAGGGTGGCAGTACAACTTCTGGGCTCTCCTCTGACCTACCATGACATTTTAAAATTTGTTCTGGTTTCCGAGACAAAGGTCCCACGTATCCCAGGCTGACATCAAACTCCATATGCATCAAGGATGGCTTTGAATTTCCAAGCCTCCTGCTTCTACCTCCCTAAAGCTGGAATCACAAGCATACATTAGCATACTTGGTTTATAGAGTGCTGGGGATGGTACCCAGGGCTCTTCATGCATGCTAGACAAGCACTCTTTCAACTGAGTTATATCTCCAGTCCCTGCCATGCCATTTTAAAAAACATTTTTATTTCAAGACAAAGTTTTGCTATATTGCCTAGGTATTGGCCTGGCATTCCTGGGTTCAAGTGGACCTCCTGTCTCAGTCTCTTGAGTAACTGGAACTATTAACTGTGCCGTAATAGTCACCTGTGCCTGTATTTTAGTGGGCCTCTGGCTTTTAAAAGCTGATGTTAAATAATGACACAGCACCACAGTGAACTGTGTAAATCCTAATAAAGAGGGTAAGCACGCTGGGCACAGGACAACTGATCAAAGATCTATATAAAGTGGGTGCATGGCCATTGATGGGCATTGTACCTAGTATAACCTGTGATTTAAAAAATTACTATATTTATTTATTTAATGAATGTAAATGTACATGTAGGGACACATTGATGCCAAAGAGATCAGAGGACAACTTCCTGGAATTGATTCTCTTCTTCTGCTGTGTGGGCCCCAGGGATCAAACTCAGCTCTTCAGGTATACAGATCAAGCACTTTACAGATCAAGTCATTTTGCTGTTTCATAGCCTGTGATTTTATAATGATTATGATAAATGTCATTATAATATTCCAAACTGATTGTGTATTCATCTCATTGAATTCTTCTAACCCCCTGTAAGGTGAACCACCATACAACCATACAATCGCTGCAGCCATGACTAGCATGACCAGGTTTCTCTCTGGTGGGCGGGGGTCTATAGGTATGTGCCCTGGGCTGTGGTTGTTTTGTATATATTATTTCTAACCTCTGTATTATCTATAATAGATGTAATTACTAATCTTGGGTTGTATATGAGGAAACTTCAGATTAATAAGAATTGTTATGGGTCTTTCTTCCATTAAGTGGTTGAGCTGCCGGTAGAATCAATCCTGTCTGCCAGATCACTGCCGCGCTTATACTGGTTTTTTAAAATCTAATTCTTAAATTATTAAGAATTTTACAAACCACTTTTTTAAACTGTTAAGGGCTAGAGAGATGGCTTGTAAGGTGCTTGCTGTGTAAGCATGAGGATCTGAGTTGCAGTCGCAATGGCACATACTTGCAATCCCAGTGCTGATGAGGCAGACAGAGGAGGATCCCTGAGACTCACTGGCCAGCCAGCCTACCCTAATGGGTGAGTTCCAGCTGGTGAACAATGCTGTCGTAAAAATAAAGTAGATGGTAAGCTAGGGCTGTCCCTGGCCTCCATGGGTACACACATACATAGGCACATGCACCTGGACATGTGCCACACACATATGTAGCCACACACAGATGAAGACACACATAAACAAAACCCCTCGAGAGACGGGTCAGTGGTTAAAAGCACTTACTGCTCTTTCAGGACCACAATTTCATTGCAGCACCAACCTAACTCATATTATAACTGCCTGGCCTATAATTCCAGTTCCAGGGGGTATGAAGCCTCTTACCTCCATAGGTTCACACACACACACACACACACACACACACACACACACACACACACAAAGTTAAAAATAGATCTTTTTTAAAAACCTAAATTACATAAACTTTCAATTAAATATATTATTTTTGTCAAAAGGAAAAATATGGAAATAAATTCTATAAGCTCCTGGGCCCTTGTTCATGTGAACCTACAGCAATAGTGTCAGCTTGCACAAGACTCATGCAGACTCAAGTAGACTAAAACCCAGCACAGAACTGTGAAAATTGGCAGCAGGCCCCAATTTTTGTCGAAGAGCTATTAACAGATGATTACTGCTGGGTGAGGAAGAGCTGATCTTCTTAAAGGGAGAAACTCTAGACAGGCTAACTAGACTCAGTGGTGAACTCACACTGAGGGACAACTGGGGACACTAACTTGACACAATAGGCTAACACAGATGACAGAATGTATGGATTCCACTGAGGTGGGGGGTCTACAAGAGGATGCCAGTGGAGAAGGGTGTATAAAGATGATTAAGATATTCTATACGAAAGACATAGAAAGTCAATAAAATATTTACAAAAAAGAAAAGAACTGCTTTAGCATACAAGCTGTTACACACCTCCAAGCCCAGAACTCAAGAGGCTGAGACAGGATGATGGTAAACGGAAGACCAGCTTGGGCTATGTGGTGTGATCCCATCACAATGGGTTTTAGTTCTCCCACAGATCCAAGTTGCAGTTCAAGTCTCAGTGGAAAAACACATTTCTGTTTTGTTTCCCTAAAGTACTTCTTTCTAGTATGTATGATTGTAAGCTCTTACTTCTACTTGGAATAGTACACAAATGAGCATTAATATAACTCTACAGATCAGCCTGTTTCTATCAGTCGGGAATAGTGTGTCAGGTGTGGTGTCAGACACCTCTAATCCCAGCACTTGGGAGGTGGAGGCAGGAGGATCAGAAGTCCAAGATCATCCTTGACTACATAGAGTTCCAGGTCAATCTGGGGTATGTGAGACCTTGTCTTAAAAAAAGGGAGGGGGGCATTGATGGAGAAATGAATTAGCACTTAAGAGCAATGGCTGCTCTTGTAGAGGACCGGGGTTCAATTCCCAATACCTACAAGGCAACTAACACATTTCTCCCCTTGTCCCGTGGCAGAACTGGTCATAAAAGTGTCTGTAATTGTAATTCCAGTTCCAGAGGATCCAATGCCCTCGTCTGGCCTCTAAAGGCATTTTGCATATGGATGTACTTACACACATGCAAGCCAACCAAGCATACAAATAAAAATAAATATACAAAATTTTAAAGGATAAAATAGGTTCTTTGCATTTCAAGATCTCCCCTGAAACTTTTCTCAGGCACCCTCAAGTCTGATGACTACTTGAGAATCTGTGTTATGGAAGAACAGCAGGATGATATTATCAGTGTGAGCCACTGTTTTTTCCTCAGGCTGTTCTCTCCTGTTGTTCCTGATTTGCCCCCTTTGTGCTCACTGCTAGTTTCTTTGCCTTTATTGCTTCAAGAAAGAAAAAGAAACTGGTTCCTGATGTGTGTGTGTGTGTGTGTCTATGAGGATGGGCCCCTGTGTGCACCTGTGCCCGAGGGGAGCCAGGAAGAAAGCATGCGTGCCCTGCCCTATCCACCTTATTCTCTTGAGACAGTGTCTCTGATTGAACCTGGAACTGGGTTAGTAGCCAGCAAGGCTTCCTCTCTCTATCACCCCCCATGGTGCTGGGGTTATGGGCAATGGACCATGTCCAGCTATTTATGTGGAATCTAAACCCACATCCTCATGATTGTATAGCAAGTGCTCTTACCCACTAAGCCATCTTCCAAGGCTGATTCTTGATTTTTTTTTTCCGGTATGTCAAAATAGATTTTGATATCAAGGACAGAAGCAATGAAGGCCCAAAATCAAGCTTTTGCAATTTCAGTCCTTCCTTCCTTCCTTCCTTCCTTCCTTCCTTCCTTCCTTCCTTCCTTCCTTCCTTCCTTCCTTCCTTCCTTTCTTCCTTCCTTCCTCCCTTCCTTCCTTTTCTCTCTCTTTCTTCAAACCTTTCTCTTTCCCTCCTTTCTCCCCTTTAGTCATTTCTCTTCCCTCTCACCTTTTTATCGCCTTTCTTGGTGAAAAGAGTTAGTATTATGTTGCCCAAGCAGCTGGCCCAGAACTCTCAGTCCTCCTGTCTCAGTGGGAGAAATGCTGGCTAGCACTACCATACTTAACTGCCAAGCTCTGGCAATTTCAAATTTAGTGCCTTCAAGGGACCTGAGGCATGGTAGGCCTACAGTATGTCAGACCTAGACTTTTGAACTACATGAGATTCAAGTGATTTAAAGTCAGTAGAGCCTTGGTGACATCAGAGAAGATGGTTTGTACAGTAGACTGCCCAGGTTTGTAAAGTGCCTGAAAGCTGATGTATCAACAACCATACCTACATTAGAGTTCCCATTGGCAGAAGGAATTGCAGGCAAAGAGGAGCAGGGAGGGCTCCCAGTCACAGTGCTTGGTGCTCAGGAATAGGAGGAGGAGAGGGAAGGGATGAAATATCTTGTCCTAATTGATGTAAAGTTTCTACCACCTGTTGCCATTTAGGTTACAAGGGTGAAGAAAAAGTTGTGCATTCATTTTTAAGGCCTGATATTTACCCCCACTACTCAATGTAATTAGAAGACCTGGATTCAAGATCTCTCTCTCTCTCTCTCTCTCTCTCTCTCTCTCTCTCTCTCTCTCTCATAGCCCAAGACGTTCTCAAATGCACTGGTGTAGCCAAAGACAATGACCTTGAACTTCTGATCTTCCGGCCTTCATCTCCTAAGTACTGGGATCATGGGTGTTCATTGCTACCCTCGTTTATGCAGTGTTAGGTACAGACTCAGGCCTTCTGCTTGCTGGACAAGCACTCTACCAACTAAGCCACATCTCCAGTCAGTTTTTATTTGACTTACAATGAAAATCAGAGGTTGCTTAACAAATGTTTACTCATAATCTCCAAATTTTCTGCCATTTTTTTTTCTAAGAATGGATGTAATTCCCCATGATTTGTTAAAATTTGTTATTTTTAGAAGGGACAACACAATGCAATTTTTCACTTTCTTGCTGTGGCTTCATTTTTGTCTGAAAGACTATAAATAGACAGAGACAGCTTCTGCCATTGACATCTCAGAAGGAATGAGCTGACCAGACACTTTTCTGACCACAAGTTTTGCCAAGGGACAGTGGGGGACGTACGCAGGCAGTACGGAAAGCATGGTCTGGAGACAGATGGCGACTAATTTATATAAATACTGGTTATGGGTAACTGAATTTTGTACACCCCTCCCCCTGGAAAAAAAGAGACATTGAAATCCTACCCCTGCCAACACATCCAAATGTATCCTTATTTACAGTGATAATTATGTTTAAATGAGTTCATGAAGACTCGCAAATATATATATATACATATATATATATGTATATATATATATATAATACATAAATAAATCTGAATGGAGATCCCACTCCTGAGTAGCTCAGTTTACAAGTGTGCCCCCAGCCCCAAGTCTGGCTTTAGAACTGAAAGGTCAGATACAGATACACCCAAAGAAGAGAAAATGTCTAGTGACAACTATGGATGACAATTCCCAGAAAGAACACACACCTGCTTACCCATTGACTGCTTAGAACCTTGGTGACTGAGGAAGAGGTTGGAATGTTGTGAGTCCTAGGCCTTATTATCTTGGGCGAATCTGTAGCCCCCTTACTAGTCATTTATTACCTATTGATGTATGTGACCAGATACCTTGTGACTACTGTAAATCCTTTGGAAGGCACAAACAGTACCCTAGCTTTCACCAACCAGAAGGCTAAGAAGGCAGACAGATGGCATTTGAGGTCTGCAGCAGAGATCTCCCCACTTTGCTGGAACCCACCCACCTGATGTTTCCATCAATATATTTGAAAAAATGTCTTGATTTGTCACTTTCTTGGTTCTGTTACTATAAAAGTGTGAAGAAACTGTTACCACATTGGAACTTGGTATTTGGGGAACACCTGATCTGTGTTCCCAAGCCATGGTCACTCACATTTGGCTCTGGAATAAATTCTTATTCCTCTCAGGTGAGAACTGTGTTTTTGTATGGGTAAGTTGAAGACAGAGATGATGTGGCAGGAGGGTAGGGAGAGAGAAAGAGACAGACAGAGAGAGAGAGAGAGAGAGAGAGAGAGAGAGAGAGAAATATCAAGACTAATCTGTCAGAAGTACCCATACCCAAGAGCACTTGGGGAACACAAATTAGACTCCATAGGGCTTAAAAAAAATAATTTGTGCTTCTGACCTGTCCCACCTTTCCAGCATACTCCCACTCTCAGAAATGCCTTTTTTCTTTCTTAATAAACTGTCCCTATTTCTATCATTATCCATGTGTTCCTGATCTAATTCTTTGTGCCAAAATAATTATTTGTTCCAAGAACCTAGACATCTGGCCTGGAAAGATGGTGCAGTGGCTAAGAGCACTTCCTGCTCTTACACAGGACCAGGATGTGGTTCCCAGAAAACATATGCCTGTAGCTCTGTCCACTGCCCTCTCAATTAGTACACATACATACATGCAAGCAAAACATTGATGAACATATTAAAAAGGCTTTTTTAATTAAAAAAAAAAGAGCCTGGAAATTTCATGGGTGAAGTCTGGACTCAGATCTGCTCCTGTTGGGTGATACAGCAGCTGTTTGGACAGCTAAGACTGCAGCACACTTCAGAAGCTAGCAAGACTGGGGATTGGATTCTGCCTCCTAGTCCTCAGGAAGAGCAAACCCCTCTGAAGTCTTGACTTTCAGCTTCTCAGCTTTCAAATAGAAGGAACAAATTTTTGTCATTTAAAGTCATCAAGTCTGTGCTGTTTTGTCATGGCATTCCAAGCAAACAAACTCTTGAGGGCTGATGAGATGACTCAGAGGAAAAGATACTTGCTGCTGAGCCTGATGACCTGAGTTCAATTCCTGGGACCCACACAGTGGAGGGAGAGAACCGACTCTCTGGAGCTGTCCTCAGATCTCCACAGGTGGTCATTTGTGCACCCGTACATGCACATGCTCATAATAAATAAATGTAATAAAATATGGTATGCCACTTGTGGGAGAATAAGGCATTATAGTCCCATGGCAGCCTGCTCACCCAGCAGGGCTGAGGCCCTGGTTTCATTCCTAGAACAACAAAACAAAACCACCAACAACACTAATTTCAAATAAATGTGAAATGACAGGCGTGCTGGTGCATACCTGTAATCTCATATCTGAAGATCATGAGTTCAAGGCTAGCCTGGGCCACAAAAGACCTGCCTCAAAAAACAAAACAAAAAAAATAGTAAAAATGAAACAAATACAAACAACAAAACCCAAACTCTTACTCTTGGCTTCCAGTTCTGTCACATTTCAACAAAACTAGAAAAGGATTCACCCATAAACTAGACATGATAAATCCCATGAGTTCTACCCAGGGTCACGAAACCACTAACTCAGCCTTTCACACAGGATGAAAGTTTGGGTGCTTTTCCCTTTTTCATTGGGGTATGTGTGTGTATGTGTAAGAGAGAAAGAGAAAGAGAAGAGAGAGAGAGAGAGAGAGGAGACACGTGTGGAGGTGTGGAGGTCACAGGGCAGCTTTGTGAAGTTGGCTTCAGGGATCGAACTAGAGTCATAAATGTGCACAGTGGCTTTTCTTTACTTGAAGAGTAGTCTCACTGGTCTCTGGTATTTTTTTTCTTTTTGAGACAGTATCACAAGTAGTCCAGGCTGACTTCCAGCTCACTATGTAATAGAAGATGACCTTGAACTTCTGATCCTCCCGACTCAACCCCCTGAGTGCCAGGATTATAGATGAGCACCACAAAGCCTGGTTATGTGGTGCTGGAGATCAAATCCAGAGCTTCATGTAAGCATTCTTCCAGCTGAGCTACACCCCCAGCCTCAGGTTTGATTTGTTTTTCAAAGCCTGTCTCAAAGGATGGTCGCTCTTAAGCCATTTAGGCACTGTTCTGGACTCTTTCACATAATAAGCTAAACTTGTGTGAATTATTACATTGTTTGCCTTATTAAATGCTTTTATGTCAGGAAAGGTCTCATTATGGCAGAGAGAGTCAATTCCTAGGGAGAACAGTGGGGGTCTTCAGAGCACTGGCTATTGACTGTGTTTTCAGGCCTGTTCCACTGGTGATTACTCTTTCTTTCCTTTGTGCAGGAAAAGCCACTTGGGATTATTTGGGGCTTAGCGTGGGCATCATTCCTTGTGCATGCTCCTCCATTCCCTGTGCCCCCTTATTGAGGGGAAACTGCTAAAGAATGAAGACAAGCACTAAATGAACAGGGCTTTGAGAACATAGAAATAGGCCCTCTGTGCTCTTTTCAGCAGCACGCTCTTTCGTTGCTTTATATGTGCATTGAACGTTTTGAGATACAAGCCTTGCAAATAGCTATATGAGCTCTTCTGTGCTCACAAGAATTATCTTGGTCTTTGCCTACAACTTGCTAGATAGTGTCACCTCAATGTGTGAGGTGGGGTCTTGAGAAGGCTTAGCCTGGGACCCTACTTGTTTTGGGTTGCGCACACACTCCCTACTTATGATAATGCACTTGTAACCTAGTTCTTTCACCTGCACCTACTATGCAGAGTCCCTCTCCAAACAATGCATCCATCAACTTCAGAAGCTTCTCAACGCCTCACCTACACCAGGCTACACATACTGTCATCTCTAAATGATAATATAGATTTTTCCATCCTTAGTGAAAATCAAATTTAGACAGTTTCTATTCAAGTGTTTACCAACCTACCCAGTAAAAAGAATAGAAAGCCTGATCCAGGCTGAACTGGATTTGAGTGCATGCACAAAAAAGCAAAACTGTTTCTAAAGTGGGTTAACTGACATGGGAAGACTCACTCTAAATGTGGGTGCATCATTCTATGAGCTGGGATCCTTAGCTGGATAAAAGGAGAAAGTGAGCTGAGCCCCAGCATGCATCTTTCTCTGCTTCCTGAAGTGGAGGCAAAGAATGCCTCCTGCTCCTGCCACCGAGCCTTCACCCTGCTTGACTGTACTGTCAAACTGTGAGCCAAAACAAACTCCTCTTTCCTTAAGTGGCTTTTGTCATAGCAGCATGCAAGCAATTAATACATAGAGGCAGAAGGATCAGACCCTAGAATCATCTACTACTATACAGCAAGGCCAGCTTGGGGTTCATGAGACCCTGCCCAACCCTCAAAAAGAATCGAGTTATAAGCAGCACTGGCTCTGTATACGGATGGTATTAGTACATACATATCACAGACTATAAGCAGAGGGGCTAAAGTAATGTTCTGAAGATCAGAGGAAGCAGGACTTTTGGATTTCCACACAATAAATAAACACATGTAATAAAAATAGTTGTGTCAAAAAAATACTCTGGGGACTGGAGAGATGGTTCAGTGCTCAAGAGCATGCACTGTTTTTCTAGAGGACCTGAGTTCAATTCCCAGCACCCATATCAGGTGGCCAATAATTCCAGCTCCAGATAATTCAACACCTCTCGCCTCTGTGGGTTCCAGGACTGATATACATGATTAAAAAGAAAATAAATCTTTAAAAAATAAACACTCTAGATCATACAGACATATGAATGGCTAAGTGGAAAATTATTCCCTGACTTTACTTCAACTGGAAGTTTTAAAAATAATTTATATATCAGGTATGTGTGTGTAATGTATGCATGGATATTTAGTGTATTGTGTATTATATGTGTGTAGTGTATATATGCTGTGTATATATGTATAGTGTGTGTGTGTGGTATCTGTATGTATATGCAGTATGTGATGTACATAAGGTGTTTGTGGTATATTAGTATGTAGTATATATAGTGTATATGTGTGTATGGTGAATGTATGTGTAAATGTTCATGTGTGTGCATGTGGCAAGCAGTTTTTGGCAAGACCTAAATTAAAACATTTAGGAAATACTTATTTCACTGATTATACAGTCATTTTGCAGTATTGATATTTGGAAGAAATGAATGCATTTTGCTTCATCTTTTATTCCTTGCAAAAATGGAAATAATGAAAGCTTGTAGAATTATATAAATACAAATTTATATAATTATTATCACAAAAATAAGGCCAAATGACTGAGTATTCAGATCATGAGACTGTGGTGGCTATAATTACCTGGTGAATTAATACAATTCAGTTACCTTGAAATTGTCGGTGCATATCAGGTATGTGCAGGCACTAGCCTAAGCTTTGAAAACATAGCGAAGCCACCATTTGTGTCTTCAGGGGCTGTAAACATTAGAGAGAAAAACCTAACTACAGAGCTATGCGAAAGGACTGCTGGCTGAGAGTCAGAAGTAACTCAAAGAAGAGGTATCTTGGAAAGAGTGGTCAGAGATCTCCAGCCTTCAGGTTCCCAGGTCTGAGCATCTGGGACTGGCCAGTCCTGCTCCAGGGCAAGCTCCGGGCCCAGCTCCCACCTGAGCTAACATCTCCCTGTTGTCCACACAGCCACACCTCCTGTTTTTGCTCACTCCCAACACCACAGCACTCTACAAACCACAATCCACTCTACTCTTCCCTCATCAAAAGGATCACTTAATCCTGTGGATTTCATTTCTCAGATATGTCTTTCAACACTGGCCTCCCCTCCACCCCTACTGACTATGCTGTGGTGCAGGCACTGTATTTCTAGTGTGTTCTATGGAACATCCTCCTTTCCATTCTCTCTGTCTCCCGTTTTGACCTGCTCTTATGCATCCATTAGCACAGAACTCTGTTTCCAGAATACACAATATTCATTCCTAATACCTGCTAAAGGAACTGCACTGTCTGACACACTGGCTCTCAAACTTGAAGTGCCTCAGAATCAATTGGGAAATTTCCTTTTTTTAAGTTTTTATGACTGGAGAGATAGCTGAGTACTGGCTGAGCACTGGCTACTCTTACAGAGGACCCGGGTTCAGTTCTTAGCACCCATATGGTGGCCAATAACTGTTAAGTTCAGTTCCAGGGGAATTCAACCCCCTCTTCTGACTTCCTCAGGCATTGCACAACACAGTGCAGTTACACATATGCAGGCAATATACTCATACACATAAAGTAAAAATAACAAATAAAAAGTCTTTATCAGCATAGTAATGGATTTCATTATGACACTCTCATATATGCATGCATTGTGGTCATATTTGACCCTATTCACCCGTATAACCTCTCTCTTGTCCTCTCTCGTTCCTGCTGATCCTCTTCCTCTTTCCAACTACTCTTCTTTCTGTGTTCATGTCTCTTGTTTGTTTTCATTTTTTGTGACCCAGTGAGTTTCATAGGTAAGTTACTATGAAAATTTTCTCCCTGAGGAAGGGGCTGGGGTGGCGGGAAGGCAAAGCAATGTCTGCCCTCCCCTCATAAGGTCCCACTGACAAACCAAAGTTCAGTTCCACCAAAGTTCACCCTTGGGAACCAAGGAGCTTATTAGGATTACTTACAGAGTGTAAGTGAGGGGTTAAGAACAGGAGTGTGGGAGACCCCGAAGCTTTGGCATGAGATGTCTTTACCTGATGTGGACAATGGCTTCCCCATAGCTGCACAGATGGAACCCCCCTTGATTAAACTAGAACCTTTTGAGACTCTGGAGCCCTGAGTGACTAGGACATAACTGTGTACAAATGGCTGAGAGGAGTGGCTGAAACAACTGGCAAGAGTCCAGTGATCATCCTCTCTATCCCATGAGGAAATGCCAGCAGTCATCAAGCGCAGCTGGGATGGACCTTTTGCAAGCAGGTGCAGCTGGTCTTATGAAGATGGTAGTTGTTCTACTTGGAGAATAGCGTTGTCCAACTGTTATTTACAAGAATATGGATGAGGGGTCATTTACAGGACACAAACACCTTACAAGTGGCTACACCACTGAAGAAAATGTCTCTCCTTTCCCCCAGCAACCATCAACTGTCTATAGATCCTCAGGGAGGAGTGGGGCCTCTTGAGTTCTTCAGCCTACTTACCCTTAACAGCTTTGTAAATCCTTAGGGAAGGGCAGAGCTTTGAGAGCCTCTCCCAACTCCATGAGAGGATGTTGACTGGCTCAATCTTGTGTAGGTCTCAATAGAGAATTTTAAATATCAATTCTTTCCGAAGCAAAATTTCCAGAAGTGGGCCTGGAAAATCTGTGTTTTTAACATGTTCTCCGGATGGCTCTTTACTGGCAACCTGGTCCAGTTGGAAAATCAGGGTTTTGGAGTTATAGTGTGAAATTCAAACTTAGCACACTGTCTTTCATGTGATCCTTCCCCCATACACAGCCCACATCAGTCAGACTCTAGCTTTTCCTTTCAGGCCCTGTGTCACTCCACATTCCTTTTCCCCAGGATTACCTTTCTTCTCCCTTTCCACTCTGGAAAGCACGCCCTCTTCTTTCTTTTACACTTCTTGTCCTCATCTGTGTGGCCCCTGCTTCTAAGCCCTGTGTAAGTCCCTGCTCACAGTGCACTTCGGTTTCTACTTGTCTGGTTCCCTTACTGCACTTAGACTGCATCAAGAGGTGGGGCTGTAAATTACTCATCTTTCTAATCTTAGAATGCATCCTTATTCCTGTTTTGTAGCTGGCACATAACATAGTAGATGAATGGATGATAAATGAAAGACGGAATGCTAGTTATACTGACCAGGTATTGGCTGCACATGAAGCCATTCCTCTTTATGAACTGAATAATTATATGCTTTCCAAAGAAATATTAGTAAGTCTAGCTAACACAAGCTCATTGTCACTTGAGATAACATAGAACACAGAATACACAAATCTTGCTACAAAAACAGTTATTTCTGGGTGTGGTGGTGCACACCTTTCAGTCCAGTACTTGGGAGGCAGAAGTAGGCAAAGCTCTGTGAGAATGAGGCCAGCTTGGTCTACATAGCAAGTTCTAAGCCAGCTGGGGCTACAGAAGACCCTGTCTAGGGTTGACAGACTCATTAAACATTTAGAGCAATGTAATGCTTGGTATGAGAGGTCCAGTGTTTTTATTTATCACTTGCTTTGGCATTCATTTAAAAATCAACCATGTAAGAAATACATAGAGTACCTTTTTTCTTTTTCCCCAGAGTCAATTTTGTTTGTTTGTTGCTTTGTTCTAGTGAAAATATTATGAACCTCCAACAAGAAAGCAAGAAGCCAACACTGAACTGTAATTGTACTGGGTTATTGTACCACATACATTAACATGGAATTTAAACTTTTATTTATTTATTCCTATTTTGTATATATGAGTGTTATATCTGCATGTATGTAAATACACCTGTGTTCTGCAGTGCCCACAGAGGACAGAGAGGGCACTGGATCCCCTGAACTTGCAGACAGCTGTTAGCCACCATGTGGGTGCTGTGATTTGAACCCAGGTCCTCTGCAAGAACAATCAGTGCTCTTAAGTGCTGAGCCATCTCTCCAGCACCTGAAATGGAATTTTTAACAGACTCTGTGATGGTTGGTGTTAATTGTCAACTTGACTGAATCTGGAATTACTTAGGAGGTGAGCTGTCAGACACAATTATGAGGGATTATATGACCTCTTGATTAGATTAATTGATGTGGGAAGACTCACTTTAATTATGGATGAAACCATTCCGAGAAGGGGATTCCTGAGTGTATGAAATGCAGCAAGTTGAGCATTTCTCATTCTCTGTCCCTAAAATGGATGTGATGTGAGCAGCTGCTTCAAGTTTCTGTGGTTTTGACTTCCTACCGTGTTGGACTGTATGGACTGTGCTCTTGAACTGTGGACCAAAGTAAATCCTTTCTCTCTTGAGTTGGGTTGTCAGAATATTTTATCACAGTAACAGGAACATAAACTAAAGAGAACATCTTTTGTTTTGACTTGCCTTTCATTATTATTATTTATAATAAACATTAATTTTTACTGTTGTGATGGCTTCCTCCCCTTCTGTCCACATGGTTCATTTGGGTGGGAGGTAGCGGTAGAGATGGGGTACAGGACCCAGGCTTGGCTGAGTGCACACACAGTGTGAGGCTCAAGAAGGATACTGCATTCAAGTTGGCTAATGAGAGTCGGTACCTGTATCTTTGTCAGGAGTACTGAAAAAGGAGTACTCTTCATATCCAAGGTTGCCAGATTGGGAAGCTAAGCCATGGTTGTCAGTATGAGGAAAGCTTCCTGAAAGCTAAGCCATCAACAGCAAGCACAGCCAAAAGAAAGGCAGAATCTGTGGGCTTCAGATGTGACTCGGGGGAGGTGGGTAGAATCCTTGCCTAGCATGCATCATGCCATGATGTCGATCCCTCACACTCCATAAGCCAGTATAGTAGTGTATGCCCGCAACTCCATCACTCTGGAGATGGAGGTAGAGGATCAGAAGTTGAAGATCACTCTCAGCTACATAGCAAGTTTGAGGACAGCCTGGGCCATCTCAAAAACAAACAATACCAAAAGATTCTGGAGCTACTTTTCAGCCTTCACATCCAGGTGTGCCTGGATCCCATATTTCTATCGAAATTTATACTCACCTGAGCTCCTAAACTCAAAAGAAAAAAACTCCTTTTTTCCCCTTTAAAAAATTATTTTGGGGGCTGAAGAGATGGCTCAGTGGTTAAGAGCACTTCCTGCACTTGCAGAGGACGTGAGTTCAATTCCTAGTCTCCATATATGGTAGTTTATAACTGCCTGTAACTCCATCTCTGGGAGCTCCAATGTGCTCTTCTGGACTTTGTGGGCACCTGCACTCACACACACATGCACATAATTAAAAATAAGTCTTTAAAAAATATTTTTAGGCCAATTTGGTGGCCCAGGCCTTTTAGTCCAGCACTTTAGAGGCAAAGGCTGGCAGTTCTTTGTGAGATCAAGGCCACTTCGGTCTACATTGGGAGTTTCAGGCCAGGTGGAGTGATAGGGAGACCCTGTTTCAGAAAAAACAAAACAAAATTTAATTTTGCATGTGTATGCCTAAGCGGTGTATGTGTATGTATATGTATTCTTACATATATGTGGGTGGACCTGTATATATATGTGTGGACATAGGCCTGAAGTTGATATTGGATATCTTCCAAGATAGCACTCCACTTTATTGAGGCAAGATCTCTCAACTGAACCTAGAATTTACTGTTCAGCTAGTCTATCTCCAGGGATCCTGTCTCTGCTTCCTAAATGCTAAGATTATAGGCAGTTGCAGAACCTCCATGTAGGTTCCGGGGATCCAAACTCAGGTGCTCATACTTGGAAGGCAAGGGCTTTACTCACTGAGACCTCTCCCCAACCTTCTTTTTTTATTCTTAATCGGTTGAAAGTTTAGCTTTCTCGTTTACAGGACATTATACCAGATTTTATATCATTGATGAAATTTGTGTTTTCCAGAAGCAATGTGTAGAGTTTTAAGGTAGCTTTTACTGCTATAGGGCTCGCTCTAAAGGTATATTTAAGTAAAAAAACTTTACTCCTTATGAAATCTTAAGTCACTTAACCTCTCTGTGCCAGTTTCTTTGTTTACATATAACGTTTCTCTACAGAATTATTCTGTGGAATATCTAACTGATACACTATTAGAGTATTGACTAACATTTAGGGACTTTTGTTCCTTGAAAAAAAAATGCTATAAGGCACAGGTTGCATCAGAGACTGGGCTAGGAGAAACAAAACAAAAACAAACAAAAAACAGCAAGAGAAAGTTTGATAAGCTTTATTTTGGATAAACCCAAAACAGTTAAATAAGTTTATCATATTATCATGATTAGCTTCATCTGTAATTGGGAGACTTGCTCCAGATATGTTAGAATTAACACACGTCGTCAAATTTGCCAAAAGATGAAAATAGATGTGCCAGAAAAAACTGTACTCACACCCAGTTCCCCATATGGTTAGACTAGAACAACTGTACAATTTCTAACTGTGATAAGAACCCTGAACACGGTTTCTTTTTTTACTCTTAGTACATATTGATTTTATAACCTAGTCTGTTCCATAGTGACACTTTCATACACGTATAAAGATCACACGGATCATATTCACCCCAAGCAGTAACTTTTTTTTTCTTTATAGTACTGTGATGGAACCCCAGATCCTGGGCATGTTGGATAAGCATTTTACCACTGAGCTAAATCTCTAGTCTTTTTGAATGGTCTTTACTTGTGTTTTGAAGATAACAGCCTGAGACAGAAGTAGAAAACAAAATGCAGTGAAAATTTTAAAAGCCGAATTACTCTAAAACTATTATTTTTTTTCTCAAAAAACAAAACAAAACAAAAAAACGCATGCATGTAGGTGCCTTCAGGGGTCAGAAGAGGGTGTTAGATCCCCTAAAGCTAGAGTTACAGGAGGTTGTGAGCTACGCACTGTCGATGCTGAGGACCAAACTTGGGTCCTCTGCAAGAGCAGCAAGTGCTCTTAACTACTGAGCCATCTCTTCAGCCCCCAAACTGGTGTATCTTAATGTACATGGCTCCATGGTCATGACAATATTGATGCTGTTTGGACTTTTCAGTTCAATGGGTTTGGGCTACAATCCCCAAAATTACAATCCCAAATTCTCTAAGCCAGAATGTGAACCCAAAATCTGGCCAAGTATCATGACTTGTGCCTGTAATCTCCATAGTCAGGAGGTGGAGGCAGGAGGCTGAGAAATTCAAAGTCAGTATCAGCTATACATAGTGGGTTCAAAGGCAGTCTTTGGCTACATGCTACCTTTTCTCAAAAACCAAAGCAAGCAAACAAACAAATGAAAAAACAGTTGGGATTATGGAGTTTAGAATAAAGGTTGGCAGGGCCAGGACTGGAGAGATGGCTCAGTGGTTAAGAGCACTGGCTGCTCTTGTAGAGGGACCTGGGTTCAGTTCCCAGCCCCCACATGGCAGCTAACAACCATCCACAGCTCCAGTTCCAAGGGATCAAACACGCTCTTTTGGACTCTGTAGGCATTGTGTACATGTGGTACACAGACATACATGCAGGCAAAACACTCATACACATAAAAATAAAATCTTAAAAAAATTGGTAGTGCAAGCTCAATGTGCTCTCTGTATTCCCTGTTATTTACACTGTCACCAATCCATCCTTCAAAATTAGTGATTCATCACCTATAAACATTTGAACTCATGTCTAATATTCCTTAGTAATTGTTTTATGCATTATCCTTATATAATGGAATTATCAATTAGATTAAGTTGCATACAATTCAGATTTTGTGTTACAGTGGCCTAATACTAAAGGTTGTTAGGTGTTTTTATTCTTACGCACATTTGGAGGTTAGTAGGCCAGGGCTAATATGGCACTCCAGTTTATAAGCGACCTGAGCTCTGATTTACCTTTCTTAAGACTGACTCCCAGTCTCAGGATCAGTTAATCATCCCCGATAGCTGACAGTACCTAGCATAATCTACTTCTGACTTAGAAGGCCTAAAATAAAATAACTTTTCTTATAATCAGCCTGCTTTACAGATATTTTTTTGGGTTAAGCCCTATTCGAGCATTCTTGTATTTCATTGGCAAGAACTGATTGGTCATACTCAGGGATATTTGCAAAAGGTAGCTTTGTCTGGGGACATTGGCACCCAAGTAAAATCCAGGCACTACAGAGGAAGCTTAAGTATTAGTCTTAGCTCCACATTCCTGCTAGTTGCCCCTCAAGTTTTGTTCTCTACTGATTCAAAAGAATCCTTAAGAGAAACCTGGTCAAAGTGGCATTTGGGACAAAGCACATACTTTTAAATATTCTAACTTAAAAATTATTTTTATGTTATATGGATTAGTGCTTTGCCTGCATGTGTGTTGTGTGTACAATGTCTGAGGCCAGAAGAGGGTGAAGCTAAATTTATGATCCTGTCTCTCTCAGTGCTAGGATTACAGGTGAGTGGTATGGAACCTGGGATGGAACTCAGGGCCTCAGGTATGCTACACAAGAACTCCACAAACTGAGCTACATCCCCAGGTCTCTCATCAGTATTTTCATTAGAATTTGTCAAAATGGGACTTCTAAATTTAATACATGTTAATATTAAGTTTTGAGACAAGGTCTCCTATAATCTGATATATATGTGTGTGTGTGTGTGTGTGTGTGTGTGTGTGTGTGTGTGTATTCAGGGGACCGTGAGTGCTCTCCACAGTGTTAAATGTGTCCACCTCCCCAGAATCTTGGATATTGTTTCCTTTTAAATAGTTTCTTCTACATTGAGGAAATGGCCTAATAAGTAAAGTGTTGGCCATACGAGTATGAGGACCTAATATATATCCCCAGCACACACATTAAGCTGAATGTGGTGGTGCATCCTATTATCCCAGCCCTGGGAAGGTAGATACAGGGCCATCCCTGGGGCTCACTGCCCTGTCAATCAACAAGGTTCAGGTTCACTGAGAGACCCTGTGTCAAAAACTAAGAAAAGTGATGCATGCACAGGAACAGGAACACAAACACAGGAACACATGCATGCACAATTTGTTTTCTTCTAATCTTTTTTTTCCCTTTAAAAATTGAATTTCTGTGTATTTCATACAGAGTATCTTAATCATCTCTATACCCTGTTCCCCATTGGCACCCACCCATAGGCCCTCCCCCACTGGAATTCACACATTCTGTCATTTGTGTTAAGGCCCATCAAGGCAAGTTAGTGTCCCCAGATATCCCTCAGTGTAAGTCCACTAGTGTCTAATCAGCCTACTTAAAATCACTGCCTTTAAGATCAGCTCTTCCTCACCCAGCAGTAATCAGTTGCCAATAGTTCTTCAGCTAAGATCGGAAGTTACTGCCCATTTCCTCAGCACTATGCTGCGTTTTTGCTTGAGTCTGCATGGGCTTGTGCATGCTGATGCCATTGCTGTAGGTTCATATGAGCAGGGTCTCAGAAGCCTGTAAGACTGTAATTCCATATGGTCATGTGCCTCCTTCCCTGGCTCTTATAATCTTTCCACCCCCTCTTCCACAATGGTCCCTGATCCCTGGGTGGTTTTAATATAATAGTCCTGTCCAAGGACCCACACCCTGTAGATTTATTCTCTATGCCTTGGCCATTTGTGTCCTTTTGTGTTCATTGCCCTCTGAGGGAGCTTTGTTGATAAGAATTGAGAGATTCATTATTGTTCTATCTACCCCTTGTTCTAATATGTTCTGTGAATTTTAGGTGTAGAGGTTCCATTGTAGATGTGTCACTTAGTGTTGGGCATTTCACAGACAATCTCTGTGTGTGACCAGTTGTGGAACTCTGTAATAATCTGTTGCAAAAGATTTCTTGATGTATGGTGGCTGGCATACTTGTCTATAAATATAAGGATCCACAGTTAGCACAAATTAAGAAATTACATTTGTCTAAGGATGTGACAGACTTAGGGTTTTCTCTAAGATCTATGACCTCTCCAGCCATGTGTATTTGGCTATGTTTACAGTACCACACATGAGTTCCCTCCCGTTGAGTGGGCTTTAAGTCCAACTAGATAGCTGATGATTTTCCCTAAAAGTGCCACTCCTGCTTCAATATAGTTTGCTGTGCCAGTCATTGTTGTGGTTATTAGGCCTTAAATCTGGGGTTAGACCATTGATTGATAGCAGCTTACATAATGTTCTCCAAAACTATGAGTGCTAGCCTTCACAGGAAGTAGTTTCCAAGTCAGTTGCAGCTCCACTATTCTAAATCCCATGTCTGAAGTATGTCCTGTCTTCAACAATAGGGTCTTACCTTCAAGTTCTGGAAAGCAATCAAGGGCTGTGACAACAGTCTCTGTAAATTTTGGGAGTCCCTTGGACTAGTCTAGGCAACCACTTAAAGGGAGGTTTCTCCCATCTGGCACTGTTTCTTGTTATGTAGCCTTCAGCTATACACATGGACTCATGTAGAGATATCGTATGTGCAATTTTTCAATAGGTTTTTGAACTAATATGTTTCCCTCTAGTTTTTCACACAGCATTATTTATCTCTCTCCTCTCTCTCTCCCAGTCTAACCCTCCTTCCTTCCCTCCCAGTTAAAGTACCCCAATTTCACCCTTGATAATACCTGTCTCCTAGTATATGCCCTCTCTCGAGCTTCCTTTTCTCATTTCCTCTCATGTCTCCGGGTATAACCCTCTCTCAAAAGACAAGGGGGAAAGTGATAGAAGCCTTCTAGCCTTCACATGCACACACACAGAAGACAAACATGCACAATTTGTTCTCTTCTAGTCTTTAATTAAAAATATTTCTATACAGTAGATTCTGGGGGGAGTATCTTTTTGAGATAGAGCCTTCCTGTAGCCCCAGCTGGCCTGGAGTTAACTATGTAGACCAGGCTGACCTTAATCTCACAGAGATGTGCCTGCCTCTGCCTCCAAAAGGTGATCCACCACACTCAGCTTAGACAGTGGAAATTTAACTGTTCATGTAATAAAATATTTTCACTGGGCTTCTGCTATCACTTAGAAGCTTTAAATTGATGGAAGTTATGGAAATGGACTACAGATCACTGAAACCATAGGAAACTTTTTGGGTGGTACAGCAAAAATCACAAATACTTGAAAGGTGAGTAACCAAACTTGGAAACTGACAAAGTCCAGAATTTAGTTGATCTGAGCCAAAATGGAAATTGGGGTGTTACTAGTGAGCAACATATGCAGAGCCATCAAGTCAACCCCATCTGCCCACATTTGCTGTCCTTTTGCTTCTAGCAGGTCAATGTGGGGGGTGTCTTTTAACTCTACATCCTCTGCCTCTGTATTTGAAGAAGCATGTGCGGAAGGAGTGCATAAGCAAACAGGGTGGTCAGAAATGGTTTGGCCGGATGTGTATCTGAAGTTCTCTGTGCAGCTGAGGGAGGCTGGGCCACCACAGAAGCACAGAGGCTGACCAACCTTGCATGCAGCAAACAGGAAGTAAAACGGATCTTAAGCAAGCAAAAAGTTTGGGTAGACAGATTATGAAGAACAGGCACAAAGAATGTTTCCAGCAAGCACTGAAAGCTTCCAAATGTTTCCAACAGTTACTACTTTTGCAGGCATAGGACAAGCTCGGCTACGTGAAACAGATTTTAAGAGACTTCATGCTTTTATCAAAAATGTGGGGGGTCGGAGGACAATTTATGTGAACCAGTTTTCTCCTTCCACCATGTGGGTTCTGGGGATCAAACACAGGTCAGGCTTGATGGCAACCAGACTTACTCACTGAGCTATCACAATGGTCCCTTCTCATGGTTTTCCTTATTTGGAAGCCATACACAACTAAAGCATAGATAGCCTCTAAACTGTCAAGTTAGGAAATACCAGCCCATGGGTCAGTCATAAGGTCTGCAGGAAAGAGTGATTTATTCTGTCCTAGTTAGCTTTGTCAACTTGACATAGCTGAGGGGCATCTGAGAGGAAAGCCTCAACTGAGGAACTGTCTAGAACAGATAGAGCCTGCCTGCAGGAACTGTCTTGATGGTTAATTGATGTGGGAGGACCCAGCCCATTTTGGTATGGTCGAGGCCATTCCCTGGACAGGTGGTCCTAGGACGTATAAGAAAGCTAGCTAAGCATAAGCCTGTGAGCAAACCAGCAAGCAGCATTTTACTATGGTTTCTGATTCACATTTCTGCCCTGACTTCCCTTAATAATGAATCCTGACCTAGAAGTGTAAGCCAAATATACTCTTTTGTCCCCAGTTTGCTTCTGGTCAATGCTTTATCACAGCAACAAAAAGGAAACTACAACACTGTCTTAGTCTATTTTTTATTGGTGTTATAACAGAATACCAGTGATAAAGAGCAGAACGTTAGGAGCCAGAGAGCTTGCTCAGCAGTTAGAGCACCCAGGTTGGATTCCTAGCACCCAAATGGAGGCTAAAACCCATTCATAACTCCAGTTCCAGGGGAATATGATGCTCTCTTCTGACCTCTGTGGGCATTGCATGACATGGGTGCACTTACATACATGCAGGCAATACACTCATACATATAAAATGAAAATAATAAGGTATTTTTTAAAAAGCAGAAAGTCATGTGTCATAGTTTTCGAAGTGAGGAAGTACAAGATTTGCTGTAGGCCTTCTTGTTTGACTGTGGCAAGGCACATGAGAAGGCATTTCATGGGTGACACAGAACTGGGCCAAAGTCATTCTTTTATAAGAAATTCATCTCTTTTAGGTCTTTTGGTTAAGACCAAGCATATAAAAACCCCATTCCTAGACTGTTAGTACTATAGGGCCACTTCAAGTTGGACTGAATGCATTTTGTACTATGGGGGTGAGGTGTAGCTGAAACTGTAGTGTTTCCTCTATGGGGAACACTTGAGTACTTACTATGTACCAGCCTGCGGACTTATTTTAGGAGCAGTTAAAGAACTTCTGGGATGTGGGCCTAGCTGGTAGACATAGGCCACTAGGGGTGGGAATCTGAAGGTTATACCTGCTGCCTTCAGCTCTAGCCTAACTCTCTGCTTCCTGGTCTGGCTACCATGTGAGAAGTTCTGCCACCATGAGGCCATTCTATCATGCTTCCTGAATGACAATCTACATCTTTGAAGCCGCGAGCCAAAATACTAATATATCACTCCTCCCTTAAAACCTATTACTGTTGTCTTGATAAAAGGGCATGTTGTTGAACTACCTTCTAAATATTTATGTTTATACATGTAGATTAATGATACTCTCGACTCTGGCCCAGGAAATCTTTCTGCAGTGGTTAGTAGTTAAAGTCGAGGCTCATAACTGGTCAAAATGTTAAGAATGAGTGACTATTGAGTGTTCAGTTCTAAAAGTTCCATCTGTATCAATGCTTCTCATTCTCCAAGCCTGGAGGAACATCTTGGAAGAGGGGCAGAAAGAATTTAAGTCCTAAAGGATGGAGAGGAATGCTTGAGATGTTATCTTCTGGACATGTCATGGACATTGTACTCATGAACTCACTGCAGCCATGGTTACCTGCATAATATCTACATAACAGCAAGCCAACAAATCAGCTAAATTTCTAATAGGCACCACTAATTGGTCTCAGTAGGTTAAAAAAGAAAGAAAGAAAGAAAAAGGATATGACATAAAAGAGGGAGAGAAGTTGAGGGGGTACTTGGAAGGAATGGGAAGGGGGAGCTAGGGTGGTTATGATCAACATACATTATTTACCTCTACAAAATTTTCAAAGAATAAAGGATATTCTATTACAAATACTAAAGAAGGTCAGACATGGTGGCACACACCTTAATCTCTGTGAGGTGGAGGTCAGCCTGGTCTGCATAACCAATTCCAGACTAACTGGAGCTACAGGGAGACACTGTCTCAAAAAAAAAAAACAACCCCAAAATTAAAATAAAATAAAGCAACCCACTCTATGATGATGTTAATCCATTCATTAGGGCAGAGCCTTCAAAGCATAATCACCCATTAAAAGTCCTACCTCTCAACACTGCTACATGAGGGATTTGGTTTCCAACCAGTCTACTTTGGAAATACATTTAAACCATAAGACTAAAGAATGAAAAACAGATTTCAAATTTCTCTTTGGGGGAAGGCTCTAGCAACACCAGTGTTTTGCATTCCCACAGAGCAACATAATCTACTGCCTTCTGTTGGCAGTGGGTGCCCTGTGTTGTCACATCATCCTTATGGCCCACATCACCGATCACATACCAGATTAAAACTGGAAACGCTCAAGTTTCTGATCCTTGGGCTCATTGGGGATGTAGTTCAAGTAGGCAAAGGATTTGTCTAGGATGCATTAAGCCCTGTGTTCAGTCCTCACCACTACCCAAATCGAGCATGGTGGCATACACCTGTAATCCCAGGAGTGGTGAGGTGGAGGCAAGGAAGATCATAAGTTCAAGGTCATCCTTGGCTACATAATGAATTAGTGGCCAGTCTGGGTTAATGAGACCCCATCTCAAACAAACAAAAGTTTTCTGGCTCTTATAACTACTTCCTGACAATTGCCCAAGACCAGAGTGCTCGGAAGTCATCTTGGGACCACCAGTGTGGGGTCCCCTCAGCGACATCTTCAAGTGATGTGAACCCAACTAAACCATGGGCCAGGGTTGAGAGTGAACCATCTTTGGGAGCTCTTTGGTAGGATCTTTCACTTCTGACTTAACTATAAACTGACGAAAAGAATCAATTATTCTATTTATATCAAGCCACAATTTTTTCTTCCATCCAAGATAGTCTTCAAGCCCATGTCTCCCAGATGACCCTAAGTAGCTGATAAAGGAAGTGGTGGCAAAAAAATTCTTGCCTCTGGGGGAAACCAACAGCAATGCCTCAGGGAGAAGAACCACTTCTGCTTGATGGCTTTGGAAGGCAAATTCTCAGAAGTTTCCCCTCAGGCTTACTTAGTGTCGGCAGCTGTGGATAAACTCCACCACCAATATGGCTTCTGCTCCTTAGTGAGGTTGCTCTGTGCATATCAAAGACCATCTGAAGGCTGATTCTGTTTCTACCCCTGAACTCCACCACACAGCTATATTCCACTGGATCAATTCTCAACAATATAGCTGCCAATGTGAAAAATACTATTCTCATCCCAAAGGGATAAGAGTCAGTATCTTCTGGAGTCCAATGTAAGTGAACCTGGCCTAGGAACAAAGATTCCAGTTACCTCAAATTCCATATTCCAATGTAGTAACAGTTACATGAAGTGTTTACAGTAGCAGAACGAAGTCATAAATCAATATGCTTTTTTTTAGACACACTGGGGGAATCATCAGGTAGTAGGTTCTAGCAAAGCTGGGAATCTCTGCTATTGGCCTCAGATACTATCTGATGACACCCTTAGTCCTTGAAAAGTTGGTGGAAGCTAGTGATCTTTTTTTTAAGGTTTATTTTTATGTGTACGTGTGTCTGTGTATGCCATATGGTATGTGTGCTGGTGCCTGAGGACCTAGAAGTTTTGTATCTCCTAAAGCTAGAATTACAGCTGGTTGTAAACCACCTGAAGAAGGTCCTGGGAACTGAACAAGGGTCTTCTGGAAAAGGAGCAAGTGCTCTTAACTGCTGAGTTCTCTCTCTGGTCCTAAGTTAGTGGTCTCTTAAGGTAATACATTCCAAAATCTTTCAACTGTCAGTCACAACATGTTAGGGTCAGACACAGAGGTGGGCAAGGAACAGCTTTCAAGGTGGCTAACAATAGTTGGAAATAAATTATAATTAGGCTCTAGACCTTCAATATTTCAACATCTCCAGTCAGTGAAGTTCTCAAATCACTTAATCGGTCTTGCAGAAGGTTTGGTATAAGATGCACTTCTTTCAGAAACTTTTTGTTTTCAGATTGGGTCTTTCTCTGTAGCCCCAGCTGGCCTAAATCTCTCAAGAGATCTACTTTCCTCTACCTCCCAAGTGCTGGGACTAAAGTCCTATGTCATTATGCCTGGCCCACTTTCTAAGAACTTCTGTTCACACAACTGTAACAATTATTTTTTACCTGTATTCTTTTGATGATTTTAAAGTTGCTTTTTAGGATCAACTTTAAGATGCTTAGAGGAGTCTACAGATTCCCGCGCGGATTCATCCTTGTCTCATGAGTTTCACTTTCCATTGCATCTTCTTCAGCTGTTTTCATTGTAACTACTTAGGTCTCCCTTCAACTTGCAGAAGACAAATTTCCTCTCCCCCACAGCCCCTTCAGGTTTGTCCTGGCTACTTCCTGTTCTAGAGGGACTCCTTTTCTTTCTTTTTCTAGTAGGCTTAACTTTCACAGGCTTTTTGCTCAGAGAAACTTCACCTTTCATTTCCCTCCACTCTCCCACTCCTTAACCCCACTCTTCATAGTCTTGAGCACTTTTTTATTGCTCTTAACACAACTTGTTTCTCTATTCATCTGTGAAACTCTGAGATCAGGTATCTTATCTGTTCTATATCGTAGTATATTTGGGGTCAGCAGTCCCTGCCATACAAAGCAGGTGACAAATTGTTTTTCTCTGTCAAATGAATAAAAAGAAAAGTCAGTTTAAGACCTGATTATGTGATGTTCTGTGTTGAATAAGACATCACTTAGTAATATATTATTATAACATTATATAAACAAACTTAGGATGGTCTCTCAAAAGATAAACCTGTTCAAAAATATGTCTACCCTTGCAATAGTGGCACAAAAGCTATGGGGGGTGATCAGTCACTTTTGGTTTGGATTTGAGGCCTGCTCCCATAGGAAGGAATTCATGCTCTGTACTGAAAATCTGGTCGAAAGCCCATAGTTCTGAAGGTTATGGACACTAAAGGGAAACCTACCACTGTTGTATTGCAAAATGCATATGTTATCAAATCGTCTTCTAAATATTTATGTTTATATACTAGTTCTGCTCTCAGCCCTGGCCAGAGAAACTTCTCACTGCAACAGGTAATGTAGACACTCATAATTGATCAAAGGGCAGAGAATAAACTATTATTGAGTGCTCAGCTTTAAATGTTACATCTATATCAACACTCTCGAACATCACAGAAGAGGGGACAGAAAGAATGTAAGACCCGAAGGATGGAGAGGGATGCTGTAAGATGCTGTCTTGTGGACATGCCATGATTATTGTACTCACGAATAGTTCAGCTATGCTTAACTGTGCTTAAGACCTGCACAAGAGCAAGCCAACAAGACCAGTCAACATTGTAACAGGCAGCATTAATTGGTAGGCAGCACTAATTCGACTCAGTGGTTAACACAAAAAAGAGGTCATTAGGTGGGGAGGGGGATATACTGGAGTGAGTGGGAGGGGAATGCCTGGAGAGAGTGGGAGGGGAAAGTTGGGGGTGGATATGATCAAGATACATTGTGTATATTTATGAAATTGTCAAAGAATTAAGTAACATATTCTATTAAAACGATAAGCTTTTGGAGAGCAAGGCTATTAACTTTCCTCATTCCTATTTTTGAGAGATATAAATTCTCTGGCTGTACTACAGACTGTCTAATCAGAAACCCCTGGGGGTGTGACCTAGCAGCGAATTTTAAGAGGTTTCTGAGTAATTCAGGTGCACATTTAAGTTTTAAAAACATTGCCTTAGAGTTTCAAGTCTGTAACTTAAAAACAAAACAATACAAAACAACCTTTTTTCTTTTTCATTTCCACTTTGAAGAGATGGTGTCATGCTAATTGCAGACTTTTACTGCTGCAGAGTGGGGTCTATCACTACCCCAAAGCCTGGATAAAGGCCTACTCGTATAAAGTATATTATGTAGAACACAACCTCTGGGACACCGGCCTTCCTTGAAAACAGGGATAGACTCTCAGTACTCAGGACGTCTGTCACTCCAAAATCCAGAATAAAGGCCTACTTGTGCATAGTATATTATGTAGAACATCACCTCTGGGATGCTTGCCTGTTTTTTCTTCTTCTTATATTTATTCCGCACACGTGTGTGTGTGTGTAGGTCTGAGGACAACTGGCACGAGTTGGTTGTCTCCTTCGAAGATGTGGGTCCTAGGAATGAACTCAGGTCTTCAGGCTTAGAGACAAGCGCCTTTGCCTACTGAACCACCTCCCCAGCCCAACCCTTGCCTTTCTGGAAGTCGAGGTAGAATCTCACAACTTCAGAAGGAAGTCTGTCACCACCCCAAAAGCCTAAAGATCTATTTGTGCATAGTATAGCAGAACATCATCTATCTCTGGGTTTCTCACCTTTCTTGAAAACACAGGCCGAAGGCTGGGGGAGTCTACAGCCTACAAAATAATAGATGCCAAGCTGGGGACAAAGGTCGAGGACCAGGCCTTTCTTCACTGCTTTCTGGAATGTTCACCAGGTTTTGCTAAGGTTCTTTTCCACTCAAAAAATAAGAAAGGGAGCACATTTCTTGCAAGGTTTCCAACTAAGCTGTTTTCTTCAGCCCTCGAACCCAACCCCCGTCCGCCGCATCCTCAAGCTGACGGAGAAGTAACTGAAACTCTAAGGGTGGGCATGTACAGACGGACGGACGCGGACCGTCCCCGCCCCCCAAGTCTCTCTCTTAAAGACTAGAAACTTAGCCGGACTTCTGGCCTTTCACGAGACTGAAAATGCGAAGTGGATTTCACAAGTCTGGACCGGAGTGACGTCCCATGTCTCTATGTCACTGCGCATGCGCTACCGCTCCTGCAGAAAAACTGATTTGAATTGACTTTTGAGTTTCAACTCGGCTGAAACACCGGGAGCTCTGGGGGCCGCACCCCATGACGCATGCGCTCTCGCCCCTCCCACCCGGAACCGGAAGTGGGCGCGTTTGCGGCCTGGGTCCTGGCCTGGCCGGGGCGTCGGCAGCGGCGGCCATCTTGGCTTCCCGCGGAGAGGCGGCGTGAGGGGAAGAAGTAGTTGTAGGGTGGGGGCGGGAGTGAAGAGGAGGGCGGAGAGCGAGGGGGAGGAGGAGGCCTCGGCCGGGCAGGGCGGGGACAGCCTGCCGGCGGCCTGCCTGCCTGCCGGGCTTGCGGAAGTGCTCGGCTGCTGCTCGCTCGCTGCTGCTCCGGCTTCCCGCTGCTCCCTCCCTTCCTGCTCTGGACCGAGGGCGGCCCGGGCCGTGCATGGTCAGCTAGCTCCCGTCTCCATCCCTGGCCTCGAGCAGCAAGGAGCGGACGGCGGCGGTGGGCGCGGTGGAAGATGGCGGGACGGCTACCGGCCTGTGTGGTGGACTGTGGCACGGGGTACGGCGGGGCTCTGGGTGGGGAAACTGAGGCTGGGGAGGGAAGATGGCGGGAGGAGGGAGATGAATGGGTGAGCCGGCCTGATGGGCGAGGGGTGGTGCCGGGAGCCTCCTTAGTCGGGTCGCCTTACCAGGACCCTTCCAGGCCCTTCGCTCCGAGAAGGCCGCCCGACCCACCTGGCTTCCTTGTCTTTTCCTTCTCCGCTGCTCTCCCCTTCCTGCCTGTGATCTTGAGACCCCCAAGGGACCTGCCTGGCACAGGATCTAGTCCGAGAGAGAGAGGGAGAGAGAGAGAGAGAGGAGAAGCGCTCCTTGCAGGTTTTGCAAGATCGGTGTGACAACACTCAATCCACAGGGCGTGTGGGTGGGGAGAGGGAAGAACCAGGCTGTGAAAATGCGAACCTAGAATGGGGACTTGTGCAGGGGACCCACGCGCATCCTCTTCTCCACCCCACTCCCAATCACGGCCGCTGTCGCTGCCCAGGAACCAAATCATACATTTCAATTCCAGAGAGATCTCATGGGGTTTCTACGGCTCTTGCCTCAAAAAAAGTCCCCCAGTGAGCAAGCGCGCTGCAACTTCCTTAGTTTTGTCAAAGCCGCTTCCTGCTTTCCGTCTTTTATAGCCTTATAAGGTAGTTTTTCGTCTCCTACGAGAACACATCTTATTAGAACTTTTTAAATTAAGCAGGTTGCAAAAAGGCCGATTTAAGGGTGCTAGTTATCCATGCGTTTGGATTCTTAAAAAAAAAAATGTATCCCCGGGAAGGGACAGAAAAGGAAGGGACGCACCCTGAAAATTAAATGGATACGTTCATTCGGTAACAGTATCTTGAAAGGGAAAAGGCGTTAAAGAGGTATAAGAAGATAATGTGCTAATTTGAAATCATTATTTTTTGTAAGTAGTGTGGTTTACTAAAATAATGCCTTTAAAGTAACATTTTTTTGTATTAAACATTTCAGAGTTCAGTGGTACTCTGTATAGTGAATGACCTAGAGATAGACTGTTTTTGATGTCCTAGACTGAAATATTTGGTGAAGAGGGACGCTTGTGCTGATTATCTCTGATGCTCCAAGCTCTCCAGTAGTTTTGAGGGTGAAGATGATTGCTAACTTTATTTGCCTCTTACTATTCACATGCCACCGTTACTTAAAAGATGCCTTCACTGTCACTAGTTAGTCCCATGTAAAATTTCTGAAATCTTCATTCTACTTTTATGCTAGTGTGGCAGTTTCTAAGATTCCAGCTAGGCAAGTGGAAACAACTGATTTCTTAATGCACTGCCCTGTAAAACACTAGGTTAACCTTGGAATTTGTGTATTTTCTTAGTTGACATCTTGTTAGTTTTTCTTTCAATCCAGTTTCATTTCTCTGAAGTAGCATGTATGTATGTATATGTATGTTTTGTGTGTGTATATATGTGTATATTTATACATGTAAGTAAAACATCATTTCATAGTAAGTCGTTTGATGCTAGGGTCACTTTTAAAATTAGAGTTGGCCAGAGTGAATAGGACTTTTCAAGTGTGTTGTGTTAAAGCAACAAATATGCTACGTAATACTTAATGCCTTAGAAAGCTCTAATTATCGGTAAAAACCGTAGTCATAAATAATGTGGTGACATCTTAAGTAGAATTGTCTCTATTTCCCACCCTTTGAAATGCAGTTTGGGTTAATTTTGAATTAGTGTACTGTCTCTTCCAGCTTTACTGTCCTTAAGTGACCTCTTTCCGAAAGGGCAGCTTTGAATTTAAAACATGGGCTGAGTGACCAGAAGGAGTGGTCCCTGTACCTAGCCTGGTTCTGTTCTAATATCTTGATTACTAAATCATTGCATTACTGCATTGGTTTTTGTCTCACAAGAAAAGGTTACCTGGATATTCATTGTGATATAAATGGAACTGATTAGAAACCCTTCTCAACCTAGCATTATTTTTCCCTCTGTCGCAGATCACAATCTTAATTTACCCATTTACCCTTTTATTTGCTTTTTTTCTCAAAAGGACTTTTCTTTTTATCCAATTGCCTATTAAATAGCATATTGAGGGGAAGTCCTCTCGATATATAGCACCTCCAGGAATGAGCATAACAGGGAGGGTTTGCATACATACTACTCTGTTTCTCCATGTACACTGTACCCCTTTTAATTTATATATTCCTTTCTCTGCTTTAGAGAACACACTCATCCCTTAAGTGTCTAATTATAATTACCCACTTAGATAGAGGAAGTGAAAAATTACAACTTGAATCAGGTTGCTCACATTCTAATTCATTGAGGAATTTAGACAAACAGGGCAGTCAAACTTTTGATGGTGATCTTACAAAATATAAGAGTTAGGACATAGAAAATTTAATCCCAGAACTTTAAATTAGGGATCATCTGACAAAATTCAGTATCAAAAAATCACCTAGGCTTAGGTTATAAGAAAAATACTTCAGAAAGAAGTTAGAAAGAAATATATCCTTCACATCCTTTTCAGGTCAACATTTGGTTTGTATTGAAAAAAGCATTGTAGAGTAAAATTTGGGCAAATAGGTTCCCACACAGAGAGCTGGTTGCTTAAAAACTGAATTTCTAGAGTTGTGAATGTAGCTTAAGGTAGAGTGCCTGTTTAGTCTGCACAAGGCCCCAGCTTCAGACCCTAGCACCAGACTAAAGAACAGTGATGACAAGAGTGAGGTTTAAAGCAGTAAGTAATCAATATTCAGTAAAGTTATCCTAAGTGAGTTTTGATTTGCCCATTTTTTTTATTCATTTCTCCAACAATGCATTGTGAATTTTCTTTTTTAAATACTGTATTTATTGTTATTTTATGTATGAGTGTATTGTCTGCATGTATGTAAGTTCACCCATGTAGTACAATGCCCCTGAAGGTCAGAAGAGGGCATTAGATCCCCTGGAACTGGAGGTCCACATGCTTGTTAGCTGACATGTGGGGGCTGGGAATTGAACTTGGGTCCTTTGCACAAGCAGCCTGTGCCCTTAACTACTGAGCCATCACTCCAGCCCCACTGTGAATTTTCTTTAGCCCTTTATGTGTTTTGTTTTTCTGCTGATAAATACTGTGTTGGCAGATTATTTCTACTTACTATAACAGTAGACTAATAGCCTTATTTTATGTCTTAGATATATTTAGATCTAGAGTAGAACTTGGAATTTCTTAAAACCATTTAAATTTTTTAACAGTCTTCTAAACTGTAAGCACAACTATTTCCTTGACTTCGGTGAAAGAGGATCTTATTTAATTCTTTCTGTGACCAAATCCCAGAAGTTAGTGAAGATGAGTATGGTTTTTGTTGGTGATCAGGGTTGAGGGAGAATGCAGGAAGGCATGCATAGGAACTTCATGTTTCTTGCATGAGTTCTGTGCATGTGTGTTAACAGTTCATTTTTCTAGTCATCTCCAAAGATAGGAGTATTCACAATACTTTGTTAACAAAAAAATTAAAACTTTTATTTCTGATGACTTTTGTGTGTTGGATAAAAACTTGCTACTGTTGAGAAGTTAGATTCTAAAGACTTAGCTAAAGTCTTCCTGCCAGTCATCTTTTTGCCTGCCAGTTTTGTGTTGAAATTCCTATATTGACTTTGGATTGTGTTGCATTATGTCTAATGAAGTTTCCAGGTTTATTGTTGAACACAGTTCAGAAGTTTTACTTTTAAGAACAGAAAAGGAAGATCAGCTAGTGGAGAGCCCCATGGCTAAGCTTTTTATTTGTGTTATCATATTTAACCTGTGACAATTATTTTTGCTCTTTATAAGTGAGAAAATAGGATGAGAACATTTAAAAACTTGTACCATTTAGTTAGTAGGTGGTGGAGAAGCTGTTTGGACCTAAGTTTTGATTCTCCTTTCAGAACTACATGCATTTTTTTGTTTGCTTTTTAGTTTTTGTTAGTAAAAATAATTTGATTTACTGTTGTTTAAGAGAGTGTTGCAAAAAGAATTGTAGCTAATTAGATTCAATTAGCCAGTGAAATCTTTTCGTATTTAGATTTTTTCTAAACATGTAAATTCCTAGACCATTTCTTTATCACTTAAATTTTTAAAAAATTTGCTCTCTAGGGTTTCTCAGTAAATAAGAGCTAACATTTAGTAGCAGCCTTATGTTAGGAACCTGTGGTGAATTGTGTATATTAGCTCATTACATTTCACCTTCTTGAGCTTTGTTATGTAAACAGGAACATCTAGCCTCTTGAGAGGTTAGGCTACTTGCCCAAGGTATTATGGCCAAATACTGAAGGCAGCATCCTTTTGTAAAGGATGAACCCTTGACAATTTTGAGTCATTTCAGTATTTTTTATTTGAGTAGAGATTAATTTAATGTTAATCACTTGGGAATGGTTTTCCTGGTAGAGAAAGGAGCTCTGTTGAGTTGAGGCTTACTGTATGTCTCACATGTAGACTATTTAGAATTATAATGAAAATGTCTAATAGAGTCTGCTTTTTTTGTGAATCTCATCCTAAAAATCATTGAAAAAGTTCAGGCTGACTTGGAACTCACTATGTACCTGAAGCCCCCCTTGAACTCTGGTGCTTCTTTTGCCTCTGCTTTGTAAGTACTGGGATTACAGGTGTGAGATACCGTACTTGATAGGTAATGGCAGTTGATGAGATGTTAGGATATTTGCTTTTCAAATAGCAGCTGTTCCCTGGAAAGAGATGATTGTGGTCAGGAAGTCAGGCACGTTGTAGTAAATGCTAGCTTTGAGCCATCCTTTCAAGGATCTGGATAGATACATTGGAGAACATTTTATAAAGGGAAAGGAAGGAAAGGCATGTTTGTGTATGATGCTGGTAGGGAAGGGTAGCTGCTTGTGTTCAGACATTTCAGCATGGTCTGTTGCACTGCTCTTTATGAACTGAGGACTTTGTAATAGTGTGAATCTAGATTTTATGTTGTGAACATTTATTGAACATCTGCTGTATACCACGAGTTTTGATTGCAAAATAATTTTACTTGATAGGGAATAAAATCTGCAAGTAGAAGACTAAATGCTGAAAATACCACGTTCAGTACCTTGACCTAGGGAACAGAATAGGATTCCATTGAGATCAAGTTACCTAGTAGGAGCTGAGATCATAACATAATGAATGAATGAACAGGAATTAAGAGTACGGCTTTGTTCTGATTTTATCGTGTCTTTTGAGACAGTCTCACATAGCCCAGGCTGGTCTTTTGCTCTATAGCAGAGGATGACCTTAACCCTAATTCTCTTGTGTCTACTTCTCAAATGTTGAGGTTACAGACTTTCGTTCCTGCTCACAGGTAGAGTAGTACGGCTTTTAAAAATTGTATGAGGTACATCATACCCAGAGTATCAGAGTCTCAGGGATTGAACCTAACAGTGTGTATTTAAATGAGCTTCCTAGGTGATTCTGGTTTTGTATTATAAAACAAGGTCTTGATAAACAAAGCTCAGGCTAGCTTGGTACTGTGTAGCCTAGGCTAGCCCCCAGCTCATTATAGCCTTCTTGCCTCAACCTCCCAAATGCTGGGATTACAGGCCTGAGCTTTCTAGATTCTCTCCCTTTCTCTCTCTCTTTCTCCTTTATTTTATTCAGTTTATAACTATTTTTTTTTTACATGTATGAGTGTGTTTTTTTCTGCATAATGTAAGTGCACCCACCTAAGACAGAGTCTGATTTTTCTGGAACTGGCAGTTAGTAGCTTCCATGTGGGTGTTGGGAAATGAGCTGCGATCCTCTACTGAAGCAGCCAATGCTTTTAACAGCTGAGCCATCTCTCCTCCCCACATCCTAGATGATTTTTATTTTTGAGACAGGGTCACCCTGTATCACCAGCTGGCCTGGAACTCACAGAAACCTGCCTGCCTCTGCCTGTTGAGTGCTGGGCTTAAAGGTGTGCCCCCTCCCCCACTTTGTTCTTTCATGATGTTTTTAAATTTCATTTTATGTGTATGTGTGTATTGCTCATATATATATATTATTATATATGTATATATAAAATAATATATATATAATATATATGTATTGCTCATATATATATATGTACCTGTGTCATCCAGTGCATTGAGTTCCCTGGAACTAGAGTTACAGATGGTTGTTAGCTACCATGTGGGTGCTGTGAACCAAATCCAGGTCTTCTGCAAGAGCAGCCACTGCTCTTAACCACAGACTCATCTTCAGCACCAAACTCCTAGATAACTTTTAAGCAGCCTGTTGCACTCCAGCTTTGCTGGTGGATAGTACATGACTGCAGTTGCATGTGGGTGGTAGGGATGAAGCAGAAGATAGAGATTTGGAAAAGATTGATCTGTTTGTTTATACCATTTCACTGTTGTATTGTTTCTTTAGAATTTGCAGCTGCTTTGTAATCCCTTGTTTGAATTCAAGTCCTGCCACTTAAGGGCTGTGTAATTTTGTATATTTCCAATTCAGCAGGTCTTATTTTTTTCACCTATGGTTTGGAGATCATAGTTAGCTACCTTAATTACTTAACTTTTTATAAAGCATGAAAATAGTTTAGCACATGGCTTGGTTCATAGTGAAAACACAGCATGTTGCAATTAGAATCGTCAGCTCACTTTTTGAAATAATGTTCTTAAGGAAAGGAACATAATGTCTTGTGCTTATCCCACACAGGCCTTGGCCTGCCTACCATAGTTCTGAGTACAGTCAGTATGTTTTTTGCATATTTAAGAAATGAATGGAAAGGGGGTACAGTTAGAATATTTAGTGTGTGTATGTAAGTGGAAGTAAAAGAATAAGAACCAACAAGATTGAAATTTGTTGTTGCATTGTAATTGGAAATGTCCATGGAGAAGTTAAAAAAACACAGAAACTTCCAGAATGAAGGTAGAGATTTGGAAGTCATGATTGTAATTTGTAAACTGAAACTAATGAAATGAAAATTAAAAGTGAAAAGAACAGAAAAAAAACTGAGTATCAGTGTTTCCTTAATACACTTACTGTATGTGAAACAGCTTAAAAAATTTTTTTTTTGAGAAATGAGAGACAGGGCCTCCCACCTGCCCTGGAATTCACTATGCTCTGCAGTCTGACCTTGACCTCACAGAGAACTACCTGCGTCTGCCTCCCCAGTATTAGAACTAAAGGAATGTGGTGCCATCATCCCCAGCTGTAAAACAGCTTCTTGAATATGGAAGAGCAAGCCCCTGTGGCTTGTGATTAGTCATCAGTCAATCTCATCCATTGTTTGAACAGGGAAAATTTCTAAACCAGTGGAGAGTTTATTTTAGATTAGTCCTAAAATCTTCTGTCCAACAGGCCCTTGCCTCCCCAAAGTTGTGCTTAAAGGCAGGAATGGCTAAAATGTAGCTTCAAGCAGTATTTCAACTGCCATAGAATTCCACTAGTTCATAAAAGCATTCAAATGCTCCCTATGATTCCCTTGGAACTGGTAAGTGCAGAAACTTTTAAATGACTGCCCTTTGCATCTGTAATAGCTACACACATAAAGTAAAGCAATTAAGGACTATCAGCATTACAAAAATGTGCACTCTAGCTTACCTAGGCTGACAATAGTCATGAATTAAATAGTGCAAGATGAGGTGATAGTATAGGATTCAAGTTTTAGAGCTTGTTCTTTAGAATAAGTTAGTGGTGAATGATACTTTGTACTTTGGCTGTTGTGTAACTGTGTGGACCATCATATAATAAATACTGAAGATATTCCATATTCTTATGTTTCTAAAGGGCCATTCTATAATTTTTGTTTGTTGAGACAGGGTCTTGCAATGTAACCCTGACTGGCCTGGAACTTCCTATACAGACTAGACTGGCCAGAAAACTCACAGATCTGCTGGTTCTGCCTCAGAGATCTGCCTCTTCTGCCTCATAGGTGCTGGGATCAAAGATGTGCACCACTATACCCAGTCTCCACTGTGAAATTCAGCCTGATTTTTCAGTATGTTTTTCAGCATCTTTTCCCATTGGTTGTTAAAATTTAGCTCATCCATATCTATTCCTTTGAAGGTTCTTGTTCTTGTTCCCTCCCCAATATACACAGGCAGTTTACATGGGTGTTCTAATGCTGAACAGTCTGCCTGGATGGAACACTCTCCCAAATGATTTTTGTTTTGTGAAAGTTCAGTAATACTCTTGAGAAAGGCTTCTTTATGCCTTCTTCAGTATTCTTTGTGAATAAGAGATTTCTAAAAGGATAGAAGTCCTGAAAGAAATTGGGATACAAAGATTTTATGATTTAGACTTGATTTTTTTTTTAACTATAAAAACATAAACTTAATGTTTTTAGTATTTGAAATCAAACAAATATTTAAGTTTTTAAATTATTTTAGCTAAGTAAATGTTTTTCTTCTACTGTATGCATATTTAGATTGATTTGCTTTTTTGTTTTTGTGAAACTTGCCTTTACAAATTAAGTGAAACGTAATGATTTACATAGAGCTGAGGGCTGGTAGAGTACTTGCCTGGGTCACAAGGTTCAATTCCTAGTATGCCAAGAATTAGAGAGCTGAACAAAGACTTTGGGAAGTAATTTAGTTCACTCTGCATTCATAAATTTTAAAAATGAAGAATGTCCTTTGTTGCTGGGCATGGTGGTATACAACCTTTAATCTCAGCAGTCGGATCTCTGAGTTCCAAACAGGCCAGGGGTACACAGTGAGATTTAAAAAAAAAAAGTGTCCCTGATTATTGATACCATTGCTGGATTCTCTTAAAATTGAAATGAGTGAATTACAGAGGCTGCAGACTCTAGGCAGCCTAGATGGCATATGCTGTTCATAGTTAAGGTGGTGTTAGTTGAGGCCTGGTCCCTCAGTACATCAGATTCCTTTAGTGCTTTGTCTGAGGATATTGTAGTGCATTAGTGAAGAACTAATTTTCTGTTCTCTAACATTTGACATTACTTATTTTTTTGTGATGTTGGCACTCAAACCCAGGTCCTCCTCACATACATTAGGCAAGTACTCTACCACTGAGCTAGAGAAATGTGGTTTTAAAATTTGTTTGTATTTAGATACTAGAACAAATTACTTTTATAAATATATAAAATGAAATTTTTTTTGTAAGAAATAGGCTTTTTAGTATTTCTTTGGATTTTTGTTAGCAATGTAGTAAGTGGGTTATATACAAATCAGCTGTTTCAAGCCTTTACAAGTTTTTTAAATAAAAAAAAATATATATATGTATTTGAGTGTATTGCCTGTATGTATGTAACAGCATTCATGTTGTGTAATGCCCATGGAGGGCAGAAGAGGGCATCAGATCCCCTGGAACTGGAGTTAGGGATGATTGTAAGCTGCCATGTGGGTGCTGGTAACCAAACCTGGGTCCTCTGCAAGAGCACCAGTGCTCTTAACTATTGAGCCATCTCTACAGCCCCATAAGCTTATTTTTGGAAACACTACAAAGTAGATACACATTTTTATATTTAAATTTACAAGGTGAAGATACTGAGGTGTTAAGTAGCAGATCTGAAACTGGCACCTCAAGGTGATATCCTTCCAGAGACCACTGTTATACACTGTGCCTGTTTGGGGTGTACCTTGGCAATACATGGTTAAGTTTTTAACCCAGTTTTTAGGAGTAGTTATCTTACGCCTTGATCCTTTAAGTTTTAGTATAAACATGGAATTTATGAAAAAGTCAGAGTGATCAATTCAGATGCACGTTAAGTGATACAGGATTATTTATAGACCATTTCAGTATTCCAAGGGTATATACTGTTATCTGAAGGACACCATTGTTGCAGAATAATTACAGATAGTTCAGTTAAGGGTCTGGAGAGATGGCTCAGTGGTTAAGAATGTTTACTGCTGTTGCAGAGGACCAGGTTTGATTCCTAGCACCGACATGGCAGCTCACAACCACTCCCCTTGACTCTGCAAGCACCAGGCATGCATGTGGTGTGCATACATACATGCAGGCAAAACATTTGTATACTTAAAAGTACTTGTACTCTTAAAAAGATAGTCAAGAAAAAGTGAAGGCATATGTATTGCTTCAGTTTGAAAATGAGTAATCTCTTGGTACATTAAAAAAGTAATTCCTAAGTCTTATGTGATGGTACGTACCTGTGATTCCAGTATTTGTGAGGTGGCAGAGGAAAGATCAGCAGTTCAAAGTCCTCCTTGACTTAGTAAGTTTAGTTTAAGGCCATCCTGGGATACAAACGACCCTATCTAAAACAAAACCTCAAAACTAATTCCTTTATAGTTAGTGACCAAATAAAGTACAGTGAAACAAGTAATTAAAATAGATGCCTTGAAAAAGGCAAGCTTAGTAGACTCAGATGACTTGATATTTGACTCTGACATAATGACTATATAGGTTAAAGGAAACACTCTAGTTATTGGAAAGTAGAATTTTTTCTACAGTAGATGGTATCTTTGCAGTACATAATGCATTTGGATGCATTTTATCTATGAAGCACAGAAAATTCTAATAAAGGCTTGAGTGTTTTCTGCTCAAAATTTTAATTTTGCTTTATAATAAAAAAGTAGACATGGTAGAACAAATAATTAGTGATGACTGAGAATTTCATTGCTTCTAAAATATATTTAAAAGGCAGTGTAAACTTCTGTATAGATTTTGGGATATTATCTTTTTAAAGCTGAATTCTTAGGTCCTGATTTTTTACTGTGGGGGTGAAGATGTTCCCTGGACTGTCGTTGTTAGTATGTATGAATGAACCTGCTAAAGAGTTTAAGTTTCAGGTTCCATTATTTGAAATACAGAATCTGAGTGCTTCTTTTTTTGTTTGTTTTGTGTTTTTTACTTTTTTTGAGACATAATCTCCCTGTAGCTTCAGCTGGCCTGGAACTCATTGTTTAGACCAGACTGGACTCCATCTAACAGAGATCTACCTGCCTCTGCCACCTGAGTGCTGAGATTAAAGGCACACACCATATGTGGCCAGACTGAGCTTTTAGAAAGGTAACAGGTTACAAAATTGATGGGAAGACTGAGGAGACTGACTCAAGAGAAATGTAACTTGGGCCCTCTGTTAAAATTTTGGATGTAGGTTGGAGAGAGATCTCAGTGGTTAAGAACACTGGCTGCTCTTCCAGGGGAACCAGGTTTGATTCCCAACACCCACATGGTGGCTAAAAACCATCCTTAACTCCAGTTCTAGAGCATCCAACATCCTTTTCTGACTTTTGCGGGCATTGCACAACACATGTAGGCAGTACATTCATAAAAATGAATGAATTAAAAAATTTTTGCTTGCAAATAACACCAACAAAGTTATGCGAGCCCCAATATAAGCAAAAAGAGAAAGATTGATTATTGAGTTCTGTGTAAAAGATGCAGTTGACAGGAAAGCATTGTTCTCAAAAATTTGGTGTTAACATGCCTTTGACATATATCAAAGTAATTACTAAATGTAATTCTCTGTGTACAGTAGATATTTAAAAAACCACTAAGTTTAGAAATATTTTGAGTTAATTTAAGGTGACTCAAAAATGTTATATAACATAAAAGTACCTGCACATATTAAGTAAATAGTGACTTTTTGGAAGATATCAAGGGAAAATCACCATTAAACCTAAGGGCATTTTTTAAATTTTTATTTAATTTTTATTATATATTTAAGGTATACAGCAGTGTTTTTGAATTACGTGTACCTTATGTAATGATTCCCTCAAACTAATATATCCGTCATCTGGCACATAATTAACAGTTTATATGTGTGGTAAAAACTTCTGATCTCCTTTAGCAAATTTTCAGTATAACATTATTATTAACTCTAGTTGCCATCTAATTCCTTAGGGCTCTAATATTTGTCCATTTTATAGCTGAAGGTTTGCATTCTTCCATCAGCATCTTTATTTCTCCCTCCTCCCAGTCCCAACCAACACTCTACTTTGTTTCCCTGAATTCAGCTTTCAGATTCTGTCCATCTTTACCTTTTATCTTCAGTCATTTGACTGTTCGTTTGTGTGTGTATATGTGTGTGTGTGTGTGTGTGTGTTTAAATGTTTGAGATGGCACAAGACTTTTAAGTAAATTAAGAAACTTCTCAACCATTATTCCTTCCTTCCTCCTCCTCCAAAGTATATCATTTTGCTATTGTTACTTGAGACCCAGGGGTCTGGTTCTTTATCTCTCTGTTTTTCATACTCTCCTTCCAGAATGGATACTACACCATCTGCTAATCTGCCATCAAGTTTCCTGATTCTTTATCCCTGCCATTGTGCTGTTCTGTTCATCCGGGGGTCTTTCCTTTTTTTTTTTTAATCTCCAATGTTTCCACATGCATTTGTATAGTTTCATTTTTCTGGTGATTCTTCTATGTTACCAGATGCAAGTTTTTTTTTTTTTTTCTTCCATGTTATAGTCAAAACTGATGACCATCTTTTTCTGATAATTCTAGTATGCAGGTCACTGCCATTTTGGGTATCACCTGGAAGAGTGGTTCACAGTCTCTGATTTTAAATATGTGGTGCTTCATTGAAACTGATCGTAGAGTTCCCTAATCCTTGAGGAATCAAAGGATCTGGTCTTTTTTCTAATCTAGAGAGAACTTCAGTAACTATTTTACAATGGAATCATTTTTATAGAAACCAAAATAAGTTTGTATTCTATCTTGTAGGCAGTAGATTATCATTTTAAGATTTTAGGGTTAGGCAGTGATTTTTAGAGGGTTTCTGGGTCAGACAGTTGAGATTATCTTGCATTATTAGAAAAGTCTTCATTTCAGTATGATGTATTCCTTGGCCCAGTGGAGGGCAAAGTATACCATTTGTCTTCCATTAGTGCTCCTGTGACCTGTACTGTTGTGGGTAATATTCAACTTTAACTCTAATCTTATTTCAGACAGATTACGGTTACTGTCGATGAATTCCTTGGGGACAGGATTGTTCATGTCAGTTCTTGATGGTCTTATGCAGTTGAGCACTTCTGATTTTTCTGTGTGCAGACTTGTGAAGGTGTGAGCCAACCTCCTTCCATTACAGGCCTATTTTTTTCCACATGTGAAGGCTTAACATTAGTAAGAAAATTTGGATTGGGAAAATAAAATCCTACTTTGCTGTGCAAGGGTATCAGATATAAGCTATAATCCAAGACTGTTAATTGGTTTGTAGATAAAGAGATAGTTTGTCGTAACTGTAAGAATTTAAAACTTAAGGTATCTGTGTGACTTACGTGATTATGTAACAAATGGGAAGTATGGAGAGTACTTGTCCAAAGTGTGACTAGGACTGATACTTGTTATGTGTTGTGTGCTGTGATAAATACCTTGTTTTATTTTGCTTTAGTTCTTTTGAACTGTCCTAAGTTAACTTTCTGGTTTACTGATGGGATCAACCCTTGCCTCCCAAGCCAAGGATCAAACTCAGGGCCTTGTGCTTGCCAGGCAAACATGTTACCACTAAGCTAAACCCCAGTCCCTAAAACTCAGGAATTATTAAATAATACAGAAGCAGTCAAATTCTGGGGAAGTATTAAGTTTTCTAGAGGCAGTGATATTTAACCTGAATTTTACAGGATAAGCAGGAGTGTAGCAATTGTATTGAATGGGACTGGAGGGAATGCATCTGATGAAATCAGAGCAAGGTTAATAGTAACTCAGCAGCATCAAATGAGTTGTGCTGTTTAAAAACTGTCAGCAGTTCTTTCCTTAGGGAGTCTTATCAGTATCTGGGCAACTTAGAGCGGTTATTAGGCATCAGATACTAAAGGAAGCTTTTGTGTGCCTTGGAAAGTTTTGTTTATTTTCTTTTTAAACACGGACTGGAAACAAGAATGTTAGTCAGTGTCCTTTTGAAGGAGTTCTTCACTGGCCTGGAGCTCAGAAGAGATGTGCCTGCTTGTTGTCTTCCTAGTGCTGGGATTAAAGATGTGCACCACCACACCTATCTTGATATATCAATTCTTGGACTTAGTTTGGAGTTAAACATCCACAAAGAATTTTTTTTCTAATACTTAAAAAAAATTGCAGATAATATTAAGAGTTTAGTCATGGCATTTTACCTACTCCTGTTCAGTAGAGGGTTTGAATGTGGAGTAATACTGTGAAATGAAATACTGTGACTTGTTAAAGTGGAATTTTTCCTCAAAACTCTGGGCATTTAGGAGATAGTAAGATGGCTTAGCAAGTAAAGGTGTTTGCTGTCAACCCTGACTATCTGAGTTCAAACCCCAGATCTCACATGGTTGAAGGAGGGAGCCAGTTCCCAAAAGTTGTTACCTGACACCTTCTGTTGTGATACACACACACACACACACACACACACACACACATAAATGTATTTTTTTTTAAAGCTGTGGGCATGTGAGTTTGTAGCTCAGTCACAGAGCACTTGCCTAGTATGCACAAAGTTGTGTGGTTTGGTGTACAAACTAAAGAATGAAACAGAACCCTTGGCATTTGTGATTTTGATAAAATTTTCAAAGCGGAAGATGTTAATTGAACCAAAGCTCAGATTTTATGTTATGAGCTATGAAATCTCTATGAAATAGAAATTTAAGAATTATAATATTTACTAAGGTTAGTGAAATTATATAACATTTTTATTTTCCAGATACACAAAACTAGGATATGCTGGGAATACAGAACCACAGTTTATCATCCCATCCTGTAAGTATTTCTTTTAATCCACAAATGAGCTGATTTATAGATCTTCTTCCTCATAATAAAAGTAAAGCAAGTAACATTCCATGCTATCAGAATTTGCCAACTTGTGAATGGAGCCTGTTTCTGTATCTCTTGACTTCATTTCAGTGTTCTGTTTACCAGATCTACTAAGTATCTACTAGGAAAGCAAAACAAAACCTGCTTGTGAGTTGGTAATTGAACAGTTTCCTGCTTTAAGCATGTTGCTGTTAACAGTGTGGCTGGAACTAGCTATTAATTAACACATCTTAATTCAACTAAGACGGCTGTCTTTTGGCTCCAGGCTACCTTACTCTTGGCAGGATGGGTGCTATAGATAATGAGTCCTTCAGTGAAGATGAAGACAGCATGCCACCTTTGACAACAAGAGCTTCATCCATTTTTTGACAAGCTATAAGCACATCTTGTACAATGTCTTTGGGATTTTGTTCTTTCCTGTTTGTATCAACCTTAATTTTGCCAACCATAACTGTCTTTAAGTAGATTTAGATTGTTAGAGTTGTTTTTATTAGTAAACATTAGTAAAGATTGTTTCTTGTCCTCAACATACTTTTGTACTTGGTTTTCCATCAACTTAGATCTAGCCACATAATTTTGAATAGGGGCTGCTTAACTTGAATTCAGAAAATTATAACTTAATTAAAAAGTACGGAACAGGTTTTTAAGAAATTTGTTGGGGGGCAGGTAGGGCAGACAAGGACATCAGATCCTTGGAGCTTGGAGTTACAGGTAGTTGTGAACTGCTCTTAATTGCTGAGATATCTCTCCAGCCCCCCAAAATACATAACATGTTTGACTCTGAAAACATACACTATATCTGAAATTAGTTAAAGGGATTGTTGTGAGTTTTCCTTAATTAACTGAGGTGTCCATTCACATATCTGATTAGAGTTAAACAGATCTCTATGAGATCTAAATTATTAGACCAAGATAATGAATAGAAATGCGAAGAGAATTTATTTATAAGAATTCTTGCAGATTTTCTCCTTTTATGTGTTTGTGTTTTAAACCTCAGTTTCTGATTGCCTGTGAAGCTTATTTTGGTTTTGTGTGACTATAATTTTAACTTATTTAATTTGGTATCATATATACAGTGTGCGTGTGCATGCGTGTGTGTGTGTGTGTGTGTGTGTGTGTGTGTGTGTGTGTAAACACACTTGCCACAAGATGAATTATGTGAAAGTAAAAGGAAGACTTTCTGGAGTCTGTTCTTTCCACCATAAGGGTTGCAGGGATCAGACTCAGGTTTTTAGGCTAGTGTAGTAAGTACTTTTATATACTGGGCCATCTCTCTGGCTCTCTAGGGTTGTATTTTTATTTAGAATGAAGCTATGAATTGGTGATGAAGGCCTGAAGTGAGCTCTGTCTCAAAAGTAAAATTGAAAAAGGAAGCTTGGGCTATATAGCTCAGTAATAGAGTATATACCAAACATGCATGAGAACCTGGGCTCAATTACCAGTAACACAGATACACAATTAGAATCCAAATAGATCTTAAATAGTTTTAAAAAGGTATAACTGAAATATCTTTATAGTAATACCATTTGGGGGGCGTTGTATTGAGACCTTTCTGAGAGGAAGTTGAGGTGTCATTGTGTGAAACAGATTTTCTCACAGGTTTCTCATGACCTTTGTTCATTAGTTTGACATTTTAAATACCCTAGGTCATGTTTTTAAATGACAGTTGATAATCAAAGATGACAAGTTGTTTTGTTTGAGGAAATGATTTTTTTTTTTAATGTCTAAATAACTTATTTCAAAGGTATTGCAATTAAAGAGTCAGCAAAAGTAGGTGATCAGGCCCAGAGGAGGGTGATGAAAGGTGTGGATGACCTAGACTTCTTCATTGGTGATGAAGCAATAGAAAAGCCTACATATGCGACAAAGGTATGTTTCTGAGGTTTATATAAAGAAATGCGATCTGCTTTCAAAAGCAGTGAGTTGAGCATGCCCTCTACTGACTCACTTTCTTACAAGCCTAATGCTCTCTAGTATCTTCTCTTTTGTGGTTTAACTAACTGCTTCTGTGGGGGAGGGAGAATTTTAGGCTACCGAAGTGGAAGTCAAGAGATTTTATTTCCTGTATGTACCAGATCTTAGGGCCTTCAGTGGGTTTGAGTTTTCTCTTCCTTTATATTGTCATATCTAGAGGGATCCCCCTTAATTCAAACACAAATAATTTCTTTTGGTGCTTAAGTCATCTAGAAGTACTGTTCTTTCTTCAGCCTTTTCCCTCTCTTCTTTCTGCCCAAACTCTCTCAATTGAAATATAACTTACATATAGCATATAAGTATGAAGTATGTTGAGTCTCCATTGTACATCTTTAAGTTGTTTTTTTGTTTTTTGTTTTTCCCACCTATATGAGTTCGAGAGCAAATCTAGTAACAGAGAAGTTTTCGCAGTGTCCTTTTCCACAGCTACCACCCTAGCCTTTCCAAAAGGCAAACACTTCTGGCCCATTCCTGGGTAGATACTGCCCTTCTTTGAGTTTGCACATTTCTTCCTTTGTGCTTTTCTTCCCTTCTCTTGTAATTTGTTAATGAATAACCACTGTATGTAAAACAAAACAAAAACTGCTGTCTGCTGAGAAGAAAGTGGAAAACAAGAAACAGCTTCCTTGCCTGGCCTGATAGACTATTACTATAGACTATTATACTGAAAAAAATTATGTATTATAAGATTAGTAAAAGAAAATGTAGGATGTGCCACAGGAGTAGCTAGCCTAGTTTGGAAGTTTAGCAGTCCTCGAGGAGGAATAATGAATCCTTAAGCTGAAGCTTGAGAAATAAAATAGGCATTAGGTGAGGTGGCCAATACAAAAAAAAACCTTTAGTATGAAGGAGACCAGAGCAGCACAACTCACATTCCTGAAGCAAAAAGAAGTCCAGGGACTGTATAGGTAACCAGGAGCTCTACCCTGTGGGCAGCATTCATGCATTCATTAGATGAACAGTATTAATGAGACTGCCTGGGGGAACTTGAATTCTGGTTGTGCTTCTGTAGCTCTGTGATGTCATTCAGTTGCCTAGCTTCTGTGTTCAGCTTATTTATCTATACAATGGTGCTATTAGTACTTCAAGCTTATTGGGAACATTAATCAGGGAATTTATGCAAAGAAATTATTGTATTGCTTCACACAGTGAAGAGGGAAGGGGAGGCATGCATGATTCTGAGAAAATGGGATAAGGGATGTTAGTGGATTGGACTAAGGTGATGACAGTGGGGAGAGAGAGAAAGGAAATTCATGTGTGTTCACATGTGTAAATGCTAAAATGTTAGAGTAGAAAAACTCAGATCTAAAAGTATAGAAAAGCATTGGTCAAGGTGGTGCACATGTTTAATCCCAGCACTCCCAGAGGCAGAGGCAGCCATGGTCTACATAGTGAGTTTCAGGCAGGCCAGGGCTGCATAGTGAGATCCTGTCTCCAAACACCAACAGAACAAAACAAAACAAAAGGAAAAATATCATAGCTATGTTTGGCAATAATATTACTTTGTTAACCCTTTCCTCCAGTTATTTTTTAATAAATCATATGTACTTTTCTCTTAATATTATCCAATATCTTCTAGTTAGTGCTTAGTAAATTTCCATGATTGTTACCTATACTGGTTAATCTGTTTGGATAAAGATTAAAATAAGATCTGCTGATTGATTTAGTTGATAAGCCTTGTCAGTCTTTAAAAAAATTTTTTTTTCCTTTTGACCTGTAAGTTCTCTCTGTTTTTTTTTTTTTTCTTTTCTTTTATTTATGGGGGTGGGGGACATAGCTATTGAATAAAATTTACCTTATTGTGGATTCTACTGATAAAATCGTTGTGTCATTTAGTGGGATTTCCCACTTCTCATATTAACTTTTATTGTTGTCTGACTCAGAAGTATGTGAAAATGTCATTATAATTTTGACAAGAGTAAAAAAGTGAATATTTAAAGAGTAGCAAAAAGTGATTGGTGAAATAGCATTGGTAACTAGTTGTAGTAATTGAGGATATTTCTAGTTCTTATGTAGTCTTATTTCGTATCCCCTGAGATTAAGAGCATTAAAAGAAGAGCACTGGGGTGGTGTAGTGAAAAGATAAGTTTAATTTTTAGTACATTGTGTTTGAACTACCTGTGAGGCATTTGACATAGTGCTAGGCAGTCCAGTGTGTTTTGCAGCTGAGAAATAAGACAGCTAAAGAGATAAGAATGGTATTAGTTAGTTTGGGAAGTTAATGCAGTTACTTGTGCAGGGAAGTTCATAGCAAGAGAGGAGCCTGGGAAGTGCACTAAGTAACCTTGAGTAGAGAGGGAAAGGATGAGTATAGAGATAAACAGCATAGACTATCAAGAAAGATACCTGATGAGTGAGACAGCAAGTAGATTAGAGTGTATAGTTTTAGAGGTATAGACGAACTGGGTGAATATAGTTTGTGAATGGTTAATCAGGTAAAGAAAAACAATGACAGTACTGTTTTATGAAGTTTGGTTGTGACTGACTGGGAGGGAGCCAGAGATGAAAGAATGGGTTGCAGGATTAAGATGGGAGAGATGTTTAAATGCTAGGTTCTATTATAGAAACATGAAAGATGAGGCCTAATCAAGGTTTTGAGAAAACTTAGAAGAATGAGATCTAAAGTACACATCAAATTTTATATGAGAAGGGACTGGACTGACTGGGAGATGACTTAGCAATGAAGTGTTTGGTGCTCTTGCAGAAAACCCATTTGTTTCCTAGCATCCTCGTTGGGGAGCTCACAACCACCTGTAAATCCAGCTCCATGAAGTTAAGCACACTTCTAGCCTTTGAGGGCGCTTGGACTCATGTGCACATACATACAGATACATTTAATTTAAAAAAATAAGTATTTTTAAAAATTGTTGGGTATATTGCTAACATAGTAGAAATTCTGCAGATTTAATGAAGGTGATTAGATTTTTGGCTCTTGAGTTTTCCTTTCTCTGTGAAAGACATTTGGTGTTACATGATGCTCAGGGGAAGGGTTCCTGGGAAAGAGATGAAATCAATGTTGTGAAAACACTGAAAAGTCATTGCTGTGGAGAATCAAGGTAAGAATAATGTAGATTGGCCAGACAAGGTGAAGTTCTTTGAAAAGAACAAGAACAAGTGGATTCTTAACTTATGTTCTTCCCCAACCCTGACCCCAGTGCCTCCTTTTAAAAATGTAGCTTTCTGACTCTTTATGGTTGCAGTACCTTCATACAACTTCTTGCTCCTTGCTAAGGATGACATCTTGATGCTGTCCCAGGCACATGAAGCATATTCAGAACCACCATAGGATCTGCTGATAGGTTTTCTCGTTTTAGACACATTCATGAGATTTTTGGTTTCACAGCATGAACTCCCTCCAAGTCTGATTCTCTGCACAAGCCACATGAAATTTGGTGTTCTCTCTATCTTTATAGTATAAAGGTAAACAATCTATTCTACCAGGGGCTATAGACAAACTGATTTTATTAGAGACTACCATGGAAAAACGTGTCACCTTTGTCCAATGCCAGAATATTGTGCATTTTTCTAGGCAATCCTTGAAAGAGCCGAAGTCTTCATTTTATCAGTCTACCCACATGTTACTCTAGTGCCATCAGCATTGTGGATATTGCTGGGCTTTTATGGTAGGGTCATGATAGGTTAGGTTTGGGGAGTTGATGGGGCATAAAATCTACTTGCACAGGTATATCTCTTCATGGTCGGGGCATATTAGAACAGTGGATTGAAAATCTTAATCATGGTCGAAAGAGGGAGTATTGTTTACTAGACTAGTACGGAATGGCGATTAGAGAGATCTCTGCCTAAGTTTCAGGGATTTAGAGATCATGATAAGGAAGAGAGCTAAACTGGCCAAAATGGAAAAGAGGTCATTGAAAGTGAAGTCCATGAGCCAGGAGGCCATGCTTCCTTACATAGATTCTGTCAGACACATTTCAGGTCACAATTGCTCCGAGTAGAGAGCTGCTCTCCATCTTCCTCCTTGGAGGCTTAGCTACTGCTTCTTTTACATGTTGAGTGTCAGACCTTCTTACTGAGTGTCAAATTATTTTCTCTTTGTTGAATCCAATTATATGTAATCTTTAGTCTTCTTGATACATTTGTGTTTCATAAAATTACTCTTCTCTTTTTAAAAAACTTGTGTGTTGTGCGCACAGGCACGTCTCTTACAGCACGTGTGAAGGTCAGAGGAAATGTTCAGTAGTCTGATGTCTTTTCATACAGGGTTCCTGTGATGGAACTCAGGCTGTCGGGTTGCATGGACAGGTCTTTTACTTTCTCTGCCGTCTTGTGGACCCTACTCTTGATTCTCCTCTTCACATTTTTCCCCATTGTCACTGATTCTGCCTTTGCCGCTCTTTCAGTGTTAGTATGGCCTAAGTACGGCCCTTACTTTACCTTCACTCTCTTCTCCCCTCCTTCTCCCTCCTCTCCCTTCTCCTCCCCTATTATAGAATACAGCCCAAAAGCAAAGTAAGCATGGTTTTGAGAATCTGGTCCTCTTGACTGAAAGGTGCTCTCCATGTACTTTTAGTCATATAGTTTTCATTGATAACTTTAGTGTCTATTTTGGTATATTATGCATCATTTCCATGATCTTTTCTAATCTTTACATAATCTTTTCCACTTTGTTTCCTCCTTCCCTCTAACCCCCAGAAAAAGACAAAAACTAAAACTTGAGACCTTTGTTTAAGACCTGGTATAGATATGACTTCCTTAGTTAAACCTTCATATGCAAGCCAGTTTTGTTCTAGAGGTTTTATTTCTTTCAGAGTGCACATAAAGACTTCTTTTGTGCTGGGCATAGTGGTGTACACATTTGAGCCTAGCATTCAAGAAGAGAGTAGCATATGGATCTCTGAATTCTGGCCAGCCTTGTCTACATAGCAAGTTTCAGGCCACCCAGTGCTACATAGTGAGAAGACCCTATTTCAAAAAGAAAAGAAGTTTTAAAAAAGGACTTAAAATGTGCTGGGTAGGGCAGTGCATACCTGTAACAGTGCTCGGCATCCTGTGACCTGGGCTACATAATGAATGTGAGGCTGTCCAGGGATACATTGGAAGACTGTCTCAAAACCAACCACCAAAACCTACCGTGAAACATTTGTTTGTTTGTATTTTCTTCTTCTTTTACTGGAAAGTGTTTTTTTTTTTTTTTGGGGGGGGGGTAGTTCACAGTGTCCTTTAATAATTGCTGAATAGAAAATACTTAGAACATTTTAAAAATTATTTTTTATTCTGTTTTTTATTGACTTTTTGAGTATTTCAACAAGTACATCGTAGTTATATTTAGACCCCCCTCCTCTGTTTGCACGCTCCCCCATATCCCTACTGGAGTTCATGTATGCTGTCATATATGCTAAGGCCTATTAAGTCAAGTTTGTGTCCCCAGATGTCCCTTGGTGCGAGTTCATCCACAGTAGTCTTGTTCAGCCTATCATTTAAAACATTTAAATTGGTAAATGTCCATTAATAGTCCTTTTCTGAAGCAGCTAGGGAGTAGTATGTCTTTTGGTTGTTGTTACTGTTTTGAGACAGATCTTTCAATGTGGCTCAGGCTAGCCTCTAACAAATGCAAGATTGTCCTGCCATGGCTTCCCCACGGGTGAGATTAAATGTGTGTATGCTATCACCCAATTTAAAGTCCTTTTATAATGCTATAACATGCCTTAAAAGTACTGAAGAGGCTGAGTAGGGGTGCTGAGGATCAAACACTATGGTTATTTATTCATTCATCCTTAGATGTTGATTTGGGCACTTTCTCGGTGCCTTTAATATCTCAGTAATATTTTCACCTTGGTGCAAAAAAAATGTATGTAGCAGTTTATTAGGTAGCTAGCTAGGTTCAAGAAGTAGCCATGTGAAAAGGCAGCTTAAGTTGAAAGGAAAATATTTTTACTTCCTTGTTAAATCATCAGTGTGCTTATGTCTTTTAGGCCTTGAGCAGCTACTCAGACTTGGAATGGATTGGACGTTGTCACTCTCCTTTTTTGACAGGGTCTTACTATGTAGTCCTGACTGACCACCACACCCAGCAGACATTGCCCCTTACATTTCTTGTTTTACATGGATTTTATTTTGTGTGCTACTTGATTTTTATCACAGCAGCAGCAGACAGTTTTTCAAAGTGCTTTCATAGAAAGGGAGTAGAGCATGCCCTGATGTTGGAGCTGCTTACTAGGCAGCACATTGTCTGGTATATGCATCTCTGGGAACTTTAAAACCATATAGGACTCTTCCCTGTGAATTTGTTGTAGTAACCTGGGATGCCCTGGTATACATATAGATCATGGTTCTATACAAATCTGTATAACCTTCTTGGAAATTAAATTCTGTGTGCTTAATTATTACTCTAGCTGTTATATATACTTTTTATTTACTGATGTATTGTTACTATTTTGAGGTGGAGTCCCACTATGTTCTCAAATTTGTGAGCTTAAACAGTTCTCCTGCCTCTACTGAGTAGCTAGAGCCATAGATTTGTGCCACTATAACCAAGTACCCAATGTGTTTATATGTTAGGCAGTTAATGGGGCAGTAAATTTAAAATTAAGGAAATTTGGCTAAAGTATGATTTTTATAGGCTCAATTTTAAGCAGTCTTTTGCCATTACAAAATTTTCAAAAATTGAAAGTTTATTGATATGACCTTCCATCTAAATTTTTAAAAAAGTTTTCATTTGTTATTAAACATTTTATCTGTACGTTTTACCTGCCGGTATGTAAGTGCATCTGCGTTCTGTGGTACCCACAGAGTTCAGAAGAGGGTGTTGGATCTTATGGAATTGAAGTTAGAGGGGAAGTTATCTACCATGTGGGTATGGGAACTGAACCTGGGTCCTCAGGAAGAGCAGCCGTTGCTCATATTTATCTTATGTTTTCTCTTCAAGTATCTGAATATATGTTGTAGAAATACTTTATCTCTGTATCTGTATGCTTCATTTTGTAACCTAAGAATCCGTGGTATCATCACACCTAAAGAGACATATCCCTTGCAAATATTAGTGATCTAATATTTCCTATTTTTGTGTTTGTAGCTTTTTTTTTTTAACATTAATAAGACATGTAATTTTTGAATTTTGTTTTAATAGTGGCCAATCCGCCATGGTATAGTTGAAGATTGGGATTTAATGGAAAGATTTATGGAGCAAGTGATTTTTAAATATTTAAGGGCAGAACCTGAAGACCATTATTTTCTTTTGGTAAGTACACCTTATGATTTACTGTTTTTGTTTTGTTTGAGATGGGATGTATAACTCAGACTAGACTTGAACTCAGAAGGGCTGTCCTTGAAAGGATTGTTTTGCCTCAATCTCTTATGGTGAGATTACAAGCATGTGTCCCTGTCAATTTTAAGAATTGAATGACAGCCCTTATCAACATACATAACACACTATCAGCCTGAAGAGGTTTCTCTTGGTCTTCCCTTGTTAATGTTATGTTCCCCATTCCCTGGAGACAAGCATGTTCTTTTGTTTTGTTTTGTTTTTAGAATTTGAGGTTAATTTTGCCTGTATTTGGGCTTTACATAAATGGAATCACTCATGGTCTGGTTGTAAACTTATGTCATGAGGCATAATCTTGAGATTTGGCCCTTGTTTTCTAGTTTTGATTATACAGTTTAGCTATTTTGAACATTCTCGTACAGGTTTCTTTATGGACTCGTTCTCATTTCTATTGTGTACTTGGACATACGGATTTGCTTTGGTATATGGCAAGTTCATTGCTGGTTTTGTAGGATTAGAGCGTTGTCTAAGGAATGACCCTTGTATTTTTCTGGTGACTCAGTGATATTAAACACTTGAGTTTGGGGATTTTTAATATGAGTAACTGTGTTATTTTCATGTATGTGTAGGTCTGTTTTAATTCTCTATAGTTTCCCTATAGTCTTTATGTCTTTCTGCCTATAAATTTAATACCTTTTTAATATATTCTTTATGATAAATCATTTCTTTTAGAAATTGACTATAAAATAGTTCCAAAATGATCTGATATTTTCTATTTAAAATTTTATTCAATTCAATAGACTGAACCTCCACTGAATACTCCAGAAAACAGGGAATATACTGCTGAAATAATGTTTGAGTCCTTCAATGTTCCAGGCCTGTATATTGCTGTACAGGTAAGGAAATTCTACCTATTTTATATTGACTTTCACATTTTATTCAGGCTTAATTTACTCCTAAAATGCATGTATTTTTTCTTACTCTGATGAAAACTTAACCATAATAATTCAAATCATATCACAGTTCTCCTGAATTGATAATTTAGGAATAGGAACAAAGTTATTTAGATTGGGTGGGGGTGGTAAAAAGAATTTCTAAAGAAAGCAAGTTAATAGGACTGACAAGATGATCCAGTGGATAAAGGCACTTGCTTGGCAAGCCTGACAAGCTGAGTTTAATCCCCAGGATCCACATGGTAGAAAGAGAAAATCAACTCCTACAAGTTGTCCTCTGACCTCCACATCTTTCACACACCTCTGATTTTTTACCTGTCTGAATATGTGTATGTGTACATATATCTCTTCCCCTCTTTATTTCTTTAGAGATAGGATCTTGTTTTGTAATCCAGCTGATCACTGTGTAGCTCTGGCTGGCCTTGAACTTGTTTTCCTCTTGCCTCAGCCTCCCATGTACTGGATTACAGGCATGTGTGCTAGCATGCATGGCTTCTGAGTACATTATTTTGTTTGAATTTTTTAGGCTAGGTCTTACTGTGTAGCAGAGGCTGGTCTAGAACTTCCTGTTAAGCAAAGGCTAGCATTGTTCTTTATGCTTCAGCCTTCTGAGTACTTTACCATGCCTGGCTTCCTCAGCACTTTTCATTCATTTTTTAAAACATCTGTTCTGTTCCATAGTAAGATTTTGTAACACAGGGTGATAATATATATTTAATCTAGTTTGGAATCTTAATTGAAGAAATTATCAAAAGACAATTTTAGTTGTAAATGATGTATAGATTTGAACTCTCATAAAAAAGGATATCTCAAAATGAAGTCTTCCACAGCTTTTCTTTTTCATGTATGAAAACTTTTTCATTGTAAAACTTTAAAAAATTTATGGCATTATATTTAAAATGTAAGTTATGTTGTCATTGTATTAAAATGATCTTTTGTAAAAATGAAAGGGTGCCAGGTGTGATGTTATATAGCTGTGATTCTGGAGGCTGGAACGGGTTTTTTTTGTTTGTTTTTTTTAAAAGTAGGGAGATTGGACTAGATGCCTTTTTAGGTACCTTTTGCTATTGTATTGCAAGTAGGTTAATTATTTATCTGTTATTAGTTATTATTCACATATACTGGTACTAAAAATTAACTATAAAAATGAATTCTATTAATATTCTTAGTTTTCAAGAAGTTTTTTTTTTTTCCAAAAAAATTTTTTTAATGAAAAGAATTATGTTGTATTGACCATGACAAGATATTTCATAAGAAAAATGGCATAGTATCACTTTTGTTTTCTAATTAGCTCAGAGTATTTGGAAGTGTACAATGGCCTTTTCAGTTAAGTACTTGTTATACAACCTAACTGCCAGTTGAATTTAAGAATTTTGAATCAAGTGTCTTTTTGTTTTGTTTTGTCTCTTTGAGACAGGGTCTCCCTGTAGCCCCACCTGTCCTGGAACTTGCTATATAGACCAGGCTGACGTCAAATTCACAGAGATCCACCTGCCTCTGCCTCCCAAGTGCTGGGATGAATCCGGTTTTAAGGATGTTTATTGACTCATTTTGATGATCAGGTGGTTAATGTTTTTTTACCTAGCAAGTTGTAACAGACTAGGTGAAAATGTTCTAAGTTCTGGCAGTGCAGTACTATAAATGTAACTGCTTAATGTTACTCTTGGTAACATTTTTTTTTTGGCTTTACATTTAAATTGAATAAGGTACTTCATTAAACTTTTTTTCTAGTAATTCTTTAATGATTTTATTTTTTGCTTTCTTATTTTTTCAAGGCTGTTCTTGCCTTAGCTGCATCCTGGACCTCAAGACAAGTAGGAGAGCGGACGCTGACTGGGACAGTAATAGACAGTGGCGATGGAGTCACTCATGTCATTCCTGTGGTAAGGGCAGCTAAAAATAACTGAATAGAACATGAAATGACATATCTGGAAGGATAAATGATAGGAGTTAAGAACACTTTTACAGAATGTACAAGCTTTTCCTCTTTTCTCCATCTTTCTGCACTGCCATCGTGGTGTATATTAATGTCGTAGTAGAGATTTGCCAGGAGCATCACCAGTTTTGAAAAGAGGCATATGCCAGGTCTGTGTCAGGCTGTGCTCCAGAGTCACAGTTCTGTTTATAACTGTGATAATCACAGAAGTGGGACCTTTGTGGACCTCACAGGCAGCTTAGACAGTAGAATGATCAGCCCCAGATTTGACCTGAAGCTCAGAGACCTAGGAAGATGGCAGAACAGTCTGCTCCAATCCCTCTGGTTTGGTTTCATTGTACTGACAAGCTCAGCTGGCATCATGAACCATGAAGAAGCAAGATAAAAGGACATGGGAGAGAAATTCTCGGATTCTTTTTCTTAGTGAGTTCAAACAGCATTGATAGTTTATCAGTATAATATATATTATACCTGGCAACCACAGTCTTTCTGTGTCAATAAATTTGTCTGTCTAGCAACTTCATATAAATGGAATCATATGATGCCCTGTGATTTGTGTGTGTGTGTGTGTGTGTGTGTGTGTGTGTGTGTGTGTGTGTGCGCATGCGCGTGACAGGCTATGTTCTCTTAGCCTGGTGTTTTCAAGGTCATCTGTGCTGTAGTGTGTGTATTAATGCATTTCTTTTTATTGCCAAGTAATATTTTCATCATGTAGATACTACCTTTTGTTTAGCCTTTGGATGTGTCTCAATATCTTAGTTATTAGGATGTATCCAGCATTTGATAGCTTTGTATAATTTAATTGATAGCTCATTTTTCTTTCTTAGTGGTAGCTAAAATGTTGAGGGTGGAGTAGATGGCTCAAGAGCAACTCTTCTGTAAACATGTGTTCAAGCCCCTGGCACCCACGTAAAAAGCAGAGCATGACTGTGTCTGTGCCTGTAAGCATTTGGGGACAGAAAAAAAGACATCCCAGGACCTTGCTGGCTTAGCCAAGAACAGTGAACTTTGGATAAGTGAGAGACCCTGTTTCAAGGCAGTAAGAGGATGATAAAAGAAAACACCCAAGTGTGCCCCAGCCTTCCAAATGCTGGGTCATAGGCATGCTTGCCACATCTGCCTGAGAAGTAGATCTTTGTTTTTCAATTAAGTTTTAGAAATGTACTTTTCAAAAAAATGTTATTATTGTGTTGAAGTGGAATGGGATGTGTGTGTGCCAGAGCATGCCTGTAGCAGTCAGGACAACTTTGTAGAGTTGGTTCCTTTTTTATGTGTGTTCTGGGGATCAAACTTGGATTATCAGGCTTCAAAGCAAATGCTTTTCCCTCTGAGCCATCTTACAAGTCTGAGAATACTGAAAGTTAATTTGACCTCTTTTTCCCTCCCAGGCTGAAGGGTATGTAATTGGCAGCTGTATTAAACACATTCCAATCGCAGGACGAGATATAACATATTTTATTCAGCAACTGTTGCGAGACCGGGAAGTAGGAATCCCTCCAGAACAGTCCCTGGAGACTGCAAAGGCAGTGAAGGTAAAATGGTAGTGACAGAATTGTGTTCAGCTCAAAGGTCACATGCATAGCAACAACAGAAGAATTCAACACTCAGTCTTGTCGGACAGTCATGAGTGATTCCAGTTTGTTTTCTCCATACTCTTCACAAGAAAATTAGGGATCACCAACCCTTGGCATATTCTTGCCACACTACAAATTGAGAGAACTAGCACAAGATTTTCTTTTTTTTACAACTTTATGTCTGTGAGTGTTTTGCCTGCTTGTATGTATAAGTGCACCTTTGAGTACAGTACCCACAGGCCAGAAGAGGGTGTTGGATCACCTGGAACTGGAGTTACAAACAGTTGTTAGACACCATGCTGGTTCTGGGAATTGAACCCAGTCCTTTGCAAGAGTAGCCAGTGCTCTTAACCTCTGAGCCAGCTGTTCAACCCATCCATACAAGAAAATTTAGCAAGTATTCAAACAAAACAAACAAAATTTTGTGATCGTTTCTTTTATTATTAAAAGTAAAGATCTCTGTTACCCTGGAATCATTACCTCCCAGTTTACTTACTGGCTTTGTCTTAGTTCTGACAGTTTTCTGTTATTAAAGTTGTTTTGATGTAACTGACTCACTGAACTCTGCAGTATAGAGGCCATATGTGGCTCCTGTAGCACATGGAAACTGAGGGGCTCTGGGGTATTCCTTATAGCCACAGCTCGCCTATAACTTGCTGTGTAGATCAGGCTGACTTCAATCTCAGCGATCCATCCACCTCCCTTCTAGAGTGCTATGCCACCACACTGAGCCTCTGGCAAATGTTTTTTAAGAAACATCTCTTCATGTAATTCCCAGTTCTAAAGTTTAGAGAGAGAATATATATTTAAGATTAATGAAATTTATCCCCATTTCCTAGGAATCTTTTTCTTTATATCTTTTTATTAATGATAATATGTGCATCTATCTTGGAAAAAGTCCTTGGTGTATAAAATCATGGGAAAAGTGTATATAATACTCAAAATCCTCAAGAAGGGTAGAACCAATGGATTATAGTCAGATATATGGATATGATAATCATATGGACTAATTGTTTTTACAGAAAATAGCAAAGTAGTTTGTATTTTTTTTCCTTTTACTCCTTTGATCATAATTAGTTTTGTTCCAATAAGCATTAAAGACCTGTATTAATTTGTATAGTTACAGTAATTCTTTTTTGTGTATATTTTATCAGTATTCCTTTCTAGAATGTTCTGTTACTGAAATAATAGAAGATGGTGAGGACTTCAGTGTTCTCTGGAAATAACATTGAAATAGTGGAGACTGAGTCTAATTTTGCAAATTTTAGTTCTGTTGGCAAATGAAGTCAGAAATTATATAGAGATGACCAATTCATTTGTATTATATAGTATGATACTTTAGCATAAATTTTCCCACTATAATTTCCTAATTTTATTTAATGAAGATGTTTTCATTTGATTCTGTTTGATTATACCCTATTCATCATCCTTTTTTTACTTTTCCTAAATCGAACAGAAAAAATTACCTTTATTTCTTTGTTTGCTTTTTAAGGAACGTTATAGTTATGTCTGCCCAGATTTAGTAAAAGAATTTAACAAATATGACACAGATGGATCAAAGTGGATCAAACAGTACACTGGAGTGAATGCTATCTCAAAGAAAGAATTTTCTATTGATGTTGGTTATGAGAGATTCTTGGGACCTGAAATATTTTTTCATCCAGAGGTAAGCTTGTTTTGTTATTATTTAAAAATTGAAAAGTCTCTAGAAAACACTTCTCTCCACAGTGTAAGATGGCCATTATATATAAAGACTGTCATATTTAGTAGAATAGTCTATCTATGAAATCTAAGGAACATAAAAACTATCTTAAAATAATGAGTTGGGTACTTTTTAATAATATAAAAACAGTGTTGGGAATTTAACTCTGTTAATAGAACTTTTAACATTCAGTGCCTATTGTGCCAATTCAGCTTCAAAAACAGTTTTTGTTTCTGTTTTTTACTTAGCACCTAGTGCCTGTGACTTTCATGGTCTTGGAGTAAGCACTGAGTATTCAAAGGTGAAAGATTATGGGGCTGGAGAGATGGCTCAGTGGTTGTTAAGAGCACTGCCTGCTCTTGGCAGAGAACCCAGGTTCAATTCTCAGTAAAAAGTTTTACCACATGACAGGTAAAAACCATCCATAACTCCAGTTCCAAGGGAATGTGACGCCCTCTTGTGACCTTGTACGACATAGGTGCTCTTACATATATGCAGGCAATACTCTCATAATAAAGTATTTTTAACAAAGATGACAGATTATTTAATCTTTCTTGAGCTCAGAATAAGCAAGAATTAAATAGGAGTACTTGGTTTAACAAATGCTACTATCTGTTGAGGGTGTAGGAGTGGAGGGCGTCAGAGTGCTTGAGAGAACTAGGGAACCTTGGAGGAGATACAGACAAGCCAGCTGAACAGTTGCATGGGAATTGTATCAGAGATTTGCTAGGCAGTCTTCAGCATGGCAACAGATTCATAGGCAGTACTCTGGAGTGGAACAAAGTTGTGAATTGTGTTAGAAGGTGCTGTGTTCATTGCAGTTTTTCAGATGAATTATTGTCTAGGTCATTCAGAAAGGAAACAAAGGAGAGTAGTTGCTTAGATGAGAGGGGAAGAATGTAAAGAGCATGCATTGACTGAGCTTTAGAACAAATAACTTAGACCTGCTGACAGGTGAGTCCAGAAATGCAGGAGAGGAGAGTGGGTGAGGTAGCAATGGATTTCTTTATAAGCGCTTTGAAATTTATGTTTTAATTGAATTTTTGTGCATTTCATGGATCTTAATCACATTTAGATCCCCCTTCCTTCTCTGATAACCCCATAACCCGCTCACCGGATTTCATGCATTCTGTCATATGTTAAGGTCTGTTGAGTCAAGTGTATGTATCCACACGCCCTTCAGTGTGAGTTCATCCATTGGAGCCTGGTCATCCTATCTAGCATCACTTCCTTAAGGAAGACCAATTCTCCCAAGGAGTGATCAGCTGCCACTAGTTCTTCAGACAAGATTGGGACCTTCTCCCCATTTCTCCAGTTCTGTGCTGTTTCTCATGGTCATGCACCACCCCTGACTTTTACAATCTTTCTGTCCCCACTTCTGCAATGGGTGAAGTTTAATATAGGAGTCGTAGGCAGGGACACACTCCCTGCAGTTTCATATTCTTCACATTTTGGCCGTTTGTGACCTGTGTTAATTACCCTGTGTTGCGTGAGGAAGCTTTGCTGATTAGAGTTGAGGGATGCATTTGTATTCTCTCTACCCCTTGTTCCATTATGTTCCATGAGCTTTAGGTCTAGGAATTCCATTTCAGATGTGTCACTTAAGGCTAGGCATTTCACAGACACTGATTCTCTGTGTGAGACCAGTTGTCAAACTATGTAATAGTCTCCGTCTATTGCTTAAAAGAAGCTTCTTTGATGAGTGATGACAGGTATACTAGTCTGTAAATATAAGGATCCATGTTTAGCATGCTGTAAGAAATTATGCTTGTCTAGGGATGTGACAGATGTAGGGTTTTCTCTAGGATCTGTGACCTCTCTTGCCTTGTCTTTGGCTATGTTTTCAGTTCCACACATGAGTTCCCTCCCATTAAGTGGACTTTAAGTTAATTAGGTAGGGCTGGCTGTTGATTTTCCCTAAGATGAAAGTGTCCTAATACAGTTTGCTGTGCTGGTTTGAACCATTGATTGATTTTCTCCCTTAGCATCATGTATAGTATCCTTTAGAACTATGAGAGCTAGTCTTCAGGGAGAAGGCTTCCATGTCAGTTCTAGCTCCATTACTCCAAGTCCTGTGTTCCAAGTATGCCCTGTGTTCAGCAATAGGGTCTTAAACCTTCAAGTTCTGGGGGGCCGGTCAAGGGCTCTGGCAATGGCATGTGTAATTTTGGCAGTCTCTTAAGACTACCCTAGCCAACAACTCAAAGGGAAGTTTCTCTCTGGCATTGTTTCTTGTTATATAGCCTTCAGCTATACACATATACTCATGTTCAGATATTATATGTGTATTTTTCAGTAGATTTTTGAACTGATGCCTTTCCTTCCTGATTTTTATACTACCTAAGCATTAGCATTATTTCTCCTTCTTTCTCTCTTTCCCTCTCCCCCCTCCTTCCCTCCCTCCCTAGCCCTCCTTCTTCCCTCTCCAGTTAAAGTACCCCTGTTTTCTCTTGATAATTTCTCCTATTATACTCCTCTTGAGCTCCCTCTCCTTTACACTCATGATTTCATGTATAGCCCTCTCTCCTCCCTTCCTATTTAAATACCCCCAGTGTCCCTCTTTCACCCTTGGTAATGCTTGTCCCCTTCTAGCCCCGTCTCTTGGGCTTCTTCTTTTCCGTAGCCTCCATGGTTTCTTTGCATTTTCCTGACTCATATATACTCATATGTAAGGATTTGGTGCTTAGAGCCACAAGTGAAAGAAAATTAAATATGTGTGTTTAGCTACTTTGCCATGTTTTCCTAGCCAGTTTTTTGTATTGTATAATGTGTGTCCCTTCCTGAGTGAATTCTGAGATTCCTTCTTCTATAATTGTAGGCACTCCTGCATTCTAAGACACTTGTCATTTGATGTGTTCATTTGATTTTTAAATTTGGACCAGATGAACAATTGGGCATTTAAACTGTCCAATACTTGAACACTGAAAATAAAGTGTATGAAAGAATAAGAAAATTTATTTTTGAACTGTTAAATTCATAACATACACTAGATTTTCCTTTCAGAACGAGTGTATTTAGCACTTTTTAAAAAGCCATCCTGTTTTAAATTAGTGAAACATATTTCCAGATAAAAGAACAATTTGGGATATTATGCTTATTTGGATATGTTCATTCCTCCTGAAATATTTTAAAATGAGATAAAACACAATGCTCTTTGAATAGACTTTTGTGTTTAATACTTTGTTCTCAGCAGCCATGTATTAAGACATACTTAGAGAACAGTTACAGCTAGGACTGACTCTTGCCATGAAAACTGAAGGAAGAGTCTCAAATTATTTTTGGAGTCCCTGATTGAGTTTATTAAAATATTGAAGAACTTTGGGAAATTTGCTGTTAATTGGCTTATGCTTTTTCCCTCCCCTATAAAATACTTGCTGCTTTATTGTATATTATTCTGATTTTCATTTGAAGTTCTGCACTGTAGTAGTCCCTGAAGTTCCTAAAGACAGGTTCAAGTTAAAGTCTCTATCTTTCTATGTCAGAATTTCTGCGGGAGAGTCCAGAATGTGTGAATAAAGATTTTGTCATTCTGGTTTTGTGTATTCCTCATTAAAAGCTGTGAAAACTGGGGGGTGGGATGGGTCAGTGACTTCTGAGCACTGGCTGTTCTTACAGAGGACCCAGGTTCAGTTCCCAGCACTCAGATAGGCTAATGGCTAACAACCGTCTATAACTTCAGTTCCAGGGGATCTCTGTGGGCATTGGACAACACAGGTGCACTTGCACCCATGGAAGCAAAACACTCAAATACATTAAAAAAGAGAGAAAGAAAGAAAGAAAGAAAGAAAGAAAGAAGAGAGAGACAGAAAGAAGAGAGAGACAGAGAGAGAGAAAGAAAGAAAAGAGAGAGAGAGAAAAAGAAAGAAGAAAGAAAGAAAGAAGAAAGAAAGAAAGAAAGAAAGAAAGAAAGAAAGAAAGAAAGAAAGAAAGAAAGAGAAAGAAAGAAAGAGAGAAAGAACGAACACCCCATCCAAAACTGGGAGTGGAATCATAGACATCTGTGATTAGGATTGCTATAAATTGTTGGCTAGCCAGGCCTGCCCGATGAGGAGGGTCTGTATGATGGTAAAAATGGGGAGGGAGAGCACGAGGGAGGGGGGAACTGCCACGAAAAGGATGAAGAAATAGCAGAGGAATAAATGGCTCTATTTCTTGCCTTTCGCTCATGGTGTGGCAGATAACCTATCTCAAAGATAGGGACAAGATTACGGTTAGCTTAGTTATATATGCATAAGGATGTGTGTGAGTTTGGGTGTTTTAGGCAAATATGAAAAGGTTAATACAGGGTCTTTGCTAGTTCTACATTAAAAAGTTGGTAGCATTTTGTAAAAATGCAACAGAAAATTCCTCCCTCAGCTTCTGCTTGTGTGTGAACTTACTCACCTGACTTGTTTTCTTTTCAGTGTAATACAACCTGGGATCTCCTTCTTAGATGAAATCCCTGACATCTGGGTTTGCTTTTAGGCCTCACATATTAGGAAATAGTTTTCTTATGACTGTGACATCATAAATGCATAGTTGATTATCTTTTCAAAGTCAACATTTCATAAAGTTCCTGAAAACATTATAAAGTTCAAATATTGAACTTTGGCTCCTTAAAGAAGTCAAGCATTGGGTTTCTGTGAGCCTCTGGCTCACAGTGTTTTCACTATCCCATCTGTGCACACCTTGGTTTATGTGAATTCCTCCTGTTTAAATACATTTTATTTGATACACTTTGTCTGTTGATTAAACTCACAGCCAATGGCACTGTAATCCGTGTTGGAAGAACACTTCTTAGCCTGTGTTTTACTCTGTAACACATCCTAGCTCTCATCCCAGACCCATGCAGACGGAACTTTAGTACTGTGCCTTTTTAAGCAGCAAAATCACCAACCATTGTAGGAAAGAATGACACTAACTGAACTGTCGAAAGGGCACTTGTTTACTGTGTGATAGCTAAACAAGGCAAAGTATCACCTTGTTCAGCCTTAACCAGGAATGTGCATATGGGAGGAGTTAAAATTATTTTCTACATGTGTGTTCAGAAGTGCTTCACATATGATAGCAGGATTGCCAATTAGTTTCAGCACATAGGCCAATTTGCAAATAGATAATTGTAAGTAATGAGGATAGACCAGGCAGCATTTATCTGTTTATCTATATTGGTGGACTATTGGTGGTTTTTTTTTTTTTCCACGTTTAATGAGTCTACAGTGAATCTATTTTATATAAAATGCATGGGTGAGAATTCCTTTTGGGGATTTTTGTAGACGCAAAGCGACTGCAGTGTGCATTTGAATCTTTTTAAAGTTTATTCTTATTTGATGTGTATGACTGTATTGCCTGCATATATATAAGTGCAACCATATCCTGCAGTACCCATGGAGGTCAGATGAGAGCTTTAGATTCCTCTGGAACTGGAGTTACAGTTTCCAGCTACCATGTGTATTCTGGAAATCAAACCTAAGTTCTCTTCGAGAGCAGCTAGTGTTCTTAACTGCTGAGCCATCTCTAGCCCCTGCATTTGAACTTTTATTAGCTATTGCCAAATTGTTGAGTGTTTGAGTCACTTTATGTGCTCTATCTTCTTGTACTTACAGAATGGTATGTGGCATCATTATTTAATTTGAATTTCTTTGAAATCTGTTTTCAACAGCTTTCTAAGACGAAAGTCATTTTACTCTGGAGCTGAATACTTTTGACTTTTTATTGCTATGATATTTAACTCAATAGCAGTATATTTGTCATTTTTAAATTTTCTTATTTTTCAGTTTGCTAATCCAGATTTTACACAGCCTATCTCAGAAGTTGTAGATGAAGTCATTCAGAATTGCCCCATTGATGTCAGGCGTCCTCTCTACAAGGTCAGTGTTTACAGCAAAACCATGTGGATCTGTTTTGAGATCATATTACTTAATAGCATATTTTTTTAAACTTCTTTATTCTCCATCCATTGTTGAATAAAGATCATAATTGTTCTTTATTTTTTCCACTGATACAGAATATTGTCCTTTCTGGAGGTTCAACTATGTTCAGGGACTTTGGACGTCGCTTGCAGAGGGATTTGAAAAGAACTGTAGATGCCAGACTGAAACTAAGTGAGGAGCTGAGTGGTGGTAGATTGAAGGTTGGTTTCTTCAACTCCTGCTGAGAACCTTTAGCATTGCAGTGGAGGCAGGAATTTTGGCCAGCTTCTCTCACTAGGAGCAGCACTAAGAGGAACTCACCAGGTGTTGGAAAGTGGTTACTGTTCATAGATTCATGGTATGATATTCTGGGTCATATGATCTGTTCTGAGCTCTGTCAGATAATGACTTCATACTCGGACTGTTGGTTCACATGATAGAAGTGGTTTGTTTGGTTTGCCTTTTTGAGATGGTGTTTCCCTGTAGTCCAGCTGCCCTGGAACTAACTATATAGACCAGGCTTGGTCACAAAGGTTGGCCTGCCCCTTGCTTGCCGAGTATCAGGATTAAAGGGACATAATGATTTTGTTTTGTTTTGTTTTTTAATGATATTTTTTCTCTTTCTCAACCAACTAATCCACAGTCTTTGGCCCTAATTTTGATCCCTATAACTTTTGAAAAGAAAAGGTAAAGGAGAGGACCAACTCCACACAGTTGTCTTCTGACTTCCATCTACTCTCCATAGCACATATACATACACAATAATAATAAATAAGCTTTTTTTTTTTTTTTTTTTTAAATTCTGGGTTTGGGAAGTCATATGGTTGAAGAATACAGGCCATTTATTTTGTAGAATATTCCACTGTTTGGGTTTGTCTGATGTTGTCCCCATGGGTAGGTTCAGTTGGGACACTTTAGCAGTATCACCATAGAAATGGTGACTCATTTTATTTCATTTTATCAGAGAACTATGTTTGTGTGTTAATTTTGCATTTATATTTAATAATAGCGTTAGGAAAGGCACTCAGGCTGTTTGGCTATCCTGTTTCTCATCAGTCTTTGACCTAGTGGTCTTAGATTCATTGCTGATTCCTGAAATAGGTGCCAAAAGTACAGTTTCCTTAATTTGTTGCTCTTTGCTCTTGTTTTGCCCCATTCATGTCTCTTCCTTTTAAAGTTGTGTTTATGTACTTGGTTTTACGTTTAATATTTAATTAACATAGTAATTATATTTATGGGGTGCAGTGTAATTCAGCACATTTATATGTGGTATAAGATCAGAGCAAGGTAATTAGCATTTCTGTCTCTAAACAATTATCATTTTTGTTTGGAGCCTTTAAATTCCTGTCTCCCACAACTATAAAATATAAGTTCTGTAAATAACTGTACCGTGGAGTGCGTATTGATTTCTCTCTTCTGCTGTTTTGATCTCTGCTCCTTCCACAGTGTTCCATTTCTACTCCTCTGAAAATAGTCTTAGTTGTTCCAGGTTTATGTCACTTGAATTTAGTATAAATATGTTGTTCATGAATATTTAAGGGTAAATGATTCAGAAATTGTTACTTGAATTTGCTGTTGAAATGCTGGTACTGTGTTATTTTTTAGCCCAAGCCTATTGATGTACAAGTTATCACACACCACATGCAGCGGTATGCAGTCTGGTTTGGAGGGTCGATGCTGGCTTCCACGGTATGTAAATTTATTTGTAAAATTTATTTATTTTGGAAAGAAGATCCCAGTCAGTGATATTAATAGAAGCAATAAAACATTTCTTTAAATTTAATCTAAATAGAGCATAAGAAACTTCAAAAATTATGTATTTTTAAAACTGGAAGTTATTTCAGCTTAATACTCCTTTTAAATTTTAGCTTGTTAGACATTATTTACTTTAACATCTGTTATAGAGAAAATTCTTTTAGATGTGTAGTATGTACTTATAAGAAATTTATTGGTATTTTAAAAATTTGTTTGATTCTGATTTTTTTTTGTGTGTGTGTGTATGCATCTGTGTCATGCTATGTATTTCTTTTCAAATATCAAAGACCGTGAAGGGGACCTGGTGTTCTGCTAGGGAATGGAAGACTAAAATAAAGGGACTTTCATGATTTGCTAAATAGTTAATATAAAACCATTTAAAATAAGAACTAAAATTAATTTTCTCCTTAATTTCGGTCATCTTTAATTGTGCCACATTCTCAGAGGGTAATGCAGAGAAGTAAGGACAGATGGGGGTGTTTATAGTCTGATGAGGACACTTATCACCACCTTTGGCTTATCCTATGCCTTAGATTACTTCTGTTCCTTAGGTTACTAGTGTGCAGTGTAGGAAAGCCTCAGCAGGACAGACTGCACACCTAACAGTCACCCTTCCATTCCGCCAGACTCAAAGTGGAGGAGAGACAGGTTCAGTAGATGACAGGAAGTGAATAAGTGGCCCAGTCTAGTTCTGACATAGACTTAGTTTAGATTTAAGTCATGACTTCAAGAGTTTTAGCTTTTTCCACATACCATAGATGGACTGACAGATATTATAGATTTACTATCTATTTTAAAGTGCCTTTTTAAACATATTGAAAGATGAGAGAATTTTGATCTTAAAACTGCATTTTTTGTTTTATTTTACTTCCAGCCTGAGTTCTACCAAGTATGCCACACCAAGAAGGATTATGAAGAAACTGGGCCTAGCATTTGTCGTCATAACCCAGTGTTTGGAGTCATGTCGTAGAGTGGACTTCCTCTCTATTGGGGTTAGGGAGATGGAAAAGAGAATCTTTCCGATGACCTGTTTTGTCTGAATGGCTGGTTCTTAGGTTTTAAACCTGACTTGAAATAGTAAGACCAAATAAGATTGATTATATAGGAATATTTTAATGAGTGTATCAACATGCAAATGTAGAAGAGAGCCAAAATGATTAAGTGTTTTTCTTTAGATTGAATATTTGAATCTTATGTGTATCAAAAAGAAGTGGGATTTAGTTCTTTCTGTTCCCTGATATTTTGTATATTATTGAACTATCCAAGATTTGCTGGGATTTATGGGTGTAGATAGCTCTATAATGCGTGAATTGGACACTTCCAAGTGGGCAGTGCAGGAGCTTGTTTATATTTCATACTTTTATACTTTGAGGGAAAAAAAAAATCAAAGAAAAAAATTGTAGTATTAGAAGAAAAAAAGTAACCAAGTAAAGGATGAATCCAACAAGCAGCCTCATGAGACATGGCATACCACACTCATGGGTTCCGGTTACTATGAGTTGCTCTGCTCCCTGCTTCCTGGCCCCCAATGGTTTTCTCTGCAAGTGCTTTTGGAACTAGGAAGCTAGTCTCCTGGATTAGCCAATGCCTGCTAGTCTTCCCGATTACTCCCATCTGTTTCTTGCTTTAAAAGAAAAGACAAGAATGTTGGACCAGTATTGCAATTCTGTAGTGTCATTTCTTAATAAAACAATAATGTGATTACCAAAATTGGCATATTTAAAAGGCCAAATGCCATTCTAATAAAGGCAAAGATTTCTTTTTAATACTTGTTTCAGGCTCTTTGATCTCTTTATAAGTTAACTAATGAGTCTATTTTCTTCAAACTTCTGCAATAGTTCTTTAAAAACCACAGCAGTTGGATAGTAAGCTGACTTTTTTATGTGCTCTGTACAAATAATTGTGAACTTTTAATATGTTGAGTGCTTTGATTTTGATAACTGGATCTCCATTTGATATTTTCATTTGTATAATTCATTTGCAGTCTGAAATTTTTTTTTAGTGCCAGTCTCTGACATATCATGGAAAGTTCATTTTCTTTGCATTTTAAAATATCTGGATCATGAAGAAAAAGTGATGACAATAAATTAAAATTGAATTACCTTTTCTGGTGGTTGTTACTCACAAGGGAAGTTCAACAGTCTGTACGTTTGATAAGTTTTCTGTTGCTGGTGAAGTAGTGGGATTTGTTGAAATTTCTGTCATTCGTATGGTAGAAAAATTCTTGTGAATATAAAATTTTACCAGTTGTTTATAGAGTAGTAAAATGGGATATATTTCAACAAAATTTAAGAACCTAAGCCTGGGTATAGTGGCACATACTTTTAATAGAAGAGCACAAGAGGCAGAGAGGCAGGCAGGTGGATCTCTGTGACATCGTGGTCAGCCTGGTTTACATAAGGAGTTCCAGGCCACTGGGCCTGATACAGGGAGACCCTGACTTGAAAAAAGAAAAAGGAAACATAAAACATCAATGCAGTGATAAAACTAAAATCCATAAAACACATAGAATTAGGAATAGATCTAAGAGTTAAAGGTCAAGAAAGTGCTTTTGTTTTGTTTTAAGAAAACTCTAAGAGACAGACTCAGTGGTAAACATTTTATGTAAAGTGTATCTGGATATTTAGATTTTTTTTTAGGAATTTTATTTTTTATTTGTGTGTGTGTGTACACACGGGTACCTGCAGAGGCCAGAAGAGGGCATCGGATCTCCTGGAGCTGTGAGATACCCAGCTTGGGTGCTAGGAACTGAAAGGTCTGGAAGAACAGCAAATGTTCATAACCATGGAGCTATCTCTCCAGCCCCCTGTGTTTACATTTTCATTTTCATTTGTGTGAGTTTTCTGTTGATGGAGTAAAGGACAAGCAATGTGTCCTAGAGAAATTGGAGTCATTGAGTTCCAGGATGTCTTGAAAAAGTGTTTCATGAACTTATAAAGCTGTTCAAACACTGCCAAAGAGTAGAGAGTGAAAGTAGACGTTCTCATCCTCCATCTCCTTTTATCATTATGTTCGAGGAGTGTGTCATGTGTTGTGCATGTAAAAATAAAGACATCTCCCATATTCACAAAATAAGATCTTATGTATGTACTTTTCTGTTTGTTTCTTTTTAAAGATTCCTAAATATAAAAATACATCAATAGTAGATAATATCTTCTGGCCCAATATAATGTGTTGTTGACATTGGGTAATAAAAGAATAACCAAGGAAAACATGTTTACAAAATTAGGTATCGATTTTTGATAAGTAAGCTTGGTAGAAATTTTAAGCTGATGCTTGTTTGAGAACATAAGTAAACTGTCTTTGCTGTGTATTTCTAATACCCCTTTGACTCTGATTAGAGGAGTGAGCTGCCACTCTAATGATTGATATGATTGAAGTGGTATGCTTGGGCTTTTATTATTTGTCGGTGTGGGTGTGGGTGAGTGAATGCACCTGTGTGCATGCATGGAGGCCAGAAGAGGGCATCAGGTGTCTTCTTACTTTCCACTTATTCCGTTGATGCAAAGTCTGACCCTGAAACTGGGCCTGGCGTTTTTTCTAGGCTAGTATCCAGGCTCCTACAATCCTGTCTCCACTCTGTGGACCTGAGAGTGCAGACATGCCATTGTGCCCAGCCTTCACATGGGTGTTGGGGATCCAGACTTCAGTGCTCATGATTACACAGCCTGCACTTTTTTTTTTAATAGCCTGTAACAATAGTCATTTCTTCAACTTAGAGCAACTTGACTTGTACATTTAGAGATTTGGCAACCATGCTGAGTGAAAGTTAGCATTGCTGCTTCATTGTCTTTAACAGTGTGAGCAGAAGCCTGAGAAGATCTCACTGAGGCCAAAGAGAGAACTTTACTGTAGTTCTGCTAGTCAAAGATATAGCTCCTTTAGCTGTGTTTGTTTTTTTAAACTTGCAGCGTATATTTATACAATGTTAGACAAACTCCTTGAACTGCCTGTATCTTAATTTATGTGCCAGGTGAAAAGGTTGTGTCTAATTATACAGAGATTTGTTAGCTTTCAGAATAGACAGTTGTTCCCTGATTCATTTGTAATACCAAAGATACCATCCTTAGCTATAAAATGAGTTCAAGGCCAGCCTGAAGTACATGCATGAAACCCTTGTCTCACTAAAAAAGCCTCGGGGGAGCTGGGCCCACTTTTAATCCCAGCACTCAGGAACAAAGACAGGCGGATCTCTTGAGATCAAGGCCAGCCTGGTCTGTACAGTGAGTTCTAGGTCAGCGTGGTTGCAGGAAGACCCTGTCTATAAAAACAAACAAAAAAGATAGTAATAGCCTCCTTTTGAATTGGATTTTATTTGGGAATAGTGTAGATGCTCATCTTCTGACTTGATTCCTGCACCCTAACACATAAGCACATTATGATACAGGACATACCACCTATGATCACCCTCTTCTGATAAGAGTGTTGTCTGGATTTTCCAGCATATTTTGAGGTGGGGGTTGGGTGGGGGAGGGGCTTGGTTTTTCAAGGTTTTTTAAATAGACCAAAGTAACATCTGAAGATGCTTTCAGAAGTGATAAGAAATACAGGGATATAGGCTGTTATACTCTTATAATTTCTTCAGGGAATACTTTATGTATATAAATGCAAAGCTCAGATTTACATAACTTAGAAAATTGTGCCCAGTAAAATTGATAGTGGAAACTATTGCACCATTATAAAGAAAAAGCTTGTGCCATTGTTAAGAATGCTGTTTTTCCTCTTGCCTGGCTAATCACTTAGTAACAAAGTCCAGTATTTTCTCTGCTTGAAGTACTCCAGGCTTACCTCCTGTGATGTCCCTCACTCCCTGATCTTTTAATCACGGCACCAGTCCCCACGGATAGACCGGGTTGATAGATCGCTGATGCCTCTTAAAATTTTTAGTTCCTAGACTCCCCATCAGGTCAGTGAATACTAAGTACACCAGCTAGAACACGTAACCCTGAAGTGTATGCAGATTCCAGGAGCAAAACCTCTCATCTCCTATGGACCCTTTCAGCATACAGCACTTGGCTTGTACAGTTGGCTGAGGACACTGAACCCAAAGTAAATATTTAGCTTCTGAATTAGATTTTATCACATCCCAGTTGAACTTTGGGGGCCAGTCTTAGATCTGGGAGCTTCTGAGAAAGCTTAGGTTTAAGTGAAAAAGAGTTTCCACTAAGCAGCCCCAGCCTGAAGTATCTATTCTATTTGTTTTAGACTAAAACATTCATCTCTACATAAAATGCTGGGGGAATATTAGGTAAGTCTAACTCTGAAACATGTTTATTTAGTAGGCCTTTGTTTAGGTTCTCAGTGGTTTTGAAATATCTATTCTGTAAATGTGTATCTAAGCATTGTGCATTGAATACTGAAATGATCTGTAATGCTGAACTTGAACCAAAGAAACACTAACTTCTAGCTCTGCCTTTAAAAAAAAGTCTCCCCCACCTTGGGCCCAGACCCTACTAGTTTTTACAGGATGACTTTCCAGTTTATGATTGTGTTTTGCTTTGTTTGTTTGGTTTTCTTTTGTCTGAAACATTCTGTCTTTGGTGTATGTAGCCCAGGCTGACCTGGGGCTCTCGGTTCTGCCTGTCCTTCTTGAGCATCCGCATGACAATCTTGCACCACCACAATCTAGCTCTAGCTTTTATTAATCAATTTTAATTTTCTTTTGCCAATTAGATCGACTTTAAACCAATTTTAGAGACGAAAATTTAATTAGAAATTTCCTTCATTTTTAGTAAGGTTCAATTTTGTAGCAGATGACAGATCTTACTCTTGAATCTAATTAGAAAGTTAATCATAAAATTGGGACCATACATCCTTTACTTACTAGAAGTATAAGGGTTCTTAAGAATCATACTGTTCAAAGTAGTGGAGAGTAAGATAACCTGAATTTTGGTTCCATAATACATGGTTGAGATACTGTGTACATTCATAAGACGACAAAAGCACTTTACAGGGCAGTTTCTGCCAGACTAGACTTCTTTCTCTTATCGAAGACCTTGAAGTGAAGACTTCGGTCAGTTAGTAGAAGGTGGGAGTGCTGGAGAAATGAGTCTTGAGTAATTAACTGTGGGGAGGTGAGCATGCTGTGATTGCAAGCTGGCTGGAAGAAGAGTGAGGGGAAGGCTAGGTATCTGCCACCCTCACATACATACTGCCTGGCAAACCCGAAGATTTGATGAGGTTAAGGTCTCAGTATTGCACTATGGAGTTATCAGTTTAGTATAATTCGAGTCAGATTTTACAGTAGAGAAATACACGGATATTTTGTGTGTCTTGGCAGGTACCACATAAGTAATGCTAGAAGAGGACCTGGCTGCAATTCTTTTTGTTTCATGAATTCTCTAGCAACTATTTCTAAAGTAATTTGGCAACATTTCTTAGCTTCTGTTGAGAAGCTTCTTTTGAGGGAGCTGATGGCTATGTTATTCCGCAAGATGCTTCAGGTTGGAGGTATCAAGTGTCCTAGTTGCAAGATGCTAGTTACTAGGCTCAAGTGCTGAGCTTAGAGAGTAGCTCAGAGAAGAGAGTGCTTATTTAACATGAGCAAAGCCCTGGGTTTGATACCCAGCATAGACCAGACATGGTGGAGCATGCCTGTAATTCCCCCACTCAGGGTGGAAGCAGGGGAATTAGAAATCCTCGGTCAGCCTCAGTCCATAGCAAGTTCAAAGCCAGCCTGGGATACATGAGACTTTGTCTCAAAACGAAGAAGGAAAATTCGCCTTAAAAGCCATCCAAGTCTGAGATGCAACTAAGTTAATGACCTCTTGAAAAACAAAAGGAAAAGAAAAGGACATTCCATGTATTGATCACCCAGGAGGACTTCAAACTGCCTGGTCTAGACCAAGGACCGTATCTGAGCTCATTCATATTTGGGCCATCACCAACAGTAACAGTGCTTTTAGCGCTGACTCTCCCTAGCCAGGGTTCTGGTGGTGTTTAAACTGAAGTGGCTACTTGCCTTCAACTTATTTCAAAACAGAGAAAGGACTTCCCAAGATGTCTGGCAGGGGCAGGATTGACTTCTAAGCTGAGCCCTCCCCTCCATCTATCAGCTGCTGCTTCTCCCCGTGTTCAGAAATCAAATCAAAAGCAAGCTGAGTCCATGTCAGAAGAACACATTGCCTTTTCCCACTTAAAGGATAGTTTTTCAACCCATATTTTCAGTGAAAACAACAGTGTTTCTTAGTCTGTTACCACATACAGTGAGATTTTTCTGTAATATTAGCTTGAAACATGACCAGTGAACAAATTAACGTGGTTTTTGTACTGTACTAAAAGTGCTGTTTAAGAGTGTTTTCCGAATGGAAAGAAACCATGAAGGTAAATAAAATGGGGTTATTTAGCTGGGAGGGTGAGAGGAAGGGTTGTAGGAGGAGTGGGAGGGTGAAGGAAGGGTTATAGAGGAGTGGGAGGGTGAAGGAAGTGTTATGGAGGAGTGGGAGGGTGAGAGGAAGGGTTATAGAGGAGTGGGAGGGTGAAGGAAGGGTTATAGAGGAGTGGGGGAGTGAAGAAAGGGTTATAGAGGAGTGGGGGGTGAAGGAAGGGTTATAGAGGAGTGGGGGTGAAGGAAGGGTTATAGAGGAGTGGGAGGGTGAGAGGAAGGGTTATGAAGGAGTGGGAGGGTGAAGGAAGGGTTATAGAGGAGTGGGAGGGTGAAGGAAGGGTTATGGAGGAGTGGGAGGGTAAAGGAAGGGTTGTAGAGGAGTGGGAGGGTGAGAGGAAGGGTTATAGAGGAGTGGGAGGGTGAGAGGAAGGGTTGTAGAGGGGTGGGAGGGTGAAGGAAGGGTTATAGAGGAGTGGGAGGGTGAAGGAAGGGTTATAGAGGAGGGGGAGGGTGAGAGGAAGGGTTATAGAGGAGTGGGAGGGTGAGAGGAAGGGTTATAGAGGAGTGGGGGGTGAAGGAAGGGTTATAGAGGAGTGGGAGGGTGAGAGGAAGGGTTATAGAGGAGTGGGAGGGTGAGAGGAAGGGTTATAGAGGAGTAGGGGGTGAAGGAAGGGTTATAGAGGAGTGGGGGGAGTGAAGGAAGGGTTATAGAGGAGTGGGGGGGTGAAGGAAGGGTTACAGAGGAGTGGGGGGGTGAAGGAAGGGTTATAGAGGAGTGGGGGGGTGAAGGAAGGGTTATAGAGGAGTGGGGGGTGAAGGAAGGGTTATAGAGGAGTGGGGGGGTGAAGGAAGGGTTATAGAGGAGTGGGAGGGTGAAGGAAGGGTTATGGAGGAGTGGGAGGGTGAAGGAAGGGTTGTAGAGGAGTGGGAGGGTGAGAGGAAGGGTTGTAGAGGAGTGAGAGGGTGAGAGGAAGGGTTATAGAGGAGTGGGAGGGTGAAGGAAGGGTTATAGAGGAGTGGGGGGTGAAGAAAGGGTTATAGAGGAGTGGGGGGTGAAGGAAGGGTTATAGAGGAGTGGGAGGGTGAGAGGAAGGGTTATAGAGGAGTGGGAGGGTGAGAGGAAGGGTTATAGAGGAGTGGGAGGGTGAAGGAAGGGGTATAGAGGAGTGGGGGGGTGAAGAAAGGGTTATAGAGGAGTGGGGGGTGAAGGAAGGGTTATAGAGGAGTGGGAGGGTGAAGGAAGGGTTATAGAGGAGTGGGAGGGTGAGAGGAAGGGTTATAGAGGAGTGGGAGGGTGAAGGAAGGGTTGTAGAGGAGTGGGAGGGTGAAGGAAGTGTTATGGAGGAGTGGGAGGGTGAGAGGAAGGGTTATAGAGGAGTGGGAGGGTGAGAGGAAGGGTTATAGAGGAGTGGGAGGGTGAAGGAAGGGTTATAGAGGAGTGGGGGGTGAAGGAAGGGTTATAGAGGAGTGGGGGGGTGAAGGAAGGGTTATAGAGGAGTGGGAGGGTGAAGGAAGGGTTGTAGAGGAGTGGGAGGGTGAAGGAAGGGTTGTAGAGGAGTGGGAGGGTGAGAGGAAGGGTTGTAGAGGAGTGGGAGGGTGAAGCAAGGGTTGTAGAGGAGTGGGAGGGTGAAGGAAGGGTTGTAGAGGAGTGGGAGGGTGAGAGGAAGGGTTGTAGAGGAGTGGGAGGGTGAAGGAAGGGTTGTAGAGGAGTGGGAGGGTGAAGGAAGAGTTATAGGAGAAGTACTGAAGTGAAGGGAGGAAGGAGCTCAAGAGATGGGGGGCTACAGGAGTCGGGTGTTATCAAGGGTGAAATCGGGGTACTTTAACCGGGGAGGGAGGAATGGGTTAGAATGGAAGAGCTAGGAGAGATAAATAATGGTTAGCTGGCATGAAAAACTAGAGGGAAATGTATTATTTTTAAAATCTACTGAAAAATTACCATACAGTATCGCTCTGCACGTGTCCATGTGTATAGGTGAAGGCTATATAACAAGAAACAGTGTCAGACAGGAGAAGCCTCCCTTCAAGTTGTTGATTAGAATAGTCCAAGAGACTCCCCAAATTACACAGGCTATTGTCACAGCCTTTGATTGCCTCCTGGAACTTGAAGTATAGAACTTTTGGAGTATACTCTGTAATCTAAGGGAGAACATTATTGATGGTCCAATCCCGGGTTTAAGGTCTAATGACCACAGCAGTGACCGGTACAGCAAACTGTGCTGGTGTGGTGGTGGTACTTTATCTTGGGGAAAATCATCAGCTCCCTAATTGGACTTAAAGTCCATTCAATGAGAAGGAACTCATGTGTGGTACTATGTAAACAGAGCCAAATACACATAACTGGAGAGGTCATAGATGTTAGAGAAAACCCTAAGGCTGTCACATCCCTAAATACATGTAGTTTCTTACTATACGCTAAATATGGATTCTTATATTGACAGACAAATATGCCAGTCACTACTCATCAAGGAAACTTCTTTTGCAACAGACAGGGACTATTACAGAGTTCCACAATTGCTCACACAAAAAATAAGTGTCTGTGAATTGTCCAACCCTAAGTGACACATCTACAATGGAACCTTTGCACCTATATTAAACTTCACCCACCCAGGGCTCAGGGACCATTGCAGAAGAGGGGGAAGAAAGATTGTCAGAGCCGGGGGAGTAGCTGCATGACCATATGGAGAGTCTTACAGGCTCTTGGGACCTTGCTCATATGAACCTACAGCAATAGTGTCAACATGTATAAGATCCATGCAGACTCAAGCAGACAAACATCCAGTTCAGAACTGGGAAAATGGGGAGGAGACCCAACCTTAGCCAGAGGACTCTTGGCAGCTGATTATTGCTGGGTGAGAAGAGTTGATATCTAAGGGAGAGACTCTAGGTAGGTTGACTAGACCCTGTGGGTGAACTTGCACTGAGTACACTGACTTCACGCAGGACACCTCAGCATATATGACAGAACGCATGCAGTCCAGTGGGAAAGGTGCAGACAGGAGACAGGGTATGACGATGAGTAAAATCGTCACAACAATTCAATAAAAATATACATGTTTTCCTCTAAATGTTTTTAAAACTTAATCTTTATTTACTTATTTGTCTGTATGTGCTTCTGTGGGTGGGTGCCCTGGAAGGCCAGAAGAGGGCATTGGATCCTCCGAAGCTGGAGTTACAGGCTGCCAATGTGGGTGCAGGGAACCGAACTCTAGTCCTCTGCAAGAGCAGTAAGTGCCTTTAACCACTGAGCCATGTGTCCAGCCCAAGCATGTTTTCTAGAAAGGCCAGCAAGATGACTGGGTAGGTAAAGGTGCTTGCTGCCAACAAGCCTGATGACTTGAGTTAGATCTCTGAGTGGAGAGAGAACCAGTTCCTGCAAGTTGCCCTCTGCTCTCCACATGCACAGTGTAGCACACAAGTGTGCACACACATATAAATGAATATAATTCAAAAAGTTTAAAAGAATGTTCTTTTGCCTAGTAATTTAAATTTTACCTCATAACTGCTGTATGATATGGGAAGTTTCAGATCATGGCTCACAAATCCCAGTGCTGCCTAGAATTATGAAATAAATACATTACAGTTTCGTGTCTTTGAGTTGTATGAACAAACGTCTTTTGTGCTCTGTTCTCTGGTTTACATCCTCCCCAGACCAGTAGGCAAACAAATCCCTGCAGTGTGTTAACATTAAAGCATTTCATTAATGAGATGAAGCAGGGAGTGTTCTGATACACAAAAGGCCTTTGCTTGAGGGGCACTGCAGGGTTAAGACGAGCTTTCCCCTCCCAATGGCGTCTTTATGTTTTCTATAATGACTGTGATTGTTTAACGCTGATGTTTTGGCGCCGAGATGGTTGAACACATATTATTTGAGGAATAAAATCTATTGAGTTTGAAGGAAAAACTTGTCTTGATGCAATTAACATATGCCTAGGATAGGATAAGACTGGGAAAGCCTAGAGTATCACCATCCATAAAATGACCAAAGTGTGAAAGATGCAGGCTTGAAAGTCTACTGCTCATGGAAGCAGGATGACAGAGAAAGCTAACTATGTGCCTAGTTGTTTGTTTCCTTTGGAAAATCACCTTCATTGAGGCCAGGGAAATGGTTCAGTGGGTAAATAAGCTTGCTGTGCAAGCCTGACAGCCTGAGTTAACATTCCAGGAACCCAGGTGTAAAAAGAAAAACCAAAACAAACAAAAACCTGGATATAGCATTGCACATCTGTAATCTCACCATCCTATGGCCTGATGTGCCTACTTGAAATACTATTATTTCGTATAATCAGTTTCAGTCTAAGTTTGTTTTTTTGTTTGTTTGTTTTTAGCATCTACCAATCACAGACACTGTTAAACCTTGGTGGGAATACAGAGCACTTTGTATTTATAGCCAGCATGGAAATAGTCCAACAGGTGAGAAAACAAAAGTGTCTCATACCAAGAAAACATAAACTGGTTGCATTCCATCAAATTCAGATAAAACCGGTCACAGAAGTAACAGGAAACAGTATTTCTCCCAAGGACATGCAGAAGCTGATAACCTGTCAGAATGCTCCTTTAATGTACTACCAGAAATTTTACTCTGAAATTAAATCATTGAGAATGAAACATCCAGGGCATGTGAGATGGTTCAGCAGTTAAGAGCAGTGGCTGTTCTTATAGAGGTTCCAGGTTCAGTTCCCAGAACCCACAAGGTGGCCAACAACTGTAACTCCAAGTCCAGGTATCTGATGCCCTCTTCTGACCTCCACAGGCATTGCATGAGATGAATTTGCTTACAGCTATGTAGGCAATACTCATACACATAAATTAAAAATAATAAATACAATATATTTTCAAAAAGAAAATGAAAAGAAAGAATGAAACATCTGGGGCTGGGGACGTAGCTCAGTTGATAGAGTGCTTGCCTAGCATGCATTAAGCCCTGCATTTGCTCCCCGGCACTGCATAACCCAAGAATCTTGATTTCCTTTTCCGTTGCTGTGATAAAATAGTCTGACAAAAGCATCTTAAGGGAAAAGAGGTTTATTCTGGCTTACAGTTCCCAAGGGATAGAGTCCATCATGGTGGGAAGACATGGCAGCAGGCTGGGAAGAAGCAGAAGGCTGCTTGGTCACATTGCATCTGCAGTCAGGAGGCAGAGTGAACAGGAAGTGGGGGTCGGGCTGTAAAGCCTCAAGGCTTGCTCTCAGGGACCCACTCTCTCCAGTGAGGAGGCTCTACTTCCTAAGGGTTTCATAGTCTTCCCACAGGACCCCACCAGCTGGGGACCTAGTGTTCAAACACAGGAGCCTATGGGAGACATTTCACATTCCAGTCACACCACCAGCCTCAGTGTACAACTCATGCCCCACACTTGAGAAGGAGACCAGGGAACTTGAAGTTTAAAGTCACCCTTGGCTACACTGAGTGATTCAGTCTGGGAAACATACATGAAACTCTTTCTCTCAAGAAGGAAGAGGATGAAGCACCCTACCTCTCCACAGTCTGACCCAGAGAAATGACCTTGACTTCCAAAGAAAATCTCAGACAGTCCACATTTAAACATGGCAATGTCTAAGGGCAGAACCTCGTCAGCTTGTGGACCAGACCTGAGATTCAGTCCTTTTTGTTCTAAGTCTACCCAAGTGTGAACTTGTTTACATATGACCCTTCTCTCAGATCTTACATTTCTAACAGTTCCTTCACAAATGCTTTAAGAGGCATGGGTCAATGAACTTTATTTTCTCAGATTATAGACCTGCTCCTAGTGAGGGAGACATTAGAATAAAAGTACATTCTATGTGGAAAGCCCCAAATAGGAAAACTCTTTAATTAAGCCTTCTTTAAAAACTTTATTCTTTTATTTTTATTTTGTGCATGTGTATAGGGCTGTGTATATGTATGTCATCTGTGTGTGTGTGTGTGTGTGTGTGTGTGTGTGTGTGTGTGTGTGTCCACAGAGGCCAAAAGAGGCATTGGATCCCATGGAGCTGGGGTAACAGGTAGTCATAATGGGTACTGGGAACTGAACTCTGGTCCTCTTCAAGAGCAGGAAGAGCTTTCAGCTAATGAGCTATTGTCATCTCAGAGCCCCTTAATGAATCATTAGAAATACATTAGGAAGTCATTTTCATTAATAACCACTTTCTAAAAGTTTTTGATATGGCACATGTGAGATCAACAAACTTGGCTTTTTCTATTGTAATAATTCTCAGTTTATCATTAAATCTGCAGAATACACATGTATTCGTGTACTGTATTCTATTTTCCAATTTCCATGGTTTTGTATGTAGATATTTTTCTTTCACAAAAGAATATCTGTTACTGTTTTTGCCCGGGTCTTGGCCAGCTTTGGGCATACAATAGATAGAGGTTCAATAATACTTACCACACTGCACCAAAGAAGCTTTTGTTTTAGTTATTTCCTTGACATTTTCTCCAAGTTTGAGAAATAACAGCTGGTGTGTGGCACCCTTTTCTTCCCAATCCTGCTTCTGACTGATAAAGCACAGATCACCCTTAGGCAGCAAGGCACTATACCACCTAAGCTCTTTATAGCTTTCTCTGTCTGCAGGCGCCTAAATGTCAATGGATAGATGTGTTTGTCATGATACATGTGGTGAGTGCATCTGAGCCCCCACTGGTAGGATCCTCAGAGATGATCTAGAGGAGGTTATAAATTGTCAGACTGCACCCTCAGGAAATCTGGTATGTCATTTACAGTTTAGATATGCCATTATTCACTCTAACTTAATTTGTTTTTCAAACTTTTGCATGTTTACATTTGTTCATCTACCACTTTGGTTTTCAGGATGAAATAAACCATTTATTAACAATAGTTCAGGGGCTGTGGGAGAGTTGGTTCAGTTGGGAAAGCGTTTGTCGTGCTAGCATGAAGACCTGAGTTTGATCCCCAGCACACACATAAAAAATCTTGGCACTGCAATGCATGCCTGTAATCCCAATTTGGGGAGGTGGAGACAGGAAGACCCCAGGGGTTTGTGGGTCAGCCATTGTAGTCAATCAGCGAGTTCCAGGTTCGATGGGAGACCCTGTCTCAAGAAAATAATATGTGGGCCTGGTGAGGTGGCTCACTGGATAAAGGCACTTGCTGAGTAAGCCTGATGAGTTGAGTTCAGTTCCTAAAACCTACAAAAAGGTGGAAGCAGAGAGTGACTCTTCAACTTTGTCCTCTGACCCACATATATGTACCGTGGCATGCATGGCCCCAGCCCAGGTCATCAGGCTTGGCAACAAGCGCCTTTACCCACTGAGCCATCTTGCCAACCCAGGACAAGCATTTAAAATATTTCTGCTGGATGGAGCAAGATTGGGTTGTAAAATAAATAGTACTTTTTTGTTCTTCAGTGAATGTAGCTCAGCTGGTAGGTGCCTGTCTAGCATGTACAAGGTCCTCAGCTCGATCCCCAGCACCATATCAACAGCATGGTGGCACAAGATTCTATGACTGTGTTCTTTCTCTGAACCTTCACTGTAATATTCTCTCTATAATTCCCAGAGCTCTAACCCATGTACTTTTCTTCTCATTCCTATTTCACTCCCTGCTTCCCCCGTCCCACTCTCTTCAATTACTACTTAATTATTAATTTATTTAGCTTCAAAACCCTATAAGCCTCATTGAAAATTAGTTTTATTTTTATTTATGTGGATATGTGTATGTATTTTAATTGTCAGCTTGACACAACCTAGGATCCCCTGGGAAGAGTTCCAATGAAGGATCATCCATAGTGGGTTGGCCTATGGGCATGTCTGTGGGGGACTGTCTCCATTAAATTAATTGATATGGAAAGACCCAGCCCACCATGGGTGGCACCATTCCCTAGGCAAGGGGCCTTGAACTGTATGTATGAGTGAAGAAATTGAGCTGAACATTGTGAAGCAAGCAAGTGACAGTGACTGTGGATGTGATGTGACCAGCTGCTTCAAGTTCCTACCTTGAATGCCCCACAATGACAGACTGTACCCAGAACTGTGATTAAAACACACCCTTTCTCCCTAAGTTGCTTTTTCAAGGTATTGTATCACAGTAGCAGAAATGAAACTAACACACATACACACACACCCACATATACACACACACATTATGGAAGCTGAAGGAGAACTGTTTGGGAAAAGAAAGATGGCTTATGGGAATAGGGAGGAGAAATAGGAGAGGGTGATGGGTAATGGAGGTGAATATGGTCAAAGTACACAATAGACTTTAATGAAAATATGGAATCTATCACTTTGTACAATGGACATATGCTAATTACATTGAGAAAAAATGTAGCAAACATAAAAGAAAGATACAAAACCCCTAAAGATTATTAGTTGTTTTATAATTAGATTATTACACAATGTGAAATCTGGTTAAATAAGGGATTAAAATCATAAACCAAAAAGAAAAAGTAAAAACAAGTGACTGAGCTGCTGAAGGCTGCAGAGTTGACCATAGTGAAGACGGAATAAAAGCTGGAGGGTCCTTGTGGCTTTTGAGGGGTCTCTTCAGAGGGCAGACGGGAACAGAGGGGCAGTACCAGGAGCAGGGCCAGGGACCAGGGGAGGGCGCCAGGCAGAGCTGCTCTTGGTAAGTAGCTTTGCTTTTGGGAACTGTGTGTCCAAAATAGGAAGGAAAGAGAAAGACCAAGGAAGATTTCTTTATCTTTGCCTGGGTTCTGTTCCCTGGAAAGCTGAGAGAAGCCTGGGTGCCGAGGCCAGAGAGTGCAAGGGATGTTTGCTTGTTTAAAGACTTTGTGTGTGTGTGTGTGTGTGTGTGTGTGTGTGTGTGCAGCCACACCTGTGTGTAGGTGCCTTTGGAGTTCAGAAGAAGGCACTGGATCCCATGGAGCTGGACTTACAGGCAGTCGTGGGCCACCCAATGTAGATGCTGAGAACTGAACTCTGGTCTCCTACAAGAGCCACAAGAGCTCTTAACAGATGAACCTTCTCTATAGTGCCATTAAACAGTCTTTGACACAAAGTTTTGATGTACTTCAGCCTGATTGGTTTATATGGTACTGAAAATGGTTGGTTTATATGGTACTGAAAATGGAACCCAGAGTTTCATTCATGTTGGACAAGCACTTTACCAGCTGAACTACATCCTCACCCAAATCTTATATATAGCTATTGTTAGGATGATGAGGCCTGACTCTCTGGAGAAGCCCATACCTATGCTCTAATGCTCTACTTTCTTCCCAAGATCCCTAACCCATATGCTTAACACCTATAGTATGAAAAATAGCCTTTAATGACACCCCAACTCTGATTCATACTAGTTTGTCCTGAAATTCCTTTCTGTGTCAAAGCCACGGATTTGGGGCTGGAGAGGTGTGTACCGCTCTTCAGGAGGACCTGAGTTTGATTCCCAGCACCCATGTTGGGCGGCTCATAACCCACTTGTAACTCCAGTTCCTGGGGATCCAGTACTTGTGGCCTCTGCAGGTAGCTGCATACATGTTCATATTTATACATACACACATACATGTAATTAAAATAATAAAATAAAAAATTAAAGGCTAGGGATCCTGTTTTACCTGAATCAAATTCCCTAAAAGATGAAGGGAAAACTGTGAGAGTCTCAGCCGGTAGAGGTACTTGTTACACAAGTATGACAACCAGACTTTGATCCCTTGAACCCATACACATGTGGAAAGAGAAAACGGACTCCACAAAGCTGTCCTCTGACTGCCACTCACATACCATGGCACATGTGGCCCTTCCCATAATAATAATAAATTTAAAAATGAGTTGGCAAGGTTGCTCAATGGGTAAGGATGGTTGCCACCAAGCCTGACAACCTGAGTTGAATCCTCAGGGCCCAGGTGGGAGGGAAGAACTGACTCCTGAAAATTGTCCTTGCCCTTTGGCATGGGTTGCCCCTTCTGAGCGCATGTACATAAAATACAATTTAAAAAAGATGAAGGATGTTGTGGGTGACAGTGTTGGGCTGTGTCTCCATCCCTGCCACCCCTGCCTAACAGAGATCAGTCCATAACCCTGAAGTCAATCTGTATCCACTCCAGTGTGTTGGTAGCAAATGGCAGCAAGCCCTAGGTTAGGAACCGAAGTAGGCTGTGTTAATAAGAGGCACTGGGCACATGTCCTTTGATCAGATTAATCTGGGACTGAGCAGGGCATTAACAATTAAGATTAGTGTTGGCTGGGCTGCTTGGCAAGGCACGACTGGGAAATGCCAGGCTTTGAATTCAGCAGCACTCTTGTTTGCATTCATTTTCAGAATTACATCTTTAGCACAAAAGGGGCTCCGACAGATTGCACTGGCTTTGCAATCAGCATGATGCGTGCATGATGCTTGCAAGCATACGGTTCTAGAATTAGGCTGTGCTTCTTGAGTGCACAGCAGTTGGGAGGCAGTGGAACTGTGACATTTTTTACCTCATCTCCACGGTCCTGGTGATATCCTAGAAGGTTAGAATTGCTAGAAGTCTCTCTCTCTCTCTCTCTCTCATTTTTAATTTACTTTATCTATTATCTATCTAATCTGTATATATAAATCTGTATATATATATATAAGATATATATATATATATATATATATAACTTATCTTGAGCATATCCACACACAACTCCCCCTCTTAGTCACCCCTGATAAGTCCAGACACATTCCTTTCTCACTTTGGTGTCCCTTCTGCAGATACAGATGTCTGACCATCTCTTAAAGGGTTCTTACAATCCTCTCAGACAGGCCTTGAAGTCACTGTGTTGTCAAGGATGACCTCGAACGCTGATCCTCTGGCCTCTACTTCCCAAGTGCTAAGATTACAGGCATGCACCCCCACACGTGGCTTATTTGGTGTTAGGGATGAAACCCAAGGCTTCACACATCCTAGGCAAGCACTCTGTCAATTGAACTATATCTTGCTTTATTTTATAGACTTGATCATTGTTATTTCTAGAAAAAAAAGGCACTTAGTGTCTCCTTTCTTCAATTCTGTTGCTTTTAAGAACTTTTGTTTGGGGCTGGAGAGATGACTTAGTGGTTAAGAGCATTGACTGCTCTTGCAGAGGACCTGGGTTCAAATTCCAACATCTACATGGTGGCTAACAACCATCCATAACTCAAATTTAAGGGGGTCCAATGCCCTTATCTGACTTTGGGCAGTACATGACACGGCTGTACTTACACACATGTAGGCAATACACTTGTACACATAAAATAAAAATAATAAATGAAAAATTATTTTATTTTAAAGAATTTTTATTGCTTTTTCTCTTACCCAAACCCAAACTACTTGTGGGTGTTTTGAGAAGTGTAAAAGAAATGTATTGTCTTTTTTTATCAGAAAGTTAAATAAGACAAAACATCATATAAAAATTTGCAAAGAAGCCATCAGTAGAAATCCAAATTCTGTACAGGCATGGTGGTGCATGCCTTTAATCCCAGCACTTAGGAGACTGAGGCAGGTAGAGTTTTGTGAGTCTGAAGTCAGCCTGCTGTACATAGTGATATTTTCAGGTCAGCCAGGACTGTATAATGAGACCCTATCTCATTATATTCAAATTCAAATTACTCAACATTAGGACTTCCTGAAATGAAAACATGTATCCAAGGTTGCACTTGGTGTAGAACATTGCATTCTGCTTGTTAACTGTGTCACTTTAAGTCAGCCAATCACTTAAGAATGTGAGGCTGGGGCTGGAGAAATGGCCCAGGGGTAAGAGCGCTGGCTGCTCTTGCAGAGGACCTGGGTTTGATTCCTAGCACTCACATGGAAGCTAATAACCTTCTGTAACTCCAGTTCCAGGGCAATCCTACACCCTCTTTGACCTTCATGGGTATTGAAGAACATGGGTGCCTGCACGCAGGCAATACACTCACACATATAAAATGAACATAATACTAATAATAAAGAATGTGAGGCTGAGCCCTGACCACTCAGAGTGAGGCACAGGACCCTTTCTGTTAGGAACAGAGACCCAGCGGAAGGGCCCTCTCTGCTGACTGTGCTTGCCTGCTTGATTTGGCAAGGCTACACTCTGTTCTGTATCTGTAAAAATTTTTTGCCTTGCCAAAATACTTTGGATTATGTGATCATTTTCTTGAAAATCCAGGTCCATACCTAACAGTTGTCATACATGTTAACATACAAAATAATAAGAAGTATCCAGGAGTCTTTCTTTTTCAATTTTAAAAATTAAAAAGAAATTATTATCGTAGGGTGTGTGCATGTGCGTGCGCACGCGTGTGCATGTGCGTGTGCGCGTGTGTGTGTGTGTGAATACAGGTACACGTCTGCCATGCCATGTGTCTGGAGGTCAGTGGATAGCTTTTGGGGTTCTTTTTTATCTTCTCCCACCATGGGATGCAATGATCAAACTCAGGTCATCAGGTTTACAAGGCAAGTGTCTTTACCCTCTGAGCCATCTCACTGGCTGGTTTTTATTTTATTTATTTTATTTTATTTTTCCTGGAAGCTCACTGCACTGACGGATGCTAATTTTTCTCAATGCTCACAAACTTGTTCCTGAAATGGCATCAGTGCAAGCCGGGCAGGGATAATTCAGAGTCTGGAGGTCACACTGCTGGTCTCCTAGTAGCAGCCTTGCTTCTCCCTCTTGACACCATCAGAGTTTTTCAGTCTGTGAAGTGTATCTGGCCGGCTGGACAGGCCCAGTGCTGAGCCCCAGGGAGGAGTCACATGCCAGGAACTCCATACAGGGTGACAGATGGTGGCAAATTAAACCAGCAATTAAAAAAACCGGAGGGTTTCCAGGCCTGTGCTAGAGGAGTTACTCCAGAGCTACAGAGCGCGAGAAGACAGGCAGAAGGAAGGCAGCCCCATGCATCCGGTGCTCCGCATCAGCAAGCACTTCCAGAACACGCTTGCAGAACGCGTTCCAGACCCAGGAAGAGACATATACTGGAAGGGGCGTTTGGCCTCATAATCCAACAAGACTGATAGCATGCAGAATGACCAGGGCAGAAAGCAGGCTGGACAGGAGGAGCAGAGGCTTGTCTGAGGGGAGCCCCCTAATTCTACTGCCAGACCCTGGGTTGGAAATGTGTGTGAATGAGTGGGCGTCAATGAGGGAGCATAAAAATGGGGCTGGTAGGGACCCTCCAGTCGACCTGGCAATTCCTCTCTGTGTTTAGGAGTTGTTGATTGTGTTTGTTTTCTCTGCCAATTAAAGAATGAAAAAACTGGAAAAATCTCAGACATAGAGTTTATTTAGAAAGAGTGAAGACTCATACACCCATAAACACACTTACACAGAGAAAAGAAGCTCACCACAAGTGGAGATCGGACCCAGAAACTGAAACTCCAAAATGCCTTGGGGAGGGCCTAGATTTAAAGAATTTCAGTGGTGTCCCCCCCTCTGATTTTGAATTGGTTCACTTAAACAAAGAAAAGAAGGTTGATAGGGCTGAGGGTTCAAACCAAGAGCTGTTCAGGTCCAGACTTGGTCTTGTCTAAACTAGTTTAAATTAGTATGCTAGAAAGATAATCCTGCTTGGCTACATGGAGACCCCCTTCCAAGGCCTTTGTTTCAGACCAAGAAGAAATGGGAAGTGTGTCATCTTCAGTGCTCTTCAGCCCCTACACCTTAATTGAATTTAAAATCAATTAAAAATTTATTTACTTATCTATTTATTTGTTTTTTTATTTATGTGTATGTGTATCATGTGTGGGGATGGACAACTTTTGGGAGTCAGTTCTCTCCTTTCTCTAATTGGCTCCCAAGGATTGAACCCAGGCTTTCAGGCTTTGTGGCAAGCACCTTTGCCCACTGAGCTGTGTCACCAGCCTCATCTGCTCTCTGACTTGCATGCATGAAGCCCGAGATTCCATCTCCTGACCCCTGTATGCAAGCCGTGCTGGTGCCTACCCGTGATCCCAGCACTCGCGGGGGAAGCAGGAGGACAGAGAGTTCATGGTCGTCCTCTGGCTGGCAAGATGGCTCATCTGGTAAAGGCACTTTCTGGGCAAGTTTGATTCCCAAAGCCCAGATTGGAAGAACTGATTGCCAAAAGAAGTTGTCCCCTGGTTTCTGTGTGTGCTGCACAGAAGCACACACACACACATACATAGTTAATAATAAAATAAATTTGAAAAGGAAGATCAGGACTGGAGCAATGGCTCAGCAGTTAAGTACACTGACTGCTCTTGCAGAGAACCCAAGTTCAGTTCCTAGCACCCATGTGGTGGCTCAGAACCGAATGCAACTCCAGTTCCAGGGGATCTGACATCCTCCTCAGGCTTCCACAGGCATTGCAGGCACATGGTACATTTACATACAGGCAGGCAAACATTCATATACATAAAATAAACAAATAAATACATAAATAAATATAAGTAACTCAAGATCACCCTTGACTACATAGGGAGTTCAAGAACAGTCTTGGATACAGGAGATCCTTTTACAACAAAAGCAAAGGCAGACTGCAAGCTCTGGTCTGTCCAAAGTTAAGATCACTCCCAGAAGCAAAGATAGTCCAGTCCTTACTCTGCATTGGCCTCTCAATATATCAGGACTTTTCACTACATGGCAAGTATCTTTTTCATAGCATGGCACTGCCACCTCCATCTGACAGATGGGAAACTGAGGCAGAAGACAGATACCTTGTACTAGTTACTTTTGATTGTGATGGTAAAACATTATGATCCAAAGAAACTTATGGAAGAAAGAATTCATTTGACCTGTGGTTCCAGAAGGAGAGTCCTTACTGGTGGGGAGGAATGGCAGCCAGGTGCCTGGAGCAGAAGGCTGAGAACCGCTCACATCTCAACCCCAACACAAATCAGAGAGAGTGAATTGGCAACGGGGTGAAGCTATAAACTCTCAAAGCCCACCCTCAATTATGTACTTCCTCCAGCAAGGCTCCACCTCCCAACGTTCTGTGATCTCCCTCAAACAATGCTACCGACTGGGGCAAAGTGTTCAAATACTTGAGCCTATGGGAGACATTTTTCAATGAAATCACAACACTTCTTGTCCCAAGTTTCAGAACCAGAGATATGTCAGGGAAGGGCACTGAGAATCACAGCAACAGCTGTGTAAACAGGTGAGGAGGAGACAGGAGAGAGGAGAGAGCCTGGAGATCCCTTCCCACCAGTGCTCCCTCTAAGGGACTGATCATGTGTGACAAAAGCCAGCAATACAACATTTGGGAGAAGGCAGGCACTGTGTCAAGGACCCCAAAGGACACAACTCTCCTAACCCTAGGATTCTGAGCTTCTCACCTTTCTCAGCTCTAGTCAGCTAGAGGAAATTCCTCTGTCAAGTTCCCTCTTCCCAGGGACTCTCTAGTTATTGTCAAGTTGGCAAAAAATCAACCAGCACAGGCTGCTATCAGCAGCTGTGAAATTCCTCCTTGTACAAGGACACAGCCCAGTGGGGAAATTCCTATACTAATGCAGAAGACAAAGGGCCACCATGAAAAACTGGCTTGACCATTAAAACTCCAGAAGTCCCTGTGAGTTGGCCAAGGCTGCTGTCAGCTGCAGCTCCACTCGGCTCTTTACTCTTTGGCTCCACCTCTTCCTTTCTCAAGCACTCATCCTCAGTGCATTTATGCTAGTTTGCATGAGAATGTGCTTCATGTATCTGAACACTTGGTCCCCATCTGGCTGTTTGGGAAGTTATAGAACATTTAGGAGGTACAGACTTGCTGGAGGAAGCACAGACTGGGGGTACAAACGCTAAGATTTATAGCCTCATCGCAATTCTTGTTTTTTTTTCTCTCTCTCTGCTTCCTATGTACAGATGAAATGTGACCAGTCATGCCTTCCCTGTCATGATGGACTCCATCTCTCTAGAACTGTAAGCCACTCTCCACAAAAACAAAAAACAAAAACCCTGTATCAGCTACTTTTCTGTTGCTGTGATATGATACCATTATCAAGGCAACTTATAGAAGGAAGAGTTTATTTGGTTTATGGTTTTTTTTGGGGGTCCATAATGATGAGGGAGACATTGTAGGAGGTGGCTGGAGCAGAAAGCCAAACAACAACATCTTCAAGCAGACACAGGAAACAGGAGTGTCTGGAAAGGCTTAAGAACTCTCAAAGCCCACATCCAAATGACGTGCTTCCTCCAGCAAAGCCGCATCTGCTAAAACCTCCGCAAATAACACCACCAACTTGTGACAAAATGTCCATATATATGGAGCCTCTTCTTTCTTAAGTTGCTTTTGGTCATGATGCTTTATCACAGCCACAGAAAATTAAATAATACAGCATTCCTTGAAAAACACCCTGATAAAACAATTGCTTTGTCTGCCTTTCAGGAGATCCTGCCACAACGCTCCATCATCTATCACTAGCTGACATGCAGACTCTTTGCATCATGGGAGGTTATCTTTTCTGTGGAAAGATTTAACTTTCTTCCCACCAGAATCTTCAAATAGGCTGAGTATAAGTTGGCTTATTTCAGCATTAACTACAGAAGTTATATAGAACAACATGGAATCTGGAATGGTTCATATTGATTGTTAGCTTGACAGGATCTCGAATCACCTAGGATCTAGACCTCTGGGCATGTGTGTGAGGGGTTACTAGTTACTATGTTAACTGAGGTGGAGAGACTCATATTGTGGGCAACACTATTCTGTGGCTTGGGGTCCTTGACTAAATAAAAAGGAGAAAGTGAGCTGAGCACCAACATCTGTCTCTCTCTCTCTGCTTTCTGACAGTGGATGCACTGTGACCAGCTGCCTTATGCTCCTGCTGCCATGACTTCCCCACTGTGACAGACTGTTCCCTCAAAAGGAGGCAGAGAAAACCTTTCCTTCCTTAAGTTGCTTTTGTCAGGAATTTTTGTCACAGCAACTAGAAAAGTAATAAACACAGAGTCAGTCTACAAAAAAACTTTGGTTACATGTTAATCATGGGATCAAAGTAGTAGGTCTATTTTTGTTTCTTTATTTTGTGTTCATGTGTGTATATGGGTATGTGTCTATGTGTGTATGTGCATGTGTGTGTATGCATCATAGCACATGCATGAAGATCAGGGTCAGGGACAACCGGATTCTCTTCTTTCACCATTGGGTTCTGGGGATTAAAGTCAGGTCATCAAGATTGGTAGCACATGTTTATACCCTTTGAGCCATCTCTCCAGCCCAAACAAAATATTTTAGTTGGAAAGAAAAAACACAATAAAATTTATTTTTCATAAGAAATTTTCTTTTCATAATAAACAGGTCCTTTTGGTGGAAGCTTCCAACTTAGGTTTCAGGATCTGCTGATGGAACTTCATTCTGTGTGTGTGCATGTGTGTGTGTGTGTGTGTGTGTGTGAGTTTGTGTGTGTGTATGTATACATTTTGCTTCAGTAGTAAATTCTTTTTTATGACACAGAATTGCTGATAAAGTGCAAGATCCAGAACACAGCTCAGGAACATGAGCTGCTCCCGATAGACGTAGAAGGTTCTCTCCTTCCCACTTGCTCTGTTCCAGATTAGAACTTGCTCTTTACAACCCGACCCAGGCTTCTCCACTGGGATAATGGCAGACTGAACCATGAAGCCCATCTCATGGTGGATTCAGGGGTATTGGCACATGGTTTCCAATACTGGCTGTGAGTTCTAGGAAAGTGGAAAATCTTACCACCACCCAGCTTGAAGATGATCATTTCTGCCCAGGTAAGGACTGTCACATGAACAGAGTATACTTGCCAGTGCCTCCTGGGGCACTGTGTTGAGCCAAGGGGATATCCCCATAAAGCATAAACCATGCCTGTGGGTGCATTCATGAGGGCAGCACTGAGCAAGAAGGATCTTAGCAAAAATGGGAGTAGGTTTCTCATGGGATAGCTCTGAGACATAAATGTCTACATGTTACCACCGATGTTAGGCAGCTCTAGCAATTTAGGCTCAGACCAAACTGAATATTGAAAGAATATTGAAATAAGAATATTGAAAATCAGAATAAAGCAATTTATTCAATGTAGTCACACTGGGAAAAGGTCCAGTGAGTCCCACCCCAAGTCCATCTTTAGTGTACTGGTGTGAAGTTCTGGCTTAATGAGAGAGCAAGAGATACGTCTAACTAAGCAAACAGTCAAGGTGTGCCCCACCTACTGCTGACTCATCATTCTCTGGGCGCCAGTCTCTCCTGCAAGGTGACCTGACAAGTTGTCAGAACTGTGTGAAACCTTTCTAGGGACAAGTCCCCTCTGGCTGGCACCAGGGCCCTGCTGTTTCCTGTTTCCAGTATGAGATCCCTTGGAAATTCCAGTTCTTTGGGGTTCATTGTCTCAATTGTCAGAGGAAGAGACACAAATGTCTGTAGAACACCCTCATTCTAGGGGTTATAATCAAAGTAGATGTGTGTGGAATTGCCTAAAAATAGAATATTCTCATTCCTCACAGGACAGGGTCACACAGATGAATGTCCATGACACAGAGAAGCAAGAATTGTGCCAAAAAGGAAGAGAACAGACAGCAATAGCTGCCTGAATTCACTGAACTCCGGAGAGGCTACAGACAGAGAAGACGTTGAAGACAGGAGAATACACAGGGCTATGCTCTTTAAAACTTTATCTTTTTAATCAGTACATAGTAAGTCCACACATTCTGGGGCACAGTGTGATAACTCAGTATACGTATAAAATGTGTACAGATCAGTTAGGGAGTGGGCATTTCCATCTTCTCAAACACATCATTTCTTTGCTTTGAGAGCTTGCAAACTTTCTTTCCTTTTGCTTTTAAAGATTGAAAAATATTTATTTGTAGGTGTGTGTGTGTGTGTGTGTGTGTGTGTGTGTGTGTGTGTGTCTGCACATGAGTACAGGTGCCCAGAGGGGCTAGACGAGGGTGTCAGATCCCCTGGAGCTAAAGTTACCAGTAGTTGTGAATTGCCCAATCAATGAGGGTTCTGGGACCCGAACTCTAGTCCCCTCAAGAGTCGTACCTGTTCTTAACTGTGGAGCAGCTCTCTAGCTGCCTCCCTGTGGTTCTTTACAAAATATATGTGGAAGCTGAGAATGAGGCACATACAAGGACCCAGACTGTCCTGAGGACTGAGCACTCATACAGTCATAGGTGATATTTTCATTGTCATTATTTTGTTTTCAATTAAAATAACTGAGAGCTGGTGGTTGTGGTGCACACCTTTAATCCCGGTACTCAGGAGACAAGGCAGACAGATCTCTCTGAGTCTAGGCCATCCTGTTCTACACAGTGAATTTGGGGGAAGCCAAGACTACACAATAAGATCCTGTGTCAAAAATAAATAAATATTTGAAAATGGTGGATTGTTTATTTAAATAAATCTAAAAAGGGGAGGGGAGGTTAGAGCAATGTCTCCATGGTTAAGAACACTTGTTGAATTTCCATAGGACCAGAATTCAGTTCAATTTCAGAACCCAAAACAGGTGACTCACAACATCCTATAACTCCAGCTCCAGGGTATCTGATGCCCTCTTCTGGCCTCCGCTAGTACCTGTACCATGCATGGCATAGACCTAACACATGCATGCAGATAATGAAAACTGAAAAGAAATCTTAAACATCTTGAATTAGCATGTACAGAGTTAAGTTTTCAAACAAGAACAAAAAATAAAAATAGAGCTTCCCTAAGCCCCGGCTGTCCCAGCCCTGGTCATTTTCCCGAAGGACTCTATGCCCCTCCGCAGATACACCAGTATGTTCATGTTCATTGCTGCTCTATTCACAATAGCAAGGAGATGGAGCCAGCCTAGCTGTCTATCGACAGGTGAAGGGACAGTGAAGATGTGGTCCACTGACACAATTAATGTCCTTCAGCCATGAGTAAAAGTGAAATCATGAATTTGTCAGGCAAATTTATGGATCTGGAAAGTATGTTATGTGAAGTGACCCAGACTCAGAGAGACAAAAATCGCATGTTCCATTGGTATTCTGCTAAGCAAGCTGCCCTCAGCGGCTCATTTCCGGAGACAGGACGTGAGCAGTTTCACAAGCATCCAGCAGATGGTACCTTCCTACCAGGAATTAGATTTTAGGTTTCAAAACCTCAAATTGTTCTCCTACCCCACAGATATTCTATGGAATTAGATGCTGGCTCTGGCTACAGTCAAAGGAAAAGAAGTTGGTCAGAAACTCCTGAAGAACAGCAAACCAATTCTGAAGCTTCATTTTTGACCCATGTGAAATAGAACTTGAAGTGCCACCTTCTCATGGTGGGGGAGCCACATGCACATAGATGAGTGGGACAGACTGGTGGAAAAGAACAGACGAAGGAGAAAGACTTGGTGCCAAGCCTCACAGGAACTTGTGATAAGTGTAACTGGCAGAAATGAGGGTACTCTAAAGAGACATTTGAGTCTCGATCTGACTATCAACTATTGAAACAATAGCCCCCACTCATGGGAATTTTTCTAGGATGTCATTTGGGGACAAGGAAGAGGCACCAGTCAGAGGGAGTGCTGGTCTCTTAGAGAGTTTACAACTTGTCAGACCACCTTACAGGGTGAGGCTTAAGCCCAGACTGTGCTGCGTCCTTGGTGGGCCCCACCACACCTTGACCAGGACTGCTTAGTTATGCATATTCCTGACCTTCTATGTGGGGTCCCTAAAGATGACTGGGAAAGGTCATTGGATCTCTTTGTCCCTCTTCCCAGTGTGGCCACATTGAATATATCTCTTTTTTTTGGCCATTTTAATTAGCTCCTTAAGGATGGGTGGCTGAACTTGGTTTCTTAAGGTACAGACTGTGACCCCAAGTTCAGTAACAAAAGCAGTGGAAGTAGGTGAGGAAAGCTGGTTCTGCAAGTGCCAGCACAGAACCATGAAACCCCACCCCCATTGAAGGGACCTCCTACAGTGAGGCCCCCACATTCTAGGAGATTAGATCACCCTCTTCAGACAGGATGGAGTTTGTGGAGGGAAGATATTAATAAAAGACCAGAAAATGGAACTGATTCCCATCAGGGAATTTTTAGAACCATGACCCAGGAATTGCAAACTGTCAGCAATAGAATACTGTAATGACACCACAGAGCTAAAACCTGGGATTCTGGTATGGAACCAGGACTGAACTTTACAGCCACAGGACTGTTTACATGAACCTGATTTGCATGGTCCTGATTTCTGTGACCCCTATTTTCATGGCAGAGATTACACAACTGGAAATTCATACAGTGTCTCATACTACCATCCTAGTACCAAACAGGGGCAGGGAAGAGGGCTTTAAACTTCCAATGATATGGAAGCTGCTGACCTCTGACTCAGATTCAGGTTCAACCAAGAGAAAGAGGCTGGGCAGGGAGAAAGCTGAAGGCCATAGAACTGACTGCTGTTTACAAGACGGGTCGGTGGAAGAGAGGGACTAGTGAGTGGCGGGGTTGGAGATGATGGTCTGTCTACCCTTCTGCCTGCTTGACTTTGACACCTTAGGCTAAAACACCTTGAATTTTGATTTCACAAGCCTAAGCCTAAAAAATAATTTGATAAACTGGGAAAACTTTAATGCCTTTGTATACTTTTGGGCAGAATTATTAATATAAATTTTGTAACAGTTAAAAAAATAATTTCTGTTCTTTGTTTACATTTTAATTAATTAAATTTATTTGCATGTGTGTGTGTGTGTGTGTGTGTGTGTGTGTGTGTGTGTGTATTCTTATCTTCTATCATGTGGGTTTGTAGATCAAACTCAGATCATCAGGCCAGGTGGTAAGTACCTATACCAATGTAACTATGTAGCTGACCCCTAAAAAATAATTTTGTTTTTCTTTCTTCTTTCTTTCTTTCTTTCTTTCTTTCTTTCTTTCTTTCTTTCTTTCTTTCTTCTTTCTTTCTTTCTTTCTTTCTTTCTTCCCTCTTTCTTTTGGCCTGGAACTCGCTGTGTAGACCAGGTTGACCTTGAACTCACAGAGTTTTGGAATGTTGGGCCACCAGGCCCCACATAATTTTCTTTTTTTAAAAAAAATATTTTCTTTATTTTTAGTTTATGTATATGAATGTATTGTCTACATGTATGTAAGTGCACCTGTGTTCTGTAATGTCCTTGGAGGTCAGAAGAAGATGTTGGACCCCCTGGAACTGGAGTTATGAACAGCTGTTAGCCACCATATGTGCTGGATTACAAGAGCAGTCAATACTCCTAACTGCTGAGTCATTTCTCCAGCCCCAAAAGTAATTTTCCAAAAGTATTCTGGAACATCAGAAGGTTTCCGATATTTATTTGATTCCATAAGAATGTTAACCACAGACAAAATAAAGGTTCAATCACAATCGTCTTCATTTACGAGAAAGTACATTTAATGACAGAAGATTCAGACAATCTCTGAATTAAGGATATTCCTTTACATTGAAGGAGCATGGTTTTATGGGGGAAAAATCACTACTATTGTCTGCTTTTGCTGTGACCCATAAAAATATCATCAGAGTCTAACAGCCTGTTATGAACAAGCTCGGTGAAATCGCTGTATGAAGTTTGAGACACTCTACTACCCTCTAGTGGCCAAAGGAGTTGCTGTTGCTGTGACTAGGTCTAGTGACTGAAACAGCTTTGCTTGAGCACCTGTGTCAAACACTCACTGGAGGCTCATTGTGGGCACACAGTCAGGCCTTTCCTAAAAAGAACTTTCTGGAGACACTTATGGGGTCAAATTAAAGTTAGCAAAAGGTTTGTGATTTTGGATTGAGAGATCTATCCATGTTCCCATTTACATCCTTCTTCTTTTGAATAACAAGGCTACACTGAAGCCTTAAGCCAAAATATCTTCTACCAAGATGATAGGTAAGGATAGGGCAAGTTATTTGTCAATAAGAACAAAATCTGAGTCTTTCTGTCTTAAAATAACGGAGGATTATTTCTGTCCAGTGTTACACAGCCACCATGGGTTTGAATATGTATTTAAAGACAGGGTTACCAGACCTAGCAAAGAAAAATATAGAGACTCACAGTTATATTTAAATTTCAAGGACTATCATCCTTAGCTGAAGGGCAAATGGCAGTTAATGGCTACTGGGGGAGGGGATGGGATACAGTTTCTTCAGTAGTGTAGTTGCTGGTTAGGTGCCCAGGATCCCACCCCATGCTCATGTAAACAATCCTGATTTAACTCAAGAGGACACACAAAAAAAGTGAAAGTAGGAAGCAGATGTCCTTGGAAGAGGGGTTCCAGAGGGAGTGGGAAGAGATCAGAGAGGGGAGTAGGAGTGAGCGTGGCCAAAGTACGTTATATGCATGTATAAAATTGCCAATGAATAAGTAAAAATAATTAAAAGTAGATATTCATAGAATCAACAAATTTTTAAAAAATAGTCCTTCCTGTATGAGATTGGAGCTGTCAATATTCCAACAGGGAGGTCACGAGGCTCCAGCCCTCCCTGAGAATTGTTAGACAGTTAATGGTTAATGGGTGAGGGAGAGACATTTTCTTCAGTGGTGTGGCCACTGGTAAATTGCCCATGATCCAATAAATAGCCCCTCACCCATATTCCTGTAATAAACCTAAGTAAACTCACTGAGCACACACACACACACACACACACACACACACACACACAAATAAAAATTAAAAAGACGTGAAAGTAGAAGGCGGACTAGTTGGGAAGAGGAAGAAGGTCAGCAGGTGTGGGAGGGGATGAGTGAGGGTAGTGGAGTGAATGTGAAGGTACATTATACACTTGAGTGAAAATGTCACAACCAAACCCATTACTATGTATAATTAATATATGCTAATAAACATTTTAAAAAGGGACGGTCGCAAGCCTTCTGCCACAGATGAGGAGATGGTGGTCTGGGAAGGTAAAGTGGGGCTGCTGTATTGCTCCATTACTGATCCTGAGTTCTCTGGCCCAGGACTCCAGCCTGGTCCTCAGAGCTCTCTGGAGTGCAGGCCACAGTCAGGCTGGGTGAGTGAGTGTCCTCATACCAGCTTTTGCGGAGGGGCATAGGTGTGTTTGCACTGTTGCTCTGCAAGTTCTTGGTCAGTGAGTGCAGTGCCTGCTTTACTCCAGTGGATAACCACACAGGGGCATCAAGTGCGTATCTTAAAACTTTTTACATTTATTGTTTGTGCGTGAGTGTATATGTATGTGGGTGCTCTCATGTCATGGCATGTAAGTTGAGCTCAGATCCCCGCAATGGAATGCCTTAGGCTTGGCGGCAAGCATTTCACCCGATGAGCTGATTCTCTGGCTCAACATTAAACATTTTTCTGTGGAGAGAACTGCTCCTTTCTCCCGGCCATGGAATCTCTTGGCAAAAATCAAGATATTCTTAAAAAAATCACGTGTATGCATGCATGTGTGCATGTGTGTATGTGTGCATGTGTGTGTTGGGGGGCGGGTCCGAGGACTTGCTAGAGTTAGTTCTCTTTTTGCATCATGTCAGTCCTGAGGATTGAACTCAGTTCTCCAGACTTGACAGCAACTGCCTTTTGCCACTGAGCCCTATCACCAACCCAGGAGTCAAGATATTGTGAAGAGATGCTGTACTCCTCCCTTGGTCTATTAGACTATTGAGGCAACATGTCCCAAGAAACTGGAATTTTTCCAGAAGTCCCATGTTTTTATGCATGCCTCTTATCTTCTACTTAAACCTAAAGCTCATGCCAGGACTCCAAAGATGGACTTGGCTGGAGAGGGCTCACTGGACCACTTACTTCCTTTTCTCCAGGTGGCCTTACGGGATAAATCCCCTTTCTCTGCTTCTCACCACTGCTTGTTTCTGTTAGTTGGGACCCCATCATTTTGTGGTGTTTCTAGATCTGGGTTGAATCGTGACAGGTCCTGAAGTTACAGTAATCTGGTCTCCAGAGCTCAGGTAATTTCTCCTCTGGATCCCTGACCTCCCACCCTCAGAGCTGATTTAGAGACAGCCTGACTATGAGCTACCCTTCAGACTCGTGGCATAGAGCCTCCCCTGTCCTCAGAAAGCTTGTAGGAAGGGACCTCTGGGCTGTCACATAAGCCTGGTCTCTCTTCATAGATCTGCCATGCTATTGTCTGTCTGTCCATGTCATTAAAACTCTTCTAATAATCTCCAATCATCAAGAGAATGATTGATCTCACTGTCCGCCTTGAACTCTAAACCCCAAACCTTTCAGTTCCTTTAATTGGCCTATTGAGGATGAGTGGCTAAACCTGGTTTGTTAGGGCTTCCAGGGCCGAGGCTGTGACCCTCATGAACCTGACATTCATCACAATGATAGTTCCATCTTTACTACTGAGAATTCAAAGAAACACCAAGTCAGTGGGGCTGTGTGGAACCCTAAGGTACTCAGAAGATGCATGGCTTCTCATGGGTCCTTCAAGCCACTTCTGGATGTGGTCTAAACAAGCATCTCTCAACAGCAAGGGAACCATGAAGACAACCCTGTGAAACACTGAGTATTTACAAGCAGAATGGAGACCTGTGTGATTTGGATAAAGAGAGGTTCAAATGGAGTCAGAAATTGTTAAGTTGAAGTCATTCTGGATATGAACTATTCATGAAGCACTTGTATCTACAAAATGAATGTCAATCAATTATCATTCAAACACATCACAGTAACATACAAGTATCTGTGTTATGGCTAAGGACTGAACTGCCTGCCTTCTACTCCCATATAAAAGGGCTAAGGAGAGCTCAGTTGGTAAAGTGTCCTGCAAACCTGAGGACCTGAGTTTAACCCTCAGCACCCACTAAAAAAGCAGGGTGTGCTGGAACACGATTGCAGTCCCAGAAGTTGGGAATCAGAGACAGAAGGCTCTCTGGGGTTCATTGACCAGCCAGCTCTGCCCAGTCAGGTGAGCTCCAGGTTCAGTGAGAGACCATGTCTCAATAAACAAGATGGACTGCTCCTGAGACTGTCCCCTGGCCTCCACACACATGACTCATGTACATACACATCACATACACATATACCTGCACACAGCACATAAACACACATACACATATACACACATCCATAAATTTGTATCTAGGCCATCCTGCAATAGCTGTTTATTACATGCTCTGGAAAGAATTTCTTTTAATCACCAGTTGAACAACTTAAGAGGGACTCAGTGGACAAAGTGCTTGCTGCACAAGTATGAAGACCTGATTTTGAGCCCTCAGAACCCTGTACAAGCTGGGCAGGGAGCATGCATCTGCAGTCCCAGGACTCCTGTGGTAAGATGGGGGAGTGGGGAAGAGACTCTCTAGAAGCTCACCTGCCAGCTATCCTGGAGCAGAAAGCATCAAACAGCAATTTGAACTGATCTCAAACACGCTGGAAGGCAGGGACGATATCAGATGTTGTCCTCTGACCTCATCTGACCTCCACACTTGTACTGTGGCAGGGGCACACTCATATAGGCACATGAATATAAACACACATGTGAATAGGTGCACACACATACGTACACACACACAGGTTATTACAAAGGAGAGAAAGCACATCTGTGACTGTTACCTCTGCCCCTCAGTGCTCTATTCATTAGGAAGCTTTGGTGAGATGGCACAGGTCATTAAGGACTTCCTGATTAGATGTGCTGTTTTGATGCCATCTTACAAAGACTGAGTCATTTTCTGGAGCTGGAGGGTTGGCCCAACAACTAAGAACAATTACCACCACTCACACTGGGCAGCTCAGACTTCCTGTAGCTCCAGCTCCAGGGGATCTGGCACCCTCTCCTGGCCTCCCCAGGCACCTGCATGCATGTGCATATATACATACAGACAGACACATACATAAATAAATAAAAGAAACATTTCCTACTAATCTGGAACAGCTGTGTGAAAGCACACAGCACATAGTACTCAGTGCACAGCATGAATTGGTGTGAGAAATTGAGACTCAGGTGTTCAAAACTGTGAGCAAATTCCATGTAAAATATCCAAATTAACTTGTTCTAAAGCCAAGCGTGCTGCCTGCATCCCCTCAGCCCTGCGTGTCAGCTGTTCTCATTCATTCTCTCCTTGAAGTCAATATTTGAAATAGGTGGTGTGAGGCAGCGGAGGTTTAAGGAAAGTAAAAGACCAGAAAGGGAGTTAGTGTTTACTTGTGAATTCATCTCCATTCCTCTTGATCTCTTTTTAAAGAATCGTGGGACAAATGGCAATATTTGTAGCAGGTATAGAGGTTTTGGGAAAGTGGCTCATTTTTAACCCAATCGATACTATTGCTTGATGTCAAAAGCAAAATATGATTCAGTGCCCTGATAAATCTGATTTAATATTCTCCAGGACTCTGGGGGTTGTGCACCATCTATATTCTCTTAAATTTGATGCTGTCAATATGGACCTGACATTTAATTATTTGCGTAGCTTGTTTAAAATTAAAACAGCAACAGACTCCGAGTTCTTTTCAAGCTTGAATACACTCTCCTTAAAAAAAAATATTTTCCATAAATTACACAGTTGTCTGGCAGACTATCATGCACTTCAGTTCCAGTAATAAAAGGGGACAGTGTGACTTGGGTGTGAACCACAGAGGACAGTGCTGTGGTTAGACAACGGCAGACACTGATCAAGTCCATTAATCAAAGTGCCTTTTAAATCTTTGTGAGCTGAGAACTGTGGTGTCCAGGGATTTGATTAAAAAGGGAATATAAAATGGCAGAAGAGGCACAATGCTGCCTGGGCAGGTCATGTCTCAGTGGCTCCGATTTGTAGCTCATTGATTTCAGTGGGATTTGTTGTCCTAGATTATCTTTTAGAACTTATTTACTTAGAAAAGGTAGATTTGATCTGTAGTGTCATCTCAGGGCTATTGGGAAAACATCAAGTCAATAGATAGACTTGCAAATCTCTTCAGACCAGAATCTGCTATCTTTTCCTCTTTCTGAAAAAACATCTATTTTATTTTTATTTATGTGCATGTGTGTGTCTGTGTTTGTGTATGCCACATGCGTATAGGTGACTATGGAGGCCAGAAAAGGGCATCAGATCCCCTGGAGCTGAAGTTACAGGTGGTTGTAAGCCACCCAGAATGGGTGCTGGGAACCAAACTCTGGTTCTCTAGAAGAGCAGCAGGTACTTTTAATGGCTAATCCATTTCTCTGGCACCTCTCTTCTTTTTTCTTTTAAAAGTACTTATTTATTTTTTGTGTGTGTGTCATATGTGTGAAATGTATGGTGTGTGTGTGATATTCGTGGGGGGCATGTATGCACGTTTGTGTCTGTGTGTGTGTCCACACATGTGTGTGTATGTTTGTGTGTGTGTCTGTGTCTGTGTGTCTATATGTCTGTGTGTGTGTCTCTGTGTGTCTGTGTGTGTGTCTATATGTCTCTGTGTGTATCTGTGTGTATATGTCTGTGTGTGTCTGTGTGTGTGTCTCTGTGTGTCTGTGTGTGTCTATATGTCTCTGTGTGTATATGTGTGTGTGTGTCTGTGTGTGTGTCTATATGTCTATGTGTGTATCTGTGTGTATATGTCTGTGTGTGTCTGTGTGTGTGTGTCTGTGTGTATGTCTCTGTGTGTGTGTGTGTGTCTGTGTGTGTGTGTCTGTGTGTATGTCTGTGTGTGTGTGTGTGTGTCTGTGTGTGTATGGAGGACAGAGAAGGTTGCTGGGTATCATGCTCGGTCAGTTTCCAACTTTTACTAAACATGTTTAATTATTATATTTATGGGGGGCATGTACTATGGTGTGCATATGGAGATCAGAGGACAACCTTTTAGAGTCTGTTTCTCCTTCCTTTCACCATGTGGGTCCCAGGTATGGAACTAAGGTTGTGAAGCTTTGTGGCATGGACCTTTAATCATGGAGCCATCTCTTTGGTTCTTCTTCTCCGTCTTACTCTTTTAAGACTAGATCTCTCATTGAACTTGGAGCCAGCAAGTCTTAGTGGTCTTCCTGAGTCTGTTCCCAGTGCTGGGATTGCAGTCTTGAGCATAGCCAAGCCCAGCTTTATGTGGATAGAGGGGATTTAAATTCAGGTCTCTTACCCACTGAGCATTTCCCTGTCTTTTCCTCTATGGATTAGCTCACTACTGACATTCATGTGCAAAAACCTCCTAATCAAATTTGAAGCACATTCTTACCCTAGAGGTAACAGCCACTGTCTGTCTAATTTTATTTATTTATTTATTTTGCATTCATTCATTCACTCCCATCATCTTCCCACTCCTGATAAAGCCCCTCTTTCTTCCCAGTCAAGTCCTCTTCCTACTTTTATTTTATTTATTTATTTTATTTTTGTGAGTCACTAAGTTTACTTAGCATGGCTGTCGGGTTATTTATTAGAATTTGGGGCAATTTTCCAGTGTCTTACCTAAGTAGGCCAGGCTGGCTGGCCAGCAGGTCTTGGGGTTCCAGTTGTCTCCACCTCCCCAGGATTACAAGCATATGTCACCACACCTGGCTTTTGTTACAGGGATTCTGAGGACTGAACTCAGGTCCTTGTGTTGGAAGACAAGGACTTCCCTGACTGAGCCCTACTTAATTCCTTCTGATCTGCTAGGCACTGTGCTGGGTGGGTGGGTCAAACAGGAAGTGCTCAGGGCCCAGGTTGTGGGTATGCTGGTCCCAAACACAGGGAGTGTGGAAATCTTAGGCTGAAGTGTGTGGACGCTGATGGAAGAGCTCAGGCAAGGGCAGTGAGCTAAGCCGTAAGCCCGGGGCAGCAGGTGGCAGCTATTGGCTCCGTCACGGGAGCTTGTGCCCGTGAGGAACAACTGCCAGTGTTTTGAGAAAAGTCAGAAATACGGCTTTTATGTGAAAAGTCTGCCTTTTAAATGCCAGCTCTGCTTAACACACTGGCATTGGATTTCCATGCATTTCTTTGCTTCTATTGTGCATGAAAATTCAAAAAATTTGTAAAATATGATTAGATAGGTGAATGGGAAGCAAAACAGAACAGGACAGGGAGAGGAGTCTAACTTCCAGGAGTTCATCTACAGAGAAAACAGAGCTGAGACCAAATGGACCGTAGTGACTGACCCAGCAAAGAGGAGTAATGAGGTCCCCTGAAAGCTTGGGGCACAGGAGGGGCCTTGCTGAGGAAGTAGGACAGTGGTACATTTATTAACTAAGGTGCACTTTAATCTTCCGTGTGAACTCAAGTTTCCATCTAGCGTCCTTTCCCATCAGCCTGACAGCTAGCTTCCACACGTCACAGTCCAGGGCCGTTAGCCACGAATTCTCTGGGTCTTCTCTTTTCCTTTTTCCTCCTCTTCTTGCTCCTTCTCTTCCTGTTTCTCCTCCTTTTCCTCCTCCTCCTCTTTGCTTCCATTTTTAAAAGAATTATTTATTCATACATACATGATTTTCTTTGATCTTATTTCCCATTATCTTCTCTTATTCTCCCTTCCAGCTGAACCCCATCTTTCCAACAAATCCCCCAGTTTCATATCTGTGTATGTGTGCACATGTCTGTGTGTGCATTTAAGTACGGTTGCCCGCATGAGCATGGGTGGGAGGTCATTTCATGAGCAAGGGCAACTTCCTACTGGCTACACCACTTAAATTTGAGTCCCTCTCCCCCAGCAACCACTGACTACCAGGGCTCCTCAGGGAGGGGTGGGGCCTCATGAGTCCCTCCCCCAGGCTTTTGTTTTTCTGAAATGTGTAATCTTTTATTTTGGAAAGGCATTTTCATGGAAAATAAGGTTGGCCAAAGCTTGTAGCTTAGTGGTAGCATACGTGCCTAGTTTGCATGAGACTCTGGGTTCAATCCCAGGACCACAAAACAAATGGCAAGAAAGAAACCCCAAGTGCAGGCTGACAGTTGCTTTTTTCTGTGTTGGTAAAGCATCACCTCATCATTTCTGCTTTTCTGGTTTGCTCTTTTTCAAACAGAAAGATTTTTTTTTTTTAAAGCAATGATTAGCCCCTCATCCTTAAGATTTTCTTTTCATTGTCGTTTTTCAGAAGAATTGTGTGGGTTTGTTTGTGTTTCTGCTGCTTGGGGTTCTGTGGGATTCTTGGGCATGTTGGTTTTTGATTTTCAAGGAATTCAGAACATTTCTCTTGACTTCTGTGTTCTAAGGAGTTTGTCAGGCTGTTGCCTGTGGCCACCAGCAGACCACCAAACACTGCTCAGAGGGGAGCATTGCCCCTTCTAGTCTTTATTCCTCTGGCTAGGCAGAGGCAGCCTGGGTGTAGTTCACATCATGAATTTTCTTCTTTGAAGCCTCTGCTTTTCTGGGCTGTCTTTTAATAAATTTTGAAGGATTGAAGTCTTAAGACTTACAAGGCATGGGTTTTGGTGAGGGGCTCCTGGGCTGAGTTATGCCACGGTGGATGCGTGGGTATCTCTGCACCAGCAGCAGAGTTTCCAGTACAGTTTCAGAGATTTTGGAACGTTATGACCATGGCAGCTCTTCATCATAGGAAACAAACAAAAAAAGAAAATTTAGATTAGAGCTGGGAGATGTGGCTCACACATGTAATCTGAGTATTTGGGAGGCTGAGGCAGGAGAATTGCTTTGAGTTCAAGGTCAGTCTGGGCTACATAGTAAGTTCCAGACCAATTTGGGTTGCAAAGTGAGACTATCTCAAAACAAAACAAACAAAACAAAAACAAAACATACCCACAAAATTAGATTAGGTAAAAAGAAACAAAATTATCTATCATCTATCTATCTATCTATCTATCTATCTATCTATCTATCTATCTATGTCTATCTATCTCTCTATCTTTCTATCATCTATGTATCCTCTATCTATTGTCTATCTATCCATCCAATCACCCTGTCTGTATATTCTGACTCTCTGTCCATCCATTTCATCTATTATCTCTCTCTACCTACCTGTCTATCATCTATCTCATCTGTCTTCTTTCCATAATACTAATGCCCAGAGCAAAACTGCTTTAAGTCAATTTTGTGTATGTTCTTCCTTCTTGTGTATGTACTTCTTTCTGTCTCTCTTTATCTCTGAGTACACACACACACACACACACACACACACACACACGGATCATATTGCTTCATAACCTGCATTTTCAACCTAATGAATTCATTCTGTGACAATAAATATTTATCAACTTTAATGACTGTAACCAATCTCCTATGGTTGGATATTTAGGCTGTTGTTATAAATAACAAGTAATGGATGCCCTCATAGCCAACAGCTAATTTACACTCTTAATTAGTTCCTTGGATTCACTAGTAGAATTGTGGGTTCAAAAAGAGTTTATAGTTGAAGAAGGCATAGTAGGTACCTGAACATTTGTGTGCTATGTTGTATGAAATAGCAGGGAATATGCTTCATTCAACATGCTTTTCTTTTGGCCCTGCTAGGGATGGAAACTATTATGACATTACATATTCCAGGCAAGTGCTCTACTCCTGAGTTAACATCCCCAGACCAGCTGATATTCTTTAAGTCAGGATTTGTTGAAAGGTACTAACCCATTGTTGCTTTTATTGAGAATCATGCACAGTGTCCATAAATAGTTGTATAGCATTGTAGTGGTCTGAATGGGAATGTCCCCCATAGGCTCTAAGAATTTGGACATTTTGTCCCCAGTTGGCCGCACTGTTTTGGAAGGTCTTAGAAGGTGTGGCCGTGCTGGAGGAAGCACGTCACTTGAGCTGGACTTAGAGAGTTGCCAGATCTCCAGTCACTCTCTGCTTTCTGGGCCTGCGGGAAGACGTGAGCACCTAGCTTCTGCGTCTATCTCGCCACCTCTTCTCCTACGCCTCCCCCATGATGGACTCTTGTCCCTTTGGAGCCATAAATGAAATAAACTCTTCCTTTTATAAGTTCCCTTTGTCAGTGTTTCTATCACAGCAACAGAAAGTGACTAATACAAATATGAATACTAAAACACTGAAGAAATGAGGCCAATGAAATAGTTCAGCAGTAAAGATGTTTTCTGACAAGAGTGATAACCTGCATTTGATCACTGTAAACTCTATATGAGTGTTTTGCTGTATGTATGTAAATACACTACTTACATTCATCCCCAAGACTCACATGGTGGAAAGAACAGACTCTTGTAAATGGCATGTATGCTGTGGCACATGTGTACATACACAAACACAAACACAATTTTAAAATTATTTCTTTTTCATTAAATTATTTTTATCTGTATGTGTGTTTTGCTTGCATGTATATAAGTGCACCCATGTCTTGCAATGTCCATGTAGGCCAGAAGAGGGTGTTGGATCCCCTGGAAATGGAGTTATGGATGGTTGTTAGCTGCCATGTGGGTGTTGGGAATTGAACTCAGGTCCTCAGCAAGAGCAGCTATTGATGTTAACTGCTGAGACAGCCTCAAGTGTTCCATGTTGGTGTAATCTGAGCTGGAATATTATAATGATCCCCACAAAGAGCACAATACACACCCACTTCATTTATATACACAGAGAATGCTTATCAAGGATCTGCTGTGAGTTGGATGTTGTTCAATGCCATATTTAGGTATATACTCAATACTTCTGTCTATGTGAGGTGCAGGATTGCAGAAGTAAAACAAGATGAAATTTCTGTGGCAGTAGCATAGGTGTGTGATGGTTGGTGCTGATTACTAGCTGGACAGAATCTGGAACCATCTAGGAGCCAAATCTGTGAGGGATTACTTAGATTAGGTTAGCCTGTGGGCATACCTCCAAGGGATTATCTTAATTAGGTTAATTAGGGTGGGAAGACCCAGCCTAAAGAAGGGTCACATGATTCCCTTGGCTTGGGTTCTGGACTTCATGAAAAGGAGGAAGCTAGCTGAACATCCATCTATTCATCCACCTCTTTTTGACTGCAGACACAATGTGACCAGCAACTTAAAGTTCCTGAGACCCTGACCGTCCCCCACCCCATGATGAGCTGTACTTCAAACTGTGAGCTGAAATAAACCCTTCCTTCTTTAAATTGATTTTGTCAAGGTATTTTATCACAACAATAGAAAAATAACTTAGACAAGGTGCCACAGGGGTCATGGTGGGAGAATACATTGCTCTGTTGGGTGAGGAGGTGATGTTTATGCTGAGTAGTGAGTAGGAGGCACCCATGGGTGGATCTCAGGCACAAGCGCTTAATGGAGAATATACAGGCAGAATCTCCCAGGAGTACTGAGTCTGGAATATTACAGTCAAAGGAAGAAGACCAGGACACTTTGGGCATTGTGAGGGTGTAGGTGGCTGGAGATGAACCAAGAACAAGAAAGGACAGATGATGTGATCTTGAATTCTATGGAAAAGATCTATTCAAAGCCTGATGAGCAACCTTGATGAGTTTTAAGCAAGAGAGTGTCTGTTTCCAGCTTACAAAAGATTGTGGCAAATAGATTTCAAGGTACCAGGGAAATCTTTTGTCATGGAATCATTCAGGGAATTTTAGGGACTGGAGAGAGCTTAGTGGTTAAGAGCACATACTACTCTTGCAAAAGCCTGGGGTTCAGTTCCTCACATCTATGCCAGGTAGCTCACAACTGCTTGTAACTCCAGCCCCAGGGAGTCTGATGCCCTCTCTCTTCTGGCCTCTGTGGGCACCAGCATGCACATGGCATACACTCATACACACATATATGAAAACAAAATAAAAATAAATCATACAAAAGGAAATTTCTAGAAAGAGGAAGCACTAGACTGTGATGAGTTCTGAGAGGCCAAGTCAGTTGAAGAGAAAATCCTCCTTTGGGTTAGAAGGACAAAAACCACACAGGGCTTAGATGGGAGTGTCCTTAGGTAGAAGGATGAAGAGCTGAGCAGAGGGGGGCTGAAGAGGTCATGGTGCCCCAGAAAGAGACTGAAGTGTGCAGGTGTGCACATGAATGTGTGGGTGTGTGTACAGGGGCTGCAACTTAACTTCAGGTGCTGGTCTTCAGGTACTGTCTATGTTGGGCAGCTTTTCCTCCTCCTCCTCCTCCTCCTCCTCCTCCTCCTCCTCCTGCTCCTCCTCCTCCTCCTCTTCCTCCTCTTCCTCCTCCTCCTCCTCCTCCTCCTCCTCCTCCTTTTTCTTCTTCTTCTTCCTCCTCCTCCTAAGGCTCATTGCTTTGGTGAAGCTGGATGGCCAGGGAGGAGTGCCAGGGATTTGCTGGTCTCTGTCTCCCAGCCCTGGGATTACCACATCTGCCTTTTATGTGGGTTCTGGGAGAGGAGATCAAACTCAGATCTTCATGCTTGTGCAGCAAGCACTTTACCTACTGAGCCATCTCCTCAGCCCTGAATGTGATTTGTCTCTACCAAATGTGGAAGTGTGTTGGGGTTTTCAGGGGTTATAGTTCTTAGGGGTTAATGTTCTAGCTAGCTCTTTCAGGACTGAGAGAGTTTCCATTGGAGCAAATAGTTACACAGTGAGCTGGGCTCCCTCAGCCTTTCCTAGCTTCTTCTTTCACACAAGTGCCTCTCTCCTGCTTCTCTATTGTACATGGAGCCATGAATATCCCTCACCAGAAGCAGAGCAGATGCTAGTGCTCTGCATTTAGACTTCCAGAGCCATGAACCCAAATAAAGTTCTTCTCTTATAAGTTTCTCTGGCTCAGGTGTTCTGTTATGGTGACAGAAATGGACTAAGACTAAGCCTTAGCAACAGGGTGTTAAGAGCTGGACAGGAGTTGCTGAGCCTGGCTCTGTGTTATGGCTGTCAGTTGTCTGGGACCAAGGATAGGGAGACTAAAGGAATAGTCTTGGTATCTTGCTCCGTTTTTATAAGCTTTCTTTGATAGACAATTTATCTATCGATAGACTATCTATCTATCTATCTATCATCTATCTAATCTATCATCTATCTATCTCTTTTGGATAAGGTCTTATGTAGCCCAAGATAGCCTCAAACTCACCATGTAAATGAGACTGACTTGAACTCCTGATTCTCCTCCTTCTACTTCTCCAGTTCAAGAATTACAGGCATGTGTCACCATATCTGTTTCTATGTAGTGCTAAGGAGTGAACACAGGGCTTCATGCATGCTAGGCAAGCACTCTACTAACTGAACTATTCCAGCAGGTGATTTTTTTCTGGTTTTTGCATGTGTATGTGTGTGTGGTATGTTCACATGTGTGTGGGAGCATGTGTGTGCACGTGTGTGTGCATATGTATTTAGTGGTCTGAAGTTGATGTCAGGTGTCTTCCTCATTTTCTTTCAATTGCATTCATTACGGGAGGGTTTCTCAAGTTAGGCCCACAGCTAGTTTAACTAGCTACCTTGCTCCAGGCCCTCTGTCTACCTGCCTTCTGAGCACTGGAATTACAAGCAGACCACTAGCATTTGTGTGGGATCTGGAGATCTGAACTTAGATCTTCATATTTGCATGGCAAACACTTTACCCAATGAGCCATCTCCTAGTCCTATTGGTGATTCTCCATTGGCTGTTTATCTGGAGTAGGACTATTAACAGATGTCATTCATAGATCAAGATAAATCTTGATTATGCCATTCTCATATCCCAGGTTACTGTCGTCTCTGCCATTCTCCCTTGTGAGAAGACCAAAGTGTATAAAGCGTGTATGGGGTTCTGTGGACCACATTTGGAAGGACAGCAGGTCCTGTGGACCACATTGGGAAGGAGTGAAGTTCCCTCAGACCACATGAGGAAGGAGAGAGGGTCCCTTAGACAAAATCAAGAAGTAGAACATCTCTCTACTTCTCATATTTCACTGTGGCTGGAAACAGTGTGTCTCACTCTTCAGCGGAATGCAGGCATTCATCCTCAATGGCAAGGGATACTGGAAAATGTAGATTTTAAAAAATTCTACAATGAACTTCTATCTATAATGAGAAAGTCAGGGCAGGGAGTACCTGGGCCGACTGTCTTCTGACTGAGATACCTTCTGAGTCATGCTTGCTGGTACCATTTCTGCAGTGTGACACTGGGTGAATAGAAGGTTTCTGCATTAGTTACTTTTCTCATTGCTATGACAAAATTCCTGACAAAAGCAACTCAAGGAAGGAAAGGTTGCTTTCAGATCAAAGTCTGAGGGTACAGTTCTCTATGATAGGGAAGGAGCGTGACACAGCTGTACCCGTAGTCAGGAGACAGAGGCAAATGCTGGTGTTTAGTCTATATTCTCCTTTAAAAAACATGTATTGATTGATTTAGCTTGTGTGTGTGTGCACGTGCACATGTATGTGCTATGGTGTCAATGTGGTAGGAAGACAACTTGAAGGAATTGTTTCTTTCCTTCTACCATTTGAGTTTCAGGGATCAAACTCAGGTCTTCAGTCTTTGTGGCAAGAGTCTTTATCTGCTGATACTTGCTAGGACACTTTCTCTTTTTTGTTCAGTCCAGGACTGTAGCCTATAATGTAGTGGCACCCGTATTTAGGGTAGGTATTTCCACCTCAATTAACCTAATCTAGAAATTGCTTCACAGACATGCCCAGAGGTTTGTCTCTAGGTGAGTCTAGATCCCATCAAGTCAACAGTCAATATTAATCATCTCAGTTTCTCAAACACAGAGATGCTAGTATATTCTTTAAATTTTTTTAATGTATATAAGTGTTTTGCCTGCATGTATGTAAGTGCACCCCTGTTGTACAATGCCTGTGGAGGTCAGAAAAGGGTATTGGATCCCCTGGAACTGGAGTTGTGGGCAGGTGTTAGCTGTCAGGTGGGTGCTGGGAATCAAACATGGGTCCTCTGGAAGAGCAGCGAGTGTTCCCAACCACTGAGCCATCTCTCTAGCCCCTCCATATATTTGTGTAAGCTGATTTTTCAGGAGACACTAAACAACTGATAAATAGTCCTTGAATTGGCTGTTCTTCAAAACATATAGACTCTCTTGCTTGTAAAAGATAAGGGAAATAAGGAGAGCAGGGTTGAAAATGACCACACAGACTACTTCTACCAGGCAGAGTACAATTTGGGAGTTCAGTTAAGAATGTTTGTTGCTCTAGCAGAGGACCTGAATTTGGCTCACTCCACCCATATTAGGCAGCATACACCCACCTATACCACCTATAACTCCAGTTCTAGGGGGATCTGATGCCTCTGGCTTCTATATGCACCAGTTCTCAGACACACACACACACTTCTATATGCACCAGTTCTCAGACACACACACACACACACACACACACACGCAAACACACACACAGAAGAAATGCTTAAAAATAATAAAATAATTCTTAAAAATTTGTGCTCTGTAGAGATGGCTCAACAGTTAAGAGCACTGGCTGCTCTTGCAGGAAACTTGGGTTTGATTCTTAGCACCCACAGGGTAGCTAACAACCTTTGGCTCATTCCAGTTCCAGGAGATCGGATGTCCTTTTCTGACCTCCGAAGGCATTGCACTACACAGGTGCACTTACACACACACAGGCAAAACACTCATATACATCAAATCAAAACAATAAAAATTAATAATATAAAAATGTTTTGCTTGGAAGACTTGTAGGCAGGAATGGAAGGGAGGCAGAATTAGAGGGGTGGGGAGGGATTTGAGTGCTCACTGAGCTTGACAAAGTAACAAATCACAGAAATTTCCAAAGCTAATTATTGTTGTTTTTGTAAAAAATTCCTTTGATATGCTAAGAGTTTTAATTAGGGTCATTAAATACAGAAACCCTTAGGTTGAAAAGAACACAGGAACAACCCACTGATGTACTAATTATAGGTGGATTTCTATTTACTAAGAGATATTAACCATGACATACAAAAAGAGACCATCATGCAATGGGGCGCCTTCAGAAACTTGAATGGAATGAACTCATACCAGAGAATCTTTTGAAAAAGTATTATGACAGATGAAAGGGTGGACCAATGGGAACAAAGAAAGAGAGGAGCTAATTATACTGAAAGAATTGAGACCAGGTTGAGAGAGGGTGTGAAGTTGGAGGTGATATGAGCACATTGTGGATGTTGATAGCATTGGCAGGGGTCCTTGGAGACGGAGCATTGGAGTCGGGGAGTGACGCATGGCTGGAGAGCAGAGGGCAGGTTACTGGGGGAGCTGGGGATTGGCCTGAGTGTCACTGGTTATAGTACTCAGGCTTATGTGTCCACAGGGTAATACTAGATGTAGGCCTCTTTTGAAGAAGAGAGCTTTATTTTGGCTTGTGGTTCCGAAGGTTCAAGCTCAAGACTGGATAGCCCCCTTGGGTTGGGTCTTTTGAAAGATTTCAGATGCAGATTCAAGGACATTGAGATGGATTGTTGGCATTAAGAGACTTCTTAAAAGAGTTTTAATGCTATGGACAGACAGACAACAACAGTATGGCAGAGGCCCTGAGGAGAGTTCAGACCCCAGCATCAGAGACAGACAGCTTGGTGGGGGCTGAAGAAAGGAATCAGAGCCCACATGGAAAGAAGTGGGTCTCTTCTTATACTTTTCTGAGGGTGGAACCTAAAGTCAAGCTCTCAGATTCCCAAACAGGAAGCAGAGAAGAGGATTGGTTTGTGGCTGTCAATACTCCTTTTCATGGAAACTCACTTCCCCAGAGAAAGATTCTGACACAGAGAAGTCTTGCAGCTGGTGACTCACAATGTCTCAGTAGCTGTCTGTGGGTGTCTATGAGAGGGGACGGCTTCTTCAGGGATTGTGGCCTGACGAGAAGCTCGGTCTGGATTCTAATATTATATCTTAGAGCTCTTGTAAGGGCCTCAGCATATCATGTGAAGAACTGTGTGTCAGAGAAGTTTGTCACACCTTGAGTCACATGTGAAATGTACACACACACACATACACACACACACACACACACACCCACAGGAAGAAGTTCATACTTCATTCGATGCATACTTCTAGTACCCTAATACTCTCCCAGTAGGCCTCACCCCTTAGAGGTCCACAGCATCTCCTAATCCTGCCACCCTGGTGACCAGACCTTTATACATGGGCTTTTGAGACATGCTCACAATCCACATTATAGCATTGGTCAGTATACAAACACATGATGGGAGAGGAGTCCAGGGAGGGATATGACACCTGCAACATGGAGGCTGACAGGCCACGAGCACCACCTTGGAATGATGTGCTATTTATTTGTGTATTTTTTATGAGCAGGTTTTAGAAAAAAATTTGTATGATTAGTATAGAGGCTGGAGTCAGGAAGGGAGAAATCACAGAGGCCTTCTGGGAAGAGGCGTGACCTTCGCTTTCTTGAAGAAGTGATGAGGGAATTGATAAATGCTGGCTTAGAGGAATATGGGGGAGGTATTAGTACTACAGTTGTCAAGGTCAGAGCCTGGAACCTGGCAGCCCTGACAAGCCAAGCTGGGCCACCCATCCTCAAAAGCCAATAAAACAGACAAACATAGTAAAAAGCAGAGAAAGGAGATGTGTTCACTGTGACCACTTTGGGAAAAGGAACAAAGAGGTCCAGTGATCACCAAGCCCATCTCTGGGGACCTGACATGAGGTTTAGGTTTAAACAGAGGGCGAGAGGCATCCCTGGTCCAGGCTTGGGGCTGCCCATCACCTGACACATCCTTATCTGTCCCACAAGGTGGTCTGACAAGATGTCAGAACTGTCTAATTTCTTCCAGGAGACAAGCTCACTCTCTCTGGTACCAGTCTTTAACCATTTCCTTCTCCCAGCATGAGATTCCTGGAGAGAACCCCAGTTTCTTGGGGATCATTGTGCCAATAGTCTGATTGCTAAAGGAGGGGCACAAGTGTCTCTTTAGAATGTGTCTGCCAGGATGGTTATAATATGGGAGACTCCTCAAGAGTGGGGAGAGGAATCGTCATGGCTTCTAGGTTGGTAAATTGTGATCCCAAGTGCTTTGGTTTCTGTGACCCTTCCCCACATGGGAAAGAGAGGTAGAAGCTACTTGAAGAGCCAGTGCATGATCCTCTGTCTACACTGCCTCCTTACAAATTCCGAAGGGAAGCCAGGGCTTTATATTGTTAAAGTTTTACGAGTTGTAGCATAAATTGTTCCTCAAGTGCCAGCTGTACAGACCAATAAATCACTAGGAGGCTGCTCTGAGATTTGCAATTGTGGAACGACTGATTCTGAATCTAGCCTTGGTTGCCTGGAGCCATGTCCTCTGAGACTGCATGCTGCAGCCTTGTCCCATCCAGCTACCTCGCTCTAACCCAGAAAGTCCTGTTCTTTGATGGGATTAAATCACAGAGCTGCTCGATGGGCTCTGGCTGGCTGAGGCCTGAGATGCACTGACATTCTCATCCTCCCCATCTCCCAGGGTTCCTTGACTCACATGCAGCTAACAAGGCTCCACTGAGCACAAAGAGGCATCCTGCTGAGCTGTGGGGAACCAACAGTGAAGACCACACCAGGGAAGGTAGGGAAGGAAAGGAAGGAGCACAGGATTATAAAGCTGTGAAAACTGGAGCTGGAGAGATGCAAAGGACCTGAGTTCTGCTCCCGGCATCCATATCAGACAGCTTACAACTGCCTGATATGCCAGCTCCAGGGTATCCGACACCTCTGTCCTCCACGGGCACCTGTACATACGTGTACATACCCCTACCCATAATTAAAAACAAAATAAATACAAAAAAAAAGCCCTGTGAAGATGCTCTAATAAAAGAAACACAGGGTGCTAAAGAGACACAGGGGCAGGCGTGGAGAAACTTCTGGAAGGAAATGTCAGTTTCTCACACTCTACCTCACACACTGTTATTAGAGTTGTCAGGGTCAAAGCCTGTTAAGACCCTAAAGATTGATTTGAGGTAGAGAGAGGGATCACTGCACCTTTGCGTTCCTCTTCCCAATGAGGCTGTGTTGAATACATTTCCTTCTCTGCTCTTCAATATTAACGTCTCTGTTTAATTGGCCTGTTGAGGATGGGTCGTTGAACCTAGCTTGTTAGATCCTAATGACTCTGGGAAGAATTAGGTGAACCAGGGGCCTTTTCTATGCCCACTGTTGAATATTTCCATGCAGGAAACAATGAGACCCACGGGAGAGTTTAATCTGTTACCCGTTGACATGTCAGTATCCCTCGCCAGGACAGGACTAGCTCTGTATCCTTATAACACACAACATATGCGCCAAATGAACTACACTGACCAAGTGAAGGGAATTGGCATTGTTAGAAGCAAAGGAAAAGGATTCTGATAGCTCAGCTTTCTGATTGTTCTGGCAGGAATTCATGGATATGCCCTTGTAGGTCACTGTCACAATGTGGCTAGGGACTGTGGTAGTTTCAGTTTGACATTTTCTTGCTTTCCAGGAATGCATAGATGTGACTGAAACATTTCCTCAGTGTAAGCAAGATCATTGTACTGCAGACATTCAGACAAAGGGAGGAACCAAACTTGTTTGGACCTGTGCCTGGGGACCAGAATGCGGATGAAAGCTTTGCAGATCCTAGGGTCTCCATAGAGACAGACAGATTCTGGGAAAGTTTCCTTTCGGAAAAAGGAAGTATTGGCCGCTCCCTCTGGACACATCAGAATGCAAGATTCACAAAGCAGCTATGTGTGCCTCGATGATCTCTTCAGAGCTCTCCTGCGAGCTTTAACATGTTTCAAGTGGTCCAGCTGCGCCCACAGTCATAGGAGATGTAAGTCCTACCACCAAAACCCACCTTTCTGGTTCATCCTCCATCTCAGGGCCCAGGGCAAGCGCTCACATAAAATGAAAACCTCAACACATTTTTAGAAAGTGTGAAGAATGAAAAAAAATCATAACAAAGTTCCCAGATCCTAAGCACTCCTTTAGTAGGGAGAAACAAAATACATACCCCGGGTCTCTCCAAGTTTAAGGGCATACAGATAGCCTGAGATCTTGCTAAAGTGCAGCTTTTGATTGCATAGATCCAAGGTGCAATGAGGAATTCTGCATTCTTAATAAGCTCCCAAGTGATGCTCCCAGGACAGGTCCAAAGACTACTTGGGAGGCAGGAAGAAAACAAATGGAGCCAGATTCTGAGAAGGGCAGTGTCATAATGTATTATAAATGAGTTGCCCACTTAACCTGCCTACAAGACAGGGATGCAAGCTCGAGTTTACACGTGCCCTTCTAAGGTAGTTTTAGAACCTTCTCTTCTGCTTATAGTGAGTATATGAACATTCATGCTAACCATACGCACTGAACATCACCATCCTCACACCAAGCAAACTAATATTCTGAGGCAATTTGATACAGCACATAATACTGACTAATTTTTTTTCAGTATGTGTGCAGGTGTGCATGAATGTGTGTGCATGTGTGTGTGGAAGCCAAAGAACAACCTTGGGTGTCATTCCTCAGATACTGTCCAGCTTGTTTTTTGAGGCAGTTTATCTCGCTAGCCTAGGGCTCACCGAATAGCTTGGTCTGACTGACCGTGAGTTCTAAGTCCCTTCTGTCTCTGCCCCCTCAGCACTGGGATTACAAATGCATACCATCACGCCTGTTGTTATTTTTTTCCGTGGGCTCTGGGGATTGAAATCAGCTCCTTGTGCTTATAAGATAAGCACTTTGTCATCTGAGCTATCACTCTGGCCTTTGATATCAGCAACTTCGCAAATTTTCCAGAATCATTGGACAGTTGTAGTTTTTTTGTTTTTTTTTTTCTAGTCATAGTTTCATTTGTTTAGGAAGCATTTACAGAAGCATCTTTCTGGCCTCCAGAAGGTGACCTTCCTGGTTTTCTTGAGCTCCCAGTGAGAGAGATTCTCTTAGTTGCAAGAGAAATCAGAGAAATAAGAATTAACAGCCACGTAATGTATACCCCAAACCACTATAATGTGGCAGAAATATAACACAATTTATAAATTTGAGGTATCAAAGTAATTTAAAACTTTAGTAAACTAGGTTGAGATTGGTATAAAGAGCAAAATATAAGAAATTAATGATTTAAAAGATTTATTTTGTTTATATATAGGTGTGTGAGTTTGTGTGTGTATATGTCTGTTTGAGTATGTGTGTATGAATGCAGGCACTCAGAGAGGCATCAGATCGTCGGAACTAGAGTCACAGTGGTTCGTGATCCACCCAGTACAGGTGCTGGGATCCAAACTATGGTACTCTGATAAATGAGCATTAAACATGCTCAATTACTCCACCATCTTTCCAGTCCTGAAAAATTATTTTTAATATTTCATTCAATTTACTCCATTCAAAATATCATTTTATTTATTTGTATTTTTATGTGCATGAATGTGTTGCCGACGTGTGTGTAAGTGCACCCATGCTCTGCCATGCCCTCGGAGATCAGAAGAGGATTGGAGAGCTGGTGCAGCAATTGAGAATGTAGGTAGTTTCAGGAAGTACATTGTTTCTAAATACAGGGAGACTTAGAGGTGGCCAGGCAACAGGTCCAGATGGCATGTTATCCTCCTCCTCCCCAGCTCTACCTGAATCTCAATGGAGCTCATTGTTTCTACAATTTTGAGAAACTTGTTTCTTCCTAACTGAAACTTTTTCTCAATTGAAAACCTCTTGCTGACTGACTTGCCACCGCTCTGGTGTAACCATGGTGACCCGACACCGCTCTGGTGTAACCATGGTGACCCGACACCGCTCTGGTGTAACCATGGTGATCCGACACCGCTCTGGTGTAACCATGGTGATCCGACACCGCTCTGGTGTAACCATGGTGATCCGACACCGCTCTGGTGTAACCATGGTGATCCGACACCGCTCTGGTGTAACCATGGTGATCCGACACCACTCTGGTGTAACCATGGTGACCCGACACCGCTCTGGTGTAACCATGGTGACCCGACACCGCTCTGCTGTAACCATGGTGATCCGACACCGCTCTGGTGTAACCATGGTGACCCGACACCGCTCTGGTGTAACCATGGTGATCCGACACCGCTCTGCTGTAACCATGGTGATCCGACACCACTCTGGTGTAACTATGGTGATCCGATGTAACTATCGTTATTGGTTTTACCCCGTCATGATGTAACTGTGGTTTTAAGCTTTGCAAACCCTGTCCTGCTTCTCCTTGGGTGGATAGTTCTCTCGGGCTGAGAGTTCTCTTGGGCATGAGCCCTCTTTTGGACTCCTGGCTCTGTAGCTAGCTAAGACAAGACCATCACTATGTGGCGTTCTACTGTGAGGTCTTGCTTGGTATTAGAATACAGTCCCTGGGAGACTGGCGTAGTCAACCTTTTTGTTTTTCATTGTATATTTTTATTTAATTTTTGTGCATTTCATACAAAACATCTTAATCATCTTTATACCCTCCCCCAACCACACCCCCTGTGAGCCTCATCCCCCTAGATTTCATACATTCTGTCATCTGTTTTAGGCCTATGGAGTCAAGTTAGTGTACTTAGACATTCCTCAGTACAAGTTCATCCACTCAATCTTTCTCTTGTAGCCTAGGTTGCCCACAGACTTCCTGTGTATCTGAGGATAACTTGAACTTTATAAAAATTTTTAATCATTTATTTTTATTTTATACATGGGTGTTTTGCCTGCATGTATGTAAATATACCATGTATGCCTGAAAAGAGGACAGAAAAGGGTGTTAGGTACTCTGGAACTGGAATTAAAGATGGTTGTTAGCCTCCATGTGGATGCTGGGAACTGAACCTAGATCCTCTGCAAGAGCAGCCAGTGCTCTTAACTGCTGAGCCATCTCTCCAACCCCAACATGAATTTCTTAAAAATGCTTTTTATTACTTTTGTTTAGTGTGTGTGTGTGTGTGTGTGTAGGGTGTGTCTTCCTCCTCACTTGCTTATATTCTAGAAAGGACAACATACAAATGCCTATGAGGATTGAAAAAGATGTTAAATAGCAAACCAATAAGAAACATCAAAATAACACCAGGAGAAATATGTAGGCAAGCCTTGACATGATTAGTTAGTAGGGACTTGGAAAGGTGCTAACCTCACTCAAAGGAACATCAGGTGACATGTGGGGAGTGGGCTGAAGGCAGCTTGGGTCTTCCAAAACTTCCTCATGTCACACTTATAAGTTGTTTCAAATTAGAAAAATCCCTTTTATTGGTTCCTACCATTCTCAGGCTGAATATTTGGTTAAAATGGCAAGTGAAGATGGTGGCAAGCCTGTCCCTGGGTTTCTAGGTGTGGACATAGCTGTTGCTATGACCATCAGGGCATCAGTGTGCCTGTCAGGGGACATGTGGGATGCAGAATCTGCAGGGTGTGGGAGACAGAGGCAGATGGATCTCTGTGAGTTTGACAACAGCCTAGTCTACATAGCAAGTTCCAGGTTAGCTGGAGCTACAAGGAGACTCTGTTTCAAGTACAACAAAACAAAACAAATAACAAAAAAAAATCATAGAACCTATAGTCTGAAACCTTTAACTTTACAGGACAGTGGAGGTCTTTAGTCATGTGCTTTGATATCTGTGTCTTATTTTTAGTGTGTGTATACCTAATGTATGTGTTCCTGTGCATGTGTTATCTGCAGGTATGTGTACATATGTGTGCAGGAATATGTGGAGGCCAGATATCAATGTCAGGTGTTTTTTCAATCACTTTCGGTTTTATTTTTGCGATCTCTCACTAAACATGGACCTTACCAAGGTCACAAGACTAGCTGGCTACGGAGCTCCAGTGATCCTCCTGTCCTCACCTCCCCAGCACAGGGAGCACAGGCATGCACCATTGTGCCTGGCTCCTAACACCGGTTCTAGGGATTGAACATCCCAAACACTTTACAGACTTAGCTATCTCCCTGGTCACATTACCATCTCCAACTCTGGCTCCTTCACCTGGATGTATAGATCATTGCAGGCCTAGGACTGAGAGAATCAAGTAAGGTGAAGGGCAATAGAGGAAAGTCCCTAACATGGATCTTCGACCTTCACCTGCATGTGTATATGTGTGTGCATGCAAGCTTGCACACATAGACATGTGCACCCACAAAGACAGCTCATTCCTAGTTGCAATATGACTAATGTGATCTCCTCATAGCCTCTTGCTCTAGCGGCCAGTGTGGTCATGCAAGCCCTGAGTCTTCCTTCAGTCTTCATGCATCCCTTAGGAAAGTGCTGTGTAGACCTTAAAGACATGCCGGGTCAAATAGGTGACTTATACTGGATAAAAAACATTACATTTAAACAAGTAAGGACTGGGGAAAAGGAAGTTGGAATTGTGTTTAGGAGGGCCACAAAGTTGAGGTGTGTGTGTGTGTGTGTGTGTGTGTGTGTGTGTGTGTGTCTGGGGGAATAGTTCATACAGTATGCCAGCAGAGAATACACATGTAAATAGCCCAGGAGAAACACAAACTGGTATAATAAAAGTGGACGGCAGAGAGGCACAGTGGGGGGGCCAGGATGGTCACTAGAGGAGGTCAGGGAGGACTGAGAGGGACAGGTCTTGCAGGACTCAGAAGCCCCTCTTCAGAAGCTGATGCTATTCTTGAGGGCATTGGGAAGTTACTGGATATTTTAGGGCATAGAGTGGCACAGTCTCACTATACTTCAATAGATACTTTAGTGTATTATCATATTGAGAAAAGGCAAGGCTAAGGATATAGCTCCATCTGTGGTGGAGTGCTGGTCCAGCATGCACGAAGCCCTGGGCTCCATCCCTACAACCACATAAATCTGGCATGCATGGTGGCACACACCTCTAATCCTAGCTCTTGAAAGGGAGTTGAAGGCAGGAGGATCAGAAGTTCAAGGTCATTCTCCACTATATAGAGAATTCCAGGGCAGCCTGGGATACATGAGATCCTGGAGAAAGAGAGGAGACAGATAAATCAGGGTCAGGGACAGAATGTAGGAAGTGAACTAATGGACACTAGACAGATTGAATGAACAGAATGACACCTTGGACCACAGGTAAAGTGGAAGTGAGTAGACATCAGCTGGAAGCTTCTGGAAATGTCTGCTTTCCTAATACAAAGAAACAGGTCATGCTGAAGTGGTCCTTCGTCTTTGACTCTCTCTTCTTTACTGCTGTGAGGATTCAATCTGTGCAGTCATCTTTGGCCTTGAATTGTACAGAGTTGTCTGGCAAGCACTGAGGAGCCTCTGGGCCAAGGGCAGTGACCGTCTAGCTCCAGATTTGTTGTGAACAAACAAACCACTCTCTGGAATGCTCTGCTCTGCAGTGAAGCCTCTATGCTTGAAGCTGAATGCCTGTCTTCAGTGAACCTGTGTCTTCAATGCCTCTCTTCCTCTCCAAACCTCTTCACCTAGACCACATTTGCATAAAGGGTTGGCTATAAAGTGACTAACAAGCTACTCAGAAGACGCAAAGTTACCTGTGTGGTTGCAGGGGAGAAGGGATCTAAATCAAGCTCTCTCTTATTCTCCATTCATCGGAGCTAATCTCTAAATGGACAAAGCAATCAATTTAAGTAATAAATATGGCTTATTCAAAAGGCTGAATAAATGGCTGGAGCAATTCCCCCAACTGGTTCCCATCGAATAATTGAAATTATGCAAGGGCATGGAAATTTTTCAACAAATAAAATATGTCTGAAAATCTATTAAGGACATGTCTGCAAAAATCATTCGAAAAAGTCCAACTCAGCAATAAAAAATAAATTACATTTCTGTTCTTGCTGTTGCTCCTTTGGGAAAGAACACATTACTATCTACCTCATAGACAAATGGAGCCAGCACATTGTTGAATAAATGACTCTCTGTGTTGTAACCATGAGGTTTAGACCATTACATAATGACATTACACTGAAAAGAAAATAGGAAATAATTCCCCAGTGTTGCTCAGATAATGGATTTTGCCTCATCCATGGGATTTTGGAATAAGAGTTTTCCACCTATGACTTTGAGTGACAGACGAGTTACATCCAGAGGGTGTAGCTCGTTTGGAGCAATCAAGTCAGTCCTGTGGGGGAATCAAATAACTCACTGGAATCCCTTCTTTCTGTTTTCATGTAACCCTGAGTAGCAACAGGGCTCAGAGGAGAACAGGACCTGTCAGTGCTAAGCTAGAAAGTTGATCAAGTGATTGGGTTGGAGAGATGGCTCAGGGATTAAGAGTTTGCTGCTCTTGCAGAAGACTTGCGTTCCATTCCCAGTACCCATGTCAGGTGTCTCACAATCACCTATAACTCCAGTTGTAGGGGCTCTGATGTCTTCTTCTGGACTCCACAGGTATCTGCATTCATATGTACATACTCACACATAGACACACAAATATATGTACATTATATGTATAATTTAAAAATATTAAAAATAGGGCATGAGAGATAGCTCAGAGACTGCTTTTGCAGAGAACATGGGTCTGGCTAACCACGCAGTAGCTAACATCTGTCTGTAACTACAGTTCCAGGGGATATGTAACCCTTTTCTTTTCTCTGAGGCACTGCATGAATGTGTGTAAGTATGTGGTACACTTACATACACTCAAGCAAAACATATAAAATAAAAATTAGTACATAAAAATTGTAAAAAAAAATAAATGTAGGCTTGGTCACGGTGGTGGCACATGCCTTTAATCCCAGCACTTAGAAGGCAGAGGCAGACAGAACACTGTGTGTTCAAGCCTAGCCTGGTCTGCATAGCAAGTTCCAGGTCAGCCATGGCTACATAGTGAGATCTTGTCAAAAAACAAACAATAATCTAAAAGTACCCAAAGTAGGTTGACCAATGGATGAGGCTGGAGAGTTGGCTCAGTGGTTAAGAACACTTGCTGCTCTTGCAGAAGACTAGAGTCTAATTTCCAGCATCCACATCAGGTAACTCACAGTTGTCTGTAACTCTAGCTCCAGGGGATCTAATGCCCTCTTCTGGCCTCTACCAGCACACTATGTGTGCATGAACTCTCACACAACACAAAACAAACATACAAACAACAAACAAATAAATAAAGGTGATCAAGAGATGGGGCTGGAGAGATGGCTCAGTGGCTAAAAACATTGCTGTTTTTGAACCTGAGTTTAATTTTCAGCACACATATTAGGTGGCTCCAGGGGATCTGATATCCTCTTCTGGCTTCCCTGGGCACTTGCATGTATAGGCCTGCTCTCTCTCTCTCTCTCTCTCTCTGTCTCTCTCTCTCTCTGTCTCTCTCTCTCTCTCTCTCTCTCTCTCTCACACACACACACACACACACACACACACACACACACACACGCACTTAAAAAAAAGAAAGTTGACCAAGGAAATGAAAGTTTTGAAGTGTGAATTTAGGGACTTTCTGAGTAATTTCTTCCCAGTGTACTAGAGCTTGGTGAGTCAGCTTCTGCAACTGGTTGGCCCTGTGCTTTCACCAGCTTCCTGTGCTTTCCTCCCATTGGCCTCAAAGCAGTTTATGGCATCTCTTCAAGCATGGCCCCATTGCTTAATCCCATAATCCTTTTGCCTCTGTTTTCTTTTCCAGCTCACTGTTTTTTCTTTCCTGGATTTTGCTATATACCTCAGGCAGGGTATATGACCTGTGGCTTCCTCTCTCTAGACAGACAGTTCCTGACTGCATACTGTACTTGATAACTTCCTTTGGGGAAGACAGAATTATAGACTAATAGACAGTCCTGGGAAGGCACCTTCTTTTACATCAGCTGTAAGGGGTAGAGAGAGAAAGAGGCTGCAGTATGTGAGTATGACTTGAGCAGCTTACAGCCCATATCTAACAGTGGAGTATTCAGGGTCTCATGTAGCAAGGAGGAGAGCAAGATGAGGAAGGAGATAGCCAGGCTGTTACTCAGCCATATGGAGCTGTTTTCAGGAGTTTGTCTTTTGTTCTTTGAAGCTAAGATCTCATGGGGGTTGGAGAGATGGCTCAACAGTTAAGAGCACTCATTGTTCTTATAGAGGATCTGGGCTAAATTCCCAGCACCCACATGGTAGCTAACAACTGCCCACCTCTCCAGTTCCAGGGGATTGGCTGGATATTCTCTTCTGACCTCCGTGGGCATTGCAGGACATGGGTACACTTACATACATGAGGCAGTACACTCACACATAAAATAAACATAATAAATAAGATATTTAAAAAATATGATGCTGGTGCCTTCCAAAGTAAACTGAAACCCAGGCTGTCCTTGCACTCTCCATGTAGAGAGTTGACCTTGAAGTTCTGATCCTCCTGCCTCCAGCTCTCTCTCAAGTGCTGCAATTACAAGTATGCAACATCTTGCTCAGTTTATATGGTGCTGGGGATTGAACCCCATGCATGTGAGGCTAATTTTGCCATCTGAGTCACATGCACAGCCTTAGGTTGGCTTTTGAAGATATTTAACTATGGTTCAGCTTGGTCATCTTTATTCTAGAACTGAGTTTCTGTCTCTTCCTGACTAGAAATCTGCCTCTTACCAGGTTCCGGCACCTTCACCTTTGACTTCTCTCCTTAACTTTCTCTTCATAACTACTGAGGGACCCAAGGAGAAGATCTCCTCTGTGGGTTTTCGTTTCTTTGTAGTGGGCACTAGCTGACTGCACACAGCTGATTTTGGTAGCTGTTGATCTTGGGACAGTGTATCAGCCATGCTAGTTTCTTCCCCTTACAGGCAATTTGAACTTGATTTCACCTCTGGCCTGAGTGGCATGTGATACTCTCATTGCTTTGTTTCCTGGGCTGGAGGTGATTCAAGGAGAGGTATGTCCCAAGCAACACCAAGAGTGAGGGAGCTCGCTGGGGGCATGAGGGGACATTGGCCAACTAGCTGCTGCTGCTGTAAAGTCTTGTCACCTAGAGGGGTGGAGTTGTTGATCAGAGAGTAGCTGAAATTGGAGTAAGTTCTGGATTCCAGGGAAGGGTCTCTGAAATGGTTAATCCTGATTGTCAACCTGATTGGATTTGGAATCAACTAAGAGGCACACCTCTGGGCAGGTCTGTGGGGGTATTTTCAGGGAGGATTAATGGAGGGTAAAGACTTTCCCTTAGAATGGGCAGCACCTTCCCAGATAAAGAGGCCTGAGAAAAAATTTGTCTTGCTTTCTTGCCTGCCTTCACTTCCTGCTGGCCAAAGAATCCAATGCCCTGGTGCCATAGTTCTCCTGCCATCTTGAGCTGATGCCTTCCAAAGTGAACTGAAGACCAGTAGTTTTCCAAGAATCTTCTAGGCTTTCATTGCCAGATTGGGACTGCTGAGGCACCCAGTCTCGTGGACTAAGCAGCTACGGGATTTTCAGCCTTTTCAGGGTGAAGGTAGCCATTCATGGATTACTCAGCTCATATTGTATAAGTCAATCTAATAATTCCCTTTTGTAATATATATTCTTTGTATCATAAGAAGTAAATCACGATGGTCCATTTTCATTATGAGGAGGGTTTGGAGTTCATCAGAGAATCACAGAGAAGCAGGGGCCACTAGGCCTCTGTCCTCCCTAGCTCGCAGCTGATGCCTGCTTGTACAGGTCATTTCCTAGGGTTGGAAAGTTACAGGCAGTCTGTGACAGGACTAAGCCCAAGTATCAGAAATAGAGGGAATCTGGAGCCCAAGGGTATTCATTCCATTGCACTCTGAACTTATTAGGGTGGAGACTTCAGGAAGGGGGAAACACTAAGACACCAGGAGGATTGTGCTTCCCCAAAGAACTTGGCGGTAAGGAATTCAGGGGCAGGGAGTCTGATCAGGAATATCAAAACCACTGTTTTGGGTCAAATTCATGCAACAGCCATTTCTTTTTTCCTTTTCTCTAGGGAAAAAAAAATAACCTGCTTCACTTTTGCTACTTTGGGTCTCCAGGACTCTTATTATGAAGTGCAATCATTTGATCCTCATACTGTGGGTTCTGTTCCTCTAGAGAATCCAATACAACCGGTTTGATGCCATCTGTGAACCACTTTCATTCTGATTTCTAAAATTCCAGTTAGACATTTATTCTTTCATTTGAGTCTTCTTATTTGAAAAGTCAATAATGGGTTATCTAATAAAAAGAGGGACAGGAGAAAAGTTTTAGGGGAGAGACTCAAATTTTTGTAATGAAAAAAAAAAAAAAAGAACCATACAGAACTCCAGCTGGGTGGAGGTCTGTCATCCCAGGAAGCGGAGGCAGGAGGATGAGAAGTATAACGTCATCCTCAGCTACTTCCGGAGGGCAGCCTGGATGAGGGCCTATCTCCAAAAGCCAACCAAAGCAACCACCAAAAGGAAACTTGTGAGGACTTCATGCTAATTATACCATACATATAAGCTGTATATAATTTCAGAACAGAACATTTCAGTTTGAATTGCATATGGAGGTGACAATGAGGCTCCAAAATCTTTTTACAGGTTTTAGTGCTTTATAACTTAGTACAGATCTAGTTAAAATATGAGTCAGGAAAGAAGCTCAGCCATCTAGAGCACTTGCTGCAGAGGACCTGAATATAGACTGCGGCACCCATTGGAACTGTAACTCTGGCTCCCAGGGATCTAATGCCCTCTTCTGACTTCTTTGGGTACTGTACTCGTACGTATACATACGCCTCTTACAAAGGACCCAGGTTTGCTTCCCAGTACCCACATGGCAGCTAACAACCAACCTTGTGTAACTCCAGTTCCACGGGATGCGATGCTCTCTCCTGACCTCCTTGGGCATTGCATGACGTAGGTGCACTTATACAGGTAGTGCACTCATAGACATTAAATAAAAAGAAGTAAAAAAAACTTGAATAAATTTTCTTAGAAATCTACTTTGTATTCACTTTCTATTGATATATAACAATTTACTGTGCATTCAGCCACTTAAACCATACCTGTGCACTAATTTTTGAATATTTTTTGAAAATAATTTCCATTTCTGAGCTCCTGGTTTGTAATCTGTAATGTGCACTGGGTGATTTGAAAGTGGTTTTTAAGGATTTTGACAGCTTAGACCTTCAGGAACTTGGTCATTAATTAGGTCAAGTGAGATGCTGTACTTTTATAGAATTAGGCATTAATTATAATGATGATGCTATGGTTAAATGTGTTCTTCCCAAGGTTTATATATTGGAAGCTTGGTTCACAGACACTTGGTCACAGAGTGGACCTCAGAGTGGTGGTGCTTGCATCATTCAGGACATATTCTTAGAAGGTATGGTGAGACCCCAGTCTCTCTCTGGCTTACTGAATTGAGATGTGGTCACTTGTTTCCACCGATGATGCCCAGCCCCCACTAGTGCTGGAAGTCATGAAGTTCACGCATGGGGGCTCTGTGTCAGAACTCAGTCAGTGCCCGCACTGTAGCCTTGAACTTTCCAAACCACAGGCTGGATGAGCCACAGTATATTTATAAGTTCTTAAATGCAACTTGCCTGAATTTTATTTAATGTTTACAAAACATCGATGAATACAGCATTTAAAAATTTATCACATTTATTTATTGTTGTGTGTGAGCACACAGTGTGCACCTGGAGTGAAAGGTTTCAGGTTTGGAGTCCAGGGGGAGCACTGAGGAGAACTGTCCTCTTGGGTAAGAGATTTATTTTGAGTTGTTAATGCCATAGACAGACAGGCAGGCAGGCAGCATGGCAGGACCGTGAGGAGAGTTTGGGCCTACATGCCAGAGTTGGGGCTTCCTTCTCGTAGGTTTCAGAGGAAGGGAGAGGTTCTATGACGTGTGATTGATGGGCAGCCATAGTACCTGCTTGCAGCCAGGCTATCTTTGAATCAGCTCTGAGGTTGGGGATGAGTGGTAAGGAACCTAGAAACACAAGTTACTTCAGTTCTGGGAATTTAATCACTGTGGTTTCAGGAATTATCACACTTCAGCCAAAATGAAGGAGCTCCACAAAATGGCTGGGCCCTGGCTAACCAGGAGGTAGGAAGACAACCTGTGAGCATTTGTTTTCTTCCTCCACCCTCTGGATTCTAGGAGTTGAATTCGGGTCGTCAGCCTTGGCAATAAACCCATTTACTCACTGAACCATCACTCTGGTTCCAATATAGAATTGAATGGCTCAAGAAGACAGACCTGTTGAATGCCCACTATTAATAGAACCACTAGGGTTATCTTGCATGAAGGGGAGCTTTCAAAAAGTAGTTTATGTCAGGGGAGAGAGACAGAGAGAAAGAGAGACAGAGAGAGAAAGAGACACACACACAAAATTTATATTTCCCAAGTTAATCTATTCAGGTTTTTCCCCTTTCTTTTTTTGAAAAAAGATTTGTTTTGAATTCTGTGTGTCAGATCACTTTGAGCTACAGGCAGATGTGAGCTGCCTGATGTGGGTGCTAGAAATAAAACCCCAATCCTCTGGAAGAGTAGTACATACTCTTAACTGCTGAACCATCCCTCCATCCCTGTCCAGAGTCTCTGATTCCCAAACATCAGAACAGTTTTCTGCCACACATCTGAGCATGAACCACCCATGTAAAAGCCCCAACAATAACAAGGCAAGCAGCAAGGTGCCAGCAAATACAGAAGACATCCAGGCTGCCCACCTCGGGTGAACAGAGAGGATGATGCTTCCACACTGTAATTGTGCAGTCCTTGTGGTTTCTGCGTCAGTGGAAGGTGAGTGGAGACAGTGTAGAGGAGACAGTTAAGGAAGTATCTGGGAGCCTGTTGTGGGGTTCTCCCTGTTCCCCTTATACTGTGATGCTAAGTGGTCCCCTGACAGGAATGAAAGACATCTGTGCCCCTCCCTCTGGCCCTCAGACTATTGAAACATGAACCTCAAGCAATTAGAATTTCCTCTGGAATCTCTTGCTCGGAGAAGAAAAGCCTGGAGCTCTGGGGGCAGCCAAAGGAGGAACTTGTCTCTCAAAGATGCACACCCTGTAGACACCTTACAGGAGAGACTCAGCTGAGACAGCAGGGACACAATCACACCTTGCCAGATGCCTTAATTATGCAAGCTTTTGGTTTCTGTTTAAACTCATAGCCTCATGTTAAGACACTGAAAACGGACCAGTTGGGGCAGGACAGATAGCTGAATCTCTGTTCCACTCTCCAATTTGGCCATGTTGAATGAATCTTTTTCTTCTGTTCATTATTAATTTGGTCCTTTTAATTGGCCCTCTGGGGATGGCTGGACCCTAGTTCCGATAATACTCATGGCAACCACGAGGAGATACAAAGGCATGTTTTGGGGTGTCTGCTGCCCACAGTAAGAAATGGTCATGTAACTGCTGCATGTTGCAACTGTTCTGACAGCAGAGAAGATATTCTAAGAGGGCGCTTAGAAGTTGGAACACTTCGTAGGAAGAACTGAGCTAAGACACTGAGCGGCAGAACCATATGTCGACCATGATGGCTTAGCTCTGCGTACCTCTCGTGTGTGCTATTTAAATCTAAACCTCATGTCAAGACCGTAACGATAGACCTTGGTCACTAGCCTCTTTATTTGTTCCTCTTCCCAGTGTGGCCACACTGTTTAAATATGCTTTTTCTGCTTTTTGCTGTTATCGGTTTAATTGGCATATTGAGGACAGATGGCCAAGTGTAGCTACTTTTGACTACCAGGGCCCAGGCTCTGACATTAAGGACTAAGGAAACTATGTTTGAGAAAACTGCCTGGAGGGTACCACCACCTGGGCACTACTTTGCACAGCTGAGATATAAACCATAGTTATTTCAAGCTTCTATGATGCAGGGCTCAGTGGCTACCCCAGCAGATGCTGATGGACAGAGCATGGCTCAGGCCAACAAAGGAGGCCCGTGTGACTGTGATCTAGAGAAATATCAGTTACTAGTTAAAAAGTGAAAAACCCCGACACTTTGAATTTCTGGATGAACTAGTCTGATTTCTCTTTTCTGGTTCTCTTCCCAACTTGCAAGAGTTGCTAAAGTGTTAAAAAGCCGACAGCAGGGATCAGAAGGAGGCAAAGATTTAGTCTGGATGCACAGACCAAATTGCCAGTCTCTGGCCGACTGAGACTTGCAAGTTCGCAAGCTTGGTGTTTTAAGCATATACCTCTTACGATACTGTCCACAGCCTTCTCCTGGTTCCCTAGCTGCCTCTAATGGGCAGCATTCAATAACTGGATTTCTGTCCTTCAACTAACTAACCTGGGATTTGGAGGGTTTTTTTGGGGGTGGGGGGCTACTCTTGTAATGTTTGGACTGATGTGTTTTGCCTATCTTCTCAAAAAACCTTTCCTTCTGCTTCTCAGTCACATGATTTCCTGGGCCATTCTTCAGAGCTAACTTTTTGCCTGTATCTTTCCCTCCACAAGAAGAAGATGTCTTACAAACATCAACCCCAAAGCGAAGACTTAGAATGCCACTTTGAGTTTGTATTGCTTTTTCTCATTACTTCCTTTCTGTGAGAGAATCATTATGAGAACCCAGAAGAAAAGACATGAAGTTCAAAAGCAGGTAACTCTTCAGAGATGCCATTACCTCATTTTCAGTATTTTTGTTTCAATGAATTCTCCTTTCTCCCTCCTTCCCTCTCTCCTTCCCTCTCTCCCTTCTTCCTTTCTTCCTTTCTTTCTTTCTTTCTTTCTCTCTCTCTCTCTCTCTCTCTCTCTCTCTCTCTCTCTCTTTCTTTCTATGGGGTCTCACATATCCCTGACTGACTTCAAACTTGCTATATAGCAGAGAATGACCTAGACTTTATAATCCTGCTTCTACCACTGAAGTGCAAGGATTACAGGCATGCACTGTGACACCTGGTTTATGCAGTACTGGGGATCAAACCCAGGGCTTTGTGCACACTAGGTGTAATAGTTAATATTGTTAACTTCTTAGGCTCTATAATCCCCTAGAAGACAAGCACTGGGCAGTTTGTGTGGGATTATCTAGATTAGTTCACTTGAGGTAGGTAGGAAGATCTCATCCTAACTGTGGACTGCACCATTCCATGGGCTTGGGTTCTAGATTACACAAAAAGGAGAAAGCTAGGGTCCTGACTACAGGCTTAATGTGACAGATAGCCTCATGCTCCTGCTGCCATGACTTTCCCACGATTTTGGACTTCCCTTTGAACTGTGAGTCACCATCAACCTTCCTCCCTTAAAGCTGCCTTGGCTGGGTATTTTGTTTCCGCAACAAGAAGAATAATACCCAGGCAAACTCTGTACCAACTGAGCTACATCACCAGCCCTTCTTTCCTTTCTTTCAATGTATTTTTACTGTCTGTAATCATCTTTTGTTTTAGTTCTGTTGCTGTGATAAATTATTCCACTTACAATGATAGGTTATAGCACACCACTGAGAGAAAGATAGGAACTCAAAGCAGCTAGTCACATAATCTCCATAGTGGAGAGCAGAAAGACACAAATGAACCCATTATTAAGGGAGCAAAAAGCCCCATAAGATTAACCAGTCAAGACAATAACAATGTTTGGTATCAACGGTTTGGATCAAAACCCAACATTTAAATTTTGCTGGTCAATGACCTGGTCATAGGCCCACCTCTAGGAAGGCAGGTTAAGTCATGTTGATGAGCTGGGCGGAATACCTGTGTGTTAATGAATTGGTAACTTTACCTGCCACCTGCTGGGAATCCCTCCACTTAGGGCAACTCTTGTGGACCCCCTTTACAGACATCTCTGTGAGTCCTGTCCATTTTTCTGAATTCTTTAGAAAAATGTAATCTCTTCTTTTTAAAAACTATTTTTGTTTATGATTTCTATCTATGTATATGAGAATATCACCTGCTTGAATTTAAGTGTACCCACGTCGTGTCTTTGGAGGTCAGAAGAGAACATCAAATCCCCTGGAACTGGAGTTACAGATGGTTATTAGCAACCATGGGACCCGAACCCAGGTCCTCTGCAAGAGCAGCCAGTGCTCTTCACTGCTGAGCTGCCAACTCTCCAGCCCTCCTTTTCTTCTTTATACCTCTTTCCTAAGAGTGCTTTCCCTAACACTTTGAGCTGCCTCAAAGTTTTGCGTTTCTCTACCTTTGTCTCTACAATTCCCTTCCCCTCCCGACAGGATGGCTGCTAGTCTGCCATGTGACTAACCTTCACGTGGGCTCTAAACCAGTGTGGCTTCCTGGCTTTTTCCCGTCACCCCTCCAACCTCCTCCTCAAGGCAGCTGCTGAGCTTCCCAGCTTGCCCACCCTGAGGATTTTCCTTAAATTCTAATAAAATTCTCTCAAAGCTTTCATTTGAGTCATTCTTAAATTCTTTAGTGAATGACACTATGGACCCTCTAAGGGATGCTGTCTGCTTGCTGGCTGTCACCTCAATTTCTTTACCTTTTCCAGTTCAGGGCCCAGCCAATGAAATCGTGCCACCCACAATGGGCTGGATTTTCCTACCTCAATTAACAATCAAGACATGCCCTAGGTCCACCTTATCTAGATGTAGCTTCAATTGTGACTTTTTTCCAGGTGATTCTATGTTGTAGCAAGTTGATATTTAAAACTAACTGTCACAGCAATATATTCTTGTGGCTCAAAATTAAAAGACGTGAGTGGATAGGGAATGATTTTATTCTCACCCTTATTCCTCCCTTCAGTTCTGCTCTCCAATTGGATTCTTTCTGTATCTTTAAAGATATGAGTCATGCATAAATATATCTGTGCATAAGGATATATTTATTTGTTACATATCCTGTCTGTGCCCTCATACATTTTGTATTATGTGGCCTTTGTTGTTATGGTTCTAGCTTTTCTTGTCTAGTTTGTTGATCTCTCCACATCAGTACATTAAGAACGCTTTCTCATTCTTTTAAAATGCACTGACTGAATTCATTTATGCAAAGTCTATGCTGAAAAACCTTTGTTTCTAGTCCTTGCTTTTGCAAACCAAACTACAGTCAATAATATTGTCTCAGGGTCAGGTTAAATCTGTGTGAGTACATTTATGGAAGTAATTTCTCGGAGAATTGCTGGATTATATTAAGTTAATAGTTAAGAGAAATCAGTACGACTAAATGCGTTTGCTCAAAAATAGATGTATTCCCTCAAACCACAGTAGTTGAACTTAGCACTACTTGTGTATACTAACTTAGTATACTTGTGCATTAGTTAAGAATGCTATTAGGTGATGTACTCACTATTTATTTTGTGCCAACTATGTACCAGGTACCTTGTAGATATTAAAGAGAAAGCAATGAAACAAAATGTGTAGCCATGATGATTTTGTAGCAACTCATTGTGCAGGAAGCATAGGAGGATGGTAACTTTTACATGTCAGCTTGACTAGACTATAGTAAGAGTAGTAAGTTGCTTTGTCAATCACTACTCTAGACATTACTGTAAAGATTTTTTAAAAGATGTGATTAACACTAGCTGACTTTATTTCATGTATGATTGTGTTCATGTGTGCGTTTGTGTATATGTATGTGAATACGTATGTGGGAACACAGGCCAGTGTCAGGTGTCTTCTTTAATTACTCTCCAAACTTAATGTTATTTGTGCCAGATGTCGTAGCACACACTTTTAATTCCAGCACCTGGGAGGTAGAGGCAGGTGGATCTCCATGAGATCAAGGCCAGCCTGGTCTACATAGTGAGTTTCAGGCCACCCGAGGCTACATAGGGAGATCAAAAAAAAAAAAAGCAAACAACTTTTGTTATTAGTATTGTGGGGTGTGTGTGTGTGTGTGTGTGTGTGTGTGTATGTGTGTGTATCAGTAGTAGTGGAGGCCAGAAAACAACTTTATGGAGTCAGTTTTCTCCTTCCTCCTTTATGTGGGTTCAGAACATCAGACCCAGTTCTCTGCTTTCCGAGTCATTCCATGGGCTCCTCTCTATCTCATTTTTTGAGACAGGGTCTCTCATTGAACCTGAACCTCACTGATTCAGCAAGACCCAAGTATTCTCCTGTCTCTGCCTCCCCAGTACTGAGATTATAGGTGTATACCACCACACCAGTTTTTTTTTTCTTTTTGGGATTCAACCTAGGTCCTCATGCATGTGTGGTAACTGTTACACTTACGGGAGTAATCTCCCCAGCCCTCAGCTGGCTGCCAATCAAGCAAATGACTCACTGTAGTGCAGTGGGCTGATCAGTTGAAGCCCTGATAAACAAAGACATTTCCAGACAAAGAAAGTTGTAAAAGAAGTCTAGCTGAGCCTCCAGCGGGCTGCTCTGTAGAGTTTCTATTTGAGGACACAGCAATCAACTCTTACCTGTATTTTCAGCCTGTCCCTTGAGTCTCAGGATAGACGGCTGTATTAATCACTTTTTTCATGGTAGTGATAAAGTATCTGGCAAAGGCAACTTAAGGAAGGGCTCTTATTTTGAGAGTTCAGTCCATGATGGCAGTGGGGATATGGGGCATATCTTTATTTTCTGAGCTAGGGTCTTGTGTGTCCCAGGCTGGCCTTGAACTCACTGTGTAGCCAGGGATGACCCTGCATTCTGGTCTTCCTGCTTCCGCCTCCAGAGTGCTGGGATTATACGTATATACTACCACACTCAGTTTACATGGTTCTGGGGATTGAACCAAGGGGCTTTGTGCATGTTAGGCAAGCATTTTACCAACAGAGATACATCTTTAGCTCCATAGGTGGGATTCTGAGTAATTATTCCCAGGCCCTGAGTAGAGGAATGTTGTCGGCACAGTTGGTCAGTCAAACAAGTCAGCACAGCTAGAGAAATCTCTTCTTTCGAATGTGTTTTCCAGCGTAAGTGCAAAACATTTGGCTTGATATTGAATCATGAAACAAGTCAACTCAGGATAGTTTATCAGTCTGTAACCATCCTGGCAGGAGAGAAGATATTCTGAGAGAAACACTTACGTCCCTCCTTTTGGCTGTGAGACTATTGGGACAATGGAAAATTCCCTCAGGAATCTCATGTGGGCAGAAAGAAAAGGCTCTGAACCTGCTGCCAGCCAGCGGGGGAGCTTGTCTTCTGGGAAGAGATTTCACACAGTTCTGAGGGGTTGTCAGAGTGCCCAGCAGGAGAAACCAGACAATAATGGGTCAGTGGTGACTGGTACCATATCTTGACCAGGACTCCTTAGCTGTATTCCCCTTGATTTCTATTTAAATATAAACATCACGTCAGGACCCCAAAATAATTAAATAAATCTCCCTTTTCTGCTTTTCACTGTTACTTGTCTTTTTAGTTGGTCTGTTGAGGACAGATGGCCAAGCCTAGCTTATTAGGGCTGACAGGGCACAGGCTATGACACGAACAACTCCAGTAACAATGATAGGTCAGCGATAGGCGAGACAACAGATATTGCTGACTGGAGAGCTGATGGACCTTGTTTGGTAGAGGTAAGACGTTTGTTAAAAACTGTTCTCTAAGTTTGTCTGGAGGCAGACTTATCGATGTTATTGGAGTTGTTAGTGTCATAGCCTGACTCTTAGAATCCATTTAAGCCAAGAGGGACCCAAACTACTCTGAGCATCTTCTTTCAGATTACTCTTAGAATCATGCTGTCAAACAAGACTTTTCCTCTTTCTTTTATTGAAAAATATGCATGAAATGGGGAAGGAAAAGAGAAACTGTCTTATTAGAAGATAATACTGCTTCTGATCCCACTGATCTAGGGCACACACAGCCCCAAACAGATGTTATTTACTTAATCCCATCTGTTGTTTTCAACATAACAAGATAGTCTTCATATTTCCAATGGACATCTGAGATGTTTGCAGGGTTTTCTTAATATGTAAAACATCTATACACACATTAATACATTCTTCTGGGTCAAAAAGGATCACGAGAAACTAGAGCTGTAAGTTTTAGGTTATAAGAGGGGGTCAAGGCTTAGTAGGCTTGTTTCCATTATAAATAAGCTAAGATTAACTTTTTGTTGCAAGATTGAGCAAAAGTCATTTTTGTCCAGAGCATGTCCATATTATAAGTCATTACTACAATGCTGAATGCTCGAGTCACTTATTCTTGGCACCTTGACCAGTTATGAGTCTTTGCACTAACCAGTATCCAGAAGCTTAGCAAATTAAAAAAAACAACATTTTTATGTGGATATGCACATTTCACTATGTGAAGGTCACAGAACAGCTTATAGAAATTCTCTTCTACCACTTGAGACCAGAGTATCAAACTTCGGTTGTCAGGCTTGCAGGCAGATGCCTTTACTTGTAGAGCCTTGAAAATTTTTGAGGAAATTTTATTGCTCCAAATAGCTACACCTTCACTTGTGAAAGCCTGCATTTGTTCTATGCCTACATCACTGCCCCGATGGAGTCTGCACAAGGAAGAGTGGTTAATGAGATTTCATAGGTTCTGGGGCCTCGTTTGTTCTTCTCCAGGGTATCATGCCAGGTGCCTCATGGGTCTGAGGCGAGCTCTTCAGTGCTTGTCCTGTGAGACTGGGTAAGCTGCCAGGGACCAATAATGCTGTGTGCTTGCCTAGTCTCCTTTTAAGTAATGGTGTTTTATGTCTTGTTCTATCACTGCATATTATGGGTTGTTTAGCATTTATTTACTGTGTTTATGTGTATGAGTGCACATACACAATGGGGTGTGTGTGTGTGTGTGTGTGTGTGTGTGTGTGTGTGTGTGTAGGATAGCCTGTAGTGACTGGTTCTCTCCTTCTACCAATGTGGGTTCTGGGGACTGAACTCAGGTCTTGAAGCTCAGTGATAAGCACCTTTACCTGCTGAGCCATCCCCAACCTTTTTTAAAATTCATTTCAATGCACTCTTGGGAAACATGGGAAAGGGATGAATTCTATCACTGTACTTTTTTTTTTTGAGGCACGATCTCGTGTATTCCAGACTTGCCTTGAACTCTCTAGCTGAGGATGACCTTGAACTTCAGATCCTCCTGTCTCTAGCTCTTGTGTTCTGGGATTACAGATATGCATTGCTAGGCCTGGTTTATCCAGTGCTGGGAATCAAACCCAGGTTTTTATACATGTTAGGCAAGTACCTTACGAACTGAGTCACATCTCCAGTCCACTTTGGAACTTGTCATGTTTTAGATTAAAAAGAAATTTGCTCATGTGGTATTATAAAATAGAACTTTTCTAGTTCTCCTATAAGGACAACTAATTCTCATTTATTAAATACAAAATCATTAAAACTATATTTTGTAAGTTTAGGTATTAGGAAAATAATACCAGCAATCACATTGCCAACTATTATCATTGTGGTGAACTGTCCAAAGTGATTTCATCATGTTCTAGCTGAATCCATTTTGTGATTTGCCTAACCATTCCCATGCACCATTAATGATGTTCTGCTAGGTAGAACATTCTCATTCAGCTATGCCAGCATTTCAGGAAGTCTATTGTTACTTCAGTGCTGAAAAACTTGTACCAAACTGAAGCTTTTCCTATTTGACCTGCCCCCAGTATTATGTAATTATGGTTACATCATATCTACCTTGCCTCTCCTCGGGATTGATGTGAGTCTGCTCTCTCCACCCTCAATAAAGGACTCTTAATTTGACCATACTGTGTGGTGTTCCTCTGTGACTGGGTATAACAGTGGTTACTCCTATTAATCAGTTAATTAATTAATTATTTGTATGTGTGTATGAATGCCATGTATATGGGTGCCTTCAGGGGCCAGAACTGGACGTTGGATCCCCTGGAGCTGGAGTCATAGCTAATTATGAGCTACCTGATGCTGGTACTGGGAACTGAGCTTGGGTCCTCTGCAAGAGCAGCAAGTGCTGTTAACTACCGAGCCACCTTTACAGACCCTGTGGTTACTGGTAATGGTTATATCCATAATATCCATAACACTTATCCTCTTCGTCACTAAATATTATAGAAAATAGTGTTTCTACTAAGTTTGTGTCTGTGTTCATGTCTTATGTGTACATGTGCCCTTGTGTGCATGTGTATTTAGGCCAAAAGACAACTTTGGTAGCATTCCTCAGGTACTATCCACCTTGGATTTCCTGAGACAAGGTCTTTCTGGCCTAGAACATGTCAAGTAGTTTACACTGGCTGTTGAGCAAGCCCAAGGCATCTACCTGCCTGTCTCCACTTCCCCAGCACTGGGATAACATATGCATACCACCATGCTCAGCATTTTTAAAATGTGGGTCCTGTAGATTGAACTAAGGTCCTTATAAGACAAAGACTTTACTGACTGTGCTCTATTTCCTCAGTTTCCAAGTAACTTTTCATGTTTGTGACTTTGTCATCTTTTGGTTCATGAACATGAGTCTTTGTGTTCATTCCAAATTCATTAACATTTTTTTTGGTCTTTTTGAGACAGGGTCTCCCTGTAGCCCTACCTGGAACTCATTATGTAGACCAGGCTAGCTCTGAACTCACAGAGATCCTCCTGCCTCTGCCTCCTGAGTGCATCACCATGCCTGGCCTTATTATTTCTTTCTTTCTTTGCATTGACTTTTATATGTTAGCAGTAGCAATCATATATTATTTTTCTTCAATTTCTTCTTTTTTTTTTAAACTAGTATTTCTTCACCTGCTTGTTTATTTATTTGTGTATATGTGTGTTGCGTGTGTGTGTGTGTGTGTGTGTGTGTGTGTGTGGAGAGAGAGAGAGAGAGAGAACATGGTGCTGATGTAGAAGTTAGTGGAAGGTTTGTAGGAGTCATTTCCTTCCAACTAAATTAGACTTTAAAGCTCATACTGAGGTCATCAGTCATTTAGAAAGTCACCTAAACCCATGGAGCCATTTATTCCCCAGCCCTATTTTTTATTTTAATTAACAATTCTCTTTGAAGTACAGGTGTTTTTAATTTTTCTACCAACTTTATTAATTAGTATTTCTATTTTCTTCTATCACAGTTACACTTAGAAAATCTTCCTCCAAACTTCTAGATACACTAAACTTTATTAATTATGTGTTGATATTTATGTTTTCATGGTTTTAGCTTTGTGTTTAACTTAATTAACGTGACATTTATTTATTACACTGAGTCTAAAATAATTCCTCCTCCCCAAATGCTAATCATCAAAACCCAGACTATTGAACACTTCTGCCTTTACCTTCATTGATCTGTGATGTGTTTTTATATCATTTTAGGCTATTATTTAAAAATGTAATCTATATGGTAGGTTAGATCAGCACTCGATACAAAGTCTGGTGACCTGAATTTGATCCCTGGGGCCCATGTAAATGTGGAAGGAAAGAACCGACTATGTAATATTGTCCTTTGAGTTCCACATGCACACTGTGGCATGTTCATGGCCCCTATCATAAATATATACAACAATAATAAGGAAATTGATTGAATTTAAAATATATAAGATATGTAATATCTTATGGATTGTTTATTACATTAAAATATATTCCATTGTCTTTTATTGTTTTAATTTTCCTATGAAATGTTTAACTGTTTCTCTCCCCTTAATTGAATGTCAGAGTATTCATCAAGTTTGAAGATATAAAATTGAGAATGATTGAAATTATATTAAAACTTGAAATTCACTTTTGTAAATTTGATATTTTTACAATATTTAGCTCACAAATACAGATGAGTTATATATTCTCATCTATTCAGGCTTTTAAAAATATACTGTAATCTGTCATACCTTTTTAACATGTGTCTACATGCTTAATTTAAAAATCAAGCTTCCTTATATGACATATAATCATATATATAGCATGTATCTATCATCTATCTCTAACCATACACATAATCCATGTATACATGATTATACGTGGCATCTATATAGGTATGTGTCATCTCAAATTTGTTTGTAGACCTGCTGTTTAAAAGCCAAACAGTAATCTAGGTGGAACAGAAGGGAGACCTGAAGATTTCATTTACAAGGAAGAGGAGAGGAGGCAGAGCTGGTGGAAGCTAGCGGGCCGCAAAAGTGGGGCAGGCATGGCACACCACAGCTTTGCAAGGGGCCAGCAGAGCATGCTCCAGAAAGCCTCAGTAACAGGTAAATCTTAGCTCAAGATTCCTGTCCAGCTTGGAAGCCCAGACCCTTTGGCAGTGGCTGTCCAAACATAGAAGTTTGGGCAGAGGGAATGGCAGGCTGCCGGGACACTGGGGATCCAGGAAGACCCCACTTCCTATCTGTCCAGTGATACCTCCTCAGACATCGGACCCACATCTGAAATGCGTTTGAGAAGAGTGCAAATATTTTCCACCATGGGCAGAAACAAGGTTTACAAAACACTGCAGAGAGGACACCTAGAGCCGCGTGTCCATCGTAGCCGCCGAGCCTCTGAATCTGCAGTAGAAAGACACAGTGAGCAGAGCGGTGGGCAAAGAACGGGTGTGTGGGGCTGGGGGATGGCTTAGCTGGAAAGCACTTGTCTCACAAGCAAGGGTGGCAACCTAATGGTTTGGTTGGGTGCACGTGTAATCCCAGAGATGGCGAGATGGGAAGCACGCGCAAGCACTGGCCAGCTAGCCTTGCCTCCTTTGGCTAAGGTCCAGCTCAGTGAGAACCTGACTCAAACAAAAAGCAAAAAATTCCCCAGCAGAATCCAGACCAGAGTGCTCCTCGGACCACCCAGAGCAGCCTCATTCTTCTGAAAAGGAAATGTCAAGCCTCCTACAGACAGTCTGAGGTGACTCCCTAACGCCGGGTGCCTGGGTTCCAGGAGAAAGCTTTCCCAGAAAGTTTCCAGACCTGAGGTTGCTAGGGGAGCCAGGACATCAGAAGGCTGCCATGGTGATGCATCCTCAGAGTCGCATGTTCCTGCCTCTCTGCCCAGGAATCAGGATCAGTGTGACTGCAGGTTCCTTTTGTAAAATCAGTTCTCAGAAACCTATAAGAAGGGACTCCACTCTGTCTTGTAGGTCTGAACTCTTCTCAGAGCCCCTGCCGTTTTGCTGTCTGAATGTCCATAGCATTAATAACTCTTCCAATAGGCTTCTTACCCAAAAGGACAATTTACTTCAGTGGCCCTCTTGAGCCCCAAACTTTAGACCTTTCAAGTTTGTTGTAACGCCCTCCCCACATGTGCACTGATACATGAACACACACACACACACACACACACACACACACACACACGAGTATGATGATGAAAAAGGGAAACAGGAACACTGGGGAACAGACAGACACTCATGGCTATAGATTCCTATTTCTTCTACTGGCTGTGTCTGTGGAGTTGGGTGCCTGAACTGAGAAGTGTGGTGATATGTGAGGTTGAAATGTGGAGTGGGTTCTTACCCTGCCAGCCTGGGAGCATGCTTGGGTATTTTAATTAAAATTATTTTATTTACTTTTGTGTATGTGTATATGTTCAGGGGTGGCACCTGCGTGATATGTGGAGGTCAGAGGACAACTTTGCGCATTGGCCCTTATCATCAGCCTTGTAGCTTCTAGATAGGCTCCAGGGATCTGAACCCCTGTCAACAGGTTTGTGAGGCAGGCATGCACTTTTACCTGCTGAGCCATCTCCCTGTCCCAGCACATCCTACTTTAAAATTGCAGGTCTCTAAATTGTAGGCACAGACTGGTCATGGCCACACTTTTGGAGGTGGAATAATTTGAATTGACAATCAGTTCCAGTAAGTGTGTGTATGTGGTAGATGGGGGATGGGGCGGGGGTGGGGATGTTGTGGGGAGCTGGGCTGGGAGCCTCATCCAGGAAAAGGTGGGAAAAATAGAGCAGGGGTAACTAAAGTGGGAAGGATGAAGGAGAGGAAGAAGCATAAACAGTCCAGAAGTTACCAAAACATCAACGTCTGGCTGTGCCATCACCTCTGCCAAAGGTCACTCTGAAGCCTGTGCCACACTGAATGCCAGCAGGGTTGCTACTTGCTCAGAGTAAAGCTCCCATTTTAATGGTTAGGCATAACATAGATCACAGACCATTAAAACTGCCAGTTTCTGTCCCTTTCACACCATTAGTAGAAAATATATATCACTAAAGGAAGTGAGTTGCAATGGAAAAATATGGTAATTCACATGGTCAGGACACAATTGACAGCACGTTCAGGAGGCTGCACTCTCGAGCTGTCCCCAGAGATCTTATATTTAGTTAAAAGACGTTTCCCAGAAAACTTTTCATAAATATTCTCCACAGGGGAAATGTATATTTATCACTTTATATAAAAAGAAACCTAAAGCAAATGTGTTAGTAGCTTACTTCTCAGAAATTTCATGGATATTTTTAATCTATGGCCAGGAGAAATTTTCTCACCAACTCTTTAAGGGTAAAAGAACCCACAATGCTATTAGTACAGTATTATCTTTATTTTTCTTCTCTCAGCCTGCCCATGACCCCACTGTCCACTCCACATCCCGACTCTTCTGGTGAAGAGCATACCAATTGTGTTTTCTGTTTCCTGTCTTTTGACATGTTGGGGTTTTGCTCACTACAGAGAAGCTATTCTCCCAGGGTTGCCAAATTCCTACAGATGGTGAATTATGGCCTGTGAGAGTCCTGCTTCAGAACAATCAGTCAATCCAGAGACCATGACCCTCGGCCTTCTCCTTTATCAGGTCCTTGAACTTCAGGCTATCATCTCTCTAGTTCAATCTCACCAAGGTAAGATACCAGGCAATAGGACAGTCTCTCTGTTGGAGGCATGGATCTGAGCCCAGAGAGAAACCCACTGACATTTCCAGGTTCTTATGTCCTGAAACAAAGAATTGGATCAGGAACACATGGCTAATATTAGAAAGAAAGACAGTTTCCGGAACTGGAGTTGCACATGGTTGTGAGTGGCACAACTTAGGTTCTGGGAACTGAAGTCAGGTTTTCTGAGGGAACAGCAAGTGCTGTTACTTCTGATTTTCAGCCCCCAAGATGAGACTTTCTAATGTTTCCTTGTCCCCATGCCTACTATCTGCAGAGTGCTTTACAATGATGATAAAGTTAGGAATCCAGCAGCCACGAGGAAGGTGTATACAGAAAGATTCAAGTTCGTCTGGAAAGCAAGAAGGCAATTTGGGAAGTTTCCTGAGAAGATTCTAAAAGGAGCCCAGATTGGGGAAAAAGGAGATAATATTCGCAGCAGGTGGAATGAGGTGAAGGAAATGTAATTTGACACAGTTCCTCTTGAGGCACAGTGCTGTGTTCTGATGAACACTTTGATAAATGAGCTGATAAATGATAGATGGGCAGCGCTCCTCCCCAGAGACACAGAGATGCAAAGTGCCCTGGCGCTTGTGTGCAGGGAGCCACGGATTCTTTGGGTGAGCTGAAGTAGAAAATGGGTAATGGTTACTTAATGCCTATGCCCAGGGGTAATGTTACGGGCTATGTGAGCACAAAGAAGGGATCATCAGAGAAGTAATTTCCCAGAACTGAGATGTGTGTGCTTGGGGCAGAGTGACAGGGGGAAGGGGTGTTTTGAAGATGGCTCCAAACAGAGCCGAAGAGAAAAGCCGGGGAAGGGCAATCATAGAAGCAGACTGGCACTAAAGGACTTTAATTGTGGCAAAAACCAATGAACATAAACACTAACAGTTATTTTCATTTGAAGTGCATACTTTAGTAGTGTTTGGTTCTGTTCCCATTGCAGTACAACAGATCTCCAGAACTTTTCTATTTTGTAAAACTGAAATTCTATCCTGTATCATTTGCTTTTCTTATTGCTACAATAAAGTACTTACCTGAAGCAGCTGAAGGAAAAAATTTTATTATGGCTCACAGTTTGAGGGTACAGTCCATCATGGTGGACAAGTCATGGCAACAGGAACATGAGGCAGCTGGGCAGTCATGTTGCATACACAGTCAGGAAGCAGAGAGACTTGAATGCTAGTCCTCAGCTCCCTTTCTCCCTTTTATTCATCACCAAACCCCAGTCCTTGAAATGATGCTATCACAAAAAAACAGTGAGGTCTTCCCACATCCAGTTAATCCTCAAGGAGATACACAGAGGTTTATCTCCTAGATGGTTCCAGATCCTGCCAATTTGACAATATTAACTACTAAAATGCCCACTGAACAGTAGCTTCTGATCTCTCTACTCCCTAGTCTCTGGTGCCACCATTTTTCTTTTGGTCTTTTGACTACTCAGGTTAACTCATGTAAATGGAGTCGCAGAATATTTTTTGTGACTGGCTTATTTCACTTAGTACAATGTCTTCACTGTACTAGGTTATAGCATGAGTCGGAACTTTACTTTCTTTTTGAAACTAAGTAACACCACGTTGTAAATGATGCTACTAGAATTGTCAGGGTCAGAGCCCAGGCCCTGGCAGCCCTAACAAGACAGGCTTGATCATCCATCCTCAATAGACCAATTAAACAGACAATAGCAAAAATAGATAAAGAGATGTATTCAATGTGGTCACACTGGGAAGAGGAACAAAGAGATCCAGTGACCTCCTGTACCCATCTTAAATGTCTTGACAGGACGTTTAGGTTTAAATAGAGGGCAAGAAGCATGCACAGCTAAGCAGTCCTGGTGTAGATGTGGACCTACCCATCACCAATTTATCATTGTCTGGGCTCTAGTCTTTACTGGAAGGTGGTCTGAGAATTGTATGAGATTTCTTCCTGGGAGACAAGTTCCTCCATTGGCACCAGGGTTTAGCCTTCCCCTCCTGGAACCATGCAAATTTTGGGTGACGGTACCGGGGGAGAGTTCTTGACATGGCACAAAAGCAACAATGCCTATTTAAGCTAAGGAAGCAGAAACAGAGAGAGTGGGTGGAGTCCAACAGAACGATTATGACCATGCTGCTTGCTTGAATGGGAGGGAGAAGCAACTTACCAATGATCAGACTCTGGCTTGGATATTGGTTAGATTTTGGAACTTGTCTTGTGGTAAAGAAACAGGAGTAAGAGGTGTGTTGTATCCTAACAATGTTAGATGTGCAAACGAGAGAGAGAGAGGAGAGAGAGAGAGAGAGAGAGAGAGAGAGAGAGAGAGAGAGAGAAACTTTGTTCCTGCCTGGCTGGATATTGAAACAAAACAAATATAATTAAACAAGGAGAGCAGGGTGTGAAAATTTGAAGATCAAAGCTATTAGAACATCATTATTTTATTTTAGGGGCAGATTAGGCAAAGAACGGAAAAACAGGTAGAGGAGTGCTGGGAGAGACAAGGAAGCGAGGCAGATACTGGGGAAAGAAGACCCCCCTTAATTTATTTAGTTTTTAAAATTTAAGTTTAATTTTAAATAGTTTAAAAATGATTAGTGACAACTTCACATTTGTATATAATGTATTTTGATCCCATTCACTCCCATTACCCTTCTGACCCCCTCCCCATCCCTCTGAACCTGTTCCTCTCAAAAGTCCTCCTCCTTTCTTCATGTCTTTCTTTACGACTCACTGATTTTAATTAGAGTTGCTTGCATCAGCATGAGTGTGGGATTATTTACTGGAGAACTGGCAACTTATTAGTGGTAACACCACTGAGGACAAATGACTCCACTTACCTCAGAATCCATCAACGTGCCAATCAATCGCTCTTCAGCTGTGAAGACAGCCTCACAAGCTCTTCCCCACTGATGCTGAGACTTTGTCTTGTGCACGTAACCATAGCTGCTTGTGAGAGCAGTAGTCATGCCACATCCAGAAGCTGTCTTACTGAACCATATTCCTCATCCTCTGGCTCTTACATTCTTTCTTCACCTTCTTTTGCAGTATTCCTTGAGCCCTGGATCTGAGTATTCAATACTCACTGTTTTCAGGATTTTGACCCGTTACGAGTCTCTCATAATTGCTGTCAACTGCAAAAAAGGTCCTATAATCAAGGTTGAACCTAAATATTTAGAGGGTGGTTTGACATGTTCATTTAAGAAAACAACAGTTCTTTCAAGGGCCTATGACTTCCCTCGTCATGGACTTTTAACCAAGTGTACAGTACAAGGTATGAATTACCATCTGTGGAGTGGGATTCAAATCTAATCCGAAAGTGGTTTCCCCCAAGCAGCCCTGCCTCTATTGCACAGAGGGATTATATTTTTATGTTGGTGGATACATATGGGCTACTGGTTTATGAACAGGGCTGATGTGGCAAGATGTATTATCCTCACCTTCGCTATTTGACGAAACACAGAAGCACAGACTTTTCCCCAAAGTTGATATATGTACATTTCTGTTCCACAGGCCTCTGGGTAGATGACTGGTTCTTGGTTGGAGAGAGGTGTGGCTTTGTGACGCTGAGTGATACACTTTCGGTCATCGGCAGGGGCAGGGATGCTTCTGGCATTCGATAGGTGGGCTGCAAGCATCCCACAATGCACAGGGCAGCCCTATGATGAAGAGTGACAGAGGTAACACGGACATGTTATCAAACTACCTCTAAATACTCATGTTTATGTCTACAGATGATGCTGTTCTCAGCCTTTGTCAGAGAAAAGTCTTACTGCAGTGGGCTGCAATCAGTGCAGAAACTCATAACTGCTGGAAGTGCTGAGAACAAGTGAGGCTGGAGTACTCAGCCCTGGATGGGGCATTTATATCACCCCATCCTTAAGGCTCAGGGAACATCCCAGAAGAAGGGAAGACCTAACGAAGAGCTGAAAGATGTGAGGTGGGCTGAAAATTGGATGTGACATAGCTGTTGACTCATGAACTCACTGAAGCTCATGGTGATCTGTATAAGACCAGTGCAAGATCGAGTCAGTCAACATTCCATCATGGAAGGGCAAAGGGCTCAATAGGCTTCACCCTCCCCTGAAGGAGTATTAGCAATTACTGGTGGCTGTGGGAAGGGGCATCGCTTTCTTCAGTAGTGTAGTCACTGGTAATTTGCCCATGTTCCAGTAAATAGCCTTCAGCACGTGCTCAGGCAAGTACCCTAACTAAGTTCAATGGGTGACACACACACAAATGACATGAAAGTAGGAAGGGGGACCTTTGAGGAAAAAGAAGAGATTCAGTGGGAGGAGCATGAGAAAGGGGAATGTGAGGAAAAATTAACTAGATTTCATTATATACATATATGAAATTGCCGAGTAATAATGACTAATAATAATAATAATAATAATAACATCCAAGCTTGATGCAACAAGTGACACAGCTAAGAAACTGGCTATAGACTTTGTCTGTCAGATACTCATTCAACATGTCTTGTGTGTATGTGTTCATGTTTGTGCTGGTGCCCACGCACATGTGCTTGCATATGTGTGAAGATCAGAGACAAGTCCTGTGTTGTTCCTCGGATGCTGCCCCCTCTTTATATTCTACACATCGTTTAAAAGCCCCAGGCCTTGTGTTTACGGAGAACTTTCTGCCACCATGCTGCATCCTGTCTCTTTCTAGTTTGTGGTTCAACAGTGGGGTCCACGCTGAAAGTGAATGTTCACAAGATTTTGGACAGCCATCCCTCCTTTTAAAATCAACTTGTACATCAGTACAGCAATTTTAGAAAGTTTTCAGCAAATGCCATAATACTCTAAAAGGGAAATATAGTCACAAATTGCACAGCTGAAATCAGCATGTTCACTCTCCTTCGTTGTCTCATTGTTGCCACTGCTGTCACTGCAGATACACTCACTTGACAGTCCAGGAGTGGAGATGGACCTTCCTGCTGTACTGTAAGCACTCTCTGAAGTTCCAGCCTGATATCCCAGGGATATAGTGCCAGGGCCCCTAAGTTCTTCATCACACCCCAGGGCTTTAAAAAATTTTAATTGAGAGTATTCACTAACAACTTTCTTTCTTAGAATCCAAAGGCTTTATGTTTTATTATTGTGTGGCTAAACTTCTTGATCTTTGTACATCTTCCTGTAAGTCTGGCCTGTAGGATTCATTTATTCTCCCTTGGTGAGATAAAACTAGACTAGCAATTGAGATGTATGTTTATATCACTTTCGTTTATTGTTGTGTGTGTATGTGTTTGGTTTTTGTGTGTATGGGTTTGTGCTTGTGTGTGTGTGTGTGTGTGTGTGTGTATGTGTGTATGTGATTATTCACATGGAAGCCATAGGTCAATGTCATATGTCTTCAATTTCATCTACATTATTTTTGAGACACAGTCTTTCCTCGAATCTGGGGCTCCATTCAGGTTGGCTGGCCAATGAACTCTAGGGATCCACCTGTCTCCGCCTCTTCTGCTGCTAAGGTTACAGGAACATACCAGTGTTCTGAATGTCTATGTGGATGCTAAGGATCTGAATTCAGGTACTTGGGCTTACCTGACCACCTCTCTAGTCCTTTATTTATTTTTCTGAGTGTGGGCACATGACCTAATGTCTTTTCTGATGCTAATTCCTCATACATAAAATGAGAATAACAGTTTCTCCTGCAAAAGTTGCTTTGAGGAGGAACTGAGTCTGTGAGAGCATCGCCATGTGACAAGCCTTCAAAATAATTCTGTCAGCTCTGGTTATTAGATAGTGTTTTGTTTTCCTAGGGCTCTTGGAACAAACTATCATAAGTTGGGTGATTGAAAACAACATGGGGCTGGAGAGATGACTGGTGATTAAGTGCTCTTGCTATATGATTATGAGGACCAGATTTTGGATCTCAACACTAATGTAATAAGCCAGGTGTTCTGAGCATGCCTGCAACTCTAGCTCTAAGGGAGATAAGGACAGGAGGCTCACTGAGGCTTTCTGGCTTCCAGCATAGCCAAGAAAACATGAGCTCTGGGTTTAGGGAGAGACCCTGCCTCAAAAGAATATGTGGAGAATGATAGAGGAGGACGGATGATGATCTTTTCTTGCTTCCAGGCATGCACAAGCACACACTCTTGCACACACATGTGCATACTTTCACATATGCAAACAATATATATATATATATATATATATATATATATATATTTAAAAACTGGAATATATTTTCTCACAGGAGACTGGAAGTCTCATGCCTAGGTGTTGGCAAGGTCACACCCTTCCTCCCCGGAGGCTCTGAGTAGGATTCAACTCCACCTTTCCTTCTGGTGGCTGTGCAAGTCCTGAGTATGGCATGCATGGTAGCTGCACACTCCAGGCTGACCTCTGTCTTCATAGCCTTCTCTGCTCTGTGTATCTCCGTCTCTCACTGTCCTCAGCACATCCACAACTGGATGTGGCTAACCTCGTTCTAGCTCTATCTGGCCAAGCCATCTTTCTGAGAAGGACTTTTCCTGAGGCTCTGGATGGACACGAATGACATGAAAGTTGTAGGCATTATTCGACTCACAACAGCACCATGGAAACTCCTCAGCAAATTCATTTGGTCTAGCAAGTGTTTCTTCTCCTTTTTTTATAAGGATTTATTTATTAATTTGAGAGTGCGTGTGTGCGTGTGTGTGTGTGTGTGTGTGTGCATGAGTTTATGCATACCATGTGTGTGAAGGTTTCTGCAGAGGTGCTGCAACAGGTGAGAAGAGAGAGCTGCATCTCCTGGAGTTGGAGTTATATGGGATTATGAACCTCTGGCCATGGTGCTGGGAACTGAACTCCAGTCTCCCAAAGTGCTTCTCTCGACAAAGAAGACATGTGGAAATGTTCAGCTACGTCACAAAATTCAATATACATATATATATATATATATTTATATTTTATATGTGAGTCTTTTGCCTTAATGTAAGTACACATGTGCATGCAATGCCAGAAGAGGGCATCAGATCAATTGGAACTGCAGTTACAGATGGTTGTTAGATACTATGTGGGTCCTGGGAATCAAACCCAGGTTCTCTGCAAGAACAACCAGTACTCTTAACCACAGAGCCATCTCTCCAACCTCCTATTTAACAGATATTTTAGAAGCAGAGTTTCTTTTAATTCATTAACCTAAGTCTCAGGGGCCATTGTGAAAGATGGGGCAGAAAGATGGTAAGAGCCAATGAGGAGGTTCGTGACTATATGGAAATAGAATCCTACAAGCTCTTGGGTCCCCCTGCTCACATGACCGTGCATTAGTGATTACAGCATGCTCAAGACTCATGCAAACTCAAGCAGACAAAACCCAGCGTGGAACTGGAGAAATGGGTAGCAGACCCACGCCCCTCCAATCTTTGCTGAAGAGATATTGGCAACCGATTACTACTGGGTGAGGATGAGCTAATCTTCCTAAAACAAGGGACTCCAGATAGGAGGACTAGACCTTAGTGGATGAACCTGCACCAGGAACATTTGGGGGACACTAACTTGACACAATAGACTTTAATACAGATGAAAGAATGTATGGATTCCAGTTGAGAGGTTATGGGGGTGTTGAGGTGGGGAAGGGGGTGTAAAGATGATTAAGGTTGAGATATCCTGTACGAAATACACAAGGATTCAATTAAAAATCATTTCTTGTGCGTGCACATTGTGTGTTGGAGATGTCCCCTACCATATTCCCGCCTGTGCTCCTTTTCCTGCCTCTGCCGCCACGTATAAACCGCCTTTGTTTCCCTAGGCAATTTCACTTCTACTTTCCGTTAATAAATACTCATATGTGAGTATATAAAATCTAGGAACCCTAAATGAAAGAAAACATATATTTATCTTTCTGAGATGGGTTCATTCACTCAACATCTCTTGTTGCACCCATTTTCTTACAAAGGACATAATTTTATTCTTTATGACTGGGAAACACTTCATTCTGTGTAATACCACACTTTCTCCATCTATGCTCTATGGTTGGACACCTAGGCTAGGTTCTTTCATTTTTTTGTGTGATTTATTTACTTTTTATTTTATCTGTACCTGTGTTCTGCCTGCAGATATTTAAGTGCACCAGATATGTGTAGTGCCCACAGAGGCCAGAAGAGGACATCAGATCCCCTGGAACTGAAGTTACAGATTAACTGTTACAGTTAACTGTGTTTTTAACCACTGTGCCATGTCTCCAACCTCTGAGAAACTGGTCCTTTAAAATATCTTGCATGTCATGGTCTGAATAACCTCCTGGAAAGATGATTCAAAAAAAGCCAAAATAAGGCCTAGAGAGATGGCTCAGTAGTTAATTAAGAGTGCTGGTTGCTCTTCCAGAGGACCCAGGTTTGATTCCCGGCACCCACATAGTGGCTAATAACCATGTGTAGCTCTAATTCCAGGACAAGCCAGTGCTTTTTTCTGACCTCCATTGGCATTGCAAGACATGCGTGCACTTACATATATGCAGGCAATATACTCACATATGTAAATTAAAAATAATAAATAAAATATTAAAAAACACAAACCAACAACAAGAAAAATAAAAAGCCAAAATAGTGTTTGATTTAGGCTTTTTTTTGGCATGAAATCTTGTGAGAAAGGCTGGAATAGGAAGAGTTGACTGAATCCAACTCCCCCATTACCTGTTTACCTCGGGGATAACATACCTCCACAATGTCAGATGTTTAAATGCACCTTCCGTCTTGGGAAAAGTTACTCTTCTACTTTATGATGAGCAGAGCTAGGCCTGTGAGTTCACAGCACTGAAGTCCACAACGTGTAGAAAGCACTTAATAGACAATGGTGCCAGCCAATCTTGTGTGTGTGTGTGTGAGTGTGCAGCTGGTCTTAGTCAAGGGCACCTGCTGGCATCCCTTTCCCCCTGTCAAGTATGAGCCCAGATAACACGGAGTTAATATCTGAAGAGTCAGATGCATAAATATCCTCTTAGCTCTTAATAAACACACCTGAGGACTTTTCACTTTTTCCAACTGTTGATGGCTATCCTTATGGGGTCACCTACTAGAACAGATGTTTGAAAACTTTTATACACAGTCATCACCTGCTGTTTACAATGCAGAACAGGGATGGTGAGATGGCTCAGTGAGCAAAGGTGCTTACTACCAAGCCTGAGGATCTAAGACCTGAGTTCTAGCCCCAGGACCTATAAAGTGGAAAGAGAGAACCAACTTCCACAAGTTTTTATTTGGCCTTCAGACACATGCCTGGCATATGCCTTGCTCATATGCAAACATACACATGCACTAACTAACTAACTAAACGTAAAAAGTTTAAAATTGTAGATTCAAACAATAAACTATGTTAGAGCAGTAGTTCCTCAAATGAGGAACGGAGAAAACAGCAAACTGCCAAATCGACAAAATGACAGGAATCAATACACACCTTCCAATAAGATTTCCGAGTCCTTTTAAATTATCTTGCTAGAATTTATTAATTACACATAAATAAATTCTATTATGACATTTCATAAGTACATCAATGTGTTTTGATCATAATAGCCTCCCCACTTTCGTGCTCCTTCCCCCACAGACAGGAGCATTGACTTCTTACTAATGGCTATATCACTGAATGAAATGTCTCTCCCTCTCCCAGTAGCCAACAACTACCTATAGGTCATCAGGGAGGGGTGGGACCTCATGATTCCTGTCTACCCCATAGCTACTATATAACTCTAGATAATAATGGTCTCAGTTCTTCAATCAAAATGTACAGACTGGCAGATTAGGTTAGAAAAACAAGACCCATCTATTAATTGCCTCTAGGAAGTGCACCTCAACATCAAAGACAGAAACAACCTCAAGAAAAAGATGGAAGATGATATTCCAAGCAAATGGATCTAGGAAAGAGTTGGGGCAATAGGTAAGTTTAGCCAGCAATGCTCTTTGTCAAGTGCCCCACTCAAGTCTTCCTCCCACAGATCTGCAGCCTGAGACAGGGTACTTGTGGCCTGACACTTATAAAATCCTAGGAGAAAGACAGTCACTCTGAGAGATGCATCTCTACACAAGAATGATGCCACACTGGGGACCAGGGCGCAGGTATTATTATTCATTCCCTGACTTCATTGCTGGATAGTTACGTGATCTTTGATATATCCTGTCTCATCTCTGATGCTTCCATTTCAGAGCTTGTATAGTTGAGTAACTCTCCTTTTAACTCAAAATTGGCGAGAACTGAGATGATATCTTTGAAAATAAAACCCTCTGTGGATAGTAGAGAGCTCTGTTAAAAGTAAGTTGCTCTTTACCTCCAGTCTGTTTGGAACATGAAAGGCTGTTGGTGGTCCAACTGAGAGCATGCCATGATGGCTGGTGGTCGTCCAAAGGAGAGCACGCCATGAGGTTCAGAGTTCTACTCCCTGTATCTCTAGCTCTATTTTTGAGAAATGTATCATTTGAAGTTCTCTAGAACAAAAATCATCTTCAACTGCAAGGATTTTGCCAGTAATTTCTAACAGTAACTAGAGCTCTGGGCTATGAATGCAACAGGATAACTCAGGCTATGGCGTAGAGGAGTTCTGATCGCTGATGAGAAACAGGGGTGGACTCAGAAGATACTGCACAGAACACAGTGTTGATTGGGGGGTAGTGGGATGGGTCTCTTCATCGCTCCTTTGTGTTCTAAATGCCTGATGCTTCCACTTGCCAGTTTGAATGGGGGGCAAAGGATTTCAACCTGCAAAGCTCAGGTTAAGGCAAGATTAACCCCTTGTGAACCGGAGGGGTAAGCTGTGCTTTTCCTAAGGGGAGCCCAAGGAATTGAGGACATGACACCAGTTTTTTAGTTCCCATTTCTTCAAAAAATTTAATTAACCATGAGGCTGAGGCATTCATTCATTCACTCAGTCAAAAGTGCTAGATCTTACTTTTAATTTTTTTGTGCTATTCTGGGCCACATAAGGCTACTAACAGTTATGCATTCCTCGTTAGCTGGTGAATCAGTCTATTTCCCCGTCCTGTAAATGTGGATTAAAGGGGATGTGACTTTCCATAAGAGCGCTGTCATTTGTTGACTGCATGATCTTGAGCAAGTTTCTGAGTTCAGTGTTCTTATTCATTTTATGAACTTGGACCTGCCATTATAAAAATACCCTAAAATGGATGATTCAACAACAGAAATCTATTTCCCATATATCTGGAGGCCAAAGAATCGGGGCTCTGGTGGCAGCAAAGGATGGGATCAGTATCCTCTTTATCACAATCACCACCATCATCATCCTCATCCTTATCACCATCGCCATCATCACCATCATCATCATCACCACCACCACCATCATCATCAGCAGCAGCAGCAGCAACAGAGCAGATGAACTCTCCAGGAAGACAGGAAGTCAGGCAGGCAAAACCCAAAATCTTTTCCCCCATTTGGGGTGGGTCTTCTCATTTCAATTAATTTACGATAATCCCACATAAGCATGTCCAGAGGCCAACCTTATCTAGACAATCCTTCACAGGTGTGTTCAGAGATTTATCTAATGGGTGATTCTAGATCTTGTCAAGTTCATAATTAGTATATATTAACCATCACAAGTATCTTTTTTTTCTTGACTTCCTTCTTTTCCTCCTTCCTTTTACTTGATGGGGTCTCATTTATGCATCTGGCCTTGAACTCACTATATAGCCAAAGATGACTTTGAACTTCTGATCCTGCTTCTACCTCTTAAGTGCTGAGATTATACGCACATACCTCTGTGTGCTTGGTTTCTGTGGTACTAAGGAGAGTTCACGGTTTTGTGAATCGTGGGCTAACAGTCTAGTAACTAAAGAAAAGCATTTTCATATGCAATAAAGTTCTGCTTTACTGGGTGTGTCACTGTATTGCTTGTTTTACTCTAGCTTTGTGGGGTATGACTGACAAATCAGAAACAATTCTGTATCATGCACTGTGAAGTGATGACCACTGCCAAATTTACTACCACATCCATTGTCCTGCATAGTCACCCTCTTTTCTTTCTTTTTTCATAATGAATAACATTAACTCACTCTTTTTCCTTCTGAGTTTACTGTACTTTCATTTGTGATATCCAGTCTCTTTACAAGAAGCCAATGTGAGGAATGTAAAACTTGGAAGAAAAGTTTCCTGCTATTGAAAACCTTCCCATGTAGGGAGGGGCTGGGGTGATGGCTCAGTTGATGAAGTGGTTGCCACACAAGCATGAAGACATTAGTTCAATCTCTAGAACACATATAAAAACCCAGGTAAGCCTAGCACTGTAATCCCAGCACTGAGGACAGAGAAAGGTAAATTGTCAAGCTCCAGGTCCCAGGGACTCAGACCCCGCCTCAAAACCCAAAGTGAACAGTGCCTGAGGAACTATACCAGAGGATGACTCCTGGCCTCCATGTGCATGCATTCACACCTGCACTCTGATGTGCACCTGCACATACATACCTGGACACACACGTAGAGTAAGAAAAAGAGAAAACCTCCTAATGTAGATTGAAAGACAAAAGACAGGTCTAAACTGCACTTCAAGAAAAGCTGTCAATCTGTCTACTTCATAAGCTCTTGGTGAGATTTCAATAAATGAAAAAAAAAAAGGAATCAGGAATGTGGGTTGTGTGGAAGGATTAACTCATGCACGACAGCAGTGAAGATGGAGCAAGATGGTGCAGCAACCAATGAGAACAAGAACATTGGCCTTAGAAGCCAATGTGATGGGGTACCGACTGTGATTGTATGCCTGGGAGCATGCAGAAAAGTCCTTGGCCCCTCCAGCATCTCAGGCACTGCTCCTGAGCAATTGCATTATCTGTCTATCCACAGTGCTCATAGGCCAGGGAGGATTGAGCCCAATTTTTTCTTGTTTCCTATTTTTTTTTCTTTTCAATCAGCACAACAGATGGGAATATTGTATCTCAATTACCCGGTGTCCCCATTTTATCTGAGTGCATCTGGAAGCAGATTATTTGGATACATTTGCTTTTTAAAAATGGGAATGAATAGCATAGAATATAGGGGAGGGCTTTTATCTCCCCCACCGCCTGCTTGCCTCATCAATATAATTTCCCAAGAAAAACAAAGAAGTAAACTCTTATAACATTAAGTCACAGCAGGGATGACTTCTGTTCTTTCTCTCTCATCTCAAAATAAACTTAATTTATAAGGACTGGGAGGGTTACAGTGATATTCTGCAATGCAAATAAAAAGCAGCGTGAACAGACACATAACACTGGAAGAAAGTTTCGTGCTGTAAATATACCCAGGAAGTGCAGAGAGGCATAAAAAGTTGAGGCAGGCATTAGAAATGATTACGTTCCAAATGAATTGCAATTTTCCATTTTTAAGGGAACACATGTTGCAAGACTTTTCTCTTCCAGGGTCAATTGACTGATTGTGACCTTCATACCAGACTGGCTTGGCTGGCTGTATTTGGGCTTGAAATTCTTGTGACACCACTGTTCTTTGAATATTTTTGCACTCATTTCTCTTCTCTTCAACCCAGGTAGTTGAAGGTAATATCACCACTGATTATTTTTTTTATATAATTATATTTTTTTATATAATTATACCACAAGCATTTATTTCTTGTGGCAATTGTGAGTTAACTGGGGCTGGGAGATGGTTCAGTCAGTAAAGTGCTTGAAAAATATTATGAGAGCTGGTGAGATGGCTCCGTGGGTAAGATGGCTCATACTTGCAACCAAGTCTGATGACCTGAATTAAATCCCCTAGGCTCACATGTTGGAAAGAGAGAAGCAACTTCTGCAAGTTGTCCTTTGAATTTCACAGAACAGCCGTCACAGGTGCAGGTGCTCATATACACACACATACAAATGCAATAATAAAAAATTAAATTTTTATTTTGAAATAGGTCTCTTAAGTTGCCTAGGCTGACCTTGAACTCAAGATGTAGCTCTGACCTGTATTGGACTACAATTCTCCTGCTTCAGGTTTTGGTTTTGTTATGTTTTGTTTTTTTGAGACAAGATGTAAACTCATTATGTAACTAAATATGACTTCTGATCCACCTGTCCTACCTCCCAAAGTGTATGCCCTCACAGCTCAGTTTAAATAGAGGTTAAAAGGCATGCACAGTGAAGCAGTCCTTGTCCAGGTGTGGTCCTTCCTATCTCTAACCTATCACAGGAGTCTGGGCTCCAGTCTCTCTTGCAAGGTGATCTGACAAGTTGTCAGAACTATATAAAATCTCTTCCTGGGAGACAAACTCACTCTCCAGCAGGTACCTGGTTTCAGCCTTTGTCTTCTTCTTGCATGAGATTCTAGGAAAATTTCAGTTTTTGGACTCTACTGTCTCAATAGTCTGATAGTCAAAGAGAGCACACAAATGTCTCTGTAGAATATCTTCATTACACTTGGGTTCATTGTCTTTGTCACAGGCCTTGGGCACAGGTGTAACTGGAGACTCTGAGTTTTAAGAGTCCTTGGGGACTGGACAGATGACTCAGTAAAATGAGGATGTGAGCTTGGTCCCCAGAATCCAAAGCTGGGAATGGTAGCATGTGTTTGCAACCTGAGACAGACACTTGGGGCTCGCTGGCCAGCCTAACTTAAGAGGAAATTCCAGACCAGTGAGAGAACCTGTCTCAAAAATCAAAGTGGACTACAACCAAAGAATCACAGCTGAGGTTATCCTCTGGTCTCCACACACATGTGCATCCACACACACACATACACACACCACACACACACACCCTGTCAGTCCTGGGAAAGTTCCTCAAACAGTAAATTGACCTTTCTGGGCAGGCAGTTGTTTTCTTCTGGAAGTGCTTCAGGGAGAATGAGGGATGAGTTTTTCACCCTCTGATATATCCTTAAGTTTTTAAAACTCCTCTTTTTGAAAGAGTGTTAATGCTCATCTAAGATTCAATATGATATATAAAAGTTGGATTAAAATTAACAGCAAAGCTCATCCTTTAAAAGAAACAACAGGAATAGATGTTCCCAGGCACCTAGGATGTGCTAATTTAACACTTTTTCATTGATCTTGGCTCCAAGCTTTCTACATCAAACCCCAAAAATGAAATAAAGTTACACAATTTCCCTGGTCAGGACAAAAGAGATGCTATAAAAATTTGATAAATGTTTTCATAAAATTCAAGGTGGAATGTGTCCACAAGCTCCTTCAAAAGAAATGCTTTGTTCTTAAAGAAAAATACCTTCAAATAAATATTATAGACATTTTAATGGACATCTCTCTTTTTCTGAGACAGGGTCTGACATTGCCCAAGCTAGCCTTGAATTTGCTATGTAGGCAAGGGTAGCTCTGAAATTCTGATCTTCCTGCCTCTACCTCCCAGGTGCTGAGATTACAAGCTGTGTCACCAGGCTCAGTTTTCACTATGCAGCACTAGTGGTTCACCCTAGGGTCTTGTATGTACTAGGCAAATGCTCTACTAACTGAGTCACATCCCCAGGGAGAGGCCGAACTACTCTTGGAAAATAACTAGGAAGCATATCCAAATTTTTTTTATAATAAGTAACTTTTTTGAAACAGTCTTTCAAGCACTGTCTGTGTCTTTGGTAATTTATTCTTCTTAGCACCTATGATGGTTCATCTCAATTATAAATCTCATGAGATCTAGAATCACCTGAGGGACTGGCCTCTGGGCATGCTGTGGAGGATTATCTTTATTAGGTTAGCAGAAGTGGGAAGACCTGCCCATTGTGGGTGGCATTGTTCCCTGGATGGGATCCTGGGCTATGTAAAAGGGAGCTTCTAGGAGAGGTCTCTACATCTCACCTCATCATAGGAGTGCTGGGACTGCAGATATATGCCACCACATCTGGCTTTTTGAGATGAATCCTGAGGATCAAACAGTTTACCAGGCTTGTGTGGCAAGTACTTTACTCACTGAACCATGTCGCTGGCCTGGATTGACTTTTCCTGTATTTCTGTTCTATTTGTTTAAAAAAATGCCCACCAGTATGGCTTCAGAGTCTGGCATAAGTTTCAATCCCATCTTTGAATCTTGGGAGAAAAACACATGTTTATCTTAAGGATGACATTGGCCATTCATGCAGCAAGTCTGGGATATTGAGTAGCTGTTGGGGACCATCAGGAGACATGAGGGTAGGTTTCCAAAGTGATGGAGCATCAGGCCATTAGGACAGAGTAGTTCTGAAATTTTTCTACAATAGTCACCATTGTTTGTGAGGAACTTGAGATTACAAATTATGTGCCTTCCCTCATTTTCTCCAAACTCTCACCTTCTCAAAGTTTAAATAGGACGGGTATTATGACACTCAGAAAATAAGGCGATTTTGTCAGGACTCATACATGTATAAGATTTGCAAGTTGTTAGCTGTTATTCTCATCTTGTCTCAGATTTTCAGTGAAGAGTCCAAAGGCTGAGAATGAAACTAGCTTCTGCGAAGATTCAGTCTTATAAGACAATGTGCTAGATGAGGCCACCTGGGAGGGGCATGTGAAGAGGCTGTGGGGCTGGTTCATTGTCATTAGTCCATCACCCGTTTTATCGAACCATGGGAAGGAGACTGAAGAGAGGCTGTCTTTGCAGAGAGTTGAGAAGGGTTCTTGCTTTCCTTCTATGCTCATGTATTTAAAACATTTTATTGTTATTGTGTGTGCATGATATGTGTGTGTATGGGTGCATGCATGCTGCATCACAAGTGGAGATCAGAAGGCAACATTCAGAAGTCGATTCTCTCCTTCCACCATGGGTTCTGGGGATTGAACTCAGGTGGCCAGGCTTTCACTGCAAGTGCTTCTATCCATTGAGCAGTTCCACCTGCCTTGCCCTCATATTTCAAGATGAATGAAGGGAAGGCATTCAAAGAAACTATGTAAAATCTGGCCACATTCTTTGGAATCTGGGAGATCAGAGATGGATATTTGATTCTTGCCTACAATGAATAAAGACAAGAGATTGACACTGAGACTGGCTAATAACCCCATGAATCTAGATAGTGTTGCCCATATACCCTGGCTGTGGGTCACCCATTGCGGCATGGGCAGCTTACCAGGGGTCACACCCCAATTTTCTTTAGAAAACTGACCTTCTCTCCCATAGAGGTCATCACCGATTGGTAGCTCAAGGAGTATATTCTTTGTAAAGATCTAGTCCAAAGGAGGTGGTCTGAGAACATCTTCTGTGGTTTCTGTCCAAGAGAATCACTTGTGAGTTGTTTGATATCACCTTGCTCTGTATTGCATATGTGTGACTGTAAGATTAGACCGGATTGATGTACCAACCTTATTATCATTAGATATTTTCATATCTAAACGTGAACAAAGTCATGGCAATTGGCTCAAATGTTCATCTGAAGAAGTAGTAAAGTCCTGGGGAGATAGTTCCTTCAATTCACTGCTTGTCACGCAAGCATGAAGACCTGAGTTTGAGGAACAGTATCCGCGTCAAAAGCCACTCATGGTGGTCTGCACGTTTTATGCCAGTTCTGGGGAGGCAGAGACAGGAGGATCCCCAGGACTCCCTGGTCAGCCTATCTAGCTGAATCAGCAATCTCTAGACCAATGAGAGACTCTGTCTCAAAACACAAGGTGGACAGTACCTGAGGAACAACAGCCAAGGTTTCCCTCTGGTCTCCACATACACATGTACACATGTGTATGCATACCTGCAACTTAATAGTGTACACACCTACCTGTGAACATACACAAATGGCAGTAAAGAATGTGATAAAGCTGATTTTGAAAGATGAGGAAAAACACAACTAAAAAGGTTCGTTTTTGTTTATGTGTATGTGTGTGTCTATGTGTGTACACGCCCTGTATATTCATGACAGAAAAGGACAGAAGAGGTTGTTGAATCCCTTGGGCCTAGAGCTACAGGCAGTTATGAGATACCTGGTACTGGGAGTTGAGCTCAGTTCCTCCGGAAAAGCAGAGAGTGTCCTCAATAACTGAGCCATCTCTCCAGCCCACACACATTTTTTTGCTTGTTCTCTATCAATGTTTTATTGAATAAAACATTCCTGATGTTCAGAAGAAAGAAAGACCATTGCAGATGAAGATGGTTAGAGAAAGTGTTGTGGAACCTGAAGGGTGCCAGCCAAGCTTTAAGTGCCAGGGTTGGCTGTAGATGGATATCTGATATTCTTTCCTATGAAGCATTTATTACCAAAAATCATGTTCTGTTTCATTGGTCATGGAAAGTGTTGAAGATTCCAATATTGAGTTGCAGAAGGTAGACTGTGTAAATCTTAGGTTATTTACTGAGCACTGGATGGACAGCCAGGCTTAACAGGAATTTAGTGGGGACAGTCTGAAGGCAACTTTTTTAACCCTTGCACGCTCATAGCACCCGAGACTTGACCAACGTCTAAGTCACAGCATTCTTTTTTTTTTCTAATTTCCAAACAAGCTGCTAGCTGTCCACTCTTTTGAAGAGAAATGTAATGTTTTCTTTGCTAGTTTTACTTGTTGGCTTTTTGGATATGTGCTAGTTGTTTTCTATTGCTGTGATAAAATACTATGGCCAAAAACAACTTTGAAGGGTTTATTCCATTTTAAACTTCCATCATGGAGGAAAATCAGGGCAGGAGCTGAAGCAGAGACCATGGGGGAACACTGCTTACTGGTTTGCTCCTTTGGCCTATGCTCAGCCTGCTTTCTTCTGTAACCCAGGACCACCTGTCCAGGCATAGCACCACCTGCAGTGCGCTGGACCCACTCACATCACTCAATAATCAAGAAAATGCCTCTCAGACATGCCCACAGTCTGGTTCAATAGAGGAATTCCACATTTGAGGTTCTCTTTTACCAGGTGTGTCAAGTTGACAGCTGAAGCTAACATGACAGGTACTCTCTCCAGTAATACTTTCAAAGAAGGTATACAAGATTTAAACCCACTGAATTCTTCAGTGTTAAAAAATATTCTTGTTTCAACTCTTAAAGTTGAATGTCAACTTGGCCTGATAGAGAATTATAGATTGAAAGTCTTGGAACTTTTTGGATACTGGGCCGTTTGCTTCTGAGTGGGGGCTTAAACATCTGAACTTTAATTTCTTGTAGTCCTGGAGGTTGGAAGTTAGACATCAAAGTGCCAGCAGGGTTAGTAGATTCCCAAGCCTCTCTCTTTTACTAGTTGTTTTTAATTCTGTCATTACATGGTCTAGTTATCTCTGTGTGTCTGTGTTATAATCTATCCTTCCTATGTGTGTGTATGTGTTCATGTTCGTGTGTCCAGGTGCCTGTATGCCCATGTGCATATATGTGCACATGTGTGTAGAGATCAGAGGTCAACCTTGGGTGTCCTTCCTCAGGATGTCATTTACTGTGTTATATTTTTTTGAGAGAGTCTTTTCATTGTTCTAGAACTCATCAATTCAGCTAAACTGGCTGCCAGTGAACTCCAGGGTTCTGCTGCCTTCACCTGACCAGTGCTAGGGTCACAAGCACATGCCACTGACACTGCTCCCAGCATTTTACACGGGCTCCGAATTCAGTCCTTGTGCTTGGTCGCAAGCATTTTGCAGCAGCAGTTCTATTAATATCTTCTCAGTCCTAAGGGGCCTGTTTGGACCATTCTTTTCATATCATACTTTAATTACCCATGGAAGCCAAAGAAAGGCAAAAAACAAGGAGAGGCAACTACACTGCCGTTTCTCACTGGATTTTCCTTGTGAGGAGGCGGGTTCTTGTTTTCTGCAGAACAGATGTTAAATTGAGAAGCTGTGCCATTGTGGATAAAGCTGATTTATTGTTCTAGCCAGTGGGACAGATCTACTCTGAGCCATTTACAGAGCCATGCTAAATTCCTATGTTACTCAGGAGAATGAATTTTCTGATGAGATAGGTTGGATTTAGGGGTGCTCTTAGTGGCTGAGACAGAGGAAAAGAAATGACTTGCATGGGGGTTTTCTTAGTTCACCCTGATCTTATTGTTGGAGTCTTTCAGCAGTTTGGCTAATCCATGTCTTATCTATGGTTCCTGTTTTATGAGGAGATCTATGAAGAAAAAAAACCAGAACAAAATAAAATTAATTTTTAAACTAAATCATTTCACCTACATGTGACTTAGACTTAGGCATCAGTGTCCATAAAAATAGACTGAAGAGATGGCTCAGTTCTTAGGAACACTGGCTGTCCTTGCAGAGGTTCCATTCCCAGCACCCACATGGTGAATAACAACCATTTGATAACTCCAGTTCCAGGGGATTTGACACCCTCTCTTGTCCTCTGGGAGCACTGTACCACACGTGTGCACATACCTACGTGCAGGCAATGCACTCATACACATAAAAAATAAAATCATAAAGAAAATATATTTGAAAAAATAGACTATTTAGACTATTTCTGCTCGAAATTGGCTCACAGAAAAAGTAATGTTGTGTCATAGAAGCTTACTGTTCTCTCACCTTCCCTCTGTCCTCCCTCCACTCTCCTCATCCCTCTCGTCCTCTCTCCCTCATTTTCACTCCAACTTCCTTTCCTTCTTTTCTCCCTCCCTTCTTCCCTTCCATTTTCTCTCCATCCCTTCCTTCTTCCACTCTTTCCTTCTGTATCTTTTAAAGTGCAGTGGGATCAGTAGGTAATTCTGACACCTCAAGCACACTTCTTCATATGGGTTTCCTTCTGATATCCACTGGAAACTACCAACATTTCAATTTCAGCAGGAGTCTTTTGAAACTTGCTTAAAGATAATCTGTCTGAAGCCTTTGATTTGGTAAAATGGAAAAGGGAAAGAGAAATGACTAGGTTTTTAGAAGTTTTTGAGATCAAAGGATTTGGTTAATCCTTTATGATGTTTGCTATAACTTTATAAGCTTGGGTTGGCAGGTTGGCCTTTAGAAGTCCTTTCCTTCAGGGATTTTGCTGATATGTGCATGACTTTCCTGGGTCATAGTCTCACAGAATGCACATGTTCTCTTGGGTTTGGTTAAATTCATGGGTTCTCACCCTGGGGCTGCTCATTAAAAAGACCTGGAAAACTTTAAGATTCACACAGGTGCTGAACCTACTTCACAGCAATGAAGCCATGTGGTCTGAGGGTAGTTTCTAGGATCAGTACTTTTAAAAGTCTTTCTTACAAAAAAGATTTATTTCACTTTTAATTGTGTGTCTGTGTCTGTGCACATGAGTTCAGGAGTCTACAGAAACAGGAAGAGGGTCTTAATCCCTGACATAGGTGATAGGAGATAAACTTAGATCCTCTGCAAAAACAGCCAGTGCTCTTATCCACTGAGTCATCTCCTCAACTCCAGTGCTTCAAAAACTGGTGAGAAAGTAGTAGTTGTGCAGCCAGGATTACAAGCCATTGAGACAATCACATCAAATAAAGCATAAAAGCATTCCTACCTAATTACTCTAAAAATAAACAAAGCCCTAGAAGTGAGCTAGTAAATGCCAGCATAAACATTACTTCTGAATATGATGTACAATTAAATTAGATGATTGACTTTAAAGAAATAAATGATCTCTAGATAGCTTGGCCCAATTTCAACAACATGGTCTATGATTTTCAATGACTGCTTGATCTTTTTTTCTCAACATGATTTTTCCCTCTGGTTTTCTATTTGAGCAAGCATTCTTCAATTAAGACTCTTTCTAGCCCTTTTGGCTCTTACAGCGGCTTCATGGCTGTTCACAAGCGCCAGCACCTGACAAAATGTGGCAAGAAGGGAGCCGAGAAGAAACGGGTTGATCCATTTTCTAAGGATTGGTACAGTGTCAAAGCACCAGCTGTGTTCAACATTAGTAATAACGGAAAAACTCTAGTGACATGGACTTAAGGAACCAAAATTGCATCTGATGGCCTCAAAGGTCATGCATTTGAAGTGAGCCTTGCTGATCTACAGAACGACAAAGTCGCATTTAGAAAATTCAAGCTCATTAGTGAGTATGTTCAGGGAAAAAACTGTCTAACTTTTGCAGCATGGATCTTATCCAGGACAAAAAGTGTTCCATGGTCAAAAAATGGCAGATCATTATTGAAGCTCATGTTGATGTCAAGGCAACTGATGGCTGCTCGTTTCACTTGTTTTGTGTTAGTTTTACTAAAAAACAAGACAAACAGATATACTCGACTTCCTATGCAGAGCACCAACAGGTCTGCCAGATCTGGAAGAAGATGATGGAGATCATGACCTGAGAGTGCAAATGACTTGAAAGAAGTGGTTAATGAACTGATTCCAGACAACATTGGGAAAGACATAGAAAAGGCATGCCAGCCTATTTATTCTCTGTATAATGTCATCATTAGAAAAGTAAAGATGCTGAAGAAGTCCAAGTTTGAATTGGGAAAACTCATGGAGTTTCATGGTGAAGACAGTAGTCCTGGAAAAACGACTGGTGATGAGACAGGAGCTTAAGTGGAATGAGCTGATGGAGGTGAACCACCAGTCCGAGAATCTGTTTAAAACTCACATTTCTAACAGTGACAAATAAAAAGTACTATTGAAAAAAGAAAGATTCTTTCTGCTTGTCAACACCCATAACTGGTTAAAATGTCGAGAATAAGTGAATGCTGAGTGTGCCGCTCTGAATCTGACATCCATGCCACAACTTCCAAGGCTCAGGAAACATTGGCCAAGAGCCGGAGGAACGGTGGAGAGTCGCACAGCACTGCCTCCCCCATGCCCTTACCACTGCACTTTGTGATTACTTACACAAGACCTGCACAAGATAAGACTGATCAGCATTCCATCGTGGATGAGGGATGCGCTGGCAAGGCCCCCACACTGCCTGAGGAGCTATTGCAGTTAATGGCTGCTGGGGGTCATTTTCTTTTCTGGTGTAGCCACTGTCAAGTTGTCCATGTTTCTGTAGATAGCCTATCACGTATGCTCATGCAAGCGACCCTGACTAAACTCAGTGAATCACCAAAATGCATGAAAGCAGAAGGGGGCAAGGTGGGGAGAGGGAGGGGCCAGCAGGAGCAGGAGAGGACACGAGGTGATCGGGGGTGGATATGATCGAAATACATTATATACATCTGTGAAAACATCATAATGGAACTCGTTAACTGAATGATTAAACATGCTAATAAAAACACTGAAGCAACCTTTCTGCTTATAGTCAATGTTTTCCTCTCTAGGAATGTGGACCCTCATTCAAGACTTCTTGGGACCCAAAGTGTGTGCCTGGGTTTTTGTCTTTGCTGTGTGACTGATTTACTCTCTTTAATATTAACTAAGCATTGTTACTGAGGTTTTGAGTCAGAAATATCAGTGCACCTGGGAGCTTGTTAAAAACAGAAATTCAGACCTACTGAGCAGAATCTGCAGTGATGAGATGCCATGTAATTCATTCACACTTGTTTGAAAGGCAGAAGGAAGCTCACTCTGTGTCCACAGGCTTCTGCACCTGGTTTTTACTTGTGTTTCTAATGCAGAAATAAGGAGAAGAGAGATTTCTTGTGTGTGTGTGTGTGTGTGTGTGTGTGTGTGTGTGTGTATTTGGGTGTGTATGTGCAGGTATCTGTTCATTTGTAGGCAGATGCACATGTGTCTGTATGTGTGTGCACACATATGGAGGTCAGAGATCAACCTCAGATTCATTTTTATTTTCCTATTCATCCAATATTTTTTTTGTTTTGTTTTTTGAGCCATGGTCTCTCACTGGTCTGGAGCTCATCAAGAAGGCTGGTCAGCACACCCGAAAGCTCCATTTGTCTTCCAAGCACTAGGATTACCAGTTCTCACCATCGTGCTCAGCTTTTACCTGGGTTCTGGAGACTGAACTGAAGTCCTAATGCTTGTGCACTGCACACTCTACCCACTGAACTATCTCCTCGGTCCCTGAAGAAAAACAAGATTTCTATGAAAGGGTATACCTGCTGTTTGAGTCTTCCTTTCTGTTTTAGTTAGGGTGACTTCCCATAGCTCTCCAGTCATCCTTTTAATGTGAACTGCTTGTTCTCTGAATGTGGGAACCAAATGGTTTTCAGGTGATACAACAACAAAAATAAACTGTTACTTCATTGAGTAGGGGATCTATTTTGGATATGATCCATTAATAAAAAGTGTTTCGCTGAAGTCAAATGCATTGGTTAACAGGGCTGCCCTTTGACTCCAGAGTTAGAGAAAGCAACAGCCTTTGTAAACCTCAACAAATCACCTTGTCATCTCCTTCGAAATATTTTTTATTACATTTATTTAAAGATTTTGTGGGGCTGTACATGTGACATGGTGTATATAGAAGACAGAGGATGACTTGTGGGAGTCATTTCTTTCCTTCCACTAGAGGAGGCCATAAGATCTCACTCAGGTCAGAGGGTTTAGCTGCAAGGGCCTTTGCACACTGAATCTTTGACTGGACTGTGGTATTGCTGCAGTGGAAAGGTATAGGGAGATGTTCTGGCTGAAGTCAGGCTAGGTCTTTGGCTGGGTCCCCAAAGGGCCCCCCAGGGATTAGATCTGAAGATTCATTGACCTGCAAGGGGTCTCATGAAGGCCTCATAAGCTTTTTCAATGGCAGGATGCACAACTGCTCCAGCAAGCTCAGGACCTTGGTGGGGAGGATCAGCTTGCCATCCTCCAAGGACTAGAGCTTTTCATGATCTCCATGATACTGTTCTGTTCTTCTGATCAAGTGTCCAGCTTGGACTCTGGAGAGGCAGCCACTCCCTCAGCCACTGCCTCTGTTGCTGCGTGATTTAGAGGATCTCCTCTATGTACTGGGCGATTGCTGCTCAGAAATGAAGGGTGGTACTGGATCTCCCATAACCCTGCCTTGGAGGTTCTGACTCTTACCTGGTGACCATGTTTCACGTCTCAATGGAGGACATTATCACGATGGGATAGAACTCTGGTTCCTTGAGATAGGTTTCAGGCAATCAGGTCTCTAAATGATGTGGGCCACTCACAAAGATGGAGGAATACTGTAGAGACTGGACTACTCTTCGTACACTTCTGCTTTGTCTTCCTTAGCTGACATTGAATTGCATGCTTTGACCATATGGTTGATCTGTTCAAATGGGAAATCCAAAAGAATAAGCTGTCTCATAAAGAGCAATGCCAGGGGCTAGGAAGATGACGCAGTGGATAAAACACTTGCCACACAAGCATGGGGGCCTGTGTTCAGATTCCTAGATTCCCAGAAAAACTGAGTGCCATAGCATATATCTGTTATCCCAGTGCTTCTACAGAGATGGCAGGAAAAGACAGGAGATTCTGTGGAAGCTCATGAGTCAGCTAACCTGATGCACACAGTGGTAAACAAGACTTGGTGGAAAGTGAGGACTAACGTTTGAGGCTGTCCTCTGACTTCCACATAAGTGCCATACACACACGTGAATACACACACATGTATGCACACACACGAATTGAAAAATAGAAGAATTCCATGCCAACATTCTCTTTCATACTGACATAGAGAGAAGATATCAGGCTTCTTTCAACAGAGATGAAGTTCCTAGGATTATGAAATCCACCTGTCTCTTGTTCACACTCCTGCTTATCATAAGGTATAGTTGTCACAGAGAGGTGTGCCAGGACCACAGGGGACAGTGAAGAGTAACACATGCTTGAGGGTTTGGTCCCTGGGCACCTTTCCATACGCACTCTTTCTTGAACTCATAACTTTGAATTGTAATTTTAAAATTTAAAACCAAAATAATTGAAATATTCTAAAAAGTAATACCTTATAAAAAGCTCCATGTTGGGAAGATGGGTTTGAAAGGGAGGTGGATGAGAGGTGAATGTGATCAAATTATGTTGTATCCATGTATGAAATTGTGGAAGAATACATTCACACATTTAAAAACAGACTAGAGCGACAGCTCAGTGGTTAAGAACACCTGCTGCTCCTGCAGAGGACTGAGTTTCCTTGCCAGCACCCACATCTGATGGCTCAGTGGTTAAGAACACCTGCTGCTCCTGCAGAGGACTGAGTTTCCTTGCCAGCACCCACATCTGACGGCTCAGTGGTTAAGAACACCTGCTGCTCCTGCAGAGGACTGAGTTTCCTTGCCAGCACCCACATCTGACGGCTCAGTGGTTAAGAACACCTGCTGCTCCTGCAGAGGACCGAGTTTCCTTGCCAGCACCCACATCTGACGGCTCATGGCCTCCTGTAATTCCAGCACCAGGGCTTCTACACCCTCTTCTGGTGTCCTTGGGCACTGCATGCACGTGATACACCTACAGACAGGTACTCATGCATGCACATGCATGTATGTGTACATATTTACATGTTTGTACAGTGTGTGCAGGTACATGTGGAGGCTAGAGGTGGACATTAGGTATTGTTTTTCACCTTTAAAAAATTTTTAGTCTTTTTGGAACGAGATCTCCCCATAGTCCCAGCTGGCCTGGAACTCGATATGCTGACCAGGCTGGCCTTGATCCCACAGAGATCTGCTGTGTGCTGGAATTAAAGGCCTGAACCATCATGCCTGGCTTTCCACCTTAGTTTTTTTGAGACAAGATCTCTCTCTGAAACTGGAGCTCATCAATTTGACGAGACTGATTGGTGAGTGGACCTCAGGGATCTGCTTGTTTCTGCCTCTTCAGGGCTGGGATTATAGACGCATACTACCACATTTGGTTTTTATGTAGGTTTTGGGGATTGAATTGTGTCCTCAGTGCTTGTACATTTTACCTATTGTGCCGTCTCCCTCTAAGTGAGTATCAAGAATGCCGTCATTGAGTCATTGACAGCTGTGCTTTGAGCATGACCTTCAAGCTAACGCAACGACCTTCTTTCATCTCACACTAGATGAGACACAGAAAGGAGATAGGCACAGGTTCACACAAACACTTCCTTAAGACTCCGTCTTCAGACAATTATTTCCCTTTAAATGTGTTGAGAGCTTTTTAATCTTTTCCTTATGAGGAATGCACTCTTTTTATTTCAACCAAGCTGTATATTTTACTTAAAGAAGCTTACTCTGGTTTTGTAACTGCCCTGACAAGGGTGAAGACATTCTAAAGAAAGATACTTGTGGCCCCCTTTTGGCTGTCACACTGTGGAAACAATGAACCCCAAGAAACTGGAGTTTTCCCAGGAATCTCATGAGGAGAGAGAGAGGGAAAAGGCTGGAGGCTGGGGCCTGGCAGAGGGGAAACCCATTTTCTGGAAAGAGATTCCACACAGTTCTGACACTTTGTCAGACCGCCTTGCCAGGAGAGACTGGAGAGGTGGCAGTGATGGGTCAGTGATGGGAGGGACCGCACCTTGACCACTGCTTAACTATGCCTCCTTCCTGTGCTCTATTCAAAACAGCCTCATGTCAGGACCTCAGATATTGACTGGGGGAGACACGGAACCTCTTCATTTGTTCCTTTTCCCAATATGGTCATATCGAGTACATCTTTCCTGGTTTTTAGAATGATTTATCTCTTTAATTGGTCCATTGAAGATGGGTGGCCAAGTCTTGTTAGGGCTGCCAAGGGCCAGACTTTGCCTCTAACAATTCTGGTAACAGTTTTCCATCTTCGTTATTTACACTGTTTATTATACTGTTGAGGCTCAAAAAACAATGCTCCAAAGACTAATGCCTCAAGGTGAAGAGAAGATGCATAATCTACTTTAAAAATCAAGGTCCCAGAAGGGCACGGTGGTACATGCCTGTAATTCCAGCTACTCAGAATTGGAGGTGAGATCACAAGTTCCATATCAGCCTGGGAAATTTTGTCTCAAACAATCAAAAAACAAGAAAGAAAAAAGAAAAAAGGTATAAGGGATCTCAATGGCCTCTGTGCCTGTGGACTAGGATGTTTACAGGTCATTTGCATAGCAGGTGCTTTTTGCTACATGTTGGCCTTGATGTGTATGTGTGTGTGCATGCATGCATTCGTGTGTGTGTGCGTGTGTGTGCGTGTGTATGCGCGTGTGTGTGTGTATCTGTGTTTAGGGCTCCCGTCTTCCTCTCTGACAACTGGTTTCTCATGAGCTAATTTACACCTTACTCTCCACCCAACTCTTCTGTCACAGGAGGATGCGTTCCCTCTGCAGGGAGCAAACACTCTGCATTCCTTCCTGCTGCCTGTGCTGGTGTGTGCGGTGTGGGTGGGTAAGCCTGCTCTTACCAGAATGCAATCCTAAAATCAGATGGGTCTCAGGATTCACCTATGTGCACTGTCACAAAGGCTGAGAATGGTGCCCTGGTTCCTCCTGTGATCAGTGTTATCTGTCAAGTGTCTCAGGTGGAGAATCTCAATAGTAAACTTCTGTGTGTGTATGTGTGTGTGTGTGTGTGTGTGTGTTTGTGTGAGTGTGTTCAGATGTACATGTGCACATGTGTATGGAGGTTGAAGGACAGCCTCAGGTGTCATTCCTCAGTACCTTCCACCTTTTTGTTTGAGACAGGGTCTCTCCATGGTCTGGAGCTCTGCCAAGTAGGCTACACTAGCTGGTCAGTGTGTTTCCAGGGCTCTGTCCATCCTTGCTTCCCATCTTGCTGTTTGTAGTTATTACATGATGCATTACCATGTTAGCTTTTAATATGGGTTCTGGAAACTCAGGTTCTCATACTTCTGAGACAGACACTTTACCCACTGAGTCATTTCCCCAGCCCCAGCAAAACTTTCCTTTGCTTATACAGCAAACTGTAGCATAATTATGTTGTTATTATGTTAATAACCAACACACACACACACACACTCACACATTCACACTAGGGCCAGAGGTGTGAGAGAAAGAGAGTACAATACAATCTACCTCATCAGTGACCTTCCCAGTGGTTATCCTTTCTTTCCTCTGTACCCAGGACCCTGCAGTCAGGCCTTCTTAGTGATGAAGCAAGCCCGGAAGGCTTTTCCCTCCACATGTCATCTTCTACCAGCCTCAGGTCTTACAGAATTTGGATGGGAAGGCAGCAGGTGTTTAATATTGATTATTGTTTTAAGGGAGAATGTATTTCACATAAGTGATATCTTAGATGATAGCAGCTCTGGCCAAACAGGCTGGAAAATCACATTTCTTAGGCTGGTGCCTGCAGCTGCATGTATTAGGAGGCAAAGCCTGCTGACTGCCTTTGCATTCAATCATCCCTCAAGTTGAAGCTGAGTCCCTTCAGTGGGGGAGGGAAGAAAATCTCTAGGCTCAACATTTACAAAACGTTAAGACTCCTGCCTCTTCGAGCTATGTCAGAAAGATTTCAGTCCAAAGGTAAAGCCTTCCATTTGAGTGCATAGTCTGTAAACTCAGCCACTGGATTCAATATTGCCTCTGATTAGTGATGTTTGTTTTTTAAAACCATAACTTATCTTTAAGATAGAACACATTAAAATCTATAATGTCTTAAAATGATAGAATTTTCTGAATTTCTTTCTTCTATTAGAACAAAGAACTGAAAGTAGTATGGATAAGACTCTGAGAAGAAGCTGGGTGTGGTGGTGCATGCCTTTAATCCCATCACTGGGGAGGCACAGGTAGGTGGAGCTCTGTGAGTTCAAGGCCAGCCTGGTCTTCATAGAGAGATCAAGACCAGTTGGGGCTACAGGGAAACCAGAAAAAAAAAAAAGATTCTGAGAAGAAAGATTGTTGTGATTTGAACATGAAATCCCCCCTCAAAACCCCCTGTAAGCTGATGTGTTTGACTTCTTGGTCCCCAGGTGGTGGCACTGTTTGGGGAGGATGTGGAACCTTTGAGAAGTGGAGTCTGAATGGAGGATGTGGTTCTTTGGAGGCAGCCCTTGAGTTTTGTTTTTCAAGGTTTATTTATTTAAAAGTTCTATTTTTATTAGTTCAAATTATGTGTAAGAGTGTGTCTGAATGTGGGTATGTGCATGTGGGTATGGGTGTCTACCAAGGCCAGAGGCATTGGATTCTCTGAATCTAGAGTTACAAGCAGTTGTAAACTGCCCAATGTGGCTGTTGAGAACCAAACTCAGGTCCCCTGCAAGAGGTTAAAAGGGTGCTTTTAGCCACTGAGCCATATCTCCTATCCAGGCCTTGAGGATTTAGAGTATGGTCCCATTTCCTGTTTTCTATTTCCTGACTGCAGATGGGATGTGACCAGCTGCCTCCCACTCTAACCACCACCTTCTCCTCATTGTTGACCTCTGTCCCCGTCAAACTGAGCCAGAAACAGAGCCTCCCCTACGCTGCTGCACGTCAAGAATTTTGTCACAGCAATGTGAAGAGTAAAAGATAAAAATACGTAAACAGTAGAGATGCTTCTGAAAGCAAGGGAGAGTATCAAGAGCAGCTTTGCCTGCTTCCCCTGCCCTCTAGGGCCAGCACCGACGCTCTGGAAGGACTAGGACAGCTCCAGGGCCCAGGCTCGTTTCGTCTGTCACTGAGGAGATCTCTCAATGATCCCATCCTCGGTGCAGATGAAGAAATAGATGCTCAGAGAGACCAAAGTGAGATTTATTTTCCAAGTGTACATGGTGGCTTTGTGGCATATTCTAGAACAGAGCCAGGCTCATTTGTTTCTCATCACAGAGCACTTTTCTGTGGTAACACCCTATTTATGTCTACTCAATTTGCATAATGATTTTTACTTACTGTTTTAATTTTTGAAATCAGCATACAAAGTATTAATCTTCGTTATGGTACTTTTTGATTTATTTATTTTTATTGAGCATGAGTGTTTTGTGTGCCTATGTGTAAGTGCACTCATGTCATGCAATGCCAAGATGCCAGAAGGACATCAGATCCCCTGGAACTGGAGGTATCAACAGTGCTATTAACCGCTGAGACATCTCTCAAGTCCCCATTATGGCTTTTGCACATAGGTTCGGGTGATGGCTCAGTTGATAAGGTGCTTTCTTTGTGAGCACGAGGACCCGAGTTTGTTCCCTTGCACCCATATGAAAGAAAGTGTGTGCAAACTTGTAATCTCAGCACCAGGGAGTTGGAGAGAGGTGGATTCCTGGGGCTCTTTAGCCAGCTAGCCTAGCCTACTGGCAAGGTTCCAGGCCAGTGAGAAACACTGTCCCGACGAAAAAATGATGGATGGCACGTGAAGAATGACATGGAGGTTATCCTGTGGCTCCTACATGCATGTATATGTGTACCCACATACCCGTACACCCTCCCTGGCACAGGAACACACACATACACAAACCAAAAGAACAAGAAAACACATCCTAATTTATTTTTTGTCAATCCTTCCCCATCTCCATGACCCCTTTCACTCCTGCACCCTGTCTCCTTTCCACTCTCCAATCACATGTGTTCCAGTACCCCACCACTTTCTCTACAAATTCTTTTTCACTCTTGTGGTCCGTTTTCAAGTTTCATGACACACCCACATAAAATGTGTGATGGCTTTGAATGACTTTTTTTTTAAAGTATGGATTCTGGGACTCGAACTCAGTTCCTCACACTTGAACACACAAGAACTTTACTGACTGAGGCATCTCCTCAGTCCTACAGCCTCTGTTTCTGACATTTGAGGGAAGAGTGTCTTTATTGCTCCTTCCTTGGATGTTCTCTGAGCTGGTATCTCTCAATGGAGTGCTGTAGGTTTCAACACTCTTTTTCAACATTGACTCAGGACTGCTGCCAGTGACAGCAAATGTGGCACAAAAGCACCCACCTACACTCTACAAAGAGGACCCACAGCAACAATGCTACGGTTTTCGCAGGTAGGGAAACAACAAGCCTGAATCAGAATTCTTTAAAAGATTATTTTATTTGTTATTTTTATTCTATGAGTAAGTGCACCTGTGTCGTCCAGTGCTCTTGGAGGACAGAAGAAGGGGTGGGATCCCCTGGAACTAGAGTTATAGATGGTTGTTAGCCGTGTGGGTGCTGGGAATTGAATCCATGTCTTCTGCAAGAGCAGCAAGCACTCTTAAATGCTAAGCCATCTTTCCCACCCATGAATCAGAATTCTTAAGAATTGGGAATATGTTTCTGCCTGAGCAGTCATCCAATCCAATCTCCCACATAATGTATAGGTCACATCTATGCCATCACAAATAAAACTATATTTTTGTGCAATCTAGGAAGGTAGTCCAGTTGGTAGAACTTGATTTGGCTTGCATGAAGTCCTGGATTCAGTCTCCAACATCACATGAATTGGGCTTGGTGGTGCAAGCATATGGTCTCAGCACTTGGGAGGTGAAAGCAGGAGGATCAAGATCATGCTTAGCCAGTTTGAGTTTGAGGCCAGACTGGGCTACATGAGACCCTATTTCAGAGGGAGAGAAAGAGAGAGAGAGAGAGAGAGAGAGAGAGACTAAAATGATACCGGTTCTATGATCTGTTTCCTTGTTAAATATTGCAACAATGACCATGTCTTCCTTATTCTGAGTAAAATATTATCTCCCTATAAATCCTTCTTGTGTCCCAAGTTCTTTGCACTATGTGAAAAAAATTTCTGCCCTTTCAGTCTCTGTCCTTTCTAAACAGTAGTCAGATTTTAGAGCTGGAAGGATACATAAGGTTTATATTTTTATGTTTTGGGCATTCATTAAATATGCATAATAATCAGTTTCATTATAGCATCTTTTACTTTTTATAAATCTTTCAGAATTTCATATGTGAATACAATGAAATGTGAAAATTTACAGAATGTTTCATGAGTTTGTGTGTCATCCTTGCACAGCATCTGTGATAATCTTCTCTGTAACATTCAGTTTTTAGTTTATGCGCTGCTGAAGTGAGCACTCGTATCACTTTCATTCACATATATAATGCCTTTTGAGCATAATCTCCCCCATTTCCTCTCTTGCTAACTCCCCTCCTCTTCCTAAATAGCCCCCTTCTACTTTCATGTATCAGGAGTGTATTAGTTACTTTTCTGTTGCTATGATAAAACACCACGACCAAGGAAACTTATAAAAGAGTTTATTTGGGTTTATGGTTCTAGAGAAATGAGTCCATCATGGCAGAGAGGCAGCTTGAGCAGAAAGCTGAGTGCTCATATTTTCAGTGGCAAACAGGAAGGAAAGAGAGGGAGAGAGGGAGAGAGAGAGAGAACACAGAGAAAGACAGAGAGATAGAGAGAGACAGAGACAGAGAGAGACCCACAGAGAGAACTAGGCATTGGGCAAGGCTATGAACCCTCAAAGTCTGCCTCCAGTGACATGATTCCTCCAGCTAAGCCACACCATGAACCTCCCAAACATCACCACAAACTGATCAATTGTTCAAAAACTTAAGCGCCTTTCTTCAAACCACTACAAGAAGCATGGGTGAAGTGTTATCTCAGGAGTATGGGCACTCTACCAGTGTCTGCATCACTAAATAAAATGTCTTCCCCTTCCCCTTAGCTATGATTAAATACCTATAAATTCTCACTGGGGGGTGGCTCTTGAGTCCCTCTCCTCTCTATGTGACAATGTTGACTGGACAATCTTGTGCAGGTCTTGGGAAGATAATTACAGCTGCTGAGAATTTAAGAATGCAATGACCATGTCAGGCCTGGAAGACGATGAAGAACTGTAGGATTTGATGGCAAATGGTCAAGAACCTTGACACTGAATTTGAAGCGGAAGAGAGAATAGGGGAGCATGGAGCTGTCCACCTTTCGGTGCTGAAATCTCAGCTCAGCTTGGAAAATCAGTGACTGATTTTAAAATAAAATGTTAATTTTATTAATAATTAATAATATTAATAATTATTAATAATTAATAATTCTGTGTGTGTGTGTGTGTGTACTTCTGAAGTCCAAAAGAGATCATTAGAGCTTCTGGAGCTGGAATTACAGGCAGTTGTGAGTGGCCAGACTTGGGAGCTGGAAATGGAATTTGGATTCTCTTCAAGAGCAATATATACTTTGAAACACTGGGCCATCTCTCCAACTCTGACTGTTTTTTTTTTTTTTGAATTGCAAAGTGATGATAATTGGAAGCTTATTTTTTGAGGTTGTTGGGACAAATAAATAAAACATTAATGGATTTGAAAAGTGATTAGTGCATGACTGATTTTCAGAATGTGCCTATTCCATGGTGTGGTAACGTTTTGGAACAGGATAGTCTAGAGAAAGAGAACCTAACCACAAATGGCTCTCTCAAGTTTACATTCTTCTATGGCTTTAATGAACTTAGAGGATGACTATAATTTCTAAAACTTTTTTTCAATGTGAAATTTCTAGAAAATATTTTCTGACATTTTAGCATGCTTATAGGTTTGTTTTACTTCTCTTGAACACACATTCACTAAGCAATACTTCAGTCAAGCTTCAGAAAAATAGTAGAATATTCATTTGGTTGGATATTGAACCAGACAGAGGGAAATGGATATTATAAATTCTTAGCAGAGATGTCATCTTTCATACTCTTTATTTTTTGAGTTTGAAATTAATCCAAGAGGCATATGAATTAAGAAATCAAAGCAGGGCTAGTGAGGTGGCTTAGTGGGTAAAAGTGCTTGCTGCTAAGTCAGATGACCTGAGTTTGATCCCTGGGACCCACATGGTAGAAGGAGAGAAACAATTTGCTAGGGATCATGGATGAGGAATTACTTATAGGAGCACGGGCAACGTAGCTGTGGTCACATTGCTGAAAAAAATCTCTTCCTAGTCTAGCAGTCATTATCAGTCACTACACATTCAGGGAGGCAAGGGGCTTTGTGAGCCCCTCCCCCATAGCAGCTATTAATTATGAATCTTCAGAGAGCCTTGTGAGCCCCACCCCATAACAACCATAACTGCCTATAAATCCTCAGGGTAGGGCTGGGGCTCATGAGCACCTCCTCCATAGCAACCATTAGCTGTCTATAAATTCTCAGGTCCGACAGGACATGAGCCATATAGATGGGATGAATGGTGAACACTAAGTCCCAGAGATGGGACTGTTTCCTGTGTGGCCAGGTGACTTTCATCAGTGACTTCTGGATATTTCCCCCAATTCCTGCCTCTTCTCAGCAACTGGTACGAGTTTCTCTCAGAAACTTCCACACTGTTGGTTTAGAAACAGATGGGAAGTGGGGACAGTGCAGATCCCTCGCGGTGGCCGCATCCATTTGGCACAGGGCAAAGGGTTGAAATAGCAAGTCCTCGCCGACTCCCTGGCTCTGCAGTTTTTTTGTTTTTGTGATTAATGTCCAGTGCAAAGTTGAGTAATGGAGCAATTCATTGTAGTAACTCCAGTTACGGAGGATATATGGACTTCTTCGCTCAGCACATCCTTTCCTCCAACTCCTTGTCACATAAAAAGAATCATTACACTGGGGAACACAATGCTATCACCCACAGAACCAAGCAGAGATGCAACTCACAGGCCCCAGGTGTCTCCAGTCCCTGAGGTGAAAATTCCACTCTCAGCACCTTTCTCTGTAGAAATGCTAATGATAAAAAGGGTGGCTCAGGGAGCGCTCCCATTAGCATCTGAGGTTTGTTCCCCAACCTCAGATTTGTATGTTGACATCCTGACTCCCCAAAGTGATGGTATTTGAAGGTAAGGATGTTGGGAGTTGGCAAGGCTATGAGGGTTGGACCCTCATGAAAGATATTAGTGCCTTTTCAGAGAAGAGGTTCCTGGGGCTTGTAGAACATGTGCTTAAGAGAAACAAAATGCTGGGTTTAATGAAAGAGAGAGACACAGAGAGAGAATTGAGAGATCTCTTATTCTTATTTTTTACAGTATCAAGGTGTAGGGTTTGCATGGAATAACCAACCTGCTGAAACTTTGAACTTTGACTTTTCAGCCTCTGTAATAGTGACAAATTTTTGTTCTCTATAAGTCACTTAGTCTAAAGTGTTTTGTTGTAGCAGCCCCAATAAACTAAGAAAGTTCCTAATGCATTCGTCTCTTTGGCCCTATGTCTTTGTGTGTGCGCACATGTGTGTTTGTATGTATGTGGCACTTGTGTGTTACAGATACACACATGTGTGGAGATCAATGTTGACACTGTGTGTCTTCCTTGGTTCCTCTCCACTTTTGTTATGGAGGCAAGGTCTCTTGCTGATCCCAGAGCTCACCAAGTCAGCCCTGGCCATACCCTGCCCCTGCCTCCTGAGTACCGGCAGGCTTCTGTGACCTTTTTATGTGGATTTTTATGTGGATCCAGCATTTATGTGGATTCTGGGGATCCAAATTCCAGCTCTCACTCCTGTGCAGCATCCTCCCTACTGAGCCACCCCTCACCCAGTCTGCTGCATGTCTTTCACCTTCTATTTAAGAATGACTGATTGAGCATAAATGACCTACAGCTGCTTCTAAGTTAGTTTATCCTTTTACTGTACCATTGTAACCCCAAAGCAACCTTTGAGCTCCTTTGGGCTCAATCTGGGAGGATATTTAGATAGTTAGATGGAGAAACCTGGTTGGCAGTGGAAAGAGACCTCTCTTTAAAAATAGGTCTAGGTGAGTGTGGCTGCCTGTCCACTTACAGGGCATGGACAAGAAGAGAAACAGGTAAAACAGCACAGGAGTGCTGTGTACTGCCTTCTTGCTTCTAGGGAAGAGGTGGAATGTCTATACACCTACCAGTGCTTGAGGTTGAGAACCCTAGTGCTAACAGTAGTCATGTCAAGGGCCAGCATACACGATAGGGTTCCTATAACCATAAAGGCAAAGGAGGGAAGGATGCATTAAGTATGGAGTGTTGTCTGCTATAGGGTGCCAGGTGTTGGCTAGCATGGCCAGATCCCTCGGGGGCGGGGGTAAGGAGGCACAGAGTCAACGTCACAGACCCTGGGAGACAGTGGAGCCACAATCTCATTTAATCTTAGAAAGGAACAGGATTTATACATTTGTCAGGCTTAGGGGAGGTCTTATCTAGCCATTTGATGTGCTGCATTCTAGTAGGTCCTGAACACCTGACAATCCGAAGTTCATTGCTCTCATTGGTCCTGGATGGCTGCTAGCCTGGGAGCTGCCCAGGTTCGATCCCGGGAAAGTGTTCACTGTGCATGCATGCTCAATATCGGTTCTAGCTTGTTCTAGGCCAGCAGGCCGGAAGCCTGCCTGACCTTGCCAGAATCATCCTACAGTGGAGTTCCTGCTCTAGCCTGTGAGGCTACAATCCTGTATTGGTGTTATTGGCTATGTTTCTGTTCTCATTAGCTGGTGAGATCCAAGACCTTGGGTTCCTCTTTTACTTATTCTGTATGAAATCCTGCTATAATAAGAAACCCAAAGGTGGGTACTTGTAAAGGAAAAAGGTCTATTTACCTTATGGTTTGGTGTACTTTTAAAGGAGTGTTGGAGAACTAAGAGCACATCAGTTTTGCTACACTGTGATGATAAATGGCATCATGGCAGAGGGATGTCCAAAGGGAGGTATGTTGGTTATTTATTATTGTCAACTTGACACAACCTGGGGTGCTTGTGCTCAGGGCGCTTTATCACAGCAACAGAATGAAACCAGAGCAGGAAGAGACAAGTGAGACAGGAAGCCAGAAGGAGAGAGAAGTCCTGATCCTAAAAAAAGTAGCATTTACTTATTTGTGTGTGTGTGTGGGGGGCGGGGGTCATAAGGACAACTTCTGGGGGTCATTTCTCCCCTTCTAATAGGTGGGTTCAGGGATTGAACTCAGGTTGTCAGACGTGGCAACAAATGCCATTCTCACACGAGTTATCTTATCTAGTATTTAATTTTTTTGTTTTTGAGATAGGGTCTTCCTATAGCCCCAGCAGGCCTGAAACTCACTATGTAGACTAAACTGGCATGGATCTAATGGAGATTCACATGCCCCTGCTTCCTGAGTGCTGAGATTAAAGCTGTGCACCACCATACCCAACTTCTGATTTTTAATTTTCATTTTATATGTATGAGTGTTTTGCCTCCGTGTATGTAAATGCACCCATGTTGTGCAATGACTGCATGGACCAGAAAAGGGCAATGGATCCCCTAAAACTGGAGTTATAAAGGGTTGTTATGCACCACATGAACGCTGGGACTTGAACCTGGGACCTCTGGAAGAGCAGTTGGTGCTCTTAACCACTGAGCAATCTCTCCAGCCCCTGGTGCTAGTTTTGATCTTTTATATCACTTGACTCTTTTAAGAGATAATTGTGATCCCACTATAACTACATTAAGTTCTTCTAAGGACAGCACCTCCACTTACCTAGTTATCTCAGACTAATCTCACCTCTGGAAGGTTCTTCCACCTCTTAATACTGTCATGTGGTATATGGGGGCTAACCCTCCCAACACTCGAATCTGTGGTGGAGAGATCATATCTAAACCACAGGTACATTATTAAGTTATATGTAGGAGTGTACCTTTCTGAGAATGAGAAGTATTATATTAAGCTGGAGTATAGCACAATGGTGCAGCATACACATAGTCTACACAGGTGTTGGGTACAACCCCCACCTGTGTAGAGGGGGTGCTCTGTACACATGTGCACGCACACACACACACACACACACACACACACACAAGTCCTTCGTGGAAACTGTGCAGAGGTAAGAGAGAAATTAAAAAATTTTCTCAGCCTATATTGTTTATGAACACTTTGCCACGAAGTACTATATGAACATGTCATGGGGTGCTGGTTAGTTTTAGTTGTCAACTTGACACAACCTAGAATCACTGGGGAGGAATCTTAATGAGTAATTTTCTAGATCGTGTTGGCCTATGGACCATCTTGATTGTTAATTGATGTAGAAAGACCCAGTCCACTGTGGGCAGCATCATTCCTTATGCAGAGGGTGCTAAACTGTAAGAATGGAGAAAGCAAGTAGACAGCAAGCAGAGACCCATGTGTAATTCTCTCTTTTCTTGACTGTGGATGTGATGCTTTAAGTTCCTGTCTTGACGTCCTCACATAATGACTTTAACTGGAATTATAACCCAAGTAAACCCTTTCTTTGCTAAATTGCTTTAGTTAGGGTGTTTGATCTAAGCAAGAGAAGTGACAGTGGAACACCCTGTGTGCTTGTGTGTGAATAAAGAGAGAAGAGCTGAGGAGAGAAGCAGAAAAGCCAGTCTGATCTTCAGCATCATTCCTTTCAGGGATGTCCTGCTCTAAGAGTGGTCCTTTTTGGTCATAATGTGTCCAGGACAGGAAGAGGTTAAAGCTGAAGTGAAGAAGGAGGCCCGATTGCCCTCCTTCCACACAAGGTTGCCTCTGCAAATAGACAAGAAGGCACATTATATCCTAAGTTCAGGTCATTATTCCCAGAAATGAACAAACAACATTATCCATCTCAGAGCAAAAGCACTAAATGTTATCCTTACATTAGCTAAACTTCAGAGAAAGAAACTTCACATACAGTTTCCATGTGCCTCACCCCTAGCTACATCAGGACTCTCCATCTAGCAGTCTGATTGAAAATTCAATTCAACTCACTTCAAATGTGTATTGAACACCTTTATGTCGGCAGCAAAGTCGTAAAAGCCAGAGGGGATACAAAATAAGTATAAAGTACAGTCTCCGGCTTCAGAAAGTCTGCAATGCTCTTGGGACAAACACAAACAAGAGACTCACATGAGAGAGAATACATTTGCTCATCAGAGTGTGTGGTTCTGACACTAAGTGCATCATACATTGTGGAGCTGCAGAGAGGGAGTTGTTGGTGAAGGCCAGAGTTGTCAGAGCACAAAGGTTTCTTAGAAGGCTGCAGGTTGCACTGAACTTTGAAGAAGTGGGAGCATTCAAATATGTAGTAGGATCATATGTAAAGTCTTTCCTATTGTTTCAGAGCCCCTGCAGAAGCCAGGAGAATGAAATATGACCTAATTATTGCAGGCTAACGAGCTCACCAATATGCAGACTCTATTAGTCAGGCTTAGGTAGAGGTGGCCAGGACACCCTTCAGTTCTCACCACCACTCCCTCTTCCACACCCTACAGCAGTTTATAAAAGCAGAGGATTATAAATACAGGCGGAGACTTTCCTGACAGTCTTAGTAGTAAGTTGTCGGCTTAGAGAAAGAAATGGCGCATTTCCTGGCTCTTCCTTTTGTCCCATCTTTCTGAAGCTAAGAGAGAAGAAAGGCTGGCAGTTGCTGACTGGGCCTGTTGCCTGCTGAGAAGTGGAAACTGGATCTCTGTTCTTAGGCAGCCCCCAGTGAGGAGCACTGGCAGAAGGATTGCTGAGCAACCTGAGCAGAGAGACTGGTGCGTGTTATTTGCAGAGATATTTTTTTTTTAAATATTCACATGCGTATACAATATATGTTGGCTATATCTACTCCCTGCTCCCTTCCTTATCTTCCCTCTGACTCCTTACTGGATGATGCTATTCCTGGGGATGTGAACAAAAGTCTGTGTACTTCTGATAGGGAACCAATGATAGACCAAAGTCCAAATTGATGAACCAATGACTTTTATTGGGATTTCTTACAGGAATATGGGTGAGGGGTTACTTACAGAAGCAGATATAACTGAAAGGTAGCTGCATCACCAAAACCCCACCCCAGCACGGGTGACGGCTCATGAAAACTGGAAATCTAAAACACACTGCACCACCTGCAGGAGCTCAGCAAGTTGGAAAGTGTCCTTTCCAGATAGCTCGGGAGGTAGCAACCTCCAGGCAGCGTGGCCAGTCTCAGAATGTCATTCAGCAGTTCATAACTCATCTAGGCTTGAAGAAGAAGGGACCTAGTGAATCTTGTCAGTTTTAGGAACTTCCTGAATCTATTGAGTTGTTTACTTTCCGAGCTTCTCCAGCTTCAGCCTGAAGGATGGACTATTTCACCTCCCTTCGAATATTCTGTCTTGGTTTTTAGGCTGTGAGCCTTTAACGACTAAGCCATCTGTCTAGCTCAGAATATCCCATGTCTTAATGAGCTACCCTCCAAAATGGAAATTCTTGTCTCAGTGGAAATTGCTATACAACATCCCCAACACATCTTCCTCCCAAATCCCTATCTTCTTCTTTTTTTATTTTTTATAACTGTTGGCTCCTTAATGCTGCTCACATGTGTATGGGTGTGGGGTCATTTATTGGGACATGGGCAACTTACCTAAGACCATTTACCCCAAAGAAACGAGACTCTCCTTTTCTCAGCAGCCACCAACTGCCAATAGTCCCTCATCAGGGAATTGGACATCAAGAACCCCTCCTGACTCTATGCAGGAATTTGCACTGGCTTGATCTTGTGCACAACCATGTGCCAAAGCCATATCATGTCCAGAGGCCAGTCTTTAATAACACTTCTCTCCACTGTCTGGCTCCTACATCCTTTCTGTACCCCTCCCCTACTCCCTGCTCCTGGGCTATTCCTTGAGCTTTGAAAGGGCAATAATGATACAGATTACTTAACACTCACAGCCACTTATTTCTAGCACTTTGAAGAGTTATGAGAGTTAGGAGTCTCTGCAGAGACAATTTCTTACTTACCTTGCCTTGTGTGTGTACCAATGAGTTTAATTAGGGCTAGAAGAATGAACAACTTATCAGGGGCTACACCATTGGAGAAAATGTCTCTGCCTCTTCTAGCAACCATTAGCTGCCTATAAATCCTCAGGAAGAAGTAGGACCTCATGAGCTCATCCCAACTCTATGATGTAATGCTAATGGACAAAGTCTTGTACAGGTGTTATACAAGTAACCACAGCCACTGAGAATTCACAAGTATAATGGCTGTGTCATGCATGGAAGGAAGAGTTCCACTTCTTCTTCTGGCTCTTACATCCTTTCTGTCCTTTTTTTCCTGAACTTTAGGGCTGACAATTCATCAGTCACTTATTCTTAGCACTTTGATCTGCTGAGTCTCTTGTAGAGAGGACTATGACCGTAAATGTTAGTAGGACTGTGTGGCTGTGTTTCAACCATATGGCTTGTTAGAAATGAGTTGGTTTCCTGTGATCACATGGACATTAGGTTGCAACTGATCCTGGCTTGGTATGTCAGTAGACACAGAGGGAAGTAGACATAAAAAGGGAAGGAAAACTCTCATATCTCACAAGCTATGGTGTTCATGAAGGAGGAAAAGCTGAGGAAAGTCATGGAAAGCAATGGGATTCCTCTGCCTTGTCAGGACTATGAAGCTCATTCCAGGGACTTCTCCTAATGCCCACACACCGCCTATGCAAAATACCCATCACAATGAGGGTATTGTTGGGGAAGAGTTTGATAAAGAATATGAGTGCCCATCTCCCTTTTTATCTCCCCTTCTCTCTAACTCTTGAGACAGCAGAGATACTAGGCTGGGGTGGTGGAGGCTGGAGAAGAGTGAAGGCACAGCTTGCGTTCTGGCCTTCTGAGCTATGCACAGGCATAGATGGGAGTGGAAGTCTTTGTATTGCACATGAGGCTGGACTTTGATTGGCCATGGCCAGACTTTTCAATTACTGAATGCTAAATCTAAATGTCTGAAATGACTCTTGGCTCGGAGGGATTCAACTGTGGTCCTAAGATGTTGCTTGGTGCATGGAAGGGAGGTGCTGGGAACTGGATTTCCTTGCTATTCCCACCATTGTGCAACTTTTTTCTGAGGAGACTTAAACAAAGAAACAGTTCCCCAAGAATAGCTTGATGATGCAGTGAGTTTAATTGGGGTTACCTATAGCAGCATGGGAGACTTATGGGGTGGTGGTTATACCACTGAAGGCAAAAAATTCTGTCTCCCAGCAACTGTTAACTGTCCATAAATTCTTGTGGAGGATGGTGTCTTTTGATCCCTTTCCTGCCTCCATAACAGAACATTGATGAGCTCAATCTTGTATTCAATCTTGTGTGAGTCCCCTTGTGAGTAACATCAGGTGCTAGGAAGACAAGGACCACGTCACGTCCAGAGGACAGCACTACACTCCTTTTTCCAGGGGAGGTCACTAGATCCATGATAGAGACCTGAAGGGACTAAGAAAGGGAGCTTAGTCAGATGGAGATGGGGAGGGAAGCAATGAGATCTGTAGGCCTGAGGAGTGTTTGGGAGTTTCTCTAGTTCAGCCTGATGGGAGAAGAAAGGATGCTGAGGGCAAGGTTACATGGAAGACAGTAACTTGTCATGAAAGCTTGTATCTGCTGGGTTAAACAGGAAGGTCTAAGCCGATAACAAACAGAATTCTCTCCCAGAGGCTGAGCAGGCTTCTGTGGAAAGGCTTGTTCTCTGCAAAGCACCTCTCTCCTCAGCTGCTGCCAGTCTTGGCAGTTCTCCCAAACAGTAATAGTGGCCTTTCTGCTGCCGCTGATTTGAGAATATGTATTCTCATGACATTCCTATTTGGCATTTGGAAACAAATACCCAGCTGAGGGCTTTTTGGAAGGAGGAATACTTTATTCTTCCTCCTTCTCTTTACATAGAGATGGGGAAAACCAGCTGATCTCATGCTTTACCTTCTGGGAAAAGCCATCTTGGACCCGGAGATGGCATTCAAATTTCCTGTTCCATAGATTGCATGGCGGACAACCAGAGAGAAGGAAGTAGGTAATTTATCCAGGCTCCCTTGAGAGTAGATTTCCAGGGGCTTTCATGGGGGCTCTGGGCTGGATGCTGGGAAGACATATGCTGCTCAGTCTGCTGTTTATACATTATTTTCTGTTTGTCTCATATTTACCTCTAGGATAGCTTGAAGCTTGAGTTGAGACCACTAAGATGACTTGACTCAGTTTGTAAACTGCTTGCCTTGCCACCATGAAGACCTGAATTTCACCTTCAGAATCCATACGAAGAAGCCAAGCATGCGAGCACACGTTTGTAATCCCAGTGCTGGGGAGGTGGAGATAGATTCCCGGGGCTCACGCTTCAGCAAATCTAGTCTACTTGGAAAGTTCCAGGCTAGTGAGAGACCTTGTCTCATATAAACAAGATAGATGAGACCTGAGGAATGATTCCCAAGGTTGATCTCTGGCCTCCACATGCATTCATGAATATGCAGCATCTCACATTCACCTGAACCTGCATCTGCACTGTATACATTTACACAGATGCGTGCATGTGCATACATGCATGCACACTCACACGGTGGGCGGATTGTGATTTTCTAAATAGAATTTATTTTGACTTTGAGTTTTAACTTGTCAGAGGGTAGGAAACCAGAACTTCATCTTGTTTGGAAGGTAACTGCATTTTCTTGCAGACTCACAAGGATCAGACAAGTAGGGAGGATGAACAATCTCTGGTCCATCGATGTGATGGCTAAAATGCTCTTGGATCAAGTTGTGTGAGTGAGTGGCTGTTTCTTCCCTGTCTAGCACTAAGCCCAAGGGGGGCCTCTCTTGATGCTTAGTCTCCCTAGCACATCCTTGACTCGACTCTTGTAGTTGAGAGGCTGTAGAGTCTTGCCTCCTGCCCAGTGTGTCTTGGAAAGGCTTTCATGTGACTTTCTCTATTTGCCCTGCCTCACCCCAATCCATCACTCAGGGACCATTGGTCATCACTGTTCTAGTAAGACATGGATGTTGGACATAAAAGTCTCATTAGAAGGAAAGAGTATCTCCTCCTGGAGCCTGTCAGCATCTGCCCATGCAACAGGAAAGCAGAGGAGAACTCCAGCCACAATACTGAATGAGAACATTCCCCGGAATAAGAGGGGAGGGGAATTACCTGCATTTAGAAAGGAAAAGACACAGATGTATCATCTCACTTAGAGTACTCACAGTATGTAAGCTAAGACAATATTCATTAACAGATGAAAATGATGTTTTCAGCAATGAGGATGCTAGTACAGTGGTCCATGGATGGGGTCTAGGTTGAGCACACCAGTATTTATGGTATTTGCTATAGTATAGTATAGTATAGTAGTATAGTACAGAGTAGTATAGTGCAGTACAGTATAGGATAGTACAGTACAGTATGGTATAGTACACTGTAGTACAATATAGTATAGTACAGCACAGTACACTATAGTATAGTGCAGCACACTGTAGTACACTATAGTATAGCACACTACAGTATGGTATAGTACACTGTAGTACAGTATAGTAAAGTATGGTACAGTATACTGTAGTACACAGTATAGCATAGTACAGTGCAGCATAGTATAGTGCAGTATAGTATAGTATACTATAGTATGGTACAGTATACTGTAGTACACAGTATAGCATAGTACAGTGCAGCATAGTATAGTGCAGTATAGTATAGTATACTATAGTATGGTACAGTATAATATAGCACAAAACAGTACAGTATAGTATAGTACAATATAGTACAGTAAAGTACAATATAGTATGTGTCGTGTGGTGTGATATGGTGTAGTGTGGTTGGTATGGTGTGGTTTGGTAGGTTATGGTATGGTATTATTTGCATGCATAGTATATATACTATGTAATATGTATATACATATACATATATACTATAGAGTATATACTCTATACACTATATACTATACTATGTATGGTGAGCTATAATATAATATTGGCCCTCCATGCCATGTTTACTTTTGACTGTGACTCAAAATACATATGAGAATCTAGATGTGACACTGTGTGTCAGCAAAGTAAAATAACGGAGGAAACATGCCCAGAGACTGATTTTATTTATGGTTACAATAAGGAGAACACCCAGATCCTAGGATCAGAGCATCCCCACAGTATGGCTTTGGTCTTAGACTTTTATAGGGATGAATGATGGTATGGGGGAACTAACATGGTGTGGTATGGTGTGATGTGGTGTGGTATGGTGTGATGTGGTGTGGTGTGGTGTGGTGTGATGGGGTGTGATGTGATGTGGTATGGTGTGGTGTGGTGTGGTGTGATGTGGTGTGGTGTGGTGTGATGTGGTGTGATGTGGTGTGGTGTGGTGTGGTGTGGTGTGATGTGGTGTGATGTGGTGTGGTGTGGTGTGATGTGGTATGATGTGTGATGTGGTGTGATGTGGTGTGGTGTGGTGTGATGTGATGTGGTGTGGTGTGATGTGGTGTGGTGTGGTGTGATGTGATGTGGTGTGGTGTGATGTGGTGTGGTGTGGTATGATGTGATGTGGTGTGGTGTGGTGTGATGTGATGTGGTGTGTTGTGGTGTGATGTGTGGTGTGATGTGGTGTGGTGTGGTGTGATGTGGTGTGATGTGGTATGATGTGTGATGTGGTGTGATGTGGTGTGGTGTGGTGTGATGTGGTGTGGTGTGGTGTGATGTGGTGTGGTAGGACTGGTGTGGTAGGTATGATCTGTTTTCCTAACAAGGAACATTCTTAGTTTTCTCTACAGAAATCTCTCCCACCCTCTGATTGTAATAATCTTGCTATTAGTTACCTGGTGTTCCATCTTTCTCAAAGATATAATGTTATCCTAAGCACCTCAGTATTGGTGATTGTGACATGACTTGGAAATAAAATCTTCACAAATATCATAGATAAAAGAAGAAGTTGTTGTTCTGTTCCCTAATTTAGTACAAAGAAAGTCAGTATTTTGGTAAAAAGCAAACTTAAAGGAAGGGTATGGGAGCTGGAGGAACCACTCAGCAGGTAAAATGCTCGTCTTGAGAGTATTCAAACCTGAGTTCTACCCCCAAAATCCATGTTAAAAATCATAAAGCCAGATATGGCGACATGACTTTGTAATCCCAGTCCTGAGGAGAGTGTGATAGGGAGATCCCTGGGGCCCCTAGGCCAGCCAGGCTACCTGAATAGGAGAGTTCCAAGTTAGTGTAAGAACCAGTTTCAAAACAAAACCAAATTCAGGGTGAATCTGACTAAATGATTCAGTGTGTAAAGGCAATTACTGCCAAGCCTGATGACCTGAGTTCAATCCTTGGAGCCTACAAAGGGGAAGGGAGAGAGCCAACTCCTGTGAGTTGTTCTCTGACCACAAACACATGGTGGCATTCACCCCGCTCCCCGCAACTAAATAAATAAATGAGTAATAATAAATAAGTAATAAATAAATGTAAAAAAATCCACCAAGCTAAATAGAAGTTGGAAAATATTAGCCAGGTTGTGCTGTGGTCTCCATGTGCTCACAGACATATTTGAGTCTACATTGGCATATGCATGTGCACCCCCAAACACGCATATACACATACACACAGTAAAAGAAAGAGGGGAAGGAAGAGGGGGTGAATGAAAGAAGGCATAGGACTGATTGTCTTAGAGCCCTAAGACAATGTATTCCTGCTGACACCAGTCCTTGTGCAATATATATTGTCTTTTAAAAACAAAATGTGTAGCAAATTCCTTTCTGATTGTAAGATGCAAATTGATGTTGTATTTCTTTTTCACGGGAAGTAATCCTGAAAACCAAGTCAGGAGAGCACAGCACAGACCCCAGGTAAAACACCTGGCATCTCCTGTGATTGAAGTGATATATTAATGAGTTCTCAGCTGCAGTGACATTTTACTGGGAACCAATTAACCACAGTAATTACACCTCCTCCATTGCGTGCTCTGAAATGTGAAGTGCTTGGGTTATTGGGTTGCTGTGTTCACTGGATTTTTCTTTTCAAATGACAACACTTTAAACTCTAAAATGTTGAGTCATTTATTATATTTCTTTTGCCTTCTGGGTATCTCAGCATGAGGGGAAACTTTGTAAAGGATGATTTTTATAACTAGAGGCACGGGTGCATGCAAATTCAAATAACCAAGAACAATGGTATCTCCAAGTACAACCCCTCACAGATGATACAGGATGTTGGAAACCATGTGGAATAGGGGGCATGACTAAGAAGGAGATGGAACTAAGCCTCCACACAGTGCAGGAGACCTGTGTGGAGACATTTTTGCTCAGTGGCTGTTCTAGGTATGTGCTGCCAAATACAAAACTTCATTGCTATTCTTGGTTCAAAATACAAATCCTTCCAAAATACCGCAGTGTAGTTCCAGTTTTGTGTTTAGATGAAATTCACCTCCCATTGCTCTCTAGTTCCCATTTCCCCTGAATCCCTTCTTCTTTCCAATAAAACCACTCCTACTTTCATATCTTTGCTTGGAGATCCACTGAATTTAATTAGAGTTTCTTACAGGAGCATGGGTGGGGTGCAGTTATTTACAGGAGCCTGAGCAACCTACCAGGCACTAGAGAAAAACGACTAGAGAAAAATCCTCCTCCCCCAAGCAATCATTAACTACAGAATACTCCTCAGCTAGGGATGTGGCCTCACAAGCCCCTTCTCCATTCATGCCAGAAGTTTTACACGTGATCTTGTGCAGGTAATCACATTCCTGGAAGTGCATGAATGAAATAGTCATGTCGTGTTCAGAGGACAGCATTTCAAGCTCTCCACCCCATCTTTTAAGTCTTACCTTCTTCCCATCCCCTCTTCCACAGTGTTCTGTGCACCTTGGGGTATGTGATCTAGATGTCCTATTTTCAGCTGACCACTCAACAGTCACTCATTCTCAGCACTTTAACCATTGATGAGTCTGCCTCATCTCACAGGACAGTTGTCTAAAGGAGTGAGCTTTCTGTACTTCACTTTCCTCTCTGTAAAACTATTGTCCTGTAACCATATCTGCCTCCTGTATTAGTTCTTAGGGTAAATTAATATACGTACAAGTACTTAGGATGTATGTGGTATTCTAGCTAGTTTTAACAGTCAACCTGATACAGCCTGAGAAGGGAGTCTCAATTGAGGGATTTCCCAGATCAGACTGACCTATGGATGTGTCTGTGGGGCATTGTCTTGATTGATAATTGATACAGAAGGGTCCAGTCCACTGAAGGCAGCACCAGTCCCTAGGCAGATGGTCCTGGGCTGTATTAGAAAGCTAGGTGACCATGAAACTGTGATCCAGCTAGCAGTGTTCCTCCATGGTTTCTGCATAGTTCCTCCTTGAGTTCCTGCCCTGATTTCCCTCAATGATGGACTGAGACCTGGAAACATAAGACAAATAAGCCCTTTCCTCCTCTAAGTTGCTTTTGGCGAGTGTTGAGCATAGCATCACCTGATATAAAACACATGTTAATCAGATGCTAGTATTTATTGTTTTATTAAGTTCAGTGAGCATGACTTAGCATCATAAAGTCTGACATTACAGAAGTGTAGACTTGTTGCTTCAGTGCAGAATAACATATTACCAGGTTAAAGCAAAGCTGGTAAACATCTTAGTCCTTTGGGTTGCTAGAACAAGTGATAGAGACAGGTCACTTACAAATAACAGATGCCTACAATCCAGTAGGTCAGGAAGTAAAAGATCTACATACAAGTAGATTAAGTATCAGGTAAGGATCTGGATTTTGATCACAGATGGTTCCTTCTCACATGATAAGGAGATTTATCTGGATCTCTCTCTCTCTCTGAGTCAGAGGACAACTTGCTGGAGTGGAATCGCTCCTTCTCTCATGTGGGTTCTGATGAAGGAACTTAGGTCATCAGACTTGGCGGCAGGTACTTTTACTCACTGAGCCATCTCCCTGTCCCCTATTATTATTTTTAGTGAGTATACAATACTCTACCGAGCACATGAATAGTATTCATTTGCCTAATCCTGCAGAGATGACCATTTAGATTTTAGCTGTTGGTCTATCCATCTATTTATGTATGTTCTTTTAGAATTCCTTAAATATGTTTCATAGTGCATGTATTTTTGCTTCTTTATTGTAAATTCAGAGATACAAGCTTTCTGGGTTAAGTAGTTCCACATTTTATTTTATTTATTAATTTTCTTTAGAGACAGGGTCTGCCTGTAGCCCTAGCTGGCTTAGAACTTGCTACGTAGACCAGCAGGCTGGCCTTGATCTCACAGAGATCTGCCTGTTTCTGCCTCCTGAGTGCTGGGATTAAAAAGCATGGACTACCATGCCCAGCTTGAGGACAGATATTTAAGTACATAGAAAGGAATGCGGAGAAGGTAGGAGTTGGAAACGCATCTCACACTGTCTTTGGAAAGTCTGAATGCCATTCTTTTAAATTAATTAATTAATTATGTATTATGTGCATGTGTGTGTGAATGCTTGTTATTGTAAGCACATGGAAGTCAGATGGCAATTTGAAAGGGTGATTCTCTTTTTTTACCATTAAGTCCTGGGAAGTGAACTTAGGTCATCAGGTTTGATATCAAGCACCTACTGAACCATCTCTCTGGCCCCTTAATGGTGTTTTCTAAAAGTTTCTTACTTTTTACTTTAGACTGCCGCCATTCTTTTCAAAATTGTAGTGTGAATGAATCCTAAAGCGCTCTGTCTTTCCACCACTCCTGGTCATTTTCTTATTTGTACACCAGGTTTTCAAGACTGTGAACAAGGTTTTAACAATCAAACCTTAGGTTGTGAGGTTTTATTGATTTCTGGGGGATACATTTCCAGTCTCTGGTTTGCTTACTTGAATTTTAATCTATAGTTTAATCAGTGTTGCTAGATTGCTTTCCAAACAGCCTACAACTTTTCACATTTCCTTCAGAAAGTACAATTTTCTCCACATCTCAACTTGCAGTTGAGACCGTACTTCTAAGTTTATGCCACTTTGACAGCTCAACATGTATTCAATTTGCATTCCGTTGGGTATCAGTGACTTGGAGAAGTGTGCATATGTTTGTGGCACTTCTAGATTTACTGTTGGATAAAAAGTTCAATTTCTTTTAGTTGTTTGTATATTTAAATGTTATTTAATGTTATTTAAATATATTTTAAAATATTTATTTTTATTTCTATGTGTGTATGTGTATGCCATGTGTATTCAGGTGCCTTTGGAAGCCAGAATAAGCTGTTGGATCCTCTGGAGCTAGAGTTAGAGGTGGTTGTGTACTGCCAGATGTGGGTGCTGGGTACCAAACTCTGATTCTTTACAAGCACAGTGCTGGCTGACTCATCTCTCCAAGTTTTATTTTAAAGCTAGGTATGATGATATATGTCCTTATAATCTCAGTTAGTGAAAAGATAGGTAGACCCCTGGGGTTTACTGGCAGGCAGCCTAGCTTAATCAAGGAGCTCTGAGTCACAGTGCACAATCTTGTCTCAAAATGCTTGGAGAGGAAAGACAGTGTCATACAGGGTTGGGACTCTAGGTGGGTCCAGTGAATGGATCCACATACACAAACAAATTATACTGTGTAGGCCATATTATATATATATATATATATATATATATATATATATATATATATGAGTTCATTACATTGAACAGGGGGCAATGGGGGAGGAGTTGGTGAGAAGGGAGCAGATCTAAACGCTATCAAACTATATTGTATGAAAACTGCAGAAACTCAAGAAAAATGCAAAAAAAAAAAAAAGAAGACAATTAAATGGAAAAAAGTCAAAGAGGATAGTGTCTGAGCACTGACAACTGAGACTGTCCTCTGGCTTCTGCTCTCATGTTCACATACTTACCTCCACACATGTACCTACACGAGCATATGTACACTTGCAGGCATACATGCAAATTACATGGTTTTGAATTCAAAGTAATACATATTTATAGTAAAAAAAATTAGTCTGGGCTGAATGTGGTGGTGCACACCTTTAATACCAGCACTTGAGAAGTAGAGGCAGACAGATCTCTGTGAGATTGAGGCCAGCCTGGTCTACAGAGCAAGTTCCAGGTCAGCTGGGGCTACAGGGAGATCCTGTCTCAAAAAATAGTCTGGAAATACTTATAATGAAAACAATAACAATTATTCTGCCTACTTTGACCTGCTTTATCCTTATTCCCATTTTCTTTTGAGACAGGGTATCCCTGTAGCCCCAACTGACCTGTAACTCACTATGTAGACCAGGCTGGCCTTGTTCTCATAGAGATCCACTTGCCTCTGCTCCTGAATGCTCAGATGAAAGATGGGTGCCGCTATGCCTTGATTCCCTTATTCAGATTCTTCAAAGGCAAGGGAACAAAAATCTATACTTGTGTATATGAACAAAAAGTGGTTTACATAAATCTATATCCTTCTGAGACACTGTGAGAGAGCTGAAAGTGATAACTTAACCAGCAGTGATGACTTCGGTAGGAGTGAAGACTTAGCCAGCACTGATGTCTTAGCTAGCGGAGAAGACATAGTCAGTAGAAACCCAAGCAAACCAGAGATAAATCACAGCGGACACCTGCACTGTTGCTGTTACTTAGATGCTCAAGATCTGTGATGTCTGTAGTCGGGGGTGAAACCTGTCCACCCGACTGCCCGGGAAGATGCCTCCTTCTCCTGTGGCTTCTATTGCCCAAATGCAAGGCAGGCTGGGGCGTGCAGTGTTTGGCTCTCCACAGGGCAGAGGCACACCTGGAGCAGGTGTTGAGAAGGTTGGGGCACTCTGGACCTTGCTTTTGGCTCTGTTTTTTTCTGATAATGCTTTCCAAGGACCGTTGTAAGGATGTGGCTTCCCGAATACTATCTCTGGGCAAATTTCATAAGTCGAATCAGAAAATGTATCAGCTTTCCCATGTTTGCCACAGTTAGTCTGAGGATCAGAATTCGTGACTCAGTATGAGTTTCCCCCACTACAGTGGAGCACAACATATACCTATCACTTGGGAAAGGGACATTGTTAGTCTGTTAGTGATTCTCATAGCAGATGTTAATCGTGTAAGAATTCTTGCTTTTCATCTGGAGACAAGCTCTGTTTTTCGCCTTCCATGTCTCCAAAAGTCCCCTGTGTTTTTATCCTGGTTTACATAACAGGTCTGCCTGGGCTATGTAGCAAGACTGTCTTCAAAAACAGCAGCAGCAACAACAACAAATCCAACAAGCGACCAAAGATACTTTTCTATAGACCTTTCAAATCATCGCTCATTGCCTTTTAAATACATTTAATAACATGCATTTCTTGTAGGGGAATACATACATACATATCATATATATTTAAAGTTCCCATGTCTTACATCTCCCCAAGGTATTCTATGAGTTTGGGAGGCTGTGTTTCAGTGAGTAGTGTCATCAACCTTGCTCCACATTCAATCTCCTGCTCAATAAAGCTCCTTAAGCTTTTTCCCTTCTTGGACCATCATTACATGGATAGTGAACCTTCTGGGTGAATCTCCCATTTCATCCAAATTTCCATGCAATTTTTTACCTTAAGATCTGTAAGTATGGGACTGGAGAGATGGCTCAGCGGTAAGAGCACCAGCTGCTTTGCAGAGGACCTGAGTTCGATTCCCAGCACCCACATGGCAGCTATCAACTGTCTGTAACTCCAGTTCCAGGGGATCCAACATCTTCTTCTGACCTCGGAAGGAAGGAATTTCATGAAATGGGTGTACTTACATACTTGCAGGCTATATACTCATATACATAAAATAAAAACAATTAATAAAATATTAAAAGATATTTAATTTTTGAATTCAGATGTTTTATTGGGTTTTTAACTTCCCCAATCACTGTCTCATTTGCCAAGAACCTTTCACATGGTTTCATATTTTACAATAGACTATCTTTTGTTTAGTCTTCTTCAGAGAAGGTCTATGTATCCCAGACTAGCCTCAGCCTTTCCAGTTTTAGGTTTGAAGGTGTTGTACCACCATGCCCAGCTAGAAGACTATTATTTTGTTTTCTTTTATTTTCATAAAAATGAAAATAAATCCTTTTACATAATAATGGGTTTCATTATGACATTTCTGAACATATACATAATGTATTTTGATCACATTCACCCCTTAGCCTTTCTTGTCCCCTTCCACTCCTGTTAATCTTCCTCTTTTGGACTAACCCTTTTCTGTTTTCATGATGTTTTGTTTCTGTGAGTTTCATTAGGGCTGTTAACAAGCTCATGAACAACTTGACAGTGGCTACACCACTGGAGAAACGGTCTCTCCTTCCAGTAGCCATAAACTGCATATTAATTCTCATGGAAGTTCTCATGACCTCCTCCTCCAAGAGGACTAGAATGTAATAACTTTAAGCTCTTGTTTTTATTTTTATGTAGTATCTTTAAAATTTATGTTTATGTGAATGTATGTATGTGTGTGTGTGTGTGTGTGCACATATGAGAAGTTACCCTTGGAGGCCAGAAGATTGAGTCAAGATCCCCTAGAGCTAGAGTTCCAGGCAGTTGTGAGTCATCCGGTGTAGGTGCTGGAACCCAAACTCGCTCCTCTGCAAGGACAGCAAACACGCTTTACCACTGAACCATCTCTTTAGTCCCTAAAACTTCACATTAAAAAATATTTAAAATTTTTATTTCATATGTCTGAATATATTGCCTGCATGTTTGTAAGTGCACCCATGTTGTACAGTGCCATCAGAGGTCAGAGGAAAGCATCAGATCCCCTGGAACTGGAATCAAGTACATTTGTTAGCCATCATATGGGTGTTGGGAATCGAACCCAGGTTCTCTGCAAGAACAGCCAGTGCTCTTAACTGCTGAGCCATTTCTCCACTCCCAAAGCTTCAAATTTTAATTAAGTCTCGCCCCAAACCTCATTTCTCCCTGCTCTTGCCTATCCAGTTGCACACATTCATTTTGATCTTTCCCTTTCTATAAGACCTCATGGTATTCCTTGGAAGCTATTCAGTGCTGGAGGCATTTCTCTAACTTGATTCTGGGCAGTAACCTTTCTGTTTCTAGTCTTCACTGAGTATAGTGTGTGGAGTTAGCTTCTGAGGCTGCTTTTCAACAGCTAGCATCCAGAGTCTCACTTCTTCTGCATCTCACTTAACTCTCTACTTACAATGTGTTAGGCAGAATAATCACTCCAAAGAGGCCCATCTTTGAGTCCCTAGAATTTATGAGTATGCTCCATACTGGCTAAAAGGACTTTGAAGTGAGGTGAGAGGTTATTCTGGACTATCTGGGTGGGAAGGTAGCAAGATCAGGGTCAGAGAAGAAGACATTCAGAGAAAGTGGAGGGCAGAGGCTGCCAAATAATGTCGAAGCTTCTAGAAGTTTCTAAAGAGAACCTCTGAAGGGGTGACAACCTTTCCTTTCAGCTCTGTGGGACCCCACTCAGCCTTCAGAGTTCCAGAACTAAGAGATCGCAAGTGTTTGAAATACTGAGGGGTGGAACTTATTACATCAGCTAAAGAAGTTTAACATGCTGAGTCATGGAGCTACTGTGCAGATCTGAAAATGCATCCTGAATCCCAGAACTGGCTGATGATGTCTGTCACCTACAGGCATCCCATGAACAGAGACAGGAATTGATCTGAAAAATGCAGCTTTATTCAGCGAGCAGGCAATCTAAGAAGGCTGTGGGTTAACACCTCAAAAACGGCCTTCCCTCAGAAACAAAGGCTGAGAGTCATTCTACAACTGTCTTTCCCCTTTGGTCAGACCCTCAGTGTGTTTTTGAGTCTTGTGTTCTGTGCTTCTCTGGCCATCACCTCTCACACTCTTCCCTCGTCTCTGGTTGTCTGGACTCAGACACTTATGGAAATACGGAGCCTAGTTAATATCCACTGGTTTAAACCTTGCTCTCCTCCAGGGCTGGGCTAACTCATGCAAATTTTCCATTAACAGTGTGTACATGCCAAGCTGGTAATGACACATACATGCTGATTCCTCTCTACAATATGGAGTACACATGTTACTATAACACAGAACACAATGTGCGCATATCAATCCCTCCTGTTCCTTATCAAAAAGAGAATGCTCCCACCATCACAGACTTCTCTTTAGCAGTTCTGATCTGTGGCTTCCTGCACCTACTTGGTGACAAACCAACCCTTCTTTTTTGTGTTACTAAATTCTGAAAGGCTATACATATTTCTGACAGGTCAGGCATGAATTTCTGTTCTAGTGTTGTCATGGGTTTATTCTTTTCTGTTTTTGTAGTAGTTTTGTTTCCTGTTACTGTGAAAAAAAGACTTTGACAAAAGCAACTTAAAGGAGAAAGGGTTTATTTGGCTCATAACTCCATGGTGTGCTCCATCACTTGAAGCAGCTGGCCACATTATGTCTTAGTCAAGATCAGAAACCAACGAATTAGTGCATACCCGCTTGTGTTCAGCCCCCTTTCTACATGTACACAGTCCAGGATCCAAGGCCAGGGAATGGGGCCACACACTGTGGGTGGGTCCTTCCACATCCAATGCCTCATGAACACTTCTCCCAGAGGATTCTAGATTGTGTCAAGTTGACATTTGAAGCTAAGGAACACCTAGTATGTTAGGGTGAGCAACTTTCTCCAGGCTACTCTCGACAGTGAGGCTGAGGATATGAGTCACAAAATGCTTTAGGAAGTCTCCCTGGTTAAAACTTCAGCTGTTGAAAGTGCCCACCAACAGTAGTCATCATCTGGCTCCCCGCCTGCTGTCCTGAATCCTCACTTCAGCCACTCGTGGTCACTTTCCAACAGACAGAGAGGCGATTGTTTTCCCACAGAAAGATAACTGGAGTGAACCGGAACCTTGACCTGTGGAGCTCCAGCCTCCATCTACAGATTCCGTCATATGGTCCACTGGGTGCAGATTCCGGCCAGTTACTGTCTTGCTCCAGTTCCTGGCTGTGGCCCTGCAGTCTTGCAGTGAATAGGAACATTGTTTTCCTCCAATAATCTTTGGGAAAGTCATGGAAGGATGCACATGTTGTGTGGAGCTTGTGCTCAAAAGCCATGATGATGGGTCATGGCCCGCAGCAGCTGCCAGCAGTGACCTGATTTCCTTGGGAAGGCTCATTACTTGATTACTGAGCTCAGCCCTCACATTTCAAGTTCTGAAACTTTTCAGGGCTTCATGGAAAGAAACTGTTTCAGTTACTTTCCTAGTTGCTATGACAGAATACTCTGACAAAAGCACACACACACACACACACACACACACACACACACAGAGAGAAAGAGAGAGAGAGAAATAAATATAAAAGAAGAAAACACTAAATATTGTGAAGAAAAAATGATCTCACCCTCTACCGATAAGCATATTGATATTCTCCATTGTTTTTAGTAAACATTATTGGAATGGTTATTCACTTTGCATATAACCTGTTTAAAAATATTTTTGATTTTCTTGTGCTGCTCCAGGACTTGGGAAGTAGAGGCAGGTGGATCTCTGTGAGACTGAATCCAGCCTGATCTACATAATGAGTTATAGGCCAGCTGGGGCTACAGGAAGGCCGTGTCTCAAAAAAGAGCAAAAAACATTTTTTAAAACATTTTTAAAAGTTTTAAAAAAATACATTAAAATTTTTTTTGATTATGTATGTGTGAATGCAGGTGCCTATTGAAGGCATCAGATCCTCTGGAGCTGGCAGTGTGCACCTAGTGTGGGCACTGGGAACGAAACTGGTCCTTTGGAAGAGCAGAAAGTGTTCTTAAGTGCTTAGCCATTTCTCATGCCTCCTCACCTGTATCACTCCTGAAATATCTCTCCTGCCATCAGCTGTGAGACAGCTGTCTTATATTCTTTGTGCTTAGACTTGGTAGTATTGGGTACAAAGTAGATTAAGGTTGATAAACCCTAAAGGGCACCGTTTTAATGAGATGACATCTGGTGTGTGGGATATGCAATTTTTGCAACCCCACAAAGTAATAACTACTTTTGGATTTCAAGTTGACATGCTTGAGGTCTAAGAGATGTAGTGTCATGGTATACTCTGATCTGCCTGGACTTAATCCTGGACTTATAGGAGCGACTCTACAAAATAAGATAGGAACCTTCATACCCTCCTGACTTGTATTTCCTCTTCCCCATGCAGAGAATGTGGTACTAGGACTTGTCTAAGCAACCTGCAGCTTCTATAAGAGGTGTACCACTGATTTTTTTTAAATAAAAACTCCATCCTGGTTGTTGTAGGAACAAGACAAGAGCCCAGGGATTATAGGCCATGGTGTGCCATGGCTCAAAGACAACATTAGAAATCCTATTCAGAGAGGATTAAGAGATGGCACAGTAGTTAAGACACTGGCTGCTCTTACAGAGTTTGGTTCTCGCACACACATGGCAGGTAACAACCCTCTTCTGGGCTCCACAAGCATTGAATGCACGTGGTGCACTTAAATACATTCATATATAACACTCACACACATAAAAAAATAAAAATAAAGTTTTAAAAGAAGTCCCAATTAGAAATCACAGTCCCCTAGAGAATTCATAATATAGCTGAAAAAGTTGTCTGTAGTTCCTCTAAAATTCTGTGTATATCTATATTTTTAGGAAAAAGATCAAGCTTCATAAGATTTATGAAGGCAACTCTGCTTGCTCCCTAATTATTAAGAACTATTGATCTCAGAGAAAGGGTAGAGTATATATATTCTTAGGCAGTCCTCCAGGATAATGATTTCTAGTCACTGAGATTTCTGTAAGAATCCAAGGGTAGAAGATTGACATTATGCTCTTTGGCAAGAAGATGAACCACAAATATTCAAATTAATCAAATAAGGGATGATCTCTGTGCTTTATGCCGATAATTATGTTTATTCACCTCTCTCTTTTCTCTTCAGTCCTTCCTTCCTTCCTTCCTTCCTTCCTCCTTTCCCTCCCTTCCCTTCCTTCTTAGTTTATTCCCTCCCTTCCTAACTTCCTTCTCTCCCTTTCTGCCTTTTTTCCTCTCTCCTTCCCTCTCTCTCTGTCTCCCTTCCTCTTCTCCTTGTCCTTTCCTCATTAATCTTTATGTATGTCTATTATCTGTGTATTAATCCTCATTTCTATTGACAGACTTAGTTGGGCTTCAGAAAGCAACCACAAGCAGCATGCATCTTTTAATTGCCTTCTCTGTCATCCAAGTAAAATCCTCATACCTTTGTTACCTCATAGGATTAAATGAAGTACTATACTTGATGTTAAGTATTTAGTACAGGGGTTTATAGTTAATACCATTAAACATGTACAATTATTGTAATGTAATTATTAATTAAAATAATAAATATTATTGATCTAGGGCCATTAGATATCCAGAGGAATTCTAACACTGTCCCAGCTGACCAGCATTTCTCGGTACTGCATCATGTTATGTTATACTGAGTATAAATTTCTCTATTTTAAGTATCAAGACTATTTTCCATGCTGTCTCTTCAAAAAGCTCTTTCCTGTCATCAGCTTGTTGATTATTTATTCCCATATTAAGTACTGATCAAAGAGTAAGTTAAAGTCTACTTTGATAGAAAAAAATGATTAGCTTTGTTGTAGTCAAAAGGCTGTAGACTATAGACTACAATAAACTGCATTAAAAAACCATTCCAGGGCCATTGAGATGCCTCCGTGGATAAAGGTGTTTGTCACCAAGGCTGACAACCTGATTTGGATTTCTGGGACCGGCATGGTAGAAGGAGAGATCTAACTGACTCCTGCAGATTGTTCTTTGAGTTTCACACTTGTACTGTGGCATTTATGCACGTGCACATGCTTGTTTGTGCATACACTCATACACATACACCCTTCCCATGCGTAAAAAGTTCCCAAATCTTAGTGATGTCAAATAACTGTCTTTCATGGCCATGCTGCTTGTCGACCATGACATAGGTGTGGGCTCTGGTCTGCATCTCCCCTGCTTGAGAGTTGTGCTTCACCACAATAGTTGGGAAAAGGCGCTCTGGGAAGTCTCCCTCTGACATTTAATCCCTAAGCCCAGGGATGCATATATGAGACTTACAATGGCCCCTTATCAGATGGAACTCTCTTTGTAGTCAAGGATGGTCTTGAACTTCTGAAGCTCTTCCCTCTATCCCCATGCCCCTGGGATTATAGGCATGTTCTACCAAGCCCTGTTTATGTGGTGCTGGAGACAGGCCTGAGCTTCATGCATGCTAGGCAAGGACTACCTACCAACTGACCTACAGCTCCAGCCCTGTGTTTTCTCCATAGAATGTACACAGATGTGTTCATACACCACACACATACACACACACACACACACACACACAACCACTAAAAGAAAGTAAAAGACATTTGCCAATCCCTCCATCAATTGTATCGATTAGCTCTTCACAGTTTTTCCATGCACTTTGTGAAGTAGTAATCTGTTGTCTGTAAATATACTGGAAGTGCATTTTTGTGGCTGCATAGATGACTCAGTGATTAAGAGTACTTGCTGCTCTTGCAGAGGACCTAGGTTTAATTCTCAGAATCCACATTAAGAGACTTACAACTACTTATAACTCCAGCTCCAGGAGATCCAACACCATTTTCTGACTTCCTTTGGCACTGCATGAATGTGATGCACATACAGAGAAGCAGGCATACATAAATAAATAAATAAATAAATAAATAAATAAATCATTGGGGGATGGAGAGGTGACTTCGTGGTTAAGAGTGCTTCCTGCCTATAAGTCAAACTCCAGGGCATCTTCTATCCTCTTCCGGCCTCCATGGGCTCCCCCTATGCGTGTGCATATATCTATACACGTACACGTACATACATGAATAATAATTTTAAAAGATGCTAAAAATCATTTGCTCATATGAACTTACATTCAAAAATTTTGGGGACCACAGCTTCAGAGCTTACTGTTTAAAGGGTATTTGCAAATCATCCCTTTTGTTGTGGTTAATGCCACTGGAGGCAGTGTGTGTGTGTGTGTGTGTGTGTGCATGTGTGTGTGTATGCTTGTGTGTATACAAGCAATGCTTGGTTTCATTGTGCAAACTCCACAGAGAAAGAATGTGTGCATTAGGGGAAGAAACTGTTAACAAATATGAGAGAGGGGGTTAAAAGGAGAGGAAAGAAGTGGGACTGGAGAGAGGGAAGGAGAAAGAGGAGAGAGAAAGGAGGAGAAGGAGGGAGGGGAAAGGAGGGAGAGAGAAGAAACAGAGGAGACACGCTGCCCTGTCAGTATCAATGCATGCTCAAAGCTGGCCTAAGTGCCAGAGTTGGTTGGATATCAAAATCACCTCCAGTCTGATTGCCATAGAGTGCTATTTATGTGATCTGATTGGAAACATTTAAATAACTCCTTTCATCAGCCAAAAAAGGGAAAAAATCCTTCATTGGTTTTCCAAAGCTTGAAAATTTTCCATTAGTCACCCTTTAGGTTATGATGTTTAAGAACTTGTGTGTGTGTGTGTCTTTATAAATATGCATATGCATGTGGAGGCCAGAGGTCCACATTAGGTATCATCTTCCATCTCTTTCCACCTTGCTTATTTGAAACAGGGTCTGTCACTGAATTTGGAGAGCACCAATTTGGCTAGACTGGTCAGCAAGAGAGTTCCAGGGAGCTGCTCATCTCCACCTCCCCATCAATGGGATGGGATTGCATGTGTGCCCCATCACACTGGGCTTTTACATGGTTGCTGGGGATAGGACTTGGGTCCTTTTGTTTGTATAGCAAGTCCTTACTGATTGTGCCACGTCCTCAGTCCCTAGACTTTCTTTGAAGTACATTTCTATTCCAACATAGACCATCTCCCACAATTACCTCTTTTGATAATTAGCCTATTGGATTATGTTGTGCTTGCTGTTGGAAAGTAGGTAGCAGTTATGTATATAAAACTTTTTTTATTATTTTGAAAAAACAGACCCTCCATGGTATCCTTGTCTGGCGAAGGAATGGGAGACAAACCAGACACACTCATGGTTGAGGCAGAGAATCTGAGGTCATCTTATTCCGGACAGTCCTTGTCCCTGGCTCTCTTGCAGGGTTCCGATCTGAATCTGGACTCTCTTGACTTTGCCCTTCTACAGTGTGAAGGTTCATTAGTCAGCGAGGTAATAAGGACTATATATTACAAGGACCCAAGGCCCATGGAGAGAGAGAGTGTGTGTGTGTGTGTGTGTGTGTGTGTGTGTGTGTGTGTGTGCGCATGCGCGCGCGTTAATCTCGGCAGAGCAAAGCCATTCCAAGCTTAAAGCTCATTTGCATTAATGAACAACCTCCTCGATTTCCATTTTTATGATGTGCACAACCTGGTGATTTGTTTCTCTGCTGTTTGCGATGGGATGGCTGACTGATGAATCACCTTCTCTCAGAAGCTTGTCTGTGAGTGGCAACAAGGCAAATGGGTGCAAGCCAAAAAATCTGTTCTTATTTCATTAGAACGATGACATAGGCTCTTGGCTTCCAAAATTATCCCTTTTCCTCACACGACCGCCTGAGGTGTCTGCTGCTTTGTGTAGGTGGGTGTTGAGCCCAGCTCTGTGCTGCTGCTGCTTCTTAGAAGATGCACTTTGTGACAACTTTGAGACATCCTCTCTTTGGAAAGCAAGCGGGAAAGATGGCTCTAGAAGATTGCTAAGAGAGGATGCTAGTATTTGAAATGAACTATATAAAAGGGTTTTTAGGACCAGAAGGAATTGGGAAGAGGGTGAATGATGGAGAGGTGGGGTCAAGCGGAAAGTAAAAGTTCAGGGAAAAGGATCACCTTTGGATTTGAAATTTAGGCCTTAAACCTGCAGATGCATCATACGTTAATATGATCATCAACACTGTCTGTGCTCCTGCCACCACCACCACAACACGACTGCCATAGTGTCACTGCACCACACCATGCCAACACAACCACCACACTAGCACCACACCACCACTCTCATCACCATATCAGCGTCTGGACTCTGGGCTAGGAGGGATGGGTCAGTCGTAAAGAGTGCTTATTTCTCTTCCAGAGGACCAGAGTTCTATCCCTAGCATCTACATTCGGTAGCTCACAGCTGCCTGTAACTCGAGCTCCAGGAGATCTGATGTCCTCTTCTGGCCTCCTCTAGCAGGCATACACATGACATATACTTACACAAGACACACACACATATAAAAATAATAATATATAATAATATAATATAACAAATTTAATACATCTGTGACCTGACAGTTGCTTTGTAGTCTTTCCTTATTCTAAATCCTCAAAGCAAACTGAAAACAATGAATTTTTGTTCTTTCTTTCATTTTAAATGAGATATATTTCACAAAAGACAAAGTTCACCTTATTTATTTATTTAATATTTATTTATTTATTTATTTAGTCAGGGTCCCTTGTAGCCCAGGCTGGCCTGGAACTAGTTATGTAGCCAAGGACAACCTTGAACTTCTGATTCCCTGACTCTGTCCTGAATGCTTTGATTACAGGCACGAGCCACCACCTCAGCACTCTACCAGCTGAGCTACTTCTCTGACTTATCTTAACTGCTCATATGATAACTATGGTTTTTGACATGTGTGATTGCTGAAGTCTCTCCTTGGTTTATTTAGTCATCTGCTAATGATTGGTTAGAGGTTTTCTTAAGTGACTAGAGCTGGTCATCCTCGTCTCTGCTGAAGGGTTCAATGTTCACGTGGATGCATGCTTCCAAGGTGTAGTCAGGCAGTCCCAGTTCCACCGAACACTTCCTTAAGCTTTACAGACCCTAAAGACTATCTAGAGGTGAGAGTCTGGGCCACCTCAGACCTGTCTTGATATGTCCACGGCTCTTCTTGTGCAGGCAAGCTTCCTTCCCATATGCCATCCTTGGAATCGTGACTGTCATTCAAAGGTTTGTTAAAGGCTTGGCTCCCAGTGTGCAGTACTGAGATGTGGTAGAAATCCTAAGGGCTTTGGCCTGATGGGAGGTATTTATGTCATCGTCAGGCCTTTGAAGAGAACTGCAGGGCCTTTTCGCCCTTAAAATTTTTGATTCCATTTATTTATTTAATTTTATGTGTGTGTTTGCGTATGTTCAATAGTTAAGAAAAGGAAGTCTCTCAACAAATCTAAAAATAGAACCACCATGCAGCCTAGCTACACCACTCCTGGGTGTCTACCCAAAGGACTCCAAGACAACACAGCACAGATGTTTGCAAATTCATGTTCACAGCTAAGATGTGCAATCACCCTAGATGTCCAAAAATAACGAAATGGACAAAGAAAATGCAGTTTATACATATACAATAGAACTTTTTCAGCCATAAAGACAAGTTACGTCATTTGTAGGAAAATGCACAAATGGAGACAATCATAAAGTGAATTAAGTCTGTCTTAGAAAGACAAATATCACATATTTTCACTTATGTGTGGGTCCTAGATTTTACAGATGTATAAATCATATATGTAGAGGTGATACGAACGTGGAAGCAAGGGGTACACAGGGGAATGACGTGGAGAGAAAGACGATAGTTAGTGCTGGGCTATTGGAGGACTATGCACAAAGCACATTATATATGTGCAAGAAAATGGCCTTACGTGACCCTGAATAACACAATAGAAAAGGCAATGGGTAAAAGTTGAGACAGGCTGAAGAAGATGGAAAAATATGGGAGAAGATAATAAAATAAATGTTAATATCTACTTTATGACTTGAAAAGTAAATATAGTCAGTGTTGCATGTATAAACCCTCTGTCTAATGAAATATGTGTCTTGAGTCACATACGAGTTTACACCATGTGAAGGGAGAGATTCTAGGAGTATTCTAGTGTTGTCCCTTGTAAAGCAGTCTTAGATGTCTGGTTTTCCTTTCCTTTTCTTTTTTTCTTTCTCTTTAATGAGATAGTATCGCATGTGCTGCAGGCTGGCCTTGGATTCACTGTGTAGCCAAGGATGATCATGAACTTCTGATCCTCCTGCCTCCCCATCCCCAGTACTGGGATACAGGCATACACCACCATGCCTGGTTTATGTAAAGCTAGGAATGGAACTAAGGGCTTTGTACATGTTGAGAAGCATGCTACTGACTGAGCCACATCCTTAGTTCACCTGTCTGTTTTTTGAGAAGCATGAGTCATTGATTGAGACTCTCCAGTGAGGTCTTCAGGGTTGCACTTTCTGAGCTCTTTGTGGATGGAACATTCAGTGGTTCATAGAACACTAAGACTCTGCTGAGGCAGGCTGCTTCTCCAGATCAGACCACAAGCTACAATTTCAGACTTTTGAAAATGAACAGTAAATAGTTCTCCTGCACATCTAGAATCAGAACAAGTGGCTTGTATCCAACTCTGGCATGGATCACAGGTGGTACCCAATCTACCAGTAGGAGGGATTCCAGATTCTCATCGGAAAGTTAACTCTTTGGCACTAGAATTTATTTTCTCATGAAAACAGGACCTTTACAGGCTTGCCAACAGAGCCCTTTAAAACCACAAGTAAGTTGTGTGACTGACTCTATAGAGCTCTGCTGGCTCCATCTGGATGCAGTATTTTCCTGTGAAATGTGGATAAAGATGTCCTCTAGCTCTGAGTTGCTGATCATGAGACTCATGGCTGGGGCTTCCAGAGGGATGTGTTTACATCTTACTGCTGCTGTGGCAAATGACCAAAAATTTAGTGGCTTAAAGCCACAGAAAATTTACAATGTTACAGTTTTGGAGGTCAGAAGTCCTAAATCGGCCAAGTGAGTAAACAGCAACGGTTCTGGGGGAATGGGGGCAGGCAGAAGATGGTTTAGTTGCTAAAATGCTTGATTACATGAGTGTGAGGACCTGAGTTAAGATTTCCAGCACCTACATAAAAAGTGGGGGATGGTGACATGTAATATCAATGCTGAAGAGGAGACAGAAGGATCTTTGAGGCTTGCTTGCTAGCCAGCCTTGCTAGCCAGGTTCAGTGAGAAATCCTTCTTCAAAAGATAAGAGGGAGAGCAGTAGAGGAAGATATAACATATTAATTTCTAGCTTCCATATGTACACACACATACATACACATGAACACATGCATATAACACACAGACACACACGGATGCCCACAAACACACAATCTCAAGGGCTCAGGAGGGCTGTGCTCCTTCTGACTTCTTGGGGCAGATGGGTGTCCTGGCATTCTCCAGTCTATAGAGGCTGCCTGCATTTCTTGACTCCTTGCTCCAACTCCTTCTTCTTCATAGCACAATACCAAGGAGATTCCTCCTCAGCTGCCATCTGTTTGGTTCCCTTTCTTCAGCACCTCTTCTGCTTATAAGAACCCTGTGATTACATAGAACTCACTGGGATAATTCGGGCCCATCTTCATACTTCAGTATGAGCTGATTATCAGTCTTCATTCTTCCTGCTATGTGAATTGTCCTGTGATGGCTCACATTGCCAACTTGACAGGATTTAGAATCAAGGGGAGAGAAGCCTCTGGCATGTTTTGTGATGGAGTTTCTAGACTGGGTTAATTTTGATGGGGAGATACACTTCGGATGTGGGCAGCATCCTCCCATGGGGTAGGGTCTCAACTGAATAAAAAACAGAAAGAGAGCTGAACATCAGGATTCATTTGTCTGCTTCTTGATGATAGATACAATGTGAGCAGCTGCCTCATGTGCCTGCCACCTGCCTTCCTCTTCACGTTGGACTATACCCTCAAACTGAGCCAGAATAAACCTTTTCTCCCTTAAACTGTTTATTATCAGTTATTTTGTCATAGCAATGATAAAAGTCACTAAAACATACCCTTTACCATATAAAGTAATGTGTTTACAGATTCCAAGGATGAAGACATGGACAAATACTTTTAGTTATTTGTTAAGATTTAGTTTTATTTATATGCATACCTTTGTGTATATATATAGAATGTGTGTATGTCTGGTGTGGGATTGTGTATGTGAATACAGTTGCCTAAAGAGGCTAGAAGAGGATGTCAGATCCCCTGGAGCTGGAGTTACATGTAAGCCACCCAACATGGGTTTTGGGAACCAAGCTGAGATCTTTTGCAAGAGGAACAACTGTTCTTAACCACTGTGTGATCTCTCAAGTCCCAGAACAGATATCTTCAAGGGACTATTATTCTGTCACAGGTCCCCAGGGGGAAGGGGATCCTGCCTGAATATCTCTATGAAGATATCTCCATGGAGCCGTTTCAGAACTTCCTGTCTGTAGAAACTACCCTTCCTTTTACATCTCCATGCATACTATTCTTGCTGCCTCAAATCAAGGCTAATAACTTTCCAATAAGTTAATAACTACATGAATTAGAAAGGTAATCAACTTGCTGATTTTAGAAAGAGTAAAAATTTCAGGTAACTGCCAGATATGGTGGTGCACCTTTGTAAACCCAGCACTGGAGAGGTGGGATTAAGAGGACCAGAAGCTCAAGGTCATCCTTGGCTGCAGTTTGAAGGGGACCTGCGCTGATAAGTGTATTGAACCGAACTGACCTGGGCAGGTCTCATAGAAAGATAAGAGTGACGAATGTGAAGGGATTAAAAACCAAACAGTTCAGCTTATGAGTGACAGGTGGGAAGGAGGTGTTTAGAAATAAGGAAGACTAGTATCATAGGAATCACTATAATGCTATTTATGATTAATTAATGTTATTTGTTTGTATATGGTGAGAGTATCAAAGAAGGAACTGGCTGTAATTCTGAGTTCCTAAGCCTTGCCAAATTTCCAGCCTCACTCTGTTTCCTGTGTCCTCTGGAAGATGGGATTGATCTGCGTTCCACTCCAGTCACCTTCTTTGGCCATGCCTTTCCATCTCCTCCTTGTGGGCTCTTCCTCTTTGGTACTGTAAGTCAAATTAACTCTTCCTCTTGTATAAAAGAGGAATAAGGAAGACTTGTGTCAGGGAAATGGTATAAAGTAAGAAGATCATTCTGGAAGTTCTTTCGAGAACTTGGTAGGTACATGTGCTGTTGTATGAAAGCACTGTGCACTGTCCTTGTGAAGGCTGAGTGATCGCTCTGTGGCCTGCCTGCCTTGTGCTGTCTGGGAAGAGGAGCTGGAAGATCCTCATGTTCCCCCATGTCCTCATTATGGAGTGGATAGGCACTGTGACTGCAGTCTCCAGAGCCCACGGGGCAGGCCGTCCAGTCTCAGGCCCATCCTCATTTAAAGAAATGTCAGCATCTGAGAGTCCTTGAAAGTCATTGAAATCTTCACTCCAGTCTTGTGTGTGTGCGTGCGTGCGTGTGTGTGTGTGTGTGTGTGTGTGTGTGTGTGTTCAGGTGCATGTGTGTAGGCCAGAGGACAATCTTAGTTGTCATTCTTCAGGTGTTGTCTTTGTTTTTACATTGATTGATTGACTGACTGTGTGTGTGTGCACACATGCACCACCTCGCACATGCTGGTGCAGAGGTCAGAGGACAACCTGCACGAAGCAGTTCTCTCCTTCTACCATGTGGATCTTGGGGATCAAACTCAGGTCAGCAGTCTTGGTAACAAACATCTGTATACACTGAGTAGCTCACTGATCCTTTTTAGTTCATAGTCAGTTTGTTTTTATTGAAGTTTTGCAAGTTTCATACAATGTATTTTGACTATATTTAGATCCCCTGCTCTATCCTCACCTCCACATACTACTCCCCACCCAAATTACTGTGCTCTAATACATATAACAGGGGCTATAGAGTCTAATTTGTGTTCCCAAATGTCCTTCAGTGTGGGTCCATCCACTGGAGCCTGATTAACCTACCAAGAATATGACTAACTGAGCAGGTTTGAAAAACTCTTCCTAATGGTCATTGACCACCTCTGGCTCTTGAAATCTTTCTGCAATGATTCCTAAGCCTTGGGAGACAGATGTTTGATCATCTTGTCTTTTAGGACAGGATTTCTTCCTGGACTGGAGTTCATCAAGAAGAATAGGCTGCCTGGCCAGCGAACCTCTATGATCTTCCTGTCTTAGCCTCTGCAATATTGGGATTATAAGCATGAACCACCATGCCTAGTTTTAAAATTTTTTTACGTGGGTTCTGAAGGATTGAACTCAGGTCATCATGCTTGCAAGGTGAACATTTTACCCTGTTACCAACTGAGCCATCTCTCTCATCACTTGATTTTAGTCTTGAAAAAAAATACTGAAGAGGGTTTTGCTTCATTCCATTGAGTCAGTTTCTTTTGTTTTTAAAATTACAATTACTAATTGTGTGTGTGTGTGTATGAGAGAGAGAGAGAGAGAGAGAGAGAGAGAGAGAGAAAGAAAGGAGGCCCATGTACACTGATGTGTATGTGGAAGTCAGAAGACAACTTGTGGGAGTCAGTGCTCTTCTTCCGCCGTGTGGGAAGTAAGGATTGAATGTAGGTTGTCAGGCTTGGCTACAGCTGCCTTTAAGCACTGAGCCAACTTGCTGGTCCCATAGTGAAACTTTCAAAGTAGTCTCCTTTTTTAAGATGACTCCTCCTCTAAAACAAAACTCCTCCTCCTCCTCCTCCTCCTCCTCCTCCTCCTCTTCCTCCTCCTCCTCCTCTCCTTTTCCTCCTTCTCCTTCTCCTCTTTTTCCTCATTTTGTTTTGAGGTAGATCTCCTTGAAGCTCCAGCTGGCCTGAAACGATGTAGACCACACCTGGCTAGCCTTGATCTTACAGAGATTTGCTTGCCTCTGTCTGCTGGGATTAAAGGATTGCTCTATCATGCCTGGCTTCTTTCAGACTTCTAGATGCAGACCACAGACACCTTTCTTATTTCTCACTAAAATACCTCTTTCAGGTCACATAGACTTCTTTGTTTTTTGTCTTAGTTCTCTTTGGTGTCTCTTTTTAATTTTATGAAAATCCATCCAGCTCTTGCTTTTTGATTCAGCAAAGCAAGCTGGGTTCACCTTAGTGAGTCACAAGGGAGGAGACTGGCCCCTCACATAACTTTCCCGTCCACATCCAATTGTTTCAGCTGAGACAGAGCAGGGAGGCCAGGACTGGCAGGCACTGCAAGGCCACTGGAGGACAGTTCCCAGCCCCCAGTGGCCTTTTCCCAGCTAATGGAATTAGTGTTGCGGAGCAGCTTGGCTCCACAAGAGCGAAACTGAACTCTGACAGGGTGGAGGGGGCTGCAGAGCCTTGTGGCGTTTCATTGAAATGGATGAGTTTTACAAATATTGGATTTTAGCTCTCTCAAGAAACAATTAAACCTTGACTTTAGTTGTACATATTAAATGATAACAGTGGAGAGGTAAGTGAGATGCTTAGTGGATTTAAGTAAAGGATTAATAGAACAGAAATTGGCAGGGTGTAATGAGTGCCACACTGATCTGATCTAATGGGGCATTACCCCCTGGCCCTGAAATAGATACAGGATATCAGAGCACTTATCTTTCCCCAGCACCTGATGACTGAAAGTCTTAAAGAACTTTGCAAATTACCCTTTGAAAGTAATTAAATCTCTGCCAGGAATGGGGGAGGGGGGCGAGGGGGCATCTGTAAAAGAAAAGGCAAGGTCTTTTGTTTTCTCTGTCCTTTTGTAGAATGCAGAAAGGGGTTCTCTCTCTCCACCCCTATGTGCACTTGTGTGGAATTGACAGTTCCCCAGCAGTGTTGGGCTAGGCTTCAGTGCACCAAAATAAAACCCATCTATCCATTGTGTCTTTCCTGCCATTCTGTCTGGAAGCAGTCACTTATTCTCTCCCTCCCTCCTTCCAGCCCTCCCCCCACTCTGTCTCCCTCCCTTCCTTCCTTATCTTCTTTCATACACATATGTCTACATGTTCACATGCATAAGAGTGTAGAGGTCAGAAGTGCGTGTCTGGAGTCTTCTCAGTGACTCTCCTGTATACTGAGGGGTGTCTCACTTGCTCCCAGAGCTGCCAATTTCACTACTCTAGCTATGCAGCTCGATCCAGATGCCTGTCTGTTTCTGGGGTGTTGGGATCATAGGGAGACTACTACATCCTACATGGCATTTGTAGGTGCCAGGACCTGAACTCCTGTGCTCACGCTGCTCATCAAGGGTTTTATCCACAGAACCACTCCCTCCTCAACCCAAGCAATGACCTCTTCTGAGCTCATGAAGCACTAATGTTAAATACTTTGGGTTATTAGTTTCCTTAACTCTGTATTTATCTTCTTATCTCTTAGGGAATAGGGCCATGTAAGATATGTCTTTGTGTGTGTGCGTGCTCTTGTGCGTTTAGGTATGTGTCGGGGTCAGGGGTCAATCTTGGGTGTTGCTCCCCAGACTCCACCCACTGTGTTGTTGGAGATAGGGCCTCGAACTGACTTGGAACTCATTAATTTGCCTAAGCTGATTGGCCAGCAACTCAAAGAACCCATGTGTCTCTCTGCTTCTTCAGCGTGTGCCACCATGCCTGGCATTTTGCATGGGTTCTGGATGTTGAAATTCATGTTTGCATATAGTAAGGATTTTTACCAGCTAAGTTAACTACCCAGTTCACATATTTTTTTAAAAATTTTATTTTCAAAGCATTTAGCATTATGCTTTCTGCAAAACATATGTGTATGTGTGTGTGTGTGTGTGTGTGTGTGTGTGTGTATGTGTTTCTGTATGTAGTAGGATATATGTAGAGGTTAGAGGACAAACTGGAGTTTGCGTTCTTCTTCCATCATGTGGGTCCCAGGAATGAGGTTGCTAGCTTTGGTGGTAAGCATCTTTACCCTCTGACCCATCTCACTGGCCTAAGAATATTAGGAATATTTAACTGATGTGACTGAGATACCAAACAGTAAGAACAGATGCCAGAGGCTAACACCCAGTATAGCTGTGTCACTGTTGACCCTCTGAATGTCCACCCTGAGGGGACAAAATTATGTATCCATCCACAAGATAGATTAAACTGAGGCAAATTATTTTCTTTTGAATAGAAGTTGTTGTTGCTAAGATTTTTATGTCAAGGATGCTATCTTTATAAGTGCCTAGTCATTTCAGATGCTGAAGAGACACAAGTTTGCAAATTGCAATCAAATGTGGCACATAAAAACAATGTGATACAAATAAAAACTACTTCGAGATGTCATTTTATTCCAGTTAGAATGGATAAGGTCAAGACAACAAGTGACAGCAAATGCTGGCACAGATGTGGGCAAGGGGAGCACTCATCCACTGCTGATGGGATTGAATACTGGTGTAACCACTATGAAAATCAGTGTGGAGAATTCTCAAAAAGCTAAAGATAGATCTACCACATGACCCAGTTCTACCACTCCTTTGCATGTACCCAAGGGATACAGTATCATACTACAGAGACACTTGTCCAGCCACGTTCATTGCTGCTCTATTCACAAAAGCAAGGAAATGAAAGAAATCTGTATGCCCTTCAGTGAATGAATGAATAATGAAAATGTGGTACAGAGTACAATGCTATTCAACTGTGAAAAAATGAAGACATCAGTTTTGCAGGTAGCTGTATAGAACTGGAAGATTTTGATTTTATACTCAGTGAGGCAATTCAGATCCAGAAAGACAAGCACTACATGTTCTTTCTTGCTTGTGACCCTAGTTCTGAATTTTTAGGTTTAAGTATATAAACTGAAGACTTCAGAATCCAGGAAAACAGAAAAGAACCATGGAGGAAGGAGGAAGAAGGAATTCTGGAGAGGGGGACAGTAGGACACTATTAAGGAGGAATGGGAAAAAATGGCGACACTCTAATTGGGGAGGAGGAGGGATGGTAATACGAGGTACAGGGAGGAAGGAAAGATAATAACAACAGCAAGGGTGCTTAAAATCATATAAAACATAGTATTTTATAAGTCTAAAAATACACAGAATATATATGTGTACACACGTGTGAACATATACACACACATACACACAGTTTAAAATATTTTATTATTTACTTTTTATGTGTAAGAGTGTTTTGTCTGCATGTATATAAGTGCAGCGTTATGCAATGACTGTGGAGGTCAGAAGAGACCATCATATCACCTGGAACTAGAGTTTTGGATGGTTGTTAGCCACCATGTATATGCTGGAAACTGAACCAGGTCCTCAGTGCTCTTAACTACTAAGCCATCTCTCCAACCTCCACACAAAGTTTAAATGGAAGTTATGCTATGGAGTGACAATGCGCCCCCAAGAACCATAGACTAACTAAGAAAAATCTCAATGTTAGTGAAAAGAAATATCCCTTTGAGTTTTTGGTCAGGAGAGTCCCAAAAACTTCCAAAACAATTTAGGATTTTGCCATTGCCTCTGGTTGCTTCCAAGAACTTGAAGGAAAAATTCTATTGTTGAAGATACCTCATACTCAGACACAGGACTTGGAGGAATCAAGCTAGTCCTGACCTAGAAGATTCCTCCTTGAGGAATAGCTCTCATGTCAGAAAGTGCTATGCAAGCTGCCAAGGGAAAAAAGCAAATGGTGGTCACACTCAGTTGTAAATCCTCCAGACTACAATGGCTGGCAACAATAAAGAGCCTGGCAAGATAGCCCACAGTAGTGGAACTTTTATCTTGGGAGTAATTAGCATCTGTCTAATTGGACTTAAGGTTTGCTGAAGAGGAAAGAATTCATGTATGGTGGTTCCCTAATCTAGCCAACTACCTATGGGTAGAGGTCATACACACTAGAGGAGAATGTACAACTGCTCTTTTCCTGAACCAATATAATTTCCAACTATATTCTAAATATTTATACCCACAGATAAATGTAGCTCTTACTTCTCATCAAAGTGGCTTCTTTTTTGAAGTATATGAAGGCTGCTACAGTGATTTGAAACTGGTCAAAATGTAGAGAACAAGCTACCCAAATCCAATTGGCACATCTACAATGCAATCCTTACACCTAAGGGATGTTCAGGGAACACTATGGAAGAGGAGGCAGAAAGACTATAAAGGTCAGAGGACCAGGATGCCTATGCTGGATAGTGTCTTCTAGATATGACAGGGTTGCTGTGTCCATAAACTCTTAATATGGTTACTGAAACAAGACTTGTGTAATGACAACACATGCCATTGTGGATAGAGGAAATATCATAAGACCCCATTCCATGGATGAGGAGCAAAATACAATCAATGATTGCAGAGAGAGGGAGAATCAGTATTTTTCAGAGATAAACCCTGATACCTTATCCAATTCGAAATGGTCAGCCCTAAACACATGTTCCTGACAGCAACACTAAGTGGACTCAGTAGGTTGTAAATGTGTGTGTATGTGTGTGTGCATATGTGTGTGTGTGCGTGCGCACACAACTGCAACGATAATTATAGAAGAAGAGAAGAGGTCATGAACTTGGGAGGGAGTTGGGGGACAAGAGAGGAGTTGGAGTGGGGATAAGGAGGAGTGTAAATGATATAAACACAGTATTCCTGGCAGAAACTCAAAAAATTCAAATAAAAAGCCATGATAGCTCTATTAATGACAATGTCACGCACATTTTTATGGCCCTTTGCAAAATTTTTCATTTTTTGAAATGGACTCTTATATAGCCAGAGCTGGCCTCAAATTCCCTAGAAAGCTGAAGATGATCTTGAACTGCGGATTCTCCTAACTCTACCTGGATTACAGGCATGCTCCACTGTGCAGTGCTGGGGATGGGACCACCAGGGCCTTGAGCATGCCAGGCAAGCTGTCAGCTGAGCAATAATCTTTGCCCTTCCTTTGAAGATTTTGAAAAGCTTTTCATCCACAATCTCATTTTAACTTCTGAGCTATTCTAAAATGAATATGGTGATATTGGTATCCTCATATTACAAGTAAGGAAACTACATTGAACAGTAACCATGGACAAATATATGTGTTTCCATGCACACATGCAGACACAGCGACTGGAAAGAAAGATGCATATGCTCTGGGAACAGAGTCCGATAACTCAATGATCATAGAGATTTAAAAAAATTATTATTTTTACTTGATGTATTGCCTACATATATGTAAGTATGCAGGTATCATGTAATGCCTAGGGAGGTGAGAAGAGGCTTAGATCCCCTGGAACTAGAGTTACAGACAGTTGTTGGCTGCCATGTGGGTGCTGGGAACTGAAGCCAGGCTCTCTGCAAGAGTAGTCAGTATTCTTAACCACTGGGCCATCTCTTCAATCCTGTTGGAATTGTTTAAGAATATAAAATTAAACTTACAATACAGGGGCTGGACAAATGGCTCAGTGGGTAAGGTGCTTGCCACAGAAGCATGAAGATCTGAGTTCATATCTCTAGAACCCACATGAAAGCCTGGAATTATCATGTGTATGCCTGTAACCCTAGTGTTGGGCAGAATAGAGACACAGCATCCTTGGGGCTCACTGGTCAGCAAGTCCAGCTGAAATTGCAAGCGCCACCTTCAGGGAGACACCCTGTCTCAAAAAATAAGGTGGGGAACAATTGAAGAAAACACCTGACATTGACCTCTAGCCTCTGCATACTGCATGCATGGGAAGGCACATGCGTACACATGTGCACACACACAAAACACATATACAGTGTGACACACTGAAAACTTAGAGGATATGCAAAAATGTTGGCCTTCATCTCAGGTGCATGGAATTTCTCGGTAGGCTCTTATTTATAATAAGGCCTTTTCTTTAAGGGCCAGTGAAATGGCTCTCAACAAGCAAGGGTACTTGCCTCCAAGCCTGATGGCCTGAGTTTGATCCCCGGGACTCACACTGCAGAAGGAGAGAACTGAATCCCTTAAGTTGTCCTCTGACCTCCATACACACACGTGCATGTGAAAAATAAATACATAAGTAAATAAATAAGTAGGGCTTTTAAGAAACTAAAATTACAGCATAGGATTTGGGGTTTTCAGTGATCCCTTCCAACCCCAATTTATCTACAAGAGACATTTCCTAGTTTCCTCAGTGGATGTTGGACCTTAACACACACTGCTGCATCTCTTCTCTATATGCACATCTTTAGGATAAAATTAAACTTACAAATTAGTCACAGCAAGAGATTATCAACAATAGCTAACAATTACTTAAAATGATTATAATAATAATATGCTCTAATGGAATTGTCAACATCATTGCTTTTGCATTTGGGGGCCAGTGTTAAATAAAAGTGTTACTTAAACACAAGCACTGTGATGCTGCATAGTGAAATTGATAATGAAGACCACCACTAAGTGCCTAATGGATAGGCAATACAAACAGCGTGGATGCCATTAACAAAGGTGTGGTTCATGTCCTGCGTGGGATGGGATGTGGTGGACTGAAATCTGCTCATGCCTCTGAGACCACTGGACAGTTTAAAATGTATTCATTGTATATTATGGAATCTACCATTTCATATTTTTGGATTACAGTTGATTAGGGTAACTGAAACTGCAGATCCAGAAAGCAAATAATGGAGAACTACTGAAATATTCATATTTCTATAATCATCTAAAACTTCTCAGTTTAGTAGAGAGGGCCAAGTCCTAGGAGCCAATGGCAGACTCTCAGGGGGAGCTTGTGAACACCCTGAAGTCACACCCAACATGCTATGTATTTGCAGGAGTGTGAGCAAATTGGGAGAGTGAATCTCAGTTTTCATGAGATTTTCAAAGAGTTTGCCATCTAGAAGAACTTAATAATCACTCCTTTATGGGATCTCAATTATTTACCTAAAATGAGAACTAGAGCAATTTAGACGGTGGTTTAAGATTACTGCTAGTAATTTAGAAACTCATAATGTTATATGCTTAAATATTTTATTAACCTATACATGTTTCATGACTTAATAATAAAATGTTATCATTTATTTCACAGCCTATGTTTCTTTCCTTTTTTCAGCATTTAAAACTTCCTCAACAATTTCATGCTTGTATCTACTGAATTTTGGCCATTTTCACCCTACTTCTCTTTTTCATCCCCTCCATCTCCTGCTGAAATGCTTCTTCTTCCCAACAGGTCCCCTCTTACTTTCATGTCTATTTTTTACGATTTATGTATTTGTATTTTATGTGTATGAGTGTTTTGCCTGCATGTACGTAAGTGGACCATGTGCATGCAATGCCTGTGGAGGCCAAAAGAGAGCATCAGATCCCCTAGAACTAGAGTTATGGATAGTTGTTAGTCACCATGAGTTTGCTGGGAATGGGATCTGGATCCTTTGGGACAGCAACCTATGCTTTTAACCACTGAGCCTTGCCTCCAGCCCCATGCTTTCATGCCTTTTGTAAATGGTTCACTGAATTTAATTAGGGATGCTTGCATGAATGTGGGTGGAAGGTTATTTACAGGCTCACCAGCAGCTTACCTGTGCCTACATCACGAAGAAAGCGAGGCCCTCTCTTCCAGCATCCGTGTTGCTTTACTACTTCTAGCTTCCTCAGTTTCCTTTGCTTCCTGGTTCAATTTCCTGTTTCCTTTGCTTCCTGGCATCCAGAGTTAACTTTTCTCTTATTCCACAGAGGACCCCCGGAGCTCTAGGGACCCTCTGCAATAGAACATTGGTCTTCCCCGAGTCTCCTACCAGTTAAACCCCACCCTCCAGATCCACTGACCCTTAAGTAAAGCTGTGTCCATGAGTTGACATTTTAAACTATTTCTTCATTATCGAAGTCATTAGTTTACCAAATGTTCACCCCATTGGTGACAGTAAGTGTATCGATTGGTTTAACTTTCGAGTGGGAAGTAGTTAAGGTTAAGAGTCTGTATTTGATTAGACCTCTTAATAGGTGAGGCTGTGGAGATCCCTAGAAGACTGAAAATGCCGGCACTTGGCTTTCGTTCCAGCTCTACCACACCCCCTCAGTCGGCCGCTTAACCTCTCCTCACCTCCACTGTGAAATGTGCTTTCTGAAATACCACACTATGAGTCTTCAATAGGCTACCTAGGCAGAGAGACCGTCACTTCGGACAGATACCCAGCAAATCAGAGCTATTTTGGAGTTTCCGAAATGCTTGCCTCATCTATTGCTTAATCAGTGGTTTGCAAGAAATCACCGTGATTATCAAAGCACCGGGCTCCGTTTTTACAGCTTCCATTAAAGATCAGAGAGCTGGGTTGTGGCTGGCCAGGCTCAATAAATCATTCGTATTGGAAATATATTTGTCAATTTTCTTGCAGATGGTGTAATTATCGCATCATTTTATTTCCAAGGCTCATAAGTGGGAATTAAAGCTGACGTTTGATAATTGAAAGAACGTTCTGCTGTGATTGTTAGAAACTGCATTTCTCTCGGAGGACTTTCTGTTGCTAGCAGTCTGGGATTTGCACCATTTTCATTCAGCGGATGCTGGGTGGGCTCTTCTGAGTAGCTAAGACCACCACCAGCCACTTGAACCAAACTTGTTGGAAGAATCAGGCCGCAGCTTGTTTTCAAAATTTGCTGAGTCAGTTTCTGAGATATTGAAGTTACAGAGAAATAAGAATGTTAATTTGGAGTTAGTGGATAATTCTTTCTTTGGGTCTGAAAGGAGGGTGGTCAAGTGCTCTCTTTCTCTCTTGCCTCTGGCCCTCAGCACATTCAGAGCAGGTATTCACTGAGCTGTGTGCCAGACCCACTTCAAATGCAGTGTCATGACGACCATAAAGGGTCAGCAAGTTACAGGAGTGTCACCCTATTGTTTTTTCTGTAGGTGCCTATTTCCATGGCTTTCCAGAATGGCATCATTTAGAGAAGTTTATTTTCTCATTATTCATATTGACTTTTTCTTTTTCTTTGCTTTTCTGTGTGGTGTTTGTTGATGTCCTTGTTCCTGTGCATGCACAGGCCCATATGCATGTATGTGTGGATGGAAGCCAGGGACTAACACTGAGTGTCTTCCTGGTGGCTCTCCACGTTATTTTTTTGAGGTGAGATTTGTCACTGCACATGGAGCTTACAGGTTATAGACTGGCTGGCCAGTGAGCCTCAGGGATCTTCTTGTCTGTCAGTCTTGGGTAAGTGTGTGCCAGCACACCTAGCTTTTTTAAATTGAATTTTTGAGATTTTCAAACAGAATATAGTTTGATGGTATTTAGATTCCCTCCCAACTCTGCACCTCCCTGCACTGCCACCTGCCTGCCCACTTTAACGTACTCTCATATATACAGAGTAATGTACTCTCATGGCCTATAGAGTATGATTTGTGTCCATAGATATCCTTCAATATGGGTTCAGCTATTGGACCCACCAAGAGTTCCAACCCTGTAAGGCATTGTCATTCCCCCTTCCAACAGCCATCAATTGTCGAAAGCTCCTTTGGTTGAGATGGAATTTCTTACCTACTTCCTCATGTCTATGCTGGGATTTTGTCTGGTTTGAGCTTGCATGGGAGTTGTGTATACCTCCTCCTGGTTTCAGAGGATATTATACAAGCTTGGCAGAAAACCAATCAGTGGTGCTACCTAGCTGTGAATCCAAATAAACAACAATGATTGGCCCAGGAAGCTATCACTATTGATGCAGTAGTGATGCTTTTATCCTAGGGACAAACAACAGTTTTGTAATTGGAATTAAGGCCTGCTCAATGGGAGGGAACTCATGTGTGGTACTGTAAACACAGCCAAGTACGTGGCTGGAGAGGTCTTAGAACCTAGAGAAAAATCCACTTTTCCCACATCCCCAGACTGATGCTAATTTCTTATTTTATTCAAAATATGCATCCTCATATTTATATACCTGGATTTTTATACGATGTATTAGCTTCTTTCCTGCTGCTGTAATAAAATACCCTGACAAAACTCAAATAAAAAGCATTTATTTTGACTTGTAAGCTTCAGAAGCCTAGAGTCTGGTAGGGAAGACATAGCTGCAAGAGCAAGAAAGCTAACTGATCACGTAGCATCTGCACTCAGAAGAAAAAGAGGGGGGGAAAAGAGAGAGAGAGAGAGAGAGAGAGAGAGAGAGAGAAAGAGAGAGAGAGAGATCAGGAAGTAGGGCCAGCCTGCAAACCCTCAAATCCCACCCCCAGTGACCCACTTCCTCCAGCAAGGCTCTAACTCCTAAAGGCTCTATAACCTTCCCAAATAGTGGCATCATCTGGGAATCACGTGTTCAAACACAGGAGCTGGTGGGGGTTATTTTTCATTCAAACCATAACAGGGTGATGAGACCAGAGGCACTTAACTAGCTGAGCCATCTCCATCTCCTAGTCCTCTCTTTAGTGATTTTCTAACTGTAATGACATTAGGTTTAAGGGACAGTTTTCATTAATGTTATTTAAGTCACCCTTGTCATTCAAACACACACACACACACACATACACTCACACACACACACACACAATGGGCACATATATCTTTCCTTCAGAATCACATGCACACACATGGGAACAGATAGAATCTTCTACTGTTATCAGTGGGTGGTTGGTTCCAGAGCCCCACTACATCCACAGATACCCAACCCCTTATGTCTGCATGTGTTTAGTGCAGATGGATTATTGTGTTTCAGTATTTCCCATTGGTGGGAAGAAAAAGTGTGGAAATTGTTTATGGAATCCAGCAAAGCATGTTTTTGTTCACCCAGTTGGTTGAGAGGACATGCTACTCCAGCTCCAGGGGATCTGATGCCTCTTTTAAAAACCAAGGTGAGAAGGCCAGGTATGGTGGTGCACACCTTTAACCCTAGTACTTGGGAGGCAGATCTACCAGATCTGAAGTCAGCCTGGTCTAATAGAGAGTTCCAGGCTAGCCAGGGCTACATAGTGAGACCCTGTCTCCAGAAACATGAGTAACAAATAACAGAGAAGCAAAAAAGTCCCCAGTTTCCCCAGATCAACTAAGATGAGGTTTTGGAATTACCTAGGTTATTCTCCAAAGAGGACATCAGAGGGCTGAGAATCTTGTGTCCAACTCTTACTGTTGTTCTCACACTGTCAGTTAGTGATGAATCCATCAGGCTGGTAACACCCAAGGAGGCTTTATTTTCATTCCCTGAGGTGGCGTGCAGGGGCTGCCTCACTGTCTGAGTCACTCAGCAGAAGCACAGTGAACAGGGTTCTTCAGGCTCACCTGGGAGCCTGGAAACTTCTGTGCAATGTGCTTGTTGGTGAGCCCTTAGAAACACCTGAGAGGCTGGGGGCTGCTAAAAGTTCAGCAAGTGCCATATCTGGTGCTGGAGATTATAACTGTTCTCTGCAATACAGGAAACAGGATGGACCCTGTCTCTCTGTGTACAGATGGAAATGCCAACTAGTGACTTGCTTTTCTCCTTCCTCCCTCCCTCCCTCCCTCCCTCCCTCCCTCCTCCCTTACTTCCTGTCTTCTTTCCTCTTTGTCCTTCCCTCTCTCCCCACTCTTGACTTCCTTCCCCCTCCCTCCTTCCCTTCTTTCCTTCCTTCATTTTTACTTTTCCTACTATTTTTCATATTCCCCTTCAAGTAAGGTCACATGAGGCTTAGCACTTTATTGAATCAAGAAACCTCCAGTTAAGAGGTGGCTCCGTGGTTGAGAGGACATGCTGCTGTTCTTGCAGATGACCCGAGTTCCATTCCCAGGACTATGTGAGGCAGTTCATAGTTACCTGGAACTCCAGCTCCAGGGGATCTGTGGGTGGGTCTCCATCTCCAGCATGGCTGTTGTGCTCCAGCCATCCCAGAGAATGGAGGATGATTGAACAGGTCCTCAGGTAGCTCAGAGTGCGGCAGGAGACCTTCCCAGGAGACTGTGTTGGTGGGCAGTTCAGTTATTGAAATCAAGGCAGGGTTTATATAGGGAGGCCTTTCTGATTGTTACAGAAGGTGGGAAAGTTAAAGGTGGGGTCTTTAGGTAAAGGCAGGAAGGTTGTAGGGCTGATGAGGAAATTAGGAATGAGGAAACAAAACCTAAAAACCTGGTTCTGGTCTGGGGTGGTCTTTGTGGGGGGAAAAGATGAAGCAACTGTTGAGGCCTGCAGTGGCTTCCTAGGACCTAGGTTATTACATCAGGCAGAGCAGGCCAGACTCCTACTGTCCCTTCAGGGTACATGGGTTTTCTTGGCTTGCTCAATAACTTTTACAATAGACCCAGACCCCACAGGGATCTGATGCCTCTGGTTTGTGAGGACACTGTATGTGCACACACACACACACACACACACACACACACACACACTCACTTAAAAATAAATCTTAAAAAAGAAGTCTCCAAACAGGATAGAAGGCAGAAGCCTGTGTGCACGTCTCTCTTTGGTATTCAGAGTGAATTTCTTAGACTCATTAGGAAAGGCTAAAGGGATCGTGATGGAGGTAGAAGCAACAGAGAATAGTTTTGAAGGTGAGGCTGAGAATCTCAGTGAAGCAAGAGAAGTCAGAGAACCCTTTTCCATGGCCTCAGCCCCACTGGCCTGGAAGAATGGGGTGAACTCTACCGGAGAGAGTAGAGATGAGCTCTGATTCGATTTATGCACTCACTTACTCCCAGGTGCCCCATCCATCCGGCTGCCTCTGCTCCTTCCCCATCACTGACTTCCTTTTTCAACCTATGTTGCCTTGGTCCTCTTTCTGCAGGTATTGCTTTTATTATATACACAGTTTTACTTGTTACCAAGTGTCATGATCAGTATTGATTGGTAACTTGACTCTAGAATCATTGATGAGACAAACCTCCAGGAAAGTATGTGAGGAAGTTTCTAGATTAGTTTAATAGAGGTGAGCAGACATGCCCTGAATGTGGGAGGCACTGTCCATGGGCTGGGGTCCTGGACTGAATATAAAAAGGAGAAATGATCTGAGCACCAGCATTCATCTGTCTCTACTTCCTGACTGTGGATGCCATGTGACCAGCTGCCTCACACTCCTTCTACCAGATCTCCCCTACATCACTGTGCTCTCAAATTGTGAGCCAAAATATGTCCTTTTCTTAAGTTGCTTTTGTCACAACAATGAGAAAAGTAACTAATACACCAAAGAACGTGGGTGTCCAGGGTTAGGTATAAAACAACACAGAGCACTGCTTCAGAGACTCAAACTGTAGACTTGTTTTAAAATCATTTTAAGATATCATTTTACTTGAAGGAAGAGCAAACAAGAGTATGTGATGTTTCCTACAGGAGCTGGATTTTCACTTTTATTACTTTTATTGAATATCCAATAAAAGAATATGACACTCTGTCAAATATTGTTCTTGTACCCTGTTGATACAATGCCAAATGAAGAAAGCAGATCTGTGTGGTCAGTGATAGCAGCCGTCTCATCCTGACTTGCCTTTCTCTTGTATGCAACATGTTTTTAGTTCACAGCAGGAGTCTACTTGGTTTCTGACAGCATTCGGGTCATTTCTCTTGCATAGTGTGTTAAATTTTGTTCAGCCAGTTTCAGAATGTTCATGAACTCTAGGAATTTTTCCTAAACTCTACAATGATGATCTAGTCCAGGCTTTCAGGATGAACAGGAAACTTCATAAAGAAAAAGAGGAGGACTTAACAGAGGGAAAGGAAAAGGTAGTGACAGCACATTGTGAAATGGGCACACGTCAATTGGATTTGACCAATTGACTCAGGAATGTTTTCTGATTTCACAATATGAACCTGGGGCTGAGGAAGTGGCTCTGGTGGTAAAGCATCTGCCTTGCAAGCGGGAGGACCTGAGTTCAATCTCACAAAATGGACTGTAAGAAAGCCAGTGCAGTAATGGGCAGTGCTAATCTTCAGTAGGAAGAGACAGCTGAAGTTGTCCTCTGGTCTGCACACACACACACACGTACATACACACACATGCACACACACACACACACGCACACACACACACACACACACACAGAGAAGGACACACACACATAAACACGAGCCATAGCTTTTACCTCATCAATGCATGCAATAGAGAACTCTGTTCCAACACTGCCTTCTTTTCCAGGCATCTATGTCTCCCCAAACAGAAACACTATACCATACACTCCCATAATTAACAACCAGAAATGTATTTCATTTCCTCCTCCAAAATCATGAAGATCAAGTGAGAAAATTTATTCCTGGGAGCTTGCACAAACAAGCTGTCGTTCTACAAATGGGCATGTTGTGATTCTGTGTCTGGGCTGTCTGCTCTGTGCAGAGGCCTGGCATTACTATTTGCAGAGCCTGTCATCTCTTGTGGGACCTTCACACCTCAGCAACGCCGATTAGCTCATGTCACAGCTCATCAGCTAGCTTAACTCCAGAAGGATGTGAAATCGCCTAACAAGCTTCCCAATGTGACTGGCCTCTCATTGGCCTAATCGTGTAGCATGCTCTCATCTGTTACCACAGAGCAGACACAGCTCTCAGCTGTTAGACAAAGGTTAGAGGAAATGGGGAGATGGCTCAGTTGGTAAAGTGACTGCTGTGGAAGCAATGAAGGTCTGAGTTTGGATCCCCAGAACCCACATAAAAAGCTAAGTGTGTGAGTGTGTTTCAGTAGTTAGAGCATGTACTGCTCTTGCTGACAACCTGAGGAGTTCAATACCCAATATCCATGTTGAGCTGCTCTGCTCACAACTGCCTGTAACTCTGCTTTAGGGAAGCATATGCACTTTTGGTCTTCCCAGACACCTGCACACACATGGTGCTCATACACACACAAATAAAAAACGAAACCTTAAAAAATAAGTGAAGAGTGATGGAGAACAACACCTGATGTTGATATTTGGTCTCTGCATACATGCACATACATGTGCAGACACATGAACATATACACACAGATATACCAAAAATACATGCACCAACATGTTTCTTAGTGTCTTAATTTAATCATTTCAGTTCACAGAAGTTTTCTTCCTTTTTGTCCAATTCCTGGGCTCAGTGTTCTTCAGGAACTTGTGTACCACACCTGTCCTCCTTCTCAGGGTACAATTTGGTCATCATCTTTTTGAGGCTTTCACTGTCAACTTATTGACACAAGCTAGATCACCTAAGAAGAGCTCCTCAATGGAGAAAATATCTAGATCAGGTTGGTCTGTGGCAGGGAATTGTTTTGATTGTTAATTGATGTAAGAAGACACAGTCTACTATTTTTGGTGTCATTTCTTCAGCAGGGGGTCCTGAACAGTGTCAGAAAGAAGAAAGGTAGTTGAGAACATGCAGGCAAGCAAGGATCCATCTGTTGATTCTCTTTTTTCCTCTGACTTTGGATATGGTACTTTAAGGTCCTGCTTGACTCCCCCATGATAATGGAGTATAAACCAAATAATATCATTCTTCCTAAATTGTTTCTTGTCAGGGTATTTGTCACAGCAACAGAAATGAAAGTAGAACAATTCTATTTCCTAAACTTGATCTAGGCATTCTTGTAACTTGGAAAATTTACTTTACACACGTATTTCTAATGGTGGGAGAGGGTACAGTGAAAGTTTGGAACCCCAGGCTGGAAGGATTCATTTCTGTGTTCACAGGCCTAGTAGACTCTGCTAGTGTGGGGGAGTACACACACCTGACTTGGATAATCTCTTAGCTGTCTGTAAGACTGTTGGTGACCAAAGTTAACCATCTGGAAAGGTGTACAATGTATGATGAACCTGCGTGGAAGGAGAGGAAGGACTGAAAACTGGGACATCAACAGGAACCTTTGAGAGAAGCCAGTTGACTTTTGAAAAAGACTGGAAACCCCTCACCACCTGAGCTACATGCAACAAAGGAACCAAACAAAGCTCATGACACACAGGCTCGGGAAGAGGCAGGTGCCGGGCAGATGACCTTTGTAGCGTAGCTTTTAACCTTTTCTGCCTCACTAGTCCACTACCCTTTTCAGGAGTGTCTTTCTCCTCCTTAGCTGTCTCCGTTTCTATTATCCTACCACGTGTCTCTGGTACACTTCTTTGTTCTGGGTTACAAGAACCTGGGAAACTTCAGTCACTGCGCCTGGCACTCAGATCCACACCCATAACACCTTCACTGGGGGAGATGCAAAGGTGAGTGAAATGAGGACCCTCAAGTGTGGGAGCAGAGCTACAAACTGCACTGCATGTGCGGCTGAGGCAGCAAGAACATGCAGCAGCCTGGCAACCTGGGACTGCGTGTGGGTTGGACTGTGCACACACACCGCTTATTTTTCTTTTTTTTTAACTGAATTTTTGAGATTTTCATGCATGATTTGATGGCATTTAGATGCCATCACCCATCTGTACGTCCCTTTATTGCACCCCATCCAATTTACTCAATTGTAGATATACAATACGGCATACAGAGTCTAATTTGTGTCTCAAATGTCCTTCAGTGTGAGTCCATCCACTGGAGCCTGGCCAACTTACCAAGAGTTCCAAGCTTGAAAGAGACGTCTCTGCTCCTCCGAGAAACCATCTGTTGATGCACGTTCCTTAGGTGGGGTTGAAGCTCCTTACCCACTTCCTCTTGTTTATGCTGGGCTTTCTCTTGACTTGAGCTTGTATGGGACTTCTACATGCTGTCACTATTGCTGTGAGTTCATATGAATAAACGACTTGCTACCTGGAAAACCATTTCCTTGTGGTCATCTGCCACTTCTTGCTTACAGTCTTTCTACCCACTTCTCAGTAATGCTTGAGCCTTAGAACCAGAGTGTTATATAAGTGTCCTATTGAAGCATAAGTACTCTGCAGCCTTTCACTCTCTGCATGTTGACTGGTTGTTAGTTGTCGAGATGAAACTCAGGTCCTTGTGATTTATGAAGTAAACACTATACTGACTGAGCCATCTCCCAGTCCATGTCAGATAATAGCCTGGAACTCTAGTTCCAGTGGATCTGATACCTTCTTCTGGCCTCTTTGGGAACCCTCCCCACTACATGTCATATACTTACTCAGACATACAAAATGTAGGCACAAAAGAAGCCAAAGATATATTTTGTGCTGAGGTAGAAGGAGCTGAGAAGAGCCTTGAACCCTGAAAACCCCTAATGGTGTCATCTATTTTTGCTTTTAGATTTGTTTCTTGGTTTTAAAATAGGATTAAAATCATGCTTTCCTGGATGCCATAAACAATTTCCATAATCTCCCTTCCCCTCTCACTCTTCTATTGGGCTAATTGCCAGAGGATGATTTTAAATGTCACACATTTTAATCTTTATAGCTAAATCAATTGATGTAATACATGACCGTTTCCTGCATGTTAATGGCTCTGGCAGTGAAGTTGTCAGACAAGGATTTCATCACTGGGACCACAGTTCTCTAAGTGTTTCAGGTCATTCTGTTGCCTGTCCCTGGTTATAACTGAGTCACCATCTCACATTGTGCATCGTTGAGAAAGTAGAGGAACAAAGTGGCAACTGGGAGAACTGTGTGAAGCCGTAAAGAAAAGTCAAACCATAACACTTGCAGGCAAATGGATGGGATTGGAAATCATTGTTAAGTGAGATGCACCAGGCTGGGAATAACAAATATCATCTATTTTCTTTTTCAAATAAGGAATCTGAATTTAAAATTACAGGTGCTGGAGTGATGGCTCAGCAGGTAAGAGCACTTGCTGCTCACTCATGAGGATCAAAGTTTGAATCACAGCACCTGCAACTCCACCCCCAAGAGATCCAATGCCCTCTTCTGACCTCTGAGGGCATCTGTACACACATGTGAATATTTGTACACACACACAGAGATAAAATAAAATAAAGCTTTATATGTGTGGGTATGTTTACATGTGTGTGTTTGAGGGTCATAAAACTGGGAAAGAGATCATGAGAGAGGGTGAAGAGGTCTTTGGGAGGTGGGAAACAGTGATGCAATGCATGCAATAAGCAAACAGAAGTTGGCACTGATTGGGGGAAGAAAGGAAACCAGCTGAAGTGGGGATGGGCACAGGGGCCGGGGGCGGGGAATGAAGAACACCGTGCACTGACATGTCTGCATCAAGATACCACAAGGAAACCCATCACTTTGGGTGCTAATGTTTAAAATTAACTTAAGAAGCAAAATTGATGGGAAAGGCCACATTTTATTTTTGGATACAGAGTCTTCTGTAGTTCAGGATGGCCTTGAACTTGTTATGCAGCCAAGAATGAACTTGAACTTATGATCCTTCTGCTTCCACTTCCCAAGTTCTGGGAAGTGTGTGTGCCACTATGTCCAGATTATGCAGTGTTGGGGCTGGAACCCAGGGTTTTGTGCATGCTAATAAACAAGTGCTCTACCCCCTGAGTCCCATTCCTAGCTCAAGACAGTCTAGTTTTGAATAGTACTTTGGATGTGTGCAGGAGTATGATGAAGCTCAAAGTGGACATTGTTCTGAAACTAGAAATGACACACAGATATGAGGTAACAGGAAAACTGCAGCCACGGCTTAGTATCTGTGTCTCCTGACAGTCAGAATGCTCCTTTGTGGTCAAACATCCTTGAAGCTGGTGTTAGGTTGTTTCTACTCTATCAGAAACAAAGGACCAGGGTACTTTACACATGCACACTAATGAAGGCTCTTCTTTCTCAGAAGACCTGATGCCATTATTAGGTCACTTGTGTTGTAGTTTTGATAGCCCACCCTTTCTGTAGTCTCTCCTAAGAAGATCATGGGATGAAACTCCCTAAAAGGGAGATGTGATCCATCATGGTTTGGTAGCAAACAGGGTGTATTAGTATTGTTGCTCTTCTAGAGTACCCAGACAAAAGCAACTCAAGGAAGAAAGGGAGAATTTTGGCTTATGATTCCAAAGGAATAGAGTTGATCACGGAGGGGAAGATGTGGTATCAGGCAGGGAAAGCATGGTAACACCGGCAGGAAGCTACCAGATCACATTCTCATGTCCACAGAGGAAGCAGAGCACAAGGAAGTGAAGTTATAAACCAAAACCCCTCCAGTAAGGCTCCACCTTCTGAGGGGTCTACCTCCTGAAACAGCACCACCAACTGGGAACTAAGTCTCCAAATGCATGAGCCAATGAGGGACATTTCTTACATTTCTTATTGGAACCACAACAAAGGGTCACTTCATAGTCTCCTTTTAAATTCACAATACAGAGCCCTCTGGGTTGCTCCCCACCTTGGCGCAGCCAACTCCAGTCTCTCTTTGGAGTCTTTGCTTTGCTTAGCTTTGCTAAACAAACTCCTGCTTAAGCTGTCTTTGCTTCTTGACTGAATTCCTTTCCCCAAGAAGGCAAGAATGGCAAGAGACCTGTAACATGATCTCATGGTATGTAGTCTGTGAAATGAACCACTGAAAGGGTAAAAATCAATTTACAATCTAGAACAAGTACCGACAGCTTAATGGAAATCATCTCAAAGTTGGTTTAAAAGATGGAATTAGGCAGGACAGAAAAAGAATATGGGAAGGAATAACTAACACTAAAGACATTCAGGAAAAGCCACATGGAAACCTTTCACCGTAGAAGCTGTTTAAAGTATATACATATATGCCATTAAAAAGATATTAAAAATAGTTACCTTATAACAGGTGGACATTGCCCTGAGTAGTCACTTTAGCTTTGCAAAGAAAAGCCCAGTGCCATGAATGGGCTCCCTCTCTTGAAGCTGTTGACCGGGGGTCCCATAGATGCTCAAACAATAGTAGCATTTGTCTGTGCTCTAGGTTACACACCAGAACTTGATGGTAAGACCCTATTTCTGAAGAGACTGCACACATGGCTACAGAACAAACAGGAGAAATCAAGCTGGTACTGACTTCAAAGCCTCATCTCTACTGTCTAGGTTTCATAGTGACAGAGGTGCTATGCAAGCTACCCAAAGAGAAAATGTATCATGAACTTTACCCAGCTGTGAATCCTGTGAGCTGCAACAGCAACTGGCCTGGCAAGGTATGGCCACTGATGCAGCAGTGGCCAGGATATTATAGAAGTAATCAACTGCCTTCTACTATGGGTTGAAGGCCTGATTCATAAGATGGAGTCCATACCTGACACTGAAATCAGGTCTAGGAACCTGTGGCTAGACAGGTCACAGGCCATAGGTGGGGGACTAATACCTTTATTTTGTTAAGTATATATAGTATTAAACTGATACCTAATGACTTATTGTTATACCCATAGATCAACACATCTCTCAGCTCTCACCAGAGAAGTTTCTTTATGCAGAAGATGATGATTAACACAGAAACCACATCTGGACACTTTGCAGAGAACAAGAGGCTGCAGAGTGCTTATTTCTGAACAGTACAATTATCAAACTTCTGTCTCCCAAGGTTCAGGAATCACGGCAGAAGAAGGGGTGTGAAGATTGTAAGACACAAGTGCTGGATGGCCACAGGCAAGCAAAGTTTTCCAGACATTAGGGATCATGCATATGAACTTACAACAACGGTGACAGTGCACACAAGTCCCATGCAAGCTGAAACCAGACAGAATCCCAGCAGAGGAAGAAAGTGGAGGCTGAAGAGACGACTAGGCAGTTAAGAGCACTGGATATTTTTGCAAACGCCCCAGATGTGAATCCCAGCATCTACATCGTGGCTAACAACCATCTGTAACTCCAGATCTGGGGAATCGGACGCCCTCTTCAGTCCTCTGCCAGTACTGCATGAGACGGGTGCATTTACATACATGCAGATATAACACTCATACACATTACAATAAATTTAATAAATTTAATTTAATAAACTTTAACAAAAAGAAATGGAGAAGTAGGTAAGAAATCCCAACCTTACCGGAACTGTTGGCAGCCAATGGCTGTTGGGAGGGAGACAGTCAGTCTCTTTGAAGGACGTGACTGACCAGTTGAACAGGCTCCAGTAGATGGACCCACACCAAAGGGCATTTGGAGACACAAATTTGACTCTGAAAAAAAATATATATATTCATGAAATTGAGTGGGGCTGTAATAAGGGGTACAGGGGACCTAAAGTCTATCAATATATTGTATAAAATTTGAAAGAATTCAATTAAAAAGAAGAGTTCTAATTAGTGGCCCAGCATAAGGTGTGTGGAGCAGATCATTCCTCATGTCTCCTCCTGCGCCTGACTGTGAATTCCTAGAATTAATTGCTCAGCTCCTGGGTTTAAGGTTGAATTTGGGGATGTGGTGATGGGGATACTTGGGGAATCTCCAGTTTTTGTCTTGCGACCTCTTTTTGTACACACCTTGGGGCACACGTAGGACAGAATGAACAGCACAAACTTCATGGAGCAGGGGAAGACATGAAGCAGGAACCACTCATTCATAACACAGATGTCATTGAGACCTTACTATAAAACACAGCACTAAGAGCTGGTGGTGCAGATGGGAGCGTTAAGCAGGCAAGAAGATCAATGTGGAGAGTGAGGTCTTTTAGAGTGGAGGGCACAGGGCCCGCAAAGGAAGTGTTAGGAGAAATAGCATTAAACCTGCTCCTCCCTACCAGTGCAGCACTGATCCAAACTGCCATCATCGTCTCAGACTCATAGTCTCTCCCATGGTCTGCAGAGACCCTCTCTTCTCCTGCTGCATGCTCTTCCCGGTACCCATCTACAAACCCAAGGCTGATCACATCTCCCTCCTTAAAATCTTCATGGGTTCCCATTGCTCATGATAAAGAAAATTTTTTTAAATAACTTTTCTTTCTGAATTCCTTGATGAATGCATAACAGTGCATTTACGTGATCACTTTCCTCCCCTAATTCTCCCTCCAACTCTTCCCAGATTACCATCCGAACTTCATTAAAAAAATAAGCCACTGAGTTTGTGCTGCTCACATATGTACATCGGTATGGGCCACTCACTGGAAGATGGTTAACCTACCAACGTGGAAACCGACTCTGTCTCCTAGCAACCCTCATCTATCAATACTCTTCAGTTGGAGGTGGTGGATCAGGAGTCATTCCCACCTCAGCGGTGGAGCATTGGCTAGCTTGATCTTATGCAGGTAAACACAGCTGCTGTGAGTTTGTGACTGCAGCTGTCTGGTCCTGTCATGTTCAGAAGGCACTGTCTGGTCTCAGCCCTTCCTGACCTTGGTCTTTGCAAACCCCGCCCCACCCCCTTTGTGAGGTTCCCTGAGCCTTGGGAGAATGGGGTGTGGTATAGATATCTTCTTTGTGACTGAACACTTCATAGGCGCTTATTCTCTGTGCTTTGACCAGTTGTGTTTCTGTGTTAACTGCTGTCTGCTGCACAAAGAAGCTTCTCTGTTGAGGTCTCAGAGTTCTGCAGTCTATGGGTATAGAGATATGAATTTAGAGGGCAGTTTCATGTACTGGAAGACAAAATTATTAAGCTGAGGAGCAAGGCCATTCCATTATGTTCCTGTTTACACCTCATCTACCCATCTCTCAGCTATTGTTGAGTATGCGCACAAGATTTCCACGAGGTTGGCTGATCAACCCCCTGTCGTGGTGTGGAGCATATGAGACTGTGCCCCTCCCCGAGGCTTTATACACAGTTTGAGGTTGATGAGGAAGGTAGAGCTATCTTTAGTGGTGTCCGTGCTCCTGTAAACAACCCTTCGCTCATGCTTCTGGAAGCAACACTAAAGAAACTCGTTGGGTCACAAAATTAAAAGATGAAAGAAGAGGGGTGAAGACCATTTGGAATGGGAGGGGGACAAGAAAAAGCAACTTGAGGCTATATATGGTATAACTATATTATGTACATGTCCGAAAATGTTATAATGAGACTCATTACTAAATATGATTAATATGCTAATAAAAAGCATTGAAGTCTGCAAATGTTGTCAAAAATATATTCACTGAATAAACAAATGAAGCAAGTAAAAAGGAATAATGAAATGTCTTTGTAAGACTGGACCAGAGACATCTTCTCAAACGCCCTGTCCTGATGGTCAGGGCCATCAGGAGACTACTCCAGATAACTTGTCTCACAGCGTCTGCTTTTACACTCCAAGTGAGTATTCATTTTATTTTCTAACTTTGAATCTCTATATTGTATCAGAGGTCATGACTAATATGGGGCTTCTTAAAATTCTTTTATTAAAAGCATAAAATTCTGGGTGGAAAGGAATCTTTTTCTGTCAAAGTACACAGTCATGTTTAGGTGTTACTGTTTGACCTATAATCTGAGAAAATGCCTACAGTTGATTAGACTTACTTGGGAACTGGCTGGAAATCATCTGTCCTCCAAGTTGTCTGGTTTTAAGTTTTTAAAAAATTGTTTGCTGTAACATTTTATTATTTAGGAATTTTATATATACATAAAATGTCTATTGATCATACACTCCCCATGCTCCCATAACCACTCCCTATTTAGCCCTAACCCCTTCCAACTTCATGTCTTCTGCTTTATCTAACTCCCTGAATCCAGTTCTTGCTGCCCATATACTCTTAGGTGTGTGGCCATCCACTGGAGAGTAGTCAACTTACCAGGGACCACACCTTTAAAGAAAGCTGACCTCTCCTTCAGAAGTCATTAACTGTCAAGCTCCTCAGTTAGGGGCAGGCTCTTATGAGCCCCTCCTCTCTTCAAGCTAGAATGCTGACTGGCTTGATCATAAGCAGGTCTTGTATTGGCAGTCACAGCAGCTGTGAGTTCATCAATGCAATGGTACTATAATGTCTACAAGAAACTGTTTTGCCCAGAGCCTCCTTGACCTCTGACTCTTAGCATCTTCTCCCCTTCCTCGTAGTCCCTGAGCCTTGGAGGGAGAGGGTGTGATATAACTGTCCCATTATAACTGCAAGTTGTCTGCTTTTATTTGATCTTACATATGTGATTTGTGACTGGTAAGATAATACAGAATGAGACTCATGTCCTGCAAGAGATGTATCCATTTCTCTTCCAATGTGATTATTTTTATTAAGATAGACATGCCATCAGAACAAAACAGTCACTCCAGAAGTCCGTATGTTATACAGTCTGATAATGCATTTCTGATAATAAGAATAAATCCAAGTTTTGCAGAGCTTGTCTTAGTTACTCTCTTGTTGCTGTGGCAAAATACCCTGACAAGAACTTCTTGATGGGGGAAAGGTTTTATTAGGGCTCAGCTCCAAGTTACAGTCATCACAGTGGACAAGTCACAGCAACGGGAGCTTGAGCAGTGCGTCACATGGCTTCCACAGTCAAGGATCAGAGAACAACAAATGCTCGGCTCACTGTCCCCTTTTCACTTAGTGCAGGACCCAGCCCACGAGGTGGTCCTGTCCACCATTAACATGGGTCTTCATAAATTAATATAAGCAAGATAATTTCCCATAGGCCCTCCCATAGGCCCATTTTTCAAGTTATTCTAGATTCTGCCAAGTTGACAATTATCCCTGACCCTCACAGTCTTAATAAAGATACTTTAACCTCTTTGTAAGTGTGTATGTGTGTGTGTGTGTGTGTGTGTGTGTGAGAGAGAGAGAGAGAGAGAGAGAGAGAGGAGAGGTGTAAATGTGCATGCAGGTGCCTCCAAACTTGTGCTCACGTGTGCACAGGCCAGAGGAGGAAGTTGGGTCTCCTGCTCTACTGCGGTCCTCGTAATTCCCTTGAGACAGGGTCTCTCACTGAACCTGAAGCTAGAATGGCAGTCAGAAAATCCCAGTGATCCTTGTGTATCTGCCCCCTGCAGTGCTGGGTTATAGGCATGTGCAAAGCCACACCCAGTTTTTTATGTAGATGCTAGGGGTCTGAACTAAGGTTCTTATGCTTGTACAGTAAATGTTCTTACCCCCTGAACATCTCTCTAGTGCTCCCTTTGTAGTTAAATGCTATTTATTTGAAGGTTTTAAAGAATTCAAGTTTGAAAATGTTTAATTATCTCCCATCCATATATCATTAATCACCAAGACAGAATATGCAGAAAATGTGGATCACCTTCCAACAAACCTTTCAAGGGTTGGAGGAAATATTGGGAGCAGATGGTTTTGGTTCTGTGTGTGTATATGTGTGTGTGTGTGTGTGTGGAGGGGTGTACATGTGTGTGTTGCATGCATAAGCAATCAAATGTATGCACATATGTGTTCTGGTGCGTGTGAAGTTTGATGCTGGATAGCTTCCTCACACCTTACTTTTTCTACTGGTTTTTATTTCTTGAGACAAAGCATCTCTCTGAACCTGAACTTGCCTACTGCATTAGATTGACTTGCCAATGAGCTCCAGAGATTCTCCTGTCTCTGCCTCCTAAGCAATAGAATTACATATAAGTTTACATGACTGAAATCCAAATTCAGGCCTTCATGTTTGTGCAGTAGGCACTTTATACACTGAGCTCTTTCCCAGACTCTGCTTTCAGGCTTTATGTGACCTCTGCTCTTCTCCAAAGGTCTTTGTCATGTGCTATTGAGTTGCAAGGCTTGTACTAGTCAAAGAAGGCTAAGTGAGAACAGAAAAGAGGAAGCGATTTTAAAAAACTTAATGTGTGTGTGTGTGTGTGTGTGTGTGTGTGCGTGCGCGCGCACACAGGGGTCAGAGAATAACTTGTATGTAGGCCCTGGATTGACTCAGATAACCTTGGTAACACATCTATAGCTCCTGAGCCACACTATCCATCTTAATTTTATTTATTTATTTATTTATTTTTGAAGCAGAATCTCACTATGTAGCCCTGGTTGGAATAGAGCTCACTGTGTAGACCAGGATGTCTTCCAACTCAAAGTGATCCATCTGCCTCTGTCTCCTTAGGGATTAAAGGCATTTGCTTCCACAGCTGGCTACTTCAAGTAGCTTTTATTAAAGGATTGTTACATGAACCTCATTAAAAATCTATGCTTGGGGCTGAAGAGACGATGGTTCAGCAGTCAGCAATGTTTGCTACTTTTGCAGATGACCTCAGTTCTGTTCCCAGCAACCATGTCAGGCTGTTTGGAATCACCTATAACTTCAGCTCTTGGGGATTCAACACCCTCTTCTTGCCTTCATGGGCACCTGCACTCCTGTGACAGACAAACAGACACACCTTCATATAAATAAAAGTAACACCTTAAAAAATTCCCATGTTGCATTCTAGGCTTTGCTGTTGGTCCAATCACAGTTAACTCCCAAGACATGCTCTGATCTGTGAGTCCTGACCAGTGAACAGTTCCTGACACTTGCCAGTAATAACAGTTTAGTTGAGAACATGAATTTGATGGCAGCTTCCTATGTCAGATTCTTCAAACTTCAGGAAGTTTTCTACCTAGGAAATTGCACCAAGGTCTTTTTCTCTTATAAAGCAATTTCAATAAAAATAGGAGCTTTTGTAGATTCATACATTTTTCAAGGTTTAACTTTGCTTCCAAAGAAATATGATTTACTCTGATGAAGGAAACCTTAAACACACAAAACTAATTGCAGACCGGATCTTGCAGCATTCACTAAAGTCTAAAGTTTTAAATCATTTTCATAAATTATAGTGGAATGAAGGAAGGAAAGTGATGAGAGGGCAGAGATGGCTTCGTTTCTGTGACTTCTTATAAGAGAAGTGTTTTATTCTTCACGATTATGCTTCCTTTGGAAGTAGAATGATCTTTTATAAGGGAAATACAACCAATCATAGTGTATGATTGGAAGGGCATAGAAAAGCCGCTTTTGAACTTCAATCAAGAAATGACTTACTGATTGGTCAGCTGCCTTGTCTAAAATTCCAACTGTAATGGCTCAGTCTAAAGATAACGGTCTGGTACAGAAGCACAAATGTATTCTTCAGCAAAGATATTATCTACCAGGCACTTAAAAAAACATAAAACTTAAAATTAACCGGGCCTATGGGTATGTCCTTGAGGAGGTGGGATTTGTTGGCAAGATGGTCTAGATGAATCGGTGAACTCCAGGTCCAGTGAGAGACTCTATCTCAAAAAATAAGGTAAAGGGGTCTGGAGAGATGGCTCGATGGTTGGCCGTGCTTGCTGCTCTTGCAGTGGACCTCAGTTTGGTTATCATCACCCATGTGGGGCAGCTTACAATCACTTGAAATGCCAGCTTCAAGGGATCCAATGCCCTGTGTGATCTCCATTAGTACCTGCCTTCATGAGCACATACACAATAAAAATAGAAATCTAAAAAATAATGTCGAAAGTGGTTGAGGAAGACATCAATGATGACCTTTAGTCTCCACACACATGTGAATATGTGCATGTGTATCTCTGAATACACGCATGTATGCACACAAACACCACATACACCCATGCACACACACATACACAGAAATTTGCTCACAATGTGAATGACATTGTGAAATATTTCACATTCATTATTTCATATTCATTAGCTGGTGGAGAATTCCAGATGTGACTGAAAATGAACTCTGATATTTTGCTGTGCATGGGCTGTACATTGGGTTCTGTGGACAGTCTGAATATCCTGGAGTTTACAGAGTCCTGGCCTCTAGCTAATTTCTACTGGGTTTGGGATTGAAGTTATTCAGAGCAGCAATAGCCTAGAAGTATATTTTGTATTCCATCAAGAAACACAACATGTCCTTTTGGAACTTAATTGAGCAGCACAAAGCTAATTAGCTGTCCGAAGACATGCCATTTAATTCACAATCCGGCATTAATTTGTTGAACACAACAGACTTATCTTCCGTATAAATGCCTCTGCCCTATGGCTCCTCCAGCAGCTGTAATGTACAAGAATGACTGATAACTCTTTCCTTTAAATGTGGCTGCTTTGCATTTTGTCTTTCTTTATTTGGCCCAAGGAAGGATGAATCACTTGTCAATTGTAATGAAAGGTGTTTTTATTTTTAAAAAATGTGTATGGAAAGTTTAAAGAAAATAGATTGCTCTAAAATCACAGCATAAAGTTGTAAGAGAATTAAGTTGTTAGTGAAAGTGGGGAAGTATTTATCAGTCCTGCTTCTCATGGGATGGGGAACTGATGCTCAGAGTTCAGAGTCTTGTCCAAGGTCACTTACTAGAATGTGACACAGACATATATCCAAAACTGTCTTTGTTCACTCAACAAGAGGGAACTATGGTTCTGTAAAAGAAAGGCCTGGTTTATCTCTCCCTAACTAGCTGGGTGGGTAACTAAGAAGCTTCCTCAGAGTCATGGGAAAAAAATCAGCAGACAAAAGAGACATCATGAAGAATGAGAGAGGGGCCAAGGAGATGAGTCAGTGGGTAAGAGCGCTCTTTTCAAAAGCATGAGGACCTGAGTGCGAATCCCCACCACCTACATAAAAATCTGTATGTGGATCTGAGGAGCTAGTTCGGGAAAAGAAGGGGTTCAGAGGGAAAGAGGAACAACAAAGTGAGTAATAGGGACTGAATATAATTGCAGTACACTGCATAAATGCATGAAACTCAATAGAAACAAATTAAAAGAATGAAATTCTGTTACTTGAGGAAAATGATTCTGATATTTGCAGCCAAGTGAGTGGGACACACACACACACACACACACACACACACACACACACACACACTGTTTTCCTTTGTATGTGAAAGCTAAACAAGTTAATAACAAAGTAGATGAGAGCAGCACAGTGGTTGCAAGTGGATACGCAGGGAGGGGAGAAAGACAACTGAAGCTTGGGCAAAGGGTAACAAAATACAGTTAAATAGAAGAAAAAAGCTCCAGAGCCACCACAGTGCTTTTCAATGCTGTGGGCTCAAATCCACCCACCCTTCAAGCCTCTGGTCAGAACTTTGTTTCTAAATATCCATTACACCTCCCTTTGTGCTATTTTAACCACACACTTGGCAGATTAGCCCATAATTCCTTCAGGATGTGGGAAGGATGTGGGATTCCTTGCATGCGTGTGTGCCCAATTTTTAGGAGAGGTTTTGAAATAAACTAAATCATTGTAATAAGCCTAGGCCAGTTTATAGAAAAAAGCTCTTGACAAAGTTTCCATGTTTGCCTGATCCTTTAATGAACTTATGAGCATCTTGAAGCCAACCATAAGGGAACCAACAGGGCCACGCTTGGCAGAGAAGGAACACAAGCCTCCCTATGGTTTTTGCTGGAAAATTCATCCTCAGGTGACATTTGCTTATTTATCGGGTAGTTGGAAGATCCAATGGAAATTTTCAAACCTTTTCCATCTTTTCTTTTCATATGTGTATTGCCTGCATGTGTGTAAGTGCTCCTGTGTCTTGCAACATTCAGTGAAGGTGAGAAGAGGGCGTCAGATCCCTTGGAACTGGAGTTATGATGGTTGTTAGTTGCCATGGGGTGCTGGAAATCTAACCTGGGTCCTCTGCAAGAGCGGTCCATGCTCTTAACCACTGAGCTATCCCTCTAGCCCTCTATTTTTGATTTTTAAAGTTGTGACTTGTAGCTATATAATGGGATCTATAGTTCTGTTAACTCATTGTCAGGTGCTTAGGGATTCAAGGGACTCTGAAGCAAAGCACACTTTAAGGTTCTTTCCTTCACAGTCCCTGAGCTTGATAGAAGACAATTACATCCTGTCAGTGTGGCCACTTCAAAGATCAACACTGGCAGGGTAAATATGCTTATTTTCATCCTGTTAGACTTCAGAAATCAAAAACTACTGGACAGAAATTAAAGGTAAGTTTGGCTTCTCAAAGGTATTGCTAATGGCTGGGCAGAGTGGGACACACCTTAGTTCCAGCACTCTGGAGGCAGAAAGAAGTAGATTGTTCTGAGTTTGAGGCCAGCAAGGACTACATAGTGAAACTCTGTCTCAAAGAAAACAAAATAAAACAAAACAAGAAACTAAAAAATCTATTAGTGGGTACCAGGGAGAGGGTTGAGTTGGTACAGAACTTACCTTGCAAGCAAGAGGACCTGGGTTAGATCCCCAAAATTCATGTTAACAACAACAACAAAAAAGCTGGACACAGTGGTGCCTACTTATGATCCCAGTGAGGTGAAAATACCCAAGGTTGTTCTCTGAATTCCACATGTACATGTGCACTCATGTGTTTCCTCCACATGCATCCTTCACAAACAAGTGTACTCACATACATAGTCATGTACATGCTCAAAAGAAATAAAGAATGCATTAGTGATATTACATTTTAATTTCCTGTTATCAGGCTACATCATGTGACAGAACCTGAAGCTTAGAAACTTTTAGATAAGTTTGATTTTTCATTCCTGTTCCCAGTCTACTGCAGACCAACCAGCTACTCCACGAGTCCTCATCCTAGAACTCTGCCTTCCCTTATATCCTTTTTCATTTTTCCTTCTGGTCCTCATTTCTTTCTGAGATATTGTCTCCTGTAGCCCAGGCTGGCCTTAAAACTCTCTCTATATCAGGGGCTAACCTTGAACTTCTTATCTTCCTGTCTCTACCTCCCCAGTGCTGGGATTACAGGTATGTACCACCACATGTAGTTTAAGCAGTGCTGGGAATGGAACCCAGTTTCCTGTTAGGAAGCCCTCTGTCAACTGAAACATGGCCCTAGGTCCTGAACAATCCCTTCAGCAGATTCACTGTTTTGAGCTGTTGTGCCTAGAGGAAGCACTGGAACATGCTTCTATGGCAATTAAATGCTCTAGCCTGAGATGCTACATGCCCATTCTGGGTACATGTCATTGCCTGCATGGGCATTTAGCATTATCATAAGGGATTCAGAGGGTGCCAGCCTGCCCTGGTCTGAGAAGCAGACTGGCAATCTTCATCAGCAGCCGTAATACCCACATCCTGAGGTCCATCTAGGCTGGTCTGACAAATCATCTGTATGCCTGTCTGCTTGTCTCTGAAAGAGGTTAACAGTGCCCCGATAGCCACAGCTGTGTAGGGCCAATTCAGAAATTAGTGGAAGTACAGCATAGGGAAAAGGCAGGCAAGCTCGGAATGTTAGAACAAGTTAATGATAAAACCAGGTAGCTGGATTTCTTGGTAAGCCTAACATCCAAGGAAAGGAACAAGTGTTCCTATACAGGTTGGCCAGACAGGCCTGACGGCCTCAGCCATTAGAGATTCATGCTCAGATCAAATGAACAGCAGAGCAGAAAAAAGATTACTGTCCCCAAGTTTATGAGGGATATTTTTTTTAAGTTTAAAAAACCAAATTCTTCAGTAAATTTGGGTTGAGATTAAAACAGAAATTCTGAATATTTCTGAAATGGACCCTAACAATACTTCTGGAATTTGGTGTCCTGGTGTCACCTTACCCACTTTCCCTAGGATATCCTGGGGATACCTTTGCTCCCCATCCTCTAATTCCTTTTAATCTTCACACCTTTTCCCAACAAGAAAAACAGGTGTATTGCTGGGGATGAGTCAGCCTCCTTGCCCTCAGTCTGGAGAAGACTCCCCTAACAAGCACAGACCCTCTCATGCCTGCAAGTGGCATTTTTAAATGCTTCTATACCTAGTGCTGAGGGATAGCAAGTCCCACTTACTGCTGGGATCTGGTTCACCTGCCAGTCCTGTGCAGAATAGGAACAAAAGAAGGACCCCCCCCCACACACACACAGTGTAACCCAATGCCTGTCTGAGAAGAGCCATTAGCTAGGCTTGACAGTTCTAATGGGACAGGAAGAACCAGAGGACCCTATCTTGGCTACAGAGTCACCTCCTGGAGGCAATGTGGGAGAAGGCAGAACTTAAGCAGTGAGAAGAACTGGAAAATTGCTGAACCCAGTCCACTGGAGAGACAGAAACACTGGTGAACTGTGGCCAGATCCAAGGCAGCGCAAAATTTGCATGGACGGAGTGTGGAGCTCTGGCCTCCCTGCATGCCTTTTTCTCTGAGTTTTATTAAAGTTCGTTTAACATCTAAACAGCTGATGATACTTAGAACCCAACAGGGCTAAAATTTTAAGTAGAAATGTTTATTGTGCCTTTTCTTTTTGTTATCAATCTTTTGTAGTTTTCAGCATAAGAGTAAGCCTTTGCTACATTACTGGAACGATCACCACGATGCCTGATTCCCCTGGATTTGCCCCTGTATTCCCTCCCTTTATATGTTCAGAGCTTATTCCTAGGGATGCTGGGTTGTGACTAGCTACCCTCTGATTCAATTGCGTGGCCTCTCCATCCTAAGCTCATCACACTGCATTACAACTGCCAGAATTCGCTGACCTATGTGAAATGAGTAGCCAGAGACAGGTAAACACAAGGGGATGTCCGTCGACATAAGACAGGGAATCAGCCTCTATGGCCAGACATTATGGCTGGTTTTTCAATGGCGGGTAAGATGGACACTAACATCTTGGTAACCTAAGACAGGCGCTCACTTCTCAAAGAAAAAGGGGGACATATTGGGCTCTGACCTCCCTGTATGCCTTTTTCTCTGCTAGCTCCCTGATCAGGAACTAGTTTTAGCACGTCAGCTGCAGTTTCTATGAGAACAACTTCTGCAGTTTCTATAAGATCAGCTTGACCAGAACAACTCAACCTCTAGAGGCCTAACCACTGACGTTTACATGTAAAGTGCAATTGTTCTGAACCAGGCACCATCACATACCCAGACATTTCTTGGGAACCTGGACTTTTTACCCCCTACCAATTTCCCCTAGAATTTTCTGCTATTAATCACTTGCATTTGCTGTGATATATATGTGTATATATATATGCACCCAACTTGAATAAATCGGAAGTTTCTCCACCATTTTTGGTGTCTGTGTTGTGTATGTCTTGTTTGTCTTCAATTCCTCAGCCCCGCGCTGGATAGACTCTGGTTAGACTTGGATACTGTTGTAACGTAGGCGTTACAAAGGAGGGTCTAGCAGTCTTAGTGTTTGAGCCATGTCCAGTCATCTACCATGCACACAGGAGAGCACATTGCTCACTACCCAAGAGGGCAGTGCTGAGGCCTGGCACCAGGAGGCGGAGGAGCACACCACTTGCCTGTCCAAGCAAGGAAGGCAGAACACTGACATCTTTGTGGACTTGCTTGCACGGCTGGGACTAGGGACTAAGAAACTCTTCCTGTGGGTAGGTCTGCCATGCAGTGCGTGGCAGGGCAAGTCCAAGACACATGGCTGGGAACTGCTCATCAGCAGGGTTGTGAAATGAGCCTTCAGAACAAGCACTTAGGGCATAGGGGCTGGCAGACCCCATCCCTGTCGCCAGTGGGTCCCGGATAATCCCTTCTCATTGGTGGGCCTGTCCCAGGCCACTGGTGGCTTTCTGAACTGTCCTGTCTCTGCACCTCCTGTAAGAGCTGATGCTTTCCTCTGAAGAGGGAGATGAGAAGTCGGGAAGGGGAGCGAGGCGCTCTAATGGAACAAATGCAACTGAGTGGACAGCGCCGTGCACTCGTGTCTCCTACACAGAGCGTCTTTCCTCTCTTCGCCCTTGAGAAACGACATGTCTTCTAGAGGTTCAAATCATACCTTACGCGCTTTGACAAGGAAGAATAACAGACAGCCTCCGGTCCTCGCTTCAGTCAGGGGTCCAGGCAGAGAGCAGGTAGGATGCCTTTTCAACCATCTACTATTCCCCTTAGCAGGCCTGATGGAGAGGAGTTTACGGGGCTCCATTTCGACTTCTCTCATTCAGACAGAGCTTGAGATTTTGCTAGCAGCTTGCAGTCTTTCCAACAGCATGTGGGAGCCCTGGAGGGACACTGTCTCCTGTCTGTACCGAGCAGAAGTGGGTCCACGGGGGAAGCCAGGCGTCTCTCTGGCCTCCAGGTGCACGGCTTTCTAGTGGAAGAGTGAGATTTAAAGGCTTTTTCTTGCCTGCCCAAGGCTCAGAATTCAGCGGACCTTTCTTTCTTCGCACCTTTCATTTTCCTAAACTGGAGGCGAGTCACGTGCCCTGGGTGATTTGAAGGTGCTGTAAAGAGCAGGCACTGGCTGCTAACCGGAGATTGGAAGGCTCTAGGGCAACTTTGGTTCAGTCCTAGTTCAATCCTGGAGAGTAATCCAAGGGGAAAGACTGATGGCACTGAGAGGAACAGGTCACGGTGGGAATGCAAGAGCAGACGCTGGGAAGGACGACAGGACTACCTGGATCCGGCAGCAGAGGGCCATACAGTATCAGGATCCGGGGCAGAGACCTTCTTTAAACACTGGTTTAAAGAAGGGAATGGTGTGGAGAACGGACTGTGAGGTGCCTGGCAGGGATGCGTTGTCTTCAGCTGCCCGCCTCCTAAGCCTTGAGATCAGAGATCCCTCTGGACTGAGAGTGTCCGTAGTGTAAGTGAGGCCAGCGCTGGGCCTGAAGGGAGTATCTAAGCTTTACCAGATAACTAGAAGTCAGTTATGGAGCCACCAACGGTCACACGTAATCTTGCTCGCGCACCCAACGAGTCAGAATCGGCCAACCCTGGCAGAGAATGGTAGAGCCCGGTGAGAGCTGCTCGTGCAGCTTTTACCGTTAATTCTTCCAAGCTGATGTCTTTATATCTCCCTAAAATAAAAGCTGTGATGCATATATCTAGTCATTTCTCTGTGCATTAAATAAACACCAATGAAAACTTTTGTTAGTTTTTTAGATAGAGTTCAAATAGTTACAGCTAACCCAGGGCTTTTTTTATGACCATTTGAAGAACGTGGATTGGTTGAGACATTTTAACACACTCAACTTTCTACAGTTATGAGAAATGCTAACTTGTTCCTATAAAAGTTGCCCCTAAGTTTTTTTTCCTCTGTAAATTCAAGTTTTCATATAAAACAAACATATCTCAGAACTCTTTGATATAAAAACTAAAGTTCAACATATGACCTAACCTGGTGGACCACAGGCAAACTTGTTATAGCCATGGTGTTGGAGTGATTTAGTTTTTAATGTGAAGTTCACAACTTTTCTGTGTGTCCAGCTGACCATGTAGTGTTTATAGTAGGTGATATTTGACAATTGTCAGGTGTATTTGATCTGGTGTTTCTTCTTCATCTTGTTAAACCAAATCTTTTCCATTCCTTAATCTAATACTCCTTCTGATTCCTGAAATCAGATTGCCTGGGGTTTTCTTTCTTTTATGATGCATACCTGCAGGCCCAGGTCACATTATATTAATTGCAGGTGTTAGTGTTACCAGTTTGCTGGTCCCAGCAGAGCAAGTGTTGTGGACCTTTTCTCCACCAGATCCACAACTTTGTTTTTGCTTTGTCTTTTGTTACTTTGGGAGTGAACACAATCATTAATACACCATGAAGGATCAAGTCTTGTTCTTTAGTGTATTACTAGTATTAAGCATCAAATAATCCAGTTAATTAATTAGAAAGGTACTCTGCTACAAGGATCTTGATTAGCATGGACAGGCCAGTAATAATTAGGAACTCAAAATGGAGATATTTCCCATTAGGGAATTTTCACAAGATTGGTCCAGGAGTTCCCAGTAGCTAACCAAGAAATGCTACAATTTGACTCCACAGAGCTGCAAAACCAGTGCAGAGTGGCCTGAGCCTTTGACCAGAACTACCCTTATCTACATGACTCTGACTTGCATGGCCTCTATTAGTGTGGTGAAGATTGCACAGTTGGAATTTACACACACAGGACCTCATGCTAACCTCCCAGTACTGGCACACCTGCCGATCTGGACTGTTCTTCATGTGGTGCAAATTGCATGCAAGAAAACTTCACACAAACTCACCCTTGCCATCAAGCACTCCTCCCAAATGCAGGACCCTCCTAATCTTCTGCCCTCTCTGGAAAAGAGTACTCTGGTCACTGCCCAGCCTGCTACCCACTTCGGTGTACTCGATGAACTTTCCTGTTCTGATATCTCAGGTTTGAAGGGTAAATTCCCGTACCGCCCATCAAATCCCTCCTGACTCTCTTAATAGTTGAATGTTTATTGTAGCTAGCTTGTAAGTGTGTTTGAAAAGACAGTTTGGTCAAATGCGGAAGTTTAGGTAGTTTTGGACAGTTGAGTAGCAGAAATAAGTCTGTCCTCAGGATCCCAATTCCAGGATGAGTGAAGTTAACACTGTATTTTCTATCCATCATGATTCCAAGTCTAAAGAGGAGGTTGTCTGATTACTCCCATTTGGTTGAACAGGGAAAGATAAGCATCTTTTTTATAAAAAGTTTTTATTTTTGTGAATTTCATATGAGGTACTCATATTTCAGATGACTATTGTCTTTGCATGATTTTTATCCCTCCCAGCTCCCCACAAACTCCTCCCATGCCGTCCTACTCCTTCCCAATTACTTGTCATGTTGATTATTAATCACACACACACACACACACACACACACACACACACACACATATATCGCTGAATTCATTTAGTGGCGCTCATTTGTATCTGTGGTTAGGGCTGCATTTGGGATTAGATAACTTCTCAAGGAGCTTGTCCCTGGAGAACCCTAATTCTCCCTCCCTCAACTTCCATTAATTGCCTGTAGCTTTTCATCTTGAGGAGGGATTCTGTTAAATTTCCCCCATCCACCTTGGCATGCCAACTGGTTCTGTCATCATGTAAATCTTGTTAGATTGCCATACTGTGGAAATGTCATTGATGCAGCTTCCCTGTGATGTCTAAGATGCATCAACTAGGAGCAGACATCTTAGATTTTGCTTTTCTGCCTCCTCTCCCATGATGTCTTCCTAGACTTAGGTGTAGAGGTTGCACTGTAGATGTAGCACTTAGGGCTTGGCTCCTCACAGTCACTTATTCTCTACATTTGATCAGTTGTGGAACTTTGTTATAGTCTTCATCTGTTTTGAAAAGAAGGCTTCTTTAAGGGGTGGTGAAAGGTATACTTGTTGGTGACTATAAGGATACCTATTTAGAATATAGCAAATTATTTTGGTCTAGGGAAGTGACGAAAGTAGGTTTTTCTCTAGGGTCTATGACTTCTTCAAGCATGTGTACTTGGCTATGTTTACAATACAAAGATATCTTCTGTACTTGTTATTGCTGCAAAAATGGGCAGGAATGCAAAAATGACCAATGCTTATTTCAAGGAGTAAGCATTTTGAAGAGGAATGATGTAATTTGCATTGTGGAAGTCACTGGTCCATCTTATACTTTCTCTAACTGTCTGATCTAGAATACCTTGAAGGAAATTACCAGCCTCTAGCCAGAACCTGCTGCCTAGGCAAACATGATTTTCCAATTATTAAGGATTTCTATTGGTTTGTTATTTGACTTTTCATTCATACTACTGATTAATTTATATTCAGAATGATGACATTTAGTAAAGCTAAAAGGTTCTTTTGTTATAAATGAATGCATTTCACAAATATTTAGGGATTAAACTCAATTTTAGGAGTGATAGAATCAAGTGATAGCTTGGTCTTTACTGTGCAAAATTAATAGCAGTTAATCAACATTTAGGCAAATTTGGAGCAGGCACTAAGTGCTAGAATTTGTTGATTAACTTTTTGTTCTTGTTGCTAATTGACATTTTAGACAACAAAGATTTATTCAAATGACTGTTTTCTGAGAACAGAGGCTGCATCAGAGTCTCCATTGTTTCCTGGAAGCCACAGCTGTGTTGTCCCCAAGTTTAATGAATGGGAGAAAGGGTTCCAGAAAAGGGCCTGGTGTGCTAGCTGGGGGAGGTCTTCCCTCCACCAGTGAGCTTTAGGATCAAGGTAGCTGGTTGTCTTGTCTTCATACTGTTGTTCTGAGCTGGTGCTTTCCCTAAACTCAATAGCACTTTGGCAATGTTTTTATATACCTTGCATGCTGAAGAAACCCCAGCTTCTGAGTTCTTGATCCTGCCACTGGAAAATCACGTAGCAGGGGCAGCCCTAGAGTCAAGGCTACCCACTGATGGTGGGATAAGTTTCTACTGTTACTCTCAGGTGATGGATCTGTTCCTTATCTCAGAGGACATAGCAGTCTCTCACTCAAAGACTGGCAGAGAAGAAGCTTATTGTTTGAGACTGAGCTACTTGTGAGCCTAAGAGCAAGGAAAAAAAAAATGAGTAAAACTTTCCGTCAGTTGCCTATTGTCAGGTATTTGGTCACAGCAATGAAAAAAGTAAGTAATACACTTAAAGATCTTGAACTGAGATGTTTTTGTGTTTCTGATTCCCCAGAGCAGCTCAGGCCCAGATAATATGTCCCTGCCTGAGATGGTCTATCCCTCCATTGCACTGTGAGATACAGCAAGCAATGCAGTGAAAGAACGAGTCTCTTTCAGAACAAATGCTTGAGGGCTTTTGTAAGAGCTGATCTGATGAAGATGGCTGCTACTTTGCTTGGAGGACGGCATTCTAAAACAGGTGGTTCTATCCACCATCGCCTTTTGATCATCAGTGCAAATGTCAGTGTACTGGAAAAGCACATGGTATCTTAAGATGACTGTGTAAAGAGATTTGACCTTGAAGACTGCTTGTGAGGCCCAGTGGTCCCCAGAGTCTGTGGATTGCACTTCAAGGACAATGTTCTAGGAAAACAATTTCCTTGTGTTTACAGGATAGAGAGCTTTCTACCTGAATTTAGGAAATCACTCTTAGTGTTGACTGTCTCCACAGAAAAAACCTTAGAGCTCTCAATACCCAACTTATTAAGAAACTCTGAGAATGCTCTTCTTCCATGAGTTTGGAATGGTCTGTATATTTTGATAGTTTTCATAACACCTGTCTCCTCATTTACATGATTCTCAGTTTCTTGAAAGTTCACAGCAATTAAAAAACACTTAAAACAAAATTAATTTTTTCATAAGAATTAAAGGAGAAGAAGGCTATATTTCAGTGAGCTGGACAAAAATCAAGTGACATCTTTTTGCTACGATCCATTAATATTTCAAGGAAACATTTCCAAGCCAAGTGAAAATGTTTAAAGAAGAATTTATTGACAAAGTAAACAGTACAGGAATCACTCAGGGTGTTCAATCAGTCCAGTCAGAGCTCTAATCTACATTCATTATTATCTTTGTTAAGGGAAGGCTTGTAAGTCATGTTTTTCCTCATGTTCAACAATAGCCATGAACATTCTTCCACCTTGACTAGAGCTGCTAGTGCTCTCCACATATTCCCATAGCTAAGGGACAGATGTTAGGTACATGTCAGTATTCATTCAGAAGTTAAAGATTGCCACCCGTGTGCATGTGTGTTTGTGTGTGTGTGTGTGTGTGTGTGTGTGTGTGTGTGTGTATTGGAGAGAGAAAGGAGAGAGAGAGAGAGAATCAAAGACATGTTTCCAGTGATCAACTTCCTCCATTTGGGTTCTACATCCTAAAGTTTCTGGAACATTCTAAAATAACATCACCAGCTGGGGATCATGCATTCAATTTAGGAGCCTGTGGGGAACATTTCATATCCAAACCATAACAGAAGCTGAAAGTCCTAATCAAGAGCTCCATAGATTTGGCCTTGACAAGAGTCATCTTGCCTATATCACAACTTGTTCCATGGCATCATGCTCAGAACCCATGGGAGAGGCAGAGATCACATGGCAAGACAGGAAACCCTGGAACAAAAGAAGCCTTTTTTGTTCTCTTCTTCCTTTATATCATCCCACCGTTGAAGGACACTAACTAGGGGTTACATAAGAGTTATATTAATTTCTTCTATAAGTAGTAGCCTGTAGCATTAACTTTCCCTAGAGACACTTGAATAAATACCTAGTCATCCCAGCTGGGTACCAATGACTGACCAAAGTATAATTCTACCAAAGTCCCACATGGTGAGTTTACTGGGTTTGTTTACAGAGCATGGGTGAGGAGCTACTTAAAGGAGCATGGGTGACCCCCAAACAACTGCCTCACAGCAAAGTTACACCCTATAATGGATGATGAGCTCATGAAGGTTGCATCCTGGAGTTACTCTGTCAGTCGGCCTTCGACTTCCCAGGTACTCTAGTATCTCACAAGGCCATTTGCAGCTGGGAGAAGGGATTAGAGTAACAACATCTGGGATCTCAGGTGAGGGTCTCCTGATCCTCTTTCCTTCCATCTGTAGAGAGTATTAATAGCTCTATTACCATTGCTATAGACCTGGATACTGTTGTATTGATCTACTCTATTTGCTATGACTACTGAGACAACTCCAAGATTGTAACCTGTCATAACCTGGAGAAAAAGCATCACACCACACTCACCCACAGTGACTTAACTGCCTTCTATGAGCCCATCCTGTTCAGTGTCTATTACCTTCCCTTGCACAGCTCCACACTGGGGACCAAGTTGTTATATGCTTATATGCTCTTTGAGAAAAAACTCCACCCAAGCCATTGTAGGCCTACTGTTCTGAAGATTTTCTTCTAGTACTCTGGATACAGATATCACTGTTCTTCATCCTCTGCCACTCTATCATGTACCCATCACCAAGTAGCCTAGAGATACCCAGGTGTAGAGGAGAGATTCTTGTCATTAACATAGACAAGAGAACCTGTATGTATAAATAAGAATGCCCAATGCATTTCAAAAACACATAAAAAATTATTAAGAATATATTGAGAGGTTGAAGATTTCTTTTCATAACTTCACATATATAAGTGTGTGTTGCCTGAGAAGTGAATTCTTTTCCCTTCACCTCTCCACCCCAGACAGATGATCATTAGACCCTAATAAACCGGGGTGACTGAATGCCTCCAGTCACCTCCAAAGCCAAAGTCATTCTTTGGTGTCTTGGATATAATTTTGTTACTTACAACAAATTGCACCATGAAGATATGGAAAAGTTTCATTGTGAAGCTCCAGGCAGGGGGTTGCTAAGCAACGGGGAAGTTGGTATGCTGAAGGCTCAGGTCTCTGAGAGCTTCTTCTTCATGGGCTTCCTGGAGCCCTTGGGCCTTAAGTCTGCTTCTCAGAGCTCATCTCCTCAGACTTAGATGTCCACTTCCCCACAGGACATGTCTACCAATCTTTCTACATGTCCCTCCAATTAACATATACCACCTAAATAATATTGCCAATTTATCTTTAAGTTAGAATTATATACATTTCAGGTACATGGCATGATTTTGTTCTGTACTTTGACAGTTTCATATATGTATATAATGAATTATGTTCAATTTTACCCTCCATTAGCCTTTCCCATACTCTTCCTTTTCCTGCTGAAACTGTTCTTTTTCCATCAAGTCAGTGTATGTGTGTGTGTGTGTGTGTGTGTGTGTGTGTGTTAGTAGTTTTAATTGGAGTTGCTTGCATAAGCATGAATGAAAGGTTATTACTAGTGGCTACACCACTGAAGAAAGTGTCTCCTCCTCCTCCAGCAACCATTAGTGACCTTAGTCCCTCAGAGAGAGGAAGGGATTAGGAGCTCACTCACAATGGAATGTTGACAGGTTCAATCTTGTACCCATAAAATATACAGTGAACTATTTCTCAATCAAGTTAATTGTCATATCCATTTCTTTACAGGTAGGGGAAGAACCCTTAAGATCTACTTTCTCAAAAAACTTCAGATTTATGATATAGTATTAATTGTAGACTTTTTGCTGAAAGCTTATTCATCCCACACCACTGTACTTTTGCACCTTTTGACGGGCATAGCACCATTTTACCCACTCTCTAGTCCTTGAAGCCATCACTATTCTATTCTATTCTATTCTACTCTCTTCTATGCATTTTACTTCTTTCAGGTATCACATATTAGAGAGGTCTTGCAGGACTTTTATTTCTGTGTTTGGTTTATTTTACTTAGTAATAAGTTACAGCTTCATCTATGATGACACAATTTATTTCATTCTTTTTAAAGATTTACTGTTATTATTTTTATGTTTTTGTGCATTTCCTGTAATAGATCTCAGTCAAATTTAGACCCTTTCCCCCATCTGCACCATCACAGACTCCTCCACCAGATTTCATGCATTGTTACATATGTTAAGTCCTATCTGGTCAAGCATTTGTGCCCAGAAGTCCCTTAGTGCAACTTCATCCACTGGACTCTAGTCAGCCTAATTAGAGTTGCCCACTTAAAGAAAATCTACTCTCCCTCACCCCACAATAATCAGTTGTCAATATTTGTGTGTGTGTGTGTGTGTGTGTGTGCGCACGCATGTGAGTTCACGTGTCCATTGAGGTTAGAAAAAGATGTCAGATCCCCTGGACCTGGAGTTATATGTGGTTGTGAGCAGCCCGACTTGGGTGCTAGGAACCAAACTTGGATCCCCTGAAAAAGCAAGCCATCTCTGCAGTTCCCTGATTTTTTTAGCTTTAAAGATCTAAGTACATAGATTCCAACATTTGGCTTGTATTTTTCTAACACATTAACAAAAATAGGACAGCATATATTGCATGCTTTGTTGGGTTTCCCAGAACTGGGACTGGTAGGAGCAGAAGAACAGAAAAAACAAAATATAGCAAAACCCATGTAGAATTGCTCAAAGATACTCCCCCAGTCCTCCAGCTAGGGCTGTAAGTCTCCAGAGGGCCTGTTCTTATGTTTGGAGAAGTATTCACTGTTGACTGTTTCATCTTCTGCCACCTTCTCTTTGTTGTTTGAGATGTTCAGCCTGGAAGTGTCTTTCCTGCAGAAGGGTCTTACAAAGACCTTTCTGTCTTTTGCAGGGTTGGTGGTCTGTCTTTGTTTTGAAATCTGCTGTGTTCCTACAAAATTGCCCTAATTCTAGTATATGTAACAAGTTTGCATCCTGAACGTCTTCTACTGCTGTTTCCCATTTCATTAGCAAGTATAAACCAGTTGAACTTGCACACTTTGACTTCACAATCATGGTACATTTGAGTTTCTTAGTTGTGGAATGGTGTTACATTTTAAATTTGTAAATTATTGTATATGTGTGGCTTTGCACTTGGGGTGAGTACAGATGCCCTAGGAAGTGACAATAGGGTGTTGGATTTCCTGGACTTCCAAGTTACAAGTGATTGTGTGTCACCTGATGTAGGTGCTGGGAACCAAACTTGTGGAAGAGCAGCAACAGCTCTTAACTACTGTGCCGTCTCTCCAGCCCCTGGAGTCACGTTTTCTGAAGTACGGTTCTCTAATGATCATTGGAATGAAGGGAACTTCAGTTTTGTTTTCTCCCAAGGAGCACCAGGCCACAGTGGCGTTCCTAATGCAGCTTTCTTCTCTTCAGATTTCTTGCGCCTCAGTGCTGGAACTTCTCATTTACCACTTGCTTCTGTTACTAGATTCACCGACTTAGATCTTCCCCTTCTGTAGTCTGACATAACCTTTGTTAACACTTGATCCTTCCTTCATTCTTCTTCCTGTTTTTGCCAGACTTTGTCCATTCTCAATTTGTAAAAGATAAGATAGGTTTTCCTTCTTTGGAACAAGGGGGTTGATTTGGGAATGATATAATCCTCTTTGGTGGGCTGGAGAGATGAGAATGTTTGAGGTCATGCAAGCATAGATAAGTCTTCTTTAGCTTGCTTCACAGACATTGCTTCATCAGTAAAGCAATGTTAAAAAGAGATCTATTGAGACTTAGGACAAAACTGTCACCTTTGAACACTCCCTATACCACATAAGTGCATCAAGATGCTGAACCAGTTACCTAGGCTTCAGTTTCTCTGTCTGTAAAATGGGTTTTGGTGAAGGTGAATGAGATAATTCAAGTGCTTTACAGATGTGGCTGATCACACTTTTGGATGCCACTGTCTCTCTCCAGATCCCGACAGCTCGGGTCCAGCTGTGTAAAGTGCAGGATGGGCTGTGACGGTTAGCTTTAATAGTCAACATAACTTAGAATCGCTTAGGAAGAAAGTCTCAATGAAGAACTGGCTATATCAGGCTGGCCTGTAGGCATATCTATGGGGGAATTGCCTTACTAAGGTTACTGATGTGAGGAGACCCATCTCACTGTGGGCTGCACCATTCCTTAGACTATGTAAGTAGAGAAATCAAGGTGAGCACGAGTAGGCAAGTGAGCCTGCATGCGTTCATTTCTCTCTGTTCTTGACTGCGGTTGTGATGTGATTAGCAATTTGAAGTTTCTGCCTTTCCCATAATGATGGACCATAACGTGGAACTGTAAGCTGAAATAAACCCTATCTTCCTGTGAGGGTTTGAATGAAAATGTCCCTCATTGGCTCCAAATATTTGTCCCCAGTAGGTGAGATTTCTTTAGAGACTTTAGGAGGTGTGGCCATGCCAGAGGAAGCCTGACGCGGGGAGTGGGGCGGGGAGGTGTGGCAGTGGTGGTGGCGGTGTGTAGGCTTTGAGAGTTCCTGACTAGATTCCCAGTTGCCAGTTGCACCGTGCTTCCTGTTCCTGCTCGGAGCTGTGATTCCTCTGCTTGCCACTCCAGCCACCTCCTCCATCATGCCTCCCCCACTGTTATGGACCCCCCCGCCCTGAACCAGCAAAGAAACTCTTCCTTTTCTAAATTTTCTTAGTTACTGTGTTTTATCACAGTCACAGAAAAGTAATACACTAATGCACTCCCCTAAGTTGCTTTGTGTCCGAGTATTTAATTACAGCAACAGAAATGAAGGGAGAACATGGGTTGAATATACGAAGTCAAGGCTATGTTGTGCTTTCCTTTTACCCTTCCCATTGACTGAGGCTAGGATTCTGTGCACCCGGTGTGTGGTGTGTCCACTTCCCCAGGATCAGCTTCCGCCAAGATACTTCAGTTAAGACCATTGGTGGAGGCAAGCACCGAGGGCCTGCTGATCCCTCGGAGCCTGCAGACGATGCTCAGCGTTTTCTACCATTCTGAGACTTCTGAAAAGCAATGGTCAGAGACTTCCAAGTCAGAAATTATGTGCAAGATCCACATAAAGTTGAAGAAGTCCCTTTTCTTTGACCTTGGTTCAGTTTCTTAACCTACCAATTAAGTCTATAGAAACAGAATGCTTATCACATCTTCTATTTTTGAAACAATGATAATTCTCATTCTCATTGTTGTAGGGGCCGCTGAACAGTTATTCTGCACTCTGAATTATATCTAAGGTGCTATTGAAACATATTCTCTTGGAAATGGTCCCTGCTGGTGAGTGGACCCCAGCATGAAGATTACTCACTCTGTGAACTTTTTCCTCTCTCTGAACTCGTTCTCAGCACATCATTAGAAGAATGGCTCTAGGGCTGTGGTGCTGGCTCAGTGGGTAAGAGCACTTGCTGGGCAAGCAGGAGGACTTGAATTAGAATCCTCAATACCCACATATCAATAACAAGGTAAGTATGGCCACACATGCACCCCAGTGCTGTGGGGATTAGAGGCAGAAATAGAAGGATCTCTGAGGCTTGCCAGCTGCCAGCCTAGCTCCAGGTTGAGTGAAAGACCATGTCCCAAGGGAATAAGGTGGAAAGAGGTAGAGCAGGACACCTGCCATCCTCCTCTGACTCCTACATACATGCATGGTGTACACATCCTTACATGCACGTGCATATATATGTATGTACCACACACATAGAGAATTGCTCCATGCTTACATTTATTATGTATGCGTTATGAACCAGCTGTGCTAAATGAAGACAATCCAGGAAGTTTTTGTTAATAACAAAAGATAATTTTGTACAAAGCACTTTTCTCCCGGCTCCAATATTTCTCAGCTCCTGTCAGCTCCATCAGGCAAATAATGCATCTCAACTATCTGCACCCCAGTAGCCACTGAAAGCTGGCCACTGGCCACTCCACATTGTGTCTCTGATGGTTCCTGTGCCAGCAGTGAACAATGTCCAAGTACAATGTTCTTTCTCCTTCAGATGGTCACAAATGGCCTGCCACAATATCATAATGTATGTGAGCTTTCCCATAATGATCAGAGAAGATGCTTTGAACATCACAATCAATTCTTTGTTAGCTTGTGGCATTTTTCTCTGTTAGAATCTTTTCTCTAAAGGCCATCTTCTCTCAAAATGAATTTTCCACATCTTTTTTCCTATTCAGAGTCCATTCCTACTTTTCTCTGACATCTCCAACCTTCACTGTCTACATCAAACTTCTTTTTAAAAAAGATTTTAATTTTTTAAAATTATGAGTATATATGTGTGTCTGTGTGGATGTGTACATATGAGTGCAGGTACCTGAGGAGGACAGTATCCTCTGGAGATGGAGTTACAGGCAGCTGTTAACCACTGGATGTGGGTGCTAGAACTGACTCAGGTCTTCTGAAAGAGCAGTATGCACTCCTTGTTTTGGTTTCTGAGAAATGTTCACCCTGTAGCCCCGATTGTCCTGGCAGTTGCTATGTAGACCAGGTTGGCCTCTATGCCCTAGAGATAAGCATTTTTCTACCTCCCAAGAGCTGGAATTCAAGGCATGTGCTACCACATCCAGTGTAGTATGCAGTCTGAACTGCTGAGCTGTCTTTCTAGCCCCTATCCCAAACGTCTGTCACTCTTAATGTTACAGAACTTCACAATGAAATGTGTCCTTTCATTTGTACATCCTCTCTGCCTCCCTAAATTAGTCTGTCAATTTTCTGAGTAAGAATCGTAACTCTTCCTCCTTGTTTAGGGTAAACTGTAGATAAGGTGAAAGAACAAGACATTATTCTCATTAGTTTTAACTGAACAATCAACTAGGTCAAAATATTAGTAACTTTCAGTAGCCAAACATTTCTTTCTTTCCCATAGATCCATGAGAAGGCTGGGTTTTGCTTGATGATGCTTGTGATGGTTAATCTTCATGTCCAACTTGATTGTAACTGATTAAATGACACACCTCTGTGCTGGTCTGTGAGTTGTTTCCAGGAAGGATTAACTGAGGGGGCATACCCTCCCCAGACCGGATGACACTTTCCAGTGGCCGTCCAGGTAGAAAAGGCGCAAAGGAAAAGCAGGGATGCGTGCTGTTTTAGCTTTTTGCTGGTGAGTACCGTTGCTTCCGCTGCGACTGCCATCCTTCCCTAGACCAGAACCCAGATTCTTCTACCTTCCAAAGCAGACTAAGACCAGTGGCTCTCCATGAATCCTCCAGGCCTTCAGTACCAGACTAAGATTGTGGAGGCATCCAGCTTCACAGACTAAGTATCTTACCTGTTTCCCATCTCTCCAGTGTGAAGATAGCCGTTGTGGGCTACTCAGCCCTTCTCCAGGAAACCCATCAAACAAGTCTCCTTCGTAATGTATATTCATTCTACTGGTTCTGTTCCTACAGAGAAGCCCAACTAATGCAGGACTCATGCCTTCTCTTCATGTCTCTATTCTGGGGCCCAGTGTGAAGTGGCAAAGGCTTTTTTCATTGATATTCTTGGGGACCACGTTCATCCATGAGCATCCCATGGCTTAGAGCAAGTCAGCCAATTATGAATAAGGCATAAAAAGAGCTCTACCTCTGTGGGGGCATGGGAAAGCTCCTCAGTTCAGAAGTAAGAACACGAGAACAGAATAGAATAAAACCAGTTTGGGTAGTGAAGTCATTGTTTTGTGAGGAAAACAAGGCTCTGGAAGATTATCCCCCCGGTCTCTCTGTTTTTTGGAATCTGCTCATGGCCTTTTCTTTGTGTGTGTTGGGGGGATGGTGGGGGCAGTAGATGCACATGTATGTGCGTGTATTTATGTGAGTGTGGTACAGTGGTACAGTGTGTGTGTGCACATGTGCATGTATATACACAGGTTCATGTCAGGGGTCTTCCTCTATATTTTCCATCTTACTTTTTGAGGCAGGGTCTCTCAGTTCAGGTATGGCCTGAGAATCAGCAGCTTTAATGTCACCTGGGAGCTTGTTGAGGTGGAGAGTCTCAAACTTCACCTTGGACCTGCTGAGTCATAGTTTTCATCTCACTAAAATCTTCAAGTGATTCATGGGCACAATAAAATTTGAAATAGTCTCAAACAGCATTTTTCAAATAGGTTCCATGCAAGATTAATAGATATTTTATGGGGGAATAATGCTTCTATGGGCAAATAAATTGGAATCTTTCAAGACTTCTCAGAGCTTTCCAAATACTAAAACACACTGCAGATCTCTGAGTTCAGAGGATGTGATGGTTTCCCAGAGCTGCCATCAGAACTGACCACAAAAGGGGATGCTCAAAACCCTGTCTATTCTTTCATAGTGTGGAGTCAGAAATCTGAAGTAAGGGGTTTGGTGAGGTGGCTTCTTTTGGAGCCTCTGAGGGCAAATCTGCTCATGTGGGTGTGTGTATATGTGTGTGTGTGCATGTGTGTGTGTGTGTGTGTGTGTGTATACCTAAGGAGGTCAGAGGTTAACATCAGGTATATTTATCACTCTTCATCTTATTTTTCAGACAAGTTCTGTCACTAACTTGGAGCTTACTGATTCAGCTAACTTGACTGGCCAATGAACTCCAGAGATTCTCCTGTTTCTACTCCCTTGGTTCTGGGATTGCACCATCATGCTTGACTTTTTGCATGAATGCTAGGAATCTGAACTCAGGCCTCACGCTTGCACACCAAATACTTTACCTAAATAAGCCATCTCTCTAGCCTCTCATGACTTTTGCTTGGCTGCTGGTGGTTGCTGATAATCCTTGACTTGTGGCCACATTCCTCCAGTCTTTGCCAATATTTTTATATGGTTTTATCCTTATGTGTATTTCTGAGTGTCTTCTTTTTGCAAGAGTGTCAGTCACAAAATTTAGAATCCACACTAATTCTCTGTAACCTCAACATCACTTATATCTGCAAATATCCTCCTTCCAAGCAAAGGGCATACTATGAGCTTCCAAGCATACGTGAGTTCCAAATTTGAAGGGTGGGGATCATTATTCAACCCAGCATAGAAGATAGGGGCTGGGTTGTAATGAAGCACTCCTCTATCCTATTTGGCCAGAGAACTTTTTCTTCACGAAAGACTTAAATGACACAGACTTGTAAAGATGAGAATCAGAACCAGCCTAGGCATTTAAGTAGGTTTTTTTTTCCTATGTATTCTATAAAATTGAAACTACAAAACCATCCTGTGGGTCATTCTAAACTGATCCCAAGTCTCACCTGCATTTATTATCATGTGGAAAACTTGTAGCCTAAAGCTAAATATGGCCTTCAAATGTATTTTTTCTTTTTGGCTATGTCAGAAGATTGTCTGGAAAAGGACCTCCATTCTCAAATGAATAGGACTTGATTTTGTAGTTGAGATGCCAGTAAACTTTTGAGATGACAAAAACATTTTCTTGTGTCATTCCTAAGGTGCCATCCACCTTATTTTTGAGATAAGGTCTCTCTCACTAGCCTGGGACTCCCCAGTTAGATGAGGTTCCTGTCTCTTCCTTCCCAGCACTGGGTTTACAAGTGCCCACCATGACTTCTGGGTGGGAATTGAACTCAGGTTCTCATGCTTGTGTGACAAACCCTTCACCAACTGAGTCATCTCCCTAGCCCAGGATAAATCTATTTCTGGCACATTAAGATTATGGTGCTTAGGAATCATTGCACATCTTCCTCATTCACCCTTCTTGAACTCTGTGCTGTCTGAGGTCTATGCAAGGCTTACTTTATTCTGCTGTCACCAACTCTATTTATGTTTCTTTGAGATGCAATAAAATTTATCAGTACAACTGTAGATTACTGCACACTTGTTAGCAATCACACAGAGGTTCTGTGTAATTATACTCAGTTTCCCTTAAATTAACACATTGCAAAAATTGGTACTATAATATCACAGCCAAGATGCTGGCCTTGTATAGAATCCACCAACCTCATTCAGATTTCCACGGTGTTATTTGGGATTTGAGTGTGTGTGTGTGTGTGTGCGTGTGTGTGTGTGCGCCCACACGTGTAGGCCAGTGGTCAACAATGGGTTTCTTCTTCAGTTGCTCTCCACCTTGCTTTTAAAGACAATGTTTCTCACTGAACCTGGAACTCACCAATAAGCTAGACTGACTGGTGAATCAGCTCCTGGAATCAGCCTATCGCTGACCCATCCTCCCTCTAGCACTGGGGCTAGAGATGGATGCTGTGGTAACAAGCTTTGTATGTGAGTGCTGGGGACCAAAATTGAGGTCTTCATGCTTACATGGCAAGCACTTCCAACTACTGAGCCATTTCCCAGCTCCCTGCACATGTATACAGAATTTAAATTCTTTCTGGAACTCTTGCTGAGTCATCTCTGCTCATGGAACCCTGGGGTGTATTCCTTTTGGCGTGGCCAGTCTCCCCCGCACTTGTTGGCTGAGAATGCAGGTCAGCAGTTATGCAATGTCATAAAGTCAGTCTAGGTGGCACTGGAGGCGCCCCTGTGCCATTGGTCTCCCTAGCATCAGACACTGACTGACTGAGCTAACTGCCCAGAGATAAGGACTTCTTTTCAAATAACAAATTAACAGTTTCCCATAACTCCATTAATGCATGGCTGTGATCCCATGAAATTGCATCTCTGACAAACCGGCTGCACTAAAATTTACTCTATGTAAAATGATTGCACTAATTACTTTCTCTTTATGCTTTTATAATCGGCTGACTGGCAATAACATTTGCAGTGTAGTCATGCGCTAATGAGGAAAGCCATCTAAGCTCATGCCGCAGGTCGTAAGTAAATAGCTTCCGGGGTCAAAGGGTAATTTCTCCCTTTGGTGCAGTTGGAGAAGCTAGTGGAGCAAACGTCTATTCTTCCCTTTGAAGCCTCAGGTGTTAACTAGAATTGGAGATTGATAACAGAGAGTTCACCGAGACTGTGTTCTTTATAAGCACTTTCACCCCTTCCTTCTTTGACGTGGATCTCAGAAATAAGGAAGTCCCCTTCAATCGTCTCTATCCTGCCCCATTTTCCTCTTTTATTCTCCTCTTGAAACAAGATAGAAAGACAGGGAAAATTATGAGAAAACAAGAAGGAGCCCCTCATTCCGGACTTTGGTTGAAAGAGCTGAGAAGCAGGAATTCCAGCACACCCAGCAATGTTGCTGAGAAGGTTACTGACACTGAGATAATATTCCTTCTGCAGGAAAACATTTCATGTTAACAAAACAGTGAAGTGGGTTGAAGGTCTGGGTGCACGTGACCTCATTTGTCTTGGAGAAATATTTTGGAATTCACTAACAAGAATGTTTACTTTGTTTACAGGAAAGATATCCTACTGTTCTGCATTTCTGTGGTCTAGACAGATACCTTACCCATTATAATCCTTTTAGGTACCTCTCAAGAACCACCTGGTGATCTCATAGGTGGTCTTTAAAGGTTCCTTAGCAACCCTTTAAAGAGAATAGCTTTAGACCACTGAAATCCTATATATGTCTCTTTTAAAGACAATGGGAGCGATGCTCTCTCAGAGAGAGAGAGCTCTCTGTGTCGTTTTCTTTCTTTGCAAGCATATTCTTTCTCTCAACTTTCTTCCTTAAAATCTATATCAAACGACTTTTAGTAAGCCCAAACTCTGCTTGATACTGACTTACCCTGAATTTTTTTTTTTTTTTATGTTGATGGTACAAGGGATCTAGTTTTACCATTGACATCCCTGAAAGATGAAGGGGGCTCCTTAGGTTGCTATGGGTGACAGCTTGGCGCTGTGCTGCTGTCCCTGTCCACACTGACTCTCACTCTTACCATGTGTGTATATGTGTGTGTGTGTGTGTGTGTGTGTGTGTGTGTGTGTGTTGGGACTAGTGTGGTGTTTTAGGTCTTGCTATACTGACATTTCTCAAAATTGATGGAATTGTCCAAATGGTGCTTCACAACTTTGTTGGGCAATGAAATGAATTAGAGCTGAGGATGTTAGGTAGCCAGCTGTCAATGCCAAAACAAAACTCTCACCTCAAAGGGAATAAGAGATAGTTTATTCGGGAGACAAATAAGAGTGACCATGACTCAGGAATGCACGTCTAGATCACCCTAAATACTATGTTTCTCCATGGAAGTGGTTAAATGAGATTTTATGAGTTTTACAAAACTTTTTTAAAAAGTCATAAATCAAAATTTTTACCAAATATGTTCGTGGGGGCCGGGCAGGCCATGGCTGGGTGAATTACAGCAAAGAGGGGAGAACTCTGCTGGAGAGTTTAGATATCTCATGCCTTTTTTTTTTTTTTTTTGCTTTTGAATTGGTGAAAGCTAGTAATCTGCTAAGAATACATTGTAAGATTTTGATCGTCACAAGGACGCTAGTTAGGCCTGACACAGGAGAGGGTAATGGATGGTTTTCAAGAGGACTAAGAATATCCCAAGATAATTTGACCCTGGTCTAAAACATTTTTTAATTAGATATTTATTTAATAGTCATATATACATACAATATGTTTGGACACAATCTCATGTATGGAGGGCTTTGAACTATTAGACACATGTGTAAACTAGGATTCCCATAGATACAGGAATGGGTAGTAAGTGGCCATAGTGGTGGATTTAAAGAACAGGGGACAGAATGTAGATGGCAAGAAGCAGGTATAATGGAACAGGAAGGAATAAATGCGGCGGAGGACAGGAGGACAGGAGGACAGGAGGACAGGAGGACAGGAGGACAGGGCAGAGGAATCTATAACATCTACAACATCTTAACTCTTCGCAGTCTTGAAGTTTATTCATTTGGTCTCATAGACTTGTTAACACAGATGCTGCTTTTCTATTTTTCTTTTCTTTTCTCTTCTCTTTTCCCTTCCTCCTTCCTTCCCTCCCACCCTCCCTCTCTGTCTCCCTCCCTCTTTGGAAGCCTCAGCTCACACAGTGCCTGAATCATTGTGGTGAACTAATCCATTGGTCCTCATTCCTTATAGGAAACATCCCTGCAGTCATTCTTTCATTCATTTCATGTAGATGGGAAATCTTACCATAATCCACTTAACCTGGAGTGTTCCTTTCATCATTCTAATGGATATGTGATGTATTTTTTTCATGGTTTCAATAGACATAGACTCTTCTGGGAATGCATCTGCTGTGTAAATGTCAGAAAGATTCTCTTTGACCTTGTTTTGGAGTTTGAGTTGTTCAGTGTTTTTGGATTTCACATCACAATAGCAGTGACCCTTGAGGAATGTGAGCTGCTGACTCCCTGATTTGGTACTGTCACCTGAATAGTGATTTCAGAGATTCTGGATATAGGTGTTGACAATCTTCTGCCATTCCTGGTTTAGCTGTTCTAGAATCTTAGAAATTTTATATATATATATATATGATCTCACTTGTTTATTTTTATTTGTCCTTTAAGATTTATTTTTGTTTTTCAATTGTGTTTGTGTATCTGTGTGTGGTTCTTTGCATGTGAGCGTGAGTGGCCAAGGAAGGCGTCACATTCCCAAGAACTGGAGTTACAGGTATTTGTGAGCCTTCTGATGTGGGTACTTTGAACAAATTCAGATCTTCTAGAAGAACAGCAAATGTTCCTAACCGTCGAACCATTCCTTCAGCCCCTCATATACATATTCTTAAATATTTCTCATTTATGCTCTCTCCCACCCCCAAAGATCTAGGAAAGGTATGCAGGAAGTGATCTGCCATTTAATTTTCTCTCCCCAATGTAAATGTATTTTAAAATATTTATGATTAGAAGAGGTCCTGAACTTTCTAGAAGGCAGAGCACTGCCTTAAAGAGGATCAAAATAAAGAACAAATATCACAGTAATGACCTCTCCCCTCCAGTCTTCTGTCTTGGCTTAGTCTAACAGCTAGTCTTACCTCCCTCTGACATACCTCCTTGTAGTTTTTGAGTGCTTGTCACAGAAATGAAAATGTCACCCTGTTACTTCTGTGTTTTTTAGGAGTTTTTTACTGGTTTGTTTATTTATCTATCTATCTATCTATCTATCTATCTATCTATCTATCTATTTATTTATTTATTTATTTGTGTGTGTGTGTGTGTGTGTGTGTGTGTGTGTGTGTGTAGGCCAGAGGTTAACCTTTGCTATTCTTCCTCAGGGGAATTCTTTGAAACAGGGTATGTTACTTTTACCTGGAACTGGATGATTTGACTAGGCTGGGTGGTCCTGAGTCCCAGCAGATCCATCTCTCTCTCTGCTTCCCCGTAGCTATGAATACAACTGAGTGCCAAGCCTGCCCAGTTTTTTTAAATGATGCCTTTAAGGATCAAACTAAAGTTCTTGTGCTTGTCTAGCAAGCACCTTACTAACTGGGTGATCTCCAGCCCCATTTTCAGGTGCTAAACTGGGATCTTCTTCTGGACTGAATTATATTATGATGCAATTGAGTTGATTTGCAATTTTATGTATTTTAGTTTTATACATACAATCGCAGTTTTTCTGAAAAAGAAAATAGTCTCATAAGATTTCTAATGCAATTAATGCAAAAATAACATGAATCTAGATAAAGATGTGTCTTTGATACGGCGCAAGCACCTGCAGTGGTCTTGTCCTGCCCACCTGTTCAGTCCCATTGCTTTCCTTCTTCCACTCCATCTAATAATTTCCTAGCCATACAACCAACTGTCACTCAAACATGCTCCAGATCCTTCTGCACTCACAGTTTTGGTCCTCAGAATGCTCTTCCTGATGACAGTGAATGACAACACTTGGGAAAGACTTCACTACATTCTCTGTGCATTTTCTTTTTAAAAAATATTTTATTGTTTTTATTTTATGTGTATTGCCTGTATGTGTGTAAGTGCACCCATGTTATGCAGTGCCTGAAGAGGTCAGAAGAGGGTCCTGGATCCCCTGGAGTAAAAGATAGTTGCTAGCCACTGTGTAAGTGCTGGGAATCAAACCGAAGTTCTCTGTAAGAGCAGCAAGTGCTTTTACCAGCAGAACCTTCTCTCCACTCCTCTGTGCATTTTCTAATTATCAATTTATGAACTTATTTCCCAAACACATTAAACTCTTTGAAACTCTTTGAGGTTAGTTTTTTAAAAAAGATTTTTTCATTTTATTTCTCTCTCTTGCTCTCTCTCTCTGTCACTGTACATGGTGTGTGTACTTGTGAGTGCAGGTGCCCAAAGTGGCCAGAACAGGGTGTTGGATGTTAGATTTCCTGGAGGTGGAGGTACAGGTGTTTGGGAGTCATCTGACATGGGTGCTGGCAACTAAATTCTTCAAGAGCATATGCTTAACCCCGGAGCCATCTTTCCAGCCTTTGCAGTTTTCACATCTTCTGATCCTTGAATCCTTTGCATCTGGTAAAGTGCCTGTCATTTGGAAGAGGCATGATAAATGCATGGTACCCATATGATAGTATACATACATTGTTTCAGGATAAGATGCTAGTGGAGGTATGTCACAGCTCCTTGTACATAAAATGTGACCAATATAGACCAAAAAAATGGGTTAGAGAGATAACTTAGAAAATCACTTTGTCTTACAAGCATGAGGACATGAGTATGATTCTTAGAAACTACATTAAAAATCCAAGCACAATGGCTGTAATCCCAGTGCTTGGGATGTAGAGATAGAAGGATCCCTGGGTCTCTCTGACCAATCAACCTAGCATACTTGGCAGGGGCTCAGGTTGTGGGAGGGGGAAAGGTACATGGGATGGCACTTGAGGAATGACTGCCAAAGTTGACCTCTGACTTCTGCATGTATCAGCCCCCGCTCAAATGTACCTGAACACCTACAAGAACACACACACACACACACACACACACACACACACACACCCCAACAAGGGAAGAATGTAAAAGATTGAGAACTGTGGACTAGGAAAACAACAGGAATTCCACATGACTTCCTGGTAAGGACAGCTATTTCCAAACCTTACCCTAATGAAGTTTTGTCTCTCAGCATTCTAATATAATAAAAATAAATCTTTTTATTGACTTGAGAATTTCATCCAATATATTTTGATCATATTCAGACCTGTCCCCACTCTCCACCCCCACTTTATTCTCCCCACCTCCCAACTCTATGTCCTCTATTATTATTTGTCTTTTTAAAAATGACCTATCCAGTCTAATTTATGTTTCTGAAATGCTATTTGGTGTGGGTCTGTCCTCTGGAGTCAGGTCAACCTACCAGGCATCTCACCAGCAATAAAAGCTGACTCTCCCTTTCCCAGCATCTATCAATTGCCAGCAGATCCTCATCTAGGGCTGATGTTTCCTGTTCATCTCCACCAAGTCCCTGCCTGACTTGGGCTTGCACAGTGCATGCTGCGATGAATACTATGGGTCCATATATGCAACTACCCTGTGATGTTCAGACAACACACGTTCTCTGTATTCATCTACCACTCTCTAGTTCTGCCATCTCTTCCACAATGATGCCTGAGTCTTGGGAGCAAAGGGTACAACATAGGTGTCCCATTGAGGGCTAAGCATTTCACAGTCTCTTATTCTCTGTACATTGACCAGTTGTGAGTCTCTGTGTTAAGCCATCTGCTGAAAGAAGAAACAGTCTAATATTTTATTCTTTTCTCATACCCTTTCCCTGTGACTAAAGGTATTTTCTTACACTTCTGAAATTTAAGGATGGAAGTGGGAAGTAGGGCATATCTAGAGAAGCCTGGGTCCACACAATACCTGTTTCCTAAACACTTAATAATGTTTCTAAGTGCAAAGGATATGTGGGGGGAGTGTGGATTTGCTTGACAAGCAGAGAACAAGATGGCTTTCATATGTAGATAGGCAAGGGAGAAAATCTAGGCAGAATTTAGAAAAGCAGAATCTCAGAAGGAAAGGGAGGGTCCAGGAGTCTTCAAAGCTAAGGGGAAGGTTCTGGATTTCTCTTAAGTCCTGAAGTTGAGATTTCAGTAAATCTTAACTTGTTCTAAAAGAATAAGGGGACCCTGACTGACATGTGTGTTATTCAATAAGACACAGGCTCATAGTCATGTCTATTAAAGAGCAGTTAGGAGGGCAGATGCTCTTCAAGAACTTGTCTTTATACTTTACTTAAAGTATTCCACCACTGATAACTTAAAGAGAAATCCATAAAAAACATCTTGTTTGGTCTATAGCACCAAACAAGATAGGTGTAGGAGGCAGTGTAGAGTAGTATTTGAGGAGTTTATTCTGCAGTCTGAATTCAAATTCCATCTTCACTAATTGTTCTTCAGTAAATGAGCTAATGTCTTTGCCTCAACTTCCTCATCTGTAAGAAGGGCACAGCAGTGGAAGCCAGGGGATGTTTTATAAGTCATGATTTTTATAATGCCCACTTTCAGGAAGCTCACACACAAACACTTCTTATCACGGGTGTCACTGAAGAATATAAACTGAGACTCAGGGCAGCAGAGATGGTATTGTTAAAGTACTTACTGTGCACATATGTGGACCTGCGTTTGGGTACCTAGAATCCATTTAATGCTTGGTGGGTGTGGTGGCTCATTCATAATTCTAGCCTCAGATGGCAGATATGGGGTCTCCAGAGCAAACTGGCTAGGGAGAATAACCATGAAGCCATTCTCTGGTCTTGATGGACAGACTTTGCATCATTGAGTAAGGTAGAAAAGAAATGAGAGATTCTTGATGCCAACCTTGGGTTTCCATATTCAGGCTCACATGCACATTCACCCACCCACATGGGTACCTACACACATATAACCACAAACACTCAAACTACTCACAGGTACAAAATTGGAAAAAGGAAAAAACAAAACTGAGATTCAGCACTCTAGGAACTGGAGCTAGGAAGCTAGGTTACCCTCACCTTGAAGCAAATAGGGGTCAGTTGGTTCTGGTTCCTCCTGAAGGAAGTTTCCTCCTGCTCTCTATCCTGTCTGTTGAGTGAGAAATGGCGTTTCACTGGGAGCAGGCTGTATTTCACCATGGCTTTCAACTGTCTCTGATGAGATATAAGCATTTTGTTAACTATTTCCATGTCATCTCAATTTTGTCTCAGGTGTGAGAGATTACTCTGTCAACCATGTAGAGAGCTGCCTAGTAGTTGGCAGTCTTTCCTCTCTTCTACATCAAATAATTTCCTCTTATTTATAGGAAGGAAGTGACCTTTATTTGCAAAGGTTTTCATAGTTGGTTGAGCCCAAGGCTTCTTAAAGTCACCTTCTCTCATATTGTACAGTTGTTATTTAAGAAATCTGACGGTGCATCCTATGTGTTATGACCTCAGCAGTTTAGAATTCTCAGTTGAATTGAGGTTGAAAGTGAAGGCATGATTATCACCTCAGGTGTCTCTTCAATGGGAAGTTTCAATCACTGTCAATTTCATTGGTGTTTGGTAATTTTCTGATCTCTTTCTCTCTCTTTCTCTCTCTCTCTCTCTGTCCATCTCCTTCCTCCCTCATTCCCCTTCTCTTTCATCTTCCTTCCTTCCTTTTTTGTGTGTTGATATGTATGTGTGTATGGTGTATATGGTGTGGTATATGTACATGTGTGTGTTCAAGTGCATACACAGAGGTTAGAGGGGACATTAGGTATTACTGTACCGATCTATTGGGGTAAATTTACAGAGTTTAACTCTGCCTTGAGGAACATGCTTCCAAGAATGTGATTGATACAGATGAAGCCAATAGAGTCAACTACTTTCTAACCAACCAGTGATTTAGGGGGGAGGGTCCAGCAGGAAAGTAGAAAATGCTGGATAGATGCGGGTGGGGTCCCACGGGTCTCCATCTTGGGTGTGTGTGCCAGAGTTCTGCCAGACTTCTGATCAGAATGCTGACTCCCCCATATGAAATTTCTGTCTCTCTCCACGGGGATGAATTCTTTGTAAGTAACCCAGAATAAACTAGTTTCTCGAATTGGAGAGCACTCTCGGTTCATTCAATCAGTTCAAACCTGAGCATAGGATGGGGCTGAACCCCTGGCAAAGGGTTCTCACTGCAAGAGGAGAATTCATAAGACACATTCTCTGTTTTATTCCTTTGTGACAGGGTCTTTCACTGTGCCTGGAGCAAGGCTGACAACCAGCAACCCCCAGTGATCCACTGCTTTTGTCCTCTACAGCGCTGGGGTTACAGGCATATGCACGGCTTTTTATGTTGGTGCTGGGATCTGAAATGAGGTCCTCATACTTGGGCAGAAAATGCTGTAACCTACTAAACTATCTCTCTAGCACCTCTTTCATTTTGTTTTAGCTTATCTAGAAAATAGGGGGGAAAGACAGATGAGTTTAAAAATATCTGTAAGTGCTGAACATTGCTTTTATGGATTCTACATCCTTTAACAATTTAATGATTAAAGGTCTCCTTCAGGAATATAATAATTCTTGCAGCAGATATAACTTCAGAAGTTTCCAGTTTTTTTTCCTGATCTCTTTAAGTATGGATTCTAGTCCAAGAAAATTTCAAAATGGAATGTCCTTAGAATTACACAGTTAATGGCAAATAAATTGAATATCTGAGTCATGTTTTTTTTCTTTAGCAAATTAAGTCAATATATTTAAAGAAATATATTTTATTGCACTTTTGTACATTTCACATAGCTATTCTTCATCAAATTTTGAACCCTTCCCCCATCCACTGCCCTCCACCCCATGCCAGGCCTTTTGCACTCTGCTCTGCCATACATGCTAAATCCCATTTGTTCAAGCATTTTACTATGATGGTCTTTGGTGAAAATTCATTTACTGGAGTCTATTTAGCCTATGTAGAGATCTTAAGGACAATCTTTTCTACCTCAGTTATAATCAGTTTCCAACAGATCTCAGGCTAGGGCTGGCTCTACCCACTACCCTCGCACTACACTGAGCTCTTGTCTGACTGAGTTGGCATGGGTCTTGTGCTCCGTGTCACTATTGCCACAGATCTAGGTTTCGTTCCCAGTATCCATGTCTGGCAGCTCACGATTGTCTGTAACTACCAGGAGATCCAGTGCCTCTTCTGACCTCCAAAGCATCTGCATCACACGGGTGCACATATAGACAATCAGGTACACATACACACAAACACACACTATAGGGCATTGGAAGCACAAATGAACAGTTTAATAAATTGTGGGTTTAAACCGTGGGACTTATGCTAGTTAGTTTTAAATGTCAACTTTCTCAAGCCTAGAGTCATCTGAAAAGAGAGTCTCTTTTGAGGAATTGACCCCGCCCACTGTCGGCAGCCCCATTCCCTTGGCAGACACCTTAAATTGAATAAGAGTAAAGAAAGGTAGCTGATATAACTACTTTCATTTTTCTTTGCCCTTGACTGTGGATATGATGCTTTAAGGTCCTGCCTTGACTCCTCTGTGATAACAGATTGTAATTTGGAATTCTAAGCCAGATAAACCCTTTCTTTAATAAATTGCTTTTTATCAGGATATTTTATAACAGCAATAGAAAATGAACAAGGAACAAGAATTAAAGAAATAATCTCTGGAGTTCTAAGACCTTATAACCTTTAGAGAACAGAATGTTTTAATGGAAATACTGATAAAGGGTCAGTATCATGACACCTATATGGCCTGGAATAAGTGATAGTATTTTTAAAACAGTGTTGAATCTTTGTTGTCTTACCAAGAAGTGGAGATGATGGCACTTTGTAAGGCTGTGCTTACAGAAAGATGTCAATGATGGCAGCTATATTTGAGCACTCAGGTAGCTGCACCTGTCAGGTGCTGGCACTTCATAAATGTGGCACATGTGGCTATTCACTTAAAAAACACTGCAACAACCACTTAGCTTTTTAGGGTGCCATGTTGAAGGGAGAAGAATCTGTACTTTATTGTTTGATGTTATTGATGTCTAGGGCATGTTTATTGCTATAATATGATTGTCTGTCTGATGCATCAGGTGTAGCTTGCTAGTGTGAATGGAGACCTTAGACAGGTTTGGCATGAAAAAGATCATGGTCTTCTCTCATACAACTCTAGTTAACTTCAATTGTCAACTTGACACAGCCTATAGTCACCTGATAGGAAAGCTTTGATTGAGGAATTGCATGCATCAGATCAGCCTCTGGGCATGTCTATGGAGGATTATCTTGTCTTGATTAATAACTGATGCAGGCTAGTCCAGTCCACTGTGGGTGGCATCATTTCTAGGCAGGTAGCACTGGGCTGTGTAAGAAAACTAGCTAAGCATGAACTATGAGTGAGTGAACCAACATGCTCCTCCATATTTCCTGCCTCTAGTTTCCCACCTTGCTTTCCTGTCCTGATCCTCAATGTCAGACTATGATCTGGAAATATATGCCCAATGAATCCTATCTTCCCCAAGTTGCTTTTGGTCAGAGGGTCGTATCAATAGCAACGGAAAGGAAACTAGAATAGGCACTGTTGTGGTTGAATGTGAAATGTCCTCCAAAGGCTCATATGTTTAAACATTTGGTCCCCAGCTGGCTGTGCTGCTTGGGCAGGTTGTGGAGCCTGTGTTTAGATAGTGGAGCCTTGTGGGAAGAAGTGGGACACTGAGGTGAGCCTTGAGGTTTTATGTAAATGTGCCTTACCTCTTGTTCTTTGCTTCCTGACTGAAGAGGCAGTGTGAGCAGCCAGCCTCCTCCTCGGCCTGCCTCCATGCCTTCCCTGCCACGATGGAAGGTATCTCTTTGAACTTTAGAGGATAAGAAACCTTTCCTTCCCCAGATTGCTTCTGACTGGGTATTCTGTCACAGCAATAAGAAAACGAATACATGCTGTATCATATTCATGTCCTTCCCCCACCTTGGTTCAAGCCCCATCCTCCTTTCTACTCCCCTCATTTCCTATCATCTATATATTTTTTAAGACCTATGGAGTGTAACTTGTGCTCTTCAATGTTCTTGAGTGTGAGTCCATGGCCTGGAGTCTGGCCAACCTACCCTTATGTCACAGTTACATAAAACTCCCTTTCACTAAGCTGCAGCTATCAATTGTTAATAGTTCCCCAGCCAGGGCTAGGCGGCTTGCTCCCCTCTTCCCTTTGTGCAGGACTTTCATCTGGCTCAGGCTTGTGCAGGTCTTGTTCAATTAGCATGCAGATTTGCTTGGGGGAATGAATTCTTTGAAATACCCTCTCACCATATCTTAAAACAACACTAAGGTTTTCACACTTCAGATCTAGAAATTGTAGCAACGGGGCTCAGAAAGACAGAGTTGTTACAGAAAGTATTCTTTTCGAGGAGTCTAAAGCATTTGTGCTTCCTGACACTCTTACAGTTAAAGCAAATCTTGTGTTAATCTAGAGCTTAACTCATTTTTGAGTTGCTGAGAGATTCTGTAAATGTAACCTCAATTCTGCCCTGCCCTGACCTCTGTGAACACCCCAGGCTATATTTGGTCATAAAGGTGAATTTCTTCTTGAAGAGTAGATTGATTTAATTTTTGTTTTTCATGAAGCCTATTACTGCGTGTGTAACTATTTCAAGCTGCTAGGGCTCTGGTTTCTCCTTCTGATATGAGAGAACAGTGCTTTTCTTAGTGACTTTCTCATTGCTCTGACTAAATACCTGGCAAAAGCAACAAGAAAGGAAGGAGGTTTTTGGCTCACAGTGTGAGGGTGCAGTTCACTGCAGTATTACTCTGTGTGATAACATTTTATGGTGAAGACTGAACATGCTCTGTAGCCAAGGATGACCTTGAACTTCTAATCCTGCTTCCATATCCTGAACTCTGAGAATGCAGGCGTGAACCTCCAGGCTTGGCTTATGTGATACTAATGGGACATCTCTTTAAGCTAAATTTAATTTCATTACATTATGCAATTTCAACCAAATGTTGTTTAATATTTAATATAGTGTAAGAATTTTTGTGTACATTTGATAGCAGAAATTATTTGCTAGGACAAGTGAGACATATTCCTTTTGTTTGTTTTTCTTTAGAGTATGATTTTTGGATTAGCAAGAATGCTCATCAGATAAAGGCCTTTGCCACCAAACCTGAGAACCTCAATTCCATCCCCTGGAAAAAAGCTAACTTCTGCAACTTGTCCTCTGGTCTCCATACACAGGCTGTTGCACACATACAGACACACACACACATACACACACACACACACACAAGTAAATATTTGTAAAAACAATTGTAAAAGAAGAAAAAAAGAATATAGTTGCAATCCTCATCTGTATCTACCGGTTTTTCTAATGTTTTACATTTTTACAGTTTTGTAGTTTGTAATGTTAGTTCTCAAATGCCATTTTACTTGATCATAAACTCACACTGCAGAAATTAGGAAGCTTTAGTACTCCTACTGTTGTAGGTGAGAGGATTCAGTGAGGTTACTGCTTTCCCTATAGGCTCATAACCAGAGGAAGGCAATAACATATGAACACAGAACCTCTGATTTCCCGTCCAGAGGTCTTTATCCCAATTTTCTCAGTGCATCATTCTGGTTGATATTTCATTCATTGATTCCTATTCTTTCTTTTACCGGAAGAAATCAGGCAACATGGTACTATCCTCATGGCCCTTGTGAAGTCACAACCCCAAAGTCTATAGGTACAATAACAAGAATTGCTATTACAGTTCCAGCCCTGTGTGATTGTTTTCTGTCTAGCATCGATTAGTCATTTTCTGGAACCTTTTCAATTGTTCAGAACCAAGTATATTTTTCAAGTATATGCATTCTGATTCCTTCTCATGTCATTGTTCTTACCCAGGCTCCTAAAAATCTAAAAATTAGACATTACTCTTTCTATTTATGGAAGATGAAGAATACTTTCTGTAATGGTTGACTTTACAGAAATGTGACTTCCAGAAGACCCGAATTTGGCTCTCAGAACCTATGTCAGGCAGTTCACAGCACCTATAGCTCCGACTCCAGAGGGTCTGATGCCCTCTTCTCATCTCTGTGTACACCTGCGCTCACGTGGGCGTACCCGTACTCACAGAAGTGAAACAAATAAAAACCTACATATGGTTTATTCAGTCTTTCAAAATATAATGAGCAAGGCCTGTGCGACAGGAAGTCATGAATAGTATTTTCTTTTGTGTCGATCTAGATGAGTTTTCTCAACCAGTTCAGGAGTCACTGATGCAAGGCAATACAAAGAAATGAGTGACTTAAGATTTAAACAAAATCAAGGTCCAATTACAAGGGAGCATTTCCAACAGCTAATTATAAAGGTTTCTTGGAAAAGTTCAGACTTGAGAAATACTGAAGAATGGATAGGATTTGGGAACTGGGCAATGTTGCTCAGTTGGTAGAATACTTGCCTCTAAGCACAAAGCCCTGGGTTACAAAGCCAACACCCTATATATGGCAGTAGTGTACTCTAATAATCCTAGCATTAAGGAGGTGGAGGCAGGAGGATTAGAAGTTCAAGATCTTGGCTATGTAAAGAGCTTGAGGCTTATTTGTAATATAAGAGTACCTGTTACAAACAAACAAACCAGAAAAGAATGGGTAGGATTTGTTTTTTATAGGTACAAGTGAAAGAAAATCTTGTTTAGAAACATTCTGAGTCAGTGGATGAATGAATCAATGAACAATGTTTAATATTAAGGAGCTTTATGCTGGGCAATGTGGCTATGATACAAGGTGTGTGGAGAGTGAGGAACTGGATGGAAGAACATCAGACATGCCACTCAAAGTTTTCGGTCACCTTTCATGTCTTTCTTTAATGCCCAAAGCTGTGTGTTTGCATTTGTCCTTTTTTCCCTCCTTCCTTCTCTCCCTCCCTCCATCCCTCCCCTCCTTCTTCTTTTTCTTCCTGTCTTCCTTCCTTTTGGTGTAGACAGGGTCTTATGCAGCCCAGGATGGGGTCCTTTGTCTCTGCTACTAAGTGCTGGGATAACGGGGGGGGGGTGGCACCATGCATTTATAGCATTTATACATGGGGTACTGGGGATCTGAACTCTGTCCTTACATTTGAACATCAAATGCTTTAACCTCTGAGCAATTTCCTTAGCCACATTCCCCCCACAAATGCATCACCTTTAAGTAAACAGTTTGATGTGTTTTGACAAATGTGTACCACAATCAAGATATAGAAACTTTCTTTATTCTACAAAGTGTCCTCATTTCCCTTTATGTCGTTGTTTGACCTCCCCAGACTAGGAAATAGCTAATCTGTTTCCTGTTGCTCTAGATTAATCTGCCAGTTTTAGAATTTCATACAAATGGAATCATACATTCTGTATTCTTTTATATCTGGCTTTTTGCTTGCTGCATGCCTAATAACTTATCAGGTTTGCAGACCACATGTGTCTCTAAAGCAAGGTACTTAAGGATATAGGACTCTTTGATTTATAGCATTTAGCCCAGAGACTTAAGGATGATTGATGTTTATTGTATAGGATGTACTGAAATGACGTTTAATTTTTAATAGCACATCTTCAAAATCTGAAGCTACAAGCACTAGAGATTCTGAAGAGAACAAGTCAGGTGGAGGTTATCACAGGCCTGTCTCAGAGGGGTAAGATGGCTATGAATACTTCAAAAAGGCCAAGAGAGGTTCTTAGCACAGTGACTGATCAGGAGATCAAGGTTGGAGGGGGGAGGGAGTCACTTGAGGTTTCCAAGACTCTATTCCACAGCACAAGAACAGGTTGAAGTTAGCTTTTGATTATGCCTCTGAATACGTTTCTTTGGTTTTGAAAATTTGGGGGAGTTGCACAATGAGATAATATGCCTGCAAACGCATTTTAGAAAAATGATGTGTACTACCCAGTTTATGACATCTAAATAAGGGCTGTTTTTTGTAAAACTGCTTCTCAAGGTTGTGACCGCTGATAGCTTTAATATATCTGGAAGCTTGTATTCATCTTTTAGAATGACACCAAACTCAAAGATTGCTTTCTTTTAATCTATGATGTCCCTTGCTTGATGAGAGTATGCTTTATGTGTTTTATTAAATAGCAACAGTTATTTTTGAAGGTGGAGACTGTCGCTTCACTCCTAGGGGGATAGAAAGTGAAGGGAGTTGGTGGGAGAAATAAACCTCTTGTTTTATGGTGCTCTGGGAACTGATTGTGGGCATAAAAAATAAAACAACTCATACATCCACCAGAGCTTATTGCATTATCAGGTGATACACCTGTCTCTCTGATAAATAGGACTCAGTAGAACAGTTCATAAAAGCCAGAGAGTTGTTTAGTGTGGAAATACAACAGTATGAAGCCACTCAAAGGCAGTCTGTGGTCACTTTCTCCATCAAGAGAAAGGCCTGCTAACACCGAAGGTGATGTTTCTCTCCTCAGAACCAGGGAGGATGAATTTCACAAAGGATCTTTCAGGAAACTCTAGTCTCAAGAGCTTCGGGATACTTTCAGAAGCACACAGAAATAGAGACCATATCCTGAGTGGTGTGTGTGTGTGTGTGTGTGTGTCTCCATCTCCAGCAAGGCTGTTGTGCTCCAGCTGTCCCAGAGAATGGAGGACGATTGAACAGGTCCTCAGGTAGCTCAGAGTGTGGCGGGAGGAGTTCCCGGAATACTGCGTCAGTGGGCAGTTCAGTTATTGAAACCAAGGCAGAGGCCTTTCTGGTCATTACAAAAGGTGGGAAAGTTAAAGGTGGGGTCTTTAGGTAAAGGCGGGAAGGTTATAGGCTGACGTGGAAATTAGGACTGAGAAAATGAAACCCAAAAACCTGGTTCTGGTCTGGGATGATCTTTGTTAGGGGAAAAGATGAAGCAACTGCTGAGGCCTGCAGTGGCTTCCTAGGACCTAGGTTATCACATCAGGCAGAGCAGGCCAGACTCCTACTGTCCTTTCAGGGTATCTGGAGTTGCTTGGCTTGCTCAATACCTTTTACAATAGACCCAGACCCCACATGTGTGTGTGTGTGTGTGTGTGTGTGTGTGTGTGTGTGTGTGTGTAAGGCAGAGACTGTGGCATATGTACACGATTAGAGTGTAGGTGCGTGTAGGGTGTCTTACTTGATAGCTCTCCTTCTTACTATTTTTCTTTTGAAAAAGACATTATTTTTAATGTATGTGTGTATTTGCCTGCTTGTCTGTATGTGCACAGTGTGTGCAGGTGCTTATGGAAATCAGAAGAAGGCATCAGATCCCCTGGAGCTGGAGTTACAGACAACTGTGTGCCACCTGATCTAGGTGCTGGGAACCAAACCTAGGTTCTCTGCACAGGTAGCAAGCGCTTTAACTGCTGAGCTGTCTCTCCAGCCTTGTACCTTAATTTTCTTAATTTTCTCAATTGAACCTGGGAGCTTATCAATTCAATCAGGCCGGCTGGCCAATTAACTCTAGGCATTCTGTTTTGACCACCCAAATCCTGGGGTTGCAGACACCTTCCATCTTACCTGGCTTTTACACCAGTACCAGGGACACAAACTTAGGTTCCCATGTTGTGAATCTGGCGCTTTACCAACTGAGCCATCTCTCAAGCCCCTGACTTGCATTTTTTACAAACTTCTTTCACACACAACTCTGTGTATGGATTTTGGCTTTGATCACATGGGTTGGGCTGTTGCATGATTCTGAGAAGAGCAGGCCAGTGGTATGACCTGCCACATCCCTGAATCACCCACCCCTCTTCCTTCCCCAGGCTCCAGCCCAGCCAAGGGAGCAAGGGGAAGTATGCCTGGGGAGGGAGACAGAATATTTAGATAATCACAAGTGCAACAGGAACCGGGTGGCACGGGATGTGCTAGCTGCATCTGCCGCCTTCTCCTTCCCTTCCCTCCGTTCTGGTCCTACTCTCTCCTCTTTTGCTCTTTCTTCTTTGCTATATTTGTTTTCTTGTGATCCAAACAAGGCCTCTTTTAAGGCCACTATTTTAGTGTTTGTAATGTTTGTTTTCTTATTATTTTTATCTTCTTTTTGATTTTGTAGATTATTTAGGACCATTTCTTGATAAAGACTGGCAACTGTTGCATTAGCCACTGAAGAAGAATAAACCGGTTGTAGGCTATGTATAAATTCACTGAATAGCTGAAGCTTTCAGATGACTTCTGGGCTATTATTCCATATAGCTATGCTTTTGTTTTTTAAGATGAAAAATGGAGGTAGAGATTATATTGGATATGGGTTTTAAGAATCTTAGATTCTTTTGTGAAGTTTTTTTAAGTATCAATATTTAACTCTTTGGTTCCATTTTTCCTTTGTTTCTCTTACGATCAAGGGGACAGCATGGCAAGGTGCTGTAGCCTTATGACACATTAGTGATGATATCTTCATTTTGCCTCCTGTTGATATGACAAAGCCCCCTGATCAAAGCAACTTAAGGGGAAAGGGTTATGTTGGGCTGACAGTAGACCGCAGTTCATCATTGCTGGACAGTCAAGTAGCAGAGACTTGAAGCAGCTAGTTACATCACTTCTACAGTTGAGCGGAGAGCCCTGCAGGTATGCTGATGCTCAGCTCCTTTTTGCAGGTCTTCTGGCTCAGGAAATGGTGCCAGCCACAGTGGGTGGGTCTTCCCACTAATCAAGATATTTTCTCATAGAGATGCTCATCGACCAGCCTGATCTAGACAATCCCTAAATGAGACCCATTTTGAGGTGATTCTAGATTATGACAATTGAGAATTAAAACTAACCATCACCAGAGGGCACAGTTTGACTTGTAACACTGCCTTCCTCCTCCTCCCCCTCTCTTCCTCTTTCTCCTCCTTCTTCTTCCCTTTCTTTTCTTTCTTCCTCTTCCTCTTCCTCTTCTTCGGATCCTTCTTCCACTTCTTTCCCTTCCTCCCCTTCTTCGCCTCTTTCCCCTCTCTCTTCTCCTTCTTTTTGTTTTTTTGAGACAAGGTCTCCTTGCAGCCCCAGCTGGCTTGGAATTTACCTTGTACACCAGAGAACCCCCTGCCTCTGCCTCCTGAGTGCTGGGATTAAAAGACTGTGCCTCCATGCCTAGCCTTGCCTTCTTTTCAGATGGGATACTATCATCTTCCTATGCAGGCTTTGAACTTACTACCTGTCCTGCTCAGCCTCCTTGGAGCCTGAGTTGCAGAAGTGCATCACCACATCTGGCAACATTATACTTCTTGAAATTTTTTTTCTTTTATTTTTTGACTCATTATTTTATAGCACAGCTCAGATATGCTAACAGGAATAAGGAATATTTGAAAATTTTAACTGGAAAAACAGCAACATCATTTCTAGTAAAGCAGTAAAGAGTTCTTTATGTGAAGATAATCAGACTGTCAGGGAAGCCTGCTGTGTTCTCCAATCCTGAGCTCCTGTCAGCTTCATAGATAAAACTTCTGGGAGCCATCTTGTTTTTCTAAGACCAGAAACTCTTGTTTTTGGATATATATCTCCATCCAACTCAAATCCCCTCTCCCAAACCAATCCTTTCATTTTGTTTTAAATGGTCTTTACCAACCAAGGATATTCCTCTGAGTTCTATGGAATAAATCTGTCTAGTTCATCATTAATTGAAAGGGAATGGTCTCACACTGCCCTGCCTCACGTTAAAAGCACAATGCCTTCTGGAGAGTTCTGAGAGAATATACGAATTTCCTTTTCTCTTTTGTCCATACTCAGCGGACATTGTAACATTAAAGAGTATGTATCCTCTTAAACGATGCACTTGACACTGGTATGTGCAATTCAAGATGGACAAATTAGATTGGAGGAAATGATGTGTATATATATCACTTTAAAATAAACATATAAAAGCATGTGAATTTCAAAAATACAGAATTTTATTTATTCATTGTTTAGAGGAAACCTAACTTTTATAGTATAGTCCAATAATTTTTATACTTAACTTTGATCATTATTCTTGATTGTCAACTTGAGAGAGACAAACTTCTGTGTAGGGTGTAATGCAAGATTGGCCTTAGCCAGGCCACCTGCCATGAGAAACAAAGAAATGGCTTCTGAGGGCATGGTGTTCCGCTCCGCTCCCCTCCCCCCATAGGAAGGCACACCTCTCCACACAGTCCAGAAGCCTGTGCTGGCCCCTCCACTCTTGGTTCATCTTGGAGAAATCACATGAGAGCCTGACCCCCCAATTTCAGAACCCAGGTGAGGCTATTGGCCAAGCCTTTCTGGAGACATCATGTGGTGTACAGCCATGGTGTAACAGCTCACAGAAGTCCCTCACTAAGCACAAGACATTTGAGTCCTCAATGTTCTCTCTGTATGTCTCAGTTTGCCCTGATATTAGGGGGACCTTAATCAACATCATTATCATTAATGATAATCAACCAAACATCATTCCTCCATAATGGGCAATCTCCCCTCCCCCACTACAATTGCAGGCTCTTAAAGCTCTTCTCCTGCAGCATGGCTTGAATATGAAACAAAAGGATAAAACAGCACCCACCCCTCCCCCTATGTACTCTTGGATGGAGTTTCAACCACTCTGCCCACCCTGCCCTGGGCATGCTCCACCCTCCGTTGCTTTGGGCAACAATTACTTAATAGGATTTCAGCCTTTTTTTCCCTCATCAATCTGGTAATCTGGGGTATTTTTGCTGTGCCCTTCTTGATTGCGCTGCTGACCTTTCATTGCTTTTGGAAAGCACTGCATCAAAGTAGAGCTTCTCAGACACTGACACTTCAAATTCTCAGGCCTCCATCCAGGCCTCAGATCTTCCCCCAGATACCACATATTCCCTTTAAACCTGGATATCAGCAATACAGGACAATCCCGTTTAACTGGCCACTTAATAATGCTACCTTCTTCTCCATACCTGACTCATCTTGCTTATTCCTAAGCCTTCTACAGGTCACAAAAGCATTCTTCAACAAGGGCCCTCACACACGCCACAGGAACCTTCCTGAATAAACCTTCCATGCCATCCTAATTAACCTCCTAAGCAACAGGCATTACTCCTTGGGTTCTTTCACTAGGATTGCGGGTAATCAATGATGGGTAAGACCCTAATGAACAGGGCACCCTAAGACAGAGACCACTAACTGAGGTGATCCCTAGGCTTGGCAAAGAATCATGCCTCCCAGGGTTGCTCAATTAATAAAAACAAAAAGGAGGCTATGTATGGTGTAATGCAGGGTGGGCCTTGGCCAGGCTACCTGCCATGAGGAACAAAGAAATGGTTTCTGAGAGCATGGTGTTCTGCTCAGTGCACTGAGCAGTAGCATTCTCCTCTCTAATTCCTAACTGTGGACAGTGTGGCCAGCTGCCTCACACTCCTGCTGCCATGCCTTTTCTACCAAACTATGAGCCCCAATAAACTTTTCTTTCCTTCAACTGCTCTTGTCAGGTATTTTATCACACCAATGAGAAAATTAATGAATACATGATGATATTAATGCAGAGTTTTTAATTAAAAATCTTATTCTTATCCATCTTCATTTATTTACTATATTAATAACTTTTGCCTACAGCTTTGATCCGGTGTCTGTTATTTGCTTCTTCTTCATCTTCATCTTCATTTATGTCCATCCTGGGCAGTATTATTTTTGAATCAGCCATAATTTTATTTCCAACATATTAATCTCCCTATATCTATCTATTGTCCTCTCCCTTCAATATGTCTTAAACAGTTGAACTGTTCTAAATTTATCCTGATTATTCTGAGTAAATGCACATCATATTTTCAATATAAAAGTCACTTATTACTTAATGTAAACTTGTAATTCTGACAATTTTTTGACACATGGATAATCTTTTGATTATATAGCCATAGCTCTGCTGGTTTTCAATAAAAGCAGCAGAATTCTTTATGTCCATATAATAAGACTGTCAGGGATGCCTGCTGTGTCCTCCAATCCTGAGCTTCTGTTCAGAAGTTTTATAGACACAGCCCCTGGAAGCCATTCTGTTGTCCTGTGACTAGATATTCCTGTTCTTTGATGTATCCTTCTGTCCACAGTCAAATCTCAACTTTCCCAAACTTTCTGTTATTCCATTTATTGTAACCACAATGTACCTTTCATTATTTAGAATTTAGATTATAAAATAAATTTAGAATTAATATTGTACAAAGGCAGTTTTGATAATGTACCCTATTAAAATAGGAGAATCTGGGTGAAGAGTACAGGGAATTGTTCGTAGTAGCTTTATGACTCTTATGGGCCAAATCATGTTAAAATAAAAATGAAGGAACTGAAGACCCATTTAGAGGCAGGCAAGTACAGTATTCTGATTTTTAACATATTCTACACCAAATGTTTTGTAGTTGTCACACACTTCTAATCCAACAGCTTTAGACCTTCAGCTTTACTAGTGACGACCCATCTAAGCATTTCATTTAATTTGTGAGAAACAACTTCATTTCTCTATCCACTAGAGCAAAGTAATAAGCAATAACAAATTAAAAGGAGTAAAACACAGCTGCAATTGTAGTGGTTAGTCTAAGCTGTGTGTATGCATTTCTAAACAAGCAGAACTCTGTACAAGACAACGAGAACCGACTGGTCTCACATTCTTGACAAGCTGTGTCCTGCTGTAGTGTTGTTTGATTTTTCCTGGTGAAACATGAACTTTTATGCACCCACAATAGACCAAAATAGCAATTCCACCCAAGTCCACCTGGAGCGCCGCAAGCTCATTAGGGTTACTTACAGGTGCAGGGTGACCTGAGCAGCTACTTCACTAAAAAGCCTGTCCCAGCACGAATGACCACTCAGGAAAGCTGCATCCTGAGCTCCCTGCATGACTTGCAGGCAGCTCTGCCGGTGGATTAGTCTTCTCTCCCCTGCAATTGAGGAGGCCCTTTTGCCAATCCTGTAAGTTTCAGGAGGTCCTGAGACTTGCAATTTTCTTTTGGACTTCCTGAGGCTTAATAACTTTCCCTCTTCCCTCCAGGGAGAAATATTTGAATTCAGAGAAAATGGCTCCACCACCACTCCTCTGTTTTCTGGAAAGAATAACTTCATCCAGAAAGCTGAGTGCGTGGAAGGTGGTTAAGAGGACTACCACACAAACACGTGATCATTCAAATAGCAATTTTCTCACAGTGGAGGAAATTACAGTCCTGAGAGTTCCTATGAACTCAAAAGATATGGTGACTCAAGGCCAGCCCTGCACTGGGACCAGACTTTCCTGTCTCTGAGACCACAGACACTTCTATTTTGTTAAAGTCTAGCAGGAAGTGCGAGACTCTGATCCAGTTAGATTTGTAGCCTGAGTACTAACAGCATTGTTTTTAGTTCGGGGAAATTTGTAGTTTTTTTTTTTTCCCTCAAAAAGCATGCTTTCTCTCCTGCTTGATCATAAAAACACAATATCCAGGTTGGAAATATTAGACACTAGAGGAAACTCTTCTCATCACACTATAAAATAATTTCAAGCGGTTTGGTGTCTGTTGGGCCACCACATCCATTCCTCTGGTCTCCTTCCATTGAACATTGTACTTGCCAAGCTAAGATCAATGACTCCCTGTGTTCCCACTTAGTTTCGGGAGGGTTTACACTTCCAATGTCTCCAGGCTGACTGCCTCCCTTTCTAAGAATTGAAGGAAGGAAAATGAGGATATAGAGGACCAATGGGTAAGATCCGTGGAGTGCTGAAGTAACAGAATATTTGGGTTTGAAAAACAAGTTTGTCTCCACTTCCACAACAACTTATCAAAAGGCGAGGGGTTGTTAGGTAGATGGTTCATTTAGTTAAGTATTTGCGATGCAAGCACGAGTTCGAGCTTCAGATCCCATGTAGAGACTTCAGGTGTGGAAGTGTGCATTTGTAGTCACAAATGCTGGCCAGCCAGTCTAACTGAATCAGTGAGCTCCTGATTCATTGAGACCATGACTCAAAATAACAATAGCAAGAGTATTAATGATAATGTGTCTGTCTCAAAATAGTAAGATGATGTTGATGATGATGAGGGGGAGGATGATTTGAGAGAGACACCTGACATTGATGGCTTGACTCCACATACACACACACACACACACACACACACACACACACACACACCAATGACATTTTACCAGAAAACAATAGTACAAGGCCATTTTTGCCAACAGCAGAATATGTAGATCTTCCTGGTTGTTTTACCATTTCCTGACTCATTGGCTATACAAATGCACAGCTCAGTGTGTGAACATTCAGAGAGTTTAGGTAGAGAACCTTACGTGCGGTTCCAACCATCCATCCCAAGAAACAAACATGGTGCCTGTCAAATAAGCCTGGCACACTGTGTTTATTCAAAATCCAAAGGTTCAGAAATCTCCCCTGAACCTCTGCCACCAGTTAGCAGATGAGTTGTTGTTCTTCATCAGTAAAGAATTAAAAGACAGGGAAACAGCTCAGTGGGAGCCAATGAAAGTGAAGTTTGCTGGCAAGAATTGCAGACTTCTCAAGTAGAGACACCCTTGAGCTCCCGTGAGCTGGGGAGAGCACTGACTGTAAGGAGGTTTGTTTTATATTTGGTTAACCTTTCCCATCCCATGACTTTCCTTTCTTCCCTTTTCCTATTGGTCCAACGATGTTATGTGCCTCTTGTACAGCAGGGGTTGGGCCTTTGTCATTGTCTATGACCCTAGAAATAAATGAATTGTTAGGGTGGGTAAGAGTGGGTACCCCAACCCCCTCTGCTTTTTGTGATATATTAGGTGCAGAGAAACCCACCTCATTTGGGGTAAATAGCCCACTTTTGGAGAAATGGAAACTTATTGCTGAGGATAAAATAACCACAGGGAAATAGAAACTTATTGCCTATTGCTGGGAGCAAAAACCCATAAAACTAAAACTGGGGTTTTTATGTTTCTTCTTCTCCTATCCTAGGGGCCCCTGGCCTCACCTTAGATGATGGAGTTCAGTGAGAATCTCTTACAAGGTTATTGTAGCTCAAATTGCTTTTCAATTATATTCCATCAGGGAATTTTTGAAACCATTCAATATCTCTTGCAATTAATATTGCATAGAGATCAGTTTAGAAAAATGCTGATTTTCAAACAAATTCAAGAAAAATGATTTTATTTTCTTCTGACCTTATTCTTTAAGCCTGATGCCTCAAACAGAGAAAAGGACATACACTTGGGAACTTATTTCATTACCAGTTTTTTGACATTATTCCCAGGAAGAGGGAACTCTTCTTTGTAACGGCCCATATACAGCCACTACATTTAGATGTACTTGCTTGTTTCTGGTTGAATAGACACCACACTTAATTTGATTTGCTGACTCATCTATTTAACATTTCCTTTTTAAAAATGTTATTATTTTTATTTTACGTGTATGAGTGTATTGCCTGCATGAATATAAGTGCACCTGTGTAGTGCAACGCATGGTCAGAAGAGGGTATCAGATGCCTTGAAATTGGAGTTACGGGGATGGTTGTCAGATGTCATTTGGGTGCTGGGAATAGAACCTGGGTCCTCTACAAAAGCAGTCAGTGCTCTTAACCTCTGAACCATTATTCCAGCCCCTGATATTTCCTTTTCATACAAATAATTACTTTTGAGGCCTGGGGAGATGCCTCTGTCAGTAAAGTGCTTGCTTTGCAGACATGAGGACCTGAGTACAATCCCAGAGCCAAAGAAAAGCAACTGAATGCGGCAGGGAATACACATTTGCAATCCCAGTTTGCACAGCTTTCTGTTTTTTTGCTAGGGCTTCTTGCTTTTCCTGTTACTGGGATCTAAAGCTATGTATGCACATTGTGTGTCTATCTATATGGGGGCATGTGCACATGAATGTAGTATCTGAGGAGGCCAGAAGAGGGCATCAGATTCCCTGGAACCAGAGTTCCAGGAAGTTTGAGCCTTTTGATGTGGGTGCTGGGAACTGAAATCTGGTCCTCTGCAAGAGCAGCAAATGCACTTAACCACTGAGCTATCTCTCCAGTCTCCCAAATCTCTTTATATAACACGACTCTTGGGAGAAGTCATGAGATTGATACTGTCGATTAGGTGTTATTCCACAGAGTTATATTTGGAAGAACGAGGGTGGAAGTGGAGGCTGTGATTTGACAGGCTCTATCATAATAGTGCATAAGACAAAAGATGGTCCCACCTTTGCTTTAGATTTGACAGCCCCCCTCATCATTTCAGAGTTGGTGATAATAATGTATCATTGTTGGTATCTTAAATCTCTTAAGGCAAGGGTAGGAGAAGTGATGGGAATAGTGAGCCTAATAAAGAATTCAGCATATAGTTACCCAGGAAAATTCAACTACCAGAAAAACAGTTATCATGTTCCAAAGAAACAGCCATTCTCACACCCCCAGAAGAATCTTTCCCTAAACTGGAAAATTTCATTTTGAAAAAAGGTGGTTCCACAAGGATAAACTTTTCCAAGCACTGGGAAAGGTGGTTTTAATTAAAGCAGCAATGCTTAATCATCTGAACTTTGTTTATTGCTTCATGGATCTGATTTATGGAGAGCAGGGGATGAATAAATTCTTAAATGTGAAACTCGAGTTGGAAAAATTAGAGGGGAAAATTAATTTTAAAGTGTAACCATGAGCATAAACATATTTGCTTCTGTCTAGAGCCAAATATAAACTTGGCTTTTCGCATATGAACAAGCCAAGGCTGTTACTGTATTGAGGAGACAGATCTGCCTGTCTGACAGCATGGCGCCCAAACATCTGGATGACAGACAGGCTCAATTTTAAGCATTTCCAGCTGACTCGGTCCATTTATAGGACACGAAAACCCCTAGTGCAAAAAATAGCACTCATCCAACATCACAGAAAATATCAACATCTTTATAGCTTTAAGCAAAATTTGACCAGTACGATTCCCTGTGTTTTATAAGTTTTATTTAATATTATTTTGTGTGTATATATAGGCATGTGTTCACATAGGTGCACATGCTTTTGTGTGTGGAGGCAAGGAGTTGATGCTACCTGTCTTCTTTGATCATTATCTACCTTAGTTTTTGAAAGTGTGCCTCCCACTGAATCTGCAGCTCAGCTATTTGGCCAGACTGGGTGGCCAGCAAGCTGCAGGTATCTGCCTGTCTCTGACTTCATAGCTCTGTGATTACATGTATACGCAGTCATGGCTGACTTTTATGTGGGTGCTAGATATCTGAATTTAGGTCCTCATGCTGTGTGGCAGGCATTTTACTGACTGAGCCATCTTCCCAGCCCACCAACTCTGTGTGTGTGTGTGTGTGTGTGTGTGTGTGTGTGTTGCTCATTCTCTGCATTTAAAATGTCGGAACTCACTGGGCTCTATTAAAAATTGACTGACTGCTTAATGCCTGTGTCTAGACACTCTCTAATTCCCAAGTAAAAATATGCATGTAAATTACATCAAAAAACTAATTTTATAGGTAACAACCTCAAAAAATTATTGATGTATGTGTGATATAAAGTCAAGGTGCAAGGTCCTTCAGCTAGCCCCAAACCTGGACTTTTGCTTTCGTTTTGTGTCTCTGGTGTTGGAAGCAATACCTTTGAAATGTTTTCCCTGAGGTGTTGTTCTCTGAACTGTACACTCTTCCCTGGGTCTGTAAAGTGCCTTACAGTTTTTCCCAAACCATCTTAAGGGAAATTCCTTTTTTTTTTTTTTTTATTTAAAGGAACAGTCTTTCAATGAGTTCTTCTTTCCAGTTGCATTAAATCTTTATGAGCAGGACTGCTCTTTTTTAAAGATTATTTATTATTTTTTTAATTTTATTTGCATGCATGAGTCCTCCTTGCATGTGTACCACATGTAGTCTGAAGAGGTCAGAAGAAAGTATCAGATTCCTTGGAACTGGAGTTACAGGTGTCTATTAGCTACCACATGGGTACTGGAAGCAGAATCTGGATCTTCTGCAGGAATAGCAAGTACTCTTATTCAGGGATCTATCTTTCCAGTCCCAGGACTGCTGTCTCGATCAGCTCTGTATATTCAGTGATGAGTAGGCTGTATATACTTAAATATTTGCTGCAGGAATGAAGGGAGAGCTGCCAATACATTCTACGTGCTGCCAACTGTGTTCTCCACTGTCTCCAGACTCCGGCTCCAGAGAATGTTTCTTGAATACTTTCCCTCTCTAGCATCCTCTCCTCTCTCTCTCTGTCTCTGTCTCTCTCTCATACATATGTGCATATATGTAGAGGCCAGAGATTAATGTTGGGTGACTTCCTCAATCATCAATTTTTTCTCCACCTATTTTTGAGACAAGATCTCCCATTGGCCTGGACCTCCCCAGTTTAGCTAGGTTGACTGGCCAGGAAGCCCCAGCTATCTGCCCATCATCACATTCCCAGTAGTGGGATTACACACTTGCATTACTATGCCTAGGTTTTGTATTTGAGTTCTGAGGCTGGAATCAGGTCCTTTTTCTGCAAGGCAACCTGGTATCTTTCAGTAATTCCTCTTCTGTCCAAACAAAGTAGTATTTCTATTGTTTAGTCAGGATTCAGGGAGCTGCCACACTGTGCACCAGCCTTAGTTTTAGCTCCTTCTGGGTGACCCTATACTCATGTTAAAGATCTATCCTCTTTCTTTTGAGAATCCATCATCTCTCTCCTAGGTAACTAAGACACCTTAGATTTTGTGTTTATTGTGTCTTTAACGAGTGTTTATATGCTTCCTTCCTGACCAGCCAGAAGCTGGTGAGAACAGGGACACAATTTTGTCTTCCTCTTCCTAGCCCTGGCTCAGGTCCACTACAAACCTTGTGCTTCATAAATGCTCATAGAATAAATTAGTGGCTCTGTTCATATTCCTTCTCGACAAATTTCACCCATGGTCAGCTGCAAGGGAGTTTATTCAGCAAAGAGGATTTGACTTAACATTTCTCTGGCTCTGCCTGTGTTATATGAAAATAACACCAGAAGCTCACAGCAACCTCAGCACCCACTCTGTCACCTCCTCCTGGTGTCCTTCCATCATGGCTGCCATTCCACTGGAGACAACCTTCATCAGAAAACCACAAGGTGACCCCTATCAATCTCCAGGTCCTTTAATTTACCTGCAGTGGTCACATTTGCTTATTAAAGTGTAAAGAGAATAATGAGTTCTTTATGGGTCTTAGAGTCATGGAAATGTTGAGCTCCGTGGCACCTTAGAAATTAACTTGAATGAACAATTCACCTATGCCATCAGGAAGCTGTGTGACCTGAGAGAAGAGAACTGACTTTCCAGGGTCACGGAATGAATCTATGACAGTGTAGAATTAGCTCTGGTGTTCACATACAGAATTGTACACACACACACACACACACACACACACACACACACACACACACACACTCCAGAGAGGAGTTTTCTTGTTGTAGAATTTCCTTTTCGTTTCTCTCCCTTCTTTCCTTGCTTTTCTCCTTTCCTCCCTCCCCTGCATTCCTTCCTCCTTCCCTCTGTCCCTCCCTCCTTCCCTCCCTTCTACCCTTCCTCCCTCTCTCCCTCCCTCTCTCCTTTCCTTCCTTTTTTGTTTTGCTAAGTCTAACTATATAGTCCTGGTTAGACTGGTTTTCATTATGTAGCTGAGGCTGTTCTTGAATGTGTGGCAATCCTCCTGCCTTAGCTCTCTGAATACTGATGTTATGGGGTCCTACTATACCATTTCTATTTCATTTTCACGAAATAGAAAATTGAACAGAACTTAGCACATGGATTCTAGCACATTTGAATTTATAAAGCTCTTTGTTCATGTAAATCTTTCATGATTGTTATGTACCTGAACAGGGTCTTAAGAGGATGTTGTATTAGCAACATTGACAGTAAATTCTTCATTGTACGGGATTATCCAAAGTCCTGTGATTCATTTGGTGAGGTTAGCTTCTTCCTGTGAAGCCCTAGGTGTTGTGACAACTTTCTGTCCCCTATTACTGGCTTGCATTTACAGGAGTCTTCTAGAGAGGCATTATTGCCCACAGAGAGTCACTTTGTGATCTTGGGAGCATCTTCATCTTGACTCCTGTCCTCTCCATCTTCACCAGAACTCCTGTTAATAACTGATGTGTTCGTGGTCTCCATAGTTTCATCTCACACAGAATGCCATACAAATGCAGTCATATTTTATGTAGCCTTTGAAAGAGGCCCCATATGTTAAGGATGCACGAAGTGTAGTGCTTAAAGCTTGGCAGTTAACCTTGAGCTTGCCTCCTAAGCATTTGGCATATAGTGCTTCTGACAAATTAACTTTTTAAATTTTGGATCAAAGTTTGTTTATTTTTTGCTTATGGTCATCTATTTTTTCCAAATGCCATTTGATAAATCAACTTTCCTTTCCCTAGTACAATGTCTTTTCATGTGTGTAGAACTCAGTTGTCTAATCCGTATCAGTCAAATTCTAGACTACTGTGATGCACTGAGCCATAGCAAAGCCAGAGACAGATGTTTATGTCAATTTCAGTTTTAGTTTCTTTTCTGCCGCTTTGACAAAATTCACCTTGGAGAAGAAAGGGTTTATTTTGGACAAAGATTCCAGGTTACGGTCCATCATTGTGGGGAAGCAGAAGTCAAGGCAGAACTTTAAAACAGCTACTCACATCACATGCACAGTCAAGATGAGAGGGAGATGAACGCAATCATACTGGTTCTCAGCTCACTCTCTCTACTCTTACACAGTTCAGGGACCTAACTGAGGAATGGTGCCGTCCATGTTCGGGCTGTATCTTACCTTATCAATGTAGTCAGTCAAGGTACTCCCACCAATATGCCCAGAAGTCAACCTGACCTAGACAATCCTTTGTTAAGACTCACTTCCCAGGTGACTCCAGGTTGTCTGAGATTGACAATTAAATCTAGTCAACATAATACCATAAGATATTAATTTCTATTTTATTATAATAAATCTCTAGAGAGCATTAGCTGTTCAACTTTGTTCTTTTGCACATTTCCTTACTGATTTACCCTCCATATTCTTATCATTAACTGACAATGGGCTTCATTTAGATCAAAGGTCTTTTGTAAGAAGGATGCATGCTAATCAGTTTTTGAATCATAAACTTCAACATGTGACTGAATAACTGTTGGGCATGCCACACCCACATGGGATGTTTCAGGTAAGTGAGGACTTTGGGTATCATTTTTCTCTTCAATTTCATCCCCTGTCACTTCCTGCCAGCCTGGACTCCTTTGCTGCTTCCCCTCACATTTTCTAGCTCAGGGCCTGAGCACTTTCTTTTCCTGCTGTCCTGGAAGCTCTTCCTGCTGAAGGTTGCATGACGTCCTTTCTTTCACTAGGATCTCTGCTCATATGAATTCATGAGATCTGGGTTTTTCTCTCAACTCCCTTTGTTTGTGTCATCTTTATCCTCTGTCTTCACTTGTTTTCTTCACCATGCATTGACTGATTTCTTTGACGTTTACTTCTTGCACTAATTTGCTTCCTTTATCAAAGGAAAGGATTTTATGTGTTTTTTTTCCCACAGAATAGCTGACACTGGGGCTATGGCTACAACATCGAAGATGCCTAAAGCACAAATCTTTATGACATTCTTTTAACACAATTTTAATGATTTGTTTCTCTTAAATTATGTGTATGTATGTGTAAGGATACGTGCATATGAGGTGATCTTGGAGACCAGGAGAGGCTGTGTTGGATTCCCAGGAACTGGAGTTACAGGTAGTTGTGAGCCACCAGATGTGAGTTCTGGGAACCAAACTTGGGTCCTCTGGAAGTGCAGTCCATGCTCTTAATTGCTGAGCCCTCTCTATGCCCCTTGTAAGACATTCTTAAGGTAGTACGTGGTAGGTAGTAACATGTGCATAGTAATAGAAATGAAACTAGAATAGTTATACTTTTTATTTTTCTGGAACATACCAAATAGTCTAGACTACCTGAACAACAGTCCCCAGGGATCCTCCTGTCTCTGCCTTCCCAGTGTTGTCATTACAAGCACATGCCACCATGCCCCACCTTTTTTATGTGGGTTCTGGGTGCTGAGCTCAGGCCCTGGTGTTTATAAGGCAAGCCCTTTACTGGCTAAGCCATTCCTCCAGCCCTCTCCCTTGTATTTAGGTTTAGACTTCCACATATAGGTCATCTTACGGGATGATTTAATTTTCAGCAATGCAGGAAGAGTAGGGAGCTCAGGACCCTGTGAGGTGATGTAGATGAATCCAGGGAGTACACAACACAGTAAAGTGTCTTGAGGTAAGTGCACCTTGATCTTCAAAGTTCTCCACTAGGTACCAGCAATGGTGGGTCATCTATACTATACTCTCTTCTTCTGTCCGATGACTAAGGAAGCCTTGTGTTGAGTTGATAAACCTGTAGGATCTAAGTTTACTGGATCGTAAAATGACTAGAGGGAAGTCAGATGCCCAGCAATATCGTTCGGTACTGAAGCCGATGTCTGTGAATAAAAGGTCTTAATGTTTTGGTGAATACGGATGCAGCTGCTCACTGGCAGCATAAACCGTCCTGCTCTGCCGGGTACTTTCCCCTCTGTCTTTCCTCTTCTGCTACTCCACCCCTATAAACTATGCTAACTCCCATGCTGTCACTCAGTGTCACATTTTAGCAATTTCCTCCACGCTTTCCATTAACCTCTTTGCCATCTTGACTTAAGGAAGAAATTTCATTGCAGAGGATGCTGAAGAGGGCAACTTTTATTTACTTAATACTAAAAACTTTCTCAAAACCACAAATTATATTTTTCTTATCCCAACAATGACCGAAAGCTTAATTAGCCCACCAAGCCATTTTATTTTGTCAGGCCAGGAAAAGTTCCCCAGAACGGCATCATGCAATAGAACACAGCTCTCTTTTCGCTATTAGTCCATCATAGTGATTCATTCCTCATCCATTATCTATTCACATTATCTGTCTATCATCCATCCAAAGCAGGGAAGTGTAATGTCTCCTAACTTGCTGCCTCTATCTTTTAAAAATATTTTATTTTTAATTGTGTGTGTAGCTGAATGAGAGTGAAGATCCCCAAGGAGACCAGAAGAAGGCATTGAATAACCTGGAGCCAGCATACAAATACATGTGAATAGCCCAGTGCAGTTGCTGAGAACCTAACTTGAATCCTTTACAAGAAAATCAAGTGCTCTTAACGGTTTGGCTTCTCTGCATTTCCCTGTGTCTCTATTTTAGTATCTTCGTTCTCATCCCTTTTCTAGGGAGCTCCCTTTTCAAATGCTAACAACCATAGATTAGTTTTAATAGCCTCACTCATTAATTGTCTGACCAGGGTGAAAATATGTCTTGGGAGACAGACTTTACTTCTAGAAATCTTTGATAATGTCACTGCAACTTGCAGGAGGATCTGGAGGACTGCAGCAGACTCCAGAATACAAATAGCTCTTTCCAAAGTGTTGGACTCAGTTCTGAATCATGTGATCTTGCTCTGTCAATTCTGACATTTCAGTTAATGGGCACTGTGCTTTTCTTTTTTTGTTTTTTTAAAAAGGAATATTAATGGTATATAAGGGGAGACATAGGAATACCATGTGATGCCACTTACATGTATTTCATCTACATGACTGGTGACAATTTGTCTTAGGTTTAAGTGCCATCCTGCTGGGGTGAAAACAGAGACAGCAGGACAGTATTAAACCAGATGACCCCATAAGCATTTGTTCACTCTGAGCTATAAATGATTGCATTTCAGAACTAGAAGGAACCATTTCAGATAATCTATTATTTTTCAAAGGTGTATGAGTGCATAACCTGCGTGTGTGTAAGTGCACCCCTGTTGTGAAATGTCTGCAGAGTTCAGAAGGCATTGCATCAGATTCCCCTGGAACTGTAGTTATGGAGAAATTTAGTGGCTATGTGGGTGCTGGGAATTGATCCTAGGTCTTCTGTAAGAGCAGTCCATGCTCTTAACCACTGAGCCATCACTCCGGTCCAATAATCTATTTTTGTGTGTGGGTGTATGAGATATATGTGTGTTCCTATGTGTGTGAATGTGAGTGCATGTGTGTCATAGAGCATGGAGGGGTCAAAGGACCATCCTGGGTGCCTGTCCTGATCTTCTGCCTTGTTGGAGTCAGAATCCTTCTTGATGATTGTTGTGTATGCCCAGCTAACTGGACCTTTGAGCATCAAGGGATTCTCCATCTCTGCCTCCTTTCTTATCATAGGAGCCACAGATATACTAGTACATCCAAGTTTTATGTGGGTTCTGGGCATCTGAACTGAGGTCCTCATGGCAAGTGCTTTACCCACTGAGCCATCTCCCCAACCCAAGATAATCTTTTCATAGTCAAGGAAGGCAACTCTCACTAGAGTGACAGTTGCTGTGCTAGGTGATTTCAGAATCTGAGTTTTATTTAGTGCTTAATGACCTTGATCACCTAACACCCACCAGGCTGTGGCTACTATTGCATAAACCATTGATGAGTCTAATGTCTAGTTTTTCATTTATAACTCACCTTACAGTGCAATAATTGACTTAAAAAAGAAAGTGGTTTCATTTCTAGAGCATTCTCTGAGATGCAAGAACAGTCTTTTGCAATTCTCCTCAAACAAGTCTAATTTGACAGTACAGAAGCTCTTGGGAGAGACAGTAAATGAAATACTTAAGCCCTTATTGTCAATTGTGTATACCTTACCATTTTTCAGATGAGAATATTGAAATTCAGAGTGCTGAAATTACATACCATGACATGGAACTACTCTCTAAGGTGTGGGGACTCAAGTAACTATCTAACTGATTTCAAAAGTTTCAATAATTTTCTCTTTATAATACTCTTCTAATTCAGTATCTTCTTACAGAATACTGTCTAGAAAAACCACAGGTGGAGAATTTAGCTTTTGGGAGCTAGAAATTTGGTTCACTTGGTGAGCTGCTTCTTGAACACGAATGGGGACCTGAATTTAGATCCCCAGTCCCTTTGTAGAAAGTCTGACACTGTGGTGTGAACTTGCAATTCCAGTACCAGGGGAGACAGAGATAAAAGGATCCCTGGAATTCTTGGGCCAGCCAGTCCAGCCAAATCAGTGAGCTCCAGGTTCATGAGGGACCCTGTCTCAAAAAATAGAGTGAAAGAAGACAGTCAATGTTGACCTTTTGTTTCCACATGCATGTCCGTATATACACATAAGCAGACTCTCATGTACACACACACACACACACACACACACACACACACACACACAAATAATCTACCATCGTTCTTAAATTTGGAGAAATGGGACCAGTAACATGTTAGGAGTGTCAATACCTCACAAAGTAGAAAAGGACGGTTATGAGGCTGAAAGGCCAGAGCCATCTTGGAGTACTGGAAGCCTATGATTCTACACCTCTGAGTTAGAGGGTTGATCCAGAAAGTCAGACTATTTGGGAGAATCACCATTCATAAATGAAGACTGAGTGTCACCATGAGTCCTGTTGCCATGACACCAAATGATTCTATATTCAGTATGATGGAATCCCCATTTGTGTCCTTAAAAAATTAAAGCAGTTTTATGGATATTAAATGTTTAAATGGCTCTAGCAACTAGAAGGAAAAATCGCCTTATGAATAAAACAGACTGACGGCTGATTGCTTGCATGGGAAGTAGTTGAAAAACGTGTTCACAGAGTTCTGAGCCTGGCAGCCTTTGTTTTTACGGTGTGCAGTGATGGAGGAAATGGATGATTGGATACATAAATGACTGTAGGCAAACCAAAGAATACAAAAATTGTGGGAGAGGAATTAAACTTATTCAACACCTCCACCTCCAAACCCTTATTATAAGATCAGCACCATGCAGAGCCTCTTGGAGCATGCAAAAACAGCCTCCAGGGCAGTGTGTGAGCTTATTCCGTCTTCCTCTCTCCATGTATTAGTCAAACAGTAGATATTTGGTTTTATATTGAAGTGTTAAGTTTACAATATATCATACACTTCATTAAAATCACTTTCTTTCTGTTTTAATTTATTCTTTGAGAATTTCATACATACATGCAATGAGCCACGCCCACATCTCCCTTCCAACTTCATGTCCTCTTTTTTTTATTAATAACCCACTGATTCTAATCAGTGCTGACCATATGTGTGTGGGAACATCCACTGGCACGTGGGCAACCCATGAGGGGCCACAACCCTACAGAAAATTGAATTTTATTTTATTAGTCTATACTTTGAAAGTTCATACATGTGTACAATGTATTTTGGTAATGAAAAAATCTGTTTATTGAAAAATTATTCCTATGACCCAAACTTAAACCTATTCTTTTATGTGTATACATATGTGTGTGTGTGCATGTATGCAAGTGAGTGTGTACATGTGTGTGCATGTGGAGGCCAGAGTTCAACCTCAGATTTCATTCCTCATGCACCCTCTACTTTGTTTCTATTTCGTACAGTCTATCATGGCCTTGGAACCCACCAAGAGGCTAGGCTGACTGGCCAATGAGCCACAAGGACCAGCCCACTTCCACTTCCCCAGTGGTGTTAGGATTCTAAGCATGTGCCATCTTCCCTGGCTTTTTTTGTTTGTTTGTTCTGAATCAGAGTTTCCTTGCAGCCCTCACTGGCCTGGAACTCATTATGCAAACCAGGATGACCTTGATCTCACAGGGATCTGTCTGCCTCTGCCTCTCACGTGTTGGGATTAAATGCATAATTCACCACACCTTGCCTGCCTGGCTTATTATTTATTTATTTATTTATTTATTTATTTATTTATTTATTTCAAGAGCAGCAAGTACTCTTAACCACAGAGCTATCTTTCCAGCCCTGACATCAACACTTTCTTCCTGATTTTTTATTGCGTCTTTGTGCATTTCATATAATACATTTTAGTCAAATTTACACCTCCCTCCATAGTCCGTTTACTCCCCATAATCTCCTACCAGACTTCAGGTTTTCTGTCATGTTAAGTTTTATCTGGTCCTGGTCCCACATTAGTATCCAGATGTCCCTCAGGGCAAGTTCATCCACTGCAGTCTAGTCAGCCTATCTAGAGTCACTCCATTAAAGAAGATCTACTTGCCCTCACCCCACACTTATTATCCATCAATAGTTCCTTGGCTAGGGTTGGGGTCTGCTGCTCACTTCTGTTCTATGTTTGGCTTTTGTCTGATTGAGTCTGCATGGGTCTTGTCATGCTGTCACCATTGCTGAAAGTTCATGAACAACAAGTTCCTAGAGGCCTAAAAAACTCTGTTTCCTTATATTCATGCCTTAAGTGACACATCTAGAGTGGAACCTCTACATCTATGGCTAATACTAATACTAATCTCTCGACTTTCAACAGTGAAGTTTCCTCATACAACAGAACGTAATATACACACAGGGACCACTGCAGAAAAGGGAGAGGAAAGATTAACTATCTCTTTAAAAATGTGGGTTCTGAGCATCAAACTCAGGTCCTCATGCTTGCAAGGAAATACTTTGCTGAGTCATCTCTCTAGCACAATTTAACCTTTTTCAAGTGCACAGCCTAATGAGCTTTGACAAATAATTTTCAGCTAATATTCCACCACCACAATTAAGTTGTTGAACATCTCTGTCAGACCGGGAAGTTCCACTATAACTCTCTTTTGCTAGTTCCTTCCCTTCCACCCCCAAAACCTAGTAACTACTGCTTAGATTTCCATTCCAATGGCTCTGCCCTTTGCAAGGAATTAATGAAATCACCCAGAGTACAGATTTTCTGTATCTGTCTTTCTTAACAGCGGAATTCTTTTAGAGACTCCCCCTTGTTCTTGTGTATATCGTTAGCACATTCCTTTTTATGGCTGAACACTATTCTTTTCTATGTGTATGCCACACATGTTTATTCATGTACGAGTTAACAAACATGTAGGCTGAACATTTGGGTTGTTTCTAGTTCTTAGGTATTATAACAGTGGTGTACAGATCTCTGCAGGACACATTTCTCTCACTTATGTAACTGTTCTGTATAGGTTTTCCCAATGAAAACGCACCCGGTGCCACCCCCTAATTTAGAACTTGGGCTCATAGGCTTTTTCTGTCTGCGACTGGTATACATAAGGCCTTGGCTCACTTTATATGCAGCCATTGGAATAGAAAGTCACTTGCTTTGAAATTCCATATTAGAAAAGACTCCCAACTTCTGTTTATATTCTACTGGAAAACGCTAGACACATGGACATTGCAGGATGCAAGAAGGATGGAGAGTTAACTTAAATAATTCTGTACTATGCATAGGAGTTCATGGAATTGTATGTGGACAGGAAACATTTGTGCACACATGCAGGTGTGGACACCTGAGGACAATCTCCAGTGTTCTTCCTTAAGTGTCATCCACTTTGTATTTTGAGTCAGGGTCTCTCACTGGCTTAGAACTTAACAAGTAGGCAAGACTGGCTGGTCAGTAAGTTTCAGGGACATCCTGTCTCACCTCCCCATTACTGGGACTCTAAGTGTACTCTAGTATGCCTAGCATTTAAAATGTGGATTCCGGGATTGAATTTAGGCCCTGATGCTTGCAAGGCAAGCACTTTACTGAATCATCTATCTTCCCCGTCCAAATTCATGGATTTTTGGTGAAACAATATGTGCTGGTAACACAACCCCTTTAGCAAACATTTACTGAGAACTTATCAAATATCAAATGCTAAATGCTGGAGATGAAATAATATGATCCTCTCTCTTTCTTACTCTCATAGCCTTTGACATCTCAGATTTACAGTTGGATACATTTGAGGGAAGTTGAGTGTCTTCATATCCAGAAATAAAAAATCATAAAGGATGGAGGAATGGAGCAGGTATGGATACTGCAAACATACACCAGACTCAAGTGCAATAGAAATCTCAGAGCAGGCAAGATTTCGTCTAGGATGTTAGAACTGTGGGTAGGTGAACGGGGATAGCGTTGGAACTTCAAAAGAGGTAAATGATTGGAAAAGAGGGATAATTGAGGCAAAATGCCCAGGGATAACTTGAGTGTGGGTAAAGAAACTTATCTGACCTTCTTGCTTTGTTAATATGCCCACAGCTGACCTCAAGGCCTCAGCACAAAGTTCATTTAAGATGCATTCTAAGAAAGCTCTATCTGTTGTGGCCCATTCAATAGCAGTTGCTCTCTTTTATTGATGGTGGCTATATGATTTAACATGTGAAATTACATACCCCATGGTGGTAAAGTTTCTCATAAATTGAATAAGTAGTGCTACCACCTACTGCTTGATTTCTAAATATTAATAGACTGAAATAAAGATAGTGAGACAACAGTTGCTCTTCTTCATTTTGTAGATAGAAAACGCAAAACCATTGCCTGGTCCACTGTAGAGATCTGTTTAAGTGGTTGGTCTGTTACATCATTGCATTAATCTAGATTCTGTGAGGGAAATCTCAAGTGAAATATTTCTGGTAGGTCAGGAATTCATTCAGGAAATCAGATGCTTAGAAAATCACTCGTAACAACTATGGAAGGAACAATCTGGGAGCCATCACAGTGACTGTGACCTGCTTCTATTGTGGCCATCACTGCTACTCAGGAAAATGCAAGCGATCTAATGGGGAATCTGGAGTTCAGACCTGCTGCTGCAGCCTGGGAACTATGTCTGCTCCTCTGCGTGTCCTCTAAATCTCATAGGCACTCCCCGTCCCCGCCAGAGCCCAATTTTCCCTGTATTCCTCAGTAGAAGAGAGTCTTGCAGATAACTGTTGTTAGTCTTCCAGTCATTGTGAGTTCCAGTGAAAATTAGGAGTATATGACTATTGTGGTTAGGCCCCAACTGACAACATGTGTAATCTAGTGTGAACTATTTTTTCTAAGGGAATAGGAACAAACATCTACTCTCCCCACATAGGACAGAAACAAAGGACTTCACCCAAGTTTATCCTGGTAGACCAATGAGTTTTCCCTTGGGGTTGCTCACAGAAGGGCTGGAGACTTATAAGTGGCTGTGCTCCTGAAGAAAAGTACTCTCTGTATCTTCTCCAGACCCTCAACTATCTATTTGTCCTTGGGGAGGGGCCCGGCTTTGTAAGCACCTTTCCATCTCCATGACAGCATGTTAATGAGTCTGATCCTGTACAGGTCTCCCATAGGTAATCAAACTTGAAGATAGTTCAAGAGAGCAATGGTCATGTCATGCCTAGAGGACAGTGTTCCACTACAGTAGTTAAAATCTTTATTTTTCTGGTTCCCTTGATTTTCTTTAGACTCTTTCTGGCAATTGAAGAGAAAGATTTTAACAGGAAAAAATAACACAGAAAAAAAGATATTGAAGACATTATTATTATTCAAAATAGAAGACCTCTTGGGCTCATATTTGATTACATTCTTATAAAGGCCAGTATTGAACACCAAAGCCTTTCCTAAGTTTCCATGGAGACAATATGACAGGTTGTGTCAGGATTCTCCCATCTTGGACACAATAGGCTTACGGTGCATTGGTTCAGCCCGACTCCTCACATATGTTTGCAGCCTCATTCACAGTTTTCAGTCAACCATCCATGAGGTCTGGATGTTTCTGTGGATTCCACTGGGAAGTGGGAAAGAGGCTTCAAATCATAGCACATGACGATTGTAACGCATTATCCTTCAGGCAAAACAACTGCAATCTCATTAAACCAACTGTGTCTGCTTGCAAAGGACCATCATGGCTGGACTCTTTGCCTGATGACATTTTCCTAGAAGGAGGGGGGTGGTGAACCCTCACTTGAAAGTCCAGGCACTCCTCTCAGCCAGTTGTATGCAATTATGTTCTAACTGCATGTGGCCTTGGAGGGCAGCTAGCGCATACAGACTGGGAATGTAAGGGAAGTGTGATCAATCTGGGCTGCTATGGGGAAGCCATCTTCCTGGCTGAGTGAAGACTCTGCAGTGTGGCTGCTTTGAGGTCACCCACATACATCCCTGTAAGCAGTCCCTCATGCATGTTCTGCAAGTAAACTCAATAAACTCATTGGTTCCCAGGATGACCTTTAGTGAACCTGAACTTTGGTTTGTGGTTAGGGCCTTAGGAGGAAGGGGCAGCTGTTGTTCACATCTCCCCCAGGGAAGGATTTCAGCAACACTCACATAATAAAATTGCTTAAGTCCCTCTGTTTTGGAATTCTTCTTCCCCTCCTTTCCAGGGGTTCTGAAAGATCCTTCTGTTGAGTCAAGACAGGTGGTCGCTCTCCTCAGCCTCAGCCACATAGCTCACCAGCAACGGAACTGGATAGTGAGGAGAAATGTCACTATCAATTGCTTCTCATGCCCTACCTCTTGGCAAAATGGTGGGCAGATAATGGAGTACGCTTTCTTTTTGAATTTGAATCCTAATCAGCTTTAAAAAGTATTCTCCTAACAAAGAAAGCATGTTCTTACTTGTTTCCTCTTTTATTATAGAAAACTTGATAGTTACCCTGTAACAGGGACTACTGAGGATTCTAACTAATGGTATACAGAACAGCAATTATATAGAATAAAAATTTCTGAGCTGTACATTTTTCAGGACAGTACAAAAATAATAAAAAATGACAACTTAGATATTATGCCTATTTTGATGTAATGCTTTTTAGACTTAAAATGCTCTATGTATCCTTAATGTTATTTGAACTCTGTCTGCAATGACATCATAAATACAGAGATCAGGTATTTTTATAAAAATGCTAAGCTTTGAAATGACTTATAATTTATACAAATTGTGGTCAATTTATTTACCTTGTTTATCTAGGAATATTACTTAGGGATGCTCTTTATGTATTTTTAAAATATATAATGTTTGACCACACCAACTTTATCCAATTAAAAAAATAATGATGATATCTAGTAGTTTAAAAGTCCAACTTCAATTGCCTGCTTTGTCCTGTCTATTTTATATAGACATGAATTCAAAATATCAAGCTACAGTCCACCAGAGAGCACAGCCTATCTGTTTTCATATAATTTTTGCAATGACAAGAACTTGGAAATATTGGGAGTTCCTTTTTCTCTTCCTTATTTCTATGGTTCAACTCATTTGCTTATTAGGTGATGTTGGCTGCCCACTTTGTAGGACTTGGTTTGAAATTAAAATGCAGGGCTCTGTGTAAAAGGATTAAGAATTTCAAGATGGGAGCTAGAGAGATGGCTCAGCAGTTAAGAACAATGACTGTTCTTGCAGAAGACCCAGGTTCAAATCCCAACACCCACATGGCACCTAACGACCATCCATAACTCCAGTTCCAGGGGATCTGACACGGTCTTCTGTCCTCCATGGGGACTTCATGACATGGGTGTACTTACACACATGCAGGCACAACACTCAAACTTGTAAAATGAAAATAAATTTTAAAAAATTTAAAAATAAGAATGTTTTTCATGGTGGGGATGAGGAGATGCTTAAGCTGGTAAAGTGGTTGCTCTGTAAACATAAGGACCTAAGTTCGATCCCAAGAAGCCATGTAAAAATACTGCTGGATGTGATGACGTCCTTGTAATTCCAGCACTGAAGAGGGGAAGACAGGAGAATCCCTGGGGCTCACTGGTCAGCCAGTCTAGCCAAATTAGAGAGCCCCAGGTTTAAAAAATAAGGTGAAGAAGAGCTCATGTGAACCTCTAGCCTCCACACAGATTCATATGCTTGTGCATATACACACACACACACACACACCACACACACACACACACACACACACACACACACACACATACACACGAGATGAAAAAAACTTTCAGGATGAGAAGAGCCACTGAAGCTACATTCAGGATCCTGCTAGGAAAGGGTATTTGTGTGACTGAGCAGTTCCCCAACCCCTGAAGTAAGGTTCCTCATAAGTGTTGGCTTATGTGACAACCAGTGTACCATTACCTTAGATACAATGAACAGCAAGTGCCATTGTCCTATCATCCTGTCAGGAAGCTTCTGGCTGTGAGGTATGTGAAGTTTCTCTGATGGACTTAGCACTACCTTCGTATTCTTTTGAGCATCTTCAGACATGGTCTCTCTCTCTCTCTCTCTCTCTCTCTTTCTCTCTCTCTCTCTCTGTCTCCATCTCTGTCTCTCTCTCTGTCTAGGCTAGAAAACAACCTTAGCTGTTATTCTTCAGACAGGTTTCACCTTCTTGGTTTGTCTTCTTTTCTAATTACATTGAATTTTTGCAACAGAGTCTCACTATGTAGTCCTGGTTATCCTGGAACTTGCTATGTAAGCCAGGCTGGACTCAAAGAGATCTACTTGCTTCTGCCTCTTGAATGCTGGGACTGAAAATGTGTGTTGCCACACCTGAGTTGACCTGGTTTTTGTTTATGTTTTTATGCAGGGTCTTTCACTGACCTGGAACTCATGGATTTGGACAGACTGACTGGCAGATGAATCCTGAGTATCCCTCTGTTTCTTCTTCCCTAATTCTGTAATTGCAGGTACATGCCACTAAATCCAGCATTTTTTAAAACACAGGTTTTGGGGGATGGAACTCAGGTCCATATTCTTGCAAGGCAAGGAGTTTACTTACTGACTGAGCCATCTCTACAGCCTTGACATAGCTTATCTTTTCTTTCTGCAATAGATTTATTGAACTAGCCAGACTCCTTTGAGTAGACAGCCCAGTAATTAGTGATGAAGCATTTGGTTCAATGTAAAGCTTGAGAATATAGAGGAAGGCTTGATTTTCTTGGGAGACCCTTGACCCATTGCTGGATGTACAACTGACAAAAGTTCAAGACAGTCTCCGAGAAGGAAGACCACAGAAATCTGTCCTGATTTTGTCAGAGCTAGTCAGCAACAGAAACTAAAAAATAGCAATTTTAGCACCTTTAGCTTTCTATGCCTGATATGCTGTTGTCCTGATATTGTCTTTTTCTTTTTAAAAGCAATTTTCCTCTCGGCACCATGTGCTCTCATAAATAAACTTCAAGAAAGTGTCTGGTAATACTGAAAACAAGTTTGGATTCAGGAAGCAAAATGAACAAGGCTCTAGTGCAATAAAAGAGTGACTATCTTGTGTCACATCTCTTGAAGTCCTGTGGGCTGGGCTTTCAAGAGTTTCTCTAATCAGATGATGAGGCTCAAATAAAATCATGTTTGCTAATGTGTTTTGTAAGTGGTGAGCCAGAGAAATAGGAACTGTACAGCCTGCTCACATTTTATAGTGAAGAAAACCCTCATCCCTGAGGGTTGGATAATCTGTCTTCTGACTTCCTTTGTTCTCTAAGGTCAAGCTTTATTGGTTGAGTCCCACTCAACAACCCCGACTGGGCACTTAGTTACACCCAGCCGCTATCTTCCCACTAGAATGGTAGCGGGGCCCTGTTTATTTCCTGGGTGATGAATTGGACCTGCCTAATCCCTTGGCTTCTCCACTTTCTTCCCTTGAGTTAGAGGTTGGATGACTTACATTTATAGATTGGGTCAGCTATGAATGCAGCATGTGCTGGGGAAATGAAATGAAGAATGGATTCTGTTACTCTAAGGTTTATTTTCCCAACCAGGCAAAGGAAAAAAAATTCTCTAAATAGGTAGGCTCTTCCAGCAGCTGTCAGTTTTAATCATGATGTGACATTAGGTCTGCCTATAAATGCCTGGGACTTGAGTCACATGCCCACGAGAAACCCCAGAAAAAAAAAAAAAACATCTTTCCAGTTATGAGCTCCCTCTCTGTCTTTCACTTTTCCTCACATTTATAACTTTTCTTCTTTTTTGCTTTTGTGTGTGTGTGTATGTATGTGCATGCAAATGACTACAGTGCTTGTAGTCTAGGGGAATGTGTTATCATCAGTTAAAAGGGGAGAAAAAAGTATCTCCTCCTCATTTTGTTTGTTTCCTTGGCTTTAAACTTACTCATTATTGTTAAGAGCTCACAACTGCAATGTCTGAGAAGGAAAGGCAGTGAAAATGGACATAGCCTGTACTAGTCAGTTTTAAATGTCAACTGAACACAATGTAGAGTGATCTGAGAGGAAAGCCTGCATTAAGAGTTGCGTTGATCAGCTTAGCCAGTGGGCATGTCTGTAAGGTTGTCTGGATTGTTACTTGATGCAGGAGGTCCCAGCACACTGTGCAAAGACACCACCCTCTGGGCAGGTGTCCCCGAGTTGTAAAAGACAGCTAGCAGAGTATGCACCTGTGAGTGAGCCAGCAAGCAGTGTTCCTCCATGGTTTTTGCTTCAAAGTTCTGCTTGAGGTCCTGCCTTGGCTTCCTTCAGTGATAGACTGTGATATGCAAGAATAAGCCAAATCAGCTCTCTCCTCCCCTAAATTGCTTTTCGTCAGAGTAGTTTATCACAGCAACAGAAAGGAAATAGAGCACAGGCTTAAACATATGTATGTATAGATATCACCCCTCTGCCTTTCCATTCTCTTAGCTTCCCAAAGTCAAACTTTATTAGTTGAGTCCCATTTAACAACCCTGGCTAAATTCTTGTTTATAATCTAGCTGCTATATAGTCACCATAATTGAGTGAGGTCAACAGGAACCCCAGAGGAACTTGAAGCAGAAACCATGGAAGAACACTGGGTTCTGGTTCATTCACAAGCTATGGAAATATATGGATATATATGTTCTTATCTTATTATCTATCATCTATCTGTGTATCTATCTGTCTCTCTATCTACTTCTCTATCATCTATCTATGATAACATCTGATCTGCAGTCCTAGTTTGCATGCATCTCCCCAAACAATTAGTATAGTCATCAAATCACTCTCCTGTCACTTGAATTGGTACTTTCAGAATTTTTGGATTGGAATGAGTTTAGTACTCTTGATCCTTAAAATTTTCATCTTTATTGTGAAGGATTCAACTAGCACTTCTTTGGAATTCCTAGCTTTGAGGATTTTGTTCTTAATGGAATACAGCTGCCTGAATGATCTCTGGCTCTTTTCCTCTGTACATAACCCTGTTTCTCAGGCAATCTCTAGAGTTTTAGTTCTCTATGATTTCCCTCACCCCTTTCGATCTTATCTGCCTGGATAATCAAATCCCCATGAATGTGAAAGCCTTCTTCTTTGAAGTTGCTGCCATTTGGAATGGAATAGCCTACTTATATCTCCTCCCGGGAGCTGCCTCCTCTGCTCATAGGAAGACTCAATTGAAATGTTGCCTTTCTTGCTCTCTGTGATGATGCAGCACTGGTTATGTTGTGTCAAACCAGAGGATACGACACTTATATAGATTTCATTTGAACTTGAAAATTTTGGTCAGCATTGTCAACCTTACTGATAAGGACATTTTTTTATCAATCAATCAGTCAATCAAGAGCCAAGAATGGTGGTGACTGTCTGAAGTCTCCAGAGGATACTTAATTCCTGCCACTCCAAATTAACCTTGATACTTCTAATTCCCCTTCAAGAATGAAGACTTAAATATTTCTCATACCCAGCCATAACTGGCTGATCCAGATAGAAACCTGGATTTCTCCTTAGCTAAATGAGGACACCAGAGCGGAGGTAGAAAACAGAGTGGGATGAGTGTCCTGGCTTTCTATTGTCACATAGCACACAAAGTGACTGGATGAAAGAAACTACATTATTATATCAGTGTCCACGTGTGAGATTCTGGGTGTACTAGCTGATCTTCTGTCTGGGGTCTCAACAGACTGGTGGTGTTTGCAGTGCTCACCACGCTCATCTTAGTCTAGGTCTTCCAGACTCACTCCCTCCTGAAAGAGTTTAGTCCTTGTGCTTTAAGTTGCTGGCTTAAAGACTAGTATGTGAATCTCTCTGACTTTGGAGGACCTTGCTATGTCTTCTCAATGGCTTGTCTGAATGAGTTAATCCCACCCAGGATAACTGCCATTTGGATTTACTCAAAGATTAATCACACCTAAAATTCTTCGTCCTATAATGCAATACCATCACAGAGCGACTCTCCACCCTTATATGCCATTCACAAGTTCTAACCAAATGTAAGAGGACCTTACAGAAGATGTGTCAGAAGATGATGACAGCCTTGGTTCCTAGTTGGACATATCTATCTTGACCTTGGCCTCTTTTATTGTCAAGTAACACTGGCACCTGGCACCTCCTCTGTTAGATGGGCATGATGATACCCATCAATAGCCTGACCACACAAGCTGAAAGCAATGGGTACAGAATACCCATAGGAGACCCACACAAGATGGGATCCTAATGGTAGTATACTACCATGAGGGGAAGGGGCCCACAAGACCCCTCTTATTCCTGAGAATACATAAATAATTAATGGGCCCCGGGAGACTTTTTTCAGTGATGGTGTCACACACAAATTGCCCATGCTCCTATAAATAAACTCTCAGCCATGCTCCTGTGAGCAACCCCTCTCCATCCTCCTGTGAGCAACCCCTCCCCATCCTCCTGTGAGCAACCCCTCTCCATCCTCCTGTGAGCAACCCCTCCCCATGCTCCAGTGAGCAACCCCTCCCCATGCTCCTGTGAGCAACCCCTCCCCATGCTCCTGTGAGCAACCCCTCCCCATGCTCCTGTGAGCAACCCCTCCCCATGCTCCAGTGAGCAACCCCTCCCCATGCTCCTGTGAGCAACCCCTCCCCATGCTCCTGTGAGCAACCCCTCCCCATGCTCCTGTGAGCAACCCCTCCCTATGCTCCTGTGAGCAACCCCTCCCCATGCTCCTGTGAGCAACCCCTCCCCATGCTCCTGTGAGCAACCCCTCCCCATGCTCCTGTGAGCAACCCCTCCCCATGCTCCTGTGAGCAACCCCTCCCCATGCTCCTGTGAGCAACCCCTCCCCATGCTCGTGTGAGCCCCCCCTCCCCATGCTCCTGTGAGCAACCCCTCCCCATGCTCCTGTGAGCAACCCCTTCCCATGCTCCTGTGAGCAACCCCTTCCCATGCTCCTGTGAGCAACCCCTCCCCATGCTCCTGTGAGCAACCCCTCTCCATCCTCCTGTGAGCAACCCCTCCCCATGCTCCAGTGAGCAACCCCTCCCCATGCTCCTGTGAGCAACCCCTTCCCATGCTCCTGTGAGCAACCCCTCCCCATGCTCCTGTGAGCAACCCCTCCCCATGCTCCTGTGAGCAATCCCTCCCCATGCTCCTGTGAGCAATCCCTCCCCATGCTCCTGTGAGCAACCTTCACTTTTGCTCCTGTGCATAACTTCTCACCTGTTCTCCTGTGTGAGTAACTGTAATTCAACTCTGGGTTCACCAAAGTAGTTTGGGTTGAGGAATCTTTTTTTTCCTCTGTTGTTGGTACTCTATCTGGGGTGAATAGATGTTGCTTCATCTCCTCAGGAAATTTCACACAGAACCCTCCACACGCAGGCATTCGGGGTAAGAGGGGAAGACAGCAGCAGTGCTGACATGGGATTTATTATTGTCAGAGAAGCTTTGAAGGATTTTGGAATGTTGATTAACATTTGCCAAGAGTCTATAAGAGTGGGAATTCGCCAAACATATCTAGATAACTTTGTGTTAATTTTTTATGTTTCCAATTATTCCTAAGAAGGAAGATGTGAAAATTTTTCCTAAGTCTACATGTGTAGTCACACATCTGATTATAGGGATAGAGCACATAAAAACGATATTCATAATGTATGTTTGGGTTCCCGTGCAAGGCTGCTGGTCATCTTTGGGTGTGGTTCTTCAGGAGCTTTCTATCTTATTTTGAAAAAAATTATTTACTTGTTTGTTTGTTTGTTATTTATATGTGTGCTATGTGTGTTGTGTGCCTGCCTGTAGAGAGAGAAGACAGCTTACAAGAATGAGTTCTCTCCTTCCACCATGTGAATACTGTGGATCAAACTGAGACCATCAGGCTTGTTGGTGAGCACCTTTATCGACTGAGCCAGTACTCCAGCACCATGTTTTCTTGAGACAGGGTCTCTCACTGGCTTGGACTTTACTGATTTGTCTAGGCTGGCTGACTACTGAGCACCTGCCACCCAACGCCTGTCTTCACTTTACCAGTGCTGGGGTTACAAGTACGTACTGCAGCACAGGCTACTTTGTGTGCATGATGGGGATAGAACTTAGGTCCTCATGCTTGCACAGCAAGTACTGTACTGACTGAACCTGTCTCCCAGCCCACATAGTGTGTGTGTGGAACTGTTTTATGGATAAAGGTCATATGCAGCAATAATTGAAGTTGCAAACTATATAAAAAAAGAGGACCACTGTTAAAGACCTTGTTTCCTTCCAGCCTCTCCTCCTTGCAAAATACATGTAATATTATTGGTTTCTTTTTATACCTACAATTATCGGTTCTTCTTAACATTGAATCATGTAGTGCTTTGTCTTGTTGGATAATCATTAAATTATAACTATCATTTTAAATGGCTGCACTCTACAGAGGTTGCAATGGTACATTAGTTTGTGTGATTATCTGCTTACTGTGTCTCCTCCTCAATCAGAATGCAAATTCCACAAAGAAAAAGCCAGGTCTGTCTTGTGTCATTGTTAGTACCCCAGCACCCAACTGTACCTGGCACATAGAAGATAAACAATAAATATTTGCTGAGAGGCTGAAAGAGTGAACAAACAAGTATGTGCTGTGCGTGTGAAATAATTCACTTTGCAGTCTGTTGTGGTTAAACTTTTTTTATTATTATAAATGAGACTGTACTAAGCACTATACATAAATCACTTTACAAGGAGAAGTCAGCTGCTTCTTGCCACACTTTGCAGGGCAAATTTTAGGCTACAGTGCCTGAGTACTTAGCCACAAATTCTAGGAGAAGGAATGGAGACTAATGCATTCTTGTGCTAGATTAATACTTGAACATGACTGGCAAAATATAAAAAGAAAATCTATAAAGTTATCCTCTTGACTCACTGTCTTAGTTACTTTTGCCCAGCTGTGACCAAAATACCTGACAGGAAAGCTTAAGAGGAGGAAAGATTTATTCTGGCTCGTGATTTCAGAGAGTTCAGTTCATCCTTTTGTGGGAGAAATGGAGGGGCAGCACAGTTTTCATCATAGCCACCAGGAGGAAAGGGTGCAGGAAATTGCCAGGACACGATATGATCCCCACTGACACACCCCTGGTGATCGACTTCCTCCAACTAGGTCCCATTTCCCACCTTTCATCACCTCTCAACAAAGCATCATGCTGTGAATTCATCAAGGAAGCAATGTGTTTACTAACTTAGAGCCCTGTAGTTCTAAACAGGAATACTGTCACAGACACACCAGGGATCTCCTCCCTTCCCTTCCCTCCCCTTCCCTCCTCCCTATATATCTGTGATTATCTGCTTACTGCATCTCCTCAACCAGAATGCAAATGTCTGCATGTAGGTCGGTGCACCCAAGGCATGAAATGCCGATGGAGGTCAGAAGAAGACGTCCAGATCCCCTGGAACTGGAGATACAGACTATTGTTAGTCGCCATGTGGGTGCTGGGAATTGAACCCTGGTCCTCTGTAAGGGCAGTCAGTACTCTTAACCACTATCTCTCCAGCCACAATGTGTAGCCCAGGCTGGCCTTGATCTCCAGATCCTCCTGCCTCTTCCTATTCAGCATACCCTACTGGCACACCTAGTGTGCTGAGGGTGGAACCCCGCCCTCTTTCATGCTAGGCAAGTACTCCACCAAGTGTACCAACTCCAGCCTCAGGAATTTCCTCTTCTACTTTTTTTTTTTTTTTTGAGATAGGGTCTCCCTGTAGCTCCAAATGTCCTAGAATTCACTATTTAGACCAACCTGGCCTTGAACTCACAGAGATCCTGGTGCCTCTGCCTCCCAAGATCTGGGATTAAAGGCATGCATCACCACTCCTGGTCCTCTTCAGGGATTTCTTAATAGAATCACACTGACGATTAAGATTAACCATCACACCATGTGGAAATGTTTCTATGAAGTGACCATAGTAGACAGCACTCCAAAATGGGGCCTCCATACTCTCTAGAATCAGTGAGCAGTGACGACTAAGAGTCAGCACCACCAGGATAACAGCAAGCTGAGTGGCTCAGCTAGATTTAATGCCACAAGATTATCTAGGTAGACCAGATCTAATCATGCAAATCTGTTTAGAAACATAGAAAACATAGTTTTCCTCAGATAGTAACAAAATAACAAGTCATATTGATCTGAGGATGAGGGGACATTGGATGCACCCTGATAGCCCGAGGACAGAGGAACCATGTGACAAGGAAACAGGAGTGCAGGTGGCCACAAACAGCCTAGAGAGGCTTCTGGATGCCAGTCAGTGAAGAAACAGAGACCCCAGTCCTACATCTGCAAGGAACTGGGTTCTGCCAATATCCTGACTGAACCTGGGTACAATTTTATTCCATAAACTTGAGACAAGGACCCAGTCTCAACCACCCCATTTTCAAGCTCTATGATACTCTCAGCAGAGAGCCTCCCCATGCTATGGCTGATATCTGACCTATAGAAACATACATTAATAAACAGGTGTCAAGATGTGATGTGCAAGCAGAAAGGAGGGTACTGGGGGTGGAAGGCTTAGAGGGATCTGGGCAGGAGGATGGGGGAATAATTGGAAAGAGAATAAAGAAAAACAAAGTTGTTTGAAAATGGCATAATGAAGGCTAATATATTTTAAAGTAAAATAAATTAAATGTACTATTTAAAGATGATGAGTGTGGCAACTGGTTACATGAAAATAGAAAATGGATGGAACACCTAATGTTAAGTCCAGTGAAACAGGCCCTCCATAGCAGACTTCCTTTTTTAAGATTTATTTTTATTTATGTGTATGTGTGCATATGCACATGTGTGTGCCAGTACCCATGGGGGCCAAGGGAGGGCATTGGATTCCCTGGCGCTGGAGTTACAGGCATGTGTGAGCTGCCTGACATGGATGCGCAGGACCAGGTTCCTGGGTCCTCTGCAAGAGCATCTCAACTGCCCAGCAGCACACTTGCTGAATTACTTCGTCAGTTAACCATGATCTCTTCCAGTCCTTAAATTTTGAAACTCTGCAATATAATTTACCCGCATTGCAGGGAGAATTTACTATTGATATCTTCTTGAAGCAGCTCCAGTGACCAAAACAGAAAGTTTTTTTTTTTTTGGTTCTTTCTTTCTTCTGCAAAAACTGAATATGCTACATTGAAAATTAAAAACATTTGAAATGAGGTTCTGGCATTGCTTTTTTAAAGAATGAACTATTGATATGATTGTTCAACTGTAGGAAGATATCGGTTATGAGAATTTTCTAAAAAGAAAATATATAAGCTCAGAAGCAGAGAGAAGCCTGGAGAATTTGTGTGCATGTGTATCCACATGCCTGTGACTGTGTGGGCACAAGTGCTCATGCATATGTGCGCCCATGTGTGTGGAGGCCAGAGGCTGACTTCAGATGTCTTCCTCAGTTACTTTCCACATTTTTTGAGACAGGGTCTCTCACTTAAGAAAACATTATTTATTTATTTATTATTTACTGTGTATAAGTGTTTGTCTGCATGTATTATGTTATATGTACCATATACATGCTTGGTATGCACTGAGGCCAGAAGAGGGCATTGGATACCCTCGAACTGCAGTTACAGATGGTTGTGAGCTACCATGTGGGTATGGGAACTGAACCCGGGTCCTCTGCAAAAGCAGCAACTGCTCTTAACCCTGGAGCCATCTCTCCAGCCCCTGGGTCTTTCACTTTTACCTGGATCTCACTGATTTGGCTGGACTAGATGGCCAGCAAGGCCCTAGGCTCTGACCATTTCTGCCTTTTCAGTGCTGGCATTAGAGGTTCAGAGGCTTCTAAAATTGGGACTTGGGGTGACTGAACTTAGGTCATCATGCATGTACCACAAGCATTTTAGTAAGTGAGCCATATTCCCAGCCTGGGAGAGGAGAATTTTTAATCTTAAAAAACAAAAGCAACAAACTAAATCTAAACCATGCAATGGAAATAGTAAGAAAGAGCAAAAGCGTATCTGTGACTTCTCTGAGACAGGACAAGTACTCATGCCCGGTTATCCTTTCGGAAAGGTGATGGCTTTCCTCCAAAGCTTTAAGAGGCTAAATGTACCTAGTGGCTAAAACAATGAAACTGGACATTTAAAGGAGAAATTTTGGCAGGACAAGGACCACAGAGGAAATGAGATCTACAGCGGAGCAAGGCCTCTGCAGATCTTCAGCTGACAGCTAAGTAAACTAAACATGTCCTCAGGGATCCTCTCAGAAGCCTGGCAGAAATGAAGGCAGAGGCCAGAAACCCATCAGCTCCTGAGAGGAGAAGCTGTGGAGCGGTTCATTTGTGACTTCCATGCTCTTCCTAATTTAATGCAGACAGATGCATGTGTCTTGTAGTTGTGATTATGAAATGTTCTAAATTATGGCTCTTAAGGACTTTTGATAGCTCTGAAGTAATAACTAGGTGTGGCAGTTCATGTCCATGATCCTAGCATTCAGGAGGAAGATTAGAAGTTACATGCTCATCTCAGTTACAAAGCAAGTTTGATCCCAGTCTGAGCTATAGGAAACCCTGTATTTTGAAAAACATTTAATTAAATTTTATTTTTATCAATATTTTCTTGAGAATGTCATACATGTATACAATGAAATATGATATGTCCATTTCTCCACTTTCATCCTCCAACTCCCATTCCTGCTCCCTAGTAGGTTCCCTCTCCCAAATTCATGTGGTTGGGTTTTTTTTTTTTTTTCATAATCCACCTACTAAGGCCAATTAGTGTTGCTAATATGTGCATGAATGTAGGGCTATCCACTGGAGCATGGGAAACTTACCAGTGTCCACACTCTCAAAAGAGTGATTCTCCCTCCCCAGTTCTCACCTGTCAATAACTCCCTATAAGGGGTGGGGCCAGAAGAGCACCTCTCCCATCTTTGCTGAGTCTTTTGGCTATTTGGATCTTGTGCCAGACTTGGGAAGGTAACTATAGCTGCTGTGAATTCACAAGTACAATAGCTATGTCATGTCCAGTAGACACATTTATGAAATTGACTTTTGAGCCATATAGTTTAACTTTGTAATTTGAATTCCAAGCATTCTGGCAACTAATTTCTTGAGTCTTGAGGTCATGAAGCCTTGCTCTTAAGCAAGAAATCACCCTAAGTAGGGTTTGAAGAAAAACTTCTGTTATTCACTAACTATGTGGACATGGGCAGCTTTAAAGAATGCTAGTTTTCACCTCTGTAATATTGAGAACTAGTATGAAGTTTCAATAAGAGTCTGTGCAGCACAGCAGGCTGTGTGGAATCAGCACATGCCACACAGTGTAAGTTCAGTCAAGGTTAGTTTTGTTTTTCAACTTCTAGAGCCTTCTCCTGGCCTTTCTCTCTCAGTAGTTTCTCTTGTTTGCTATTATTTCTCCGAGATAGTAAATATTTTAGGAGCATATCTGACCCTCTTACTCAACATATATCTAAACCCAAATTTTCAATGTTCCTAAGATGCCTCTTCCAAGAAATGGTTGTATGTTTGGGAGGTAGATATTAAATAGGTGAAATAGGAAGTATTCATTCATTCATCTATTTTAAGTAATTTTTATTGGGAGTGTAGTGAATGACAATTAGTTAACTCTTGAATGTAGAGGCTTTTCCAGATGGTACCATCAGTCATCATTACTACTTTCTTGCTTTTATATAACCTGGCTGTGAAAATATTGATGCTCTCAGACTTAAATGTCTTCTGGCATTTCTTATCATCAAAGATGTTAGGTTTATTCAGATTTTCTCTGCTCACCCCACACTGAGATTCTTATTTGAATCTTTCAGAGGAACTGATGTGTAGTTTGTAAATAAATGTCATGACACTATTGAGAATGCTCTGGCAAATCTGTTCTCAAACCATGATCTCTCTGTCACCTCTCCACCTGGACTGAGAGTTAAACCTCAGCTCGCCCCTTGATTCCCACATCTCAGTACAACACAGTTTATTCTTTGATGCCTGGAGGGAAGAGAGCTAAGAGGTAATGAGCCTGCCTGGGGCAGACCAGCTGTGGATGATGACCCAGAATGTCTATAAGGTGACACCTGGCCAACATTCATGGCTTAACTATTAGCCCTCCTAGCTTAGAAAGTGGCTTTTGTCTCCCACTATAAGTGGGCAGAATAACAACCAACCCACAGAAAATGATGGATGAACTGCATGTAGAAAATTCATGGGTAAAAGGGGGAATGCTGTATGTCAAGGATGAAGAAGGAATTCTAAAAGTATTTCAGCATTAAAACAATGACATCAATTTACTCACCAACAATAAAAGACATCTAAAAAGAAACAGAGATATCTTGGCAGCTCTCAGACTACTTTGAAGTGTTAGATGCCAGAACATAATGAAGCAATGATTATAGCAACTTGATGGAAAAGGTCATGCCCCCAATTCTGTCCTGAGCCAAGCTGTCAGTCATTTGAAAGCAACAAAAAAGAATGTAGGGGTCAAGAGTACAATACTTGCACATGCTTTTTTTTTTAAAGCAAAAAGTACTTTAAGAGGAAAAAGAAAACATAAAGGACACAGTAAAAATAAATGAAAAATAATAGCAAAATATACAAACAGGAGAAAAAGTAAAGCACAACTTTATGTTGGGAACAGAAAACAGTAAGATTTGCATTTCCTTTCAAGAGCTTATCTTGTAATAAATAATAAAGATAAAATATCAAGTAATTTAGTTAGATTAAAAAGCATATATATTAGTAATGACATATGCAAATTTAATCAATTATATAAAAATACTTTGTAAAATTCTAGGGAAATCAATCTAAAAGTCTAATTAGAGCATATATGCACATACAAATATAGATACATGTATATATACAACGGATGTGCATATTTTGGAAAATTACTGAAGTTGGTATATAAGGGGTTAGGCAATATCAATATGCCAACAACTTTAGAATAAATCAAAAGACTGTATGAAGAATTAGTTCCCCCAAAATGTATCAGCCTAGATGTGTTTGATGATCGTTCAAGTAATAGGTAGAGGGTGCTTTTTCAGCTTTTCAGAGCACATTAACTGAAGCTGCTTGTAATAGTTTAATTTTTAGTGAAAACCTGTTAGATACAACTTGAAAATATTGGTACAGAATTTTTTTAAATGGCTGACTTTTTATTTATATGTAAAGTGTAGGTCTTAATAATGTATTAGAGAATCAAATCTAGCAGGGTATTGATGAATAATTCACCATGACTAAACAGAATTTATTCTAGGGAGTAAGGATAGTAGTACATTAGAAAATCTGTTATAACTCACGGTCTTCAAAGAGGCTGAAGAAGAAAACACTGTTTTCCTGGTTGTCAAATATGTATTTTATAAAACTTAATATGATACTCTGATAGGATTAATCTCCATTGTCACCTTGATTGGAATTATAATAATCTAGGTGGCTCACCTCTGGGCATGTCTGTAAAGGTATTTTTTGAAAGGTTCAGCTGAGGAGGGAAGACCTCCCTTGAATGTGGGTGGCATCACCTTATGCACTGGAGTCCAGAACTGGATAGAAAAGGAAAAAGCAGGAAACTGCAGAGCAGTAGCATTCATCTCTTCCTTCTTGGCTACAGACTCAAGGTGAATAGTCACTTCAAACTCTTGCCACCACGCTCTCCCAACGTGATGGACTCTATGTGGTCCATAACCGTGAGCCCGAATGAGTCATTTTCCCCTTAAGTTGTTTTTATCAGTTAGTTCTTTTTTTTACAGCAATGAGAAAAGTAACTATTGCGGATGATTGATATTGAGAACTGGGATCATTGCTGCAACAAACAATATTGTTTTTAGGCCTTTGGAACTGGTTTGTGAGAGGAGAGTAGAAGCCCTTGGCAGGTTAGAGAAGACAGGTCCTGAAAGCAGAGGTTAATAAACCATTCTAGTGGGAGCTCACAAGATCAGAACACTGAAAGAAATTCGACTCTTGGGAGGCCGGATTCATGAGGGGAACAAGGACTGTGTCCACAGTTAGGCCAGTGGCCAGTTGTGTTACATTCTGGCAAAGAATCTGGCTGTTTACTGCCCATGTCATGAAAACTTGAGTGAGGTTGAATTAGAAAGTAACGGAGTAAATTGTTTGGCAGAGGAAATTTCAAGGCAGCATACATCCAGCCTGTGGTATAGACACTGCTGATTTGTCTTAGTCATATCGAGAGAGAGAGAGAGAGAGAGAGAAAGAGAGAGAGAGAGAGAGAGAGAGAGAGAGAGAGAGAGAGAGAGAGAGAGAGAAGGAAGATTTGAACAATCTGTAGTTTGATGAGAAAAGGATCATGAGAGAGTGTAAAGTTGCAGATAAGGTTTGTGTGAAGAAAGCAGCTGTACCTGTTGAGAGATTTGTGTCATTAAGAAGAAACTTCATGTTTTGCAGTGGGGAAGTAGGAAAGATGCTCCCTAACAGAACAGGCTCCGTCCTATGAACTACAGTTCATTTGTAATGAGAATGGGGATCCCTGATTAGGAACAACCACCAAGGAACATGTTTCCCCCAGTCTAGCCATTAAAGCTCCCAGAGGCGGACACAAATGTTGCTAGAATGGGGCCAGACTAGTTTTAAGGACACATAAAATCCAAGAATGGAGGTTTCCATCAAGAAAGCTTCTGAGGTCCGGCAGTATGAGGCAGGGTGGGTCAGATTCCTTGCAGAGAAGTCCTGGAAAGCTACTGTGTAAGGCTGGGAAGGTTAAGGTTAAGTTATAAGTAGAAAGTAGAAGTTGGAGATGTGAGGACCATGAGGTATCAGCCAAGGAAATCCAAGAGACTATGGATGTTCAAGGCAGAAGACCTGAAGAAGCAGGGACACTCAAGCCCATTGAAGGTCAGACGATGCCAGCCCCAGGTGCCAGACATAGGTTTGTTCTTGCCCTACTGGGTTTCAGGCTTGCTTCAGTCTAGTCTTTCTTGCTATCCTCCCATTACTCCCTTTTGGAATAGGGACATTTACTCTGGGTTGTTTTGTATTAGAAATAATTTATTTTATAGGAGCCACAGTTAGTGGCTTTTCTTGAGTCTTAGAAGAAACTTTGGGATGCGTTTAACTCTAGTTTTTCCTATGGTCTCAGGGAATTCATTCTTTGGAAGACTACTGTTGAGCAATTTGTCCTCAAATTTATTTTTCAGTCAATGACTTCTGTTACATATAGCAAAATAATCATTGAAACCTCTTGAATTTCTCTTCCTCTTCCCAATAGTTGAGCTCAAGTGACTGTGTTAGATTTTTCAGACTATCTTTGTGTCTATAAAAAATAACTTACTTTATTCTTTCCAATTTCTATGCTTCTTCATTTAGTTTCTGTTGTTTTAATTTCCAACCCCATTTCTTTCTCTTATGATTTCTATGCCCAGCAAAGGAATCCAACGGTACATTTTCTTCTGTAAAACTGAACATCTCAGGAGCTTTTGTGACGATCAAATAAGACTATGTCTCTAAAATGTTCGGTAAAGTACTGACATGCCGATAATTACTGAGAAAATTCCAATATTCGACTAGCAGATGGCAAACCATCCATCTCAGGAAAAGTTAATCAACTGCTCAAATCTGTGTATGTAGAATATATAGAAGTATATTCTTTGTGATTTTGTTTCCAAGAGAGAAAATTTATAAACAGGCATATGACAAGTTGATGATGAATAGCATACATTATTATACATTTAAATCATGATACTTACAGTTATTTCAAAGTACATTACAGTAGTGTATTCATACATTGGTATGTGAACATTGTCAGTCCATCTAATCAAAGGATGAACAAAATAGAATTTATAATCTTACTTTGGTAAAATTTCTATGTATATAATCACATATATTTGACTGCAAAGATAAATTTCAAAGATATATCTATATTAAAATATTAATAATGGTTCTTAATGTGGTGTAAACTTCAGAGCTATTTTTTATCATTTGATTTTTCTAAAGATTTTATAATAAATTGTAATTCTTTGCATTAGTAAAACTGTTAAGAAATTTATCATTTGGGAATTTTTTTTTCATGCTACAATTGCTTGTCAACTCATACAATCCAAGAAGTCCTCTCTTGCTAGAGATCAAGTTTTTGATAGCAGTGCTTAGCTGGTCAACATTTATACCCCAGGCTTTCTCCCTCTGTTTAAAAAAATTCATTTACATTTTTATTTTATTTACTATTATTGTGCATAGGATGTACATGTGAGTGAGCATATATCCCACAGCATGCATGTAGAGGTCAGTTTTCTCCTTTTACCATGGGTTCTGGGGATTGAACTCAGATCATCAGGTTTGCATGACAAGCACTTTTACTAAACTGTATCCCTGGATTTATATCTCTGTCTCTGTCTCTTCCTCTTTTTAAAATCAGTGTTTGAGAAACTGATTCATACCATACGTGAAGACTCTTCTTTACACAATTCAATACTTGTAGGGAAGAACTGTTTTGACTTGAGAACAGCTCTATCTTTGGTGAGATTTGTCTATCTCAGTTCTCATTATCCAATCAATATCATTCATACTGGTAGAGGATCCAGATACTCAGTGTGAATCATTTGCTGGGTGTAATGGGTTGTGTTGACTGCCAACCTAACATTACCTGGAACTACCCAGAGACAAGCCTCTAGGCATGTCTGTGAGGATTACTTAGATTAGGCTAGCCTCTGAGCATGTCTGTAAGAGAGTATCTAGACTAGGTCATTGAGGTAGGAAGACCTGTGGATGGCACCATACTATGGGCTGAGGTCTTGGATTTCATAAAAAGGAAAAAGCAAACTGAGCACCAGCATTCATCCCTATGTTTCCTGAATGCAATTGCAATGTGACTATCTACCTCACATACCTCTCTCTACACCTTCCCTACCATGATGACTGAACCTCAAATGTAAACCAAAGAAATCTTTTCTCCCTTAAGCTGTTTTTTTTTTCTGGTCAGGGTGTTTTATCACCTCAACAGGAAAAGGAACTAATACACTTAGGATCTTTGGGAGGACCAATAAATAACAGCCATTCTTTCCAGATGAGGTTTTAGAACAAATGAGAAATAAGACAAAAGTGGGAGGCAAAGAAGTAGACTTCTGATGTGACTGCTAAATGCTTCCCCTCAAGCATCTTATTTTCAGACTTGGCTGAGTGTGGCATCAGTAGTTCCTGCACTTAAGAACCACGGAGGAAAGGATCTCTCTGGGTAGTCTGTTCTGCCACTTCTGAAGAGGAATATGTAAGGAAGATGGAAGAAACCAGGGCTGTGATGGCCACATGATTCTATCCCTGTGGAATGAGACTAGAGTATGGGCAATTCTCCCTAAGGGTATGACATCACAGGCATCTCCCCACTCCTAAACACCCCACTTTGGGGTATCTCTTAGGAACCCTGATAAACAGAATTCACCTCTGGATGGTGCTAAAGTACATATTAATTGAGGCCACTGTGCAGCCAAGGCAGAGCATTCATTCCTGCTTCTATTTCCCATTCCAAGTTACGTCTAGCCATATTTTCTAATATAGCCCACCAGAGATACTACAATAAAATTAAACGACAGCATTAAGATGCTCTCAATAATAAAATGTCAAGAACACAGAGATGCCCCAAATTGGATACAAGTACCCGCTCATTGTCAAATTCCTGGGGAGAAATTGTTCAAAAATTAAATTGCTTTGCAAGTTCAAGTACAAAGGAATTAAAATCAGAGGCAGAATGTATTTGCCCTTGTGAATTAAAAGTTAAATGCAATCAAAGTTCTCCTCTAAGACTTATTTTGTTCACAGTTAGCCAAGGGTGGTGTTTTGGGTGGAATGGAAGTGCTCCTGGTAGCTCAGGACCACAAGTAAGTTAACTCATACCTTTGCAAAGACAATCTTCCTTTGCAAGATTCCAGAGTTATCTGAGTACTCAGTATTACAAGACTTGCTGTCACCTCTACCACAGAGATGTACCATTCCCTGACCCCAACAAGAGATATTCCAGACAAAGCTCTGCTTCCAGAGCACAGTACCTGGTGCTCCCCAGCTCATGGCATGATGCCAGTGGTTGTTGAGGACATTGTCTGGAATCGCAGTTTCCCTACACATCCCAGACTACTTATCCCAAAGTCATGATCCAAAGAACCTTATTCTACCTTAAACCTTACAATTATTTATTTTAAAGATTTATGTTTAATCATATGTCTACCTGTGTTACAGTATGTGCACATGAGTGTAGTTTCCTTTAGATGCCTGAAGCTGGAATTATGAGTGGTTGTGAGTCATCCAACATGGGTGCTGGGAACTGAATTTGGGGTCTTTGCAAGGGCAGTATATGATCTTAACCGCTAAGCCATTTTCCCAGCCCTATCTTTACATTTAATTAATTAATTGTGTGTGTGTTGTGTGTGTGTGTGTGTGTTTATGTTTGCATGTATGCCACAGTGGATGTGTGGATGTCAGAGAACACTTCCAGAGAGTAGGTTTTCTTCTATTATTTATTATAAATCATAAGACTATAGAGGCTGGAGAGATGGCTCAGCACTTAAGAACACTGCCAGCTCTTGTGGAAGACCCATTTTGGTTCCCAGCAACCACATGGCTCCTAACAACTGTCTGTAATTCCAGTTCCAGGGGATCTGATGACCTCTTCTGGCCTCCCTGGGCATTTTATGCATGTGGTGCTCTTACATACATGCACACAAAATGCTCATACATATTAAATTAACATCAATCAATCAATAAAAATAATTATAAGATTATGATTATCTTGTTCATGGAGGAAGTCTAGGTTTGTAGTTCTTCAGGAAGTCACTCAGTTTGTATTGGTTTTCTGGAGTCTAACCCCCATAAATTAGCTCGCCTGAAATAATATCTCCAAGCAGGAGGTTAATTAGAGTAATAGACTTTTAGCATATTTGGAGAAAGTAGATAGTTACTAACACTGCACTCTATCTAGAGAATGGATCTAAAACATCTCTTCTTGCTTATCCAGCTTAGACAGTCCTGTGGGTGACAGATGCAACCAGTGCATTCTATTCCAGCTCTTTTTTCCTCTTGATTATTCTTTCATTTCAAAATGTTCTTTCCTCTTATTTTTTAATTTTTAAAAATTTAAATTTTTTAATGTTTATGAGTATTTTGCCTCCTTATATGTAAGCGCACCATATGTGGAATGCCTTCACAGACCAGAAGAGGGCATTGGATCCCTTGAATGGGAATTATGGATGGTTGCTAGTCTTTATGTGGGTGCTGGGAACTTAACCAGGGTCCTCTGGAAGAGCAGGCAGTGCTTTTGAATGCTGAGCTACCTCTCCAGCCCCTCCCTCTGTCCTCTTAGTGCAAGGGCTTAGTTCATGTACCTTAGACTCTTGGAAGCTCAGTGATGACCATCTGAGCAGAGCATGACTGCTTTGTGTGTGTATGTGAGAGAGAGAGAGACAGAGACAGAGAGAGAAACAATGTGCATTTGTGCATGGTGAGCATGTGGAGGTCAGAGGACAAGCTCAGGTGTCAGCCCATGCCTTTTACCTTGTTGGAGGCAGCCTTTATTTTTCTCTGCAGCATAAATACCCAAGGCTGTCTCACCCAGGAAGTTCCAGAAATCCTCATATCTCCACCTCCCATCTCCCTCTAGGAGTGCTGGGATGGCAGATATTTGTGCTATGCTTCTAGCACTTACATGGGTTCTGGGGATCTGAACTCAGGTCCTAGAGATTGCATAGCAAGTATTTCTATCCACTGAGCCATCTCCTTGGTTTGTGTTTCAAAGTAGCAGGTATTACTTATCTCATGAAGTCTAAATGACTAGTACTAGGAGAGATTCTTCTCTCTCTTTGATTTTACTCTTAGAATGTGGACTTTGTAGGAAAATTTGAACAAGTGTAATTCAGGAATAGCCAAAGAAACTGTGCCCAGAGCTCATGAAGCCTATTAGAGGCTAGCCTTACCTAATTATGCCTGCATAGCCAACATCCGTAGAGACTGCTTTTTGGACCAGGGCTTAGATTCGTACTTCTCTGTCATCACTCAGACCACAATTGGTGTCTTTACTGAGGTCTAGCATTTCATAATATTGTTTTTCTAAAACTGACTTACCTCTTTGTTTTTGGTATTATCTTTTCCAAACTTTCTGGCTCAAAGTCTTGCTTTGCAATGCAATTGCTATGCAATTCTCTCTACAGTTCTCATTAGAAGTATAAGCCACAGTAAGCTGCAAAAACTCAGCAAGGTGGCAAGTCCAAATCCACTGGTTCCAGCAAAGATAGAATGATTAAAAGCCAGGTACTTGGTGGTATGTTCCTAAATAACAACGAATTCTCCATGGGAATAAGAAAGTCAAGCAAATCTGATTTACAGTGTTTACTGAGTTCTCTGTGGCTAGCCTTATTTCATATTTTTGTGTCTCATCTAATAAATCCTTGTTTCACCCTAGATAACATTTTGTTCTAGGCTTTTCTTTGTTAATTTGGATGTTACCACTACTTGTTGAAAAGACTATATTTCTCCATTGGCATGCTTTATACTGCCGTAAAAAATTCAGTTGTTCAGGGCTGTGGATATAACTCAGTCATCAGAATGCTGGCTTATCACACAGGAAGCCCTGGGTTTGAGCCTCAGCACTGCATGGTTTTGCATGCCTGTAATCCCAGGACTCATGGTGTAGAGGCAGGAGGATCAGATTTTCAAAGATATTCTTGAATACATCTTGAATTCAAGGCTAGCATGGAAAACATGATACCCTGTCTCAAAACAACAGCAACAATGATAGTAACAATAACAATGGAAACAAAATCCGTGGACTATCTGTGGGAGTCTGATTCAGGGCATACTGTCCGTTCAGTGGGTCTGTATGCATAGCCTTATGCCAACACTATACTCTCGTGAGTACTTTAGATCTGCAATAAATATCGAAACCAAATAGAATGGTTCTTGAAGTTTGTTCTTCTCTTTCAAAATAGTTTAGATCCTCCTAGGTCTTTCATTTTCCTACATAGCTTTACATTGGACCTGTTTTTACTCCTTTCTTGTTCATTTTTTAAGAAGCCATGTTCAACATCCTGGAAGCTGCATCTCATTTTCTCCTGAATTGCAGGGCAAGGCCAGATCTTGAGATCTAATGCCCAGGGGAGGCGATGGGAAGAACTACCTTGGTACCTTCCTTTCCTTGCCCTCCTCCCGGCTCCCCTCTCCTCCCGGAACAGCATCTCTTCCACTTTGAGGTTTCCTTTTGAGAGCAGTTCCTCAGACCAAGATGCAGTCGGAAAGGCTGGCAGATAAACATAAAACTACTTCTAGAATTATGTAGATTTAAACAAAGTCCTGGACCCGGCAGGCTTCCTTCAACTCTCAGGGAAGAGAACACATCTTGCTGCAAAGAGATGGGAGAAGGGGGCCTCAGGTGGGCTGGCTCCACTGCAGTTTCCTCCCTGCTTTTTTGGTTTTTTTTCTGTTGCTGGGGTGTGGGGCCAGAGGTGGGGAAGAAGGGTATTCATTACTTTTCTCAGTGTGACAAAATACCTGACAACTGTAACTTAAGAAAGGAAGGGTTTAATATAACTCACCGCTTAAGGCCACAGTCCCTCAGGATGGGAAAGTCTCATGGCAGCAGAAGCTTGAGGCAGCTGGTCCTGTTGCAGCCCGTGGGGAAGGTGAGAGAGGGGAATGCTAACTCGGATTTCACCGTTTTGTTCAATACAGGATCCCAGTCCTTGGAATGTGCTGCTCCCACTCAAGGTGAGTCTTCTCACTTTGATTAACCTAATTTACGTAAATCCCCCAGAGATACAGCTGGGGCTTGCCTCTCAGGTGATTCTAGATCCTGTCAAGCTGAGGATAGGAACCATTACAGGGCGGAGGAGCAGAGAGAGCATGATAATGCAGCTTTCTTTCTAAGAACACGCCAGGTGGGGAAGTGGTGGGCTCTCCCCTCAAGACTCAGTACCCGGAGGCACTGATTTTATGCATCTCACTGAGAGTGTTTTCAGGAAAACGTCTTTGAAGAAACAAATAAAGCTGGTCATGGTTTATGGCAGACAGCGCAGACAATTTTACTTTGTCTTCATTCATCTGGCATTTCCCCAAGTTACTGCAACAGAGCAAGAGCCCCATAATTTCAGAGGTCTAGGACTGAGATGTGTCCTTTGGTAAAGATATTTGCCACCAAATTTGATGACCCGAACTCCATCTCCAGGACCTGCATAATAGAAAGAAATAATTGATTCTCCCAATCTGTTGTTTGATCTCCACACACTTGGTATGACATGTGCACACACACACACACACCAATAAATAAATTTTAAAATGTTTAAAGTTATAAATTTGGGGCTGGGTAGATGGCTTAGTGTGTAAGCCTGACAGCCTAAGGTGTGATTCTCAGAATTGACATAAAAACCAGATGCTGTAGCACACACCTGTACTCCCCGTGTGTCTATGACAAGATGGGAAGCAGAGACAGGAGAATCACCTGGAATCACAGGCCAGCCAGCCTGAGTACGCAGCACAGCAGAAACAAGAGAGACCCTGCCTCAAACAAGGTAGGAGTTGAAAACTGATTCCCCAATGTCCTGTGACTGAAACATGCACACCATGGCACACACATGCCCTCAATTACAGGCCTACACACACACACACACACACACCATATGATATGTACAAAAATAATTAAAAACAATAAGAAGTCTTCCTAATTTATAACTCAGAATCCAGACTCAGTGAAGTCCATCCCTTGTCATGTGTGTGGTCTTTCATACTAGGGAGGCTGTATGCCCTGCATGCCTGCTTAGAACCCTGGTGGCAGAAATACACCTTCCTCTCCCCACTTAGTGCCACTAAAAGTGGATTTGTTTGCTGCTTGTTTACTGTGGTGGCAAGTCCCTGATCTGAGTTCGGCTCAGTCTGAGTTGTGAAGGGGGTTGTAACAGTCATGAGGCATAGGCTGGGGATGTGGCTCAGCTGATGGAGTCCTTGCTTAGTATGCACAAAGCCTTGGATTTGATCACCGGTGCTGTATAAACTGACTGTGGTGGCACACATCTGCAATCCCAGGACTTGGGAAGGAGAGGCAGAAGGATGGGAAGCACAAAGTTATCCTTAGCTCATATGCAGTTTGAGGTCATCCTGGGTTATGTGAGACTCTGTCCAGAAAATAAATAAATAAATAAAAGAATGAAAGAAAGATGAAGAGTTGCCAGTGCTGTAAGGGGTGCAGAATGGACTCTGAAGTGCACGTTAGCACTGTAGAGAAGGAAAGATGATTATCAAATATGGCCAGAATCCACCTTTGCAAGCTCTTTAGGGAAAATGGTACTTAAGAAGTTAAGAATGTTTAGAAATCACCAGGCCTGTCAGAATAATGAATGCTACTCATAAAGCTTCTAATTAGTTAACCTAGAGAAAAATCTTTGCCCCAGTAGAGTGGACATTTTCATATTATCCTGAATGTAAACATTGCCTTATCATAGGCTGTGGTTTAAATGTTACCCTATATGTTTTCTTGAGTTGAGACACTGTTATTGACTATGCAAAAAAACAGCAAAAAAAGGACTTAATAAAAAGTGACAGCAGGCAGCTCTCCCTGCCTGCAGAGATTAAGCGCTGAGAGCTTGGCATTTCAATTACCTAAAACTAATGGAATAAATATTTTACAATATTATTGCCTTTTGGGGGGGAGAGAACACTCAAAAGAAAAAGAAAATACACGAGATGGGATTCTGTTCTTTTCTTAATAAAATAATTGAAAATGGATTTAGTATCTGTGTGTGATCATTAAAGAAAAAAGATACTAGCCCTAGTATTGGTATGGGGAGACTGGAACATAATTTCTTGTATGCACAGCCTTCTCTGCTGTCATTTTGCCTCCAGCATAATTCTAAAATAATGCCTTCTAACTGTATCCATAAAACCGTTTTAGCTGAGCTCAGATGATTTTACGATGGCATAAATTTATTAGGGTAATTTTTTTTTAACACCAGGCTAGTCGAGAATTTCCATTTTTAGAGAATACTCTATTTGGGTGTCTGGGGGTTGAAATATTACAAGGATGATTCTCTCTCTCTCTCTCTCTCTCTCTCTCTCTCTTTCTCTGTGTGTATATGAGAGAGAGAGAGAGAGAGAGAGAGAGAGAGAAAGATTTTTCTCTAGAGAGACATGAGTATGTGCATGTGTGTGAGTGCACTTGCAAATCCAGCTGTGTGTGGAGACTGGAGGTTGATGTAGGGTTTCTTGCTCAATCTCTCTCCATCTTATTTTTTTAAAAATAGAATATTGTTATTTATTCACTGGCAATTTTATAATGTAAACAATGTATCTTGATCATATCCACCCTAGCTTTCCTCTCTGTCTCTCTCTCTTTCTCTCTCTCTGTCTCTCTCTCTCCCCTCTTCCTCTCTCTTCTCTCTCTCCCCTCTCTCTTATTCTCTATCTCCTTTTTTTCATTGGTAACCCACTAAGTCCAATTAGTGCTGCCTGTTGGAATGTTGACAAGTTGACTGATCTTGCTGGCTTGATCTCCACCTCATTATTTGAACCTGGGACTTACCATTTTGGCTAGACTGACTGGCCACTGACCTCTGGGATCTGCTGATCTGTCTCTTTAGTGTTGAGGTTACAGGTGAGTGTCACCACTGCAAGCAGGTTGGCTTTACGTGGATTCTGATATGGCAATTCATTTCCTCCTCTTTGCAAGGCAAGCGACTTTAGCCATAGAGCCTTCTGGCCTGCCCCTCACCCAATTTGTGTGTCTGTAAATCTTTTTAATTGACTTCCAGTGATCCTAGCTTGTGCCTTTTCTTATCTCATACTTCCTTTAAAGTGGGAAACATAAAGAAAGCAACAGTTATCCTGGGAATGTGCTTTTTCAATAGAATTCTTCTTTATTGCCAGCACAAGGGCTTCCATGCAGACAGTAACAATGGTTCTTCCAATTGACATAAGAGTGGGCCCAATGATAAGTCATAAGTAGCCAACTCCAGTGTTCAATGTTTTCAGAAATTTATAAATATTCTACCTTTCCTTTGAGTTTTAAAGTAAATAAAAATAGTATCAAATCTGAATCTGGGAATGGCTGATATACTATATAATGTCAAACAGGCCCTATTAGTTTACTGTGATTGTTGACTGTGTGGGTGTGTGTGTATGGATATACCAAGGGGATTTTTATATTAAGACCAATTAAAAACTAGCCATTATCTTTGAAAATATATCTTTTTAAGCTCAATTGACCTACCTTATATGCCCGGTGTTCTCAAATGCTGTTCCAACAGAGACATGAACTTTGTGTGTGTATTTATTTTTAATATTTTTGATAGCAGTAATAATAGAAAATAACTTGTCTATGTATATGCCTATGTCTATACATGAGAAAAAATATTTCAAAAGGAAAAGCTTCCTATTTTAGTGATTTTTTTAAAGCTAAGAACTTGTACATACTGCCAAATTTATATGCAGTGAATGAGAGATATTTCAAAATTAATTATTTGAAATTGTGGCTTAAGCTCTGAGGAAAAACGTATACTTGGCTTAAAAGAATTTTCTGGACAGTTAAAGATTGAGCAAATATACTGTTCCTGAAACACATTAAATTTTTCAAAATGCTATAAATAACATTATATAGCTATTACTTTTAGATTTTTATAACTTTTCTTTTTTTGTGTGTATGTGAGTATGTGCATTGATACATGTACATGCCACACGTGTATGTGGAGGTCAGAGGTCAACTTTTGGGAGTTGGTTCTTTCTTCTACCTTTATGTGTATCCTGGGGCTCAAACTCAGGTTGTGAGTTGGGTTACAAGTGACATCTTACTGAGCTATCTTACTGGCCCCTTTCAGCTATTAATCATATTACTGTATGTTTTTAATTTAGGAACTGCCTCAGATCACTAGCCCTGAGTTACAACCAAAGGCCAGGCACAGACCAAGAGACCCAGTCCATCGGCATGGGTTCAGTTTGCTTCCCATCTCCCTGAAAAACTCCATTTCTATGATGATATCCACACTGTCTCCTTCTGAGTCACTGAGAGAAATGATCTTTGCAGTCACTTTTCTGGAATCATCTCTCAAGGCCATCATCAAAATGCTCTGTGGATGATAGGCAGCCAGTCCCTGATCTGCTACTCAGACTCTCTGGTGTTTTCCTATTACTTCCACAGTCAAACTCATCTCTCTCCAACACAGCTCCTGTTGGGACAAAGAAGACAGCTTGTCAAAATATAGGTTATTGTCTACAGGCGTTAGCTGGTTGTACTCGTATTCAGTCGTGAATCAGTTAAATGTGATTCATTCAGTCAGCATTGCAAGAACTTAAAAATGATAGCCAGCTACTTTTGTAAGTGACTCAGAGTGTATCAATGCGATTCTTATGCTGATCTTGCCCCAGAATGAGAAAAAAAGAAAAACGAAATGAATGTATATTTTGATTTTAGCACTGAAACAATAAATAAATAAAAATTTAGACTATACCTTTCTAGTAGATAGGGCCTTTGTTACCATTTCTCACTCATAATCCCTCTTTGCTCTGGCTGTTTTAGTCATTTTGGCTGCCTTCTTCTCTCCCCAGAAGCCCTGCTCAAGAACTGGTTCCACTCCCCTTGCTGTGTGTGTAGCTGAAGGTGTGTCTCCTCTCCGGGTTCTTATTTGCATATCATTATTTAAACTGTAGTCCTTCCTAGAATTTTAAATTATCGAATTGATTTTCAATTTTTAACTTTAAAAAATATTTTATTATTTTTATTTTATGTGTTCAAGTGTATTGCCATTGCTTGCATGTATGTAAGTGCACCCGTGTCATACAATGCCCACAGAGGTCAGAAGAAGGTACTGGAGTTATGAATGTTTGTTAGCAGCCATGTGGGTGCTGAGAATTAAACTTGGGTCCTGTGCAAGAGCAACTAGTGCTCTTAACCGCTGAGCCAACTCTTCAGCCCCCATGATTTTTTTTTTTTTTTTTTTTGCTTTTGAAATAGGCTGGCCTCAAATTCACCATGTAGCTGTAGAAAATGTTCTAAGAATAATGAGAAATAAACACTTTTGGTGGAAAAATGATGGATTTTTGAATACATGTCATTAAAGTGTCTAGACAGTGTGAAACAGTGGAGGCGTTAAAATATTTCTAGATGATCAATAGCTTAAATGTAAAAATGATGCCATGCAAACACTATATGACATGTTGTTATTTGGGGACTGAGACAGGTCCTTTAAAGTAGAACCTTAGGAAGTATTGACAAAAACAAAACAAAATGAAACACACCTAAAAGGGAATAAGAAATAGCTTATTTTAGAGCCAAATATGAGTGACTATAGCCTGAGAACACAGGCTTTCCCAAATACTGTGTTCCATTGTGGATGTTACATGACATTTTTATTAGAAATGTTGTAGTAGAAAGAAAACCATAGATCAAAGTGTTTACAAAATCCATTGGCAGGGGCCACTGCAAGGCAGGAAAAACGCTGCCATAGGTTTCAGATACTATCTGATGGCACTCAACTTTCTCATTGGTGAAAGTCAGTGGTCTACTGAGAGTACATTGTAAGGTTTTGGTAGTCTCAAGCATGTTAGGTCAGACATGGGGGTGGGCAATGGACAGCTTTAAAAGAACTAAAAACGACCTAAAATAATTAGAATCTGGTCTGCTTTGTAGAATCTTTAACACAAGTGCAGTGTCTCTCTGTTTCTCTCTGTCTCTGTCTCTCTGGGAAAGTCACATCAAAGTAGAGCCATACACATACAAAAAAAAGGATGACAGATGTGACAACTTAAAATGTTAAATTATAATATAGAAAAGATGTCATGAAATGCAGTTAAAGGGAGGAAAAAGTGGGGGAATATTTGCAGTGTAGTCAGGATTAATATTTCTAAAATATTTCCTGAAAATGACAAGGCGACGAGAAAAAGATTAACATTGCCAAAGGAAAGCCAGCTGCAGAGCACACAAGGAGGTGATTCTTAATAGGATAAGTAAAAATAACCAAGATACACTAAAATGCCTTCACTATTCTGGTACTTTATATAAACAACAGCTTGGGGCTGAAGAAGTGGCTCACTGGTTAAACGTGCATACTACCGTTGCAAAGGATCTGAGTTTCATCTTCAGCACCCACTTAAGGCAACTCAAGACAACCTGTAACCCTAGCTTCAGGGGATCTGACACCTTCTTCTGGCCTCTGTGAGAACCTGTACTCATGTGCACACAGCTGGACACATGCATGCACACACACACACAAATAAAATAAATCTTTAATAAAACAGTTTTTTTTCATTTATTAGATTTGCATGTAAAATGCGGACAAAACAATTTGCAAATAAAATATAGGGAAGTGGATGCTTTCATTCACTGGTAGAAGAGTCCAAATGAGCACATTCCTACCATGAGCTGTCTGATAAATGGCACCAAGAAGAAAAGTGCCTTGAGGAAATAGTGATGCATGAATCAAAAAAAGATACAGATTATACAATGATGATGGTAGTTTGGCAAATGTAATATTGGCAAAGGAGGAAGATTCAAGTTGTGTCCACTCACAAGGAGATGAATAAATGTGACACATTTATTATAATATAGTTTGCAGCCATTAATAAGGATCTGGATCTACATTAATTGATATAAGAAGTCAAAATGTCGTTGATCAGTGGCATGGGTGATACAATTTATTTCAAGGATGCATATATACTTTATGTGATTAAACAATCAACTGTATGGGATTGCTGTCCAAAATGTGATGTCATCTCTCTTCTGGGTTCTTCAACTAGAAAGCCATCATCTATCTCTAGGCTGCCTTCAACTTTCCATCTTCCCAGGGCTTCTGTTTCCATCATGCTTCATGACATCTCCTCATACATGGTCTACTGGTCCAGGGGAGCACCTGTACCATCAGGTGCTTCCTTTTTTATTTTTCTGAACTCTTTAAATCATATATGGATTGTACAAAATAATGTAAATCACTGTGACATTTTCATAATGTATATATAACATATGTTGATCATAGTTACCCCAGTATTTTTTATTCCCTTTCCCCTACCTTGAATCCCCTTCGTCTTCCTCAGTAGTCCCTCTGCCATTTTTGTGTCTTTTCCTTCTAGATTCTGCATATGAGAAGCAAAAAATGGTATTTGTCTGAGTCTGGTTTTCTCAGTTAACGTTATGATCCCTAGTTACAGTCATCTTTCCTGCAAATGACATGGTTTTGCTATTCTTTACATTGTGATACATATATGACTTTTTTTTTATCCATTCATTGATGGTCCCCTAGGCTGCCTCCATAATTTGGCTTTTGTGAATTGTACCATGATAACTATGGGTTTGCAGATCTCTAGTGTACGTTGACTCTGAGTCTATTGGATATATACCCAAGAGTGGAATATCTGGATTAGTTCTATTTCTAGCTTTTTGAGGAGACTCTATGTTGATTTTAACAGCATCTACCTTAATTTACATTCTTACCAACTATGTACAAAAATGCTGTTTTTGCTCTACTACCTGTCTGACATTGTTATTGTTTGTTTTCTTGATGATATTCATTCTAGATGGAGTGATATAGAATCTCAATGTGGTTTTGATTTGTATTTCCCTGATGGCTAAGGATGTCAAACATTTTTTTTCCATGTGTTTTTTCAGTCAAGATGCTTCTTTATGCCCTTTCTGACTTCTTTTAGCTCACTAGTGGAACTAAGTCTCAGATCATGAATTTCTTGTTCTGGTTACTGCTCCTGACTGGACAGCAGTGTCAGCAGAGAAAACACAGGTGATCCACTGGATGAGAGGGAAATCCTGGTCACCCACCTCTGCACACCCCTCACCCTGGCCACACGCTTGATGCTTTAGCTCTGTAGATAATACTGTAGTAGCTTTCTCAGGGAGCATACCCAGTGGTTTCCAGTGTTCACCAGTGGCACACCCAAGTGCTTGGAAATGCTCACAGTCCTCTCTTTATCGCCAAGCAAATTTCTTCATAGGGTTGTTTCTGATCAAACTGGATCTATCCAATGAGTTTCTATCATTTTAATATCAAAGAAAAGGTTAAGCTATGAAAGCTCACATGCAGATTTCTATCATTCTTTTCTGGTATTTGTCTTTACATGTGTCAACCATATTGAAACTCAGTGCCTTAGTAGTATGTTTAACAAAGAACAAATAAAAATGAAGGCTTTTCCTAGAATTTACTGCCTCCAATGGGTGGAAGAGGGGGCTGGAGACAGAGTGAGACAGAGTGGAAATTACTAAGAGAAGAGTTTTCACCAAAATTTCAATTGCTTTTATTCCTGGGTGATGACATTTCCAAGTGATTTTTTTTAGAATTTTATTTAATATAATTATTTTTATTTTATGTGTATGTGTATTGCCTGCATGTGTGTCAATGTACTCATGTTGTACAATACTCACAGAAGTCAGAAGAGGGCATTGGATTCCCTGCACTGGAGCTATGGAACCACGTGGGTGCTCAGAACTGAATCTGGGTCCTTTGAAAAGCAGCCAGTGCTCTTAACTGGTGATCCATCTCTGCAGTCCCTCAAGTAATTTTTAAAAAATTTTTATGCCATATTTTAGTTTATAGAATGTACATGTAAGATTTTTGAAATAATAATTGAAATGATATCTAATTAAAAGTTAGCTTTCTGAATTTCTGCATGTAAATTCTTTCAAGAACTTATGTGTTGTGTGACTTTTTCTGGGGAGAGCAAACATCTATTCACCCTAGATAGGACACTAATGGTAGACCTATGGAATGACTCCACCCAAGACTAGCTTAGTGAACCAGTGAGCTTACTGGAGTTACCTACAGGACCGCATGACAGCAGCTGCCTCACAGTCCGCTGTAGCACAGGTAATGATTCATGGAAGCCCTGGAGCTCCCTGTACAGCTTGCAGGCATCTCTGCCAGTTTGGCAGTCTCTTCTCCCCAGCAATTGTTACTGCTTATATGATCTTGGGGAGAGGTTTTCTGAATCTTCTATCTCCAGGAACTTCCTGAGACTTGTAACTCTTCTTTCCTTCCTGGGCCTGGTGTGTTTCATTAACTTTCTGAGTTTTTTGAGCCTCCCTCCTCCTCCTGAAGTGAATGTTTCAATCTGGGAGAAAATCGCTTTGCAACATTCTGCAAGTCATGAAGTATTTTTAGATCTTAGTTAATCCATACATAGAAGAGACAGACACTAAGGAGAAAAATTAATAGCTTGAATATATGAGGGAACTTAGAGGTTGATCTGACTTTACAGATGAGGTACCAGAGATCTGGAGACAATAACTTCCTAAAAGTGTTATACATTTTTAGGGGAACAGGTAGGATCTCAACTAGCCCTCTGATATCAGCTAGTGATGCTGCATTCTAGAACGTTCTGTGCCTTGTAATTTTTCCACCATATTTTATTTTATTAAATTTGTTTGGCTTTCACTCTAAAAATTAGAAGTTTGTAAGATTTTTTTAAAGGCCTATCTTTGTTTTAAAATTCAGTGACCTTTGGAAGAACTAATGTCTTAGAAGACATGCGAGATAAGATTAACAATGTATTGTCGTTGCCAACTCTGTTGACTTAAAGGATCACATTTAGTTGAAACCACTTCTAAATAAGATCTCTTATTTGCCAACTGTGGAGGTTTATTTGCTGTATTTGTCTAGCTCAGACTCACTGGATAAAATGAAGCCACTCCTTCTGCCTTCAGGAGTGTTCTTGCTTCTCTCCGACACCTGCTGCCTGAGGCAGGGGCAAGTCTTTTCTGTATTGCTGTCATGAAGAATACATTTATTAATTTTAAAATTATTTAATTTATTATGATTGTATTTATGCATATGCATATGATGTGTGTGTGCATAAGCATGAGTGTCCCATACTACACATGTGAATAGAAGACAAATTGTAGAAGTTGGTTCTCTCCTTCCACTATAGCTTCGGCAGATTGAACTCAGGTTGTCAGACTTGCATAGCAAACACTTCTTCCACCCACTGAGCCATCCCATCAACCCATGAACAAATTTTTAAAATGTATTTTATAAAAGCTTCCTTAATAAACTTCCATCCCCTTAGCATCCGTTGCCTCATTCTGCTTTCTTCTGCTAACCCCGTTTTTGTTCACTCTTATGTTCTGAGACCATTTTATAGTAAGATAGTTTCATTTGTTTGCGTTCTTTCTCTCTGTGTTTTATTCATAATCTTTTGTGGTCTTTGGAGGATATTTTTTGGGTCAAGACTACTCAATATAAATGATCCAAACTCTGCTTTATCTTTATAGTGTGTTTCCTTCTACCATGCATGTCTTTAAATGTTAGTTCATGTCATTTGAACTCTTGTGAAGGAAGAATTTGAGAAATCATAGTAATACAATCAGACTTCAGAAGTCAGTCTCGAAGAGTAGTGTGTTACTTGGTCAGAACAGACGGCGATCTCTATTACTTCTGTCGGTGCTGTTTTGGCTCAGTTCAAGGCTACAGTTCATCATGGTATGGAAGGTGTGAGGACAGGTATAGAGACGGCTGGTCACATTGCATCCAAGGTCAGGAAGCAGAGAGGGATGGATGCTGGTGCTCTGCTTCTGTCTCCTTTTTACCCAGTCCATATGGATGCTGGTGCTCTGCTTCTGTCTCCTTTTTACCCAGTCCGTGACCTCAGTTCATGGATGGTGCCACGGGCGTGCAGCGTGGGTCTTCCCTGTTCCTCACTTCCCTCTCTGTAAACCTCCTCACAGTCATGCCAGAGATGTGTCTTCTGGGTGATTCTAAATCTAGTCAAGTTGATAACTAAGATTATCCATTGTATGATTGCACTTGGATTCAGAGCCTGTTGCTATGGTCAGAAGTGTATTTTTAGTCATCCCTCACTCAAATGTTAAAGAGCTCTCTTATTCATTTTGATCTATACAAGGTAATGGAACACTGTAATGTATTTTATTATTTACCTATTAATGGTCATTTATTCTCTTCTGTTTCCTTTTTTACATTTATTTATCATGTGTGTGTGTGTGTGTGTGTGTGTGTGTGTGTGCATGTGTGCAAACAACACGTGTAAGTAAGAAGACAAACCATGGAAGTTGATTCTCTTCTTCTACCATGTGGAACCCAAGAGATTTAACTCAGGTCATGAGGCTTGGTGGCCAGTGCCTTTACATACTGCCATGTCTTGTCAGCCTTCTATTATAAAAGGAATGCGACATTTTAAGTTCATGTGCAAATGTTTCTTTACATTTGTGTTGGCTTGAGTTTATGAATCTTATCAAATTTGCTTGGTCAAGTGTTTTTTTGGTTAAGACTTCCAAGAAGGTAGTCTGTCTCTATATTCTTACAAATCCCAGAGGAGAGCTTCAGTCAGTACCAATCAGTCACATGAAAGATCTGCTGAGTAAGTTTTGCTCCTCCAACTGCTGTGCTTTTGGCAGATGCAGCTTTCCAGGTGTCCTCTCAGGAAATAGGCACGGTGACTGAGCAACCAGGGTTGCTTTTTGTTAAGACTGTGACCAAAGCAGTAACTCCTCACCATGTGTGGTTTCCTCTTCTTTTCCATCTTTTTAAATATTTTCCTTATTTAAACATCCTTGGGGTTATGATTTCATACATATATTTTTTATTTTAACTTTAAAGAATATTTTTATTGAATTATTTTCTGTTTCATACAGAACATCTCAATCAGTCTTAATGATCTTTATACCCATTTGCCCACCAGCACCGTCATAGCTCCCCAAATGGAATCCATACATTCTTTCATCTGTGTTAAGGTCTATTGTGTCAAGTTAGTATCACCTAATGACCTCACCTATAATCCCATTATATGGACAGAGACAGGATTCCAGAGCAAGATGACTAGCATCCAAACAGTGAGTTATGGATTCAGTAAGAAGCCCTGCATCTGTGTATAAGGTGAAACGCTTTTGAGGGAGACACCTGATATCAACTTCAAGCTTCTACATATGCACACACATATGAGTCCACATATGAACCTGCACACACATGTGTATATACTACATACATATACATATGCAAAGAAGAACAATATTACATATTATACATTGTGAAATCCAGGTTGAACATTCTTACCCCCAAAATACAAAATCTGAGATGCTCTAAAATCAGAAAGTTTGATAACCAGACAACAAAAGTGAAGAATTCTATACTCTGAAACTTTGTTTCATGTACAGAATTATTTTTTAAAAAAAATATATGAAATTATCTTTTGGCTTTGTGTGTCAAGTGCATATAAAATATAAATGAATCACATATTTAGACTTGGGTTCCATCCCTGAGCTGTCTCATTATGTTCATGCAAATATTACAAAATGTGAACACAGAAATCTGAAACCCTTTTGGTTCCAAGCATTTTGGATCAGGGATATGCAACTTGTTACATATGGCCCTGTTAGGAGTATTCACTGTCAATAAAGAACCTCTAAGTCTGTGTATCCAGGTATAATGTTACATGAAACCTTGTTAAGTAATGCTTTCCGGTGCTTTAATTTTGTAGTTAAATAAAACAAAGTTGCATTTGTTCTTTATTCTTCTCTCAGTCAACCATAAAACTACTCCTGTTCCCCACAGAAGCCATCTCTCAGACAGTGCAAAGCAGCTCGAAGGACCATCATTAGAACTCCTGTACTGCATTTTTGTTCTTGAAAAAATTTATTTTTATAGCATGAGCTTTCATAACTTTATAATAGAGAGAGAGAACTTCATCTGTCTATTGCTCAAGTTTTGGTGTGTGAAGAAAAGAAGGAATTAAAAAATATTCGTTTACTGTATTGAGATATTGAGCATCCCAGGATAGAGTGGGTAGAGGCAGAGCAGAAGTGTCTAGAATCTAAAAGATGTAGAATCTAAAGGATGTAGAATCTAAAAGATGGAGGGCCTCTTGAAACTTCAGGAACTGAGTCTGGTTTCTCTCTTATCAACTCTCCAGGGCTCTCAGTTACCTGCCTCCTAACGCAAACCTACATTTATGGTTCTGACAGTCTCATGTCAATAGTGACCATGTTTCTCTCTCTCTAACTCATATCTTACATGGGCCAGCACCGGCTGAGGAGTCCTGTTATGAGTAGATTTCCAAATGGGCCTATGCTGTGCACAACACCCCGATGCCTGGGAGAATGTTGGGAGCTGGAGATGCCATCTTATCATGGAACAGCATCTGCAGTGTGAGCTGTGGGTGAGGCATAGGCTCACAAAGATTGATCCACAGTGTGAACTGGGGATTAGGAACATCTCGCAGACTCATGGAGTATGTACGCTATTTTTATTAGTTACTTTCCTTTCTGTGAACACATACCTGACAAGATACAATTTAAGGGAGGAAGGGTTGGGGGTTCCAGCACTCAGGGCCAGCCCGAGGGGGAATGAAGGATCTCCACCATGGGTGAGGGGTCGAGTAGGCGCAGAGTCAACACACAGACTCTGGGAGTTGAGCAGAAAGCCAGCAGTGGTGGTCTGCTGCAAACTCATTTATTCAAGAAAGAGCAGAGTGTCTTATAGTTTTTGTTAGCCAATAGCCTTATGGGGTGGGGTCCTGACTACAGCCAATTGCAGTTTGTTCCCTGGTGGATTAGGTTCTCTCCAGGTGCTGGGCAGAAACAGGCTTCACAACCAGGTGTGGAGCACCACACCCATGAGAGCCATTCCTGCATTCCTCCTGGCAGGTGGCCTGGCTAGGCCCACCCTGCATTATGCCCAACATATCCCCCTTTTTGTTTTTATTAATTGTTTTGATTTTTAGCAAAAAGGAAACTGGCTACTTTTCCTTGGGGTCTTTTTACCCTAATCTGCCTAACCAAATTCTATCTCCTATTCCTACCACATCACCCTCTGAAGAGGTCACCTCAATTGCCAATAGGGAATTGGGCAATGTCCGCTCTAGCTTCTTCAAAAGCTGGAAGGGGACATAGATTGGAGTGGCAATGGAGTACCCCATCAGTGGGTCTATCTAAAAGACCCCTAAATTGCATAACTATTAACTGTAGGGGGAAAAGTCCTTAACTGGTGCCTATGAGATGTGAAAAATAAAGGCAAGAATAGTCAGAGAGATAGGAAACCAGAAAAGTCAAAACAAGGAAAATTCTCAAATGTACGTTCCTTCTTGTTTCTCTCCTGGTTGCCAAAGCTGATCTTTAGATTTCTGAAGTCAGAGCTTGTCCTCAGGCACTTTGGTAACTTGTTGGAATAGTCAGAACCAATACAAGTTCCCTCCTAAATGGTTTCTGGACAGGGAAAGAAAAGAAATTATTCAATGGTTAGGCCAGAACAACAGTGGGCTTGACTTTCTTTACAGGAGGTATGCATTACTGTGCTGAAGATGGAATTTTGGTTATACTTTCCTGTTGGATGTTTAAGATCATACAATTGACCCAAATAAACCAACTTATTTTTGCTTTGAAGGTGAGTTGAATATCTGTTCCTCAGGGGGTCACATGGGCTTAGAAGAAGCCCCTGGCTCCCTAGGCCTTTCTTTTACCAGTTCCACCTGTGTGAAAGTCAGGAAGTCTTGCTAGACTATAGCTTCAATTAGAAGCATTTAAGAAAACGATTTCCTGTGCTGACTCTGTTCTTTGCAGACTGGACACTGGTTTAAGTCCTTTAGTGGGGTCTCTACTACCTCCCTGAATAGGAGGACAGGTGACTCATTACAATTACAGGACATTTTAAGAGATGTCTCATAATCCCCTGGAACTTAGTTGACCCTAGAGGGTAAGAGACAAAAATCTGTCCCTTTAAATCCCTCTGGCCAAATTAATATGGGCCTCTAAATATGATTGTTAAACCCCAACAAGGAAGAGCTCATTCTGGCTCACAATTTGAGACATCATTCTATTATGGTGAGTAAGTCATGGCAGCAGCTGCAGGAGATGAGCTGGTAACATTGCATCCTTAGTCAGGAAGCAGAGAGAACAGTAAGAGAGGCCTGCTTGTAAAACTTCAAGGCCCACCCTGAGTGATTCACTTCTAGTGAGGGTCCACCTCCTAAAGGCTCCACAGTCTTCCCAAACAGCCTCGCCAGTTGGAGATCAAGCATTCAAACATGTGAGCCCCCATATGAGGAACCTTTCATTCAAAATACAATACCACCCACAAGGAGAAAGGTTTTTAACGGTATTTCCTGTCATACTGTTCAACAAAGTCCGTTTTGTCTTTCTGCCCCCACTTACCGGAGCTATGCTTCTGAGTTGGCCTCATGATCAGGACCCAGAGGATTGGCCATGCAGGAGAAGTTTTAATATATCTTTGGAGTCTCTAAGGCAGATGTTTGCAGAAGCAGAATCCTATTTAGCTTATGAATGTATGTGTGTGTGGGGGGGTGTATTAAATAATTCATCCATGTGGTTACAGGAAAGGGAAAAAATTGAAGGTATTACAGTGGGAAATAATATTTTTCTTTGAGTTATTAGCACCTCAAATGTAGTACCCATGAACTATAATGAAATGATTGTTTATAATATATAACTTAGATATATTTTCAATATTGTGTTTTAGGCAATGCAACAAATTGAAAATGGTCACTAATCATTTATGAGGGGGGATTGCTGGGAAAATACATTATAAACAGATTATGATGTTACTGATTAACTCCTGACGTCAGTGTGCTCAGCCAAGCTTGAGTGTGGGGTCTCAGCACAGATGTGAGAGGAGGCAAAATTGTTAATGGAGCAGAGCCTTGTAACTGCCAACAAGCCAAATACACTTGTGCTGGCTGAAGGTAAGGTCTGCAAGGATTTGCAAAACAGAACCCTTATTTGAATCCTAGCTAGACTGAAGATCTCAATGAAGCCAGGAGGCCAGTCTTGCCCTGTGTCTTAATTTCTGTTTCTGTAGCTTTGATAAAGAGGAACTTAAGGAACTGTGAGATAAAATAAGCCCTCTCTCTCCTAAGATGTCTTTGTCAGGATATTTTGATATAGCAACTGAAGAGGAAGCTGGAAGAAGTTATATTCATATAAAAGAATTCACCTAGTGAATGTAATTTTTGAAAAGTTCCTCATATTCAACAAATGTTTTTTAAATGCCAATGAAATGCTCAATCCTGGTTAAGATGTGGAAGAATAGTGATATGCCATGGGTTAATGATGCTTTCATTATAGATGTGTGACCATATAGAACAAGTCGGCCCTCATTCTCATATATTCATTCCACATCTGCCTCCATCCCTATACTTCTGTTGCTAGTCTTCTTAGGATGCTGTCTTCATTCTACCATCCAAACCATTGGGCATCCTCAACTTGGACTCTTCCAGCAATCGTCTGTAGATCCTTTGTGTCCCATAGTGCTGACATTTGTGGGGCCAGTTTTCTTTTTGAATATCTATACTATTTCTACAAGTAGATTAAAATTTCCTCATTGGCTCTTCTCAAACACATTTTGACATACTTATGAAGTATCTGAACATCTTATTAAAATTCAGATTTTGATTCCATAGGTTTGAGGCAACATTTGAACATAGGCTAATGAACTCCCAGACGATGTTTCTGCCATTGGATGCCAGGCAACATTTTGAGTAGCCAGAAGCAGGGTTGCAAAGCAGTGTCATCATACTGCTTTATGATGGTTAGTTCTGATTGTCAACTTGATACAGTCTAGTCTAGAGTCACCTGGGAAGAAAGTCTCAGTGAGGGATTGTCCCCATCAGGTTGACCTGTGGACATCAGGACCTGTGGGTTACTGTCCTGATTGCCCTAATTGATATGGTAAGATCAAGCCTAAAAGTAGGTGAAACTATTCCCTGGATTTGGATCCTGGACTGTATAAGTGTAGAGAAAGCTAGCTGAGTATTAAGCATGCATACATTCATTTCTTTCTCTCTGCTCTTGAGTATGGATATAGTGTGTCGAGCTGCTTTAAAACCTTCCCTTGAGATGCACTTTTACCTGAAACTGCAAGTCAGATAAATCCCTTCTCCACTAAGTTACGTTATAACAGGGTATTTTATCACAGCAACAGAAATGAAACCGGGACACAATGCTTCTCCAGCATCTTGGACAATGTCTTTGGCATGGAATTTCAATATATGTTCTGGTCCATATGGGACAAAGAAGCACACACAGATCTCGGAATGATTGTGATCTCAGTTTCCTTATCAGTTTCAACACTTATGAATATAAGTATTTAATTTATTCTAAAACAACCACACAGGGTTTGTGTTTATTTTGAAGTCAAAATTAGTCTGCATATTTCAGGGTACTTGGCATAGTAGCCACAGATAGCAAGGAGCTGACAAATGTTTATTTTTATTAATATAAAAAATATGTTTATTAGTAATGGCACCGAAGGAAATCTATGCTTTTCTATGCTCAAAGAATACTAGTCCTGATAGTGTGCAAAAAGTATCTTAATGTGAAAAAAGGTATTAACACAAGTTTGATCTGTATGTTTGTGAATACATGATTTGTATGTACTCTTATGAATGTATGCATATGGGTAAGTGTGTGTGTGTGTGTGTGCGTGTGTGTGTGTGTGTGTGTACATGTGGAATACTGAAATTCACATTGGGTATCTTCCTTAGTTGATCTCCATCTTAGTTTTGGAGACAGAGTCTCTCACTGAAGGTGGAGCTCAGTGATTCCGGTGAGGCTGGCCAGCCAATGAGCTCCAGGGATCTGATCTGTGTTCCCCCGCTCTCAGCATTGGGGCTGCAGGCGTGCACCATACTAGCCAACCCTTTATGTGGATGCGAGCACCCAAACTCAGGTCCTCATGCTTGTTGACAAGAACTTTACTCAGTAAGCCGTCTTCCAACCCTTTATGTGCATGCGAGCACCCAAACTCAGGTCCTCATGCGTGTGTGACAAGAACTTTACTCAGTAAGCCGTCTTCCAACCCTTTATGTGCATGCGAGCACCCAAACTCAGGTCCTCATGCGTGTGTGACAAGAACTTCACTCAGTAAGCCGTCTTCCAGCTTTGATAACTGTTAAAGTTTATCATGTATGTTTTATCAATACTAACATATGTGCCAAGAGATATATAGAAATGTGTCATTCAAGTGAATATGTGCCAAGTACAGCCACAGGTTGTCTCTGGTGTCTGCTGCCGAAAGGCAATTAGACACAAGAAATGATATGAAAGGGGACAACAACGTCACTCTCTGCCAAAGTGGTTTCCACCCAGACTGTTTGGCAGAGATAGTGTTTAGGTCTTCTCCAGATGAAGCTCTGGCAGAGTTTCTTTAAAATGACTGGAGGTCACTTCAAGGAGGGTTGATAAGAAGCATCAGTGTCCAAATAATTCCTTTAGAAAATACATTGCACACTAAAGAAAGCCTCATGCCATACTTCCTGAACCAGCTCCCATTGTCCTCTGGAAGATAAAGTGGTTGCAGTGCCTCTCAGGTTCAAACAATGTCTATTTCAAATGGGAGACATTTTTTTTTTCCTACAGAGCATATTTCAGAGCAGCAAAAATAACTGGTTTGGTAAAGTTACCATCTTTTTAAAAGAAGCACAGACAAAAATTTAGAAGAAATTATAGAGAAAATCACATCCCAAACCATAATGGATATAGACAATATATTCATAAATAATTATGGAAACCATTAGATAAAGAATGTAAGATGTGAGACTTTATGTAGCTAAGCCAGGCTGACACAGCTGGAATTACCAATTAATCTTTTCCTCATTGAATAAGGGACAAAAAGGACAATGTTTTTCTTCCCATGTAAAGCAGCAGAGAACCCTGGAAAGGTGTTAAAAGAACTCTTCTACTTGGGTTGGGGAGATGGATGACTCATTTGGCAAAGTGCTTGCTATTCAAGTGTGAGGACCCAAATTCAGTCACTGTCATCTACATAAATGCTGAACAATAGTGGGAGCCTTTAATTCCAGTTCTAGAGGGGTAGAGACAGGAGGATATCCGGAGCTCACGGGCCAGCCAGCTTAACTGAATCAGTGATTTCCAGATTCAGTAAGAGATTTTGTCTCGAACAATAAAGTGAATGTGAGGAAGACACCAGATGTTGACCTTTGGCCCCTCCACACACAAGTATACATGCTCATGAACCCCAAATTTTTCTTGAAAGGAAACTCTATATCCAGTAAGACATATATATCTAACTCCCAGTTTACAGATATTCTCATAGGTGGAAGGGTTATATTGAATGACCTTATCTTTGAACATTTTTCTTCTATTTCTTTTTAACTTCAAAACACCTATTATATGTTTTTGGATCTTTTAATTTAGATACCTCATTCTCCCTATAACATATGAATCCTTTTTCCAATTTTATTTTTCTCTAGTCAGTTGTCTAAAGCCTGCTCCCAACATCTCTGGTTGTTTTCATGTGAGACAATTCTATCTTTCACTGCTTATAACTTTTTATCCTTTCCATATAATTATTATTTCCTTGGTTATTTTATTATATCTTCTGTTTCTTTACTGAGGTCTGCCAACCGAGCAGACCTCCCTACTAGAGCTTACATACTTTTTATTTGGTTTGGCTTTACGTTGGCTCTGATTTTTCCAAGAGGTTCTATTGCCAATAATTGATATGACACCATAAAGGATCTGTGAGATGTTCTCTGTGTCTTCCTGTTGTCACTTTGGCAGTGGGGAGTTTACAAGATTTTTGTTTGTTATATTTCTTTCCTACTTCTTACTTTTAAAATCTCTACAGAGCCATAATCTTTTATAGATTATGCTTATGTGATAGTTAATATTGATTGTAAACTTGGTAGGGCATTGAATCACCATGGAAACTGAAGAGATCTCTTGGCATGTGTGTGAAGGCATTTCAGGCTCAGGTTAATTGAGAGGAGAACCACTGGAAACATGGGCAGCACCATCCCATGGACTGGGCCCAGACAAATGAAAAGGAGAAAGCAAGCTGAGCTCCAGCATTCATCTCTCTCTGCTTCCTGAATGCTGACTCAGTGTGATCTGCCGCCTCACATGAGGCCGTCATGCCTTCCTCACCATGATGGACTGCACCCTCAGACTGTGAGTCAGAATAAACCCTTCCTTCCTTAAGTTATTTGTGTCACAGCAATAAGAAAAGTAGCGAATTCAATTTGTATAGGCCCATGGGGGCTAGCTGCTACCTAGAATCTACATTACAAGGTTATAGGGATGTGAAGAGTAGAAGAGCAGTCCAGACATGCGGCTCACACACACATTCTCACCAGTTGTGCCAGGACACACCTGCTCTGTTGTCTCAGAGTGCCATTAGTGCCCTTGAGAAGGAGAATCTGTGCTGAATGTAAGTTTCATCATTTATAACTGGCGGACATCTTGATAAATCCACCATACATGAAAATATCAAGTAAAAGCTGCATTGAATATATGTGACCTGTGGACCTTCATAGACAGGCTGAAAGGTGCTCTGTGTCACATTGAGAGGAGAACCACTGGAAACATGGGCAGCACCATCCCATGGACTGGGCCCAGACAAATGAAAAGGAGAAAGCAAGCTGAGCTCCAGCATTCATCTCTCTCTGCTTCCTGAATGCTGACTCAGTGTGATCTGCCTCATACTCTCGCCGTCATGCCTTCCTCACCATGATGGACCTGTGAGTTGTACACTGTTACCTTGCCTAGGATCATGAAAGACAACTGTATTACATACTACTAGCCTGGGAAGATATCAAAATTTGAAAGTGAAAGTAATGTTTGGCTGAATATATAATCACTTTTGTACCTGTAAGACTAAGAAAGCATCTATCAAGTGATCATAAGTGAAGGAGTCTCTGCATTTCATTGTCTGTTTCTAACTGACTATTTGGAGACCACAAAAGCCACGTTTACACATAGCATCTTTCTTCTTGAATTTGTAGTTAGTTTTGTTTTCCAGTCTGCCTACAACTTCTCTCAGCCACTCACAGTAACAGGCCACTCACTGGCTGTGCAACTTGTCACCTGGTTGGAGGACTTGTGACTTAGAAGGGAAAAGGAAATGCAGGCAAGTAAATTGAACATTTTTATTAGTATATATTGGGGCTGGAGAGAAAGCTTGGCAGTTAAGAACTTGCACTGCTCTTGCAGAGGACCTGAATTCAGTTTCTAGTATCTATATGGGGCACTCACAACCACCTATAACTCTAGGTTCAAGGAATCCTACGCCCTCTTCTGGTCTGTGTGGACAGCTTCATTAAACATACATGAATACATGTAATTAAAAATAAATCTTTAACATTGTGTTAGTATGCATTAGTTATTCATAATAACAGATTTCATGTTGACATTTTCATGCATGTCTACATTCTGATCCTATTCACATCTAGTTCCTTCCTTGTCCATGCCTGTTCCTGCTGACTGACATGCTTCTTCCTTCCAGTTAGTCTCTCTTCTGCTTTCATGTCTGCTTGCTTGTTTGTTTTGATGACATAATGATTTTAAGTAGGATTGGTTTCATGAGCATAAGTGAGGGGTCACACCCTTCCCTGGGGCTCTATAAGAAGTTGCTGGAGGAAGCAGAACATATACTTCAGTGGTGTGGTCACTGATAAGGTTGCTATATTCTACAAGTAAGGTTTTTCCCTAGGGTTAGACTATATGGGCCTCCCTTGGTCAAATTTTTTCTCATATACATAATCAAGTGTCAAACTGAATCACTGGAAAAATCCACTAGGAATTTAAAACTACCAGATTCTACAAAAGAGTAGGAACAATGTGAGTGATGTCATCTTCTGAATCACCCCAACACTGATGTCAGATTATGCATGGCCTCTGTCTCACACCTTCAGTTGGCAAAGGAGAGTAGGACTCCATACAGATGTCTTTACATCAAATCCTTAAGATAGGGGAAAGCAGATCCCAGGGATGTCACTGAAGAGGGAAAAATACAGAAGCAAGGCAATTTCTCTATCTTCAATTTTTGATGTATATAATGATGCGAGAATATTTAGGTGTCACTGGAGTTGGAGATATAAATAGATTTATCCACAGATCCAAAATCCAATCTCTTAAATACTTGGAGAACCTCTCTGTCTCTCTGTCTCTGTCTCTCTCTCTCTCTCCCTCTTTCTCTCCTGTCATATATCATATATATATATATATATATATATATACATATATATCACAACCACTTGCTTAACCTCCCTTCACTTGGCTAGCATCATAATTAGAGTGAGAAAGGAATAATGAAGAGTTCCCCAAGGTCAGAACTATCATAAAAGCAGATGAAATTTGATCCCTATTCCCTGCAAATCCCATAGCAGCAATAGAGGCAGGCACAGGCCATCTCCCCATGTATTTAGAGAATTCATTTATTCTTTTGATCAGAATTTTTAGTTCAGTCATTTCCGAGAGCAAAATAAAAGAACCAAACAAAGCAAAAGGCCCTGCCATTTGTGATCAGGTTGTTTTCTGCCCTCTGTTATCTTATGTCATCTTTTCCTCAGCCCTCTGAGTAGACACAGGGAGGTTGCTTCCTCTTCTTAGTCAGTGGGGTCTCTGAGGCACAGAGGAATTACACAACTTGCCCAATATCACAGTAATTTTTCAGAGAATCAGGACAAAAGCCCTTGTTTCCTGACTCTTTGGCCATTTCTCTTTCCCATACATGTTGGCTCCCCAAACTCAATGACACAGTTGATTAGAGAAGGAAATGCAGATCAGATGCCCTGTTTGGGGTCTAGCAGAAAGCAGGGCTTCAGGAACAGCAACTTCTCCCTTACTTTCACCCAGTTTCTACTGGACTCTGCCATCTGTATTACAGGCCATGGGCAGAATTCCCTTCCATGTGCCCTGTAGTGAAGAAGTAAAAATTGGATTCACTGAGTACTAAGTCTGGGAAAATGAATGCTCTAAAGTCTGCAAAATTTTGCATCAAAAGCAGCAACACCAACCTCATTGCTATTTTGACAACCTTTTGTTTTTCTTTCTTCCTATTTCATTAATTCACTTGTCAAATCTTCTCAAAGATATGGCTATGACGTGAGCATTAGGGGAACTGCTAAGATTTGTCTTTCTGGATAGATAAGAGGATCCTGACATCATTATGAACTGCTTGAACTCATAGATTTTTTTTTTCATTTGGTTTCCAGTTATGCCTTATCTCCATGCAGAGCACATATTTGTTTCATCTTCTTTTTCTTTAATTATTTTATGTTGGCTCTGAGGCTCAGGAATCGTAACACTACCACGTGATTAATTTTGTCCCTCTATTATACTGGAGTTTTTGTGGAATTAACTGTGCTGTTGTTTTCCCAGTAAATGCCCACTGATGAATATTTTATTCTCCTCAATTGCTGTGTGGTTGATCTTGCTTGATATTTTATGGTACCTTTTCAAATAACAAGATCCTCTGCCTTGGGAAGCTCTGTGCCTTCATAGTTAATGTAGAAGTCAGCCAAGAAAGCTCTTCTATCTAATTTCACACAAAAAGCTCAAAGTTTACAACTAAAAGATGGACAGGAGACTTCCCTGACCTCCTACAAGCTGTACACCTGACATCCCAATAGTGTCAATGTGGGAAAGGGGACATGGACTGGGGAGATGGCTCAGTGGGTAAAATGCTTTCCTCGCAAGTATGAAGATCTGAGTTTAGATCCCCAGAACCTACATAAAGGCAGGCATGGTAGAACACATTTGTAATCCCAGTACTTCTACAGTTAAGAAGGGAGACAGAGACAGTACAACCTCCCAGCTAGCGGAGTATATGCAGTGGTAAGCAAGGAAGAGAGAAATCCTTTTTCAAGAAGGTGGAGGATGAGGATTGACATCCAAGGCTGTCCTCAGACAACCACATGTGCACTGTGGCTTGCCTGTAGCCACTTCCACATATATAAACTTGTACACACATACACACATATACATCGGGCACACAAAAAGATTAAAACAGAGAGAAGGGGATGTATCTGCTATTGTCAGAGGTATAAATAGGCCAAGCAAGTTCTAGTTTCAATATGACTAGAAGGAGCTTCATTCATTCCTATTTGTTATCCCAGGAACTAAGAGCTAAATCTTGATGATCTTGGATAAGGTCTTCCCCACAAATTCCCAGGACTATACAATCACTTGTTTTCTAAGGCAGGTCACAGTGCAGAAATATGAAAAACAAACAATACCTTGAAACTGGCAGGTGGAGTTGTAAGGCAGGTGGGGATGGGTGGGTGGGGCAGCTGCTTCTAGCCAGACACTCTGCTTGGAGCTCTGAAGTGTACAGTCAGTTGATGATAAGGTATGACCTCTAAGCTACCAAATAAAGCCTCTGGTGTTCAAAGAAGTTAAGTAAGTTATCTAAGGAGCCTAGTGTGAAACATTGAAATCTTTGCTAAGTCATTGATAAGTGAATGAATGTCACACAAACAGTCCATGGAGTGGATGAAGGGGATTCTTCTTATTTCAATTTTCTAGGCAAAGAGAACCCCTGTGTTAGTGGGTAAGCTTAGCAGACTGGGAACAGAAGCTGATGCGGTGAGGTTGCCTGCATTCATGGCTGGCAGGAGAGGGACAGGGTGTATCTCTGCTTTTCCAGCATGTCTTCGGTGGGTCACGGTCTGTGCCAATGTCTGAGTGTGTGATTCTCTGTTCAGTTTACCTAGCACCCTACTCATTTTGCAAGAGTATCTGGGAGCCTCCAACAAGAGACTGAGATATATCAGATGATCAAAATAACCCTGTATGTCTAAGATCAATTTGCTTTTTGGAACACTGAGAGGTAAGATGACTTAAAAGTTAAAGAACTTTGATGGAATGCTCAGTCCTCAACAGCCCTAACCAGGACTTCTATAGCACCACTTCCAAGGGATATTAGGGAACATTACAGAAGAGCGGAAAATACGTAAGAGTTGGAGGACGGAGCAGAGTGTTGTGGAGCAGTCTGCCTGGTGTGACTAGGCGGCTGCACTCTTGAACTCTTAACAGCTTTGATTAGCTGCACAAGCTCTGTGCAAGACTGGGCCTGTCAGCATTCCACCATGGATAAAGGAGGAACTTATAAGCCCCTCCCCCTTCCTAAGAATTTATGCACAGTTAATGCTTGCTGGTAGAGATGGAAACATTTTCTTCAGAAAATGTAGCCATTGCTAAGTTGTCTGTGCTCCTATAAATAAACTCTACCAGGCTCCTGTATGTAAGCTTAATAAAACTCATTGTTTTTCTTTTTTTGAATTAGAGCTGTGAAGATGGCTTAGTGGGTAAAAGCCCCTGCTATGCAAGCAAAGGGACCTGAGTTCAAATCCATAGTACTCACAAAAATCAGAAATGCTTGTAATTCAAGCATAATGAGAGGGGCAGGAAGATAGGCAGATTTAGAGAGCTCCCTGACCACCCAGCCTAGCTGAAAAGATAGCTTCTGGTTTAGTGAGAGACTCTGCTCACAAAATACAATGGACAGCAACAGAGGAAAACACTCAGTGTCTTCCTCTGGACTCCTCATGGATATGGATGAGGATGCATGCCTGTTCACACAAGTGTGCATACACCACACACACATATACACTAAATAAATAATTTTTTAAAATCAAGAACTTTGGGATAGGCCAAAACAAACAAACAGAACAAAACAGAAAAAAAACCTCAAACAAAAACCCATTTGTTTTGCTACGTGCTGTGCCTGGCAGTCCCGCTCATACACCCTCCCCTCCTTTTCCAGTTTTGTTTGTTTCAAACCTTATGGTCTCCTTAATTGTGCTGAGAGCACACTGCACACCCCCTCTGAAATAGTTTGGCTTCTACACTCAAACAATTTCTATTGTGCTAGTTGGGTGGGGGGGTGGAGCTGCTGAAGAAGCTTTTTTCTCTGCAAATTAAATGCTCTTAGTAAGAAGGGAACTGTGTGAGAGGTGAGAGTGTGCTGGCTGGCTGAAAGCAGCTGTGTAGCTCTGGTGTCCATATCAAAGCCTCAGGTGCCCATGGTGACATTAATAATAAATGACGAATTTCTTGCGGGCTTTAAATTCAGCAACATTGCCTTTCCGGTGGTTAGGTCAGTTCCAGTGTACTTGGCTCTAGAGTTTCAGGCATCACATGCCACATGAATGCAAAAAGAACTAGCCTGCAATGGCTTGGACTTGCTCACTACACACCAATTTTTTGGTTGTTTGTTTGACTTTTGAGACAGGGTTTCATGTATTCCAGACTGGCTCATACTCTTTCTATAGCTGAGGATGACCTTGAATTCTTTATTCTTCTGCGTCCACCTCCTGAGTCCTGGGACTATAAGTGTGCACTACCATGCCTGATTTATGAATTGCTCGAGATGGAACCCAGGGATTTATGCATTATTAGGCAAGTACTCTACCAACTGAGCTATAGACTCAGGTCACCCGATATGCCATCATTTAAGAAACAGCATGTCCATAAAGTATTTTGGTTATTGGCAGTCTGAGGACTATTTGTCTATGTGGTCTCAAGTCCTTTTCTGTGACACTCATGAACTTGACAGATGGTATCAGGTGGCAGAAATCAGGAGGATTACTCTATATGGGACCAATGGGGATGGGTGTGCTTCACTTCTTTTCCATGGTAATGGGCAGTTTACACAAGAACTCCTGCAGCCTGCGTCTTACTGTCTCAGCCCAGCCTTCAGCAGCTATGTGGTCATGCATCTGTCTCCTTTGTTTTTGCTTCCTCACTCCTCTGCTCCAGGCTCTAAAATGAGGGTGAGTTTCTTAGACAAACAAATACTAAAGGAAGCAATTTAGTCTCTAGTAGTAGACGCTCCTATTGGCTCTCTGCTCCACTTAGCACACATCCTAGCATGGCTAACCAAACCCTGCTGTGTCCCGATCTTTAGGCCTTTACTGCTCTGCTTCTTTCCTGTGACCCAGCAATACTGAGCTTCTATTAGATATCAAATCAGGACAGCTTGAGCAGCTGTCCCCTCCCAGCTATAACCTCTACACTGTCTCTGCCTTGACTTGTCTCAGCTCTACTAATCCTTTGGGACTCAGCTTAAAGTCGGTTTCCTAGAAGGCTTCCCAGATTCTAATATAACAACACACATACATAGCTAGAATTTCTCTTCAGAACACTTAAGACAAACTGTTTCTTCATGTATATTCCCATGTGATTGCATATGTATATAAAAGTCTACCTTCCCACTGTTTTCTAATCTCAGTTAAACAAGAACTAAGTCTGTTTATATACCACTATCTATATCCTTAGGACCTGATAGAATGCCTGGCAAACAAGAGGTGTTATAAAATATTTGTTGAATGAATAAATTCCTGACTTATTATGATATCTGCTTAGTTTAACTACTTTCTTTTTCCTTTTTAAAAATAACATATATTTAAAATTTTTATTCTTTAGTTGTGTGTCTGTTTGCGTGTCTGTATATGCACACATACATGCAGGTGCCATTTAAAGGTAGAAGAAGGCTTTGAATCCCTTGGAGATGGTTAGAGGCAGTTATGAGCTACCTTATGTGGATGGTGACAGCCAAACTCAGGTCCTCTGCAAGAAGAGCAGAGTATGTGTTCTTCATCACCATCCCATCTTTCTAGCTCTCCTCCCTTGTTTTCTTTTGGAGACACCATCTTTTATATCCCAGGTAGACCTCACACTTGATATTTCATCTTTACCTTCTGATCCTCCTGCTCCTATCTCCTGAGTGCTGGGATTATAGTGCACACCACCATGCCTGGTTATGTGGTGGCAGGGATCAAACCCAGAGTTTTACACATACTAGGCAAGCAGCTCTATCAAATGATTAGTCCAACTGCTTTCTTTCTTCAAACCCCTATATGAGTTCCCTGGCTCCTTTCCATGAGCTCATATTGTATCCTTGTTGAGTCCATGTGCCCAATAGAGCCTCTATACTAGTCATGGTGATAGCCTGCTGCCTCACTCATGGGCAGCTCTTTTACACTCTAATCCAAGCAGTTCCTTGGATACTGAGACCAGAGGCATTTATTTAATTCTGACCCATGATTGTCTCTCCATGATAGCTTAAGCCTTTGTCCAAAGCCCCTTTCATTGAAAAAACATCACAACTCTTAGTTTTAAAGCAGGGCAGCATCTGATAAGATCCTATGTAAAGCAGATATAATTCTTTATATATATATATATATATATATATATATATATATATATATATATATATATTTTGCCTTTTTTGCAACAGAATCTCCCTGTAGTCATAGATGGCCTAGAACTCACTATGTCAACCAGGCTGGCCTTGATCTCACAGATATCCACCTGCCTCTGCCTCCTTTTAATACTGGAATTAAAGGCATGTACCATCACGCTTGGCTCAGCTCTATTCTTACACATAGTCCCGTAAGAATCAGTCCTAACCTCACTCAAATTCTGGCTTTGACTTTTATATCTGCAAAGTTCAAGTGGGAGTATTTATTATTTAAATTGAATAAAAAATATGGTTGTTGCCATTTACAAGAAGTCAAGCCTTTGAAGTTTCTCACGGTGTAGCACTAACAATGCAAATGCTGTATTTTGAGAATACTGTATAAATAGGATTATGATGACTGTATTAACTGCACATTTATCTGACTTTCTTCTTACCACTATTTTTGTTTGAAATGAAATCTCTTTTCTTCCCAGAGACTTCACTCCATATTTTGTGAGGACAGGAGATCTACACTCTTGACAAAGGTTTAGGCACACAACACACTACTATTGATTATAGATAAATATGAAACAGGTCTCTAAAGCTCTTTTATTTTGTACATTTGTTATTTTTCTCATTGCTGTCACAAAATACCTTAAAAACAACTTTAAAAAGGAAGGGTTTATTTGGGCTCACAGTCTCAAGTACACACTGAATGTGAATGGCACCATCCCAATGTCTGGGGATCTAGACTGAATGAACAGAACGAATTAAGCTTAGTACCAGCATTCATCTCTCTCTGTTCCCTTACTGCAATACAATGTGACTAGCTGCCTCACTCTCCAGCCACCACGCTTTCCCTACCTTCTTTTCTTAAATTGCTTTTATTATGCAGTTTATCACAACAATGAGAAAAGTAATCAACACTAGAGGTGGATGTGCATCTTCCCAAACTGTGAACTAAATAAGTATCCCTGTTTTTAAAATTACTGAGTCATATATGTTATAGTACTGAAAACTATTTAATACTGTACATAGATACCTTATTTTATCGGCTCATCTGTCATTTCTTTCCATAGTTTGCCTGTTGTGACTATTGCTACAATAAACCCACGAGTACTATTAACTCTTTGAGATCTTGTTTCAATTATGTTAGATAACTGTCCCTAAATATGATCTGTGAAAGTATCAACAGCCTTACCTTGAGAACACACAATGTTTACTCTCTAGATGAGTCCAAGTATATTTACTCTCAACCATGTTTTATTTTATTTAGTTGTTTTTGATATTTTTGTTCAAAAATGTATTTTGATTATATTCACCCATCACCTTCTCTTGTCCCCCAACTCTTTCTGAGCCCTTCCTTCTTTCTTACATATTCCCCTCCTGTTTTTATGGTATTTTTAAATAGCCCACTGAATTTAATTAGGGTTGCCTTCATGAGCATGGGTGTGGGGTTATTTCCTGGAACCTAGGAAATGTATCAGTGGTGATCTCCAAATTTAAAGAAAGATGATTCCCCACATCCCAGCAGCCATTAACTGTCCACAGTTCCTCAGCTGACAGGGACAGAACAATTTTATTAAGTAGCATAGAATTTTAATATCCATACTCCTAACTTTACTGATTTATACTGGTTTTATGTTAACAAATTCTTTATTCATTACTGCCCCAATGCAGCATGAGGTTAAGGACAGTGGCACAGCATCTTCAAGAATGCTGCACCAGTATTCTCCTTTTGCTAAAACCACAACAAAGCACAGGATCCTCACCTCTCATTAGTAAAGGCTGTGTGCCTGACAGAAAAAGCCCTCTGTCTCATCTGATGGCATTTTCTATCATTGTAAACACACTGTCAGTGAAAGGTTGAGCCCGTTCCTGTCTTCTCTTTTTCCAATTTACAAAATAAACACTCACTGATTTGGTCATTAGAGTTTAAACTATTGAACCAGAAGCATACGTTCTTTGAACAGAGACTAAAAAGTGAAGGCTGATCAGAAATTCTCCCAAAGACAGAACTTGAAGTACAGGTGATTACAATTCGTTTTTTCTGTCTCAGAGTCTTTTTCTGTGTGAAGAATATGGTGTCTCAGAAGTTTCTGAATATGTGCACAGTGTGTACTGGCCAGGAGGCTTCAGAAGCCTTTTTCCTTAGGTACTATTCCCATATTTTGTGTGTGTATGTCATGTGTGTGCAGGTGCATGTCTGTATACAGGTGCACAAGTGCATGTACATGTGGAGGCTGGAGAAAAACCTTAGCTGTTCCTCAAGTGCCACCCACTTTATTTGGGGGGTTCTTATTTGCGTAGAATTCACCAGGTGGACTTGGCTGGCTGGCCAGGGAGTCCAGAGATTTAATCTCTGTGTCCCTGGTGCTGGGGTTACAGATTGGTGCCACAGTTGCCTCAGGATCTTGTGCTTGGAAAACAAGCACTTTGATCAGTGTAGCCATATCCTGAGCTCTGTTATCCCAATTTACTAAGACGATAATCACTTCTGAGCTTAGCTTTGTCAACTGAACTTTTACCATGTGGGTAAATTAATGTGATGCTTACATAGCTGAATGGCTGTTTATTTCTAGAATCCAATCAGCATCACCTTGAAGATGAACCAACTCAATATCAGCATTATCCAAAGATAGACTAAACTGAAACTTATTTCATAATATATATGAAAAAGGAGATGTGATTATTAGGGTGGAAAATCAGTGCAGAGTAGAGATGCTCACAGTTGTAATGATTAATATTTGTCAACTTGACAGGATCTAGAATCACTAAAAAGACAAGTCTCTGGGCATGTCTGTAAGGAATTGTCAACATTAGGTCAAACAGGGTGGGAAGACCTACTCAAAATGTGGGTAGCACTTCCTTTCTGGTTGACCTCTTGAAGGAAAAAAAAAGTCAGTTTATAGATGTTGGGATGAATTGTGGGTGAGAACTGCAATGTGAGAAATGGAGCCAAGAGTCATCTCAGCTTTGTTTGGGACTGGAGAAGGGGAGGAGCTTCAAAATCAGCAGTGGAGAGCTACCATCCCTGAGGTGAGGTGGAGAGTGAAAATACACTGTGGCCTACTCTCTTCCTCTGTCACCTCAACCGAGGAAACTTGTATAGTGCTATCCTCCTAGCAAAACAGCCACATCTTTATCAGGTCAATTGTGACTCCTTGAAAGAGAGTCTCAAGGTGGAGCTTGTTGACTCCTGATATTCCCCAATAGAAGAAGAGAGTGGGGCGGGTCACCGGATTCTCAGTTGAAATATCAGCCATTCCTTCTTACACCTTTCATATACCATACACCAGTTGTGTGTACTCTTTCCCACTGTGCCTGGTCTTGTGATCTTGGAGGTGCAAGAGCTTATATAGAATGGAACCTTACCTGGAGGGGAGACTCCATTAATTCCTCAAGTTGAACTTTAGTGTAATACTACTTTGGTTATATCTGGGGCGGGGGCCTTTGATCATATCCCCCAGGGGGAAATGTTCATGTAACAGACGCCTAACGAGCCGTGGCCAGAAATATCAATGCAATATCTTCAGCTCTCCTAGAAGTGCTCTAGATGACTGATGGCAGTGAAGACATTCTTCCAATGAAGGGGAAAAGAACTGTTATTTAAGAGGCAGCTTTATATACAATTTTGCAGTATATTTAACGGGAAGTTGATTTGGTAAATTAGTGGTTTACATCAAGGCCAAGAAGCTCATTGGCCATGAGTTTAAAACTTGAAAGCACTAAGTGGGTACAGAGGGACGGGGAGGACTAAGTGGATACAGAGGGTGGAGGAGGATGCAGTTGGACACTGACTACAGTGGGACCCCTCTCTATGGAGCAGCCTCTGAACTAGGTAAACAACTCAGAACATCCCACAAACCAGGACGAAAGGGAAGGTTTTACAGCTTCTTCTCATTCTCTTTGTCTTCCTCTTTTTATTTCTGTGAATATGTACAGAAGATCACAATCCTGTTCTATATTTAAAGGGGGGATGTAAATCTAGTGCCACAGCTGTCATAGCCTCCATTTGCCACTGCGAACTGGCAATGGATTTCCTATACACAGTATTCATTCTTTGTGAAAATTAGATAATTGAAACAATATATTTGGTTCAGGTTGTTGGCTTCAGGGGTGGCCCTGTGTCGTTGCCATGATGAGCAATTTTCAGGGGGAAAGTTGAGTCACCATAACTCATTGAACAATATGCTGGTGCTTTTATTCCGCTTGTCAAGAAGACTGATCCTCATCCTAAAAAGTAAATTTATTTATTTATTTGGTCATTAATTTTTTGTGTAGGATCTTGGAATTGATAAAGCATTTTGACAATTAGCTCTCTGCCTTGTGATCATCTTCCTTGCTCCTAAAGATAACACAAATGGAATGGCAGCTTCCTGTGCCACCCAATCATGACTTCCGGCTGGTGGGATATTAATTACAGTGTAGATGTGAAGGGATTTAATCAGATTGAGTGGGAAATGCAAACATTCTGTTGGCTCACTGAGTTGCCTGTGTTACCTACAGCTGAACTTAGTTATATTTCCATATTTTCTAATCAGAAAGAGAAATCTTAAAAAGAGAGAGGTAAAGACTTAGAGAAATGTTCCTTTAAATTTTGTGTATGTTGCATGTGTGTGATCTTGTTGGGAGGGTCCATGTGCATGCGTGTGTACATGTATGTGGAAGTCACTCTGTAGATTAGGCTGGCCTTGAAGTCACAAAGATCCACCTGCCTCTCCCTTCTCAGTGCTGGGATTAAAGTAGTATGCCACATCTGACTTCACCTACCTCATTAAAAAAAAAAAAAAAAACTAAAGTATTTTATTGTATGTGAGAAGAAGTAAGGCCTGTGCCATGGTGTGTGTGTTGGGGGTGGCTAGAGGGAAATTTTCAGGGGTCAGTTATATTCTTCTACTGTGGTTCCTGGGTACCAAACTCAAGTTGTCAGAATTACACATGGAAAGTACTTTTTTTCTCATTTACACATGGAAAGTACTTTTTTTTTCTCACTGGCTAACACTAGCTTTTTTTCTTTTGAGACTGAGTCTCTCACTTGTCTGGAACTTGCCAAGTTGGGTAGGCATGTGAGATTCAAGGATCCACCTGTCTCTGTCTTCCCAGATCTAGGACTGAAAATAGGTACCACCAGGCCTGGCTATATCCATTCTGTGAACTGAACTCAGGTCCTCATGGCAAGGTAAACACTTTACTGACTGAGAGATTTCTTCAGTCCTCCCTTTGAATTTTGTAGAATCAAAAGTGTTTGATCACATCAGAGTAGCAGATAATGTGAACTGAGTGAGAGGTGGAACACCCATGTGATTTGTGCTTTGTCCTGTTCCCTGTGTCTGGGTCTCATGGTGTCTTAAGAATTTTCCCCTTGCAGTGAGGCCTGGTGTTCAGTCCCAGCCCCTAGGTTTGAACCAACTAAGTAAATGGAGAATGCTTTCCAATTACAGAAACCAGTTTATTCAGGGTTACTTACAAAGGATCCATCCTGGGGAGAGAGACAGAAGTTTCATATGGGGGAGCCAGCATTCTGATCAGAAGTCTGGTGGACCTTTGAAACGCACACCCAAGATGGAGACCAGCAGGCAACATGCTCACAAATCTTCTACCCAGCCTTCACTGCGTTCCTGCTAGACCCGCCTCTTCAAGTCGCTGATTGGTTGGAAAGTAGTTGATTCTATTGGCTTCATCTTTGTCAATCACATTCTTGGAGGCATGTCCCTTGAGGCAGAGAGAGATTGTAAATTTACCCCTAGACATGGTCTACCAGATGTACTAAGGGAATACTTGCTGAAAGAAATAATGAACAGCTTAGTGAATGATGTCTCTCTGTTCCACTGGAGTCTCTCTAACCCTTTCCCATCCAAAGCTGCTGTTAGATTTCATTAGAGCAGCAACTTCCAAATGATGAACACATATCATTGAAATCAGTTCCATGGAAAACGGTTGTTTGTTCATGTGAATTTTGGATCTCATACGTGATAGATTCTATTCTCTGTGAATGAAAATAACCATGGAAATAATAAAGGCTCTTTTTCCTGCAGTTCAAAAACCTGATTAACTGAGTAATTTTTCCTAAATGTTAGTATTCATTGTATTTTATTTATTTTTTAAAAATTAATTTTTTCAGTGTGTCTCCTTATGTGTATGTGCATTTTGTGGTATGTGTGCAAATGCCTGTAGAGGCCAGAAGAGGGCATCAGATCCTCTTGGAGTTGGAGTTACATGTGCTTGCCAGCCTTCTTTGGTGGGTGCTGGGTACTGAACTCTGGGCCTCAGTAAGAGCAGCAACACTCTTAACCACTGAACTGTCTCTGCAGCCCTACCATTAGGTTCTATTTTATTTGGTAAGTAATAGTGATACTTCTAAATATGCCAGAAGATCATCAGGGCACAAGGTATGAACAATTTAAAAAATGCCTTCACCTGGTGGGAAAATAGTCTGCAAAAAAGGAAAAGCTGAAACAACTAAATGATGACAGATATCAGCAAAATTAAAAAGGGAAGAAAGGTTAGGAGTGCTCTGAGAGGAAGCTGATATTTTAAGCTGAGATGAAGCTGGAGCAAAGACCTGTGAGGCAGGAAACCCTGGGGGAAGGTGAGACAGGGAGCTCTGGGTAGGGGTGAGAACAAGGATTGGACCAGGGGCATGTGGGTAATGTAGCGGTAAAAACAAAAAGAGCTTATTAAGGGAAGAAGATACTTCTGAAATTAGAAGTGAGTTAGAGGAGGAAAATCAAAGGTTTGATCCTGCTCCCCCACTTATTGGGAACTATTTGTGAGTCATTGTATACTATGGACGTTTTCTGAGCATGCTCTATTTTGTTTTGACATGATTGTATGAGGAGGCTGTGTATGTGTTCCAGTCTTTCATATGCTGATCTTCATGCATCTACAATTTCTCTCTCTGTCCTAGTTTCTTACTTCAAGGAATCTCTTGATACATCATTCATGTAAGGAGACTGCTGAGAGAACAGTAATTGAACTCACTGAAACTAAGCTTTTCTTGGTCAGTTTCTGATGTGTCAGTATTCCTGACTACAGGAACTGCTCATCTCCCTGGAAAGGTTGGTTGAGAGCTTCATGTTGTTTTTTCCTGTAGTGATGTCCCAAAGACATCTTCTCTTCTTTATATATATATATATATATATATACACACACATACATACACACGTGTGTGTGTGTGTGTGGTCAGAAGAAGACATCAGATCCCCTGGAACTAGAGTTACAAGTATTTGTGAGCTACCTTACATGGATTCTGGGGACCAAACTACAGTTTTCTGGAAGAGTAACAAGTGCTCTTAACCACTGAGCCATTCCTTCACTCCTTGCCTCATTTTTCAACAGAGTACCTCTTACTTTTACCTGGAACCTGCCCATAAGTCTAGGCTGACTGGCCAGCAGATCCCAGAGAACTGCTCGTGTCCACTTTCCCAGGTATGGGACTACAAACATGGACCATTATACTCAGCTTATGTATGTGTGTTCAGGGGATCAAACACAGGTCTTCCCATGTGCATGGTAAGCACTTTACTAAACAAGTTATCTTCGCAGTCCCTGTTGCTGTGTTTTAAAGGGGTATGGCTAAATTAACAATGGTTTGCTACAGACCTTATGCTGCTAATAAAGACATCCTCTGTTATTTTGCAACTCCTGTGGAAGATTCTTTTAAAAATATTTTATTTATTATTTTACGTATATGACTGTATTACCTGCATGTAGGTAGATGTACCAGTGTTGTGCAATACCTGTGGAGGTCAGAAGAGGGCATTAAACTCCCCTGGAACTGGAGTTAAAGACAGTTCCTAGACGCCATGTGGATGCTGGGATTTGAACCTGAGTCCTCTGCAAGAACAGTCTGTGTTCTTAACCTCTGAGACTACTCTCCAGCCCTGATTCATCTTTTCTGTTAGAGTTTTTTATTTTATGTGTATGTGTAAGTCAGCCTCTCTCTCTCTCTCTCTCTCTCTCTCTCTCTCTCTCTCTCTGTCTGTCTCTCCCTCTCTTTCTGTGTGTGTATATGGCTCCCCCAGAACTGGAGTTACAGATATCATAGGAGCTGCCATGTTGGTGGTAGGAACTGAATTGAGGTCCTCTGCAAGAGCAGCAAGTGCTCATAATTGCTGAGTCATTTTTCCACGCCCCTGTGGCAGATTCTTAAGTTCTGCACTTGCAGATGACCTTTTACAGAGGTAAATTGCATATAAGGTGCAATAAGTGTCACATTTAATAATGCTTCAGGGACATTAGCAGCAAAGTAACAGTTACGATCTAATGATGGTGTTCTCATTATTAACTTACAGGTGAGTTGTTGAGCAGTGAATCCAGTTCTGCGATACATGTCTCCTCGAGCTTTAAGCATCGATCCTAACTGATGAAGCCATCTCCAGTCAATCACGGAAGAAAACACTGGAAAAACAGAATAGGCAAAGAATAATGTTTGGACTAAGAAAGTCTAAATGACTCAGTTTAAAATACATATTGACAAACAGTTCACTATTTTTTATGCATGTGAGTGTGTCAAAGCACAGATGTGTGTGTACAAATTTTATCTATCTATTATCTATCTATCATCTGTAGATAAATAGATATCAAACCAGAGAAAAAGAATATCAAGAGATAGATAGATGATGGATAGATAGATAATAGGGAGCAAAACATCACCAAATTAGTTGTCCAACAGAACCAACTGGGGAAGTACCTTTAAGGTGGCTAGCTGGAGTTCCCAGTAGAGAGAGTCTTAGGCAGAGTAGTGAATCCTTCAGTGAGGCTTCTAGGTAAAGTAACACATGATAGCAGAAAGGTGACATGATAACGTCCTGGAGAAACCAACCAGGGAAGTTGAGGCAATCCATCAGAGTTCCTGATTGAGCTTTCTCTCCATGGCTGAGCTTCTCATGGCTCAAATTCCGGCCTCTCTTCCCCACTGCAGGCACTTCTCTGTCATGTCTGCTGTTTAACTTCGGGCTATTTTCAAAGACATGATTTTTTAAAATTCCTGGGCTGTTCGCTGTTCTTCTCCCTCCCTGTCACAGTTAGGAGGCCAGCCCATTCCCAGACAGGGAACCTTACAGAACACTGTGGGACAAACATGCACAGGTCTGAGACGGAGGGGAAGATTTTACTTTCAGACCCAGTTCCTTGGTGATCTGAAAAAGCAGATGGCAATTTGCTAATTTAAATGTGAATTACACCTTTGTTTGGAATTGTTTTATTTCAGGGATGAGAAAACTCTGGGAAGGGCCAGGTGGTCACTCTCAGCTTGAGTGGCAGGTGTCACTCTCAGCTCTGATCACTCAGTTCATTCTGTTGTTCCATCTGCTGACCTTGGCTCTAGTCTCTTGAACCCTACTGTCCTGTATGTGCTAGTGCATTGGGGACTGGAGATAGCTACAAAATAATGAATTTAAAAGCCAGTAGAGGGGCTGGAGAGATGGCTCAGTGGTTAAGGGCACTGACTGCTTTTACAGATGACTCAGGTTCAGTTCCCAGCACCCACATGGCAGCTAACAACCGTCCTTAACTCCAGTTCCAGAGGATCAAGTGCTCTCTTCTGACCTCTGTGGGCACTGCAAGCACAGAGTACATTTATGTACATACAGTCAAAACACTCATATACATAAAATTAAAATAAATAAATAGAAGCCAGTAGACAGAGAAAGGCTGGAAACAGTTCTGCTCCCGGATACACACACCAGAGCATGCCCAAATCAAGGCTGGGATATGTGGGAGAGGCATGTACTATGTGAGGATACTCATAGATGGTCTTGTGATTGTGGCCCAGTGCTTTTGAGTACATGCATTCCCTCAGCTCATTAGTCTACTCTCACTCTGGGGAGTGCTTTCCCTTTTTTGGTAAGCTGCCCCTGTTCCTTTTCTTTCTAAAAATTTTAATTGTTACTGTGCATGTTTGTGTATGTACTATGTGTGTCTGTGTGCGGGCGGGCAGGCATGTAGACATGAGAGCACAGGTTTTGGAGTCTGTCCTCTCTTCTCTCCAGCACCTTTACTTTCTACGCCACCTGGCTGACCCTCTGTTTCTGTTTCTAAGTATAAATCCGTGGAACAGTTCTTTGCCCTGGAAAAAAGGACCTGAAAACTTTAGCAGGTACCCTGGAACTCAGATCTAAGACTATTAAAGTAACCTCAAGCTCCATGTCCTTAGGAGTCCATGCACGCCTTGCACAGTTTCCTTCAGGTCTCTGAATGTGGCAAGACCCCTCTTCACTGTATTCATGGTGTTATTCTCTGTAGCCTGGCTGGAAGGTACTTCTCTGGTTCTGTGCATGAACATGACTGTGTGTGCTTCAATGCACATACATAAATGTGAATTCATGGAGGAGTGTGTGCTTGTGTGTGTGCCTTTATGTGTGCACATGTGTGTGTATGATTGCTATGCATCTGCATGCTTGCAGAAGTGTGTGTGTATGTGTGTATATACCTGTGCCTCTTTCCCTCCCGGCCCCCGTGAACTTTTTCTCATTTCCTAATTTTGTGTCAGCCCGAGAAATAACTGAAGGGTTTTCTTTTTGTTTGTTTCTGCACACTGTGATATTCTTGCATATTGAGCTGAGTAAAATCAAGGAGATGTCAGCACTCCAGACTTAAAGTCTCCAAATCCATTAAAATTTTTTTTTGAGACAGAATCTCATGTATCCTATACTATCCTTAAGCTCACTCACTATGTAGCTGAGAATGACCTTGAACTTCTGAACTGATCCTTTCCTTCACCTTTTGGGTGCTGAGATTACAGGAGGGCACCACCATGCCTATTTTTTCACAGTGCTGTGGGTCAAATCCAAGGCTTCTTCCACGCTAGGCAAGCACTCCATCAACTGAGCCACATGCCTAGTCCTCTCCATGCTGAATAGTTCTGTATTTTTAGTTCTCAGTTTCACACATTTTCTTCACTCACATTGAACACAGAGAGACACAGAAACAGTCTTGTAAAAGTTACCCAGGACTGGTTCAGAGATCAAGTTAGGAATGGAGAAAGGGAAGTTTCAGACATGCATTTGTCTTTCTCAGTCATCTTTTAATTACACAACACAACAACGAAAACAAGACAGATAGGAAGTAAATACTGTCAGCACATCTATTTTTAGAATAATACCTTTCTTCTGTGGTTTCTTTTGTCATTTTGTGGATAGCATGCTAGAACTGTTGGGTGAGTGTAAACCAACAGTAACCATGACCTCTTTTATTTAAATCTGGATTGTTTGCAATATTGAATTTCAAATAAAATATTCAGAGGTAACTTTCTCTGTTTTGGTTCTCATAGTATTTTAAAGATGTGTGTGTATGTGTGTGTGTGTGTGTGTGTGTGTTCTCAGTGGCCAGAACAAGGCATCAGATACCCTGGAGCTGGAGTTACAAGCAGTTGTGAATGGCTCAACATGGGTACTGGGAGTTGAACTCCAGTCCTCTGGAAGAGCAACAAGTACTCTTAACTATGAGGTTAAGAGTGGCACATACAGAGATCCCAGGACAACTTGGGGGAGTTGGTTCTCCCCTTCCATCATGTGGGTTCTGGAAATGAGTTCAGACCTTTGGTTTGATGGTGCTTGTCTACTGGCCTTGGGTGAGATTCTCTTCAATAACATTTTATTCTTTGAAAGTTTTATGCTTCTATATATGATATTGATCATATCCATCCACTACTGCCTTCCTCCAGCTCCCCTTAGTGCTCCCATCCCTTCTCCCTCCCATTTCTGTATTCTCTTTTTAAAAATATCTATTAAAATTCCATGAGTCCAATTAGTGCTGCTCATGTCATCATAGGTGTGGTCATCCACTCTGGCATGAGCAACCTGCCAGTGGCTACTTTCCCAAAGCAAAGTGACTGCCCCTTCCTTAAGAGTCATCAAGTGCCAACAGTTCCTTTAGGGTTGGGGCCTCGGGGTCCCCTTCGCTACGTGGCCTTGCTGTCAAACTGCTTTCTAATATATTTATGTTTATATCCATAGATTTGTGCTGCCCTCAGCTTCAGTCATTGAAGCTTCCTTTTGCAATGGGTAATGGGTTAATTCACAGACTTATAAGGGGTTCAAGTGCTTAATATAAATAATTCTGAGTGCTCAGCTATTGGCAGGCCATTTATATCAACCCTCCAACCCCATCCAGCTGATTCCAATCTCAGGGAACTTTGTGGAAGGCAAGCAGAAAGAACATAAAGGTCAAGAGATGGGCAGGAGAGCTGTGAACTGCACACACCAGCTCAAGGCAGCTGTGGTTTCCTGCACAAAATCAAGCCAGTCAGATTTCCAGTATGGATGGGTGAACTTTTTTGTGTAAATAGTTGGTACTGGGGAAACCTTGACCTTACATTCTTCTACTTAGCAAACCAAATCTATAGAGACCCAAACAAAATGTGGATTCTGTGAAGACATGCATTCCCATGAGTTTTAGAAACATGGGGACAGAACCGTATGAGAGTTCAATTGATCCAGTCACCATTTTACTTATTAGATAAAATGTGAATATGAAACTTGCAAATTAAAGTAGATTGATAACTCATCTGGATAATAATATGATATTAATAGCAGAGTTAAAATTGTTCATTATTTTTATATTCTATGATTAGTTCTTGTTTATAAGACAGCTCTGAGGGAGGAAATACTGTGCCATCCATTAACAATGACTGAGCTTGTGTAATTGTTTAAGCACCCACTGGAATCTATGAACCACATTAACACCTGATCAGGAGTATTTCTGGTTACCACTAAAGTCAGTGTGATAGAGTCCCCACAGGAAAGACAGCTTGTTATGATAATAGTTGGAATAGGGCATAAGCCATCCCATCTGATTTCCTCAGGGCATTTTTATCCAGACTCCCACCTGCTGCCTTACTTCTTATTGAATCATCATTCAAGAAGATGGTCACAGCATGACCAGGTGAAGCCTTTGAATTTTTATTAAAAGAAAATAAAATCATTATATTTTCAATAGTGTCTCTCTCATTTTTCTTTGAATGGTGAAAAGGTGAAAATGGACTAGTTACATCTGCTGAGATTTCATTACTAAGTGATATTTTATTGGAAATATATAGAACAAGTAGTTTTTCACAATCAAAAGGAGTTGGATATTAGCGATTTTAGATAGTCCAACTTAATAATATGAGATATTAGTCACTGACACTTTTTTTATTGAACTGAACACTTTGCTGTATGAAATCCATAGGTTCTTAGCTATCATCATACAAATACAATGAGAAGTTACAATCTATTTAGCTTCCACCTACCTTGCTTTGCTAAAACACCACATGCGTATCTTGGAGAACTTGAGGTTTTAGGCTGCATTCTCGACCTATTCTGAACCTCATACTTCCTAGCAGACTGTGTCAGCTCTCATTTATAGATGCATCTGTGGTCATACCGCCTCTGATAAAGGCATTTTTATCAGCCTATCCACATTCGTGTGGGGACAGTGTAAGCTCAGAGAATGAGAAAGGATGAGCTGGAGCACAAATAAAGTAGGATTTGAACTCAGATCATCTTGACTCAAATTCTGAGCTTTAGGGAGATAGGTCAGTTGGTAAATCGTTGGTTTTGAGAGTGTGAAGACATGAGTTTGATCCCCAGAGCTCACATAAAATGCTGGGCGTGGTCGTGTGTGCTTATAAACCCAGGATGATGACATGGAAGATGGAGACAGGCATATTCCTGGAAGCTCAGTGGCCAACTAGCCTAGGCTAACCTAGTCTACTTCATAAGGATCCCAGTCAATGAGAAACAAACAAAAAGGTAGATGCTACCTGAAGAATGTACCTGAGGTCATCCTTTGGGCCAAATTACTTAAATTGATCTTTGTCATATTGTTCAGAAGATCAATAGACGTGGGTTATTCTGCCCGTGTAGTCAGGTAATATCTGGTACTAGTGGCTCTGAAACTATTCATGGATGAATTAGATGCAAATAAAATATCCTCCGTCATTTCCTCAGAGATATGGAATCCAAGCCTGGGATGGAGCCACAAAGGTTAACGTTTTGATAAACACCAAAAGTGAGGCAGCACAGGCTGAGGTGGGATAACCTCCTCCAGTTTTACAAGTGAAATAAGGTGAAGAAATGAAAGTTTGTCCCGGAAGGTCAAGTTTCTTAACTAAGTTTTCTTCTGGGTCCAGAATTTGAATCTTTGGATTTCTAGTACAGTAGAATAATTCCTAACTTTAGCTACAGATGTCAGAAATACATATGTATATATTGTATTGTATATATTCTCATATATTGAATAATGAATTATACGTGCGATGTTTGTCAGTATGTGCACGAGTGCTTTTAAATCTGATAAATGTATTTAAAAATATTACTGAAGTCAGAATAGTGGTTGTCTTGCTGATGCTTTTGGTATACATATATATGTAGGTATTTTTGTGTATGTGTGCTTGCCCGTGATATGTGTGCAAGCCAGAGGTAAACACTGGATGTCTTTCTCAATTCTTCTTCAATTACCTTACTTTTTGAGACAAAGTCTCTCACTGAAGCTGGAGCTTACCAGTTACTATAGGATGTCTGACCAGCAAGCTTCAGAGATCTTCCTGTCTCTACCCTGAATGTGCTGAGGTTATAGGTGTGTACTGCCATACCTGACTTTTTACATGGGTGCTGGTGATCTGAACTCAGATCCTTATACTTGCATGGAAAGCATTTTGCCAACTGGGTCATCTCCCTAGCTCCTTCAGATTTCTCACTGTAATATAACCAAGGATAATCTTGAACGCCTGATCCTCTTGCCTCCACCTCCTAGTAGAGCTCAGGTGTGCACCACCACACTTAATTTATATGGTGCTGAAAACTGTCCCAGGTCTCCATCCATGCTTAGCAAACACTCTACCAATGGAGCTCCAGTCTCAGCTGCAACAATAGCATTTAGTTGCTATTTTCTAACCTTTCAGGGTCCAAGTTTCTTTTAACTATAAATGAATCCTCATATTTTATTAACAGGAACCACAGTCCGGGACTCCTTCACTAGCTCTCATGGCTACTTCCAGCTTTATATTGACTGAAAATAGATCTCTTATTAGTCTGCCACTTGTGAACTTCCTACCACAGGTAGGGGATGTAGAGATAAGTCAAACCTAAATGCAATCTAACTGAAGATTGGATAATATTTTAATGATATTTTCAAAGAGAATATTCTGCAGAAATCACTACTTCTATACTAGCCTAGATTAGAAACACGAAGATCAGCTATTTAAACTAAACATTGGCAGTCTGGGGAGATGGCTCAGTCAATAAAGTACTTATAGAACAAATATGAGGTTTTGAGTTCAGATGCCTAACATATGTGTAAAATGTTGGGTACAGCACACACTTATAGTCCCAGTGCCGGGGAGGCTGAGACAGAAGGAGCTTGCTGGCCAGGCTGATGGGTGAGCTCCAGGTACAGTGAGAAATTCTGTCTTGAAAAATAAGGTGAAGAGTAATACCGGTAGACCCTTAAATCTCCTTCTGGCCTCTGTGTGTAACCCTCATATCCATGCACCAGCAGGCACACAGGTACACACGAACGTATCCATGCACCAGCAGGCACACAGGTACACATGAACAATGAAGCAAACTTGTAAACTGTATCTCAGCATAACTGGATCTAAAACAGACCTCATCCTAGACTCCTCAAAGGGTGCTATATGTTTAGAAAAGGCTCTGTGTTTACCCAATCAAGTATGTATTAGGGTGGTTTGTAGCAGTCTCTGGTAAGCAGACTGAATAAGAGTGTCTGGAGCAAAAATACAGGAATAGATAGCAGAATTTAATAAACCCTTCTATACACGTTAACACCATGTGACTAGCAGCTGTGAGCTCCCTGCACTGGATGACATGTCCACACTGTTATGCGTGTCACTGCTCCCGAAGCCCACTAAGACTTGTGGACCTGGGGAATTGGTACATCCGTCTCGGAGCTGAGCTTCCTCTCCCAGTGCACCTATTTATGGGAGGTTTCAGATCTCAGTTTGGCCTAGACTGGCTCACTAGACTCCAGTGGATGAACTTGCACCGAGGGGCATCTAGGTACAAATGCTGACTTAACATATATGACAGAATCCTGAAATCTGGTAGAGGGGTGTGAGGGGTGGGGAGGGGCCAAAATTTGATTAAGGATGTATTATATGAAATGCACAAATGCTCAGTAAAAAATAAAAGGCAAAATAAATTGTACACCCTTGACCTTTGACAGTGGATGTCTCATGCCTCTCACATTACTCATATCATTATGAAGTAAGATAGGATGAAAGAAAAACAACAGGAGCAGTGATTGGTAATAATAACAATTTGGACATCTCTGCTTCTTTCTGTCAACATTTAAATAATCCAATACAAGGGCTTAGGCGCTCACTGGTGTGCCTCCAATTTTTGCTTGTTTGCAACAATTTATATTGAAATTGCCTAGCTCTATTATATATATAATTCATATATTCACCAGCCATTAACAGCTCATCATTCCCTTCCCCACACATGATGGAAGTTTGACTGCTTTAAACTTGTGCAGGTCTTGGGCAGGTAGCCATAGCTGCTGTGAATACATGGCTGTCACAGCCTTGTCATTCCAGAAGACATTGCTTCACATAGTCCTCCCCATCCTCCATCTCTTACATTCTTTCTGCCCCCTCTCCCATGATGCTCTCTGAGTTTTAGAACTGCTGTAGGTGGATATCCTGTTTAGGGCTGAACACTACACAGTCACATGTTCTCAGTGCTTTGATGAATTACGAGTCTCTGTATTAATCTAACTACAAAAAGAAGCTTCTTTGATGACAGCTCAGAGTAGCACTGATCCTTGGGGGAGGAGCTGACAGGCTCCATTTCTCCCTGAGGGATTTGGGGAAGTTGATGGTTATTAGGGGAGGGAGTGTTGTTTTCTCCTATGCTGTGGACACTGAGAAATTGCCTAGCTCCAGTAAATAAGCTCCCACCCACTCCAGTGCAAAAATTCTAATTAAACTCAGCGGGCCACAAGGCATGAAAGCAGGAGGGAGACTTGTGAGAAGATGGGTTCCACTGGGAGAGGGAAGGGGACAGGAGGTGATGGAGGAGTGAAAGGAACTAAATTCATTATGTAAGAAACTCTATGAAATTCAAATGTATGAAACTCACAAACAAAAATAAACAAAACCCTGTGTTTTTAGAAAGCAGTTTTGAAAGAAACGACTTATGTGTATGTGTGTATTCCACACGTGTGTGGGTGCCCACAGAGTACAGAAGAGGGTGTCAGATTCCCTAGAACTGGAGTTATAGGAGATTGTGAACTGCCAGTGTGGGTTCTTGGAGCTGAATTCTGATCTTCTGCAAGAGCAACAAGTGTTCCTAATTCCTGAGCCGTCTGTCTAGCCTCTAGAGAGTTGTTGATCAATATGTCCATTTCGCAAAACAGCAGTGGTAGGGTCCTTCATGGGGCCTATGACCTCTGAATTTTTTCTAATTCCCAACCTGAGTTTTATTTACTTTTTTCTACTTTTTCTCTTGGTGTGTGTTTTGTTATCCACAGTTGCTTTATTTGTCTCTTTTCGGTGTTTATATGATTTAAACTTCTAAACTGCCATGTGTAAAGTGCCTTGGCCCACTGTGAGAACTGCATGCCCATCCCCCATGGCACACCCTCCACAGCCCACAGTGGACCTCAGCTGTGCTACCTCTGCCTCCCCTCCCTGCTCCAGTTGCTTGGTACTGCCCAGGGCCCACTGAGGTAGGTCTTCAGCATACCCTAACATCTGCCCTCCCTTTCAGCCAAGACTTCGACACAGCATGAGGCATTTTGAGATGTCTTAACAAGCAGAACAAAAAATTACAGGCGTTCACAAATCATCTTTGACAAGGTTTCATGCAAAATTCTGCTTTCCTCAATTCCAGTACAGTAGATTTGCCAGCAAATGAGTTCTTTCTTAGGAAATTAAGGATGAAATTCTGGTGGGACCTCAGAAATAATTCTGATTTCCAAAGGCAAATTGCTTGAAAGCCTGAACTAATCATCTATCATGAACCACATATCAAAACTGAGTCCAAAATAACTAGGTTACCACTTTGCTGAATTCTTCCAGAAGGACTTAAAATTTTTGCCATTGTAATCACGACTATGAGGAAGTAATACTTTTAAAAATTTTTATTTATTTATTTATTTTCAGTTTTGTGTGTATGAGTGCTACGGCTGCATGTATGTAAGTGAACCTCGTTGTGCAGTGCCAGGGAGTCAGAAGAGGGTGTTGAATTCCCTGGAACTGGAAGTATGGACAGCTTTTAGCTGCCATGTGGATGCTGGGATTTGAACTCCAGCTCTCTGTAAGAACAGTTAGTGCTCTTAACCACTGAGCTATCTCTCCAGCCCGAGGAAGGATGCTTTTATTCTATGCCCTTCCCCGGCAGTCACACACCCTCCGCAGCCCACAATGGACCTCAGCTTCGCTACCTCCATGGCCTCACCTCTGCTCAACCTTGCTTCTAAGCATGATAGTTCCCTCTAATATTTTGCTTATTTTAGAGTGTTTTCTAGGTCTTTGAATGTTTTCTGGCTCTGCTTATCTTTTTTTTCATATGACCGTTTACCTCAGAAGAAAAGCAAAGGTATAAGAGAGACTCTCACCTGTAAAGCCACTGCCACACAACCATAAGGATCTGAGTTCAGATCCTTGATACCCATGTAAAAAGCTGGGTACAGTGCTCTGTGCTTTTAATCCCAGTGATGAGGAGCATCCTAGGGTTGATGGCCAACTAATCTTTCCAGATTGGTGCGTTCTAGGTTCAGTGAGTGATCCTTTCTCAAAAAATAAGGTTGAGGGCAATTGAGTAAAACACTGATATGAACTTCTGACCTTGACACACACAAGCACACACATTCACATGCACCCCGCCCCATGCATACAAGTAAAACTCTAATTTACATTATAGTATGTTAGGAAAAATGACTTACCCAGATATCAGGCAACTGTAATAAAATAAAATAGACAAGCATAAACAATTCATATCCAACACTCCAGGAAAGGTTTCAAGGCATTTTGATTTTAAGGGGCCTGGAATTATTATTATAATCATTTTGATCATTTTTCTAATGTTGGGTGACTGCATGAGTACTTTGTTTTATTACACATATCACAGACACTTTAAAAAGCAAACCCACGAAGTGACAAAGTAAATTAGATAGTTTGAAAGTACAAAAATAAAGAAACATTTACATGACTGGAAGTATCCCAGCTAAGACACGGGTAAGAATTTTTTGAGGACAGTGATCTTTGAAATTCATAATCATGCTAGCAAAGAAAGATGCTGGATTTTCTTCAGTATTTTTGGGCTTAGAAACTGGGTGATCTAAATAGAGGTAAAGTTGCTTCGTAAATTGTAAGAACAGGCTGGGGAGGTCGCTCAGTTAATAAAGTGCTTCTTTCCAGTCCCCAAAACTAATGTGGAAACACTTGATGTGGTAGTGCTACCTGTAATCCTCTCACTAGGGAGGCAGATGGGGAGGTTCCTGGACTCACTAGCCAGTCAGTCTAGCCTGAGAGGGAGCCCATGAAAAGGAAAAGCAAGGTAGAAAGCTCCTGAGAAAGAATGCCAGAGGTTGACCTCTGGTCTTCATGTACCACACACACACACACACACACACACACACACACACTAAATTGCAAAGGCATCAGGATCCTCTGTCTTGTCTTCCAGTCCCCTAGGAATGCTTTGTCTGTGAGTGATGGATCTGGGGCAATGTTTTCTTTGGTTTGAAGGAGCTTGGAGGCAGAAGAGCAGATCTGATTTCGCTTTGGCTAGTGCAGTGTCAACATACCTGTGTTGCTGCCAGCCAGATACTGCCTGGAAAGAAGCGAGTTGTTCTCGTGCAATGAGAGATTTTCAGGGTGAACAGAGAATCACTCAGGAAGCCTCCTGTTTTCATCGAATTCTGAATTAAATGTGAAAACACCAATATGTCCTGTCTAGGATGTTTCAATGACTGGTTGTCTCAGATGCATTTAGAGATGAAGTTCTCATACCAGTCTCTTCCTAAATGCATCACTATAATTCAGGGTACTGTTCTAGTTACATTTCTGTGACTGTGAAAAAAACACTGACCAAAAGCAACCTAGGGAGGAAGAGATTACTTCACTTATAGGTTACATCCCATCACTAAAGAAAGGTCAAGGCAGAAACTCAAGGCAAGAGATTCTACACAATACCCCAACCAAGGAACTCATTCACTGCCAAGAAGGTACAGCAGAAAGCTTACTTATATAGTGTCCAGGGAATGGTGCTGTCTACAATGGTCTGGGCCCTCCTACATCAATGAAGAATCAAGACAATCCTCAACAGATGTACTTGTATGCCAGCCTGCTCTGGGAAATCCTTGAGACTCCCTTCTCATGTGACTCTGTGCTGTATCAAGTAGACAGTCAAAGCTATCTAGGACAAGAAGAAGGCTGTACAGAAACTACATGAGCTTCCAAAAGAACCAAGATACATGGCTCAGATCATCAAACTACCATAGAAATCCCCAGTTTTGGCATTACAGTTGTTTAGTATTTATTTTATTTTTATTATGTGGATGTTTGTGTGGGGGTTTATGTCCATGAGTTCAGGTGTCCATGGAGTCCAGAAGAGCATGTTAGATCCCCTGGAAATGGAGTTACAGGATGTTGTGACCTGCTTCTCATGGGTGCTGGTAACTGAATTTGGCTCTTCTGCAAGAACAGTATACGTTCTTAACCACTGAGCCATCTCTCCAGCCCCTTACCTCAGTTTAAATGATATGTTCCAGTTCCATGGTTCTCCAAATTCTATTTGATTTCCTTAGAGGGTAAAATAAAATCTCCACTAGGGAAAAAAAAATACAGGGGCTTGGGAGATGACTCAGTAGGTAAACTGATGACCATGTAACTGTGAAGAGCTGACTTTGATCCCCCAGAATACACCTAAAGCAAGACATGGTACTGTGTAATCACTCTTTGTAATCTGGTACTGCTAAGGGAAGATGGGAAGCAGAAACAGGAACAGAAACATCCAGGAGACCTTGTCTCAAACAAGGTTGAAGACAAGAAGACAAGCATGGACACTCAAGATTGTGCTTTGACCACTACATGTATGTTGTGTCACATGCACACTTACATACTAGTTACGCACACACACACAAAGAGAGATGAAAAGAGATGAAGAGGAACAGAGAGATAAAGGGGAGAGAAAGAAAGAGAAATTTGGAAGACTTTCAGGGAGGTAACAAAACATAACTTTGAGCCTTTAAAGGAGAAAGGTTAGAAGCACATTCCTTAGACACCTAGCACAGATAAGCAAGCAAGCTGTGGGTCACTGCCCTCCGTCCTTAATTCCCACAGAAGCTCACTGCAGCATCCTGTAATTGTCCTATCTTCTATGAGATACTGAAGAACAAGAAGACTTTTCACATGTACATTCTGGAGGTCCCTTAGCTGCTTGCTGCCTCTATGTGTAGTACGGTAGTACAGCGGAGTGGAAAGACAGGGACATCAGGATTAACAGATTAAAGAAACCAGGGACAGAAAAGAAATAGGAACCCCTGACCAAGGGCTACATGCAAGGACCAGAGCAGTCAGAAAATCCCATTATCTACGAATGAGGAAGAAGTCAGGTGCTATGTGAATGACCATAAAGGGCCAGGATTCCCTCTGGCTGGGGGTCTTTGAGCTCCGGATGTTTCCCAGTTTCCTGGCTTAATTCCACCCTTAGAAGTGTTCTCAATCAATTATTTTTACTATTGCCTATGTGCTCTTGCCCCATTTTTGTTTCAGGACACAAAAATCTGGTAGTCCAATGGGGGCCCTGTAGACCCCAATCATCAATCAGACCTGTAACAGAGGACACAGAATTAAGTCAGACTCCCAGTTAGGAGTTCAATAGCCTAATCAGGACTGTGGCAATTCTGGGTATTATTCTGAAAAACAAACACATTGGTTTCTCATAGCTCAATGAGCTTTGTATTCAGGGTTTAGAATGAGTCCTTGGTATCTGTGTGGTCCTAGCCTGCCATTTTTCCAGCCCACTCTGGGGATGAAGCTTCCACTGAGGTTCCTCTGTTTTACTTGAGTTCATTAGCCCTGTCTGTATTTCAGTTCACCGTGGGAACTTTTCACAGGGCCCTTATTCCCTGGCTGGCTCTTCCCCATCTTATTCCCTGTCTGGCTCTTCCCCCATCTTATTCCCTGTCTGTCTGGCTCTTCCCCCATCTTATTCCCTGGCTGGCTCTTCCCCATCTTATTCCCTGTCTGTCTGGCTCTTCCCCATCTTATTCCCTGTCTGGCTCTTCCCCCATCTTTTTCCCTGTCTGGCTCTTCCCCATCTTATTCTCTGTCTGTCTGGCTCTTCCCCATCTTATTACCTCGTTGCCTTAGAATCTTTGTTCCAGTTATTCTCAATCACCTTAGGATTCTGCCAAATAGTCCAGAATATTTTAAGCTTTTCTGGAAAATCTCTTGTGAAAGTCTCCCACAGACGCCTCTGTAATTCACATGTCACATTACAGTGCTTTCAAAGCTTCATTAACAGTTCCCTATGCCTGGTCAGATCATTTGAGTCTGATCACTCTGACCTTTAGAAGCTGCTTCTTCTCTTTCTTTCTCTTTCTCTTTCTTTTTCTCTTTTTCTTTCTTTTTCTTTCTCTCTCTCTCACTCTTTGTATATGATATATGTACAAGTGCATGTAGGTGTGCAATACATTTGCATATACATGCACATTCAAGCCAGAGGTTAACATCAGATGTTTCCTTCAATGTCTCTCCACTTTCTTTTGTGAGACAATGTTTCTCACTGAACCTGGAGCTCATTGCTTTGACCAGGCTGGCTGATTGTGACCTCTAACCCCTACCCCCAGAATCTGCTTATCTCTGTCTCTCCAGTGCTGAGATTACAGATACACGCCACTGTGTCTCGCTTTTTATGTGTTCTGAAGATCCAAAATCAGGTTCTCATGCTTGTATAGCAAGCATTTTATCTATGGAACCATCTCCCCTGGACCCTGGAATTATTCACTTCTTTATATTGAGAACAAATCCTTCTTGCTATAGCTTTGACCCAGTCATCTTACTGAAAGTTGAGTTTTTTCAAAGCCCCACGGTAAGGGAGGGTTCGAGTCAATCTTCTTACTGCTGCAAATAATAAGAGCTTGGAATTGAGTCAAGATCCTAAGCTCAGAGTAACAGTCATTCATTCATTCATTCATTTAAATGATACTTTCTAAGTAGCCAGCGGGAGCCAGATATTGATGTAGTCATTTGGAATACATCAGTCAACTAAAACCATAAGAAATAACCAATCTTTTTCTAGTCCTTGAGTAAAAAATCCTTCATGTTTTAAAGACATTAATCTTTTTATTATTAAGTTTCCTCCAGGTTCATACACCTAGTTCTTTCTGTGTATAGTATGATATCATCTGTTATGGGGAGCTTCATTAGCATATACGTAGCAAAGGTCATGGACCTCCTTGTCCTGCTCATTACTATATACTTGTGCCTGACAAACAGAAACCATCCATAAGTAGCTTTCAAATAAAATGAATACATCATGTTTTTTTTTTCTAAAACCATTCTAATTTGGGCTGGAATTTGCTTTGAGCTTCTTGCAGTTGCAGCCTTTAAGTTTTCTGGACAAAATGGAAACCATTTGATTCTTAGAAGGAAAGTATTGACCACAAGGTGTGATCTGAAGGAAACAGTAAGAAAACCATCTAGTTGTGGAGAGTATGCCTACAGTGCATTGAACTCAGTACACCATAGAGCTGGGTGCAGTGACACATGCCTATGATCTTAGCACTCCATGGACGCAAGAGGATCAGGATGCATGAAACAGAATGTAGGCACTGTAAGAAAATCAAAGCCTATACGGAGAAGTCATCAGAGCTGCTGGAATACTGGAAATGAGGACTGTGATGGACCCACAGCTGGACCATTAGGCTTATTTAGCTAAGTAAGGAATTTCCATTATAAATGATTTTATCTGTTTTTGTGTATGTCTGTGTGGTGTGCATGGTGTGTATGTGTGATGTATGTGCATGTGTCCATGTCTGTGGATCTACATGCCCTTGCATGTGCAGAGGCCAGAGAAAGATTCCTTTACAACAGGCTCTCTCACTGAGTCTGGAACCACGCTGGTAGCCTGTAAGCCCCAGCAATCCTCCTGTCTCTGACCCCCCCCCCCTCACAGATCCAAGATTACAGACTCATGTGCATACTACTTTTTCTCTAGGTTCTGGGGATCTGAACTCATGTCCTCTTGATCACACAGCAAGTGCTACAACTTTCTGAGTCATCTCCTCAGCCCTGCATTCTAAATAGTTTTTATCATCATCGATAGCATTCTTGAAGCCTTCATGAGCAGCTCTCATCATTTGTTATAGATATTTTGGAAGGAAATAATTTTTTAGAACTCCTAGCATGTGGCACTTGCACAATTATTTGTCTGTTAATCTTTCCACTGTCCTTGGTCATCTTTAAAAATATTATATTGTCACATATGCATGACAATTAATTTATTTGCTGGCCTAGCATGTGTTCATGAATTCTCAATTTCTTTCTTTTTTTTTTTTTTGTCTTCTTATGTTTTGAGACAGGGTCACCACATGTATCCCAGGCTGACTTCAAACTTTCTGTGTATCTGAGGATGATCTTGAATTCCTGATCTTTCTTCCATCCCTTGAGTGCTAGGATTCTAGTCCTGTATCACTATACATAGTTTCATTTCACGCTGGAGTTCAAACCCAGAGTTTCATACATGGTAGAAAAATGTTCTACCAGCTGAGCTACAAACCTAACTCTTCTGGATCTCTGTAACTAAAGTAAAGTTATATATTTTTACAAGAAGTACAATGGCACTCACTTCTCTATGTGTCCCTCAGAGTCTGTGTGCTATTATTTTACTCAGGTCAGGCATAATGCTATGATAAATAGACCCACAAGCTACACCAGCATCCGGAGACTGGGCATGCCATACTATCCTTGGCACTTCATAAAAATAGTTTTGTACTCTAGAAGCCCAAAAATGGATTTTTCTTTGTTAATGTATATGTGGTATGTGTGAGCATGTATATACATGTTTTCATATGTGGGTGCATGTGTATGCATGTTGAGTCTAGAGGTCAGTCACTCTCTACATTACATATCAAAATAAGGTTTCTTGCTCAACTCAGAGCTTGTTGATGTGTTTGGTCTAGCTAGCAGGCTTGCTCCAGGGATTCCTTGTCTTTGCCTCCCAAATGGTGGGTTTCCAGGCAGACTTCCCAGCTTTTATGGTGATGCTGAGAATCTAAACTGTGGTCCTCATGCTTGGGTCATAATCACTTTACCAACTGAACCATCCAACTGCAGTGCCCCAAATGGATTCTGATGGGCAGCTGGTTGCTTCTGCCAAGTATAACTATGGTTCAATAAATGCTTGTATTTATACAAGCAATAGTGATGAAGCTGCTTTTGTTTCTCCTTGGGACAGAGCTATTTAATATCTCAGAAATTTTAGAAAGTTCTGTAATGGCATATACTACGTTATGCATGTCTTCACCAACAATTTGAAGGATTGCTGATGTTTATCTAGGGAGATGTGAAGCAATTTAATATTATTAATTGCTAACAAACGGATAAGATTTACAAGAATTGTCAAAGCTTAAAGCCCCAAATAATCTTTCCTCACGGAAGAAAATTTATTATGCCATTATGCTTATTTCTATCAGGGCTCCTATAGTGCAATCGCTGTTCGCTATTAAATTTTTATTGCACATTTAATTTATCTTTCCCTCTGGTGGGGAAACGTATTAGGGAATTCATTTGACACTAGTATTTTCTCCCCTTCACCTTATTCCTCATCCCTTCTGCACCCCCATAATAGATAGGAGTATATTTGTGTCTTGGTATTAATTATACAGGAGCCAAAGAGAACAATCCTTGCTGCTGCCTGAAGGGAATTATCAGGACAGAATTAGCTAGATGGAGAACCAAGTGGACTTCCATTATAAATACCCATTTTCAGTGCTTTAAAGAATTCTGGGGAAAAAAACCATTTATAAACTCTTGTGTGTTTTTCATCAATTAAAATAGAAAAAAAATTTTGTTTCCAAATACTAAAGGCAGACTATTTGTTTAAAAATTGGGTTAGGGGCATTATTTAATTTTTAAAGTGCTGCATTGAAAATGAAGTTTTATTTTTCATAAGGTATATATTATTATATGTGCCAAGCTTAATGAAACTCATTCTCCAGTCCTCTGCCTACCCCAAGAGTTACATATAGTTAAATCAAGAGGAAAAAAACAAGATAAAAATATATTGACACTTTTCTCTTAACAGGGCAGTGTTCAATGAAAACATATTCAACTTGGACATAGGGGACATTCTCTTGAATTTGAAAGATTTTCAGTTCTTAGACCTAATTTTCTAAAGCAGAAGTAAGATTGTATTATTGAATGCTTTGGTGTCTCAAGGATTTGCTAAAACACCAACACTCTTTCCCTCACATTAAATAACTAGCAGAGCTTTTATATTATCTTTATTATATCTTTAGGTGAGAGGCTGAACTTGACTGAATATCAGTGATCCTATTCTAGTGCCAAATCCAGGTGGTTTATTCCATTGAATTAACAGTGAGACTTGCATGTCAGGTCTGCTGATTCTAGGAGGGAGTGAGGAGAAATCCTACTTTTATGAGGACATCTCAAGGTTCCTTAGGTCTTAACCCAGGCAAGAGTCTGGGTTCTTATGCACCCAAAAGAGAAGAATTCAGACAAGAAACAGTAATTGATTGGGCAGCTCAAGAATTTGGGAAGAGAAAGCCAAAGGCAAGAATACACTTTGGTAAAAGAGAACAGGATGAACTAAACAGCAACGCTCCCAGCCTGCCAGGCATGAACTTCTGTCCCTCTTCTCTCTGTCTTTCCTCCCTCATGTCTTTCTCTAAGGTGGACACTTCCAGAAAAGGGACATGTTCCTGGGAGCCCATTGTACTCAGCTTAGAATTCAGTTGTTTATAAATAGTGATATGAGATGCAAGGGTACGGAAAAGGGTTAAGTACCCCCAAATGAAGAAGTTCACAGAGGAAAGGGAACAGCACTCTGCTCCTGGTGTGGAAATCCCTGGAGCCCAGTGAGCTGACCCAGCTGTAGAGACTCCCCACCACCTACTGCCCTTTCCATCTGAGCTTGACCACTGGGAGTTGACTGTCATTATTACCTTTATATCTTCATTCCGGTCAGCCATGCTTATCTTAACATGCTTCATTCAGCTGATCCAGGTAGAGAGCCCATCATCAGCAACCTCTCTTTTTTATATTCTGATTTGGGTAGCTTGTCGGTCACTCTCTCCCAGAGTGAACATTTTGCCTAATTACCTCTACCAGAAAGAAACTGGAATTGGTGGTTATGACATCAACCTATTTCCCTTAATCACACTGGATATATTTAATCTATAGATTTGTCAATGTCTGTATCTGTATTTTTATTTTAGACCTTGACATTAATGTCCCGCAAGACCATATAAATAGTACTTAGGAATAAATAAGACTTAGATCTGATATTTATAGGGTTTCGGTAGTGGAAAATTGCTTGGGGTATTATGTTTATCAGAGTAATTTCTCCATCTTCCCATTATAATACAATTTATTAGGCTGTCCAACCTGTGGGCTACTGGCCGCATGTGGCATGGAATAGCTATGGATGTGGTCCCAAACAAATTGTAATTTTATTTCAAATATTGTGAGATTTTTTTAATGTGAGTTTGCGTGTGTGTGTGGTGGGGTGGTTCTTCAGCATCAACTCTGTAGATGACAATGACCTGTTGGAAGGCCAAAAGGTTAGATGCACTTGGATGCAACAGGCATTTGAAGCCAGTGATCCCATAAACTTGAACTGTCTTTCTTGTTCATGTTCTAAGGACATTACTTTGGAACTGTATAGGTTCATTCAGCCTCAAAGCCTCAGCATAATATCCAGCATGGCATTTGATATAGCCTTGGTATTCTCTTGCATCTGTTCTTGCTAAAAAGTCCCCTGGTTGGCCTCAGGAGCACTGATGGCTTCTCTCTATCACCGATCACTATTAGATGGGCTGTTAGGTTTCTGGCATTATTAGTCCTTGGGGTTACATCTCTTTCTAGGTGCAACTAATACCCAGTAGGCGGTCACTGTTCCAAAGTTTTAAGAACTCCTTCTGCCAGCTCCTTTTCCCGAACTGATTCTCAAGATCCCCCTGAGATTTCCCAAGCTATATACAACACACACACAGGTATACTTATGGATGAAGACACATAGCACACACACATGCTTATGTACATATATACACACATACACAAACTAATCTTAAAACTGTCCACTGGTTTTAACTGGAGCCTACTCAAACTAGGTCAAAGTGAAGGAGTTATCTGGGAAGTGGTTGTCTTAAAAACATTCATTATTTATTGTGTGTACATATGTTTATGCACATGTGGACTCAGAGGACAATTTTGGGGAGAGTCTGTTCTATCTTTCCACCGTGAAGGTGTTGGGACTGGAACTTAGATCAACAGGCTTGATGGAAAATGCCTTTCTTTGCTGAGGCATCTGGACAGTCTGAGTGGTTATCTTCAGAGTAGCGCAGAATCTAGAAGGACAGGAAGCAGCTAGTCATTAGTGGCACCTTTGCCCTATGTCTTTCATAGAGTGTGAGAACACCTGTGTTTGGTATTCTGTGTATTTTTGGTCCAGTTTCTTGGTTTTTCTCTGAAATTCTTACTTTCTCTTCCTCAAGCTCCTAATTAATTGACCTTGGAAGTCACTTTGGCCAAGAGGGAATAGACTAGAATTTTGAGACTACAAGAGTGATTGGTTTAGGGACTGGAGAGATGGCTCAGTGACTGAGTACTTGGTACTTTTCTAGAGAACCCAAGTTTTGGTTCCAGTGTTCATGTAGGTAGCTCACAACCATCTGGAACTCCAGTGTCAGGGAATCTCATTCTCTCTTCTGGCCTTTGTGATCACTGGAACTCCAGCATCAGGGAATCTCCTTCTCTCTTCTGGCCTTTGTGATCACTGGAACTCCAGCGTCAGGGAATCTCATTCTCTCTTCTGGCCTTTGTGATCACTGGAACTCCAGCGTCAGGGAATCTCATTCTCTCTTCTGGCCTTTGTGATCACTGGAACTCCAGCGTCAGGGAATCTCATTCTCTCTTCTGGCCTTTGTGATCACTGGAACTCCAGCATCAGGGAATCTCATCCTCTCTTCTGGCCTTTGTGATCACTGGAACTCCAGCATCAGGGAATCTCATTCTCTCTTCTGGCCTTTGTGATCACTGGAACTCCAGCATCAGGGAATCTCATCCTCTCTTCTGGCCTTTGTAGTCACTGGAACTCCAGCGTCAGGGAATCTCATCCTCTCTTCTGGCCTTTGTAGTCACTGGAACTCCAGCGTCAGGGAATCTCATTCTCTCTTCTGGCCTTTGTGATCACTGGAACTCCAGCATCAGGGAATCTCATTCTCTCTTCTGGCCTTTGTAATCACTGCACCCATGTTTTCCCCTTGTCCCCAACACACACATAATGTAATTTAAATATAAAATATATTTTAACAACTAGTTTTCTTGGGGCTGAAGCAATGGCTCAGCGGTTAAGAGCACTGACTATTCTGTGAGAAGATCCGGGTTTACAACCCACCATCCACCCTGGAGGCTAATAACCATCTATAATTTCAGTTCCAGGGGATCCAGTGCCCTCTTCTGTCCTCCACAGGCACTGCACAACACGGGTGCACCTACACACGTTCTGTCATAACACTCATACACATAAAATAAAAATAAACAGATCAAAAAATTAAAAATACCTTTGTTTCAGTCATACACCATCACCTCTGTTCCTTTTATGCCTTTTTCTTTACATTACTGAATCCATATGATGCCTCAGAATCTGAGACTTGTCAATTGAAAGTCTTTTGTTGTCCAGAGCAGTGAAAGGTAACTGGTATTCTATAACTTTGTAGTGTCATTTACTGGGAATAGGTAATTTTCTTTATTATATAAAGTGAAACCATGAATAACTTCATCCTTTGAGGATTTATAAAAGACAGCTAACACACACTACAGGAAAGCAGGCAAAGGACTTGGCCAAATGTTTTCAAGTGGAAATAAAATAAAGGCTTTTTTTTTTCTATTCCATTTCTCATGTTTTGGAAGAATTTTCCTAGGTAAAATCTCATTTATATTCTGAATTTAAATTAGTTATACAATTTGTATAGTAGAAAACCGTTTTTCATCCTTTGCTAAATAAATGTTGAATGAATATTTCAAGACTGTTGGTAAGGCCATTGAATGAAAACATTACTTGGGGTCTTTATCTTTCATGCTGACCACATCTGCATCTAGTGCAAGGAGCCAGTATAGGGCTGGTGAAATGAGTCAATGGGTAAATTGCATGCTGTGCAAGCATGAGGACCTGATTTCAGATCGCTAGAACCCACAAAAAAATGCTGGGTATTGTAGCCTAGGCCTGTAACCCCAGCAGTGAAGAGGCAGAGACAGGCAGGTTTTGGGAGGCTTGATAATCAACTTGGCTAGCAGAAAGAGTAAGCTTCATATTCAGTGTGAGGCTCTATCTTAAAAATGATGGATGGTTGCCTTTGTTATCTTTACCTCTCAACTTGCCATGGTCTAGAGTCAAATGAGAAGGGGATCTCAATCAAGGGATTTCCCAGATCAGACTGGCCTATGGAAGATTGTCTAGATTGTTAATTGATGTAGAAGGGCCCACTTTGTGGATGGCACTGTTTCCTGCGTGGGTCATCCTGGGTTACATTAGAAAGCTAGTCAGACAGCAAGCAGCTTTACTTTATGGTTTCTGCTTTCAAGATCCCACTTGATTCTCACCTAGCCTTCCCTCAGGCATAGACTGTGACTTGGAAGTGTAAGCCAAAGAAAACTTTCCTTCCCTAAGTTACTTTTGGTCCAGTAACAGAAAGGAAACTGGGCCACCAGCGCCAGAGGAGGATGTGTAGACTGCTTCCTCAGCCAGTCTGCTCTCAGTATCATCTCCAGATGATGTGTACAGCCATTTGTCCAGCCTCCTTCCTACGTACGAGTATTTAGTCTTAGCTGTCCACCCTGCTCAGAGGAAGCCTTGAATGGAAGAGTGGCTCTCCAGAAAAGGTACCAAGGCAGCAGCACACAACTGGCTAACTCTGCTAATATGCTAATTAGCTCTGCATACAGTGACAGAGAAAAGAGATTCCTGGATCAAAGCAGAAGCCCATGTTTTACCAGCCTGTTCTACTTTTAGCTAGGTTATTTTCCAGTAAGTCACCTTTGCAGGGTGTCCTAACACCAACCTGGTTCACTTTGGCAGTGTTGATCTAGGTAACACATTCAGTGGTCCAGCATAACTATTTGCATGGTTCTTTCCCTTTCCCTTTTCCTTTCTGTTCCTTTTTCTTTTTTTAGTTGCTGGGATCTTGTTACCACTGGGGGCTTGAGGTTGTCAAAATTCTTGCTCCAGCCTGCAGTTTGAATTCCTCCTTCAAGGTGTTTCATTTCTTTACTTCCTACACACTCAATATGGTGTTTTGGAAGCATTCTAATTCTGCATCATAGTCAACAGGGCATACATGCATGGGGTTCAGGAGGGGGAGGCAGCAGGCAGCCCCTCAAGGCAAACTGTCTTTCTCATTCTCTCACTGTCTGCCTTGTGGGTCACATGCCTCCAGTCCCCAGAGCTGTGATTCACCTTGCCACTGTCTCTGTAGAAAGGATGGATTGTATTGCTTAGAGATTCCTAGCCAACGCTGTTGTCAGATGCACTGAGAATATCTGTCATTTGTGGAGTGAGGCTGAGAAAAGGGCTCACCTTGGAAGCTGGTCTGTTCTTCCCTTCCAAGGTTTCTTGTCACTTGTTATAAGTGTTGACAGTGGGTGGCTTAGAACTGTCTCCCTCCTGAACTACGCTAGCTCTTCTTCCTGGGAGCAGTTCTGAACTGGTGTCTTGGTGACCTGTATACATCTGCCTTTTTCTAGCAAATGTAATACTTCCCAGGCACCCAGCTGCTCAATGCTCACACAGTGCTACTTATATGTGTATAGATGTGTGTGCATGTATATGCAGACAGCAGAGGTCAACCTCAGGTATCATTCTGAGAAGCCATGCACCTTGTTTTTTGTGACAGGATTTCTTAGGGCTGTTGGTCAGTGAGCTCCAGATGCACCTGTCTTCACTTGTCTAGATCTGAGATTATAAAATGGGTCATTGTGCCTACCTGTTTTTCTCCTTTAGTTCTTGGGATCAAGCACAGGTCTTCGAACTTGCTAGGCAAGCTCTTTACCAACAGAGATATCTCCCAGGTCCATATGACAGAGACAATATTTTCCTCTCTAACTAAAGCCCCCCAACCTCAACCCATAGGGAACCAGTACGTGGAATTTTCAGGCAGATAGGCAAATCTTGGCACCTGAATAAGAGTGAAATTCTGAAATAAGTTTTTTTTTTTTTAAATCTATGGAAAGTGGGTCAAACCATTTTCACTTTTAATCCTGGGTTAGTTTCTTCTCTGATGATTTGCCTAATGGGTTCTCCAGGCATGGCTATTGGGCATAGAAATTATTATTAGTTGTAATCTTTCCAAATCAGAAATTGAGCATAGAAAACAAAATGAAAGGGATTCCACAGAGAGAATCATTGGGATATGTTGTAAATCCCAATGCCCTTTCAACTTGGCACAGCCTAGAACACCTGAAAAGAAAGTCTTATTTGAATAATTGTCTTTATTAGATGGCATAAAGACATGTCTATGAGGGTTTGCCCTGACTGTAAAGTGATGTAAGAGGACCCAAATACTGTAAGCAATACCCTTCCTTAACCTGGTGATTCTGGTTTGTGTAGCTATTGGCTAACATGACCTATAAGACTCTCTGCTCTTTCTTGAATAAATGAGTTTGCAGCAGACCACCACTGCTGGCTTTCCACTCCACTCCCAGAGTCTGTGTGTTGACTCTGCGTCTACTCATCCTCTCCCCCATGGTGGAGATCCTTCGGTCCCCCTTGGGCTGGTCCTGAGTGCTGGGACCCCTAACAGACTAAAAGCCTACTTGTGTGAGCCAGTGGTGTTCTTCCATTGTTTCTGCTTCAAGTTCCTGTTTAATACGCCTTTTCTCCCCTAAGTTTTTTTTTTTTTTGGTTATGATGTTTTATTACAGCAACAAAATGAAACTAGAATACCCAAGTGTTGGATTCATCATCTTCATGAATGCTTTGTCAACTACTCAAGCACCACAAACTCTGCAGGCTCCCCTAAAATCTATCATCTTAAAGGACAGTATGTGGTTTAAACTTGCACTTTTAGGTCTGTTTCCAAGTGTTTACAGAGTGTGCATTTGGGCTGAAGTGATAGCTTAATCAGCATAGTCCTTGTCATATAAGCATGAGGACCTGAGTTCAATTCCCAAAGCCCATGTTTTAAAAGGTGGCTCAGGCTTACTAGTCCAGCACTGGGGTGGTAGAGACAGGCAGATTCCTTGGGCTAACAGACCAGTCAGCTTAGTTGGATTGATGAGTCCCAGGCCAATGAGATATACTGTTTCAAAAACAAGGTGGACAGTGCCTGAGGAATGACGGCTGAGACTGACTACTGGCCTCCACATTTACACACACACACGCACACACACACGCACACACACACACATACACACACACAACCTGTACAGTAACCACTTCTAAATTGCATTGGCAAAACTTTGGGCCAGACACACCTTTCTTACTCAGAACGAACCTAAGAATAGAGTGGACTGGGCACTGACCAGTAGTTTCACTGATTCAGTTATAAACTCCAAAGTAAAAGTGAGAAAACCCATATTATTGGAGTGTTATTGATGTTATGAAAAACATTATTGATTTATCTATGCTCCTAAATCATTCCAGAAAATGAGTAAAGTCAATCAATCTCTACCAATCTTTCATCTATACGCATACAATGGAATAAATTTTAAAAATAAAAGTGGAGGAATGACAGACAAGGAAAAATGAAATCAGTAAACAGGATAAGTAGAGAAGTTTGATCACATGTAATGAACATCATGAGACACTATTAACTGTTGAAGATGAGTCCCAAAATTGATTATAAATTTACCAGCAACTGAAACTTGAGGAAAACAATCTGATGCAAAAAGGTTGGTATCTATGCAACCAACCAATCTATGAAAACTAGCAAAGTCAGTGTCTTAGTTTGCCTTCAATTGCTGTGACAAACCACTATGACCAATATCAACTTGGGGAGCAAAGGGTTTATTTCACTTACATCTCCCAGGTCACACAGTTCATCAGGAAGTCCAAGGTAGAAACTCAGGGCAGAAACCTGGAGACTGGAGCTGGAGCACAGGCCATGGAGGAACACTGCTTATTGGCCTGCTTCTATGGTCCATGCTCAGCCTGCTATCTTCTATAACACAGAACAACCTTCCCAGGGAAGGCACTGCATGCATTGAACTGGGCCCTCCCACACCACTCAACAATCAAGAAAATACCCCATAGACATAGCCACAGATCAGTCCAGTTGAGTCAGTTCCCCAATTAAGGCTCCCTCAAGCGAGGTGTGTCAAGTTGACACTGAAGCTATCCAGCACAGGCAAGAAACCATACTGTTTCCCTCAGCAAACTTCTACTTCGGGTTCCTGAGGACAGATGCTGTCCTGATTAGCTTTACTTGTCAACTCCACACAGCCTAGAGTTATCCGAGAAGAGAGCCTCAACTGAGGAATTTCCTAGATTAGACTGGCTTGTGGATAGATCTATGGGGAATTATATTGCTTATTAATTGATACTGAAGACCCAGACCACTGTGAGTGGCACTATTCCCTAGGTAGGTGGTTGTAGGCTACATAAGAAAGCTAGCTGAGCATAAGCATGCCACCATGGTTACACTCTCCATGGTTCCTGCTTTACTTTTTTTACTGTGAAGTGAGTTAGTCATAATCCTCTATGCAATAGACAGCAGGCCTGCTTAATTTCCTGCCTTGGCTTCCTATCTTAACTTTCGTTAGTGATTGGAATTGTATACTGAATAAACCCTTTCTCGTCCAAAGCTGTTTGAATCAGGGTAAACAGAGCAACAGAAATGAAAATAAAATAGGTTCTAACTTGCTGCTATATCATATCATAACAACATCATAGTCAACATTTTTAAGGAGAGCTGTCTTTGTCATAGAGTCCCACAGGTCATGCTAATAGTATAAAGTTCAGCAGACATAGATGTGCAAGACTCAAAACTGCCCTTTATTCAGTTTTCTTGAACAAAGAATTCTGAAATACAACAGCACTTATATACCAATAAGCACCATTATTGGCTAGGAGATGATTATGCCAGTACAATGCTTGCAATGAAAGCATGAGGACCCGGGTTTGATCCCCAAACCCATATGAAAAAATCCTGACTTAGTGGCATGTGCTTATAACCCTAACACTGGGGAAATAGAAACAGGAAGATCTCTGGAGTTTGCCGGCAAACAAATCTAGCCAAATCAGTGGGCTCCAGGTCAATGAGAGATCATGTCTCACAAGCAAGGTAGAGGGCAACAGAGGGAGAGGCCAGATGTTGACCTCTGTTCTCCACCCATGCACACACAACTGCACACATGTTAACTCACATATAGCACACACACATACTTCCACACACACACAAACATAAGCAAATCTTTTATCACCCCAATGGGCAACTTTGGTATCTGTCAATAAAATTACAGACATGCATCTAAGGAGGTCAACAGGTCAAAAACATTTCTAATGAGAAAGTCTGAATATGCTTATACATGCACAGCTAGAGAATGTGTCTTTATTTTATTAATTTTTATTTTACATATACAAGTGTTTTCCTACATGTACTACATATGTGCCTGGTGACTGTGGAAGCTGAAGAGGTCATTGGATCCTCTAGTACTGTAGTTACAGATGATTAGAGTCACCATGTAGGTGCTGGGAACCAAACTTTGGTCCTTTTTTAGAGCAGTAAGTGCTCTTAACTGATGAACCATCTCTCGAGACCCAGGTGTCTTTTTTTTTTGTAGATATCCAAGAAAGATAGTAATTGTAACATAAATACTCATAATCATGTCTTCAGTAGCATACTAGCAAAATGGAGTCAGAGCTTGTCTAAAGTGTGGAACTGTCTTGGCAGAAATGAAGACATTATAAAGAGACACCTGTGCCTCTCCCTTTGGCTATCAGAGCCAAGGTCCCCTGAGTTCCCAAACCCTCCCATACAGTCCAGGAGAGACTTTCTTGAAAATTCCCTTATTAAAGACCAGATCCTCCAAAAATGAATAGAATTGCATTTGATTCCCTTACCGAAATTGCATTAGCCAACTAAGATTGAATTTCTATCATAGGGTAAGTGCTTAAAAATTAAACACTGGTCCTAGAGTCAGAGAATTTTGTCCTAGGCTATTTATTATCTGTCCTTTGGGCCTGCTCATCACCCATAAAAATCATTTACAAGATGAGAGATGGTTCAGTGTTTAGGAGCACTTATTGTTCTTACAAAAGATGAATTTGGTTCCCAACATCCATATTGAGCATCTCACAACTGCTTGTAACTCCATCTCAAGGAGATCCAGTGCCCTCTGGCCTCTGTAGGTAGTTTCACATACATACACATACAAACCTTTAGGTATAAAACACATAAAAAATAAAAAAATCATTTACAACACTTGTAAATTATCTATGCCCTACTCCCTTTTGAAGAAGCATGGATAAGCTCATCCTACGGGACTCATCCTATAATGCTTGTGCAGTAAGTAAATTTGTGGTCTTCTTTCTGTTAACTTGTCTATTGTTAATTTATTTTAGTCAACTTAAGACTTGAACCTTCTGAGGTGAGAGGGAGAAATATTTCCTTTAGAATAGAGTTCTTATTTTTTAAATGTTGCAGTCTTAGTTGGTTGTTTTCTCATGGTTTGGCTAAGGGCATTCATTAATTGGTGTGTGTGTGTGTGTTGTATGTATGCACATGTGTATTTGTGTGTACAGGTGCACATATATGCACATGTATACATGCCTGCATGTACATGTACACATGGAGGCTAGAGGATAATTTCAGCTGTTGTTCCTCAGGTTCTACTTATATTTATTTTAATATTAACTTTTCTTTATTCTTAAAATTTTCATACTTGAATACCCCTGCAGCCTGAGCAGCTCCACCCTCTCCTCTGTAGAGATTTGCCTACTCCCTAGACTGACCTAGTAACTCTTGAAAACCTGAAGCACATACCAGTTTTTCATAGCTGAACAAAAAGCAACCAGGCTACACCAATAATATAAACAGAACCAAACTGCAAATAAACAAAGTCAGAATAGAATTTCCTATTGAACACACAACCAGCAAAGCACATCCAAATGCCCCAAGACAACACAAAAACAAGAATAATATGAAAAAACAAGAGAATATTTCCCCCCTCCCCAAACACATCAGTCCTATTGAACTGTACTACAATGAGAATCACTACAAGGAGCTTCCTGGTACAGAATTTAAAAGAACAATCATAGAAATATTTAAGAAAGACCAAGAAAAGAAAGAAGATGGAATTGAAAAACTCAATAAGTCAATTTGAAACACCAGGAGAAAGCCTTATAAACAGAATGAATGAATGAATGAAATGGAAAACAATATCAAGACTAGTTGACAAAGCTGAAGAACTGGTCTCCTTAAGTAAAGACTATAAAAAATACAGGAATGGAATACATAGAAGATATGGGACACCATGAAAAGACCAAAGACAGGCATCATAGCACACAGGAAGGAGAGGAACTGGCCAGATCTGTAACAGAATTATAGAAGACAATTTCCTCAAATTAAGGAAAGACATACCTGTACAAAAAAGAAATATGCATAACACCAATTAGAACCAGAACAGAAGCATGCCATGATATATCAGAGTAAAAAACACTAAATGTACAGAACAAAGAGAGTACTGAAAGCTTTTAAAGGAAAACGTTATGTTTAAAGAAAAACCTATCAGACTTACAGCTGGTTTTTCAATGAAAACTATAAAAGCCAGAAGAGCCTAGAGGAAAGTATCCCCCTATCTAAATGACCATGAATGCCAACCCAGAATACTTTACTCAGTAAAATGATGTATCATAGTCAAAGGAGAATGGAAAAATTTCCATGACACAAATAGATTGAAAGAATTCATGTCCACCAAAACGGCCCTACAGAGAATACTCAAAGCCATATGGAAGACTACAGATACAAATATGCCTAAGAGGTTACGGAAAGAAAAAAAAGGGAAGGTAGAACAACAGAAACACAAAACGGTACTAAGAACACAGACAAATTAAAATGGCAGTAACCAATACACACCTTTCAATAATATCTCTAAATATCAATAACCTCAACTCCCATAACCCCAGTTAACTAAAAGAAAGAAAGCCAACCCATCCAAATTAACAAAATCACAGATGAAACTGGAAACATGAAAATAGAAACCGAAAAAAATCCAGAATGTTATAAGAGAATACTTTAAAAATATATACTCTCTTAAATCTGAAAATCTAAAAGAAATGGATGAATTGCTAAACTTTTATAAACTAACAAAATTAAACCAAGAAGCTATGAATAGCTTAAACAGAGAAATATCAAATAAGGAAGCTGAAAGAGCAATACAAAACCTCCCAACTAAAAAAATAAATCCAGGCACAGATGTATTCACAGTGGAATACTATCAGACATTCAAAGAAGATAAACAATCAATAATTTTTCAAAAAGATAGAAACAGAGGGAGAACTCCCAAACTCCTTCTATGAAGTTGGTATCATTACAAAACCCCCCAAACAGGTAAAGGCACAACAAAAAGGAAATCTATAGGCCCATATCCTTAGTGAATGTAGACACAAATACTCTCCACAAAATACTCACAAATTGCATACAAACACATATCAGCAAGATCATCCACTATGATCACATAGTTTTATTCCAGAGATGCAGGAATGGTTCAATATACATAAGACATAAGTCAAAAAATGGTATAAATCATATGAATAGACTCAAAGACAAAAATCTCATGCTAATCTCAATAGTTGCACAGAAGGCCTTTGGCAAAATACAACATGCATTCATGCTAAAAGTCCTAGAGGGAATTGGACTGGGGGGAACATACCTCAACATAATTAAAGCTATATAAAAAAACCCCATACGTAACATCATTCTAAATGTAGAAGAAGCATTCCCATTCAAATCAGGAATAACACAAGCTGTCCACTATTTCAACTCCTTTTAAATACAGTGCTTGAAACTCTTGGTAGAGCAGTAAGACAAGAGAAATAAATCAAAGAAGTACTAAATTGGAAGAGGTCAAATTATGACTATTTGCAGAAGACATATCATAGATAAGAGATGATAAAAATACAATCGGAAAAATGCTACAAATGATCAATACTTACAATAAGGTGGTAGGTTACAAATTAAACTTACAAAAATCAGTAGCTTTCTATTTACCAATACAAGAAATCAGAGAAAGAAATGATAGAAACCTTCTCATTCACAATAGCCTAAAAAATATGTAGGAATAAATCTGACTAAAGACATGAAATATCTCTATAATGAAAAATTTAAATCTTTAAAGAAAGAGACAGAGGAAGACACCAGGATGTGTAACTAGATACATGCTCATGGATTGACAGTATTCATATTGTGAGAATGACCATCTTCTAAAAGCAATCTATAGATTCAATGCAATGCCAGTCAAAATCCCCATGATATTCTTCACAGAGTCAGAAAGAACCATCCTAAAATTTAGATTTTAGGAATCACAAAAGACCCCAGATATTCAAAGCAGTCTTCAGCTAAAAGAGCAATGCTGGGAATCACAATACCAGATCTTAAATTATATTACAGAGCTATAGTCATAGAAACAGCATGGTTCTGGCACAAAAATAGACCCATAGACCCATAGACCGATGGAGTATAATTGAAGACTCAAACGTGCAATTTCAGTCACCTCATACTTGACAAAGGGGCCAAGAACACTCACTGGAGGAAAGATAGCATCTTCATCAAATGGTGCTGGCAAAACTGGATCTCTACCTGTAGAAGAATGAAATTGGATCCTTGTCTTCCACCTTGTACAAAAATCAACTCCAAATAGATCAAATACCTCAATGTAAATCCTGAAACTCTGAAGCTGCTAGAAGAAAACATAGGCAGTACCCTACAAGATATAGGTGTAGGAAAGGACTTTCTATATCAGACTTCAGTTCCTCAGGCGTTAAGGTCAACTAAAAATCTGCTGTACAGCAAAAGAAACAACCAATGGAGTAAAGAGGAAACCCACTGAGTGGGAGAAAATCTTCACCTGCTACATATCTGACAGAGGTTTAATATTCATTAACATGCAAAGAACTTAAAAAAAACAAAGAAACTAACAAAAAGAATAAAAAGATGGGCTAAAGACCTAAACAGAGAGTTCTCAAATGAAGAAATAAAAATGGCTAAGAACACCTTAAAAAGTGCTCAACATCATTAATGATTAGGGAAATGCAAGCCAAAACCATTTTAAGGTTTCATCTTACCCCAATCAGACTGACTAAGAACAAAAGAATAAAAGACACCAAATGTTGGGACGGATGTGGAGCAGGGGAAGGTTCATTCACCACTGGTGGGAATGCAGACTTGTGCAACCACTATGAAATGCAGTGTGGAGCACTCTTAAAAAACTAAAAATGAATCTACCTTATGATCCAGTTATGCCACTCCTTGGCCTATATCCCAGGGACTCATCCTAATGTAGAGATGCTGTATATCAACTGAGGCATGGGTAATGAAAACTGGTCCATTTATACAACGGAGTTCTAATCAGTGGTAAGGCAAGATGAACTTATGAGACTTGTAGGTAAGTGTACGGAACAAGAAACCGTTATAGTAAGTGAAGTAACACAGAGGCAGAAAAGCAGGGGATGTGTGCTCGCCCTCTTCTGTGAATCCAGCAGCAATCCCTGATGCGTGAGTATATATCCTAATGTACCATTGGGAGCTGGGAAAACCGAAAGGAAGAATGGAGGTAAAGCGAAAGTAAAAGCCCGAGAGAGGGAGCTAATAGGAAACAGATGCTACAAAGAGGAAAATGTGGGTATTTAACAAGGCATTGAGAAGTGAAGGACATACGAGGAACCATGGGGATGAAGGAGAAGAAGGAACTCAAGCGAGGGGTGGATAATAGGAGACAGGTATTACCAAGGGGAAGGCAAGGGTATTTAAACTGGGAGGGAAAAGGGTGGTTAGACAGGAAGAGAGAGAGAGATAAATATAGTTTAGGGACATAAAAAGCCAGAGGGTAATTTATTAACTTAACACCCTCTGAAAAATACATATACAATATCTGAACATGAATGCACACAAAATAAACATAGTACCAGATAGGAGAAACCTTCCTATAGTTCTTGGTAAGGGTAGTCCAAGAGACTTCAAAAATAACACAGGCTATTGCCAGAGTCTTTGATTACCTCCCAGAACTTAAAGATAAGATCCTGTTGCTGATGACAGGACATACTTGGGATACAGGACTTGGAGCAATGATGCTGGAACTGACCTGGAAGCCTTCTCCTTGAAGACTAGCACTCATAATTCTAGAGGATGCTATGCAAGCGGCTAAGGGAGAAAACCAATCTATGGTCCATCCCAGCTGTAAATCCTAATACCCACAACAAGGGGAAGAGCGGACTCTATTGGTGCAGTGGTGGGGGTAATCAACAGCTCTCCAACTGGACTTAAAGCTGTCTCAATGAGAGGGAACTCATGTGTGGCACTGTAAATACACCCAAACACCATGACTGGAGCTAAATGGACATATTAATATTAAAATATCAACTTGTATTTATCTTCTCTGTGTTCTCCCTTTTCTCCTTGATGTCTGTCTATTTCCCTTGTCTTCTGGACCACCCTACCTTTATGCTGAGTGATGTGTAGTGACAGAAGAAGGTCAGGACCCAGGCAGCAGCTTGTTTAGAATCTGTACATATTACAAAGGACTGAAGTAGGTTAAAAGTGGGGCTCTCTTGGGTAGTTACACTTTTTATTTGGAAATTTCACGCATATACACAACGTCTCTTGGTCATATCAGCCCCTACTCGTTCTCTCCACTGCCTCTTGTGCACCTCTCCACAACACATCTCCCCAACTTCATGTCTTCTCTTTAAAAAGAAAAATACCCCCCTGACTCTTATTACAGCAGTGTGTACACTCATGGATGAATGGCTCTCCATGGGGCATGTGAAATCGACCGATGGACACCCCTTCCCTCCACAATGACCCTCCCTCCTTTAACAGCCATCAATCACCATTAGCTCCTCGACTTGAATGGGAGATTGGCAGCTGCTCCCCCTCCAGGCTGAAATTTTAAACTGGCTTGATCTCTTGAATGTGTTGTGTGGGTAACCATGCTGGGAGTTCATGTGTACAACAGCCATGTCATGTCCAGAAGACAGCATCTCACAGCACTCTCCTCATCCTCCACATCTTGCATTCTGTCCATCCCTTCTTACTCAATATTTCCTGGTTCTTGGAGGGAGTGCGGTTGATACAGAGTCTCCATCTATCACTAAGCATGAATTGCATTTTTAAAAAACCAGATTTATTTGCATAACGGCATTTGGGGAAAACTGGAATTGGCTTGTCTTTGTTTTTAATAACTCCTTTTTCCCTTTTGTATCTGCAGATTCTCTAAATTTTCACGAAGTGCTTATTCCATTTTGTTTTGTGAATCATACTCGAGTTGAAAATGCACCCTGCTGCTGCTAATGAGATGAAGTCATTTTCTCATTCAGCAATTCAAAATTCAGCTTTTGATGATCAAGAATAGGTTTTAAAAAATCTATTTCAATTTTTATTTATGTGTGTCTGTTTGTGTCTGTGTGTATGTGTCTCAAGCATGTGTGTGTGTGTGTGTGTGTGTGTGTTTACAACTGTGGAGGCCAGAAAAGGGAAATGGATCTTCTTGAGCTGGAGTTGCAGGTGACTGTGAGTCACCCAAGGTCATGCTGAGAACTGAACTCAAGATATTTAAATAGTAAAGATAAATCATGCTGGGATGAGTTTTAAAACTTTTAACAATGTGTTATAACATTGACTGACAGAAATGCTGTGCTGGTTCACGAACTCTTTATGAAGATGACTCGGGACCAAGCGCAGTGGTGCAGACCTGAAATCCTAGCACTTAGGAAGCTAAGCAGGAAGAGAGCACCAGTTTGAGACTTGCCTAGGGTAACACAGAGAACTCCAGGCCAGCCTGTATTGCATAGCATGACCCTATGTCAACACAACATAAAAACAACCTTGTAGGCACCAATTTATTGCATTCTGTCTAAAGTTGAGTCATTAAAAAAGTCTTTGTTTTAAAATTTCTATGTTAAGGTGTTGAAATGATGCTTGCTGACAAGTCCTATGAATTTGTTCAATCTCTACAACCCATATGGTGGAAGGAGAGAACCAGTTCTTGTAAATTGTCAGCTAACTTCTACATGTGTGCCATGGTATGTAGGCCCATACACACACACCACACAATAAGCACATGAATACAATTTAAAAAATTAAAATTAATGTTGGTAAATGAAAATATTAGTTTCCTTTATAATTTGCATGGCAAATTATTATTGAGATGGAATATTAGCTGTTTACATGCCTACTTTTATGACTCATGATTTATGTCTTTTTTTATTGGCATTCTAACGTTTATCATACTATTTTGAGAAATTTGTAAATACTGAGAATATCAGACATTTGCCATATTCGTTATGAATATAGTGTTATTAACTAATTGCTAAAGTTTTGAATTTTTAGTATTCAAAAAATTTAAAATTTTAGTGAAATTTCTTTATCTTTGTTTCTTCATTATTTTCTATTATGACTAGAAAATGTTTAGCTTTGACAAATATTACTTGATTTTTTCTACATTAAGTGGTTATGTTGTTCATCTTTAAATTCCTATCCATCTGGAGTTCATTATGGTTTAAGTTGTGAGCTTAAATTTACTCCCGTTTTTCCAGTTAGGAAGGAATTGATGCTGTTTGTAACTAGTATTATTCTCTCCTGTTTATTTGAAACATGGTAACTGAAGCGTATTAAATTCAGTAAAACAGGTCAGTGGTTGTTTCTGTTTTCTTTCTTAATATGTCTGTCTAAGTTTACAAAAATCAATCACAAATGTAGCATTTTAATGAACTTTTATATTAATACAAGACACAAAAGGGGCTGGGAGAGGATGGCTCAATGGTAAAGGTGATTGCTGCTCTTGCTGAAGACCCAAGTTCCATTCCCAGGACCCACACCCACAAACACATGGGAAAGGGTTTAGTTCACTATGCAAATGTACAACTGACAAATGGGAAGATTGATTTTATAGCTCATATTTTTTATCTGGACTATATTTTTGTGTTCTGCTTCTTTTTATACATCTCTGTAGCCATCCTACACATCTGGCAACCAAATATAGAATTCTTTAGTTGATTTTAGTTGGCTTTTATTTAAAAGTTTTCATAAGATTATTTATTTATTTTGCATGTGTATGTGCAATGCACATGCCACAGTCCAAACATGGAGGTAAGAGAACAATTTATGGGAGTTTATTTTATGCAACTACTATGTGGGTCCCAAGTTGAATTCAGGTTTTCAGGCTTGGTGGCAAGTGTGTTTACCAGCTGAGCCATCTCACTGGTCTTTTAGTTATGTTTTAACCTGAAACTTCACTGATTGTTATATTTGGCTTTTCCCATTGGGAGAGAGAAGTGGAGTTGTAGCTAGAATCAGTTCCTTTATGGTCCAACTGTCGGTCCAACTGGTTATACTTGTAAGATTCTATCTCTAGAGCTATAATTTAAACCTTATCTTAATAATTTTATTTTCTTTAAAGTTTCTGATTTACAAAGAAAAAGTACCTTTTGATTTTCCAAAGTGAGGAACAATAAAACGTAAGTTGAAGGCTATCAGTTGTTCGTATTTGGAACTTGGAAGTTCTGGTTTTTGTTCTTATAAGAAAGAGTATTCATAAATATATGAAAGTGGTTTGATAATATTCTTGAAGGAAAGAATTGCTATGTTCTATGAAGTGAATAAATCAAATAGGAATATTACCATGGTTATCAGTGTAATATATTTTCTTTATCTCGGTAGCCATAGATGAGACTGTGATTTATTATTCCATAAACTTTGTTCAAGCTATGCCAATGGTGGCTGGAGAGGTGATCCATTGATTAAGAGCAATGGCTTCTCTTGCAGAGGACCCAGGTTGGTTCCCAGCACCCATATGGCAGTCAACAACTGTTCATAACTCCACTTTCAAGGTATCTGACAACCTCTTCTGATCTCTGTGGGCATTGTGCCATAAAAGCACACTTACATACTTGTAGGCAATACACTCATATATATATAAAATAAAAAGAATAAATAAAATATTTGAAAATTTATGCCAAGGAACTTAATATCATGTCAACAAGTGAAAGTGAAAAAGAATTCAGGTACAGCTCCATAGGGTGTGCCTGGTTAGATACCCTATTTTTAATTCAAGCATCCTTAGTAGTTAGCTCTTGGTACTTTTTGAGTATCTCCCTGCCTCTCATCAAGTCAAAAATAAATTAAACAAAGGCAGAAGCAATAACCAGTAATTGTCTTCATCCCACATAATGGGAAGAGAATAGATGATCAATTAGTTTTGATTGACAGATGTACGGATCATTTGCTTGGATGGGTAGCATTGTAGCATGTCCCAATTTGAACCTGGACTATATTTACCTACCATTCAGGCATGTTATTTGAAATGCTATGTGGCTAGATAAGCTGAGAGTTCCAGACATTTTATATGTAGCAACTAAGCATTTGTGACTCACAATGTAGTTTGGGGAACAACAGTATTGAGGTCACCTGGGAGGTTGCTGCTGATGTATCTTAGGTCACCTCCTGGTCAGCTGGACCAGAATCTACTCATTACATTTTGAGAAACACTATGTTCAGAGATTCTTGCCCTAGATATAGCCCAAAGTAAGAAGCGATATATGCACAGGGTATTGTGAGAGGGACTCTGGGCACCCTCAGGCCCTGTTCTCATAAGTTGGATATGGAGCTTAATCAAACAACTGGTGGAAATTAAAATCTGTGTGGGCTTTGAGTTCAGCAGTCCCCTGCAGTGCTGACGCATGTGGCTTTGCCAAATGCAAGACACAGCCATGGACCTCCTGTCCTGATGGGATGCTCTTAACATTGGCCTTGGTGGGCTGGCTGGCATCTTCGCTGGGCATCATCTGCATTGATGCCTCTCTTGGCTTCCCAGCAAGAGGCCAATAAACTGGAGAGGAGAGAGGAAAAGTACTGTCAGCCTCCTGTTGCCAAGAGAACCAGTTTCTGGAGCACAGTCTCACTGCTTACCAAGTGGATTAAATGGAGTCATCAATGACTGTCACTGACAAAATTGCTTTCAACAGTGTCTATCTTTCCTTCATCTTTCACATGTACATTCTTAATGTCTACACTATTATATATGTATATTTATTATTTATCTCTTCATCTTGTTATTTCTTTAACATCTCTTTTAATATAGGCACCTTCATATATATATACATATATACGTGTGTGTGTGTAAATGTGTGTATATGTTCATGTGTGTGCTGCTGCACATACCTGTGGAAGCCAGAAGTCAACTTTGGGTTTCGATCACCTTGATTTTTGAGGCAGAATCTTTTGCCTGGAACATGCTGATTCAGCTAGGCTGGGTAGTTAGTCCCAGGGAGTTGCCTATCTCTGCCTATCCAGCACTAAGATTAAAGTGCATGCCACCACGCCTGACTTTTGTATATGGACTCTGAGGATCAAATTCAGTTCCTCAAGCAGTGTACTGACTAAGCTATTTCTTCAGCTACTAATGCTGGAACCTTCTAAGAAAACTTTTGACATATGATGAAATATAATGTACTATGATAAAACAGTTCCTCTGAGTCAACCTGTATGATAGCTGCACTTCATTTGTGAAGACACATGTCTTAGAATGCTTGCAATCATCAATTCCGTTTCTTAATTTTCCATTCATTTTGTTGCCACTATATTTTATTTTAAACTTCTAATTAAATTTATTATTATTATTATTATTATTATTATTATTGCGTGTGTGCATATATGTGTATGTGCAAGCCGTGTGTCGTGGCAGATGTGTGGAGGTCAGAGGATATCTTGTCTTTCTGTCATCTGGATATTAGGGATCAAGTTAAGGTCCTTAGGCTTGGCAGAAAGTGCCTTTATCCATTGAGCCATCTCACCAGCCCTATTGTCACATGTTTTTTTTTTCTAAAGTGGGTTAAGTTAAAACACTTAAAAACAACCAATAGCTCAATAGCTTCTGGGAGATGGACAGCGAGTTTCCTTTAAGGGTGTGATGTGGGATAGGTTAACCAGACTCCAGCGGATGGAGCCACACAGAAGGGCATTTGGGGGCACAGATTTGACTCAATTTCCCTTAATATTCATAATAACAGTACATGAAATCAGGCCAGGTGTATTAATGGGAAGTTTCAGATAAGGATATGCTGGTCAAAATATGATCAAAACACATTGATAAGATTCTCAAAAATTCAATAAACATGAAAAGAACTACATAAATCATGTGTATAGTTTAGCAAATAGTTAAAAGTCCACTGCTAACATAAGCATCTTCCATCTCAATAAACAGGATTCTGTCTATGTTTGGTGATCATTAATTCTATATTTATAAATAGCCAGTCGGAACATTTTGAAATGCTTTCCAAAAAAATCTCTCACAGACATATTATATATCATGGATACGATAGCTTTCATTTAGCCTGCTCCTTTGCCAGATACCTTCACTAATATTTGATACTGGCAGAGTAGGGTGGGACATGTGACTCAGTTGGTAGAATCTTGCCTATCATGCACAAAGCCCTGGGTTTGATCCCCAGGACTGCATTAGTGGGACATGTTGGGACACACCTGTAATACCAGCACTCAGGACGTGGGAGCAGGAGGATCACTCAGGATGTGGGAGCAGGAGGATCACTCAGGATGTGGGAGCAGGAGGACCAGGAGTTTAAGGCCATTCTTAGTTATACAGTGAGCTCGAAGCCATTGTACACTATATGAGGTACTGTCTCATAAGAACAAAAAGAAGACATTGCCAGACATTTACCAGAAAATGTGATTTATAATGACAATGACTCATGATGACATTTTAAGTTTTTTGGCCATTAATGAGGTTGGCATATATATGTATGTGCTTATTCTATTGAGAATTGCTATATCTAGTCATCTCATTTAGCCATTTAAAAATGGACTGTTTTTACTTTACTAAGATTGTCATATATCTTGGATATAAGCCTTGCAGTTATTTGTGCTCCAAGTATTTTCTACCTATTGGCGTTTGCTTTTTTTTTATTCTTTGTAGTCAATAAACATAAATTTTTATTTTTAATACAATGTAAATATTTTCTCTTGAGACACTGGCCTCAAACTCGTTGTGTAGTACAGGATGATCTGGAACTTCTAATTCTCCTATCTTCAGTTTCTAAGTGCTGAAATTCCAGGCATGCACTGACATACCTGGTTTACGCAGAGCTGGGCATGGAACTCAGGGCCTTGTGACTGCTAACCAAGCACTCTACCAACTGGCCACATGCCCAGCCAGTTGAAAATTTAAAGCCATTGAAATTATCAGGTTTCTTCTTTTTCTTTCAGAGATAATTTTTGTTTCTTGTTTAAGAAATTATGTTTTTACTAGAACTTTGGAGGAACTGTCTTGGTACAATCTTTAAATTTTTTACTTTCTTATGGACCTTTAAGCTATCTGGACATGATCACTACATGTCCACTATTGCCTAGGATCTCTTTATGGTAATCCTGTTATTTCCAAATTATCTGCAGTGCTACCCAGGTCATGATCAAATATCCATTACGGATAATTCCATTCTTTATTCTTTATCTATTCTTCTATTTGTACATCTCTATTTTATTACTGTAGCTTAAAAATAAACCTAAGGCAGAAGTTTGATCCACCCCCTAGCTTTCCACTCCCCTCCAACCTGAGCAACTCCAGCCACTCCCTGCCCCATTTCCTGTTCTTCTAGCCTTGGGAACAGGCTTGCTCCTTCCCACAGAACTCCAGATCCCAAGACTAATCTTGTAGTTCAGACCTACCCCCTGTGTCTGGAATCCTGTACTTAGATCAGCTCTATTTTTCAGCATAGTTTGTTAAAACCGTCACACCTTCACAGGCTGTCCCCACTCACAATTTGCTTTTGAATTCCTGTGACCTCCCATCTACTTTACCTGTCCCCTCCCGAAACCTGCCTTGGATTTCTGAGAGCAGCCTTCTTCAATGAGACCCAGACCTTTGCAGACTGCAGGAGAAAACCTGAATTCAGTATCTGCCTAGCAATTTTCCCAAATTGTGCTGTGCCTGATGGTTCGAGGGATACAGACCTTAAGAAAGAACTTGAGAGCAAATGATCTCTCCTAACCTGTGCCACTGAAAGAACTCTGGAACAGCTGAACTAGAGCCATCTGGTCCTTTCAATATAAAATCAAAAGAGAACCTAAAGCCTTGACCAACCACCTTTCCATACCCAATAAAAAAAACAACCAAGTCACATCAAGTATACAAACAGAATCAAACTTCAGTCTCACATCAGATTCACATGCAACAAAAGAAATTCACATGCCAAGATCACAATGGAAAAATAATGCAAAAACCCCAAATATGTCCCCACCAAACATCACCAGTCCTATACAAGAGTTCTAGAGCAAGAATCCATTAGCAATAACCCAGGCCAGGGATAACACACCCAGGATGTGTCCTTATAAAAGGACAATCATAAGCATGATAAAGACTTCAAAGAATTTAAAGAACACACAAACAAACAAAGAAGATATGGATAAACTTTTGACTGAATTTGCAGAAGAGATAGAAATATTAAAGAAAAATCAAGTTGAAATAAAGAAGGAAATTAAGAACATAGTAAATCAATTTGAAACAATGGGAGAAAGTCTCAGCAATAATGAATGAAATGGAAAATAAAATATCAAGACTGGATGGTAAAGTTAAAGAACTGGATCACTCAAGAAAAGATTATGAAAAATTTTAAAAAAGCAAGGGGATATGTGGAAATGTGGGACACCACGAAAAGTCCAAATTTACACATCATAGGCATAGAAGGAGAAGAATCTCAGGATAATGGTAATGACCAGATCAACATGATTGCAGAAGAAAATTTTCCCAAATTAAGGAAAGATATTCCCCAAAAGTCCAAGAAGCACGTAGAACACCAAATAGGCAGGACCATAAAAGAAACTCCCCATGGCATCACAGTGAAAACCAGAAGTGTACAGAACAAAGAGAGAATTATGAAAGTTGCAAAAGAAAAACAAGTCACATATAAAAGAAAACCCATCAGAATACTTTACTCAGCAAAAATGTCTATCATAGTTAAGGGGGAAAGAAAAATCTTCCACGCCATGAATAGGCTGAAAGAATTCATGTTCAGAAAACCAGCCCTTCAGAAAATACCTGAAGGAATACAAAGAGCGGAAAAAAAGAACAGCTATACCCAAGAAGCAATAGAAAGAATGAATGTATAATTGTAGAACCACAAATTTGGACCAAAGATGCAAACAGAATTTAAAATGACAGGAATCAATACACATCTTTAAAAAATAACTTTAAATAACAATGAATTGAACTCCTCAGTTAAAAGACATAGGATAGTTCAGTGGATCAAGAAACAAAATTCATCCTTTTGAGGTATTCAAGAATCCCATCTCAACTTCAGGGACCTTAAGGTGAAAGAATGTAAAAAATATTCCAAACAAATGGCATAAAGAAACTAAAAACAAGCAGGAGCTGTCATATCTGACAAAATAGGCTTCAAACTAAGATAATCAGAAGAGTTAAAGAGGGTCACTTTATTCTGATCAAAGAAATGATTAACAAAGAAAATATTACAATCACGAACATATATGCAGCAAACTCTGGTGTATACAACTTCATAAAAATGGTACTACAGGATATTAAGACACATATTAATCCCAACTCACAAACTGCAGGGTATTTCAATACCCCACTGTATCCATTAGACAGGTCAACTGGACAAGGAATAAACAGAGAGACATCTGAATTAAACACTACCATACATCAAATGCACATAATAGACAATCTACCAAATATTCCATCCAATCAAGAAAGAATAGACCTTCTATTTAACATCACATGGAACTTTCTCCAAAAATGACAACATACTGGGGCACAAAACAAACTTCAACACTATAAAAAATGAAATAATCCCATGCATTCTATCAGACCACAATGAAATAAAGTTTAAAATCAACACTGGAAGAAGCCCTAGTAAACTTACAATCTCATGGAGAATAAAGAACACACTCCTGAGTGATCAATGGGTCAAAGGAGAAATTAAGAAAGAAATAAAAGTATTCTTTGAATAAATGAAAAGGACAATACAACCCAACAAAACATCTGGGAAACTTTAAAAGTAGTCCTAAGTGGGAAGTTTAGAGTTCTAAGTACTTATATTAAAAAATCAGAAAGAACACAAATAAATGATTTAACATTGCAACTCAAGAATCTTGAAAGGCAACAACAAAGGCAATCCAAACCAGCAGACAAGAGGAAATATCAAAAATCAGAGCACAAATTAATGAAATAGAAACAAAGAAAACAATACAAAGAATCAATGTTTCTAAGAGCTAGTTCTTTGAAAATATAAGCAAGATAGACTCTTGGCTCAGTTAACCAAAAAAAAGAAAGAACAACTCTAAATCAACAAAATCAGAAATGAAATAGGAAACATCACCACAGATAAAGATCCAGAACATTATAAGGGAATACTTTAAAAATCTATATTCCATTTAATTTTAAAACATTAAAGAAATGAATGCCTATCTAAAATCATGGGACTCACTAAAGTTAAATCAGAAAGAGATCAACAAGTTAAACAGACCATAACATATAAGGAAATCGAAACAGCAATACAAAACCTCCCGATCAAAAAAAGCCCAGGCCCAGATGGATTCACAGCAGAATTCTACTAGAGATTCAAGGAAGATATATATTCAATACTATATAAATTATTCAAAAAGAGAAATAGAGGGAGAATGTCCAAATTCTTTTATGAAGCCAGCATCACTCCAATACCAAAACCAGGTAAAGTTACAAGCAAAAAAGAAAATTATAAACCCATATCCCTATTGAACATAGACACAAAAGTTCTCAACAAAATTCTTGCAAACCATATAGACACACATCAAAACGATCATCTACCATGATCAAGTTGGCTTTATTCCAAAGATGCAGGGGTGGTTCAATATATGTGAGTCAAAAATGTCATAAAGCACATAAATGGACTCAAAGACAAAAATCACAACATCATCTCAGTAAATACAGAAAAAAGTCAACATGCACTTACGTTAAAATTCTTAGAAGAAATTGGACTAGATGGAACATATCTCAGCATAATTAAAGCTATATACAGAAAACCCCACAGCTGATATCATTCTAAATGTTGAAAAACTGGAAACATTTCAATTAAAATCAGGAACCAGACAATCCTGTACACTATCTCCACTTCTTTTGAATATAGTGCTTGAAACTCTTGCTAGAACAACAAAACAAAAGAAGAAAGTTAAAGGAGTACTCATTGCAAAAGAAGTCAAATTATCTATCTTTGCAGATGACATGATGTTATGCCCAAGACATGTAAAAAAATTCCACCAGGAAACTCCTACAAATGATTAACCCTATCAGTGAAGTGGCAGGTTACAAAATTAACCTACAAAAACCAGTAACCTTTGTATATAACAATGACAAGCAATTGGAGATAGAGGACAAGGAACACTCCCATTCACAATAGCCTCAAAAGCATATATCTCAGAATAAACCTGGCCAAAGACATTAAAGTTCTCTACAATGAAAATTTTAGATCTATAAAGAAAGAGATTGATGAGGACCCCAGAAGATGGAAGGACCACCCATGCTCATGGATTGGAAAAATTAATATTGTGAATATGTCTACCTTACCAAAAGCAAATATATAGATTAAATACAATCTATTAAAATTCCCATTACAGGACTAGAAAAAATATCCTAAAATATGTATGGAATCACAAAAGACCCCAGATAGCCAAAACAACTATGAAAACAATGAGCAATTCAGGGGAAGATTACTATACCAGATTTCAAACTATATTACAGAGCTATTGTTATAAAAATAGCATGGTACTGGCACAAAAGTAGACCTGTAGACTAATGGAATAAAATTGAAGCCTCAAACACGAGTATATGCAATCTCAGTTACCTGATATTTGCAAAGGGACCAAGAACACTCACTGGAGATAAGATAGCATCTCCAGAAAATGGTGTTGGCAAAACTGTATCTCCACCTATAGAAAAATGAAACTGGACCCTTATCTTTCACCCTGTACAAAAGTCAACTCCAAATGGATCAAAGCTCTCAATGTCAAATCTTAAAATCTGAAACTGTTAGAAGAAAACATTGGCAGTAACCTACAATAGGTGTAGGAAAGGATTTTCCAAACCAGGCAGCAGTTTCTCAGGAATAAAGGTCAGTAATGAACAAGTAGAAACTCTTTAAAATAAAATGTTTCTATACAGCAAAAGAAAGAACCAACGAAATGAAGAGAAAACACACAGAGTGGGAGAACATCTTCATGGGTGACACATCTGATAGAGGTTTAGCATCCAGAATATATAAGGAACCAAAAACAAAAGAATCAAGAAAACACATGAAACAATTACATGATAAGGATCTGAGAAGAGAGATCACAAAAGAAGAGATAAATATAGTGGACAAACATCTTAAAAAGCACTCAGCATCAACAGTAATTAGGGAAATCTGAATTAAAACTACTTTAGGATTTCATCTTACCTCAGTCAGACTGGCTAAGATCAAGAGAACAATTAATACCAAGAGCTGGAGAGGATGTGGGGAAAGAGGCACACTCATTCACTGCTGGTGGGATTCTATACTCATTAAACTCCCATGGAAAGCACTGTAGAGGACTCTTAAAAAGCTAAAACTTAACCTACCATTTGACCCTGTTATAGCACTCCTTGACATATACCCAAAGGACTCATCCTATTGCAGAGATGCTTGTACATCCATGTTTGTGCTGTGTTTTTTGCAATAGGTAAGGGATGGAAACAATGTAAGTGTCCCTCAAGATAATGAAAATGTGGTACATTTACACTATGGAGGCCTACTCAGCATCAAAGAAAGATGAAATCATGACATTTGCAGGTAAATAAATGGAACTAGTAACTGTTAGACTTAGTGAAGTAACAGAATGAGAAAAACAAACCATGTATGTTTTCTCTCATTTGTGGATCCTAGCACCAAACTCTTATAGGTGAGTATGTATCCTGATGTAACTGCAGCAACCAGGAAAATGAAAAGGAACCAGGGAGATTAAGGGTAAAGAAGAAACTACGAGAGAGGAATAATAGGAGACAGGTGTTATGAAGGGAGAAATAGATAAAACAGGGGCATTTAAATGGCAGGGGAGGGAGAGTTATACAAGGAAATATGGAGTAAAGGGAAAGAAGGAGCTCAAGAGAGGTGGGGCCTGTGGAGACTGGTGTTATCGAAGGAGAAGTGGGGGAAATGTGGATACTTTAAATGGTGAAGACATGGAGGGAAGGTTAGAGAGGGAACGAGAGAAAGGATGGAGAGATAGTGTGTAGCTAGTGTAAAACGCTTTTGGGGATCATATTAGTCTAACAAATTAATGACAAATTTCACATACTATATCTCTTCACAAGCCCATGTACATATCTGAAGGCTACATAACAAGAAACAGTGACAGACAGGAGAAATCTTCCTTTGAGTTGTTGGCCAGGGTAATCCAAGAGATTACCAAAATTACATGAGCTGTTATTATAACTCTTGATTGCCTCCAAGAACTTGAAGATAAACCCCTATTTCTGAGGACAGGGCATACTTTGGAGACCTGATTTTGAGTAATGGAGTTGGAACGAACCTGGAAGCCACCTTAAGGCTAGCACTCATAGCTCTGGAGAGTATTATACAAGTAGCCAAGGGAGAATATTACTCGATGGCCCAACACCAGCTTCATGATCAAATAACTACTTTGATGACTGATACAGCATTCAACACTGGAACAGTAATGGTACTTTTATCTTGGGCCAATCAACAGTTACCTAATTGGTCTTAAAGCCCACTCAGTGGGAGGAGACTCATGTGTGGTACTGTAATCATAGCCAAATACACATAATTGAAGCAGTCATAGATCTTAGAGAAATCTCCAAGACTATCACATCCTTAAGATAATGTAACTTCTTACTAAATTCAAAACATGTATCCTTATATTTACAATCAAGTATCCCAATCACCACTCATCAAAGAAATCCTTTTATCCCAGATGGAGTCTAATACAGAGTACCACAGCTGGTTACACACAGACATTGTCTGTGAATTGCCCATGCCTAAATGATACATCTAACAATGCAGCCTCTACACCGAAATGTCACATAATACAGAATAAGGGGGAAAGAAGACACTAATGAATCTCTCAGCTGTCATTAATGAAGCTCCTACATGCAACAAGGGCCAGTAACACAAATGGTCACAAGTGGTTAAATCATGGAGATTAGGAATCTGAAGAGTGTGGGTCCCTGGATAGGACTCTTAAATTAAGTTTTACTCATCCAGGGCTCAGGGACCACTGTGGAAGAAAAGACAGAAAGATTGTAAGAGCCAGTGGGGAAGGGTGTCACCATATGGAAATAAAATCCAACAAGTTCCTGGAGAAGTTTGTGAACACTGCTTATATGAACCTACAGGTATCATTTCGGCATGCTCAAGAGCCACGCAAACTCAAGCCGGCAAAACCCAGCATGGCACTGGGGAAATGGGTAGCAGACCCAACCTTTACTTAAGGAATATTGCCAACTCTTTACTGTTGCGTGAGGATGGGCTAGTCTTCCTAAAGTGAGGGGCTCTGGGTGGGTTGAGTAGACCTCAGTAGATAAGCTTACAGTGAGGTCAATTGGGGACACTAACTTGACACAATAGACCTTAACACAGGTGAAAGAATGTATGGATTCCAGTTAGGGGCTATGTGGGGTGCCAGTGGGAAAAGGGATATAAAGATGATTGAGATGTTCTGTATGAAACACACAGTTATTCAATAAAAAAAGTTTTTTAAAATAATAAACCTAAGGTACAATGAAGTAAGACTTTTCTATGAGTTTTTCTTCTTTGACTGTATTTAAGCCATCCTTAGTTCACTTTTATTCCTGTATACTTTTCGAGTTTTTCAAACATAAGTTTTAGACAGCATTGCATTAAACACGTGAATCACTTTGAATGTAAGTGAAATTTTCAATGATGTAATGATGTTTCAATCTGTGAATATATTTCTCAATTATTTAATACATTTCATTAAATATAACTAATATAAAAATATATACAAAAACTGAGAAATTATACGTTTTATTTATTTCTGTAGTGATGGAATTTTCAAAGTTTAAATGTTTTCTAGTGGTTGTCCCTGAATTTTTGATTAGCAGTTGTTTTCATGAAGTTACTTTATATCCAATATGGTTTTCAAACTCATGTTATATTCTTAGGAATTCATCTGTGGATTAGTTTTGCATTTTATACACACATATGATCAAATCTACTGTATATAAACAAACAAAATTTCTAGTCAGCATAAATTTTATTTTCATTATCTTATTGCATTGGCTTAGCTCTACAGGTCAATGTTAAGCTGAATACTGATGGTGAGAGTTAGTCTCTTTCCTGGTATATGATGCTCTGTTAATGTTGACTTGAAGATGCTTTTATTTGGAGAAAGAGTTTGAAATTGGCTTCCAAGTTTGTCCTTTCATTTTTCTTATATGTTGAGTTTTATTCAGCCTAGAAAATAACACCAGAGAAGTCTTTACTTTCATAGCCTGCTTATACAGTATTTTAATTAATTTTCCAAGTTAAAAGCAAAGTCTTTTCTTTGATACCGTTTCATATAAGATATTTGCCTAAATAAGTAAGAGTAAGATAAAAATAAAAAAGAGTAAATAAAAATAAATGAGTAAGAGCTTTGTAATTTTTATTCTTACACTGTTTTCCTGTCAAATCTATGATGACTCCATATTACTTGACAACTATCTTTCATTTCCTACACTTTAACTTTTGTCTACAATTATTACATAGTGCTTTTAATTAATTAAAATGTTTGGTAAAATTCCACTCTAAAAGTAATGGAATTTTTGGGCTTTAAGGATTTTTTAATATAAAAATTTTAAAAAATTAGTGGTTCATCTATTTTGATGCCAGTGGAATTTTCAAATATTCTTTATTTAGTTTTGGTAAATTACGTTTTTCTTGTCTGGACTCTGCCAGGTTTTACAAAAAATGTTGGCACTAAGTTGGTTTTATGTCATTTTGTTATATGCTTAGTGTCTCCTGAATTGTGGTGATAGTCTCCTTCCTCCTTTGTGTTGATTGACTTATCTTTTATTTCTCTTTTTGAAGGATTATCCATCATCTTCCTGGACAGTGTTTCTCAGTGATTTCTAGCAATGCTTTTACCATTCCTTTACCTTAGAATTTTGTATTTTTTATAACTTTTTATGATATCACACATTAGTTTCTTTCAACATAGATGTTGAGGTGAAAGTTGTACTTCAAAATGAGAGGAAACAGGAGCGAGGCAGGTTGAGACTGAGAAGTGATGGAGACCTGGGAGCCTCTGTTAGTAGTGTGAAGCTCCAATGTAGATATCAGGTGTTTGAATGGTCCAGCTGGCGATTTCTGGAACTGGATGCTGTCTTAGTTTTTGTTCCTGTTTCTATGTTAAAATACTCTGACCAGAGCAATTTTAATTTCAATTTTAATTTTAAGAGTGCGCATGCCTTCCCCCAGATGTCTTCTGCAAATGTGTTGTTTTGGTCAGAGTGTTTTATCATAGGAACAGACAGGAAACTAGAAATCCTGCCCACTGCACTCTTCATCCCTAAGCAGCATGCCTTCTGATGAAGGCTCTCGGTCATGGAATTGCTCATATTTTTCATACCTGCATCACATCTGGAAGCATCCCACTAACATCCAGTTTAGCAATATCCCACAAGTTCGAGGCTGAGCACAGGCCAGGGGAGCAAGTCAGTAAGCAGTGTTCCAGCATGGTTTTTGTCCCGACTTTCCTTAATGATGGATTATGACCTGTGACCTAGAAGTGTAAACCAAATAAACCATTTATTCCTCAAGTTGCCTTTTGCTGGAGTGTTTTATCCCAGCAACAAAAAGGAAAGTAGCACCACAAGTATCATAACCAACCCACAAACAGGAAACTGAAGGTTGGTGAGTTTAAAGGGCTCATAAAGATTTCCACTCAGCGGTTCCTGACACTTGTATTGATATTTCTGTGTCACTCCCTTTACAATACTGACTTCGCCTCCATGAATTGCTATATTTATAAAAGTTTTATCTGATCTAATAGATATTAGAAGGATAAATAATGGTAGAATTATTTATCTTTAACTTGGAGTTAAAGATAAGCTTAAGGAATAAGAGTATTAAAAGAAGGACAGCACCTTAACCCAAAGATTGTGCATGTGTTTGTGTGTGTGTGTGCATGTGTGTGTGTGTGTGTGTGTACAAGTTCATGTGAGCTGGTACATGTGAGAGTGCCATTGTGTGAACATATGTGTGTGTGCATGCATGTAGGGACCAAAGGTTGACTTTGGGTGTTGTCCTTTATGGTTTTCCACTTTCTTTTGGAGACAGGGTTATTTCATTGTATCGGGAGTTCCTTGGTTAGCGAGGCTTTCTGGTCAGTAAACCACAGGGATCCACCTGTTTCTCCATCGCCCACTTTTCCCAGACCCAGTCCTGGGCTTCAAAATGTGCCTACACCTGACTTTTATGTTGGTTCTGTACATTAGACTTAAGTCCTCATGCTTGAGTGGCAAGTACTTTAACAACTGAGACATCTGCCCAGTTCCACAAAGAGTCTTTAATCTAGTTGTAGAATAGCTAGAGAGACGTTTATATTCAGAATGCAGATACCTAAAGGGAAGAAGGTCTGGCTGGGGAATAAGATACCTGTGAGCTGCCCAAAGAGAGAGCTGATGTCAATGTATGGGCATTTCAGATTCCTGCCACATAAATGTAGATAACATCCTAGAAACATCCTGGAGTGTATGCAGAGAAGTGATAATACAGGACCTATTGCAATTTACTCTCACAGGGGAAGGCTGGTTCCAGAATACCATGAAGAAAGCAAAGTGGAAACTGTGAACCAAGTTCCACAGTCATTTTGGTTCTCTGAACCCATAAGTAACATTCTAGTAATAGTACTTCAAAAACTCGGGGTAGCCTGTGATAAAGGTGAACGGGACTTCATGGTGACAGAGCCATTTAACTCTACATGAAGGCCAAAGAAGGGATTTATGAAATTTTGATTTAAGGATACAGCATAAACTTGAAGCCTTTTTTTCTTCTCTGCCCTCCAATTTTCTCCCTTGACTGCATCGTTGTTTTTTATTGACTGTTTTATAAACTTCCATTACCTCAGCTTGGTTAAGAAAATTGGGCTTTAACCCTGAGCAGATAAGGACTATTAAATCCTGAGCCTGCATCCTGACAGAGACCATGGGGTTACCATCCTGGGACATAGTACTTATAAGTCTGTGGTCTGACTGAGTTAGGAATGCTGGAATGATCTTAATGTCCTCTCAGAATGTGTTGTGTTGCGTGTGTGTGTGTGTATGTGTGTGTGTGTGTGTACAGGGTACACAAGAACATTTGTATGAGCTTCTGTATGGAGACCAGAGGTGTCCTACTGTCCTTCCCCAGGCAACTTCCACTTATTTTAGAGACAGCATCTCTCACTGGTCTGTAACTCAACAAGTAGGCTAGGTTAGCTAACGGACACACCTAAGGAATTCTCCCATTCCTCCCCAGCACCGGGATTTATAAACGTACAGCTACACTCATTTTTGGAAGATTTATTTTTTTAAATTATGTGTATATGTATGTGCCTATGTGTGGGTGCACACATGTGAGTGTAGGTGCCAGAAGAAGGCAGAGGAGTTGGATTCTGTGGAACTGAAGTGTTTGTGAGTCACCCGGATGCTGGGAACAAAACTCAGGTTCTCTGGAAGAGCAGCCAGTACTCGTACCCATCCAGCTCGCACACCCTGCTTTGTAACTCAGGCTCTGATGACTGAACTCTGGTTCTCATGCTGACACAGTCAGCAGTTAGCGACTGAGCCATGTACCCAGCCCTTGATCTTTCTATTTTTTTAAGTTTGTAAACAGCTGTCCCACTTCATTTTTCTAGCCATAGATCTGAGAAGCAGCTCTGAGGGCAGGTGATTGTGAACCTTTCCCTTATCCTTCAGTTGAAAAACAAGGATTTCTAACTCTGCAGTTATGCCTGTTTTATTTACATTCTTTTCCATTTTCTCTTTTTTTCCTTTTAACTGTCTTAAAATAATAAAGTAGCCTTTCTTCCCAGTACTGTCTTTGGCTATTAGCTGGTACCTAAACGCTACATTTGATCCTAGGCAAAAGACTGAAGAACAACTGAATTAGTGCAGAAAACATCCTCTTTCTTTAAAGAAGCACCGGTTACTTGATTCTAACTTCTTTTTAAAAAATGATTATTTTTATTTGTGTGTAGGTGTGTGCTTGCCTAACTATAGGCACCAGGTGAGTGCAGGTACCTGAAGAGGCTGGAAGAGAGTTCCAGATGGTGGTGAACTACTAACATGGGTGCTGGGAACTGAATGCAAGTCCTTCTGCAAGAGCAGTGAGTGCTCTTAACTGCTGTGCCATCTCTCCAGGCCCTCAGTTCTAATTTTAGTACTGAAAATTCTTCTCTACTCTACATGTCTACAGGAGCATTACCACTGTCAGGACCAGGCTGCTCTGAACTCAGCACTGGGTAGAGGGTCCAGCTCTATCAATCATGGTGTACTGGCTTCAGTCACTGGCTCTAACTAGAGATCTTCATTGAGATTCTTTTTTCTTTTTTCCTATTTTTATTGTTTATATATGCACAAGGGGGTTGATAGTTTTTCTTTTTCCTTGAAGACAAATTGAAAGCATGTGATTACAAATATAATTATGGTTATGTGGTTATGTCCTCTAAATTTATGGACAAGTCTAAAGGAATTACGCTAAAATGTCATTCAAGCTGAGAGAGAGAGAAAGAGAGAGAGAGAGAGAGAGAGAGAGAGAGAGAGAGAATGCTATTTGAAGGCTGATCCAGCTTTTCCTAAGGCTAAACTTACTTTGTATATCTTAATTGCTAAATGTGATTCTTTTTTCTTAAATTAAAATTGTGTGTATATGTGTCTTTGTGAATATGTGTGACGCTGTGTGTGCGAGTTCAGATGCTCTCAGAGGCTGGAAGAGAGTATCAGATCCCCTGAATCTGGAGTTATAGGATATTGTGAGTTTCCCAATGAGAGTGCTGGGAACCAAGCTCAGGTCTTTCGGAAGAGTTGCAAATGTTCCTAACTGTTGAGCAATCTCTCCAGCCCCTAATTTCTTATTTTATTATAGAATATAATTTCAGTGAGTGAGGGTAAGAATGACTTCTGTTCACTTTGTTTCATTGATGTAATGCTGAAATTCTATGACAATGCTTGTCATGCAGCAGGCAGACAATGCTTGCTTTCTTAATTATTTTAAACAATGGTTCTCATTTTACACTTTCATAAATGTATGCATATAACATATTTTGTTCATATTCACCTCATTATCCTGTCAATATTTTAATTAATATTTTCAACACAGTGAAGCAGGGTACACATAGTATGAGTCTTGTTCCACATATTTTATGAGGTTCTTAGGGGAAATTATCTCTGAGAACTATTGCCATAGACTATTGGGAATTGAAGTTCCTTTGAGAGGCTGATGTAGATACTGGTTTCTATTCTTCTGTAAATTTTTATTTTGATATTTAACACTCAGGAAAATGTATAAAATAAAACTAAGTGATATCATTGAAATGAAACCCACAAACTATCGTGCAGGTTGAGACTAGAATGCTACAAGCAACTGAGAAGCATCTAGAATATTCTGTGTGGAGTAGTGAGCTCCCCCTCTTCATGTGTTGGGATAAGTGCTGAATTTTATTGTAACCATTTCATGGCTTTGTTTTCTTATTTTGCACTAAAATGCACATCATTAGACAATGCCATTTAGTTTTACATTTTGTGAACTTAATATAGATTTACACAATACATGTGTTCCTTCTTGTTACATTTATTTGACTCAATACACATTTTGCAATTCATCTAAATTGATGCACATTGCCTTAGTTCTTCTTTTTCATTGCTGCATTTCATCAACATAGCATATTTTGCTGCCAAAATGATTTTTGCCTCAGTTTAGGCCATAATGATGCATGCTAGTATTAAAATATTATTCCTGCATTCTGGTGTTTATGGATCTCTGTTTTCTATGGGTTGTTTACCTAGGTCTGAACTGATGAGTAAAGGCATCCTCATGTTTTGAACATTAGCTGGTAATGCACTTTTTAAAAAAAAAACATTTTTATTATTTTTACTATTTGTGCATGTAGGTGCACACACACGCATAGATACTCATGGCAGCCAGAAGAAGGCATCAGATCCTCTGGAGCTGGAATTGTGTTTGTGATGCTGGGAACAGAACTTGGGTCCTCTTCAAGAGTAGCATATGAACAGTGAAGCATGGAGCCTTCTCAAGACACCCATCAGCTGGTGTTACCTTACATTGTTAACAATGGCAGCCTTCCTCAGATCGTTATTTTATTCAGCTTGATGTTTGTATATAGTTATATCTTGCTAAAGGGTTAATTTGCATTTCCCTGATTACTAGAGAAGTTGATCTTATTTTGTTTATTGGTTAGTTGGATTTTCCTCTTTTGTAAAATATCCAATTAAGTCCTCAGCCCTCTGTCTTTATCGATTTCTCTTTTCCTTACCAATTTTGTTTGCTGTGTGTTTGCCTTGGGTGCAGCCCCTTTGCATAGTGATGTGGCTGAGAACACCTCCGACCCTGCCTGTGCTTGCTGTTTTCACTGTGGTTATGATGTTTTGACAAGTAGAAGTTCCTCATTGTCAACTGCAGAGCTGTCTTTCATTATGCATAATACCTTGACACATTTTATGATCTAGTCACCAGAATAACATAAAACCTTTTTGGCCATATTTTATTAGTGAGAATTACTTGCCAAGTAGAGTACAAAAAGAAAGAGGATGTATTTCTATGTTTTCATGAGAGGAAATCCAAATAAGTTTTGGGTGTTTTCTGAAGTTATCCCATATGATAAAATTAGGTGAACATTCTAGAGAAAGGGACCGGCGTTCATGTAGAAGAGTTAGAGATGTTGGAAACAGAATTGTGGATAATGCATATACTTTATTTTTCACTAGTGTGAGCTCCCTTTCTTTGTGCCTTTGGTTTTTGCAGGAGCTGTGCCCAGCAGCAACTTGGCTACTGGCTAATGTGGTGTATTAAACGAGTCCTAAAGCGCTGGTTAAAATTTTTTAATCAATTAATTTGTTTACATGTTTTATTTTTTGTATTTATGTGTGTGAGTGTGTTTTGGAGTGGGGGTGAATGGGTGGCTGTATATGTAGGTGTGCATACATGTGTCCATTTGTGCATGTGGAGGCCAGATGTCAATTTCTAAGTCACCTTCCACTTTGTTTTCTGAGATAGGTCTCTCACTAGCCTGGAACTCACTTATTAGGCTACACTGCAGGCAGGCCAGTGAGCCCCAGGGACCCTTCTGTCTCTGTCTCCCAACTCTGGGAACACAAGCATATGTAATCCACTTTTTATGTGGGTTCTGCAGGTAGACCTCAGGTCCTGTGCTTTGCACAGTAAGCAGTTTACTGACTGAGACATCTCCCCAGACACTTGACCAAATCTCTACAGTAGTTCTTCTATTTTGTCACATTTGTTCAAAATATTGCTTGTCTTGTGCTAAAATCCTGATTTATTGTCAGGTGATCATGAATATACTAAGAGAAAGTAAACACCATGTCCACTCTGACTACAGTCAGCAAGATCAGAAGTCCCCAGCACTGATGATTTTGGTCATCTAACCTCCTCCAAACTGATTCTCTTTTTCTTCTCCTTGAATACAAGCTGTTATAGTTGCCTGAGCCCATTCTGTCACATATAGGAAGTTTTGCCTATTTATCCTTGATGTAGTATTACTGTTAATGGCTTAATAGAAAATATTACCTACAGTTATTTTTTTGCATTTTAACAATATATTTTGGAGATACAATGCTTTAATCTAAAATAATTACTTTTTTACGAGTACAGGGTCATAGAGTCCCATCATTCATGTACTTACTAATGCCTGAGTGGTCCGGACAGAATCCATTAAAAGTAATGAGCTATTCTATGGATAGGGAAGGATTTCCCTATACAACTGTGTTCTCATCTGCCTGCTGTATGGATTTGCCCTTGAATTTATCCAGTTGCAAATCAGAAGCATATTGCCTTTGCACTTGTGTCTCTGTGAAGCCAGTGACTTTGCTTTCTTTCCCAATTAGCCATCTCTCTAATCAATTTAATCCATCTCTGACAGCAAGTCATATTTCCCCACCTAGTTGATGACCGTGTCATGAGGAACAGTGTCGGAAGCCTCCCTGGAAGTCAAAATATATTATGTCTGTCCCTTTCTCCCCACATGCAAGCCCTGCTGCTCTGTCAGAGAGGTGATTGAATTGGTCTAACATGATTTGTTGGTCACAAAGTCAAGCTGCTTATTACCCATTATTCTAAGCCCTTCCATGTGCTTGCAAATTGATTAGGCATCTTGATCTTGTGGTTAATGCACTTTTTGTCATTGTTTAGAGTCTAGGACACTCCACAGTAATCCTGAGACACTGTGAGGATGTGTTTACCTTCATCCTCTTTCCTTAAAGATATGTAGTACATTTGCTTATATGGCTCAGAAAGTCTCAAAAAGGGAAGCTAATGCACCCAGTGACTTCATAAACATCTTGTTAGTATCCTAGATTTGCTACAAAAAATAGTGTAAAAGTGTAAAAAAGGAAGGCTAAGGAGGTGCTCAATAAGTAAAATGTTTACTACACAAGTATTAAAATTTGAGTTCCATCCCAGAACCCATTTAAAAAAGTCAGATGCAGGTAGCCTATAATCCAAGTGCTACGGGGGTAGAGAGAGTTGGATTCCTTGGATTTACTGACCAGGAAGTCTAGCCAAATTGGCAAAGTAAAGGTTTAATAACAGACTTGTCTTGAAAAATAAGGCAGAGAGAAATAGAAGAAGGCATGTTATATGACCTCTGGTCTTCTTATTCACAAACACACATGAGCAATGTATTCCCATGTATATACACATGGACATTTATGCACATGAACCATTCTTTCTTGAGAAATGTTTGCTTTCTCCAAATAAAAGGCCAAGAAGTATTTTGAAAGAGGATCATGATACAACTTGTCCCTTTTCTTGGTCTAAACATTTCCTTAATGGCAAAGACCTAAAGTAGATCTAATAACTTTACAATTCTATTTCAATAAAGCAAAATCTATCTGCAAGGCAAATACTGTTGAAATCTAAGCAAGTCCCCCCATCGTGTAATTGCACACAAGTGTCCATGAAGAAAGAAAGCAGATCAATAATTGATTTTTCTCTCATTTAAATTTTTTATTCTTTGTTGTTTAGAATATAGACCAGAGAGAGTGAAGACCCTTTTAAGCCCTTGACTTATTTGAAGTATGTGATGAATGGATATAAGCAAGTTTCTTCTGCACATAGTTCTCTTTCTCCTTCCTCATTTTAACTCTGTCTCTCATCACTCTTTCTATTAAGCCCTGGTATTTGAAGCACATAAAGACAGCTACATAGAAGATCAAGTTCAAGCTAATAAAGGATGTAGACTAGGGAATAAATTGACTACATAAAGCACATTTTATTTTCTGAGTCTTATTCATTCATTCAAAAATTTGAAACAGCCTCTGCAGATAAAACTTAGAAAGGTTTAACTTTTCCACTGTGGGCGTGCATGTCCATGTGTGTATAAGTATGCATGTATGTTTGCATGTGGAGGCTAGAAATCATCCTTGTGGGTAATTCCCGAGGAGCCATTTCTCATTGGGTTTAGTGTTCTCGTTGGGACCTGTTGGACACAGATTAGGCTAGACCAGTTGACCAGTAAGCCCTAGGAATCTATCTGAATCTGCTTCCTCAAGTGCTGGGATTGAAAGACTCTCTGACATGCATCTTTACATGGCTCAGTGGGATTGAACTCATGTCCTCATGTGTGAGTGGCCAGCGTTGTACAGACTGAACTACCTTTCCCCACCCTTGACTGTCCATTTTCAAGACTCCAAAGTTGTGACTGTCTCACTTGAAGGTCTCTCTGCACAAAAGTTTTCTCTCTCTCTTGCTGGACAAATTCAACACTAGAAAAAGTTTTAGCTGTGTTGAATAAAATCTCTTGATGCTATTAAATTCTGAAATTGTGTTTGAGGATATGAATAGTAGGCTTGGAAGATAGCTCAGTTGGTAAAGCGCCTGCCGCAGTTACAAAGACCTGAGTTTGGGTTCCCTAGAACCTAGTCAGCACGTCTGTAATATTAGTGTTATGGAGGTGGGGACAGCAGAATCTCCAGGGCTGGATGGCCAGGCAGTCCACTTAATTTAATGAATTCTAGGTTCAGTGAGACGCTGTCTCATAAAACAAGACTGGAAGTGATTGAGAAAGACCCTTGATGTTGACTCTGGCTTCCACACACACACACACACATGCACACACACACACACACACATGAAGATGCACTTACATGCTCTAGTGCACACGTACATGAATATATATAAGGCATACACATGAATGAAGAGCTGCAAGAGAGAAAAACCTTTTAGAAAAGTAGTTCTTAAATGTAGTAGTCACATTCACTGGGAAACTAGTTATGAGTACATTCTCAAGTTTCATTCTAATGCTGGGGGTGTGGTCTAACAGTGCATGTCTGAATGTTAACCCAGACAATCCCCAAACAAGATAATCTTGAATACCCCAACTTTACCCACTCCTATTATGAGATGCAGGGTCTCTTTCTAGACGGATTTCTAGAATATACAAAATGAATATGTAAACAAACATAAGAATTTATTCCATTCATAGCTGTTTTAGGTCAAGTCCACTTAAGTCATTTTGAAAAGCAGGAAGCGTGATTGGTCAAATCAAAGACCATGAAAATAATCAAATAATTTTTGAGGCTTTTATAGCTTAAAGTTAGGCCAGGGGGGGTTTCTTAACCCTTTTAAAAGATTTTTTTCATTGTGTGTGTGTGTGTGTGTGTGTGTGTGCCTTAGAGACTAGAAGAGGGTATTGGACACCTTGGAGCTGGAGTTACAGATGGTTATAAGCCTCCCAGTGTGGGAGCTGGGAGCTGAACTCTGGTCATATGAAAGGACAGCGAGCACTCTTAACTAGTGGGGCTCCAGGCCCTAGTTTTCTGATTATTATCACCATTGCAGAACAAAAGTCAATACAGAGGAAAAATGGTCAATAAGAAAATATATAGCAGAGAAAATTCTATTTTCCCCTTCCTCTTTCCTCTCTCTCATTCCCTCTCCATCCCTTCCTTTCTCCCTCCCTCCCTTCTAAGTTAAGGATTTATCATTTCTTTAAAAAGCACATTTGAAACACTAAACCTGTTGTGGTATTCTCATACCTAATCAAGACTGTAATAAGTGACCTATTAGAAGGCTTCTGACATTGACTCTCATCTGCCCTTTTAACTCTTTACAGGAGGAAGTTATTTTGGAGTAGACTAGTAAGCCTTTCTCACAGACTTAGAGTCACATGTAGACCGTTACCAAGTGGATTCTGGACTCAAGGAATCTATCTAGATTCCTAACTGTCTATGCATAGTCAACCTTCTTAGACTATATTCCTCTTCTTTTGGGTCTTTTCTTGTTTCCTGGACAGTATAAAAATAGAATAGCATCATGTGTCAGACTGGAGCAGTTCATTGTTGTGAAACTCACTTGGCACTAAATGGGCCAATGGGAAATTTAAAAACATAGACACTCCTCAAGACACAAGTGTTCTTGTTTTCTACTTGCTTATCCCTTTGTTCACCCAGTCATTCATTTTCTGAGTTCAACAACATAATTAATAGACATTCTTATAGAACCCATTGCATGCTATATTTTGGGAATTTAGTATCATATAGAGTTGAAGATCATTTTGTGAAGGTCAAGAGTTTAGGGCAGATAAAAATGTAGCTCAGTTGGTAGAAAGCTTACCTACCATGTACCTAGCCCTGGGTTCAAGCCCCAGCACTGTATAAACTGGACATAGCGGCACATGCATATAATTCCAACACTTTGGAGTCAGAGACAGGAAGTCAGGAGTTCAAGGTCATCGTTGACTACATAGGAAATCATAATTTGAGGTCTCCTGGGATACAGGAGATTAAGAAAAAAAATAATAAGATGAAATTGAGTTTTATTTGAAAACTTGGTAGTGATTAGTACACTGTCTTACAAATGTGGAAATTAGTATTCATTTTATGTATCACTGCAGGAAGGTCAGGGAAGAGGTCATGTTTCCCTTCCTCACTAGAGTGGAGAAGGCAGGGAGAGCCCCAGCATTCCAGCAAACAGAGACACTTTGGAGAGTCCAAAGTCCTGTGGGTGAGATGGGGCTGGAATGTGGTTTTTGGTGGGGCAAAGGAAGTGGCTTTTAAACTCCCTAACATGAACAATACCTTATGTTTGGTGCGGGGGCAGTGGCCATTTGGGGAACATCAAGCTGGGAATGAATTTTTTTAGCATTAAAATGTGGATTCTTTGAGTGTTTTTCAACTATGGTACCCCCAAATTACACACAAATTTTGAGAATTAGGCTGGCTTTGTTTTATTCATTCTCTCTCTCTCTCTCTCTCTCTCTCTCTCTCTCTCTCTCTTTCTCTCCATCTCGGCATAAGAACACATATGTGCACATTCTTCCTTTGTTCTACTTTCTGATCCAAAGAAGACTAGATTTTGCTTAATCTATCAACATGAATGTAATAAAAAACGGAGAAGGGGAATGTTTTAACTTTTAGTGGTGTGTAAATTTAATTTATTTGTGAGGAAGGGGACTTAATTTATTTCTGTGTGTAGGGGACTTTTATAATGAATTCCAACCAGAATATTTGGCTTTCAATTATGATATCAGTCTATAAAATGATCAGCAAAAACTGAAATATCTCCCATTCTTAAATTATCTGGTTATTCTCATTGTGGGGGGTGTGTGTGTGTGTACATGCATGCTGTGCATGTCTTTGAATGGGTGAATGCACTTGCAGATATTCAGAGACCATTATTGCTTAATTATGATATACCTTGTTTTCTTTGAGACAGAGCCTCTCATTGACCTGGAACTTGCCTGGTAGGCTGGGTTGGCTGGCCAGCTAGTCCTGGGGATCTGTCTGTCTTTTGCCTCCTTAGTTCTTGGATTGCAGTTGCATGCCACTGTGTTATGCTTTTTAGACGGATTCTGGGCATTGAATTCGGGTCCTCATGCCTGCGTAGCTGTATCTACTGAGTTGTTTCACCATTTTGCCCTTCTCAGTCTTTAATTAGATCCATGTTGATAGATTGAGCAACATGGATTTGGATCCATGGATTTGGATGAATAAAACAAAGCCAGCCTAATTCTCAAATATTATGGTTTTTAAAAGAGAATCTAGACACATAATCCATGGATAAAGAAAATATTATGTGAGCCTGGAGAGATGGCTAAGCAGTTAGGAGCACTGGCTGTTTCTCCAGAGGACCCAGGTTTGATTCCCAGCACCCATGTGGTGGCTAACAAACATTCATAGGTAGTTCCTGTTCCAGTGGATCTGATGTCCTCCTATGGCTTCCACAGGTATTGCATGGCTCAGGTGTACTTACACATGCAGGCAAAACACTCACACATAAAATATATTTAAAAAATGTAATGTGTGTATGTTTTTATATATGTGGGGCATGTGAGGGAACTTTCAAGGGAGGGAAGATAGAATGTGGCGATGTGAGTAAAAGGAATACTGGAACAGAAAGGATTAACAGGGTAGGCGATGGGAAGGCAGGCAGAGGAGAGAGTATGGACAGATAGAACTAATAGTAAAGGCCTTTTGAAAAAAAGTCATATGGAAATCTGTTACTGTAGAACATTCTAGAAATATATAAACATATAACAAACGTTTAAGTGGAGTTATCTTATGAGGGGTTGTGGGAAAATGTCTCTACTAGACACCCAAGGCTAGCAAATGAAAAGTCTATTGCCACAAATGAGTTGCTTCTTTTGGAGTTGTTAGTCAGTGAAATCCCATAGACCCCCAAACATTATAGTCTATTGACATTGCCTTGGTTAGCCACCAGAACTTGATTGTAAGACTCTGCTGTGGAAGGCACCACACACTGGAGTCAAAGGACATGGAGAAATGAATTTCTTAGTGACTTAGAAGCTTCATCTCTCTTGACTAGATTTCATAGTGCTTGAAGGCATTGCATATGGTACTGGGATAGAAAACTATTCAACAGTCTTACCCAGCTTTGAACTCTACTAACTATAATAACAACTGGCCTGGCAAGATTTGCTCACTGCTGCAATAGTAATACAAATGTTATGGGAGTATAAAATGACTTTCTGAGTGGATTTAAGGCCTGACTCACAAGATGAACCCATACCTGGAACCAATATTGGGGCAAAGAACCTGTGGTTAGACAAGTCATAGACCCTAGGGGAGAACCTACGATTATTCTGTGAAATGGACATAGTATGAAACCTATTACAAAACCTAAACCAAACATTGTTATTGCCATAGAATAGTGCATCTCCCAATCCTCATCAAAGAAGCTTCTTCTTGCAGTAGATAGTGATTAACACAGAGACCAATAACTGGTCAAAGTACAGAAAATATGAGGCTCTGAAGTGCCTCGCTCACACCCTGCCTTGGAAAGCTCAGGGATCATTTCAAAAGAGGGGGCTAAAAAGATCGTAAGTGTCAGAGACAGTGTTTTCTGGACAAAGCAGGAAAGTTTCACGTATTTACCCATAACAGTTGCAAAAGTATGCACATGACCTGTGCAAGATCAAGCCGGATGAAATTTCAACATGGAGATGGGAGGTGGAGTATCATCCCTAGCTGAGGATCTATTGACAATTGATAGCTGTGGGGAGAGGGAGAGTCAGTTTTCTTTAAAGGTGTGACCCCTCGTAGGTCAACCATATTCCAGAGTATGACCCAGCATCTAAAAGTATTTGGTTAACACAAATTAGACTTAATGAGCTTTAAGCGAGAGAGAGAGGGAGAGAGGACAGGATGCTGGATGGGTTAGGAGGTGGTGGTAGATGTGGGAAGAACTGGAGGAGGAGGAATGAATGTGATCAAAATACATTCTATGAAGTTCTGAAAGAATTGATTTCTTTTCAAGATAAACGAAAAAAAAAAAAATAAGGTGGAGAGCCATAGAGGAAGACACTTGATGTCAACCTGTGGCATCTACACACATGAACATGCACACAAATAGAAATATGCACGTACATACACATACAGAAAGTAAAATTTTAAATAATAATAATGAAATGAAGTGAAGTATAGTATTGTTATGATTCTTTTCTCTCCAAAGACTTTCCTAAACAATTCCATTTTGTTATATTAATAAATTACAAAAGATATTATAACCTAATGAACAATGTCCCGAACTTTCAGTTCATTCTGAAATACATCCAGGCTTATAGTAATCCTTGCCTGAGATGGCTACACAAATTCAATGCTGGATGAATTCCAGATTCCCCTGTAGCAAGAAGAAGAAAAACGAAAATCAAATGAAGCCACCTGCTCAGTGTCTAACAAAGAAGTCTTCAGAGATCTGAGCAGGCAAAATGAATGCAGCAGGCTGAGACCAAACCCTTAGGGCTTGTTCAAAAGTTTGGTGCTTGGCTGGCATCTGGGAATTTGGCCCCTCAAGTGTTCCCAGCAACAACTGACAATAAAAATTATTCTAAATCATTATAGTAAATATTTATAACATTCTTTTAGACTCACCAGGATAGGATACTTGCAATGGAGCACTCAAACTGCTTCTTTTTAAGTCTAGGAACCGGAAGGTATGGCCATCTAGAGGCAGGTAAAGGCTTAATTTTTACTCCATTTGAAATCATCATGTTACGAAGTCAGATTGAGGACTTTCTTAGTTTTCTATCTCTGAATTAAATAGGATTAATTTATAAATATCACTATAGAGAAAGCAAGAATCTCATAATTCGGTCCTTACCCCTAGAACATGATGCAAATATTCCCAGCATCCATTGTTGACCTGTGTTAAGTCCAAGTGAAATACAGACTTCTAATTGAACAGACAGAGGTCCTTGAACTATCCATTCAAAGTCCCACAAATCATCCTGGAAATACTTAGGCAGCTATTTTTGAATATTTATATTTTATTTTATGCAGCCACTTCAATGAAAGTTCAAGAAGCAGGTTAAATTTGATATTCTGTCTTAGACTTTAGATTTAATTTAGAGAAATAAATGCTAAAAAGAAATAAGTTTTTTTTAAAAAAAGGAATTTTATTTTTTAATAGGAAGTTAGCTTAAGCCTTGCCTTCAGGTAAAAGCTTTCTTTGCACAACTGACATCATTTTTAAGTGCTCTGTATTGATTAAACACTTTAGTTGGATTTGTAAGTCTGTTCAGAAAGTATAAGTTGTAAATCACAATGCGTTTCTCCCTTTTGATTTCACTAGCTCTTTCTCCTTTGGGTAAAATGATAATTTCTGATAAAATTCTGGAAACTAAAATCCATTTGGTTGGTAATAACCTCCCTTGTAAAACAGCTCAATGTTATGTTAAACGTTGAAATTGGTGAACACAGATTCATTGAGACTTTACTTTGTCAAAAATGAATTCAATTTCCCAATATTAATCATCAGTCAATAACCTGTCATTTCTGTATTAAGCTATTGTGATGACTTCTTCTCAGACACTTTTCATGTAAGTCATATGCTATCATTGCCAAAAGAAAATTTTGAAATTAAGATTTCTTACTTGAAAGGTGTGGAGTAGAACAGACACCATTGTCAACGGAGCAGCTGTGACTACTTGCAAAAGATCCCCCACACCAGGTCAGGCTTGTTAACTGTTCAAATTCTTCAGTAGAGGGGTTGGAAAGGACATTGGACCCTCACCTGATACTCCTCTAGGTACCACTTTCCAGCCTGCTGTAAGGAATTCAGCCCTAATTTTACTTGGGTCCAGGGTCTCAGGAGATTCTACACTATATAGGCCTTGGAACGTTAACTGAGGTTTGGACTCTGTCTTTGCAGATATGGAGAAATTTCCATCCATGCTGGGTTCAGACTTTATTGTTGAAGCTGCTTTGGGGTCACCCATGCTCCTATATGTTAATTCTTATCCATGCTCAGTAAGTTAGTAAGCCCAATCAACTCATTGGACTTTAGTGGACTTGTACTTTGGTTTGTCATTTGAACACTAGAAGGAAAGGATGAACCTTTGCTTGCATCTCCCTAGGAAAAGAGTTACAGAGCAATAAGGACTTGATTTCTCCTTTACACATTACTGGCAGACTATAAAATGAGGATCTTAAGACAGTATTTGTATTCTTGCCGTGTTATTTATGACATTGTTTTCTGCATGAGGACAGGATTGAGTATGTACCTATAAAACAGTTTTGTTTAGCAAGGACATTTAGTGTTTGGAGCACAATACCAAATTTTACTGTGTCCATGAGGACACTATAATGACTGCTATTGTAAAGACAGATGTTTTGCTAATTATTAGCATTGCCTCCTGATGTGGGGCAGAGTTAAAATGTTGGAATTCATCTTTCAAAGTGTTCTTTCACACATGAAGTGTGTAGCCTAAGATTATAAAACTACATGATAAAATTAGCCACAGATACCAGGTGTTTTTATTCTCCAGGTCGGTGGGTTTTCCTCTAAATGAAAGAAAATATATTTTCTTGCTGGCAAGTGGTTTGGGGCAAGGGACACTCCAGGGTGGAGGAGCGTGTATGTCAGGGGGCTGGGTAAGAGATGTTAAAAGGTTTCTTCCTCTCTGGCCCTCAACACAACTCATTTTTTTTTTTGCTCTAGAGCTCAGTGTTTAAAGAGAAAATCAAAGGTGAACTTGATCAATAGAATGGAGAGCTAAAAGTTCTATAGAGCCTTGGTGACTCAAGGGAGCTATAAAAGAAGGAAAGCTTGCAAGCTAATGCAAATTTGATTTTCTTGCTCTCCTCTCTTTGCACAACAGTGAGTGGCTTTTGTCTAGCCAATCTTTGACCTCCAGACATACACAGTGTAACTGTGAAACCTTGGCATCTCACCATGTTCCTGGTAGCACACTCTTGATCTTCCATTTTCTGTGTCACAATATTCTTGATGGGTCTGGGGTAGCTTGGCCTCCAGCCAGTTCCCATTCCTGAGACAGATCAAAGTATTAGCATTTATTGTTATCAGCAGAATCAAATGTAGATCTATCAATGAGACTATTTTTAAAAATCTGTTTTACCAGAAGGATGGAAAATAAATCTTATGATGGCATGACACAGTGAAAAAGAGGGTCCTCTTCATTAGAATTGCTGTCTTTGTATGGTATCTATTATTGCTTATTAAATTTAATCTTTGACAATTTAAATCATGTATATAATCCACTCTGATTACTCTCAACTGCCACCCTCTTTATTTTCCTCCCATCCCAGTTTTCCTTTGTGACTCACTGAGTTTAACTAGGGCTGTTTGTGTGAGCCTGGGCTTGGCAATGTCCACTAGAGCATGGCAAGCTCACCAGTGAGTATAGGACTGAAGACAACAATTCTTCCTCCCCAAATCCAACCATAGGTCTTATTTCCCCATGGAGGGGTCTGGTCACAGGAGCCCCTCCTCTATCCATGACTGACTGCTGACATGTCCAGATTGTATAGACTCAGTGGAGATACTGCAAATGCTCCAAGTTCATGATTGCAGTGGTTGTGTCATGCGCAGAAGCTAGCATTTCACAGCCCTACACCTTATCACCTGGCTTGTAATTATTCTTTGAGACAGGGTTTCATGTGTCCATTCCAGCTGCCTCACACTTGCTATGCGGCCCAGGATAGCCTTGAACTTCTGATCCTCTGGCCTCTACCTCCTACCATTCAAGGGCTGAGATTGCAGAAGTAGACCACCATGCTCAGTTTATGAAGTTCTAGACAATGAGCCTAGACCTTCTTGCATGTTAGGCAAGTATTCTATCAACTGAGCTACATCTCCAGCTCTTAAACCATTGTAATAACATCTTCACGTAGTAAAATTGAAATTATATATATATATATATATAATATATTATATATATTCTATATAATAAGAATGAGTACAACTCTCACTCCATGATCTATAGTTAACCATATGTTACTTTGTGGGCATCCTTCATCTATTTTCCTATGCATATTCCTGTTTCTGCCCCTTCATCTCCCTATCTGTTGTTCATAAAAACAATGAGAGGTTACTTTTTGTAACCTTTTTGTGCTTTTTGTGCCGTAAGGCCAGACAAGTGGAAACATGTACTATTAGCCACTGAGATTTACGAGTTTGAGGCATGACTTTTTCTAATCTTCCTTTCCCCTCTTGCTTCAGATTCTGCTTCCTGTCACTTTGATCTCTGCCACCTGCCTCCCACGTCTGGAAATCATGACACCTGGCCCTTTATTAGAATGAACTTACATATGAGCTAAGGCAATGGTCTTAACCTTGACTACACTTCAGAATCACCTGGAGAGCACTTAAAACTATTGATGCCTGGGTCTTGAATGAGGCTAATTAAATTAGAGTTTCAGAGGGTAGGGCCCAGGCATGACCGGTCTTTTAAAGCTCTCTAGCTAGTGATAACATGCAGTCGTGTTTGAGTAGCATTGTTCCACAGTTTTAGCTTGTCAAACACTTTGGGTCTCAGTTCTGTAATATAGTTCTTGACTTTCAGTATTATGCACAAATTTTATATGCTTGTCTTCTGATGGATATTTTCAATGTAGTTACCGGCAGAAAAATCTCTCTTTTTTGAGGAATTAAGCTTTTTTTCTCTAAAATCAAATTATTTTTTTAAAGCTTATAGGTTTTGGAAATGGCTCAGTGGGTAGGCGCTTGACTATAAGTATGAGGACCTGAATTTGAATCCCTAGAACTCACAAAAAGTAGGCTTGGGAGTATGAGTCTATAATCCCAGTGTTCCTCTCCAGAGACTGGAGGCAGAGATCAGAGGCAGAGATGGGAGGCAGAGATGGGGAATCTCTGGAAGCTCACGGGGTGGCCAGTCTACTGTATGAACAGTGAACAATAAAGGGTTCTGTCTCAAACAAGGTGGAAGGTGAGGATAGACACCCTCTGATAGCCCTCTGATAGCAGAACCATTCATATCTATATGTCACACATGCACACAAAGTTCATATTAAATTGAAGGTCAGTGTGCATTTCATTCTGTGCAACTGAGACTTGTAAGTATTAAGAAAATACAACCCCATATGATCAATCTCCAATGGCTGGACATCAATTTTAGTAATCCTGATATATCTTGGTCTCTCTCTTGCTGACTTCCAACCCACATCTCCATCTTTCTAGCATGTCATTTTATCACATGTGTGTCTGTATGGGCATTGCCAGTCATGGTGATGAGACTAATAACATCTTCACCAGGAGATTATTGGTTTGTTTCTTAGAACCAGGGGAATTTCGGCACACACTGTGTGACATAGACATAGGTAAGCTTTTCATAGCCATAGGCATTCAAGAAGATTAAAGATCACATATTAATAGCCTTTTGCTAAAATGCCTCACAGTATGGTAACATGCACCTTTTGGGTGGCTTGATAAGAATTATAAGAAGCAGAGCAGAGCAGAGGACAGCCGTCAGAAAGCAGTCTCGAAAGTTATCAGTAGATATAGATCATAAGAGTCTCTTAGAAACACTTCTGCCCATCTCTTTATCACTATCTGGCTGGCAATCAAAGAAGGCATAGTTCGGTTCTTTACTAAATTTACATGTTCACATACTATTTTAGGCAAACTGGCTAGCTCTGTTTTCTGTCTTAATAAAGTGAAGTAGATTGAGAATTGTATCCAATGTCATCTCTGGGCCTCCATACACATGTGCACACAATTACACACATACATAGACACATATGCACTCACATACATGCAAATATTTGTACACACACATGCATGCTACAACCATCATGAGAAAAAATGCCAGTGACTATTAAAACTCTGCAAAATATTGCTGCTTATGAGCAAACGGCATCAAGGTGCACAAATTGAAAATTAAAGATATCCACTCACAAGAATGGCTGAAATAATGACTGGAAGGATTGTTCAGTGATTAAGAACACTGGATATTCTTGCAGAGTACTTGGGTTCAATTCCCTGCACCCACATGGCAGCTAAAGGCCATTTTTAACTTCAGTTTCACAGAATCTGACACCCTCATCTGGTCTTCATGGGTATTGCACATATGTGGTACACTTAACATTCATGTAACCAAATACTCATACACATAAAATAAAAGTAAATAAATTAACAAAACAGAGAAACAAACAAAAAAAAAACAAACAAGCTTTACATTGCCAAATGAGAAACAGTACGAAGGAGTGCTCATGTGATGGGAGTGAAAACTGGTGAGGTCATTTTAGGAAAGTGCGTTACAAAGTTTGCTAAAATGGAACATATTCCTACTCTGTAATCCAACACTTTTACTGGTCCTAGAAAGTTATACTCAAATATAAAAGCAACATTTGTATCTACAAAAGATGTATGTAGGAATTTTTGTGGCAGCACATTTAAACAAGTCATCATATCCATTCACTATTCAATTGGCAATTTATGATGTATTTATAGAAATGAATTTGAGTTAGCCATGAAATGGATGTACCATTATCATATATAGTGGTATTGATGAATCTTAAAGATAAAATGGAAACAAAAATGACTTTGAAAGATTACAGCAGGAGCTGAAGAGATGATCCATTTGGTAAAGTACTGCCTTGCAAACATGTGGACCAGAGTTTGATCCCCAGAACCCATATTGAATAAAAAGCCAGGTATCATGGCATGTACTTATAATTTCAGCATTGAAGAGATAAAGACAGATGGGTGCTGGGGGCTTGGTGGTCACTCAGCCCAGCTTACCTGAAAAGCTCCAGGCCAGGAAGAGACTCCGTGTGTAACAGACTAGAGGTACATGATGACAAAGGGATCACACACACACACACACACACACACATACACATGAAGCCACACACACATAATGACCTGCATATGCACACATACACCCAAGACTATATAGATAGCATTTAAAATTTCTATAAGAAGCAAAATTAACCGTAGCAAAATCAGTGAGTGTGATTGAGTCTGGGGGAGGGCTGAGGCACAAGGAACAGTTCTGCAAACATGGGCAAGTCCTATTTAATTCCCTGGGTTATACCTTTGGCAAGATGTGTTTGACTATTCAGCTTAAATATATGAATTTTACTTAAAAAAAAGGTTTCTAAAATAGAATCAAACAAAGGAATTGCCTCTCTGACTAGTGGAGCATTCTTTTTAACAATTATGTTGGTATGTGTGTTTCTCTGTGTGGGTAGGTGTACAAGGGTTTAATGTGCACACAGGCCAGAAGGGGGCATTGGATCCCTTGGAGCTGGAGTTACAGGTAGTTGTGTGCTGCCTGAAGTGGGTGCTGGAAAGTTAACTCAGTCCTCTACAGGAACAGTGTGTGATCTTAACTGTTGAGTCATCTCTCCAGTCCTGGAAGCTTCTTTTGGGTAGAAATATTGGACACATTGGAGGATTTCCAGTAACCTGTTTGCTGAGCACTAAATTCTTATAACATTACAAATAAAATGTTTGCATAAAGTTCAAACTATCTCTTGGGAAGTAAACCACCCCTCTGTACACCACTGGGTCTGAGATACATTCTAATTAAAATTTTTAAAATTTTAGTACTTTCTGTTCCATCCAAACTATTATTTTCTTAAAATCTTTTCATTTGACTTATCTTTTTAATTTAAAGAAATGTATTGTAATGGAAATGTTATAGTGTTTTACATAAGTAGCAAATTGGTTATAATTAAGGTCATTAGGAATTATGAACTATCTTAAAATAGTTTATATTATAGTACAAATTAAAATATCAACTCAATATTGTGGCTTGTAGAACCTTTTAGGATAGCTGTTGCTTTCTTTATGTATATGCACATGCTTGTGGAGGCCAGAGGACAACTTCAGCTGTTGTTCTTCAGGCAACATATGCCATACGTTTTGAGAGTCTGTCTCACTGGCCTGGGACTCATTAAGTAGGCTATGCTGGTTGACCAATGAGCCCCAGAGATTCTTGTGTCTTCACTTTCCCATCACTAGGATTACAAAGAAGTACCACCATGCCTGGCTTTGTTTTATGTGGGTTCTAGGGATTGGACCCAGGCCCTTGTATGACAATCACTTGTTTTGATGTAAATGGTTCTACCATTTTTGAAAGAACATTCCAACATGGGATTTGATGTTGCCTGGTTTGCAGTGAGAGAGTGAAATCTAAGGGGGAGAGTGATCTAAATGGACCTGTGTTTAGCAACACAGAAACTCAAACAAATGTAAAGGAAATTAATACAAACCATAAAAATTTCCAATTCTATGCTGATATTTTCATAGGAATCATGATCAGTGATCACTCTGCCCATAAAGAACAAAGGTATGTATGACCCCATGTTTCTGTCCTCCCAATTTAAGAATGGTTATCATCAGTGTAACATAATTCAATCCACTTAGTCCCTGGTGTAAGTATCACACATATGATCATGTAAGTTCCAGTATCATCTATAAAACTTCTAATAGGCTGGATTTAATATGAATCAAAGGGGACCTATGTACCGAGACTAATAGGAAGTATTAGGCTGGGGATGTAGCATGCTTGTTTAGCAAGAATGAAGGCTTGGGTTCCAGCCCCAGAACTGCACCACCCAGGTGTTGAGGGCATATGTCTGTAATCCCAGCACTCTGGGGGTAGAGAATAAGAAGTTCAAGGTAATCCTCACCCTCAGCTACATAGTGAATCCTGACTAGGCTGGGACACGTGAGACCCTGTCTCCAGGCACATAAACAATCTTTCTAGTCAGAACAAACAATTTCAATATTGGATTGGACTAGATAAAAGTAAGCATTTCAAAGGCTAGAAATAATCAAGTATTGGCAATTTCATGTGGTTCATCGTGATGTTTGAAAAGATGTTTCCCATCTTTAATATCAGATCAGGAAGGAACAATTATCATATGATAGGCAGAACAAATCAGTGGTAACACCATTGGTGTCTTTGCTGATATAATTAGTGAATACTTTCATTTGAACAAAAATGATTGTGGAAAATAGACGAAAGGCAGCTCAACGAGGGGACACTCAAAAATGTCTGAAATTAAGGCTAGAGGGGAAGTTTCACATGGAAAATGACCATTACTGTGACTTTCTGAACTTGGAGTTCAATGGAATCAAGAGACTCTGAAGGAATTTGTTTTGAGAATGCTATGTGGTACACATAAATACACAGAGAGAAACATACACATGCAAACACATAAACACACACAAAACATATGCAAAACTTTTAGTTAAAAATTTAAAAGTCTATATATGCTCATGACATTGTGACCCTGAGGGCTTGCTGAGGAAGTCACCTGCCGTTTAAGAGGGTGTCAATATTCTGTTCATGTGGAGTAAGTGTAAAGGAAAATAATAAAGGGCCCCAGAGAGGGCAGAACCAATGCCTAGAGCTGAGGCTCTTCAAGCATCATTTTCCAGCCTTAGGGAAGCAGGTCCATCATGATTTCATCAGGATTACTCTGGAATCAGGACTGTTGATGCTGCCTGCTCTTTCTTCTGTGTGGCATTGCTTATAGCAAGGGTTCGTCCACATCCCTAGAATCACTTGTTAGGCATCTAAGGACCGTGTATATCACTGGTCTTTTTAGTTCATAGGTTTCCAAATTGATAGGATTTAGAAAGAACTACACATGCTTTCCAGATGTCCTAGGATTTGAGCTTTGTACTGCAATATGTGGAAGTCTCATGCTTTCTGTCTCCCCATGGACAATAAATTCACTAGGGGGACATAAGAGAAAGAAATGTATATGTGTAAATCAAAGAAGGCTCTGTAGTAGAAGATATTTTATCTTAATTATTTCTCGTGCAGTGAAGGCCTAACACATTGCCCTTTTGAAGTTGCTCTGGTCAGGCATCCTACCAGTCACAGTGATATTTTTTGTCATTGAAACCCCTTTATGCATAAGAATGTGCTTGACTACTTCAGAGTGGTCACATTTTTCAAATGACTCTTACTAAAACACACATAAATATCCGAATATTAAGATATTTTCACACAGGCTGGGAAGATAGCTCAGCATGCAAAGTGCTTGCCATATAAGCATGAAGACCTGAGTTTGGATCCCAAGAACCCAGATTAAAAAAAAAAAACCTGGGCATGTGGTGGCAGCTACAGCTTCAGGGAAAGTTCTTGTCTTAAAAAGTAAGTATGATAAATGAATAAGATGACCGATACTGATCTCTGGCCTCCACACACGGGTACAAATGTCTGCATCCATCTATAGTCCCACTTATTATTTTTTTTTCATTTTTCCATCTTTTGTGTATATAGGCATGTTTGCATTTGTGTAGGTGCGTATACAGACGTGTGTATGTAGAGGCCAGAGGCCAGTGCCATGAATCATCCACAGTTGCTCTTCTACCTTCATTGTTAAGGTAGACAGTGTCTCTTAATCAAATCCAGAGCTCACTGGAATGGCTAGCCAGCTTGCTCTGGGCATCTTTGTTTCCACCTTCCAAGGATGCAACACCGGGCCTGCATTTATGTGGTGTGGTGATTTGAATGAGAATGTTCCCCATAGGCTCCAAGTATTTGGACATTTTATCCCCAGGTGGATGGCACTGTTTAATGAGGCTTTAGGAAGTGTGGCCATGCTGGAGGAAGCATGTCATTGGCTGTTGGGGGGAGACGGGGGGGCTTTGAGAGTTCATAAACTTTACCAGATTTCTAGTCACTCTCTACTTCCTGTGCATTTTTGAAGATGTGATCCCTTGACTTTCTGTTCCTGTTACCGTGCTTTCTCCACTAGTATAGATTCTAAGCCCTCTTGAACCATAAGCTCAAATAAACTTTTCCTTTTATAAATTGTCTTGGTCGCGATGTCTTATCCCAGCAACAGAAAAGTAACTAATACATGTGTGTTCTGGGCATCTGAACTCTGGTCCTCACAATCAGAACTTCAACCCATGAGCCATCTCCACAGTCCCTGCCTAACTCTTTTAGGTCCCAACAATTCTTGCTTTGGGTATCTAGATTTTGAAAAGGAAAGATTTGCTAATATTACTCTTTTTTTACTCTCTTAGGTTTCAGGCTTTCTTAAGCATTAGTTTAATCTTAAAGTTTCTAGATTTCTACTGAAGACAGTTTGAAGATAAATCTTGGACTAGAATACTTCACTAGAAATGACTCTTTCTTCCTGTCTCTTCCCGAGACCAGGATTCCTATAAAATCCTGACTAAATTGGCTAGAAAATCTTATACAAGGGTCCTAAGCTACAAGAAACTCATTCCATGATATAGTCACATTATCATACAACACTTCCACCTGCTAAAAGCAATGCTTAGAGTCATACTGTATTTTACTGTTTCTCTAGGCACTATGATTGAATCAGTTAATCATATATTTGAACTGCCTTTGAAAGTAGTACTTTAATTGCTCATTTTTCTATGTGCTAATGAGTCTGATGTTCTCCCTTCTATGTTCTGGGATAACTGCAATTTCATCCTATCTGATGGCAACTGTCCTTTATTAAAGCAGGTCTTTTGCTCCATAGTTGATTCTGTGAGTAGTTTGGGATGATATTGTGACTATATAATAAAATCTGTTCTGGAGGAATTGCTATTTGCCTCTCAGAGTGTTCTAATGTAGGAACAGTACAGCCACATATATAAGGTTTATCTTCCATCATTCCTATTCCATTCTTTTAGTTAAATATTCCTCCATCTTAAAGGCAATTTTCTTTTTGTTTGCTTCTTTATGTCTTAAAATAAAACTGTAACAAAATCTTTTCATGAACACCTAGGTGTCAAGAGAACTGAATAGACATGAACCACTTTCTGAATGTGAAAAAAGAAATAAAGGAAAGTATATTGCATTTCAAAGAAGAGGAAGAAATGAAACGAAATGAAGACATTGTCCTGCTGTTTGAGTGCAATTCAGAAAGTCATACTCCCAAATGGTGATGATAGAATAATGATCATGCAGTCTGAAGAAGCTGAAGTCTAATTTGAAAGTCCTCAACCAGATATGGACATTTCCTAGTGGAAATCTTTGTACTTTTCAATTTCCTTATGTGCAAATTGAGGCTGTTAGATCAATACAGAGTTATCTGTGCTTTATCTGGGACCTGCTATGATTCAAAACAAACAAACAAACAAACCCAATTGTAGGTTTGCTCTGTTTTTTAACTGTGATCTTCTATTCTACTTTACTTTTCTGTTGTGACCAAATACTCTTTCCAAAAGCAACTTACAGGTAGAAAGGCTTTATTCCAGCTTACACTTCCAGGTCACAATTCATCACTGCGGGAAGTCAGGACAGGAGCCTGAAGCAGAACCCACGAAGGGACGCTGCTTGTTGGCTTGCTCTCTGGCTCATGCTTAGCCTGCTTTCCCGTACAGTCCAGGCTCACCTGTGAGCTCAAGGATGATTTAGTGTACAATGGGCTGCCCTACTCCATCAATTAACAATCAAGACAAAGCCTCACAAACATGTTCCCAGGCCAATTTTACATAGGAAATTCTGCAGTTGTAGATCCCTATTCCCAGGTGACTGTAGATTGAGTCAAGTTGACAAAAACTATTAGGCACATGATTCAAAATGATTCAATCATGATTCCATGATTCAAAAGAATTCATTTTAGGATTATGAATTATTGAGGCTAAATAAGGGGATTTTCAGGGCTATTACATGGCCAGTCTTCATGAATGTCCGAGATATAGTGAGCAGTTGCCTGAAACTTTAGGGGCTGGAAAAATAAAATCTTATTACTTTCTAAATGCAAGGCAATGTCTAAGTTTCCAAACTTGACATCCTTACTTTTATCTTTTAAAGAGTTACACAACACTTGAGAATTTCTCAAATAACCTTTTCCTGGTTCCATGTTTATTTTGCTTTATCCAGACTTTGAATTATCAGGTGTTCTGTGAATGGGAGAATTTTTTTTTTTTTGCAACACATTAAAGGGAACATACCCATTCTAAACATTTCTGAAGAAAATGACCTCTTACCTACAGAGTTACAAAGGGATTTGTGCTAAAAATCTGCTCTTTCCTAGCAAAGGCAATTTGGTGTATTTTGATTTACAATCTTGACATGTTTTAAAGGTTAAGAAAATGCTCAATTCATTTCTCTTTCTGAAGCTAACAGATCTACTTCCTCAGTCCTAGCTGCTTAATGTTTATTATCTAAAATTAATTGGTGAAACAACAAGTTCAGTTGCCCTAAATGTATCACAGAGAGCTACACCTGGCATAAATTCAATAGCATTTGGGGAAACTGAGGCAGTCTTGTCGGAAGGAAGGAGAGGAAGATAAGAGGTATTTGAAAATCATGATTTCTCTCCTGGCTCTCTTTCTATGGGGTTGGACACTTTGATTGGCACTCAGAAGATATTCTAAGAACATGTCCTTGTACCAGACTTTGCCAGGAATTGACAGTGTTTATACTACAATTAATCCAAAACCAGAAGAACAAAAGAATACTGCTCTATGGTCTTAGCTCTCTGAAACTTTGAGAATAGGTGATAAGTTTGGTTGGATTAATCCTGCTGAAATTGGACACTGTGCTTTGCTGATTCTGCTTCCAACTGTGAAATGTATGGTGAGCTAGGAGAGAAGAACACTTGACTACTCTCTGCCCTTCTCTCTGCCGTTTAATGATGAGCATCCTCTATCTCTCTCTGTCTTGCTTTTTCTTTCCTTTGAGCCAGAATCTGTTATAAATCCAGAGCTTACCAATTGGCTAAGCTGCCTAGAGGATAGAAGGGCTCGATTATATAGGATGGAAGGCTAAGTGGGGGAGGGTGAAGACTGTCTGGTACAGTCTTATGGCAGAGCACTTATATTCCTCGAAGTAACCCCTCGCCCTTTGCTCACTAAGTGAGGTCAAGAAACTCGTTTCCCCAGGGTGAATGCTCTGGAATCATAACTTGGTTTATTGTTGGTGCATTGGGAGAAGCGGGTTGATGATTTTTATATCTCAGGGAAGGGGTTTTAGCAGTATCACTGCTGTCTATGTTGATTTTCTGTGGTAGGTTATCATGAGTCATAAAAAGTGTCATTGAAGTCCAAATCTGGTTCTGGGGTCTGATACTCTTGGACAAGCACATCCCATCCCCAGTATATTAGGAATAAGCCTTATGTACCTGATCCCTCTGTAAGTCCTTGCTCCTCCTCCTCTCCCACATTTTTTTACTTTACCATCTCTCTGCACACCCCACTGCAGAAAAATTAATCTCTTTTATCTATATGCAGTTTGAACTTATTGGATATCTTTATAGTAACTAATGGAAATAAAATATTATTTATTATAAGATGCATGTAAATATTAAAGATGCTACAATTTGGAAAAAAAACATAAAATTTGTGAAATGTAACAATTTCAAAGTAGGCTGCAGGTGTTTGAGGGCAAAAAGTATATTAAGAGAATCTGGCAAGATTTCAGATGACTGGACTAAATTAACCAATTTGCAGATTTTTACTGTGAGTTGATTTAGTTTCCTGGAACTGGAAGACACTAGAAATCATGAGCAACAGTGAGAGACTGGGGTTAGTCTGCCGAGAAACAAAAGAGGAAGGGCGAAACTCAGAATTGGAAAGAAGTCAGCTTTAATTTGAACCTTAATTACCAAAGTCATATTTTACAGTCTTAATTTTGTAATAACTTTAGAAAATATGCTTATTTTTATATCCCAACTCATTGGAATATTTTATGCACATAAAAATGTGGTTTTAGATGGAAGAAAACCAATGCATTGAAGACCTGATGCAACAAAACACATGATAATACCAACAAATTCATTCTGTAAATACATGCTTATTGTGAATTATAAGTAATTATAAAGTAATTATGCAAATTACCAAGTGACAGTGAGTTAATATAGCTCATATTTAAGGAACAAATTATCACTGTTCTGCTTTTTTTCAATACTAATGTTAATTACCAAAGGCTGTATTAGGGTTTGGCAAGAAAGCTTAATATTAACTTCAGATTGGTAGCAAGAGAGAAACAGTAGCCTACCTGCAAACTCTGTGTCAGATGTATGGCATTTTCTTGATTTATTTTTCAAAAATTTTAAATTTATTGTCTGACTATTTTGTACATGAATGTGAACTGGGGAGAAAGTGTGTCCCCTAGAAGGTTCTTAGTTTCATTCATAAAAGAATTTCAGAATGAACTCAAATAGAAGCTTTAGGACAATTTTATTAGAATTTAAATAAAAGTCCTTAAAGCAGGCAAGTTGAGACTCTCAGGAGCTGCTTTGAGGAAGAGAATGGAGGGAGAAGGAAAGAAAGTCATGAAGCCATCCAGATTTAGAGCCTGCATGGAGGTCAGACATGTGTCTGACTGACAGCCAGATGACTGGAAGAAGGAAGCTTTAGAGAAAAAGTAGCCAAAAAAGTAATGCCAAACACATTAAAGAAAGCATGTTTAGAAAAGGAACATGAAGAAGGAAAAGGAGAGATTATACTTTTCTGAGAAAAGTGTGCAAACTTACAGAGCCTCCATGTGTATGGCCAGATCCAGAAGCATTGTACAGGGAAGTGGGATTTTGGGCAAGAAAAGTTCACTACCTATCTCATTAACACAGTAGAAGTACCACCCATTTATTTAGCTTGACTTAAGGTGAACTCGCCTTCCTAGGGCTGGTCGTATGACCAGGTAATTGATCAGTGAAAGTGGAAATGTGGGTCTTTCAACAAATAGACTAGAGATTCTATAGTCTTGACCAATTAATCTTCTGGGGTTAATTTGCTACTCTAACAAATGTAATGCTTTTAAATTATATTCATCCCCTGCTAAACTCTCTTATCTTTTTCCCTCTGATTCCTTCCTTCTGCCCAACAAGCTTCTACCCTATTTTCATATCTTATACTTTTTTAAATTTAAAATTTTTTTAGAGATTTCATTTTTATTGTTGATTTGTTTCACTGTATGTTTGCATTTACATGTGTATGCATGCATGTGGAGGGCAGAAGAAAAGCACCAAATATCCTGGAGATGGAGTTACAGGTAGGTGGTTGTGAGCTGCCCTATGTGACTGTTGGGAACTGACCTCTTGTCTTCTGCAAGAGCAGCAAGTACTCTTAACTGTTGAGTCTTTTCAATGACTTTAAAATTAGGGATGTGTGCATGGGTACCAGTGTGGCTTATTTTCTGGAGCATGAACGACTTAACCAGTGTTTCCACCATCAAACAAAAAAATGACTCATCCACCCCTGCCAACAACCGTTAACTTCCAGCTCTCTTGGTGTATTGATCTTCTCTTAGAGAGAAACAAGCTTAGTCCTGTATAGCTTGCTGGTACCCAGTGATAGCTGTTTCTTCTGGCAGAAATTATCAGCCATCTCCCAATTATGAAACCCAGAACCACAGGTCTGTTTACGGGCCACACCATCTTCCATTAGTCCCTTACTTTCTAAAATTCACTATTTTTTTTATAATCTATTTTTCATGTTCTAATGCCCGGGGATATAATGACTATGGCTGGACCCTTATATTTTTTGAAAGCAACCAGCTGGTTTTATGTCAAACATTCCAATTTTTCTCACCATGTATAATTCTTAATTTGGAATTTGAGTCCTGAAAACAAACAAAACTTTCTGTACCTTTCACTGTGATTCCTGAGTCTCGATGGAAACATCTGGAAGGCATGCGATGAGACTCTGATGCATTATTTAGGACTACTTGATAAGGCCTTCCACAAGACGTTTGGAAGCAGAGGAAAGGTTTGGGAGGCTGATCTACAACCAGGTCTCAAATAAGAGAAATATACCTCCCTGGGAAACATTTTCTAATTGAGCACCCTGCTAGTAGCCAAGCCTCGGCCTGTCCCCATAGATGAAGCCTGAGCACTATCAAAGAGAAAACACTCAGGAACACTGGCCCAAACCAGACTGATGGTAACTTCCACCACCCACTTCGTTTTCTCACCTATATATTTTTGCTTATGCAAAACATGCCTGAGAAGTGATAACTGAGTCACAAGGAGAGATGAATAGGAATTTGTTATTAGCTAGGTGAGGTAAGATGGGAGCTATTCAGGCAGATGAAAATGCATAAATGTATATGTAAAGAGTACCTGTGGGAGCTCATGTCACACTGGAAAACTTACAGGTGTTGGTAGTTAGGCTGAGGGTGTTATTCGGTTGTTGCTTATCATAGGTAAAGTCTGTGCTAGGTTCCTAGCACATATAATCAAGCTTGGTAGTGCAAACCTGCTATCCCAGCATTTGGCAGGAGTGGGCAGGAGGATCAGGAGATCAAGGTAATCAATCCTTGGCTACTTAGTGAGATTGAGGCTAGCCTAGGCTCCATGAAATCCTATTTCAAACAGTAACAGGGCTGGGGTTATAGCTCAGTTGGTCAAGTGCTTGCCTAGCATGTGTGAAGGCCTGGGTTCAATCCTAGTACTACATATTTGCATCCCAGCACTTGGAAGATGGAGGATGGAAGATCAGACCAAGGCCATCGTTCCCTATATATAGAGTTCAAGGCTGATCTGGAATACCGGAGATCCTATTGAAACAATAAAAATAAAAGTGGGGTGGGGAAGGCAGAAAAAAGTCTTTATAAGCTCATAAGCAGAATTTTCATTTCAAAGTGTTCCCTATGGGTAGCACAAAGCAGGAATAAGAAGGAGAAAAGTAGACATCTCCAAGGGAGGAAATGTCCACTGGGGACAGTTGTAACAGTTTTGTCAGTCTTGTACCTTGATGGTGAGAGAGACAAGGTGATACTCACCTGTGGGACAGAGGAAAGTTCTGTGTATCTAAGACATATGATTGTAGTTCTTAATTTAAAAATGGATGTAAATAAATCAAAGGGGCAAAATTCTGTTCTGCTCCACCCAAATTCTTATGTCTACTGACAATGGTACTCTATGAGGCAAACAGTGTCTGTTCATGCATTTACTTGTGTGTGTGCACATTGTGCCTGTGTGTGGAAGTCAGAGGACAGCTGTGGGTGTTGGGCCTTAGGCACCTTCCATCTCTTGTTTGAGACAGGCTTTCTCATTGGCTTGGAACTGTGCCACGTAAACAAGGTTATCTGGCCCATAAGCTTGCCAAGCTCTGCCTATCTCCACCTCCCACATCGTAGGTTCTGTCTGTCTACTGTGCATGGGTATTTTCATGGAATCTCGGGATCCAAACTCAGTCCTCATGCTTGTAAGGCAGGTGCTTTACCAACTGAGCATCTCCCCAGCCTTGTGTGCCTGCTTTGTTGTTGAAGTCCAACTGTCACTGGTTCTTCACTGCCAAAGTCAGAGCTCTTTAGAATATAATTGTGTCACTTGTATGAACTGAAGCACTTTAAATAAATGGCCAGGAACCATTAATTAGTAGGTTTTTTAAATCATTGGAGAAACAATAAAAGGGACCCATCAAAGTGCTTCAGTGCTTGTGGCAGTGTCTAGGCTCAGGAACAAACACAGTAGATTACTCTTAGACCACTGAATGGGGGATTCCTATGTTGGCCTCATCCCTGGTGGAAGGCAGTTGATGTCTGAAGTGCAGTGAGAGCATTAAAATATAGGATACTGACTCTGAGGACCTGTGTACTTATCTACAACAAAAGAAGCCTTTTTGGTTAAAGAGAGGTCCTCTGTGTGTGTGTGGGTGTATTTGTATGTATGTGCGTGTGCATGCACATGGAGGTCAGAGACCTTGTGCGGGATGGTTCTCTCCTTTCACATTGTGGATTTCAAGACTGAACTCAGGTCATCAGGCTTGATGGCAAGCACCTTTATCTACTGAGTCATCTCATCTCACTGGCTTTTAGGATTATCTTTATAATTCATAACACTTTGTTTATGTTTACAGTCTTTCCTCATGCAGATCTTTGCCTTTTCCTGTGTTTTATGAGATGATACATCATTTTATATGTACGTGTATGTGAGTATACACAGATACACCAAATCCAAGCGTAAAAGTCACTAGTACCTGGATTGGGATAAATGATGAATTTCCTCACAAGAAATGCAAAATATGGGGGCCATCGAGATGGCTCAGTGCATAAAGGCATTTGCCACCAAGCCTGATGGCCAGAGTGTGATTACTGGAACCCATATGCTGGAAGAAGAGAACTGACTCCAAAAAGTTGGGAAAGTTGTCCCTCACACTTACACTCTGGCATGTGCATATGTGTGAATGCAAGCATATAGAAGCATACACACATATACATAAATACACAAGGGTGGAGAGAGGGAGAGAGAGAGAGAGAGAAAGAGAGAGTTTAATTAAAGGTACCTTAGAACTGAGAAGGCCAGAATTCAGTCCTGGGGACTGCCTCAGTGCTAAGCACTAGAAGTCCCCACACTAGGGACATGCCTGCCTATGCAATGCAGATGAGATGAAGGGCCTGAATTAGGAAGGAGACTGTGAATGAGGTGGTAGTGTTGGGGGCTTTTTCTTCTTGATTTTGAGTGTGGAAAGGGATGGGCCTGCAGTTGAAAGATATAGGATGTGTTCAGACAATATTGACAACTGGTCTTGCTTATTGAGAACCAGTGAACACTCAGGACAGTGATTCCCAGTGTGGTCTCTGGAAGGAGCATTGTGTTACTGAGAACTTGCTATATGTAAATGGATACAGCTCTTTCTCAGTTGCTACTGAATCAAAAACTAGTGATCTGCTTTAAAAGGCATCTTGATCTAAGTCAAAGTGGAAATAAGTGTGTAGGTAGTTGTGCGTGTGTAAATGTGGGAGGTGTTGTAGGGACTAAGACAAGTACAGTTTAGAAAGGGCTGAACTTTATTTTAAGTAAAGACTTTCTCCTTTATGTGTAGGCAACATTCACTTCCATTCTTCTACCCCTTGGAAGTTGGAAGAAATAAGACTCTCAGTGCAGCAAGAAGGTCTTACTGTCAAATTCTGGTGGGCAACCCAGAGCAAGGGCAATGGCCAGTATTGCTTAAGGGTCTATGGCATCCCTGGTCAACACCTTCAAAAGAGGGAGTCCGTGCCTGGCCTGTGGTGTCTTGTGGGGCAATGTCCTCCTGTGAAGTAACCCTTTAATCTCTTTTTGTAAAGTGTATGTATATACGTCAGGGTGCTTCTGTGGTGGCAGGCTTCCATACGGCTTTTTCATAAAGGCCCTTAGTGTTAGTTATTTCTCCCACACTGCCTCTTCTGCTCTGTTCTACCATTCCCCAACCCACTCAACCCTTCCTGCTCCACTCCTCTGTTATTCCTCTTTCCCCCTTTGTGTGTGTGTGTGTGTGTGTGTGTGTGTGTGTGTGTGTGTATGGACTCACTGTGTGTTTCATACAGAACATCTCAATCAGTCTCAATCATCTTCATATCCCTTTCCCCACTGGCTTACCCCTTAACCCCCCAACCAGAATCCATACATTCTTTCATCTGCGTTAAGGTCTATTGTGTCAAGTCAGTGTTCCCAAGTAACCTTAGTGCAGGTTCACCTCCTGAGGTCTATTCAGCTACCCAGAGTCCCCGACTTTAGGAAGACTAGCCCATCCTCATGCACTAGTAATCCTTTGCCAATATTTCTTGAGCAGACGTTGGGATCTGCTACCCATTTCCCTAATGCCATGCTGGGTTTTTGTCTGCTTGAGTTTACGTGGATCTTGAGCATGCTGAAACAATTGTTGTAGGTTCTATGAGCAGGGTCACAGGAGCTTGTTGGATTCTATTTATATTTTATGTGTATGTATGTTTTTTCCTGCATGTATATAAGAGTACCATGTATGTGCAATGCACATAGATGCCAGAAGAAGGCATCAGAGCCCTTGAAACTAGAGATGCAGATGGTTGTTAGCTGCCATGTGGGTGCAGGGCACAGAACCTGGGCCATCTGGAAAGCAGCCAGTATTCTTAATCACTGTGCCATCTCTCCAGTTCCCTTTTCTCCCTTTACATCATTGTATTCTGTCTCCCTTCACATTAAACCCAATCTCTATGGCTGTTTATTAGTTTCCTGATTTCTCTGGATTTTCCAGTCAAAACATGTATAGCTAAGAATTCAAACCTAACATCCAGCTATGAGACATTTGTCTTTCTGGGTCTGGGTCACCTTACTCAGGATGATTGCTTCCAGTTCCAATCATTTACCTGCAAATTTTATGATTTCTTTTTTAAACAGCTGAATATTATTCCATTGTGTACCACGTTTTCATTATCTATTCATCAATTAATGCACATTTAAGGTGCTTACATTTCCTGATTATTATGCAAAGGGCAACAAAGAACATGGATGAATTCTTTGTTATAAGATATAGAATCTTTTGGATATATGCCCAAGAGTGTATGGCTGGATCATATGGTAAATCAATTTCTAGATTTATGAATTGTAGAGCAAACAAAAGAGAAATCAAGCTGGTGTGGATTTTGAAGCTTTGTCTAAACTGGCTAACTTTCATAGTGCTGAAGTTTCTATGCTTACTACCTGAAAATAAAATTATTCATCAGCTTTACCCACCTGTGATTCCTGCAAGCTATAGCATGCTATAGCCTCGAAAGATATGCCCATTGATACAACAGTGGAATGAATATTATGGGAATAACCAACCACTTTCTAATTGGATTTAAGATCTGCTGCATAGAGCCAATACCTGACATTGATATCAGACCTGGGAACCTGTGGCTAGATAGATCACAGGCCATAGGGGAAAGTCAGATACTATTCTTCTTAAAAATTAGTTTTGAACCTACTTCTAATGACTTACTATTATTCCACAGCGTGAAGCATTTCTCAACTTGACCAGAGACACTTCTGAACACAACAGATAATGACTAACATAGAAACTCACAACTGGACAACTTGCAGAGAGTAAGAGGCTGCAGAGTGCTTATCTCTGAATAGGACACCTAAACCAAACTTCTTCCTCCCATTAGAGAAGAGGGGTCTGAAAAATTTTAAGACACAGAGGTACTAGATGACCACAAGAAAATAGAATTTATTTCAGACAATTACACGAACTGACAGCAATAGTAAAAAGCATGCACAAGTCTCACCTATGTTCAAGTCAGACAAAATCCTAGGATGGACATAGGAAGATGGGTAAGAAATCCCAACATTACCTGGGGTACTATTGAAAAATGATGGCTGCTGGAGGGGGAGGGTCAGTCTCCTTTAAGGTTGAGACTCTTGGTAAGTTGACCAGGCTCCAGTGGATGAACCCACACTAAAGAGCATTTGGGGACACAAATTTTAGTCTATAGGTCATAATATATTATACATGTAATATATATTATATATAAGAATATCATTTATATAGAATAATACATGAAATCGGGAGGGGTGCTAAGGGGGGATGACACTGGGGCGGGGATCTAAATATAATCAGAATATATTGTACAACATTAGAAAAAAATCTATAAAACAAGAAGATAAATTCTGATGAGGTTGTTGGCAAAATGGAACTGCTGTTTTTTAAAAAAAGATTTAAAAATTATTTTATTTATGTGCATATGTGCGCCTGGCGGTCAGAAGGAGGAGTTACACCCCTGGGAACTGGAATTTCAGGCAGCTGTGAGCACCCGAAGTAGATTCTGGGAGCTGAACTCTGGTCCTTTGGAGGAGCAGCAAGAACTTTTAACCGCTGAGACTTCTCTCCACTTCCCCCTCCCCCCCAAAGAACTCTTAAATAATGATATTGGAAATGCAAAGTAGAACTCTTGGGGCAAGGATGAGGTTTACCAGTACAGAGTCACAGTGGCCCGTCACCTTGCATGGGACCATGTGGAGAGTGCCAATCTTGTTTCCCCAGTACCTTCTCTGTACAGAGAGAATAGAAAGCTTGGCCAAGATGATGGCCTACCAAGGTCAGTGGCTACCTGGTTGGAACACTTAACCCTCAGATCAACATGACTGTTGTAGTCCCTAATGATGACCAAAGCCTTGCACCTAGTCCACTGGCCAGCCAGAGAGTGGTTCTGCACAGGCGAGATTTTTAAAACCTGATCCATGAAAGGGTGCTTCCAGGAAAAAGTCAACATTCTCAAATAATGTAATGATGGGCAGGGAAAGCAGGTGGGTCTCCTCCAGGGACTCGTTCATGTCCTTGACCAGGCGGCCCAAGGGGGTGACAAGGATCCACTCTTTGTCTTCAGCTTTGCCTCCAGGAGCTCTGTGGCTTACCGAGACCTCAGGTGTTGCTACCAAATCTTCCTGGGAAGCCACTTGGGGCCACCTATGCCTGGGCCCTGGGTCCTCTGGCCCTGCTGTCGCACCACTGTCATCTGCCATTTGGTGTGTCCTGGGGAAGAAGTTGCAGTATTTTCTTAATAACTGTCATGAAACCATCCAACAGCAGACACGTTAGAGAGAATGTGGTATATACACACAACGGAAAGTTTTTCAGCTGGAAAGGATGAAGTCACTTATTTTTCAGGAAAATGGGTACACTGAAGATACTCATACTAATGGAACTAAGTCGATTTCATGAAGATATATATTATGTGTTTTCTCTCATTTGTAGTTCTAAGATTTTATACAGATACATAACATTTTGTATGTACATTTGACATGATAGAACAGTAACTATCTAGAGGAACAAAGGACCTGGGGGAAGACAGAGGAGGGAGCAAGAGAAGGGAGGGGAGATGGGGAATTGTTTCAATGTACTTTATTTTGAAAGTATCCCTACATAACCCAGTGCTGTGTGCAATGAGTATACACACATGCAAAAATAAATAAGTAAATAACATTGAAATTAAACGAAACAAACAAGAAAGTCTCAGCCACAACGAATCCTGAGGTCATTAAAATGATACGATGGATGCCCTTCTGCGTCAGTTACTATTCATGTGGCTGTGACAAAAGCACCTGATGAAGCAAATGAAGGAAGAAGGGTTTATTCCAGTACAGTCTGTCATGATGAGATGTCATGGCAGCAGGGAGGTGAGGCAGCTGGATGTGCTGCATGCAGACAGGAAACAGAGAGATGAATGTTGGTCTCAGCTCTCTTTCTCCTTGGTGTTAACAGGACCGCATCCCATTCTATGGTTTCATGCTGAACTAATCCAATCTAGAAATTCCCTCACAGACATTACAGGTTTTCTCTTGTTTTTTTTTTTTTTTTTTTTCCCTAGAAGTTTTTCTCCTGGGTGATTCTAGAGTCTGCTGATTTGATCATTACTATTAACCTTCATACTTTCCTCACGAAATACTCAAGATGGTACCTGCTTTATTATCTCTCTTCCACATTACTAATGTAAACATTTATGAATTAAATAACAGGAAAAAAAAAACCTTGGTCCATTCATACAGATGGAACTCAGTTCAAATACTCCTGATTAGCATAATCACCTTGCATATGAAGGCCACAGAATTCTTGTGGGAGGGAGGTCTTTCAAGTCTTCTCAGGTAAAGAAACCCAATAGTTTGCCTCTTGTCCCTTCTGAAGCTGTTTAGGGCTCATGGGGGTTAAGTAAGTTTTTCAAAGTGCTATTTGAATAATATTAACTTGGAATATTTTGTTGGGGTCCCCAAAGATTTAATTTTTGAAAAATGCTGCTTGATCATTAGCACAATTGGTGTCCTCATTAATAATCTGAGCTGCCAACCTTCTAGTCCACAGTTACCTCTGTGCTCTGCTGTTTACAAGCTGGTCACAGAAGCTCTGGTGAGTCATTGCATAATAATCAATTTGCTTTGCTTTGCTTCTAGATTCATTAAATTCTCTTCAAGGATGCCCATTAAGCATGCTTTTCTCATCAACTAAGTGGTTCAAAATGAGAGCCTTTGAACACTTCTAATTAGCTGCATAAAGTTTAGAACAAAGTTATCAAAGAGCCCCAAAAACAGTTGTTTGCACTTTTAGACCACACAATGTTAGTTGCTTAGTAATGTAAAATCATGAATGCATTTCTTTTTGCCCCTGAAGATCTCTTTGAAAATTCAAGATAAAAGAGAGTTTGTTATTTACAGGAGTTGCCACATTTGTGGATAATTGTTCTTTAGGTTAAGCAACTTGCTTAAGAAACAAGTTGCCTCATCTGGAGAATGATGGCTGTTTTGCAAACACTGTAGGCCTTTGGAAAGAAGGCCGCTCTTTAGCGTGTAACAGCTTAGAAAAAGTGTTAAAATGCTCCATGAGTGGAAAGATGTTTTCTTAGAAGGGAAGCAACTGTAATTCACTCTCCTCTAGCTATAGAGATGGATGGGCTGTTGCAAGACCACCTGTAATTTTGAGGGTGATACTGAGAAAATGGGTAATTTCTCTGAAGTATCCTTGTGATGGTTAATTGTGAACACTGACATGATTAGATCTGGAATTAGCTAAGAGACACAGCTCTGGGTGGGTCTATGAGGGAAGGACTGATCAGGTGGGAGGCACCTTCAGACAGGCTTGTGGAGATAAAGGCAGGGCTGCTGGCTAGCTACTTCTCCTTTTGCTGATGATGTATCTGTGTTACTGTCATTACCAAAGTCGCTGCATACTTTGCTACTGTCAGAATCCAGTTTCTTCAGTCTTCCTGCATCGACTGACAACCAGCGACCACTAGGAAATTCCCAGTCCTCAGACTGGGACAGCTGAGGTATCCAGCTTCATAAACTGAGCTGCTACTGGGTTCTCAGACTCTAGTCTGCAGATGGCCATTGTTGGACTTCCCAGCCCTTATACACCATAATTCATTCTAGTAAACCCCCTTTTTCATTTTAAAATTATTTATTTTTTCTTTTAAAATAGATATTAGTTTTATGATATATGTTACATTATCTCAGCTGAGATGTCGAATATTCTTCTAATGATTAGACAGATTTTAAGAACTTTGACCCTGTTTTCTAAGAATATTTATTATTCCTTTCATAGTCTTTATACACGTAATTTTCATACAAACTACTTAGTCAGGTTTTTTTTTGTCTAAAGCTTTTATTTATTTTCATTTTTAATACTAATACTGACAATATTGCAACAGTAAATTCTCAAATTTAAACATCTTATAACTAAAAGTTAGCTTAAATTTGCTTTGTTATCAATATATGCCTCTGTTATCTTAATATTACAGTGTAAGAGCTGCAACCCCTTTTACAGTGTGTCCATTCCATCCATCCTGTTCTTCCAGAGGCATGGCCAGTGATCAATAAAATTTTCTTAGGAAAGCAGTTATCAGTCTTAGTTCTGCACTGGAATGACTGATGAAATTCGGACAAATATTCATGGCTATTCCTCAGTTCAGGAAAATTAACAATTTCTGGTAGTGGTATGGCCATACCATAGTTACTTTAACAAAACTGCTTAGATTATTCTGCTGGAATAATAATAATAAGAATTATTATTGTAGAATCCACTGGTCATCCTTTCCTTGACCCTTAAGAACTTTGGGGTCTGTTTGGGGAAAGGGGATGTTTCTTCTGTCTTTTGAAGTCTGATATTCCTCAGGGTTTACTTTCAAATGTTTTTCAGAACACTCCCACAGACCCTTCCAAAGTCTTTTGAATCTAGACAGGGTGCTGCATACCTTTAATCCCAGCACTTATGAGGCAGAGGCATGCATGCATGCATATGTCTGCGAGATTGAAACCAGCCTGGTCTCAAGAGTGAGTTCCTGGCCAACTGTGACTAGAGGGAGACCTTATCTCAAAAAGGCAAAAAAAATTCTTTAGGTTCATTTGGTTATTTTACTAAGTCTTAAAAATTTACCAGGTTGAACCTTACATTAATGAATTAACTCTGTTAAGACAAATATACATAGGCCATTGAGAAACACTTGAAGGAATACTTTGTTTTATACATATAAGCATTACTTTTTATTTAAGTTATAAGATCCATATGAGATGACCCCTACTACCCCTTTTACATTTCTTTATTACATGCAGTTAGTATTAACATATGGCTGTTAAATCATACAGTTGGAAGAGAACTGCTACCAGAATGCATGTACACATGTGTGTGTATGCATGTGTGTGAGATCACGAGTGCTGCTTATGGGATATATTCATATATCTATAGTACATATGTATCCATGGTTGAGTAGAACTAAAGGTATTCTTAGATTTTTATGACTATGTTGGGCTAGAGAGATGGCTCAGCAGTAGAGAGTGCGTATAGCCCTTGCAGAGGACCAGAATTCAGTTTCTAACTCTCATATCTGGCAGCTCACATCCACCTGGAACTCCAGCTCCAGGGATCCAGCATCCTCTTCTGGTCTCTGTGGACACTACACTCACATACACACAACCACCCACATAACACACACATATACACAACTGAAAATAATAAATCATTAAAAAATTATGAAAGCGATAGATGTTTTGATAACTTCACCAGAGGCAGAATCAATGCTAGCTAAGTAAGTAATAGATACATGACTCTTCATGTTTCAACTGAATTAGATGCCCTAACTTTATACCCTGACTGCCAGATGGGAGACGAGTGCCCAGAACTAACATCTGGTAATGGCTATTAAATAAAGAGTGAAAACAAGAGTTAGCAAAGACATTTTTTCCATGTGTTGCTTTAGGCTTTGGTTCAAACTAATTTTCTTATGTCCCCTATTGCTTCTTATGATGTAGGATTTTATTTTCCAGGGAACTGAAGAGCCTCTAGAAGAGCATATTAAACGATTATTCTTATCACCGAAGGCTGTTATTTGACAGGTACACTCAGAGACTAAAGAGAAATACCTTCTCCTGGAGGAAATGAGAAAGAAGGGGAAAGAATACAGGTATAATTCTAATATGGTCCAGTCCAGCCAGGCTGGAGAAAGGTCATGAATAATTCAGAAAGATATAAAAGGAAATTTGGAACCGTTTGTGAGTGCACTACAGATTGTAGAAAAATTGAACTAAGACATAGCAGGATCATTGAAGGCTGCACTTCAGTGTTATTTTTATCTGAGCAGTTGGCCTGACTCCAGGGAGTCCTGAACATGGCTGATGAGTGAGGTAGGGTAAGTGAGCCCAGGAGACCAGGCAGTGACCCAGGTAGTTCAAAGCTCAGACCGTGCTTTGTGTGATGAGAGGGGATCCCCGCTCATGTCCACCTCAGTTGTGATGCTATTTACCCTGTGAGTTCAGACAGCTTTTGAGAGAATCACACCCTGAGCTCCCAGAGTTGCTTTAAGCTGACAGATGTTTAAAGCAGAAAACGCAATAACTGTACACTCCAGTTTTAGAGTTCAACCCCACTTACGCTGTAGTATCTTGGTGTTCTGATCTCCACTCAGCACTCAAGATTGGTGGAAGTGGTGGCATTCTTTATGTCTTAACTAGTAAAAACAATGCCTATAAAAGACCAATATTCACAGATTCCTCCTAGCTGTACCAAATCCATCTCGTTTTCCAAGTTACCTTTTCCTTGGCAAAATGATCTCTCAGTTCTGACACTGGCTGACTTTTCTTTTTCTTTTCCTATTGTATGTATGTGTGGTGTATACATATATGCACTCATACATGTGAGAGCTACATGTTGACACTGGGTGTCTTCTATCACTCTTCACCTTATTTTTTGAGATAGAGTCTCTTAATAAACCCAGAATTTACCATTTAGATTAGATTGGCTGGCCAGCAAACTCTGGGGTCTTCCTGTCTCTACCCAACCCCTAGCCCTACCCCAGCTGTGATTACAGGTACCCACAGATATGGGTGGCTTTTACATGGATGTTGGAGATCCAAGTTCAGGTTCTCATGATTGTACAGCAAAAGACTTTACTCACTGAGCTACCACCACAGTCACCAACATTTCATTCTTTCATTTTTCTCCACAAATTTGTTGCCCTGGACATCAAAGGCTACTTGACAGCTTCCTAAGAACTCAATGACTGAGAAAGCCGAAGGTCTAGAAGACTCGATACCTACCTTTTTGAACCTTAGCTTCTATTAGTAAATTGGAAAAGTCGCTTCAGATACTTTGCTGGGCATGCATTCAAAAATCACTGTCACTCAAATTTGTATTTCAAATGCCATAAAGTGGGCAATTTAGACAGAATTATTCTCCCAGAACACTTCTGTCAGGAAGTCCCAAATGCTGTGCTTTTAATGCAAATTTACAGTAGCTCAGGGACACTCTGAAGCTACCTAATGATAATTTTCTATATGGGAGATGCTCTTCTCACTCTGGAAGATGGGGTTTAACAAAGATTATCATCTTAAGTTAAATCACAATATGAGAAAGAGAAAAAAAGTTTTAGATAGGATAGAAACAGGAAATCTAAAGTTCAAACAAGAAACACAAATAATGTAGTTTTATTTGTGTCTTGGAGGAAGATATATATGAATAGTCATTGGGACTGGGGAGATGACTTGGTAATCTACAAACCTTGCCATGGCGAGAACCTGAGTTTAGCTCCTCAGAACTCACATAAAGCAAGAAACTGCAGTGCACAGTTAAATCCCAGTGCTTCTACAATAAAATGGAAAACGAAGACAGAAACATTCCTGAAAGTTCTGGACTCAGCTAGCCTGGTGTAAGAAGCAATGAACAATGAGAGGTGCTGTCTCAAGCAAGGATGAGCATCAGTTCCCAAGCCTACTGCTTGACCTCCATACTAGGTTCATGCCTGCACTCACATGAACACAAATGTACACACACGTACATGATTAAAAGTGCCTCTTTGTTATCATTCTGCTCTATAATATGTGCTCTTTTGCTGTTGTAATTTTAGACATTCTTTTTTTCTGACAGGTGGTTCTCTGAATGTTCATTTATATCTTGGAGTTTGATGTGTGGTGAATATAATGATGTTATAAATAATGAGATTTTCAAGCCTAGCCACAAGAACCTACTGAATTCATGAAGTAACTCTTCTTTTGGGTATTTGAGGTATTCTGAAACTTTGTGGATTTTTCCAAGAGTTAATTTTACTAAAATCAAATTAAGCATTGATGTCAACATCTAAAATGTTCTCAAGGGACTTCTTGGAGTCTTCAATCTTAGAGATTGAAGAAAGTCTTGTTATTATAGTTACTTTGTAACATTCCCTGTTCTTGAATCAAACATTTCTGTACTTACTACTTTTATCATATATTATTAAAACAAGTTCTTGTTTTAGTTTTAAATTGTATTGGTTTTCTGTTGTTGTGACAAACAGCCCAACTAAAGGTAACTTGGGGAGGAAAAGATTTATTTCTTCTCATACTTCCAAGGTACAATCCATCTTTGAGGGAATCCAAGTAGGAACTGAAGGCATGGACCTAGAAGTAGGAACTGAATCAGAGATTATGGAGGAATTCTACTTACTGGCTTGCTTCCCCAGTTTGCTGTTATATACCCCAGGCCCATATGCCCAGAGATGGAACTGCCTACAGTTGACTGGCCCCTTCTGCATCAATCATCAATAAGGAAAATGCCTTACAGACATGACCATAAGCCAATCTGATGGAGCACTTTCCTCAACTGAGGATCCCTCTTCCCAAATAGCTCTGCTTTATGTCAACTTGACAAAAACCAGCTAGCACATGGTTTATCAGTGGAACAGAAGATACAGAGAGAATGAAAATTAGAAGAGTGTTGAAAATAGTTTAAAATAGAATATATAGGTGGAAAAATATTTGTTAAAAGAATGAAAATAAGAGGAAAGGAAGAGGGAGAAAAAGCAAAGAAAAGAGGAGAAGAGCTACTTGACTCCCCTTGGACATCTCTTGAGAAGTTCTCATATCTGCTGAGACACACAGTCAGCCATGTCTATAAAGAATGAAAGAGCCTAAGAAGAAATGGGACAACTGTGACCTCACGGGCTACTGAGTAAGTCAAAAGCAATCTTAATCCAGATCTATCACACTTTGACTTTATAGACCATGGACTACCCTCTCTTTTCCTGGTAGTGGAACTGACCAAATAAAACAACGATCCCCCATACTTTTTATAACGATGTGAGACCTTAGATCAGAGTCTTAATAAAACAGGGAAAATGATAATATTGGTTTGTATAGTGGAATATTTGGGGCTCTAAATGCTCTAGTACTTAAAGTATAACCACAAATGTCTTATGTTTTCTTTTCTTTAGTCTGATAACAAAGATCGGTAATTTCCTGAGTCACAGATGATAAAATAGATATTGAAATAAAGCTACAATAAACTTACAAATTATCATTGGGGTCTCTGCTTAAGGATGTGATACTCGGTGGACCTTGTACAATAGTGGTTTGCTTACATTCTTTCAAGAATAAATTGCCTAAACTTAAAAGAGCAAATACCGGCTTTTCTAGTTCGATAAGCTCCTCAAAATATCACTGTCTTCTGGGATTTGACTACTGGGAGTGGGCATTTAAGAGAAGTAAAATGAATTTATCAGAACTTTAAAAAAAAAAGATCATAAATGAAGTAACATAGCAGTGAGTTGCCCTTTAGAGTGTCCACATAACCACCACTTAAGAACTTTGCATCGATATCAGCTATCAGAAAACAAGTGAACGAGGGAAGACTTGATATAAGTGGCCATGATAGAAAGGATGTACATATCTTAGAGGAAACAACATTGGTGAAAGGTTTCAGATTAAAGGAGATTTCAGAGATGCTCAATGACACTGAAAGTGCAGAATAAGAAAATGATGGAAGCTGATTAATCTCAGGACGGGATGCAGCGACTTACGTAGACAAAGCAGGAAGCCTTGTTTTGTGAATTACATAAGAGAGCAAAGTAAGTACGGTTCATATTCCCCTGCCAAGTTTCTTAATAAAAGAAACAAGATTCGTTTAGGCCAACAGGATTGCTCAGTGGGCAAAGGCACTTGCCATCAAGGCAGATGGCCTCAGTTTCATTCCCAGAAGGAATCATAGTACTCTAAAACCCTAATGACAAATTCCACATATATTATCTCTACATGAGTCCCTGTGTATAGCTGAAGGCTACATAACAAGAGACAGCAACAGGAGAAACCTTTATTTGAGGTGGTTTTTTTTTTTTTTTGGCCACAGTGGTCCAAGAGAGTTCCAAAATTATGTGGGCTATTACCACAGTCCTTGATTGACTCCCAGAACTTGAAGATAAGACCCTATTGTTGAAGACAGGACATACTTCAGAGACTGGATTTGGAGCAATGGAGCTGGAACAAACCTGGAAGTCACTTCCCCTGAAGGCTAGCTCTCATAGCTCTGGAGAGCACTATACAAGCTGCTAAGGCAGAACACCAATTGATGGCCCAGCACCAGATTCATGGTCAAATAACCACATCAGTGACTGGCACAGCATACAACTGGTCAAGTAGTGCACTTTTATCTTGGGGGAGGCAATCAACAGCTATCTAACTGGGCTTAAAACTCACCCAACAGGAGGAAACTCATTTATGGTGCTGTAATCATAGCCAAATACACATGGTTTAAGAGGTCATAGATCTTAGAGAAATCTCCAAGCCTGTAACATCCCTAGATAATGTAAATTCTTACTAAGTGAAAAATATTCTTATATTTACAATCAAGTATCCCAGTCACCACTCATCAAAGAAGCTTTTATTTATTTATTTTTTTGCATCAGGCAGAGATTACTACAGAGTACCACAACTGGTCACATAGAGTGTCTGTGAATTGCCCAAGCTTAAATGGTACGTCTACCTCTAATGCAACCTCTACACCTAAGTCTCACGCCATATAGAACAAGAAGAAAGAAGAAAGAAGACACTATTGAATCTCTCAACACTCATTATTGAAGCGCTCTCATGCAACAGAGGGCCAGGAACACAAAAGGTCACAAATAGCCATGCATGGAGATTAGGAGTCTGCAGAGTGTGGGTCCCTGGGCAGGATTCCTGTATTAAGTTTCACTAACCCAGACCTCAGGGATATAGTGGAAGAAAGGGCAGAAAGATTGTAAGAGCCAGGGAGAGGGTGCATGGCAATATGGAAATAGGATTGTACAAGCTCCTGGGACCCTGCTCATATGAACCTATGGCAATGGTGTCAGCATGCACAAGCCCCATGCAAACTCAAGCAGACAAAAACCCAGAATGGAACTGGGGTAATGAGCATCATACCTCTTTCTTTGCTGAAGAAATATTGGCAGCTGATTACTGTTAGGTGAGGAAGAGCTAATCTTAAAGTAAGGGACTCTGGATAGGCTGACTAGACCTCAGTGAATGAACCTGCACTGAGGAATGTCTGGGGACACTAACTTGACTCAATAGGCCTTAACACGAATGACAGAATGCATAAATTACAGGGGGGGGCGCTGTGGAAGGGTGACAATGGGGAAGAGTGTGTAAAAGTGATTAAGATTGATTGAAATGTTCTGTATGAACTACACAAAAAAATAAAAATTTCAATAAAAAAGTAATACAAAATATTTTAAATGAAATAAGATGCTTTAGTTTTCATCATCTCTGGTGCTCTAAGTTCCAGTATGTGATATATTTATTATTTTTATTTTTTCATTCTGTCACTGTCTATGCTGAAAAGTGAAAGTCAGTAGATAAGTGCTCAGTCAGCAAAGTGCTCACCACCTAAGCACATAGACTTGATTTCAGCTTCCTAGATCTCAAGTAAAATTGGAACTGTGGTGTGTGTCTCTAACCACAGCGATGGGAAGAGGGAGGCAGGAGGAGTCTCAGGTCCTCATTCACTACTCAGTCTAGTCAACTGATGAGCACTAGGATCAGAAAAGAACTTGTTCAAAATTAAGTGAAAAGCAATAGAGGAAGACACTTGACATTATCTCTGATCTCCAGAGACATGTGCACATGAGCATGCACACATGTATGCACACATATACCACACACACATGCACATACACAAAGTAACAGATTTCCAATATTTTGATCAAAATTTTAAAAGCTACAGAACAATTGGAATTTTAATTTTTGGTTATTGGAGACTTCTTTGCGTAGTTTCAGCATGTACAGTTATTTCTATGGTCCTAAACTACTGTTCAAAGCAAATTCTGGAGGTGGAAGTCAGGTTCTCCTGCTTGCAAGGCAGGCATTATATTGACTGAGCCCCTCTCTGGGTCCAGCTGTCTATTTTCTTGTTAAAGGAAAAGCAGTATCTGTCAAATCTTGTACTTTACACAAATGAGATAGTCATATTTGTCCAAGACAGCTTGATTGGTTGGGTCGGCCCTCCTGTGAACCCATGCATACAGGACACACATAAGTAGTTCTGGAATTTGACTACAGTATGAGTCACCAGATACAGGATTCTAGTACAATCATCTTTTTAAAAAAATGGGAGACAGGGTCTTAAGTAGGCCAGACTAACCTCAGACTTACTGTGCATCCCAAGAAGGCCCTGAGATTCCTATCCTCTTCTCTCCACCTCCTAAAGGCTGGGATTGCAAGCATGTACTACCCCATGGAATGAAACCCAGGATTTGTACATGCTAGGCAACATTGTAATAACTGTTCTATGTCCTCAGGTCTCTCAAATCAATTTCTTAGTGGTGAAGAGTCACACATACTTATGTTGGAAGAGGCTGCCATTTGGTGGCATTTTGCAGAGAATGACACAGAGAATCAAACTGGTTGTAAGTGAATAGACCTATCTCAGGTGCTGTAGATTGTTACCCAGGAAGGGTTAAAATGAGCTGAGCTCTGCTTGCTCCTGGTTTATCTTTCATCACTGAAGGTACATCAGTGTGTATCCTTTATGAGACCATCATGGAAAATGTTTGGTTATTTGCAGCTCTTTTTCTCTGTGTAACCCTTCTAGACATGCATAAAGACTTTACTGAAAAATGGAGACTCCCAGTAGAGCCTCCTCTTTAGTATAAAGAGGTTTTCAACCAATCTGTTAACCACTTCAGGGGGACATTTGAGTTGGTCTAGATTTTCCCTGAGATGATAAAATCAAGATCTTCCCAAGGTAGTTTCTTAAAAACTCTTTAAGTTGCCCTACTAGATGAGCACGTGCTGATGAACGCTCTCTTCACCAGCTCACTCTTGTTTGGTTTGTATAATTCAAGACGGTGCCATTGTCTTATTTTCCTTTTTGTCTCCCTCTTACCATAAGCAAGCAGATGATAGACAAGGAAGAATTACCTGGTAATCTTTCCAGCTTGAAACTGTTGCTTTGGCATTTAAACAATTTGAGGTCTATAGAGACATGAATAAGGATCATTTCAGATTCGGATGAATTCTTTGAAATTCAGGACCAAACGGTGTATTATTACATGTCTTGACTCCAACATTCCATCACCAAACATATACCATACAAACTTTCAGTGTTCTTCATTGGGAAATTATTTATTTACAATGATTTTCTACTTGTTACCTGGGCTTTTTAAAAAAAAAAATATCTAAGCTCTGACCTTATTTTTCTGGTTCACTTGGTCCCCTGTTACTGCCTAGGGCACAGTGAAGCATTCAAATGTTTATTGAGTATTTAATAGTTAATAAAAAGAAGCTGAAGGCCAGTGAGATTGCTCAGTGGATAAAGGTGCTTGCTGCCTCTTTTCACCTCCAAGACTGTGTTGATAGCCCCCTCTTTCCCTAAGAGTGTCCCATTTCTGACTTCTTATGGCTTCACTCCCTAGGCTATTTTGCTGTAAGTGCCCCCATTTTGTACTGGAGATGTGTTCATGGAAAGATCACTTCAGTCTCATCTATGTAAATTCTTACAGCATTATCCCAGTGTGGTCCATTTGCAGAATTTTGACAATATTCTTTTGCTGTTAATTTTTCAAATTCCTGGAAGCTGTGTTAGGTCTTTAACCTGTTTCCTTCCATTGGGCAGATAGGTAGTCAATCCTTCTAGACTATACATACATTCTTTTGATAGATTTTATAAATGCCACGGCACCACCTTTTTCTGCTACTCTTCAGCATTTAGGACTGTTTCCTTGGCAGCAATTCTTTCAAGAGTCTCCTGAGGAACATTTTGTATGACTGTATGCAAATGCACACACATGGTTGACTTAGTGCAGCATGATAGAGCATTGCCAGTCATATTGTTCTCTATTGAATGAACTGAAAGGTGAAAAGAAATTTCTAAATGGTATAACTTACACAGCACTATACACATCAGAGACAGTGACTCTCATTGATTGAGTGATAAGGTGGGTTTCACTGTTGTTTATTGTTTCAGAATTATTCAGCTTGCCTTTCCATCTTAATTATCATTGGCTGATACTTTGTTTTCGTTTTCAAGATAGATTTTCTCAAGTAGCTTAGGCTGGCCTCAAAGTCTTTATGAAGCTGAGGATGAGCTTGAACTCCTGATCTTCTTTCCTCTTTCTCTGAAGTGCTAGAATCATAGGTATGCACCACTCAGCCTGGTGGTTGAGACCATTTTTGACAGTTATGCATGCATGACATTAAATATTGAGGTGTTTCGTAATTCATTTAATATATACCTCTTTACTTTAGAAAACAGTTAAGTTAAATGTTAAAATACATTAATTTGGAGTTTATTCTTTATTGGGTGAACTAAATGGCCAAAACAGAAATCTGAATGGTGTGATGAACACTGAGAAAATATACTCATCAAAGACCACAGCTGTCATTAATTGAGAGCAGAGACTTATTCTACCGTTCTAGAACAGGTGTCCAATAATATCATTTAACTAAATTTAAAGTATTATAATGACTGTTCATCTTTGAGATAAATATCATTCTACGGCTTTTTCAAATTCCAGATGTTTCATTCAGTCCTTATCTCATGACTCTTCTTTAAGTCCACCAGTAAGGCATCTTCAGATTTCACTGTGGGGCTGAGGAGATGGCTCAGCTGGTAAAGTGCCTGCTCGGCAAGCATGAGAACTGGGATTTTATCCCCAGAACCTAGGTCACGAGCCAGCAATGGTGGTGTACATTCCTGATCCCACCAATGGGGAAGCAGAGACTGGTGGACCCCAGCTCACTGGTCAGCCAGCCTAGCCTGAGTTCCAAGCCAGTGAGAGACCATATCTCACAAAACAAGTTGGATGGCTCTGAGGAATTACACTTGAAACTAACATACACATAGCCTTCACATACACTGGTGTATTGCACACCTGCACACATGTATACGCCCCAATACCAACACCAACACCAACTCAAACACAGAATCTCTCTGACTTTGACTTCCCCTTGCCTCACTCCTCCATTTTCAAGGACACTTGTAATTACATTAAACCACTGGGATAAGCCCTAATAATCTCCTTACTTTTAGGTCAGCTGATTGGTAACCCTGGCTCCATCTGAAGCTCAAATTCTTTTTGACCTGCAACACATATTTATAGGTTCTGAAGGTCAGGAAAGAGACACATTTGGTGGATGTTTGACTTCATTACTCTGCTTACCACATTTTGTCTAGTTGATCTTAATTTCCTGGTTTAGCACCGTCTCACTCTGGGCTCCTCACTTCCTCACAGACATTATATTGAAATTGGTTTTCCAGAATTTCAGGGAGGAAGCCATTCTTCAGAATGAGTACTTTCAGGGAAAGGGCATCTTCGAGGAGATGAAGGTAGATTTAAATCCTGTCAGCAAATAGTATTTTAGGAACAGACCATTGTTGTGGTCTATTAAAGAACAAGCTAGGTGTGATGATTAATACTCATTGTCAACTTGACTGGACCTAGAATCACCATGGAAACACACCTCTTGGTCTGTCATGAGGGTGCTTCTGGAAAGATTTAATTGAGGAGAGAAGAGTCTGAATGTGGGCATACCATCTCATGAATAAAAAAGGAGAAAGTGAGCTGAGCACCAGCCTTCATCCCTCTCTGCTTCCTGACTGTGGCTGCAGTGTGACCAGAGCACCAGCCTTCATCTTTCTCTGCTTCCTGACTGTGGCCGCAGTGTGACCAGATGCCTCACACTCCTGCTGTCGTGCCTTCTCTACCAGCATGGACTGTGCCCTCGAATTGTGACCAAAGTAAAGCCTTCCTTCCTTACAATGCTTTTGTCATGCATTTTCCCATAGCAATGATAAAAATAATTAATCTAGCCAGAGAGGAAGAGACACAGAAGAATAGAAAAGCTTTGCAAAAGTATGAGTATCTTGGTAAGAGGAATTTTTTTCAGTCACAAACTGCAAACTGAGGCTTTCACCAATGCACTGATTCCATAGCTGCAAACAACATTTGAAATTATATTGCTTTTTCTGCTTTTATTATTTGTGGGTTGGTCTAGCTCTGTCACTGCTGGAGGTAGGGGAGATGCTAGGGAATGGAGCTCATACTCATTCAACAATTGAACTCCTGTGAGTCTCTTGTCTTATTGAATTGTGGTAGGGTACGGAAAAGCAAGGTCAAAGAAAGTTTATCAAAAACTCAGCAGGAGTCTAGACATCAGCATTTCCTAGCTAGCTAGTACTCTATCTTGCTCAAGTTGTCAGAAATTCTCCTGACAAATGCCATGTCCATCCCCAACAGATGTGTGATTGATGAAGTATGTGTGACTAGAAGACCGGAGCACTGTCAACCTGATAGCCTCGTGTTTACTACCCTTTCTGAAGAGGAGGCTGGATCTTTCAGGAACCTGAGACTCTTAAGTAAGGACTCAGAGTTACTATAGTAAATAGATACACTTTGTCATATATTTTCAACTTCTAAATTGGCCATTGAATGAGTTTGTAAGGACTAGAGGAATGACTCAGTAGGGAAAGGGCTTGCTGTGCAAGCACTGAGGACCTGAGCTCTGATCAGGGGGCCAGGAAGATGATTCCACAGTTAAGTATTTATGTTCTCAAGATTCTATCATTTCTTTATGGCAAAAAATCAATATTTTCCTCTATACAATAAATAATTGCTATATGTGATCACTGGAGTGTGAAATACTGCAGCAGGACTTCTTTCTTCTATCTAATTGTAACTTCATATCCATCGAATTTTATGTAGAGTCTTGATTGAACATGATTGCCCATCTATGCATGTTTTCCCTCTAACTTCAAGGTGATATTCTGGCACTGCTCTTTGTTGAACAGAGAGAACTAGGAGCTGTACTTCTCAGCTTGGCTGCACTGAGCTATAAGTCACCCACAGAAAGGATCATATGGAGGATGAAGTTGCTTGAGTTGAGCACAATGGATTCATGTGCTCTGCAACTTTTTTCTGATGAACTATATTAGCATCTGTCTTTCAGGATGGAATTTCTTTGAAATCTACAAGCTTTATTTGCTGTGTTATTTTATGAAAGGAATAGTGGCAGGCAGGTTGGTTTGGGAAAGGAGCTGACATATAATTATCCTTCAGAAATGAGCATTAATAGGAGAAAGGGCCTTGAGATCATGAACAGGTCTTGAAGTAGGGGTATATTAGAAAGGGATGGTGCATTATTTCAGAGATAACCTAAGTGGGACTTTAAAGAGAGAAAAGCTTTCTCTTTAAAACATGGAATGGACTGGAGAGATGATTCAGTACTCTTGCAGAGAGCCTGGGCCTGTAACTTCAGCTGCTAGGGATCATATGCTCCCTTCTGGCCTCCACAGGCATTGTGTGCATGTGGTGCACTTATACACATGAAGTCAAAAAAACTCATGCACATAAAATAATAATTATAGAATAACCTGGAAAGGAGCTTCAGGATGAGAGCTAGCCTAAGCTAAGAGAAAGAGAGAAAGTATTATGGACAGGATGATGAGATGGGTGATACCAGAGGAAAAAGGGATCTTCAGAGAAACCCCATGAACAAAGTAAAGTGTCTGCTTTCAGAGGGTAGTGGGGAGTTCCATACCACATGATCTAATCTGTGATAACCTATGTGACAAGGATACAGTGAGCCCAGGTACAGGTAAGACTGTAAATAGAGGCTATAAAAGCACAGCACAGGAGACTTCTTAACTTTCTGTCCTAGAGAGGGAGCTTCAGAAGGGTATGGCCTGAATTTTCGAGGCTGTGAGATGTAGAGTGACCAGAGTCTTAAAGTCTTAAAGTCTCATATTCCAACAGGCTACTCATTAACTTAATGCCCCTGACTCTACAACCTTATAGTAGGTTGTCTTATGTGTGAAGGCTTAGAGTGATTCTTTTCCCTATTAGCAGGTGTTGACTGAACTGGAAGGACAGGTTCTCTCTGTTCAGTGTATCTTCCATTTACTGTGGCCATAATATGGTCTTCGGATACGTTTTTCAAATCACAATTTGTTACTGAAGCCCAGTCAGGGATCTACAGTTTCTTAAATAATTTCTTTGGGATTTGCTTCATCCAGCCTCAGGCTGAACAAAGATATTCTATATCATACTTATCCTGTGGGTATAACATGACAGCATCTGGACTAGGGATTAATTTGGCTAGTAACCATGGTAACCAGAACAGCTAATAAATTGATAAGTAAGCCTGTGGTAATGATAATGGAATTATTGATACTCTGTAGTAGATGGAGGGCAAGTCACAGGATCCTCATCTGGCATCTACCATGACTCCTTTCTGCCCTCCCTGACTTGTAAGTGATCTTGGGAGATACTAAAGTACATAGGAAGTAGAAGGCAGATTGAAAGTGGGACTCCTTGAGGCAGCTTCTGTGATATCACCCCCTATGACTGGGTGGGACTTGGTGGTGATACAGCTGCTTGGGTTACTCATAGTTCTGTAAGTAACACCTTACTCACAGACCCATACTCTGTAAGCTTATTGGACTCATCAAATTCAACTTTGATGAAACTGTTTTTTGGTCCAGTATTAGTGTCTTATCTGCAGTGAGTAAACAGTTGTTCAAATGTCCCCAGTAAAAGTTAACTCAGCAGAAACTTGCTAGACTAGCTAAAGATTGCAAGAGATCAGTAATAACAGGCATCCATGGAGTATACATAGCTGTGGATTATAAAGAATCTTTTTGATTATGAATAATTTAAAACATTTCCTAGAACTCTGAGGCATATTTTTGCCTAAGTCATTGCAATACAATTTTTATGAATCTTCTATGTGCCAAAAAAATGACTGTCATTATCTTTAGGAGGTTACATCTTGGTAAGACAAAAGCTATTTTCTTACTTTTTTTAGTGAATGCAACTGAATTTCCTGTATAAGGTCTACCATATGGAGGGCATTAGTTAACATTTGCATAAATCTGTATTTATCTTGACAGAAGTTGAATGCTGACCTTGGGGATCTCTGACAAATCTGGTGTCATCTGTTTATACCATTCTTCTGATGAAACCCTTGGACTGAAGCTGTTTGGTTCCGTAATGAGCTGCAGGTGTTGAGAGGCATGGGCATGCCTTTTCTTAATTACTTGCTACACAGTCAATCTGACGAGGGGGACACCAATGCCAGGGAGATGTGTTTTAAGCAGCCAGCGATTTTCAGTTTTTTCATTCATGAATGAAGGCCAGATTTTTAGGTTAAGAAGTTTGCACAGGACTGGGGAATGATTCTGTGATTAAAGTACTTGACATATAAGCCTCAGGACCAGAGTTCAAATCCTCAGCACCTATGTAAAGTCTGCATGGATATAATGTTCTACCTATACTTCCAGTTTTGAAAAGAGGAGACAAGGATCTCCAGAGCAAAATGGCTAGTGGTTAATCATATCAAGAAGCTCTTAGTTTGATTGAGAGATCCTGTTTTAATTAATACAGTAGAAGAGAGATTAAGGACTATTCTCAACATCAGCCTGGGGTCTCTACATGTTCCACACACATGTACAATAATGTATACATGAGAATCGGGAAAAGTTTACTAGATAAAAAGGCTAAATATTATTCTCCTTTACATAAATATTTTAAGAACATTACTTGGAGAGACAGAGTCTGGTTTAACTTTGTGAATATGATGAATACTAGTAGGATAGCATTCAAAGATCAAAGGCTTCGGTTTAAGAGAGTCCTAGATGAAAATTCTAATTTGTTCTCATTAACTATATGCCTTCAAACAAGTTGGTGAATTTTGAGTCTAAGTTTAATGCCTCCCCTTTCAGAGGATTTGATGATACAGTAATGACAGATGCCCATCCCCTAACTACTCAGGAGGCCAAGGTAGGATGATCAGTTCAAGGTCAGTCCCTGCCATTTAGTGAGTTTCAGTACAGACTGGAATACATGAAACCCTATCTCAAAAATAAGCATAATAAGGTTCAGTTTGTAAAGCACTTGCAGTGCAGGCATGAGGACCTGAGTTTGATCCCCAGAACTGTGTAAAAGAGTTGGGTTTGGTGGCCCACACTTGTAATACCAGGAATGGGGAGATAGAGATGGGTGGATCCTAGGGCCTTGCTGCTTATTTGTCAAGTTCCAGGCCAATGAGAGACCCTGTCTCAAAAAGAAGGTAGACCACATCTTGAGGATATATAACATGGCAATATTTTCAATATCAATAAAATATGTAGATTAGATAGTTTTTCCAGATTGTAACACCTGAGGTTCCCCTCTGGCCCTCACTGGCACATGCATGCATGTGAACATATAAACATGAACTCACATACTCAAATACACATGTACACAAAACATCAAACAAAACAAAGATTTCCAAGAAAGAAGTCCATCACTCAAAAATATGGGCTCTAGCTAGTCCACCAGCTTCACTATCGGGGATCTGGCAAGAAAGAAAAACACTTGGTCAGAGCTCCCACATCTGCTGAAAGGGAAACTGTACAACTCAGCACCCTTGCCCACAAGTTCTTCAGATAACTGTGATGCGTGCTAATGTTTGAGAATTTTGGTGGGCTGTAGATCTTCAAAAAATAATTAAGGGTTGGAGACTTAACTCAGTGTCTAAGACAACTCACTGCTCTTACAGAGATCCCAATACCCACATCCAGAAGTTTTTAACCACCTGCAATTCCAGGACTAGGGGATCTGACACCCTCTTCTGGCCTCCACAGTCAGCTACACTCACATATACACACAGACACACACAAGTAAAATAAAATAAATCTTAAAAATTGACTGTTAAAACAAATGGAAGTGATCTAGAATTCAAATGTTAAATAAACATAAGAAGTCATAGATTATTGTGGAAGTTCCAACAGGAGAGAAAGGAACTGATGAGAAAAAAAGACCAGGAAATGCCCATCCCAGGAGCACAGTGGGACTCTGGGAATTTAGGTGAGTGTTCTCGAGAGACACCAGGGTGCTGGTGAACCAGGGAACCCTGCTTCCCTTCTTTGCTCCTCAGTGGAAGCACCTTACTTTTCTTATCTCATTACTCTCAAATTCATCAAGTCTTTTGGAAACTTATTTTTTCAAATAAATACTTTATCTGAAACAGGATCTCATGTATACCAGGCTTGATATGTAAGCAGGTCTGACCCCTTGACTCCATCTCCCAAAAGCTGGGATTACAGGTGTGTGCTACCATGCCAGCTTATGCAGTTCTGAAGATTGAATCCAGGGCTTCTTGCATGCTAGTCAAGAATTCCAATTAAGCTATAGCACCATCCCTATAATGTTTGCAATTTAAGAGTAAACTTTACAATGGTTAAAACGTATATATGTTTCTGTCTAAAATAATGGTGAGTCTTTTATACTATTTTAGAATTACTATGTATCACTCCTGAAGGAGAATGATTAGTATCTATTTCATAATTATATAAAGTGCATATAACCTTGTTTTCAGTTCTTTCAAAGAAAAATATTAATATGTATTATTTAAGTATAACATGGTAATCTTTGCACTATCAATAAAATAACTAGGTCTAGACAGCTTTTTATAGGCTATAGCATATTTATATCTATCTCTGTACATATACATTTATGTATCTATCATCTATCATTTATCTATCATCATCTACCACTTATTTATCATCTATCTATTTCTATCAATTTGTCATCTACCATCTATCTTTATGTCTCCCATTCTCTCTCTAATGTATATTCACTTAATATGATTCAAACTCACAACAAGTCAGAAAAGTAGCATGAGTTCAACATTCCCTAGTGTTTTGAGGATGTTATTTTATAAGTGTGAGACTGCTATTTTAGCACTAGTGACACTTGTGGTCCTGTGTCACTCCAAGAGCAGCATCCCAGCTTTGGTGAGGATGAGGATGACACATGCTACTTGTCCAGACTCAGTCTGAGAGGATTGCTTCTATGATCAGCTGGTGACCCATCTACACCTCTTGGAAATACTCCAGTCCTTTAATTATATTCTTCCTCTCAACATCAGCTTTGTCTTTCTAATTGAATAATGCTCCATTTCATTAGGTTCATTTTACTGAATCTTGTCTTTTATATAAAGAGCTTAAATGACAGCCATCCATAATGGCTGAGAGGAGGTGGTATGTGAGCTAAAGCCACTCCCCAACCCTGGAGGTATCTCCTCGTGATCACTAAGACCTCACACAGGCGACCTCTTGCACCATCTCCCCTGTGCCCACAGCTACTAGTTTTTTCACGGCATGAGGGTAGAGCATTGATTGACCTGGAGGGCAGCACAGCTCAGGGGACCTGTTGGATAGGAAAGAAGGCAGATCCTCTTTTCAGAAAACTCAGTTCATAAGTGTTCTCTCTCTCTCTCTCTCTCTCTCTCTCTCTCTCTCTCTCTCTCTCTGGTATATAAGCATATGTGTTTGCAGATGCATGTGCCTGTATGAGCCAAGAGGGGGACATCAGGTGTCCTGTTATATGACTCTCCACTTCATTCACGTGAGGGAGGGTCTCACTGAGCCTAGGTAGGCAGCTGGCAATCCCCTGTGACCCTCCTGTCTCTGCCCTCAACTATGCTGGATTTATAGGTGCCCTCTGCCATACTTGTATTTTTACATGGATCCTAAACTCAGGTCTTCATGCATGTGCAGCAAGCACTCCTACCTACTTAGCCATCTTCCAAGCCCTCTTTAGCTATTTTAAACAATATTTTAGAAAGGTGAAAGTATTATTGGGTTAAGTTTTTAGTTTGTGCTCACCTTTGAGTGGTCTACTTTTACAGCTGTGGTGGGAATATTCCAAAGAAACTATAGATTTAATTCCTCTCATCATTCACACTACAGGGAATGTTTGTGCATGTGTTACTATGCACAAGGCAAAAGAGAATGTGAAACTATGGGTTGTATCAATGCAGCCTGCAAGGAACGTAGATAGAATAACTGGTTCTGTCTACTGTTCAGATAGCAAGTCTTCCCTAAAATCACATTGTCCATGATGTAAAATCAATTCAGAGGTCAAGATCCTCAAGGGGTTTAGAGTTAGGGCACAGAGCTATAATGATAAACTTTGCAATAGAGCTGCTTCAACTAAATTCAGTGTTTTGCTGATGACGTTTTGCAACTGGAGAATTGGCTATTTCAAAGGCAATTGCCATAAAGAGAAGAACAAAAAACAGATATTAAAGACGAATCAGTTTCACAGGTGATGGGTGTCTATCTATAACCCTGAGGTGTTCATTCATATCAATGGTAATGTACTGTGTCATGCACAACCTGTGAAACTGTATGTGGGGACTTACTGTGAATAAAACATACATATAGACATTCTTCAAAAATACGGCTTAAGTATCTTAATATAACTGTTCATGTTTTGGTATCAAACCAGATTTTTTTTTTTATTTTTAACTTTTGGGGACTAGATTTCCCTGTAATCTCATCTGGCCTGGAACTTACTATGAAGATCAAGCTGACCTTGGTCTCACAATGGTCTGCCTGCCTCTGCCTCCAGACTGCTGGAATTAAAGGTATGTGCCACTATATCCCGTTACTCCTAACTTTTAAAAATAATAATTTTTTAGTTATCCTTTGAAAATTTAATACATTCATATAATGAATTTTGATCAAATCCATCTATCACTATTTCCCTCCAACTCCCCTAATAACCCCACCTCATATTCCTCCCGGTTTCTTACTTTGTTACAAGTAATCCCGCAAGTCTTATTAGTGCTGCCTATGTGCATAGGAGTGAAATCATCCACTGGGGCATAGGGAGCTTACCATAGCCACATCCCTAAAGGTGAGTCCCCCATTCATGCAGAACTTTGACTGTCTTGATTTTGATTGGATGGGGCTTCTGTAGGTAGACACAGGTACTGTGAGGTGTTTTGTGCAGCAGCCATGTCAAGCCCAGAAGTCTGCATCTCACAGTTCTCCTGCTCATCTGTCAGCTCTTACATTCTTTCCACCTACTTGTTCATGGTGTTCCCTGAGCCCTGGAGGAGGGTTAGGTTAATATCAACAATTCACTTATAGCTGAACCCCTGAAACTACTTTTACTCAGCATTTGACCAGTACCTTGAGTTTCTGCATTAACTATTACTCATTGCGGCAAGAAGATCCCCCAACTAAAGTTGAGAGCAACATACATCTATGGGTATAAACTAAAGTATTTAGAAGAGAGTTCACTTGCATGTTCATTTAACATAGCGACAACCATAGTTTCCCCCTAGGGCCTTGGATATCTCCATTAATGGGCTTTTGATCAGGTTCATCTAACCAGGCATGAATAATCATTCATCAAATTATTCTTCATAATAATAATAAATACTTGACTTTGCAACTATTTATTTGTTTATTTTTATTGTATGTATATGAGCGGTTTGCCTGAATGTATAGCTATGTGCGTAATGCCCTTAAGAGGCAGGGGAGGGCATTAGATGCCCTGGAATTGGAGTTACAGATGATTGTAAGACATCATGTGGGAGATGGGAATTGAACCCTGATCCTCTACCAGAGCAACCAGTGCTCTTGACTGCTGAGCCATCTTTCCAGCCCCTACTCTCGATTTTTAATGGATGTCCTAATCTTACCATTTTGATTAACAATCCTAGACTGATCCTTTCCACACAGACACCATTATGAAAAACAAATGGTAGACTTTTCTCTTGTGGCTAATAATCATGTTGGTTTACTTTCTCATGATTCTGACAGAGTGTTTGACAGAATAAGAGGAGGAAAGTTCATTAGCTGCATGGTTCAGTCCATGGTTGCTTGGCCCAGTGCATTTGGGGAGAACATCATGTGGTGGGACCTTGTAGTGAAACTATTCACTTCTTGGTAGAAAGGAAACAGAGAATTGGAGGGCAAGACAGAAGATAACAGCCAAGGACCCAGCTCTGAAGATCAGCTTTCCCTGGCTAGGCCTCTCTTATGACCTTCCACCGCTCCTCATTCTCTGGGTCCTTGAAATTAATCCATTAATGGATGGATTAAACCATAGATTAGGATACAGCCCTGGTGATCTAATCATCTCTGGAATTGCCATGCCATCCAAGATTCATACAGAAGTGTGATTCTCTAGCTTCTTAGGTGTTTCCTAATGCAATGAAACTATTAATCAAAACATTAGGGCCCTAGAAAGATGATTTTGTGGTTAAAAGTATTTCATACTCTTCTGGAGGACCAGAGTTCAGGTATCAGCACCCACATCAGATAGCTCAAAACTGAAAAACATTAAAAGTAAACATCAATATATTTTAGATTTATAATTGGGGAAGCTTGAGGATCTAAGTTCACCCCCTTCCTGAAGACCCCATGTAAAAATAGCCAGAACAGCCAAATTGTGAACACTTCAATCCCAGCTCTGGGAAGGGACGGACAGGAGGGCAGACTGTAGCCTATCATAGGCCAGTGAAGAGACCCTGTCTCAAAAATCAAGTTATTTACCTGTGGCATGACTGCCAAGATTGTCCTTTTGCCACAACTGACCTGTCCACGCAAATGCATATATATATATTTAAAATATTTGGTTTCTGTTTTCTTTTTGAAAATTTTCAGTTTTCTGTCCTTTTTGATAGCTGGAGACTAGTTCCCAAGATACACTGGGGAATTACTGGGTTTGATAGGCCTGCCTTGGTAAATCACACTTCCTGTCTTCAGGTTCAGATTTTTGGCAAAAACAAATGTCTATCTTCTGGTCCTCCATGTGTCTTCATTGTGAGCCCTCCTCTCCTTATTCTTGAGGCTGCTATCACTCTAACTTCTATGAGAATTCTCTGTTACACACATCTGCATTTAAGTCATTCCTCTATCATAAGCCTTTAAGAGTAGGTTGAATGAATACAGTGGTTAGTGGAAGGAGGCCCTTTGAGGATAATTGGGGAAAGTCTTTGAGTCTTAGTGCCCTTTAATATGAGGTAGTTCAAGATAGATGGTAAGGCTGACATTGAAGGTGATTCTGTGCATTCTTCTGAGGACATGCAGAATGTCCCTGTATGACTCCAATTTCAAAAAAGAACTTTTCAGTCAGTGATGTGTACTTACTGTTAATTCACATAAATGCTTATTACCCAAAGAGAGACATTCGCTCCTTTTCTAAATACCTGAAGAGAAATATAATAATTTCAATGTTCTCTTTTCAGAGTCAGAGCTTGACATTACCATGTAGACAAATGGCTCCTGTCCTACTGGACAGAAAGCAGTCTCAGAACTCTGCTTATCAGTTTACCATTTGTGTATGTGTGTGTTCAGGTGTGTGCTCACATGGAGGCATGTTCTCATAGATCTAGAAAGCATAAGTCACCCTCAGGGGTCAGTCTTCAGGTGCTGCCCACCTGTTTGTTGAGGTAGTCTTTCATTGGCCTGGAACTTGCCAAGTAGCCTAGACTGGCTGGCCAGCAATCAGCTGCAGTCTGGTCAATTCCCTTCCTTCTCCACCTCCGCAATGCTGGGGTTACAAGTGCGGGCCACTGCATTGGCTTTGTTTACATGGGGATGCAGCTCAGGTCCTCAAGCTTTTTCAGCAAGCATTTTGCTGACTGAGCTGTCTCCCCAGCCCCTGGAATTTAATATAGTAGCTGTGAATACAAGATAAAAGAACTGAAGGCCAGAGGGGTCAATATGAATTCTCTAGGACATGATAATCTTTCTGTAAAACTTTAGGTTCCATTCAGTAGGACAGTAGGATCTCAGGTACACCAACACAGTGAAGAAGAAGGAAGAACTGATATACTTTTTCCCAAACCCAGTAGTGAAAATTTACCACATGAAGAGTTAGTTCATCTTTATGTGGACACTGGGAGGGGGTATGGTTCTTAATGGCACTAGCTGGGAATCTTGGAGTGGAGGGCTAAGCGTGCCATGTGAGTGGGACAGGCATGAATCAGGAACCTGTACAGAGTAGTAGGTGTCTGTAATTTCTATCACTTCTCAACATCTCCTGAGACATGAAACAAGTTAGTGATTATGTCATTATTATATCATGTGTGATCTATTTGCCCTTTTTCATTTTAAATCAGCGTTTTCCAGATACATGCACCCACATCTTCAATACTACTGTGTGGGTTATCGCCAACCCCTGGTATTTGGGGGATATACATTTGCGTATATATAGATACATACATATAGATCGATGACAGATATCTAGATAAAATTTTTGAAATGAGATAAGGTTTAACCCTCTTATTAAATTATATAAATTATCATGAATATATATATATATATGTAGTTATTTTCTAAGCATTTTATATTAGCAGCCAGGAGTCAGTGAGATGGCTCAGTGGGTAAAGGTGCTTGCTGGCTAGCTGGAGAAGCTGAGTTATATTCCCAGTGATGCACACAGTGGGGGACAACCGACTCTAAGAAGTTATCCTCTGAACTTCACACATGCACACACAAACACACACAATAAATGAATAAATGAATTTAAAAAGAACTATATGAATTCAAATCCATATTCTTTCATTTTTCTTATTTATTTATGTGCTTGTACATCTGTCTTTATGAATGTATGCCACATGTGTGCATGTAGTGCTCATGGAGGGTAGAAGAGGACATCAGATCCCCTGAAGCTGCAGTTGTAGGTGATTGTGAGCCACATGGGTACTGAGAACTGAACTTGGGTCCTCTGCAAGAGCAGTACGCTCTGCTAACTGTTGAACTATCTCCCCAGTCCTGCCTCAATTCATATTTTTTAACCATAAGAGAAGTATTTATTTTAAATACAAACAAGCTTTTTTTCTTTTCATTCTTTTTTCCTTACCTATCCCCTCTCTCACCTTCCTTCCTTCCTCCCTCCTTCCCTTTCTTCTTTCCTTCCTTCCTTCCTTCCTTCCTTCCTTCCTTCCTTTCTTTTTTTCTTTCTTATTCTTTCTTTCTTTCTTTCTTTCTTTCTTTCTTTCTTTCTTCCTTTCTTTCTTTCTTTCTTTCTCTCACTAGGCTGCCTGGAATTCATGATTCTCAGACTCCCTAGCAGTAGGGTTACAGGTGTGCACCCCCACGCCAAAGCTAAGTTACAACATAAAAAGTGACTGTTCAATTATGATATTCTTGCAAATATCATGTCACACATTTTACACTGCATCAATTAGAGCTCTACCATGAAGGAAGTGGAAATAAGCATTGTCGCCTTTCCATTGTCTTTCTTTGTCATTCCAGTTTGGGTTGTTCTATTTTTTTCTTTACAATGTCTGAGCTTGTAACACTAAGCATAATTCCCACAGGTTTGTGATTTTATTCCTATTTAATTGAATTCGGGGCTCACCACCAGTCATGTTGCAATGCTTTCTCAATTCTTGAATTCTTTGTTTTTATTATCAAAGTGGCTTTTAGGAGTTATATTCTCCACGTCCTTGCATATTTAAGGGCATCTGCTTGTTGCCTTTATGGTGGATCACTTTCTCTCTCTGCTCTCTGAATCTACCTCTTTGCAGCCCTCAGAGCTGTTAGAGGAGCCAGCTCTTTCAGCACAGTTTCTCAGGTCATCTTTTTGTTTTGTATGTATATGGCATGTGTGTGTGTGTATGTGGGTACATGTGTATACATGGAGGTGGATGCACACCTGGGTGCAGACAGAGGCCAGAGGCTGGCATCAGATGCTGCCTTTGGTCACTCTCTACCTTATATACTGAGGAACCTAGAGCTTGCTTATTCTGGTGATTCTCACTTTGCCTCTAAAGGGTTGAGGTTGCTTTTGGCCTGCCACCTCTATGCAGCATTTACACAGGTGCTGAGGATTTCATCTCCAGTCCTCATGCTTTCACAGCAAGTGCATTACCAGCTGAGCCATCTTCTTAGCCCTTGGACCATCTTCTGGTTAATAAGTTTTGTTTGTGAAATGTTTTCCTTTTTTTTCTGGAAGGGCTCTTGGATACTTTTATTGGAGCTGCTTTGTATTTGGGAATGTCTGAAAAGGCAAGGTGACAGTTATTGCCACAAAGCTCAATGTTCTTGACCTCAGCAGGTTTTTGTTTTTCTTGTTACAGCAATAGAGAACCCCTTTGCAGATACATTGTAAAGCAGTATCTTACTTAACGGCCCGTGCATCTCTACCCTCAGTAATCTTATATGGACATGCTGTCCTCAGTGCCTCTTTTGTTCTGATTGAAGTCAGGAGAGGTCAACAGCTCTTAGGGTCACTCAGATACCCATGGAGCCAAATTGTGGGCACAAGGCCCTTTGTTAACCCCTTCGCTCTTCCCTGCCATGCTGTCTCCTCCTGGATGTGGAAAATTGAGGCCTGGGTAGGAATGAGGCAGAAAAGAAGGTAGAGGGATGACTTGGTGGTAAAGCTCTTGCTGTGCCAACATGGGGACCTGAGTTCCAACTACAGAATCCACATTAAAGCTAAATGTTGTAACATACTTTTGTCAATATAGCTCTCAGTGAGATAAGAAACCTTGGAGACAAAAGAAGCTCTGAAAGCATGTGTGCACTCTAGTCTAATGTGCTCAGCAGCAAGCAACAAAAAGACTTTCCAGGTTGTCCTCTGATTTCTACACATATGCCTTGCTCATGTACATTACACATTTCACACATGCAAAAGGTTTTCTTTAAAGTGAGGAAGAATAGGGCATGGCAAGAATGATGGAGGAGAGAGAAAGAAATAATGTTTTTTTTTTGTTGTTCTGAATTCTCTTATCAGATATATAAGAAAATGGTATTTCCAAGAATCCTGAAGTTAAAACTAGATAATGTCAATTACATTAGTATGTATTTCTTAGTCCTATGCCCTATTGGAAGATTTCATTTTTAGTCTGACAAGTTCATGGAATTCTAGTGTTGGGCATAAAGTACTTTGCTCTATTACGATGCTATAAAATATATTCTGTTTAGGAAAATTAAAGACATTACATCAAGATCCATGCCTTTATGTCAGCTCCATTATTGAGTCACACTCAATAGCAATCTGATATCTGCAATTATGAACTCTTAACTGTGCTGGTATTTAAAGTGTTCCTCCAGACTGATCAACTCCTGTGATTCTGTACCTCATGAAAAGCAGGTGTGTTTAGCAGATGGCAAAGAAATGAGGGTCTTCTCAGAATAACAAAAATACATACTGTGTTTCCATATGTATAATGTAAGAATTAGTGGTTCTGACATCACAAATAGAATATGGAAACCTAGGGAATAATGGTCATTTCATCACTTGTACTCTCAGGGTTAAGCAAAGTAGAGATCATAGATCATAAAATGAAAAACTATAAAAAGTTCTCATTATGACAAACCCATTGCACTCTGCAACTCACAGCTCCTGGGATTACCTGCATAAAATCTCCATAAAACCGGACCTGTCAACATCCTATCACATAATGGGGAGGGAATCATGACTTGGTCCCTTCCCAGAGAACTGTATGCAGTTAGCAGTCACTGGGGAAGGAAGAGACATTTTCTTCAGTGGTTCAGCCCCTGGTAAGTTGTCTATGCTTCTATAAATAACTCCTCACCCATACTCCTCTAAGTAATGCTAATGAACTTGTTGAGACATCCCAGCAAACAAACAGAAAGCAACAACAACAACAGATGTGGAGCTAGAAGCTAGATGGCTTAGAGGAAGAGAGTGATGGGGGGTATAGTCAAAATACATTATGTACTAGTATAAAAATATCATAATGAAACCATTACTATGTATAATTGATGTATACTAATAAGAACATGGAGAGCTAGATCAGTGTGTTAGAGTGCTTGCTGGACAGGAATGAGGATCTGAGGTCAGAACCCAGAACCCTTGTATAAAAAAATCAACCCCAAAACAGAGAAACAAGCTTAGCTATGTGGAACCCCAGTGCTGTGGAGGATCAATAAGGCTTGCTGGATGCCATCCTTAAGGGAATAAGGTGGAGAATGATAGAACAGACTCCCAGTGTCCTCCATGTGGCCTCCATGTATGTGAGAGTGCATACATTGCAAACATACACTGCATTCACAGACACACAATTGTAAAAAATCAAAAGAATATTTTTAGTACACAGTAGTTTCAGATTCCAAGTCTCCAATTTCATAGCCCTGAAAGTCTTCCTGTGTGTTGTGTTCAAAGCTGATCTGACAGTGACCAGTGGTCTTATCTTCCTTCCTGCACCCCAAGCACACTCCTATTCCTTCAGGTCATGTTTTCAACTAGTGGTATTAATGTTGTCATCATCAACTTCTTACTTATTTGCCTCTACCATGTATTGTAGCTTTGGGGTTCACCATGTAATGCCTTTACTTTCTATCATTCTTGGCATATAGTGGGAAATCAGTAAATATTTTTAAAACTTTAAGCTGTCAAAGCACAGAATGCACAGTTTATACATTTACTCCTCTGGACTCTTCAGGGCTGAGTAGACAGTAAAATCTCAGTGATGATATGAATCAGGTTGAATAAAATCTTATGGAATGATGGGGAGGGCTGCCTTCCTGGCTTCTGGCTGTGTGTCTCACTAGTACTTTGTACATGCCTGTTTTCACAAGGTTTGATAAACTCTTCACCTGGCTACTAAATCTGGTTGCCTCAGAGTATTTTGTTATCTCTGAGAGAAGTCTTTTTAATCTCACTTCATCTTGGAATATTTTTGTACACAGCAAATGGTGAGTGAAGGGAACATTCTTACATTACATTAATGGGCTGCTATGCCAGGCATGTGACTGGGGTTTACAAGTATAATTCAGTTGGTCCTTATAAATCTTGTGAAGTTCATATATACTGACATATATACTTGCAAACACTGGAACTGAAAGATTGCTCACCCACAATCTCGCATTTGTCAAAGGTCAAAGAAGAAAGGGGAGGCTAATAATAATTTCAGTCTCTATTCATTCTTCCACTTGGATTATTAATTTCCTCATTGTTTGCAGAGATTACGGATGGGGCACAGCCATGATCAATAGCAATGAAGCTCTTCTGTTTACTCTATAATAAATTCTTCATATTTCTCAAAAGAGAATAATTTCATTGCAAACTGATATGTGTAAGCTATACCTCTTGAAATACTTGGGCTGGCTGTTTCAGAAAGTCCAACCATCCTTGAATGAGAAGGGCAGCTTCTTTCACCAATGTAGCAGAAAGATTATCTGAGTTTACTGAGGATAACTTTCCTTGACATGACTAGAAAGTATTTCCATGTTTAATTGCCTTGCAACTCCTGGTTTTGTCCCCGTCACCAAAGATGCTGACTATCTCACAGGATAAGAATGTAGTAATACAAGCATTTTTAGAATTTAATCTCCACAAAAATGGCTCAATGACTAAGAGTAGTTGCTGCTCTTCTAGAGCACCTGAGTTAAGTTCTCAACGTCCATATCAGGTAACTAATAATTCCTTGTAACTCCAATTTCTCGGGAACCAACACTGCCTTTTGATCTCCCCCAGATAAACTGGAGGAGAACAAACACAGCCTAAATGAGCAAACACACATGGAGAAACAGACATACAGACACAGACACACATACAAACACACAGGCACACATACATAAATGCACACACATGCATGCATACACACAAAATACACATAAATAAAACAAAACTTAAACTTAATCTGCACAATTTGGAAGCAGCAAGAAGTTAGGACAGCAGTGAATAACTTAGTGTATTTGCTTCCATTTTCAAGGCACTACAAACTATCAGAAGCCCTCTTACTTTGGGTCCCTCACATTATCATGATTCTCGGCATATTATTCAGATGTTAGTTGAAGACATAAATTTATTCGTAATTACGTCTAGCTTAGAAACACGATCACACAAAAGGTTGTCTAATGTCTGTATCTCTCGATGACTGTTTCTTGAACTTGGCTCTTATCTCTAGCCATGTCACTTTTCTCCACCTTTATAGAAAGACTCCAAGATAAGACAAACTTAATTTTTGCACCTCAATATTTTGACTGGGGAGGTTCTGGGTAGACAAAGCAATTTAGAGCCTGAAAGAAAGTTTGAAATAATTAGGTAGTTGATTCTTTCCCTGGAGGAAGGTACCATAAGAAGGAATATTCTGCCTCCTCTACTGAAACTTCTGTAGTTGAGGAACTGTTTGATGTAAATTACTGGGTAGGTCTCCCACAAGACAAGCTGAAACCTCATGACAGACCAGTGAGGAGGACGGGCTCAGGCATGTGGCCTGGGAGGTGTTTACAGTGAGCCTCATGTCATCCAAGCCCATAGTTAGGCAGTGTGATGGTTAGTTAGAAGAGTCAGTATGACACCATCTAGAATCACCTGGGAAGAAAGTCTCAATGGGAAATTCTCTAGATAAGGTTGGCCTGGGGGCAGAACTGTGAGGGATTTTCTTAATTAGGTGAATTAAGGTGATCCTGAATGGGTGACACCATTTCATGAGCTAGGCCCTGGACTATAAAAGCAGACAAAGCTAGCCAAGCACTAAGCACGCGAGCGTTCATCTCTCTCTGCTCTTGCCTGTAGATACGATGTGAGCAGCTGCTATTTCGTGCTCCTGCTGCTGCATCTTCCCTACAACGATCGACTATGATTCGTACTGTGGCCTAAAATAAACCCTCTCTCCACTAAGCTCCTGTTTTCCAGGTATTTTATCACAGAAACAGAAACGAAACTAGTACAGGCAAAACCCAAATCAACGCTGAAGAGGCCAATGGAATCTGAGGAAGGCTCTAGGCTTTGGATTCAGAATGCTGGTTCTGCTGTGCTGGGGGGTAGGGGATTAAGACAGGAAATTCTAGAGGAAACAAAGGCCAGCTAAATTAATTTTAATGTTGCTGGAAGGTAATTTTACAAAAAGGCTCATCCTTTCATTGGTTTCAAGTTATTTACTATAATTTCTAATATCCAGTTATGCAATTCAAAACCCAGAATTAAAATAAAACCTTTAAAATAAATGTAAAATAAAAACTATTTTGAGATAGTTTACAGCCCAAGCTGGCTTCAAACTTCCTATGGAGACTGCACAGCTGCGTTGCAGAGAAAAGATTATGTAGAGAGCTCCAGGAATGTGACTTTAATGAGTTGTCACTGGGGGAAGGAAACTGCTGCTGCTTCTGAATCATTTCTGCTCCTGTATCTCAACATCCATAGTCCTAATAACCACAGTAAAAATGTGTTAGTTTACCAAGTTGGACTTCTGTGCAATCATTACTTTGCTTTGTTGTGGGTTCCTGTATGGTGTAACACAGGATGGGCCTTAGCCAGGCCACCTGCCATGAGGAATAAGGGAATGGCTTCTGTGGACATGGCATTCCACTTGGGTCGGTGACACCAGCTTCTGCCCCACTCCTGGATGACCTGCCTAAGAGATGGAACCCCAGTAGCTGCAGTTGGGAACCACCCCATAGGACAATTGGCTAACCAAACCCATAAAACTCTTTGCCTTTCCTTGAGTAAACAAATTTGCTGTGGCTCGCCCTCTGCATGCTTTTCCCAGCTCCCGGTGTCTATGTTTTGACCCCTCTCACCCCCGTTCAGTGGAAACTCTGTGTCCCCCTTGGGCTGGCCCCGAGCAGAAGGACGACAACAGGTTCCCTCTCTAGGGTTAGTAGCGATGTATTCGTGTATGTGTGTGTGTGTGTGTGTGTGTGTGTGTGTGATTGTGTATACATGTACACACATATGTAAATGTAGAGGCTAAAGAATTATGACAGATGTCTTCCTTAACTGAACTCCATCTTTTAAATATTTTATGTATTATTTTATTTATTTTATTAGTATGAGTGTATTGCCTGCAAGAAGGTAGGTGCATCTGTGTCATGCAATGCCTGCAGAACTTAAAAGAGGGCATCTGGAGTCACAGACAGTTGTTAGATACCATGTGGGTTCTGAGAATCTAACCCAGGTCTTTACAAGAGCAGACAATGCTTTTGACCACTGAATCATCTCTCCAACCCTCCATCTCATGTTTTTGAGACAGAGACTATTTCAATGAGCCTGGAGTTTATTAATTCCAATAGACTGGCTGGCCTGTGTGTCCCAGGCACCCTCCTGTCTCCAACTCCACAACATTGAAATTAAAGGCTTAAGCTACCATGCCAGATTTTTTTATATAATTTCCAGAGATCAAACTTAGGCTCTCATGCTGGCATGGCAAGCCCTTTATCCTGATAAGCCATATGCCCAGGTCCCTTATTTTCTTAGAATAATCATTTTCCAAGGCAATTTTTGAAGGGAGGTATCATTATGGGTTTTTTCATGTATTTGAATTGATTCTCATCACTTATAAAGAAACATATCAGCTATTTTTTAGTTTAGTAAAAAAATTTAATTGCTGAGGAAGGTTGCCACCTCTGAGGCATGACCTAAAAATATTGAAACTGTGTTGATTCCTCACTGGTTAGAAGTGGAGTGTGTTCTAACTGACCTGAATGTCACATCTGTGATGAATTTTCACGTATGTAAGTGGAGGTGACCACTTATGACAGAGTGACTGCTTTATATATCGATATACCATAGGCATCTTTCACTTAATATGTCTGATAGTACCTACTTCAAAAGATTCTTCCCTAAAACTTTCTTCTCCTAGTAAAGATAAAATATACATGTGTGTATGTCTTGTAGGTTATTCAACTACAGGCATATAAATAAAATATTGATATTTTAAATGTAGTAACATTCAACAGTTTTATGTTACATGTGGGAGGAATTGGGAAAGGAAATGGGGAAATTTCTCAGTCCATGATGGCCTTATGCGAAGGTCCCTTAAAGTACAGTTGTTTGTAGGCATTGAGTTAAATATCTATACTATGAAATTCCAGTGTGTTGCCAGAGTGTTGTGTGAACTCTTCAGGGGAGATGTAAAATCTTCTCACCAGTAACGAAACACCAAAAACAGAAACAAGAAAATGATTCTTTCCACAAGCAGCTTGGTGAATCAATAAGTTTAATTGGGTTTACCTACAGGAGCATGGACAACTTATGGTTAGTTACATGACTGAAGGAAAAAATTCTCTCTCTCCCAGCAACCATTAAGAGCCTACTTTGGGCTAGGTCAGGCCATGTGAGCCCTTTTCCTTAGTAATCCTAAACTGTCTATGGATCCTTAGAGACAGGGCCTCTGGAGATCCTCTCTGCCTCTGACAGAGTGTTAATGGATTCAATCCTGTGCAGTTCTCTTTTAGTAATCACAGCTACTGAGTGGTCAAGGGGGCAATGGCCATGATCATGCCTGGAGAACAGCGCTCTACAATACCAGGTTAGTGGGCAAACAGTTTCAAAATAAGGCTCTTTCTTATAAGAGGACACACAGGAAGACTTCATACTTAAGGTAATAAAACCCTCTATAAACGCATCAGGCCTTTCCTTTCACTTGCCGCCAAGCTTATCTAAGTTTGTGTCAGTGTCTAAATGTTGAACTATGTGTTTAAGGTTCTCTGTGCTTACAGAAAATAAGGACTTGTAAAAGGGAAGGATAATTAAAAATAAAAAGAAAACTTATCTGAAGTGATAGATCAGTTAGTAAAGGACATGCCTTGAAAGCATGAGTCTGATCTCCAGGAGCAATATGAAAACCCTGGTGTGGTGGAATGCCACTTCAATCCCAGCACTGGAGCAGCAGAGAGAGGAGAAGCCTTGTGGCTTGCTTGGAAACCAGCTTAGTTCAATCAGTGAGCCCAAAACCAAGGGGAAAAATGGCTCAAAAGAAGATAAGCAGCCCGGGAATGACAGCCACAGTTGTTCTCAGACCACATGCATGCACATACCCACTCACAGGTATACCTGCCCACACATGAACACACACACATACACATACACACATACACAGACACACACACAGAAAAAGAACAAAAAATGTAAAAGAAAACTGAAGTGAGCACTGTTGAATTATCAAATTGCAGCCTTACTTAATTGTTCTCCTCAACTCTGTTAGAAGATGGGTGAGTGTTTCAAAAATGGAATTGGTGAGGAGTTGATTTACCAAGGATGGGGAGAAGGTTTCTGTGTGATTCCCAGTATTTTAAACCTCTGCATGAATAATATTTGCTGCCTGGAATCGTTGCTTAAAGTTTTGTGATTTTTTTTATTAAATCAAAAGCCCAACCAAGAATGTGTTCAAATACAAAACACAGAAAAAATAAGTAGCTGTATATTAAAAAACTCAAAGGCATGTTTTTATTTTTTGAGAATTTCATGCATACAATGAAATATGATCATATCTATCTACTCTTAATTTCCCCTTTAACTCCTCCTTTATCCCCTAATATACTCCACTTCAAATTCACATGATTTCATTCTTTAATTGTTGATTCCCCACTATAGTGATGCCATATATATATTGATGTGGAACCATTCACTGGATCATGGAAAATATACCAGTGGATACACCCTCAAAAAAGAATGATTCACCTTCCTCCAACAATGATCAACTGACAGGCAGGCCCCACACCTTAACACTTCTCAGTGAGGCCTAGGTTCTGCAGATTGTCTCCCACTTCTATATGGGATTTTGGTTGGCGTCATCTTGTGTGAGTCTTGTGAAGATAACCAGAGCTTCTGTCAGTTCATGAGTGTGGTAGCCATGTCACGTACAAAGAGACCATTTTGCTGCATTCTTGCCTATGCTCTCACTCTAATATTCTTTCTATTTATCTTCCACAATATTCCTTAAGCCTTGGTGTGTGTTGGGGTGCTAATATAGATATCCCATTTAGGGCTGAGCACTCAGTCTCCTATTCTTAGCACTTTGATTAGTTCTGTACATCTGCATTGGCCTACTGCAAAAAGAAGCTTCTCTGACCAAGGTTGAGGACAATCTAGCTCCACAGATATAAACAAGTATTTAGAAGCTGTGCTGGTTAGTTTTTTTCAATTTGACATAAACTAGAGACATGTTGGAAGAGGGAGTCAACTGAAGAATTACTTCTACCAGATTGGCCTGTGGACATGTCTTAAGGCATTTTCTTAATTGCTAATTGATATAGGAGGGCTTAGCTATATCTTCCCTGAGCAGGCGGGTCTGGCTTGTATAAGAAAGGTAGGCTTGGGGGTTGGAGAGGTGGCTCAGTGGTTAAGAGCACTGGCTGTTCTTGTGAAAGACCCTTGTTTAAATCCCAGCACCCACATGGTGGCTAACAACAGTCAGTAACTCCAATTCCAGGGGACCTGACACCTTCTTCAGTCCTCTGCGAGCATCACACAGGTGTAATTACACACATGCAGGCATAATATTCACACACATAAAATAATTAATAAATAATTAACTAACAAAATTTGAGAAAGTTAGTCCTTAACATAAGTGACAGAATACATGAAATCCAGTGTGTGTGGAGAACTATGGGAGGGTGCTGATGGGGAAGGAGGTATAAAGATGATGTGTGTGAAAGACAAAAATATTAATTATATATACATATATATATATACACACATTGCCTTCATATATATATGAAGATTGTCTCCCACTTCTATACTGGGATTTTGGTTGGCGTGATCTTGTGAGGAAGGTAACTGAGGAAGACCAGGAAGCAAGCCAGTAAGAAGCATTCCTTCTTGGTTTCTGTTTCAGTTCCTGCCTCCAGGCTCCTGCTTTGGCTTTACTCAAAGATGGACTATAACCTGTAAAACAAATGAACACTTTGCTCTTCATGTTGCCTTTGGTCACAGTGCTTATCACAGCACAAGAAACAAAACTAGAAGAGAAGTTAGTACCAGGAGAATGGGGTATTGCTGAGACAGACCCAATCATGTTTTCTGGGGGAGGGTTTTGGAAGGATTTTATCTTTTGAGCTGGAGAGGCCTCCAAGTCCTCAGCTTAATGGGATGATCTGTGGAGGCTGGAAGGTAAAAATGCTGGCTGGAATGCAAAGATGCCTGGCTTGGGTCGTTTAGAGGAAGCTTGGGAGTCCCTCAAAGATCCCATCAGGTTGTTTGTATGACACATTTGAATTAAGAATCTATGGAAATGAAGCGGGTGCTTGATAACTGTAAATGAAAAAAATCAGTTGTGATTAACAGAACACCAGTGTCACTGAGGTGAGATCTTCTGAGAGGTATCTCCTCAGGGTCAGCATACAGAAGCCATGGTTCAGATCAGGTCAAGGCTGAACATCAAGCTGACAGCAGAACTTGTGATGCATGAGCCTTCCAGGTCATACTGGTTTTGAAGGCATGAAGGTATCATAGAGGGCAGCTGAGGACTGGTACTATGTTTTACAGGTTATAGTCCATCTTTGAGTAAAGCCAAAGGATAAGGTACTGTTGAAGGTTTGACCTCAGTTACAGTGGAATCCCCAGAAAGGAGTTGTGGAAAGAAGCTGAGGTATAATACCATATGAGGCCAAAAGAGGTCATTGGTATATGTGGAAACTCAGTGCAGGGGCGACTCCAGGATATTGGAGATGCCAGGACTGTGGGTTGAGCACCATGGTCAGTGGCAGGTGTTCAGGTGGCCTGAACCTCAGAGACAAGACGCTTTCACATGTGTTCCGTGGACGGTAGAGCTAGAGAAGTGGAACTGCTGAAACCTTTCGGAGCTGAGATCATGAGTGATCCAGATGTTGGGCACTTTGCTTAAATATTCAGGTCCTTTCCTATTGAAATAAGAAGGTATCTAACTGGTTTTTGATTTTAGAGGAAGACACAGTTAAGAGGCTTTGAATATTTTGAAGAAACTTTGAGTTTTTCAAAATGTTTGAATTTTTTAAAAAACTGTGGGAATTTTAGGTTGTACTATGTTATATATTGTGATATTAAAAATACATCTTGGAGATGAGAAAGGAAAGGATATGTAGTAGTCTATAGAGCAGTGACATATTTGTGTTTTAAGTTGACACGGGGTCAATTTTACTGGTTAGCTTTCATCAACTTGACACAAAATAGAGATACCTGTGAAGAAGGAACCTCAATAGAGAAAACCCCTCAATCAGAATGGCCTGTGACGTTGTCTGTGAATCATTTTCTTAATGGCTAATTGGTGTAGAAGGACCCAGGCCAATGTGTGTGGTGCCATTACCAGGTAGGTGGAGCTGGGTCTTATAAGAAAGGTAGCTGAGCAAGCCAGGGGAAGCAAGTCAGTAAGCATCATTCTGCCATGGTCTCTACTTCAGCTTCTGCCTTTAGCTTCCTTGCCTTGGCTTCCCTCAATAACGGAAGGCAAATAAACCCTTTCCTCCCTCTCCAGATTGCTTTTGATTGAGATGTTTACCACAGCAACATAAATCAAACTAGAGCAGAGCACAATTTGAAAATATGACCTTTTAGCAAAATCAGAGGAGCTGGTTGTACTCTAGGACCCACGAAGTTCCCAGCCACAGGCTTTTGATCAGGATCACAGCACCAGGCACACACCTTCCTCCTTTGGAGCAGGTCTCAAATCCAATACAAAGGCGGTTAGCTACCCCCATTAAAGTTGTGTCACTGTTGCACCAGGGCACAGATCTTCCTTGGCGTGGTGGTATTGCAGCATGCAAGGTAAGATCAGTGATGTCTTTTCTTCATCAGCAGCCCGCATGGCACCTTCCAGCCCGCATAGCTGGAAATCCAGCTGCAAGGAAGAAGTTTCTTGGTTGTTTTGACCAAAGTGTGTCATATTATCAACAATAGGATCTTACCAGGTACTTATGTTGGGTAACTGAGGGAATGGCAATATCCTGTATTGTTTGGGGAATCTCTTTGGTCTTTCTGATCAATAACTTATAGGAAGTGTCCCATGCTTTATTTTATTTTCATTTAATAACCCATGTGTTCTGGGAGCAATGTTGTTCACCCATTCAAGGTATTTCATTCAAGTTCTTTTCTTTTTCTTTTAAGTTGTGTTTAGAAATTAGCTTACTAAATAGTGAATTTCCATTAGGCATAGTTATGCATCCATAATTTTGATTAATCCACCATCTACTTCCATCTCTCCTCCATCCCCCACTTCATCCTTGCTTGATCATATTTTTTTTAATTTACTTATTTTTATTTTATGTGTATGAATTTTACCTGAATATATATAAGTACACCTGTGTCATGCAGTACCTGCAGAGGCCAGAAGAGAGTGTCGGATTCCCTGGAAGTAGAATTACAGATGGTTGTTAGCTACTATGTGGGGTGCTGGGAGCTGAACTCAGGTTTTCTGCAAAAGTAACTAGTGCTCTTAACCACTGAGTTAACTCTCTAGTAGCTCTGCTTGAATTTTTAAGAGTTAAAGTGTTTATTTATTATATTTAATTTAAAATATTTTTTTAGCATCACTTTCCTTAAGCAGGAACACGATCACACCGAAAGATTTTGCACAGGTTGGAGAATTTGGAAAGGGAGTGACAAACTTACATTATAGGAAGAGTGGCAAATCTTACATTATTGTTGAATCTTGCTAGTACAGTTTATTCAGTAAATAATACTCAAAGATTAAAGCAGATGGAATTGTGAATGTATACTCTAAAATATGATCATGCATTTAAAATAATATTTTATTATTTTGATTTTGTGTGTATGAATATATTGTCTGCAGGTGTATAAGTTTATCTGTGTCATGCAATGTCTATGGAGATTGGAAGATAACATTGGATGCCCTGGAATTGGAATTACAAATGGTTGTCAGCAGTCGTATGTGCGTTAGGAATCAGATTTGGTCCTCTACCAGAGCAGCCGGTACTCTTAACCACTAAGCCATCGCTCCAGTCCCATGATCACGTATTTTGAGTTTGAGGATTATATCAGTTTAATTATTACTGTGCTTTCTATTTCTTTCTTTTTTGCAAACTTCCCAGAATGCAATTTTTATCTCTAGAAGTTCAGTTAGGGCATAGGTAGAGGCACACTGGGGCTGTAGATGAAAAATAGAAAAATAATGGGAAAACTCTTGTTGCCTGGCAATGTGAGAGGTCCAACATTAAGGCCTGGGGACCCAGGGACCGTATGTGGAGTGAAGACCGCAGCTGGTCCTCAGGGAAGTGGGAGGTCCATTCCAAAGAATCAGTCCTACCAAGACCAGAATATGCAAATGGCAGAGACCACCCCTGTTCCCAGCATAAGAGGAAAGCCTCTGCCATGAGCAACTCAAGACCTTAGGGGAGGGGACTGTAGGGAATGTAGTCACACAACAAAGACTGAGACTGCTGTCCAACATCGGAAAATTCTTCATTCTCCATTCTGCTCCACCATCAGCCTACGAACAGAGGGATATCAACGGCCAGGCACCTCCCTCTTCTTTAATTTCACATGCTCTATTGTACCTCCACTTTGTTTTTGGAAGTTGGGTTGTGAGTTAGTCAGCTTCCACAGGAGTCTTCACATCCCCTTCCTGTGGGTTATCCCTCCTCTCTACCCCTGGATTTCCTCTATAGTGCAATGCCCCTCTCTGTATAAGCCTCAAAGGCTTATTTTCTTGCCTTCTAAGAAGGCTCTCATCACTATTTAGGAGATGTGGGTTGAGCGATGACTTTGGATACCACAGTTACAACTTGTATTGACATCTTTGAATGTTGCTTCATGAAATCAGAAAGGTGCCCCTTCCCTTGACCTTTCAACAACATTGAAAACCAAAAACCAACCTGCCTCAGAAGAGTTCCATAGTAGGTGCATCTCTAGCTGATAAGATGGCCACAGAAACATATTTTCAGCCTTTATCCCAGAGCTGAATAAAGAGGAATATCGGAATTAGGGGCCGTTTCAGCTAATCTTCAGTGTTGGCCACTACCCACAGAATAACAAATAGTATATAAGTGGTTATTACTATTTCTCATCTCCCTATCATATCAATATGAGACCCGGTGGCTTTAAATATTCCTTGCTTGTAGCTCAGTTTGTCTATGAATCGCTCTAGCTCCCTTTGTACCTGAGTCTATTGCTGAGTTCTAGCCCAGATTTTAAGTAATGTTCAAGCGAGGAATAGTTGCCACATTAATGATTGTAATTTATACCATTCTCAAAAGCCATTATCAGAACAAACTTTATCTCTGGACAGAAGCCTTAAATTTCTTTACCCAAAGAGGTCTCTGCTCAGAATACTCTGTCTATACAAATAAATAGTCATGCTTCCTTGTGTGAGTCAGCCTGGACTACTATATCAAGCTTTCAGAGTCCTTGTGGCTTAAAGCCAGAAGGTGATTTCCCCATAGTTCTAAAAACTGGAAAGTTCAAGATCAGGGGTCCAATAATGTAGGTTTCATTCTGAGACTTCATTTCTTGACTGTTATCATGCTGTGTGTGTACATGACCTTTTGTGTGTATGTTAGATAGGAGGAAGAGCTAGGGGGAGAGAAGAAGAGAGAGAAGGAGGGAAGGAAGAAATGAGAGTGGAAAAGAGAGACAGAACTAGATCTTGCTGATGTTTGTTAGAAGGACACTGATCTTATTCTACAAGAGACCCCTGCTTGTAACTTCATTAAATTCAATGACCGCTTTATAAGCCCCGTATCGAACTACCATTTGGGGTTTAGGAGCTTCACACATGAATTTGGGCTAATACAAGAAAAGATAAGATAAAATCGTAAGGAGAGTTATAACCATACAGCAGAAGGTCTAATTTTTTTCACTGTAGTTCAAGAAAATACCTTTTATTGTAAACTTAATCATAAGTCATAATATTTTCTAACCATAGAGAGGACATTCAAACTTTTTGGAATATGTTTGAGGGCACAGGAAAAGCAACCTCAATCTTCTTTTAATCAGAGTTCTCTTTGGGGCTAGAATTATTCATCTTGGGCAGTCATATCAAGAATGATAAATATCACCAGCCTAAAGAGAAGATTATTTTCTTCCATATAAACTTAAAGCAATTTTATGTGTTTTTTTAAAGTTTTGATTTAATTACACATCAAAAATAATGAGCACTTTTTTCTACCCTTCCTAAAAGAGATGACAAGTATCATGGCTTGCCAAGTGGATATCTTCTTCAGGTCAAGGGAACAGTTTTGAGTTATTAAATAGGATATTGATAAGTGGAGACAAAAATAAGACTCACACCAATATATTGATCATGGTGACTCAGTGGTGTGGAAATTTTGATTGAACAAATAAAATGTCTTCATTCTTGATTACAGTTTCTTGGAATAAATCTCACAAGAAGAATGCCCAGTACAAAACTCAAGAATACCTGTATTCAAAGAAAGATCTTAGAATTATTGTATAATATAAAAAGTCATACTTAACTGTTGGGGGGGCGGGTCCCAGCACTCAAGGCCAGCCCGAGAGGGACTCAAGGGTCTCTACCCTAGTTCCTTCTGGCAGGTGGCCTAGCTAGGCCCACCCTGCATTGTACTCAACACTTAACTTTTTCTAGAATTCAAATAGCTTCCTTCCTTTCTTCCTTCCTTTCTTTTCTTCTTCCTTCCTTCATCCTTTTTCCATGTTCTGTGCCTTCTCCCATCTCTCTACCTCCTTTCTGTCTCTTTCTCTTTTTTTCTTTGTTTTTTGGCAGAATTTCACATAGCCCAGGTTGGACCAAACTCATTACATATTTGTGAATGACCTTGAAATTTTTATCCTCCTGACTCCACCCCTACCTGTTCTGGGATTACAGTATTGTACTGCCATATTCAGTTCATGTGGTGATAGGTTTTGAACCCAGGGCCTCATGCATCTAATGTAGTACTTTACTGATTGAGGTACATCCCCAAATCCTAAGTTTCAATTTCTTTTCCTGGAAAATTAGCTTATGTAGTCCTATAGAAACATGAGTATGATTTTATCTGGAATTGGGTCACCACATTATTATAAATATGTTCTAGTTGATAAGTCCTTTGTGACCATACATGTAACTCATAATTACTACTTTAGGCCACTTCTATTATTTTTTATTAAATGAATAGCTGTTCAAACAGTATGCTAAATGAGTATGTCATTGATAACCCACTTATCATCTAGTTTCCTTTCTTCTAATGCTCAAAATTTGCTCTAAGTTATTTTTCAGTTCTTGTGGTTTATGAGTTTTTGATTAAGAATAGGATTCCAATCCACAGTATTTAATATTAGTATGAGGTTTCTCAGAGGAGAAAGAGCTCATTGCAGGCTAGGGGCAGTCTGTACTAATGGAATAATGAGTCAGGTGCCAGGGTCTTTGTGGCAGCAGCAGTCTTCCTGTTTAGGATTTGTTTTGAAAGAATTATAAAAGCAGTACGTTTTAGCTTAAACAAAGTTTGAACAGATCCAATGTCATATAGAATTTTAGGAAATAAAATATAGACCCTCCCCACATACATACAAACACACACTCATACACACACTCACACACACACACTCACACACACACACACACAAACACACACTCACACACAATTGACATTTTCTTTAGTGAACTATAACTGATTGCATTTGGGATGGTTGCAGACTCTGTCTGCTAACTTCTAAGTTTGCTTACAAACTCATCACTGTGAACCTTCATTTCCTATTTCCAACTTATCTGCCAGTTTCTTTGGAATGCTGATTACAGAAAAATTCTTAGCAGTCCATGGGGTAAAGATAAATCAATGCCACCTCCTGACATACTGATCAAAGTGTCTCTGTAGAGAAGTCCATGACCCCGCAGAGCCTTATGTTCCCAGCCCACTTAACTGGAGTCCATCACAACAACCATTCTTAGGAGGAAAAAAGATCAGTTTTGTCTCAGTTCTGTTTCATTTTTTAGCTGCTATGACTGGGTAGCTTAGAAGCAATAGTAAGTTACTAAATCCATATTAGTCTAAAGATAGGGACGTTTAGGTAAAGGATGTCAGCAGAGTAATTATATCCTGGTTCATAGATGGCTACCTTCTCGCTAGGTCCTTTCATAGTGGAAGAGATAAGGGGGCCTTCTGGAATTTCTTTTACAAAGATATTAATTCATGAGAGCTATATCATTGTTGATAGGGGATAGGAAGTATGGCCAGGGCCCTTCATATTCTGTATTATAAAGACTCAAGCACTCCATCTTGTAGAAAGGAATTAACATACAGGTTATACCAGCTCAGCATGTGCATACTGTCAGTGATTTGTTCTGAGTAACACATCCCATCCCACATGTCCCTGGAGGGGTGCAAGGGTGATACCAGAAAAAACTAACTAGACTCAGTATTTCAAAAAGTACCTGGGCCCAGGCACTATGGGATGAGAGAAGGGTGCAAGGGATGATAATGACAGAGACACAGGCATCATACGACAAGTCTCAGAAATGTGTCTACTGCCTCGCCAGAGGGGCAAGGCTGAGCTCTGGAATGACTGACTACCTTTGTCCCTGCCTCTTCTCCCTGTACAATTTGTCAGCAGCAGGTAAAATGGAAGACAGATTTGGGGGCCATTAATCCACTGTCTTCTCAGGTTATGGCACTCTGAATAGAGCTCAGCTGTGATGATTCAATCCTACCAATTAGTCTCTGCTATTGGTATCTGTGAGTGACCTGTAGGAGTGAACTATGATATTCAAGGCATTTCATGACCAAATCACCTTTCTAAGGCTCTACTTCCTAAGGTCCTCATTTAGAGGTTTAGGTTTCAATGCAGGAAGTTTGAGGGGACCCCAACATTTAGTCTATGGATGAAATGAGTGAGATATTCTTCAGAAGCTTAGTTTTGAAGAAGAGGAGTAGGGACGGGGAAAGGGAAATTGGAGGTGACTCCACACAGGACTGATTCAGTGTCCATTTTGGAAAGGAAAGCTCTGATGTTCAACCTGTCTTTGCCCCCATCGTTGTTCAGTACTGATGTCCTTTCATTTCCCTGTGGTTTTGCCTCTGAGGATTCACATTTATCATTGCAGGAAGAGGTGCCAGGGCAGACAGAGAAAAGGAGCAGATATTTCATATATTGTCATATTTTTGTCATTTTTTTCTTCAAAGAAAAATGAATTCTACCATCTAAGCCAAGAAGATGGCAAGAGGAGGCCATAATGGAAGAGTATGAAAAATCCTGAAGTAGGAGAAAAGGAGCAGGTGAGGTCCATTGATGGGGCCTTTTAAACATTATAAATTTTGCTTGGAGAGAAGTCAAAGACTTGAAGCAATCCTTGTACCTCCTTTGAGACTGCAAGTACCCTGCCATATAACCAAATTTCCATTGTGCTGGGGGTGGGAGTAGACTGAGAAAGAAATAGATAAATAAAGAAAAATCAATAGATCAATAGCCTGGGCAGAGAGAGAGAGAGAGAGAGAGAGAGAGAGAGAGAGAGAGAGAGAGACAGAGAGAGAAATATACAAAGGACAGAAAGATGGAGAAACCCAGAGACAGATGGATATAAAGGGATAAAGAAATGCTCAGAGAGACTGGGGAAAGACAGAGGCCTCTGGGAGTCATTCTCCTCCTTAGTGTGACTAGTCAGTGTAGCTTTACAGGATTCCCCAGTAGGTATTTATTATTGATAGTGGAGCTGTTCTTTTTACTTTGCTGTTCCAATGTAATAGAATGGCTGAAAATCTGATGACAACACATTGTGTTGAGTTCACTTTATGTCCTCTCTAGGCCCCATAAATAAAAAATCATTATTTGGAGACTCACTTGAGTGCCTTCTGTCTTCTGTGTTTTTTAAGGAAAACTGATTGGTGGAGTCTTCAATTTGACCTGGAATTCTACGACAAGGAACAGATTCTCTCTTAATCTCATGCCTCTACCTCCCAAGACCTCAGATTTCAGGCATGTAATATTACACCCAGTTTCATTTAGTGCTGAAGATGGAATTGGGGCCTCCTGTGTGCTAGGCAAGCACACTACCCACTGAGCTACTTACCCAGTCTGGGAAATTTTCATTTCCTAAGGTTGAGTTCCCATCCACAGGACGAAGAATATCCTGTCTCATTGGACTCCCTTGTTATCTTCCAGCACATTGAACACGATGCTTTAAGTTACAAAGATTTCACAAGCAGTAAACACCAGTTTTCAGTGAGCACACACTGTCGCTGCCTTCAGAATTCTACATCAGCTTCTACCTTGTGACTCACCAGCTTGGTTATCTCTCCTCCTTTTCCCCTGAGGGCCACCATTTTGGTTTTCAATGGATATAACATTCTTTTAAATATTTCTGGCTAGTTGCTCTGGTCTTTTAAAGTACTGTCTAGAGAACATTCTGGAATCTGTAGAGGAAATACTCTCATTCTCTTCAGTATGAATACTGTCTTTCTGCATTCATCATCAACCTTTATAATTATACCATGTTGGCTGGACATTGCTACAAGGTTGTCTGTTTAGATGCCTCTCTCTTTTTCCTGCAGCATCTCTCCTTCTGGTTATAATATGGTTTCACTATCCCATGATTAGCATCATCTGAAGGGAATGTGGTGAAGATGCTCTTGCATGGTCCTGACCCAAGTTCCATTGTATAACGAGTTTGGGATAACTAACTTCTTGGGTGAGTCCCACTTTTTTCTTTGTTGGCTTGAGCACCCTCTCTTTCATCTCTTACCAATCATCTATGAATGTCCTCTACTGTGCTTTCAGCTCCCTAATAGATCAGAATCCCAATTCTCCATGAACACTCAGCATTTTGGTTTAATTACAAGTCTCAGATTCGATCTAGTTGATGTTCTAGTTCCATTCTCCTGCTGTGACAAATACCATGATCAAAAGCAACTCCAGGGAGGAAAGGATTTGTTTGGCTTGCACTGCCAGGTCACAGTCCACCATTGAAGGAAGCCATGGCAGGAACTCAAGCAGGAGCTTGAAGCAGAAGCCACAGAAGAACACTGCTGGGGTTCATACTCAGCTAGCTTTCTAATTCAGCCCAGGACTACTTTTCTAGGGATGGTGTTTCCCATAGGGGGCTGGACCCACCCACATCAAAACCAATCAAGACAACCTCGTGTTTCAGACATGCCTATAGGCCAATCTGTTCTATGCAATCTTTCAACTGAGCCTCCTTTCTCAGGTGACTCTAGACTGTGACAGTTGATAAAGTTGGCTAGGTCAGTTGCTGACTGACATCCCACAAGGTGGTTCTCCCTCCTGTGCTGTGTCTTAGCCACTGACTATGTCCAATGCATGCTACGTTAAGTGCTGCCTTCTCTTTCTGCTCACTAGAAAGCTGATTTTTACTGGCTAGGGTAGATGTGTAAGTGCATATTTGCTGCTGAGTTGTAAGGGATACTAATCCTTGGAAAGTATATAATGCAAAAAGGAATAAACTGAAGGATGCTTCCTGAAACCCAAAGGAGGACAGAAGCCTTGCTCTGTTCCACATGGGCTAGGGTGGGAAGTGAAGTCAGCACATTTCTGCAAGTTTTCTAATCATTTCCTATGGCTGTTCATGTTTTTGTCTTTGGGGAATATGTGACCCAAATATGGTCCTCCTAAGACCACCCTAATTTACTCAGTATTTCTAATTTAACTTCCTAGTAGTTGCTTGTTCTGTTTTTCCACAAATCTAAATTATATAATGTGAAGTTTAGTATTGTGTTGTGGTTGTTTATTGATACAGCTTTGCTATGGACACCAGGCTAGCCTCTAACTCCTGGGCTCAGATAATCCTCCTGCTTCAGCCTCTCAAGTATCTGTGACTAAAGGCATATCCTATTATGTCCATCTGGAAAAGATAATTTTTAAGATCTATTTTTCTTTCTATTTATGTGTGCATGTGTAAGCGTACATGCATATCTTGAGGAATTTCAGTCTCCTGGATCTGGAGTTACAGGTGGTTGCCGGTGGTTGTGAGAGGCCCAATGTGTGTGTGTGTGTGTGTGTGTGTGTGTGTATGTGTGTGGAAGTGAACTCCTGTGTTCTGCAAAATCCAGCAAGTGCTCTTAAGTACTGAGTCATTTGTCCAGTCCTGAGAAGTGGTTTTATATTCTGCTCTTCAATTCATATTTAATTACATTAGCTGTGAGTTTTGGATTCTTTGGGTTTGGTTATTTTTGAGAGAGAGAGAGAGAGAGAGAGAGAGAGAGAGAGAGAGAGAGAGAGAGAGAGAAGATAGTTTCTGAGACAAAGTTAAGAAACCTGGAAGGGAAAGAATGATATTTACGCACATACAGACACACACACAAACACACACAATTTCTGTACACAAAAATTATTTTGGGGTTAGAAAAATGAGATTGTTCTTCAAATGGAAGAACAAGCTTTGGAGTGAGAGGAAAGAGACTTGGAATTCTGAGCCACTTTTGCCTCTAGTTGGTGGTACCATCTTGGTCACTTGCTGGTTGTCTCTGCATTTATCTTTACAAACTAGTGGTAATTATGTAGATCCATAGCAATGACTTTGGATCAATTTCCTCTTTTCTCTTAAACCAGTAGTTCTCAAATCTTTTGGCATCATGGACTCTAATGATTATTTTTTATATTTTATTTATTATTTTATATATATGAGTATATTGCCTACATGTGTGTAAGTGTGCACATGTTGTGCAGTTCCTGTGGTCAGAAGAGACTGTTGAATTCCCTTGAAACTGGAGTTATGGATGACTGTTAGCTGACATGTGGGTGCTACGAACTGAGCCTGGGTCCGCATCAAGAGCAGTTAGTACTCTTAATCATGGAGCCATCTTTCCAGCCCCTCCAATTATTTTTTAAAACATTTTAATTTTGAATCATGATTTATTTTCCATCCTTCAGATACACATAAAGAGGATCATGGGGACTGGTAGGAGCAAGGAGCACAAGGTGTACCAGACCCAAGTCAGTCTATGGGTTCTTGGGGCTCTTAAGGTCTTTTCTATTCTGCTACCGGAAAGTATGGGGTAGGTACCTCATGCTAGTTCAGATCTACTGAGGCCTACAAAGCCCTTACTAGCAACATAAAAAAGGGGAGGAATATCTCAGAAAGGTACAGAACAGGTAGATGATGCTATTCCCATATTGTGCAAAAAAGAGACAACATGCTTTCATATAGGTGGTATTCTCTTTACAGTGCTGAGAAATAAAAACTCTTTATATGATGTGGTGGAGGGAGGCTGCCTTATGTGCACATGTCTTTGCTATTAATATTGGTTATTGAATATTAAAACAAATACTTCAAATATCTACAAGTACATTCAATATTACATTAACAGACTCATTATGCTTTATTGCAATTAGCATAATGTTTCAAAAAGACTAACCCATTTTTAAAAAGAAAAATGACTTTAATATTCAAAATACAACAGAATTTCTTTAATGTGTGCCTTAGGAGAAAACAGGTGGAGAGTCATTCTTACTTCTGTATTCAGCCTACTGCATTTCATGATTCCACTGTACTGCACGAAGAAAACTGACCTCATTCTGAATTGTGTTTGGAAAAGACAAGGAATATTTTATACTCCTTCTTACATACCAGATAAAATCTCTACTAACGGTGGATTTTTAAAAGCATATTTGCAATAGTCTAATTCTAAAACCATATCAATTCAGTTTTGACTATGGACATGCTTATTGATGTGGATGGCTTGCTGGCTTCTATTGGATCTGTTTACCATTTATAATTTTGTGTATATGTGTTTGTGTATGTGAGTACAGGTACACATGTGTGCCTATGCCTGTGGAGGCCAGATAGGAACCTTGGCTGAAGGTCTTTAGGCACTGTCCATCTTAGTTTTCTTTTTGAGAAAGGATTTTTCACTGGCTTGGAGCTATCTAATTTGACTTGGCTAGTGAGCTCTAGTCATGTGTCTATTTCTGTTTCCCTATAGTTGAGATTATAAGTGTGTACCACCATACCTGGGTTTTCAGTATGGGTTCTGGAGATAGGATTTAGGTTCTCATGCTTGTGTTGCAAGCACTTTGACCACTGAACTCTTTCCTTAGACCCAACTCACAAAGTTTTAATGTCATAAAGCTGTCATTTGGAATATATTGGCTGACTAGGTTATAACTCCTGCATTTTGACATTTTTAATGACAATAGGAAAAATTAAAATTTGTTAATAACACCACAAAACTCATCAGAAAAGTTTTTAAGAATTAGAAAAATGTTACATTTATGCAATAGTAGCAAATTTCCAGACTTTGGATCTTGGCTTGGAAATTCCAACTTTATAATCTGTGACACCTGTTGCTTAGTTTTCTTCATGTAGTAACCAATGAGTGACCAAGTTTCTCTTGGTTCTGTTCAGAGAATGTATCTTTCAAATATCTAAGTCAGAATTACCATAGTCTGTCTTCCCTTTGTTCTTTCAACCGAAAATTCTATTCCATGGAAAAGCAGCCTTCGACGGACAACTTAATTGCTTAACTATTGTATTTGATTAGTAACAAGTACTTTCCATAGTGTTCCATCAGGAATTATATTTTGATGAACATATGTGCAGAAACACTGTGAGTGAAAACACGAGAGGTAAATATTTTGTAACTTGCATGTCTGAAGATATCTCTGTTCTCTTTCTACTTGACTGCTAGTGTCTCTAGTTATAGAAATGTATGTTAGAAATAAATTTCCTTAAGTTTGTTGTGTCATTCAGGCTTCTGACTTCCTGATCTAGTGGTCAGAAACTCATGGCCACCTTGATTTCTTGTGGCTCACATATAAATGCTTGAGTCAGTTTTCTAGTGTTGACAAAACACCTGAGAAGAACAATTTATGAGGAAGAAAGAAATGGGTTGTTTCCACAGTTTTGGAGAGCTTAGTCTTTGGTTGCTTGGTATTGGCTTTGGGTCTGTGTTGAGGAAATATATTATGCCATAGAGTATATGGCAAGGAGAACTACCTATACATGGCTGTTGAGAAACCTAGAAAGAGAAAGGGAGGAGGAGAGAAAGAGGGAGAAGAGAGAGAAAGAGAGGAGGAAGAAGAGGAGGAAGAGGAGGAGGAGTCCCTTTTAAGGGCACAACCCCAGTGCCTTAACTTCCTCTCATTGGTCTTATTTTTCAGTTTCATCTCCTAACACTGTCACAGGCGAAGGAACAATCTTTCAACATAGGAACTCCAGGGTATGCTTCAGATGATAATCACAGTAATGGCACTAATTTTTCCTCCATGAATGTTTTTAGCATGTTTGTCTCCAACAATCTAAATACATTGGCTTCACAGAGGCTGGAGAGATGGCTCAGTGGTTAATAGCTCAGTGGTTAATAGCACTTGCTGCTCTTATAGAAAAGCTGGGCGTGATTCCTAGCACTTATGTCTGGTGGTTGTTAATCACCTTTAAGTACAGTTCCAGGGGATCCGTCTCTCTCTTCTTACCCCCAAGCACTTGCACACATTTAGTTCACATATATGCAACGAAGGACACACATACACATAAAAAAATAAATTATTATAACTTTAGCTTCACAGTGATGTCCGCCTTGGGCTCTATTTTTATTTTGTAGATTGGGTACTGAGTAGGTGCTTTTAATCTGAAAAAATACCATTCTTTCATTCTTCATTCTTCCAAAAGATTAAGAATTACTTAGGTACTCCTTTTAATTCTTTTAAAAAAATTTTAAATTATTTTTATTTTATGTGTATGAGTGCACTATTTGCATGTAAGTAAGTGCATCCATGCCATGCAATGCCTTTGGAGGACAGAAAAGGGTGGTCAAATCTCTGGGAACTGGAGTTATGGATGGTTGTTTACCCCCATGTGGGTGCTGGGAATCAAATTCTGGTCCTATGCAAGAGCAAAGACCCTTACTGCTCCCTTTTGTGACAGTACCTAACACATGACTTAGGATCAGTATTTTTCCAATCCACAAATGAAACTGTCAGCAATTTTTTGTGCCCTGGAAATGGGATTCAAACAATCTTTCAGTTAAAGTCTCTTAAAAGGAAACCGTGCTTTATAACATTCTCATTCCAAATCATTGCATCATTTAAATCTTAGGAACTCAGAGAAAGCAATATGAATACTGAACTGGCTTGAGTCCTAAATACAAAAATATCCAAATTGTGAAAGAAAACTACTGTAGAAGAACCTTATGTCTTATTTTTGCAAACTTTGAGAAAACACACAATTTCATGGGTATAACTCCTACTCTAGACAGTACATGTTGGATGATGGGATTGAACTGTAGGCCTCATGAATGCTAGGCAAACTCATTGCACTGATCTACATACCCAGCCCTTTTTGCTTATATTAGCTAAGCTTAGTAACACATCTGTTGCTCAGCTTCCATTCCAACACACATTTGATCTATTTGTGGGAGGGGGATTGAAAGACTTAGTAATATTTTTAGAGGGAAAATATTTTTCTACTACTTTCTACTGACTTTGTGATTTAACATCAATAACATGTTTTATATATTGTGATACTATTACTTTTCCCAAGAAAATATTCTCCTACTTTCTTTTATACCTAAGTTCCTTTTTTTTTTCATTTTTTGATGCCCAATATTGCGGTGCATTCCTTTAATTCTAGTACTCGGGAGGCACAGGTAGGTGGATCTCTGTGAGACCGAGGACAGCATAGACTACATAGTGAGTTCCAGGCCAGCTGGGGTTAAGTAAGACTCTGTCTCAAAAAATCACACAAAACCATGTTTCTGGGTGGTGGTGGTGGGGGTGGTGCATGTGTTCCTGTCTATCTGTGTGTCTCTGTGTGCGCATGTTTTTGTATGTATGTGGGCATGTGTGCATGTGGGTATATAGCCATGTGGAGGACAAAGGTTGCTGTCAAGAATCCTCTTAAGTTGCTCTTCACCTTGTTCAGCGAGACGTGATCTCTCATGCAAACCCAGAGCCCATATGGCTAGTCTTGCTTATCAGATTGTTTTGGTAATCCTGTCTCTGGCTTTTGAGACTGGGATTAAAGATCAACTGTCACATCCACCCAGCATTTATTTACATGGGTTTCTGGGATTCAGACTCAGATCCTCCCATTTGAGCAGCAAGCCCTTTTACCACTGAGCCATCTTCTCAACCCACAACAGCTAAGTTTCCTATGTCTAAAAAGAATCTAGTAAGAAGATCGAGAGGGGAATATTAGGTGATAAAGAACAGGGTACCACAAAAGACACACAACATAAAAGAGGAAAAGGCTTAGAGGACACCAGGGGATAACAAGGTAGCAGTGGGGCTGGGGAGACGGAGGGAAGAGGAAATACAGAAACACGCTTTGTTCAAAAATGACGGAATGAAACGTGGGCTTGGTGGTACATGCCTTTAATGTCAGTACTTAGGAGGCAGAGGCAGGTGGACCTCCTGAGTTCAAGGCTAGCTTGGTCTACATATTTCCAGGCCAGCTAAGACTATAGGGAGATCCTATCTCAACGCACCCCTCCCCAGTTTCCTAACTTCCCAAACCCCTCAAGTCATGATGTTAACATATTATATTCTGATTTTAAAAATGCTGAATAAAATATTACTGGTTGATCTTTCTTGTGTGTAATTTCTGCCTCTTATTCAGCCTTTGATCTCTTAAAATCTGATGTACTTTCAACCATTCTGCCAAAACCGCTGTAATCAAAGCTAAATGTGTCCCATTTATTGGCAAACTCAACAAATGTTATTTGATAATTTAATTATTTTTAATGAACTAATGCAATATGCAAATTCCAATCTATGTACATAACATGTGCTATGTTGTATCATAGTATTCAAAGAATTAGAAACATAATTTTATCCTTAGGCAAACTTATAGGCAAATTAATAAACAGAGTCCAATACAGAACTATGATGAAAACTAGAATGTGATTAATGCCTCTAGAAAGGGTAAAGAGGGCTAGAGTGAGCCAGTGTCCCAGAACTAAGAAGTCAGAGACAGCGGTATCTCTATGAGTTTGATGCCAATCTGGTATACATAGCAAGTTCTAGGCCAGCTGTAACTACAGGGAGATCCTGTCTCAAAAAGAACCCCCTCCCACACACATACACAAAATAAAGAGGGCTAGAGAGATAGATCAGTGCTGAGGTTGGAATTACAGGCCAGCTGTCACACCTGCCCAGCATTTACATGGGTTTCTGGGTATTCAGACTCTGATCTTCATACTTGAACAGCAAGTCCTTTAGCCATTGTGCCACAATAACGAAGTTTCCTATGTCTGAAAATCTAGAAAGGTGACCAGGAGAGGGTAATATTAGACAAGAGTGCTTGCTGAAGAAACATAAGGACTTGAGTTCAGATCTCCAGAACCCCATAAAATGTCAGGTACTACAGTAACATTCCTGTAACCCCAGTTGGGAAGGCAGGTAGAGGAGGATCACTTGTTATCTCACTACGGTTCATGGAGGGACCCTGTCATAAAGGAAGAGAGTGGGGAGTGACAGAGCAGGACACCTGATAGCCTCCTCTAGGAGGCATCACGTATACCTCACACAGGTATAACACACACACACACACACACAACTTTAAAAGAATAAAATAAGTAAAAGTAAAATATGGCAGGGACATAGATATTAATTTTATTTGGAAAGTCAGAATGAGGTTAAGGGTAGAGTCGGCTTTCCTGAGAAGTTTTGAGGAACATGCAAGGATGGGGCTAGCAGAGAGGGAACTGCATGGAGCGTTGAGTAACTTTCATGCAGAATGTGAACCATCCTTTTAGCTTTGATTTTTTAGGGTCTTCCTACAATGCGAGGCAATGGGATATCTTAATTCAGGTCCTCTACTTGCTCTCTCTCCTAGGTAGATTCACATTTAGTTTGGATTTTTGACAAGGCACTTGCTTTATAAAGGTAATCTTAATAAAAGACAACATCCTGTAACAAGCTTATAAAATGAATAAAATGTTGGATTTTGAGCCATATTGCTACAGCAAAGATAGAAATCCATTTCTGAGTTTGGCTCTTCAGACAGTCAAAGACTGGGAAAGGAGCTGGCCTGAGATCTGCAAAACATTGGTCCTGTACGCTGCTGTTGGAGAGGTGTAGAGCAAGTAGTGTACCCCAGGCCTGGATGCCTGCCAACGCTCCCTAAATTATTATAATGATTGATTTATTGAGTTCATCTCTTACTTGCCTTAAATGTGAACTCCATGCCAGTCATAAATGTTAGGACAACCCTCAGAACAAGGAAGGAATGAGAAGAGGAGGAATGGGTCACCAGGGAGCTATCAGGACAGTTCTTGATAGTAAGATTCTGGAACTTTGGAAGAGTGGGTTTGCTTGGGGAGTACTGTCACTAAAAGCTGAAGTAGATGAAGTAGACTGTGCCTGCGTGTCCAGGGACCTAGAGTGCAATAGATTTTATATGTGAGCTGTCTTCAGAGTGATTGATGATGTTGGCTACATAGAGAATCTATTGGAGACCTTTGCTAGGGATTGCAAAGCAGGTTGTTATGCTTACATGAAATTACCTGCAATGTTTACTTCTGCGTGTTCATGGAAGTGTCTATATGTAGAAATGGACAATTCTAAAGTACTCTGAGGGATCATGTTAGGTGAGTTATTTGCAGCTGGAGACCTGAGGGCTGAAGGGATTATAAAAGTTCCTGACAAGGGAATAATTAACATTTCTTTTAATGTCCTGCACATTTATGTTTTTTGATCATGTGCTCATCTGGAAATTTAGCCCACAACACACAAATGTGATTATTAATAAGGAAAACACAAGACTGAATGACATTATCAGAAATAAAGTAATATTTCATTGGTGTGAAACTCCATTTTGTTCAAGAAAAGGACTTCTAAGGTTAAGGGATGTAACTCAATTTGCAGTGTTACTGTAGCCTCCACAAAACCCTGGTTTGCTCTCTATAATGAATTATAGTGATGTGCCTATAATCTCAGCAATGGGGAGATAGAGGCAGGAGAAACAGGACTTCAAGATCATCATTGGCTACACAGTAAGCTGGAGCCCAACCTGGGCTACATAAGTTCCTGCTTATAAAAACATCAAAAGGAGTTTCTAAGAAGTCTATGTTGGCTACTGGTACCTGTAAGGGGAAAAGTCCATTTTCTTACATGACATTTATACTCAGTATGCTTGGAAGCCAGTGAACCTTGGGGTACAAATGAATTGTATCCAAGTGACGATGACCCAGAAATGAAAGATGAAGAGCACAGAAACACCAGGTAGAGAGGGTTGTGAAGAGGAACAGGCAGTGCTGGTTTATTCCCATTGAATATGGGATGGGGGCCAGCTTGAGCGTTAGACTGATATAAGCTAGACAGTCATTTCACTTTGTCAATTCTAATCTGTATTCTCACATTCTATGTGGCTTAAAGGATAATAATGGGCCACTTTACTATTTCAATTGGAGCATATATACTCTCCAGGGCTTTATAAATCACCACCTTTATGATTCCTGAATGCATTGCTTGGTTGGAATACTACAGGATATAGTTTTGGAGAAGTCTCTTTCATAGTCACATGGCAGTTGATTACACAAGAGGAAAGTGAGTTCATAATGTAATCTTTGAGCACTTACAGGCAGTTCTTTGAAGTGATTCCTTTGAAAGGCTGAAAAACCTGTTTCATGTCTTGTTGTTGTATTTGTCAAGTTACAATGCTTTGTGGTATAAAACAATCTATCTTTTCTTGGTATAATACAATGGATAATGCTGCATCCACAGCAACGCCTGTGTGACGACATGTCTCCCAGATGGTGGATGCTGAAGGATGGGGGGACGTGTGCTTTTCAGAGCTTTGGCCCCAGTGGTTCCCTGGCAATCAGCCCGACTCCTGATACCTCAACGAGCACTCTATAAACACCCATGGTGTTCCTGGTCACGGCTCGCAATACTGGCTTTCTTATCTGGATTTCTCATAAATCTTACTTTCATACACACATACGCTTTCTTTCTTTAAATAGTTTTGAAATCTTTATGAACTCACTTAAACAAAAAAAGTTAATGATACAAAAAATAAATAGTAACCCTAAAAAATTACAACTAAAAAAATTAATAAAAAATAGTCACAATAAATCTAACTCTTCAAACAAAGAATTGCAGAGTCTGACAATTCCCACTAGGTACTTCAAAAAATATAAACAATATTTCATATAAAATGTATCTTAAAGGTTGTTTTGACCCAGGGCCATAAAAAAACTTTAAAAATGTGTTTAATAGTGCCAGTCCAATTTCGAAAAAACCAATACTGTTATACCCATTTGACTATAACAACAAAATATACTAAAAAACCACAAAACGTACTAAAAAAGACAAAACAAAAATAATAATTGAATATGTATCTCTTCTTTGTCAAAACTTATAAAACTTGCCAATTTTCTCCTGTAACTATATAAAATCTTAGTAAAAACTTCAGTAAATTACAACAGATTCAAACCTCCTCATAAGTCATGTCTGTCTGTCATTCGTCGAATCCTAATTCTCCTAAGCCTTCACCCCTGCTCTCCCTCGGTGTCCGGTCTCCAGAAGGGATGGTCCGTGGCAGGATAAGAGTACATATCCTGGGTGGGGAGATGGCTTAGCCAGTAAAGCACTTGATATATAAACAAGGTCCCCTGAGTTTGGATCCACAGCATTCATGTAAAAGCCAAGTATATGACTGTAATCTCAGAATGATGAGACAGAGACAGAAGGCTCCCTAGGACTTGTTGGCCATCCAGTCTGAGTCTGTGAGTTACAGGTTCAGTGAGAGACTCTGGTTCAAAAATAAAGTGGAAAGCAATTGATGAAGACACTGACCTCAACATACACTCACACACATTTGTACTCACACCGCAGTGAATACACACACAAACACACACACACACAAACACACATGTGTATTATAGTTACAATGAGACTTAGTGCTCTGCTATCTACCAAGTTCCCTCACTGTTGCAGAACTGAAAATAAAGCAGGATCAAAGTGCAACCCTTAACTCTCAACTGTGGTGTTTCCCTCCATATATGATTTTTATAGGTCGGTATCTTTCCCCTAAAGAACTTGGGAATGCATATTATGAAATTCCTTTTGATAAGAGATTGCATATGATACGGAAGTTCCTATCTTCTGTAGCGTTGAAGTGAATTTAACATAGAATACAGAGCCTTGAATTTGCACACAGTGATACCTGAGACTGCACGACAGAGGTAAGGAAAGGGCAATTCATTATGTACAAAGAGCGGCCTTGGGTCTGTGACTGTCACTAGCCTGTTCACTGCCGTTCTGAGTCTATTCATGTTTAGATACATGGAGCAAGCAACTTCTTTTTTAAATTTTAAAATACTTTTCATTGAGCTTTTGTACATTTTATACAACAGTTCTTAATCAAATTTAGATCACCCCTCCATTCATGTCACCACCCAGCCTCCCATCAGACCTCATGTATTCTACCATACATGCTAAGTCCCCTCTGGTCAGTCATTTGTACCCAGATTTCCTTCTGTGCAAGCTCATTCACTGGAGTCTAGTCAGCCTAGCTAGAGATCTTGGAGAAGGTCTGCTGTCCCTCTCCCAGCAGGAATCAGTCTCCCAACTGTTCCCAGGCTCGGGCCAGCCTGCTGCCCATTTCCCTTGCTCCACTCTGGGCACTTTTATGATTGAGTTGGCATGGATCTTGTTCTTAATAACACCATTGCCATAAGGTAACATGAGCAAGCTTCCAGTGGTCTGAAAGCCTCTATGCTCATGCACCAGTCCTAGCTCTTACATTCTTCCTAACCCTTCTTCTTCAATGGTCCCTGAGCTGTAGATGGGTGAGGTTTAATATAGGAGTTCCATCCAAGGACACGTACTCTGCAGTCTCATATTCTCTAAAATTTAGCCAGTCGTGGCCTTCTGTGTGCATTGCACTCAGCATTGCTGTAAAAGGTAACTTTGCTGGTGAGAATTAGGGGATGCACTAGTATTCTCTCTTCTATTCTCACTAGGACACAAGTGTCAGTAGTCAGACACTTAGTAATTCAGTAGGCAAGGCCTGAATCACAGAGATCAATTGGTACCAGAGTCTGTTTAACCATGTGGCAACTCTGTGTGTGTGTGTGTGTGTGTGTGTGTGTGTGTGTGTGTGTACAGGGAAGGGAAGAGGCGGATGACTGGGGCTTGCTCATCATCTGTTCTAGAAGAAACAGTGAACTTAAAGTTCAGTTGAAGTTTTTCAAAAAATTAGGTGGAGTCTGGCCTCTACATACATTATCTATCTATCTATCTATCTATCTATCATCTATCTATCATCACATGTGCATGAGAAACTATTGTTGTGATAAAGTACTCCTGCAAAAAGCAACTTAAAGGAGGAATGGATTTATTTTAGCTTACAGGTCACAGACTATCATCAAAGGAATTTAATCAGGAAGGCAAGCAGAAACCAGGGAGGAATACTGCTTTCTGGCTTGCTCACTAGCTAGCTCAGGATTAGCTAGCTCTTTTAAAATAGCTCAGAACCACTACCCATCCACAGTGAGCTGAGCTCTCCTCTATCAAATGACAATCAAGACATGGCTTCCAGGGACAAACCCATGTACAATCAGACCGGGAAATTCCTCAATAGAGAGTCTTGTCTTAGATAACTCTAGGCTGTGTTTGGTTAAGAGCTGAAGCTAAGTTGTGACATGTCCTAACATGTAAGGACAATGGCAGCATCTCCTGTGATCACAATCGTCACCACCTGACCACCTGTATGCTTTGTGGAAAGAATGCAGCTGCTGACTCTGCCTTGGTGGTTGCTTCCATATATTATAGTTCTCTAATATAAGTGTGGGAACTCTGAATTCCTATACTTCATTCTCTGTCTATGCAATATACATTGTATCCATAAATTTGGTAATGTGTTTTTCAAACTTGAAAGTTGACCCTGGGAGTAAAGAGATCTTCCCTTGACTCAGACCTAATCATGTTTGTGTCAAATATCCTTAAAAACCCCACTTCCTGGGTCAGGCTGGCTACCTGACTCTGCAACAGGAAGACCAGTATAATTACTGAAAAGTATGAACATCAATCCCTTGAGAACAATTAGAAGAAGAGACCATTTCCAGTACAGGTTACTGTTGTTTATCACATGCTAAAACAATGTGGGAACTGAAAGCAGGAAGTTTATCTATTGATAGAAAGCTCATCAAGAACTTCAGCTGACTTACTCAATGTCCTCAGTTGATTTCTGCAGCCTGTTGTAAGCTCCATTGGTGCTGTTTTGATATCAGTTGTTTCTATCTATTTGATACTTGCATTATGTTACTTTGGCTTAATAGATCTTAATAAACTCTCATTAAGAACAGAAGGCATGGCTGTCATAGATCATTCTCTCCACCTTTCTATGTGAAATACCTAGATAATTTAATTTGGATTCTTTTCAGATATTTATTTGAGACAGTAGGGTCATGCCATGTGTACTGATCAAGACATTCATTTCTTCTGATGTTATCAAACAGCTAATTACTTTTTGAAATGCTTATAGCTGGTTCACTGAATACATATTTTGCATTGCTTACTTCATTCAATCTTCCCTTTTCATCATTATTCCATTCCTTGGATCCACTTATTTAGCTTATTCATTTTTAATGTTTTGTCTTTCTATATTTTAAATAAATGGACCCCCCTCTCTATATATATCCTTCTAAATATAATTTCTAAGTATAATTCTATAAATTTTATATATCATTTTTATTATCTCAGAATACAAAAATGTCTAACTGAATTTTTTGTTGAATGGATTATTTTAAATAGTACAGTTCAATGAAAACATAAGCTATAGACAAAGAAAAGATTGTAGATTAATATTATAAACATTGAGGTTATGAGGATATGACTCAGTTGGTAAAGTGCTTTTCTTGTAAACATGAAAACTTGAGTTTAGTTCTCAGAACCCATGTAAAAGTCAGAATGCAATGGTGTGCACCTACAATCCCGGTAGAGGGGAGCTAGAGATAGGTGGTCCTAGTGGTCACTTTCCAGACATCCTAGCCTAATCAATGAACTCCTGACCTGAGAGACCCTGTCTCAAAACACAAGGTGAATGGCTCCTGAGAAATATCAAAGTTGACGCTGTCCTCCGCATACCTGTGCACTCGTAACACACACACACACACACACACACATACACACACACACACACAAACAGACACACACACTCACATATTTAAACTTTGAATCATAAGATGTGCTGTTGTTGATGATGCCTTAGATTGGGCTCTGTGATGTCCTAGATGGACACACCAGGTCTTGAGCATGGCCGTTCTCCTGGTGCTTATTAATTTCATTTCATTTCTTTTTTTTCAAATAATGTTTTTTATTCATTCCAGAATTTTACACAACATATTCTGATCACATTCAGATCCCCTACCTACCACCTCTCCAGCCCTTCCTATTATTTATTTATTTATTTATCTATTTATAAGGTCTATTGATTCTAATCTATGCCTTTCAATTGCTTTATAATTGTTATAAGTCCTTGTCCTGAAATCTAGTCGACCTACAAAGTATCATACTAGTAAGAAAAACTGAACCTCCATCCTGGCATCCGGTGGAGTCTCAGTTGTAGCTAGAACTTTCTGTTCACCTCCCCTATCCTAGCTGGTCCCTTATCTGGTTTGAGTGTGCACAAGTCTTTTGTATGCTGTCATAAGCACTGTGTGTTTATTTGTGCAACTACCCTATAGTGTCCAGACAACAGAGTTTCCTTGATTTCATCTACTACCTCTGGCTTATAATCTTCCATCTCTCTCTTCCCTAATGATCTTTGAGTCTTCAGAGGAGAAGGTGTGATATAGGTGTCCCATTTAGTTCTGAGGACTCCATGGCCTCTTATTTTCTGCACATTAACTGTTTTGGGGTCTCTGTGTTAATTGCCATCTGCTGCAAGAAGAACCTCCTCTGGTGAGAGCTGAAGAAGGTACTAATTTTTGGATATGAAAACAGGTCATTGTGATTCAATTTAATATTATATCTATTTAGCAAAATGATAATAGTCAGTTCTCCCTATGGCCGATAACCTGTTTTGTCACAGGTTCTTGCCATAATAAACAGAGCCATGCCTTAAATCCACTAACAAAGTAATTCCATTCTATTGGATCCACTGCCGCACCACTGGGCACATTTTGCCAAGGCAGTTGTCACTGGAGCTTTCAAGGTTCACAGCTGGAAAATTGTTGAATACATTTTTTCTGTCAATGCTATGCATACTTCCTTCTGGTATGAAAGCTAGCCAGCAGAGATGTAGCTTCAAGGTCAGTACTAGCTTTCTTCTATTTTGTTCTGCCACTCGGATATGTAGCGCCTTTAGCAATATGGACCTACTGCCTACCATCCAGTCATAGCACAATGGCAATAACCAGTATTTTCTGAGGGTCTACAGGATCACTCTGGTACACATCTCCAAAAGAGGAAGTTCATTCCTGGAACTGGGCTTTTCACTTGCTTGCCCATTAAGACCATTGAAGCCTTGTTACAGGGTAACTATCTTTTAACTCTGTTTATATTATATATGTATAAGTTGAGAGAAGCTTTCGTAGATTTTCACATGACTCTTTCAAAAGACCTTTAGTGTTAGTTATCCCTCTAGTTACTCCCTTTTCTGCCCTGCTCTCCATTACCCACCTCTGTAGCTCTACCCAATCTCTTACTCCCCTTTTCCATTTATATCACTGTATTCTACCATCCCTCACACGAACAACCCCCATGGCGTCTTCTACATTCTAATATCTAAGGATTTTCCAATTGAAGCAACCTACCTAAAGATTGAAAGCTATCTTGTTCATTTATATTTATCCATCCATCTATCTATCATCCATCTATTGTGCATATATGTGCATATGTATGCATGATATAAATACATGCATAGATATACATGCACACAAAATTAAGGAATAAATTTAAAATGATTTGGGTCTCTAAGATAGTTCAGGAGGTAAAAACACTTGCTACCAGGCTTCATGACCTGAGTTTGATCATTGGGACCCACATGGTGGAAGGAGAGAATCAACTAGTGAAAGTTGTCCTCTGACCTCCATATGTTCACACACATATGAGACAGAGAGAGAGAGAGGGAGGGAGAGAGAGAGATAATTAATAAATGTAAAAAAATTAAATCTTGATGTTCAAAATACATAGGATACAACATACAGTTTGGAGTACATCAAATATTTCATAGCAAAGACTGAAAAATATTGTTTTCTACTTTCTCAAGCTTCTTACTTCTCCTATTTTCCAATGGGACAAATTCATTGCTCTAGATGTTAATAGAATCGGGGGGATTTGTGAGGAAACCTAATTCATAAACAATGATGATTCATTTTCCCCCAATGACATTTGTAAAGATGTGACTACTTATGCGCTAACTGGTAGTTGATCCAGTTAATAAATAAACATGGTCTCAATGATATATAGAGTTAAAAATGGAAAAGAGATAAAAACCAGAAACCAAATTTTGCTTTGCCACAACATCCTATAATTATCATAGGTATTGTGTTTGAAAACTTTTAAAATATACTTTCAGTTTTGTAACAGCATATGCAGAGAGCAGGTTTTTAGCTGACTGCTATTGTAGAATGTCTTAAATATTCATAGGGCCTGCAAATATTTTTCCATATACAAGTAAAACCCTAAATTCTCAATATAATCAACAAGTCCTTCCCAGCATTTACTGGTGTTTTAATTGTAAGCAATGGGAGGAAATAGAATTTAGTGCTAAAGTGATAATTAATTATTGTAAAAATAAGAGATAGATAGATAGAGAGAGCTATATATTTTGCACTGTGAAAAAAGTACATTCTGCATAGAACAGGTTTGTTGAGACAGTGCCCCTTTAAACTGTAGGACTGCAATTGATCTCTGTATATTTCCTGGTATTCATCCCTTTGAAAGGAGCCTGAGAGCCAAGATCATTGGCTGCATTGTAGATCTATCACAATCCAGTACTAAAAAGATACAGAGCAAGTGAATTTAAACAGTTGGCTTTCTATCCTGTATCGCCAAGAGCTCTGAGAATGATGAACCAAGTAAATGCTTTATTTAGGGCTAAGTGAGCTGCAGATCCCTCCAGCCTGACAGCGTTTCAGCCTGCAGAGTAAGACAGCAGCAGCAACAGAAGCAGCAGGAGCAGCAGCAACAGCAGCAACCCCCTGCTGAAGTCCAGCAGAGAAGTGATCTCCGGAAGTCCGCCTGTGGATGTGCTCTGTCCAGGGTCCTGAAATATGAACCAAACGGCTAGCGTGTCACATCACATCAAGTGTCAGCCTTCCAAAACCATCAAGGTAGGACCTGGTTTTTGTTGCTGTTCTCTGATTCTGTACAGGTGTCTTAATGAGTGAAACTCACTCGTGGGCACTGGTACAGCAAGGCAGTGCTAGTGGAGATACTTGGTTGGTTCGAGTTTAGCCTGAAGGCTGCAAAGAGTTTGGCTGTGTTTTCTTGTGTATGTGGACTGGAGACAGTAGTTTTATGTAGATCATTTTTATCCCGATGACTGTCTTTTTTATTTCTTGACTGAGAATCTATCTATGGCATGTTTCAGGAATAAACTTTAGAATAATGTCTAGAAGAGTTTCTGTCCATGTCACTTTTCTAGAAGATGAAGAATTTATGAACTCCTTGAAACAGAAAACATTAAATTGAATATAAATGTGAGCACAGAGTCTTATACTTGTGTGTGTTTTAGAGTTCTTGTTTTCCTATGGAAAAGTGAGTTCTTCATTCTTGAGCATTGAACTAGTGGATGTACTAAGTTGCTTTTGCCTGTATATGATTGTGTAGGGGGAAAACCCTGCTCCTGCATATATATATATATATATATATATATATATATATATATATATGCTGTGATGTGAGATGTGACTCAGAATCAGGGACATGACATGACTGTACCCACTGTGTAACTCCAGTACTTATACCAAGTTTGAGAATTTTCTGAAAATAACCAGTTGAAAGTAAATTAGAAAGCTCAGACTTTGGTTTTCTGTTCTAGTTCTAAGCAGTGTTTACATCACTTTCACTCAGACTTGGAATGATCCTGTTTCCAGTCAGGGATTGACTATATCTTATTGCTTATCTTTTGGATTACTATCTGGACGATTCTTAAGCATCTCTAGCTAAAGTGATGGGCTCCTCTCAGACTTCTGTAAAGACAACTGATAATCTTATGGGTTATTTTCAGGTGCTGTCATCTGTCATTCAAACATTGTATTTAACTTTACTTAGAGGCTGGAATCCAAGAAGCTTGGCATTTTATGATTTACAGATTCTGGGGGATGGTTATATCTCTGACTTTTGAAAATGTTACATGAACTGTAATTATAAATGAAGTACAATTTGCAGCTACATCTCTTTCTGATGAACTTTCCAGCCCTGTTTCTGAGTCTTTTAGTGATTAATTGATTATAAACTGCACATTTTTATCCTATTTATCTGAAGTTATATTTTAAAGATACTGAGGTGTCCAGGACACATTCATTGATGTATAATAAGACTCCCATAATATTTAAACAGAGGGAGTTAACTGAAGTCCTGAAGAGTCCAAATCCAGATAATTTACACACTCTGTAATGGCCAAGGCAGAATCTTTTTTTCCAGCATGGGGTTTTTCTGTACTGTGTCCAAGTTTAGAAATGAAATGTTGAGCTTTAGGATTTAAATTGTTCTTTGCATATAAGAACCTTACATTTGTCAATTATATAATCATACCACTACTGTACAATGCCAAGAAGTGAAATATATGCCATTCTGCATTGTGATATATAAACTCTAGTAGGAAATATGTGTTGGAGTCTGAAGTAGAATAGAATTACAAACTATCTACCTTTGTCTGGAAAAACCATAAAAAGACCAGCAGTTTTCTGTCTAAGCCTTTGTGGTTACAGGAATCAAGTGTTTCATTTGCCTTTGCCTTTATTGGGTAGGTACAAATGCATACTGTTTTCTGAGACTCAGACATCATTGCGCTTGTTAATTCTCTGGCATTGAATGCTTTTAGAAAAACTGTGGAACAGAAAAAAATTGTTTGTAGAATAAGGGTTTTTCTTCATCTTGCTGATCTTGCAGATGTTGAGTTTTTATTCCAACTGCAGCCATTGACTTGAAATGAAAAGTATCATAAAAACTGGATGACCCACTACTTAGCAATGTGTTATATTAATGACTTAATGAAAGAATCTTGAATCAGGGCTCTGGGTGATTTGGTTAATTATAAAAGTTAGTTATTTTCTCTACCCACCCCCATATTGCTCTGGGGAGCTAAAGATTCTTGTGAGGTTCATAAAGTAGACATAGTTGCCAGCACTGAACTATTAAAGGAGAAATTACTTGAGTATTTTCCAATTTGCAACCATAAAAATGGATAAGTGGAAAAGCTCTCTTACTTCAAATTATGTCCTCAATTATGAAACATTTATGGCTTTTGGAATTTATACTAAAAATGGCTGTCTATATTTAGGTAATGCATTAGCCTGTGAACAAAATGAAATAACAACCTAAGGAGAAAAAAAAAAACCCTAAGACTGAGAGAGGTTTGGAAAGCTATGGTGCATTGGACTTAAAAGACACTTTGGTATTTTGGAATCTTGTTCACAGTTAGCTTCTTCCTCACTGTTAAAGTTACTGTCTGGTTATTTAAAATCAACTTCCTTTGTGGGATTATATTGGCCTGAAGATAATATAACCAATATAGGATTTTGGAAATATTCAGATACTAAAATACTTGCATATTGTTCTGTTTTAGAAAGATATTCTAAACCCGAAGGGTTTTAATGCCACATATGAAACCTGTAGGGAGTCCCTTCCTTTTGTCCCTGTAGCAAATGATGCTTGACCTTTGCATTACTGTCACTACTGCTAAAAGGGATACAGGAGGACAGGGCACAATGAATTGAGTTATCTGAAAAGAGAAGAAAAATCCAAAAAGCCAAAGAAAGGTGAATACCTGAACTTGTGTGTGTGTGTATGTGTGTGTGCGCGCATGCACTTGAAGTATTATGAGTAGTGAAATCTGCAGAATCTTGAGTTAAGTAGCTGCTGCCGATGAAAGCCATTTGTGGTCATGATAGTGGAAGATCTCCAGAAGGGAGGGATGGGGAAGAGTTGAAACAGAATAAAGTGGACAGTGTTATTTGGGTTGTGACATCTGTTTTTCTTGTTATGGCCATTGTCCATCTCAACTAATATTTTTTTTATTTGCTTTTATGTATATGTATGTGTCTGCACTTGTCCATGTGAGTTTGTATTCTAGTGCCTGCAGATGCCAGGTGTCAGATTCCCTGATAGTGGAATTTTATGTGTTAGTGAACTGCTGAGTGTTGGTGGTGGGAAGTGAACTTAGATCACTGCAAGGGCAGTAAACTCTCTTAGTTTCTGAGTCATCTCTCCAGCCCCATTAAAAATTCTTTGGCATAATTTTTTCTGATATTTTTTGGTTAGCTTATTCCTGCATTCAAAACTGGTATGAGAACCAAGCAGAGGAAGTTGAACAAGGTGGGTGCCAGTATGTTAGCAGATCACTTGGAGAGGATACTGACTAGAATGTGCTCCAAAGCGCCTCTCTCTTATTGTAGATCTTGTAAAAATCACTGAAATGTCTTCTGAAATGATTACAAAATTATTGTTGACTAGGAGCAGTAAATAATTAAAACTAAGCACTTAAAGGACTGTATATATATACATATATATATATAAATATATACATACATATACATACACACATATATGTGTGTGTATATATATATATATATATATATACACACATATATATGAAAGTTTCAGGGATCACCTGGGAATGTGAAATGCATATCCAATCTTAGCAGTATTATGGACTTGATTTCTGAAAAATTGCATCTTGATTTTTCTTTTTCTGTCTTGGCTTCTCATGGCTATCTTAAAAGTAAATTGAAGCTTTAAGCCAAGTCTTAATTCCACTTAGAAAGATTTTGATCGAGACTGCAAATTTAAAATTTTGTTTCCTTTTCTTAAAGGTGAAAGCCAGTTTAGAACAAGCATTCCCCTTCTCTCTTTTAAAAAATTTTATTTTTATTCATCTGTATGTATATCTGAGTATGTATGTCACATATTTTTGGGTACCCACAGATGCTGGAAGAGTCATTAGATGCCTTGGAACTAGAGTTATAGACAATTATGAGCTTCTGACATGAGTGCTGGGAATGGAACTCAGGTTCCCTCGAAGAGGACTGTTTTTTTAACCACTGAGCCATCTCTCCAGCTTATAATGTTCTTAACCATGAAGATATATTTTTATTAACATTTTAACACGCCTGGAAACCAGTGTGTCTAAAGGAAATAGGAGAAATATGCATCATTTTTCAAAGTTAGAAGTTTTTTTAAAAAAAACTATTATTATTTTGTGTATGCTTGCATATTCAGACAACTATGTGTTATGGTACACATGTGGAGGTCAGAGGACAACTTTGTTTAATCAGTTCTCTCTTTCCACCTTTATGGGTTCTGGAGCTTGAACTTTAACCTCTGAATCATCTCACTGGTCCCTATAAAATAAGCATTTAACAATGTGGTACTTAGTAAAGATTGGCATGGCTGGACTGGCTTAGAATAGTCTCATCAGCATCTCAACGTTATCTCTATTATCTAATCTAAAGGATGGGCACACATCGAGGTTTACATAGAACTTGAGTTAATAATATAGTCTTAGTTAAATATGATATTCATATCTATAAGAATTTATAGTTCATGGAGTACATAAGAAAAACTTGCTAATGTTGTCACAATATACATATATGAGTCCCTCAAATTCATGATCATTTAAAATTATAAGTGTAAAACCTATACATACATAATTTCTACATTTTATTGTGCCTAGAGATATTTTCTGGTACCTAATTCCGAAGAATTTGGGTTTAAGGAAGAAGAAAAGAAACAAATGTTATCTCAACACTGATTCAAATATACTGAAAGGCAGAGCTGTCAGAGGAGATTCTACAGTGACTAAAGACATGCGTGAGTTCTACAGCTTAGTCTGGGAAAGTATAGGGTTTCCTTTGCCTGTGGGAGAATGAGCCATCCTCCCAAGCAGTGTTCTGTAGGAGGAAGACAAAAGAGAAGGTTAACACAAATCTTGGAGAAAAGATATTGTAACAATTTCCTCTCAGAAATGGTCTATGCTCTCTTAACTCTTTTGATACAGTGTCCTCATCGGCTTAAGGCAAAATGAGTACCTCTTAAGCATGAAGAGAGTCACAGGTAAGAAAGTCTGCTAATGACAAATTTATAGTCATTTACATTTGGCATTTATAGCTAAGTATTTAAACCTTAAATGGTTATAAGACAATTTTATCCCTAAGGGCTAAAAATTCAACTGGTTTTAAAGGAAGCATTAAAAGTTTTATTATTTTTCTTTTAGTAATAAGGGACACTGTTTTAATTGACCACATTTATATCCTTTTATTATAGCATTTCTTTGTAAAAAAATCTCTTTTTCTGTCATTTTTGATGTTTGAGTATTAGATTTAACTTTGAAGAATCATTCTCAGGTAGGATATTGTTGAAGTACATCGGACAGTTCATTTTTATTTAAAAATTATTTTATTTATTATTTTTATTTTATATACATGAATGTAGTGCCTGCATGTAGGTAGGTGCACCCATGTTATGCAATACCAATGGAGGTCAAAGGAGAGCGTCGAATTCCCTGGAATTTGAGTTTCAGACAGTTTTAAGCTGCCATGGGGTGCTGGAAATCAAACCTCGGTCCTCTTCAAGAGCAGCCAGGGATCTGAACTACTGAGCAATCTCTCTAGCCCATATTTAAAGGTTTTAGAAATAGTTCATTTTCACTTTGGTAGGTTAATGTGTTAATTAAATGATATACTCATTTATTTTATTTACGTGTATGTGTATACACCCAAGTGTATGAACGTGTACATGTGTACATGTACCTTCATAGGCCAGAAGAGGGCATCAGATCCTCTGGAGCTGGAGTTACTGTCACTGAGAAGGCACTGTGTGTATGCAAAGGAAGCATGAACTTTAAAATAAAGGTGAGCCATAGTTTGTAGATCCCAGGCAGGTAGCCTTAACATACCTGGGGACTCCTTAGAAACAAATCACAGAGCATTTCCCTGTGCTCTACCCACACCTACTGATCTTCCAAATGAGTCTGAGACTCATGGAAGTTTCAGAATTACTAACTGTAAGGACTACATGGTAAGACACACTTGGAGTATGTTCTGCCTGTAAGATCATTCTGTCTTTGAGTATCATAAAAGTATGACAACTTCAGATTGGTCCATAAGGTCATTAAACAACATAGGATCTGTGAGAACCAAGACCTCATATTACCCACTGATGCTTTGATGCCAAACTTTCCACTTTGGTAAACATTGACGATATTTATTTATGGTCAATATATTTATTGGCTATGGAAGAAATGTTAAGATCTCTCAGTTCTAGGAAGGGAAATTTTTTTGTATAAAATACTCAGTAGTAACTGAAATTGGGAGCTTCACATCATGTTTTAAATTCATAAGATATCTCAGAGAAGTACATTGACATTTTATTTGCCTTTTGATGGTTTCTTTCTCTAATCTTGCTTTGGGGTAATAAATAAATATACTTATACGCTTTGTGAACTTCAGATTTATAGTCATACTAAGTAGAAATGTACTGGGCCAGAGTATCTTCCATTTTTCAAAATAAAGATATTTTAAAGAACATATTACCTGTTATTAGTAAGGTATGAAATAGTCAGTTTCATTAGAATATTTCCATGCATGTGTATCGTTATGCTTTTCTCACACTCATCTCTCTATGAACCTTCCTTGTTCCTCCTTTTCTATCCTCCCTGAGAGTAGTCCCTCTTCTGTTTTTAGTATATCATAGACACACAGACACAGACAGACAGACACACACACATACACACACATGCACACACAATCTAGATTCTTAGCACAAATCACGAGAGAAAGCATGTAAAAAAAAGACAGCATTTATCTGTCTTCTCTCATTATATTTTCATGTTCTTCCTTTCCTTTAGACCTTTTTTCTTGTACATAGTTATCTTTTTACTTCTGTGTCATATAAAGTCTATCTATCTATCTATCTATCTATCTATCTATCTATCTATCTATCATCTATCTATCTACCTACCTATCTAGTGTCTTATGTATTTGATTTAATGTCATACATAACCTATCCATCAAATAGTATTATATATAAATATGCATATATTCTAGATTCCATATGTGAGAGAAAGGGTTCACCACTGAGTCCAGCTTGTTTTGCTTAACATGATGTCTAATTCCATACATTTCTTTGCAAATGCAAATGTCCTTATTCTTGTCTGCCTCATCTAAACTATGACAAACATCATTGATAGGTATAGGAACACCATGGTCTCTGTACTCTTCATAAAAGTTCTTTGTCTTGCTGAGATACAAGCCAAGTGAGTAAAGCGTAATAAGCAGAAGTACCCAGCAGAACAAAGTTCATCATCACTAAGAAATCTGGCCTCCCAGGGGCAGAAACAGTGTGCTGTTTCATTAGCATGATTAGATTTCAGCTTGCCAATAAACCATGAAATAAATGGCATTTATGTTTTTGAACAAAAAAGGGTTTTTATTTCTATGAGTGCGTGTCTACATGGAGGTATGTGCATGTGAGTGCAGTTGCCCAAGGAGGCCATAAAAGTGTCATATCCTCTGGAGCCGGAGTTACAGGCAATTGTAAGCCACTTGACATGAGTGCTGGGAACCAAACTAGTGTCTTCTGCAAGAACAGCAAGCACTCTTAACTGCTAAGCCATCTCTCCAGCCTGAGATTTATCTTTTGAGCAGGCTTATATCTTGGAAATTTGTCCTAGCACATTGATGTTTTTGTTTATTTGTTTTACAGTTTCCTTGGCAACAAAAATAAACCATGCACAGCCAACTCTCCTCTGTATAAATAGATTGGGAGGTTTTTCCTTTGCAGGGGAACATCCTTATGTTTGCTATCTTGTACCACAATGAATCACTGGCTTGCGGAAGATGATTAACCCTGTTAAGGCTTTTCTTTCCACTAACATAAGGGCAATAAATTTAAATTATCTCCCCAAACAAAAATGCTATGTAAGTGCTTTGTATTATAATTTGTTCTAGTAACAATTTTTAAGGCATATGACATTTTCATAGAGAGGTGTATAGTGAGAATCAATTTTTATGGCATAAAAGCTGAGGATTTTATTTGCAATTATTATTAACTATAATAATGATAAAAATTCCTTTTGAAGTCTTCAGGGAGCTGAAAAGTATCTTCTTATAATGGAGTAACATCTGCAAGGATCCATCATGGACTTATACCAAGTAGCTAGTGGGGACAAGGGGACAGAATTCAAATGTCATCTAAAGGACTAATTAGTCTAATAAAAAGCTCGACTGCTCATCTGCTCATATGCCCAGTGACATACTAGCAGAATGTCAAACACCTAGATAGGGTCTTAGATTGAATGTATGGCTTAGTTGAGGAGCTGCATATCGGGATGGACATGGTCTTCAGACTGTCTCTCTGTGTCTCCACTTGCTGTTTCCTTTGCCCACTGGCATTCTTCGGCCACTGTTCTTTGAGAAAATACTCAGTTTTTACTTTATTTATTTATTTTTAATAACTTTTAAATTTGCTCCTTGGAAAAATTCATATATATATATATATATATATATATATATATATAACATATCTTGATAATATTCACCCCCAACTCTCCTCAAGTTACTTCAACACATCTCTCTCCCACCTGTGAATCTTATTTATTCATTTAACCTGCACCGTTGAAGTAGTGCTGCCCATTTGTGCATGAGTGTGAGGTCATCTACCGGCACATGGGCATCCTACCAGAGGCCAAATCCCCAAAGAAAAGCGCCTCTCCTCCCCAGAAGCCATCACCTGTCAGTAATTTCTTATTACTTTAAGTCTCACAGGGAAATTTCTCAGGGAGAATTCTCAGACTCCCTCATCAGAAATGTTTGTTTTCAATAATAGCTTACATTTTTATATAGTTTTCTCTGCCTCCTGAGTAACAACTGATCTTCTCAGTTATAATTATTCATAATATATGTATTTTAAAAATCTTACCATGGCAGTCTTTCTTTGATCAAGAATGCCTGCCTTGCACGTAGTTTCTCTGCCTTTATCCTTTCTTTGTCTCAAATTTATTTGAGTAAAGGCTCATCTACTAAAAACTGCAAGTACTTTCATGGTATATACTTTCCATTAAAATAAGTTAGAACACATTTTTCTTAGGGCAAAATCCTGGAAACCAGAGTTGTTACAGTGCTGTTTTCAGGCAAGCAGTAATGTTTCACCTTGGATATGCATATTTTCTAAAGAGAAATTCTGACCAAAGTGCAAGAGCTAATAGTTCCATGCAATAGCCAGTCCATTAGAATCTTTCTGTCAAGTTAACCCAGGCTCCAAAGCAGCCAACACGGACTGTCTCTATCTGATACAAGACATTTCTCTATGCTATAGAAAGATGTTTAAGATGGATGGTCCATAGGTGACTTTGTAAAGCTCTTCACCCATCAAGGCAATAATATCCATTATCACAAGCTCAGAGGCTCCTAGTCTTTTACTTAATGTTTTTTATGTGTTTTGAAGTAAGCAGTTTCATTCTCCCTAGGTCAAAGTGGATAAGCATGTTTTAGAACTCAGAAGTTGGACAGTATCTCTTGGGAATTCACACTTATTCATAATATTCTTGCCTTTGTTCATTAAAACAATGTTAACTGAGCACTTGTTGTGTACCAGACTTTGAGGTAGGCAATGAGATTAACAAAATACAGAGTCCCCTGCAAAAGTTGTTAAGAGTTAGTGGGTGAATTAGCATGGAATAAACATAATTTATTACATATAAGATACATATCTTCATTGAAAGTTATAAAAATAAAGTAGAAGATAAATTCGGGAGATGCTGATTTTGGTAGACCAGTGAGCTCAGCATGGTGTGAAGAATGATGGTTGAGTTTTCTCTTGCATTGTCTCAGTCATTCAATGTTTAATGAAAGATGACTCAGTTTGAGTGGGTACCTGTTGGTTTTGAGGAGCATAATTGAGGAGAAATACTAGTTTTACAGTACCAACTGACAAATACCATGTAAATAAATAATAGCTCTTGGAGGAAGAGTCATGCTGAACTCCAAATCCCTCTACAGAGGTGTTAGACTGATAAACTGAAGAAAATATTCAGAAACAGTGATCATGGGCAAAAGACAAAGGAAGATGATAATTCAACTGACATAACAGTAGTTATTAGTGGAGACTAACTGGACTGTGGAGTGGAATGGATAGAGGGGATAAGAAATGAAGCTCCCATTGCATTCATGGGGGCGGAGTTCATGTTATTTTTCAGAAGTTGACTCTATTTGGAAAGCCAAGGTCAAGGGCAAGTAGTGCCAAGGCCATATCTTGAGATTTGGATTTTAGTTCCATCTGTGTGATTGTGGAGACCTTCTTGGCATTTGCCTTCTAGTTCAAGTGAAGATGTTGGCACATTTCTGGTCCATCTTTCAGGATCAGGCAAGTGTGAGATATTTTGAGCCAGACACATTTCACTGTAGGTTAACTTCAACAGGAACAAAGATTTCTTCATTAGCTAGATTTAGAAAAAGTACCACCCACTTTACTGAATGTTAATTACAGACTAATAGCTGGTCTTTAGGTCATTTAATTTACTAGCATCCTTCTAATCCACAATTCTTTCTTAAAACTAATGTCAATCATTTAACTATACTAAAATTTCCTTTTTATTATTTGCAGACAAATTATAGTATTTTCTTGGGCATTCAGTTTGGGTTTGCCATAAGTAGTATCTGTAGACACATGAATATCTTCCCTTAGTCACATTAGATTGAAGTACGGTGCATCTATAAATGTTCAAATGTAAAAATGTAAGATTCAGGCTGTGGAGACTGCTCAGTTGGTAAAGAGCTACAACCCCACCCAAAATGGAACAAGTAGAAGGCAGTAGCACACATCTATCATTCTAGTGCTCCTACATTGAGAAGGAAGGCAGAGGCAAGAGAATCCCTGGGTGCTGCAGGCCAGAGCCTGATGTGCAATGCAGTAAACAAGAGACTCTGCCTCTAAACAAGATGGAAAGTGAGGAACTCCTGAAGTTGTCCTCTGGCCTCCACAAGCACACTGTGCCCACATTTATACACAAGAACACGCACAAACACAGTCACACATCACACACACACACACACACACACACACTGCTTTTTTCTAAAACAAATGTAAAATTCCTTATTTCTTAAGCTTCTGATATATATGGTAGATATTGTCTCTGTTTTTGGTGTGTGGTGGAGGAGGTGGAGGTGGTGGAAATGGAGGTGGTGGTTGTGGTGGTGGTATGTGTGTGAGATGCCTATCCCATGGTACATGTGTGGAGGGGATATTTGCAAAAATTGATTCTGTTCTTCCACCACATGAGTCACAGGAATAAAACTCAGGCAATCAAACTTGGCGCAAATTCTTTTGCCCACTCAATCATCTTGCTATCCTTTACTTTTCAAATTAGAAATCGGAGAATTAGGAAGGAAACATGGATGTATGAATTCCCCAGAATAAAACAGAAACAACACTATTACATATTGATATCTGGACTAATATCCTCAACATGAGAATTATCTCAGAGTATGCTATAAGAGTGAATATTTATTTTCTCTCCTGTCTGTCCCTCGCTTTTAAAATGATCATAGTCTTTGACAGCTGTGGTGAGTTAAAGAGCACTTAAATTTTATTCTTTGAGATGTTGTTGGCTGAAAATATACAAAATGATAAAAGAGTTCTAAGTAATTTTGCTAAAAGAAAAAAATGTGAATTTCACAATATGAAAAGTCTGTTGGTAGAATTTCTCCCTCTTTTCTTCCTTTCTTTATGGTAGGATTTCATAGTACACACTGGCCCTGGACTCTGTAGTTGAGGATTACCTTGTGCTTCTTATGTTCTTGCCTCCAGTTTCCTTGTATTGGATTTCAAGTGTGCACTACCATGCCTGGTTTATATGGTTGGGGATATAACCTAGGGTCTCATGCAGGTTAGGTAAGCACTCTACCAGCTAAACCAAAGCCCTTTATATTGGTTTTCTTAAGTGGCTTCTGTTGGTGATACATGCCTGCTTTAGGTCTATTAGCAACTTAGAATTGTTTATAGAACTATCTCCTTTGTTCCTAAATGACTACCATCTAACCATTTTTCCTTGTATTTTCTTTTCTTTTTGCACTGAATTCTTTTTTTTGGAGAATATAAAGGAACAAAGCTATCCTTCAGATAATTAGAGTGACTCATGCCTATCTGTTTGAGAAATGACAATGCTCTACGGACAAGGAGAAATTTCTTCATCTTAGTTTTTCTTTTAAATTTTTATTGATTTTTATTTTATGTGTGTGAGTGTTATGTCACATGTATATAAGTTAACCAATATTGTGTAATGCCACATAAATCATATGGTGTTAAATCTCCTGGAACTGAAGTTATGGACAGTTGTTAGCTGCCATGTGGGTGTCAGGAATTGAGCACCTGTCCTCTGCAAAGTGGCTAGTGCTCTAAATTACTTAGCCATTTCTTCAGCCCCTTAAATTTCTTTTAAAGAGACTGCATCACATATTTTTCCTTAACTCTTATTGGACAGAACTGTGTCCTTCAACAATTTCTGATCGATGGCTTGATAACACACTCCGAACACCAATGAAGGTAATAGTGTTTGCATAATACATGAAGTCCCAAGTTTCATCCTTAGTACCACGGAAAACTTAGTACTGGTGCTACATACCTGTAATTCCAACATTCAAGAGGTAGAGACAGAAGGTAAGATATTCAAAGTCATCCTCATCTACGAAGCAGGCTTGAGGCTGCTTGGAACCCTGATTCAAAAGGTCCAATGATACAGTGCTGCTGTATTCACTTCACACATGTAGTTTAAGTACTTTTGTCTGAAATAGGGTCTCCCTGGCCTAGAACTCACTATGTATGCTAGGCTGGCCGTGATCTCACAGAGATCTACCTGCCTCTGCCTTCTGAGTGCTGGGTTAAAGGTGGGCATCACCATGTAGAGTTAGTTTAAATATTTTTAAAAGATGTTTTGAAATTTCTGTGTGTATGTTTGGGTGTGTACATGTGAGTTCAGTTACTCCAGGAAGCTAAAAGAGGGCGTTGTATTCCCTGGAACTGGAGTTACAGGTGGTAGTGAGCTGCCTAATGTAAATGCTGGAAACTGAACTTAGGTCTTCTGCAACAACAGTTCATAATATTAACCATGGAATCATCTCTCTAGCCTGCCAATCTAATTTAACCTCCCTAGATCTTTAGTTCTACCTTGGCAAACATGTATTATCTCACTCTTCTTCCTTCCAGATCATTCTCTCCAATAATTATTTTCTTTCAACCAAACTTGCCTCCTTTCTCAGTAAGGAAAAGCCCAACTCCTTGCTATGTGTTCAGATTTTAAAGCATAACTATAGCTTCAGCTATCTTATTGTTAGCTTTTTTTTTCATTAATATTTGAATGAAACAAATTTAAAGTGATCCCAAATTTGGAAAAATGTTTTTTTGAGAATGACATTTTCTATAAGATCTTCTGATCATGTATTCTCTGTGTCACCTATGCTCCAAATTCACTTATTTTTATTGTTGCTGTATTTTTATTTTATTTTTTAGTATTACCCTGAAAGGAAAGTCATGAGAGCTTGCATGCAAACATCAGGTCTCTATAAAGCCCTCTGTGTTCACGATCTCCCCTAGTATTTGATGTTAGGCATTATCTTTATTTGATCAATAATTTCAAGCTCAACTTTCTGAGTAGAGAAGATGTAGAAATGTGTTATTTAGCATAAGTCTCTACTATCAAACAATATTGAGGCATCACTTAAGGAAAATATGTAAGATATAAGATATACACGTAAAAGATACAGGTATTTGGCTATCTAGGCAATCACATTTTGAGAACAGATTTGTATTTTCACTTTCCTATTTTCACAGGCATCAGTCCACTTAAGTCTTTATTATGTACCACTAAAAGGGATGGATGATTGTGGCCAAGCTTGACATATCATAACTGAAATCCAGAGCTCAATGAGATAGAGAGACAAGACAGAGTCCTGAAAGCACATTTGATAGAATCATAGACAAACTTTTAAATGACTATTTTCAAAGACAGTCCAGAGTCTACAAGAGGCAGATCATTCAGTTTGCACAAATCTAGAAAAAGAGATTTGTTTGTTTTTTAAGTTCATTTGGCCTCCAAACTTCTTAGTAGTGAGACCCAAGCAGAAGATTCTGTAGCAATCTTGGTCTAAGTAAGGTCTGAGTAAAAATGCTAACAACAGTGTTCAGAATTAGTTCAAGTGTACATCTTAGGTTTTTGATTTCTTAAGATATCCTTTCACTTTTATTTAATTATGTGCATGTGTGTGTTTGTATCTGGGTATGTTCATGTGATTGCAATGCCCATGGAAACCAGAAGATGGCATTGGATCTCCTGGAGTTGGTGATACAGGGACCATCGGATATCGGTGTTAGGAATCAAATTCAAGTCCTGTGCATGATAAGAATGGGTCCTTAACTGCTGATACATCACTCCAGCCCATGTAATTGTTCATTGTTGACTGTGACCTATAATCTTTTAAACAGTCATACTTACTATTAATTAGATAGGGTGAAGCCAAGAAGGAAAAGAAGTACCGAAGTAGGAACGTGGCAGTTTGCAGTGCAATGAATGTGCAGTAGAGTTTTACAGATTGTGACAGATTTTAGAAAGACAGCTGCTGCTTGTGTTTCCCTGGATTAAGATCGGGAGCTTTTAAAATTTTGGACTGAGGGATGGGGAGATGACTCAGGTCTCAAGAGCCTGTTGTAGAAGCATGAGAACCTGAGTGCACATCCACAGAAATCAAGCAAAACGATTGTCATGGGGGCTGTGCAGCTACAACCCCAGCATGGAGGTGCAGACAGATGGATCCCTGGAACTCATTGATTAGCTACCCTAGATGAACTGATGAGGTTCAGGTCCAGTGAGAGGTACTATCCAAAGAAAAAGAAGGGTGAGCAATAAAAAGAAGACAGACAACACTGACCTCTGAAATGTACAAGCACAGGTGAACATGTGCATCTACATGCACGTGTGCACACATCCACACTAAGGACTAAATATACTACATGTAGAACACACACACACACACACACACAAACACACACACTGATTAAATAATAAGATTGAGTGCTTCCTAGTCCCTAAATCAGGACCAAAGAGGCAGATCTCGTTATGAAGAGCACTGGAGCACATCAACTTAGGCACAGATATAAAGCCAAGAACTCTTGAGATAGATGTAGAGACAAACATTACATTAACTATTACATTACAGTGAAAATAGCCTGGTCTTGGCCATTGTGGACTATCTCTAATTATACAGTAACTCATTAAGAATAGGAACATATTTTTGTAGTGTCACACATGAGAAAATTGGTCTGTGCTTGTAGTACAGAGGGGAAATCAGGAATGAATAGACAAGACAGCTAATGGATTTTGTCTTATCCATGCCTAGAGATAGTCAACAGGGTATATACCTATCTATTCCTGAGTTTATTCCATCTTAGAGAATAATCTGAGAGTTTTGAATGAGTTTGTTGAATAGACAAAAAATAGAACCTAGCAGGTGAGTTGGAGATATAACTCAGTGAATAAAGCTCTTTCTATGTAAGCATAAGAATCAAAGTTTGAATCCTGACATTAAAAACCTGTAGGATGTGGCTGGTTATCTCTAACCCCAACCCTTGGCAGGATCAGACAGGACTGCTTGAACAAGCAGGGTAGTTAGATCAGATGAATGATCAGGTTCCAGGTTCATTGAGAAACCTTGCCTCAGTAAATGATGTAAAGAATGATTCAGGGAAACATCTAATGCCAACCTCTGGCCTCCACATATATGCACACATACACATACAATCATGCATATGCATGCATATGCAAAACACAGACACAGACACACACAGACAAACATACACACACACACACACGGAAGATGGTCTTGGTTTATAAATAAAACTGAACTAAGTGTTCATATTCAGAAGACAACAGATATTATTTTATAATTTCCCGTATCAGTTTGATCTCAGTTGCCTTAACTGGACACCTCTCAACATTTGAACTGTTGATAAGTTGGACCAAGTCATTCTATACCATGAAGCTGTTCTGATTACTATAGGAAATTTAGCAGCATGCTTTGTATCTACTGGTGCATAGGCTCCTCCACAGCTGGGACATAAAAGGAGCTCCAGACATGACTGAAGATCCCCTTGATAGAAAATTAAATCAAAGCTATAGCAACAATGGCAACTACAAATGATTCGATGTTGCAGGTGAGAAAATCCTGGAGCTAAGACTGTACATATGTCACTCTGTTCTTTTGGCATTCATGAATTAAGAACCTCTGTGGCAGTTTATCTTGGTATCTTTCAGACACTAATGATGGTTGAACTACCCAAAGATGCTCAAAGGAGTCAACAAAAGATGCACAACCCAAGATTTACAGATGAAGAATTCTTTCCAAGAATCAGGAGTTTGCCAATAAACATACAAGAATTAATACTTGCATCCCAGTCTCTTTTTCCACACACGTGGTTTTTATTGCAAAGTCTGAAGACTTAGGAATTCAAGGAGGAGCTGGGAAGATTATACTCTCAGGTTCCTGAATGTCCACTATGTATCTTCCCTTGCCTTGGATAAAATAGCATCACCATCACCACCCTATGCTGGCTGGAAAAGATAAATTTTTCTATTAAAATAATAGAAGGGACTAGAGACATGGGTAAAATTCTTCCAGTGCAAGCACAAAGACCCAAGTTCAAATCCCTAGTACCTATGTAAAAAGTCAGGTATGATGGTATATAATCCAAACACTGGGGGTATAGGATCAACAGAATCACTGGTGCTCTCTGGCTAGCTTGTCAGTAAGTTCTATGTTTAGTGAAAGACCTTGTCTCAAAAGGTGGAGAGTGACTGAGGAAGAGACTCAGTGTTGATGTGTAGCCTCCACATGTACAAGAACATGAAAAACACACACAATTATAGAAGATGAAAGATGAAATCCTATGTGTTATACATTTACACATGTTTGTAATTCCAAAATCAAAATCAGCTTCAACCCAGAGATAACAGCTCAACAAAATTCTTTCTGTGTCTTTTGTGATTCTTTTATAGGGTGAGATGTGCCAAGACTGCAGTGGGTATTCAGTGTGCCAGTCTGCAAGGTAGAAAGATAAAAGAGTTGGGACTAAAAAAGCCCATTTCATCATCCATTCCTGATCTCTTTCCAGAAAAAGTCATCTTCTTCCTTCTAAATTTCTCTCTATTCTAGGTTAGCCTTAGCTATTCAATCCGATATTCTTCCTGGCATAAACTTATCAAATTGCACCTGATTTTCAGAATCTAAATTCTATTCTGGTAGCATCTTTCTTGGCAATCTTCTGATTCTATGTCAATCCAGGTATGACCAGCTCTACCTTTTCTAATGAAAGGAGAAATCATCTCAGGGCTAGAGAAACACGGGCAGACACTTGCCAAGTCTCGTTTGCCTGTTGTGCTCTCTAAAATTTTACATTTGAGACTGATTCTTTTAAATAAAGTGGTTGGCTTTCCTAGTTATCACTTCCTTAAAATGAACCTGAGGATTTTGACATATGTATATTCTTCCAGCCAAAGGCAAACTATCTATTTCAAGATGCAGTATTGCATACTTGCTAACAATGTGTGCTTTGGAATTAAACGGCCTCAGTTCATGTTCCAGCTTGCTGCTTTTAGCAATATTATCTTAGGCAACTTTTCAAAGTCTTTACTGAGCCTCTTTTCTCCTTTTACAAGATGGGGATAATAATGTATTGAAGATGTGGAAACTAAATATAAAAGATATGTAAAGCAATTGAAAAATTCAGGCCCACAAGATAGCTCAGTGGGCATAGGTGCTGCTTCCAAGGTTGAGGACTGGGTTTGTTTCCCAGAACCCACATAGTAAGAGAGAACCAGCTTCACAAATTGTCCTCTGATGTCCACAGGTACCTATTACCTGCATGGGCATGGGTGGGCACTTGCACTTGGAGACAAAGTAAAGGATATAAATTTGAAAAAATGATCAGACATCTAGTTGCATTGCTATTGCCATGTTATTATAGGAATCATTCTACACGGATATGACAGGAGAAAGAGATCACTGATAAAAGTGAATGCAGCATTGGACAATATTTTATCAGATTCAGAGTACATTCTAATTTATAACAGAACAAAGTTTTGATGAGCACATCAACAAAAATGTAGCTAAATTAATGAAAAATAATATAAAATGCGTTATAAAGTACTAAGTCACTTTGAAATGAACCAAGTTCTGACACTAATAAACCATTATAACATTTGTAAAGATGTCTCAGCACATAAAAGCTCTTGTCATCAAGCCTAAGGACCTGAGTTCAGTCCTGGGAATTTATATGGTAGAAGAAAAGAACCAAATACCACAATATTCCAGGATGACCACACACATACTGTATTATAATGAGCATGCACAGACAACACACACATACACACACACAGAGTAAATAAATATATGCAAGTGATTAAAAATAAAAATTAAACAATATGATCCTTAAATTAGAAATTTCACAAAGTGGCTTTCTTTTTTTCCCTATTATAAACTCAGAGTCTAGCTTCTAAAAGGTTTTTAAAACATTTTTATTTGTGTGTATCTCTATGTGTATGTCACGTGTGTGCAGGTGCCTACAGAGGTGAAAAGAGGGCAACAAATCATCCAGAGCTGGAGTTACAGGCAGTTCAGAGCCATCTAATGACATTGACTCTATGAACTGAACTTCTTGGGTTCTCTGGAAGAACAGCAAATGCTCTTAATCACTGAGCCATCTCTCCAGCCCCATCAGAGTCTAGCTTTTGGTGGAATCAATTCCAGTAAAGCAAAGATTTCTGAAAGAGTGAAATTTTGCCATATGTTTGCAGAGAGCTTTACAAAAGAAGTCTGGATATCACCAAAAGTTACCTTATACCGTAGAAATGAAAATTATTTTATTAAAACTATATAATTAACATATTTGTTGACATAAATGTTTTGATCAATATAGTACTTTAAATATGGGTTTAAAATATAGTATAGACATTGCTGCTTTTTTAATAATTGGGACTGTGGAAATTTAAAAAAAATGCTAAGGAAGCCTAGCACAGAATGAGCTAAACAAATATTTGCATGATGAATATTGACAATAAATTGTTGATACTTAAAGTCTTAATTTGTATCTGCTACTGTACTGTATATGCTACAGCTTGGGTAGTTTGTAAAGAAGAAATATTCAAAGTCAAGCCTGGTAGTGCTCCTCTGTGACCCTAGCACTGTGGATGAGGAGACAGGGCGATCAGGAGGTTAAGGCCTCCACATAAGTGTGAGGGCAGCCTGTGCTTCATGACACCCTATCTCAAAAGAACTCAGTTAATCAATCAATTAATCCGTCAGTCAATAAGATACGTTTGGTTTATAATTCTGGATGCAGGGAAGTCTAGGAGCAATGTGCTGGCATCTGACCAAGACCTACATATGGTTTCATAACATAGTGGAAGTAGGAAAAGCAGTCAGATGAATTCATCCTCTGTGGGGGCATATGTGCTGGTGTTTGTGTGTGTGCAGGTGCATGTGTACTTGTGTGTGTGTGTGCGTGTGTGTGTGTGTGTGTATGCATATGTATGGAGGCCAGAGGACAACCCTGAGTGTCATTACTCAGCCAATATTCACATTTTTTGAGACAGGGTATCTCAGTGGCCTGGGATCATTCAAGTAGGCTATCATGGCTGGCTATGGAAATTTAGGGACACACCTGTCTCTGCCTCCCCAGCAGTGAGATTACAAATATGTCCCAATATCCGACCAGGCTTTTTTGTATGGGTTCTGAGGACACAAGAATACAGGTTCTCACACTTACAAGGCAAACACTTTATTGACTGAGCCATCTCACTGAACACAAGTTCCTGCTTTTATCAGAAGTCCACTACAGAGGTAGTGACGTTGCTCTGTTGACTAGGGAAGAGCACTTAGGATATAGTTACCTCTTCAAGACTCCGTGCCTCTACTCAGTGATGGCAATAAAATCCCCTGGGTTTGAGGAGGAATTGAAGCTCTGTCCATAGTTATTCCATGTATCCCACACATCCACACGCATTTGCTCTTGCCATGACCCTTTTCTGCCGGTCATCTGGACACTTTCATGTCCCATTGCCTTTTGGTGATCCAATTAGTGACACAATTATTCCAAGACAGATTCTTCTCTAAAGAATTAAACTGATTATTACTATCTATGCCAATCAAATCCATAAGTGGTACATGCTACGTGCCCCATGATCAGGTCAGAGGTCAGAATCATGTTATAGTCTAGAAAGATGGGATTATTTGTAGAGACTATTATCAAAGCTTTCCACAGACTTGGAGAAATCATCTAGGGTTTTTATCCTTTCTATTTCCCTGGGTTTTCCTAAATCTAAGACAGTCAGTTGAAGATATCAGTGGGAATTAGCTTCTCTATGCTATAAAAATCTCAAAGGGAGGGTCAGAGAGAAGGCTCAGATGATAAATGTACTCGGAACACAAGCTTAGTAACCTGAATTTGACTCCCAGGACCCACGGTGGAAGGAGAGAACCAGCTCCCAAAATTTTTCCTTTGACATCCATATGCATGCAGTGACATGTAATAATAATAATAATAATAATAATAATTAATAATAAAAACAAAAACTTCTTCCAGTGACCTGTTTGTTAATCTGAAAGGTGAAAAACAATTTCACTTAAATAGCACTTGATACCAACTGATTTTGCATGTTTTTACCTTTTAAAAAATTTTTATTTTATCCTGAATTATGCTTGTTTGTATGTGTGCCTGTGTGTGTATGTATGCATGTGTGTGTGTGTGTGTGTGTGTGTGTGTGTGAGAGAGAGAGAGAGAGAGAGAGAGAGAGAGAGAGAGAGAGAGAGAGAATTGAGATTGTGAGTATGGTACTTGTAGAGACCAGAAAAGGGCCTGTAGCTAGAGTTATAGGCAGTTATGAGCTGCACAGTTTGGGGGCTGAAAACCTAACTTGGGTCCTCTAGAAGAGCAGAAAGCATTCTTAACCATTGAGTCATCACTTCAGCTTAAACACACTTATTTCATGGTTTTATCATAACATCTTTATGTCACTGACTGTTTTCTTGTCTAATATGTCACTTAGTATGAGAATTCATACTGAAACTTTATAAAACTGGATCTTCATTTTTTATGGAGTCATAACAGAGTCCCATCCTTCAATTGCTGAGAGCTGTACCTACCATAATGCCCTGAAAACTGTCTGGCTTCCCAGCTTATGTAGCGAGTGACGGTTGGCACTTACTAACATATATTGCAGAAGATGCACTGTCAATAAAGCCATCCTCATCTCCTGAAACCCTCCTACAAATCTCTTTCAGGAAGCTTTAGACCCAGGAAATGTCAGACCAAGGAAATGACTATTACTTTCTCCAGCTAATGAAAATCATTACCACTACTGTGTATGTAGCTCAGCTGTGAGAGTGCTTGCTTAGACTTCAGAAGCCCTGTTCAATCCTCAGTACCTTCTAAATCAGATGTTGTGGTCCTGTAATCCCAGCACTCAGGAGGTGAAGGCAGGAGGATCAGAAGTTCATAGAACGTTCAAGACTGATCTGGGCTACAGGAGACCCTATCTAAAAAAAAATCAAAAGGAAAGAAAAATAGAGAGGCTCAGACATTAGAGTGCTTACCTCACAAACAAAATTACTTGAGTTCAGATCCTCAGTGTGTGTCTACTTAAGTGCTGTATCAGAGTGGTGACCTGCATTTAATTTCAGCCTTGGAAGGTAAAGACAGGGGATCCCTAACTCAGGCTGACTAGGGAGACTAGCTGAATGGATGAACTCTGAGTTTGATTAAGAAACCCTGCCCCAAAGAATAAGGTATAAGAGAGATCAAGAAATATTTCCAGCATTAAACTCTGTTCTCCACACATAAGCACATACCACACACATTTACCCATGCACACAACACACACATATTCACACACACACACACACACACACACACACACACACATGCACTACACACATGCACATATACCATAAAATATGCATGAAAAACAAAAATCAATAACAAAGTGGGATGGAGCCAGACTAGATACAAATGCAGTTTATTTTCTTAAGATTATTCAATTATAAACAAGTGCATTTAAGATTATTCTTATCCATATACTGAATAAATTTTAATGCCACGTATGCATGGTTTTTTGAAATTTATTCTTCAAAAATGCTTATTTACAAATAAAAAGTCAAATACTATAATAGTAATGCTTTAATTTTTTTATTATTTGAGATATACAATGTATTCTGATCATACCCCTGCCCCCTTACCCCTGACTCCCCTGGAGTGCCGCAGTATACCCCCCTATATATCCACATATGAGCGATTCCCACATAATCATGATTTCATGGCCATCTACTTGAGCATGGGCAACCTCATACAGACCACAACCCCAGTGAAAAATTATCATCCCTTCCACAGCATCCATCAATGGCTCCTCTGCCAGGACTTAACTCTTGCATTGCTGTATGGTGCAAAGTTTTTGAAATCTACAGATATTTTGCATGTAATTGAACATTATTTAGTACATCTAGGTTTTAAACCACTTTTCATGCTGAAACAGCTTGTATTCCTGATCTGGAACAATTCTCAATATGCAGTGATTTAGATGCACCTGCATAGTGCCATGCCAAGAAAGAGAGGAATTGTCCATCAAAATAAAATGGAGGCAGATTAACAGAAGACAGAAGCTAGCTATGAAAACACACTTCATCTCTGTTTAAAGAAAATATAAGAGAATTTGCACTTCTCTTTTCTTGAGACACGGTCTCATATAGCACATGCTGGTCTTAAACTTGCTATGTTATTGAGATGAACTTCTTATCCTCCTGCCTCCACCTCTCAATTCCTGGAATTACGTGTGTGCACCACCATGTCTGGTTTATGCACTGCTGGGGATCAAGCCGAGGACTTCTTGTACTCTACCGACTGAGCTTCATTTGCAGACCCTGAATTACTCCTGCATGCTCGTCAGGTAATGATTTTCTAAACATTTTCTGTTTCTACTGTAAGCTTACTTTGTATGCCTTTATGTATATGAAACTAATAGGATACATATTTTTCAATAGACATCAGTGCTTCACTAATCTGGAATGCCTTTTCCTTTAATTAGTCCAAATTAGAGATTATGCCTCTCTCCAAAGAAAATGCATCCTTATGTCAATTAAATGAGGGTTTTTGATGAAATGTTCCCTAACAGAGAGTAAGTAATCGAGATATAATTGTTTGTAGATGAAAAATAACTGCCACTTTCATGGCAAACGCGAGTTTAACGCAGATGATTTCCATGATTATAATGTGGTTTATGCTGCTTTTTATACCACTGTTTTGGAAGCATCCATACTACCAGTTGAGGCAAAAAGTATCTTAATGTTTGTTTTAGTGCTTGGCAACAAATACAGTCTATAAAATATGTAGTAGTTAATATTAAAAGCTCATGCCAGATTGTAACATAAAGAGTTTATTCAATCTCTTTAAAGGCATCAATTTGAAGCTCCATCTGAATGAATCTTCATTCAGCATTTGCGCTTCTTAGGATTTTCAGCAAGTCAGCACTGGTGAAATTAGGAGGTCCATCTTCCCACCACTGGTCCCCAGTTGGGCACTAACCTCAAACTATTAGTGAGCCATTCCTTTCCTTCTCTCAAGAGTCCACTGATGCTGAGTCCCTTCAGTGCACACAGAGACTGCTGAGTAGCAAGAACACATTTAGCAATGCCCCCTCTGAGCCTCTTTTTAAGATAAAAAACTTTGAGAGATGCCAAAGTGGTTAATCTTGTCTGTCTACTTGAAATAATCTAGAATCACCATGGAAAATCCCCTGGGCTCATCTGTAAGTGATTTTCTAGATTAGGTTAATTGAGGTGGGGAAATCTGCCCTGTATGTGGGTGGCAGCATTCCATGGGCTAGGACTGCGTGAATAAAAATGAGAAAGTGAGCTGAGCACCAGCTTTAGTGTCTGCATCCTGACTGTGAGTGCAATGTGACAAGCTGCCTTATGCTCCTGTCACCCTGTCTTCTCTTCCATGATGGACTGCACCTCAAACTATGAGCCAAGAGGCACATTTCCTGTTGCCTTTGCCAGCTCTTTGCTTTTTCTTTTTGTTGTTGCTGCTGTTGGGTTACTTGTGGGTTTTTTTGACATAGGCTTTCCCTTTAGCCCTAGTTTTGCCAAGTATTTTGCAGCAGCAACAAAACAAGTAACAAAAAGAAGCTAAGCTTGCTGACAGCTTCTGGTTCCCACTGACTCAGCAAAGAAGTCTGATTTTCTTTATCAAAGTTACATTTGCTTGATACTGCCCAAATTAGAACTTAGCAAATTGCATTTCTGCACCGTCTGTCCCTCTTGCTGACTTAGCTCCCAATTGTCAATCCGTTTTGAAAAGGTAGATGCTATTTTTTATCATATTGTAGAAAGAATCTATGATGATTTAAGAATGAGACAGTTCTCAATGTTGCAGAAAGTCTGCTCGCTCGTGAGAGAGACAGGCATGCTTCCTTTCTATTTCAAGCAGATATTTACAGTCTTGAATACATTATTAACACTTGGGCTGAGTTTTCTCATCTGTAAGTTGGAATATTGTAAACAATGTATGGACGTTCTTGAGTATGAGATAAGACAGCTTCGAACTTCAGCTAAGGAGAAATGGAAAGGGTTAAAACTAGTAGAAGAATAGCGAGAGAGGGGGATGCAGGTGCTGCGGTCTTTTCAGGAAGCAGTGAGCATCTTGTGATGAACATCTACACAGGTTTTCCTCAGAAATTGAAAAGAAGTGCTACGCGGCCAAGATTATGGCTCAGTTGACAGAGTGTCTGCCTAATATGCACAAAGCCCTGGACTGAAACCTCAGCACTGCATAAACTGTGAGTGGTCTCATGCCTGGCTTCCTAGTCATTGGGGTGGAGGAAATAAGAAGATCTGGAGTCCAGTGTCATCCTTGCCTGCATAGCAATCTCAAAACCAGTTTGGGCTACATGAGGCTGCCTCAACAAAACCAAAAAGCAATGAAGAAAGAAGTATTTCTTTAAATTCATCACAGCCGAGAAGAAAGCAACACAGGGTGTGCTCATGTGAGGGAGAGATTCTACTAGGATGATCCGAGCCAGCTAGAGGTGAGGTTTGGCTGTAACCTTTTCCTGCCTTGCTGGTTATCAAGCACATTCTAAACATTCACCTTGTGTGTAGTTATTCTCCATCCCCTTGAGATGGAGAAGGACTTACTTTGTCTCTCCTCTCCTCTTCCATTGATCTATGCATCCAATAATTTATTTCTACTGCTAAAGTCATTTGGATCATAGTCCAATACTATTTTTACTTTGTTCTGTTGCTCAAGCTGTCCTAACTTGGGTGCCTGGGAATGATTACTGCTCATTTCCAGTGTCCCTTTGGCAATAAAGTTATTCCTCTCCCTCCCCTTCCTCTTCTCCAATCTCTATTTCTCTCTATATATTGATTTTCCTACTTTCTGATACTGTAAGATTCTCCATATTTATCTGATATATTCCCAGATTGGCCCTAGAATCAACGATTTCACCCAAAGATCCTTATTCTTTTTTGTTTTGAGATTTATTTAGCATTTTTATATGTTCTTTGAGGATTTCATGGATGTAGAGTTTGTCTTAATCATGTCCACCCCAATCTCTCCCTTTGCCACCAGTATATCCAACATATCCCATATATCCCCTTCCAGTTTCCTGTCTTTTCAAATAGGCAGTTGAGTGCAGTTAGTGCTGCCTATATGAGCATGGGTGTGGGGTCATCCACTGAGGCATGGAAACCCTTTCAGTGACCACACCCCCAAAGAAAACGTTTTAGAAAATATGTTTCAAAACCAAACTTGGGTTCTCATAATGATCATAACTTCAGAGATATTAATGCTTTAAAAAGCCCTGTCAGGAGAGAAGAACTAGGTTCTAACCCATGGGTGTATACTTGTCCATATCTTTCTATCTGGGGATCTAACTCAGGTTTTCGTACTTGTACAAGAGGGAATTTACCATGTGAGTTATCTTACCAACCCTTCTGTTATTATTGAACCAATTTCATTTCAGTCTTTATGACTTGGCTCAGCATTATAAATCATTAATCACTGTTCAATTTAATTGTTCACCATTTATTTAAGTACAAGGTTTTGTTAGAAAGTTTTTGTTTATGCTTCTGTATCACAATAATCTTTAAGGTTGCCTTTCTCATTTTATAGGTGGGACAATTAAGAGATTAAGTTGCCTTTTGAAGGTTCAAAGCAGGGAAGACAGACTTTACACTACTTCAATTCCTTAGCCTTTTGAGGGAATCTGAGGTCAGATTAGCAACAGGAAACCCAGACCTCACTAGGAGGTAATCTTGGTAATATCACCTAATGAGGATACTAATTAGATGATTAGATCTTGCTCTAGAAAGCTGTTTACTGGGACCATTGCATTGGATGAATCTGTTAGTCTTATAGCTTAGAATGCAGAAAATAAAGGATAAAAAGAAGAAATGTTCCTCCCACTAATGGATAGCATTCCAAATCTCATTTTTAAATCAGTTATTTGAAACTCAGAATTCATTTTGCTACTAAAACAGTAACAAATTGTGGTGATGTTTCCCCTGAGGCTCGTCCACAAAAAACTGTTTAGCTTTAATGTATCTGAAATAGTGTACACTGGCCAGGAAAATGTGTTTGAAATGGAAACCTTGTAATTCCACTAATTAAATAAAAGGGAAAAGTGAAATCGAATGAGAACTTTAAAATGAATCTTGAATGTTGATTTCAAAGAAAGAAAGATGTGCAGAAGAGAAGACCCAGAGCATTCAGGGACTCTAAAGGGGCTCTGGACAAGTTCACAGGAATTCAGATACTGGAATCATATTCGTGAAATGGCAACTTCATTTCATGACTTCTAGATTTTTAACCTTGTCTCCTCTTAATTAATATTGTGTCTGGTATCTAATTTAGGGGAAGGGAAAGGATAGGAAAGAGCATAAAAGTGGAACACAAATAGAGGTCTGTCATCTAATGAGGCAAAAGTTGAGGAAGACCAGAAGCAAAATACAGTGAAAGATCACATCCGTGCTTCCAGGACTGTGCAAGAACAAGAGCTGTGACCCACGAACAAGGAAAGGAAAGCCTAGCCACAAATTCTGTTGAGAGAAGAAAAACAATATTGGTGGCAGGGAACTTTTCTCTGAGAACCCCCAGAAGCTGCCACTATTTGCGTCCAACATATTGGGGACATCTTGATCTTACTTCCTGTCAAGTGTGGATTTGGAGCAGTTTTGCTCCAAGAGGCCAGACACTATTCAAATGACTGAAGATTTTTTAATGTTTTTGTGTGTATGTGTATGAATAGAGGTATGTATTTATGGGTGGCAAGTGGATATTTGTGTAGGGAGTCGCACATGCACCTGTGCATCTCTATGTGGAAGACAAACTTGGCAATGTTCCTCAGATACCTCTATGGACTTTTGTTGAGATAGAGTCCCTCACTGACTTGGAACTTACCAAATAGGTTAGCCTGGATGGTCAACAAGCCCTGTCTTTGCTTTCCTAGCACTGAGTTTATATGTTCACACTACTGCACCTCACTTTATTTTTCCCTTGGGCTATAGGACATCTTATACAGGTCCTCATGCTTGCATTTTACTGATTGAGCTATCTCCCTATCCTTTGGGTATTTATAATGCTAAACAAGAGGGTCTTTGCCCTCAAATAAAAATGGAAGTCAAATTTGATGGCTTAGTCATAAGATTTGTCATCTTGCTTGTTTAACTTTCAATCAAGAGGATGAAAGGTAGGCCTTGTTTTCCTGTAGTATGCATTTCTGAAAACCAAACTGGTGGGCTGAAATAAGAAGAGGTGGACTTAGGTGATATGTTTGGCAATGACATGAAAGACAGCTGGGTGGAGTAGAGCCCTTTACTGGGAAACAGTTTTTCCTAAAAATAGAGAAGAGACAGAAACTGTGAATGTGGAATGGCCATACTAGTTGACAAAAGCCAAGGTGAAGACATTGGAATCCAACAAAACCAAGGAAATGGGCATGATGAAATAAAGTTCCAGGGTATGGAGGTCCCCTTTGTTCTCCTTCCAAAGAGGAGTTGGGGCTCCACCTCTGACTGCCCCATAAGGAATTCTATCTGGGTTTCCTGGATCATTACTCAACCACAAACAGTGGCTGAGTCACTAAGAACCCAGAATCATCTAATTCTATGCTGCCACTTACCCCAAAGTATGCTGTTTATCATCTCTGTAACAGAGAATATTTTAAGATTTACTTTTACTTACTTCTATGCATATTATTTGTATGTGGGTATGTGCACATGTATTCAGGTATCCACAGAAGAAGGCATAGGAACAAGAATCCTGGAGCTGAAGTTACAGGTGCTTGTGAACCACCTGCTATGGGTTCTGGAAACTGAACTCTTCTACAAGAGTTTTTAACCCAATTCCATTTGTATAGCTACTTGAGTTTAAAATTCCAGTCCTAAGTAGGATTTGTTATCAAAATTCTTAGTAATGCTCAAAAAGAAGAATTCTTTTTCTCGGAAGGATTATGTACTTCTTGGTAAGTAAAATTAAAGGGAGACAAATTTTGGAGCAGAGACAGTAGGATCACTTGAGCCCTGGATTTGGACACCAGCCTGGGCAGCATGATGAGATCCTGTCTTAAGAAAAGCCATAAAATGAATTATAATATTATTAGTTTCTTATTTAAAGTTGTAGTTTCAGATTACCTGTGGGAATCATACTAGTGATAAATTTAGTTTGAAAGTTTACTATTAAAATCCACTGCAGATGTTTTTATTGTGCACAACGTATCAGTAGACTTGATAAATAATGCTTCTTCTTCTTATTATTATTTAATGAAGAGTAGTGAAAAATGATGCTTCTGAACTCTTGGTTGATAAACAGGTGCCATGAAGTAAAAATGGAAGTGTCTTAGTTTATTTTGCTGTGATACAAGATTTTGAGATAAAAAGCTTAAGGGAGAAATGATTCATTTGGCTCAGAGTTCTAGATTATGATCCATCATGGCAGGGAAATTACAGTAGTGAGGGCTCGAGAGAACTGGTTACAACAACATCCTTGAGGAGACAGTTCTGGGTGGCAGAAAGCTTATACCACAAAAGAACAAAGGCAGCATTCATAACTGCAACATTCTAAAGCAATCGTCCGAAAGAAGGGGCTCAAGGACATATTGACCTATCACCAGGTTCTAGCTAGACTAAACATCAACTTATCCTGGGAATATTGAGTTTCTTGGACAGCCATTTACAGGTGGAGTGCATGAGAAAGATGGGGAAGGAAGTCATTCTAGAACTGCATCATACTGGCTTCACACTGCTTCCCAGCCCAATGTTCGTTTCATATTGTCTTAATGGAGTCTTTGCCAGAAACACATGCAAAGTGGTTGTCAGACTTCTGTTTTGTTTTGTTTTATCTCACACAATTTATAGTCACTTCCTTTAAGATGCAAAGAAAATTTAGTTTTGAGAGAGATCCCTTATATATAGAAAAACCCAACCCTTAGTACATTTCATTAGTTTTGTGATATAGCACTGTGGAAGGAGACAAAGAGAAATGCCAAAATATCTTCCAAATATAAGTTGGTGCAAAAATCACATATGGTCTAGGTTTATCTCAATAACACAATCTTCTAATGCCCATCTAATCTTGGTTGTTTCTTCCCAATCACCATAGCAACTACATCCCATCAAAAGCAATCTCAACTCATAGAGTTATTTAGCACTGTCCTCTGCATATGAAGGCTCAGAGTGGTGTTGATACTGGTCTCAGAAATAGCATAGGACAGTCTGCATGAATCCTCTGTCTGTGTGTAGCACTTTGCCAAGTAGATTGCTTCTGGTTCGCTCTTATGGCCTTCTTCATCCAGAAGTCTTATGTATTAGAGTTAGACAGATGTACCACACACACCTAGTTCCATTTTTATTCCTCTCATTTGAGCTAGTGAATACGAGGTCATTGGAGGATATGATAAGAAATAAGCAGAGTAACTATGATGACCAGGAATGTGGGGGAGGGGTGACCCAAAGGAAAGCTGTGTGGAAGACCTTATGGAAAGCCTACTTACTATGCCCCAACCCAAATGAATAATGTTACTGGAGGGATTATAGAATACATGTGAAACTAATGAAGAGAGAAAATACTGGAGGTTAAATTACTAAGCAGGGATGGGTACGGGAGATGGAGGAGAGGACGGAGTAGTGGGTGTGTGGGGTTACCAAAATGAAGGATGAATGAAAATCCCCTATGGAAACCCAGTAGTGACTAAGCTAGTCTCCAAATATAGATTGAAAAAATATTTTCATTGCATTTTTGCAGTTTTCATACAACGTAATTTGATGGCATTCAGATCCCTAACTCTTTTCTAATTGCCCTCTGGCTACTCAGTGTACTCTATTATATATATGGTCTATAGAGTCTAATTTTTGCCTTACCCTCCAAGCAGTCATCTTTTGTCACAATTTACATAGATGTGGTTAGAACTTCTTACCCACTTACTCATATCTGTGTTGCATTTATTTTTCATTATTTATTTTGGTTTGAGCTTGCATGGGTCTTGTTCATGTTTTTACTGTTATTGTGAGTTCATATGAGTAACTGTTTGTTCTCATATGATCAGCTGTTTGGAAAAATCAGTTTCCTTGTGGTCATTGACCATCTCTGGCTCTTAACAATCTTTTTGCCCCCTCTTTTACAATGATCCCCAGGCCTTGGGAGCAGAAATTTGATATGGCTGTCCTTTTCAGGAATAAGCACTCTGCAACCTCTTGTTCTCTGTCTCTTGGCTAGTTGCAGGTTTCTGTATTAATCATAATCTTTTGCATAAAGAAACTTCTTTGGTAACAATTGAGAGATGCATTAATCAATAGGTATGACAATAAGTCATTAAGAGTCAGATAAAATAATTAGATAATCAGATAATTAAATAGTGGAGAAGTAGTATTAGGTTCTCCCCTATGTTCAGTGACTTGTCTAGTCTCAGGTTCCTAAGTCTGATATCAAGGTCAGGTATGGGCTCCAAAACAGGAAGCAGACATTAAATCCAATTAAAGAGTAGATGGTTACTTCTATAATATTAGTGCCACTGTTGTATCTACTGCATCAGTGGGCATATCTTGACAGGATAGGATTTACCACTGGATAAGGATGGTGATCTTTTTACCTGAAGGAACCCCTCACATAGAACATTCCAGAAATATGAACACTAGCCAGGAGATGAGACTCTGAAGTCAGTTCCAGCTTGATTTCTCTTTGTTTGTTTGGCAGCACATGTAATTGGATAATTGTTTTCAGTTCCGTCCATTTACCTGAAAATATTATAATTTTGGTTTTTTAAAGAGGTGACTACTCCATTGTGTATCGGTACCATACCATCTTACCCATTCATCAGTAGATGGATATTGCTTCCCATTTCTGGCTTTTATGAAAAACACAGCAGTGAGCTTAGATAAACAGGTATTTCTGTAGTAAAGTATAGAATATTATGGGTATATGCCCAGAAGTGGCGTGACTGGATCAGATGGAAGATCAAGTCCAAGCTTTGTGAGGAATCTTCGCACTGATATCAATAGTGGCTGCTCCAGTTTGCACTTCCACCAGCAGCAAATAAAACTTTCCCTTTCTCCACAGCATCTCCAGCATTTGTTGTTTGTTGTTTTGGATCTTTTTCATTATGAGAGGTATAAAATGAAATCTCAAATTGGTTTTAATCGCATTTCCACGATGATTAAAGATGTTGAATATTTTAAAAAGTATTTCTCAGCCATATATGTTTCATCTTTAGAGAACTCCCTGTTCAACCCATTGTCCCACTTCTTAACTGGGTTGTTTGCTTTTTATACATTTAGGTTTTAAAGTTCTTTGTCCACTCTAGATACTAACCCTCTGTCAGCAGTACAGCCTCAAAAACTTTTTTTTTTTCCATTCTGTAGATAGCCTCTCTGCTTGAATGGTAGTGTTTTTTGGTGTGCAGAATTTTTTTTTCTTTTTTCTTTTTTTGTTTCTCATGGTCCCTTTGCCAATTGTTAGACCTGCCCAATGCTTGGTCCTGTTCAAAAAATCCTGTCCTGTACCTAAATGTTCCAGTGTATTCCCTAATTTCTTCTCTGTCTGATTCAGGGTATTGGGTCTTATGTTTAGGTCTTTGATCCAACTGGAGTTGAGTTTTGTGCATGGTTGAGAGATAGGGATCTAGTTTCATTCTTCTACATGATGCTATTCAGTTTGACCAGCACCATTTGTTGAATGAGCAGTAGTTTCTACAGTGTGTATTTTTATTTCTTTGTCAAAAATCAGGTGATTCTAAATATGTGTATTTAAATCAACTTAAGAGTTCTAATTAGATAGCTGTTGATACCAATATTCTACCAATAGAGGTAGTTTGTTGTGCCAGCCATGTGGGTAAGAGGCTTTAGAGCTGGGCTATCGATTCATATTTTCCATTAGCAGCTAACTTGCATAGTATCCTCTAGAACTATGACAGTTAATCTTCAGGGTGAAGGCTTCCAGTTCAGTTAAATCTCCATTGCTCCAAGTCTTTGTCCCACATATGTCCTAACTTCAGTAGTAGGGTCTTACCTTCAAGTTCTGGAAGGTAATCACAGACTGTGACAATAACTTGTGCTATTTTAGGAGTCTTTTGGACTACTCTGGCCAACAACTAGAAGTAAGGTTTCTCCTGTTTGGCACTGTATTCTTCATAGAGAATATGTGTCTGAGAGATGCCTATCTACAATGGAATCTCTACACATAAGGCTCAGGGAACATAGCAGACGAGGCAGTAGTGAGAATACTGGTGCATCCCTTAACTCTCACCAGGGGAGCTTCTTCAAACAGCAGAATGTAATCCACATAGAAGGTCACAAGTAGCTAAGTTTCAGAGAATAAGAGACTTCAGAGTGTACGTCCCTGGATATGTTCCTATATTAAATCTTACTCACCCACAACTCAGGGACCATTGTGGAAGAGAAAGATTGTCAGAGTCAGGATGGTGCACGAATATATAGAAACAGAGGGTATTAGGCTACTGGAAACTTGTTTTATGAACTTGGAGCAATGCTGGAAGCATGCACAAGACCCATGCTGATTCAATCAGACAAAACCCCAGCACAGAATGGGGGAAATGGGCAGCAGGCCCAAACTCTATCCAAGGAACTAGTGGCAAATGATTACTGTATGGTGAGGGAGTGTAGATCTTCTTTAAGGGAGTGACTCTAGATAGACTGACTAGACTCCAGTAGATGAACATTTTATCATGGGACACCTTGACCATGGTGACACATGCTTGACCAGATACAACTTAACGTACATCGAAGAATACCTTGTGGGAAGCTATGGAGGGTGGGGAGGAGTGTCAAAATTTATATAAATGTATTATGTGAAATTCTCATAAACTTAATAAAATATTAAAAATTAAAAAGGAGAAAAAAGGGTTCTAATAAGATTATCCTTCACAGATTATTAAATTAAAATTGGAGTGAAAGGCATGGCATCCCGTCATAGAAGTTATTGGTCAGGAAGTCTCTAGAGGTCTCCAGAACAGTACAAGCTATTGCCAGTGCTTTGGTTATCCACCATAACTACATGGTAAGACCAAATTGTTGAAGACACCTCATATTTTGGCTACAAGAAATACAGAAATTAATCTGAAACTGAGCAAGAAAGCCTCTCCCTGCTGGATAAGCTTTCCTAGTTCTGGAATGTGTTTCTGGGGGAGAAAAGGTTAAGATCTTATCCAGTGATGGACCCTGCACGTTGCAATACTGACCAACATGCTGGATAAGATGTGCTCACTGGGGCAATAGTGGCATCACTGTTATGGGGTAACTAACCACATTCTGACTAGATCTGAAGCCTCTTCCACAAGAGGGAATTTCATGCCTGATACTATAATCCTAGTTAAAAGCATATGGCTGAGAAGGTCACAGACCTATGGTAGATCTATTGCTATTGCTATTTTCCTAAATGATTATGTTCTCAAATTGCCTTCTAAATAATTGCTTATACTGATAGACCTTGTGGGCCTCTCTCAACTTTGGCAAGAGAAACTTCATTTTGCAGTAGGCATCAGTCAATGCAGAGATGCATTGTTGGTCAAAATGCTAAGAATAAGGATTGAGTTCTCAGCTCTAAATCATACATCTTTATCAAAAGCAACTCCCCAGTGCTCAAGGAATGTAGAAGAAGAGGAAGCTGAAACGCTGTCTTTTGGATGTGGTATGGCTATCACACTCATGAATTCACAGCAGCTGTGGTAGCCTGCACAAGATCAAGCCAGCTAACCTGGTGGTACATACGGCCGAAGTGCTCTTCAGGTGTGATCCTTCTCTGAGGAGCTATTGGCAGTTGACAGCTGCTCAGAGAGAATCTTCTTTTTTGAATTTTTTCCACTGATAGGTTTCCCTTGCTCCCATGGATGGCCCTACACCGATGAACATATGGGTAGTACTAAATGGACTTAGTGGGACTCATTAAGGGAGATGTACTGTAATCAGATGAGGGATGTATGGAATGGATATGATAGTATTTATTTGTATACGTGTATGAAATTCTCAAAAAACAGAAAACAGAAAATAAAATGCTACTAGACACTGTGAAAAAAATGTGTTGTGAAGTATACAGTAGTCTTTTGTATGAAAATTGCATATTTACATTTCTGTAACTAACCAAACTCCAGTGATCAGTAATAATGTATTCCCTAGGGGAAATACTTCTCTTTGTTGTTAGAACAGTTCCTACCTTTTGAACAAACAGAATTCAATTAGGGATTTGTTTCAGCTAACAGCTCCTTCATACTTATTTGACTTTGATTGGGGGAAATACATGTTTATTTGGAGTAGCTTGTTTTTCTACAAGTATCAATGCATTTCAATTTCTAAACTTAATTTTGTTTGATCCAGTCATTTTCCTTTAGGAAAGTAACTTGAAGAACTGAATGAAGAGATGCTGGAAGATGCAGAAAGAAATTAGTTTATGACTCATCCAAAGCAGACATTTGAAAGATGTAGGATTATCTATAGTAAAAAAAAATTATGATGAACAGTTCCAGACATTGAACTTAGGAACTTTTATTAGGGAAAATGTGAGGAACCCTTGCAATAGACACAATGTAACATTATTTAAAAACATTAAGGCCACATTTATTTAGTAATTTTGAATGTATGTGTACATGTATTTACAAGTGCCATGATGCACATGTGAAGCTCAGTGGGAACTGATCGTTCTCCTTATACTATATAGATCCAAGGGAATCAAACTCACATGGTCAGACTTGGAGGCAAGCACCTTTACTCCCCTAGCCATCTTCACGGCCCAAAAAGCAATCTTAAAATCAATAATAGCATCATAACATTTTGAAATGTAAAGACAGTATGATTCACTGTTGAGTGAAAGAGGCAGTTTTCAAATGGATATGAACAATGACATTTAGTTCATAAAATTTATAATGTATAAATGGTGTACATGTACACATAAGTATATATATATATATATTAATATACATGTATTCATTTGTCTAGACTAAGTCTAAGTGAATTATTCATTATTTCTATTGTGTTTTTGCTCTTCTCTATTTTTTCCAAACAAAAATCTATACTAAGAGTATAACAACTAAAATAAATATTAGAAAGAGCAAACAACTTTAGTTTGCTTTTTTAATGTATTAAATCAATAAAATGCCAGGCAATTGTCCTTGTTCCTCTTTCAATTCCCAGCCATGTTCATCCTATACCTAAGTGGTTACAAACCACATAGTGCCTCATATTATAAGTGAGGATAAAAATCTTGTTGGTGCATAGCCCTCATGGTGTCTATGTTAACTGAGGACATGAGAAGAACACTTACATTCTAAATCTCAAGTGTTAGAAGAGAGGGACATTCCATATTACCCACTGTCCTGGTGATGGAGTAATATCCTCTTTGGTCACCTTAAAGTGGGAAACACTAAGCATGTAATAGACTTGGTTCTCCTAGACAGAACTTTTGATTCTCATGCAGGAAACCTCTCCCATTAAGTAGTTCTGAGTAGTCATATCCCCACTTATAATTGCATAGGCATTCAGGATTGGGAACTGTAACTGTGGAACTTATTTTTTATCTCTTTTACAAGTTATTGAAGGTGTTGTTCTCCAGAATGGATTCAAACCTTCAATTGAATCATCTATATCTGAACTTTGAAGCTCTGGGAACTTAGAGGACTAGCTTTGTACGGTCCAGGAGATTTTGAGTATGCAGGCCATTTGGGGCTGACGACATCTGATCAGCCTGAGGGATTTGAATTTCATGGAGGGAAATGACTCTATTGAACATGAAAAAAGTGCTTCCCCAGTGACCTAGAACTGCACATGCTGAAGGCCCAGATTCTTGAGGTTTGCTCTGGCTGGACTGTACTGAAGAAATGATGCTTAGTAAAATATCTTCACCCACAAAGCACATTGCTTTATTTCACCAAGAACTTTATTTGTTATTTTACTAAGATATTTTAAAGGAATATTTATCTCATCACCATGGTCTCCAGGTCTAGTTTTTTTTAAATATACTTGTTTCATGAATAATTAATTAAAAATGGTACTGTATGATATTACTAATATCCTATTCTAAAAGACACTATTGGTACAGAAAAGCACTGTTTGTATCCCACTATTACTGACATTTGTGTCTAAAAGTATAAAGTTATTTATCTATCGTCTATCTATCTCCTAATCTATCAATCATCTGTCAATTATCTATGATATATTTATCAATAATCTACCTGCTATCTATGTACAAATTAATCAGTTTATCTAGCAATCATGTATATCGTCTATCTACTTATCATCTATCTATCTATCTATCTATCTATCTATCTATCTATCTATCATCTATCTATCAATCATCTATCTATCTATCTATCTATCTATCTATCTATCTATCATCTATCCAGTCATCCATCTATCTATCTCATTGCGATAGAAGAAGACACCCTTCAGTCTTACAGTTTCCATTTTCCCAGTCTGGCTTCTTTCTCTGTGTGTTATCTCTGTCTGTTTCTTTTTCTATACTTTCTGTATTAGAATTACCAGGGTAAGTATTTGAAGAAAGGGCTCCTTCCAAAACTCTAGGGAAGGTTGTGAGTACCACATCTATAAATGCTTGTGCAGGTGATCTTACAGTTCTTTGCAGAGTACTTGAGTTTAAAAATTACTGTTACTTCATGTGTTTTTAAAATTTTCCCTGTTCTATATGGTCAGCATGTGAATGCAACATATCCTCCAGTAAATTTAGTTTTTACATTTTATTTTTCTTTTAAACTACTTCTCTCCCAAAGACTGTAAAATAAGAAAGTAGAGAAGCAAAGAGTGAGGTGATAGAGGAGGACAGATCAATAAGAACCCTGTTTCTTGTGAGGTAACGGAATAGTGGCTACGCAGTGCAGTTGGAGAGAATCGATTTGGTTCACAGAAGTCTTCCTGCTCCTCTGAGCCTCAGTGGAGGTTTTTTGGCAGGTTTCTTGCTGTGTACTGTTCACAAATCATCAGAAGGACTGAGAAGGGTCAGGGTTTTCGCATAGCACACAGAGGCTTAAGAACTTCCAATTTCTTGGGTAAAAGGAGCGTTTGGTGAACTGCTTATTCTTTGCATATGAGTCGTAGTACCTCTAACCACATAATGCACCAGTCCTCTTGTTGTGAAGCCAAGAGATTATCATGTTCTTGGTATAATTTTCAAATCAGGCTTTCATTTTCTTAATACGTATTTAATAAATCTCTTCATTTACCACTCTCAAGTGCAGAACACTAAAGGAAGGGCATTTCAATCGCAGATGTTATCAGGCTAAATTATTTTTAATTAGCTGGGTATTGTCATAGAGAATACTCTCTGATATGCTTACCTTCAAGTACAAGGTAGGCATGAAAAATGCATATGGAATGAAAAGTAGCTGGTGGAAATACCTTTGATCTACTTCTGCTTTGCTAAAAATGTGAATAGCTCTCCAACTTTTAGAGGCTGAACCTTAGACACCAGTGAGACTGTTCACCATCGTATGCCTGAAAGGAAATGAACATAAAAAGTGACATTGTTTTGGTTGTTTGGATTATTGCTCCTCATTCTCTTACTCCTCTGTTAGCTGTAAGGTTTGTTGGGTTACTGTGTTGAACATGGATTCTTTTCCAGCTCTTCTTTGTTCTCTAGTCCTCTCATGAAAGTTCTTCTCGAGAATCCTGTGCCCTCAGGAATGAAGCACGGACCCACTCCTTCCTTTGTATACAGTATTCTTGCAGTGTTGGCAGGTTGTTATGAAGTGTTTATTGTGTCGGTTAGCTCTAATGGTCAACTTGACAGAACCTAGAGTCATCTTGAAGGAAATTTTCAATGGGGATTGTCTACATTGCATAGGCCTGTGAGCATGCTTTGGGGATTGTCTTAAGTTAATCAGTGGCTCCTGGACTACATAAGAGTGGAGAAATTCAGCCAGGAATGGTGGCACAGTGCTTTAATCCCAGTACTCAGGAGAAGGGGCAGAGGTAGGCAGCTCTCCATGAGATCAAGTCCAGTCTGCCTACATAGTGAGTTCCAGGCCAGATGGGGTAACAAGGAGAAACTGACTCAAAAAAAAAGGAAGGAAGAAAAAAGAAAGTGAAGAGTGAAGAAATTAAGCAGAGCAGGAGTAAATAAGACGGTGCATTCACTTCCCTCTGCTCTTAACTGTGGGTGTGCTGTGATGAGCTGCTTCAAATTCCTGTTGTCTAGAGTTCCCCTCAGTGATGAGTGGTAACCTGGGATTATGGGCTGAGAGAAACCTTTTTTTCTGTAAGGTGCTTTTTTTGTCAGGATATTTTCTCATAGCAAAAGAAATGAAACCTGAAATATTCTTGTTTCTCAATCTATTCTATCAGATGACTTTATTGAATATGGCAGTCTTGGTGGATGAGTATTTGTTTTCAGGGCTTAAAGCATATCATTCCATATTTTCCTGTCTTTTGTTTTTGTTAATGAGAGATCTGATATTATGTTGATGCTTCTGTCTTTGTAAGTGAGTTGGAAGTTTCCCATTACATTTTTAAATAGTTTCTTTGTTTTATATTTTGGATACATTGACTCTGATGCATTGTGGAGAGTTTCTTCTCTGGTCATCTATTTGAGGCTTTAAATACCTCTTGTGTGTGTTTGTCCACTCTTTTCCCTGCAGGTTTGAGAAAGTTTTCTGCTATAATTTCATTGAATAAATAGCATATGGTTTTAGACTTTATCTCATATCCTTCCTCTATTGTAGATTCTTGGATTTTTCTCATACATATTGAGGGCTCCTGGACATTTTCCTCAGGCTCTTACTTCTTTTTATGTAGTTCCAAACATATTGTTTTCTTGTACTTTCCCTCCATCCCTGTAGTTCATTCTTCTGCCTGGATGTTTTTGACTGCACTTTCTTTAGTGTTTTTAGTTAACAGATTGATTGGCTTCATTCATTTCTAGTCTGCCCATTTAGTTCTTTACCAGAGTTTCAGTTTCCTTATTGAAATCTTTCTCCATGTCTTTGAACTTCCACAAATTTCTGACCATTTCATGAACTTTGTTAAATTTCTTTTCTATGTTCTGAACTGGTGTTCTTGCTTCATTCTCTTGTCCTAGACATCTTTCTGGCATATCAGCTCAATCCTTCTCCTTGGTGTATAACAGTTAGTCATGAGCCTGTGAATGTGTCCTATTTGCTTACTTCCTTATACTTTTTGTTTCTTTGTTGTATTTTCTAATCTCTTAAGGTGGAGAGTCTTCCCCTACCCACACTATTTAGTTACTTTTCTGTGTCTGTAAAAAAATATCATGATCAAAAGCAATTTAAGGAAAACAGAATTTATTTTTGCCTGTGGTTCCAGAGGAATTGACTCCATCACAAGGAAAAAGGCTAAGCTGCAGATGTAAGAGGGAGATCACATATCCTCCATACACAGGAAGCAGAGACAGAAAATAGGAAGTGGGATGTGGCTATAAATCCTCAAATCCCACTCCTAGTGATATAGTTTATCCAGCAAGTCTCCATTTCCTAAAGATTCCGACCTCCCCAAACAGCACCTCCAACTGGAACTCAAGGGTTTAATCAATGAATCTTGGAGACTTTTCTCATTCAAACCATAATATTTCCCATACAAAAATATAATAAAAGCAGATTGCAATGATTTTTAAGCTCTACATATTCTATCTAAAGTACAAATTAAAATAATGAGAACCAAATAAATCACTTTTCTGTTACTCAGTAACTCTCTCAACAAACTGAAGCTTATGACAACAGTGACTTTACTTCTTCTTGGGACTAAGGGCTTGTTGGGCTGTTTTGCTGATGTGAGTAAAGCTTGCAGTATCTTAACGTGGCTCATTTTAATCTGTAGTCACATTTAAACTGAGAATGAAATAGAGATATTGTTGTGCCAAGAATGGAATAAAAATGACCCAGGGTGATGTTAGGCAAATATTTATTTTATTGGGAAAACTTGCTTAGTGCTGCTCTCAGTGGGGCTGAAGAGATGGCTCGGCAATTATGAGCACTGGCTGCTCTTGCAGAGGACCCAGGTTCAGTTCTTAGCCTACATGATGGTTCACAACTGCTTGCAACTCCAGTTCCAGGGGATCTGATGCCCTCGCTATCTCCATGGGCACAAATTAAGCACTTGGAGTGCACACATACATGTGGGCAAACACTCATACACAGAAAATAAAAATAAGCAAATCTTAAAAATAGGAAAACATAAAATATCTGAGAGCTTTATTTAGCAAAATACTATTTATTGTTCAAATGCTTTGTAATTTATTTGATTACTGCTAAGTGACTTTAATTTTTGAGTCCTGGCAAACAAAAACTCCAGCCTAATTATCTGGATTCCCAGTGCTTTTCGTTGCCCTGCTCCCAGCCTTCAGTAAACAAAACCCTGTAACATCTGGACATCTGTGGACATACAAGATTGATTTCTGTAATTCACACTGACAACTTCAAAGTGAAAACAAGTTAATGAAACAAATTATTGTGCTCACCGGCCAATTAAACAATACATTAGACCAAGTTTCCTTCTCTTCGTTTTTCTCAGACAGCTCTTTAGTAATCATGACCCAAGAGCTGAATAATAAGCTAAGAGATATTTGAGCACAATTGATTGAACATTTTGTGGGCACCAGAGCCAGTCCAAACCAAACATCCTTAACTGGAAGATGGTGAGACTCTTACAGGGCCAGTATTTAGATTTTCTCCACATGGTGAGGATAAAAGTGTTGAGTCTGTTTCTGTGAAAAAGGGGAGAGTGCCCTGAACACCTCTTCAATGAGGTTTTCTTCCTTTCTCATGCAGACAGATACTGGGAAATGCTCAATGACCCTCACACTCCAGCTGCCACCTTCAAACAAGCGCCAGAAAGCTTGCATGAATAAAAAAGATAATTGCACTCTTGTTTTAACCTAAGAGAACAAGATGCTAACCAATACCCACACAAATCTCTAAGGCGATTCGTGGACAATAGGCAGTGTCTGACAGCACAATCTGCACTTGAAGTAATTACAGCCTGTGATGAAGTACAAAGGCTTTATCGGAGAAGAAATTTCAGGAGAAAATGAAAACTGTTGACTAAGATTTTTGCAGACTGCTGTGCAATTTTTTTTTTCTGCCATAAAAAAAGAGAATACTTATACTTAGTCTTCTTGGATTTTGTAGGCCTTTGGAATCCAACCCTTCTTCCAAGGGTTACAAATGAGAGAAATTCTCTGGCTCCATCATTCACTGCATATTATCATTTATACAAGGCTTGCTTTTATAAAGATCTATTTCTTCTTATTTCATGTGTATGTGTGTGTCTGCAGGTCTGTGGGTACACAACATGTATACAATGCATCAGATTCCTTGGACTTGGAGTTATATGTGGTTATGAGCTACCAAGAGTGAGTGTTTGAATCAAACATAGGAATTCTGTGAGAGCAGCAAGTACTCTTAACTGGTGAACCATCTTACCAGTCTCAAGATTTACACTTTACAAAAACCTGGATCTTCATTTCTCCTAGAAGATCTAAATATGTACTTGGGTGCCATTGTGGTGTTTAATATTGATTACAAACTTGACAGGATCCAGAATCACCATGGAAACAAGTCGCTGGACGTGCCTGTGAAAGACTTTCAACAATAGATCAATAGAGATGGAAAGACTCACCCCAGATGAGGGAAGCACCATGTCATGGGCTAGGGTCCTGGACTGCATAAAAGTGGCAAAGTGAGCTGAGCACCAGGGCTCATCCCTCTGCTTCCTGTGTATCCAGTGTGACCAGCTGCCTCACACTCTGCCACCATGCCTTCCCTGCCTTCAGGGACTGTACTCTTGACAAACAAACCCCTCCTTCCTTAAGGTGCTTTTGTCAGATATTTTGTCACAGCAATGAGAAAAGTAACTAATCCAGCCATCAGCAGGCCCGCACAGCTTCGTTCTGCAGAACTGTGTGGGGCTGAGCAGTAGGACCTTCATTGTATCATTTCCAGTCAGATCTGGATTAGCCTGAGGACAACTTTTCTTATTTGTAACTGCTGCCTCGCCCCTGCAGAGTTCTTAGTAAGTGTCTCTTGTGTCACTTTGTCAGACTGGACATTCATTTCACCACGGCTATCCAGTGTCAAAGTATGACAGAACTTGGGGGGACAACACCCACATTAGGTTGTTAAAGTCCCATAATGTCCTGAAGAACCTGATAGCTCACCCAGTACCCAGGCCCTATTAATGGACTAGATCTAACTTGAGGTATTCTTACCTGGTCTGGCTTTCCTGAGGCCTCTCAACTTATTTTAGGGGCTGAGATGCCGCTCATTTGGTAGAGTGCTTTCCCGGTAAGCACAAAATCATGGGTTTGATCTTCAGTACCACGTAAACTGGGTGTGGTGGTGCACACCTGTAATGTCAGCACTCTAGAGACAAGAGAGCTGGTTGGTTAAAGTTAGGTTAGAGTTGGTTAAAGATAGAGCAGAAGCAAGTTTAATTTTTCAAAAATATTTTATTGACTTATTGGCTAGAATATCTTGTTTCTAGGGAGCAGTTGAAAAACCTGAACTATTTACTTCCTTAAGGTCTCAGTCAGACTATGTAACATTTAGCATGAGTAAGTACCATTCTGGTTCCTTCTGGCCTTTTGTGGTCTTGTGTAGGAATGAAAAGTGACTTTAGGTATTTTGATTTAATGACTTACTGCTGTGACTTCTTTAACATCTCCCTTCCTCTTCTTTTGTCTTATCCCTATTTCCTTCCTTTCTTCCATCTTGATTTATTTTTACCCTTATCAGCCTGCTGTGAATTCTAAGGTAGACTCTATAAATCCTACATGCCTTTCTGATGAATCAGTTCTGACGACCCAGGATTATCTGGACATTCAGCAAATCAAAGCACAGATAGTCCAAGATTGCAGGTAGAAACATCCTTAAAATGAAAATATTTGAGAAAATTCCACATTATATAGAAAAACAGTTGAAAGTAGGGTGTACTCATTGCCCAGCCTCAAGTTGAAGATGTTTCTTTTATTCTCCAGTGAAACCCAAGACAGCACTGAAGGGTCTTGATGACTAATTAGGTATAGGCAGCCATGAGTTCAGGCTTTAAAGGAACTGAACGTTAACATTTAACAGATTGGTTGTTAACTATGCTGAGACAATCTATATACCTTGGGGAAATACATTATCATTGTGATAGATAAAACTGACTAACACAGGATTTCTAGAAGGATATTTCTATACTATTCATGGATAGAGGATATAACTGCACCTTGAATTACTATTTTTTCATACTATTTAGGTATAGCCACATGTGTGAGGCTTACTGAATGACATTACAGGCTATGGAAATGGTTCAATGAGTAAAACATTTACTTTGTAAGCATGAGAACCTATGTTTTAATCACCAGAACCCATGTAAAGCTGGGTGCCATAGCATACCTCTATAATCTGCCCTCCTGTGGGAGATGGGAGGCAGACACAGAAGAATCCCTGAGTCTCACAGGCCAGCTAGCCTGGTTTACACAACACTGAACAACAAAAGATCTTATTTCAAACAAGATGGAATGGATGAATGAAACCTGAAATTGTTCTGTGACTTACACACACACACTGTGTTAATCATACACGTGAACCTAGACATACATACAAAGATAAAAGAAAACATTACATTTCCTTTTTGCTAATTTTAAAGAAAAAAAGCAAAGTTTTAGATAAGATATGAAATTATAGAACTTCTATTGTACTCATCATACTTTAAATATACATTATGGATCTCCAAGAAAAAGGAATAGATAAACTGCATAGTAATTTCTAATTTCATATACCATTAGACAGATTTGAGTTCACAGACCTCATGTGGATCCTGCTACTCAGAACACAGTTTAGAAGACATCAGAGTACCAGGCATCCTAGAGCTAGGGTAGCCTTTGCAATGTTCTATTAATAAGGCACATCCTCTCTGAAGTGTGGGTCAGCTCTGGCTGACATTCTTCTGTTCAGAGCCATAGCCTCATGCTCTCTGTCAGGGCTGATTTACCAGATGGCGAAGCTGATAGAAATACAATTCACTCTCCTTGATCACGCTAACTAATTTTAAATCATCTAACACTTCAAATCAGTTCCAGCTTTTTCTTGGTTCTTTGTAGACCATTGCCAGAGAGAACATTTGGAGCATTTATTCCCACAGACATCCTTTGGGTTTCATGTGAATATTTCCATCCGATTTGAATCTGTTTTCAAAATAAAGCGTGATCAGAAGCTGCTTTCAGTGTTTGACCAGAGTCCAATTCCCCTCAGAAGACTTTATGAAATGTCATCCATGCCCAGATTCCTGGTGTATTTATAATCTGTGCCTGCAGCAACTTTCTCTCCAGTACATTTAGTGGTTAGATGTCCATTCCATTGCTTTGCTCTCTGGGAAGGAGTGCATCCAATATTAAAGACAGTGACAGCCTTCCCTAGGCTTCCCTTAGATATAGACCCAATCAGCTAAGTTCAGCTGTCTAACAGCTTTGCCTACTATATGAGAGGCAGAAGCTCCCATACAGATGAACAGAGAAGGCCAAGTTAGCTGTAGCCATAATCCCAGCATCCTATCATTGTGGTTATAAATAAAAACACCCAGTACATCAAAGCATCAATGGAAAATTTCAGTTTTGTTTTCCAAGGTATTCTCATGCCTAATATAATCTCCCAGGAAGGGGAAGAACAGCTCACTGCTGTTTAAAAACCTGTGTCACATTGTCACAGTGCTGAGGACATTACACTGTAGTTCTTTGTCTTGCCAATGGCTTGACAATAGAATTGTCCTTTTTACCTATTCTGAACTTCAGAAACAGGTTCATCTCATAAGAAGTTGAATGAATTATCATCAAGAGTTAAGATGCCTAGGCTCATATATGGTTAGGGATTATTTTTCTTTTTCATTTTTATTTGTAAGTCTAATTTTTAGATGTATATATCTGTGTCTATGCACATATCTTCTGAAGCTGGAGTTATATGTGATTGAGAGTCACCCAGAGTGACTGAACATAACAGTAACCATCACTGTGTCCTTCAGTGAGTTTTGCTAACTCTTCAAAGACTTAATTTTCTTAACTGTAAAACAAACTAACATTCTGGTTGAAAACAAAAGTGCCAGTGAAACCTACTACAAATGTCTGAACATAAAAGTTGCTCAACAGATAATATTATAGTATATAGGTCTATGTAACCTTCCAAAGGAGTCTTCAGGAGCTTCAGTCCTGTGGGCAGGGAGATGGCTCAGCTGACAAGGTTAAAGTGCTGGCTATGCAAGCACGAAGACCTGAGTTTGAGGGCACATACATGAGAGCGTGCACGTGAGTACCACAAACAGGAATATTTTAAGGATTCTTGTTATTATCTGTATGTGTATTTGTGCACATGAATGTTGGTGATGGGAGAGTCCAGAAGAGAATGTCAAATCTCTTGAAGCCGGAGTTTCAGGTTGTGTGAGTCACGCAACATGGATATTTGGAGCAAACTTGGGTCCTCTCCAAGAGCAACAAGCCTGTTAGCCACTGAGCCATGTCTCTAGCCTCAGAAATATTTTATAATGTCATCAAGGCTTCTAGAGACTGTCAGTGAATGCCATGTTCCCCCTGTGGTCTCTATGGTAGTGGAACAATAACAGTACTCAGTGGAGCATACATGTTCCAGAAGAGTTAATCTAATTCTCTACTGCCTCTGGCCCTGAAGTTCCCTTAGAAAATCTCCTGCTAAAGGGTGCTGCTTTGCATCCCATACACTCTTCAGGTGTGTTCTTCCTTTTTGCACATGCTTAGCAAAGTGAGCTTCCACAGTCCTCTGCCTTTCTAACACTGTGCAGGCTTTTCTTACTCCAGCTGGCAGCCTTGTGGGGATAGGAAGCTGGAGGGAAGAGAATAGGAAGAAAAGAGGCATTTGACCTTCCAAAGTTGTCTTCAGGAGCTTCAGTCCCTCGAGCAGGGAGATGGCTCAGCTGACATGGTTAAAGTGCTGGCTGTGCAAGCATGAACCTGAGTTTGAGGGCACATACATGTGAGTGTGCACATGAGTACAGAAACAGTTCTGCCTACCACCAGGAAGTTTTGATTTTGAAATCTTCAGATCTAAACTTGTTGATTCTTGGCTTAGCTATTCGATATAATCTCGGGCAAGTTTCTGAGAAATTGTGAGTGGTTAATCCATGATGGATGTCCGGCAGGTCAAGAGGACTTAGTAAATTTCTGTAAAGTGTTTGATGGAAGAGAGTTGAATTATATTTTACAGATGAGACTTCAACCAACTTATTTTGTTTTAATCTTTTAGTTAGGAAGTCACCAATACTATGTTAACAAATAAAGTACAGTCCCGATACAAGGCAGACATCAAATCAAATTCATAATTGACGTGAATGATTGATTGGTTGCCCGTCATGTCCCAGCAAGATCATATCTTAGAACTTTGTCCCTTTTCCATATACTGATTTATACTCCGGATATTGTGGGGGTGCAGTTCAAAGAAATTTTCTTTACCAAGGAAACCAAACAAACACGATATGTCCATGTTCATTAAGTTCCTTCCATTTAAAGTGACCTTTTGTACTCATAGATTAGAAAATTTGGAATTCTGACTAGTCTAAATTATTTAAAAATTGAAAAGTACATGATAAAAGAAGGAATAAAAAGTATCATTTTTATGATCATTTTCTCTCTGTGTGTAGGTGTACATGGTATATGTATGTATGGCGTGTGTATGCATAGCTGTATGCAGTGCATAACTCTTGTGTTAATGTAGTGGATATAGGCTGTCTTACTCTATTACTCTCACCTGAGGCTCTGGAGACAAGATCTCTCACTAAACCTCAAGCTACACAAGCCAGCTAGTCCCAGGGATTCTCCTGTCCCCATTCCCAGAGTGATGAGGTTACAGCCAAGTCTGGTGTTTTTATGTGGGTGCTGCGGATTTGGTCTCAGGTCCTCATGCTCATGCAACAAACACTCTTACTGAGATATTACCCAGCTCCTAAAAATTTCTCCCATGGCATATTTTATTTAATTATCACTAATAACTTCATCTTATTGCAAGAAGTGGGTAACACGGTCAACATTCAACTTGTTTCAAATTTATAACAATTAAATTTGCATTTAAGCTTCAGATCAAAATTTAACTTTATGGTAATTTTATTCCCTTGTGTCTATGCAAACGGGGAATTTTATTTTTAAAATGTTTTATTTATTACTTTTTAATTTTATGTACACGGGTGCATTATCTGCATCTATATACACCCATGTCATACAATGTCCACAGAGAATAAAAGAGGGCTTCAGATCCCCTGGAATTGGAGATACAAACAGTTGTTAGCCACCAGCTGGGTGCTCGAATTCAAACCTTTGCAAGAACAGCCAGTGCTCTTAACTGTTGTGCCATCTCTCCAGTCTAAGAAAAAGGAGAATTTTTATTCTGTATTTATGGCTTTAGCAGTCTGATAGTCTAGTTTGATATACAAATCTTTTCTGTACCCAAAATGCCATCTTTCTTACCTTGTAGTACAAGTCATTCATCCTCACTGGCATCTTACCTGAGGGTTCCCACACATTATGACACCCCTTGATCAAAGTTTCATCATACTTCTCAAAAGATTTTACTCACTGTAGAGTTAAAAAATATATCCTATGAAAGTAAATCATGTCAGGTAAGTTCTGGAGGAATTAATTCCCAGATATTTAATTCAAGCTTTTAATTAGATCACCTTAGGTTTAATGAATGTTCTCAGGTGGGCCATTCAGCAAACAAAAAGATTTTCCTAAGAGCTGAGAAGCGCATTTGTCTTTAGTGGATTTTTTCTCAGTGCATCTGGTATTCATAGCAAACCTCAAAAATAGACTAGTGGGTGAATATCAAACTTCTGCCCAGAAATAGGAAGGATTAGCATTCCCTTGTAAATTATATGATCAAACAATGTGTATAGGGTTACATACATTCTACCTCTGTCCTGGGTAAAGTACAACAATTGGGTGATTTTATTTGTTTTGTTTACTTTTGATTTATTTATTTGAAATTTTTATTTTAAATTATTATTGTGAATGCTTGATGTGTGTGTGTGTGAGAGAGAGAGAGAGACAGAGAGAGAAAAAAGAGGCAGAGACAGAAACAGAGAGAAAGACTAAGAGAGACAGAGAGAGACCACAGGCCAGCACATGTGTGAAGGATAGAGGATAATTTTTTGAAGTTTATTCTTTCCTTCCTTCTTTACGTGGGTTAAGGTGGGCCACTCAGGGGGCCAGATTGGTGTGGCAAGCACCCATCTTACTGGCTGGCCCTGTGATTGTTTATTTATTAATTTTTAAATTTTATTGTTTAGTTTACCATATAAAGAAATGATTTCTATCATGGCATCTTCATATGTATGGGTCACTGTGTTTGTTCTCATTAATTCCCCTCACGCTGTCCTTCTTCGACCCTTCACCCCAAGCTGCTTCTCTTCCTCCCTCAGTTAGTCCCCCTTTTGCTTTTATTTATTTTTGTTTATTTATTTATTTTATGTGTGTATATGCCACATGTGTACACATATATGTGGAGGCCAGAGAAGGCCTTTAAAGTAACTTAAAGAAGGAAAGGTTTATCTGGGATCATAGTTTCAGGGTACAGTCCACCGTGATGGGTAAGGCATGGCGTCAACATTGTGAAGCAGCTGATCACAGCATGTCTGTAACAGGGAAGCAAAGAGATGAATGCTGGTGTTCAACCTGATTTCTCCTTTTTTGTTCAGTGTGGGACCACATTTCATGGAATCATTTAGGGTGGGTACTCCTACCTTAATCAATTTCACCTAGAAACTCTCTCACAGATGTGCAGAGTGATTCTAGAGACTGTCAAGTTGAACATTTTTACCCATCACAAAGCTTTTGAGTAAGCTGTGTCTCACAGTTGTATTCTGGTGGAATATACAGTTATTGAGGCTGTATGGTCAAGGTAGTGATGAAGATTACGGTAGAAGATGAATATTTTTAGAAAATAGTGGTTCTGATATACTCCAAATGGTTTACTAATGACAGAATGGACAGGGTTTGTTGTATCATAGGACAGCCTGTCTCTAAGGATTTTTCATAAAAATCACAAAGGAGGTAAGACTAGAGTCAATGTAGAGAGTTCTTTCATAGTGAAATGCTCTTTATTATGTAATGTTTCTCATCAAAAATTTTAAAAATTCTTTGCTGTGATTTTGTACATTTCATATAATAGTTCTTAATCAATTTTAAACCTCCTTCCTCATCCATGCCCCGCCCTGATCCCCATTGGACCTCATGTATTACACCATACATGTTAAGTCTTAGTCAGTCAAGCATTTGTACTCAGATGTCCTACAATGCAAATTCATCAACTGGAGTCTAGTTAGCCTATTTAGAGATTGTAGGTAAAGTCTACTTTCTCTACCCAGTAGTAAATAGTTCCCAGACTAAGGCCAGTCTGCCAACAATTTCCCTTAATACACTCTGAGCTCTTGTCTGATTAAGTTGGTGGGGTCCTGTGCTAGGAACCATTGCCCCAAGTTCGAATATGCAAGCTTCCAGTAGCCTATAAGCCTCTGCTTCCCTATGTTAACAGGCTTTTAAGCCACTGGAAGCTTGCACATGTGATCTCATCATAATTTTCTTTTAAATTTAGGTATCTTAAAAATGTGTATCTTAGACTGGAGAGATGGCTCAGGGATTAAGTACTTGAACACAAACATGTGGACCAGAGTCTGGAGCCCCAGCACTCACATTAAAACATGATAGGTGAGGTGACCACCTGTCGTTCATGGGAGACAGAGCGATTAGCAAGTTGATTAGCTGGACTAGCCGGTATTAGAGAGTTCCAGGTCTGTGAAAGACCCTACCTCAGTAATTAAGTGGAACAGTGGAGCATGATCAAGGAGAACCATGTTACTTCATGCCTCCACATGCCCCCACATACATGTGCATACATACCCACACGTGCTCTCACACGTAGGCAAACAAATATACACATGTTCATCAGACACACATATTCAAGCAAACAAATACACATACAATAAAACAAACAAACAAAAAAGCAAAAAAGTTGCAACTGTATTTAAATTGTAATCAGATAACATGAGAGAGCATTAGGTAAGCAATCTCATAAAGGTACTTTTTTATCTTTGTTTTAGTTACTAAGAATTATAGAAGCTACTAAAATACATGTATGACATTTGTTGTGGGCTACTACTCATGTGGATTTTCTGGCTTTATGGCTTATAGGACATCACATCCCCATGCAGAGCCACATCATTTGAATGTGCAGACAGCTGGTATTGGAGCAAGTGCTGAGTCATGGCTTTGCTCTGTGCTTCATTAATTTAGAATTCTTTACAGAAAGACTGTGAGAATGTAGATCCATTCAGGTTAGCTTATCTCCTTTGGCCACCCCAGTTGATTAAAGTCTCCTTTGAAAGCCAAGCGGCATAGGTATTAGACTGTGAATGCTGCTCTGGCCTTGGGAAACATTTGAAAGCATCCAAAACCAGCAATTTTTCTTCATTATCTCATTTCCTCAATCACTTCCTATCTTTTTAAGAAAAGATCCCTACCCCCATGAAAGTGTAAGTCCTTGACAGCTTAAGTTAGGACAAAATAGCAAATTTGCACTTATCACAATTTGTTAACAATGACGGAGATGTCCTAAGAGGTTGCAAGAGAAGGTAGGTTTTTTTTTTTTTTCCTCTGAAATATTGCCAAAGAATCCACTTGTCTTTGGAGATAAGCATTGGATGTCAACACATACAGGCTAGTAAAAGATGGGGTTATGAGGTCATGGAGATGGCTCAACAGTTAAAAGCATTTACTGCTCTTGGAAACCCAAACTGCTCTTGGGTTTAATTTCCAGCACTTATATGGCAGCTCAAAACCACCTGAAACTCCAATTCTAAGGGATCTCGTGTTATTTTCTGGTCTACAGGGCACTACATATTTGTGGGCACCTAAACTCATACAGGTACATACACATTCACATAAAAATAGATAGATAAGGTTTTTAAACACGAGACTGTGAACTGAAATGATGCCTAGAAGACATTTTTTAAGGTGACAGCTGGAAAAGAAAAACTAAGCAAACTTCTTGCATGTTTAGATATACCATCAGGAAAGCCAAGGGAAAAAAATACATGTATTGATCTCTCAGTACCTCTGATGGACTGCAAAAGTCTAATGGATGCCAAAATTTTCTTATGTTCAAATACTGTTAGCTTTTCATTGCTGTGATGAAATATCTGGCATTTGCCCCTTTGGTATTTTCCCCTTTCAAGGGAAAGGTTGATTTTGGCTCACAGTTTTGGAAGCTGAGCCCCGTGTTGCATGACTTTATTGCTACTGAGTCCGTGATGAGACAAAGCATCACAGTGCAGTACCCGAAGTGAAGAAAACCTCTACCTTTGGGCAGCTCGAGGCAGAATGAGTTGAAAGGACTGGGTTGAAGTATCTCCTTCAAGGGACCATCCTCAGTGACCTAACTTCCTCCAACTAGGGCCCATTTTCTAAAGTTTACACTATTTTCCAGGAGATGCATTTGGTACATGGTTCTTTCTGTAGAACGTTGTCAGTAGTTAAGATGATGGTTCTTTAAAGTTGAAGTCCCCATAAAGAGTTTCAGGAACAAGTGTCATGGACTTTATTGCTATGACCTGGAGAATGGTCTGGACCATCTGTTCTCAGGTAGAAACTCAAGGTTCAAAGGCAGTCATGTAGCTGATTAGTGAATAATTCCAGTCTCCACAGCTTTTACTTTGGACAGGGTTAGATAGTATAGCAGTCTCCTCTGTTTGTGATGCTTATGTTTTTACATATCAAGGGCTGCTTTAAAACTATGGATAATATCAATCAAATATAGAAAGTATATCTATTTTAAATATGTAATATATATGTGTGTATATGTTTATACTTGCGTATTTATGTACATGCACTATTTTTCCCATAATTACACATCTAAAATTAATTTGGATTTATAAACTAGGCACAATAAGAGATGAATGATCATAGCCAATGATGAAATATGATAATTATGGTCATACACTATAATAAATGTTGTTTAAGAAATCATGAATTATTTATTTCTGTAATTTTCCATTTAAAATTTTGGACTATAGTTTAAGGGTAAGTGAAACTGTGGCAAACAAAAATGAAGATTGTGGGGATCATGTACCCCAGGTGGGGGGCCTCAGTATACAGACAAATCAGGGTCTTTATCTTGGCTTTACCAAGTATTGTGTGACTATCTCATCCCTGCCTTTGCCTTGTTGCCCTGTCCTTAAATGAACATAAAAATAGCATTGATAGCTAAGAGGTTAAATGAACATAAAAATAGCAGAGATAGCTAAGAGGTTAAGAGCAGACACTGTTTTTTCAGAAGACTCAGTTCCTCATGTGTCTCTGCTCACAAGTGCACATACCTACACACTGATATACACATAGACACAATTTAAAAATAAAATAATCATAGTAGTCTAACAACCTAATGACAAATTTCACATACAATATCTCTACATGGGTCCATGTGCATAGCTGAAGGCTAATAACAAGAATCAATGTCAGACCAGAGAAATCTTCCTTTGAGTTATAGGCCAGGGTAGTCCAAGAGACTCTGAAAATCACACAGGCTATTGTCACAGCCCTTGATTGCCTCCCAGAACTGGAGGGTAAGATCCTATTGTTGAAGATGGGACATACTTCTGAGGTCAGATTTGGAGCAATGGAGGTGGAACTGACCTGGAGACAGCTTCTCACGAAGGCTAGCTCTCATAGCTCTGGAGAGCACTATACAAATAAGCAAGGGAGGACATCAGTTGATGGCCCAACACCAGTTTCATGACCAAATAACCACATTGACAACTGGCCCAGCATTCAATACTGGTGCAGTAGTGATATTTTTACCTTGGGGTCAATCAACAGCTACCTAATTGGTCTCAGCCCACTCAAGGGAATATTTGTAAGCCTCAGTTTCTATATCTGATGAGTTACGCCTGGTTTTAGAAGCTGAGTCTCCTTTGGGCTGGCCTGTTGCACAATTTGTGTAGTATAAACGATAAGCCATTTGGTCTTTGGTTACATAATAATTCTAGAATCTCCAGATGGAGTAGATTTCAGGATGCCAAGACTCCATTCTGTCTTTTCCTCTCTCAGCGGTTATTTGGAATTATGTCTTCTTTCTCTGCCTTGGATATTACCAGGATGAACTTTCTTCCTCTTTTCATTTTTAAAATGGAAATGTTTCCCTCCTTTCTGATTATAAATACATGTTTGTAAATTGAAAAGTTGGAAAACAAAATAAAATAAAAAATAGCATGCACCAAAGACAGTTATGGGATGCTTGGAAAATCAGGCATTGGAAGCATTTGCTCAAAGAGCAAAGAGAAATGTTCAATGAATGCTAATTATTTATAACGTATTGTGACTATTAGAACTCACTTTGGGGACTGGAATGATGGCTCAGCAGTTAACAGCACTTCCCATGCAAACTAAGGCAGAGAAAAATCCAGCATGGAACTGGGGAAATGGGCAGCAGACCCTGATCTTTGCTGAAGAAATATTGACAAGTGATTGCTGTTGGGTGAGTATGTGCTAATCTTCATAAAAGCAAGGACTCTGAATAGACTGACTAGACCTCAGTGGTTAAACTCGCACCAAGGAATATTTCTGAACACCAACTTGATGTACTAGACCTTAACACAGATGAAAACACAGATTCCAGTTGGGGGTTTTCTGGAGGGTGCCTGTGAGGAAAGGGGTGTAGAGATGATTAAGATTGATTGAGATGTCTGTATGAAATACACAATGATTCAATACAAAAATTATAAAAGAATACTTGCTGCTCTTACAGAGGACCTGACATCAACTCCCAGCACACATGTCAGGTTGCTGATAACTGCTTGTAACTACAGCTCCAGGGAAACTGATGTTGCCTTCTGGCCTCTGTGAATGCTCACACTCATATGTACATATACATACACACACACAAAAACACCCCCCCACACATATATACATAAATAAAAATAAAGCAGAGTCTACTTTTTCAAACAAATGCTCCCAGCCCTTGAGAACTGATTAATGAAAGTATAAGATAAACATATAAAAGCGTTGATGGATCCCGTGCCCTCAATAATACAGTATGTGACTTCCCAAGGTCTAGGAAACATCAGTAATTTTATCAAAGCTACTGAAACCCACCATATTCAAAATGACCTTTATTAAGCACTCTCCTTGTCTAAAGAGGCGGGAGAGTGACTTGAAGGTGAAATCCCCCATTAGCAATCCCTCAGGTAAGGGGGAAATTTAAAATAATATTCTAATGATTCATAGAACATTACTACGCCCCATTAGGTGCCTATATTACATCTTGGGGTACAATCAATATCTGTCACCTTGCTTATGGCATTGGTGCTAGAGCGGTTCAATTTCATTTTGTAACACTCATGCTCATGGAACTGTATCTCAAGTGCCATATGATAAAATATTGCTCAGAAGTACATATTCACTTCCAAGGCATAATGGGAATAATTGATAAAAAGATGTCTTCCATCTGGTTAAACACCATTAATGTGATGATGTCACTGATTGGAAATTGAAAGTGTAAGAACAATATTCTAGGAAACTTTTGGTGAATTTATATCAGTGGTGTGTGTGTGTGTGTGTGTGTGTGTGTGTGTTCATTCTGTATTCAAGAGAGTCCTTGCAAGCATTTTCAAACATTCAATCTAGATTACTATTTATAAGATGTTACTATAGAGAGCATTATTTCATGAACATATTTCTTGTGTATGGAGAGTTACAAGTAGCAGTTGTTAGACATAGTTTTCTTTTGTTAAAAAAAAAACTTAAAACTCTATTCAGGCTTAGGTTATGATGGTGCTTAAAAGGTATTACAAAGAAGTCACGGGCAAGTAAGAAACAAGTTGCCATCATTTTAAATAAAGCAAACGAGTTAACTAAATAACCAATTTTTGAGTTGTTTTCTCTCAAAATTGGAATATAAAATGCATTGGTTACTATTGGTGTGAGTAAAGCAATTATAGAAGAAAGGACTTATTTTGACTCACAGTTTGAGAACACATTCATCATGGTGGGAAGTCACGGCAACAGGAGTGTGGGGCGGCTGACATTGATTCCACACTCAGGAAGCAGAGAGAGGTGAATGCTGGTGCTCAGCTCACTTCTCTTTTTATTCAGTTTGGGAACTCCACTCATGGAATTATATCACTCACATTCAGGGTGGGTCTTTCCACCTCAATTAATGTAATCTAGACACTTTCTCAAAGACACGCCTTGAGGTTTGTGTCCTACTGGATTCTAGATCCTGTCAGGTTGATAACACCAGCTATCACACCAACTGAGGACCCCTTCTTTGAAACCTAGGAACATACTCTAATCAAAACACCTTCTCCACACAGTCTACCCAATGGAGAACCAAGGGATGGTAGGGCCTGTGTTAGAATTCTGAAATCCCTGGGAGAATTAAATACTTCACCTAACGAGTCATGAGTCATTGTGGATTTTTGAACTGTTAAACATGAGAATTCTTTCTGCATTCAGTTCAGACTAAAATGTATATTTTGCTTAACTGAGTGGAAGAAGGATTCTAGGGAGCTTTTAGAATACTCTGGAATAGCAGTGGCCAGGTTTCTTACCCCAGCATGGGCTTTTAGATGGAAGATAACAGGAAAGCATGTGTGTGAGAGTACGTGCTACAAGTCTGTGGAAAACAGAGAAGCCAGAGAGGGAACTACAGATCCATGGACCAGTGCTTCAAAGAAAAATAGGGCTTGGATGACATTTGAACTCTGGCTGTGTGCCATTATACACCCTTTGCATTAACTTAATTTTTATCTTTTTAGAAAGGGTCTTTCATAGCCCTAGCTGGACTGGGACTCAGTATGTAGACCATGCTGGCCTCTATACAGAGATCTGCCTGCCTCTGCCTCTGGAATGTTTTCATTAAAAACATGCCACCATGCCAGGCGTCCTTTGCATTAACTTTTAATAATCATTAGCAATGCACCGTTGGCTCACGGAGGCTCCAGTGCTATTGGCTCGCCTGGTTTTTCAAAAGAAGGAGTCAGCACATCTAACATCATTTGCTTTGGAGTCACATATCCTAGCTGTGGCTGTGCTCTCTTCAACACAAGGAGGTATTTGCCCCCAAATGAATGCACTAGCATGGCTTCCATTAATTTTCAATACCTAATCATGAAATGGACATACATTCAAAATGTGTGTGTGTGTGTGTGTCTGTGTGTGTGTGTGTGTTTGTGTGAGTCCTGTATACATATGTAACTCGTTCCTGTGTGTCCTTGTGTGTGGAGGTGAGATGTTGTTGTCAAATGCCATTCCTTAATTGTTCTGCATCTTATTTTTTGAGACAGGGTCTCTCAGTAAGCCTGGAGTTCTTTGATTCAGCTAGACTGACTGGCCAGCAAACTCCAGGTATCCTCCTGTCTCAGCGTTCCCAACACTGAGATTACAAGCAAGTACTACCATAATTGGTTTTTAAAATGTGTGTCCTGGGAACTGAACTCAGATCTTCATGGCTGTGTCCAAGCATCTTAGATACTGGGATATCTCCCCAGGCCCTTTACACACTTAAAAAATGTGTATGCATATAAAGCCTGCATGTATATGAGTGCACTTGTATCATATAATACCCATGGGGGGAGAAAAGGGTGTCAGATCCCCTGGAAATGGAGTTATGAATAACTGTTAGCTGCCACGTGAGTACTAGGATTTGAACCCAGATCTCCTTATACAGGGTTCTCTTAACTGCTGAGACATTTCTCCAGCCCCAGACTTGCTTTTTAACCTGGGGTATAGAGTTTGGAAATTTTGGCTGATTATAACCATTGACTTGATGTCTTTTATAAGAGTAATTCAAGCATTGTGATATTTCTTAACACAACAATGACATCTTGGAAGCACATCTTTTTGGCTTTTTTGATATTCAAGAGAAACTTAATGTACGAGAAATGTACTCACCAATGTAAAGGTAAATATGCTGAGTTTGAGAAATGAGGTCACTGTCAAGGGGGAAGGATAAAGTCACAGCTCCCCCTGCAATCTCCTTCTTAATCCCACTTTCTTTCTATAAGTGCCTTTCTGACATTCATGGTTTTCTTTTTTAAAATCCACTGTGTTTAACCAGGATTTTCTACATGAGCATGAGTTTGATACTATTCAGTGAAGGCTCTTGGGCTCCCAACTACATATACAACTGACAATGACTACTCCTCCCCCAGAATTCAGCAGTAGCCAGTAATTTAGTAGCAGGAAGGCGTAGGCCCTCTTGGATCATCAATCCCTCTCTGATCCGTGGTTGACTGTTGATAGACCCAGTCTTGTGCAGGCAATGTCAGCTGCTGGGAGTTCCCTTATGGCATTTGGGCAGTACCATGTCTAGAAGACAATATTTTCACAGTCCTCCTCTCTGTTTTCTGGCTCTTACATTGTCTCGATGCCGTCTTCTGTCATGATCCCTGCACTTTGTGGGGCAGTATAACTGTCCTGTTTAGGTTGATTATTCAACTGTCGTTTATTCTTAGCACCTTGAGTAGATGTTTGTCTATGCATTTAGCTTTGATTACAGTGGTTGTGGGACAAGAAAAGAAGTGACTTGGGTGTGGGCTAAAGTCACATAAATCCTCAGATACGTGACTTTTGGTTGGGACAGTCTCAGACCCCTGTAGGTGTTTAAAAAGCATACTGTGATCCACTGCAATCACCTGGTTTCCTTTTTATCTTTCTTTCATGCTGGTCATACATTTGTACTATGAAACACAAGGCACTAGAAAGAAATTTTTATGGTGATTCATCAGTTTCTGTTTTTATATAGCTTCAGGGGACTGTAGAGTATCACTCGAATATTTTAGAATGCCTAAGAGGGGGAAACAGATGATCAGCTAAGAGTTTACCGGGGTGTTGGAAAGATGGGCTTTAAACAAGTGTATGAAAGCAAACATGGTGTTGTATTTTCTTTGTCATTGGTCATAAAATAAACATACTCCCGCTGAACTGTGACTGTAAGTTGTTATTATCCTTCTATAACTTAAGGTTGCTGTGGGGTTTTTTTGTGTGGTGGCGGTTAAATGGTTTTGTTGGGCTTTCATTTAAAGCCTAAAGTTCAGAAAGTGGTTAGAAACTTTCTTAGTTAACTGCAGTTGTGAACTAAAACACAGCCCAGAGTCATTCAAGGAATCTCAATTGAGGGACAACTGCCTGGATCAGATTGACTTGTGGGTATGTCTATGAGAGAATTGTCTGGATTATTAATTGATTTAGGTGGACCCAGCCCACTGCAAGAGGCATTATTCCTCAGGAAGGCCATCGTAGGCTGCAGAAAATGCTATCTAAGCTTGAGCCAGGAAGCCTGCCAGAGAGAGGAACGGGGAGCCAGCCAGCAGCATTCCTCTGTGGATTCTGCTCCATGCTCCAGCACGACTTCCTGTCCTGACTTCCTTCAGTGATTGGCTGTTTGTAACCTGTAAGATAAAATGAACCCTTTCCTCCCCGTGTGGTTTAACACTGCCAACGAATGAAGCTGGGAGAAAAACACACAGGATTATTCTAGAATTTGCTATTTCTTGTCCTTTCCTTTGCCGCTTACTATTTCCACTTCATCTTGCCTGTTGCTATGAGACCAATTTTGTTTAAACAGTACTTTTTTTGAGCCATTGCTTGCTGAGGATCCAACCAAATTTTCTATTGTTCTGTGAGTGATCTGCATGGCTGCTCTGCCTGGATGTCAAGCTCCTCACCTTCTGTCTGTACCATTCAGTCTTACTTTCTTTTCCAGCTCCTCCCCATGGAAACTGAACTTCTCCTGTCCAGCTGGGCACTCTCCATCTCTAGTTCTTCTTCCCCTCCTGCTGTTCCACAAGCCACTCTTTCCCCAAAGCACTCCTGCACCTCTTCCCTCTTACAGAGCTTTGAATGTCACCCTTCTTTCCACACATGTAAATTGCAAAAGATATACTGGTCAAAGACAGATAGATACAGAAATAGATTGATAGATGTGATGCTTAATATTTATACCAACATGAAAAGAAGAAAAACATATTCTCTATTCTTTTACTATTTGTACATGAGCATGATCCTTGGAATTAAATGAACTTATTAATAAGACAAAAGAGCAAATGTTTCCCTCCCTCCCTCCTTCCCTTCTTTCTTTCTCTTTCTTCTTTGTTCTTTCTTTCTTTCTCTTTCTTTCTTTCTTTCTTTCTTTCTTTCTTTCTTTCTTTCTTTCTTTCTTTCTTTCTTTCCTCTTTCTCTCTTTCTTTTTCTTTTGAAGGGTCTCAAATAGCCCAGGATGGACTCAAACTCATTACATAGCCTAAGAAGTTCTTTTATACCTGATCCTCTTGTCGTCCCGCCCCAGTGCTGGGATTATAGGCCTGCATGTGGTTTATGTGGTGTGGGGGAATGAAACTTGCTTGGCAAGCACTTCTCTACTAACTGAGTTCCATCCTTAGTGCAGAAGTCAAAGTGCAATTCAAATTTTACTAGGAGCCCTCGTAAAGAGCAGAAGACGTGACCTGAACAAACTTTCCCACTCCTTTCAGACAGAAATGAAAGGTGGGAAGAAATACAAGGCAAGGGGGCCTAAAAATAGTAAATTGTGGGAAAGTGTCTAAAAGACAGATCAGGGAGTCGGGAGAAGGTAGGCACAAAGGTGCCTTTCTCCTTCCTCCCTTTTTGAGGCTAGAAACTAAGAAACTGGGGGAAGCGGTGCATAGATTAGCAAATGAAAGTCAACAGCTGCACAAAGACTGGCAACTATTATTATATATGAGCTTCCTTCAACCTAGACATGCTCAGAAAAGCCCCTCTCACCCAATATGGAGGGGCTGGTGTTAATGACTATGCTAAAGATCACTAGCCTTCACCTCAGTACCTTTTTGCTCTCCCGGGAACCAAGCCAGGGACCATCTACAAGCTCCTATGTATTCCTCCCTAAATGCATTATTTCCTGTCATCTCATCTAAATATCCACATGTGCAACTGTAAAAAGGCACAAAAACCGGAAAATGCCAGAACACAGCCCTCCCCTCCAGACCCAAATCTGTGCTTATAACATTTTTATTTGGTCTGAACCCCCAACCCATGGGTTGATATTATTCGTATTCAGGGAGGGTTTTCCCCTCTCTGGAAAATTCCTCAGAGATATACTTCAAAGGTCCACCTCACTAAGGCCCTCGTTTGACAATAAAGATTAAGCATCACACTTAAAATCTCAGCATTTTACTATATTTTAGATGATTTTCCCATCTTTTGAGCAATATCCTGAATCTCATGACCTGAGGAAATATCTAATTTCAATATTGGATTCTTTCTCAAAAGGTGTCTGTTTGGACAGAAACTTATGCAACAAACAGACCTGATTTTGAACTCCATTTCTGCCTCTAGCTTGCTGAATATCCTTGGTAAGATTTTTAGTTCTTCTGGACTGCTTCTTAATGCCAGAAATAGGGACAATTAACACCTCCTTTGCAGGGTTGTTTTGAGAATTCAAATCAGCAATGCATACAAATGAATGAATTACTGCCACATAGTAATTGCCCAATCAAAAAATTTATTAGAATCCATCTTCTATTCATAAACATAGTAATTGATGATGCTAATGCACCTGAATAGAGGGCACGTATAATATTTGAAGACAATCTCTTTCTCTTCCCTCCTTCCTTGCCCTTTTCTTTCCTTTCTGCTTTCTTTCTTAATTTAAAAAGGGATATGTTTAAAAAAATAAAGATTTATTTTAAGCTGGATGTGGCAGCATACACCTTTAATCCCAGCATTCAGGAGGCAGAAGGAGGTGGATCTTAATAAGATCCAAGCCAGCCTGGTCTACATAGGGAGTTCCAGGCCAGCTGGGGCTGCAGGAAGACACTGCCTCAAACAAAGAGATTTGTTTTAGTTTACACTGTGTGTGTGTGTGTGTGTGTGTGTGTGTGTGTGTGTGTGTGTGCGTGCATGTACGTGCCACAGAGAGCACATTTTGGGTCAGAGTATAACTTGGGGAATTGATTCTCTCCTTCCACCGTGTGCTTCCTTGGTTTGGCAGGAAGGGCATTGACCCACTGAGCTACCTTGCCAGACCCTCTCCCTTCTTCCCTTTTAAACAACTTTGCTGAGATATAATTTCAATATAGTAAAATTCACTTATTTTAATGGATTTTACAAGTTTAATGGCTATGGTAATTGTATACAATCAGGTACACAACAGTACAATAAGGATTTAAACTAATTCCATTATCCCCAAACTGCCTTTTAAAAAATGTATGTTAGCTGTTCCTACTATAGCATCCCCACACCCTGCCAAACACTCTCTTGTCCTTTTGTTACTGCAGATTTGCTGTTTCAAGAATTCTGATATAAATGGATCTACACTACAGGCAGCCTTTTTGCATTTGATTTCTTCCATTTAGCATAATGTCCTTGAGATTCTTGTTGGTAATATTTTATTCTTTTATATTTCTAGGTTATGGTTCCATTGCATAAATACATTGCAATATATCTATACATTTAACAGGTGCTGGAGGGCAGGGTGATTCCAGCCTGTTGGCTTTATGCATGTGTGTGCTATAAGCATTTTCTTTCTGGGATTTCTGTGGACCGACTCTCTTCCTCTTATAGCTTCCTGTGCTCTGAAAGAGGAGGCTGAGCCACAGTGGAAAGCACAGCATTTATTTGGGCTCAGGGTTTCTCTGCTTCCAGGTGTGATAGTCAGACAGAGCCTTCTCTTTGTCTGGGGCATCTCTGTATCTTGTCAGGGATACTGTTCTTCAAGTCACATAGATATGACTTAATTGACTCAGGTTGATACTTGGTTCATACTCGACCAAATAAATGAGTATGTGAAGTTCAGAAACAGGTGTTTTATTTAACTGACTGTGTATGCTCAAAACAGAGCTGAATAAACTTGGTCAGGATAGGCAATTTGGGTCAAATACTGAAGCAGTGGAGAACTTTCAGTACACGAATAAGGAGATTCTAGGTTCAGTCAAATTGACAGTTAAGACCATCACAGGTATTACTGTTCAAAATATGTAAACAATGCAAGAAAATAAGAAGAAGAAAATGAATAACCCAAGTGAAAAGTGAACAAAGAATCTAAACTAACGTTTTGCAGTAACACTACACACCCACAGCAGCCTTGTAGACCGTGAGCAAATGCTTAGCAGATCTGTTCCTGAAGGAGACACAAATGGAGGCAGCAGTGAAATATTACTTCACATTTGAAAGGCTTTTATCAATAAAATGAAAGACAACAAGTGTTGGAGAAGATAGCGAGGAAAAGAAAACCATCACACCCTGTCACTGGGAATGTTTGTTACTATACCCAATGTGTAAAATGGCATGACAACTCTTTAAACAACTAAAATGGAAAGAATGGACTGGTGGGAGTTGGTTAGCTGGTAAAGTACTTGCACCACAAGCTTGAGGACTTGAGTTTGAGTGTCAGAACACACAAAAGAGCCAGGTGTGCTGATTCACACTTCTAATCTCAGTGCTAGGGAGATAATAGACAAGGTCTATAGAGCCAGTCAGTCTAACCTGCTTAAAATAAAAAATGAACCAGCCAAAGAGTTGATCAAAAAGTAAATATACAAGGTTTGAAAATTCTTATCCAATTTGATAAAGAAGGAACTTTATAAAATTAGCCATCAAGATTGTGTCAGTACAACAAACAACAATGAAATATAGAGCATCATTACAGACTCCTCTGTAAACCTATATTTTAAAAGGCTAGGAAACCTGAAAGAAACAGATGAACTTTTAAATGCATATCATCTACCAAAATCAAAACAGGCAGATATAAAAAACTTAAACAGATTCATTTCAAGCAACTACATAGAAGCTATAATTTAAAATCTCCCCTCTAAAAGTTCAGGATCAGACATCTTTCAAAGATAAATTCTATCAAAATTTCAAGGATGATCTCATAATAATCCTTCACTTATTCCAAAAAATAGAAACTGAAGGAACAATTAGACAAGAGAAAGGCTTAAATATTGTAAAAATAGGAGAGGAAGTCAAACTATCCTGATTTGCAGACGACATGATGCTATACTATAGAATATATAGAAAACTCCTAGATCTAAAAAAAGCTATTAAATGGAAATTGCAGGATACAAAACACACAGACACACACACACACACTCACACACACACACACACACACACACACACACACACACACACACATAGTAACCGTCTTCTTACGTATCAATGATATATTCTCAAAGACATTCCAAGCAGCTCCGTAGAGATGTTTGTATCCCCATGTTTGTTGCTGATCTGTTCTCTATAGCAACAAAGTGGAACAAACCTAGTTGTCCATCAACCAATGAATGGATAATGAAAATTTAGAACATATAAACAATGGAATATTATTCACTTCTAAACAAAAATGAAATAAAAAAATCACAGAAAATTAATGGACCCATAATGTATAACATTAAGTGATTCACTGAATCTCAGAAAGCAAAAAAAAAAAAATCATATTCTCCTTCACATGCGGATCCTAGTCTATAATGTGTACATGCACATATGTAAACACACACATGTGTGAGTTTACTATCACCCTTAGAAAAAAGAATGAGAAAGGAGGATATCAAAGACATGCTAATAAGTTCATGTACATAACACACTTCTGGGTTCTTTGAGTCCTGTCTTGGGATGTAATACATTTTCAATGGTAGGTGTTCACATGTGATTCACCAGGTGGCTATAAGCTTGAAGGAAAATCTGGATTTTAGTTATGTTTTTCATTCTTTGTGTATCACTCTTGCTATGAATATTTTGGTTTGAGTGCTAGTAAACTTTAATTTTAAAAAGTGGTAACAACGCTTGAGGAGGAACAGCTGGGATTGTTCTCTGTCCTGTCCATGCAAGTGCACATTTGTGTAATTTATCTGCACATGTGCATACGTGCACTACACATATACAAAATAAATACATACATAAATAAATATATCAAAAATTAACTACAACCATAGTATGATCTCTGACTTAGCTACCCTGCCACTAGATGTATATGTCAAGGAAATGCAATCAATGTGTCAAAGGGACTCTGAGGCCCATTTTCCCTGCAACATTTGTCGTAGTAGCCAAGAAGCCAGAAGAACTTGTTGTCCTTCCATGGATAAAAGAATAAAGAAATGTGGGAACTTATATCTAAAAAGGAGGAACTGCTGCTTGCAGTGACATGGATGAATCCCCAGAACATTAGTAAGCTCAGTAAGCCAGATACAAATGACAAACACGTCTTCCAAGAGTTCACTATACGTAAAAATTAATAAATTTAGACTTGGGAGGCTGAGATGATGACTCAGTGGCTTAAATGCTTCATATATCACCACAAGGACTGGAGTATTGACCTCCAGGTTTCATGGAAAGCCAGATGTGGTACTGCATACCTATACTGTTAGAATTCCTACAGTCAGATGGGTGCAGAGATAGGAGCATCACCAGAAGTTCACAAGTCAGTAAGCCTGGTGTACACAGTGATGAACAACAAGAGATCCTGTCTGAGACAAGGTGGAAGTTGAGGCTCAGTACCAGAGTTTATCCTCAGACCTCCATCACACTGGCACACATTCACTCACACATGACATACATGAACATGCACATATGCATCACACAGATGTAGACATAGACACACACACACACACACACGCACGCACAAACAGTTGAGCTTGAGATATACACAGTAGAACGATGTCTCTCTGAGGCTGTGCACAGAGTGGAGGGAAAGCATCTGTATTGTTGATCAAAGAGTATGATATTTCAGAAAGACAAGAGGAATAGATTTTTAGATCTATTTCACAGCAGGGTGAATAAAGTCAATAATAATGTAATATATATTTTCAAATAACAAAGAAAGTGAATTTCAAATATCTTACTGCAGAAAAGACAGGTAAACAGGGAATGCATAGCTATCTTCACTTAATTATGGCATGTACTATAGATACCAAATCATCAGTTAGTACCCCCAGAAATATTCACAATTATGATGTCAATAAAAATGTTAATAACATTTTACAATGAAATCACAACCAAATATCAAAAATAAGAAATGGCCCAGGGGCCCTGTGAAGCATCTCAGCTTAGCAATCTCCTAATTCATTCATAAGCTAACTGTTGTTCACAAACTCCATTTTATCTTTAAATCTAGCTTATTTACAGATTATATAATATTATGGGATGGTTGAGGCAAGCTATTTGTAAATCTTATGGAAAGAAATTATTCAAGAAATTTTGAAAGATAATTATTTCTGAAAAATCTAAGGGTTGTATTTTATATATGTGTAATTTAGAAGTATTAAAACATTCTTCTCTTGTATGCTTATTTATTTGTTATTTAGGAAGGACAGAGACACATAACATTAAAAAGGCTTAAATTCTGTTTTCAGTTTGAGAAGCCTCCACACATATTTCCACACTGACTGTGCTAGTTACATTTCCACCTGTAAGAAAAAAGGGCTTGCTTTACCCACATCCTCAGCAGCATTTGTTCTTTGTTCTTGATGACAGTCATTCCGACTGGGCTGAGAGGAAGTGTCCAAATAGTTTAATTTGTATCTTTCTGATGACTAAGGAGGTTGAACACTTTAAAATATTTCTTGGCTATTTGAGTTTCTTCTTTTGAATTTTCTATTCCAGTCATTGGGGCCATTTATTGATTGGCAATTGGGAGTTTTCTGGTGTTGAATATTTTAGTTCTTTATATATTCTACATACTAGCCCTTTACCTGGAACATACAGAAACTGATACCTTGTGAGTAATGTTTAAAATGTCTGAGTTCTATGTTTCTGTTCCTTCTGTAGGTAAGTAGGAATGGGAAGGACTGGAAGACACAAGAAAATAAAAGACATGGAGCAGGAAATAGAAAATGAGAGCATGGATGGAGAAGAGAGAGTGTAGAAGTTGGGCAGAGGCACTCGGAGTTTCCTGCCATGCCATGCCATACTCAGGGATGCTGGGCTCCAGATGCAGTTGTGAAATGTATATAGTTTCCCATTCTAGACATGAGTGCATGTATTTCTAATTTTTAGAGAAAATTCTAGTATTTAATGGACCTACCATAGTTTGGCCTTGTATTTTTATATGTCTATTTACTTATTTATTTGTTTATTTTGGCTTTTTGAGATAGGGTCTTCCTATAGTCCCATCTGGCCTGAAACTGTGTAGACCAGACTGGACATCACCTCATAGAGATCTGCCTGCTTCTGCCATGGAGGGTTGGGATTAAAGACATGTACCACCATGCCTGGCTTCTTATATTTTATTTTTTATTTTAACTTTTTCTTAGCATACAAAGAATGAGTTTTCATTATGTGAATTTCACACAAAATACGTTTTGGTGGTTCTCTCTCTCTCATTCCTGACCCTGATCCCCATCCCTTTCTTTCCCAGTCTTACGCCCAGTACCCTCCTTTCCTCTCTCATGTCACATGGAGCCTTTCACTGCCACACCCCCCTCCCCCACGTTCTCAGCCGCTCTTTTCCTCCATTCATGTTCTCCTCTCTAGTTTTCTAGTCCATACCATACTCACACTCCGTTATTTACTTACATACAAACATCAACAGTTGGGACCCACATAAGTAGGTGAACAAGCAATTTGTTTTTTCTGAGTCTGGGTCATTGCATTTAATTCTCTCTGAACTTGTCCATTTCCCTGAAAATTTCATTTGTCTTTTCAGCTGAGGAAAATTCCAGTTGTGTGTACACACCACACGTTCATCATTGCCGTCTGCTGATGGTCCTTTAGGTTGCTCTCACTTACTTCCTCTTGATAACAGAGCAGGAATAGCATGGATGTGCAGGCTTCATTAGGGGCGGTGTAGGGACTTTGGGCATTTACTCCGGAGTAATGAAGTGGATCGTGTGGTAGATCTATTTTAATATTTTGAGGAAACTTTACACCAGTTTATAGTGGGCACACTAGTTTGCACTCCCACAAGCAGAAACATAATACACAAGGCTTCCTCTTTTCCCGCAGCCTCCTCAGCATCTGTTGTTATTTTTCTTGACCCTGGTGATTGGGGTCGTGTTTGTTTAGATGTGAAGACCGTCAGTGTCATTCACTTCTTGATCTTCAGCTTGTCATTTTCTGGCACTGATCTCTTAATTTGTAAATGAAGACCACTCAAACCCACCTCTAGCAGCAAACACTAAATGCCTAACAGAAATAAAACCCTGAGGCTACTGAATCATAGTAGGTACCAAAAAGCTTGAAATCCAGTTTCACCATGTCTTGTTCTTTGGTTCATTCCCTAGTGCTTCAGCCTTGCACTTTTAGGATGTTCTCTGACTTGTGTCATAATACTCAAACTTTATAGTTTACATTAGAGGGATTGTTCATTCACAGAAAACCCTATATCAAACTCCTCCAGACACGTTTTTATAATTACTAATTTAAATTTTTCAAAACACTTACTTAGCTATAAGTATCCAAAAGCACCAATATCTGGTTTAAAGCACTAGACTCAAATTAGATGGATCAGGGGAGTGGCTATCTCAGAATAGTCTCAGGCTTCATGGACGGTCCCTTGTACTGAAGGCAGAGAGTGTGAGAGCGGACCCTGACTTATTTATCTCTAAAAAGAGATATTTTTCATTTTATGTGTATGTGTCAATGTTTGCATGTAAATATGTGCACTACGTGAGTGTCTGATGTCTTTGATGGTCAGAGGAGAGGGTCAGATCCCTTGAAGCTGGGGTTACAGGTGCTTGTGTTCCACCCAGTGTGGGTAGTGGAAACTCAACCTCTGAAAAAGCAGCAAGTATTCTGAAATGCTGCATCAACTCTCCAGCCCCTGATGTTCTTATTTTATACCAGAAGTAAATAAACATGCAGCTATATATGTAGATACATAAAGATAGAAGGCGTAAGTATGGATGGATCTAATTCTACTGCATACTTATCTACACTCTATACAACAAAACATCATTGATTGCTCTCTGCTTTTATGCTTAAACATTCCTCTGTGTAAAAAGATTTCACAAAATCACTGGGACCTTGAGAGAGCACTAGCAGGAACTCGGGCTTTGATGAAGGAATGCTTACAGGACATTGTAAGAAGTTCCACGATTGAGCCTGAAAATGCTGTGCCGAAGACAAACCCAGGCTTTTGATATTTGTCCATAGATTCCTGTGCTGGAACGAGCAATTTAAAAACAATTGGAAAGAAACAACTGACTATTTTGGAGCACAGTCTTCTGGAAATAGAACAGAAAAGGAAAACTGAGGGTATACAGACTTGCATGGTTGAGGCAGGGAAGCCCAAACACACCTCAGGGTTCAGCATTCCCACAGAGTATGATTCAGCTCTTGGAGCTTGCCCAGTTAAATTGAACACAATTATCAGTTTAAGTGATTTCTTCTGATCATCAGTAAGTCAGGACAGGCAGGATTAACCTCCATTAAATCTGTGTGTATGTGTGTGTGTATGTGTGTCTGTGTGTCTGTGGGTTCACATCTGTGCAAGTGCATGTGCATGTGTATGAATGTGGAGACCAGAAGACAATGTGTGATGTCATTCTTCAGATGCCACCCACCATGTGTTTTTGAGACAGTGGCTTGGAATTCAACAAGTAGAGAAACCGTGTGGGATCCACCTGTCCCTGCCTCCCTGGTGCTGAGATTACATGTGGCCACATCCAGTATTTTCACATGAGTTTGGGGGACGAACCAGGTTCGTCTTGCTTTGCACTTTTACCAATTATACCAGCTCCTCAGCTCTCCCATTGGCTCTTAAAGGACACTGACTCCCACACTCACAATAATTCAAACCTTTGAGCTTGATCTACAGAGCTGAACCAAGTGGAGCAGCTCAGGCATGGTATCTGCCCCAGCCCGGAACGCTTCCTGAGTGTCCTTGCCTTCCATAAGATCCCACCCAGCGGATATGTCTTAATCAAGGTTCTCTAGAGGAACAGACCTGATAGAATGAACATACATTACAATGAAGATTTGTCAGACTGCCTGGGTAGTCCAACAGTGGCTGTCTGCATGCTGGAGAGGCTGAGGTCCTGGTATTTGCTCAGTCCATGGAATGGATGCAGCAGCAGTCCTGATCTGGTCCTGCAGGCCTGGAGGATTCACAGAGAGCTGCTCATCTTCAGTTCATGATAGAAGACCAAACACCCTGGGCTCTGATCTTAGCAGCAGCAACAGCAGCAACAGAGATGCGTTTGCCATTCAGAGGAAGACAGGCTGGCAAAGCAGCAGCCTTTTCCAATGGCCCCTTCTATTTGGTGCTGCCCTCTCTGGGGTAGGATCTTCTCTGAATTAACTTTTCCAGAAAATATCCTCACAGACCCATCCCGAGGTGTGTCTCCCAGCCGAACCCAGCTCCAATCAAGTTGACAACCAAGATGAACCATCATAGGATCTCACTGAGTAAGTGAGGTCTGATGCTAGTTTCCAGCAGGAAAGTTGACAGCGTTGTTGTAGAAAGGGCATTCCCCTCTCCCTGAAAGGTCCACACGTTTTCCTGCTTTGAGTCCTCAGTGTTCCGAGATCATTCTCCCATTCCCTGCCTTCTATACATATACCAGAGGACTTGCTGACTTCATGAATGTTTGCTTGTCTCATCAATATGGTTTCATAGCACTAGTATCTTGTGATGTCACTCATGCTTTAGACACACTTGTGATTCAGAGAGTCCAAAATGCACACGATGTGGCCTTAGTTTCCTCGTTTAAAAACCAAGGGATATTTTTACAGTGGTTCATTGTGACACAGTGTAGAATAATGTTGAGCAAAGAGCAGTAGATACAGAAAAGGGAAGATGACCTTCTTTTTTGCACAATGCAATATAAATAAACAGCTACCTAGTTTCCCATTCCAGTTATCCAGAGCTTTCTCCTAATGCATGAATTCCTCACCTGCAAAGCATGAGATTTTATAGTATTGAATTATGAGTTCTTTTGCAGATGAGCAAAGGTTCTGAGTGCTGGGAGCAGTCATGGATAGGTGTCTCCTTGGCAGGGGACAAGAACTGCTTGCAAGCAGTTCCTCACTGAGGACAGCATGCATCTCTGGCAAGCCTCTAACACTGTTGTGGAGAACATATTAGGGACATGTATGTTTGGTGGTATGTCTCACTCTTTTGCTGCCTTTTCAGGTGGAGGGGAAGAGAAGGTGAATGGTAGCAGAAAGAGGAGAAGGATAAAGAAGGCAAAGAAGTAGAACAAGAATGGCTAGAAGCATGAGAGGAGAGCAAAGAGGAAGAGGAGGAGGGGGAAGGAGAAAGGAGGAGACGGAGAAGAACAAAGGGAAGAAATGAGCAAAGGGGAAGGAAGGGGGAGGGGAGGGAGAATAGCAAGGAGGGAAAAGAAAAGGAAAGCAAGAGAAGGCAGGAAAGGAGAGAGAGGGCGGGAAAGGAGAGAGAGGGCAGGAGAGGGGCTGTCATCATTTCTAAGGCTGCTCTCTCACACTGAAATTGTCATTTTCCATCTTCATGTGAAATAATTATTACTACCATTTTTATGATGTATTTACTCCGACTACCTTGTCATTTTATATTGTGTCCTCTCTGATAGTCCTTTGTTACACCAAATATATTTTAATAGCCAGGCCTTTAGAAAAAAAAAGAATGAAAAGAAAAAAAATAGACCAAAAAGAAAAAAAAAGCTTTGGAGTTGCTATAAAAAGAATTTAATTAGATGACTAGCTATAGACTCTTTTTGCATCTGTATTTTGGGAAAGGGAGGCATGATTTTGTCCTTTGAGTTACATAAAGCATATTTTTATATTAAGAACATCTTATATCTACAAGGTGAATTAACATACACATTGAAAATCAAATGACATCAGAACTCAAAAAGACCTTGAGGGGATGTGGAGAGAAGTTTCTGTGGTCTAGAGAACTTGCTTCTCTTGCAGAAGACCTGAGTAAAGTTCACTTCCCAGCACCAGTGGTTCACAACTGTCTGTGACTCCAGTTCAACGGGATCTGACACCCTATCCTAGCCTCTGCAGTCCCCTATACTCACATGTCTATAACCCTATATACTTATATCCAGTCCCAAGTGACACATATACAATGCAACCTCTATACCTAGGCTCTCACCAGCAAACTTCCTCATGTAACAGATGGTGATTAATGATGAAATTCACAGCTGGCCAAAATGTAGAGATCAAGAGATTGCAGATTGTGTGTCCCTAGATTAAATCTCTGTCACCCAGGGCTCAGGGACCATTGTGAAAGAGGGGGCAGATACACTGTTAGGAATCAGGGGTGGTGGGTAACCATAAATAAACAGAGTTTTGCAGATGACTGGAAATTTGCTCCTATGAACTTACAGTAATAATGACAGTATGCACAAAACCTATGCAAACTCAAATCAGAAGAAAACCCACCTTAGAGGTTGGGATATGAATAAGAAGCTCCAACCTTAGTTGAACTGTTGGTGCCTCATCACTACTGGTTCGGAGAGAGTTGGTCTTCATTAATGGATTGATGCTAGATAGGCTGACAAGGCTTCAATGGATGGACTCACAGTGAAGAACATTGGGGACATAAACTTGACTCAGTAAGCCTTAACATATGTAACAGAATTCATGAAATCAGTGAGGGAACTATGAGGTGGGGTGCAGATAGCAAAGGGGTTCCGAATATCATCAAGATGTTTGAACCGCACAAAAATTCAATAAAAAGAAGAAAAAATAAATATGATAAAATATTTCTCAAAAAAGACCTTAGGAACATATGTACCAGGGCTTTTTCAATTGACATAATTATCCCCCACTGAGTTAATATTCCAGTTAACCAAATTGGTCTCAAATGTATAATATTAGGTCTTCTATGTCATATACTGAAAAAAGAAGTTACCTTTGTACCTAAGACATCTCTCTACCTTGCCATCATTCTCCCTTCCTCTTTTAAGTGCTACAACTACTGGTAAGTTGCCCATCCTCCAGTGAATAATCCCTTACCAATGCTCATGCAAGCAACCCAATCAAGCTCAGTGTGATAGAACAGACATGAAAGTAGTGGTAAAGGGACTAAGTGGAAAGGAGGGCTCAGTGGGGGTGAGACAGCAGAAGATAATGGGAGTGAATGTGATCAAAACATATTACCACATCAATGGTCCAAATCAGACATTCATTCTCAATTCTTTAGTCTGTCTATGATGGCACCAAGGCTAAGGAAGAGATTAAATTCAATTGCAAGATTGTACCCCACTCCTCCAAACCTGTTACTTTTTAACTCTGTGTGTGTGTGTACATGCACACAAGTGTGTTAGGATGCCTACAGAGGCCAGAAGAAGGTGTCTGATCCCCTGGAGCTGGAGTTACAGGTATCTCTGAGACCTGACTCCACTCACTGCATACATAAGACCTGGAAATCAAACTTGAGTCCTCTGGAAGAGTAGCAAGTTCTCTGAACCACTAAGTAGTCTCATAATTCCCAAGTCAACACTCTCCTCACATTATGGTTCTGCATGTGTTAGCACTACAAGGGGGCCACTAAACTCAGCCCCCAGTGGGGACTTGGATGTATGAAAATCAACAAATCAGCTAATGAGGAGAATGAGAAGCGTCTTTCCAATAGCAGAGTTAGAATGGTGTCACTGTGAGATCTGGAGACAATTCTAATCCTTCTCTCTATTCATTCTGTGGTTGCAGCAGGAGAGGCATGTTGCAGATCCATCAGAATGAGGGCCCCCAGTAATAGTAGTAGTTCCTGATTTCATGCTATACTCACCAAACAACATGGGGTACATTCACTTACTGCTGCAGATACAGAAAGGCAAGATATGCAGTACAGTCAGGCAGATAACTGATGAGCTGGAGTGTATGTAAAAGCATCTTCAAATAACAGATCTTTTATATATTCCTTGAAGACAAATAGGAAAGTATATGGCTGTGAGCTGCCACACAAACATGAGGACTGTTGGGATCCCTCTGCTTGGTTGCAGGCCCTAGTGGGACGAAGGGTCCCTGCTGTGAGGGAGTGAGAGGCACGGAGTCAACACACAGACCCCAGGAGCTGGGCAGAAGCATGCAGAGGGGAAGCTGTAGCAAACTCATTTGTTCAAGGAAGTGCAGGGGGATTTATGGGTTTGGTTAGCAAACCCCCTATGGGGTGGTTCCCAACTGAGGCTAATAGTATTCTGTCTTGGGATGGATCATCTTGTGCAGGTTCTCTCCAGATGCAGGACGGAAGCAGGTGTCACACCTGGCTGGAATGGAGCACCACGCCCACAGGAGTCACTCCCTTAATCCTCATAGCAGGTGACCTGGCTAAGGCCCACCTTACATTATGCCCTACAAGGACCTGAATTCAATTTCCAGAACCCACAGACAAAAAGCCAGGGGTGGTCTCATGGACTTGTAGTCTTAGCACTGTGGAGGCAGAGACAGGAGGCTCCCTAGGGCTCTCTGTCTGCCCATCATAGCCTACTTTGCCAGTGTCAGGCCAGTGAGAGACCGTGGCTCCAAAAACAAGGTAAACAGTTCCTGAAGAACAGAAACCCAGAAGTTGTGTTCTGGACTCCACATGCACACATGCATTTGTGCATGTGTACTTGTACACACAAAGGGGAAAGATGTGAGGGAAAATTTGGGAGAGGGGTAGATGGAGGAGAGGCCAGAGGGGCACAGGAGAAACTGGGAAAAAGAGGGAACACTGCATGACAGAAATGGGAGATTTAGTGCCTGTATGATGTCCAGTTTTACCCTGGGGTCAGCCTTATTTCCCAACATTCTAGATCTATAAACGTTTTTGAAGACTACAGCTATGTTTTCAGAGCCTGAAGTTATACGATGAGAGAGAATTTTATTGTTGCAAATGCCTTGGAGGTTCTGATTCCTGGGATGATTCCAGCATCCTTTTGCCATCTCCTACAGCAGGCATCAGGCCTCTGTGAGCTGCTGCACTAAACCCAGGAAAGAAAACCAGGGTGCTTTAGAAAGTTAGGCCACTCATTGAAGAAACAGTTTGCAAGTAGAGCTTTGGGCACAGTGTATTATGGAACTGTTTCCTAAAAGTATGTGCTGATTTAGATTGCAAGTAAAGGAATATGGTCTTTGACAAATGGTAATGATACAAAGAACTCTGAAAAATTAAAAGAAAAATATGTTCTATCTAAAAGTTTATTTGGTTCTGGCAAGATGGTTCAGTGAATAAAGACGCTTGCTGTCAAGCCTGATGATATGAGTTCAATTCCTGGGATCCACATGGTAAGCAGAGAGGACTGACTCTGTAAGTTGTCCTTTGACCTCCATATCTGTAGAGTTTAATCCTTACCTACAGACAAATCAATGGATTTGATTTTTGAAAAATTAAAAAAATAAATGTCTGTTTAGGTGTCGTTTAGGAGCCATAGATTGTCTTTAAGTCAATTTCATTGTAAGAGAAAATTCAAAATTTATTGTGGAATGCTTCTTTTCTTATTGGTCCTTCTTCTTATCCTTTTTGGTTGTTGTTAGTATGTATATGTGCATGTGTATGCATGTGGAGACTAGTGGTCATCTTAGGTGTCATTCCTCAGGAGACAGTTGTTTTATGAGAGAGGTTTTCTCATTGGCCTGGGGATAAGTGATTCAGCTAGGATGGATGGCTAGAGGAATCTGCCTATATCTTCTCCCCAACGCTGGAATCACAAGGGTGCTGTCATGCCTGGCTTCTTACATGGGTTGTTGGGATGGAATTCAGGTCCTTGTTCTTGCCTGACTAGTATTTCACCTATTGTGTGTTTTCCCCAATGTTCCCCTTTTCTTCTTGATTTTGGATCTTTATCCACATCCTGGTCAGCCACTACCCTTCGTGCCACCCTCTTTAATGCATTGATCTGCTCCATCTCCAATTGGTCTCCAGGTTATTTAAAAGTTTCTTGGGATTCTTTATTCTTGCTGGTGCTACGAGGAAACACTATTCTAGCTATTCTCTCCAGCATGGTGAAGATCACTTAATTTCACATCAAGTTCTACATCACCTACAAGCTCCTCCTCTAACAAATATGAAAGCAGATGTTGTAGCACGCTTGAAAATCGCTCAGTGGATTTGTTACAACAGAATCCTATTGCAGAAATTGATATTTTGACCATTTTTCCAGTTGTTGGTGGTGTGACTTCTCCATTCCCTTACTCTGAGGGCAAATATTTTAGAAGAGTCATCCCTAGAATTGATACGTGGCTAGAAGGTATGTTCTTTTTCTCTCTCCTTCAGTTAAGAAATTAAAAGATTGAAAATGGCTTAGCACAAATCAAGAGTTTATTGGCAAGAATTACAGACTTCTTGAGTAGAGAATTGGCCCCTAGAGCTGGGGAGACCACTGACCCTAAGGAGAGTTGGATTTTACTTGGGTTTAGTGTATTCTACTTTGTAATTCCGCTCCTTCCCTTTCTCTACTCATCTAAAGGTGTTTAGGTGAGTGACTGGGTCTCTCTCTGTGTCTAAAAGCATGGAAGTAATTGAATGGTTGATTGGCTGGGTGAGAGGGCGCTCCAACCTCCTTGCTCTTGTGGTGCAATAGATACAGAGAAACACCCCCGCCCCATGCATGTGGGGAATGTCCTATGTTTAGGGATCATGGAAACTTACTCTGGGGTACAAAAAGCCATAAGAAAGTAAACTTACAGCTAGGGACAAAAAAAAGGCCATAAAAAAATTTCAAACTAAGATTTATCTGTTCCCCTTCTCCTACCCTAGGGGCTCACAGCATCAGAATAACTGCACGCTTTTTAAAGATAGTGGGTGTCGGAGGAAGATACTAGCCTAAACTGAGCTCATAGGTAACTTAGAAATAATCCTGGTAGACTTGGGGGAAGGTTCCAGATTTAATCATCACATCTCAAAGCAGAGAATGAGATGCATCAAAGTACTTACTTCTCATCTTACAGAGTCCATTCTTCCATGTGACTCCTGCCTCATCCTGTGGTGATGAGCTTGCCTTTTCAGTTGTAGCTGTTTCCAGAACTATCTGAACTCTGGAGAGGATGAGCAAGCCTCAGCTTTTGGTTCTTTGTACTTGCATTTTACCTATTATGTAAAGGGAAAGTATGTATACTAGGAAAAATGCTTTCTATCAGTTAGTAGATATATTCCAGTTCCTATGGAAACCAGATTGTACCAGTGACTTGCTTTCAGTTAATGCAATATAGAGCAGAAAAAAATACCTTTCTTTCATTATTCAAATACTTTGCTCGTTCTTTACCAAATTATAAGAATGCAACATGAATGTGGGCTTTTAAATAGTTTAAACTGGCTTTTCACATTAAGCTAGGAAAAACTCATTTCATGTATAAACATTATATGAGACAGTCTTTTTTCAATAAATACAGATGGTGACAAAGGAAACAAAACAACTTTCTACTTCTTTATTTGTTTGTTTTGGGACAGGGTTTCCCCATAGCCCCAGCTGAGGGTTGGAATTTGCTATGTAGACCAGGCTGGCCTTTGTCTCACAGACTGCCTCTGCCTCTCAAGTGCTGAGATTAAAGGTGTGTGCCACCTTCAGCTACTTGCCACCTTCAGCTACTTTTCCATGTCTTATTTTACTTTCTTAGCAGCTTTGGTGGATAATGGACAGCACATTCAAATTTCTGTTGGAGTCCCTAGATAGGTGTTTCTCCAAATTTAGGGCCTTCTGAATCATTGTCATTAATATAATGAGATCCTTGTTATGTAGCAATTTTGACAAAATTTCTGTTGTAAGTTTGAAATCACAAGTAATGTATGTATTCTTAAAGTCTAACAGTGTAATTATTCTGTGAAGGTCTGTCTCCCTCCCCTGGCTCTTCTTGTTTTCCTCCTCTTCTCTTTCTCTTTTACTTCTTCCTGTCCCCCTCTTTTCTCTCATCATCTCTTCCTCCCTCCCCCTCCAGTCCCTCTTTCTGCCATTTTCCCCCCACCGCCTCTTCCTCTTCCTCCTCCTTCCCTTCATCTCCTTCCTGCCCCTTTTGCTGTAGTCTCCTCCCACCTCCTCTTTCTCCTTAGCCTTCTTCTCATCCTCATCCTGGCCTTCTTCCTCCTCCTCCTCCTTCCAGCTTAGAATCAGTTGTACTTCTAATGAACATCAGAGTCTGCATTCACGGTATGATAATAAGGGTTTTAAGAAAGCCTAGGAGACATTTTACTCATATTTTTATCTCTCATTTGCATATAATTTATAAGGTCATTATGTGAATATAAATACTGTCTGGAAATGCAAACACATTAAGCTATTTTTAACCTGAAAACCATTTGATCAGTTGCCCCAGATAGATGAAGAACCTGACTACAAGGTTGTGGGCCAGCTGAAGTTTGGCAGGAAAGGTTAGTTCTCCCCAAACTGGTGAGGTCAGAGCCAGGCTGTAAAGAAGAGGTCCAACCAGGGTGAGTGTTTCCAGGGACAGAGCATCAAAGGACAGGCAGATAACTTCTGAGACTTAACTTCAGGCTCTAAGTAGTGTTTCCAAAGGCAGCTATTGACTCGTATTCATACCATATATAGATTCTTCCACAAAATAGGAAACTTTATGGCATTTAAATTTGGTCTCATGATTTCAAAAATAACCAGACTTAATATGAATCATTGCCTGTTCACATAGGAATTTTGTAAAGATAAATTAGCGTGTCGTCTTGGGCTGGCAAATTCTGTTTTTCTTTCTAGGTTGCTCAGAATCTCTCTTCTGTTTTCAAGTACAGATTAGTCAAATTTGTAAGCACAGAAGGTCTGAGTTGATAATCTTTTAGACAGGATTTCCAGTCTGGTCTCAAACTTTCCATATGGCCCAGAATGGCCTTGAACTTCTGATCTTCAAGCCTCTACTTCCCAAGCACTGGGATTACAAGTGCAGCCACCATGCCCACTTATCATGGTATCAGGGATGGAGCCCAGGGCACTGTACATGCCTGGGAAGCACTCTACCCACACAACTACATCTCCAGTCCTGTACTCTTGACTTTTAGGCAGACAGTTTGATCACTGAAAGATCTTTCTGGGAGGCTTCCTCTGCCCTGGCCCTGTGGAGGCCTTTACAGCTTTCTCCACTCCCCAACTCCATTCTTCAGACAAGCAGCATTTATACAGCTGGAGAGGTTGTTAGACATGCAGAATCTCAGGTCCCCTGAGGTACACATAAACACCAGGCTAACATTTTCATGTGCATACGAAAATATAAAAATTCTTTAATTGACATTGAATCAGGCCATATAACCTCTGCCTTCAATTTAGCTGTTACTTAACTGTAAAACTGTCCCAGTGAGCTCAGCTGCTCAGACTGTGCTCCTGGTACTCTTATCATCCACAAACTCAGCAGTAATAGTACGATTGGGACTCCCATTGAGCCCTGGCCACATCCACTTGTATTAGGTTTTAGGAGCTAGGTTATCACATAAGACACTGTTTGAGATATGCCTGTGACAGAGAAGAAAGGCCTACTACCCCGAGGTGTTCCAAAGTCACTCCCAATCTAATTTTTCAATTAGTATAATAATTTCACAGGTATGATATTTTGCTATGTGTGCTCATGTTTGTGTGGGTCCATATATATATATATATATATATATATATATATATATGGGTCATATGAAGAAAGTGAATGTATATGTGGAAGACAGGAAAACTTGGCTTCCTTCATTCAGATACCGTTTTCTTTCTAATTTTGAAGAAGTGTCTCTAACTGGTCTAGAACTCACCAAGTAGGCTACAGCAGCTCCCTAGAAAACCCCAGGGATTCACTTCTTTCCACCTCCCCAACACTGGGACTACAGGTGCATACTAACTTACCTGGTATTTTCATGTGGGCTCTGAGAATTCAAGCCAAGTCCTTCTGCTTGGGTGGCAGGCACTTCATTGACAAAGCCTTGTTCCTTGACCCCCATGGCAGGCACTTCATTGACAAAGCCTTGTTCCTTGACCCCCATTTTTTTCTCTTAATTAAAAAAAGAAAATCTCTTCAGTTAAGTACATAACCAGATTTATACATGTCAGGTACTGAGGTCACCAGAGAGGGCAGTCTCCTCTGGTGTGTTCCTGATCAGGGTCAAGAAACTCTACCTGTCATGGAAGTATTCAAGATTCTCCTATGTCTCAGCCTTATCCTATGCTGACTTCATCCCTACTGCAGAACTGTTGATAAAAATGGCACCCTGAGATACCATTGGGGAAACTTGTGATTCTCTATTATTTGTATTAATGCTCATTATTGTGGCCGTTAGGCATTCATTGAAAAGGGTCATTCATTTTGTATGCATTGATCTGAAAGGCAAACTGGGTGTCTGGAGTAATCGCTCCACAGTTAAGAACATGCATTCTTCTTGTAGAGGATTTGAGATTGGTTCCAAGCACTCATGTCTGGGGGCTCACAACTGCCTGTTACTCCAGCTCCTGTTACTGACACCCTCTTATGGCCTCCATGAGCACCTACCTTCATGTGTACATGTTCTCCCCAAGACACATTTTATACACATATTATTTGTACTATATATATTATATATATACTAAATATGTACTATACTATATATGGTGGTGGTGGTTTGTTGTTGAGACAGGGTCTCTCTGTATCCCTTGCTAACCTAGAATTCACTATGTAGATCAAGTTGAGTTTGATTTTATAGAGAATCATCTGCCTTGGCTTTCTGAGTGTTGGCATTAAAGGCCTGTGCCTTTAATCACATCTGGCACAACTTATTGAGTTTTTAAATTCTGTTATTACAGGAAGATCCTGCCTCAAAAAGAAAAAAAAAACAATAACAACAACAAAGAAGCAAGCAAAATAAACAGTAAATTGGGTCCAGAGGTCCTATTACACACACAATATCCAAGTTTTTATTCTTGTGCACCCTGGTGGCATAGAGATGACTGCATTCATTTGTAGTTAGAATTATCTGCAACAGAGATATTTAAAAATGATTTATTATTATTTTGGGGAGATGAGGCCATGCATGCCATGTAGTATATGTGGAGGTCAGAGGGCAGGAAATGCTAAAGGTGAAAATAAATACTCGTTTTAAACTAAGACAGCTAAAAATTAAGCACCCATGGGCCTGGGGAGATGGCTCAGTTAGTAGTGTGTTTTTCCTGAAAGATGAAGAACTGAGATTGTAGCCCCAGAATTCACATAAAAAGCCAACTGAAAGCATGCTCAAGTTAGTTATCTCCTTCCATCTTTACATGAGTTTCAATGATCAAACTCAAGCCATCAAGCTTGTGTAGCAAGCACTTTACCCACTGAGTTACCTTGCCATCCCTGGAACTGAGTTCTTGGGTCAGAATCAGAGTCCTAGTTAAAATGATATCCACAGTCACAAAATAAATTTGTTGGTGTGCTGTGGGAAACTACAAGAGCCCATTTCTAAATGTGGGTCTTTCCCCAGAATAGCACAGGCTGGGCCCTATGGTACCTGACTTTAATCCCAGTACTTGAGAGGCAGAGACAGGCAGATCTCTGTGTGATCAAGACCAGTCTGGACTACATACCAAGTTTCAGGCCAAAGGGTTAGAGACATGACTCAGTAGTTAAGAACATGTACTGCTCTTGCAGAGGACCCAAGTGCAGTTTCCAGCATCCATGGCAATGGGGCACAACTTCCAGATCCAGAGATATCCAAGGCCTCTGGTCTCTGCATGGACCTCCACAAACAGGCACATAGCTTTCTCTCTCCACTCCATGCTCATACTATTAAAATAATAAAAAAAAAATAACAGGTCATTACTTCCCAGACCCATATCATGGGGACATCTCCTACCTAATATGTTCCATCTGCATAGCTTCATCAGCCTGTTGCTATTTATATGTTTATTGACTTTAGGTGGTATGCTTGCTCCAAGGGTAGCAGGCAACTGACAGATTTGTTTTGGGAGTCTACAAACTATATCCTTACTCGATCACCTGCAGGATTTACATGAAGTCATTCCACATTATACTTCAGGTAGTGTGGTGGAGTTATTATATAAGCACTCATATCCTTAAATCTTCTCAAGTACACATATATTCCCCTTCCAAAATATGATTACTGCCCCAAAAGGGGAAGAAATCTACTGAAAATACAGGACAATGTTATTTTCATAGAACAATCAGTCTCTTCTGCAACTCATGAAATTCAATTTCCCTGGCCAGAAACAAAGGAGCTAATCATTGCTTAATATTATTTATGGATGATAAGAATGCAGAGTAAATAAAATTAACCACTGAAACTGCCATCAGATTCTTTAAGATGTTTTTGTTTATCTCAGAGGGAATTTATGGATTGCCGGTGTGTTTTTCTCAGTGTTTATCTGAGTGCGCAACACACTTAAGAAACCCAGCAGGTAGTCACTGAATGAGTGCAGGGTTAGAAAATGAGTGAAGTAGAGACTGATGACCCCTGATTTGGGCATAATACATTCATAGAGCTTGCTTCATGAAGAAAGTTGCTGAAAGAGAAAAGATAGACTGTGCAAAAGCTGCTGCTTTGTTGGCAGAAATTACTGGGAAGTGGCAGTGGCTGCAGCAGGAAAGGCTAGAGATAAATGTGGATCTTCACAAAATTATGCCAGAAATGGAATAATTAGAAATAAGCAACACAGGGATAGGGAGATGACGTCAAGGTTTTCCTTGAAAGCGGGAGAACCTGGGCTTGTAGCCCCCAAACCTACATAAAAGACTAGGCATGGGGCTACAGAATGGAACTGGGAGCTGGGCCTGAAACATGCACCTTTGATACCGGCGCTAGGAACCGGGCATGGGAATGCATATCTGTGACCCCAGAACTGGGGCAGTGACCCCAGGCCTGTAATCCCAGTGCTGGCAGGAGATACTGACACTGAGGTCTTTATCTTCATTGTTCATCAACTATAGGTTTCTTTGGTTTGTTGGTATTTGGTTGTTCATTTGAAAGGAGTTATGGTCTTTTATTAAGATTTACTTTTTAAACTAAACTTTTATGAATTCCATACAATATATTTTGATCATATTTAGATCTCCTCCCTTATCTCTACCCTCCTTACTACTACTAACTGCCTAATTTAATGTACTCTAATATACACAGACACATATATATATATATATATATATATATATATGTATATGTATATGTAGTGTGTGTATGCCTATAGAGTCAAATGTGTGTCTCCAAGTGTCCTTCAGTGTGGTTCCATCCACTGGAGCCTGGTTAACCTACTAACTGTCACATCCTGGAAAGAGAATGATTTAATGATTTCCCTGTTCCTAACAGTCATCTCTTGTCACTAGTTTCTCAAGCAGGATTGGGGTTTCTTTTCCAGTTCCTCACATCTATGCTGAGAATTTTGTCTGGCTTTAACTTACATGGGACTTGTACATGCTGCTAATATTACTGTGAATTCATGTGATAAGCATCCTGGCTGTCTGGAAAACTACTTCCTTGTGGTTATACACTACCTCTGACCTGTAAAGTCTTCCTGCCAAGATCTTTGTGCAATGATTCCTGAGCCTTTGGAGGTAGAAATTTTATATAGGTGTCTATTTAAGGGCTAATCCGTTCTTCAGTCATCTCTTCCCTGAATGTTGACCAGTATTGGCCTGCTATGTTAATCACCAGATTCTACATAAGGAAGCTTCTCTATGGAGAGTCAAGTGATTCATTACTCTAAAGGTAAAACAATAAGTCATTAGAACTTGCTTTACTATTATATCTATTTAGCAGAATACTAGAATTAAGTTCTCCCCTCTGTTCCATGACTTGTCTAGTCACAGGTTTCTAGGCCTGATATGGATGTCACTTATGGGCTCCATCTGATGAAGCAGACTCTAAATCTAATTAGAGAATGACTAGTTACTCCCACAATATTCATTCCACTAGTTTACCAGAGGTCCTGTCTTGCCATGCTCCTTGTTGAAGCAGGCAACATTCACAGATGGGTAAGGTCAATGATTAATTTTGGTAGCATGTATAGCACCTTCTAACACTATGGAAGCTAGTTAGTAGAGGCTTAGAAGTCAGTTTCAGCTTGATTTTTCTTTGTTTGTTCTACAGTCATGTTTATAGTATCCTCAGCAATAAGGCCATATTATCAAGTTCTAATGTGTAACCAAGTGCAGGGACAATGCCTAGTCATGTTTGAGGGTCTATGGGATCCCTGATCAACAGTTTCAAAAGACAGAGTCCTAGCTCAGCTGTTAAAGGGTAAGGTTGACAAATAAAACATCAGGAGTCATACCTCTTGCTTTATAGACTTTGTACATAAAAACGTCTTCACTGAATAATTATATAATCAAAAGAACTGGAGGATTCTGTGAAAAAAAGGAAATGCTGTCAAAAGATGAATCTATCCTGTGGTATTTGGGAGAGCGCTTTAACAGAATAAGCAGTCATCTCTAAATAAGGATGGCAGTTAAAACAAATATATAACATAAGAGAGAAGAAAGTGAGAATCATGAAAATTACATTTGAAGAGTCTGACTCTGAAGAGAACTGAATCCTACGCACCATCAAGTCTGTCTTACATGGAGCTGTGTAGATACGGAGATAAGAACTGAGGTGCCTGTTGTTTACTGAGCAGGTTCTCTTGAGAGAAAGGATGTAAGAATGGCAGGGTGGGGATGAAGTCAAGTGAAGATCTGATCCCTGCTTAGGCCAGCTTCAGTCTAGTTCTCAAGACACTGGTACATGACATGAATCACAGCATTGGCTCCACTTGGAAGTGTTGAAAGGACCAGACTTCTGTACCACGGTGACAGTCATCCATTAGCTGTATCCGTGGTGCTGCGTGGGAGACGGAAGAAGGGTTATAAACAGACAGCTACCAAGCTAGTTGGCACTGTTCTCATGGATGGTAATATGCTGCAAAAGGTAGCTGGGAGGCAAGGACACTCAGCACTGCAGCAGCTGAGGACTGGGGCATCAGCTTTATAAATGGAATGTGTGTGGGATCAATGGTATCACCCAGAATGTTGATAGCTCTGTTTGTGTGACCTTTGTCTGCATCCATTAGTCCTCTGTGTCCTTCATCATGGATCACAGAGACCGGCTTTTGGGGCCTAGGAGATGTGTTTCATGCAGAGGTGGGAAGCAATGAGCCTCTGTGGGGAGAAGAGGAAGCAGGAAGAAGCTAGATTTATCTTGGATGAGAACTCTGTGGATGGGATGAAGCCGTTATCTGTTATCCATGTTGCCAGATGTGATCACAGCAACCCACATGATGTGAGATGTTGCTGATGTCTTCCTGAGATTCAGCCCAGTTTTTCCCTTCCACCACTGTGATCTCATCCTTACTTCATTCCACCCACCTCCCTAGTCCATCTCACCTGAGATGGCATATCTCAAATGATAGTCTGGAAATATGTATGTGCATATGGGTACAGATGGAGGTTTGAACAGAACCTCAGGGGTAGTTTTCCATCTTGCTTTTTGATATAGGGTCTTTCACTTGTCTATAACTGACCAGTTAGTTTAGTCTGACTGACCACTGAGCCCTAGAGAGCCATTCACCAGTATCTCTTACCAGTGTGAGGATTAAAAGTATACACAGCTATGTTTGGATATTTTATATGTATTCTGGGAATGGAATTCAGGTCCTGGTGCTTTCAAGGCAAGCTCTTTAGAAACTGAGCCATCTTTCCCTGAACACAACAGTCTGCAGATGTCTAAGCCTTCAGAGCATAATCCTATAATAATATTATAGACCCTTGGTGGTTAATATTGAAAGAAGAAAAACACATTGACTCTAGTAATGAGAAAACTAATTTGAAATTGCCTTCTGATTGGGGATCAACCCTTCTGAATGGTTGCAAGAGGCAAAGAGGAGAGGTTCCCTGAGACTGGCTGCCAACCTAGACACAAATGATCTTCAGGTTAAATATGAGAGTTTGTCTCAGGGTATAAAGTGAAATGTGATGGAAGGGGACATCTGATATGCTCCTGTGAACTCTACACATGTGAGCATCTGTGCATGCACCTGCACACACATATACACAGCCATACATAACATACTTAGAAAGAAAATATAGTTCTAGGTCTTACAGAGTTTCGAATGTGTGAACAAAAAGAGTCACATCCAGGTATTGATGGTGCACACCTGGAATCCCAGTGCTCATAAAGAAGCAGAGGTGGAGTTTCAGAATTTCAGTCATCCTTTGCTACATAGTGAGTTAAAGGCCAGTGAGGGCTATGGGAGACCTTTTGTTTAAACATGATCAGAGAGAGAGAGAGAGAGGAGAGAGAGAGAGAGAGAATTATATAATCCTTCAAGGTTTATAGTAATAAATTCAAGATGGCTATTGAGAGTTTAATAGAAAGAGTGATTGGATGTCTAGGCATCCACAGAGGATTCATGGTACCTAATACGATGTCATCCTGACAGTCAAAGAATTAATTGAAAGCACAGTGTTCCACCTCTTGTTCCTTATTTCTTCCTAAAAAGACTACAGTTCTTGACTTCATTCTCATAGCACATAAGTTCCAAAGACTTTTAAATCCTCTCTCTTTCTCTTCTCCAGATTCCCTTACTGTCCATTGTTTTCCTCTAGTGTGGTCTTCCAGAGCTGATAAGTGTGACAGATCACATCACAACAACTGTGATGTGACAGATCCGAAGCATAAGGATGAAGGGTTCATCATGTCTACTGGGAGAGGTACTCTATTCAATGCTTGCAGAGAGTTCCCTGGGACATTGCCAATGAATATCCTCTCAGCTCTGAGTCCTCCCTTCATAGGTTCTATACCTCCATAAACTCCATTCTTTCTTGACTATTGTATTTGAAAACAGAACATGTTAATTTAATGTGTATAGGTGTTAGTGAATTAACATAATATGTTCCCACTGCAAAATCGCAGTTTAACAGAAATAGTAATTATCTTAAAATCCCTTAAGGTATTCAAGGTATCACTGTGGATAATTTATATCTGTATATTAAATGTTTCATTGATGATAACTTGGTGGTTTGATAAGAAATGTCCCTCATAGACCCAAGCATTTGAGCACTTGGTCATTTGGTGGTACTGTTTGGAGAGGGTGATGGACGCTTCAGGAGGTGGAGCCTTGCTGGAGGAAGCACAATACGGAGAGAGAGTCAAAAGCCTTGTCTTATTTCCTGGTGCACTCCCTGTTTCTTGTTTGCTGTTGGAGGTGTAAACTCTCAGCTTCCTGTTTGAGCCACCTCATGGACTCTTATCTCTCTGGCACCATAAGCCCAAATAAACATTTCTTTCTATAAGTTGCCTTGGCCATGGTGTTGCATCACAGAGGAAGAGAAGTAGCTAATGCAATACTTTATGAGGTGGGATCCTAATAAAAATGCTGGAGAAAAGTACACATTCAGTGTAGAATAACTACTGTCCTAAGCTATATGTAAAGCATCGTACCATGCAATTTCTCATCCACATAAAAAGAGCATCTCAGAAACAATTCTGGAAGTCACCGCAATCTCCACTGAAGAGACAAGAAAGCTGAGGCTTAGCCATGATGATGACTGCTCAAGACTGGGGGACGAGAACCATGATTTCAAGCTTTAAAGCCAGTTGAACAAATAATCAATATGCTGAACTCCCATTTCTCACTTATTTTTAAGTGTATGTATGATGTGCATGTGTGCAAGTGTTATTACCTACATATTCACACGTGGAGGTCAAAGGTCAGTGTTAGGTGGTTTCCTCTATCTCTCTGCCTTATTTGAGACAGGGTCTCTTCTCCCACTGAACTTAGAGCTTGCTGTTTTGGCTAGGATGGCTGGTCAGGATGCTTCCAGGATTTGCCGATCTCTGCCTTCCAGTGCTGGGGTTACAGATGCAACAGAGGCACCCACCGACTATGTAGGTTCTGGATATTCAAATTCACTTCTTCAAGCCTGTGCTTGAGTTGATCTACTCACTGACCCTCTCCCCAGCCTTCATTTTTCGATTTTAAGATGAAAGACATTGATCAAACTTTTCCCTGGTCAGTTCCAGCTCTTTGGATTTATGTTCACTTCCATGGGATTGGCAAATGGTCAAATCTGAGAAAATGGCAAATTCATTCATCTTGCTAATGCCCTTCACCATCGTATCTGTAACATGAAGCATGACTGCCCATCTCTTTTCTTATACTGTCTTTGATTTCAAAACAGTGCCTGTTCTTTCAAATGTCTCCTGTTTGGGTCTGTGTGGATGAGAAATATGATTGTGATATAAGGAAATCAATAAGGTTAGGGATCTTCGCACATTTAGCTTAATCATGTCTGACACTAAAAACAAAGCAGTATTTTATTATCAGAGAAGGATGCTTGGCAAACCCTGATAGTAACAGAATTGTGAACATTGCATATTCTTCCTTTTGGGGGCACTAGCTGGTACACCAGCCAAGGGAACAGCTGACCTACTGTGCCCAGATTACGTTGTCAACATCTGTTATATTGTTGGAAGAAATCACTAATGCAGAGGGCCCCTTGTTTGTCTTGCTTCCTTTGTCCATTGGGAATTGGGGGCAAATATACCATAGCCAAAAAGACAAATGCTCTTTGTGCTTGTGTGTGTGTGTGTGTGTGTGTGTGTGTGTGTGGTGTTTGTGTGGGTGCTCTTGCATATGCACATGCAACGTAGAGGTTAACTGATGGGTGTCTTTTTCAATCAGTTCTTACCTTACTTTTAAAAGGAAGTTTTATTTATTTTATTTATTCTTTGGTAATTTCATGCATGTGTTCATTGTATTTAGATCGTATCCAGGCTTTCCATCCCTCTCTACACTTTTTTTTGACCACTCCACATCTCCTTCCCTACTCCATGTCTTCTTTTCTTTTAAAATAATTCACTGAGTCCAATTAGTGTCTGTAAATGGGCATAAGACCATCCACTGAAGTACGGACTGTCTACCACAGGCCACAACTGCAAAGAATGGATCCTTCCTCTTCCAGTTGCAATCAACTGTCAATAACTCCTCAGCTAGGAGTGGGACCTCAGGGATCTCCCTTCTCTCCATGCTGGAGTACTGACTGACTTGATGCCATGTAGGTCTTGTGTCAGTCACCACAGCGGCTGTGAGTTCATGAGAACAGCAGCCCTATCATGTCCAAAAGACATTATTTTGAAGCAATATTCCCTAACCTCTAGCTCTTACAATCTTTCTTTCCTCTCTTGTACAATATTCCTTGGGTCTTAGGGTATGGATGGAGGTTGTGATAGAGACACCCCAGCTAGTGCGGAGCACTCTGCCGTCACTGGAGTCTCTGTATTAAGTGCTATTCACTGAATAAACAAGCTTCTTTGATGAAGCTGGTTTGGTGATTTGGACAGGATCTCTCATTGAACCTAGAACTCATTAATTTGTCTGACTGGCTGGCCTGTGAGCTCTGGGGAGCAGCCTTTCTCCTCCTCCCCAGCGCAGGGATTGCAGATATACAGCACTGCGACTGACGGTTTTATCCAGTGCTGGAAATCAGAACTCAGTTCCTCATGCTTGCACGACCAGCACTTTACCGCCCAGGCTGTCTCTCCAACCCCTTCCTTGTGCTTTTACAGGATTTGTTTCCCATTTCGTAAGCTCTGCTTCCATTTCTGTAGGTAAGTTGAAGATCAGAAACCACAAAACATTCTTTCATCTGATGTCATGGCCATTATTTCCATGAGTGAAACAACATAAAATAATGTGAAAAATCATCTGTAGGGCACAATGCAGTGTGGGCCTTAGCTAGGTCACCTCCTATGAGGATTAAAGGAGTGACTCCTGTGGGTGTGGTGCTCCCCTCCAGCCAGGCATGACACCAGCTTCCGCCCTGTGTCTGGAGAGAAAATGCACCGAGATGATCCATCTGGAGACAGATTACTATTGGTTGCAGTTGGGAACCCCACCCGCCTTAGGGCTACTGGCTAACCAAACTCATAAAGCCCCTGCACTTCCTTTAACAGATGAGTTTGCTGTGGCTTGCTCTCCGCATGCTTCCACCCAGTTCCTGGGGTCTGTGTGTAACTCACCCTTTCATGTGTCCCACTTGGGCTGGCACCGAGCAGAGGGACCTCAACATGTATGTACTGGCCCAGATCCTTTGGGCTATTGTAACATATACACCGTAAACCAGTTGACCTAAATAGCAGAAATGGATGTCTTACATTTTTTACTTTTCTACTGATGTAATAGAATACCCTGCAACTTAGAGCTGAAAAGTGTTTATTTATCTTACAGTTTCTGAGGGTCGTAGTCCATCCCACTGGGGAAGACATGGCAGCAGGAGTGTGAAGTCAGTCTGCCAGGAATCAGAGTGATCTTATTTCATCTGAGGAGAGAGAGAGAGAGAGAGAGAGAGAGAGAGAGAGAGAGAGAACACAAGACTATAAAACCTCAGAGCCCCCCAGTTACATACGTCCTCCAGCATGACTCCATCTCCTACAGTTTCTACAAATTCCTGGTGGTGCCACCAGCTGGAGACAGATCTCAAACACATGAGTTTATGTGGGATATTTCACATGCAAACCACAGCACCATGGTTCTAGAGTCTCTGAGGTTCAAGATCCAGGTATTGGCAGATACAGTATCAGTTTATGGAAGGACCAGCTTGTGATTCGCAGAGGGTGTTCTCCTTGTTCCTCACATGGTGAAAAAACTGAGAGATCTCTGGAGTGTCTCTCACAAGGGCAGTGTGTTGGCTTCCCATTGTTTTAACTACATAGAGAAATCATTCCTGTTGGCTCATGCTTTCTATCTACAATAGCATGTTGCTTTTGCTTTTGAGCCTGCAGTGGTACAGTGTGTCATAGAGAGGGTGCCTGAGAGAGGAGCTGCTTACTTTATGGCAACCAGGAAGGAGGGAGGGAGAGAGGGAGGGAAGGAGGGAGGGAAGGAGGGAGAGAGAGAGAGAGAGAGAGAGAGAGAGAGAGAGAGAGAGAAGAGAGAAAAGAGAAGATCTAAGGTTCCAATATAACCTTTAAGGGAACACTCCAAAAGACCTAACATGGTCTGAGTCAGGCCCACCTCCTAAAGCTTCAAGCACTGGCTGGCAGCCAAGTTTTTAATTCATGGCCTTTTAGGGATAAGTTGTAAATCATTACAGACATGGGTCTTATTTATGATGGTTTTTACATTGTGACCCTGTCACTTCTTGAAGATTGCACAACCTAGTATCTCCTTGGTAAGGGTCATACCATGTTTATTTGATAGGGAAATAAAAATACTGTCCATCACAGTTGCTGTCTTGTTTTTAGAAATGGGAATTATTACTTAAAAATAATAATACCAGTGCAGTGATGTTTCCCAAGCTTCACCTTTTAATGCTTTCCTCTTGGTGCCACATCACTTTTTCAGTCTTTAAAGTGTTTACTTGGGGCAGTATACCTTGATCCACACTCCTCCTTTCCATGATTTGATGTACGGCTCCTCTCATATCTTCTTCTGGACTTTGCCATGACCCCTGGCATAACTCTTCTCACAGGGGTTGAGATAAAATCACGATGGCAAGAGCAATCTTTAGACAAGTGTTTATCGATTGTCTGCAGTATACTAGTTCTGTGTAAAACATGGGATCACTAATTCCTGGACGAGTTTATTTCCAACAAGATGATTTTTTCTAATAATGCCTTTCTTTGGTCAATAAAGAGTAGAATAGAAGACTCTAAAACTCAGAATCCTGTGGATCAGAGCATGTGAGCAGTCCACCATGTTCTATCAATTCATCTTAAATCATACCCAGTTCAAATGTGGTTATGTCTTCCTCTCCTGCATTGCTGCCAAGGGCAGGTGACTCTAAGGTCCAACATGATTGGCTGAGTGTTTTCTGTCACTGAAGCATGTATGATACATTAAATTATTTCATGTCATAAATTATGAGAAATTTAGTGTTTCTGGCTTTGTGATGTTGACACTGTTGCAACAGAGGAGTCAAAGGCTTTTGATTCTGGAGCATGGTTTCTTAGAAAGATGCCAGAAGACAATCTGGACAGATATAGGGGATCTCAATAGAGGACTGTATAAGCGTTCTCTAGAGTAACAGAACCAACAGAATCTAATAAAGGTGTGCTTACATTGACATATGACTTACAGCTCACAGTTTATATTGGAGTTATAATGAATATAGATTATAAAAATAGGTTTATTAGATTGGCTTACATGGTACAGACTGGGTTGTCCAACAATGGCTGTCTGTACATTGGAGAGACTGAGAACCAGCAGTCCAGTGCTCGATTCCTTAGAAGTCCCAATACAGCACTGAAAAGAGCCCTAAAGAACTTTTGGTCTTCAGTCAACACTGGAAAAATGATAAAGGTGAACCCTGATGGCATCAGAGAATGGCAGGATCAGAAACAGCAACAATGGGCTAGACACTCATCAGCAAGGAACAAAGGCAGTCAACACTGAGTTTCTCTTATACTTCTTCATATCTGGGCTTCCAGAAGGGGTCACCCACTCTGGAGGAGATTCTTCTCCCCTCAGTTAATTCATTCAAGAAATGCTATCACAGATCCATTCAGAAATTTGCCTCTTAGTTGATAATAGAAACAATCAACAACTTTTAACTATCACATAGACCAATAGTTCTAAGCTAATATCCAGTAATATAAAAAGTAAGGCCTTGAGAAATGGTCAGTGAGGTATCTATAGAAAGTGAGATTATACTAAGAACTTCATTGAATATAGGCCTCAGAGAGGAGGAACCAAGCCACACCATCCTTCCAGGCCATGTGTTATTACACACTGGTGATGCCACATTCTAATCGCACAGGGCATCACGGAGGAGCTGAGATCATAGAGGTAACACTTTCTAAAGGATCAGTTTTAGTGCTACTGTGAGAAATACAGTAAATACAGAAAGCCAGGAAATATTACAAGCAATGGAAGATGATCTGTGTTAACGCCCAAGAACTAGACTGAAGGTGTTATGAATCCACTGTCAAGCAAATACCTTAGGAAACTCAAACTTCAATCATTGCATGAGGTAATCACTATTGGTATGCATTCTGTGTGATTGATTTCTAGCTCCAGGTAAGGATAAACCTGACTGGTTCTTCAGAGAGAGAGAGTGCTCTAAGGCGGCCATGCCATCTTTGCTAGGTCTCTCTCCTTGTCCCTCAGTCTGCGGAGTGACAATAGCTCCTTTTTGTGCTTTTCTCATCTCTTCTTAAAATTTTTATTGATTTTTTTTGTGAATTTCATACAATATATTTTGATCCTATTTAGGTCCCTCCCCTCTCTGCACTTCTTATAGTCCCTCTTCCAGATTTCATGTACTCTGTCAATACATTATGGCTTACTGAGTCAAAATGGTATCCCCAAATGTTGTTCAGTGTGAATCAATCCACTGGAGCCTGGTTAACTTTGTGATGTTACACCCTTAAATCAACTCTCTCAATCCCAGCAGTCTTCAGTAGCCAATAGTTCCACAGCTAAGGTTGGGGCTTCTTATCAATTTCTCCACTTCCATCCTGGGGTTTTTGTCTGGCTTGAGCTTGCACGGGTCTTCACCATTGTTGTGAGTTCATATATATATGTAACTTCCCAAATTTCTGGAAAATTCTTTTTCCTTGTGGTCATCAACTACCTTGGGATATTACATTCTTTCTACCCCTTATTTCATAATGGTCCCTGAGACTTTAATGACAGAGGTTTGGTATAGGTGTCCTATTCAGGCATAAACATTCTGAAGTCTCTTATTCTTTGTACGTTGACCAGTTGTGGTTTTTGGGGTTAATCTTCATGTCAGCATGAAGAAGCTTTGCTGGGGTGAGTTGAGAGATGTATTATTCTTTCCTTCCCCTGCTCCACTATATTCTCTGAGCCTTATTTGTAAAGGTGCATTGTAGGTAGCACCTAGCACTATGCACCGCACAGACACTAATTCTCCGAATTTCACTAGTTGTGGAATTTTGTATTTGTCTCCATCTTTTGTGAAAGGAAGATTTTTTCATGAGTGGTGAGAGGAATACTTATTTGTAAATATAAGGGAAGGTATTTACAATACAATAAAATTTTGCATTGTTCTAGGGATGTGACAAAGTATGTTTTTACTAGGGTCTTTGCCGTCACCAGCCATTTGTATTTGGCTATGTTTACAGTATCACACATGAGTTTCCTCTACCTGAAAGGGCCTTAAGTTCAATTAGGCAGCTGGTTATCACCCCAATATAGAAGTGCCAGAGCTAGACAGATGGCCCAGCAGTTAAGAGCACTGGCTATTGTTGCAGAGCACCCAGGTTCTGTTCCTAGTACCCACACAGCAGCTAACAACTATCTGTAACTCCAGTTCCAGGTGATCCAATGGCCCATTCTGACCTGTGCAGGCATTGTATGTCATGGTACACTTACATATACGCAGGTAATATACTCATACAATACAATTTTTAAAAATAACTTTAAAAATTTTAGAAAAAGAAGTACCCCTACTGCACAAATAGGGGTTATTTGCTGCTCTGGTCATTGCTGTGATCTCTAGACTTAATAACTGGGTAGGATCATTGACTGGCTTTCTCCCTTGGCAGTCTGCATTGTACCTTCCAACACTATGGGAGCTAGTCTTCAGGGAGGAGGTTTCCAGCTAAATTTTGGCCTGATTATTCCAGGTCCTGTGTCACAAGTATGTCATATTTTTAGCAATAGAGTCTTACATTCAAGTTCTAGGAGGCAATCAAGGGCTGTAGCAATAGCCTGTGTTATTATGAGTCTCTTGGACCAACCTGGCCATCAACTCAAAGGGAGGTTTCCTTTTCCTGACACATATTTCATGTCTTTGTAAAATCCCTTTTACTATATTTTCTTCAAGTAGAATTTTTTTTCACTTTGAAGACACTGAAGTACCCACTATTTCCCCAAACTTACACTGCCCACTTCAAATCATTCTTAATATTTCAGGTAAAGTGTTCTGTCTATCTATCATCTATCTATCTATCTATCTATCTATCTATCTATCTATCATCTATCTTTCTATATTTACTATTCTCATTTGTGGTTATGTGCATGATGTGCATGTATGGGTGCACATACATGGTGTACATGTGGAGATCACAGGCTAACTTTGCAGACTCAGTTCTCTTCTCCCACCTTTATGTGGGTTCCAGAGATTGAACTCAGACTGTTATCCTTGTGCAGCAATTACCTTTACCCACTAAGCTGTCTTACCAGCCTCAGAGTGATTAATGTATAACCTCTAATCTTGTCTGCCATGGATGGAATTTTTCTTGAAATTTTCCTCTTTGTAGAACTTCCCCATTCTTACATTCTTAGGACAACTTGCCTTGACATTTCTCCATATTGGCACTGTATGAGTTTGAATTTCCAATTGATATGTTGTTGTGCTATCCTGTATCCATTTTCTCTAAAGAGACGTCATTGACTATAATTATTTATAACTGTCTTGTAGAATGTAGAATAAATTCATGTGTGTATTTGTGCAAGAATTCCATATCTTTAAAAAAAGATTATTTGTAAATTAGGGTCTATGGGGGATGTCGAGATGGCTCAGCAGTTAATAGCACTGGCTGCTGTTGCATAGGACCTGGGTTAGAGTACCAGCACCCACATGGTGGCTAAAAACCATCCATAACTCCAGTTTCAGGGGATCTTATAATCTACCTCTACAGGCATTCCATAACATGGGTCTACTTGCATATGTTCAAGCAATACCCTCATATACAGAAAATAAAAATAATAAATAATTTTTAAATTAAGTAGGCTCTTACATATTCCAGGTTGAACTCAGAAGTACTTTGTAGCTGAGACTGACCCTAAGTGTGTCTAGTTCTCTTGCCTCTACACAGTAAATCCTGGTTTAAGATTAAGAGTAGGGTTATGGTTTGGATTGTTATTTGGTGCTGATCAAACTCAAGGCTACCCATATACTAGGCAAGTATTTTATCTACTGAGCACATTCCCAGTCCTGGCGAGTTCCAATATGGAATTTCTTCCTTTTCTTTTTATCTGTAGCATTTTTTACAGTATAGTACAGAATTGCCATTTTATAACTGTGTATTAGAAGAATACTGAAAACAGTATCACCAGTGAGAGCCAAAAAGCATAGGAAATAAAAATAAAATAACATTTGATTGAAGCAAGAACAACAAACCGGCCCTAAATAATTACTACCTAAATGATCTACTGTGAGTTAAACAGAAACCTGGCTTGAGGAGTTGGGGAGTTAGCAGCCTGCAGAATAAAAAGGGCTCATTCACAAACATTTATCTCCTGGATCTCAACAGTAGGTCTTGCATTCCAATTTTTCGGGAGCATCCACAATAAAACCTCTCCTCACAAGCCAATAACTCACCTGCTCAAATCCCCTCCAGGACTTCTTCCACATTGCCCTGATGACCTGAGCTCATTGCTTCACATAATGAGGGCTTCAGAAATCTGAACATGTCCTGGATTTGATTAGGTGGGGGAAGGAGTGATAACTACAGTATCAGTTTTTAGTCTTCTGGAATCAAGGCAATTACAAGTTCTTTTAGATCATTAAATTTGGTTATACGCCAAGCAAGCCTCCAGTGGACAGTGAGAGGGACTAGAGACTCTATTCTGTTATGCAGTTAACTGAGCATCTGTTCATTTCAGAGTAGTTTGCTTATATCAATTAACAACAACCCAAAATAATAATAATAGCAGACATGATTTAACTAAAAGGACATTATAGAATCTTCAATCTATTTTTCTATGAGACAGGTACAGGTAGGCCATGTGTGTGTGTGTTGGAGGATAGGGAAGTCCACACAGGACTGTGTGGCAGTGTTAGATAAGGCTAGGCTGTATTTGGGCTACAGGCTGGACTGTTTATTTTCTTTGTGAGAATTTATTTTATGGTAAGACATAAACAGTGTCTCACCCTTCCTAATAAGATCCCCAAGACATAGTTTACCCTACATAAGCAATGAGTTTATTTGGCTCACTCACAGTGTATGTGTGAGGGGTTCCCTACTGGAGTATGGATGACCACAAAACAGTCACACTAGAAAGTATTCATTCTGAGTGAACAATGGCTTCCCCATAGCCACACAGATAAGATCTTTGCTTAAACTCCTCAGTCTCTACTCAGAAGCATTACCCAAGAGCTCAAGATCCTGGCAGTTAGGGCAAATTTGTACACAGAAAACTGGGAGGAGTGGCTGGACTCTCAAGTGGAGGTTCCATGACCCTTTCTAAAACTTCTTTCTATGAGGAAGTGTCCACAGTTAAGAATCCCAATTGTGATGATTTCTTATAAGCAGATCCAGAAGATCTGATGAAGACTGTAGGGTTCTTTTGACATGAAGGTCTGCATTCGACAAGACCGTTCTATTCTTCCATTCCATATTTATTCAATTACTACTCTATAACCGCTGTATCTGACATGGAAGGAAACTCAAACAGGATCAAAAAGGTATGATGGTTGGAACCAAGCTCTAGCCACACTCCCTGGTCTTTTCAGATTGAACTGAAGTCACTCAGGAAATATTTTTAAATATCCTCGCCTTTATGAATCTCTCTGAAGGCTAATAAAAGGCGCTCCTTATGTAACCTCTTTCTTAAAGTGACCAAATCATCATATAATTGTTTTGTAAAATAGGAACAAAGACTCAAAGATTAGATGTGTCTAAACACAAAGAGTGGGCTGGGGAAATAGACTGTGCTTGCCACATAAGCATGAGGAACCAGATTGGATCCTTAGGACTCACATAAATAACTGAATGTGGTGGCATGAACTTGTAATGCCAGTGTTAGGAGAGCAGAGATGGGCAAATTCCCGGGCTTGACAACATACTTGATAAGAGTTCCAGACCAGGTAGAGACCTTGTCTCAAAAGAAAAGATGGGCAGTGACTCAGAAACGACACCTCTGTCCTCTTCATGAATGCAAACACACATGTTCATATGCATAGGCATGTACATACACACATACACACACACACACACATATATATATATATATATATATATATACCAAAAATTTTTTAAGAATAAGCTCAAAGAGCTATGAATAGTCCTTGGTGTTTATGTTTATGTTCAAGAATTAGATAACTGTTGTAATGATCAATTTTCTGCTCTAAATTTACTTAACCAAATAGGATTCTTATAGCTAGTGTACAACCAGTACTAAGTGTGTCTGTAAGATATTAACTTTCTTAAAACTTGTTTGAGAATGCCATAATTGCCTACAAAAGCTTATGATCAAATTCACCGCACTCCCTCCCTCACAGCTCCTCCCACACTCTTCCAAGTTTACAACCCTAATTTCACAGACCCTTTTATAAAGCCCAGAGTCTACTTAGTGCTGACAGTATGTGCGTGGGTACAGGGTCATCCACTGAAGCATGGGCAGCTGCTTAGCATTTTAAGTGTCTGAGCAGGTAAAGAAAAGTGTCCTTATTGATCTCTTCAATCCACGAAGGCCCTCAGAGAACAAAAGCCAAAGAAGGGAAGAATCAGCTTTCTTCTTGAGACACCCATCATCTACTTCTAGACACTGGTGCACCTGGTTCCAGATTTCCAGACTCTCACCAAAGCTTATACCATTGGTCCCCCAATTCTCAGGCCTTTGGACTGATATAAAATTATACCAATGGCTCTTCTGGTTCAAAAGGTAGCACATTGCTAACTGCAAAGTCTTAACCTTTATTTATAACTGCATGAGCCCATCCCACAATAAATGTTCTTATATATCTCCCTGTCTGTAGCTCCCATTGATTCTGTCTCATTTCTCTTGAGAAGCCTTACATTTATATAGATACACTAGTATACATCGCTTGTAAATACTGTGACAATGTCCTACATAGCATCTGCTCAGGCTAGAATGAGAACCAGTTACCTGGAGTGATAGAGAAACCCTGTAATCTCATATCTTGGGAGGTAGAGGGTAGAGGATCAGAAGTTTAAGATCATCTTTGGCTACATATTGAGGTCTGTGTCAGTCTGAGTTACACATGGCTCTACCTTAAAACAACAGAGTCATCAAAACCAAATCAGGAATGAGCACACAGTCATTCTTCAGGGACCCCTGTGCTATTTTTCCAAGCACCCTTATCACACTCTCTCTAAGTCCTCTCCATCATGAGGTTACTGCTGCTGTTTGCCCTGGTTTGTTTATGAGAATATCGCCATCAGAGCTTTGAAATTTGACTAGCTGTTAAGGAAGGGAACATACTGTCACCTTTTAGTGACAATACTACAGAGAAGAGGACACGGGAAGAACTTAAGTAACCTGTGGCTCCCACTGCTCCAGACATTTACATTATCACTCTCTGGGAGATAGGACAGAGTCTATGAGGGTGTGGCAAGGCAAAGGAAGGTAAAGGTCAGATGCCGGACACCGAACAGGAACAAGATCAGGGGCATATTTTGCAATCGAACTTGACATACCACACAGTGGCACTGGATTTTCATTTCATCTGATTCCTGGAGTATCCTGGTCCATAACCTGTAACCTGCTGGTGGTCTACTAAGTCTGGTGCACAGCTCTCAGACTAAGGAAACCTTTTCTACATTCTCACAGATTAGCATGGCTGTTCTCCTGCAATGGGTGACTTAATCCCTATGCCTTATCACTTTTTGTTTCCTTAACTTTTACTTATTCAATATACTTGATTTGATGTTTTGTGTGAACAGTATAGTGGTTACTTTTCTCATTGCTGTGATAAAAATCTATGAGTAAAGCAGCTCAACAGCAGAAAGGTTTGAGGATGCAGTCCATCAGTGAGAAAGTCGGGGTGGGAGGAGCGGGCAGTGGCTGGTCCCAAGGTATCCACAGTCATGAGACAGGGAGATGAGAGTCTGTGCTTAGCTCTCCTTCTCCTTTTTGTGTAGTTCAGGACTCCAGTCTATGGGATGGTGCCTCGCACCTTTGGGGTGGGTCATCTCACCTCAGCTCCACCGTATTAGAAACTCCTTCATAGACATGTCCAGAGATTTATCTCCTAAATGATTTAAATCCCATCAATTGATATTATTAGCACAAGCACATATTCAATAGCTTTTTTAGAATGAGGGAAGTAAGTTTTTGCGCCCTGAAAAGTCTAAAAGTATCTTCATTTTTGAACTGCTGGTTTCCTGGGGATCAAACTTTAGATAGAAATAATTGACCCTCAGAATTTTAATGGTATTTTCCCATTCTTGTTGCTTCCAAGGTCATTGCTAGAAAACCGAAAGTCACACTAATCCTCATTCGCTTTTTCCATTGATTTAGTCTCTTTTTCTTCTTGAGACAGGGTATCCTATAGCCCCAGCTGCCTCAGACCTCATGTAGACCAGTCTAGCTTCAGTTTCACAGAGATTTGCTTGCCCCTGACTCTAGAATGTTGATATTAAAGGGCTGCACCATCATACCTGGTTCCTTCCGCATACTCATTTTTCTAAATTATGTGTATATGTATGTCTTGTGTAAGTGAACTCAGGTTCCCAAGAAGGCCAGAAAAGGGAGTCAAATCCCCTGGAACTGGAGATATGGCTGGTAGTTGTGAACCACCTGATATAGGTTCTGAGAACCAAACTCAAAAGCAGCAAGAGTCCTTAAACATGGAGTCATCTCCCCAGTTCCCTCTCCTTCCTCTTTGGAAGCTTATATAATTTTATGATTCCATAGGGCTAAACACTCACTAAATCCTACAGTTTAAACAACTCTTATCACCCATTTCTAGAAAGTTCCTTTTCATTATTAAGTTAGTGACCTTCTTGAGTGTTCTTCAATCTTACTAGAAATATTCCCTTCACTCCTAACTGGGACAAGGTGCTTTCTATGCCTAATTTCTACCCCTTTCTGCTTTGTACTTCCAATTACTTCTACTTTTGATTGGCTCACTTTGAGGCATATTACCTTAACTCCATCTCTGAACTCCTAAACTGTCATTGTACTTTTTTTCCATCTTCAGTATTTGGATTTGTAAGAGCTTTTGATGACCATGTTGAAGTTTTTGTTATACTTTACCCTATTCTTTTTTATGTTTACATTAAGTAAAACCATGTCCATTTCCACTTTTCTCTACTCTTTTGGTATGGCCTCTGTTTTCTCCAAAGCATATTTTAAATTCTATTTTCACTAGGATCTATAAATTTCATCCTGAAGTGACATCTTTATCTTAGAGATTCTTTATTAAGAATATGGGGACCTAGAGAGTGTGGAGATGGTTCAGAAGTTAATGTCATTGCCATCCAAATGTGAGGGCTGGAGCTCCAACCTCAGTATCCACATAAATGCAGGGTGAGTGTGATATCCATTGTATTTACAGCATCAGAAAGTAGAGATTGGGGATCTCCCAGAGCAACCTGGTTAGTGAGACTACCCATATTGGCAAGTTCTGGCTTTGATTTGGAGACTCTTCCTGAATGAATGAGATGGAGTGATTGAAAGTGATTCTCAATATCAACCTTAGTCCTCCATATGCAAGCATAACCATGTGCACACACACCCCAAAACATACCCCCACACTCATGCAAAAACATGTGCAAACACACACCACACACATATACACATCTGAAACATGGGAAAAATATAGAATAGGATATTAAAGAGGATATTCAAAAGGTTTGGGTTATAGTCTACCACGTAGAGTGCTTGCCCAGCATACATGAACACCTGGGTTTGATTCTCAGAAATGCACAAACTGGGCAAGATGGCAGATGTATATGCTGTAATGAAGAACAGGGATGTGGTCATCCTTATACAAGGTCATCCTTAGATGCACAGAATTTGAGACCCACCTGTGATACATGAGATCCTGTCTCACAAAAGTGGTGCCTAAATCTGTCTGTTAGAAATTTCAGTTTTGTGATTTCTAAGAAGGGAATGCCCCAGAATCTTCAGTATGTCCTTCTTGGACTGAAGAGATTTCCCTTGAAATTTTCCATACTTTCCTTCCCAGAACAGGGTGCTGACTCTGGGGCAGCTGTCTTGGGGCTTCAACGGTCAGGATTCTTGGTGCAGAATCACTTTCTACTTTAGTTTTCAGAGCACTACCCACACCTTTATCTTGTGTCCCCAGAGATTCTGTTTTACTTTATTCTATTTTTAGAGGCTAGGGCTCACAAATGTTATGGTACAGCAGAAGTAGTGTCAGAGACTGAGGAGAATAGCGATTCATGGCCTCTGAAGTCCCCAACAGCTTTGTCCAAGTCAAAGTGTCTTCTTTTTTTCCATCTCCCTTTTTTTCTGCCTCCCTTACTCAAAGTGCTGAGATAATTCACTGTGCTGGCCCACGTTTTGTTGTTGTAACAAATAGCTGATGTGCAGGTGTGTGGACTCTCTGTACATGTACAGAGACCAGAGAGGGATGCTGGTTGTCTTCTTTTATTACTGTTTACCTTATTCCTGTGATAGATGATCTCTTACTAAACTTAGAGCTTATCTAGTCAAGCTCCACTGATCCTCCTGTTTCTGTCCCCAACAACACTACAGTTACAGGTGTGCATTTGTTTTTTTGTTTGTTTTTAATGGGTACTGGGGACTCAGGTTCTCATGAAAGTGCTCTTATCCATTAAGCCCCTCCCAAGCCACTCCTCTCCCCCCTTAAACAATAAATTAGTTGTATAATTACAATAAGTTTTTGGCTGTTCAAAAATATTTCTTTATTTTGCCTTTATAAAGTTTCAGATAATAATTTTAGTGTCTTTATTAGTTACATTCCTGTTGCAGTGATAAATACCATGAGTTTATTGGGCTCACAGTTCGAGAAGGAGAGAGTTCATCATGGTGTAGAAGTACGGTGGGAAACAACCAGAGCAGAAAGAAGAAAGCTCTCATCCTCCAGCAGGCACAGGGAGCAGAGAAGTGAGCTGGAAGTGTGGCAAGGCTCAGAGCTCTCAGACCGGCTATAGGCTGGGGCCAAGTACTCAAATACTTGGAGCCTATAAGGGACATTTCTCATTCAAACCATTACAATGCCTTTTTATTCAATTTAAAATAGTTAAGCTTAGTAGAACTGAAACGACTAGATAGTGATAAATTGCTAAGTTGGAGAAAGGAAATCAACTTTCCATCTCTTAATTCCTTTTATATTCCTGTACTTCTCCGCAAGTCTTATGCTAGAATTTGAATTAAGACATATTCAAATATTCGCTGAGCTAATCAGTCTTAAGGCACTCACCAACCACGCACGTTTTCATCTTCCAACATGACTAGGAATTTCAACTAGGGAATTATCTCTAGCCACATCTCTCTGTTCTCTCCACTTTGCAGTTACAAACCAAACGGGGATTTTTTTTACCTTCTATGTTTCCCTCCTGGATTCTCCTTGCTGCATCCCACACATATCTTTTCGTTTTTCAGCTTGTGTCCTGATCGTCTCTGAAATAAATATGCCCATGCTACTTTCCCAATTTAAAACTCATATTTCCTCACCTTCATGAAATCCAACTTGAGCGTATACTGAGAGAGTACAAGCTTGGCTTGATGACACCAAGCTGTTCAATTTTGCTTTCACCAAGGCCTTGACAAGCTGTCGTTCTTCAGCCTGAACACGTGTGTCTATATATTTGTGGCAGGCACCAAACAGGTTCATAATTACAAATGCTCCTTGTACCTGGAACCCATTCCTTGCCTTCTTTTGCAGGTGACATCTTCGGCTGCTTCTAGAAGGGACCCCTCCCCCAAGACTGGACAGAGATCTTTGTGCGTTCTTCTGGGAATCTATACTGTCCTGTCCCACCAAATTCCATTGGTGTGAATAGCCAGAGTTTTTGCTCCCTGTTAGATATGCTCTATTATTTTAAAAAATTATTTATTTTTATTTTCTGGGTATGAGTGAATCACTTGCATGTATGTAAGTGCACCTATGTCTAGCAATGCCCTATTGTCCTGCAATACCCCATGTCCTGAAATGCCTGCAGAGGTCAGGAGACGGCATTAGATCCCCTGAACTGGAGTTAGACAGTTGCTAGCTGCTATTTAGGCTCTGGGAGTCAAACCTGGGTGCTGTGCAAGGGCAGCCAGTGATCTTGATGCTGAGCCATCTCTTCAGACCTTAAAATCCCTCCTATCCTGCAAACTGCCTCACACATTATAATGGCTTCCTACTGTATTAGTGTTATTTCTGTTGCTGTGATACAATATCCTGATTAAAACAACTTAATGGAGTAAGGATTTATTTGGCTCACAGTTTCAGAGGGACAGGGTCCATCATGTTGGTGGAGGCATGACAATTGCATCTGCACACAGGAAACAAAAAGAGAAATAACTATAAGTCAGGTCATGTTAAAAACTATAAGCCTTCGCCTAGTGATCTCTTTCCTAACCCGAAAGGGTCTACTTCCTAGAGTTTGCATAACCTTCCCAAACAGTATCAACACTTGGGGACCAAGTGTTCACACATGAGTCTATTGGTGACATTTCAAACCATAAAACCTACTACAGCAATATTCAAAGTGAGAAAGATGAATATTTCCTCTAGAGGAGATTATTTTACCTACTTTCATATTTATTTTGGAATTTAAATATATCAATTGCATTTGTGTTGAGGTAATATAGGTGTATTTTTAATTATTTTATCCTCTGGATCTCTGTTATATATTTAGAATGATTTACTTAGATAGCTATAAATAAAATTTAGCATTTCTTTCTTAAAATCATTTCACCCTTTCTGCCATGTGTCTTCCCTAATGCCTTGTGCTGTTTCTTCTGTTTCAAATTTGCTATTAACAATTTCCCATAAGGCCAAAAATGAATGATGTCAAAAACTCTAAAACGTGTTTGCATTACTAGACAAGATTCTGCATGACTGAAAATCTTATAGCCTTAAAAAATGAAGTTATCTGCAGAAAAGAATTTTTAAAATGATTTGTTTTTATTTTAAATTATGTGTGTGTGCATCTGAGTTCAGGAACACATGGATGCCAGAAAGGGCATCAGATTCCCTAGAGCCAGAGTTACAGGTGGTTCTGAGTCACCTGACTTGGGTCCTGGGAACTGAACTGGGGTTCTCTGCCAGAACAGCAAGGGTCTTAATTACTGAGCCATCTCTCTAGTCCACATAAGGAAGTGATATTTTTCCATGATGAATAGGCTTTTAGAGAAAGATGCTTTACCAAAGGATCTCCCTTTCTTCTAAGAAACTCATAGCCTGCCTCAGGCACACACCTGGTTACACGTCATGGTTTCAAATTCTTTTCACTCCTTAAAAATGTCAGCTGGTGCTCCTGGGGATAGAACTTGGATAAAAATAGTTGGCTAGAGATTCCTCTGAGATCTCAGGAATGGGTCTTTATTTTAGTGAGTTTGTTCAGAGAATGGCAAGTGCCTAGGAAGGTAAACCGATTACAGAGATAAACAGGATTTCTCAGTGGAAAAGGCATTCATGTGTCTTCAAAAAGTACAAAGGAGAAAGAAAAAAAAACACACAACAGTTGTTCCTTCCTTGTAAGGAAAACCATCTCTGTGGAAATAGCTTGTTTACATTTTCGAGTCAGCAAACACCCTTCAGAGCTACACCATGCATCAAGTGAAGGAGAGTGGCCCCCTTCTTTTAAGTCCCTGTAGTGCATGAGGACAATCCCTTGAGATGAATCATCTTTAAGCAGGATGACTACAGCAACCATAATAACAACAATGCATCAAGTATTCCCCAATGCCTCCATGGGTGAGGATGCTCTTCAAAGCACTTTTGCTTCTGTTCCATCTCATTTGATCATTATGACAACCCCAGGAGGTAGACAGGGTGAGTGTTATTATCACCATTTCACACAGGACGGTCCTCAGCTGTGGAAAAGGGAGGGTGATTTTTCTAGGATCACAGAGATGGTTAGTGGCAGTTTCAGAGCCACAGCCCACGTTTGTTTCTGAAATGTGCTGTCACGTAAATGGATGATATGTACTGCCTGTATGGAAAAATGCCAGCGTGTGGAGAACAGAGCTCCCTCCCATTTGGAAGTCTGGATCAACTACCCTGGAGAGCACCAGATTTTGTTGTTTTCAGACAGGCAGAAATACAAATTGAGAAATCCCTCAGCATTAATTTGTTGACACTTGTGACCAGATTAGCTGGGATGATTAGTATTTTTACCTTTTTAAAAGACTTATGCCAGGCATGGTTGTACAAACCTTTAATCCCAGCACTTGGAAGGCAAAGGAAGGCAGGACCAGTCTGATCTACATAGCGAGTTCCAGGCCAGCTGAGGCTATAAGGAGACCCTGTCTCAAAAAGACCCAGAAAGATATATTTTAGAGACTGGAGAGACAGCACAGTGGTTGGGAGCCCTGGCTGCCCTTGAAGAGGACCCAAGTTAGGTTCCCATCACACACACAGCAGCTAGCATCTGTTCATAATTCCATTTCCAGGGCATCCAACACCCTTTCTTGACCTCTGTAAGCATTGTATGTCAAGGGTGCATTTCCATCCATGCAGGCAATATACTCATACATATAAAAATTAAAAATAATAATAAATATTTTTTGAAAATGACTTATTTCAGTGTTTATGTGTGTGTGTGTGTGTGTGTGTGTGTGTGTGTGTTTGTGTGTATGTAAAATAAGTGCCCATAGAGGTTAGAAGGGAGTGTTAGATCCCTTGGAGCTGGAGTTAGCGTGTTTATGAGCCACCAGATAAGGATGCTGATTCTGAACTCAGGTCCTCTGTTAGAGTAGTATGCACTCTTAACCACTGAGCCATCTCTCTAGATCAGTGTTTGCATTTTTCCTTGTTTTAATGGTTAGGGTTGTAAATCTCTAGAGAGAAATTAGTGATTTGGTAGGTGACCTTTAAAGGATCCTTCATTATTTTCCTTTTATCTTTGGAGAAAAGAATGGCAAGGGGGTGGCTAGGCTCTTTGGATCATTTGTCTCCTGAGTTGGTATCCAAGAAGTTTGCTGTCTCTGCTTGAAGAGCAAAGAGGAAAAGAGAATTAAAGAGAATGCTGGCCACCTGTGTGCCCTCCATCCTTACTCCCATCACCTGAAGTCTTGACTTGTCAGAGTTTGAGAGCTCCAGTACTTACAAAAGGAGCAGATTGAGAACTAGAAGGCTGAAGTGATCCTCCCATGTCAAGCAAGTTACTTAAAAGCAGAGCTAAGACTTAAACAAAAAAAAATCCAATAATAATACTTTCTAGCTAGAGCTAACTTAGCATCTACTGTGTGCTGGCACAGTGGCATACCCTTAAGAACCCGTTTGTTTATGGTTTCTCCTTCCCACAAAGTTGAGTTGACATTCCTATGCTTTATCAGGAGAATTTAGGCTAGTTCAAGTAAACAAAATATGGCTGATAACTCAGGATAATTTATGTAACAAATTTATTTATTTATTCTACACTGTAGTATGTATTAGTGGGTGATAGATGGAGGTATTTGAGGAGGTGGCTCTTCTTCTCACAGTCTCAGATTTCAGGTAGAGGTACCTTCAGAGTATGTAATCCCAGATTTGTTGTGCAGACAAGAACAGAGAAGACTCATGCCCACTTCTCTGCACAAAGGTTTCAGTCACTGTGGTCACAGTCCATTGATGGGATCCTCACCAGACTGCAAAGGAGTTCAGGGACTAGAACTCCCTGTCTTCAGTGTAGGAGAGAACAGGTACTGAGGAACAGAAGGCAGACAGCTACTCAAATCTTCCTGGTTCTCCTCTGAAAACCCCTTAATCTTTATACTTCAGCAAGAATGGTGTTTTTAAAACAGAAATTGTAGTTTATAGACACATATATTCATAAAAATATTTATATATGTGCATGTATATATATGTAATATACAGTTTGCACATATTATGTAATATGTACATGTATAATATACAATATTCATATATTATATAATATATATTATGTTTACAATGGTAGCAATGAAACAAATAGCATCTCAATGACATATACCATATATATTCACATTTATATAATCTGAGTCAATAAAATTCTTTAAATGAATCATTGCTTTGATTCATTATTCATATATTATATATATATATATATAATATATGGCCTATAGGGTCTAATTTCTGTCTGCAAAACTCCTTCAGTGTGAGTTAATCTATTAAGTGTCCCATCTTTAAAAGAGACTATTTTTCCCTCCCAGTAGCCATTGGTTGCCAAAAGTTCATTAGGTTGTGTTGAGGTTTCTTACCAGTATTTATGCTGGGATTTCATCTGATTTGAACTTGCACGGGACTTGCACATGCTGTCACCATTGCTATGAGTTCATATGAGCAACTGCCAAGCTGTCTAAAAACTCTTATTTCCTTGTGGTTATCCACCTCCTCTGGCTCTTACAATCTTCCTGCCTCTCCTTCCTCAATGATTCCTGAGTTTTGGGAGCCAGAAGTTTAATATAAGTGTCCTGCTCATGAATAGGTACTCTGCAGTCTCTTGGTCTCTACATGTTGGTCAATTGTAGGTCTCTGGTGAGAGCTGATAAATGCATTACTCTGTGTGTATAATAATAAATCATAAGAAGTCGGTTTAATACTGTGTATATTTAGTAGAATAATACTAGTAGGCTGTTCCCTATACCTCACCCCATGTTTATCATCAGATTCCTAAGCCTGATACCAATGTCAGGTGTGGGCTCCATCCTATGAATCAGACCTTAAATCCAATTAGAGTGTGGCTGGTTACTCTCATGTTTGTGGCATTATTGCACCAGTGGGCATATCTTACAGACCAGTTTTTGGTGTACTTCATAGAATTCACAGATGACTAGTGTTGATGATTACTTGTGCCTTCCCACAGCATGCATAGAACCTTCTAGCACTGTGAAAGCTATTCAGTAGAGATGAAGCTGTGAAGACAATACGAGCTTGATTTGTCTTTGTTTATCTTGCAGCTCATGTATGTATAGTCTTCAGCAATAGGGTCTTACCATCAAGTTCTGGTGGATAACTAGTTTCAGGGGCAATGGCCAGTATTGTTTAAGGGTCTATGGACACCTGGTGAATAGCTTCTAGAGAAGGAATCCATTCCTGATAGAGAGGTTTTTTTTTTTTTTTTTTTTTTTAAAGCCTGTGTTGTCTAGCAGGGGCAAGATCTTACAAGGTAACTCCTTTTAATCTCTTTTTATAATGTATATGCATATACTTTAAGAAGTGTCTATAGTGGTAAAGTTCTATATGGCTTTTTCTACAGGCCTTAGTGTTACTTAACTCTCTCCAGTATCCTTCCTTTTGCTTTCCCTCCCATTGCCAATCCCATTAAACTTGCTCTAATGGTTCCCTTTCTCCCTTTATATTACTGCAGTATATATCATTACACCTGCTAGATTTTCTGTGAATTTGATGGATTCAGCTAGTCCTCAAAGAGAACTCATGAAATTCTACTATTTCACAGCTCTGGTATATGCCATTTCTTTCCTATTACCTGAAAATGAAACCCAAGCTGTTTTACAATCCCACAGGTCTAGTGGGACTTGGCTTCTCCTTCTCTGGCCCCGCTCTTTGATGCTTTGTGCCTCGGTAAACTGTTCTCTTCTGCCTCCTGTGGAATCCAAGTGCTCCTCTGCCTGGGTTGTTTCCAGGCTCTGTTCTGTCTCCTGGCTTCTCTGTGCTCTTTTTGAATTCTCACGCAGCCTTAAGGGTTCAGCTTCAGTCTCATTTCTGACCAAGTTGACATTGTTCCATGCACACAAAAACCACTGGTGCTTTGTTCCTCACTGAGTGTTTTACAGTGACTTTTTCCCCCTCTGACATAACATGACGTCATCTTGGGCTTTGTCCCTTGTAACCATGACAGCTACAGCAGACCCATATAATGCTAGCCAGGTCTATGCTGATGGTGTGGGAGCCATTGACACACTCTAGGGCGTGGGAAAAGGGAAGGGCCTGAAAACCCTCATCTGAGATGGCCGATGCTAGTTTATTTGGGAAGTAGAAGGCAAATCAAAATCAGGATTTCATGGTGCAACTTCTATGATGGGTTGGACTTTGCAGTGATGCAACTTTTAGGGGCTCACACACGTAATTATAAGTAACCCCTCACTTCTGCTTTGTAAGTCAGTTCAGTAAATCCTTTGGTCTCACTAAGTTAGATTTTTGTGAAATCACAGTTTGATATGTCCTTGGTGCTCTTCTGGAGTGATTATATATTAGTTGAATCTCCCCTGGAAAAGTTGACACAACATCAGTACACCACACAATCCCTAGTGTGGTGAACAATCACAGCTGTCCAAACCCAAAGAAGGGACTTGGAGACATGGGGTGCAGTGGAAATGAATCTTAATAATTGTTTGAAAGATCAAAATGCTGGTCAGCAGGCATGCCCAAGGCAGTCACAGCAAGCATTATAGCTCCTAGCATTCAAGTCTCTGTCCCAGTTCCTCATTGGTTGAGTACGATGGGGTGCACAATCTTTCCAAATGCTGCCTAAGTTCTATTATTTCCTTAAACAGTAGTCTTTGTTGTCCCATCCCCACTTAAGCCTACCTTTTCAATGAAGACATTCTTGCTAGTTTATTCTCTCCCACATCCTGTTTAGTTTGGTGTAGGAAACATTAAATACTAGTCTTTTATTTCAAATTTTGTATAAGTTTGGTTTATGACCAAGAATTCTAATCTTTTAATTACACACACACACACACAAACACACACACACACACACACACTATCTGTAAGAATTGTTTCTGAAAAAGTTCTGATGAATTCCTAGAACCTGATGGCCTGGGGTATTGGAGCTCCTTCTTCTCTTTGGTCAGCACATTTTCTATTTCCTTTGTGGCAATTCTTGTAAACTAGTCAACTGGGAAAGGCTGTGATGTCAGACCCAAGCCCATGGGAAAAATGTCCAGTACTCTTTCATTAAGGATAGAAACCCATCAGACTCTCTGGTAGGATATGCTTGCTGTATCTAAATGACCGTGCAAGACACTTCTTTGCAAAAGTAAAAATGGCCTTTCTGAGTTACTTTTGTTTTGTCTTCTTGTTCTTTGTGCTGCATTGTTGGCATCCTATAACCTCAGATTTTATTTCTAACATTTGGGACCTTCCAAGTGGATGCACATTTTCAAGTCCTCAAAATCTTCCACTTTGAGCTCAGCCTCTGATTTGAGTGATGGTAGCAAGGCGATCTTGATAAACAGGCACTGACTAAACAGGCCAGGGGCTCAGGGACTCCTACATATCTATAAGGCATAAGCCTGAGAGTATCTAAGGCACTTTTGTCTTAAAAATGGACTACCATATTGTTAGAACAAGGGTTTGACACCTTTAGGTCTCATCCTGTTGCCTAAATCAAGCCACATTTTATCTTGCAGCTCTCTCTGGACAGAAAGTTAAGACACAGTCTGTGCTGTGACTTGACAGTTCTCAATTTATGGCACTGGCTCCTTTATGTTCCTGGTCAGATAAGCTGTGTTGAACTGAATCTTACCTGATGTGAAATTTCTAGTCACCTCAAATAGGTTATAAAAAGTCAGACCTTTCTTTGTTCTTGGAAATAGTCCAAGAATCAGGGAATTTTGGTCTAGAGATGAAGGCTGCTCTTTTGAAAAGCCTCCTTTGGCTTCTGGACACCATCTGTCTCATGGTCTCTCTTTCTCTCTCTTCCCCTCATTCTCCCTATCTCTCTTATTTCACCATTAATGAAATTCCTCTCCAAGCTTTCAAGTAAAAGCCTTTCCTTCCTTTAAGGATCCATCATCTTTCTAATGTCTAATCTCCTTCCCACCTCAAGGCCCAGTCTTAGTCTTGAGGCCATTTCATAATAAACCTCATTGAAGATAACTGTGTGTCAGCTTTCCTTTGCAGACTGACTACTGAAACTTTCTTTAATATCTTTATAACACATATTTCTATTCCTTACACTTGGCAGTGAGAAGATAGTCATTGAGTCATTATTAAGTGATTTGTTGAATGATGCAAAATTGAACGAACACAAGCCTCCCATATGTAAAGCTATAACACTCTTCCAAAACACTGTGAAGTAGCAGATAAACAGTAATTCTGTATATTATTAGTAACATTATGATGATATTGATTTCATTTTGCAGGTTGTAATTCCAAATATTTCCAGTTCATCAAATGCACAGTTCACCACATCAATGTATCATATAATCTGTTTTTTAAATATTGAATTCCACTGCTAGCGACAGAGTAAAGGCACAACATATTTGCAAAAGTACATCCACCAGGGCTGGCAGCATGGGTCAGTGCTGAAGAGTGCTTTGCTACTCTCCCACATGATCTGAGTTTGTCTACTAGCACCGATATTGGTTGGTTGCAAGCAATATGATGCCCTCTACTGGCCTTTGTAAGCACCTGCACTCATGTGCTCACACACGTATACATCCACATAATTTAAGATAAAATAGATCTTTTTTTTTTATTTTAAAGAGATCCACCAGTTCAACTTTTTTTATGGATGATACAGTGATAATATTTTCCAAATTAAAAGATCAAATTCCATCTAACAAAACGACTTTCAAGTGTGAGATACCTAATAAGGGTAGTTTTGACAATTTGATATTGACATATCTGGGGCAGTTTGATGGATTGGAAGGCCAACAGTGCAGAATAAATGTAATTAGAACTGTCGCAGAAAGTCTGAGACAGATGGTTGTCATCTACTCAAAATTTAACAGAAAAGTGAGTGGAAGCTCCATACACATTTAAAAATATAACCAAGTTAAATATACATTATTATACCCAGAATACTTTGTATTAAGTTGATGACATTAAGAAATCCACCTTGAGAACACTCTGACAATTCCTGTTGGTCATGGTTTTGAATTCACCTGGTTTAGGGCTGGAGGGATGATTCACTGGTTAAAAACTCTTGCTGTTCTGGCAAAGGGCTCAGGTTCAGTTCCCAGAACCACATCGGGAGGCTTGCAACTGCTTATAACTCCAGCTCCAGGGGACCCAGCACCCTCTTCTGTGGTGATGGGCACCTGTAGACGTGTCCCATACATACACATACATACAAATAAAAATTAAAGTAAAATACATCACTTATGAGGTCATTTATTCGAGATAATTAAATGAAGTCCTCCACTCTGAGCTTCCTAGTGATCCAACATCCTGATGGCACCATGCTCTATTGTGCAGCTCCCTCTCTATTTTAACCAACACTCTGATATCTGAGAGTGAGCTCTGTACTCAAGACATGTTGATGGTACTTTATTAGTGCTGACTTTGATTTCATTATATTAAATCTTTAATGAAAGGGCTTCAATTAGGAGATTTCAAAATTATTTTTGTTTTAAAGTAGTTTGGTAAAAGATCATTTGATCACTCCCTTTACTCTGAGAATGCCAAGTTTGCTTCCTCCTCCTGAAACCATGTAATAGTATTGCCCATTCTTGTCTTAGTCTTAGCTAGAGAATGTTCCATGAACTACCTTCTGATGTATATTCCTGAAATTCACACACTTTATCATGAAGAAGCCTTCTTCAGTGTCTGTTACAGCTTATGTCCAATTTCCTTTGTCTTTATACATTGTAGTCCCTCATTTTTAAGAAGAAAATAAATAAATCTCTAGAGAACATTTCAAATTTGAACTCAAGAAACTTCTTGAGCAAGATCTCTTTCCCACTTGGAAAACCACTTTTCTGGTGGATAATGAAACCTGTGTGTGTGTGTGTGTGTGTGTGTGTGTGTGTGTGTGTGCGTGTGCACATGGGCATGTGTGTGCAAACACACATACCTTGAATGCCAGAGACCAATCTCAGGTATCATTCCTCAAGTGCTGTCCAGTTTGTCTTTTTGAGACAGAGTCTCTCACTGGCTAAGGCTTGCCCATTTTGCCAGACTGGCAGGCCAGGGAGCTCCAGGGATCTGACCTGCCTGTCTTTGTCTCCTCATTGCTGGAATTACAACTGTGAACTGTCACTTCAGTGTATTTTAAATGAGTTCTGGGATCTGAACTCAGATCGCCACACTTACAAGGTACCAGCTGCATCATCACCTAGCTTGTGATGTGAGTTTGCTTTTATTTTTAATTTTGTGTACTTGTGTGGATACACGTACATGAATAAAGGTACCACTCAGGTCAGAGTTATCAGAAGCCCCTGGAGTTGGAGTTACAGGCAGTTGTGAACTGTCCACAATGGACAATGGGAGCTAAACTTAGGTCCTCTTCAAGAGAAATATATGTTCTTAATCACTAAGCCATCTGTCCAATTCTGATGTGATTTTTGATGGAAGCAAAGTCAATGTTCTTAGTCACAGTGCTTTCAAATATTCAGAAATCTAATTGTTTGACACCCCTCCAAAAAAAAACCCAGGAAGTGTCTGATATTCCTTTGATATTACCAGAAGCTATGGCTTTTGGAGAGGGGGCATTACAGTATTCCTGTTCCCTTCAGGGTTTTGTGTGTGTGGTTTGAGGAGTCGAGACTGTGAAGTGTGCGGTGGTACTTTGCCAACCCAAGCCTGCCTTTTTCTGCCACCTCCTTACATGGACAAATCTATAATCTTAACTGCCAGGGAGTCCAGGCTCTCCTGCTTCACATCCTGGGAAACACATGTAAACTCAGTGTGCAAACAGATCACCCGACATTACACCCAGCTTTCTTTCAGATATCTCAGCCACCAGAGAGTACACAGTATTAAATAAAATGATTTAGCCTTATTATATATTATATAACCAAATTGAAAACAGCTGAAATGACTAGCATTCAAGAAGTTAACTACCACATACTCCTGATTTATACTACTAGATAGTAAGAATAGGGCTGGCTATGTCCCTCTGATAACAAAGTGCTTGCTTACCATGCCCAAAGCCCTTCTGCATAAACCTGGAGTGGTGGTGGCTTCCTCTAATCCCAATACTCTGGACGGAGTGGTGGGAGAATCAGACATTCAAGGTCATCCTTGGCTACAGAGTAAGTCTGAGACCCTGCCTCAAAGTAGAGGAGAGGTCTATTTGTAACGGCCTGTGTTACAACTGCATCCGAGTCCTTCTCTGGCGTGGGGCTAAGGAATTAAGACATACAAGACACACAACACAGACACCAGAAATGGTGGAGAAGCTTCCGATTTATTCATGCAGGGTGCATACATATATATACACCTAGCAAATGATAATTGATTAATAATAGAAAAATTTCAGGGGAAATTGGTTGGGGGTAAAAAGTTCAGGTTCCCAAGGAATGTCTTGGTAGGTGATGGTGCCTGGTTCAGAACAATTAAGTTTGGCATCAAAGGGCCTGAGATAAGGCCTCTAAAGGTCGGGTTGTTCAGGGCAAGCTATCCTTAGAGAAACAACAGAAGTTGTTCTCACAAAGACTGAAAAAGCTGCTCTCACAGAAACTGCAGAAGTTGTTCTTATAGAAACTGCGGCTGACGTGCTGAAGCTAGTTCCTGATCATGGAGCTAGCATGGAAAAAGTCACGTAGGGAGGCCAGCAGCCCTACATCTATTGAGTCAAACTTGTGTCCCCAGATCTCCTTTACTGTAGATCCATTTACTGGAGCCTGTTTAACCTACCTAGGATCACACACTTAAAGAAGACTGACTCTTCCTCCTATTGAGTCTTAGTTGCTAATAGTTGCTCAGTTAGTGTTGAAGTCTCTGGTAGTTCAGACGGGGGTTGTAGATACAAGAGGGGTCTAACTAGGATCAAAATATGAATGAAATTTGTAAAAAGAATTCAGTAAAATTTTATTTGAATCTGCATGAAATTTGTATAAACAATTGTTTTAAAAGGTAAACTTTTCAGGAATACAAAAGGGGGTGGCATATATTTATAAAGTATTTTAAGTTTTTCCTTGTTAAAGTGTTAAGCATTTTAAAACAGTATTTCATTATTATTATTTAAAATTTTAGAACTATGAATGAATGTACTGCCTGCATATATGTAAGTGCAACTCTGTCGTGCAGTACCCACAGAGGTCAGAAGAGGGCATCAGATACCCTGGAACTGGAGTTATGGATGGTTGTGGGTGCTGGGAACTGAACCTGGTTCTTCTGCGAGATCAGTCAGTGTGCTTAACTACTGAGTCATCTCTCTAATCCTACAAACTGTTAAACATTTTAAACTTGTAGAATTTTAATGGGAAAAAAGTGATTATGTCCTCTATTGAGCAAACATAGCATGGAACGTCCTGGTAGGAAACATTTAAAGAACCATTTAAAATAAGATTAGAAACAAATGGTCCTTGCACAGCGAAATTATGGCTTTTATTTTAATTACTGAAATATTCCTGTTTTATTTTTGGTAAGAGGGGGAAGGAAGGAAGGAAGAAAGGAAGGAAGGAAGGAAGGAAGGAAGGAATTGTCATTAAGATTTTTAAAAAAGAAACCAACAGGGTGAGGTGCAATATACTTTTAATCTCAGTAACTGGGGTGGAAGGCAGAGGTAGATGAATCTCTGTGACTTGAAGACCAGCTTGGTCTGTGTAGAGAGTTTCCGACCAGCCAGGATTACTTACTAAGACCCTGTCTCAAGACAATTTTAAAAAATGAAGGAAGAAAGAAACCTTTTAAGCAGGAATAAGGAAATGTGTCTTTATGGATCTTTCTTTTTCTAAAAAAATAATTTTTATAATATGCATATATGTGTGTATGTGGAGATTTGTACATGTGAGTGTCGTGCCTGTAGATGATAGAATGGGGCATCAGAACAACTAGATCTGTGTGTGAGCTGCCCACTCAGGTGTGAGGAACTAAACTCAGATCCTCTGCACGAGCAGTATATGATTTTAGCCTGTGAGTCATCTTAAGATACAATCTATCCTTAAGGATCTCTTTTTTAATACCCATATAGCTTATCTGGTAGGAAAAGACTTAATGGATTTCCCCACAAATTTTACTGTGAAGATTTTTGCCTATAGGAAACCCAAGTGTGGTGGGACACCTGGAAACATAGATTTTGGTTTATAGATCTATACTAAGTGTCTGGGCCTTACATCTCCCTTGCTGGGTCTATGCCATTGAAAAATATAGGGTCTGCTCCCTCCCGACTACCAAGCAAAGAAATGGGGAAGAAGCTATGTCTTCAAAGGTTCTTCAATTACAACTGGTTCCAAGTTTTTCTATCTGTATCAACCTGGGCTATCTACTTAGCTGGAGAAAGCAAGCCTACTTTCCTATAAGGTAATAAATAATGAATGTGGGTTGAAAATAAGGAAACCCTTGTTTAAAAAATATCCTAGTGTGTTCAAATTCTGAGACATGGATAATTACTTTATTTCTTTTGGCTGTCTCATTATTATACCCTGCTCCCCAAACAGGAATGTCCTGATGGAGTGGCTTTCATCCAGACTGGGTCTACCCCTCACTTCCCAGGAAAGATAGTTCTTAGGAGTTTCTCTCTGGCTGTACTTTTTTATAGTTTTAATATGCCTGAAAAATTGGATAAATGAAATTCTGGCTTCATTTAAGTAAATGCTGGTTTTGCCCAAGAGACTTGTGGGTTTCCTTTTCTGAGTTAATAGAGTACCATTTAAAGTGTGCTTTCTCCAAAGAAACTAGGGTAGTTCTGAGAGAGGTTCTTTCCCATTTCCGACTTGAGGGGACCATTCATGTTAATAGTAGCACTAATGACTAAAATTCACTTTTGAGAGAAACAGAGCTTTCATTTTCTTACCATTATGAGACTTTTCCTTATGAAAAGAATGAACTTAAACCATCAGCTCTTATTTTTGCTCTCTCTCTCTGTTTCCTGGAGTGTCTTAGCATTGCACTATTTTGTTTTATTTAGCTAAGTACAAATCAGAGTTCTCACCTAGCTGAAGACTTCTGCCAAGTAACTCATTTCCATGATTTTCCACCCCTGTGAAGTTTCACAGGGACCAAATCTTCAGCATCTCTCAGCTCCATGTGAGGAGAGAAAGGTAGAATAAAAAGAAACATCTTATTTTATTTTGTGTGTGTGTTACACATCTGTATATGTTTATATGTGCATGCAGGTGAACATTAACATATGTGCACATGTGTGTGGTGACCTAAGGCTAATGTCTGGTGGCTTCCTCTATTTATCTCTATTCTTCTTCTTTCTTTGTGGTGAGACATGGTCTCTCTCACTGACCCTGGAGCTTACCAATTCAACAAGACTATATAGCCAGCAAGCCCCAGGGATCCTTATGTTTCTTTTTAAATTACAGGAACAAAACACTATGCTGGTTTTTTATGTAAGGACTGGGCATCAGTCTCAGGTCCTCATGCTTGCAAAGCAAGTACTTTATAGAGTGAGCCATCTTCCCAAGTCTTACTCTTTTTCTGGGTAGTTTTATTCCATCATGACAGGCTACTGAGGAGAACTTGTTTCTCCCTTCCATACCAGTGCTCCTTGCTGCTTACTGGTGACTGAATAAGACTGTATATTTGCTGTTCTTTAGAAATATCCCTTATGGCTTCTGTGAGCCCTGATAGTAGGGAGTTGACAAAAGATAAGGTCTTGTATCTCTTCAAACATCCCCACACTTCCTCTGCTCCCAAGTCATTAAGCAAGGCAAACTCCTCTCCCACACAGGCTGTTAACTTTTATTTGTTCAGTGCTACTCTTAAACATGGCTTGCCTGAACTCTCCTTTTTTCCTTGGATGGAAGAGAGAGTGCTCAGCAATAATTGCTTTGATCACAGCAGGTCTGCATCATTTCTGGTCTATATTGGATGATCCCTTAATGAGTAGCTTGGTCTTTTGGGCCTCATTCATTTACATTTAAATATTGGAGTGTTCTTTGTTCTAATGGGAAAAATATTTTGGTCCTCCTTCTGCCTGTCACATTTTATATGTTGGGGATGTAATAGTGAACATAGCCCATAAAAAAATAAGCTCAGGCCTATCCAAAGCTCACTGTCTAGCAGAGTAAGAGAATAGAGAAAAACACCTTGTATAGATTACTATGAGAACTTACAGGCAGTCAAAGGAGCTTGGGGAAGAAGAAATATTTTCTTCAGTGGCGCAACCACTGGTAAGTGGCCCATGATCCTGCAAATAACCCCTCACCTACCCTTGCTCATTCAAGTAACCCTGATGAGGTTCATTGGGTTGTGCACACTCCCACAGAAAGACAGGAAAATAGAAATGGTAGAAGGGAGTACTGGTTGGGAAGGGGAAGGATATCAGTGGGAAGGGAATAAGAGGATAGGTGAAAGTGATCAAAATATACACATATATGGTGCTGTAATATAGCATGTAATATACTATACATGCTTTAGGTAAAAAGATATAACCAGAGTAAGGACAATCAGAAAGATCAGTGGGGATGTCTGGTGTTTAATGAAGTGAATGGGGTGGATTCTACTGAGTAGTTATCTATGCCTAAGTGAAGACTTAAAGGATGAAAAGGGACCACAAAGCCTGAAGGACCTTTTGTGAAAGAAGAAACTCAAGACACACCATAAGTCTTCATATTCTAGGCAATAATAATCCTTGTGGATTGTCATTGATCAAGCATGCTTCTTACATTCAGGGAGCTTCTCTTCTGATATACAAATCTGGAACAAAAAAGGAGTTGGGATAGATAGTGATTACTGACTAAGCAAGGGTAAGGACTCTATTAGCTGCAAAGGATGCAAGGAGAATTCATTAGAATATAAAATGTTGGGGATGGAAATATTTCTAATTGTTTTTTTTTTCCTTTGCCAGCATTTGCTAAGTAAGGATGTCAACTAATTACAGAAATTAGTGTTCTATTAGTGGGATGGTTTCAATTTGTTTAGCAAGTTTTATATAAAACATCTCATTTGAAATATTCTGTTCAAAAATAGATTAATAGAGTCCAAAAATTTCTTAGTAAATAAATTGTTTCAATTCATTTTGTGATCTTCCAAGATTTATCAAGCAATGGAATCCTTGGTAAAAGGTAAAAACTGGTCTAAATCAGGTTCTAGGCAGACACTCAGTTAATGGTAGCCTGTATAACAGGTTGTGTGTCAAGTTCTCTGGGCTTGAAATATAATACAGTCTGAATTCAACTTGGGCACAGGCTTGCTAAGTTCACATATTTTTCATTCATACATTGGAGTGGTTTCTGCTAAGTGGTCTCTAAGGGCCACTGTGATTCTGATCTAAACTATTTTCATAAGGCTGTATGACATACAAACAGATCAATTTGTTTCAGATTCTTTGCTGAGTGGCCAATGTGTAGTTTTAGGCTTTGATCTCCAGCAGTGACTGTGACACATAAAGTCCGACACTTGGGACTAACACATACCAGATATCTCAGAGATTGACGTGCACTACAATAAACACCACCAGCCACAAACCATGTAATAACTGGAAAGAGAGAGAGAGTGAGAGAGTGAGAGTGAGAGCAAGACTCAGTGGGGCAGGAAATGCCATCTTGGAGTGGGGTTGGGGGAAGTTACTGAAAACTGGCATTGTAGCTGCAACATAACCAGGAGACAGACATGCAACCCCCAGGGGCTATGGTTCAGGCAGTGAAAGTTGCTTGAAGTATGCAAATAAATTCCTGAGGATCCTGAATGAAAATGAGTAGAGCTGGGAGGCAGATTTTCATGAAGAAGGCCATTCAGGGGCTAGTAAGAGGGTTTAGTACATGAAGGCGCTTGTAGCTAAGCCTGAGAATCTGAGTTATATTCCTAGGTCTCACAAGATGGAAGAGGAGAACTGACTTTCTCAAGTTGTTCTTTTACCTCCACACGTGTGACATGGCAGAAGCAGAATGCCCCCCAATAAACCAATATATACATACATGAATACAATTTAATGAAAAGTTAAATGCCAGCCAGAAACAGTTTAGACTTTGTGGTCTATGTTATCTTAATGGAAAGTATTCAACTCTGTCACTGTATCTCAGGCAGACATTTAAAGTGCGGTGTGATTCTGTTCCGAATGCACTGAGTAGACAGGCAAGGACTTACAAAAGGCTGTCAACTGATGCTCATTTCTGGGCTGATGACACATGTACATTTTGGAAGAGTGGTCCAGTACTACTTCCTGGGGATATTTTGTGCTCAGAACCTTTACCCTCTTCATCTAATGTTTATCTGTCTCCTAGGCTTTATTAAAAAATTTATAAAAAATCATTACATGGAAAGAGGCATTTAAATGATCTTTATTTATGATAGCAATCATTGAGCCTGAAGAGTAGATTGTGTGGACTCCTGATTCACATCCAGTTAGTCAGAAGTACAGCACAGGAGACTCAGACTTATATGAGGAGCATCCTGAAGTACTGAGCCTTTAATTGGTGGGAGCACGTGTTAATTTGATGTAAGTAACAGAGTTTAATTGAATTTTGGAGTAGCCAGGTAGTGTGAGAAAATTGTTCAGTGGGGCTGAGGAGATGACTCAGTGTGTAAAGCCCTTACCACACAAATGTGAGGACCAGAGTTCAGATCCCCAGCACCCATGTTAAAGCTGGATGGGCCAGGTCAGCCACCTGCAATCCCCAAATCAGAAGGCAGAAACAAATCTCTGGGGCAAACTGGATAGATAGATGAAGAAAGCGGCAGGTTTCAGGTTCAGTGAGAGATCTTGCGTCAGCAACTGAAGTAGACAGTGATTGAGCAAGACACCAGACATCCACCACTGGCCTGCACATGCATGTTCACACATGTGCATGTGAATCCGAACACATGTGCATCCACACTTATTTGAAAACATGCACACCCATATACATGCATGCCCCCCCCAAATGAAGGAAAACTGATCATGGCAAGAAAAATCTTGACACATTTGGTGTCAGAGGTACTGAGAGGAGAGGGAAGGGGGTTTTACTTTTACATTCTTCATGCTTTTAGAACCATTATACAGTGTTTTACTCCTGCTTGCACTCTTGCCCCTATAATCCATCCTCCAAGCACAGTTAGTGTAGCCTTTTACAACACGATCTGATCCCACGGCACTGCTCACAATCTTTTGAGCACCGCATCACGCTAAGGAAATAGTAGCTCCTTTCTGATACCTACGGGGCTATCTGTGATCGTCTGCAAGACAACCCCAACTTCTGATGCAGCCACAAGTCTGAATGACCAGCAATTCTGGTTAGGAGGCTGTGACTAAGAGATTCCCACATCTGCTACCTCTGGTTCATTATTTGCCAGCACCAGACTTAAGGATGCTGTTAGCTTGTTAGATAATAAGGATACAATAAAGGACACAGATGAAGAGATACAGACAACAAGGATCCTGAACACAGATCTGGTCCCCAAGAAATTTTGGAACACTCTGGAGATTTCAGGAATTTTATGGAACTATAAACCATTACTAACTCAATCTCCTGCTGATCTTCCTGTCTGGGATGATGGGCATCTGGTCTAAAGACCAGCCTTCAGCTCATACGAAAGTCACCACAATGGAACAGAAGATAATTCTATCTCCACAAAGTTGCATAAGATTAGGAGCTCTGTGTATGACATCTATCACTGAGGAGATGATATGAGGTGTTTGGCAGAGACAAAAATGCATGTTTCTTATCACTTCATATTTGCCCTCAGAAAACTCATATTTTGGTGAAGAGACATGGAACAGAGAACTGCTAAAAACCAACACTATCAAAGGCTCTGAGAAGTTTTGCTAACAAATTCATCCTTCCAGCTGTGTTTCCGCAGTGTGGGTGTGTATTGCAATCCTCCAAGCGAGACTATAATACATTTGTATATGTGCCTGCCTGCCTGCCTGTATGCTGATCAAGACAACATTTTCTTTCATTAGTCCGGTACAGAGTCCTTTCTGAGATTAAATTTGTTGGTGGTGATGTTTTATTTGTTTGTTTATTAAATTTTGGCATCTAGAGTAAGAAATGTTCTGTCCAGTTAAAACAGGACAAGAAACAAAAATACAGAGAGTTCCGAACACTAGGTGCAGCAGCAATGATTATGATAGCATGTTTCTCTTCTGACTTCCATTCTCATTCTCTTTTGTGATATGACTTTTCCTGGAGAGACAGGGGTGAGGGTCTTTGTACCCTAGCTAGATCAGTGACAATAGAACAAAGAAATCATTCCACTCAAGTGTAGCAGGGTAGAAGAGTAGATTTATTGGGGTTACTTACAGGAGCATGAGCCACTCAAAGTCAGCTGCATCACTGAGAAGCCCACCCCAGCATAATGACAACATTCCTGAAGCTCTACATACAAAATTCAGGCAGCTCTAATGAAGATTCTCCTCTCCCAAGCAGTTCTTGTGGCTTTATAACCTTGGGGAGGGACTTTTTGAACTCTGTAAGTACAAGAGCTTGCTGAAGTGTAAGTTTCTTGAACTTTCTGAGCCTTATAAGTTATATAAGCTTAACCAGTTTAATGAGCCACTGCACTCCCTAGAAGAAGGAAAACCTGTATTAAGAGGAAATAGACACACCATACCCCTGAGTCCTGATAACAGTCCACAGTATTACTGAGGCATTCAACTGTTTACTTATTTGCTCATTAATTAAATCATAAAGCATTTGTACAGTGCTAGCCTGCTCTCTGGGCATATAATGAAAAGACCACATGCTTTTATCTATAGGAGCTTCCAGTGACAGAGAGGCCCTTTGGTGTCCACCTATACCTGATATCAAATGTTCTTGCGTAGAGGAACGAACATATGACAGACTGGCCAAGACCTTATTGACAGACAGAACTGGTTTTAACATTGTCAATAATCACATATGGCTGGCAGATAGAGAGCCCTTTAAATACAGTCAGTATGGAAGGATACAAACTGTATAATTATAATTATACAATGAACTTTAAAGGAAGTGCATAAACTTAATGAAACAACATTTAATGAATAATTTAACAATTTTATTATATCATAAATGGTAATATTTTGAGTATATTAAGTTAAATAATATATTATTTGTATATGAAGCTTAGCATATTGAAATTAATTTTAGTATATGAAAAGCCAACATATTGATTAATCAATTATTTGTTATTTTATATGTTATAGAGATAGATATCCTTTTATTTTAATAGTCAATGCATCATAAGTATATTAACATATCAATCATATGAATATAATTAACTATATTGTATCAGTATAATAATTTATTAATGATAATTAAGGATAATATGGTGAGCATTAATATATTAAAACTACTTTCTCAGTTTTTCTTTACCGTTTATAAACATGACCATGTTATATATATGGATCACAGTGTGCTTCTGTGTGTATCACAGGTCTAGTTTCACAGCTCATCTCCTAGTATGAGCATGTCTTAAACAGAGGTTCATTCTGGGACCAGAGGCAATCTTTGGCTTCAAGATCTAGATTCACTCAAGCAGAAAGCTTCACGATTCACTTGCTTGAGATTTTCCCATTTTGCCATGGAAGATAGTTTAGAGGAAAAAAGAGTTAACTTTATTGAAAATAACTGTCAGTTCAGAATGCTATTAATTACTTTTCTCAATGCATCCACAGTTAGGAAGCAGAAACAGATGGATGCTGGTGCTCAGCTCGCTCTCTCTTTTTTATTCAGTTCAGTACATCAACTCATACAACTGTGTTGCCCACATTCATGGTGAAGCTTCTTACCTTAACCTAATCTTTGAATTCCCTTATAATCATCACCAGAAATGTTCACTTGGGTGAACTAGATTTTGTGAAGTCAACAATCAGTACTTAATCAAGACACCTATCAATAATAAATAGATAAGAGGTCAGCGAACAACTATGTGAGTTGGTTCTCTCCTTCCAACATGTGGGGATCAAACTCAGGTTGTCATCTTAGCAGAAAGAGCCTTTGCTACTAAGCTGTCTTGCTGCCCCCACCCCCATATCATTCTTAATAACAGATCTCACACAGAGGACTTAGAGAAATCACTCATAGATAGCCTGTGTTCTGTGTGATCCCTTAGCAAGTCCCTGAGTTCATGCAACTCTGCACTCTTTTTGTACATCATATGTCAAATTTTGCTCACCCTATGACGTCTGTTTAACCCCTTGCTATGGTCATTTACCATCACTTACAGGTTAAGTATAGCCATTGTTTATCATTTATGCAACAATTTTTGTCTCACCATCAGAAAAACTCAGGCCCATCTTGAGGGCTTTGTACTCCAATCCATGGAGCAAATTTGAAACCATCAAAACTCTGTGCGGCTTTTGTTTCTGCTGTTGTCACTTCTCTACCTGGGCTGCTTGTGCTGTGTGTTGTGTCTAGAATTCTGAGACAGGTTCCAGGTGTGTAAACTCATATTAGTGGTCTTTGTTGCATAGATAGCAAAGGTAGCCAGCTTTAGTTAGCTTTGCTCAATAGCCTCCATGGCTGTGAACTAACTTTATTGGCCATGGGGTGGCCATCTGGACTCTGATACTGATCTCTCCTTTGCTGTGGAAGAGGCAGATATAGATCACTGGGGAAAGGAGCTCTCTATGCTGGGGAGCATCATTAGTCATGCTTTGACCCAGATGGGGATGCTGGTAATGATATCCATTGACTTCTCCTTCTCATCCTGCCTCATCCAAGTGTCTTCATCTGGCAGAAAGGGGTCTGCAAGCACATCCTGGGACCACCATTGATGTAAGGCACAACATCCAATGGTCAAAGTGATATGTATGCGTGTGTGTGTGTGTGTGTGTGTGAGAGAGAGAGAGAGAGAGAGAGAGAGAGAGAGAGAGAGACGAGTGATGAGTGATGTAGCAGGGAAGACAGAGAATATCAAGCTCATGCATTCAGGGTTGCTTTGAGAATTCTCTGAGATAAAATACATAAAATAAACCACAACAGTGTTCCACTGAGCGGAAGTAGAAGTGTTATTAGCTTTCATGTGGTTGATGTGCACAGAAAAGCTCAAACAGGTGTGGGTTCAGGTGGCCAGCTGGTAGAGGAAGGAAAGTCAGCTGCTGAGTTCTTGGATCCATCATACCACTGTGGTTGGAACCCGTGATGCTGTGTTAGGTACAAAGCCAAGTTCTAGTGACATAGCCTCAGTGAGTACACAGAAATAGAGTTTCAGGACCACAGGCTCTAGCTTTCTCTCTGACATGTTCCTGAGTTTATGCCCTGAAACCTGAACCTTAGGGACCATCTGCCCTCATCCAAGTTGTCACTTATGTTCTACTTTCAGTGTTCTCTCTTTCATCTGTCTCTGCCTTAGCTTTTGATCATCTCATTTTCACTAATGATTACAAATCTCTAGTCTAGCTGGGTAAAAGGCTCTCATAATAGTAGCTAAATTGTATCAACATTTTCATGTCATTAAGACTCCCTTAGTGTATTTTGAGGGCTTTCTGCTCAGACTTGTCTTAAAGGATTCAGTTGTACCATCTTTCTGAAGTATCTGCTAGGCACAGTTTTGAGTTCTTCACAAATGATGGCTCTTTGACTCTTCAATCCATTTAGGAAGATATATTCTTATGGTCCCTGTTTCACAAACAAGGAAACCTAAATGTAGAGAGGGCAAGGGCAAGTGACTTTTTCAAGCTCAAAAATGTAGTGGGAAAAGAGCCAGAAGTCAGACAAGAATTGTGCTTACAGCCTATTCTCTTTAAAATATTTTTAGTACAATTATTTAAGTGTGTGTGTGTGTGTGTGTGTGTCTATTGTGTGTGTATGTGTGTGTGTGTATGTGTGTGTGTGTATGTGTGTGTGTACAAGAGGACAACCTAAGGAAATCAGTTCTTTCCTTCAACCATGTGGACTCAGCACTTCAGGTTTGGTGCCAAGCACTTTACTGGCGAGCCATCTTGTCATTCCACATTTCTGTTCTTAGTCCTTAGGACTAATGCAGAGCTCTGTGTTTGAGCTGGGCCCTTTCTTAACTCCGGGGAGCATCTGGGCAGACTCACCTTAAGGCGCCCTTTCTGCTTTCCTTACCTGAACACTTTCTATTTGAGTTTCCAGCATTATCTCAATCTGACACAGAATCTCCCAGGATCTTTTCTCATGGGTATCTGTAGACACACTACACCATGATGAAATTCCTGGTGGATTTATCACTGGCAATCCATGATATCCTCAAGTTAAGGAACAATATATTCCTTGTATTTGACCCTGTGGACATCAAGTGAAAGGTCGTGCAAATGATTTTGAATTTAAGCTAATTCTTCCTGAATAACTGAGTTACTTACCTCTGAAGATTCTTTATGAAGCAAAGTAAACAGAGTTTTTCCTTCAATACAGGTCTTGAATGACAGGTTGATGATGAATTTCATCCCTGGTTTGTGACATAATAGATGATGACACTGTCTTCTGTGGAGTCTGCCTGGTGTTCCCAAAATACAGCCTCTCCTTCCCCATCTTCTCTGGGCTTATTTTACCATCCGGACTTTTGCTCCCTTCCAGCAATGCCCTTTCCTTTGTCTCATCACAATTATAAAGACTCTTAGAAGCCATGTGGTCCAGAAATTTTTCTGTAATGATGTTTCTTGCTTAGGTCCTTAATTATGAATTTGCAGAAAAAAATTTCAGCATTATCAGTCTCCCAACATCCCCACCACCCAATCCCACTCTTAAAAAACTTGACTCTGTATTTCTGTATCCTCTCCTTCAATGAGCTGTGCACTTTCGAATGATGAGGCAATTTGTTTCAGTTCTTTGCTGTATTTACAACTCCAGCAGAACGACACATGCTCACAGATAGTAGACACAGAGCTAATGTAATGGACAAGGTTCCTTTCCCAGGTACTCTGCTGCCTCCTAGCGTTGTGGGGAGAAAGTTCCACACTGAAGGCATTCCTTTGAGCTCAGCCATGAGCACCCCCAGAATTAGTAAACTGTTATTAACAGTGAGTGTGAGACTCAGTGCCTCCCAGGGCAGTTTTGGAGATGCTGCTGCAAAGAGAGCCCACAGAGAGACCCTCGGATGTTCTTTCCAGGGTCCTACTGGTGGATTATTTTCCTTTTTCTCTAGGATGAGTGTTTGCACAGGACTTTATTGGAAGTGTGTGTGGGGGGGTGTTAGCATGATTTCTTCTCCTGCCTCAAATACTTCCCTTCTTTACAGTGACTACACTGATGGTTGTTTGAAGCTTTTTTGGTTTTGTTTTTGCAAATTTACTCCTTGGTCTTGTGACTTAGTTTTTGAGAATTAATACATGAGCCGTTTTGTTTTGTTTTGTTTTGTTTATTGAGACAGGGTCTCCCTGTAACCCCATCTTCCCTAGAACTTGCTATGTAGGCTAGAAAAAACGAATACATAGGCTATTAAAATTTATCCAGATTCGGGGCAGGGGAGACACTCATCAGCTGTTAAGGTGTGGGTCTAGCAAGAGAAAGGAACAGAGTTTGACTGGAACCTACTATCCTTGTAAATCTGGGCCATTTTGGCAGCCTTCCTATAATTCCAGCTTTTCCAAAGGCAGAGATAGGGGTCCCAGAGCAAGCAGACTAGGAAGACAAATCGTATCGTATCAGAGGGCTCTGGGTTTGATTGACATTAACCTTGGGCTGTACACTCACATATATGCATATGCACCCCCACGCATGTGAAATCATACATGCATGCACACACACATGAAAAAAAAAGTAAAATATTTTCTATTGGTAAATGAATTTCTGATTGTGCCAAGAGAGAGTTTTAGAAGGCATGTGCTCTCTGAGAAAACAAAAGGAGGCCACTTCATGAGAACAAGCACAAGGAAGATAAGGACAGAATGCGGGCTGCTTTCAGAGACAAATGGCGCAGTGGACAGCACACCCTTTGTAATACAAACACCTGATTTGAATTCCAGGGTCATCAGTCTTTCCTCAGTGCTACATTTGAGTCTCTTGGATACTCTGCGTTTTGTCAGTCCAGCAGAGGCAGCAGCACATCACTCAGGGTGCTGTCAAGACCCCACAAAGTGAATATACAAAAGCAATCATTGATACCTTAAAGAGTCTGTTTTCTTGGGATTCGACGAGCACAGGTTTTACAAGAATAGAATACAAAATTCCCACTCTAAAAGCTTTTCTCTTTGTGTGTGTGTGTGTGTGTGTGTGTGTGTGTGTGTACATGCACATTCAGTTTTGTGTACATGTGTAGTTACATGTATGCATCTGGAGACTTCAGGATACTGTATACCTTGCATTTTTGTTTTGTTGCTCTTTTCAAAGTTTTATATTAAGCCAGTTTTGTGAATGTGTGTGGTATGTGCATGAGATGGCAAGTACCAGTGGAAAGCATGAGAGGGCATCAGATCACCTAGGACTGGAGTTATAAGCACCAGACATGAGTGCTGGAACCTGAACTTGTGTCTTTTGAAAGAGCAGCAAGTTCTCTTAACGTCTAAGTGCATTTTCCAAACTCATTCCTCCATTCCGCATTTGTTTGTTGAGACAAGGTCTCTCATTGGCCTCGAACTTGTCACATAGGCTAGGATGGCTAGGACGGCTAGCCCTAGGGATTCTTCTGACTCTGTCTTCATTGGATTATAAGTGTGTGCTACTACACACACGTGGTTATTTTTTCTAATTAGGTTTTGGAGATGAACTCAGGCCTTCATGATTGCAAGCACTTCACTAACTGAATCATCTCCCTGCCCCATCACAAGTTTTCTGTTGTATTTTTTCAGCTGCATTTTCTGTCCACAGAAATTTACCTTTCAGAGGAAAGAGATGATCTTTACTATTCTTCCATGAATAGCATAGTGCCTGGGACTTAGGTGCTTAATAATCATCATCTAAAGATGCTGAAACATTTTCATTATTCATTCATTATGCATTCTTTCAATTTCCAGCCTGTACTTTTAATGTTTTAGATCTGGAGACTAATGACCTATATCCACACTCCATGAAGTATGCTAACTTTTTCTTATCATCTTGCTTTTGATTATTTTCTTCAACAGTTTTCTCTGAGACTTCTCCCCAGATCCTGCTCAATGCTCCCAGCTGCTGCTTTCCTTGTATATAATTCTTTAATTCTTCTCATCTCATCTAGAGCCACATCATAACGATTATTTGTTAACAGCCTGTTGGAACTGCTCAACATAATTCATTTCTGGAAGGACACCCTCCATCCCAGTCTTCCGTGAGCATCTTTCTTTTTGCCTCTTGCCAGGCTGAGGCAGCTTCTCCCACGGTACCTCCCAAATCAACTGTTCATTTTATCCCTGCTGTTGTCATTGATAATTTCCAGGTTAAATCTTATAGGTGGAAATTGGATCCACAGCTGGAGATGAAAGGCAGCCCCTCAGAGTTATAACTCTGGTCTGTCGCTCAGTAGGTAGAACAGTTGAAGATGATAGATTTCCAGTGCTTAGGAATGACCACACTGGCCGTCTAAGAGTGCCTGGGGTAGAGATTACTTTCTCCTGTGGAGAACAATATTTGCACCCTTTAACTCACGGTTTAGATCAGGGAGATTTGGGCCAGGTGAGTGATTTTTTCAGTACTTTTCTGTCACTTGTGAGAAATAAGTTAGATAAAGTGATAATGTGGACTGGAGAGCAAGTGATTTAGAAATGATTGCCCTGACTTTTAGTCTGTCAGATATATCAAATATGGGAAATCTTTACGTTTTATAGAACAGAACCATTTGGCATCTTAGATTTCAACAGTAGAGGTAAAAGTGATTCATAGTGATTTGTTTTTTTGCAGATTTGCAGAAATATTTTACAGTCTCATAGTTTCAAATGTCAGACCTTTGATTCACTTAGTATTTTTATTAATTAATTCAACCAAAATTTTGAGTAGCCACTGCTGTCAAGGACTGGGAGTCTGAGCTCAGTAGGACAGACATGATGCCTATCCTTGTGCTGTGGAGATGGCTCAGTGAATAAAGTGCTTGCCACTCCAGCAAATTTCCAGCACTCATGTGAAAAAAAAAAAAATATATATATATATATATATATATATATATATGCAGTTTGTTGCTTCTGTAACTCTACTACAGGGAAGGCAGAGTCAGGTGGATCCCTGGAGTTCATTGGAAACCCAGATTAGCTGAATCAGTGATATCCTGGTTCTGTGACAGACCCTGTTTCAAAAAGTAAGGTGAAAAGTGATTAATAAAGACACCCAGCACTGACTTCTGGTCTCCACTTCTTCACATATGGGAAACATGACTGTACACATGTGTACACACATCCCATTTACACATACACAAGCCCATCCCCATGGCGTTGGCCTTTTACTATGTAAGACTGAGATCAGCAAGACGACAGATTAATAATGATTTTCAATATTCTAGCGAGAAAATCAAATGGAATTGTGAGACACCATTGAGTTACTAGATGCTTAGGGGGAAAATGTCCCCATAGGAGCTGTGACAAAACCCTTGACAAAAGCACCCTCAGGAAGGAAGAGCTCATCTGGACTTGTAGTTCCAGGGTATAGTCAGTCGTGATGGGGAAGTCGCATTGCTTCATCAGCTAGGAAGCAGAGTCATGCATATTATTTTTCAGTTCACTTTCTCCTTTCATTCAGACCAGAACTAGCCCATAGAATGGGGTCACCCACCTCTAAATGTGTCTTCCCCTCTTAACTCAATCTAGAGACTCCCTTACAATGGAGAGACTGTCCAGAGGTTGCCTCCTAAGTGATTCTACATTCTATCAAGTTGGTAGTCAATATTAACACATAACTGCTAAAGTTAATGAATCTACAATTGCTGAGGAATAGTGGAGTTGATTTTTGTATGAATAGGATTGATCTGTATGAATTGATCTTCATTTCTCTTTGCCTTACAACCATCCGAACTTTCTTCTTTGTTCCACTCTAACTCACACTGACCATCCAGAAATCAAAAACCCTAAGAGACTTCCAGAGACTGTCTCTTTAACATTCTGACGATGTTCCCTGAAACTTCCAGAGGAGATCAGGATGCACCCTGGATGCAGGAGTGGTGGAAGCTGTGCTAATAGCTTCCTTAGCAGATGAATTCCATGATCCAGCCACTAAGGACCAGAGAGTGAATGAGACTCAGTCTCAGTTGCAGGTCCAGATTATACTCAGAGCCCCTCAAGGTTCAGAGATAAGTATCCAATACTTTCTTCTAGACTTTGTGGTCACTTGTAATCACATGTACAAGCATGTATCATGTGCACACACATAATTACAAAAGTAAAATAAATCTTCACAAAGATACCTCAAACCATTAGTTTAAGGCAGTCCCATGATGCCAGTTTTATTTTCTTTATAACTTCTTTAAGCGTACTTCTTTGATCAATTTTAATCTCTTTTATCCAACTACATAGCTTCACCAAAGAAGACATTTTCATTTTATGGTATGCCAAGTACTATCACCATGATGAACACATAGCTGTGCTCAATAAATAATTGTTCAAAGAAGCAATACACACTGGTTGTGTAGACAATACAATATGACCATATGTTTAAGGACCATTTCAGTCTTCTCCCACATAGGAAGGGCCCTAGTTGCTTTTCTTACAGCTCCTTCCTCTCTCATCACTGTTCTTGACATAACATGAGCTAAGTAAATCCTTGTGAGATGAGTGAGTGATTCAATATTCATTTGTATTCTATCTTCCCTGTGTCTATAACGGCACATTTTCAAGTAGGCAAAATACTTTAGTATGGTTGGCAGAATAATGTTCCTTCCCCATAAATGGTTGTTCCCTCATCTTTGGAAACTGTATGTGTTACCTTACATGGCCAAAAGAATTTTGATGATGTGATTAAAGTGAGTATCTAAGGATGAGCAGATGATCCCGGATAAGACACCTGGGTTTAATGCAATTATAAAGTCTTTGTATAGAAAGATCAAGGCCTGAGCAGGATATGCACGGAGAAAAGCAGAGGTCAGGTCTATGAGGTATTGCTCAGTTGGTGGAGTGCTTGCTTCACATGCACAAGGCCCTGGGATCGACCCTCGACCCTGCATAAACTGGCCTTGAGGAATATTCCTGTAATCTTAGCAGGAAGCTCAGGTACATAGCATGTTTGAGATCAGCCTGAGATACATGAAACCTTGTCTCAAAAGAAGAAAGAGGAAGTGATAGAGGAGGAATGGAATGAAGAGAAGGAAGAAGACAGAGAAGTTATCTAAATGACCTGAGTTACTTTTTGTCGTATTATTTTTATTTTTTATGTGTTTGAGTGTAGTACCTACATGTATGTAAGTACACCCATGTCATGCAATACCCACAAAGATCAGAAGAGGGTGTCTGATCCCCTGTAACTGGAGCTATGGATGGTTGTTAGCTACCATGTGAGTGCTGGGAAACAACCTAGGTCCTCTCCAAGAACAGTCAGTACTTTCAACCCCTGAGCCATCTCTCTAGCCCCATGATGTGAGTTCTGATTGAGGGCCAAATGTTAGAGTATGTGAGCAGTACCCAGAAACTGGAAAAGGTCCATACATGGATTGTCTTCTGTAGATCCCAAGAGGAAGGCAGTCAACTCAACAACTTGATCTGAGCTCAGTGCAATCTATTTTGGACTTTTGATCTTCAGACCTGTAAAATGATTCAAACAATTTTAAGTCTGTGACAATTTGTCATAATAGCAACAGGAAGCAGGTGACTTTGTTTCCCACATCTTCCTCCCACCCCCAGTTCAGTTTGCTCTCACTTTCTGTTCTTGTCAGGTAGGTTCTCAGTGGACACAGATGGCCTCCAGAAAGTTCTGATTTTGGCTTAGTTTCATGCACTTGCCCTGATTGAAGGGGATGGATCACCTCTGAGATATTCTGTGTGTTATGAGGGACTGATGAGAGGGGCTAAAGTGTGAGAACTTCCTGTTCTTCCAACTGGATAAACAATAAGCCTTTGTTCTTGTAAAATCACAGACATTATGAAAGATGACAGAAGAAAGAATAAAGAAAGAAAAAATAAAGAGAAAGAAATAATGAAAGAAAGGAAGGAAGGAAGGAAGGAAAGAAGGAAGGAAGGAAGAAAGAAAGAGGGAAGGAAGGAGAAAATATTTGCATTACATTTTTATTCTGTTTGTCCTCCTTCAGACTCTTCAGGCCCTCTGTGCCACATGGGAATGCTGTACAATGATTTCCTCTGGGGTATACTTTAACGCTGACCATGTTGGAATCTGTCATGAAGATTTTTATGTTATATGTTTTGTTTCCAATACCTTTAGAATCCTATGGAATTGACATAAATGTTATCGAATTAGTATCATGAGTATATGTAAAACTGTTCTTGGTGATCTATGGGTTACATTGTGGAAGCCAGGAGGAGAGTAACAAGGGATGAGGGAAGAGGAAAGGCACAGCCGAAGTGTTGTACAATTCCTTACATGAATGTGTTATTACCACCATGGAATAAAAAAATAAAATTCCCTGAAAACAACATTGGTCTTGAAGATACATGATTCATCTAAGCATGAGTAGTGTAGGGGGCACTCTGACTCAAGATCCCTCAACAGGTATAGCCACTCAGTCCCACTCTGCAGGGCATTCTATGGAAGCCCCAAGGAGTCCCTTAGTAGCTCCTTTGTCCCATTTCCTGTATTCAGTTCCCATTTCCTTAACAGACTTGTAAGATCTGCCTTCTTATTCCTGCTCTATTCCTGTCCCAAATCTCTGAGTTCTCTGTTAAAATACCCATCTCATGTAGTTGCTGGATATCTTGACTTTCTCTCTTTTCTTATAACATTGGAATAAATAAGAGGAGGGCTGTGACTGTTCTTCAGGACAAGAGGGATGGATGCTCCCAGTCTATCTCAACAGCATTCATTGAGTATCTTTTTATCCTAAGTTAAGCACATGTTACACATTACAGACACGCAGATAATAGGCATACACACACACACACACACACACACACATACACGGGGGACGGGTTGGAGGGTTTTTGAGGATACATTGTTACTTTGGCTTTTTTTGGTCACTTTTTTGGATCCCTGACTCCATAATGAATATGACAGGTCTTCAGTTTGCTTAATACTTGATTTTAGCCAAAAGGTCATGAAGCCATTCAGCTTGCTTTTAGAGCAGAAATGCAGTCTCCTTTACCATTTATGGATCACACCTGAGACTTTTTTTTCCAATTAGAAAAAAGAATGTCCAAGTCTATTTTAGAGAAGAAATAAATATCATCCTTCCCCTAGTGTGTTTTTAGTCAAAAATCACCAGCCAGGGGAATACTGGAATGATGACTGCATTCCTAAACTACCTGATTTGCACTTGTTAGAAATAGCCTCTGACTTGCAGTATTCTGGAGACTTCATGAACAGCAATGAACGATGATGTTTGAAACTATGGTTCTAAATTTATTTCATTACCTGTACAGAACAAACAGAGCTGTGTGAGATGTTCAAGTAAGTGCAAAGAATTCCTCCAACTTAGCAGTTGAGGAAACCCAGTCATCAGAACATAAAGGAGCAGCTTTGAGGTGGGTGCTAGCCTATATTCCTTGGGGCCTAACTTACCTGTGAGACTCAACACTAAGTTGAACTAGGAACTTACTCATTAATGGGTTCTATCAGCATTAAGGATATGGTCTTAAGAGTATGTTAGCAAGGGCTGGTAGATGGTTTGGTGGGATGATTACTTGCTGCTAAACACAAGGGCCTGCCTGAGTCCTTGAATCTTGTACATCCATGTGAAAAGATAGGCATGGCTGTATCACCCTAGTGCTGGGGTGTGATAAAGAGACAGAAGGACTAGGTTCAGTGAGAAACCTGGTCTCAAGGGAATAAGGCAAGAAGTGAGAGAAGGATTCTCATGTCCTCCTCTAACCTCCGTGTGCACAGGGACATTCATATCTGCACATATAATGTAAGCTACACCATATATCATATACCACATATATGCATACATCCTTCTCTCTCATGGGAGAGAGAAGTAAGCTAAAAAATAAGTGTGACTTAGCCAAAAGTTAGAGGGCAGTCCTTGGAATTCAAAGAACCTGTATGTAAATATATTTGCCTTCCCCTCTGAGCTGCTTTTTATTTGAAAGGAGAAACCCCTAAATCTCCATGCTTTCACAAAGAACATTTACCATCATTTGAACATGTCCCTATGTTTCCAGTCAACTCTGAAAGCATTTTCCTTCTACCAGTCTACTTCTGTAAATATTTATATTCCAATCATCTCACGTCCATTGGACTCTATCACTTGTGTGTTTCAATTATTTAAAATCAGGACTGCATCTCCTGGGCAGCTAATGAAGTCTCGATAGATATACATTATTGAAGCAGATTGTTATTTATTCGGCTAATAAATCAAGCCTGTTGTAGGGAGAAGATGCAATTCAAGCAGGAGGAATGAGGAATAACGACAGCATAGATCATTTCTGAATCACTCTCGCCCATTTTACAGCCTGCAAAATACACTGAGTTCCATAAAAGTGACAAATGACACAACATTGTAATAAATAGCCGTAGTTTGTGCATTGTGAATTGGTGCCTGGAATCACACTGGAGCTTTCTGCCAATGCGGGGAGATGATGGAATAAGCAACAGAATCATACTCTGTAAAAAGAAATCATATATTTTCCATTTATCTTGATTTATTATATGATATCATATGCTTACGTTTATGTAAATGTTCCAAAATGAGTTGACTTAATATGAAGGAAAAATGGTCAGATAAGAGAAGTTGATAGTTTGAAATTCTTTATTTCCCTACTGTGTTTCCATAAGATTTTTAAATGTTTCATAGATACTTAAGTATATTGCTTATTTTCATTTGAATTTTCAGAAATATGCAATAATACTTACAGACATTATTTTTCAATGAAATTTTTGTAGTATATATACATTTTGAATGTTTTTAATTTTTAGTGTGCATGTATACGTGTGTGTGTGTGTGTGTGTGTGTGTGTGTGTGTGTGTGTTGTGATGTGTGTGTACAGGTGCCCATGTGCACCCTGAGGCGGGCAGAGTTGTACTTTGGGTATTTTCCTGTCTTGTTTGCCACCTTATTCCTTACTATAGATCTCTCACTGAAATACAATCTCAGTGTCTTGGCAAGTCTGGCTGGCCAGCAATCTCCTACGATTCTCTTGTTTCTGCCTTCCAGTGTTGGTGGTATGGACACAGACTGCCATGTCTGAGTTTTTACATGGACAGAATGAAACTCAAGTCCTTATGTTTGTACCCAATGAGCCATCTTTCCAGCTCCACTTACAGGATTATCAAAAATAAGTAATATGTATCACAATTAATGTTACTGCCTTCCACTCGATGCTTATATGTTGAAAGAAACTAAAACTTTCATTTGAATATCAAATATAAATCAGCAGAGTGTCTCTACCTCGAAGGGTGACTTACATTTGGAGTCAATGACTGAGTGTTCTTAGATTGTTTCAGATTTCCTGGAAGGTGTAAGAAAAATCTATACTTTACTTCTCATTGTAAAATAATAGAAGAATAAACAAATGTAGACAGTGTTCTATTGAGCTCTGCTGTTTGATGCCCAATTTATCCATAGAACTTCAGGATCATTAAACACATTTAGTGTCAAGTCTATTTTATTGACTCAAGTAGATTTTGTGACTTTATTATTTTTTGTGGCTCTGCTTTTGTCATTTTTAATTGAATCATTGTGTGAATGATTCAGGCAGAATATATCAATCAATCTTGACTATATTATTTTTAAAGATTGATTGGTGGTACTATTATTTGTTCAGTCTCTTTGCACATGGTGTGTGTGTATGTGTGTGCATGTTTGTGTGATTGTGAACAGCATGTGTGTGGAAGTCAGAGGAAAACCTTGCCTTCTGCTTGAGACAGTGTTTTCCTCTGTTTGATGCTATGTACTGCAGGTGAGCTGGTCCATGACCTCCAGAACTTCTCCTGTCTCCACTTCCCATGTCTCCATAGGAATGTTGGGAAAACAGATGTGTACTACAATATCTGGCTCTGTGTGGGTCCTGGGGATCTGAACTTATGTCCTCACATTTGCATGGCAAGTGCTTTACCATTGAGACATCTCCCCCGCCCTGTGACACTCTGTACAGGGTAAGAATCCCAACAAGTATGTATGTATAGGATGTTCCCACAGAAATCAGGAACAAGGCAAAGTGGTGAGCTGTGTCTTGACTTTCACCTCTGTGTCTACCAGGCATTGTGCCATCTCTCTAGTCTCACCTGCTCACCTTTGACATTCTTTATTTTAGAAGCACTGCTCTGTCCATCTGCTAACCAATAGACCAGAGCTCTCAGCCGACATGGGGAAGTGGAATAATATTTGTAAAATTTACCATATAGTTTTAATATTAATCTAATGGAAACTGTTGTGTTGTTGACATTTTTAGGCCTAATCTTAATTTAAGGTATAAATTCTCTGTTTCGCATTCCATACTATATATTGGCCTTTATTCTAGACTCCTTCTATTACCTACATTATGCAACTCTTCCAACATCAGGATGGCAAATACATTACTTTTACTTGCTTGATGAAGGAAAGTAATTTCTAAGCTTGCAATGGCAGGAGGAGAGGAGAAAGATTCCAGCTCAGGTAGTCTGAGAATAGACCATTCACTCTTCTTATGACAGCAAATCGATTCTCATTAATGACTGATTTGTTTTGAAACTATATCTCATGTAATATGGAATACTTGGTACATCACAGTTTCTCATCAAAGTTTTAAGTGAATGCATCAATAATTGAGGACACAGATTCTATTCTACTGTTCAAGGTCCTTTTGTGGCAGTAGGCAGGAAGGAGGAGGAGGAAAGGAAAAATAGAGGGAAATAGAAAAGGAGATGAGGTAGGTAGAGATGGACGAGATAAGGAAGTTGAAGAAAGGGAAAGGAAGGATAAAGAACAGATGTTACAAATATTACTAAATGTGTACAGTTTATTGACTTTAGGCTTTTGAAGTTTGAATTTTATTTAAAATTTTTAGAATTTACATACATGTGTGCCATGTGGAGGCTAGCAGAGAGTGTTGGAATCCTTGGAGCTAGAGTTACAGGTAATTGTGAGCTATTCATATGGGTGCAAGGAACAGAACTCAGTTCCTTTGCAAGACCAAGCACTCTTAACTGGTGAGCCATTTCCCCAGCCCAGACACTCTAGATTTTATTTCTCCACGCATTAGTTTATTTGTTCTTTCCTTTTAACTTACTGATAGTTTGATTTAAAATATAATCTCTTAGACTGTTGTGGAGCAAGAGTAAAGTGTTCTTGTTGCATTCAAAGTACATTGCCTAGAACTAAAGTGACTATCTTAAGATATGTGCTGAAGATTAACTTAAGTAAGGGCTTTGTCTGAGCTTAGCAGAGTGTCATTAAGTAAGGTAGGAGGGTTAATCCATGCTGGCTTCCTGTTCTCCTGGTTGGCAGCTGCCTTCCTGACCTCCAAGACAAGGATTTATCATTGCCTTCTAAAACTTGGTAGACTGAGGAACAACATGGTCTCTCTCTCTCTCTCTCTCTCTCTCTCTCTCTCTGAGTTCATAGGCATGTAGGTACGAATGCATGTGGAAGCTAGAGGTCAACCTTGAATGCTATAATGTTCCATAAGCACTGTTCACCTTGTTTTTTTAAGATAGATTTTTTTTTTTTTTTTACTGGTCTGGAATTCACCAAGTAGATTAGGCAGGCTGACCAGTAAGTTCCAAGATCTGCCAGACTTTTCTTCCTCAGTTCGTAATTACAAACACCACAAGTGCCGTTTTTTTATGCATAACAAATGCAGGTCCTTGTTCTTCCTCAGTAAGCACTTTACTAAGGAGGCCATCACCCCAGTTGGGTTCTTATATTCTTAGATTTTCTCTCTTCTTTTTCTCCATTTTTCTTCCTTCTTTCCTTCCTTCCTTTCTTCCTTCCTTCCTAACTTTATTATAGCAACTAGGCCTCTCTTGTAAACTTCAGAATACCCAGTCTAGTGCAGGGCATGAAATAAGTCCTCAGTAAATGCCTGTTGGATCTGATCTAATTGAATACGCAAGAAGAAATGGAGTAATAGTTCCATGTTCATGCATTGACTACATGGTCGCTTTTCTTCTTTTGCCCCATATCCTTAAAGATTACTGAGGCATGGCGACAAGTCTCTGTGGACCAGACTTCTTGAAATGGAATTTTGTCTGACTCAGAACCAGTGACCATTAGGAAACCAACTACACACATTTCTGGTCTATATTTAAAAGATAATTTAGGGGGCTGGAGAGATGGTAAGCAACTAAGAGCACTGGCTATTCTTACAGAAGACCCAAATTTAAATCCTAGCACCCACATGTCAGCTAATAACTGTTTGTAACTACAGTTCCAGAGGATCTGACACTCTCTACTGTCCTTGCAGACAATGCATGCCATGTGCACACTTAAATACATGAAGGTATAACACTCATACAAGTAAAACAAAAATAAATAAAAATTTAAAAAGCATTTCAATAATGATGATTTAGGATCTCAATAATGCTTCTTTCAGAGTACTGGAAGCAGGTTCAGAATTCAGCGGGATGCCCAGGAGCAATGTCTCCATGTGGACATCTTCACAGCGTTCCAGGAGGTCTGCCTCTACCTCACACCTGACACCTGCAAATTGTCTTTCTTCTCAGTACTCTAATCTCATCTTTTGGTACCCAAAATTTCTTATATTAAAAGTGGATTCTTGATAAGTGCTTTCTGTGGGTGAGGTTCGATGTTCAGTAGACATGGCTCATTCACAGAATCATATCCATCATCTATTCACTCATCCATCCACCCATCATCCATCCATCTATCATTTGTTCATCCATTTCTGCATCCATCTACTCATCCACCAACCTGTTATCCGTTCATCCCCCCACTCATCTACCTTTTCATCTGGCCGTCTGTGTGTCTACCCAACCATTCTCTCCATCTGCACTTACTGAGCTTTCCTGTGTGCCAGGAAGCATTCTGGTTACTTTGAGGCAGCAATGGAATTGAAAGTGAAAATGTTGTGGTTAATGGTACCTAGCACAAAAGAGAGAATGGGAAGGCAAGGCACTGGAGCTTTCAGTTCAGTTCTCAGAATATATATATATATATATACACACACACACACACACACACATATATGTGTGTGTGTGTGTGTGTGTGTGTGTATTTAAGATGCACAGCTGGGAGCAAACCATGTCATTGTGAGGAAACATACAGCCTGAGGAGTAGCAAATGTGTTGAACTAGAATGATGACTATGGTAATACATCATACTACACAATAAAAAATTACTGAAAAATAACATGCTATCATGAAATGGACAGAGGATTATATTTTTAAAACTACATTTTGATGTGGGAAAAATTTTAGAAGAAATTTGCAGTTATACATGCTCCTCACCTTGTTCCATTTTTGTTAGTGCTGCATTCTGAAAAATGAAAGGAGGGAGAAGAAGAAAGAAGAGAGAGTGTAGAACTGCAGTGGTAAATCACAGGGGCATTTGTATCTGTCAAGCATCTATCAATTTTCCATCAGCCATTTATCAATCATCTATACATCGATTTGTCACCTATTCATCATCTCTTTTCCTAATGTGTTGCTATGGGAATTTGTCAAAACTGGAGGTCCACCTGATCTGATTTCAGCAAGGTTTCTACAAATTCCCTGTCTCTTCTAGTGTCCAGTCCAGAATATATTATTTTGAAATGGTGGTATTTTTAAAATTAGATGTTGCATTCTAATTCCTTGAACCACATAGGGTTTGGATAGCAGCTGACATAGTCTCAAGCCACTGAGTTTCCTCAGAAATGAGGCAAACGTAATAATAAGGAACTGTACAAGGGGTCTGGAGCTCTGGGTCCTCTTAGCTCTGCCACTACCTGTGTGGTCTTACTCATCTCTCTCTCTTTCGAAACCTCTCTCTCTCTCTCCTCTCCTAAACCCTAAAATTATGACCAGATGTTTCTTCTTATGGCTTCAGTGAGTTCTCTTTTTTTAAAAAAAATATTTATTATTTTAATTTTCTGTGTGTGAGTGTACTGCCTGCATGTATATAAGTGCACCTGTGCCATGACAGGCAATGCCTGCGGAGGACAAAAGATTGTGTCAGATCTCCTGAACCTGGAGTTATGGATGGTTGCTAGCCACCAAATGGGTACTAGGAACAGAGCCCAGGTCTTGTGAAAGAGCAGCCAGTGCTCTTAACCACTGAGCCATCTCTTCAGCCCCGAATTCATGCTCTTCTTACTCAGAAATACCAAGCATTCTATGCCTGGTTCCCCTAATGCCAGGTGAGAATTCACTGCAAGCAGATCAGGAGGCAGAGGGCTCAGAACTGCTGCAGTGTGGGCACCATGCTCCTTCCTTCCTGTAGCTCAACCACCCACGGACTGGTGTAGGTTATAATTAGTGACTGTTAATGGCAGAAACCACTCATGGAAAAGAAACAGTTTTGTTTGTTTTTCTCCTAAGTGCCCTTATAAGTCGCCTCTGTTGTTCCCCCTAGTTGATCCATTGTGATAGAATTGTCAGTCCCTGACGACATGCTTGTTTTTATTCTCAAATGAATCTTTTGAATCTTACATCTATTAAATGATCAAGTGCTAGGATCTTGATATGGTGAAGCCAATTTAGACTATTCAAGCAGAACTGATGACAATATAAGTCGTTTTAAGAGGGCTGAGAAAAGCTCTGTCCTTAAAGTGCTGACTGTACAAGAAGATAAAGTTCAGGTGTGGTGTCATATCTCTGTAATACCAGAGCAGAAGAGGCAGAGACAGGAGGGTCCCTAGGCTGGCCAGCTGGTCTAACGCTAACCTACTTGTTGAGCCCCTCGTAGCTATTAGAGAATACATCTCAAAACAAAAACAAAAATACATGATGGCTCCTGAGGAATGACATTCAAGGTTGACCACTGATCTCAACATACACAGATGCCCAGACACCTGGACACCCATGAACATACATAAACATGTACATATGCAACACAGAGTAGCTTTAGAGGGAATAGAAGAGAGAAGACATTGCCTTTGAAGAGAGAGAGAGAAACTATGAGCCAAGGAATGTAAGAATCCCCTAGTCGCAGAAAAGGTAAGGAAACAAGTTGCTTCCTGTAGCTTCCAGACTTTAAAATTATACACAGCATCTTTTAAATTTACTCTGATTAGTGCAATTTATCTGTGCCACAAGAAATTAATCTGTTCAAAAAGTAAACAAATTACTGTATTAATGACTGTTCTTGTTTACTGTGATAAAACGCTTAACAAAGGCAACTTAAAGATGGAGGTCTTATTTTGGCTGACAGTTTGAGGGGGCAGTCCATCATGGTGGGAAGTTACCGTTACAGGAATGTGAAGCAACTGGTCACATTGCTTCTGCAGTCAGGCAGCAAAGAGAGAATGATTGTGCTTAGCTCACTGGAACCCCAACGTATTGAGAGGCAGTTCCCAGAGTCAGAGTAAATCTTGCATCTTTAGTTCAAGTACTTCTAGAAACTCTTTCTTAGACACACTCAGAGGTGTGTTTCCATAATGATTCTTAATCCCATCAAGTTGGTAGTCACAACCCCATAGCTGGTGATACAGTTCATATTTGATCCCAGGGAGAATGTACCCAGGATCAGTGCTCATACACATTAGGTCACATGATTTCACTGTGACAAAGAACCTTCCACACAGGCCTCATGTGGCTCTTGAGTGAAGTACATGGTGAATGTGATGCTCATATTCAGAACATGCCAGCTGTGGTTTCAGTCTAATCACCCCGCCTCTAACCTGTCACAGTCAGTCACTTACCCCAGTACCTTCTCAAAGGAGCAAAAGGCCTACTGTTTGATCAGATCTGTCCTGCCTAGAACCTTACTGAATTCAAAAAGAAAGGTAACACAGGCTCAGAAGACACAAACTGAATTCTCCCTCGTGCTTATCCTAGCTCTCATGTTTAATAGGTGTATTTATCTGTCTGAGATTGAGTGTGGCCAGAGGTCAGGAAATTAGAAAGTGTCCCATGAGTGAGAGCAAAAAGAAGCTTTAAGGCAGAGGAACAAGGAGGACAGTAGACATGTGATATGGAAGAGGAAAAGGAAATATTATGGATAGAAGAGTACAAACCTGGGGATAGAAACAGAGAGTCTGGGAAAAGAAGGGAGGATCACCCCACACCAAATATGTGTTAAAATGTTTGAAGAAAACCTGTTACTTCCTATGCTAATTGAAAAAGAAATAGAGGGTGTGGTGAGGCAAACCTTTAATCCCAGTACCCTAGAGGCAGACAGAAAATGTTCCAGCCATAGGGAGACCGAGAGAGAGAGAGAGAGAGAGAGAGAGAGAGAGAGAGAGAGGGAGAGGGAGAGAAACTATAGTAATGAAAAATAGATTAGGGACTAGTTAGTGAGATGACTGGGGGTAAAAGCACTTGCTGTGCAAGGCTGAGGGCCTGAGTTTGACTTCTGAAACCCAAGGTGGAAGGAGCGAATTGATTCTGGAAAGTTGTCCTATGGCCTCCAAATGCACATTTTGGCATATGTAGCATGTAGGTCTGTACAGACACACACACACATACACACACACACACACACACACATACACACATGCAAATGGAAAACAGTAGAAATTACCTCATACAATTGTAATAGCCAAGTATGAAATTCGAATCCTTACGGTATGCAAAACCTTTAGTTTCCTGGCTAGTATCCCTGGGAAGAAGGTGAAGAGGGGATTGCTGCTCTCTGGTGTGTATCCTCTGTCCCTCTGGTTGACTTCCTTTCTCACTTCCTCCTGCCTCCTCTGATATTTGCTTCTGAATCGAGTCTGTGTCCCTCCCTCCACCTCAGCCCATCTCCTGACTTTGTAGCAGGTCAGTACAGAGCTGTAATACTTACTATCATTTAATGCAATTTGATAAAATTTGCTTTTACTTTGAAGGTCAGAGAGTGGGAAAGTCCCAAACAAGCCCAAGGTGCTTTTTTCTCATGTGATATGTTAATAGCTCTGGTTATGAAAAGTCCTTGGATTTTGAGACAGTCATTTAGACACGTTTAGAAACAGAAGCCTTGTTTAGAAGTGCTGACATTTAACACCGGCCAAGAAAGCCTTTTGGAGCTACAGAAGATAAAAACGCAGTGCTCTGTTCCTAATTCACCTTCATTTTCGCTTGTTATCCATACAAGGCGCTAGCAAGAGACAGATCTTGCAAGAGTAAGAAAAGACACCCATTTTTCTATTTGCTCCACATTTGAGCTTAAATTGCTGCTAAGTCATTCCCTGAGGGAAATCTGGAGTAAGTGCAAGTTACAAATAAACACTCCCAACTTTGCTTTCTACTGCCTCAGCACTTTCAGCCCCATAAGAGATACTCAGAAGAGGCAAATGTGCATTTAACTTAGCTCTAAAATATGTCCTGATAATGGGGAGCTATTTTTAAGACAACAGCAAGGACCTGACAGACTGATATTTGCTGAAACCCAAATTGCCTGGCATCTTGTCTGACCTCACCCTCCAACAAGGACCCATCAAGCTATTATTGTCCCTGCGAAAATATATTTTGCATTGTAGTGTGTGCATTACAGATCTGGATAAAGATGCCAGCTATTTTAAAGCTATGTAATGGGAAAGAGAAAGTGAAGTTGGTAAGATGAAGTAGACAAACAGAAAATCCTTTCAGGGGAGAAAACCAGAAAACTGACAAACCTGCCAAATTAAACAAGAACTGAAAAGAATAAGAAAATCCAGAAGTAGAGTGATAAATCACACAGATATTTATATTTGTCAATCATCTATCAATTTTCCATCAATAATTCATCAGTACATTGTGCATCTGTCTTCCATTTATCGCCTGTCCACTGTGACAAAAAAACACAGTCCTTACCTCAAAAGGGAATAAGAAACAGTTTATTCTAAAGACAAGTATGAGTCACCATGGCTGCAGAATACTATTCAGGTTCCCTCATCCTTGAGGAAGTACACACATGAGCTTTTCATTAGAGAACAAAGAAAGCCATAAACCAAAGTGTTCACCAAACATATTTGCAGGGGCCCCAGGTACAAGTGGGTTACTAACTTGGGAAAACTATGCTATAGGTTTCAAATGTTGTCTGATGGCACTCAGCTTTAGATTGGTAAAAACATGTGGTTTGCTAAGAATATGTTTTAAGGTGTAGGTAGTCTCAAAGATGTTAGGTTAGACAGAAGTAGGGGTCATGGATAGCTTTCAAAGGGTCTAAATTTAGCCAAGATGATGACCCTGATTTGCCACATTTTAACTCTCCATCATCTCCAAATTTATGCATTGGCTTTGTAGTCTTTAACACAGGCGGTGTTTTTCTTTCTTTCTTTTTTTTTTAACTGAAACATCACTTCACACTTTCATCTATCAATAAATCAAGTATTAAACCAATCAGTTATGTAGAAACCAGGATGAGGAATTATGTGCTTTAATGAAGGCACATCAAACTATGACAAGTAGCTTTTATTCTTCCTTTTTCACCGGGCATCGTGTTCTCAAAGAATCTATTTGAAGGAGTTTCGTCTCTGTTTACTCTCACCCACTCCTTCTTTCATGTTCTGTCTTATCTGTGAAATCTATTCAAAAAGATCAATTTATTACCAGAATCTTCCCAAGAACCAACATATCATTGTTATAATCACACCAACATGAAAAAAAAATGTGTGTCAGAAGCCAGGAAATCTGGGCTGTAGCCTTCACTCTCAGGTAAAAGGTGAAAAAATGTTATTCAACTTTAACATCGTGGTACGACTCCGAAGTCCAATTAGATGTCATCGACTCATGATCAAACATAATGTAGAAGAAGACAGTCCGTGTAAGGCTCTTTAGGTGGCTATGTATGCAGCGCTCTCAGGGGAGGAAAGCAATGGAGAAGCAAAATCACAATAGGAAGAAGAGATGAAGGCATTACTGAGGTGCATTATATATGAGTGAGATAGGAAATAAGACTCTTAGAATGCCATACATGAATTGTGTGGAAGGCTTTCATAAGGAGAATGTGATTTCTCGCATTCTACTCTTAAAATACAGTTTTAGTAATTTTTACGGGAACTCATATATTGAGTAGTATTTGTGTCCATATATCTTAGTTTATTTTTATGTTGCTTTGATAAAATACCTGGTCAAAAGAAACTCAGGATAAAAGGGCTTATTTCAGTTCATAGTTCAAGAGACAGTCCACCATGGTGGGGAAGTCGAGGCAGCAGTGACTTGAAGCAACTGGTCACATTGAATTTACAGTCAGGACTAGGAGTGATGAATGCATGTGCAGCTTACTTTCTCCCCAGAATTCCAGACCAGGGAATGGTCCCACCCATAATTAAGGTGATTCTGCCCATATCAATCAGACTAATCATGATTATCCTCTATGGGCATGTCTACAGGTTCATCTCCCAGGTGATTCTAGATTTTTATCAAGCTGACAATTAACACTATCATCACACCTTTACCTAGATGACTTCTGGTTAAATACGGCTTAGATAAGAGATTTGGGAAATAGGCCATGTCAGCCTTGTCTGTCACTCCATCCATTTTGCCCCTGATAGAATGTTTCCTGGAAGTAAATAATACAGTTAGGTATGAGGAAGGGAATCAGAGTTTATAAGATCACATCTTTAGGCAAAAACAGATTTTTTTATTGACCAAAGTCCTCAATAATGAGTTGGTAAATAGTACGTTTCTGTCTCTTGGGTTGTTCAAGTGGACATTTGGTAGTAGTGTAGTATATATGCTATATATAATGTGTATATCTTTTGTAAATGGATAATCGTATCTGTCCAAGTCTCTCTTTTTTTTCTCTTTCACACAGAAGTGGATTGGCATCATCAAATTTTAGGAATTTTCCCATTAACAAAAGAAATATAATCTTTCATAAAGAACTTGACTCTCAAAAGATAACAGAGTTTGAAGAAAATAAATCACAAGTCTGTCTGTAGTTCAGTGTTTTAAATCATTCTAGCCATATTTTATTTAAGGTGCTTATTTAAGTGAGTGTAAAATAGTCAGGGGTAAACTTAACATCTGTTGTGGTGAACTCACAAAAATGAGGCAATTTACTTCTAGAAAGGAGAACAGAGTGTGAAAACAAAGACAGACATCTTACCTGTCTTTCTGTACTAATAAACAAAATTAATTCCTCAAAATCTTAAAGAGTTTGCAGTGGTAGGAAAAACATAAATAAATCCCCATTAAAACATGAAAGGTTTAGAAACAAGAAAAATCATCAGAAGACACAGATGTCCCATCTGTCCAACTTGGTGACGCATACTAAATTAGAGAGCACATGAAGTTTCAGTGAATGAAACAAACTTAGAGTCAATAATTGTGTCTAGTTACTTGGGGCCATTGAAAGGGAAGGAAGAAGAAAATCCACAATTGTTGAAAGACCTCAAAGTTCTAGATATTGTAATCGACTTTTAACAAGTATGAATGCTGAGACTGTGGAGATGACTCAGTTGTTAAAGTACATGCCTGGCAAGCATGTGGACCTGATTTTGCCCCACCCCACCCCAGAATCCATGTAGAAAGGCAGATGGGGTGGAAGGGTGGAGACAGGAGGATCCCTGGGCTTGTTAAACTGCCAACTGAGGGGCTTGATAAGTTGAAAGCCAGGGGGAAAGCCTGTAACAATACAGGCTGGTGTGATGGACAAAAACACCTGCCACCAAGCCTGACAACTCAGGTTCAGCCTCTGGGACCCACATGGTTACAGTAGAAAACTGACTGCCAATTGTTGTCTTCTGACTTCCACAGGAATTTCATAACATGTGCATACATGTTTATGTACACACACACACACACACACACAGAGGTAAGTGTAATTAAAGAAAGTGGGTGGCATCAGAGAAATGCCACCCAAAATTGGCCTCTGGTCTTCATGTGCACAAACACATTTGTGTACTGGCACTCACATATCTACCTGCACAGGCATGAACATGAGTATACACACACACACACACACACACACACACACACACACACTGCTAGTCTTGAGAAACAGTCCACATGCAAAGGTATTATCTCTCCTATAAAGGAAGAAACAGTTGTTCATTGGTGAAGTAAAATTAATATCTGTCCGGTTGCACCCAAAGCTGGCATTCCTCAGAGTTTAGCATTCTGGAAAATTTAAATACAAACCTGTGAACTAGAAAGTTCAAAACATTACTGAATTTGTATTTTAGGAATTAAGGAGTTATGAGGAAAAAGTAAATGAAGATTCAGTTCAAAATTGAGTAAAGTCATGATCTACAGTCATCTTAGCTTGTGGAGGAAGAAGACACTGATAGATCCACATAATAAGACATGTTCTAGGCTGCTATGATGGATGGTTTAAGGTGTGTTACACAGAATTAAATTCTAATGGCATCTGACACATATTCCCATCTTTGTGCTCTTGTCACCCCTGACTTTTGCTTTATACATTTCTCCATGTGAATAAATAAGTAACCAGTTTCCACAGTTTGAGGATTACTCCCAAATGTCCACTACGACCATTACCATGAATGCTTCTCATCACAGTTCTCACAGTTCTCCAGGCTATGAAGACAGGCTGTGGTGCCCAGGGACGCACCAAGCTCTTCATAAGCAAGTACCAATCTTTTCTTTACACATTTGAAGAAGATTGTGGGAGCCTTTCCAAGGGCTTAATGAACACAGAATGTCACAGCAATCCAGGATTCCCATGATCACTGGGCACTGGGCACAGTCTGTGTGGTTTAAATCTTTAAAAATTATTTTTATTGATTGATTTTTATGTTATGTGCATGACTATTTTACCTTCATGAATATAAGTACACCACATGTGCACAATGCCCAAGAATGTCAAAAGAGGTTGCCAGATCCTTCTAGAAATAGAGTTAAGGATGATTGTTGTAAGGTTTGGTTTGGCACAAGACCCAGGAGAAATGAGTTTGGAGGCTAGCCCCGTGCCCTTAATAAACTGGCCTTTTTAACACCCACGCCAAAGTCTCTCATTCATTTCTTCTGGGTCTCAGGCCAAACTAAACCTTACAGTTGCTAGCTGCCATATGGGTGCTTGGAACTGAACCCAAGTCCTCTGAAAGAGTAGCCAGAACTATAAACTGATGAGTCGTCATCTCTCCCTGCTAATACCAGTCTTAAGAGCAGTGATGAGTCTGGGGAGATGGTTCAGTGGGTAAGAGCACTTTCTCTGCAGGTGTGAGGACCTGAACTCAAATTCTAACACTAAAAAGCCAGTGTTTCTGTGTGTGCCTGGAACTGCAGAATTTGGAGATAGAGACAGGGGGATCTCTAGCTTTCTCTTGTTAGACAGCCTAACTGGAAGAGTGAGCTTCCAGCTTAATGAGAGACCCTGCCTCAGAAGAAGAAAGTGGAGAGCAACAGAGGAAGACAGCAGCATCCTACTCTTCTCACTGCATGTGCCTAGATGGGTACACCCACCTCGATACTCACATGCAAGCAACACACACACACACACACACACATACACATACACATACACATATGCATACACATACATGCCAAAGACACAAAGACACAGAAGAACACAGGAAGTTAAAAGAGATAATAAGACAAAAACTAAAATAAGATTCACAGGTTAAATGTAGTTATCATTTGTAAAATGATATATGAATGACAAGCGAAACAAGAGGTTTGAGGCTTAGAAAAGAAAACAATCATATTTGAAATTGATTTGAGGTATCAAGGTCTGTATGATAAGATGGGAGGCCATAGGAAATGTGATTAGACTGCAATTGGAAAATGGGGATTTCATCAAGGAGAATTATGGATACAGAACTGAGAATAGAAAAACAGCAAAATAAATAAAAACACAGAGAGTACAAAATGATAACTCAGTTGGCATTAGACAGAGAACGAGGCTGATCTGACATCTTGCAAAGTCAGGTTCTCTATATGTTGATATACATATGGCCAAGTCTCTCAAGTTTATTTTGATGTCTTATATGTAATAATACTGCAAAGTTCCTCAGAAATGGACCATGGCCTCTGGAAGACAGCCAGTGCAATGCCCTGTGGATGGCTGTCATGTTCAAGCAATGTTCATGCTAATATCACTGTGATGACAATCAGGAAGATTTCTAATCCTTTCACCTCTTATAAATGATTGGTATGTTATAAGAAATGTAATTTCTTTGACATATTAAATTAGAGAAATATTACATCTCATATCAATTAATACACATTTTGGCTTTGAGACAGGTTCTCTTAGTCTACACTGGTTTCAAACTCGGGATGTAGTCAAGTATGACCTTCGATTTCCAATCTTCCTGCCTCTGTGCACCAAGTGCGAGGATCATAAGGACGCACTACTCCTCCTAGTTTATGAGGTCTTTAGATTTTGTACATGGTGGGTAAGCACTCTACCAACTGAGTTACATTCACAGCTTTTAGCATTTTTTCACTTGAGTCTTAATTAATAAATAATTTTAAATATTTTGTTATTTTTATTTTATGTGTATAGTGTATTATCTGCATGTATGTAAGTGCACCCATGTCATACAATGCATGCAGAAGTCAGAAAAAGGCATTGATCTCCTCTGGACCTAAAGTTATCGATGGTTGTTAGCTGCCAAGTTTGTGCTGAGAATCAAACCTGGGTCCTTTGCAAGAGAATCCAGTGCTCTTAAACTCTAGGTCATCTTTCCAGCTCCAACACATGATTTTAAGAAAGGAAATCATACATGCTTCTTAAGTTGATGAAAAAAGGAAAAAGAAACATTAATCAACTAATTAGCATTTTTCATAAATTTTTTGTTTGTTCTTAATCACAGACATGTATGCTTTATCCTTATGAATTGATGGAAAATTCATAACTGGCTGATTGACCCCTAATCCGGAGGATATCACAGTAAAGAGATGAAATGGTGGTCCAGATATTAAGAACATTACTGATTTTTCAGGAAAGAGATGAACCAGGACAGTAAATATTTCATCAATAAAATGTTACCTCCAATGAGAAATTACAAGAGGCAAAATCTTGTCATGCCAAGGGTCATAGATGAGGTGGGGGGGATGCCAATGTATGCATGATAAAATTTAACACAGTTTTCTTAATAAAGGAAGGTTTGAACAGATGGATTCAAAACATGAGCTTCATATCCAGCCTTCCATTTTTCATCAATTTTTTTCTCACATACGTTTTTAAAGAACCCCGGCCCTCTTACACATGTGTCCTTTCGTGTAATAGCAGACATAAAATGGAAATGGTTAATTTTCATGAGTTTCTCCAATACGTATCAAAATCCACGTGGTTTCAAACCCACAAATATATTTTCTCATGGCTCTGGAAGTGAGGCATTCAACACTGATATTGTCAGTCATGCTGGTCTCTCCTGGGGCTGTAAGAAAAAGATTAGCTCTCCTCTAATGTCGAGTGATTTGCTGGCCATCTACAGCAATAAGATGTTCCCTTGCATTTCACTCTCCTCTCCACATGGCTGTTCTCAGGTATGTACATTTCCATGCCCAAAGATGCCCTTTTTATAAGGACATAAATCATACTAGATTGAAAGACATTTCTATGAGTTTACGTCAACTAATTTCATTAGTAACAATCCTAATCCCAAATGATATTGTATTCTGAGGTATTAGAGGTTTAAGTTTCTATATGTAACTATTAGGCATATATTTATTATTGTATGTGTGTGGATGTGTTTGTGAGTATGCCTACCACAGTGCACATGTTGATTTAGTTTTGTCTTTCTACATTTACGTGAAATCCAGCCATTAAACTTAGCTCACCAGGCTTGTACAACATGTATCTACCTGTAGAACCATCTCACAGTACCTTGTACATAAATTTTGAGCTACATGTCATCCAATCTACAATATTAAGCTAAAAAATTTCAACAAGTTATACAAAAATTTGTGTAAATGACTGACATCAGGGAATAATGATAGAAGGCACAATATTCATGTCAATAAGAACAGTGCTAACCAGTACTTTGTAAAAATGTAACTGGTTATGGTGTAGGAAATTCACATGCATTCACATTTTACAATAACTGCTTAGAACCCAATGAAGTGCTGTGTGCGATAGCACAGTTCAAGCTGTGTTCAAATGAGGGCTGTAGCTTTAGTCCTTGTTGTGCCTATCTAGGTGGCTTATTTTGTAGATTACATTGAGTGGGTCACACATACATGGTTCAGTTTTTCACTTCAGTTATACACCAGATTAGAGCATATAAATCTATTTCTTTGTATGGACCTGAGTTCTTGCACATTTTTTTCTTTTTCTTGATTATTATAAGTTATCTTTTCAACTCTCATTTAAATACAAAGAGCCCTGGCACCAAGTTGTTCAAATTGCTTACTCCATCTAAACTTAGCTCATTAGCAGAGTGAAATGACATCATTAGCATAGTTGGTTCCTTATTCATCCAGGGGTTCACATGCAGATCAGTTAGAACTGAGATCTACAATGAACTTCTGGATGCTTCCATCAGGTTTAGCTTAAACTCTCTATGGTTTTTGAGTATTTCTTATCTACTAGTCTGTGTTCTCTTATTTATGTGACACATGTATTATATGTGTGTGCATTTGCATGTGTGTATGCACCTGTGCATGTCAGGGTGCATTCATGTGTATATAGATGTTAGAGACTCACATCAGGTGTTTTCCTCAGACACTCTCTGTCTTAAGAATTTTCCAGTTCCGAATCTGCTGAGCGAACAGGGTACACTCTCCAGTTAGACAAATTGGGGTTTATTGGGGTTACAAACAAAGGACTGATCACCAGGGAGGGGGACAGCAATCTTGCATGGAAGTGCCAGTATTTTGATCAGGAGTGCCGTGGGCCTCTGGTGTGCCCCACCAAGATGGCGACCCTCCGCCATCCCCCTCTCCTCCCAGAAGTCACTGCTTTTTCCCCTATGCCCTCCCCCTCAAGTCACTGGTTGGTGCTAAGTCTATTGGCTCCACTTCTATCCATTTCAATGAATCCTTTGAGGCAAGTCTTGCTGCTGCTGGTATCCAGCTCTAGCCCCCACTGGCGAGTCCACGGATGGGCGTGTCCACGGATCAGCGTGTCCATCAACCCAGAGTGAAACCCAGCTAAGTTTACTCTATACTCTCCATTTTATTTTTCATAAGACAGTTTCACTCAGTGAATCTGCAGCTCTTTAAGGCAACTAGGCTGGCTGGCCAGTGAGATCCAGGAATACGCCCGCCTCTGACCTTCAGTGTGGATTACAGATAACATACTGCCATGTCTGGCTTTTACATGGATGCTGTAAAAAGGGAATCCATACTCAGGTCCTCAAGCTTGCTGAACAAACACTTTAGCAATTACACCATCTCCAGTCCCTTGAGTTTTCCTTGTCAATCATGGTGTATTTCCAGGCTGACACATATTGATAGCTTCCTATTTCATTATTTTTGAAGAAAAGACAAATGGGAAAAAAGTGACTGAGCGTTAGCATTTCATTCAGAACCCAAGTATCAAATAACTCTTCCATTCATGTAAAAGTGAAAGCTATGCCCAACAGACATCATAGCTCCAGCTATCTTTGCCCTTCGCCTTGCCCTCACCATCTCCTTTCCTGTTTAGGCACTCTGCACTCGAGTCTTTAGTAGTTTAGTAATGTAAAAGTTAGTTCATTCATCCAACATGTGCCGAGCACCCATCATTTGTCTTGCATTGTGTTAGGAGCCATAGAGAAAATGAGACTCTTTGGTAATTTTAGGACTTGGTGGCTGAAACACCATGGCTGTGATTAAGGACTCAGTCTGCAGGTGCCTAACACCCACTACTTGAAAACTTTGAAGAGCCTCTGACTTTGCATCAGTCCAGCAGAACAGAGGCAGGAACTCCTTGGGGAGAGCACAGATTTCCTTCCTCTCACAACCCATAACTCAGTGCTTCAACAGGTTTTGATTTGCCATAACCTTGACTTTCATCACTTTTTAATTTCCAGAATGTTTTAGGGGGAGATAATGCACTCTAATGGTAATCACTAAAAGTCCTGAAGTGTGTCTTTCACGAATGCCCCTCAATGCCTTTCACAATTTTTCCTCCTGTAAAGTATAATAATAAGTTCAACAAAGAGATAGAAATTAGCACCTGAGTGTTGTGTGTGTGTGTGTGTGTGTGTGTGTGTGTGTGTGTAAAGGAATTTTGAGACATTCACTTTTCCCCTATACTTTCTGTAACGTGTACATCTAGGAGAACTCCAAAGTGTTGATCAAGCAGTTATGCAGCAGTTGCAATATTTGGGAAATTACTTAACAAAATAAGTGGATGCTTTCCTCAAGGAGTAATATTAACTTTAGAAGAAGAGAGCCTGCTTTATTTAGCCACAGCCTAAGACCAGGAAGCTGAGGATGAGGAGGACCTAGTGAAATATTTCCCAGTGTGCTTTATTCTTTCAAGAGTATTTAGAAACAGATTCTACTATTGAATTACCACACCTACAGCTTCTTTTAGCAGAAGCTTTACCAAGAAAAGAGATGGGCCATCCTGTCCAGGAAGACCTGATTGTTGAGAACTGAGGCTGGTAAGGTTATAGGCAGCATCTGCATTTTGAAACGTGAAGCTGCTTTGTTGTTGGTTTGTGTTTTCTGTGCACAGTGCGTGTTATCTGTCTGCCTAGGTATTTGGAAGGCAGACATGAATATCGTGTGTCTTCCTCTATCTCTTTCTACCTTTTTTTTCTGAGTCACCATGTTTCCCTAAACCTGAAACTCACTGTCTTAGCTACATTGGTTCACCTGTGAAGCCTGACTTCCTCCTGTCATGAGCCCCTAGTGCTGGGATTACAGGTACTTGGTTTCTATTTAGATTCTTCAGATGGGATTTGATCTCAGGTCCCTACGCTTGTTAGAGCACTTTAACCACTGAGCCATGTTCTCCACTTGGGGAATTTGAGTTCCGAAGATTTTTCATTAGCATTATTTGGATGGTGACAGAATGATAAGGAAACTAATCCCCTCCTTTACCTTGTAGGCCAGAGAGTATGAGATAGTTTCATATTCCCAACATATTTGCTCAAAGTGGACAAGGGAGGAAGTTCAAGTCACCTTATATGAGGACAGGAACTAGTCCTGCTGGTCACTGATAAGCCCAGGAGGACCTAGTCCTCTTGACTGAAGGAACAAGTACACTTTCTGAATTTTACCAGATTCCTCCATGTCCCACTCCTCCCCAGGCATTCAAGGATGATGGGGCTCAGTTTGACGGATTGATTTTAATTCTTCTGCTCTACACAAGGTAGACAGTGATGAATTGATATATTAAAGATGTGATTAATGGTTACTTTCTATTCAGTGTAATTATCAGGTGATAGTTTCCATGAAAAATGCTAGAAAATGAAACTTTTCACTCCAGATAACTATCTACCCTGTCTGAGAAGAAAAATGGGCCTCTATTTTCAACATATTACTGTAGAGCAAGGCCACGAGAGATAAAGCACACTGGCTTTGTGAGTCTTGTAGAGCAAGATGGATTTGGAATAGGGTCTGTCTCCAGAGAAATTCTTAGAGAGGAAATCTCTGGATAATAAAACTTCACTTTTCCCTTAATCCTGGATTATTTTTACCAGCTTTCTTTCCTGGTTTTTCCAATCATTTGTGCATTTTATTCATCCCCAAAATTGTTTCACTTTACTATCACTGAAAGTACCATATGAATCATATAAGATCCTGTCCCCCACTTTTAGAAACTTCCAGAAATTTCCCTTTAACATGACAGGAGGAGCAAATGCATGCAGCATAGTCATTGAGTCCCTTCAGTAAAAGGCGAAGCTTCTTTGCTGAGCTTTTCTCAGTATCCATGTCTTCAGAGGTACCAACCCATTGATGCCCTCACTGACCCAGTTCCTGATGGACCACACTTTCCCTAGACACTCTTGATGCATGTGTACATGTGTGCATGTGTGTGTACATATGTATGTGCATGCATGTGTGTAGAAATCATAACTTGACATGTCTTTCTTGATCCATCTTCACCTTATTGTTTTTTGTGACAAGGTCTCTCAAAGGCCTGGAACTCACAAAACAGGCTAACCCAGCTGCCTAGCAAGCTTCAGGAATTCTCTGGTTTTCATGCCACCATTTCTGTGGTTACAAGCACATCCTCTGCATTCTCTCTCTCTCTTTTAATGTGAATCATCATGCTTGCGTAGCAACCTCTTTACCATTGTGTCAACTCACTAACCCCTATTTTGAAAGAAATTTATATCCTTTAATTGTGTGTGTGTGTGCCTGTGTGTGTGTGTGTGTGTGTGTGCCTGTGCATGTGCATGAGTGTGTGAGTACAAGTGCCCAGCAATTTCAGATCTACTGAAGCTGGAGTTACAGGCAGTCGTGAGCTTCCCAGTGTGGGTGTTAGGACCTGGAACTAAACTCAGATCTTCTGCAAAAGCAGTAAGTCCTCATAACTGCTGTTCCATCTAGTCAACATCCCCTCTAAACCACTAGTTTAATTAGAAGAAAATGTGTGTAATTTTAGCTTTTATTGAAATATTACTGGATTTCTTCAAAGAAGAAATTATATTGTTTAGAAAGTACCCTTTGCCAGTGTGGTAGTGCAAACACCTTATCTCAGCACTTGGGAGACAGAGGTGGGTAGAAATATGTGCTATCAAGGGCAGTTTGGTCTACCCAGCTAGTTCCAGGTCAGCCAGCTGAGGTTACAGGGAGATCCCGTCTCAAACACAAGAATCAAAACACATAGAAAAGAGAAGTTACCATCTGGATTGTCAAATTCTGTATGTTCAAATAATTGTATAACTACAGAGTTGTAAGTTAACTTGCTCAAATGAGTAGCAGTACATATAATTGTGTTCTATAGACCTGCCAATAAATTCTGCCCAGTGGAGCTCTGTGGGCATTCTTTACCCGCTACTGAGGTCAGTTTCATCACTATTGGAAAGTTCATGCTTGTATTCCTGGTGGCACCTTCCTTTCTCATTCATTTACCAACTACCATATTAAAAACTCTCTGAAATGTGTTCATAATCGACCTACATTTATCAAGTTATACCTGTTTGAGAAACTACCCTTTAATGTTATTACAATAAAAAAATAGCATTTATGTTTCTGTTTCACAGTCAAACTTTGTAAGGAGCAGAGAGAGTTTCAGGATTCTGTCCTTGGCCTCCAACCACTATCATTAACAACTTATCACACAACAGCAGAAAGTTCATGTGTCATTTGTTACAAATGATGGTCCTACATTGACATATTATCACACACATAATGTTCCTGGCTTGCATTAGGTCTCTATGAGTCTGGATAATTCTGTAATGACATCGACACACTATGATAATATTACACAGAATAACTTTGTTGACTAAAAATTTTCAGTGCTCTGCCTCATCCCACAGTGAGAACAGGAGACAGAAACTGGTCAGGTAGGGCAGGAGCCCCAAAGCAGCAATTCTGAGAATGTCCTTGCTGGAAGCCAGGAATGTCAGAAGAACTGCCTTCTTCCTGTTTCTTTTATATCTTCTAAAAGAGACCTCTACTTAGAGGTACACTTGTGACTGCATGACAGATCGTAAGAGTTGGTGCCTGGACTGATCAGTTCATCCCCCTTCATACCTCTCCCCAGATTCTGCTTATGTCCTTTAAAAGCCTCCAGACTAGCATCTGGATGGTAGGCTGTTTTGAGGGACCATACTTTCTCTGCATGCTTTCTCTCTTTATCAATCTATCTCACTTTTCCTCCATTCTCTTCCTCCCTCCCCAACTCTTCCTTCCTATCTTTCTCTCCCTTTTAATCTCTTAGTTATGAATATATAATAAATTCTTCTCTAAAACTTACCTTCTATGGTTCACAAATTTCATTTTTGAATTCATGAAGCAAGAATTAAAAGCTATGGTTAGGGTAACATTGGAAGCTATTGAATTTCCCCGACCCTAGCTCTCCTACAAAGGCTTTGTTGTTCTGAAAGACACTCTAATCCTCCCATATAATCTCCCCCTGAAATGCTGATCATCACTATTTTTTATTGTCTCTACAGTTTTGTCTTCTCTAGCATTTTCTGAAGCTGGGATTATGCAGGTATATTAGTAGCGTTTTGGGACTACATTCAGGCTGGGTGATATGCACTTACACTCTCTCCTTGTCTTTCCTTGACACAATGCTAATGCTTCATTTCTTTCAGTTACCAAGTAACATCTGTTGTTGGATGCTCTATAGTTTATCTATTCTTTCATCAATTGAAAGATATATTACCTATCTTTTTTGTTGTTGCTACAACATATCTGGCAATAAACAATTTAAAGAAAAAAAAAACCCAACAAGTTTATTCTGGTTTAGAGATCCATGGGTTATAGTCCATCATGTCAAGGGAGGCATAGTAGCAGGAACAGGAAACTGGATTATCATACTGCATCCTTAGTCAGGAATCAGAGTCAAATAGGGAGAAGAACTGGGTTATAAAATTCAATGCCTTCCTCCAATGGCCCAATTCCTTTAACAAAGTTCTACCCCTTAATGTTGCTACAAACTTCCTCAAACACACTACCATCTAGGAACCAAGTGTTCAAACAGATAAGCCTATGGTGGGACATTTCATACTTAAACCACAGCTGATATTTTGTGTGTTTACCTAAATTTGGCATTATGAATGAAGTTTCCATAAATATTGTATATTGCCAATGTATATTTTAAACTGACTGCACCATCTTGCCATCCTACTAACTGCCAAAAATTCTTCCTGCTCTATATCTTCAGTAGCATTCAGTGATGTTGATGCTCTGGGTTATGTTCATTCTAATAGCTATGGAATATTGTCTCATTACTATCTTAATTTGTATTTCTTTGATGACGTATGATACTAAACATTTTCATATGCTTATGGTTATCTATGTATCATCTTTGGTAAAATTTCTATTCAGATCTTAGGACTATTGTTTTGATACAGGGTCTCATGTATTCCAGAATGCCTCAAACTCATTAAATAGCTGTGGATGACCTTGAACTTTAGATCCTCCTGCCTCCATCTCTCAAATGTCAGTATTATAGATGGGTACCACTATACCAGGTTTTATGGTGTGCTGGACACGAAACACAGAGTTTCCTGTATGGTAGGCAAACATTCTACCAAATTACATACTCAGCCCTCATCTATCTTTTCAATTAGGTTATTCATTTCTCTACTCTTAAGGTTAATATCTACCCATTTTATAACAGTTAACTCAGCATTGTTTTCTGTTGGCTCTATGCTACAGTCCTCCATAGGGTTACAAAGCAGTACAGATCTGGCTTACTGTTCTTATTTTAAAGAGTGAGCCTCAACTCATAGAGGGACTGATGACAACATAAGGATTAGGATACTTAGACAGGATACCTAGAAATTTTGATTTAGATATTTAGATTGGGGCTTAAGAAATCTGCATCTCCTATATTTCCTTAGTGAAAGGACTACATTTAAGCAGTTTTTCTAGGTCAAGTAAATCAGTTTTGCACTGAGGGTTTTGACTAGTTTTAAGTGGTTTAAAATCTGTGTGTATATGATTCTATTATATGGACAGTATTAAGAATGAGGTACTATGGTATACTAGTTACCTTTCTGTTGCTCTGATAATACGCAATGACCAAAGCAACTTAGTGAAGAAAAAGTTTATTTTGATTTATGGTTCCAGAAGGGTAAGAGTCCATTATGGTGGTGAGGCCTTGCTGCAAGCAGCAGGGATGGCTGCAGGAGCAGGGAGCTGATGGCTCATGAATCTTTAATCACAAACACTAAGAAGAGGGAGAAAACTGGAAGCGAGGCAAAGTTACACATTCTCAAAGCCCTCCCAATGACATACTGCATCCAGAAAGGTTCCACCTACTAAAGACTCTATGACATCCTCACCAATAGTTCCACCAACTTGGGTCAAAGTGTTCAAATACTTAAGCCTATGGGGGATGTTTCTCATTCAAGTCACCAGATTTGACATATTAGCAATTACTTAGCAAGATGATGTGACAAAATACCTTACAAAAGTACGTAAAGAGGAAGAGTTTATTCTGGTTGAGTGTTCAAGGTGACAGTCCATGATGGTACGTGAGGCACAGTGGCAGATGTCTGAGGAGATTATTCATATTGTATCTTTAATCAGGACACAGAGAGCAATGAATGAAAGGTACTCTGCTGCCTTTACCCTTTTTATGCAGAGCAGGGGCCTATCCATTTCTCAGTTGGGGGGGCGTCTTTCCATTTTAACTAACCTAGAAATTCAATCATAGAAATTCTTAGTGGCTAATCTAATGTAGACACTCCTCCACAAGCATGCTCAGAGCATTGTTTTCTAGGTGGTTTTAGAGCCTGTTGATATCTGCATCTATTTGTAATCCTAGCATTTGGGAGTTGGAGGCAAAGAAGGGTCTAAAGTACAAGGTCATCTGTAGCTATTTAATGAATTTAAGGCATCTGGGGACACATGAGATTCTGTGGCAAATAGATGGTCCTAAGATCTGAATACAAGTTTTTACCAAAGATAGTATATATCAATATTAACCATCACATATGAGCTAGGATTAAAAGTTAGAAATGTCTTCCTCTGTATTACCTGATTTTGATCTATAATTGTATATATTGCATGCAATTATGCAGGTAAGTACATACACTGATAATGGTCATTTGGAATTGTGGTGTTTTTAAGTTACTTTTCAAATAAATGCTTATTTCTTGCTATGCAATCATTCTAATCAGCCATTTCCTGACAGATAGTGTTACACAGGATATGAACTCAGGTTTTAAAACTGTTCTCCTAGAAGCCTGTTATCTCCGCAGACAAAACATAATCATTTATACTTGGTTTAACTATTATCATTTAAATAGAGCTTTCTGCAAAGATATTTGGACCCAAATAATATGATTCAACATTAGTTATAGTGTTCTCTATAGGTTATGGCTTCTTTATGGAGCACAGAATTGAATATGTATAAAATCAGATTTTAAAATGACTGTGAGTCTGTGTAACCTATGATGTACATGGATCTGCCACTTTTTCACATTTGAAACTGTAACTTCTCAGAAGGGTCTCTCACTATATTTAAGGGAACCTTTGATTCTCTAAATTGGAATTCTCTGAAATCTCAGTGAATGAAATTTAACATGGATAATTTTTGCTATAATGTTTTTTTTCCTTTCATGAAAAGAATTTCTGCTATTTAAATGAATCTAAAACAAACCTGGAAAGCTATGAGTAGAGTCTGTTTTGCTTTGTATCAGATAACACATTTCAAAAGATGATGAGCTGTGGGGTAACCTCTAGATAGCATTTTTCTTCTCATTGATGCTCAGCAGTTATGAATCATTGTTTAGTATAATTTTCATTCTCCTCCTAGCATTTCTTTTATATCACTATAAAATGTTTTTGAAAGCAAAAGTCATTCTGGAGGACGCATAAATATAGATATATGTGTTCTGATATGTTCAGACTTTAAGGTATTTTTCTTTTAAAGAAAGAATAAAAGAAAGCACAAACAGAAAGAAGGGACTCATAAAAGATTCAAATGAATAGTCCTGATTTATTTATCTTGCAGGCATTGCTTAATACTCCTCGTCAGTATTCTGAATGTGTACTGCCTCTTTCCTATGTTACTTTCACTTTTCTTTGAGACAAAAGCTGAAAAAGAAACATAGTATGTGGGTGTGTTTCTTTCTCTTTCTGCAATTAGCAAATAGACTCCACAGTTATATATATAAAGTCAGTCGTAAATATGGGGACAAGTTAGAGACAAATGTCTTCATTCGGAGTTCACAATCTCAGGTTGTGCTGTATGTATTTATGGTGATTGATTGAATGATTGCTTATGAAAATTTATAACAAAATATAACCAACATGTTTTAAAAGAAACACATCTTTAGAAGTCAAGGCACTCACAGTCAGCATATTCTCTCCCCCACCCCGTGTGTGTGTGTGTGTGTGTGTGTGCGTGCATGTGTTTGCAGAAACTAGAAGACATCAGATGAACTGGAGCTGAAGCTATAGGTGGTTGTAAGCCACCTAATGTTGATATTGGTAACTAAACTTAGGTTATCTGAAACAGCAGCAAGTGGTTTTAACTGATGAGCCAGCTCTCCTGACCCTACCAATCCCTATTTGAAAACAAAAAATGTGTCTGTGTGGATATGTTCTCATTATTGCAGGTGCCTGTGAGGCCAGAGGAGGGTGTCAGATCTGTTGGAGCTGAAGTTACATGAGGTTATAACTCACCTAGTATAGGTTCTGGGAACTAAACTTTGTCCTTTTCAAGAACAGTATGCATTGTTAATTGTTGAGCTGTCTCTCCAGTTCACAAACATTGTTTTAAATAACCAACAGATTGATTTATTATGCCAAGATTATAGTGCTATCACTTCAGAAGGAAGCTGTATTTCCTGCAATCTATGCATTTATGTAATGACTCTCAACAAGGTCCCAGGTGTTTTTGAAGTAATGCTATTTTAGACAAAATGATACATGACTGCTTTTTCCTCATTGCTTCCAGCACAATGTGGATCTGCTTTTGTCTCATTTATAGAACAAATAAGAAAAGTCCTTGATTCAGCGAACCAATAAATAAGACCCGATTTTAGGAAAAGGATGAAAATGTAGTCTAAAAAATAGTCAATTAAATGGTAAATATTTGTGAAGATATACTTCTCAACATGATTAATACAGTGAGTAAAATATGAACTATTTAAATGACCAGTACTGAAAACATAGCCACAAAGTTTCTAATTTGGCAGTTTTTGCAAAATATTAATGAATTTCTAGTATAAGGATAGACTTATGTTATAATGTTGTGTGAAATTAAAAGTACAGGGCCAGCAAGATGGCCCAGTAAGTAAAGTACTTGATGCCAAGTCTGACAACACGAATTTAATCACCATGACCCACACAGTGGGATGATAGAACAGACTCTGTAAATTAGCCTTTGACTTTCATGTGTGTGCCCCAATACTAGCTGGCAGACACATGTGCCTTTCCCCACAAAATATTTAAAATGTGAAACAAAACCCACAAAACAAAAGCAGTATGCCAAATAGATGGTATGTATTTAGTGGTCATAAACATATTTAGAGTTTTCCTAGGCAACTGGGCCTTTGGCTACACTGTTTCTGCCAAGTTCATCTTAGAAATGCAGTTGGAACAGTGACTGGTTGCTCTGTGGTACAGTGTGATAGATGGAGCCAATGTATCCATGACCATCTGGCTGAGAGCAGAACTTTACAGTCTCAGAATTGTGCAATATATTGTTGATTGGCACTCCATCCCCACATCTCTCTTTCACAGTTTCCAGTTTTGTAACATTTGGATAACTGAAACTCACATTTCCTATTCTTCGTTAATGCTCTCTGATTGGATGGGAAACAGATACTACCTGCTGGATACACACTTAAGCAATTGGAAACTAACACACACATTTTTCTATTTTATTTAAGTTGTTTATAGAAAGTAGAGGCACTGGATTTTATAGTAACAACATATAAAGGAACACTCTCCAAATTACAGAAGACAGTGGCTGCTACCTAAGACTAAATCCAAGTGGTGGCTTGGATCAGAGGAAAGAACAATGTAGGTTGGGGAGTTTTATGAAGCTTTGAGCATTCTTTGAGGTTCAGTCTGTGCAGTCCTCCTCCAGGGGCACAGTGATGCTCGGAGAAATGATGCTATTGGTTAACTATTTTTAAATTGAAAATACCAAGAACCATTCCCATTTTTCTACCCTAATCAACATGAGCATAAATACAGGTAAAATGTGAATTTTCATATTAAAATAATCATCTTTCAATTCTAAGCAAACTATTGATTCTGTGTTTGTTTGTTTGTGTGTGTGTGTGTGTGTATAACGTAATCAAATGTCAGTCTTGGGTATTATTCCTCAGGACACCATTCACCTTGTTTTTTTTTTTTTTTTTTTGAGAGAGTATCCCACTCAGAATTTAGAGATTCCCAAGGGATCTGCCTGTCTCTGGCTTCCCAATGATAGGACTACATGTGTGCATAACCATGCTCAGTGCTTTAATGTGGGTTCTGAGGATCAACCTGAACATCTTGTGCTTACACAGCAAACTGTTCACCAGCTCAGCTATCTCTCTAACCCTACATGAATGCATTTTAAGCTCTTTCCGTAAAGACATATTAAATATATATGCTGTCATGCATATGTAAAGGTTTGGAGCAATGGGTGGAGAACATTCTTGAGGGCACTGACTAGACCCCTTTGCTACAGGCTTTAAAAGTAATTTCAAACACTTTAAGTCAATAGTAATTTTACACACTCACACAATATACTGAATAATTATCTTTTGATGACATAATTTTCAAGTGTAAGATCACTAATATAGAAGCTATGAATGCACACTTTGGGAAACTGGAATTTTATCTAGACAAGTTCTTTCCTTCTAGTCCCATGATAACTAACTGGTATATGGCTCTTCAGGGACTTTTGTCAAGGTGATAAATATTCCCAGCTCTCAATTTGAGAATCTATGTGTGCCTTTATAGTTGTGAATACAGTCCTAAATAACAAGTAGTTATTAAGTATGTACTGAGTATAGAATAGGTGATAGAGGCTAATGAAGATTCAAATGTTATTTAACTCATTTTTTAATAGTGTGTTTCTGGGGGGAGTCATGCGTGTTCCACAAAGCAAGTGGAGGTCAGAGGACAAACTCAGGTGTTGCCTTTGCCTTCCAGTTTGTTTGAGAAAAAGTCACTTATTCACTGCTGCACACACCTGGCCTGCTGCCCTACAAGTTCCTGAGAATGTTTCTGTTTCATTATAGATATATGATACCATGTCCTTCCATGGTTACCAGGGATCCAACCCTGTTCTTCACACTTACACAGCAGGCACCTCACTCACCGAGCCGTCTCCCAAGTCCCGAATGGGATATGACACCTCAAGGGTGGAAAACACTTTCTGATTCATTTGGTGAGAAACATACATATAGTAGAGTCTATTAAAATGTTTCTTAACAATATTTCTTGGGTAAAATGCTTCTATCTATCTATCTATCTATCTATCTATCTATCTATCTATCTAATGCCTAATGCCTATATACATGCGAAATGTGTATTTATGCACACATTTATCATAAACAGCAGTAATTTAAAAATACTAACAGCAAAATCTAAAAGTTTTATTGTAATTTCATCTCAAAGAATGCCATTAGTGCCTTTCCCAAGCTCTTGCATCTGTAGCCAATTGAAAGGCAGGAACTGAGATCTGGGGAGATGATTCAGTGTTAAAGCGTTCGTCTCACAAGGGTGCATGCCAGAATTCCAATCCCAGGCACTCATATTAACAACTCTGGGTGGCCCATCTGTAACTGAAGTGCCAAGGAAGGAGAGACACTGGATCCCTGAAGCCAACTGGCCATCTGGACTAGTTGAAATAGGAAGTGATGGGTTCAAGCGAGATACCCTGCCTTAATATGTAACATGAAATGTCATTCAAGGAGACAGCACACATCAACCTTTGACTGCACAAAAATGTACACACACATACATTTATGCACGTGTGCATACACATGCAAACAAGAGTACACACATACACATACTACACCTAAATATACATTTAAGGAAATAAAATATAATATTAGCTGATGTTTTTGTGTGTGTCAAGACTGTAGAAACAAGAAAGATGGAAGAGAAACAATTGCAATGCTTTAGCTCTTTGCTGTTTCATCGATGACAGGGAAATTCTCTTCTCAGCTGCATAATAATTTTCAAATAATGGAAGAAGATCATCTTAAATTTTTATGCAGTACACAATGTAATAATGGCAGACACAATACTTATGATGTTTAATGTGAATTGTTAACATTTTATAGTTTACTTCTTCAAATGTGGACTGTGCCTATAATACCAGCTAAATATTTCTTTGTAGTATTTGTACATTTCCATGACACATGAGTTCTCACCATCATCAAGTTCAAAGTGCCAACAAATTTTCTGAAGCACATGTACTCACATGCATGTATACACACATATTCATATAGCTGGAAAATAAAGTCTTTAAAATTAAGAAGTATGCTGAATACATTAAAATATACCCTTCCTTAGCCTGACTTTGCATTCACACATTTTTTAAAAAACAAAGTGACTAATTGTACCCAAATGTTCATGTTGGAGATGTATTTGTCTCTGGAGTGTATATTCAGCATCTTTCAGATTATATGATTGTTAGTCCTTTATAACTGGTTTATTTAAACTTTTATTTTATATAATGTATTAGATCTTAGACTCCCTCCAGATAATACAAAGCAAAAACTCTTTTGCCCTCATACTACTCTTAGCAATATAAATTTTATGATCAGTTAAGTTTTTATTCACCTACTCTATTCTCTGGGTCATTTAAGGTGGCTCACAACAATATCAAGTCAATCTAAAAGGAACCATAAAAAGGAAAAGGTCAAGAACAGAAAAGAAACATTCTAATATGAAAATTTCAATATGAGAAAGAAAGTAGAGCACTAATGCAAAACCCAGAACTGACTCTAACATGGAGGAGAGGAGCTGTTCATTCACCTGGGGGCCTCACAAGTATCCAGGAAAGTCAGAGTCTATTCCTGGCTCTGCCTACATGATCCAAGTTTTTTTACCGACACCACAACAGTTCACAGTTGCCTGTAAGTCTGGCTCCAGGGGATCTAACACTGTTTTCTAGTGTACACACACACAGACACACACACGTAGTAGTGTCACAGAACTTCTTGAGAAGAGCATTGTGAGAAGTGCCCAAGGTTGTTGCCCTCCTGGCATCTCTCTACTTGTCAGTGAAAGTTGCTTTAGCCCTTCCAGCCGCACTTATGTCTCCTCCCTTCACCCCATTTTGTCTCTAATTCCCAGTGCTCATCATAACCATTGTCTTTGTAAATTATGTTTAAAATGTATTTTTTCAGCATATATTTTATTTAAATTTTATTCATTTTATATAATATATCCTAGTCATCTTTATAACCCATCTCCAAACCCCCATAGACCTCCCAGTGGATTTCTTGCATTCTGTCATATATGTTAAGGCCTATCATACCAAGTTAGTATACCCAGACATCCCTTAGTGCAAGTTCATCCATTGGGGTCTAGTCATCCTATCTAGAGTCTCTCCCTTAATGAAAATCGACTCCTTCTCACCCAGCAGTAATCAGCTGCCAATATATCTTCAGCTATACTGCAGGCTCCTGAGGCCTTTTTCATATGAAAAATTTATCTTTGACAAATAATTACAAGTATTTATGAGTTACAGCTTGGTGTTTCCATGAACGTAAGATTCTCACCACCTGTCTTTGTGTGTGCGTGCACACACATAAATGAATGTGGAGGCTAGAGGCTGACATCTTGTCTTCAGTTCTTCTTCATCTTATTTTTGGGGACACGTTCTCTCACTGAACCTGGAATTTGCTGATGTGCCTAGACTGGTTGGGATCTTCTTGTTTACACTTCCCAAGTGCTGTGATTATATGTGTGCGCCACCATGCTCAGCTTTATACATGGGTTCTGGAGATCTTATCTGGGTCCTCATGCCCACAGAGAAAACAATTTAGTGACTGGGACAGCCCTCACCCATGCTGCCTAGGAAACGAAGTTATCTACTTTTGGTGCTAGACCAAGATTCCTGGCACAAGATGAAAAGTTGGCTGAGAGATTAAGAGCAAGTACTGGTCTTCCAGAGAATCTAGTTTCAGTTCCCAGCATGCATGTGAGGGGCTGGGATCTCACACCCTCTAATGTCCTCCAAGTATATTGCACTCATGTGCATATATCTCTCCCTACACATAGCCATAATTTAAAATAAAATATTTCCAGTGGGAAAGACGGGAGAGATACTGGCTTTTGTGAGCAGGAAGTATGGAGACCACTGTGATGGTTTCTTCCTCCCTCCCTTTGTTATTCTCTGCTCACTTCTGAAGTCATTCCACTCAGAGTGCCTTGGACACCTTTGTCATCTTCTTTGCCATAGTTGTGAACAAGAGAAAGTGAGTGTATGATGCTCTAACACATGTTGAGAAATCCATAGGCTTATCTTAACACTTGCTGGAGAGAGGAGTCACAAATCAGACCTTGGAAAGGCTGGACGAGGGTCAGACCTTGAAGATTAATGAAAGGTCCTTGGTGGAGCCCTGGAGAACTGTATATTTTAAGACTTATTTTACTTTTTAGATTCTGTATATGTATTAGGGAATATGTAGTACTGAGAAAGCAGGTGTTCACAAAAGCTATAGAGGGGCTTCAGATTGCTTAGCTCTCCACTTTCAGGTTCTTGAGAGCCATATTACATGGGTGCTGGGAACTGAACTCTGGCCCTCTGCAAGAGTAGTACTTGCTTTTAATCACTGAGCCATCTCTTCAGCCCCAAGAAGTGAATGATGTTGGACGCCTCTCACTTAAATTTCCTGCAGGTTTCTTGATTGCTCCCTCCCATTTTCCCAGCCATCTGCTGTGCTTGCCTTGGGGGCTCTCTTGACATGATTTCCATTTGTTCTCTCTGATTTTTGTTTTAGTGTTTCTGACCCAATTGGTATCAGTTTCCATCTCTGTCAGTTTCTCGCTATCTCTCTCTCTCTTTTTCTTTTCTTCATCTGTTTGTCCATCTGTGCCTCTACTTGCTTTCCCTCCTATATCCTATCTCTTTCTAGATCATCCCTTCTTTGTATTTTCTCTATGCTTTAGTGCCCCAAATTTGTCGTCCGTCTTTTGTAAAGAATACATCTGCTCAGGATAGGCGAGAATGATTCTGAATGGCACTTGTTTCTTTTATTTTTCTTTCTCTACATCCCCAAATTGAAGGAAATGGTCACGAGCTGTGGCTCAGTTGGTAGAGTACTTGACTAATACACAGAGAGCCCTGAGCTCTATTCCTAGCACTGCATAAACTGGGTGATGTGTGTCTTTAATTCCAACTCTCAGGAAGTAGAGGCAGAAGGATCAGGAGTTCAAGGAAACTCAATGCCTGTGGCAAGTGTGAGGCACATCAAACATCAAGAGAGGTATATATGATTCCGCTGTATCCCATTCTGATCAACATTCTCATGTAACTGACTGGTGATTTTGGGTTTTAGTGACATATGTGACATATTCATCAACACAAATGCTGTCCTACCAACTGAAAAGTTTGAAGATCAAGGATGAGGAAGTATATGCCTTTCAAAATGGGGCTTTTCAGATAGTCATTGAGGATAATTTACTAGATGGGGGAGTATGCATCCCAAATGAATCATGGCAAAACAGTTGTGCACGGAGCCAAGACATTGGGCCCTAAATAGTAATTTTATCATGACCTGGGAGTGGTTCAGTATGCTACCACCGAGACCCTAGGTTATGGATGACCTGTATGCTCTCAACACAAATCTGGGTCATTATACAGCTGTATTTTGGGAAGAAGAGCAGATCGAATCACAGAGTAGTTTTCTAACTGTTATCTGTCGAAAATCAATTCAGAAATGTACTTTGTGGATCAGGCTACTCAGTGTTCTTCTGCTTAGAGGGAGTTCACTACCAATCCTTCAAAGAGAAGTACCTAAATTGCCCAATTGCATCCTAAATTTTGAAGCATACGTTCAGAAAAAAATTCCTTTTTGAATACAAATCAATTTAAGAACATGCAATCAACTCCTGCCTCCTCTCCTTTCCTCTGTCCCTCCCCCCACTTCTTTCTTTCTCTACCTTCTTTCCTTCCTGTTTTATTTTTTCTTTCTTATTTATCCCTGAGCCATGTCATGAAGTCTGTGCTGTAAATGTGCTTACTGGGACTGTGTACAAAGTTTTCATACAAGCTTCATGTTCAGTTATTTTCCTCCTTACTGAAAGCTCTTTGGAAGCTAGACTGGACCTCTCAGGCTTGGGTAGATTCATAGTAACATTACAACAATCTTTTTCTTTTGGAAGTGGAAATTTCTAGGGATTTGAAGATGAAAGTATAGGATTTCTTTAGTTTCAATTTCCATAGGATCAGAAAGTCAACGAATCTACTGAAACAACCAGATATAAGCATAATTGTGCATGCACTGGGAGTTCAGTGATAAGAAAAACAAGGCTTTGCTTGTGCATAGAGACATCATGAAGAGCTGTCTTTTCTCTCCTCCGTTTCCATGTGTTCAGTTCATAGTGAGACAAGTATTCATAGTAGTGATATTCCCATAACTCACCCATTGCTCACTGTACAGCAGTAACTCTGCCCAACATTTTACAATGAGTTGGTGGTGTGATTGTTGTGAAGATGTTTGCTTCTTTGTTTTAGACACAATCTCAATAGGTATTTCTGACTTGACTGGAGATCACTATGAAACTAGGCTTGCCTCAGACTTACAGAGTTCTACCTGCCTCTGCCTCTCAATTACTGGGGTTAAAAATGTGAACTATTACACACAACTGTTGAGAATATTTTTTAAAACAGACAATCACCACTTTAATTTTCTAAAAGATCTAATAGAGATCAACAGATATGGAAGAAATATTGAGAAAGTTGTTATAAATTAAAATAAAATTCTTTGTGTTACATACATATATACTCAGGAATATGTCTCATGAAATCATGTGCATTTATAAATATGGGATACATAGTAAGATTATTTCTTTTTTCTTAATAGGACTCACAGTTCAGTTCCTGCTTCTTACTAAAATTTCAGTCAGGAAAATTATTGTCTGTATTATATGTCTTGTTTATATATTTTCACTTTTTAAAATTAATCTTTATTTTTTGATAATGTCGTACATGAATGTTGTCTCTGCATTCTCGTTTTTTAAAATTATCTGACTTATTAATTTTTATTTTATTTATATGAGTGTATTGCCTACATGTATGTAATTGTACCTGTGTTATGCAGTACCAGTGAGGGTAGAAGAGGGGATAGGATCTGGTAGAACTGGTTTATGGACGGTGGTTAGTCACTATGTGGGCACTGGGATTTGAACCCAGATCCTCTGCTATAACAGCTGGGGCTCTTAACTACTAAACTATCTCTCCAGCATGACCCCCACCTTGCATTATTTCTGTCCATCCAAGTCCCCTTCTAACTCCTCCCATGTTCCCCCAACCCCCTCTCAATCTCCCTATCAATTCCTTGTTCTTCTCTTTGATTATTATTTACACACAGACACATATGTATATGACACTGAGTCCATTTAGTAGTGCTCATGTGGGCTGCCCATTTGGAATTAGACACCCTCATGGGGAACTAGTTATTGGAAAAACTGATTCTCCCCACTCAGCATCCACTGATTGCCTGCAGCTCATCATCATCTTGAGGTGGGACTCCTCCATGAAATTTCCCTTATCCTCCTTTGCATGTAAACTGGTTTTGTCATTATGCAGGTCTTGTTAGACTCTTATACTGTGGAGATTTCATTGGTGCAGCTGCCCTATCATGTCTACACTACACTAACTAGCAGCAGGTGTCTTGTGTCTCTGGCTTTTAAATTCTTTCCACCATTCTGCTTCAATGTTCCCTGGCCTCAGGTGTAGAAGATGCATTGTAGGCACATACTTCAGACAAAGGACTTGGAGCAATTGAGCTGAAAATGACCCGTAGGATTCATTCTTGAATACTAACTCTCATACTATGCAAGGTACTATGCAAGCTGTCAAGGGACAAAAGCAGTCAGTGATCCTACCTAGTTGTAAAGCCTAAGAGCCACAGTGACCAGGCCAACAAATTTTCTCTAATGGTGCCGTAGTGGCACTTTTAACTTAGAAGGACTAACCTCTGTCTAATTTTCTAAGACAGGAACTTGATGTAGCTCCAGGGAGCCTGGAACTCATTATGCAGACCAGGCTGGCTTGGATTTCACAGAGATCTGCCTGACTCTGCTTCCCTAGTACTGGAATTAAAGGTGTGAGCCTCCGTGCCTGGCTCTCTAATTGGATTTAAGGTCCTCTTAATAGGAGGAAGTCCATGCATGGCACTGTAAGCATGGGCAGGTACACATGGTTGGAGAGATCTTAGACTCTAGAAAAGAAGCTACTTCTGTCACTTCCCTAGAACAATGTAATTATTTATGATATTTGATATTCTAAATATATATCCTTGTATTTCAAGTGAAGTGTACCTCTCCATAACCATCAAAGAAGTTTCTTTGGGCAACAGGTGGCTACTATTACAAAATTCCAGAATTGGTCAAATTCAGAGAATATGTGGCTGTGAGGTACTCAGCCCTAAGTGACACACAGAGAGTTTCGAAAAGTAAAATTATGGCATTATGCTTTAGGAAGAGACTAGCCCAGGTTTGTTTAGAATGGGAATGAGGACAGAGATGGGGGAAGGTAAAGTACAAAGGGCTTTTAACACTTGTGTTTATAGTCCAAAAATAAGGATACAGGAATCTTGACAGAGGAACCAGGAAGTAGATGGAGCACTGGTTCTAGAATTATGATTGAGGAATGCTGACCTTTCCTGGCTCCTATAGATGAGTACGAGTCGGTGTGTGGGTGTGTGCACATGTCCCTAGGTCAGAAGTAGACATCCAGTGTCCTTACTCTACCTCTGCCTTCCCTGGACACTGGGTTTCTCCCTGAACCTGGAACTAGATTGACAACAAGCTACAATTTTACTGTTTCTGCACCCAGGAATACTGGGATTGCAGACAAACATGAGGCCGAGCCTAACTTCTTGATATCATTATCTGAGTTCAGGTCCTTATGCTTGCCCAGAAAGCATCCCTGACAACTCGGCTATTTCTTCAGCTGTTACTGTTCTGATTGTATAATAATTGATTGCTCTTATTCTAAAATTTCTGGAGTCACAAAGTACATAGCAATTCTGGCTTCTTTAGAGTAATTTTTTGATTTATTAATGTGGACTTTTGCACTAATAAATTTTGTTTTTTATCACTGAGTTGGAGCATATTTACTACTGATCATGTGACTTTTAATTTATTGATTTATAAATTTGTGCTTTTTCATAGACATTTTAGTTATTTATTTTTTAGGCTATTTTGGATAAATAAGAACTCTTTTCCTAAATCACACAGATTATTCCCCTTGGTTTTCTTATGAGCTTTAAGTTTAGATTCTATGTTCAGATCTGCTGTTCACATAGATTTAAGACATTTCTTCCCATTTTTAACATTTTAGAATTTTTTAACATTTATCTTTGGCTGTTAGGTATCTGATTATAACAAATCTTGGTTGTTTGTTTGTTGCAGAATGTTACACATTCCAAGATGACTCAGAAATTATTTATTTATTTATCTATTGATCCATTTAAGTATTGTATGAGTGTATGCGTTTGGTATCCGGGCTATGCCAGGATGTACAGGTCAAAGGGTAACATATGGGCAAAAGCTCTCTCTTTCTATAGTGGGGATTCCAGGGATCAAACTCAGGTCAATAGGCTTGACAGCAATCACCCTCACCCACCATGCCATCTCACCACACTTGGCCTAGAACTTTCTTCTGAGGATGACCTTGAGTTCCCAGTCCTTCTGTCTCCACAGGTGTCACCTGAGGTAAATGCCCAGTTTATGAGATGCCACACATTGTGCCCAGTACTTTCTATATGCTAGACAGAAACTCTTAACTGAACTACATCATCAGTCCCTCTTGGCATTTTTCTTTTAAATATATGTGTTGTTTAAATATATGTATATGGATTTCATTGAGCTTCCGTTATGTATTGTTTTTCTTTTTTCAATCAAATTTGGAAAATTTCAAACCATTATGCCTTCAAATATGTATTTATCTCCCAGTCCTCTCCGACCTTCCAGGACTCCAGTTACATATCAGTTAGATTATGCATTGACACCTAGATCATCCAGAATCTATTACATTTTCAATATTTTCCCATTGTACACTAATTCTATGATTTATGTATCCAGGTTTTGAAGTCCACTGACCATTTTTCTTAGATATTCATTCTTCTTTTAATCCCATAACATGTTTTGCATTTCAAATATTCCATTTTTAAAATTCTTCATAGATCCCATTAATCCTTCAAGAATCTATTTGTTCATTCATGAACATGATCATTGAACAAACTCTATTGGTTGCTTTAAAGTCGCTTTCTTTTCTGCTATTTGTTTTCTCTTAGAGCCTATTTCCATCAGTGGAATTTTTTCTCTTGATTTTTAAAGAAAGCTTTGGATTTCATGGTGATGAGAATCGAGATATAAATATTTTCTTGAGCTGACATGATGTATCCACAAATAATTTTAATATGCCTGGACACCATACAGTGCTTAATGTTCCAGTAATAACCTTTTCATTCTAAATGGGCATAGAAAGGAAGCATGGGCTGTTATGCATGAGACACAATAACCCATCAACAAAAAAAGCAATGATGCCCAAATCTCTGGAGTTGAACTTCCTGTGTTCCCTTGTAAAAGAGATTGTGAAGGCTTGAAGCAAGCAAATGCATTGAGTAAATTCTACTTTGATGCAGTTTCTTGAACCTATGTTCAGAAGTAGAATAAAAGAAACAGCAACCCTTGAAAAGAATGATTTCCTTAAAATAGCTGTATGATGTTTTTATTTGTGAGTTAATTAGAATAAAATTATTTTATTCAAAAAGAAAAATAAAGAGTCAGTATCAGAAACAGAAACCCATTGGGCTGGTGAGGCAGCTTATTCAGGTACAGGCCATTGCGGGCAACCTTGACTGCCTAAGTTGAGTCCTTGGGACTCACATAATGGAAGGAGAGAACTGACAACCTAGGATTATCCTCTGACCTCCACATATACACGGTGGCACCTGTGCATGCATACACACACATCATGCCATAAACACACACATACACACAATGTAGCAATAATTAAAAGAAACAGACATCTACACAAGAAGATAAACTCTCTCCATGTGTCTTCTGCCTTCTCCTTGTCTCTTCACATTAGAAGACTGCGGTCTGCAGCTACTTGTTCAGGTTTCCTTCATAGAAGATTTTTCAGAGCATTTAGTCATCATGACAGAGAGACAGGTGTTCGTAATTAGCATTCTCATTTTGATTCACTAAGCATTTACTAAACCTAGTATGTGTTGACACTTGGAGACCTTGTGATAGGTAGATAAAGCCATGTTTTTACTTCATGGTAAAATAGCTACCAGTTAGTGGACTGTTTCATGTTGTTAATTCAACAGTTGAGTCTTCTAATGGACCAGCTTTGTTTCCTGAGCTCCAGAAAAAAGTTGCCAGTGGATGTTTGTGTTACATTTTCTACTCCATAATTTCTCAAGCTTACTGGACTGCTTCATACTTGATTGTCCACATGACGGGATATAGAATCACAGGACCAGATCTGTGAGAGCATTTCTATGTTGGGTTAACTAATGTGGGAAGATACACCTGAAATGTGGATGTGACCATCCCATGGGATGTAGTCTCAGATGGAATATAAAAGGGAACTTACACTGCAGACTGGCATCCAGGCATTCATCTCTCTGTGTCTGCTTCCTGACTGTGAATATAATATGACTATCTGCCTCATGCTCCTGCCATGATTGTGCCTTCAAACTCTGAGTCAAACAGACTCTTCCTTCCCTAATTGGTGTTGTCAAGTATTTAGACACATCAATGAGAAAATTAGCTAATACTTTTTTGCAAAAACTGACCATAGGGATAGCAATCTGTAGATTCCAATTTTTAGATTTAGCTTCACAACTGATTTAGTATTTGTAGTAAAGAGGCTGGAAAAGAGAATGGGTCTTCTAAGCCTCTGGTGTCCCTCGCATACCACTATGGGATTCCATTCCCAGTTTTAATGATGGCATAAGCTGCACATTGAAAGGTAGCCAATAACATCCATCTCTTTAAATAAGTAAGCTGCAGGGCTGAAATAACTTTGGCTTTATTGCTTTTAAACTTCATGAAGCTCAGGTTAAGCTCTTGGCTATGTTACATCTGAGAAATACAGACCTCATTTCACCTGTTCCACACGGCAGCTGCAGTTTTATTTGGAAAATTGATGAGGGCATTAAGTTTTGAACTCATGTTGATTCTAATGTAAATAAATGCCTTCATGGCTTCAGAGTTGGGAGTGCCACTAATCCAGACCTTAAAATTAAGGGTTATCTTGTTGATTGGGGGAAAATTAAGGCAATCATCTTTGAAGGCTTTAATAAATGAGATTGAGCACTTAAAAATCATTTTGAAGCTGGCTTTAAAAGTAGATGACTAGAAAATCAATAGTAGTCGAACACACCCTCAGAAATAGAATGGTCTATTTATCTTTAAGGATATTTTCTTCTGCTGTTTGCATTAAATTTATTAATAGGTGGCTTAAAAGTATATATATAAATAATTGGATGCACTTTAATAAGAAAATGTGCTCTGTATCTTTTGCTGGAGGTTAATATAAATAGAACCCTGGGAAGTTGAATTTTCAAAAGAAATGATAATTTAGGATCTGTAGACTTTATGTATATTCATGAAATCAAATATGAATTTTTCCCAGGAAGTCAGAGGTATAAAAGGATTAATCATGTTTCTGGTTGTAATACTTGTGTATATTTGTATAAGACTTATTAAATTATGAAACTTGGTGGGTTGACCTCAGAAAGTAGCTAAGATCTACAAAATGTTAGAATGTAAAATATTTCATCTCTGAACATTGTTCCTGACACCAGCCATCTCACAGTTATTGAACCTGATTGTGTTTCTGGGAAACTCTGGAATAAATTCTAATTATCATAAAGTGAACTCTTGTATATGATTGTGAGCTAAACTGTCTGTCATTTTACCATGTCCAGGTAGGTGATCCTAACTCAATCAGAACTTGGAACATGTTTGGAATGGTTAGCACCAAAATATAAATGGAATTTTTATGTTATTGTTATTGTTTGCTTTTATATTTGAAGCAGTCTTGTATGGTATGCCAGAACCAGTATTAGGGATCAAGCATTGCATAAATTTGGGGTTGGAGTTGATGCAAATGAAGCTAATGATATTAATCACATGCATATTTAAACCCATATTTAATTATTAGTGTGCTGCATTAAACAAATAGCAGTGGAATCTCAGGCCTTTGCTCATCCTCTTTATCATTTGCTATCCAATTTCTTAGGACTTTACATTCAGCAAATACTTTGCTAGATGAATCTCTTTTCTAAGTTTAATCTCAGTAATTGTAATTGCTAAAATGCTTTCCCTTAGTTCTGAATTTACTATATGCTGGACTCTATGTTTCATAGTTAATATGTGTATCTTTTTATTTTAAGCATGACACTGAGATAAATAAGTACATTTTTCAGATGAAAACATTAACGCTTAGATGTGAGGGGAAAATGATACCATGGGAAAAAACATGAGATTTAGAATCAGATAAACTCCTTTTCAAGTTAAAGTTTGAAGTTTATCGTGTGACATCAGGAATATCATCTAATCTCCTTATGTTCATCATGCTTAACCCAAAGGCTGGAACTGCTATTGTCTCCCTGTTGGAACGATTCATTCAGATGTATACCCTAACTATAAACAGTACCTAGCATGGAAATGAACATTTATGAATACTAACCCCTTCCTCCATTCCTGGGACCTATTTTTAAAACTGTAGATTATATTGATCCAGAAAGTGTTCCCTCTGGTGAGACAGGGGAAGTTAGTGATGATTTTCTCTACAAGGGAATGCATTTTCTTCAATCAGATCTTCAGTTAACACTTAGGATGGATTTGTGGGAAAATCACCATCACTAGGAAAACGGAATGTATAGAAGACAGGATTAAAAAATGACCTCTTAATATGAAATAGAAAGACGGTTGGCCTGGTGCTTTAATCCCAGTACTCAGAAGGCAGAATCATGAAGAGCTTGAGGCCAGTCAAGGCTACTGTGCTGTATAGCTTTGGTGTCAACACGACACACCTGGGTTAAGGGAGCATCAGTTGGATAATTGCCTCCATTGGACCGGCCTGTGGCCATGTCTGTGGGGTATTTCCTTGACTGATTATTGAGTGCTGTGGAAGGGTCCAACCCACTGTGGTCAGAGCCATCCCTAGGTAGGTTGTTGTCTATTATATAAGAAAGCAGCTGATCATGGGCCAGGGGAGCAAGAGAGTAAGCAGTGTTCCTCCACGGCCTTTGCTCCAGCTCCTGCTTCCAGGTTCCTGCCCTGAGTTCCTACCTTGGACTCCCTGATGAACCAATACAGGTAAGTGAATTAAGCCCTTTTGCCTTCAAGTTGGTATTGGTCAGAATGTTTTGTCACAGCAACTGAAGCAAACTAAGACAGAGATTGGTAGCAGGAGTGAGGTATCGCTGTGCCAGACCTGACCTTGGTGTTTTGGGGAGGATTGTGGTAGCATTTGGAACTTTGGGCTAGAAAAGACATTGAGTTCTTAGAGTTTTTAGCTGTGGAGCTTAGCACAACTATGCTAAAAAGAGTTGTAAATGATGGAAGCCCAGCTTGTGAAGCTTCAAAGGGAAGCAGAGACTATCAAGTCTGTTTGTGTGACATTTTGAATTGAAGATTTGTGGGTTCTGGTTGGCTAGGGCTGAAGAATCAGCTGTAAGTGAAAAGAGTCCAGAACCTAAAGTGAAACCTTGGTTTTACTTAGACAATTGATGCTGGTTATCTGGGGCTGAAAAATCAGCTGTAAGTAACAAAAGACCAGCATCATCTTAGAAAAACCTTCTGGGAAAAATCTTTTCTAACAGCACATAGTAGTTGTGATCCAGAGGGGCCCAAGCCTCCAGCTCAAGCTAGAAGTAGAATTTGGTAATGTGTAAGAGTTTCTTTCCTGGTTCTGATGTTGAAATCGTGAAGGAGTCACAGAGCGCAGCTGAGGCTTGGCACTCAGAGAACCCAGGAAAAGCATTTGGTGAAAGTGCAGCCTTGGTTACAGTGATGACCCCAGGATTGCAGGAATCATGGAGAGAATCTGAGATTTTGCACCATGAGAGGCCAGAAGAGCCTGTTGGTGAGGATGCAGCCTCAGTTTCAGAGCAGATCCCAGATTTTTGGAGATGCTAGGATCATGGGACAATAACCAAGTCAGCAGCAGGTGCAGAATGAAGCCAGCCTGGGCTTACAGGTGAGCTGTTTGCTCTGTGAATGGCAGAGCCAGTGAAGTGGAGCTGCTGAAACCCTTTGGAGCCCACAAGATATAAACAAATTCCACGTGTCCAGCCTTGAACTATTTGCTGGACTTAAGTTTTCCTTAGTGCCAGATTTTTCCCTTTCAAATAAGATAGTACTTGTTTTGGATTTTACAGGCCTACAGTTAAGATTTTTAAAAGAGACTGTGAATTTAAAAGTATTTGGATTTTTAAAGGATTGTGGGGCTTTTAATTTGTACTCTTATGTTGTGATATTAATGTTACCATATCTTGGAGAAAAAATGGGAAGGTTGTGGTGTAAGAGTGATGTGTTTTCTGTGTCAAGTTTGACAAGGGGTCAATTGTGCGGGATAGCTTTGTTGTCAACTTGACATGCCTGGGTTGAAGAAGCCTCAGTTGATGAATTTTCTCCATTGGACTGACCTGTGGCCATGTCTGTGGGGCCATTTCCTTGATTGTTGAGTGCTGTGTGAGGGCCCAACCCACTGTGGGCAGAGCCATCCCCAGGCAGGTTGTTGTCTGTTGTATAAGAAAGCACACCGAGCATGGACCAGAGGAGCAAGCCTGTAAGCAGTGTTCTAGCTCTTCCTCCAGGTTTTGCCCAGAGTTCTTACCTTGAACTCTTTGAACTATGTGACCTGGGAGATGTAAACAAAATAAACTCTCCTCCCCAAGTTGATATTGGTCAGAGTAGTTTGTCATAGCAATTGAAACAAACTAAGACAGCTACATAGTGAGATCCTGTATTAGAAAGAAAGAAAGAAAGAAAAGAAAGAAAGAAAGAAAAGAAAAGAAAAGAAAGTTTTGACTCCTTGAGATATTCTTCCAGGTATGATTCTCTAGAAAGAATCATTGGCCTCAGTATGCACAACACACACACACACACACACATCTTTGATTTATCACAACTAAAGGTTTCAAAGTAGAATTAACAAATACTAAGGTACTTGAGGATCACATTTTCTAGCAGAAATTTAACGAAACCTGGTTGTTCTCCAGTGCAGTCAGAAGGTATCCTTAATGCCCACCCATGAGACCTTGCATTAGTAGGAGAGATGCTGTGCCCCCTCCCCTCCAGGTCTGCTCATCAGACTCACTGCTAGAAGTTTTTATCAAGTGGACATAATCTGCCTAGCATGCACAGAATTCCTTTCATGCCAAAAAAAAGCAAGTGCCATGTGAACCACACCTGAATACCAGGCAGGTTAAGCTTTGAATACCCAGATTAGGCACACAGAACTGGTTTGAGTTTGACATGGTAGAAAATTCACCTGGACATCATTTCCTAAATATTAGCTATGAGGGATAGAACTCAGTACAGGGCAGAGATGCAGGTCATTTTTTTTTAGCTAGAACTGACTTAGATGTTCATTTTTTTTCTTACTAAATTTGGACCTATTATAACCCATATTCTTTGCCTCTCATTTGGAGAGAAATTGTCAAGTAATTCAGTGGGTTATCTGTTGCACAGACTATCATGGGCAGGGCTTAACTTACTCAGGTTCCTTTTGCTATTTCACAAATGCAGAAATGCCTGTTCAGGGTGGGAATTAGTCTTATAGAGACATCTTGCCCTTAAGGGCTATTTAGTATTCAATAAAGCTTTCAGGTCCTTTCCTCAAAACTGTACCTTAATATATCAACTCAAGACTCATTGAAAACCTGAGACTCGGGTTCCATGATCTATATACTTAATAAACGTTTAAATAATAGAACAGGATATACTTGAACAGCCACCTGTCATTGTTTCTGCTTTATTTCTGCATGTTTATGGGCATGAAGATTACGAATCAGGCTGCCCTTGGCAACAGTGCGACAGTAGCCAGTTAGCAGAACTCCCGCTCTCCTCTGATTTCTCACCATCCTTGCAATGGAGAAAAGATTCTTCTTAGCAGCTCGAAGCTCCTGTATTACTCTGATTTCTGTGTCTGTCTCTTCTGTAAAGAATTTGCCTGCCTTGGGACTCACTAATGTTTGGGGGAGCCATCTGTTAAACTTTCAAGTTTTGCCTCCTTGAGAGAACAGTCTTATCTGTCATCAAATGTTCACATGTGAGTAGGAGGCGGGAGTGTATTTTGGTTTGAATGAGAGATGCCTCCCGTAGGCTCATGTGTTGCACCACTTGATCCCCAGCTGGTGGCATTGTTTGAGAAGGAAGAACCTTTAGATGGAGCCTCAGGGGGGAAGTGGGATCCTGGTTGTCAGACATGAGGCTTGGTAGCCTGGTTCTGTTTGCTGTTCAATTCTCCACTTTCTGATTGTGACTGCAATGTGATCTGTGCTTCCCAGTTCTGTCACCCATTCCTGTCATCATGTTTTTCCCCTGAATGGAGAGAAAACAAATGTCATGTGAACTAGTACCTAGGACACTGCTTTATATATCATTAGACTCCTAAATTTTGTATGATTCTCACAGTGGGGAGCTACTTTACATAGTGACCAGGAGGCATGTCATACACTTCTCTTAAATTCTTTTCCACTTCTAGAACTGTTCAGAGGATACAAAAGCCTCCATGCTCCTGTAGCATGCAGTTAACTAACTGAGCCATTTTCCTAGTCCTTAGCAGAGAGTTTATACCTCCTAGCTGGCCATCAGACTAAGTGAAGAATTTTATTAAAGTTGTATATCCCCATGTCCCTGTTGAAAGTTGTTCCATTGAACCTTCCAGAACTAGAGGTTAAAATATGTTCAATATAACCATATTTCATGGAGAGTTTGTAGAAAGCCAGGCCCTGAAACCCAAAGGGCAGACAAATGACTGAGATGCATGATATCAAAATGCAATATTCAGAACTAGGGCTGGGAGAACACTGTCCTGCTCTTCTTTGTGCAGATGTAAAGTGGTGCTTTGAGTCAGCAGTAGCTTACTTAAAGTGCTGGAATAGTAAAGAATGACTGTGCTTGGGATTAGGACTGTGTCCAAGTGACCCAAGACAAAGCCAGACAGCACAAGATGCTGGCAATAAGGGAGGGCATGGGAGGGGAATTCTTTCATCCACCTTTAACAAACAATAATTTCTCCTGGCACTGTCTAATATTTTGGCAGCAAGGAGAGGCATGGTTTCTAGAATGTGTCTTGCTATATTCCTACCCAGCTGGGCTTTGCTGTATTCTGAACTAGTGCTGCCAACAGCTCACTGCACAACTAGGCTTTCTCTGCTGTCCACTGGCCTGATCCACAGCTCCTACTCCTCCCTTCAGGCCACCCCACCACCACACTGCCCACATGCACAGGCTATTTTTTTTTTAAGCAGGTCAGCTATTTTCTGACATTTGACACTGTGTGATCATGCTCAGGTACAATTTTCTAAGCATGCAATTGCACTCTTGCTGTAGTCTCAGGCATAATTATGAAGGCTGTCTCCATGCTTGCTGACTACCCTGTACTTAACAGGGAGGGATGATCTCTTATTCTCTATTAAATGTTTTGAAAGAAAACTCACAGGCATGACAAGGTTCAGCCACCAAGTAGAAATGGAAATCAGAATGTCCTTGCTTTGATAGGCAGGCACAAGTTTTAATTATCTACTTATTCAGCATTAACAGCTTTCTCCTTTTTTCTATAAAAAAAACATAATAACACGTTGATTTCATGTGCTTGCAGGGAATGAAGTTGGTGGGGAGTGCTGTCTGCTTTCATTTCTCTAATGTTTGCCATATTTTGTGCTTATTCTTCCCGTTGTATGAATAATGAATACAGTAAATATGGAAAGCACACAAATACAAGGTGGTGAGCAACCTGTGGCCTCATGGTTGAGTTTCACCATGCACCAGCACCACTCATGTGTTTTCATGCAATTTCTTCTTCATGTACACACACATCTACTATATTACAGAAATATTTCATTGTGATTTTTTTGTTTTGTACTATATCATGAGAAAACATTTGTTATCACATCAAAATATTACACTCTAAATTTTTTATTTATAATTGTTATGTGTGCATTGTGTGTGTGTGTGTGTGTGCAAGGCACATCTGGTATTTGTGGATCAGTGAACAAACTTGTGGAACTGGTTTTCTCTCCTTCTACCCTATGGGTCCCAGGAATTAAGGTCAGGTCATCAGGGTTGCACAGCAAGCTCCTTTACCCACTGAGCCATCTCACTGCCTATTATATATTTTCAACCAGTTTATGTGATAGTTCTACATTCATTCAACTTTGATTACATTCTTATGGGTCTTATTACATATTTAAATTCTTTTCAATTATTTGGTGATAGCTTTTATTATCCATAAACCACAAGATATTTATCACCTTCATAAACAGAAGTATCGACACTATGAAAATCAGCATAATGTGTGAAAGGGCTGTGGAGACAGAGAATCCAAATCCTGACCTCTTAATCCTGAGCTGGTCACTTAAAGATTGTCCAGAATGTAGAATGAAGCTCTTGATGTCCTGCTTCCTTTTGCAATCTTCCATGTTTTCTAGTAGAAATCAGGCTGCTCAGATATTTTCCCTCTACTTACTCCTTCAAGGATTTTCTAAATGTGCAACGACACTATTTGAGCTCAACCTCTTGGTCCAGACAATACAAATTTGGTACCAGCCTCTTGACTGTCTCCCTTCCCTGCTATTCTGCCTTTGCTGGTTACAGGCTCTGAGACACACTCGCACACTGGCTCATCAGCAAGGCCTCAGCACCTTGGTGCCTGCAGCTCCTTCTCCCATCCCTCCCTCTTCACCTTCACACTCCCACCTCCCTTTTGCACAGTTCTATGTATCCCCAAGAAGGCATTCCTTCTGTCTGGTCTGGCTGGAGTGTTTCTGAAGACCGGAGCTAAGAGGAAGCCCGATCATTCTCTCCGGGGATTCTGTAGTCGAAAACCGAGTTATTCATTCTGAAATTTCTTGCATTTAAATTTTTGTGACTTCTTTTCTATTATTTCTGGCAGAAATTTCAACACTTCACATATTTCTTTTAGGATTTTATTTTTTAATTTTAAATTATGGGCATATGTTTGTGTCTTTGTGTGGTTCAGAATTGAGATCCCTTCTCTCAGGAGTCAGAAGAGGGAGTTGGACCCCTGTACCTGGAGTTACAGGGGATGTGAACCGCTGAGAGTGCATGCAGAACCGAATCCCGGGCTTCTGGGAGAGCAGGAAGCACTTCTCGAATCTGGCCAGTGCTCCTTTTTCTTCAGTGTTTCTTTAAATATTTTTTTGCGGCTGTACCTGGTCAGATGATTGATGTAGATGTGAAAGCCTGTCCTAAATATGATATCCATTCAGGGAATATGAACAGGTGTGAAAGATGCATTTCCTAAAACCTGACAGAAAAAAAGCACTATGAATAATAAACTCAGAAAACATGCTTACATATAGCAAAGTAGTTGGAAATTGACAGAATAATGTGTTGTGTTGGACTTGAGACTCAATTTCTTACAACCTATGGGACCAGTTAGTAAACTGAGCCAAAGTTGTTTCTGTCAATGTAAAATTAACACTTGCTAAATCTAGAGTTGTAGTAATTAAGTAATGACATATAGTGACCACTGAGTAAACACTCACTGACTTTGAAATTGTTCTCAGCTAGTAATTGTTGTAAATTGTTGGACATATTTAAGTGGTATGTCATTCTTACAGAAGAATCCAATAAAATATATATCAGTAACCTATAAGAATATATAAGGTATAAGAAGTTATTAAATTTGGTACTTACAATGAAATAGCTCATCATCAATAATTCAATATTTGGGCTGGAGAGATGGCTCAATCATAACAGGGCTTGTTGCATAAGCATGAGGACTTGAGTCTGGAACCTCTGTATCCGTGGGAAAATGTCGGGTGCAGTACAACTGTGACCACAGACCTGGAGGAGGCAGAGACAGAAAGAGCCTTGGGGCTTTCTCTCTAGCCAGTCTAGCCAAATCAGAGGATTAGTAAGAGACCCTGTCTTTAAAATAAGGGGGAGGGTGACTGTGGAAAGCATGGAAATCTCTGACTTTCCCCTGTGAATATGTACCATTCACACACACAGGAACACACACATGCAATGTCACACTCACTCACTCATACACTCTAGAGCCCTCAATATTGGTACTGAAACTGATGTCAAGATTAAGAAATTAGTCCCTAGTTCTAGCATGTGCCATAGTTTCCGGTACATATTAAGCCCCTAGACAGAAAAAAAAGAGAATTGAACTCGTGGTAGAATTAAATTTAAAAGACTTTTATATTCTATTTTATAAGCATCCAATAGGCATATTAGCATTTTTATTTAAAAATAAAAATAATAACTAAAACATCTATTTAGGTATCAATGGTAACAAAAACATTTGAATTTCAAGTTTTGTTTCATACTAACTTAATTCGTAGAGTGCATGTATTTTGTTATAGTCCTTGTTTCCTTTTGTTCATCCCTCACTCCAGTTTCTATGGCTTAGTATTTTCATTCAAATATCTCTTTTAATAGAAATAAATCTCTCAAGTATTGTTATGTTATATGTCAAGCTCCCATGTGAATCTGTCTCAAGAATCTGAAAATTACATAAATCTTAGGGCAGCAGGGACTTGCCTTGCACACATCTAATTAACCTTTAATTGTCTATTGTGACTGCTTTGCAGTTCAATAGTTGCTTGATTTTTATTACCCAGCTAATTAGTGTGGCTTAAGTGGCTTTTTATGTCAGATTTTATTATATCAGCTTGCTTACACAATTTCAGGACACTCCAGGGAGTTCTAATAATGTTAATGCTTAAGTGTTATATGTATGTTTTTTGATTTCCCTCTTAAGAATGAAAGTGCTTTGACCAACTTCTCCCACTAGGGTGTATAAGTAGTCTATGAAATTCCTTAATGATGGCAAAAGGCTTTTCATTAATTGTGCATTCGTTATGAACACAGACAGCTAATCTTAATGAGTTGTTTTTTCTACCCAATAAGCTATGGGAGGGACAGCTTTGGATTTTGGAAACAAAGAAAGCATGTTGAAGAACATACATGAAAATGCTATAATTGAGGGAAAACTAAATATCATGCACATAATTATAAAATAGTTACTATTGCCACACCTAAATTTTAGTAGTGAATCTGTACATTGCAGCTAAATGACTATCCATCCATAAGTGGATAGTAAAGCTCATAACAGGTGTAAATGTGCAAATCTCTTTTCCCTACTTACCCTTGATCTCTTCCTTTTTCTTAGTTTTTACTGTGGGAGTTTTTTCCTAATCAACAATAACCTTGCTGTCAATCTTATTATTTCAGTTTTCATATGCCAGTATTGTGTTCTTGCTTTTCAAAATTTCTGTGTCACTGAAAATTAAGATGAGTGTACCTAGTTCTGTTCCTAAAGAGTAGACCATTTTTCCTAGTACTAACTAGTACTACAGTTTTCTTAGTCTCTGTCAGCTCTTGTATTATTCTCATCCTCTCTGAATGTTTAGCTTTAAAATAGATTTAAGATGTCTGAGTCTGGGTGAGATGGCTCAGTGGACAATATTCAGGTTGTACAAGCATGAGGACCAGCTTTCAGAACTCCAGAATCCATATAAAATATGGATGTGGTAGTATGTACATCTATAATCCCAGTGCTCCTAAAATGAGATTAGAGGCCAGGCCAGGAGAATTGCCAGAAGCTCATGGTCCAGCTAGCTTGGACTATGTAGCAGCTCTCAAAGACCCTGTTTTAAACAAAGTGGCAGGTGAGGACTTGAAGCTGTCTTCTGACCATCATATGTGCAGTGTACTGTACACATGCTTTTACTCACTGAATACATAAACACCTACTTTACACACACCATATATCCAATTACCTCTCCACACACAAAAATTAAAAACAAAAGAATGAAACCATTTGTCTTGCTACTAAATCTCTGTTTGACTATGTTTCTAGGTTTGGAGAATATCTAGTGCTTAATATAATCCTCAATTTATAGTCAAAATGTTCAGTGGCAATAGCCTCATAGAAGGAGGCAGTGGAACAACGTGGAAGGAAAGCTCTGGGATCTGTTGTCTCTCCTGCAGAAAAGGAACTGAATGATAGATCTATCTCTGTCTTTGACTTCCTGTCCTGCCTTAGGCGCATCATGCTTCTACTCTGTGCCTAGCTTTCTCCATGTGGGAAACAGCTAATTATACTTATCCAAAAGGAAAAAAGAGAGATGTGCTGTTGGTTATTTTGGACTGAAGTCAAGGCTTAGTCTCGATTAATTATCACATACTTACTGAGCACTTCCTGTGTTTTGAGGATTGGAATGAAGACCAGAAAAATAGCTTTTCAGGTGAAGGTGCTAGGCCCCAAGCCTGAGGTCCTGAGTTCGAGCCCCAGTTCCCAAGTGGTAGAAGGTGAGAATTGATTCCTTCTGTCTCTGGCCTCCACATATATAGATGTGCCTCCTCCAATACATAAGTAAAAATGCAATAAAAAAATTTAAAATAAAGTTTTGGCTGAACACTAAAAACACAAAGATGAGTTTGATAGTGCCTTGGTGCTCACTATCTGACAAGGTGGATCCATTTAATGGTAATGATTTTATAATGATAGTGTTGATGAATGCAAACAATTAAATGAACAGACTCAGATGACTTGAAAGATTCTCATACTTTATTGCTTTATCATAAATCTTGGAAGATGGCTCAGCAGGTGAAAACACTTACCCCTCATGCACGGTGATTTGAGTTTAATTCCAGGAACCCACACAAAAAGTCAGATGCAGTGGTATGTATACATCTGTAATCCCAGCACTCAGTGAGGAGATGAGAGGCAGATACAAGAGTTTCTTGGAGTTTCATGGGCCAGCTACCCTGCTATGCACACATCCATCATGGGGGTAAGAGGAGACATGCTACAAGCGGGGAGAGAGAGATGACTCCAGAAATTTGTTCTTTGATTTCCACACTCATACCCTGGGATGCACACTTGTCCCCCCCAGTACACACACATACACAAAAGAATAATGAATGCGTAAAGGTAAAACAAATAATTCTGAATGAATTTTATTCATGAGTAGTTTGTCTATTGATAATGTGAATATAAGAAAGTTAGGAAATCGCTGTGGTACGTTGAGTTATTGTTTGCAACTTCTTGTTCCTAAAAGTGGAGGAATTACCTGTAATATCAGCAGGTTAGCTGTAACACAACACAATTCTCTGATCCAGTGTCTTGAGCTTCCTCTGTTACTATCATCCTCCTAGAATTGACTGGCAGGTACTGAAAATTCCTCAGGAATAAAATTTTAAACAGATATAATGCAACTACAACATAATGATTAAACATAAATTCCTGGCCATCCACATCAAGTATATGGGTTTCTCTGTTGGTTCTTGTAACAACATAGTGAAGCTTTCTTGAAAAAGATGAAAAGTCATGGTTACTAATATAGAAATGCAATCTCTTTTAAAATATGAATACAGAAAATGATGAATACAGAAAATTGGAACCTCTATATCCCAGGAAATAACGAGATGTTATCGACATTTTCTTAAAGGACAGTTGAGGGGGTGGGGGACTAAGAGTCTTGCATGTTCACAGTATTGCTATTTTAAATCATGGCAGTCCAAATAAGAATTAAATTATAATGAAGCTAAACGCAACAGATCAGTGTATAGGTACCATGCAGTCTGAGGCTTGACTCGAAAATTTCAGGGCTGGAGACATGGCTCAGCAGTGAATAGTAGTTACTGCTTTTCCAGAAGAACTGAGTTCTTTTTCCAGCACCCAGATCCAGGGGCTCAGAATCACTTTTAACTCCTGCTCCAGGGGCTATAATGCTCTATTCTGGCCCCTGTGGCCACCTGCTTATAAGTGTGTTCACACAAACAGAAATAAAAAGTCTAAACTATTTGAATATTTTTCTTAAGTAACTGAAAAATAAGAATTTAATTTTATCTCTTCCCCCCTTTCACCTACTTGCCTGAATAAATTGATCTTTCAAAAATATTGCTTTCATCATGCAACCCTGAGCCTAAAAGAATCTGACAGTAGTTTCTCTTTAGCACACAAGGTTTCTGATAGCTGGGTGAAAACTCTCCCAATATGCTGCTTGCTCTACAAACCCCACGAGAATATAGATTTTCTTCGGCTTCTACTTTAAGTCTCTCTGTAGGAGACTTGGATGAAAGGATGTAGGGTTCTATAAATATCTATATTGGACTCCTCATCCTTTCCTGCACAGCATCTACCTCTCTTCTTAACTGTCTGCCCATGAAACATACCCTTTCCATTGACCCAACTTAACTTTATCCTCTACCACCTTAGTCAAAACTAAAACTACTAGGGGTAGTCCATCAATGATTTTTTTTATGTTCCTAAAATTCAGTGTATTTAAGTTGGAAGAGTGATAACATTTGTGTGCATGTGTGTGTGTGTGTGTGTGTGCATGCGTATGTGTGATATATGCATGTGCATGTATAGGATGGCAGTCAGCACTTGATGTTTCTTTTTAAGTCCCTCTTTGCTTTAATTTTTGAGAAAAGGTCTCTCACTGAACCTGGAGTTCAGAGATACAATAAGACTGGCCGACTAATGAGCACCACGGGTCCGACTGTCCCTGTCTCTCCACTGTTGTAATTATTGGCCTGCTATCATGCTTGGTGTTTTTGTTGTTGTTGGTTGCTTGGTTGTTTTTATTGTTTGTTGGTTATGTTTTTGTTTTTGTTTTTTTGTTTTTTTTGTTTTTAGGAGGTTGCTGGGGACTGAACTCAGTTTCTCCTGCTTGGAATGTTTTATATAAGAAAACATCATGCTAAATTTAATAAGTGATGCATTTCCTTACTCCTTTGACTATGGCATGCCAATGGAAGAAAGAATATGTGCTGTTAAATTTTCTCCTTTAGTGTCCAGTCAGGATTTATGTGAACTGGTCATAGTAATGGCTACAACATTAGCACCATGTATTTTTATCCAATGTGGAAATACAAGGAGGTCCTTGGCTAAGCTCTGTGTCATCAAAGGTTCTTTTTAATGTAATAGAAAGAAACATTTATATACACAAAGCCAAATAATTGGTAATATACGAGTAGGACTTACTTCCAAGGTCTATGGGTGCGAACTGGGTTTGGGTGTGCAGTCTCCATAGGCCAGCAGTTAGCCAACTGGATTTTCTGAAATGAAACCTTCCAAGTTGTTACATAGACAGAGAATTGGCGGGGGAGGGGGGGTGGACTTTAGGAGCGTGCTGTTAATTACTGCCTGTTCAAAACCATCATTTTCCTATTCAGAACATTAATTTAACTAATTGTAATAGACTAACATACAGTTTAATTGAGGTTAAATTGTGAAGTCTCATCCTCAATTTAAGGTGAAAAAAAAAACTATTATAGAGTATTATAAATCTCTGGATGTTCCTGCAACCTCTCACCCTAGGAATTACCTGAGAACTCCCTTTCTAATTGACATAGCAAAACCCATTTGCTCCTCAATACCTAGTTAGTTTCATGTCTTTATTTTAAAGAGCATATTCAGAGTCTTTCAGATGAAATTACTAGGCAGATTAATTGCAAATTCAAAACTTCTGAGTTATGTCCTTGTCTTTGGTCCTATTTTAGAAGTCTCCTTTATTTATTACTATGATGGAACCTATACCCTAAGTCATGGAATATTCAATACCCAGGACCTGTGGGTGATTTTCTACTTTTATTTTCTGTAGGCATCTGTACATATACAATATTTGTCTTTGGCAGGAGTTGTGTGATGTTCTCTAAATCTGGTGAAATTGATCAATTAAGAATCTAACATTTCTACCAAAAAAGATGAGTGATTGAATCTTATTTTTCAATTGTAGTTGCTATTCAGGTCTTAAGCCCAGCTGAGCCCAAACATGGGGATAGATAAAAAGTCCTGTGGATTCCTTAAAGTGAAAACTCTGGCCTTAACCTGGTCTGATCTGTTTTTGTTATCCAGTGTGAATGAAACAAATGGAAACAGAGTTGAAATGTAATCAGCAGAGGGCAGGAGTGGGTGGGGTGGAGCAAACTCTTATAACACACACACTTTCCTACACCCTGTGAGAGAGAGGAAGTTGTGGTGAATAGGCATGGACTTCTCTAACTCAAAGCCATTCCATTCATACAGCCTCCACTCCTCAGGCAACCTAACCTCGGCCATTGTTTCTGTTCCTCTTCAGCCCTGTGCTTTGTATTTTGCTCTTTACCTGCACCATCCTAATGACTCTCAGATCACCCAGATATGTCCTCACTTGAAAATTCCAAAATCTTACCTGGGTTGCGAACTTTGCCTACTTTCACAGATCTTGAATAGTGTGCATTGAGTTTAAATAAAGCTTTATCTCCAAAGTCCAAGCTCTTAATCATTATTTTACCAACAGAATAAATTGTGATAATTTTCAGGATATAAGTAGTTTTGTTCCATATGACTGAATCCATGGACATTAGAAGAGAAAGTATTCTATTTTATCTTATGTATATGTGGTCATGTGTGTACCATGACATGTGTTTGGAAGCCACAGGACAACCTCTGGTTTCAGTCCTGCCTTTCATATCATTTGAGAAGGGGTCTCTTATTTTTCTGCTATGTACATCTGGCTAGCTGGCCCTTGAGCTTCTAGGGATCCTCCTGTCTCTACCTGCCATCGACCCAGAGGAGAGCTGGTATAATAGGCACTCATATTATGTTTCTGACTGTTACCTGGTTTCTGGGATTTTGAACTAATGTCTTAACACTAATCCAGCAAGCACTTCACTCAATGAAACTTCCTCTCAACCATGGGTAAGTATTCTTTAGTTTCAGCATTTTGACACTCAGTTTATCTACTTATAGCTTACACCCTTTCTCCTACACTCTAAGTAAATAAATGCACAGAGGCTTAGTTTGTTGGCACAGCTTCCCGCAGCTAACTAACCCAGTACCTATCGCATATTCCAATTGAACTTGCCTCTGTATTTGTTATCCAGTGCTCTCATAATTGGTTTCATTCCACCGTTGATGCACTAGTACAAAGTGCCATTTGCTCCATTTGCTGGATACTGTACCTGTTCTAGTTTCCTTCTTTCTTGCTATGATAATGCACTGATAAAAAACATCTTGGGTAGGAAAGGTTTTGCTTTACCTACATTTCTGCGTCACAGATCATTATTAAAGGAAGCCAGGGAAGGAACTCAAGTCAAGAACCCAGATGTTGAGATAGAGGAATGATGCTTGACTTGCTCCCGTTCCCCTGGCTTGCTGAGCTGTCATTCTTACAATGCCCAGACCCACCTGCTTAGGATGGCACCACTCACTGTGGACTGAGCTTTCCTCCTCAATGAGAAATCAAGAAAATGCCTCACAGGCAAACTTGATGGAGTCAGTTTCAGGATTGAGGTTTCCTCTTCCCAGGTGATTCTGGTTTATATGAAATTAACGAAAAAGTAACCACCACAGGGTGTTAGTGTACAAAGAAATGACCTCAGTCTCTAAGAAACTTGAACAATTAGTTTTTGAATCATTTTCACTATTAGTATATAGGTGCTGTAAAGCATGTATATCAGGGCCAAGTTGTGCGACTGACAAAAGAATTGTATAGGATCTAAATGAAGAGAGAAGCAGTTGATGGTGGCTTCCTGTATGACACGAAGCTATTAGTGGTCTTTGTGATAGTTAGTGTTAATTGTCAACTTGATGGATTCCATACTCACCTGGGAGACCTACCTATAGGAAATTAGTCTGATTGTGTTAATTGAGGTGGTTATCTCAGTACACCACGGGTAGTGTCATTCCTTGGTTAGAATACTGGAATACTTACGGGGAGAAATGGAGCTGAGCAGTGGTATGCCCTCATCGCTCTCTGCTCCCTAATTGTGAATGTGAGATGACCAACTGCTTCAAGCTTCTGCTGCCTTCACTTCTCTACCATGATGGGCTGTACCTTTGAACTCTGAGCTAAAACAAACTCGCTTTTGTCAGTGTGTTTTATCACAGCAACAGGAAAAGAAACTAAAACAGTCTTGAAGAAAGCTAGATGTTGCACATATATATATATATATATTTTTTTTTCTGATTGCCCACCATTCAATAAAGAATATATAGGGCAGATACTCAACTTATCATTTTTTTCACACAGTATGTGATTTGTGATTTTTTTTTCTTTTCACATTTTAGAAAGATGGAAACTGCAGTTCATATAAAATTAACTGACTAAACCCAAGGTTGAGTGTGAATTGACTCTTCCCCAATGAGTTGATTCTCTGTTTCTTCTCATACTATCTTGCAGTGTTCCCAATGATTGCTCATTCTTGTTTAAAAAGTGTTTACTTTTCTGTGCACATAATCCCTGCTTCTTGGGGAATGTTTCTTTTGCTTTTCAAAGAGAGCTATCCCATTCCCGCTATCAACTTCTTACCAACACAAGTGTCTATTTGTCTGCCATGCATTAACAGATATTTTATTTTGGTTTCACCAATTAAACTGTCTATCATAAAAAATAAAATGCGCTGTACTGACGTTTAATATGTTCCAGGAGTGGTTGAAAATTTGGAAGTATCAGGATAAACCAAAGTTAAAGTGGGATAAATAGTATGTTTTAAATGAAAGTATTAATGCAGTACTAAATAAAGTGGAGGTATTATACAGGAGGCGGTAGGAGAAGAAACACTGTGCAGAAGCTTCCCATCTACTACAATAAATGGGCATTTGACTGATTCTGGCTTATGGCATGTTGATGTTTAAAAAACATCGCAAATATGTGCTGAATCGTAATATGTACTGAAGAAATAAGGAGAATCATATATTTGTGATAAAAAGGAAGATAGATATAATTGTGAGCACACTCACTATGACAAATAGAAAATTCCCTATAAAATATATTTACAGAAACATTCAATGTTTTATTCACATTAAGACATTCTCCAAGGTGATGGAATTGCCAGGGGCTCTGTAGTTCATTTTAAAAGAGAAACAACTCTTAAAAAAAACGGCAAAGCAGAAAACACATTATTTGTTCAAATTATCTTTAAGGTTAACCAAGATACATTCTGGATTCCCTGCCATTTGAGGAATTTTTGTAAAACTGATTTTCAATTGAGATTTTGAGAAACACCAAGGAAGGGCAAAATCTTCATGACATTCCTCAATGAAAAAGTGCTAACATTTTCTTATCTTGTTTAAAAACCCTCGCAACAGCAAAAATGCTGAAGTAAATAGCAGAAATAAGACGATCAGTGATAAAACTACCTTTGATTTCTTCTGAGAATAGGACCAGTATGATGGCTCTTTTGGTAAAGATGCCTTCTACCAAGTAGAAGGACCTCAGTTAAATATCTGGGATCCACATCATAATAGAAAATCTATTTCTGAGATCTGTCTTCTGATCTCAACATGCACATCATGGCATGTGCACACATACACTCACTCACATATATATCATACACACACATTACACACAAAAAAATAAATTAAAAAAATCAGCATACCTAATTTATAACACAAGGGGTTGGAGAGGTAACTCAGCACTTGCTGCTCCTATATAGAACCTGAGTTTGAGTCTTCGCACTCAAGTTGGGCAGCTCACAACCATCCATAACTGCAACTCCAGGAAATCCAACGCCATCTTCTAGGCTTCTTGACTGCTGTAATTCATGTGTACAAACCCATGCATAGAAACATACACATAAACATGATTTAAAAATAAAATACATGTCAGGTGTGGTAGCATATGCCTTTGATCCCAGCACATGTGAGTCAAAATCAGGTAGGTGTCTATGAGCCCAGGGCCAGCCTGATATACTACATAGTGAGTTTCATGTCAACAGAGCTACACAGAGACTCTGTCTCAAAAATTAATTAATTAAAACAAAAAAGTGTTATAGTCATGAGTTGGGAGGATAACTTGTTGTGTCCAAAGGTAACCAGTGAGTCTTTAAAAACATTCTTAGGAACTATGTCTGGAGAGATGGCTCAGTGGTTAAGAACACTGGCTGCTCTTGCAAAGGACCTAGGTTTGAGTTGAGTCCAGCACCCAACTATCCTACTCCAGGTCCAGGGGATCCAACTTCTATTCTCCATGGGCATTATCATAGGGTTCTTCATTTTCTCACGCTCATGCTGACAGTCTCAGTTTTCACCAACAGCACTATGATTACTTATTTCCTTTACTTGTATTACATATGAAATACATACTGTAAGCTACCACCAACAATCTTGTTGCTTAAAAACCCCCCACAATCAACTGATTTTGAAGTTAGTTTTGCCCTTTATGCATTCATTCCAATAGTCATGCAGTGAGCACTGCAGTAATTTGGAGTAGCACCTCTCTTATGTGATGCCATTAACTGGATGTTTTAGTTGCAGAGACATGTTTCCTATTAACTTTAAGATTTAGGGATGGCATGTTAAGTTAAATTATATTTAAGAATTGTGTAGATGGATAGGATGGCTTAGCTGTTAAGGATATGTACTATTCTTGCAGAAGACCTGAATTCAATTCCCAGTAGACATATCAGGTGTCTCACAATGTGTAACTCTGGCTGCAGGGGATCCAATGGACTATTTTGGCACCTGCAGGCACCTGCACACCTGTGTATGTGGCCCCACACAGACACACATGCACACTTAAATATCAAATAAATGGCAGTGATAATTACTGGATAAACTGGGACTTCAATGTCAGTATACAAGTTGTATGAAAAACACATGCTACTGATAAATGGATGAAGCCATTGTTGTCTCTTTCCATCAGGCGAAATTTTTTAAAATTTATTTTTCTTTGTGCTTACATGTGTCTACATGTTGGTATGTGCATGTCAGTGCAGTGCCTGGCAATTCCAGAAGATAGCTTTCGATACCCTGGAGCTGGAACTAAAGCAGTTGTGAATTCTCAGACATGGCATTCACGAACCCTATTCAGGTCTTTTGGAAGAGCAGTGTTTTTAACTCCTGAGCCATCCCTACAGTTGAATATTAGCACTGAAATATCTGATTTTGAAATTTCTAGTTTCAGTAAAAGACTTAGTGATCATTGTGCAGGATAGCTTTAGTTATCAAGTTGACACACTTAGCTTGAAGGAGGCTCAATTGAGGAATTTCCTCCATTGGACTAGTCTGTGACCTTGTCTGTGGGATATTTTCTGGATTGTTGTGTGACACGGAGAGCCCAGGCAGGCTGTGCCACCCCAGGCAGGCTGCTCTATATTGTATAAGAAAGCAGACTGAGCCTGCACCAAGGCCACAAGCTGGTAAGCAGTGTTCCTCCATAGCCTGTGCTTCAGCTCCTGCCCTGTGTTCCCACCGTGTGACCCAGGAGATATAAATAAAAAAACAAACAAACAAACAAAAAAAACATTCCTCTCCAAGTTGATATTGGTTAGTGTTTTGTCACAGCATTTAAAGACAGGCTAGAACAACCACCTACCTAGAGCCAGATCTAGAGTGGCAATGAGTGGAGTGGGCTGGCTCAGGCACTAAAGGAAAAGAGCAAGCTGGAAACCTCTAAGCAATTTCTCAGTTCTCTTTGCCTTGGAGAAGAGTAAACAATCAAGTAATAAATATTGTACATGCTTTGCAGATTAAGGAAATTTATCAGCCACAATTTCCTACCTTTGTGATATTTTATGTGTCTGGTTACGGGGCTGACATTAAGAGATCATTTAGTACTTGCTATTCTGCACTTTTATTTAACATCCTGTATAAACATTTTCCATGCTGTAGCATATTCACCCTATTATCATTTTAATGACCACACAGGACTCAATCCTGTGGATAGATCTTGCATTCATCAACTGGGGTATCAATTTAAAAATCATTAATAGGCAGGTTCTTATATACTTATATATTTACTGTCATACCTTGCACTAAACATATCATGCTTTCAAAATAATCTAAACATTGCCCTTTTTATTTTTTAAAATTTATTTAAATATAGTTTATTAGCATTACTTTAAGAAGTAACATGATTGTAAGTTGAAGTAAGTTGAAGGTCTTTATCTGGTAAAGAAATGGGAAAGAGGATAGCTCAAATTATAGGAACAGGGACAAATTATGTATTATTGTTGAAGTTTGGTAGTAAAGTTTTGTCAGTAAACAATATTCAAATATTTTAGTTGACATTTTATTGGAATAAAATTAGACCTAATCACATATTTTCAGTTTAAGAATTATATCCATCTACATATTATAGTTCTTTCTATTTCTTTATTTTTAAATTCCAAGACTGTGATCTTTATTGCCTAAAGTTCAGTCAGGACATAGGTGAAGGCACACTGGAGTTGTAGAAGAGTAATGAAAACATAAGGGGAAAGTGCTAGGTACCTGGATTGGTCCCATGGCAAGACCACAGCTCCAGCTCACAAGAAGGAACCACAGCTCCTACTCTTTGGAGTGGACCACTGCCTTCCCAGAGCTAAGTTTGTGGTCCCCTCTTGTGAACCTGGAGCAATGGTGTCCTCCAGTCAATCTTGAGCTATGGTTCCCACCTGTGAATAAGGGTTGTTGTCCCCTTCTATAAGCCAGAGTTGTGATACCCTCCTGTGAACTGGAACTTAGGTCCCACCCAAGACAACCTGGAGCTGTGGTCCTCTCCATTCAGCCTGGGGCTTTGATCCCCTCCTGTGATTTGGAAATGTGGTCTTGTGAGCTAAGCACAATCTTTAAATGTGGTCACAGAGGCATGTAGGATTTTTCATCACTGGTTACAAAATATATTGCCAGGCATTTGCCAGCTAGAATTTAAGGGAGAGCAAAAACTATTAAGCATTATTTTTAAACCAGCTTCAGAGAGAAAGCACGAAATCCAGTGGCATTTGGAATATTTGACCAAAGTCACACTCTGTAGCCAGATCAGCCTGGTCTCAAGACATAATTAGAGATACCAGCTGTCAGGTGAGGTCTTCTACTCTGGCACTTTAACAAATAAAGATGGGAAATGGCTTAGCAATAATCATAAGAAAGGGGAATGTGTTGGTGTTTCAGACTGCTCAGGTAGAAAAGGGGCCTCCAGATCTGGGGAGAACCTCAACTTGAATTGGGATTGGGTTTTTATTTAGTTTTAAGGAACCCCATTTGATAATTCCCCTTCATTCCTTTTCCCATTGGTCTAAAGTTGTCTATGTGCTCCTTCTATAGGAGGGAGTGGGCTTCTGTCTACATCCAGGAGCATACAATGAACTGAATTGTTTGTTAGCTGGGGTAAGAATGTATAGCCCAGTCTCCTCTGGCCTATTCCAGAATATAGAACAGAATATACTTTTAGGACCAAAAAAAAAAAGAAGAAAAAAAAAAACACAAGGAGATGGAAACTTGCTTCTTGCTTCCTATTGCTGGATTCAATATGTCATATAAAACCTCAAACTAGGGCTCCTGTTCCCTCTTCTCCCGTCCTAGGACAAGATACACTATATGCCATCAGAGAAATGTGACTGAATATATATTCATGCAGACCCAGGACTTCTTTAAGCTAAGTAACCCTGGCAAATACTTCAAAAACAATTAACTGCAGCACCAACCATAAGGGAACTCTGTGGTCTTTCATGATAATTATGCAATCACCAAGAAGTCTAATAGAGGGATAAGGAAAACCTTCCTTTCTAGAGGAAGGCTCATTAAAACTCTGGGAATAGCCAAGTGTGGTGGTACTAGCTCTTGATCCCTGAACTCCAAAGGCAGAGGCAGATGGTTCTCTGTGAGATCTATACCAAACTGGTCTACATAAGGAGTTCCAGGCCAGTTGGGGCTACAAGGAGTTTGTCTAATCAACGAAAATCTTAAATCAACCGACAAAATAAATAAAAATGAGGATTGGATAAATGAATCAGTGATTAAGAGCACTGACTGCTCTTGCAGAGTACTTGGGTTCAGTTCCAAGTACCACTTGGTAGTTAACCACCATCTGTAACTCCACTTTCAGGGGATCCAAGGCCTTCTGACCTCTGTAGGCATTGCATGACATGGGTGCAATTACATACATGTAGGCAATATACTCATACGCACACACACAATAAATAATATATTTTAAAATCTTTTAGAAAAAGACTTGGGTAATAAAACTTACAAGGTTCAGGAATAAATAAAACTAACAAGTTTCAGGAAGCTCCTGAAGCTTGCAAAATTTATAAGGGCTCTGTCTAAGGTTATATATTCATTATATATTCAGTAAAGATTGCTGGGAGAGCAGCATCTCAAAACTTCCTGAGATGCCTATAAGTCATGCAAACATCTAGAGGAATGTGGATCTTGTTTGTAATCACCCATGCTGGGGTTGGACATTTAGCAATGTAACTGTTTGGGGTCAGCCATGATCCCTCTAATAACCCAAATACAGTTACTTGAACACCATGCTAGTCTTAAGGAGCATCATTTTTTTGGTCTGTCATGGGTACCCTACCTGGAGTGAGTAGATGTTCAGGATTCCCCAGGAAAACATGCACAGGGGAATATGAGGAATCGGAAGAGAATTTGGGACTTAAAAATAATTAGAAAGAAACTAGATCAAGCTAAGTGATGAGGAGTATACAGGATTGGAGGGATCAGGACCCCTGAGTGATGAGACATTGAGTAACTCATTAGACCAAATTTTTAATTTGAGTCAGAGCTCAATATTTGTGCAAACTTACTGTTTCTAGAGTTTAGGACAGAGAAAATACTAATGAGACACATGCAAATCTATTTTTAATACTTGTCAAAAAATGAGCTATGCTGGTTCCAGAGGTCCAGTTCTGAAGGTTGGGGTGTTCCGAAATGTTGACAGCTTGAATGGTGCTGCCAGGGCTTTGGACCATAGACTTTTCAGATCCCCAAGGAAGACGTTTTGACTAAAAATAAGGGGAGAAATAGATCTAAAATTCTCTCTTTAAACTGGTTAGACACTGTTATCAGTTAAGGTCAGAGGGATACTGTGGGGAATTTCAGGGATTTTAAGGAAATTCTGCAACATGTGGTCAGTTTTCTTGTGCCTTAGCTTGAACTAGATTGAATAATTGACTTTGATGTGAGGCGTGGCAAGGTCATGCTTGTCTACATATTAAGATGGGGCCATGGGAACATTTTTGTACGCAAGCATGCCCAACCTGTAGCTCATGGCCTACATATTCCTCAAGACAGCTTTGTGGCCCCAAACAAAAGCATAAATTTACTGAAAACAGGAAGAGATTCTTTGCTGATTTTCTTTTTTGAAAGTCAGTCGTGTGGCCCTCAGCATTACAAAGAAAAATGTCATGTCACAATGTCAAACAGTAAGACACATGGCAGAGGTTTGATTCCTGATAGATTAATTTCTTTGTAAACATGAAAAGGGGGCTCTGTTTTGAAGTAGATATTCATAATTTTCTGAAATATGAAATTCTTATAAATCAAAGATAATCCCTGTAGAGATTTAAATAGGTAGGACTGCAGTCATGTTTGAGCAGGAAACGTCTCTAATTATCCTCATTTTAGTTGAATATTATTTCAATCAAAATTTAACTGACTTCATTAAGACATGAAGACCCAGTGAAGTGGATCAATTCAGCTGTGCTAATTAGCTAGAATTTTCATTTGCAAAGTCTTTTGCCAACCTTAGTCATTAACCTGACCTTTAAAAACTTGTATGATCATACTGACATCTTGAACTCACCAACTGAGATTCTCCTTTCTTGAGAGAAAATACTGCCTGTAACATCTCAGTTGCAGGGGACAGCTGATACAGATAGACAGATGTGTTGGAAGATGAGATTGGATACCACAGAGTAATTGAAAGATTAGTAAGTCATCCTTTAGTAAAGCTGCCTTGTAGTATGTTCAGAAAAGCATTAGGTACTTAGTACCACAAAAGGTGAAGTTTTAGAGATCCTGTGGCTTATATGTGCTGCGTGTGCAATGTCCCTTGACGGTTCATTTGTTTGAACACTGTGTCTCCAGATTGTGGAACCTTTTGGACATTGGATGTAGTCAACAGGCAACAGCCATGGGAAAATGGAGTTGTAAGGGTCTAGCTGCCTTATGTTCCACCCAAGATCTTAGGTTCTTAATCTGCCAGGTATGCTCTACATGTTCCTGCTGCTGTGGAGCTTCCCCCAGCCATGTCTTCTCCACCGTGGTGGACAGCTTCCCCTCAACCCAGATTAAGCCAAATTTGATAAAATTAAGATAAAGTCCATGGGTTTTGTCATTTGTTGTTCCAAACTATCATGCAGATAAAATCAAGTTTATGTTTACAGAATGAAAATGAATGTAACCCTGTTTAGAGGGAAAAGAGCACTAATGGGAAGCTGAGGGAGAAGACAGGACGGGGAGACGGGAGCTGTATTCTGAGGGGAAGACAGGACGGGGGACGGGAGGGCTATGCTGAGGGAGAAGACAGGACGGGAGACGGGAGCTGTATGCTGAGCGTACATCATATACTTGTACATCAACTTAAAAATCAACCATAAAACTTGCCTGCTTAAAAATCTTCCTACTCCTTGCCTGGCCATGCTCTCTGCATTCCACTTCTACCCTTGGTAGCTAGAATTATTAACGGGGGGAGGTTCGGGGGGAGTCAGCTGTCTAATCTAAGGCTGGCCTGGGATACTGAAGAACAACAAAGGTGCTGTTTTACAGTAAATTTGGAATTTCAATGACTCTAGTAGTTACTGAATTGTGAGTCTTCTTCAAGCTAATGTGACAGGAGGAATATTAATTATCTGAGAAATTTCACGAAGTGCACTCATTTTTCTCTTAGTGCTTAAGTGCTTATATATTATTTGAAAAGCAGGATTAGCAACATTTTGCATCTGTCTACTTATACATATGTTTGTTTCTACTTTCACTTAAAATAAATTTGATAAATCAAGATGCTTTATCTCTAAACTGTACTGTGAACTCCTAAAACCTAAGATAATTCCTTTCAAGATTAATAAAATCATTCAAAAATTTCTATTGTAGTTTTATTCAAAATTACACAAATGCTGTCTTATTATACTTGTAGCATTCATTCATTTAATCAGTATCCAGTCAGGCTTCACATATTTGTAATTATGGCTCTTTAGTCTTTCTTTCATTCCAGAATTTTCAAGTTTTTTTTTTCAGTTGTTTGTTTTTAATGAATGTGAGGTTATTTACCAGAACCTGGGCAATGTATTAATGTTTACAGCATTAAAGAAAATTGACACTCACTCCCCTAGCAGCCGTTAACTATCTTTAACCCGGGGCGAGGGGGAGCTCATGACCTCCTCCTGTATCTGTACTGGAAAGTTGACTGACTAGCTCTAGTTCAGGTTTTGTGTAGGCAACCACAGGCGCCCTGAGATCATGGGTGCTGTTTATGTTAGTGCATTTTAAAATTATTATTAATTATTATTATTTACTTTCTCAAAATTCTTTTTTACTTTTATTTTTATTGATGTTTTTGTAATTTTCATACAATATAATTTGATGGTAATTAGATTCTCTTCCTATCTGAACCTCCCTCCACTGTCCTCCAGTCAACTTAATGTACTCTCAGCCTATAAAATCTGATTTGTATCCCCAAATGTCCTTTGGTGTGAGTTCATCTGCTGGGCCCACTGAGAGTCCCATCTCTGTAAGACATTTTCTCTCTCCCTCCCAGCAACCATCAGTTACCAAAAGCTCCTTAAATTTGCTTGGGATTTCTTGCTCACTTCCCCATGATTATGCTAGGAGTTTGTCTGATTTGAGCTTGCTGTCACCATTGCTGTGAGTTCATATGAGTAACCAACAAGCAGTCTGGAAGACTATACTTCCTCTGGCTCTTATAATCATTCTGCCTCTTCTTCCACCATGATCCCTGAGGCTTAGGAGGCAGAGGTTTGAAATAGATGTCCTATTCAAGGATAAACACTCTGGCCTTTTGTTATCTGAACATTAGTCAATTGCATGTTTCTGTGTTAATCACCATCTGCTGCATAAGGAAACTTCTCTGCTGAGAGTTGAGAGATGCATTCATCCTATGTGTAGAGTTTGCATTGAAGATGTGTCACATAGGGTTAAGCATGTCACAGACACTTATTTTTTGAAATTGTCCAGTTCTGCAATTTTGTAGAAGTCTCCGTCTGTTACAAAAATAGCTTGTGTATTAAGTGGTGAAAGGAATGTTTCTCTGTAAATATAAGGATGCATATTTAGAATAAAGTAATAAATTGCATTCATCTATGGATGTCACATAAGTAGGTTTTTCTCTTGGATCTGTTATCTCTACAGCCATGTGTATTTGGTTGAGTTTAGAGTACCACACATGAGTTTCCTCTCACTGAATGGATTAAATTCCAATAGACAGCTGGTGTTTGCCCCCGAGATCTAAGTGCCACTACCGCACCAGTAGAGATTGTTTGCTGGGCCAGTCATTGTTTATTAGGCTTTACAGCTGGATAGGACCATTGGTAGGTTTTCTCTCTTGGTTAGTATCTCTTGAGTTAGTCTTCATTGAGGAGATTTCAGACCAGTTCTAGCTCAATTGCTCCATGTCCTGTGTCAGAAATATTGCTTGTCTCCAACAAGGGAGATTTACCTTCCAGTTCTAGGAGGTTATCAAGGGCTCTAGAAATTGCCTCTGTTATTTGGGGAGTCTCTTGGATTACTCTGACCAACAATTTGAAGAGGAGTTTCTCTTGGTTGGCACTGTGGTTTTTTGTTATATAACCTTTGTATGTAACCTTAAGTAATATACATACACTCAGATATTTTTGATGTTTTTTTTTTCAGTAGGACTTTGAACTATTACATTTCCTTTTAGCTTTCATGGCATCTATATATCTGGATGTAACCTCAGAAGCCAGGAAAGTGGAAAGCAACCATGAAGATAATTGGGAAGAAGGTGCTCTAGAGAGAAGGCAGGTAGCAGGCAAGTTTTATTAAGGGCGAAAGGGGAAGCATGTATACTTTAACAGCATATTAGTTTTTCAGAATAGCTTGCAATTGATACTTTCTAATGATTAGTTTATCTTATTATACTTTTAACATTTCTATATTGGTTATATGGTGAAATAATTTCACTTCAGTTTAAACATGTTCTGTCTCTGTGTTCTGTGAGAATCATCAACAGTTGAGTGATTATCATGTTGTAGCAGATCACCCTGATATTAGCTATGTGAGCACATTCACTCGTCTGACATTGTGGCTTTGTACCTTCCCATCATAATTATAGAAAATTTTGTGAAAACTCCCTTTCTCAACCACATTTCAACTAACAGCTTTCATATTCATTAGTGACATGGCTAGTAATAAATTACAGCAAGACAAATTTTTAAATGGTCAAAGTCCAGATATATTTTCCTTCTGAAATTTTTAGAATTTTTTGTACAAGAAATTTTACCTTTTTTTACTCTTTTGCTTTTGTTCGAGCATAATTATGAAGGGTTTGACTTATATTTTTTTATTTATATTAAGGGTTTAACATTAATGCCATTACATACACACACACACACACACACACACACACTTTGTGTATTTGTTGGGGGGATACATATGTGTGCATATATGAATATGGAGGCCAGAGGACATCATCAAGTATCATTCCTCAAGTATCATTCACCTTGATTATTGAGATCCCTGGTACAGTCTGAATCACAGATCTCGGGTTAGCCATTTCTGTGATATTCAAGCTCTTTTCATAGGAAGTGGGACTTTGAAAGCAAAACCTCAGTGCTGCATATACTGCTGTCTACTGGATTAAGGCTGCTGCTGAGGCATTCATTGGATAAAAACAAAAGATGTAAGAATTTAACTATTTTGCATTTCCAGTTCCATTACAGGTTGAATCTAATAAGCTTCTTGTTCCTTTATTTGTTTATCCTTTTTTTAAAAAAAGATTTATTTTTAATTAGATGTGTGTGCCCATGTGGGGGTTTGTGCACATGAATGTCGGTACCCTGAGAGGTCAAGTAAGAAATCAGATACCCTGGAGCTGGAGTTATAGATGGTTGTGAGTCACTGAACTTGAGTGCTAGCAACTAAACTTGGGTCTTCGCAAGAGAAATGAATGCTTTTAATCATTTATTCATTTCCCTAGCCCCCAGTTTACCTTACTATTATACTGGGGATCTTGTCTTTTAGCTATCTTTGCTGATTTTAACTTATATGAATAGGTTATGATTTTTTTAGTCTAATTAGGTCCATATGTCCATAGTGATCAATTTTACTGAGTTTAATTTAAGTGAGTTCTTTTTTAAAGATATGTTTTGGGAATATATTTCAAAAGATACCACCGAAGAGGCAGAAAAAATTAGGGTCAATGGATATTTGAAATAATTCTTTAATTTTTATTTTAAGAATATTTTATTTTTGTGTGTGTGTGTGTGTGTGTGTGTGTGTGTGTGTGTGTGTGTGTGTGTGTATAGCTGCCCACGTAGGCTAGAAGAAGTCATTGGATTCCCTGGAACTTGAATTTCAAATGGTTATGAGCTGCTGGCATGGGCACTGGGAATGAACTCAAGTCCTCAGCAAGAGCAAAAACCACTCTTAATCGTTCAGCAATCTCTTTAGCTCTCAGTTCAAAATTTTAAATCAGTTAACTCCATTTTGTTCTACTTGTTTTAACTTTTAATAACCTGCTTTTTGATGGTAAGTTTTCTTCGGGGGGAGGAGACTTTGATTTTATCTATACAAGTGTATTTCTTGCATGTAGGTCGGTGTACCCATGTTGTGCAATGCCAGCAGAGTTCAGAAGAGGGTGTCAAATCCCCTGGAACTGGAGTTACAGATAGATCTTAGCCACCATGTAGATGCTGGGATTCAAACCCAGGTCCTCTACAAGAGCCATCAGTGCTCTTAACTGCTGAGCAATCTCTCCAGTCCCTAAGGATAAGATTTTACATTTCAAATATGCCAAATTTTTATATAGGTCAGAAGTTAAATGATTTAAGTGGGATATTGACCCTTACCCCATTTCCTGCCCCCATACTGAGCGATTTCCTTCAAATTTCCTTTGTTTTTCAGAGAGAAGAATCAGTTTCCAAAATACTCCTGGCCACAGCTTGGTGATCCAATCCATCAACCCTTGGCCATGTCACTGCAATGATAAAAGGCACAGCTACCTCCAAAGTACTGTTGCAGAATCATTATGGATTGTGGCTAACTAGTCAAGGACAGACTTTGGAATCATTAGATTTTGACCTCTATGATCCTCAGAGAAAGTTATTTCAATTAGGATTCAGGAATAACAACACCCAGTTTGCAACACTGTATCTAGGAAAATTGGTAGTTGTGCCCAAATAAGACACGTGTTTCTAGGCATATCTCAATTGCTCGATGCATGTTTCCTATTACTCTAAGTACTGAAATTATAATAATCAGTAACTGAAAATGGCAGTGACAATTTGTGTTGCCATTCAAGTATACTGTGAACTGACTCCTTACTAACTTTATTTAATAAAATTTGTTTATTGAGAATTGTTTAACTTGAATCACTTGGCCATAAGAAAGTAAACTTGTCTAGGTGAGGCTCAGTTTTTCAAAAAGCCTGAAAGAATCCCAGAGACCAGTGACGATGCTGACATTGTTGCATTTTGTTTAAAAAATGGAATTAGAGAGAAAGAGAGAGAGAGAGATTCATTTGGTTTACTTAGAGGACTGTGGGTGAGGGGTTATTTATAGGGACACAGGAAACTTACCTGTGGCTACATCACTGAACAAAATATCTCTAGTTCTTCTAGTAAGTACTGACTGTTCATCTATCCTCAGGGTCCCATGAGCTCCTTCCCTATCTATGATGCAATGTAGATGGACCTAAGTCTTATGCCATTCTTTGTAGGTAATCACAACTGCTATGAAAACATGAAAGTAGAAGGAAACTAGTTGGGAAGAGAAAGGGGAACTGCAGGGGGAGGAAACAAGAAAACGTAAAGAGTAGAGGATAATATGATCAAAATATACTATATAATATGAAAATGTCATCATGAATCTTATTATAGAAAATGAGTGTATTCTAATTAAAGGACACTGCTCCTATCAAAAGGCATATTGATGGAGTAATGTCAAACTGAGGTGATATTTGCTTACATATTTATTACTTTAAATTTCTCCTTGCTTAGGTTTCCTGTTAACAATATAAATTAAGTGTCTCTTTCTATGATTTAAAGAATTTCCATATTGCATTTAATGTAAAGAAGGATGAATCATGCAGAGGTGGAATTTAATTTGTATAAAATACTCTTAATATCATGGTCTAATTAAGATGCCAATTAAATTCTTGTAATGGTAATTCAATTTGAGGAAAATGTAATTGAGCTCCACTGAATTTCTTTTAATGTAAAATTAGCACAGTGGACATAAAATGGATGTGATAATTGGATATTGTTATCAGAAATATTATGTGAATGAAAAATCATGACTGCTGTCTTGATAATAGATATCACTACTTTAGAGAATGGTTAGAGATGAGATTAGCAGATTTACTAACACATATTTCATGAAACTCTATATGCAAGAGTGATAGTGACTTTAATTGAACACAAATGTCACTCAACATCTTTTCCTGACATTAATAAATGCCTTAGTCCTGGCTTTGGAGGGTTTTCACATTGCTGAACGTTTTAATAATGAATTGAGCAAACAAATTTGTGTTTAAACAGTAGATCTCAAACATTTCACCTGAAGACCTCTTACAATTGAAAGTTCCTTAAAAATTCTTTAGGGGGCTGAAGACATGGGTCAGCATTTAAGAGCACATAGTGACCTTTCAGAGGACCTGAGTTTAGTTTCCCAGCACTCGTATCTAGGGCTCACAACTGTCCCTAACTACAGCTCCAGAGGATCTAATGCCCTCTTAGTCTCCTCAGCACTGTACTCATATGAAGAATCTCGAATACATACCCATATATGCTTACAAATAAATTTTTAAAAATATACTTAGAATTTCAAAGACATTTTATTAATGTGGGTTAAATTGATTATATTTTTCATATGATAAATCAAAATAGGTATGTTTTCATATTATTTATCCATGGCCTATTTTAAAATAATAATATAAAAAACTGTTGCATGTTAATATAAATAACATAATTCCTATAATAATAACCACATTTTCAAGTAACAAAAAAGTGATGTTTTAATTTTTATAACTTCTTTGAAGTCTGGCTTAAGAGAAGACATACAAATCCTCTGTCTTCCATCCTATTAAGTCTTTGCTGATATATAACTGGTTGAGGGATTTAAATAAATAAAATACAGTAAGTATATAAATAAGTTATAGTCTAAGTAAATAAATTTCAGCCTCACTCAGATATGAAGTTAGAAAAAGCTGGAGTATTCTGTCATGTGCCTTGTAGATAATCTGTGACTATTCTTCTTTGATATGATGCCCAAGCTCTGTACCAGTGGTCAATTATTAGAGAGCAGTTGTGATACAGTATTTGAGATTCTATCAGTGAATCTTCTACAGGCTTATACCCTGAGTAGGCTTTTTATTCATGTGTAACACCATGCATTGGTTATTTGAAAACTATTAGTTTACTGGGCTACACAAGATCTTTCAAATGCTGACAGATTACATTATAAATGGCATGAAAATTTTACCTGTTATCTTGATGTTCTGGTTCTGGAGAGGTGGTTCAAAGTTAAGAGCACATACTACTCTTCCAGAGGACTTACATTCAGTTCTCAGTACCCCAAATTGGCAGCTCACAACTGCCTATTACTCCAGCCCCAGGGAATTCAACCCTCTTCTAGGCAGTTTCGCATATATAGTGTACCAACATACATTTAGGCACAAAGTTTTTTATAAAGGAATTAAGCTGTTCTCATCAGCAACATCTGTAAGAAGCTGGGAAGCTTCTGCATCTGGATTGTGGATACATATTTTTCAGAATTGGAAATTGTATTTGTGATTTGGTCATTGGTTTTCTTCAAAATGACAGGCCCACTAATTCATTGTGAAAATGGCTACAAAAACTGGGCTGAATAACCGTAGTTCACTGGTTATTCTTTCAAACCTAATTATTACTGATCAAAAGGGAAAGAAAGACAGCTAGTTTATTTCAAAAGTAAAAATAAAATAAAATAGAAAGAAAGAAATTGTTTGACTATAATTGCTATGCTTTGAAATAACCTTTATGCCTCACTGTGCTGAATTGTTTAATACACCCTTCTATTTCATTGGAGAATATTAAAAAAAGTTGTATATACAAGTGTTGCTATGTAAATAGAATTATTAATGTTACAGGGTTGACAAGAACATTATTAAATAAAACAGATATTCTTCCTCACTGTCCCCAACAGTAGATGGCCTTGAAAATACACTGGTTTCTGGAACAATCTGATGCTATTTCCTTGAGTTGTCCTAAGGTAATGCCAGTTTTATCCATGATTGCTTTTGCTTTATTAGTGCAATTGTCAGTATAGTCCAAAGGTCAAAGAATGTCTTACAATTATTATCAGAATAGTTTTGACCTTGTGGAACGTGAGAAAGTGTCCCAGGGATCCCCAGGGGCCTTGCAACCATTTTTTGAGAATGTTACAATAAATCAAAGACAGCACTGGAATAGAAAGGTGGGTTTGTTCTGGTGCCATCTGCCCTGGGAGACTTAGGTGATACAGGGACACCAGTCCCTACCTCTTCCCTCACTTCCTTCTTTCCACTCCTGTTCTTACATCTCAGCATGAAAACACATATGCTGCCATTGACAACTTTTTCTGGTTCTTTATTTTTCTCATCTTTAGCACAGAATCATGGTCATCAGAGGTGATATAGGAACATGCCCTGAGGTCTAGCTGCCTCCATTAGGCTGAGGATCTTAATGATTGATTTATTAATTGAGGCAGAAAACAAAGCATGTTGGGAGAAAAAAGCCTAGATTCAGCCTTTTGTTTCATTGTCAAAATGTTATTTAAACTATATATTCCCTCGAATGCAATTAAGACTGTGAAATAGGGACTGGAGACATAGCTCAAGGATTAAGAGGACTTGCTACTTAATCATGTAGACCGAGTTCAGATCCCAGAACCAACGTTGGGCAGTTCACAATATTTGTAACTCCAATTCCAAGGGATCTGGCATACTTTTCTCAGTCTTGAGAGCATACACTTGCACATGTGTGTATACATTCATAGATATGGACAAATGCACTCACAAAATTAATAAAATAAAGTTTAATAATGTGAGTTACTCTTTTTGCTTCTTTGAACATTCAGACGTAAAATGAGCTTCTGTTAAAAGGATGAAACCTGGTTTGTATTGCTTCTCTGCTTGAGGAGAAAAACCATGAATGTGTGTTAGATGACCTAAATTGTTAAAATCCAATGAACATGGCCTATATTTAACAAATATAGAAAACTTGTCATTTTTTAAAATGCAAAAGAAAGGTAGAAGTTTCAATTTGAATTGGAAAATAAACTTCTTTATTATAAAATAAAGCTGGTTTTCTCCAATTCTACACAGAATGCCTCCATGTTTGCCTTTGATAAAGATTGCTAGTTAGGAATGCCCAGACAGAAGACCCCATTTCCAATGCTTGGTGTGGGTATATGTGTGTGTGTGTGTGTGTGTGTGTGTGTGTGTGTGTGTGTGTGTGTGTACAGTACCTGTTGAGGCCAGAAAATCGTGTTAGATTCCTTGGTGATGGGGTTATAGGCGGTTGTGAGCTGCTCTTTGTGGGTGCTGAGAACTTGAGAACTGAACTTAGATCTTCTGCAAGAGCAGTAAGTGCTATTAACCACTGAGCTATCTTTCCAGCCCTTAATAATGTCGATTATTTTACAACTGTGAAGGAGATGCTTGCTAAAAATGGATACAATTCTAATATACCCTTTTTAAGTTCAAACTTCATTTAATTCTCTCACTGTAGCTATCACATGTAGGATATCTTTTCACAAATCAAGTAACAAATCAATTAATTCAGAAAGCATGCTTCAACTTGAAGGCTTTTATCTTGTCTCTGGATGCTTCTGAAAACACTGGGTAACCTGCTCTGTTTTAAAAGCTACTATTCTGTTGTAGAATAGTTTCTTCCCTGAAATAATTGTAAATACCAAACATCTGTCCTTTAGGAGAGAGTAAGATTTCAGCTGCAGCTGCTTGATACTATGATTGAAAGTCTTGCTGAAGTTCTGAGCATTCTTTCTTGGTTCAATAGGAGTTGTAGAAGAAGGAATGGCAGGTGAACAATGGGACAAATGCAGTAGTTACTGGAAGGTGCATTGCATACAGTGGAGCTGGATTCTGCTACCTTTTAAATTACCAGCACATTGCAAACTTAGGCTGATTTTAGGAAATACTATGTTAATGAATCCTGTGATAATGGATCTGTAATGTCAAATTGAGAATATCTATGAGCACCTGAGTGATAAACCCCTGGACATTCCTGTGAGGGAATATCTTAATTAGGTTAATTGATGTGGGAAGACCTGCCCACTGTAGGCGGCATCTTTCTCTGGACTAGAATCCTGAAGTGAGCTGAGCACGAGTGTTCATGCTTTTCTTTCTTTTGATTGTGGATGAAATGTGATCAGCTTCCTCAAGCTCCTGCTGCTATGACTTCCCCGCCCAGATGTACTTTCTCCTTGAACTGTGAGCCAAAGCTAAACCTCTCACCCCTACACTGCTTTTATCAGAGTATTTTATCATAGCAACATAAAAGAATCTAAGACAATTTTGTAATTCAACCTGCTTCAAGGACAGATAAGGAAATTGAAATAAGAGCTGCCTGATGCAGTTCAGGTGCATGATAGTCCATTTATTCAAGCATATGTTCTTACATAGGCCTTGAAAAGTTGAACAGAGTCCAATGTTCTACAGAAAAAGTTACATCATATTGTTCCTCTATGATATATGTGCAAAACCATGCTTTTTCTTATTCTAACATCTTAATGTTTTGCCTCTTTTATGAGATGCTAAACTGATGTGTATGTGTGTGTGTGTGTGTGTGTGTGTGTGTGTGTTATGCCTGGATGTACACATATATGGGGGCATGTGTGGAGGCCAGAAGTCAATCTGCTGTCTTTGATTGTTCCTCATCATGTTTTTGTGGTTGGGTCTTCTCACTGAACCTGGAGGTCGCCATTTTTACTAGGCTGCCTAGGACATGAGCTCCGTAGACCTACCTCTCAGAGCCGGTGTCATGGATAGGCAGCACTACGCCTGGCTTTTATGTCATTGCTGGAGACACAAGCGTGGGGACTTATACTTCACCTACTGAACTGTATCCCCAGTCCCTGATGTGACATTTCTAGCTTAAATATCTATTTCCTGTGACTCAGAAATAAGTTCATCAATCATACTGCATGTGGTAGTGGGTCTAATTTCATAGAAGTCTGAAGAAAATTTAAAAAGAAATGCCAGTCACCCCAGTTCAGCCTCCCCGTCTTATCTAAAACCCTAGATAAGACCAACTGCAGCCAGCTGTGCTGCTTATTCTCGGAGCCCTCCCGTGTGTTGCAAACTTCTGCATTCACCATCAAGGCAGCCTTTCACTGCACTATATTACAGCCACTGTAGCATCCCTACCCTTGAATGTGTTCCCAGCCATCAGCTGCTGCATAGAGAACGAGAGTTAGATTAGGGGAACTCCTTGGGCAGGGGCCAGATACCTCTTTCCTTCACTTAAACTGTCTTTCTTGATATTCTATAGTAAAATGGGGGGAAAACATGCAAGATACTGACATCAAATTAACTTGATCTTGAAATGTAGGGCATGTTAGCAGTTAGGACGACATAGTAAAAAAAATGGCTGACTTGACAGCACAGAAGCAAGTCACCAGTGGCACAAGGAGTGGTAACCACATTACTGTGATGCCAACTCTCTGCAGGCAGAGCCAGGAGGGTCATGAGTTCCCGGACATCCTCAACTGCATTCTGGGTTCCAGGCTAGCTTAGGCTACATGAAACCTTGTTTCAGAAACAAAACATCAAGAAAAACATTACTTTCAAATCAAAAGAGACACTGTATTCAGTGATCAATAAGAAAAAAAATATTAAATAACATTGCATTCAGGTATCTCATTGTAAATTTTGTGTTTTGATATTATTTTTGGTGTATCTGTACATGTGCACATATGTACGGGTGCCCAAAGATGCTTGACAGTGGCATCAGACTCCTGGAGCTGGAGTTACAGTGGTTGTGAACCACCCACTGTGGGCTCTGGGAACTGAACTTGTGTCTCCTGGAAAAGCAAAAGTGCTCTTAGATGCTGAGCCCTCTCCCCAAGCCCAGAGGTCTTTTTAAATGTGGCAATACATGGGTTACTTTGTCATTAACATTAAGGACACATGTCATGAGCATTTTTTGCACATGCTGAGTGATGGGTCACTTTTCTTGTGATCCAAGGCAATTATGATTTATAAGCAGCATCAAATCTATGGGTTTTAAAAATTTCATTTAATCTGTATTTTTATTCATTCCTTCTTAATCATATGCTTCACTGAACATTGGCGTGGTTAATTTCACTGAATTAGTCTAACTGCATAAAAGTGGGCTTTTAAAAGCTCCTCCTTAGAAAATGCTTATAAGTTTAAGGTTGTTCAGATTTAAGTTGTGATCCACACTCTTCAAACAACTATTAAATGGCTGAGTATAATAGCACATGCCTGTGATCTCAGCACTCAGAATTAGGAGGGACAAGGATTAGGAATTCAAGATCATTCTTACGTAGGTGAGTTCAAGGCTGATCTGGGCTACATGAGACCTTGACTCGGAAAATGACATACAAAAAAGACAAAAATTTTAAAACATTAACTTCTAGTTAGAAGACCTTGAGAGTTGTTTACAATTTGAGATAATGTTTCTTATAAAAATGTGATAGGCAGCGTCCATTTTGCTGCCTCCATCAGATATTTAATCAACTGCTAACCAATATTTATATCTCTGGAGGTACTTTTGGTGACCTCTCTATTAAGATATCATATAAGAAACAATAGCATTCCTTGATTCACAGAAGAAAAGAACGTAGACCTGGTCATAAATGTGGGAAGTAGAACCAAGGATGGAGTGACCTATCTGGGACAAAGAATTAAGAACTGATTGTGAATGTAAATGGCTTCGTAGAAACTGGATAGCTGTGTGGTATGGAAATAAAGAAAAAAATATTCTTATAGGAATGACGCTTTTGGGGGTTGGGGCTTTAGTTCACTGGTAGAGCACTTGCCTAGCAAGTGCAAGGTCCTGGGTTCGGTCTTCAGCTCTGAAAAAAAAAATCCCCCAAACAAACAACAACAATAAATACAACAAGACAAGTAGGAATGCAACTTTGTAAACCTTCTCAGAGCTACTATTTGGTTATTGTTAAAAGGAAATAATTACCAATCTTCCTTAGAACTGTCACAAAAATTGTTCATAAATAGATTGACAATAGCAAGTCAATGTGTGCTTAATACATTTTCTGTCCCTTGTGTCTGGTGAGCTTTATATACTGCCTTAGTCCAGAGTCATCAAACAGGAGAAGCCTCAGTTGAGGAATTTCCTATGTCAGATTGGTCTGCGGATGTGTATATGGGGATTGGCATGATTGTAAAATGATATATGAGGGCTCATCCCACTGTGGACAGCATCATTCCTGGAGGATGGTCCTGGGCTCTGTAGGAAATCCAGCTAAGCTTGAGCTTGAGAGCCAGTCAGAGAGTGAGCAAGCAATCAGCACTCATACATGATTCTTACCTTCAGAGTCCTGCCTTGAGTTCTTGTCCTCACCTCACTCAGTGATGGACTATGAACTTGAGGTGTAAGCCAAATTAACCCTTTCCTCCCCAAGCTGCTTTTGGTCAGAACGTTTTATCACAGGATCAGAATTAAACTAGAATATCTTTTGCCTTTCTTCCTAAAGCAGAGAGAAAATTCAGTCACATAATGAAAATGAACTTAAAGCAATTGCTATCTGCAGTGTGGACTGGCAGGCAGATGTTACGTACATCAGCTTCTTCGGCCATCTGTGCTGTGTCTTCTGGAAGTGATGTGTTATCAAGAGCCCCAGTCCTGATGCTGTTTTGCAGCCTTCACTTCTCATTTAACTGCCCTCATGGAGGGCACTCCAAACTCCCAAATGGCAGGAGAGAAGGAAACACAGCTTAGAAAAACTTATCTTCTAGCATATGCAGCAATGTCACATGGGAGAACAAATGACACAAGGCAGATGTAACACTTAACTTACTCACATAGATATCTGTCCTATCAAGGAGAGAGAAGACTGCTGTGATTTATGAGGCTCTTTGGGTCCCGAGGGTTGCTGCCAGTCTTTTTGTGTGTGACCCAATATTGTATCCATGAAATCCATGTAAACTAAAATGTTTTCTTCTAATCCTTTTATAGTTCCATCCCAGTTACCTCTATAATGGAAGGTTCATATGCTTGCACTCATCCCTTTCTGTCCCTGGTTATTATTTTGTCCACTTACTTGTGACATTTCTTAGTATTATTGGGTTGGAAGATGTCACTGTAATCAGGACAATCAGTGAACAGATTGCTCATTGATCTTGGGTGAATTCCACCTGGGTGCAATACGTTGTGGCATATTTCTCTTTCATGGAAGATCTGTACCTCCTTCCCTTTCTTCTTTCCATCTTGGTTATGTCTAACTGGCTGAAGCCAGTTCTTCTCACGCCACTTACTTAGTTTGTTGTAGTTTTACTAACATGTGGCACAAAATATTTCCTCTGTATGAATAATCATTAAATAATGTTTAGGTATCATTTGATCATAAAATGTGACTTCCTATGTACGTTACTTCCTAAATGTATCCTGCTGCATAGAAATTTCCTAAAATTTGATAAATTCCATCCTGGAGAGATGTTCACTAAGACTCAGGAAGTTAACAACTCTCAAGTCTCTGGAAGTCCCTGAAAATTACAAGATTCAATTATTTAAATGCCCTTTTCTCCCAACCAGAGTTACACTAAAATGAGTTGAGACTTTCTGGCCTGTCAAATTGCCTGAAATCTTGAAAGAAGCTCCAGGAATTTAGCTTTCATGAGTGCCTGCATGTTCGCACTGACTTTTCTGTAGTATAGCTGCTTTTGCGTCATCCATACCCCTATAACTCCTCACTCATACTTCCATTAGTAACCCCACAATTGCATTGGTCCACCATGTTAGACTCTGATGGAATCATTACTTTGGCCCTGTCCTTGTAACCCTATGTAGGGCAAGTAGCCATTTGTTCATGTGTCCCCATGAAAAAACACAGTATTTCCTTATCAAATATCTCCGTCTCCTTTGATTTGTATGTTTAAAAATTTAAAATCTCAGGTTTTGCTGATGCATTCACAGCCCCGGTTATGTCAGACTCCCTGGGTACACAGCCCATGAACCAGAAGTCTTTGAAAGCTGCATAGTTATTTTAATGAGAAATAAAAATTGGGAAATGTTTATTGATATGATTCAGGGAATACTGAGTCTGGTCTCAAAATTGCCTGTATTAGGGCTGGAAAGATGGCTCTGGGGTTTAAAAATAACTGAATGCTCTTTCAGAGGATCCAGATTCAATTTCCAGCACCCACATGGCAGCTAACAACCATCCATAACTCCAGTTCCAGGGGATCTGACCTCCTCTTCTGAGCATTGCATGACATGGGTGCACCTACCTCCATGCATGCAATACATTCTTACACATAAAACATGCTGGTCTTGCTCTTCTTTCGTTTGTTGACTTTGTATGGAGTAGATATCCCCAGTATGAAACTCAAATTCAATATCCAGGCTAATGTACTGCTAGCTCCAAAAGTGGAAGACTTGATGGCAGCTTTTATCAGCTCTGATGTTCCGGAGTGGATGAGTAAGCACCTCACTGTTTCAGTTACTATTTCACATGTCTCCTGGAAATAGTCATACAAGCACAAGCTGCGATGCTTAAAATTCTGTTGTCTCATATGAAACTATTGTAAATATAAGTAAAGGCCCCAAAATGTGATGCGCAAACTAAGGAATAAGCTGGTCATATGAACAATAAATCTTACATTGCCAAAATAAGAGATATAGGAAGAGGCTACAACTGTCACTCAGTTGGTAGTATGGTTGGTTAGCATTTATAAAGCCCTGGATTCTATCCCCTGAACTGTAAGACAGGACAGGGTGATGCATGTTTCCTTAGCATTCAGGAGATGAAGGCAGGAAGATCAGGAGTTCAGGATCATCCTCGGCTGAAACCAGTCTGGGCTACCTGAGACTGCTTCAAAAACAGATGCAGGGAGGGAGGGAGAGAGAGAATGGAAGGATATGCACTGCAAAGAAGACATGGAGAGCACTCTCATTTTTTCACAGGGAGACTTACCTAATTCTCTGTACATCAAAATGCATTCTTCTTTCCTCATATGTGATTGATTTCAAAATGCATTTGTTTTCAAACCCTCTGTGGGGTCGGGGAGATGATGCAGGCAGTAAAGTGCTTGCCACACAAGTGGGAGGAGCAGGGTTTGATCCCCAGAACTCACACAGAATAGCTGGGAATGGTGATAAAGCACTTGGAATTCCAGTGGCAGGGAAGCAGAGACTGGAGGATCTCTCAGTCTCGCTGATGGGTCAGCCTAGCTTAACGAGTAAGCTCCAGGCCGATGTGAGAAACTGTCTAAAACCCAACCAAACAAAACACATGGAAAACAGTTTACACATCTGAGGAATGACACCCAGTGGTGTTCCCGTACCTTCACATGAATAATGGCATATATGTATGCACACACATGTGCACTCATACAGGAGCACAGAGGGAAACCTGTTTTGTTTGCGGTATGGTATATTTTATTTTCCACTTGTATCTCATAGGCATGCCCACAGAGCATGATGCAGACAGTCCCTCACTGACCCTCCCTTCCCAGGCGATTCTACATTGTGTCAAGTTGACAGTTAAAATGAACCATCATCACAGGACTCAAGCTAGCTCTCAGTGAAACAGAATCCATCAATCTAACAAATGTGTTCCCAATTCACTTCTTTTTGTGGATGTAGAAAACTGAAAAGAGAAAGCATTTAAAATGAACATGTGGAGCAGAAGAGGTCAAAATGACAAGTAGGGGCAATCACTCTGTAGGTAAAATATTTGCCATGTGAGTGCCAGGACCTGTGTTCAGATACCCAGAATCTATGTAAAAATACAGTAGCATGCACCATTGATCCCAGCACAAAGCGGAGACAGGAGAATCCCCAGAAGCTCGTGGGCCAGCTAGCCTGGCAAGGGCAACAATAAATGATAAAAGACCCTGCCACAACCTAGTTGTAAGGCAAGCACCGATACCATAGGTGGCTGTCCTATGGCCTCCACATGCATGCTCCCACACTCACCACACAAATATCTCCATAAGCACACAATGACATGCACACTCATCACACAAAGATAAAAACTGCAGAAATATATTGATGGCAAGTGGCACTCACTTCCCTTGCTTTCATAGAGAACTGACAAAGGGAGACGGTGTAAGCACGGATCATTTTGGAGCATCTTTGTGTCTTCTTTCATCTGTTCATTTTCCATCTTCCAGTTCCTGAAACTCAGAGGTGCTCTTGAAGAGCACATTAACCTGATGTATTCTGCCCAGGTATGACTGTGTTGTCTTTCCTTAAGTTGCCTTTCAAAAAACCAAATGAACTAGAAGGAGACAGTAGTATATCTGATTTATTTTAATTATATCATATTTATACCACTTCCGAGCAGTTCTGGGATGAGCTCCCTTTGGAGATTCTGTATCTAAATCTCAGTGTAAGTCCAGCTGATTGTCCAAGGCAGCTTTTTGTTATAGTTGAATGGAAAGCTGATGTCTGCCTCCCTGGCCCCTTTCTCCAGACATTCTCCTAACTTTTGTGTAGCTGTCTGTCAAGATTCTCTCTGAGATTTTGATACTTCCCCAAATACATATTTTCCATATCGTAGAACTCAGAACCTTCTATTCACTTTATCAAGGAGAACACTAAAATTCAGAGCAGAGGCAGAACCATGGACAGCTGCAGTTCACACTTTGAAGCTCCAAGGCCAGTACACATTTTACTACAATGCCTTGTTTCCCAGGGTATAATTTTGCAATAGTCTGGATCACAGCCTCTCATACATATTCAGAGGCCTCTTGAGAGAACATGCTGAGGACTGGGGATATGACTCTGCCAGTAAGGTATTTTTCATGTAAGCATGGATTTGAGTTCACATCTTCAGAATCCAAGTGAAAAATCTGAGTGTGATGGTGCTCATCTGGGATTCCAGCAATGAGGGACAGAAGAATATCTGAGGTCTGCTGGCCAGTGCATACACCTTGAACTGATGAGCTCCTAGTTCATTGAGAGACTTTCTCCAAAAATAAAGTGGGGCATGGGAGGAGATGGGGCTGCTGGGGATCTAAATACCACCTAACTATATTTTATCAAAATCACAAAATTTCAATAAAATAAAATAAAATAAATAAGGCAGAAAATGAGAGATATATCCAATGCTGTTGTTTGGTCTCCACATACGTACATATGCACACGCCCGCTTCCTCAACACACATACAAACATAGAGAATAAGAGAAAGGAGAAAATCAAGCTGAGGATGTTTCCATATCATCCAGAGAAACTATGGAAAAAAAGTTCAAGGGAACTGGACCTGATACCTTCGGGTATCTTGCTTCTGGTTTCTCTTTCTATCACATCCCATTCTCAGGGGTGGAAGCCATTTCCCATTAGCTACCCTTGGGGTGAGCAGAAATTGTGTGCATTTAATTTAGATTTTCCTCAGGCTTCTTGACTGGCAATCAGAAAATCTTTGTATCCTTACCTCTCCAGCTGTTCGCTGTGCACAGCTAAATGAAGCAAGACTGCAGAAAGTGCCAGATACTTTTAGCATCAGGAAATTTCCAGAATTGCTCTGACATTCTTAAGGTGAAAATTTTAATTGTAGTTGTAAGGCTTCAGGTAATCATGATATTCATTAACAATGTTCTTAGAGGGCATTACACCTGGAATACTATCCACAATGAAAAGGAAAATAGAAGTGCCTCCGGGAGGCAGAGCCATGTAATTTGCCAAGCAACAGGTAAATATATGGCATCTGGCCTGGGGAGATGACTCAGTGGGTAAAGCACTTGCTGTGCAAGCCTAGTGAACGGAGTTTGGCTCTTACAATCCACAGAAAGCCAGAAACAGTAGGGCACATATGTAATCCCAGTATTCCTACAGAAAGATAGGAGACAGAGACAGCCAACCAGGGTGCACAGGGGTATGCAACCATTGACACTGCCTCAAACAAGGTGGAAGGCAAGGTCTGTCACTCAAGACCGGTCTCTGACCTCCACACATGTACCTGGACACACATACAGGCATATACAAACACAATCAAACATGGCATCTTGAGGGATGCTTTAACTTTGATTTAATTCAAATATCTGTGATGAATCTGGGTAGTGGTTGGGCACTTTAGAATAATAGCGAGAGAAGGAGTTCCCATGGTACCCTAGGTTTCCAGAGTATCTAATCCATTGGTTTCCTGCCTTGAAAAATAAGAATCCTAACATTTACCAATTTTATCTTCTGGCTCATTCTTGGTGGATCCCAGTATCTTGTGTGCTATTTCTTATTGTTCCTGCTCAGGGATAATAGCACAGGATATTTCTGCATGCCTTTTAAGCTACCTCCTAAAAAATATTGGTGTAACATCCTTGGAAGATAGAAATTCCATTCTTTAGATCTGAGAGATGGGTAAGTGGGTAAAGCTCTTGCTGTGGAAGCAGATGGACCTGAACTCATCTCTGGAACCCATGTGAAAGTCAGGCAGAGTAGTACCCATCTGTATTCCCAGCATTCCTATAGTGAGATGGTGGGGAAGGGGACAGAGATAGGAGAATCACTGGAAGCTTAAGAAATGGCTAGATTGGTGTCTATACAGCAGTGAATGATAAGAGAGACCTTGCTTAGGATGGGAAATGAGAAATTACAAGTAAGATTGTCTTCTAACATTTACATGTTTGTACCTACACTTATGAACAAGGAATAGGTACACACCATACATGCACACACAAGGAGAGGAAGAGGAAAAGAAGAAGAACAGCCTGTTTTTTTATTGTCTCATTTTTTGATTGAGATTATTAGTTGTTTCTTCATGGTCTACATCCCAGCCTCCAACTCTGTTTCACAAGTTCAGCCATATTTCTGGTACCTGCTCATTGCTAAGATGCCTCTCTTTCTGTGGTTACAAAGAAATTAAAATTCTTGAGGGTACATACAGGCAGGTTGAATAATATATATATATATATATATATATATATATAATTTACATGAAAGTTATCATCTATTTGATGGTGACAATCTGAAGATTACAGTGAAAGAATTCTTCAGAAAGAATGTCTAATCATTTCTCACTAGTTTTCAACATCAAGAAAATTGGTAATTTTGAGTATGTAACTTGTTTAAAATAAAAATATCACCAGCTGTTAATACATTATATGCTATGGCCACTAAGAAGCTCAGAAGCAAATATTCTCATTAATTGGAAAGAATACCCAAACCATGTCATGCACCAAAGAATCTTTAAAATTCCTATTCTTGGGTTCCAAGTCTAAAATTTCTCACTTAGTTGGTTTACAGTGCGTCTTGGTATTTTTTTAAAGAAAACTATCTTATTATATTTCGAGACAATAGTAACAAAACCATTATTTTAAACAATTTTTACATTTCATATTTCAAGCTCTCTAGAATTCAGTTTTAGACTAGTACATGTTGAGGATCTAACTTTTCCCCAAAGCATAGTCAGTCTTCTAGATGAATTAAGAGATCTTTTATTTGACTCATTATTGTTTGGCCCCTGATATTTAAATGCTTTCCTTCTGTTAATGAGAAGTCAGAGACCAGTATCCAAACTCATATGAGGTGCGGGAACATTTAGTCTGTTAGCAGGAATGGTAATGGAGCCTGTCAGTTCCAGGGACCCTCCATGAAGGTGTCAGCCCCTTCCAGTACGGATGCATATGTACTCATATGTGAGGAATGCAAGAGCAAAAACTAAATAGCACATCCATGGTAATTTGCGTGTCACATATGGCAGAAGTGTAGGAAAACAAAACCTTCGATCCTGGGTAAGTGCAGAGGGAGGGGAAAGATTCCTGTCTGCCTTCCCCATGTCTGTCTCCTATCTGAGTTTTCCTGCTCTAAGTTTTAATTACCATCTCATTGAAGGTATTTCAGGAACCATCAGATGTGTTTTCCCATTTCCCTTACACTTCCAGTTATAATCCATATGTGTAATTTGATTTCTGGACTCTCCCTGTTGTCAGAGAACCAGAATTTCAATAGATGTACAGATGTTGTGGTAGCCAGGACTGTTTCTCTTTTGTTGCTCAGCTTTTCAACAAGGTCCCTGGCCATGTTACATGTTTTTCTTTACAGAAATGTCCTTGACTTCAGCTTTTAATTTCCATGAATGGTAATGGAGCCTTCCAGTTCCAGGAATGGGTGTTCATAGTGACCTGACTCGAGCCCCACATTCTAAACCAGAATAATCATCTCAGATGCAAAAAGTGGAATCCAGGACAGAAATTCGAAAGGTGGAGTGTGGCTAAGTGTACAGTAGGGAAAAACTAGGTCCCTCTGATTTCCAAATGCAGGGTTCTGGGCTGTCTTACAGTTGTCATGCTGGGAATCTGGAGGAAAATTCTAAATGGTAGTGTCTGCGCACTGGAGCAATGAGTCAGTGGTAAGCTCACTTGCGGTTCTTGTAGAAGACCTGAGTTCAGTTCCCAGCACCCAAACTTAGTGGCTCACAACCACCTGGAACTCTACCTCCAGGAACTCTTACATACACATATCTGCACACTGACACACATGTACACATCGCTAAAAATAAAAAGAAATCTTTAAGTTAGTAGTCCCTTGGAAGGTAGCTTCAGCCACAGGTGAAGCTATTCACAGGCCATCAGCATTGCTGCTGCTTACACAGCTGTGCTGGGTGGTAAGAGTTCCCCGATGTCAACATTTTAGGGATTCTAAAACATCCCATTATTTTGTATGAATTGGGGGAAGAGAATGAGAATACAGAGACATGGAAAGTAAAGCAAGTATTTTTACACTGAAAATTTTGTTAAAGGAGTAAAATATTTAGAGAGACTCATAATTTAATTGTAATATCATAGTCACAAGTCCTACAATCTGATCTCTATAGAACCCCTTCCTGACCTACAGGAGCATCTGCTGAACCCATATTCTGAATCACTGCTTCATAGAACTCAGATTAATGATTCCACTGAAGATAAATGGAGTTTTTAGGACTTTGTTCATAATTTTATGTAACTACCCCCAAATTTCATCACCTACTTTTTACCCTTTATGGAGTTAACTGCACCTTACATGCTATTTTCTTGGACTTTTCTTAGAAATACTTGGGTGACTTAAAGTGACCATTCAAGAGCTTCATAGCTTGAATGCCGCCTGTTTAGTTTAGATTGTTTTCTAAAAAACCAGGAGAGTCACCCAAACAACCTCCACTCTTTCTAATTTATTTAATTAATGTATGTATTTATTGTATTTGTTTGTATATATTTGTGTGTATGTGTATATATGTGTGTGTCACTGGGTGTGTGTGTTCAATACTTTTAATGGTTTGAATAATATGATGATCTGTTCTTGTTACTGTCAAGAAATACCACAAAAGAAGCAATTTTAGGATTAAAGTGTTTGTTTTGGCTCACAGTTTTAGGTCATGGTACATCATGGCAGGAAGGCATGGTAGCAGGGGTGTGGGGCAGATGGTCACACTGTATCCATAGCCAGAAAACATAAAGAGGTGAATGCTGGTGCTCAGCTCACTTGATTCTAGGCAACCCAGAGTCATGGAGTGATGCTGCCCACATTTAAGGTAAAATCTTTCTGCCACAATTCATGCAATTTAGTAACTCCCACACAGACATGACTGGAAGTATGCCTCCTATGTGAGTCTAGGTCTTTTAAATTGTCACTCAATGTTAACCGGCACACTCACTGTGGAATAATTATTTCTCCCTTTCAAATATTATCAAATGCAAAATAGAAAGCTGCCCCACACATCTGGCCTTTGTTTCATGGACCCTCTGCTCAGTGCCTGTTTTGTCTATCTGTGTACTCAAGCCAACAGGTCAATGAGGTCCAGAAGTGTGAGCAACTCACCTATTGTATATCACTTGACCCCTCCTATTGTCTGGTATTTGGGCAATATTTAGCATGAAGTACTCACTGGAAAGAAGAGGAATCTCCAGTTATTGAGAATCACCCATAACCACTAAAGATGGAGAAAGAATCAGCAAGAAGTGTCAAACTCTATAAAGAGCAGAAAACATAATCCAAGGAGGTTAGGAGTCTAAGGTATAGAATGCACAGTTGAGAAGCCAACTAGCTCTTGTGTGACCACACAATTTAGAGGGCATAAACTGACGACCTCAGGGACACAGCCAATCTGAGATTTGCTTAACAAATTTGGCCAATATTTAAAAGTAGGAATGTTTAAATAAGAGTATGATTTTTTTCCTCCTGAATAAAATGAAATATTTAGACCAGGCATTTATGTATTAATAGAATCTTGACCATGGCTTCCTCTCTCAATGAAGGCATAGCCACCACACATAGAGGAGGAATGATGACCCCCTCTGAAGAGAGGGTTGGCTATTCATCCAAGGAAGTGCCCACTCTCTACACTAAAGTCAAGCAAGGGACATTTGTACCCAGGTCAGTTAATATTTCATGAATTAAAGCTTAGCAATAAGAGTTCTGTGTTCTCCGAAATGGATGAGAAGTTTTAAAGTTAGTGTTAATTGTGGTTCCCTTCTTTTGAGTTCATTTGTTCTGTACCCTACTCTGATTGCTACCTTTGTGTTAGACATTATATGCTAGTCCTTATTCTTGTACATCTAGTGCTTCATGCACAAAATAAGGATGAATATAAATCCATGTCCTAGGGATTTGAGAAAGCCTAAAGAAGCTAATAAATGATAACAGGGTAGATTAAAGCCTGGGATACAGTGGTCACTTAAGAAGTGGCTATTATTTTGATTATTATTACTATAAACAGGTTTTTGACCATTATCAGTGACATTTGAAATTGGAAGGTTTGAGGCAACTGCAAGTTTCTGAGTGGCTTAAGCAGCTGTAAAGGCTGGGAGTGATGGGAAAGTTACTATACTAGCCCTTGAAAACAAGGGGGCGAGAGTATTTAAAGAAAGTGGTTGCTAAACTTCTGTATAGCTTCAGTAAAAAATTACGTTTCATTTTCACAGCATGAAAGTGGTAGTTAAGGCAAGAAAAGTGCACTGGAACTTTAAAGAGAGCAATTGTCTGACGGGCTATGAAATGAGATTAACCCTGAATTCACTTTTATTTTTTGGTCTGGATATATATATATATATATATATATATATTTAGGAAAATAGCTTAAACAGCTTATAGAGGATGGTTAGTGATTATGAACTTGTACTGCTCTTTAGAGGGCGTGGATTTGGTTTCCAGCACCCAGATCTGGCAATTCACATCTGCCTCACAACTATTTAACACCAATTCTAAGGGATCTTCCATCACCTTCTGGCCTATGTCAACAATGCATTCACATGTACAAAGATATAATCATACACATGTACATATATAATTTTTTATAAAGAAATAAAAATAATGCTGTCATTAATGTTCTGTGTGCCTTTTGATCCACAGGTCCATTTCATTACCAAATGGAACAGCTTTCTGTGACCAATCTTCTTTTTTGGTAAAATTGCTTCTCACACATTTAGTTTACATAATTAAGCATGATTTTGTGGTTACCTTTTATATCCCAAGGTGAGGCTTTCCATAGGTCTTAATTATATATTTTTTTTAATCATGGAAAACAGGATATTTTACAGAAGCTATAGATCAGGACTCATCATGAAAGCATCTCATTATTTTTAATGACTAATTCCATTATTTCTGGTTCTGCTGAGAGCGGGCCATAATTCTGTCAAGGAGAAAAGCTTGTTAAACTTTGGTGGCCAGAAACATGACTTTCAGTCAGATTTAGCAGCACTGCTTATTAAGTTTAATGACACAGACTTGCAGGTTTATGTGAGCTCCACAAGGTTGTCCTGATACAGGACATACACTTCCATCTGAAGAGTAATTAGATATGTGATGATCCACTGCAATTTGCATATTTGTACCTTTGAAACCCTTCTGAAAAGGAAGGTTTTTACAACCAGTCTTGTAAAGTAGACTACTGAACTAGTAAGAAAAGTTTCCTTTGTGAAAGTTGGAAAAATCTCATGATAGCTCTAAGATTTGGTTGAGGAGTCTTCTGAATCCTGTTATCTCTCTCAGCTTTGTAGTATATCTATTTTAAAATTTAGACGGTTTGCCCAAAATTTCATGTGAATAAGATTAACAGCTTAGAAAGAAAATCAAGGGCCAACTCTACTTTAAAGAGAAGTACAGTTCTTTACTTGCAGAAAATAAGGAAGATAGAAGAGAAAGGAAGAGAAGATAGAGTCCATAGAAATTTCCTATCTAATATCTTGGGAGTAAGCCATCTTGTGGCCCTACCTGCAATCCAATGTTGTATAGCCTTAAGGAATGAGAGATGGGCCCTGTGTCATAAGGCTGGAAATACAGCACTAGATTAACTTCCCTGAATCACAGTTTCATATACCCACTGTTTTGTTTTTGAGCAGTTGCTGTGCCTAGTATGATTGGTGGTAATGGCATATAAGGAATAAGACAAAATTCTTTTTAGAAATAGATCGTGGCCTGACATTGTGACCCATACCTTTAATCTCAGCTCTCTGGAGACAGGTTAGCAAGACTCTGTGAGGTTGAGGCCAGCCTGGTCTATATACTGAAAACTTGTCTCTAACTAAATAATAAACAAATAACATATAGAATGTGGGCTCCAGATATGGTTCAGTTGTTAGAGCACTTGCCTAGCATGGATGAAGCTCTGAGGTCAGTCTCAAGTCCTATAAAATAGTAGTGATAATAAGCACCTTTAAGTATAGCACTCTCAAGGTGAAGGGAGAAATAGCAGAAGGTCATGGTCAGCCTTGACTGCATAGTATGTTTGAGGCAGCCTGATCTGTACCAGACTTTGAAAAAGAAAAATCCACATTATATATGCTGTGTTGGCATTAGAGTTTAGACAGATTAGTTCATATTCCTCCATCTTTAGTACCTGTAACCAACCCAAAGGAGAATAATTATTGTACCTGCTTCCTGTGGGGTTTCTTTTCAGCTGATGCATGTGTGAGCCATGGAAGGTTTGTGGGTACCAGAGGACAACTTTTCTGAGCTGTTTTGCATCTTCCATCATGTGAGATCCTGGGATTAAACTCAGGTTGTCAGCCTTGGCTACCAGCACTTTCACCAGCCAAGTGATTTCACCAGCATGGTCCAGGATTCTTCGCCTCCCTCCCCTTCCCTCCCTTCCTTCCCTCCTCCCTTCCCCCTCCCTCCTTCCCTCCCTCCCTCCCTCCTCCCTTCCTCCCTCCCTCCTTCCCTTCTTTCCTTTCTTCCTCCCTTCCTTCCTTTTGTCCTCTCTCTTTCTTTCTCTCATAAAGCAGAAATAGAAATATGAATGTAAGTTCTGTCTCTGTCTGCCTTCTTTACCCCTCCTGCTCTGTGGGTGGTGGGGTTCCTATGAAGTGTTGACTGAGGATTCTGGTGCTGAGAATGATGCAATTGATAACAAAGTAGACAATTACAAGAAAAGAAAGGCACACTAGTCATTTAATAGAGCTTAATTTAATGGCTGTTTTTTGAGCGGTACTCTCAAAAAGATGAATTAATGAATTTAGAACAAAGAGTCAGTTAACACAAAGCATCAGATATGTTTAAAAAATTAAAAAAAGAAAGATATAGGATTCTGGGGAGTGGGGAAGAAGAAGGAAAGGCAGAGTGACAGAAAAAAATACTCGGTCCTATTTTTCCAAAGTACTTACTCAGTCTTTGTGAGTGCAGATATGCAGGCCTGTATGCGTGTGCTGAAGCCAGAAGTGGGCACTGAGTCCAGTTCTTCTCTAGGGCTTTCCACCAGTTCCTTTGAGGCAGGGTCTCTTCTTGAAGTTGGGAATCACTTTTTCCCAGCTAGGCTGAATGCTGACAAGCCACAGTGATCTTTGTATCTCCAGCACCCTGAAAGCTGGGTTACAGTTGTGCACAGGATGTCTGGTCAGCATAATTTTTGCATCATATCCTTGTGGCAAAGCTTGAGAAGTATGATTACATGTGGCAAGTGATACTTTGATACCTGCCAGAGATCAGAAATGCTCATCAAACCAAAAGGTAGAAGATTACTGGTAGTTCTTTTTGGGAACAAAATTTAATCTTTTTAAAAGAAGATTTCTTGTATTTTTAATTATGTGTCTGTTGTGTGTCTGTGTGTGGGTGAGTGTACATGAGTGCAGTTGACCTTAGAGGCCTGGACACAGCCTTGGATCCAGTGGAGTCAGAGTGACAGGTAGTTGTGTGTGTCCTGATTTGGGTGCTGAAAAACTAACTCTGGTTCTCTGCAAGAGCTGCATGCACTCCTAACTGCTGTGTCATCCCAAGCTTATGTCTTTGACGATGAAGAAAATGCTAATAAAAAGTTTATTAGAAAATTTACGCTATAAACAAAGTTATTTCTATCTTCATTTTCCTTATGATCATTAACACATAGTTAAGTAGAATTGAATTTTCATCAGCTTTAAAAATCAAAGTCAACATGAAGTCGGCCTTTGTTCTCTTTTATGTATTAAGTGAGTATACTGTATTTCACCATTTCTAACTCTTCGTAAATCAGCTTGGCTATTTAAAATATTAACATGTTGGTCATTAGTTGGTACTATTTCATTTTTACAATTGTTTAAATAAATCTAACCTGTCAACTCTATATACTAATTATTTTCAAAGTTTTTCCTACTCTCTATAATTTAAAATCACAAGGTAAAAATTATTTAGTTCTTTACGCATAGTTTGAGAACAGCCCATTGTGAGAAGGGAAGGTATAATTATTACTTATTGCTTTTGCCAAATAACATGTTTCTAAATCTGATGAAACTTCTTTGTTTATGATATGTGAGACCAACACACTGAAGAATGCCTCGATCACACATATGAACATGTAACACCAAATGGTTAAGCTTCTTTGTGTTCTATGAAATTCAAAAACAGTTTTATTCATGCAAAACCAATTTTGGTTAAAGAGTTCACATATTTATTTCCTCTGTAAATATTATTAAAACCCTTCTTACTTCCAAGACAATATACTAATTTGTATAAAATTATGAAGTTGTATAAGACTTCAACTTCTCTTTTTATAAATGTGATACTTTTAAATTTAATCTTGAGAATTTTGATTCATGTATATAATGTCTATACTATATTCATCTCTCTAATTCAACCCAGGTCACCCCAAAACAGTTCCCTCTGAACTGCTTGTCTTTTTTAATACACTGTGTCCAATTATTTTATTCTTTGCATCCCTCTACTTTGATAATTTTAAAATGTTTTCTTGGACAATTTATGTTCTAACATATGCTATACATGTTTATGTATAATCTATTATCAGAAATTGCTAAATAATTCTGAGTTACATATTTTAAAATAGTTATGAGTTAAATTCTATGTACATCAATGTGCCAGGTAAGTTTTATACACACAAATATGTGTGTATGAAATAAAAATACCTATTGGCTAAAATTATATATTATATATATATGTATATATATATAAAGTAACTTTCAATCTCTATTACAAATACTACAAATATCTACTGATCAAAGCTCGTATATATTTAAGTAGCTTTCAATCGCTATGACAATCACTATGCAAATACTAATAATAATAACTTTAAAGAATAAAAGTTTATTTTTAGCTAACCCTTCATGAGTGGTTGGCCTAGTTGCCTTTAAGACCTGTAGCAGGCAGAAACCAATAGACAGCAGTAGTGTGTGGTGGAGGAAATCTCACTCCATGCCTGGGCACAGAAAGTGAGCAAGAGGAGTGGGCTGAGGGTTCCCTGTCCCCTTGAAGATCATGCTGCCAGTATCTAAAGACCTCACGCTAGCCCACTTCATTAAAATTTCACCTGTAATAGTCCAGAGGAGGTCATTTATTCAAAGTATAGAGGTATGTGGATGTAGGTTCATGCTCAGTATGATTGTGTTTGTGTAGTTTATGTGTATACAACTGCATGTGTGTGCAAGACTGTGCATGTACTTACATGTATGCATTAAGAAAGTAACTAGGAGTTCATAAATGTCATTTAGCTCTTACTACTTGCAATGGCTCTGGAAGATAATTAAGATTTTGAAATGTGAATAGAAGTGTTTTTTGAGGGCGAATCACTTTCCTTTGAAGACATGGTTACTAGTAAGTTTACACATGCCTGCCACTCATCCAGACCTTAGCGCGTACTGCTGAAGATGGGGTAGAAACACTGTAAGAGCAAGAAGAGGAGATGCATGATCATGTGGAAATAGTCTCACAGGCTCCTCAGACCTTGCTCATATGAAACTACAGCAATGGTATCTGCATGCACAAGACATACACAAACCCAAGCAGACAAAAACCCAGCAAGGAATTGAGGAAATGGGCAGCAGGCCCCAACCTTAGCTGAAGAACTATTGGCAGCTGGATAGAGAGAGTTGATCTTCTTTAAAGGAGAGACTCTAGATAAGTTGGGTAGACCCTGTGAGTGAACCTATACTGAGAAACATTTGGGTACACTAACTTGACTTGATAGACCTTAACATATATGCCAGAATGCATGACATCCAGTGGGGTTGCCTATGGGGCATTCAAATGTGTATAAAGGTGATTAAGATGCTTTGTATGCAATGCACAAAATTTCAATAAAATATACATAAAATAAAAGGTAAAATAAAAATCCTTTTTTCTTTATCAGCTTAGTCTTAGGAAACCGCTACAGGGGCTCAAATATAAGGATACAGATACAGGTAGGACTGATTCTACTGTCACCAATAAATGAATGTTTGTATTAGGAACATATGTGTTTAACAAATGTGTTTAAGATGTACAGACTTCATGTATCAACTGGGGACAGCCATGATACCTTTTCTAAAACAAATTATTATCAGTAATTGACCTCTGATTGTATGACATGGAAAGATATATAGAGAGACAGTCTATCTTGCTGAAAATAAGCAATCACACAGAAGACATAGTTTCTCTTGTAACCTTAGTTCAGGAGCACGAGACAATGTTCCCTGACTAGACCTCAGACAGGAGATTCTGGAAAGGTGTATCCATTATCTGGTTTGGCTTGATCAAGTGTTTACCAGCCTGTAACTTGATTTTGAATGCTGCACCTTACCAGAAAATGACTTTGTACCTTCTGAGGAACCTCTCTGTTTCTGGTAGATAGTAACAGAGGATTTTGCAGTCAGTGAACTTGAACTTTAATACCCCTTTCAGTGATGTGAGTCAATGACTCAGTGGATGAATAATTTCCTTAAATTAAGTTATAAAGAACCTGAGTTATGCAACTGGCATTTATAGTTTATTTCTTTGTAAGTACCAAGTTGCAAATAATTTTAATTATGAAGTTTATTTTATTTGTATTTTGTTATAAATGAACTGTAACTTTTACTTGTAGCTAATGTTTCTAAGAATAAAAGGAAAGGAAGTCATTTGAATTTCAAATTTCTAGGCGATCACATAGGAAATGAATATTTAAAGATGAACAATAAAATTAGGTTACACTCTTGAAAAATATTTCTGCTTGCTAAAATCAGAATTATACAGCCTCGACCTTTGAAACAAAAGACAGGATTTCAAATAAAGGTTGTGGTTGTACATTATAGTGTCTGGAAATTTCACCCCAAGTGATGTATACCCAATCCTCTCTACTTTCAAATAAACAACAGCAAGTCTTAAGTCAGATGGGTGGCATGGCATAATAAAATAACATGGATGCCTTCTACTCTTCCCTGTTAGTATGGATTTGCCCAAAGATGTGTTCTCTGTTGACTAACAATACCAGATTGAACATCTGAAGTTTCCTCACCCAGAATGCAATTAATTGCTGGGAACTCTGGAAAAAACTCAGGGCTGTTTAGTTTTGTCTTCCTTCAGGTCACATTTTGTGTTGGGTGCTAGGAACAGAATAAAGAGAAATGCAGGCTAAGTTTCCTTGAGCAAATTTTGTTTTGCTTGAGGTCCTTTCGTAGAGATAGGTAGTATATATGATAATTATTCCACAGATTAGGACATATGTGTATCTATGTAAAGAACCTGAATTATGTAATAAAATAGGATTGTTGTGGAACTATCATCTCATAATGATAGATGACAGGAGGGGAAAGAGAAGCAGTGTGCATGAAAGGCTGAGACAATAGAAATCAAAACAAAAGTTTTGTTTCTATAGTAGTCTTTTACAGTTCCTCACACCCATGTGGATTTGCTAAGTAATGCAGGACTGCCTGTTTCCTAGGTATATCTGTTTTATTTCTGCTGTCCCAAAGTGGTTCCAATGAATTTTTGACTTATATAATGAAAGTAGGAGAGAGGGGCTGGAGAGATGGTCCATGGTTAATAAAAAATACATACTGCTCTTGCAGAGGACCAGAGTTCAGTTCCCAGCACCCAAGTAAGCACAAGGGGATCTGATGCCCTCTTCTGGCTTCTGTGGGCATCTGCACTTGCATGCACATACCTCTGTTCTTTTACATGCCCATGATTAAAAACAATAAAATAAATCTTTAAAGAAAGTAAGAAGAAGACATAGGTACTGATAACCAGCTTTTAACATACAAGTAGGTGATAGTGTCTGTAAGATAATTTAATTGCATAACCACTATGTTGTTATCCAGCAACATCAAGTAAACATTTCCTTCTCAATGAAATAATAACCCCAAAATCAAGGCAACTGATGCATAATGAGCCCAAGGGTGAATAAAAACACTTAATCACTAAGAACTTGACTCTCTGCTTGGATTTAACTCTAAATTCTCACACTTTCTAGCTGTGTGGCTATTAGAAATTTTCTTAATCTCTCCATATATTGCAAATCATTAAGAGTAGAATGGAAATAAGATACTTTTTCTCTGAGGACTGAGCTAATGCCTGCCAAACCCCAAGAATAGTGCTCATAACAAAAGGAGCTCTTGGTAAGTCACAACGGTTATTATTATTGAGAGCTTAAAGATGGGGGACTAGAGAGGCAATTGTGTGGAAAGACTGCAATTCTGTAGCATCTACAACATAGCAGAGAGTAAATGTGTACAATTCTACCACAAAATCTTTGCCATTTGAATGCTTTAAATTTATGTAGTGAAGAAAAAAAATATCCAGTTACTGAATGAAAAAAGTACAATTAATATCAGTATCTTTTGAAAATGATTTATCATGAAAACTATAAATCATGTGATGTAATGCCTATCATAAAATCGAAAATAAATTTAAATAGAATTAAATTTTTTTTCACTTTTTTTTTTTTTTTTTGGTAATTCACTAAGTTCTGTCAGTGCTGCCCGTATGTGCCCCAAGTTTGAGATTCTTGTATTGGTGTGTCAACCCACAAAATGAAAAATAATTTTGTCCATTCATATAGTTTAACTCACCAGAAGCTTATTTAGAGCAGGCCTGAGGAACTTGGATAGCACATACAGGCTATGATCACAATTCCTTTCCTTCTTTGTCAGTGAAAAGAATATTAGCAAAATCATGAGAATAACTGTAAAACTAGCAAAAGTCAACATGTTTGGGGTTCATAAATATTGTTCAAGATTGGGGAGATAGCTCAGTTCACAAATGCTTGCCTTACAAGCATGAGGACCTGAAATTTAACCTCAGAACCACAGAAGACTACAGTTGGGAGGAATTTATAGATCAGCTAGATGCTCTCCTTAGTCCTACATTGGAACTTGAGATCCCAGAGATGCATCACAGCTCTATCCACTCAAGAGACTTCAGGAATGGTTGCCGGAAAAAAGATGAAAATTTTGTTCTCTTTGGGAAAAAGGAATCTGATACAACCAAAAGAATTCAGGAGTAGAATGCTTACCTGGCAAGTGCTTTTAACTGATGAGTCGTTTCTGCAGCCTAACCTTGAACTTACAAGATGCTTCTTTATCACATTAATTAATGTAATCAATTTTTACATGTATGTGAATACGCACATCAAAGCCAGAGGTCAGTATCATGTATCTCCCTCAGTCTCTACATACCTTATTCTCAGAGATAAGGTCTTTTGCTGAACTTACAGCTCAACACTACTACGGGTATACCAGCTAGCTGACAAGCTCCATGGGTCTTCCTGTCTCTGCTTCCCTGAACTATAAATACAGATACGTGCTGTGGCACTTAGTTGTTACATGGGTGCTATGCACCCAAACTCAGGTCCTCATGCTTTCCCAGGAAATACTTTCCTGAGTACCCTCCCCAGACTCTGAGTGTGCTTTATTTGCTTGTGCATGAAAATCGTAATCATTCAGTGCATCAGAGGGAGAATTTCTTTTTCAAATACTTTTGGGGAAATAGCACTAAGAACCCACCACACACACACACACACACACACACACACAAAACAAAAAACAAAAAACAAAAAAAAAACACAGAGAGAAGATGGCATATCAGAGGAATGTTTCATTCCAAATTTGTCTCCACACACCAGCTAGAACCAGAGTCTTCAACAGCTAGAAGAACCTTTGCTGATCCTTCATTTCTTCATTAATTATTTCTTCCTCTTTTCCCTGGTAAGAGAATTGTGTATGTCAAGTTTCAAAACTCACACCCTGTATCATATTCTGTATTGTGTATTGTCCTCTTGGTCTCTCCCTGTCTCTGTTTCTATCTGTCACTCTCTCCAAGGAGAGGTTAAGATAAGATCTCACTCTGCAACCCTGAACTGGTACTGGAACTGATAGTGATCCCCCTGCCTTAGCCTGCCTCTGGAAATGCTCGGATTAGAAATGTATACCACCATGCCCTGAATTTTCCTCTGTATACTTCATCCTACTGCAAACATATGAGACTGACCCAACACTCTTGTTCTCTGACAGTGTAAAGCCTTTCTTCTGTGAAACTCTCCAGGACACAAACCATGTTTTAACAGTTCACACTTCTGAAACCATTTAATGTTATTTAAGACATGGTAATTAGATTAAACAATGTTATATCAAGGTTATAGCCACTTTCTTTGTATGTGTGTGTATGTGTCTGTATGTATGTGTTTTTGTGTGTCTATGGTCATCAGTATGCTGATACATTCATGTGCACATTGCTCTGTGTGTGTGTGCATGTGTGAATGTGTGTGTACATGTGTGAACATGTGTGTCCATCCAGTGATCAGAGGACAATCTCAGATATCATTCCTCTGGCATGCTCTACTTTTTGTTTAAGACAGGGTCTATCATTGGCCTAGAATTTCAACAAATGGGCTAAGGTAGCTATCTAGTGAGTTTTCAGGGATCTTCCTGTTTCCACCTCCCATCTCCCCATCACTGGGATTATGGGTGCACACTACTACACCTTTCCTTTCTAGTATTAATTCAGGCCCTCATATTGCAAAGCAAGCCATTTACTGACTAAACTATCTCCTTAGCCCCACATCTACTTTATTGTTGTCCTAACTATTCTATCATTTGTTTTTAATAACTGCCAATTAAAATTCTGATTAATTTATAATATCAAAAGTTGTATTGATCCCATTGCAACAACATGATTATCTACCACCTGTCACACCTGCAGCCATTACAAACCATTCTGATTACAGTTGTGCTTCCTATTAAGTGCATTTGCAAACCACTTTCTCATTTTTAAAATAATTTTTTTCATTTTATTGAAGTATTGTGAATTTTGTATGATATAATTTGTTTGTATTTATTTTTGCGTATGTGTTTATGTAGACATGAAGTGGAATGTGTGTGTATTTGTGTGTTTCAGAGTACAACATTCAGAAGTAGATTCTCTCTTTCTAATGTGCTTTCTGGGGATTGCATTCAGACTATCAGGATCTGTAGCAAGTATTTTACCCACTGAGCTATTCTACTAGTTTACAAACAATCTTTGCATAATTTTAATAAGCAACTATTCCATGTATGTATAAGAATGACTGGCCAGCCTTCAATAATCAGGTTGTATATGTTTCTAGAAGTCTGGTGATCAGTCTTTGCTCTTCCAAAGGCCTTGGGGATAGGAGAAGAATGAGATAGCTCTATCTAGTGGTGTAGTTCCCCCTGTCAATGGAAACTTTGTTACTGATATTTCCTTGAAGAACCTCAGGCTAACAGATTTGGGCTGATAACATGCTAATAAGAAGTAGAATTTTTCTTGTAAAATATCTTTATACAATACTTTGTTCTTTTCTGCTTATTCCTTATACAAGATGACACGTCAGTTCTAGCTAGCACTTAACATGGCATATTTAAATTTATTTAGTAACTTATCATTTAGGTTGCCTTCAAACTGACAATATTAGCTTTCTCCCCCTAAAAATATACTGTTTCATACAGTTTTGATTGCAGTATATTTCAAGGATAAAATATACTTAAGTCATTTTCATTAACACTGTAATTTTCCAAATCAGAATCCCCAGTTACTGTCTAGGAGAAACTAAAAACTGTCTTTCTCTTAAGTATAAAATCTACATATGCCAACATCCAGAACACTAGGAGCAAGCTATGTTTATGTTCCAAGAGAAAATTATGTGTTTGTCATGAGCTATTAACATAATATCTGTCGGGACTATGTTTAGAATCATTCATCATCTTAGGCACTAAATAATTTTCTTGATGTATTATTGTAGGGAAATACATCGACTTTGAGAATCATGATGGTGTGATTATAGTAATTATCACAGGTAGCACATGTAGTCACTATTGTTTAATTCAGCTCCAAGTCACCAGAGAACTGAGAAGCTTCACATTGTGAAGATGATCCTAGATGAACAACTGTTACAGATTTTTTTTTTTCTGCTGGACAGCAAGAAAAGGTTTTGAAGTAGATCTGATTGACCCTTTTATTTTGGCTAAACCTTGGAGAAAATTATAATTGTTGAATTATAGTTTGAATAAAGTATTTAATAACTTTCAATTAAAAGCAATATTATAATGACGTAGAAGACGAGAATATAAAAGACAACTTTTCATTTTCATGCAAGCACATATGGCATGTCCATCATGATCTCCTGTCCCTTTGCCTTGCTTTTCCACCTCTCGCACCCCCAGCCTCTTCCATTCACTTAGTTTCACTTCTATTTCTTGTCATGTGTTTGTGTATGATCTTACGTACTTGTATAAAATCTAGGGGCCACAAATGATAGAAACCATGATATTTTTCCTTCTTAAGTTGCTTAATATTAATATCTCCAGTTCTATCAAGTTTTCCATGATTTTATTTTCCTTTATTACTGAAAAACAAGAACGTGTATATGTGCCACCTTACCCACAGGCTGATTCTATAACTTACTATTGTGCCCAGTCATGCAATAAACATTGATGTAAGAGTATTTCCATGATAGACTGATTTGGGGCCTGTTTGGTAGTCTTTATAAATACCCTATTTTCCCAGTAGCCATGATAGTTTTTGTTCCTGGTGATCTTGCTTTCGTTCAGTGCTATGAATTGAAAACAGGACTTGTACATGCTCAGTTAGCATTCCATCACTGAGCTTTTGTTCCCTGAGAGTTAACTAACTTCTATTTCATTTACTCTTATATTCTTCAAAACTAGAAATTGCTTTATTTTCATTATTTCCTTAATGCCTAAAAGTGTCGAATGTGTGAAGGGCATGGTGACACACAGGTTTCGCCCAGGCACTCAGTAGACAGAGTCATCTGGACCTCCGCATGATCTAGACCAGTCTGGTATACAGAGTAAGTTCCAGCCCAGTTGGGGCTGCAGGGAGACCCAGGCTCAAAGCAGCAACAAGAAGTCAAATGTACAGAAAAACAATACTGTTGACTTAGCCTGCGTTCCTGGATTTGACTGTGGAATTTCAGAATTCCTGCTAGCTCTTCGGCAGTACTGCCGTTTGCTTCCACCGAGTGAGGTGGTGGCATTATACCATAAAGCTGGCATGAATCCCATCCCTCCATGAAAAAAGTTATTAAACGCTCACCATCAAACCACTAAAAAACAAGCAATGCCAAGCAAAGAAATAATGGGAAAGTGTTCAAAATGACACACTGGTAATATGAAACTACACAAATAATTTCAAACCTTCCATGTAGTAAACTCATGGAGTTAAATAAGGTAAAATACTGTAGACTGTCATTGTTTCAGTCCTAATCTGGCTTTACCACCTACGAGTTGCAATTTTTATGCAAAACATATACATTTTTGAGATCTGTATAGCTCGTTCAATGGTTGTGGTGTGCGTGTGTGTGTGTGTGTGTGTGTGTGTGTGTGTGTGTGTGTATTTAAAATAGTGCTAATTAAGGCTGGTGCACTGGCTTAGTTGATAGAGAACTTTTCTACAATAATAAGTAATAAGGATCAGATTTGATCCCCAGATACAATAGAAAAACTGCCAAGTAAGGTGTTGTATACTTTTAATTCCAGTCCTGGAGAGGAAGAAAGGAGGATATCTGGGCTCCCTGGCCAACTAGCCTAGCCTGCTTTGTGAGTGTCTGTCTAGTAAGAGATCTTGTCTCAAAAAACAAGGTGGAATGTGCTTGAGGAACAACAGCTAAGGTTGGTCTCCACATTCTTGTGCACACACAGAGGCACACAGTGGTAGCAGTGACCATCATAGTGGGAGAAATAGAGAGTGAATATACTGATTGCTGAAATGTATTTGCTGAACCCCAGAGAACTGACATCATGATAGTTCAGAAACAGCAGTTTCAGCGGTTCATGGGAATCTATTTAGATACAGAAGAAAAAGAATGAAGAGGAGCTAGAGCAGGCAAGGGATCAAGCAGAAGACAGCAGGACTCTAGGGTTCCTGCAGATCAGATTTCTGAGCTCCCCATGCTTCCCAGTGGTCATTGTGTTCACTAGTGGATGACATACATAGATAAACATATTCTTTCCTCTAGCTGGAAGCCTTGAAGTCTCTAGAGCTGCCTTGTGAACTATGATAGTAAGTGCACTATGACTTAGCTGTGTTACACATATTAGTACTTTGTAATTATTTGAAAATGGAAGTTCATTTTGATTTTGTGTTTAGGGTCAAGTTAAGAAACACTGTATAAAAAAAATCCAGGCAGCTAGCCAGTTAATTTTTAAAATCAATCCATGAATTTGTAAAAAAAAAAAAAGAATGCATCTATGGTAACATTAAAAATAGATGTCTATCATGGAGAGTTCACACAAATATTATTTAGAACTCAAACCAAAACAATCTACTCATTCTGTTTATCAATCCTGCTTTGCAATGTAGTTAACATACTATGTATTTCTACTTGAATGAATGTAGATCTATTTTCTCTTATTTTTATGTGCTGTCTATATTGTGTAATGTTTCAAAATACAGGCTTGGGAGATGGCTAAATATGTGAAGTGTTTGCACGAGGACTTGTGACCGGATCCCTTGCACTCATCCATTGGAAATCAGCACTCACTGACGAGTCAGTGCTGCTAAATCAGGGGCTCCATGTTATTTCAGCAGATGAAACAAAGAGAGAGAGAGAGAGAGAGAGAGAATCCAAATAGCCTAAATTTTGGTATTCATTAAAAATGTGACAATGAACATACATATATATATATATATATTCTGTTTGTAAACATGTGCTTGATTATACATGAAAAAAGAGATTGCATGTATTTGAAATTACATATACAGACACAGAGTTTTTAAAATGAGGTTAAATAAATATTTCTGTATGATAAAGGCTTAGAGTGCAAATGGCAAGCACATGATGTTTTCATGAAAAATCTGAGTAGATATGATTAAATGGTTCTCAATGGTTTCATCTGAAAGTGTAAGACAGTATCTTTGATGCATATATTTAAAAACACTTCCAGATCATCTCAGGTTTGTTTATCTTGTGACCCATCTTCCTGAAGTCTGCACTGATTGATTATCAATGGGACATATTTATTCAGATGCTTTTCTTTTAATAACTTCCTCTGCATTTCTTTTCCTTGCCTGTTAATCATCGTCCCTTTGTTTTATAAACATTCTGGTAATGGATCATTTCTTCTGACAATATGGTCCAACTTTGGTGGTAACTTTCCCCTATTCTCAAGCTTTTTTCTATACCAATGCTTCACATTTCATGTCCTATTTCTGTCATTTTTCTTTACAGATGTCTTGGATATGCACATAAAACTTCCAACTCTTCCACATACACACATACATGTACATATGTAGATACACACTTATGTATGTATTTGGTCTATATTCTATCTGGCTTATTTATTACTCAATGGCTATCAGTTATTGTATGAACCAATCATTTTGCTTCCTTGGTGTGAAACACTTATTTTCTTAATAAGTGCCAGTGTGTTTTCTATGGATTTATATTTTATTTTTTTAACTTATGCTTTAAAATTATTTTCCTGTAATTTAACCCAGTCCTATACATACAGAATGTGATATAATGTGTGTGTGTGTGTGTGAATTATTTTTTTAATTATTCAGGGCAAGTTTTCTGTCATTACTCTTCTTTTGTATAATTTATAAAATTAAAATGGATAAATTAAAAAATGTATTGACCTTTTAAAAACTTAAATACAAGTATAGACAGAAACAAAGTGAATGACACACACTGAAATTTTATTGGGCAAACACAGAACTTATTGATAGGACTGGAGGGACCTGACATAATACAAAATTGGATTTCTGTACCCCCAAACAAAATATCTTTCTCCATTTATTCAAAGGTTCTAACCTCAGTAGAGTTTTATAACTTAATTTATAAGGGTCCTGAATAGTTTTAGTAAAGTTGTTTCCAAGATTCCATTTTGTCTTGCTACTGTGTGATTATTTTTTAAATTGTATTTTCTACTTTGATATTATTTCAGTAGTGGAAGACATATATATATATATATATATATTTATTTATTTATTGAACTTTGTCACTATTAACACTCCTAACATCTTGTTCAGTTAGTCTTGGGGTTAGATTTTCTATTTTGCTATTGTGTTCTACTTATTGTGTATTAAATGTTTTCTGTCTATCTCCAGACCACTGACACTGCATGGCAAACTGTTCCAGAACACCAGATGGCAACACAGGCATCAGTGTTTAACTTATTTCTACTTTTAATGCCAAGACTTTTAGATTTGCTGTGTGACTTTTCCAAGGGAGATTTGAAGAAATATCTTCTCACCTTTGATAGTGAACCAATGGATTCATTGGGAATGCTTGCAGCAGCAGGGCTGGAGAATTGGAAATGTCTCCTGAGTCTTGGGGGCGGGGTGTGGTTATGTAAGAGCCAGCACAGGGAGGAGTTCTGTGAAATGTTCTTTGTTGGACATAACGGGCCCATTGCACTCATGAATTCACAGTAGCTGTGATTTCCTGTGAAACATATGCAAAACGATCTAGGCAGTCAACATCGCATGGATGGGGAGGGGATCCTGAGAACCCACTCATAGCTGAGGAGCTACTGGCAGTTGATGGATGCTAAGGAAGGGTCACTTTTCTTTGAGGATACAGCCACTGATAGGTTGGCTGTGCTCTAGCAAATGGCTTTACACTAGGTGCATATGGGTGGCACTAATTGGATGCAGTGGAATAAAAAGGAGAAGAAGAGGACATAAAGTTGTGAGTGGGATATGTTAAGGCTTATGGGGAGAACTGGAAGGGGCATGGGTATGTTCAAGATATACTGTATACATGTAATTAGCAAAGAATATTATATATATATATATATATATATATATTATAGTAAAATAATTGGGAAAATTCTTTTAGTTTCTGTGTGTGACTCATAACCCTGACTGGACATCAGAATTTTAAAAGCCAGGAAAATTTAAGCAATTGTTAAAGCAGAGGCCTACCCTAATCAATTAGGTGGTACAGGATATTTTCCATCTTACTTCATAAAGCCTCCATTTTTTTTTCTTTTTAACCTTCTCAGGCAAGACAGACAAAAGCAGAGGACTTGCAACAAAAACAATGTAATAAAAATATAATTATGCTACGTGTATGCTTTATTTATGTGTGTGCATATGTGTGTAGGTACACTCATCTGCACATGTGCATGTAGAGACCAGTGGTCAGTGTCAGGTGTGTTCCTCAATGGACTGTCACCTTGTTTTACTTAAGCTGGAGTCTCTCACAAAACCTGGGTCTCTCTGTTCAAACTAGACCAGCTAGAGAACAGGTTCCAGAGACATGCCTATCAGTGACTACAAGCTCTGCAGCTGCAAGTACGCAACAACATTCCCAACTTTTACATGGGTTCCACCAATACAAACTCAAGTTCTCATGCTTGTATAGCAGGCACTTCACTGACTGAGAATTTCCTCACCCGTAATTATTACGTCTTTTCTGTATATTCATCCTTTGTCTCTGTCTCTGTCTCTGTCTCTGTCTCTCTTTTTCCCTTTCCTTTTACACTCTTCCTACGCAGATATATTTGCTAAATAAATTAAGCTAAGCTTCTCTGTATCATTGAATCTTGTGCACTGATCCTCAGTGATACATATTTATGTCAACATTTTCTGATTATTTTCCATCTGTGAAATTTGAAATCACAAACTCAATCCCAGCTCCAGGAGATAACAGATGAAATATGGAACAAGGAATGGGGAGGCCGTGCTGCTGATTGCTTTCTGGAAGACTCAATTTGTAAGCTAGTAGGAACCCATATCTTTCCCAGATGACCTTTCTTGTTACATTTTCTGTAACTTTTTTTTCTTCTGGCAAAGAAATTATCATGAATGTTCGTGGGAGACTGTCTGATTCTTGGAACTGCATATGTTACATCGTGCAATTTATAGCAGCTTTCTGCAAATAATTTATCAGTGATGTTGTTTAATGCCCTGTAAAAGAAATGCAAGTCATATTCCTTGAAGAATATTGAGTGCCTTCCTCCACATGCAATTCTGTCCTGGTGACATTTAATTCTGATACTGGGATGCTCCTAACAGTCATGTCATAGAGCATGATGTGGAAACTCCTCAAGGTTCCTTGGTCCTCTGGCACCCAGCACATCTTCTGATTCTATTGCCTGCTGTTCAGTGGATTCTTATCCATCTGCTTCTGGCTTAGTACTGCAATTCAAGCATTGTATGTTATGAACACAGGCGTAAGAGATAGATGTCCAAAATTCTCTTTCTCAGTGTGCTACTTAATTTTCTTGACATATGACACCTTGTAGGTTGTTGTATCTCATCTTAATACTGTTTGGGGGCTGGAGAGCTAGCTCACAGGTTAGGAGAACTTGCTGCTCTTGTAAGAACCAGAGTGCAGTTCCCATTATCCATATTGGGTAGCTCACAGTGGCCTGCAACTCCAACTCCAGGGGTTCTGATATGCTCATTTTGCCTCCATGGACAAGTGCATTCATGTGTTTTTGTGTGCATATATTCACACACACATACACACAATTGAAACATTTAAAAATAAAAAATTTTAAAGTTTTGTATGTGTGAGTATGTACTGTGTGTACATGTATGCATATGAGTGCATATATATGTGGAGATCAAAGATTAATGTTGGATGTCTTTGTCACATTTCACAGTATTTTAAAATATAGTCTCCTACAAAATCTGGACTCACCAAATCTGCTGGACTCACTGGCCAGAGAGCTTCAGGGATTCTCATGTCTCCTCCTCCCAATACTGAGATTACAAGCATATATCACCATGACTTGCTTTTTATCTGGCTGCTGGAGATCCAAAGTCAGATCTTCAAGCTTATTCACCAAGTACTTTATCCACTTATCCATCACTGAGCCCAAGCTGTTCTTCTATATATTCTCACCATCATCAAAATGTACTTTTATAGCAAGTCTACAGTTTGTTATTCTTGGAAACAAAATTCCTCTCCATTAAAGAGTATTACATAATATCTAGGATGTGTGAATAGTTCCTTTCTGTCTTTGGTATTAAGGACTGAACCTAAGTCCTTGTTGTTTCTAGGCACACCTTCATCCTTGAACAAGTAGTTTCTAAGGCATTTGCTCGTTAAGACTGACAAACGGAGCTGGAGAGATGGCTCAGTGGTTAAGAACACTTGCTGTTTTTATAGAGGACCTAAGTTCAGTTCCCAGAACTTACTTCACATAGCTTACAACCACATATAACTCCAGCTGCAGGGAATCTGACACCTTCTTCTGGCCTCTGACACCCTCTTCTGTCATCAGGGGGCACTGCGCTCACATGCACGTGAATGTGCATACACCAATGCAAACCGATAAATAAAATAATCACAGATTAACATATTCGGGAAATTTCTGAGATCAAGAATTCGCTGCCCATTCCTTCAACAGGGAAAATTTGGTGACTGGTAATTTGGTTTCTCTTTTTTATTACTTTTTCAGGTGTCATAGAAAATGCAATTCATAATGCATATCAAATATTTATTTTATCATTCTATGAAATATATTGCTGTAACATCTGTAGTTTGGATTGTTTGAATCATCAGTCAAAGCTAGTTTATGTGTGAATTTACTACATCTCAGTAATACCACCTGTGGACACTTGAAAATGAAATTCCCGAATCTGGTTCTTTTTTGTTTAACATACCAAGAAACAAGAGAATTTCATGAATTAGTTAGATTCTCTAAGACTGAGAAAACAAGATGTCTTACCTTAGTTTAGATTCATACTCCCAAGTCTTCTATTTTATTTCACTATATTTTTCTAATTATTGATATTTTTCATGAAAATATGTTAGCATACTTGAAGTTATAGGAGGAACATTTATTTGTTTGTTTGTTTATTTATTTATTTGGGTGAGTTTGTTCATTTTTAGTTTGTATATGTTTGTGTCTGTGTGAAATGTGAACTTGTGCAGTAACGGTGGAGGGCAGGAAAGGGCATGGTATCCCTTGTGAACTGGAATTACAAGCAGTTGTGTACTACTCAGTATGAGTGTTCAGAACCTAGCAGGGACTCTCTGCCAAGAAGAAGTGCACCAAGAACTCTAACAGCTGAGTCATCCCTCCAGCCCCATGAAGGAAAATTTAAATGGAAGAAAAATCTCTCTCTGTGTAGAAAACCCTCCCTGTCCTACTCACTACTCTTTGCTGCACATTGTCCTGTTCATTTCTGCTATATTTATGTTCTTCAAGTAACTGAAATTGAAGTGAATAAAGTTCCTGTTTATTTCCCTTACCAGTACTGCATGTAACATATTCACAAATATTTGAAATTCCACCGCTAGTTTTAGTCCAAGTAAATAAATGCTTTTTCTGCATTTAAACATTCCTAGATTATATAATTTTATTAATTTTTCATTTTTATTAAATTAACATAATGCCATAAGAATGAAACGAAATTTGTTTTACCAAAAGTTAAATTTGTTCCTGGCAAAATGGCTCAATAGGGTAAAGAATGTGCTCCACAAGTCTGATGACCTGAGTTCAATTCCCAGAATCCATGTCAAAATGGAAAAAAGAGAGCAAACTTCAAAAAGTTGTCCTGATCTTCACATGAAAGTGCCCTGGGATGCCTATGCCCTGGAATTCCCGTACCCCCATAAACATATATAATACATTCTTAAAAAGTTAAAACCTCAGACTAAAGTTGTTTTTTTTAATTTAAGGAAGCAGAGTCTTTCATGCCACTGGAATTTTTCACATGTCAAATTGTGGCAATGATGGCACTGAGCACAGGACCTACACCAGCTCAAATTAGACAAGGGCCCAGAGTGAAGCAATAGAAATTGGTGGCTGGCTTGACCTGGACTGAGAACTATTGGAGACTGATTACTACAGGGAGAGGGAGAGTTTGCCTTACTGATTGTCTCCTAGATAGCCTGACCAGAATTTGCACTAAAGGAAATCTGGGCTTGACTAGATGAGACTTAACATGTATGACAGAATCCATGAGTCCCAGCAGGGTTCTGGAGGAGGTTTGGGTGGGGGAAGGAGTCTAAATTGGATTAAGAACTGTTGTATGAGATGCATAAAACTCAAAAAAAATTATAAAGCATTTTAAGCTTATAATTAAAAAAATTTTTTAGGTAAGTAAGGGAACATTATAAAACCCATCGTGTAGGGTAACTTTTAAATTTAGTCATTTCACTTAACAAAGAAGGTTTTATGGGTGGTGAGAACAATGACTCCCAAGGAAGGGAGCAGGAACACCAAGAGGGCAAGGCAGAAAGGGGAAGTAGAAATAAAAAAAATGTCATAATAACATCAAACATGCTGATCTGAAACATAAAAACATAAAGAAGATATGTAGATAAAAACAAAGCAATAAAATATCCAGGGTTAAGCCTCATTCAGAGAAATTGTCAGAATGCTCAAGGAATTCCCAGACATTAGTAACAGTTCAAAAATACTCAGTGGAAAATACATGTATGCATACACTGTCATTCACTATTTCCATTCCCGTGGGTTCTGATTAAATAAATTTTATGTCTGAAAATCCACATATAATCAAAATTAAACCCCATGATATAAGCTATCTTAGAGAGTAACTTGAGAAAATACTGATTTATGCGAAGAAGTAGACAAAAAAAAAAGGCGAATTGACATTTTCTGACAGAATAGAAATATTCAATTACTACACATTTTTTCATTACTTCCAACTGGTTTCATAGAGTACTTGTTTTCAACCCCACATAAGCCTATGACTATTTGAGCAGGTGACTAACATATGAACCTCACCTGTTTAATGATAAACATTACTCATTATACAATGATTATAATTCACTTAATTGAATGTTAGCACATTAACATGTAGTATTATACGTTATATATTAGCATTAATATATATTATATATGTATGTGATATTATATTACACCTGACAGCAGCAACTTAAGGGTGGAGGGGTTTAAATTGGCTCAGTCTGAGGGTGCAGTCCATCAGGGAGGGGAAGGGAAGACGGCAGGAGCGTGAGGCAGCTGCTCACATTGTTTCTACTGTCAGGAAACAGAAAGAGATGAATGCTGGTGCTCAACTCACTTCCTCTTTTTAATTCAGTTCAGGACTCCTGCTCATGGGATGATGTCACCCACATGCAAAGTTGGTCTTCTGCTCTCAGTTATCCTAGCCTAGAAATGCTCTCACAGAGATGCCAGGAGGTTTGTCTCCTGAATGATTCTAGATTCTGTCAAATTGATCAATATTGACCATCACAAACTCTGAGTTTCTATTTGTAAAACAATTCCATGGTTTGTTAATGCTAAAATTTTAAACTAATGTTTGAGTAGGAAGCCTGACACACTGCCCAATATATGTAGTAACTGTCCTGAAGACCAGGTTGCAGGATAGATCTCTCATAACTTAATCCTTTGTAACTGCCTCATAATTAGAAACATTAGCAAAGATCTATTGAATAGTTACTTATCAAGTGTTTCCTTTAAACAAAACTAGCCACCAACCTTTGATCATATCTCATTTAACTGGGGCTCAGGGAGATAAAACATTGCTCAAGGCTGCACAGCCTGAGCTTGCAGAGCTTGTTCTTCCTTGTCTATATCTAATCCGAGATTCCGGACTCCTTCATTCTAAACTGTAGTATCTTCTCTGGACTCTTCTGCCTGCTATTTTTATAATCAGTATGTGTGTGGGGAGTTACGAATGAAGAATGTTTCAGCTTCATGACAAGCTAAAAAGGACACATAGATGATAGTTATCTAGCTAAGGCTAGTAAATATGGAAATCTACATGAACACACACAGACAAATGAGCAGCTGCTATTAGGCTTTTGACTAACATATGCCTTGTATACCTAAGGCCCCTATACCAAAAGAAGTTGGATTTTGTGTTTGTGTGTGTGTGTGTGTGTGTGTGTGTGTATGTCTGTGATGTATATGTGTATATGTGTGGTGTGTATACATGTGCATGTGACCAGAGAAAGATAGATGTTCTTCTCTATCATGCTCCATCTTACTAGTGGAGATGGCATCTCTTCTACACTTGGGACTGGATTGGCAGCCAGCAAGCTTCAGTGATTTTCCTACTTCTGCATCCAGAGTGTTGAGGTTACAGGTGTGTGCAATTACACCCTGTTGTTTTGTATGTGTTCTCGGAAGTAGACTCAGATTCTCATGCTTACACAATAAACAACCTTGCAATCCATCTCCACAACCTTGCATCTGGACTTTTTGTAAGGAATGAAATTATGGTGCCCAACTTTATTTTTTAAATGAAAAGATAGAGAAAATAGACCACTGGTTTAAAAAGCTGAAATGAATGCATTGCCATCTCCTCTAAAGGGAAAATCACTAATGTTTATTGATTCCCTATTCTGCGCTGGACCTTGGGGTGGCTGCCCTATGCATAGATTATTGCACTCTTCCCGTATAACAACTTACTGCATTCTGTGTGTGTGTGTGTGTGTGTGTGTGTGTGTGTGTGTGTGTGAGGAGACTGTCTACTGTCTTGCTTTATCATCCTCAATTTTACTCTTTTGAGACAGAGTATCACTTAACCCGTAGCTAAACTGTCAGCCTTCCTCCTGCCATGTCTCCCATAACACTGAGATATAGGGCATGTATGCAGCACACTCAGCTCTTTGCATCCACAATGGGGATTTGAATTCAGATCCTCATGATTATGCAGCAAGCCACTTTACTCATGGAACCATTTCCCTAGCTGCCCTACTGAAATCTTAATGCTTACATTTCACAAATGAAGAAACTGGCAATCATGGGTTAAAAACTTGCCTGAATTAACAGCTGCTAAATGATGGCAATGTTTGTCTTCTTCGAGAATCAATATAGTTAAAGGAATATAGTGTTTGTTTCTATATCAACCACAGATAGCAGTTGGGAGTGCATTTGATGAATTTGTAATATATCCTGTTTTTATCTTAGAACAAATGAAAACATGTTTAATCTGATGATTGCTGCAATAACTCTCTCCTGATTGAGATTCATGAGGGCATAGTTATTTATGTGAGGAAGACAAAGGGGCATTTTGAAAAGGCACACTCAACCACTGATAATTTTTACATGCGATTTATAAAGTGAATGCTTCCTAAAGGAAAAGACGTAGAATGTTTTATTACTTGCATTTTAACATTTGTAATATACCACAGCATGATAAATGAATCAGGTTATATTGATTAGGGTTGTGCTGCAGTCAGTAATCATTTGGGTTTCTAATCACTTGTGCCTGAGAGCGGGCATTAAACAAATGGCTTAATTACAATGAGAGGAAATGTCTTTTTTAGTTTCAACTAGTAGGTGTGAAGATAAAAGCAGTCATATTTCACTAGTGCCTAATTTCTAATTTCTCGTGAATGTATCCGAGAGCCTATGTTTGTCTTGCTGGTTCTGAATTAGGTCACTTCTATAAATGATTTTTGTCACTTTTATTTTTATTTCCTTGACTTTTTCTCTATTCTTTTATTTCTGTACAAAAGAGATTTTGTTAGGGGTGGGGACTTATAAACTCCTTCCTTCTCCATGCCGGATGTTGACTGGCTTGATCAAAGCAGACCTTACACAGGCAATCACAGCTGCTGGGAGTTCCTGGGTGCAGCAGTCCTGTCCTTTTAAGAAGTCAGTTTCCCTCAGGTCCTCCCCAGCCCCTGGCTCTTACTATCTTTTAGGCTTTTCTTCTGAAATGGGTCTTGAGCCCTGGGAGGTATTGTGATTTAGATAGTGGCTGAGTACACATAGTTGACAGCTTCTGGGGGAGAGTGTTTTCTTTAAGGATATGGCTCCTGATATTTCAACTATGTTTCATTGGATGGCCCACACCCAGGAGAATATATGCAGCACAAATTGGCCCTGATGGGTTATTATAAAGAAGGGCACAAAGTGGCTGAGGGAGGCAGGGAGGTGGGAAAATACCTGAGAGGAGTTCCGGGGAGAAGAGGTAAGTATGCTCAAAATATTTTGCACAAAATTCTTAAAGACTTGATGATAATATTATATTTTAAAGGAGGTTTAGATCAAGTTACAGAAAACACTTTTAGTTTCTCTAATCCTGGCTTCCTATACCTCACCAATGAAAGACGAGTGAGTTAATCCAAAGTTTGTTCCTGTGCCGGCTAACTTTATTTATGTGACACAGCTGTCTGAGAAGAGAGTCTCAAGAATACATTGTCTATATTGGGTTGGCACATGGCATGTCTATGGGGTACTGTCTAATTCAGCTAGTTGATGTGAAAGTCTCAACCTACTATGAGCTGCATCTCGTGCATGCACTCACTTCTCTCAGCTTTTGGCTGTGGGTGTGATGTGACCAGCTGCTTCAGGTTTCTGCCTTTGTGACTTCCCTATCATGATGATTTTAACTGGGAACTGTGAGCTGAAATAAATCCTTTTCTCCTCTAAGTTGCTTTTCATTAGGGCAACCGAAGTAATGCAGTTCTTCAATTCCCAATGTGTATTCTTGAAAATGGTCTTTGTTACTCTCCTCTTCACCATTATTTCTGGTCACATAATATATTTGTTTTTATAAAATGTTTTCAGTAGATGCAGCTCCTTGCAGAAGCAAAATAATCTTTGACACTCCTTATATAACACAATGTTTAATACTTAATAAACTCAATAAAACTTAATAAACTGGTTGTATAAGCAACTATGGAATGCAGACACAAAATCTCTCCCTCTCTCCCTCTCCCCCCGCTCTGTCTCTCTCTCTCTCTCTCTCTGTCTGTCTCTCTCTCTCTGTGTGTGTGTGGGGCACATATGCCCTCCTTTGTGTGTAGTTCAGAGAACAGCATGGAGTGTACTCTCTCAGGTATCTTCTACTTTTTGTTTGTTTGAGAAAGGGTCTCCCAGTGCCTGAAACTCATAAAGGAGGTGGCTAGTTTGGCTCTCAGGGAGCCCCAGCTTGCACTGTTCAAACTAGAAATATGTTCAATCACACCAAGATTTTCACATATATTCTCAGCATCCAAATTCTGGTCCTCACACTTTTAATATAAGCACTTTAGCACCTCCTCTATTTTTTATACTGATTTTGCTCTTAGTTTTGCCATCATGGTGGCATGCCTTCTAAAGAAATTGACCTTTTTTGAGAAAGCAGTCACTGGAAGTGCAATTAATTCCCCCTTTCCACTTGTATCAGCTGCTGGGATACATCTCTTCAAGCAGTCTCCTTTTCTCAGTAGGCTGTTTCTGACCATGATTCCATTCATGTCGTTTATTAATCTGAAACTTTCATTTTTCTTGAAAGCACAGATTTTCAAATAGCGGTAACCATTCTAAGACTGGACCAAAAGCTAGAACAAACATTTCAGGGAAGGTATGATGACATCCCAATGGTTCATGAAATCTAAAACATGACAGCTGTTTTGAGGCATTTTGTTAGCAAATAACTTGAATGAAATTTTGAAATTTTATTTGCATGGATTCTGAGCTACAGAGGAGTGGAACCGAGGTCTCTTGTGATTCAAAGTCATATCTTGACTTTGAACACAGAGAACACTTCCAGGGAGAACCATAATTAATGCTGTATATAATTATTCTTTTCTCCATAGTATGGTGCTAGAGTAATTGGATTCTAGGCAGCTTTGCTTCCATGGCAATGCCTTTACATGTTATTTGTTAGGACTCTCTTATTCATCATGGCATATTTATTTAGAATTAAATATTATAAAACTCCTGGGCTAGGAAAGCCAGCCAAAGTGGGAAGTGTCTTGCAGTGTTTTCCCAGTTACATTGGTAGAGCTAAAAAGAAACCTTTACTGTAGGCTAGGAAGAAACTAGCTATCAAAAAATAAGGACTTAGAATCATCCTCAGGTAATTTTTATAAACCCTTTGAGATTCTCTTTTCTTATCTTAAACTTGAAAATAACATTAGTTCACTAAGTGTCTGTGATGATGAAAATACTCATTTGCCCCCAAATACCACCTACACCTGGCACACTGAAGAATGAAAAAAAATACCATTTTCTCTTTGATGATAGTAAAATAAAAATGAACAATATTTTTGTAACTTGTTGTTCTAATTGAATTAAAATAAGATTCTTAATGCAACTATGCTAGAAGTTTCTCTATCATGATAATTGACAATCACTCAATCTAGACCTCTATGAGAAAGCAGGAATTCCTAATTCCTGATATCTGTTAAACTGTAGCTCAGGGGCATGTGGACTTTATCTAAAATGGACCAGCCAGTAAATATTTTAAAGGTTTCTTTTTATTGTATATGTGTTTCTGTCCGTCAGGTCAGTATGCACACATGCTTGCCAGTGTCTACAAAAATCAAAATAGGACACTGAATGTACTACAACTGGAGTTTCAGGCAGTTGGAGCTGCCTAACATGGGTGCTGGGAATGGAATTCTGGCTCTGGAAGAACAGTAAGACTCAACCATTGATCCAACTGCACAGCCACAGACAGTAAATATTTTAGCTATTATGAGTTATAAAAGGGTTCTGTAAAAAGGGTTTCCTTTCTTAATATCCTGACAAAAACAACATAAGTGAGAAAGGGTATATTTTAGGTCACAACCCCAGGTCACAGTGCATCTTGTGGATGAGTCAAGATAGTAAGTACCAACACATCAGCTGTTAAGGATGGAGTACAAAGAGCGCGTGCATGCTCTGATCAGTCCTTTTTCTATAGACATTTCAGATTCCTCTTCCTAGGAAATGGTGCCACCCACACTGGGAATCAAGAAAATATTCCAAAGATATGCCCACAGACCAACCTAATTTAGACAATCCCTCATTGAGACCCTTCCAGGTGTTTCCAGATTGTGTCAAGTTGACAATTCCAGTCATCATAGAACCAGAAAATGTGATTTTGCTGAAACTATTCGATTTAGGCATTTAGTAGCAGCAACAGACAGTATGTAAAAACACGCATAGTTTTGCTCCAGTAAAGTTGCATTTATGAAAACAGGAGGTTGGTTAAATTTGCCTCATAGCCAGTCCATTGTTAGGAGAGTTTGCCTCAGTCAATTAGTTAGGAGAGTTGTAGATTATAGATTTTAGGAAGTAGAGATGAATATTCTTCTTACCAATAGGCTGATGGAGGAAGTGTATATGTATGTGTCTGTACATATTTCTTTTTGGCATGAGGTTGTGAAGGCATGTAATCTGTCTTTCCCGCTTCCTCTTATGATTAGCACAACAGAAATAAAAAAATAGTCGATGGGTCTGATAGGCTACATTTTTTACCAGGATTACGAATCTTACTTTAGAGCTGTCCAACTGATCACAAAACACTTAAAATTCTAATATTATATCACCTTAAGAGTCTTTTGAAGATTTTTAATCATTTATTTTATATTTTTGTGCATGTGTGTATACCTGTGTGTGTGTGTGTGTGTGTGTGTGTGTGTGTGTGCATGTGTATGCAGGTGCCCTCAGATGTCAGAAGCTGTGCTGCTGGAGATATAGATGGTTATGAGGTGTCCACTGTGGGTGCTGGGAACTAAACTTAGTCTTGGAAAGAGCAACAGCCACCCTTAACAACTGAACCATCTGTCCAGTCCCCATCTTAAGATTCTAAAAAAAGTGAAATGGCAGTTCTCTTTTTATTACAGTATTTCTTATGGAGAAAGAACTGTGTATATAAGCTCCATCTAAATATGCTCAGTGCATTAAAATATATAGATAAGTGCAATTCATGATATTTTCCCAAAGAGAATTAAAAAAAGGAATGTTTGTCTTCTGAAGGATATTTACCATAGAATGTATTGATGGAAATCATTTGGCAGAAACAGATCTACAACATATCTGTGGGCATGTAGACACTTAATATTCTTATGGAATTATCTCTTGTTCATCTATTGGAAGAAAATCTCTATGTCTTACAGCAGTGTCCCAGCCAAAGATATTATAGATACATATAAATTTCAAATGAGGAAGAGCGCTAACATGCAGGTTTTAATAAAGACTGTGGCTGCTGCTGCTAAGTTCCCTCTGGGAAACTGAAGTAGCATTATTCCATTATTGTCATCTCTACAAACTTCGGACTTATTTTCTCACTTTCGTGATCTCCTGTGTGTATTATCAAACGCGTATTACCACAGACTTTCTAAGTCTGGGCCCTGTATGTTAAGAGCTTCTAGAATAGATGACTGTAATGGGCTCTCTCATCATCCTCGTTCTGTATTGCACTTCTGTCTCAGAAGTGTCATTTTATGTTCAGACGGCTTTCCTATCTTTTCTTTTCTTTGCTCTGATTTTCCTTGTTTTTCTTTTCTCTTTTCTTCCCTTTTACTTTCCTCTTCTTTACTTTTGTGCGAAAATTCTCATGTAGCCAATCTGGGCCTCAAATGCACTTTGTAAGCAAGGATGTCCTTGAACTATTGATTCTCTGTTCTCTACCTCCCAAGTGCTGGGAAGACAGGCATAAATCAACACAGTTGGTGTATGTGGTGCTGGGAATGAACCCAGGGCTTCATGCATGCTAGGCTAGCACTCTACTAACTCAGGTGCATCTCCAGGTTTCCTTTCATTTTAAGGAGTAGGGAAAAGAGAGGAGAAATAATGGTGATAATCAGGGGGGTGCTTATGATAAAGTAAATTAAAAACATGTATAAAGATGTCATAATCAAAATCATATCTGTAAAATTAAGGTATGTTAAAAATGGGGACTGGAAAGATGACTCAGGGACCAAGAACACTGGCTCATCTTGCAGAGGACTCGGGTTCTAGTCTTAGTGCTCGCATGGTAATTATCAACCATCTGTAAGTCCAATTCCTGAGGATCTGATAAACTCATCTGACGTTTGTGGGCACTGGTGGGCTTGAGTACACCTACAAATATGTAGGCAAAACCACCACCCACCTTCTTTCTTTTTTTTTTTTTTTTTTACTTATTGATTGATTTGAGGCAGGTCATTTCACTGGCTTAAGGTGTGTGTCTGTGTGTGTGTGTGTGCGTGTGTATGTATGTGTCTTTTTGAGGCAAGGTCTCCCTGTACCCCCAGCTGACTTGGAACTTACTATGTATCCCAAGCTGGCCTCAGTCTCACAGAGATCCACCTGCCTTTGTCTCCAGAGTCCTGGAACTAAAAGTTTGTGCCACCTTGCCCAGATTCTTAAGGTTAAGTTGATTGATCAGGAAGCCCCAGAATCCCACTGTCTCTACCTCCCCAGCACTGGGGCTATGAAAGCGGTTTGTTTTGTTTTGTTGTTTCTTTTCCATGGGTTCTAAGAATCATCTTCAGGCCCTCAAATCTGTTCTGTTTTACCCATAGTTCCAATGACTTTTTCTAGCTTTCCTACAGCCAAGACTCTGGTAAACAGTAGAGAAAATCTGTTATTACATCCCACTTTATAACACCCTTTGGTTTGTCTTGTGTCTATGTAGAAACTCCTCTTCTCGTTCTCCATTCTGGCTGGTAGAGGGATGTATGGGGATGTTATAAGACCTCCATGTTCTAAGGAGGTACCCCAGCTCTGTGCTTGCTCACTAGGCTTGATCTTCTAAGATAACATTTATGACCAGTGTCATGGGGTAGATCAAATAGATTCACAGTTTTTATGAGGATCAAAATAAATTTACTGCGCCTGTGCTGCACAGCTCAGGTCCATTTAGAGATGCTGTTGAAATAGTATTCTGATCATTTAGAAAGTCTCTTAAAATGAAGAGCTTCCTTTACAAATTGAGTCTTCATGTGGATTAACTCTATTACACAGCAGTAGGAAATATGTGTGCATTAGAGCAAAAACTTAGAAAGAGCACATTTTACAGAGCCCACATCAAATCAGAATGCACTGAGAGTGCAAGTACTAATTTTAAAATTACTTTGAGATGAGAACAGTCTGTTTTTATTTGTCATGGCATATTGTTATCATTAGAAATGATTCATGTGTTATATATTTTAATAGGTGTGTGTGTGTGTGTGTGTGTGTGTGTGTGTGTGTGTGTTTGTACATGAGTGCAAAGCCCATGGAGGCCAGAAGTGGGTATCAAATTCTCCTGGGTCTAGGGTTATAGATAGATAGCGATAGCCACCTGAGGTGGATGCTGGGAACTGAATTCCAAATCCATTCTACTTCAAGAGCAGTGCCAGCTCTTAATCTTTGAAAAATCTCTTCAGATTCAATGTAATATATAAATGTATTTATTTGCCTATATGTATGTGAATACACCTATGTATGCAATGCAATGTCTATGGGACCCAGAAGAGGGAGCAGGGTGTTGGCCTGTAGTTACAGATGGTTGTTAGCTCCTAAGTGGATGCTGGAAACTGAATCGTGTCATTTGCAAGAGAAACTAATGCCCCTAACCCCTGGCTGAATCATCTATCTAGCTCTTACTGTGTACTACATCTTATGTCTGCATTATTATCTATGGTTTGTTGTTGTTGTTTCTTTTGTGGTTCTTGTTCTGTTTTTGAGATAGTGTCTCCTTATAGACCCAGCAGGCCTGGCACTAGCTGTGTAGACCAGGTTGATTCAATCTCACAGAGATCTCTATGCTTCTGCCTCCCATGTGCTGACTTGGAAGGCATGTGCGTGTTACCATGTCCAGCTAGGCGTTGGTTTGTTTGCTGTTTATCATCTATGTTTTGAGAGAACTGTGGCCTTTGATTGTAATGTTAAAAGGCAAAAAATCACTAGGAGAAATTCTATTCCTTTCAGTTTTAGATAGTTTGGGAAGCTAGCAAATGGCTTGCCTAGGCGTTAGAAAGTATGAAAGTTTCAAAAAGATGCATTAAAACGCTGTGATTTGACCCATTTTGGGTCTTCAGAAGAAAATCAAAGGCCAGGTTTTAGAGCCTGATGCACTCTTAGACAGTCAGATAGACTCGATAATTCCTTGAGCAAGTGGCATGACACTCAGATCTAAGCTCTGTCTCCCTTATTCTGTTTTTTTTGTTGTTGTTATTAATTAAATTTTATTGATGATACATATATGGAATTCAGAGGACGTTTTAATTGAGTCAATTCTCTACTTTCCCTTTGACCTGGGCCCATGGAATTGAACTTGTCAGTTTGGCAGCAATGCTTGCCCTGACCTGTAGAACCATCTTGTAGTCTTCAAGTATTTCGTTCTTAGTTTTTCCTCTCCTTCTTGCTCTTGGAACCCCAAGACTCCTTAAGAATGTTTTGTTGTTGTTTTTCTGTATAGTCAAAACTAAGTCATTCTTAAATGCTGCCATCAGAGGACTGGGGAGATGACTCAGAAGATGAATTGCTTGCCTGGGGATCAGGAAGACCTGAGTTCATTTTGTAGAACCCACATAAGAAAGACGGGTATGGGAGCTGGGAAGATGGCTCAGAGGTTAAAAGCACTGCCTGCTCTTGCTGAGGACCTGGATTCAATTCTGAGCACTCATATGGCACAGAACTTAAACACCTTCTTCTGACCTCCATGGGCTTTGCACGACGTGGGTGTTTTTACACACCCTCAGACAATTCCCTCATACACATAAAATAAACAAAATAATAAAAATAAATTAAAAAGAAGGAAAGATGGGTATGGTTGAGGTGCACTCATAATCACATTTCGGGGAGGTGGAGACAGGAGCATCCCTGGGGTTTGCTGGCCTGCCAATATGTGCTACTCAGCAAACTCTAGGGTAGTGAGAAACTTTGTATCAAAGAGGATAGAAGGCTCCTAAAGAATGCCAGATGGAGAGAGTTGATCTCTGGCATACACACACGCACACACACACACACACACACACACACACACAACAGGATCCTGAAAACTGAAAAGCATATTTGGAGAATTCAGATTCTGATTGTGACTTGCATATGGTTTCAGAGACTCATTTAGGTATGAGATTCTGTGGTCTTTCATGATGCGAGTTTATCATATTTTTAAAAAGGTTTTTTTTTTTTAATTCAATAACACTTTCAGTCAATAGTCATGGATAGTCATTTGCCTACAAAAACATGATTTTTCTTTAGCTGTGCAGAAGCCATGGTTAGTGGTGTTTATACCATGGTTAACATGAAGCATTTCATGATTATAGTCACTATTACAACAATGAGAATTCTCAATCGTATTGGAGATGTCGGTAAGCTAATAATACTTCCCATTTTTATTATCCTTTGTTTATGTCTATTCCTATACATGTGTGAAACACAGCACATATGTGGATGTCAGAGGACCACTTTACATGCTGGTCCTACATTCCATCATTTTCTGCTAAATACCCCAGGCTAGCTGGCCTAGGAACTTCTAGGAATTCTCCTATATATGATTCAAATCTCCTCATACAAAGAATGAAATTACAGACTTCTGTTCTGCTGTGTGTGATGTTTATGTGAGTTCTGGGATTCAAACTGTGGTCCTCATGCTTAAATATTAAGTGTTTTTCCTACTGAACTATTTCTACAGCCCTTGTCCTTTATAAAAGTAAAAGCCTTAATAAGTGTTTTATGTTGTGTCAAAATTTCCAGGTATTTTAGCCTTCTTTATGAAATCATTTTAGGAGACAGGAAAACATTTTTAAAAGCTGGGCTGTTGAGATGACTCCATAGTTAAAAGCATGGGCTGGTCTTGCAGAAGACTTGAATGTAATTCCCAGCATCCACATGGCAGCTAACAACCATTTGTAACTCCAGTTCTAGGGAATCTAACATTTTCTTCTAACCTCCGTGGGCATTGCACGTCATGGGTGCACCTACCTACATGCAAACAATATACCTGTGCACATAAAATATAAAAACAATAATATAAATTTTTTAAGTTAATATACATGTTCATATTAAAAACATTAATATATGGGCTGTAGTGATGGCTCAGCTGTTCAAAGCACAAATACTCTTCTAGAGGATTTGAGTTTGATTCCTAGTACCCAAGCCCAGTGGCTCCTAACTGCCTGCAACTCCACTTCCAGGTGAGCTGATGCCTTCCACTGGCCTCTCCAGACACCTACACTCAAATGTACATACTCTTCCTGGCCACACATACATAATTAAAAACATATATTTAAAAACATAAAAATAAAATATTAATACCTGTCTTTCAATATTTGTGTGAAGTGATAGACTCCTGAGATACTATCCATTGCTGAGATCTGTCCCTTAATTTCTTTAAAGCCATCCCCACAGTACAGGTAGAGAAGGCTTTTCCTAGGTTATTTCCTGCTTGAGCTGACTTTTGTGCATTTCACTATTCAGATAACCTGAGTCAGACCCTGTGAGTTTGAATCCAGGTGCTCCTTCTTGCCGTTTACATAGAGATTATCTGCAAGGATTTTCCTGTCTGCCTTCGGTCTGCTTACTGATCAAGAGGAGTTAAAGGAGTTGGTTTCCCTCCACTTGCAGTTCACTGCAGTTCTCCATGTGACACGCTCACAGGGTGTTCAAAGGATTCAAAGAAGTGGATATTCAGTAGAAAGAGAAATATAAAAACACAGAGTCAAAGGGAAAGACAAAGAGGGAAAACCAGGCTGAGCTTGGCATGAAAGCATTCTCATTCTCTCTGAGCCAGCTTCACAATGGAGGCTCTAGGGCTGCTGTGCTCGTCAGTACTTTGTTAGAGGTCTCTGAATGACAGGAATAGTGACAGTACCAGGGACCATCAAACATCCAGTGAACCTTTGACCAACCCAGACTCCAACTGTGCTTCTCTTCTTTCCACCGCATTTTACCCAAGGAGTCTGGCTTGCCTCCGACACTCAGTACTCATTTCACGAAGGAAAGAGTTTAGTGCATGAAAAGTGGCCATCAATTTTAGCAGATGAAGGCAGGCGACCTACTCTGTCTGCCATAATGTGTTGCCAGTACAGGCGTATTTGATTCATGTGTGTCATTCAAGATTTTACTAAATCCCATTCCATTCTAGGGTAGTTGGTACCAAGTTTGGATAACTCAGAAGTCCTACCTAAATGTATATACACAGAGCCACTGAAGTGGTCATGGCTGCTAGTAAATTCTCAACTATTCAATAAACATCTGCTAAATAATACGTTGCTACTAAGATCCACAAGAATTCCTCGCAAGTGGCTGAGGAGATGATTCAGTTGGTAAACTGGATGTCTTCTAAGCACAAGGACCTCGGGTGGAGCCCCAAAGTCCGCATTAAAACAAACAGACAAGGCAGGCATGGTGCTATACATTTGTAGTTCTGGCACCTGTAGACAAGGCAGGCAGATTTCTGGAGTTCACTGGCCAACCAGCCCAGTCTACTTGTAGAGATCCAGACCAGTGAGATAGCCAGCCTGTCTTAACACCCACCCTCCCTCCCCAAATCAAAACCCCCCAAACCAAGGTAAATAGTGCATGAGAGACAACATTTTATGTTGACCCCGATCTCATAAGCATATCCATATATGTACACACACACATACACACACACACACACCAACACTGCCTCCTTACCCCTTATCTCCCTAAGGAGATATTTTATTCAGTCTTGACATGAGATTTCTTCATAATTATAGATGTATTCTCACTTTGTGGACAACCTGGTTGTTCTTTCTTAGAACCTGACTTGGATCCTTTATCTTCTACCAAGATTTGAATTTTTACAACTTTCTTATCCACTCTCTCCTTCTTACTTACCTGCTGGTTTTCCCATTTCTAACACTGAGTAGACAAAGACAGTTTTCAACTCTTCCCCAAGCTGGGCCTTCTTTATTTATCTGATGAATCTAGAATCAAGTTCTGACCCCTGACACCCTAGTCTCCATCCATCTGGTCATTAGCTAAATAATTAATAGAAACTATAAAAAAGTAATGACCTAAGGCCTATGTTATATCCAAAGAAAGGGCTTCTTTCTTGTATTAGCTAAAGATTCCCAAATTCTCTATACCAACCCTAAGACAAAGGTCCACTGCTATATTCTGTTGCTAGGATTTCCCACCTGATATCTGTATTAGTCATGGTTCTCTAAAGGAACAGAATCAAAAGAGGCATACACACACACACACATAAAATATATACATATATAGTCTCAAAGAGGGGTTTAATAACATGACTTACAGCATTTTGTGGCCTTGGTAGTCAAACAATGGTTAGAGAGGCTGAGAACCTGATAACTGTCAGTGCATGAAGCTGGGGGCTTAAGCATTACCAGTCTAGTAATAAAGACACAGAGGATTCTTGAAAAGATGTTTTTCTCTCTGGACATGTATACTTTCTCTCATATATATATATATATATATATATATATATATATATATCTGCACTCAGACACACATATACACATACTTACAAGAAAAATAAAATAGTTTTATTAATAAAGAAATTCCCTAATATCCAGCACATTCCACCTCTCTCCTCACCCCAAAATTCTTTGACCCTAACTTTCGAATGTATTTCAAACATCACATATAATTTCAACTTACTCCAAGTGGTGGAGAACTGAAATCGTGTCAATCACTGCAATCAGTACTAAGTGTTAAGTATATTTGTGACATATATATTTCCATTATATATGAAACTGCGATGAGAGGAGCAAAATCTATGTATTTGAAGACTACTCAGTTAACCATTACCCAACAGTGCTGGAAAATATAGGAAACCATTAATGTGAACTCCTCTATAGGAAAAGTGCACTTGAAAATCTCCACATCACTGTTTGGAGGAAATATTATATACTACTTAGTATGAATGGTAAGGAGAAGATGCCGCCCATTTGAGCCTTTTACTTACATGATTTTCTGACCACCTTTCCTGACTACCTGTTCCTATATTTTATGTTCCCCCTAAACATGACTCTTTCTGATTTTATTTGTGAAGAACCTACCTGTGTACTGCCCTTCCTTATCTCTAATCTCATAGGGTCACAGGGAGCAACTGCATTATCAGTTAATTTAAGCAGGATTGAATTTGAAACATGTTCAGTTTCTTTGATAATAAAATGACTTTAAAGCCAAAGTGGTCACGCAATTTGACTAATTTAAGTTAGAAGGATTCCCTTTGCCTAAAAACTACACTTAACATTTTTTATTCAATTATAATCTTTAAGTCTGAATCAAATTCTTTCTTTTTAAGTTTTTAAGAGTTATTTTTCTTATTTTTAACTATATGGTGTATGTGTGAGGGAGGGAGGGAGAGAGAGAGAGAGAGAGAGAGAGAGAGAGAGTTGTGTGTTAGTATGTTAGTTCAGGTGCTCACAGATTCCAGAACAAGGCATTTGGTCTCCAGGAGCTAGAGTTTAGGCAGTTATGAACTGCCTAACATGGTTGCTAGGAACTGAACTTGGGTCTTCTAGAGCAGCAGTTCATATTTTTAAGCACTAACCCATCTGTTTGGCCCTCAAGAAAGACCTGCCAGATTCTATATATTTAATAATAGAATGTGGGTTTGATCAATTCCTCTAAGGCATATTTTAAGTGTCAATCCCTTATGCCTTGGAATCCCTAATTTGACTTTAATAAAGAATGAACAAAGGCCCTAACTCCAGAGGAAATCATCGAGAACTGAGTTTTCTGCTGAAGGAATTCCAATCTCTTTCTGATAAGGCATGTACCAAGCAATGATAACCAGGAGCCTGGGGTAGACGCTTCCTCTTTTTTTCTGGATGCTGCCGTGTCTCTGTCTTTACTACTTTCTCTGAATGACTGTCTATAGCACTCCCCAAGGCATCCCTCTCACCTCCCCCAGAACATGCCATCTTCTGTCTTCTAGATTGTACTCATAGGTTTATAATTCATATAAACCATTTTTATAGTTAAAACTTTTCCTCCAAGTCTGTCAAAAGTGTAATTTTCCTCCAGGTGAATATTCAAAAGATACAAGTATCAGTTTATCATTCAATATTTGAAGCTACTATCTATTCATAATATTTATGCCTCAGGGGAGGGGTGTATTATACAATTATGTTTCATTTGCTAGAATAACTAATTTCACACTGAATGTTAATACAATTACTCCATTACTCACCTATCATATACCATCTACATACTATCTGTTACTATGACAGGGGCTTAAGATAGAAATATTAACAGCATGTTTTCTGGATTCACAGTGGATTCAGTTAAGTAAATGGGACAGATACTGGATCAGACAAATCAAGTGAACAGTATGTTGGGATAGCTATTAACAGGGTATTGGAGAATCTTAAGAAGCCTATGCAGGCAAGAGACAAAAATGTGTGAGATTTCCTGATAACATGGTATTTCACTTAATAAGTCAAATTTAATGATGAAAGGCTGGGATCCAAGCACAGGCAGTCAGGAAGGTGTGGTATGTTGATCTATATGCAGTTCTGAAGATTTAGATTTTGAATTTTTTCTATATTTTTGACTAGTCATTACTGAGTATGGAAGTGTACTCCATTCTGCTGTCTTGTACAATGTTTCAGGCAGAAGGGACTTAATGAAAGAAAGGTGGAGGAGGTTAAGTCAAGGTTACAGAAATACAAACCACCAATCCAGTGCATGCTGGAAAAGACTCCCTGGGTATTCTCATATTTGATTCCAGGAAATAATACTTTGATGTTTTGCTTGAGAATCTCTAGGCTAAATGACTGGATCACTGTGGAAATTTTGAAGTTGGTGAGAGGCTGGTTAGAGATACAATGTACTGTCCAGTGTTCTTGGAGTACAGAAGTCAACAATTTCTGGCATCTTCAGATGAGGACTCCACAGCTCAAGTTAAGCAATGGACAAGTACATAGAGGATGATAAGCTGTGATAATGATGAATACAGAGTCCTCTGTGCTAGAAAAGAGGCATGAGGTGGGGCTGCCTCCAGCAAGTCATGCATGGAATGATTTGAATTAAGGGTGTTGATTAGTTACTTTTCTTGCTTCCATGATCAAATACCTGAAAAAAAGTACTTTAAGGAAGGAATGAAGTCTTATTTTGGTTCACAGTTCCAAGCTGTGGTTCATCATGGTGGGAAGGCATGGCAGCAGGAGTGTGAGGCACCTGGTCACACTGCATCCACAGACAGGAAGCAGAGAGAGATGACTGCTGGTGCTCAGCTCGCTTTCTTTTCTCATTCAAATCAGACTTCTGTCCATGGAATGATGCTGCCCATATTTAGCGTAAGTCTAACCTCAATCAACCCACTCTAGAAAGTTCTTCATTGTCATACTCAGAGATTTGCCTTCTGGGTGATTCTAGAACTTGTCAAGTTGATGATCAGTATTAACCACCAGAGGATAGGATATTAACAGTTTCCTATTATCAACAAAAATACAAATGTTGAATTATTTCAACATATATTTTCTTATTTATTACTAGCTACATCTGTAATGTGATTGTGAACTATTGGGATATTCTGGTAAGTTAAACTCAGAAGGTAATTCCTGAAAGACATATAACGATTACTGAAACCAGTGTCTGCTTCTAGTTGATTTTCTTAAAACCCATGGATAAAGACATAGTTTAAAAGTTCTATATTTACATATATATTGTGTGTGTATATGTGTATGTGTATATGTGCATATGTATATGTAGAAGTCATAGAACAACTTGTAGAATTCCATTCTCTCCTTCCATCATGTGTGTTTTAGAAATCGAACTCAAGTTTTCTGCTTGACAGCAGATACTTTTAGCTACTGAGCTATCTCGCCTGCCCCATGACATGCACTTTTGAAAAAGTTCTGAAGAGAGCAAGAAATCTAATGTCTTATTAGATAGAAAAGGAGCAGGAGAAATGAGCAGGTCTGGAATATTTGAGGTTTTAAAAATACAGTGTGCCTTCCTTTTAATTTTTATGGGCCAGCTTTATTTTTAGTTAAAAGAAGAGCTCAAAGGAATATTTTATTAAATATAATCTCCATGTGCCATTGTTTGCTTTTTGGAGATTTAATTATATCTAGCAAAGACCTCTGCTGGGAAATAACGGACTTTGGGTGACCAAGTGTGTGACAAAAATGGGAGCAAGGTGGCTTTCGAAGGCCTCGAAGGAACAGTAAGGATAGGGAAATACTCCAGCAAGAATATGAACTTCATGGAATCTGTTTTTCCAGAGGATAAATACTAACACATGGACAGCAGTTAATTTGAAGAGGGAAATATATGTACACATATGGCTATATTTACTTATGTGTATACATGCTTATATATGTTTATCTGTATAGGTGAATATGTATGTGTGAACATAGGCTGGGTATACATGTGCATATATTTGTATGTGTATATTAGTGTGAGCACACATGTATGTATATGTGTACATGTATACATATGTATATGCATATATGCATGCGTTTTTATGAATGCATATATGCGTATACATGTGGTATACATGTGTACATATGTATGTGGGTATATACTTGTATGTATATACATATCTGTATATGAGTATATGCATACATATGTGTGTATATTTTTGTATGTTTATGCATATGTGTATATGAGTTTATGTGTGCATGTGTTTGTGTGTACATGCATGTGCATGTATGTATATGTGTAAATGTTTGTGTGTGTATGTCTGTGCCTGTGCGCATGCATGCAAACGAGTTTACAAACGAAGGAAGAATAATAAGCAATATATAAGGAAAGTAATGGTAATGATATGCTATTCTCCATTATCAGAAGATCATGGATCAGACTGCCATCTAATGAAAGCAAACAAGGAAGGTCAAATTAGACTTATAATCCAACCAAAGTACTGAATTCAACATTGTCTTCATTCAATTTTCTTGCAGCATCTTGAAATCTAGAATTTTTATATTATTTATATCTCAGTACGTGCTTAGGCTTAAAACATAAAACATTTATAAAATACACTTGGGATGGGAGATCATTTGTGTGGGAAGAATCTTCCATTCCTTAAATACGGCCAGCATTCCTTCTCCTAAAATGTCACTAGGAGTCTACATCAATGCTCATTCCTCAGTTGAGCTCACCCTTCAGTTATTATTTTTATTTTAAAATATTTTATGTCTTCTTATGTGTATTACTGTATTGCCTGCATGTATGTTAGTGAACCCTTGTCATATAATGCCTGCAGAGGTCAGCAGATAGCATCTGAAACCCAGAAACTGGAGTTAGAGATGGTTATTAACCTCCATTTAGGTTCTAGGAATTAACCCCAGTTCTCTGCAAGTGCAGCCAATGCTCTTAACCATTGAGCCATCTCTCCAGCCCCACCCTTTGCTTTTTAAAGATCTTTGAAGCTTCTTCATCTTTTTCTGCAGAAGATATTTTACAATTTACAAGAAAGATAATTTAAATTATTTTTTAAAATTCACCTATTTTTGTGTCTGGGGGCATGCATGTATGTATGTGGACGAGTGCAAGCCCTCAGAGGCCAGAAGAGGGTGTCGAATCCCTCAGGATCTGGAATCACAGTCAATCGTGACTTGCCCTACGTGAGTGCTGAGAACTGAACCCAGTCCTCTGCAAGAGCAGTACACATTCTTAACCACTGAGCCAATTCTCCAACCCCTAATTTAAATTTTTCTATGGGTATTTTTTTATATCAAATTATTGTGATTTTATGCAGTATGACTTGATTATATATAATTTGATGATCTTTTCTCTCTTATCCCCACCTCCCTTGATTGCCCCCCACCGAATTTAATGTCCTCCCTATATATCTCTAAATATATCTATATCTATATCTGTGTGTATATGTATATGTACATGTATATGTATATATGATAAGCCCTATAGAATCTAATTTCTGTCCCAGGTGTCGTTCAGTGTATATCCATCCACTAGAGTCTGATTAGCCTACCAAGAGTCCCATGCTTAAAAGAGGCTGTTTAACCCTTCCAAGCAGCCATCTGTTGCTACAATTTCCTTAAGTGGGGCTGAAACTTCTTACCCACTTCCTCATGTCTTTTCTGGGATTATGTCTGATTTGAGCTTGCATGGCACCATTGCTGTGAGTTCTTATGAGCGACACTTTAAATTCTTAATAACATTTTAAAAGGCTATTGCATAGTTTTAAAATGCTATGCATGATTTTTCTGTGTACAGATCTGTGTATGATCAAACTGAGGAAATATATTCTGAAATCAGCACTCAAAACATATTTTCCCTGTATTTCTTCTCAGTGCTGAGTCTAAGAAATGAATACCATGAATATTTCAGACAGTAGTAGAATAAGACAAACCTGGGAATCCTAGTGCTGCCCTGAACAGCTGGGTTAACTTGGGCAAGGCTGCCTAGCTTTCCTTGAACAGAGTTTATTAATTTTTAAAATGAGAATAATAAAAACACCCTTCATATAGGACCATAGTGAGACTTAACGGAATTAATAAATATAAAACACAGCTCAGGACCAAGCTTATGGTAGGACCTTAAAGAATTTTATTTTGTTGATTCTTAGACTCACATCTGTCTCTATTTTAACATTTCTATACATATTTCAATCTATGCAATCTTATCAATGATCTCATCTTTATTGAACTGAAGTATTCTTATTCATAAGTCTAATTAATAACTGAAACATTGGGAGATGGAGCAATTGCTCAGTGGTTAAGAGTGCTGGCTCTTAACCGAAATTTGGGGAGCGCGTGCGTGCACACATACACACACACACACACACACACACACACGCACTAAAAACAAAGTAAATCCTGGAAAATCATTGAAATATATTAGAACGGATGGTATAACAGTATATAATAAGATACCAATTTTTCCTTGGAGGTACTTTGCATCAAAGGAGTAAAAACATTAAAATTAGGACAGAATTCATACATGTTCTCTCCATTTTTATGTTTTTATTTCACAAACATTTCTTTGTTTAAAAGGATTGTCCTATACCAGATTCTAGTTGGGTAAACATCTAACCATTGTGTAAAATATGATCATTGTCTTCAAAGATCGAGCAGCAGATGCTCTGCAGAATTGAGATTTCATAGAATGGTTGCATTTGATAGATTACGAAGCAGGAAGATCTAGGACCAGGTGATTCATCTTATGTTAACTCGAGAGAGCTGTTAAATTTAAACTAAGAAATCTCAGTTGACTTCAAGAACCAATGAGAAAGATCTTAAGAGTAGGTGCACAGCTGGAATACCACTTCCAGATCTCTTTGTGCCTAACACAGTGTCAGGTCCACAAAAAGCATTCTGCCAACCATTGCTCCTAAGCTGATCTGACATTCTTCTGGAAATTGTATGTATACTTCATGGACAGCCGACTGCAGTGCATTAATACATTATTATCAAGAGAGCAAATATCCCCGAGCCAACATTCTAGAAATGTTCAATTGTCTCAAGTGGGTTTTCTCATTGTCTTTTACATAACAACTCAGTGACTGGGAATACAACATGACACCAAGAGATAGAAAAATAAAAAGGGTCTTTGAAGCAGTTACTTTTTATCTTGCTTTATTCTTAACAGTGTTTCTCTGGTCTAATTCTTTTATGGTTCCGGGGAGAATTACATTTCAAATTCCATAATTGCACAAGAGAATTGGAGTCTTGTAAAAATTTAGAGTATTCTTTTCAAAGGCAATTTTTATTATCCACCTAGGCTGTGATGCAGCCAGCGAGATTGTTTAGAGCCTCATTAAAAGAACCCCTTTTTAATATGACTGCTTCCTCTTGACATAATGTAGCACACTCTTATTTAATATGACCACATTACTACAATTGACTATGTATTTGTTGAAAGTCTTACAGTACTGTATTTAGAGTACTGAACCAGCACAGAATATACATGAACTTTATCAGCTTTCATTTTCCCTTTACAAACCAAGAACAATATTAAATGACATTTTATGACATTTGATAGGTATTTAAAATTTGTTATTGCAACTGCTCAGTGAACCATAAAACACGAGTGGAGCAGTATGGCCATGTTTTTATCCTGAGAATTGCAAGCACGGAGTGCTTAAATTGGCATCTTACAGCGCGTGCACATTTTCATCAATGTCTTACTCCCAATTCTCTGCCAAGTTCATTATCTCCTCTGTGCCTGAATGTATCCAAATGAAAAATTAGGAGAAAAGACAGAATCAATTAAGGGTTGCTTCTGAAATGATCCAAATTCTTGTATGGAAAAAAAAATGTCTCTCTCAAGTTTCAAGGACCGATGTATTCATTCCTGGCCTCTTGTATCTCAGTATACCGCAGTGTTCTGAGGGAGAGTAGCTAAAAAGCTGCTAAATACTCCTTTCACACCTTCCATCAATAAACATGGTTCTTTTATTTGCAGCTGAAACCATTACAGCCACAGCCTATGCCTATTTGGTGATTTTAATGATGGAAATTTTAAAGGAGAAATAACAAGTAAAATGGGAAAATGTCCCCTGGGATAATGGTTTATCACTACATGTCCCTTATCATTTACAAAAGTAGATGTAGTATCAAGAATTTAGTCAACTTACCTGGCTAATAGTCAAATAACAGTTACTAAAATAATAAATAGACTTGGGTGTATAACCATCCACAGAAGTAGCATCTTCCCCCTACAGAGGCCACACTTTTAAAGAAAACTGATTCTCCCAGGCATCACAAGTTAGATTCAATGGATTTTCATAAAGGAGAGAGACCCAAAGTTTGAAGGGCAGGAAAGAGGAATGGAGCGGAAAGGAGCTGGGAGACAGGGAGTGAATATGATAGAAATATAATACCTTGCCCCCATGAGAGACTGTACCTTCAAACTGAACCAAAATAAACCCTTCGTTTCATAAATTTTTTTGTCGTTATGAGACATGTAACTAATACAGTTTCTAGGTGTTCTGTTCTTCAATGAAAAAATTATGCAATGATACAAATATCTTACAGAATTTCAAGTATCCAGTGAAATAATTAAAATCAAGTGTGGATCATGGTGCTTGCCAAATTCATGTTTACTTTTAATTCTGGGTACTATAGACATGTTAGAAATTGCCTACTAAAGTATTATAAAACTAGACTGGGGCTAGAAAGATGGCTCAGCAATTAAGAGCAGTTCCTGCTATTCTAAAGATTTTTAGTTCAGTTCCCAGCACTTAAATCTGGTGGTTCACCATATCCTGTAACTCTAGCCTCAGGATATCAGATGACAACTTATGACCTCCTCTGGCACTCACACACATTACATACAGTCATACAAAAACACACAAACACAAATAAAATAAAATAAAAATCTCTATAGAGTCTCCCGAGTTTGCGTGGGTCTTGTCCATGCTAACACCATTGCTGTAGGATCATATGAGCAAGATCCCAGGAGCCTATAAGACTCTGTTTCCACATGGTCATGCACCTCTTCCCGTGGCTCTTACAATCTTTCTGCCCCGTCTTCTCAATGGTTCCAAAGACCTGGGTGAGTGGAGTGTAATATGAGGCCTGTCCCAAGACTCACACTCTGAAGACTTACTCTCTATGCTTTGGCCATTTGTAGCCTTTTGTGATCCTGGCCCTTGTAACACAAATGACAGAATGTATCAATTCCAGTGGTAGTGGGGCACTATGTGAGCATACCAGTAGGGAAGTGAGTATAAAGATGATTAAAATGTTCTGTATGAAATACACAAAAATTCAATTAAAGATTTACAAAAAAGACCCTGGCCATTTTTATAGGCAGTTTCTTGCGATAACTTGTAAAGTAGTTGGTTGATGCCCCTCAGATGAATGTCCCTGAGTTTCCTTAGTTTGGAGAAAGCTGCTAATTCTAATGGATGGAGGGACAAACCAGCCATATCCCTTCACAAGGATCTTACAGGGTCTCACCTGTTTGTCCTAGTAGTAACACTCTGTTTCATGTCATATGTTGAACTGAAAAGTGTTGAGAGAAAGAATGTACTGTGTGAGAAAAAGGCAAGCCAGCAAAAGTTAGTTAGCAGTTGACTATCGTAGTAAGTTTATGGTAAATCAAGAAGCAGAAAAGGTCATCTGTAACTAAATGGGAAGGGGACTAAGTGAGCCAGAGAGCAGCAGGGGTGATTCAGCTGTTATTTTCACTGGCAATCAACCTCCTGAAACCTCTTTGCTTACTGTGAGTTTAAATCACTTTCTATCTTTTGTAGAAGACGTAGGGCAGACCTCTCTAGAAAAATCCTTCTCATAGTTTATCTCACAATATTTCCTTTGATCTCTAGACTGATGACATTATTTAGAAATTTATGATTTAACTATTTATGTTTTTGTTATTTAGGTATCTGATTTCATGTACTGTATATGTTTTTGTTCTGCAAAATTTCAGAAATGTATAAAACTCTGACCTTCTGCTATGCGGGAGGATCTGTATTCTCTGTTGGAATTAAAAGCAGGGTATTTTAAAATATAAATATCCAAGTACCTCCAAAATTTCAAGTCCTTGCCCCACAGAGCAAGTTAAGCTTTGAAGCTATTGTGTTACATCATAATTAATATAATAATGAAAATATTAATGATAATATATGAAAGACTTAGGCATTTTCTGTGGCTCTGTTAGTATAGGGCTTGCCTAGCAGGCCTGAAGTACTGGGTTCCAGTCCCAGCATTACATAAACTGGGTGTTGTATGCACACCTGTAGTCCTAGCGCTAGAAATTATAGAGGCAGGAGAATTAGACCTTCAAGGTATCTTTTGCTACACAGACATTTTAATGCCAGCTTCGGCCACATGAGACCCTGTTTCAAAGTAAAGAAAATGAATGAGTGAATGAATGATACAATCCCCATCCACCTTTACTAGTTCAAGTTCCACTGCTGAGATCTATGTATCACACACACACACACACACACACACATTGCAAACACACACCACAAACACATGCAGAATATATCTAAATCTTTTCTATTTCTCCTTAAGAACTATGCTTCACATTCTTAAAAAAATAGACAACTATATCAGAAATATTTTAAAATCCCAGGGAAAAAAAGACAATAAATAGTCCATCAGAGCTTCTACGCTGGCTTTAACTCACTGCTGGGATTTGACAATGCATCTTAATAAAGCCGGTAAATTACTTTTTATTTTCGCAGACATAAATCTGTTTGTAGGCTTTCCCAAGTGAATTGATGTACTTGTTTGAATGTGATTTCTGTTTTACCTTTATATTAAAACCGAACAGAAGTGAAAAGGTCAAGTTTATTCAGAAAATTGTTAGCTATCCTTGTGAAGAAAAATAATTTAGCATGTGTGATTTTAATCAATCTTCATTCATTGTTAAAGTTCACCCAAAGTTGAACTTGATGTCCATGAGAAATGGGAATGTTGACTGATGTTAGAGGCACAATAAATATACAGGATTCTAAAGTCCTCCTGACAATAGAGTTAATAAAACATATTTGTCTGCTTCCATAAGTTAGAAATGTTTAACTTAGGAAAGATTCTTGATTACATGCTGGGTTAAAAGGAGCATTTTCAATTTTCAATTTTCATTCTTCTGAACTTAAAGAGAAAAAAATTGACTTGAACACTCAGTCTGTTCTGTGAATTTGAGTGCTGGCACTATGTATGGGGCTCAGGTACTGAGGTGGCTTTATGTCTGAGGATCGGGGACTGAGGTGGCATTATTTCTTGGAGGGAAAGATGTGGGAAGATACCTACACAAAAGAGGAGATCTGAGTTTTTTACCTGTTACCATCCACAGAATGAGGCTATACACGTGCTTTCCTAAATTTTTGGTCATCTTTCCATGTTTCCAGGGAACCACGAGGGCACCAGGGCCATGTTAGCTCTTGATGTGATGAGACTTGGGAAGAGTCTGATACTCAAAATGAGGTATTTGAGAAAGGAGTCCATGCCTGTTCATACATACCAGAAAAAGGTGGGATTAAGTGGGGGAGCTATAATAACGCTGGGGGTTGGTGGTCATATGTTGGTGACAGAGGTAGTATTGGTAATGGTTAACCAAGGACAAGAGACTCAATGTGGCTGGGATAGGACAAAATGGACTAAGGGCAAATGGTGTTAATCTGAGTAGTAAACAGAGAGGAGGATGCGACCATGTCAGTAGGGAACCTTGATTGATGACTCTGAGGTTCAGAGCAACTGCTGTTCTTGCACAGGACCTGGATTCAGTTCTCAGCACATACAAGGCATCTAAAAACTTTCTATAACTCTGGATCTAGGGAATGTGACACTTTCTTCTCACCTCTGATGGCATTGCTCAAACTGGGCATACTTACATACATGCAGGCAAAACACTCATACACATGAAAAATTAAAAGTAATAAATAAAATATTATAAATGTGAATAGATGAGAAATGGTTACTCTCCCATTTGTAATCACCAATCTGAGTAGGAAGGTGGGAGCAAGAATGTTCTGTGATGGAGTTCATGGGTACTCACTTAGTGATATTAGGGTCTGTACACGTGTCCATGTAGTAACAGTGATTAAAAAAGGTGGGTTGCACCAAAGTATAGAAACCATATACGCAATGACTATCACACAATTGGATATTAAGGAATTTCAATGACAACCCAAACTCTGGGAAAAAACAATATTGATGCCACTCTGTAGATGCTAATGTGCTTTTTGCAAAAGCATTTTAACTCACAGAGATAACTTCGTGGACTCAAATATAGAGTCATGAGTTGCTCAGCAGACAGAGAAATTCCAATATAACTTTTTCCATGTTAGATAAAAGTGTAAGGGAGCATGTGATGAGTTTCAAATGTATAATTTGTCTACAGATTGAAGAGATGTTCTAAATGGAATGAGGCCCCCTCCCTATGTTCAAGTTCCAACCTCTAGTATTAATACATTTAGAGAAGGGGTCGTTACAGAAACAAGCGAGATCATGGTAGTTGCACTCTAATGCAACTGGATTTGTTGTATTAAGATTTTTTAAAATCTGAGTGTGTGTGTATGTGCATGTATGTGTGTCTGTGTGTGTGCGTATGTTTGTATGTGTGTGTGTATGTACGCATGTGCGAGTGTGTGAGAGACATCAGAAGAATGTGGCAGATCCCTAAGTGCTGGAGTTACAGGTGTTTATGAGCTGACAGACTTGGATACTTGAACCCAACTTGAGTCATCTGCAAGAGCAACAAGTGCTCTTAACCACTGCACCATCTATCCTGCCCTTCAGAAGCATGTTGTAATTCATATTTTTTTTTGATTTACTTTCCTTGGTCACAATAACATTTGAAAAACAGCACGATATCTTGCTGTGTTTACACTGAAAAAATTCTGACAGCCTTTGTTAATAATACAGCAAAAGATCAACGAAACAGGGAGAAGAAAGTCTTTCTTTATTGAAAGGTTTTTGAAATTTAGCTATTCTTGAATTTAGAAGTGGAAAAAATACAGTGAGTATGAATGAAAGAAAGTGGAGTCTCTGCTGGGAAGCTTTGAGCTGTGGGAGAAAAATATCCATTACAATAAGCAAGTTTAAATACCTGAAAGACTTCCCCCATGGTTATCAGGAATCCAGAGCTTCAGGTTGATCAGGGTGTTACTTCTGTTTCTGTGCCATTTTATTTCAGTCTCTGTGTCAGCTTTATCTTCAGGTTCTTGCTTCCCTTTGTGATCAAAATTTCTGTATCATCTCAAAGACTTCAACAGCATTCTACCCGTAGGCAAGAGGAAGGATCTCTGCTTTGGAAGCCTCTTTAATTGTTCTTGTTTTAATAGATTGTTATAAAATGTGTAGACTAAGCTCCTGGAGAAGCTAACATGTTCTGGGAACATCTAAACTTCCTGTGAGAGTTCTAAGTCACTGACCCAGATGACTGGCTAGGCGTTTTGATCCTGGCATAGTATAAAAATGGATCTAGCACTGTAAATGTAGCCAAACACACATGGCTGGAGAGGTCATAGAATATAGAGAAAATCCTATCTATGTCATATATCTAGACAAATAATATTTCTTATTATGTGATAAATATGGATCTTTATATTTACAGACAAGTATACCATTTACAACTCATCAAATAAGCTTCTTTTTGCAACAAATTGAAAACATTACAAAGTTCCAAAACTGGTCACACAGAAAATATATGTCTGAGTGATGCCCAGTGATAATTGACAAATCTGCAGTGGACCTCAACACCTAAGGCTCATGGAATACAATGGTACAGGTGGTAGAAAGGACACTAATGCATCCCTCAGCTCTTACCAGTGAAGTTTCTCTAAGCAACAGAGTGTATGCAGTGCCCACAGAAGGTCATGACTGGCCAAGGTGTAGAGAATTCTCATAGAGACTTCAGAGTGCGTGTCCCTGAATAGGACACCTATGTTATACTTTACCCTCCCATAGCTCAAGGACCATTGCAGAAGATGAGGTGGAAAGATTATAAGAGCCAGGGTTTGTGCATGAGCTTACCCTTATGAACTTGTAGCAATGGTGACAGCATGAACAAGGCCTATGCAGCCAAAATCAGAAAAAAAAAAGCGCACAGAATTGGGAAAACGGACAGCAGGCCCCAACCTTCAAAGAACTATTGGCATTTGATTACTGTTGGGTGAGGGAGAGCTGATTTTGGAGAGCTGATCTTCCCTAAGGGAGAGACTTTAGACAGATTGAATAGACTCCACTGGATGAACTTGCTCCACTGGACATTTGGGTAGAAAACTTGACTGGATAGGCCTTAATTGATAAGACAAAATGTACACATCTGGTGGGGGGAGGGACTTTGGAGGGGTTCAGATGGGGGAAGGAGTCTAAATATGATTAAAATGTATTGTATGAAGTACACAAAAATCTCAGAAAGATATAATTAAAAATAAAACAACATTCAACTAGAAAACAAAGAATCTGCACATAGTTCAATGTTGAACTTAGAATTATAGTCGCCTATGTGGTAGAGTATCTGCACTGAAGTTAGAAGTATCCTTGAATGGCATATGCTAGAGAGAAAGAGATGGTAGGACCTGCCTTGCTCCAAAGGCTGCTGAAATAAATCAACCCAGACTGATGATTGTTTAAAACAAGAGAAGCACATGCTATTTCTGTTCCAAAGGCCAAAACTTTAAAAACTTTTTATTGTACTCTAAAATTTGTGTGTGTGTGTGTGTGTGTGTGTGTGTGTGTGTATGTGTGTCCACATGCCATAGTGATAGTGTGTATGTAGAGGTCTGATGACATCTGGGGGAACAAGTTTTCTCCTTCTCTCACCATGTGCATACCAGCGACCAAACTCTGGACATCAGGCTTGTTAGCAGATGCCTTTACATGCGGAGCCATCACACTGACCTGAGAGGCCAGAACTTTTTATTTTTTACATCAAGACATTCACTGTATTAATTCCTCTGGACTGAGAGACTGTATTCTATGCCTCCCTTTTGAAAGCTGGTGGTTTATTAAAAGGCTTTTCACTAGTTACACACAGCAACATGACTCCAGCCTCATCTCTGTCTTCACAGGTCCTCAGGTCTGGGCGTTCATGCTCTCCTTTCCTGTGTCCCACAAGGACATGCACTACTTGATTCACAGAGCCCTTGAAGTCCTCCATATCATCTTGGTATTAATAACACAATTATGTTTGGAAAGACTCTACATTCGTGTCAGCTCATGTCACAAGTTATAGGGGTCAGGAAGATTTGGTCTGCCTACTCACTGTAGACCTTCAGTAAATGGTCATTAATGAATGCTGAAGTGGTACAGCATCTATGTACACAGGTCAATTCTGGCTAGTAGAAGTCTGTGTTTTAAGACCACAGACTCTCAAATGGAGAAGAATGAGAACACATCATTTATGGAAACATATTCTGTTTATGATAAGAAATAAGAACTCAATGAAGTTCTACTGTATTGGGTGTATAGATGGATGTGATGGCATGGGTTAGAGGAAATATTCCACAAGAGGAAGGGGACCGCCCATTGGCAGGGCGCTGAGAGTCAAGCCTTACTCAATCTCCTTGTTTTTCTCTATTGGAATCTGTTATTGTTAGCTTGGGTTGTTTGCTAATGGCATTTCCAGTATCATAACATTAGTGTTAGCTCAGAATGAGATAATGGGGTCAGGAGCACTTAATATTGCTTTTAATCAAAATAATACTGGGCTGACAAGATGGCTCATCAGGTAAAGGCACTTGGCTCTGAACATAATGACCCAAGTTTAGTCCCTAGGACCCACACAGTGGAAGGAGAGAACTGACTCCCCCCAATTTTCCCTTTTTGTTCTTCTTTTTTTTAATTTTGGCAAGTTCATACAATTTATTTTCATTGTTTTTATTATAATACACACATACATAAACACACACACACACACACACACACACATATAGTCACCTTTAAACTAAATCGAATCTCGCTTTGCCAGTAGGCATCATTTGCAAATACTTTCTCAGGTAAAATGGGTGTTATGTACCCACTTCCCTACAAATATGCTGAGATTCTATCTGGTTTGAGCACAGTGTGCATTCTGACATCATTGCTATGAGTTTTTACAAGTAACTGCCTAGCTGTTGGGAAACTGTATCCTTGTGGTCATCTACCTCCTCTGCCTCTTGCAATCTTTCTACCTCTCCTGAAATGTTCCTGTGCCTTGAGGGGCAGAAGTTTGATATAGGTATTTATTCAGAGTTAATCATTGAGGCCTTTTATTCTCTGCACATTGGCAAATGTGGTTCTCTGCATTAGTCATCATCTGCAGCATCAGGAAGCTTCTCTGGTGAAAGTTAAGAGATGCATTAATCTATAGGTGTAACAATAACTCATCAGGAGTCGGTTCAGTGCTATAGATTCTTCCCCATGGCAGTTCTGCTTCCTAGGCCTGATATCAGTGTCAGTTTCGGGCTTCAGACTATGAATCAGACGTTAAATTCAATTAGAAAGTAGTTGTTTACTCCCATACTAGTCATGCCCCTACTGCATTGGGGGCATATCTTGCTAGGTCAGTTGTTGTTCTAGTTCACAGGATTTGCAGCTGTAAAGTTGTTGATTATTTTTCTCTTCATATAGCATGGAAAGCACTTTATAACACTATGAAATCCAGCCAGTATAGAGAAAGCTTTGCAGTTCATTTCTCTTGTTCTACAGCTCATGTACTTAGTGTCCTCAGCAATTGGGTCTTTTCATGGGTCTTTTCATGAAGTTTTGGTGAGTAACCAAGAGCAATGTCAATGGCCAGTATTATTTAAGGGTCTAAGAGACACTCATCAATAGTTTCAAAGGAGGGAGTCCATTCCTGGTATTAGGCTTTTATTTGAGCAGCCTATGATGTCTGAATAGGGCACTGTCCCACTGCCATATGGTAACACTTTAAAATCTATTTCTATAATATATATGTGTATGTTTTAAGAGCGTCTATAGTGACAGGTTTCTAAAGTTTTATAGTGTGAGTTATCCTCCTCATAATGCCCCCTCTGCCTGAACACACATAACATTAGGATCAGAAAGGTGGTGAATTATGCCAGGGCAGGGCAATGTCAGAGGAAATTCCAGTTGAGGTCTATAGAATTTCATGACTCGTCTTTTGACTTCCATGTGAGGTCTGTGGTATTCCTGCTATATTTAATGTAATAAAATACTATAAATGTTAACATTGACATCACCTGAGTGGTATGTATTAGTAAAAATACTCAGTTTCTTTTTAGCTTGCCAATATACATATAACTTGTGGAAACAATGTCTGCCTTAAGTTTCCTCTATTTATATAAAACTACTGTTTTATATTTTTTCTTATTTTACACGAACTTTCCTTTAAGGTAGATGTGAGTGGGAGATTTTTATTTAAATACCCTTCGCAAGTTAATTGCATAGTGTTTTACAACTGCCTAAGATTTTATTTCTCAGTCAACATATTTTCTAGATACTTGCCCAATTTTTGCCTTAAGAAAATGCCTGGAACTAATTATATTTCAGATCTAAGGGAATTATTATAAGAAAAAAGACACAGTTGATTGATAAAGAAAAAAAATTAAGTTCAATAATTGGTGAAATGCAGATCAATCATATGATGGGGAGAGATTATAATAAGATTATTTTCTTTCATTTTCTCTTTTCAAATGGATGCCTGGAAGCCCATTATCTTTAATCAGAAATCTCACTTATTATGTTTTAAAAGTTTGGGAAGATGAGAGCTTTAAGAAGGAAATCTTGAGTTAAATGTGACTATGAATGAATTTCATGTACATAAAGAAATATTAGAGACCTAGGGAATGGGAAGATGGCTCAGTTGTTAAGAGAACTGGCTGTTCTTGGAGAAGATTTGGGTTCAAATCCCAGCACCCACATGGCAGCTAACAACCATCTGTACCTCCATATGTAGGGGTTCCAACACCCTCTTCTGTCTTTCGTGGGCACTGAATGACACTGGTGCACTAACATACATGCAGGCATAACATTCATATACATAAAATATAAATAAAAATTAAAAAATTAAAAGAGAACTATCAGAGAAATCACATTAAATTTGCATATGCAAATAAAACATCTGACCTGTTCCTAGGAGTCCACACTTTTTTGAATGTTTCCTCTAAGAGATAAAGTTCTCATAAATAAATCTGTTCATTTGCCACCAATTCTAACATTTGCTCATACTTAAAGTACATAGACTTAGCAGAATACATGAGACAGGACAGGGGATGAAGTTGGGGATCAGCCTGTGTGTGAGAAACAAATCCAGCTGTACTATATCCTTGTATTTGTAAATAAAGTTTTATTATCATGTAGCTGTGCTCATCCTTTGCTTATTCTCTAGCACCCATTTCTGTGCTGAAACAAGAGCTGAGCTGGTGCAACAAAAGTATATGTCTGTTTTAGTTACATTTCTGTTACTTTGAGAAAATGCTCTGACCAAAAGCAACTTAGGAAAGGAAGGTATTTATTTTGCTTAAATTTCCAGGTCCCATTCTATCACTGAGGGAAGTCAGGACAGGAAGTCAAGCAAGAACTTGAAGCAGAAACCATGGAGGAAATTTGCTAGCTGACTTGCTTGGGCTCATATTTGACTAGTTTTCTTATACAGCATAGTACCACCTGCCTATGAAATGGCACTGCTCACAGTGGCCTGGGTTAGTTGACAATTAGGACAGTTCCCTCACAGACATATTCACAGGCTAATCTAATCTGAGGAATCTCTCAATTAGGACTCCCTTTTCCACTAACTCTAGGGTGTGTCAAATAAATAGCTAAAGCTAAAGAGGACACAGTCCAAAGCTGAAAATATTTTCCATGTGACTCTTAGTTAAAATGCTTGCTGTCATTTGTCATAGAATGAGCTGTTTGTCTTATAAGGGCCACCTTTTGCACATCAGAGGTACAGTTCTAGAACATTTTCGGTGTGGCAGGTACTATGTTAGATATAAAGCAGAACAGAAATACAGTGAGGAAATATAGTTCAAGATTACTACTTGTGGTGGGAAAAGGTGACATAATAAATAGATGTGAAACAAGAAAATCAGCAGCTGCCTAGCAGAGGCACAGTGTAAACTTATTCAAGAAACAGAGAAATGACATCTAATTGGGATGGAGACTCTACTGTCATGGTTAGATCTTTTCCTTTTTTTTTTTTTTTTTGTTGTTGTTGTTGTTGTTGAAACAGGAATCCAAAAGATTTCTGCTCTCTTTGGCATACAGAGGAAAAAAAAAAAAGGCTGAACAGTTATTTGTGTTTCAAGTTCATCCTGTTAGACTTTATGCATTTCCCTCCCAGGAAACCAGGATTTAAAGAGATTAAAGTCAGGAAAAAGATTTTGGATTATCATCAATTCATTCACTTAATTTCTCATCAGTATGCAAGTTCCTTTTCTATGAGGTACATTTGATATGCTGAATATCAACAATAAAGCTGGCAGAGAGGGGCTCTGCCTCCAGGGAGCTTGTATTCTGAGGGTTGGCAAACAGCATCTCCTTGCAGACTTGCAAGGATTTATTTGTGTACATGTGTGAGTGTTCATATATATATAGGTACAGATGTACTTGCAAGTGTGTGTGTGTGTGTGTGTGTGTGTGTGTGTGTGTGTGTGTGATTTGTGGAAGACAGAAGTCAACACTCTGTGTAGTTCAGTGTCTGTCTTCTTTTATTCTTTTTTCCATTTTCATGTATGTGTGATACACATGTATGTGTGTGATATGCATGTTTGTATTGGGAGGGCAAATGAGCATGGGTGCATGTGCATTTATGTGTTAGTGCATGTGGAAGCCTAAGATAGATGGTGGGAATCATCATCAATCATTCTTATTTATACCTATTTGATAAATTATTTATTTATCCTTATTTTTTGAGACAGAGTCCCTCACTGACCTTGAATTTTTCAAGTAGGCTGGGCTGGTTATTTAGTGAGCCCATGGGTCTTCTGATCTTTACCTCCTCAGGGTTGGAATCAGAAGCATGCATCACCTTACCCACCGTTTTTTTTTTTTGTTTTGTTTTGTTTTTGTTTTTTAATGAGTGCTCTGTGGATGGAATTCAGGTCCTCATCCTGTCAAAGCAAGCACTTTATAAACCAAGCCATCTTCTCAGCTCCTTACAAAGATTTCCATCTGAGTTTAACACAGGCTTCTCTACGATCTTTGAATCAAGATCCAAGAAAATGGAGAATGCCACTGATGAGTCAGAATAGTTGAGAATTTGAGAATACAGCTTCATATTCATCTGCCTGGAGTTCCTTAAATCTTTCTTTTATCAAATGTGTGAACCCGGGGAAGCTGGAGAATACTTCTACATCTCAGATTATTTCCTTTAAACTGGGCTTCATACTAGTGTCTACCCCCTGCACTGTTGTTAAGGAATTAATACGGCCAGTTCTACAAAGAACTCAGAATGGTAGGACCTTGGCAAGGAACAATGACTATGTAGTATTTGTTGACATAAGAACTCAACTTGAGGCTGGGGAGTTGTCTCAGCATTTAAGAGCACTTACTGCTTTTGCAGAGGACCACAGTTGAGTTCCCAGCACCCGGGCTGAGTGGCTCAGAACTACCTCTACCTCTAGTTGCAGAGGATCTGACCTCCTCTTCTAGCCTCTGTGGGCACCTGCATTTATGTGCACATGCACATACACACAATTATAAATAAAATAAATCTTTAAGAATAAGTACCAAATTTTCGAAGTGAAACTGTTTATATTTTCGGTACATATAGATGCATATATATTATTTTTAAATAATATTCTAAATTTATTTTTGGAAAATTTCATCCATGTATATAGTATATATTCATCCTTCCCACCATCATTACTTCCTGCTAATTCTGGGAAGGAAACACCAATGTGCCTCCTTCCTGACTTCATGTCCCTTATTTTAAATTATTCATATTATATTTTTATTTTTAATTATTATCATTGATACCCCTTAGTTCAGTTAGTGCTGACCATATGCGTATGGATGTGGGGTATTTAACTGGGGCTTGAGCTACCTATTAGTAGTCACATCTCCAAAGAAAAGTGACTCATCTCTTTCAACAGCCATGAACCCTCAATAGCTCCTCTGCTGTAGATGGGTGTGGCCTTGGGAGTCCTTTTTCCATCCATGCTAGAATTTTGACTGCCTTGATCTTGTACAGGTATTGCTTTCATCTCTATTAACTACCTTCCAGCCAAGGCTCAGGGAAAATCATGTAAGAGGAGGTGGAAAGAATGTGATAGCTGGAGAATGAAGGAGCAACATATAGGGCTCTCTGCTGATAATACATTGGTCTTTGAAGTGGTTGTCTCCAAAAGAATAAGTAAATAAGTCTCAATGGAAAGATTTGTTGTTTCTCTTTAACAGTGACTCAGAATATATAGCAGTATGGCATAAAGGTTGAATTAATAACGAGTCTATTTTCTACTTCATATGGAATAATTCACCCATATGTATGGGACTGTTGCTTTCCAAAATCTCAAAGCATTTCCCTTAAGGAAATAGTATTTTCCACTCAAACACAAAAAAGCAATGCAAACAAGCTAGTCATGGTGGCAAACACTTCTATTCCCTAGTACAGAGACAAGTAGATCTCTGTGAGATTGAGGCCAGCCTGGTCCAAATAGTGAGTTCCAGGCCAGGTGAGGGTACAGAGAGACTTTACCTCAAATAAACAAAAGGAAAAAAAAAACTAGCTCCAAAAATAACTAATTTGATTCAAACGTTTGTGATCTTTTTTCTCTAGCATATGATGCGTTCTCAAGGACACATGGATTGAAAGGCTAAAATTTCAAAAAGCAGCATGTCTTGTTAGAATAAGATGTGTTTGTAAAACAGATTATAATCCTTACCTTTGGTTTTCCAATTGTAAAATCCTTCTGTGTTTGTTTATTACATGTGTTTTGAAATTTTTCAAAGATATAGGTCAAACATAACCCTAAACTAATTGTAATAGGGTTTATAGTTTCTTATAATTACATTGATTGATTGATTGATTTTAGATTTCTGATGCAGTGTCTCACTCTGTGGGTCAAATTGTCTGGAATATGTTATCAGCTCAGACTCTCCTCTCATTTGTAGCACTCATTTTCTTCAGTCTCCTGAGGGCTCTGATTACAGAAGTAATCCACCATAGCTGGCTTTATATTTATGTTAATATTTATGCTTCTAGATCATCTTCTATTCTACTCTATTGATTCAGACTTTTAGCTCTAAATATCATTGATAGTTTTATGTAATTTATTTAAATTATGTAATGTAAAATCTGTACAGCAAACGTTTTGACCATAATAACATTTAAATTGATTCCTTGAATGCTTTCACTTTTTTACAATTATGAGTAATCTAGAAATAAAATCATATAGTTTTTGAGCTCTTATTATTTCCTTGTAATAAATTCTTATAAGTAGAATGGATAATTCAAAGGTAAAAATATTTAAAGACTGCAACCTGTCTTAAAGAAAGCACATAATAATGTAAATGCTATTTTGGCTAATGTTCTATTTCAAAATAGAACCATCTACACAGTTTTCCCAAATTAATTATCATATATTTCACTAACTTTCTGGTTATACTTGACACTGACTGAACAATGTAAACCTATCTTGGTCAATTTTCTCCCAGAGCCAAAGCTCCTGTTGATGTATAATTCAAGGAAGAGCTGTTCAGCCTGTTCACCCTACAAATATATGTGGAATGTTAACAGTTACGGAAAAAAAAAAAACATTATAAGATGGGTGCTGAAAGTGAAAAATTTAGGTCCTAGGGAGTAGTGAGGTATCTTAGTTTGTAATGTCTTTAACTTCCAAATATGAAGAGCTGAGTTTAGATCCCAGAACACATATGAAAACTGCCCAGGAGCTGTGGTACGTGTCTGTAATCCCAGAAGCGGAGAGACAGAGATGAATAGATCTCTGGAACTTTCTGGCCAACCAGACTAACTGAATCACTAAACTCAAAAATAAAAAAATAAAAAAATAAAAACAAAAAAACAAAAAAACAGGAAACCCACTCTCAAAAAATAAGGTGGAGGGTGAATGAAGACATTCAGTGTTGACCTATGGCCTCCCAGTGCACACTATGCACAAATAGATATAAACTAATACTTTTAGTGTTGTTCCTATGTGGTCTCCCTCTCTCTCACTCTGTGTGTTTGTGTGTGTGTGTGTGTGTGTGTGTGTGTGTGTGTGTGTACAAACTGTGTGTTGATGGAGAGTATCCCCCAAGGTTTTCTAGTTTTAAAATCAATGAATTTGACAAATGTTCCCAGTGACATGTATCCTCTATAATATCGGGGTAGGCAATAGTGACTGCAGGGAGATCTATCCACTTCTGAAAAAGCAAAATAATTTCAAAGCAACATTTCACAGTAATATACTAGAACTTAATGTGTATAAGTAGGAAAGAGATAACTGATTTTAATCCACGTATCTACAATACAATACAATACTCAGAAATGGTGAGTTCTGAGATGGGTCTGATTTCAATGACATCAGATGCAGTTAGAAGCACAGAGTCGATGAATAACATGAGAGAGTGGTTCATTCACGGTGAAGATTCTGCCAAAAAACTCTGCACCCTTAAGAAAGACTAAGATGTTGTACCTTGTTGGTCCTTGAGGATTCTTTAGCAGCATCATGTTTATGAAAAGTTCCTATTGATTGGGCATTTGATTTCTTTTCTGGGGATATCTGTATGTTTTATTGAGTCCAACATTATGGGAATCCTCTATTACTTGATATAGTCTAGGTATGACTCTTTCTTGTTCTAAAGCTAAACTAATAAAGGAACAGGATTTTTGTGTGGTCTGATATGTTAAATTATTGTGCAGAATATGATGTCATTAATCATTTGGATAGAGGGAGAAGGAAAGAAAAACATGAAGTAGGAGAAGGAAGAAGAAGAAGAGAGGGCAGAGGAAGGGAAAAAGGAAGATAGAGAGAGAGAGCAGAGAGAGGGGAAGAAAGAAGGAAAAATACAGGAACTAAGAATGATGAGAAAACCACTTTTCTTCTTCCAGAATACTAATAAGTCTCCTTAGAAAGATAAAACTCAATGAGATGCCATTCAATTTAGAGGTCATGAATGTATAAATTTATAGTAAATCTTACAAGCCATAGGAAAACATAGAGATTTGATCGAAGAAATATTGTAGACCAGCAAACCTTCTGTATCTGTAAGCATGAAGTAGGCTCTAGGCCAAGAGACACTGAGCACACTTGAAATAAATACCATAATTTAGCACCAAAATAAAGGTAACAGCTGAAAATAAAATGTCCTCTTGTAGAAAATTGCCAGTAATTCACTTTTTATTGATATAAATAATCTTCTCCAACTTTGTTTTGAATGATGCATAATCACATAATGGCCAAGTTGTCAGTGGAAAGAAAATTAATGTCTTATTCATTGATGAAGCTAAAATAGGGAAGGGTCATCCTCCTTGGTTGATAAATGAAGATAATATTCAATATTGATGTGTTTAAGAGTGCTTTTCATATTTCTTTGAAATAGCTTCAAATGTCTTATGAAAGACAAATATTTCATTCTGTCAACAAGAATTTTTAAACTCATTAACTACAAGTAAGCTAAAAAGTATGAAAACCTGCCTGCTAATGCCTTAAATTGAATGTCTAAGTTACAAAAATATATGTAGTAATAAATAATAGAAAATAGAAATAAAAATGAAGGTTGATTTTAGATAGAAGTACTATCAATAAAAAATTATCAATGATAATTTTTAATCAATCTAGTAAACCTATTCATTCTGGTATAAGAAGTAAAATACAGTTACACAGAAGCATCTTCTAGAAGTGGGCTATGTTTCTTAAATGATGACTAATTTTATATAACTAAATATTCACACATTATTGTGGTTTGACTATGAAACATATAGTAGTCTCCTGTGCTTGAATACTTGGTACCCAGGTGATGGTGCCACTTAGGAAAATTTTGGCAGCCTGAGGAGTTGGGGCCATGGTGGAGAACGTGAGTCACTGAGGGCTTTGAGGGTTTTAGCCTGATCCTACTTTCTTTTCTCCTCCTGCTTCCCATGTGGGGATGAAATTTGATTGACTGGCATGTTGCTACTTTGGCTTCCCCAACATAATGGACTATATCTCACTTGGAAGTGTAAGCGACAACAAACCCTTTGTTCCCAAAATTGCTTATTGTCACAATATTCTATCACAGCATTAGGAAAGTAAGTAATACACATATATTATTATCTAAACCCTCATTGAATTTATGAATATTATAATTATGAATATTATATTATATATAAATTAGAAGCAGTGAAACCTGCTTCTATACTATATTGTAAGAAATAGTAGGAAATAAACCTATACTAATAGACTATGAAATAAATAGTATAAATGTCTGATTTCATATTGAAGTACATTAAAAATTGTGTGTTGGGACTGCAGAGATGGCTTAGGGATTAAGGCATGTGCTGCTTTTGCAGAGTACCCGAGTTTGGTTTCTAATACCAACATGGGTGACTCACAAATTACTGTAACTCCAGTTCCATCTGTTCTGTTTTTCTCTTCTGGACTCTGCAGGTACAGGCACACATATGGTACAGATAGATAATGCAGGCACCCGCAAATACACACAAAATGAAAGCAATAAAAATGAAAATATGAAAATAGGCCAGATATAGTGGTTCATGCCTTCAGTAAAAGCACTTGGAAAGCAGAAGCAGGCAGCTCTCTGTTACATATAGGGAAGCCAGGTCTATATAACTGGGGTTATAGGGAAACCCTTACTCAAAAAGACCCCTCTAAAATACAGTATGTTCATATTAACATGATTCCTAATGAAAATCATTGTTTTTTATTGAATCATTGTGAATTTCATATGAAACATCTCAATCAGTCTTAATCATCTTTATACCACTTTCCCCACCAGCATCTACACAGCCTCCAACTTTTTAAAATTTTTTCATAATTTTCAGTTCATGCAGTTCTGCAACTTTATCATCATAGTACTGATATTCTGTCTTCCATTTCATTCATTCTATTGGTGAGGCTTTCTCCTTTCATCTCAAATTGAGTTTTTCACTTCCTTCTTCATTTCAGCCTGAGTTTTCTTCGGTATTTATATCTCTTTTGTGAATTCAGTGAGGTGTTTATCCCTATCTTCTTTTAGTTCTTTAATTTGTTGGCTAGTGTGTTCTTTAAAGTCATTGAATTCTTTGAACATGTTTATTATTGTTCTTTTGAACCCTGTGTATTGGGTTATCTCATGTCTATAGGGTTGCATTGTAGAACTCTTCATTAGGGTTAGGTGATGTTTGGTGGGGATATTTTATTTAGATTTTTCATATTAGTATTTTTTTTGTGATTTTGAATGTGTATTTATTTTGTTGCTTGTGATTCTGATGTGAGACTCAGCCTTCTTTTGATGGTTTCAAGTCTGATTTTGTTTTTATACTTAATGTGACTTGGTTGTTTTCTTCTTGGGTATGAAAACCAGGCTGTTTAAGTCTTCAAGTTCTCTTTTTTGATTTTATATTGGTAGGATCATATGACTCTAGTCCAGCTGCTCCAGAGTTCCCCCAGAGGCACAATTTAGGTGAAATCAGATGCTCTCAGCGTTTCTTTTAAGGTCTGGGTCCCTAAGCCAGAAGGCACAGCACAAGTTGGAAAGATTGCTTGTCAGAGGTAAAACTTAGGCTTTATCATGAGATCTAAAAAGGTCTGGGCTCCTACTAAAGAGCACAGAAACTTAGCACTCCATCAGTGAGAGAAGCTGCAGAAGACATCAATGTAGGAACCGGCATGGTGAGTCTGGGGAGCTCACTGTCAGGCAGTAATAAGAGGGTAGGACAGAGATGGGGACCTGAGGGTAAAGGTGTGCTTGTGCCCAAGCCTATAAGGGTGGGGCCGTGGAGTTGGGCATTGCTGAGGCGTTGGGGGAGTGGAGACATAGTGGGCAGGGTCAGATTTATCAGGAAAGAAGGCTGGTCTCCAGAATCCAACCCAAGTTGGGTGTGGGCACTCACAGGGTAGAAGACTGGTCCCAGGTTTGCAAAGGCAAGTTGGGGTGGGGACATCCTGTGAAGACTGCAACAAACCATACTGAAAAACTGAGCTTGTCAGAGTAAGGTGGACCAGAACACAGTTGGTGGGCCTGACCAAGAGGGTAGTCCTGAGATCTGGAGCTGCCAAGATTGAGTGGATCTGTGCCCAGGCCTAGAAGGAGAACACAATATAGAGCAGGGGGTGGTTGATCTGGTGTGGGGTTGTGGAAAGTCAGTGGGCTGGATCAGACTCACTAGGGAAGAAGGCCACCCACAGAAAGCCAAGGCAGGTTTGGGGAAGGGACAGCCAGGACAGACAGGGCATTCTAGGGTCAGCAGAGGGAATATGGTGGTGGAAAAGCCTGTGAAAGCAGCAAATCAGTCCAAAAAATATGAGCTGGGTTAAATACTGGGGATCGGGACACAGTGGTTGGTCCTGGACCAAGAATATCCTCCAGAGATCTGAGGTGCTAAATGCTGGAGTAGCCCTGCACCCAAGATTCAAAGGAGAACAGGGCATGAAAAATTATCGTCTTTTTTAGCAAAAGGACTTAATGTTGTCTTAGTTATTTTTTCTTGTTGTAACAAAATTGAGTCCATCTAATTTATAACGAATACTCATTTATAGCTTAGTGTTTTAGAAACTAGAATGTCCTAGAGCAACTAGAATGTCCTACGTATGCTAAGGGCATTCTTGTTGTATCAGAACATGGCAAAAGGCATAATATGTATACACAGTGCAAGATGTTTAGAAGGTACTCATTTATAAATTAAAACCCCTTTCATCAATATTGATAAACCTGTAAATGAATTATCTGTTAGTGAAGACAGAAACACATGACTCAATTATACCCCAAATGGGTCATCTTTAAATGTCCTTGGGGCTGGAGAGATGGTCCAGTGGTTAAGAGCACTAGCTGCTCCTCATGAAGATCTAGGTTCAGTTTCTAGCAACCATATGGTGACTAACAAACATCCCTAACTACATTTCCAGGAGATCTGACTTCCATGGGCATTGCACGACATAGGTGCACTTAGATACATGCAGGCAATATATACATACACATAAATAAAATTAATAAAAATACCATTAACCTTCCAATAACTGAAATTTGATGAACACATTAAACCATAGCCAAAATGAGGGGTTGATGATGTAAAACCAGGAATCCCAACACTTGGGGACTAGAAGCAGAAGGAAGATGAATTCAGTACTATCCAGGACTATATAGTGAGATGCTATTTCAAAATATCTAAATGAATAAGCATAGGAAGGGTCTAAATAAAATTGTATCTTCTTTCAGTTGATTTCCAAATAAATTGAAGTTATAGAATTCATGCTTAGAATTTCATGCAATAAGGTGTTTGATGGGATATTTTGGGTTTTGTGTGACTTGGTGAAATAATTTGTTATATACAGTAAGCATTGCCATACATAGAGACAGGATCTAGAATGTGTGTTTGTTTCAATCATTGAAATCATGAAACAATGACTGCAAAATCCTCAGTAATGTATTTTTATTTATCTATTTATTATCCATATGCCAAACCCTGGAAAGAAAATTAAGACTGGGTAAAGTATATTGTATAGTAAAAAGAAGGATGTGATCTGTGCTTCAGTTTAATGGTAATTTAAACTAACCAAGCACTCCCTCTTAAATGAGTATTCACGGGTTTTGTGTGTGTGTGTGTGTGTGTGTGTGTGTGTGTATGTGTGTGTGTATATATATTTCTATAGGTCAATAGATAGATGATAGATAGATAGATAATGCATATCATGGTCTATGGAATATGATTTGTGTTACCAAATGTACTTCAGTGTGAGTTCATTCACTGAGCCCTCCAAGATCCCCATCCCTTCCAGACAGTGTCTTAAATCCATCAATTGCCAAAAGTTAGATTGGTTTGGGATTTCTTACCCATTTTCCCATGTCTATGCTGGGATTTATTTTCTGGTTTGAGCTTGCATAGCAATTGGGCATGTTCTCACAATTGTTGTGAATTCATATGAATAAATGACCAACTGTCTGGAAGATTCTGGTTTTTTTTTTTTTTGTTTTTTTTTTTTTTTGTGGTCAGCAACCTCTTCTGTCGGTCTGGATAGCTGGTGTAGCCATTAAAGGCTCAGGCTTACAACTAAAAAGATAATAGTGGGTTTTTATTATGATTTCTTTGAAACTACTTCACTAGGAGATTACTTTGTAAAAAAAGATCATTACATTATTGTGTTTTGTCTAGATCATGACTCATGCCAGGCAAAGGAGTTTCAGACAGCAGAAGGTGATGGAGGATCCTTCATTGTATGGTTTCAAATCCTCAGAAAGAATGTTAGTTCTCGTTCATTTATCATAAAGGATCATCTCCTGGGAACAGAGCACCTGTTTGTCATGAGCATCTTGATAGACTTGAAAAGCTGTTACTTTTTCAGGAATGTATTAAGGAATCATCCACACAGAAAAAAAGTCGACCTAAATGAGTATGTCATCTTATCCAAAGAGTAAAAGGAGATGAAGTCCTAGAATTTCCCAGTTACACCAGTCTTTCAAAAAATCTTGGAAGTTTGACAATAATGGATATATTGAAAGAACCAGAGGTAGTGGAAGGCCTTCAGGAAACTGTTTTCTAGAAAGTTGGTCAGTTATGCATATGAACTCACAGCAATGGTGACAGCATGCACAACACCCATGAAAGCTCAAACCAGACAAAACCCCAGCGTAAACATGGGGAAATGAGTAAGAAAGCCCTACCCTAGCTGAGGAAGTGATTTTACAGCTGATGGCTGCTAGGTGGGGAGAGACAGTCATTTTCAAGAATGGGACGCTTGGCAGGGTAACCAGGCTCCAGTGGATGGACAGAAACTGAGGGAAATCTGGAGACACAAATAGACACAAATAGGCAGAAATAGCCTATAGAGTCATACACACACACACACACACATACACACACACACACACACACACACACACACATATATATATATATATATATAGAGAGAGAGAGAGAGAGAGAGAAAGAGAGAGAGAGTGCATTAAATTGGCAGGGGCAGAGGCAGTAAGGGGAGGCGAAGTGACAACAGGGAGGATTTTTAAATGCCATCAAATTATATTTTATGAACAGTGCTAAAATTTAATAAAAATTTTTAAAGGAGATATATATATTTATATATATATATATATGAATCATAAAATAATAATTTCCCTAAAACCTATGAAGGACAAACTATGTTCTACAATTTGTTAGGTTTTCTATATGGAGAAGGTTTAGACATTTGTATGTTGCCAGTATAAATGGAAGCATTGGCTCAGGGAATAAATGCCATGTCAGTGAGTGGAGCAGTGTTACCCTCACACACACTTTCTTTTCCTGCAGCTATTGTTAAGCAGATGGTGAAGTTTAGACTAGATGGTAATTTCAAAGAGAAAAGTTGTCAATGACAAACCAGAACTAGAAATTACAGCTTTAGTTTGGGAATGCAGAAAACTGCTATGCACTTCTAAAATCTGCTTATTTTCAGCATTACTGGTTTTTGAAAATAATCTTATATAGATAAATCAAACTTATGATGAAATATAGTGTATTAGTTTTACTGACTCACTGTTGTGACAAAATACACAATAAATATAACTTAAGAAATTATAGTTTGGCTTACAGTTTGGGTGTCAGTCCATCATGACTGGAAGACATAGTGACAGGTCTGTGACTCTGTTCAACCCATTGTGTTCATAAATAGTCAGGAATCCAGGTGAGATAGATGTTGATGCTCAGGTCTCTGTCTCCTTTTTATTCAGTTTTAGGACAGTCTTATTAACCACATTTCAATAACTTATTCTAGAAATAGACATGGCCAGACATTTTCCTTCTATTTGGTTTTAGATTGTCAAGTTGGCAATCAGAATTAAACATTACAGTAACCATTTTTTCTCAAACATGTTTTTTGTTTGTTTGGATTTTCTCATTATTTTCTAATACAAAGAACAGGAACTTAAAAATACTTTCTCTTTTTGTAAATAGCATTGCTTTGCCCCAGAAAAGATTTTACCTTAAAAGGGGCCATGCAGTTCCAATAAAAAAGAGAGAAAGTAGTGGTTTTACATATTCATATTCAAATATTCTTACTGCCTCTTCAATCACTGTCTCTTGACTTTTTTTGCTATTCACGTAATGTATTCCCACAGTTCCTACAGTAACTACTTTTTGGTAGCTGCTAACCACACCTAGCTTTTTACATGTAAATGGTTGAAACTAAAAGTTCAGTTCTTGATTATACCAGAACCATTTTAAGAGTTTAATTGCCATGCATAGAGGGTATGGTGTTGGACAGATATAGACTTTTTATATCATCTAAGAAATTTCAACTGGGCAGTGTGGCAGTCCAGTTTAAGACAATCTTTAGTGAAGGATTCTTGGATGCTATTTAAAATGAATGCTGAAAAAAATGATTCTGCCTCAGGTTGTAATCAGGAGATGGGGACGTGTGCACACTAAATTTAAAATGTGATCAGTCATACAATTTTATAGCTGGAAAGACCCTTAGAGGTAATTTAATCCAAATTTTTTTTTAAATTTTACTACTGTGGAAACAGAGGTCTAGAAAGGCTAAGTGTTTTATGTAATGTAACCAAGGATTTCGTGACAGTTTTGTCATCTGCATTGCAAGTGATATTCATTTGCAATTTTGAAGTAAAAGATATAAAATTAATTATTGTACTAAACCCAGATAGAGTTCCCACTAGAACACACCAAACCTGGCTTACGTATCCCCAAAGACAAAAATCAAAGCTGTAGTCTGAGAGTCATTGATGTATAATTTTCCTTTAGTTAGTCTTTACTACTGTTCCAATGTGTTACTAATTCAATTAAGAACATTATCTAAAGATTCCATTAAAAACTGCAGTAAGCTGTAGGACAATATATTAATCTCACGCAGTGGCTAGTGGTCACTTCTGAGGCTGACCAATGGCTGAGGAGTTGCAGAGTCAAAGGCAGTGTCTCAGACACAGATTACTGCCTAAGTGCTCCTTGGACATTTTTCTCATCAACTTGATACTAAGGTACTTGACAATTTTTCATTCATGATCACCTTGAAATTAGGTGACCTTGAACAAGATAAGGCATACACATTTCTAACTTCCCATCATCCTTTCTGAGTCAGTTGATCCATCTTTACTCTGGCTGAAAAAGGATGTGTATGTGTGTTCTTCTCTGACTTACTTGCTTTATTTAGAGGTGAGAAACATCAGTGGGCCAGGAAATAGGAACTGTATGGCCTGTTTCACAATACTGAACCAACTTTGAGTTTCCCAACTGGGATATAAATGTACATGGAGAGCCAGTAGTGAGGAATTCGTTATAGTTGAGGCTTGATTAGACAGAGACAGGACTGTAAATGGTATTCACATTTACAAGGAGAAATTAAAAAGGTTAAGGCTGGGGAAATGGTTCAGTCAGCAGAGTGCTCAATGCATAAGCAGGGTATCTCTAGTACACATGTAGAAAGTGACGCACAGAAATGCTTACCTGTAATTTCAATACAGGGGAAATGGAGACAGGTCGACCCTTGGGGTTTGCTGCCCAGCCAAGTTAGCTGAGTTTGTTAGCTCCAGGACAGCTGAGAGAACTTGTCTAAAATATAAGATGGAGAGTGGGTGAGGAAGACATCCAGTGATGAAATCTGGCCTCCTCTGTTACATCCACATATGTACATATGTACCTGTACACACATGAACTGACAACACGTGACTATATATACACATGTATGTGCATGCATACATACACATAAAAGGTTATAAAGCTTAGAAACAGAAAAAAAAAAGATTTGGCTAGCATCAGGGATCCAAGGACCATCACAGCCACAGAGATTGATAATGTAACAGAGTGTATTTGAGAAGAAACAGTTACTTTAGCAACTTTAGAGATATATCCATCTTGAACAAGCAGCTGTGAATTCTGAGTGAGGCCCAAACTCAGATACTCAGAATATTAGTTCCTTCCTTCCTTCTTTCTTTCCTTCCTTCCTTGTTTTTTTCTTTCATTCTTTCTTTTTCTTTCATTTTTATTGACTTTTTGTGAAGTCCATACAATATATTTTGATGATGTTTAGACCTCTTCCCCTATCTGAACCCCTCCCGTAGCCCCCCCACCAGATTTCATGTACTCTGTCAGACATGTTAAAGCTTATCTAGCCAACATTGTGTATATAAATATTCTTCAGTGCCTGTCTATCTACTGGAATCTAGTTAACCTATCTATTGTAACACCCTAAGGATTTGTTCTTCTTGAATTGCTTTGTGTTCTTAGTCTCTTTAATATAGTTTCTACTTTGATATTTTAAAATTTGGAATGATTAATTATTTTTCAGAATTTACATTGTTTCCATAGATACGTACATTAATCTATGGATCTCAATAGCTTGTCATTATTAAAAGAGCAAGCAAAATGGCATCCTTTAGAAAGGTCGCAGTTTATAGTCATTTAGACTGAGAAGGAATGAGTGTCTTTACTTCCCTAAAATTAAGAAAAAAAGCTTAGCATGACATGAGTATTCAGGTTTTCTGAAATATTCTGAATTGGTTTTCACTGCTTTCTAACATGTAGTACAAATAATATCCCCAAACCATGAGATAGTGGACTGATACTGATCTTAACATTAATGTTAGCTACTTTTCTTGTTACTGACGGGAAATAACTGATCAGAGGCTACTTAAAGGAGGGAAGGGGGTGAGGGTTGGCTCACAGTTTGAGGGGATATCATCCATCATGGCGGTGGGCTCCACAGTGGCAGGAGTGTATAACTGTGAGTCAACACCTGATCACCTCAGCAGTAAAGGGCACAGAGAGGTGATAGTAAGTGGGGCCAGGTTATAAAATCTTAAGGCCTACTCCCAGCTACCCACTGCCTCTCCTGAAGTTCTGCCTCTGAAAGATTCCACCACCTTCCCAAATGGCACCAGGATCTGGAGAGCAAGTGTTCAAATACATGAGCCCACACAATGGAATTAGAAACAAGAGGAAGTCTAGTATTTAGGGCTACTACTGTAGCAGCTGACTGCTATTCAGCCACATCGTTATTCCCGCTACTTCATGGGCATGTGAATAATGCATAACTCTGACCTTGCTCATAATATATCACTATTTCTGCTATTATTTATGGATAATTAACACACCTCATTCTGAGTGGCATCCATGGTAAGCCCTATTAATTTATACGCAATTCTCCAACCTTTGGCAGTGATCTCAGCTGAGATATAGAGGCCACAGGATGGAAACTGCAAAGGTTCATAAAGTTATGTCAGAGAACACTGCTTCCCTGGAAAGCTATATAAACTTCAGCACAAACATATTTGAGGCATGAGTCACTGAAATGTAAAAGTTTAGGTGTTACAGAGCCTCACCTGTTTCATCCTGACGGCATTGTTTTCACTGTGCCACAACTTCTTTGTGCATATCCATGGAGAAGTTGGACTCTGGTGCTTCTCGTGACTGTGGCTTGGCATGCACTTCTGCAATTCCTTCTGATTCTTGCCCTGCTTGTCTTGCAGATATAAATAGAAGATGCTTTGAAAAGTAACAGGGGCTTTCCCAATGCATTCTTATAAACAAAAGATGTGACTATGAGTGCTGACAGCTTCCAAAAGAGATCTTTCTAGTTCTTAATTAAGCATTTGGAATGATGTACATTTTAATTTCTTAGTTGGCTTTGTGGAAGTTTGTATTCTTTTCACTGAGAATATTTGAATAGACTTTTTTGTCTTGTTCTGAAAGTATGTGTCAGCAAAATTTGAAGAGTTCAGAGAACCATAACTGACTGAGAAAAATCTGTGAGTTCTGCTATTGCTCTTATTGACCTGCTATTCAGTGTTCCTCATTTGTGCATCTTAAATCTAATGCATTGGCTAGAATCTGATTCTATGGATCAGTCCCTCTTTCCCATTCCAAGCACCAACCAGTCACTGATGTGACTTGCAACACATACTTCTGTCATGAAGTTCACAAATGACCTTGTTAGAGATTGGCCCTCTGACTCTTTCACACTTAGTACTGCATCATGATTCTAGAGATAAACTAAACTTTTAACCATTAATTTGAAAGTACAAGAGGAAAAAACAACGATGGGAGGGTGTTTGTGGGTTTCTGAGAGGAACAGAAGTAACTGAAATACCGTGTAAGGGGATTTATTGGGTTAGATTTCATGGTATGGTCTCGAACTGGCCTTGTTCTCACAGAGATCTATCATCTCCGTCTCCCGTGTGCTGGGATTAAAGGCATATGCCATCATGCCCAGTTATAAAAATATTTTTTACCAAGAATATGAAAGAGTCCTTATGTGGCTATGATGGTCTTAACACATATCTTCACATTGAGTTTTAAGTAGAGGAGAACTGAGAAGTAAAAGTGGAATAGAAAATATCCAGTATCCGAACTAGAGTGTTAAATGTTTTTGGTCATTTAACTACTTAGTATCCAAACTCAAAAAATGCAAATATTAAAATAAGCAAGTAAACAGGAAATTCCTCTACCAGAAGACATCTCCTCGGCCAGTACTGTGCTGTAGTGACCCCCAGTGCACAGAGTCTAACAAAAATGTTATTCACCTCAAGTGGCTAAAAATACAATACAAAAGAAAATCAACTAGGCAATCAATTTCAGTGTAACCCGTGATCTACAACAATGGTATTAGGCAAAGTTTCAGCTAAGATACTCAGACCCAATGCAATTAACCAACAAGGGTTAAGTGTGTGTGCACAATCATAAATAGCCCAAGTCTTCTAACTAGAGATGAATTTAGTTCTGTAAGACCAGTTTCATGTTAGGTGGCTTTTCACTGAATTTGTTCATAGTTGTTAATCATGAAACCTCCTAACTTCCATTAGTAAAGATATTTATATGTTTGACAAATCTACGAAGACATATTCTCTATGACTCTTTTGGATCATAATTCTTTTGCTTTCAAGAGAATCTTGTTTAAATGAAAAATTGTCATAAATGTTTAATCTTATCCTTTAGGAGATAAGAAACTAAAATAAGGTTTTAACAAGGAAATAGTGGTATTAAGGTGGGCAGCACCCAAATCAAAACCCACAAACTCCTACTTCTGTAACACAGAGTCAAGGCTTCTGCCATCCAGTTCAGTAAACCTTTGATTTGGCTGAACTACAACTTTTCTATAGGGAAAATTGAGATAAGGAATTGAAAAGATGGTTCAATGGTTAGGAGTGTGTAAAACTCTTACAGAGGACCCAAGTTCAGTTACCAGCATTAACACTGGGCAGCATACAACCACCCATAACTCTAACTCCAGGGGATCCAACACCCTTTTCTGGTCTCTGTGGGAACCTGTAATCACTCACATAGGCACATCCACACACAGAGACACACATGTATACACAACGTAAAATAAAAGCTTTAAAGAACTGACAAACTAATCCATTCATCAGAGTATATTTGTCAGAGAGGATTGAAGTCCTCCCATCTACCTTCCTGTTTGGTAGAACACCCTTTTCAAAGCATGTGAGGTATTATTTTGGTATTCATTAAGCCCTACAGAGATAGGGATTTGATATTTATACCATCCTTTCTATGTTAAATAGTTTGCATTTTTCTTAATTTATTCCTGTGTTCTGATGGAAAGCAGGACTTTGGGGAATGAAAAAGGAAAGACTTTACAAAGCCCCCAAAGAACAAATTAGATCGCAGAATAAGCATTCCTGTTTAATATTTAGAGTACAAATAAAGCCATTTTTAAGTGATCTAATTAGGTAATAATAACTGCAATAGTATGAGTAGTGGAAGCTGTAGAGTCCCAACAAAACTGGTGAATTTGTGCACTATACTAGAATCTTGGCATGTTGTAAAAGAAAAAAAAAAGATTTACTTTTTATGTGTGTTGATAGATTGCTATTCTTTCTTCAACTGAGTCTTCCCTGCTGAGCAGCCAAACCATGACATGGCAGTCCTCTGACTACCTGCTGTCCACATTCTGATTTTTACCAATTCCTCCAAATGTTTGTTTTTAAGTGCTTCTTGAATTCATTTTCCTTTCTTTTGTTCCCTACAACCCTGGATTTCCTTCGAACTCATTTCTGCTCAAATGATACCTATTGTCTTCCTTCCTCCGTTCTCTGCCCACTGACTCCATCTTCCTCAGAATGACCACACTCATCCAGCCACACACAATCGTGCAACCCTCTCTTCACAGTTCCATGTCCTCTGTGGTAGGGATTTTGCCTTTCTCCCTGAGGAATTCAAAGCACTTGATAATAGGATGATGATGAAGATTAATATCCCTGAAGAATTACTTATCAGTTGTACCACACTAATTGCTTGGCTGCATTACTTAATCCCTTTCAGCAGCCTTGTAGAATAAATTCTATTTTCCTTCTTTTTTTAAAAATATTTTATTTGTTATTTTTATTTTTGTTTATGAGTGTTTTGCTTGCATGTGTGTAAGTACAACCATGTTATGCAGTGACCAAGGAGGTCAGAAAACAGTGTTGAATCTCACGGAACTAGCGTTATGGACAGATGTTAGCCATCATGTGGGTGCTGGGAACCAAACCTGGGCTCTTAACACACTGAGCAACCTCTCCAGCCCTGATTGTCATTCTTTTACATAAGAAACTATCATCATCTTTGCTTGCCTGGCTACTACGTATTGGAGAAGAAATTTGCTTCAAGGCCAAGCATTCTCCTTAGTGTGTACATGTATTATGCTTCCCAGCTTTCTTGTGTGTGCACAACTTTGTGTGTGTGTGTGTGTGTGTGTGTGTGTGTGTGTGTAGGTGTCTGTGCTTTCTGCATGGGTGCCGAGGATCTGAATTTTGAACCTCATGCTTGCACAGAAGGCACTTTATCCACTGACACATCTGTCCTGCATACATGTGTGGACATGGTGTGTTGTTCATGTGTGTCTGCCAAGGCATGACTGTGGAGGTCAGAGGATCACCTCAGGTATTGGTCCCTGCCTTCCACATTGTTTGAGTCAATGCCGTTTTTTGTTTGTTTGTTCTCACATTTGCCAGGCTGGGTGGCCCATGAACTTCTAGAGACCATCCTGTCTCTGGCTCCCATCTTACTATAGGAGTGTTGGGAGAACGGAATTATGCACTACCGGGTCTAGCTTTACATGAGTTCTGAGGACCTTAACTCAGGTCCTGGTACTTGCATGGATAGCTCTTTCACCCACTAAGCCCTCTCTCTAGAACCTATATGACTTTTTTTCTGTTTTGAGACAATATCTCACTGTAGCTCCAGCTGGCCTGCAACTCTCTGTGTAGACCAGACTGGCTTTAATCTCAAAAAGATCCACCTGCCTCTGTCTCTCAAGTGCTGGGACTAAAAGCAGGCAACACTACTCCTTGCTTTATTTTTACTTATTCATTTATTTTATTTGTATGACTGTTTTGCTTACACATATTTAAGTGTATCTGTGTTGTACAATGCCCATGGAGACCAGAAGAAGGCATCAGATCCTTTGGAACTGGAGTTAAGGATGGTTGTTAGCTGCCATGTTGGTGCTAGGAAATGGAACCCAGGTTCTTAAGCACTGAGTCATCTCTTCATCCTCCCTTCCTGACATTTTGATTTAAGAAGATCACCATTATTTTGAATTATAAAGGTAAAGGAAATTGAAGAATATGTTGAATCCTGAAAGTATTTTATGAGAAGCTGTGTTCAAAGATAAAATATATTTACTTGGTAAGGATATTCTCCCTTTAACATATCCAAATATAGTTTGAATAATGCATAGTCTGTCTTCATTTGTCTTTTCACATGCTTTTATTTATTTTTATTCATGTATGTGATGGATATGTGTTGTTTATACTCCGCTGGTTTATGCACCTGTGTATACAACATGTGGAGATCAGAGACCAATATCGAGGATCTGTCTCAATGGTTTTCCATCTTAATTTTTTAGACAAGGATCTCTCTCATTGAAACTTGAACTCATCAGTTTTATTAGGCTTAATGGTCAGTAAGTCTCAGGGATTTGCCTGTTACGTTTCTCTCCCCTTGGCTCCCCAGCACTCAGATTACAGAACAATGCTGCTGCTACTGTTGATACAACCAGTTTTTATAAGGGTGCTGGGCACCTGAACATAGGTCATCATAATTGCCTGACAGGCTCTTTACTATCTCTCCAGTCCTTTGTGCATGCTTTTATACAAACATTATTTCTCAAAAGAAAAGGACTTGTATGGTTTGCTAAGTTTTCTGTTTGCAAAAGTAACACTAAAATGTCTGAATCCTCATTTTCCAAAAGCTATCCTTTATGTTTAAAAATAAAGTCACCCAGAATCCAGAGGTTTTGGTCTTCATTCGTGTTGCTATTGACCTGGTGTTGATTGGCTATGGTGTCAGTGAGTAGGAACCTCTGGGGAGCAGACTGATTAAGTAAGAATTTGGGGAGCAGGTGGGTTTCTGGGAGATCTTGAAGCAAGCCCACAAGGAAAGAAGCAGCAATAAACAGAAGCTTAGCCTGGCTCTGGTGACAAAGTCTTCAGAGACTCTTCCTCGAGGCTGGGTTTACAGCTGGGAACATCAATCTCTTTCCTGACCAGGGCTGATTAACATTCAGAGTATCACTTTCAATTAAATTTCTGGAATGCTCATTTAGTTTCTAGTTAATAAGGCAGGATTGGATGTCATATATGATCCAGGAGACTTTTTTAGAAGGGTAAAAATAAAAAGAGCCTTGGGATCATTTGAATGGCAGGGCAACTTCTATGCCAACATGATATCCAAATCACTGGCTATTCTTTGCTTTGCAGATAGATCTGAAGCATTTTAAGATGCTTCTCCCTAATAGATGATTTAAAACAAATAGTCACTCTTAGGAAAACCAACATATGGCTTTCTCATGGCTTCAAAAATTCAACCAGCTTTTGTAGTCTGAGTATTTCTGAAATTGTGTAGTTTTTAAAATCATACAAATACAGAATGGAGATAGTGTTAACAAGATCATATTGATAGGATCTGTTAGCCAGCAACCAGTACTTTGGAGGTGACCTTGTTAATAATATATTGATCATCATGAGAGTCACCATTTATTGTCTATTATATGTTTGTCACAGTGATCAGCAGATCACATTAAAACCTTGATTTAACTATCACTACCAAACCTAGGAAAGTCTAGCATCCTGTTTCAGACCGTGACATTGAAACATAGAGCTTGATTTGCACGTCATCTAGAACTACCTGGTGCTAGGAGAAAAGTGATGACTGTGGACATTGGAATTAGTCTTTCATCTTCTGTTATTGCTTCCTTCTCCATCCTCCTCTTAAAAGTCTGAGAACGGAGTGTGAAAAAGCTTAGCGTCAAACAGGTTCTTCAAAGACATCGTGGTTAAGAGTGTACTGAGATGGAAAGTGAGAGGGTTAATCATGGTGGTATTTAGACTTACCATGGGAACACGTCAATAAGGGAGTTTCCAGATTGGGTGTATTGAGATGGAAAGACCTACCTTAAATGTGGGCAGCATCATCCAATGGGCTGGTGTCAAAAACTGAATAAAAAGTAGAATATGATTTGGGCACCAGAGTTCATCTGTCTCCTTGTGACCGGCCAGCTGCCTCATATTCCTGCCATCACCCCTTTTCAACTTGAAATGTAAACCAATCCCCCACTTTTTCCTTAACTTGCTTCTTGTCAGATATTTGGTCACAGCAATGAGAAAAGAAAAGTAACTGAAAAATTTAGGTTTCATTAATTTAAACGTTTGATTTTTCCCTACTCTGGGAGATATGTTGATGTTAATCACAGAAACGGGCACTTGAACCAGACTTAGTTAATCATAGGGTTCTATTCCATTGGCTGTAGAGATGATCCAGAGGTGGCTTTTACACTGTTGTAGGTCATGTCTGTCTAGAAAAGTGGACCTACTTTGAAGAGGGCCAAGTTTTTTCACTTGAATGTGTAAAAAGCTTGAACAGGCTTTCAGCATTCTTGTATGTGGTAATGGTAGAAATGGATTTGGTTACTTCTTGCTGCTTCCAGCAGGCTCTAGCTGTATACTAGTCAATCCGAAGGGAAGCGAACATGAATCATTGCATTCAGTGTTACTGGATTCTATAAAGTAAGAGATAGGGAAGGAATTTTAGAGGTAGAATTAGTTGGAAAAGCACCTTTCTAAACAAGTGTTACACAAAAATTTTGTATACTAGGTTTTCAAAATCTCTTTTGAACTAGTCTTTGAAATAAACCTCACACGGTAGAAAACTTAACAATCTATAGCATTTTTCCTTGGCTCATGGCTCTAGACCCATAAAGAGAGGGCAGTTGAACTAGGACAGCACTCATAAAATGCTGAGGACTGCGATTAGAGCTCAAGAGCTTTGTATAGAAATGTGGTAACAGAAAATAATAAGTGGTATTTGAAAGAAGAGGCCCGAGGGAGAAAGTCATGACAGAAAGAATGTTAAGATACTGAGTTCATAATGCATTCTACCCAAAGCCAAGTTTACAAGCGCATTTTGAACAGGCAGTCAGAAGGTGGCAGCACTGCCTCCTGAATAGACTCAACCGCAGTCTCGAAGGACCCTGGAAAGAATTAAGTCGTGTTGTAGGCAGTATGCTGCAGCTCTAGGTTTAGAGTTAAAAAGTAAAACACCATTGTCGAAACTGCACCCTGAACATCTCTGGGTGCTAACTGTGCAGTTGACCTTCAGTATCTGCAGCTTCTGCCTCAAGGTAAATAACCGTTTGTAGATCTCAAGCACTTAGAATAAAACATAGACTACAGATTTGCATATATTTTTTTCTCATTATTCCCCAACCAAAAAAGTATAGTAACAATTTACAAAGCATTTATATTGTGTCAGGCCTTGTGAGTCATCCATTATTTATTGAAATGTAAAGCATGATGAATACAGGTTATATGTAAATTATATGACATTTTACACAAGAGATATGAGCACCTGTGGATTTTGCTGCTTACAAGGAGGTCCTGATACCACTTCTCAATGAGTTAGAGTTGAGTGGGTTAGAATATATGATATGGATTTGGATGAGTGTGATATAATGGGTTGGGATTGGATGGGGTAGGATGGATGGACAGTGTTAGATATATGGGGTGAGATGGGATGGTGTAGACGGGAGATATATGATGAAATTGATGGGATTTGATGGGTGGGATGAGATAGGATGAGAGTGGAAGAGTCCGGATGGAATGAGATAGATGGGATGAGATAGAATGGGATAGGATGGATAAGCATGGGCTGTATAGGCTAAAGTGGGATGAAATGAAAGGGATAGATGGATAGAATGAGAGGGATAGGGTAGGATGGGGAGTGTGTGGTGGGGTGAGTAAATGGAATGATCTGTATGGACCTAGGCATAGACAGAGTTTCCCACAAACAATATAGTTAATCAGGAATCTTATGAGCGTAGATTGAGACAGGTCGCAACTTCTGGTTTTTCATCAAATTTCTATCCACTAGAAATGAACGTGTTTCATTTCTTAATGTTTCATTCTTAAACATGAATCATAACAATCACTTGGAATTTGAAAGCAGTTATATCTCAATGCATCTTCTATTAGTACATTAATATGTTTACAATTTCATAGTATGTGACAAGATAACGTGGTTAAATTACTTGGCTGTTAAAAAAAAAAAAGAAAAGAAAAACTCAAAATGCTAGTAATCCCGCCCTATTTCAAAGCTACTGTGTCAGGATGTCTGGAGACTGTTTTCAGATCTTTTCCACTGTGGGCTCAATTCTGAATCTGATAGTTTTAGGTCTTGAAACTACTATGGTGTTTCTAAAAATGTGGGGAACACTCTCAAGCAACATCTTGCTGTATGTTTTATCTGTTATCCTGTTTAATTTATAGACTCAAACATCTTGAAGATAAATGTGGACACAAAAGGGTGATTGGCCACAAAGAAATACCCTAAAAATGAGCTAGGGAAATAAAAGAACAAAGGCACTTCCACAAACTGAATTTTTACTTACTTGTCATAGTACAAAACCTTCAGAAAAAAATTCGCTTAAAGTATTTTTGATCAGAAATGTTTATAATTTAGTCTTAAAAATGAAAAGAAAAAATTTGACAAATGTTTATAATTGTCATTAGAATAAAGGGATAATAAAAATAAAATCCATGCTAACTGTCCAAACAGAGCTGAAAGAATGTTGGAGATGAAAAAGCCAATTGCACTCAAAAAGTATGAGGACTTTTGAAAGAAATAATGGCATTGACTAAAGCTTAGTCCAGAAAAATCATTCTTGTATTATTAATTATGTGGTTAGACCATGCACAGTGGATAATGGGACAATTATGTCCATTAAGGAAAAGATTAAGACTTCAGAGGATAAAATCTTAGACACACCACTCCAAAGAGTAGCTGGCCATTCTCAGAGGACCTCAAAGAAGACCAGTCCCTTGCGATGAATTCTATCCTATGCTGTGGTCCGCAATACCCAAGATCCTGTCTTAATTTGTCATATCTGTAATGCTCAATCTGCTATGGCACTAAAATTGACCAACCCTCACAAATGTTTTATTATCATTATTATTATTATTATTAATTAAGCAAGCCCACAGGATATTCACATCTTTATCATGTATCTTCTTTGTTTGTTTTGTTAAATTTGTTCCACAGAGAGCCTTCTTGGCAAATGTAAAGAGTGAAATCAAACTAGAAATGTGTTGTATACATAGTGTCAGATCAGTAGAAATCACCCAGGATGGGTCTTATTATTCTAATACATCCATCTTCTTTGTGGGGAAATTTTTGTACAACAAACCTCCACGCTCTCCTGAGTCATAGCACTATGCCTCCTGGACAGAATGTACTCTGCTTTTCTGAATGATTTTTCTATGCTGTGTGTGTATGTCTGTGGTCTGTGAGTCTGTGTGTGCTGGTATATATAATGTACTTAAGTAAGCAAGAAGAAGGCATTAGATGCCTTGGAGCTGGAGTGACAGTTGGTTATGAGTCATTGACATGGAATGATGGAAACAGAACTGCTGTCCTCTGCAAGAGCTACAAGCACCTTTAACTACTGAGCCCTATCTCCCGCCGCCAATCATTTGATTTAGCATGCTGAGATCATTCATGTAATCAGACTTTTAATAATGCATTGCTGCTTGGAAATATTCAGTCTCTTCTGTCTTTGATTAACAGCACTGCTATGCTACTCTTCCAAACCAAGGTGCTCTTCTCCTCATTTGCTCTGGTTTTGAAGTCTACTTATGGAGACAAGCTCTAGCTTGAGCTCTAGTTCTCTTCTGATGGAGTTCCAGAGGATGCAGTTTGGGGTATTTCTTTATAAATGTACTTTATCATATACTTCCTCCACCTGGTGAATGGCATAAAGTCCAGTTTTCCAACCCATCACCAGCATCTATTGAATAAGAAACTTGCTTATTCTCACCAAAGCCTTTGTGGGCTCTCTCTCTCTTCTGCTCAGTTTCTACCTACCAGAATCTCTAATCTTTAGGATATCCTTTGTTCCAATAATTAATCCCAAACGTGTCTTTTAGATGACACATAAAAGAGGCAGCTCACCCAGATACATCAAAGAATACATGTTGTGCTTGACATATTCACAAGAGAAGGAGGGTACCAGACTTGTCCAGTTAGAACAGCTCAAGTTCATAGTGCTCTGCTCAGCCTGCAGTAAAGGGGTACAGAGAGGAGGAAGAAGGTAGGAAATAGAGAGGAGGAATGAAGACAAGGAGGAGGAGATGGGGGAAAGAAAGACTGTAGGGAGAGAGAGGAGGAAGTGAGACAGGGAATGAAGGAGGGAAGAAGGGAGGGACAGAAGGAAGGAGAATTAAAGCCAATTATGGTGCAAAGTGCAAATGTGCTATGGTTCTAGTGCATTTTGTTTGTTTCTGATCACCTAGATGTTTGTCATAGCATAGTACCCTAAATCCTGGTGACATTCTTCCAGATATTTTAGGATGCTTTTCAATGGTAATCCCAGTATATTTATATAATTCATCAGACTTGTAGCTGGTATTTGTTGTGTTTCAGAAACAGAAGAATAGATGATAGTATTTTTGTGTGACTTTTCTGGGTGAGATGTGAACAAAGGCCTATCCATACCAGAAAGGCACCTGAGGCAGTCCAAGAAACTGTTCCATCAAAATCTAGCTTCGGGAGGCAGTGGGTTTATTGGAGTTCTTTATCACAGTGTATGTGAGAGGTTACTTAGAGGAGCATGAGCATCTCAAATGCAGCTGTATATCCAAAAAGGCTACCCAGCCTCAGTGATGAATCCTGAACTTTCATCTGTGGAACTTCATGACTTGCAGGGAGCTCAGCAACTCTGGGAGTCTCTTCTACCCCAAAGTTGTTACTGCTAATAAATATTGAAAAACAGCTTCGTGAACGGTGGAGATTTGGTCTTTCTTTATGGTTTTCTGAATCTTAAGCTTTCTTAGCTTCCTGAGTCTGTGAATCACCTTGCTCTCTTCAGAAGAGTTTGTTTCAGTTCAGAGGATACAGTTTATACCTGGTACATGTTCACAGCTTTAAAAATAATATTATATGGAAAATATAGACAATCATAGAAATAGTCAAGATCCTCTCTCTGTCTCTTTCTGTCTTCCACTCTATCTCAGTCTCTGTCTCTCTTCTGTGCATGCCCACCAAGGTCAGAAGGAAACCTTGGGCATCTGTCCTTTTCATGACACATATAAGGTGAGCTGACCCAAGACTTTCCAGGGATTCTTCTCTCTCCACTTTTCATGTTCCTGTCAGAATGCTGAGATTACAGATATGTGTTAGCTTGTCTTTGTTTTATGTGTGTCCTGCGGATTTGAACTCAGGTCTTCATGTTTGTGTGACAAGTACTGTATGCACTTAATCATCTTACTAACCCAAGTTAAGGTATGTAAGAATTGTTATAACCAAGACATAATGAAAAAGAGTATTGCTATTATCTGTTTCCTGTGTTACTGGAATTTGTGCTTAAAATATACTAAATATTAGGTACATATACCATTTCAATTCATTGACAGTTGATCAGAAAGTTCTCTATGGGCCATAAATATTCTGAGTAAGATCTCACCTTCCCCTCCTTTGGACAAAGGGTCTGGAACTGTGACCTGAACTTGTATATGACTGAAGAATCACGCAGAGACCTCTTGCATCACTCTGGTCCAGGAGAGCATTTTCAAGTTTACCACAAATTTCTAAGGAGCAGTGGTCTATGCAAAGGCTAGCATCTCTCCAGGAGACAAAAATCTTCCTAACAGACTGGCATCTCTCCAGTTTTTCCTGAACCCCATTTGTATAAAATGCTTGATACAAGGAGAATCTGCAAGACTTCAAGGAGACACAGTGGAGAGATAGAATCAATAGCTGGTATACATATTCCTGTCTTGAGAAATCCAGAAGTCAGGATAAGCTTATTTCATTAGACAGGAATCCAACAGATCATATGGTGACTTGGAGTTACCAAAGCCCAGAGCATAATACAAGATGTGTACGTCTGGCACTCAAGGAATATGGGTTCTATTATGTGTCCCACTGAAGATTATCTGTATGACCTTGAGTTACACACAAAAACCTATTTCCTGGGCTATACTATGCAAGATATTTTTCTCTTCCTACAAAGCTTTATGTTTTAAGAAAGGAATGAGACAATATTAAAAATAAACAGAAAACAAAATAAAAACAGCAACAACACAGTGTTGGACACATAGGAAGATTTAAACCACAACTCCAACTATCTAGCTAGAGTCTTTGACCTTTCTTGCCTTGGTAATGTCAGAAAGGCCGGGAGCTCTTTTCCTGCTTTCTTTCTACTGATATGGAACACCATTCAAATATCTAACTTCTTGAGTAGTCTTAGTGTCAAAAGGGTACCTGCCTTTTTTTTTAACCTCTAGTAGAAAAACATAAAGACTGAAAACAATGTCTCTCTAACAGAGCATTAACTGGGAACTCTGAGTCCAGATTGCTGTGCTAGAAACTCTGTTCAAGCTTTGCTCAAATTTGTGGGTTTTTTGAGTCAACTTTTGAACTTTGATTTCATTACATAGAAAATGAGAGAGGTGGAGATTTGAAGCAAATCATTTGAGTAATATTCAGATGGAAATGGATCATAGGTAATTTCCCATTCATATATAATCCTTGAATTACACACCCTTGATCTCTGATGGGAGAGAGGAATGGCTTTGTAGTATGTATTGTGACTGAATGGGAATTCTACCACTATTCAATTATGTTTCATTTTCTGAAACTATTTTTTTCCTTCTAGATATGTGGGGTTCTCAGAGAACATTGTGGGAATTCAGAAAGCCACTTACCCACTGTCCTCCCTCCTCCTAATGTTAAACAGAACTCTCCTATAGTTCCCAGTCTTAAAAAAAAAATCACCCTTCATTCTGTCTGCCTGTTTCCTAACTTGATGTTTTAAGATGTGAATTTTCTCTGATAATTAGAACATCAAAGGAGTTTAATCTTTGGTTGATACCTGATAAGTGGTTGATGTATTGTAAATTTTCTGGGCATTAGACAATGTTACCAGTGCACACTAATCAACGGAATCATGAGAACGGTTCTTTGAGAGATTTTTGTACAGGAGATTTCTTGGCATCTGTTTAACACCTTGCCTAACCAAAGTATCACTCAATCAATTGCTACATTTGATTAATTGCATGAATGACATTTAATTAATTATTATATGACAATTGAAAACTCAGGAAACTTGTTAATACAGAATCTATTTTCTTAAGATGACAACACAATGCACATCTGTCAGCTTCACCTGCCAGCCATTCATTCATACTCTTCAGATGACCACTGCTGGCTGTCCTTTGGGTAACTTGTCCTCTGGAAACTGTCAAGCTCAAGGCCTCTCATTTTAGGGCAAGTGAAGAGAGGTCACCCAGTCTCACTCAATCACACTGTCTTCCCTAAAATGCCTGTTCTCAGCAAAATAACACTGGGTCATTCATTTGTCAGGGAGCTGTAAATATGTATCTCTTCTCTCTCTCCTAGGGTATTCGGAGGTAGGAATGTGAGGATTCCTATTACTGCTGCAATGCGGTTATTCAAAATCCCCTCTTATTCTTGGATTACTCCTTTTCTTCTTGCAAACTTTTTAGTGTGAGCTCCACTGCACTCCAATGATCTGACATCAAATAGCCTAAGTAAAAACTGAAAATAAAGACAGTGCATTTTTGAAGATGTGATGTTAGATGTAAAAATGCAAGGTTATAGTGGTCTTGATGCAAAAAATCAGTCGGGATCTTTACCAGTGGAATGATCAGATTGCTTTCCCAAAGTCTGTTCCTTTTATTGATCATCATCCAAATTTGAAGTCTGATATGCACAAAAAGAAAGCAAATGCAGGAGTAAGTGTGGGTGTAGAATAACATTTAGGAGACCAAGAGAAGATAGTATCAGGGGATGAGGAAAGACAGTTTGCAAACAGAAATCACATGATATGAGTCATGAAGGAGGATATATAAAACTCATTTTCTTTTAATTTCAACTCCATCACAAATTTTTCTTTTCTCATGGTGGATAAATGAATGAAAACATAATAGACAATGAAAGTGCAAAATCCTAAGTGAAGCTTTATTGCTTAAGAATGACTATTTTAACTGTATTGTGATTCACTGAGATGTAGAGTTTGGAACTAGGCAAGTGTGTGAGTGACTTCTTAAATTAGCTGATTTAATGATTTATTTGTGAGTTAATTAAGGTAAAGTAATTTCATTTTAAAAATAATTTTATTTGGTTACCAATTAAATAAATAAATTTGGAATCTGTTTCTTTAATGGACTGTTTTATTTAGGATGCTATACTTGAATTATAGATCTCATGATGGTACAGAATCAGGTCATATTGCACTCTATTTGTGAATAATATTGCCCAAAGTTCTAAGTCTTACAGAACTGTAAATATTAATATTCTGAGATGCTTAGGTACTAGATTATATTTATCTATGTATATGTACATATACTGGTATATACATACATATGTATATTTCTGTGGACCACAAGAAGAGAGAGAAGGTGTTTGAAGAAAGAGTAATTATATTATTATTTCATCTGTTTAAAAATCAATATATCCAAGTAGATTATTGGAAACATGAGAAGTTAGAGAAAGACAGACCAATTTTAAAGCTATTTTCAACAACCAAAAATGAAAGAATTGGGGAAGTTTGAATAGCTGCTGGATATGGTATCAGAAAGAGTAATGATTTATTGACGTGATAATGGCCTGTACCAAGATGGGGACAAAGAGATGAGGGCGGGGCAATTTTAAGCAAGAGGCAGAACAGATTGCCAAAGGAAGTGAGCCATGCATACTGGAAAATGAATTTGAAATAGAGGCATTTATGTTGGCTATGAAATAGTGTTTAACGTGGAGGAGGGTTGTGAAAGCTATGACCTTCTTAACGGATCCTGCCCAATGTCTGCTTTTGCAAATTATTTTGTGACACACTAGCTAATTTCTCTGTGGTTGTATGTATGACAGAGCTCCTCATGGCAGTTGACCCTATGATGTGGTCCCAGTGACTAAAATATACCTGGACTTTTACAATAATGGTTTGCCTGCTCCTCATGAATATCTTTATGGACTGGGAGATACCTCTGTCAGTAAAATGCTTACTTAATGTCCATGAAGACCTGAGTTAAATCCCAAGATAAAAAGCTGAGTATGTAACCTGTAATCCCAGTAGTGACGAGGCAAAGATAAAAGCAGATACCTGGGGCTCAATGACCCCCGAGCCTAGACTTTTTGATAAGTTCCAGGCTAGTGAGAGACCCTATCTTCAAACAAGGTAGGCAGTGCCTTAACAAGAACCCTCATGGTTGTCCTTTGTCTTCCACATGCATAAACACATATATGTACCTCCCTAAATAAACATGTACCAATACACACAAATAATATCCTTATAATTACAGTAAATTTAATAAATGTAATAAGCTATTGTACCCAGCTTGCTGTTTGTTTTTGAAGCAATTTGCAAGCAGCCTCTGAAACTTCAATGAATTTAGCTGGCAACTTTGGAATCCACGAGCCTCTAAAAGCAAAGCAAGTGAACTGAGGACACAACTCTTTACATTAGTGTTTTCTCTTTCCCAATAACACACATTGCTCAAACACAAGCACTGTTAGATCTTGTTCTGTTCCATTTTGAAGAGGATAATAAAAAGAATTAGTACCAAATAATTTTAATCCGGGAACTCAAGTTTGTGCTGAAGAGGGTAAGCAGCATGTAAGAAAAATATAGCACAGTGTCTGCCCTTTGGGAATTTTTAATTTCCCATAAATAAAGGTCCAGATATAAAAGCATGAACACAATCTAAGGAGAAATATAATATGCTGAAGGGAGAATTAATGGAAGAATTAGTTTTCATTGCTTACTTCTCTTTTGCCTTACAGTTGGGGACAAAAGAGTTCACAGTAGCTGACCATTTTGACAAACAGGATATTCTAAATAAAAATTTAAATATGGGCTTTTCTTGAAATATCAGAATACCCTGCGATGCTGAGCTGGGGTCACAAATCTGGAGCTCCTGAATCTGGCAACAGAGGTCCCAGGATATGGAGCCCAAGTGTCTCTGCTTATGCGGTATCTGCCATTTCTTCTTTTGTGCTGAGCCAGCCTCCTCACTACTCCCATTGGTTCTTTGTAAAAGATTTATTTCATTATTTTTATTTATGTGTATGCTTGAATATATGTGTGCATGAATGCGAATTTTTGAGGAGGCTAGAAGAGGGCACTGGATCTCCTGGTGCTAGATTTCCAGACAGTTGTAAGCTGTCCAGCTTGTGACCTCTGCAAGAGCAGCAAGTGCTCTAAACCTCTAAGTGATCTCTCCAACCTACTTCTCCACTATTCTTTTAAATTGCTGCTTTGCTGTACTTAATGTCAAACGGCACCCGTGAATCCTATGAACATTTATGTAGGATGGTGCTTCTTCACATATATGCAGGTGTATGAGTGTATAAAGGTGCATGTGAACATATGTGCACATGTATATGGAGGCCAGAGGTTCACTTCGGATACCATTTCCCAGGATATTGTCCACTCTGCTTTTTGAGACAAGGTCTCTCACTGCCCTGGGGTTCACCAGTTCTGCTAGTGGTGAACCAGTTATTTCTGGCTGGCAAATGAGCTTCAAGGATTTGCTTGTTCCTACTTCCTGAGAGCTGAGATTATACTTAGATACCACCACATCCAGATTTTTGGATGGGAACTTGTGACTGAACTCAGATTCTCATACTTGTATTACAAGTATTTTCTGACTGACACCTCTACATTTCTAATTTTTCCAAACTTCTTTCTGGTCTTTGACAGCAGATAAGGGAGCCCCTGACAGTGTGCCTTTTCTGTCCATCTTTGGATCCTTTAAACCATCTGCCCAATTCATTTCATTTTATTCCTCCAAATGACTAAAGAGAATTGGAAAGCTCACTCTTTCTTAGTGTTTTTCCTGTCTCTTTCTTTACCTAGTCCCTCATATTACAATTTTTGCCAAATATGAAATGCCAGTAAAAAGGTAACCATGGTGACACCCAGCTCAGTAGTTATTCCAATGGTTAAAACAGCAGAGCTCCCTGTGGCCCCTCCCCACACAGAGTTGCATTTCTGCCTAGCCAAATGAATTTAAATAACTCATTCATTTGCTCTGACTATATTATCAGCCTGAATTTTTCTTGCCTTCCTCTGATCTTAGGGTAGAAAAATCGATTGTTTTAAATCGATTCAAAATAATTCAAAAATCAACCAAAGAAAAGAAGGACCAAAATACCCCTAGTGGCTTAGCAACCTGCCAATGACTGCAGAATCCAGCCAGGCATGAGGCTGCCTGCATGAAAGAAGCTTTGATTTGATGTCTCTGGAGCATTTCACTGCAAGAGGGGAACAAAGGCTTCCAGAAGATCGTGGAATGAAAACCTGGGAATGATGCTAGAGAAATATTCCACCTCATCCTTCCTCCTATGCATTTGATGAACCATCTCCAAGAAGACCCAAAGAGTAAATGTATGGAACTCTGAACTAAGAAATGAAACAATCTCCTTTACGTAAATTAGAGATAGAATTGGAAAGGAATAATTGCAGAGAACAAGGGGCCCTTCTGTAGCTTCATAACACTTCCTAGTTTATGCAGCGAAACAAACCTACTGGGTTAGAAAGATGGTTGCATAGTGAAGAGTGTGTTGCTTATGCAGAGGACCTGAATTTGAGTCCCAATACCAAGGCTGAGTGACTCACAATCACCTATAACTCCAACTCCAGAGAATCTGATGTCCTCTTTTGGCCTCTCTTTGCAATTATGCATGCACAGACCTGCATAGAAAGACTCACACACACACACACACACACACACACACACACACACATACACACATATACATATAAATAAAATAAAATAAAGATTAAATTAAATTAAAAAAAAAACAAAGCATCAATGAAACATTTTTTTCATTAAATTTAGGTTGTACCATAAATTTCCTGGGCTAATCATATTATGCCCATGGATATACACATAACTGTATGCATTCTAGTGAGAATAGTTTCTGTCATGCAGTCAGTCCTGAGTGATTTTGCTATGCCATCTCAAAGGTTAAGTGAAAGAGTGAAGGACTGTTCTCTCTTCCTTGCACTAAGGAACTATCAATAAGTAAGACAGATAAAAGGGAGAGTGTGAAAGCTGCCCTTTCCCAGCCCTGTTCTCAGAATTTAAACATTAGTCACAGGGAAGATTCATCCTGCAGGGTGCATTCCACCTGACAACTTCCCTTTAGGAATAATAAACTGTGTCCTTTGCTGGTAAAAATAAAGCTTTGGTCTGTCTTCATTTTTTAGTAGCCTTTATCCTTTGTAAATGTGATAACTATGATATTATTTATTTAAGGGCTGTTGAAAGGTTTTTGGACAGAAATAATGTGTTTTTCAATATGAATATGCCCAAATCACCTCCAATGTAGGGCTCCATCGCTCCCCTGACTCCAATTTTGTTGGCAGAGGAGCACCTGTCATAGCAAATTCTAGCACATAGGTGTTTGTGTATGTGTGAGATCTTAAAATTACAAAATACACAAAAATGCTTCAGATTTACAAATTTTAATAAATAGTTATAAGGAGAAAAATCTTAAATCAAGAATTAGAACTTTCCAGATAATTTCAGTGGATTCATTCCCTTCTACCTCTGTCTCTTGTCTCTTTCCTCTCAGGTATCCCATGCTGGCTTTGAACTCACTTTCTTACATTTCCACCTCCCTAGTGCTGGGATTACAGGAGTATGCCCCCATGCCTTGCTTTATGCTGTACTGGGGATGGAACTCAGGGGTTTATCCATGGTAGATAAGCAGTCTACTAACTGAGCTATGTCCTCAGCCATCATGCAATTCCTATTCAGAGTTCATTTGTTCTCATTTCTCTGGATCTTTACAGTTCTGTGACCCATTTTTCTCAGCTCCCCCGTCTCTAATATTATTCTCCACTCTAGCCCTATTTTGTTATTTCATTCAATTACTAAAAATACTCACTTGGCATTTCTTTTTTCTATGTGTATCCATGCTTTTGTTTTCACCTGTGTGTGGCCACACGTAGTTTCTGGCATTGCTGCACTTGTGTGTGCATGTGTTTGGAGGCATTGGAGGATTGGGCATCTGGTATCTTCATTTATTGCTCTCTACCTTGCACATTGAGGCAAGGTCTCCAACTGAGTCCTGAGTTTACTTATTCTGTTGGTCTACCTATTGAGCTTGCACCAGGGATTCTTGGCACTGGGGACCGGGATAATAGGTGAGTTGCCATGCTTGCCTGGCTATTAAATGGGTGCTGGAGATTGGAACCCCAGCCTTCATTTGCACTGCTAGTTCTTTATCTGCTGAGCCATCTCTCTAAAATCCTGACTTATAATTTTTGCAATAACTCTGGTAGAAACTTTTCCCCATTCAAACGCTGGATTATCCCATTGACTGGAGCATTTCTTTGAGACTCTGATCTAAATCAGTGCTGCTCAGATTATGGCCCACCAGCATTGAGCTGTAAAGTGTTCGTTACTGGCCCATCATGAAAAACTGAGTGCAGAGATTGAGAGTATGCTCTAAAATATTTATGGCAATTTGTCAAAGAAATTTTAAGATTCTTGAATCAAGTAATAAAAATATAGGCTTGTATAGTGCATATAATTTTTATTTTATTTTTTCTATGTATTCATCTTTGTACTATTTTCAAAAGTATATATCCATGAAAAATTGGAAAGACATCACACTGAAACAAGCAAAAATGTGGTCCTTGGCCAAGATAGCTTGAGAAACACTGGTATACAGGAAGAGAAACTGCTTAGAGATTGTATCTTACTTAGCAAGTTCTGTTAGAAACAGACACATTGTGCTTCCAAAGTATTAGCACTCAAAAAAAATATTCAGACCAGTGAGATGACTCAGTGAATAAAAGTACTTGCCAGGAAATCCAGGTTACCTGGCTTCTTTCCCTGGAACCCACGTAAATGTGAGAAGAGAGAATGGACTCAAAAAGTGGTCCTTTGATCTCCACATGTGCAATGTAGCGTGCATGCCCCACCTACATATCATGCACAGATATATCACACATATGACGTACATACACACACCATACACAACACATATATATACACACGTATACACACATTACACACATATATACACACATAAATACACATCACATATGCATACATTCATATGATTTCTGCATACACATCACACACACACCACATCATACAGACACACACACACATATATATATATATATATACACAAACATATATATGTACATTCACACATCGTGCACATATACTCATATCCCGCACACATGCACACATTATACACACAACGCTCACACATACAAACATATCACACGTATAACACATACATAAATCACCCATATCTATGCACAGACTAAGAATAAAGAAAATTACAACAAATAACATTAACCTCATAGCCATGTTTTGGTTTATTTATTTGTTTTAATGCTCAGCCTTCAGGACAGGACTGACTGCTTGATTTCTGTTATTGCCAGAAGGTTTTATATCTTAATACTATCAGCTCTGTGCTGTTTAACTCTCTGACTTGCCTATCAGTATAGATTAAGGATTAGTAGATTTACAGCGATAAACAAATATGGACACTGATCACTTCTTGGTTTTTTAAATAACAGTCACCGAAAAAACGCAGGCATGTACTACAGCTGCACTATATGCCTCGAGGAAACCTCACATTCACTCCAAATGCTGTTGTAAGGAATCATTGTCTGAGGTGGCAAGGTGGCTCAGACAGGTAAAGCACAGCTCCTGGGAGGATCCCTGACAGTCACATAGTCTGGCCAAATAGCTGAGTTCCAGGTTCAGAAAGACACACTGCCACCCAAATTAAGGTAGTGGAGCTAGAGAAATGACTCTGTGGTTAGTCCTCTTACTGCTTTTTTGAGCACCTGAATTTATTTTCCAGCACTCTTCCAGGGTAGATCAAAACCACCTGTAACTCTAGTTCCAGGGGAATCTCACATCCTATTCTGGAATTCGTGGGCATTGCACACGTGTAGTGAACATACAGTATGTCGCACAGGCACACATATACACAGATACCAAAAATAAATAAATAATGAGTAAATCAGGAGCTGGAGAGATGCAATTAAGAGCACTGCTGCTCTTGCAGAGAACCTGGTTTCATTTCCCAGCACCCACATGGCAGCTAACAACTGTCCATAATGCCAGCTCCAGGAGATCTGATGCCTTCCTCTGACCTGCAAGAGCATTTCATGACATGGGTGCACTTACACATTTGCAGGCAATACACTCATATACATTAAAAAAGTAAAAATAATAAATAAAATATTTTAAAAATTAAAAAAAATCAGATATTTTTAATGTAAGTAAATAAAACAAATCTTAGATAAATCAGGTGAAGAGTGATAGACTAAGACACCTAATGCTGATTTCTGACCTCCATACCAGTTCACAGGCACATATGCACAGTAATAGAAACACATCCACACTACACACACACACGCCCCCCCCACACCACCACATACACACATCTCACACACAACACCCCCACAAACACTCCCACAACACATACACCATACAAACACTAACACACACTATACACACACAACACAACCCCCCACACACACCACACACTCATACACCATAGACACATAGCACACACACACAATATGCACACACATACTACACATACACACACACCATACACACATACCACGTGCACAAATACACACCACACACACCATGCATACATACCATACACACACACACACCACAAACATACCACACACATACCACATACAAATCCACATAGTACACACATCACACACATACCACACACACCATGTATGCATACGAGGCACAAACACAATCCACACACACACATACACACCACTCACAATGCCACACATGCACACACATGCACACACCACATATGCAGAATAATTTTCTGTCGATCCTGTACATGGTATTGTGATAAAGAACTACATTTTGGCTGCAAAAGTGTACATTTAACATGATTCATTGCAAGTTCAAATGTGTGGAAATACGGTGTTAAAATGTTCTTTGGAGTTTTTCTTAGTTGGTAAGATTATTTGTAGTTTTTCAATGTTTTTCCTTCTTTTTGTGTTTTATGGCTAATTCATTATTTTTTGGATTTTTTGTCTAAAGTGTTTGAAATTAATTTGAAAGATAAGAAAGTTTGTTTAAACAATCCACCTTTGTCTCATTCAAGAATTAGTTTTGGGGATTGGGATATGGCTCACTTGTAAGAATGTTTGCTGTACACAGATAAGGGCTTGAGTTTGGATACTCACCATCCATATCAAAAGCCATGGGTGACTGTAAAAGAGAGGGAGTCAAAAAGCCAAGGCAATAGTGTATCAGAGACCTAGTTTATGGAGAGTGGAAGGAGGGGAAGAAGATAACCCAGGTGCTGATGCCAGGATTTTAGAAGTTCTTGTCAGTACAGTAATGCTGGGCCTCACCTCAGAGCAGTTTAAGACTTCATTGGGAAGAGGGACAGACATTAGCACTGTCCGCACTTGGTGACTAATACCAGTGTCCTCAAGCTCTCAGAGCCCCCGGAGTGAGTGTGCACCCACCTCTGCTGCCTCGGTTCCTGGTACCTGCTGATGCTCATAATAGTAAGTGTTCTTTTATCTGTAGTTTTCCTTTCTGTGCTTTCAGTTATCAACGGTTCACTGAAGACCACAAGTATTATTCGGGAAATTCCCCAAATAAGCAACTCATATGTTTTAAATTGTGCATGGTTCTGAGCAGTGTGATAAAACCTCATGCATGTGTTGCTCTCTTTAACGCACAATGTAAACCATCTCTTTTGCCAGGGATATGCATGTTGTAGTCACTGCTTGCCTGTTAGTACTTAACAAGCATCTCAGCTTCAAAATTGTTGAGGTACCGCAATTTTTTTGTTCAAAGAATCCTTATTTTACTTGAAAATAGATTAAGATGTGTATGCATTTCATAGATGCAAAAGAAAAACTGTAAAGTCATTTCTTTCTCTCAGTCTTTTAGTATTTACTTATAAACTTTAATTGTCCATGTAAATTGGGTTCCTTGTGATATTTTCATGTATACAAATTTTAAATAAAATATCAAAGGTTTAAGAGTGAGAACTCTCATAAATTTTATTAAAATATATTGTCTTAATTATTCTATTTTATGTCCAGTGTGACTCTCTTACAGTGTTTGATTTATAAGTTAACCTTAACCAATCACAGATATGTATGCAGTAAAGAAACTGTATAGATAAATTTGGTAATATTTAGGTTTCTTTTGGAGGTCATCTGACATTAAGAGACAGTGATATATTCCAAATCAGAAGTCAAATAACAGCCACCACCTCTCAGAAAGCATCATTTCTCCTTAGGACTTGCAGCATAAACCTAAGAAATATTTGTGTGTGATTCCAAGGAAGACACCAAATGAACTAAAATAACATTCTTCACAGGAAAGGCAAATTATTTCTTTTCATGTGTGTGTGTGTGTGTGTGTGTGTGTGTGTGTGTGTGTGTGTTTGTGTGTGTTTGGTAGTGTGGCATCTGATTACATGCGTGCCGTTGTGCATGCCATGTATGTACATGTAGAGACCAGGGGAGATGGAGGATATTAGGTGATTTCCTAAATCACCTTCCACTTTATTCTCTTGAAACAGGGTCTTTCAGTAAAACTGGAAGCTCACCATTTCTGCTAGATTGGATGACCTGCAAATTCCCAGGATCTGTCTGCCCTGCCCCTCTCCTCCCACATCTGCTAGGTTTACAGGTACATGTAGCCACACTCTGTGGTTTCTGAGTATTCAGACTCAAGTCCTCATGCTTGCATAGCAAGGGATCTTACCAGGAAGCTATTTCTTCAAACCACTAATGCTAATTCTTGAATGAGATCAAGCTAGGCTCTGGAAGTTGAATCAAGGGATGATATCTAAGTCAACTCTCATGCAAATGTTAACTAGCCCCAAATGAAGAATGTTGAAAGATGTCTGCTTTCTTCCTCAGAGACCAAGATGAGGACATGCCACTCTGAATGTGAGCAGAATGCAGAATGACAACGAGATTTAAATAACAAATTTTAATAGGTTTCATCCCACCAGGAGAGACATTTCTGATTATCTATGACCTAAACCAATTATCATGATTCTCCCCACTGGCCTGCCACAATTTTAATAACTAATCAAACTAAGCCTGAAGGTTCTGTGAAATGCCAAATATATACAAAGATTCTTGCTAGTTACAAAGCTAGTACTTGCTATCTGACCTTTGGGCAATTTCTCCAACTACTTATTCACACCTCTGCCACATGTTTGAATGCTCAGCGTTGATTTGGCCCTTATTGATCCTAGGTTCCTACATGTTTGGACTGAGAAATGATCTTCTGTGGACAGCTAGGGAAGCCTGTGACTGCAGCAAGAAGAATTTCAAAAGGAGTTGGGCTAGAAATTTCATGCAGGTCTCAGTCATTAATGCGCATAGTGGAATGGGTTGCAATAAGCCCCAGGTGATGGTCTGCATCCTGCAAGTGCCTGAACACAGCAGAATTATCCAATGAGCTGGAGTGAACTTAATGATGGCAGATCTGGGAAAATGTTTGCTTCAGGCTCCCAGAGATTTCCCAGAACAACCTCTTATCACGTTTCTCAGTTTCTGCCCTTACTCCAGTCAGATACCCTAGGCTCCAAGGCAAATGTTGCCTAGGTTAAACAGCTTATTCAAATCTCTCTGGCTTCTCTCTTCCCCTGATTTGACTCTTGCTTTCTTTTCTCTGAACCAGTACTTTTTAAACTTTAATGTGTTATTTATTTCTTTATTCACTTGTTCAGGTAATCACAACTCTTACAATCTTTCTGACACATTTTCCTAAATGTTCTCTGGACCTTGAAGTTGGAAGAATATTATATATTTCTTATTTAGGACCGATCATTTGACAGTCATTTCTTGTCTTTATTTTGTCTAGTTATCAGTATTTATATTAACTTTTGCCCACTGTCAAAAGAATTGTCTCTGGTCAAGGCAAATAGCCGAGTTGGTGTCAGGGTACAAATGTAAGTATTTGAAAAGCAGATTTGCTACATATCCATTAGGCTTAGTATCATGGAAGCAGGAGGCAGACTACTTGGGAAGAAGGAAAAGGCCTGTAGGAGGAGAGGGGACACAAAAAAGGTAATGGGATGATACGTTCACCAAATGTGGCATACATGTATGATACTGCCAACAATTTAATTAAAACAAACCTTTAATGTGCTTGCCATTTATCTGTGAATTTTGTTAAAATTCAAAGTAGGAATCTAGGCTTGGTGGTGCATGCCCCCAATCCCAGCACTCAGGAGGCAAAGACACATGGTTGCTTGTGAGATTGAGGACAGTCTGGTCTATATAATGTGTTTCAGGCAAACTTGGCCTACAGGGAGACTCTGTCACAAAAAGAGAAAGAAGAAAAAAAAAAAAAAGGAAAGAAGGACCAAGGACGTAGCTTTGGTGTGGGGCCTGAGAAGGGAATTTCTAACAAGTCCCCAGAACATCTGACTTCTATTCTATCAGACCACAGAATTTTGGAGGCGAGAGGGGAGACCCTGGGTGGCTCTGGAAGGATGGTGAGCATGAGGACCACCTGCGAGACTTGTTACAATTTGGATTTCTAGATCTTACAGTCAGTATTTATCATCCATAGTTAGGGTTTAGGCCAGGAATTTATACTTTTACTAAGTTTCCATTTTCCAATGATTGAGGTACCTACATTGAAACTGAGAGCCACTACCTTAGACCATTGTTCCCTACTAAATTCCCCAATCATTATCCAGTTTGCACAAAGGAAGATTGAAAGGCAGGTACTTTTTGCTGATGAAGTCAATATTGGAATCAACAATGGCCTTTTTTTTTTCTTTTAACAGTGCATTGTGTGTGTGTGTGTGTGTGTGTGTGTGTGTGTGTGTGTGTATTCGCATGTGTTTATGCTCAGATGCAATGTGGATGCCCACGGAAACTTGAAGAGCATATCAGCATGTCAGAGTTGCTGGAGCTGAGATTACAGGTGCTTTTGAATTACTCAGTATCGACTCTAGGAACTGAACCCTGGTAGGATTGTCAACCACTGAGCCATCTCTCCAGACCAATAATGGCCTTCTTTGGCAAAGACTAGAATTAGATTCATGTGCACACCTGTTTCTAGGTTATCCTGAACCTGTCAAGCATCCTCTCATGGGAACGTCCCCTACCTCCCTTCAGGGCATAGAGGACAAGCTTGAGATGCATGCTCAGGAAGGCTGCTCACTTGTCCCTTTCCCCCTTCACCATCTTAGTGGGCAGGTGGATGGTGAATTACTGAGACCTGCATTCTACTCTGCATCTGCTGCCACCTGTCAGTGCTTCTCCCCAGAACAAATACTCCAGTGTTCATTTTGCCTACCCAACTGACTGCAAATCTCAGTTTAACATTTACCTTTAATACAGTGAATTGGTGATACAAATGAATATGAATTCTCTCCCATCTTGAGCTACTTATGGTTTCCCTCTGTGTCTCAGTTTTATTTCTGAGAAGAATGGGGCTAAAACGTTGAGCAACCAAGGACTGTTTGGAAGGACAACTTCCTCCCATATCTGGAGGGACCCCTTGTGGTGACTGTCTCTCCCGTTCTCCTTCAACCCATAGCCTTACAACTTAATAGAGTGAAAAGCATTGGACTTGATTTCTGAAGAATTTGAAATCTTTAGGAAAATTCACATATATGAAATTGTTAAAAGGGGTGTAATCTTGGAAAGACTGAAAAGAGGTTAATGAAGACTTAAGATGGGAAATATGAAAAATGTCTTAAAAATGCTTAGTGTATAGTAATCAGTTGAAGATGAAAAATAACATCAAGGGGCCTGGGGAGATGACTGAAGGAAAGGAACACTTTCTGCACGTGGATGAGGACCCAAGTTTGGATCTCCAACACCCATTTCAAAAGCCGGATGTGGCTCCACATGCAAGTGGAACCTCCGTGCTGCAGGGACAAATGATAAAAGGGACACTGGGGCTTCCTAACTTCCATCCTCAACCCAGATTCAATGATAGACCAGTCCAAGTCTCAGGAAATAGATGAATAGTAATAGAGCCAGACACTTGTCATTCTCCTCTGGCCTCCACACATGAACAGGAACAGAAACCTATAAGCACACACCACACACACACACACACACACACACACACACACACACACACACACATTCATATGACCCAATCAAACAAAACAAAAACACATATGTGTTGTGTGTTAATATAAATGTGAGGCTGAAATCTGGGGAATAGTTACCCTCTTGTGGCCATATCTGAGCACTGTGGCTTTGTTTGGCTCCCAGAAGAAAGAAAAACTGTCATTAATGGAAGAGGACATGGGTCTTTAAGGGTTGGTGAACAGAGGAGAAGCAGAGGCTTAGCAAGAGGTTTGAGAGTCAGTGAGGCAGATAAATAGCCTTGGCTGGAGTGATCATGTGCTTTCATTCAACCAGATCCAGTCCCCCACCAATCCAAAAGACTTAATAGGTGCCCAAGTCCAAGAATGGTGCCTGCTCCTTCAAGTGGTTGTGCATGGGGGCAAATTCTCTGCCTCTCATGCAGAATGAGCCAATTGATTTGAAGGCCAGCTCCAATCTAGGAGCCAGGAGGGCAAGCTTCCACCTTCGGGTGGAACAGAATTATTTTCCTTTCTTTAAGTCAATGATTCTTAGCCTTGGCTACACATTATAATCACCTGAGAGCATTAAAACAGTGAGGGTGAGGCCCTGGCTCCACCTCAGATCGATGAACTTTAGATCTCTGAAGGTGGAGCCTGGCACCACAGTTGTGTTAAACATCTCCCCAGGTAATTCTAATGCACAGTTTCCGTCAAGAAGGTCTGTTTGAGGCCAAGGTATCTGTTCCCTTGGAAGGAATGACATTTCTATCATTGATTTTTCTCAGGAATGATTATGAAGAAATTAACAACAATTAACCAGACTCTGAGTAACCTGTGGGTAAGTGCCAGACCTGCACAGGATTATGGAAATAAGATGACAAATGATAATGTATTTTTCAAATATGAACAGCCACACAGGTGCTCAAGCAAGGAAAGTGGCAAATTAAATCAATGGTTAATTTTCAGAAATACTCCTAAACTTTAGAAGGTACTTTTCAAAATATATATGAATGTATCTGTGACCTGAATAATTAGCATACCATGGAGGTCAGTATTCAGCACCAAAAGAATGAATCAGAATCTCTGTAGATAAGTCCAGAGAAAGGCAGTGGGCACAGGGAATGAATTTTGAGAAGGTTCCCTGGCCCCTACTCTCACAGTTTTAGTATCAGGGAGATAAGTAAAAAACCATAGCATCTCCTTTTTCTCCATTTATTTCCAGGATATAAAGTCTACTCAAAGATAAAGGCCAAATGTTTCATTTTGGTTTTTTATTTTGTTTTGGTTTTGGTGTATGTTTGCTGTGTTATATGTATGGGGGAGTGTATGTTCTTCTTAATGTAAATGCATGTATTCATGTAGAAACACTCAAAACCCATGTCGCTGGACAGAGTGACACCTACTTGGAATCCCAGCACTTGGGAAGTAGAGAAACGAAGATTCCTGGGGCTTGCTGACCAGCCAATACAGCCTAATATGTGAGCCCTGGGCCCTAATAAGAGATCCTATTTCAAGAATGTATACTGGATGTCTGGCTCATGCTGAGATCATCCCCTGGCCTCTGTGAACATACATAGACCCTCACACATATAAACATGCCCTCACAAAAAGAGCAAACTTACAGAACAGAAGTCAACGTGTCCCTCAAGGTGCAGTTGTCGAAGCAACACAATCTTAGAACTTGTTAGCGATGTAAGTTCTGAAAACCTACCTCAGACCTTTGTTAATGACACCTTTGCTTCCTAGATTGTCCCAGTCTTTACAGATGTTTCTGATTTCTGTGAAATTTTGATAGCCACTGTTATAGACAAGAGTTGGGATTACTTTGCAGAGAGCATGTTTGGTCAGTAGCTGACTGACACTATTTCTTATCTGAGCCTCACAGGCATAAGGGATTCTGTGACTACCCTCAACAGAATCCCCAAGTCCTTGAAGAACTAAATCTGTTTAGCAATCCTAGCAGATCTGAATCTTCTGAGTTACAGGACTCTTGACCGTGTCTGATTCCACCATTCCCATATTCTTCATAAGAATGGGTGTGTGTGTGTGTGTGTGTGTGTGTTGTTGTTGTTGTTGTTGTTATTCTTGTTGTTTGGACATGCTCCCTATCTTATTTTTTAATACTTTATTTTATTATTTTTAAATTGTATGTGTATGAGTGTATTGCCTGCATGAATGTAAGTGCACCTGTGTCATTCAGTGCTCATAGAGGGCAGAAGAGGGCATCACTCTAGGAACTGGAGTTACTGACAGTTAACTTTGGGTGCTCGGATTCAAACCTGGAACTTCTGCAAGAGCAATCAGTTCTCTTACTCAATGAGCCACCTCTTTAGCTCCTCTACCTTATTTTTTTTTGAGACAAGGTGTCCTACTACTGAACCTGGGTCTCTTAGTTTTGGCTAGGCTGTCTGACCAGTAAATTCAGAGAACCTTCTATCCCTGATACTACAGGAATGCACATCCAGACATTGATTTTTATATATGTAATTGGGTTTTGAAACCAGGTCCTTTATTGATGGAGCCATCTCCTAAGTCCTTGAGCCATGAGCATTCTTAAAGAGGTGTCATTATTGCTGATAAAAATTCCTTTAAAAATTACATGTGCTGTGGATTTGCCTGCCTATCTGTATGTGCACTGCATACAGTAGGTGCCTGGGATGCCAGAAGATGGCATGGGATTGCTTGGAACTAGAGTTGCAGGCCTTTAGTTGTGAATCTCCCACTGTGGGTACTGGAAACCAAACATGGTACTCTGCAAGAGCAGCAAGACTCTTAACTACTGAATCATTTCTCTAGCCCCATGGTTGATACCTTTTAGGTCAGTTTTGTAACATATACAATTTCATGTTTAATATTTGCCACACCATTTTTCTGAAGAAAAAAAAAACAGTTACCATAGAGATCAGTGTGGCACATGTAGCTGTTTACTTCGCTTAACCTTGCATGTATCCTGTCATGCACTTGGCATCTGACATGGTCACCTTCCTGACACCTCCCAAGGGCTTCAGTATTCTGCAGGCTGTGTTAGAATATTCATCCCAACTTATCCTATTTTAGACAAGTGGAGTCTTTACTCTGAGAAGCAGACTACCCAGAAATCTTCATTCCTTCTCTACTTAAGAATTCATAGCTGTGTTAATTTAACATCCTTTCTCATTATTAGCTTCTGAGTAAGTTATATAGTCATGATGAATGATAAATCAGATGGCCAGGCCTGTATTACTCATGACATTTTAATAGTATTAATCTGGGATCACTTTTAATTGTCCATTCTACAGTGTTTAATGCTATGAAGATATAGATGTTTCCATTATTCTAATTGTATTTCAAATAAATGTATGGGCTCAAATTTTCCCTGTAACCCTCTTAAACAAGACTAAATTAGAGATGTCTGCATGCATGAAAAATGAATTATTTTACAGCAAAACCTTGATTAATTACACCAGAAAACAGCAGGGACCTCAATTAACTGTACATTGTCTCCACTTTAGCTACTCAGAATGGGACATTAAAGGATAGATGACTCTAGTTCCATCATGAAATTCAAAAACAAAATAAAAAGCACACAATAAATATTCAAAGTGCTCCCCCCCATTTATGTCTCTACATAAGTGAAAATGGGTGTTCAGAACTTCTTGTAGTACTGTAAAATTTTGATTTTCCAAACAAAACCTAAATTACTTTTCAAAGTCTCTATTTGCAAGACAAAAATTGACTAATATTCTTTCAAAGGATTTTTCAACAAGATTGTGAAGAAAAGAAACTTTGAAGTGGTCAATTGGACCCCTTTCCAAGGATTTACTTAATCAAATTTTTATTCTAGTTATTATATATTGATAAAATTTCATAGCAACAGTGAAGGTTTTAGACATTGTTCCATTGCATATTAAACATCAAAATATATAGATAGTAACTATTTTAATGTGTCTTGTCAATTTATGATCTTTTAAAACATAGGATAAACACTACATTTGGATGATCCTCGTGATGTTGGTATCGATTACAATCTGTCATATAAGCAGTGTTCATAGAGCAGCAACCAGTCTATAAGGCATCCTTTCTCATTTGAGGCCAACTTAGTATGTATTGTTGTTTGTTTGCTTGTTTCCATAATAAATACTCCCAGGGAATAAGCTATGAATCTTTTAAAAACTAGAAACTTTTTCTTTTTATCTTTCCATCCTCTTCATGACACTTCTGTTGGCATCAAGGCTTCATACCAAATTATTTTTGTCCAAGTTTGAAAGGAATTCTGCCTGTCCTGCTTCAAAGCTAAAAGCTTGAGGAGACAAGGGCAGTGTTTTTGTCCAGAAAAGCAGATTGCAGAAGATTTACAAATGTTTAAACAGTAGAAGATTGGGGACCTGGGAAATAAATTGAGTTAAAAAATGAGACCTTCAAAGTCTATGTGGCTAGAAAACACCTGCTTGGAAATACCAGGTGAGTATAACCAAATGAAATCAGTGTGCCAGGCAAAATATTTAGCCACTAAGATATTACAAGAAACTGAAGCACCAACAAGAAGAATTTGGAAAAGCCACAACAGAGAACTTGGAATTAGATCACAAGAAAAGCATACTATTAGAGAGTCAACTGATTTGGTGTTTCAATATTTATAATTTTAAAATCCAAAATCTTCCATTTCTAGCTATCTGTACTGGAATGCCATTCTTTGAGCTATCATATATTTTCTGTAAACCCCTATTGTCCAGAAGTCGTTATAACTGTACAGACAATGATCTTTCTGATATACCTGACAGACCTCACCACCAACTGAAAACAATGTTGAGGAATGGGTTACAACTTTCTCTAAGAATTGTCTTAAACATACGGATACCTGGGAGCGTGTCTTGCGACTTTGAATGCATTACACTCAGTATTGGTGCCAGACACATAAAAGTCCAGATCCCTTCTCTTAAGGTGAGAACAATTCACCTTTGTTTATTCATGCTCCAGATTTTAGAGCAGGGTCGGGCTGAGTGAGGCTGGCTGTTAGTTGAAGCTCTCCTGTCAGAATGTCCACCTTCCAATCCTAACAGATCTTGCTTGCCTCTCCCTGTTCCTCTCCCTTTTCTTTTCCTTTCTGTTTCCTCTCCCCTTTACTCCCCCCCCTCTCTTTCTTTGCCTCCATTCCCTCCTTTTATTCGGATCCCTCCCTTGATTGCTCAGGAGCCCTCCCTCTCCAGCTCTTGCTTCTGGGAGTCATAGATATTGTGACTTTCTTTGCTGTCCTGCTGCACAAGTGAATATAGTCATTTAGCTTAAGAAAATGACATGGGTTGCCAAAATGTATTTTTAATTTCATTCTATGTGAAGAAATTTCACATTACTCCAATGAGTCAAATTCATATCAAAGAGGAAAATGAACAATTCCTCACTTTTCAGGGACTAATAGGATTTTTTGTGTAAAATTATCTTGGAAAAATTTGGGGGAAACTATAAAAGTGAACAAATCAAAATAATTCAGAGAAAATTAATTAAAGTATTTAGAAACTGTGAAGGGTAATTTTAGTTGTCAATTTGACATACTCCAGATCCAGATAGTTTCAGTGAGGGATTGTTTAGACCAAGGTAGTCTGTAGACTTGTCTATGAGTGATTGATTTTATTATGCAAATTTGTGTGAACAAACCTAAAGATAGGCATAGGATTCCCTGGCTTTGCATTCTAGGCTATATATAAAAAAGTGAACTGAGCCCAAACATGCATGCATTCATTTTTCTGCTCTTGAAGGTGGATTTAATCTGAGCAGCTGCTTCAAGTATCTACCACCTTTACTTCTGCTCTGTGAATCCGTGGTCCAAACTACATACTTTATTCCCTAGATTGCTTATATCAGAATACTTTACCACAGCCGTAGAAACAAAACTAGGACAAAAACATACTAATGACCAGAAATAATTTTGTGTGGAATAAAGAAGAAGAAAAATTTCTTTTGAACAACAGTGATTTCTCATCGGTCTGTCACTTGGCATCACAAATCCATACTGTCTGTCAAGCTTGTGTCATTTTCTCCATGTGGCAACTGAAAACACCCAGACTCAGTGACTAAATAAATGTGCTCATAGTCACACAGCTAGTGTGTCAAGTCATTTTAGCCAGGGTGTCTGCTCTAAGCCCTTGTCCTTTCTCCCCATGGGTATATTTCAACAGAATTTCCAGGAAACTCTAATTGAACAAGATCCTTAGATAAATGGAAAAGGAAAGATATTTTAGTGATTTAAGTAGACTTGGAAAATAGTACACACTGTTCTTTGCAGGAGATAATGCTCCCTGGGTCTCTCAAATCCTTATATATTTTGAAACTCTAAGCAGAAGCACTTATAGGCAATTTTAAAATGCTTACATAAAAAGACATTCCAGTATAGTAAAATGAGGAAGTCTCTCTCCTCCAGATAGGACTGATAAGATAATTCTCTCTGTGAGGAAAGCTAGATGGATTTGGTAGTTGCACTTGGATTTCTGTCTTTCATTATCACTGTGACTAAGCCTCTGACAAGAATCAACTTAAGGGAAGAAGAATGTTTTGGGGCTTATGGTTTGAGGGGATACAGTCCATTACGGTGGTGATTGGTAGTGCTGGCTTACGTCTTTGTCTTTGCAGAACATGAACCCACAATAGAAACCCACCAGTGACCAACTTCCTGGACCTTATTCCTCACCTCTTTTTGCAAAGAACCCATAATCTCTCAAAAGAGCACCAGCAGTTGTGGGCTAAAGTTTCAAACATAAATTCTATATTCCATGCCATAACCCCTTTATAAGACTGAGGTGTCCCAAGCTCTGTTCCCCAACGTGATACAGTGTCGTTTTTGTGTCAGTCTTGTGGGATTCAGGAGGCAAAAGAAAATGTAACCTGCTTTAATGGAAGAGTAAAGTAGCTAACAATGTCTGAATCCAACGACTCCTTATCAGCCAATTCTTTTTAAGTGCTATGACTTACTTTTTGAGATAGTCCTCAAGTATCCTAGACTGACTGCAACTTCCTACACAGCAGAGAATGACCTTGAACTTCTAATCTTCATACCCCCATTTCCCCAGTGCCAGAATCACAGGAATGCACCACCAACACTGGTTTATGTGGTGCTTTGGATTGAACCTTGGGTTTCATGCATGCTAGGCAAGCACTCAGCACACTACGCCACATGAACAGCCCAAAGCTAATCTAGTAGTTTCTTACCACACTACACATGCTTCTCGGGCATGTGACTGTCCATTCATTCCTAGGACTGAAGTGAGTATTACATAAAGTCTAACAGGAAAACATACCTTATTATTTTCTAATAGAGCATCTTTTCCCTTCTTGCACACTGATCTCATAGGGAAAGAAAGTCAGGCAACAGAGCTGGCTTGGGGGGCGGAGTCTCAGAAATGACACCATGTTGGCTGCTGCTTTCTCTGCCTCATCTGAGGGTTGGTTATCTCTTTATCTGGCTCCAAGAGGAAACATTCATGGAGCAGATGCTCAGTCTCCTGTGAGTCTCTGCTTTTGATTTTCCTGTATCAACCAGCTTCCTGGATTTAATTATGTAGCTTGGCACATTCTGGAAGTGAAGATAAATATCTCTTCTTAAGAGTGATCTTTCTTCCCTTAAAGGAATCCTTATGCATTAGATCGAGACTTCACTTGGCTGTCTAGGCCTCTTTTCTGCATCCTCTCTTTTGATGTTCTAATTGCTAGGCAGCATCATCTAACCTTAAAAGAGCCTGCCTCTTTTCTCTCTCCCATTGCATTGCTGGGAATAACGGTATAAACAACCGAGAAGACAAAGTAATTTGATGTGAACTCTTCTCAGAGTTGATTTGAGAATTCTGCACGAGGAACTATTCAGTAATAAAAAAGAGCTCAGCTGGAAATATACATTGGAAAAATAAATTGGAAGATGGCTTTAAATGCTTTTGAGTGGTCCCAAGGAATAGTAAAGGAAGCAGAATACAGAAAATGATAAACAAAACTTTCAGGGCTGACTCAATAAGTGCCTCTTAAAATAGCTGTGCATTTCCTTCGTAACACCCAGTGGGCTGCCAATAGCTAGACAGACAAATCGAACAATTAGATGGTATGAGGCAGTATCTGAATAGATCTATATCATGACATTCTGAGTGAAACTCAACCATTGTCCAAATAAAATGATACTAGACAGAAAAGATTATTTCTGCCCTGGACAGCCTAGTAGCAGAGTTCTGGGAAAGGAATTTCCTAACTGAGCATCTTTGGTGTGTCTGATGAGCTGATGTGCTCCGAGGATGCCAAGATGAAAGACACAGCTTTTTCTTAAATTTAGTAGAGGAAAAAGGCGAGTAAAAGAGATAGCATAGTATACTTGGGAAAGGATTCTAAACCTGAATATATATATATATATATATAAACCTCCAGGAGGAAAACATTTCAACCAATGGGGTGTTTAAGAAGCTGAGTCCTGGTGTATCTTTCTCCACAAGCTGAAATTTCCCAGCTTAAAACAAATTCACTGGTTCAAAAGCAAAGCATCAGGTCACTGGTTCAAAAGCAAAGCATCAGGGCATGAAAGGGCTTATGCTTTGGGAAATACTGAAGGCCAGTTTTCCTCGAATGCTGAAAAGACAGAAGGACACATAGAAAAATGAATCCAGGGCTGGTGAGGCGGGGTTAACCTTGAAAGGCGTTTTGTGTCATGCTAAGGGACTTGGAATTTATCCTGACAGTAAAGAGGTAATCCCTGATGTGATTTTCAGTCCTCTCTCTCTCTCTCTCTAATGTTCTTTATTCTCTTAAAGTCTTCAGAGGACTGGAAGTCTTGTTAGCTCTATGTCAAATTTTTAGTTTCCACTTCAGACCAAATAAATTCAACATTGGTTACACTTTGAGGTGCTAGAGAGATAATTCAGCAGTTAAAAACATGTACTACTTTTGCAAAGGCCTGGAGTTGAATCTACATAGGATGATTTATATCTTCCTGGAATACCTGAATTCATATGCACACCACCCCAGGAATATATACATAATTAATAATGAAATATATGTTTAAAAAATGGTTACAATTTTATATATAAATCTTGACTCTTGATTTACATAGAAAATACCTAGAAATAAATAATAGCTTTTTAATGTCTTCCACTATCTTTTGTGTTTATTTGTTTTATTTAGTTTATTTATTTAAAATACATTTTATTGGATTTTTGTGGCTTTCATACAGTAGATATCAATCATATTTGGCTAAATATTCTGGGTCTGCATCACCTCCCCATATGCCACCCACAAGACTTCATGAATTTTGTCATATACATTGAGGCTTATTGAGTCAAGTTTGTGTACCCAGATGTCATTTCCTGTGAGTTGATCCTCTGGAGCCTATTCAGGTTGTCTGCTGTCACTCACTTAAAGAAGATCAACTCTTCTTAGCCCAGCAGTGCTCAACTGCTAACAGTTTCTTGCCAAAGTTGTGTCCTTCTGCCCCTTTCCTCAGTTCTATACTAGTGTTTTAAGTCAGTTTCTCTAGGCCCACCTGGCCTAAAATTTGCTATGTAGACCAGGCTGGCCTTGATCTCACAGGGATCTTCTCGCCTTTGTCTCCTGATGCTGTGATTACAGCATGCTTCACCACTTTAGCTACAAAGATTTGTTTTCTTTGTTTTTTTTTTTAATGCCAAAAATAGATCTTATGTAGTAATATGTTACAAGCAGTAAAAGTTTTATAATCTTAACAAAGATTTCTTAAAATTGGGCTAGGAATGTACAACAAGGGCTGAAAGCTTGCCTAGCATTGGTGAGGTCTTGGATTTGATCACCAGCACTGAAAGGAAAAACAAACAAACAAACATTAGCTCTAAAGATTACGGGTACTTAGAACATGTATGGTACCACAATACCAGTGGCAAATGGGCAAAGGAGAGTCAGTGGTGGGTCCCTTTTCATTGGAACCAGTGACTTCCAGTTTGATGTATAAAAAAGAAATTTTTGTCTGGCTTAAGGAGGGCAACCTTAGAAACCCATCCTTTTTCTTCTTTCTGCAATAAATATTAAAAGTCTCATATGAGCTTCTCTGATGACTTCTTGAATCCTGGCCATAATTTTGACTCTGGAGAATTTAAAAAGCTTTTTTTTTTTTTTTTTAATTTTGGGTGTTGCAAAGTTCACATCAAATACAGAAAAAAAATGTGTTTTGAGAATCAAAGACTTGCTTCTTTATCATGTGGTAAATATTTCTCAAATAGTTTCTTGGATACCTTCAACTATATTTCTATTGTGGTAACATCAAATCAGAAAAGCCAGGTAGTTTTGTAATATTTGCAATGTAGTGCTCTGACAGAGATCCTGTGCTCTCACTGTCTTTAATTGCTACCCTTTACAGTGCTATTATTTTAAACATGTTTCTATAACTTTCAGACTTTGTTCCAGCTCTGTTATCCATCAGGGAAAAAGGACAGGAAAGTTTTCGTCTGAGTTAAACTGGCATTAAGATTTATGAATGCAATCAAAACTATAAAATATGGGGGCTTTATAAAATGTGCATGAACATCCATAGAAGGATGAGAATTCGTTCAGACTTTTTTTTTTTTTTTTTTTTTTGGTGTTTTTGAGACAAGGTCTTCCTGTAGCCCCAGGTGGCTAGAAATCACTAGACCAGGCTGGTCTTGAAATCACAGAGATTCACCTGCCTCTGCCTTCTAAGTGCTGGGATTAAAGGCATGACCCACCATGCACAGCCTTAGATTTATTTCAGACTTTTAAGGCACAAAATTTCCCAAATCTCTATTATTGCTTCAATTTGTTATTCAGTTCACATGTGAGATCAGTGTGTGTGAGTGTGCGTGTGTGTGTGCACGTGTGTGCGTATGTGTATTTTTGCATGCACGTGTGCAAACACACCTGTATGTGAAAAAGATTATTTCATAGACTGGTGGAATGGCTCAGTCATTAAAGTGCTTGCTGTATAAACCCAAGGACCAGAGTTTGATCTCCTGAACCCACATAAAAAACATTTTCTTTATGATTTACCCACTGATACATTGCCCTTGCTCAGATAAATTACCACTCACACATGCTTGGGCAAGAATCTCTAATTAAGCTCAATGGGCTACAGACAAAATGAGGGCATGAAAGCAGAGGGTGGCTTGCTGAGGGGGGTAGAGTGGGAGAGGGAGGGCAATGACAGCCGAAAAAGGAGGGCTGGAAATGACTGGAATTCTTTATACACATGTATGAAACTGTTAAAGAATATATTTTCAAAGCGAGCTGTGGTGGGATGAGCTAGCAATCACTGGAGGGCCGCTGGAGCTTGCTAACTGTGCTGGACGGCTTCGGGGGACAACCTGACACACCGGGGAAGTGGGAACCTCAACTGGAGAACTTCCTCTATCTGAGGAGTTTTCTCCTTTGGGCCATATCTGTGGGGAAGTTCCTTGACTGACCGGTGATGTGAGAGGGTCCGGCGCTCTGTAGGCAGGGCCACCCCTGCCCGGGTGGTCCTGTGCGGTGTAAGAAAGCATAGAATTGGGGAAATGGGCATCAGGCCCCAACCTTAGATGAAGAACTATTGGCAATTTATTACTGCTGAATGAAGGAGAGGTGATCTTCAAGGAGGACATTCTCCATACGCTGACTAGACCCCAGTGGATAGATTTGCACTGAAGAACATCTGGGTACATGACCTTGATTCCACAGGCTTTATCATATATGATAGAATGAAAGAAATCAGTTGAAGAGTCTATAGGATTATGGATGGGGGCGGATATAAAGATCATTTCAATGTTTGATGTGAAATCCACAAAAATTCAGTTAAAAATATACATTAAAATCATAATGAATAAATTTCAAGATATAATAATGAAAAGAAGGAATCCTGAACATTGGTCCAGGGAGGAAGCCAGTTAGCAGAAGACCTCCGTGGTCTATGCTCCAGGCTCCTGCCCTAGGCCTGCTTTAGCTTCCCTCAGTGCTGAACCTTGAAGATGCAAGATGAAATAAACCTGTTCTTCACCAAATTGGTTTTGACGGGCAGAAAGATAGCTAAGATATTAACTCTCTAGTCTAGCCAAAATGGTGAGCTCTGGGCTCAGTGAGAGATCTCATCTCCAAATATAGTGTGGAAAGTGATTGAGGCAGACCCCTGATGTCAACCACTGGCCTCCACACCCACATGCACACACAAACATATACATACATCCCTAGTATTTATTTTGATTTTAAAATTATTTTTGTCTTACATAAGTAACATTTTGGTGTGTTAAGCAAAGTAAATAACAGTTAATAAGTACCAGTTAGGTACAGTAGGGAAAGTATTTCACCTTATAACCTCGTAATGTTACTCTTTCTTAATCTTTTATTTGGTCTTTGACAATTTCATGTCTGTAGACAATGTACCCTGATCATATCCACCCCTGATAATATAATTATTTTAGTTGAATTTGTGAGTTATGAATGTGTTTCTAGAAAGAATACATTTTTCTTTATACTAAGTATAACATGAATGTGAAAAGAAAAGCATTCTTATGTGTTGTGACCTTGAAAAGTCAGGTTTGTAATGTAACAAGTATTCTGTCTGGATTGGAGGGCTCAGATTCTACCTTTGTAATGAACATTGTTTCAAAGGATTTCTATCTATTTGGTCAGCCATTTCAAGCAGAAATCATAGGCTACATTCAGGAGGTGAGTGGCTTGTAATTTTGCACATTTTCTTTTCTTTCCATTGATTGTTATTAAATTTGCGTAAGCCAAACTCTGATCATCATCAACATCTGAAAATTGTACTTTACACTTTTGATCTACAGTAATCATATTGCCTCTTTGGTAAACTGTGTCTATACGTGAGTGTTAGGAAAAGTAGATAAATATTTGTCTTAAAAGCACAATAGATTCACTCAATCTTTTGAAGTAAAACTTTCCCAGTAAAGACCATTTAAAAAATTTCCTGACATATCCCAGTAAGCTTAAAATTTAAATCATTGGGCTAACTTTTATTATTCTCCATTATTCATTCATTCAGTTATGATTGTGTGAATAAAAATAGACTAAAATTGTGAGAAATGGGCCTGATTCCCCATGATTTTGAACAGCCCATAAGAGATTTTGAGAAAGATATTCCTTCTATAGTAAAAACATATCTCACAGTTGAGTAAGGTAGTACACACTTGTTATCATGTTTGACATATATGGGAGGATACTTAAGAGACTGAGGTAGGAGGTTCATGATAAAAGTCAGTCTGGGTGGCAGTGAAACCACCATCTCGATAAATAAATACATTGAAATATGGTACCTTTATCTACATTTATCTTAAAATAGATTAGGAGTACAGTTTCAAACGTTGACACGTCTAGATTCCTGGGAGGACAACGTTTCTGAATTCATTTTTTCAGAAGTGAAACTATGTTATCAAGTGACCAGTAGGAAGGGTGTGAGGAGGCGTGGGGGACGGCAATGACATGGAGCTGATGCTCAGTGTGCAGCATGTACTGCAAGAAGATATCCTTATATAACACAGCACCATGTAAATGAATGCACATACTGAAAAAATTAAAATAAAATACATTTCAATAAATCAGACTGTGGGGAGGCCAGTGGTTGGCCCCACACTGAAGGACATATGGGGACACAAATCAGACTCTTTAAGCCCATATAGGTGATAGATAGGTAGATAGATAGATAGATAGATATAGAGATATAATAATTCATTAAATTGAGCAGGATGCAGTGAAGGGAGGTGTAGAGAGCGGACTCAGATCTAAATACCATACAACTATATTGTATGATAATCACAAAATTCCATATAAATTTATGTTAAAGCTAAAGAAAATTATGTTAGGTTAATTTTAAACAACATGGGGCTGGTTTGATGATGACTCATAGACTGAGAGGGCTTCTTGCCCTTCCAGAGGCTGGAGTTTGGCTCCCAGCACCCATACTGGTTGACTCACAACTGCCTGTAACCCCAATGCTGGAGGAATTTGATGCCCTCTTCTGGCATCTTGGGGAAATTCACTTGTGTGCACAAACACACAAAGAGACACGCAGGCTTACACATAATTAGAAATAGAAAGAAATCTAAAAAATAAAACAAATTCATAGTATATTACTTTTCCAATGTTCCAAGCTATAAATAATAAATAAATAAGAATCACTGAATGTCTCACTGGAGATATGAGACATTCAGCCCATATTCTTGCATTTTGTGGAGGCTCTCAAAAAGCACTAAAGAAGTGCCAAGCTAATAGCAATCACTGAGTTTCAGGATGAACAATCAAGAGGCTAGAGAGATGGCTCAGCAGTTAAGAAGCACTAGGGCTGGGCTGGAGAGATGACTCAGCTGTCAGGAATACTCAGTCCTCTTGCAGAGGACCTAAGTTTGTTACCCAGCACCCGCAGGGCAGCTCACAGCCATCCCTGTCATGCCCCATCCACAAATCTTTCATGATCATGTATATACATTTTTGGTGACCCACGGAGATTAGCCTAGGCTGTCCATATGATCACAAATGTGGAGTTATCTGTTGGAATCCAGGGTTCTGATCTGTGGATATCTAATTAACGGCAGTGACTCCCCTTTTCCATGCATTTATAAATTCATCCATTTCTTCTCAGTTTTACAGCTTTGAGTAGTGTAAGTTTTAAAAGTATTCTCTAATGACATTCTTAATTTCATTAGAGTCTGTTTTAATAATAACATTCTCATCTCAAATTTCCTATATTTGGGTCTTCCTTTTTCATTTTGTATGTTTGGCTCAGAGTTTGTGATATCATGATCTTTGAAGATGGAAGAGAATCACTGAAACATACTTTGCATGAAAATGTTATAGTAATATCTAACACCTTGTATTTTGAATAATCAATAAAATTTATTAATAAAGAGATACCCACTAATGTAATTGTAATTGATTTATTTTTGGACATGATATTGATTTAAATTAGGATAAGAATCCATATAAATACTAGTAAGGGTTATTCAGCCAAGTAGAAGCAGGAGGCGGGAAGCTGGTGTGAAAGTGAATTGACCCTAACATGAATAAAGCAAAGTAAAACGTCAGCAAGTGGAAAATCCCCCAATAAGTGCTTCATCCTTGATTTAGTAGCCACTGTTGTAGAAGGAGGGCCTTGTATTTGCAAGTGAGGGGGTGGATGGGAGACGGAAGAGGGAGTTTTTACAAAAGCACCACCTTAGGTGCTGACAGTACCATCATTCTCCTGTCTCTGAATTTCTTTTATAACCTTGGTCTTGCTGTGGACCTTTTCCGTTTTACTTCCATTTGCAGGTCATTTCAATGCATAAAAGATCAGGATTTCCAGGAACTACTTGCATATTTAAAAATCTTGAAAAAAGACCCAGAATTTGGCCATATTTGCTCCTAGTCTTCAGCAAAAATATATGGTTATAAAATAAAATGGAAAACTGTACCAATAAGAGCAAATGTGTTACTGTAAGATGCACTGAAGAATTTTGTGTCTTTAAGAATTTTATGATGGTATGTGTCGCTTGCATGTGTGTGTTCGCATGTGTGTGTGGTATATGTTCACAGGAGTCTTCCTCGATCAGCCTCCACCTATGCATACTGAGGCAGGATCTCTCACTTGATCCCAGAGTTTACCAGTATGACTAGTCTGGCAATCCAACTGGCTTCACAGATTTCTTGTCTCTGCCTCCTGTGTACTGGGATTACAGGTGGGCTGCCACATCCACCTTACTTATATGTGGCTTTGGGGAATCTGAATTCTGGTACTTATACTTGTATAACCAGGGGTTTACCCACTGAGACAGCTCTCCTGCCTTACACTTAAGAATATTTGATAGAACCTTATGGATAACTGATTTAGCAGTACAATGTGTTGCAAAACCATTCTGTGAGCATTTATAACCACGGAAAATTGGATTCTTGAACTCTGGCAAAGGTTTTGCTTCAAACCATTTTTATGTGGGTCAAGAAAAAGCTGACAAGTAGCTCCATCCCATAATATGTTCTGTTAACTTCTGTTAGCAGAAATGTTAGTCAAACTGTAGGTGTGCAAAGAGGCTGATACATGCCCTTGTCATCTGGGAAAATGTGTGTTCTCTTTGGGGGTTCTTAGCTTCATTACCAAAAGAATTTAGATACAGATTTGAAAGGAAGAAAGACAATTTTATTAGAGTTTAAATGTGTGGTGGTACATGCCTTTAATTATTGCACTTTTGAAGTAGAGGCAGACAGACCTTTCTGTGTTTCAGGCTTGCTGGTCTATATAAGAACTACCAACAGTCAGAATTGCACAGTGGCCCATACAATAATCTCATAATAATAATAGCAATAATAATAATGATTTAAGTGGACTATAAAGAGGAAAACTATAAACAAAAAGGCCATATAACATATCATTTCTTTTATATAATGCTTCTAAGAAGACAAAACCATTGACAGAGATTAATGCTGACATTGCAAAAGGCAATTCTAGGCAAAAGACTAGAAAAGGGACAAGGTGTTTGGTGGTGATATATTTGTTGTTTGTCTCAAATATTCTGGGTGTTTACACAATGATACATGCATAATATCATACATTTATGCTTACTATGAATTATATCTCAAGAAACCCCTTTTAAATGAATATATACACTAGGTTCTGCACATAGTGGAGAGTACTAAAACATTAGTAATTTTTTCCTTCACTTTCTCCCTAAGGACTGTTCTAGTTCCATTTCTGTTTCTGTAACAAACAACCTGACCAAAAGCAGCATAGGAGAGGAAAGGGTTTATATGGCTTAATTCCAGATGGAGTGCAGTTCATCAGTGAGGGACAGTCAAGGCAGGAAAGGTCACATTCAAGATCAAGAGCAGAGATAAGAATGTGCCCATGCTGATCTGGCTTCCTTCACTTTTGTGTCCTTCAAGGCCCCCTGCCTAGGGAATAGTGCTGTGCTCACAGGGTAGGTCAGTTAGCAATCCAAAACTTCCCCATAGACATGCCCACAGGCAAAAGTCACCTACCCAGTCCTTCACTGAGAATCTCTTCTCAGGAAATTCTGGCTTGTGACATGTTGACATTTAAAATTAACCAGCCCAGAAGCTAATCATAACTGGAACTTAAATTGATGTCCTTCATTTGGGGATGTAAAATTGGAGATAAAACAAATATTTTCATTTTTCTCCACTTTTATAAGGCCTTAGTATTTTCATAGCAAATTAAGGTAGATTTGTGATAGGACTTTAGGAATGCAAACTTAGGAAGTCCAATAGAAAGGACAACCAAAACTTTGATCTAAAATAGTCCAAAATCCATATCTAGTTTACCCAAGGTCATATTTGTGATTTATAAAAGTAAAATCTTCATTACGTACTATTTGTTTCTTAGTTGCTCACCTACCAATGTGGGGGAAAAGACATAAAAATCAAGTAGGGAAACGGGGTGAAATGAGAGCGTCCCCTAGAGGGTTCTTAGTTTAAGAATAGACCCAATCAGAAGCTTTAGGACAATTTTATTGAAATCTAAAGAAAAATCCTCAAGGCAGGCAAGCTGGGGATCTCAGCAGCTGCCTGGAGGAAGAGAATGGAGGGAGAAGAAAAGAAGTCAAAAAGTTCCGCAGGTTTAGAGCCTGCATGTGGGTCAGACACGTGGTGGACTGGCAGCCACATGGCTGGGAGAAGGAGCTTTAGAGAAAAAGTAGAGAAATACAAGATGCTAGGGCAGCCCACAGCCTTAGAGAAAGCATGTTTAAAAAAAAGGGATATGAAGAAGAGAAGGAAAGATTACGCTTTTCTGAATTCTTAGTATAACTTAAGGCGGATCCACTTTCCTAAGGGTGGTCCTATGATCAGGTGATTGACCAGTGAAACTGGAAATGCGGGTCTTTCAACAGATAAAATAAAGAATTTATAGTCTATCCCAGCTAAATAGCTATTTGCTGTCTAACAGTAGGAAGTGATTCCCAGTAACCCAATGACTGAAAAGAATAGAGTGCTTCTGTGTGTTAATTCAATACACTCAGGAGGCTTGTGGTGGTTTGGATGAGAAAGTCTCCTACAGGCTCAAGTATTTCAAAACTGTGTCCAGAGCTGGTAACACTGTTTGGGGGAGGTCTTAGAACCTCTAGGAGGTATGGCCTTGCCAGAGGAAGCATGAAATCCCCCTTAGTGCTTTATGTTTGTGACAGAAGATGGAATCTCTCAGCTTCCTGCTCCAGTTGCCATGCTTCTCCACTGTTGGTGACCCTCTCTGTGAAACCATGAGGCAAAATAAACTATTTTGTTCATAAGTCAATTTTTCATCATGATGTTTTATCATGGCAACTTAACAGTAATTAACTTAGGACTGGAGAGCTGACTCTGTGATAAGGAGTGTTTGCTGTTTTTGCCAAGGGTTCTCAGTACCCACTTTGGTGGACCATAAACACTTCTAACTTCAGCTGCAGGGAATCCAATGCCCTCATCTGGCTTCCACCAGCACCTGCATGCGTATGATCAAACACACATACAGACATATCAATAACCAAAAATAAAATAATTCAACACATCCACTATGGATCATACTTTTTATCAGGAGTTATGGACACAGTGATTAATCAATAGAATTTCTTTCCTTAAGGAAATTTTTCTTCTAGTAATCAACAGGCAGGGATAGTGAAATTGCCGTTCTATCATGAGTCTGAACCATTAATAGGTATAATAAACCTTTGTCTAACTGTGAATGTGTTATTCAGAGACTAGATTTTGCCGCTTTGATTGACACAGAAGAGCTTGCTTAGACATCTGATGAAACATTAACCTTATGTCAAGCTTTCTTACTAGAGAAAAACAAATAGGAAATGAACCAGAGGGACTGGAGAGACTCATTATATTCTAAGATGTCATTTTCAAGGAAACCAAATGCAGCATAAAAACCTAAGAATTTTAGAATTAGATATTAGAAACTCTTACAGAGTATTGAATTGGAACTTCTGATCATACTACTGCTTCAAAATTAACTGTAAGCCATAAATGAGCACACTTTTCATGATGATAATTAATGGTACACACTATGATCACATTAGAAGGTTCATTGATTGACTGGTAATGGATGAGCAGTAGCAATGTTTGAGTAACATTAGAAAGCAAGTGAAGAAAGGAGTTGGCTGAATTGTCTAGAAGGAAGTAACCACTCAGAGATCCTTTATGACAGAGCTTTAGGGATAAATGTAAAAGGGTGCTTAAATCTTCATCTAAGAGCCACTCTCTGTAATCAATATGGGGTTCCAAGCAGTAAATATTTTAAAAGACTTCTTTATATATCTTAAATGGAAAAGAATGCCTTGATTCTGGGGAAATGACAACATTAAAAAGGAATTCCTGGAGCTTCAGCAAGACAATGCTTCATAGCAGCTCCTGTCAAATTGCATGCTTAAAGATCTTCCTTTAAGTAGACTCTTACACACCTACAATTTCATGACTGGTTCTTCTGCAATAACTGTAGGGTAGTGGCAATGCATGGACTCAGGGCCAAATATCTGAAGAGCTGAATATGAATTTGTCCTGTGTCTTTCGTTAGTAGCTTAACATTTTCTGGGTTTTAGATTAAATACATTTAAAGAAAAATAAACTGGAAAATAAATGAGATGATTAAGTGAGCTAAATATAGACTATTTTTTATAAGATTATACATTCAGTAGGTATTACAATTGTCCTAATAACCTGTCATCATCATTCTCAAAATTGGCCTCATTTTAAAATATATTTAAATTTCTTTCATAGTATTTATTTATTGGGTGTGTATATCTGTGTGTTTGCATATGTGTGTGCATGTCTGTGCCACAGCACAGATGTGGAGGTCAGAAGACAACTTGTGGGAGTCTATTCTCTCTTTCCACAATTTGGGTCCATGAACAGGACTCTGATCTTCAGAACTGGTTGCAAGTGCCTTAACCTCTGAGGCTTCTTACCAGTCCTTAATTGACATAGGTTTATGCAATATGGATGGATAAATTTATAATAGTTGACTAAGTCTTCATTTATTAATCAATAAATTTCTTTCAAAATGTAAACCAATAAACTCTTGGCATACACTGGTAATCCTACCACTTGGACAATAGAAACAGGAAGATAAGATGTTCAATGTTATCCTCAGTTACTTAATGAATTTGAGGCCATCCTGGGCTACATAAGACTATTCCCTAAAAATGTGAACTATTAAAATATAGTACCTACATAAAATATTTGCCTTACTCAATCTGAAGTTCCATGAGTCGTCTGGAAACCTACACTTATATATCATGTGATGTACTCCTGGAAATCACCGTAGAAATAGTTTATTGAGCGGTGACACTTTGGTCACAGTTGGCAGCCTTTACTACTACGACTCCATATTTTGGTTGCTTACAAAATAGTCCTATTTCTTATTCATGCTATATTAAATGACATTTGGTTATGCTAGAAGATAGCTTCTGCTTCATGCTGTGATTTAGGATGCAAGACTTGTGTTCAAGATTTGTGTTCAAGGCTCTTAGAGAGTTTCAGTGAACCCCTAGAAATGACCGGCAGAAATCAAAGAAGAGAACTCATGGATGACAGAGCAAGACAGTGCCTAATCTAGTCCTGAAAACAGAACATGCCATTTGCATGAAAATTCAAATTCTATAATTCTGTTGGTTTTAAGTTGGTTGCAATTTCACTAACCTGGTGGAGATTGGAAGATGCAGACCAATGTATATAGATGGAAGACACAATAAAGCAGATTTTATAGGTCTTGCTAATTTCTACCACAAAGATCTAATATATTCAAATATCTCATCAATTGAAAGACAATGTTACATTATTTTGTGTATATTGTCATGCATTTGCATGTTTGTATGTGTGCAGAAGCACATGTGTCTGTCATGTGTATGGGTGTGCATGCGGAGACAGGACGACAATCTCGGTTTTCATTGCTCCAGCATCTTGGTTGTGGGTGGGGGCGGGGGACTTGTATGTGTTTTGAGATGTGTCTCTTGCTACCCTGGAACTAGCCAAGCAGGCTAGGCTAGCTGGCCAGTGAACCATAGAAACCCACCTGTTTCTACCTCAGCAGCACCAGCTCTCTAAGTGTGCATGACGACAGCAGGTTTTCTTTACATGAGTTCTGAGGATCAAACAGCACTACACCACTGAGCTGTCTCTCTAGCCTTCCAATGTGAAATTAAATAGTCTCAAAACTTCATAAGCTATTTGTAAAAACAAATGTATACTTTACTCACCACTTTCTTAGCTACATTACTAAATAGGAACAGCACTTTTGTTAATTCAGTAATAAGTGGCAACTAGTGATAGACTATCAAGTCCAGGTACTTAGTTCCTGTGCCAGGGATCTTTATTTGTTACAATAAAATTATTACCACTTGTGTTTAAATTGAAGTTCAGGATGAAGTTGTAGCCGATAGGTGACAGCTAGGGTGTCCTCTGTGGCAGCTAGGGTGACAATGTGTTCCGTGGAAACCCTTGATTCCACTTTACAATATAAAATTCTGATGGGGCTTCAGAGAGATTAAATTTTATTCGTATGAATATACTGTATGTTTCACAATTGCTAAACTAGATGCTCACAAGAAAAGTTCTAGACTATTAGACCTGCCGGGGAGTTCTCTGCATATATAAATGTGTAAAAATGTTCCAGTATTATTTTTAGCATAACCTGAATTAGAGTATCTTCATGGGGGTTATCTGAGGTCCTTAATTACCTTTGATTAAAATTGTGTCTATAGCAATAAATGGCTACTTGGTTTTGTAGAAGACCATTGAATTCATTTCCATCATATTTTTGAACATATCGCTAAACCTTACATAATCATAGGTAATTTTTATTTCAAATGTTTTTCTCTGTGAATCTCTACCTTGGTTTTTGAGACAGGGTCTCTTGGTGAAGCTGAAGTTCATCAATTCAGTTAGATTGGCTAGCCAGGGAGCTCCAGAAATCCTCTTGTTTCTAGTTCCCCAGCTCTGGGACTACTGACGAACGGGTACAACAACCATGCCTGGCTTTTATATGGGTTCATGGGATTGAATTCAGGTTCTCGTGTTTGTGAAGCAAGCACTGTACCAACAAAGCCATTTGTCTAGTACCTCTCTACATGCACATTTCAGAGGGAGAATTTTCTCATCTATTTATGGGCACTGTGATGAGTTTAAAATATAGGACATGCTCACAAAACCTCAGTGATTTTAATTGTAGATCTCCAGAGGTTAAACATTTCCAAATAAATCCAAAATACTATTGAAATGTCAACAAGTGATCATCATCTGTGTATTGTGCCACTAAGGATACATATTTACCCATGTTCTTATTCAATTGCTTTTGTAAAGGGGCACAGAAGAGCACAGTAATTGTGCCGTATGACATATGATATGGGCCCTTGAGAAGATTCACTGATAACAACTTCAAAGCAGTTGATGCCAGAGCCAGGGTTGTTTCCCCACCAAGAGACATTCTGAAAATAGCAGGCCTTACTGAGATATAAAACCCTCCTGTGGAGAGAGCTCTCCATCTGCACAGTCTCCACATAAAGGAAAAGGAGGTTTCAATGCCAAAACAGAGCTCTCAACTCATTTGGGATAAGAGAAGCTGATTCAGAAGCCAAATGTGAGTGCATGACCATAATCTGGGAACACAGATTCAGATTACACCAAATTCCACATTCTGAAGTGGTTACAGTTTCAATAAAGTTCTGTAGTAACAAAGAAAATCTTAAATCGGGTTACTTTTCAAATACATTGCTAGAAACACTAACTAGGTGGTTATAGAAAGTGTGGAAATCTCAGTTCTAAGTTTCATAAACTACCTGATGTCAGTCTTAGCCTTTTGGTTGCTAGAAACTAGGGTTATATTAATACATTCTAAAAAGTTTAGTCATAGAATGTGGACACAGAGGTGGGCAAGGAGTGGCTACTTATGGGACTAAAGAGAGCCCAACATACACTGCGATTGTACTCTGAACCTGCAACATTCCAACTTCTCCACGCTCCTTGCAGTTTTAATCAGTTAATCTTCTTGCAGAAGGATCAGTGGAAGACGTTTATTCACACAAGCATGGCATATCTCAGTAGGCACATAGTAGTGGAGATATGCTAGACAGCCTTTCATTGTTGTAATAGATATCTAAGATATTCAGTTGTTCTAAAGAAGTTGATTTTGGCTCACTATTTTGGAAAATTCAGTCCATTGTTTTGGTGTCCTTGGCAAGTTAAAAGATCCTTGAGGATGCTCTAGCTAGTTTCAACTGTCAACTTGACACAGTTTATAAAATCTGAGGGACTTTCAATTGTGAGGTTGTTCAGATCAGATGGGCCTGTGGCCATTGCCTATGTAGATTATTTTAATTATTGATTGATGTGGGAGGGGCCCAGCCCATTGATGGGGTGGCACCATCCCTAGGCAGGTAGGCCTGGACTGTTTAAAGAAGCTGGCTGAGAATGAGCCTTAGAGTGAGCCAAAGAGTGAGCCTGCAAGCCTCATTCTTCCATGGTTTCTGCTTCAGTTTCTGTTTGAGTTGCTCCTCCTTTCCTCAGTGAGAGATTGTGATCCGGAAGTGTAAGCAAAATAAACCCTTTCTGCCTAAGCTGCTTTTGGTCTAAGTGTGGCAGCAGAGAAGGAAACTAGAACATAGTTCAAGGGTGATACTGAGACAGATTGTTCCTTTGATAAAAGATTTGTTAAGAATTCTTAACCAAATGGACAAACAAGAGAATGGCAGAACTGTGATGAGTACAAGCCCTTAAGACAGAATAGGGGCCTAAAAGGAAGGGGACGACTTCCCAGAATAAGGCTCTAGCTAGATTGTCTCTGATTTCTAGGTGGCAATGAGGAGGGGAGGGAATTCTCGAGAAGAAACAAAGACACATGCAGGTCTGAGGATGTGCCACCATGGCACCTCTGAGATATCCCTGGGAGTCTGGCAATCTCAGGCATGGGAATTCTCTTGCAGAAGTTAAAGAAGAACCTGCTCTTTTGGGATTCTGGTATCTGGGGTTAGGGTGTCAGGCAGACTGTCTATAGAGAGCATGACATTTCCCTTACAGAAGAAAGGCTGCTGTAGGTATGTCCTGAGCAGCAGTCTGAACTGGATTCTAATCACAAGGTTGCCTACCACTGAGGAAGTGTGTGGCTCAGCAGAAACACCCAACTCATAGCCAGGAAGTAAAAAGAAGACAGTGGGTCCAGGATTCCATGTTCCATCTTGAGGGTACATCCCACTGACATAAAAACACCTCTCCTCTATCCCAGGTCACCATGGTTCCACCACCTCTCAATAGCATTGACCTGGGACCAAGCCTTTAACACCTAGGCTCCATGCATATTCAATAAGCCAGCTCTAAGGGACAGTTATGGATGAAAGATACAACCCTCTTTGCAAAGGGCAAACGTCTGGAGATCAGTGTCTGGTCTCTGTCTTTTCTTTAACCAAGTCCTTTTATGTCCATAGATGAAACTATGTACTCAAATAGTGAAAAGAAGAATAATCAAGGGCAATCTAATTTTTATTTATTTGCCGACCTACATTTCTAAATTTCTCAAATCATCATATATTACTTTTTTTAAAACAAAAACTAAAAGTTCTGTATTTTACAAGTTATATGAATTTTATAAGAATTTTTATTATTTAAGTCATTTGCACAAATACATTCCCTTGTTTTATCTTTAGAATAACTGAATGTACCTAAGCATACATATTATCATGATACATAAATCAAACAGTTTTCAAATTTTGAGGTTCTGCTTTCTTTACAAGTCTCCAAGTCTCCAAACTCAGGTCATACGTTAGCCTCTTCCATTACACCTAAGTAAGTGATACAAATTTTATGGGATTCTAATTTTTCTACCAGAACACAATAAAGTATTTTATTCTCCTTTTCACTTCATAAAGGGGTGAATAAGGTACAATAAACAGATCTCTGAAGATCACAATCAAGATGTGACTTAGCAAGCCTGGAGAGATGGCTCAGTGGTTAAGAGCACCGGCTACTCTTACAGAAAATCCAGGTGTGATTCTCAGCACCCACATGGTGTGCATGTAACTGTTTATAGGTCCAGCACACTTTTCTGGCTTTTACAGGCATTGCACATGGGTAGTGTCCTTACATCCATTCAGGCAAACACTCATACACATAAAAGAAAGATAAATAATTTTCTTAAAGAAATGACTTAGCTTTACTTTGAATGAAGATTATGAGGGAGAAGGTGTGAATGATTACATGTACATATACACATACAAACATTTACACTTGATATTGGTGGTCAAAGTTTCTAGGTTCTTGGCCTCTTAATCAAACAACTGAAATAAAAGTCCATAGAGATTTGAAAAGTAGCAAGGGAACAGTGGCCACACGGACACTCAGGGGCCCTGATTATTGTCTGAGGCTTCCATTTATGTGGTTGAAGAAAAACAGGAATTTGGTTAAGGAGTATAGTAAATGGGTATTCTCTGCTTGGATTGATACATTAGGACATATAATTATTTTTCCTTCTGTGCAGGTTCCTTCCCATAATGCAAATTTATTCAACTATATGTATGTCCAATTATGCATAGGAACAGGATGTTAAGTCAAAGATGCTCCATAAAAGTTTATTTAGAGAACACAGTTTGTCTTATTAAATGTGTACCCCAAATCAGTTCAGGCTGGATCCACATTCCCATTCTTCATACCCTGGTACTTTGTGAATATAGTTAAACAGAAAATCTCTAAATTTGATTGTTCTTAGGGGAGAACAATCATATCACATTGTCCAGAAAGAAAAGTAAATCTTGGCTGATGAAGGTGGGGGTCCAAGATAGACATGTTCAGAGACGGATGTGTGGGCAGGCAAATGGGCTAGGCTGCCAAGGGCATTATTCTAAGGAAATGATGTACATAATCCAAACCCATCAGAGTCTTGGTGATTCATCTGGTCTCTCTTCTCTTCTGACTCATATACATACTAAACTGGTCAAAATTCTTTATCTTTACAGTGGGCTTTCATTCATAAAGTCAGGTAGAAAGCTGGGGGGAGGGAAGAAGAGAAAGATAAGGAGAAGAGAGAGCAAGAAAGGGAAGTTGGGATGGAGGAAGAGAGGGGAGAAAGAGTGAGAGGTAAAGGAAGAAAGTGACTGGACAGAGAGGGAGAGAGAGAAAGGGAAGGAGGGAGAGAACTGTAGAGTTAGCATATTAAGTTTATAAACATAAAATGACCCACTTCAGTGGAGGAGAAAAATAAGAGCTTATCAAGTGCATCTGGGAAGACAAGCAAATCAAATGGCCAGTTGAATACTTGTTATGGAGACCAGCTTAACTGCTCTTGCAGTTTTATTGTTCCATTTACTGATTTAGAGCATTCAGAGCTGTGGTAAACAGATTACAAAGATGAAAACAATGAAGTGGCTAGCTTCAATAGTAGCATTTTATGTTAACAACATCCTTAAAATAAATGTTATCATATCCTAGCTTTACTGGAGAATAATTGCAGACTTTGCAAATGAACTTGTTTCCGTAATTTCACACAATGAAATCCACTTTGGAGTAAGTGGAGAGACCACAGGGTGAGGACCCTCCAATCCTAGCTTGAAAACACAGCTCAGTCTTCAGATCTCAGAATGATGAGGGACCCGGCTTCCTTTCTTCCTATTTTTCCCACCTTTGGGTGCAGATACAAGCATCAAATGAGGAGGCATTGATTACACATGATCCAAAATATAAACCATCTTGTTTACAAGGAAATTAAAAGACATCATAGAAAGGAAACTAAAAAAAAAAAATCTCTCAACTAAATCATTAAAATTAAAGCTAGTTTAGCAAGGATTTAAACGTGTCTGATTAGATATAATATAAAAACCAAATTAGATCATCTAAAATAAACAAGATTTGAAAAGGACTCTCTGTTATTGGAAGCATAAAATTACATCAAAGAGAAAGAAGGCAATTAAAAAGGGGGAAGGTGTTTAAAGAGAAGTAAGCAGGAAACCAGTGATAAACTACAACAGCTTACAAACAGCAATGCGCGTTACAGAACCATAATTTTAAAAATAATCTGTTAGTATTTCTGGGTGTGGCGGGGCACACTTTAAATTCTAGCACTCAGGAGATAGAGATTAAGGCCAGCCTGGACTACATAGTTACAGACCAGCTGGGAATACAGGGAATTCTTATCTCAAAGAAAATACAGAATAAACAAACAAGCAAAACCAGTTAAATATAGAGGCTGAAGAGAAGGCTCAGTGGTTAAGAGCACTTCCTGCTTTTGCAGAGGGCTCAAATCCCCTTACCCACAAGACAGGTCACACTACCTGCAACTCCAGTTCCAGCGAATCTGACACCCTATTCTGACCTTTAGAGAGACTATCTACAGAAATGGTGCAAATATATACACATATTAAGATATTTAAACACATAAAATAAACACAAACAAATCTTAAAAATAAAACAGATGCATATAGGCAACGATTTTGTATGCTTTCAATATATACAGTAGTATTGACCCACTCACATGCCAAGGACAAGTGTGATGAGTGACTAAAAAGAATTTGATGATTACCTTGGAGTTTATAAAGACAGGAAATATCAAACAGCCACATGAATAGGCATAAGATATGTCTCCTTATCAGTTATTTCATGTCTTGTTTTGATGTGTGGGTCTGCATGATGTGTGCAGGTGTATACCTCTGCGTGTGTGTGTGTGCATGTGTGTGTGTGTGTGTGTGTGATATGGGTACACATCTGCCATGGCATGTGTCTAGGGGGGGTCAGTGGATAGCTTTGGGTGTTCTTTTTCCCCTCTCCCACCATGGGATGCACTGATCAAACTCAGGTCATCATTACAAAGCGAGTGTCTTTATCCTCTGAGCCATCTCACTGGCTGGTTTTTATTTATTTTGTTTTATTTTTCCTGGAAGCTCCTGCACTGAAGGCATGTGTCTGGAGGTCAGACGTCAACGTCTGGTGCCAGTCCTAGCATCCTGCTACTGGGACAAAGGTTCTATTTTGTTCTCTACTATATATACCAGGTTGGTTAGTCTTTGTCTAAGGATTCTCCTGTCTCATCTCCCATTTTGCCTTAGGAGTACTGGGATTGTGGGCACATTACCAAAGCTTTACATGGGTTCTGGGACTTGAACACAGGTGCTCACACTTGTATGGAAAGTATTTTACCCACTGAGCCATCTCCCAGCCTTTTCTGATGCTTAAAATCCCCCCTGCCATCTTGACTTTTGCTTCTTCTACTGTTGTGGTAACTAATGGTCTCCAATTCCACTTGTTATTTTCAGGTGCAACCTGGGAGCCCTTCAGTTGGTGCCCTTTGTTCCTCCTCTAAGGGCCTATTTCTGCCCAGCTTTTCTCAGCCGAACTGACCTGCACTTCCACATGGACCAAGCAGGGGTACAGAAGAGTAGCAGTTCTCAGTGGTTCAGGGTCCCGAGCTGATGGAGACTCTAAGATACATTACACAAGATGTCTCAGAAACCCACTGGGAATAGGAACCCTCTGCAGTGATGTCTTACCTGAGAATATGGAAGAACTGTGAATTTTCCCATTCATATTTCTTTTGGATTCTCTGTCATTCTGAAGATGAAATTCAGGGCTCCCAGAGCTTATGGAATTCACTCAAAGTCATCCAGTTTAGAAGGACACCATCTACCTTTAATGCCTTTAAAGGTCCTAGGAGAGCAAAAATAATTTCTGTGTGTATGTGTGTTTTGTGTCTGTGTGTGTGTGTGTGAGTGTGTACCTATGTGTATACATGCGAGCACATAGACCAGTTGTCAACATCCAGCATCATCTTTTATTCTTTCCCACAACATTTTTATTGTTTTACATTTCCTCATTTGTGTGTAAAATGGAGGGATGTTGTGCACATGCCACAGCATGCATGTGAAGGACAGGGACACGCTACAGTTGGTTCTCTCATCCCAATTGTGGGAACTTGGGATTGAACACAAGTCATCAGACTGGACCTTGTTGTTTTTATTCACTGAGCCATCTGGTCAGTCCTTCACCTTATGTTTTTGAGACTAGATCTCTCACTGATCCCAGAGCTCATTGATGTGGCCAGGCTGGCTGGTCAGTGACCTGCTAAGATCAGTCTGTCTCCACCCTTCCAGCACTGGTATCACCAGGCCCAGTTTGCACTTGGGGCCTGGATGCCTACCATCAGGTCTTCCTGCCTCCATAGCAGCTATTTATTTACTCTGCCACCTTCTTCACACTTCCTTCTTCTTCTTGAACTTGCCTTCCCTCTGCTTCCCCTCCAGTGATTTCAAAACATTCATACCTATTTCAATATGATGGTTTGACCACAGATTTTTATATAAACTTCTCAAGTATGTTTAGATGACAGAATGCTATTCCAGTGGGAATCGGAGTGATTTGAAGAAGTGATCTCTAATGCTAGAATTCTAGGCCTCTTCTTTCCTGAAACTGGGCAGATCTTTCCCTGTAATCCATTATCAGAGTACATACAGGTGGCTAGGCAGAGTTCCACACAGTGCTATAAATCCTCCCTCGTAATAAAAATTAAGAGTAATAGACGCTGTCCTCTTGTTCAAGTACATCAATAGAACAACTTACAGAATTGTCATATTTTAGAGGAAAATTACAGAAAACAGTGTTTCAGGACATTTTTTTACTGAGCCAGGGAGTATACTGGCGTGCCAGTGGGACTTGAGTAGTAATAGGGAGATACTCATATCACTGTCCTCTGTCCTCACAAGACCTATACTCAGAGAAGCTTGCTTTCAATCATCTTCCATCTGGGATTTTATACATTTTCTTCTTTTCAGTTCTTCTGTCATGTAGCTATAATCATCTGGCTTTCTTGGGTAGGTGGACTTGTAATATGTCTATTCTTTGAATATATTTTAAAGATATATTTTTATTTGGAAGGCATGTATCTCTGTGTGTGTGTGTGTGTGTGTGTGTGTGTGTGTGTGTGTTGTGTGTATTTGTATGTATAAGTTCAAGGGAGTGATAGTGTCTGTGAAGGCCTGAAGAGGGTGTTAGATAGCTTAGAGCTCAAGTTACAGTGGTTTTGCATTGCCTGACATGGTTCCTGGAAACTGGACTCTGGTCCTCTGCAAGGGCAGCAAGTGATCTTACCTGTTGACCCATCTCTCCAGTGCTCCTGCTCAGTAAATTCTGAATAGAACATACAACTGAACAGTTTACACTCCTTTCCTTCCTCTAATTATAATTTGAGTCCTGTGCAATTCACAACATTAATAAAAGCAGAGAATGTTTTGTTTGATTAACAGAGGTCACACACTAAGTCAAGCTTTGTCTGTTTTCTTGTCCCAAGTTTCTCTGAGCTTTGAGGTGAGAAATCTGGGTCCTTGTTCCTCACTGTGGTAGGTATCCCATTGTCTGTTTCCACAGAAAGCTGTTGCTGCAACTCTACCTATGACTTTTCCTTCTCTGCCCAGAGGGGAAGTTGACCCCAGGATGGTCCTCTGATTCCTAGCACAGGTAGGACCTCTTTGCTGCAGGCTAGAGAACAGAGAAGTGAGACAAATTCTCCTCCATCTCTGAGCCAAAAGAATTGAACAGACATGATCAGCTACTTCAGACTAGAAAACCTAAAACACAGGTTTTATCCTAAGAGCTTTTCTGTCTCTGATTCCCAATCTGTGCACTCAGAAGTACTCACTAAGAGGTGGGGAGATAGCTCAGTCAGTAAAGTGCTTCTTTTGCAAACATGAGAACCTGAGGTTGATTCTTAGAACCCCTGTTAAAAAAGAACAAAAGACAGGCATAGCAGCATGTGCTTGTATCCTTAATGCTGAGGAAGCAGAGACAGATAGATCTCCAGGCCTGGCAATCCGCCAGCCCAACCTGGTTGGTGAGTTTCAGGTCAATGAGAAACCCTGTCCAAAATAATAAGAATAAGCAAAATAAAAAATTGTGTCTGTGGGATAATGTCAAGTTTGCCCTCCTCTGGCCTTCTCAGGCACACACACACACACACGCGCGCGCGCGCATACACACACATTGAAATTTTCTGCCAGTTTACTCAAGAGGTTGTGAGTTTAGTGGTGAGCACAACGGAGCCCATTGTAATGGCATAGGAAAATGGGATAAAGACTCTTATTTCTCAGTTTGTCCAGACTTAATTGTGCTGGTGCTTGATCTTTGCCTAACCCCTCCTAGTGGCACACCCAGAAAGGAGTGACCTTACGAGTTCTAAGAGTTCCAAAAACTGGCCTGACCACACCCCATGTGATGTTCTGATCTGAGAGGGGCATGTGCAAAGAGACAACCCCCTGGTCTGTTTTTATTAGGAATGTGCACAGGAGAATCTTTGAGAAATGCTCAATTCTTACTGGATGTTGCAAAATGTAACCAGTCCCTGCTGTCTAGACCCTATAAAAGCTTCTTTCTAAATATGATTAAGGTTTGCTATAAGTGGGCCCTGGCTGGTCGAAAATAAAATACCTTGCTCTTCCATCCACTTGGTGTTGGCTTTTTTATCTCAACCCATGACACCCACCTCCAGAAGGGTGCACTCAAAGGAGAGCTAAAGAATTCATAGTCTAGATTTGAAGGTTTTAACTTTATAATATTAGGCTTATACTCTGTAAGTCTATTGGTGACCTTTAAATGCTTTTTTAAAGTATGAGGAGGAAGTTTCACTGAACTTTCTTCTCACATCAAAACCCTGTGACCACCATAGACTTCTCTCTGAAGAACCAGAGCTTCAGTACACAAATTCTGCTGTTCTTTCCTCTTTGTAGCAAAACTTAGTTTCTCATTCAAAACCTGTGTTCCCATATAAAGAGGAAGTAAATTGATTAAGTCAGATTACTCTATGTTGTGAAGACTGATAGAACATTTTATCCTCAAGCTAGAGAGATGGCTCAATGGTTAAGAGCTACTCTTCCAGAGGACCTGGGTTCAGGTCCCAACACTCATGTTGGGTGGCTTACAATCACCTGTAACTCCAACTCCAAGGGATCAGACACTCTCTTTGGGCCTTTGCAGGTGCCAGTGAGTACATGCTCATACCCACATACAGACATACACACCATGTACAGAGTTAAAGTTAAAATAAACCTTAAAAACAAAAACCCTTGTTAGGAAGATTTCAATATTGAATGTCCTCCTTCACTGCACTTTCTCAATGATTCTCAAGTTTGTGTTTGCAGCACCATGCCCTTTAGAAGGACTCACGGTTTCAAGGATTTCTAAGAATACATTGATGTACCTTTTAGGGAAGGAAGATAATGGATTCAGAAATTCTGCTCTGCTTCAGTGATTTTCAAGAGGCAGTGGGAAGGTGTCTTCCCAGATGTTGAGGCTTGTTTAAATGGAGTCAGGGTGTGCTTTGAAAAAACAGCAGTAATATTTAAGTGCATAAAATCGTGTTTAGGAAATATCAAACAGACACACACACACACACACACACACACACACACACACACACTATATTTTAGATCTTCTAAAGGCTTATTTTAAAATTGAGAATTTGTAATTAGTAATAACAACAGTAACAATATCAACAACAGCATAATTGTTTTTAAAATAGGAAGCGAGTCATATGAACAAGGATTACAGATTAAGGATTTCATTATCATTGTCCTAATGCATGAAACCACACTCTGGAGCCTTCCTCTATTAGCCTTTCTGGTCTCCCATTTCCCTACCAGATCCTTAATCCTCTCCCTTCTTCTTTAAAAAACATTCATTATAGTTTCATTTATTTTGATTGTGCATGCATGTGTGTGCAGACATGCTATGATGTGTGTGAGTGGAGGTCAGAAGACAATCTGTGTGAGTTTTTTACTCTCCTTTCACCATGTGAGTCCTAAAGATAGAAGACAGGTCCCCAGACTTGGCAGCAGGCGACTTTTTTCCACGAGCCATGTTGCTAGCTATAATTCTCCTTTGTTTTCATGGCTTTTCACCAACAAGAACCTGATCTGCCTATGAGAGAAGACATGCCACACTGAACCTTGTGAGAAAGGGCCACAGAACTTAGTCTAGGCTGACCTTGAATTCATGATCCTCCTGTTTCTGCTTTTCAGGGAAAGGAATTAAAAGTGTTCATAGTCTCCCATGACTGTCCTTGCATGAACATCTCCCATGATGTTCTTGCAGCTGTGAAACCAGTCATCAGCCCAGGCTTTGCATGCTTCAGTGACTTTATATATTAGCCTTGCGATATTTTTGAAAGCAGACACATCCTAACGAGTTTGGCACACACCCTGCACTTTGCTGTGGTATCTGTGGGTATCCAGCTTCCCTGTGATCTTTTACAGTTTTAATGGATTTTAGAAGAGTGTTAAATATCTGCTTTGTACAGCCTTATTCCTATACTCACATTATCTTAATTCATTACCTTTGCTATGATAGTTTAATTAAGTGCAAGATATAAAGCTAATTTAGTTCACATTTTTGCTTCTTATAGTTTTCAGTTTCTTTATCGAAAAAGTAATTACTGAATTCCAATACAATAACTGGAAATGACTTTTTCTAATACCACATATTATCATGTCAGGATCAGCAAAATATACTTTATAGTACTTTCAAATTTAGTCTACTGGAAATGAGCTTAAAATTGTTAAATTTCTTCATTGATCATCTGGCTTTTTAATTTATTCACTTTTTAAATAACACATTTGCTCATGTTTATGGAAAGAAAAACATTTAATATGGTGAAAGAAAAGTAAATATAATTTAAATATTAAATCTTCCACTATTAACATTTGATAAAATGTCTTCCATATATGTGTTTACCAAATTCATAAACCTCCTAAAAGGTATAGATTAATATGATGGTGCTCTATTAGTTTTTATTATTTGCATGTAATATAATTACCAGTTTAAACTGTATATAGTTAAATATTTGTTCTTAAATCATAGACAATTAATTAAAAACATTGGTTATTTCAATGTGATTCAAACAATTTGTATTAAATATTTCATTTACTTTTAATCGTTCATATGTTAGAAATGCCATTTGCACCCATCCTTATGTTTGTGTAGAAAGGTATATGAATCCTATTTATACATTTATCTGATAATTCAGGATAAGATCTTAATATTTAAATTGATATGCTTGCAAAATAGTCTGAAAATGTGTGTGTGTGTGTGTGTGTGCGTGCACACGCAAGTGTGTATGTGCTTGCCTTTCTGTGTGGATGTGGAGGCCAGAGTTAACATCGGACATCTTCATCTATATCTTTCTACCTTATATTGGAAATCAGCTGAAATCCGGCTAGGTTGGCTGACTAGTGAAACCCAGGCATTGTTGGTCTCCATCTCCCCAGAACCCAGCTTATAGCTGTGCCAACATGTGACTTTTTGTATAGGTTCTAGGGCACAAACTCACATCCTCATGCTTTCATGGTAGCAGCTTTACTGATTTCACATCTCCCTAGCTCCCAGGCTGAATATCTTCATTAAATCTAATGTATATATCCAAAATTATCTTAAATTTATTCATATATTGACTTTTTAATATCAAATATCATTCATTTGGTTTAAAACTATCCCATAGATAGATGACAAAAAATTTTATTCCATATTTCCTTTACTTATCAATGAAAAAGAGTATTCTTCATAATGCTTTGTTGCAAGCCCTGCCCTTTATTCTTCTGTTTACCCCTTTGCACAGACTACCATGAGTCTAGGCATTGCATCCCATAAGCAAAGTATTTCTGAGCAGAATTATCCCTGAGACTAAGCTGGTGGATTAGGAAGGTAGCACCCCAAAAAGTGAGATAAACCACTGGGGCCAAAGGAGTTCAACAGGATTTCCTAGGAAAATCAGCAGCAATTTGAACATGACTGACATTACCCAGTTCCCTTAGGCCTTCTCCTAAAGTTCCTTTAGGGCCATTTTTAGTTTTAAAAGAGTTTAAAATGCACAGACATCATGTTTAAGATCATTAGATATGGGCCTGGAGAGATGACTCAGTAGTTAAAAACACTTACTGCTCTTGTAGAGCACCTAAATTCTTTACCCAGCTCCCATATTTGGCAGGTAACAACTCCTTGTAACTTTAGCTCCATGGCATCTGATGCCCTGTTCTGATATCACTAGCACCCACATACAACTACACACACATATACACTGACATAAGCATACATATAAATAATAAAAAAATAAAAGAAGATCCATCAGATGCACATATCTAGGAATAGGTTTTCTTTTCAGAAAGACACAAATGTTCATAAATCACATTCTAAATGCAAGAATGTTAAAATCAAACTCTTGTTGTAGAGTAAGACGCAAAGGCACAGTCTGAATAGCTTATAGTTTACAACTTGTAAAGACAGACAAGTAAAAGCAATAAGAATTACCCTCTGAATAGACTGATAAATCAATGGTATGCTGGGTTTGAGTGCCCAGGACACAAGCCCAGGTCAGGCCCTTGGTCCTCACATTTCAACAGTGTCTATGAGTAAGTTAAATGACCAATTCGAGAACTGTTTAACTGTTTGCTTCTCCAAGCACGGTTTCTACATCTACTATGTGTTAGAAATGCAGAGTCTGAGGGACTGCAGTTTTACAGATTTAGAATCAGTGTTTTAGCAAAATCTCTAGGGAGTCATATCTACTTTAAAAATTGGGAAATCCTGATTTAGGAAATAGAATTTGCAGAGTGACCAACTGAGGTAGAATACCCATAGATAAGCTGAAGTGTCACCCTCAGTGAGCTGTGGAACCACCATTGGGGAGCTAATGAAAGCAAAGAGAAGATGAGAAAAAGAAGAACAGAGTCTTAGAGATCGTGATGCATTGGTTACTCATAACTGATACCTAAGAAGATGGAGACAAGCAGTTAAATAATGACCAAGGGCAGACTGAGGTCCAGCAAATGAATATGTTCCCAACTCTATGATGCAAGACTCTGGAGAACAGTGACAATGTACTAGGTTAGTTTGCATTTGATTCATTCAGAACTGTTTCCATGATGGTTTTGTTGTTGCTCTTTATTTATACAGGGCCTCATGGAGCCTAGATGGGTTTCAAACTCTCTGTGCAGCTATTCTAATTTCATTTTTGTTGCTGTGATAAAACTCTTACAAAAAGCAACATAAAGGAGAAAGAGTTTCTTCATCTTGCAATTCCAAATTGTAGTCTATCGTAGCCTGGCAATCGCAGCAGCAGGAGACTGAAGCAGCAGTTCCATCACATGCATAGTCAAGAGCAGAGAGAAGGAATGCATGCAGATCTGCTTCCTGTTTAAATATCTTTCTCTACTCTTACACATTCCAGGAATCCCTGCCTAGGGAATGATGCCTGGGTCTTCCACAGAAGTTACTTAAGACAATTCTTTTATAGATAAGCCCACAGATGAACTAATGTAGACAACCCCCCATTTAGACTCTTTTCCCTAATGATTATATTGTGCCAAGTCGTTGAAAAATAATCATTATAATATCTGAGAATTACTTCGAGCTTCTGATCCACCTGTGTCCACAATTTGAGTGCTGGGATTTTAGACATGCATCAACACACTTGGGCCATGCATTATTGGGGATAGAACCTAAGACATCATGCATGAAAAGGCAAGCACTCTACCATCTGAGCTATACACCCATGCTTAAATAATGTCCTTGATACCACTGAGTGAAATAAGACAAATGCCAACCATGAGGCTTGCTGTATGCTACCTGGATAGTTCACGTTAGGTATTACTAAGACTGTTATGGATGAAATATTCACTAGCTAGCAAGTGTTAAGAGTGCTTGCAGCTCTTGCAGAGGACTTGTGTTCCATTTCTAGCACATTAGTCAGGTAGGTCACAGTCATCTGTAACTCCAGCTCCAGGAAATCTGACACCATCTTCTGGCTGCCTTGGGTACCTGCACACACACAGGTACACACAAACAGACAGACACAGATGCACATATATATATATATATATATATATATATATGTAAAATTTTAGAATTATTTTTAAAAAGAAGTAAATTGTGCATATCAGAGTACAGTGATGTGTTGATAAAGGTGTGGTATGACCATATAAATCACCATAATTCCTAAAAAAAATGAATAGAAAAATTGTCACTTTGTAAAAGCTCAGCAATAGAATCTCCACATCAGCAGTTAGCAGTTATGCTTGCAATTAAAGCCATGGAGCGGGATTCCTGATGATTCAGCATTTGCAAATTGAAGGAATAATAAGTAACAGAGAGAGGAACATAGTTCTTTCCTCAAAGGTGCCTAGAAACAAACATCTAATTTTCATGTTGTTTGTTTATTTAGGTAATCTACTGTAGCATGTATTTATCAGAATGTAGATCCAACCAGGTTATCCCCAGCCCCCATATCATGATATGAGTATTAATTTCTACTGCACAAAGAGATTGCTGATTCTTCCCTCACAATGCTGGCAATTGAAATTTATGGGCAAAAGATAGGCATGCATGCAGAATATAAGGGAGAAAATAGTGTTTTATGAGGAATAAAGTTTGACAAGTAGAGGCGCAACAAAACTGTTTCTGGAATAGCAGAGTAGCTGGTCCTGACAACCGAAAGTCTGAACTCTGCTGTGAGGTCACACTAAACAGCAACTTCGATTTGTGCACATGAACCAAATTCTCTGGGCTCCTTCTCAGTCTTTGAATAGAGAATGTGGGGTCAGATACAAGTCTCAAAAACAATGGAGGAATTTATTCATAAATGATTACATCATACAGGCTATGGAGTCAAAACATCTTTTATCTTTGACCTTGGTCTGATTAACTGGGTTTCATAATCTTGTTGTGAAATTTATCCTTGGGAGAGGTGAAAAATTGTTTAATCACCCGATATAAGGTAGCAATGACAGATCAAAGAAATGATTCCGCTTAAGTCTAGCATCTGATCTAATGAGTTTACTGGGGTAATTTACAAGATCAGGGATGAGGGTATATTTACTAAAAGGCACCTACATTTCCAAAAAGACTACTAGCATACATGGCCATTCATGCTGCCTAGATCTGTCTGAACAATATGCAGACAACTGCTGGTCAGAGAGTCTCCTCTTGCCATCCATTGTTGATGTGTAGATAAACTTGCACAGGGTACTTTCTGAATGTTTTAAGTTTTAGGAGCTTCCTGAAACTTGTGGATTGTGTTTATATCCAGGATTTTATAAGCTGAGTTTACTTTCTGATTCTTAATGAATTTTCCTTTGGAAGGGAATGTTTCAGTTCAGAAGAAAGCTTCATGACAAGTCTCAAATGAATGAACAAGTAGAGGAAAGAATTCATCTAATTTCCAAAATTCTGCCCTCATCACATGGGTAGATGCTGGACATTGCAAGGAGCAAGTAAGCATGCATGGGTGCCTATAACATTCCACTCCAGCAAGTTAATTTTTCTTGTACTATGTAGTGAAAGATTGAAAAATCACTTCCACCATTCTTGGCCACAAAAACAGAAGACCCAAGTGTCGAACTCTCCTGAATTCATCAACTTTGAGGAAAAGCAGTTCACTAAAGATTATCAAGTAGAGGACACAGCTTGAGTTTATTTTTTATATCTTTGTAGTGTGTGTGGATTTATAATGCAGGCACGTGTGAACATGCACACATGGAGATCAGAGAACAATGTTACGATGGATCATTCTTCTCCATCCTTGTTTGAAGTAGATTCTCATTTTTCTTCAGTGCACACTCCAGGGTAGCTGACCTTTGAGTTTCTGGCAACTCTCCTGTCTATTTCTTTCAGTGGAATTATAGGTACGTACTCACTTATGTCTGGTTTTATGAGGGGTTTTAGAATTTAAAACTCAAGTACTCATGCTTACATTGCAAATGATTTATACACTGAACAATTTCCTCAGACACACTTTGGATTCTTATAAATGGATATAGTTAGAAGGGAATGAAATAGATGGTGACTATAACAGTGAAGAAAATTTTAGAACACTTACTATATATATATATATATATATATATATATATATATATATATATGGTGGGTATATTTAACAGTAAAACACAAAAGCATTCCCTTTTTTATTTATCTTGAAAGTTACAAAAGAATTTCTCTAACAAAATGCTAAACATCTACATTTTCTAATTCGCTCTTAAATATTAAATTACTATTTTCCTGTTTCCTGTAGCATTTGACAGCAACCTATCACATCTTCAAGTTGTCCTCCTCTGAACATTTCTTTATACCATACAAATGTCAGCAAAAGAAAAGGGTGGTTTGAGTTAAAGTAACCCATTTCTGTGGTATTTTGTACTTTTGGATATATTTTGGTTTATGCTTTTGATTACATACTATGAAAAAAGAGTTCTTATTATCAAAAGAACATCATTAGTGAATGAACCTGCATTAGCTCTTGAGAATATTGTATCATTATGTGAATATAATGGTTAAGGACACAATTTGCACTTGACTTTTATCAGCAAATATACAAAGGTCTCAAATAGGTGATGACTGGATATAATGGGTTATCATATTTTATAAATAAGCTGTCTTTCTGATGTGCTCCTGCTTAAAAAGAGGTTAAACCTAGTAAAGAAACTACCAAATTTCTTTATAGGACTTTCCATCTATACACAAAACAGATGTTCTTCAAGTAGAAATAGTCAGAAATATTGTTCAGAAAAGTGTCAATACAGCAGGAATGAGTCTGCTATTCTCAATTTGCTTACAAGATTAACTCTGTTTTAATATCCAGAAATGTGTTTCCAGAAGGTTCCTATAATTTCTTGCTAAGGCTTTCTTATTGTGCCTCAACTGTTAATGAAAATAATGTATTACAGGATGAATACCTACATTCCCACTGTGTATCTGAAAATTTGGTAGGTAAAATTTTAGATATTTGGGGAGGGTATAAAGTGTCTATATGGCAGGTGTTCAAAAAAACACTGGCCTCTGATGTAGTTTAGTGCTTACTCTTTAATTCACTCTAGTTTGCAAATGATTGCTGCAAGGATTACAGTGTTCCAAGTGACCCCCTCTGAAGGCTGTTACAAACTTATTCTCAGTTTTACTTTGATGTCAAACCTCATCTTTTTCCATTTATGATTGTGAATTTAGATATGGAATGTCTATTTTTTGAGTTTGTCTCATAAGCATACATCTTTTACAAGCTTTATCTCCAGTATAATGGTGATGACATGACATAGAGTCTTATAGAAGGCAAACAAAAGTTGAATGCCTTTGGGTCTCTGATGAAATGGCACTGGAAGGATTTTGGTGCCCACCTCTTCGGTTTCCTGTGTAACACTGTGATCTCTTCTTGTCATGCCATCATGCCATTCCCCTATTAGACCCTAGTCTAACAACAAGGTTGCTATACTGCTGGCAGGACTTTTGAATGTGATGGGTCTTTCTGCGGTCAAATTGGGTATGGTCTGAGAATCTAGAGTGTTGGACACTTATATAGATACCAATGGTGCAGACTCTTGCAAGAGTAAATGGAGTGAAATCAAACTTCACGGAAAATTACTTAAAAGTAAGAAATGGAAGGAGAGAAAGACTCTCAACACATAACGATATAGTATGAAGGGAATTAAAGCTCTCAGCTCTGGTGGGAAGGATCCAAGAGTATTGCCAAGAACAAAGTGGTCCTGATGTCTTTTATAGGGCAATGCCAAAGACTGAGGTAATAGTATTTAAGCAATTAGAAGCCCCTCATTGGTGCATGCTCTCCTGATTCATCCAGACTGAGGATCACACTCTGTTTGCATAATGCTCACCTAGTCATGGATAGGTGATGGCCCTCTTTGTCCATCTCTGATCCTAGCTTTGTAAGTTTTTACTTGATTATCTGCTAGCGTTTAGTCTTTGGCTGGTGTTAATACTGCCAACTTTGCAGGTATCCCAAGTACTTTTAATTACACTAAGTGCTTTGTGTTCTCATAACTACCAAGGAGTACCATATATTTTCTTGATTATTTCTTTGTCTGTGGGATGATCCATGATATCTTCCCTGAAATGTGGGCAGGCTTTCTCCTGGTTTCTTTTGAAAGCTAGCCTGTCAGTCAGATGACACAGGTCTTGTGTCTCAGAAATTGTCTGTCTCTTGTCAGGTGCACTTGGATGCTTTATAATCAACTATAACCTTGTTTCTCATCACTATTGTTCCACTGTTTTAATTCTAACATTCCCATTTAACTCTAATACTAATTTCTACTATAAATTATGTGAGTGCCTACAGTTTTTACAATGAGACCTTTTCTATACTACTTACTATAGTAACTACCTACTATGAGCTCTCTCCTGCCTTTTAATCTTTGACTTTCAGCCTCTGAAACTGTAAGTGGAATACATTTCCTTTATTTATAAAGATGGCATGGCACACTAAGCCTTAAGTGACTATATAGATCCGATGCAGTATCTATACCTAAGGCCCGAGAAACATCTAGGAAGAGACTGAAAAAAGAATGTAAGAGGCAGGGGAACAAGACACTTGTTGATGTATTCTGGACATGATGTGGAAGCTGCACCAGTAACTTCTGCACAGTATGATATACTTACCATATTTACATGAGAAAAATCAGGTGACATGCAAGGTGGGCAGTGGAAATTTCATAAGCACCCACTGCAAGATGAGAGCTAAAGGCAGTCAATGGATGCTGAGAAAGGCAAACTCAGATTCTTCCAGAACTCACTCCCTGAGAAATTACTTAATCCCAAATTCCTAAGTGGGAAGCCATAAACAGGTATCCATGAGCATCACTAAATGGACTCAGTGCATATTGTGTGTGTGTGTGTGTGTGTGTGTGTGTGTGTGTACAAGCAACGATAATAAAGAAGATGAGAAATTGAGAGGAAGTAGGGGACATAGAAGGAGTTGGTTGGGGACTGGGAAGGATGCAACACTCATGTATGAAGCTCTCAAAATCAAAATAATAAAAATTTAAATATATAAAGCAGGTACCCTCAAGTGCTTCATTATAGTAGTGAATATATACCAATGTACTTCTAGTTCTTTCACTGTTATTACTATCTTCCTTGAGTTCAACTATATGCTGGGTGTTATAAGAGTTTATAGAAGCACTACAATAACCATACTATTATGTGTGTTTTTGCATACTTATGGAACTAGTGCTAATCGACTTCTAATTATGTCTCTGACAATGCTCTCAAGACTGTAGATACATGATATTCAAAAAAGAAAACCCTTCAGCCAAAACAAAAAAAATGTCAAACATGTGTTTTAGCAATATGTTGAATGTCTTAACCATTGGGCTCAAATTACCTGCTTTGGTTCTTTGCAGATTGCAAGTTATTACAACAAATACTAAAATTCATGTTGATGCGTTGATGCAGGTTTCCACAAGAAACACATGCAAACTCTTCTGCTCTTCATTCCTTGGTGCTCATTCATTAGGAACAAAGTATGCAAGCATGTCTAGATGGTTTTATTATTGTTTCACAATGAAACTCTTCAAATGGGTATATTCACCTTTCCAGTAAGTTGAGAGTCAACACATACTGTGTTTTGCCTTTTTATTCTAAGGTTGTTCAGTCTAGAATCCTTTAGACAAGATAATTAAAAATCATCAGATAATTTAAACAGTTCGTTTTTTAAATCTGTTTTGGGAGATGTGGTAGTTTGAATAAGAATGTCCCCATAGGTTCCAAATATTCGGACATGTTGTCCCCCATTGATGGGGCTGTTTGGGAGGTCATAGACAGTGTGGCCATGCTGAGGAAGCACATCACTAGAGGTGGGGGCGGGCTTAGAGAATTCTTAAGCCTTGCTGGCTCTCTAGTTGCTCTCTGCTTTCTGTGCCTTCTTGAAGATGTGAGCCTCTGCTTTCTGCTCCTGCCCCTTGCCACCTCCTACCACCGTGAAGGACTCTAAATCCCCTGGAACTGTAAGCTCAAAGAAACTCAACATTTTATAAGTTCCCTTGATCATGATGTTTTATCACAACAATAGAGAAGTAACTAATACAGGAGGCATGATACCACAGTGTATCTGTGGAGATCAGAGGACAACTTGCAGAAGTGAGTTGTCTCCTTCCACCTTGGGTGTCCTAGGATCAAACTGTAGTTGTCAGGATTGTTGGCATTCCTACTGAACCATTGATTGATAATGCCCTTGCTTGATAATTTTTAATGTTTATAATTATGTTAAATTATTCCTAACTTTCTACCTATGAACTTTACTTTTACCTCATAGTAGCATGTTCCTATGATATTTTGCTTTTCAATATTTATAGTTGACAGACCTTCCCTTGTTGGCTTTGTCTAGCATCAATCACTGGCAATTCTAGTCGTTATTCATCTGTAAGTTTTGGTCCAGTCTCAAAGTTGTTCTTGCTTAGATCTTAGGCATGGCCATGCACTACATGTATATGTATATACTGAGACCAGGAAGTGTTGTTCTTGCGTACATGAGTTTAGGGATGACCACTTGGAATTGTAGAGTCGATCAGGGAGGCAGTACTTGCAGAAGACTAATCCTCCCTCCTCTAGTAGGCATTGATTATCTGTAGCTCTCCATCCAGAGGTGGGACCCTGTGAAATTTCTCCCATTAACATTGGCATATCAATTAATTTTGTAGATTGTTTTGGCAACCATATTGTGGAGATTTCCTAGATAAGGCTTCTCTGTTATGTTTCAAATATATTTTCTAGCCATGAGCCTCTTGTGCCGCCACCATTTTTTAATTTTTATGTGCATGTATATATTTTTGTGTATATGCCATATGTGTACAACTGACTATAGAGGCCAGAAGAGGATATCTAACTCCCATCCCCTGGATCTGGAGTTATAAGAGGTTGTGAGTCATGTGATTTGGGTGCTGGGAACAGAATTCATGTCCTGTGTAAGGATAGGAAATATACTTAAACTCTGAGTCACGTCTCCAGTCCTCAATTGTAATTTTTGTTTTTTATTGGCATCATTAAACATTGATGACATGAAAATGAAGAGAAGGATTAATGAGAGTCAAAGAATGTTAATGAGATGTATAAATATATTGCTGGAGATATATCACTATGTATATTCTGGAATTATGTAGTAGTCATTTTTTTGTTACGTGGGATTTACAGAGCATGTTGTATGCCATTCAGATGCCTGTCTTTTACTAGCTTGGTACAGATTTTCAAACCTTTAAATTTATTCCTTGTAACTTGTTCCAGTATTAAAAGATTTAATAGAATGGAATTGTTAAAATGTGGGGCATTGTGTCTATATGAACATGTGTGGCAAGAGGTGTCATACTGTGTCATTTGTTTTCTCTATATTAATTTCACCATAGTTTACTGCTCCACATTTGTCAGTCTGCTATTGTATACCTCCAATAGATCTTTTATATATGTACCTGAATTAGTGCTCTCTAGGAGAATAGAACCCATAGGAAAAATGTACATTACAGAAGGCATTTGTTAGATTGGCTTATGCCATATAGACTGGGTAGTTCAGTGATGTCTGCCCACTTGAGAAGGCTGAGAATCAAAGCTCCTCAGTCCACAAGGTTGCGTGCCTCAGTACTCCCAATGTGGTGTTGAAGGCCTGGAGGATTCCTAGAGAAAAGTTGGTCTTTGATCCACATTGAAAGACTGAAGAAGGTATATTGTGATGCCAGTGAAAGATGGAACAGTCCCAACAGGTTAGAGTCACTCAACAGCAGGCAGTGAAAGCAAAAGCGCAAGCTTTTCCTTCAGACCTCTCTGTGCCTGGGTCATTTCTTGAAGATACTGTATACTCATGTGGGGTGGGAGTCGGATCCCTTCAGTTAATCCTTCCCTGTAACTCTCAAGACTCATCCAGGCCCATGCATCTTAGTTGATTCTAGATCCAGTGAAGATGACAACCAATATTAACCAGCAAAGTAGTCTCTGAACAACTTGGTTCTGGCAATTTGAAAAATATATTGACTCTTTACCGTAAGTAACTGTCTCTAATATAGGAGATTTCATTGTGAATATCTGTAATTCAGAAACTTGGCCAAACTGCTTTGACTTGGAATGCTTTTGCCAGGTAAAAGACATACCTCTTTAAATGCATCAATGATGTGCCAATGTCCTCGAAAGTCATCTTCTAAAGTTAAAAACTCTCCTCCCTTGGCTAAAAGCAGTCATGGAGGGAGAAAGACAAAGAGATTTAGCTCATTATATTAGAGAACTCAATTTGAAGGGCTAGATAACTAAAAGTTCAGATTCTAGGTAGATAAAATAATGAGAAGTTAAGCTAAGACAATGTCTGATTACAAACAGAGAAATCCCAGTGTTAAACTGTCACAGATCAAGGACTTCCTAAGCCTCTTAGCTAATTTGGGTCTCTGCATTAACAAAGCACCAGGGTCTCAAAAGTTCCCATCTTCTTTTAAAAATCTACATATGATTCTATTTTCTTATTTTAGTGATTTGTCTCTAAGTAGCCCTAGTTATCTTGCATGACATTTCTAAAAATTCATCCATTTGAATTTGGGTTTCAGAACTAGATTTCAATATTAGGTTTTCCATTTATTTCCTAGGTAGTTATATAAAAGTTAGTGAACTATTGTGAGCTACACATCTTTTTTTCTTCCTTTAATACTAGTCAACCATACTAAATGAGGTTAGAATATCAAAACAAAACAAAACAAAAAAATAAACAAAGCCTGTGGCAGGAAATAAGGAGGCAGACAATAAATAAAATAAAATTAGATAAAATAATAGTATATCAAAGGAGACCATTTGAATGAGCTCTCAAAATCTAAAACAGAAACATAACAAAATACCTAACACAGCATACATATTCCAACATAAGAATAAAACAAACAATACCTGAGGTCATTTATAATGTCCACAAAAATTTAGGAATAATTTTATGTTATATGTATGTTTGTGTGCCTCTTGTCTCTATGTGAACCACATGGGTGCAAGAGCCCACAACAGACAGAAAAGGGCATCTGATTCTCTGGGACTGGAGTCAACAGGTGGTTTTACACCATCTGATGTGAGTGCTGCAAGAGCAGGACTGAGCCAGCTCACCAAGGCCCTAGGAGAATTCTTTTTAAAAGAAGAGGTAAACAAATACTCAGTGGGACACGTATGAAATAACATTAAGTACATACTCAAACTAGAACAACATTCCATGTTCATGGATAGAAAAATAAATATTGCTAAGATGTCTGTATTGCTCTAAAGTATTCTTCATGTGCAATGAATCTTCATCAAAACATCAATTATATTGTTCACAGATTTAGAGAAAAATCAATCTGAATATCTGTATGGACTCATAAGAGAGGTATGAATAGCCAAAATGACTTTGACCAAATTACCAAAGTAACTACTGACTTGAAATTATACTAGAGAAATGCAGTAACTCTATAAGCATGTATGCACATAAAAACAGACATGTACACTAAAGGAAAAGAATGGGTAGCCTGAGATAAATCCACACACCCAAAGTCCACTGATATTTAGAAAATGTGTTGAGACCACACATTGAAGAACAGACAGTGTAATGATTTATGATGTCAACTTGACAGGAACTAGGATCAAATAGGAGACAAGCCTGTGGCACATTTGTGAGGGAGTTTCTAGATGAGGTTAATTGAGGTAGGAAGACTCATCCTGAATGTGGGCAGAACCATTCCATGCGACGTGGTTTCATAATGCATAAAAAGGAGAAAACAGGCTTAACACCTGCATTCATCTCTCTGTGCTTCCTGTCTGTCCTGCACTGGTGACCTTCCACATAAAATAAAAAGTACATTTTCATCCTCCTTTAGTACCTATGCTATGAATATAGATCGCCGTATCCCAGATGCTACGCATAATTGATTAACATTGAAGTTAATAACAAGCAGAACTGAAGGGTGATGACAGAAGTTAGGGAATGGGGCCACTTTCACCAAAAGGCTCATAAAGAACCGGCACAAAGAGAGCATTGGGTGGCTACTAAGTCACCTCTTGTTCTTAGTGCTAGTTGTGTGGATGTGCTCCCTTTGTGAAAATTCATCTATTTCCCCTTATCTTATGTCCATCTCTGTATGTGTTAAAACCTACACTGAAGAATAAATATTCCAGCCAAAAGGACATGTTTTAGTTTTTCTCTCTTCCCTGAATCTCAGCTTCTGTCTATATCAACTACATTTTTCCTAAACTCAACATCTCTTCTGGCTCTGTATCACTCACTCTGTGCAAACCACTCTTAAATTCCTAGCAGGAAATTGAATCCAGGGAACTGTGAAGTGGCTCAGTGGGGCACTCTGTAGCCCCAGTGCTGGGGAGGTAGAGACAGGTAGATCCCTGGGGCTGCCTCCTTAGTCATTCTAACTGAAGAGGTGAACTACAGGACCAATGAGAAATTCTACCTTAAAAGATAAGGTGGAGCGCAATAGAGGAAAACACCCACTGTTGATCTCTGGCCTCCACCTGTGCTTGAATGGTAAACAAAGCCACATATACACACACACCAGCATATACATGCACACACATATGGATGCACATGTACTCACACATACATACACTCATACACAGGGGCACATACACACATATAACCAGCAAATACACCCAAACATACACTCATACATGTACCCACACATACACATAGGACCACAAGCACATACAGTCATAAAGACACACACATGCACTCACACCACACAATCACACACACACACATATACACACATACACACCTATACAGAAGCACTCACAGACACATTTGCAGCCACACACACGTGTATACACATACACACATACACATGCAAGTGTACACACCTACACATGCACACATACACACATATACATGCATGTGCATGCATACAAATACACACACACATACACCTACCCCAAATACACATATATATATGCACACATTCACACATACTATATATGCGCATATGTGTACAATGGGGCCACCCTGCCTACTGAGTCACATCATCATGATTCAGATTCTGAAGATGCATCTTGCTCACCTTCAAGAGATAGCAAAGGATAGAAATAAGGCAAGACACACCCAAAGAGAGTAAAGATAAGAATTCAAATAATTCCATGTTAAGTCCATTTTCATGACTTCACATAGATTCTCTTTTGAAGTTCAGTCATGCCTACATGGGGCTAGAAAAAAATAAGAGAAAAGACATTTCCCACTTTGAGCACTTCCATTAGAGACCTGGGCCCTCATTTTTATAATACAATCTTGTGTTATCTACGTTGTGTCTGTCACCAGAGGCAGGCAAGCAGACAATATTGCTGTTGCCCAGGGAGAAATGTCGAATCACATTTTTGACTCACAGGCACTACTCAACTCACTTAGAGTGGCTTCTCCCAGGAGAAATACCTATGAAGGAGCTTTAAAATAAATTGGAAAGAGAAGAGGAGAGGGAAAGGTGGGAGGGGGAGGCAGGGGAATGAGGGAAGAGTCAGCAAATGGGCAGGTTTCTATTTGAAATTTAAATTGGCAGCTGGCAATATTTGAATCATTTGGCGTTTAATATAATTTGAATGCGGTAGATGACAGTCACGCATTTTGAGGAGGGAGAGCGGAACCTTGAATATGAGCCTCTGTTTTGCACAGCTCAATTTGACATACTTTTCTTCCATATGTTTGGAAGAAAATGAACTGTAGGTGATTCACTTGTTTATTCATCGACAGCACAATGCATGAAGGGTTTTAGTACAAGATTCAACCCACAGGATAGGAGACTATAAACTGCCCAATGAAATTATTGAAATGAGAAGGTCAGACCCAACCTTGAACTTGTGATTAACTGAAGAAGAATATCCCTGATGGGGAAATTGAAAACTTAGCTCAAAAGAGAGTCATTCACAATAAAATTATCAAGTTAGTTAAGATGAATCATTTAGCAATGGTATGCAGAAAGGAAAATTCAATTAACAAGAGAAATATTTAAATTACTTGTGGCAGGCCTAAGAGAATGATTTCGTTCCATCAGAACACTGATTTTGTATCCTCATTCAATTAGCATTCTGGACACAAACATCTCAAAGAAAATCAAGCGGGCAACTTTTATACAAGGACTATTAAAACAAGAAATAAAAATATGAAAACAAGAGTCTTATGAGGAAGGCAGAAATAGGCAGATGAAAACACACGTGGTACTGGAGAGGACATAGCATTTATCACCACACAGTGGAAGGGAGTTGATAGAATTTGTACTTCTGCAAAGTATGGTATTTATGTGTGTATTTTCCTTGTTTTATCTGCTAAATACAGGAAGACAGGAAAGGCATTTGTTTGTTTTTGATTTAAAAAATTGCATGCTAGGGTGGCATACTGACTCAGTGGTTGACGGTTCATTCTGCTCTTGAATAGGCCCTGAGTTCAATTCCAAGAACCCAGGTTGAATGTCTCACAATATCTTGTAACTCGAGCTCCAGGTTATTCTGTGAACTCCATGGGCATACTTAAAAATAAAATAAATCCAAAATGTTGGATCCTTATAGGGAAAGTGCTTAGTGTGAGTAGGAAAGTTAAAGAGTAAAACAAACTAACAGATGAGGAATGGTTTAGAATTGTGAAAGATCTTAAATAAGGGGGAACCATGAGTAGTTGCAACAGACCCATTGCTCCTTTATTAGCATCACTGTAAAGTCAAGAGAAACCTCAGCTTGGGAACTTCCTACCTGGGACATAGAATCTGACTGCATAAATCTTTGATGATTTTGTCTGTGACCACTTTTTGCTTCTCTTCTTTAATTTATTAAATAGGATAGATAATACCTGCAACGTTGAGATTGTTTTTGAATATTATGTGCAATACTATAGAGACTGGGATTCAGTCCGGGGACATACATCTCAGAATCATCCTGTTTAATAGGATGTAGGGAAAGACAGAGAGGAAGGGGGATGGCTTATTCTTCTTGTTGTAAAGCAAAACCTCAGAATCTTGACAATTATTTAACAGTTTATAGATTAAGCATAGAGATACTGGCTATATTTTTCTGTCATTTGTTTTACTGATTTTAGATGATTGCAGGATAGGGACCAAAGAATATATTATCTTAAAGTAGACCTCTTGTCTCTGTAGTTCTAGGCAACCAGTAACCAGATTTCTGTGGTGCTGTTTGAATAGAGATCTTACAAAATGTCTCCAAAGATTTCCAACTCATTCAATTCTTACTTAATTCTATTAAGTAATATACAGTTAGAAATAGATAAATAAGGAAGCTTGATAAATGGGTTCAACCTTCACTTTAAAGATTCATTATTATTTTTACTGATGTGTCTTTGTATATATATGCCACATATGTATAGTCATTTTGGAGGCAAGAAGAGGGCATTGGAAACACTGAAAGTGAAGTCACAGTTGTGAGCTGCCATATATCGGTTCTGGGAAACAAACTCACTCCCCCTGGGAGAGCATTAAATATTCTTACCTGCTGAGCAGAGTTTCCAGCCCCCGGTCGTCTTCATTTCACTTATAAGGTGTATGCCTGAAGAATACAAATATTTTTTTTTAATTCAGGAAAAATGAAAGAATATAAATTATCTTGTAACCTATGTGTCAAATACATATACTGAGAATATAATCAAGTATGAATTTCCAGAAAAAACTGTTTTCATAGTTGAACATAATTTAAAAGAGGGCACATATAAATAGAGATAATACAGGATGAAGGTATTTAAACTTTTCAAATATTTAAATGTTGCTTGATTACCTCCTAAAACAACTTTTTATGCCCTGTTGTCTAGAGACACTAAATATAGTCTTACACTTTACTAGATCAGAGCTGTATCTATGAAGTGGTTAATTAGCCTCTTGTATTAAAAATAAAAGCTATAAATATCACTTCATTAGCAGGATTGTGTTTTGACTATTACCTGCTCATCATGTTCTAGAATAGTCCACAGAACATTTAGAAATCTAATAGCCAAAATGGAAAACCCACAGTTGGATTCTTAGGTAAGAGTGTTATGGACCAAAATAAATGGTCCTAGATTTTAGATTGATGGGATCTGATGAGAAATATATAAAAAGAACTTAGAATTTAAGAATTTTCCAGTTGCTGCATTTCTGCTTTGTGTGTGTGTGTGTGTGTGTGTGTGTGTGTGTGTGTGTGTGTGTGTATCTGTGTGTGCTCATGTTTGAACATGCCATGGGGCACATGTGGAGGGGAGAGGGCAGTCTTAGGTCTTGGTCCTAGCCTTCCACATTGTTTGAGCTATATGCAGCTGCACACACTGGAGATCTTTCTGAGACTTTCCCATCTCTGCTTTTTGCCTCCTTGCAGGAATATTATTACTATATATGCATTGCTGTGGTCCAACTTTATGTGGGACCTAGAGATTTGCCCTTTTGAGTTCTTCTAGTTTCAAGCAAGTGCCTCATTCCCTGATCTATCCTAGCAGCCCTCACTTCTGCTATGAATACATTCTTTTCAGTTTTCAGTTGCTTGCACTCATACAACAAATGAGAATTTCAGAATCCTGCACTTGGCAGGCAGAGGGAGATAGATTTCTGTGAGATTAAGGCCAGCCTGGTATACATATGGAGTTCCAAGGCAGCTGTAGCTAAAGGGAGACCCTGCCTCAAGAAACCAAAACCAAGCCGAACCAAACCAAAACAAAGCAGTGCTGTCTAGTGTTCATGGGCCTTAATATATTAAATTACATATTGGTGACTCCTGGAAAAGTCTGAAGAAAATATAAACTTCTTAGTCACTAAGAGATGGTCTAGATGCTGGGGCTATGGCTTAAGCTGTAACTCGAGTGTTGTGTTTGGATCCTAAGAACACACACAGAAAGTGGAGTGTGGTGGGGTGCCCATAAAATCCTAACATTGGGGAGGTGGGATCAAGAGGACATCTATGCTCAGTGACCAGTGAGTTTAGTGAAATGTGTTTATTTAATGATCATTGAGAGATTCCATCAAAGAATAAGGAAGATAGAAATAGAGAAAGATACCTAAGAGCAACTTCTGTTCTCTACATTCATAAGCACACACAGAAACATGCATTCTTGTCCTGTCCCTGCACACACACTCATGAACATATTTACTTGCATATCAAGCACAACACACATGCACACACACACACACACACACACAGGACTATAATAGTTGGAACATTTCTGTAAATGTGACTATATTTGAATTAAATGATTATGATACTTAAAGTGATCTGATTATGATATTATTATAATTTCATTGATATAAATTATGTAATCACCCAGAAGAAAAAAAAAACAAAACTAAACTAAGACTCTAATCTTTATGCTCTTGATGAGAACACAGTGACTTAATTTGTGAGGAAAAAAGAGACTTCAGCACAGAGCCTGACCCCCATGCTGGGGCATGCCTGACAGGATTCTGAAGTTCTCACCTGCCACAGAGCATTGGTTTTTGAAAGTCCAGCACAGCCTCCTGTTCAGTCCATATGCTCCTCAGGAGGCTGCTCTGGTGCTGCAGGGTCAGTGAAGTACCACAAACACTTACCACTGTGGGAGATTCTTTGTAACTCTTTCCCTTAACCAACAGGCTTTTGTTGTTTGTTCCTTGTAGATAGATCCTTATTCAGTAATTTAGAAAATGCAATGAGAAGAAGCTCAGTTCCTATCCTGACCCTCCAATCATGGACTAATGTAACTTGTTAAGTTAGTCTAATTAACATCTATTTAGCTTAAAATCAGAAATGTTTATTTCTTTTTTTCTCCAAAAACATGTTTAGCAGGAGTTCCTAGGGACTGGGATATACTCTGTTTATTGGTTCACTCACTGATTAAGTAGGTAAATTATCCCCATCCTCAAACTCTTGATGTTGCCTAAGCCAGAGGGTCTGTTTAAAGACAATTAAATGTTTGACCTGAAAGTGACAATTCTGTTTGGTTTACAATTTGCTGACTGCAGCTATCTCTTGACTTTCCTGGAAGGATTGGAAAGTCCAAAAAATACTACCTTACCACGTGTTCTAAGGGATGCAGGACAAGCAACCACTATTGGCCCTAAGAACTACTTTATAAGAATGAAACCAGCCTCAGTAAGGATCAAAGTCCATCATCCTATTCAACTTCGACATAAGAATGACAACAGTCCCATGCCTATGAGCATACAGAAAGAAAATTAGAATCCTCGGGCTAGTAACAATAAAAAAGAGGACATGAAGTTCAGAGGGGGTGGGTCAGCAGATCTTGGAGGAGTTAGAGAGGAGTGGGGGTGAATATGATCAAAATGCCTTCTAGATGTGTATCATGACCAGCTTTTTTGTCAACTTGCAGGAAACTTAGACACCTGAAAAGAGAGGCTCTCAACAAAAGAATTTGCTCCATTAAAATTGGGCATGTCTGAGAGGCATTTTCTTGATTGCTGGTGTAGGAGGGCTCAGGACATTGTGGGCATGTCCCCCCTGGGCTGGTGGGACTGGGACATATAAGGAAGTCAGCTGAGCAAGCCAGGGGAAGCAAGCCAGTAAGCAGCATTCCTCCATGGTCTCTGCTTCAATTCTTGCCTCCAGGTTCCTGCTTTGAGCTCCTGTCCTGACTTCCCTTGATCATAGACTGCACCATGCAAGCTGAAATAAACCCTTTCTTCCCCCAAGTTGTTTGTGATCAGTGTTCTGTCAGAGCAACAGAAAGCAAAGTAGGATAGCATGTATTAAATTGCCAAAAATTTAATTAAAATGTATTTAGAAAGATAAAAAAGGTTTAAATAATGCATACGCTAATTAATCTAATTAGAACGCACCCAGTGTATTCATAAATCAAAACATCATACTGTATTTAATCAATATGCACAATTATTATGTGTCAAAAATTATTTATTCATAGTTTAAGAAAAAAAAATCCTTTTGTCCGTATTTTTTATTTCCAAAATTTTCTCCAAGTCTATATGCTTTGTGTTTGTTTTTAAGTATATTTTCCTGAATTTCATACAATATATTTCAATAATATTTAGAAACCGTTCCCTATTTGCTCCTGTCCCATCGATCACCTGTCCTAGCTTGTCTTCAATTGCTGTGACAAAGCTCCCTTACCAATACCAACTTTCGGAGGAAAGGGTTTATTTCACTTATATTTCATACAGTTTACCACTTAGGGAGTCTAAAGTTAGAACTCAGGGCAGAAACCTCAGGGCTGAAGCACCATTGTGAGGGAATATTACTTACAGGCATGCCCACCCCCATCCATGCTCAGCCTGCTTATTTTTTATATAATACAGAACCATCTCCCCAGGGGTTGCACCACCCACAGTGGACTGGACTCTTCCCACATCACTCATCAAGAAAATACTCCACAGATAAGACCACAGGGCAGTTCACTGGAGGTGTTGGCTAAATCTAGTTTCCTCTCTGGTTTGAGGGACAGGCCTCCAAATGTGATTGACAGCCAAATAATCAATGGGGCAAGGTCTAGGGGAAACCGATGGAGAGCCAGGAAGGAGAGAGGTGGGGTGTGTGCCAGAGGTTGTGGGGGGGATGACCACACATGACACTTATGATCAAAATGGAGGCTCTGCCATACGACATCTCCATCTCTCTCCCCAGGGGGTGAATCCTTTGTAAGTAACCCAGAATAAATTAATTTTTTCTAAGAGAGAATTCTCTGTCCACTCAATTGGTTCAAACCTAGGGATGGGGGATGTGGCTGAATGCCGGGCCTCACTGTGAGAGAATTCATAAGATAGGAGGCAATGCCATAATTGAGGTTCCCTCAATTTAGATATGTCAAGTTGACACTAAAGCTGTCCAGCACAGCACCATACTTTCTGTGATATATGTTAAGGTCTATCAAGCCCAGTTTGTGTCCCCAGATGTCCTTCGGTGTGAGCTCATCTATTGGATGAGCTGACATCCTGTCTAGTGTCACTCCACTGAAGAAAACCAACTTTCCTTCCCAAACCTGTGTGTATATGCAAGTATCATTTTATGAAAAGTTCAACTTCAAAAAAAGTTTTAAAAATCAATTTCTCTTACTTTAAATATGCATGGTTATTGACTGAAAACACCTGCTGTGGAACAGAACTCAAAATGCATTGCTACTTTCTACCTGAAAGTCTTCACCCTTGAAGAAACTATTCCCTTTGGCCTCTCTTCTGTTCTTCACCCCCAAGCCGCTGAGAAGCGCTATTCCATAATCTATATCTATGAGTCTGCTTTCACTCACTCATACAAGTGAGATCACACTGCATGTGTGTCTTTAGGCCTGGCTTATTTCACCGCACATAATGACCTGGAGGCTTATCCAGGTCATGCAAATGATACTGTTTTGTTCATTTTTAAGGATGAACTTCATCACATTGAATACAGTGCTCTGTATTTTCCTTGTTGACCTGTGAAATGCTGATGGTCAATTAGATTTCTTTGGTGTCATGGCTCTTGTGAATGTTGTAATGATTTTGGGACTATAACTAAATTCTTTATATACTCATACAGAGATTTGTGGTTCATTTGTATCTATTCATTTTTTTTCTTTTGCGTATGTGCATGCATGTATGTTCATCTGTACACGTGTATGTGGGTGTAGCACATGTGTGTGCTCATATGTATTCAGAGGTTAGAGGACAACTTCAAGTGCCATTTCTCAGGTACTTTCCACATTTTTTAGAGACATGATCTCTCACTGGCCTGGGGCTCACCATGTAGGCTATGTTGGATGGCCAGTATTCAGTGATCCTCAGCGATCTGCATGTCTCCACCTCTGAATTATAAGTATGAGATACCATGTGGCTTTTAAAAAATGCGTGTTTAGGAATCAAACTTGGGTCCTCTTGCTACAGAGCAAGTATATTACCTAATAAGCTTTCATGGTCAACAGATTTTTAATTTTTCACAGTTACTAACTCGAAAGCACATGCAAGGAAATCTAGGTGCATTAAAATGTGAAATATAGGGGTGGAGAGATGGCGTAGTGTTTAAGAGCATCAGCTACTCTTGCAGAGGACCCAGGTTCAATTCCCAGCAGTACATGGTGACTAATAGCTGTCCATAACTTCAGTTCCAAGGAAATCCAAAGGACTGTTCTGACTCTGCAGGCATTGCATGACGCAGGTGCACTTACATACATGCAGGCAATACACTCATACACATAAAATAAAAACATTAAATGATTTTTTTAAATGCCAAATGCTAGTTAGTAATACTGAAATGCATAATAATCTCTGTAATACCATCAGAATTCAATAATTACTCAAGTAATAGAATATGTTTCCTTGAATTCTTCTTTTCTGTGAATTTCCTAACTCTACCTAATGCTCTATTTCTTTGTTCATAATACAGCAGCAGCAACCTTCTGTCCTTACTTGAACAGTTATCCACACCTTCAACAACTTTCTAATGGAGTATAGAATCAACTTGGCAAGGTTTTTAAGTCTATATTTATTAAATTTGGGGGAATTTCATACATGCAGTCCCCACATCTCACAGCCATTTTTATTCCATATCTAGAATGATTTTTATTGTGAGATATAATATATGTAATGATTATTGGTGCCAATTTGACACAACCTAGATTAAATATCCTGAAAAGAGAATCTCAATGCAAGATTGTCTATACTGGGTTGCACTCTCCATAAGTTTGTGAAAGATTGTCTGAATTAAGCTAACTGATTTGGGAAGGGGGTGCAACCTTCCGTTAGCAGAGGTTTCTGACCTATATAGGAGTGGAACATTATAGCTCAGCACGTGCAAGAAAACAAGTGAGCAGGCATGCATTCATTTCTCTCTGGTATGGACTCTGGATGTGATGTGACAAGCTATGTTCCAGCCGGGACTTCCTTGCAATGATGGACTCTGACCTGAAATTGTGAGCTAAAATAAACCCTTTCCATGAAGTTGCTTTTAGTCAGGGTATTAACACAGCAAGAGAAATGAAACTGCAAATGTGCGTACAAAAACCTGTATGAAGCAGAGATACAGTACTCTGCCAATTACTGAGAAGGTCCAATTTAGTACACAATCGCTTGTTTTAATTATTTTAAGTCACACATCTAGCTGAAAATAAGATTAAGGCACAGAAGATTTTCTGTACCCCAAGGTACCAGAAATAAATATCCCTGATCAAAGACATTTTCCTGTCATTCAAATGTATTATGTCACTCACTTCATGCTTGACTTTATATGTGCCCAAATAATATAATTTTTATACCTCTGTTTCCTAATTTTGTATAAGCCAAATCATATAATTTTAGTATTTTTATACTTATGGTTTTTAGAATATATTTATTGAAGTTTTCCGTGTGCCTGTAGTTTGGTTGACATTTATCCAGGAACCTGTTACTATGTAACATGTCACTCCTGATCTCCCTCCAAAGTGGCATAATGAAAATGACTACTTCATCACACTAAAGGTGTCTGTGGGCCTGGAATTCTAACAAAGACAGCTTGGAGATCTGCCTCTCCTGTGTGATGTGCAGGGTGTTGCTGGACAGGATAAAGTGTACGAGATGAGGATCATCTGGAGGTTTATTTCTCATTCACATGGGGATAGTATGGGTAAACGTGTATGCATGCTTGCCTGTGTGTCCACAACTGTGTGTGCTGATGAAAATGTGTGTGTGTGTGTGTGTGTGTGTGTGTGTGTGTGATATTGGATGTCTTCCTAAATCACGGCCCACCTTATTCAATGAGGCAAAGTCTCTCACTTGAACCCAAAGCTCAGGATGTTGAGTAATCTGGTTAGCCATCTTGCTCCAGAAATCTCCTGGCCTGGCTTTCCAGCTGCTGAAATTACAGATGGGCTGCCATGCCCAACAATGTGGGAAGGCCAACTCCAGTCCTCAACTTGCACGACTAGCATTTTAATTACCGGGTCATCTCTTGAATTCTGTCTCATCCAATCTCTTGAAGTTTTTAATGAGAAACCTGAATGAATAAACTTTATGTGGAAGTGGGATAGGATGGTAGCTCTAACACTGTAGAATAAAGCATCTGCAGTGGTCTTTTCAGTAGGCTTGGTGTTCCTTATCACATGATGACACTGCCCTTCATGGCAGGATGGTCAAATTTCTTACAGGGCTGTTCAAGAAGGTAAAAAAATATATACGGGCAGTCTTAGTCAGAAACCCATGTCCTTTTCTGACAAGGACTATGATATGTATGCTCTCATTTATACAAAATTCTATTGGTCAGAATTACTATGAGACCAAGTAGACTGTGAAGACATGGCTCCTAATCCTTGACTGAAGACATATCAAACAATTTCTGGCTATAGTATAGCATCCACTGTATTTTATAAAATAACTTACATATCCAAGTCATTTTTTCCCATCTTTATGTGTGAGTAGTGAGAGTGAGTGTGTATGTGTGCAAGCATGTGTGTGAGTGTGTGGAGGGACATATAAGTGATATCTAGAAGCAATGACACTAACTCTCCCAACATACTCAATAAAGCAGAGTGTTGCAATCTAACTCCAGAGAGCTCTTATATGGCTAGTCAGCTTGGTCTGGGAATGTCCTGTCTTCACATTCTATTGCTAGAATTAGAGGGAGGCTGCCACATCACCCAGCATTTACATGGGATTTTGGGGATCAGAATTCTATCTACACTTGTCAACAAGCGCTTTAAACACTGAGCCATCTTACAAGTTCACAACCTGCTATTGGTAGAGTTGTTTCCAGTTTGGAATGTTACGAACAATATTCCTACAACCAGTCAACTCACCAGTCAATCAATCAATCAGTCAATCAATCTCTCTCTCTCATGTGTATATGTGTGTTCACTCTATCACATGTCAACATGTATTTCAATAAGATAGAAATTTGAGAGCACAATGGCAAAGATCTTAGAGTTTGCAGCATCCAGGTTTTCTATGTATTGCTAATATGCTTAAAAGTGAATATACTGATCTGATCTACCACAAGCACAAAGAGGAAACATGTTTGCCTACATGGAGTGCTTGCTTTCAAATATGCTGCTTACTTAATGCACTACAGAGCTTCTAACAGCCCTTGACATTAAAATAAATCCTCATGATATCTTACCAGGTCTACCTGACCTGGTGCTTGAATGTGTCTCTGCTTCTGATCACTTTCCTATAAGACTTCAGACCCATAGGCCTTCTTTCTAGTTCTTAAACAAGACAAACCATCCTCTCTCCAACCACTGAACCTGCTGTGCCCTCTGCCTGGAAAGCTCTTTCCCTTCTTGTTAATCATATGTTCATTAGGGAGGACATTCATTATCAGGAGTCTAAAGTGCACCCCATCACTCCCTGGATCCCCTCCCTTTCCTAAGGTTAATTTTCTATTCTTGTACAAGTAACCCAAAAAGTCAATGCATAAACTTACATTTTCTTTCATTTGTTTAAATTTTGTGTGTGTGTGTGTTTGTTTGTGTGTGTGTGTGTGTGTGTGTGTGTGTGTGTACTTGCAGCAGGGGCAGGGTTCCAGGCATGTATGTGTGCACATGCATATGGAGGCCAGAGGTCAACCTTCTGTAGCATCCCTTAGGCACTATCCACATGGTTTCTTTGAGATATTCACTAGTTTGGGACTTGCAGATTCTGCTAGACTGACTGACCAGTCAGCTACAGGGATCTAATTGTCTCTGACTCATAAACACTAGATTCCAAGCACATGCCACCATACCTAGTTTCTTATGAGGGTTCTGATGATAGAACTCAGGTCCTCATGTTTACAGGACAAGCACTTGGGAGACTGAGCCTTCTTTCCAACCTTGTTTCCCTTTCTTAAGTTTATATGTGTTTACATTGTATCTCAAGTAGGTTGAACCCAGAGTGACCTGCAATGTATTAAAGACTTTCTTATTAAATATATTGGCTGACTACTGAGACACAGACATATAATGCTATACTTTTGAAGCAATGAGAACGGCAGAAATGCTAGAGAAAGTCCCAGTGCATTGAGGACCCCTGTGCTTTGCAGTTAGTGAACACTTTAAAAAGATAGTGATGTAATTCCTTTCTACCTGAAAACCCCCTGGAAGGAACAATTCATTATGTGGATCAAAACTTCTGAGATGAAGTCACATAAGAAGCAGTGTATGAAGAAATGGAATTACTTCAGAGAAGGGTAAACAGGTCCTCCACGCTGGCGGCAGTCTCATCTTGGCTAAATGTCTGCCTCCTTCACTGTGTGGACTCCCAGATTTCAATATGAATTACTGAACTTCATGCTCAGTGAGAACCCTAACAATTCCCAGGTTGTAGTAATTATTTTACTGCTGGTCTGGATGCCATACTCAGAATCACTTCTTTAAGAGAGTCTTTCTCCCTCTCTCTTTTCCCCTCTCCTCTCTCCTCATGTCTGAAAAGAGGAGATGGGGAGTGATTGATTGATGTACCTGGCATATGCCACTGACCTTCACATGTGCACATGCATCTGCATAAACAAAACATACACACAATAAGAAGAACAAGTAGAATAAGCTGACTGTGGTGATGCATACTGGACACTCCAGATCTTTGGAAACAGAAGCAGAAGGATCTTTACAAGACTCTGGCCTGCAAGTTAGTGCCAGTTCTGCCAGAGCTATTTAGTAAGACGTTATCTCAACAATATGCTAAAATCAAAACAGAAAAGAGAGGTCACCTAGCTGACCCAAGTTTGCTGTTTTGAACCACAAATTGTGAAGATGTTGCCCATCCAAATGCTGGATGTTGCCTGCATTGTTGATAAAGAGAACTTGGACCAAATTTTGCAAATCAGTAGCTTAGATGATGATATAAAATCCATCTGCTAAAATCTTGAGTAATTCATTTTTTAAATTAATTCTTTGGAATTTCATACAACGTATTTAAATCATACTCCTTCCCCCTCCCCGTCCAGTACTTCCTAGACCCTCCCAGGGACCTCTTACCTTCATGTGTTTCTTTTCTTTTTTTAAAAAAAAAATTCTCTTAAATTTTGTGTCTATGAGTATATTGCCTGCATGTACATAAGTGCACACAAGTCCTGCAAAGCCTATGGAGGTCAGAAGAGGGTGTCAGACTCCCCTGGACCTGAAGCTACCAATGGTTGTAAGCTGGGAATTAAATCCATGTCCTCTGCAAGAGGAACCAGTTCTTTTAACTGCTGAACGATCCCATTGATTCCAATTACAGCTGCCCATAGGTGGTTGGATGTGGGGATATCCAATGGAGTATAGGCAACTGTCAGGACTACACTCTTGAAAGGAATGAGTTCTCCCTCTCCTGGTACACACTCATGAGTTGGGGCCTCATGAGCGTATCTTGTATCTGTGTTGGAAGGTGCACTTCTTGATCTTGCGCAGGACTTCATGAGTGTAACTACAGCTGTTCTGACTTCATGAGTGTAGCAGTTCTATCATATTCAGGATACAGTATTCCTTAACAGTATTTCCCACCTTCTGGCTCTAAGCTCCCTCTTCAATGATTTGTCTCAAACCTTCAGTGACATAGATGTCTCTTCATCACTTTCTAAAAATTTAAGTCAAAAGTTACATTTCCTAGCAATGTCAATAGTTTTGACTGCTTTTCTGACACAGCCTTGGTGTGCAAATAGATGTTAGTTTTATGTTGCTGTGCTGGTATGATTTTCTTCATTCCCTGCTGATACCAACTTTGAGACTCTGTGTGCAAAATGCCTAGATAATGATGTGATTCTGAGAAGGGTCCTCACCTTCAATTTCCCTCTGAGCATCTTCTGCAAGCATTCTTCGGTTTTGCCAGAGAAGTTTATTCATACAATTGATCTTATCTTTATTTGTCAATGAAACCAGTCCTGAGGTTTTCTCCCGGAAGATTCTTCAGCCAACACGGAGGCACAACGAAAGGGCACCATGTTAAAAACAGAATAGATAACACTCTCCAGGCAGAATGATTGTCACTGTCTGTTACATCTTTCTTATCCTTGGTTTTCTCTGTATACATTTCTTCTCACAAGGGTTTCTTCTAAGGATGAAATAATAATAAGTAAAATAATCAAAGGATTTGCAACTCTCAATAAAAATTCATGGAGTAGGAGGTGCTGGGAAGAGGTGCTCTTCTCCTTGTCCACAGTAATGGCAACATAGGCAACAACAATACATGTGCATATATAAACAGCTTCACACATCAGAACTTCAACAGAATGAAGATGCAAATTCTGTAGCTGAGGGACTGGGTAGATGGTTCAGTCAGTAAAGTGCTCATCATAGAAGCATAAGAACCAGAGTCCAATCCCCAGAACCCATACAAAAGCCAGACATGTTGACATGTACTTGCAATGCTAGTGCTTTGGGTATTGGGAAGACAGGAAGATCACTGGTACTTGCTGGTCAGCCAGCCTAGGCAAATTGATGTTAATTGCCAGATGTTGTCTCAAAATGTTAGGTGGGGAGCAGCTGAGGGGATGACACATGTCATTGAATTTTGGTCTTTACATAATATGTACATCTGTGAATACTGAAATACACACATAAATACATACAAACACACACAGTAAATTCTTTAGATGATGCAACTCAGTGAAGGACAATATTTCCAAAACATTAATTAATGTAGTGATGGAGAAAATATGTGTTGATGAAAGACTAAGGTAGAGTCTAACATCACCATTCTCTCATCTCAATACATATTTCCCTTTCTCCATAGCTTACATGTAACCAGTGCTCATTCCGGCACAATCCCCATTATTCATCTCTCATCATCACCTCCATTCTTCTACAGACACCAATAAACCACCGTCATTACCTCTTCCTGTATCCCAATAATATTCTGCTAATACAGTCTCCACTACTAATCTACCTCCATGTCTTCGAACCATGATCATCATCAACATCATTCCTTCTACTGTAATAATAACATCTATATCTTGTGTTCTACTAGTTCCTACCAACACAGTCCTCATTACAATACTCCATCACCAACTCTATAACTTCTTTGTCACCAAAAACTCACCACTAACATTCTTTCCACCATGACAATAACATCTGTGCCTTATGTACCTTGATACCCTTGCCAACGGGGTCTCCATTACTGATCTGTTACTATCACCTCCACACTTCTGCAGTCACCAATAACCATCATTGTCCCCATCTGCAAGTAGGACAACAACATCTGTGCCTTATTTAGCATTAATGCTCTATCCAACAAACATCTATTACCAATCTACCCTCACCTCCATACATCCACAGCCACCAACACACTTCATGCCTTCTGCCATAACAATGGCATCTACTCCCATCTCCACTGCCAATGCCAAGTCCAGGGCTACCTCCACTGCCATCCCTCCCCACTGCCCTCTACAGTTATGTGCATGTCTCTTGAGTTTTTATTTATAATTTTTCTCTATCAAGGAAGAGAGATCTAATTTTACCTCTACCCATATGAGTCATATTTCCCATTTTTCTCTAGCCGGGTTTTCTAGACCAAACAATCTCAATAGGAGAGGATGACTGCAGACTTCGTTTCCATTCTCCATGGGGCCTGTTTAGGCATTAATAAGTCCTGTCCTGGTTTGCCTTTTTCTTCATTTCAGTTTTGAAACTAAAGGTCGGGACTATTTAAAATAAAATCAGAGCCTCTATAGAAAAGCAATGTCAAAAGAAGTTTCTTTGGCCTGCAGGTAGCAGTCACTTGTAAGTTTCAAGCACTTTGTAGAAAAACATGTAAAACCTACACAATCTCTAAGATTGATTTTTTTAGGAACCAGCAGTCATTGTAGATGGAAATGGAAGGGAGAGTGATACAAGACTTTGCTTTACATGATTCAGAAAACTCCTGTTTGTTTCAGACATCTGTTTGTAATGTTCTTGTACTATTTTTCTTAACAATCATTGCTTAAAACCCAGGGAATATTAGTGTCTTTGTTCTCCAGTTTCCCCAACTCGCACCCCACTACATCTATCTCAGACTTTAGGATTTATTTTGTGTGTGTGGTATATAAATGCATGTGACATGTGAAGGCCAGACTTTGGTTACTAATCTCTGAATAGATCTTTAATTTTGGATTCCCTCAAAAAGTAAGAGAATCATTGAAAAGGATTGAGCAAACGCTTGTTTATGAAAGTGTACAATCACTACAAATAATCATACTTCCAACACAAGCACATATACTAAAGAATGACCAGAAGATGGTTTAGACATTTTTGTGATAACTGAATCTCAAACTAGATATATAAACACTCCTTAGTTGGTGGTTCTGAGTTTCATTTTCTTATCATTAAAATTTTCAAATTTGTGTGCATGTGTGTATCTGTGTGTAAGTATGTACACATGAGTATAGTTATCCATTGAGACCAGGAGAGAACATCAGATAAGGATACCAGGAACACCAGTAGCTGGTGTTACTAGCAGTTATGAGGCACCCGACATGGGTGCTAGGAAGAGCAGTATTAACTTTATCTCTTTAACCTCTCCTTCACCTATTTCTTAACGTTTTGAGTGGAAATAAAATATGTCACAATGTGTCTGTCTGTATATGCAGCATGCACTTGTTGAACTATTTATTTCCATGAGTTAATTTCTGAGTCTTTACTTCTTTCCCACTGACCCAATACCTATAGACATTTACTGCTACTTTGTAGGTGCTGAACTACCTTGAACTGCACTACTCATTTTTGCTTCAAAGCTTTTGTGGGGTGTGTGTGTGTGTGTGTGTGTGTGTGTGTGTGTGTTATTGTTGTTTTGGCACAGGAACTCTGGTAGCACCGGCTGGTCAGGAGTTCACTATATAGATGAGAATGATCTTCAACTCCTAATGCTCCTTCTGCTTCTACCTCCTGAAAGCTGGGATTGTAGATGTGCTCCACCAGCTTAGCTCCTTTATATTTTCTTCTATAGTCTCTGAAGAGGCATGGATATATGGTCCCTCAATGTTTATAATGTTGAATCCACAAACTTGTTTTCACCAGCTACTTTGGCTCATCTTGGTGTTAGTTGGCATAATATTACTCTTAGTTATACAATTTTGGGTAGGAAAGCAAAGAAAAAGAGATTATATAACTGAATATGTTTTCCTTATCAGGGATATGCCACCCTGACATTTCCTGTTATACTTTTAAACCTTTTCATAGAAAAATTAAGCAGGGATAGATAGGAGAGGTATGATTTATCATGCTAATAATCCTGTGACTGGCACGTCCTTGTATACATAGACACATGTGTACACACATGTACAAACAAAGTTTTAGAGCATAGACTAAACATTCATAAATCAATTGAAACAAACACATAACACAACTACACACACAAATAAATTTTTGTTTGTAATGATGCTTGTCCTTGATTTGAGATTTATGGAAAGTATTGATGAGTTAATAATGTGCCATTTTCTTACTGTGCTTGATAGTTTTATCAACTTGACCCAAACTAGAGACTCCAGGGAAGAAAGAGTCTTAACTGAGAAATTTCCTCCATCAGACTGAGCTGTGGGCATGTCTTTGGGGCATTTTCTTTTTAGCTGGTTTATGTGGGAGGGAGCATCTCACTGTAGGTGGTGCCCTCTCTGGGCAAGGCTGCGTAAGAAAAGTAGTTAAGCATGTCATGAAGAAGAAAACCAGTAGGCAGTGTTTTTCATGGTCTCTTCTTCAAGTCCTGCTCCCAGGTTCTTGCTTTGCATTTCTGCCTGATTTCCTTCAAATTGGACTATACCTTCAAAGCTTCAAAGGATAAAATAAAATCAACCATTTCCTCCCCAAAATGGTTTTGGATTGTATCTTATCATAGCAACAGAAAGCAAACTAGGATGAAGTAATTTTTGATGTTTGAAGTCTATTCTATATTCAAGTTCAGAAACTGTGCGCGCGCGTGCGTGTGTGTGTGTGTGTGTGTGTGTGTGTGTGTGTGTGTGTGTGTTCATATGCTTGGGACTGCACAGGTATGTGTTGGCATGTGTGAATGCCATGAATATTCTTGTGGAGGTCCCAGATTGATAGTTGTCAGGCATCTGCCTCCATCAAAGTTCGTCTTAACGTTTGAGACAGTGTCTTAATCAAACCCAGATGTTGAGACTTCAGTTAGCCTCCCTAGACAGCTTGTTCTGTGGATCTGCTTTAAATGCCTTTCCAGGGTAGAATTCCAGGTGAACCAGCTACCTTTCCCTGGCATTAGGTGTGTTTAAGGATCTACACTCTGATCCTCATGTTTATGTGGCAAGTGCTTTACCCACTGAGTCCTTATCCCAGCCCATTCAGGAGGACTTACCTGATCATATCTTGTTTCTGTTTTTTTTTTCTTTTTCTGGACTTTCACATCTTTTTCTTTCTATCAGAAAAGCACTGTACAAATGTAGTAAATAATTTGAAACATTTTATAAACATCAAAATAAATTAAATGGAACTAGTCACAATGATGTTTTATGTAATCTTATGTATCTAAAACATCATTTAAAGTTTGCAGGAACAGGTTTTAGATATTCTATAACTCCAGTTAGCTAATAGCCATATGTTAATAATGTTACTAATGGATGGCTTCACGGACATCAGTGCCTCACCCCAACTCTTACTTGTAAATGCTGATTGGCATGGTAGGCGGTTGCTGAGTGTCATTCAGTATCTTCTTTCATTCTTAAATTCCTCCAATGTGGTTCAGACTAGGACCTTATTCTAGGTTATCTTCTCAGTTTCCCTTACTTCCTACAGATTCCGGTGCTTCTTTCATTAGCAAGTGAAGAAACAACCTCAAAAGAGCTGGAACATACAGGAGTTGTAGTCTGGGTGTTTAGTAGAGGAACCTGGAAGGAAAGTAGTTAGAACAGTGGTGGAGAGAAGGAAGCAGCACGGAGTATGAAGACCTTTATCTCTCTTTGCTCCCTCTCTCTTCTCTGTTGGACTAATCTGACTTGTGACGTCCCACTTACTCTTATGGGGAGGGTGTTGGGTGCTGGTAGGGTCAGAAAGCAAACTAAAAGAAAACTGTCTGATTTGGGCATCTGGTTGGGCATTTTCAAATCCATCATTTGATTTTACTTACATTTTGCATACAAGTCACACTATTCTGCTTAGGTATATTATCTAAAGTTATGGAATCTAATAGAAATTTATGTAGAAATCACCCCCTCAATATTTAATGTATGCCCAGGCCATTGAGTTCTTATAATGACAGAAAGTGGTCCTTGTTCCTTCTGGTCCCTGTCACACCCTAGCCAGGAAGTTCAGAGCATCATCCAACAAAATCGTTCCAAAATCATGGTCTGTGCTGTGAGTATATCTTTGAGGCAGAGGGGCTATAATTATCACCACCTTGATTTTATTCAAGCATATCCTTCTTCAATTGCTTTTCACAAATGTTAGTTCTCAGATGAACAAAATAAATAGGATCAATTATTTCATAATCTGGGTGAACAAGTAACCTTGTAATGGTAGAGAGTCAGATATCAGTGGCCACACAGAAGATGTATCCCAAGGGACAGCTTGTCTTTGTGTTTCACTAATTGCATCACTACTCTGAGAGCAATCAGTGATGAAGGCCAGTGCACACAGAAGAGCTGGGACTAAAATCTCACCCTCTCATTCCCAATGTGGTTGTCAGCCCTTTGGATTGAGGATATCCCAGTTTACATTATTTTGGAATTCCGAATAGTGAAACTCTTTTGGTTTTATTTTGTCATCTCTATAATGAGAGCAGTACCTGTATATAGCTAGACATATGTTGGTAAAATTAGATTAATAAAACTTATCTGTGAAAACATATTTTATCATCTTGGTCCACAAACCTGATTGGGTATACCTTGATATAAACGAGAGTATAGTGAAATCTAGTATATAGGATATGGGGCCATGAAGACAGCAGAAGGTGTCTGAGTATGATTAAGATAGTATTGTTATAAGATTCAGAGAAATTCAATAAAATATACATTATAAAAAAGAAACATTTTAAAATATATCTACCATTTTTAAGGTAAACATAGGGCTGGGAGGTGACTCAGAGGCAAAGTTTCTTTCTCTAAAGCTTTATGATCTGAGTTTGATTCTTGATATTACACAGTGAAAGGAGAAAATTGTCTTCCAATTAAATAAGTAAATAGGTAAATAAATAAATACATGTAAAAAAATTAAAGTTAAGATTAACTACTGTCAGAATAGATTCTAAGAGCATTGCTTTCTTCACCATGTGAATGGAGTCCAGTGTGACATCACAGCATGGCACCTATGCACAGGAAGCACTTCCTTCCACAGGATGCACTTCCTTCTACCAGCATACAGCCTTCATAATGCTTTTTAGCTCTATTAGTAATTTTTATCATTTTTGCAAAACAAAGTGAAGGATTTATTTTAGATCTGAGACTGAGAGTACAGTCCCTCATGGTGAGCAAGTCACCATAGCTGGAGCACGGGGCAGCTGCTCACATCACATCTGCAGTCAGGAAGCAGAGAGAGACAAATGCTTGTGCTCTGCTCACTTCCTCCTTTTTATCTATTCTACTACCTCAGCACATGGGATGGTGCTCTCTGCATTTAAGAATTGTTTTCCCATTCCTAACCCAACCAAGAAAGTTTATCCCTGCCATGACCAGAAGTTTTTCTCCTTGGTATTTCTAGATCTTGTCAAGTTAACAACCAATAGTAACTAGCACACTACTGATGTTAGCCTCTGTATATATTCCTCTCTGGAAGCTCAAATTCAAAGATCAGCAACCTATTCTAAGGACTACACAGTCAAGGTCTTCAATTTGGTAGGCTAAATGTTCTTTATCTCAATAATTCACCTCTTCCACTATTGTATAAAAATAACCAAAAGTTCTCTAGCAAAATAATACATATGTATTTAATTTTTATTATTTAAAATTACCATAGAAAGTAATGTTATATTATGTCATTTTTTTCTATATTATTTTGTTTGTTCTTCCCCTGTATCTCCCTACATCTCCTTTGTATGTCTCTGCCCCTGGCTGTCTGTGATGGTGTTAATTGTGAACTTGACAAAATCTGGAATATTTCAAATACAGGTCTCTGAGTAGACTTGTCAGGGATTGTCTTGGTTGTATTAGCTGATGTGGGAAGACCTGTCTTAATTACAGGGTGCACCATTCCCTGTGCAGATGATTCTGGACTGTATTAAGAGAGAACACTGATTACAAGTGCAAACATTCAATGCTCTCTTGTGACTGGAAACATAATGTGGTCAGCTGTTTCAAGCTCTAGCTGCATGGACTTCTCTGCATTAATGGACTACATTTCAACTGTGAATTAAAATGAACCCTGTTTCTCTCAAGATGTTTCTGTCAGGTTGCTTTATCACAGCAACAGGAAATGAAATCAAGACAGTCTCCTTTCCAGTTCGACAGCATTGTATTCTCTTACCTTCCCATACACTTTCCTTAAAAACTTTTTCGTCTCTTATAGCCCTCTATTTTCATAGACATATATCTACACACACTCCCACATATCTACACATAGATAAAAATTAGAAGCTAGGATCCAAATATTTGCATATTGGTTTCTGGATACACTATGAATTGTGAACTCTTGTTTTCTAATTATAAAATAAACCCTCTTGTCAATAGAGAATAAATTCATGGCATCAGTTATTCTAGCTCACTAGCAAGCTTTTTCTTCTCTGAAATGATTTTTATAGGAACTTTTAAAGATAACTTTGAAAAAGTATTTTACTTATTATTTTTAGTTGTTATGTATCTGAGTATATTACCTGCATGCATGTAAGTGCACCCATGTTGTGCAATGCCCATAGAAATCAGAAGAGGGAATTGGATCCTCTGGATCTCTAGTTAAAGATGGTTATTATCTTCCATGTAGATGCTGAGATTCAAACCTGGGTCCTCTGGAAGACTAGCCAGTGCACTTAACTTCTGAGTCATCTCTTCAGGCCATACAGGAAAATTTCAAGAACATTAGCCATTCTATTGACCAGTTCATACTCTCAATCAAATGCCTATTGCTTCATTTGGAGTAGATGTAGAGGGTATAATCTGTGAGAAACAAAACACAACCATTGCTCTCTTTACCATCAAAAGTAATTATTTAATGGAAAACAGAGAATGAATGGAGATATAAAAAGCTAATGGTATGTTAAGCAGTGTTCTGGCATGAGACAAATAATTTTCCAGTGAGGACTTAAAGACAGACATTAACGTAGTTATGATAGTGCTAGACACAGAGATAAGGATGAGGCAGTCAGGACTAGCAAATTTTTTCTTTCCAACCAGAAAGTGTTAAGGAAGCAAGTAATGTCCCCAGAGTCCATTAAGATATCAGATCTGTAGGCCTTTCTATCCTTTTCCTATGCCTGGCCCTAGAGGAAACCAGAGGTTATGAGAATATACATAGTGAGAACATAGAATTTATGCTTTCTGGTACTAAACAGGACTTAGAAATACATCTGTCATTATTTGTTGTGACATAAACAGAAAAATATTAGAATTAAATAAGAAGGATGAGGTGAATAAGAGCTTACATATTGGAAATTTACTTCACTGAGTAAATATGAAAATAAAACAGGAAATAAAGGATTAAAGGATGATGTAATTGTAATACTTAAGATAATAAATCCAGAGACTTTCAGAATTACTGCTAGACTTGATCTAATGGAAGGCAATGCACAGGAAATCATTCAGAGTACCAAGAGCTTAGAAATTATCCTTTTCACCCCTGTTGCCTGGGGAAGAGATGTTCATAATTGCAGACAGTCTTTTACCTGAGTTGAAGAAACCATAGAATAAAATTGTCCATAAGCCACACTAATAGCATTGCTACCTAATATAATATATTACTGATAACATGGGGTAATCTACTTGTAAGGAATAGTTTCTTTGCTTTTTATTATCTATGAAAATAAAATCTCTATTCTTGGCTAAAAATTGTATATTTTATATGACATACAATTTATTATATATATATATATATATATATAATATGTTCATATATTTAACAAGTAACCATATAAGGCTGGGGTTCCAATTTTGAAACTGGTATTTTAGGACTCTGTTCTGTAACAGAAGAATGTTTTGTTTTGGCGTGTCCTTGAATGTGTAGAGGTTAGATAGTGTAAATTCCACAGAGTGTATGCTTGCTTACAGGACGAGTACTGTGTTATCTAGCACTATGAACATTTTCTGTCATGTGTAGTCAACTTTTGCATTATATACTGTCATACATGTTGATACCCCTTAATAAATGGAAGTCTGACATTGTATAATTAATTATTTTTTGTTGCTCTGATGAAATGCATAATCAAAAGCAAGCTGAGGAAAAAATGGTTTATTATGCCTCACAGTTCCAGAAAGATAGGGTACATCATGGCATCAGGAGCAGGGACCTAGATAATAGATAATCACATCTTTGTCTAAGTAAAAGAGAGACAAAGACACAGTGAGAGAGGGAAGGAAGGAAGGAAGGAAGGAAGGAAGGAAGGAAGGAAGGAAGGAAGAAAGGAAGGAATGGAGAGAAAGAGAGAGAGAGAGAAAAGAAAGAAAGAATAGAAAGTCTGGAAGTCATCAACAATCACAGCTGCCCATAGTGATTGATATACTTCCCCCAGCAAGGCTCCACCTCTTAAAGTTTCCATAACCTTCTCAAACAGTCTCACCAACTGGGATTCAAGTATTTAAATCATGAGCCTGTGAGGAACATTTTCCTATCAAACCACCACACACATCTTACACCAAATTTACTCAAGCAGCTATATTTTGAACTTTTATTACCAATGATGTCCTGAAGTAACTAGTGCTATTATTAACTGACTTAAGTAACATGTTGTCAAACCTTGTTGAAAAGAGAGTTTACAGGTGGTTTCTGGAAGAAAGTACTTGGGGGTTGAGTATTTTCTTTGGTGATTTATGGAATATAATTTATACTATCCTGGCTTCCTTCGAGGTTTTTACAGCTGTCTTCAGATGATCCAAGAAATTTGTCATTGTTTCATCGTAGTCTTACTAAACTGTTTCTGAATAGAAATTTAGGAGAATAAATTTAATATGAATTAAATTCAATAGGTATATCTTCCACGTCACTGCTGTTTTTGTTTAGTGTTCCCTGATTGATTTCTGTCAATTTGGTATAGTCACTAACAACCTTTGGATTGATTTCTGTCAATATGGTATAGTCACTAACAACCTTTGAACCTCAGACATCCTCCTGGGTCTTCAATACCCTCATCTATTAAAATGGGAAGGATGAGCTAAGAACTTCCCAAAACACTCTTATAATTCAACAGATTGTGATTAGGAGAGTACGTTATGCCTTGAAATATGATGAAAAGTAAATATAAATCTCATTAAGTTGAAAATGATCCAACAGTCACAAAGAGATATTTGACATTGTAATCACGAACTCTCATTGCTTAGCATTTTGGCATTTTGGAGTTTTGGAAGCAGATGTTTGATGGCTTGTTTAACGTGCATGTAAAACAGCTCTGCCCAGTCTTGTAAAAGCTCAAAATATTCTTAAGCAGCAATGTCAGTGGCTTAATTTTCTGGACCTGCCATTTGGTTGGAAAATTCACTCACAGCCGATTTGAAAGCCTTTCTTTTTGTGATCATCTAGCATATTCCCTATTGCTCTCCTCCTGGGTATCCTTTGTAATCAAAACCAGCGTCACAGTATGGTATCCAAATTGAAGTCACTGTAGCAGAGGTTACCATTTGTACATTTCCCAGAAAAGAAAGGGGCGGGGGGAGACTATTGTCATAGGAAAGATTAATATGTGGCCATTTGGGCTCTTTATTATAATCTTTTCTTTAAGAATGAGGGATTCGAATGTTAATGCATTCCATAATCTATGAATTATAAAGATATGCTATACTGCTTTGACCTTTTCAACATTTGGTAATTTTGATTGAGTGGCCAATCTGAGCTTGTTCATTTGAACAGCTCTATTACCCTGTGGGAGAGAGGAAGGCTAGCCAAATTTTGAAAATACATTAATCTTGAAGCAAGAATAGAGGAGTTAGTTACAATGTGCCAGAGAGAGGACAAGGTATTTTATTGAGCTTCCGTTATTCAATATATCCTCAGTATATCAGTATGAGATATTATTATCACTATTTTACATATGGAGAAATTGAGACCCTGAAAAAACAAGGTTGATGGTAACTAAGCATCAACACCTCCATACATATGCGCGTGTATCCGCACACCAATGTGCACACACAGGACTATACATATATACACAATCTGAATAGCGTTTTAAACTAAGTAACATGACCATGAAAACTAAGGGTAGAATAGGAGTAGAGATAATGATAGGATGAACTCAAGCACTCTGTGTTCATGAGCTAGTTGTTAAGAGTGGGACATGAAAGAAATAGTCTTCCTCCTCACCTTTGTGTTGAGATCCTCATCCTTGCTCCTCTTTCAGTTACCGAGACAACAGTCTATAGCTAATGAGGAGTTCCTAAGTAAGACTGGTAGCTGTGTGCCTTTGAAATAGTTTAGAGAAGAATGATGATAATAGGAGTACATCAGCCTCGGGGATAAGATGGCAACATGACAATTGTGATGAGAGGTCTTTTCAACTCCAAAACTAGTTCAATTCTGCTGAAGTCAAGTAAATAAATACCTGATTTTCTGAGTGACATTTAGGAAAAAGAAGATTCTGTGCCACTTTCAGATAGGGTTCAGTCAATGCATTCAGCAACTGTTCAAGTTTTCCGATATTTGGTAGATTATAGTTTATGTTAGTTTCCTTAAGAATTAATTTTTAGAAATGAATATACATAGAATATGTATGGACCAGTAGAAAAAGAACATTGGGAATGATCTTATTTAGAAAATTAAGACATTTCTTAATAGGTTAAAAAGTGAAGTTATGTATTTGAAATCATCTTTTTTTAGAATTCATAAGCTCAAATGCCACAGAAATACGTAAAAATGCTTATTTAATAAAGTTTCAGAAGGGCAGGAAAATATACCTTTGTGAGACAGCTTTATGTTCTGTTTAGTGGCGATTCCAATAACTGTTCCAAACCTAAACAAAATGAAATCCTGCTAACCCTCTGGATAAGTTTCCTCTAGAAAAAAGATCTAGAATATTTGTTTGGATTTGATTCACTCAGTGACCAGTCATTGAAGATACTCTTTGTGCAGTTAATACTGTGGAGTCATGAAGTGAAGTTTTTATAACATCAACTATAAACCCATGGAGAGTAAAGTACTTATCAAGAACTTTAGAAAAGTTCTCTTTCCAGTGGGTGCTCTGGGAAACACTTTGTTTACACAGAATCAGAGGGCTTCCCAGTAGGTTCCAGGAGTGACTACATAGATTTCTGCCCCCAAGGTTTTGTTCCAAGAATACCCAGGACTACGATGCAGGTGGACAATGCCTGAGAAAAGGAAAGGAGGGCAAGGGACTGGATGCTATGAATGTTCACAAAGACATATCTAGCCGACTTTTCCTCTTAAGATCAGCATGTCTGTGACTTCTACTCCCTTTGCTTCACATTTGACTGGTGAGTTCTATGACCAGGAATGACCACTCAGGCTCGTATTTATATTTCTATCGTGCTCATTGTTATTCAGAGCTTTCTTGTGTTTGGAATGTCCTGTGAGCATACAGAATTCATCTCTCTTGAATTTCCTCAAGAATTACTTATCAATTGAGACATTAACCAAAACTAACCTTTAAATATATGTTGCCCGACTAATGACTTAACACATTTTATAAATTTTATATTCCCTGTATTTAAATATTTTCCCTAAAATTGAGTTGAATGTATATATATATATATATATATATATATTATGATAATATTTGTCTGTAGTTTTTTCATAGTATTTTCCTATTTTTGCTTTAAAGAGATGAGTTTGGTGGAATACTCAGTTCATTGACCACATATTAGTGTTTAATTTGAATTGTTTGTATATAACTATATAACCTAACTAACAGAGGATATGTAAAGTTAAAATTAGTAAAATTGTGAACTTCTTCTCTAGGTGATGAAGAGACATGACTAATATTACGATAAATTATCATAGAAGGAGCTAGGGAGATCACTTAGTGCCCAAGAGCACATACTGCTCATGTAGAGGAACCAAGTTAAGTTCCCAGTACCCATGCTGGGCAGTGCAGAATCATTTGTAACTTTAAATCCCAGGGATCCAGTACCCTCTTCCAATGTCTGTAGGCTTTACAGTCACATGTGATGTATAGATACACACATACATACACATAAATAAAATGAAATTATTATGGTCTTTTCTTTTTTTTCTGTAACACTGTTTTCAGCTTCAAATTTGAAGTTACATTTTCCCCAAAAGATCACAAAACCACATTTTTATAGTGGAAATCATGTTGACAAACTTAAAAGACAGGTAACAAAACATGCTGGAAATTAAAAAGTCAAAATTCTATCTTGAAAAATAGTAAAGCAACCTCTCAAATGAGTAATTATGTCCTGTCTAGTTTTTGCAATGTGTGTAAAGTATAAGGTGAAATTTATGCCCTGAGTGACTGAGAAGTCGTGTTGAAAAGGCCATAGAAACAGATCTTTTAAAAACGATTAAAATCTGAACTTTGTGAAATTATAGCTGAGGGACTTAGAAGTCTTCCTTCATAGAATCAAATAAAGATATAATGATTCCAGAAAAATAATGTAAGAGGACATAGATAATATATATAGCTTATGAAACCAAATAATATATATCAAGTAAAAATGCTTACTGTTTGATAAATGACATCTCAGTTCTTTTGATTGATGTGGGAAATTGTAAACTAGACATAAATATGGGAAAGTAGAAGAATAATATATTTTCTCACTGATCACAAGAGCCATAGTTCTATAATGAAAGACAGATTAATAAGAGAAAACAATGGGACATTTATGCTTTGATTTTATGTAGTATAACATACATCAAAAATGAACATTCAAAATCTCAGAGAAAGCTTCAGTTTTCTGCTGGAAAAACAAATAGATAGTTCTGGAAAACATGAATAGACAGTGTGATGTGACAGCAATGAACAAGTGAGAGTTAAGAAGACTTGTTTATTGAGGTTCTGTTGTTTCTCTGTAAAACATCTATTTCTACTTGTTGAGCATGGTATCGGTTACATAACAATGTCTGGATGGCTAGAGTAAAAGACATTGGACAGTAGATATTCAAGACTTTAGGATTTGCTTTGACATAAGGAATTCTAATTCCTATGACCCTCTTGGAGGAGAGCAAAAGTAAGGCATGAGCTAGGGCTGTAGGTTTTTACTTCTAAGGAAAAGAGAAAAGAGGGTTCAGATAAAGCTTGCTTTTGAGGTTGGCCTCACACCTTTCCATCAAACATTCAGCCTGCCATCACATCATTCCCAGGAATTGTATTTTGATACTTAAAAAACTTACAAATATTCCTCTCAATACCTCAAGAAATATCCACTTGTGTGAGACTTTTACTGGGGAAACATAATGCATATAAATTACTTTCCCCAGATAGGAAACCCGGTACAGACAAAAGTGCGACTGCAGCAGACTAAACTGGGTGAAGCAACAGATTTACTGGGTTTATTTACAAGCCTGTGGGAAAGGTGCTATAACAAAGGTATTACATAACCGAAAAGTTCACCCAAGACTGTAGGGACTCCAGAAACCTGAAGCCCTGGAACTCTCTCTGCACAGCTTGTAGACAGTTGGACAGGTTCAAAGTCTCCTTCCACAGCATCCATAATCTTGGGGAGGGCTTTGTTTAATCTCTTAAATTCCAATTTTCCTGGGAATGTGAAATTTGTTTTCTAGATCTCCTGTCAAGTGACAGAAGATGTCCTATGAGAAATGACTGAATATGCTTCAATTATTGGCACTCTGTGTAAGAGGAAAACAATGAGATACTGGGTTGTCTGTGGACATATTAAAGAAATTGGGACACTTGTTTGTTTGGCATGGGTGATAGAAATAAGCTCACAGTTGGAGATGGACTTCCATTCATGACTAGTGGCCATTTACTGGTATATAATTCTGTAATATATATTGTCCTAGCACTCTCTTCGAACCACTATTTTGTCTACTTGCTAATTATACATTTATTAAGGTTGATTTTATTTTTATTTATGTCTATATATGTTTGTCTATGTGTGATTTTGTATACATGATTGCCCCTGAAGGTGAGAAGAGGACACTGGATTCTCTGGATCTGGAAATATAGGTGGTTGTGAGTTGACTAGCATGGGTGCTGGTAACCAAAACTCTGACCCTCTGTTACAATGCAAATACTCATTATCTAAGAGTCAACTGGCAAGATAATTTAATGTTTTTTCTAGTGTATATTTGTGCAGGTATGTAATTGCCTCAAGGTCTCTTAATGTAACAAAGTTTGCATCCTGTTGGCACCACCAGGATCTCTCTATCCCTTGACTTTCCTATCAGCAAATATGACCAATGCTATCTACTTAATTATGCTGCTGTGACGATCACCTAAAACTGGATCCAGTACGTGCTACATGTATCCTTCAGCACAACATTATAACAAGTACCCAATAAAAGGTATCTATAGACAGGAGATCGAACCAAGAACTGATTTAGTCAGAATCACAAATACCCTTTTGTCTTATGGAAATGCATATGCATGAGAAATTTCAGACATAAAACAGGAAATATCTACCTCTTTTTACATGACTGTGAGTTTATTTTCAACATATGGTTGAGTTTTTCAGAACTGCTGTTAAATTTATGTGTATACATCTATATGTACATATGTGTGTATATAGGTACACACTTTCATAGATAGCATATATATGACCTGTATGTTTGATTTTTTTTGTTACATTAATTTGGAACAAATAAATGTTGTTTTTCTCTTTTGTAAGTATGCGAGTGTGTGTGTGTGTGTGTGTGTGTTTGTGTGTGTGTGTGTGTGTGTGTGTGTGTGTGTATGAGAGCGTATGTGATTACAGGAACATGCAAATCATGACATATGTGTGGAGATCAGAGAATGACCCTGGATTTCAGGGTTCATCTCCCACCCTGCTTAAGACAGGGTGCCTGTTTACTCCTCAATTCAATGTCTATTGTGTGGGGTTCATGAGCTTCTGGGGATTCTCCTGCCTCTACCTCTCATCTTATCTTAAGAGAACTGGGACTGCAGATCTGTGATATTGCATCCAACTTTACATATATTCTGGTGATCTAAACTCAGGTCCTCAGGGTCATAGGCAGGACAAACTCTTTAGCCCCTGAGCCATTTCCCTAGTTGAAACAGGTGATGAGCAAGAACAGAACCTGCCTCGGATCATGCACTGACTGGGAGTTTAACTAAGGAAGTCTGGTTTTGAAAGTACCTGGAAGGTGTGGCTTCCAAATTCTCTATGTGCTGGTTAATCTTCATTTGTCAGTTTACTAGATTAATAAAGAAAGAAAAGATTAGTAAAGCACGCCTCTCTTTTATTGGTGAGAACTTTCCAGACACTGTTAGGTCTTGCAGGATCAGAATGGTTTTTCTAAAAGTTGGGCTGAAATTTTGCTTATATCATGAGGAGTTGAGGGATTTGTGGAAAGAATGAGTTAGGGGAAGTAGGTCACAGAGGCTGATCACTTCCTGATATCACTCCTCTGTACTTCCGGTCTATGAATGATATGAGCTGCTCCATCAGGTCTTTCCCACCATTCGGCATTGGAACCTCTGACCATGACTTAAATAAATCCTCTTGTAAAAAGTTGTTTTTCATGGGTACTTAATTAAAGTTACAAGAAAATTAACATAGAAATTACGTTAATCTCTTGAATACTAAAGTTGCATTCCAGGGTTTATCTAATGGACATTCTCATATCTGGTCACAGGCTATTTCCTGAGTTTCTGCAATCTTTCATACCCATCAGCAGGGACTGCTCAGCAGCTCACTCTGGGTTTGGGGTGCCTAAATCTTCTGCCTTTTATTTCTGACTTCTCCTTACAGTCCTTCATGTAAAAATGCAGTTTTGTGTTTTAACATCTTGGAAAATACTTTAAAGTTTTATTTATTTATTTATTTAATAATTTATTATTTTGTGTGTATGCATTTTTTGCCTACATGTATCCAAGTGCACCCTTGACAAGAAATTCCCCTGGAAGTCAGAACTGAGCATCAAATCCCCTGGAACTGAAGTTATGGATGGTTTTTAGCCACTATGTGTGGGCTGGGAATTTAACCCCAGTCCTTTCTTAAGTACAGCCAATGTTCTTAACTACTGAGGCCATCTCCCTAGCCCCTGAAATATTTTGGTTAATGTCGATAATATTTAGAATAAACCCTCTATTCGTTATTATTGTTATAGATGTTATAATGACTCTTACATGATCTCTGTTCTAACAATAGAATTTCGACAGCTATACTATTAAAAATCAACTACATAGTCAACAGAGATATTTCTTTATTTCAATGCAATTTAATTGTTGCTTAAATTTTCTTAGCAGTTATTTCTGGGATGGCTGAATTGGATAATCTGTGCTGCCACATGGGGAATATCTAAATAATTAGCAAATAAATGGATCCTATTAAAATATGATGTGAGAAAGATAAGCTTAAGTTGAAAAATAGCTTTCTTGTGAACTTAAGGAGCTTCTGGATTGATAATAAGTAGAAAAAGCTGCCATAGCAGGTGGCATTAATTTAAGATAATTAGCAATGCATGTATAATGTATATTTCCATGAGTTTTTCTAAACCAAAGTTTATTAGTAATCATTAGCATAATTCATTAAGGTAAAAGTAACAAGGCCATTTGAAGTGTAATTATTGCCTATTAAGGGAAAATAGATCTATAAAATCTTGAACTCTAACGGTTTAGAGATTTTGTTGTTGTTAATTACCTAGAGGTTGATTTCCCCCCACGTCTTTCAAGGAAAATCTAACACTCATCAGCCTCATTCATACTCCTTCTTCTAATACCGTCTTCTACAGCCATTCTGAGATTTTATTTCCACATTTGCCCTTTCTTTTGCTACTTTTATTTGTTCTCTTCTCTTTATACTTAGACTGACAGAAAGTCAATTTTAGGGCTGCCAGGCGCAAAGGGTGCAATTTGGAAGTGGCAAAGTCCTTGTTTATAGAACATATTTCAGAAGAAAGGACGTAAAATTCTAATCAATATGAAAGGATCCAGAGAGCATATGAAAATTTAAGAATTGCCTTTAATAAATGATTTGGTAACATTGTATACTCAGAAACTGTGAAGGAAAAAAATGATTGTAGATGATTTTATAATTGGAAAGGGATGAGGTAGGGGGATAGTTCAGTCCGTAAAGTGCATGCTTTGCAAGCACAGAGACCTGCATTAGATACCCGGAGCCCACACAAAAATGATGCGCATGATGACATGTATTTATAATTCCAGCTCAGAAGAGGTCCAACTACTTTTGAGTACAGCCTACTTGTTGAGTTCCAGAAATACTGGACAGTGCCTAAGGAATGATAACTAAATTGGTCGTTTGGCCTCCAAATGCATGTGTCCACGTATACACAAACAGCACACATACATATGTACCTGTACACACACACACAAACGCCCCCCACACAAACACAAAGACTCGTTTCTTTCTCATTTACTGTAATAAAATGCCCTGACATAATCAGAATGTGTCACATAAGGAAGCTCAGTAAATGCTTGTGAAAGAGCTATGTGTACCGAGTGGTAGACAAGATAAATTAAATATGGCTGTTCTGAACAACTTAAGGAGTTTGGATCACAGAGCTTCTGATAAACTCTAGAATTTATATCCCTGTTATCTGTACCATTTAATATGCACCTCACCTGCTAAGAAGAACTCAAATACCGTCAAGCCATGATAAAGTCAAGAAAATATATCCCCTTTCTATCCTTTTGTGCATATGCAGGTGAACATGTTCCTGTATATGTATGTGATTATATATACAAATATGTGTGAGGGGGTCAACTTTGAATGGATTTTTCATTATTCACACTCCAGTTTATTTTTTGAGACAAATTTCTCACTGAATCTGAAGCTTAACTGGGTGGGCTGGTCAGTGAGCCCCAGGAATCCCCATGCCTCCACCTTCCCAGTTCAGAGATTATCCGCATGCACTACCATGCCTGCTTAGTTATGTGTGTTCTTGGGGAGCATACTCTGGTCCTCACACATGTGCTACACACACTTTATTAACTGAAATATCCTTTCAGTTCCTTACATAATTTAAAATAGAGAAACAAGAAAATTAAAGGCACCAACAAGTCAATTCTCAACGTGACAAGGCTTTAGTTTAATAAATATATTAATTCAGGAGCAGTTGGCAAAATGCTGAGAATTGACTATTGTATTTTCTTCCTCAAACTGTACTTGACATAATTAGTCACAAAGTATTTATGCTTTGTAGTTCTCTGCCCTAACAAACTCATATAAGGGAAAATAGTAATATTATCACTCTTCTGAACAATTTCTTTCACAGGTTTTTGGCTTTATTTCATTTATTTTTTTTAAACTGTGTAAGTGGCTCATCTTATTATGATAACAATCTCAGAAAGATGGAATTTCTTCTCTTCAATATCTATATCTGTTCCATGGGAATACATGAACATTCTCATATATTCAAAATATAGCGAACTGATCAGCTATATAGCAGGTTGTGAACTCCCAAGATCAAAGTAAGTAGCATATCTATTCCCTAGCTGAACTAAACTTACAAATAGCAGAGATTTAATAATAATCTTGAATATATATTATATTTTAAATTCATATTATGGATTCAGTGTTTCCTTGGAAAGGAAGTTCTTACTGTGGTTCAGAGTCAAGTTCTAGGAACGAAGGAAAATTTGAGTATTCTACAGATAAATAAGTCTACCATGGAATTAAGACTCAAAGAAAATTTCTGATTTTGTGGAATCAACTAATCTCAGATACAGACAAAGTAATTCATGAATGAATCAGGATTGTACAGCAATCTGGGAATTCATAGATTCCTTCCAACTAAGATTAGGTGCATCGTCAAAGGATCTTTTAAATGGTAGAAAGAATTAAGGTGTGCATACTGATCCAGCATCAAGTTAAGGAGACTGTAATTGCCATCTGAGACTGACTCAGTAGTAATGTAATTATACTGCTTCTATAGTTTAGACTTTGCATATAAATGAGAGGAGATTCGAAAGGGGCCATTTTATTTATTCTCTGTATCAGCTCCCATTTAAGTGTGAGGTTGGATAGCCCTGTACCACTTCCTGCTCTCTCTCTCTCTCTTTCTTGATTGAGGACAAAATGTGTCTGGCTTTTCACACTCCTGCTCCTATGACTTTTCCACCAGGATGAGCTGTATCCCTGAAAACTGTGAGCCAAAATAAATGCTTCCTTAAGCTCCTTTCTGCCAGTTATGTGGAAGTAATAACAAGAAAGGAACTAATATACTTATTTTATTAGAAATCACTAATGACTAGCCTCAACAATATAAAAATGAGATATCCTATAAGTATATAAGGGATCCATAGAAGGAAAGATGAAATCAAATTCTCTGTGACCATATCCTTTGAGAATCATATGTCAGGTATGAGTTGTATGGTGAAAAGGAAGAAACCAAGCCTCCAGGACAAGAATAGAAAGGGAAGGCAGTGTGTAGAGTAATTTCTCATGATAAAAAAACATGAAAACCAATGAATAAAGATTAGATGAATGGAATGAAATCTTTCTTTTTCTGTAAGCCTCATGCAATGAATAGCCAAGAATACGTTTATTTCCATATTTAGGCTGAATTCATTTATAGATTCTGTACAATTTCTAAACAATCCATATAATTGGATAAATGTATCTATCTCACATTATAATTTAGTTTATTGAATGAAAGGATCACAGAAGTTCAATAATATATGCTCCTAGGCTAGGCGATATGGAAGACTCTTAGTCACATCCAGAAATGATAAATAAAACATCATATTCATCCTGTTAATAAGATTCTAAGCTGTTAGAAATTAATTGAACTCTGAGAGGCAAAATTAGACCTCTGTAAACTGGGAGATAGAGTGACAGCTGCTGTGTAGGCATTCCCTCCAAAATGAAACATTCAGGCCTAGAGGGAAACTCCTGAAGACTAAAAGGAGACTTTTTAACACTCAGGAAGTAAACATCTAAAATGTCTCAGGAAGTCCCTGAAATTCACAAAACCCTTCAGTTCATAAGGTTAAATGAGCAAGAAGGACTGCAGGGGAGAACTGACCCCTTACTCTGTATCTTATCTAGCTGTCTGCTAGTCATGTAGCGATCTCCATAGTTTTCATGATTTGTCACCCTGGTTGGGCTGAGCCAGCAGCGATGCATCTCCTTCCAGTTATCAATATTATTAAAAGTAACCCTCACTCATACTCCAGTAAACAAATAAACTCATTGGGTCATAAAGTTGGACTTTGGTGTTATCATAACTGTGATCTGTTTTCATTTGCTGATCTGGAATTGATAGGGAGAATTGTAGAATTAATGAATAATATGGCCTCAGTATAACATTCTGTGTGGTAGAGGAGTAAGTAGTAAAATTATATTGAACAAAAAACATCATATACTCTTAATAATAAATGTGATTGCTGTTACATGTTGAATTAACTGTCAAGACTTTGGAAGCTTCTATGTGTACTCAAATCATAAAGGCCACTGTGAGCTCAACCTCAGGATGAAATAAGGCAAGGCAGACAACCATGAAAAATAGTAGTGTGTGCATCTTGGAGTGTTCTTTCAGCAAGCTTCCAATATTATATATCTTATTTGTTAAAATAGCTAAGATTGTATTGGCGTCATCATATTCCTAGAAATGTCACAACCCTTCACTCATCTGAAATATCTCCTTCTTTATAAAACACTATGAATTTCCTCTAATAACCCATATATTTCTGTTCTGGATGTCTCAAATCTGCCAATCTGATTACTGCCAAAGGATGACATAGAAAGTTATATGAAAAGTTATACGTATTTCTGGTCAGAGCCTCTAAAGCAAGTTTTGCCCAATCTGGGGTCTGCACATAATAAAGACTATCTCCCTCTACATTCTGAGTTTGGTTTTAGTCTTCTCAATGGGCAGGTCAGCCTGTGGTTAATTCTCATAACAAGATCCTCTTTTAACATGCTTTTTACATCTTTTCAGGTGTCACACATTAGCAGAAAGAGGCCTGGATCAAACAAAAGGAAAGTTACTGAGATTGAAATTCTTCTAGGAAGTGTTAGCCTACAAAGTGACATGGTTAAAGGAAAAGATTAAACAAATGTGCCCACTGTCAGGGGAGAAATAATGATATTCAGATTGTGTGGAAGCAAACCAAAAATAGCTTCAAACTTGTTGAGACTCATTCTATGAACATGTCCTCATAGCATAGTTGGTTTTTTTTTTTTTTAACAAATAGTATGCATGTTGATGAACTGCTAAGACAATAAATAAACTTGAAACCTAAAGGTGAACTGTGAAATATCTCAGTAATGTTCTGTATGAGCATGAGAACTTGAACTCAGAACTGCAGCACCCACAGAAAAACCCTGCCGAGGTGGCCTGTGCAGGTAACGCTAGTGCTCGCGGAAAGTGACTAAATCATCTTTCAGGCCCACTGGTCAGCCAGTCTAGATATATCATTGAGTCTCTGTCTCAAAAATAAAGTGGAGATCAGTGAAAGAAGACAAGATGTTGGCCTCTGAACTCTAGGTGCGCTTGCAAATATGTACACACACACACACACACACACACACACACACATATACAGACACACACATCAGAAATAGACAAAGTCAACAAAGAACCTTAATAGAAGACCAAAGTCCATGGATTTTTCAATACATCTATAATATACTCATATTTCCATCAACAGTCTTTGGAAGAAACAACTATACAGTCTTCAGAGTATTTAATGAATTGCTATTTTAATTATGATTTGAATCATATCTTCTTTTCAATGATGCATGTTTTTGGCTCTATGCCTTCTCAGATGAGTTTGCTGAAGAGACATAGATAACTTAGAAGTGTTCAAAGTTTTTAGAGGTTTATTGAACAAGGGGAAAAAAAGTCATCTTCTATCACAGCTTATTTTAGAATGTGTCCTTAAATTTCAGTGTTTGTCATTATCTTTCCCAAAGCTTATCTATATTGAACTTTCCTATCCTTTTGTAACATCTTAAAAGCTTCAATCATATCTCAACTCTTCAATTCTTTTCTTCATCTATTGTAATTTCAGTTTTTCTAGCTCTCAGAAGTAATATAACCTCTTTCTAATCTATCATTCTAGTCTCGTCAATCCTTGCTGCCTCCTCAATGTCTTTCCTGTGACATTATTCTTTCCCCTACTGAGGGAGATTGTCTGAAATGGTAAGTCACTGAGTGTATTTAATCAGCTACCATTACAGTGTCTGGCTTTCCACGACATGTTTGTGGCCTATTTCATAAATTTATTGTTCTTAAAAGCAAACCTAATTTTGCAATGAAAGTACCCAATCCCCTTTTCATCAAAAACTGAGGTAAAATATGTCTTTGGTGTAAACACTGCTGCTCAGCTGCTGTGATCTAATTGGAATTAGTTTACACTGTGTTCTCTGAGACCATTCTTCTTAGACTTCCTATTACAGTGGATATTGCTTTGATCCCCCTCCAGCTCTCTTTTGTCCCTTATTTCTTCCTTACTTTGTTTTACCTTCACCTTTTAACATAGGCATGTTGCTGTGAGCAGAGCGGACAGTCACACAGTGCCACTTTGTGTCGCATTTGTCTTCTGTGCACTTGATTCTTAGAAGAACTCTGTACTGTCTACTAATGTCCAAAGGACCAGACTTTCCCAAAGGCTAAAAGCCTTGTCCTGTATCATAAAACCTTTTCTCTCACAGTCTCTGTGTCCTTAATGTTGTCACTAGGATAAGAGTCAGAAACTTTTTTGCTAACTGAGGCCCACATGCATGTTTACCAGGTTGTTGCTAAGATTGAGAGAGTCTCATTTTGGAAATACCAGCATATTTGAATGTATTTATGTGATCATTTCAAAAGGCCACTATCACCATTAAAGTACACCGGCTGAAATGTGGTAAGGCTTTTGAAGTCCATGTGGCTCTTCAAACTTGTGGAATTTCTAAGAACATTTTTTATCACCTAAATGTTGCATGTCATCTCTATTTTTCTATGTCAACCAGTCCTACCATCTCTCTGTATCAAATTTTCCTCAACCTCCATTTGTTCATGAATACTAGCAATTTATATTTATATATTTAAATTGAATTTTAAGCAAGATGTAAATACAATAGTGCTCACTGAATTCTAATTTCATTTTCTACATTTTTGGCTTCATCTGGTCAAACTTAGTCCAAAATATCAAATGGAAAATTGAAGATATAACAATTGATAACTACTAAATCGTCAGCTTGCTGAATAACATGGTAGAATTTCAGGCCACTTCTTCAGATCCATTCTATTTGAGGCATGCATAATCACTCAAGCCATAAATTTGTATGTGTGTGTGTGGGTGTGTGTGTCTTGCTTGTCAGTCACATAGTAGTTGTCTCTCTTGGCAGATTGACTAGATTGACTATCATTGCATTACACTGTTTGTACTTAGTTGCTTAATCTTATGTAGCAGACTATCAAGATGATTATAATGTTATACTTCATTTAGCTCACTATGTAGGCTTCTTGCACCATCAGCTAGAACTAAATATAATGCAATTGTTTGAGAAACACCATGTTCCCATACTTTTTAGTATTGTGTTATAATTGTCTTTTTATCATTTGTTCATGTCATTAATCTGCTACTATACCTGATTTCGAAATAAACTTGACCCTAGGAATGTATGCATAGGAACAAACTGTATTTTGTGTTTGATACTATCTTTATTTCAGATGTGTACTGAGAAAGTGTTTCACAAATGTCCCACAGATAAAATATGACTACAACATGTGAATTTCAGAAAGAGATTGATACAAAATGAATCTTAAATGGAGTGAGGGGTTGACGGAAGAATTGGTGAAAAAATATTAGCTTTCTCAAGTTACACACCAAAATCTATATGAGGTTGAGGACAAATTAAACCTCATTACATACCTTTTCTTAGAAAACAAAGTTAATAGGCAAGCTCAAGATTCGATGAGAAATCTTGTCTAACAACACAAGATGGCGAGCAACTGTGAATCTAACTTTTTTTATCTCTCCCTATTACATGCACTTCAATGCACATGTGCAGACATCCTTACACAGAGGATGCACACACATACACATAAATAAATAATAAGCAAAAAATGAATAAAATTAATGAATAAATACAGCAAAATGAACATTTTAATGAATTTGGAAAAGAAAGAGTAGAACCTATAACATGATTAGTATATACTGCATAAAGATTTAATAACATGTATCTGTGGGGAAGGATGACATGTAGAACCTATCTAGACTTTTACTCAGTTTTGCTGTGGTGTTTAAAAATATTATAAAAATATGTTTCATAACCAAAATATAATTATTCTGATCTAAGTATTCCTTGGAAATCTTGGAACTCTCAGAATAACAGCCTTGTCACCAAGACCTAATTCAACCAGATGCCTAGCAAATGTCTCTGAGAGCTTACAGGGTCACAGTCTTACAGCCCAGAGATCACATCATTTTTAAGCACTTCGTTTGTTTCTTTGCAACATCCCTGCTGTGTGTTCCCCTGAGTGTTGCCTCACTCAGCTGGAGAGCATGTGAATCACAAAATGAAGTGCCAAGGTTTGACAGGCTGAGCTTTCCAGAAGGTGTGAAACAATGTCTGCAGATTGATGAGATGTGTGAAGAATCTAGCGATCGAAATATTGGCCATCACTTGTAAATGGACACTCTTCAAGGGAGTGTGTTTCCTGTCTAGTTTCTCACCCTCTCCTGTGACAGGCAGGGCTAATATATAATGTTTTAAGGTGTTAGAAGAGAAAATGATCTGTACCTGCGTACTTCCCCAGTGAGGACTTCACAGCAAAGGACTATGGAGCCATTGTAGATTACTCTGTGTGTGTGTGTGTGTGTGTGTGTGTGTGTGTGTGTGGTGTCTTATGTATGTTTATGCTATGTGTGTGATGTGATGTTTATGTATGTGAGAAAGATGCATGTGTATATGATGTGTGGTGTGTGTGTTTATGTGAATGTGGCCAATGACCCACAGTGAATGCATGGAGGTCATACATTCACTTTTGTGTGGGTCTGGGGATTCAAACACAGTATCTCTATACTTGCACAGCAAATGCTTCATCCACTGAGCCATCACCCCAGTAAAATTTGCATTGTTTTTAGTGATGCATTTTCTTTCTCATTCACTGTAGTTATTTTTTTCATGCAGATATATTATATATGTATGTATTGTATCTTACCAATGACAAACTGAAGGAAAAAGTCATACTGCGATGACTAAACTGAATTTCCTTACAACTGAATGTCCTACTAATTTGTCCTTCTATAATGTGCATTTGTTAGAAAGTCTATACAACCCGTCATTGTTTGGGAAAAAAATCATGGTATATATGAGTCCTAGTTTGGTTTCTGCTGCCATGACAAAAGCACTCTGGCCAAACCAACTTGAAGAAGAAAGGGTTTGTTTGTCTTATACTTCCATGGAAGAGCACTGCTTACTCGTTGCCCCCCTAATTTGTGCTCACCCCGATTGTTATACAACTCAGGATCACCTGACCAGGGGTGACACAACCAACAGTGAGCTGAGATTTCTCACATCATTCACCAATCAAGAAGATGCCTCACAGAAATACGTACCGGCCAATCTGACAGGAAAATTCCCTACTTGAGGTGCCCTCCCAACAGCTGTGTCAAGTTGACAACTGAAGCTATTTGGTGCAATATATTTGCCTTAAATCAAAAGTAATATTATATGGAAAAATTAAAATACCAAGCCATGAAAGGTTGCTTTTATGATTTTAAATATGCTGATCATTTAAAAGTATCACCTCAGAGGAAGGGCATGGAAGATCTGATCAGTGATAAAGTATAAGAATTATAACTGTGTATGGAACGGAAACAATCCATTGACTGCAGCAGACCATAATGTTCATGGCAGGACAATTTTCAGAAGACAATTGTGCCTCAAGTCTTTCTTCTGCACCTCTGAACTTGAATACCCAAAGCATTGCTTTCTTTCTTCTTAAATTTGAGCTCCATATTCAGATTCATGTTTTTATGTTTTAAGGTGAGGATCAAAGTGGGCTAAATTATTGAACTTCTGACTCCCTCTTTATACCAGAAAGAACCTGACTACAGTGGGGCTCATGAATACGGCACCACACAGTCTATCAGGAGGCCACAGCTGCAAATATTACTGCAGAAATGAGAGAAGACTTTGTTGGCCATCTGATTGAATGTTCAGCTAAATTCCCTTCGTAGTGTGAGTGGTAGTTTTGAACTTGAAAAGGCAAGGATCCCTATTTCAGTCTCATTGTCATGGAAACAAATGTGACATCTCTATCTCACTCCTTCCCCAAGACTCAAAGAACATCGTGAAAGAAGGATTGGAAAAGTCATAAAAGCCAGACCTCAGGGGGATTGCTAAGAAACAGTGTCTTTTAGGCATGCCAAGAATTTAGCACTCATGAACTCAGTAGCTACAGTTGCCTACATAAAAAGTGGACAAAATCAATTCATTTAACATTATAGTATGGATGGTGGAGGGCCTTATGACATCTGCACCCCTAGCTGAGAAGCTACTGACAGTTGAATGTGCTCAGAAGGGAGAGGCAGTTTTCTTTAGGGGTGTGACCCTTCATATATACTGTCAGTTGTTTTAGTGGATGAATCCAAATCCATTTGCATACGGGCAGCATTAATTAAAAATAAATGAAGACAGTTGGAAGTGGAACTTGGGATAGTGTCTAGGAGGAGCTCTAGGTAAGTGGTGTTAGTAGATATAATAAAAATATATTGTATACATGTGTCCAGATCTCAAATGCAAATTAAAAATTCTAACTAGAATACAATATCTAATTCGTTATGTAATTCCCCACTTAAGCACTTTTGCATAAATAATCCATGCTTGCTTCCTAAACCATCATCTGAAATGGTCCTTACATTTGGTATATAAGTTCCTGTTGAATCTGTCATCGAACTCCGTTCTTGAAACAGTTTCTGTTTCAAGAGACAGTTTCCATTTCTAGAGACAGTTTTATCCCATCAGTTACACTAATCACTGTGAGTTCCACTTCATAAATGGTTCCTTGATTTTCTACTGCCTACATTCTTAGAGTTCCAGCTTAGATATCATGCCTGTCTTTCATTACCATCTTCCACCTTTAGGTCAAAGCACCCTTTACATTCCTGTGGTTTAATTGTAATCATTGATCAGGTAGAACCATAACTCTTTAGATCAGGGCATGGTTTTACTCACTTTAACCATCTCTATACTCCCTACCTCTGCCGTAGTGCCTAATGTGTTAAGGTATATATAAGCATTTCCAGAAAGATTATCTTAATGAATGAGTAAGCACCGAAACTCTGTTCCCAGGTGATTCTACAATGTGTCAAGTTTACAATTTAAAGTACCAGTCACATTCACTCACAGTGACTCAAAATTATAGTATCTTAATAAAGATAATAGTAATGTCATCGTCTAAAAGAACTGAAACTCAGTGAGGAAAGAATCAACAGACATTTTCATGAAGACATGAAAGAAGTAGCTTCACTTGCATTTCAAAATTTTCAGACCTGATAGATGGTATTATATTTTTGTACTACTGCAGTGTAAAGGAGTCAAGTATCACAGCTTTTTTTCCAGGCAGGTTACAAGTTGGAACTGATTCATGACCTTCGAAGAATAGTCCATTGTCAAAAGTACAAGTAGATGACTTTGATCAATAAAAAGAATAAAAGTTAAAAGTTATTGTCTATCTCAAAGTTTATAAAGAATAAACTTTCTCCTGAAAAACTATAACATCCTGTCTGCTGCTGTGCTTAGAAATGGGATCTGGATTCATTCAACCCTAGCAAAATCCCAGAATACATTATCAATATGGATCTAAGATTCATAAATCCCTTGGGTCTTGGTGATAGAAGCTTGAAACAACACCCCACGGATAAGTTCACTGTCCAGGATATGTGGAACTCAAAGTGTAAACAACTCCAAGCAAGAGTAAGTACAGTAAAAATTATAGTCCCATTGGGAAGAGGAACCACAAAGGAGAGTCAGCTGATGAACAAGATGAGAGAAAAAAATGCCTTGAGGACTCTCAAGAATGGAACATTATTTGATATTCCAATGTTTTATATTGGAATATACACGATCTCATAGATATCACTGGGTTGATTTCTGAAGTTAAAATTGCTATGGAGTTGAAGATGTAGTTTCTCTAATAGATACCAAACCACAGAAGCTTATAAGGCATGGTTTGTTAGGGGTTAGTTTGATATTAAGGGCGTTAGAGAGGATATGTTTTAAGGAAATGGGTCTTTGATGCTCATAAAGTTTAAAGTCATATGCCCACCTATGAATGACACCAGCTGTAGCTTGTTTATGGAATTCTAACAAAAATTCTTAGGCCAATTGTCCTATAAGCAATGAGAAATTGCTTCTTATGTTTCTCAGGGCTAGGGAGTCCAAGAATAAGGCGTTTGCAAGCTTCAAGTCTGGTGAGAACATGCTGTATGTGCACATGTTGTAAAGAGGAAGCACATTTTCACAGGCCTTTTCCATGATCTACAATAGATCCCTGTGATGGTTAGTTTTCAATTGTCAATTTGCCACAAAAAATGAATCACCAGAGAAACAGTCTCAGTTGAAGAATTTCCAAGATCAGGTTGGCCACTGGGCACGTCTGTGGAGAAATGATTTAGGTTTTAATTGTTATAAGAAGAACCAGTTATTGCTGGCAATGTTGTTCCCAAGAAGGAAGTATCTGAGCTGAGTAATACTGGAGAAAGCCAGGTGAGAGCAAGCAAGCAAGGGCTCAGCCCTTTTCCCTCTGCTTTTATCTATGGGAATGAGATCACTAATTGCTTGAGTTCCTGCCTTAACTTCTGACCAATGATGAATTGTAAATTGGAATTATAAACTACATAAACTATACTTTACCCCAAATTTGTTCTGGTTACAGTGTTTTAAGACAACAATGGTAAGAAAGGTAGAATACTAGTTATGAACAATTAAAATTAATTGGTAAAATTGACAATCTTATTCTCTCTCTCTCTCTCTCTCTCTCTCTCGTGTGTGTTCATATATATTAAGGTGAACATGTAGAACTGTCATTCCTTCAGCATCTCTCTCTCTCTCTCTCTCTCTGTGTGTGTGTGTGTGTGTTCATATATATTAAGGTGCACATGTAGAACTGTCATTCGTTCAGCATAGTTTTCCCCATCTTGTTTATGAGACAGCATTTCTCATTAGCTCACCAAGTTTCCACTGCCTAAGCAGTAAGCACCAGAGAACTGTCTTCCCCATCCATTTCTGAGATTACCATTCATGTTATCATGCCTCACGTTTTTATGGGCTCTACGGGATCAGACTCAAGTCATCATGCTCATAAGCAAGCATTTTACAGATAGAACTATCATCTCATCCCCTTAAGATGTTTTAAAACAACAGTTACAGGAAAATAGATCCAGAGGAAACAGTTTGTGTCCATATTTGATGCTCAGTCAGTCTAGAATTAGCAAGCTCTGTCTTCACAGTCTTCTTATATGCATTTAGTCAGATGACCAAGCTATTACTGATTGATTTCTCAGAGACTGAGCAGTGCATCCACCTCTATGAAACAACTGCTCCATTTCCATGATCTCTTTGCTTCAGTGTCTTCTGTAAGGCTTTATGGATGTAGGACAGAACAGAAGGATTTTTAATCACATTTTGTTTAACATCACTTCTTAAAATAGATCCCTGTTCCTACAAATGTATCAAGACACAGGTGAACATTACTGCCTAGTAGCCACCTCAAGAACCTCACATCATTCTTTGTGACCACAACCTGCAACCCAGTTATGTAAGTTTATCTTACTGTGCTTGACTTTGATCTCAAGTACTTTAATTTTCAAAAGTTTTGTCATAATATTGTATTATTTATTTATTTCTAATTAAATACTTTTTGAGGGGGTCAGGGTCTTCCTCTAGCCAAAGCTGACTATGTAGGCTAGACTGAACTTGATCTCACAGAAATCTGTCTGCCTCTCTCTCCTGATTACTGGGGTTATTTTAAATTTTTTATTGAATATTTATTGATGTATTTTTGTATGTGCGTGTGCATGTGTATGGGTGTCTCTATGTATGGAGGAAAATGGAGGTTAGAAGACACCTTGTAGAAGTCAGTTCTCTCCTTCTACTGTGTGGATCCTGGGAATGGAACTCAGATCATCAGCCTTGACAGCAGGTGTCCTTACTTGTTGAGTCAACTTGCTGGCCCCTTAAAAATAAGTGATGAACTGGGAGGCTGCTTACATAACCTGTCTTCTGTTTATAGCCAAGAGTAGCTTGAATTAAAGGGGGATTAATTAAATGAATACTGGTCTTTTTAAAGTGAACAGTGTGAAATATCATTCTTATTAGGGGACTAGGGATTTGACTTCATTGGTAGAATTCTTGCCCAGCACTTACAAAGCCTTAGCTTTTATCCACAGCACCACAATGACATGGGTAGTAGCACGAGCTTATAAACCCAGCTCTGGGGAGGGGAGCTCAGAAGTTCCAGTCAGCATTTGCTACACAGAAGACTATCTGGGCTATATGAGACCCTGTCTCAAAATAGTCATTAAGATACTATATTTTAAAAATTATTATTTTTTATATTTTATGTGTATAAGAGTTTTGCCTAAATGTATGTAAATGATATATTAGATGCATTGCCCATTGTGGCCAAAAGAGGACACTGAATCCCCTGAAATTAGAGTTGTAGTGGTTATTACTCACAATGTGTGTGCTGAGAATTGAACCTGGGTCCTCAGGAAGAGCAGCCAATGCCCTTAACCGCTGAGACATCTCTCCAGATCCAATTGAAATATTTTATAAAGAGAATTTTATTTTACCCAATCATGATGACTAGTTTCTAAGATGACCACAGTCTCAATGCAGACCTAGGGGTTAGCACTAAATGGTTGGAGATGGGCATGAACTTGGTTGGTGACACTCAAGATGCTTCTGAGCATTTTTTGCTTCCTGACAACAAAGGAGTCTTCTTACTTCTCTCTGTAGGCAACATTAAAGTTCTATGAAAGTCACATTGTGGCACATAATCTGTATTAGTTAATTTCTGCTGTTGTAATTAAACACCATTACCCAAAGAAATACATGGAAGAAAGAGTTTATTTGAAGTCTCACATGGAGTGAGACATAGCTCCAAACAGTAGGTATGCTGGCAGGAGTAGGAGACTGAGAGATCACATCTTCAACTCCAGACATAAAGCAGAAATAGAGAATAGAGAACTGGTAGTGGCCTAAGAATATGAAATCTAAAGCCTGCCCACAGTGACATACTTCCTTCAGCAAGGCTATACCTCCTAAAGATTTCGTGGCTTCCCCAAAATACACCACCAGCTGTGGACCAAGTGTTCAAATATGTGATTCTAATGGGGACATTTCTCATTCAAACCTTCACAGAATCCCCTCTCCCTGGAATAAGAAATCTGGAAGACTTATGCTCACAACACTTCTTATGACTGTCTTTTCTTGAGTTTTCACAATGTTTTCTTTGCTCTGTAATAAACAATGTTATGTTAGTGTATTTTTCTTCCCCTGAATGTTTTTTTTTTCAGTTTCCTTGGAAATCCTCCAGTGTTTTGCTTAGAACATTTTGGAGGAAAGGAATTTATACCATTTATAAGACTAAGGACCAGAAACATCAATGTGCTATGAATAAATTCCCCAGACAGAATCTCTATAACTGTTTCATTTTGATTTATACCTGTACTCACTTTTCCCTCATTATTTTTTTATTATAGAGAGGATAAAAGGGTGAGGAAGGAAAGATCAAAAGCTAATTAAAAGTAATCAAATATTTTTTTCTAATTTTATTCTTGACAGCAATTTTGGCCACATCAGTTGTAACATTTCTAAAATCAATGTTTGGCAAATGATTCCTGTGATCCTTATTTAGATTTTAACGATTTCCTCATAGGTAAAGTGAGAAGGGTGTTTATGTGTGTTCCTGCCAGTAAGCCTAGCACAACTAACAATTAATGTGTGTGGAGTATTTATTCTGTATAATGAAATAGCAAGTGCATTAAAGCTGGAAGTGAATGCTCACTATACTAATATGAAAAAAGTATTTATGTCACATTCTATAAAAAGTGCTTCTGTTTGGCAAATCTCTGAAATTTTTACTCAACAAGATGTAGACAACACAGTATATCCTATGTATAGCACTAGTTTTAAAAATTATGTAATAATGTTTTCTACCTTCAAGGAGCCCAGTAACACAATATAATTTAAACATTACAAAATAAAGAACTTGCCATGTAGTTGAGTTTTGTGACACAATAATTTTAGCGTGTATGTGTGTATTGTGTATCTCTGTGTGGTGGAGATATGTGTCTTTATTTGTGCTTGTGTTTGTATATGTGTGTGGCGAATGTGTATGTATGGTATGTATCTGTGTATGTGGTGTATGTCTATATGTGTGTTTGCGTATCTGTGTATGGTGTATGTCTGTGTGTATATATGGTATGTCTGCACATGCACATATGTCTCTGTGTGTGTCAATTGATACACATGCATATGCCAAAAGAGGACACCTAGTGTCTTATTCTATCACTCCTGACCTTATCCATTTGAGAGATTTTTCAGTAGAAGCTATGCTGGCAGTCAGCAATGATAGCAATCCCCCTGTCTCTACTAGCTCTTAGCATTGAAGTAATAGGTACACATATCCATGACTGAGTTTTATGTATTTTCTGAGCATTCAACTCTCAGGTTCTCGTGCTTAAGTGGTAAGTGATCTTATGTACTAAATCATCTCCCCTGCTCTGTTACATGATAATTTCTGTAGTTCTATATTTTGACTTGGTCTATAATTAGCTATCATTAAATATACTCCACATCGGTGTATATTCATTGTAAATGATGCAGGGTTTCATAAAGGCATTTTCACTCCAGTATTAATGTGTGTGAGTGTATGTCCACTCATGTTATCATCCTCTACTTTCTCCTTATCATGTCACCTTAGTCCTCTTCACTTCCCTGGCCTTTTTGCTTTAATTTTCATATCTTGTATAGATATTTAATTTTATGAATCTACATAAAATACAAGATCACCAAATGAAAGAAAACGTGTATTTGTTATTTTGAAACTGACTTAACTTACTTAATACAGTTAATTTTTGTTGCATTCTTTTTTCCTGCAAGTATTATAACTTTTTTCTTTTTTACGGCTGAACAAAATGCCATTGTATAGATATGTCAATGTTTTCTTTATCTGTTCCTCTGTCGTTGGACACCTGGTTGATTCCATAACTTAACTACTGGGAATAATGCTGCAATAAACAATGAAGTTCAAATATCTCTGTGATACAGGTTTTTCTCCTGTGGGCTGTGGACCTCAGGACAAATCCCACCCACTTCACACAGTGCACATATCTGTGAACCACAATTGTACACACCATGAGAGGAGTCTTGGTGACTTCTAGATGAAGACTGTATACTCCTATTCCCATTTCCACCTTTCTAATTTATTGTATTAATTGCTTTGGGAGTTATTTCTATGCAGACCTAATCATTCCTGTTCCTCTTTTTAACCCTTTCAAAGGCTCCTGGTGGGTCAATAGTTGCAATACACCACAAGATCAACCTCTACAGAGATTCATGTTCTGGATACAACCCTTTTCTTTGCACCCCCATCCTCCACCCTCCTCCTTCCACCCATGCAACTCCCAATTCTTTTTCTGTACATTGGTATACCTACTGTGCCCTTCCAGACAGCTAGGATTGACATGCACTAGGTCAGCTTGATCCTATTACAGTACTTGAACATCCTCTTATTGTTTTTCAGTCAGAAAGCTGGGATTGCTTTGCATAGGAAAATATAAATGGATATAGATTTTCTAACTATATATTCCAAGTCCCAACATACAAGATCCACACAGAATATGGTTATTTAAAGAATTACCATAAAAGTCTCCTTGCTTATAAATATATATATATATATATATATATGTATATATATAAAGTTTTGCCTACACTCCAAATTATTCTCCTCTTCCTGATGCCTCTATAATGGCTGAGTGTAATGAAGTGAATGCGTGATCAGCACTGCACTTTGATCAGGTGATCTCTTTGACTCAGGAAAACTACTTATTCACTTAAACATAGATGTAGTGAGCTAAGGAGGGCTGGATAAATAAGCTTCCCTTGTATGGGTCTATGTAAATGATCTTGACAACCAGGCATGGCTTAAGGCCCAGCATTATAATGTTATAGCATAATACCTGATAGCATGGACTTTCTACCTGTTTGTTGGGAAGAGCAGGAACGATGCTCATGCTATTTGTTGTTTTACTTTTTCATTGCTAAACAGAATAGACTTTGATGTTTCATTTTAAAATTTCATTTCACCTATTCTTTGAGACTTTCATACATGTATAAATGTATTTTGATCATAACCACACCTACTCTGTTTACTCTAAATTCTCCCAGACCCCCCCACATCTTCCTCCCAACTTCATCTATTATTTCCTTTATGACCCTCTGAATCTATTTAGTGCTGCCTGCCCATATCAGCATTGATAGAAGGCCATCCACTGCAGTACAGGCAGGATATGGGAGTAGAAAGGCCACACAAATGAAGAAAACCGACCCTCCCTCCTTCAACAGATTTCAACTGCCAGGGACACTCAACTACTGGTGGGGCCTCCTGAACACTCCTTCTATCAATGCAGGAATGTTCACTATCTTGATTTTACACAGACCTTATATAGGCAGCCACAGCTCCTGTGAGTTCACGAATGTATCAGCCATGTCATATCTAGAAAACTCAAGTTCACAGAGGCTTCCGTAATCTCTGACTCTTACAATCTTTCTGTCCCCTATTCCAAGTTGTTCCCTGATCATTGGGAGCAGGATGTGACAGAGATGTCCATTTGGGGCTGAGCACTGCAAAGCTACTTGTTCCCTCAGTTTGACTCATTTTGAGACTGTGAGAAGAGCAGAACTAATCTTTAGTGACTGTCTCAGGATTCCACCACCATAAGAAAAAATTGAGATCAATCAACTCATGGCTTCTGAGGTGTCAGTCCATGATCTATTGGTTCTGCTGTTTTGGTGCCATTGGTTGGTGAGTTCATCATGAAAGAAGCTTGTGATAGAACCAAGCTGTCCACCTTAAGGTGAGGTAAAAATGAGAAGGGAACCCCAAATCCCACTGTCCCTTCAAGGCAATATCCCCTGCACCCAAAGACTTCCCTGCTTTTTTCTGTTTTCTTGTGTGTGGCATATATATTTTATGTATGCTTGTTTATGTGTGTGTGACCACATGTATATGGGTGCACATGCATTTATTTATGTGGCATGTGAAGGTCTAATCTTGATGCTGAGAATCATCTTGAATCATTCTTTTGCCATATTCATTGACGAAGAATCTCTCAAACCAAACCCAGAGCTCACTGATATGGCTGGTTTTGCTAGTCAGCTTGTTGGGAGATTCTCTGTCATGACCTTCCAAGGCTGGAATTACACTGGGTCCACCATACATACCCGCCATTTACCTGGATTATGGGATTTGAACTCCAGCCCTCACCCTTGTGTTACGAGTGTCTCAACTACTGGGCAATCTCTTTAGCCCTAGGCCACACTTTTAAGTTTTCTGCCACTGCAAACACCACCATGCCTGAGGACAAATTTACATTGAAACGGGGGCACTTGCAGAAAATTTTCAGAGTGTGACAGTGCTTAAAATATTGGTTGTCCTTAGGGGTCAGTGATTCCTCATAAAGGGCCTCACAAGGGCCTTCTGGGGAACTGGTAGTGTTCCATAACTTGATACAGGTGTTAGCTGGCTACAAACACAGGGAGAAGTTCACCAAGCTGGGACTGGCAAGATGGCTCAGTGAGTAAAACCATTTGCTGTGCAAATATGACAATCTGAATTTAATTCCCAGAACACATAGAGCCATTTCTTAGAGAGATTTTTTGTGAATTATGTAAAAATACTTTTGACAGTTAATAAGTTGTGATAGAAGTTGGCTTTTTAATTATGGTTATTCTTCATATCCGACTTCCACCAATCATGATCCAATCTGAAGTAAATGCCACTGTTTGTTTCTTCCTTGATACTCTCAGTTGTTACTAAGAGTTTTGCATCAAAAGGATCTTTCATCCACAGTCTCCAAAAGCCTGACTCTTCACTCTAAATGAGAATTGATTAAACCTCAGACACTTCTGATCAAGAGGCCCACGCTCTGCTACCTGATGCTGCTAAAGGAGCCTCAGGATGACATTCCTATCTCAGAGGGAAGCACAAGTGTCAGGGTGAGAGGGCAGATATGATCTTGAAAGGAGAAAGAACGGGTTTGAAGGTGAGCGCTCAGAGAAGTAAATCTGGGTCTTTCCTTTGCTATGGAAATCTATGTACCTGACAGACAGGGCTCTTAGGTATTGGCTCCCTATGGCTATCTATGGATCATCAAATGCATGGAATTTTCAAATTTTTATGTTCTTAATGTGGCATTTAAACACTTTTTAAAAATATAATTATTATGTTTATTTTATTCGTATGAGTGCATTACCTGTATGTATATAAGCGCACCCATGTCCTGGAAAAGCCCTTAGAAGAAGAGCATCACGTCTTCTGGAAGTAGAGATATAGACAGTTGTTGGCAATCATGTAGGGGCTGGGATTTGAACCTAGCTCCTCTGTAAGAGCAACCAGTGTTCTTAACGAATGAGCCATCTCTGCAGCTCTCCATTGAAAGATTTTACACCTTATCTTATTTATCCTCTTTTCTCAAATAAAAGTGCAACATTTTCACACTGTAAAACCTTAGACACATTCGTGTGGTAATTTGCACACATCTTATCTCAAGCCATTAATAATTTCACATAGAATGATGACCATATGTGGGGAACAGTTCCTCTCCTGCTTCCCAGCCTCAGGTGAGTCCACAGAATAAGAAAGAAATGACAAGTGTTCATGGACAGATTCCACAGTATATGCCTTGTCTTTGCAAGGGAGTTTCCATTCAAAATATGATTTTAAAAGGAAATGGAAATCAAAGTAATTTGATTTATATTTCTCTGTTGACTAGTAAATTTTAGCATATGCTTACTCGTCATGTATTTTCCTTATATTTTTATTAGACTTCAACTTTAACTAGACTCATTAATTTTATTGTTTGACAGCTTCATACATTAAAATAATGAATTTTAGTTCCATTGCCCTCTCTAATAGCTCACCCCCTCCCTCTCCTTCTGAAACTCCTTCCCAACATGTCCCCCTCTACTTTTATGTCTTTTGTGTGTTACCCGCTGAGTTTAATTAGAGTTTCTTGCCAGAGCATGGATGGGAAGCTACTTACTGCGCAAGAACAATGTATTTATGACTAAACTACCAAAGAAAATTACACTTCTTCCCCCCAAAATCATTAAAAGTCAATAGTCCCTCGGGAAGTGATGGAGCCTCATGATGAAATGTTAACCAACTCAATCATGTGCAAGTTTTTGGTAGATAATCACTCATATACTAAGTTCATCTTTTAAGAACTGGATTATTTCCATTAGACTATCTGTTGATTGGATTGTTGATTGTTTGTTGTTTGGTCTTATGAGTTCTTTGACTATTTGCGATCTGAACTTGTTGGAATTAGTTCTTCCCTACTACCTGTGGGTCCAAAGCATTAGACTTAGGACCTCAGGCTTGGCTGCAATTCCCATTACCCACTGAGATATCTGTTACCCAATATTCAACATGTTTTAAAATTTTTAATATTTACATTTATTTATTTTTATATATGTATTTTACCTGCATGTATATATAACTTCACCACTTGTGTAAAATGCCCACAAAAGCCAAAAGAGGGTGTCAGATCTCCAGGAATTGGAGTTATGGATGGTTGTTAGCCACAATGTGGTTACTGGAAATTGAACCTAGATCCTCTGCAAAAGCAACCAATGCTCTTAAAATTGAACCATCTCTCCAGTCCCTGAATGTACACTCTCTTGATGCTCATACTTCTTGTAATGATTGACCAGGATAAAAGTTACAGAATAGATTAGCCACAATCCTATTTCTCACAAGGAAGAATGCTGGTTTGCTTTATGATCAGCCGACTTCTGCAGAAAGCTACATCCCCGGAGATCTCTTTCTTTTACCATTTACATTATTTCTACATTTAAAGTTGATCAAACTCAAATTGCCTGAGATAGATAAGAAGAAAAGAATTTGACCTAGCATGTTCTGGTCATCCTGTCAGTGGTGAGAGTTTGGCAAAGAGGTGTGGGTACATCACGGTACCCTTACTACCACAATCCCCACCCAAGTGCAGTTCCTGCTAGGCAGCAGTGATGGAGGTCACATCCAGCACCAGATATGTGGCGACAGCCTCAGAGAGGCTGCAGGCACATGTGAGCCATACCTCTCATCACTTGCTGTCCAGTTCCTTCAGGATCTACTACATATTATTTCTCTGCGAGCTCTGATTTGTCATCTGCATTGGGGAAAGAAGGAAGTTGGCTTCCCTTCCATGCCCATTTGTCATTTCCTTTTAAAATGTTATATGTTTGTGTGTGAGTGATTGTGAGTGTGTTTGTGTGTGTGTGTGTGAGTGTGGTGTATCTGTGTGTGGTATGGACATGTGTGTACACAACTGTGTGTGTGTTCATGTGCATACACAGAGACCAAATGGTGACATTGGTGTTCCTGCTCTATCACTATCTGCTTATCCAATTGAGACAAGGTTTTTCACTGAACCCAGGAGCTAGGTTGATGATCAGCAGCACTACTGATCCCCCTATCTCTACCCTCCTTAGTTTGGGAGTTACAGGTAAATGCAGCCACATCCAGCTTTCATGAGGGTGCTGGGACCCAGAGAGAACTCTAACAATGCAGTCTTGATTGCCTATACTGCTATGATAATTAAGACAGCTTCATGGAGTTCAATGTCAACTACCTTTCTTTTTTCCTTTTGCTGGGGATTAGACCCAGGACCTCACACATATCAACTCAACTGAGCTACACCAGAATCCTAAACTTCATTTACAAGTGTATGGTTGAGTCTGAAGACAGTACATTCACACTCCCATTGTTTATAATGAAAAAAAAAACAGAAAATATGAAATTCATTAAAAAGAGATCTAATTAAACAGACAAAGAGAATATTTGAACTGAGAGCTGACTCAGTAGGTAGGAATGCTTGTTATGAAGCCTGAGGACCTGAGTTTTATCCTGAGACCTACATGGTGGAAGGAGAGAACTAACCCCTTTAACTTGTCATATGACCTCCACATGCATGCACCATGACAAGTCTCTGATCTTGAGAGCAGAGGCAGTGTCTTTCACAGATTATAGTGCAGACATAAAACAGTAACAATGTCAGACAGGAAAGGACTTTGAGTGAAGGCTTAGCATCCCCTGAGGACTTGTCAAAGCCATACTTCCCTGGACTGTGGTTCTTAGGAGGGAGTCCACTTCTCTGAAGCTTTGTATCTTGACAGGGAGTATGATGTCAGCCTACCAGGTGTTAGCAGGATATGTCTGACTTGTGACACATCTTGCCAGAGAAGCTGATTTTAGTGCTTGGATAGGGAAGGTAATGCTCATCAATGTATTTTACTGGGCAGCCCAGAGCTCTTCCTGCTAACTCAATACCTGTGGTTAAAGGTAGAAGACTGAGACTTATAAGGGGTAGGACATCATGTGAAATACACTTCCCTGTCTTTTGCAGATCTTTTGTTATTATTTTTCCTCATATGACTTATTTTCCTGCATAGTTAAGCTTAAGAAGTAATGGAAGGCTACTTGTGGTGGTTCTTGCTTGTAATTCTAGCACTTGGGAAACTAAGGCAGGAGGATCCCATGTTCAGGTCCCACTGGGTGGAATAGTGAGACTCTGTGCAAAGGAAGAGAAAAGGAAAAAAAAGAAGGACAGAAATGGGAAAACAGAGAGGAGAGGAAGAAAGAAAGGTAAGGTAAAGATTATGTAAAAGGGATGGAAGAGGAGGAAGAGAAGTTGAAAGAGGAGGAGAAAGAAAAGGAGGAGGAGGAGGAAGTGGAGGAGGAGGAGGAGGAAGAGGAAAAGAAACCTCTCCTATCATTCAGATAACTTACCTAAGTGAACATTCTAATTTGCTTTCCGAGCACCAAGTTGAACATTCTGAAGTTTAGAATGAAAATGTTACCACTCAAAAAGAAATACTGGATAAAAATGTCAAAGAGATTCACACAACTATGTCAAAGAGATTCACACAACTTACATCCATGGACTGATGATGAAATGCTGCCCATCTCTGGCCTGACAGGAGATAGAGTGAGAGACAAGGAGAGTATCATATGAATGATGCTCCTTGGCCAAGGAAGACTGGAGACTCTTCCCTACCATGCAACATAGAATACCTGATGTCGTAGTTTCTTCTCCTGTTGCTGTTATTACTCTGACAAAAGTAATTTGAAGAAGTGTGGGTTCACTTGGCTCACAATTCTAATTACAGTGCATCATCGCAGGGAAACCAAGGCAGTAGAAATTTGGATATTGATAGAAACAGACAGATTATCAAGAAAGCAGGCCCTCCAGGGCTGAACACCGACTGACTAGTGAGAGGGCAAGACAGAGGCTCCAAGAGGCTACCTCATCACAGGAGTTCTGAACTCAAAGCAACTGATCACAATGCATCCACAGTCAAGAGCACAGTGGAATGAAGGCTGCATACTTGTGTTCAACTTGTTTTGTCTTTTCTTAGACAGTCCAGGATGCAAACTCAGGGAACGGTGTTACCCACAGTGGGCTGAGCGTTCCCACTACAATTAACGCAGTGAAGACAGTCCCTGATAGACACCCCCACAGGCCAAACTGGTCTAGGCATCTCCTCAAGGAGTCTGTTCTTAGGTGATTCTACTTTTTGTCAAGGTTATAATTAAAACTAAATATAACCCCTGAAATACACAAAAGTTGGAAAAACCCATAATACCAGTGTGTATAAATATGGGAGAAGGTGGTACTATGTGAATAATCTATAATGTATCTGAACTCCTGTGGGAGGGCAAGGTTTTTGAATATCTGTCTTTCTCTGTTCCCTTTCAATTGAGCGTATTTTTTCTTTCTTAATAAACTGCCTGTTTCTATCACTATCCACGTGTTCCTGGTCTGGTTCACTGTTTTGAAACATAAGAACCTATATATCTTAGCAAGTGTGCTCCAGATTCTGATCTGTGCCTGTCAAGCACCTTCAAAGTTATCCATTTATTAAGTCATCATAGATGTCCTATATTGGCCATTGCAACTTGTATTTCCAACTGAGACAAATGATGTAAAAGGGAATCTAAGCAAATTGATTCTCAATTTAGACCAAGTAGAAGTTGTAGTAATAATCTCTTTATGAGAATATGTAACTTCTATAGCATAAGTAAATGAAGAATGATTAGAACACACTGAAAAAAATTATCTCCTTTGACTTATTTTAAGTGAGTAGTATACACTGGTGTAATCCTTACAATGTACTATCTGTGTGCTAGGGAGATGGCTAAGTGATTAAAATATTGGTTGCACAACTTGGTAAGCTGAGTTTGAATCCCCAGATGAGATGTAAATGTAGCACAGAACTCTTTTATCCCAGTGTCACTGCTGAGAAAGGGGATGCAGAAACGGGAGCATGTCCAGAAGCTTGGGGTAGGGGAGGAGATGCCAGGCTGGCATATTCATCAATAAACAAGGCAAGAACAGACACCTGAGATCATCTTCTGACCTTTGCACATGTGCCATAGCATATGTGTACCTCACTGCCGTATCCAACAAGCACATACCCATACATTCCACACAAAGATACATACTTAATGCACACATATTACATACAACCAAGGGCACACACATTTTACACACTCAAAGAACTTAAACATTTAAAATATATTATGTGGAGAAGAATTTTGAAATATTTTAAATGAGAATATAATTTGTTATAATATCGCTGTTTGCTCTGATTTATACACACACACACACACACACACACACACACTTCTGTGAGCTTAATTAAGGCATGTTTACCAATACATTTCTTCCTTTATATTGTACAATATTAACTACATCTAATATATCTTAATATCATGAGATTTCTAATAAATATACATTGAAAACTAATGACAAACTTCTTTATTGAATTTCTATGAGTGATATCTTGCCTGTTGTTAACAAACAATTTTCAGTGTTCTCTCATGAGACACTTGGTCAGCCTCAGAGATAATTCTAGAGATTTGTTTTTCTAGTATCAGGAATCATTTTTAAAGATAACAAAATTTGGGGAAATATTGTGAAGAATAAGAATTCATTCTGTACTTTTGAAGTGAAGATGGATAGTTTTTAGAACTAATTATAAGCAAAAGTTTCTGACTATCTGATACTATGGAAACAGTAACGAATGATATTAAAATCATGCTCTGTTTATAAGTCCTATTTTCCTATTGAGGACCCTCAAGTTCACATGCCCTGAGAGAATACTGCTTTGAATATTGTATTTATACATTCTAATTGGTCTGAAAATGACAGTTATACAGAAATCTCAGGGTCAAAGAGCTGCTCTATTTACTGGTGCATCAAGCTTTTGATTCTTTAAGTAGAAATAAAAAAAAAAATAACCATTTATTGCCTGACTTCCCTGCAGTAAAGGGGAGATAATTCAGAAATAAATCTATGACAAAGCCTAACTGTATACTAATGGCTTTCTTTACACAATAGGGCATAAAATCAGGTGCTCCATATTGAAAAGGGATTATTTAAAATAATATTTTATTCATTATTTTTATTCTATGTGTATAAGTGTATTTCCTGCATGTATGTAAGTACATCCACGCCATGCACTGCCCTTGGAGGTCAGGTGAGGGCTTTTGATCCCCTGGAACCGGAGTTACAAATGGTTGTTAGCCACCATATGGATGCTGTGAAATGAAATCAGGACCTCTGCAAGAGCACTCAGTGCTCTTAATTATTGAGCTTTCTTTCTAGCCCCCCAATAAGACATTCTCTTCATTGTTATTTAATTCTGCATATTGAACGAACTGGCTCATTTATCATCTAATATTAATACTCAAGTGAGAAAAATGATCCTGGGACACACTCTTTTCCAAATAGCAATTCCATTTGGTTTAGGCACAAAGAGAAGGAAATTGGAAGGAAAAACAACTTCCTGATCCACTTATTTCTGTTTCATTATAATAGAAGTCTTCTCTGAATCATAGGAAAAATTAACAACACTTTCTCAAACGATGTTTACCTAAGTCTCATAAATGAGTACAGTTTTTTGGTTGTATAGTTTGTTTTTTTCAAATTATAATCACATTGGTAAGTCGTGATAAAAGAATATTTTTAAAATTTAATCCTATATTTTTATTCATCTTTGGAAAGTATGTGACTGATTGTGTAACGCAGGGATGGAATAAGTATTGATTGAGATCTTGTGATTGGTCTTTGTATTCAATGCTGTTGTCTAATATATTAACACATTTGAGAAAAAAAAATCCCTGTTCTATACTCCTTGAAGATATGAACTAAGAATGGGGAATGTGGGGAATCACCATATAACTGACAATAGTTAAGATGCCTGTGGAAAGATTAGATTGACAAACGAGGCATTTATGTTCAGGGAACAATCATTGCAGAACGTGGGCCAGAAAGTTTGTAGGAAACAGATTTCAGGTATAACTGGACCAGAATAGTGTCATTTGCACTCATAATCACATGATAACCATGGCAGTCTACACAAGACATATAGAAGATCAAGCCAGTCAACTTTCCTACATGGATGACTGAGATGACTGAGAAAATGTGTGTGCCCTTCCCCCAAGTCCCAACTAGGAACTATTGTCAGTTAATGACTTCTAAGTAAGGGAGAATCAATTTTCTTTAAGAGTGTGACCCCTAGTGGGTCATTGATATTTAATGGATGATTTATATGCATGTACAAATATTTGGGCATCAAAAAATTCATCTTGGATGCTAGAGAAATGGCTCAACAGTTAACAGCTCTGACTGCTCTTACAGTAGGCCAGGGTTCATTTCCCAACATCCACATGTTGACTAACAACTGTCTGTAACTCCAGTTCCAGGGAATCCAAAGACCTTTTCTGACCTCCAAGGGCATTGCACGACACATATGTGTCTTACACATATGCAGCCAATACACGCATACACATATAATAAAAATAATAAATAAAACATAAAAAATAAATTGATCTTGGTGTTTTATATATATATATATGTATGTGTATATATATATATATATATATTTTTTTTTAATCTGAGAATATGATGTTGGGAGAGGGCCAAGGAGAATGGATCCAAGAAGAGTTATTGGGGCTGTATGAAGTAGGTTGAGTGTGAATAAAGTACATTTTATGTATGCATGAGTTTCTCCAAGAGTAAGTTAAATATTGTATAGAAAAAGAAAGATTAGGTAGACTGTGTTTTATTTAAAAATTAACTTACAAAATATTAATGGTAGTGTTCTGAAACTAGTAGTGATATTACAAGGAAAATACTTTTATTCATACTTAACAGTCAAGGCAGCTAATATTAAGAGAGATGTAGTGGCTTACCCAACATCAAACTAGTAATAAATGGCAAATTTGCAACTCAAAAGATAAAGCCTGTTTTCTTAGTCATATCTGCAAAAGGTGCAAAGAAGAGCTAATATAATTCAATTAATTCCTTATGATTTAGTAGTCTGTGACCCAAACAGAGGTGAAAATAATCTCCACTAAAACTATAGAACTTCCTTGGGAACTGTAAGTTATTAGTGAAAAATGGAGATGTATCTGTACCATTCAGGCTTAGCAGAGTTCGTCAGTAGCTCAACTGTTATCATAATCAAACAATGAAAATTTCATTTTTTTCTGAGTTCGCTGAGGTTCAGCTTGACCAAGCCTCAAGTCCTTGACTCTTACCTTGAATCAACATGTGGCTATATTTCATTTCACTTCTTTCATTTAAAAAACTTTTTTGAAAGTCCATTTTTATTGTGTGTGTAGGTGTTCCTGTGTGTGTGCATATGTACATGTTGATGGAGGCCTGAGGCTGGATGACTTCCTCAGTTGCTTTATTATTATTATTAATTATTATTATTATCATTATTATTGTGAGAAAGAGTTTCTCTTTGAACTTGAAGCTTCCAGTTTGGTTAGACTGGTTGATCAGCAATCCCCAGGGGTCTTTCTGTTTTATTTATTTCCATCTCCACAGTTGTGGGGTTGCAGGTACATGCCTCCATTCTTGGCTTTTTATGTGAATTCTGAGATCCAGACTCAGGTTCTGATGCTCATGCAGCAAATATTTTACTGATTGATCCATCTTGCATCCCCCACCTCTCATTCTCTCAAATAACTTTCATTCTGTATTGAGCGAGATACAGAAGAAGAAAGCACAAGACTCACGCATTGTGTTTGCTTGCTTCAGAATCTTTGTTTCCTTCTGGCCTATGTCAAAGTGAATTCTTCTCCCAGGTCTTGGTTCTCCATGCAAAATGAGCCAGTCCTGGGGACAGTGTAAGTTCCTGATTAGAGACCAGAACTGAACTGAGGCTTCAGCTTATTTTGGCTTCTCATATCCATCGCAGAAGATCCTCACCTTTGAGGTGATCTCACTCAATGCAGTTTGAAAGAGGGGACCTTTTAACTACCCTTTCTGGAAATTTTCATTAGAAAGAATTTCATTCTAGCTTTCAGAAGATAAGGCAATAAAAAACAGAATTACTGGAGTTGAATTGTCTTCCCAAGTTCCTTCCTTTCAGGAACACAAACATTAGTTATGTTTTTAACTTCTTTTGCCCTCAAGGCAGAAGGTGTCACTCAATTATTACTTTCCTTATGCCTTTTCGTTATAAGTTAGAATCTCATTAAATTTTATGAAAAGTTTTAGTAATAGGCAGTGTATTGCAATTATGAGCTTTGGCATCTGTCTTAATATGATCTCGCTCAAACTTTGAGAGTGTTTATTTATGACTGTATGTCACGTTATGCATCAAGCTGGAACTTGCTAAAATAGAAACTCTTTTTCTTCTCCAATATAAGAAAGGAAGCAAAGCTTTTCAGTCAGATGCTCTTTTCTCTTGTGAAGAAGTCCAGTAGCACAGAGAGAGAAATGAGATCATTCTTTCACTAGCAAAATTCATTTAATTGGCTTCTAAGAGGCTTTACATGTGTTATACAGCCCACAAATGGAGAAACTGGATTTTTTCAAGAGTATTCCAGACTTGATTAAGTCAGAATGTGTAGTCAGGTTAGCACAGTTCCCTTGAAAGGACATTCACAAGAATGTCTATGCATTATGTTGTAATAGGATCAATAACTGACAGATAAATAGTCTGCATATCTATTTACTATTGTCCCCTGAAAATTCTCTCATGAAAGTAAAATTATGGTGAAAAGTCATTAGGCATCAAAGTTTTATATATATTAATCAGCATTTGAATATTTAAGACTATCTGATTTTCACTATTTCCCCATGAATTATTATTTTAAAAACTATTTTTTTTACAGATGCACTTTCTAAAAAAAATAGAACTCTAGTGCCTGGAGAGAGATAGCTCAGCAGCTAAGAGTGAATACTGCACTTGCAAAAGACCTCGGTTTTGTTCCTAACACTCAAGTCAGGCAGCTCACAAGTGCTTATGACTTCAGCTCAGTGGTATCTTATACATCTGGGTTTTGCAGATTTGTGCATTCATGTGCACAAATTCATAAATAGACTCACATACACATATAATATTTAATGTAATAAATCTTATTAACACAAATATTTACATATTTTATAGTTACATATCATTAGCCTTAGGAACAGTATATATTTTAAAAAATATTTTATTTGCTTCCTTTTTAATTCTGAGACAGTGAATATATCTGCATGAATTTATGTGCTCCATATATATTCTAGAGCCTAAGGAAGCCAGAAGAAGGCATTATATAATTTAAGTTACAGATGGTTATAACCTGTCCATTATGGGTCCTGGCATCCAAACTTAGGTTCTCTATAAGACCAGCAAGATCTGTTGAATATTGAGCCATTTCTCTAGCCCTGTGACAAAAATATTTTAAGTGTTTTTACTCAAAAGGACTATTCTCTCTAGACATGTTGATTTGTATTTGGGAACTCCAACATTAGATTTACTTTCTGTTCAACCCTGTTCTCTTGTAGTTCTGCCTGAGATGCATTATTAAAAATGGTCGGTTTGTGACACAGGAATCATGAGGCCAAATCTCAGAAGATCAGTGAAAGATATATTTTAAGTGGCCAGCTGCATGCCAGGATCTATTTTTTCATCAAATTAAATGAGGACAGATTCCAAGAACTTCTTGGAAAGAACAGAAGCATGCACTGTGTGCCACTGGCAATAACTTTATGAAACTTGATCTAGGATTTGATATAAGGTGAAAATTACATCTAACAGGAAATAATTAATTAAAAGTTCTGAATAGATGGAACTTGGAAATATTGTACTAAGTGAGGTAAACAAGCCTCAGAAACACAAACACCACATATTCTGTCACCATGCAGATTCTAGCTTCTGATTTTTATATATATATAGGTGTGGGTGTGGGTGTGTGAGAAAATACGGAGAGAAGTTAAGACACCAAAAGAGACTCAGGAGTTGGTACAAATAGAAGCTTTAAGAAGACGGGTAGGTGCTGGAGAGAAGGCTCAGCAGTTAAGAGCACTGGCTTCTTTTGCAGAGGACCCAGGTTCAACTCCCAGTACCTACATGGTGGCTAACATCCATCTGTCACTCCAGTTCAAGGGGATCTGATATCTTCTTCTGAACTCTACGTGCATTAAAGGACATGGGTGCACTTACATACATGCAAGCAATACACTCATACACAATAATAAAAACCATAATTAAAATATTAAAAATATATTTAAAAAAGAATAGGGTTAGGGAGGGCAATGGAACACCTGTTGTATGAAAGTAGAAAGTACTTACTGGGAATGGACTGGTACAAGTGGAGCCTCTGGGGAGGCTGAGAGAGGTGGGAGATGCTCGAGGGAGGGTTTCAACCAAAACTATATAGAAATGCCATAGGGAAGCCTGCTACTTTGTTTGCTAATTAAAAGTAAAAGAAAAAATATTTTTTAGCTATTAATTAATAATTAATTTTAGCTATTAATAATTATTAATTAATTAATGGCTTCTGATGCATCAGAGCATGCTAATTATGAATGCGAATCTGGGAGTAAGAAAATACTGACTCTGCCACTTTTCAGTTGTGTGATGGTGTCTAACTTTATCTGTCAACATGAACTATGTTCCTTACCTACAAAACTTGGAAAACAAATCAAAACAAAACAATAATAACAACAACAATAACAAAAAACAAGGTTTTCTACTCAAAGACAGAAGGATTAAAGGTCAAAAATCTCATGAGAGATTCAGAGATTCAGTTTAATATATGCCCATTAGAGAGTGCTCACTAAATGAAAGTGACTGCTGTATTTATTGGATTAAAGTGTTGGTTTTATTTTTCTTGAGAAGGATGATCAACTAATGGCTTAGGGGACAGGGTTTTGTGCCACTGTGGAAACTCACTTTTGTGTCTAACAACAGGGTGATTGTTTCATTTCCTGTTGCTGTGATAAAATATCCAGTTGATTTGCCAATGGGGAAGGGGAGATTTCCCCAGGACCCTTGATGAAGAGCTATGGGAAACCAACGGCACTGAAAGAAGGAGAACAGGTTCCCCTAAGGATGAGCTACTGGATAAGTTATCCAGTTCCAAGTGATCATCCCTAAATACAAATACGAACGTCACAGACTGGACTCAGTAGGTTTTATGTACATATGTATATATGTAAAAACTAATTAAAGGTCAGGAGTTTGAGAGGTAATGGTGGACATGGGAGGAGTTGGAGAGGGGAAAGAGAGGGGTTGAAAAGATATAAATACCATAGTCTTTTATGAAATTTGCAGATCAATTTAGATAACAAAAGCAACTTCAGAGAGAAAGGGCCTATTGTAGCTCACAATTCCAGGATCCAGCCATCAGTGGAAGGGCATCAAGGAGGCAGGAGCTTGAAACAGCCTGAAACACAGTAACATCCAAGCTCGGACAGAGAAGGGATGCATGAAAGCTTCTCCTCTGCTTGTTTCTCTACTGTTATACAATTTGGAACCCCAAACCATGGAACTGTGCTACACGTTGATGCTGTGTCTTCACACATCACTTAAGGCAAATCAAGAGCGTTCTTATAGGCAAGCCCATAGGCCAGCCTGATTTAGACAATCCCTCTTTGAGACTGGTTTCTCAGGGGATCCTATTTTGTGTCCAGCTGACAAAAAATCCACCACACAGACTAGGAAGAAAAAGGAAGAGTGGAGAAGAGCAGGGAAGCCACAAATGCCAATGTTCAGAGCAATTTTGGGGTTACCTTTGAGGATGCACTAGTTTGATCATTGTAGGCAGGAAGTGGTGATGTAGTGATTTCTTTCATTATTCATCTATCAATAGGCATTGCTGAGTTACTAGAACACACACTTATTGATAGGAAATGGTAGAAAAAGTCACAGTCCTCTGTCTAGTGATTATCTAACCTTGTAAGACTGACCAGTTCTGGCTGCTGTAGTAAATTCCCCAGACATTCACAAACAAACCTATTTCTCACATTTCTGGAGACTATTTGTGCTGATGATTCCAGAATGTTGAATTTCCTCTAAAGCCTCTTTCATATATATGTCATTCCCATTAACCTATCTTACTGTGACCTTTCCTCAGCCCTGTCTGGATCCAAATTTTCGTTTTCTATAAGGATTCCAATCACTGGATAGAATCACCCTAATGACCCAAGGTTTTTTTTATACATTTTTTGTTGAATTTCTGTGAATTTCATACAAAACATCTTAATCAATCTTAGTCATTTTTATATGATCCTTCCTCACTGGAACCCTCTGATACACCCTCACTGAAATTCATACATTCTGTCATTTGTACTATGGTCTATCATATACAATTAGTCTCCACAAACATTCCTCAGTGCAAGTCTATCCACTGGGGTTGAGTCAGCCTCTTTAGAGTCCTTCCCTTTAGGAAGACCAGCACTTTCTTATCCAGCAGTAATCAGCTGTCAATAATTCTTTGACTAAGATTGAAGTTTGTTGCCCATTCCACAGTATTGTGCTCGTCTGATTCAGTTTACATAAGTCTTATGCATGCTCACGTTTTGCTGGAGATTTATATGAGTAAGTTCCCAGGAGCCTGTATGACTCCTTTACATATGGTTATGTACCACTTATCTGGCTCTTACAATTTTTCTACCCTTTCCTCTGCAATGGTCACTGAGCCCTGGGTAGGTGGAGTCATGTCCAGTGATTCACATTTTGCAGACTCTTATTATCTACACTTTGGTTATTTTTGACTTTTTGTGTTCCTGGACCTCTGTTGCATTAGAGAGCTTCATTAATGAGAGTTGAGAGATTCCTTAGTGTACTCTTTCCCCTTGTTCTGTGTTCCATGAGCGTTAGGTGTAGAGGTTACATTATAGATGTGCAACTTAGTATTGGGCAATTCATAGACAATGTCTGTGTGTGAACAATTGTGGTACTCTGTAGCAGTCTCTGTCTGGTAAATAAGAAAAGCTTATTTGATAAGTAGTGAGTGGAATGGAATAATTGTCTGAAAATATAACTATATATATTTTGCATATAGTAAGAAATTACATTTGTCTAGGGATATTAGTCTTGGGGTTTTCTGTAAGATTTGTGACAACTTCAACCATGTGTATTTGAATATGTTTACAGCATCACACATGAGTTTCTTCCTATTGACTAGACTTATAGTCTAATTATGTAGCTGTTGATTATCCCTAAGATAAAACTGCCCATACTGTAACAATATTGTTTATTGTGCCAATCATTGACATGGTTATTAGGCCTTGAAGCTGGGGATGGGTGATCAATTGATGTTCTCCCTTAGCAGTTAGAGTAGTACTCTCCAAAGTTATGAGAGCTGGCCTTCAGGGGCAGTGACTTCCAGGTGACTTCCAGCTCCATTGCTCCAAATCCTGTATGAAGTATGTCCAGTCTTCTGCAATAGGGTCTTAACTTAAAGTTCTAGGAGGCAATCAGGTGCTGTGGACTGTGTAATTTTGGGAGTCTCTTTGCCTTCCCTGGCCAAAAACTCAAAGGGAAGCTTCTCCTTTCTGATAGTTTCTTATGTAACCTTCAGCCATAAACATGGACTCATGTAGTGATATTGTGTGCGTAATTTGTCAGTATGCTGTTGGACTAATATGGCTCTCCCTCTATGCCTTCCCCACTTAAAGTATCCCCGTTCCCCTATTTCTCCCTTGGTAATACCAGTCTCCTATTTTCCCAATGCTCTTGAGCTCCTTCTTCCTCCTTATCCCCAAAGTTCCTCATATAACTGCCCCTCCCCCTTCCATTTAAATGTCCCCATTTTACTTATGTCTCCCTTCCTATCACCTGTCTCCTATTGTTCTTCTCTCTCATGTTATTTCTTTCCCTTTACCTCCCTGGTTCCTTTCTATTTGCCTGGTTCTGGCAGTTACAACAGGAGATATACTCACATATCAGGATGTGGTGCTAGGGTCCACATATAAGGGAGAACATATGTCTTTTGTTTTTCTGAGGCTTTGTTACTTCACTTACTATAAGAGTTTCTAGTTCCATCCATTTTCCTGCAAATCTCATCTTTCTTCACGGCTGAGAAGAACTCCAGTGTGCAACTGTAATTCAAAATGTAGTCACATTCCGAGATTAAGACTTTAATATATGAATCTCATGAAGACATTATTCAGTCCATGTGATATCAACATGTATGGTAAGAATGAAAAGAGAGTGAGTATACAAGAAGCTGGTAAATAGCCCAGTGAGAAAACATTTGCTCTGAAAGTATGAGGATCTGAATTCTTATCCTGAATACTAAGGTAATTGTTAGGCAAGGCATCTGCAATGTTAGTACTTGGAGTGTGGAAGGAGAAAGCTTCTGGCAGCTGACTAGCCAGCAAATCTGGCCCAAACTTTTAACCTGGGTTCAACAAGAGACTCCTGTCTCAAGATATAAGGTGGAGAGATGGATGACACCTGAAATCAACCTCTGGTTTGTGCACATGCATGCATAGGTGAGCATACCTATACATACATGCATACACAGTGTATGCGTGCACACACACACACACACAGAGAGAGAGAGAGAGAGAGAGAGAGAGAGCGCTTTCAGGCCACCCTGTCAATACAGGCTGTTTTCTCCTTCTTCCAGGACTTTCTTCTGTAGCTATCAGAAGCAGAATGGCCTGGGTTCCTTCTTCTCATGACCAACTCTTACTTTGAAAAAGTAATTCCTGGAAGTTTGAGTATCAAGTGAAAGATGATCTTGAACTACTGCCTCCCATTCATTTGAAGAAAAGACTTTACTCCTCTAAAAGGAGACAAAGAGAATGTATAGATGCCAATGAAAAGTCAGAAAGAAATTTGTTCCTGATATCACTGGAATATAAGTGGTTACTGATATTGTTTTTAAGCTTTCATCTTTCTCACTCTCTTTCTATTTTTGGAGCATATTCCTCAACAGAAACTGGATAACTTTGTTGCTTGAAATATGAGTATTCATTAATAATTCAATTTAGTTCAAGTTTCAGATTTGTTTTTATTAAACTTGTGACATTGAGAAAACTTTTCAAAGTCTTGATTGTATTTTTAGTAGAGTGGTGATCATACATAACACTGCTTCTTGGAGTGTTTAATTAAAGATGTAAATGACAAAATACATTTCAAGCACTGAATATATATTTGACCCAGAATAAAATCTCAATGAATTCCATTCTGTAGTTTAGAACTGGACAAACAACATAATTCTAAGTCAGTATGAGTATTTCCAAAGAGTATAGCTACAAAGAGTTACCTACAGAGGAGTGGAATACCCACACCCATGTGTGAGAGTTTGTGTGTGTGTGTGTGTGTGTGTGTGTGTGCAAAGAATTTACTGATTGGCAATAGAAGGCACAGAGTGGAAACAAAGATAAAACTCTTGATAGGATAAAAGTAGAGAAAAGGTCAAATAGACATTCACGGGTAGAGATATCACCTAGAGATATGTTTCCTTAGATATATTTTGCATTGTGATCATGATCACAGAAAGATTTTTGTTTACTGATAAAAGTGAATGCCAGTGTTCTGGTAAAATGGAATTCAGAAATATAGGAACATCTTTCTATTTTTTGGTTAATTATTCATTCATAATAACAAGTTTCACTGAGATATTTTCATATGTATATTTAATATATTTGGTCATATTCATCCCCTGTTGACCCTCTCCCACTCCAATTAATCCTTTTCTCTTTTAAAGAAACTCCTTTCTACATTAGTCTATATATTTTTTGATAATTTTACTCATGGTTATTTACAGGACCATCAACGAGTGGTTATTTACAGAAACATGTGCAACTTTGCAGTGATTATGCCACAGAAGGTGTCTCTTCCTTCATCAACAGCCATTAATTGCATATAGATGCTCAGAGAGGAGTGTGGTCTCACAAACCCACACCCCAGCAATGGAGTTTCTTAAGTCCCTCTCCCCTAGCAACTTTGCCATCTTTAGTTAACTGCCTTTAAATCCTCCTTCAGGAGTGGAGATCCGTAAATCTCCCCACAGCAACCATGGGCTGCCTACAGATTCAGGAGGAGTATCTTGAGAGCCCCTCCCACATGCAGAGCAGGTTGTTGGCCCACTGTGTGCAGGTCTTACACAGTTAATAAAAACTGTTCTGAGTTTATGAGTGAGAAGCAGATCCTGTACAGGATACAGTTTTCCACAACATTCCACATCTTCCTCTGATGATTCCCTTCCTCTGTCCCCTCTTTCACAATGTGGATCATTTTTATTAGATATAGAGGTAAGGCAAAGTTTTTTTTTTTAACTTCAGGAGAAAAGTCTCTTAGTTATGACGGGCAAAATCTTTCCAAGTCCAGATAACAAATGAATAAGTGAGAAATTTAGTAAACTTTGATGGCTTTATCATTTGCTGACTTCTGTGACTCTCAAAAAGGAGGCATAAACATGCCATTTGGTCAAGAACAACAGCTGCTCCCAACCTCTCTTTCTTTTCCTTTCATTTCCTTTTATTTAAATATACGCATATACTCCCTTTGCCTTTTCATACTGTCATCTGGGGGATGATAAGTAAATGGCCCCCCAGTGTGGTCCTAGGTGTCCTGCAGGAGAAGGCCCATATATACCATCTAGCTTTCCAGACTTGTACCATATAAGGTAATCACTCTGCTTGTGAAACTCTGTGTATTTTAGAGAAGTTATTTTATGATCTTTACTCCTTGACTTGTGGAAAAGGTATCACGAAAACAAGACAGGACCATGAAATTATCAGCAAGAAATTAATGAATGCATAAGAAGCCACAAAATGTAGAAAACCAGAAAAAGGAGAAGTTAAAGTAGATGAAAGAATTCCAGAAGAGATCTAACTCAGGAATTAAAGTTTAACTTGAAACTCAACCGATATGAAAACAAGACCAGGTTGGAGAGATGGTTCAGCTTTTAAGAAAGCATACTTCTCTTGCAGATGACCAAGATTCAGTTTACACCACCCACAGCTCAAAAAACTGTATTGACTCCAACTTCAGAAGAGTCAATGCTGTCTTTCGGCTTCTGTGGCATCTGCAGACAAGGAACACATATAAACAAGCAGGCACACACACAGACACAAATAAAAATCAACATAATTTTTTAAAGCTCAATGCCCTTACTCTGTTCTCAGGATTTTTTGGAACTGCCCTCATACAGTTTGGAAATTATGACACATCTGTCATACAGGCTCCACCACTATGTTTATTTTGTGAAGGATATGAAGCTCCTTGCTGTTAATTGGCCTAAAACTGGAAAATGGAAGTGCAGGTTTTTGATCTTGGACACATGTCTAGATGATCTATCTCTAATCTGGCCCCTATTCTATTAAATAGAAGATAGTTATTTTCTTTACTACCATGTATGCCTGACCCAACAGTCCTCCAAATTACCTCCTTATTAAACAATAGTAGCATTTAAGCAAATACATTGCACCACAAGACAACATTGTCACTAAGGTCAGCTTTGTAGTGTAAGTTGTAATCTTGCTGTTTGATCATAATTCATATTAATCTTCTTGTGCATGAAGCTACAGTAGTGAGTCCATGAAGACAATAGTCATGTCTTTTCCAGGAGATTATATTTCATAGCACTCATCTGTCTTGCATTCTTCCTTTCTTCTAGTTCTTCTTCAATATTATCTGAGGTTGGGAGGGATGGATGGGGTTAATATAGATGTCCTATTTAAGGCAGAGGACTCAGTCTCTCATTCTCATCACTTTGACAAGGTATGCATCTCTGCATTGACTAATGCCCACTGCACAAAAAAAAAAAAAAAAAAAAAAAACTTCTCTGACAAAGTTTGAGAGCAAAGCCAGTCGCTCTCACATGGGAGAAGCATTATAAAGGAGATGAGGCATGAGAGGAAGGGCTACCACTGCTCCTCCTTACCGAGACCCCATTGCCAGCTGGGAGAGCAGAAGTGCACAGGGGTATGTTACAACAAAACAGAATGTGCTGCAGTGTGGGTTCTGAGGTGTTTTTTTTTTTAAATTTCTTATTTCAGCTTATTGCAGAACCACAACCAATATCTTTATTTGCTTCTGACTTGGAATAAATCTTACTTTGCCTCCTGGGACACTGAAAGCTCTGTTGAGAAACTAATAAGTTCAGCCCAAATTCTCAGCAACATGCTTGATGAGAAACCACCTATTTTGAGAAGAAGAAAAGGAATGAAGCAGTTTAGTTTATGAGAGAGCCTGATCCAAATATTCTGAGAAACATCTAGGCTCCAGTTATCGAAAGAAGCAGGTGGAACTGGTTAAGAAATTAGCATAAGCTGAATGATGAAACATTCATTATTTCACAATTGAATTAGTGAAATCCTTGGCATAAACACACTTCTGTGTCATATGCTATTTTATTGTTGTTGGTACAAAGGAGTCATGTATAATTTAGAGAGCTGCTTTAATTAGAATATCAATCATTTCCAAATATTTAGATAAACTGTAGAAAACCGATAAGAGCACGTTTAGAGTTGTAAATTTCAGCACTTCTGTATGCTGAATAGAATATGACATTCTAGAATGAGATTTTAGGAATTCCTATACACACATATGCATGTATGTATATGTGTATGCATATTAATATATTTTGAATTTTTATAACATAGTAAGCCTTTGTCACTTTTTATTGATTTGATAGTACATTTAGGATGCTTTAAAACTAAACTACAGATAAAAAATGACTGTTCAAAAATATTTGACAAGAAGTTTATAAAGAAAAATAAAAACGATGCAAACTGTGGAACATAGTAAAATGAAAGGCACAGCAAATACTGTCTGTTTTACACACTCATATTTCTCAATTTCTGAGTCCATCCTGGAACGTCCTGTGCAGTGGCAGGAGACAGATGAGTTGACAGGACATAGTGAAAAGGGTATTCATTAAGGCATCACCAGCAGAGTAGGGAACTCACAGGAGGGGCAGAAGAGGATGGCAATGCCTTCATTTTTCAACACTTCCCTGCCTAATTTGTAATCTGAAGGCAAACCTCATTCAGTCTGCTGTGCCCCTCTGACTGTGGCAGTCACTGTAGACCACTAGACAAGCTTTCTATAAACCAATGGCTTGCATTGGAACTTTCTTTCTTTTCTTTTTTTTTACCTTGGAATAACTTTGCCATTTGAGGCTGGAAGGAATATTCAGTGGCTTACTATGAAAGTATCAGAACTTGAGATTAATTTCCTTGTTTTGTTTGCTTGTTGATTTTTGTATATATGTGTGTGTGTGTGAGATATTTTGTCTTTTATCTCAGAGCTGATGACCTAACCCTGGGCCTGTGTCACTGAGCTAAAACCTGATTAAGTAGCACAAGTCTTTGATTCCAGAGCTTTGGTAAATAGAGAGGAAATAGAGGCAGGGGAATCCATAGAAGCTTGTGAGGCAGCTGGTATAGGACATGGGGAGGAACAGGAAAGATCCTGTCTCAAACCCAGGAGGAAGGCGAGGAGTAACATGTGATGTTGTCCTTTGACATCCTCATGTGTGTCATAGCATGCACCTGCCCATACTCATACACTGAGAGAGAGAGGGATACAAAACAGAGTCAGAAAGATAAAAATAACATTTAAGACATTGTAGAATAAATAAATTGCTTTGGAATTTTGAATAATTCTTTAGAATTTTTATTAAATATATTTACTTCTGTGGTGTGTGTGTGTGTGTGTGTGTGTGTGTGTGTGTGTTGGATAGATCTACAGTTTCCTCTCTGCTGCGAGGGAAACACTTTCAAATGTGATTGACAGCCAACTAACCAATGTCATAAAGGGGGAAGTCTATCGGAAACACAGGGAAAGCTGGAAAGGAGAGAGGCGAGCTTGGCGTACGGGCCTCCGTTTTGGGGCACTTGTGCCAGAGGTTCCAGGGATACTTATGATCAAAATGCAGTCTCCACCATGCAAAATCTCTGTCTCTCTTCCTGGGGATGAATCCTTTGTAAGCAACCCAGAATAAAGCAATTCTCTAAGAGAGCGTTCTCTGTCCACACAATTGGTACAAACCTGGGGGTGGAGGGCAGGCGCTGAATGCTGGGCTCACCACGAGAATTCATGAGACAACTGCCATATTCTAACAGGACCAACTGACAAAAGGACAATGTTTTCGGGAAAAGGATTTACGTGGCCACCACTAATATGGGGACCAGGTAGGAAAAGAGTTTGGACAAAAGAAATTTTGATATGGTGGACTATCCCCATAGGACTGGTGTGTGGTGGCCATTGCAGGGTCCGGGTGGTTTATAGTGAAATGTGTAATTAAGGTGAACTTGACTAAGCAGATGATATCGGTGGGACAGATTCTGGTAGTGGCGCACACTGGCGGAGATGTCATGGAGGAGGCCGTGGCACACAGGTCCAGTCCGGGGTGCAGTCCCAGCCTGAGGTTGTAACAGAGAGACAGATTCAAAGTGTGAGAGACAAACTGAATTGAGAGAAAGATATGAGGCTTCCTTCTTTAATACTAGCCTCTGAGCTTGCTCACAAATTGGATAAAAGAGGAAAGGAGATGGAGCTTTTAGGCTACCACTTTTGTACAGCTAGGTGGTCAAAAAGTGATGAAAACCCAGGTCAGGTTTATAATACGAGACCCATCTTGGGACCCTAGAACCTGGAACCCGTGGGAAGATTCAGGCCACAATAAGGGAGGGAGCAACCCAGAAGGAGCTAAAAGTGCCCATCAGGTTTGACCTGTAATACCAAGAAAGGAAAAATCCAGATGTCAGCATGCTGGTAAAAGCCTTAACGAGCATGAGAACTTAGTGAATAAAGTGTTCTCAGCCCTAGAGCTGCTGAAGCTAGGAAAGACATTGAAACCACCCATGAAGAAGCCCTTAGCTACCTGGCTTGTAAGGCTGTGGGACATGAGAGCAGATGAGGTTATTTTCAGTGCTGCAGAGGCAGGATAACTGAGCAACATAACGGCTCACCCTCCTTGAGATTCAGACTGTGTAGCCTAAGGCAGCACAAGGCAGGTGAGGCAGCTTCTGATGAACTGGCTTGTGCAAGTCATTAAAGGCACTTGGTTATCACCAGTGGAGGTTCCGATGAATGTCAGGAGCTGGTGAACAATAAAGCGGGGACAGGCATTCCTGGGTATGAGGAAAGCAAAACATAGTGCCTTTCACAGGACCAGATAGGATTGTGTTCACTAATGAAGGACTTCATTGAACAAGGAGGTATGGAGGGTTAGTGTCCCTGCTAGATCCTCTAGTGGGGCAAAAACTTGACAAGGCAGAAGAGGCTTTGACAAATTTAAGCATCCTAGATCTGCATGTAAAGTATGTCTGTAGAAGAATAGAATAGCCTAAAGGACGTATAAGAGAGGCAAAACAGAAAAGGAGATCTCCTTGGGTTACTCCAAGCAGATGAGGCTAGATTTGTCTCTAGCCCGAGTTACTAAATTGATAAAAAGTCAAATTCTGTGCTAAAGCAACACTGGGAGGCTTTACACCCTGAATGACAGTTCACAAAAGGCATACAGAGGATAAAGATTATCCAGGGGTGGATACTACCCCCCTAGAGTAAACAGGATACATTTCTCCCCTGTGACTGGTTATTCCAGCAGTGGAGACAGTTTGCTCAGCCAGAGCCTGTCCCGAGAGCCAGGTGTGGTCAATGGAGACGCCACACATGTGGCTGGAGCCAGGAATCAGACCCTGAGTCTCCCTGGCCCTAGGAAATGACAGGTGTGACAGGGGCACGAGAAGCCTTATTCCTCCTTGGCCCTGTGTAGGACCAAGCAGTTTAGGCCAGCCCCAAGGAAGTTAGCAAGGATAAAGTGATGCTTGGAGGCTCCAGGTGAGAACTCCGTGACACTAAATTGATTCCAGACAATAAAGACAGTAAAGGGCTGACTAACTTACTTGCCATTGTATCCAACATGGATCTGTTGAAAAAACAGCTGATGCAAATGAAAATGAATTTTTCATGCTATGTTAGACCTTGTGTGTGTATATAATGTTAACTTCTGAGTGTTTTACAGAAATGAAACCCAGTTGAGACACATCAAGTACACGTGAAGAAACAGGAATGGAATGTAACTCATATAGGGTGCAAGGGTGAAATATAGCTGTGAAATTCTGGGACCTCAATGGTGCTAGGCCTATAGATGCCAAAGAGTAAAAGGATACTTTATATAATTGTTAACTAGCAATTCCAGTACCAGGTGTGGGTTGACCCCCTGTGAGCTGTTGGCCAGGGGAGCCTTGGAAGCTCCCTTCTACCAAACAAAAGCAATTGCCACATTATAATGCTGGTTGCACACTGGAAGTGGACGATAAGGCCCTATTACTGAAGATGTGACATGGTTCAAAGATGGAAAAAGAGAACTAGCTGGGACCAAGCTGAAAACTCCCCACAAATGGATGGCTGCCTTTCAGACTGCTAGAGAGCACTATGTAGGCTGCTATGGGAGAATGGTCCTGAAAAGCTCTGCTTAAGAACAGATCTTGTGTGCTTCACAGTCAGATGCCAAATAAGATGTCCCTAGAGGCTCATCTGGTATGTGCACCCCCAGCGTATTTATAATTGGATTTAGGGCCTGCTCCTCAGGGAGGGAACACACATCTGATATTAGGAAAAGAGAATGTCAACCCTCACCCCAGTGGTGATAGGGAAATTTATATGCCCCTGTAAATAAGCTACTGTAATTGTTTGCAAGATAAATATAATATGCCTACTTAGTTACTGCCTAAGCACTTTTGTTTACACCCATAGGTTAAATCCTTCAGTATTTGTGTGGATGTTACTTTTGGTGGTGGTGTTGTTTTACAATTGTTGTGTTTTCACAGTAGATGGTGTATCACTGAAGCAAGATGATAATCCATGCCACAGTGGAAAGAACCTCATCCTATATCTGTTATTCCTCCTCTTCCAAATCCCTTGCTCTTGCAGCTCAGGGACTATTGGTTCAAATCTAGGAGTTGGGGAGGGTGTGGCTGAACACAGGGCCTCACCACAAGAGAATTCATGAGACAGGGTGTGTGTGTGTGTGTGTGTGTGTGTGTGTGTGTGTGTGTGTGTACATAAAATAACCTGCATATATAGGAAAAAGAACAACTTTCAGAAGCCAGTTCACTCCGTCCACCATGTAGGTCCTGGATATGAAACTCAGATCATGATCATTAGGCTTGGCAGCAAATGGTTTTCACTAGCTGAGTCTTCTCATTGGTCTTAGAGCTTTCATTTTAAAATATGGAAATGCAAATTTCTGGTAAATTTGCATAGACTTAAAAGGATAGTACTGAAGTATGAAGATATTTTCATTTCTCCAGAAATATCTCCTGACTGAGCACAGCGTTTATTGGCTGTTTAATGTTATTCTCATCAATGAAAAAGGAAAGTTCTAAATTCTGAGCACAATTTTACTAATTACTGTTATATTATAAAATGCTATTTAAAAAATATAACCACATTATTTTCTATGTAATTTAACTGAAGGTGAATAGTTTGTTTCACAATTACTGTTCATATAAACATGGTCTGTTCTTAGCAGAATGTTTGAACTACTGCTCAAAATGAATACATCTGGTTTTTGCTATCACTGTTTTTTTTTTTAATCTCATGTCTTGATGTGTGCATGCTCTGAGTTCATTCTGCATAAAAAGCAAAAGGAGAAAAAGGAAAAGGAAAACAGGTCTATCTCATCTTTCACTTTTCTTTTTTATCTTCATTTTCAAAGTAAGTAGTTGGTTGATTGAGAGGAGAAATGTAAAGAGATGCATGTGTCAGCTGCCTTCTTTACATAGTTGTGATGGCTGGTTTTAATTGTCAATAGCACACCACCTAGAACTGCCTAGGAAGACAGTCTCAATGAGGGAATGTCCAGGTCAGTTTGGCCTGTGGAAAAGTCTGTGGGGGAATATCTTGATTCTGTTAATTCAGGGGGGAAGATCTGCCCATTCTGGGTGGTACCATCTCCTAGGCAATGATCCTGGATTGTGTAAGAGAGGAGAAAGCAAGTTGAAATGAGTATGCATCAATTAATTGTTTTACTTTTGACCTTGGATGTGATATGACTACCTACTTCATGCTCCTGCTGCTTTGAGTTCAGTGATATGATGTAGTATAACCAGGAATTGTGATCTAAAATAAACACTTTTTCTTCTATGCTGTGAAGGCATTTTATCAAAGAAATCAGAGATGAAATAAGCAAGACAGCTTTCTTAGAAATTCTTTGCCTCCTTTCTATCCTATATACTATTCCAAATAGGAAATGTCCTCACTAAGGCTTAGGAGTTACTTGAGTCAGTCATAGACATAACAGGCACTTTGTTATCTTATAATGACAGAAGCCCTCCAATCTTTGTTTCAACTAGTTTTGTGCTTAGAGTATAAGAAGGCCTCTGTGTATTATGGAAGAGGAAGGAAGAGGAACATAAATCAGCTCTACATCTTCACTGCTGTCCTGACTATGGGTGAAGACTATAGAACAAAATGAAATGCATGAAGTTGGCATGGGATACTTTCAATCTGCCTCATGAGATGTTTCCCACCATTCTTTGCTTATACCCAACATGTAATGGAAGTCTCTGTTTGGCACCTAAATACCAGTTATGACAAACTAAAATACTTCTAGACACTTCCAAATGTTCAAGGTGAGAAAATCCCCCCAGTCAGGAACCGTTGCTGTACATAAAACCATCATCCCTTTTTGGGTCTTCAGCCTGACCTCTTAACCAGCTTTCTAGACTACTAAGATTTACACCCCAGTGTTTTATTTCCTAATGCTATAAAATGCTGCCCTCTGGGTAGAACAACAATCTTCATCAGAGCAGCAGTGACTTTTCAAAACCTTCAGTTTAGAGCCTGACGGAATTCCCTCAGAGAAGGAGGAGGATCATGAAAGCCATCAGACCCTCATCTGAGATTCCAGCCATTCTTACCTAAACTTCCCTTGGAGCTGGATGCAAATATGTTCCAGATGTATGTGGCCCTGTGATCTTGGGAAGTGCTAGACTCTATGTTGCAGAAGCCTGGTTGAAGAGGGAACTCTGTCTATTCAGCTGTTGAGAAGTTACTGTCCATGATATGATGAGAGACTTTCTAGTGGTGGTGATGTTTTGAGTTACCCAAGCTCCTGTAAATAAACACTCAAACATTCATTCATTAGTTGGTCATGTTGGATTCTTTCTAGTGCCAGAATGTTCTTCCTGGTACCTGTCTGTGTTTCTGAGTTTTAAAATGACTTATTCAAGTGAGTTTTCTGGAATATTACATAATGTAGCTACATAGTCACTATTTATTAGAGCAATTTGTTTGCATTGCCTGTTTAATTCTGATCTCTATCTTACATTTTCTTGCTGAGTTACTTTGTTTACTGTCTACTGCCTTCCACAATAAAATGAAATCCCATGAGAACAGAGACCTTTCTATTTTTCTCCAGATCCTCAGTGTATAGGAGAGTGGATACCCGGAACAGAGTGAATGGTTAAAATAGAGTTGTTGGGTAATTATTAATTGGAAGTAAAGCACTCAGTGTATACTTGCTTGGTGCATGGAAAATGAGGAGGGTATAATATGTCTTTTCTCTCTTCTCCCTCTACATAGCTGTTTTATATTCAGCACTCTCTTCTAAGTCACAGTCCATGATGGCCATTTTATATTGTTCATTGATGGCTTTACAGGCTACCATGTTTCACCTTTTATCATGTGCATGCATGTGGAACTGGAAGGGAAGGCAGGAAGTTATCCTACTATGCCCTCAATAAGAACCCAATGCTGTATAAACTATTGGAAACTTAGATAATATTTGTATCATCAGAGTCTTGTTTGTTATTGCCACATAGAAAGGACTCTAGACTAAGAATATGAAAATTTAAAAGACATTTTATTAATATAAAAACTGTATATGTGTGTTTGTGTATTTGTATGTGGGTATCTGCACAAAAGTTCTGTGCCTGTGGAGACCAGAAGAGGATGTAGAATCCCCTGAAGCTTGAGGTATGTGCAGTTGTGAGCCACAAGATCTCCTGGGAACCAAACTCACTGGAAGAACAGTGTGGGCTCTTAACTACTAAACCATCTTTCCAGACCTGAAAAACCAGAAGATGTAGTATTTAGTCTCGAAATTACCATACCTGCCTTTATATTTTGCACATACTTCTTTTGTAGTTTTTATTTCCACTTTTAAACTTTGAATTAATCTTCAAAATTCTACAAGTTCTAAAAGTTGGCAGCATTTAGAAAACTCATAAAACTTGTTTTAGTTTATAAAGCTTTATAAATCAGGAAGACGCTCATATTAGTTAAATCATAGAAAGTATTCTTTGCTAATTTTTTTTAAAGTTCACTAGACTTAAAAGACATATAAACTTATTTAAAACTAAGCCATTGAGAGACATGAAGATGAAACCGTACCCAAAATTGATACAGTAATTAAAATATATCAGATGTGTCAGAGAAAATGTAAATTGAGCAACTTGAAGTATCATCTTTTTAATAACAAGTTTTAAGAATTACTGTTCATTAAAATAATGATCTTGCAAACCTTGAAAATTAGACAAAGCCTTAACACCAGCATAGCCCTCGATTTCTGTGTTTGCAAAGAAGGAAATATTCACACAAATGGATCCTTGAAACCTTAATGAAGACAAGATGCTGTGCTCGTCCTTGGCAAACTGTGGTTGACCATTCATCTCAGTGGCATTCTATCAATTCTCCATCACCCCAATCCACCCTCCATCTACTGACCATCAATTTCCACTTTCAGGACAAGATTTATAATTGTCAGAGCCATGCAGTGTCTTTGAGGGGCTGGGGGGACAGCGTTATCTTTCAAGTCCGAGCTGTAGGAAAGGGCAAGAGAAAGCAGTTGTCATTATTTGTTAGTTAGGCTAGCCTTCAGGTTATCTCTGCTCTCTTCTCACCTTCTTCTAACATCTCTGTCCTCCTAGAGCCATAGGGGGCAAACATAGTGGACCTATGCTGACTCTTCACAAATTTGGTGTCTTTCCATTGCTCTTCCTCCCCTCTGCATCCTTGAGTATGAATGTAACTGGGAAGGGCTTGAAGTACCCTCAAGCAGTTCTGATTTCTATTTTCCAAGGCTCTCTGTTATATGGAACACTAGATTCATGACTTTAGTTGAGCAGCTTTCTTGTATTTTTCCAAAGTCCTACACTAGAAAAATTCTCTATTATAACTCCAGAGATAATCTATGCTATCATTTATGCTTGAACTGCATTCCATAACAAATAAATTTCTAATTTTTGAGGGATTTCATTATATTTTAAATACATTTAATGGACAGAAATTACTTTTAACTTCCACTCATGATTCTCAGCCCTGTCCCATCTTCAGTCAAACACAGAGTATGTTAATTTCATTTTTCTTAGAAAGTCATTTTAGAAAGAACATACCTGTAAACAACAGATTCAAAATTAACGCTGTGCAGCTGGGATGAAAACCCACTATTATACTTCATTTGATTTGCATAAAGTTTTGAAAGTATAGTTCATTGTTGTGTTTATATGTTTGATCATCTTTCTATGGTACTTAATGTATTTTTAGTGATTTTAAAGCACTCTAGGAATAGTGTATATTTCCCACTCACAGTTACCCAAGAGTTGGAGTTCCAGGTGCTCTCTTGAGTAGGATTGCCTTCACATTGATAAGGGAGCAGAGGCACAGAGATCAAGTGGAGCTCAGTTTTGAACCTAGGGAAGCTGGCCATTCTCTTTTAGTTCTGATGCTATGCTGTGACCTTTGAAATAGTTAACATTGTATAGAGGAATTTGAATTTCTGCTTTCAAATAAAGCAGATGATATTTTAGTTAGACGGGTTTTGATAGACCCATAATGCAAGAGTGGTCTAAGAAGACTGGTGACTGTATTTCACCGGAGAACCTATCACAGTTCCTTCATTCTTCAGCCCCCTCCCTTGCCCAAACACTGATGAGTTTGCTATCACCCCTCTGTGCATTTGCCTTATCTTTTCCATGTTCAATTCCTTTCCATTCATGACTTTTCATAGGTTCAGAGTTTTTTTTTTATTAAGATAGATAATATGACATAAACATAATAGATTTTGTAAGGATATATTCTATGTTTATGGAAAGCAGTGCCCACAACGCCAGAAAAGTGCATCAGATCCCCAGGAGCTGGATTTAAAGGTGGATGAAAACCATTCCACCTGGGTAGTGGGACTCAGTCTCACACCCTCTATAAGAATAGAAAGCATTCTTAACCACTGAGTCATTTCTCCAATGCCCAACCCTCAAATTTGTTTTAAGAGACTCACTTGTGTCTTTATGTGTGACAATGTGAAGTGTTTTAAGTAGATGAAAATTAATGGTCCTTATATAAAATTGAAATTATGCAAAAATGAAAATATTAACATCAGAATGTTTTGTGAACATTTATTAAATTAGATTTATTAAAATATAAGCATTGATGTTTTAAGATGATATAGGTAACTTTGCACTATTAATATAATGAAGAATATAGGTTCGATTTTTCTATTCCTGGCTGAGGCAGAGCTAATTTTGCTAGGGAATGAATCATTTTGCTATTATGAATTTGAGAAGATGGCCCAGTGAGTCAGCTTGGCTTGTAAAGTTGCTGGCCCCCAAGCCTGATGACTTGAGTTCAATCCCTGAGATCCCATGGTGAAAGGAGAGAATGAACTTCTGCAAATTGTTCTCTGATATCCACCCATGTGCCCTGGCACTGCTGCCAACGCATTCATGCACACACACGCGCGCGTACACACACACACACACACACACACACACACACACACACACATGATATTTTTAAAAGAAGGGATGGAAAGAGATGGCCTAGCAGCTGCCATTCCAAAGAAATGGAGTTTGGTTTCCAGTTCCCACATCTCGTGTCTCACAACTGCTTGTAATTCCAGTACAGGTAGCCTGACATCCTCTTCTGGCCTCTGTAGGCAACTGTACATATATGTCCATACCTACACACAGACATATAAACATAATTAAAATGAAAATAAGTTCTTAAAAGATTATGGAGAAAAGGGAGAAAAGTGAACATAAATGTGAGAAGAGTAATGAGTATATCCCAGTTATAGATTTAACATGTTGTTTGACTTTTAGACACAAGAAATTTATCATTTCAACTATGATAAAAAATGCACTAAGGTTAGCAGTTCAGATCTACTGAGGCAGAGAATCAGGGAGTTCTGTCCCTTGCATTTTAGGGCTCCTTTACTCCCTCCTTCCACTCTGAAAGTTGCCTCTCATTACAAAATTGCATCATTATCTCCAGTTATTATTTGTACTTCAAGCTTGCAGAGCAGTGCAAAGAATCAGTAGCTGTGACCCCACCACACAGTATCTCCAATGAACTTCAGGAGATGAAAGAATGAATGCTAGAGTTTGATTACAGAATAACCCAAAGGCTCCTTTTACTATTGGGGTTGTCATTTAACCTTGTTGATCCTCATTCTCATTTGAAAAATAGCATAAATTAGTCAAGTGAATAGGCGTTCTTCACACAGACATAAAATGGAAAAATATAAGGGATATAGGCACATACAAATAACTTTCTCAGAAAATAATTGCTAGTACAAATCATTATCAAAAACACTTTTAGTACTGTTATGATTATTAGATGGCCACATACAAAATTTATTAATTTCATACTTCTGAAATTAAAATATCTCTTCTCCTTATGTAACATATATTTGAGTTGTAGTTTCAGTGGCTCTTAATGAACTTGAAAAACATCAGCTTTCTTTTTATATTTTTAAAAGATCTAGTTTTATAAATATGTGTACATGGGGGTGTGTCTGAGTGTGGGTTTGTACACATGAATGCAGTTCCCGTGGAGGCCAGTGGGAGGTGTCAGATAGCCTGTAGCTAGAGTTACAGGTGGATATGAGCTGTTCATTGTGGATGTTAGAAACTGAACTTGCAAGAGGAGCAAGCACTGTTCAAGTCTGAGCTATTTCTACAGCTCCCAGATCTGTTTTGTGTGTGTGTGTGTGTGTGTGTGTGTGTGTGTGTGTGTGTGCAGTGTTCAGGTTGCTCTTGCTCCTTAACATTTGAGCATATTTTCATCCAAATATCTATTTACATTTGCTCATTTGGATCTCTGACCCAAGGTGAATGTATAAAGAAAAAATTATACCCCTGATGCCTGTTTTTGAAGTCTATTTCTTTTGTTGTTGTTATTGTTGTGTATATATACCTGGGTTTGTTTTGTGTGTGTGTGTGTGTGTGTGTGTGTGTGTGTGAGTGTGATATGTACCTGTGTGTGATAGATGTATGTGTGGTATTGTCCCAGTGTTGCATAGGCATACAGACACAGAGGCCAGAGGAAGACAATAGGTGTCCTACTGTGGCTAAAGCTCCTTCCCTGGGGAAGATGTAAATAACATCCACCCCCTTCTCTATGGGTTCCAATAACAATTCAAGGTACAATTCCACCAAGGTATACTCTAGAGAATCAATGAATTTATTAGGCTTAATTAAAGAGTATACATTAGGGGTGATTTACAGAGTATGTGTACTCCCTTCACCCAAGGCCACCAGAAAGTCTTCACACAGTGTGGGTCATGGTCCCTCCATAGCTGCATACATGGGACTATATTTCCCCTAGTCTTCCCCAGCAATGTACTCTAGCTCTTTTCTGAGGTCACCTGTGAATAAGGTTTGGGAAAAGAAGCCAGATGCTCAGGTGAAGGTTGTACAACCTTCCCGACTCCTCCTACTAAGAGGGAACATCAAATGTCCACAAGCCAAGCTGTGACAATGTTTTGCAACCCAGTGCAGCCAAAGTCAGTGTATGGTGAACTACTCACAGTGAGGGTCGGCCTTCAGACCCACCCCACCCCCAAGTTTGAACCAACAGAGGGGACAGAGAATGCTCTTTGGGAAAAGTTGATTTATTCCGGATTACTTACAAAGGATTCATCCCAGGGGAGAGAGGGAGATGCAGGTGTTGTATGACAGGGGCCACATTCTCATAAGTCCCTCCCAGACCTCTGGAACACACGCAGGAGAATGGCACCCTCACACTGCACCTACCTTTCTTCTTCCCAGCCTTCCCTGCATTTCTGCAAAACCTCCCCCCTTAAGTCATTGGTTAGTTGGATGTCAATCACATTTGGAAGCCTATCCCTCACAGCAGACAGAGAGAAAACCCATTTTCTATGCAACATCCCATCCCTTTTTCTCTCTGGCTCTTACACACTTTCTGCCACCTCTTCCACGATAGTCCCTGAGGCATAAACACAAAGGGTATGGGGAGGAAGAATAACAAAATAGAAGGATGTTTTTTAACTGTGGCATGGATTATCATCTTGCTTAAGTTATGGTCCTTCTACTGTAAAAACACAATAATTGTAAAACAACAACAACAACAACAACAGCAAAAGTAACATCCACACAAATACTGAATGATCTAACTTATGGGTGTAAACACAAGTGCTTAGGCAATACCTAAGTAGGCACATCATATTTATCTTGCAAACAATTACCATAGCTACTTTATATGGGAGCTTATAACTCTCCCCATCACCATTGGGGGTCAACATTCTTTTCCTAATATCATATGTGTGTGTGCCATCCCTGAAGAGTGAGTCCTGAATCCAATTTTAAATATGCTGGGGTGCACATACAAGATGAAACGCTATTACACCTGTAGAGACATCTGACAGTGAAAAACTCATGATCTGTCCTTAAGCAGAGTGTTTCAGGACCATTCTCCCATATCAGCATACACAACGCCCTCTAGCACTCTGAAAGCCAGCCATCCATTTGTGGGGAGTTTACAGCTCAGTCCCACCTAGTTCTTTCTTTCCATGCATGAACCATGTCACATCTTCAGTAACAGGGCCTTATCATCAACTTCCAGTGTGCAACCAGCATTATAATGTGGCAATTGCCTTTTGTTTGGTAGAAGGGGAATTCCAAGGCTCCCTTGGCCAGTAGCTCACAGGGGGTGCAACCCGCACCTGCTACCAGAATTGCTAGTTAACAATTATATAAAGTGTCTTTTTACTCTTTGGCATCTGTAGGCTTAGGCCTATAGAGGTCCCAGAATTTCACAGCTATATTTCACCTTTGTACCCTGTATGAGTTACATTCCATTCTTGTTCCTACAGGTGTACTTGATGCCTCTCAACTGGGTTTAACATCTGTAAAATACTCAGAAGTTAACATTATATACATATACAAGGTCTAACATATCAAGGAAAATTCTTTTTCATTTGCATCAGCTGTTTTTTCAACAGATACATGTTGGCTGCAATGGCATGTAATCCATTTAGTGTCCTGGATTTCTCACATGGAGCCTCCAAATCCATGCATCCCTTTATCCTTTCCAACCTTGTTGGTGTTGGCCTAAACTGCTTGGTACTACATAGGGCCAAGGAGGAATACGGCTTCTTTTGTCCCTGACTCACCTGTTGATTCCTAGGGTCAGGGAGACCCTGGATCCGATTCCTGACCCTAGCCACACCTGTGGTCTCTCCAAAGACCACACCTGGCTGTTGGGAGAGACCCTGGCAGGGCAAACTGTCTCCACCCCTCGAATAAGCCAGTCACAGGGGAGAAATGTACCCTGTTTACTCTGGTGGGGGGGGTTAGTATCTACACCTGGGATAATATTTATTCTCTGTGTGTCTTTTGTGAACCATTTCTCAAGGCTTAAGGCCTCCCAGAAGTGCTTTAGGACAGAATTTGATTTTTATCAATATTTAGGAATTTGGGCTAAACACAAGTCTCTCCACATTTGTCTATGAGTAACCCAAGCATACCTCCTTTTCTGTTTTGCCTCCCTTACACATCTTTTAGACGGTTCTAGTATTCTACAGACATACTTTACATGGTGGTCTAGGTTGTTTAAATCTGTCATAGCCTCTCCTTCCTTGTAAAGCTCTTCTTTCACTATGGGATCCAGTAGGGACACTAAACCTCCATACCAATGTCAGGTCCTTGTTCAGCGAAGTCCCTCATTAAATCTCTAGTGAACACAGTCCTATCTGGCCCAGTAAATGGGTTATCGTATATTTCTTTCCCTGTACCAGTTCTCTCAGCAGCACCTGTCCTTCTCGTGTTGTGCTGCAGCTCCTGAAATCCATGGGGACCTCCACTGTAATAACTGGGTTTCTCTAACAGCTTGTATAAGCCAGTCTATCAGAGACTGTTCCCCTTTGTACTGCCTGAGGCTAGACAGCCTAAATCTCAAGGAATAGTTATCTGTTATGTTATTCAGCTGTCCTGCTTTTGCAGCATTGAAAATAATCTCATCTGCTCCCATGTCCCAACAGCCTTACAAACCAGGTAGTTAAGGGTTCTCTCCTGGTTTGTTTTAACATCTTTCCTAAATCTAGCAGCTCTAAAGCCGAGAATCCTTTACTCTCTAAATTCTTATACTTGCTAAGGCCTTTGTCAGTGTGCAGACATTTGGATTTTTCTTTTTGTATTACAGGTTGAACCTGGGGGCACATTTAGTTTCTTCTGGGTTGCTCCCTCCCTCATTGCTGCTTGATTCTGCCCAGGGGTTCCAGGTACTGGGATCCCAGGATGGGTTTTCTATTATCAACCTGACCTGGGCTTTCCTCCCTTTTCCACCTCCTAGCTGAAGAGCTGTAGGGCTAGAACTTCTATGTCCTTTTCTCTTTCATCCAATTTGCTAAGGAGTTCAGAGGCTAGTATTGAAGAAGCAAGCCTCATATCTTTCTCTTGATGTAATTCATCTCTCACACTTTGAATCTCTCTCTGGGCTACAATCTCAGCCTGATACTGCCATCCCAGTATTTTCTCCACCAAGCTCATCTGCTTCGGTAAATTCACCTTAGTTACATATTTCAGTATAAACCATACTATTCCTGCAACGGCCACCACACACACCAGTCCTATGGGCATAGTCCACCATATCAAAATGTCCTCTGCCCATACTTTCCCCTTGGCTGGTCCCCATATTTGTAGTGGCTCCATAAATCCTTCTCCCAGGAGCATTCTCCTTTTGTCAGTCTGCCCTTCTTGACTACTCCAACTGTATCACGTATTTCTCATGACGAGGCTTGGTCTTCAGCCCCACCCCACGCCCAGGATTGAACAGACAGAGCGGAGAGAGAATGCTTTTTTGGAAATGTGGATTTATTCCAGGTTACTTACAAAGGAATCATCCACAGGGGAGAGAGGGAGATAGAGGTGTTGTATGGAGGGGCCGCATTCTCATAAGTCCTCCCCGGACCTCTGGAACACCGAACAAAAATGGCACCATCGCACTGCACCCACCCCTCACCTTCCCAGCCTTCTCTGTGTTTTCACTAAACCCACCCCCTTAAGTCATTGGTTAGTTGGATGTCAATCATATTTGGAAGCCCCCCCCCCCAGCAGACTGAGAGAAAACCGCTTTTCTATACAACAATCAGGAAGATGGCAGCTGTTTGGATCTGAGGATAATCCCATGTAACAGATGCTCTTTCAAGTTCTGCCTTAGCTAGTAAGCCCAAGAAAACTCTCTATCTCCTCCCTACACAGTACTGGGATTAAAGGTGCAGGCTACCATGTCCATCTTTATTTTACATGATTGCTGTTATCTGAACTTGGTTCCTCACATTTGTGCAGTAAGTGCTGCTCTCTCTTATCCACCAAATCATCTTTCTATGCCATACTTGCTCAGAATTAATAGTGACAGAGTAAAAAAGCTAGAGAAAGAAACTGGTCACTTTTGTCTCTTATTCCTCACTTGTACCCAAATGTGGAAATAAAATGAAAATGTAATTACTAAGAATTTTTAAAGACAAACCAGCCTCTTTAAATAAGGCCTACCTGTATTTATCTGAAAAGAGAATGTTAGGAACCAGACTAGTTTTTAAATGCCTCTCCTTAAAGTTTTGTCAAGCAAGAAATGTCTAAAAATGATTGCTCAACTGGATTCAATTAAGGCAGGTGCACCCATTGACTTGTAATCTAAAAGGTCCATCACAACTCATCTCTAAGGGCCGAGATAGATGAGTTAGTAATTAAAAGAGTTTGGTGCTCTTGAAAATGAGTTCAGAATGTAGCACTCACAATGGGCAGTTGACAATCCTGCTCACAATATCCAGCACCCTTTTCTGACCTCTGTGTACAGTCATGTACACACATAACCCCACATGGGTAATTGATGGTTACTGGGAGAAGAACAATCAGTTTATTCCAGGCACAAACTCCTTGAAAGACTACCCAGGCAGAAGAAGTCAGCCCTAAACATATGTACATGCCAGAAACACTGAATGGACTCAATAGATTGTTTGTAGATCTACATCTGTCTGTCTATTTATCATCTATGTATCATCTATTTATAGATCTACATACATATGTAACAATAATACTTAGAGGTAAGGAAATGGAGATAGAGTCGTGGGAGTGAAGAGGAGTGGGAGGGGAGAAATGGAACAGAAATAAGGACAATACAGCACTCCTGTATGAAACTGTCTAATAATTTTAAACTGAAATTTAAAATAATATGTAAAATCCTAGAGGAGACTTTGTATTTGTTGGCAGTTTCCATATAAAATTCTTTCAGAATCTGCTTAAATGAAATAAATCTTTAAAGAGCAAAGTGCACATAGACCACCATCGCTTCTTTTCTAACACACATCTTGTTGTATCCTGATATAAAAGGGAATACAGTTGACCAACAAGGTGCATGTTTCTGTTTTTGGAGAGTCAGAGGCAGTTTTACAAATGATGTTGTAACTTAGAGCTTCAAATTATTTGAATTTTTTCCATTTAAAACAGGATTAAAATAGTATATTACTTCAGAGATAACCCATATACCCTTTCTTTTCTTTTTTTTCCCCGTTCTTCTCCTTATTTCGTAGACAAAGAAGCTCAAATTAACACGCATGTATCAAACACTTAGCATATTGCAAGAAGTGCAAATGTGTGTGAAGACCAGAAGATACGTTCCTTGCCACAGGACATTCCTGCAAGGAATGTGATATGAAGAAATGATTAGTGCTTTTGTAATTTCACTTGTTTTCTGTTGTTACGATTATTTTTATCTCCTTCTGGATACCCTCATCTCTCTTTAGCACATTACAAACCTGACCAATTTATCTAAACTCTTCTGAAACTATTAGCATAGCAGTCTTTAAGGGATTTCAGGAGGTAAACAGAATGAAAATTACTGTCTTTCAATTTGTAGTGTAACTTTCCTCTCAATAATAATGCAAACAGTTGCTATTTTGCATAGTTCTGAAATGTTTTCAAAGGGCATATTGGAAAGCTGTTGCTGTGCCAAGGGGAAAGATATTAACCATTGGATTAGTGACCTCCCATCACTAGATTAAAACACATGAAACAAAGAATTCAAGGGAAGAAGTGTATAGTTTAGCTCACAGGTTCAGAGATTTCGGTGCATGGCCTGTTGGTTCTGTTACTTTTAGGTCTGTGGCTGTGCAGAGGCCGCGCAGCACAAAGACAAGATACAGGAAAGCCATTGACCTCCAGGTGACCAAGAAGCAAGGAGAGATGTGAGGTGAGGGTCCACAGATAAGTTAAAACTTACAAACACACCACCAATGGCCTGCTCATATCAAACTGGTCCAGCTCACCACGAATTTATCGATAGATGAACTCACTGACAGCATTACTGTACTTGTGACCCAACCATCTCTCAATAATGCTCTCATCTATGGACCAAAGATTCAACATCTGAGCTTTGGAACCATTGTATATCCATGTCATAACACCATAAGAAGGGTAATTTAAATATTATATCAAAACCCCTATTTCAGGGGGTTCATGTGGGTCTCTGTGAGAATTGAAATATTTGACAAAAATAAACAGAAAATATAATTTAGAATTGATTCAATGATATAATAAATTTGGGGCTGGAGAGATGGCTCAGAAGGCATGCTATTCTTGCAGAGGACCTGACTTTAGTTGCCAGCATCCATGTCAGGCATTTCACACTGCCTGTAATTCCAGCTCTAGGCCAGCTAACATCTACTTTTGGTCTCCATGGGTACCTGCATACTAACATCTGCTGTTGGTCTCTGTGGGTACCTGTATATACTTGGCATACACACATACACACACACACACACACACACACACACAAATAAAAGTGAAAATAATTCTTTGAAAAAGATAATGAACTTAATGTGCTTGAGATAGTTTGACAAAAAATGCAGAGTACCATTTCCTGCCCCTGACAGGAAATTCTCTATGTTAATGTGTATCACTTCATTTAAGTGCACTGTGGACTTAGGCAAAAAGAGCTTGTACCCAGTAAGTTAGATATTTTAGCACTATTAAATACTAAAGTGACTGTATGATTGTATATTATAGGATATATTTTAGAAACCCCAGTTTTTATGGCAAACATCACCATTTAAAATATCTTATGAGAACATATTATGTAAGAGATCTTGCATCTTCACCCTGGAGCTCATTCACTTCCATTGCTAGGACTCTGAAGATTTGTACTGCATAAGTTAAATAGTTGAAGCTGTGAAATTTAATTCCTCTCAAACACTAAGGGAAAGAAAAACTTTGAATAAATCTGCATAAAAGGTACCTACCATCATAAAGTTGAGGAGTTTAGTTTATGTGCTAATCATTACTCTGTACTGTTTGCAAAACAACCATCAAATTTGGCCCAAGACAAAATAAAGAATATTGCCTCATTAGCAAATTTGGCAGAGCTATAGTGACAGTAATCACATTTTTATTCTATTTTCATATTCAGGACTTCAAAGCAGCTTAAAAATATTCATTTACTAAGCAGGTTGCAGAATGCCAACCAGGAACTGTATCAACCCCATCATATATAATTTTGAAAACATTATCTAGAAGGGCAGAGTTTAGATTTCACTGCAGGAAATACACACGCACAAAGAGACATGCCAGATGAGATTAATGAAAACGCTCTCTTTAAAATAAATGAGTTTCTCAATAAAATGGAAAAACAAACAAACAACCCTGCAGTGTAATTTGTTGCTTGGAGTCTAAGTGCTATGGTCAATTGTTAATGAGTCACATTATTTAAGGGACTTTCGAAAGGCTAAACTTTCTCTAAGCAAAATTATGCCAAATAGCAAGAAAGTATACCAAGTTTCCAGTGTTTTCTAACTTATTCATGAATAAGAGAAGGAGAAGAGCTCACAGTTTCAGGCTATACTTTGTCATGGCAGAGAAGACATATCAGCGAGGGCTTGTAGGAGCTGGTCACACTTTATGCACAGTCATGAAGCAGAGAACAATGAATACATGTATGTGCTCAGCTTGCTCTCTCCATTGTATGTATTCCAGGGTCCCCTCCCCAGGGAATTGTCCCACATTAATTAAGTTAATGAAGATAATCCTCCAGAGGCATGATAAGAGGCTTACCTCCCAGGTGAATCAAGATTCTGTCAAGTTAAAAATTAACACTAACCATCAAAGATATTAACGTTTGATATCTCCCTCCCTAATCTATGTGGAGAACATGAATCCTGAAGAAGGCAACATCACTTAAGTGAATCAACCAATAATTGTTTAGTCTCTCATGATGTACATCATGCCTGAGTCTGTGTAAAAAAGATATTTGATCACAGCAGCAGGAACAGTATCTAAGACAATGAACTCCTGAGATCCGTGGCACTTCCAGTCTCACTGAGCTACAAGTGATTATGAATAATGTAACTGATAGTCTTTAGTTTAGGATATATATTGTATTTGAATTTGAAGGGAAAAGCAAAATAAACATAAGTTTGAAAAAGTGCTGAATGACATCTCAGGAACTGCCTTGCAAGCATGAGGATTTGAGTTTGTTCCCCAACACCAGTGTTAAGATTGTAACCAAGCACAGTGGTGCATACTTATAATCTCATGCTGGCAAGGTGGTGGCCTATCGAACACTGGGGTTGGAAAGACATTCAGACTAGCCTAGTTTGAAACTTCCAGGAAAATGAGAGAGTCTGTGCAGAAAGAAAAAGTTGATCACATATGGGAAAGTACAGTTGCTGGGCTTGTCCTCTGACTTCCAGCCACATACATATACACAAGTACCTGTACTTATACATACATCTCCACCCCCTCCCCCACAGGAACATACACACACACACACACACACACACACACACACACACACAGAAACTAAAACACAAAAACATCAAAAACTTTTAAAGTCTTGTGTGCATGATGGTTCCTAATGGGAGAAATTAGAATTGCTGGGGGATATTTATTTTTATTTTTACAGATTTTATAAGCCTAGATTCATTTCAGGTTTTAATTGCCTTATGAAATACAAATGAGTTATTAAACTGACTTGGCTCTTTTTTTTCCTGTAAAGATATTAAAGATATCCTACAAGGCCAATGAATAAAAATGGTTAGAGGCACTGATACATGCAGCTCCGGGTTCCTGTGGCTAGAAAGCAGCTAGAAGTGTTTTCCATTGTGCTACTTGCTTATCGTACAAGGTGGTCTCCTTGACCAGATCATAAAATTGCTGCAAGCTTTTTAAGAATTCATTCCAAATTGGGCATATTTTAGAAAAGAGAAAATACTGCTATAAGCTCTTCTCTTGGATTCATGGAAAGGCAAAGCAAAAGAATGTTGACAAATTTCTGTGAACCCATTATTGCTTCAAGAGTCCAGGTCAAGGCTGGGATCCGCCAAACTGACTGCCCCTGCACATGGCTGCCTTTCAAGCCTGGTGTTTCCTACTTGCTTGCTGAGCATCCAGACAGAATCATAAGCAAACTGACTTTCCATTAGAAATTCTTTCTTCATAATAAGTGAATAAGGGATTTATCACACATACTGAGCTTAACATAATCTTTGAACCTACTAGACTTTACCTATACTATTCTGTCTCTTCCTGGCACATGAATTGATAGCTCGTGAATGACCTTCTAATTGATCTCTAGATAAGTAAAATTTCATTTATAATGGAGCTAGTATGAAATTATCAGTTAATAAGCATGTTACTTTATAAAAATTAAATGAAGCAAACATTGAATTATATTTTTAACTAGACTATCAAAGAAGATGCTAGAATACTGAGACAGTATATGAACAGACAGCTAATGTCTGAGTTGCAATCTGAGATCCTAAATTTCTGTCACTACAAGCAATGAATTTAATATTTTTGAGCATCAAGCTTCTCATCTGAAAAACAGGAATGGTATTTTTAATTTCCAAATTGTGATGCTGCATCAAGAGGATATAGCGTTGTTCAGAGCCCCTAGCATAAACTTTGCATTTCACAGATGAAGTGATTATCACTAATGTTATTAATGACAGTGTTCTTTTATTTTTCCATTGTAAATTTATATGTCAAGTATAAGAATTTACCTAAAATATTGCTTTTTTGGACAAAAATTGAAATAATATTGAGGAGAAATAAAAATATTTCTAGAAGAATATATACAAATCTTTCCAACTCACTCTCTTTCTTTCTCTCCATTAGGTATTGGACACAGAGCCTTATACCTCATGTGCACTCTGAAAGTGCTCTACTGAGTCTAATCCCACTTGTCTTTTTAAAAATTCATTGTTAAAATTCTCTCTCTCTCTCTCCCCCTCCCTATCTGAGTGTGTGCAGGCAATGCTAAAGTCAATGTGTAGAGATCAGAGGACAAATATAGGCTTAGTTCTCTTTTTCTACCTTGCGGGCACCTTGAACTCAGGTCATCAGGCTCAGTAGTGAACACCTTTACCTGCTGAGCTGTCTCACCAGTCTCTATTTTTCTCTTTAAAAGTGTGTTTTGTATGTCTTTAAAAGACATTATTTTTCAGTCTTTTCTGAAGCTATTCTGAAGTTTGGAGTGCCTTTAACTTAAACTATTGATCATGAGGAAAAGTAGTCTTAAGCATCCTTTTTTTTTTTATTCAAACAGAACACAAGTGGCAATATCTACTTTCATGAGTTCTGTCTTGATACTTGACTGTATAAAGACTTGAATCTCAAGCTGTCATTGAACTTCACAGGATTTATGAATACAATGATATAGAAAATCCCATAATAGTGCCTACATAATAGATTAAATTTCACAAAGAGCCTGTGTACAGAGCAGTTTATATTCTGAAAAATGCCATATCTATGATTTGAATTATCTTTCACATTTGACAGTAATTATAAAAGTTCTTTTCCACTGAACATATTGGCTTGCATATATACATTATAACTGGGTTTATAACTGTTGTTTTGATAATTGTTCAAATATTTCAGTTAAACAAATTATCAAAAACCTGCTATACATTATCTCCATGTTTAAAATATATCCATAAAATATATAGATATTTTATATATTACTTATAAAATCATGTAAAATATTATATGTAAATATGGAGATTTACTTTAAAGATTTTTATTTTAGTTTTAATTTGGTGGGAGAGGGGTTGTGCAAGTGAGTGCAGGTGCCCACTGAGATCAGAAATTGGCATCAGACCCCTTGAGCTGGTATTACAAGTGATTATAAGCCATGCGATGTAGGTACTAGAATGGAACTTGGGTGCTCTGCAAAAGCAGCAAGTGCTTAAGTGCTTGTACCTGCTGAACCATCTTTCTAGTCCCATAAAGAATATATATATATATATATATATATATATATATATATATATATATAGAGAGAGAGAGAGAGAGAGAGCGAGAGTGATGTATCTATTTTATGGATATCAAATGTATACATTATATGAATCTTTGTGCTAATTTTCACTGTATGGTTGGGCAACACTAGTTCTATCATTGTAATCAGATATTTGCCCAGCAAGATCTGACAAACAACCATGTAGGGTTGTTCAGGTGTACAAAACAGGAGCTATGACTGCTTCTGTGCCCCTCCTTCTTGTTGGTTTTCTCCCAAGTGATGATTAGTGTTGTCAACATAACAAAATCTAGAATTCCCTAGGAAATAGGCCCTTCTTAATGTCTGTGGGGCATTATCTTGATTATGTTAATTTCTGTAGGAAGACCTTTCTTAATAATGGGTGAGACATTCCCTGGGCAGGGGACCCTGGACTATAGTGAATGATGAAAGTGTGGTGAGCAGGACTATGTTTTCATTCACTCCTCTTTGTTCTTGATTGTGGATGCAATGTGATGAGTTCCCTCCAGCTCCTGCTGCCTGGTTGTCTGCCTCTCCATGATGAACTGAGAAAGTTCAACTCAAAAGTTGCTTTTGTCACATTATATATTTTATTTACTTGTTTATTGTATTTTTGTAGAGTTTTTATGCATTCCATATAACTGGTCTTAATCAAATTTTGACCACCTCCTCCTCCACCTACACCCCCTCATATCCCCATCCCTACCAGACTTTATATATTCTGTTATATCTATGTTAAGGCCTATCATATATATGTATATATATGAAGATGTCCCTCAGTGCAAAGTCATTACTGGAGTCTAGTCAGCTCTGAACACATGGAGTATTGGGGATTTCAGGTTTAAGGGAATGTATTTTATAAATTACAACAAAATGAGTTATCCTAAGGTGATTGGATTAGTGTCTTGGAGAAAATTAAAAGTTAAAATTATTCATGAGTGGAAAATATAGATCTTACTGTAAATTTTTAACCCTGGAATTATGTCCTCTTAGAACATGTGCACTATTCCCGAGACACTGCCTAGATGAAAATATTCATATTTCTTACTTATAATTTTATAACTATGCAATTAATTATAATCCCTTAGAGGTAGGTTTATTGTCTTTTTATTTTTAACTTTAAATTTATTATTGCTTGTATTCTTTTGTTTATTAGTTGTTAACTTATTTATTCTATGTGTGTATATATACACACATACCACAGTGTGTATATTGAGGTTAAAAATGACTTGTAGAGGTTGGTGCTCTCACTTCATCATGTGTATACCTAGGATCAAACTTAGGCCATCACCCTTAATGATCCATGCCTTTACCCAAGTGATCCATCTCTCCTGCCCACATTTAGTTCTTAAGTAGAGAAAAACCTCTAGAGTTCTTAGGGTTTAGCTTTTTCAGTATGTGCCACACCACAAATGTCTTGCTTATCTCTATAGATTCTTCCTCTATGTGATGATTACTCTCAATTGTCAACTTGATGGTATCCAGTCTACAATCACTTGGAAGACAAGCCTGTGGACAAACCTGTGCAGAATTATTTGGATTAGGTTAGGTGAGATAGAAAGACCATCCTACTGTAGTTGTAACCGTAGACTATACAAAATCACCAACAAGCACCACTCTCTGACTGTGGATGGTATGTGCCTTGCTGTTTCAAACTCCTGCTCCCTTGGCATCCCTACAATGATGGACTACACTCTTGAATTATGACCTGAAATAACCCATCCTTGAGATTCTTTTGCCGTGGTATTTTGTCACAGCAACAGGAAAAGAAAATAAGATAATCTGTAAAAGTTTGATGATGGTGGTATTTGCTTTGAAATTAGAGGATTCTAGCCACAAGAGCAAGGTACTAGTATAAAGGCTATTTGTTTTACAATTTCCAAAGTTGTAGGAAAGCATGCGATGGTGAACTAAAAAGCCCAGGACATAATGTAAGTGAAAGCTAATTTTCATATTGTCATCGAACACACACATTATCTGAGCTCAAGTGTATTATTTAAAATATGACCATATGATTTAGCTCTCTTTTTGAGAAAGTGAGTGTCATGGCAGTCAACTGTGTATTTATGACATCAGTGATCATAGTACAGCAGAGACATTCTTTTCTTCTTCTTTGGAACATAGCTTTCAGGCACAAAGTAGAATGGACCAAATGTGTTAACTAATCCATCCCTAAAACTTCCAATGGATCATTAAATAATGTAGTATGTCATTCAACAATGGTAGATAAAAGAAAGAGAAGATGCATTTAATGGAGATATTGACACAAAGTGACAGTTTGCAAAAGAAACATTCTTAAATTTGTCTAATGATTAACATGAAAAGAAATTTTACTTTGAAAACCGAGTCTGGTAACTATACTTAGCAGCAAAGAAACATATGTTCAAAGAATTTCTGGTTAGTACAAAGGATTTAAAGTTTAAATTAATTTGTAGACAGAGATAGGATTTTATTTTGAGATTGTTTGAAGTATAGGCTAAGGCTTTCAAGAGGGGAATCAAAGCACAACCAACTTTTTTGTTGGAAAAAAGTTAGTTTTTTTATGTTAAAGCAATTTCTGGGGTAATGATGTACTTACTCTTTGTTAATTCACACAGGAACTCTTTTATTCCTCACAACAGAATACTACCACAGGATAGTAGTCACCAATTACCTAGGATCCCCACTTTATATATATATACACATAACTTCCCACACTTCTTGAAGAACAATTTGCGGAGGTGTATCGCATCTGTTATGGCCTAAATTGAGTTCTTCTCCAACTCGTATGTAGAAGTCTTAGCCACAAGTAGCTCAACATATGACTGCATGTGGATGCAGGGATGGTAAAGCCGTAACATGCATGCGTTGACTGGTATCCAATTAAGATGAGGAAATGAAGGATCCAAATACACATGTGGAGACAATATGTGGATATCATAGAAAGTTGGGAACTTGCATGTGCTACATCCCAAGGACAGAGGATTTAGTAGAAACTATCACCTTGATCTATAACTTCTAGCTTCAATAACTGTGAGGCAATCCATTTTTGTTGTTCAAAGTCTGTGGTATTTGTTAGGGAATCCCTGGTAAAATGATGGTACCTGCTTACACTGTTGCTAACAGAATGTCTTTAGAACAGTTTCCTATATTAATTATTCTTTATCTGTTTAATACTGAAAAAAAATCTTTTGATCTTGTTTGGTGTGCCTTGAAGCATACTTTCAAAACTTACCCATCATTTTCATAGACATTGCTTATTATACAATTGTGACTTGGATCCAGTAGTAATACTCTGAGATGAACCTCTCATCGTCAATCTTTACTCCCAATAATAGAGCCTTTATCTGGAAGTTGTAAAACAAAATCTTTTGAAAAATGTCTATATGATAATGAAAGCAGTTAATTTTGTAAGGCAATTTTATATAATCATTCTTTTATCTTCCTATATAACATTTGTGATTTGAGACAAGCACAAAGAAAATCACTCTCTTAGGGGAAAAAAAAGATTTTTGAAACCTGTCTCTAACTCCTCAATACCAATTTTAAATTGATGAATAAATTAAGTATGATGGTACTTTCTGACATCTGAGAGTTCCACAGACGATTGGCAAGCATGTGCTACCTTTTATTTTAAAGCAATCATTTAATTGAGAGGCATTTTGAGAAAGTGGAAATGTACACTATATGTGTCTGCTTTATCTGTTCAGACTTTCTCAGATTCACAGTTCATTCACAAAGACCAAAGTCCTTCACAGTCCCCCGGAACACATTTTAGGTACAAGTGCGCAGGTGCTTCTTGTGCTGATATTTGTAACAGCAGCTGTGGTATTAGCTGTGGATTATAGGTTAATAAGCCATGTTTCTGCTCCTCATAAAATTTACACCCTGGTGCAGAAAGAAACATATTTTAACGTCATTTATTGTATTGGGCATATGTACATGTTAGAATGGGTGGAATTGATTTGAATGACATGTTAAAACAGAGCACCATGAATTTAGGCAGGGGCATATTTTGTAACATTTTTACGTGCTATGAAGCAAAGAGAAAATAAGTTGCTCAAGACGGGGTTAAAAAGGCAATTTGAACATGAAAGGTATGAGAAGCAATATTGAAAGGAAAATTGATATTTATTGGACAACCCTCACAAATAAAATTGATAAATATTGGAGGTTGGGCAGGTGACTCAGTGGGTGAAGTTCTTACTGCACACATGTGAGGATCTGAGTTCAGATTTCCAAAATCCACATAAAGCAGAATAGAGGAGCACATACTTGCAATTCCACTCCTCCTTCAGAGAGATGAGAGATATAGGGAAATTCTTAGTTGGCTCATGGATCAGTTATCCTTGAATATAGAGTGGCAAACAAGAAATCTTTTCTCAGTCTCAGTGAAAGGTGAAATGGTATTCCGACCTCCACAAAAATCACATACATGCCCACATTGTCACACATATGAACATATAAATGCACACACACACACACACATCACACACAGATACCAAATAGAGAGCAGGTGCCTTGAAAAGAGAACAGTTGGAAACAGAATATTCACAAAGCATAAGAAATGCTTGAATTGTATCCACAAATACAGAACATCCCCTCAGATGCTGAAGCCAACATCTCAACATTTTTATAAAAATAGACTACAATTAGAGCAATTTAAATTATCACCCATTTGTTGCTGCTGCCAACATTTGGATACTTATCAGTCGCATTCATTCCTGAAGCATGTATTTATGGCTTAGGATGTTTGATATAACGAAGTGACAAATGAAATCAACTTCAAGGTCAAGTAAGGTTCTAACATTGGATATTAACTTGGAAACAACAGTTATCTTCATTTCCTCTATTTATTGAGCACATCCCATATGTAGAGCAGGGTTCAGCACAGCCAAATGCTACAGAGTTCCTAACGAAAATGCTTTGTGAGTTGGTACTTGTGCTCAGCTGCCAATAGTTCTGAGAAATCACGTTCCACATTCCTGAGGACAGTTTCTAAAATATAAAATCAAGACTAAAGTTTTTGAAGAGACAGGGGGAAATTAAGTCAGACGCTGTCAAAGTCAGCTTTCTGTTACTGTTATAAAAATCATGACCAATGCAACTTATGGAGGAAAGAATTTATTGGCTTGTGGTTCTGGAGAGATAAGAGTCCATCATGGTAGAGGTGGCATGGCAACAGGAGGAGGCAGGAGAAGAAAGAGGAGTTTTCAGGTCTTCAAGCCTGCAGGGGAGGGGAGGGGAGGGAAGGGGAGTGGAGGGCAGGAGAGGAGAGAGAGAACCTGAACATGGATCAAGGCAATGAACTCTCAAAGTCCATTCTCAGTGATGTGCTTCCCCTGTGGGCAAAATTTCTCCAGTGGTTGGTGCCAAAGATCCTCAGCACTGATAACAAACTGAGCCAGGAAAGAGAAAGTCTGAGACAATCCAGAAACAGGCAATACTAGAGAGTCAAGGGAGAAAGGAACTGTGGAGTCGTAAAATGACAGAATGAGTTTGATTGCAAACTGTGTAATATGTGTGTGTGTGTGTGTGTGTGTGTGTGTTTTACCACATGAATTTAATGAATGAGAATGCTGGTCCCCTCTATCAGCTAGGGCTTTAGGGAGCCTCATGTGCTCCACAGTTCTTAAAGGACCAGAAAAACTGGGAAAGTGTATCCTGAAACAAAGGTGTGTGATGTCATAAGCAGGTAAATTCACAGAAAGGATGCCTTCAAGATGTGACATGGAGTGTGACAAGTGAAATGTTGGCACCAACTAATAAAATCTTGGCCACTAGCAGTGGAGTTATCATGAATGTGACAATTCTGGGATGAGGAGATATATCAGTCCATAAAGTGAATTTCTACATAAATATGAAGACTGAAGTTGGAATATCAGAATCCAAATATAATAAACAATGTGGTGGCATGAGTCAGCAATTTCATTTCTCGTGGAGGCAGACAATTCCTGGGACTCACTGGCCATCTTGTCTAGCCTGCTTCAGTAACTCTGTGTCAGTGAGACGCCTTGTCTCAGAAACAAGGTAGCTGGTACCCGATGAATAATATCTGAAGTTGACTTCTGGTCTTCACAAGAGAGGGACACATGTTTGTACACAAACACACACACACACACACAAATGCACATACACACAAATGTGACAATCATTAGCAAACAATGTAAACTCATCACAAGGAAATCATATGATGTACCTGAGGAATTGTTGTTCTGCTGTAGCATTATTTTTAAATTTTATTTACTCTCTCTCTCTCTCTCTCTCTCTCTCTCTCTCTCTCTCTGCCTGTGTTTAAGAGGACATTTTGTGGAAGTAAGTTCTGTCCTCCTACTAGGTGATTCCTGGGGATCTACTTAAGTCAAAAGCTTGATGGCAAGCTTCTTTACCTGCTAAGACAACTCACTGGCCCCTCGCTGAATATTTAAATGTACTTTTGTCCTGATAGATGATGAAATAGGCTCTTAATCTCCTTTTGTTATGAAGAATTGAAGAATACTGTATTAGAAGTATAACTGAGACAAGAGAAGGAAATGTAGAATGTTCTTCCAACCTCACATTGGATGTGACGTTGTGATTTCCATGTCAGATATGATTAGCAGTGTTTATTACCAGTTATAATGTTTGTTACCTCTGTGTCTGCTTATCTGATGAAATACTACATACATATTTTTGAGATGCTTCCAGCATTCCAAGACATAGGACACCCAAGCTCATTCAAGACTAGAAACCCTTCATCCATTCTCAGCATCTCTTAGGGTTGGAAATCCTTGAACCCAATGCTACCACAGACATTTCCTATAACTAACCTCTTAAAAGCAGCATACTTACTTAACAAATATTCTGCAGATGTGAATATTCATGTCTATTTACTGTTGATTACACATTGCATAGGATAAACTTCTAAGAATTTGTCAGCTTTTGAAGCAGAAAATCTGTGCATGCGAATGTAGTAAGATGAAATCTAGCACTGAACACCTCTAAAACCTGCTCTGTGCAACCAATGCAACTTCACACAGGTATTACACTTACAGTAGGGTTTTGTTCTAACCTCTTCTGGGAATTAAGAATGCTGTAAGTTAAAAATACATTATAGGGTCTGAAGAGAGGCTCAGCAGTGAAGTATACTTGTAGCTCTTCCAAAGGACCCCAGTTAGATCCCAGCACCCATGTTGGATGGCTTACAATAGCTTGTTACTCCACCTGTAGAGATCTGATACCCACTTCTGGCCTTTTTGGGATCCTACACATGTGTGACATACAGAAACAAAGACAGACAGATGTACACATAAATATAAATAATTAAAATACATTTTATAAACCCAATGTACTGATCACCACAATTTATTCTAATCTCACTAAGACATACTCAAAACACATGCATTAGAGTAAGGTTAAGCAAAATCATGTACCACAAGCCTATTGTGTAATGAAATGTGGAACATCTCATGTAAAAATATCAAGTACAGTATCTAAAAAGCTACTGACAGAGAACAGTGCTAGTAGTCTATCAGATATTCAGTTTCAGTCACGTAGCAGACAGGAATCTGGGCTTGTTGGCATTAGGAGAGAGTATCATTCTGCATATTGCTAGGTCTGAGACAAAACAAAATCAAAGTTCAACATTCAGAGTGCAGTTCCTCCAAAGGGCTCATTTGACAGTGTTTAACTGGAAGACTGGCCCTCAGGTGGTGTACTAATTTACCTTGAGGGACTTCTCAAAGGAGAATCAGGAACCCAAACAGCCCATTTCATGGCTTTTAAGTTGAATGAAGACTGAAATGGTGGTTCAGTCTGTAAAGTGTTTTGTTTGCCTTACAAGCATGAGATTCTAAATTCAGTCCTAGAACCGATTTTAATAAAAAGGTTAGCATGGTAGCACATGTTTGTAAACCCAGCGCTGGGAGTGGAAGCAGCTGGAGTTAGGCACATCTCTATGCTAGTCAGTGAAATAAATAATTCCAGGCCACAGTGCAAGATTTGTCTTAAAAACAAACCAAGAAACAAACCCAACTTGAACAGTGTCCTGATGAACTACAGGTACACACACCTGTACACAGAGAGGCAGAAAGAGAGAGAGAAAGAGAGAGTTTCCCTGACAAGATCTACTAAAATGCTAAACCAAAAATGTTTAAAAATAAATGTGATTCAGTTTGTTGCCACTCAACCGAATCTAGTTGAAAGATCCACAAACCAGGGAGGAGGAGGAAGTGAAAGCCCACAACAACTAGGCTGGAGACAAGACCATGGCTATGAATTGCATGGCATGTTTGATCACAACAAGGAACAACAGAGAAGCTCTTCAACCCCTGCAGCAAGCCACACAGATGACTGCGATATTGCCTGTGACCAGGAATCTGATAGCTTTTCTCATTTAATACTAAATGTAACTTAAGAAGTCTTTGATCACATTTTATCACAGTTTGCCCCCACCACACACATCCAAAATCCTCTCTTTTAAATAAGCATCTTTTCAGAGTCTCAGAACAAAGGGTGTATCTGTGTGCTATGCACTGAAAGACATTGTAATGAAAGGAAGGAAAAATATCCACCAGCAACAACTGTGAGGTTTACCAGAACCTCCTGAAATCCTCAGACCCAGGGACTACGGGGTTTAACAGAACCAACCAAATTCTTCACAAACAAGGAATGTGAAACTGAACAGAACATACTGAAATCCTCACAGCCAAGAGATATGTATTTAAAACAACCAAGATTTTTGCACAAAATTTAGACAATAATTAAACCAATGCCCACAGGACATGATCATTTTCTTCAGTGGATTCCATGAATATCCATATATCATGGGATGAAAGGGTTTATTATTAAAAAGTTACTAATCCCATAGTTAAACAAGCTTTAAATATTTTTAAATTTTGAATGCCTCTTTGAGTATCTCATGACTGAGAAACAGATATGAGGAAAATATTAAAATTCCTCACATTTGCATGATCACATAAATCTTTCCCAAAAATATCAGTCGCACAGTAGATTGAATTCTCTATGAACCACAATTTGTATAATACATATTTATTATCAAGTTAATTGTACATGTATCATGAGTTAAATGTGACTCTAAAGAACAAACTAGAAAACGCTGTGAGTCTATTCAGAGATGCTAAACAAGTTTTGAACTTAAAAGGAGAATTCTTTACATCCAGACTATGGGGACATTTGAAAGACATGACATTTGGACTTGGACTTGAAACACAGAGAGATTTTAGACATTTGGAAACTGAGGGAAGAGAGTTTAGCTAGGATAAATAAGTAAGACAAGAATAGTTACAGCTCTGAGGAAGAACAAGAACACATGAAACTAGAGCAGCTTCTCTTTACTGTAGAAAAGAAAACAGAAATAGATTAACAGAGATATCGAAGGAGAAGGATATTGTCTAACTAAACGTAGACAGTTAGGGCTGCTAGAAGTTTGATTCTGCTCTGTAGATGTAACAGTAGTCTTCTGCAGGGGCATCAATAAAGTGGTACAGGACACACCTGTAGGAGCGTGTGTGCAGTTACTTTCCATGTGGTTCCTCAGGTACTGTCCTCCTTGTTTATGAAACAATCTTTCACTGCATGGGACTGCTCAGTAGGTTGAGCTGGTTGGCCATTAAGTCCCGGGGATCTCTTTATCTCCACCTCCCGCATGCTGAGATCACAGCTGATTGTTTAAACACAGGTTCTGGAGGTTGAACTCAGGTCCTCTGCATTCAAAGCAACCATGTTGCCCACTGAGCCATCTCCCCAGTCCAGTAGTAACACTTCAGAGCTTGAATTTTATATCATCATAATAGCCTATCCATAACTAAAATATTCTAGTATTATGTGCATGAGTAATGCATAATAAACTGACCATTTAAATAATAATACAGAAACCACTTGTGTCCTTTCTTCCTGTTCTAATCTTGTATAAGAGATATTGAGAATACCTGCTCCCTGTGAAAGCTTGCTCCCTGTTCTGCAATTCCTGAGAGGTTCCCTTCATTTCACCATATCTCCCACTCTCTGTACACCCGGCCACTTGCTCTTCAGTTACTGTTCAGAGTGAGCAAATTCCCATGAGAGAGACTTGTTCAATTGTTGCTCCTTTTACACAGGCAGCAAGCACCAGTGCGCAGCATTTTTCCACATGTTAATTTTATCCTTATGCAGGTGTCATGAAGAACACCTGAGAACTTGCATTGTGGTGGAGAAGAAGTTGGGAGCTCAAAATATTTTGAATCACATGACCCAGTAGCTCCCTACCATTGTATAAAAACTGGGTACATTCTTAACTGCCTGCTAGCATTTAGACTAAATAAACAATGTCGATCAACCTTTAAATGACTACTTAAAAGAACAACAATTCGGTTTAAAGCACAGCGAGTTTATACTTCAGGAAATTTCACACATAACTGAATGTACCTGTTCAGTCCCCACAGTAAACCACAGTTCTGATGAGTCTTTATTGTCAACTTGACCCAACACAAGTCACTTGGGAAGAGGAAACCTCAATTAAAGACTGCTGTACTCGATTGACATTTCTGCTTTCACATTCGTGAGAGTGTCTGATCGATGATGGATGTAGGATCCCCACCCCACTACTGTCAGCATCAGCATCTCTAGGCAGGTGGGTCTTCGATGTATAAGAAGGTATACATATGTATTTATATGTGTAAAAGGGCCTGCGATGCAGGAAGCAGGGCTCCTACATGTTTCCTGTCTCCAGGTTTCTTACCTGATTTCCCTCAATGATAGCCTGTGAGTCAAATAAACACTCGTCTCCCCACCTGGTCTTTGGTTAGAATGTTTCATATCTCAGCAGCAGGAGGGAAACTAGAACACACACTATCTTGGTAACTTAGGAATTAGCTAAATCTCAGTCCAATCTTTTGATAAATATTCATTGAGAAGTATTAAAATATTCATTACTTGTCTAAAAGATATTTGGGAAATACATTCTATTAAAGAGGTAGAATAATTACCAAACCAGAAACAGAATGAAACTAGAAAAGAGATGCAGTTCAGATGCTGAAGTAGTTATAAAACTGCAACTTAGTGAATATTTACACTGATGGTCTCAATCCTGAAGCTAGAGACATCTTGGCAACTCAACAAACCACTACCCTCCTCTCGATGAACGCCCAGTGTGATTTCATTTCGTAGTCTTTTCACACTTAGGTGGGCCTGGTGACTGAGTTCTGGCTGGTGGAACAAGAGCAGGAGACAAGAGAACATCACTAAGCCTGAAATGCCCACTGGCTCTCCCACTTGACACTCCATGCTCATTCATCATCTCCTGGCAGATCCTGATATAACACATTCAGTGCATAACATCACCATGTCTAGGAGAGCCAGTGGACTGGGATGATCATGGAGTCCAGGCTGCAAAATCCTCACTTTGCACCTGTATTTTTGATTTGCTATGATATGAATATGTATTCTAATAAGCCACTTAGATAGTAAATTATCACAGAAGTCACTCTAATATAGCTGATAGGGTAACTAATGAATTATTCAAACAGGAGGTGATGACCTAGAGAGCTGGTCGAGCTGTTTAAGAGGCACACTGCTCTTGCAGAGGATACAAGTTCAGTACACATCACAAACATGTCATCTATACTGTGTCTCACAACCTTTTATAATTCAGCTTCAGGGTATTCAGTGCCCTCTTATGGTCTTTATGGATACCTGAATGCAAGTGCACACACACACACACACACACACACACACACACAGAAGAAAATAAAGTAGATTAAAAAAATACCAGAATTTTGGATACAGGTATTCAAATTCACTTCCTACATGTTCTGGCTATGCTAGGTTTAGATAATTTTATTGTAGCTTTCTGAATATCCTTTTCTTTTCTGGGATACTCCTATTATAAATGTTATAGAAAAAAATATTGCGGTTATTGTGTTTGGCATAAGGGAAGCACCCTGTGAAGTAGAGATAAATCTAAATTTAACCATGATTTGATACTTGTACAGCTCTGAGAGATCTCTGTATATGTAATTGCTATTTAGTGGGCCTTGTTCCCCTTCTCAGTAGGGTCCGGGGACTTTGCAAAGACACAACTCTTGACATATTTGGCTCTTGTTCAACACTTCATTCAGATACTTGTGTTGGCTTCCTAAATAAAAGAAAATGTTTTTCTTTTCTTCCTTATGTTTCTGTACCAGTGTGTCCAAACTCTATCAGAGTAGCCTGCGTTTAATATGAAGAACTACAGGTCTTTAATTTTCTAAGTCTCTCCTATATCTATCCTGTGCATATAGAGTAGAATCTTAATATAGATTTGGTAGGTTAGAATCTTGTCTAATTAATTACATGAGACCAGAACTGTCACAGAAAAAAAGGCATAATAACTATTTCACTATATTTTTATTTGTTTTTTCTTTTAAAGGTAGCCATGACCAGAGAACTATCTGAGGATAGTGGTGTATAGCTGTTTAATCAGTATAAAATCTCTATGCAGAAAAGTATTTCCCTGTACTCATATGTTTCATAGACATAGTCATCTCTTTTCCTAGAGTCAGATACATTGTGACTAAGTAAGTAGCTGCAAGGTTTGTTTTTGAACAATTTTTTAATGGAAAATAAAAGATAAGAAAAATGAACTCCTATAGGCAACTAAACGTACATTTATATAGGGCTTGTGAAGCACTGGCCCTCCATGAGTCCATAGACAATTCCTGGTTCCGGGGAGAGGGGCAGACATGCTCCTCAGTGGTGTAGTCACTGCTTATTTGCCCATGCCTCTGTTAAGAATCCCTCACCCATGGTCCTGAAAACAGCCCTGAAGAAATTCACTGAATCATAAAAAATGCTATAAAAATAGAACAAGGACTAATTGGGAAGAAGAAAGGGACCAGCAAGAGTGGAAAGGAAAAAGAAGGGGTAATGGGGAGGTGAATATGATACATGCATTTTATATATGTACATATATATGTGTGTGTGTGTGTGTGTGTGTGTGTGTGTGTGTGCATGAAACTGCCATAATGAAAACCCTTATTTTATATATTTAACATATGCTAATAAATAAAAATTTAAATTCAATCTAATGCTGAACATTTCTACCAAATAAGCTTTTGGAAAACGGCCAAAGGCAGCTGGAAATATGACTGCTAGTCCTACAATAGCCATTCATGTACAGAGTGGTTTCTCAGTTAAAACACCCTACTCTTCTGAGATGAATGCACGGTCTTCCCTTCCATGGTAAATGGTTCCTTGCTTTCACTATACTTTATACATCTTCCCATTCTTTGTTTTTAATTTTAAAATCATTTTTTACTAAATCACTGTGTTTTCATACATAACATCTCAATCATTCTAAATCATATGCATATCCCTTTTCCACTGGACCCCTCCCCCATAGCCCCTGAAGTGAATCCATACATCCTTTAATGTGTGTTGACGTCTATTGTGTCAAATTAGTGTCCCCGTCACTTCAGTGTAGATTCATCCACTGAAGTCTGGTCATGCACCTCCTCACCAGTTCTTACAATCTCTCTGCCTCCTCTTTCACAATGGTCTCTGAGCCCTGGGTAAGTGAAATTTAATATAAGAGTCCTGTCCAGGAACTTACACTCTACAGATTCCTAATCTCCGTGATTTAGCTATGCGTGACATTTTGTGCTGCTAACCCTTTGTTTCATGGAGGAGTTTCATTAATGAGAATTGAGAGATTCATTACTGTCTTCTTTATCCATTTTATAATAATATGTGAGCCTTGGCTATAGAGGCTGAATTGTAGATCCTCTGATTAGGCGTGGGCAATTCACAAACAGTGTTTGTGTGACCAGCTATAGTACTCTGTATTAGTCTCCATCTGGTACAAAAGGAGCTTCTTTGATGAGTGGACTTGGATACTTGACTGTAACTAGAAGGATACATATTTTCCATTTAGTATGAAGTTATTTTAGTCTAGGGATGTGACAGTTCTGGGGATCTCTCTCAGTTCTATGACTTCTTCAGCTAGGTGTACTTGACTATGATTACAGTACCACACCTGGGTTTCCTCCCATTGAGTGGGCCCTAAAACTCATTACATAGCCATTGATTGGCCCCAAGATAAGAGTGACAGTACAACAACAGTATGGAATGCTGTGCCAGTCATCGATGCGGTTATCTGTTCATAAAACTGGTATTGAGTGATCACTTGTTCTTCCTTGGCTGGTTGTATAGCGCTTTCCAGAATTGGGAGTGCACGCCTTCAGGGGAAGTGGTTTTCTGGTCAGTTCCCACTCTGTTGCTCCAAATCTGCTCTCAGAAATGTGTCTTTGTCTTCAGCAATAGTGTTTTACATTCAATTTCTGGGGGGCAATCTAGTGCTGTGGCAATCGTCTTTGGAATTTTCAGAGTCTCTTGGACTACCCTGGCTAACAGCTCAAAGGAAGGTTTCTCTTGTCTGGCTCTGTTTCTTGTTATGTAGCTTCAGCTACGCACATGGGCTCATGCAGAGATATTTTATATGGAATTTTTCATGAAGTTGTTAGAGTAGTATGATTCCCTCTGGTGGTGTCTTATACTAGCTAGTCTCTCTCTCTCTCTCTCTCTCTCTCTCTCTCTCTCTCTCTCTCTCTCTCTCTCCTTATCTAACCTTTCCTCTATGTCTTCCTCACATAAAGTATCCCCATTTTTCCCATTTCTCCCATGATAATACCAGACTCCTAAGGCCCCACCTCCTTTGAGCTCCTTATTTTCCTTATGCCCACATTTCCTTTTCTAACCCTCCCTCCCCCTTTCATTTAAATACCCCCCTTTTATCTAGTTCTCCTTTAGTAATACCTGTCTCCTATTAGTCTTCTGTTAGGTTCCTTCTTTCCTTTTACCTCCCGGCTTCCTTTCCATTTTCCATTCCTGCACTTTTATCAGGATACATACTCACATGTAAGTGTTTGGTGCCAGGATCCACAAATGAGAGAGAACATCTGTTGTTTGTTTTCCTGAGTCTGTGTTTCTTTGCTTAGCATAATGGTTTCAGGTTCCATTCATTTACCTGAAATGTCATGATTTTGTCTTTCTTTACCACTGAGTATAACTCTGTTGTGTAAATGTACCACATTTTCATTATCAATCATCAGCTGAGGGGCACTTATGTTGCTTCCATTCTTAGCTATTGTGAAAAGAGCAGCAACAAACATGAATGTACAAGTGACTCTCCAGTTGGGTGAGTGCTTTGGGTCTATGCCAAGGAGTGATATATTTGGGTCAAATAATAGGTTCATTTTTAGTTTTCCAAGAGTTCTCCACACTGCTTTCTATATGTATTGCATGAGTTTAAAATCTCACCAGTAGTGAATGAACATTCCTCTTTCCCCACATCCTCTCCAAGAATTTGTATCATTTGTTCTCTTGATCTTAACCAGTCTGACTGGGGTAAGGGGTGAGATGAACTCTTAAAGTGGTTTAAATTTGCGTTTCCCCAATTATTAACTATGTTGAACACTCTGTAAGATGCTTCTCTGTCATTTTATGTCTTCTTTTGAGAATGCTCTGCTTATATCCTTAGCCCAGCTTTTAACTGGGTCACTTGTTTTCTTGAGTCTTTGTTTTCTGAGTTCTTTATATATTCTGGATGGTAAACCTCTGTCAGATGTGTCATTGGTGAAGATTTTTCCCATTCTGTGAGTTTTTTCTTCATTTCCTTTGTTTTTTGTTTGTTTGTTTGTTTGTTTTTTGCTGTACAGAAGCTTTTTAGCTTAATGAGATCACACTAGTTGACTACTGGCCTTAATTCCAGAGCAATTGATGTCTGATTTACAAAGTTCTTTCCTATACCCATATCTTTTAGGTTATTGGCAACATTTTCTTCTAACACGTTTCCCATTGAGGCCTTTGATCCGTTTAGAGCTGACTTTTGTACAAGGTGAATTATAAGGGTCTAGCTTCATTCTTCTACAGGTGGAGATTCCAGTTTTGTCAGCAACATTTGCTGAAGATGCTGTTTCCTCCAGTGAGCGTTCTTGGCAACTTTGTGAACTGTCAGGTGTGTGAAATTTCATGCACTCATGTTTGAGTCTTCAATTGTATTACATTGGTTTACAGGTCTATTTTTGTGACAGTACCATTCAGTTTTATGACAATAGCTCTGTAATATAGTTTGAAATCTGGTATAGTAATCCTCCCTGCATTGCGTTTTGTGCTGAGGATTGCTTTGGCTCTCTGGGATCTTTTGTGCTTAATATGAATTATAGATTGGTTTTCCTAATATTATAAAGAATTTCATGTAGATTTTGATTAGGAGTACATTAAATCTATATATTGTTTTTAGTAGGATGGTCATATTAACAATATTAACTCTCCCAATCCATGAGCATCTTCAAGTGACCTCATCAATCTCTTACTTAAAGAGTTAAGTTATCATTATGGAGATCATCAATGTCTTTTGTCAGGTTTATTCTGAGATATTTTATTTTATTTTTTGAAGCTACTTTGAATAGGAAGGTTTCCTTGTACTCTTTTTCCAATTGCTTGTTATTGGTAAATAGAAAGGCTACTTATTTTTGTAGATTAATTTTGTAACCTGCCACTTACTGAAAGTGTTAATAATTTCTAGGAGTTTTCAGGTGGATTTTTTTTTGCATCTCTTATGTACAATATCATGTCATCTACCAAAAGGGATAATTTGAGTTCTACTTTCCAATCAGTACTCATTTAACTTCCTTCTTTTATCTTATTGCTTGATAAGAGTTTCAAACACTACATTTAAACGGAATGGAGATAGTGGACAGCCTTGTCTGGTTCCTAATTTTAGTTGGAATGCTTCCAGTTTTTCTCCATTTAGAATGATGTTTATTGTGTTTTCTTTTCTTTTTTTGTATATAGCTTTAATTATGTTGAGGGATGCTCCCTCCAGTCCAATTCCCTCTAGGATTTTTAACATAAATGCATGTTGAATTTTGTTGAATGCTTTTTCTGCATCTATTGAGATGAACATGCTATTTTTCTTGAGTCCATTTATGTTTTATGACTTATGTATATGGGACCACCCTTGAAATTTTGTTTGTACTTTGCTAATAACTGACCATTTATCAGAGGTTTCACATTTACCAACAGTATAGAGCTGTGAAGCATATGCTTAAATCTTTGCTTTTCTTCAATTAGCTTATCCATCTCCATTGCAGATTTTCACAGTGGCTATGTATATCCTGGAAATGATTTTTTATTCAAATTACATTTTGAAAATATTTTGTGAAATTATTTCCATCATGCTAAACCGTATGTTCCAATTCTACCACTTTCATTGGGATACCTTTTTTTTTTTTTTTTTTTTACATTTTTTCTTAAACTTTTAAGATATCGGACAGGATAATTGATTGCACTGTAGCATTTGACCTATTCATCTGCCCTGTGCTGATCCCTAGAAGCCTCTGATCATTTGACTGTCCCCATAGCTCTGCTTCTTCTAGCTGGTTATATATGTGAAATCATATGGTATGTGGGCCTTTCACTGAGTGGCATAGTTGAGATTTCTTCATTTTTTTAGTGGCTTTCTATCTCATTTCTTTTCAGTCCCAGTGATATCTAGTGTCTAAACATCTCCAGTGTATTTATCCATTAACTTACTAAATATTATATCAGTTGTTTCCAATCTTGGATTAATATAAATGAATCTGCAATAAATACCTGTGAGTGGGATTTTGTAGGAGAAAAGTTTCATTTTCTTTGGATCAGTTTAAAGGAGTGTAGCAGGTCTTGTGTTGTCTATATAAACTTACATGCTAAATTGCCAAATATTCATCTTTCTATACATTGTTTATATTTTTACTTATACATATGCATGTATGTCTGTATATTTGTGTGAACATGGCTCTTTGTGTGTATGCCACATGTGTGTATCAGCTCTGTAAGCTGGAAGAGGGCAACAGATAACCTGGAGCAGGAGTTATAGGCAGTTATGAGCCACCTGGCAAGAGTATGAGAAACTCAGCTCAGGTTCTCTGGAGAAGTAATGAGAGCTCTTAACCACTAAATAATCTTTCCAATTCCCAACCAAACTGTCTTCTAAAGTTTTTAAACCACTTTGCAGTTCCTCCATCTATGAATGTGTTCTCTGTCTCTCCACATCCTTGTCAGCATGTGATGTTGCCAGTGGACTGGATTTTGATCATCCTTAGAGGTGAACAGTGACATCTCATTGCTGTTCTGATTTTCAAAACCCTGGTTGCAGATGATGGGGAACACGTTTTTTACATTTATTTGATGTCCCTATATCATCTTAGGCAAAATATCTGATGATATTTAAACAGGACTATGTCTAATCATAGAATAAATTTGTGAAGATATGAACCTTATGTAACGTTGAGTCACCTAGATAATGAGTCTGTGTTATAGATGCCTCCTATCTCCCCGGATCAAAGAAAACTTTAATCTTCATTAAAGTATTTAGAGACAGGGTATGAAAAGAAATCAGTGTTAAATTAGTTCACTAGGGTAAATCCACAGCCCAGTAGAATTGTTAACTTTGTGGAGAAAATAATTGCTAAATCAGTCTTGCACTTTGTAATAAACTTATATTGATTCTGATATATATCATTCTCTGTGTGTGTGTATATATATATATATCTATATATATCTGTATAATAGTTAAATAGAGTGCTAGATAGATGATACACATATTAACAAATAGATAATAGAAAATAGATTGATAAAAAATGATAGGTAGAAAATAGATCATAATTGATGAATAGAAAGACCGGTAGATAATTGATAGGCAGATAATTAAACAGTTATTAAATGGATACATGGATATGTGGATGAATAGGTAGATAGATAGACAATAGATAATCTATGATAGAAGGAAAATAATGTTCATACACATAAAAACATCGCAAACACACAGCTTTGAACTAGAGGCACCCTAAAATACCTAGCAATTTGTGAATTAGGCATACAAAGTCTAAAGTCTAGTAGGATGAGATTCACATAACAGAGTCCCTGGAATCCCAGATTTCTAACACTGCAATGTCTCTTTCCCTCCCAGTGGAATCCTGGAGGAATCCTTGTCATGCCCAGGAAGTGTGGCAATTCAGGCCTGTGTTTCAGTCAAACCTTCATTAAAAAAAGTGAAAAACAGTTCTAAAACAAATTTTAACAACAATCCAGCAACCACTGGGTGGGGCTGGAAGTAACAGTATATTTGCATCTTCAAAGAAACTTGGAATTCAAGTTACGATTTCTGTTTCCACTTATTTTGAGCTGCATACTCTGGTAACTGGCAGGAGCCAAAAAAGTCCTCTACCTGAATGAGTTAATAAGGAAAATGTTCTAGAGGACACATGTACATGTGAGAGGAAGTACCTAAGGTCACAAATTGCTCTGGACAGGAACCAGAAACAATGGACCTTAGAACCAGAACCACAGACTGGAGAGGAGAGGATGTAACTGCTAGATGCTCAAGTCAGACAGCACTGAGTGCAATACACATGGCCAGATTAGTGTGTTCCAGGCCAGGGAGAAACTGCCTCAAAACCAACAACATCAGAAGAGCAGGTAGAAGGAAAGTGAGAGAAAGACACTAAGGTTGATCTCTGGTCTGTGACACAATAAAATAGAAATAGTATAAAAACAGGAAGGAAAGTCACATAATCTGAGAGCAGCAAACATGTCTAATCAAAGTTCCCAAGGAATAAACTACAGAGAATACAGATCAATGGAAGAATGTTCTAGAATTAAGTAATAAAACAAATCTTAGTTGAAGAGTGTCAGTGAGACTTTAGGTTGTTCAGAGACTCCTGAATGTTGATTATACAGAACAAAGAGAGAGAAGATCTTTACAAAGTCAATGGGAAGCTACATTTCTTAGAATAAATGTAACTGATCAAAAACAGACAAAAGGATATCGTTAAAATTCTCAGGATCACTAGTCTGAGTCAAGCTTGACAGAACTAACTAAAAATCTGCTAATCTAACTGTTGCTCAGCCAAGTGGAACACACATTATAACCTGAATTAATGGTTCATTTTGTTATAATCTATGCCATAAGATCAACCCATGATAGATAGCAAAGGTACTAAATGAAGAAAGCCACAAAACCTGATGTGAAGAAAGTAGTGTGTGGGGCTGGAAAGACGGATCAGTGGTTAAGAGCACTTGTTCTTGCAGAGGATCTGAGTTGGTTCCTAACATCCATGTGGTACAGCCCACAAGAGCCTGTAACTTCAGTTCCAGGAGATCCAGTGCCCTCTTCTGGTCTCCTAGAACACTAGAACAACTGCACGTCTGTATACAAACCTACCACAGACACAGACACAGACACACACACACACACACACACACACACACACACACAAGGAAGGTAATATTAATAAAATTAATAAATAGCAATAGCTTATGTACATGTAAACTGAGATCTTTTATTTTTCCAGGATTCCTAACATCTCTTTGTGTCTTTTGTAGCTGCAATATTCAGTGAATGGCCGAGTCACATTTTTTTTCCTTGGCAAAAGTGGTTTCAATATATTTTCATTTGCTGCCTTTTTTGACAGTGCAAAACCTGGTTTTGCTTACAACATCTCTTCGGATACACTGAAATTCTCTGAGTAAACTGTCTGCCCTTTATTCAGGAATTAATATTTTGCTGTTATTCTTAGCAGAGAACATCTGCCTTGCAAGCCATCATCTTTTATCCTTCTGGCAATTAGGCTCCAAGGAGGCCTGCTTTTTTCTTTGAAAATTGATCATTTGTTTAAAAGGGTGGATAGAATCCTTTACCTTTCAAAATATTCTTCCTTATTTGTAGAACTGTAGATCTCAAAGAGTCCTTGGAGATAATTTAGTTTAGCCTTCTCATTTTATGTCTGATAAGTCTGGATGATGAGCCTGTTAGTTCAAGGTCACCTCTTGTTTCAGAGACAAATCTAAATTCAAACACATGCTCTCATGTCAAACCTAGCAATGCTCTCAATACATTTTAATTTTTTAAACTAAGAATTTTTTAACCATATGACACTGATCCTAAGACCAGAATTGTGTCAGGTGGGAAAAGAGAATGTAGCAAATATTATTGTGTAAATATCTCTGTAGTTTGGACTTTTCTCCACAGTTCTGTTTAAAAATAAACATTAAATAGCTGTCACTCAAAATTCATTCATTTTTGTTATTAAAAAATCTAACCATATGCAGAATATAGGACTTAAAATTTAGTTTATGGGACTTTGTGCTGATCATTGGTTTACTTTGAAATAATTTGGAAAAACAACTTCCTGTGACGTTTTCCCTCATCAAGAAAATACGATCTCTGGAAGTACATGTCTTTTATTCTCATTTTTTTAAAGATCATGAAAAAAAAATTATGTGCATGTGAATGTGCATGGTCTCACCTGTGCAGGCCTGCAAGAGTCTGCTTCCCTAAGTTTATGAAACAGTCCTGGCTCTTACACACTTGCCCTGACTTCACCAATGATCCCCAAGTCATAGGTGGGTGAGGTTCAATATAGGAGTCCTATCCAGGGACACATACTCTGCAGTCTTTTATTCTATAAAACTTGGCCAGTTGTGGCCTTCTGTGTGGATATCAGTATGTTGACTGAGGAAGCTTCCCTGCTGAGAGTTGAGGGACACTTTAGTTTTCTCTTTGTCCCTCGTTCTGTTGTGTCATATGAGCCTTAGGTGTACAGGTTCAACTGTAGATGTGTCACCTAAGACTTGGCATCTTGCAGCTGTATATTCTCTGTGTCCGACCAGTTGTGGAATTCTGCTGTAGCCTCCTTCTGTTGCAACAAGGAGCTTCTTTGTTGAATGGTGTATCATATGCTTGTCTGTAAATGTAAGACTCCATATTTAGCATATGGTAAAAAATTTCATTTCTCTAGAGCTATGAGAGAAACAGGGTTCTCTCTCGGATCTGTGCCCCTCCAACCCTGGGAATGTGACTTCTGCAGCCCCAACCATGAGTTCACTCCCACTGACAGGGTTTTAAGTCCAATTAGATAGCTGTAGATTAACCCCAGATGCGAGTTCTACTATTGCACCAATAGAGGTAGTGTGCTGTTCCGGTTGTTTTGGTTATTAGAACTTACGGTTGGGTTGGACCCTTGATTGATTTTCCTGCTTAGCAGTTTACTCTGCAAACATGTTGAGGAGTTCTCCTAGATGATGCCTGGAGTAGATCCCTAAAGCATACAGTTTGATGGAGAGTTGGCAGATTGAAAATTGCAATGCTTTCATCAGAACAGTGTTTTAGATTTTAACTCACATTCAGAAGGGCCAATTCAATCTGAGATGACCAGTCTCAGAAGTAAACTGTTTGAAACATGTGTTTTCATTTTGCTTCCTAGATGACTTTAGGTGGTTACACATCTCTGCTGTCCAATAGAGAGGAGCAGAGACACCCCTTCATGTGCTGTACACGTGCTGGTTACTTCTCTCATTGCTGACAAAGAACCTCGCAGCATCAACTCAAGGAAGGAAGGGTTTATGTTTGCCCTCGGCCTGGGGACCACATGAGGACAGGAGCATGAGGCACCTAGTCATGTGTCATCCACTAGTGTCAAGAAGCAGAGAGGTGAATGCTGGTGCTCAGCTTCCGTGCTCCATTTTATTTGGTCTGGGATTCCAGCCCATAGGACGGTGCTGCCCACATTTAGGGTGCATCTTCACACCTGAGTTAACTCAATCTAAAACCCCCCAGTTACATGCCCAAAGTCATGTCTTCTGGATGGTCACAGATCTTGTCCAGTTCACAAGTACAGCTAGGGAGCTTGCATTATTCACTGACGTTCCAGACTTCTAGTTACTCTGAATAACAGAATCAGTCGATAATGTTGAGTTTCATCTGTTCAAAAATGGGACTTCAGGGGACAAAGTCCTATGTTAAACAATCAAAAAAATGCTGCTGTGGTGACTTCTGACATTTCAGAAGCACTTCCCTGGAGCAAGCACCAGTTCAGGGTGCATTACCCTAGTCTGACCCTGGATTCTCACAGCAGAAATAATCTTCAAGAAAGTGCCAAGAGCCTGCTACACCTCTGGAATACAATGGACTGATTTATAGGATCAACAGGTACTTTCCTGTGAAGGATAAAGGAAAGTCGTGTATTCTCCGTTCCTGTATTTCCTGGAAGACAGCTTAATTAAGAATCATGCCCCTGGAGTAGATAGGTGAATGTCTGAACAGCCAGTATGGATTTGAAAGGCAGCTGGGTTGAAGTTCAGAGAGATGGGTGGCAGCTTAAGGTAGCATGAATTTAGACTTTTTTCTTTAATAATACATGGCTAATGTGCAAAATACATGGATCCCTAGCAAACCCCACATTAACAACCCTAGAGTCTAAGGCTCTATCTCATCAAGACTTGGGCCTGGGTACCTGAGACACTTTCGGCATATTTGGAACAGATTAAGTGTGGAACAGTCTGATAGACTGAAGTGATTATATATGTATATATATACATATATGTGTATATATATATGTATATATGTATATCTTCTGCTGCCATTTGCTAACTGTGTCTCTGAATGAATCTGTATCAAGTGCTTGGATGAACAAAAAGTGCATTGATGATATCTGCCTTACCTGGAAAGATCCTATATGCCCAACTAAATCAGATAAATCATAGATTTTACTTTATTTATATTTCAAACATTGTATTCAACATGTCATGAAAGAAATACTATGAACACAACTCAGTGTATTTTCACTCACTAAATCTGTTAAACTCAGCTATCATAGAACTATTTAGTCCAATAAAGGATTGGCATCTGAAATTTTAATGACCAGGCCAAAGGAAACATTTTCAGTCCTCTAAGTGTGTTAACCAAGAAACTGAACATGTTTTGGACACACAGACCTATTGTACCAGAGATTCTGAGAGTGGAACCCAGAAATCTCTGTTTTACCCATGCTGCCCAACCAGACTCTGAATATAATTTGAGAACTATTCCACGTATTTGCAATATACCTGAAAGCTATGAATATCTGTCCTAGAACTAAGCAATTCCAGTCTTTGAGTATATGGTCAAAGAAGTGAGTACATGTGCCCACAAAATAAATGCAATAGCTTTGTACTCTTCAACACTGCAGTAAACCAAGTATCTAGCAGGCAAATAGACCTGTACGTGATTGTTGCTGTTAATGCAGGTGAGAATGTGTGGGGTGAGCGTGCACATATGTATATGTACATGGAGGAAGAGGTCAGTCTTGGGAAAACAGACAGAGTCTTTCATTGGGCCGAAACTGGCCAAGTTGACTAGGCTAGCTGTCAGGAAGCCTAGGGATCTGCCTGTCTCTTCCTTACCAGTGCTGGAATTGAAAGTGTCCACCTTCCTGCCTGGACGTTTTTCTTTCTTACCATGGGTTCTATGGATTGAACTGAGGTCTTCATGCTTACACAGCAAAGGCTTTAATTATGGAGCCACCTTCCTAACCCACATATTCATTTCTCACTATTAAATGGTAACAACCAGGTATGTTCTTTGTCTCTCTACTTTCCAGTCAACAATGCCTATCTTTAGTGCTCTCCATGTTTTCCTCCTCTCAGAGACATTCCTTACATCCATTGCTTTACACTCTGCCACTCTCTCCATCCCATAGACAACTTCAACCTTCTTTTACTGGGATTCCTTGACCTGATCTCCAACCCTTAGTCCTCTAAATTTCTAAGTTCTTTCAGGGCTTAATGTGCCCATTAGACACCTGAATGTATGCTGTATTGGATTTGTATTGAACACTGTTATGTGTAAGTGGTACACTCCTCTACAATTTCCATACATCAGAAACATAGGTAAGACTTTCTGTCTAGCCAGAGAATTATCTTTCCATAGTAATGTCATTTAAGTTGAATCATTTTCTCAGAGGAACTCTGATTATAATTCTGTGTTGATCTTTGGAAGCATAGGCTAATAATATCATTCTCAGAGTTCAAGAATGTATGTTCTATGTGTATGTAGAATGTATATATGTCAGGAAGTATATAGTATAAGTGTAGTGTTTGCATGTGTGATCTATTTGTATAACTCCTATATTTGTGGTGTGGTTTGCATGTGTATGGTATATGTATGGTGTGTTTTGTATGTAGGTACATGTTATATATATATATATATATATATATATATATATGTTGGTGTGTGTGTGTGTGTATGTGTGTGTGTGTGTGTGTGTGGTATGTGTGGTGTATGTGTGTGGTTTGTGTATGGTGTGAGAAAAGGTATATGGTGTATCTGAATCATATGTATGTATGTTTGTATATGATATGTGTGTTCAGGTTCTCTCCCTAAATCAACCATATGAAGATTTCTGGATCTTTTGACCTCGAAGTATATATTTTAAACAAAGAGCTCCAGTGAATTTAATGGAAAAGCATGTCTGAGAATCTCCTATTGCATATTAAGTCAAAAAAACTAAAACATTTAAAAAATACATCAATGTCCCTGAATAATTTACCTAGAATCTGTACAGGATGAAGTTCTGACACTTGTTTTCGGGAAATCCTCTGATGTTCTTAGTAGAAGCAAGGGCTGAGAAAAATCACGGAGTAGTTTCTAAGCAAGTCTGCTTAACAGTGAAAACGGGGAGTCTGGCACAAAATCTAATCAAAGGTACCCCTCTGCTTGAGATGTGGGGCATTCCTAGGTTCTGATTCTGCAGGCCAATCAACAATTCAGGGGATAGTGTTAAACACAGGCACATACACACAAGCAGAGAAAGAGATAGAGAGAGAGACTCTCCTACACTCTCATAAAAATTAGAGAACACAGAAAATATAGAGAAGTAAATAATTCATTCATTGATTGTATCCATGAGCATCTTTGGCTCCATACATTATATATTCACTCTTGTAGAACAAAATTCCTTTAATATTTTTATTTCTTTTTGAGACTTTAATTTATTATAATTATTGTTTTTTAAGATATACTTTTAAGTAAATATAATCAACCACCCAACCACCCAAAAGTATTTTTATTTGCTTTCATTTCATTTCCTTTTTCATTTTTCCTATTACAACTTTTAGCATGAACATGTTTTTATTTTTTATACAGATGTATATATTCCCCTTTTCAGTTAAAATCTGAATTGGTATTCAAAGGGACAAATTATCATCATTCCTTCCCCTCCAGTGCTCACCCCATCATCTGCTCCACTCTTCTTGGTCCGTTTGTCCTGCAGATGTCTGCTTTCATGTCACCTGTATTCCACGACCCTTTCTCCTCCCTTGAGACATCTTCTCTCATAGACCCCTTTTAGGAATGACTTTTATAAAATGGACATAATCTCTATGGACTTTTAATTAACCCTGGAAAACCATGTGTTCTTCTGTCTTGTGACCTGAGTACCTGATCTCATTTCTAGGAAGCCTCAATTTGGTACTCCACCTAAAAAGTTAATGAATGAATATAGGTATGCATGAGAATTAACATATCAAAATGATGAAAGGAAGACTGAAAAAAATGCTTGCTGATAAAGGTGGGTCCAAACTTGTACTTCCCCCACTGAAGCTGGAGAAATCATTTTAATAAAATCATGACTTAAGGGAACAGTCCCAGGCAGAATTCCAGACACAGATCCAGCACTGAAGTTCTAGGGCACAGATGATTCCAAGAGAAATTTGGAGAATGAATAGCCTCAGAATTTGGGCTCACTTTTTAGAAATAAATCTAAGAGTCAGGAGTCTTGTTCATATGAATCTATAGCAAAATGGTGAATGGTGCCAGCGTATACAAGACTCATGCAAACTCAAGCAGATTAAAAATCCAAGACAAAACTGTGGAAATGGGCAGCAGGCCCCAATCTTAGACATGGAAATATTGGCAACTGATTTCTAGCGGGTGAGGAAGAGCTGATCCCGGTAAGGGGACCCAGTGTATGAACTTGCACTCATGAACATCTGGGGACACTAGCTTGACACGATGGGCCTTGACTCAGATAGCAAATGTATGAATTCCAGTGGATAAGGGGGCAGTGGGTTGGTGCCAGTGGGGAAAGGGGGATTGAGATGTTCGGTGTGAAATACACAAAAATTCAATTAAGATAATTAAAAAGATATAAAAAATGAACACACAAAGGTAAAAAACTTTTTACATCCCAGTAATATTTTCATTTATTTTAATATACTTTTTCTGTTAGTATAAAGCATCTGTGTGTGTAAGTGTCAATATATTACTTTCTAAAATATGACTTTAAAGAATGCCCAAAATTGGGGCTCAAGAGATGGTTCAGAAGTTAAGAGCAGTAGTTGCTCCTGCAGAGAACCCGGTTTGGTTCCCAGCTTCCAAATGGCTATTAGAAAACATCTGAGGATCTCTTCTAGTATACTATAGCATTGCATGTATAGATGCTCTCACATATATGCAGGCAAACATTCATATGCATAAAAATAAATAGATAAAATGTTTGAAAAGAATGCTGGAATTAAATAGCAATAAGAAATCACTTAATAAAATGTGGTTTTACTTTTTTTCTTATCATCAATATAGCCACCATAAATATTTTTCCTACTAAGAATTTGCCATCATTATAGACCATGTAGTTATTTTGCAGTAAACAGATCAGGAAATCTTAGTTAAAAATGATCATGTAACTTTAAATTTCTTCTTAGAACTAAGTCACCTTAACATAACTGCATAGAAAACTGAATCCATTGCTGTAATGAAACTGTTTTACTATAAACACCTTTCAGTTCCAAGTGAGAAAGTTGTACCTATTTTTTTAATTTGCATAATGACTAGGGAGTGGTTACATTTTGTCCTTTGCTTTATCTAATTTTTCCTTCTGCAAATTATCTTCTTATAGTCTGTACAGCATGTTTTAGGCCAGGAGGTAGTGGAGACCCTAGTCCTCATTTGCATTAGCTGTTTGGATAGTTAAAGAGTGTAATTTTATTATGTCTTTAGTACTCTCATCATGTCCCCTTCATCCTTTAAAAGAAAATCTGCAACTTAAAATAATTTATTTGCTCAATATTATCATTACTTGGGGGTAATGCAATCACTTTCAATATACTCATCTTTTATAGTCCACATTCAGATAACTATTAATTCATTTTTTATTTAATTTTTTCATGGCTTCATATATAGACTATATTTCTCCATGCACTTGATTGTGGATATTGAAATATATACATTTTATACCATATTGAAATATGTGACTAAATAATTGTTTTGTTCATTTCTAGAATATTTTTCCATTTTCATAAGCAATATTTTAAAATAATTTTACTTAATGTTATTAATTTCTGTAGTATCTTTATCTTATAATAGAATTTATCTACACAGTTTTCTTTCCCTTTTCTGTTTTGCTTAGTTGGTCTGACTTTCTAGCCTCACACCCATTTCATGTTGTTTATGTTACTGGAACTTTACAATAGATGTGAATATTAGACAGCAAAAAAAACCACTTATTTCTCTTTTACATTGAGTTCAAATAACATTATGTCAAACTTATAGTTTAAAAGAATTAAATTGAATCAGAGGTATGAATACATCTGTAATAAATTTCAACTGACATCCAACAGTAATTAATGGAGTTCATATTTTCCCATTGGCTTTGAAGAAATTATTTTCCATTCTCCCATTAACACTGTACATGGAACCTATCTTCAGGTACCTGTAGGAGACTTCTACAGTGTCTCTATTTCCTGTTTTCTCTGCTTGACTTTTAACTTTACAAAACACTTTGCTTCAAATATGACTCATACTTAAAGGGTCTAAATTAAGTCAGTGTTATTCCAGTATATATTTCACATGTCAAATTCACCATGCACCCAAATTTTCTAAAATAGTCTCTATTATAGATAGAGCCATACGAACCTACAGTAAATATGAAATATGAGCTTCCGATACTGGATTTGGTGTCCATGTAGGATTTTTCCCATGGTCCCTTGGAGCATTTACTTGGTTCATCTCCCTTATGTGTTCTCTCAGATTCTTTTTTTAAATATGTATTTTAATTTTGGGTATATGTGAGTATGCATGCATATATGCCACATCAGTGTAGGTGGCCAGATTCACAGAGGCCAGAAGGTGTCAGATTCCCTGGAGCTGGTGTTACAGATGATTGGGAGCTATCAGACTTGAGTTCTGGGAACATTACTTGGGTCTCATGGACCAGCTGCAAGCTCTCTTAACAGCCGAAACCATCTTTAGCTGCTCTGTCAGCTGTATTTTTTTTATCTTTTAAACTTGTAATTTAATATGTAAACCATCATAACATGCATGTAAACAATTGTTACTCAGGTGCCTCCCTTCTGAAGATTTGAATAATCAAAGGTTCATGTACAATCTAATTTTTCAGTTTCTGGATCAAGCCTGTTAAGATAACTCAGTGATGTTCAGAAATTGCTCTTGCATTCCGAAGCTCAGTCTGCTGTTTGACATGCAACCCTGTGGGTAGTCAGCCTATCTGGTTGTTTCAGTGGATACAGTAATCACTTTGAGTCCAGACACATGTTATATTATAAGAGCAAACAAGTGCATCTGGCTAGGGATCAGAGGGACAGAAAGATACAAATTTTGACAGCCATAGACAGCTAAAAGAGACCGGCCTAAAATGAAACATTTTAAAGCAGTGTAGTTTGTGTTATGGCAATCAGTACATGTCTAAGTAAGGAAAACTCCACCCGGGACCATGGAGGAAAAAATGATGTTTTAATAAGATGCCTGCAAGTTTGCTTTGGTTCTGCCAATACACAGCAGAGAGAACCCAAGATCAAGATCTGCAACTTGATCTTTACCTCATACTGGGGGAATATCAATTAGGAAGAAAAGAAATTAAAATGTCAGGCTTTGATAATATAGCATTAAATGATAAAGTGAACTGCCAACACAGCTCACCATTAAGTTAGCAGGACTGTGCATTACTGTGACTGGTGTTTACTTCTGTGCCACACACGCTTTATTCTGCTGGTGTATTCTGGTCTCTGGCCTCTTAAAATGATTAAAAGCTGTAATTTTTCCTTAAATATATCTCCTAAGTCTCTAATTACATTTCTAGACTCTTACATCCTTATTCATTTGGCTTGGACTTATATTTTACAATGGCTCGGTTGTCAGCTCAGCAATCTGCTGTAATACCCAGGCGAGGCCACACACTCTCACTGCTAAACCACATGACTACGTCCTTTTCTCTTTCTTCCTGGAAACGTGTTTTATCGACCACTTAAGAAAGGTTTAATTGCAAAAGTGCTAAATGGAAATCCGAAGAACGCGTTCTTTTTTCTTAAGTAAGTTCAAAGTTTCTTTGCTTAAAATGCATATCACTATCTGTGATATGTAAGACACAGGCAGTCCTCAAATCTCCATCTTAGGGACAGACACTCCTCATATCTCTGTCTTAGGGACCACTCTTGTTTGCAAATATTAACTCCAGGGATATTTGTTGAAAGTCTTGGGGTTTATTTATTAACTCTTGAATGTTTGTTTATTTCTTTCAATCGGATACCACTCAGTTCTAAAATCTGAAGACCAAACAGCTATCCAGAGGACTCTCTGTGAACAACCAATGCTTTTATTTTTCCTCTTTAGGTAGAAGAGGCAAATATTCACAGGAAATTAATTATTTCTAAGATGTTACAAGTTAGAAGAAATACTGTTTTGAAGAGTATATATTGTCCTAAAGGACCTACCTTAAGTAAAATAATAATAATAATAATAATAATAATAATCAGTAATATTGTAAATTTACAGATTACTTCATTAATTTCAGGTTAATTTATTTAGGATTTTATTTGTCAGGCTGTTTCGAGTTGCTTGATTACTTATTTGTTTGGTTTTGTTTTGTTTGAAACAGAATTTTACTACATATCCCTGGATATGCTGGAACTTGCTATGTAGAACAGGCTGTTATTGAATTCAGAGAGATCTGCATAGCTCTGCCTCCCAAATGCTGAGATTAAAAGTATGCTCCATCAAGCCCAGAAAAGTAATTTTTATCAAATAGTTTCTTCACTTTTATTTTGTTTATGAGCACTTGCCTATATGTATGTATGTACATCAAATGCCTAAGTTCCTTTTGCGGTCAGAAGAGAGGGTGTTGAATCTACTGGACTGGAAGTTACAAATACCTGTGAATTGTCATATGGATTCTGGGAACTGAACCTGGGTCTTTTCTAAGAGTAGCAAATGTTCTTGAAACTAATTCTTAATCTTTGTAAGTGGAGAAAAAATGTATGGTTCAATGGACCTGAAAGTTGCTATTTTCAATAGATAATGATTCTTGAGGTAAGGTTATAAAATGTATGTGATTTTATTTTTGTGTGTGATCTACATTTATGTGTGTGTGTGTGTGTGTGTGTGTGTGTGTGTGTGCCTGATGTTCTTTCAGAACACCTGAGTCTCATTCCCACTAACTACTTCTGAGGTTCACAGCAGCACCTTTAGCTCCAGGGGTCCTCCTCAGGGAGAAGGGGAACACAGATCAGATGGATCTAGGGTTACAGTTAGAAGTTAGTCATGGATGCTAGAAATCCAACTCAGGTCCTCCGTAAGAGCAGCAAGTAATCTTAACTCCTGAGCCTTCTCTCTAGCCCCTCACATGTCATTTTTAAAAATCAATTACTTTTATACTTTTCTACTCCGTTTTGATATATTAGGATAATGTTAAAGATGTTTTTCTTTCCATTGAATTGCCTGACAATGACTACCACTCAATGAAAATTTTGATTTGTAATTGCCTTTGCAGTGTTTGGGGTTCAAATTTAAGGCATTACACATAGTATAGAGTGCTCTACCAGTTATCTACATCCCCGATCCCAAAATTTAGGATCTTTACTGGGTAGTTTTCAAATACTATCTGACTCTTTTAGGCATCAAGAAATATTGAAGCCAGATATGGAATTTAAAGGAAGTTTAATAGCTTCTTAATATTTTGTGAGATTTGCATTTTTATAATGTTCTCATAGAGTTTTTAAATCAAGAGTTAATTAGGTGGAGCTGGAGTGGTGGTTCAGTGGTAAAGAATACTAGTTGCTTGGGAACGAAGAGATGGCTCAGCAGTTAAACACACTGAATGTTCTTGTGGAAGACCTGGGTTTGAATTCTAGCACCCATATAGCGGCTAACAACCATCCTTAACTCCCGTTATGGAGGATCCAGTGCCCTCTTCTGTCTCCCACAGACACTGAACAACATGGTGCACTTACACATATGAAGGCATAACACTTGTACTCACAAAATGAAGTAAATCACAAAAATAATTAAAAAAAAACAGTACTGGCTGCTCTTACAGAGGAGCTAGGTTCAATTGTCATCATCCATATGATAACTGACAGTCATTCATAACTTCAGTTTCAGGGAAATCCAGTGCTCTCATTTGAACTCTACAAATACTGGTACACTTACATGCATGTAAGCAATATACTCATACACATAAAATAAAAATAATAAAGAATTAATTAGATTGTTTGAGAGCTAAAATCATGTCCCCTTCTTTTCTGTTATTTGTGTGTGTGTGTGTGTGTGTGTGTTGTTATTACAGTTATGAATGTCTAGATTGATATAATTTTGTTAGAATATATTTAATTTATTCTTTGAAAATTTCATATATATACAAATGCATCTTGATCATATTCACGCCAAACTCCTTCCTGCCACTTCCTGTAGATGATCTCTAACACACCCAATTCCCAACTTCATCTCTTTGTTTTTTTTATAGCTCACTAAATCCAGTTAGTGCTGCCTGCTAGAATGTTGATTGGTTTGAACTTGTGTAAGTCTTGTCTAGGTCACCACAGCTGTGATGGGTTCATTAGCGCAATGGCCATGTCATCTCTAGGAGTCAGCATTCCATAGCCTTCCTCCCCATCCTCAGCTTCTTACATTATTTCTGATCCCTAGTCTCTGATGTACTCTAGGCTTAATGGGATTGATACAGATGTTCAGTAGTCTCTTATTTTCAGCATTTTGAGAACTTTGGAGTCTCTGAATTACTCACCACTTACTGCAAACAGAAGCATCCATGGCCAAGGAGGAGAGCAGCAACACTGATCTATGTGTATAAACATACATAATTAGAAGGCAATATGACAACACATCCATTCAGCAAAATAACAGTGGTAGATCCCGACCTGGGCCTATGACCTCCCACAGCTCTGACCAGGCTGATGGTACCAGGCATGAATTTCTGATTGTGGAGCTGTCCTCACATCCCCCATTGATCTTTTAAACATCAAATTAGCCTTGAATTTCGGGAATAAATGCATGTTTCCTTATTTGTTTTAAATACCAAGGAATGGATTGCTAAAATATTATTTAGGAATTCTTTTTGGCCTGCATCAATGAGATATTGGACATAATCTAAGTTCTCCTAAAGGTCTGAATGGAAATTTATCCTATGGGCATACTGGCTTCACTAAAAGTCTCAGAAAGTTTGTACATCTTCATTTTGTGAGGTTACTGTAAACTATCAGTATTATTTCTTCTTTAAATTTCTGAAAAATGTTCTAAAATACAGACTTAAGAGTCTGTAGTTTTAATTCCCAGAAGTCTTAAATATGCACTAACATTCTTAAATAAATCTAGGCATATCTACATTTTTCAAATTTATGTCACGTTTGTTAAGCAGTCTATAAGTTTCTGTTATTCCATTTTATTTTTCTCTGATCCTTTAAGTAGAGTATTATGCCACAATATTCAAGTAAATATTTTAATTAGGTTTCATCTTTTAGTTCAATGACTGCTTATTCCTGTATTTTTTGAGGCAGTTAATGGCTTGTATAGATACTGGTGATTTTTAAAATTATAATCTTTCTGTTCTGTTGTTCATTTTTAGTTTGTTTTTATTTGTCTTACAAATAATACATGATCACCTGTTGTCTTAACTTACTCTCTGAAGTTCGTGGTGGGCAAAGATCTCATTTGCTCATGATCTTCCTATATAGCGTTTGTGAAAAGCAGGATCTTATCTTTTTAGCCTTGCGATTTTCCGAAGAGTAAGCCAAATGCTTTAGAGGGAAGCAGAATATCGAAGTTGGTCTGAAGATCTTCCACATCAGTCCAGCTCCCATCACTGACTATCCTTTTCCAACAAGCCTCTTCCCAATGTGATCACATTGAATAAATTGACTTTTTCTGTTTTCACTGTTAATTTGAATCTTTGCTTACGGGGATGGGTTTCCAGAACCTCACTGCTATGAGATGAGCTGTGATCCTAAGTCCGGAAACAATGGTGTTTGCCATGAACCCATCTTTTGCCACTATGGTGGCGAGGGTTCCAGTCCTACTGAAGAACTTTTACATTTGATTTCTGGTCTAAACTGGAATACTTTTGCCAGTTTGATTTTTGCTTGTTTCCTCTATTTCAGAGGCCTTGACAGAGGCACCAATTTACCCAGCACAACAGGACAAGGGGAAAGAAGCAGAGCCTGCCTGTGAATTCTTCCCTTAGGTCTGAGTTTCCAGCGTATTCCACTTTTGCATATATTACCTGCCCTTCTTCACCCTGTCATCCTAACTCTAATGCTAGTGCCAGAATGTGGCAAAGTCCCCGTTTCTCTGAAGCAGGTCAATGGACAGGAGACTCCCACAGGGGGCCTCTGTTTTAACTTCTTCTTAAAGATCTGTTATAAATCCAGTATTACTTGAAGAACATTCTGGAAAAAATAATGTTGTTAACTAGTGAGCTGACTCAAAATATAAAGTTGCTTCCCTTCCAGACTGACCCCCTGAGTTCTTTCTCTAAAACACACAAGTTGTCTTCTTACCTCCAAACAGGCATTGTGACACGTTAATCCTCCCCCAAATAAATAGATGATTAATAAAATAAATTAAAAACTATTGAGTTGTATAGACTTGTGCTATTCTATGACTTCAATAAAAATCTGTATTTAAAGATCATCTTTTCTATATATAGATAAAATAAGTTCAACATTATTTTTCTCGCACCCACATAGTATGTTTAGTGATATAATTGCCTGTGCAATCCTAGGTCATTATTGTCAGACTGTTGAGATGACCATCCTGTGTGGGAAGAGATGCAGCAGTCTGTTGTATCTGGGTTCTTTTACTCATGTCACCATCATTGTGATGGGTTTCATTACGGCAGGTTCACGGTTACCTGTCAGAGTGCTATTTTTCTGATTTGTCCTCTTGTCCCACAGTCTGCACTCATGTTCTCACATCTTGATTTTCCTACAATGCTGAGTAATTCTTAGATTTTAATTCCTGTAAAGCTTAGAACACAATGGTTTCTTGTTTATGCAGAGTGCACACGGCACTGTTTAGTCACCCAAATTTTCATAATGTTGATAGAAGCACCAATTTAAGAATTAGAGCCTGTGTGGGAATTCTTCTCTTCTGTCTTGTTTTCCAGCTTATTTCCCCTTTACATTCACTGTGTGTACTCTTTCACCAGGTCGTCATAAACTCCCTTTTTCTCCTGCAGAAGGTCCATGGAGGAGAGACTCCAATACGGAACCAGCTTTTTATTTTTATTTATCTTTACTTAGCTTGTGAGATGTGTGCATGTTTGTGTCAGGAGGCCACAGGACCTCCAGAGTTTTCCACTGTCACACTTGATTTCATTTTTTGAGACCAGGTTTCTCACTGCACCTGGAATTCACTAATTACAGAGGGCTGACTGGTTGGCCAGCCCTGTGGATTCTCCAGTGTCTGCATGCCCAACAGTGAGATGACACACACATCACCAAACCTAATGTATTTAGGTGTGTTCTGAGACTGAACTCAACTCCCCCTGCTTACAAGGCAAGAAGTTTGCCAATTCAACTACCCCTTTGTCCCTTAAAAGAAAATATTAAGAAAAAATGACACATTTCTGTTCAGCCAGCATGGTTTTGCTAAATCAGAGACAGGGTTTCAAATACTAAAAAATGTTGGCACCTTTTCAAGGCTGCAAGATAAATGATATGGAAAAACAATATATGACAGGGAGACAGATGCAAGCTCATTTCTGATAATGAGCTTCTTTGGGCTACTGGCTTGGTGGGTTGGCCTGGCATTTACATTGATGTCAATTGTATGGATTAGAAGGAGACCATCTCTTGTTGGGAGGACAATGGCAAGTTACAATGCCACAATACTACCTAATTGTTAAGCACTATTTCCCCAGACTGTCAATGAAGAGTTTCATTGTTCAAAAGCTGGCATCGGCAAAGTTATTAAATCGGCTGGTTCATGAGGGATTGGAGTGCATTAGTGAGCTATTCAGCATGGCTGCATGTGTGTGTTAGAAAGCATGCCTGTATAAGCTTCTGACATCATAAATCAAAGTGAGATTTACTGTCCAGCATTCCTTTGTAGGAAAAATAATATATTTTATAAGGTTTAGCCTAAATAACCTCAGCTTTCGATCATATTTGGGTTACTGTTTAATTTGATAATTTGCTCTGTACTATTGTCGTGTTTATTATATCTGGTTTTTAAATAGGGAACTTATGAGACAAGCATGATTATAACTGGGTGATAAAAAAAAATTACCGAAGGATTTTACTGAATTTATTCTATGATTATATATGTTTAAAAAGTCATCAACTAATTGTGTTTTTCACAGATTGCATCCATAACTAATTATTAGATAAATATCTAAACCATTTAAAATACTCATAAATGTGGAATGAACATGAAAGTTCTCAATAACAGGAGCAGAGATATTTTTAAAGATTTATTTCTATTTTAAATTTTGAAGCTGATGCTTATATGTGCAGAAGTGTACCATGTGCAGGACTGGCACCTGTGGAGGCCATCAGAGAGCTTTGGATTCCCAAACAGAAATTACAGAGAGTTTTGAGCCACCACTTGGGTGCTAGAAACTGAATCCAGGTCCTCTGCCAGAACAGCCAGTGTTCTTACCTACTGAGACATCATCCAGCCCTAAACATAGGTTCTAAAATGTTAAGATGAGAATTTTGTTTGTGTATTTATGCAAGCCTAATTGACATACATCTTTATTCATTGAAATTCCTGTGGACCTTCATACTAATGAATAAGATTTCTTTGAATTTCATTACCCTTTTTGTGTTTAGTAATATCCATATACACATCTGGATTAAAGTTTTTAATCTATCCATCAACTATAACTCTCTGTTTGCCTGTTGAGAACAGAAAAGTATAACTTATTATTTATTTACTTCCTTCTCAGTCTGGCAAGATGGCTCAACTTGTACAGGAGCCTGCTGCCTAGCCTGAAGACCTGAGGTCAATTCCCAGAACCCACATAATGGAAGGAGAGAACTGACTACTGCAAGCTGTCCTCAGACCTCCAGATGTATGTTGTGGCATGCCCAATGATAGATACACACACACATACACACACACACACACACAAACACACACACAAACATACACACACAGAGATACAATAAAATTTACTAGTTTTTGTAAATACTCTTCCCCAAACAGCCTAGTAGGCATTTATAAACTCAATATATTTTATGAGTAAATTGATATTTGTTTGGTATTAAATATGAGTTCTTAAGTCTTAAATGTAGATTTGTTTCTGTTGATGCTTTTGAGACAAGGTCTCCCTGTAACCCAAGTTGCCAGGAACTCATTGTGTAAACCAGGCCTCAAGATCACAGAGATGCACATGCAGCTGCATCTCAAGTGCTGAGATTAAAGGCATGTGCCATCACTCATGTTAAATCTGTATTTTGACTTGGAAATTATTTCACTAGAACTGTATTCTGTAAATATTATTAATACAGAAGGTTACTATAATTGGATATACAAAGCCATTAATTGCCAATTTAAAACTCAGTGGAAGAGCTGGAGAGACACCTAAGAAGTTAAGAGTACTGGGTGCTCTGGCAAAGTACTTGGGTTCAGGTCCCAGCACCCATATGGTGTCTCATAGCAGTCTGTAACTCCAGATTCTGTAGACTTGATAGACACTTCTACCTCAGTGGGCATTACATATTAATGTTGCATTTACCTACATGCTGGCAAACCACTCATATACATCAAAAAAACTAATAAGTCCTTATAAAACATCAAAGGTAGACATTATTAGGATTATAAAATAATTGAAATATGTAATGAATATGCATTACATATAAGAAAATCTCATGAATGCATTCATAAACACAAGTGTTTATACACAAATTACATGATTATATGGCACATATGTACAGAATAATCGCATATTAAATTAAGCATTTCTGAATTTAGACTTTTTTTTCATGCAATCACATGAAAACATTGTATTTGTAAGGTGCTTCCCTATTTAAATATTATCATATTAAATGCAATATGATACCTGAGAAACTAATGCCTGAAAGATTTGACAGTCTGTTCTTATCTAAACCAGTCAATGACTACCATCATTTACCATTAAGAAACAGTGTTGGTTAGGCTGGCTTTGGTAGCCTGTAATGTAAAATGAGTACACCAAACCATCTGATCACTTGTGTTACTTTGAGAGTCTCTTGGGCTACTCTCACCAACCACTCAAAGGGAGGTCTCTGCCCTCTGCCACTGTGTTCCTTATCATATAACCCTCAGGTATATACGCTAATGTTCAGACACTACTTGCATTTCTCATGGTGTTTCAGAGGCAATACATTTCCCTCTGGTTTCCCTAGCCCCACAAAATCCATTCATCTCTGTTCTTTCTCCCTCCGATCTCACCTCTTTCCTCCCTCCCCTGTCCAAGCATTCTCATTATCCTCACCCACACCCCAATACACTGCCCCCATCATCTCCCCTCTCCTGAGTTCCCTCTTCTCTCACCGTGGCCCACTACGTGTCCCTCCAACCTCCCCTCCTAGTCTAACACTCCCACTTTCCCCTCCTCCCACCTATAACAACTTTTCTCTACTGCACGCCCCTCTTTTGGGATCTTTCTTTTCCTTTACCTCTATGTATCCTTTCCATTTTCCTGGTTCCTGGTGTTACATCAGGATATATATTCACATATAAGGGATTGGTGCTACAGTTTGCAAATGAGGAGGAACATACGTTTGCTTTTCTGCATTTGTGTTACTTCACTTAGTATAACACTCTCTAGTCCCATTCATTTACCTGCAAATTTCATTATTTCATCTTTTCTTACTGCTGTGTAGAACTCCACTATGTAAATGAACCACATTTTCATTATCCATTTGTCAGTTGAGGGACATTTAAGTTGTTTCCATTTCTTAGCTATTGTGAAGAAAGCAACGATAAGCATTGGAGGTACAGGTATATATCCAATAGGATGAGTCCTTTGGGTTTATGCCAAGGAGTTGTATTACTGGATCAGATGGAAGATTCACTTTTAGTTTTTTGAGCACTCACCACACTGTTTTCCGTAGTGGTTGCACAAGTTTGCATTCCCACCAGCAGTGAATGAGCATTCTGCCTTTCTCTCCAGCATATGGTGGTTTTTGTTCTATTGATCTTAGCCAGGCTGACTGGGGTAAGGTGGAATCTGTAAGTGATTTTTATTTGTATTTCTCTAATTACTAAGGATGTCGAGCACTGTTTAAGGTGTTTCTTAGCCATTTTTATTTCTTTTATGAGAACTCTGTTCAGGTCTATAGCCCATCTTTTTACTGGCTCATTTGTTTTCTTGTTTCTTTGTATATGCTGCACGCAGGCTATTTCCAGAGCTCTTGGTTATCTCTAAGAAGTGGATGATAAGATCCTATTTCTGAAACCAGGAATTATTTCAGCTACAGGGCTTGGAACAATTGAGCAGGGACTGATCTGGAAATCTTGTACCTGAAATGTAGTTCACATAGTGCTAGATGATAATATGCAAACTACTAAGGGAGGAAGCCAATCAATGGTCCAAACTAAACCTAAAGCCTTATAGAGCCTTATAAGCATGACAACTGACACAGCAGACAACCTTTATTGGTGCAGAAGTGGCACTTTTATTTGGGGGGGGAGGGTAATCAACAGGTATATTACTAGACTTCAAGGTTCTCTCAATGGATGTGAACTTATGTGATCCTGGAGTCACAGACAAATACACATGGCTGTAGAGGTAATGTATCCTAGAGAAATCCCTATCTCTTTCATATCTCTAGACAAATTAGATTTCTTACCATATGCTAAATATGGATCCTTATATATACAGAAAATTATATCTTATACCACTCATCAAGGAAGTTTCTTTTTACAAGAGATGGAGGCTACTCTGCTTCATTCTACAACTGGTTAGACATAGAGAATATATGTCTGGGAAACTCTAAAGCTAATCAAGTTGACTATGAAGATTAGCCATCAAATCTGTATCTTGGATTATATTTGAATATTTGTCAGTTTAAGGAACTGCCAATCTGGTTTTCAAACTGGATGCAACATCTTATACTTCTATCAGTAACTTATGAGGATTCTGTGTTCAGTACTTAGCTATTCACTATCTTTTCATTAAAAACATGTGAAGATGTATATAGTGGTATGCTATTGCTGTTTTGAATTCCAATTTCCCAATTATTAATGATGTTAAATAGTTTTGCAAAGCTTTATTATCATATCTTTCAGATAATAGAAAATCATATCTATCAGATAATCTGTTCTTTGAGTGATCTTTATTATTAAACTGAAAGACACTATTTGAATATGCCTGATCCACAGACTAGTTTAAACATGTGACCACCCTAAATGATATAACATGTTTAAAACACTGTATTTTTTTATCTTTTTGTCTTTTTGATACAGGATCTCCCTGTAACCACAGCTGGCCTAGATCTTCCTATAGAGACCAAAGTGACCTCCGTTTCATAGAGATCTGCCTCTGCCTCCCTAGAGTTAGCTTTAAAAGTATACACTACTACACCCAGCTAAAACATCATTTTTAAATGGAAACAAATTAATGATGTCTCTGAAGCTAAGCCACTTTGATCATGTGGGCATGCAGGGAGATTTGTCAATCATTGGTTCTATGATTTGAAGACTGAATACATACAGCCTAATGAATTGATTTGCTAGCTTGTGATTTAATTCCTTTCCAAAATCAAATTAATTCACTTTCTAAGAACTTTCAGGTTGAAGTAGGAAATAGGAAAGTGTTGGTGTTACTGTGGTTCATTATAATAAAAGTGTATTTCTAAAGTAAAATGTTTGTATTGGATGACAGAGGAGTGTGGATTTAGGAAGCACCTCTCCCTTATCTGGATGTGAAGAAGGTACTCATTATATCCCCTCTTTTGCTCAGTTGCATATGATAGTCTGAGGACATATCTGTTGGAAAGCAACTTGAGGAAGGAAGGGTTTATTTCACTTATATTTGGAGGTAAAGTCAGTTATTGTGGGGAAGGCATGGAAGCTGGACTGGGGAGCTACTCAAATATTGCATCAGTAGTCAGAAAGCCCAGAGAGAACAGAAAGTGAAGCCAGTCTGTCAAACCCAAGAATTACCCCAAGTGACCCGCTTCCTCCAGTCAGCTTCCAACCTACAACTATCCCAAACAGGCTACCAGCATGACACCAAATTCAAATATGTGAGCCTATGGGGAACATTTCACCTTCCATCAGTAACATCCTATTAAAAATAGACAGGAATGAACTCTGTATACAGTACTGTTTAGATTACTTAATCTACAATTCATTATATAGTGTTTTATGAAATGTGATCAGTATAATTTTATCTTTGTGATTGTGTGTGTATTTCACAGTGTACATTTGCATTTATTTCAGAAACGTCAGAGAAATAATTAAGGTTATGGAGTGTGTGGTTTATCTTCCTTTGCCAGAACCTAGTACAGTGTCTGTCTACATTCAAGTTCATGAATTGATTTTTACAGCTGCTGCTGTCAGCTTCCTAGGACTATGACCCTTGATTTCACTGCAGTTCTTCATTGGGTTCTGATTATATACCACAATATTTTCACATCATCTCACTTAATTCTTCTCAGTACGGATAATATGGTGCTGCTATCGATCTCAGTTCTACCAATGAGTTGAAACATGAAGTAGAAAATAAGGATGGGAAAGTTAAATCTCCTTTTTCAAAGGTTTTCTATGTATTTCTATTTTTGTGCATTTAATAATTTATTATTGCTAATATTTATTATTATTTGTTAATATTATTATCGTGTGTGTAAGAATAGGTGTGGCTATGCCATAGTGTATGCAGGGAGAATCCAGAGGACAATGTGGAAAATCTGTTCTCTCTTGCTATGTGGGTTCCAGAGATCAAACTCGGGTCATCAAGCTCCTTTGTTTTCTGAACCATCTCACTATTACCGGCCTGTTTTAAGCACTTTTGTTAATTTAAAACTTCATATATTCAAATCAGAAGTTAAGATTTTGCATGCATTTCAAAGCAAGCAGTAGTTAGTGGGATGCAGATACAAGGGGAATTTTTCTGCCTTTTTTGTATACATAACTACAGGAAGGGAAGAGATTTGTACATGTAAAATTTTAGTTTATGCATCTGAAGGGAACCGTGTCTCATTTTACTTTCCATTATATTTCAAACTCCCATTGCAAAGTTTGTTCAAATGAATAAAGTGCACACTAAGTATTATTGATGAGCAGACTATCCGTCATGTTTCATCTTTGATAAGTGAATCATCATGATGATATTTTGGTTTATAATTTTTGCTCTTTTAGCAAAAGGGAATTTAAAGTAACCACAGTCCATCTCAGTATGCTGGAGATATGAATCTCTCAGCACTTCTTGGCATAATCTACTTACAGAAGAGACATAAACATGGAGTGAAAGGCTTGCAAAGTGATTTGCTGTGCACTATGGTAGTCACCTAATTTAAATCACTTTTTTTTTTCCCACTTACTATACAAAAACTCCAAACATACTTTACAGGGGCAATACAGTCTCATAACTTGCAAAATCTTTAATGTAAAATTTATATATCTCCAGGGAGACGAATGAGAATAATTACCTCAAGTTCTGTTAAGTTCCTTCCAGCAATGTTGCTACAAATTCGTATAACAGCGCGAATTAAAATGTCAAAAGATATATATTCTGAGGAACCACCGCACCATTTAAAAACATTCTTAGGCACAGAATTTTTTTAAACAAAGTCCAAGGATTGCTTTGGCCTATACCTGCAGGAGAAGAGTGAGATTCTCTCCATTCTCCTGAAAACATGAGTTAAGGATAGATTTCAACTTTATTTTAAGTATAGGCCAGATTTCATTATGCGGAAACAAATGCTTTTTTAGAGTTCCAGACAGAGTTTAGATTATGTATAGTTTAAGACATGCTTTTGATCATTGGGTAAAGTTGGGAAAAAAAGGACAGAAATTCCATTATGCTGCAAAGAAATTCTAAAATTATTACCTAGTAACTGCTAGTTTAACTCCTTTTTTTACTCTTAGGAGAGAAAGTCATATGGTGAAGAATGATGCTCTTTCCAATCACATTCTTACACAAATAAAGATGCTCAACACCATGTCAGGAAAGAGGTATCAGTTCTGTCATACAGCATGGATACATGGTTTGAAAAGACAGTTATTTGGGGCTCAAGATATGGCTCAGAAATTAAGAGGGCTACTGATCTTCCAGCAACCAAGATATATGTCTTACAACCACCTGTATCTGCAGCTCCAGGAGTGACCTGACACCTTTCCTCACCTCCATAGATACCCGCACTCAGGTCCACATTCCCAGTGTAGACATACAAGCATAATTTTCAATAAAATCTTAAATGCATTTATTTTGAACTTGTGGAATCTCTTTTGACGTGCATCATTGGACATTTGGAAGTTTGCTAAGCTATGATCAGCTAGTTGCTGAGCATATGATAGAAAAAATATACAAGATTTTCTTTGACCCTTGGCTTCTTTTTGAAGTTGTATTAATTAAGAAAATACATGGTCAGAAAGGACTATAATTTAAAAATAGGGTCTCAATTTTAAAGACAGGTTGGGACTGTGATGAAAACAGAATGTTTTATTTATTAACAAAATATCCTTGTTTCAAAAGTCAAAAGTTTCTATAAATACTTTCATTTATTCATTTTTCTTCTAAAAGAAGAGAGAAATAAATATGCTTTCAAAGAGGAGTCCTTTTAGGAAAAATTCAACTTCAAAATATTTTGTTTATATTTTTACTTAAAATTCTCTTTCTCTCTCTCTCTCTCTCTCTCTCTCTCTCTTTGTGTGTGTGTGTGTGTGTGTGTGTGTGTGTGTGTGCATAACAGTTTGTGCATATATGTGGAAGTGACCACAGAAAACAGAAGAGGGCAACCGATCTCCTTGGGCTGGATTTATACTTGTGTTGCTGGAAACTCATGGATTTAACACATAATTCTACCATACCTTCAAATAAGATCTAATATAAACACTCTTCAAATTTTTCCATAAAATATAAAAGGAGGATTCTTTTCCAAATTTATTTATGATCGGGTATTACCCTAATATTACAACCTAATAAATACCTGGCAATAAAAGAGATTTACAGGTCAATCATTCTCATGAGCATAGACACAAAAATCATCAATAAAATACTTGCAGGACAAATTCCACCCAGAAGAAAGATCATCTACACTGATCAAACTTGATCTCTGGCTTTATCTCAGAGAAGCAAAGATAGTTCAACATGCATTAATCAATAAATGTAATCCACCATACAGACTCAAGGACAGAAATCACATGATCATCTCATTAGATGCAGAAAGACATGTGAGAAAATCTAACGTTCCTTCATGGTAAATGTCATGGAGAAATATCTAGAGATATTTTTATTAAAGGTGATAAATGACAAGCCTACAGTCAACAGTATATAAAAGACAGAAAAACTCAAAGCATTCACATTAGAAGTAGGAAAAATGATAGAGATATTTATACTTTCCATTCCTCTTCAATATAGTCCTTGAAGTTTTAGCTATTAAAACAAGAGAAAGAGATAAAGGGGCTGCAAGTAGGATGCATGAGGCCAAAGTATACTTCTTTGAAGATGATATGATTCTATACATAAAAGATTCTTAAAGGCTCCATTAGAAACCCCCTAAACCTGATAAGCACATTCAACAATATAGTAGGATCCACAATTAACACATAAAAGCCAGTAGCATTCTTATGTACTGCCAACAAACACACAGAGAAATAAATCAGAGAAACAATCTCATTCACCATAGCCTCAAAAATATCTTGGGAAGACTAGGGGGTTGTCTCAGCAGGTAAGAGCACTGGTTGTTCTTGCAGAGAACTTGGTTTAAGTTCCCAGCACAAATATGGTGGCTAGCAATCATCCACAACTCCAGTTCCAGGGAATCTGATTCCATCTTAGGTACTCTGCAGGAATTGTATGACATGGGTATGATTATATGCAGGCCAAACACTACTCGTATACATAAAATAAAAATAAATATATCATAATATTTAACATTTTGGTATAAATCTAACCAAGGAAGGGAAAGTCATGTATAATGAACACTTTGAGGCCACCCTGATCTGCCCCTTGTAACCTCCTCAAGTCCTTTTTTCCTCTTCTATGTCACCTGTGTCCTTTTGCACAGTCCCTCCCCCACAGTACTTTTTTTTTACCTTCTCTTCATATCCTTTCTAGATTCTTTCCAGTTATTCACATTTATATACTTAATAGATATTCAACACCCTTACTTTTGCATTTTTATTCCACTAAGCAGAAAGCTGTTCAACAGTAAGGGAATTTTCCCAAATCTTTTTAGTTTAGGACGTTCCACATTTATTGGGCATTCACAGTATGTTCCTGGAGGATGAGTAACTGAATACATTATTCCAAAGTAAAGTGGTTTATGAATTAAAATGCTGTGCCATGTTTGAATCTGATTCACAGTAATTTATTATGTATTGTACACAGCCAGAAATAATGAGCCATCTGCTTATGGAATCCATTTCTATGTCCTGGGTCATTTGTTACTATATTAAATAATAATTTATAATACTTTCATTCTTCATATGGTAAAACCAAACATTTACTAATTCTTCAGCAAGACTTCGTTATTTGAATGAATTATTTTCTGTGAACTATGTAGGATTTTGTTTTCAAAATGTTCAGAAGCTTTTCCCAGGGTAAGTTCATGGGACCCTCACAGTATATTGTCAAGAAAATGCAGTTAGTTTTTTGGTTTTGTAATGGGGTTCTCCAGTTTGAACAATCATTGTAAGCACCTTTGTCAATCAAGTCTTTCAGGAATGTTAAGCAGCTCCTTCCATGAAGCCAAAACTTCCTATTACCACTGACATCTGCATTAAGTGACAGACGTAAACAAGTGAGGAAAGCATGCTGGGTAATGAAGACAGAAAACAGCTATATGATCTTTCTTTCCCTAATGGCAAATTGTGAGTGAATTATTTTCATTTATTTTGTACGTATGTATGGTGTACGTGTAGACATGCACCATGTGCACACCTTTACACTTTTATTCACAGACTAAAAGTTAGAGGTTGATGCCTGGTGCCTTCCTCTACCATTTTGAGTTTATTCATTTGAGATAGGCTCTCTCAAGAGATTAGAGCTAATCAGGCTGCCAGCAAGCCCCGGAGACCCTCCTGTCTCAACTCCCACAGTGCTTGGATTACCTGTGCCTCTGTGAACATGCCTGATTTTTACATGCATTCTGGGGTCTTATCTCTGGTCCAACTTCAGGCACAGCAAGGACTCTTAATTTCTGAGCCATTCTGTAGGTCCCATTTGTTATTGGTAAGTGAATGGAACCTTCTGGTAGGCAGGCAATCTGAGGTTTTTAGTTTTAACACTGTGGCTGATGGATTTTTACTTTTGCAACAGTAATGCAAATTGAGATTATCCTTGAATCACTCCAGTATTGAAAATAGATAAATAAGATTCTATGTGCATGGTACCATTATGGGCCTTTGGAGAAAGGGTTTTGTCTGCATTTCATGGTCGTCAATTGCCTGCACACTTCACACTTACTTGTGGAATCTCCTTTGGAAGAATAAAGCTTTTTTTCCCTATTACTAAAGCTTTGACATCGTGTTATTATGTTTTGGCATATAAGATGGATTCCTGGGGTGGAGAGGTGGTTCAACAGTTAAGAATGATTGTTGCCCTTGCAGAGGACCTGAATTCAATTCCAAAGACCCATGTTAAATGACTCACAACTTCAGCTCCATGAGATCCAAAATCCTCTATTGTCTTGATTGGGCATCCACATGCAAGTGCACACACACACTCAAACGTACACACACATATCTAAATAAATACAGAAATAAATCTTTCACAATTTTACTTGATTCCTAAAAAGATGTAAATGAGTGCCACCCTTATTTTAATTTTAATTATACTTTATCTTAAGGTCAACTACATAGTAATTTGGTCAGAATAAGCAGATGCAAAACAAAAAAGATGATTTGAAGCTTTATAAGAAATAGAAAGTGCAGAAAGGGATATTGAATCCATGCCAGAGGCTCTTCCTGTTTTTTTTTAAGCACAGCTTATTTAAATATTCTATTTTTTCATCACTAAAAAAGATAACCAACCCCTCCTTTAAAATATTTATTCATATTCATATCATTTCTAACCTAGTTTCATTTCTGTTACTTTGACAAATATCCTGACAAAATGTAACGTAAAGGTAAAAGGAGTTTATCATGCTTACAATTCCAAGTCACTGTCCATCATCGGAGAGAAAGCAGAAAAGCAGGAGCTCCGGATAGCTGGTCACATCAGATCCAGGTCAAGTACAGAGAAAAGGGAGTGTACCTGTGCTGCCTGCATGTTCCTGCCCCTGCTCAGTTGGCCCTCTCTCCTCTCAAACAGTTTAGGGCCAAACAGTAAAGATGCTGCCAGCAGTGGGCTGGGTCCTCTGTATCAATCAACAGTCAGAATAATCTCCCACAGACATGCCCACAAGCCAACACTCTCTAGGTAATCTCTAATTCAGGTTCTCTAACCTAATGATTCTAGGTCTTGGAGAGTTAATATTTTAAACTAAGCATCACAATCTGCATATCCCATGGTTCATATCTTACAGTACTTGATTGGCTTGGAAGCATTCTTCTGTTTCCTTGTGGATATTGATGAAAATCAAGCAGCAGATCTGGTTTCGGGGTGACCATTCCTTCAAAATCATATTAGACTACCATGAACAATTTTTTTCTTCTAATATTTAGTCACTGTGTTTAATTTAAACCCTCCTTTAGAACAGGATTGATTTATATGGTAATAACAACTTTTTAAATTGCTAATTGCTCTATGGGCTTCACTTTTGCAATGGTTTCAGAATCCTCATCCATGGATCTTCTTTCAAACATGTTCCCTGCAAGTGCCAGTTGACATGGAATGATGAAGCCCGCATTCTGGACCAACCAGACCGAATTAATTTAAAATTAGCAATTGAGTAGGGCAAACTTTCCATGTCACAGAAGTTAACCTCTGTCCTGAAGAATCATAAACCTTGTTGCTATACTTCAGCACACATTTTATGATAGTATGCTGTTTATAAAAAGAGCTTGTACTATTGACTGATGAACAGTGTGTCAAGGAGTTTTCTTAGTTATTCTTCTCAGCCCACCATAATCTACAAAAGACTCAAGTGCTCACATAATTGGAATCTAGTGATAGGACAGGTCACAGGCCTAGTGTCCTCCTGGATACAATGCAATTGCAGTTCTCATAAGACATCTCCCCTTGAGACCAAGTTCATCATGTACTGATGTTCCTCATGGATGAATAATGGTTGTTATCGGTGATTCTGTGTGTATGTCAGGAGGTATACACATGCTTACATGAAATATTCCTGTTCAGTATTCTAATCATTAATAGATTCCCTTTTCAGTGATGAAGAAACAGGATCTCATCTCCACACTGTCAGTCTTAGCTGTCTAGTGTTCCCTTAATCTTTTAGGGATCTATATTCTGGACAAATTGCAATTTGTGACTCTGAGACTGAAAAGAGATTAAGGCCTTGACAGTTTTAAGCAGAGATGGAAATTTATTAAAGGTATTTTTTGATATATACTTAAGTATGAGGGTTAAGAAGAAAGAGGAAGAGAAAATGTTAAACAGCAAAGAGCTTGGATGTGGGCTTCCCTAAGAGACAATCACAGAAAGTATGACACACCTAAGTGTGGCATGAGCTCCTCAAGAGAGTCACAATTACATATCAGATTATAAGCCATATGTACCATTTTGGTGGTACATCTTTTGCATTTCCAAATGATGCTAAGAAACCTTTCTTTTTCCCTTTCTCTCTCACTGAATCAGTGAGATTCCAGGGTTGCTCAGGAGGTGCATTTGGTGGAATTATTAGCCGATAAGGTAAATCAGAGACCATTAAGGTAACACAATGTGTTTAAGAAATGCCATTTCCCTGTAAGTGTGATACCTGGAGAGATTCCTAGAAGATTGCATGCTTATGCCTGAGAAGGGACAAAGGACTTAAGAACTTCTTAACTTTGATTAGAATTCTGACACCTCTGGGTACCAGAGTTGTCAGCAGACTACAAATCCAACAGCTCTTTTCCTTTCTCATAATCCTATAATTTTCTCTTCTATCCTGCTTCCTGTGATATAACATTCTTGTTTGTCCAGGTCATATTTCCAAATTGAATGCTATTTCCAAATTTATTATGGAAATCATATATCCAAATTGATTATGATAATAAGAATATATGTTATACTCCAATACAATGTGCAGGCTTCATTGCAACTGATACAGGATTAGGGTTCTTCTGGAAGGAGTGGTTAGTCTTTGTCAATGACAAAATGAAGAGTTGTCCCTGTCATCTGCTAAGGACTTAGTCAGATTTTGCTTTTCATTCCATTCTGATTTATATTTTAAATTTTCATTTACTTACTTGGAATTGCATAACTAACAAATTAAAATCTAACAGTGCAGAATTTTGCTCGTTATTTTTTTGTCAGCTTGACACAAACCAGATTCACCTGGAAAGAGGGAATTTCCTCTATCAGAATGGCCAGGATGTCTTTGATGGAGGAAGACCCAGAGCAATGTGTATTATGCCATCCCTGGGAAGGTGGGTCTGGGCTGTATGAAAACCACACTGAGCCAGCAAATAAGTAGAATTCCTCCATTGGTTCTGCAACAGTTCCCATGTCCAGGCTCTTGCCTTTACTGCCTGCCCTGACTTCCCTCAGTCATGAACATACATGGACATGTAAACCAAATTACCAAATTAACCCTTTCTTCCCTACATTAACTTTGGTCATGGTAATTATCACAGCAACAAAAAGTGACTAGAAGAGAAATATATATGAATGTGTCCTATATGTGGTAAAGAGATTAGAGATAATACATATAAAAATTAAAATCAAAAGATGATAAGTATATTTTATAAAATGTACAAAGTAATGAAATCAATTAATATTTTAACACATGGTTTTGAGTTTTATTTGGTAACCGTAAATTCAAGCCTCTTTACATGCATTTATTCCTATAGAAGGAAAGGCTTCATAGATATGATATGTTATATCTAGGCAAGAGCTTAGTCTGCATATAAAATGATAGATCAAAGTAATAGCTTGCAAGAATGATGTCAGGTTGATTTGTCTGTGTTCTGTAGTGAGGAGTACTATGGCTCTGTCTAAGATTTGTTCCTTATCTGACTTCCTGAGAAAGAAGGTATGGGGTCAGGTTTGTTTTCTGTGTTTTATGAGGAGTGTTGGGATGCTTTCTCTGACTTCTTGAAAGAAAAGACTGCTAAGATGCTCAGACTTGGTAGCCATTTCTCCAGTTCAATCATACCAGAGGAATTGTATCCTTTTGAGAGAGTCAGTTTGGCTTATGTACATTATATACATTATTTTAATTCAATGATTTAATAAAACATTATTGATGGAGTAGAAAAAAATAAGAGAAGTATCTACAAAATCTAAATTAAATACTTTTGAAAGATGAAACAGATTAAGTCGTTGAATATAATCTGTAGAATTTGTGTAAGAGATCGAGATACACAGCACTTAGATAACAAAAAAGCCTAAATAGAAATCTGTAATTAGACTGTAAACAGTTTTAATGTTTTTTCTTCATTAAAGAAAATAAACATTACAGAAAATAGGCTTTGATGCAATTATTATGTAAGAAAATCATTTAGCTGCAATCAAAGATGTGTACTCAAAAAAATATTGATCCTGCATCAGGTAGTCAAAAGTGATTAGGGAAAATCTCTTTCAGATAATAAGGCAGTGTTAAGATAGTCTTATCATTCCTATTTAATTTAGTGTATATTAATTCAGTAGTCAGTCACTTCAGATGAAAATACTTTTAAGTTCCTAAAATGGATATTCAAGGTCTTTTACATTTACTAATTTATTAAAGTTTTTCAACATTATTTATATGTGGGAGACTGAGTAGGGGATGGTAAATTGGTGTGGCTGCGGAGGTCAGAGGACAGCTTGCAGGGATTGGTTCTTTATTTCTAACATGTAGATCCCAGTGATTGGAAGTGAGTTGACAGTCTTGTGGAAGATGATTACCAACTGAAAGGTCTCACTGCACTCTCCCATTTAAAATTAGTAATTAATGTAAATTTAAAAGACTCTAAGTAAATTTTACTTGGTTTGAATAGATGTGAAATGATTTTAAGTGAAACTAAAAGACCTTCTGAATTTTACATAGTCTTCTAATAATTTTTAAATGATCATATTTTTGAAAGTCAAAAAGTATTAAATACTATAATTGATTTAATCTAATCCTTCTGATCCCTCTGGAAAACAGAAAGATTTGTATATATCTCTCCTCACTTCTTTCATCTGTGCACTTTATCTTACTTCGTTTTTCTTTATTTTATACTATTGAAAATATTTCATTCATTATTTTCATTTTAGTAGTATAAATATATTACCTGCATGTGTGCAAGTGCACCTGTGTTGCACAATGGCCATGGATGTCAGAAGTAAGCAGGGGAGGTCAGAAGAAGGCATGGGATCCCCTGGAACTGGAGTAATGAATAGTTTTTAGCTGCTATGTTGGTGCTGAGAATCAAACCCAGATCCTCTGCAAGAACAGTGCTGTTAAGCATTGAGTCATATCTCCAGCCCTTGATTTTATTTTTAAATTTAATTTATTTGTGTGTGAGTTCCCTGGAGCTGGAGTTATAGGCACTTGTGGTTGGAGGACATAGATGTTGGAAACTGATCTCAGGTCCTATAGAAAAACAATACTGGCTCTTCACCGTGCAGTCAAAACTCCAGTCCATTTCCCTGAATTATTTTTGTTTGGTTTTGAGACAGGGTCTCACTATGCAATCTTTGCTGGCCTGGAACTTGCTAGTAAGAACAGGCTGAACTTTAACTCACAGAGATCCTCATGTGTCTGACTCCTGAGAGCTGGGATTAAGGATGTCGGCACCATTCCTGGCTAATTTTCCTTCTCTCTCAATTAGTACTCTTTTATGTTAATTTTACTTTCTACTGAATTTGTTTTCAAATTTCCTACAAAATAGTTTGATGGTATTTAGATCCTCTCCCTTATCACCACCTCCCCCACCAAGGTAATATACTTTATATATAATATACCAAGATGTATAGGCTTTCTTTGTGGTCCATCCACTCTCCTATCCCTGTAAGACACTGCCTTTCCCCTACACAGAAGCTGTTAACTGCCAAAAGTTGCTTAGTTTGGATTGAAATTTTTTACCCACTTCCCCATTTCTATTCTGCGGTTTTGTCCGGTTTGAGCGTGTATGGGACTAAAGCCTATAAATTCCTTATCATTTTGTCTAGTATCGTGTTTAGATAGGCTCAAAGGCCTATTGATACCTTTCTCCTACAACACTTCCCTTTGTTATTTTCATTTATCTTAGCTGAATTTCACTATGACATGGCTAATTTCCTTCAAGGAAGCATGGATGCAATTACTGTTTCTTTACATATAAGAATGTCTTCTCCTTTGCCTTCTGCTAAGTGAGAATGTTTACTACATTTCTGTCTTTATGCTCAAGAGTTAATAAGAAAATAAATATACACACACAAATACATACAGAGACACCCAACATACACAGGGGGTTCAGTGATTTCCTAGCATTTTATTTATACAATCTATTTACTCTGGGTGTTTGATATTCTTATTTCTCTGAAATTTTCCCTTCTGTAGTACCATTTTCATTCTGTTTGTTGGCTTTTCTATTTTGTGATTACCTGTTTTCTTTATAAAAAATTTATTCTTTGAAAATTTCATACCAAACACCATTTTTCCCCTCAAAACTTCACATTAGATCTCCCCGAAAATGGCTCCTCTTGGGGTCATGTCCTCTTCATATCCTAATAACCACTAGGTCTAATTAGTATTTTCCTCATGTGCATGGCCGTGTAAACATCTGCTGGAGCACTGGGCAACCTACAAAGAATGATTGTCCCTCCCTGGCAACTATCAACCGCCTTAGAACCACTTATAGAATATAACCTCCTTTAATATGTACGTTGGATTGATCATGTGCAGATCTTGTGTTGGTACACCGAGCTGCTTGGAGTTCACAAGTGCAATGGTCATGTCTTGACCTGGAGACCACATTGCACAGCATTCTTCCCCATCCTCTAGCTATTACATACTTTCCACCTCCTTTTTCATAATGTTTCCTGAGTCTTGCAGGGAAGAGAATTGATCGAGATGTTCATATAGGGTTGAGCTCTCAGCAGAAACGTATTCTCAGCAATGACCGGTTATGAGTCTCTTCATTGACTTTTGGCTCAGTCTTCTTTGTCAAGTCCCCAAATTGATCATCTTCTAATAGCTCAGGTCCCTCTGTCTTGTCTTTCACATCTTTTCCAATTGTCTCTGCACCAGAGCCTAAATAGTCAATAATCAACTTTATTTTTTGTAGCATTCATTCATTGCAACTGCACAGGAGTTGTTGTGCTATTCTGGTTTATTTTCATCATTATCTCAGCATTTTTCTGTTTTGTTGAACTGAAATTTAAAATGAATTTGTATATGTTTTATGCCATTGCCTCTATTCATTTTTATGTCTTTTGTTTGTGATGTTCTATTCAACACACACTACAAACATAACTACATAATTATCGTGCCATTTAAGAAACACTTTCTTACAATATATATTTTATTGAATTTTTGTGCATTTCATGTATAATATCTGAATAATATTTAGACACTCTCCCCTATATGTCGCTCCCATAACCCTCCACCAGATTTCATGAATTCTACCATATATCTTAAGGTATATCACTTCAATTGTATGTCCTCAAAAGTTCCTCCCTGTGAGTTCATCCGCTGGAGTTGGGTCAGTCTATCTAGATTCTCTCCTTCAAGGAAGACCAACTCTCCCTTACCCAGCAGTTAGCAGCTGCAAATAGTTCCTCAGCTAAGGTTGGGACCTCTTGCCCATTTCTCCCGCTCTGTGCTGGATTCTAGTCTAGTTAGTTTTTAGGTTCTTGTGCATGCTGTCACCATTGTTGTAAGTTCATATGAGCAAGGTCCTAGAATTCTGTAAACTCTATTTCCTTGTGATCATGCACTATCCCTATCTGTTATGATTTTTGTGTCCCTTCTTCCTCAATGGTCCCTGAACCCTGGCAGGGGGTGATGTTTAATATAGGAACTCTATTTAGGAATATGATCTCGGCATACGTTGTTCTCTACACTTTGGCCAGTTGTGGCATTTTCTGTTCATTGACTTTATTGTATGAGAATGTTTTAATGATGGGGAATGAAGAGCTGCATCAATGTTCTCTCTATAACCTGTCTCAGTGTGTGCTCTGAACCTTACCTGTAGTTTCCATTGTAGATGTAGACACTTACTCTCTGTGTTTGCACAGCTGAGGAACAAAGTTCACCTTTTACTGCATTCTCACCAGCATTTGATATCGTTTGTTCTCTTGATCTTCACCATTCTGATAGGTAAGTTGAAATCTGAAAGTGGTTGTGACTTGCATTTCCCTAATTACTAAGGATATTGAGCACTTTTAAATGTACTTTGTAGACATTTTCTTCTTCTTTTAAGAACTGTCTGTTCAGATACATAGCCATCCTTAAATAGGGAAATTTGTTTACTTGATTCTTAGTGTTTTGAATTCTTTGTATATTCCAAATGTACAGATGTACAACTCTGTCAGATCTACAACTGGTGAAGGTTTTCTCTCACTCTGAGGGATTCCTCTTCACTCTATTTGGGTATATATATATATTATCCTTTGCTAATCCGAAACTTTTAAGTTTTCTGGGGTCCCACTTGTCAGTTGCTGACCTTAATTACTGAGCAACTCATGTCCAATTCAGAGAGTCCTTTCCTGCACCTATATCTTATAAGGTATTGCCTATATTTCCTTCTAATAGTTTCAGTATTTCAAGTTCCATATTTATGTCTTTGTGCATTTGGAATTGACTTTTGCACAAGATGATAGATTAAGTTATACTATCAATTTTTTTTTCTGTGTGAAGATCCAATTTTGCCAGAATTACTTGGTGAAGATGTTGTTCATCTTCCATTGTGTTTGTCAAATATCAGGTGACTGAAATTGCATGCACTTGGGTTTGAGTATTCTACTTTGATCCACTTATCCACATGTTTATTTTGGTGCCAATATCATGTTGTTTCTTAGCTATGGCTCTTTAATAGATTTTGAGATCTGCTGTGGTAATCTCTCCTATCTTGTTCTTTGTTCTCAAGGTTGCTTTTGCTGTTCAGGGTTTTTTGTGATTCCATAAAAAATTTTGGATGTTTTTTATTCTAATTCTTTGAAGAATATTATGGGGATTTTGGTTGTTATTACATTGACTCTCTAAGTTGCTTTTGATATGATGATCATATTCATAATCATAATTCTACCAATCCATGAACACAGGAGGTTTTTCTGTCTCTTTGTGTCTACCTCAAACTCAGATTTAAAGTTTCCGTTGTTGAGGTATTTAATGTCTTTTGTTAGTTGTATGCCTGGATATTTTAAGCGTATTGTGAATGCAAGCATTTCCACAAATTCTTTCTCTGTCTCCCAGTTAGTGATAAATAGAAAGTCTATCTTTTATGTAAGTTATTTTGTAGCCTTCTACTTTGCAGAAAGCGATAATCATTTCTACAATTTTCTTGTAGAATTTTTGGGGTCTCTTATGTGTAACATATCATCTGCAAATAGGGATAATTTTTTTCAGATAATGATCTTTTATTTTTTCTCTTATTGCTATGATAAGAATTTTTAATATTGTATTCCAAAACAGTGGGGATAGTTAGCCTTGCCTGGTTCCAGCTTCCAGCTTTCCTCATTACAATGATATTGCCTGTAGGTTCTTTGTATATAGTCTTAGTTATGTTGAGGTATGTTCCTTCCAGTTCAAATAACTATATGACTTTTATCATGAATTCATGTTGGATTTTTTCTATTGATATCATATCACTTTTGTCTTTAAGTACATTTATATAATGTATGACATTTATTGACTTATGTATATTGAACCATGCCCGAATCTCTGGATGATTTTTGTGATGTGTGTCTGTAAGCAATTTGAATTTTGTTGAGAATTTTTCAACTATGTTCAATAAGGAAATGGGTCTATAGTTTTCTTTTTTTCTTGTCTTTGTCTAATTTTGGTAGGAAAGTAAAACTGGCTTCATAGAAGGGTAATTCTCTATGTATTTCTTTCCTTTTGAATATTTAAAGTATACTGGTTGTAGATCTTTGAAAGACTGAAAAAACTGAACTGTGGCTGGGACTGGGCTTTTTTGAGTCAGGAGGTTTTGTATTCATATTTTGATTTCCTTATTTGCTATTTTTTGTTGAAGCTATGTATTTCTTCTTGGTTTAACTTTGTGGATCCCTGAATTTAGAAATTCATTCATTTCTTTTCTATATTCTATTTTAATAGAGTATAGATTTTAATAGATTTTTGTTCTTTTTGTATTGTTGTGACATTTACTCTCCAATTTTGTTGATTTGGATTTGCTATTTATTTCCTGTGGTTAAACTGGACTGGGGATCTTCCTATCAGCTTACCTTTCAAAAGAATCTGCAGTTCTTTGTATTGCTTTCTTTGTTTATAGTTCATTTATTTTTTGTATGATTTTATGTCTTCTCATCTGTTGGGTTAGCCTTGGATTTATTCTTGCTTTTCCAAATTCTTGGTTTGCACCAGTAAGCCATTTTTTTGTGCTTTTTCTGTTTTTTTTTTTTTTTAAATATGCACTGACAGCTGTTATTTTCCCTATTTGGACTGTTTCAATGTGTTCCAGAGGTTCTGTTGTGTTGTTTTATAATTTTCATTCAGTTCCTGGAATATTTTATCTATTTCTTGATTTCTTCCTTGACCTCTTATTCATCATTCAGGAATGTGTTGTTTAAGCTCCATGGGTCTGTGTACTTACTAGAGCTTTTTTTGCTACTAATTTCAAGTTTTATTACATTGTAATTTGATAGAATCCATGGAATTATTTAATTATTTTGAATTTGTTGAAGTTTGTTTAGTGGTATGTGGTTTACTTTAGACATGCATCTATGGGATTCTGAGTGGAATGCTCATTATTTGTTTGTTTATTTACTAATTTATTTTTGAGCTTGGGTAGATTATTCTATAGATGTCTCTTGGGTCCATTTGAAGTATAATATCATTTAATTCAGATTTTAATTTATTCTTGGCCAGATGTCCTTTCTACTGGACAAACTTCAAATTGCCTGTTTATTGTGATATATTATTTATGAAATCTTCATCCTGTAACCTTTACTTTAAGTAACATTTTTTATTCACCTTTGTATGTGTGTCTATGTGTGTTTGTGCGTGCGTGTGTGTGTGTGTGTGTGTGTGTGTGTCACTGCCCACAGAATCCAGAAAGGAGCATCACATCCCCTTGAGACTTTAGTGAAATGCAGCAAGTTTTCTTAAGTGTTGAACCACCTCTTTCACCCCTGCTTTCAACACCTTGTCTAGTACCACTGTTTTCCTCTGAGATTATAATTTGAATGATGCAAGTTGAAGCTGATTTACTCTGCCTGAATCAGGAAAACAAAGATATGGAATATATTAGATATATATGTGACCAGTCTTTGCTTTGAAGTTATAGTGACTGTTTTATGCTAATGATGACTCTTCAATCCAGGTAGTTATTTTACAAGTCAACACATTTTACCCATTTCCTCAAAAAGAAATCTGTAATTTTAACCTTTTCCCACCTCTTCAAAATAATTTTCCATCCCTAAAAATTATTTCCACTTCTAAAGTTATCCTTGGTTACTTATTTCTATTTTTCTTCTTTACAAATTATACTGTTGTCAAAGTTATAAATATTTAACCAGAACATTCCCTGCTTAGTACTAACATCTTTTTCTGTCATAATTGCTGTTTATAGTTGTTCACTTTCTACCAGTTTTCCTTAATAATTATTTTTTACTCATTTCAGTCACTTTGTAAATTTCGAAGAAAGATTTCTCATTACTTCTTCCCTCCTGCATTTTCTCAGAAGTTACATTCCTTAATTAAAATTAAATTAAAGCAAAAGTGTGCAAAAGACTGAAGGACTTAGTTTCAAAACACTGATGTTAACATGGTGCATGAAGATGTTTGATCATTTTCATACCACAATGGAGTTAACTATTAGTGATGGTCATGATTTCTATCTTTTTTAATCTTTGTGTTGTCTGTGTTATGATACATGTGTGACCATGTATGACAATGTGTGAGAATGGGTGTACTTGTACTAATGATCTGTGTGTAGATGCAGAGGACAAAATATGGCTTAGGGCCTCCCCTTCCACATTGTTTGAGACAGGGTCTCTTGTGGTTTACCACTGTATATGTCAGGCTATGATTGGTGTTTCTAGAGACTCTCTTGTCTTCTCTCATCTTACCATAGGAGCACAGGAAGAACAGATACATGCTACTATACCCACTTTATGTGGGCTCTGGGGATATGACCTCAGATTATCATGAAAGAACACAAACTCTTTACCCACTGAGTCATCTCCACAACATCTCTCTTTATCTTTGTTTGCTAAGATGGTAACTTCTTGATAATTATGGATGTTGGAAACTTGAAATGACATTAGCATGACTGAGAACTGATATATTCTGGTTAATTTAAAAAAATCTAAGTAGTGTACATGACTACTGGCCACCATTCTGGAGAGCAGCCAGCCAGTTATTCACACAACTAATCTGCTGTGCTACATGTGTCTTTCTAAGCTCTTCTCCCAGCCATTCTCATTTGGTAGGATTGAGATATCAGCAGTGACTTGATGTTACCTGTGTGGGGTTAGATGACCGCACTTCTTTTCCAATTTAAAACATATTATTAAAAAAAAAAAACTATTCCAATAAAAATGTGAGTTGCTATAAAACAACAGTACTTAATAATATTAAAATCCTCAAGAATTCCAAGACTTGTTTTCAGCAAAAGTCACGTTACAGCATTTATCCTTTTAAAAGTTTTATTTATATATACGAGTGTATTGCCTGCTTCCATGTAACTGTACCATGTTGTGCGATGCCCACAAAAATCAGAAGAGGGTGTCAGATTCCTTGAAACTAGTTACAACAGTTTATTAGTTGTCATGTGGATGCTGGGAATGGAACCTGGGTCCTCTGGAAGAGCAAATAGTGTTCCTGACCACTGAGCAATCTCTTCAATGTCTCTTCAGAACTCTCAGGTTCATTTATTCTTTAATCATAGAAAATATCTACTTTGGTTCTTCCTTGTGCTTTTCAATTTTACCTGGTCCTTGTGGTCATAGAATTATAAGCTACTGTGTCTTGATGTGAGTACCAAAAGACATTTTAAAATGTCTGGATTTGTTTCTAAGTAGAAATGAATGGTATGGTTCTTCCATCTAAGTGAGATAAGTCTTTGAATAAGAGGGAGTATTAAAATACATGTGTGGCAATCACCTTCAGCAAAGGAGGTCTTATAATTATTATATAATTCTACATCATAATTAATTCATCATTTCAGTCTCACTGCTGAAGTGTTGACACTTTCAGTGGTGTTGGACCACAAATTTAGACTTATTAAAACATTTTGTGATGTTCATGTGTTAAGAAAATCTAAGTCCATTATTTCCTAGAGAAGAAAAAAAAATGTCAACAGTTTCAATTGAGTACACTCACCATATAATCTCTTTGGTGCAACATGTTATAATATTTTATATTTTATTGCCATTTTGAAATAATTTTCCAGGAATATCTCCAAAGGGAAATTCCTTCCAGTTTAGATATTTAAAGGAGGAAAATCCATCAAGTGACTTTGCTATAAATTTTAACATTGCTCACAGGGGAAAACCATCCAAATGATCAGGACAGCTGATCGGAAAGATTTATTTATTTAAATATTTATTTTGGTATGTGTATATTTATATGCATGCTTAGGTACACAGTGCTCTGTGTGCATACATATGTGTGTATGCAAGTAGAGGCTGCAAAACAACCTCCACCGCTGTTCTTCAAGTGCCAACCACTTTCTATGAGTCAGGGTTTCTCACTGGCCTGCAGTTCCCCAAATAGGTTCCTCTGACTGGTCAGTGAACCTCAGGGATCTACCTGGGGCTAGGCTCATAAGCCTGCATCATCATAGCTGCTTTTTGTTTGGACATTGGTTCGCATAGATAGAACACAGGCCCTTATGCTTATGAGGTAAACACTTGGTGAGTGATAACTGAAGCCTGAATACATCATTTAGAGTTCATTTTTATTTACATACATTTTTCTTTTAACCCTTATTTGTGTTTGCATGTGTGTGTGTGTGTGTGTGTGTGTGTGTAAAAGCACACAAGTAGAAGGGGAGGACAGCTTTGAGAGTCAATTCTTTCCTTCTCGTATCTGGATCCCAGGGACTAATCTCAATGTCTTCAAGCTTTTGGGCAGAAACTTTTACCCGCTGAGCCACCTTACAAGCCTTATGCATAATTTTAAAGATATTTCTTCATTTTTATATGTATGAATATATACCTAAATATATGCATATATATACGTGTACTTGGATGCCCATGGAGGTCAGAAGAGGCCATCACCGAAATTAGAATTGGAGTTCAAGCAGGTTGTAAGCTTTCAAGTGGATGCTGAGGACCAAACTGGGTCTTTTGCAAGAGCAGCAAATGCTCTTACGTGCTGAGTCATCTCTCCTGCATGCCATCTATATCTATATATCTGTATCTATATGTGAGCAAGTAACCATATTGCAAAGTGAGCAATGAGCAAGACAGACATAGACGAGCCACCTGCACAGCTTTCCATTAGATTTTATGACAGGTCCCATCAGTTCTTGTCAGCAACTTGATGACACCTATCATGTCTGTTAATTTTTGTTTCCTGTGATCTTTATTATTATTGTCTGTGATATTTTAACAGGCTCTTCCTCCTCTCAGTATATATTTGTGTTTGGAGATCTGAGATCTCTCTCACTGGTTGAATGCACATATGTGATATTTGGTAATGATTAGTGAGCAATCTGTCTGCTTGATAATAGGTAAATATTATGGATAAAAAAAAAACTCCTGTTTCAAAAACCTGTTATTGCAGAAGATACATTTTGAAAGCAAGTCTTCAAGTGAGATTTACTCAAGTTCATTTAAATGTTTACAGCTTTCATGCATGAACTGCTTTAAAGATTAAACAGTAAGCACTAAAAATTAATTAACTACATTAGCAAATATGTCACTTAGTAAAAAGGGATCATTTACTATGTACAAAATACAATTTAAATTACATAAGAATGATGTTTCCATATATTTGTTTTTTGAGATAGGTGGGAAAACCGAACATATTCATCTTGAACAAATGCCAGTTGATATTTCCCTAAGAAAATTTCATCAATTTGTACAGTCTTTTACAATCATCACCAAAGTAAAACCTAAGGACCTTGTAACTTGTTCAGGGTTTTCTTTGTTATTGTTGATTGGCCTATATAAATCAACAATATAAATTAACAAATATAAGGATAGGTCATCTCAGTTTTTAAAATATTTTCTTAATTTCATACAATGCGTTTTGGTCATCTCCCTCCTCCGTGGTCTACCCTCACCTCCCTGTCTGTACAATTCATTATTGCTTAAATTTCCCTGGAGTCCAATTTCTGTCCCAAATTTTGAGGGGTGTATAACATGCCCTGGAGCATGGTTGGCATACCAGGTCATATCCATAAAGAAAGACTCCTCTCTCAGCAGTTATCAAATGACCATAGCTCCTTAGCTAAGGGTGGAACTTTGTGCCCATTTCCTGCCTGTGTTCTGGGATTTCCACTGATTGAGCCTGAACATGTCTTCTGCATGTTGCCACAATTGCTATGAGTTCATATGTGCAACTGTCCTGCTGTTTTGAAAGCACTGTTTCTTTGAAGATGCAGTTGTCTTACAATATTTCCACCCTCTGTTTTATAAAGATCTCTGAGCCTTGCAGGGAGGAGAGTGATACAGATGTCCAATTAAAGCTGAGCCCTCTGCAGTCTCTTTTCTCAGAAAACCTGATGAGGGTTGAATTGTGAATTAAACCATGGATATAGCAATAGGTCATTTGTGGTCTTTTTAATGTTATGTATCAGTTCATTTAATAGAGTATTAGCAGTAAGTTCTCCCCTAGGGCAATGACCTATCTAGTCACAGGTTCTTTGTCTCAACAATGTTGCCAGCTCTGGGTTCCATCTCATGCAGCAGGCTGTAAGTATAAGCAGAGGGTAACTGGCTACTCCCATAACATTGAACTAATGGCCATATATTGCCAGGCCAGTTACTACTGTAGCTTGCAGGGTTCACATTTGGGCAACATTGATTATTGCTTTTCTCCCCCAATACTGTGCAAAGTACCTTCCAGCATTAGTAATGGGCCAGGGGCAAGGAGGTTCTTTAAAGGGGAGGGAGCCAGACTACAGTTATATAGAGAAATAATAGAACAGGAAGGACTGCATGGGGTGGGGGCTGGGAGGACAGGCTAGAGGAGAATATGAAGAGGAATAACCAACATTAAAGGCCTTTTGAAAATAAAACCATATGGAAACTTACTACTGTATAAGTTCTTTAAAAAGCATTTTACCCTTTAATATATATACATGGTTACCCTTTAGAACTTGACAGGAAATTTCTAGTGCTGAAGACAACATATACTCGAATAACAAATCATGGAGAAATCAAGTGGGTACTGATCTGGAATCTTCATCCTCCCAGTCATGTTTTAAGGTTTTATTTTTATTTATGTGTATGTCTGTTTGGGTATGCACATGTGAGTTCAGTGATTACAGAGGACATAAATGGTGTGGGTCCCCTGGATCTGGAGTTACAAATGGTTGTGAGCTGCCAAGTGTGAGTGCTGGGGACTGAACTTGAGTCTTTTGCAAGAGTTGTAAGCAATGTTAAACACTGAATCGTCTCTTCAGCCCCCTCTCTGTTATTCTGTGGTTTGCTTTTCTTCTCTCTCCTTCTCTGACTTGCTCTCTCTACCTATCTCTCTTTAATTTTGTTGAGACAAGATCTTCTTGTATCTACAACTGGCCTGGAACTTGCTATGTAGACCAGGCATGCCGTAGGCAGACCCTGATCTCACAGTTTGGCCTGCCTCTGACTCCCCAATATTGGTATTAAAGTTGTGTGCTATCACACCTAGATCTTCCTATCCTTTTTATTTAAGGAAGCAACATTATTACACATTTCTTTCTACTTTTTCAATTTTATCAAAGTAAAAATGATGAACGTAAAGGCTTATGTTATGGTGTGTTGCTTTACATATGCATTATTAACTGTAATAGTTTTATATTTTTATGGATTCCTGAACCTTCCTTTCCAGCACTACTTGGAGTATGGAGTGTCTCAAAATGATGTGATTTTGGTTGCTTTCTCCATGTCTGCTAAGATAATATGAGAAAACAAGCAAAAATATAAAATTATCTATCTTATCATAATTACCTTTTAATAATTATTACCATTACAGCCTTTATATTCACTGATACCCTCTATTAATGATGATAAAGATGACTGTAAAATTACACTGTCACTTAAGCCTCTGGTTGGGGGCCTTACTTTGTGTTGTCACAACATCATTAACAAATTTAAAAATGCCAAGTATTTGCAGTCTGCATAATGTACAAAAAAAAAAAGGAAGAAGAAGCCATGCTTTGTAAAAAGGTCATAGAATTTCGATAGAAGTTTTTAAAGCAGCTATAAAAAGTGAATAAGCTTAAGAAATTCTCTGAAATGAAAAACCAAATGGCCCAAACCCAGTCCTAGTCTTAATTAAATAAATGTAAGTCCTGAAGTAATGGCACAATAATTAGCCATCCAGATAGAAAAGGGATAAAGATGAATAAACCTGGTCCTCCAAAAGCATTTTGATTATGTTTCTAAAATGTAGAAAATGCTTATGTCCATTATTTGATTATTTCTGCTTTTATGTAAGTCTTGCAGAACTCTTCAACTCTTGCTCCATGAGTCAGTGCAGATATTTTTTGAGATACTGTGTTTAATACTTAAACACTCTCTGTCCACCTCTGAATAAGAAACAGGTCATGCTGACTCAATGGTAGGGGTTATCGGCAGTTAGTGATGAATTTGAAAATGAACAGAAAGAGTGACAGGTAGAAAAATAACACAACCTGTTAAACTCATTTTACAAAAAGACGATACATACATTTATGAATATATACATGTGTGCCTGTATGAGAATATTATACACATGTGAGCTCATGTGTTTTACACATGTGAGAAAAGCTAGAAAATGTAACACTTCAATTTAAACTGAGAATCTTTTTTAATTACTGATTTTATCTTTTACTAATTTGAGGGTTCATATATGTGTATGTGGTATGAATGAATGTTTGAAAATATGTATATATGTGTGTGTTCACATGTGTAAATGATATATATATGTGTATGAAGGGTTGCATGTGGGAGTCAGCGTTTGGTGCTGAGGTTCCTTCTGGATCACTCTCCAACTAATATTTTAAGGTAGGATCTCTCTGAACCAGAGATTGCTAATTCAGTTAGTCTGAATGGCCAGCTTGCTTTGGGGATCCTGTCTCCACTCCCTGAGTACTGGGTTGAAAGAAAGCCACCACATACCACCTGCCATTCACAGAAGTACCTGGGATATGAACTTCAGCCTTCATGTTTGCATAGCTAGTGCTCTACATGATGAGCCATCTCCCTAGATCTGATTATTTTTTATAATGAACATGGATCATGTGTATAACTTTGTGTTAATGCAATATCAATAATATTTTATCTTCCACAGTCTAGAATAACAAGGTAGTATTATTTTTTAATTAAAAATCATTTAAATTAATAATGAAGATTTATTCAAATACAGAATGTCATTTTCAGTCTAAAAATGAAGAGTATAGGCAAAGTGAATATATGACACATAAACATAACTTTCCATAAAATGAGACAGATCTTTCACTAAATATCTTTAAAAATGATCAATATTTAACATTTTTAGCAAAAATAGGTTACAACTCCTACTATTTAGACCATTTACATTTTCAACACCTTTTATCTCAAATGGCTATGTTAATTTATTTTAGAGATTCTGTAACTTTTCCTTCACAATTCAAGGTTTATTATGATCTGTAAAGAAGCATCCTCCTGGGAATAAAGCCAAGTGCTTGTGATAAAACTACTAGGCATTCCCCACTGCACTGGTCTCACACATTTTACTTCTGCAGTGTTCAAGGTTACTGCGATGAAACAGGCATTAATTGTAGGAAATACAGCACTTTCAAAGTTAGAAAAATTCCTATAAGGCAGTAAAATGTCAGGGGAAAGCTGAGGAGATGGCCCAGTGGGAAGTGAACTTGCTGTACAGGTAAGTATGAGGACCTGATTTCAAATCCCAAGCACGCATGTAAAAGTCTGTGCATCCTCTGGGCATGGCTGTGCATACCTGAAACCCCAGTGCTGTGAAGGTCAAGGACAAAAAATGACTGTTCTGTTGCTTTCTGGCCAGCAGCCTAGCTACAGGTTCAGTGAGACCTGAGAATGAGAGAATAAGTTAGAGAGCTATAAAACAGGACACTTGGCCTCTTCCTCTGGCCTCAGTGTGTGCACCTGCACATGTGAGCTGCATGCCCTCACAGTGTGCACATACCATTCATGCAAAAGACGTATGCAAAGACGTATCAGGGAAATTCAAAACTATTTTACTTCAAAGACACTTATATTTTTCAAAATGACCTTTGAAACAAAAAGAAATTAATTTTATAATTTCAGTGTTATGATCCTGCTAATATATTTTTTCAAAGACTATTTCAAACATCCCCCAGTGATTTTAGATTTAAGCTCACAATTCCATTTCTACCAGACAGTACTAAACATATTTTTCAGAGTGAACAAAGTAATCAATGCTTTATTATTAATTTTGTGTTTTTAAATGAATAGGAAAATTTTGATTCTGCTTTTGTGAGCTGTCCTTTCAGTAGTGACCACTTCACTTGATTCTATTTCCCCTTACAAAGCTTTAATTAGTTACAATTGTTGAAAAGTTTGACATAATTCCTAGATGCTTTGTATTTAAGACTATTTTATAATTAAGTGTCATCTTTTTGAAAGCTCTCCCTGCTTCTCCATTAACTTATTAGTGGACATTGAATTAAAAGTCATAAAACTTAATACTTTCTGGTGAATAATTTTTAAACCTTTACTAAAAAACAGTTGACATATGGACATTCTTGCTGAAATATAGGACATTTTTACTGGGGAATACATTTTTTCCATTTAAAAGTTTTTATGCTGATATAATCTAATTGACTCCATTAAGCCATTTTAATATAAATTGCACTCTCCTAACGTCATTTTAGCCCTTACACAAAACTAAAATCATCCTTCTGACAGTTATGCAAAATTGAGTGCTATCATGCATTTTACTAGAGTTACTACTAGCTTGGTAATAGTTACATCACTGGAAAAAGGAGAGAAAGGGCAAATTAATGATTGCAGGTTTGTAGCACTTACACAAGCTTAGACTGACTACCTGCTTCTTTAACTGTGCCAGTCCATAAGAAGCTGGTCTCACTAAACCTGCCATTAGAGTAAGGCATTGAAGTCTAGAGATATTAAGTGAGTTACCCAAAACCATACAGCGGTTAAAAAATAAGATAGAGTCAGAGGGAATGGAGGGATGGCTCAGCATTTCCTCTCACTGTGGGGCAGCTCACAACTGCCTACAACTCCAGCGTCAGGATATCTGATGGCTCTGGCCTCTGTAGACACTATATTAACATGTACATAGCCACCCTCCCCCCCCCATCACACACACATGGATAATCTAATTTAAAAAATCGTTATCAGGGCTGGATAGATGAGTCAGCAATTAAGAACACTGGCTGCTCTTGCGGAGGGCCCAAGTTCAATTCCCAGCACCCACATGAGGGCTAACAATCACAACTCAGGTTCTGTGGTAATCCAACGCCTTCTTCTGACCTCTGCAGGCATTCTATGACATGGGTGCACTTGTACACATTCCGGCACTACACTCATGCACATAAAATAAAAATAACAAATAAAATATTTTTAAAAAATTTTTAAATAAAAAAAATGAGTTGAACTCATATACCCTGGCTCTTGGGCTATTTAAACTAATTGTCTAATGATCTACATTGCCTTTCTGTGTTATTTGGCTTAATGTTTCAGTAAACAATATACAACAATATACAACAATATACAAAGGTGGTCCTAGGGGGACATGAGCTGGTTTAGTCAGTCAAGTGCTTGCTTTGCAATCATAAAAGTCTGAGTTCCCAAACCTATGTAAATAAATAAGGCATAGCAACATCCTTGTCATCCTGTCACACTCACACTAATAGCCTGAGTTTCGTCTATTTCAGGAACTCAATGACCAGACAGCTCAAACTGCATGGTAAGTTCCAGACAGTGAGAGACCCTGTGTCAGAAAACAAGGTGGATGGCAGCTAGGAATGACATCTGTGGTTGTCCTGTGGTCTGCACACACCAGACCACACACACACACACACACACACACACACACACACACACGCGCGCGCACACACACGCACGCACACAGGTCCTTTGATATTTAATTGCATACCGATGTCAAACTTTTCTTAGTTTGTGTACATATTCTATGAATGAAAGCAATGGTGGGAATCATGAAGAACTGGGTTAAGGGAGAGGGCTGTGGAAAGAGACTGTGGATGATCAACAAGTTCAGTGTATCTTTTTGTGAGGAGAGAAAAATATATTGGATTTCCCATCCAGCTTAAATTCCAATGTACTAAATATGAATTAGAAGGTCAACAGGACATTGAAAGAACGACTCTTTATGTGCCAATCTATATACTCTTTACCTATTATGTGATTGTATATATATATATATATGTATATATATTGTATATATATATATATATATAAATCTTTTTAATCAGAAAAATGTACAGTGTATTTGGTAGTTTTCACATTAAACCATAACATGACCATAATTAAAATAGGAAAACAGATTTATAAGTATAATTACAAAAAAGTATGCTGTTTCTGAGTATCAGATAAAAATTTTAAATGGAATATCTTAATTCTCAGTGCCAGATTACATGAGAATATTCTGGAAGAATGCATTTGTCAATACCATGGCTAAGTATTTAATAGTATTGAAATGCCAACACATCATACTTTTAAATGTGTTAACCCCAGCAAGAAAAGAAATACTTTTGATTAAAAGCAAAATGTGTTTTTAGGGAAGTTAAAAAAAAAAAAACAACTAAATTTGAAAATGTCATTTTTAATAAATACCATACTTGTTTAGTTTTCATTTAAACTCAAGTAAATCAATTCCAAAATTCTCAAAAAGTCTGGCAATATGAAGAAAAAATTTAAAATAAATTTACGACTCTTGGAAGACATGAAATGGCTCTGCAGTACAGGTGCTTGCCACCGAGGGTCATGACCTGAATTTGATCCCTGCACCCCACATGATGGGTGGAGAAAACTGACCCTGAAACAATCTTCTGCACTGCATCCATACAACATTGAATATGAATGGAACCCCCCACAAAAAAAGTAAAAAAATCTTTTAAAGTGATCACTACTTGTAAATTTTTCTTGGCAATTTAGACTGTGTCTTGATTGTACAGCAATTATCACAAAATTTCATCAAGGGTCAGAAAGCTTTTAAAGAGGAAATATCTTCATTCATGTCCTCTCCAAATTCTTCTTCCTTGAGAGTTCATGGAAGTTTCTGGATATAATTATTTATGGAATCAGAATCCTTACAAATTGTTCCACGAGGGTGATTCTGATATTACTTCAACTTCAATAAACAACCATACCTAAGCATTACTTATGTAATGAACACAAGCTCATAAAATAAAGTAAAATTGCAAAACACTCAATTTAATAGCAAAAATATAAATAACAATACAATTACATTAGTCAAATATTAAAAAGGACTGAAAGTCTTCAGAAGGCTGAAAATAACTTTTGTTAGGTTATTACTGAAGATCTTCTAATTATCTCTAAGAACTTTTTAAAATCCTACCAGTTAACAACTAACTGAGGTATCTACTGATATAGCTGGATTCATGGTATGTAAAATAGACATCAGCAAAATTTCAAAAAATTACATACAGCAGAATATTTTAAAACTAATCTCTGGGACTACAAAAATGACTGGCAATTAAGAGCATTGGTTGCTCTTACAGAAGACTGGGGTTTGAAACCCTGTATTCACATGGCCCTTATCAACCATCTATAAATCCAGTTCCAGAGGATCTGGTACCCTTTTCTGTCCTCTGAAGGCATTATATGACATGGGTGAACTTACATACATGCAGGTAATACACACATACACATAAAATTAAAATTTAAAGATCTATTTAATGTATTTAAACAAGTTGAATCTAAGCCTAATTACTCTAACTCTTAACACTCTTCCACTTAACAAAAATTTCATTGAATAATTAAATAAATAGTAGTCTTCTAAAATCTTATATTTGGTATAACTTCTCAATCATTAATCATGGTTTTGTAAAGGATACCTTCACATGTTAGCTGTTTAATATATTTTTGTTGAGTTTTGTAAATTTCATATAATAGATCTTAATCAAATTTAGACCTCCTCCATTACCCACACTCCCATACCTCCCAAAGATTTCAGGTATTCTGTCATATATGTTAAGTTCTATACAGTCAAGCATTCCTATCCCTTGTCCCTCTGAACAAGTTCATCCAATGGTGTCTAGTCAGCTTATCTAGAGTCACTCCCTTAAAATCTACTCTCCTTCATTTTACAATAATCAGTTTCCAATAGTTCCTCCACTAGGCTTGGGGTGTGCTGCGCATTTCTCCAGTTCTATCCTCAGTTTTATCTAACTGAGTCAGCGGGGTCTTGAGTATGCTGTCACCGTTGTTGTCAGTTCATAAGAGCAAGATCCCAGTGACCTGGAAGCCTCTGTTTCTTTATGTTCATGTGCCAACCATTACTCTAACAATCTTGCTGCCCCTTCCTCCACAAAGGTCCCCGAGTTATGGATGCATAGCCCTTCATATAGGACTCCTATTCAAGGGCATGCATACTGCAGTCTTATTCTCTAAATCTTGGCTAGTTTTGGCCTTCTGTGTGCATTGCACTCAGCTTATGAAGATGCTTTATTGGTGAGAATTGAGGGATGAACTAGTATTCTCTTTATAAACCCTGTCCCTCCATGTTCCATGCGCCTTAGGTGTAAAGGTTCAACTCTAGATATATCAACTAGGGGTGGGCAACTCTGAGAATATATTCTCTGTGTTTGATCAGATGTGGAAGTCTGTAATAACTTTCATCTCTTGCAAAAAGAAGCTCCTTTGATGAATGGTGTACTGTATATTGTCTAAAATATAATTATCCATATTTAGCATATAGTAAGAAACTTCATTTGTGTAGAGATATGACAAAGATAGAGTTTTCTCTAAGATCTATGACTTCTCCAGCGGCGTACATCTGTCTATATTCACAGTGCCACTCATGAATTCCCTCCCATTGAGAGGGCTTTAAGTCCAATTAGAGAGCTATTGATTACCCCAAGATAAAAATGCCAGTAATACACCAGTAAATAAATAAGGCTTAGGTGCTGAAGAAGTCAAAGGGAAAGTTATTAACTCAAAACTTCCTGAAAAATACACAATAAATATCTGAACTTAAGTGAGGGTGTACACCTGAAGGCTATATAACAGAGAGCACAGTGCCAGACAGGAGAAATCTTCCTTCGAGTTGTTGGCCAGGGATGTCCAAGCGATTCATAAAAAGACACAGACTATTGACCCAGTCCTTGATTACTTTCCAGAAGTTGAAGGTAAGTCCCTATTGCTGAAGACACACAAACATCAGACACAGGATTTGGAATAATGGAACTGAAACTGACCTGGAAGTCTTTCCCTGAAGACAAACTCTCAATATTCTGCACAGTACTGTAGAAGCTTCGAAGGAGAAAGTGATGAATGGTCCAAACCAGCTGTAAGCCTAATAACTGCATCTGTTAGCTTTTATTTTTGTCCCCTTGTCATCTCTACTGTTCTTGTTGCTCCTGTTTCTTCACTTTTGCCTATGTTATTTTTGGTTATGTTGTGCTCTCATTCCTATAGACTGTTATCATTTGTAGTGTATATGAACTGTTGAAGGCTAGAAATTTTATTAAAAGTGCCTTAGTTGCTTAGGATTTCATCTTAATTTTATTTATGTGTTTGTGTGTCTGTCAGTATGTATGTGCTGTATACAGTCACCCAAGCAACCTAGAAGACTGGGTCAAGAGTCCTTGAAGCAAGTGGTTGTGAGCTGTTCAACATGGGTGATGAGAACTGAACTCTCCTTTGCAAGAACAGTAATTGCTCTTAACCATGAAGCCATCCTTTCACTCCCCACGTTGCCTTACATTTGAAGGAAAATTAGATTGCTAAACCCCTTCTAAATGCTTTAAATCAGTGGGAATTACCATCATTCTAATTCATTCATGCAGTGTTAGCAAGGTCCTTGATCTTATTACAGCAATGCCCATAAGAACTGGCACTAAATGCTTCTTCTTATGTACATTCTGTGTCTTATTTCTCTTCATGTTCATTGGTTGAAAAGGATTTTCTATCATGATACGAGGAAAATGGTCAATATTCATCAAATTTCATGAGAAATTTTGTTTAGAGTTGAAGTTATTTATTAAAACAGTCACCACAACTGCCATGGTCAACCCTATCAATTAGGCAGTACACATTTTTATCTGCCAAGCACACACCTGTGTGTGAGAAACATGCCATCTGAATAGGCGAGCAATCAGCTTGATAGAGACAAGAGCCTACAAATCTGAGTATGTCCCTTGTCCTGATGGTTTCAAATCATTTTTCAGGACTTTAACCATCAAATTATCATTTTTCTCATATACCCGTCTCTAATTGATCTACCTTCTTTCTTAAAAATTATATTTTACATGTACTTATTTATTCTGTGTCTGCCTGTGTGTGTTTCTGTGTGTGTGCCCTGACATGTGGAGGTCAGAGGACAGCTTTTGGAAGTCCGTTTTCTCTTCCATCTTCAGAGGCTGGAGATGGAACTCAGGTGGTCAAGCTTGGTGGCAGGTGCCTTTATATGTTGAGCCACCTTGTGGGTCCTGATACCTCTTCTAAGAATTCAGTTATACTCAAAATCCCCCTTCCTAAAGAAAACAAAAAGGGAAAAAGGAAAGCTTTCTCTGACTTGACCTCACCCAAAGCACAGTGATAAAATTGGATTTTCTTATGTTTTATCTTTGGTTTTATCACTAATTGTTCTCCATCTTCTCAATCATCAGCTTTGATTTAACTTTTCTTCTCCACCACTGTTGGGAAAATTACTTTGAAAAAGTCACATAGAACATTAGTTCTAAATTTTTAATACTTATAGTTTGTCTTCAAATTGATCAAAATTCATTGTGCCTTTCAGATTTACTCATTTTCAATAACAAATAAACTGAAGCCTAAACTATCAATTAGTCAATTCTAGTCCAAACTCATTCATTAGACACCTGTTCTTTAGAAGTTTATGGGAGATAAATGACAAGCTAGTAAACAAAACATATTCTCTCATGATTACCTATGTACTGATACCAATAACCATTGCACTATAAAGTGATCTATTAAGTTATAACACAGATGATGATAATAAAATACAAACAAGTATGCATCAGAGGGCACACTGACTACAGGCCAGAGGTGTGGACGAAGGTTGCTTTTTCCATGTCTTTTCTTTCTTTTCTGCTTTATTTTTCTTCTTTGAGGTTGTTTGAGTGATAAATCATATCTGTGTTTATGGAACGCAGCCATGATGAGTCTGTGCAAGGCTCTTTGGCATTTGCTGTATTCATTTACTCTCTGTAGCTTTATTCCTCAAAAATGAAAATTTCATGAAGCAGATCACATAGGAACTACACTTTACTGGGTGAATTCCATGGTCACCGCTGGAGAAAGTGAAAGATATTACAAAGAGAGGGAAGGCGAGTAGAGAAATGAAGAATGTAAGAATTGATGGCTGCTCTGGGCTTAGTGATCTTATACATACAGGAGCAATTGTTACAGCCAAGTTGGGAAAGCCCGGCAAGCTTGGGTTAACACAAGCAGCAAAACATGCAAAGAATTTTGAGCTGATAAGTTACACAGGTTCTGGAAAAACCATTTTAACAAACCATCTGCTTGAGAAACTGGGCTATGAAGATTTTTTGGAAGTGACTCAATACACAAGTCATACTTACAATTCCAATTATCTTATTTCCCCTATTAATATTTATCACCATAGGGGACAGGAGTCTTGATGAATTCATAGAGGGCAGGAGTCTTGATGAATTCTGAAACACAAGTGACCACTTATTTAACCTACTCATTCCAAGAAATAAGATACAATATCCAAGTTACAAAATGGATCTATCTTTATCATCTATATATCTATCTATAAATCATCTATCTATCATCTGTATACTATATATCTATCTATCATCTACTATCCATCTATCCAGGCATCTATCATCTATCTCTCTCTCTCTCTCTCTCTCTCTCTCTCTCTTTCTCTAGTTATCATCTAATATATAGCTATATGTATATAACTGTATATAATATACATATATATAAGCTATATGTATAATATGTATATAATATATCTATATAACATCTAAAGTTGATCTAAATCTATCAAATACCTATTATCTACCATTAAATTGGCTTGTTTTCATCAGGAAATCATTCTGGTCTCAGCAATAAGGGCCCATTACAGTTAGCATGATATGTTTATAATTATTAGTGTTTTCATGCTGGGAGAACTCTCACTGGCTAGGCAGCTTCTTTCCAATGAAAACTTACCCCCAGTCCTAACATTTTCTTTCTGTTGATAGTATTTTCTCTGGATGCTTACATTCTTCTGACCTCACGCTCAGCCCTTGACTATACAAAACAAACTTGCTATCTGTCATGGCTTCAGAGAATGATCCATTGATGATCGGTTTTTTACTTTAACTGTTCTGAAAGCTTTTTTAAATTTTTTGAGAAAAAAAAATGTGTGTAGCCAGATATGGTAGACCAAGTCTTTAATATCAGTCCTCCCAAAGGAAGAGGCGGGCGGATCTCTTGGAGATTGAGGCCACGCTGATCCATGTAGTCACCTCCAGGTGGACTGGAACTACAAAAAATTATGTGTATAAGTGTTTTGCCTGCATGTATGTAAAGATACCTATATCATATCATGCAGGGCATACAGAGGCCAGAAGTTTTCAGGCGCCGTGAAACTGTACTTTAAGGATGAGTGTTAACTGTAAGGTGTATTCTTGAAATCAAATCTGGATTCTCTTCAAGGACAGTCCATGTTCTTAACCACTAAGCAGTCTCTCTAGCCCATATGGAAGTATTTTAATAAACTATAAATGTGGGCAACATTTAGAAACATAGTAACCAATGATATTTCTGTTTCATATAGTAAAATAAATACTTATTCTGTGCATTAAGTAATACATTTATTCATTTTCTGTCTTTTTGTACTGTATATTGAACCTAGGGTCTCATACATGTTAATGCTTACCATTTAGCTATAGCCTCAGTGAGAATACATTTGGTAATGAATGATTCATTATGATTTTTCTCTCCAAGAAGATAACATTTACTAAAGAAAATCATGGTTTTATAGTTTGTCCCTAGGAAACTTTTAAAAACAGATTTTATATTTTTATTAAAATGTATGGTTTGTGTCCAGGAAGATAGTTCAGGAAAGAAATGAATTTGTTTGCAAGCAAAGGTAACGGAGTTCAAATACTCAACATCTAAGTTAAAAGCTTGGCCTGTTTTCTTGTAATCCCAGTGTTATGGGAATGAAATGAGAATCTATGGGGCTTGCTAGCCATGGAATTAGCTCCAGGGGCACTGAGGGACCGTCTCTCAGGGTTATCAGGTGGAAAGTGATAGAATAGACACCTAAAGTCCTCTAGCCTCCAAATGTGAACAGAATGTATGTGTCCATACACATGTTCTTGTATCCACACACACACCAAAAAGTATTGCCATAATGTATAAACCTTGAGATATCAGTGTTTTAAGACAACAGGAGCTTACTTTTTCAAAGTCTACAAGATGTCTGGGCCACTTTCCAGCTCTGACAAGTATCAGTGGTCAAATTCCATATTTATCAAAAAAGAGGAAGCCTTTGTAAAGGATTCTCACCAGTAATTTAAGACAACAGTCTAAAAGTAAAAAAAAAAAAAAAGTGATTTCCTCTAAAAAGCAATGAAGAGGACTTAGTCACAGATTTTTCACCTAAGTAAAAGACAAAAATTAACATGGACCTCCAGAACCCATGTAAAAACGTGGACAGGTACTGCCTTTAATCCCAGTACCCAGGATAAAACAGGAAAAAAAAAACTGGGAGTTCCAGGGTCAGTGGGAGGCCCTGCCTCTGTAAAGAAAGTAGAAAGTGACCAAGGAAGACACATCAGATAAACTTCTTGCCTCAACAATGCTTGAATACACATTTATACCCGGACATTCAGGGGTCCTCATATCCATGCAAATATGCATACATACCAGTGCCACATGCACATACACATAAAAATAAAATGAAATTTCTTAAATAGCTGCAGAGGCTGAGAATCCCAAATTGAGATATGAAGTCATTTCTATCACAACATTATGCCAGGGACTTGTATCTCAGTGCAAGCATCATATTAGCTCTGTTTGATTCTATGCCTGCAAACCCCTTGAGGTAAGTTGAGTTATTAGCAAATATTAAAGACAGAAAGAGTGATAATTTATTATGAATGAGATATTCTTGGCTTAATGAATACAAGTAAAGCACTGGAGACTAGAATAAATAATGCAAAGACAGGTAAAACACAAAGATGTGTCAACAAGAGGACAGGGACATTCTGAGAGCTGTTTGAGACAGAGTTTTCTAGTCTAGGAAAGATAGTGAACATGGTGATAATGTGAGAGACATACGAAGGCTGCCTATAATGCGTAGTAGAAATGTGAAAAGGTGGCTTTCACATGTTTTCATATTTAAGCAAGTTCCAATGTGGAAAAGGTACTTGAATGATAAAAGCAAACACCCATGAGTGAACTGTAACAGTGCAAACACCCTGGAGCTGGAATGTGGCTCAGTTGGTAACGCACTTGGTTTGCAGGCATGAGGTCCTGAGTTCAACACCCAGAGCCTATATTAAAAAGTTGGTTGTGGTAGACTATGCTTATAATTTCAGCACCAGCAAAGTAGAGACAGATGAATTTCTGAGGCTTAATGGCAACCAAGGTGAGAAATGTGTGGTGGGTTCCTGGTGAGCAAGACTCTCTCTTAGAAAAATACAAGGTAGACAGTGCTCAAGGAATGGTAGAAAGGTTAACTTCAGGTCTTCACACATGCTAACACACACACACACACACACATACACACATACACACGCATAGAGAGAGAAAGAGAGAGAGAGAGAGAGAGAGAGAGAGAGAGAGAGAGAGAGAGAACAAAAAAGAACACCCATGATCGGTATGAAATAGAAGTCAATCACATGCATCCAAATCAGTGTCCAGGAAGCTAACTCATGGCCAGACCCTGTAGAAGTGGAGTAATAAGGAAGCGTGACTGAGGAAGTAAAGGGATGCCCAAGAGGAGGGTCTTTCTAAGAACCCACAGGACAAATGTTGTGCCAGGAACGCAAATACATTCTACTAAGGTTCACACACAGCCTCTCATTAATAGCTAATGAAATTCTAGGAATGATGCTGCTTCAAAGGACAGCCACGCTGATCTCCTGTCCAGATCTCCTGAATGTGAATCATTGAGTCTGACTGCATGTATGTCAGACTTACAGAAATTTTCACAAACTCTTACTCATATGGCATAAAACTTTTACTTCTATCCTGCTTGCTTACTTATCACATACACACACACGTATGAGAATTACATATATGTGTTCAATGCATTTTTATAATATCCACACCCCATTCTCCCCTCCAATTCCTCCCAGACCTCTCTTATACCTGCCATATCCTGTTCTAGAGTTCATATGTTCTTTTATTTTTACATATCGTGTCCTTTCAGTGTTACCCACATGTGCATAGATATGAGGCCATCTACTGGAGCATGGCAAATCTACCAGGAACAACTTCTTTGAAGTAAACCAACTATCCCCAACCTAGAAGCCTTCAAATGCCAAGATGTGGTTGGCTATGGATATGGCTTAGTGAGCCTCTCTTCTGCTTATAATTTACCAGTTAGACTGTGAACCATTTGTGGGCATTCAGTGGTTTTTAAACATGTGTTTCATAAACTCATCCTTTAGTTCTGTCTTATATCCCTCAGAGGATTGATGGCTGGTCCCCTATCCTCAATTACCTTTCTTAAGGATTCTGCTTCGGTCACACCTTTTATATTTCTGTAAATAAATTAGAGGGGGAGGAGAACAGAGTAAATAGTTTCTTCTTCACTCGAGTGGCATTTTTCTTTGCAGATTTTTTTTTCAGAAATTCAGAAAACAGGAATTCTTTTCAGAAATTTTTTTTTTCATTTCAGAACCAACAAGAAGGTCTGCACAAAATAATGACTCACTTTCTTCCTGGAATTCTTAGAACTAGTTTCTAACATTCCTCCTGTCAATCACAGTTGATGTCTTTACCATAAATTCTTAGAAGCAGGCTTGTGACATTTTTCTTCTTGCATGCCTGCCACCTGGTAGGGTTAGGGAAAGTAATACCTTTTGGTTTAGGTTTCATCCTACTAAAACATAGAAACCTTTTAAGAAGCAAGCTTAGCTAATAGTAGTAATAAGAAAATCAGGTCAGTGAGATGATTCCAACCTGAATGACATGAGTTCAAACCAGCGACACACATGGTGGAAGGAAAGAGCAAACACCACCAAATAGTACTATTGATCTCTATATGTACACTGTGATATGCTTACACATGGACATATAGACATACAGACACACAGACACACATACCTGCATAGTAAACACAATGTGATTAAAAAATAGAAAATTATAATGTGAATATTGTACTGCTCTGTATAAGGTTGATGTAGCATTTAGATGGACTGTAAATTTTTGGAATGTAATCAATGCTTTGCTTTGAACAGAGATCCATTACTTTTCATAAAATGCCAATAGTCACCCAGATAGTTTTTATAAAATATCCTTATTCCTGTAAATTAGTTACTTTCTTAGTCTTGTACTCAAGGGCTCATGAGGATCTGACCTTGTGTGTGCTTTGTGTAAGTACATTTTAACATGCGAGTATAATGTACTGGAGCTTCTCATTGATTTAGTAGATATTTCAAAAGCAGCAGATTCGCCAGTGTTACCTTCTCATCTTTGGTCGTCTTGCTCTTGTGCCCATCTTCCTCAACCCTGCTCATTGTCTTCATTGACCACTGGTCCCTCGTATATTGATCTTCATTAAACATACTGTTCATCTGATGCACCTCTATTTTAGAGCAATGACTTCATTTTCATTAAAACAAATCAGAAAATCCAGTTCTCTAAACATCCTGGGTTTTGCTATTGTCTTTATTAATTCCCAATCTTAAGTTTTGTTTTGGCTCTGAACAACCTGATCGATAGTATATGTACATAAAACATATAAAGCTTTTAAAGCCACTTGGAAAATGCATTAAAACTTTGTATAGAAATGGAAAGTAAATGAAATTATTATGTAAAGGAACATAGTAAATCTCAAGCCCATGAGAAATGTACTTAGAAATAAATCATTTTCATATAAACAACTTATAAATCATATTTACGTTTTTCAGTGAAAATGACCATAATCAGAACTGAGTATCTAAACCCTATGAAGAACTTATACTCTGCCAAAGTTGCCTGTTTCCTCTCATTGAGCCCTTTCATGCAGCCAGTTCCACCTGTGTTTCCCACTCTCCTTGCTCTCACAACTCAATGACAAGCTACTGAATTGAGAATTATCCAGGAGGCATGCAGGCTCTGCAGGGCATGACTCACAGTTTCCTGTCTTGTGCCCTCAAGTGGTATTCTCCTGTTCCAATGTTATACATTCTTCCCAGCTCTATTGTTGACACATCACGTCCTGTGCCCAGAGTTCCACTTACTACACTATACGTTTTCCATATATTCACAATGTCTGGACACCCTTATCTTCTCTACAAGACCAATAATCTATAAGTCTCTATTCTTGAGAAATATTCTAATTCATACTGATTTTTCAAATAGAACCGGGGTTGTTTGAATTGAATTAGGTGTGTTTTACACAGTTATTCTAGCAGTATTCCTTTTAGTAAAAAAATCTGACTAAACATCTTGGAAGAGAAAGAATTTACTTTAGTCCTGGGTTGCAGTCTATCACTGTGGGAAAGTTAAGGCAGGATATTCAAGCAGCTAGTCACATTCCAAGTACAGTCAAAGCAAAGAACAATAAATGATGCCATGCCCAGGTTCTTGCTTACTTCTGTTCATCTCAATTTAGCCACTATTAGACAGTTCACTCCCCAACCTAGGGAAAGGAGCTATCTATAGTTGGCAGATTCTTCTTTCATCAATTAAATTAAGACAATCCCTCATTGAGGTTCTCTTCCCAGGTGATTCTAGGTTGGGTCAAGTTGACAATTAATGCTAACCATCATACTGATCCATTGTGATATTGGTCTTACCACACGAATCTATTTCATTTTATGATTTGTATGTTAGACTCAAGAAAGTGTGCTATGGTAGTTTGAATGACAAATGTCCCCTGATTTACTCCAAGCTTTTGAATACATGGTATTTGGGAAGGTCAGAAGCTGCAACTTTGCTGGAAAAAGTAAGTGATTAGAGTCAGGCTTTTGGAGTCCATAGACTGGTCCCACTTCCTATTTCTTTCTTTGCTTCATGCAAATGCTTCAGCATGTGGGTTCTCAGCTTTCTTCTCTGGCTGCCTCTGCCATGAAGGATTCTTATTCCTCTGGAACCATAAGCCCAAATAAAGTCTTTGGTAAGATTCCTTGGTAATGGTGTTTTATCACAGCAACATAGAAGTAAATATAGTTCAATAACACTTTCTTCATTCTTTTTCATTGTCACTTAGAAGTATCTGCACACTTTAGTTCTAAGCTAGACTATGTGACTCACGTTAATGGGTTTTAGGCTGATACTTGAATGAATCTGTATATGGAGTCCTTGGCTCTTTCATTTTCACCTGTGGTATGAGAACCTGCATGAACCAGCCTGCAAGAGGATGGAAGACAAAAGGAAGCAAGCCATTTCTCCCTATCATCTCAGTCATAGTGATGAAATTGTATAATTTCATATCGTCATCATGCAACATTACCTTGGCAATAAATAACCAACATGGGTGCTTTGCCTCTGTGCTGCCATCTGTTTGTGAGCGTGGCATCTCTACTCATCTGGTTGCCTTTCTTCTAGCCCTTGTCCAGTGGCTGACCCAATACAATCTTGTTATATTGAGCTTATATTTGATATTTGTCACATTTCCAAAGAAAGTGTATTACATTTCTAATAGGTATCCAAAAGAGTACTGAAGGAATTCTATACAAAAATAAAGACAGTGATAGAGAATTACATAATCTGATTATGTAAACTGTGCCTAGGTTCAGAGGGTTTGGGAACCATTTGTTTAGAAACATCATCACTTTTCCATTGCTATACTTACCCTGTAAGCATTTTAGGCTCTGGGAAAATTTTAAGATATAATTTCTGTGTTAACTACATGTATAAATTAAGTAGCATCTGCTGTTTCATATACTTGATATATCATTATTTCCCATATACATTTTACAATAAATATACATTTTATACATTTTCAAGTCACAGGTAAAATCAAATTGAACTACCACTTCCTGTTCTATAAACAATGGATATCACATACTCAAGATACAAACACAAAAATATTGGGATTCCCAGGATTTAGTATATTTGGAAAGATTGCACCAACCCATTCACAAAGTACTTTTCTTTCAAGCTTTAAAAGAATCAATCTGTTTAAGGATATTTCTCTAAGCTGTTACTCCAAAAGCAATAAACATCAAGCTTAAGGAAAAGCGTGGAAATGGAATGGCTTTGCTTTTCTTCTGGGAGATTTAATTTATTTTTAATATCACAGGTGGCTTCAGGCAAGTTGAAATCATCTGTCACTCCAGTTAAATCATATCCACTCACTTCTCACATAGTCTTTGATCTTCCTACTGGTAAATCACTGCTTCCTCTTTCCGTCATAAACTGTAGTGTACAGATATCATCAGGACATCACACATTGCTCAGGAGTGTGAGGATTACAGCAATTTAAAAGAGAAGATAGAGGAGGCTGGAGAGATGGCTCAATGATTTGTAGTATTTTCTGCTCTTGCAGAGGACCACAGTTCTGTTCCCAGCACCCACACCATGCCCCAATTCCCCCCTATGTGAATTTGAATGTATACTCAGTGCCATTGGATGTTGAAAGTACATGATTTGCCTTTTTTTATTTTATAGGTCATTGTAGTTCTGAGTATCAGAAGATACTTTGAATTTTTTAACAGTTTTGAAATTGAAAAAAAAATATATGTGGGTGAATTTTAAAGTTGGATTAACCATGAACCTATGGTAGCAAGGGTGTGGAATGTGATTGTTTAAATGAGAAATGTCCCCCATAGGCTCAAATATTTGAATACTTTGTACCCAGTTGCTGGCACTATTTGTGGAGGTTTAGTACATGGGTCCTTGCTGGAGGAAGTAGGTAACTAGAAGTGGGCTTTGAGAGGTTGCAGCCTTGCCCCACTTCCAGTTCACTCTTTGCTTCCTGTGAATGCTTAAAGATGTGAGTTCTTAGATTTGTGCGACAGGTGCTGCCTGCCATGCTTACTCAACCATTATAAGCTCTCCATCTGAAACCATGAGCCTAAATAAACTCTCTTCCTCTTTTGCCTTCATCATGGCGTTTTATCATGGCAGCAGAAAAGAAACTAAAACATGCACTTTATAGTTATCTAGCTTTCAGGTAGTATTGGGAAGCCTTCTGATGGGGTACATTTCTTGAGTGAGCTTGACAATAGCTTTATATCGCAGTCTGTAGAGTATAGCAAATGATAACAATTTTGAACTATTCTGTAGGTGTATGTGGCAGAGTGACCTTGAGCCCATGCATGCTATTGCAAAGGGCAGGGGAGGAGGCCAGGTGTCCTGCTCTATCACTCTGTTTTATTCTCTTGAGACAGGTTTTCTTTCTGATCTAGTATGAAGGCTGGTACCCAGAAGCCCCAGTGATCTTGCTGTCTTTGCCTTCCACAGCACTGGAGTTATAGACCTGTGACCACACCTAACTTTTAATTTGGGTATGGGGATTTCAGTCTCAGGTCTACGTGCTTATACACTAAGTGTCCTTACCCACCACGTCTTCCTCTAGCTCCATGATAACTGTTTCATAAATTAAAAAAAAAAAAAGCAAAACAAGGTTGAATAGTATTCTGCCTTGCTCAGATAAGCAATTGCTCTCTGATCTTTCTTCACTGCTCTAGTAAACAGTAAGTATCCTTCTCTTTCATTGATAAACATGATATTTTGCATTGATGGCATATCTGGTCAACATTTGTACCTTTGTATTGCTATCTAATCCTTAATCATCATAAGAGACAGAGTTTTCATTTTTCTTGGAATTACCACAACATTTTTCATGGGTAATAGACTATCTCCAGGGTATATATTAGGATATAATGCTTCATTACTGCCCCACTGAAATGACTCGTGGTATTTTCTTGTCATTTTAAATACTTCTTTTCCATGCACTGATATCCTGAGTCATATTATTATATCAAAAATGAATCCATATCTTAAATATCTTAGAAGTCCATAATAATTCTGTCATTATAATTGATGTTTTATTCTTCCAAGCTCTGCCAGCTCTGTTTCCTGGGTCTTGATGCTACATGCAAGCATTTGACACATGAATTCCAACTTCCAAATGAAGGACAGTATACTAGAATTAATGGAATTTCTTCCTGTATTAAGAAACACACTTTTCATTGGACCTAAAATTATTGTGTAAACAACTAGCTATTGTGATCAAGAGGAACATTTAGTATAAGGATGTAATAAGTCTTCGAGCTTGATCTTAGACAAAAAACAAACAAACAATAAACCTCTCTGTCAGAAGAAACTAGTTCTGTTTCTGGACATGTATCTCAAACCCAAGTTTGGTTAATTCCTCATTATCTTGATCAAAAATAAATAGTAGAAGTAGATAAATGGATTAGCAGTTAAGAACACTCACTCATTTTGTAAAGAACCCAAGTTCATTTCCCAGCACCCCATATCAAGTAGGTCAGAGCTATCTGTACCTTCAGTTTTGGGTAGTTCAGCACCCTCTTCCAGCCTCTGTGGACACATACACACACACACACACACACACACACACATATGTTCGTGTACTCTCTGTGTCTCTTTGTCTATGTCTCTCTTTCTCACTGTCTCTACCTTTCTCTGTCCACTTTCACTATGTCTCTTTCTGTCTCTTTCTGTCTCTTGAAGGTCTAGGTACCACAAGCTGCCCCAAGGAACAAGGAGTCATTTCCAGATTTAGGAGTCAATGACTAAGGTCATAAACTGAATCTCCCTAAGTAAGGCAATGTGATGATCCTGGAAGATGTATTTAGTCTTTTGCAGCTCTAAGCAGCAGGAACCCAGCATCCAGGAACACTCTTGACATCTTTTTCCATGATCATATCTTCTCCACTGATCACAGTTGGCCAAGTTCATTTACTTCTTGGGAGGTATAGGATTAAATCAAACTCATTTGGGTTCAAACTCATTTGGGAGTTCACAGTTGGCCGAGTTCATTTACTTCTTGGGAGGTATAGGATTAATCAAACTCATCTCCCACTCAAAAGTTCATAACTTAATTAAATCAGGAAATTCCTTCTCAAACCAAGTAACATCCACAGGTTCCTGAGACTGTAACATGGATACCTTTCAAAGGCTCATTGTTCTGGTTCTAACAGTCCTGAACTGATCAAGTCATTACAAATATTAAATGTAATGACGCATGTTATATAGTCAGGATCCAATTTTGTAGAAACTAGATGACTTACACCTGCTGAAACATTTATTGTAAGACGAGAAATTAGCAGCCTGTGCAATAGACTATCTAGTAAATGATTTTTTTATGTAAGACATTTTACCCTTTGCTTTAGGTCTTGAAATGTCATGAAAAAGTCATGTTTTCCTTTTGGTGCTCAAAAAAAGAAGTTGCTCCAGAAAAATTACAACAGGAAGCATTTGTACAGAGTATGTGGAAGTTAAACTGTAAGGATGCCACGGCCAAGGCAGCAGATCTTTATCCTACTCCCTGTATCCTATGTGTTTGGAGCTGGCTTTGGCCTGTGAAATGGGGCAAGAAGTGAATAAATCAATTCATAATGAGTGAATTACTGTCAGTTGAGGGACAGTTAGGTTGCTTCCGTTTCACAGCAATCGTGAAAAGAGCAGTGGCAAACGTGGACACACAAGCGTCACTGAAGCAAGATGGGTCCTTTGGGTGCCTGGCAAAGAGTGATGTAACTGGATAATCCGGAGGTTCATTTTTTTGAGAGTTCTCCACGCTGCTTTCCATAGGGGTTGCATGAGTTTACAATTCCACCACAAGTGAATGAGTGTTTCTCGTTCCGTACATCCTCTCGCGCACTTTGTAGCGTTGCTCTCTTGATGTTAGCTAGTCTGTGGTAAGGGGAAATTTTAATGTGGTTTTAATTTGCATTTCCATTTGTTCCATTTTTATGATTTGTAGCATTTATTGACTTAGGAATATTGAACCATCTCTGCATCTTTGAAATAAAGCCAACTTGATCATGGTGGATCATCTTTCAGTGTTTTCCTGTATGCAGTTTGCAAGTATCTGGTTGAGAATTTTTGCATTTATTATAGTAAAAGCTATTGGTCTGATGTTTTCTTTCCTAGTTCTGTCTTTATCTGCTTTTGTTATCAGAGTGATTCTAACTTCACAGAAGTAGTTTGAGAGTTTCTACTCTTTTCTATCTTTTTGAATAATTTAAACAGTATTGTTGCACATCTTCAAATGTCTAGTAGATTCTGTTGTGAATCCATATGGGCCTCAAATTTTTTAATTGGGAGGTTTTTGTATCACTCTTTCAATTCTCTTATATCTCATGGGTCTGTTTAAACTGTGAATCTCTTCTAGGTTTAGCTTTGGTGATTCCTATGATTTTAGGTATACATGCATTTATTTTAGGTTTTCAAATATAATAAAGAATAGAATTTTAACTATTTCCTAATAATATTCAGCATGTTAGGCTTTCTTCTCATCATTATTCTTTGAATAATACAGAATAATAATTTTACAAAGTATTGTTTTTCATGAAATTATAATTAATCTAGAGATGAATTCAAGTATATGGAAGGGTGTACATTGGCTATATAAGGATATTACAGACATTTTGGTAGTCTTTGTGTATGTGGGCATTTGTATTTATGAGTGCAGGCAATTGAGTGTCATTGTACATATGTGATGGTCAGAGGACAACCTCATCTGTCAGTTCTTGAATTCCACTATCATCTGTTGTTCCCTCTTCAGTACATTAAGCTGCTTTTCCTATGGGATTCCAGAGATACTCCTGTCTCCATATCCCATGTCACCTTCAGAGAGCTAGGATTACAAAGTTGCTCCTGCACCTGTTTTGTTATGGGGGTTCTGGGACTTTGAACGCAGGACCTAATGCTTGCATTTAAGTGCATTATCCACTGATCCATCTACCTGTCCCTGCAATTTTAAATAAGAGATCAGCACATAAAGTTTTGGAATCTGCAGGGGCCTTGAAGCAAATATCCAGTGACAAGATAAGACAATCATTATGCTGTTCCATGAGGATATACTAATTCTTTGTGGACTTATGTGACTTTTGACTGGTGTTTGTATTAGTTAGAGAAATGAAGTTAATAAGTAGTCTCTTTTGGCCCTTGACAATCTAACAGTAATCCACAAAATCCTGCTCACTTGAATTTACTTCAGCATTAGTTAGGATGTCAACATTATGACTTATCTTCCATTTTCTTCATTTGTCTTGGACAAGAATGTACCATGAAACCTTCATATTAATTTGCTTTAATTTGTTTTTACAAACTTATATTTATGTAGCTTTAAAGAATTTTCTTTATTCTTTTTTTAGAAAAAGACACAGTTTTACAATGTAATTAATCACACATGCTTTAATTCAGTGCTTTTTCTACATCTAAGAGTGTTTGTCCCCCCAAAAGAACAATACCAGAAAAAATATCGAAATACCAAAGTGTTAGAAAATTTTTATCATTAGTAATTTTTAAAGAATTTACTTCAGGAAATAAATACTTCCAAAAGGACAGTTTTGTAATATTCAAAGAAAGCAATATCTAGTTAATTCTTTCAGTTGATGTCTTAGTATCTGTAGTTGAGGATAAATTTGGATCTCTTGAATTGGCTCCTTTTATCCTTGCAGTTAATAACCTCGGATGGTGATGGCACAATTCTGCTCATCAAGAAGACCATTTGATCTGTGCTTTGTATTGCTCTCTAAGTATCTCTTCATGTCTATTGGCTGTTACCATGGATATAAAACACACCACTCTAGTTTTTCTTAAGCACCCATCAGTTCTAAAAAGCAGTATCTTTGGTGGGTATTGAGCAATTTTAATGTTGAGACCGAATAATTAAATTTTCCATCCATATGTTGAAATGTTTCCTTTAAGGCAGTTAAAAATACTAAAACGCTCATTATTGAAAATACACAAAATTCTGCAAACTTGAGCTCAGGCATATGAGTAATTTTATATTAGAAAAATCACTACCATTTTAGAAAACAGAAAACGATCAATGAATGACCACTTTCTCTATTGTTCACTCTTTCTGGGCTGCAAAAGTTATTGTTCATATCTTGTATATGTGATGTCTAAAAGTGTCTATGTCTGTGAGCAATAAACTAAGTAGAGTCTTCAAGGAAATGCTTAGGAACCATTAATGGATTTTGTGTGGCCTATTCTGTTCATATTTTGTGCCATCAGTACTTTCTTATTTTGAACACTAGCCATAATCATCTGAGACACAGCTAGAAGTGAACCTTTTGTCTTCTTGTGAAGAATCTTTAAAGATGTCATTAAGAAGGAAATTCTGAGAAATATTTTGTTTGTAAGTGAAATCTACCAGAACCACAGAAGGAGCCAGAGTTCTAAAGAATCACCTCATCTGTGTACCACATAAATGATAAAATGAAAACAAGCACAAATGAACATTTTACAGTCAGGTAAATAGTCCAGGAATATGTTTCAAATATGTGGAAATTGAAGGATACATTTTAAAATAAGAAATATTTCTGATACGTATACTTGATTTAATATATTATTACAATAATGTTGCAAATATCCTTGCATAATAATATGAATATTACATTTACCATTTTTATAGATACATATAAAATGGTACTTAAGTATTACTAGTTGATTCATCATTTTAGCAGATATTCACACGGTCCTTGGTTTCTGGCACCATTATGTTATGTTAAAATTAAATATGGAGAGATATTTAGTTTGGAGAGATAGCTCAGAGTGCTTAAGAATGCTTGCTGCTTTTGCAGAGAACCTAAGTAAGGTTCCAAGCAACCAAGTCTGAACGTGCACAACCACCTGTTACTATACCTCCAGTGGATATGACTGTCTCTTTTGGCTTCTATGGGCACTACACTCATTTGCATATACTCACTCACAGAGATACATATACATATAAATAAAAATAAAAAGGAAGTCTTTCAAGAAATAAAATAGGTGTGGAGGGCACATGTCTTTAATCCCAGTATGCCAAAGGCAGAAATAGGTAGATCTCTATGTAATCTAGGCAAGCCTGGTCTCCATGATGAATTTCAGGCCAGCTGGGGCTACAGACAGACCCTGACTCAAAAATCAAATAAATTAATTAATTAAATAAAATAAATAAATCAGGCAGTTTAGCCTGCATGAAATTTTATTCTGAAGAGAATAAAATAAGATGCTTAAGCTTCAGTATAACAAACACTTTATGAGTAGACAGTAGCAAGTCTTCTGAAACTTCCCAGCTCATTCTAAGATTACCTCTTATATCTTTTTAAAATGAGTTTTAACATATTTATTTATTTGTATTTACATATATATGTATGTGGTTGTCTTTGTTCATGCTTGTGATTACAGGTGCTCTCGGCATTGAGAAAAGAGTGTCAGATTCCCTTAAGCTAGAGTTGCAGTGAGTTTTGAGTTGCCTGATGTGGATTCTGGGAACTAGACAGGAGTCCTGTGCAAGAGAAGTCATTGGTTTTAATCAGTGACTAGCCTGTCAGCCCTTCCTTATACTTCCTTATTTTGTCAAAAGAACATGTAGTTGAATAACTCTTTTTCTTGATGTTTTTTTGCCTCTTATGTTTGATTTCTAAATTTCATATTTTAATAAGTATTTTTGTAAAGATTCTATAACCACCCATGGAAAGATAATCGGAAATCTACAGACTAAGATTATTACAGGTGGTGACGCCATGTAGAATGTGTGCACATGAACTCAACAATGGAGGAACATTTTTAATTTATTCCTGCTGATAGCTGATAGCACTGAGTCAGGGAGATTGATGAATAGTTACTTTTTATCCACTCAAGCAAGGATGGTGAGTATGCAGGCTATGTGGGACCTTCTTTCTGCCTCATTAAACAAGTTAATCACATAAAACAGAAGGAAACTTCTAGAAAATATGGAGATTGTTTTAATTTAAATGATGCTCTTTTCTTTGTTGAGATAGAAACAGATGTGGCAATGTCCAAGTGTCAATCAAAAGACTATCATCTTTTAGCTCTGAATTTAATAAACAAAATTAAGTCATTATTCCTGTTTTATTTCTGTGACTTTGATAAAATACTCTGACAAAAATCAATTTATAAGGGTTGCTGGAGAGGTGACTTCATGTTTCATAATACTAAATGCTCTTCTATAAGGCCTGAGTTCTGTTCCCAGAACCCATTTAAGTTTGCTCATAGCCACTTGTAACCAGCTCTGGAGTATCTGATGGGCACCTGCACAAAGATGACAGACACTTACACAGGCACATACAAATTTTATTAAAGTATAATAACTACACATTTGAAAAACAACTATGTAAGAAAGGATTCATTTTGCTTACAATTCCAAATTGCATTCTATCAGAGTAGGGAATCCAATGAGGTAGAAACTTGAAACATCTAGTCACATCACATGAACAGGCAATGACATAGAGAAAATATAGTATCCATGCTGTATGCTTAACTATGTTCCTCTTGTGCAGTCCAGGATCCCAAAATAGTAAAGAGTGCCAAACACAATGTGCTTGGTGGTCCCACACTGGCAATCAGTCCAGGTTTTCCCCTAAACACATGCTTGTAGTTCAATGGGAAATAGCTAATCCCAAATATAAAATCACTTCTGAGGTGATTCTACATTGTATCAATGTGACAATAAAAATTGCAGGGGCTGGAGAGATGGTTCAAATGTATAGTCCCAACATCTGCACCCAACATGGTGTGATTCCAGCCCCACTCCTGGGACTGAACACCTTTATCTGGCTTCTAGGGACAATGTACTTATGTGCACTCACATGAAAAACCACACACCTACATATAGACATATACACATAAGTAAAAATAAACCTTTTAAAATATATTAATGGGCTGGAGTGTAGTTGGCTCAGCGGTTAAGAGCACTGGCTATTCTTGCAGAGGACCTGGGTTCAGTTGGCAGTACCCACATGACAGTTAAGCACCATCTGTAACTACAGTTCCAGGGAGTCTGATACCCTCCTCTGACCTTGGCAATTATTGCACAACACATGGGTACTTACATACATGCAGGCAATACATTCATACTCATAAAATAAATATTATAAATAAAATATATTACATATATTTAAAAGCTAAGCTTTACAATCCTCTATATATCTTTCTCTCATCTCTATATTTATTCAAACACATATTGTTAATTTGAAAAAGAATGATCACCAATGTATATCATTCCTCATGAGAAAAATAGGTCCCAGAGCTCAAAAATGGTAACAAAGTTGGAAAGTGAGATGTATAGTTATGTGTATAGGTTGGATTGAGAAACTGAATGAAAGCACCAAAAATCCATCAAAGCAATGAAACCCCCATTGGTCCCTGTTTGGTGAATTAGAACAAAGAGCTGGCATGGCTGAGTCCTCTTGTTCACTCCAACTTTACTTAATGTCGCCATTTGACTCTGAATATCATAAACACGAGTAGCTAGATGGAAGATAAGTCATCTGAGTTAAAATGATACACAGCAATGATTTGGAGGTTAGAGAAGACCAGGGGATGATTATTGGATATTGGGTAATTATGACAGTATCTTTGAAGTCAAACTGCCACAAATTCATCAATATTTTGTGAGTTCATTGTGTTCAGCCAATGTGCATTCTAATTTGTTTTTAATTCTTAATTGACCTATGGGTCATTTAAGAATTTTATTTACTTGCAAAAGTTTGGAACTTTTTTCCAGGTGTACTTTCTGTTTCATTTCTAATTTAATCCTACAAACGGTAGAATGCATTGATTTGTAAATGCCACTTAGGTCATGTGGGTTATAATATTTTTCACATTTTATTATTGCATTATATATTTTCTCTATATTCTATAAATTATTAAGTCTTTGGATCTTATCTAACATTATCTAATACATTATCTAACATTAGCACAGCACACCCGGGTTTCTTGACTTTCATGCTAATCTAATACACCATTTCCCCAATTTTCTTAATTCATACCTATTGTGTATTCATATTTAAAATTACTTTTTTTAGTATGCAGAGTTGAGTATTTGATTTTACTTTCATGTAATAAGATTATTGAAGAAATTGTTATTTGCTAAATATCTTATTTTCCTTTGTTTCTATTTCCTTCTTTTCTGTTTTCGAATAATTTTTTTTAATAATCTGATATATATATTTTATTTGGAATATGTCATAGCTTCTTTTATTATTCTGTGTTTCCTAATTGATTTAGTTTATAAAACAATCTTTATTGCACTTCACATATTATAAAATAGCCTTTCAAAAATAAAATCCCAATTATACTATCCAACTCTTTGTGATATTGTTTCCTACATTTCATTTACACAAGTGTTATAAAGTCCATGCTAGGTTCTGGCTGTGTTACATGGTTGATTGCATCTTATCAATAATTAAGTGATAGTAAAAAGTGTCCTCCTGCTTTCCATATATTTACCTTGTTTGGCTATCTTTCATTTGTATGTGCATATCTCTGTTTACATGTGGTACTGATTTCTATGTATTTGAAGAACTTTAAGTATTTCGTCTAAGTGTGGTGGCCTGGGGCTGAGAGCTAGCTCATCAGTTAACAGGACTTGTTACTCTTTCGAAGGACCTGAGTTTAGTTCACAACACTCATTTCAGGTGGCTCATAACATCCTCTAACTCCAGCTGCTTCAGGGTATCTGGGCCTTCATCTGGCCTCTGATAACCACTACACACATGCATATGTCATAGACACACACACATACACATAAATAAAGTGTCATGTGGAATATCTATTGTGAAATTTAGTTTGGATTTGTCCTTTACAAGGTTATTTCTCCCTTAAAAATGTTTTCACTCAGTCTAGATCTCAGAGTTGATAGGTTTTGTTTCGTGGTTAACTTTGTATTTCCGGATTTTAAAGGTGTTCCTCAAGTGCCTTCTGACACTGCATTGCTACCGAAAATCTATAACTTTGTCCCTTTCTATTTGTCACATATTTTTCTTTACCTATATTCAGGATTTATATTCATCAATTACTTGAAGTTTGATTATATTGTACCTAAATATAATTTTCTTCCTGTATTTGTGATTAGACTCATTTAAGCCTCTTGGTTCTGTGGACTTACAGTTTTAATTAAATTTGGAATGGTTTTGCTAATTATTTGATCAAATATTTTTCCAGTCCTCAATCCTCATTACTTCAGGGATTCATAATTCACATGTGTACAGCTGCCTGAAGGTGAGGCATTCCAGAATTCTGATGTCTGTTCATTTCTTTCCAGTCTTTTACTGTATCTGTTCCCTTTTAGGTAGATTCTTCTCCTGTTTGCTAATCTGTTCTGTATTAATAATCTCCTGGTAATTCTAAACAGCACTTTTTTCTTTTCATTGCTTAAAAGTACATGTATACAATTCTGTTATTTCTGGAAAGATTCCAATTGATTTTCTACACTATGAGTCATAAATATGCTTCTTTTTATGCCTGAAAATTTTGACTAAACACTAGGGAATCTGAATTTTATCATCATCAGACACTGAATATTTATCTATTCATATATATAGTACTGAGAACTGTTCTGGGATGCTGCTGAAATAATTTGGAAATAAGTTATGTTTTTGTTTCTCGATAATCAGACCAATGTTGAGGCAAAATGTTCTGAACACTAGCTAGTTGCAATGGAAATTATGAGGGGTTTCCTACTTGACTGGTAGTACCTTTGTTACTTTTCTTTTTTGTGATGTGTGTGTGTGTGTGTGTGTGTGTGTGTGTGTGTTTCCAGGTACAGCCACCCATGCATACAATTGTGGAGGTCAACTGTTGGATATTCTTACCTTATTTTTTGAGACAGACTCTCACTGATCCTGGAGCTAATAGATTCATAGAGATTACCAATCTAGCAGGGCCCCGGGGATCTTTCTGTCTCTACCTCTCATCTGCAAGCACTGGGGTTATAATATCAGGCCACTGTGTCTAGCTTTAATATGAATGCAGTCACTGTCTCTTTCTAAATTCCCAGGTCCTCATACTTGTGCAAGAAGCCCCTTAACCATTTTCCAGTTCACTGGTAGCTTCTTTACTTGAAGACAGCTAAGATCTCTAAAATGCTCTGTTTGTGGGTCCCTCACCTTCTCCATACATACTATACAAAGTCCCTTGGTATTAACCTCCCATGACCTAGCTCAGAGAAACATCAGGGTTAAGACTGGAATTTTCTTCTTGTACCCTGTCCTGGGCCTGTCTAGTGACTAAGGCCAGGAATTCTCAAGGCTGTGTTTATTTTTTCATTTCAGAATCACTGTCTTTCATTGTCTCATGTTCCATGTCTTGGAAAACTGTCTGTTCTGCAGTTGTTTAGGTTTCTTGTTCTTCTCTTTGTTTCTGTTCTATTTTCATTGGGTCAGGCAGGTTGGTGAAGATGCTCCCTATTAATCATCCTCAGGTGAGCATTTGAAGTCATCAAAAATGCAAATCAACCCCAGAGAATATTTAACTTCTTAGAGCAGGGTTTAGTCATGAATGTAACTTTCCAACTATGGAGGGATTTGATACATACTGTGAGAGAATCTTATGTAATACTTAACTTTTTATTTCAGAATGCAACCTGACAAATTCAGGGAATTCTTATTGAAATCCTTTAATATGTAGCTTTTGGACATCATGTGTTTTGGGCAAGAAGAATTTGTCTCAATTCTTATTATGTCATGTCTAGCTTTAAACAACACTGAAAGCATTCTAAAAACTACCTAACAGGTTTAATATATGCACAGCCTTCAACTATGCCTCTTACCTTAGTTTTCTCCAAAATAATAATTCCCAAATACTCCTTTAGGAAGACCCACTTATGAAGAATGCTTCTTCTGTCAGTTGAACATATTTAGAAGTTTGAAAAGATAAAAATTAATAGCTTGATGATATTAAACCTTGAGCTCTAATCTGGCATCTTGACTCTTATCCTAAAGCCATTATTGCTAGGTATAAATCCTCTAGCATGCTTAATTAGTGTGATGGTTACTTTTGAATTGTCAACTTGCCACAATCTAGAATCACCTAAGAAGAGAGCTTCAGTTGAGGAATTGTCCAGAGCAGGCTGGCCTGTGGGTTCATCTGTCAGGGATTGTCTTTATCATTCATTTATGGGAGAGAACCCATCCTGACTGTGGGAGGCACCATTTCATGGCCTGGGACCTGAACTGTAAAAGAATGAAGAATAATGCTGTGCATAATCAGCAAACAAGCAGGCAACATGGGCGAACTTATTTCCATCTGCTCTTGACTGTGAATGTTATGTGACTAGTTGCTTTGTGTCCCTACTATAACTTCACCTCAGTGATGAATTGTGTCCTGGAATTGTAAGACAAACCGTTGCTTTGGTCGAGGTTCTTTCATTACACCAACAGAAATGAAATTAGACCAATTACTGTATCAGAAAAGAGAAACACAGTTCCCCATGTTTTCTTGTGTCCAATCATGATGCATTTCCAATTTCATTAGTTAATATTTTCCTCACCTCTTTCTGACTACCCAAGGAAGAAATGGAAGAAGAGTCTGAGATCATTGAAGATTGTGTAATTGATCTAAGACGCTTAACAGGTCTTTATCTAGGGTCCTGCTGAAGAAAAATCATAGAATATGTTTAGATTTTTCCTGTTTATTTTTTAATTTTTAGTATAAATAATTGATTTTTACTTTAAATTATGTGTATATTGGGGAGTGGGTTGTACAAGTGAGTACAGTGCCAGAAAGGGGAGGTGGATTCCCTGGATTGCAAGTACAGTCTATTCTTAGCTGCCTGATGTGAGTGCTAGGAAATGAACTCTGGTCTTCTAGAGGAACAGTACTCACTTGTCCAGCTCCTATATATACTTTTCTTCAACACATTTACAGAGGGGCAAATCTTTACAAAAGCTATCAAAATAGTTGACAATTATTTTCATAATATGAACAATTGAACCATTAGTTTGGTTCACTTAATCTGGTGACATAAAGGGATATATACAGTTTTGGCAGTAGGAATGAATTTTGCCCTTGAATGAACTACTATAAATATTGCTGAGGAAGAGCTAGGCAATATTAATATTAATATTTGCTATCATTCTTGAATACAGAGTCAGACTCTATCATATGCCATTTTCTTACCTTTAAAAATCATTTAAAACCCTCAACATAAGAGCCTGCATTGCTGTTGGATTTTGATGCAGTCTTCATGACAGGCCGGATTAAATGTCTGAGGATGAAAGCAGGCAGCACTTCATGACAGCATCTGGAAGTGTTCAGAAAACCCATTTTCCTCGGACACAAAAAAAAATCACTTCAAGTCAGGGGAACTCTGGATGGTTTTATTCTTTACTATTTTTTTCCTTATTTAAATGAGCAATGCCACCATCCAGTAGCATAGGGAACATGAAACACATAGATGCCAGCTCAGAACACGGCCTTGTCACCGGCATTTGAAGAAGAAAAACAAATCTAAACATACCATGTTTCCTTGTAGTTCATGAAAAGAGTTGACCATGATTCACGTTAAGTTTGCATCATGAAGCATTATACAGAGAGACAAGATTTTATGCTGATAACTTCTCAAATTAAATAAGTTGCTCATCGCCTGTCTAAGAACATAACAGAGCTATTGGCAATGGATTGTTACCAGTTGAGAAAGGCTCTGTTTTCTTCATGGATGTCCCTCCCAGTAGGTTGCCATTGCTCCAGGACTTAGCCATGCTGCAGCACACAGGCTTGCAGCAATAAACGGATTCAGTGGGTAAAATAGGGCACATGCACAGCTGAGAAGTACTGAGAAATGGAGGAGGAGCTGGAGGGGAAAAAAATGGTTGTGGATTTGATCAGAGCACATTACATACACATATGAAATGCTTAATTAATAAAATGGAAGATGTTTCTTTTCAGAAATGAGTCATCTGGGCAGTAATATCACTTAAAGATACGGAATATTTGTTTTGTAAAAATAAAATCTGTTTTAAAAGTAACAAAGGCAAACTAAACTACACGTATACTTAGAATACAGATTCTTATCAAGTTCTACTAGTAAATGTCTCACTCACTTTTTCTCCTGGCTTTAATCACAAGACTTGGTGATTCTGTGCCTTTACACTGTGACTCTTTGTTTATTTTTGTAAAGAAAAACTTGGAAGGTACTTAGCCAATAGTAGTGTAATCCATTTGTTTCAAGCTTCAAGTCACTTGACCATTCAAGAAACACTGAGGGTGTGTTCTTCATTAAGTATTTGTTAGACCAAATGTTTGAGGCCAGAAGTGTATCAGAGTATTGATTTGAAGTGTGCATTAAATATTTACATAACCTCATGGTGTGAGCATCCTGAAGCCCCAAATCCAAAGTCTGCATTGCTCTAAATTCCAAATTTTTTTGAACATTATGCTCCAAGTTGACAAGTAAGAGTCTGGGACACTGAGAAGCTGAAAACTCTCTGCATCATACAGTTGACTCACAGAAATGAGTGTCACTGCTGGGGCTCTGCCTCTGTGGCCATCCACATTGATAGAACTTCATTACATAAACCCACCCTTGATAGAACTGTTACATCAACCCACCCTTGATCTTTAGTCACTCCAGCATCTTGATTCTTCTTCATTCTCTGTACCTCTCATTATTTGACTTAGGAGACTTCATGTCTCCTTCATGTGTGATAGCATGTAGAAGGTTCCCATATTCTTATAACTTGGACACTATCATTCATGGTCTCAGCATCCAGCTCCAACTCTATACCAAAAAGCTCAAAGTAATAGCCCACTTTGCCTCCACTTCCCTTTCTCTAGTTCTCTGTATCATACACACCATGCACATATAATTATGCTCCTAATATGCTCTTACCAATACGATCATAATCCATCAAATTTTATTTTCAGTTCATATTTAACAATGATTTTCTGCAAAATTTATTTTTATTACAATATTTTCCTTCAACATTTATTTCCCCCTCTTTACTCATGATCTTCCTTCTATTTACTTTGGTTTATTTTTTTACATTATTTATTTTATTTAATGTGCATGAATGATTTGCCAGCATGTATGTAAGTATGCCTGTATTATGAAATGTCCATAAAGCCCAGAAGAAGGAGTCAGATCCCCTGGAACTGAAGTTGCAGACTGTTGTTAGCTGCCATGTGGATGCTGGGAACAGAACCCAAGTCCTCTGTAAAAGTAGTCTGATCCTCATTTTTCTGATTTTTTATTTATTCTACTCTCTCCTTAATTATTTATGGATCAAGATGGCAAAGCTTTAAGTACACCCTTTGTTCCACAAAGAATAATAGCTATAAATAAGGACTTTAGGTCTCTTCTTTGTGCCTCCCTCAGGGCTTACCATGGAATCTGTGTCACAAAAGCACTATAGACAGCTCCTGATAGGCGCATGATCTTCTCAGCCAGATGCGGAGTCAGACACATGGTCTCCAATTCCCTCTGTATTCTGCTCTCTTCATTAAATCTGAATTTGAGATGGGAATCTCCAGTTACTTTCAACTTAGATGCAAGCGTCTCCTTGGTTTTACAAACCTTTGGGATATCAGAAGATATACATTGTAAACTTTGGTTATTAGTTAATGCGAACATTATTTGTTCTAGTTAGCTCTGTCAACCTGTTACCTCAGAAGGGCGTTTCAACTTAGAGCTTTTCCAGGTCAAATCGGCCCTGGGCCTATTTGTAAGGCATTGTTTTCACCAATGTGGGAGTGCCCAGTGACTGTGGGTAGCACCAACCCCTGGGTAGGTGGCTCTGCGCTATATGAGAAAGCTGGCTAAATATGAGCCACTTAAGTCAGCAGCATCTTCCCTGGTTCTGCTTCAAGTTCCTGCTGATCTGCCACCCCGAATTTCCTCAATGATAGAATTCCGCCTGGGAATTGTAAGTCAAATAGATGCTTTTCTCCTCCAAGTTGCTTTTGTTTCTTGTTACATCATAGTAATAAAAAGGAAGGAAGAACGTGACTTTTGACTTCTGATAACCTCCTCTACTTTACATCCCTTTTTTTTTTTTTTTTACCTACAGCCACGCCAATACTTTCCATTGTGGAGCTGGACATTCTCTGTCCCTCTATTTTTGAATGCTGCTGCTTTGGCTTCATAATACTACTTATTTTAGAGCACCTAAATGAGTGTTCTCCACTGTGCATGCTAACTAACCATTGCCGTAAGATCTTCCCACTGCGGACAGAGTTGTCTTGCTACTACGTATATTGGGTGGGAGATTCTCTGTGAAAGGTCCTGTGCTTTAAAGTCATTCCCAACTTAATACAGTCCAACATGTCAATCATATCAGTGGTCCCTTAACCCATAACTCACAGAGACATGGTATTCACAAGCACAGAAATACACATCCAGACAAATAAAAAGGAATAAAAAAGAATTTTATTGAATGATGGCATGCATATAATATTTCATAACTTTTAAAATATTCTATGTCATACAAATGTATGAAAATTATATGTTATTTTAATCTGTTCTTGTTAATTGAAACTTAATTAATTCTTGTTGGACTCTCATTGATTTGATTCATAGCACCTGGCACTTGTAAGAAACAGATCATCTGTAACTTTGAGGTCAGCCTGGCGTCCGTCCAGGAGACCAGGCTGTTTGTCATTCTTCCTAAAAATGAAATATTGCTTGTGTGATGAGGTGGAGCAGGGACACTCTTTAATTTTATGATCCCAGTTGGTATATGAACTTGAGCATCTCTACCTTTATTCACTGATTGGTTATTTGCTTTGGACATTTTTCATAATAACAGCACTTTTGGGTGTTTCTTTACCATTCCCTTTTATGGATCACAATGAAACTCAGTCACTCTTTTGTTACCTACATACTACATCTTCCTAGGTCAGAACTCTTTTGTCTCAAGAATTTTAACAAGATAAATAAATCTACAGGGTCTAGACACCTGGAAGAGTCTTCATGGCCTTCTCCTTCATCACTTTCCCATGAGAACATGGTGTGTCTTTGAGTAATGCTCTATTTTATGAATATGTATCATAGAACTAGGTGATGCCTATCATTCCACATCATGAAGTCCTGACGCTCATTCATCTCATTCTTATTTATCCATAAGTGGAGAAACATCTTAATGCTCTGACCTTCTTTCCCAAATCAAACTATGCTTTTCTTGTTTCTTCTTATTTTTCTTTCAGTCAAGAACCACTATTTTTTTTACTGCAAAGACTGTTTGGAATTCAGAAAATGCAGTTTTCAATGAAAGCCTTCCTAGATACTTGCTAACCCTCAGTTTTCACATCAATAAAATGGAGCAAACAAAGCCAGATTTTAAGGATCACTCTATATCTTGAACTAGACAATATAAGTAAGCTGCTACCATTTTTTCTGCCATAACTCATGTCCTCATAAACATGTAGTACTGTGCTGTTATATTTGAAGGCATTGTATGTTTTGATTGTGGACTCATGGAATATCAGAAAGGAAGCATTTGTTTGTTTTATACTATCATTTTTAACTCACACACAATTGTATAAATTGACAGGGGATGGTATGGTATTTCAGTGCGTGTATATGGTGTGTGATGACTAAATCAGGCAATTGAGAACAGCTATCACTTCAAATTTTATTATTTCTTTATACAAGGCATTCAAAAATTCTCTTTAGCTACTTTGAAATATTCAGTTCATTGTTGTTTACAAAATACAGGAGCTTATCACATCTACCCAACTATATAATGGTGAGTCTTTTTTCATCCCTTCCTCTTGCCTTACCCTCCTTCTTAAAACTATGGCAGCCCTTGGTACAGTATCTACATCTTTAAGGTTTTTTTAATGGTGTAGTGTGTGTGTGTGTGTGTAGGTATTTGTACTTGAGTGCAGTTTCTTCAAAAACTAGAGACATCAGATCCCTTGTAGCTAGATTTATAGGTATTTGTGAACCACGTGATATGTGTGCTAAGAATCAAATTCTGATCTGCAAAGTAGAACTATCTTAACTGATCTCTCCAGCCCCAATTTGCCACTTCTTTCAGATTGGATTTCTTATATTCCATATACAGATTAGGTCATGAGATACTTGTCTTCCTGAACAAGGTTTTCTTTCCTGATATATAGTCTTCAAGATTCCACGCATCCCTTCACAAGTAGTAAAATTCCATACTACTTCTTATAGTGGTGTTCCATGTTTGTATGGTGCATAGATAGATAGATAGATAGATAGATAGATAGATAGATGAAGAGAGAGCTACAGAGACAGAGACAAAGAGACAGAGGAAGAGAGAAATATATCACAAATATATCACACTTTCATTTTCTGCTCAATCTCTAAACAATATGACGATGGGCTCTTGGCTGCTATGAATAGTGCCACAAGAAGCACAGTAGTACTACTGCTTCTTCAGTCAAGTGATTGCAAATCCCTTGATGTACATTCCAGTCCTGGGAGCACTGCACAATGAGACGGTTCAGTGCTTAGTTTTCTGGGGAAGCCACATGTTTCTCTCCATGGCTGCTCTCATCATTTCCATCCTCACCGTCATGACAAGAGTTTCTTCCTAGCTCCATCCTTCCTGGCACACATCACTTTTCTTGACTGATATCATTTTCACTGGAGTGGGGCAATATCTCACTGTGCTTTTAATTGCTATTTCCTTGATGATTATATATATATATATATATATATATATATATATATAGAGAGAGAGAGAGAGAGAGAGAGAGAGAGAGAGACTATTCTATATTTTCTTTTGTGATATATCTATTCAGACTTTTGTCCAGTTTTAGTCAGATTTCTTTTAATGTCTTTGGTTTCTTGCTATGGTTGGGGTTTCTCTGATATTCTGTATACTGCACTTTTATCAGATGCATAGTTTGGAATGCTTTTCTTCCAGTCTGGAAGTTACAATATCACTCTGTTCTTTCTTGTGAAGAATCTTTTGAATGTGATCTAAATCTGTTTTTGTTTCGTTGCCCATTCTTTGTGATAGTATCTCCAAAGTTTTCTTTAAAACATAAAACAAATAGAAAAGGTACCCTCTATTTCAATGTTATCACATATTCTCCATGTGTCTTCTCCAAGTGGGAACGTAATTATAACTAATTCCCTAAGCTCCACTTCTCATTTCCAGATGCTGAGTGAATGGAATGGAGAAAGTAGAGAAAATAGTCGAAGAGCAAGACAGAGCTGGTCACCTCACAAACACTGCTTCTTTCAACACTGTCTTTAAAGCTCTATTAGACTTCAGCATCTCCACACTGACATTTTCACACTCATAGTGTAAAGCCCTCTTCTGGCTGTTGTGAACACCTGCACACACTGCAAAGATACACATACCTACACATCAATAAGAAGAAACTAAATTTAAAATATAAATAAATAAAGAGTAGATGGAGGCTGTGGAAAAGCATATTACGTATATAGAGAGAGGGATAAATATTGAATTACAAAGAAACATTGAAGAATTGCAGTGGAAAGTCTTCAAAATTTTATTACATTTAGTGTGCCTGCGTGCATGCATGCATGTGTGTGTGTGTGTGTGTGTGTGTACTTGTACTGCAGCACATGTGAGGATGTGAGGTGGTGGGAGAACAACATACGTAAGTCTCTCCTTCCATCATGTGAGTCTTGTGGCTCCCATTCAGGTCTTTAGGCTCTCCTGAAAGCCCTTTACTTAATGAGCCAAGAATTACCCAAGGGGGGGGGATCTAGAATTATGTATTTATTGAAAATAATGTTGACTCTCAATTCCATAGAGTTGGTGGTTTATCCAGATCTTCTGCAACCCTATTGGCTTCTTCAATTGATCTTTAATTGTTGATATATATTTAGTAAAATAAATAATCAAGGGAATGGAGTAATTTCCTTATTATTTAAAAAATAAATTGTGCAGTTACATACTGTATTTTATTTGTTTATTAATGAATATCAGCTTCATTTGGTACACATTAAGCATTAACTATGTCATCTTTCAATCTGATTCATGTTCTAAATCAACATTTGTAGGAAGACATTATCTTAAGATTTTATTTGCCTTGCCATTTAATTGTAGTTGAGAATTTATAATACTGAAAATAGTATCATAAGTATAGTTCTATTGAACCTATTGTAAAACTTGAAATACAGACTACTTTTATAATTTATCCATTGGAAATCTGCTGATATGGAGCTCTGAGGCCAATGTTTAGTAAACTAAATCAATGATATATAATTATCTTATTTTAGTGCACTATGTATTTTCTATAAATAAATTTATAACTTTTTCAAGTTCATTCTCAATGTCACTGATCTTTTCACATTTCACACATAGCCCAGGCTGGCTTCAAACTCATTATGTAGACAAGCATGACTATGAACCCCTGATCTTCCTGTTTCTACTTCCCAAGTGCTAAGACTGCAAGTTGAACAACTGTGCCCAGTTTGTTCGATGCTGTGGATGGAGCCCAGGGCTCTGCCATGCTAAGCGCTTACTCTGTGTGACATCCAGAGACCTTTGAATCTCATTCCATTACTAAGCATTGTTACAATCAAATCTAACTCATTCTCTTTCATTCTTAAGGCTAGTAAACTTCAATAACTTCTTCCTCTCTTTTTATGTTTGAATGTAGTGGAATAAAATTTGCCTATGCAATTCTTGTAAAGAATGAACAGTTTCTGGGCATTCATAGAATCATAGTCTCAAAATAATAAAAGAAGAAAATGAATACTTGGCTTTAAAATACTGAAAATTTCCTAAATTAGAACATCTGAAAGCAGAAAGCCTGACAGTAACCAGGAGAGTCAGGAAGCATCTTGCTGATTTTCATCTACCAGAAATGTCTTCTACCGACATCTGATACATCCCTCTCTTCTAAAACCCCTGCATCTGCTTATCCAAATCTGAGTGCTACACACCATCCTTCTCAGCTTCTTTTTATAATAAGTTGTCCCAGTGTCTGTTTGTCTCCAGTCCATTTGACAGCTGTAACAGTATACTCCTCCATGCACATCACTCAGTTAAACAACTATATGAATCTTCAGTGATTTCTCAATTTAACTTGTTTTATGCACACTGTGGAGAATGGAGACCTAGGAACATATTTCATGCTCTTGATTTACCCATTAGTTTTTAATACAGCATCATGGCTTACAATGCACGATGTGTGTATACTTGTGTGGTCCCAGTGTTTGATCCTGCACACATCACTATTTTTACTTTGCTTAATTAGCGAGTCTCAGTTGTTTAGTTCCAATATGCCTCATACTGTACAAACTAAGTAAGGCATGCATCTTCCCTAGTCCACTGCATCAACAAGCTCTTATTGGTGCATCTCCTCAAATTGTTTTGTTTGTACTAATGACCTCCATTGATGCTGCCTAATTAAAGCCACTTTTTATCATTAGGTGAGTTGACAGCTGCCTTAAGACACAAGTCCCTCTTTAAAATTGCCTCCCCAAACATCTTCTATTCTGTATCCAAAGTGATCTTTCTAAAATGACGACTGAAGTTATTTCTATCTTAAAGTTATCAATGGCTTTCTATTTTTACATGAGATGGAGTTCATACTACTAGTGCTGGTTTAAAAGACCTTCATCATCTGTCTGTTGATCACTTCGCTTCCTCACACCAAAGAACTCCTTTATTTGCTTTCAATAGCCTGGTCTTCAAATGACTTCAAATATCTTTCCATTTTATGTAGTACTAAGCTTCTCAGCATGCTTTCCCTATGTTTAATTAATATATGTTAATGCATATATTTTTAATTTGTTTTTTGTTCTTGAGAATTTTCTATGTGTAAAGAATAAAATATGATCATAGCTATCTCCTACTTCCCCACAATTCCTTTCATGTCCCTCTCAGCACTCTCCTACCTTCGTATATTTTTTTTATTTTTGACACCCTCTGAAGCCCATTTAGTGCTGTTCATATGTGAGTTGATATGGGTCACCCATAGAAGCATGAGAGACTTACCAGTGGTGAATTTCTAAAAAAGATTGATTCTTCCTCCTTCAACAACTGTACACTGCTGCTCAGTGAGGGGTCGAGACTGGAGATCATCTACCCTCTTTGTTTAACGAGTAAATATATGTTTAGATAGATGGATGTTTAGGTGAACATTTTTAATCCGTATAAACATTTGTTGAAAGAATAAGTAATGGCATTTTATATAATGCAGAAGGTACTTTTTCTTTAAGTGGTTTTAATTAAATTACTAATTAATTAATTTTATTGTGATGTAAATGATCATAGTAATGATCGTGGGACTGGGGCATGAGGATCAAAATAATTATATTTAATATTCACTAAATAGAAGATATCACATGATGCCCATTCATAGTACTGTTATGTATACCACTTGTTAATTGTTACTTAACAAGTATGAAAAATCATGGGGCTGGAGAGAGGTCTCAGAGGTTAGGAGCACTGGATGCTCTTGCAGAAGATCCAAGTTTGGTTCCCAGAAGCTACATGGTGGCTAAGGACATGCTGTCCAGTTCCAGGGGATCTGACACTGTCTTCTGACCTCCATGGGCATTGCATGACATGTGATCTTTTACATACATGCAGAAAACACATTCATACACATAAATTAAAAATAATAATAGAAATTTGGCTTCAGTTTCTATTTTGCCACCCAAGCTGTGCACTTATCATTATATGTTTATTTTTCTTATCAGAACAATGAATATATTTGCTGACTTTATACTTACAGAGTTAGAGAAGTGAGGAAAGATGTTGAGAATAGTTTTTAAACTATAAGACTAGAGAAACTGTATATAAGTCATTCTTTTTCTAAAGTTTTTGTTTCTCTAGTACCAGGAAGTTTTGGCAATAGTTCTCCATATCTCCAACCAGAAAGTGGTGGGTTCCCCCCAGAATATCGATACCACTATTGCGGTAGTGGACATATTCCCAGACCTCTACACACATTCTGTAGCATGTGAGCATACTCACATATTAATATGCATCATGCATATTAATATATAAAACATACACATACACATTCACACCAAAAAGGAAAGAAAAGCCACTATATAAGCAAGAAAAAGAAAATAAAAAAACTAAAACATCACACTACCTGAAAAGACACAAAGACCAAGAAAGCTATTCAAACTTTTAAGGCGTTAAACTTGAAATTCTATTGTTTGAAGTTCATTATTTTCACAGTCTACCTCCAAAATTAAATGAGTATTTGATAAGCAATATTTCTGGCAGCTGTCCAAGGATGTTTCAAATGTAATTCATTTCAACTGCTTGTAGAGATTGTATAATTTTCCATTGCACATATTTCCAAGATTTAAATTAACAAATTTACATTAGAAAAAAAATAACTGGAATAATTTATCTCTCAACTTATCCTAGAGTAAAAATGTTCTGTACCTTGTTTTACCCAACCCACTATAAAAACAATTCACTAATAAATCTGAATTTTAATAATCCTGAATTTTAATAATCGATATGCTTTACTGAAGAAACCAGCTACTGTTGGGTTTTTCCTGCCATTTAAAAATACCAGTTCATACACCATGCAGTATGTAAAACAAAATTTATGAAGAATGGAACGAATAGAACTCCTCTATCAGTTCAATAAAGAATATATTTTGAAAGGTCAAATATAGTTTATTTTTTGCTTCCAGAAAATCTCAGGTAAAAATAAACTTGTAATTCTTTCTTCTGTTTTTAGAAAGTGTTGATAATGGCAGTGAATAAAATAACCAGGAAACAAAGAACTAATTAATTACTAATGTCAGGACTACAAGAGTTTCTAATTTATAGGTAAAGATTTCATAGAGAAATTGACAAATGCCATAGGATCTTTAAAAACAAACCTCTCAAGGGACAATGTTGTCCTAACTTCTCTAGGGAAATGTGCTATAGCCATACCTCCCAATTTGGCCTGGGTTTGAATTTGTGAGAGTTTTGACTTGGACTGGATGCAAGGCTCCTTTCTCTCTGGTTTATTAACAAAACAAAAATAAGCAGAACAGACTTTGAAAGAGTTATCAATGATTGCTGCCTTCACAGTAAGATAATCTTTTCTTATATGTGCCACTTTTATGGGAGCTCATGGGGATTACCCACTGTGTCTAATCAGGGTGTTCTGTGGGCATACTGACCCCGATGGTCTACCTGTGAGTCATCCCCCAGAATACTTAGTTGACAAGATTCTGCATTGTTTTCTTTCAATTTGGGCGTTTAATTATCAGTCTTTCTTCTACAGCTTTCATGTTGTCTCCAGTGCTAGACTTGAATCCTACAGTGACCAAAAGCACATTCTAAAAGAACCCTGGTTTCTTTTGCTATATTACCTAGTTCCTGCCTTTAAGGATGTGTTAAAGACACTCTTGTAGCTACTTTTCTTACTGCCTTGACCAAATATCTGACAAAAGCAACTAAAAGAGAAAGAGGTTATTTTGACTGACAGTTAAGAAGGGATACAGTCCATCATGGCAGAAAAATCATGCCAACTGGAGCCTGAAGTGGGTGGTGACATGACTTCCAAAGTCAGAAACAGAGAATGTGAGTAGGAAGTGAGGCCAGGCTCTAAAACTGCTAGGCACACTGAGACACACTGAGACACACTTCCTGCAGAGAGACCCAGAAAGACCCTCTAAAGAATCTGTAACCTTCCCAAACAGCGCCTCCAGCTGGAGTTCAAATATTTCAGCCTGTGAGAGACATTTCATGGTCAAATGGCAACTGACACATTTTAAATTTCCAAGTCTATCCTATTTTTCACAAAAACGAAAAAGTCAACACTTCTGCAAGATAACTCCAAATTTATGATTAAATTACCTTCTTTTCAGAACAAATCTTGGTATTTCCAGTTTCCTTAACATGATTTCCTTTCCAATGGTGCTCACCAGAATGAGGTATCTAGAGAGCTGCTGTGAGTTTGAATGTGGACCATATAGTTGACCTTATCAGACAACTAACCACTCTCCCAGGAAGCAAAACTTTGACAAGACTTATTCGTATCAAGATTTGAAATCCTCTATTGATGGAGGTTTCTGACATATTTTTGTTTGTTATTATTTTATTAATTTTACAATGGTATAAAATGTACTACATTCAGAAAAAAATAATTCAGTTTTTAATTTTTATATTTTTCTAGACTGGAACTATATGCTATGGTACCTTCTGTTCATGCAAGCATCAAAAATTTTTTGTCTATCCTCTATCTATCTATCTACCTATCTATCATCTATCACCTGTCAAATATTAATCATCTCTCTACCAAATATCTACTCTTTATCTACACATATAAGGTACATCTACAAGTACTTATCATATATAAATACATATAAATACATATCATCTACCTGAACATATATCATCTAAGACTTATTATATTTCTTCTATAATTTGCAAGTATATCTTAGAGTTGATAAAATGCTTGTTTCATGATAAAACTTGCACAGTATACTATTCCAAATATTTTATTATTTACTTATTTTATTTATTTATTTATCTTTGTCTTTTTGAGTCAGGGTCTCCCTGTTGCCTCAGCTGGTCTAGAACTCGATATGGAGACCCTACTGGCCGCAATCTACAGAGATCTACCTACCTCTCTCTGAATGCTGTGATTATAGGACAGTACAAATAATCCCTGGCTCCTATTATCATGCTTTCCTATATTCTTAACTGTCTGACTTTCATATCCCTTCTGTTAGATGACACTTGGTTTCAGAAGGAAGTCTGGAAGTCAAGTTCAGTCACATAATAGATGACAGAGTAATATCTAATTTGCATCCACATGTCCACATGTGTCCCTTGAGGCCAGAAGAGAGCAGCAGATTTACTGAAACTGGAGTTAGAGGAAGTTGCAAGCAACTTGGTGGAGTGGTGGAAACTGAACTTGGGTCCTCTGTAAGAGCAGTAAATGCTCTTAAATGCCATGCCATCTCACCAGCCCTCAGCAGATAATTTAAACTAGTATCTGTTTAGAGAAATGACCAGGGCACGTTGTTTCTTGTTCTTTCTCTGCTCCACTCCTAACTACTAATTCTCAAATTTATCATGAATATTCTTAATATTCATATTTTTGCAGTATTTCAGGATCAATTCATATGGCTATACTATATATTTGTATTCTAAATTCTAACAAACATTATTCTAGTGCTCAGCTATTTTCTTAGTGTTTTGTTTATTCCTGAGTCAATTAAGCATCCTTACTTATTTTCACATGGAAATTAAAATTTAAAATTAAATGTTTAAATAACAATGGTCTCATATAGGAGTAGTGTCCAGTCTGTGCTGAATATGAGCCTGGGTGAGGACCAGGTGGTCCCTTCCTTCCTAGTATCCATTACTGGGATTGAGAGACATCCTAAGTTATTGAACCTTAGAAGGAGAATTTGTGTTTGTGTGTGTGTGTGTGTGTGTGTGTGTGTGTGTGTATACATGAGAGCTAATGCTGAGGAGTTCAGAAAAGAGCACTGGATCCCCTGGAGCTTGAGATAAGTTGTGGACCATATAATATGAGCACTGGGAATTAATCTTGATCAATCTTGGTCCTTTGCAGGAGCAGCAAGGATGTTCAATCTCGTCAACAAAAGCTTTAAACAAATGTTTAAAGCTCTGATTTCTTACATTAGTTTTATTTCTTTTGAGTTCTTTTTTGGGGGATGGTCTCAAAATGTCTGATTTGTAACAGAAATCATCTTCCCCTTTCTAGTGACTGGGGCCAGTAGTATTAATACACCAATTTTGCCTTTTGCCTTGTCTTACCTCTCCTCCTGATTTCCCCTCTGACCTTTTCTCATTTTTAACAGTTTTGAAAGAAAACAGGAGAAAATTAAGAGGTTGCTTTTTTAAAAAACAATCCCCACTACATTTTCTAAATAATTTTACATATTTGTTCTTTGAGTTTTCTCTTGTAAATGTAAATCAAAAAATTCCAAAATAGTCAGACATTGTTGCACTCCTTTTTAATCCCAGCAATCTGGAGGCAGAGACAGGCAAACCTCTGTGAGTTCATAGCAGCCTGGTCTATGAAATTTCTAGGGCAGCCTGGTATACAGAGCCAAGTCCAGATCAGCCAGCGCTATATATTGAGACCCTGTCTCAAAACGAATGAATGAATGAATGAATGAATGAAAAAATAAAATGTTTTAAAACACTAATTTGATTGAATCAGTAATAGCTAATTTCTCTTGGTGGCTAAAGGGTTTGATTTTAATTCAGGTTAACTCCTATATTTCCACATTCATTGCATGCCTTTCTAAAGTTTGTGAATCAGTACAATAACTTAATTAAAATGTTATGTTAATAAAGCACTTAGATTTATTTTAATCATAAATGGTATGACATGAAAAGTAGCATGTTTATTGCCTGCAATAAAAGTCACATTTGTCTTATTAAAAGCATAAACCAGTTAACAGTAGTGTAACCTCATATTAAGATCACATATAAAGATTCATTAGGAAAGGTTATATATCCACTGTATAATACTTGCTATGATGTGTGAAGCTCAAAAATCATTCCCTACCACTTCAAAGAACAATAACATATAAAAGCAAAATTCATGCATTATATAAAAATGTATAATTAGGGGCTAGCAAAATGGTTCCGTGAATTAAAGTGCTTATAGTTCAAACATAAGAACTGGATTTTGGATTCTCAGAATGTGTGTAAATGCCTAGAAGGCTTGGTGGCTCCCTATAATCCCAGCACTTGGAAGGCAGACAGGGGAGGATAGCTAACTAGCCTAGCTGGAATTTGTGAGCTCTGGGTTCAATGAGAGACCCTGCTTCAATCAATAAAGTGGAGAATGATCAAGGAAGGCACCAAGACTCATCTTCAGGCCTCCACATTACTGTACACACATATGTGAAGAGAAAGAGACAAAGGTGCAACACACATATACATATGAAAAAAATATATACTTACACACAAAATTATTTGTCAAATATTAAATCCTAGGGACTGAACAATTGTGGAACTTCCATTGCACAGATGCCTGCAGAAAACTGGACGTTGCATTGCATTTACACTCACTTATTTCTGTATACTCGCATGTGGCTCATGAGAAAATATATACTCAAGAATGTACGAAATGGCAAAGAAGATGGAATGAAACCATGAGAAGGACTATTTCATTTATTTCAATAACCTAGAATTCAACTCTGCCTAAAGAATGTATTGGAGTCTTGGGAGTCCTTAAGAACACACTCTTTGTTTAAAATGCTATTTACTCAACGTTTTAAAAGATTTATTTTAATATGTTTAATTTGTGGGGGGGGTATCTGCACCTAACTTCAGTTGCCCACGGAGACCACAATAGGGCATCATATCCCCTGGAGCTGGAGTTATAGGTCTTGTGGACCGCCTGTCCTGAGTGGTAGGACCATGATTCCCTCTGCAAGAGCAGCAAAGATTCTTTTTTAAAACTTGATTTTACTTTGTTAAAAAGTTATACATGAGTTTTGGATTTGCATTATTTTCATTCTTCTCATTCCCCCTCCAACTCCTCACAGACCTCCCCAGGTCTCAATTTCTGATCCTCTTCTTCAGTTACTAGTGTCACATAAATATTTATACATATCATATAAATACACACAAAAGAGTCCATTTATTGGTGCATGTATATACTGTGGTTACAACTGCCTTCTTGAGATTAGATAACCTTTCAGTAAGCTGGATCTTAGATAAAATGGATACTCTTTCCCTAAATGTCCATTTAGTCCTATAGTTCTTCATCTTAAGGTGGGACACCATGAAATTTCTTCCATAATCATTGGCATGTTGAATAGTTTTGTCATTATGCCGATTTTATTAGACCACTATGAAGATTTCATTGGTGTATTTTCCCTGTAATGTCTAGAATGTGCTAAAAAGAAGCAGGTGTCTTGTCCCTCAAGCTCTTACTTTATTTCCATCTCTTCTTCCATGATATTCCTTGACCCTTAAGTGTAAAGGTTGGAAAGCAGAGAGCTATCAAAGAAGATACTTGATTTTCTCTTCCTCCACATGCATTTTTGCACATGCACACACACACACACGCACACACACACCTGAACATATGTACATACATAACACATAGAAAAAAATCATAAGAAGCTTTAGTAAGGATGTGAAAGGGGATGATTGCATGCCTCTGATAGGAATTTAAATTAGCATTACCTTCAAATTCAACAGTAAAGGAAATCCTCAAAAACTTAAAATTAGAGCTAGTACACAGAAATTTATTCCAGTAAATGAAAATGAACCATCAACACGCTATCTAAGTCTCCTATTCCCTGCAGCACTGTGCAACAGACAAGATAGGGACTCCATCTAACTACGCATTGGTGGAGAAATGGAAAAGAGCATGTAGTTCACTAACACAACACAGACAATATCCAAAAAGAAAGACAGCATCATTTAAAACAAAGTGGAAGGCACAGGAAGATATGCTAAATGAAGTAGGATGGACACAGGATAAATACTACATGATCTCACTCATGTAGGATCGGAGAGTTGAAGTCCAAATAGATGGAGACCAGGATCTCAGAGGTTGAGAAACTGGTTCCATGGACCAGTGTCAGTTACACAGAAAAAAAAAAAGCTCCAGAGATTTAATACTGAGTGACTATATCCAATCAGGTTATTAAATACTTAGGACTTGCTAAAACAACAGATTTTAAAATGTTATCAACAGATAAGCACAAAAGGGAACTCTGTGAAGTGATGGATATGTTTATTATTTTATTAAAATAGTAATTTCATAATGTGATTTTTAATAAAAATATCATAGTGTATTTGGAGGCCAATATTACTCAGTTTGTAGAGTGCCTGTCTAGCATGCATAAAGTCCTAGGTTCTATCCCCAATATTGCATAAACTGGGTGTGGTGGTGCACACTTGGAATCTAGAGGATCAGAGTTTCACTTCCAGGACAAAGTTTGGTCAAAGTCAGCCTAGGATTCATGAGATGTTTCTCAAAAAATGCACAAAATAAATTTGAAAATATATCATAATATGTAGTGTGTATGGTAGGCAAGTGCTTCACATGTGAAAATATGCATTTTAATTTGATTCTACCTTATTCAAGCTAAGAAAATATTTTAAGATTTGTTCTGTGTCATTGGTCTTCTCCTTGCTCATCTTCATAGTTTTCATGTGTGACATACATTGGGCAGCAACTCCCAGAAAATTATTTGGGAAATCATAAATATCAATAAAGCTGGCCATTTAGAAATGATTGGTCAAGTGTTATCTGTTGTTATGAGTTTGCTCTTACTATTTGAATTTAAGTTTTGTTGTTATTCTTTTTGTTTTATTTTTTTGTTGTTTGAGACAAGGTCCCACTATGCAGCCCTGACCGGCCTAGACCTGACTGTGTAGAACAAGTTGGCCTTGAGCTCACAGAGATCTGCTTGACTCTGCTTCCTGAGTGCTGCAATTAAAGCCATGTACCATGCTTCTTTTAAGTTGAATGTAAGATTTAATATAAAGATTTGGGGCCTGCAAAGATGGATCAGCAGTTAAATACGTTTGCTGATAAAGTATACAACCAGATGAATTAGCAAGTTGAGATCTGTGTAAATCTATCTATCTATCTATCTATCTATCTATCTATCTATCTATCTAACTTTTTAGCTATCTATCTATAAAATATATTACATATCTAACTTACAAATGATCTGTGCCATTCTATATACTTTATCTTCAATGAAATTATTGCTCTTGTTATACAGAATAGAATATATTCAGTTTTATATAATCCTTTTTCGTAGGTTGTTTTTGTTATCTTCTATGATTTAAGATCTATGCCTGGGGAATGGTAGGGATGGAGAGATGTCTCAGCAGTAAAGAACACTTACTTCTCTTGCATAAGACCTGAGTTTCATGGCCAGCATCCTCTTGGGTGGGAAGTTTGCAACCACCTGTAACTCTAATTCCAAGGGATATAATACCCTGTTATGACCTCTGTGAGTACTCACACATACACAGTATACACTCATACACAGACACACATACACATAAATAAAACAGGGTTTCATGCAAAAACCATGTCCAGTCCACTATTCAGAACAGCTTGACTCGGCGTGCTGTTCCCATGGTTTAACGGTTACAGGTATTATATACGGTCTTTAAGTTATTTTATGTCAATTTGTGTGTGGTGTAAAAGCCAATGAAAATCTCATCAAAATTCCAATTGGATTTTGAACTAAACTGCTTAATTGCTGCATGAGGACATCCAATTTTCTCAACCCTTTTACTGAAGAGATTATCTTTACCTAACATGTGTTCTTGTCAACTTTGTTAAAGATCAGCTGCCTGTAATTATGGGAAACTACTCTGGGGATCAGCATTTTGTTACAGTGGCTTAAAAATGCCTTATTTTACTGTAATACTGTAAAATAAGGACCTCACAGCTTTATAGAGTATTTTGTCATCAGTAAAAGTGTAGCCTCTATCATTCTTACTTGGAATGGCTTTGGATATGTGAGGACTGTCATATGAATTTTAGTTTTTTCCCATTTTTCATGAAAATAGCATTGTAATTTTGATCTGTGTCATATTTAGTATATATTTTCTTTGTGTACTTTGTACATTTTAATAATTTCATTTTCTTTTAATTTTATTTTCAGAATTTTAATTCTTATAGATGATGGTCATATCATGATTACCTAGTTATTACTGTCTTCTGGACTTTTATCTAAGTCCTTTATAGCATCCAGAGTGCTGTGTAGATGTTCTTCTTTTGTTCTTAAAAATCGTTCCTATTTTTATGCTATTAAAATGGAATTGACATCTTAATTTCTTGTTTCAGATAGTTACCTGTTACTCTACAGAAATGCAAAAGATTTAAATATTGATTTACAGTCTCAAACTTTCCTGTGTTTATTTACTTTTACAGTATTTTTGAATATCAATCTTTATAGACTTATCTGCATATTAGATCATGTTATCTACAAGTAGAAACAATTTAAATTGCACCTCAAACATCTGGAATATTTCCTCAAACTCATGTGTTAAAGATGTTGGTCTTGGGCTTGGAGAGATAGTTGAGCCCTTACAACTATGCACTGCTCTTGCTAAAGACCCAGGTTCAGTTCCTAGAGAGAATAATTGGGCAGCTCACAATCACCTGAAACTCCAATTCCAGGGGCCCTATCACCATCTTCTGACCTCCAGGGACACTGCACATTCACATGTATATACATAATTAAAAATAAAGGTAATATTGTCTTAAGTATAGTGCTAAGTGGTGAGACCTTCAGAAGCTCTGGCCTTCTAAGGGAGCTGTGAGTCACTGGGCACACCCATGGAGGTGGGAGGAGGAGAGGGTTGTGGGGATTTGTTTTCTTGCTCTTCCTCTCCTTTCCACCCTAAACATGCAGCAAAAAGCTTTGTTCACCACAGGCTTCCTACCATGATGTAGTGTTTTCCCTCAGGTTCAAATGCAAAATTTCTAACAAACCATAGTCCCAAAATGACCTTGAGCCACAATAACCTCTCTCTCTTTATAAGTTGAAAATCTCAAGTATCTGTTCTAGTGACAGAAAGCTGCATGGTACAGTCATGATAGGTAACCTCCACACTGCTCAGTTACCTCCTGACAAAAATCATGGTTTTACTCTCAATAACCTCAGTAGATTACAAAGACAAATGAAAGCCCAGAGTTCCTTTGTTTCTTCTGAGAAGAATGTAACTCTGTTCTCTTGAGTTTGTCACACTTGGTAAAGCACACAGTATCTGATACTAGATGGATAGAAATTCCAATTATGTATTTACAAATTATATCCTGATGACCTTTGTCACCTTTCAAGTGTAACTGCGTGTGTGTTCATTTTCATGTGTACATGAAAATGTACATGTATGCATGTGCCTGAGGAAGCCAGAGAACTCAGCCTCTGGTGTTATTCCTCAAGAGTAGTCCGTCTTGGGTTTCTCTGTCATTGTTGTTTGTGTGCTTATTTTCTGTAACAATATTTGTCATTATAACCTGTTCTTTCACTTTATGATGACTGGTAAACTTGACCCAGGGATTCACTTGTCAATGCCTCCCCAGGACTGGGATTACAAGCATGCCTTACCACACTTGGCACTTTACATGTGTGTTAGGTATCGAATACATGGTTGGGCAGTAAGGACTTTGCCAATTGAGTTCTCACCTGAGTCCTACTGGGTTAAATTTAACATTTCTTAGAATCTTCACTTTCTTCTCATTTAGGAGAAGATTATAATAATTATAGTAATCTTACATGGTTACTTTAGATTTTAATGAACATCTGCTTACCCATCAATGTATATATGTATAGATCTTCTGGGAAATGTTATATTAATATATAGATATATAAACATGTTGAAATACATTCATATGTAAACTAAATATAGATATAGAAAAAATCCCAATAGAAGATCTAAATGGTATTAATCACCTTACATATTCATGTTCTTTATGGTGTCAATAATCTGAGGTCACCCAAATGGCTCAGGGGGTAAAAGACCTTGCTGTACAGGATGACCACCTGAATTCATCTTTTGATCTTAGTACCAATATGGTAGAAAAAGAGAACTGTTTCCCACAAGTTGTCCCCTGACCTCCATACATGGACCATGGCAGAGAGAGGGAGAGAGAGAGGGAAAAAGAGAGTGGGGGGAGAGATTTTTAAGAAAAAATGTCTAATGTGTATATAAAGTATCAAAATTTAAATAAGATAGTCTTGAATTCTACAACCTGCAATGCTGGGTTTTCATCACTGCAATGCACTTGGTTAAAACGTGTATATTTTAAACCAAACAGATGAAGCCCCACTGGCTCATAACGCACAATGAGAAATATATGATGTGGTGATAATAGGTACCATTTCATGCAAATGTGAAACACTGCACATCACTTCATGTTTTGGAGAATGTTTGTCAGCTATGCAAACACCCATCATTATTTCACTAAATATTCTGGTCACTAAACAGCACATAGAGACTATATATTTTCTTCTTCAGTATATTAGTATATTATGCATTTTTAATAAAACTGAAAAGAACTAGAACATATTATGATGTTTGATCATTGCTCAGAATAAATCTAAGTAGAGCATTATTTAACAGAACTCCAAGCATACTATTTTCAGACAGCAGTAGATTAGTTAATATGATGTCAATTCATAGAAGCTATATCATGCATGTTACTACAAAATAGTATATTAATGTTTGTTATTGATTGGACACATTTATTAGCATGATAATCACTAGTTATCATAGCAGTGGTTATCAAATAGTTAAGAATCTGTGATTTTAGAAAAAATATAACCATAATTTACAGCACTTGAGTTCATTTAGTCTAAGAATAATGACTATAACAATAAAAATAGACATAGTAATTTGCTAATTAAATGTCTTCAATTTGACAATTGTTGATATTTGTGGTTAGCTCTCTTTGCCTCCCTAAATATTAAACCAAAAATATGCATTAAATAACTTGTAGTTGGCTCAAATTAAGTTATCAGTGGACGTAAGCTTTTACGCATTAAAAATGTTTATTTGGATTCAGGCATGAAATTCTCAGATAATCAAAAACAAGTCTTCTATATCAGTGTCAATAATCTTCTAAATATTTTGAACATTAATATTTATGAAGGACAAAAGGTTACTTTTCTAACTTTGCAATTATATATCTATTTTCTCTTCATAAACAGAAAATAAGAAAATAATTAATGAATCAATATTTATGCAATTGTCTGCTTGCCAATTAAATACATATTTTAGGAATCCACAAATGGCCTTGATCTTCAGATGGGAAATACAGCATTCTTTCTTTTCCTGCTTTGAAATAATCTTTCCTCCGTCTAATATTTCCACATTTTTCAACCTGAACTATTTGTTTCTCATCCTGTGTTCTTCATATCTGTCCTCTCTTCTTCTTCCTCACCCGTTCTTGCTTTAGTGCCAAGTAACAGACTGACATGAAGCGCTGTACTGAGCAGGATGTGATGTTGAGACAGAGCACAGGAAAAATAGGAGTTTCTGTGTATGTGTATGTGTATGTGTGTGTGTGTGTGTGCGTGTGTGTGTGTGTGTGTGTAGCTACAGAAACCAGAAGATGGCCTCTGTTGTCATTTATCATGAATTTATCACGAGCTTCCCACCTTATTTTTTGAGACTGCATCTTTCACCGGCGTGATACGTGCCAAGTAGGCTGTACCTCACCTAGCTTTCTCGAAAGTTAATGTGGATAACTTTCCAGTCTTCATGCTTGTGCAACAAGCTCTTTACCCACTGGGTCATCTTCTCAGCCCCCAAATGAACTGCCTGCTGGGAGTTTGGAACTCAGTATCTCCACTTAATGAGAATGGCATGCTCACTGCTAGGCTAAGACGGCCCTGAGGAGGAAGAGTCTTGCTAGGCATGATGGCATATGCCTTTAATGCCAACACTCCGGAAGTCAAGGAGATTGAGACCGATCTATGCCAGGCCAGCTGGGGATATAAAGAGACATTGTCTCAAAAAAATAATTTCTTAAACAAGAAACCATTCTGAAGTTGCAAGTATCTTTCCTGATCCATTGTCTAGGAACGTTCCAGGAGTTCCCACTGTGTTTTCTCATATATGAGAGAGACTGTCCAGCTTGTCCTATGTGTTCACAATGCTTCTGAGACAGGGCCAGAGAGGGCAGAGCTTCCAAGAACAGCAAGGCAAGTGTGCCTACCCCAGCAGAGTAAAGAACTTGAGCCCAGAGTTGAGATAAGAAACGTATTTCTGGAAAGGACAGGGTTGATAGAAAGAATTCAAAAATAAAAAAAATAAAAATAAAAATAAATGAAAAAGGAGACTGCAGCATTCCGCACCAGGCTGAATGCAAGGCAGAAATGAGCCTCAGACTGGAAATGAACAAAAGCACATGTATGCCTCTTGTCCCTGCTGTTTCTTAAAAAGCACATACATCACCTGATGGTTATCTCAACCGCTGTCAGACTGAAGAGGGTGACAATCAGGCTAAGCTAAGCAGACAAGCCACCTCGCTATAGGGAAAAGTCCTAGAAACCGGTTTTATGATTTAGCATAGATATGTCTTTTTTCTTAAAAGAAACAATCTTGGCTTATATTTTATTCATAGAAGCCATTCTTTACTCTCTTGCCTTGAGTGATTTGGGCTGTGTGCAGATGTGAGCATCGCAGCTTTAAATTCACCTGTGCCCTTGAAACAGCAGCCTGGAGTACATCCAACATTCTAACACTTACTTCTGCTAGCCTGACTTCTTTGTGAGCCTGTTTTTGAATATCCTCAGAAAAACATGCTCTGCTATTGTTACTATATAAACACTTTGCTTAAATACATACACAGACAACATATAGGGAACATGTAAATAACTCAAGAACAGCAAAAAGGCATATGTCTATGAAGTTCATTTGAAGATTGTAAATTCCTAATCCATTCTGATAATGAAGAAAGGTGCAGACTTTATTAGTCATAAATGGGCTAATACATACTAAGTAGGAAGTAAAATTATTAGAAATAGTAAACATAGCTTTCCTTGTTTTGCCATCAATGTTAAAGAATAATTATAATTATTGTCTGTTCAAAGTTTAGTATTTATTTGTATTCTGAATTTAAAGGTATAAACGTATGTTCTCTAGGGGTATCAGTGTTTCCCAAAATGATCTTCACATTGAAATTCAATATTTATCTTTAAGCCTGTAGATTACTGCAGCTTTCAGCTCACATCAGAAAAGAATCTATTTACAAATAAATGGTGATTAATACAGATAACTGCAACTGGTCAAGATACAAACAATAAGTGACTGTGAGCACCTAGCTTTAATTGGGACCCCATTATCACAAACATCCCAAGACTCAAGGACTATTGTGTAAGCAGGTACAGAAAGATTGTAAGAGCCAGAAGTTAGGGAAGATTGTTACAAAATAACGTCATCTGGATATGACAGGGCCATTGAATTTATGATCTCACATTTGGTCACCTTCATGAGGCCCCACCCCAGCTGATGAGGTGTTGGCAGTTGATGCCTTCTGGGAAGTTGAATGTCACTTTTCTTAAGAGCTTGCTACCGGTGAGTTACCCAAGCTCCAGTGGATGGCTCTAAACCCATTTTCTCATGTGGCAGTACTAATTGGATTCATTTTTTATTAATAATAAATAATAAATAAGTAAACATTAAATTTGGAGGGGGATCTGAGTGATACCAAGAGGAAGAGGGGGACGGAAGGAGGGATTAGTACATCTTAAATACATAGTACTTATAGTACTGGCTATTTTCCCAGCCCGAGTATAATTTTTTAATTAAATATTTTAATTATATTCATACATGCATATAATGTGTTTGGATCCAATCCACACAACCAAGTTCCTCCCCGTCCACATCACCCTATCTCCCCATCAACCTTGCACACATTTTCCTCCAAGTATCATGTGATCTCTCATTTTTTCAAACTTAATCCCCACTGATTCCATCAGTGCTTCCAGTGTGTACAGGTGCAGGACATCTACTCAAGCATAGGTATTATCTCAGGGCCTGATTCCCTGAAGAAAAGGGACTATTCCTCTTGTTAGTATACATCAATTGCCAATATCTCATCAAATGGGATTGGAGCTTGATGGGGCCCTCCCACATCATGTTTGGATATTGGCTGGCTTGATTTGTGTAAGTTTTGTGCATGCAATCATGAAGCTGCTGTGACTTCATGTGTGCGCCGTCATGTCCAGCAAGTACGGTTCCCCTATAGACATCCGCTCCACCTGGCTCTTATAGTCTTTCCACTCCTACAACGATCCTTTACGTTAGAGGAATGTATGTGACATAGATGTTCCATTTAGAGATGAGCACTGCACAGTCTTTTATTCTCTTTATGTTGACCAGTTGTTGGTCTCTGTATTATCTGTCATCACCATCTATTGCAAAAAGAAGCATCTCTGGTGAGTGCTGAGAAATGTACTAATCTACAGATGTAAAGATAAGAATTTAGGGAACAGTTTATTATCATGTCTGTTTAACAGAATAATAGTACTAGGCTCCCTACTAAGGCCTATGACCTAGCAGTTATAGGTATTTTTCCCAATTAACAGTACCAGGCATGAGTTCCATCTAATGGAGTGATCTGTAAACCTAATCAGAAAGTAGTTGATTTCCCCAGTAACACTTCTGTCTTTATTTCAGCAGTGGGCATATTTTGCCTAGTCAATCATTATTGGAATTCAAAGGCTTCAGAGCTGACTTTTCTCCAACAATAGTGTATATAGAACATTCCAGCAATATGAAGGCTAGTAAGTAGAAATGAAGTTTTCAGATTGGTACAAATTTGATTTCTCTATGTCCTATGACTCAGATATCTGATGTCTGCAGAAAGATTTACCATGAAGTTCTGAAGGGTAACTAAGAGCGATGGCAATAACTCAAAGGGTTATTTTGGTGGGGGGTCTTTGGGATCCCACGACCAACAACATGAAAAGTGGTAACCCATGCCTGGTACTGTGGTTTTTCTTGTGACCTCCAATGATGTAATGATGTGTATTTTGGGGAAGCTTCCACTGCAGTAGGTTTCCATATGATATTTTCAACAGTCTTTAGTATTAGTTAACTTCCCCTACACTCCTTCCTCTACCTCTCTCTCCACACCAGTTCCTTCTGTTCCATTATTATCCTTTCCCTCTTCTATCATACTAAGTTGCCCCATCACACCTGAATATGTTTGTCTGTCCTTTGTATTTGAGGAAATCAGTATCCCGAGGGATCTGAAAATTTTCAGATGTAATATTTCAGGAGTGGTTGAAATCCTGGGTCACAATTCCCTTCTCTTCTACATAGGATGCCTTCTCTCAAATAGAGGTGGCCCACATGCATTTATACCAGAATAGTCTTGACAGATTATAAACTGTTAAAGTCAGTTGAAACTGTTCTCCACTAACCTATGTTGTTTTCAGGTGATGCTAGGCAAGGCGTCTTTAGAGCAACCAGCAGGGCCTGGTACAGTCACATATGTCCTTGGTTTTGTGAGAGGTGGACTAGTAGAAATATGAACTATTTGGATTTTTGTACTTTTTTATTGTTTGGTAATTTCTTACATGTATACAATGTATTTAAGATGTACTTATAATAATAATAATATATAGTACTTATAATCCCAGTCCTTGGGAGGCAGAGACAAGCAGATCAGATGGGGTGCAAGAGAAGTGGAGCCCCAAGCAAGTGAGAGGGTGAGTGTGTCTCAAAAGCCAAGGTGGACAGCAACTGAGGAAGGCATGGAGGTTAAACTCTGTTTCTTTAAACACAATTGCATATACGTGTATGACCACAAAACACATACATAAATATGCACAGAAGTATATTTCACAATTCAGAGACTGTCCAAGTTCAAAAAAATTATTCCCAATGCATTTAGCACACAGGAAGTAGTTGGTGTATGTGAGTTACCTCCTGGCCCTCCTATTTCACTGATAACTTATGACCCTACCTCCTGTGGGACAAAGATGAATGGGAGCCCTAAGGGTCAAGGTCAAGGTCACCCTGTTTGAAACTTTGACAGTGGATTTGTACAGACAGACAGGGGAAAAGATTGTCATTCTTGAGTTTTCAAAGAGAGACATTAGTTATTTTTCTTTTTTTTTCCCTTTTCTTTTCTGTTTTGTTTTGTTTTGAGATGGGATTTTCCCATAACACAGATGGCTTGCAACTCATGATGCAGATCAGGCTGGCCTCCACCTCACCTAGATCCTGTTGCCTCAGCCTTGCCAAGTCCTGGGATTAAAGGCTGAGAAATGAGCTTCTTAAACACACATACAAGAACATTTTTTAATAATAAGTTCTGTCCACCTTAAAATAGATATTTTGGGGGCTGGTGAAATGATTCCATGAATACAGTGAACATCATGCATGTCACACAACCTGAGTTCTAATCCCCAGACCAGATAATAGAAGATACAATGTAGAATGTGTCTGTAATCTTTGGACTCTTCCTGGTAGGCAAGAGGAAGAGAGGGGGCAGTTTTTGGAAACCAGCAGGCCAGATAGCCTGGCAAAGTCACATAACAACAAGAGAGAGTCTGTCTCAAATGTGGTAGCAAGTAAGGACAAACACTTGAGGTTGTCCCTTGACCTTCCCATGTTTGTCATGGCATATGTTCACTGGACTCACACAGAAAAAGCCAGACATACACACACACACACACACACACACACACACACACACACACACATACACACATTGCACTTACACACAAGCAGACAGACACATAGAGAAACACACACACACACACACATACACACTGTACTCACATACAAGAAGAGAGACAGGCAGAAAGACACACAAAGACACACACACACACACACACAAATCAAATGAAAGAAAAGGAAAACATACTGGGAAGAATGCTTACATTGGTCATTGGCTATAGACAGCAAGAACCAGGAGGACAAAGATCGTTTTCACTTTCAGAGAACACCCAGTGAGAAGGGCAGATTTACATGTGGTTTTTTTTTTTTTTGAGTGGCATTTTCTTATAGTGACATTGGCAGCTCAAGTAAAATAGCACAGTCTGTTCCCCTTTCTTAGAGGTTGTTTAGAAACAAAAGCAGAACTGCTTTTCAAGAACCATTTCTTCGAGTCTACCAGCTGTGGAAAAGGAGCCAAACCTCCAAATGGCCCTTAAATGAAAGATACAGCCAGCACGGAGTCCCAGACCAAAACCTTTGAAGGTTTCTTCTCAATCTCAATTCAAGTTCAGTCCAGATTTCTGAGATTTTAATGCTCTGAAGTGTTCACTGCCATGATTTTGCCAAAAATAATCTCTTTCACATTTTTTTGTATGTTAGCCAGTTGCAGAGTGTGATCTAAAATTTAATTAGGCTTTTAAAATCTCTCTTGAATCTCTAATAATCTTGCAGCTTTGAAGACAACTGAGGTTTATGAGTTCTGTTCATCATAGTGCAGGAACTAGAGGGAGAAAAATAGTTTTTTTTTTTTTTAAATCGTAAGCATCCCTCTCTGCCTCACAAAAAAGGAAAGACACTCTGCATTGACAGTTCTACATCTATACTGCCTTCTGTGGAATTATCCAACTCTTGTTATTCAGAGACTCTAAGTCAATTTAAAACCTACCAAGTATAATTTCAATCACCATTTCTTTATTTGTGTGTGTGTATGTGTGTGTGTGTGTGTGCACGCGTGTGTATACTTGTAACGGGGCTGTGGGTTATGTGTGTTTGAGGAAACCAGAAGATTGCTTCAGCCATGGTTCTTCAGGTGTCCATATTTGTTTGGGGTAGTCATTTATGTATGTTTTTTGTTTGGTTTGTCTTTTTTGAGACAGGCTCTTTCATTAACTTGGGACTCTCAAAGTAGGCTAAGCGGACAAGTCAGTTACCTCCTGTCTCTAACTTTCGAATGTAAAGATTAAAAATGTTCATCCAGATGCCTGGATTGTTTTATGTGGTTTCTGGGGGTGGAACTCAGATCCTCATCCTTGGAAGGCAAGTGCTTTACACACTGAGCTGTCTCCTCAGACGTGGGCTTTATTTTTATCTACGTTGGTAGAAATCACTCTAATTCATTCTAAGGTCTGTATAGTATCCCATTCACAATCGTGCCATGGCACATTCTTCCCTGTTCCTTTTATTTCATGTCGATCACTCTACCTTATTTTCATAAATAAGAGGGAGCAGACGTGCCCTTGTGCATGTCTCGTGTTCATGTATGACAGTTTCATTCAAAGCATATTTATTTTTGATGTAAATTATAAAACTTCATGTTTAGCATTGCCTTGCTAAATTTTTCTCTAAAGTGGTTGTATAACTTTATTCTTCCAATTCCAGTGGATGAGTCCTCATGTTTTTCATGCTTTCTTTTTTCTTTTTTTTCTGCTAACACCTGCTTTTTTCTTTTGTCTGTATGTTTGCTCAATTTTTTTCTCAGACTTTCACAGCAGAGCCACTGGTAGCAAACCCAGGGTCAGAGTGATATGTCTGTAAACTCCAGCAGCCTCCCATTTTCACATGAGCAGTTCTTAAACATGTAGATGCAGTGAATGGACCAAGTGTGATAGGAAGAAGTGACCACTTCGATCTAATACATCCTCTGGCATTGAAACAGCACAAGTGAGGCCTTTCATGGATCTCATTCACTATATGCTAGCTAGAGAATAATCCTGGTTCAGTAATAACAATCACAATGAAAAGGTTATGCCATTACTTAGGAGAGCACTCTTGATTCTTTATGAACTTCAAAGAACACAATTCAATTCTACTCTTGTTTGGATCGAAGGATTATATTGATTTTCAATTTGACAGGATCTAGAGTCACCTTGGAGTAAAATCTGTGATCCTGTCTGTGACAGATTATTCAGATTTGATTCATGGGGCTGGTAAGCCTTACCTCCAATAGCTGAGGTCCAAGGCTGTGGTAAAGTCAGAAAGTAAGTGGAGCCCCAACATTCATTTCCCTCTGCTTGCTCACCACACAGTATGACCCTCTGCTTCATGCTCCTGTTGCCCTGACTGCCCCACCATGATGGACTCCACCCTTGATTAAAGCCAAAGTAAATTCCTCCTCCCTTAACTGATTGCTGACAGTTGTTATAATCACAGACATGGGAAAGATGACAGATGCATCTGATACACATGCACAGCATCTGGCAGCACTGGTAGACTGGAAAATCGACCATATAATCCAAAAATTCGTTAGATCCAAATTTTGATGCTCCTTGACTACAAATCATTTAACGATTAAAAAGAATGTACTAATAAGTTTGCCTAATCTCTTTACTTATAATTTATGTCTGTCTTTTAAAATTTGGGGGACACAATAATAAAAAGTACTGATCAAATTATAAGAGCTTACCATAAACTCTTTTAAAAAAATTAAACTATACTTTATTTTATGGATAGCAACATGATTTACACATTAACTATCACTATAATATAATTGTTTTCATAGTTTAAACAAATGGAAAAGAGAATAAAAGTTCAGTTTATAAAATACCTCCCCCCCAAAAAAGGAAATTTAAGGCACTTTTTCTAAAGAGATTTTTTGAACTTCTTTTATCTGAATTTTTTTCAACCAAAGACCCTTCAAGGCCTCTTGTCCTATTGCAATGAAGAACAGCTTAAGTAACTGACCACCTCCCACCAACTCACTAATTTACATTAACATCTTCCTGAATTATTTATGTCTTATTTTAGACCTTCCTTCTCACTACTCAATCTGGTAAACAAAACCAGCTCAATAGTGACTGAATGTTCCACTTATCATCACAATGCCCACTGCAATAGTCAGTTTTCTCATTGCTATGATCAAATGCCTGGCAAAGACTCAAGGGAAGAAGACCTTATGGAACTCATATTTGAAGATGTATCATCCATCCACAGCAGGGAAGGCAAGGTATCAAGAGCCTGAATCTGGCTGGTCACATTATATTATCAATCAGGAAGCAGAGAACAAACAGGATATGGGACCTGGGTATAAAGCCTCAAGTTCTGCCTCCAATAAAACATTTCCTTCATTGAGGCTCCAACCCTAAAGGTTCCAAAACCTTCTCAAACAGAAACCCCTACTGGGGGAAAATATTCAAATATGTGTGCCTGTGGAGAATATCTCACATTCAACTCACTAAAACATACAAGAAAGAACTTTTCAGCCTGGTTCTTTTTAAACTGCCAAATATTATTACTATTTGTATATTATATTAAATCTTAAACAAAAGACAAACCAGAAATTACTGTCGAGTTTTTATTTTATTTTTTTTTCTTTGAGTATTGTATACATAATTATATCACCTAATTTCCCCCTCCCAACTCAGCCTGTTCCACCAATATTGTCTCCTCCCAATTTCATGTTCACCTTTTATTTTTCTTATAACAACCCATTAAGTGTCGGGGGGATGCTCTCTTCTGGACTCAGATATTTCCAATTTCCATGACCCAAGAGAGGAGGGAAATCTCCTGAGATCCTCCCCACCAATACTTGGATTTTGACTGGCTTGGTCTTGTGCTTTAGATCCATTAATAAAGCCTGTCTATCACCATCCCCTCCACCATGAAGGATCATGAATGGAGCTAAAGAAAACGCAAAGGTAACTGCTTGTTTTTTAACATCTATTAAGTAGTGTTAAATTCTAATGGAACATTTAGAAAACTATATGTGACTTCCAAATGAACACCAAATGACTTTGCTTTACACTAGTCAATATTAAATTAACTCAATATTACATGAAAATGTTAAACATTCCTGAAATAAGCAATAAAAGAAAATTACACTATAATCTCACTACCATATCATGGTTAGAAATTTGTTATTAAAGAAAAGATTAAGGCAAATATTGTAAAACAGTTTTAAAGTCAATTATTTTTAAAAGAATTAGGGGAAAATACAATCACACTAGTAGTTCCATTATGTGTTTTAAATTAATGAACAATGGGAATGCACTAAAATGTAGGCAGGCATAAACAAATTGTTATGTATGTAGCACAATGCTTATTAAAGTTTATCTAAGCAGAACACTGAATACTCAACATGTTGAGTCTGAATGGAAAGCTTTAGAAACATATGTTAAAATAAAAGACTTGAAATAGCTGGATGGAATCCATACTCAATTTAAGTCTGAATTTGTAAGATACGAATGTGATTACTAACCTAAATCAACATTTGAATAGTATCAAAATGTAAGCTTTCTTAAAAATGTTTCTTTTGCTTTTACATTAATTCCCATTATTTCCATACTTTCACTCAAGTAAAAGCCATGTTTAAATATAATATATAAATTACTTAATTGATCATTTAAATTACCCCCAAAATAACAGCATTATTACCACACAATAATATTTTGATTATTTTGACCTCTTTCTAATCATATAAGAGTTGTTTATGAGTTACTTGATTAACAGTTAATTTTGATTTAGATTTATTCTATGGTAAACTTAAGGTTACCCAGCACTTTTATATCTTCAGAAAATAATTCACTAATTCACATAGTCATTCCTTTGAAAGCACAGAAAGTCAAAGGTACACTGTCTTTTGGGCTGTTCTTGGGAATGCTAGCCAATCACTATTAAAATCCACAGCTGTAGGTGCTGGGTTAGGGGCCATAGCTTGATACTGGAAGGGATATTTGGGTTGAGACTTATAACACTAGTATTTGGTAACTAGACACATTGGAAGGTGTTGGAAAGAACAGCCCATGTAGTGACACAGCAGTAGCATTGGCTGCAGTGTACTCAGGAGACCCCACTGCTGTGTGGTGAACGAAAAGTGGTGAGACAGAAGTGGAAGTGAGCTACGAGACCATGGGAGCGTCACATGCAGTGGACGATTTTGAACTTTGTAAGAGCTCAGTGTATTGGTCTCAGTGTTGTTGAATATTTCTTATAACTGCATCTCAGTTTATTTTTCTGTTTCTGTGATAAACATCCTAACAAAGGAAATTAAGGGAAAAAAGTTTATTTTTTTCATGGTTCATGGAGTAGTGATCCCCCATCATGGTGAGGGGATCAGGGCAGCAGGAGCTTGAGACAGCTGTTGTGTAGTATCTGCTGCAAGACAATGATAACAATGAATGTTTATACTCAATTGATGTTCTCTCAAAAATTTTTATTCACTTGTTTATTTTATATTTGAGTGTTTTCCCTCCATATATATGTGTACCTCATGCATAAAATGACTGAACTAGCCAGAAGAGTGTGCCAGATCCTTTAGAACTGGAGTTATGGATGGTTGTTTACAATCGTGCTTGCTGGTACCCAAGAATCAACAGCTTCTGGAAGCACAGCCGGGGAGTGCTCATAACTGTTGAGCCATCTCTCTAGTCCAATTTTCTCCATATTATAGAGTCCATTAACAAAACCTTAAGAATGGTGCTGCCCACTTTTAGCATGGGTCTTCCTATCTCAATTAACCCACTCAATATAACCCCACTTAGGCATGCCCAGAGAGGAATCATCTCTCACAGGTATGCCTGAAGATTGTGAACTCATTCATTTCAGACCCTGTCAAACTGGTAATGCTAATCATCACAAGTTGGGACAATTAGGTGAACATAAGAGAATGATTGCTTAGGCTTTATCTGTGACTATAAAAGGTGTGATAAGAGACAATACTAAATTCATGGACACTGGTTTCCTCTATGTTAAAGTACAATACAAAAAGAACTATCTTAATCTGTTTTGTCTGGGAGGAGGGATTTGTTTCTTCTTTCCCAATTTACAAGTAAACTAAATGAGTGGTAGTCAACCTAAGTGAAGAATCTGGAAAAGATTGCTGCCAGACCATATCCAGCGCACTGTCTGATAGAGATGTCCTGGAACCTGGCCAGATTAACATTCTACGTATTGTCTGTGGCTGTTACTGTAAGACAAAGACAGAATATCACAACAGAGACCAGATGACATGCAAAGACTAAAATATATACAATCTTGCCATGTACAGAAAAAATAATTGCTAGCCTCTGAATCCAGATATCTCTCAATTATGAACATGAAGGTCTCTACACACATTCCCAGTTCTTACTTTTGTACTATGTTACTCTTTTCGTCCTCAGCTGTGTCTTGGATGTGTTGCCTTCTGTGTATAATGCATCATTTAGAGGGTGTGCGGTGAGTCTGTCCTAAGCACCATACTCAGCATTGCTTGTCAGAGTATGCTCTTTCTCTTCTTGTACTCACTGGACATTACTGGGTTGCATATTTTGGAGCATTGGGTTGGCTAGTCCATAGAGTCTATATCTGATTTTGTTCCTATTTATAATTCAACTGTCAACCTAACTCATGTGTATTTCAAAGTTATCTTTCCTTTCTATTCACCTTTGTACTCTGAATACTATTTATTCTCTCTTAATTTTTTCAGCTTTTATTTTCCAACTTTGGTAGTTTCAATTTAATGTGTTTAGTTGCACTGTGTTTTTAATGGTTTTGTGTGAAATGTGTGGACTTCTTGATTGTAAGATTATCATCATCTTTCTGTTCTAGAAAATTCTCAGCCAGTATCTCTTCGATGCTTCAACCACTGTTTTCATTTTAATTCTGTTGCTGTGATAAAACACTCTGACTGGAAGCAACTTGAGTGAGAAAGGGATTATTCCAGTCCATAATTCTAGGTCACAGTCCATTACTTTGTGGACGTGGATCTGAAGGAACTTGAAACAGCTGGTCCAGCATGTCTACAGTCACAGGCAGAGAGAGAGTGCTTGCATGCCTGCTGCTCAGCTAGCTCTCTGCTTTCAGACAGCCCAGGGCTGAAAACCAGGAAATGGTGCCACCCAGCTTCAGGCTGGGTCTTCCTAGATCAATCCAGGCAATCAAGATAATTCCCCCACAGTCATGCCCACAGGCCAGGTGATCTATAAATTTCCTTATCCATGTTCTCTTCCCAGAGAATTCTAATTTGTATCAAGTTGGTAAAGAAAGCTGACTGTCACAACACTAAACAACACCTCCTTTCTTACTCCAGGCTTCTGACTGCATGTGCCAGACCTGTTTTATTGCCACCAGAATGATCAACTTCTCTTGTCCGTATTCCTGTGTGGGTCATTTTGGACTGAGCTCTAAATACGTATTTTAAGGAAATATTCTTAGATTCAAAGAAAGCCTTAAATATCTTTATTATTAAGTACACTTCAAAGTTTGAGTCTACTGTATTTTTCACTGATTTTTTTAAACTTATATGTTATTATTTACAGTTCTTGATCTTCTGCAAAAATCCTGTTACTGTTTTGTCCCTTCCTCTTTCCCTCCCTCCTTTCCTTTCTTCCTTCCTTCCTTCCTTCCTTCCTTCCTTCTTTCCTTGGTATGTATAAATGAATATGCATGTGTGTTGTGTACATGCTCATGTGCATTCAGGTACATGTGTGTGTACCTGTTTGTACACTCCAGTGTACATTCGTGTGATGGTCATAAGACAAACCTGGGTGTTGGTTCTCAGGTACTGTCCTCCTTGTTTTGGGAGAAAGAATTTCTTACTGGTCTGGAATGCTCCAAGCAGAATGGGTTCCCTGGTCAGTGAGCTCCAGGGATCCACCTGCCTCTGCCTCCTCAAAGCAGGCTTTATGATCACACATCAACATAATTAACTGTTTTATATGGGTTTCAGTTACCAGCTCAGGTTCTCATGCTTGCCAGTTAAGGGCTTCACCAACTGAACCATCTGCCCAGTCCAGGGACTTCATTCATTAAATATTGTAGTCACAGTTGTTTTCCAGTTGATGTCTCTTTATTTAAGTACTTTCTGCTGAGTTTCTATTATGTATTTGTTTTCATTTTGATTCTTCTCTTAGACTCTAGCATACATATGCATGCAGTTATCATCTTTGTTAGGATAAATCTTCTCTCTAAAAAATAATTTTATAATTAATTATCAACCACTTTTTATTGTCTCCTAGAATGTTACTTTCTGCATTAAATTGAAAGCAATTTGAAATAGGAAATTTAAATAGGCAATTCAACAATATGACTAATTCTATCCACACCCTTTCAGGTAAACTGGACAGGGGTTTAGCCTACAAAAAGAATGTAGTCCAATTAGACTTTACAGTGTAGATGAATTCTAACTTTTATTTGATTTAGATATCCATCCTTTATTTATTTATTTGTTTGTTTATTTATTTATGCCCATTCTCAAACCATCCATACTACAAAATCAAATACCATACCATTAGGACAAAAATCAATGTTTTGCTGAGGGAAACCTCCAAGTTTCAATATTCCTTTCGTTTTAGCTTGGTAATTCCTCTTGCCCTGTTTTCTTTATGGAATTTTTTAATTGTTGCCTTCAGAGTGATATATCTTCTCAAAATAAATCTTCACCTCAAAGGGGATAAGAAATAGTTTATTCTAGAGTGACCATTGTCTGCGAACCAAGATTTAAGTGAACACAAATTCCATGCTCCGATGTGGTAAAAACTTGATGAAGTTTTTATAATAACATAACAAAGAAAGTCATAAATCAAGGCACTGTTCAAATACATTAATGGAATACATTAACCCATTAGGTGGGTTACAGAAAAGCAGAGGAAATTGTTATTGATTTCAGACACTATCTGATAGCATTCCTAGCTGTTTGATGGTTGAAAACTAGAGGTCAGTTCCAATATTCCAAAGAATCTTTTAGAAGTCACAAAGATCTGAGGTCATGGGGGGAGGAAGGCAATACATGACTATGAAGGTGGGGAAAGATGATACATGACTCTGAAGGGGGGTAAACATGCTGCAAGATAATTTTGCTCGGGACTTCCAACATCTCAGGTTCCTACATCATTGAAGTTCTAATCAGTTAATCACCCTGCTTAGCTGATGGTTCAGTGGAAGGTGTGGCTTTTTACAGGAACTTTCTTTCACAGTCTCAGCAACTTAGTCCTGCTTTTCCTTCCCCCAATTCCTGTTAGATGTACTGTTTATTCTTTCAATAAACAGAGATCAAGTTCTTTGGGAGGACAGTTCTGGGGCAAACCAGAAGTCTCCAAGCAGTATGGGTCCCACTCTCAGTTAAAATGTTTCCTAAGAGTCAGGCTGTCTTTCTTCACGCACCACCTCAATGTAATGTTATACCAACACAAATGACCTGATATTTGTGAACTCAGTGACTAGCGTGGTATTAACAGTATTAACTGTTAACTTGACAGCCTAGAATAATCTGAGAGGAAGTTCTAAATTAGGGAATCCCCAAGATTAGACTGGCCTGTGTGCATATCTGTGGGGGACTGTCTTGTTTGTTAATTAATGTAGGAAGACGACAACTCCCTAGACAGATTGTCTTAGACTATATAAGATAAATAGCTAATGTTTTTTCTGAAATAGCTGAGACAGGGGAACATTAGACTGAAGAAAGTGTGTAAGCATGAACCAGAAATCAAGCAGCAAGCAGCATTCTTCTGTGGTTCCTGCCTTCAGGATCCTGCCCTGACTCCTCTCAATGATGAACTGTGACCTAGAAGTATAAGCTGAAATAATTTTTTTCCTCCACAAATTGCTTTGGTCAGAGTTTTTTTACCACAGCAACAGAATGAAACTAAAACAATAAGCATTTTTATTTTAGTTCTTGTCTAAAGAGACCATTTTGTATTATCTGACTGTGTAATTATCCTTTAAAAAACTGTACTGTCTTGGACTCTGTGTCCTGGAAATTCTTCTTTCGACTAGAACTTCTATAATGATAATTGTTCCTGCTCCCTGTAGGTTTTATTTCTTCTTGTTTGTCCTATGACACTACTCATATTTAATTATTTTAGGTACTTGGTCTTTTTGAGACCGTCTCTCTGTAGCCCCATCTGGCCTTTAACACATTTTTAGGCCAACCAGGCTGACCTTGAACTTACAGAGCTTCACCTGCCTCAGCCTCCTGAATGCTGGACTAAAGATCTGTGTCCCCGTGCCTGTCTTGATTGGCAATTTTATGGGATTTAGAATTATCAGTTAAATAAACCTCTGGACCTGTGTGTGAGGAGTTTGTGGATTTCACTGGGGTGAGAAAACCAACCCTGAATATGGGCATCACTATCCCATGGGCTGGCTTCTTCCAATGCATACGAAGGAGAAAGTGAACTGAGCACCAGCATTTATCTTCCTCTTCATCCTGACTGTGGAGTCAACATGGCCAGCTGCCCCAGGTACCTCCAGAAATGCTTCAAGCCACTGTGATGGACAATACCCTTGAACTGTTTCTTTCTGAAGTTTTTGTTGGGTACTTTGTCACAGCAACATGAGAGTAGCTAAGCCATCTGACACCTTTGATCAGATTCCAACCATTTTTCTACCTTTCCTGCATCAGCCCTTTCCTTGCTAGATCTCTGCTTTCTTTCCAATGAAGCCACTATGATCATGGTGATCTAACCTGTATTGTTATGCATAGTGTCTTTCTGCATTTACAGACTTGAGTATGTGTTTTGACAGAAGACGGGAATATCTCATAGCTAGTAAGTTTCAGTGTATTCCAAGGTCTGTAATCTCAGTCTTCTGTGCCATCTTCTGACAAGCCATCCACTTCTCTGGAGTACATAGTGTCACATCTTGTCACCCAGCCATGATCAAGCATCACCCAGTCAAAGCAAGCAGCTTGTTCTCCACTATCACAGTTCTGTTATCTTTATTTCTCTCCCACAGCCCTGGGTCTTCTACTTTTTCTCCTAAAACACTAAGTTATTTTTTATTATTATTACTTTCCTTTATTCTATTGAGTTTCTCTCATGTCTAGTGTACATTGAGTTGCCAAAATAAGATACAGTACAATCACCATTTTCAGAGGCTGGGCCTTTATTGCAGTGGATTTGGCAAATAATAAGCCCTCACGCCACCACGTGGCTCTATTCCCTTTTCTTTTCTTTGCCCCTGACAGCTGTCTTTAAGGCCTTGCTATATTTTAATTCCTATTCAGTCTGCAGTTCAAACCTGCACCAACCATTGTTCCAGTTGGGTAGGTGGTAACATTAAAGACAAAATATCCTTCATTTAGGATCATCAAAGATAAACAATGCTTGAAGTTGTAAGGACAAATTTTACTCCATGGTGTGTTCCACTAAAGCAGAGGGACCCTGCATGTAGTGAACTCAACTTTGATTTGTTCAGAGGTGACTGGGTCTCTTAAAGAAACAATAAGACTGGGGTGAGGGTGGAGGGCTTACAGAGTGAGGACAAGAGATGAAAGGTTAAGAAGTCTAAGTACAAATAGGTCAGAAAGTTGTGCTTGTGTGTGTGTGTGTGTGTGTGTGCATGTGTGTAGGCAATTAAAAAAACATAGGCTTCTATATCCCCCTATAGATGTTGGCTAAACTTTCCTGGTTGCATATCAAAGGAATGCCTTTTCAGATCTTCCAGGAAGACACTCTTGAGATGAGGTATATGTGCATCTCAAAGGGGCAAATGGAGGATTCAGGATTTCAACCACGTTTTACTAAATAGTCAGGGAAAGGGTTGTTAGAAAGCTGGGCTCAGGCCCTGAGTGCTTCAACAAAGAGCAAATTTTCATAGTAACCTTCAGCTTTCACAGGGAGATATTATAGGGGACTGAGGTCATGCCTGAGGTGATGGATAAACTGAGTTATTAGTGTGTGTTTCATTACTTTAATGTGGGAGGTTGGGGACAGTCAAAAGATCATTTATGTTGGAAGCCTAAGTTTTAATAGGCCAAGGTCAAGGTCTACTGAGAAGAGGTACCTGACTGTGGTTTGGTAAGGAAGAGTTTCTTGGCCAGGATTAAGGTCTAAACTCTCTATCATTATATGATAGAAAGGATGGAGCACTTTACAAACATTTACTGATTGTTCCAGTTAATCATGGTGTATTATTAGTTACATTTCTCTTTGCTGTGACAACATTTCTGGCAAAAGCTACTTAAAGTAGGAATGGCTTCTTCCATCTCACAGTTCAAGGGCACAGTCTATCAGGGAGGGGAAGGCATGGCAGCAGGTGCACCAGGCAGTGGCCACATTACAAGCGCAGTGAGGATGCAGAGAGAGATGAATGCTGGTGCTCAGATCACTTTCTCATATTTAGTCCCTACTTACTCCATCCAGGATTTCTGCCCATGGGATTGTATTGCCCACAATTAGTGTGGGTCTTTCCTCCTCAGTGAATCCAATCTAGGAACCCTCACAGACATATCCAGAAGTCTGAATATTCTTAGACTCTAATGGAAATAATAATTTACTCCCTTAAGAAATCATAATTTAGAGTGGGTGGGGAAGGTCATCTCTTTCCATCCTGGGAAACATTATCTAGGAATGCTCCAGGGGGTTGGAGGATTTGCTTCAAAGTACATTATTTAAAAGGGCAAGTTGATGCTAGCTTAGAGCAGGGAGCTTAGTCTTTGTATTTAGTGAGAAGCACCTTTTCCTACCTATTATATCATGAGGCTCTTCACGGGATCCTCTAGACTTCTTCATGGTAATCTATTAAAATCTAGATGAGAGGCCTAGGCTCTTACATCATTAAAGTCAACCTGCGGGCTAGAGAGATGGTTCAGTAGTTAAGAGCGCTTGCTGTTCTTCCATAGGAACACAGGCTGATAACTATCTGTAACTCCAGTTCCAGGGATCCAACACCTTTTTCTGGACTCTGCAGATATTTCATGTACATAGTGCAATTATATACATTCAGACAAAACACTCATACACATAAAAATTATATAATATCTTTAAAGTTAGTCTGAAGGAGTCATATATAATATTTTTAAAGTTAGTCTGAAGGAGTCTGGATGTGTATCTCAGGTGGTAGAGCACTTGCTTTAGCATGCATGAAGCTTGATCTTCAATCCACAGCACTGTCTAAATCAGGCATGCTGGTTCATGCCAATAACTCCAGTCCTCAGAAAAAACAGGCAATGACATTTGAATATCAAGATCATCCTTACCTACATAGCATTTGAGGCCATCATGGGCTACATGAGATCTTGTCTAAATATAAATCAACCTGCAAAATTCCAGAGGGTATTATTTACTTTCTTCACATTTTATCGATCAAACTAGTGTTTACATCCATCCTAAGATGCAAGAGGAAGTGGCCCCACTAGCCAATAGGAGATGCATTAGGGATGGTGCCATTGCTTTAATCTTCCACAGTGAATGGATGACGGTGGAGAGTACATCCAGGAAATGCGGTCTATTGCCTCCTGTTTTTCTGCCACTTCTAGGGTGTCTCTCTATTTCTTCCTGAAAATTGTATAGAGAAAATAAATATTTTCTGATGGAGTTTAAGTGATGACAGTGGTTAAGAGCACTGATTGCTCTTGCAGAGGCCTGGGATTCAGATCCCAGCTCCGATGTGACTAACAAGGTTTGTAACTCCAGATTAATGGGATCCAACACACTCTTCTAACCTCCACAGGCATTGCATGGCACTGGTGTATTTACACTGACACAGACATACATGTAAAATAAAAATAATAAATAAAATATTTTTAAACTGTCTGCTGCTTACCTTCCTATATCATCTCTTATATTGGTTTTTCATATCCTGCTTCCTCTAAAATGCTGGCCATTCACTATCCACTGTGTTATCATAACACTTATTTGAGACTCAATTCATTTTGCTTTCAAGAATTGCTTTCATGTGTTCCTGAATGGACCATGAAATTGGGTGTTGTATTCTACACCTGTGATCCACTCATACCTGTACAGATTTCTGCACATACACCTGCAAACACTGCTACATTTTATCAATGTGGTGCCAGTTTTCATCATGAGAACTCTGTAGGACCAAGTACTTTATGGTAAACCTTTTCTTTTTTTCAAATTTTTTTCAAGAATTTTATTTTTGATTTAAAGATATATTTACTATTTTATTTTTTGTACATGCACTAAATGTTAGCCATGTTCAACCACACCTCTCTACCTTCCTTTCCCAGGTCTCTTTCTTCCATTGTTCTCCTTTATCACATCTTCACTTCTATTTCATATAATATATATTACATAAATATGCATTTGCATATGTATATACACATGATTCTGTGTATATATATATATATACATATATATATATATATATGAGATCTAAGAACCACAGATAATTGAAAATTTGTATTTGTTTTTTTAAAGATGGCTTGTGTCTCCAACATGTCACAGTCCCTAAACATCAAAGCTGCTGAGTGACTTTACAATTATATACGCATATATACTTTAGAAAAATACAGTGGGGATGAAAGATGGCTCGCAGGTAAGAGGTCTTGCAGAGGACCCACATTTGGTTCCTAACATCCATGTTACACAACTCAAATAATACCTGTTACTCTAAATCAGGTGACCCAGCACCTGTTCTGCCTTCCATGATTAACTGCAATCACATGCAGGCACTCGCACCCATAATTAAAAATAAAATAGAATTTTCTTTAAAAAATATAATGAAGTCCTTCTACCTAACAGTACTTAAGAGCCCAGAATCACGGAGGAAATGGACATCCAGCTGTCAACTGTATTTCACTGGGTCTGTAGGTAACTCCTTCTCATGTCTTGGGAAGAATCTAAAACATAAGATTCTGAGTGATGACACAGATTGCCTGACAATCTGAAATTGGGTTCTGAAACCAGGGTCTCGCTTCTCTGCAGTTCAGTCTGGCACTATGAACACAGTGCTCAAGCAGCTTGTGTTTCCTGGACAAGAGACTATCATGCTGTAATAATTCAGACGCTGTGCTGTGTTCCTGAAACATATGGCACTAGCTCCAATTTATCTTGGGGAAAGCTGGTCAGGAAGAGAAACTACTGAAGAGCTGAAATCTCTCCCAACATTGAAGGAAAAGACAGTGGGACACTGGCACCCTTCCTCCTTCAGCTCAGGCTGTCTGCCAGCTTGTGGTCCATATGCTGAGCCTGGAGAACTGCTTTGCTTCTTATAATTCTGTGCCAACTTGCTTGGGGTAGATATTCCCCCCACCCTGAGTACTCTCTGGCTAAGGCCTACCTTAATGCACACGTTACAAAGTACAGCCCCAGAAAATTAAACGTGTCAGCATTTCTAAGAGAAGTATTTTCTTCCTTTCTTCTTGTTAAAGTTGTAAGTGGCTTCTCTTCCTTCATCCCAAAATGCCAGTTGGGTGAAACCTTTTTCTTTGGGCTGGCACAGGGAACCAAGTATGACAATACATGGCAAAATAGGAAATGCTGTCTCCTGGCTTAGCCCCTAGAGGACAACTTGCAATGTAGCTAAGACCAGTAAAATCAGAAGCATTTTGAAAATTCATTCTAAATCTCATTATCTAATTAGTTCATTATAATATGATGAAATTGAACCAATAGTTTTTCAGAGAATAAAAAATTTAATCGATATATTTAGATGCATTTTGAAATACTTATTCTTTGATAATGTCATTCATTTATCTGATATATATTTTAATTATTATTTTAAATTTTATGTGTATGAACATCTTGCCTGCATGTACTCAAGTGCACTCATGCATGCAATGCCCTTGGAGGTCAGAAGAGGGGTGTTGAATTCCCTGGATCTGGAGTTAGGGTGGTTAGCCCCCATATGGGTGCAGGGAATTGAACCCAAGTCTTCTTCAGGATCAGTGAGTGTTCTTAACCACTAAGTCACCTCTCTAGCCCCTGTATGATATATCTTGATCATAACCCTCCAGTTCTCCTCTCTGCCATTCCTACTGGACACTGTCCCTCCCTATTCCATCTTAAAGGTAACCCACTGAATCCAGTTACTGCTATCTGCTGGAATATTAACAGATTGGATTTATCTCATGCAGGTTGTTTGCAGGTAACCATAGCTGTAGTGATTTAAGGGTGTTGCGGACATGTCATGTCCGGAAGACAACATTTCACAGCTCTCTTCTACAGCCTCTTCCTCTTACATACTTTCCACCTCTGATTTCATGATGTTTTCTGAATCTTGTGGAGGTGTGGGGGAGGGTTGATATTACAAGTCTCATTAAAGGTAAGTACTCAACTGCCATGTGTTTTCAGCCTTTTGACCTGTTGTGAGATGCTTCATTAACTGATGACACTACAGAGAGAAGACTCTGTGGCCAAAGTTGAAAGTGGCATAGGCACATAAATATTCACTTCATTTACCTAACAATGCCCCCAGCTTTCTCCCAGATACATGTAAACATACGTATATTTTATAACATATGTATCAATATTATATTACATGATTATGAGATATTTTCTGGCTTTCTTCTTGTTTCTCCTCACTAAAATCATAATTCAATTTATCATCTTTATCTTGGTCTCTGACTCTGATAGTACTGATCATCTGAGAAAAATTTGTGACAAAAGTACAATGTCAATTTTCACGTGAAAATAAGATTCAATATGACATTAACCGGACAGTACTTCTACATGCCTACAGTAAGCCATTTACCCAATGTTTTCCAAGTCTTCATTTTAAACTCTTATCACAATACCCCCATTTGTACCACCCTACTCCACCTCCCTCCTTATTCCCACAGTACTGCTCACATGATTACATCTTCCAACAATCTATTTTCTACTGCATCCTTCCCCTATCCTGATCCCTGAGTCGTCACTAATTTTTGCCTCATGATTTGTAATTTAGAGAATAAGAGCAGGATAAGTGTGAGCACAAACAGAGAGCTGGGGAAGTGGCCTCCCATTAGCATCGTGTCATGAGGAGAGTGTTTTGGGAGCTGTATACATTTAGACATTACTAAATAACTTTAATTCATTGCAGTCTGCACTTTTGTATAAAGAGAAAAAGAAGGATTAGAAAGTCACTTAGCAGTTAAGAACTTGCATTGCTCTTGCAGAGGACCCTAGTTCAATTCCTGGCACACACCACCACTTGTGACTCTTGCCCTGGAGGATCCAACATCTTCTGGCTGCCACAGGCACTGTGCCCCCGCACAGACATACGCTCACTTTTTAAAAATTTTCTTGCTTTATCTCCAATGTCAACACACTTTCTGGTATTTTAGCTGATATTTGAGGCAATCAGTTTAAAATGAGGAAAAGTCATCTTACCTCACAGGTTTGGAGGTATGAAATTATGACTGACTTGTGCCATCTCTTGTAAACATAAGACAGCAGGTGCATAAGGTGTAAGAATCAAGCTCATATCATGACTAGAGAAATGCAGAAGACAGCAGTTTCCTACTCTGCTCTCCCTGTCGCACAACCAATGATCAGAATCGCTCCACTTACATGTGCCTCTTCAATGTCCAACAGTAGTGCCTTGAGTCCAGAACCAAGTCTTTCATATGAACTTTTCTGGAATATTCTAGAGTCAAAGGGTTTGCATCTCTTAGAATAAACTGTTAGCGTTCACCCTGTGCCTGTTGAATTTTCAACTCTTTTCATCTTTTCTTTTAATAGCTAAAATTAACCCTGTACATCACAGATACTGCTTATCAAATGAATAAAGTGGTCATAATGCCCTTCTCACTGTTAAATTTCTGTTGCTCATCACTCCTTGTTACTCTGCTCTGTAGTTCCTTTCTTATTGCATGCACTGTTTCTCTCTGTGTGTATCTCAGTATAGGAAACTTGTATGCAGTGGTGCCTATCTGTAATCCCAGCACCCAGTCATCTGAAGTAAGAAGATTTCAAGTTCAAGGTCATCCTATAGGGTGGCTGTTTGTATTAACTACCAACTTAACAAATTAGAATTACCTGGAAAGAGCCTTAACTGAAGAATTAACTAGATCAGGGTTTCCTCTAGGCCTATCTATGGAGGATTGTATTCATTGTTTATTGCTGTAGGAAGACCCACTCCATTGGCAAGGGATTCTGGACTATATAAAAGAGGAAAAAGCAAGCTGAAAGCAAGCACACAGACCTTTCTCTCTCTGCTCTTGAATGTGTATGGGTACTTTCATTTCATGAACTGACTTTCCTCAATAGTGGACTGTGACCTGCATGGTAAGCTAAATCAAGTCTTTACCCCCAGTTGATTTCTGCCAGAGTATTTAATCACAGCAAGAGAAATAAAATTAGTACAAATACCCTGAATCACAAAGGACAAAATATGCATACATATATAAATATATGGATATAGACATATAAATAAAATGAATATTATATACATGGAGATTTCTCCTCTCCCAGAAATAATATTTGGTGCTGGATATCTAGTATATGATTTTATAGACAAGGCTATATGCATATTAAAAATGAGGAAACTCTGGGTCTTGGTATAATTTCTTTCTAGTTTTGCCTTTCTTTCATGGTGGTGGATTAAGAATTTCACCAGGGGTAACTATCGCAAGAAAGCTATTCGAGTCTCATCCCCAATCTGTTGAGACTCTGTCAAGTGGTACAAACACTTGTACTTATGTTGGATCGGTATTTGGGGGTTGTTGAAAAACCTACATTCAGTTTAGGTTTGTTATCTCAAAGATACGCTAAAGTATCTGAGGTCCTTAGCTTAGGAGTATCTCTTTCCATTCAGAGTTTAGCTTCAAGTGTCTGACAAAGAAGTGCCCTGATATTTTTAAATGATCCCAGATGAATGGGAATGCAGTCCCTCCAGAGACTATCATGCTTCCCCTACTCAGTTTTCCCACTTCCTCCTTTGGGCCATCTATGTTTTGGGATCTATTCACACTCTCCACAGTATATCAAGTCATTTTCCTTGAGAGAAGTCTATAGTTGTCCAAAATCATAGGCAATAGATAGGAGCTTTAAGCAGCCCCAATTTGTCATAATTTTAATTAATGACAGAATGTTTTTTAACCAACTTTCACTTTGTTGTTAGAGTGTGTTCTTCCTTTGTTACGTCAGAAAGCTTGTCTTTTCCCACATGTGTTTATATGTTTAGTTACACTTAAGAGAAGAAATTAGATTACAATGGCTTAACTGTGCCATTTATCTTCTATGTACATTAAAATTGCCTTTAAAATGCACTATGAAGGCAAGTAACAACAGTTTCAAAACTGTTGGTAGGTTTACTTGGCTCCAGGAAAGACTTCATTTTGTTGCCAGTTACCCCGCAGTTCCCTTCCATCCCTTTCCTCTCAGTCACATGTTCAGCCCACCTGCCCCTGCATTGTGGTGTCTGGCATGATAGCTTGTTTTCTTACTTAGTTCTGAAAGTGACATCTTGTTATAAGTCTTAGCTGTAAACAGTCACAGTGGTTTTCTGGAGCCCACATTCTGAGAAACACCATTATATTGTCCCCTTACAAGCTAGGCATGCTACACTAAAAAGCAATACCCTTAATCCTCAAGGTCCCAAGTGAATATCAGAAATTTCAGGTGTTCCTGATCCTTACATATGTTGTGTTTCTTTATAAATGTATACTCAGGACAGAATTTAATTTATAAACGAAACATAGCAGAAAATTAGTGACAATAGCTAGTAACAATAGAGCACTCTACTGTAAGATAGTTACATGAATATGATCTTTATCACAATATAACAAATATTTATATATTTGTTTCAGTTTTTTGATACAGGTTCACATTTTCCCAGACTGACCTTGAATACATTATGTAGTCTACAATGACTATATTGGTGACTTTTCTGTTGCTAGGATAAAATACTATAACCAAAAACACCCTTAAGGAACTAAAGGTTACATCAGATGGAGTCCATAATGGTGGGACAGGAGTGGCAGCATGCAGGCATATCGACAGGGACAGGAACCAGCTGATCATATTTTATTCACACACAGGAAACAGAGAAAAAGCAGGAAGTGGGGAAAGAATATAAACCATCAAAGCATGCCCCCAGTGATGTATTTCCTCCAGTAAGACCCTCCCTGCCATGACAGTACTGGTAACTGTTCATCAAGCGTTCAAGTGTTCTAATCCCTGAACCTCTGTGTGAAGTATCTCATTCAAACCACAAAAATGACTTTGAAACTGAACTTACATTTTTACCTCTTGAGTTCTAGATTTATAAGCATGTACCACCATACACAAATTTTGCAGTGCTGGAGATTGAACCCATGTCTTATATATGCTGGGCATTCTACTGACTGAACTACATTCCCAGCACAACACAAAACATCTCAGGACAATGAAGTCACCCTTCTTGTGGTGATGAGATAGCTATCTGTTGATGAGGGCACAGTCATGGCCTTCATAGAATGCTGTGTGAAGATTGAAGTGTTGTAATGAAGCATTAGTCTATTTCACATAGGTTATTTGAAAGTAAACACAACACTTATGAATAGTGGCAACTGAGGTGATAAATGAGATGGTTACTCAGTTAATAAGTGGTTGGTATTATCCAAAGCAGAGGTACAGCGGATGGAGGATGGTACCTGTCTCAGACTGGACAGAGCAGGATGCTGTGAGATTCTATCATAATATTTCTGAGGACTTGTTATTTAAAAGATTATATATTGATTTTTTTCTGTAATTTTTCACTTCATATATTCAGAACATTGTTACCTAAAACCTCAAAGGAAAAAAAAAACTGTAGATAAGAATTACTAATAAAAATGGCAGGCATTGTATACATCGCACTAAGCGCTCTGATGAGAACCATGTAATATTAATCCTTTTAGCAGCCTGGACCTGGACTGCTTTCTCACATTTTTAAAATAAAAAAATGAACCTCAGAAAACTTAAATATGTGTGCTAATTCATGACATTAAGTAGCAGTGTCTGTTGACTTGACTCCAAACTCTACATTCTTGAACTATATCCAAACTAATACAAATAACTCACTTCCCAAATGTTTCATGTCCATTATCAACCCATTAACTGGTTCACTTTGTATCTCATCTCTAAAATGGTCTTGTCTGGTGTCCTGTGTTCAGTTTCTGGCACACATTTCTTGCCATTCACAACTATCTGTAATGTTTGCTCCGGGTGATCCATGCCCTCTGCTGGCCTCAATGGGCATCCACATGCATGTGTGAATACTTAAAAATGCAGACACATAAATAAGATCTTTAAAGCATTCGTGTCAATTTCTTACCATAAAAATATTCCACACATTCTTAAATATTAGTTATATATCATCTTGTATGCCTTTTCCCCCTGGCTGTCCAGCATTGAGCAGCTTCTTGCTCTATTACTAAGATAAGTCTGTTTTAACACTTATTTTTATGTGGGCAGTACATTTTATCACCTATCTCAGAGTTATATACTCATTCATTGCATCAGGTAAAGGAGGGGTTAGTTAGTTTTGTTTCCATGTATTGTATTTCAATACCTAATAGGAACACAGGAGGAAAGACATAAAAAAAAATAGCACTTATATAAGAAGAACCATGTTCAGTTCTAGCATGATCAGCAGTGTGATATTAGACCGTGTCAGAGACCAGTAGACCTCAACATTGTCATCTGTAAAACTGATCACCATAATGAAACTACATGTTTTACCTTTCATTGAACTTTTAATAATAGGTGAAAGTGTTTTATAACTCATAAAATACTACAGGATGGTATTTTTCATAATAAAAATAGTTGATTGACCAACTGATTATTTAATTGGCCTTTAAGCAAGCTCTAGTGAGGAAGAAAAAGAAAATGAAAACTCAAAGTGTGACAGCACTGCTGCAGGAGGGGTGAACTGTCTTTCTTCAGCTAGAGTCTCTTGCTTCTGCTTTGCCTCAGGCATTTTAGCAACCCACTAGGACAAAGGTTCATAAGATAAAAAACCAGGAAGAATTACAGGGGCAGGGGAAGGAGGAAAAAGTCTAGAGAAAGTGCAGGGAACATATGGAGAAAAGCAAAGACAAGTTTCCCATTTCCTTAAAGGTGGGAAGACAAACTGGTGTTTGACTAACTACAGAAAAGTAAAGTTGCTTACAGAATATGAGTACTGAGTCTAGAGAGATGGCCCAGTTCAGTCCCCAACATCCATGTCACTCAGTTCACAATCACCTGTAACTTCTACTCCAAGAGATGTGACGCCCTCTTCTGGCTTCTGCCAGTACCTGCACACCTATGATATACATACATAGACATGCCACATACACATGAATAAAAATAGAATAAATCTATAACGAATGTGCTTAGGGAATTACAGTATATTATGACTGTAAGCTATTACTTGCCCAGTATGATACTTTAAAAAAATAGATATTATATTTTAATGTATATTTTATAATATTTTATAATAGATTGTATCTATGAAAATTGCTGTTCTTTGAAAGGAAATTGTCTGGAGACAATGTAGTAATTTACTAGGAAATCATAGAATGTTAATGAATGTTTGTTTAATGAATATGTGAATGCTAAATACTGGCAGGAATTGGAAAGCCTTTGCAAGAAAGAGAAAACTGAAACAGTGAGGTTCTGACCTGTACATGTAGGTTTTTCAGCTCTTTGGGTTCACTGTTTTAATTACGGAAATAGATTATCATGTAAAATTGTCATTGCTATATCAAATTAACTTTCATTTTAAGGAGTATTTATTCTGTCTTCTGTTTCTATGTAAATATATTTCTGAATCGTTCAAACAATTGTTTCTTTTTAATTTTTCAATACTGAAAAACCCCTTCTTTGGGCTGGCAAGATAGCTCAGTGAGTAAAAAGGCTTACCACCAAGACTGAAGCCATGAGTTTCATCCCCTGGACCTACATAATACAAGAAGAGATTCAACTCCTGAGCTTCTTCTCATACCTCCACATGCTCCCTGTGGTGCACACACACACACACACAGACAGACACACACAGACACACAGACACACACACACACACACAGACACACACACACAGACACACACACACGCGCGCGCGCGCGTGCACATGCGCAAGGAAACGCTCATGAAAAAGAAAAGAAAACTTTTTCAGTTCATGAGGTAGGCATGGTGTGCAGTGAAGCTTCAGTTGTCAACTTGACACACCTGGGTAGACGGAACCTCAGTTGAGGAATTTCCTCCATTACATTGGCCTTGGGACTATGTCTGTGGGACATTTTTTATTTTTCTTGTTCAGTGATGTGGGAGGACCCATTTCACTGTGTGTTTCTTGAGGAGTTCAGAAGAGTGTATTGGCTTCCCTGGAACTAGAGATAGAGGCAACTGAACCACACATTGTGGGTGTTGGAACCTGAACTCTGGTCTTCTATAAGAGCAGCAAGCATTTTCACCACCAGGCCTTCTCTTCATTCTCAAGGTTTAAATGATTATATTTTAACAAGTCAAATAAGTGCTTATTTTGTATCCTTAATTTTGTTTCTTGACTCTCTAACTTAGATATTTACCTTATTTCCCATTACAATAGATGTTTATTGAACTTGTATTCATTTCTTTGTCCATTTTTACACTATTCTTATTGCTATTAGCTAAGTAAAAGATTTTAAACTAAGTTAATTATGCAGGTAATTAAAACACATTTGAATTCAAATAGTTTAATCATGTATAAATAATATGGAGCTAATTGTTTCAAAGCTGTCAATATAATAGGTCCAAATATAAAATTTAATATGGGGCTGAAGAGGTGACTCAGTGGTCAAGAAGACTCCCTAGATTGGTTCCCAAGACTCAACTCAGGTGGCTCACAACCACCTGTAATTCAAACTCTAGGGCATCTTTTGCTCCTTCTGGCTTCTGTGGACACTCATGTACATGTCTCATACCCCACATAAATAAAAAAAACTAAAAATTGTCCAAACACTTTAACCCCAATACTCAGGAGGTAGAGGCAGGTAGATTGCTATGAGAACAAAGTCAGTCTTGTTTACATAGTGAGTTCTAGGCCGAAAGGGGCTACAAGGAGACCCTGTCTCCAAAAAAAAAAAAAGTAATAAAATAAGAAACTCATAAGTCAATAGTCCCTTGTTTTTAGACTATCACCTTTAAATCTCATTTTGTGGCTACAATTGAAGTGTTTGATGTCTGTTGTACATTAGACCACTGAAGATGCACTTTTTCCTTGTGATCAATGAGAAAGTTTACAAAAGGGAAGAAAAGTAATATTTCTGTCTCTGGAAATATATGTCCCTGACTAGATGTTTGACTTCTTTTATTACCTTAGGAAAATTCACACTGAAAATTGAACAGCATCCACTCAGCTTCTGTTGTGGTAAAGTCTGACAGTAAAGGTGAACAGACATCGTCTTCCTAGTGCTGAATGACTCCTAAACTGACTTAGATGACATGTTCCCCATTTTAATTTGCAAATCTCTATAAAACAATAGCAACTGAAACCAGCATAAGAATATATTCCTTCTTTTGTGTAACGCAAGCATGAATTCCACTATTTACAATTCAGTACTTAAAAATTCAAAGTTACTTCATACCCCTAGAAAACAGTAGGCACCTTAAATGTTTCCGCTGAGTATGCAATCAGTGTGAAGAATACATGTGACTATCTCAATTCTAAATTATCCATTTAATTTTATACATAATTTTTACCATGTGTCCTAGTTTCTTTTCATTGCTGTGATACAAAAACTGTCCAAAACCATTTGAGGAGGAGATGGTTTACTTGTCTTACAACTCACAGTTCATCAGGGGACGACGCCAAGGAAAGGAACTCAAGGTGGGGAACTGGAACACAGACCATGAAAGTGCTGCTTACTGGTTTGTTCCCCAGTCATGTGCTCAGTCTCCTGTCTTACAGAACACAGGACCACCTGCCTATCTTGTTTACACAGAATATACCTATATGAATTTCAATTTAATTGAAATTAAATTACCTGCATAATTAATTTAGCTTAAGTCTTCTGGCTTAGCTATTAACAAGAATAGCATAAAAATGGACAAAAGTGAATAGAAGTTCTATAAACATCAACAGTAATAGGAAAGATAGTAAATATTTAGTCAAGAGGCAAAATCAAGGATAATAAATAAGTATATAACTTGTCAATATATATATAATCATTTAAAAACTTGAGGCTGGAGGGAAGGCTTGGTGGTAAAGAATGTTTGCTCTTGCAAAATACCAGAGTTCAGGTTCTAGCACTCATAATGGGTAGCCCACAGCAGCCTCAAACTCCAGATCCAGAGAGTTCAATGCTCTCTTCTAAATTACTCAGATACCAACCATACACAGCAGCATATATACACACAGAGAAATACATATACACTCAAGAATAAATAAATAAAACCTTTTTAAACATTAAAATATAGTTTTTTGCTCAAAAGCAAAGCAAAAACAGACAATTTAGACCATAAGCTGTGTTTTGTCGTGCCCTAAATTACGTTTATTTTTTTTCTTTTATTTTGGTGTGTGTGTGTGTGTGTGTGTGTGTGTGTGTGTCTATGTGTCTGTGTGTGTGAGTCTCTATGAGTAAATGCACATGAGTCTCTGTGGGTCTGTGTGTCTGTCTGTAACAGTATATACCCTCAGAGGCCAGAAGTGAGCATTGGATCCCCTGCAGCTGGAATTATCGGAGGTTCTAACCTGTATTATGTGGATGCTGGGAACTGAACTCAAGTTGTTCTTCACCACTGAACCTTCTCTCCAGCCCTCAGAATTGTTCTTTGTGTTTTAAACTTGAAATTTTTTTTTCACATACAGATCAAATTATTTCCAGATATTTGTTTTCTGACGATGCAAACATGCATATCAAAATAGTCTCTAATGATAGATTGGAATCATTTTCTAATTAATTTGAAGCCCCCCCCCAAAAAAGTAAAGGGAATAACTTGTTCAAGAATGTCTTTATCTCACTATGCAAGTCAGAAAATTCTGAGAACAAAGCAGATAATTTGGAAATAGAATTTATAAGTTGAACATATGATGAGATGTCACCTGAAAACAAAACATAGATGGACTTCAATGGAAGCCTTAGATAAAGAATCCATGTATCCTTCAAAGGAAAACCGTGTTCCTGAGAGCTTAGGCAACACAGTAAGGGTGTGTTTGACTGAGCAAGCATGAGCAGTGTGATACCTGCTGACAGTGCCCACAGTCAGAGGAAAGAACACCCTAGCACCAGAAACAGTCGCTCTAGTAAAGTCTTTCCATGAATCTGTCATCATCCTTTCCCCAAAGGAAGTGTGCTATTGGAACTAAGTTAAATACATATCAAAATATCCAGGAGTCAAAGGAAGTCAACTAACCTTTCAATTTATTTCTGAACCTCAGATGAGAGTAGTTTATGGGAATTTATTTTTACCTCCTTGAATGAACTACATGGTATTTCTGGACTATGAAACATTTTATGTGTAGTAGCACCAAGTATCATACCAGCAAAACTTAAAAGTTAAAAAATATATATGAAGCTAAGCAAGAACCTCAGACTTTGAAATATTTTCATTATGTGTGTAGGGGGTGGGTGGGTGTGTGTGGGGGTGTATGCAGGGGCGGGTGTCTGTGAGACCAGAGATCAATAAGCAGGAATTAGCTTTCTTATTCTACCATATGAGTTCTGGGAATGGAGCTTGGGTGGTTAGGTTTAGCAATGATCCCCTTTACCAGCTCATCCACCTCAATGGTTTATATAGCTTAAGGAAGCTTAGTTTCTTCATAGTAAAAAAGGTTTTACCTAATGATCATCAAACTCTTTCATCTGTATACTGTAGGAGACCATACACATTCTACAACTTACAGAATTAGAAGTTTCTGAAGTTAGAAATTATGGATTGATGCAAGGTACACATGTGTATGAATGTGTACTCTTTCAACAACTTTCAACACAATTCCCAAGCTGTGTGTCAAAGAGCACCCAGTGGACTCACAGAATGCCTACAGGCTATTGATAGTTCAGTCTCATTATGAGATGGATACTTCCTTTAAAGTGACTCCTGCTTTTCAAAAGTAGGCTTTTGAGTAGTTTCTGTGTGTTTTGAGACATACTTTTCCTGGGGAAATGTTACACATACAGAACTATTCACCCCAGAAAGGAAACCCACAAGAGACCAGAGTAATAGCTGCACCAAAGTCCCAGTTGGCAAAACAATGTTTTTACTGGGGTTACTCACAGGAGTATGGGTGAGGAGTTACTGTCAAGAGCAGGAACGACTCAAAGGCAGCTGTATCACTGAAAAGTCCTTCCCAGTGTCTGTGATGACTCATGAAAGCTGCAGCTCAGAAGCTCTGTGCACAGCTTGCAGGCAGCTCAGCAGTCGACAATCTGCTCTTCAGCTCAGCTAGGCAGAGCCTTCCCTCTACCCCAGTTGTTTATATCTTTTATATATTTGGTGTGAGGCCTCCAGCAATCTTCCAAGTTTCCACTTTTCCCAGACATGACCTTTCATTTACCTCCTGAATCTCTCGACCCATGGAAGGAATACTTCAACTCAGAAGAGAATCATATAACACTGTAACAAACAGCAGTTCCTTCTTTTCAGTACCACAATGTAATGCAAACAATACCAACCCAAGAACAGATATTCATGCAGGAAAAATCACTGCACAGAACATGAAGAGTCAAAAGAATGATGTTGTAAGAAATGACTTCGCTGGAGGCTGAAGAGAGAACTCCTTTGCTAAAGTTTTGATAGCACAAGCAAAAGACCTAAATCTGGCCATGTCAAACTGATTCTAAGATCTGAGAAGTGTAATAACCAAGAGGCTGTTAAGATGTGAACACGTTATACTTTTGGCCTTAACTTTTATATCAGGGGATTAAAAATAGGAACATCCATTGGAAATAGTTCACTTTCCAGTTCCTCTTAGAAGTGCTTTGTTTACTAGGAGTTTTTTGCCCTTTTCTTTCTCCATATCACTGAGGGAGGGAGGACAGTCCATTTACAGAGAATGAGCCTTAGAGGACCTTTGACATAAATATATTTGGGTCGGGGGATGGGGAGTTTGCTTGAAGGTTTAGAGAACTGACTGCTCTGACAGAGGACCATGGTTCCCGTGCACCCACATAGTGGCTAACAATCATTCATAACTCCAGATCCAGGGGATCTGACATCCTTTTCTGGTTTTCACAGGCATTGCACACACATGGCGTACTTACATACATGCAGGGAAAATATTCATGCACATAAAATTAAATGTGTGTGTGTGTGTGTGTGTGTGTAAGTAGGGTTAAACCATACATCTACCAGTTTCTCAGTGATCTCTAACTGCACATGACAATTTACTAATATAAGCTACATATACATATATATATATATATATATGTGTGTGTGTGTGTGTGTACACATTATGTATAGTTATATTCTCCACTTCTCCATGTTGCTGCCAAATTTTATCTTTATTTGTGGCAATCATTCATTTCATACATGAAAAATACCCAGGTAATAGTATTCTGAAATTGTAAAAAGTCTTAAGGATAAATAGGTTGATGAATATCCCTCTCCAATCAAAAGCATTTCTTTGATGATGTTTCTTTAAAAATATAAAAGATTTTGTTGAAGCATAATATCTGCCTACTGTAGATATAGCATTGTTGTGCAAACAGCCATTATGATAATATGTAGAGACCCATTCACACAAAAATTAAGCTGAGACAGCTGTCTGCCTAGCTAGTTGACATTCTGTGATCATGTCACCAATACCCAAGATTTTGCACCATCGATACCCAAGATTTTGAAATTATTTCTTCACATGAGTCAAAGGAATTATAGTTATAAGAATGATGCAGCCTGTGTATTAAAGAACACTCAGGATACTTACCACTTAGTAAACTTTTTTCTAAGTTCATACTAAAAACTGCCTCTATGATCCAAGTTAAAGATTACATTTTTAAAATCTGGCTATTTCATATGGTTTTCTGTATTGAATTCTGATGTGAAGATATTCACTAGAATACTTGAAAATGGATTAGAATTATTGATTCTCATTTAAGTACTCTCAGATCACTCAAATCTCACTAATGAAGAATTTCTTTAGATAATGACTCCTATTGGCTAGTTAACAAATTATATCAGGGACATTTAATAAATTAATCCCTCAATAAATATGCCCTGAAATCCCTAAATTATAGATGTATCACTTTGCTTTTTGATTGTAATTGATTAAAGCACAATGTTCATGAAACATTCCATTCTTGTTCAAAGTTCATATGGACATAATGTTTCAAGAAAAGATGGAGTTCTCAAACTTCTTAAAAGCCCTGTTTGACTTTCTTAAGAGGCTCGATAGAGACTTAATTGGGCCATGTTGAACTGGAGTGGCAGTGAAGTGAATATAAATATTACCATTTATCCTGCTCCCTGGAAGATTTTTCTTTATTCAGTTCTTGTCTTCATCTTTTTTTCCTGTTGCTGTGATAGAAAATACTCCGATGAAAGAAATATAAGAGACAAAGGATTTGCTCTGGCTCATAGTTTAAAGTCCATCATGATAGCGGAGTCAAGGCAGCATGAGTTTGAAGCAGCTGTACACATCACACCCACAGTGAAGAAGCAGAATGCGGTGAATACTGGTGCTCAGTTCACCTTCTGCCTTTTATACAGTCCAAGAGCCTAGGTCTCAGGAATAGTTCTGCCCACAGTTAAGATGGGACTTCCTTACTCCATAACCTTAATCAAATGGGCCCAGGAAGACTATTTCTCAAGTGACTGCAACATTGATTTAACATTATCCATCACAATTATTACACTTGAATTCATGTTGGCAATTAGGTTGAAATGCTGTCTACACTGTCTTTGTAGAAATAAAAAAAAATATATGATCAATGCTTCTTTTTGGAGTTGTTTCAGGAAGCCAGGAAGTGAAAACACTACCAGAGCTGAGGGAAGTCTGAACCTTCATTCATGTCTTTATTTCCTGCCCAAATGCTATGATAAAAAAACTCTGATAAATGGAGCTTAAGGGATAAAAAGTTTATTTCAGTTCACAATTTCAGGTTAAAGTTCACCCTTCTATGTAAGTCACAGTGGCAGAGAATGGGTTGTTTCACATGCACAGTCAAGAGCAGAGAGAACTGACGCATGCCTATGTGGCTCAGGGCACTTTCTCCACTGCTACATAGTTCAGAGCCTCCTACCTAGGGGATGGTGGTCAGGTTTCCCACCTTAGTTCAGAAAAGCAAAGCAGTGCCCCCCGAGACATGCTCACAGGCCAATCTGATCCAGGCAATGCCCTATTGAGACTCTTCTCAGATGACTTTAGATTGTGTCAGGATGACAACATGGGCAATCATAGTCCTAAAGGACACATGGATGATGGGCAACAGCATCTCTCCTCTCCTTGCATAGCTCACAACCTCATGATTCTTGTATGCTGCTTAATTAGCTCCTCTGATTTTCCCTAGGAAACACAATGGCATGGAGAGATGAGCAACAGATCATGCACTGGAGCTAGTCTGCCATTGATTGACAGCCATTTTTTCTATTTTTCCTTTACCATTTCTAATTCACCTTTATTTGGATGCTTCTATTTTAATAGCTTTCTGACTGGGGTAGTGGAAAACATAGTGTGTCATATATATATTTCACTACCTTGCTTCAACAACTACATCAGAATGTTTGGGGTAGAGGAAACCTTTTGATTCTGCATGGTGATGTGGGAAAGTAAGAATCTTGCACAAAGATTGTCATGGATGAGTCTCGGAATGGGGCACCTTGCTTCTGAGAACATAATTTTGACTGAGAATCATTTTATTTTTGAACCCACAGAAAAGACACAGGTCATTGCTCCCATTTCACCAGTGTCAGAAAGCACCCTGCTCATTCCTTATCTTCTACCTTGCCTCTTCTATTAATGCACAAAGTTCGTGAGAATATTCTTGTCTTGCTCTGTTTCGTCCTCTGTACCTAGAATAGTGCCTCACTCATAGCACAACTCAATATAGTAACATTAAATATATGAAAACATGCTTTTCCTTTGCTCTGTCTCACGGCTAAGATTGTAGCTATAGTGTATAACACATCCAGAAAATATTTTTATATGATCACAGTATGAGATCAATGCAAATTAAGATGTGTGTGAATTTTTTATGTTCATGTGTGTGTATATTTTGTGTATGTGTTTGGATCCTTGTGTATATGTGCATATATATATATATATATATATATATATATATATAAAATCAATGTGTGAAGGAGTAGGTGAGCATGTGCCATGACACACATGTGTGGAAGTCAGAGGACAACATCAGTGTTGGGCCTTATCTTCTACCTTGTTTGAAGCAGGGTCTCTGGTTTTCTGCTACATAAGCCAGGCTTTCTGACCATGAGTTTCCAGGGCTTCTCCTGAGACCTACTGTCTTCCTATAGGACTTCAGAGATTATGGACACATAAAATCAGATCAAATTTTACAAGGTTTCTGGACATTTTGACTCAAGTCCTCATGTTTTCTGGGCAAGTGCTTTACCCACTGAGATATTTCCCAAGCCCATGTGCGTGTGTACCTTAACAGTACCAGTCTTCCAATTCTTGATGGCAATGAGCAGTCCATTTCCCTATATCATCACACTTAGTGAGGTCTCATACCTTTTGATTAAACAGTGATTTTATTTCCTTTGTCAATCACTCAGTGTGAAATGCTGCTGCCTTTCAATGTAACATGATAACCATTTGAACTACTCAGTGAAATTTGTCTGCAGGCTTCTGTTTTGTTATATGTGGGGAAAAAATTTGTTTTCTAGTACAAGCTTTTACATGACTTGATTAAATTTCCCCAAGGAAAAAATCTAATTTGCCAGAGGTGACTCAGAATCTTATTTCCTATTTTTATATTTCTGATTAGCACTGCTCACTATGTATAGCACTCCACTGATTGTGTTTCCTTAAAGTTTCTCTCTTAGAAGCAGGATATTGTATTAAACTGACTCCTATTGACTTATTGCCATGCCCATAGATTATTGCATTTCTCAACTCTCACCAGAGAGGTTTCTTTTTGTAGCAGATCGTGATTAACACAGACACACAACTGATCAACCTGCATAGAATAAGAGACTGCAGAGTGATCAGCACTAAATGGGGCACCTATATCATACCCTCTCTTCCCAAGAGTCAGGGGTCATTGTAAAACAGGGGACTGAAAGATTGTCAAAGCCAGAAGTGATAGATTAATACAAGGAAATTGTGTTCTATGGACACAGGAGGGCAGTTGCACATATGAACCCATGTTGCTTGTGATAGTATATACATAATCTGCATAAACCCAAGCCAGACAAAACCCCAGCATAAATGGGGGAGTTGGGCAAGAATTTTCAGTCCTAGTTGAGGATACTAGAGAGTCAGTTTTGGTGTTTTACTGGTATGTCATCTCTTTGGTTGACCAGACTCCAAAGAACAGACCCACAACCAAGAGAATCTTTAAAGTACATATTAAATATGATACTCCTTTTAATAAAAATCCAAGATAATAATAGAGGACATGAAGTTGTGGGGGATAGGAAGGTATGGGTGGAGAGGGGCCAGGGGATCTGAAGATGATCAAAATACATTGTATGAAATCCTCAAATCAATAACAGTGTTTTTAAAAGTTACTTCTTAGAATATGTATGAGTTAGTTTTCCTATTGTCGTGATAAAACACCCTAAGAAAGCAACTTAAGGAAGGAACATTTATTCGGGCTCACAGTTTGAGGGTCCAGTCCTTCATGCTGGGAAGACAAGATGGCAGGAGCACAAGGCGGCTGCTCTCTTTGTGTCTGCAGTCAGGAAGCAAAGAGAGATGAATACTGGTGCTCAGCTTGTCTTTCTCCTTTTCATTCAGTGCAGGAGCCCAACCCATAAGATGATGCAATAGACAGGTCTTCCCACTTCAATTAACTTAAAACAATTCCCCAGAGGCCTATGTCCCAGGTGAATCTTGATATCATCAAACTGAAAATTGAGATTAACCATCACAGATGGCTCTGCACTGATTCCAGAAATCCTTATGATTCACTACACCAAAGTGAATAAATGCAGCAGTAAATCATTGACTGAGTCTCAGACTCTATTCAGTTAAAATCAGTTCTGGACACATAAAATCTTTCTATTTTTGAACAGAATGCCTTCTGATAATTGCACGTATGTTGGCTGAGTCATTATGTTTATTGTTCTATTTAATTACACACAGTTTCTAAGATTGTATAAAAATATGCAGGCAAAATACACCAAATAAAGTAATCCAGCTCCTGGGAATAAATATAATATCTTGATATCAACAAAAGCTTATACATTTTTAATAATGTGTTGGTTAACAATTTAATACATGTGTGTAACATATCCTGGCTCTACTTACCCTTCACTTTCTCTTATTCTCCTCTCAACCCCTTCTTTCTGCAAAGCCCTCATGGCATTTTCATGTCTTTTTGTTTTGATTTTGTTTTGTGACCCTGTGGGTTTAGCCATGTCCACTAAAGTGGATATTTCAGTATAACTTACATGTTTTCACAAGCGAGTCAGATAACTTCTGACTTATCCCAGGCACTAATGTACAGGTCCCCAGAATGAAGACATGTGCATTTGTGTGATTCCTGTCACTTGACTCTGTTTTGGCATTACTTTGATGGCCTACTGTACTTTTACAAATTACTTTATCTTCCTTGGTTAGATTGTGATTCTCCTTGTCATTGCCATGCCTCTGATAATGTCACTTTGTACAATGATGACGCCAATGCTTAGAATTACTGATAATTTCCACAGACAGTATCTGAAAGTAAGGGATTACTTATTCCATTCTGTGCAAGTGTCTTAACAGTGACTGATTTCCTGCAAGATGGCTTTCCTAGCATCCAAATGCAAAGATGCCAGTCCCAAGAGAAAACTCTGTGCAAAACATAGATAGGGCTGAAAAAGCTTTCCTATAAAGGGCATGCACCAGAAAATGTTTTCTATTATTTTTTAAAAAATCAACCACTGAATTTATGTAACCGATAATTAAGAATGATTAGCATAACTCTGATCATGGTAGCTTTGAAGAAATATATTTAAAAGACTTTTATCTTATGATTTTTATGTGATTTGATGTATTCTATCACAGAGAGCAGACACAATGTACCTGAGATTCCACTGCCACAGTTAATTGTCTAAATAGCTGGATTTTCATAAAATATTTTAAGATGTAGGTTACAAATTAATTATTTATGGGGATAGAGCACTGGCTCAGTGATTAAGAGGAATTCTTGTTCTTGCAGAATACTGGGGTTGGGTTCCCCAGCACCCACATGAGTTGGCTCACAATCAGTTATAACTCCAGATCCAATCTGACCCCCTCTTTTAGCTTCAGAGGGTACCTGATTGCAGGTGTGCATAAACACACGTTGACACACATAAATGAAAATGAATCTTTAAAAATAGTATAGAAAGAAAAACAGTAAACAAAGCTGCAGATGGAAAAGACAATGAAAAAGAAATAAAATAGTTTGAGGGTTGGTTATGGTTTTATTTTTTGTATCATTTTATTTTGTTTTCAGGGGCTCACTTAATATCAATGATCTAGAATATTAAATTACATATTTTAAAATCCAGGAACATGAATATTGATCCAAACTCTCTCAAAAAGGACTTTAGACAGATATAGAGGTAGACCAACACATACAATTTTCCATCCATGATCTGTGGTTTCTGAATTTGCAGGTTCAAAGAACATAAAATAAAAATATGTTCCTTGTAATGAACAAATTTGAAGAATTTTTTCTATCAATATTTCCTAAACAATATGTTTGAGCAATCATACAGAATTTCTTTACTATTAGTTGCTATAATTCATCTGGAAATTATTTAAAGCATGCATATATTTAATATAAGTAAATGCATAAACAAATACTCTGCTATTTTATGTAGGAAGTTAAAATTTTATGTGTCTTGGTATTGAAGGGCTACCAAAGGCCCCACAATAGACCTTATCAACATTCCAAGAATAACCAAATATCTGTTATTTTTCTTCAAGGTTCAGTTAAATGCAGATAATGTATACAATAGCATATTGGGAGAGATGGGCTTATTGACAGCTAGTTTTAAACCTACATGTAGATTTAGTATACAAATTACTTCACAATCAGAAGTCTGATTTTTTTAAAAAAGATTTAATTCTGTCTGTGTTTAAACTTGTGTGTAGGTATACTTAAGAAACTTGAAGAGGATCTCAGAAACCCTGGAGTTGGGGTAGTACCTAGTCTTGAACTTCTTGACAGGAATGCTGGAAACTGAACTAGAGTCCTGAAGAATAGCAAACACTATTAACGACTGGGCCAACTCTTCAGCCCCTGATTTTTTTTTTGTTTTTTTTTTTAATATTTTAATTATTATTTTTATTTTGTGCATGACTATATCGCTTGCTTGTATGTAAGAGCACCTATGTAGTGTAATGCTTGGGGAGGTCAGAAGAGGGTATTGGATCCCCTGAAACCAGAGTTATGGACAGTTGTTAGTTAACATGTGGGTGCTAGGAATCAAACCCAGGTCCTCTCTAAAAGAGCAACCAGTGCTCATAACCACTGAGCCAGGTCTCCAGCATCCTTGACTATTTTTAAGTTAACTTAATGTCTTTCAAAAGTTGCTTTTATTCCTTGCAATTTGTTATCTTCTCTCTACCAGTTTTATTCATTTACTTGCTTCTAGGCATTAGATCCCATTTGGTTTGTAATCAGTATTGGTTCAGAAGGTTCAATGGCCATTCATCAGTAGAAGAGAGACTCGTGCATGATGAGAATGGGAATGAGAGATTGAAGAAAGAGGTTGACATCTTCGTCAGGCATTGTGACAATTCCCATCCTCTAGCAGAGGTGGTAATTGTTCATACATTTGAGTATCTGTAATGTAGGGGAAATTTTTTCATGTCAGTAGGTGTATTTAATGTTTAATGTCATTATGGAATGAGCAGGAGTATTTCTGTTTCTTATCAGACTTAGCCAATGTGAATAGGTACATTTTTTGTGAACTACCTGGGTGTGTATTTGGTCTCTCATAGTATTACATTTCTGAATGACAAAGCAATTAGGAGTTTCTTAAACCTGTGGTTTCCTAGAATTGTAGATTAAGAGTTGGCTATAGAAATTTGACAGGAAAGCACAAAGAGAATGGTAAAAGACATTTAAGTCACATTGAAAAGCTATCCCACAATCACTGTTCAAAAAGGTGATCCCTTCCTGGAGAGCAGTTCTTCTCATCCTGAGTCATCCTTCTACCTATTTGCTGGAGACATGCATCTTTGGTTGTTTCAAGGGCTGAAATTGTACTCTCCTCAAGTGAATGGGAGTCAGGAATGGTGCTAAACATCTTACAATACCCAGAGAAACTAACAGATATATAATTACCCAGCCTTACTTGTCAATAATGTCACAGTTGGGACAACTCAGACAGAAACCTGAATAACTCTCCACCATTTTGAAGATCTGTGGATTCCCATTCCCATAAGGGAGTCAGCATTTCTGTGCTTATGCAGTAACTAAGGACACTGACACTTAGTTCTTGGTTGCTGTTAATGAAATGAAATCTCTACAAACAAGTCCAACCATTCTTGGCAGATAAAAGCTAAGAAGAAATTACTTATCCACCCTCTTTATCACAATGTGGGTCACATCAATAGGGGACATCCTGTTGGTGTGGTGACTGTCTTCAACCAAAACAGTGTTGTGTTAGTGGAGGAAGAAGACCTCAGCTGCATACTGTCTGCCACAGGTACTCCCGCCTGCTTGCGCCTGCCAGGCTTCAGGTCTGTCAGTGGAGGGAGAGAAAGAGGGAGCCTGGCTCAAGTAGGAGGGCAAAAATCACTCCTGAAGGATGGTTTCGGTTTTAAGATCCTTCAGCCCTTTTTAAAAATTTATGTTGGAGACTGGGTCTCAAGCATCCAGGGCTGTCCTCCAGCTTGCTCTGTGGCTGAGGATGAGGGTGAAGTTCTGATTCTCTTTGCCTCTAACTCTGAGTGCTGGGATCACAAACTTGTGCCACCTGGCACAGTACATGTGATGCTGGGATGGAACATATGCTTTATGGATACGAGGCCCATATCACCTCCTTCTCCTTCTATCTGTTTCTCAGTAGGGTTGCTCTGGACTCTTTATTCTTTAATCACTCCTTTCCCAGTGATGGGAAAAAGAGGTGAATCATAAAATTCTAGGGTTGGTTGGAAGGGAAACAGAGCTTTATTCCCATTAGGACTAGTTATGACCTTAGGCAAAACAATTTGATACTTCTCTGTTAACTTTTTTTAACTTTCAAAAGGGTGAGTGAGACCTTTCCCCTTACCTGTCTCAAGAGATAAAAATAAATGTGGAACTAGATAAAGCAATGGTCAATTCCCCAAGTGTAATTGATAAATGACTTTTATTTAAACATGTGAATGTACTCTCAGAAGTGAGACATTATCCAAACTGAGGGATTTAAGTAGTTTTTAAAATGTATTTCCATATAATTTATTACCCCGAACTCTGTAGATAAGAATTCTGTTTGGTTACCCATGTGATAGTGGATGACCCTACGCTCAGGCACATATAGGCAGCACTAATTTGACCAAACAGGTTATTTGGAAAAAACAAAAAGAGGACAGGAAGTTGAGAGCAGGACAGGAGGACAATGGGTTCTGGAGGAGGTGGAATAGAAGAGTGAGGGTTGATATGATCAAAATAGATGGTATTTATGTAGGAAATATCCAAGACTAAATAAAATAATATATTTAAAAGAATTATCTATATAACATTTAAGTATATATTGAAATAAATTGGACATAATTTCACATGTAATCTACAAATAAATCTAAAACTGTACTCAAACTTGGCATTGCAGTGCATGCCCTTAACCAAGCACTCAAGAGGCAGAAGCAGATGTTTGTGAATCAAAGCCCAGCCTAGTCTACTTAACAAGTTCCAGGCCAGCGGGGTTACCTAGAGAGAAACTATCTCAAAACAAAGATGAATTTATGTTCAAACTGTTCACAAATCAATATCCATTTTTACTCTATATAATTAATTCATTTTTGTCTTTTCTCAGTTTTATTCCTTTGATTTTCTTTAAGAATTTAAAACAACTGTTTTTTTTTTATTTGCTAAGGTAAGAAATTAGCTTTTGATTCTAGTTTCAAAAGATTAACAGCATATTAACTCACTCAACCACATAGGTTGAGGTTATCACTTTTATGCTTGTTTTAAAATTATAAAGTTTATAAATTTTACATTTACATTTGACATGTATCACAAGTTGCTTTCCAGTTTTACGGAGTTGACGCCAAAGACATAAGCATAATAACATAGCATTTATTGCTTTAAAATGTATGTAAATATAATTATGTAAATATAAAACTTAAGTGGCAGAATGGAAACATAAAGGGGAAAGCAATCTTGTTACTAAAATCTTAATGCTTAAAGGAAATGTCCCAAGCACCCGACATCCAATGTCTTCTCTTTTCTTCTGACTTAGACTTTCTCCCTTCTTCAGGATCCTTGGATGCAGATTCACAATCATCCGCCCATTTTCTTTCTTGTATGAACACTGTTGTTTTCATTGTATCTGCTGCTGGTTGTTTCTTGCTTCTGTTCCCAGTCATGCTGCTGCTGTTGATGATGACAATGATGATGATGATGATGGTGATGATGGTGACAGTGGTGGTTCTGTGGTTTCCAATTTTTTTGGAAATTTCTTAAAATAGGGTATGTTTCCCTAGAACAGATTCGAAAGCAGATGATTGTGCTCAGGAAATTGGTAGAAAATGAATTGAATCTTGTCATGAGAATCTACGTAGTGTGGGATGAGGAAAGGAAAAGGGAGATTAAAAAGAAGGCATTATTTGCGAGGGAGAGGCCTCCTCTGACCACAAGGCAAAGCTCTTAGCTCTGATGCCAAGAGTCTTCACCCTCTTTATCACAATGTGGGTCACATCAATAGGGGACATCCTGTTGGTGTGGTGACTGTCTTCAACCAAAACAGTGTTGTGTTAGTGGAGGAAGAAGACCTCAGCTGCATACTGTCTGCCACAGGTACTCCCACCTGCTTGCAGCCTGCCAGGCTTCAGGTCTGTCAGCGGAGGGAGAGAAAGAGGGAGCCTGGCTCAAGTAGGAGGGCAAAAATCACTCCTGAAGGATGGTTTCGGTTTTAAGATCCTTCAGCCCTTTTTAAAAATTTATGTTGGAGACTGGGTCTCAAGCATCCAGGGCTGTCCTCCAGCTTGCTCTGTGGCTGAGGATGAGGGTGAAGTTCTGATTCTCTTTGCCTCTACCTCTGAGTACTGGGATTACAAGCTTGTGCCACCTGGCACAGTACATGTGATGCTGGGATGGAACATATGCTTTATGGATACGAGGCAAAACTGTCCTCTGAGGTGCATCCACAGCCCCTCAACCATTTTAAACTGAGATTTTCACCTACAACCTCAATGTTCTGGTGTCAAGCAGGTCTTACTTTGTTGGAAATCTGTTTAATATTTCCATTTTATGTAACATTGAGTGAGCATTGTTCTCATTCCTTAAGTTCTGAAGCTCCAAAAACCTGGCTCTTTCTTCAGTCTAAACATTTCTATGCATTTCATTATTTCCTTCATTCTTTTTCTTACTTCTCTCCCCATGGAATTCTAGCTAGAAAAAAGCATCCTGGAACTTTCTTCTCTGCCAAGCCCCCCCCCTCTCTCTCACACACATACACACACACACACACACACATACACACACACACATATGTGACATGTATTTATATCTATATATCATATATATGTGTCTCTTTTCCTTTCCACCTTGCTCTGCATCAGCTTGTCTTTTAGGACAATTTCTCAAATTTTATTTTCTACATCATTAGCTAGGTTCTTAGCTCTTTTCATTATATTTTTGGTTCCATAAGGAGACTTTTTAAATATTCTGGGTCCTTTTTAATAATATTTATTTATATTTTCTTCATATTAATATATGTTTAATTAATAGGTAAATCTAATGTAAACATTTCTTGTTTATTTGCTTTGAAATATATATATATATATATATATATATACACATTATAGAAAGAATATACTGTGTTAATTAACATGTATTTCCTCTGGTACTATTTTTTCGGTTCAAGATTTTGGGGGTTCAAGATTTCAATGCATTGTAATGAACACAGAAAGATGAATACAAGCATTATCTCATTCATGGGTAGAATCTACAGAGTTTGAACTCAGAGATTAATCGATGGTACAAAACTTCAATTAAAGAGGAGAAAAACATCCTAGAGATCTATTGTTCCACTTGGAAACTGTAATAAAAACTTTCATTTTTTTTAGCAGCAATCTATCTTTTCATGAATGAAACAAGTACAACCTTTCTTCTGAATTCTCTGAGTTTACTTTATTGATAGTCTTTCCTCTCTAGAATCTCTATCTCTTCTTTTCCAATGGAGTGTTTGTTTATTTATTTATTTATTTATTTATTTAGTGTGTCTGTTTATATATGAGTGTGTGTATATGTTTGTGTGTGTGTGTGTGTGTGTTTATGATGTATGCACTTGTGCATATGCATGGAGAGGCCAGAGAAAGGTATCTTATGTACCTTGTCACAATTTCTATACTCCCTAGAGGCAGGGTCTCTTGCTAAACTCACAGCTTACAATTTTGAAGTAAATAATGAGTTTCAGGTTCAGTGACAGATGTTGTCTCAAAATCTAATGTGGAGTTGTGACTGAGGGAAGCACTGGATGTTGATCTCTGGCCTTCACACACATGTACACACTTGTGCACACACACACTCACAAATTGAAGATATTGAATCTCAGTTGTGCCCCTTATTTTACTTTCACTAGAAGAAAATTGAAACATATTTCAATAAAAGCATATTTGTACCTTTGAAGAATATTTCAGCCAAATAATAAAATGTCCTTCATGCTATTTTTACATTTCATCCAGCACTATTAACCAATATTGGAATTAGTAACACATTTCTTTAGATGGGCTTCTAAGCAAATTGTATATGACAATAAAATTTGTTTTTCCCTTGAGATTTAGAAGAGTACCATTAATGCAGTGGTGTGTATTAATTCCTTGATTTAATTAGATATGAATGGTCTGATAGAAATAAAAAGGAACTAAAGCATTTTGTGGCCTGTACAGGCAGAACCTCATTAATGTCTCATTCTGTGGAGAAGTGAATAACAAAATGTACTGAGAAGGGTGTAGGGAAGCTCGCCTGTGTGCACAGCTGCCTGTGTTGGGGAGTTGGGGGAATTTTCAGGTGAGATTGTAGAAAACTGTTTTCTTCACAGTTCTGCCAAGAGCCCTGGGTAGCCAACATCACTGTATCCTGTATCCATGGGTAGTGCAACTATAGAATATTATTTGAGTCAATAACCAAGCACTGGGAAATGGGTAAATGACCTGACAAGAGAAAGGTGTGAAAGCCCCACCTTGGCTCCAGTGTCCATCACTCAGTTGCTGTGGCAACCATTGCTAGCATAACAGTAAAATCCATGGTTACCTCTATGGTTGGACCTATTGTTGGGGAAAAATTTAACAAAGAATTTGGCTCATCCGTTCCCAGGAGACCCATTTGAATCACTGAAGCTTAATGTCATTTGTCTGTATCTCTTTCAACAAAGCAATCCACATACCAATTTGCTTAAATGGTGGATGCACATGCCAAATCTAATTATCCCTTATCTCATACAGTCATTAATCATTCCTATCCATTATTCATTGGCGACCCAGAGCCACTCCAGTCTTTAGTACATGAAACTTCAATAAGCGTTACAGTATCTTGTTTGTAAGTGATATTTATCCTTGAATTGTAAAGTGTGGCATTTCTGAGTTAGATGAAATATTCCTGGCATGGAAACTGGTGATGTGTTTTATGAGCATTATTTTCATAATCTGTAAAATTAATAAAGTAAAAACATTGTGTGCATGATCATTGTGAGGTTACAGATAATTATTCCCAGGGTTGTTAATTAACACAGTGAAGAGAAACTGGTAAACAACCTACCACACAATCCAGAGATCCCACTGTACACCCTGCAACAATATACAGAAATTCCACCTATGAAGCCTGCAGCAAGGGATCCCACTGTACAACCTACAACAGTATTCAGGAATCCACGAAATAACCTATCATATGATGCTGGGGTAGCACTGTACACCCTACATCACTATCCAGAAATTCCACAGTGAAACCAACAACATCCAGGGATCCAACTGTATTCTGAAAGAACTGTTAGGGCAATATCAGCCAAGATAAAATACAGTAAAATTGGTGGTAATTGTAGAATTTTTGGTCAATTACCATAATCCGCTTCTACCATATACTCTACACAGTCCTTATTTCCTCACATAGATTATTTTTTTAAGACAGAGTCTCAATATGTTCTTCTGACTGGCTAACCTGAATCTCAGTGTCTCTCTGTGTACAGTAGGTTGGCCTCAAAGTTAAAGAAACTGCAGATGCCTCCCACATGATAGGAAGCATGTGCCACCATGCCCATTTTTTGGCTTATCTTGACTGTTAACGTGGCTGAATCTGAAATTAAGTAAAATGTTAAGGATGTTCTTGGTCAGATTATTTGAAGCTGTAATATACACACATGGGCAGAATCTTCTGATGGCAGCCTTGATAAAAAGGACACATCAGAAGGGAAGCTTCACTCCTTGCCTGCTTGCCTTCACTCTCACTGGAGAGTTTATCTATCTTGTGCTGTGGTATCCATTTATCAATATTAGAACCAACTACTTCAGTTTCCAGTGTAGCCTGAAGATCATCAGATCTCCAGGAAACCTCTAGGCCTTCAGTGTCAGATTGGGACTGCTGAGCTATCCAGCAAGTACTGGATTTTCAGCTTTTTCCCCTTGGTGTAGCGATTGATGGACTAAGTTAATCTAATCAGTCTTTGTATATTATCAGTTCTGTTTCTTTAGAAGCCATGACTAATACATCAGGCTACCCAACAAAGACTGTTTACCTGTTCCCTCTAAAAGTCTTTGAGTAAAACAGAAAATCTTTCTAAAACAGACTTAAGTAATAGTTAAGTTCAAACTCCACTTATTTTTTTTTAATTTGTGTATGTGAGTGTGTGTGTGTGTGTGTGTGTAAATCACAGGAATTAATTTTCTATGTTCAGCATGTGTCCCTGAGATTGAACCCAGTTGGACAGGCTTGACAATAAGTGCCTTTATTCACTAAGCCATCTCATCAGCCCCAAAACTCCATATTCTAAGGATACTTCAACCTTTTCTGAAAGCAATCTGTGGAGCATTATCTATGAAACCAATATATCATCTGTATTTCTTAGATCACAGAAGTTTTTCACAGGAATCTGATTTTCACAAGTTTGTTGCAAAGGATAATAGTTCATCTCAACTTGTGTGAATAAACTATACTTCTATCAGTCTACCCATCAATTTTATCTGTATATCTGTATTTCTGTTTGAGGAAGTAGAGGGTCATGAACATTTTAACACTGTGCCCAAGAATCTCAGATACCAAGTAAATGTGCAAGTGTTTGAATTTTTGTTTATCAGATTCAAGCCCCGATGTATGTGTTTGAAAGATTATGCCTTTTATTAGTTCATAATGTGTTGTGAGAGATTGGAAAAATCTTAGTCTTTTATCTTCTTTACTTATTATTAATTAATTTATTTATTTGTGTGTTTGTCTGTATGAGCATGTATGTGTCCAGGCTAGTGTATGGAGGTCAGTGGACAATTTATACCAGTCAGTTCTTGCCTTCTACCTGTTGCCACTTTGTTACAATTTTTTTTTCTTATAAGAAAAAACTAACAGTGTATTTCAATGATACCATAGAGAGTCCCTACTCATTTTAAAGGTGAAAAAGTGACCCATTCCAAAGGATTCTCTACACATTCATAATTGTCATTTAACTAAGGTAAAACACAATTGAGGTAAAACAGCTTTATAGAGATTTTGACAATGCCAATTTTATTTTGAGCTGCTCAAAATGTGGATATCATACCATCCTTTAAACTTTCATTTCCTTGACTTCTAGCTATTAACAAATTCATTCATACTGCGATATTAACCTAACAACTTCCACTTTTCACAAATAATTTCTGCATCAGAACTAATATATACAGTACAATTGATCTCTCCAATTTGGTTTTTCTTTCCTTTATGAATTAATTAATGAATGAAATTATGCCCAGTTCCACCTGGAACTCACTATGTAGACCAGGCTGGTCTCAGTCTCACAGAGATCCACCTGCCTCTGTCTCCCTAGTGATGGTATGAAAGGCAAATGGCCTCACACACTTAGTCTGGTTTTTCTTTTAATGTAGTTTTTCATCTTCATCCTCTCTCACATGATCCTCATGAGACAATGCTTTAAGAGACATTGCTGTTAAGCTCCCTTTAGGAGATACTCCTTTGTACTTCCTTGAGTCTCTTCTCATTTCTGACTCTTCCTTTGCTTTGTCTTCATTCTAGATGGTACTCAATCAATATTTGGTGATGGAATAATTGATGTTTGAACTCAACAAATAAGGGGTTGCTTAGTTTATTTCCACTTACAAAACATGGCAAGTCAAATAATATATGCTTTTATCATTAAAAAGGGAAAGATGAGTTACAGAGTTTAGAAATACACTCAAGTTCTGCCTACTGTCATAGAGGTAGGAAATGAAAGCAGCAATTTTATCAGCTATCCTGACCTGTGGTGTGCATCTAGACCAGGGAGCTCCAAAGTCTGATGCGAACTGTCTGAAAATAGCTGGTAGTGTTTATATTCCAAAATGTGTCTGTAACTCACATACTTTCTCACACCTTTGGAGGACTGACTTGTGCACAGATTCCTGAAAAGGCTTTTTGACTCAACATATGAAAGAGAAGCGGTAGAGAACCTGCCTGTTGTCTAAATCAATAACAGAGGTAGGAAGACAAGTGCAAGTGCATAGAGGGGACCAAGATGAGGTGAGAACGCTGAGAGCTGCCCCATTTATCCTCTTTTCGTACTTTCATTTCCTAAATGTTTTAATCCATTTCTTTTTATATTTATTATTCAACTATGCATGTCTGTGTGTTTCTCTCTTTCTTTGTGTGTGTGTGTGTGTGTGTGTGTGTGTGTGTGTGTGCATGTGTGGTGCATGCACATGTGAGTGCATTGTCTACAGAAGCCAGAAGGCAGTATCAGATCCCCTGGAGCTGGAGTTACGGCAGGATATCAGCTACTGTTCATAGGTACCGGGCACTTAATGTGGTATACTCTCTTCCTTGGTGATCCATCTCTCCAGCCCAATATGTTCATTTTTTACCTGATCATCAACACAAATTTCTTTGAGGAAATCATTTATATATCACTACACAATACTTGTCTTAAACATCATCAGAACAGTCATTAGGGAAGACCAGAAGGAGCAGCAGGAGAGCAGGCATGCTGAAACATTAAGGAAAACTAGGTTTCTAAGAGCAAAGACCTTCTAGTTAAACATTTTGCATTTTGTCATTTGCTCGACAATCACTTTTATCTCAGTAAAAAATGATTTCATTCTGTTGAAAGATGAAATTACAACAAACTTAGTACATATCTAATTATCTTTTACTAATTCATGGAAATGAGAGCGTTCCGCAGGATATAGGCAGGACAGTTTTATAGCATGGGGAAAGGAAATAAAGTGTTTTCAAGTTGATTAGTTAGGATCAGGACCTTTTGTAAGGTCTTGAGGAGGAATGTACCGTAGTACATCAACTCAGCTAGATTAGAATCTCTTTGGGGCAGGAAAGATGATTCAGAAGTTAAGGACACTGGCTGCTCTTGCAGAGGACCTAGGTTCCATTCCTAGCACCCACATGACAGCTAAAAAGGATCCATAACTCCAGGTCTGGGGAGCCAAAACCCTCTTCTGTCTTCCAAGCATTTCATACCTGGGTGCAGTCACCTCTATTCAGGAAAACACCCATATAGATGAAATAAAAATAAACATATAGATAAAATAAAAATAATCAAGCAAAAGGAAATGTCCTGTTTCTTATTTTCAGAAAAGATAAGAGATCTGATTACTTCATGTTTATGATGGCTTGTGTGTCATTTGCTGCCAGTGGCCCCACTGTGTTTTCGTGTGGTCTGGGTACAGGAACCCAATCAAAACAATGCCTTTCCAGGACTTTTGTTTAATAACACAGACCTGTGCTTCCTCTCACATGGCTTCTAACTCTGAAGAACACTTCGACCCACAACTCCACTCAAGCCTGCCACTTTTTAGCTTTTGCCCTCTCTCACTTACTCTACCTAACCAAATACTGGTTTCTGTCTATCCCAAGCATTCCCTGAACATGCCATTTGTCCATAGACCATTACTAACTCCATAGTTGGAACTAATACTGTCACTGACCTAAGGTTTTCACTCCTTTAAACTAACTTCCATTTCTTTTTATCACAAAGAAAGTGTGGAAATTTAGGAGTGCAAATGTCAACTTCAAAATCTATGGTTCTCACCTCAAAGAAAAAAGATATAGTTTATCTGGGTCAAGTGAGTAACATGGTCTCAGAACATTGATTCAGGTTACTTCAAAGACTGTGATCTAATGTAATAACCCATTTCTTATAGAAAAGAACAAATGAAATCACTTTTCAAAACTTTGGTGGAAATATCAAATGGGGTTTTCAGCAAAGTGAAGAAATCCCCACTATATGCCAAAGATACTATCCAAAGACCTTTTTAGCATTTGAGTAAGTAGGGTTATATTTGTACCTTCCTAAAGACTTACCAGTATAATACTCATAAAAATATTAGGTCATACACAGAGGCAGACATTAAATAGCTGTTTAAAGGGCTAAAGATAGCCCAAGCTACTTGGATCTAGACCTGCTATGGACCAACTCTCCACAATCACTGAAATTCTAATCTTTCAGTCAACCTTTCTAGAATGTTCCCTGTAAGTGTAGTTTCTTTTCAGGAACATTAGTATTCTGTAGTTTCCTTGTCAAACTTCTCACTGATTAGCTAAGTGACAACAGGTCTGCTTCTAAAACTTTTCTTAAATCACAAATAATTATAGTGATCTCACTGAGTTGTTATAAATATTAATGTCTATGTGTATATGAAAGCCTCTAAAGAGGCTCAACCTACAGGAAACATTCTGCTAATATTATTGCACCCAAAGTCCCCAGTAGATATTAAATTCATATATTCCTTTCTTTAAACTCAAAATCATTCAATGATTTCCAATTATTTTTGGAGTAACTTCCAGATTTATTGATATAGTTCCAAATGAACATTCGGGATTTCTCTCTCTCTCTCTCTCTCTCTCTCTCTCTCTCTCTCGCTCGCTCTCTCTCTTTCTCTCTCTCTTTCTCTCTCTCTCTCTGTCTCTCCCAATTGTTTAATTTCAATTTCTTTTACTCTCAAGACTCTTTCCCACATGAAGCTCCCTGCTTCCTTTCAGGAGCTGAATTGCTATTTGTCTTGCCATCAGTCCTGACATTCTTTCAAAATCCAATTTACAGAGCATTTTCTGGGAGATATTTGCTATGTGATACTATAATGTTACTACTCAATACTAGGTCAATTCCACCTTTTACGCAATTTCAAAATACCTAGAATAACTAATTTATCCTGGAATTATATGTTTTACTTATTATCGTATATATTTTGTTATAATATGTTTATTGAAATGTGGTAAGTGCTGTCTGTTAACCATTGTATCACTGGTATCTAGAAAAGTAAGTGACATCTAATTTGGTTAACATTTTTGAAAAGTTAATAGTAAAATAAGCGAACCATAGAAGAGCCTGTAGACTTACTCTGATTCCGCTTTTGTGCTCCAGGGTCATGTCTCAGACATAGTGACTCGGAGGGTAGGGTTAGGTAAATGATGCTGGACCTGGAATCCTAAATGCCCTCCTCAGACACAAAGCTGAGCATCTGAGTTCCAGCTGGTGGTGCTAGTTCAAGTGTTTGTGGAGCTTTTAGGTGATGGCCCAAGTTGGCAGAAGAAGGCAATAAGGCTGGGCCTTTGAAGCTTATAACCCAGCCCCTTGCAAAGATACTGTCCTCTACTTCCCTGGCCCACCATGATGTGAATGAACTCTGATTCATGCTCCTACCTCCAAGCCTTCCCCATCAGAAGGGATTGCATCCCTCTGAAATTGTGAACCAAAATAAATTTTTCCTCCCTTGAGTTGCTTCTGGCAGGTATTGTAGTCATAGCCACAAGAAAGACAATTCATACACTACTAACTATTCATCACAAACGCAGAAGTACAACAACTCCTATACCACAATAACTATGCATCTTAAAGTAAACCCAGAGGGCCAGGGCAGCAACATCAGGCTTCCCCACAGCTCCTTTGTCATAAGTTTCGTTCTTTCCTTTTCTGCTCACTCTGAGATGAATCCCAGATTTACCTCAAACTCTATTCATGATTAGATGACCAATTCATAGAGTGATACATTGCAGAAAGGATTACTGTAATAACTACAGTTCAAATTTTAGAAGCAGTGAGAAAGTAAAATATTAGGATTACAGCTATATCTTATAAATATATACATATAATCTTGAATATATCTATATATATAGCTTAAATATACAGAATTACACATATATATGTATGTGTTTACCTCTATATGAATATGTGTATCTCTATCTCTCTGTCTATTTATATCTGTATCTATATTTCTTAAGGTCAAAACCAAGTGTTTCTTCTACTTTATCTTACTAACATCATTTCTGGGCATTAAAAATTTGTGATAAGAATTTTTGAAGATTTTTAAATTAATTACAGACAAGAAAATCAAAATAAATAATGGTAACATATTTTAGGCCAGTGCCCAACATCCAATCTGTTTTTATTCTTTCTATTGTTGGGGATAAGTGGTCTTTTCAATGTAAATAATGTTGTATATATAATGTATAAGTATTGTATGCATGATATATACATATATAATGTTGTATGAATGTTGTATAAAGATTGGAGATTGAAAACATGGAAACCAATTATAGTATTTTGAAGAGTATGTACTTTCTCTGTTTCCTTAGTGAGTTATCAGTGTCTAATAGATCATAGTTCCCTTAAATATACTAAATTCACACTGTAGAGATGGTTCAGTGGTTACGAACACTGACTTCTCTTGCAGAGGAACCAAGTTCTAAGCCCAGCACCCATGTGACAGCTAGCGATTATCCATAACTCCAGGCCGAGGGGATCCAATACCTTCTTTTTACCTCCATGAGCATTGCACAGCACAGGTGTCCTTACATACATGGAGGCAATAAACTCATAGACATAAAAGTAATAAAATATTAAAAACTATATTTAAATTCAGTTTTAATAAGACATGTTATTAGGCTAACAAAAGAGACCTGTTTCAGAATTGGGCTTGAATCTGAGCCAAGGAAATGGGTTATAGTGGTTAAATTATGTTTCCATAGGGAGGAGGATGGGACTTCAGATCCTTAGCCACATAAAGCCAGATGAGTAATGTGGCTCAAATTACTGAAGAACGAGCAGATGATCCTCAAAACAAGATGGCTAACTAACTTTATCTGTTAGCGATCTCTGAGTTTGACTGAGATTCTGCCTCAGTGAATAATGTGGAAGAGAGATAGCAGAAGGATCCTCAAATCAACCTTCAGCCTCTACATGCATGTGGACTCATACACACACCTCACAAAAACACCTGTGTCCACACACATGGGAATAAGCATAGACACATACATGCACACTACATGTGGTGTGGGAATGACATTTTTGGGCAAATGGTATATTTTTAATGTTGAAACCAAAAGTTAATCTTATATTTTGAGATCATTTGGCCCTATATCAGCTTGCTTATAGTGTAAAACAAGCTTGCTAGGCTCCTAAACATAAAACTTTAATCCATCATGATACTTCCTTGCCCTTGATCCAGAACAATGTATGAAAGTGTGCATGTGTTTTGCATATCAAGTGCTTCAAGCAGCTGTTATTCCTTGAAAGCAAGAATTATCCCAATTGTGATACAAACAATAAGTGAGATTAGATTGATGACATCTGTTTGAGTTTGTGAGAGCTGTTTTAGGTCAGTAGGGGACAGAAAGCGTAAAATCTTTAAGATTAGAATCTGTTTTTACTTCCCCATCTCATCCTGTACATAGAGTTTTAATAAATAAAGAACAAGGACTTGGTTCAAGAGCACAGTACTGGGAAAAACCTGAATGAACAGGATTCAAGATCAGTTTGAGCCCAATCCTCAGTTAAATTGGATTCTAAATTTATTTAGGCATCACTGTAATATGGCATCACATAGCATCACACACCACACAGACACATGAAGAAAACAAGAGAGAAACTGGGATTGAATAGTCTTCACAATGACTAAGCAGTCAGTTCTCTGTACTTGTGTATTGAACCTCAGACTGAAAATATTTAACATAATTTTGTCTGTACTGGACATCTACTGACTTATCCTCTTGTCATTATGTGCTGAATATCAGTGTGTACTATTACTATATGACATTAACATTAAGCCAGGAATTACAAATAACCTGAAAATAATTTATAATATATAGAATGACAAATACACATTATGTGCAAATACAAGATTGTTTTCCATAAGGCTCTTGAATGCTGACAATTTTGTTGTCTATCAGACGTTCTCAAATATTGAAGAACAACTGTATGGTTTTGTTTGGCAAGATTTTCATTTGTTGACTATTTCTATTTTACTAATGTTTTCACAGTCTGCTGCTGTGAAAATTATATTAACACTTTATGAATTTTAAGTTACTTCATATTTTTATGCTTAGAAATAGTTCATATTTGTATTCAAATATATCTATGTACTTAGGTGATATTAACCAGATATAATGCTGTCTTTGTCAACTTAGAATAGTTGAAACCCATTTACTTAAAAGGAACATTAAAGATTTAAAATGAGTATCAATACAGTATTATCTGAAGAAGAACTGTTAGAAAAGATAAAAGTTTGCATTTGTAGTGGAGACCATATGCAAATATATGCATATGTACATATATGCATATGAACACATTTATATATACATAGATCATTATAATGTATATATAATTTGCATGTCTGTATGGTGTAATACAGTGTGGGCCTTAGCCAGGCCACCTGCCATGAAGAATAAGAGAATGGCTTCTGTGGATGTGATTTTACACTCTCTGGCCAGGCGTGTCACTAGCTTCGGCCCCATGCCTGGGTGATCTGCCTAAGAGATGGAACACTAGTGGCCACAGTAGGGAACCACCCCACAGGGCAATTGGCTAACCAAACTCATAAAACCTCTTGTACTTCCTTGAATAACCTGAGTTTGCTGCGGTTTGCTCTTCGCATGCTTTCACTCAGCTCCTGGTTCTGTATTTTGACTCCAGGCCTCTCACCCTCTTTCGGCAGAGACGCTGGGTCCTGCTAGGGCAGCCGGACCAGAGGGACCCCAACATGAGTCCATGTGTGAATGTGCAAATGTGTATGTGTGTGTGTGTGTGTGTGTGTGTGTGTGTGTGTGTGTGTGTATATATATATATATATATATATATATATATATATAGAGAGAGAGAGAGAGAGAGAGAGAGAGAGAGAGAGAGATGCCAATGGGACTTTACACTTGAAGTTCAACTTCTCTTTTGTTCTTGCTTTTAAGATAATCTTCCTCTTGTTCCTTTTGTGTGCCAGAGACATTTTCACTCTTCTATTCCTACCTGAAACTTACCTTGATTACAGGCATTGAGCTAATTACTCACTGTAATTCCAAAGTTCAACACAAACAGCTTTGTTCAAGCTTCTGCTAAGGCAGGAAGATGCATGAATATTCAGAAGAGACTTCTTGAAAACACCCTAGGATCATTTGGGAATAGATCTTCCTATTTGATTCAACAAAATATACATTCATAGAACATAGTTTTGAAATTCTATAGACTTTCCAAATTAGCCCTTTTACAATGAAATATTCATAATATGATAATACAAATGTAAATATTGTACCAGGTCACATCTAAATGATGCCAAATCTATTAAATGAAAATGTTTATTATTCCAGGAATTTAAGATTTGTTTTATCAGACAGTTGGTCCAGCATACCATCCTAAACTGTAAGAAGGAAGTATTGGGCTTGAGCAATGGCTCAGGTGGTAAGTGTGCTTCCTGCTAAGCCTGGAGACCTGAGCCCCAAACCTGGGACTCAAATGATGGGAGAAAAGAACTGTCAAAGTTGCACTCTGACCTTCACATGTGGGCTATGGCACATGTGCTGCACATGCGCATACACACACACACACAAATAAGTGTATTTTTTAAAAGACATAAGGTTTATTGTTCATGTGTTTTGCTTGCTGGGTATGTGTAAGTATTCAATCAGCAATGCAATGTCTTGGGTTGTTTTCTTTTATGGAATTCTGAGTATTCCTGTGCTAAAACTATTAATTCCCTTAACAAATATGTAGTAAGAAGTACTTGCCCAGAATATACCTTATTCAATATTCCATCCCTCATACCAAAGAAAAAACAAAACAGAAGAGAAAACTCAAGGGCATGACACAATGGCACACAGTCTCTGGCTTCCTGCTTAAGGTCTTCTCTTGGGAAATGCAAAGGTCTCCTGACTTTGACACCATTCCTGTTTTGTAATGCCTACTGCCACAATCCACTGCCATAGAATGAGGGGCTCTCCCAATTATGTGCTCTAACCTCCATCTTTGCCTCTTCCTCACTAAGACTAAGACTTTCCTAATTTTAAAATTCAGAAACATTTTCTCCTATTCTTATATAGCCATCCATAGTAGTGAGATTTAAAATGGATTTAGATTACTGTGCATTTCAAATCAAAGAGGCACATTGCAAAGAGCAGAGTATTTCTTTGTGGAAGTGAGTAGCAGTGTGAAAGACGGCATCTTTGCCATCCCACTCACTCAGCTTTGCTATGCAACTGTATTTTAGCTTACTTCCTTTGTAGAAGGTACGTATACAAGTGCAATAACTTCAAGAAGCCAGCCTTGGTAGGACATGAAAAGATCTGTGAACATGTGAATTCTTATCCAAAGTCTACTTTTTCATCTGATTAATGTGGTTCTGGAGTGATGTAAATGTTCTTCTGTTTACTTTGGTATGAGTTTACATGTGGATGCTAGAAGGTAAAATCAGGTCTGATCATCAATTGCTTCTCTAACTTAATATTTGAGAAAAGAGTTTCTCCCTGAAGCTAGAGTTCAGCAGTTCCACTACGTTGGTCAGGGGTCCTCCTATCTCCACCCTCAGGCCTGGAGTAACAGGTCCATGCCACCACACCCTACTTTAATGTCAGTGTTGAGGATCCAAATGTAGGTCCTTGTGTTTGAGTGACAGCCACAAAACTGGATTGAGTCATCTCCCAGCCCTTCCTCTGATATTATATATTTATGGCTATGCGTTTATGTTATTTACTATTTTATTACAGTTTATTTATTTGTTTATTTATTGTGTGTGTGTGTGTGTGTGTGTGTGTGTGTGTGTGTAGTACTGCAGGTCATGGCATATATATGGAGATAGACAACAACTGACCACAGCTCTCTTTTTCCAACATTCGGGACCCAATGATTCACTCTTGCAGTCAGGCTTGGCAGCAAATTCATTTTCCCAGTGAGTCATCTTGCCAACCTTACTTATGGTATTTTTTAAAAATACAGAAAAATAAAATAAAACTTTTAAAGGTAATGATAAATTAATTATTTTCCCAGAATGCTAAATGTAGCCAGGTTTGGTAGCTCAGGTCTATAATCTTTTCACTTGGAAGACTGAGATAGGAAGATTATCACAGGTTCAAGGCCAGCCTGAGTTGCAGACTGAGTGAGTTCCAGGCCATCATGGGTGACAACATAAGACATTGATTCAAAAACAAAACAAAATGAACGACAACTTCACATTCCCTGTGCATACCCCTCTGGATACAATTAATGCAGACTTCAATCTTCATAGAAGCTAACCTAAATTGCAAGGGTCTTTAGGATCAGCCCTCCCTGATTGATTTTCACTCAATCATCCTCTCCAGCATATGGATTTTTTCATTGTCCCTTGAATATACCTGAACCCTGAACCATTTCCTGCTCAACATTCCTATGTATTCTGTGAACCTTCTTGACATCCATTCCATCACAGAATATGTTATTTTTAGATGCTTCAAAATTTATATCTCATCCCCAGCTAGCTCAGACTCCTTATTGATAACGCTTTCCTAAGCTTTCTGAGACAAGAATCATCTTTCCTAATTGCAATTGAACTAAACAAAGCATAGCATAAAGTTTGGCCTTTAGAAAAACTGGCGTTTTCCTCTAAAGAACCCAAGGCCATGAAATGGTGATAGATTTTATGTTATAAAACTTCCCATGATTTAAACAATAAGAAAAGAAAATCTTTAGAAAGCAGAATGGCTCAGTGGGTAAAATGCTTGTTGCCAACTCCGACAATCTAAGTTCCATAGTCAGAACCCACAGGAAGAAAGGAGAGATGTTATGTTATTTATTTATTCCATGTTGTCCTCTGGTCTCCACCTGTGGTCTGTGGGAAACATGCATATGGACACATAATAAATAAATAAATTAATTAATTTAATAGTATTTAAAGAGCAGCATCCAGTTCTTGTAGCCATCCCAACAAGCATACTTTCTATGAATAATGAAAATAAAGATTTTACTATGTGATTTTTTTCAAATCTTATAAACATCAAATTCCCTTTCACATCTTATAAACATCAAATTCCATGTTCAAAGCTAAATTACGCAGGCTATTTTTGTGCAGGTTATTTATTATACGTGCAAGGATCCTTCATAAAATAGTTTGATATTTATCTTGTTTATTTCCCAATCTGACTAGCAAATTTCTAAAGACAAATATATTCCTGAATATCTTTCATACTCTGCAGTCCTTGACCAATCCTGATCTCACACAAGGAGGTAAGAAAGGAGTCAGGATTCCTTGCTATTTGACTAAGATACTACAGCAGTAGTAGAAATTCAGGAGTGTGTCAGATTCAAGGAACCATGATAAAGCATTCTGGAAGACCCCAGGTCACCTCTCAGAACCAAGCAGCAAGCCCCCTTCATGACACGTATTTCTGGCTTCAACTTCTGTCTGAATAAAATGATTTCAGACTCATGCTTCTGTAGCTCTCCACTGTGAACAGAGACAAGGTGACTGTCATTCACACTGTTGCCTTGCTTTTCCCTCCATGACTCACAAATTGATGGGATCTTTACATTTGCCACGTCCCCTTTTAAAGTTGAGTGTATGATGGGCAGATTTCAAAATGAATGATAGATTGAAAATCTTTCGTGAATTCTTGATCCAAAGAAAATGAAAGATGTCTATCTATGATGTCTAACAATGTTTGATCTTTAAGTTTGAAGTGCCTAAGAATCAATACATTCATAAAGAGAATTTTGTTTTTGTGTCCTCATATGTATTATAATAGCCCCAGACTCCCAGACTTAACATCAGTTGCTCTGCAACAGAAAAAATGTATATAGATTAAGTAAGAATTTAGAATATGCTTGATGAAATCTGAACCATTTGAAGACAAGTCCAGCATCACACAATTCTAATTGTTAGCTACCAGCAGGCTGGGGGAACAGGATCACAAGTTTGAGATGTGCTGTACAGCCCAGAGAATGATCTACAAGAGGCAAAATTTGTTTTGAATAAATGAGTTTATTAGGCATAGAGTAAGACACAGTAAAAGAATAAATAGTAAGTAGCAAATAGAGAGATGACATATAGATAGAGATAGGTAGATAGATAAATTGATTGATTGATGGATGATACATAGATAAATACCAAAACATCATCAAATCTAGTGCTTTAAAACATCCACCAAAACTTGAATGGTATACTCCCTTTAAAGCAGTCACCTAAGTCCCCAGTAGAGACAGTCTCTGGACACAGCACTATCTCACTGGGAGAGATTTCGAAGTAAAATAACAAAAAGCAGCAGACAGAGAAAACATCATCAAGTTAGTCACTCATAGCATCCATCAGAAGCAGACTGAAAAGTAGACATGGTCCCCAAAAGTTCCCACGGGAGCTTACTCTCCTTGTCCGAGCTAACCAGACTGAACTTCTGGCTTCCCTTCCCCCTGTTGAGACCTTCATATCATGGAATAAACAATAGTGACATCTACTGAAAATGTTTTGCCCTCTAGCTGTTCTCAAGGGCACAATGTTCTTACCTTTGGGATGTTTTGCTGTTGTTCTCTTCTCCTTCTTGCAGAGTTAGGGGAGACCAACACATCTCTAGACAAGAAGCCTCAGAGAGTACCTTGGGACAAACACATTTAGGTCTAAAATGGTAGGTAGACAACCCCAATCCCAAAGCCAGCTTCTCAATGAGCTCAAACAATACATGAAAAAATTTCAATACAATGTATACATGTCACCCTCAGAAAGATGCAAACTGGAAAACTGTTCTAGTTACTTTTCTATGGTTGTGATAAACACTGACCAAAATTAACTTGAGGAGGAAAGGGTTTATTTCATCTTATACTTCAAAATGACAGCCTATCATTCAGGGAAACTACACTAGGCACTCAAGGCAGGAATCTGGTGGTAGGAACTAAAGCAGAGACCACTGTAGAATGCTGTTTATGGGCTTATTTCTTTTGACTTGTTCAGATAATTTTTCTAATACATTTCAAGCTCATCTGCCTAAGGATGCCACTGCCTCATTGGGCTAAGGCTCCTATATCAATTGGCAATTAAGGAAATGCTTCACAGGCTAATCTGACAGTCCTCTCTAGGTAAGCACTTTGACCATTGAGCAATATTCCCAGCTCATGACTTTGAACTTGTGATCCTCTTTCTACTACCTGCCCAGAGCAAGAATTATAGGTATGTGCCCCCAAGACTGATAATGTCTCCTTTGATCTGGAGTTGGCCTTTCCTCCTGAGATCCACCACATTCAGATTTCTCCTGTGTGCTAACTGCCTTCTTCTCAGTATGCTCAAAATAAGCTGACATGTTTCTTCAATTTTGTGTTCCTCAGTTGGGTTAGGGAACTGCAGAGTCTTCCTAGCTCTTCCTTCCTTCATCCTACACATGACTAAGATGTTCTCAGTTCTGCTCTCTTAATAATTCACTCTCCTGTCTGTTTTTTTCTCATTGCTACTGACTGACCTCAGAATTTCTTTGTTATTTCTTGCTTCCCTTCTAGGTAATGATTGCCTGCTAGGTTTTCTTGACCCTCATGGTGGGGTTCTCTTTAAGCAATCTTTCCACTTCCTTCTCAGTGACAAAAACTTTTGTCTCCACACTGTCTTCTAGATCGTTTTTTCCATACAGGTCCATCAGCAGTAAGGAAGGTCTCCTGAAGATGTATCAGCAAGAAAGGATGGGAAGGCAAATAACTCAAATGAGATGTAGTCTATCAGCCATCAATCTGTTCACCACTTATGAAAACAGATTAAATATGGCAAAATTAGGGGCTAGCAAGATGGCTCGGGGAGTTAAAGTGCCTATCCTAGAAGTCTATCAAGCTGAGTTCCATCCCTAGAACCCACATAGAACTGCCAGATGCAATGGTGTACATGTGTAATCCCAGCGCTCCTACAGATATGGCAAAATGGGAGGTAGAGACAGGAGAGACATGGAAGTTCGTGGACCAGCTAGCCTGATATGAAAAACACAGAAGTGGAGACAGCAAGAGAGGACCTGATTCAACAAGGCAGGGGAAAGGATTGCCTTCAGAAAGTTGTCCTTTGACCTCCACACTCATGCTGTGTTATGACCCTGTTTTTCTCTCTCTGTCTCTGGTCTCTCTCTCATTTCTATCTCTCTCAAATTATTTTTTGATAAATAAAGAAAATAATATAGACACCAGGATCAAGGGAACTTATAGAAGAAGTAGTCTAATTTTGCTGATGGTTCCAGAGGGATCAGAGTCTATCATGGCAGGGAGGCACACCAGTAAGAGCCAAAAGCTGATAGCATCCATCTTCAATGGTAGACATAAACTCAAGAGGGGGGAGTTGAAAGGGGAACCAGTCTGTGAACTCTCAAAGTCTGTCCCTAGTGACTGAGCTTTCTCAACCTCCAAAGATAGCACTCCCAGCAGAGGGCAAGTATTTAAATGTGTGAGTCTATGGGGAACATTGCCCATTCAAAACACCGCACACCACTCTCTGGCCTCCATAGGACCATAGTCATATTATAATAAATATGTAATTCATCCAACTTTAAAAGTATCCATATTTGTACTGGAAAGATGGAACAATGGTTAAGAACACCAGCTATACTTACAGTAGACTTGGGTTCAGTTTCGAGCACACACATGGAGGCTAACAATCACCTGTCTGTCACCCTCTTCTGACCTCTGTGGGCATTGCCAAACACAGGTGCACTTACATAGTGCAATCAATATACTCATACATGAAAAATAAAAATAATAAATAAAATGTTTCAAACATAAAATATATAAAAGTACCCATAGTCGATAACAGTCTTAATACTCTTTAAAATTGCAAAGTCTCTTCTGAGACTCAGGAATATCTTTTAAGTGTAAACTCCCCTAAAATCAAAAAGCAAATTACCTATTTCCAACATATACTAGCACAAAATTTGATCAAAGCATAGTGAGGCGGTATCAAAATAAAACAAGACTGCAATCAAGCCAGACAAGCATCAAATTCTATAGGTCCAGGTCTGATGTGTGGAATTGGAACCTCCAGGTTTGCTTCCAGCAATGTATCTCTCTCTCTCTTGGCCTGGTTCCATTCCCTGTATGCAGTTCTCCTTGGCAGAATGTTCATGCCTCTGGCATCTCCAACGTTCTGGGGTCTCCACTGCAAACCAGACTTCACCTTCACAGTTTCAGGCAACGGCTTCTTAGGGCCTCTTTTCTCCTATGGCTTTCTCTTTGCAGAAATTCCCCTGATACATGCTGCCTGGCCTGAGTGGCTTTCTGAAAACAGACAATTAATGACCCCCTCACTCTTAAATCTTTCTTGCCTCTGACAGTAACTTCACACAAATGACGCTAGGTCTTTTTCTTCCACAAGTTGGATGCTTAGCTTGCCCTCAGGGTACTCTTCCCATTGTTCATGTGCAAATTAGGAAACCTCTTTTTCAGGACATGGCCTGGCTGCAACATTAAGCTTCTTAGTTCTCTCTTTCTCTCTAAACTATACATTTTGTCTTTCTTCCCCACTTATTTTTTGTTGCATTGTTCACTTTCATAAAATTTATAAGTAATAGCCAAGGCATAGATTCAACAAGAGGCTGCCTTGAATTTCCTCCACCAAAGAAACTAATCCATTTCTTCTTAATTCAACTTCAGGCAAGTTCTCAGACACATAGTAGACAACTAGATTCTTTACCAAAATATCACAGACATGATCTGAAGCCCAGTTCCTATTTAAGTTTTTCTTCCCTTTGTATCTACATTTTCTTGACACAACATCCTGCCAGCTCTTCAAAGAATGGCCCATTAAGCTCCACATATAGCAGTCAGCCATTTTTCTAGTCCAGACTTCCAAAGTCTTCTAAAGAAAAACATGGTCAGATTTTTTAACAGCAATAGCCCATTTTCTGGTACCAACTTTTGTATTAATTAACTTTCTGGTGTGGTGATAAAACACCATGAACAAGACAAATTATAGAAGAAAGAATTTATTTTGGATTATGGTCCCAGAATAAGAGTCCATCATGTCATGGAGGCATGGCAGGGGGCAAGCATGGTGGCAGGAGCTGAAAACTGAAAACTGAAACCTCCAACAGCAATCAGGAGGCAGTGAAAGCAAATTGTAATTGAAGCAAAGTTATGGACTCTCAAAGCCTACCCCCAGTGACATTTCCTCTAGAACTTCTTAAACTTCTGTTATGAGGATTTGACATACTGCATACTCTCTGAGTGAATGCATATGGGAATCTATCTAATGTACTCAATGTTTGTGTCTGTAATTAGCAAATTATAGACACAGAAACCAGTGTGAACAACTATAGTCTGAAGTGACATTAACAGGATGGTGATGAGACAACATCATATTTTTCTGATGTCTAATGCATTAGCAAGTGACAAAGGACTGATAATACTGTTTGCTATTTTTGTTTGTTTGTTTGTTTGTTCATTCCTGAGAGTGTGTACATATGTTTGTGATTAAATAAGCACTTGTGTTCCTGTGGAGGCCAGAGGTCAAGGATGTTGTTTATCTTCCTCTTTTGCTCTCCTATTTATTTTCTGACACAGAGTCTCTCACTGAATCTGGAACTCACCAATTCAGCTAGACTAGCTGTATAATAAGCTCCAGGGATCCACCCCCTTACCTAGTGCTGAGGTTACATGTACACTCCTCCACACCTGTCTTTTTACATGAGTCTTAGAGATTTGAATGCAGGTCCTAGTGCTTGTACAGCAAGTACTTTACCAACGGAACCATCTTTCTGCCCCTACTACCTTTGAGGCATGATTTCAAGGATGAACTCCAAATTATTCCCAAACTGGGTAAGTAAATATCAAGATGATCAGAAGTTCAAGGCCACTCTTGGCTACATAGGAAATTTGAAACTAACAGGGAACTTTAGGCATGAACAATCATACCCAGTTTATATAATGGTTACTATTGAAACTAAGGCTTTGTGCACACTAAGGAAGTTCTCTACCAACTGAGCTACATCTCCACACACCCAAACATTGTTTCTCTAGATGGCATTTGATACAATTTTCTACATGTACTCTGTGAATAATAGGAAAGTTAGTAAAAATGTGTGAAAATTCAGTATTGGATTCTAGATTTAATCAAATGAAATTAGAATTCCTCATTTAGCCCTTCCATGTGGACAGGTTTTAGAGTTAGTTCAAACTGGAACTGGAGACAGGAGAGTTGGAAAGCTTTTGACGTAAGAAATGAAAACAAAACAATACTAAAACTATGCCTCATTTCATATTACTCATCCATTGCTACTACTTGCTTTGACTACTGTCAATATATAATTATAAAGTCATACACTGAACATGATATTAATGGATAACACTTGAAGAAAGAAAAGCTGACCAAGAAAATTTATCTTTAAGAGCTTAATAATAAAGGAACTAAATCAACTTAGTACACACTAGAGCATAGGACTGGTTATGCATGAGCATGCTTGCAGTGTGTTTTCATTTATCTTTCATAAAAACCTACAAGGAGGTGTTGTCAATACAGCTGAAAACGAAAAGAAAAATAATAGCAACCAGATACCTATTTAATGCCAAGGATGCTTTTTGATGTCAGGAGTTTTCTTGTTTATACATGGATTGGTGCTCTGAGAACACAAGTGAACTACTCTCAGAGAAACTGCTCTAGATTGTCAATACCAGGCTATAATTACTTGACTTCAAGGTTCAAACTAATTTCACTACAATCTTTTGCAATTGCACTGTGTATACATTTGTGTGAGTGTGTGTACACACAAGAGGATACGTATGTGCATATGGATGCATGTATGCATGTTATTTGTGATGACCAGAGGTCAATATCAGGTGTTTACCTTCATCACTTTCCACCTTATTTTTTGAGACATATTCTCTCACCAAACCTGGAGCTCATTAATTAGCTACATTGGATAGGCAAAGAGCACCAGGGATCTACCTGCCTCTCTCCCTTTCAGTACCTGGATTACAGACTTGTGCCACTGTGCCCAATGTTTATGTAACTACTAAGGATACAAACACTGTGTTGTATCTACAATAAATAAATGATTGATAAATTGATAGATTTGCTTTAGTGTGTTGCTGAGGAATACTCAGCAGGAAATTTTTTTTCCTATGTTACTAGAAAACTCGTTATGATTCATCTTTAAAAAGAAATAACATTATTTTTCTCTGAAACATTTGATAAAATGAGAATGACTTTATTATTTGTTTTGCATTGGAAGATACTGCTGTTCCATAAAATTAACTAGTCAGAAAATTAGAAATAACATTACAAAAAAAAATCCTTCTCACACATCATGAAGAATAATAATTCTCAGATATACAGATTAAATATAAAGTTATAGATATACATTTGAGAAAGGAAATGATCTTTAAGTTTGAGTGCAAAGAAATATATATATATATATATATATATAGTATGTGTGTGTATTTTGTGTATGTTCACATGTGTATGTGTGCATGTAAATTTGCACGTGTGTGTCCAAGAGTGTGGAGGCCTGAGATTGATGTCAGATGTCTTTCTTAATTTCTCAGTATCTTACGGGTAGGGTCTTCCACTTTAAGCCATAGCTTTATAATTTGGCCAGCCTAGCTAATCGGTTTGTTTTGGAAACTCTGTCTCTATCTCCTGTGTAGTGAGGTCACAAGCAGTTTACTATGTCCACCAGGTATTTATGTGGGTTTGGAGAACCTTAATTCTAGTCCTGCAGCTTGAATGACAAGCACTTTATCCACTGAGTCATCTCCTCAGTCCCTCAAATAATATTCCTCAAAGTCATTTCATATATATATATATATATATATATATATGCCATTCATCAATCTACTCCAAATAAGTGTAACCATTTGGACTCTACTGTAAAGGGCTGAAGAAAGGAAATGATATCTTTTCTATGTCTGCTCTGTGTTACATGACTGGCTTAGAAGGTGCACACTGATATTTGTGACTATTTGTTGATATTCAAACCAATGTAGGAAAAGTGTGTCACTGAAACCACATTTAGATGGGAATACTCAGGAAATTAAAGAGCTTAATTGTCCATCTTACCATGTATGTATTGAGACAAGGATTGAAACCTGCCTTTCTGATCCCAAAGCCTATGTTCCCTCTCCTTCAACCATACCACTTCACATAGTTCAATATATATATCAATATATAAGGATAAACAAGTGATGCAAATAAAACCTCTACCCAAAAGCATCAGAGTCATAGCATAATGGATAATAAAATATTTACAATATCAACAGGGTCAAGGATAAGTGCACTTTTGAAGGGAAAAAAAAAGACTGGAAGGAAATGGCATGATGGGAACAGTGGTTACATTATATTATGTTTCGCTATTTTAGTAATGGAAAAATTTTAACTCAAAACAGTGCATGAAAAGTGCATTCTAGGACAAGCCTATACACTAGATGGCTGAAAAGTTCCAAGAGAACAGCAGCAGGAAGCCATCCTCTGTAGCTTTGGCAGAGAGGGTGAGCCTGCCCCTGCTGTGCTGCATCTGAACACAAGCTTTGATATTTTGTAGTCAGGTAGGAATTCAGATTCTTAACTTAGAACCCAACGTTCAGACACAGGGTTAAGAGGCAGTCATGGCTGGAGAAGAATGCTGGAAAAGACAAGCCTTCCACAAAGCACCTCAAATAGTAATAGGCAGATGGGTGCTGAACTGATCAGGGAGGCAATGGGCATGCTTTGGAGATGGCTCTTTGCTTGTTTCTACAAATATATATATTGTATATATTTGGATATATATATATATATATATATATATATATATATATATATATATATATCCTGCACATCCAGTATGAATTTACTGCTTGGCTAGTTTATCAGGTTTACCAAGTATAGTGATTATAACCATCCTTATCACATCCTTATCAACATCCCCAGCCCAGCTCTTCTATTAAAGAATACACAGGGTTCCCATTTCACTTTTTGTGCCTATACTAAAGAAGGCCTCAGCATTAGAACAGCACTTCTATCTGAGATGGCATATAGAATGGCCTCATCTTTAAAACACACTCCATCATTCTAAGTAGATCATTTGAAAGCTCAGTGAAATCGCTTCTGGGCTTAAAGATGTGTTTGTGCTTTAACCTACTGAAAAGTGCACTTAGAGACTTTACGGTTGTCTTGGTGAGTATGAGTAGTAATGTCAAAGCATCACTTTGACCCAAATTTGGATCCTGGCACCCACACAGGGTATCTCACAGCAGTCTATAACTCAGGTACTATGACATCCTCTTCTAGCCTCCACCATGTCAGAAATCGAACTGTACCTGCAGTGGGGAGTGAGGATTTAGAAATAAAGAGAGAGAGAGAAAAGATAGATTCGGGAGGGCTGTCAGTCAATACTGAGGCCCAGACTTTATTTTTCTCAGTGGTAATTATGCCTTTACAACTGTGTGAGGAACAATACAAATGTCAGGGGTTCAAGTAAAAACAAACATGCGTTTACATATGTGAAATTATTCACCTACATCTACTAAAAATAGGTCCTCAGCCTTGGGCCCAAGGCAGACTTCCATTCAGGAGTCACAAAGTACTTGCATATCAAAACATCCTGCTCCCACAACACTTCTGTGAATGACCTCTGCTCAGCCCCAAACTAGGGCAGAGTTCAAGGCAGGCAAATGGCTCCTGACAACCATGCCTTGCACAGATATGTCATGTACACACAGATACACACACATACACATAAATAAAAGTAATAATTTTAAAAATGAATTCACCTGGGAATGATGATACATTCCTGTAATCCCAGCACTTGGGAGGAGGCAGAGGCCAGAATATTTTGGCTCAGGAGATGAGTCCCTATAAGTTTGGGGGATTGGGTATTCAAGGTCATTAGTTTACACAAAATTCCTCCTCCTCACCTAACAAAAGTCTTCTTAGTGGCCATGGCAGAAGTCAAAGGCAAATTTTCTCACGGTTGTGGATCATGCTGAGGACGTATAAAAAATGACACCCAAAGTCATAATTCTTCCCACATGTGTTTTGTTTGAGCAGTCAGGCCTGCTAATGTGTCACCTCCCACCATGATTCAGACTCTGGGGCCAGGAGAGTTTTTGAGAAGAAAAGGGCAGAGCACTTAAGCAACAAAGTTGTTTGAATTTTTTCTGTCAGTGCTGTTTGCTTTGGTTTCTGATTCGGAGGATTTGGAGACCACGTCTCACTCTATAGCCCTAGCTAGCCTGGAACTCACTATAAAAACCTGTACTCACAGAAGTATACTTCCTTCTGCCTCACAAGTGCTGGGATTAAAGGAATGCATCATCATTCCCAGCTGAATTCTTTTTAAAACATATTATTTTTGTTTATGTGCATGTGTGTGTGTATCTTTGTGGGAGTGATGTGAGGCTAGAAGAGGATGTCATAGTACCTGGAGTTATAGACTGCTGTGAGCTGCCCTGTGTGGGTACTGGGATCCAAATGGGTTCCCTGGAGAAATAGCAAGCTCTTTTTACCTGGAGCTATCTGTCCAATCCCATGAATTCCGTATTTTTAAGAAGCAGAAGCAACTGGAAGGGAAAAAGTCAAGTCTTGTATCTCTGCAGAGTCTACCACGAATGAAACGTTAGGGCACAAAACAGCAAAAAAGAAGCTTCCTGAATTGTTCCTGGAGAAGAACTATGTGAATATGAATCATGAAGCCACAAAGCTGCATCCCTGGCTTCCTGTAAGCACGCCTAGGAGTCTTAGATGTTCCATTAGAGAAAATGTGTTTTTGTCTGTGGATGGAAGAGTGCACCTGTATGAGCTCCATCTGTGCTGTGATGATACAGATGTGCTATTAAGATATTAGGAACAAATGGCAAGGTTTTTCTGGCCCTGGTATGATTCTCAAAGTTTCTGCAGGGACACATCATTTGGACAGCTAGGCACCAACCTCTTACCACACAAACATAAAAGTTCATGTATATTATCTCAAGAAACATTCTTCAGTCATACCTAGTGTTATTCATTTGTTTTAAATGTCATGACCCATTCTGTAAAATGTTTATTTCTGTCAAATGCTTATTTCAACCTCTGGGTCAAAACAGAGTAGGGGAAAATGCGTGGAGTAATGGGCAGAGGCAAAAAAACCAACAAGGCAGTTGCATTGATTCATAGCACTGAGCTATGTGAGGATGCCCATTTGAGAACCCAAATTACAATACCTTAATCATTCCAGAGGTATTGCAGAAAGTGAATGTTCCACATAACTAAAGGTACATAATTTAAATTTCTCAATGTGTTGTGTTTTGTGGGATATGCCTGTAATCCCAGAATTTGGGAGATTAAGGCAGGAAGCATATGAGTTCATGACCATACTGGGGTACATGCAAAACCTGTCTCAAAACACAATAAAAATAGGAATTAGAATACTCAGAAAAAGAAAGGAAAAGTAAGTATAAAATTTTAGAAAATTTAAATTTTTAGGAACTGGTGATACAGCTCAGTGGTAGAATGGTTGCCTATTATCCATAAGAAACTGTATTTGAGCCTCAGACTCAACAGATAAAAAGACATGCACTTATATAATCCCAGTGTTGGAGAGATGTAGACAGATGGATCCTTGGAGTGTCCTGGCCAGTTAGCCTAGCATATTTGATGAGTTCTATATCAGTCAGAGACCCTATCTCAAAAAATCTGGAAAGTACCTGAGGAATCACACTGGCCTCCACATGCATATGCATACATGCTCATGTGCATGCACAGCTGTACACACATGTATATGCATACACACAGGAACATACAAATAACAGATAAGGTAAGTACATAAAAATTAGATTTTTTGGATATTTCATGTTTTTTAAAAGGAAATCTTACTGCAGGGCATTTCCATTACTAGTGACACAAGATAAATTGGTACTCTAGGTATGGGGTTCAATAGCTCAGGTTACTTTACTAGTGGTTGGAGGTGGAAACCACTTTCTTAGTAGTCCATATGATTTCGTCTTGTTGCTACAATGCAATTCCTGAAGAACTGGGGTGGAAACAATTTGCTAATGCATGTGTTTGGGGGATAGTGAGCTGGTGGGAGAGGAGGACATCTGGGCTAATCAAAAATAAACTCAAATTGCATCTCTTACACTGTCTCCATTTTTGAAGGACGTCCATTTGGGATTTACATTTTCTAGTAGGGAGTGGGTCATAGATTTGCAACTAAACAGCAGATAAACTGCTTTGGGGTATACAAACCATAATTTCACTTGTGGCAGTGATTGTGCTTGCTCTAGAACGTCTATCCAATGAAGCCATTTGGCGGAGAACCTTTGTCTCAGCAGTAAAAAATATAGCCTCAATTCAGGTTAGCACTTCAGCAAACAGGCTAGTGTGAGAAATAAATGCTCAGGATGCACGACGGCCTAGTCTACAGGTGATGAAAACAGAGAGAGAATTGATTGTTCCACTTGACTTTGTCTGAACTGCTGGTCAAGTCACGTGTGGAAATGACCCACTCAAACTAGTAGGAAATGTATAATGTCAGCTAGATAATGCAAAAAGATGTCATGTTCTGGTTGAGACGATACTAATGTAGGTTGGACGGAATTGTTCATTCATTACTGAAGAAATTCAACAAGTACACATTATCCTTCAATGGAAAGACAATGGAGCTTCAGTAGACTCCAAATTAGAAGACCTGTCAGTCAACAGGAAATTTAGAAATGTAAATAGCCAGCAAGGAAGGTAATAGCTTAGTTTGTAGATTTCTTGCTTGGTAGGTGTGAAGCTCTGGGTTTAGTCCCCAGAACTGCATAAAGCAGGCATGACAGTACATGCGTATACTCTGAGCACTTGCAGGTGGAAGCAGGAATCTCCTCTTTAGCTACTTAGAGAGTAAAAGGTCAGCCTGGAATACATGAGATGTTTCAAAAAGAACAGTGAAATGTTCTGGCCCGTTGACTCAGTGGGTAATTGAGTTTGGATCCCAAGAACCCACCTTAAGTCAGATACTGAGGCATATGCCTATGATCCCAGCACTCCTACCAAGAGACCAGAGGCAGAGACCAGAAAACCTCTCAGGACAGACAGCCTGGTATATGCAGAGGTGAATAAGAGACCCTGTCTCAAACAAGGTAGAAGAACCAGCACCAAAGGGTGTCCTCTGATCTCCACACATAGACTGTGTCGTTAGACACCTACACACACACACACACACACACACACACACACACACACACACACACGCAGAGCTGTTGTTTCTTTAAAGTAAAGAGGGTAAGAAACAGAATGCTGTTTCAGAGCTTACATAAGCAGATGCCCTTCAGAAAAATTTCTGCTGTTTAAACCATGATAACAAGACTCAGTTCAAAGTCCCTTTGGTGCTTTTAATGAGAATGTCCCCCATAGGCTCTAAGTATTTGAACATTTTGTCCCCAGTTGGTGGTGCTGTTCTGGAAGGTCTTAGAGGGTATGGCCATGCTGGAGGAAGCATGTCACTGGGGGTGGGCTTAGAGAGCTCTCCAGTCTTTCTCTTCTTCCAGTGCCTGCTTGAAGATGTGAGCACTCAGCTTCTACTCTAGCATCTCTGCCACCATGCCTCCTTACCACAATGGACTCAGGTCTCTTAGGAACCATAAACTAAATAAACTCTTCCTTTTATAAGTTCCCTTGGTCAGTGTTTCTATCACAGCAACAGAGAAGTGACTAATACAGTTCTCACCATGTCCAGTTGAGCTAGACCAGCATTATGGAAAGAAATAAAGATCATCACCATAACATACAGTGATGCTGAACTTAAGACAGAAAAATAAAGGACAGGAAGTAAGGACAAGGGAGGTACTAGTCTGTTTCACACAGAATTAATATGCATCTTGTAAAACTGGGCTCAATATGCTTTTCACTCTGTTTGCTTTTCTAAATATTATGTGCCTGGATACTTGCACTGCTTCATTTGTTTCCTAGATAGAGGCAGCTTTGGGGGGAGGTGAGGATGGCTACTGGAGGAAAATGCAAGGACCTTATCAATGTTTTTTTTTTTTAATACTGTATTGAAAAAAATCACTGCATTTTAATCTGGGACAGAGGGTGGAAAATGGCATCTGGTTAATCAGGGGTCCATAGATTACTTAGTGATACAGCTTAATTGTGGTGAGATAAAATGAGGAATTGTATGTCTTCCCTCGAGCAGCATTATAAAGTATCCTGCCTGGTATTTAAAATTGATTGTGCATTATATTGGTTAAAGAGTGGCATTTGGAAAATAAAATTAGGGCTGATTTGCATTGGTGCTGAAATGGTTGCACATGTATTTAATAAGAAGAGGTGGGGTTTTCTTAGGTTTTTGCTTTTAGAATTTGGATTCATTTATAGTAACTTAACTACTAAATGTTGTTTTAAAAGACATGGTAAACATGGATATAATCACTCATAAGGAAAGAAAAACACTCATGAACTATGTATCTCAATTTAAATTAAACATAAATAAAATATAATTACTTTTATTAATTGGAATGCATGCAATAACTCAGCAAATTTACCAAGGGGATTCCCACAGAGGCCAGAAGAAGGTATGCAGGCCCCTGAAGCTGGAGTTACTTGCAGTTATGAACTGCCCAATATGAGTGTTGTGATCATAATCCAGCTTCTTCTCAAGAACAAAAAGTGTTCTTAACAGTTGAGCCATAACTGTTCCAGACCCTTCCACCCTTTTAAGGGATTCTATTTGTTGCTGCTTCTGCTGTTTTGAGACAGGATCTCCTAGTAGCTGCAGCTGGCTTTGGTAACATGCCATAATGCCCAGAAATTTCATTTTTTTTAATTGGACATTTTGCAAAGCAGTGAAAAATACAATATTAAATTTTTTATCTCACATCTCAAATTAGGAGCTTTCTTAATCTTCAGTAATATCTGTTAACTAACATTTAGGTTCTAAGACTTTCTTATGCTATATTTTATCTATCTATATTTCTTGGATTTGTAATCTACAGTAAATTTTTAATGCTTAGATCTAGATATAATATCTTCAGAATTATCAGTAACTTCCATGCAATGGAAAAGGTGAATTACATATTAATTTTAAAGAGAAGCAAACTGCTGATATAACACATATGGATTTATTAACTGAACAAATCACTAATCCTCCAAAATATGGTTGAAAGCTATCTTTTTCTAGAAAATTTTATTTTTGCAACAGGGTGTTGTGAAGACAGTTGAGTAGGAGTTAAGATATCAACTACTCGGGGAATGAGAGATGGTTCAGGGGTTAAGAGTATGCTGCTTGCAGAGTTCAGTTCCCAACACCCATGTTGAGTGGCTCTCAACTGTCAATAATTTGCTCTAGGGGATTCAACACCTTCTGGCCTCTGAGGGCATGATACACGTGGGAGTGTACAGTCACAAAGACACACACTCATATACCTAACTCAAAATAAAATAAATGTTTCTAAGAAACAAATACTCAAGTCGGTAGAGTGGAAAATTTGAAAATACCTCCAGAAATGACAGAACAGAAATCCTAGTTGGGGATGGAGAGATGGCTCAGTGATTAAGAGCACTGGCTGCTCTAGCAGACAACCTGAGTTCAATTCCCAGCACAAACAAGGTAACTATCAGCCAGTTGTGACTTCAGCTGCAGGGAATCTGACTCCTTCAGGTATCCATGAGCAAAGCATTCATGGTGGGAGGTGTATTTACACAGACATAAGCAAAACATTCATACACATAAAAAAGCACACATCCTATTTAATTTATTGTATATTACATTACCTCTGAAAAAAGGACTCAGGAGAGCTTCAGTTTCAACCTTTTAATCACCTAAGTGAAACATACATTATGTTACAGTATTAGTTTTGCAAGGCGATGTCAGAGATGAAAATACTAGGGAGGTTTCTGGATTTTATTTTCAATTTTTAAGTTATTTAGTGTAAATAATCAATGGACTCTTGGGAGATACAATTAATCTTCTCTTCCCATGCTTCCTCAGTCCCTCAGAAGATTTACATTTTAAAAGTCCAGGCAAATACTACTGAGACAGTCAAATGTATATGGAGGACCTGGTTGTAAATCTAAAGATAATCATCTAGAAAGATTGGTTATAAAATGGACATTTTGGGCTGAGTGTCAATGATCAAATAAATTAAGTGCTGTCAGGCAGGAGAAGGGATTGAGTTTCAATGTGGCCCAGAGGTAAAAAGCAAGCAAAGAGGGAGCGTGGTTGATATATTCAGCCATCAACTAACATGAACAGCAGATCTGAGAAGTGAAATTGATAGACGGGATAGCAGCCTCTCATATTAGCCTTGATGCACCCCACCCCCCAGACAAAGGGATGTAGAACAGAATGTCTGAGCTAGAAGATGGTCCTCCTTCATATGGGACATTTATGCATCATGTCATACATACAGAAGTGATCTTCCAGAGGGAGAAACAGAAACCATTCTGGCTACACGGTGCAAGGATAGGAACAAAGGTGATGAAAAGGTGGATTTGGGACTATGCCAAGAAAAGAGTGGAGACCAGCAAATAACCAAATAGCTGAGTTGTACATGGTGCTGTGTTTATAAAGATTAGCAGCCAGGGTGCTGTAGATTGTCTTAAGTGTCTCCAAAGACTGGTATGTTGGAGCTTTGCTTACTCTCCCACATGGTACTCTTGGGAGCTGATGGAACCCTTGGAAACTGGGGCCTAAGAGGGGCCGTCAGCTCACTGGAGGGTGGTTCTGTGACTCTTCTCTTCCTTATTTACACCCTAAATATTCATGTACTAAAAATCCTCATAAAAGCAACTTCAGAAAAGCAAGGTTTGCTTTGGCTTACAATTTTAGGGTACAGTCCAACATGGCAGGGGAGGCATAGCAGTAAGAATGAGAGGCAGATAGCCACATTCATCCACAGTCAGGGAGCAGAGTGAGATGAATGTGGGAGCTCAGCATTTCGTTCTCCTTTATATTCAGTCCAGGACTTCATCCCATGAAATGGTGCAGTATGCACTTAGGATAATTCTTCTCACCTCAATTAGCCCACTCTAGAAACTTCCTCAGAGGTGTGCCAGAGATCTGTCCCCTAGATGATTATAGATCTTTTCATGTTGAAAATCAATGTTAACTATCACATTAACCACAGGTCAAGTCAAATTTTTCCACTGTCCACTCCCAGCCCTGATGTACTGACTCATCACAAGCCCAAAGCCATAGGGCGACTCAATCATGATGTGAAACATCTAATACACTGAGCCAAAACAAACCATTTCTTACTGATGTTGTCCATCATAGGAGACTATTGAGGCAATGGAAAATTGACCAATTTATGAAGTAAAGAACAGGGGATTAAGAAAGTGCAATTTCAGAGAAAGTGATCTGGAATTATATACTAGGCACAAGGGCATTTGACTAAGACTTACAGGAAGGGAAAAGCCAGCCAGTGGGATTTTTAGAGGACTGCAGGAGAACCTGGGTTAAATCCCAGAACTCATGTAATAGAAACAAAGAACTAAGCTAAGGATGGTGGTGTTGCATCCCTGCAATCCCATCACTCGGGGGAACACAGTCCGACAGATCCTTAGGGTACACTGACAGGCAGCCTAACTTACTTGGCAAAACACAGATTAGTGACTAACCCTGTGTCAAAAAAGCAAGGTGGATGTCACGTGTGAAATGACAACTGAGGTTGTCTTCTTGATTCTACATGTGAATGCACACATGTGGACATGTAAACATACACACACATGCCCTCTCAAAAAAGAAGAAGAAAAACAAGTTAGATAAATCATTGCATCTACATTATAGATAAGTGAGACTAGATCTAGTATTTTATGATGCCCGCTGTCATTTTTAATCCAAAGAAATTAAAAATAAGCTTAAAACATGTTTTTCTAGGTCTTAGTATATAAACACGTAAGTTAATAACACGTTTGTATGCTTGCTATCTATACTTTAAGATGTGAAGTATGAAGGCTGGGCAGGTGGCTTGGTGTTTAAGAGCCCACAATGCTCTTGCAGAAGCCCCAAGTTCAGTTCTCAGTACCTGTATCAGGTGTCTCATAACCACCTGCAACTTCAGCTGCAAGGCTATTCAACACCCTATCCTGCACACAAGTGGAATGCATAAATCCCCACTAGCACCCACATACACATACAATTTAAAATAAAATAAAACCTTTTAAAAAAGATATGAAGTCTGAATACAGACACTTTCAGGGTTATAAACTTCATGAGGTTCTTGTCAGTGTCTTACATGTCTGTCTTTGTTCATTTATGCCATTCATCCAGTGCCTGCAGTAGGAGAGGAGTTATGGACTCCATAACTAAATAAGACACAGCTCTTGTTCTTGAGAACTTCATATTATCAAGAGTCAGATAGCAGCTCACTGTCTCTGCTTTAAAAGGCTGTGTTCCTCTTGCCTGTTTAATATTCATCAAGTGCCTATAATCCTGGGCTTTGCAAAAATCATTCACTTCTTTCTACAGTGATCAGTTAATCAAGCCCAGCCACACAGGGACTTGAGTGAGGGTGGGAGAAGGCTGGATTCTAAAATTCAAGAAAAGTCTCTGCTTGCCGAACTCAAGGTTCTGAATATTGACAAAGTCAGAGGCTGGGATCAAAGCAGTATGAGCTTGTAGGTAACCTGAGTCCTGGAGATCAGCTCCTGGGATGAACCAAGAAAGGAAACCAATAGACCAGAGCAAATTAAAGCAGACCAGGGTCAGAAATTCATACACAAATGTTCAGCAAGTTCAAGGAAGAGGTGACCTGATGACTTAAGAATTATGTGCTGGAAACCAGGGGTGGGGGTGAATGGGTTCTGGCAGCTCCATGTGAGAAGAGAGTCTCATCAAAGGGCCTTGTCTCTGGCTTCATAGGTACAAGGAAACATTTGTTAACCTTTATAGATTCCTCTGTCTGGACCTGAAGAAACAGAAATGGTAGCTGTTCTCTTGGAAAAGACAGAGCTCCTCGAGAAGCCTAAGTCCACTTTAGATTCTCTTTGGAGGTTGAGGGGATTTCTTTCCAAGAGGAGACCATTGCTTGTAAAGGGAGGTAGTCAAAACATAGCAAGTTGCCTAAATTAGGGCCTCAATTCTGAATTTAGAGTGAAACTTAAATTTTTCTTAATGGCAATGTGACTTCTCTTCTGCTTCCTCACCACGACTGAGAATTTCAATCAACACCCTTGGGAATTCTGGAGATGCTGAGCTTTTTGGTCTTATTGCTCAGTTTATCCAGCTGTGAACCTCTTTCTTCATTCTGGGGTACACTAAGTTGTGCCCTGGCAGCAGAGGTACACAGTTCTGAGAGGCTGTCTTGAGACGCTCTAGACGAAAGACAGGAGCAACAGAATGGGGGGTACACCATCAACACCTACTGGAATAGACCATCACTTTCTCACCACTGGACAGATAAACTTGAATCTTTTTCAGAGACTGGAGATTGAAGAAATGCCAAAAGAATACATAGGTGATTAGAATTGATAGTTTATTATAACTGTTGAATGAATTGCACAAAGATCCTTAAAACATATTTATTATTATGATAGTATTGTCTACTTACATATGTTCATCTACTGACTTTTATTGACTCTCTCTCTATATATATATATATGTATATACACTCACATATGATGGAGAATAAATAGACAATATATAGAGTATAGATAGATGTATAGATGATACAAAGATAGCTGATAGATAATAGACAGATGAAAAACAGATATTAGAAAATGAACCAATTATAGATATACTGATGTTAGACAAAGAGAATATAGGTAGAAGATAAATATATATATAAGTGAATAGATACAGATAGATGATGGGTAGAGATAAATGATAGATTAATAATAGAATGATAGATGATGCATAGACTAATGATAGAAAGTTAGATACTAAATAGATGACTGAAGCTAGATTAGTGATAGATTGATGGTAGACAAACAAATGGTAGATTAAAGTTTGATAGACAGATGACAGATAGGTATTTATAGGTAGATGACAGATCAATTATAAGAAGACAGAAGATGATATATAATAGATACATCGATAAATAGATGATTGATAGATAGATAGATAGATGGATAGATGATACATAGTTAGCTGATACACAGGTGATCGATATCCCTGTTACCTCAAAACAGGCAAAATGTCAAGTAGCAGGAACTATGTGAAATCTGTGGATTTAAACATACAATTATAGATTCCTCAGGTTTTTTGACTTAAGACAATATACATCATTAGGGTAGACCAGCAATAGTATTACTTTAGTTCAGTCCTTGTGCCTCTAACTAGCTTTAGAACCTTGAGCAAGGAATTTTTCAGGCCTTGGTATTCTGATGTTAAATGGAGGTTGGCACAACATCACCGCTCCAGAGTTCTTGCATGAAAAGCATTAGATGGTGCCTCATTCACATTAAATACTCAATAAATGCAATAAATGTGAGACATTAGTGTTTTCATTATTATTATTATTCAATGGAAAAATTCAAAACATGAAAATGGACTCAGTAGACTGGTGGAGTGGAAAGAATGCTAAAATGGTTTCATGATAGCTAATGGTATAAGGAACTAAATGGCATGTGGAAAATGCATAAGTAGGAATTGAGAGCTCAGGGAATGGAAAACAGAAAACACTTCACTGGAGTGGAGGTAGGATCATGTCCTGGAGGAGTCCGAAGGAATGTGTGCATTTGAGAGTTTATAGGTGGATAGAATATATATTTAAGTGAGTGTCTGTAAAAATTTAGAGATTGTGCCTAAATGAGAAAATTCCATTTTAATCCTCAGACACAGTTCTGTGCCAGGCCATGGCAGTGTAGGAGAAGGTGGTGCCAAGCAGCCACTGCAGAGCAGGGAGCCACAGTCCTGTGAAGAGAAGGCCTCTTTCCAGTTCTTTTCTTTTCTTTTCCTTTTTTTTTTTTTTGAGGCAGGGTCTCCCTGTGGCCCCACCTGACCTGGAACTCACTGTGTAGACCAGACTGGCCTCCATCTCACAGAGATCTGCCTGAGGCTGTCTCCAGAGTGCTGGGATTAAAGGTATATACCACCTTTCCTGGCTCTAATTCTAACTGTAGCTCAGCCACATAACATGTTCACATACCCATTTATCACTAGCGAATTGCAGACTGAGGACTCCAGTGCTCTATAAAAGAACATGCCTCTGAATTCAAAAAGGCATGGGCATCATCACCCCAAACTACAAATTCTTCTAGCAGCAGCATTCATTGCTTTGTGGATCACACAGATTGTGTCATTCTTCTATCAATAAGAAAGAGTAAGCTCAGAATGGAGCTTGTAGCTTTATCCACGTGTAAAGTTGGAATTGAATAAACAGACCTCAGTCTGCAATATTTTTCCTCCACATTGAATCAAGGCCAAATTGATAAAGCATTTAATATTATGTAAATGAGTTAATGGCCCTGAGGATTCACAGCAACATAAAACATTATAGTCTTCTGTGTTGGTGTTTACTAACTCAGAATACTTCTAAAAGCAAAGTTAGCATCCGGCTTTCAATGCCATAAACACATTTTGAAAAGGCAGGAGCAATTTTATAGCTGTGCATACACTGGAGAGGGAGCCTGACCCTGGAGAGTGAGAGTCTTGCCATCACTTCAAAAAATAGCAGTGTGGAAAGAATTGTTCTAAGTATAATAGCTGTCTTTTACTTTATATTCTTTCTAACCACCTTTTATTAAGTGTTAGTAATAGCCAGGAACACTATTAGGCACTTTGTATCTTTTATTTCAAAACAAAATACAAGTACAGACATTCACAAAAAAAATTACTATCAAGCAAAGACTGTTTTAACTTCTTCCCATGTCAAAAAATCAAGCACTGTGAGTCTCTCAGAAAACTCCACATGCTCTAATTCTCCTTCCAAAAATAGCTGCTGTCATAAGTTCCCTAATAGTCATTTTTGCTGTTTTCTTTATGGCTTTTATTTAAGTATGCAACCTAGAGCACTGCAGCTTAGTCATCAATTTTCAAATTGAAATGTCTCTCAGCTGTAATCTGATCAGCATGTCATCTCCTCCTTTTCCTTGAATCAATTGTCATCTTGGGTTCATTGTTTTTGGGAGTTTGCCCTAGAGGGGATCCAATGTTTGTATACACATGGTGACAATTTATATATTCTATATTCTCCCCAGTTCCTGCAAATGATCTGATCAGGGTGTTCAATTAGACTAGGCTTTGGTCCACCTGACAGTACTCTTGGTAGTCAGTACTTTATTGAGAATCATGTTGACACTTAATTCAGGGTAAATTATTTTATTGGAGATTCCAAAGTGATACCATCCTAATAGAATCCATTATTTTTATACATGATATTGAATAATCTTGCATCTATAAGTTGATGCCTGTCATCTTTAATCTTGTTATCTGATTACTTAATTAAAAAACAAAATGTCAGAATCAATATTTCATCCCGTCCTTTTACCTAGTACTTATGACAGTCATAAACTGATTTACAATTTCAGAAGAGGATCAATGAGCATTATAACACATCTGATGGACCCATGTCAACTCTAGTGCTTAATTCATCTCTCTCCGTTTTTGCCCACACAGAGCCTTTTCCAAAACTGGATTTGCTTCTCTCGCCGGTAGGCTTTGATAGTACTCATGGGGAATGAGAATATTACACAATTAATTAATCATTTAGTTTCTCTAATACTACAGTCAAGGCACTATCTGTTTTTCAGTCTTTGTATATGTATGTATCTGTGTGTATGTATACACATGTGCATACTCATATGTTTTGTGTATGCAGGGTGTACATGGCACAGTGTGTACATGCCACATGTATGCACAGCCTTGGGCAACAGCTCTCACCAGCCACATTCTTTGAGACAGTGTTTTTGTGGTGTCATTTTTCCTACAGTAGGCTAGCTGGCCCAAGAGTTTCTGCAGAGTCTCCTGTCTCTGTCTCCCATCTCATGGCGAAGCACTGGGATTACAGATGTGCACTACCAAGTTGGGTTTACTTGGGATCTGAGAATCAGATCAGATTCTCAGACTTATGTGACAAGCACTTTACAAACTAAGCCAACTCCCCAGCTCACAATGTGCTATCTAAACATGACTATTAAAATATTACCATCACCATTATTAAAACAGAAAATAGTATGAATTTTACATGTAATATACCCATTTTCCTCCATTTAGGAAGTTTGGTTGTGTTAAATCTACGTGATTAGATCACAGACCAACTATGTACTCAGATCCTCTTAACCATGAATTTATCTTACTTCTATAGTGCCAAACATTTAACTCTCTGTTATGGTTTCCTTTCTCGTCCAGTGATAAAACACTGTGACCAGAAGCAATTTATGGGAGGAAAAGGTTTATTTCAGATTGCATTTCCTGGTCAGAGTTCATCATTAAGGAAAGTCAGGGCAGAAACAAAGTTAAGAACCTAAAGAGAAGCCTGCTTGCTATTCTACACACAATTACCTCTGACTGGGGAACTCACTACCGGGTAAGGAATTCTAGCAGGAAACATGGAAGAATGTTGCTTACTGATTCATCTTAGTTAGCTGTATCTTATAACTGAGGACCTCCTGCCTAGGAGATATTCTACCTCTAGTGGGTTGGGCCCTCCTACATCAATTAGCAATTAAGACAGTCCCTCATAGACATGTCCATAGGCAAATCTGATCTGGAAAGTCTCTCAACTGAGACTATCTATCAGTTTAGCTCATGTCAATTTGACAGTCAGAGCCAAATAGGCCACTCAGCAATCTCCTGATACTCAGGTCTCTGTATTTTTATACTGTCTATAGTAGATACCAGTCACAACTGGTTTTGGAGATTCAAAATGACTAGTCTAAATCGATGTGTTTTAAATGGAAAATACATGTTGTTGGGTTTCTTAAATTCATTAGATACTCTTCAATAGCTCCTATGCAATTTTCATATAAATTATATATTGAATTTATAATATTTTCAACATTTTAGCCTAAATAAAATATTTCCCTTCAGTTTAAATTCTTTTGTGACATTTCACTTTTTTCAGGTGACTGAGAAAAAGTGGAAGTTAAACTAAAGTCACTTTTGTTCATTTATTAATTAATTGTAATTATTTAGTCATTTTAGATTTTGTATCTCATTTTTAGTAGATTCTTTAAGAGAAAATCATTAGAGCACTATTTCTTAAGTTATAATATGATAACAGTCTCTCTACAACCTTTATGTTTTTCATTCTGATTTTTTATATGTGAAACCTTTGTCTTACTCTTAAAGATACTACTTTATTTTTTCTATGTAGAATGAAATATTGTACAAAACTTTAAAGATCATCTGTTAGATAGGTTGAAAATCAATCACTTTACTTAAAATCTTCACCAAAGGATGCTTTTTATTTTGTTTAAGATGTTTTAATTTTACTTATTATTGATTTATACTAATATTTTCAGGTATAGTATGTAACTTTCAAGACTGATTATTACTGATTCTTTGATTTCAGGAATGATCTTTTAAATTAAAGGATTTCTTGCAAACTCATACTTAATTTTGCCTGCCCTATTTGTTTCTCTATCATAAGAACCCTCCTGATCTATATGACAGAGCTTCTGACCTCTACAATACCTGCTGCTTTCACTGGCAAACTCTTTATTTCCTTTTAGTTCTCTTCACTTCTTAAATTTTTTTCCTCCTTTCTGCTTGTTCAGGTCATATGATCTCTGTCAAAAATATTTAAGACTGGTATTGTAATGCAAAAATGGACCCCACAATTAAAGGATATAGTATACCTGACTGTGTTCCATAAAACTTTATTTATCAAATTTGAAAATAGAGTGGATTTGACCCCAGAGTCAGAATTCCCCTGTCCCATAACTTGTATTTTATTTTGTTACTGCTTTAATTTTAAATTATATTTGTATATTTATTGTGGGTATGTGTGTGGGTGCATCTATGTCATGGCAGATAGATAGAGATCAGCGGGCAACTGGAATGAATTTGTTCTCTCCTTGCACTATGTGGATTCCTGAAATTAAACTCTAGTCATCAGGTTTGGCAGCAAGAACCTTTACCAACTGAGCCATCTTGCCGATCTGTTTTATTTTTAATGTCAATTTTTACATGCTACTTGACCTTGATAGTATTATGTGACACATTTTTATATCGATTTTGCTTTCTTAAATTTTCAAATAATGAAACATTCTTTACAACTGAAAATAGAGCCTTTTTTGCTTATTATCATATCATAGTAATATAAATGTATATAGGTATATAATCCAGATAACTATAAACTGCTTTCTTTGACTGTTGAGATCTAATCACGTTTTGCCTTTATTTTTCTTTCCTTTGTCTATTCTATTCTGTTTAATTCAGATTCCACTTGTACTAGTGTTTTACTTAGCATGGATTTATGCTTTCAAAGTACCCCTGATAGCTCAGTGTTAAGAGGTTACACAGTCTGGGTTGGGGAGGTGGCTAATTTTGTTAAGTTGTAAGCATGAAAATCTGTGTTAGAGTCCCCAGAATCCACGTTAAAACGCTAGATAAGGTTGCATATGCCAAAAGTCAGAGAGTAGGGGAGGCAGAGACAGGAGGATCCCTTTGGCTCTCTGGCAAACCAACCTAGGAATACTCAGTAAACACAGCCAACGAAAGACATTCTCAAAAATCAAGGGGGATGGTTACCGAGAAACAATACCCAGGCTTGTCCAATAATATCCTCATGCATGTGCACACACATACCAGTATACATATGCATACTTGTGCAACCAGTCACACACAGATGAACAGGTACTCACAAATGCATGAGAATTTCTAGGGTATTGCGATTTGTTTTGGCCAACACAGATCTTGTCCAATTACAGTGTTTCAGTTTCTGCACTGGCTTCAAGCTCATGAGTTATCTATATATTTTGTGGACATTGGCAAATGATGAGACTTTTGGGTCAGAAAGAAAAGCCTTTACTTTTCATGCTGGATCAGTAAGATGAACATCAGCATATTTGCTTGTACTTCCCTTGTTGTCAAGTTCTGCAGAAGGAACTGCTCTGCCCTGTTGAATATCAGGTTGTGAACAGGGGAAGGCTGGAACCTAAGAAACAGCATTATTTACTATTTCTTGGTACGATACTATGCCCACCAAAAGGAGCTTGGGGAAGAATGGCTTTATTTTGGCTTACAGTTCCGTGGGGATAACATTTATTGTGACAGGGAATGAACGGCAGTGGGTGAGGAATTCATGGTGGTGGGAGCAGAAAGCTGACTGATAACATTTTCATCCTCATGTAGGAAGCAGAAAGAGAAGGCAGGAAGTGGGGCCAGCCTGCAAACTCAGAGCCTGCCCCCAGTGATGTACATCCTCCAGCAAGGCTTGACCTCTTAAAGTTTCCACAACATTCCCAAACAACACATCAACTGGGGTTCAATATTCAATACCTGAGCCTGTGGGGAACATTTCTCTTTCAAACTGCCAGTGGAACCCACATCATTTGTAGTGAAATCTTAGCATGTCTACATGTTTGCTCTAGGAGAGATTTGATGTCCTTCTCTCAAAATGATTTATTAAACCAATACCCTTAATATATATTTTTGGGACAAAATTCTGCTAAACGAATGATAGAATTGTAAAAGTAAACAGAAAGCAGACGTCCATTAGTGCCTCTTCCACTTAATACTGGAATGTAGAAAACATATTTTTTTGTTTTATTGGATGTTCAATATTGGCCGTTTACAGATTCTCTATTTGAATATTTTGAAGCTGTCAGGTCAGCTGACTCCCTTTGCTTTCTCCTATGTAGATATAAAAGACATCCAGGTTATATGGCCTTTGCTACCCAGGGAATTAAGATATTTCTTGTCATTTTGAGATCTAATTATCCAGCCTATACTCATGCTTACATAACTGCATCTCAGTTTCCAAAAATAGTCCTTCCTTCTAAAGAATGTTTGCTTAGACTGATTTTGTTTTCTAAAATCCTCATTTTGAACATCAAATTTAATATAGTGTAATATTTAGCATACTATAATATAATGAATGCTGTGAGATCTATGTGAGAATACTTACCTGCCCTTGCCCACACAATAAGTTGTTTACCCTATTATTTGAAGTGGAAGGTCTTTTTTTTTCCCCTAGAAGACTGTGTATTTTGGTTTCTTGCTATACTTGGTCATCTATCATACGTCAGCTCCTATTTTACTCTTTTTGGATACATGGTCCCAACCAAGTAAGTTCTCTAAACAAGCTTACTTAACATGTGTGCAGAGGATGTAAGCAAAGGTAACTTTGATTGGGAAGACTAGAAGATTCTATTTATTGATTTATATTTTGACAATATATTGACAACCTGTTGGGCTTAATGTGCACTGAAGCCCAGAAAACAAAAGAATTTAATAAATTTCAGCATCTCTTTATTTTTAGTGTGTGTGTGTGTGTGTGTGTGTGTGTGTGTGTGTGTGTGAAATGAAGGCCAGAAGAGGGCCTTAGATTTCCTGGAGCTTGAGTTACAGATGGTTGTAAGTTGTATGATATAGGTACTTGTAACCAAACTTGTTTCCTCTGGAAGAACAGCAAGCACTCTCAACCACTGGTCACCTCTCTAGCCCTTTGACCTTTCTTTATCATTGTTGAAATGTAAACCCTTCTCCAAATTCTCATAAAACATATACATTAGAGAAGAACAGAAGAATGAAAAGTAATGCCATTCTAATGACTCTGAAGACCACTAATTTCCACTCTTTTGCCATTTGCAACCACTTGTGTTCCTGCCCCTCTATTGCATGAGGAAGCTTCATTAATGAGAGCTGAGAGATTCAGTGCCCCCTTTGCCCCTTGCTCTAAGTTGTGTCAGTCTTAGGTATAGAATTTGGATTGTCCTTGTGGCACTTAGGCTTCGACAATTCACAGACAATATATGTGTGTGACCAGTTGTAGTACTCTGCAGTAGTCTTTGGTGCAAAAGAAACTTCTTTGGTGAGTGGTGACTGGGATACTTGACTATACATATAAGGATACAGATTTTTCACTTAATAAGAAGTTATATCAGTCCAGGCATGAGACAACCTTGAGGATTGTTCTAAGATCTATGACCTCTTCAGTCATGAGTATTTGGCTATGATTACACTACTATACATGTTTATTTCCATTGAGTGGGCTTTAGGTTCAATTAGGTAGCCATTGTTCTTGGGGATTGGTCTAAGATCTATGACCTCTTCAGTCATGAGTATTTGGCTATGATTGCACTACTATACATGTTTACTTCCATTGAGTGGGCTTTAGGTTCAATTAGGTAGCCATTGACACACGCCCCCAGAAATAAAAGTGTCGCTATTGCACCAGTATCATATGCTGTGTCAGACATTGATGTGGTCATTTGGTCATGAATCTGGTTTTGGACTATCTATTGATTCTCTGCTTTAGTGGTTTGTGTAGTACTCTCCAAATTTAGCCTTTAGGGGAAGTGGCTTCCAGGTCATTTCCAGCTCCATTGCTCTGAATCTGGTCTCTGAAGTATGTCCTATCTTTAGCAATAGGGTCTTACCTTCAAGTTCTGGGAGGCAATCAAGGGCTGTGGAAATAGCGTGTGTAATTTTTGGAATCTCTTGTACCATCCTGGCAAACAACTCAAAGGCAGATTTCTCCTGTCTGGCACTGTATCTTGTTGTGTAGCCTTCAGCTGTGTACATGGATTCATGCAGAGATATTGTGTGTGTTATTTTTCATCAGGTTGTTAGGCTTATATGATTCCATCTGGTATTTTACACTAGCTAGGCAGTATTTATCTCCTCTATCTCTGTCTCTTCCTCCTTCCCTCCTTCCTTCCATAACTCCCTCCCTCCCTCCCTATGTGACCCTCCCTCCATGCCTTCCCCAATTAAAATGTCCCCATTTCTCCCTTGATAATATCAGTGTCCTATGGCCCCGCCACTCTTGAGTTACTTCTTTCCCTTTACCAACATAGTACCTTATATAATCCTCCCCCTCTCTCATTTGAATACCCCAATTTTATCTATTTCTCCCTTAGTAACACCTGTCTCCTACTATTTCTCTCTGTTGAGTCTCTTCTTTCCATTTACCTCCCTAGGTCGTTTTCTCTAGCCTTACACAGTATAGGACCTAAATCCAGGGAATAAGTGCAGCACATCGTGCACCGATTAAGAAACCAGACATGCTCACAAGTGGACTTGATCTAGACAATCCTTCATTGACACTCTATTTGCAAATGATTAAATTGTATCAAGTTGAAAATTAAAGGTCACTATCAGAGTGACTCATAAAAAAAATACAAAAGCAAACCCCAAACAAATCTTCACAGGAGATGCTGGTGGAGTTTCAGATTGGGACAGTAAGGAAAAAAATGTTACTTGTAAAGTTCATTTCTTACAAATATTCCTCTGTTTATCAAGGAAACAAACAAACAAACAAACAAAAAACCCTAAACCCATTACCAACAAGAGGTTTACTCTATTTCAAAACTACAATTTATCATATAAGATAAGGTTTTATTTATGAAATTCAAATGCATATTAAGTCAATACAGAATAAAGGTTTGTATTTCACAGTGAGCTGTACTTTCCAAGAATACTTACAAAAGAAAGTTCCTAAGAACTTGAGTGAGTAACAGGTACGAGGGGAGTTGGGTGCTCAGGGATCTCTGGAGCAGATGGAAAAGTGCATGGTCAGCTTTTCTGTGGTGATGATAGAAGGACACTGAGGAGAGCTGTGGATCCACCTGTAGGCTCTCCTTGTTCCATGAGGAACACTCCAACACTGCCAGTGAGTGAAGCTTTAATTACAGAGTTTTGCGAACTATTCTTTTCATTATATACTCTCTCTTCCTCTTCTTCAGTGCTTACTCTCAAGTTGTTAAACTCAGAAAATGATAAAATCCCAAAGAAAAGTTAAGCTTGAAATGAATTGGGAATGTCAATGACAAATCACCTACAGGGGAATAAGAAGGGTATAATTGGGGTTATAAATTAAAAAATAATGCAGATACATACCGTGTGCCTAATGTTAGGAACAGTATTTGGGACATAAACAACAGAGGTTATGGCATTTTGCCATCTCTACGATGTCATTAATAAAAATGTTAGTCATAACACACTTTGGGAATCTCCCCCTTTTGTTTTCATCATCCCACCCCAACCTATCTTTTTCTCCTTTCTTTGATTGTAATAAAAGTATATGACAATAGCAGATAATTTAGATTTACAGATTTAGATGGAAATTGAATGACTTAAACAATTGTCTCATTGTTCCGAATTTATACATATACCTAGATGAATGATAGTTAAGAATGACTATAATTACATAGACAAATGATTGATAATAAATAAATTAATGATAGATAATATAAAGATAGATGATAAATACATTTCAGATTGATAATGCCTAGATTATAGATAATATATAGATGATAGCCATTGACAGATAATAGAGATAAATGACAGATAGATGATAGATAGATAGATGAAAAAGAGATCATTATCCATCTTGATTCATAGATTAAATAAAATTAACCATTAACCATGACAATAATGAGACCTGCATACTAATGTGCTTGATGACAATTCAGGTTATCCCCCAGTCCTGAAACTATAGCTTATTCAATCTCATCAGATAACTCTTCATTGTGAAAGGAACTGATCAAGAATCTATTGATCTGGCTTCAAGTTGCCTTTGGAAACTGAGGAATAACAACCAGCCCTGAAAGTCAGCTGGTGAGAAATGTACCAGCTGTTTTTGTAAGGCCTCCATGCATAAATCTGAGACTGTCTCTTGGTTTCAGGATAAAAATTCATCCAGTTGTGGGAATCCAGTACTGAGTAAATTGAGCACAGTGAATATGTATCAGAAGAAATTCTCCCTGTCTTCCAAAATTTAATCAAGATCTTAAAGTTTTCTTTTTCAACCTACAGATTTCCTTAAATGATCTCTTAGTTTCTTTTCCTGTTTTTGTAAGAAAATTCTCTGACAACAGCAACCAAAGTGAGGAAGGGTTTTTCATGGTCCACAGTTCCAGGTACAGTTCATCATGATGGAGAAGGCATGGTAACATGAGCTTTTCTCATTGCATCCACAGTTAGGAAGCAGAGATGAGTACTAGTATTCAGTTTGCCTTCTCCTTTTAATTAATCTCAGAACCCTGGCTTATGAGATGGTGATGCCCATATTAAGGTAGACCAGTCCACTTCAATTTAATAAAGATAATCCCCCACAAGCATGCTCCAGAATCTAAGGTGATTCTAGATTCTGTCGTCTCAACAATTAAAACTGCCCTTCTCAAATGGGAAATGTATTCTATGCTTTTCTGTGAACTATATAAAGAAAAAGTCAGGCAACCCACCATAGTGTCTGATTGTAAGAAGAGAGCCCACTTATACAGAGTTTCAAAGGACCAAACAGAAGATGAATTTAAATCATTAGAAAACCTCAAATTGTTTAGAGAAAGGACAGATACCAGATTCAAAAAAAAAAATGTTTTATCAAGGGCAGACTCATTATCTGTAAAGGACAAAAGTATTTCTAATGATTCTTAACACTCATGTCTAACTAGTCCTTCTGCCCTTTCTGATAGAAAACTTGTTCTCAAACAAATGTGAAGATGAAAAATAAAAATCATTATGAATAACAGTAGAAGGTCTTTCATTTCCTGTGCCAACAAAATCAATTATTCAATGATGATGCTCTTCTAAAAGGTAAAATTATGGGGATCAGTGAGATAGTTCATCAGGTAAATCCACATTGCCATCAGACTTGAAGACCTGAATTTAATTTGGGAAACCCAAATTGTGGAAGGAAAGAACTAACACTGACAAGCTGTCTCCTGGCCTCTATACACACACTACTACAAGTACATACACACAGTTGAGCGCACTCATATATGTGCATGCATACATTCAGACATACCATATACACAAACATAAAAAGTAAAATAATTGTAATGTCTTTGCTGAACAGGAAGTGGGTAAACATCCTAAGAACCAGAAGCTCCTTTTCTATTTACATGTCATTTTGTCACTGTTCTGCTTTACAAAGAAAAATTGTCCCAAGGAGGAGCCACCTGCATTGTTTTGCTGTCTCTTTGGCCTTATAGATGTCACCAAAAGCTGTGAGGTGAGAGCAAGACATGAGGTGTACCAATATAACAAGTGGCAAGAAGCTCTCAGACTGTAACAGTCTGAATAAGCCATTTGTCAATATCCTCAGGTCTCTTGTGAGCAACAAGAATGGTTCTGAAGATATTGCAACTCTGTCTTCTTCCACCAGAGATCATAATTGGGCTATGAATTTTTATAACAGGAAAGTCGTCCTGTCACAGATAGAGAGTGACAGAAAGTTTAGTTAATAGTAAGGAAGCTCAGAACGGGCTAAGTCACTGACATGGTTATCATTTAGGGAAGCAGCACCTTCTTCTTCCTGTTTTTTTTTTTTTTCCCATTTTAAAAAAAACAACTTTTAGAGTTTACTGGCTAGAGTTACTGAAATACTTAGCTCGTTTCTGAATATTGCTCACTGTACTGGTTTACTGGTTTTCTGCCCAAGGACATGATGCACACGCTGGCACTGTGGAGGAATTTGAGAAGCTGACGGTGGCAAGGAGAGGTGATTTATAAATCAAAACCAAATGGTGACAAGTCATATGAATTAAAGTTGTTTCTTCCTCTGCAGAAAGCTAATTGAACCCCTTTTACGCCAAGTCTCTGGTGGCTTAGCTCATGAACCCTGTGTTCTGATGCTCTTCTCATTACAGGCACTCACCATGCACCCAGATACTGCTGGGGAAACCCCTGGGAAGGTCCCTTGTGTATGACAGTGCAGATTCACTTCAGGAGAGAGAAGGGAAAAGTAACAGGCGCTGATTTCAGGGTCACATTTGTTTTATCTAGTTTATCTGAAAATGACGAGTTTGCCTTTACTCTGCTCTGTAAAATCTCAAGGTATTTTCGTCTTTTTCTGACATATCGGAGTTTAACTGGGCCTTATTTATTGCTCAGTTGCTGGTAGAGAGTAAATTTTGCTTCTTTGTTCCTGTGACTACAATGGGAAATGAAAGATTTGAACAGATAGGACTGCTCTATTTATGGAACAATCTCTTTTTGCCACTGATACTGAAATATTTTAATGATATCTTGAACCAATTCATTCATTTTCTAACCTCCGTAACCTGTCCCCCGTGATTCAGCTCCACAGGCTAGGGACAAAGGAGATTTTACCGTAGTGAAATGTCACCTTTAAGACACTGGATGTCAACTACAGAAAGACATTAGAGATGTTTAATTTCCGTATGTGGGAAAGATTTTGAGTGTCTTTGGGCACCCCAGTAAGTACACAAAAGAGGCAGTTTTATAAGGTCTGATTTCATAGATGCGAAACTAGAATTTGGAGTAATTTAATATTTTTAAACACAGTGCAAGGGACTAAATTCTGAAAAAAAAAAGAATGAGATTGTTACCTACTGCAACAAATGTACAAATTCAACAGGGTTGTCTTCCTGGGTGCCATTTTCAGGTGTTTTGAAGTTAAGAGAACCTACTCCTATTCCAGGAAAATATCTTTCATTTTCATCTCAACCATGTTATAAATTGTATATATGTCCCTGAGTTAGCTCCTTAGAGAAATGAGGTTAAAGCAGTACTCAGAGATAGTGTCTAAATCTCTAAAGATAATCATTCTTTTTAAGTACTTATTTAATTACTTTATTCTGTATATCTGTAGTATATCTAGGTATACAGGTTCTTGTTTGTTTTAATATATGTGAGGTACTCATGGACATGCGTACTTAAGGGTGTGGAGATGCAAGGTTGTCTTGCATCATCCTCTGCATTATTATTTGTTTATTTGTTATTCATTAATTATTTATTGTGTGTGCCTGAATGAATTAGTGTGCAGCACATGCCCTCAGTTGCCCACAGAGGGTAGAAAGGGGTAATTGTGAGTAACCTAATGTAGGTGTTGGTAACTGAACTCAGGTCTATGCCAGAGCAGTAAGTGTTCTTAACTGCTGAGTCACCTTTCTAGACCCTCCAACTTATTTTTTGAAACAAAAGCTCTCAGTGAACCCAGAGGTCACAGATTTGTTAGACTAGCTGGTCAGCAAACCTGGAAGATCATCTTATCTCTTCCCAGTCCCAGAACTGGGATAAGACTTGCACATGGCTACATCTGACTTTTTATGTCAGTTCCAGAAATTCAAACCCAGGTCTTCCTGCTTGTGGAGCAAACACTTTATTAAGAGAGCCATTTTACCTAGCCCCTCTATAAAACTGCATGATATTTAAATTTCAGTCTACTTTGTCAATTGCAATTTAATTTTACTATTCTGTATCTTAAAAATATTAATAAGACAGAGCTATTATATACTTCAGTGTAATAACAGATTATAGAAAAAATTAGTGGATGGAAAAGGTCTTTTGTGAGCTAATTTTTAAAATTATTTCCTAAGCATTTATTTGATTCTCCAACCAAGTTTTAAGCATAGATAATGTAGTCTTCTAATATAAAAAGATTAATACACATAATCATAGGAATTTAGAGGCAGGTGAGAATTAAATGGTGGTCCAAGGTAAATATTTTAATTTAACTAAGTAAGAAAGTAGAAACAGGAGACAGTGCCTTCACCTGACACTTACCTGGATGGAGCAGGAGCTGTCTCCTGCTGAAGCCTATGTGGGCACTAGTGTCCCTTGTCAAAGCTATGTTAGGGCTGTGTCCACATAAATCATCTTCAAATTTTGTGGCCATTTGTTTATGAATTGGTCTTTGGTTTTTTTTTTTCTTTAATAATGCTGTAATCAGAGACCTTTCTAACAGAGTTGCCAACATTTCTTTCTTAGGAAAGAGGATACTCCTTTATTTTCCTTGAACAATGCATTTCTCTTTTTAAGAAGAAATTCAGTCAGAAGTAGAAAAGTTAACATTGTGATTGAAGTGTTTCACATTTTTTAAAAGAAAATATTCTAATTGAGAAAGTCTATTTGCATGTGATTAAGTTTCCATTAATGCTCCTCACCTAAAATAAACTTCAAATGCTTAAGCTATAACAATCCATCCTAATAAACAAAGAAAAAAGCTTTTCTTTAAAATAAGATTCTCTCCCAGCACCATGCTGAGTGAAGTATGCACCAATCTATGTCTTGATTTGTAACTAAGGTAAATTCCATACTGAATACTAAAAATGGATTCAAGTTCAATAACTGAATTCAACTGAGTAAATAATCATAAGGAGAACACTGAAATGCCTGCAGTGTTCTTGTCCTATAAGAAAGAATTCCCTGTCATAAACTAACTCCCTCAAGTTGAGTTGATTGTCCATAATGGACACTGGAGATAGTGCATACCCTCCAATAGTGACCAGAAGGATTAAATGGAGGTTGGTGAAATCGTTTCCTGAATGATGCATGTTCTCCCATCAGCACATAAAAGAGGGAAAATCTATGTTGCCAGATATAGAGAGTAGCTATTCCTTTATGGTTTTACGACACGTAAAATCATTCCCATCAAAACGGAATGATAAAACAAATAGAGTGATCACAATACTCCAGATCACACATATTTGAAAAGCAAACTTTCTCTCATTCAGGCTTCTAGCTTTCTGCCTGTGTCACTGGCTGAGATCTTTCTTGTGGACTTCAATGAAGGGGCTGTCATTGTTGTGAATTCTGGGGGTAATTGTTATGATAATGGGGTTAATGGTTCAGGAGCTGAGTTCCTCTGTCCTGAGGAATGGGTTCAGCTGACAAACAATTTAGTGGAAAGAAAGTAGACAGTGCTTAACCACGCCCACTCTGGCTTTGATTGTTCTCTTGTGCTGGAACTGGCTTACCACGCTACTGAATGCACTGACTGGCAAGGGGGCTTAGCAGGTAAAGACACGGGCCACCAAACCTGACAAAGGGCTTCTATCCCCCAGAATCCTCAGGCTGGAAAGAGAATGACTCCAGAATTCACCAGTGCCTGAATGCTTGCATCCCTCTTGCTCTTCCGAGGGTAGCAGTCCCCAGAACCTGTCTGAGAGGCAAAGCCACCAGCTAGTGCTTTTTATGAAGGTAGTAACCGTTATTAATTATACCCTAAAGCGCTCCATTTCCAAACTAGGTTAATGTACCGTTTGTAACACTGCTCCAGTTCCCTGTTCCACACCATAGCTTAAGCGTCTGTGCTTCTGTATAGGAGGAAGGCGAATGAGTAGTTTTAGTGCTTAAGTTAGACTCTCCTTTGTAGCCCCATTTATAGTGTGTCCAACCCAAGGCAGATGTCAGAGAAACATACTTGAAAGGGGAATGGACTTCGTTGAGAGGAAGAACTTAAAATCCCAAGTTTTTATCTTATTTTTTGATGTATCCAGGAGATGTGTAAAGAGCTATCCTGTAGTATCTTCATGGTTTCCCCCAGTTTTAAGAAACCTTTAGCGATCTGTTACTGTTTCGAAGGCAATCATCTGGGGAATCCTGGCTGGAGGTTAAAGCCCGCTTGTTGCCCAAATGAGGAGGTGCACAGCCCCAGACCATCATGTGGGGCAACCCCTTCTGTGCACACAGGTGCTGCACAAGCCCGAGAGGCTCCAGGCCGGTGTCCCCCGCTGCCCGCCGCTTTCTCCTGTCGCTGGAGCATGCCTAGTGGCCGCTCTAGAGCCACCGAGGGTTTTATTTTTTCACCGGCTCTGACTCCGCTTCTCCGGGTTTTATCCGGAGCCCGTGGGGGGGGGGGGGCGGAGGGGCTGGGGGACCCCGCAGAGCCGGATAGCCGGGGCAGCGCGAGTGGGGAGCTCGGCCGGGCGGTTGCTTGGGAGATGCTGGAGCTCGGAGTCCGGCCGCCGCTGCTCCTGCACCTGGCGCGCTGAGCCGCGCGGGAGCCCCGGAGGGCCGGCGGAGGAGCCCGTGGCCCGTGGCGGACTGCGGTAGAATGCAAGCCTGGCTCCCCTGGCGTTGCAAGCCACCGCTCCGGCGCGGTCAGGTGCTGGCAGGCAGCCGCCCGCCGCTCCACTAACTTGCCACTTGGTTGCGTCTGGTGTCTGCGTTTTCCTGTGGTGGTGGGGGGCGGGGACAGCGGGGAGTCCGAGGAGCTGCGGTAGCCGAGAAGAGGGATCCTACAGAAGGGGCAGCCGGCCCGCCTCCGCTGCCGCTCTCGTCCCCTCCCGGCCCTGCCCTCCCCCCACCCCATCTCGCCGCCGCTTTCCCTTTCCGCCAATTCCGAGAGCGACGGGGCGTCTTTGACATGCGATCGTTTGCCAAGTGACGGTCCCTGAGTGTGAAGTGCCCGAGAGGAAGTGAGAGATCCGACACCCGCGGCCGGGGGATGACAGCCATGAAGCAGGAGCAACAACCCACCCCGGGGGCCAGGGCGAGCCAGGCGCAGCCGGCGGACCAGGTGAGAGTTGGCCTGTGGGGACCGGCACTTCCTAGGAGGTGGCCCCAGTGTGCCACCCAGCCCTTAACCCTGGGGCTCCCGTCCTTCCCCCACCCCACCCGAAAGCTCCCCAGTGCTGATCCACAGACCCAGCAAGAACTTAAAGCATCCTAGTGTGTTCTGGGGCCCGCTGACAGGATGAGCAAGATGGAAAGCCGAGAGAAAGGGGCCCGAGAGGTACAGGCTTGGTGATGCCCAGGGGGGCCCAGACGACGGGCCACCTAGCTAGGGAGAGATGATCTGGTCCCAGTCCTGGGGCTGCCTGACGTCCCCTGAATGCATTTTGGATGAATCTACAGCGCTCTTGGAGACTGTCCCTCGCTGGGGTCCAACCCTGTGTTGCTGTGGCCCAAAAGCGCGCTGGTCAGAGATACCCAAGTAGGCGAACAACCTTTAGGCCGTCAGTTTCCTTCTTTTTCTTTGGAGGAGACAGAGATGGGGCGACTAGGTAGAAGTGAACCCAATGCGCTTCTCTGGTCCGCTGAGTGAAGTGGAGCTTCGGGGAGTGGAAAGGCATTCATCATTCAGAAGATCCAGGAAGGTGCTGGCTTTGCCCATTTATTGGGTCCAAATGTGTCCGGTCTGAAGAGTTAGGGTGCCCTGTATTGAGTGAATTGTTTATTCCTTTTGTGACCTAGAGTACCCATCACCTTTTCTTTCTTTTTTTTTTTTTTTTTTTTTTTTTAGTTTGTTTAGGTCTTTTGGGATCTGTAGCCTAATTATATAGGCTGGGAATGGGGGTGGGGTGGGGAGCTTATTTCCTCTCTGTCTCTGGTTTGGGGGTGATTTGACAGTTGGGTGACGCTTTCTCTTAAAGTTGTAGGGTTCAGAAGCGTGGCGTTGCATAGTGGGGCTGTAGGAAGGATGCGACGTGCGAGCTTGAAATGTGGTCACGTTTACATCAATTAAAACTGGGCAAAGAGAATCACGCTTGGTCAGCGCATAGCGATGGAACTAGAGGACCCAGGTACTGGGATGCAGGAGATGGAGAGCCGGAGGTCTTTTCCAGGGGAGTTCATCAGAGGTGGAAGGCTGCTGGGGGCGTTCCCACGAGAGAAAACTCCAGGTTCATCTTTAGACGCAGGGTTTCTGGGGGTACAAGGCAGCTAGCTGCACCTCGGCTGCAACTCAGCTCTTCTCTTATTCTAAGCACTGAGACTGTGTTAGAGGAGCTGTCCAAACCACTCTGGAGCGATGGTGAAGCTGAAGAAGCGATGCCAGGCATATTGTTATTAATATTCCAGTCTTGGTCAGGTCTCCAGGCTTGTAGTCTTTTTTCTCCCTTTCGCTTCCCATCCCATTTACCTTCTATGTGTTTCACATAGGCTGTAGAGATTTTTCAGTGGGTTACAGCTTTCTCTCGGTTTACAGGGTTGAACACTGCACGTTTTTACACAGCATTTGTTGTCTTCAACCATCCCCTTTGTCCCATGCCCTTAGATAATAATGCAAAGATTGAAATATTATTTCATAGTGCCCCTTCCTCTTCTATCTCTTCCCCGTTTCCTTCCCACCAGCATGTATCAGCACGTAAAGACTGGTTAGCAGATATAAAAACGAATTATCTCACAAGAGGTGCATGGATGTGAGAGTCCTCTTTCAGTCTGACAGCCCTTAAATTTCATTAACAAGCCACTGAGACTCTCCTCTGGTCTTGGAATGATGCGACTGATAAGAATGATTAGTCAGGAGAGAGTCCCCACTTGGAATCTTTGCTCACTAACCTGTGACACCAGCTGGTAACTTGAGGTGCTGCAGACAGCTCTATGAGGGTGGAGGTGGTGAGCAGGCAGGGAGACATATAGACAGGAGTTGAAAATGTATATATAAAAGCTTGGCACACTGCATATGGATGGCAAATTTTTTTGTCAGGTTGTATCTGACATCTAAAATTCATGTGATGAGAAGGTTCAAGCTTGAATCCATTAATTTGTTAGTATGAATACTTTTAGGGCTTACTTTACTTATGCAGAGGGGTTATCAATAGAATTCTAGTCCTAATAGGGTATTTTCAAGATATTCTGAGCTCATAAATGTTAGTGGAATGCATTCTATCCATGTATTTAAAAGAAGCTGATTTTGTAAATGGACAGACTAAAAGAGTTATGACAATCTCCTCAGGAAAGGTTTCCAGAAACTCCTAGGAAATTCATGTATCTAGCTTATGCCTTATTCGAAGATAAATATATGAAGCAATGGCCATTAAATGGGAGTAACTGCTGTGGGGTCTTAATCCAGAATCTGAAATCCACGCAGAATTTACTGAATAGGTCTTTCCTCGTGCCTTCACTTTGTAATTATCATACAACTTTCATAAAATATTGGATAAAATACTAGACTAATTGTGGCTTCAATGATACTTCAAATTAATAAAAATTCATAAATTAGTTAAACTATACCACTATGAAATTCTACACAGTGTTTAAACAGGAGGCATGTTCTAGCCAATGTATCACTGTGTATTGATTTTTTGAGTGATTTAGACTTTTGGATGTTGCCCAAAAGATCTTTCACTTTCTATGATATTTTCATGAACCTCAAAGATGCCTTGTACTAAGGCCACCAAACCTATTTGCATTTCACATGTTGGAAAAGCAGTCTTTCCTGGGAGTGACAATGATTAGAATTCATGCATCTTGGTTGCTGTTATAGGCTGTAGAGAACTTGACTTCCTTGTATCCTCTACTCACTTATGATCCTCTGTCACAGGTGCACTAATCAGAGGTCACAAGTGCCTCTCCACAGAATGCTGCAGAAATAGTATACTTTTCTCATATTTTGAACCATTGAGAATATATTTAACATCTTAGTAACCACATAAACATATCCAGTCTCATTTTTTTCAAAGATTGATTAAAATGTTTACAGTCTTTTTTTGTTTTTGCAAAAATCCACATTCATAAAATGTTCCAAAATAAGTGGTTATACATGGGCAGATGCAATCATTTCCACTTCATCTGATGTATGCCTTACATTTCCTTAGTGGTTTTAAAAGTATTGAGTGACGAATTACAGTTTATTATTATTGGAAACAAGTTTTCATAATATTTCCTATGTACACTGAACTGTTCTTGGGTTGACCAGGCAACAGTTATCATATACATGTTTTTTTCTATTTTGATATCAAGACAATGTTCTCAGGTCCATTCTCATTCTACTCCCACTTTATCGGTGAGAATACCGATTTTAAAAAATGTTAATCGACTTGAGGGGTGCTTGCTTCAGAAAAAAACAAGATGAATTAGCACATCAAAATTGGAAGCCCTATCTCCTAATATTTACACAATCACAAATAAACATATTCTTATGAGACATGTTAAAAAATAATTGCCAGCTTTGCTTTGTATGTGTGTGCACAGATTAACTTAAATGTGAAACGAATGTAGACTTTGTTTAAAATTCCTTCATATATGTAAATGTCGCTCCTGAAACTTTCAGCATTTTGTTAGCTTCTTCATTGATAAGAAAGAATGTAAAATGAGCAAAACAGATCATCATAAGTACATTGGAAACTTTAAAAATGTTTCTGATAGTGAATGGTTTCTCAAGGTTTGTTATCAAGAGTTCTTAGTAAGGCATCAAATTTCGAATTTGTTCCCTTGTCCACCAGGTGGAGCCCTTCTTCTGGCTCCAATGGGGAAAGATACTGGCTAAATGCTTGGCTGTCAACACCCAACCAAAACAAAAACAAAAACAATCACACACACACACACACACACACACACACAAATACAGGAAAAATCACTATCTGGAAAATAAATGAAAATTACTTTTAAAAGCAACTGTTTCTTTGTAGCCATAGCAATAATCGTGCAGTTTTCTTGTAAAAAATGCATTTTCATCAAAATCCAACTTCTCACAACTAAGCCTGTTGTAGCCTCCTAATGAAACAACTCACAGTCATGTTATGGCACAGACCATGTGTGAAAGGTATTCTGTAATATGTCTATTCTATTTTTGACCCTTAGGTAATAGCAATGGAAATATTTTCATATACAAAACTACCATCCAATATTTTTATTTCATCTTTGATCAAGCAAATCAGATGAATAGTTTCGAAATTTGCGTTTAAGAAAAAGTTGCAAAAACATTGTTCATTTTTCTTCTCTTTCTATATAAACATGTCATATCTTAGTTAAAAATGCTTGTTAACATAGAACCTTGAAAATGCTATTGCAAATAGCTCTGAAAAACTTATTTGAAGCCAGATGCAGCCATTGTAATTCCAACACTAAGGTAGCCAAGGAAGGAGGATCATCAGCCTAGGTCATATAGCCATATCTACTTGCCTAAAGGTAAAACCAAAACAATCTACCAAAGAAACAAGACAAAACAAAATAAAAGAAAAACCCAAAAGAAACAAACCAGAATTATTGACAGATTTATTACTTTTCTCCTAAGCAGTGTTTAAAATATGATATTTAATTGTCATTGAGAGTTGAGAGTTCTATGTAATTTGGTTACAAAATAAACTTTAGGTTTAATAGAGACTATACACAAATTCTTTCGATTTGAGACAGATTATACTTTCTATTCTTGTGTGTGTGTCAGTCCATATATGTGTTTTTGTGTGTCTATCTGTGTGTGTTTTGTTTGTGTATCTTTATATTTGTCTCTGCTTGTGTATATGTGTATATGTGTGTATGCCTCTTTCTGTGTATGTGTATGTATGTGTGTGTCTGTCTCTGTGTGTTTATGTATATGTATATATGTTTTTGTGCTTGTACATGTGTATGTGTCTCTCTGCACATTGTGCATTTGTCTCCATGTATGTTTGTGTATTTATGAGTGTTTGTGTATGTGAATATATGTGTGTGTGTGTGTGTGTGTGTGTGTGTGTGTGTGTGTGTAGTGTGTAGTCTAGAGGGTGCTATCCAGCATCTTCCTCTATTGCTTAACACTTGAGACAGGATCTTTCACTGAACCTGGCACTCACTATCCAGAGTAGCCGACCACTGAACACCAGGGATCCACCTATCTCTTCCTCCACAGAATTGATGCTCCTAGATTTTATCTGGGTGCTGGGGATTTGAACTCAGGTCCTTATGCTTTCAAGACAAGCACTTTACTGACTGATCTGACTCCCAAGTCCCCTGTTTTGAGTAGCTTTGAATAGAGGTCTTTCTGTCTACTCAAATCTTGCCTTTAGCTCCCTAAGTGGCCCAGGCAGACTCAAGATCCCCTTCCGTGTACCAAGGTGACAAGTATGACCATCATGCACGGCATTCTACTATCTCTTAATTTCTTATTTTGTATTCTTAAATATACAGCCTCTAATAAGTAATAAAATATACAGCATAAATAGTTTATGTGTAAATCTCTATATTTTGTGAAGAGCATACCATAAAATTCATTGCTGAGAATCTTCTGTTCCTAATCTATTGGTTTTTTGAAAGGCTGAGAAGAAGACACATTTAAAAATTAAATTATATAAAAACACGTTAAAAGAAATTGTTTTATTAAATATTAATGCTGTATTATCTTATGCATATTATACTGAAAGCAAAATATTTAAACTAAATGTTTCCAAGACTAAGGAAAAAATAAAACTATATCTAAATTTCAGTTTTTTGAATTAATTATGATTGTGAATGTTTTAATCATTAGTATATATAGAAACATTTAGTACATTTAGCATGTACCTTGTCATATACAGAATTGGAGACTGTCTTGACATTAACTGGGAACTTGTGTAGCATCAGTCATAAACATCACTAACCTTTGACAATGGATATGTGCTGGATGCCGTAAATTAAAGATCAGATCCTATATAGTCCAGCTTCCCCAAGATCGGTTGTGTTCTCTGGGCAGAGTGGTGGTTAGTTTTATCAGTCAACTTGACACAACTTAGAATCACCTGGGAAGAGTGTCACGATGAGGCATTGTCTAGATATCAAAGTAGGAGGGAGACTTGTTGGGAGGAAGATGGGCTCCAGAGGGACTGGAGAGTGCTAAGAGAGAGTAATGGGTGTAGATATAATCTGAATAAATTCTATACATCCATGACATTTTCAAACATAAAAATAATTTTAAAAGGAAAATGTGCAATAAAATATTTGTAAGAAATATGTTATGGGGTAAGACCTGAGTGAAGGTGGAGAGGAAATTTTGGAGGTGTTATTAAAATTTCTCTTTGGGAGAGGCAGACTAACTTAACCTGCCTCTCTCTCCCTGCTTGCAACCCAAAGGGTCCCCCCCTCCAGGCCTCCAACAAACACACAAAGTTCTCCAGTCACAGTTAAACAGATTTTAGCTAGTTTACTTGGGCTTACTAACAGAGCAATGGGTGAGGGCTTACTTACAGAACATAGGGCCCACCCTCCCCTCCGCAAGTTCCATTAGTAAGTCCACGTGGCTGGGATCTTGCAACTTCCCGGTGAACAGATCCTAATGGCCCATCGGGGAGGGGAGAAAAAGGGCCGGCCTCCTGGCGCCCCCAGTTTAAATACCTTTAGCCCCTCCCCTTCTCACATCCAAGGCCAATAGACTGGGCGGGTGGGGCATAGGATTTTCCCAGCTCATCTTCTGCTCAAGGTGGTCTTGGGTGATACCACTGAGAGGGCTGTTTGTCCACCTTTTCCCTCGGAGAAGCAATTCACTCTACAGGAGGCATGCCCAGTATTCTAGAATGAGTCTCATGTTCTCGGTGTCAGCAGCATTGTAACAAGTACAGTTCAAATAATGTCTCACACACAGAATTATGCACAGTTATTCCTATGCAGCATTTGCATAGAACATATACTTTATTATCCTCACTATGAAAATGGTCCCTGTGACTTTTCTTAATAGTTGTTACTGTGAGGATATGAACTAAACTCACGTACTGGTGAAATTATTATTCCCAACATACTACTGTTTTCGAGTTTGTAAAAGAAGAATTCTTTTTATTATTTTTAATTATATGTGTGTATGTGGGAGGTATAGTCACATGAGTGCAAGTACTCACAGAACCCAGGGTGTCAGTTAACCTGGGGTTGTGTAGGTGATGAAAACTGAACTTGGGTTCTCTGGAAGAACAGCAAGATACCTTAAGGGATGAGCCACCTCTCCCACCATAGTCTTGATGTTTTTATTGACCTGATTATTATAGTTTATGGCAATAAGCAATGCGTGTGTGTATGTTTGTTTATTATAGACATGTGTACACATGTGTATGGGGGTGGGCTCAACTATGTAAGCATATATGGAGGTCAAAGGTTGGTATTGGGTGTCTTCTTCATTCTCTTCCCCATCTTATTTTTTGAGACATAGCCTTTCAGGGGCAAGCCATTCCAGTCAAGCCAGCTACCTGATTCACCTGTTTCTGTCTGCCCAAAGCTGTGACTAATGATTAATGTACACACCCAACATTTGCATGGGTAATGAGATTCTGAACTTAGGTCCTCATGCTGCACAGCAGACACTTTATCCAGAGAGCCATAGCTCCAGCCCCAACTGTTGAGGCATTTCTGTTCTTCAAGACATTTAAGCCTACTTTCCCTCTGCTCTGTAGATAGCTTTACAATTTACTGCATTAATCTAAAGGGTGGCTGTTATTCCTAGACTGGTACAAGGATATGAAACAGGGTTCAGTAGAAAGATGGGGCAATTAAGACAGAAACCTTCAGTCATATATTCATTTTCTGTCAAGCTTTCCTAGAACCACATAATTTCAGGCAATTCCACATGTAACGGGAAGTATAACACCCACTTCCATGCTAAACAGACAACTCATTTTTATGCAAAACTGATAAAAATGCTTTATTTTGAATTACTATGTTCAAGAATTATTAATGTATTCTTTGTTATGTCATCTACATGATTAAATGACATTTTAAAATGCTTTTACCATGCCATTGTTTATCTGAAATTGTAAAATGTTAATAATTCTTAACAATGGGGTCACACAATATGCTTATTCCACTTATCAGAAGAATATAACATTTTGAAATTGCCAGCTAGCTTTGGATATTGTTCTCTGGGGTAGGGACATGAGCCATACAGACATAGAGGTAAGGGCAGAGTTAAACAGAACGCAAGTTGAACCATGCGGTATCGTTTATGGTGCTGTGCACAGCCCCTCTAAAAAACCACACTTCCCGTTTCAAAGGGCAGAGAGGTGGTAGAAGGACATACACACAGGGCCCATGGGAGGAGCAAGAGAGACATGGACTAAATATTTATATTCTCAGCACTCCCACGCTTCCTGATCATCTGATGAGTGTGTTTGTGTGTGTGTGTGTGTGTGTGTGTGTGTGTGTGTGTGTGTGTATGTGTGTACCTGTGTGGAGGCCAGAGTTCAATTTTCAGTACCTTTCTCTATATTTTTCTATTTTTGAGACAGAATTTCTCAGTGAACGGGAGTTCACTGTTTCAGCTACCTAGCTACCGAGCCCCAGTGATCTGATGCTCTTTGCCCTACGCCCATACTTCTGATTCTAGATACATGCTGCCATGTCTGGATTTTATGAGGGTGCTGGGGATCCAAACCCAAGTCCTCATACCTGTGCAGCAAGCATTTTACCCATTGAGCCATCTCCTCTACCCGACTGCATTCTTTTGAAGGATAATTTTTCATTTTTGTCAATGAAAATATTCAATAAATACATCTATATATCTTCATGATTAGATATATATATATATATATACACCACACATGTATAGGAATACATGAGTGATATTGGTTTGACATCTATATACGTCATCTAAACGCCCTCATTATTTAATCATGCATTATTATAAGGAATTGGAGAAAAAATCCTCGTGGGACAATTTGACTTATTTGCACTATTTTTAGATGAATAGTTATCTGTATTCCCCCAAAACTTAAGGTCTTTTTTTGAAGTGTCCTGTTTGAATATTCTCTTTCCAGAAGATTGGGTCACAGAAATGATAGACTTAAAACTGCTTTACAGTTGGTAACTAATAATATATTGCCCTGAAGTTTAAGAAAAGTTAGTTGAGGGTGTTGAATGAATAGTTCCGTGGGTTAGAGTGCTTGCTGCTCTATCAGAATTCTGAAATTCAGACTCTAGCAACCACATCAGAAGCTCAGGAATGCCTGGAATGCAGTTCTAATTTGATGCCCCCTCTTGTTTCTGTGAGGACCAGCACACACAAATGTACACACACATACAGTAAGTAATGGAGAAAAAAAGTTAGAAAAGTAAGTTTATTTTGTAAAACATTGACTTTACAGTTTACTTGGCAAGTGTTCCCGCAACAAACTTCTTACTATCTGACTGTAATACCTTCGTAATTTATCATACTTATTGATTTTCTTTTGTTAGTACAAATAGCTATGCATGAAGTTACAAGAAAGCAAATGAAGACAAGTGAGGGAAATGGTCATTTTTATTAACTTCATACCGGTCTCTTTTCTGCGAGCTAAATGAGGATTCGATTTCTCATTTTATTCTGAGGGTGTCTGCTTTGGAAAGAGCAGTGTGACAAGGCTGGGTTATAACTGAGAACATGACTGGCAGGCTGTCTGGTGATTTATTTAGACATAGTTGTCCAGGGAAACCACTGAAACTGAACTGGTAATGCTTGCAAAGTGAAGAGTAGGCTTTCCTATTAGAGGGACATGAGATTGTGTTGGGTAAAAAGAACTGAAGAAGTGAACACTTTCAATATTATGTATCATTGACCACACCTTACCTCCAGAAATCCTTTTAATATCAATTATCCATTGTGAGGCATGCTGTTTCATGCTTTGAGACAAGTACCAAGTACTCATTGTCTTTTTTTTTTCTTTTCGTTTATTCTTATTTTCAATTGTGTGTGTATGTATGTGTGTGTGTGTGTGTGTGTGTGTGTGTGTGTGGTGTGTACAGAGTGAAGGTGCTCACAGAAGCCAAAAGAGAACATTGAGTCCCCTGGAGCTGGGATCACATGCTATTATGAACTGCCTGACATGGGTACTGGAAACCAAACTGGATCCTTTGCAAGAGCAGTGTGTGTTCTTAATTGCTGAGTCATCTCTTCAGTGTGTTTGCTTACTTTTTTTTTTTTTACATAAAGTGTTATTTTAACTCAAAATATCATAAACTTGCTCAGTGACTGTCTCATTTAATTTGACATAGTTGAAACTTGGAAAATGGAATAATATTTGAACCAAAGTCAAAAATGTATTTTTTGTTTGTTTAAGACAGGATCTTCACATAGCCCAGGTTGCTCTTCAACTTGACATGTAGCTGAGGACAAATTCGAACGAACTTCTGAGTCTCCTGCCTCTACTTCCCAAGTGCTGGAATGACAAGGATGTGCTGTATAAGGCGATTCTGGGGATGGAGCCCAGGCCTCTATAAACGCTAGCATGCACTCTTACCAATTAAGACACATCCCTCCCTAGTAAGACAGAAATCCAATTAGAGGTCCATGAAAGATTCTTGCAACTAAAACTCTATCATTTATTTGGTACTATAAACACACCCATTTTAACCTTGTTACCCACCGAATTTTCTCTTCAGCCCCTCTTCAACTCTTAAAATCTCTGGAAAGCATGCAGGTGATTTTAGAGCTTTGGTTAATGCAACACACACACACCACCACCACCACCTAATTCAATGGATTTCTTGGTAGGGCACAATTTTACTCCAAAAATAAGAGTTATTTTCAAGCAAATTTGTCAAGATATCAAGTTCCAATACCAGGTCTGAGAAATGTTTATATGCTGAAAAAACAAATGGATATAAAGAATCTGAACCACTGAGAACTCTTTGGTTAAAAAACAAGGAGTGCCTATTCAAAAGAATGCCTATTCATTTAAGCTCATATTAATCCCCGCACCTTGACTTTCTAATTTGAGTGTACTTCACCAGGAAAGGGAATGCTGTTGACCTTGAAGAACTGTATTGAGACTTGACCAGAAGAGGGGTTTATTATCTCAGAGTTGTAGAGAGAGACAGTGTTCATCATTTGATTCTCTATATGTGTTGCTTTGCTGTACCAGTCCTCTGCAGTGTGTTGGAAAATCAAGCTATGTTAAATGTCAAGATTCCCAAACACTGGGAAGCTTGTTCTTAAAGCACATCTCTCCATCACTTTGACTAACCCAGAAATTTAAGGTCACCTTTAATATTGAACTCTGCATTGTTGATATGAAGATTATACGGATTAATCCAAGCTCCAGAGCAAACATTCGATGGGAGTTGTTTAAGAAAATACATAGCATTCATTTTTATATTCCTTATCAGTGCCAAGAAGTCAACAGAGTTTGGATGTCGAAGGTGGCAACTGAATATGCATCAGCTCTCCTGAATTTGTTATTTCCTTTCCTCATCCCGTGGATAAATTCCATCTCATGCTTATAATACATTCTGTATTCGGAGTGCTGCTTCAGTCCTTCCCAGAGCTACAGCCCTTGATCTGTAAAGGCGAATTCAAAAAAGACAATATGGAATCACAGATGGCACAAATATTTGGAAATAGGTAAATCCAATCTAGGATTAGCTTTCTGGGCTCAGAAATGTCACTTTCACATTGCTTGTGGGTCACACAAGGCAAATTTTAGTTAAGGAAAAACAAGGATAAAAGCACCACAGTAGAAAATTGCTGGTTTGGAGTTGTACAACTAACAAGCCCATAATTGTTATATAAACCCTGAAATGAGTCACTCCATATCAAAAAGCAGCTATTTCAGAGAGGTAGCAATGCAGGGAGGTCATACAGGAGATAAAAATTAAACAGATATCATAATAGCACACTACCATCTGCTGCCTTCTCTAAAATTCGATTTTTAAAAGAAAATATCCATTCATATGAGTTTGCTTTAGGTGTGAATCTGGACTTTAGAATTAACAAAGGGCCAGCATGAAATCTACAGATATCAACTTATTAGGACCATGCATTTTGAGCTCCTAATTCTGTCTCTGGCAGTTTTAAAGGAGGGAATGTGATTTTTGTACTTTTCTCCTTTAAAGGACACACAAACACACACACACACACATATTACTTTAAAGATTATTTTATTTGTAGTGTGTGTGTATGTGTGTGTACACATGTGTGTTTGTATGTATATACAAATGTGTGTGCTGGAGTCTGAGAAGATCAGAAGAGGGCATTATATCCACTAGAACTTGAGTTACAGTTGGTTGTGGGCCATCTAACTTGGGTGATAGAGCAATTCTTGGGTCCTCTGAAAGAGCAGTACACACTCTTACTGCCAAGCATCTTTCCTGTCCTAAGTGTACCTTTTAAAAGCAGCTTAGAAGTGATCCTATAGTTGTCACATGGCTGACTGATAGATGTCACGTGATAGTAATGCCTTCCTAACGACAGCACAGATGGATTTGGAATGCTTGGCTTCTCCTCCCAGGTGAGTATTTGGTAGGAGTACCCTGCCACTATCCAGCTGGGCTAAATAGTTATTATTAATTAATTTTATGTGTTTTCTGCATATTGGGATATTGGCTATATATTTTATTGCATATAGTCTATCTGGAAGGGATGGAGCAGGATCAGTTCTAAGGCTTAAAGAAGTGTAAGTTTATTCATCTTATTTCCCTGATGTAGTAGCAGAGACAGGAAGGTCTATGAGTAAGTACATTTCAAGGACTTGGGAGATGGCTCAGCTGGTAAAGTGCTTTGCATGTTGAGAACATGAGTTCACTCTCTGGAATAACACATGTTAAAAAAAATTAAAAATAGTGTATGGTGATACATACTTTCAACATGAGCACTGGGGTGCAGGGGAGACAGACAATCCCCAGGACTCTCTGGCCAGTTAGCCTGACCTACTTGAGAAGTCCTAAGTCATTGAGAAACCCTGTTTTAACAGCAACAAAAACAAGAAATAAGGTGGATTACACCTGAAGAATGACAGTCAAGGTTGACTTCTGGTCACCACACCTACACACAGATACACACACACACACACACACACACACACACACACACACAGGCACACGCCTCCACACATACACAGAAAAGGAAAAGTATCAAAACAACAACAGAAACAAAGCAACACCCTAAAAGCCTGGCTCGCACAAAAAGGCTTAGTAAACATATGCCAAGGATTTAATTCATTAATACAAGAAACAACAAGATGACCAATTCAACTCAAATAATGTGAGGAAGAAAGAATTACATAAACAGCTTACGGTTCAAACATTAGGTTCCAAACTGTGACAGCAAAGCCAAGCATTTAACCCACAGGCTCTGTGGATACCTTTTAGGGCTGTTGGATTTTTTACAAGTTCAAAACTCACCTGTCTTTTGTGTCATTATGTGTGTGTGTGTGTGTGTGTGTGTGTGTGTATGTGCAGGTGTGCATGAATGTGTGAAAGCCAGAAGAAAACCTCAGGAGTTTCCATCCGGCATAGGTCTCTCATAGGTCTGCAGGAGTTTCCATCCGGCATAGGTCTCTCATAGGTCTGCAGCCCACTGTAATAGACTAGGCAGGCTGGCCAGTGATCCCCAGGGATTCCTCTATATTGGCCTTTCCTGTGCTGGAATTATAAACTTGTGCCACAATGCCTGGCTATTTATGTGGGTTCTGAGGATCAAACTCAGCTGTTTTTATTTGCAGGGCATAAAGCCTTTACCACATAATCTATTTCCCCAACTTGCAACTCAGCTGTCTTCAACAATTAACATGTACATTTATATACATTGTGCCTATGTGAATAACAAATAATTAATGATAAATGTATTAAGGACCTACTCTGCTACAATAAATTAACATTCTTATATGGACTGATCTTCCCTTTCCTTGGGTCTATGCTCAAAAGTTAGGCCTATCGTCCTATTTAAAATTTTATTTGAGCTCTCAATTATTTTTTTTTAGCATTCTTTACTTTAGAAATATGGTACAATGTGGGCCTGCACTTGAAGTCACAGCCAACTCCTTCATTGATTTTATCAAAACTTTCTAGAAGCTCTATGGAGTTTCAAGTGTCAGACTGGATTTACCAGCAGTGAGGTCCTGGAACTCAGCCAGTCAGCCAATACTGCTCATTGCTTCCTCCCAACAAATTGGTGCAGGTGCCTTTGAAGGACAGAGGAGAATAGTTTGGTAATCTCAAATAGCTCTTCTGTGAAGAAGATGAGATAGGGTAATTACATGCAGCCATTCTCTAAACTAAGGTTCAGATCAAATTGCATGGGGATGTTGTTCCTGGAGACGGCTGAGTTCAGAGTAGCCCTTAGGAAGAATGGGACATACCACCCTCCCCGTAGTTCCTTCCTTTATGACAAACTCCCCTGGCTTCCAGTAGCTGCTGGGAAATAGTTCTTATTCATAGCACATATCTAGAATTCCATCTTGACTTCATTTGTTCCTTTAATTTAATGCCAAGCATAGGGTCTTAATTTATGTCTAATATGAGCTTACTTGTTTCCCAATGGTGATATGTTATCCTAAGATGTGATAATTGAAGGCAAAGGGAAATGAGAGCTGGGAATGTAAGATGTAATAAAGAGGACACACTAAAACTGAGAAGGAATTTCACAAGAATGGTTGCCAGGGCGTTGGCGAGTAATAGCTCTCCTTCCCTGGTCCTAGATGTTTTTTGTTTTTCTATGCTGCTGGTTTGTTCTTTCTGTCTCTGTCTATCTCTGTTTCTCTGTACCTCTCTGTCTCTGTCTCTTCCTCTGCATGTCTCTGCCTCTGTGCATGTGTGTGTGTGTGTGTGTGTGTGTGTGTGTGTGTGTGCTCCCTTGCTTAACTGTATGGGTGTGTAGAAGCAGAAGGTTGATATTGGGTTTCTTCCTCAATTGCTTCCTCACCTTAGGTTTTGAGTCACAGTCTCTCACTAACACTGGAGCTTTTAGTTTCAGCTAGACTATCAGCAAACTCTTCTCCGCCACCTCACCCCAGCACTGGGGTCACAGGCACACAGTGCACACCCAGCTTTTATAAGGGTGCTGGGGAATCTAAAGTTAGGATCTCATGGTTGCACAGTAAGCACTTTACCCACTCAGCTTTCTCTCCAGCCCTCTCCATTTGCTTTGTGCATAAATTTTGAGGATTATTTTCCTTATTTACCTGTTACATGCAAAAGGATTCATTGAATAATTTGATTATAAAAAGCATAAAAAGTACTAAATAATTGAACAATGTCTTCTTGTAATACCTTTTAATTTCTTAAAGAAAAGTATCTTAGTAGATATTAAGTAATGTGGTAGACCAACACTGCCCAAAAAGACACATTGTAGAACAATAAACTTACTATTTCTGGCAGGTAACACTCAGAATTTGTTTTCACTTTTACATAGTGTGGTAGTTTTAATTATCAACTCTACACATTCTAAAATCACTTAGGAAGACAGTATCACTGAGGGATGGAGAGATCAGGTTAGTCTATGAGCATGTCATGGAGGATTGTCTCTATTACATTAATTTTGTGGTAAGACTTAGCCCACTGTGGGTGTCAGCATTCCCTGGTTTGGGTCTTGGATCATATAAAAGTAGAGAAAGCTGACTGATAGCAGCGTGCATGAGCTCATCTCTCTCTGCTCTTGGCTGAGGATGTGACTAACTGTTCTAAGTTCCTGACATCTTGGCATCCCTGCTATGAAGGATTATAACCTGGATCTGTGAACTAAAACAAACCCCTTTTCTTCTAAGTTGATTTGGTCAGAATATTTTATCACACCACAGAAATGAAACTATGACAGATAGTTTTAATTAATTTTAAGTTAAAATAACTACACATAGCTAATGGCTACCATATTAGGGAGTCAACCTTAAATCACTAAGAAGCAGGCAAATCATTTGGACATATTATGATAAAATAGATCTTAGTCCAGTGAATTTGAGGTAAAGGTCCAATATTCCACATTTATAACTTGTGCACAAATGATGCTTAGTGTCCGGATCACATACTAATAGGTGAGGCTTTATTTCTCACCAGCAAGAATTCTCCAGGCTGGATTCATAGCACCAACCAGGCTGACATGTACTATATATAAGTTTGCGTGGCCTTCACAAAGGGTTTTCATTTAGTTATAAACAGAAAAAAATTTTACCATGCAGCAATCAAGTGTCTAATTCACAATTAATCACCACCAAAACTCGTTGTTAAATACATGGTACTGGAATCCAGCAAGATGTTTCAGTTGATAAAGGTTCTTACTGCTAAGCCTGACTACCTGAGTTTGATTCCTGGGACCCACATGGTAGAAATAAAGAACTGACTCCAAAAAGTGATCCTCAGAGGAACACACACACTGTGGCATCTCTCCACCATGAACAAATCTACAAATATTTATATAGATGCTACTTCTTTTACAGTTTTGCAAATGCAGAGTTGAAGTTATTAGATTCCCAAGACCACAGCTGCTAAGTAAAAGTTCTGTCTTGTCACATGTGTCACATCTTCCTTATTAACCATCTTTACTTTATTTAATTGAGCCCGGTGATATGCTGTTGATGGCAGTTCAGTATATTGTATTTGATTAAACCCAGTGAGTAAAACAAACTTAGTCAAGTAAGAGGAATCAAACTGAGAAGCTTCCACACAGCAGAGAAAATAACAGAATGATAGAAACCTACAGAATAGAGAAAAATTCAAAACTGACATGTTAATATTAATATTAGGAGTTAAAAATCATTAAAAAGCCATCTAAATAATATAATTAAAGATAGGCCTGAGCAAAAGGAGATATTCCTCAAAGGAAGACATTCAAATGATAAATACATATGCAAACAAGCAAAAGCAAAAAATCAGAAACAACAAAGCTCAACTTCATTATTCGGAAGTACGAAGGTCAAATCACAATGACGAACCATCTTGCTCTGATTATAATGGCTATCATCAAAAAGATCTTCAGTCAAGGAGGTGAGGTTGGGCCATGCTTGCCTCACAAGAGTCACAGCCTGAGTTCAACCCACAGAACCCATGAAAAAGTGGAAGGAGAGAACCAGCTCCACAAAGTTATCTAACCTTCACAAGCATGTAATGATAGGTACATGTGCACACACAAGAGAAAAAAGCACATACAAATGAAAATTACTACTACTACTAATGATCAAATAACCACCAAATAGAACTGTTTTATCACATAGATTTCCTACTCTTGGATATAGACCCAAAGGGAATTAAATTATTGTATCAAATAAATGCCTATGAGCCTGTTTACTTTTGTTCTATTCACAGCAGCTAATAAATTGAATCACCCTAAATGTTCATCCATAGTTGAATGGCAAAAAAAAAAATATAGTGTATATACACAATGGAATTTTATTTAGACCTGAAAATATGGTCTCAGTTGTTGCAAAATGAATGGAACTTTAGTATATTGTGTTAAGTGAAGTTAAGCCAAATGCCAGATTAAAATTTCTGCATGTTTTTCTCGTATATATACATGCGAAAGATTTAGTCATGATGTTTAAATAAGACTGTGCAGGTGATTCAGTGAAAGAATAAGGAACTGAATTTGAATCCTCAGAACTCAAGTACATCTGGAAGCAGTAGTGTGTGTGTGTGTGTGTGTGTGTGTAGTGTCTGTGTGATATAATTGCTCTCATGATAATAATAGCCTTGTAGGCAGGTGCAGGCAACTGCAGGTGCAGTTGTAGGCAGAGGCATTTCTCTAGGTACAGAAGATAGCATCTATGTTCTTGGAACTTTTCTGGGAACAGTAGGTGTCTCCTGCAGTTCCAGATCGATAGAATCCAGAGGCAGACAGCCAAAGGCCAAACCTGGTCTTCCACTAAGAAACTATGACTCTCATTAGATCATTTGACCTCCCTGGCCTCAGTTCTTATATCTATAAAACAAGAAAGCAGTGCTCACAGGTGCAGAGTTCTAAGGAACACTGTCTATACCTACAGGTATGACAGCTGCTGTGAAAGATAGTTAAATATGATTTATTAATGAGCCATCATATGAATATTAATAATTTTCACACATTATCAAATAATTGAAAGAGTTTAATAAAGAAAAGAAAGTTATGGTTATTATCCTATATATAATGTGTGACTGTGTGTGACCAAGAGATAGCTTTTGCATTGCTAGCTGTTCACAGCATCTCTGAATCTCTGCTCCTTCATAAGCTAAACTAAATAAGCCATAGAGTGCATCAAGAATGTTCCACAATAGCCCATGTACTGAAGCAGATATCCTTAGAATTTGGTACCATTGGGAGATAGATTAAGGTGTCACTTTGAGAGATAGGATCTAAGGAAGGAAAATGAGCCATCAGGAAATGACTAGGGAGAGGACATTGGGACCCAGGTGAATATTTTCCCCGTTTCCCACTTATTATGAAGTGATCAGTTCTGATCTGTCACATGGTCCCTGCTATCATGTGCTACCTTGTTACAGACCAAAAAATAATAGCACCAAGTAGTCAGAGACTAAAACTTATGAAACTGTGAGCTGAAAGAAAACATTCTTCTTTCTAATAAGTAGAAGTGTCAGCAACTTAATCACAGTGGTGGTAGGAAGGTAATTGTCATCCAAAGAATTATGTACATTGGCATTCTCCTCAGTGCTGTGCATCTATGTGTATGTGGGCATGGGCCAGTATATAATTCTTCTGAATGTCTTTATCTCTACAACCTAGTCTTATATATGCTGTGCCTATCTATTATATAGAAGATACTATCCTCTCTCCCCAAGCATTAAACTCAAGAACAAATGTCAAATTTGCATATTCCAGTAATTTGGGACACATTAAAAGCCCAACCAAATGGGCAGGTAAAGGAGAGGACTATAGACATATTCTGACAGAGTGTTAAGGAGACAAAATTTGGAAATAATAATGCAGAGGTTCATAGCAAGAATGCTGTAATTTTTATGATAATAGAAAATATAAGGTTATCAACTGACTCTGTGAAGCCCACAGCATACAAATGGAGAGGATCTGACAGTGAATTTATACATAGTGATCAAGAAATATGGAAGCTTTCCACACATTCTATGTGTTTATTGTGTATATTTATTATATCCTGTGAGCTAGTATAATTTGAGAAATGAGAATATCTCTTAAAAAGATATTATTCTGGGCTGATGAGGAGGCTTTGTGAGTAAATATTCTTTCTGCACAAAAATGGCAATATGTTTGAGCCCAGGAACCTAAAGAAAAATGAACAGAAAGAATGGGTTCCAAAATGTTGTCCTCTGACCTCTGAGTGTGGGTTGGGGCACAAGTGCCCACCTCTTACAGTAAGAAATAAAATTAAATAGATTCTTTTCACTGACCTGTCTTATGTAGTCTAAAAAGACTGCAGGTGTTTGCAATCACAGCTGATTTTTCAGGGAAAAAGAAGATTATTAGTTGAGGGAGGGGTTAAAATCTTTAACCTTTCTGGAACCCTCTTCTCTTTCCAAAGAATAATTACTGCCAAAACATTATAAAGTCATGGACTTTCATGTCCTTAGAACATAAAAAGTCATCTGAGAACTATTTCAAACTCTGCCAAGTTCTGCTTTTTTCTCAAAATACTACCATCTACTGCATCAAAAAATTTCTGAAGACTAAAAGAAAATACAGTAGGAAGAAAATAGCAGTATTGGAAGGTTATATTGATTCATTAATGATGGCCGGATCTACTGACTCCAAACCATTTCATAGAAGGAGTTTTTATTCAAAGTATTTGACAGTTGGGAAATATAAAGATTTTATTGAGCCTAATATTCTGTAAAGATTACAGAGCTTAAAGTCAAATAAGTTCTTTTCTCTGAAAAAGTTTTAGAGAAAAATCAATTGTTTACAATCTGCTGAATTATGGCAGAGCACACTTAGTAGTAGCTAATCCCCTAACTGTAAGCAAAACATTTAACTTCCAGGCTGGGGATGTAGTTCAGTTGGTAGAATGCTTGCCTAACGTGGGCAAAGCCCAGAGTTCCAGCCTTAGCATTGTCCTAAATGCGTTGTGGTGTTAAATGCCAGAACTAGGAGGGAAAAGCAGAAAAATCAGAAGCACAATATCACCTTCAAATACTTACCAAGTTTTACCAGTCAAGATTTCATGAGATCCTATCTCTACAGGAAAACAAACAAACAAAAACTAGAAGAAAACTTCAGTTTCTAATCCCTCTGGAAAGCCAAGGTACAGATGGTTGGAGTGATGCTCAGCACTTCAGACCTCTGCTATCCTTCTGGTGTACCCAAGCTCAGTTTCCAGTACATACTTCAGACCTCTCAAAATTTCCTGTAACTCCAGGGGATATGACACACTCCACACTCTTCTGGACTTTGTGGGTACCTGCACCCATAAACACACATCACACACACACACACACACACACACACACACACACACACACGAGAGAGAGAGAGAGAGAGAGAGAGAGAGAGAGAGAGAGAGAGAGAAAAACTAATTCTAGTTTTTAAAAAAGGAATCCAAGTTTCAGAACAGGAAGCTGATTTTAGAGTTCTGTCACTTGATGTCTTCTATGTCTTAGAATTTCAGCTAACAGAAACATGTCCATAGAAAATAGCTAGGATTTGACAATTTCTTTTTTAGTCCACTTCAATATTTCACACAGAAAAAGGACAGGAATTAACATTAGCAGAGCTCCTTGCTTCCTGTCATAAATTCTGAATGCATAGGACTTAGAGTACATCTCAATGAGTTGCTGACTGCATCTCCATGCAGGAAGACCAGGTGGAGGAGATATCTGTTCATCTCATGAGGAATCAATCTTGGAGTGTATGATAATCCATGTTCTATTAGGTTAGATCTTTCACTTTTTAAGAATCCAGACATTCTGCCATATGACTTAATCACAGTGACGCAGGGCAGTTTTCCCAGAAGCCAGGGTTCCCCTGAGGACTGAGATTTGGTGATGTATCCAGGTGTGTTTTATCAGCTCATGTCAGTCACACACACACAAAAAATCAATGAATCAATGAACGTGTGGTAAATCAAATCCCTCTAAACAGCCAACATTTTGTTATTTGAGATATACATATTTATATAGACACTTAGGCTTACATTGTGAGAAAGAGAAGACGAGCAAAGAAAAAAATTCTCCCTTTTTGCCATCTTGTAGGATGAGGTAGATGTAAATACACACCTTGGAAGAAATGGGGTGAACCTGCTCACTCAGTTCTAATAATCAGCCCATCTTCCTGTCTCCCTTTGTCTCTTTTCTTTCTCTTCCCCCTCCCCTCCCTGCTCTCCTTCCTGCAAGATGCTCTCTTCTTTTTCCTTCCCCCTCATGCATTTTCCTTTTTCTCTCCTTCTTCCTCGTCCCCGTCTGTCTCCTCTTTCCTCTACTTCCCCATTCCCCTTTTTCTTTTCTCCTCCTCAGATTCTTTCTCCTCTTCTTTCCTTTTCTCTTCTCTCCTCCTTCTTTTCTTTTCCCTCTGTCCTTCTTCCTCTGCCTTATATGAAAAGACAAGATGAGTTAAAATGAGTAAAAATCTCTTTACCTAAAATTGTATAATCATTAGCCCCATCTCTCCATCCATTTCACTTTTCGAATAAACTGTAACTGAAATCTACTCCATAATCTGAAGCATCTTCAACCTTAAAACTAAGACCTTGCAAGGGAAGGCACATCGGTTCCTTTATCCTGAACCTTGAAAAATGGTCTTTAGACAGAGTTGGTATGAAAACACTTAAAGTGAGCAACTTTTGCTGCTCTGTAAGAAGTCACAAAGGGAAGGGTGGTGAAATATTATGCCCACCTGAGGTACTGAAAGAAAGTGTTAGGCAGATTGTGGTCCATGTATTACTTCAGGACACATGACCCAACATTTCTAGGCTTAAAGTAATCTCCATCTTATTTGTTTGTAACTTAATCATAAATATAGGCAGAACTTGGGAATGTATCTCAGTTGGTAGAATGTTTATGTAGTATGTATGAAGCCCTCTGTTCTTCCTCCGGGATCCTGTGCACAAAATTTCATTGCCCTGGCACATGAGTATGCTACTAACACTTAGAAGGTCCTGGCAGAAGAAAAGGAAGTTCAAGGACATTATCTGCAAATAGTGAGTTTGAAGCCAGTCTGGATTGAGATCCTGTTGAGAGAGAAAGAAGAAGGAGAAGAAGAAGAAGGAAGAGGAGCAGGAGGGGGAGCAGGAGGAGGAGAAGGAGAAGGAGGAGGATTCAGTCAGGATGAGCATGGGTTAGAGCCATTAACTGGGCTACATTCAGCTAGTTTCTGTTCTAGAATGCAAAATTATCATTCATCGGCCCCTCTTGTCTCTCCGTTATGTGTTCTTGCCAGTTTTCCAAATGGAAATCGGAATTCTGCATTGAAAAAAATAAAATAAAATTTTAACATCTTTTAGCATATATTTAAAGCATTTTCATAAATACTTTCAGTGTCAAAAATCTCAAATGATTAGTCTTTAATGCCATATCTTTTAAGCATCAACTTTAGAAGAACAGTGCATTTGTTCAGCAGCATTCTATTGGTGAAAGCAAAACAGAAGATCATATCCAATCTAAAGACAGGATAATTAACTCTTTGTTTCAATAAGAAAATGGTGTAAGGAGGGAGGAAGATAGCTACTGAATATGCAACAGCTAGGTAGATGTTTCAGTGGGTAAAGAACTTGTGACATGAACAGGATAATCAAAGTTCAGATCATCGGTGCTCATGTAAACCCAGAAATAATAGGATGCGTCTGCAATCCCAGCTCTCTTACTGTGATGCTGGAGGTGGAAACAGAAGGATCCTTGGTAGCTGGCAGACCAGCTAGTCTGGCATATGGTAGTAAATAAGAGACCCTGACTCAAATAAGGAGGAAGGTGCAGACCAGCATCTGAGATTGTCTTCTGAATTCCTCATGTGTACCACAGTGCACATGTGACTATACTCCCATATATAAATAGTCATGTACACTCTCACACGCTCACTATCAAATGCTCATATTCACATCCACACACAACATACATATATACACAAAAACAAAAGTGTAGAGTATTGCTATTTAGACGCTGAACATACCTTAAGGATAAAGGGGGTCTTTTAATACTGCTGATGCACATTCTACTAACATGAGCACCTTGGAATGTGAAACAAGTTATAAATAATGAAAAAAGTCCTGCATATTTAGTGATATTAATGTAAGTATTTACATTTTCACTTAGAAATAAATATAAAACAATCAGTTTTACTAAAGTATATTCCAAGATTATATTTATTTGGCAGTGAATTTAATGTACTACTTGATTCATAAATGTGATATATTCTAAACAATCTTTATCATTATATTAGTTATTTGTGTGGTGAGAGAGCATATGAGCATCCCACAGTACATATGAGGGTGTCATAGGACAACTTCTATGTTTCAGTTTTCTCCTTCCACCATGTGTGTTTCTGGGATTGAACTCAAAAGATGTCTTGATAGCAAGCACATTTATGCAATTAACTATCTCACAGGACCCTCTATAATCTTTTAACTTCAGGATAATTATAACCTTCTAGAATAATTTTGTATCATAAAGTAACATACAAAGAATTTTGAGAAAACAAAAATATTGTATGCATATAAGGTTAGTGTGCCTAGAAACTTAGGTATCTTCAGTTACTTTAATGAATTTGAACACTGAAATGTTCAAGTTGGCAGGAGAGGTGAAGCTGGGAATGTAGGAATTGCAAAGATTGCACACAAAGTCAGACTTCTCAGATGGGAAGAAAATGATTTGGGATAAACCTTTGGCATCTGCAGTGGGATGGAGAACATTCTCAATAGCATGCTTTCTAAGATGTTCGAGTTCTTGCTTGAGTGTTCCTAGTACATGAGAGCACCCATTGTCAGTGGTGTGGCTTATTTACTTCTTTTGCTAATCATGTGTATATTTATATGCCTGTATGAGGGAGCAGGGGCTCCAGGAGGCCAGAGGGGGGTACCAGATACCTTGGAGCTAGAGTTACAGATACAGGTGCTCCAGTAAACCAGGGGAGGGTACCCGATACCTTGGAGCTGGAGCTATAGGTACTTGTGAGCTTCACAGTTTGGGTTTTGAGAACCAAACTCAGTTCCTCTGCAAGAAAAGTGCATGTTCTTAACTGCTGAGCCATCTTTCCAGCCCTCGTGTGGATTTTTAAGAGACTCCAAAGCAAAGCATGGTTACACATGCTCGTAAATATACATCTAACTGAAATAAGTACATCACAACTATGTCCAGGAATCATGTTTATATAAGCTTTAGTTATTATCATTATTGATATTTTTCGCTATAATATAACCAAGAGCAAATTTTAATTATGTGCATGTACGCCTGTATAGTGTAACCTGTGCCCTTGAGCCCACCATGCCAGACTGATGTATGCAGGAAGACGAGGTCATTTTAAATAAAACTAGAAAATGAAGCTGTGTGGCTCTCAAGAGGACCCATGTGAAGTCATATTTGCTCTGTGTCTAGTGTTTTCTCAAGATGAGGCCTGACAAGACGGAAGTTCCCTGGGGAAGCTGCCCTTGTGGCCTGCTCCTATTCATTAGAGCTGAACAGAAGTCACCTGTGGGAGACCTCCAGTCTAAATCAAACCAGCTGTAATTAACGACCAAGTTAAATATTGGCCTTTGAATTACTTGGATATTAAATATTGCAAACTAAAAAAAAAACATCTGTTTATCTCATCACCCAACACATCCTCAAACATTTACACAAGAGACAGATATCTGAATATAAGCCTTCACTGCCTTTCATCGTGAGCAAATCTGAGCAACATGAATCTATCCCACACTAGTGCTCTGCTACCTAACTCTTCAGAGAAACATTCTTAAGAAAAACAAATGAAATTTACCAATGCACTTTAAAAAGAAAATCGAAGATCTTAAGAGATGCTTTACTGTCGGTTTCCTCACTGATTGAAGAAATCTAAATTTGATATGGTAATCCTTATGACTGCGTTAGTTGAACTAGGAAATTTGTGATGGAAGGAAGAGAGCACTGCTGGATGCTTTTATTTTTAGAATTACCTTAGGAATCACATAAGGCTTATGCTGCTGAAGTAGTCGACTCTTGGAACAGTCTAACGACGTAATTATAAAGTATTCCAGGTATAAAATTGAGAACATATTAAGTTGCTATATCAGGAGCTTGATTTATAGAATAAATAAGGATTTGTTTTTGTAAACTTTTAGACAATAATCATACAAGGAATTGCAAGATCCTATGCTATGCTCTAAAAATACTGGAAAGCACTAAGGAAGCAAAGGGAGGCAGTTCTCTGTGAGATCAAGGCCTGCGTGGACTACAAAGTGAGTTCCATGCTAGCTAAGACTAGGGAGACCCTGTCTAAATATATATATATATATTTCCCATATATATTATGCATGGGAAAACTTAAGAATTCATATTTATGGGCTGAAGAGATGTCTCAGCAGTTAAGAACACTGACTGCTCTTGCAAGTTTGATTCTCAGCACTCGCATGGATACTAGAAACCATCCTTAGCTCCAGTTCTACATGACTGATACTCTCTTCTGAACTCCATTGCATAGCATAGGTACACTTACATGCATGCAGGCAATACACTCATACACATCAAGTAAAAAATAATAAATAATAAAAAATAATAAATGGATTTAAATTTGAGGGTCTCTGGCTCACTCAGTAAATAAAAGAGCTTCCTCTGTAAGCATGAGGATCTGAATTCAAAACTCTAGTACCATGTGAAAAGCCAGGGGTGTCCACATGCCTCTATAACCCAGTTTTATGTTGAGTAGAGACAGGATGAACATTGGCTTGTCTACCTGGAAGCCTAGCAGGGAAGAAGGTGGAGAATGATAGAACACAACACCTGATGTCATCTTCTGGCTTCTGTTTACTCATGGGCTTATGCACCTCAAACACAGGTGCTCAAATACCACACAGACAGACACACAGAGATAGTATTTAGAATTTCAACAACCAGTAAAATTTTAGAGCATTTCAACAAAGAAATGCACCTTAGTGACAAAATATTAAATGGTTGGGCAAGTGCCTGTATGAAAAAAGAACTCCCAGCATATTAATGAACCATTTTACCAAATTCATTATGCAGGAAAACTGATGACCACGAGTCTTAAAAATGATAGGTTCTTTCCAAAAACAGGCAGAAATACTTTAGCTTTATGTCACTCTATATTAAAATAGTGAGTTTGCATATGAAGAGATGGCTCAGTGGTTAAAAGAACTGGCTATTCTTGCAAAGGACATGGATTCAATTCCCATCATCTACAACATGGTGGCTAGCAACCATTTCACATCTCCATTTCAAAGAGATCCAACATCCTCTTCTGGTCTCCTAAGTCATGGCTCATATGTAGTACTCTTACATACATGCAAAGAAAACATTTGTACACATAGATTAAATAAATAAATAGCATTTTAAATACTGAGTTTATTAAATTTCTGGAAGAAACTGAAAGAATAGGTGGATATTTGAACTTTATGATCAAAAGTACATGTGGAAAATAACGTAGAGATATTTAATGTTATCTAATTGCATGTATTAAGAATTCTAGAAAATTTAAAGAACATTTTTCATGTGAGTTCAAATCCTGAAGGGAAAGATTTTGTGAAAACTATGACAGTATACAAAATGATCTAAACTTCATCTGAATAATGAGAAAGCAATTATCCCAGAAAGAGCTGTGTGTAAGTCATATGTATTTGTGTAAGTCATATATATATCTATATATAAGTATATAGATATATAGATATATATATGTAAGTCAGGTATATATGGATGAATAATTTCATATATATATGGATGCACATTATATATTATATATATATATATATATATGGAAGGACGTCAAATACAAGCATGATTTAAATATATGTTGTCTACATATCTGCATATCATCTGGAAGATGAAAAGTCAACTAGGTCCTCCAACAACAAATGATCAGAAAAATAGACATAAAATCAGGACCAAGTTAGATAGGAGGATCCAAGGAGGTATGGCAATAGTAAAGCAGGGATTTCTAAGGCAAGAAAGAAGGCAGAGATGTGTTATAACCAGTTGTATAGCCTTTAGGGATGAGAAGGAAAAGTTGTAGTGCACCCTGGCAAGAAAAATTTCAGAATAGCTTTTCAAGATAAGGAGGGCAAAAATTAGTATGAAATGACAGAATACAGTAGATTGTCTCAACCTTATATTGTGTTTATTATTGTCTTTGTGGCTTCCCTTACTTTTAGGATGAAGAATTGAAGGATATTTGTAGGTTTCTGGCAGAGGCAGGTGGTCTGAGACTCAAGATGTTTGGGGAAGGTGAGAATTAAGGAAGCACGATTTTGGCAAATGTCAGACAGCTAGATCTTTCTGTGCAAAGTTTGGGCTAATCTCTAATACCAATTATGGTTGTTAAATGTTCATTGGATTTAACTAAAAGAGACTGTTAATGAAGAAATCTAAAGCCCTCAGAGATTGATTAGGAAAGCAGACTGTAGTCTTGAGAAAATTCAGAATTGGTCATAAAATATCAAAAACCTAACCAAGTCCATGTAGAGGATATACAAATAAAAGCATATATGTATATATATATATATATATATATATATATGTGTGTGTGTGTGTGTGTGTGTGTGTGTGTTTGATAAATATAAACAGTCTCATATTTTCTTATAAAATGAGCAACAGAAATTTAAACTACACTACAATACCATTTATCAATTTTTGGATTGGCAAAATTCCAAATAGTTGGTAATATTCACACACAGTGCCATTGAGAGTTAGTGGAAGCACTGCATGGCATTACTCCAAATGACAAAGAACTTGGCAGTGTCAGGTAAACCTGAATATATTTTCACTTTTTGACTCACCAGTCACACTTTTAGAAATCTATTTCATGAATATTGGAACAAATATGAAAAGAAATATATTCAAGACTATTGACAGTAGATCCATAGGTTAAACAGTGGGTGGGGGGATCCAAATTCCCTTTAATATTATTAAAAGACATCTTCAACTATAAGATACACTTCATTATATAAATGAGTAAGAAACAGAGTATATTGTATTGACATTCATATATATTTATAAGGGCATTTATGCATGTATGAAAATGTGTTTTTACATTTGTCACAATGAAGTAGCTAGAACAATGTATTATTTTCTAGCATTTTTCCCAAAAACGATGATGCACATTTGCTTGGCATATGAGGCAATATTAAAAGTGGTCTGAGGATGTATCTCAACTGGTAGAATGCTTGCTTAGCATGCATGAAGCCCTAGATGCACAGCACTATGTAAAGCCAGAGTAATAATGTTATCCTGGAATCCCAGCACTGGGAAGCGGAGGACAACCTGGGCTACATGAGAGATTGCTCAATACTCCCTCCAAAGCTCCAATGGACATGCATACACATGTTTACCTCTATATGTTGTGTAGATCAAGGAATGTCAGTAAGATGAAACTGTGTTCTTGAATATGTATTATCTTGTAGAATTTCTTTTGGCTGTCATAATTACATAACTTTAATCATGAAAATTAAATTAAAACATAGATCTATCAATGTTAAAAACAATGAAAACAGAGGGTCTAAACATATTTACAGTTGGAGACACAGGGCACAGAAGCTGTTTCCAGTGACATTAAAATGCAGGCACTCCGTAATTTGAATATTACAAGTTGAGTGGAGTATGGGTGGGCATCCTGGATATCATGATTCTTATTCTAAGGAGGAAGAGGAAGTAGTTATGTAGGCATTTGTAACCTTGAGAAAGTCACACAACAGCAGAACTGGCTTCAGAATGGACTTGATTTTCTGATCAGTGTCCTCTGTGATGCTCTATACTGCTTGGGATGGTTAATCCTGATTATCATGCTGGGCTGAATAGTGCCTGGAAGATTAGTAAAGATTGACTATGATGTGGGAGCATGTCCAAAGAGAACAACTAAGGGAGGCAGACAGAACCTGAACAGGACAAACAATGCCCTGTAGGCTGGTGACCTAGTGCAATTAAACAGGGGACAGAAGCAGCCCACCTCATAAAGGGCATTTCTTCTCGTTACTTCATGACCTCTATGAGGAAGGAAACATTTTTGTACCTCACACTCTGCTGCCATGATGCTCTGCCCAGCCGCAGGCCCATGAGTATGGAACAAGTCCACTATGTACCAACACTTCTGAAACCATGAGCCAAAATAAATCTTCATCATTAAGTAGCTTCTGAAATGTTTGGAGTCAGATGAATGAGAACATCAGGCTAATCTAGTGTCAATATAAGGGTGTAAAGTGAATTTTCAAACACAGAGATCTGCTGCTTTATGACATGTTGTGGACCCTTATGGAATCTATATGGCATGGACCTTGAGTAGACGTGTGTGTGGCATTCAGTGCCACAGAGCGATATGTCTGATGCAGCAGAAATTACTCGATTTCTTTTGCAATTTAATTTTGTCAGATGCAGTGTTGAGTGTCTTCCAGGACAACAGGATTTTGTGAAGAGTTTTTTCTGCATTATGTATTGGAGAACTGTGCTAGTTAGGTAGTTTCCTATCTTTCACGTTTCCCTTTAATAAGCTTGTATGCGGACAGTGTCTGATGGTGTTGTGGGGGTGCATTATGCATACACATTGTGCATCACAGACTTGACGAATTCATCTTTTAGAAGCAGCAAAATAATTAGAATATAAGAGATGCTCCCTAATTCAAAACCCATTTCTTTCCCTCATGAGACATTATAAATGCATCTACTTCTGATTCCATGTGGCTTCCCAGAAAGGCATTTGTCTAAGGTGGTATGATCTTTGCCGCCTTAAGATAGATCACTGTTATCTTCTGTGAAAGATGTTAAGACTACACATTATTTATATTCAAGTAAAATGAGAACACACTACATCCCTGACAACCCTGGAAAGAAATGTTTAATTTGGCTGGCACTTCTGAGTCCTCAATGTCATAAAAAAGAGAAGAGAAGTAAAGCCTGCGCACACAGACATTTTCTGTCTGTCTTGTCTCCTGGCCACCAGAGGTAAGGATCTTAGCTCTCTTATGGGTTCTTGCTCACTATGCCCCTTCTTACCAGAGGCTCACAGCAACTGAGCAAGTCTATTTTTCATGTGGAACAAGGCTTATTTTACACATTTGTCTCTCAATATTGTGAACCTATTTCTTGATGTTACCTTGAGCATTCACTTTATTTCTATAAAGTTATTGACTTACACATACAAAGAGGGTACACGGATTTTCAGTCTTATCTTTACCCATGTTAATGTGGTTATAACATTATAATATCATGGACCAAGAAAGATGGTTCAGTGGTTAAAAATCTTGCTAAAAAAGCCAGAAAATTGGAGTTCAGTCTCCCAAAATTCACATAAATGTTTGTGGGCATAGTGGCTCCTTGTAATGCTCCCACTGATAGCCATGGAGAGAAGCTATCCCAAGAGCATCCTGGCTAGCAAATTGGCCATTTCAGTGCATACAGAGAAACAGAAGAACATTGTTAAAATATGATGCTGTTATGAGAAATACTATATGACTACGTGTACACAGAAATTATATTTGCAGTGTTGTAAGTTAGATATTGAATAAAACTTAGAAGACCCTGAATGTTGATTTAGAAGTTGTACTAATATATATATATATATATATATATATATATATATATATATATATATATATATATATATATTGCACCTGTGTCATCAGTGTCATGCAATGCCCACAGAGGGCAGAAGAGGGTTACAGATAGTTGTTAGTTATCATGAGGGCACTGAGACTTGATCCCAGGTCTTCTTTGAGAGGAGCCAGTGCTTTTAACTGCTGAGCCATCTCTCTTGAAATGAAGTTGTAAAAAATGTGATGCTCTGACAATAGTTTTCTTTTGTTGGCTCGTTGAGATAAATCTCATATAGCCCAGGTTAGCATAAAATTTACTATGTAGCTGAGGCTTCCTTTGAACTTCCTATCCTTCTTGCTCAACTTCCTAAGTACTTGAAGTACATTGTACACCATCATGCATAGTTTTTGCAGTGCTATGAATGGAGTTCAGTGTTTAGTGTACACTAGGCAGGCAATCTACCATTTGATTCACACCTCCAGCCCAGCCTTGACAAAATTCTTAGCAGGTAATTCTGCCTCCATGGTATGACATGTTTTTCCTCCCTTTAATAGCCAGGGCAAAATCATGTCACTCAACCCTACACACAGCAACTGGTACCTGTTCAATGCATGTCAGAACATCTTCTTACTCCTCTTCCACGTTTACTCAAGTATTAGCACATGGTACATTACTTCATTATTTCAGGTTTGCTGAAACACTGAATTGTCTATAACAGGTGTTCATTTCACAGAAGTAAAGCCCAGATAAAGAACACATTTTGAAACAAGTCCACCGGAGCAATATTTCATGCCAATCTGAAGGGCTTTTCGTATTGAGGAAAACATACGTCTCATCCAACTGCCATTTTTTTCCGGGACCAAATATTCATTTTATTTATGAATTGTGGATGATTCATCAAGTTCCACAATATTTTCCTGAAAATTTCTCCCTGTGGTTTTCCAATTTATCTGACATCTAGAAAAAAAAATCATTTCTGCTGTGGCTGAGGAATTCAAATTCAATGTAACTTATTTGATCATTGTGACATGTCAAATATTTATTAGAACATCCTTGATTCTGTTCTGCCTGAATCTGAGATCCACCCTCCTTCTCCTAACAGGCCTTGGTGTGTTGATAGCATCTCACTATACAACTACTGAGTTATTCTTCTTAATTTTCTGAAAGCACAGTCTAAGTTTATTACTGAAATAATGTATCTTATTAGAGAATTTTCAAATAAGTTAGATTTCCAAGGTTTTGGTTCCAAAATGTCTGTGTAATTTTAAAATTGTGTTTAAAGTTGTCTTAATCTGTAATGTTTATGACTGAACTTAACATTTAAAAACTGTATTTACCTTCAGTTTAGGAGATTAATCAAAATCATAAGAGAATTCCCACCAATCCCTGTGTGTATTCATGTGGAGGCCAGAGGTCAAAGTGTCTTTCCTCAGTCACCTTTGATCTTTCACTTGTTTCACATGATCTTTCACTCATGTTTTAAATGGCTTGGAACTTTGCCATGTACACAAGATGTTAACCAGTCCACAGGGCTTACAGGGATCCCCACGTCTCTTCCCACTTCTCGTCTTGCAGAGCTGGGATTACAGACATGCATACATGCCCAGTGCCCACTTCTGTAAGGTGGGTTCTGGTGATCCAAATTCAAGCTCTTTGGTTGCAAGGCAAATGCTTTATCAAATGAGCCATCTCCCTAGCCTCAAAGAAAAAAATCTTTTGAAAAGATTGGATTAGCATTTGCTAGCAGTATACATACATTAAGGCAAAGCTTTTTATCGAATTGTGAGGATTGTTAATGAATTCACAGGTTCTTGTAGGCCTGGTAATTCAGTTTTCAATGTGTTTGGAGCATGTGAAGATATGGATTTGGAATGCAAATCAACTGCCCTAAGGAGATTATCAGACATGTTTGGGACCAATAAAACAACTTCAGTGCAAGGTTAACTCAAACCACTCACTCTGATTAGCTGTATAGAATAGACATAGAAGTGTTTCTTTTCCCAGAACTTAATCACATCTTGAACATGGAAAAATAAGTTGTAATGCAGTTATTGAACATTATTGATTAATATTATTAGCAAGTAGAGATGATGTAGAGAGAGGTTTAAGCATAGAATATTAAAGAAATAGAGGACTATTGAGTGGAATTGGGTGTACAGTCTCATTAGACTTTCTTTTAATAGTTACTAGAAGAGTTTTACAGCAGAAATAATTCAACCCATTCCTAGTACTGTACCACTGCTCTATGTCAGTCAGTCTCCAATATTTGTGTGTTTATATGTGTGTATGCATGTGTGCATGTGAGTGGGCATACTAGCATGCAAATCATGTGCCCGTGTGCCCAGGATTATGGAAACCAGTAGTTGACACTGTTTCTTCCTCAGTTTCTCTGTTTCATTTATTTAGTTAAAGTCTCTCACTAAATGCAGAGTCTAGCACCTTTCAGCTAGTCTAGTACCTTGTTGCAGAGAGTCCCTGTCTCTCCTCCAGAGGTCTGGGATTACAGGTGGGTTGGCATGCCCACCAGACATTTACATAGGTTCTGGAGACTGGAACTCTGATCTTTATATATTTAAGGCCAAAGCTTCTCCCACAGAGCCATGTCCCCAAGCGTACTATCTATTACTTTAAAATACTATAATTACTCAGAACTCACACTCTGGAGTTCCATATTTATTGTATTGGTTGCATCTTTAGACATTTATATCTGATTTTTCTCACTGCATTTACAGGGTACATTGAACTCTAACAGATGATTTGATTAGCCTGGGCACCTAGAATTCTGGATACTGGCAAATGCTGTCTATACTACTGAAGGATTAAAGAAATGGCTCAGTTGCATAGCAAAATGATTGCTATGTAAGCATGTGGACATGGGTTCAGTAAGTCTGTCCTTGTAAAAGTTGTGTATGTGTGACCTGTAACCCCAGTGCATGGATCGGAGATAAGCAGAGTCCTAGGGTTAACTGGTCAGTCAGGCTAGATAATTGGTGAGCTTTAGGTTCACGGTGAAGCTCTGCCTCAAAAAAAAGTGGAGAGTCATATAAGAGATCATTTGACATCCACCTCTGTGCTTACATGCACTTACACAGAGGAATGCACCAGTGCGCACACACACACACACACACACAAGTATACACAACTGTGGGAGCATCTACATCTCAGTTTGTTGAATATTAAGATAGTGAAGTCTTGAATTATGCTTAAAAATGATACATGAGCTACATTTGTAGTTGCGGTGAACGAGAACTGAAGTAGGTGAAAACCACACCCGTCTGCCTTCTGTAAGTTTGTTTCACTAGGAGCTTTCATACTGCTACCTGTAGATTAAACTCAATAATTTGTCGTGTGTCTATAGCCATGGTAAATAATATTACTCCTCTTGATTTTTAACATTATTACATTTGTTTACTTTTTGTGTGAGTGTATGTATACACCTATGGCTGTCATAGTACACATGTTGAGAACCAATTAACAGTTGGTTCCCTTCTCCCACCATGTGAGTCCAAGGATGGCAGCAGACTCTATTACCCACTTAGCAATACTACCAGGTCCTCTATGAGTCAAAAAATTAACTATATTTTGTGTGTGTGTGTGTGTGTGTGTGTGTGTGGTGTGTGTGTGTGCATGCACATGTACTCAGTTCCTTATGGTGCTCACAGATGCCAGAATAGGGTCTTGTATCCCATGGAATTGAAATTACAGGCAGTTGTGAAGTGGCGGACATAGCTGCTGGGAACTGAACTTGGGTCCTATGCGAACACAGTGTGTGCATTTGACTACTGAGCCATCTTGGTGGAGTCTAAAGAGTGAACTATTAACTGAGATTTGTTTTGTGATTTAAAGTCTTGCCTCAGTGCTCCTTAATCACTGAACTTTCTCATCATATCAGTCCTGCTCTCCTGGCAATGTTTTATATAATTGCATCAAGACTAAAACAGATTTCTCTGTCCAAAATAACTAATTGATGACATAAATGAAGCACTTAGTTTAACAAATCCTCTTAATGTCTCTTTTCATGCCCAGAGTAAAACCAAGATTTGTTAAGATTCGTTTAACGGTTGTAAGGTCTTACCATGATTCTATGCCCTCATTTTTCCCTGAATTTAACTTCTCAAACTCTATTTGTATGTATGTGCATGCGTGTGTGTGTGTGTGTGTGTGTGTGTGTGAGAGAGAGAGAGAGAGAGAGAGAGAGAGAGAGAGAGAGAGAGAGAGAGAGATTGTACACTCTCCTCTCATCAGGAAGGACTTGCCACTTGCCCTGCTGCTCTGGTCTGTAACTTGTTGTTTTACATATCCTCTCTGACATTACTGCTGCTTCTCAGACAGGCTTTATTTTTTTTTTCCTTGTTGTTCCATAGTTGAAGAATTACCTCTTCTGATTCTTTCGTGGATTATGCCTTCCCGTCTTATAAACATTAGTTTGCTCTCAGTGAATAGTTCTTACCAGGATTTATTGAAACTTGATATACTTTCCTTCAGTGCATTCCAAATTCCCCTTTATTTAGAGTTTTCTGAATAGCACTCTGCCCTCTAACTTGGGAAATTTCAATGACATATTCTTCATTGTTTCCAGCCATATCACTGATGGCAATGATTCTTCCTCACCCCTTTCACTTTTAAATTCTCATCAGAAATGTCAAAGTTCGGCCTAAGCTTGATAAATATGTGTTAAAAAATGTAGGAAAACCTCTTCCACCTAAATGTTTACAGTTATTATCACTTCAAGAAATAGCTCTTAATTTGAAAAGAAAAATGAAATAGTTCTGTTCCTCCAATTCCAAGCTGTTGTCATTGAAACATAACTTCTAAATTTTCATTTATTTCTCTAAGGATATGTGATCTGTGAAAGAGACAAATTGAAGCTGTAAGTATCAATATCAATATTAATACTAATAGCATTTGTTGTTTTATTCAGTCTCAATTATAATTTTAGGAAATCACTAACCAATTTTATTAAATAATTTAAAAATATTTTATTAGCTTAACAATCTTAAAATTATTGACAAACAATTGAGGTGCTAATTTAATGTCCAGTTAAACATAGAAAGTACTCAACTACACTTACTGGGCTAAGTGTCCTGGGCTGCACACCATGGTGCTGCACCAGGACTCCAGCTATGGGGGCCACCCCGGGCAGTATGTTTGGACAATAACTTTGTGAGTCACTGTAAATAAATTAATCTCTCTAAATTGAAGACCAGTTTCCATTTTATCCTGCCAAGGCATGGGGAATAAATTTCATAAGATTTAAGCATATTCTAGTTTGTCTTCCATCATTATGATAAAAGCATGGACCAAAAACTCCTTGGGGAGGAAAGGGTTTATTCAGCTTACATCTCCTCGGTCACAGTTCATTACTGAGGGAGCCGAAGGTAGGAACTCTGGGCAGGAACCTGGAAGTAGGAGCTGAGGCATAGGCCATGGAGGAACACTGCTTACTGACTTGCTCCCCTGGCCCTTATTCAACCTTCTTTCTTATACATATAGGATCAGTGTCCAGGGGTGGTAAAACCCACAGTGGGCTGAGCCCGCATCACTCAACAATCAAGGAAATGCCCCACAGACACAGACACAGGCCAGCCTAATGGAGGCACTTTCCCAATTGAGGCCCCCACTGACCAGTGTCAAGTTGACAACTAAAGCTATCCAGCACAAATAGTACCCAGCAAACCACTATTTTATTTTATTTCTATGTGTATGATGTGTGTGGGGGCTGCCCTTGTTTCATAGCACACATGTAGGGATCAGAGGACTGCTTTGGGGAATTGGTTTTCTCCTTCAACCAGATGGATTCCCGGGATTGAACTCTGGTTTCCAGAGTTGGCAACAAGCACCACTACCCACTGAACATCCTGTGAGCAAAAGGTTCACAGACGTCTTAATACTTATTTTTTCCAATCATTAATTTTAATGAGCATGTACATACGTAGATATCTATCTTCTCATTGATATTTTCTGTATGTGAATGTGAGTTTCTCTGTAGACAATTATAGTGTTAGTGTTGTACAAATTCTGTGATTTCTCTTGTTATCCGTTTGTTTCCAAGAGTTAAGCACAAAAAGCATTAGAAGTGACTGTTAAATTATTATCTAGTATTTCTTTTAACTTTGCACACAAAGGAAAACATTTGTTCAGGGGTTTTTGAGATGGCTTGGTGGTTAAGAACACTGACTGCTCTTGCAGAAGACCTGGCTTTAATTCCCAGCAACCATATGGCAGCCAACAAACCATTTGTAACATCAGTTCCAGGGCATCTGATGCGCACTTCTGTCCTCAGTGGGCATTGCACAACTGGGGTGCACTTACACACATGCCGGCAATACATTCATGCACATAAAATAAAAGAAAGAGAACATTGTCCATTGACCTCAGTTGAACCACTAAGGGGTTAGGTAATAAATAACCTAGAAGAAACAGAAATTCTTGATTCACTGAGGCTTGGACAGTTCTTTTGTTCTTTTGTTTTCTCCTTCTGTATCTGAAAGCTTTTTGTTTTGAGGTTTAGGGGGAGACACTGAGGCAAATGTCCTTTTTAGTGATATATTTATTAGAAGAGTTATCAAGCCATGATTAGAGAGACAGACTGCAGCACAATAGGGGCTCTGAACAGAGTTCAGGCCCCAGTGGATGACAAGTGTGAACAGAACTCTGATGGGAGTTCAGGCCCACAAGGTAAAGGGGGTCCTTTACTACTGCTCTCAGAGGATGGGAGGAGGCTTCAGATTGTCAGGTGGTCTGCCATTTCTGGGAAGAAATGAGTCACTCTGGAAAAGTGTTGGAGCAGGACACATTTATTTAAGGTTTATCCAATATGTTGGTCACCTGTGTCCTGCGCCCTGTAGTCAGTTCTCTGCTATCCTGGAGTCTGGCACCTGAGGGCTGAAAACATCCTTGGAGAAATGAAAATAGTATCTGCCATTCTCCTGGAGACCCAACACTTGGGGAGTCTGTCAGGGGGTTAGAGATTCATGGACACATCTCCAAAGGGAGAGTGCCACTTCTTCTACAGCTACTATAAGAAAGAGGCTGCTGCAGAAGGGCGTGGCCTGCGTGTCCACTCTCTTAAACTGGACAGTTTCCATGTCCTACTGGTGTTCATTTATTTATACTACATTGAAGGGATGATTTAGAGAAGATAGTCATCATGTTATGATTGGCTTCACTCTCTTTGTGGGATAGTTAAAAATATCTGGATTTTCTAAGGCATAATTTACAGGTGCTGGATCTCAGTTTAGGTGCATGTCAAATAATTTGTGAAAACTTCCCCTTGATATACAGAGCAATCAAATGTTATCATAACACTGAGTCGTTAAAAATAAAGCAGAGGCATTGGGTAGGTGGCTTATAAAAGAGTTTGGAAGGAAAAGATGAGGACCTGAGTTTGGATTCTGAGAACCTCCTTAAAAAGCTCCCTGTGACTCTCCAGGTGCCTTTAACCCCAGCTCTGTGGGAAGCAGAAACAGGAGGTTCCCATGCCAGCCAAGCTTCACATTGAGCAGAGAGGATAAGACAGTTGCTGTCAAAGGAATAGGGAGATAGTGATAAAGCAGAGCACCCAACATCCTTCTCTGGCTTCCATGCAGGACCTAACCCATATTCTTCTCTGGATCCATGCAGGACCCAACCCATACAAGTGCATATACTATACACACACACACATATGCACACACTATAAGGTAAGTATCCAGTCTCCTAGACAGCAAACAGATAACCAAAAGGCAGTGAGCAATTAAAAGTGATAGTGACTCCACTGTTTCAAGAAGAAATTATGCAAAGATGGCAGTAACTTGGGTCCCCTTGCTGTGTCCCTGCTGGAGATGTCTCATGGAGGGTGCAGTGGTTTTTTCCATTCCCCCACAGTGCATTTAGTCTGAAGTAAGAATCTTTAAGAGCACAGCAAAACAGACTGCCTTTTCCAGCTGAACTCTATCTTCCCTGACAGATGGTTATGTTGGGCGTCTTTTCCATCTAGAGCAGCCCTCTTTTGGAGGAATCTAGGCATTGAGGGAGAGCATTTGTTGTATAGAAGCTGAGCTTTCAAATACCCCTTACTGCTGCCCATCTCTGCTGTGTTTCTTAAGTTTTCTCATAGGTATATAAGAAGCCCTGTGGTGAGTTTAAACATTCAGTAATTCTCCCTCACCTAAAGTGATTAGGCACCTAGCATTTAATCTTTTATATATGCAGATTAAAAATGAAGGTTGATTAAATACAACAAAGAAATTCATTCAGAAAAACTGGCATATTCTTTCTTGTGTCTGGTGGGAATGAATAATTTATTAGGCAGAAGGATATGACTTTATAAGAATATTGTTTCCTGAACTAAGCAGAGTCCCAGAGAAGGATACTGTCTTTTGTGCTAGTTTACTACTGTGCCTATTTTTCTGGCCAGTACTTCTTGTCCATTTGGTCTTAGAACTTTTCTACAACCAATATCAGAATATTGGAGTGTCTTTGAAAATTTTCTGAACTCTGTGAGCTAAGGTCCTAAACAACAATATAGCAAAGCTGCCTGAGCCAATAGCCAATAGCTTTCCAATTTGAGGAAGGGAGACAGAAGGAGAGGGAGAGAGAGAGAGAGAGAGAGAGAGAGAGAGAGAGAGAGAGAGAGAGAGAGCGCACTTTTGTATAGCAGGCAGAGTCTCTCAGGGATTAAAGTGCTATCTGGCTGGTAGTTTGGAAATTGGGTTGAGGCACTAGGAAGGAGATGAGCTACTCTCGTCTGTTGTACCATGTAGTCTTCCAGGTGCTATAGTCAGAGGTGTTCATTTAGAGGATAACAAAGAAACAGGAAGCAGAACACTCTTCTGGCATTGCTGGCCTCCAGCCAGGGCATTCTCAGAACTGCAGGTTTGGGGTCCCTGCCCTAGCCAACCGTTAGTTTCTCTCTCCATGTCTTCAGAGAAACGATGTGCAGTACATCTCAGCCTCTTGACCTTTACTGTTCCCATCATGATCTATAGAGATTTCATAAATCTTTATGCTTTTCTATTTGAGTCATTCCATATAATAGGGGAAGAGTATGTTTTATATGAATTTAAGCTAAGGTACTGCTGATTGGCTGAATATATTTCCATTTTCATAAGCAATTCAGAGCTCTGTCCCCAAGAAATTACCCTAATAGTGAGGAAAATGTCATGTTAATTCTTCATTAGGAGAGGAAGAAAGAGCATTAATATTTGGAAAGAAGATGGACTTCCTTGTCCCTCAATTCATAACACTTACCAGCTCCTATTTTTGAAGTTCCACTTAATTCTATTAAGAGAATAAATGGGGACATTCCAAAAATGATAAAAGAAGGAACTTGGAAAGCTTCCACAATGAAGCAATGACAATGTTTTGAAGACAGTCATTTAACTATAAATCAGTGCAAATATATGCATATATACTTAATATTACGCATATAAAAACCCAATAACATATGCAAATTTTATGATTTTTGCATTTCAGTTATACATTCATAAAAATAAAAAAGATGCCTCAGCAGGTAAAGGTGCTTACTGCTAAGTTGATGAATCAAGTTCAGTCCCTGGAACCTGTATAATGGAAGCAGAGAACCAACTTCCACAGTGGTCCTCTGACCTCCAGATGAGCACCAGCATAAAAAATATAGAAAATAAATTTAAAAAGAAAATTTTCTTTTAAAAGTAAAAGAAAATCACAGAATCTAAAAGATGACTTAAAAAAAAGCCTTGAAATGATATTGGTCTAGGATCTACACATTTTCAGGCTTCAAGAAAAAGAGCTATTCCCTTGTTTTCCTTGGACACAGTGAGTTTTTCATATCATTTTCTAAAAAGGATCTAGTAATTGAGCTAAACACAAACAACAGAGAAAATGGGTCCAAGAAAAGGGAACAAAAGAATTCTTTGGCAACTAGAGTAATTATATTCAAATCATCTTGTTGTCCTCAAGGTTTACCTGAATAATTTCTTAGACAAAAGCCCACCTTCTGCCTGGCCCAGTTCCCTCTCCTTTGCAACCATGGAGCACTAAAGAGACTGAAAACTGGGTGGCTTCTGAGCAGAGCTTTAATTATACCAAATTGCTTCTCCATCAGGAACTATTGCATTAGGACTCATTGGGCATGCTACCTTAAATAACCCCTGACTCACGGTGTCTCCTTAAGCTCTTTGGGTCACAGAACAATAAAAAGAGGTAAAAGCAAGAGAGGACTTATTGGTAAGAAGGCAGGAGTTGGCAGAGCCATGAGAAAATCTGATGAGAGATGAAAACGTCAAAAATACAATACCTACATATATTAAATTAGCTAAGAACACATAAAACTGCCAAAGGGTAACAAAAGAAAAAGTAAAATATTATGTATTAGAAATGTCTTGGAATGAGGCTCCCATATGATAAGAGTTGTAAATCTGACCTTAAATTACTGTTTATATACTCTTAAATTGTTAATTATCAAGATGAATTTATATCTCTTCAAAAGTCAGCCACAAATCCCTCATTGTTTCTATTATTTAGTTAAAATTTTAAGAACTAAAAGTAGCTGAATATAAAGTTGAGCAATGTTCTGTGACCTAATACCCTAAATCCTTTTCCCTTGGTTTTCCAGCAAATGAAAATACTTCCTCATTTAAAGTGGAAATTCATTGCTTGGTGGAATTGAGCTTCTTTTTAGTATTCTAAAATCCCTTGGAATTTTAATTCATCTCATTCAACTTCTACTAAGGATTGTTGTTTAGCCATATAGCTTCTGGTTAACTATTTCCAGTGGATTTCTTTAGTTCTCTTTTTTTTATTAGATAATAATATAACATCATAGAAAGTTATATTGCTGTGAAGTGTTTCACAATTTGGGGTCAAAACAGAATTCTTTTTTCTCTTATTCTTTTCTTATTTCATTCAGAGTATGACTTTTTAAAAACCATACCATGACAATCTATCTGTATTTAGTGGAGAGATGTCTTCTATGAAGATGGACATGGTGCAAGTGGCAAGCTATCAGTCTAGGAATATTACTAGAGTCATTTCCTCAGAACTAAAGAATTAATGGTCAGTAAAAATCTCAGACCAGCAGACAGCAACAATGAAACATACTCTCAATGAAAGATATAGAATCAGATCAATACACATAAAGAATCCCACAAATATACACACATTCATACACAAAGTTAAAGTTCTCCCAAAATGGAAAGGAAATCTGGAAATTGAAATTGATCATCCCCCACTAAAAATCTGGATTTTAAGAGTTTCAGTGGTTTCTCCTCTCTTAATTTTAGATTGGTCAACTTAAACAAAGAAATGGGTGCTGATAAGCTTATGGTTTCAAATGATGAGGTGTCCAGATCTATGTGACTCAGTTGATGGGGCCCTGTTGGAATTAAACTCAAGGCCTTCCTGCCAGAGACCAAGAAGAGGCAGGGAACGTTTCATCTTTATTATTTCGCAGTGTCCCTATCAACGTTCCTTACAATCAGGAGGCTAAAGAACGCATAAATTATGTCAAACATAATGGAACAGAATCTTGTGTTTTATCAGTATAACTAAATTAATTTGAACTCACCATGCATGGCCCATGGCTGCTACAGTGGATAGGTAGTTTTACGATCCCTGCCACTATATAATACACATTTACTTTCATCAACTTTTAGTAGGAACACCACTCTGGGAGTTAATGCTTATATTTGCTAAGAACTTAAGGCCCATATGTGGCCTGATGATGAGTTTGAATTGTCAACTTGACACAATAGTGTCACCTGGTGTCCTAGTTGCTTTTCTGTTGCTGTGAAAAAAACACCATAACCAAAGAAACTTATATATATATATATATATATATATATATATAAAAGTTTATATGCACTTAAGGTTCCAGAAGGATCAGAGTGTGTCACAGTGGGGAGGCATGATGACAAGATGTGTCCAGAGCCTAGTGCTAAGTGCTTTCATGTTCAAGCAGGCACAGGAACCAAAGAATTAAAGGAAACCCTACAAGGGTTAAGAACATTCACAGCCTGCCCCCAGTGACTACTTGCCTCCAGCAGGCCACACCCTCTAAGACATCACAAAACAGTGCTACCAACTAGAGACAAAATGCCTAGATACTGGGAGCCTATGGGGGACATTTCCATTCAAACCACCACACCTCAGAAGGGAGCCTCAAGGAGTTGTCTAGATTATATTAGTGTGTGCCATGAAGGTGGGGGATTTTCTTAATTTAATTGAGGTAGGAAGACCTGCCCAGTGTATGAGTGGCACCATGTCCTGGATTGAGCCCTGGACTGAATACAAATGAGAAAGAGAGCAGAAAACAAGCATGCATGCATTAATGCATAGCCCTCTGCTCTTAACTGTGAAAGTAATGGGACTACCTTCTTCAGGATCCTGTAGCCACAACTTCCTTGAAGTGCTTGGCTCCAACTGTAATTATGAGCCAAATTAACCTCTTCTCTCTTAAATTGCGTTAGTCAGGAATTACCACAGCAACAGGAAATGTAACTAAGGCATGAAATTAAGATTAGAATATAGTTTTCTAGATTATTTGGTTAAGGTAGAGATTGACCACATGGCAGGAGGAGGAGGTTGAAAGCAATGATCTAGGCACATGGCAACAGGACAGCTGCATAGTGGCAGTGGTGTAACCATCGTGATCAGATTTATATTTGGTGCAAGGATGAAGGTGTCTTAAACTGCGGTTTTTCTCTGTTGCCTATCGCCACGGTGAGTAGATTGGATAAGGAGATTCTCAGGCCCATCTCACAGGATGCATCTGAAATAAGCAGAGCAAAGGGTGGTGCCCTACCAAATTCTGTACATACTCTGATTTTTATTCTTCTTCTGCACTAACATTGCTGTCCTGGAGACTAGCAAATGGCTGAGTAGTTAAGAGCAAGTTCTGCCTTTACAGAGGACCCTGAGTTCCGTTCTCAGCATCCAGGCAGTGTGGCTCACAGATGCTTGTAACGCCATCTCAAGAGATCTGATGCCACCTTCTTGATTCAGTAAGAACCTGTACTCACATACACGTACTATAAAAATAAATAAATCTTGAAAAAATCAATTCATTGGAAAAAGAAAAAAAATAGCAACCAACATAGACATGCATTCTCTCTCTCTCTCTCTCTCTCCCCCCCCAACATACACGTGCTTGTTACTTTAATTTTTCTCTTTGAGCCTCTCCATGAACAGCAACTCCATCCTCATTATCGCTAAAAAATACTTTACTTATTGTATTTTATCTGGTTCATATTTTCCTAGTCTCAATTTAATTATAACATATCCCCTTCATATATAGGTTTTCCTAATGATGGAGGTTTACCAATTCCCAGAGTAATGTAAATCAGACTCAGTGATAAATAAGTCTCTTTGCTATAACAACACCATGGAAAAATTGTGGAATTTGAATGAGTATCATCTAATGATAGAGATTGGTGGGAGTAGGTCACTTTGAGCCTAAAAGACTTCTTCCCCTGGGTTGTCATATATTTTCCTCATTACCTGATGTGGACTGCTTTGGGCTGACTTGTCAAGACAAGTAAATTTCAATAATTAGTAAAATTGTTTTCTACAGTTAAAAATTCATGGCACTGTGCCCACCTGTTCCTTCTGTAATCTGCAGCAATGTGCGAACTGGTGGTCTCTTAGAATACAAGGTGACTGCTTCCCACTTGGGCCAGGATGACAGTAAAGTAGCAAGAAACAATCCAGCTGGCTCCAGGGAAGTTGCTCACTAAATAAGAGCCAAGAAAAAGCTGTTCAACATTCAAAGGGAGGAAAAAACAAACAAACAAACAAACAAACAAACAAACAAAAAACCCTCCAGCCTCTTGCAGTCAGAGTCGCTGCATGATGAGGTAAACCTTAAATACCGGTACATTCTGTGATAGTAACAGAAAAATCAAATCAAATCATTTATTGTTCCTTATGTTTTCACATGTAATTATTACTGTGTAAGGCTGGTGGGTGAAGGCCAGAAGATAACTTGAAGAAGTCTATTCTCAAGACACTAATGGATTTGGTTTTGTTTAAACCTGAGTTCTCCCCCATATCAGTCAAGCCCTCTATCACTGAGCTACATCCCAGCCTCAGGGCCTTTTGACAGTGCCAGGACATCACAAAGCACTTTGCCTATATAAAATATAATCAACATATCAGACTTAAACGTTGCTAATTTCACTCTCATTTTACAAATGGAGATTATGAATATTAAAGACGTGATCTTGAAATTTGAATGCCTTGGTTCTCACCCTCTTCTATAGAAACAAAAAGAAAAAATCTCTACTACACGGACAGGCAGTTCTCAGAAGGAAGAGGAAAAAGCCCCATTTCATCTTCATGATGGTTAGTTTTGTCAACTTGACACAGCCTAGAATTACTTGGGAAGAAAGTGTCAATGAGGAATTCTCTAGATCAGGTTGACCATGGGCATGTCTGTTGGAAATTTTCTGATTACATGTTAATTGATGAGAGAAGACTGAGCCACTTTGGATAGGGCATTTCCTAGGCCTTAGATTCTGGACTGTGTAAGTGTGGGGAGTTGCCAAGCACAGGTACGCATGACACATTCATTGTGTCTGCCGTTGACTGTTCTGGGTTCTCACGTTCTTGCTGCCTTGGCTTTCCTGTACTGACGCTATAACTTGTAACTATGAGCTAAAATGATCCCCTTCTTCCCTCAGTTGCTTTAGACAGGGCATTTTATCACAGCAAAATAAAGGAAACTATGACAGTCTCTCTGATTCTTCAGTCAGGTAGCGAAGGCTTCTCTGTTATTTGTGATTAACACAGGTCTAGAGAGAATATGGTACATTCACACATATTTTCCTAGGAAAACATGAGGAAAAAGAATGGTGTTCACTGCCTCAGGTGACTGCACAACTAAACAGATGTTTCGGATGGATCATGTGTATGTTGGTGTGAGACTGTGTACTATATCTCACAGGAAATCCAATTTTAATTTTCTCTAGCAACCCATAATACTTTGAATAAACATTTTCAGATTGTAGTTTACAATTGTTAATAAGTATTCTCTGTAGAAGTTCCTGAGCACAGCTCTAATTCTGGGAGTATATCTGAGAAACACATATCAGATCCCTCCCTCAAAGCTAGGAATTGCAGCAGTATAAAGACCATTTGATGATGTCAGAGTCAATCCTTTCCAAATTATTCAAGAAAGCCATTTTGGTTGGGTTTTATTCTAAAGTCTATCTATGAGCCTGCTTGAATAGCTAAATTCATTGGAGAAGTACTTTTAACCAAAGAAATGTAGAGTTGGCTCAGTAGGTAAAATGTTGGCCTGAATGTTTGAAGAAGACCTCAGTTCAATCTTCAGATCTATGTTAAAAAATGCATTAAAAGCTTGGTATGTTTGCATGCTCTTGTAATCCCAGATCTAGAGAGGGTGGAAATAGGCAGATCTCTGGGGTGTGGGGGCCAGACCTCTTAGCCTACTAGGTAAGTTCCAGATGCCAGTGAGAAAACTTGCATTGAAAAACAAAGAAGGTGTTTACTGATGAATGTCAACATCCATATACACATGTACACACACGCAAAATAAGTGATTTGAAAAGTTAGACATCACAGTGAGACAACTGCAACAGCTTTCACAGAAGACAGGAGGTAAGAATCCCTTTTATTGCACTGGTCCTCAAGGCTCAACCTGTTTTGTAGTATCTGGTGGCAGGAGGCTAGTAATGATTCAGTTTCCTAGAGTTTTAGAAATACTTGCATTTTCATTGATACTGTAAATGTTAAAATATGTTAAACTACACTATCATAGCTGTGTGTACATATGTTTTGTACAATTCAGGCCCACACTTAACTGAGAAAAAGAATTCAGCAACTTCAACCATGTTGAAATTTCTGTTTCTTTAACATGAGATTTTTATTTTGTATTTTATTACCTTAATCGTTTAGTTTTTACAAAGACTATTTCTTTAACAAGCTTTTGAAATGATATAAGACTTGCAGAATGAGAATTAGCATATGACCAATCAAATATGACTACGGGCAATGTTTCCAAATGCTCACAAGTATTTGGTTGACTGTTCCGGACTTTAAAAAGTGCTGTAGCTTCAACATTCGCATCTCCTTTCTGTGTGCACAGTAAACATTCCTGCTCTGTATAATTTTAACTAGCCTGAACGATGCTTACACTTTCCAGATAGCAGCTGTTGAAGCAGCAACTTTCAAACAATTTTGCAGATCGGCAAACACATTATATCATTGTGCCTGTTGCAGCTGTCTCCCTAGTTAGCCTGGCTCTGCGTTTTGCAGAGTAACTGGTGTACAGCTACAGAAGAGTATTTGTTTTCCTCCAGCAGTCTTGGCAATTAGTGATTTCTTAGCTTCAAATTTTCTTCACTGCAATAGGTACCCTGTGTTGTGAACCATTTCACAAACGAAGGTAATGACTTGTGGGTTGAAGAAAATAATGACAGTACCCCCGAAAATAAAGAAAGAAAAATGCTTTGTTTTGGCTTGAACCATTTTTTATTTCGTTCCCTGTATGTGTGTGTGTGTGTGTGTATGTATGTAGTGTGTGTGTGTTGTACAGTAGTATGTGTCCTTTATGTGTGCGTATATGTTTATAGTTGTGAATATGTATGTGTGTGTGTGTACTTGCATGTGGTGGCCCATGTTAATGTCCCAAATGACCTCTCATCACTCTTATACCTTGTACATTGATACAGATCTCTCAGTTAAATCCAGAGGCTACCCATATGGCTAGTCTTAGTTTCTAGGTTGCTCAGGGAACCCTAATCTATGCCTTCAAAGTTTGGAATTATAGCTGGACTGTATTGCTCATCTAGAATTCATGTGCATGTTGGAGGTTCAAATTCTGGTCCTCATGATTGCTAGGCCAGTGTTTTAACCACTGAGCCAGCCCTCCAGCTTTCAAATCATTTTATATCTATATATTCAATAAAACATTGCAATATTTCTTTTTGTTTGAGGACCTCTGTTAGGTGTCTTGCAACCACTGAAGGCTAAATAACAGGAGTTGATTTGATAGTCATAGATTTGAGGATTTTTCTGAGGACCATAAAAGTTTCAGAGGTAACAGAACACAACTATTTAAGGAATGAGAAGGAATCCCTGTAGGCTTCAGCAAAGAGTTCAACTTTAGAAAAGATAAGCTAAAGAAATAAGGAGGAAGTTATATGAGACAGTTTAAGATGGAAAGGAATTTGAGATTAATAAAAAATCCTCTGGTTATTTTCCAGAAGATTCATAGCAAGATCTGATTAATGGTCCTAGGAAAAGAGCATTAAAAAGGGAAAATCGGATGATGTCAGCCTGGAAGGGTAAAACCAGTGAGGATGCTGTTGCCTATATATGTACCGTGTGTTGCTGAGAGGGCTTGAGTGACGTCTATGTCTATCGACCAATATGTGGTTATTAATTAGAAAATGAAAACATTTTAGAACTTGACTACACATTAAGTCAAGTACTTGGTTTAAGAGAAAAAATATATAAGCTAGGTATAGTGGTGCATGTCTTTAATCCCAGCACTTGGTAGGATCTGTGAGATTGAAGCCAGCCTAGTGAGTTCCAGATCAGCTGGGACTACAAGGAGACCCTGCCTGGAAAAGAAAAGAAAAGAAAAGAAAAGAAAGAAAAGAAAAGAAAAGAAAGAAAAGAAAAGAAAGAAAAGTAAAGATAGAAAAGAAAAGAAAAGATTCAAAAAATAAGAAAAGTGAGTGTTGGGACAATTAGATTTACCTTTCTGAGTTAAGTGTATGGGGATGTCATGCACATGTACATGTTGTAAGTGTGTGTGTGTGTGTCTGTTTATGCACATGAGGAGGCCAGAAGTTGACGTGTGATGTCTGCTATCTTTCTCTGTGTTCTCACTGTGTTTGTCAAGACAAGGTCTCTTCTTGATCCTTTACTCACTGTTTAGTCTGGGCTGGCCAGCAAGTGAGCCCCGGAGGTCGGCTTGTCTCTTCCACAGGACCTAGATACAGACACATGCGTGACCTGGAGTGTGCACAGGTTCTGGGGATTCAAATTCGGGTCCACTTTCTTACAAACCAAGCACTGTATCCCCTGAGATTTCTGCTCAGCTCCAACCTTGCTATAATTGTGGAAGTTAGTTATTAGCAATGTTGAGAATTCTCAATGGAAACTTTGGTTCTCCTCTCCATTTCTAATTTATTTTTTATTTTAACCACAGTGTTGAGTGGAAGAATAGTTTCTTCTAAGATACATTGCTAAAACTAAGTTCTCAGAGAAAAAAATGGGAGATTCTCTTGCCTCTTGCTTCTTGACTTTGAACAATGTATAAATTAGATGTACCCTGTGCTTTATATTTTAACCATCCTACTTATCTCCGATACTCACTGAGCAAACATTCATCACCAACTGTGTTCTAGGGAATGAAAGATGTTGCATCAGCAAGCTGAAGCAAGTGCCATCCTTGAGACTCTTATGGCTTAGGAGAAAGGGTGTAGAAGGGGAACGAGGTGTATATGGATCTGCACCTATGGGAGCCAAACTCCCAGATAATTATGGGCATAAAGAACAGTGTTGGGAGGCATGAGCTTTGCTAATGTTAGGGGTGACATTATGGTTTCAAATTATCCATAACAGTAAATTTAGGAACAAGATTTCAAATCTATAAAGTTATTCATTGTTCCCATTTATAACTGAAGTCAAGCCGTGGTTACTTCCCTTCTACAGTACAGTTAATCTGAACTCCTCTCTTGGATTGGCCCCACATGTGGGCAGTAGCTTAGTTTCCAGACCTGAGTCCTGAATATCTGACCATCCCTAGTCTCTAGTTGAGATGACAGAGGTCTCCAGCTTTATGCTTTCCTTTGCCATTCTAGAAGATACTGTGAATCCTGATGTAACCCAGGAATCTGAGGTTCCAATTGAGGCTCTTAGTTTTAATAAAATAATTATTAATAGGCTTAGAGAGAAACAGGAGGAAAATTTTTATTAGTTTTAGAGAAAAATACAAAATAACATAGTACAGGTTAGATGACAATCCCAGCAACTACCAGGAAGAGGACTGAGAAAAATCATGCCTTTTTACAATAAACATGTGATTGAAACAGACATTTACTTTTGGTGGAAATTTATTTTTATTTATGTGTTTGTGTGTGTCTCTGTGTATATGCCACCATTATATGGTGATCATGCAGGTCAGAAGGAGGTGTTGTACCTGTTGGGGCTGGAGTTGCAAGCAGTTATAAGCTGTCAGACATGGGAGATAGGAATCCAAATTAGGATGTTTGGAAAAGCAAGCAGTGATTTTCACCATTGAGCTGTATCTTCAGCTCTGCAGAGGTAGAGGAAGCTTATTGAAACAGGACAAAACAAAAAACAAAAACCAAAAAACTCCCAAGGATGTAATTGGGGTAGTAAGCTGAGGAAAAAGCCCCCAGATCATGTGAACATGTGACATATCCTCTTTTATAGCCCCGAAGACCCCTGAAGACCCCTCCTTTTGCATGGCACTCATTTGTTCCCCCACATTCGCAGTTTCTTAGTGACGCAAGGGTAAGAAGGGATTCCAGTCTTTCTCTGAAAACCTACCTCTTTTATATGTTAATCTTGACATAGACTCTTTTTAAGTTCCTACTCTCTTACAATAAGGCAACATTTTATGTGATAAACACTCTTCTCCAACATTAAGCTGCAATACAGTTTAAAAATTCAAACACTCTATGGATGGGGAGAAGGCTCAGTCTGTACATCACTTGCCCTAAAAATATGAAGACTTGACCTTTTTTCCCCAGAAACCACATACAAATGCTAGGTACAGTGATCTAGGCCTATAATCCCAATGTGGTGGAGTTGGAGACAGGAGGATTATTCCTGGGGCTGCCTGACAGCCGGTTCAGGTTCAGTTGTGTCAGAAAGCTCCTAATTCAGTGAGAAATTTATCACACAAAAACTATTTGGATTGTGATTGAAGAAGATGCCCAATGCTGCCTTCTTTTCTCTACAGACATCCATCTATACACATATGCACAAACATACTCTCACAAATAAAACTTTGATATCATATATGCAACCATAAAAACCACATTGAATATCAAGAAACAGGTTCCTTTGGGAATGATGAAAATCTTTGCAGATCAGAAAGCTATGTTTCATTTTAAAAATTACTTTATTACTTTTATTTTCTATTTATTTATTTATGTATTTATTGTGTATATGTGTGCGTGCGTGTGTGTGTGTGTTTGTGTGTGTGTGTTGTGTCTGTGTGTCTGTGTCTGTGTACATGCACATATCCAATGGTTACTTGCGCTCAGGTATAACCATGAAGGTCATGGGACAATTTATCGGAGTTGCTCCTCTCCTTCTACCATGTAGTTCTTGGGAATCCAACTCAGATCTTCAGCCTTAAAGGCAAAGGCTTTTACTTGCCTAGTAAATCTTGCTGACCCAAGGAAGCAATTTTTATTAATTTACTTAGAAAAATTTTATTATCTTTTTAGCTTTTACATCCATATTCTTATTTTTAATTATATTTTTTGTTGTTTGCACCAAATGCATCATCTCCACTATTTAATTTTTTAAATTTATTTATTTTTACTGGATTGCTGTGAGTGTTCTTGTTGAATGCAAGTAACTACAACAAGTGTGCATTCAGTCCCCATGGAAGCCAGTACAAGGTATCAGATCCCTTAGACCTGGAATTACAACTGATTGTCAGCTGTCATAAGTGTGTTGGAATGGAATCTGGGCTTTCTGCTTAACCATAGAGCCATCTATCCTACCCCAAGGAAGGATTTTTAAGGGATATGTCGCTATATTCTTATGCTTTTATCAAATAAAAATATTTAGAAAAGTTTAAGACATGAACAAGTGCTATTTATGTAAATGTGTATAAATATGCTACATCTAGGCAGGATCTTACCTTGTCCCTTTATTATGTGGATTCTGGTTTTATACTGTGCTTTTTTTCCCCCCTGAGTGCTTTGCTTTGCCCATCTTAACTTTTCCTTGATGCCTGACTCTAATTATCTAGCTTTTCAAGCTCTTTGTTTGTTTGATTGATTTTTTTCATTAATATTAAATTTTTGTGCCTTTCACATTATATGTCCTAATCTTATTTAGAGCCCTTCCCCTACCTGTACCTCTGAGATCCCCTCTGGATTTCATTCATTCTGTCATATATCTTAAGGCTATTGAGTCAAAATTGTGTCCTACGATATCTGTGAGCGTGAGTAAAGCCTGATCAACCTACCTTGCATAATTCTCTAAAATAAGACCCACTCTTCTCACCCAGCAGTGATCAGCTCCCAAGAGTTACTCAGAGGAGGTTGGGGCTTCTTACTAGTGTTCACTGAAACAAAAAGCCCAAAATAACAAAAACAAAACAAAGATAAATGTTGCTGGGCATGCAGCTCTATTGGAAAGCTGTTTACCTATCATGCACAAGACCCTTGGTTAGAGCCCTAGCACCTCACAAACCACTCATAATGGCACATGAAAGTAATCCTAGCACTTGGTAAGTGGAGACAAGAGGACCAGAACTTCAAAGTCGTCTTTGGCTACATAATGAGCTGAAGGGCAGCCTGATACATGAGACTCTGTCTCAAACAACAACAACAACTAAACCACTAAATAACCAAAATCAAATTTGAGAAATGAAAATACTGTATGACCTCCTCAGGGACAGAGCCAGCAGCACAGAGTCTGGGGAAGCTGGGAATGACTGGTCACTGTTTGTATTCCTACTAAAATTGATCTTTCTGAGACAGTCACACAGCCCATCACCAGTGCAAGCACGTTGTGGATTGAATAGCATTGACTCTGGCATGCTGAACCATAATCCAAATGCTTCCTTATGAGCTAAACATGGAGGGGTACGCAGGTCATTTTAACACTGAGGAACTGAGGCGGGAGAACAGACTGGATTGCATACAAGATTCCTTCTTTAAATACAAATAAGAGAACAAGCAAGCAAGAGAAAACAAAAAAAATCAACCAAAAAAAAGAACAAACTACTCCAAAAATCCTCTTATTCTTTTCTCATGGTCTTTAATTTTTGTTGCAATAATCTTAAAAAAATGAACAGAAGCTACAAAAATTCATATTATTTCAATGCATTCATATTTTGAAATATTTTGTTCAAGTACTGTTTGTAATCTCTTTAAAAAACAAATGATGGTAACATTTGATTCAAGTAGAATAAGAAGGATTGGAAAGGCGGCTCATGTGCTTGTCTCGTAAGCATGAAGACTGGGGTTTGCTCCCAGAACCTACATAAAAATTCCAGGTGTGGCGGCATGTACTTGTGTAACATTCACAGCACTGGAGAGACAAGATTAGAGTATGCCTGGGACTCTCTGGCAAGAGAGGCTAGTCCAGTGGATGAGCTCCAGGGCAGTGAGAGTCCCTGTCTCAAAGGTAAACCGTACCTAAGGGACAACACCGAGGTTATCCTCTAGCCTCCATACATACCCACATGTGCACATGTACCACCCACAAAAAAGATGTGTGCCTGAAAACATACACATGCACACTACATAAATAAATAAGATAGAAAATAAAATGTGTCCGCCAATTGCTTTTTTTCTTTATATTTGGTGTGGGGAGGCAGCAAATACTTTATTTGGGTGATTAAATTACTTTTCTTTTTAATTTATTATTCTTTTCATTTAACAAGTTGTAGTTGAAGTGATTTTGTACCTTATTAAGGCCTGCATGCACAAGACAGGTCAAAACTATTTGACATATTGAGTTAACAGTGCATTATACCAAAGCAATAACCCAGGTTGCATAGCTTAACTCTGACCTTCACCTGCAATTACTTCTCACAGAAGCTCTACTGGGCTGATGCCCTTGTCAAGTGTCTGTACTTTATCCACAGATGAACTAATTTCAGGTTGTAAGGTTAATCTTTATCTATGTTGCCTTTAAACCAAATTCTTATTGTTCCCTGAAGCACTTTTGCAAACAGGCTGGAGTGGGCGTCCTTGCCAGAGTCTGTTAAGCCTTGACCCCTCATTATAAACTGTTTTGAAGATGTGAGGCAGCTTAACATCAAGCAGAGTACTAGAACAGTCTGCTTTATGGAAAATATGGGCCCCATGGATATGACAGACATGAACATTTCTCTTCCAAGGGGCACTCTATAGTCATTGAGATCAGAGAGCCTCTGTTAGCACTGTCAAAATATTCTTCTTTGAAGCACATATTTCTAAATTCAACACACACTTTTGAATATGTTTTAAAAGTCTGTTCTGGTACTTAAGGAGTACTTATATATTATTAACATACTAACTAAACAACATGATATATGTTGCATGACACTTTTGTGTTTGATGAAATTATCACTGACAATTTTTTCAGATGGTATCTACCTGAAATGTAGGGCTATAATGTGCTAAAATTTCTTATTAAAACTAATCAGACTTAGGAGAAGGGTCTGATTATATGCTTATACATATCTAGTTTGAATTCATGCAAACATTAAGTATGGGGTATGTATCTACAGCACCAACACTGAGAGGCAAACAGAGACAGGAGGATTGCTGGGGCCCACCGGCAAGCCAGTGTAGCACTGTGAACTCCAAGTTCAAGGACAGATCCCACTTCAAAATAAATGGAGATTGGTAGAGGAAGACACCTGACATTCACCTCTGGCTTCTATATGCTCATGGATAGGCAAGTACATTCCCACACATGCACGCACACACATGTACGAATCACCAGTACTTCACATAGCTGGGTTACTTGTGCATGTGCACCACCATAAATGGGCTCAATATACCATTATTTCACTATGAAAAATGCATGAGTTTTTCACATTTTGTTATATATGAAACAGAAAGAATTTATTTCACTTCCTTTGCAAGACACTGTTTAAAATTTTGAGGGAGAGGGGATGGAGCGAATTGTCAGATGGGGAGGAGAACTGTGAGATACTGACTTCCAGACATGACATGGCTTTTTTGCACTCATAAATGGCATAGCAGCTGTGCTTATCTGTGCCTATCAAACCAGGAAGGAGGAGAACCACTCTCTATGAGGATGTGACCACTAGTAGGCTGCACCGCCTAATGGGTGGCCCCATACACGTGAGTATATGAACAGCACTAATTAGACTCAAAGTGTTACCAATAACAATTTTCACAAAAGGAAAGCACAAAATTGAGAGGGAGGTGGGGTGAGGGAACTCAGGAAAGTTGCAGTGAGTTAGTGATATATTTATGCCATCAAAATACATTGTATATATAGATGGCATTTCCAAGGAATAAAAAATATTATTTTTAAAATGTTTATTTATGCAAATACAAAATAGAGGTTCACTCCACAATCAGCCCAGTCCATTGATAGTTAATTTACAATACATAAATAATAAATCAATTCAGCTAACCATAAAACACCTAAATAACAACACTAGAACCTATATTTTTCAGTTATCCTTTAAATGGGTTTTTAAACAGAGGCTTTTGCAAGGCTTAACAAACACACACAGGAGTATTCCTTGTCCCTGTGGAATACAGTCCTGTGAGGATTATAGGGTATTTTCATGATGACCCATGTGATTTATTTCTATTCTTATTCTATGTCACAGTGTCTCTTGTGGTTCAGGATGGCCTCAAACTTGCTGTGTAGATGAAGATGACATTGGATTCCCAATCCTCCTGTGTCTACCTCCCACATGCTAAGATTACAAATGTACTACCATATCTGTTTATGTGCTTCTGAGCTACATGCCAGACAAGTATCCAACTGTGTTATATCCCCAGTCACAAAGACCCATCTTACATAACTAGCCACACAATAGGATGCTATGCATTGTAATTTGCATATTATGCTTCAGAATCAATTTGCTATCGGGAAGCAGAATGCAACAGTTCTTCAAGAATACAAACTTGGAAAAAGAAATATACATTCAAGTCTTTTCACAATCTCTTACTCAGAGCAAACCTTGTATTTCCCCATCCTCCAGTCCCCGTGTGAAGCTGTAGTAGCAGTTCTCAGCACTCTTCCTCAAGTCCTCAGGCTGTTGTCTGTATCAAGTCCTCTTGTTACTGTTACATACAGCTTATTCATGCATCTTGACTGATCTTATGCGACTTCTCTTGTCATCATGAAATGCTTTCTTTCTTTTCTTATTGTTTGCTGCACAGAGGTGCTGCTGCAAACTTTCTTATTTAGTAGTTTTGTTTGATAAATAAAGCTGTATGTATGTTCCTGTGTGTGATGACATTGATCAAACCTGAGCCCTTCTTGATGTTCTTGGGAAGCACAAGATTTCCATTTGTAGTCTTTTTTTGACAATTCTTTGATTCTCTTTTCAATTGAATTGCTAGCTAATATTTCCTTCTTAGTTACTTGTGTAGTATTATTGTATAATCTTAAATGAACATTGATGCATGTATTAGATTATATTGTATGAAAGGTGCCTGGCAGACACCCTTGTGGTAAATCCCTGTCCACAGTACCTAGACTAGTTTCATTGTAATTCTACAGTCACCTTCTAGTCATGTTTAAGGACTTTATAAACTGAGTCAGGTCCATGGTATAACATATGCGACATAGAAATAACAGCAGAATTCACATATAGAAAAATACCGGCAAAAGGTTTTGAACAATAGAAATAGGAAGAAATAATCCCTGTAATGGCATTTGACATCCGTGCTTTGGACTGTCAGTTGAATTCTGTTATTTGAGAATCAAACGTTCCAAGAGTCAGAGTGCATATACAGACCTAGGTAGAAATTATTATATCAAAGCAAATGTGGCTACTGGAACAGTGAGCACCCTGCAGTTGAAGAATGGAGAACAGTTTTGCATGTTAAAAGAATGGGGGTTGGTCTGAGTGCCAAAGGAAAGTAAAGAATAAAAGCTTCATTGCATGAAGAAGGTTTAGTGACAACTCCACGTTTTAGCAAGTTGCTGAAAAGCTTTGTGATTTCAAGTCTGTGGCAGTTAGTTAAGCATACCCAAGAGTATTACCTGATTTCCTAGTCCGCTTACATGGGTTGACTTAATTTAGCCCAGTAGACTTAAAAAAAAATCTTTGGATGTGATCTCTATCATCAGATGAGGTGTGACAATAAGATAAATTTATTCATGACAGTTCAGCTGACATTGAGCAGTAACAGACAAGGAATAGTTAATCAATAATATCAATGGGTGTGCATTTTATGTGACATTACTTAGGGCACTGAACATGTGTCTGCCTGTAGGAAACATAAGGTGTTTTTCTGCCTTTCTTTTTAGTGCATGTTTGTGAGTGCATCAGCAATGCTTGTTCATGTGTGTCTAGGTGCATATGTATGCACATGTAAATGAAGGTCAGAAGACAACATTTGATTGTGTTCCTCAGCTATCCTACTTAATCTTTGAGATAGGGTCTCTCAGTGGCCTTAAATTTACCAAATAGACTAGGCTAGCTGGCCAATAAGTGTCACAGACTAACCACCTCTCCACATTATCAGTATGGGTATCGCAGGCATGCACCATTGTGCCTGATGTTTTTACATGGATCGTAGCGATAAACCTGAGATCATTGTACCAAATTACTAACTGTGCTTTCTAGTGCTTGACTTCCTTTTTTATCTCATACCACTCAGTAGAAGTACGTTGTTCTCAGTGTGAGGTTCGCTTCTGTCTATAAAGGGAAGGAAGGCATTAGTTTTACTTCTCTATCATCTTCTAACATGCAACACCATTCCTACACCTCAATCCTGTGTTTCTCCTTTATTGACCGAACTATGACCTGTAGCTTCCTTCTGGCTTGTGGGTGTTTGATAGACTCCATGACAGTTCTTTCATTTGCTGCCCCATGTATCTTGCTTGGTGAGCCCTGAATTCTGTTGATGGCAAGATTATCATCTGTAGTGTTGATACGACTGCATTCATTATTTTTCTCATTGCTATAACAAAACAACTGACAAAGGCACCTCAAGGCTTCATTGTGGCTCACAGCTCAAGGGAACAATACACTACGGTGGGGAGACATGGTATCAGTAGCCAAAGGCACCTGGGCACATTGCTTCTACAGTTAGGATACAAAAAGAGACGTGCTTGTGCTTAATTTACTTTATCCTTTTTGTTCGATCAAGATCCAAGCCCATGGAATGCTGTCCTCATTTAGGGTGAGTCTTCCCACTTCAATTACTGCAATCTTGAAACTCCCTCATAGGCATGCCCAAAGGTTTGTCCCCATGGTGATTCAAAATCCCAGCAAGTTGAAATTCAAGATAAACCATCATAGTACTCCAGGTCAGAAGACCCAGGGGAAGAGATTTAAACTTGCTCCAATACCCACTGGGCTTATTTTATTCTGAGATTTTTATTTTTTTTATTTTATTTTTATGAATAACATACATGAGTATAGTCTATGCTAGTCTTCACATTATTTCCAGTTCTCCCAGTCTCCTTCCAGCTCTTGTCATGTGCGCTCTTACAGTCTCATATATATACAATAGAAACTGAGACCATTTAGCTGTGCTCATGTATATTTGGAATTAGATAACCTCTCAGCGAGAAACTGAACCCCTGCCCAGGATTCACTGACTGTCTGTAGCTTGTCTTCTTAAGATGGGAACCCTGGAATTTCCCCATTCACCTTGATATGCAGTTAATTTTGTCATTATATGCAGATCTTGTTAGACTACCATACTGTGGGGGTATCAGTAGTATAGCCTCCCTATTATGTCGATAATGCCCTAAGTAGCAGCAGGTCTCTCATGCCTCCAATTCTTAATTCTGTCCACTCACTCTCTGTAGATATCCCTGAGTTTTAGGTGTAGAGGTTGTATTGTAGTTTGAAACATAGGGGTGGGCATCTTATAGTCACTTTTCCCTGTATTTGGACAGTTGTGGAATTTGTAATGGATAGTCTCCATCTGTTGCAAAAAGATGCTTCCTTGATGGGTGATGACAAGCACACATCTCTGTAAATATAAAGATATGTATTTAGAATATAGAAAGAAATTATATTGGTCTACAGAAATGAGAGATAGGTTTTTGTTTAGGGTCTATGACCTCTCCAGGCAAGAGTGTTTGACTTTGTTTACAGTACCACACTTGAGTTCCCTCTCATTGAGAAGGCCTTAACTGTGTTTTTGTTGCATAGAAGGCAATTATATTCTACCTGTATAGCCAATATTTATTGGACATTTTTAATGTCATTACCCAGGATTGAATCAGAAGAAACCACTATGTTACCCTCTAGGATGACAAATACCGTGTATTCCTATTTGTGTAGTTCCAAAGAGTAACTTAGGATACTGGATCAAATTTGAAGAATAAGTTAAGAGCTGGGCTCTTGCAGAGAACCTAAGTTTGGGTCCCAGCACCCACACGTATGGCTGTCAACCTTTCTAAAACCAGGTCCAGGAGATGTAACACTATCTTTTGAACTCCTTGGGCAAGTACATGCACGTTAATAAAAATAAATAAATCTTAAAAAATACTTGTCTCTGATTGTGATGTAACTCTTATTGTTTCCTTTAATAACATAAGTTTTAAGTTATTTAATCAATATGATTAGAAGAAGGTATAATAAAATAGGTCATGCAATTTTAGATATATATACAAAATTCATGGAAGCTCATGTCAAGTCCTTATATTAAACATTTAAAAATAGGGACTGGAGAAATGGCTCAACAGTTAAGAGCACTGGCTGTTCTTCCAGAGGACCTGGATTATGCTCCTAGAACCCACATGGCAGCTAGCAACTGTCCTTAACTCCAGTTCCCGGGTATTCGACTCAATCTTCTGATCATCATGGGCATTTCAGGACATGAGTGCACTTCCATACATGCAGGCAAAGAACTCATACACATAAAGTAAAAATTTGTAAATATTTTAAAATATATTTAATAATTTAAAAATAAGACCACAAGATGCCTTAGCTAAGGTGTGTAGAGAAAATATAAAATCTTACAACGTTTACAAGGAGATCATGAAATATAAAAAATTTCATCAGCTAATTTCATAAATGTATATGTATCTACATTAGCATAATCCAAGTGAGGGAGTCAAGTCACATACTAAAGAGTTTAATTACAAATGCACTTTTCAAATTACTGTGTCAAGTATTTGGAGGTGTTCATTTATATCTCTAGTAAGCTGCTATTCATTATGAAGACATCATTCACACATTCATTTCCACATTCCAGAATAAGGTTTAATGAATTTCATAGTAACAAATAAGGAACAAACTTTTTAGACTTTTTAGATTTGAGAATTGTGTATGCTATAAGCAGCTGCTTGGCCTTAGGGTAACCATCAAATGGCTTTAAATTTTAATTCTTCCATCTTTAAAATTATTAGTAATGGTTATTTAATTATAAAAACTGGTTCTATCTCTGTGAATGCTAAGAGGCATTTTGTGTGACTGACTAACACATATAGAATGTGTGATTTCCAAGTCTCATTCAAAATTAATTTTGTTTCTATAAGGGATGAATGTTACTATTGGCTTAGGAGACTGATGTTTGAGGGTTTTGTTTGTACATGCTTGTGTGGGTATGTGAATGTGTATATGTGTACATATGGAGGCCTGTGTTCAGATTCTTCCTCAATTGCTTTCTGACATTTTTTCCCTGGTCCTCACTAATTCACTTACATTGGCTGGTCCACCAGTCCTAGGGATCCTCCTTTACACACTTCCCTATCAATGAAATAATATGTACACGTTGCCATGCCTGGCTTTTAGGTGGGTGTTAAGGACAAAATTCAGGTCCTCATGCTTTCAGGACAATCACTTTTACTCACTGAACTATCCCACAACCCCTTTGATATTTGTTTTAACCACTTACTTGCGGAACTACACGTCCTAGAAAGTTGATTCTCTCCATTTGCAGTGAGGATTTACCACACTTCGATTTTTCCTGAGCAGCTAATACTATTCAGAAAGCCAACGACTATTTAATTCATTTTAATAGATAGATGAACATGGTGTCCCTTAACAAAACATCTTCAATGGCTGGAGAGATGGCTCAGCAGTTAAAAGTATATGTGTACTGCTCTTGCAGTGGACTCTAGTTCGTTTCTCTCCGCATTCACATTGGTAGCTCACAAGTGCCTGTAACCCTGCCTCCAGTGGGATCTGACACCTCTGGCCTCAGAAGGCACCTATACACACATACACAAACTCGCACACAGACTCAAAATTAAAACTCAAATAAATCTGAAAAGAAATGCTTACCAGGTAGACGTTGTCTTTTATTTTCTTTCAACATCTCCAACCCAAAACTCATCTGATCTGTACATGAAAGCCAAGTTCTTCCTGGCAGAAGAACGCTGTGGGGTTCACTAGCTCTCAGGTTAGCGTCAGTCACTATATCATGCACTCTATTTTAAAGCTTAATTTTATTTTTAAACCCACCACCCTCTGGATCTGCATATGTGAGTGCAAGTGCCAGCCTAGGCCAGAGGTGTCAGTTGCCCTGGAGCTGCATTTTCAGGCAGTTGTGAACTACCTGATGCAGGTTCTGCTAACTGAATGGGTCCTCTATAAGAGCAGTATACATACACACTCCTAACAACTAAACAATCTCTCTAAGCCTTGCCTGGGACTTTTTATACTGTATCCCACTGCTCTGTGAAGCACACCGCTGATGCACGAAGCCTTCCGCCTTTGCACATATAGTTATTGGTTATTTCTGTCTAGAACTGTCCTGATATTTTGCTTTTGCCTGACATCCTTACTCCTTCAAGACTCAACTCTAGGATCACTTTTTCTGACATCCCAGTTAAGGTTTTTATGTTCCTTAGCTACTCTGTGAATTAATTATTTTCCTTGTGGCTATAATAAAATGTCTAACAAAGCAACTGAAGGAAAGAAAGGTTTATTCTGGCTGATAATTCAAATAATACAAATAATACAAATAATTCAAATCAGAATGGGGAAGTCATGGAACAGGAACATGAGGTGGTTGGTCCAGAAGTAGAGAGTGAGCAGAAAATAGGGCCAGATCCTCAGTGCCTCTCAAAGATTCCTTAACATTCCTAAGCAGCAACACTAGCTGGGGAACAAGTGTTCTGACTCTTAAGTCTATGGGGGCCACTGCACATTCAAACCTTAATATTCTTTGTCTACTGGCTTTGTGTCCCATAGCCTTCATTGTGTTTAATTGTTTTTATCTCTGACCCAAGAGATTCTATTCTTTTTCAAGGGCAGATGCAGTTCTTGGGGCTTAATTAATTGTGAATGTCTTTCTAGAGACGCATTTAATAATTCCATTATGGGACTCAGTAAACATATGTTGAGCTGAATTGATGTTTTATGTAATTTTTTTCCCTTCTTGCCTCAGCTTCTTGATTCCTATTCAGAAGGACATCATTTATATTTTTGTATCTTGGCAGCCAAGTGTAATTAAAAATATGAACTCTAGAGATAAATATCATTGAGTTGGGGTTCTCAGAAAGGGATGTAAAAATGATTTGATTGCCCTTGAATCATTATCTCTCTACTCTTATTGAGATTTTTGTTTGTAGTGTTTTTCAACTTTTTTTAATTTTATGTATTTATTTTGAGTCTAGTGATGTGAAGTGTGTGTGGAAGTCAGAGGACAACTTGCGAGTATCGGTTCTCTCATTCTACCCTGTGAATTGTCAGAATCAGATTTCATGTCACTGGGCTTACTGACAAGCACCTTTCCTAAAATTAGGGAAATTGTGCTGGGTCTTTTCATTTTGTGAAAAACAAAACAATATGACTTTCATTTCCTCACCTCTCATACCAACTTGCTTAGAATATAACATGTAAAAGAAATGTACACTTCAGGGAAAATACAGTCCTTTTAAGTTGTGTTGTTTCCAGGATTTTACTGGCATAAGATGAAAAGCAGAAACTCCATCTGAAGTTTTATGTAGAAACCATCTTTTAATAATCATAGAGCTATATTAACCTCTAAGAGTATTTTGTGAAGCCTCCCTTCTCTATGTCTTAAAAAACAGACAATTATATTTTCATAATCCATATTGAAATAAGGTTAAATAGATTTTGATAATCTAGACTCGAAACTCTAGAATCTTTAAGATTACAGCCTCTTTCTTATTGTTCTAATTCCAGCCTCCTTAATGTACTAATCAGAGGCATCATGACTTTGTTCTCCTTCTTTTATTGTATCAGGTGATATACAAGGAAGCTTTCAATTTAAAAACACTATGAATGAAATTTTGGGCTTTCCTTTCACAGTTACACAACAGGAAATTCTTCATTACACATACTGGGAAAGTTCAAATAAAATGTATTACTGTTTTATGTGTGATTCTGTTTTTTCTTGCTGTGACCAAATACAAGGGGAAATCATTTAAAAGCAAGAAAGGGTTATTTTGGCGAACAGTTTGAGGGGTCTTGGTGCATGGTTATTTGCCCTCACCAGTGCATGCCTATGATGAGGCAGACTTCTATGGCAAAGGAAATAATGTGAAAGATAGAGACAGAGAGAGAGAGAGAGAGAGAGAGAGAGAGAGAGAGAGAGAGAGAGAGAGAGAGATACCTGGGGCAAGATAGAGAACCCAAAGATAAGCTATCAAGGATCCATCAATTAGACCCCGTTTCCTAAGTCTCCTTCACCTCTGAAGATCCCACCAACTCATGAATCTGTAAGTAGGTTAGCCCATTGATGAGGTCAGAACTCCCATGATGCCATGAATCATCATTTCTCAGATGCCCCAGATCTGAACACTGTTTCTTAGTATTAAACTTTTCACTCTGGAGACATTAAGGACTCCTGTGATTATTAGTGTTGTCAGTCTGGCACACTCCAGAATCACCCAGGAGGTGGGCTTCTGAGCATGTCTGAAGGGGCTATCTTGATTGTGTTATCCAGTCCAATGTAGGTGGCTACCTTTCCTGGTAGGAATCGTGTACTATAAGAATGTAGGAATCAAGCTGAGAAGCACATTTCATTCATCACTCTCTGCTCTCTGATTGTGGATGAGATGCGAACAAATGCCTCCAGCTCCTGCCATCTTGACATCCCCACAATGAAGGATGGCAATCTTGAGCTGTGAGCCAGAATACACCTTTTATTCCTCAACTTGTTTTATCAGAATGTTTTATTGCAGCAACAGGAAAATAAAACAGACAACCCCTCTGCCTTGTACTTGGTTCTTTGAAATTCAAGAATTCAGAAAAGTAGTTTTAGTACCATTGATTTTTCTGACCAAAATTCAAACAAAGATTTCTTGCTTAAATTATAAAAGAAAGGTAGTTTTATATATCCTAACACCCATTGCAGCATTTCACCAAATTCCATTGTCTTCCTACTCTGTGCATTGTGATAACACACATTATCTTATCTAAGTAAATACATAGTTATTTTATATAGATATAACAAGAGCACAAACATTTCAAGTTACACTTGGACAAAATAACTTTTAAATGTTGGAAACAAGTGCCAAGAGTTCCTTGACTGCGGCTGAAGTCTTTAAAAATAAAAATGAAAACAGGTTTTAAATTATCTTTCAAAATTTTATGGCTTTTTGTGTGTATTTGTGTGTGTATGTGAGTGTGTGTGTTTGTGTGTGCACATATACACATGCAAGTGTATATCCCAATGTGGGTGTGGAGGGCAGAGGAGAACTTTATGGAGTCTGTTCTCTCTTTTCATTGTTACTTGAGTTTCTATGATTGAACTTAGAATCACAAAGTTTGTGACACAAGTTCCTTTAACCTGCTGAGCCGTATCACTGGCCCCCTGAAAAGAGCTTTTCATTCTCCATTCCAAAGAAGTTACAGTATGATGCTGGGTTAGCTTTCTGTGTTTGCACATACAAGTTTAGGACTGATAAAATTTTGTTTCTAAACCTAATGATGAAAATAAGCAAAATTTGTTTATGTTCCCCACTTTCCATACACAACAGAGACGCACTTAGCCATTGACTAAAGTTTTCAGTGCTGGTTATATTTATATGGTGGAAGATGTCCATCTTTGATTCTGTGAGCTTGTTCATATTCATGCTACTTTAATTTCTGGCCACCAATGTAGAACTCCATTCCTTGCAGTGGGCTTTCTCCATGGTTCTGAAGATAAGAAGTCATTTGGAGGACTCAAGTTTAGACCCCAAGAATGCACATAAAACTTAATAAATTTATCCCTGGAGCTTTCTGGCCAGTTGATCTCAGCCATATGGACAAGCTCCACATTTAGTGAGAGACCCAGGCTCACAAAGTAAGGTTGAAAGGGATTGAGGAAGACACCCAAGTTTGATCTCTCACTTATACATGCGTGTAAACACACTTGCCTCTCCTCCATGAATATGTACACACCCACACATACAAGCAAAAGAAAAAATAAAAATGAACTGTATTCTGTTCACCAACCATCAAGCTGACTGGCTTTTCTCACATGTAGTACATACAATAGGAAAGTTTTTATTCTACATGTTGAAATCTTATCATGAATTGCTTATTTGAATGTTGAGAACAGCAATTAAAAGCATAATATAACCATAAACATCATTAAACTGTTGGAATCAAAATTGGAAGAAACCACCTAGAAGATCAATTTCTCCTCATGCCATTCACTGGTGCTCTCTTAAACGACTTTTATTATATTAAAAAAATTAGGCAAATATAATGGTTCAGCAGTAAAGAGATTGTGGCAGAAATGTAAGAATCCAAGTTCAGATCCCTAGAAAATAGCCAGAGTCTTTACCCTGTGCATTATGTGTAATCCCACTGCTCCTACAGGGGATGGGAGGTTCAAACAAGAAAATTCCATGAATCACATGGGTTCACATGATCTGTACATGTGGCAAATATGAATGGCTGATATTTTTACCAGGATTTAGCAATAAGTAATGATGACTGAGCCAGGTACTTAGTCCGTCTTATTCCCAAGTATGGCAAAATGATGACAACAGATTGCTACCTGGGCTGTCTAATCTTTGTTGTGGACTTGACTGGACCTGAGGTCAACTGAAACAAGCTCCTGTGCTTGTTTCCTCCTCATGTGAGGAATTTTCTTGGTCAGATAATTTGAAGAAGGAAGAAAATCCCTAAATGTGAGTGAAAGGCCCACCCTAAATACCGGAGGCATGTTCCCGTGGCAACCCAGGGAAGATATGGAAGAACGGAACGTGCTGTCTCCCCGCTTGCCTTCCCTCTCACTGGGAGTTTATACTGTTGCGGATGCATTCCTTCCCCGACTTCCAATGTAGAATGAAGACATTCAGTTCTCCAGGAATGCCCTAGGCTTTTAGGGCCAGATTGGGACGACAATATTGTAGACTGAGCAACTACTGGATTCTCAGCCTCTGCAATGTAAGACAGCCATTGTTAAACAACCTGAACTGTATTCAGCCTAACAAATCCCTCTGTCCGTAGTTATTTACTCTTTCCTTAGAAAACCGGGCTAACGCACTTCCATAGAAATACTCATTTAAGGAGCAGTGATCTTCTGAAGCTTCATTTAATTTCATCTTAAGTTCAGTCCCATCAATACTGGGGTTCCCAGATGAAGATGAGGACACTATCACTCAAGGAGATTTATTGCCAGTTGTCCATCGTCTTTGCACTAAGACAGATTACCTACAACCACTTTTATGCTTTGGAGACATTTTTCTGTATTGCCTTCTTTGTTTGATCTGCCATGGTATCTACTGGGAGCTGTCAAAATTATGGGTAATAGGTCTATCAATGATGATTTTTATGAGTCTATGTGAAACATGATATAAAAATAACATAAGGTATTTCCAATTAGTGACCTTTGTATAGCTTTCACATGTGATCTTATAAAGGAAACCTTGAGTTTAATCATTTCCAAAGAGAAATAAATTTAAGAAAATTGGTGCCAGAGAGTCATTTGTTTGCAAATGAATGTATGTAGTGGAGACATATAATATCTTGGACAAGGGAGCTGTATGTCATTTATAAAAGTGAGGTTGGGAAACTATTAGGCCTGCCTTAACTGGGAGTTTATCTAATTTATGATGCCAAGAACAAGACAAAACTACGCCATTCATTCTTGAGAGATTAAAAAGGGAATAGTAGTTCATTTCTCTGCTGGGCACTGCAAGCTCACCAAATCTGCTTGCAGTTACACGATATTAATTCACTTACATATACTTTTCAATGTATCTCTATATCATGTTCTCATATAATATTTATTTAACATAACTAAAATATTTTATAGTTAATGAAGTAGAGAGTCACAAATATACTTAATCAATACTTTTCCCAAATAAATCTGCTACTTAGTCTTAGTTATTCTGTAACTTTCATATAAATACCAAAGTAACCCAATAAATTGCATATATATATATATATATTAATGCGTTTAATTTTTATTTAGTTTTTGTTTTCTAGCTGTTATATGTTGTGGTTATTGCAGCTGCAGATTTGTTGACAGCTTTGCAAAGTGAGCTTTCACAAGGAAATGCAGTTTTCTAATTTTTTAAAAAACATTAGTAATCTAATAATGCTGGATTCATATTCATGTGTGAATTTATTGGTTAATGCAAATTGTACTTTAAATGGGAATGTTCTCTTTAGCATACTGAATCCACAACCTGACTCAATTCTTGCATATAAATTAACATATGCTAATATCAATTAGCATATGCTAATAAAGATTAGCATAAGATCCCTGTAGGACTCTACTCATATGCATTAAGGTAGGAACCAACAATACAGGGCCCAAGAGGACAGCCTGTGTTTGAATAGGAACTAAGAATGGTTTAGATATTTTTAGAGGGCAAAATTAAATTACAAAGAAATGTGGCAATGATTGTATATGGACCACCAAACCTATTATCATCATTACCTTGTCCTAGACATGAAAGTCACTTCATGTCATCTGTGGAGGCTTACACGAGTGCTATTTATTTCTATGCTAGGAATATTTACAACCATTATAAACATCAGACAATTTTTTTATAGACTTTAACCTGATCATCTCAGGCATAGTTAGAGTGTTTGATATATTTTCCCTGTGAACGGAAAGAAATCTATGGCTTATAAATTATTTTTGTAAACACCAGGATGGCTACACAGTGATGGCTCCTTTCTCTTAACCTTTGCTTTGGATGTCAAATTAGGCATCAAAAGATTTTGAGCTAACTGTTCAGTTTGAACTGTTTGTTTGAAGTTAACAAACATGCTGGAATGGTGTGTCTATGAAATGCTATTTTCAGTCTGGGCTTTAGAGAAGGTCTTTAACTGAGGAACCCAGTTTAGGTGAGGGGAATGTTAAGCTGATAACTTCCTAGCTTGTTGGTGTTTAGGAATGTATCAGAAGGCAAGTTCAGGGACTGGGTGATGACTTTGTAGGTAAAATGCTTACTTCAGAAACATGAAGACCCAAGTTCAGACTCCTATAATCTATGTAAGCCTGGTCATAGAATCACATGTCTGCAATTCTATATTTCCTATATGGTGATGGGATGGGAGACAAGAAGGTCCCAACAGACTCTCAGGAGAGGTAGCCTGGAACACACAGCAGCCAACAAAAGACTCTGCTTCAAAGAAGGTAGAAGCTAAGGACCAACACCTAAGGCTGTCTCTCTGACCCTCACACCTACACTATGGCACATGCTTGCACTCACAAACATGAACACACATGGAAACATACACACACAAATCCATCGCATAAACAAATCTCCATACACAAATAATTTTTAAAGTGAAAATTCAATAAGTGTTGATTAATATATGAGTTACTATATGTGGGTGAAGATCTCCATAGAGGCTAAATAGGAAATATCAAGGAATAAAGGGAAACTAGATATGAATTCTGTAATGCACTGCTTATTCAAAGGCGTGAAAACAAAGAGAGAATGAAATAATCACCTGTGTTGACCATACAGACTGGTCTCTGAGTCAGTTGAGCTAAGGCTTCTAGATTGCAACTTCTGATTAGAATCATCATCTCTGATGAGTAAGGTTGAAAATATCTGGCTGCAATTTAGTCCCTTTCCCTTTCATAAACAGCTAAAGTAATAAAGCCCAAGTTTAATTAGTTTGCCCTGAAAAGTGCACTTTAACACCTAGCACTTTGGATGCAAATTTAAGACTCTTTTCATTACATCCTCTTTGATTCCAAGGATGATTTTTCCCCTGAAGAAACTAATAAAAATCAGTTGCCTGGGTGATTTTGAGCAGCATTCTCAAAGGCGAAAGTCTTAGCATCGGTAATCAGTTTAATGAGCATTTATAAGTCTAATTGTAAGTGAATTTTGATTCATATAAATAGGCACCATATATCTGCCACTAATCTTTTAATGTGTCAGGGGATGGATCTTGCTTTGAGAAGAATCAGCTAAGTACTATGGTCCTGTTTTATCAGAAGGACTCAAAGTTGACCACTGTGAAACAATAATAAAAAGTAAGAAGTCTGTGGAGGGGCTGGGTCACCTATTTCCCTTCCAGTGAGTTCTAGCTTTTACTTAAAAAATAAAATCTTAAAAGCATCTATTTGATTTTCTGGAGAGTTTTTAATTTTTTATTTATGGGAATGTGTGTAAGTACATGCATGTATGTGCACATGTGTGCAGGTACCCATGGAAGGCAGAGGAGGGCAACTGATACCCTAAAGCTTAATTACAAGTGCTTGTAGGAAGTCTGATTGTGAATGTTTGGAAGTGAATTCAGGTCATTTCGAAGAACAGAAAGTGCTCTTAAACACTGATCCCTCTCACCAACCCAAAGATAGTACCCTTGACCTTTGAGGTTGCTCTACCACCATATGTTAATTAAATCATGATTGACTATGAAATTATTTTTCAACACATCAGACATTGTATGATGTCAGTGTATGTGTGTTTGGAATGCATGAATTTGTGAAGAAAGAGATAATTGTATCAGTAACTGGCAGACTAAACATTGTCCTTTAAAGTTAAAACTTTAGCAAGTGGGATGGTGTACACCTCTAATCCCTGCACTTGGGAGGCAGAGGTAGGTGGATTTCTTAGAAACTGAGTCCAGCCTGGACAACACAAGGAGACCCGTCTTGACGAAAAAGTAAAACAAGGAAACCTCCAGGAGGCAAGAAGAGCTAAAGGAAGGAGCAGAGAGGAGAGGAGGAGAGAGGAGAGGAAAGAAGAGGGGAAGAGACAGAGGGAAAGAGGAGAGGAGAGGAAGGGAATAACTGACTAGCATGTGTAATGATGCTAAGGCTCAAGGAAAGAGCTAGAAACTGCAGGTAAATAAGGGCTCTCCTGGTTTGTTATTGTTGAGATTTTGAGAGAAAAACTGAAAAAATGATTTCAATTAGAATTCTACATTTAGACAACTTCCTAGAAATGGCAAACTACTAGTCCTGTGTACATATCATAAAGTCTATAAGAAACTAAATATTAGATAGCATATACATAAAAGCTTTTCAAGAATGAAAAAGGAGCTAGTTCCTTTAATAAACCTACATTCACGCTGATTTGGGAAATAAGGTGTATCCTACCAAAAAGGGAGAGAAAGGTTAAATTAAAAGTAGGAAAACAAAACAGAGCAGGTAAATAAAAACATTGCCTAGTGGCAGGAGTATGTTAGAAACCTCAAGGAAACCTTGAAAAATAGAAAATGGATGAGGTCATATTCATGAACCAACAGTTCAGAAGAGCACATATGGAACATTTCTGGGTAAATAATGACAAATACAGACAGAGGTGATCCCAACTGTTAAGCATATGAGCACCCCTCATAGAATCTGAAAGCAAAGATCACTCACCAAAAGGTATCGCTTTATCAAATTATATTGTATCAATATTTGAGAGCATTATGAGACCATTTGAGATAATTTTATGAAATCATTTCCCTTTATATTGAAGCACTAAAAATTGCATGTAATGATTGCAAAAAGATACATATCCCAACTAGATATTAGACACTATTGTAGATACTGAGAAGCAATGAAGGCCAACAGACACCACACTTCTTAAGCTGATAGTCTATTATTAGGAAATTGTCTGTCTTAGCTTCCTTTCCTGTTGATATGATAAAACAGCCTGACAAGAACAACTTAAGGGAGAAAGGGTTTATTTTGGCTCACAATTTAAGGCTACAATCCATCTTGATGGAGAAGGCAGGATAGCAAATGTCTAGTAGCTCGTCAATCATACCCACAATCAAGAGGCAGAGAGAGATGAAAGTGTGCTCATGCTCAGCTCCCATGCTCTACCTATACAGTCCAGGAAGTGCAGGGAATGGCGCCACTCTCAGTGGATGGTTCTTTCCATCTCAATGAGAAAAGCAATCAAGATAATCCCCCACAAGCATGCCCAAGAGTATGCTTCCTAGGTTATTCTAGGTTCTTAAAGTTAAACATTCACACTGAACTTAATAAGTTATATATGGAAATTAATAATTCACAGTCATAAAGGTGAAAAAATTCTGAAAATAAAAGTATGACTTTATAAAAGTATGCAGAAAGTTATTCTAATAGGGGATATCTTGAAATATGCAAGTTAAAATATTATGTTACTTCCATGAAAGTTTCTATATTTCCTTGAAATTCATTTGAGACATAGTTTATCAGTTACTTTTTTGCTGTTGTGCATAAACACCATGACTGAGGCAACTTGTAGAAGGAAGAGTTACTTGGTTTTCAGTTCCAGAGGAAGAGACCATACTGGTGGGGAGGCATGGTGGCAGAAGGTGGCTGCAGCAGAAAGCAGAGTGAAATGAAAATCTGGCAAGGCTGAAGAACTCTCAGGTTCACTTCCAGTGATGTGTTTTCCTTCAGCACCACCACACCTCCTAAAGTTTTCATGACCCAACAACAGAAGCTGGAAACCAAGTGTCCAAATAATTAGAGCCCTTGTGGAACATTCTCATTCAAACTACTACACATAATATGCCATTTTTTAAAACCATGATTTGGTAGTTCAGAGTGTAGTGTTACTAACTTAAGCAAATTAAACAATAACTGCAAATACTCCTGGTTACTTTCACATACCACTGTATCAAGCAATCTCATTCTCAGATATAAAATAATCTAGAGTTTAGAAATGATAATCTACTTAGGTCTTCTATTTATAATGAAGTTTCTTAAAATGCTCATTTTGACTAATAACAGTTGTATCAATTCAATAGTTCCAGTACCAGTTAAAAAGGAACAATTTAATTAAACTATCTGGAGGTAAATTGATTTCAGAACAAAATTACTTATTTCAATTTACCTTTTTGGACCTCTGATTTTACATGTTAATTGAGTTACCTTTGTCTTTCTAGCTGTAATAAGTTATGCTGTCCTTAATGGATGTACTTATATCTGAAGAACTACTGATTTCTAGTAAAATAATTGACAAACCTAGGCACAAAAACACTGACTACAGACATTAAACTATATTTCATCATCTATTAATAGTTGGAAAACCTATCTAAATAGCCAAGTTCCATTATACTCTCATAAGTCATATACAATGACACTATGTTTTCATTATTAATTCAACACTCGAGTGAAACTGAGTGTAATTAACGTAACATTACGTTAAATTATTGCTTAGTGTCATATCTGAAGTTTAAGTTTTCTTTTATCTTCTTATGATACATGAAAAAAAATCCACCTAGATTAAATTACATAAGTGTGTAGGGTAAGAAAGATTTAAAGACCTATTTCATAATTGTTTCTTATCTCTATGTCTGCGTGAGTATACGGAGGTGTGGGCACATGAGTGTGGGTGACAAAACTGACGGGAAAAGGGCATCGGGTTCTCTGGAGCTGGAGTCACAGGTGAAGAAGAGCTACTTGCCATGGGTGAGTGCTGGGAACCCAGCTCGGGTATTCTGGAAGAGTAAAGCATGGTATTAACTGCTGATCTATCTCCCAGCCCTAAAGTGTTAGAGATTTACTGAAATGAAGACATTCATTTTTTTATTTCCTTGTAGATTATGTTAACAGTAAATATGTAAAACTCATTTGGAAATATTTATCTTCAGTGCAAGAAGTTGGTTCCTTCAGTAGGAATTCAGAACACCATTTCTTTTCCATTTTTCTGTTGACAAGTGTTTGATATCAAAGTTTATATATTATGTTTCATCTTATTTTAGTGAACCATTCTGAGTTTTGATGTATACCCTATGACAACTAGCACAAATAAGATAGAAAACAGTCTCCCAAACCTCCTTCTGTCTTTTCCTCGTGTCCCCTTTGCTGTTTCTAAGTTATAGTTGACATATACCTCTTCTGTTTTGGTGGGTTTTGTTTTCTAGATTGTCATATAAACAACATGACAAACATGTGTCCTTTGATGTCTGTCTTCTTTTCTTTAACACAATGTGTCTGAGAATCTTCCATGCTGAAAGTGTGTCAGTCAATGCTGGGAATGAAAATCAGATCTTCAGCAGGAGCAGTAAGTGTTCATAAACTCTGGGCTACCTCTCCACCCGGCTCCCCATTTTTAAATTCATTTTGATTAATGTATTTTTGCACATATTAATGGGGTTACACACAGCATACATTGATCAGTTTGGGGTAACTTTCATTTATCATTTCTTTATATTTGATAATCTTAAGCTCCTATCTTACCATTCTTCACAAAACTTGTCACAGACTAGACCTTCCCTGTATCTTTCCAAATGTAGAAAATGCACGGCTGAAAAGAGTATACTATTAACACTTTGCCTACTTATTATGTTTAATATTTTTATTCTTATGAGTTTTTTTCTAATAGGTCCTCAAGATTTTAATTTTTGAAACTCAGAACTTTTTTGTAACTCACTATGTTATTTGTCAACATTTATATTTTAATGTGCATTGCACTTAATGAAAAATATATAAATACACACAAAAATATAGATATGAGCGACATTTCTATTAAAACTCCCCCAAATGAGTAATCACCTATTTCCTTCACAGTTATGTAATACTTTTCTTCAGAGTAAAAGTAATTGAGAAAATGGACCTTACAACAAGTAGAATATAAGAGAGAAAAACTGTAGTATGCTAACCTTGGTGAATGCTTGCCAGGGACAGGAAGATAGAGCATTTTTTTTCTCCCTTAAATCTCCCTTAAAGGTTGAAAACTATTGATATGTTCTCCATGGGTAGTAAGGCCTGGGCCCACAGACTTTTGCTTTTCCCCGTTTTTCAAGTGACTGGATGGAAACTCCATTCTGCATGCACTCTCTCGTGGTTCTTGGTCTTGGTTCTCTCAACTCAATCCATAAGTTGACTGACAGGTCTCTTGCTGCCTGTTGTGCTTCCTCATTCTGAACATGTGCCTCTGGAATCATCTAAACTTTGCAAGGCAGCCTTTAGAGGTGCTACCTAACCTTCTGAGCCATGGGCTTCTCCATCTCTACTGACTCTTTGTGGGAGGCAATGCTGGTCATGCTTTCTGCTCTTGGACACTTGAGTTAAATTTCTTGTTGTTTCTAAAATAATTGAAAGGTTCTTGAGTAAGTCGTTTATAGGAAAACAGACACAGAGGTCTCTGAGTTTTATATATAATAAAAATATTATGCCTTAAGCTAATAAAGAAGGGTTTTTTTATGTGACAGGCTACTTTACAAAATTTCCTACTGTATTTCATGTTAAATTACTTTGATTATGATGTCCTGATAATCTATGTGTGTGGTGTATGAATGTGGTATGTGCACCTATGTGGGGGCAGGGCATGTGTGCCTATGAACATGTCAAGTCTCTAAGAGATGACTAGGTGTCCTGCTCTATGACTCTCCACTTTATTCTCTTGGGATGGCATCTCTCATTGAACCTGAATCTCGGCTGGCAGCCAGCAAGCCCTGCAGATCTTTCTGTATCCGCTCTCCATAACACTTGGGGTGATATGATCATGTGAGACCTTCCCAGATTTTTATAAATGTGCAGAAGATTTTAAACTGAGATTCTCATGTTTTCCCAGTAGGCATTTATCCACAAAACTGTCTCCTCATTCCCTACATTTAATTATATTTTGATTATATGTCTGAATGTCTGTTCTGTTCTTATAGGCACCTCCAGTCTACTGTTTGAATTTTACAGGCTCCCTGGTACTCCAGGAACTCAGTATGCTGCATTTTCTTTCCCCTCAGAACATGAGTAGAATTGTTTTGTAACTAATGTCAGGAAGGGCATTCTGGTGCATAAGAGTGTCCTGGGTGCACAGGTTATGGTCACACAAGGAAAAGGAGCTTTATTCCATTTTACAATCACAAAACACAGCAAGTTTCCTAAAAGGTGTGTTGAGTGAAGTCAGTTCTCTCATTTTGAGCTCTAAATCCATATACACATTGGTATTTCTCTGTAATCATAACAAAAGCGATGTCTGTCTAGTTTTTATTGTGTGCCAGCCTTGGTGATAACTGTTTTATGCACATTGGTTTGGTTGGTCAGCTGTCCTCTGAACAACTACTCTGAGATGTGAGGTAGTCAGCTCCATTTCACATATGAGACAATTTGAGTCCAAACAATGAGAATCATTTTATAGGTTATGCTACCTGGTGCCCACCAGAATTGAATCAAATACATTTTAGCTTCTAAAATAGTGTCTTAATAATCTTAATCCTGAGTGTATGTTGTTCTATTAATAATTTATTTATTAATAGTATTAATGTGCATGTTTCTGTGTGTGAGAGTGCAGACACTCACCTGCAATATTGTACATGTGTAACATGTGGAGATTAGAGGAAAATGTTCAGAAGTTGGTTGGCTCCTTCCACCATGGATTCCAGAGATTTAATTCAGGTTGTCAAGCATCTACAAGTGCTATTACTGACTAAGCCATCTTTCCAAATATATATCTATATTTGATATATATATATATATATACACACACACACACACACACACACACACACATATATATATATATATATATATATGAGGCAAATATTTGCGTGTGCACGTATATTTGAAGTAACAAAGCAAATATGTGGCTACAATGCTCCACTTAGTCTTACAAGGTAAAAGAAAAGATATGCCAGAGCAAAGGTGAACAAAATTGAGTCCATGCACATGTTCCCTTATATGTAGCTCAGTTGAAACTACGTAAGTTACTATCTGCTCTAATCATTGCTTTTGGCAATAAAAGTCGTGCTTCTATAACATTTCACCATGGCTATGTTTATTTAGAGAGTTTTGTTTAGTTTTGTTATTTGTGTATATGTTTTGGTTTTAGAATATGGTCTTAGTCCCTTAACTGATTTCAATCTTGGCATTCATTGAAACTTCCCTAAGGGTTATGCAGGGAGAACTGAGCCATGACAGCCATCTTTGGCAGATGGGGAAAATATGTTCTTTTCCTACCTCCTTCCTCATCTACTGCTTTTCTCCTTGGGTGTTATAATTCAGAGCAGACATTCAAGTGTGAGTTTCCTCTGTAGCACATTTGATAGATGTCTTTGAGCTCCTGGATCTTCCCTGTGGAGTTTCCTGCTGTAAGCACTCAGTCTTTGCCAAGGGCAACCCATAGCAGAGCCTGCCAGAGATGTAAATTTCCTCAGTTGTTGCCTTATAGTGCATATAAACTCAATGTGGTTTCTTAGGAGTTCTGATTGCATCCTGCTCACACATGGAGTGACCACATACCTTGGCCATGAGCTATTTGGTTCTTGTGTTCTGACCTGCACAGTTACATCACCTCTGCTCACCCACCTCACCCTTAGTCTCTCTGTTGTGTGAAGTATTAAGTGCACTAGAAGCCTTGAAACCTCCAGGGAGGAGCTACAGATCAGCTGTAAAGTCAGCAGGTGGGAATGGGAGGCCCCCTTTTTACAGCACAACTTTCTTGATAAAAGGGATAGATTTTTATTAGTGACAGGATGAAGCTGAACAAATATCTGTGTTCGGTCAAATTGAGTCATCCTTAATATTTATTATCCAGATAAATATTTGTAATTTTCCTTGAATCCCACATTAAGAATATTTTGCATCACAGTTTATCTTTCTTTTTCTCTCATATACACACAATCTTGAAAAGTTTATTTTTAATTTTTTTCCTGTAATATATTTCCCTCCTGGTGTATGTCTCATTATTGTCTGTTAGTTCCTTGGTGACATGCTAAATTAACCTGATTGAGATAGATCCCACAGTTTGCAAAACAACATTGTAGATGGAAAGGGGTTGTAAGCAATTAGTGTGGCCTTTCTACGTATTCTGTACATACAGTCCAGAGAATGAGTGATCTATGGAAGCCATATGTTAGTTTTTGAATTAAAGTGTTTATTAAGTACATAGCAAGCAAAAGCAGCAAGCAGCAGATAAAAGCAGCAGACAGCAAACATCATAAAATCAGGAGTTTAATTCTTTAAAGATTTTATTTTATATGTGTGTGCTCTTATCCCCATATCTTCCTGTATGTATGTATGTATGCATCTACCTATCATCTCTCATCTACCTATCTTTCTCTATCATCTGCCTACCATATATTTATCTTCTATCTATTCATCTATCATCTATATAGCTCTATCTATCTATCTATCTATATCTATATCTATCTATATCTATATCTATCTATCTATCTATCTATATATATATATATATATATATATATATATATATATATATATATATAGTGTGTGAGTGTCCTTTACAACAGCTAGCGGAGACTACTGGCACAGCCTGATTAATAGAGCAAGTAAAGATAACAAAATAAAACATTATAAAATTAGTGGCTTGCAGACATCCAGAAGAAATTGACTGGAGAAGCTGGGGCAGTCAGCTGGAGTTCCCAGTCCAGTTTCCTCCCCAGAGATAAACTTCCTACTTCCCTTTCCCAAGACAGACATTTTTATGCCACAGGAAAAGGATATCATCTCTGTTGGAATTGGTTTGCCTTCTAGTCAGCCTCTAGAACACAATGTTTACTCAACTGCTTGCTTGCTTTTTTTGCACTCTCTCTGTTACCTAGCTAGGTCCCACCTGATATAAGACAAGAGCTTTTGGAGAAGACAAAGGAGGGTCTCCTTGCTACTAGAGTCTGTATAATACAAACTTAAACAGTACATGATAATTTAACTATGTAATTTCCATTGTATTTCTCCAGCCCAGTGAATTGTCAGGTCACCAGTGCCTGCTGTGCAAGCAAGGACTTCTATTTAATCCTCACCTTAAAGTAAATATGCAGGAGTGATGGTGCCACAAGTTTGTAATCCCAGTGATGGGGACGCAGAGACCAGCGGGCTGCTGGAGCTTGATGGCAAGCAAAACCTGCCCAATTGGTGAGCTGTAGGCCACTGAGAGATTTTTTTTCAGGAGACAGTGTTTCTGGGGATGACACATGAGACTGTTCTCTGATCCCTATCCATACATACATGAGAAAAGTGACCACACACACACGTCAACATGGACACATGTACACACATACATTTAAAAATGTATTGTGGAATTCATAGATTTAAAAAAGTCCCCACTCTTCTCACTGATCAAAACAGCCAGGATTTCTTTTATTCTTCAGACCCTACACAATTCCCTTTAACATGTATATATGTTATTACTCATTTCATTTCAACGATAGCCTTATTTATTCTTAAAGTTGATCCTCACAAGCAGGAGGACCTTGACGTGAAATTCAGCCCTTGCTGTAAAATGAAAGCTGGAAACTTCCTGCTGCTTTGAAGAGTAAATTTATGATCAACCCAGGTGAGGCTGTCATCTTCAAATTCAATTTGCTCTTCTCCAGTCTCCTCATTCAATATAAAAATGCTTAGATTTTCCACATTTTTTTTTTACTTTTTTCAAGCTTTACTTGTACACTTCTAATTTTATTCTCAGTGTAGCCTCTTGGATATCTATAGTTAAAAGCAAATTGTTGTAGGACATCTCTGCGCAAGAAAGCTCAGAGAAATAGACTTCTTCTTTGGGAAATAATGTGAGCTAGACATGGTTTACTAGGAGCCCAAAACTGCATGTTCTTGAAGAAGAGGAGACTAGAGTGATGTGGCTGGCAGATACATGATAAGGACTTGGGATCTATTATTTTAGGATTTTAAAGTTTTTTCGTCTAAGTTTCTGGGATATCGATAATATTTATTAGGAAGAATATAACTGTGCTGCATATCTGTTATCTCAGCACTTAAAATGTGGAGGCAGAACAATCAGAAGTTCAAGATCATCTTTAGTCACATAGTAAAGTTCTAAGTCATCCTGGGCTGCATAAGACCCCTCCATCTCAATATTAAATGGGGCTAGAGAAATGACTTGACAGTTGAGAATACTTCTCTTCCAAAAGCTTGGAGTTGTGTTCTCAGCACCCAAATCAGGCATCTCACAATCGCCTGTAATTCTAAGTCCAGTGGATCTACTGACATTTGTGACTTCTAGCAGTACACACACTTATGTGGTATACACACACACACACACATACACATAAAGTGTATGCCTTGGGCATTAGTGTCTTGCACAAGCTTTTTGACTACAAAGGTCACAAAAACTATTTTTACTTAATTGCTGCAGAGTCCTACTTTGGGTACTTGTTTAACATTGATTACCACAGAAATCACACATTTTATTCGAGGGATGGAATAGCTCAACTCACAATATAAACAATGCTCATTTATTAAGTGATCATGATCTCTGAATGACAGATATTCACAGTGTGATCCAAGTTCTAGGCTTTTTCCATCTTGTGACTAAATAAGTTAAGCAAAAGATCTCTGGGATCAGCACTCCAACATTCAAGAGACAATGTTGGAGTGATGCACAGAGTGTATGCTCACTCAGCATGATCATGACATAAAATACCCTTGGGATGACATCCTTGTTTCTCCAGAAGAGACAGAAAATGGTTCAGTAGAAGTCCTCAGCATACAAAACAGTCTGCATAAGTTCACACAGGACTGACTGATGCTGGAATTTGCATCCACAGTGATGAGCTAATCACCTTCTGTGTCTGCCTTCATGCATAGTAAGGTTATTCTCAATAGAATTAATAATATGAACAAAAAAAGAGAAATTAAATTCCAAATTAAGAACATCTGTCATCCCATCTGTAATTCTGGCTCTAGGGCAAAGACTGTCAATTTCCTTGTATATCTAATGTTTTAACAGTTTTTTTGTTTTGTTTTGCTTTTCCTTATTTTGACATGAAAAAATTTATTTCTGCCATTACTACAATACTGAGATTTCCCTCCCCACATTCATTTTAGTGTATTAAAATGAAACAATTTATATCAGTGCAATAAATATCAATATGAAAAATAAGGGGCTGGGGCTGGAGCTCAGTTGGTGAAGTGCTTGCTTCATATGTAAGAAGACCTGGGTTTGATCCACAGCACCACATAAACTGTAGGTGGTTGTACATGCTTTTAATGACAGCAAATGCCAAACCAGGATGTGTCGACAGAGGAAAGTATAAACTTGTCCAGCCACTAAGGAGATCAGTATGGAAGTTCCTTAAAAACTAAAAATAGACATACCATACCATCCAGTGCTATTCCACATCCAACTATGTCCTCAAAGGTCTTTAAATCAAAACCCCACAGAGATACTTCCAGCAAGATGAAAGGGTCATCAAAATATCTGTAACATTATAAATGTGGTAATGGAGGTGTTAGCACTTAAGCCAAACCAAACCAAATAGCATATGTAATAAAAATGTATCTTGACACATCCTGTTCTTCTAGCCTTGGGAACAGGCCTACTCTTGCTCTTAGACCCTCAGATTTCAAAAGACACTCTTAGTGCAGTCCCACACACTGTGGCCTGATCTCCCGTACTCAGAGGAGCTCAGGTTTCCAGTCTAGATCATTAGAGCCTTCATAGACTGCCTACACCCCAACTTGCTCTTGTATTCCTGATACCAGCCTTCAACCCTGGCATTGTCCGTCCCCAATTGCTTTGGATTCCAGAGACCAGCTTTCTTCCCTAGTAAATCTTATACTTCCTACTGCGTCTCCACTACCCTAAGGCCACAGCAAAGTGAAACTCTCCCACCTGTTTTCCCTCTAGCCTTGGGAACAGGCACACTTTTACGCTTAGTCCCCCAGATCTCTGGACTTCCATAATACCTTGGCCTGGCTGTCAGCTCTCCACAGCTCACCATGCCCACATCCATACATTGGTGCCCTCTGCAGCCCCTCCCACTACTGCAGGGCTAGACTTCTGTGTCCTTTAGTAGGGGCCCAAAATTTAGCAGACTGCCTGAGAAAACCTGCCTTGACACTCTGCCTAGCCATCTTTCCATACTGTGATATGCTTGTTGGATAGAGGGGCTCAGACCTTAAGAGAGAGCCTGAGAGCAGCTGATCTCATCTGACTTGTGCCTCTGAGGGAACTGCAGGCAGCTGGACTACAGTCATCTGATCCCACCAATAAACAATCAAAATAGAGAACCTGAACCCTTGACCAACCAGCTTTTCAGGCCCAATAAGAAAACAATCAAGTCACATCAAGTATACAAACAAAATCACACTTCAACCCAACAAAGGAAGGCTTGAATCTCACATTAGTATCACAAATAACAAAAGAAATGCACATGCCAAGATCACAACAAAATAATAATAATATGAAAACACAAATAAAATATCCCCACCAAATATTGCCAGTCCTGTGGAAGAGTTCTCCGACGAGACTCCTAAAGACCTAGTCCAGGACACAGAGTTTAAAATAACTGTCATGAATATGATCAAATAATTCAATTAATTTAAAGAACACACAAATAAATCAAAGAACTAAAAGAAGATGGAAATAAACTTCTTACTAAATTCACAAAAGAAATATTGAAGAAAACTCATGTTGAAATGAAGAAGGAAGAAAAACTCAATTAGCCAATTTGAAAAGACAGAAGAAAGCCTCACCAATAGAATGGATGAAATGAAAAACAGAATATCAACCATGGACAATAAAGTTGAAGAATTGGATCACTCAAGAAAATATTATAAAATAAATTTAAAAGCACAGGATTGGATTATGGAGGAAATGTGGTACACATTGAAAAGACCAAGTCTATATATCCTAGGAATAGAGGAATGAGAATAATCTCAGGATAAAGGAATTGATCAGATTTTCAATCAAATTGTAGAAAAAATTATTCAAAATTAAGGAAAGACAAGCCTAGACAAAAACAAGAAGCACATAGAACACAAAATAGACAGGACCAGAAAAGAAACTCCCCATGGCATATTATAGTAAAACCTCTGAGCATAGAGAACAAAGAGAGAATATTGAAAGCTACAGAGGAAAAACAACGGGGAACATATAAAGGAAAAACCATCAGAACTGAGACTGATTTTCAATGCAAACTATGAAAGCCTGAAGAGCCTGGACCAAATTATTCCTATTTCTAAATGACAACAGATGACAAACTTGAATAATTTACCCAGCAAATGCCTATTATAGTTGAAGGGGAAATAAAAATCTTGCACATGAATAGGCTGAAAGAATTCATGTCCAGACAGTGAGCTCTTCAGAGAATACTTGAAACAATACAAAGAACAGAAGAAAGAAACAACTACAGCCAAGGAATAACAGAAAGATCTAAATAAAGGTATAACTGGGAAATCACAAAGTTAGATTCAGAATGCAAACAGAAATTAAAATAGGAGAAACCAATACACATCTTTCAATAATAACTTTAAATGTCAATGGACTGGACTCCCCAGTCAAAAGATACAGTCAAGTTGAATAGATCAAAAAGTAAAACCCATCTTTAGTTGGCTGCAGGAAACTCATCTTACCTTCAAGGACAGGAACTGTCTTAAGGTGAAAGGATGGAAAAAATTATTCCAAGGAAATTACACTAAGAAACAAGCAGAAGTTGCCCTTCTGATATCTGACCTAATAGACTTCAAACTAAAACTAATCTGAAGAGATGAAGTGGATCACTTCATTCTGATCAAAGCAATAATAAACCAAAGGGATGTTACAATCATTAACATATATGCATAAACTCTGGTGCACCCCACTTCATAAAACCAGTACTATAGGAAATTGTGGCACAGAAAAATCCCAACTCACTAATAATAGCGGACTTCAATACTACCCCACAGTCTCCAGTAGACAGAACAGGACAGTGAATAAACAGAGACATCTGAATTAAACAATACTGTACATCAGATGGATCTAACAGCATCTACTGAATATTCTACTCCAGCACCAAATAATTCACATTCTATTCATCACCCCTTGGAACTTTCTCCAAAATATACCATATACTGAAACTCAAAACAAAACTCAACAAACCCAAAAAGTTGAAGTAATTGCATTCATTCTGTCAAGCCACAATGCAATAAAGCTAAAAACAACACAGGAAACCATAGTAATTTCAGGAACACATGGAGACTAAGCAACACACTTCTGAGTGATGAATGGTCAAAGGAGAAATTAAGAAAGAAACATCAATATTCTTGGAATTAAATGAAAAAAAATGCAACACCACAAAACATCTGGGACATTTTAAAAGCAGTTCTAAGAGGGAAGTTTATAGGTCTAAGTGCCTAAATTTAAAAATCAGAAAGAGCACAAATAAATGACAGCATTGAACTCTAGAATCTTGAAAGTCAGCAACAAATGAAACTCAAATCCAGCAGACAAGAAGAAATAAGAAAATATAAGCAGAAGGTAATAAAATAGAAACAAAAAAATACAAAAAAATCAATTAATTCAAGATATCTTTGAGAAGATAAACAAGATAGACAAACCCTTGGCCCAATTATCCAAAAGAAAGAAAGAAAGAGCAAATTCAAATCAACAAAATCAGATAGGAAAGGGGAAGTATCATAGCAGACAACAAAAAGATTCAAAACACCATAAAATAATATTTTTCAAAACCTATGTGTCACTAAATTTGAAAACTTAAAGAAATTGATATATATCTAAAATCACCGAAATCAACAAAGTTAAATTGAGAAGAGAACCACAGCTTAAACATACCCATAACATATAAGGAAATTGAAACAGTAATACAAAAATCTCCTGACCAAAAAAAAACAGGTCCAGATGGATGCACATCAGAATTCTACCAGACATTCAAAGAAGATATATATCCAATGCTAATTAAATTATTCAGAAAGATAGGCACAGAGGGAGAACTCCCAAATTCCTTCTATGAATCCAACATTACTCTAATACCAAAGCCAGGTAAAGATACAGCTAAAAATGAAAACTATAGACCACATCCTTAATGAACATAGATGCAAAAATTCTCAACAAAATACTGGCAAACCGCCTACAGACACATCAAAAAGATCATCCTCCATGATCAAGGTGGCTTGACTTCAGAGATGCAGGGATGTTTCGGTACACATCAGTCAATAAATGTCATAAAGCATATTAATGGACTCAAGACAAAAATCATATGTTCATTTCAATAGATGCATTCAACTTGCATTTATGTTAAAGTCCTAGTGGGAACTGGACAGAAGTTATATACAAAAACAAACAAACAAACAAATAAACCCATAGCCAACATTATTCTATATAGAGAAACGCTAGAAGCAGTCCCCTTAAAATCATTAATGAGACAAGGCTGACCACTGTCTCCATTCCTTTTTCTTTTTCATATAATGTTAGACAGTGAGGGAAGTTAAAGGTGTACTCATTGGAAAATAAGAAGTCAAATTATCTCTTTTTGCAGAGGACATGATATTATACAGAAGAGATGCTCAAAATTCTACCAGAAAACTCCTAGAAGTGACTAATACTTTCAGTAAAGTAGCAGGTTACAAAACCAATCTACAAGAGATAGGCAGCATTTTAATACACCGATGACAACCAAATGGAGACAGAGTACAAGAAGACCCTCCCATACACAACAGCCTCAGTAAAATAAAACATCTCAAAATAAACCTGACCAAAGACAGTAACATCTCCACAATGAAAATTTTAGCTTTTAAAGAAAGAGATTGAAGAGAACACCACAAAGTGGAAGGATCTCCCATGATCATGGATTGGAAGAATTAATATTGTGAAAATGAGCAGCTTTCCAAAAGGAATATATAGACAAAATGCAATCTTAATGCAAATCCCTATGACTTTCTACACCGAATTAGAAAAAAAAATCCTAGAATTCATACAGAAGCTCAAAAGACCCCAGATAGACAAAGCAATCCTGAGCACAAAGAGCAATGCAGGGAGCATTACTATACTACACTACACTACAGAGTTATAGTCATAAAAACAGAATGGTACAGGTGCAAAAAGAGACCCATAAACCAATGGAATATAACTGAGAAGTCATACATGAGTACATGCAATTTCAACTACCTGATATTTGATGAAGGGGCCAAGAGCCCTCACTGGAGGAAAGATAGCATCTTCAGCAAATGGTGCTGGCAAAACTGTAACTCCACCCGTAGAAGAATGAAACTAAACCTGTATCTTTCACCTTGTACAAAAGTCAACTCTAAATGGTCAAGGACCTCAATGTGAAACTTGAAACTATGAAACTGTTAGAAGAAAACATTGCCATTAACCTACAAGATATAGGTGTAGAAAAAGAACTTTCTAAATCCTGCATCAGTTGCTCAGGAATTAAGGTCACTTATCAACAAGTGAGACCTCCTTAAACTGAAAGCTTCTGTAAAGCAAAAGAAACAAACAAACAAAATCCACAGAGTGGGAGAACATCTTTACCAGTAACATATCTTACAGAAGTTTAACATCCAGAATAGATAAAAAACTCAAAAAACAAATAATCAAGAAAATAAGTGACCCAATTATAAGATGGGCTAAGGATCTGAGCATCTCAAAAAAAGAAATAAAGGTGCTTGAGAAAGATTTTAAAAGGTGTTCAGTTTCATTAATAATTAGAGAAATGCACATTAAAAACACTTTAAAATTTCATCTTATCCCAGCCAGACTGGCTAAGATCAAAAGAACGAATGATACCAAATGCTGGAGAGAATGTAGGGAAAGAGGATTGCTCATTCCCTGCTAGTGGGATTGTGCAACTCCTTTGGAAAGCAGTGTGGAGAAATCTTAAAAAAAAAAAAAAAACTAAAAAGAATCTGGTTATACCACTCCTCAGCATACACCAAAAATGACTTAACCTACTGTGGAGACTCTTGTACATTCCATGTGTGTTAATGCTGTTTTCACAGTTGCTAAGAGATGGAAGCAACTTAAGTGTCCCTCCATTGATGGGTAGATAATGAAAATGTGGTACCTTTACACAATGGAGTGCTACTAGGCCGTAAAGAAAGACAAAATTATGACATTTGCAGGTAAATGGATGGAACTAGAAACTGTTAGGCTAAGTGAAATAATACAGAATCTGAAAAACAAATGATGTATGCATTCCCTATTTTGTGGATTTTAGCACCAAACCCTTATATGTGAGAAAGTATCCCAATGTGACTGGAGGAATCAGGAAAAGAAGAAAGGATCCAGGGTAGTAAAGGAAAGAAAGGACCTGAGAGAAAAAATATAATAGGAGACAGGGTTTAATAAAGGAGAAATAATTAAAAGGAGTATTTAAGTTGGAAGAAAGAAGGAGGATTGTATAAGGATATAAGGAGATAAAGTAAAGGAGACTCAGGAGAGGCGGGGCTGTAGGGACTCGTATTATTAAGGGAGAAATGGGAAATTGGGAACAGTTTCAAGAAGACATTTATATGGGGAGAGAGAGAGAACAAGAAAGAGAAAGACAGACAGACAAGAAATTTTAAAAAATGCCTAGCTAGTGTTAAACACCAGAGAGAACCTTATTAGACTAATAACCTAATGATAAATTCTACATATTGTATCTCTACATGCATAACTAAAAACTACATAACAAGAAACAAGGTCAGACAGTAGAAACCTTCCTTTGAGTTGTTGGACAGGGTGACCCAAGAGACTCCAAAAATTACACAGGCTATTGCCACAGTCTTTGATTGCCTAGCAAAACTTGAAGGTAAGACCCTACTGCTGAAAAGAGAACATAATTCAGAAACTGGCTTTGGGGCAATGTAGCTGAAACTCACCTGGAGGCCAGTACTGAAGGCTGTCTCTCATAGCCCTAGGGCGCACTATGCAACCATCCATATCTATGGATAGCCCAACATCAGTTTCATGACCAAATAACCACATCAATGACTGGCACAGTACTTTACTCTGGTCCAATAGCTGCAATTTTATTTGGAGTCCAATCAACTGCTACCTAATTGGTCTTAGAGCCCACTCAAAGGGAAGAAATTAATGTGTGGTACTGTAATCATAGCCTAATACACTTGGCTGAATAGGTCATAGATCTTAGAGAAATCCCTATGGCTGTCAAATACTTAGGCTTATGTAAATTCTTACTAAGTGCAAAATATGTACCCTTATATACAAAGTCAAATATCCTAGTCACCACTCATCAAAGAGGATTCTGTTTTAATGGATGGAGTGAACAACAGAGTATCACAACTGTTCACACACAGACATTGAATGTATGGATTCAAGTTGGGGGACAGTGGGGAGCTGTTGTTGTAGAAGGTGGCATAAAGATGATTAAGATTGTTTGAGATATTCTGTATGAAATGCACAGGTATTCAACTTAATAAAAGCAAAAAAAGGCATCTTGATGCTGGATAGTTTTTGGCCCAGTATATTTTATTATTTCTTATAAATGATGGTTGTGAAAGTTTTAAAAATGTTAGAGAGAGAATGAATTACAATTGAAACCTCAAGAAATAAAAAAAGTTAGCATTCAGCTCAAGTTTTTCTCTTACAATTCTAATTTTTAATGTGTGTGAAACAAGTTAAAAAATACATGCTATTTTTCCGAATCACATTCCAAATGTGTTTCTGTCTTTAAAGTTGACATAGATGGTTATCATTGCAAACAGGAGTTTGCAGGAGTAACACATTGTTTAGTATTTCTGACTTTGTTGTGTTTGTTTTGGTCATGGAAAGAAAAGAACAATGAATGATTAGTTTGGAAATATTATAAACATGCCAATGATAGCAACATTAAAATTATCATAATTTAATCATATGTATAAAATGCATGAACCATTTCAGATATAGCTTATACTTTTTAAATTGAATTAAATTTTTTAAAATTTGCATTTTATAAATAGCATTTTATCTATCTATTGTGTATGTTTATGTACCTGGTCTCTGTGTGTGTGTGTGTGTGTGTGTGTGTGTTTGAAGGTCAGAGGACAATGTATGGGAGCCTGTCAACCCTGCGCCGACCATGTAGGTCCCAAGGATTGAACTCATGACATCAGGTTTGGCAGCGATTGCATTTATCCACTGAGACATCTTACCACTGATCCCAATACTAGTTTTATTTAGGGATGATTTTCAACTTACGAAAAAAATGTAATCTTATATGTGTTATAAGAAACAGATGGACATTGAATAAAGAAAGCATAAAGATGTGAATTTGGAAAAACCTACTTTTAGGTTTTAGATATCCCATTTTTATATATAACAGTATTCAAAGGCATCTCTTCTTGGTTAAAGATCACATCTTCTACTGTCCCTATCCACTCATACAAATGGTAAGTGTTATTTCAATTAATTGTGTAGATCTAGGTCTTTGTGGTTCTCATTGGCCACAAAGAAATAATGAAACTTACTGAGACTAATGTTGAGTAGTTACATTATTTACTAAACAGCATGGAGGTGTTGGGAGGAAACCAGTAAGATTTTTAGGATTAGCTATCTTTGAATTTCACCTTAAAGTAGTTGGTTCAGTGTTCCAAATAGAGTCCTTTGTAGACCACCATTAGGCAATGATTAATGTGAATTCATGCTCCACGATGGCCAAACAGGAAAAAGAAAAGATGGCCACTTTTATGGAATCTGGGACAACTGCCCAAGTGAGATGTGAAGAACAGTACCAGATGTATGGCAAGTATGCAGAAAAGAATGTGATAGACTACAGGGATTCAATTACAGTGTTCTCGGTGTGTCACACACAGTGAGAATGGAATGACCTGCCTTCCAAGAGCTTCCTCTATTCAGATATATTCTGAAGAATGAGGAAGATAATAATAATCAAGTAAACCAGTGGGCCAAGTATGAACCCTAAGAACACTGCATAACCCATGTTTGCTAGGATTAACATTAGTTATATCAAATAGCATTGTCACTCATGAGGCCAATATGTAAATTGACAATGGACCTGAGTTCAATTCCCATGCCTACATGATAGGAGGATGGAACTATCTCTTATAAATTGAACTCTGACTACCATAAAATGCTCTTTTTCTCTCAAAAGGAAATAAATTTAAATTTTTAAAATTAAATAAACTAAATGGTTAAATGAGAAGAAAAATGTACACACCCATCATCATTGTTAAAGGGAGTAGAACTGAAAATGGAAGAGGAAGGCCTGAAATTCTACCAGCCTCACTCAGATTGTCACTAGCTGGTATGCTTTATGTAGATTAAAGATTAGAGAAGTCAGTGAGGAGTAGTTTGACTTAGGAGTCCTAGTCAGGAATCAGAACTCTGCAGCCTCTTTTCTACACATTGGCCAATTGTGTTTCTCTGCTTTAATCACCATCTGCTGCATGAGGAAGATTGCCTCATGAGAGTTGAGAGATGCATTAGGCTATATGTGTAACAATAAGTCCTTAGGAGTCCATATAATACTGTAGTATCTATTTATCTGAATAATAGCATTAGCCATTCCCTATATCCTAGGATCTGTCTAGCCCCAGGTTCCTATGCCTGATAGCAATGTCAGGTATGGGTTCCAGCTTATGAAGCAGATTAGAAGGAATATATTAAATATTTGCAAAGAACTCTGGGTCTGGGTGAAGCTTATATGCGATAAATGCACAAAAACTTTATACAGTTATGTATAGTCCATCCGTATTTTGGATGCTATATCAGTTAGATTTCTCAGTGTTGTGACAAAATACCTGATAAAACAACTTAAGGCAGTTGGAATTATTTTGCCTCAGAATTTTAGGGCACAGCCCACCATGGTTGGCCAGGCATGGGTGGTCACTGGAGCCCGCGGCAACTTGGCACAGGGATCCACAGCCAGGAAATAGAGAGATGAATGCTGGTGTTCAGCTTGCTTTCTCCTTTTTATGCCATCTGGAGACTCCAGTCTATAGAATTTTAACTGCTCACGGTTAGTATGGGTCTAGTCTTGAAACTCTCTTAAAGACATGAGATGTATGTCCTCCAGATGCCGATGCACCCAGCCCGAGTGCCCTGCCTTATCTTGGCGAGGAACCTCTGCATACTTTCACTCCGGTCACTGTGGAGCTTTGCCCTGTGTTTTCAGAATCTTTCATCTATTTCTGTAATGCAGCGCCTAGCCTTCTGTTCTCTCCCATTCACTCTAATTTTCTATCTCTAGGACTCAGGTATAAGTCCCACAGGAGAAAAGCTGGCAGTGTGTTAACTGCTGGAACATAGACTGCAGAGCATCATTCCGCCATTCAGACCTGACCTCTATTTTGACTCGCGTTTCTACAAAGGCTTTCTTTTTTCTTAGGAAATGCTTTCATTAAGAATGCCTCATAGCTGTGATTGAAGACTTCTTTGTTGGGTCTCAGTTCCATTTATGCATCAAAAATATGCAATGTAATCTGGGGAAATGGATCAGGCAGTAAAGTGCCTCTGTGCAAGCATGGGGACATGGGTTTGGGTCACTTCCACACATGTAAAATCAGGCATGGTAGTGCACTTCTGTCACCCCAGCACGCGGAATGAGATAGTTTGCAGGAGACTCCCTAGGGCCTGTTGGTGGCCAGTTTAGATAAATTGGTGAGCCAAGGTTCAATAAGAGATTCTTACACCAAACAATAATGTGTTAAAGTGATGGAGAAGACACCTGATACCAGCCTGTGATCTCCATGCACAGGGGCACACCACAAATGCGCACGCGCACACAGACACACACACACACACACACATACACACACACACGACATCCAGCTAAGTAACTGTACCATTGACTATTACAAAGGAAATGACTAAGTGCATCTGTTTTAAGTTTCTGTTACTCTTGCTGCCATTGAATTAGTGTGGGTAAAGAACAAGGGAGATATTCACATGTACATATGCCTTTGCTGTGAAGACACCAGGATATGAATTAATGAAGCCTTTGGATTATGACTAAATTTGTTAGAAAACAAGATGACAACACCAGGAATAGGGAATATTGTCAAAAAAGCATGCAAAGAAAATATTGTTAGTGATTTCCTTATCTACATCATACAAAGGAAATGACTTGAAAGGGGAAATGCTTCCAAATCATATGAAACTTTGGCAAAATATTTGATTGGGTCTCAAAGAGTAATTTTTGTTTACCTCATCACGATCAAGAATAACACTATCGTTTGTTCAGAAATTCATTTTCTGTGGGGATAGATAAAACTTAAACATATAGTAGCTACAATAAATAACACTGTATGGATACAAAGATAAATGCTGCAAAGCTTCTCCTCTGTTTAATTAATGTAGATGAAACAAAAGACAATAACCTTTACCATTAGAAGACAAATATAAGTGGAGGAGTTCAAACAGATTATTGTCTCACACTGTAAAGCAGGTGCCATGTACATCTCTGTGCTCTCAGTCCTCTGGAGGTAGATAAAGCATAATCAGGAGTTCAAGGTCATCCTCAGTTATGTAAGAAGTTCAAGGAAAGTCTGGGTTGTTTGAGATCTTTCCTCAAAATATATGCAGAAGAAATACTCTGCACTGGAAATAGAGGAAACTGCCTGGGCAAATTGGCAAGAAGAGTGAGCTGAAAATGTGGGATACAGAGCTTATTTTTATTGGGTCTGTTGGTTTGTGAGAGAAATTAATTCTGGCAAATGAGGTGGAAATTGTAAGTTGAGAATTCATTGCCCACCATCGTGAGGAGTTTGGGTTTTATCTGCAGCAAGTTAATAGAGTGATGTTAAAATTAGTTGTTAAATTATATAATCTGTGGTTTTCCAAAGATTTTACTGAACAACTTTTGCACAAACTGTAACTCTAAAGATTAATGATCTAAATAAGAAGGAAATTTGATTTTTCTTAAAGCGATGGATGCTTAGTGGAAATTATAAATTCTCAACCTTCTGCCCTGAAAGGTACAATGACCATCTGGGAATTGCTGAGATGAATGACTACCTCCAACATACACACACAGATACACACATGAATATATATATATATATATATATATATATATATATATGTACACACATACACAAATGCATAAGTACACGCACACACTTTTATATATATATATAACTTATATACATACATACACATATGCACATGTACACCCACAATATGCATATGTGCCCACTCCCATACATGCACACATGTGTATCTGAACAAGCATGCATACATTCATACATACATACACATATAAGCCCACATATATACATTCTTATACACATACACATATATAAACATATACACACATGAAGATAATACACATACACACGTAAACAATCAAACAGACCCAAACGATGGTGCTTGAGCCAGTTGCTTATTCCTATAACCAACTGTAACTATTTTTGCAATGGCTTTGTTACCATACAGTGCAGACTTCCCTATGAGCTCACTAGACACTGGAAGGACTATAGGCAGGGGAGGTCTTGGAGTTTGGATTTCATTAGTTGAGCAGTCCCCAAGGACAGTAAATAACTTTTCTTCCTTTCTGCAATTTCCTATTCACTGTGTGCTCTTGCACACTAGTGTTTATGGAATCACAAAAAGGAAAATCTATACATGTGCAACCATAAATATTTTTCTGAGTATTTCTCCTCAATAGTTGATTGATTGTGTATAGAGATGAGGAGTCCAGGGACATGGAGAGCTGGTTTTATTTTGTTAAACTGATATTTACTGAGAGATTGCAGCATGCCAGACACTTCACCTCAGATCAATGAACCTATCTAATGACAATGATGAGATATGCTTTGTATTATAAATCTGATGTAAAAACAGATCCTGATTTGATGACATATTAAGATTAAAAGTTAATATTAAAGAAAGACAAACCTAGTGGCCTTTAACCCCATAACTGGAGAGGAAGAGACAGGTGCCCTGCTTGGTCTACATAGTGAGTATCAGGCCAACTGAGGCTAGAGGGATACCCTGTCACTGGGGGCATATCCACCACATACAAAGATGAAGGATCAGAAAAGTCTGTAGTGAAAAAGCAAAAAAAAAAAAAAAAAAACAGAACAGAACTGTGGAGTCATTGTCCTAGTGACCTTTAGAGTTGCTATTGTAAAATACCAGACCAAAGGAGAAGGGTGTTTTTGGTTTACAATTCACAGTTACAGACTGTCATTGTGCAAACATCAAGCAGGACATCGAAGCAGCTGACCAAACCTACTATTAGGAGTAGAGAGTGAAAAATTCATGCACTCTTGCTAATGCTGAGTACAACTTGCCTTTTTATAAAGTCCAGAGCCCAAACCTAGGGGATGGTACCAGGAATTTTTATAACATGTCTTCCCACATGAGTTAATATAATCAAGACATTCCCCATACATACCCACCCACAGATCAACCTAATGTAGACATTAATGCACTGAGACTTTCTTCCCAGGTGACTGTAAATTGGATCAAGTTGACAAACCTTACCATATTAGAGATCTATTTAGGAATAAGGACTTAAGCACAATGGGAAATACAGTGAGGTCAAAGGATATGGTGATGGCTTTGGCTCTTGGAACCTCTGTGTTTTCAGTGGTTCCTCGAGAAATTTCCCGAAAAAATAATGTCGATAATAATGTCCTCCTCTCTCACAGGTTACATTTTAACTTTGCAATTTATTGCCATCTTTAAAATATTAGTTTGCAAACAATATTATGTCACACACTGACATAGACAAGTCTTGCCTTCTAAATTCTAAAATTAACCTAGTGAACAGTAGTAGAACGCTATTACAGACATGGCTTATATGAGGAACGGTGAACTGAATTTCAATGAAATGCCAACTCCATATGTTTCAAAACTGGGTAGTATAGAGATTGTTCCAGAAGGTGGGGTTTCATTCCCACAGGAGTAACCAAAGAATGAGGTCAAGAGCTAAACAAGAAACTTCTGGAAAACCGTGTATGTCTTTTTCATATGGCATTGGAGAAAATGCCTCTGCAGCCATTAAAACAGCAAAAACTTGGTACTAGAAAGATGGCTCAGCAGTTAAGAGCACTGACTGTTTTCACAGAGGACTTGCATTTGGTTCCCAACATCCATATGATGGTAAACAACTGTCTGTAGCTACCATTCCAAGGGATCTGATGCCTTCTTTTTGCTTCTGTTGCCACTGTATGTGTCTGGTTCACATATGTTCACATGGGCCAAACAGACATATAAAACTGAAATAAATTTAAAAAATTAAAAATCCATTAATAATAGAAACTGGGTGACTATAAGATGGCTCAGTGTTAAGACCACTTACTACTCCAGAAAATGACTGGATTTTAGTTCCCAGTACTCACAATTACCTGTTCCTCTAGATCCAAGAAATTCAATGCCCTTTTTGTCTCCCATGGGCACCACACATGCACAGCTACAGACAGACACATAAAACAACAACAATACAACAACAAAATATAGACAGAAAAACTTGAGGTGGGGATATAGCTCAGTCGTAGAGTTCTTGATGATATGCATGAAGCCTTAGGATCAGTTTCAGTTTATCATCATTATCATCACCATCAGGCATCCAACAAAGGGTCTAAATGCTCAGGGACTGGAAGACCTGTGTCTCTTCCTCTGTCTTCATTGTAACTCACAAACATTTGAATTATTCCCCCAGCATTTCCAACAACTTTACTAAGAAAACTTCTACAACTTTTTTCTCAAAGTAAAAGTACACAAGTAGGTATGATTGACCTTACTTTACTAATGACACTACAGATCATGTTGGGATTTAAGAGTGAGGCTGTCATTGATAATTGCAATACTTCAATGCCCCAAACAGAACCTGCCATTCTCTTCAGCCACCCTGTTGGCTGTCTGCAAGATCTTGGCTGATCTTTAAATTCTGCCACAGGGGAAGAATGAGCTTAATATAATCTTCTTATTTGAAAGCTTTTCCTTGAACCCCAAATCCCACCAAATCTCAGTTCTAATACTCTTCAGCCCATATCAATGGGGCTAATTGATGTGTAAAATTATATAAGGAAGAAAATGAAAGAAAAGCAAGGAAGATAGCAGTAAAAGAATTACTTATTAGGAAAAAGTATTACAATGTGAATAGTAAGTATATCAAGATCTCTGAACTTAGTCAAGTAGCTTCTCCCCAGTGTCATGAATTATGAAGTTGTACTCTATTCAAAATCCTGTTGCAGGTAGGAAGAGTTTAGAAAGATGTTGGGTTTGGTTCCCATGTTTAACGTGCTCCCAGCATGGTGGACAATAGTGTCTGAAAAGTATTCCACGTTATTTCATTTTCAAAAATGATTTTTAAGAAGAAAGAAAAGTAAAAAATGAGTCCGGACTTGAAGGGCTTCTTTCTGCTCCCTTGGGCCACTTCCCTGCTGCCCTGGTTTGGAACACAACGGATACTTTGCACTGTGCTGTCACCCCACTACCCAGGGCCAACAAAGCCCTGCCTGGAAGACCTTGACTCAGATTTGAAAGTATTGAATGTTTTGACATGCAGTGTGTTACTGTACAATCCAAATTTTCTGATCCTTTAGGAACTCAGTTGTTTAAATTTGGAAAACAAAGACTTTTGATACACTCTTACCATCATTCCTCTATGTGTAAGTATCAAATTAGTATGTCTTTTGCTATATTGTGTTAGAATATTTGATTTAAAAATTATTGTTTGAACTGCTGATTTGAATTTGATAAAAAAAAAAGATTGTTATATGGAGGTAGAAGATGTAATTGAAGTGAAGGACTTCTGCCTAACATGAATAAGGTCCTGGATTCTATCCCCAGTACCATATAAAATGTGGTGTTGCATGTCTGTAATCACTTTACTCAGCAGGGCGAGGCAGGATAAGCAGAAGTTCCAGTTCATTCTCAGCTGCATATCAAGATCAAGGTTAGCCTGCGCTACATGAAACCCTATCTGAACCCCCTCGCCAGAACATATTGATCACCTCTGAAAAGATCAAGTATTAAGCTAACATTTAGTTCTTAATGAAAGAAATAAATAAGCATATATTTAACTCACAAGCAAATTTGCTTTTGTCTTTAATAAATGGTAAGATTATACATATACCAAAGAAGTCTTTCAGAATAAATTTCCTTAAGAATTATTATAAAAACTAATTTTTAGTCTGGCCTGGTGGCACATGTCTTAGATCCCAGTATTTGGGAGGAAGAGGTTGGTGGAGCTCTGTGAGATCTATGCCTGCTTGATCTACATAGCAAGTCCTAAGGTCACAGGGAAACTGTGTCTAAAAAAACTCAAAAATGTTAATGTTAAAAATTTATGTTTCTGGTGCTGGAGAGATGTCTCAGAGGTTAGGAGCACTGGCTGTTCTTGCAGAGAACCTAAGTTTAGCTCTCAGTAATTATATGGTGGATAAAAATTGTAACTCCAGTTCCAGGGGTTCTGACACCTTCTTCTGGCCTTCACAGGCATTGTACAACACAGGTGCACTTACATAAATGAAGACAATACACTCACACACATAAAATAATAACAGTAATAACAATGTTTTAAATTTAAAAACAATGTGTATGTGTGTGTGTGTATGCCATGAGTACAGCGCCCCTGGAGGCCAGAAGAGGGCACTGGAGTCCCTGGAGCTGGAGTACAGGTGGTTGTTAGCAAGTCCACATTGGTGTCAGGACCCAAACTTGGTTCTGTACAAGAGCTGCAATTGCTTTTAACCCTGATCTATCATTCCATTCCCATCCCTAGCTATTTCTGAACACTCAAGATTGAAGATATGGCTGTTAGGAAGGCCTGAACAAAGATATCATGTCTTTTCCCTGGGTTGTCCCACCCTCCCATTATCACTGCAGACACACTGAAAATTATTAGAACATAGTCCCTGTATTTGAGCATTCTATAAAAAAACCCTGCCTATGCAACTTGCATTAAATGGCATATATATATATATATAATAATATATAATATGTTATATATATATATATTATGCCTAAAGCAGGCTCCAACACATCCTCCTCAAAAGAAGCTGTTATCTCATACATTATGGAGTTAATTTTCTCAAAAGAAGCTGTCTAGTTTCCTTCTCTTGCTGTGAAAAAGACTAGGACCAAAAGCAACTTGGAGAAGAAAGGGTTTGTTTCATTTTTTACTTCAAAAGGATAGTCTGTCATTGAGGGACGTCAGGCAGGAACTCAAGGCAGGACCTGGAAGAGGCAGGAATTGAAGCAAAGATCACGAAGTAACACTGCTTACTAGCTTGCTCCCCAGCCTCTGCTCAGTTGCTTTTTTTACACAACCCAGACCCACCTGCCCAGGGATAAGATCACTCACAGTGGAAATGGCCGTCATATATCAATTAGCAATTCTAAAAAATGCCTCACCGTCATGGGCACAAGTCATTCTACTGGAGGAAACTTATCAATTGAGGTTTCCTCTTTCCAGTTATGTCAATTTGACAATGGAAGCCAACCAGCCCAGAAGCCATCATTCTGTTTTATCCAGGAATGCTTAATTTCTTATAATAATGTACTAAGACCATTTTAGCATATTCTATGATCCGAGCTTTTTCAGTAATCCTAATTTTTAAATAAATAGCTGATTAAATTATATAGATTGGGCACACAAGTAAGGAGTATTTCCAGTGAAAGGGGTGTGATGGGTGAGAGCCAATACTCTCAAATATCACATTATTTATAATAAATGGCTTTCAGTTAATTTATCTGAGTCATTATAAAGTTCAAAATTGAGAGTCATGAATTGTTGACCTACTATAGCCTTGCAGTTTTGAGTACAACAGAAATAACTATTTAGATAATAGTTCAGTTTAAGGTAAGTTTTATTCCACTGTACTGATGTATTATTACAGTTGATAACTTACCCCCTCCATCAGGTCTGGTCAGTTACAGCTCATTGGGCATGGCCTTTTTACTCATATGTGCTTCTTTCTGCAGAACCTATCAGAGGATAAATATAATGGATTTCAAATTCATTGCCCTTGTTGACCATAAATAACAAAGGTGTTTACTTGAACTTTGGTCCTAACTATAAAAATATGTTTTCTATGTTTAGGAATAATACTTATCTAAACTTTTCAAATCTCCCAACTCTCAGGCTAACTCATTTCTCTAAGGTAGCATTTTTTTTCTTGATTGCAATCATTCTATGTATGTGTGTGCTTATGTGTTTGTATCTATCTATCCATCTATTTATATATGTTTGTGTGTATGTATTTGTATTAGTTTCTTTTTTGTTGATAGAATCACTGAACAAGGGAACTTATAAAAGAAATGGTTTACTTAGCTTATAGTTCCTAAGGAGAAAGAATCCATCTTGGCAGAGAGACATAGGGACAGCGGTGACTGGAGTAGGAGGTGAAGCTAGGCCCTTATGTGTTCAATCAGGCATAGGATGCAGGGAGCATCTTGATGTCTTGAAAAGCCTAGGAACTCTCTAAGACCAGTCCCAGTGATGTGCTTCCTCCAACATGGCCACACTCCCTAAAACCTCCCAAAACATTGCCACCTCCTTGGGACAAAATACCCAAACACTGGGAGCCTGTGGGGGATATTCTTATTCAAACTTCAACATTCTACTCTCTGAATCCATAGGCTCATGACTATATTCAATGCAAAATGCATTTAATCCAACCTTAAAAAGTTCCCATAGTCTTTACTAGTCAATAGTATTGGAAAGTCCACAATCTAAAGTGTCTTTTGAGACTCAGAGCACTGTCTTAAATGTAAGTCCCTGTAAAAATCAACAGAAACATTACATACTCCCAACGCACAATAGAACCGAATACACATTCACATTTCACAAGGGAGGAATAGAGGCTTAGTGGTGAAATATCAATATTGAATAAAGCAAGACCAAAAACCAGCAGGGAAAACACCAAATGCAGTAGTTCCATGTCTGACTTCTGGGACTTGACTTCCCAAGGCCTTAGATGGCTCAACTCCTACAGCTTTGCTGTTTGCAGCATGCATCTCTCTCTTGGAATGGTACTACTCCCTGTATATATCTCTCCTTGGCATATTTCTCACAGCTCTGTCATCTCAGATATTTTGAAGGCTGTACTTCCAACCAGGTTTCACCTTCACAGGTTCACACAATGGCCTGTCAGAGCCTCTTGGTCGGTCGGAGCCTTCTTTTATGCAGGCACACCCCTGTTACACACAGCCTGGCCTCGGTGGCTCTCTGAAACTTTAGAACAAGAATTGATGATCCCTTCACTCTTACATCTTCCATGCCTCTGAAAACAGCACCAGGTGAAGGACACTGATAAGCCTGGCTGCAAGCATGGGATGGGCCCCGGCCTGCTTCATACACTTTTGAAACATCTCTCTTTGGTGATTTTCTAGTAGGACACCCTTTCAGCATTTTCCTTTCACAAGTTGGAGGATTAGCCTGGTGTCATCTTACCCTGGAGGCACTCTCTCCATTGTTTAAGTGCATATCTCTAGGCCTTTAAAGAGATTTAATTTCCTTATCACTTTAATCTCCTTATCAAAGGGATCCTTTCTTTCACTACAGGTCTTGATTCCAACATTTATATTCCTTGTGCTCTTTTTCAATCCAAATACATTCCGCATTTCTTTCTGCCTCATTTGTTCTTTTTCACTGTAGATCTGCATAATATTCACCATTAATAGCCATGCCACTTTTTCTACATTAGGCTGTCTTGAAATATCCTCTGCCAAAGAAATTGATCCATTGCTTTTGAACTTAGCCTCAGGCAAACTCTTTGGCTGTGGGCAGACAGCAGCCAGACTCTGCCAAAATAACCCAGTTGTTGCTTAAGTTCTTATTTCCCTCTGGAACTACAGAGTTCTCAGCACTACTTTCTTCCAGGATCCTACTAAAATATCACATTAATCTCTGCTTACAGCAATCAACTGCTTTTCTAACCCAAACTTCCAAAGTCTTCTACATTCCTTCAAAAACCCACATAGTCAGGTTCTTCATGCCAACAGCCTATTCTCTGGTACCAAGTACTGCATTAGTTTCTTTTCTGTTGCTGTGATAGAAATACTGGCAATTTAACTTATGGTTCCAAAAGGACAAGAGTCCATCATTGGGGTAAGGCATGGTGGTATAGGTGACTTGAATAGGAACAGAACCTAATCCCTCACAGTTTAACTGTCTATACGTGTATATGTGTGTATGTATATCTATCTACATGTCCTAATGTGTGTTCAGGGATTTGCTAAATGCAAAGATGTTAACCATTCTTTAATTATCACACTAAGCTTTGAATTTCTTTTTATTTTAAAAACTATAACAATGTTCTACTCAGTATATGTTATCAGAGAGGGTGAAATCTTAAATAGAACCCCATGTTTCAAACAGATGGTGCATTTTTGTGCAAGTTACAGATTATGCTACAAGTCCACCATTTAGCCAATGAATTAATTTGCTTTGAGAACATAGTATACCTTATATTCTAGTTTGTAATTATTTAATGGAATTTTTAAAGTCGGTAATATAAATGGAACTATATTTATTTGTGAACATTATTTAAAAAATCTGAGGAGATGGCTCAGTGACTAAAGAGTTTCTGTGTAAGCATGAGGACCTGAGTTCAGATCCCAGAGAGCATATAATGCCAGATGTGATAGCCACACATCTATATTCCCATACTCCTTTGGAATATGGGAAGGGAAGACAGAAGAATTCAAGTAGCTCACCAGCCAGATAGGCTGGAGCTACATGCAATAGCAAGCAAGAGACATGCCTCAAAGAAGGTGGACGGTAAGGACAGAAACCAGAGGTCAACTCTCTCTCTCTCTCTCTCTCTCTCTCTCTCTCTCTCTCTCTCACACACACACACACACACACACACACACACACACACAAAGACAGGAAGAGAGGAAGAATAGGAATTTTGAAAGAAGAATTTCTGAGGGAAAGGCACAAAACTGAGAGAAGACAAGCAATACAAGGAATATACTGAAAATTCCTATTGAACCAAAAGTTTACGTGGTTTGCTTTCCTCTGTATCATTCTTCTTAGTATTACTCCTCATCTTCAGGGAAGGAACATTAAACTTCGAAACAAACAATATCTGTTAATTTACAAAATATCACTTATTCATGTGAGAAGCATCAATAAAATAAAACACATTCAAGTCAACGTATTGTGGGTGTAGGCCATGATTTAGTTCAATTTCATGCATGTGTGATTAGTTTAGAATTAGAAATCTAAACCTCATGCAGGCAAATGGTAAAGCCAGTGCCAGTAGCTCATTGTTACCAGCTATATGCATTTTCTTATCTTAGTTCTTTAGCCACACCTGGATTCAGGTACCCTTTCTTATTTAAAATGACAGAACCATTCAGAGGGTTTAAGCAACTGATCAGAGAAAGACAACAACTCAGGAACAAGCTAAAATTTTAATGTATCCTGGGACCGGAGAAATGACTCTGCAGTTAAAAACACTGACTGTTCTTGGCAGAGGAGCTGGGTTCAAATCCCAGCACCCACATGATGGCTAACAGTTGTCTGTCCATAACTTCAGTTCTTTGGGATCTGATACCCTCTTCTGAACTCCAGGGGCACTGTATGCCACAGATGCACTTACATACATGCAGGATTAATGCTCATATACATAAAATAAAAATAAAATTAAAGTATCCTAATTAGATCTTTGAGAATCCAACATGGGAAATACAATCTTCCAGATAGAGAGGTAGCTTAGCAGTTGAGTGCTTGAGGCTCTTGCAAAGGACTGTAATTTGGTTCCCAGTACCAACACTGGGTATGTGCTTGATAGCTTTTGTTGGCAATTCGATATACTTGGGTGGGGGAATCTCATTTAAGTAATTTCCCCATTGGATCGAACTGTGGCCATGTCTGTGGGGGATTTCTTGATTGTTGAGTGATGTGCAAGGGCCCAACCTACAATGGGGGTGGTCTTGTGTTATTTAGGAATAGAGGCTGAACATAAGTCAGAGGAGAAATCCAGTAAGTAGCATTCTTCCATGATCTGTGTTCCAGGTTCCTGACCTGAGTTCCTGCCTTATCTTCCCCTGATAATGAACTGGGCTCTAAGTCAAATAAATCTTATCTTCCTTATGTTGGTTTTGGTCAGTTTTTTTTTTTAATAAGTGCAATAGAAAATTAAACTAAGACAGGGTGCATTGTAACTGCCCTTAACTCCATCTCCAGGGGATTTGGTACCCTTTCTGGTCTCTATACACATGCACATACCCACACACATGCATAGACTCTCTCTCTCTCTCTCTCTTTCTCTCTCTCTCTCTCACACACACACAAACATATGCATAAACAAAATAAATCAAATATTGATAACCTTTTAAACATAGACTTTAATTTAAATTCAGTTTAAATTTAATACAGAATAGTAATAAAGGAGCACTTACTATATTAGATGTTAACAATGAAGACTATTCACTGCAGATACAACATCTCTATATCTTAAATATGTGTCTCTGTGTGTATCCTCACTAGTGATTATGTTCAGCTACACAGATCAGAATTCTTCAAATTTCAGTAGTGCAAGCAACGTCAAGTTAGTTATCCTTCCTTTAAAATGATTCATTGGTAGTCTTTGACTACCAGGACAATCATGCATTCTCAGAATTTGCTAACATATCTGGCACTAATCAGTCACTATTTCTCATATACCACGCATATATAATATCAAGGTAATATTGTCAAGTGTTTCATTGTAACAATGAATTCTAATTTTCTGGACTACCTATGTTTGCTTTCTCCCAGATCCAGATATTTATTTAGAAGTTAGGCTCCACATAGAAGGGGAGCATATGGTATCGTCTTTCTGAGCATGGATTACATCTCTTAATATACAGTTTTCCAGTTCACCCCATTTTTCGCAATTTAATTTTTAAATTATGGAGTAATAAAATTATATTGTGTATATGTATCATTTTCAATACTTATTATCTACTGAAAGATATCAAGATGTATAATTTTTAAACTTCTTTTTAAGAAAGTTCTTTAGATTTCCAAAGCTCCTTGGCTTCCACTTTTATAAATATTTTATTTAGAAGTATTTTAATGAAAAGTGAAACTAAATATTTTTGTAGAGAACTACTTTTAAAGTCAGAGCCTCTCTTGGAGTTCATTAAATTAGGAAATTAAAAGGAGAAAAAAAAACTGACAAGGGAATTGTGGCGTGCCATTGAATTACTCTCCAAGCTAAATAGGAAAGTGAAATGGTGTCAAAGTCATAATTAGTATTTGTCCTTGAATTGCCCTTGTTAGTGGAAATGGAGCAAAAGAAAGTGTTGCATAGAGACACTATCTGGTAACTATATTTCATAGCTAATAACTCTAAACTATGATAGTGGAATATCTCTTAGAGAAGGGGTTGTGGTCTTTATTGAAAAAAAAGAGAAATAGAAAATACAAAAAATATTATGAATATGTGTGGCTATGTATGAGTATGCACATTAGTGAAGTACCTACAGGAGCCAGAGCGACAGCAATGGATGACTTGGGACTGGTGTTATAACTCCTTTTGTTCTTGGGTGTTGGAACCTAACCTCAGATCTTCCACAAGAAGAGCAGTAAGGGCTATTAAGTAATGAGCCATCTGTCCATTTCTCAAACCGCATATCTTGATCTACACTTATAACTTTCGTCATGGAGTCAGTAATATCTATGTTACTGAGGGCTGTATTGTCACCAGTTAAAATTTATATAAGGGACACTGGGGGAGGCGACTTAGTGGAAGAAGGGCTTGCTATACAAATGTGAGAACTGGAATTTGGATTCCCAGAACTGATGCAAAAGCCAGGCAAGCATAGCATCTACCTTAATCCTAGCACTCGGGAGGAAAAGTCAGGGGTTCCCTAGGACAAGCTGGCTAGTAGGACTTGTCAGAATTGGCAAGCTCTAGGTTGAAGGGAGAATGTGCATCAGTTTATAAAGTGGTGAGCAACTGAAGAAGATGCCCAACATCTGCTGATGTCTTCAATAGAAATAATTAAAACTTCTGTTAAAGAAGTTAATGAAAGTGGATGTGGAAAATTAGAAAATTTGTCTTGGAATCTAAGGAAATTCCCAAATAGCTTGTGGATTTTTCCGACTAAGTGAATTTTCTGCCTTACAATTTTCTGTTTGCCATTTTGACATTTTTTGTTTGATTATTTTTTACAGAAATGGTCTCATGGAGACCATGCTGGCCTGAAACTCTTTATGTAGCTGAGGATTGTTGTGGGGGATCAGAGAGCTGGGAAAAGGTAGCAGTGGAACTCTGGTTCTTCCTAGACCTCAGACATAGACAAAGAGTTGATAGCCAGGGATGAAGGGGGTAAAGACTCAGAAAAGGTGAAATGGTTGTGTATTGAAGCAGAAAGTCAAGAACAAAGAGCGGAAAAGCTGAAAACAGTCTTGGAAAAGCAGACCACAAAATGATTTCTGAGATGCCCCTTTTTTTAGGCTCCCTGAGAGTTTCTAACCCATGATCCCCTCTTCCACTTTATTGCCAGCCAGGCTCTTCAGGCCCATATAGACATAACTGTGAAAATGCCCTTGTCTTTTGGATGACTTTGTCAGGAAGAAAATGTTATTATTGGTGAGTGGTTTTGTTACCATGTTCCAGTTATTTAAATGGGAATGCTGTCTCTTTCCTTGCACGAATCTGTTCACAAACTGCCTCCACCTAGCAATCTCCTTTGAATTTTTTGTCCTACTGCATCTACACCCCTTTTCTGGGAATTACAGTCATGTAGCACCATGCCTGGCTTATTCAGTGGTGCTCATACTCAGGAATTAGTGCAGGCTAGGCAAGCACTTTGTGAAGTGATCTACACGCCAGCATTCATTTTGTCACAATTTTGCTGAAAATAAAGTTGTCATATGGTATATAGTGCCTGTGGTGGAGGGAAGACAGAGTGAGTTTACTTGTGGGGAAGAAGTTTGGCTTACTTGTAAAATTAGGAAATGCTTGAAATATGAGAATATTTTCTAAAATGCTGTTCTTTATACTACAGCCAGTGCTTACTGTAGAGCTTTTCTCAAATTTTATCTTTTTCAAAATTCTCCTATCAAGTATCTTACTTATCTGGATACTGTCATGTGTTTGGAATCACTGAGCTATATGATTCTGTTTCTCAAAAAACATAGACTCCCTCCTAAAACAGGTTTGTTCCAGTGTGATTTCTGTTGCAGGGATAAAATACCTGGATCTAAACCACTTAGGTGAGAAGGAGCTGATCTAAAGGTCCAGTTCTCGATTACAGTCCATCACTGTGTGGAAGTCAAGGCAGAAACTTCACAATAGCTGCATCACATCCACAGTCAAGAGCAGAGAGAATTGCATGCTTGCTTGCTGCATGCACCTCTTGATTTCTGCACACATATAGTTCAAGCGTCACTGCCCAGGGAATGGCTGTCTTCTCATGTCAATTAACTTAGTGAAGATAGTCTCCCACAGGCCAATGCAACATAGACAAGCAAGGTCTCATTGGCACTCTCACCCCAAGTGATTCCAGATTATGTCAAATTGACTGTTATCACTAACCATCACAAGGCCCAGTCAAGTTTTACTCTGCAAGATCTCAGGTGTCTTTCCCTTGGGTTTTCAACTCCAGCCAATTGACAAGAGGAAAGTTTCATTAATCAAAACTTCTATTGTTTAGTGTCACTCTTGAAGATATTAAAGGGCCTGGAGAGATAGCTCAGCACTTAACAGCATCGACTGCACATTCAGAGGACATAACACCCACATGGCAGCTAATAACTCTCTGTAATGGGGGGATCTGATGCCCTCTTCTGGCCTTCTGGCCTCTGTGGTTGGTTTCACACATTTTTGATACACTTACATGCAAGCCAAAAAGGATTCATATACATAAAATAAAAGTAAAAAATTTAAAAAGTACAAATAACAAAAGAAGAATATTAATCACTAGTTTTATTTTATCTTGTTTCTACCACATGAAAGTTATTTTCTGGGGTTCGAGAGATGCTCAGTAGTTAGGAGCTCTGATTGCTAGTGCAGAGGATCTGCGTTCAATTCCCAGCACCCACATGGTACTTAAAAATTGTTTCTAACTGCAGTTCCAGGGTATCTATCGCCCTCTTATGACATCTGCCAGCATTGCAGGAAAAGGGTGCACTTACATACATGCAGGCAATACACTCAGATACATAAAATCAAAATAAAAAATATTTAGAAAAGGAAATTATTTCCTTTCATGAAATTAACTAATATTTTAAAATTTGACAAATAATTACTTTCACATTTTATATCATATCAAGGGAGAGAATCTAAAAAGATCTAATATATCCATGAGTAAGAATATAAAAATCCGTGGTCTGTCATCTCCTCAACATATGTACAATTTAACTTAACACCAAAGTATCTTAATCATTTATTCAATATCCATTTCATCCTTAATTTTTACGTTGCATTCATGCCTTAGAAATTATTTGCTAACATGAGATTCATATGCTTCCTTTATTTATAAATATATGATCATAAACTTGTCAGTAGATGCACCTCTATATTTATTGCTACTGAATATATCTGTAGAAAGTGGCATAATCTAAGCAACTATATGAAAATAATACCCAAGAGTTATCTATCTATCATCTATCTAAACACCAATATATTCATAAATACAAATGCATTATGATATAACACTTGGAAACATTGTTTCTTTCTCTCTGAAGCATGTGTTTGGTTAATAGATGATACAAATAATTATTCAATTGTTTTTTTTAAAAAAGCACTTATCTAGAAATAGAATTGATATTAATTTTAAAGCAATTATGCTTATTGGATACATTACATACCCAGAACTTTCACATTAATGTAATAAAGGTTTTCTCCTCGTCATTCATTTACTTATTGTCCTACTACTACAATCATATTAACTGTTTCCATACATTACTTTCTCCTACAGTCTATATAAAATGTAAACTCATTCATAATACATTGCATATTAATTCTCAAATCCCATGCACATCCACGGGGAAATAAATGCAAATGAAAATCATGAATTCTTCAGGAGATGAACAATTCCACATTACACTTTCTTCTTATGAAGTCCTAATGGGCAAAGAGTGGTTGGATGAACCATTATGAAGGTAGCATCTCTTATGCCTGTGAGTCTGAAAATAAAAACTGTCCTGGGGCAGGTGTTTCCATTTTTTGAACACAGCTTTTTGCACTATAACATGTTAGCAAATGTTGTCTAGAGCAAAACTCATAACTTAGCCTGTGGCAGAGCTGTAAATGTGTAAATGAAGTGGAGTGTTTTGAAATTTGAATTTGTGTGCAATACTTGAAAGCAGGAAAATTATAGGTTAACATGGTACAGGTACATATTAGAACCATCAGTTAACTTATGCTGACCAAGGTTTTCTCTTCAAAAATGAGTACTTTTTCTGGTGCTTTAGATCCCACACTAGGTTCAAGAATATGATGATAAAGTTTGGTGTCTAATCCCCATCGAAGTTCTAACTTTATGTCACATATTCAAGACTCAGGAAACATCTCAGAAGATGGGATGGGGAAAATATAAAAGGCAGAGGATGAGGAGATGTACCCCTAAAACACAACTTCTGAACATGGCACAGCCATTGCACTCATAAACTCACAGCAGCTGTTGCTGTCTGCACGAGTCCTGTACAACATTAGGCTTCTTGACATTCCATCATGAATTACAGAGAGGCCCATGAGGTCCCACCAAGCCCCAAGGGACCACTGACAGTTAAAGATGAGGGCAGGAGGGAGTGACATTCTTCAGTGGTAGAATCATCTGTAAGTTGCCCATGTTTCCAACCATTCCTATGGAAGCAACTCTCAGTAAACTCAGTGGGTCACACACACAAAGACATGAAAGTAGGAATGAAATTTTTTGGGAACAAAAAATGTGTAGTGGGAGGGTGTTTAGTGGGCAGGCAATGGGAGTAAAACATATATATATATATTTTATATATATATATAATATTAATATATTATATTATATATATTAATATGATGTATTAATTATAATATTATAATTAATATAATAATTATATAAGCTTATGATACTTTCAAAGAATAAATAAAGTAGAAAAGAAAATATGACTTTAGTCTCTGACCTAGCCTAATCACTGTGTATATTTATCAGTAATATATGATACATGGCAGAGGGTTTCCAAACTGCCCAACCCCCATCTCCAAACATGTAGGAGGCCATCAGTTAAAAATGCTTGCATACTCTGGAACTTTGCTTGAACAACTTCCTTCAGACAGAATCTAATCTTAGGAGGAATCAAGGGATGTTTTTAGTGAAAATAATCTCATTTTAAAGCAAACCTCTTCCCTGTGAAATGTCCCTTGGTGTCTCCATCAGAAATAGGCCATAGGCTCATGAGTTTATTCTGTGAGGGACATCAGCCAACAGATTCCTACCATATAGACATATAGTATCATCATAATAACTGCACAATGATCTATCTTTGTGTGGTTATGGAAGACATTTCTAAGTTCCCAGTGAAGATCATTTTGGAATTCCAGAAGCTTGTCTTTGGGAGGAAACTGCCGTGTGCTAGTAAGTTCCACTCTACTTCATAGTGAGTGTGTAAGGCATGTTAAGTGTCAAATTCTTAAAAACAGAAGCCTCTCTACTGCTGTATAACTTTGTTTCCTCACCCCTTTCTCTACAACTTCTCCTCTTCATCTCTCCCGTTTTTTCTTGTGCTCCTCTTTTCCTCTGCCTCTTTTAATTCTCCTCTCTCCCCCTGTCCTCCGTCCTCCTCAACATATCCTTTTATTCTTCATCCTCCTTTTTGTTCCTTCCCCTTTCTCATCATCATCTTTCCTTTCTCTACTTCCTCCTCTCCTCTTCTTCCTCCTCTACTAGCCCTCTCTCTCATCCACTCCTCTTTCTTTGCATCCTCCTATTCTTCGTCTTCTTCTTCCTCCTCTTCCTCTCCATCTTCTCCCCAGTTTCTTCCCCCTTCTCTCCTCTCCTCCTAGTCTTCATCCTCCTCTTTGTCCTCCTCACCTCCTCCTTCTCATCTTATTTTCTTCCTTTCTCACTCTTCTCTTCCTGTCTTCTTCCCGCCCCCGTCTCTTTTTCCTCTGCTTCTTCCTCCTCATCTTCTTCTCCCTCTATACTTCCTTCTCCTCTTCCTCTCATACACCCCTCTCGTTTCCCACTCTTCCAATCAGTCCGTACACTGCTCATCTTCTGTGGTACTTTTCTTACACTTTCCTTTCAATCGTTATTTGCTAACTGTTCCCTCTATTGTCCCTGCATGCTTTTTGTCTTTCTTTATGTGAATAATTCTTTAATAGTCTTTTGAAATCCACCTCAAATCACAGAACCTTCAAGGAATTTCTCAAGACCTCCTTTATATTTAATAAAATGTCCCCATTTTTGCAAAAATAAATGTATTATGTGTGTGTTTGTGTGTGTGTTGTCTGCTATAGGGTGCCAGGTGTTGGCTACCATGGGTGCCAGGTGTTGACTAGCACGGCCAGATCCCTCGGGGGCAGGGGTAAGGAGGCCCAGAGTCAATGTCACAGACCCTGGGAGACAGTGGAGCCAGGATCTCATTTAATTTTAGAAAGGAACAGGATTTATACTTTTGTCAGGCTTAGGGGAGGTCTTTATCTAGTCATTTGACGTGCTTCATTTTGGTAGGTCCTGAACACGTGACAATCCAAAGTTCTTTGCTCTCATTGCTCCTGGATGGCTGCTAGCCTGGTAGCTGCCCAGGTTCAATCCCGGGAAGTGTTCACTGCGCATGCATGCTCAATACCGGTTCTAGCTTGTTCTAGGCCAGCAGGCTGGGAGCCTGCCTGACCTTGCCAGAATCATCCTACATGTGTGCACATCTGCGTATGAGAAGATGACCATAAGTGACAATATGAGTGTTGAAGTTGTAGCTCTTTGACTGTCTTCCTATGTCACTCTATATCCTATTGGGGTGGGTCAAGGTGACTCAGTCTTTTTTGAGACTGGATCTTCCTGTAGTCCCAGATGGCCTGGAATTCACTACATAGACCAGGCTAACCTTGATGTCACAGAGGTTCACCTGCTTCTGACTCCTATGTATCCCCCGTATCATTGAGACAATGTCTCTCAGTGTACCTAGTGCTCAGTGATTGACTAGATTAACTGCTCAACAATCCCCAAGTCCTCTACTGTCTCTGACTCCCTAGCAACAGGATCAGACTGTATACACCCACACCCCACATTTTTTGACAGAAATTCTGGGTATCAAACTCAGATGCTGATGCTTATACAACAGATATTTTACCAGTTGAGCCATCTCTTCTGTTCCTGATTGCCTTCAGTTTTCCATTCCTCAATTAAAATTTAAGTAGCATTCTGTGTGTTGTGTGTGGTGGAGGCAGTGCCCAAATGCCAAGGCACATGTCTGGGGGTCAGAGAACAACTTTCGGAAGTCAACTCTGTACTTCCACCATGTGGGGAATCGAAATTGAACTCAAGTCATTAGGCTAGGCAGCAAGCGTCTTCACCTGCTGAGCTGTCTCATTGGACCCATAGCTTAAGCTTATCAAAACTGTCATGATTCTCCTGTCTTAGAAACTAGTGGTTTGTGCACTACTAACTTCCAGTGTTCCAGGTGGGCCATCCCCGCTGTCTCCCTCCTTCATGTCTTCTTCTATGACAAAGATAAACACATAGCTGACACTTGGTGCCTAAACTGTGACTGTGATTCAGTTTTTTCTCTCCTGTGGCTGGAACTATAACTTATCAATGCATCATTTGATCAATAGTCTCTTTTAAGGATCATGTCCGCCTTATCATTAGATAATATGCTTCATAAATGTTTATACTCCCATGAATAAATACCATTTCTTTGGTTCAAACCATGGGCAGGATTCATTTCTAGATGCTTTGTAATTGGACAATTTACCTCATTTTGTCCAAAGAATAACTCTCCGAAGTAGGTGGGTGCTATCTTTCCAGTCAGTAAATGATGCCAGTTATGGTTCAGAAGCTAATTTACTACCTAAAGTTTTAAAGCGAATAATAGTTAAAATCATGATGAAAAGTCATCATGATCAGGTGAAACAATGTCTCAGTTGCTAAAACGTCTGCCGTGCAAGTGTGAAGACCAGAATTTAGATCTCTAGCACACACATAACAAGCCAGGCATGGTATCACATGCCCGTAATTCCAACCTTTGGAGGGGGCAGAGACATGCAAATCCTTGGAACATAGTGAAAAGCTAGCCTAGACAAATCAATGAACTTCAGGTTTGGTGAAGTATCTATCTCGGGAAAATAATGGTGGCTAGCAATTGAAGGAGTAACTTGAGAGAAAATTTGGGCCTCGATCCACACACACACGTGCATACACTGTACACATACAACACTACAAAAATTAAAAAAAAATTAGACATTTCTCATTTGAAACTTGTGCTAGATTGCCAACTTGACACATCTGGGTAAAGGGAGCCTCAATTAGTGAATGGCCTCCATTGGACTGGCCTGTGACCATGTCTGTGGAGTGTTTTCTTGATTGTCAGATGACTGTGGGCAGTACCACCCCTAGGCAGGTGGTCCTGTATTGTATATGAAAGCAGGTTGAAGCATAGACCATGGAGAAATGTCTTAGAACTGGAATCACAGATTATTGTTAGTCCCCATATGGGTGCTGGGAACTGAATCCTGATCATCCACAAGAGCAGCTGGTGTTTTCAACCATTGAGCCAGCACTCCAACCCTGATAACAAGTATTTAAGAAAGTGTGCTATGTTGAGAAGATCTTTTAATCATGATCTTAGTCTGTGTAAATTTTATATTCAAGGCCCATTGGAAACAAAGATACTGAAATAGAGTTCAGAAGTCATAAGTGAGAGGGATGGGGTTTTGATTTGGTCCGTAAAGTACTTGCCACACAAAGATAAGTTTGATCCACAGAACCCACATACAATGCCAGGCATGGAACTACAAACTTTAATCTCAGTGCTGAGCAGGTTACTTTTTAATATGCATTGTGTTTTGCTTGCATGTGTGTAAGGGTACCATATGCATGCAATCCCTACAGAAGCAAGAAGATGTTGGATCCCCTAGAACTTGAGTTACCTATGATTGTTACTCACCATGTGAGTGCTGGGAGTCCATCCTAGGTCCTCTGGAAGAAAAGCAAATGTTCTAAAACTCTCATTCATCTCTCCAGCCCCGAGGACAGGAAAATCACACTTGCACACAGGTGCAAAATAAGTCGTGAGAGAAAGATAGTAGTGAGAAATAAAGGGGAAGAAAGATAGTAGTCTATCATGCATTTAAGTGATTTGTTATGATATGTATCCTATGGGTAGTTCCAATTCTGCTTTGCTCATGGTGAAATATTGAATATTCTATCTTTTTTTAATGCTATAATAATGAAAAGAAGGTATGGTCTTTGTTTCATTTCATTACTTCCCAATTGTAAACAACTTCCTTCATGAAAGTAGCTTCAGTATTTTCTTTCCGTGTGCATGTGGTAGTAAACATTAAATGGTTTAAAGCTCAAGATTTTCAGCAACTCAGATTTGTGCTTCAAAAATAATAATGTCATCCCTTGAGTTTCTTCCAGGCACTGAAACACAGGGAAGAGTTCACGGCACCTATGTTGGTTATCTGATGTTGGATAAGATATTGCTCAAAAATGTACATTTAAAACTAAAGTTTATTTTTTCACAGTTCCTTTAGGAAGGAATCTAGTATTTAACCTAAGGTCTCTAAAGAGGCACTGATGCAACTGTTGACAAAGGATACAGTGTCAAGAAATCTGACCATTTTGAATAGTGCAGAATCACACATAGACTTACAAGTGTTTCTGAGCCATACTGACCTAAAATTCCTTGGGTCTATCAAAGAAGAGGGTGTACCCTTCTAAGGTGATAGTAGTATTCTATTTCCTTTCATGAACCTCTATGCTGATTTCTATAGTGGTGGCATTGGTTAAATATAATATAACATATGCAGGTAGGTAAATATACCAGTACAACAGGAGAAAGTTTGTAATGGATTCCTCAGACACAGGACAAATTATATTTTCTCAGAATGATTAGTACATATGTCCCACTTGGCACTGGTTTTTGCCCCTGAAAAAATTTTTGTCTAATATAATATCTGTATAAAATTTGGAAAATAACTAAATATATTTTAGGTTGTTGCAACTCTCTAAGAGGATGAACTGTGTATGAACAGTGTAGGCAGTGTACCATTGTGTGTACTCAAAAGAGGCCAGAAAGGCTGCCTCTGTCTATAATGGGGATCCACTCCCAACTCTGTTCCCTCTATAAAATGGCAATAGTGTAGAGTCTGAGAATTAGGGTAATCCTTTCAGTGTGGTTCAAATTTTATGACATTTTCACAGTATATGAATTATTAAATGTAAATTTAAAGATATTTGGCTAAACTTGGGTGTGCTTCCAAGTGCATGCTGTGAGCCATTGGTAGACCAGAGCCCTCTTCTCCACAGATTTCTTCAAAGTAGTTCCACAGGCCTTTCTCACACCACTGTGTCTGCTTTTCCCCGATTGAACAGTCAGAGGCTTGTGTGGGAGCTGCAAGCCACAGCTTTTGATAGTCTAACTTGGAACTCTATTGTGTCACTTCTGCCTCACACTCTTGACTTGTAGAAAGCCATAAGTTCAGTCTATTCAAATGGAATGGCAAAATATCATAAATACTTGGAGGGGGATTTTTGGAGGCTAACTCAGAAGCTGCCTACTAGTGCACAAATTCTGAAATATTCTCTAAACATTTTCTGTCTTTCTAATTTGGCTAAAGAATTTCTCTCTCTTTCTCTCTCTCTCTGTCTCTGTCTCTCTCTCTCTTGCATTGGGTATAATCTTAAATCACCACAGGACTTCTGGATATTTTACTGATGGTATTTTTAGCATGGTTTTGTGAAATGCTTCTTTGTTCTGATACATGGCTGAGTACCTATCCATTTGAGGAAACTTGTTTATATTGGTAGTTACTTTTGTGACCCTGTCTGAGTTATGTTACGTTTATTCTTGCCAAGATAACCACTCACCAGGACCAAAATTAGATCCAGTTAAGATATAGAGGAGGCAGCACAAACAGAAAAAGCACAATACACAGAATGTCAGCACATCATTCCATTAACGAAGATGCAGGAAGGTTACTGGAAAGTTGTATGGACAATGAGCTCAAACAATAGCTGTTGAGTCAGAAAGAAACTGGTTTTCTTAGAATTATGGGTGCCATTCCTTAGAATTCCATGCAACAGGCCATGTGACTTTCCCTGGGTAGATGCAAAACACACACACACACACAGAAAGAGAGAGAGAGAGAGAGAGAGAGAGAGAGAGAGACAGAGACAGAGACAGAGACAGGGTTCTACTATCTAAAGTCCAAGTTGGTGAATCAGTGAGATGTGTTACAGTTACTTGCCGGTGTGGGTGAAGGGGTCTCTTACAGGGGCATGGACAAAAAAAAAAAAAAAAAACAGATGTCACCAAAATGCTAACCTCACCTCAGTTGACAGCTCAGGAAACTGTAACCCTAGAGCTCTCTGCACAGCTTGCAGGCACCCAATTATTCAAGCATCTCCATGTGGCAGGGGGCTGGCCAATCTCCTGCCCTAGCAATGTTTACTCCTTCTATAAAGCTAGAGAGAAAACTTCCCAAATCTTCCAAGTTTCAACACCTCCTAGACGTGCAGGCATGGAATGATTTGCTTACCTTTTCTATGTCTCCCGAGTCTCCTACTTCCATACAGCACAGTTAGTGGGTTGTTTAACCTGAAGAAAATATGATTGAAAAAGAAAATGTATCTCAGATGGCTTTGGGACTAATACTAGGTTTTGTGGTCAGGAGCTGTTGGGTTGAGTTGTAAACCAGTGTGACTAAAAAAATAAAATAAAATAAAAACATTAAATAGAGAAGATGCAAGCCCGAGGACTTGGGTTTAATCCCCAGAACTCTGGTAAACAATCAGGCATAGTGGTACATGCTAAATACCTCAGAGATGGCTAGATGGGAGGTAGAGACACATGGATCCATTAGACCAGCTGACCAGCCAACCCATGATGAAGTTCTAGGCCAATGAGAGTTGTTGTCTCAAACAAAAGGTGAAAAGCATCTAATGAATGCCACAGAGGCTGTCCTCTGACCTCTATGTATGTGTGCAAACATACACTGGGGGGCGGGTATGGACACACAACAGGAGCAGCAGGCAGGCTGAATCTCCAAAAATACAGAGCAACAGAAGTTTTAGCCTACCTGTGGGGGTGGGGTAGGTAGAACATGTCTACCTACTAGGAACTTGTTGCTCAGGTTGCAGTGGGTACAGTGGGCAGGATCTGACTTTCCAGGGTAGTAGATGAGTCTGTATCAGGCAGATCAGGAAGCCAGGTGTGGGGCAGTCTGTGGAAAGTCAACAAACTACCCTAGAGGATTAAATTAGTCTGGGTCAAAAAGTTTATCTAGAGACCTGAGGCAAAAGAGCAACAGTGGACCTCTGCCAAGGCCAGAAGGGAGACACAGTGCAGAGACTGTGGAGATTCCCGAAACTTGCATGCAGCACTTTGTTAATAAGCCAGGGGCATTATTTTCAAAATTCCATATTGATGTTCATTGTAGATATTAGAACTTGATCAAATTATTCCCCACTGAGACTAGATTGCAAACTTACTCTCAAAACACTGCTCATGGAAGCTACTAGCTGTCAATCATTCAATCATTTAGTCTAAGGATTCCATTATATTTCTTCTTTTCTTTTGTAAAATTTTTAATTATGTGTGTATCTGTTGTCTAGGTGTATGCAAGTCAGTGTGGATGTCTACAAAGGCCAGAGGTGTCGGATCTCTCTGGAAGTGGAGTTACAGGCAGTTAGTTGTGAGCTGCCTGATCAGGGTGCTAAAAACAAAACTCAGGTCCTCTTAAGAGCAAAGCATGCCCTTAACCACTGAGCCCTCCCTCTAGCCTCTGAATCATTTTGTTCTATTTCTAAACAAGTTTATCTTCATCAAAAATACCACAAATTAAGTAGTTTGATTTCATTTTGGAGTCTAACAGCTTTAATATTAAATGTCAAATCTATATGTACTCAGCACTTTGAAGCTCAGTTCACTGCTCATTAGAAAACCATGAGGTCTTTCTATCACATCAAGCTACCATGCCACTCTATTTCACCTCAAAGGGGGTTGCATTAGGTGTGGGTGAAATCACAACTGTCAGAAGCACAACTAATACATTTATGTCTTAGATGAAATAGTATCCAGCTTGACTGACTGATGTGGACACTATTGACAGAAATGGTAACTATATTATGTTTTAATGCATTATCCCTAATGTTTTCAGCTTTCTGGATTCTTTCCTAGCTGGTAAGGTTTTGAAATGAGAGAAGTTTGACAGAATCCTTCAAGCTGTGAAAACTGTCCATTTTCCTAAGACTAGACTTTAATGTTACACAAAGAGCCATGCAAGATACTGCCTTCTGGAGTCTGTGCTCTTCAGTTGTTCAATGATTTCATTGCAGCTGCATACTCTGTTCTTCATGCCCTTTGGTCCTCATACTGCTTTCAGAACTATGATGACAAGCTTTGAACTCACACAGAAGGAATAACCAGGAGAAAGGTACTAGATAGCACTGAATAGCTGTAATGTCTTTTGAAAATATTTATTTAGCTGCAGTAAAACTTCAAAAGTCCATTCAAAATCTAGAGTTTAACTTGCAAAACAAAAGGGGCTTTAAGAAAATCCTAGACAAAAATGATTGGAGTAGGAAAACTGGAACAAAAATGAACAAACATTTTGAATGGGAATTGAATGGTTTCAATAGTATAATTCACAATGTAAATATTTTTAGTATAATCTAACATGTAGTAACAGAAATGTAAAACTGAAAAATAGAACTAGGTAGTTTTTAATTTTTTAAATTAATTTGTTGTGTGTGTATGTGTGTGTATGTGCTGTGTGTGTGTGCATGCGTGTGTGTGTGTGTGTGTGTGTATGTGTGTATGCCTATGTGGGTGTATGCACGTGGGCACATGCTTACCATGACCTATAACTGGAGGTCAGAGGACAACCTGCAAGAGTCAGTTCTCTCCCTGTGCCATATTGGTACTAGGGGTGGAACTAATGTCAACAGGCTTTGAGGCAAGTACTCTTACTCATTAAACTATCTGACCAGATCAGACAGGAATGTCAATGGTAAACGATGCAATTGGAACTATTTTAGATTTTTTTCATGAGCCCCATTTGTCTCAAAGATAATATCTCTTAATAAATTAATTCTATGCACAACATGTTTTCTTAATTATTTATTTTAAGAGAAACATCTCTTAATGAATTCAGTATTTGAGAAATTATTGTCTTAATAATATTCTTAGAGGTTTTTTGAAGATGCTATTAAAGTAGATACACATAGTCAATCAACTAGTTATATTTGCATGCTTTTCAAGAAATAATCTGTTAATAATTAAGTATATTTTGTAGATGCATAAAATTAATAAACAAGATATGCAAATAAATCAGTACTGCTATAGAACAAACAGCATTGTTCTAAATTGTTCTCTACACACTCTTGAACTCTTGCAAGCTTTTCTCAGAAGCTGTTCAACCTTGACACTTAGCACTGGTTGCAGAAGATGGATACGAACTGCTAACTGAGCAGGGGGAATCCAAGGCCATGAGGATGGAAGGGGTCACACTGGCCTTTGATCTCAATTCCTAAAGAGGGCACTGTAATTTTCACATTGGAGAACAAATATATTTGTATCACTTGTAAAAACGATGCAAATTAAACAATTTCCATTTCTGATCTAAAATATATACATTGTTTAAAGAATAAAGATGCCAAGGCTGGGACTAGAAAGATGGCTCAGTGGTTAAGAACACTGATCACTCCTGCAGAACACCTGAATTCGAATCCAAGCTCCAAAAGGCAGCTGACAATCTAACAACCTTCATTAACTCCAGTTCCAGGGAATCCGATGCCCCCTTCTGTCCTCCTTGGGCATTGCAGGACAAGGGTGCACTTACATACATGCAGGCATAACACTCTCGTACACAAAAAATAAATCAGAGTAAAATAAATAAAAATAAGTTTTAAAAAAAGCCAGTGCTTGAGAGATGGCTAGGTGGATAAAGTACTTACCACACAAGCATGAGAATGGGAGTTTGCATCTCCAGAGGCCCTGCAAATGCTGGCAGGTGTGGCAGCTAGCCTATAAATTTAGAACTCAAGTGGTGGAGACAGGGGATCTAAAGAACAACCTAGCTAGCTAGACTAGCCTGAATCAGAGAGTCCCTGATTCTGCAAGGGACTCTTCTTCCTTAATAAAGTGGAGAGTGATTAATGAACATATGCAACATTAACTTCAAGGCACCACATTTGATCACACACACGCACACACACATATAAACATACACACATTAAAAAACAGAATTTATGCTAAATTTAAGCTTTTCTATGTTCTGAGCTACTGATAATGCAAACGATATGAGATATAATCTGTTCTTTATGTTTAGAAGGAAAACTTTATTGTTGGGAGTGAAGAGTTCCCATAAAGTTCTTCAGTAAAAGTGGGTACATGAAAATAATTAAAGTCACCTTCCAACAAAACACTGGCAATTTAAATGTTCAGTTCCCCTTTTCCTTTGTTTACTGATTTAGTTGTTACTTAAAAGATTTGAGTCTCTGCCTCAGTATCCAGCCATAAAGTCATCAATACCTAACAAACATGGTTGGCTTGTGTCTGCATGCTATAGTAAGTGAAAATTTCCACTCTACACAGAAGGAGCCTGAAATCTAGATTCAACTTTTTGTTTATTTTATTTAGAAACTGAATCTCAAATGATTCCAAAGTGAAATATACCCTGGCTCAGATGCATTACCAGATAATAGTAGCAACCCAGAATGCCTGTCTGAGTAGCGCTGTGATGTTGGGGTGTAAGGACTGGAAGGCTTGATGTCCTTAAACTGCTATTGCTCAGCATTGTCTAACAAAGGTGAACAAGCAAATTTCTTATTAATAGCAACTGTTCCATCTGTATATGATGTCATTTTGAAGACAGATATCTAGAGAATGGAGAGAGGGAGTCTATATAAATTAGGGTTGTGCTATTGGAAATAATCACATTTCCTAGATCAGTCTGAGCTGTTTGGATACCCAGATATTCAGTACTTTTCTTTTGTGAAAGATGGCAATTTTCCCCCACTTCACTCTCCAATGTATCCACTCTGTGTATGCACTTGAATGTGCTCTTAGCACTGCCTCAAATGGCGAAGATTATGTACTTTTTTCCAGTTATTTTAGAGCACTTCTTTTAAAGAGCACTCACCAGTAGGTAACATTTATAGCTGCCTTCTGATAGAAACTATGATATTTCAGAACATGTTTCCAATGATTTGCGATAATGCTTTTAAAAATCATTAAGTTTATTGATGCCTTTCTGTTGCTTCAAAGCAAACGTTTATTCTAAAGATTTCATTTGGACCAGGGGGCCTATTTAGTGTTCCCTAAGTTGTTTAGAATGGAACATTAGTGTCCTATTCTTAAAATCGGATTCCACAGTCGAATTTTGAGAATGATAGAGTTAAAATATTTTAAGTAGAAACATGAGGATGGATCAGTGCACTTTCTGCCATTTTGAGGATGTAAGTTTGAATCCCCATTAGCCATGTCAACCACTAAGCATGGCCACATATACCAGTAGCCCAGGTGCTGGGGATGTCTTGGGCAGCAGGATATCTTGGGCTTGCTAACATCCAGTCTAACTCCAGGTCTAGTAAGAGATCCTGTCTCACCAAAATAAGTAAGAGTGTACTAAATCAGGGCAAGCAATGTCCTCCTCTGGTCTCTGCATGTATGAACAGTGTACACACAAACACCTTTTAGTTGTCTCATCGAGGGTTTGTTAAACCTTAACTCTGCTGAATGTTGAATTGCTGGTTTGACTCTCAGGATAGTGTTATGCACCCAGTAAATGGAAAGATCAAGGAACCCACATTCCCAGGAACAATCTTCTGATAGCTTGGAAAGTCCCAAGTGAATAGTCAATTAAAAAATTGTCCTTGTTTGTGTATGGAATTCATATTATATTGATGATACAATTGCCCTTGAAAATATAATGTAATTATTTGATCTTTCTTGTTTTTACTATAATTTATGCCTGAGGCCAAATGAGAACATTGGATGTTGTTCCTCAGCTGCAATTTCTGAGCCTGGAACTCTCCAATAGGCTAAGGTAACTGGCCAGGGTATCCCAAGGATCCTCCTATCTCTGCCTTCCTGGTGCTGAGACTACAAGCACACATCAACACACCTTGATTCTTATTGCTATTGTTCTTGTTTAATGTGGGTACTGGAGATCCACCTCAGATCTTCATGTTTCCAATGCAAGCACTACATTGACAGAGCTATCTCTTCAGCCCTCTATTTTGTTTATAAAGGTAAATATTGAAATTCATGATTAAGAACCTTTTCACTTCACATGGAAGTCTTTTAACATTAGAACCTCTGAAACAGACCCAATGTTGATTATTCAAGGGTTATATTCCCAGCATCTCCAGTTATTCCTGTTAAATTTTTAGTGAAATTTGAGATTGATATGCTGTTCTTCTAGTGGTCCAATGAATGTGTCCCCCAAAATTTTCATTTTTGTTTAATATACAGAATTCTACAGAACCCCCTGGGAAGCCTGGAGCAGCACACACACTGCCCAAGAAACTAATAAAAAATTTACACAGTGGGAACCTTGGTAACATGAATTATTCATTGACAACTATCCATCAGGGAATTAGAAGTTTATGGCAACATGAGCTGTGGAAAATAGAAAGAAAAATTACCCATCACCAACTTTTTAAATGGGGAGTTCAGAAACTTTGAAATTGGAGTTAACCCATTCGTGTAGGAAGACACTATGTGGAGGACTGGGGGTGATTTGGTAAATGTGATCGATGACTAATTAACAGCTGTGCCCCCCCCTTTTTTCTTTCTCCTCATTAAGCATACTACCATGTAAATAGGGAACACGGTTTGCTTGCTTACATTAGCATTCCTCTTTAATATCTCGGATACACAGCAGTGCAGCCAGCGTTCCTCTCCAAGAAAAGAATCTTGCTTTACTTTCTTTCATGTTAGAAACAGTCCACTGCATTTTGACAAGGCATTATGAACCAGAGAACAAGGTCAACAGTTTAAACCAGTTTACTAAAAGCAACATTTAGAGATTGCTTCCTGGCTTTCTAAAATAACTTTCTACAGGTACCCATATTTGAAAGCACTTCATATAGAGTCCGTCACGAAGTACACTTCACAAATAAAACTGTTGAAAACTGCAGGTTGACTTGAAATATAGGAGTGTTGCTTTTTATTTTGTTAATTTTAATAAGCAGTCCAGAAATTATCTGATTAAATTACGATTCCTCCTCTCTCACCATTTGAATAGATGTACCCATTCAAATATATTTTTACATGAATGGTATATTGATGAGTAATGACAGGCCTAGAAAGATGTCTAGGTCAGTAAAGTGTTTGCTGTGCAAGCCCAAGGACTTAAGTTCAATCCTTAGACAACAGTCCCGGTGCCTAGAAGCAGCACTGGGAGGACAAGGAAGAGCCCTAGGACTGTCTAACTAAATCAGTGAGCTCCAGTTCAGTGAGAAGCCCTGACTCAAAAAGTATGGCAGAGAAGTATTCAGTCAGAAGAGTGCTTTCCTAGCACACTGAAAGCTCTGAGTTTACTCTCACCCACCACATAACCTGGGCAAGGTGGCATGCAACTATAGTCTCACTTGAGAGGTGGATATGGGAAGATCAGAAATTCTAGGTTGGCTAACAGAAAGTTCAATGTCAGCTTAGGCTAGAAGTACTGACTTTAAGCAAAAGAAAGAAGACTATTTTAGAAAGTGACTGACAGCATTGTCTACCTTCCCCATGCATGAGCACACACAGGAAGTACACTTGTACACACATACACAAAGAAGGACACACATACAACATGCACTGTGAATGTTATATATGCAGCACTCACACTTAGGGTATGTGATTTCATATTCATTCAAACATATTTCACCTACTAAGTTTATTGGTATGTTAATGACTAATGGCTATGTATATCATACTTAGTATATACTATCTCATATTCTATTTATTTATTGATTGATTAATTAAGATTTATTTATTATGTGTATGAATGTCTTATATGCATATCTATTAGTGCACCCATGTCATGCAGTGCTCACAGAGGAGAATGGAGGGCATCAAATCTCCCAGAACTAGAGTTATATAAGGTTGTTAACCACCATGTAGGTGCTGGGATTCTAACTCAGGTGCTCTTCAAGAACAGCCAGTGCCCTTAATTGCTGAGAAAACTCTTCAGCTCCTCACTTACTATTTTATTTATTTATTGAATCATGGTTTATTTCATAATTAACATCTCAATCAGTCTTAGTCATTTTTATAGCCCCTTCCCCATCAGCACCCTTCATACTCTGCCCAACTGGAATCCATATGTTCTTTCATCTCTATTAAATTCTATTGTGTCAAGTTAGAGTCTCCATATGTTCTTGAGTGAAAGATCATCCTCTGAGGTCTAATCAGCCTATCCAGAGTCTCTCACTTTAAGAAGATTAGCTTATCCTTACCCAACAGTCATCAGCTCCCAATATTTCTTCAGCAAAGATTGGGGTCCGATGCCCATTTCCCCAGTTCTATGCTGGTATTAAAAAAAACTGAACAACAAACATAATATTAAAATTATTGGACATACAAGAAAATAAGAATTTAGGAGATTATTTTCAAGTTATCATACTAAGATAAAATGGAATTTCAAAAATGATGTTCAGAAAAAATACAGCCTTTTTCGTTTTGTGGTTTTTGTAAAATAAGTAGAAACTACTGGCGGTAGATGTAACCCTAGGTCATCAGAACAATTTTTCTCTTTATATCATATTTTATTCTATTTCTTCTTTTTGGGAAGACTTATCTTTCTTAAATCTAACTTAGAAATAAATGACATATACCACCTTTCTTATTTTAGTTTCTTCTTCTTCTTCTTCTTCTTCTTCTTCTTCTTCTTCTTCTTCTTCTTCTTCTTCTTCTTTGTATGTGTGTGATATGTGTGTCAAAATTTCAGGCAATCAATATTTCACTTATATTTAACCAAATTCACTATTTATGTTGGTGAAACAGATATGCTTCATGTATGGAACATACAGAAGACAAAAATATTGCTTGTAGATACATCATCCAAACACAAATGCAATGAACATTTTTACTATTATGTAATAATGTTTTTATACATACTCCTTGCATAATTTCTTGTAATTTTTCATGTATTCTGTTTTAATTGCATTTACTCATTTATATAGTTTTTGGTAATTCCATACATGAACACAATCCATTTAGGTTACATTAATCCCCTCCCACCTTCTGTTTCTTTCTGGACCCCTCTTCCCACATCTCTCTCTTCTAATATATTTTAATTTTGCGTGTTATGTACGGTAGCTAAAATTCCTCCTGGAAGGGCATAAGTTTAGTCCCTTCTCCTACTACAACAAACGAGACACAAGTTCCCCAACTCATAGTTAGGCCAAATTCTAGCTAATTCACTTGGGCTTACTATCAGAGCAGTGGGTAAATACTTAGACATTTGGGCGCCCTCATCCCCTCCATAAGTTACACCAGGAGATCCACAAACAGGCTTGGATCTTGCAACTTCCCAATGGTCAGATCCCAAATGGCAAGAAGGGGAAGGGAAGTTGCCCCATCTCTGGTGCCCTTAGCTTAAATGCCTTTAGCCCCTCCCTCGTTTTACATTCAAGGCAAATGGACTGATTGGAAGGGACATAGGACTTTCCCAGGGCCTCCGTTTTCCCACCCAAGGTGTTCCTGGGTAACTACAACTCTACAGGTCATTGGCTTCTCCCTTGGAGAATTAATCCACACTACATGTACACACTGTGCCACTGTGCCACTAAAGTTCATTTTCATACAAAGATACATTGTACACTCATCACATAACACACAAGAAACATTTCAGAAATGGAAAGTTGTCAAAGTTGCTAATAAATGTTGTCCTGTCACTTAGGAGAATAACTTATAAATCATCTGTATAGGCAAGAACATATACTTTTTTTGAAAAGCAGAAATATATTAAGCAATATAAGCATTCTTAATTTTCAGGAATACTTTATAATCCCATAAGCAATTTCATTCTTTTATTTACATATGGTCTACAACTGGTCTAAACTCATGCTCAAGAGAGGACTTCACTAAGTTATATGTCTAAAGGGAGACTGTCACAGGGCTTGGGACATTAGTGAGAAAGGAAACATTACTTCAGAAGAATTAATGGTGCCAATTATATCTTGGTACTAGGAGCCATGACCCCCCTCTTAGATGGATTGCATTGAGGACTTTGTAAGATATCCAGTGAGATAAAATCACTTTTATTGGTGGTACTGTGAAAAGAAGTCTGACTATCCTTTTATTTCAGACATGCATTTATCACCCCCATCTTTATTAAGTAGGTGCTAACAGTATTTCTGAATCACTGCTGTTCTGCTCCCAAGACTACACTGATGAGATTGCATCATAAAGCTCTTGGCTGAGAATAACTGCTGTTGACCTGTGCTGCTCCTTGTCTGTTTATGCAGAACATACCTCAGCACAAAATACATGCCAGAAACCGTTAACTGTTTCTCAAAGTATTACAAAATGAAATTCACCAGCCATCTCAGTAAGAATGTAAAATACATTTTTGTTTTGTTGTGCTTTGAGACATAGACTCCCAGAAGTCCTAGCTTGCCTAGAACTTGCTATGTACAATAGGATGGCTTCTATCTCACAGATATCTCCTTGATTCTGGCTCTGAAGTGCTAGAATTCAAGGTGTTTGACTCTACACAATGCCGAAGAAATACTTATTTTAAATAATCATAATTTTATCAATTTTATCATATGTATCATGTGAATATTTTTTAAATCAAGAAGAACCATTTTAATAATATATCCTTTATGTATTTGTGGGCTCATTGTACATCATGTCTAGGTATTTTTGTGAAGGAGAGGATAATTTATAGCAGTTGATTCTTTCAATCACGTGGATGCTGGAGATCAAACGCAGGCTGCCATTCTTTGTACCAACTTCCTTTACCTGCTGAACCAACTTACTTGATGTAGAAAGAAATTCTTAAAGAAATAACATGTTCTGTTTTCTTTTGCACCTCGAAGGTGAAATAAATACCTAGTTTAAACTCAAGTAGGTAATACATTCTCAGTTCTCTACAAACAATATAATCTGGATAAGTGATCCTCTAAATCCTGAAGGCATGATGCCTGTGAACTGGGCAGGAGTTCCAGTGCCATGCTGTGTACAGTCCTTAAGAGACTTCCATTTTTCAAGTTCTGCTCTGAAGACAGTACAGGTATCTTTCAGGACAATGTAAGTTTTGAACTATCACTAGGAGTGAAAGAGAATGATAATTTCCCCTAAATTATGGCAGATGCTTTTCTCCAGTTTTGCTATAGACAGTAGCATTTCCTTTGTACATTATGTTCAAGAAGAATGTTTTATCAAGTGTTCATGAGCCATTTGGACAGGTCAAGCATTGATTCTCCTTTGGTATTTATAAAAAGAAATCTACTTTTGTAGTAATCTAATACACACATAATATAATATAATATATAATTTATTAGTATCATCATATTCTTTTTTGTAAGTTGAGTTTTAATGAAAATATAACATATGTAACAAATTTGGAAGGCATTTCTTTCTAGAGAAGTTAAACTGCTTTGAAATTTCCTGTTCATGCTGAGTACTATGTGTAATGTGTGTGGCCATTTTGAAACACAAATTTTAAATATGGATAGAGTGTATATATTTTACATTTTAAAGTTTTGATCCAATTTCCATTATGAACATTACCATAAAAATGAGGGGGTGCAGAGTTTTGGGATAGCATTGACTTTTCTGTCTGAAAATGCATTAGCCATGAATACACAGCACAGAGTGATAAGATTGTGTTTAGACCTATTTCAAAATTGCTGGAAATTGTGTCCTAATCCTAAACCAAAATTAATTTAATGAATTTTAACTAGAGTCAGCAACTGAAACCATAGTTTTAAAATTAGAAATCCTAATAACCCTATCCAAAGGTAGACTTATTTGACTTTTATATTGTGATAAATTGATAGGAAACTATCAAAAGTTTGTTTTCATCCTCAAGCCATCATGTTTCTATAATGTAGAGAAATCTTAAATGAATAAAAAAAAAACCCTGCAATTTAGAGCATTCTTTGAATTTTAATACATATTTTTTTATTTATTTTGTTTCATGTGGATGAGTGTATTGCTCACATATAAATGCATCCATTCTGTGCAGTGCCCAGGGACATTAGATTCCCTGGAACTTGAGTTATGGAAGGTTGTTAACTGGCATTTGGGTGCTGAGAATTGAACCCAGGTAATTTGCAAAAGCAACCAGTGCTCTTAACGTCTGATCTATCCCTCCAGTTCTGCCAGGGTGCTGGGTCTGGAAGTCCGATGGGATTGTGAAGCACTGAGCTGCATAGAGTACAGAAGTGCACGGGGGTTATTGAGAAACGGGCAGGAGGGGATTCGCAGGATATAACGTGACTGAGCTGACCAGAGTAGATTTTGGATTGCATCTTGTCTGTTGTCCACTCAAAAATTTCTTACTGTTGCAAAATTTTTCTTTAACAACCCACCCCCACATACACCATTGGCTTATACAGCACCATATGAATCCTTACCCGCATTTTAAGAAACTATGATCTTGACTCTAAATGGGCAATCGGAATGGAGCCAATGCACCGAAGGTTTGGCACCAGTCTCTTCTCAGCAAAGGGCTTATGTCACAAGGAAGTTCAGCTGACATTTACTTTTGCCAGGAAAACTTTCTCAATTAACAAAGCACTGTTTAGATTTATATTCGATACAGTGGTGTGACTGGAGAGCTAAACTGTTCATCAGTCTTTTCATAAATATTCATTCTACTTCTTCTACCCAGTTCCTACTGGAGCAGACAGCTTGCCCAAGTCATGTTAAAGACTATTGGCTAAAGTGTTGTAGGGTCTATACTTTACAATTCTGAATTTGGAATTAGATATTATTTAAGGCAAAACTATGATATAGCGAAAAATGTTACAGGCTTTCTGGACTTCTATGGAAGCCAACATTTATAATGGTATTAAACATACTGAATACTAGACAACAATTATTATGATTTTCATGCTATATGGACAAAACTTCAAGCTCTATATCTTATGCTTCTAGATATGGAAGTAAAAATACTGATAACCATTCAAAAGGCCATCTTTTAAAAAAATTATTGTTTTAATTCCTTCACAAAGCTTGTTTCCTTAGTGTACGTTCATGCGTACTGTACTCAGTTTTGGTTGACCTCTCCACACCCATTCCACTCCCTTAATTCTTTGTCTGCCCTAGTTCTATCCTCTGAACATCCTCACCTTCCAGGATATCTTCCTCTGCTTTCATGTCACTTATTTTCTAATGACCCCTCTCTTAAACTCTCTTAGTTCACCTTATCAAGGATACATTTCTAGTTTCCTGTCCTTTGCCAACACTCACTCTTATATAAATGCACACATTTGACAGTTGGAAGCTAGAATCTGTGTGTGATCAGGGCCATTCTATATAGGTATTTTATTCCTGGAAACCTTGAATCTCTAGGGATCCAAATTTCTCTTAAAAGGATCATGAATTCTTTCTTTTTCTTTAAAATTTATTTTATTTGGGATTATATGTGTGTTATATTGTATTATATGTGTGGGTTTATGATAGAGTGCAGATGCCTTTGAAGGCCAGAAGAGAATGTTGGATCCTCTGAAGCTGAAATTACAGGAGTTGTAAGCCAACAAACAGGGCTGTTGAGAACCAACCAATTCTGTAAGAGTGACAGGTGCTATTAAATCTGCTAGACAGGTTGGAATCTCTCCAACCCTGAATCTTGTATTTTTGGGACTCAAGACTAAATTCTGGAATTACAAAGGCTGGAGACATTGTATAAAATACAATGTCACTGTGATAAAATACTCTGGCAAAAGCAATTTAAGGGAGAAAGGTCTTATTTCAGCTCACAGTTGTAGGAACAGTACCTCATGGCAGGGTGGTCAAGACTGTAAGAGGTTGAAGCAGCTGGTCATGGTGCATCACAGTCAAGAAGCAATAATGAATGCTTCCAGTGTACAGGTCACTTTCTTCATTTTATAGAGTTCAGGATCCCCTGCCCAGGGAATAGTCTGGGCTACAATTAAGATGGGTCTTCCCAATTCAATTTTTGTAATCAATATAATACTCCCACAGGAACGCCCAGAGATCCATCCCCTATTCTAGGTTTTATCTCACTGATAAGGATTATTAACCATCACAAATGGTATTAGTACTTCAATTCTTGGTTACCTAAGATAAATGATATGTAAGGAAATTCCATGACTAACTTTTAACCCCTCTCTGGTTATCTTTATATATTTGTGCTTATTTGACTTGTTCACAATTTTTTACATCTGAGGATTCTTTTTCTTAATTGAAAGTTTCATTCATTTAAGTATGAATTTTTCTCTCTCAGTTCCCTCTCTCCTCCCTCTCCCTTTCCCATGGGGGCCCATTTTCTCACAAGTCCCCTCCTACTTGCTTGCCTTCTTCTTGTGTGTTACACACTGAGTTTAATTAATGTTACTTGCCTGGTATTTTCTGCAACAAGTACAATTTGTCTGTGGCTACATGAATCAGGAAAGTGACACCATTTTCCCAATGAGGAAAGTCTTATTTATGTGGATAGGCCCAGTCTTGTGCCATCATGTCTTGTGAAGATCATGGCTGCAGGGCCTGTTTAAAAAAAAATCTAAAAGGTGCAGATGGAGCCGGAAAGATAGCCCAAGTGCTTGCTGCTCTTAGTTAGGACCGTGGTTCAGTTACTAGTACCCATGTTACAGGCTTCCCATCACTTCTAAGTACAGATCCAGAAGATCTGATGGCCTTTTCTGCCCTCGTTTAGGTCATTGCACCTATTTGCACATATCCTCACATAAACCACTTTCATATACACAATTAAAGCAGATAAAATTGAAAAGCAGTAGTTAACTTTACAAGCTATATCCTTAAAAATGTCAAGGTTAGGGTTTAGATGTAGTGTGAAATGTGATGCTTGTAATTGATCTTGTTCATGTTTGTGTCACTTTTCCCATCAGCTGCACCATGAAGAAGACCTTTAGTTTTCATGTTTGTCTACCCCCAGATGCAGGGTCTCTTCCACAATTCCCTCTTTGCAGACAGAGGAGATTTTGTTTTATTTCAGTAGAACACAAAAATAGGTTCTTCTCAGTCCATTTCAGAACTCTGTAAAAATGTTTTACTTTCTGAAACAGAAATAAGCCTTGTGCCTGCTGGTGTGTGTTTCAGAGATTGTCTCTCCCTCACTGTTCCTACTACTCTGAAGTGAGTCAGAAATCCCACCGAGTAATTATACTGAGACATTGCAGATATGAAAGCTTGGCAGAAGATGCTTCTTCCTCAGAGGAACTCCTTTGATAATGCTCCGTGATCGATGCTTGTGTGAGATGAAATTCCCTGTGCAGCGGTAACTACATGAAATCACATGACCCCAGGAGTTGAGTATACTCATACAAGGAAGCTTAGCTTCTGTCTTTTAAAGCTGCCTACAATTATTTATTTGGAGACAGGGTCTCATGTATCCAGGCTGGCTTTGAACTTGATAAGGATGACTTTGTATTTCTGATCTTGTTGTCTCTCTCTCCCAAGTGCTGCGATTACAAGCATGGACCATAAAACCAGGTTTATGTTATGCTGGAGTTGAACCTAGAGTTCCATGCATGCTAGTAAACACTATACCAACTGAGCTACATCTCCAAATCCTCTATCTCACCATTTTTTGTTATTTAAATTGCTGCATATAATTAATAATATTTTGTTCCTACCAATATTGAACAAGAAAAAATACTTGATAAATACTAGTTGGCTAGATTAAAACTTTAATATATTCTATAACCCAAGAAACATTAAAAGTTAGGTGTGGAAAACTTAAATATTTTAAAATTTGAAAATTAACTATATCTATTGTAAGATAATTCTTAAAATACCGAAATTTTTATAGATTAAGGTGAAATTTTATGCATACTAATTGTTATACTTTTTAAAAGTTTATTGAACATGTATACCAAAACAGTGCTGATTTATTTATTAATTCTAGATTCTATTCTCTAGATCCAATGGGATTTTGTATGTGAACACTCATGTCATCTACAAATAAAGATTCCATTAAAATTTTTGCTTTCTAATATCTGAGGGGCTAACATTAATACATAATTTTAACTATTCATCATATCATACTTTATTTTTAAAATTTATAGTATATGTACTTATTTAGTGGGGGCTGCTAATATACATGTTTGGAGGTTACAGGAAAACTTGTGGGAGCCAGTTCTCTCTTCCCACTATGTGGGTCCCTCGGATTGCAAAACTCAAATTGCCAATCTTGGTGTTGAATGCCTTTACTCGGTGAACAGCCTCTAAAGCACTTCTTCTTTGATTGAATTTTATAAACTGCCAATGGTTCCTCTCTCAGACCTGGCTCTAGCTCACTCTTTCTAATTCAAATTTCATTTATGGTCCGGACTTTTGCCCAAGTGCAAAGGCAATGCAGCTTTCTATTTGTAGGGTTGACAGGGTTGGTGCAGGTCTTTTTGAGGTAGGTAATGTAAATATAACTGCCTTAATAAGATATCTTATCCCACAATTATACTGAATTCTTCAGTAGAAAACGTTCAATATAATGCATTCTCAATGGACAAGTTGGTTGCAATTCTAGCAGTTGATAAGAGATATCTACAGAGGAGAATGTATTAGATACTTCTAGTGTAAGTATTTAACTCATGATAATTCATTGCTTTTTAATAGTTGAGGGAATTTAATGTAAAAGTTTTAATGTGAAAATGTGAAATGTGACTATGTAATTTGTCATTCATAATCTATCTATTTCTAGTTTATTCTAGGTGCTAAGTATATGATGAAATTTTACTATAGGTTGTGAGTAGTGGAGTTTTTTTAAGTAGGTGTTTATGATCAAGTTTACCCAGTCTGAAAGATGTGGATACCATGAAAGGGCAGAGAAAAATACTTGGACTGATTTCTTTTTTAAGATTAAAATTTATTTTGTGTTTGCATGTGTGTGTGTTTGTATGTATGCCTGTGTGTATGTGTGTGTGTGTGTATCTGTCTGTCTGAGGATTACTTGAAGTCAGTTCTATCATGTCCTTATGTGGTTCCCAGGGATTGAAGTCAGGCTGTTGGGTTTGGAAGCAAGTGCCTTTATCTCTTGAGCCATCATGCTGACTCTATATAGTTTGATTTTAAACACATTTTGTAGTCTTTATAAATGTGGATTCCTGTTAGTGCACACACATACACATACACATACACACAGAGAAATACACACACATATACATAGGGTCACACACAAACATGCACACACACAGAAACACACATTTAGATATATACACAAATGTGTAAATAAATATACAGAAAGATACCACACACACATACATCTACTCACACATACACAAACATACATTACATACATAGCAACATCCACAGACATACACAGAGATATACAACACACACACAACACAATACATACAGTATCTGATTGTCTTTGCTTCTCAATTACAAGAAAATGAATTGTGAATTTTCTCCACACATTCAATTCTTAACATGATTCTAAGGGAAGAATCTCACATAAAGAAGAATAAAGGTCAATTTTCTAGAAAGTTCCCTGTAATTTCTATCTAACCTGGCTACTAGTGATCTATGCTACTAAATGTGGGTGAGAAAATGTGAATAGTCTTGAGAATTCAGCCTATCTGCAGCATTCTGATTTGTTTAAACTGGTCATGCTTCCATTGGACCAATTCAGTAGAGTGTCCATCAAGTTACAAATGATATATCTCCCAAAAAACCTATTAATTTTTTTTTTTTGTTTACACTCTCTGAGTATCATCAGGAAGTCAAAGGGTCAGGTCATATTTTAACCTGTCAGACTGTAGGCATCATATACATTTTTCTGTTCTTTAAGTTGATATTGCATGATATTGTGATATCAGCTGTCTTGGTTTCACTGTTCCTGTGATAAAATACTCTGGCGAAAAGTAACCTAAGAGAGTAGGTTGATTTCATCTCTCAATTCAAGATTATAGTTCACTGTGGTGGGAAGTCAAGCAGCAGGATCTTGAAGCAATGTTTGATCACGATCAGGAAGAAGTGAGTGACGAATACATGAATGTTACTGCTCAGCTTCCTTTCACCCCATGGACAGTGCAGGATTTCTTTCAGGGCATTCTACCACCCTTAGTGGATGGATATTCCCTCCTCAATTGACACGGTCAAGATAATCTCCCACGGACATACCCAGAGGGCCATCCCTCAGGTGATTCTAGATTCTATCAAGTAGAGGATAGTAAACATCACACCAACTATGATAAAACAAAACCCAACAAAATTAATTTGGGGCTCAGGAAACAGAAAAACAAACTCTGTGTGTGTGTGTTGTTTCTGAGAGAGGAGAGGAGAAGAGAGGAGAGGGAAGAAAGAGAGAGAGAGAGAGAGAGAGAGAGAGAGAGAGAGAGAGAGAGAGAACGGATTAAAACACATCTTACAAACATGTAAGGTACCATGCAAAGTGGCACCACAGGGATCAATGGGTGATCAATGAGGTACAGGAATTGGTTTTAAATCATTGTCAGATTCGTTTCTAATTTATTTTCTGGATCATTTACTTTTATTCTTCTTTCTTTCAGTGCTTACCATGATCCAAAACTGAAACCATTCCTCATAATTTTATCAAACCCCCAGCATCTCATAGGACTTCCTGCTGGCTGTTTTATTTAATTAAATTTATTCTTTGACAAACTCATACAAGAATATAATGTATTCTGATTAATCTTACCTTTCATCATCTCCAATTTCTCTTCTTCCCTCATAAATCTCCCTCCTTCCTACAAATCTCTTTCCCACATTCATGTATTTTGTTTTTGTTTAATGACCACAATTAAGGACCACTATTATCCAGGTCTTGCTGTGTAACCATGGTTGTAGAATTATCCATTGGAGCCTGGTAATCTCACCAGTGAGTACACAAGACAGTGACTCACCCACCTCCAGAATCCTTCACTGGCCAATAGTTTCTCAGGGATGGGTAGTGCTCATTGGACCCTCCCTGCATCCATGACTGAATGCTGACATGCCTAGTCTTGTGTAGACTCCAGAGTAGGCACCACAGCTGCTGTTGGTTCATCTATGCAATGGCTATGTCAGGCCAGGCACATAGAGTTTTATAGCCAATCTTCTGACCATATCTTTCCACTCCTATGATGCGCCCTGAGGCTTTGAGCAGATTGTATAAATGTCTCTTTAGTGCTGGACACTCAACAGTCCCTTCTCAGCATCCTGAGCTGCCATATACTTTTCCATCCGCTCTGTTCATTGGAAATACAGAGGTATGTAATTTTAGAAATTTCTACAGTGATTAGTTTCCATATGGCTTTTTAAAGAATGCCTTTAAGTGATAATTATTCCTCTTGACCCTCCCTCTTCTGCCCGGCCTCCCTGTTCTCAATCCGATGTAACCCTTAGTGCCAGATTAGAACACAGTGATTTAAACAAGGAAGGAGATTAATAGGGTAATGGGTAATGACTTTCTTTTTGTAGCTATCTTTGGTGTGTTAGTGTGTATATGGTGTATATGTATGGTGTATGTGCATCTGTATGTACAAATGCACAATCTGAGGCTACAGACTGACATCAATCATCCTGTTCTGTCATTCTCTATCTTGTTTTCATGAGACAAGTTCTCTTATTGAATCTGGATTCAGGCTGGCAGTGAGTAAATACAAGAGATTCTCTTGTTCATGTGCCAGAGAGCACTGAGGTTACAAGCTTATGAATCCACACACAACTTTCTATGTGAACACAGGGGATCTGAACTCAGATTCTCATGCTTGCACACCCAGTGCTCTTAATCACTGAGACATCTCCCCAGTCCCCATAATAGTCAACTTTCTTCTTCACATCTGCAATGTCACACATTTTTTTAAGGACTTATGTCATTTCATTTCATTTACTCCCCACTATAAGGCTGGAACTCTTGTGAACTCTGTATGAGGAGGCTAACACTTCAGGAATTTAGATAGATGGCAGAATAGGCTCAATATATCTGTCAATACGATCAGTGATGATCATATTCCCAACTGCTACCATCTCTCCCATTACCTAGAAAGTCCCTATTCAGCTAATTATTTTGTAAAAAGATATTCAGTACCTGCTGCTTTGTAAGGCAAAAATTACAGTTCCTATTACGGTAGAATGTGAGGTAGCTCACTGCATATCTGAATGAAATTTAACACAGAACAAAAGGTGGGATACATTAGGAAGTGTATTCATCTCTATGTGTTGACTTATTTTAAAAATTCCTTTCGGGATGTATTAGCATCTTGGGATGTGTGCAAGTTGCGGGGTGACCTTTCTGCATAGAACTCCAATAAGAAAAGGCATCCCATTGTCAGAGGAAATGCTTTTCATTTTCAGCATGCAAGCAGCACTCCACTCAGAGGATTAAAGATCGATTGATCTCAGCAAGCAAAGAGCAATGTTAAATTGGTCCTTCCCCCTAGCTGTCTCTCTCATTTTGCTAAGAATGGAAGAAGAGAAGGCCTCTCTCTCCATTGTCCTCCACACTGGGCTCCAAGACTAAAACTGCAGCAAATAAAACTCAAGACCAATTAGGTTGTAGTTTCCCAGTGTAATTGCATTATGACTTTTTCCCTTTCTTTATATCCATGTATACAATTTATGATTAAAACATTAGCAGCAATGAACTAATGACATGTGGTAGTTAATGAGGTACTTTCTCTAGTGCTTCTTCTAGGCTTCTAGTTTGTTTTGTTCAAGAGAATAAGATATTCATGTTCATTTTTTTGCACTGTTTAGTTATGCTTCTCTATATTATTTAGGGAAGTTTGTACATTAGTGTTAATAAATAAGCTGTTGGGTTTTAAAACATGGAATTTTCTATATTTAATTTATTTCTATTTACTCTTTTTTCATTACTGCAGGAGGAAGTAGCCATGGTGTTTTATTTTTATAATAAAATACTCTAAAAAAGAATTATTGTGGGACCTAACACTCATATGCAAACATCATTAAAGTTTATACAGCAAAGGCTCTTAATAACATTTGGAGATACGTGGGCTGATGCAGTGTCTATACCAATATTTCTGCATCAAGAAATGATGAGATGGATATTATTCTCACTATGATCCTAAGAAGCACTCCTGATGAGAAGAGGGTGAGAAAGAGGAAGGAGAGGGAAAGGTAGGTAGAGATTGGGAGAGAGCCTGGAAAGTTTCATTTTGAATACATTGTTTAGACAGAGGAGTCTTAATTTTCTTTTTTCTGTGAGATTATATCCCTACAGAAGCAATTTATGATAAAGCTTATTTTGGTCCACAGTTAAAGGGTACATCCCATGATGGCAAGGAAGGCATGGCACAGGATTGGGTTGCTGGATGGTCACACTGCATTCTCACTCAGGAAGCAGGAAGCCAAAAAGAAGTGTTTCTAGGTTATAAAACCTCAGGGCCCAGCCTCCAGTGACCCACTTCTTTCTGCAGAGCTCTGTCTTCAAAAGGTTCTAAGACCTACCCAAACAGTGAAGATAGATTTGGACCAAGGGTTCAGACACATGAGCCTAATGGGGACATTTCATATTCAACTCACACCAAAAGCAATTATAATTTATAATCCATAGCAGAATATCCCCTTAAGTCATATGGTATTGATCTACTGCTCAATAGATCTACAGGAGCAATATTTCTATTTAAGATACCTATATCTAGGTATTGACATCTTTGTAATGATTGACTCAAATATTCCTGATTCATTTGAGACTAGAAAACAAAATATATATTTGGAATTTAAACTAAAGTAGGAATGAGAACCAAATTAAAAATATCCTCCAAGTGGAAGAGATTGTGTCAAACCTAAAATATCCCTGAGGCTATAGTGTTTATATTTAGAGGGAAGACATTTTTTCTCTCTGATTCATGTGTTAATAGTCATGAATAGACAATGAAATTGTCAGTCATTTCCAGAATATCCCAGTATCATCGGTCAGAGAGATTCTTCTATCTGACCAACTTGTCTTCGTATTTCCCTGTGAAGCAGATGGAGATAAAGCGCATAAAGTCAGCATTCCCTGATTCCCGGGACTGTATGCGGATCTCTTCAGTCCTCATTTCTCCACCTCTAATCAACAATAGAGGAACTAGAATATGTCACAGGGTCACAGATGGATACAGAGCCACCTCTTCCTTATTTGTTATTCCTTCCATGTTCTTGGACTAGATACTTAAGGTCATTAATCAAAGGTTATTACATTCACACATAAAAGTTTCTAACTTTAAGCTTTATTAACCACCATAACATATTGGATTTTCCCCATCACAAATTTTCTCTAGCTGGTGAATTAATCGTGTGTTTTTATTTTCCTCTTCACCTAAGGCAGGAAGCACAGCCTTGTCATATACTGATGTCAGAATGTCAAGGTTCTCATCTTCACAAGCAGTTTTTGTGGCCCTTGTATCAATGTTTTATTTGTTTACAGATTTTTCAACCTCCACTTTTACTTAAATGATGGATGTGTTGATTCTTAGTCTATTCATCAATAAGAATAGCTAAGACTGGGGACATTTTATGAGTTTTATGGTCATGAGAATTTCAGAACTGGCCTTTTGTGACTGTGGAATGGCCTCTGACCTGGTCTGAGCTCTATACTCATTGCTCTACAGCCCATTCATCACTATAAAGACCTTGAGAGTGACTGGATTTTACAGATCTGTAACACTGTGCCACTGTGCCTGTCCTGAAAACTCATTGTGTGCTGTAGACCGTATATTCCTAAGCTGAAAAGTGATTGCCTTTCCTTTGAATTTACATAATTAGAAAAATCTAGAACTGAAAAGATTTTTGGTAGTCAATCAAGTTAAATATTTTCATGCTTATAATATCTTTAAAATATCCAACATACAGGGCAGATTGTTCGGTGTTGGTTTCAGGGTGCTTGCTACTCTTCTAGAACATCCAGGTTAGTTCCCAGCTCTTCACTGCCCAAACCCCTGTAACTCCAGCTGTAGGGGATTTGATGTCTTCTTCTGGCCTCTATAAGCACCTACACACACTTGGCATATACTCACACAGGTCCATATATACATATACATGTCAAAGTAAAGTAAATCATAAAATATCGAAGACATGCAGTATCAGATCATGTTATAAACTACTTCTAAAGAAAGCATGAACTTGATTTAAATAGTGAGATATACATGTCCAATTTTTGTTATGTCCTGTAACTGTTGAGGTTTTGTTTTTTGTTGTGAGTGTGTGTGGGCACCTGTGTGTGTTTGTGGCATATGTGTGTATACTGTGTGTATACCTGTGCTGTCAGGGGAGCATGCACTCTTCGGTGGACATGGCAGCAGAAGGATAGCATCGGATGTCCTGCTCTATTGTTCTCCACATTATGCCCTTTGTGATAGACTGTTTCCCTGAATGGAAGCTAGACTTGCAGCTGGGTTCCTCAGTCATCTTCCTGTCTCTGTCCCTGAGAATGCTCAGGTGATAGGGATGGACACTGCCACACCAGGGCTTCCCCATGGTGCTAGATTTGCAGTTCAAGTCCTCATGCTTGCTCTTCAAGTGCTCTGAACTATCTCCCAAGCTCTGAGTTTTCTCTAATGGTATTTGGGTGTTAAGTCATTATCTGAACTCTAACTTTCATCTCCACAGCAATGAGTCCCTTCTGGTGAGATCTTTGACATGCTTGACTTCATGTGTATATGAAGTCCCCATATATATAATATATATATACATATATATATAATATATATATATGAAATATCTGAACTTCAGTGTCTAAATATTTTTCTTTCAGACATATCAATAGTTTTTGTCCATTACACTCTACTGAACCTATGCTCACTTTTAAACATTTTCATTTAACTTGTTAAACACTTTTACATATCAAGTACCCAAGTAACATGGATTCTCTTTGAACAGAACTTGAATTTATCCTTAGCAATATACTTATCATGTATTTGCTATGTTGCCATGTCCAGACCTGCAGAGAACAGCTTCAGTGTATAGCCTGTGCAGCATGTTTAATATAGTCATATGAAGGCTAATAATGGGGGCTTGGTCTTTCAAAGTACTTTTCAGGCAGGTTTATTATCCTGCAAACATGATGGAGTACACTTAGAAAGTTAGGTGTTAGCCTACTGAACCTCGGGGTTCTCTTTCATATGTAAAAGGTATAGTCCACTGTTGCCAGAGTCAAAAGATTAAAATCGAGGACAAAAGAATATGATGTAATCAAGGCAGATGATAAGCAAAGGTGGGCTAAAGGAGCATTCTGTTAATGGAGTATGCTCCAATTAACAATAAAATATTACATAACAAATATGTAAATCAATAACAGTCATCTTTCATCATAATCAGGTACTATGTGCTCCATGTGGCATTATGTACTGTATGTGGTATAATACTTGTTAGCTTAGCAGACTCACCAGTCAATAGAAAATTTACAGCTTTATTATTGTCTTCCTTTTTAAAAAAATTATGTTTAAGTGTTTATGTGTGTGCATAAATCCATGCATGTAAAAATGGAGGCTAAAGCTTGACATCAGATATCTTCCTCTGTCACTCTCCACCTTACTGTGTGAGACAGTGTCTCTCACTAAACCAGGAGCTTGTTATTGGCTAGGCCTAGGCTTACTGGTCAGTAAACCCCAAGGATCCTCCTTTCTTTACCTCTCAGTGCTGGGAATAGAGGCATGCACCAACAATTCTGGCTTTTATGTGGATTCAGGGCATGTAAACTCAGTTCCTTAGGCTTATGAGCAAGGCTTTCCTGAACAACCTCCCCAGCTCTGACTTCATTATAATCTTAATGTTCACTATAACAAATGCAGTCCGCCATGGCCTGAAATGTTGATGCCAATGTTTTAAAAAAAAACAAGTTTCCTGTGACTGTGAAATGGGTGGTTATCAAACAGAGACGTGTATTTTGGGTCTCGTCAACATGCAGGGTATGCTAGAACGTGTTGCTGCAGAATGCACTAGTGAAGCTGCTTGCTGACTACTTGAAATGTGTCTATTGAGAGAGTTTTGAAAGGCAGGTGAAAGTCAAGGTCAGGCCGTCACTCAGCCAAGCCAAATGACTAGACACCAACATTTTCATAACACCCCGTTTATTTTGATGGATTCACCTACATACAAGTACTGCCATTTTGCATTGGAGTCCAAGAACTTTGCTGTTGTACACACGTTTAATGGATCTATCTCTAGGGAACAGGTTCACATTAACCAAAGGCACAGAGAGCAGTGAATAAGTCACAATACCAAACTATGAATTTATGATCAGATAAAAAGAAAAATGATCTTGTGGCTACTGTCAAAGGGTCCGTCAAGGCAGATTTCCATTCTTATTGGCAGGTGTTTAGGAAAAGCTTCATAAACTATTTCAACTTCTTCAGCAAAACTGAAAGCGGAGTAGGGACATATGGTTTTATGACTGTATGTGTCATGGTATAAAGCTACTATTTTCCTTGACTCTTATTTCTTAAATCAGAACATATGGTTTTGATATAACAGGTCTGGTAGTGAGGTGCTTGTACTTTTCTTCTTCTGAATGGTACACGGCTTTTGTAGATATTTGAAGATTATTGTTGCTATGTCTTTCCATGTAGTTCAGAACCACTTTTTAGTGGTTTCCTTCTCTCTCTCTCTCTCTCTCCTATCTCTTTCCCCTTTCCCCCAAATGTTTTGTGTGTGTGTGTGTGTGTGTGTGTGCGTGTGTGTGTGTGTTGTATAATTAAAATCCTGCTGCTCCTTAAGGCTCCCTGGCATTGTGGAAACAGTGAAGAAAGTAATAAAGATCCAGTCATCATTGGATTCACATACCACTAGTTAGATTAGCTCTTATGGTTTTGCTACTGGGATGATTTTATCATCATTTCTTTTTCCTCACTCTCGGTTTGGTGCTATTTTTTTTTTTTATGTTTTGGAAAGAGTATTTCCAAAATGTTATTTTGATTTCTATTTTTGACTAACAGTTAAAAAAACTTATCTTAAAAATATCTTAATGGCTGAGGGGAATGGTCCAATTGGCTAAGCCAGCATGAGGACCTGGGTTCAAATCCCCAGCTTCCACATAAAATTCTGGATGGGATTCTGCAAACTTGAAATGTCCGTGTTGTGGGATCAGTGATGTGAAGAGTACTGAGGTTTGCTGGCTACCAGCCTAAATCCACGTTCAGTAAAATACCACTTCTCAAAGGGATAAAGGGAGAATGGTAGCAGAATACTCCATGTCCTCCTCTGGCCTTGCTGCTTACGTGAACAAGCATGCACACTCCACCCGCCCCAACACACACAAATCTCTTCTAAAGGCACTAACTGATGAAATTTAAAATAAAATGACTGAGTTTACAGCAGTGAGATTATTATTATTGCTGTTTGCATGGAAGTTTACTCTAAGTATTTGATTCTAGAGAAAACCACTATTGAATTGAATCAGCTATTAAACACCAAATCCTCAGAATGCTATTATGCTAATAAGTAGCACCACAAAATGAATTAACATTTTCCTGTGACCAAGCAGTGGCAGTTTTACAGGACTGATCGACTTTGAGTTGGTTATCTCTTCCTGGCAGATGGGTTGTCACTCCCCAGCCCCTCCTCCCCAACACAGACATTAGACAGACAGAACTTGTTCCCATCTCTTGGAGTATGAAAATGTTAAAAGAACGAGTAAAAACAACAAAAAAGAAAGCATAGTATAATTTAGACTTACGCTACCAGCCTTATAAATCAGGTAAAATGAGTCACTAAAGCAGACGTCTCTGAAATTGTAGACGGAAGGGTCTGTTTTTAAATTGCAGAAAGGAGAGGGGCATTCTAGAAACTGTTGTGAATTCTGGCTACTCTATTCACAGAGAATCGGGAAAAAGAAGGCTCTCTTACAATCATGAATAGAAACATTGACCGCTCAGAGGCCCCTCATTGCTGACTCTCCCACCCAAAACATATCAGCTACTGGAATACTCCTTCAAGCAGAGCACAAATGATGCATACTGCATACTTACAAGGCAGAAATGATGCACAGAGAACAAATGATGCATGCTGCATACTTACAAGGCACAAATGATGCACAGAGTACTAATGATGCATGCTGCACAGCTACACAGAGAAAATGAAACTTACCTGTGCTCACTTCATTATTCCTCATCCGTGGAGTTAAGGGAAAATATCAAGAATACTATTTTATTCTAGATTTAAATAAAGGCCTCTATTAACTTCTTTTTACTTAATTTCTCAGTGTGCAATTGCATATACGTGTTGGAATTGGCTATAACCAATAAGTATCAGTCAAGTTAATACATGTTCATATTCTGTAAAATATATAAAATTTATACTTAAAAGAATCAAAGGTATAATGATTAGTTAAGTAGAAATGTAATTAGAAATTTCCTTCCACTTGAAATTCCTGTATAGAACTGATTAACATTTTAATAGCAAAAGCAGTAAAAATAATTAAAAGCACATTTAGTAAATGTTATGCTCCATTTCATTAATTTCTGTTTTTTTTCATTTGAAAGGAAAAGTTACAGAAGCAATACTACCTTTAGTTACCTGTTTATGATATTTAATTTTCTCTCTATAAAAGATATCAGAAATAGGTTCTCCAACACATAATCTATGTTTAAACTTAAAAAGAAAACTATTTGAATTTCGCCTGTTTAAAAGGCAACATTGAAATTTTAACATTAGATTGAATGTTCAGTTTTTATAGTGTATTATATGAAATTTGTTTCAGAGTTAAAATCATAGTTGCTTAGTATATATGTATATGTTAAAATAATGAAATGTCTCTCTTAATGCTTGTTTTGAAAAGCCACAGGTTCTTCTACTGAAAGAAAGAAGCAGTCCTACTCATGGACTTTTGTTGGCTCAGTTTATTGAAAATTGGCACTTGTTTCTAGGCATAAAGGCCAATAACATCCAAATAGCAAGGTCTTGGCTTGAAATTCCTGCTGGTTGTGAAGATGATCAGTTAGTTAAGATGAGGAGATCAGGTTCATTGCCAAACTTCCCCCAGACACCAGTCGCATGAAAAGGTCAGTTGTGTTATGAAGACCAAATTAATAATGCCAGCCTTGAACTCAGCAAGGAGCCGCAGGGTTGCCTAGCCTTCTCAAGCATTTCTATTTTGCTTAACCTTTGTTTGAGATCTTAATTTGACTCCTGGGCAATTACAACCTTTAACTTACTAGTAGATTAAATACACCTTGAATAGATAACGGAGGGACGGGGGCTGCTTCAGCTGGGGTGACATTTTTCTGTCTTACATATCTTGTCTTTTTTTTTTTTTCTAATTTGGATTCTTTACTTGGGGAAGGATGAAAACAGATGGGATCTTTAGCAGGCTTAACCTTTAACTCTGCCAGGGACCTCTCTTTCCTTGATTCCTTTCATGTTTAACATTGTGTTCATAAGTTTGTGTCTTTTAAAATATTTTATTCTTTTTCTTATTCTTCTGTTTAGTATTCCCAAATAGACTATTTACATGAAGGTGGTCAGCACTTCTGTAGTCTGTCTTTACTCTTCCCTCCCTCCCTACCTACCATCTTTCCTTCCTTCCTCCCTCTTTCCTTCTGCCAATCCTCCATCAAATCAGCATATCTAGATATCTATGTTAACAAAAATCCAAACTTAGACTCCAAAAATCTGCATGTATATTGAAAGTTTAAAGAAGCCTTAAACTGCCTTTCCTTAAAACTATTTCAAAGGAAGTACTTTCTCTGATAGTTAATCCGAAAGAATACTTTGTATCATTGATACTTCATTTATTAAATTAACCATATATGGTTACAAAGCTCAAAGTGATGCCAACTAATGAGTTTATATACTATTTTCATATTATTTTGTGAAAAGCTGACAGAAATGATATCCAATACCACCATTATTTTGTATGTGACCAGCATGCTTCACATTATGAGGTTGAAAAAGATAATGTGGATTATTCCATACATTGTCTGCAACAAACAATACCCAGTGACATATATTGACCCCACACTGTTTGTCTTGTTTGGTGTTAAAAGAGAAAAGATTGTCTCAATTATATAGGCAATTATTAATGGGTTGACTAGGAGCAGACTAAGCTGACAGAGTTACACTGTATTTGCTCTACAACTAATATTCCATGAACTATCTCTACCCATGTGAGTTTAATAATACTTCTTGTTTTAGAAGCTTGTCAGAATTTGGAAAAATAAAATTCTGAAAGTAAATACAAGGTAAAGATGAGATACTACACAGAGCTAAAAAATTTCACACAATTCTTTGGTTTTCCTTTTATTCAATAAATGTGAGTGGACCCACTAGGTAGGTAAAATTGTGCTAAAATTAGAAGACACAATGAAGATAACTTCATTCTAGAACCTGAGGCATACAGAAAAATGATTACATTTACCATCTACTCACATTCAAAACAAAACTGACAGAGGACTATTCAGTCTATTAGCAATATGTGCTTGCAAATCAAGCCACAGACATAGCCCTACTGACCCAGACTGTGCCTCATTCCCATCCTATTCATCTCTGCTGTCACTGCTACCATCCTCCTCCTCTCCCTCATTCCCTTCTTCCCCCTCTTCCCTTCCTCCTCCTCCTCCTTCTCCTCCTCCACTTCCTCCTTCTTCTTCTTTTCTTCTTCTGTTTTGAGGATAGTATCTCATGGAGTTCATTCTTTTCCCCAATTAATTATGTATTAGAAGGTCTGGAGTTCCTCATCCTCTTGCCACCACCTCCCTACTGCTGTGATAACGGGTGTGAACCACAATACCTGAGTTTACACGGTGCTGGTAGTGCTGGGGATTGACCTCAGTCCTTCCTGCATGGTAGACAAACATTGAACCAAGCCTCTTCCAGCATTCTATTACCCACATGTGCTCCACTCCTGAGATGAGCTTCACACTGTGCATTTCCAGATGTCTCTGAAATTCCCATGTGGAGGGTGACTTCCCCTCAGTCACTTCTGATATGCACCCCTATTCTTAACAATTAAAGTGTAAAGCTGAACATTGTGCTTCAGTCTAGATGTTTTGAGATCATTCAGTGTGTGATTTTCCTAACATGCATAAGTATGAAACAGTCTCTGGTCATGTGGAGCTCCTCCCAGAATTAAATATGCATGAAAAGCAGAGATTATAGACTATGAATCTAACTAACTAGGCTTCTTATTAAAACTAGGTTTGTAATAATGCTGGTATAAATTCAGTTAGTTGTGCATTAACAGATGTTGAAAGTAAATGAATGGAGAATATAATCCAATTGCTTCTCAAGAACATAACCTATGAGGTAGAGGTTTCTGTAATTTATTTTGCATAAGGATCATCTAGAGTGTAACATTGTTTCTGCTGCTGCTGTTTTTGTTTTGAGTCAGGGTTTCATGTAGCCCTGGTAGCTTCTAACCTAGAGCAGATGATCTGAAATATCTCATCCCCCTGCCTCTAATTCTATAGTCCTGGGATACTATTCACATATCAACATGCCCAGCTTGTAATCCAGAGCTTCATGGATGCTAGTCAGACAAAACATGAGCTCCATTCCCAGCCCCTCTTCTGCAGAGCTGTTACAACAAATTGCTCAGCCCAGGCAACCCTCAGAAAACTCAGTAGGTCTGAAGGAGAGAGGAATAATTCGCATCTGTACAAGCACAACGGGAAGTGATCACATTTTGAGTAACCCTGCCCTCAGAGAATTCTTTCTTACTAGGGAGCATCTCCAGATAGCACCTGGAAAGCCTAGAAAAGCCTGCCCTTCTTCTAGAGATTAAGGAAGTCTGGGCTGGGGATGAATAATCTTTACTTCCAACAATCTTTCAGAGGATTCTGACAGTTCTGGCTCATGGATTCTACCAAGAAGAGATAAGGAAAAGTCCTGATAATAAGGCAGAAACAAGCTGGCTCTGAGCAATCAGACCTGGAGGTGTGTAAAAGCTCAGACAGAATTGTGCAATCTACTTTTCATTAGTTTTCTCCTCGAAGAAGCTCTGAGGAAAGCAGAACACCAAATGGCACGGTTCTCAGGGGTGGTACCAGAACATAGGTACTGCTGGTAGCAGGTGATACTGATGTATGAGGCTGTTTTTATAGAAAGAAGAAGAGTAAGAAGGCAGCAATAGTCTTTGCTTTCTGAGTTTTTGGATCTTGTTTTAGATTTTTGTGAGCATTGTATGCATTATTAACATTGACAAACAAAATTATTAGAACATTTGAGTAAATTAATCATGGACTTTGGAGGGGCTCATGGAGTCCTAACACTCCCTGCTGAACTATTGGTGACTAATGATTTGTGGGGAAGGGCACTGTCTTCAGCTGTGTACCCAATGGTGAGCACACTGAACTCCAATAGGTACTTCCAAACCCTTGGCCATCCAGTCTGTCCCGGTTAAAAATTAATGGGACTCACCACCAATCAAAAAGATGTGAATGTATGCAAAGGATTTGTAGGGAGGAAAGAGGTGTTGACTGAGGTGAGAGGCAGATAAGAGAGAGTTTGGTGAGAGTAATAAAATGCATTAGAGACATTTAAGAAATTATGAAATATTAATTTAATCAATAGGAAGAGAAATTTGAGTAACATAAAATACTGTTGATGAGAACCTTAGACAATGTTGATGTGGAGACATAAGAATGTAAGTGACAATACCAGAAGAACTCCATAGCTGAGTCAGGAAGGTGAATCATAGTAAAGAATAAAATATGCAAAACGGTGAGGTCATTGGGGTCAGGGAGAGCTCTCAGAAGAAACTTAAGAAGAGAACGTAGTAGTGTGTGGCCAAGAACTGGAATGAAAATTGAAAATTCACTTTATTATATTTATTTGTTTACTTACTCTTTTTATTACACTTACAATGAAGGATCAACAATATTGTACATTTGTCATTGTTGCTGTAATGTGAGTTTGCATTCACTCGCTTTCCAAATTTTCTGACCTATACAAAGTTTTTCAATATATTCATGTTATTTTTTAAAGAAAGCTATGTTAATGAAAATTTTAAGGCTAAAATGCATTTCTTCTATAGCAACAAAACTAAAAACAAACATGTGGACACCATAAATAGAGTAAAAACCATTTAAAATGGTGAGCTCTTCAAGAGGGAATGGATTAATACTCTATGTGCAGCATTTGAAAGGATTTAAGGTATTTTAACAAATTTGTTTTGGGAAAACATCATGTCTGTATTTGCAGAATTAAACCCAAGGAAGGTTATTGAAGCAATAAAGTAAATACAGAGAAGACATAACAAGCAAGTGAGCTATGTTTGAGACAGCTGGGGACTGTGCTGAGAAAGAGACTGAAGCACCAGGGTAATAAGTGCTAAGACTTTAAGCTCAGTCTCAGTATGTCTTTATAATCAGGAATAAAGATATCTAATATTCTCAGAGCTTCTTAGATATGTAGAATACCTATTTTAAAAGGTTTATTTAATTTTTTATTTATGAGTACGTGTGTTTGCCTCTGTGTGCATATGTGCCTGTGGAAGCTAATGATGGTGGATCCTCTGGAGCTGGAATTACAGGCTGCTGTGAGCTCTCCAACTTGGATTATAGAATCCAAACTCTGGTCCTCTGCAAAAGCGTCAAGTCTTCCCAGCCCTCTAAATCCTATGTTACTTAAACATACCCACATGAGGTTTAGCTACTGATTTTGATGTTTCAATTATTTTCTTTAAGTGTCACTGTTTTTAATATCATTATGATATCATGTTTTTTTATATCATTTCCATGATGAGGTAAGACTTTCAGGTGATTCAGCTGCTTTGAGTCACTCATGCTCCTGTATGTAATCCCTATACGTAATCCCATAATCTAAGTTGGAAAGCTCACTGCAGAGCTCAATCACTGAAACATTTTGATGTTTCAATTATTTTCTCTAAGTCTCAGTGTTTTTGACATCATTTAAATGTAGATACATCCTATTTCTTCCAGGGTAGATATAGTAGATGAGTAATGATGTTTTCCAAAGACAAGTATAGTACTATAAAATATCTTGGTGGCTTCAGATAGATTAACCACTTTCAAAGAAAGTAAATTTCATGGTTGACTTTTCTCCTTAGTTTATAAAATGTAATAGAATGTTAGCATTATTTTTGCATTTTTGAGTTACAGCATCTTTCTTATTATGCTTAAATAAATTAAAAATGTGATTATATTCAAACTGCATGTTTGGTGGTCAGGTGTTTTTAAATCTCACATTCTCAGAAGAGAGATGAATAGTTTGGGTGGCAGGCTAGCTAGGATACAGATTATTGTGGTAAATTTTCTTGGAGACATACAAAAAAAAGCCTATTCATTCTGAAAGGTATCAACAAGAGGCCAAAATACAATGTCACCAAAGTCCAATTTGGGGAGACCTTTGATTTTGTTGGTCTTGCTTACAGAGCGTGGGTGAGGGGTTACATACAGGAGCATGCATGACCGAAAGCAGCTGAATTACCTCAAAGTCCCACCTCATCATGGAAGCTTACCATGGGGTCCTCTTGTTAGTCAATGTTCCACTTCCCAGTTATCTCCCAAGAGTGAGGACTAGCTCAGGCACAGATCTCTTTTCCCACCCTTCATTCATCACCTAGGCATTATCTGTAGCTGTTACCATCAGCATAGATCTGACTACCACAGAACTGTTCTTCCCAAAGAGCATAGCCAAAGATGGCATCTTGTTTTGAAAGGAGAAAAAGGCCACACGACACACATTCAGTTTCATAACTGAACTGGGTTCATGTTACTCTGTGAGGAAAAAACTCATAAACATCTCATAGTTCTATTTAGTTCAAAAACCACAAAGTATTTGAGAATCATTTCTCAAAGTTGGCCCCTCTTTAGAATGATAGCACAATAAGGTCCCAGCCACAAGATTTGAATTTTTAATTCATCCTGGAATGAAGGGTCTGTCAGAGTCGTTAAGTCTCTGATTCTCCATTTTGTTTGTATTGTGATAGAGTAATGCTTGCTCACTTACAGTTAATAAATATGAACATATTTATGATTCTTGGGCATGACACCCTGTTGCTGGTGGTTCCTGACTCTTCTCTATCCTTCTCGCAGTTCTATTCATTTCTTTGTTTCCATTTTATATTTGTGTATATTGCATGTCTGTGCATGTGTTTTGTGTGAAGTTGTGTGTCTATGTGAATGCAGATTTGTGTATAGACCACAGGTCAACATCAGCTGTAGTTCCTAAGGATAAAATTGATCTTGTTTTTTGAGACAGGATCATTCCCTAGTCTGGACATTACTGGGACATCAAGACCAGCTAGTCATGTGATCTCCAACACAGAGATTACCAGCTTGTACCACCAAGCCTGGTGTTTTACATGGGTACTGGGAATCTAAAGTTTACATGTGTACCCAGAAACATACTGACTGACTCATTTCCCGGTCCCCCCTTTCAGTCCTTGAACTGAGTGCTTCACAGCTTTGAGAACTGCTGCAGGGTTTGAATTCTAACAGTGATTGTCCGGTCTAGTCACTGGCTTCTATGGAACCTGTGAGCATTGCCACAGGGAATCACCAGTCATCACACACAGCCTTCCAGCTGATAGATTACCTCCAGACGCCCAGAGCAACATCCCATTCCAGAGAAGCACTCGTGCACATGAGATACCTATTGTTTGTCTGAAACTAATGATATGGAGAAACACTGATTTCTGAGGAAAGTACGAGTTGAAATTCTAACTGTGTGCTAGAGAAGCATAGGTGTTGGAGAATATCAAATATTTGGTGCTAGAGAGTTTGCCCACTTGGTGAGAGTAATTGCTGAACACGCATGAGTTTGGGTTCCAGAGCCCACTAAAAAGCTGGACTTGGCCATGGAAGACTGTAATCCCAAGGCTGTGGGTAGGAGAGGCAGGAGGCTCACTGGGGCCCGGGGCAACCAGAAGAGCTAAGAAATGGCAAACTCCAAATTCAGCGTGAATCTCTGCATTAAGGATGTAAGAGGGAGATTGACAAAGAAGGGCATTTGGTGTCTTCCTTTGACTTCTCCGGGAGAACACATGAGCATGAATGGTCACATATTACATACATGCGCATACACAAAAATTAAACAAAAATTATTTGAAAAGATGCATATAGAAACATCCTATATATTTTTTCATCTGAATTAGAAACAAAGTTCATATGATTAAAATGTGAGAAGTAAAATAAACATTGACTAACTTCTGGAGACTAATTTCTCATTTTCTTATTTAGAGCCCAGTTGTTAACACTGGATGTCTGCAGGACCAAACTCATTATTATAACTACAAATTGAGAATCAGTCTCAATACTTTTAAAATGTTATTTATGGATGTGTGTGTGTGTGTGTGTGTTTGTGTGTGTGTGTGTGTGTGTATCTATGTATGCATCTGTGAAAGAGGATGCCTATGGAGGCCAAAACTGAGTGCTGAATCCCTTGGATAGGGAATTACAGGTAGCTATGATTTTTCAGATGTTTCTGTCAGGCACCAGCCCCAATCCTCTCCAAGAATAGAAAGCACTCTGAACTACTGGGCTACTGGGATCTCCCACCCCAGGTTCTGTGCTGTAGAAAAGCATTGCAAAGAAAAGCTGGCATTTATTTGAAACTAGTGTGCTCTGTGCTTTGCTTTGGCAAATTAAGCTCCTGCGTTTCCAGTCAACAGGATAGTGCATAGATCATTTGAAAAATGAATAGCTGACTACATGCATTGTGAGAGATGTTCAAGTTTATCTTTCCCATCAATCTTATCTCATCGCCAATATCATGCACATTGCCCAGCAAGAGAATCTTGTTAACCATTGATATAAAAGAGCTCATTTAATTTAGCTACTACATTCTGTTTGTTTTTATGAATGGTGGGGGAACTATTAAAAATAAACCCGCAATATTGACAAATGTGTACTGTTTGATGTTGAAGAGCATTTTGAATCATTTTATCTTTTCTAATTTTTTTTTCTCAACCAGTTGGAACAGTAGTTGACAGTGCTTCATGAATAAAATTGTATTTAATTCTGTGTGGTTTCTTTTATTATAGTGAGGAGAAATTGAAGTCAACACTTTGGCTCCATAATATTTTTGTGTCTTTTGCCTATAGTTGATGCATTTGAACACTATCTACATTTGGATAGCAGGAAGAAAGTTCCACTAGTTTCCCTTGAGAGAAAAGGAATCCCCCCCCAAAAGATATTCATTTATAATCTATGCACCTTTGAATAATTAAATGGGTTACTGAAGAGGAAACTGATTCTAATCAGCTTTCAAACTGTGATTGTGTCCTGCACTGAATCTTTCCTTTATGAATTTTTTCTACTGGAGCATGTATAATTACAGAACCTTTTTTTCTATCTCTGTAGGAATTGGGAAGTAACAGTCCTCCACAGAGAAACTGGAAGGGAATTGCTATTGCCTTGCTGGTGATTTTAGTGGTATGCTCGCTCATTACGATGTCCGTCATCCTCTTAACACCAGGTAATCTGCCTTTCTTCCTCTCTAGGGATGGTATTATGGATGATGTTTTCACATTTATATGCCTTGAGCAGGCAGCGGTATGTGGTTTCTGAGGACACATTAGCACAGGTTGGATTTTTTTTTTTAAAGCATAATTAGGTGTTTTGCTAATGACACCATTATGGTATATCTAAACTATTAGGCAGACATATCTGGGGAAGCTGGAACATAAACTATAGGCTAAGAGGATCTCTGGTCTTCATTGCTCCTTAGACACTTATGGATGCAGGTTTTACAAATAGAAATTGTGTTACTAATCACTACAAAATAAAAGTGAAGGCATATGTCCTTTAAGTAGACAATGGATGTACAGACACTTTTTGGAACATTATTCCACAGGAACACGAATTAATGGCAAATTTACACACATACACACACACACACGCACACACACACACACACACACACACACACACACACACACCTTACATGCATAATGCTAACTACAAGAAGCCAAATTGACTAAAAGCCCTGGGCGTAGTTTTGTTCTATGTTCTGTTGGTAGAGTTCTCAACTAGCAAATGCAGGATTCTATGATCTGTGTGATCTCTACAGCACAGAAGTGAGGGGTGGTGGTATACAGTTGTAATCTAAGCATGCAGGAAGTAGAAGGAGGATGAACAGTAATTCAAGGTTATTATAGCTATATAGTTTAAGGCTGGCCTTGGCTATGTGAGACTACAAAGGACTGAGATCTCAGAAGAAAGCCCTACTATAGAAAGACATCCATGGATTTTTCTGGCAATAAATTATTCTCAGTCTTGATTACATTGGTTTGTGTATTCAATCTGAGTTTTCAGATATTTGACTTTTACTATGAGTTGAAGATGAGCCTGTAGAGTCTAGAACTTTACTTATGTGCATGATGGACAGAGAAAGAGAAATTTCAAGAAGAACGGGGGATGATAGCAGAAGTGATTGATCTAAATTTGGCTGTCTTTCCCTGTGTCTTCTTTTTCATTTCTAGTTACAGAATTTAGACTTTCTATTTTTCTCTCCTGGTTAAAGAGTCTGACTCTACTTCCCTTCCAATAATCTTTGAATATGAATCTTTAGATAACATTGATATGGAAATTTCCAGTCTACTCCATTCTTCTGTGAGTACTATTTTAATCCCCAGGAGTTATATTCTTTAGTAGATGCTAATAAAGGATGCAGAGGTAAAGAAGTCTCCAGGCTATCTTCCAGAAAAGGACAATAGGATATATATATATATATATATATATATATATATATATATATATATATGCTTAATGTCATTAAAATAATGATTTCTTGGGTATGGTTTAGGTCTGAGGTGGTCCCAAATCCACTGTGACCCTAAGATTATAACCTTTGCCTGAGTGCTTTTCATTCAACACTTCAGTTTCTATTCCAGGTTTGTCATTAGCTAAGCCCCTTAAAGACATTGAAGTTATTTCATGATGTACAAAATGTGAGTAACAAGAGCTCTGTTTCAGTCATTTACTCAAGTAATTACAGTGACTAATTACACAAATGACGGTTATCAATCATTCCAACATGGTACATTGTGAAGTATTCCATCTTTGTAAAAGCATTGACTTCCAAAGATGAAATCTAAAAGTAATTAGCTCATGTTTTTTATTTAACATGGGAAAAAAGCAAATACTAAAGAAATGGATCCAGAGGGGGAGAAAAGAGGATAAAAAGGAAATTGAAGAAATTAGAAATACAGACACTTTCCTGGGAAGAACTCTCACCCAGTGTGCTCCTCAGGAAACTCCTTTTCAGTGTCTCATTTGTGCATCTGTGGTTTGGTGTAATTGAGCAGTGTAATGGCTCTAATAAGTAACTACAGCATGCCAAGAAGATCTGCTCCAGGAAGATCAGCTTCTGTTCAGATGGTGTTTCACTTAAACATAAGAATTTGAGCATAATTATAAAAAATGTACGGCTTGGTTTGTTGCCTTGAATGGAATCTTATTAACTAGATGGAAATAACTGATTCCATAATGTCTGTGTGTTTTTCGTCGATTCCTCTGTCCAATCTCATTCTAGTACCTTACTCATAGGGATTCATTCTCTCAGATTTTTTTCAATCATTTCTTGATATTTTCTTGTACTTGTGTATTTGGTGTTGATTCTGGAATACTGGTGTGTCTTGTGTTTTTTTACAATGTTTGAACTTTTCTTAGTGGTCTAAGGTGCTGGAAAACTCAGTGTCCACCAAAGTCTCCCTGAACCAGTTGGTTTTGGATTCTTCTGAATTTTAACAATGACATTCACAGACTGTAGAGCATGAGTTTAAGAGAGAACTTTACTCCTGATTTATAGATGAGAGCTCAAGGATTGGTGGAGAGAGAAAAAGAAGAGAGAGAGAGAGAGAGAGAGAGAGAGAGAGAGAGAGAGAGAGAGAGAGAACCAGTGATCCAATATCAAGTAGGGTCCTAGGAAATACCATTGAGCTGCTAGTCTGAGGCTTTCTACAAGAGTCATGGAAGAACGTGAGGAACGGTATGGGAAGAGGATGAGGTTCACAGTCCTGATGACCTGACTAGGTGTCCAGGCACCTCTTCTCTGTCTCAGTCTCATAGTCATCTAGAGCTTCTAGGCAGAGGTGTTCATTTAGGAGATAATAAAGAAGCAAGAAGCAGAGCTCTCTTCTGGCATTCCTGCCTCCAGCAAGAACATTCTCAGAACTGCTGCTTCGGGATCCCTGCCCTACCTGACCAGTTTCTGTCTCCTGTTCTTGGTAATGTAGCAAATACCTTACTGTGTTGAACACTCATTATGTTTAATTCAATCCACTCAGCCACTTCCATGCACGACCAGCCTGAAACCACAATGTAGTAATATTCATTGTGTCATTCAAGACCCACTTCAATTCGAGTTCTACTTCTATAACATATGATTTTTCATATATATTTAACATATAACAAAGTCATTCAACTTTGTTCTTCATATTATCTACCTGTATTTGTGTAACCTAGAGTACCAAGTTCTTTAAAGCACTGAAGAGGTTATATGAGATGGCATACTCTGATTGTGTGGTACAGTCCTTGACTCCACATGCTGTTCCTATGGTTATTGTTATTTGGTACGTTTGGTCAAGACAACACATGCCAAACATTGTTCCCTGAAGCACATTTATCAGAAAATATATAGATTCTGCAGACAGAAACTCTGCTGTGACTGAAGTTGAAGTGATGGTAAAAGACTGAATATTTAATAAGTTATTCTTACATTGATATGAGTGTTTATTCATTTGTTTAGTCATTGAAACATATAATAGAGGAGATGAGGAGATGGCTAAATGGTTAATGCACTTACTGGCATGCATGAGGACCTTAGCTGAGATCCTAAGAATTCACATAAATGCCAGAAGGCCACAGCATTCTGTCTGCAAGTTTGGTGCTAAGAGTGTGGAAACAGGATCCATGGAGTAGTAAGTAGCCATGTCAGCAAGTTCTGTGTAAGACAGAGAACAATAAAGGATAACCGATGTCAACACTATCCCCAACACACATACATGTGTACCTATATGCTTTGGAATACATATACATACATGCCTACACACATATACACATGGAAAAAAGTAAATATCTAATAGATAAATGTAAACTTTATACAACAGTCTAGATAATCTGGTAACTCTGATAACATAATGACGTTGGTTAGGAAATTGCTTGAATTATGGGTGATCATGACACCAGCTATGATATGTGGCCGTGGCCGTGGTCCCAAGGCAAAAAGATCAGCAGTTCATAGGCCAAGACTTGAGTCATGGGACTGTGGGATGGTTAATCTTCAAGGTCAGCTTGATAGGATTGATAACCCACATTATACACGCACCTTTGGTTGTGGTCATAAGGGTATTTACAGAAAGGTCAGCTGATTGGGAAGACCCACCCTGAATGGGCCACCACATCCTATAAGCTGGGCTCTGAAACTGAAAACAAAGAGAAACTGACATAGCATCAACACTCATTCTCCACTTCCTGACTGGCTACAATGCAACCCCCTGCCTCTCACTCCTGCTGCCATGCCCTCTCCACCATGGAGGGCTGTGCTCTCCAACTGTGAGCCAGCATATAGCCTTATAACCTTTAGGTTGCCTTTGTCAGGCATTTTGTTACAACAAGAGAAAAATAATGAATACGAACTGATATCACTCTTTGAAGCAATCTACATTTTATTCCTACATTACATAGAAAAACAAAATAAAAACAAATTTATTTAGCTTTCAGTGTTGAGGCTATTCGTATGCATGATGACCATCAACACATGCATTCTGGAGCTGTAGGATCCAGGTGGTCTGGGCTTTTCCAACCTGGCCTACAATCAGAAATCCATCTGGATTTTATAACAACATAACCTTGTGCAAATCACAGAACTCCACCAACATCAGGAAAGTTGGCCTTGGTAGATGACTTACTAGGTAAAAGACCGTACCACACAAGCTCTAAGACCTGAAATTGGATCCCCAGAAACCACATAAAAGCCAGAACCAGTGAAGTTATCTTGGTCTGTAATCCCAGCTCTCAGGCTAGAAAGACAAGTAGACTTTGGGAGCACACTTCACTCAGTCTAGCCAAACTGATGAGCTCTGTGTTCAGTGAGAGAGAGCCTGTCTCAATAAATAAGACAGAGAGTGGTTCAGGAAGACACATGATATCAGTCTCTCATACACAAGCACACACACACACACACACACACACACACACACGCATGCACACACAAAAGGTCTTCTAATCTGATAAATTATTCTAAAGGTCCTTTCCTGTGTATAGCTTAACACAGGAGTGGGGAGCGTACAAGCCTACATCCAGGGAAACAGGTTTGTGGTAATTTTGGTTTGATGACAAATTTTTATTTGAATTGAAGAAGTAATTTGAGACAGGGACCCTAATTTCCCAGTTTATCAGAATCTTCAGTGCCGTGTGAAGAGAAGTCTTGATTATATTTGGAGAGAGTTACCAATCAAATACTTATTTTAAAGGAAAAGAATTTTCACTCAATATTTTATAAAATAGTCATGAAGCAAAGTACTTAGGTGTTTTGATCAAATCTATATACTATTAGCTTGTAAGAGGTTTAAGAAAGAAAGTGACTTACTTTTAGTTTTAGAATGCAAGGATTATAAGATCAATAATTATGCTCATAAACATATGAGGGTTTAAAGTTCTAGGAACCACTCGAATGGAAATCCATTTTCTCTGTCGCCTTAGTTTTATATTAAATATGTAGAAAGAGGGGTTGAACAGACAGCTCGCTTGTTAAGGAGCTTGCCTTGAATTGCTCCTCACAGCCCAGTTAGTAATACCCAGTGTAGTAGGTTACCCTTCTCAGGTGTTCCTGAAGATAGAACTGGAGATTATTGTCTGGCTTCCACACACATATACAGCTGCACACATATAAAAACACTTGCACACATAGACATTTTATAAAATGTAAAATGTTGGAGATGGAGAGATGGTTTAGCAGTTAAGAGCACTGATTTTTCTTGAAGAGGATCTGGGTTCAAATTCCTGCACCCTCATGGCAGTTAACAACCATCTGTCACTCCAATTCCAAGAGATCCAATGCCATCTTCTGCTTTCCATGGGCATTTCATGACACAGGTGCACTTACATACATATATGCAGTAACACTCATACACATAAAAGAAAAATAAATTAAAACTGAAAATGTCGAATGAGATTTCCTATGCTTTAAAAAGTATTTTATGAGTAATATTACTATTGTGATGTGACTGAGAAATAGGAGTGCACATTGTGTAAGTCAGAGGTTTTATAAAGGACGCACTTTTCCAGAATGCACTTGCCACGTTGAAACAACAGATTATAGCTCTTTATATGACAACATTATTCAGCCTCAGTGGACTGATGTCCTTGACTTTGTATCTAGTGGGTGCTGAGAACAAAGCTTCATTTTAGTTTATTATCAGGGCTGACCAAGGATAAAATTAACAAACACATAGTGTCTTCACTATCAACTGTAACTGTTGCTCCACTTGTCAGTGTCCCATTTCTTCAATACCCCACTGATGAGCATGCCAGATGAGTCTTTTCAAACATATCAGAATGTGAAACATACTAAAGATTCGTTCCCAAACTGTCAGAGTAATAAAACATTAACAGGGTTTACCCAGTTCCACAATGGGGATGACCTTGTTTGTACTTCTAGAAGAATCTCCAGTTTTAAGAATTTTGAACCAGGTTCAAAAACCATGTTGTGAAATAGTTGAGTGCACCTCAGTGGTGTTACTAGTTAGGGAAGTCTCTAATATCCTGTAAAATGCAACCATCAACAACATGTGCTCAAGTAGTTCATTTAAACCAGAGTATAGAACTAAGGAGCAGAAGCCCAATCAGCATTTAAAAGGACCATAAGCATATAAAACTGGAGATCAATATTTAAGAAAACATGTTTTTCTTTGAATAAATGCCAACTTTTATTTTCAAAAGACTGTATGGTTACCCATGTACCACTCTTAGGGTTAAAGAAATTAGAACAATGTGCTGGGCCAACAGGTTCAGATGACCTACGAAGACAGTATAATGGATGAAAGATTAATTGGCCTCAGTAACAGAATTGCCAGGGTTCATGCCCCGGCCTTGTAGGTGTTTATAAATGGGACACTGTGATGAAAAACATTGCTTTCTATTGTGTTTGTGTGACACAAGACTACAAAGAAGCTAATAAAATGACCCCTTATAACAAGCATTTGCACACGATTTGGTCTCTCAACATTTCTTCATGAACAGAAGGGTTTGTTAACCCTCACTCCTCCCTGAAAGATGACTGACAGCTAAATTTTGTTGGAGAGGGTGCCCTTTCTTTCAGTGGTATAGCCCCTGGTAAGTTGCCCTTGCTCCAGTAAAAAAACTCACACCCATGCAGAGGCAGGAACTAAGTAAAAACTTGGATCACACACAAAAATAAGAAATGGAAGTGGAAAAGGACCTGCTCAGAAGACAGGTTCCAGTGGGGAAGGGAGAGGGTGAGAGCAAAATGCCAGAGTAAAAGTGACTGAAGATTATTGCATACATGTCTGGAAGAAAGAGACAAGGGAAAATTATTCTAAAAAAATATTTTAAGTAAAACAGAACTCTAAAGTAAATAATTCAAATATGAAAAACAATATTCATATGTTCTTATTTCTAAAGAAGCAGAGAAAAATCACCTTTCTTTACTAAGAATTTGATGAAATTAAAGACTTTATTGAACCCATAACAGCTGATCTGTTCTTATTATATAGAACTTCAAAGTGAGTTGATTCTAGTGACTATTGTGTACTACCAAAATAATAGCTCCTAGTTACAGTTAGTTAAAATGTCACATTAGATTATGCTGCAAACCATTTCTTGGTAGCTATAATTTAAAAAATGTCGTTAAAGCATGTGACCTGTGTCTTAAAATGTCAAAGTGGCAATTAAATTGTCTCATTATGCTCTTATGAAGGGAAAATAATGTTTTACAGATTTTGAGATTTACATGACCCACTCATAAACATCAACATCAAACAAGATGCAAATTGTTTATTTTATTTTGTTGAATCAGAAAAGAAGATTATGCTAAATTGATAGGAATCATCAAATGCCTTCATGTATTTATTTTTCCAAGAACAGCTCAGACGAGCACATGCGAATGTTGCTCATTAAGGAGCATCATTTGTCCTTCAAAGAAAAGACAAGAGTGTCTAGTAGTTTCCCCCAGATAATGAATTTCTGTTACTTTTTAAATTCATTTTCTGTGTGTGTGTGTGTGTGTGTGTGTGTGTGTGTGTGTGTGTGTTGTTGCCCATGCTTATAGTTGCATGCAGACACCAGAAGAGGACATCAGATATCTGGAATAAGTTACAGGTGGTTGTGATCTACCCAAATGGGTTCTGGGAACCAAACTCAAGGTCCTCTGCATGAGTAGCAAACACTTGAAACCACTGAGTCACCTCTCCATGCCCTGTTGTTCCTTTATAAATACACTATCTTTTGTCTTTCTGAGACAGGGTTTCCCTGTAGCCCCAGGTGACATGGAACTCACTGTGGATATCAATCTGGACTCAGTCTTTCAGAGATGCACCTACCTCTGCTTTCCACGTCCAGTATATGCACATTTTATTGAGTTTCTGTGCATTTATATAAGTATTAGTTAAATTTAGACACCTTCCCATCTGCACCCTTGATAGCCTTCTTTTGATTTTCATGAATTCTCTCATATATGTTAAATCCTATCCAGTCAAATGTTTGTATCCAGATGCCCCTCTGTGCAAGGGCATCTTAAAGATTATCAACCCTCCCTCAACCATCCATAATCAGTTAACAATAATTTTTAAGCTAGAATTGGGACTTACTGCCCATTTCCATCACTCTATGCTGGTTATTGTCTGATTGAGTTGGTATGGGTCTTGTGCATGTTGTCAGCATTGTTGCAAGTTCATATGAGCAAGTTCCTAGTGACCAAAAGCCTCTGTTTTCTTATGTTCATGCACCAACCCTGGTTCTTACAATTTTTCTCCCCTTTTTTCCCACAGTGGTCCCTGAGCCTCTGGTGGGTGAATAATACAGAATAATACAGGAATAATACAGAAGTTCTATATTACACACTCTGCAGTATTTTGTTTTCTAAAACTTAGCCAGTTGTGGACTTCTGTGTGCCATGCAAATTTCTCCAAAGTTGACCACACACTGTAAGACAAAACAAATCTCAGCAAATAATAATGATAATAATAATAATAATATGCATTCATTCAGACCACAATGCAATAAAGCTTATACTCACCAGCAAAAGAAAAAAAAAAGAGGTTCTAGTGACTAACTATATGAACTCATGGAGATTAAACAACACAGTCCTGAATGATGAATGAGTCAAAGAAGAAATTAAGAGAGAAATAAAAGTATTATTAGAACTAAATGAAAATGATAACACTACACAAGAAAACTCTGGGGTAGTTTAAAAGCAATTCTGAGAGGCAATAAACATAATAATCTGGGCTCAGGAAACTATCAGTATTGGTTAAATAATGACACTTTAAAAATATTTTATTTATTACCCTTTATTTTACATGTATGAATGTATTGCCTGAATGTGTATAAGTGCTCCCATGTACTGCAATAACCTCAGAAGTCAGAGGAGGGAGTCGGATCCCCTGGAACTGAAGTTAATTACAATTGTTAGATATCATGTGAGTAATGGGAATCAAATCCAGGTCCCAGGCAAGAGCAGTCAATGTTCTTAATTGCTGAGCCATCTCTCCAGACCCAGTAGTGGCTCTTTTATCTTGAGGGCAATCAACAGCTGTTTAGTTACTATTAATGCCCTCTCAGTGGGAGAGAACACATGTGTGTTATGTAATGTAGTCAAGCGTATATGGCTGGAGACGTCATGGAGCCTAAATAAAACCTAGTTTTGCCACTTTCTTAGACCAAAATAATTTCTTACTTTGTTCAATCGTTGAATCCTCACATTTACAAACAAGTATTTCTCTCACAACTCATTAAATAAGCTGGTTTTTGCAAAAGATGGAGACTATTACAGAGTTCCAAAATTGGTCAAATACAGAGAAAAAGTGCCTATGAATGCTTTGCCCTATGAGAGATAGTTTCTATGAGATACTTTGCCCTAAGATATGCATCTTCAGTTCAACCTCTGCACATAAGATGAATGCATCTTTCCACTTTCAACAAAGAAGTTTCCTTATGCGGTAGGTGGTGCTTAACATAGAAACCCACAATCGCCCCCTGTGCAGAGAACAAGAGGCTGCAGAGAGCTTATTCCTGAAGGGGACACATATAAAACATGCGCCTCCCAAGGCTCAGGGATCATTGTAGAGGAGGAGTCAGAAATCTTATAAGAGCCAGAGTTGGAAACGGAGTTTTCCACACAACTGGTCAGTAACTCATATCAACTCAGAACCATGATGACAACATTCTCATGTTCCATGCAAACTCAAATCAGACAAATCCAAACATAGACATTAAAAGTGGTAAGAAATTCTAAGGACCTTTAGACAATTTATGGCTGTTGGAAGAAGGAAAAACAGTCTCTTACAAGGATGTGACTTGAGTAGATGGACCCACACTAAAGAATATTTGTGGACACAAATTAGATTATCTCTCTCTATCTATCTATCTCTCTATCTCTATCTATCTCTATCTATCTATCTGAACAGATAGATATTACCTTAAATTGAGTGGGGTAAAGTAAGTCCCCTAACTTCAGATAGGGGGGTGTATCTAAACACCATCAAATTTTAGTGAATAAAAATAAATAAGCTCAATAAAAATGCAAAAATGATGATAATCTGGATTCTCAAATAGGGATGCTCAAAATAGCCTTGATTCTGAGAAGTTTCACATAAAATGAGTATTGAATATAGCTATTTTCTCCTGTCAGAAATAATATCTTAATGCATAAGTTTTTGTTATATTTATAGAATATGTTTTCACTATAAGAAGCAATTTATATTCCTTGATACAATTAGAGGTGATTGTTAAATGTGATTTTCTTCACTTTGAAATATAAACTAGGAGTTCCGTCCACGTTACAGATCTTATTGTCAAATGAAATAGAAGATAAGATTTTAGAGAATAATAGATAGATGTGATGGGAGGATGATGAATAGAGAACGAATAGATGTATAAATGATATATAGGTGATAGAGTTAAACAATAAATAGATTACAATTTGGTGGTAGATGCTAGATGGATAGATATTTGATCAATAGTTCTGTGCTTCTGTACACATCCTTGTTTATCACACATATCCCATTGTCCTCTCTTTTCCCTTCCTTAAGAGCTCATCTTGCTTTATCATGATTCCCCTTCTACAGTCCTGTCATAAACACACACAAACACACACATGCAGATTAAAATATAGCTTCTGCAAATGAAATAAAACCATGTTTGTCTTTCTAAGTCCGACTTATTTCAATTTACATACTGATCTCCTGTTTCATCCATCTTTGTGAAGGCATAATTTTATTCCCTATTGATAGGCAAAATTTCATTATATATATATAATATATATATATACATTATATATATGCATTATATATACATTATATATATGCATTATATGTATATATATATATATATATAATTTTTCTATTCATTTGTTGGTGGGCATGGCCAACATCTAATTTTGTTGCATTCCTTAGCTTTCATGAATAGTGCTATAGTGAACAAGGGTGTGCAAGAATCTCTCTGGTGTGAAGAGTAAGAGACCTTGGATATATGCCCAGAGGTGATATTGCTTAGTTCTATTTTAGTTATATTTTTAGCTTTCGAAAGAAAACCCACATTAATATCTTTATTATGAACATCTTTATTATGAATATCAGTTCACACTCCCAACAGTTTTAGGAGGAGAAAGGGACCCACAGGAGAGAACAGGAGAGCTAGATGTGGGAATCAGGAGAGAAAGATTACTAACACCAAACAATAATTACACACTTGCATGGAAATGCCATAATGAAACTCATTAATTTGGATGCTATTATAAAATTAAAAATTGTAATTTAAAAATAAATATCAAGCCAGGCATGGTGTCATATGTCTTTAATTCCAGAATTTAGGAGGCAGAAACTCGTAGATCTCCAAGACATGAGGCTAACCTGGTCTACATAGTGAATTCCTGGTCAAGTGAGACAACAGGGAAAGCATGTCTCAAAAATACCAATGATGATAATAATAATAACCTTCTTTTTGCCTTTGCTCTGGAAAATATTTTAACTGAAGGAACTTCATTGCTTTACACTTATTTAATTTTATTCAATTCATCATTCTGTCATACATATATTCACATTATTTTTCTTTTTCTAAATTGTTCAGATGAACATATTGTGCAGTGTAGTAAACTGTCTGCAAAAAATGTGAATTTGTTTAACTAAACTGGATGGCCTTCCTTCTTGTAGTTTAACAACAGCACCCTGTGGATCACAAGTTGGCTTCTGCATGCTAATTTCTGGTCCAGTACACTATAGCTTCTCCTTGCATTGTTTTCTTTGGGGTGAAAGCTCCATCAGTAACCATGCACTTCAGGAAGATAAGGCTAATAACATATATTTTTATGACTCATGATTCGGCATTTGAGAATTCTAATTATTTGAACTACTTTCTCTCCCCAACATAATCCTCCTCTATTCTTCTATGACTCACATACTGGGGGCTGGTGATATATGTATATTTTAAAATGCTGATGAAATTCAAAGAACTTGAAATCATCTCTCTTGAAATGAATAGGGCATTTAGACTTCATACAATATAAAAATTGGCTACTACTTCTCTCTCTCTCTCTGTCTCTGTCTCTGTCTCTGTCTCTCTCTCTCTCTCTCTCTCTTTCCCCCCTGTGTGTATATGTGTGTATGTGTGTGTGTATGTGTAGTGTACATATATGTAGTGTACATATATGAAAGGGGGTACTTGTGCGTGGAAGCCAGAGAAGAATGCCTGGTACCCTGATCTGTCATTCTCTTCCACATTCCTTTCAGAAAAGATCTAAACCTAAAAACTAGAGCTTGCTTATACATCTAATCTTGCTGGCTGGCTTGGTCTGGGTATACTTGACTCCAACTTGTAATTAGGTCAGAATGCCATATACACAGAGCATTTACCTTGGAAGTAGAGATCGGATTCCTGTCTTCTTGGTTTCAAAGCAAGCACTTTATCAGGTAAGCCATCCTCCCAGTTCTTCTTTATGGATTTTGTCTTTGTTAATTTTTCAAATATACCAGTGATACCCCATTTTCTGTTTACTTATTTTTGTAATTTACTGCTTTAATTTTTTACTCGTTTCATTTTTATAGTTTCATGGGTGAGGACTAACACTCAAGATTGTCTTACGATGTATATACACATGTGCATGCACATCACTCACACACACACACACACACACACACACACTCATACATTACACAGAAAAGTAAAAGAAAAGACTTTTCTTTTGATCACTGGGTATAAAATCTACTATGCAAGCATGAGAACCTGAGTTCAAATCTGCAGAACCCATGTCAACGTCAGATTCTGTGTCATGTTTCTGCCTCCCCAGTGCTGGGTGGGAAAAGACAGTCAGATCTTAGGGCTTGCTGGCCAGCCAACCTAGCCAAAATGTTAATCTCTATGTTCATTGAGAGACCTTGTCTCAAAAATTAAGATAGACAAGCAGGTAGTAGTACATACCTTTAATGCTAGCACTCCTGAGGCAGAAGCAGGCAGATCTCTCTGAGATTGAGGCCAGTCTGGTCTACATAGTGAATACTAGGACAGCCAAGGCTACAGAGAAATCCTGTCTCAGAAAGATCTCCCCACAAAAATATGAAAGTTGAACAACAGTAAAGAAAGAAAACTGACAACATCTGATCTCCACATGCATAGACACAGTGGATTGTACCAGACTATACACATGTACACACAAAGTAAAATAAAAGTGTTCAGTAACTACCAATCAACCAAAAAAGGAAAAAGAAAACAAGGTTTCTCTATGAAGTTGCTACCTGGAAATATGTTCAAGAAGGAAAGAAAATATGTTCCAAGCTATTCTGGTTTAGAGAAGAAATTTAGTTACAAAATTTAGTTACCACATTTTATATTAGATGAATCAAAGTCAAGAAGTTATGGACAGAATAATTGATGAAGGCTTGTCTAGCCATTCTTTTCTTTAAAGAAAAGCTATTTTCTGGTTTAAAACTTTAAAAAACAGAAGTAGTTAAGAAAGAGTAAAAGAAAGCAGTAATAAAGTGAATCCCTAATAGATAAAAGGAACAAGTATAATTCCCTGAGAATTCAAATAAATAAGCCTTGGTGGATATGCCTTGGTGGGTATATAGAGTTTTAAAATTTTCTGGGTTTTACATGGATGAATGATTTGGAATTCAATATATTACCTGTCAAACAACTTGAAATTTCTCCTGCAGACAAAACTGATTAGTAGGTTATTACATGTATGATTCATAATTTGAACCTTTCAAACTGCAATAGTCAAATAGAGATTCCATTTGCATTTTATTATATTTTGTCTGAGCTTATGCTTCATGTGTTGGTAAATCTGAGAACATGCACAGGCATGTTTTAGCTAAAAAAAATGATAATAGCCCAAAAATTTTGATAAAATAATTCCTGTGGGAAACAAAATTTTAAAAGTCCTTCATATTTCTGTAAGTATGACACTTCTTTATCATGATGATGGCTGACAGTTAGTGAGCTGAGTCCTCTGTCTGGAGATCTGCGTGTTCCTTTTCATTTCTGTAAGAAAAACTGCAGAATTTATAGAGTTTGTACCAGGATATATCTTGTGATTTCTTTCTTCTATTCCAATGATATGTAACTTTATTTTTTAAATATACATCAAGAGCTACATAGTTTCAGAAGAAGAAAAAGATTTGTTTATTTTCTTTCAAAATTTTTATTTATCATTATGAACAGGGGAGTGCAAGTGCCACAACATATGTGTAGATTTCAGAAGACAATTTAGTGATGTCAGTTTTCTCCTTCCACCAGCAAGCGGTATGAGGAAGAGTCTGAGCAAAACGACCTTTTCCGATAGTTTCCGCAGCATATGATATGAAAGTGCAGAGGTCAGCAAGTTAGCTCACGTTAAGGCACTTGTCAACAAGCCTGAGAATCTGAGCATGATCCCTGCGACCCACATGGTGAAAGAAGAGAACTAACTTCTGCAAGTTGTGTTCTGATCTCCACATACATATGGCATACCCTTAGCCCCATTAAATAAATAAATCAAAATGCAAAATACATTTTCTTGAAAAAAAAAAAGTAAACCTGGACATGGTGATACATGTCCTTTATCTCAGCATTCAGGAGGCAGAGACAGGTGGATCTCTGTGAGATTAAGGATAGCCTTGTCAAATTCCAGGCCAGCTGGGACTGTAGGAAGACCCTGTTTCAAAAAATAAAGAAACAAAAAATCAGAAATGAATTGCAGGAAAATCCTATGCCAACACTAGCCATGGGAAAGAAAGATAATGAAAAATAATAAATAAATATTCAAACTGTAGCAAAAGGAAAGGGAGCTGGAAATGAGCTGGGAATCCTATGGAGGGAGAGTCACATGTGTAGGAGGGAAAAAGGCTTTATTCTTGTGGGAAACGATGAATAACTTGATTAGATTTTCCTTTTATTACTGTTTTAACAGGAAATTATTTCAAAGAGCTTTTTAAATTAAAAGAAATATTTCTGAACCTCTGATATAAAGAATAAACCAGATAAAATGTAATGTAATTATTTTTAGTAAAGGGAGACGAAGAACAGAAAGTCTATAAATTAGTTTTTCTTCAGTTCAGTATTGAAGGATATACTTTTTTCGTCTAAGATTATGCAGCCAACTTATTTCAAAAGGCCATTTAAGAGCAAGATTGGATTTTTTGGAAGACAGAAGAGAAATGCGAAAAGCAGGCTATGAGCTTAAATGACAGACTAACGCAGAGAGAACATGGGCTGAATTATTCAGTTTTAGTTCTGGTATTGAATTCATATTGCCAAAGAAGAACAATTTAGCTGTGTTCCTATAGCTTTTAACAATTTGAAAATTATGGCTCTTTTTTCCGAGTTCTGTAAATACTTGTGATCATTATTACATTGTGTATTTCTCTGGAATTTGTGCTATTTATGATCACAGCATAGTCTTTGCATTGTTAAGAAATGTTTATCATTTTAATAGCAGTAATTACTACCTAATAGGTTTTCAGGCTGTCATGCATATATAAACACATACCTGTATACATATAAGGGAGTTATTGAATTAGTCAGCTATTTATGACTGTGACAAAATATTTGAGAAAATTGAATTACTGTTTCCCTATCTTCTGAATTTAGGGAATTATGGGTAGAGATCCATGGTCACTTGGAGCTTCTGTTCCTAGTGGTAAGTTAGGACTTGTCTGGATGGGAAAGTGGTAGTATGTGATTGTCCTTGATGTACATGAATAAATATGTACTCACTCCACATCTGGGACCAAGGACAGACCGAAGTCCAGCTTGGCTAACCAATGGGTTTTCTGTGGTTACCAACCACACAGAAGTGAAGGTCATTTATGGGAGCATGAGGGAGGACTTACAGGAGTAGCAGTGAATCAAAGGGGCTACACCCCACATCCCTGTGAAACGTGCAGTCTCCTTTCCTCAGCGGCCCTCAGGGCTTGCGTTAGCATGAGAAGGGAAAAGGACATGAGGGATTCTTTTAATTTCAGGAAATTCCTGAGACTTGAGAATTGCTTGCTTTCTAGAGCCTCTCTCCAGGACTGATAGCTTCAATCTGTAACTTCCAGAGTCTTCAGAATCCTCCCGCCAGAATGAAAATTTTCAGTTTGTAGGCTATTGCTGTGCAAGAGACCAGCAGAGAAGGATATAGGAAGAAAGAGGGTTGTAAGAACGTAAGGAAGGGAAAAGAAAGAGAAGAAAATAGAAAGGTGAAGGCAGTTCAGAGACAGGATGCAGTGCTTAAAGAAGTGTTCCTGAAAATCTACTTCCTTCAGCTGTGTTTTACCTCTGGGTTCGTGTCACCTCCCAGCTGACTATCATTGAACTCTGCAATGGATGAAGCTATGGGTGAGGCCTGATTCCTCACGATCTAGTCTCTTCCCCCAAACCCCACCTCTGAATACTGTGGGTCTGAGGATCCAACATTCAACATATGATTCTTTAAGAGACATTTAATGTCCAAACCATAACAACTGCCTTCTATTTAGTTATCAAATACTGGAAGAAAAGCATGTGTTATAAAAACCATCCTAAGAAGGATAAGGCCTATTAGAAGTGAATCTATGAACTTTAGTAAAAATTTTCTTGTTATTAAGGGTAACTAAAATTTCCTCCACTGAAGGTTATTAGGAGAAGAACTTTGCATGACAAAGTCATAATCGAAAATTAGTATTTCTTCTGAGTTATCAGGTAGAGTTCACAGAGTGGATGTGATGTGTGAATTGATATCTAAGGCTCTCTGATGCAAATAAGGCTTTAGAATTAAATGGCAGTGAAAATCATTAACATGTATTAAATTCTAAGGTTTTTCAAGGTAATGTCCAATTGTGACAAGAAGTATGTTCATGAGGAATTAGTTTGCAGTGTGTGTTTATAAATGTCTGTTTGTCATGAGATGCACAAGGCATGTTCCTGAAGTCATGATTCTTTCTCCAGCATGAGGCAAAAAAGGAAAGGTCAGTTTTGACCTCTCTACTTGGTACATCATGAGCATTTTTGTTAAAAAGGAAGCAAAGAGATCTGTTTACAGTATGTTTTAGCATTGTTTTGTTTGAGAATAAGAGATCAAATGAGTGTCAAAAGTTGTTCAGATATCTCACTGAACTCACTTGGGATTGATTTCAGATCATCATTCAAGGCAAACACTGATATTTCCCATCCTAAGACTACTTTAAAAATATTATTTGTAAAATTTTGTATTTGTAAAATAAAATGTTGGGATTGGAGAGATGGCAAGCAGTTAAAAGCACTGACTTCTCTTTTAGAGGACTCAGGTTTGATTTCCACTACCCACATAGTAGCTAATAAACATCAAACATCTGTAACTGCAATTTCAGTGTAATCTGAGGACCTCTTCTGACCTCCTTGGGTATTTCTTGAGATGGGTGCACATATATACATTCAGGCAATATATTCATACACATAACATAAAAATAATGAGTTTTCATATAGAAGTCCTATCCTGTATGGGGTAGGAACAGACACTCTATTGTCTTATTCTCTAAAACTTGGTCTGTTGTGTTCTGTGTGCAAGTTCAACCACTGGAGTCTAATCAGCCTATGTAGAGCTTTTCTCTTACAATAGGGACATCTGAGTACAAATGCTTGATTGAATAGGACTTAACATATATGACAGAATATATGAAATATGTTGGATGAGGTTGATGGGGGCCATGGATGGAGGAGGTGTGTTTAAATTTGATTATGATCTATTATATGAAATGCACAAAACTCAATAAAATATACATTCAAATAATAATGAATAGAATATTTTTAAAATTATAATAAATTCAATTATATTCTAATTAAAGAGAATGATGAAAGAAAACTTATTTCGGGAGATTATTACAATAATTGGAGATTATCTAGGAGATTACTTGGGATATTTATTACAATAAATCTAAAATCAGAGAAACAGGATTCAGCTCTTAGCTCGTGATCATCTTACACTGGGCTCTTTTTGCAACTTTGCTGACTCTAAGTTTCCCATGAAATGAAGAGGATTTAAGGAACATTTGGGTTTGTGAGGGGAGACAATTGATTGCAAAGTATGAATAGCTTACAAGATTAACTCTTGACAGATGCTTGTTTTTACATGAGATGAGGTAGAGGCCAGTTTGAATGGCTGTGAAATGACCTTAGTCATTCACATACAGGGAAGGAATGGGTGAATTGCTTATACTATGACTCTAAATTTCAGGGGACATGGAGACAGCTCCTACGGCAAAATAAAATTTAAGGACTTGAATAGAAGAAGGGAGAAAAAGAAACAAAGTGGAAATTTCACTTACACAGTAATCAAACAGTTATACAACAACATAATAAAACCTCACAAAATAATCTCTCGAGTTTTTAATGATAAGTTTTCAATATATTGGTGATTGTTGGATTCATGAAAGGAAAATATGTGAATTGAAATTCATTAATATTGAAAATGTTTTTTTCATGAAAAATAACTTTATCATACTGAGAATAAGTTGTATGTGTGTGTGCACACTTGTGTCTTTTAGACTCATTATATATTTTATTCTTTGAGAAATTCATGCTCTAAGATGAATTTTGATAATAATCACCACTACTTACTCCCCTCCAACTCCTCTTGGACCCATATTGCTCATGTCCTTCCAACTTCCTTTATTTTTTGTAGTAACATACTGAGTCCAATTATTGCTGCTTGTATGGGAATACCTGTGAGGCATGCACTTGAGTGTGGGAAACCTACCAGTGGCTACATCCATCAAAAATGAAACCATCAACTGAGTGAAGAGACAGACTACTAGATAAGAAAAATAGCATCTTTGTTAGTTATACATCTGACAGAGAATTAGTATCTAGAGTATATAAAGAACTCAGAAAAATTAACACTGAGAAGGTATAGCTTTGCCCCTGACAAAGACTTATATGTAGAAAAATGAACAACTCTTCAAACTCAGCAGCTAATCACGCCAACAAAATCCATCCAATCAGAAACAAAGACAGATAATATGGGCAGAAAGATGTTTAGTGAATAGTCTATGCAAATGAGGAGTAAGTTAAATATTAAATATTTAGTATCATTAGTTATTAGAGAAACAAAAAGGACAAAATCACGGTCTGATGTCACTACATAAATACCACAGTAACTCAAACAAAAGGGAAAGTTGACATCAAATGCTGCCAAGGTTTCAGATAAATTAGATCATGTCTCCACTGCTGGTGAGACTATAAGAAGATGCACCTTCCCTATCCAACAGCCTTTTAAAAAATAAATTAAATATGTGCCTAGCCTTTGATGCAGTAACTGCCTTTTAGCATTAATCCCAAAGGAAAGAAAGTTTATGTTCACACAACAAACATGTGAGCAAATATCCATGGCAACATTGTTCATATTGGCTCAAAACTAGAAAGAAATAATGTATCTGATGTTCAGTGCCTAAATGCTTGCATAAATTGCATGACTTTCCTACTCTGTGATCTTATTGAACTATCAAAAGAAATGTAGTATGTGTAAACTTAACTACCTTGATGGTTCTCCAGAGAATTTTCCTAAGGAAAAACAGTTCATATGAAAATGTTATGTTAGTGGTCTGGGGGAGGACAGGGCTGAATGGGGAAGAGCACTTAGTGTTCAAGCAAAACAAACTCTGTCCAAATGTCCAAATTAAACTCTGTCTAAATAAAATTCCACATGTGGCAGCATGTGCCCAGTGATGTGCAAGGCTGAGGCAGAAGGATTGTTAGAGCTTTCTGACCACTAGCCTAGCTTCAGAAAGCCCTCAAGGGAATAAGATGGAAAATAATACATCAGGGGATCTGATGTCCTTCTCCAGCCTCTGTGCACACATACGCACATATACTGCACACATACATGAAATACCTATATACACACGTATAAATAAATAAAAAAATAGAATTTAAAAGTTGTTATATAATGATCACAGTTCCATATCATCACTAAGAGGATAAATTTAAAATTTTATTAACATTTTAAGTAGCATGTTTCCTTGTACATGGAATTGTTTCATAAGGACACTTCCATATAAGCACACAGTTCTCTCACTACCTTTGATCTCATTTCTCTCCTTTCCCCTCCCATTAGGCCCCATCGTTCCCCTACACAGTTACATTTCGACTTTCACATATATATAAAAACATTTTTTTATGTATTGCTTTGAAATCTAGGCTTCACAGACAAGAAAAAGCATGTGATCCTTGTCTTTCTGAGGATGACCTAATGTTTTTAGTATAATATATAGGGTTGCAGATAGGGTGCTGTATTAACAATAGGGTGCTGCATACATGGGTATAAGAGACCAAGTAATGCTCTCTCTGTATCCTAACTGGTTCAAATCATGTCATCAATTACAAGGAACCAAACACAGAAATAAATGAATACATGTTAACTAAATGAAAATAGAAAAGGGAAAAGAATATTTTGCCAAGGAAGAGAAGCTGACTGAAGTGTGTGTAGGACCTGTGTTAATTAGTCATACTCAGAATATTATGTGGATCTACAATGGCCAGGAAATAAAAGCCTACAGCATACAATAAATTGTTTAAACTTTGGGAAAGACTAAAGAGGAAAATATATTTAAATATGATATTGCTGAATCTATAGAAAAACAAATCACTGGCTGGGTGTGGTGGGACGTATCATTAGTGCTAGCATAAAGGAAGCAGATGCAGGTACATCTCTGAGAGTGCTAGGTCAGCCTAGACAACAAAGCAAGCTCCAGGCCAGTTAAGGCTACATAGTGAGATACTGTATGGAAAAGAAGAACAACAGCATGAAGGAGAATGAGGATGAAGAGAATGAGGAGGAGGAATGAATTATCATTATATTTTTATTAATAATTTTTATTCTTGAGAACTCACATATATATATATATATATATACAATTTTAAGGAAGTTTGATATGGCTATGGCATGTAATATAATCAGTAACCTTATGTATAATAACAATTTAAATGGAAAATATTATATTCACAATAATATCAAACTATTAGCTTTAATTCCAGTAGGCAAGGTATGTAATCTATATAAGAAATCAAAGATGAATTATTAAGAATGTATAGAAAATGTTGTAGTAATAAGTAGCCCCCACGAAATCCTTAATACTTAGAAATGCTTAAAACCTTTTCAGGTATCTTTGTGGGTATAGATAGATGAATTTAGTGATAGGTAGAAAGATAGATAATAGATAAATGACAGTATATAGATGATAGATAGATAATACATTTAGAATATAACAATAGATGGATCACACACACACACGCACACACACACACACACACATACACCACACACATCTATGTAAATGAGATTCCCAGTATTATGTTAATGAGATTCCCAGTATGGTCTCTTCTCAAATATAAGAAAACATATTTGAAAATTCTGAATGTTTACTTTGAATAATTACATATAAGAATATGTGGTATCGATACATGCACATATATATTTGTACATGTATTTATATACATATGCAGATCCATAAGAGGGAGAGCAAACAAGGTAGATAAAACCTGCTCAATGGTGTAACATTTGACTATGATATGTGAGATAGGTTCATTCCCCAGAGCTGCAGAAAATAATTTATGCTGGATTTTGTAAGTACCTCCAAAGCATCTTCCAAAGAACTGTAGGGTTTGTATTCTTTCCCACAAAAGTGGTGCACTGAAGACTGCATTATTACCCTAGGTCTTCTTACATCTCTGTGAAAGATGTTCTCTTCTCTTTGAAATTAGTTAGCACTCTATGCCCTCATTCTTTTCGATATCTTACACTTTGCTTTGCAGATGTAAGTCCCTCTGAATCAGTCATAGACATGTTTCCTGAATCTCACAAATTCTTGTCATTTGAAATATTTTGTTAGAAAGACTCAACCTTTTAGTTATCTTTATGTATATGTATATCTGTGTACCTATGAGATTTTATGTGAACCGTAGGTTTCCAGGAGCCCACAGAGGCCAGGCAATTGAATTGGATTCCACAGAACTGTAGTTGTAGGTGGCTGTTAACTGACTGGTATGGGTGCTGGGAACCAAACTCAGGTCCTCTGGAAGAGCAGTAACTTCTCTTTGCCACTGAACCATTTCTCTCCAGGCTCAAGAAAGTTCAAATCATAACGTTTTGATTGCTAGACAAATAATCAGAAATATAGATTTGCATAATATATTTTGTCACATTTGGATATAATCACATTTTTTTGCAAAAGTGGAATTCAATCTTCACATAATTTTTCAGTTCTTTCATAGCTCTCATTATGTTTAATTGATTCAGAAGAAAAAGAATTATATTAAAAATTAGTGAGTCTTTGTTCTAGATCCTGCAGCACAGGCAAACAAAACTCTTCATAGAGAAAGTGCTGAACTTTTTAAAAATAAAATCAAATGAGATTAGTGTATATCTTTGACATTTTGTTTTCAGTCAGTGGGAAGGTCATAGCTAAAAGGTCACCAAGAAAAATTTGCCCAGCAAATAGACAATAGTTTTATTTTGCAAGAAAGTGACACGTTGCTCTCCAGGGCCTCTTGCATGTGAATGGATACTTAGACTGCCCAGTTTTGCAACTGAAGTCATAGTCTTCCATTTCTGGATTGGGGGATGTAAAAAAGAGAATGAAATCATGCACATCTTTCAGTGGCCAAGACAAAATATTTGAATTTCAGTGCAGCAGTTTATGCTTTAAATTTGACATTTAACTCTAAATTCATTTGGTGTTTTGGGTGGCAATTATTTATAGGAATTTGGTATCCATTGTATTTATTTGAACTATTTAAATGATGTCTTTTCCATGTATGTGAAGGTCTCTCAATTTTTTATATTTATTTTTCACAAAATTATATTTTGTAATTAAGGATAGCATATTGAATTGAGTTTGAAAACTGAGGGACGGATAATGATTAAATTTCAAAATCTATTCTTGTTGAGTAGTGTAAATTGGGAGTCCTTGACAGTTTCCCTGTTGTATATCACTACACACCTTGAAATAGATCTATGAAATCCATGCCAGACTAAGATAATATAATACTAAATGGTTATGATTTATTTTAAAAGTTAAAATTGGATGTGAACATCCACCTGTAATTCCAGCACTTAGGAGGTAGAGGCAGGAGGCTCTTGAATTCAGGGTTACTCTGGACTGTAGCAAGTTCCTGTCCTAAAAACAAAGAAACACAAAAACAAAATAAAATAGCATGAAACAGAGTTTGAATGGCAAACATATTCTCTTTATATTGATGTCTTTCCACATTTTATTACTCATTTTTCTGAAAAAATACTAATCCTAGAAGTGTCTAACTTTGGATTTCTTTTATTTTTAGATGAGCTCACAAATTCTTCAGAAACCAGACTGACCTTAGAAGAGCTTTTGGGAAAAGAATTTTCACTTCATAATCCAGAAGCTCGGTGGATCAATGGTAGGCAAAGATCTTTTTATATGTATTATTTGTTTTGAGCTCTCTATTCTAAAACAAAAGCTAATGTTTGTTTTAATGTATTAATACATACAATTCTTTGTGGCCTATACATGTACTGTTTAATCACATTAGAAGTTCAGTTCATCCTAGAGCGAACCAGCTTCTAAGCGTTACACGGACACAGCTATCTTCTATAAATGAGAGATGAACCCACTATCCTTTGTCTTTTTTTTTTTTTTTTCTGTACTGGAAAAGAAAATTTACCTCAGCTTTGCCTAAATCAATTTCTGGTATTAAAATAAGAAAATAAAATGAAACCACAGAGTGCAACTGTGGATGTTGGTTTGCCTTTGTGGGAGATAATGAGGAGATGGTGCGGCACTAACCAGGAGAAATGTGTTTGCGAAGATAGTCCCAAGTTTTAATTTTCTTCAGTGTTCCACTTTGCCTGACAGGGCTAATCATCTTGGGTGGAGAGGGGTTAATCTTTGACCTTCACTTTCTTTAAATGTAATATCTTTGCATATTTTTAAGAGTAGACTGTTTGTATAATTGATCATAGGCTTTGACTTGTCATTAGATAGACAATCACATTTATGGTCCGGTTCTCCAATATTCTAATTAACTGCATTTATGACTTTAATTTTAGCAGCTATTGGAACAATATACTTTAGCTCACCAGTGCACTTTTATCCAACCCTGAGATAGTTCCTGGAGGTAAACAGAGACACAGATATAACGTTTAAATAAGTGAATGAATGATTCTAATTAAGTCCCACTGTCATTTTTCCTGAACATGAGTGTTAGTTTAAATTGCTTGAAATTTGAATATAGATCCCGGCATTACTGTTAGAAACAGAGAACACAGTGCAGGAATTTTCATAATTTTGAGATGCATTCTTGAAAGACTTGCATTTTAATGTGACCATTTAAATGCTTTGTGTTATTACAATCAGTTTTATAGTTGAGGAAAACAACACTCATTATGGAGCCAGGTCCTGATGCCAGATCTCCCAATGACTACTCTCCTCTTATGTGACTTCAGTCTGTAAACCTACGTACTTGCCAGCAAATATTTTCATCAAGAGAGGTGATAGAAAAAGAAGTTTCCAGAAATTTTAAACATTAATTGCATTGAAATTATTAAATTTAATATGATGATTTATCTTATCTTTTATTAACCATGATTCTAAACCAAACTGTAGAAATTTACTCGACATATTATGGAAAGCAATAAAAAACTGGGGCCCTCAACTCTCTTTTCAGGTTAGCTTTTGCTCTTTAAATATTCGTTTTCCTCTTGTGTATAACTGACACTGTGATTTGGAAACTCTGTCAGGGAAGACAGACATCACAGAAGCAGACTGTATGCTTAATTAAAATGTATTTCAATAACTAGGACATAGATTCTACCATTATATTTCATAATACATGAAAATCATGTATTTCTTATTAATCCTTTTTGATGATTTCCTTAGCTATTTCTGGTAAACTTGATCTTGAGATAGCATATATTGGGACAACACTGCAGAGTCACTATAATGTTCTAGTTCTACTCTATTGGAAACACCACACTTAAAAATATTTTTATTGAATTTATTTTACTGTGTTAATACAGAACATCTCAATCAATCTTAATCAGGTTTATACCCCTTTCCTCACTGGAAATCCTGTAGATCCCCCCCCCCCCGCCCAGCTGAAATTCATACATTCTTTCATCTGTGTTAAGGTCTATTATGTCAAGTCAGTATCTCCAAGTGACTTCAATGCACAGTCATTCTCTGAGGTCTAGTCAGCCTACCCAGAGTCGTTTGCTTTGCAAAGACAAGCCCATCCTCTCCCAACAGTACTCAGTTGCCAATATTTCTTAAGCATACTTTTGGGACTGCTACCTACTTCCCCAGTTCTATGCTGGATTTTTGTCTGTTTGAGTTTGTATGAGTCTTGAACATGCCAAAGCTATTGCTGAAGGTTCACATGAACAGAGTCCCAGAAGCTTGTAAGATTCTATTTCCATAGGGTCTCACCTCCCCTCTGGCGCTTGCAATCTTTCTGCCTCCTCTTCCACAATGGTCCCTAAGCCCTGGGTGAGTGAAACTCAATATAAGAGTCATGTCTAGGGACCCACACTCTGCAGATTCCTACTCTCCATGATTTAGCCATTTCTGACCTTTTGTGTTACTAGACCATTGCTGCATGAAGACACTTCGTTAATTAGAACTGAGAGATTCATTAGTATCTTCTTTATTCCCTGAAAAGCATGAGATTTGGGTATAGAGGCTGCATTGTAGATGTGCCATTTAGGCACAAGCAATTCACAGATAATGTCTGTGTGTAACCAGCTGTAGTACTCTGTATTAGTCTCCATCTGATGCAACAGAAGCTTCTTTGATGAGTAGTGACAGGGATACTTCACTGCAAATGAAAGAATACATATTTTCCATTTAGTAAAAAGTTACATTAACCTAGGGATATGACCACCTTGGAGGTTTCTCTAAGATCTATGACCTCGTCAATCATGTATATGTGGCTATGATTACAGTGCCACACGTGGGTTTCCTCCTGTTGAGTGGGATCTAAGACCAGTTAGGTAAGCCCTAACTTGATTGTCCCCAAGATAAAAGTGCCACTACTGCACCAATGTCGAATGCTGGGCCAGTCATTTATATGGTTATTTGTTCATGAAAGTAGTGTTGAGCTATTTATTGATTGAGGTTTTCTCTTTGGCTACTTGTCTAGTGCTCTCCAGAGCCATGAGTGTTAGCCTTCAGTAGTTATATGTTGATCATATCCTTCCATCACTGTTTCCTCCAATTCACTCTAGGCCCCTCCTAAATTAATTCTTAGCAGACCGGTTAGAGTGAACTGATCTATATGCTGCTCTCGCACACTTACCTTTCTCTCAGTCACATTCTACTTACACACTCCTCATGTAGCCAGGAAATCAAATGGGAGACTGTGAATGAGAGGAGGAACCTTGGCCTCTTATCCATAGTTGTAACTAAAAGTGAAAGGTAAACTTTCTCTTTATTCTCAAGCTAGATCAAAACAGATTTCCTTAATGCAAAAGTCACATGAAGGATTCAAGCTTGGTTCATTTTTGCAGTTTCCTATAATCCTTAGAGGTCATCCTAGGAAAGCTTAATGCTTTCTTGATCAAGGGAAAGAGGGAGCCAATGGCCCTGGCTTGCGCAGTATAGAGCAGAGTTGTGTTGTTCTTTATACTTTCCTCTAGTGATATATTTGAGGATGCCATTGCATTAACATGGTTATCTTAAAAACTGGCTTGTCCCAAGTCTGTTCACATCCTTGCCATCTGCGTTTTTGTAATGTCTTCCTAAATATGTCACAGTGAAACTAGAGATCTGTCTTTTTAAAATTATTAATCACAGGATCAGAGAGACGATTTAGCAGTTAATGTTATTGGCAGTTCTTACAGAGGACCTGGGTCAGAGTCCCAAAATCGATATGACGGCTAACAACCATTTGTAACTGCAGTTCCAGAGAACCCAACACCCTTTGCTGACCTTTGCAATTATTGCAGAAAACTGGTGTATTTAGATATATACAAGTAATACATTCACAAACATAAAATAAAGACAATAAATAAAATATTTTTAAAACTTATTAATCACTCCACATATACTTGGTGATTAGTTAAACATCAGTAAATGATCTAATGTGGATTCTTTCTCTGTCAAAATCTGATAGATGACAATACATATAGCAGCATATAACTTTGAAATTCACCCCCCAGAAATGTGAGTTTGCATCTAGAAACTTATTTAATCCAACCAAAAAAGTGGCAGAGCTTGGTCTGCTTTATTTTCTAACATATTTTGTTAATTATTTGACAATTTCCTATATGCGTATAATGGACTTTATCGTATTCATTCTTCAGTCCTCCCCTTAACTTTTCCCAGAATGAACCCCTATCCTCTACCTCCTTCAAAATTCTTTCCTCCCTTTTCAATATAACAGACCTTTATCAAAATCTGTGATGCCCATATTCTCCAGGGTGTAGCGCCATTCAATAGGAGCATGGGCAACCTATGAGGGGCCATGCCCTTAAAGAAAACCAACTCTCAATTAACAGTCAGTGACTGACCGTAGGTTCTCTGCTAGTGGTAGAACTTATGAGGTCCTTCCACCATTCATGCTACAATGCTGACTGCTTTGGTCTTGTACATACAACCACAGCTGCAGAGCCTCCTTTAATAGTGTTTAAGTATTAATACTTATGTACTGAAATGCCTTTTAAATATCTAATACAGATATCATGTATATCTAAGACAGTTTTATGCCTACAGATCTATTACTATTAATCCATTTGTGTTGAATATTACAATAATATGCTAATCACATCCAATAAATCCATATAGTGGGTCATATCTCATACAATCTAAAAGCAATGTGTAAGCATGTTTTCTAACATACTTTTAATCTAAAGCAAACAATAGTGTCAAGGTAAAAAGACAACTCTCATTTTAAAGGAGGTAACAGCTAGCTTTTACTGGCACTACATATGATGATCATGGGTGAGAACACAAATTTAACTCACCCCAAGTTCTGTGTTCTGCCATGGCAAGAGTTAGATGAAATTTCTATAGTAAAGAAAGTCACAAATCCAGAGACTTTTTAAATACATTCGTGGAAACATTAAGAAAATAAGTTACAGACAAGTCTCAGCTATAAACTTCAGATGGCATCTGACAGCACTTTTAGACTTTTGGTTGAGGAAACTAGGGTTTTGTTAGGCTAATATATTTCAAAATGTTTTAGTTGTTAGTCACAAGGATGTTAGGTCAGACACAGGGGTATGCAAGGAATATCTGTTAAAGGAAGTAAGTATCACCTAAAATGATTTGTAATTTGTCTCTGAACTTGCAAAATTGTAACTCTTCACAGTCAGTGAAGTCTGTATCCATTAATCACCTTTGCAATAGGTTTAATATAAAGTTCCGTTTTGCAGAGGGACTTTAGTATGCAGGACTTCCAAACAGTGTGGACAGCAGATGAGTTCAGCTGCCTTCTCCATTTTGTTCCTTCAGTTTTCTTCAATAAGTAGATTTGCGTACAAAAGGCTTGAAAATAGCAATGATGATAATATATCCTCTTCTCCCACAGTCTCCTAGGTCTCCAAACACTTATAGCCTGCTGCTGTCATAGAAAAGGGCTCACCCCAGCTTACAACGGCTAAGTGCTTCTCACAGCCTGCATCAGTGTCATTAAAGACCAGAGCTTCTCATAGACATCCAGCTCTCTGTTCTGCACCCTCCCCTCAACTCTTTTCTCTCCCTTGAATCTCTACCCAGATAGCAAAGTCCAAGTTTCATCCTGTGAGAATATCTGAAGTTCTTGACTGTCATCTGCTAGCATGAAGAGCACCCCTGTCAACTCAAAACATCCCACAGTCACCTGGAGAAAAAACAACACAAAGCAAAACAAAACAAAACGCTTTGACTGAGGAGGTGTATAGATAGGACTGGTCCCTGTGATTGCTGTGAAGGACTGTCTTCATTGTTGAATGATGTGAGGGGTCAAGTCAACTGTGGGCCATATCACCTTAGATAGGTACTCATATAAAAAATCAGGAGCCTATGAGTGAGCCAGTATGCAGAATTCCCCCATGGCTTCTGTTATGCTTCTTGCCTGTGAATGAGTGCCCTGGTGCGACTTCCTGCTCTGTGGACTAGCAAGCAGCACTGCTTTCAAGTTCCTACCTTGAATTCCTTCTCTGTTTTCATCAAACGGCATATTGTGACCTGCTTTTACTCTCTCAAATAATCTTATTTTCCAGCCTTGAACTCACTATGTAGCCCAGGCTGCCCATAAACTCATAGTGATCATTCGGCTTCAGCCTACCAATACTGGGATTGCACACCTAAGCCACTATGCCTAACTTACAACACAGGAATTTTTATTGCATAGGTCTATAGTCTTCACAGATTCTAAAATGGGTGGGGCCTGTATACTGGGTTCTATACACACTCCAGAGATTTGATATTTCTTTTAAATTCCCCTCCCAGTTTCTTTTCAACGCAAGTATATTATTAAGTAATTTTATAGCTATCTAATGGAATGTTAGTCTTAAAAATAACCACTTGAGCCAAGTGTGGTGGCACATGCCTTTAATCCCTACACTTGATAGGAAGATGTAGACAGATCTCTGTGAGACTGAGGTTAGCCTTGTCTACATAGCAAGTTCCATGCCAGCTGGGGCTGTAGGGAGATCCTATATGAAAGTGTGAAAATTTTTTTAAAAAAATCATTTGAAATAAAAATCAATGACACTAGAATATGCATTATATTTCCCTATGTGCTCCATACATACACATAACTCTATGTGCAAATACCAGGACAGAATGTGCTAGAATACGACATCCAACTCTGAGGGAACTCTACTTCCCTACTTTTCTTCCTTCCTTTCTTTAATTCATTCATTCTTTCGTTCTTTATCTTCTTTTGAGACAGGTTTTCCTTGTGGCTCCAGCTGGCCTGGAACTTACTATGTAGACCAGGCTGGTCACAAACTCAACAGAGATCCTCCTGTCTCTACTTCCTGAGTCTGGGTTTAAAGGCATAAGCCACCATACCCCATTTAGAACTCTATTTCTATTACTTTTTAAAATACCATTTAGGATCCATGAGTGATGACACAATCAGTCACATTTATCTCTTTTATTTTAATTTCATATTTACTTAATTAATTAGTTTATTGTGTGTGCATGTACAACATGCAATGAATATGAGTTCCCTCCCATTGAGTGGCCTCAATTTCAATTAGAAAGCATGGATTACCCCCAAGAGAAAAGTTCCCGTCCTGAGCTAATAGTGGTAATTCGCTGGGCCGCTTGTTGTTTATTATACATCAGAGTTGCATAGAACCATTTATTGTTTTCAAGACTTACATTTTTTTCTTAGAGTTATATATGCCAAAGGTTTTTATTAATCAGAGAGTTTCTTGCTAGATTTAGCGAAGTATTTGAAAAACTATACTAATAAGCATATTTATATCCTTGAAAATAGCCAAAAATACTTTTGTTTATTGATAATCATATTTGTTAGATCGTGTTAGATCTATCATCTATCAAGAGTTTAAGTCTATCTACTTGGGGGACTAGAGAGATGGCTCAGTGGTTAAGAACACTGTTCTTACAGAGGACTTGAGTTTCATTTCCAGCACCCAAATGTCAGTTAAAAACTGTTCATAACTCCAGTTCCAGAGGCTCTGATGCCCTCTTCTGGCCTACGTGGACATTGTATGCATAAATGCACTTACATGCAGGCAAAACACTGGTACACATAAAATAATAAATCAAAAATGTAAAATTTTTATCTCTTTTAAACTGTTTGAAATTTTAAAAATTCACACTATAACAATGTTTATTTTAGCTTCAAAGAGTCAAACTTTTGTTTGAATTTCAAATCTAAATAGTTTTCAACAAATGAATGCCTTAAAAATTCCAGTTTGTCTTAAGCCTAACAATATTTATACTAAACACCAACAGAATATGTAAAAGAACATACTCATAAAATCTAGTGTTAATATTTCAGAGAGGAAATAAAAGCATCCAGGAAGAAAATATATCTGTGATTTAGAATTGCAATGATTAAATTATTTAGGGGGCTTAAAAAAGTAAACTTTAACAGAGCCCCATGTTATATTACCTTGTTTATTGTCACTAAAATTATGTTTTGATATTTAAAGAAATAAAAAATACAAGACTGGTTATATAAAATGATACAGGATAGGGAATTTATTGAGTTCCAGCTGTGTGTACTGCTTAGATCTGTTGATGCTGGAAAACTATTCAGTGAACTGAATCATGTCCATGAAGCCCTGTGTGCTCCTACACAACAGTTCCAGGTCTTCTCTTTGCTGCTACAGCAACTGAGATTGTCAGCACAACTGTATAATTATAGATATCTTGAAATTGGTATCTTCTTTTTCATCTACATATCCAATTTACTTATCAAGCACACACCTATGGAACAAAGATTCATACATCCAAGGATATAAACAAACACAAAGTTACTCCCTTCATTCAATAAACTTGTGTGTACAATTTAAGGTACTTTTTTATATGTACAATGCAGCCTATTGAGTGTGTTTTGTGTCCCAAATGCCCTTCAGATTGGGATCATCCATTGAACCCATCAAGATCCCTCCTGTAAGGCACTGTCTTTTCCCTCTCAGTAGCCATCAGTTGACAAGATTTCCTTAGGTTAGGTTGGGATTTTTTTTCACCAAATTCCCATGTGTATATGGAATTTTGTCTGGTTTGAGCTTGCAAAGGACTTGTGCCACCTGTCACCATTGCTGATGATTTCTATGAAAAACTGACCAGTTCTCTGGAAGACTCTTGTTTCCTTTTTGTCGTTCACTCACCCCTAGCTCTTACAACCTTTCTGTCTCCTTTTCCACAAGGATCCCTGAGCCTTGGGAGTCAGAGGTTTGAAACAGGTGTGTACTCAAGATAAGCACTCTATAGCCGCCTGTTCTCTGAACATTGGATAATTGTGGGTTTCTGTGTTAGTCACCATCTGCTGCATGAGGAAAATCTCTGGTGAGAGTTGAGAGATGCATTCATCCTATATGTAGAGGATGCATTGAAGCTATTTCACTTAGGGCTAGCTAAGCATCTCACAGACCCTTATTCTCTGTGTTTGATCAGTTCTGTAACTGTGTGCTAGTCTCCATTTGTTGGAAAAATAAGTTTTTTGATGAAGAGTGAATGATAAACTTGTCTTTAAGTATGATAATTCATATTTAGAATAAAGTAAGAAATTACTTTGTTCTATGTATGTGACAAAAGAAGATTTTTCTATGGCCTATGGCCTCTCCAGCCATGTATATTTGGCTGTGTTTATAGTGTCACGCATATGTTATCTCCCATTGAGCAGGCCTTAATTCCAATCAGACAGCTCTTGATAATCTCATGATAAAAGCGTCAGTACTGCACTAATAGTGATAGTTTACTGGCTATGTCGTTGTTGTTTATTAGATTTTACAGCTGACTAGAGCCATTGATCAGTTTTCTCCCTTGAAATCTTGTACAGTGTCCTTGGATATTATGAGAGCTAGTCTTCCTGGAGGTGGCTTCCAGGTCAGTTTTTAATATGGTAAAAATCTAAAATTGATTACTAAACCAATTATTTTTTATTTACTTTTATTGTATGTGTATGAGTGTATTACTTTAATCTAAGTGGAGGTCAGAAAAGGGCATTAGAGCCCCTGGAACTGGAGTTACGGAGAGCTGTCAGCCACCATGTGGGTGCTGGAAAGTGAACTCCAGTCTTCTGAAAGAGCAGCCAGTGCCCTTAGCCTTCAAGCCATCTATCCAGCTTGAAAAACATTAAAGTTTTGCTGAGAAATGTTAGATATGTTATTGTAAAATAAAATTGGAAGGTTTTGGTTACTTATGTCATGCCTATTTACCTATAGGTTTATTATGTATCTGAATTTGTGTATAATTATAAATTTCTAGAGCAATTATACATATGTATTTTCCTTCTTTGAAAAGCTCTGGATGATGGTGTCATCATTAAGTTTGCTTTGTAAATAAGTTCAGAGGCAGAGAGATGCTCCTTACTTTTTTAAGGTTAAAAGGCAGTAATGGTCTCTAGATGGAAGTTCTTTTTTGTAAAGTATTGGAAAGAATATGTGAGACAAGAGAGACTTTCTAATGTGAATCCTCTGAGGTCTGATGATACATGATAATGTTGGATACACTTTGCAATTAACTTAAAAGTTCCTTCAGTTTTCCAGGATAAGGAATAGACAGATCATGAATAGGGAAGAATTTTCCAGGTGTGATAGTGCATACCTTTAATCCCAGAACTTGGAATACAGGTGCAATGAAATCTCTATGAGTCTGAGGCCAGCCTGGTCTACACATTCTCTCTCTGTCTCTGTCTCTGTGTCTGTCTCTCTCTCTCTTTCTCTCTCTCCTCTCTCTCCATATATATATATATATATATATATATACATATATATATGTTTATATACATGTTTATTCATATATATGTTTATATATATATGTTAATATATTTGAAGTATTCCATTGTAGTTATTATTACTGGAATGTTTCAATTTGCCTCTTTAGATGCTTTAAAAAAATTTATACATGGTGCTAGAGAGATGGCTCAGCATTTAAGAGCACTGGCTGCTCTTGCAAAGGACCTGGTTTCAAATCCATATGGTGGCTAACACCCATTCGTAACTCCAGTTTCAGGGAATTCAATGCCCTTTTTTGACCTCTGCAGGCATTGCACAACACAGTTGTACCTACCTACATGCAGGCAATACACTCATGCACATAAATTTAAAATAATAAATAAAATATTTAAATAAAATTATGCAGTATACATCTTCCATTGTAAACTATATTTAGTCACAACATTTATTTACATAATATGACTAGAAATCAAGACAAATGATTATATATAAAGCTGCGGATTTAAAATAATCCACAAAATAATATATTTTAATTAATTTATTATCTCTTGTGCCTATTTAACTCTTTAATAGCATTTTTAGCTTAGTAGTCTTTAATACTTGTTTGATAATAAGAAATACATTTAGCATAAAGAGAATAGAAGGATGTTCAGTCTCTTGGTTTTTTTTTAATTTCAATACTGTTCATAATCAGATTCAGAAATATTACTCTCATTCTTTTTCATAAGCTTCTTGTGCACTGATTTATGAAATAATTTTTAAAAGAATAATCAGTCTTAAGAGCCAGTCCTAATAAAAATAATCCTCACATTTAGGGCTAACTTTCATAAAATTCATTTAATTCGACTTCATGTCATGTTTCTTCATGTATGTGTGTACTTATGTGTGTTTCTATCTGTGAAACTGTGTTTGTATCTCTGTGTATGTGTATGTGTGTGTGTGCCTCTATGTGTGTGTGTGCATGTCTGCATGTGTATATGTGTCAATATCTATATGCATATATCTGTGTTCATGTGTCTCTGTATGTGTTTCTGTTTAACTGTGTGTTTGCATGTCTATGTGTATTTATGTGTATGTGTCTGTGTATATTATGTGTGTATCTGTGCATATCTGTGTTTATCTGTGAATGTATATATATATATATATATATGTGTGTGTGTGTGTGTGTGTGTGTGTGTCTGTGTATATCTGTGTGTATATGTGTGTGTATATATCTGTTTCCATGTATCTCTGCTTTTGTGAATGTGCACATATTTCTTTTTAAAGGACTAATTTTACTTAATCAGATTAGTCCATTGAGATCTCCATATAACATAGAATCAAGAACTTTAGCCCTTGAATTTATATTATATTAACAAATACCTTCTGAATCATGAGCTCAAAAAGTAACTGGAGTCCAATTTTTATCATTCAGTAACTGAAAACCTCTGTGTCTTAATCATTTAAAGCCAAATATTTATTTATCTGGAGTATTCTATCTTATTCGCAATGGTTTCTTTCATTTAGGCTCAAAGAGACATACACACAGTAACAGATCTAACATGTTAATTTTGCTTCATTTCTTTGTATTCTTTTGTATACCTTTGTATTCCCAAGAAAAAATGAAACATTATTATATGCATAGTACTATAAGAATGTAAAAAAAAAAAGCCTTCGTAATATCTACTTTCATTAGTTCAAGGCTATAACAATAGAACTTAATCTTTGAGGACCCCACTGGTAAACATGTACCATGTTCTGTGTGTTCCCTTTTCATAGCTAATGTGTATAATTCTCAATTTTGAATATAAACCTGCTCATTTTATATACAAAGAACTGGAGTTTAAAGCAAATGGGAAATCATCCAAGGCCACAAGACTGGAAGGTAGCAGACAAAGAATTTAAGTCTACATACTCTACTCTTAACTTCATCTGAATGAGTATAGAGCTTATAATCAAATAAAGGTTTAGGGAACAGAATTTAAAGGAAAGGCAAATGTCATGAAGGGAAAATTAGCTTGAGATATAGCATTAAGTGCATAATTTATGATGTAGGAGAAGGTGAAACCTTAATCAAATTACACAAGGATTCTGAAATAAGATATACATTGAACACAAATTCAGAGCTGAATGTTGATTGGGAGATAAGGGTAACACAAGGATTATAAAATCAGTGGGAGAAGGGTAATGCCGGGATTAAGAGAGCAATGGGAGACAAGGTTAACACTGGGATTAGGGGACCACTGGAGCCAGGTATAAAACCGGGATGAGGGGACCAGTGAGAGACAGATATAACACTCTGTCTGGCATTAGGAAACCCAGTGCTCAGTATATGAATATTTACCTAGAGGAACTTTAATTACCTTCATTGATCTCAGTTTTTCATCTGTGTGATTACAGTATTCACTTGAATGATATGTGAAGAATTTTTGGTTTTCTATATTTTAGAATTATATGTTTCTGTATAATATAGCCCAGAATTTCCTATAGCAACTCACCATGAGAACAGGGCAAGCTTATTGCTAAACATTATATCACCTTGCTTAACTAGAAGCCTTGTGATAATCACCAATAGCATTGTTATTTGTGTTCCTTTAAATATTTTTATACCATTCTTTAATACTCCCAAGGAATTTGTTAAATGGCCTGAATTTGCATATACATTGCCTGCAATTCCATCACTGTGTTATTTTTTTTTCCAAATCAGCACCCATGGCATAATGCCTTTAAAATTCTGCACATTATTTTTATGAGTTAAAGTATTAATCAAGCATTCTTTCCAATGAGATCTGAGTGTTTAAAGCAGTGTGGAAGTCTGAGATGGGGGCATTTGGGTTATGGTATCCTTTTGTAAACTATTCATTATGGACTTTTCCTTATAGCTTGAAGTGGAAAGGAAACCTTAATGAATTCACATGAAGTAACTGCCCAGTTAAGAATGATTACCAGTAGTTGGTAAATAATGTTTCTTGGAAGGATATAAAGATGAGTTAAATTCAAGAGTTGCAAAACCTAAAGAAGTTTTCTCACAGGAACATAGGAAAGAAATAGCAGCAATTGGAGATGTGGATGGAAGGGCTGTGTGCTGCTTTCAGCTAATGGCTAGAATTCTGCTCGTTCTGAATCATAGTCTATCATGAATACTGTATGTTGCAAAGCAGAATCTAGATTTTCTTTTTAAAGATATTAAAGGAGAAGGAACTACTCGTGAAGAAGGAAGTTAACAGGATGGGTGGAAACTTAGGACAAGAGAGTACTGGTATGAACATGATCAAAATATACTATGCAAATGCATAAAATGTTGTAATACAGTTTGTTACTATATACTAATATGATAGACTAATAAAATGAAATTAATTAAACTACTTTTAGATTATGTGTATGAGGGCTTTGCCTGCATGTATGTACATACACCAAATGTGTATGGTCCGAAGAAGGCATCAGATCCCTTGGAGCTGGAGTTATAGGCAGTGGTGAGACCTGTGGTATGGATGCTAGGAACCAAATTCAGGTCCTCCTCAAGGGCAGTTCATGCGCTCAACTACTGAACTGAGGTTTTTATAAAAAGTGATGCTTTCTAATTTCAGATTCGATTATGATAGAAATAAGTTAAGCTCTATATCCTTGCTACTAGATGAAAAAAGTTGGATGATCTTGTGATGGTGACACATTATTGAAATTTATTTTATTATTTTTGTTTATATGTGTGTGTTGTATGTAATCTTTCTTTTTAGTGTATGCATGTGGGTGGGTGTACATGCACATATGTCTTTTGCAATCATTCTCCACTTTATTTTGTGAGACAGTATCTCCCACTGCACATGGAGCTCACTGATTTGGCAAGGCTACCTGGCCAGCTAACCCAAAGAATAATTCTGTCTCTATCCGTGATTACAGACATTTGATATTAAGCCCAGCTTTTATATGGGTACTCACCATTCAAATTCATGTTCTTATAAAGACTGAGACATAGAGCTTCATACATGCTTTATATGAAATTGTAAAAAGTGACCTCCATGTCCCAATTGAGTCCTAAGAATCTGCCATTACGTTCTTCACATCTTCACAAAACCTAATATGCTGTTTTAGGAAAGCAGTACAGAGACTTAAGACAATTAAGAACTCCCTTTAGAGAACTCTCATTTCTAAAGAAGAAGCCTTTGGATGGAGACAGAGGATTCTTTAATCATCATTTTGACTAGACTCATGGAAAGCTAATAATTAATTTAAAGCCTGATCTTTCTTTCTGCTTCTCATCAATAACACCTTGCCACACACGTTTGTGCTGTCGGTATCTGTGCCAGTTCTAATGAGCTGGAACACTCATTACTAGAGCTGTGTACCCAAGCCATTACCATGTCATTGCTACCATGTGCTTACAAATAGCATTTTAAAGCATGTCTTTTGCTCATATTTGCTCTCTCCTGATACTCAATTTGCATAACAAAACACACTTAATTCATTATTTATGTGTGCACATGTCCTTCCTTGGAGTTGGGATGTTTAGTTGGTTTTCTGCCATAAATGTACTTATAAATAAGTAGTGCTAATTTTTGTCCTCTATATCCCTATGTTATGAAAAGTTTTTCAGTCTTTATGATGTATTCCTTAGCTTTTATGTCCCCCAGCCTCCTCTTTGAATAAAGAATTGAAAATCACAAGACTATATATAAATGGGAGTGAGATGTTGTGGAGTTCAGTGCTTGCATAATCTCCTCTTGCTATTATTGGATAACTTTTCATCTCTGAACATTTCAGCTCTGTTGCTTTCTAAGGCATCTCATCTCCAAGGTAGGGAGAATGTCTGCAAAGAGCAGAGCTCCAGACATCTTGTAAAGTTCTCTGTCTGGTAGATGAGATGCACAAGTTGTCAGTTCTTTTAACTGGTTATGTCTTCACTCATGAGTTTGCAAGGGTGTTTGTTCTTTACTTCACTTTAAAAAAAAATTGTTGGGGCTTTTGCGAGGGCTAAGTTGCTAAAAGCACTTGCTCCTCTTACTGACAACCTGGATTCTGTTTCCAGCACCCACATGGCATATAACTACAGACCAAGACATCAGTTCCTGGGGATCAGTCACCCTCTCCTGGTCTTCATGGGCATTGCAAGCATGTGGTAGTCTTATTTATAAGCAGGTAAAACACACATACATATAAAAATAATAAATAGATAAATACAATTTAAATTAGCTCCCCCCAAATACCTATATGATCAGAATGATTCTTTTCTTCCAACAGTTTAGATTTCTCATAATGTATTTTATTTATCATCTCTACTGAGAGCTTCAAGAACATTTCTTAAATAACTTATATCCTTTTCTTCTATAGCTAAGCTTCCATGCTGCTCCTGAAATGTTGGATTCCTAAAGAGCTGTACTGCAGGCCTTCTTTCTTTTTTCTTTTCATATTCTTTTGTTCCTCAGAATCAGATTTATTGATTACATACAATTCACATTGTCACATATTTTGCATATTTTTAAATTAATGATTGGATTTCACTTTTAGCAACCATCTCACTATTCCAAAATATTGTGATTTTAATGATGTCTAGGATCAATAAAACTGAAACTTGAGTAGAAGTTAAGGCTTTAATATCATTTAATCTTTTATTCCTGAAAGTGATAATGATCAGACATGAAAAAATGCTAACAAGTCTTGGTTCATCTTTTGTGATATACAGTATTTGTTGGTTTTGAAGTTATACCATGAGCTTTTTATTTTGAATAATATTTATGTAGTTAGATATGTAGCTTTAATATCTATGTAGTTAGAAATTGATACTTGATACAAAATCAAAGTTTTGGATTAGAATCAGAAGATTTTAATTGAAAAAATAGAACTTAAAAACGAATCCACATTCTAGTTCCACCTCCATCTGGTTTGTTATGTTTAAATGTTATTTATTCTAAGCAATTTGATATAATTGGAAATCATTAATGATTTCAACAAACCACACCTTCTATTTAGCTCCTGGGATTAATTGCAATTAATGATAATTATGGAGGTTTTTCCTTATTTCAATGGTTTTATATATCTTCTTATCATGAGTGACTCAACAGTTTGAGGGAGAGGAGAAATAATGACTGAGTGAATAAATATCTCCTTTGTATAAAGCTTTTCTGTCAATAATGTACCATAAGCCTCTCTTTTCTCCTTAGCAGTCTCAGGGGTCTTTGGGAAATCCCTGGGGCTTAAGGAACACATAATAAAAACCATCATCACACATAGGTGCCAGTGATTTCAGGAAATATGCATAAATACTTGTAGCGTAATACAGAGCCCTATAGCATATCATTTCATGTCTATTTGACTTATAACTTTTCAACTAATTATATATGCTAAACATTTCAAATATCTTATGATATCCAACTTTTCATTTTGAGGAGGGGATTATTTTTGTTAGTGTTCACATTAATTCAGTAGATTAGCAGAAATGTAGTTATTAATAGATTAGGATCCAAAAATAATCTTTTCTTGAAGAAAATGCCTATGTGGATAAGTTTTAAAAGCAGTATTATGTTTTCACTGAAGGGATGTGTATTTTTATGTGTGGGTTAAAGTGATTGGTTCATGTATAAATTTGAAATACTTCATTTTAGGAAAAATTATGTGTACATGTGTGTACCTATGGTCAAAAAAATTAATAGCTCAAGAAAATTTTATAGAGTGTTTGTACATTCAAAGTAAAGTAGAGAGGTGACACTTGGATTTTATGAACAGAAAACCATTTATATCAAGAACAGAAGTTTTTCTGTGAGTCATTAAAATGAAAATGTATATTTCCTGCTTTTCATTCTGTAGTTTTCACTAAAAGCAATTATTGAATTTCTAAGACACATCAGGCTTATTTTGGGTATCAGAATTTTTCTACATTGTAAAGATTTATTTTAACTGTATTTATTTGTATGTGTGTATATTTGCAGTGCCTACAGTTTTTAGAATTCTAGAAGATCCCCTGGAACTAGAGTTACAGGTGACTGTGTGTTTTCCATCACGGTGCTATGAACTTTAACTAAGGTTCCCTGCAATAGTAGCATGTGCTCTTAGCGACAGAGCCATCTCTCCAGCCTTAGATTTTCACATTTTAAGGAAGATGAATGAGGGGTAACAACTTAATTCAAAGGTGAGATAGAAATCTAAGAACTACTTTCAGTAAAACGCCTGGCTGATATAATGTTACTTAAAGGCACAAATTAAGGAAGTTGAAAGACTGGCTTTTGGTTATAGAAGTCTAACAAAGCAACAAGAAGCTAATATGGTTTTCCAAAATGTAGGTTACCAAATATATAAATGACTATTCAGAGGTCCTTCCAAGCTGAGGGAATGGGAGTGATTAAACATGGACAGATGTAGACTCGGTGATCTATTTGTTGAGAAATTCAAGCTTTCCTTCAGATAGTTTGGTTATAAAGTCTGATGACAGTAACTGTCAATTGGCAGATTAAAGGAAGAAAACATACAAATTTAAAAAATTCAAATGTATATCATAGGCATACCAAATATGAAACTCAACAAAGGCCTCAGGGCATAGGCTTGAAATCCTCTGGGGGAAGAAAACAGATGTTTACAGGGCATAGAATATGCCTGGAGAACAGATAGTGACTTCCAGACAAAGAACCTCAGGATCTAGGAGTGCTCTTTGTTCAGTCCTTTCCTCTGTGATATGACATTAATCATCCTTGATATGGACTGAAGAGATGTCTCAGTCTATAAAGTACTTTCCTTATAAAAACAAGGACCTGAGTTTGATACCCAGAACACACATAGAATACTAGTCATGATAGTGCTTGTCTGTAATTCCACCATTGACAAGGCAAGAACTGGAGGATCCAGCCTAGTCTACTCAATGAATTCCTAGCCAGTAAGAGTCAAGGTGGGTGGATCTTGCAGAATGATAGCCCTGACCTCCATAGTCACATCCACCCATGTGCAAGTACAACTCCACATACGGTACTATATGCACATAAACATGTACACACACACACACACACACACACACACACACACACAATCATCCTTAATGAAATTTCCATGAGAAAACTAAGAACAATTGTGTTCCTCATTGATAGTATAGCTCATTGCTGTGTAGCTAAGGGAACTTCAGGGAGCTCCTCTTCCTGTGCTACAGAAGAGTTAAAAAGGATCAAAATAGCGGGAAATGTAGCATATGAGATGGCTCAGTGTGTAATGATTCTTGTCACAGAGGCTAGTAAACTGAGTGCTATCACTGGAAACCCCATAAAGATGGAAGGTGAGCACCAACTCCACAAATTTACCCTCTGCCCTTCACACAAAAACCATGGCATTCTCATCCCTGTCCCACCCAATACATCATGTATGCACACACACAGCAGCAGCAACATCAATAAATATGTCTTTAAAATTAAACAGAAAGACTGGTGAGAGATGATGACTCAATGGGTAAAGGCAGTTGCCATCAAGCCTGATGTACCTGAGTTTGATCATGGGAAACCAGACAGTGAAAGGAAGGAAATGACTTTCACAAGTTGTTCTGTGTCCTACGCATGTGTGCTACAGAACACAGAGTAAATAAAATTTTAATAATAGAAATAAACAGAAGTGAGGAAGGTTGGAAAGATCAGAACACCATTGTGTACATCAGCAGGTCAAAGTGCTATATTCTGAGGTGTTGTTTTCTGTTCCCTGACATCCTCGATCTCTGAGAATTAACTTTCTTTGGACTTCAGTTATTCAATTTACAGTTTATTATTCCTAAGCAAAGATATTGTTTGTTAATGATAGCTCTTGTAAATTCATCAGTATTACACAAAGAAATAACTACAAGAGAAAATGTTGTACATCAAAGCCCTTACTCTTGGTTTTATGAACACTTGGCTTCCCAAGCTGTGTTTCTAAAGCTGTGGAAGGATCAAAGAAACAGCTGTATGCAACTCTTTCCTGGTGCCTGATCTCATTTCAAACTAGGTTTAAGTAATTTTAAGTGTGTGCGAGGTATGTGCATGTGGGTGCAGTCAATGTGGAGGTCAGAAAATGGTAAAGGGTTCTCTAGAGCTGTAGTTACAAGAGGTTGTGAGCTGCCCAATATAGGCACTGGGAGCCCAACTCAGGTCTTCTTAGAGAACATCAAGTGAGTTATCTCTTTAGTCCTATAAACTAGTTTTAACATGAAGATGTGTCCTTCGGGAAGGAAAATCCTGCAATTGCAGAAAGTAAATATGTTTGTCTAAATATCCTTGTCTTGTGATTCTTTTTCTTTAACTTAATCTTTTCTAGATGACAAGAAAATTAAGAGATTGTTTATAGCATTGGGAACATTTATCCTTTAAAATCCATATCTTGTTCCTTGAAGGTCATTTGTACTCCCTGATGATTTTTTAAAATGTCAAGGAAATAGGCACAGCCATTGATCATTAATCCATGAAGAATTGGGTGCTTGATTGTGAAGACCGTAATGTATGTGTGATCATGTGTAGAGAAAGTAACAAGAGAAAAAGACTCAAAGGCAGCAAATAGATAAGGAGCAACAGCTTTGTGTGTCAAAGCCCAAAACACCAGTCTCTGTTTTACATTTTGTAAAAGTAATAAATGTAGTATAGGTATTCAGAGGAAAACTAGGTTTTAATTCTTGAAATATATCACCTGTAAAGAAGGAAGATAGATTTAAAAAAGAAGCTAAATATAAACCCACAATGCGTGCCTTGGAGTCTTTCATCTATCTCTTTCATCTACTTTAAACAAAAGTTTAAAAAGAGAGGGCAGGGAGCTGAAAAGATGGCTCAGTGTGCTGGAACTCTTCCTGCTCTTCAAGAGGACTGAATTTCAGCTGCCAGCATCTGCTTAGGGCAGCTTGAGGCTCCAGCTCCAGGAGATCTGAATTCTTCTTCTGACCTCTGCAGACACAAACGCACTCAATCTCTCTCTCTCGCACACACACACACATCCATCACACACACACACATATACACACACATATATACATACACACACACATACATAGACACATATACAAACCCTAAATAAATACATAAGTACATAATAAACTACAAAACAGAGCAAATGTGTACACTTAGTCATCTGGCAGGTATGGCTAATACGGATGGTTGCTGGCACTTCCTCCAGAGCTCCAAGCTGAGAAGTCTAAGGTGAATATAGGAATTGCATCCCTCGTCAGGTGGAGCTGCTGCGCTCAGCACTTAAAGGGTCATGGAGATAAATAAACTACCTGACTATGAGAACTTTAAATCCCTTGTCTTCTCTGATAAAGGAATTATAATAATGCGCACTTGTTTTCCTTCTTCTTCCTTCTTTCTAAAGAACAAGATATTCTTTGTTGTTAAATAAATTAATTTATTTGGGCAATAAAAATGTAAAATTGTTATTAAGGAAGTCCAATCATACTCAATGTTTTCACTCTCAGTGCAGTCCTTTTTGTTGTCATTTTCATAAGATTTGACAAATGGTTACTACGCACAATATGCCCATCATGTTTACTTTTCTTGTTGCAACCAAATACATGATGTATTATCTACTTTTGTGTCGTGTGATAAAATACTCTGACAATAGAAAGTTAGAGAAGAATGGGTTTATATTGGATTACAGTGCCATTGAGATATAATCCATCATGGGACAAGGATCTGAGGCTGGTAATCACATTTCATTTGGCTACAGAAAGAAACGATCCATGGGGAGGGAAAGAAGAAGAAAGAGGCAAAGGGGACTCAACAGGGGGAAGAGAAATTAAGTAAGGCTGTAGTTCCCCCAAGCCTGCTCCAGCGACACACTTCCTCTGGCTAAAGTCCCCATAACCATTCAGAACAATGCCACCAGGTGTGGAGCAAGTGTTCAAGCACATGAGCCTCTGGGGGACATTTCATATTCAGTCCACAGCACTTTACAAGATTTAGTCTGAGGCAGGAGTTCACTTGAGCTCATGGTCCGGGAATGCAGCCCTTCATAGTGAGGAAGGCATGGAGGCTGAACTTTCTCCTGTTTGTGGTGGTGATGGGTAGCTATGGATGTACACCTCAGGGAATCAGGAAGCAGACAAAGGGGGATGCAGGATTTCTAGTGTTTCACCTTTGACTCATTCTGGGCTTGACCCTATGCGACAGCTGTATTCACATTTATGATCAGTCTTCCCTGCTCAGTTAAACATCTCTGGAAGCATCCTCAGAGAAGTGTCTGAAGGTGATTTTGAATCTAAGCAAGTAAACAGTGAAGACTGAACTTCAAAATGTACATTAAAACTTTTAAATTGAGACCCTAAACTGAATTCTTAAGTTTAACTACTTATGTACTTCAAGTACTTCTTCTAGAGTGTGAATATATTGCTACTAGAAGAAAGTAGTCATGTACATAAACGTAACTGAGGAAAACTTAGGTATCTCTTATCTAAAAAGATAAAAATTTTGGCATTCGTTAAAATATGAGGACAGAGAGATTTTTATGACACATCATTTTAAGATGATTGGTTTTTCAAATCAACTTTACCTCATGGAGTAGACTTTTCCTTCCCTTAATGACGCCCATTGACATAAGTTTTTTGACCCTTATCAATGTGATTTCAGCTTGTTTAATACAAAGCATACCTGATTATTAAATAATATATCTTTCTGTGTATCATTGTCTTTTACTAAAGACCTGGATTTTTCCAAGGGTATTGCTCTCCAATCATAAAAAGAAAAATAAATTGTGACCAGGATGCAAATTTTGATATTTTAAGAACTATTTGAAAGCTAGTATGTATTTTCATTTTGTTTACAGTCAATGGAAGTTTATACAAGGAAATGAATTCTATCTTTATGAGTAAGAACGTACATTGAAAAGCAGTGTTAGCATGATTAAGTAATACGTTGTTACCTTCAGAAATGTCTGCCAGTTCTCCGAGGGGGGGCAGATAACTCAAGAAGGTATTGATGAAGAGTATGAATGTTGTTGTCCTCACTCTATTTTTATTAAACCACTGTGTGTTTCATACTGAACATCTCAATCAGTACTCATCATCATTACACGCTTCTTCCCATTGACAACCTCCTAAAGCCCCCCAACTGGAATCGATATATTCTTTCATTAGTGTTAAGATCTATTATGCCAAAATACTGTCCTCAATGTTACTCTGCTGGTTCGTTCCCTGAGGTCTAGTCAGGCTATCTGGAGTTCCTTGTTTTAGGAAGATTAGCTCATAATCACCCAACAATTATTGGGTGTTTCTTCAGCAAAACTGGGGTCTGTCATACATTTCTGCAGTTCCATGCTGGGCTTTTGTCAGCTGGAGTTTGCATGGGTCGTCAAAATGCCCAAATCATCATCACTGTATGTTCATTGAGCAGGATCCTAAGATCTTGTAGGATTCTATTTCCATATGATCAAACACTACACTGCTCCACTGAATTACACTCTTTCCACCCACTCTGCTGCAAGGGTTCCTGAATCTTAGATGAGTGGAACTTAAAGAGGGAGCCACACTCAGCAGACTGTTAATCTCTACTCTTTGGCCATTTGACACCCTCTTTACCCCTTGTTGCATGTTGCGTGAGCCTTGGGGTAGAGATTACATCGTAAATAAGAAGCCAAGGCCTGTCTGTAGCTGAAGGCTACACAACAAGAAACAGTATCAGTCAGGAAAACCCTTTCTTGGAGTTGCTGGTCAGGGTGGTCCAACAGAATCCCAAAACTACACAGGCTATTGCCACAGCCCTTGACTACCTCCTAGAACTTGAAGATAGGACCCCATTGCTGAGAACAGGACATGCTGCAGAGACTAGATTAGCAGCAATGGGACTGTCACTGACATGGAAGCCAAGTTCTCTGAAGGCTAACTCTCATGCCTCTGGAGAGCACTATGCAAATAGCCAAGGGAGAACATCAATTGATGAACTGATGACCCAACACTAGTTTCATGACAAAATAATCACATCAGTGACTGGCACATTCAACACTGATTCAGTAATGGCACTTTTATCTTGGAGACACTCAACGGGAGCATACTCATATAAGTTACTGTAGTCATACCCAAATATACATGGCTGAAGAGGTCATAGATTTTAGAGAAGTTCCCAAGAATGTCACATCTCTAAGATGACATAACCTTTTACTATCTGCAAAATATTTTTTATATTCAAGTATTCCAGTTACCACTTATCAAAGAAGCTGCTGTTGCCAGATCGTGACTATTACAGAATGCCACAGTTAGTCACACACAGGCATGATCCGTGTATTGTCCTTGCTCTTTTTATATCTAACAGTCATTGTATAAATTCATCTCATTTTTTCTTAATATGTATTTCTGCAACATTTTGCAAGGTTTTGAATCTCTCTAAATATTGAGGTAGCTTAGAGCCTAAGCTTCCTCTATATTTTCCTAGAAATTTCACTCATAGATGCAATTGCATTCTTTAAAGTCAAGCAAGATAACTATCATGTCAGCATGAGTCATGGAAGAATAACCAAACTAGAAAGATCAAAGAAAAAAAGGAAAGTGTGTGAAACGCCCTTGCATTTTGAAAATATGAACATATGATCACTTGTTAAAGTTTTTTCACATTGCAATTTTGTTTGAGGATTTCTTTCTGCCTCTGGGTCTCACTTAAATGGAAAGTTAACTATTACCCATTCAGAGGTAGGAACATCTCTGCAGGCTTTATAAACCCTATTTAATTCCAATAAGTATTTAAATATTTTCTAATTTTGCATGGTTCTGCATTCAGGAAAGAGCTAAGATTGATTCTGTTCTGAGCTCAGCAGGATGAAGCTCTCAGAAAGTGGGAAATACTCTTAATTGTCCTATATCCTCTTCTTTGGGCTATCACACAGCCAGAGGTCATTACTTGAGGTAACTGGCTATCAACTCAGCAACTGGACCAAAGAAAAGGGTCTTAATGAACCTTGATCAGAGAATATATTACCTGGCAAAGCCCTAAAGTTCATAATCAAATCTGGCATGGGGAAAAATATGACTGAAGTCTGAGTAACTTAGTCAGGGTACCTGAGGATAGGTGGCAGTACCAGGATGTTGGCACATAGTGCCTTCAAGGACTCATGTCTCTTTTCTTTTGATTTCTAGCATAGATCTTGATTTTTGACTTTATCATAATTAACTTATGCTAGGCTCTGGAAATATAAGTACAACAAAGATCAAATATTAGCTCCAGGTCACTGTGACTATTGCTAACAGACTCAGTGGGTATTGTAGTCATATTATTGGTATTATCATATGTCACATGTATGCTAATGAGTACAATAGATAAGCATAGAGTTCAAATAGTGGCAGTGTTGTCTGCCTATGAATATCACAGGAGGACTGTCTAATGAAAACCTTGAAAGAAAGTGCTCAGGTACAGGTGTTTTCTAATTGAAACCTGTGGGAGGGTAAATGCTACAGTTTATGTCTATTAATTGTTGTGCTTTCTGTGTAAAACACTTGATAATACGCATGTGAACAGGTTGATCCAATAGGACAACCAACTTAAGTAGGAAATATTATTTGTCATCCTCAAACTGAGAACATGTATATTTAGGAATATTAAATAAGATCATTGCTCATACCATGTGTTAATGATGAGGTGATAATCTAACTGTAGCTAATGTCAGTCATTGTACAATACTGTGCAAAGTGGCAGATTAATGAATTTGCAAAACTTTCCTATAAAGCTTATATAGGAACTTCAGAAAAGAGTGAGAATGTGAATTGGTAGCAGAAAAGGTTGGAAAGTTACCTAAGAAGCTTACTAAGTAAACACAACTACCACAGAAATTAAAATTTTAAATATTAAAATGTTTAAATATTAAAAATATTTAGTACTTTTTAATTTACCAGTAGTGTTTGATAAGAATCTGCATTAGACTACTGAGAGTAAAAGCCTTGAATTATAAAATCTTATCATACTTGTAAAATGGGATGGGAGAAGAAAATGGCTGCTGTTCCATGAGGGTACTGTTCAAAGACAATAAGCAGAGATTTTCCAGGATAAATGCAAGAAGGAAAACAAGTTCCCGAATTAAGGACTCACACTGAATATAGAATAGAATAAATATCATCCCAGGGGCATGAGCCTGGAAGTTCTGTTTTGCTTAAGTATTTTCTAGCTAGTTATCTATTAGAGTGAACAAATTAGGCTGTGTAAGATTTGTGATTTCTTGTTGACCTGACTTAAATGAAAAAGGTTTTCTTCAGTTTATCATTCTAGGAAGATGAGGTCCTTCATGTTGGAGATGGGAGAGCATCGGGCATGGAGGCTGTCTGGTCACATTATATATTAGCTCCCATAAAGCAGTAAGAATTTGGCTACAAAACCACAAGGCCCATCCCCACTGATCCAATTCTTCCAGTCAGGGATCCGCTTCCTATAGGCTCCATGACATACCTAAACAGCTCTACCAACTAGGGACCACATATTCAAACACAGGAGCCTATAGATGATGGGTCATATCTAAACCTCAATAACTTGTTTGTGTAAGTTTCAGTTTTCAAGGTATATGAATGTGCCTGTTTTATCATAGCATGGTCAATTCAAATATATTTAACATTTCATTTGTAATTTATGTTTTTATAACAATTTAGATAAATACTGGTAAAATAAAGTAGGCTTTCATTTTTTAATTTTAATATTTGTTTATATCACTAGATAGAAAAAGTCAAGGCCCCAACAATATAAGGCAGTTTACTTAAAAGGATGCTGTATCTGCTTGTCTAACATTGACTCAAATAATGAAGCATAAGAAACATAATTAAACTATTAGGCAAATATGGCTAGAGTTCTGCATCTTTATGCCTATACACACGGTACATACGGTATGTGTTTTGGTTTCATTTATGTTGCTGTGATAAAATCCCAGTTTAAGTCTATCACTGAAAGCAAGTCAGCATGGCAGGAACTTACTACGGTTCTTCACATCCACAGTCAGAAAGCAGGGAGCAAGGAATTCATACATATTAGCTACTTAGCTGGCTTTTTCTACTCATTCATCCAGGTTTAAAATCATGGAATATTGCCATCTACTTTCTAGCTAGGCATGAATTAAGGTAGCAAGAAAGCCCTCTATAAACATGGCCATAAGCCAAGCTGGTCTTAACATTCCGTCACTGAGAGACTCTCTTCCCAGTGATTCTAGGTTGTATCAAGTTGACAGTTGAAACCCTCATAGTACACCTCATTGATAGATATGTTTCTATTTGTTAAGCAGAACTGGAAAAGGCTAAAATGATATTCCAAGACAACTTTCCCACCTGGGAACACACTTGACGATTCAGGGACAACTGAATATTAATTAGCATTCAGCATATTGATTTTAAGCATTTAAAGCATTCATTTCTTTAAGTAGCAGATAGACAATTTATATACACATATTCATTGTTCAAAATCCCCTAAAAAATTAATTTTATTAGACAGACTTCATAAATCTGCCAGTGTCAATGGAATCCTGGTAATTAATTAAAAGAATCAAGTGGACAGGATAAGTGGGTACCTTTGTTGTCTTTGGGTAAGAGCGGAAGAGTGTGTGTTGTGAGGTGCACAGGACCAGCTCTTTTTCCTTCCCCAGGTTGGTTTCACTGGAAGGAGCTCTGCAAATAGACTGAGAAATGGAGAAACAATGTGTCATGTTTGGCCATGGTGCCACTCAGTTTTGTGTAAATAAAATGGTGGCTAGAATCCAAGGTTTTAGAACATTTTAGCAAAGAATAGTCATTTTGTTGCTCTTGAATGAATCAATTATTTTGATAGTAACTTACTTAAGTTTTGGATGCCCCTGACATTCCAAGTAACAAAAATATATTTTTCTGTTTATTTCTTTCTTTATTTTTGTGTGTATATGTTGGTGCAGGTATGAAGAAGTGGGGGGTCTGTGTGCATGTGTGTACACATGTAAAGGCTACAGATGTGTCTTCCTTAATCTTACCTACACCTTATTTTTGAAGCAAAGTCTTTCACTGAACCTGGAGTTTCTTGACTTCCCTAGGCTATCTGCATCCTCCTGTCTCTGCCTCCCCAGCCCTGAGATCACTGACATGTATTGTAGAGCCTGGATATTTTTTATCATCTATGTGAGGGATCATTACTCAGGTTCCTATGCTTACACAGCAAGTGATTTACCCACTGAGTCATCTTCTTAGGTTTCAAGAATGATTTTTGTTAAATTTTCCTCATTATTTACTTTATACTTTCATCTAAATATATTTTTAAAGAATAATCAACTGATAAAATCAGCTCAAATATTATCTTTTTTGAGCCTAGTGTTATAAAGTTAAGTCTGAAGTTGCCTTGAATATTGGAAGGGTAGGAGAAGAACCAGTAGATTTAGAGCATTGCCTTTGGATTACAACATCCATAGGTAACAAAACATTAATCATAAAACATGAGGACTTGCAGAACTGCTTAAAACTCTATTGAGCAAACCTAGTAGTTTCATTATGTATTCAATATGTGTTTATCTTACAGTCTATATATTGAAAACAAATATGAGAAGTGTAGCAAATTCACAAAAAGGGGCATCATGTCTTCTTTGATTATATTTTTAGATTTAGGTTTTATTTTTTAAGTATGTGTATGTGTGTTTATGCCAAGTGTGTTGAGTGGATGGATTAGGAGGTCAGATGAGGGCATTGGATCCCCTGGAGCTGGAGTTACAGGCCTCTGTGAGCAAAGAGCTGCATGGTAAGAACAGAACCCTGGTTCTCTTCTAGAGTAACAAGTACTTTTAACTGCTGAGCAATATCTCCAGCCTCCAAATCTTGGTTGCTTAAGCATAACCATTTGTTGTATAATACCCTTGTCTCATCAAAGTTATTTGATTCCTTACTCCCCACGGGTAATGACAGCAGTGGGAAGAAGTTGCAAACTCGTTAGAGACAGATCAAGTATTTCCACATCCAACCCCAGTCCCGACTTACCCAGCCCACATTTTCCTTAGACTCTTACTCTAGCTATTCTGTCTGTGACCCTGTGTTGTCTAAAGTACTCAAGTTTTTTTTTTTAAGTTGAATTAAGAAATAACACTTGCAGTGAAACTAGGAACTATCAACCCAACAATATGCATTTGTGTCCCTTGAAATGCTTGTTTCAATCACCATCCTGCACAGTAGTCATCCAGAGAAATAAAGCAAAGCCAATTGCCACATGCGATTTATTTTTTTAGTCAAGAATAATTATGTGTTAGCCAACGGGCATTTTTTTCTTCCAAAGAGGAGAGGACGTTTCTGTGGATGACATGTCTCCTGGGCTCCAGCTGTTTCTTCATGGCACAGCAGTGTTCCTCTGACTCTGCAGAAGAAATTAATTATGAGACAATCTTACTCTGTCTTGTCATTGCTCTTTATGCACTGCTCAGTGCCAATAGAGTTTTCAAACCATTTTTCTCCTAAGCACCTGTGTTCCTGTCCTTGGGTGAGTGCACTTTCTGTTAATGTATCACATACCTGAAATTATCAGGTTGTATAGAGGACATGCTTAAATAATTAATAATTACTTGTTCCAGTTACATATCTATGAATACCTGTCCTAAAGTTTATTTTTGTACACACAGAGCAGAATGAATAAATTAACAATATTTCCTCTAGCTTATCCAAATGAATAGGAGGAATGAACTAAAATGGTGGGAAAAGAAATATGAGGAAGTCAAATGGCTCACAGAATCACTATCTTATTTTTTTCCCATTCATTAATTTTAAGTAGATTTCAGTGCATGAATCTAACATATCCTTGGTGTGGGAAGAAGGGAACAGGGTTCCTCATGACTAGGGACCTGAGTTTTCTGTCACCACTTGTATGGTCCCATTAGTTGTAGTTTCTATGTTATTTTCTTATCTGTCAAGAAAAGACTTATTTCTGATGCTGATATGATGGTGCTTCTATTTTTTCTTCTGTTGTAAAATGGAAAATAAACTGAAGGTCTCACATGTAATGCCACATTATTTATTAAATTATGTGTATATGTATGTGGGGAGTGGTGTGCATAAGCATAGATGGAGGCCAGAGGAGAACTATGTATTCTGTGGAGCTCTAGTTACACACAGTTGGGAAACACCGACATGGGTGCAAAAAACAAACTCAGGTCCTCTGCAAGATCAGTACACATTCTTACCCACGGAGTAATCTCTCTAGTCCCTTAATGTCACCTTTTATTTTATAGATCATGAATGATCGAATTACCGCCAGTCATTAAAATACACTAAAACCCTAGGCTTTGGGAACTGTTAGCTTTACAAGCTGTGATGCATTTTACTGTTGGTAAATAATTCTTTTCTAGAAAGGTGGTTCCTTTGATGCGATAATAAAAAGGTCAAAGAAGGGAAGTGTGGAGATGGATCAGTGGTTATGATCCCTTGCTGCACAAATTTGAGAACCTAGATCAGAAAACCCGCACCCAAGTGAAAAACTAAATGCCTCCACATATATGTATAACCCCAGTACTATGAGAATTGGAGACAGTAGGATCACTTGGACTTGCTGGATACCACTCCAGGTTCACTGAGAGACCCTTTATCTAGGGAATAATTTGGAAAGCTGATAGAGGAGGACATCTCTGGCCTGCACACCCATATGTATATATATTAATCACAGGTACACCACACATTGCACACACTCATATGCACATACAAAACATGTAAATGATAAAATGCTAACAATTGTTATCCTGGCTGTAATAAATAGTTGAGTTCAATTTGATCATTAGTTTTAATATTTCACCCATGAACCATGTGCTTTCATTGAAATATTTTTTATGGAATAACATGTCTGAATAACATGTCTAATATATACTATTTTCAGGGTAAATATCTAATACTAATCCAAGTATATTTAAGTCTATAAAATATTTTCAATAACTACATGATTCAGGAAAATCTATTAGATTGGAAAATGGTTTATAAATCAGAATAAATTTTATATAGTTTAATTTTTATTTCAGTGTTTACCACAAATTACATGAGTCTAAATATTTATCCCAAATGCATTGTTCTAGAGAAGTTCTTTCTCATTGAATTCAACTTTCAGTGGGGTACTAGGAGTACATTGAAAGCAATGCTTTTTACGAAGATCTTAAAAAGATAGTCTTTTACTGCTTTTGAAACATACCTGATCCTTTCTATCTTCAAAATAGCCATACTATTTTGTTTTTGCTTATTGTGAGAAAATAGAAATTGTTGTGATTTGTATAATGAATTTCTCTTTGCTATTCAAGCCTCTTCTGTGTATTTCAATAGTATATATGAATTAATAAGATTAAAGTCAAACACCTCAAATGCTAATAAATGAAAATTTTAAAAATCAAACTACCCTTTAAGGTTAGAGCATATGTAGACTATTCTGACAGTCATCTGGAAATTGAGACCACATCTCATTTCTGAAGGAACCTTAGCAATGATGGATAGACATGTTCACTGGATCCATAGACACTGAAGTTTGAGGTGCTATTAGAAGTCTATGTCATGTAGAGAATGAATGTGGAATTCTCTGAACCTTTGTGCATTACCAGATGTATTAGCTGCTTTGCTTATTGCTGTGATAAACTACCTGACAAAAACTATTGAAGGTAAGAAGGGTTTATTCTGGTCCACAGTGTCAGGACACAGTCCATCACAGCAGGGAAGGAATAGTGTCAGTAGTATGAAACAGTTAGTCACATTTTATTTATAGTCAAGAAGCAGACAGATGAATGCTGGTGCTCAACTACATTTTCTTTTATGTTCAACCTGGTACCCAAGCCCATGGAATGGTGTTACCTATATTTGAGGTGAATCTTCCCGCTTTATTGAACCAAATCTAGAGAAACTTCTTCAGAGACATGGCCAAATGGTTGTCTCCAAGGTCATTCTATATCCTGTGAGGTTAACAGTCATTATGAAGTAACATACCATGGAAAAACAGAGAGGGATCGTTGGGACTTATTACTTTCTCCTCATCACAATTCATGGGAGGCATGTCTTCTCTCTTTTCTGCCTTAATTGAAGACACGATCAATTGTCAGATCAAATCTGGATGGTTTCTAAGAGCAAGCAACTTGTCCGCTGGACAAGAAGCATGAGTGGACATGAGGTGGTGTTACTGAGCTGCATAGGAATCACGGATGGACATGGGTTGGTATTAATGAGACGTGTAAGAAGCATGGATGAGTACTGGCTGGTCTACATAGGCACAGATGGGTTATGGCTGGTCTACATAGGCACAGAAGGGATATGGCTGGTCTACATAGGCACAGAAGAGATATGGCTGGTCTACATAGGCACAGATGGGGTATGGCTGGTCTAAATAGGCACAGAAGGGATATTAGGACAGCTGGTCTGAAGTAGCATATATGGAGGTCCACAGGTTAGAATGTCATTGGGATTTTCTGGAACTAGAAATACATATTTTGTTAGTGGAACATGGGTATGGAATTTCTTACATACATGTCTAGGGGAGTAGGGTGGAGTCTGGAAATGCATAAACCACATGATAGATTCTTTCCTCATGTATGTGAAGACATTTGGAGTTGATTCTAAAAAGGCTTAAATGGTCATGTGTATGTGGAAACGGACATGAACAGACTTCCATTTTTAAAACTGGAGCTTTAAACTCTTAGAGCTTTTGAAACTTGAACTTCTTAAACCTAAAGCACAGTAGTTGGCTTTAAGACATTTTAAATGAAAATAGAGATACCCAAAAAAGGAAAACTCCTGGTCTCTACTTCATTTCTCGTTTAAATATCAATGGAAAGACATAAAATGCAGGCTACTACTCCTAAGAGTGCTCTTTGGGAGATGTGGAAAATAACATTCCGTTTTAATTAGAAAAAAAAGCCTTGTATCTATAGACTTGTACAAATGATTCAATTTAGTACAAAGGAAAAAGAAAAGAAAGCATGACTAAATGCTATACTCCCATAGAATTAATAAAATGGATAAATTAATAAATAAAATCATTTATCCTAGCGTATACAGTTTCTACTATTGAAGTGTGTTGGAGAATTAAATTCACTATTAAAATATTTCATAAGAGGTACAATCTTTTCCCCTGAATTACAAGACTATTATAAGAATGGAGTCTAAGAAAAAAAATTTTTTTAATGTAACCTCCCTTCATTTGTTTTTGATAACATGTGTTTTATTACTCAGCTGGTCCAATAACCAAGTACTTAATCTGTTTAAACATATTTTAAAGAATATATTTAACTTTATTAAAGATAATAATTCCATAGACTGCCAGAATTTCTTTCTCAGAATATTGTACCAATGTTATCAAGATGTGAGGATTAAGGGCTGAGGGAATGCTCAGCTGGCAAAATACTTGCTCTGCAAGTATGAGATCCTGAGTTTTACTCCTCAGAACACACATAAGAAGCCTGGATGTGGGGACTGGAGAGATGGCTCAGTAGTTAAGAGGACTAACTGCTCTTGCAGAAGACCCAGTTTCAATTCCCAGAATCCATGTGGAGGCTAACAACTGTCTCTAGCTCCATTTCCAGCAGATCCAATGACCTTTTTAACCTCTGCATGCATTGTATGACATGGGTACACTTACACACATGCAGGCAATACACTCAGAAATATAAAAGAAAGAAAATAATTATATTTAAAAAAAGAAAACTGGATGTGATGGCACAAACTTGTAATCCAGGTGTTGGAAGACAGGAGGCAGGCAGATCTTTGGTGGGCAGCTAGTCTAGCTTACTTGTGGAGGTCCAATTCAGTGAGAGAATCTGTCTCACACAATAAGATGAATAAGTGATTGAGGAGTACACCCCTGTTGAACTCTGTTCTCACCACACTGACATGCACACACATATTCATAAGCACACCTATATACAAACACATGCAAGGAAACATAAGCACAAACATACAAAGGAGCTGAAAACTAAAATATGGAATTGGGGTTTGCATAAGAGAAATAGTTATGACAAGAATGTTGATACTGGAAAATAAACAAGCTGTCTCAAAGCTCACTTTCCATTGTCGGAAGAAGTTCCTGTTCCCAAGCTCTTCCATTATGAATCAGTCTTACCTTGGCTATCATAACTAATGGCACAGACTGAGGGTGCTAAAACAACAGAAACTTATTTTCTCACATTTCTGTATTTTTAAAGTCCAAACCCTAAGCACCTGAAGTCTTAGTTCCCCTGAGGTCTCTCTTCTTGACTCAGAGATGGCTGTTTCCTTCATGAATCATAACGCCACCTGTCTGTGCATGAAGAGGTGAATGACTTTATTCCTCTGACCATCTTTTTTTTTTTAATTTTAAGAATGCCTAGTGTCAGTAGATAGCTCAGTTGGCAAAGCACTGGTTATACAAGCATGAGGATCTGAGTCTAATCTCCAAAATCTACATAAATATCAGGGGCACGATGCATGCTACCAATCACAGCACTGAGAAGCAGAGACACAGAGACCTCCTGGGTTTCCTGGGCCAGACACTCTAGCCCAATTTACAAGTTCCAGGCCAGCAAGAGTCCCTATTTTCAAATCAAGAATGATGGCATTTGTGGGACAGCATTTGAGGTTGACCCCAGGCCTCCCCAAACCCACATACAGACACACACACATACACATATACACATAAAGAATTCCAAACAGATTCAGTTGTGGCTCAGAACAAGGAATTCAACTCGATGTAATCTCAAATATAATTATACTCTGAAATATTAGAGTGTATAACTCAGCATAAGAATTTAGACTATAGAAGACCTAAGATAGATCAGCACCAAAATGTTCTTGCCACCAAGGTGATGACCTGAGTTCTATCCCTGGAACCACATGGTTGAAGAGGAGATTAGATTCTCTTGAATCATTGTCTGACCTCTACATCTGGGCTGCAGCATGCTTGACCCCCCACAATAACTAACTTACCAACAATAACTAACGTACTAAGTAATAAACAAAGAAGTAAGTAAATAAATAAATATCTTTAAAGAATGTGAGTGTGTAGAATGGCATCATTAGCCTTAAATAGCTTCCATACCTCTTAATGTTAGTTTACTACAAACTCAAAAATACCCCTGACCTTTTCAAGTAGACTTCCGCATCCTCATTTTTCCCTTACACCACTGAAGTATATTAATTTTTACGCATAAGATTCTTTCCAGAATATAAATATACCATTTCTCTTAAACTGTCATTAACACTTACTTTGCAATTTAGCTTAAAATCACTCCCATTTTTATAGATTAAAAACTTTCTTTGTCACAAAACTTTCAATGGGCTAATAAATTAATTCTTGATTAAATTTTATTGATATATTTGTTAATTTATTAGATACATATTCTTATTAAATATCTATTAATATAATTAATTAATTTCAAACACATGTATTTTGATCATATTTACACAGCTCCTCCTAGATTCATGCCACACAGCACAATCCCTCCCTACCTCGTTAAACAGCACACTGAGGATAATTTCTGCTGATCATATACTCCAGCAAATGGAGTGTGATTGATCAACTGGACTTTAGTTTAGCTACAAGGGGCCAAACACTTGTAGAAAACTGTTTCTCCCTCCTTAAGAAACCATCAGTTATCAATAACTCCTCAGCTAGAGGTGAGTATTCATGATTCCCTCTTTCCATGTCAGAATGGTGACTGATTTGATCTTGTGCCAGTCCTGTACAGGCAGCTATGTCTACAATGAGTCCGTGAATGCAGAAATCCTGTAATGTCCAGGAGAATTTTGCATTCTTTTCAATTGGATCCTATACGTGCCATGAATGTGTATTGTCTATGTCCCTACATTGTAATTTATCACGGGATGTAAGTAATGAGTTATACATATTTCATATTTTCATTAATGTTTGTGTCATTACAATAGTAAGTTTTATGTTTACTATATTCTCAAGTTACCCACTGTATCTGAATTTTTGGGTTGTGAAGTTGATTTAAAAGAAAATTATTAAATTTCTTTCTTTATTTATTCCTTTATTGTTTATTTAAGTTGTGCGTGTGTGTGTGTGTGTGTGTGTGTGTGTGTGTGTGCGTGTGTACATACAAGGAGCTCAGATGAAAACTTTGAGAATTTGATTCTCTTCTTGCCTTTGTGCATCCTGTGTTTTGAACTCAGACCATCAGGTTTGGTTTAAGCACCTTTGCTCACTAAGCCATCTTGCTGACCCTGCTGATTCTTCAGTGCTGCTTTAGTTCTCTGGTGGGCCCAGCACTTAACTTCTATCTGCTGTATGGTTTTAGACCCCTGAATTCTGCATGATTATCCAGACACATTCATTATGTAGCATTCCAGTCATGAGAATTGTTAATCCCCTGTCACGTCATGGCGTTTGAAGTCCATTTTTACAATGAGGGTAGTTACATATCCCCATCATTCGCTTGTGTCTAGCCACCATGCTCATTACCAGGAAAGGCAAAATGAACTAAGGCAATGGAAAGACTCAAAAGTTCACTTGCTGTCACAGAAAATTCTCATCACAACATTTGAGGAAAGGCTGTGATTAAGGTGCATAAACTTCAATAGAGAAATTAGTGCTATAAATTCAAGTATTACCACATTATCCATCTAAAAATATGTTAGTTTACAAAGTTTTATGGGAATTGTAGAGATGGCCCTTTGGGTTAAGAATGTGTACTACTCATCTGCTCATCTGGAGGACCTCTGCTCCATTCCCAGCAACAAGATTATGCAGCTCACAGCTGCCTGTTACTCCAACTTGTTGAGATCCAATGGCCTCTTCTAGACTTTGAGGTCAACAGTACTCAGTTAAAACACCCACACAGAGACACATATTTTTAAAATGGTTTATATATAAATTTTCAGGTTTGCTTGTGTCCCCTTCCATGAAGATGTACCTACCTTCTACTGCAAAGCTTTTGGTTTTGTTTTTATTTTTTTTCTAATTTATTAATTAGTGTTGCATGTCAGAGACACTATTAAACTATATTATTGGGATGAGTGAAAGGATCATATTGATCTCTATGAATGATTCATATTTATATTATAACATGATATAATAATATTAGGAAGTGATTCATAACCTAAACTGCATATCCAATAACTCACACTAATTTTCCCATGTGTGGTTTTTTTTCACATGTAGAGGTCTGAGGTTGACATTGGGGATCATCTTCAGTCACTCTTCCACCTTACTCCTTGGGACAGGTTCTTCCTACCAAACCCACCCAAACTCAGAGATCACTAATATGGTTACTCTGGTCACCTGCTTGCTTTGGGGAGTGCTTGTCTCTACGCTCCAGAGCTGGAAGGTAATATATGTGGACTACCATGTCCACCAGACACTTACATGGGTTCTGAGGATCCAAACTCAAGTGATCTTCATGCTTGTGTAATAAAAGCGGTAACTACTGAGCCCTTCATCCAGCCCCTGCGTTTTCATAGCAACCATGTCGTCTGGCTCTTTCACCTTGGAGTGGTGAACATGCAAATGGGTAAAGAGACCTTCATAACTACTGCTGCTCTTTCACTTGCTCTTTGTCATCGCAGTCACTTAAAAAAAAAAACCCACACAAAGCAAAAACACCCAATGTCAATAACTCCCACTGCATTTATTTTTACTGTCCCAACATATGCCCTAAGTTTAAATGGCAATAAAAGACTGCTGCTTCCACAGTCATTAGCTTTGGCTGCTACTGCCAGTCATGCATAGAGGTCAGAGCTCTATCAGCACAAGATCATTTCCAGCTACCCTATTTGTTTGCAGTAAAAGAAAAATGAGCTAAGGAAAAGGCCAAGACTCCAAAGTTCAGCTGCAGTGTGAGAAAACTCTTAGCCACTTCAACTTAGGAAAGATACTCCAATTATGGTGCAATGGAAATAAAGAAATAAATTTAGTTAATTAAGCAAATTAGACAATGAAAGTTAAGAAATTAACCCGAGAAGGCTGAAGAGATGGTTCTTTGGTTCAGTTCCTATCATCTACGTTACGTGACTCACAACTTCCTGTCATTCCAGATCAGGGATCCAATGCCCTCTTTGAACCTCTGTGGCCACATGCACACATATTAGTATACACACATATACATAAAATACAAATAAATCCTAAAATGGAATCTTAACCTACAAATCAATTAAAACATTTAATTTAAAGATTTTATTCATAGGAATTAAAAGAATAATTGGCACACTTACTTAGATTACATTAAATGAAACTTATCTTGGCCACATTGATCAGCTCAATGTAGACCATGTCCAGTCCATCCAATGGAATTATTTCAGCAAAATGTTGCTCAATACAGCCAGAATGTATAAGGAAAATGTTTGCATTTTCTGGGTTAAGTAATATAGAAATAATTTTTACTTAACTAAGCTTATGAAGTTAAAGTCTTTGTAAAATGATAAACTGGAATTAGATATTTTTATATTTACTTATATGACATCTTCTAGTTCCATTTTATATCAAGCACAGACATTAAACATATAGTTTGCATTTTTTAGATTATTAGAAAAAAGAATACCAAGATCACATAATTATAAATAATGACAATAATATTTTCCAAGTATTCAGTATTTAATAAAACTGTTATAATTAAATGTGCATGTAGTAGTCAGGGCTTTCTAGAAGAACAGAACAAATAGAATAAACGTGTATTGCAAGGAGACTTTTTAAGCTGGCTTAGACAGTTCAGGCTGGGTTGTTCGATGCTGACTGTCTATATGCTGGAGAGGCTGAGAACCTCGTAACTGTTCAGTCTATGAATGCTGGATATCTCAGCAGTTCCAATCTGACAGTAGAGGTCTGGAGACTTCCTGGAGAACCACTGGTCCACGTTTTGCACTGAACATTCAAAGAAGCTGGGTTCTTATGTCAGCAAGGGATTGTTGTGGCCAAGAAGAGATGCAGTCACAAGCAAGAGGTGAGCGCAGGGGGCAGTAGCACTGCTTTCTCTCTGCTCTGTAGATCTGGGCTGCTGCTGGAGTCACTCTGAGGGAGGGCATTCTCCCCTCCGTTAAGGTTTCCTGCAAATACCCTCACAGATGATCTGTATCTTCCAGCTGACTCCATCCAATTACATTGACAGTCAAGATTAGTCATCATACTATAAGTTACAAAGCATGGATTTATGATTGAACATCCAAGCAGAATTGTGAAAACCACATTCAAGTGGTCTTATCTTACTCACACTGACTTCAGCAGAAGCATCCTTCGCGGGTCAGAAAGCAGAACAGTGTGGTCATTTTAACTCACATCCTCCCTCCAACTCAGATTCTCTCTAACTCCAGACCATAATATCCTCTGCATCCGGCCAGAAATTTTAGATTATTTAAATTATTAATCATCACTTGATCTAGAATCTTCAGGCTTGTTGTTTTTACAGATTTGGTGTTATGATTCTGAAGGTTTGAATATGACTCTTCTGAGTATTTAGCCCCATCATGATATACTATAACTGTCTTTCTTGTCTGTGTCTACGTATATCTGACCAGTTCATTTTTCAGTTTGCCAGTAGATTTCTGGATTCTTTGTGCAGGAATTGTTCTTTAAATATTACCAAGAATAAATGCTCATGGAAGTTATCTAGAGTGTTGAAGCATGTACATACTTTCTTTAGAAAGGTGCTTATCCCATGTGAGGTTTAATGCTAATTGTGAACTTGACAGAACCTATAATTATGTGAGTGATGAGTCTCTGGGCCTGCCTGTGGAGTATTGTCTTGATTATGTTAACAGAGGTGGGAAAGCCCTAAGTAGGTAGAGCCATTCCTTAGCTAATATGCTGAACTGTGTAAGTAGAAAAGGGGCCTGAGCAACAGGATGCCTTCTTCACTCTCTTCTTCTTGACAGTAGATGGGATGAGACCACCTGCTTCAAACACCTGCTACCTTGGCTTCCACACCATGATGAACTGTACTTTGAGCTATAAGAAAAAATAACAATTTCTTTTCTTAAATTGCTTTTGTCAGGGTATTTTTCTAAAGAAACTAAAAAGGAAACACAAAACATTACATAAAATTCCATGATCTATTCACAAACTTGAACTTGTTACTCCTAGTTTAGGGGTGATTTTCAATGTGTTTCCTTAAATATTTTCATTGTATAAGAAGGTTTTCTTCCTTTTTCCCCCTTGGCTATCTTAAGCTGATTTAAAAAGCAGTACTTAAGATATTAGAATATATGTTTCTATGTAAATGTGTGATGGAATTTATTACACTTGAGGTGATTTATTCAACTCTGTCACCTCTGAAGCAAATGCATTATTAAGTAGTTAAAACATTCATGACGTGTCCTTAACACAGTGAGGCTGTCTCAGAGCTGCTCATACATCCCATAAATATATGTCTAACAAAATTGCAGGAAATGAATCTCTTCATGTGTTTTTATAATGATTGCTCTCAATTAAGACACACACACATACACAAACATACACACACACACATACACACACACACATATATATATATATATATATATGTAAAATGACTGAAGGATTTTCTCTTGTAGGATCATGGTTTGTTTTTGAATGCAAAATGTCACAGTCTTCTTTGTGTGAATAAATAATAAAATGCTTTCCTGCTTCATTAAAACTTCTCAGTAGCCTAGAATACATTCACTGTGCTTTGTATGGTTGTTGTCATTCTGTGAGAAAGCTCACTCCAAACTCATGTATTACAATTTACATGTTATGCTGGCTGTTCATGATTATGGACATCATTGCCTCTGGAGAGGACTGTGAGGGCATTTCCAGGTATTCTTGAAAAGAGAAGACTTTCTACATCACTTCAGCATCATAGCTATAAAGAAATCCAAGGCTACAGACGAGTATACCAGTCACCATTCATCAAAGAAGCTTCCTTTTGCAACAAATGGAGATTAACACAGAGTTCTATGACTGGTCGTACACAGAGAATAAGTTTCTGTGAAGTGCACAACCCTAAATGATACATCTGCAATAGAACCTCTACACCTAAGGCTCACAGAACATGGTAGAATGGGGAGAGAGCAAATCCTAATGTATCTCTCAACTCCCGTCAGAGAAACTTCCACATGCAGCAGAGGCATTGAACATGGAAGACCAAAATGGATCAAACTGTAGAAAATAAGAGAGTGCATTGTGTGTGTCCCGGATAGGACTATTATATCAAACCTCACCCATCTAGGGCTCCGGGGCCACTGGAGAAGGGGTGGGTGGAAAGATTGTAAGAGCCAGGGTTGGTTCACGACTATATGGAAACAGTCTTCCAGATTTCTGGGAAACTTGCTTATATGAACTTACAGCAATGGTATTAGCATGCACAAGACCCATGCAAACTCAATCAGACAGAAAACCCCGCACAGATAGAACTGGAGAAATGGGTAAGAGGACCCAAACTTACTTAAGACCGATTGGCAACTGATCATTGCTGGATGAGGGAATGACACTAGTGAGGCTGAACAGAGTCCAGCGGATGTACCTACACTGAGGGACATTTGAGTACACAAACTTGAATTGCTGGACTTTGATATATATGACAGACTATGTGAAACCCTATGCTATGGTGAAGGCCTCAGACAGTACAGGGCCTAAACATGATTAAGGTAGATTATATTAAGTACAGAAAATTTCAATAAAAATATACTTTGAGAAGAAAATCGAATAAAAAGTAATATTCCTAGCCTGCTTTCACTTCTTGCTGGTGTGTGCATTTATCCCATTGCTACAGCTGCTGGATCTTTTCCTGACATTAGCACCCACGTTCTTTAGCCTTCCACCATGGTTTGAAGACAAGCAGCCCTCCAGAAAGCCTCCACATTTTCAATGTCAGATTTGGATTGCTGAGGCATCTAGTCTTCTGTACTCAGCAGCCACTGGGTCTTCAAGTAACCTATCAGCAGATGGCTATTGTTTGAGTGAAAGCCAGCATTGTGAAAGCCAATCTAATAAATACTTTTGGAATGTATATTCATTCCATCAGTTCTTTGAAATTTAGAGAAATGAAAATATCATTTGATTTATAATTGTGCACAGTGGTACAAAGCTATTAGATTTAAAAATGCACAGTAGCACAGAAGTGGACATAGTAAGTTAGGAAGGTATTAAACTACAGCCAGTTAGGGGAGGAGCAGCATGGGGATTGCGATATATTAAACTTGCTTATTGTGTGTTTGTAGCATAGATAGACAGATAACACTAATAAATAGAGTCATCTACCTGTCTATATGCTCACACACATACACACAGAGAAAGAGAGACAGAGACAGAGAGTGAGAGAGAGTTGGAAGGATTCCCAAACATAACAGAAGAGTAAAATTGTTAAATTATATATGTATTTAACAAAAAAGGAAGCAGTCCATGATAAGCAGGAAATAAAATAAGGCATGTAACAGAAAGGGTAGAGTAGCAAAATCACAAATGTAAATCCATGTCTGTCAGTAATCTACCAAGGAAGATCATTTGTCGGACAATTGAAAAAGGAAGACCTGTGTTCTGTCTTCAGGAAGTGAGTGTCACTTTAGATTAGAGGAAACAAAAAGTTCTCAAATAAATAGATTTAGAATTATACCATGCTATCATGCACAAATCACATAACCTCTAAGAGAGCTACAATTTAATTCTGATTGACATAAGTACACTATATTGATTGACTGACTGCATGTGTATATGTATACATGTTGTGTACACCTGTGTCTAGTCATGTTAACATGTAAGGGGTGCATTCATGTCTGTGCATGCATGTGCTTACATGTGAAGGCCAGAAGTTGATGTTAGGTGATTTCCTGGAGCTCTGGTGTTAATGAGGGTTTACCAAACATGCCTGGATTTTCATGGATGCTGGGTATTCAAACTATAATCCTCAAACTTGGGCAGCAAGCACTTTTACCCACTGAGCAAATTCCCCAGCTTTCCAGAACATATTTTAAAACAGAAACATGGAAACTTATAAAGAATAGTCTCTTAATAAAAATACAGTAAACAAATTAAGACAATATAACTCTTATAATTAACTGTAAAGCTTTAAGATCCATGAAGCAAAAATCTACAGAAGTAAAAAACAGAAAGATATATCTCAATAGTTAGAGTTGAAATTTTAATATTCTTTTCTCTATAATTCACAAAGCATAATATCAAGAAACAAAGATGGATAATCTGAAAAATATCACTGGGATTTTCTCAAAGAAACACTTTTCATTCTCAACGGTAACACAATGTTCATGTATTTTGAAGGGAAGAAATCCTCTGAAGAATCTTTTCTACATCCAGCAGATTTGTATCGGTGTCTCAACAAGTGGCTATCTGATAAACCTCCTTTGACAGATAAACCTTATGGTTTTACCTCTTTGTCAAAGAGGGTCTCATGAGAAATATAAGAAAAAATGATGTGAATTCAATTGAAACTGAAAACATGAAATGCTAAAATTTATAGAATGGAACTAACCTGGTATTTAGTGAGAAATACTTTTAAACAATAATATTGGCAACTCAGAGGATAAACCTATCACTCAGACTTCACTTAAAAACTGCAAAAAGTACAGAATCAAATTCTACACAATTAAAAGTAAATGAAAAGTGAATACCTCAGGGGAAACAATGAAAGAGAAGCAGAACCCTGAAGCCAGGCACTGTGGGTGTGCCTGCAGTCAGACAGGACTGTTGGGAGTTCCAGACCAGTCAAGGCAACAAAGAAAATCAAACTTTGTTGGGAGTTCCAGACCAGTCAAGGCAACAAATAAAATAAAACTCTGTCTCAAAAATTAGAAAAAATTAACAAAACTGCCAATCTAAAAAAATTTAAATAATATTTTATCATTTCTTTGAAAATTTCATACGATGCATTTTAATCCTATTCAGATTCCCCATCTTTCACAACCACCCTCATCTCCCTACACCTCCAACACACTTTATGTCCTTGTTCTCTATTATGTTGTTACTAAATTTATCAAGTCTAATTTGTGCTCCCCAAATGCTCTCAACTGTGGGGTTTATCTCCTACAGCCAGATCAACTTACCCACTATCGTAGCCTTTCTTTTGACACTGTAGCCCCAGCTGGCCTAGAACTCTCTATAATGTAGGCTGAATTGGCCTCAATTTCACAGACATCCAAACGCTACTTCCTGAGTGCTGGGATCAAAAGTGTGAGCCACTGTGTCTTATCATTTTGTCCTTTTAAAAAACAAAACAAAACAAAACAAAACAAGATTTAAAACCTTTTCAGGAATATATACAATTCTTAAAAAAGGTAATAAAAAGAAGCACTATGGATTTCAGAAAGTTTTAATAGGCAATAAAGGAACAGTAACAACCACTTTATTCTAAGAAGAGTTATAATCTGGTGAAATAGAAAAATCTTCAAAAGTACAAATTACCAAAATGAATTCAAGAAAATAAACATAATATATGGAGACCTTAACTAGGCAAAAATCTTGAATTAGTAGATAATAAATAGGCTTAAAATTCCTGAAGTCACTTCCTGAAAGATGATATGGGAATGGCAAAAAAAATTTAAAAAAAACATAGAAAATATGCTCAATTTCCTTTAGTGGAGCTCATACAAATTTTATGCATCATAGCCTCTCATGAGCAACTTTTGGAATGTCTGTAAGAAGGGAGAGGGTAGCAACAGGTTTTTGAGGGTGTGGAATGTGGAACCTTGCAAACTCTTCAAGCTTGAGAGCTTATTTTGTGGGAGTACCCAGAGAACACAGCTAGGGCCCAGTGAGAGGACTTGGCCAGGAAAGGTGCTTGTCCCTAAGCCTGATGACCCAAGTTTAATCTACATGGTAGAAGAATAGAACTGACTCATGCATGTTGTCCTCTGACCTCTACATGTGCTACAGGGCAAATACTATAGTTTAAGAGAGTATAATTGCTTCTATTATACACTTGACCAAAGAATGTTGTTTCTTAATTGGGGAAGGTCGTCGCCATCTTCCACCCAGCATGCTGTTTCTGGAGGGCACACCTATCTAGCTACATACTTAGATCAGTCATTTGATCCCTAGCAATCAGAGTAGTGACAGATACTGCCACAGATTCCCTCCCCCAACACCCCTCTCCTACACTGTTGGGAAGAATGTAGAATAACATTTACACTTAGAAAACAGTGTAAGAATTCTTCACAAATTGAAAGTTTTCTGACCACATGATCCAACGTTTCTACCCAAAGGTATTTCTGTCTGCTCTACCCCCACTCCCTGAGAATATATCACTATATGAAGACTTATACAAGATTGTAGACATGCAATTTTTGTGAGAACCCCAAACTAGAAACTAGGCTAAATAAATTGTTTCATCATGCAGTGGGATGCTAATCTTCAGCAATACAAGTTTCCATGCATTTGAAATATGAAGCATGAGGCTGGAGACATGGCTCAGTGATTAATACCACATACTACTCTTGAAGAGAACTAGAGCTTCGTTTACAGTACCCAGGCCAGGTGGCTCACAACTGCCTATAACTCCTACTCCAGGTTATTGGGCACCTTATTCTGTCCTCCTTGGGAATAGCACTCACATGAATACGTACATTCAGAAGGACATATTACATAATCAATAAAGTCAATTTTCTTTAAACAAAAAAAAGAAAAACAAGAAGCAATGGCAATGGACTCAAACATGATACAGAATGTAAGCTCCATGCTGAATTATTTCATCTGTGTTAAATAATTTTGTAGTGGAAAGGTGTAGAGACCAGAAAGGAAAAATCAGTTTGCTTGAGGCTATTCTTAAGAGTAGAGTGGTAGCAAATTACCACTAGAAACCGATTGCAGCGATGGAAAATTCAAAAGCTGTGGAACTTGGTGTGATGGCACCTGCCTTTAATCTGAGCTTTCAGAAGGTAGAGGCAGGGGAGTCTCTGTGAGTATAAGGATAGTCTAGTATGCATAGTAAGTTACAGGCCAACCAGGACTAGATAGTAAGACCCTGTATTAAAATACAAACGAAGGTTGGAATAATGACTGCTCTTTCAGAGGACCTGGGTTTGGTTCCCAGCACCCAAGTAGCAGCCAACAACCATCAGTTACTCCAGTTTCAGCAGATCTGATACACTCCTTTGGACTCTACAGGCATTGTACAGCATGGTGCACTTACTTGGAGGCTAAAAATTAATAGACAGACTGAAGTGAGAGGATCATGGGTTCTAGAACAGTTTGGGCTACAATGTGAGACCACATATGAAAGAAGGAAGAAGGAAATGAGGAAGGAGGAAGGAGAAAGAAAAGACCACATCTAGGCCCCTTTGCACTTTGTCATCAGCCCGTGAGTTTTAAATGTGGTCACTTATCCAAAGCTGCATCTCACTTCTAACTTAGTATTCCTTAGTAATACACTGCTTTCATTTTCTCTTTTGCAAATGTTTCATCCACTATGCAATACTTTCTCTCTCCCATCTCTGTCTCTCTGTCTCTGTCTCTGCCTTTCTGTCTCTCTCTCTCTCTCTCTCTCTCTCTCTCTCTCTCTCTCTCTCTCTCTGTGTATATATATATAAATTTAAATTCTTTTCAAAACATCTGTATGTATACCCATTTTATTGTTCTATTCACCCAGTGATGCTCTAATTTTCTGATAAATGTATAACTGCTGATAAATTATTAGCAAACATGGAAAAATCTTGATAGGCAGAATTCTGAAGAGCTGTGGATATTCTCATGATGACTAATTGCAAGGATGCTATATTCAATGCTTTTTTGCAAAATTCTTGAAACTATCAGGATTTGTTCTTGTGCAGGGGTCTGAGGCAGCTTTAGCCGACCACAGACTGTCCCTATACTGAAAAATTACGAGGTTCAGCTGCCTTTCTTTAGTTCTATAACCTCTGCACCCAAATTGTTCCTAATCAACAGCAGAATGTTGGTAAGTAATTGTTATATGAAAGTTGGAGAGATGGTTCAATGGTTACGAGCTCTGGCTGCTTTATCAGAGGACCAAAATTTGGTTCCCAGCCTCCATAGGGCAGCTAACAAATGTAACTCCAGTTCCAGGGGATCTGATGCCCTCTTCTGACCTCTGTATTTCAGGACATGTGTGCACTTACATATGTGAATGGAATACACTCATACACATAAAATAAAATAAGATATTTTTTAAAATAATAAATGTTAAATGAAACAGCAACAAGAAATTACTTCTTCCAAATTCCAAATTAGATTACCAGATGCACAGTATTCCAGCTGAAAGAGATTATTAGGGATTTGTAAGTATTTACAAGGTGAGAGCTGATCCTACTAAGAGCTGTTCATATGTAAATGACTATTTGTAGATCACTACTACAAGCATTGATCAAATGTCTGACAACACAGGGATTCTTTTATAACATAGGTAAAATTAAATTTGGTCAAGATGCAGTATTGGTATAAACTTTAATAACATACTAATTAAAATGTAAATTATATATTCATGAGAAACAGATCCTCTTTAAGCAATGTAGCTAAGAAAATAGATCTTAAAATTCAAATAAAGGACTCTGCAAAGCCAGGTGTGTATATTTGCAAGTTCATTGAAATTTAAATTTGCTAGAGTTTTTCCCAACGTGTTTTGAGTTACATATTCTACTGAATTCTCAGAGTGTTATTAGTCAAGACTTGGAAAGAATCCTGCACATTCAGGTTTGAATAGCATCATCTGAATTCTTTCAGCCTTGCATACTATTGCAGTTGTAGAATCTTTGTTTCCTCTCTTGGGTGACTGGATTAAGAATTTTCCTTGGTATAAGAATAAGCCATTTAAAAAATATATTCAGTACAGAGAAAAGTTGTAAATTATTAAATTTGTATTTTTAGCATATTAAGGGAATTTTTCCTCTCAATTTTCTGTTTTCACTTGAGATAAGGCCTTAAAATTTTACTGGGACTGGGGTATCCTTTCAGCCCTAAGATATGGCAACTCACTTGTAAATGCAATAGATGGTAGCTTCCAGTGTATTGCTAGGGTGGAGGATGGTAGGCAATCTCTTTACTACCAGATATTGATAAAGATTTGTGATTGTTGGTAATTGTCTTTGCATTAAAACTGTTATTTGGGGAGAGATGGTTCAGTGGTTCAGAGCACTGGCTGCTCTCGCAGATCCCAGCATCCACATGGCAGTGAACAACCATCTGGAACTCCAGTTCCAATGGATCCATTGACCACTTCTGACCTCCATGGGTGCTGCACACATGTAGTGCACTTATACATATGGAGGGAAACACTCGTATATATAAAAATAATTTTAAAAGTATATTTTATTAATTTTTGTGTATTTTATATACAACATATTAATCATCTTTAAATCCCGTTACCCACTAGCACATTAGACCCCCCTGCCCCCCCGCTGGATTTCATGCATTTTATCATGTGTGTTAAGGGCTATCAAATCAAGTTAGTATCAATTAGTGCAAGTTCATCCACTGGGGTCTAGTCAGCCTATCTAGAGTCTCTCCCTCAAAGAAGATCAGCTTCACCCTTCAGTAATCAGTTGCTAATAGTTCTAGAAATAAGTTTGTGGTCTGCTGCTCATTTCCACATCTATGCTGGGTTTTTAATCTTCTTGAATCTTCATGGGTCTTTTGCATGCTGACACTATTGCTGTAGATTCATATAAGCAAGGTCACAGGAGCCTGTAAGACTGTTTACATTTGGTAATACACCTTCTCCCCTGTCACATACAAACTATCAACCACAAATAATTTTTTTCTTCTATAAACTCTTTTTGTCCTGATTTCCAGTTAAATGTAGATTTTTAATTCCATGGGTTAACAATGAAGTTAACATATATACTTATCATGTTAGTCAGTTTGTCCATATACACATTAGAATCAATTATAAGGTATGGCCTAACAGATGCCAGGGAACTCTTTAAAGTAGTTTTACAGGCATTAAATTTCATCTTGCACACCGAAGTCATCATACATACAGGACAAAGTAAGAGCTTTTATATTTCTGTTCATTCTTCATTTAACTTTTAAAACACTACTATAGATGGATATTTAAACTAAAACAATAGCAAAGTGTGAGCATGTTATGATTACAGTCCTTCACTCTTTCATTGCTGCATGTGAAATGCCAGTAGTGAGTGTTAACCCTCTAGCCCCATTAAGAGGTTTGACACTGACACCTTTGGGTGATGTTCATCACCCTTGTAGTCTTTTCCATTATAATGACTCCCCCTTTCCCGATTTGAATCGAACTCCACTAATTCTACTGATCTAGTTCTTCAGTTTCTTCTACTTCCTTCCACTCAGGAATGATTAGATGTTGGCATGACTTCATTTAGCATACATTGGATATTTCTTTGTTTGACAATCTGATCTGGGCGAGAGGTGATTACTATGGTTTGATTGTCCAGAGTGGATACTGACTTTCTGAAGCCACACAGTGCTTCATCCAACTCCATGTCCACACACATAAAAAGTTCCTCTCCTTCTTGAGTGAAAAGCATGGTCCTTCTGATCTAAAACAATGATAATATTTCCTGGTTCCAATCATGGTTCTTGGTCTCCTTCGTCATGGAATGTTATCTTCTGATCATCTGTCATGTCTTTATCAACACGAACTACTGAAATCTCCTGAGCTATCTTTCTTCGATGGAAACATTTACACCTGTCTTGAGGACTGATCCAATCTCCATGATCCTGGCACTCCATGCTCACAGACTGAATTTGCTGCGCTATACCTGGTCCTCTCCTTTCTCAGAGCATCCTTCTCCTCCTCTGAAGAACATGTTGAAGAAGCCCCTGGAGGAGCCAAACCCACCTCCTGATCCCCCCTCTTTAGTTATCTGTTCTCCCCATTTGTCATATAACTCTCTTTTCTTGGTATCAGAGGGAACTACATAAGCTTGAGAAATCTGCTTAAACTTCTCCTTCATTTGGAGTCTTATCAGGCTGGCACGTCAAGGCCATTTTCCTGTAGCCTTTTCAATTCTTCCTGGTTGGCATTGGGTTAGTAAGTGCTTTCTTCAGCATTTTCTACAGCCGGTGAGCAGGTGGGCACCAAGGAGAGCAGGACGAGGAGTAGAGCACTGCACGGCTCGGCCACCCACCGCTCCTCCACCTCTCACAGGGCATTCTGCAAAGCTCTGTGCAAAATTAATTCTTAAAAATTTCTTTAAAAGTTTGGAATTTGTGGCAGTGAGATGACTCAGCAGTAAGGGCATTGTCACCAATCCTTACAAACTGAGTTCAATTCCCAGAATCCCTTTGGTGGAAAAAGAGACCTGATTCCTACAAGTCGACCTCTAACCTCCACATATGCCCTGTCACATGCACACTTTTATACACTCATATTTATACATATATATTACTATACATATTATATATTATATATAACTTTAAGAAGCATCCATTTCTCTTAAAATATTAATACCATCATGTAGTGTGGCATCCCCCTATCACAACGGTGCCTGACTGAACAAGAGACAGTGATCTGGGAGAAAAGACAGTTTTATAATAGCTGGTCAGATTATCCAAAATCTCTCCCCCAAAGCTGTATGTACTGGGCAGTGACTGGACACCTATTTAGTTATCTTAGTGTTTTAATATAAGTATATAGAGAATAGGCAGACAGAGAAACAAAATAAAGAAAAATCAGGACTCAGAGGCCATAAGTCAGCGAAATCAATGAACTTGAAGAATGTGTGTCAGAAGTAGCAAGGGGTGCCTCTGTCTCCACGATGCAATGCTGGTACAGTAGTAGAGGTTATCTCTGTGTAGCAAGCTATATATGAACTGGATTTCTTCTTTTAAGTTTTCTCTCCTTTTAAAAATCATTATACAATGAAATGTTACCTTTATGATCAGTACAATATATTCAAATATCACAAATATATCTTATTTAGGAAAATATCCCTATCTTAATTTTACTAGGATTTGCTTTGTCCAGCATCCTGACTCTGCAAAAGTGCTGGCACCTGTCGTGTTATGAATGAAATGCTGATTAGACATCAAGAGCACATTTCCAGATCGTCTGTGTAGGCAGCTCTGGGATGGGCTTGCTTCTGAGTGAAAGCAGGTGTGGTTTCTACACTGAGTTTCAGCCTGTATGCGAAGGAAGCAGCTTGGGGACGCGCTTGAGTACGGTAGACATCACATTCGATTTCCACACAGCTCTTTTATGCACTTGGCTCTCTACGAAAAGCTATCCTGTACTTCTTAATACTCCGTTTTGAGGATTTATCATCACTGATGTCTTTGGTATTCTGTCTACAGATACAAAATCATATATATATGTATATATATATATATATATATATATATACACATATACACATAATACGTATACATTACATGGATCACAAACACATATATACCTACACAAATAAATTAATGTGCTTATACATACACATGCATATATATGCATATTCATTTATAAGTATATATACACATATATAAACATATGCACTTAAATATACACATATGCATACACATACATTTATACTTATTTTCACATATATACATACATATATAAACATACACTTACAGGCGCATACATACATACACATATACACACATATTTACATACACATGCATATAAATTTATACACACACACACACATATATATATATATATATATGTAAATGTGTAAATTTCCAGTTCAGCCATCTGCAGTGTTTCAAACATAACTAATCCACTGTAAGGACAGCATGGACCTTTTTATACAAATCTGGTTTGTGGAAGATTTTTGAGGAGTTGTCTGGGAGTTTTAAACCATGGAGTTTATACCTCAAATAAAACATGTAGAATTTGATTTCAGTATCTTACTTCTACCTTAAACTGACTTTATAGATGCTGTAGCCAAACATTATCACTATCAGGTGAATACCTGCATTCTTAGATGAGGCATGTTTCTTGCCAACATGCAGAAGTCCTGTGTGACAGGCTCTAGAACTGCATCTTCCCTTGTCTAGCAAGTCATGGCTGTTATGTTCTAGAGGAGACAAAAACATTCCATTTTTATCCGTTTACTGTACTTACTAACATATAGACGAGGACTAATCAGTGCTATTTAAGTAGATACTGAATGTATTTTGTGGTATATACCAGAGAAGAAATTGTCTCAAGACTAGGTTTATAGTCCACAGCATATATCTTATGGAAGTTTTTGATGCTGACATATATTTAATATCAAGGGCATTTGTTAATCTATATGAGATTGTCTCTGGCACTCTGCTATGATCTGTCTATGGAAAGTAATTTAAAATTAGCTTTGTCTAAATGTTTATTGTTCCTTAGAAAGCCCAAATTTCTTCCTTTTCTCTCTCTCTCTCTTTCTCTCTCTCTCTTTCTTTCCTCCTCTTCCTCCTCCCCTTTCTCCTGCTCTTCCTTCTCCTTTTCCTTCTCCTTGACCCCTTCCACATTTTTCTTACAACACCCATTCAGTCCCTGTTCCTCTGACTGTGTTTTGATGGATTTCCTTGTTATCCTTACTTGATTTCAGATCTGGCACCCCTAGAGAGTCCATGGCCCCATTGCAGAGCAGACATTCACCATAACAGTTGCTTCTGTATCTATCTTGGATCAATGGCATTGTCTATCAGTCCTCTCTCATTCACCATTTCTAAAGGGTTAATTTCTAGTCTGTCCTTGAGAATATGAACAAGGGAAAAGAAAAATGTAGGCATCAAGGTCTGCATTAATTAAAAGGTTCATTAAGGGCTGAAAGCCAGAGCTTGAATAGATGAAATTGTGCCACGTGCACAGGTCCAGAAACTTAATTGCACCTTTTTTAGCAAGAGTTCTATAGACTGCAGCTTTCAAATATATGACCTTCCTTTACATTTCTGCTAAAGCGTAGAATAAGGTTGTACTTGTCTTTGTTCTTGCCATCTGCCCGATATCTATGCAATCCTGTCTTAAGTGGATTTTACAAATGTGTAAGTGAAAAGAGGGTTCTGGACATGATGTCAGCTGAAAATAAGTCATGCTATTATTGAGTCCTTCTGCATGCCAGATCTTACATGAATATATTTGCATTCATTTTTGTTTTCATTCAGTCATCAGAATATTTCATAATATATAATGATTTTCAAATACTTGGTACTTATATCTGCACACTATATTTAAATATTCAGTGTTTAATTTTTAAATTTTTGAATTGCACAATATCTTTGTATGGCAATAATTTAATTATTATATAAATCAGAAACCAAAATGATATATTTGATTAGATTTATAGGAGGAATTATTGTTATTTATCTTCTGAAAATGTCCAGCTAATTAGACTGAGGTTTATCATTCCAAAATTGTTGACATATTTTTTTCTGTACTCAACTGGATGTCATTACAGAATATATTGCCAAGAAAAAGCCTCTCAGGTGGCTGTTAAGCAGCTATTTTCTACAGCCTTTTCACAGATGTAGCAGGATAGATTCAAAATTAATAAAATTTAGGCAAGATGCTCTTGCAGAGGAACCAAGTTCAATTCCTAGGGGCCACATGGCAGCTAACAACCATCCATGACACTGATGCCAGATGATCTGATGACCTCTTCTGACTTCCTCGGATATTGCACAACATGGGTGCACTTACACATGCAGACATTATACTAATACACATAAAATAAAAATAATACATGAAATATATTTTTAAAAACTCAACAAAATCCATGTCTTTGACTCTTCAGTGCAGCATAGAATTTCTTTCAGTTTCAGAGAAGGATTAGAATGAGTGCTCATCCTTCCATTCTGATTATTAGCTGGGGCAAGATCAATGCTGTTTTATGTAGAAAGCAACTCAACTAGGAGCCAATAAATATCTAACACAATTTGATGCACAGTACTGCAGGCATGGCTGAGTCTATCAAAACAAGTGCTTGAAAAATTGGTAGAAACATGCCAGAAAGGGCCCAGGTCATCCTGCCTTCCCAAGAACCTTTGTCTTAGCCTCTTGCAAGTCTTAACTGTCTCTGAATTCGTGGTATCTTACTTCAGTGTGTGGTGATTATTGTGCTCTGCGTTAATTTTTCATTAAATCATATGTATTTATCAGAGAGAGGGAAAGAAAAACCACTGGTATATTCTATACCACTAATTAATTCTTTTGTCCTCTGATTGCTTTATCTTGTTATATTTTACTGGTCAAAACTTCCAGAATAATGGGATAATGGGATCCTTGACTCAAACAAGTACTAATGTTTTTCATTATTATTTATTTTCCTTTAACACAGGCAAGGCAATGTTGACCTTGAAAGTTAGATAGCTCTACTTTATAGAGTTCGTGCTAGCAACTGAAGACAGGTCATTAGTCTAAATGACTTTGAAGATAGAACTGACAAGAGTCCATGATGGATAGGAAAAAAGATTTGCAAGAGAAACAGAGGTATCAAGGACGATTCCGCATTTTTCATTTTGCTTTTATGTCTTTTTTTATTTCTCTGGCTGAGAACCCAGGTCCTCTGCATTAGAAGCAAATATTCTGAATCACCAAAACATCGCTCCATCCAAAAATATGTTTCTAAACAGAAAGATAGATCCAGGCAGGCGATACAGATTCTGATTCACCAGTATGTACACACTGTTGACACGTTTCAACTCAGTAGGAAAGCCTTCTCTCAGAGATCCAAGTAAAATATAAGAATACAAAAGTCAATAATTGTCCATCAGAAATAATAATGATGAAGGTCATGTCACAGTCTGAATTTATAGTAATATGAGATCATTATATTTCAGATGTTCATGGATCACTAAGTAGAATCTTGATTAAAGAGGAACCAAGAAAGAATGAGAGAAGGAGAACAGAAGTTGTTCTTGCATGAAATTTTCACAGAGGAAAAGCAATAGGATGGGCTTGTGGCTATTTCAGAACACAGATGTAGATCAAATGAAACTTTAAAAACATTATTTCAGAATTTTATTCGTGTATATAAATAAATATGAGATATCCATCCTCCATTTATTGAACCCTGAAGCTCTCCCTCGCCCCCCCCCCAATATATCCTCTTCCCAAATTCATGTTCTCTTCTTCTGTTTTGTTGTATATAAATAACTCACTAAGTATAACCGGTGCTGCACATCTCTGCAAGGTGTGGGGGAAGCTACTGGAGCATGGGCAAGTGGCTGCTGTCCAAACCCTCAAGGAAGAAAGAGTTCTTTTCACCAGCAGCCACCACCTGCCAATAACTCCTCAGTTAAGGACAGATCATCATGTACGCCTACCCAGCAATGCTGGATTTGGGTTGACTTGATCTTGTGTTGGTTGTGTGCCTATGACCACATCTGCTGTGCATCATTAAGCACACTGTCCATTGCAGGTCCAGTACAGTATTTCACAGCACTCTTCCAAAACCTCCATCTTATACATCATTTCCACCTCCTATTCCACAGTGTTTCTTGAGCCTTGAGTAGGGAGGGGAGTTGATAAAGATATCCCATTTAGAGCTAAGTACTTACAGTCACTTATTCTCATCACTTTAGCCAGATGTCTTTGCATTGACTATAGTCTACTGCAGAATGAAGCTCAAATGAATTATTTAATAAAGTTAATTTTGGTGTGTGATATATTCATAGGGAAGTTCTGTTAAACAAGGTAATATTTATGTAAGAAAGAAAGGCAGCAATTTCTAGAGAGTCCATTAGTGATGTTTAAAGAATGAGATTTAGGTCACAAAATGAAGCATTTTCAAAGAGGTTAACGTGATAATTCATGAAAAATAACCTGGAAAGCAGTGTACCCACATATAGAGAGCTGAGTGTACTCAGCGGTACTAGAAGTGATGCACCTTTGATTGTCCCTATTTTCTTTGTGAAGCTCTGCTATCAGGTGAAAGTAAAAGGGTGCGCTGGCCCTGGGTCCTGCAGGAGACAAGGAAATTCTTGAGAGGAAAGAGTACATTCGTGTAATTTAGAAACAGCTGTTCTTTCAAAGCAGTCTCTTCGGTCACCTTCCAGAAAACTGCTCCAGTATATTCATACTTTCAGAGAGAATTCAGATATCACTCGTGTCCCCCAAATACATATTGAGTCTAAGTGCTAGGAAAACATAGTGAAGCATAGTAGCAAACTGCTGAATGGAAGAATATCAGATAATGACCACATCCAAATGCAAATAATGAGATTAATTTAATTTCAGAGTGATGACAAAGGTTTTATTTATAGATTCCTCTTTAAAGTGTAACAGTTTTAGTACTGGTATTAAGTGATGTAGCCTACTATCATCCTTATGATTTCAGGATTGCACCAATTTGGTGTAATGTCCAATATTTGAAATAAGCTTTTCAAATATTATTTAAAATAGGCCTCCTCTTTTTTTTGTTACAAATTAAATGAGACAGTTTAACCTTAAAAGTACATATGCTGCTTGAATTTTGTACTAAAGAGCTAAAATATATTTTAAGAATATATCTCAGATCATTAAAATGTTCCCTGGTGGTATTTAAAATGAGAAATAGGACACTACTTGTATGAATAGTATATTAATAATGTGAAAATTTGTTGAACCGTCTCTTGGGGTTCTGAAACTTTTCCCTCCAATGGTCTTTACTCAAAGATGACACACATGATGGCTAAACGGAGAATGAAGAATGTGTTCTTAAAATAGGTTTTGACTTGGTTGCTGGGGGAGGAGGGTTCAGAAATATCTGACTCCTGGCGGGAATGTGCTCCTTACTGTCTATCACATACAAATGAACAGGATATACCAGGGCACAAAATATACTCAACAAATGCTAAAATGCATACTGAGCAAAGGTCAGTTTGGGGTTCCTTGGTACAGTAACACAGTGTCAGTTTGTTGGGACTTTTCTATTAAAGTCTTTGAAGTGGGGTCAAGATTTGCTTTTTCCAGGCCTCTCAGATTCTGTGGCTCCCATTCATCATCCTCAAATAGCCAGCAAATAACTGGCCACTTAGGATTCAGAGAAAGAACTATTTTCACCACTGACAATTTAAGATTGGGATTTAACCATGCTCCAGCAAATAACTTCCTACCTGAGTTCATGCAGCAACCCTAATTAAACTCAGCATCACATACACACACACACACACACACACACGCACGCACACACTCACAAAATGACCTTAAAGTGGGGGTGAGTGCAATCTGATTGAGAAGAAGTGTCTTAGAGAGGGAAGGGAATGAGAGGAGGTAATGGCAGTAAAAAAGTCCAGAATTCATTATATTGATACATGAAATTATCAAAGAATATAAACGTCTTGACCAAAATAGCTAAAACAATTATATTTCTAAATAAATTACAAATTGACCTAATTTAAAGAAAGGCTAGACTCCTGATTGTCCGTCACTGAGCTTATTGAAAACAACAGGATTTTCTGCTTTTGGATAAAAGACATTATATTACTTCCAAAACTAGTATAGTTATATCCTACACCAATGAAAGAAAAGGGAATGCAAAGATCCAAAAGCAAAGAGTATTAATGCCTGGGGTTTCCTAAAAATTAGAAATTAGAATCTGTAACCCAGAAGGTAAGCATGAATGACTTTCTTGGAATAACAGCAACAGTGTTTGATAATCAGCACATGACCCAGCAGTCATGGCTGCAGGAATATCAGGAGAGAAGAGCAGTGGGGACCAAAGTAGATGTGCTGCGTGTATATGAGTCCAGAGAAGACAGGGACTTATCAGAGTCCTAAGAAAATACCAGTTGACTAAGAAATGACAAAAGCTATCAAGATTTCAAGCAGGAGGTAAAAATGAATAAGCACAGTTGGAGAGATGGCTGAGAAGAGAATGTGCTGTTCTTGCAGAAGACCCAAACTGGGTTCCCAGCACCCACATATGGCAACTAAGAACCACCTGTAACTCCAGATCCAGGGGATTAAGTTCCCTTCTCTGGCCTCCATATTACCTACAGACACTTGCATAGACAAATATTCATTAATAAAAATAAATAAATAAACCTCTCTGCTGAAAACTATAGAAATCCAGTCTTGTTGGAACTTGGAAGTTTTTACCAATCTGGCTAGAAACAGAAAGTACTGTGGTGAGACTTCACAATAGAAAATAACGTTACCAAGGCTGTCCAAGTGACCAACTGCAAGAGTATTCAAAGTAAGTCTAAACATGTTCCATGTTGTTTTGTTGTCAACATTATAAAACGAGTAGTATTATACTTAAGTTATCTATAGCAGTCATTTTAACATTTACCCATAATTCAGTTCATTTCTGAAAATATCTAGCAATGTACAGAATTTTCTAATAAAACATCTCACTGGATTAGAATGTGTTAACTAATAACTTTTTAAAACTGTTAAAATATTTATTTTATGCATTTTTTTCATTTTTAAATTTATTGTTTGATGACATACATGTGTGTAATGTGTTTTAATCCCTTCCAACCCCTCCAATATTCTCCCATTACTTTTCCTTCCCATTTCATGCACTCTATGTTTTAAAACTATTTTACTTTTTAAACGTGTATAAGTGTTTGCCTGTATTTAGCTATGCCATGTATATACAATCCTCACAGAGGCTGGAAGAGGGTGTCAGATCTGCATGGGAACTCTCCTTAGCCTAACTTCCTTGAAAATTCAAATACATGCATATGCAGCCTAATGGAGGAGAGGCGTGACCAGCTGGACACTGAATGGAAGTGAGGGAATGATGCTTTGGGAAAGCAGAGCGTATTGCGGGGAGATGCTGCTATGACCATGTTGAAAGGAAAGCAGAAAGTCTGGATGGAATAGGGACTCCAGGGTCCACTACTGGGGTAAAGGTGCTGGCTTGAGAGAGTGATTCCATTATCTGGCCATCTGGCTGCTCTGAGAGAGGGCAACAAGAAATGGGCCTGTCAACTTGACTGGGAGGATAGTGGTAGTCTGAGAGGGTAAGAGAATTCCAGAAGGAGTTCTATGTATGGGTCCTGACTTTGCATTTGAATCCAAATGCATAAGATTCTGGATAATGAACAAAGTGTCTTTAAGAGGAATAATCCTTTCTTTCTCTACAAATCACTCTGCTGAGACTATCATTCCTTCAAAATTATTATTCATGCCTCTTAATATATTGCTACCAATAACAAGGATTCTCTTGCTTGCATCCATGCCTGTGTCATTCTTGCTCAAGTGTTACAAAGAGTGGAATCATATTGAATAAAGAAAAGGATCTTTTAGCAATCCAGGAAACCGACCTTCTAAACATATTGCACCGGGCAGCATAGTTCCTCTAGCTTTATTTATAAAAAGAATCAATTTTGATTTTTCAAAGATTTATTTTAATAACTGTGTGTGTGTGTGTGTTGCATCATTGTGCAGATACTCATAAAGGCCATAAGAGGGCATTAGATTCTCTGGAGCTGGTGTTACAGGTGGTTGTGAATTGCCTCATGTGATGCTGACAACTGAACCAGGGTCCTCTGCCACATCAGCAAGTGTTCTTAAAAAGTAAAACCACTTTCCCTCACCAATTTTAAAATAGTAAATATATAGTTAGAATGATTTTAAGAGTATTTTAGCCAGTTTATTAGGCTTATTTAAAAAGACGATTAATGGATAGTTTGGAGGAAATAAGAGAGAAAAATTAAAAAGGAACAAGGAAATGCATAAAAACAAAAATGATAAACTTAACTGGATATTGTAACACAAGTGGTTGTAATTTTAACCTATAATTATAACATATTTTTACTATATACATTTTTCTTGATCTTTTCATACAACCTTTGAAATATATTAAAGATACTTTTACATTTTTAAGTGTATTTTTTGTTTTATGTGTATGAATGTTTTACCTGCATGTATATAAGTGCATCTGTTTATGCAATGCTCTCTGAGGACAGAAGTGGACATCAAATTCTGTAGAATTGAGGTTAAGAATGGGTATTAGCTGCCATGTAAATGCTGGGACCTGAACCTGGGTCTTCTGCGAGAACAACCAGTGTGTGTTCTTAACCTCTGAGCCATCTCGTCAGACCCGAAAATAAGCATTTTATGCATTTATTTGTGTTTTAGGGGGTAGATTATATATAAATGTGTTTCAGCTTGAGAAATGAATTACAGCTTTCAAGGACGTGAAAATCAACAAGATAACAATAAATAAAACATTTGAGAAATATAAATGGTGTTGCTGAACTTGCTTTGTCTATACCTTCATTTAAGGTCCTAATGTCAAACAAAATTTCAGTTCCATCAAAGTTCACCATGGGGAAACAATGAGTTTGTACGGCTCACTTACAGTAGCATGGGGACCACAACCTCATGGAAGACAGCTTTATCCTAGTCACATAGTTGGTTCTCCTTTCCGAACTTCCCCCAGCTTATATACTCTATTCTTCCCTTAAGCCAGATGCAATTAGGCAAAGTTGTTAAGGCTGGTGAGAGTTCCTAGATAATCAGGTGGAGGCCACATAACCCTCACCAACCCCTCTTTCTATGCAGGACTGTTGCCCAACAGCGATGACATTTTGTGCAGAGACACAACTAGTTCCATAGCTTGGAGTATAATACTGTATACCAAATAGCAAACCAATTTGTTTCCAAATTTTATAATAGTGATAAAGGTTAAAAACACATATCACAGTCTCCAAATATGTGGTTCCCTCATGTACCTGTCAATGCAGAAACATTGCATTTACCTCAAAGGAAATTGTTTATTTTGGGGTCAAATATGAATGGCCATGGCCTGGGAATAAGAATTCAAGTTACCACAAATTCTGTTTTTCAATGTGATAGCAGTTTCTTGACGTTTTTGGTAACAGAAAAAAATAGTCATAAATCAAGATGTTTTGAAAACACGTTGGAAGAAACAGTAGGCAGATGGGTTATAGAAAAGCAGGGAAATGGCTACCACAGGCCTTAGATTCAGTATGATGATATTATTTTTCATGTATATTTTGAGATTTTGTGCATTTCATATAATATATCTTAATCAAATTTAGACCCCTCCTCCATCTGCACCCCATAGAATGACATGCACTTTGTCATTTATGTTAAGGTCTGTCTGGTAAATCATTTTTACCCAGATGTCCATTGGTGCAAGTTCACCCCCTGGAGCCTGCCCACCATATCTAGAACTTGCACTTGAAGAAGATCTACTTTCCCTTACCCCGCAGTAATAACTTGCGAACAGTGATCTGTTGAGTTTGGGGCCTGGTGCCCATTTTCTCTGTTCTATGCTAGATTTTTTTCTGGTTGAGTCAGTATGGGTCTTGTGCATGCTGACGCCATTGTTATGAATTCATATGAGCAAAGTTTCAGGCCCTGGGAACTTGCTCCTATGATGACATTCTTGCTGTTAAAGTTAGTGGAAGTTAAAGGTCTGCTTGTGCATTCCAAAAACCTTTGCTTAGTACTCAGAAAGATGTTAACTTACACGTAGAAGTAGGCAGTGAATGGTTATTTAGGAACTAAGTGTCCTAAGAAAATTTGGCTCCTAGTCTTTAATATCCTAGTCCTCCACAATCACAGTCAATTAATTCTGTAGGATACTTAGCCAGTTTCTGGGATCTTCAGTTCCTATTTGTCATGTTAAAGGAGCTCAGGAAATGAGACATTTATGTTATTTGCTCAGAAGTAGCCAAAAGTCTCTTCCTATGTATGATAATGTTAGCGTCCTCTGGGTTTTGAAAATTGATGCATACTTTACAATTCCAATCACTATTAACTAAGAGACTACTACACTCTTTTCCCACATCCCAGCCTTGAATCTTCACTTGTTTCACTTTGTCAGCAATAGATAGAGAAACAAATTGTTACCCTAAGAAAAGCAGGCAATTAAGGTAACAATGTTCATGGCATAAGGCAGGTAATCAGACAGGGCTTTGAGGCAGTCACAAAGAATTTGGAATTACAGGATTATTACGTTTCTGGTTTTATAACCTGGACTTCACTGTTGAGTCCTTGTTTTCTATATATCAAAAGGGGGTACACGTTCATAGGAAACAATTCAATGGGAAAAGCAGTATTCAACGAAGAGTAATTGAGAGCACTTTGTTGTGGAGCCTCAAGACAAAAATAACACAAAACAATGAGGCTGGGGAGATGCTTCTTATCCAGGGATGTACCCACATCCATGAATATTTAGGAAACACAGATAGAAATATATAAACTCTTACAAAACGAGGCCACCAAATTAAGGGAGTATAGAGGATACAGTTTGGGGAGAAAGGAGATGGAGGTGAGTTTAGAGGAGCTGGTACTAACTTCTGTCTTAGTTACTTTTCTGGTGCTGTGATAAAACACTGACCAAAGCATCTTTTAGAAGGAAGAGTTCATTCAGGCTGATGTTTCCAGGTGCCAGAATGATTAGAGTCAGTCATGGAGGGGTGGCATGGTAAGGTGGACAGAGCAGGAGTAGAAAGCTGAGCACTCATATCTTTAAGCAGCTCAGGAAGCAGAGTACGACTAGAAATCTGACAGGGCTGAAGAATGCTCTAAGTCTTCCTCAAGTGACACGTTTCCTCCTGCAAAGTCACATCTTCTAAGACCTCCCAAAACAGCGGTACCAGCTGGGGCAAAAATGTCCAAATCGAACCTATGGGGGACATTCTCATTCTCACACCACAGGATGATTGTGATCATAGACACTGTATGAAATTCTCAAAGAATCAATAAAAATATTATTTTTCCAAAAGAAATGAGCCAGGTGTGATGGCACACAGCCTTAATCCCAGAACTCAAGAGGCAGAGGTGGGTGAATCTCTGTGAGTTCAGAGCCAGCCTACTATACATAGCGAATTTCAGGCAAACCAGGACTATTCAGAGACCCTCTCTCAAAAAAGACCAAAAAAAAAAAAAGTGCACCCACATAATCTCAGGTTTTCACTTTGAATTGAATTTAACTGTGAAGCCTTAGGCAGGACTCTTGAATTCATGGTATTAGACAAGTATACCCTAAACAGCCTTTTTCTTTTCTTCTTATAGAAGGCATTTACTCTGAAAATTAAATGAATCATATCAATATAAAGGCATGCTTTCTTTGGTATTTTATGTATTTAACTTTGTGTGTGACGTGTGTATATCTGTGCACGTGTATTTGTGTGGACATGCATGGATATGGGTGTGTGTTACTAATTTTGGCTTCTTACATAGGTGCTAGAGATCTGAACTCAGATCTTCCTGTTTGTGTAGTGAGCACTTAACCCACCAGGTCTTTTCCTGAGACACTTTTTTCCTCATTTGTAATTGCCTGATGCTTCATGCTCTGCTCTGGTAGATATATTATGTTAGGCTAATTAAATAAAAAATATATGTATTAAAGGAATTAGGATAGATAACAGGGGACTGGAAAGGTAACTCACTGGCTAAGAGTACTTCCTGCTCTTCCAGAGGACCTGAGTTCATTTCCCAGCACCCATATCAGATAGCTGATAACTTACTGTAACTTCTGCTCCAGGGCATTTTGTGTCCTCTACTTTCCTCTTCAGGTACCCCCACACAAGTGGGTATGCATGGACTCATACAAATATAAATAAATAAAGATTTAAAAAATTTTAAAAGAAGAGCAAGTTGCATCAGAGGAGAAATTCTGGCTATTACTCATGCCAGAGTCCAATGATCCTTAATTAACTGACATTTTATAAAATACGTGAAATTCAAGAATTCTATTATAAATACTAGATGAATTTCCCTGATCCTAGATTTAAGTATAAAAGGTAGTGGTGTGAAGATTTTACAGCCTAAAACACAAATCTATGAAAGCAAATTGGCTATGAAAAGCAGACCAGCACTGTTGTTGGCCTGATGTTGGAGTCCTCAACAAAGAAGCAATGATGGAGAGAAAGGATGAAGATACAGAAGGCAAGTGACTGCTGTGGAATCCTGACACCAGCCAAGAATGACCACAGACATCAGGAATGCTAGTAGCAAATTCTGAATAAAAGGAGTCAGTATTGGGATAAGGAAAGGAATTCATACAAATGCAAGAAGAATGTTGGATGCTGAAGACAAATGGGAATTGTATACTTGTCTTCATCTCCCTGAGAATGAGCCTTAAAAGCCTCTGGTTAGGAAATGGCTAAATTCCAAGGGTTCTATTAACTTTAGAGTCTAAACCTGGTAGATAAAAGCCAGATGTTGTGGTGGGGCCCTGTAATTGCTAGGACAATCAAGAGTTGAAAGTTCAAGTTCAAGGCAGGTCTGGACTATATGGGACCTTTTATTGAGGAGGGAGAGAGAGAGGGAGAGAGAAGTAGAGAGAGAGAGAGAAGAGAAGCCAATGAGACACTGAGATGGTTTCCTGTAGGTAAAGACAGTTACTGCCAAGCCTTAAACACCTGGGTTCAGTCCCTGGGCCCCACGTGGTGAAAGGCAAGAATCAGTTCCTTCAAGTTGTCATCTGACATCTATGGCTTTTTCACACATATATACAGACTAAAATGTGTAATAAATGTTAAAGAAAACCTCAAAAGCAAAACAAAATTTGTAGAGAGAAATCATCACACAGCCCTCATATCTCATAAGCCTTGGCCCCTCTACCATCCTCCTCAAAGCCATTGCTCCTCTCTAACAATGTGCTAATTTTATAATGGCATTGTATGTAGACAATGTCTTTTAAACCAGACCATAGCTCTTTACTTCTTAGAAATTTGAGTTTAAAAACAGGATGAACTGACAGTTGTATCTGCCTTAATATTTGTGTGTCTTACCCATGGTAGAAGTGTACTTTATTCCTTCTTCTGGAACAGATAGATTTGCCCTGGACTGGCTTCTCACCTGGATAGAGTGTACTCTGCTCCCACAAGGTGAGAAAGGTCTTCATGGTCTTCATGTGTGTGTGTGTGTGTGAGTGAGTGTGTGTGTGTGTGTGTTATTGTGTTCTTTTCCTCCTTTTCTTTCTCTCAAGGAAGTTATAGAAAGCATCGCTGTTCTTATGCTTCCCACACCACCTCCCCTTGAAATGATCCGCTCTATTCATTTCATTATCAGCATCTTCCTTGTTTCCCAATGTAGTCACGGTTTATTAAATGTTTCAGAGGCATTAGGAGAGGTGCACTCTTTATCTTCATGCTTCAGCATTTTAAATGCTTGAGCTTGGGGCCAAGATGACTCAGCAGGTAAAGTCACGTGCACTCAGCCTGAGGACCTGAGTTAGATTTCTGGAATGCATGTGGTAGAAGGACTGAACCAATTCCCACTGGTTGTCCTCTGACCACCACAAGTATACAGTGGCATACATTCCCATTTCCCACACTAATAAATGTAAAAAGATATTTTATAGAAAATGTATATATTCAGTCAGTATTACAGATAGCCAGTCAAGGGTGGTACGTAATCAAACCAGTTAAAAGCCAAACAGAGGGTTTATTTGATGCCTTTCCGTTTTGTTAGAATGCAACTCTCTAAATTTGGCCAGTTATGCTATTTATGCACATCTGTGAATTCTTAAATCCGTGTTTATTACAGGCTGAGGCGATGAAAGCTCAGAGGGTAAAATGCTTGCTGTGAAAACGTGAGGCCCTGAGTACAATCTCTCAAAGCTACATAAAAGTTCTCACTGCCCACTTGGTCTACATTGTGATTTCCAGGAAGTCAGGGCTACATAGTGTTCAATAAACTAATTAATGAATCAATTTAATGAAATTTTCTATTTTATAAGATTCGTTGTGATTATGAAGACAGAAATTATAGATACTCGTAGTTATTATACATGAATCTTAAAACAGTGTACTTTTGAATAAATCATTTTTTTAAAAGAGAGAAGGATTTGGAGAGATTATTAAGTGGTTGATGCATAAGAGCGCTGGTTCTTCTGTTAGAGAACTCAGTTTCAGTTCCCAGTACCCACATGGTACCAACCAGCTGTAATTCCAGTTCCAGCATATTTGAGGCCCTCTTCTGGTTTTTGTGGAATACATACATATATGTACACAAAATATGGAAATACATAAAATAAAAATACATTTAAAAAGAAACACTGTAGATTACAATAACAGCATAACTTTATACTTGATTTGTGTCATCAACAGAGAAGGCAGGAAATTCTGACCAAACTCTGAAGTATGTTAATTGCAGTAGTTCCCATAGAGGGTTGTAGTATAACTATAGTTAATTTCTACCAACTAAATTAATTTTGAAAACAAACAAATATCTACGGAGCAGAGTTTAGTAAAGTAAATTGATTGTTGGTTGGCTATTTTTATTGAGTTTTATACATTTGATACAACAGTTCTTAATCAAATTTAGACTCTCTCCCTCAACCATTCTCCTGCAACCCCCACCAGACTTCCTGTATTCCATTATACATGTTAAGTTCTATCTAGTCAAGAGTTAGTGCTCACATGTCCCTTAATTTTTTGGCAGTGTCTCCCTAGTCCCAGCCCATCTGGAACTCATTATGTAGAACAAGCTGGCCTCGATCTCACAGAGATCAGCCTGCCTCTGCCTCCCCAGTATTGTGATTAAAGGGCTGAACCACCATGTCCAACATGATAAAATGATGTTTAAAAGCAAAACTTCCACATGTAAAAATATAGTATGTAAATAGCTCCCAATATGAGTTATGCAGGAGTATAAATAATTCCCATGTAGGGAAGGCAACAGTAAGAGCAACAAAACTAAAACTGACTGGCAGAAATAAAATCAGAGGGCTGTGATATATGAAGGTTCATAAGCATCTTAATTGGCTATTTTCTTATTAATTCATATTTGAGAGTATGAAAAAATGATTTGCGTCATCATCTTAAGAATTCTGAACCACTGGTTCATGGGCTAACCTGGTCATATTATTTCCCATTAAACAAAGTTGATGAGCATGTACTACTTATTCAACTTTGAATTTGTTCTGGCAGTAAGAGAAAGACTCTGACTGATTCACCTTACAGGTGAAATAGGACAAGAGCATCAGTAATAGTCACATAGATCTACAGTGGGACAAACAGAAGCCCTGACAAGTCCTTCCAAGGAAGGCAGACTGGAGAAAAGCTTCATGGCAGAGTGAAACTTTGAGTTGATGCTTTGTGAGTTTTCACTTATCTAAGAAAAAAGTTATTTTTGTGTACTCCTAACTCTGAAGCTTTGGTCTGTTTTGAAACAAATAGTTTTTAAAGCGATATAGTAGCTATTCAAGAATGGGAAGACAAGATACCTCAGCCAGTAAAAGTGCTTGCTACTAAGCATACTGACCTGAGTTTGAACCCCAGGAATAACATGGTCTAAGGAATTAGCTCTTGCAAGTTGTCCTCTGACCTTGACATACATGTTTTCCCACCCATGCATGCACACGTGCACATGCATACATCCTGCACATAAACATGCATATATATATATATATATAAATATAAAATCATAATAATGATAATAATACCTAAAAATATTCCTAGAGAATCATCCAGTCATGGTACTGTTGGGCTCTAGAGGAGTGCCCTCTACCAGTTTTTACTGATATATGGGTTTGCTTTGATGGTCAAGGACATCAAATTTTGTTTTAAAAGCTGTAAAGAATTTCTTGTAATTAGAAGTTTTGTAAATTGAAACACCTTTTATATGCATTTTATGGTTAGTGACAATTGAATTATTTTTATGCTTCCCAGAGGACTATCTTATACACTAAAAAATATTTCAATTTAAAATCCTCACAGACACATACTTGGATATGCACACATACATATTCTTTTGTGTGTTTATGGTGTTGTGTGTATTATATGTTCACTATATGTGGTGTATATGCTCATGTGTATATAGATCCATGTTCTTTGATGTCAGAGAAGGATCCTGGCTGTGCTGCTGTCTGTTGCTCCAACTCACTACCTTGAGAAATATTCTCTCTCACTGAAAAGGAGTTAGCCTGATGGTTAGTAAGTCCTAGAGAACCTCATTTCTCTTCCCTTACACACTATTGGGTTTAAAGGAATGCATGCACATTTCTATCTTTTGATATGTGTGATGGAGATTCAAACTTAGGTCCTTATTGCTTATGCAGCAAGTGGTCTGATCCACTGAGCCATCTCCCCAGCTCTTATGTGAGTATTCTAAAGGTTCAGAAGTATATCACATATCTCAGATGCTGATAATCATTTCCCTTATAAAGCAACAATAATGTTGGTTGAAATATGTCACATTTACTAAGAATCATTTTCTTTATTTGTGGACTTTTAAGCTCTTATATTATTTAGAAAAGCAGTCCTTTTATAATGACATGCTAAAATCATTTTTTCCAAGTGCCTGAGTAGATGTGCCATCAACTTTGAAAGTATCAAGCAATTTTTCGCTTTTTTAAAATGAAAAATAATATTTGTCTGATAATCCACTGACAAATTACACATACAATATCTAAATGTAGATGAAGGCTATATAACAAGAAACAATGCTCCACAGGAAAAACCTTCTTTTGAGTTGTTGGCCAGGTTAGGATAAGAGACTCCACAAATTAAACATGCTATTGTCACAGGTCATGCTTGCCTGTGACTTGAAGGTAAACACCTATTACTGAAGACAGGACATACTTCCTACATGGGATTTGGAACAATGGTGCTGGAACTAACCTGGAAGCTTCCTCCCCTGGAAGTTAGCCCTCGTACTTTTGGAGAACACTCTGCAAGCTGCTAAGGGAGAAAATATACTATGGTTCATTCCCAGCTTTAAGGCATAATAAGCACATCAATGACTGGAAAAACAAATGACATGGGTGCGGTAATGACACTTTTATCTTGGAGATAATCACAGTTATCTAATTGGACTTAAAACCCATTCAGGGGAGGAAACACATGTGTGGTACTGTAAACATAGCCAAATACATATAACTGGAGTGCGTACAGATCTTGGAAAAAAATCCCAAGACTGTTACATCCCTAGACAGCTGTAATTTCTTGCTGTGTGCAAAATACAACTCCTTATATTTACAGACAGGTAGTCAGGTAACCGCTCACCAAAGAACCTTCTTTTTCAACAAATAGAAATTATTACAGTGTTCCACAACCAATTATACACAGAGATTATCTGTGAAGTACCCAAGCCTAAGTGGCATATCAATAATGTAACCTTTACACCTAAGAATTATGGAACATAGATCAAGAGAACACTAATGCACCTCTCAACTCTCATCAATGAAGTTCCATCATGTAACAAATGGCCAGGAAGATAAAATGTCACAAATGACCAAATCATGGACAATTAGTCTGCATAGTGTGAGGCATTGGACAGGACTCCTATATTAAACTACATATACCCAGATCTCAGGGATCATTGTGGAAGAGGATGCAGAAAGATTGAAAGAGTCAGGGAAGAGGTACATGAACATATGCAAATAGAGTCCTGCAAACTCCTATATCCTGCTCATATGAATCTTCAGCAATGGTGTCATAAGACTCATGCAAACTCAAGCAGACAAAACCCACAATGACTGAGGAAATGAACAGCAGAATGCAAACTTAGTTGAAGAAATATTAGCAACTAATTGCTGTTGGGTGAGGAAGAGCTGATCTTCTTTAATAGGGGGAGGTCTCTTGCTTTAAGCCTCATCTCTTCTGAGTCAAAACAATACCAACCAATTTGCTTTTTCCTTATGTATTCCATTCCCAGTCAGCTGTTATTATACAAGTATCTCACTTTCTGTACTGAAAATTACAAACTGCATTATTTTTATTGAATTAAATACAGTGAAAACTAACCATATATAATTACTTTATTAAAATTGACTGAAGATACAGAATTAAACATTTTATGTTACAGAATGAACAGACTGCATAAATGCACTTTTTTCAGATTTAAAGTGTGTGTATGTGTGTGTGTGTGTGTGTGTATGTGTGTGTCCCACAAGTATAGGTACCTTCAGAGACCAGAAGAGGGTTATTTATCAGACCTATTGGATCTGGTGTTACAGCTGGTGTTAAGGAATCTGATACAGGTAGTGGGCAGTATATGCTGCTAGCTTCAGTGTCATCTGTCCAGCACCCTCCGTTCCTGTTTCAATAGTAAAGCTTGGTGGGACCCATGCTGGAATGCACAGAAACAGAAACGCGCGCGCACACACACACACACACACACACACACACACACACACACTCAGGAATGACCCTCATCTTCTTCTGTTTGAATGAAAGAAGTCCATGATCATGCTTTAAATAAATTATTCAATCCCCTAATAACATATTCAAATTCTAGTTCTAGGAAATAACCATAAAATACAACTTTTGATTGATCTTCATCTCAAGGTCTCCAAAAGATACGAAATAAGCTTCATGATCATTGGCTTATCACAGGTTGCCTAGTTCACACAGACAGCAAAGCACATAGCCATGTATCCTTCTTGTTTCAAGTTTATAAACATACTGAACTAGTGATGTCTCAGGGCTTGCTGCCAGGGCGGGAAACAAAAGTTCAGTCTCTGGGACCCACGTGGTGAAAGCAGAGAACTGACTTCTGCAAGTTATCTTCTGACCTCCTCACAACCAGTTTAGGATGCTCATGCACAGCCCCTCCTACACACACACACACACATATACACACACACACAGAGCCCTTCCTACACACACACACACACACACACACACACACTCACACACACAGGACAATAAGTGAGTACAAATTACATCTTTAAAGCATAGATGAGAGAGCAAGTGCATCTGTAAAGATCAGTAAGTTCAAGACAGAAATGGTAAGTGCTAGAAGAAACTAAGAATATTGTGTTTCCCAGACATGAAGCCAGAGGCACTAAGTGCAACTTTAATGGAACTGTGCTGTCCACCACAGGCAGTACACCATCACAGAAGAGAGATGGAAAGCGTGGAAATTTGTTTCTCATGGGATATCAGGTGGAAAATTTCAAGATTGCAGGAGTTCGTTTCCTAATGAGAACCTCTTCCTGCCTTGCAGATAGCTACCAAATCACCTTATCTTCCCAGGGAAGAGAACAGAGAGCAATTCCTTTACTTTCTCCTCTTACAAACATTAATCCTATCAGATCAACCCCCTCCCGCTTCAGATCATGTTGCTAGTGTGTGCTTTCTTATATGAATGAGTGGGCACAGGTTTTTCCACTGTGAATTAGTAGGGCAGACTTTAAGTTCACCCATAAATGAGGAAAGTTATATTGAGAAAAAAAAAAGCTGAAAGAGTCCCAGAGGGAGTACCATGGCCTAAGCTCTTAATATTAAAATGCCTCTCAGAAATATTTCATGACAGAAAAGGCACAAAATGGTGAATGGTGGAGGCAGAGCCAAAGTTAGACACAGGGTGATAGCTGATGGAATAGAAGAGTGACTGCAGATCATTAAATCATGCCTGAGAAAGACAAAGGAAGCATTGTTTAAAAGGCTCTTTATAAGTTTCTTAAAACTTTGATTTCTTATTTTTAATGTCCATACAGTTTAAGCAAGTAGTGAAGTTTTTGATATTTACAAAAATACTTTTGTAAAAACACACACCCAGATAAGATGAAAGAGAGATTAAAAATATTTTTAACAAGAGGCCAAGAAAGACAAGATGGCTTAGCTGATAAAGGCATATGACTCTAGGTCTGAAAACCCAAGTTCAGTCCTCAGGAGACACATGGCAGAAGGAAAGCACTGAAACTTATTGTTTCTGACCTCAACACTCTCTCTCTCTCTCTCTCTCTCTCTCACACACACACACACACTCATACACACACTTATACACAAATATATTTTTAAAATAAAAGTATTTGGATAGACTTGAAACAGTCTGATTTTCTCATCGATTATTGATTATAATTTCAGCTTCCATAGCATTTATTTATCTATTCATTTATTTATTTCTCTTACTTATTTTTAGACAGGGACTGTCTGTGTAGCCCTGGTTGGCCTGTAATCACTAGGTAGAACAGAGCTCCTCCTACCTCTGCCTCTTGAGTGTTGGAATCAAAGACATATGCCAGTATACTGCTTTGTACAGCAGTTCTAAAGTCCCAGTATAGTTATAATCTAAAGAGTGACTTCTTATTCTTCATTGATTTAAATGAAACTAATGTGGAGGAAATGCTTTGGACCAGAAACAAAACACCAGCATCAGACTATGTAATATAGCGCCTGCATAATCTACATATTCCATACGTAATAGGCAGGTATACCCTAGATAGTTGGTAATGCACACATACACACAGTGTATGGAAGGAAGGAAAATATAGCAGGAAGGAAAATATGAAAGAGAATGAGATTCTGAGATTCCTTTTTTCTAGAAGATGAATTTTGACTTTCCTAAATCAACAGCATTTGGTAAAAGCAATTTTTCAGGTGTTATGAAGAGTGACAATATTTTCCTTTTTCTGGCTTTTTGAAACATTTCCCATCATTGTAGATAAATAAACTCAAAACAGAGGCACATTTTTCAACACATCAGTCAAAGTTATATTGTAAAGTAAAAGCAAAATACGATGAATGTGTTGTGTGTGGAAGGGTGGGAAGAATCTATAACCTCAGGTAAACAATGAACACTCTACACAGTAAAATAGTCAGTGAGTGCCTTGTGCTCTTTTTTGTTCAGCGTGTATGAACCCACTAAAATAGATACAATTAACATTATCTGGCTTAAATTTCTTTCAAAAATTTAGTTATAAAGCTCAGTTGCTTGTATGCTGTTGTTTTTAATCCTGAGACAAGCAAAATGCAAACTGATTATTTTCCTTTTCTTCTTAATGTCTCAAAGATTGAAAATAACTTACAGAAGTTCTATGTATAAGGTGTAAATGGAATAATGTAAAGTACTCTCTTTGGTGTTAAAGAGTAGGTCTCTGTTGGGGGATGAATTCAGTCTGCCACTTCTGAACAGCATGTAGTGAAGCTCATTTTGAACATTCGCATTGTATTAACTGGCCCTGTGTGTTGCATAAGATGGGCACTAAAAACAGCAGTGAATTGTGTGATTGATATGGACTGGACAGTTCTGTTACTATTGAAGGTTACTTGTTGGATTTGAAGCTTTCTGTTCCTGTTGTGAAATTCTTTTCAGTTTGTGTACTTTGATATATATGAAGATTTTTCAAGTCATATTTAGCTCAATTGATCTATTGTGGCTACATAATTTATAATCCATTGTAAAATTAGCAGATTCAAATTGCACTTATTTCATTTTTGTTCATTTTTATATTTAAATTGTTATTTTTACTTATGTGTATGAGTAGATTGCCTTCATGTATGTAGGTGCACCCATGTTCTGCAATGCCTGTATGGGTCAGAAGATGATGCTGGATCTCCTGGAAATGGAGTTACAGATGATTGTTAGCCACCATATGGGTGCTGTGAAGGAAACCTGGGTCCTGTGCAAGAGTAGTCAGTACTAAAAACTGCTTAGGCATCTCTCTAGCCAAACTGTTTATTTTCAAACAGAATTTAGGGATAGCCATGGCTGGCCTGGAACACCCTATGAAGACCAGTCTCCCATTGGATTTGAATTGATCTTCCTGTCTCTGTCTCCCATGTTCTGTGCTTACAAGCACATATCATAATACCCACCTGTACTTTTGGTTTAATAATATGTGAGATGTGGGAAATTTGCACAGTGTAAATTGCTTTCTGTTGCTTTCTGCCATTGTGATAGAGCACACTGACCAACACCAGCTTGGGGAGTAAAGGGTTTATTTAGCTCACACTTCCAGGTTACAGTCCACAACCGAGGTAAGCCAACGCAGGAAATCAAGACAGGAATTTGGAGCAGAAACCATGAAGGAGTGCTGCTTACTGGTTTTGTGTCTCTCTGGCTTGCTTTCTGTGACCATTTGTTCCTTAAATATGAGCACACAGGTATACAGATTTAGAGCAAATATATATTTGCCAATGTATATACTTTATAGAGAAAACTGAATCTGTGGCCCAATGTCCCACCCACCATCATTTCGTCTGCAAAGAGTTTCTTCTGGAGCAAATGCTTTGCTGCAACACAGTGTTTATTGCCCTCAATTTCTAGAGTGAGCTCTGAACTGTCCCTCAGTGATCCAAGTCTCAACATAGCTTAGAGGGTGTTCAATGAAATCGCTGGCAGAGAAGCTTCACTCTGTGATGTACTTTTCCTAAAGAAGCATTGATTTGAGTGGGGTAGGGCTGGAGAGATGGCTCAGTCTTTAAGAGTGAGTACTGGTCTTGCAGAGGACTGGAATTAGATTTCCAACACCCACATACAGCAAAACAAAATTACCTGTAAGCCCAGCTCCAGGTGATCATTTGCTCTCTTCTATTTTTCGTGGGTAGCTATGACCATGTGCACATACTTCCACACAGATACACAGAAATAAATCTTTAAATATGATTCGTTCCAGTGAAGCTGAATTTGTGATCCTTCTTCTGAATCCCTCCTGGAGCTGAGGTCTTTATCCCATTAAATCTGTAGCCGTGGTCCCCTCCTCTGAGCTGGAACTGTGGTCCCTCTCTTGAGTCTGGAGTTGTGGTCCCTTCTTGTGAGCTGGAGGTGTGGTCATGCCTTAGGAGCTGGAGAAGCACGCTCCTCTTGTGAGTTGGGGTTGTGGTTTCCTCTGGTGAACCTGGAGCTGTGGAGAGGTTTCACTTCGTTCATGAGCAAGCTGCAGACTCTTCCTATGAACTCCCACTGTGGTTCAATCCTCTGAGCCTGAGCTGTGGTCCCCTCTCGTGAGCTGTGACTGTACTCCCCGCCATGAGCCTGAAGCTTTGTACCCCTGCTTTGAGACACAGTTCCACAGTCCCCTGGTGGTGGGCTGATGTTCAAGCAGAGTAAAGCACAGAGAATTTCCGAATGCTAGGCAGAAGTTTCAGTCTTCTCTAAGTGACTCCAATCCACACTTCCCACATCTCTGAGGTTCTAGTCTGTGCACAGCAGAGACTTTGCCTCTCATTCAGGAGACAAAGGGTGTGGGAGGGGAAGCCTTTGTTATTTACAGATTATGGTCTTGGAAGGACTGATTTTTTTAAAATAAACCTTCTACCTCCTCTGGGCCTAGCTTCGTTTCCCATCCCACACATGGTCCTGGGTATCTAGGCCTTGATTTGGACCTCTTCCATTATTAGGCACCGAAAGATTTTCCATTGTTTTATTCTATTGTTCTTCAACAGCCCAGTATGCCTTCACCAATGCCCTAATTGAACATCCAGAGATAAACATCACAGTCTAGGAAGTTAAAAAAAAAATAGAAAATACAGTAATAAATAAACTGATATAATTCTCTACTGAAAATATGTAATTATATCTTAGAATATAACTTGTAAATTTTATATTTAATATAATTTTTGAATATTGTTTACCAACAAAACTGTCCTACCAACTTTAGCAATAATATGAAATTATTCATTTTTCCTGTAATGTGAGTTTGCCATTCAAACCATTTCCAAATTCTTCAGACTATACAAAGTCTTTCAATGTAATCATGTTACTTCTTAAAGAAAACAATGCTAATAAAATATTTTTTAATTAAAAGCTATAATCTTAGCATAGATTTATCTCCAAGTGTTGAAGTTGTGAAGGATGTCTTTAAGATCTGAGTTACTCATGACTATTCTGATCTCACAGATAAATATCCATGTGATACTTTTATAATTGGAAAAATGATACGTGATAAGAAAACAGGTGGTAATGGATATATTCATAATCCAATCCATTCTTGCCTTAGTCAGGTAGTAAACAACAGCTTGCACTTCAAAGTATGATGTCACATTAAGAATATGACGAGAACATTTAACTTCATTTATTAAAAAAGAATTATGAATGTTGAAAGTGATAAATGACTCTTGTGGAGATATTGTGAGAACTGTCACCAAAATCATGGACAAAAATGATTAATTTTTTTCTTTCAATTTTCATCCAAATGCAATTTAATTTATTTGATGATATATGTTTTATTTTACTAAATACACTTTAATTGTATATTGCTAAATAACCGACATTCAAACATAATAGGGTTTATAAATATTTTAAAAACAAAACATATGTATTAACTACTTTTCTGTTGCTGTGAATGTAAACCCTGACACAAAGCAAATTTGGGGAAGAAGAGTTTGTTTTGTCTTAAAGTTCCACAAGAAAGCAGTCAATCATGACGTGGAAGTCATGGTTGTAGGAGTTGCAGGCCGGCCTGACAATCAGGAAGCAGAGAGATCATGTATCATCCCACATAGGAAGCAAACAAAGAACAGGGAGTGAGTGGAGTCAGGCTATCAAACCTCAAAAGTAGCTCCCAATTTCATATTTCCTCCAGGAAGGTCCTACCTCCTAAGCCTCCACTACCTTCCCAAACACCACTGCCACTGGAGAGGAAGTATTCAAGCATGTGAGCCTGTGGGGGACATTTATCATCCAAAACACAACAGTATACAGAAAATAACGAGTCTCCTTACATTTCCAAGGGTCCAAGGTAAAAGGAAGAAGTGGAGAAATAGGTCTTTTATGTGAATGGAATATTAAACTAAACAAAAAACACTTTGAAAATAGAATAACTACATGATGAGATGCAGCCATGAATGATCATTAAGGAAATGCAAAACAAACCCACAATGAGACACCACTTCACACCCATCAGGATGGCTATTATTCAAATTAAAGTTTAGAAATAAATGTTGATAAGGATATCCGAAAATCCAAACATCCTTTATTTATTTAGTTTTTTGCACTGTTGATGAGACAATAAAGTGTTCTAGCTAACTGTAGATACAGTATTCCTCAAACACTTAAACATGCAAGAAAATCAGGCAAGTTGGTGCATGTTATAATCCTAACACTAGGAAGGTATTAGCAGGAAGATCATCCTGGTCATTTTAACTACATCATGAGTTCAAGGTTAGCCTGGGTTACATTAGGCTGTTTCAAAAACAGAAAAAAAAAAACAAAAACCTGCAAATATAGAAGGAATAGAAGGATACGATTCAGAAATTCGACTGCTAAGACTGTACTCAGAAGAAAAGAAGGAATAAAACAGACTGGTATTAGTACAGCACTGTAGGCAGCAAAGTTACACATGTCTACTAACAGGCATTAACAACTTGGGCATCTAAGAACTGAGAAGTGGGACAGAAAAATGCACTATGTTTGTGCATTTGGAATGTTCTGAGGACGGTTCTGATGCAGCTTGGATGGCTCTTGCAAACACCCTGGTATGTGCAATGAACATACACAAAAGTAGGACTATTACATGACACCCTCGATGAGAGACAGGAGTTACACAGCCAGGGCTGGAGACGTGGTTCCGGGTGAGGAGAACCTGCTGCTTGTGGAAGACCCTAGTTTGGCTCCCAGCACCCACTTCAGGTGTCGTACAAAGTTCTGTAACTCCAACTTCATGGGTCTGATACTATCCTTTTCCCTCTGAGGCCACACAGATACACATAAAAACAAGATAAATCCTTTAAAATGTTTTCGTAGACAGAGAGTAGAACCTATCTAAAGATGCATGAGGGGATGGGAGGGAGTCTTCAGATCACAGATACAGAGTCCACGTCCTTTGTAAACTAATCAGTTCTTTCCCAGATAATTTTTATGCTTAGCATTAAATTTTTCCCACAAAATGAAATAATCACCCTGAAGTACATTTAGAAAATATCCAAAAATGGCAATGAGACAGCACTTAAGGGGCAAAGGCTCTTTTAGCCAACTCTGATGACCTGAGTTTTCCTTCCTAAGATCCGCATGGTTCATATCTGACATTTATTTCCATGTCATGATGTATATATACCTGTATATGCACACACACATACACACACACACAGAGAATAAATAAGTAAAAAATGTAAATATAAAAAAAGAAAAAGTCAATATTGTGCATAACTCCATTTGTTTATATAAGTATTCCCACATATTTATTACATGAAAAGTGAATTATTGGCCTCTGGATGACTCAGTGGATAAAGAGTTCAGATCCTTGGCACAATGAACAGGACAGGTTTGGACATGTGAGTGTGTGACCCTGGCACTGGGAGAAGGTAGGCAGAAAGACTACTTTTGCTCACCGGCCAGCGCAACCAAATGGTTGAGTTTCAGTTTCAGTGAGAAACATGACCTCAAGGCAAAGATAGAGAGCCATTGAGGAAAATATCCAGTGTGGATTTCTGGCTTCCACACACATGAGCATGGGTATGCAGCCCCCCCCCCACACACATATAAACACATAGAAATGAGTATGTATGCTACACAAAAAGTAAATGAAAATTATAAAATTTAAAAATTAATTTTCCAAGAAATGCTAGTTTTCTTTTAAAGAAACATATTTATTTAAACAAGATAAGAAAATTTATGGCAAAGGGATTGTTTTTGTATTACATGAATTTTGAATGTTCACCAGCATATTCAATTATAAAAGCCATGTATTGCTGCCTTTATCACTCTAGTTCCTTCCTTTCCTTTAAAATTTGTGTGTGTGTGTGTGTGTGTATGTGTGTGTGTGTGTGTTTGGGGATTCACACATATGTAAGTTAAAGAGCTACTTGCTAAGACCTTTCTTTCTTTATGTGGTTTCTGGGGTGGGCACTCGGGTCTTCAGGTTTCTGCATCAAACTTCTTTAGCCACTGGGCCATGTTGCCAACCCTGGTATAGTTATATTTATCTAAAGTATTTTAAATTAATAAGTGATGGTATTCCATGGGGTACCTTATGCAAGTTTACAGATAAGAAAGCAGTTCTAAAAATACAAAAACAGGTCAGAAGGATAAAGGAATTATGATTATTCAATAATCTTAAAGGCATACAGGTAGGAAACAAGTCCTAACCTGGTAAACCCCAAGGTCGCACAGAATTTGTCCTGTGTCTGTTTTTATATAGTGTCTGTTTTCACTTCAGTCTCTCAAAACAAGAGAGCACTATTTCAATGCAGGGAATCTGAAATGTTCTGTTTGTTTTCATTCTTTTTGTGAAACTAGGTACCATTTAGTCTAGGCGGATCTCAAACTCATGATATAGCTGAGAAAAATCTTGAACTTCCGCCTCTATTTTCTGGGTGCCAGTATCAAGAGTATCAACCAGCATGCCCAGTTTTGAGGATACTGCAGATGGAACTGTCAGCGCTGTGCATGGGAGGCATGCTTTTCTCAGCCCTTTCTGTTAGCTGTATTAACATTTTTGACTAAAATCAGGGAGGAATACAAGTCAGACCTGGGAGGTGCCAGGCTCTGTTCCCTTCTCACACCTATTTAATTTTTGTCCTTTCTGTCATGTTTTTTTTTTTTTTATCTTTTATCATCCTTAACTCTTGGCCATTAAATTTAAGCTATCTCAAATAGTTTTGGTTGTTGTTTATCAATAGCAGATCACAAGAACACTAGGGCAATCTGATGATGGGTCCAGGGCTCTCAGGTCCCTCAGCTCTTGTTGTCTTGAAGCAATGAATTAAGTCAAAAGACAGATAGTGTATGAACAGATTTCTATTTAGCAAAACCACAGAAGCAAAGCCAAGCAAAGCAGGCATTCCAATGAGAGATTCAAGTGAGCTGGCCCAAGGTGGGAAACAGAAGATGGGATTCAAGATTGTGGATTTTAACCAAGTTTTTATGACTGTTATGAGGTGAGTGACATATTTGTGATAATTTGATACATTTCTGCCCAGATCTTGGTGGAATGACTCTTCCTTTCATGGTGTATCCATTTCCTCATCTCCACAGAAGGAGCTGGTGTCAAAATCACAAAACAAGAGGACAATGAGATCAGGACTTTCGATGATGCAGAGCCTTCAGAGCTGCACATGTACCACAGATTCTGACAGAGTAGGGACAATATAGTTGCAGCACTGGGGTTGTATCTTCACCCAGGGCATTCTGACTACCAGGAGACACGGCTGATAAGATTCAGCTGCAGTTTGCCTGGGCTACAACATGTCTATCTCCTTGTTCTGAGTGTTCCCCTTCTTGGAGTAACAGAGGCTTTCCTCGAAGCCATTTTTTTTTCTCACAATTTAGTCCATTATCTAACAGGGGGCTACAGGGGCCTCAAAGAGACTGCTAAATCTTAGACAAGAACGGTTTTTTCTTTCTTTTCTTCCTGAGTCCTGTTCTCTCTCTCTTTCTCTTTCTCTCTCTCCTTCTCTCTCATTCTATGTAGCTGTAATGTCTCATGTATACCACATGTGTGTTCTGGTACTTGGGAAGGCCAGAAGAGGGTGTCAAACCCTTAGAAATAGAGTCAAAGGGGCTTGTGAGCCACCCCAGAAAGCTGCTGGGAGCCAAACTCAGGTCTTCTGCAAATGCAGCAAGAAACCATCTTTCCAGCTCCCAATACTTTTATGTATGTATATACCTATGTATGTATGTATGTATTAATATGTATAAGTTTATTCCATGAATGATTGTAAGTATTCCTGTGCAGGTAATGTCTATGGGAACCAAAACAGGGTATGGGATCTCTTGAACTGAAGTTCTGGATAGTTGTTAGCCACCATGTGGGTTCTAGGAACCAAACTCACTCCCTTTAGAAGAACAGCCAGTGCTCTTTACCACTGAGCTATCTCTCCAGTCCCAAGCCACAGAGATTTACTTTTCTTGTTAATTATGTGTACATTTCTGTGTCTGTGTTTAGGTATGTACACTATGTGTTTAGTGTAGGAACCTGTGAATTCTAGAAGAAAATCAGATCCCTTTGAGCTAGTGCTATAGGCAGTCGTGAGCCAGCAGATGTGGAAACCAAACTCTGATTCCCTTGAAGGGTTGCAAGCTTTTAACTGCTGGGTCATCTTTCCAACCCCATGTCCTTCCTGTTGTCCGCTCAGCTTGGCTATTTCATACCCAGCTGCAAGCCATTTCATCTCTCATCACTGGTGTTCCCCATCCCACTACTTCAATGGTACCATTTTATTTCAATGATAACACCAGGGATTAAAGTAGGTGCATACAGAATGGATAGACACATACTCTGGAAGTGGGGGTTCCTTAAGAGAATGCTCCTTAAATGTTTTTAATAATAGCCAAATATATGTTTGGTAGCTTTCAAACTTACATTGTTCAAATAATGTCATATATATATATATATATATATATATATATATATATATATAAACTTAGAAAATTAGTCAAAGTCATTTGGATTTGGGGGATGTTTATATTTATCGAATGACTTTTTCTAAACTGGGTTCTATAGTACAGGCTTATAAATTCAGCTATCCAGGAGGCTGGGGCATTCTGATGGCAGTCTCAAAGCCAGCTTGGGATAAAAAATAAATTTAAGTTCAGCCTGGACAACTTAAATGAAGACCCCCATGTCAAAAAAATAAATTAATAAGCATGCTAGCAAGATGGTTCAACACGTAAAGACATTTGCCACTTAGCCTAATGACCTGAGTTCAATTCCTGCATTCCACATGGTGGGAGGAGAGAATTATCTCCCATAAGTTGTCTGCACAAATAATGTAATAATATATTAAAATAATAAAAAGATAATAGGCTCAGGGAAACACAGCACAGTATAAGTCACTTATCTAGCACGCTTACCTAGCTCGCATGAAACACTGTATATCTTTTTTTTTTAACCTTTTTGTTACAGGATCTGCCTGTAGCCCCACCTGGCCTGGAACTGGTTATGTAGGCCGCACCGGTCTTGATTTCATAGGGATCTTCCTCCTAAGTGCTAGGATTAAAGTGTGTGCCACCACGCATGATGCAAAAACGTAGGCTTATTTCCAAGTTTCCACCTCTCCCATGCGCAAAATCTTTAGTAAATAAATTTATAAGATCATTTATGAGGTATGTTCTACATGTTTGCTGATAAGAAAGAAGAAACATATACCAAAAAATAGTTCAAATAATTTTTAATATTACTAAATCAATGTGTCCTTTAACTACAAACACTGTTCACAATATTTGTGAGATTTTTCATAGGAAAGAAGTTTGGGGAGCTGGAGAGATGGCTCAGTATTTAAAAGCTCTGAAAGTTCTTGCAGAAGATCTGTGTTTGAATCACAGCACCCACATGATAGCTAACAATTATCCATAACTCCAGTTCCAGGATATCTGACAACCTCTTCTGTCCTCCAAAAACACTTCACAACACGGGTACACTAACACACATGCATGCAATACACTCATACATATAAAATTAAGATAAACAAATTAAAAATTAAAACAAAAGAAAAGAAATATCGAGGACGAGAATGGAGTGTTGACAAGATTAAATTCAAAGTCATGTGTTTTAAACTGAAGAATAGTTTACTGGCTGTTTAAAGTCTCCTATTTGAAATAACTCTCTAAAAATGAAAGAAAAAAAGAAAGAAAGAAGGAAGGAAGGGAGGAAGGAAAGAAGAAAGAATTAAAGAAAGAAAGAAAAAGAAAAGAAAGATTGCTTGTAATCACATTATCTCCACAATGTTTTATTATTGTGTCAAAGTGCTCAACTGCAGACTTATACCTGTTTCTAGGGTTGAGGCATTATATTGCCTTCCCATTCTGATAATTTCCTTTTTGTGTTTCTCTCTCTGTCTCTGTCTCTCTCTGTCTATTTCTTTCTGTCTCTATCTCTTTCTGTCTCTGTCTCTCTCTGTGTGTCTCTGTCTGTCTCTGTCTCTCTCTCTGTCTCTGTCTTTCTCTGTCTCTGTCTCTCTCTGTCTCTGTCTATCTCTCTCTGTCTCTGTCTCTCTTCTCTCTCTCCCTCTCTCTCTCTCTCTCTTTGTGTTTTTCACATGGTATGTATTTGGTGTATGCACACATGATGTGCAGGGGTGTGCCCAGCTGTGTTTTTAGAGGCCAGGGGAGGGCATTGGCTGTCTCTCTTCCATTTATCACCTACACTGGCAGTCCACAGTCACCAGGGATTCTCTCCCAGCAGTAAGTTTACAGGCATTTACTTTTGTGTAGCTTGTTATATGGGTGCTGGGGATTTGAACTTGGGCCCTCATGCTTGTGTTACCGGTGCTCTGGCTAACCTTACTTACTCAGTAACTCCAGCCCTTTCCGTGTGCTCTTATCTTGCCTCACTATCCCTAGCTAGCCTTTCAACAAGATTCAGTACACACATTAATTGGCCCCAAACAAGATTCAGTTCTTAGTAATATTTATTTGATAGTGGGTAACTGCTAAGTGTTAGTGAGGCTGCAGATATTTTATTTGACCAATAACAAATGCATGGACAGAATGGCAGTAATATTCTTTGATATTAAAATGTGATGTATACGATACTGATTATGGCGTTCAAAATAAATAATGTGTAAAAGGAATACGCTTCAGAAAGCTGCTCCACAGTGAGGAAAAGGTAAAATCTGGATGGAATTAGAATAGATATATTCTCTAAATTCCTAAAGATGTGGAATATTTACCAATTTGGGTGTGTACAGAAAATAGATTTTACTGTGGTAAAATAGATCCCTGGCTACTAGAGAAACAATGGTTAGAGTCTTAGAAAATATGTAATGTCATTGATTTATTTGTTGAATAAAAATATGACTCACTAGGTAAATTAGATCCCTGGCTACTGGAGAAACAATGGTTAGAGTCTTAGAAAACATATAATACGTCACAGATTTATTTATTGAATAAAAATATGACTCACTAGTGCTAGATATAATAAGTTTAAGTCATAAAGTCATAAACAGTGAAAAAACTCAATATTCATAAAAATTACTGTATAAACAACACACTTCAAGTGGAGAGATTGCTTAGTGGTTAAGAGCACTTGCCACACAAGCATGAGGACTAATTTCATATTCCTAGAACCCATGTACAAGAGCTGATTATATTCCACCACATGTCTGTAACCCCAGTGCTATGGAGTTGAAAACCAGAATCACTGGCACTTTCTGGCTAGCAATCAAACTTCTGAGAGACACTGTCTTAATGGAATGAGACTGAGTGAAAGAGCATGACACCTGGCACCACCTCTGTCCTCCACATGTGCACATCTGAATGCACACACCACAATCACACACACACACTCACACACACACACACACACACACACACACACAGAAGGCAAGGTTTTCATAAGCATGTTTTTGGAGAGCTCCTCAGTTTTATTATCAATTTACAAATGCTCATTAAAATACACAGGTCAGAAACTTTGTAGATACCTCAGTGGTTATGATCACTAGCTCCTCTAGCTGATAACCAAGGATTCATTCCCAGCCCCACACTGCCCCAACCATGGAGGCTAGCAGCCATCAATATCTCCAGGGCTATAGGATCTGGCACTTTCTTCACCTTCTTCTGGCATCTACAGGTATTTCACACATGTGATACACTTACACACATGCAAGCAAGCAAAACACTCATATAAATATAATAAAAATAAAAAAATCATTTATTCATTTAGCAAATAATTATTGAGTAATTAAATATTTTTCTGTTGTGTCTTTGAGGCAAGATCTCAAAGACAAGAGAGAAGAAACAGGTGAGACCAAAAACTAGTCTTGCTGGTGATTCTCAAAGGGAAGGAGGCTAGCAGCCATCAATATCTCCAGGGCTATAGGATCTGGCACTTTCTTCACCTTCTTCTGGCATCTACAGGTATTTCACACATGTGGTACACTTACACACATGCAAGCAAGCAAAACACTCATATAAATATAATAAAATAAAAAAATCATTTATTCATTTAGCAAATACTTATTGAGTAATTAAATATTTTTCTGTTGTGTCTTTGAGGCAAGATCTCAAAGACAAGAGAGAAGAAACAGGTGAGACCAAAAACTAGTCTTGCTGGTGATTCTCAAAGGGAAGGAAAATGGAATGCTCAGGTAGAAAAGAAATAGTTCTTGCTGTTAGTTCCCAGCCAGGTTTTTTAGGCAAGCTGGGGATTCAAGCTTGCAGTACCCGTCCTGACACTGGCGAGAAAGACATAAATGTAAGGAAACCCAAAACACTGGGAAGCCCAAAGTGTTAGGGAAAAATGCTTAGAAAATAAAATTAAAGAAGAAACAGGAAAGGCTACGCACTTGTGAAGGATTTAGAAGAGTGGCCTAAGTAATAAGTTGCATGCTGGTGGCCCAGTAAACTACTGCACTGGGGTGGGGATTCTGGGAAGGAAAAGTCCATTCTCTCATTGAAGGACTAATTTATTCCACTTATCTCTTTAGCATGACTTACAGGTGATAGCGAGCCCAACTTTCTAGGGGTGGTGCCTTAGCCAGATGACTCATCTGGCCCAACTGTAATTTTAGGTCTACACCTAGACCTGAGATTCCTCTATTCTGTTCATCCTAAAGGGTTTTCTCTTATCAGGGCTTTATTTATACGTTAACAGTAGCACCTGTTCTTTAAAAATCGTGGCAACTTTTCAATTAAAGTATCACCTTAGGAATGTGTACTAGAAAGTTGCAATATAACAAGCATTATATTATCAAAAATGAAACACTAGAACTTCCAGTGAAAGACTCAAAATACAGTGTTTAAAAAAGTATGTTTATTTGGTAAGAATTTAAATTTGTGAAGATGCTATGAAAATCAGTGTAAAGGTACCTCCAAAACCTAAAAATAGATTTGCCATTATTCCTAGCCATGTCACTCTTTAGTATCTACCCAAAAGACTAAGTCAGCATATCACAGAGATACTTACACATCAATAATTATTGTTGAACTATTTATAACACCTAATATATATATATATATATATATATATATATATATATATATAATCAACAGATGAATGGATGAAGCGATTGCGGTACGCGTGTTAGCTGGAAAACGGTGGTCCCCTTTGAGCGTTCTTAGTCTTGTTAAGAAAATAACTTAAAAACAGACTCAGAATGAAGCATGAGAACAATTCTATTAAAGAGAAAACAGAGCAAGAAAGCTGTTTAATATTGGCATCTGCCTGAAGGATGTTGGTAGATAAGCTGGGTCTTTAAGCAAGGGTCTTAGAAAACCCACAGGTCCAGCCTTGGACTTTGGCAAGCAGCTGTATGGCAGAAGGGTGATAGAGTAAGTCTTTAGAGAATGACTGCAAATATCCAGAGCACCAGAGCAAGCACACACAGATAGAGAAAGGGTAAACTGCTGTTTTCAGAGCTCATCCTAGGCCATAATGTTCTCTATAGGAGGCTGCCTGCATTTATAGGATAGGAGGGGCTTTGGAGGATTAAAAGTTCAGTATTCTATTAAAATAATATTCATTTCCTTCTCCTGCCCAGGATCTGGCTGAGAATACCAGGTCCCACCCAGTGTCCTGGGCTTCAGCAAAATCCATATATCTTCACATTTTCATATGGTACCTTAGGGTCTAAAGAGGCACTTATCCTACCTGTGTAAGGGGAGGTGTTGTCCAAAGTACATGAGTGAGGTCCATCCCCCTGGCTTCCCAGTATGCCAATCTCTGTCTAACTAACTAACACACACATACATATGGAATTTTTTTTTCACCTGTAGAAAAACTGAGGTAAAATTTGGAGAAAAATGAATTGAACTGGAGTACATTATGTAAAACAAAATAAACCAGATACAAAAAAAATGCACATTTTCTCTCATGTACAGGATGTATGGTGTGTGTGTGTGTGTGTGTGTGTGTGTGTGTGTGTGTGTGTGTGAGTGATTGAGGTAGAAAGAACAATGAAAGGGGAGTACTCGATCTCAAGGTGCAAGAAAAAAAGAGGAAGTGATGGAGTACATGTGATGTGGAATCAGAAAGGAGGACTATTTAGGAGGAGGAAGAAAACTAACAAGGGTAGAGGGGATTGGGAGAGGATAAATAAAAAATAAATATAATGACATATATGTTTGATAATGCCACAACACAAATCATTAATTGCCAATTTACTAAATTATTTTTAAAATGTGTATTCTTTGTTCTTTAGAAACTGCAACTAAAGAAGGCTTTCTAAATTAAACAACCTTCAAAATTCTAATGAATATATTAGCTCAGCGTGCTCAAACAGTTCATCATTCTGCCAAGTTTTACAGACAAAAACACAACTCCTTGAAAGCATTTCATGATCATATTCTGACTCCTATGTGCAATACATTGTTTGTAGGAGTATTTTAAAATTATGATTTTCATTTTACTATATCCATAATATTGCATTTGAAAGAAATTGCCTAATTAAAATATCTTATTGGAAAACAGATGAAACTTGAGAAAGGACAGTTAACTGCCTGAATTTAAGCACCATGACAATTATGTCTTTTAAGTAGTATTTTATTCGTATTCAATGAAATGCTTAGCATACTAATTTTTCTCTTTTATTGAATACTTGTGTATTTCACACAGAACATGTTAATCATTCTTAATCACTTTTATACCCCCTTCCTCATTCTCACTGTCCCCAGCCCCATCCCAGCCCCCAGAACTCATACACTCTGTCATTTGTGTAATGCCTATATTGTCTAGTTAGTTTCCCTGGACATTCCTCAGTGCAAATTCATCTACTGAGGAATTTTAAATCCACTAGATAGATAATTTTAAATGTCTTTTCTAATGTAAAAAGTAAAGTATATTATGCACCAAATAATTATTAAAACTAATATGTAGTACAATGTAAATACTCATGTTTTCATAAATATAAAATTTGGGTAAATATATTTCTTTTTCAACAAACTATGAACACTACGTGCCCTTTTGTGTATTTACAGAGGTAATGAAATTCATTGGATCTGTGAAAGGTGGAAATGGTCTTTGTCACAGTTACTTATCATGTTGCTGTGATAAAATCCCTGACAAAAGCAACTCAAAGGTTAGGTTGGGCTCACAGTTCCAAGGGGATGTATTATAGCATTGCATGAAAGGCCCAACAGCAGAGGCAGGAAATGCTGGTCACATTATACACACTGTCAGAAACCAGAGAGTGAACAGGAAGTCGGACAGGGCATTGAAACCTCCATGTCATCCCCAGTGACCCACTTCCTCTGTCAAGGTTCTACCTCTTAATGGTTCCACAAACTTCCCAAACAGCTCCATTAGCTAGAGATCATGGATTCAAATACAGAAGCCTTTTCGAGACATTTCACATTCAGACCACAAGAGATGTAATGTTCAAGCCTGCTTAGTCCACTTAGACCGTGCTACTACTGGCCAACAAGTAAAACCCAGAATAGTTTCAGCTGTTGTCATAAGATCAGTTTATTGTTAGCAGAACGACAAGGAAAACACAGATTACTTCAGTCCTCTTCTCTTGTTATTCTGTTCCATATTTAGTTTTATTTATATTACTAAGACAATGTTGATAACACATTTGTGAATTGATATTCTTATGAGAATTGTTTGGGCCTGCTACCACACTTGATCCTAAAGGGCTGAAATGGTTTATTTGACTTAATTAAAGGAAGAGAATTTCTTTAGTTATAATAGTGGTTGTTGGTGACAACCAATGATAATTTGCAAATGCTGTAACATGCTTCAGAATTTAAGTCTTCAGTTTAAACAATTTAGTTCAATAGTGTCTTACCCAACATCTAGCTCTCTGTAGTATTCAGTTTTCTTAATGATGTCACTCCAAGATGGGACAAAAGCAACACAAGGAAGGAAGATTTGTTGGCTCCCAGTTTGATGGTGCAAAGGAAGGGAAGCCAGGAGGAGCAAGAGGCAGCTGGCCAGGTGGGATTCACAGTTAGGAAGCACAGAGACCTGAACTCTGGTGCTCATCTCACTTTCTCCTTTTTATTTAGTTCCTGACCCCAGCCCATGGAGTAGTAACACCCATATTTGGGATGGGTCTCCCCACCTTACTTAGTCCACTCTAGAAAGTATTTCACACGTGTGCCACAGTTTGTCTTCTGGGTGTCTCTAAATCCTGACAAGTTTAGAATTAATTTAACCCTTTACGTTCTCTGTAAGATTTTTTCCACCTTGATATAAGCCAAGGTTCAATGAACTTGGCATATAAGCAGGAAAAAATTTTCCCCAAATATCTAATGGTCATGGAAGCTTGAGATCATGATGGCTTGTGGTGATGGAGTTCTTTATTCTCATGCCTGCAAATGTCATATGCTTTTCCTTTTCAGCTTTCTGTACTTACTTCTCAGAATTTATGAGTTTTATGTATGTCTCCTCTTCTTTCATATGCATTTATTTTCCTTCTTGTTTATTTTTCCTAAATCCATGAGCTTTTTATGGTGCATTATATAGGAACTGTCCCTGATGTAATCGTTTATTCATATCTGTCTTTCTCTACAAATAAAGAAAATTTGTAAATAATGACTATAACAATTCAGGTTGTATTCCTCAGTAATATGAAAGATATGTATTATATTTCAGAGAAGTAAGATATGCCTGTTAATTGGGTAAGGCTCAACATAAAACTGTGGTTGTGATCACTGTAGCAAAAAGTCTTTCTGGAAGGTACAAAAAATACCCAAACCCCTCCTACCATTGGTCCCTAGGACAAAACAAGGTCTAATTTCTCCAAACTGCAGTCTGGAAAATCAGTGAATTTATTGGTCTTCCTTACAGAGCAATGAAGGAGGGTTTACTTACAGGAGTGTGTGTGCTCCCCCTAAGGCCACACAGGAAAGTTCATCCAAGCATGGATCATGACTTACTCACCACTCAACAAAACAGTGAGAGATTCTCCCCCTGTCTTCCTCGGTTAATAGACGTTTAGCCTCTGGTTTGAGACTAATGTCTACTGGTTGGAAGGTATGGCTGACTCTCCCTGCCCCTCCTTCCTTGTTGAGAGTTAATAGTTAACAATCTTAGCTGTGGTTATCCTAGTCAAGTTGGTATAACCAAGCTTGGTAAGATGGCACCTGCCCAAGGATTTCCTGTCAGAGGACAGTCCTATGAAGCATCACATAGCAAAATCACCACATATGCTTCACTTGATTCCCCTCAGAACATAGGAGAAGTATTCTTGATATGCGCTACTTGGGAGATATATTTTAAGGAAATAGAGTGGAAGGTGATAGCGTAGAACAACCAGACATCCTCCTCTGACTTCCCACAGGTTCATTTGCACACACACATACCACATATAAAAGCACAAATAATTAAATGCATCATATGAGCAGAGTTAAAGTACAAAATAGCTCACACAAAATTTGTATCAATAATAAGTTTCAATAAATGGGATAATGGGAAAATTATAAGGTAGATACAGGCAATACCATGAAACATTAATGAAATTCAGAATATCATTCCATTTTAATCTGTATTGAGAAAAAAATTTTCTTAATCCTCCTATTCAAAATTGCACTGGAGGATCTAGCTAGTCCAAAAGGAAAGGAGTAGATCAATTAAAAGCATACAAACTGAAATAAAAATGCAATTTTATTGTAATCCTTATATAATAAGAGTCTTTATGCAAAACATACAAAGGAACACATTTTGAAATTATATATGAATTCACAAATAAATCTTCCAATGTCACAATCTAAAACCAATTTAAAAATGAGTCACATTCCATTCCAGCAAAAAATGACCTGAAAATAAAATTATGAAAAATAATAAATTGTATGTCAATAAGATTAACTAAAGAAGTGAAAAATTGGGCTGAAAACAGTAATGGATTTCTGAAACAAATTAAAGTAGTTATATCTGTATAAGATACACACACACACACAAACATATACAGAGAGGGGGGAAAATAGCTTTATGTATTCATTAATTTCAAAACTCGTTATGATGTCATTTCTTCCAAAAATGATCTTTAGAGTTCATGCAATTTCTTTAAAATTTCAGGTAAATTTCCTTTGGGGAGCCAAAAAATCGATGAATTGATTGGAAATTTATATCAAAATACAAAGAACATAGAGTTGTTGGCGAGATGGCTCACTGGTTAAAAGAACTGACTGCTCTTGCAAAGGACCCAGGTTTCCTTTCAGGCACCTTCATGGCAGCTAACAACTGTCTCAAACTCCAGTTATACGATCTGACACCCTCTTCTGGCTTCTTTAGACTTTGCATGACATGGGTGCACTTGCATACAGGGAGGCAAAACACTCATAGACCTAAAACTTAATTTAAAACCTGCCCATAGAATTTTAGAAGAGAATTGGAAGATATTGGAAGGATTACCATACCTAACATTAAAAATTTGTACAAAGTCATAGTAATTTAATAGTTCATAAAATACACATATGAATCAGTCAAATGGAATTAAAGTTCAACGATAAATTTTATTTACAAAATCAAAGTAGTTCAAGAGGGTAAAAATCATTCAATAAATGATGCTAGGACAATGATATGTACAGTCACTTGCAAAAATGTAAATCTGGACCCTTTTTAGCACATAAAAACAAGTATTTCAAAATACATCTTTTGCAAACTTAATTTTATACCTACAATTATAAAAAAAATTAGAGGAAAGCTCACGAACAGCTTCCACTTAGGTTTAGAGAGAAGGGTTTTTAAATATGTTTTCAATATCATGATCAATTAAAGAAAAATAAATATAATTGCTCTTATACTGTCGAGGATATTAAAATGCTGGGACAATACGCTAATTGTATACTTTATAAAGAACTTGTACCTAGAATGCATTCTAAAAATATCAAGAGCCTACATTAATCAACTGCTACAGTACTGAGTTTGAAATAACCCCAACAGACTCAGGTTTTGAGCAGCAGGTGGTTCTATTTTGGGAGACTCTGGAAACTTGAGGGTTTTCACTATAGTTGGAGGAAGGAGGACACTAGTTAAAATCCTTTGTGATATTTTATCCATGGTCACTTCCTACCTTATTTTCTGCTTCATGGCTAGGCATGAATTCAATAGCTCCACACTACACACCTCCACAACCATGATATTTGTACTAGTTTGATTTCTGTTGCTATGATAAAACATTCTGATCAAAAGCAAATTAAGAGAGGGAAGGGTTTATGTGGCTTACACTTCCAAGTCACAGTCCATCACTCAAGGAAGTCAGGGCAGGAATTCAAGTGGGAGCTTGAAGTATAAATCACGGAAGAATGATGCTCATAGGGCCTCTTTCAAACTCTTAGGCTCACTTAAACCTACGGTTCTTGTACAATCCAGGTCTGCTTACCCTGGAATGTTAAAACTCACAGTTAATAATCAAGACAATCCCTCACAGACAGGCCCACAGCCAAGTGTGATGTAAACACTTCTTCAATCAAGGCTTTACTCTGAGGGGACTTTCTATTATATCAGGTTGAAGATTAAACTTTATTATAGCAATCTTATTTTCCCAAGTACATGGGACCTAGTAATGCTGGACTGAACCCAATGATGCCATGATATAAAATAAATCTTTCCTCTCTAAGTTATTTCTGTCACCTCTCAATCACAGCACTACTCAAGCAAACAGTGCAGAAATTTAAAAAAAATAGTTTTTAAAGAGGGAAATAAAGTTACATAAATATTTAACCAAAACTGTCCTGATTATATAATGAACACAAAAAAGTGTTTGACTACATTACACAAATTAAAATTATTCAGAAATATTACTACATGTGTACAAGGATAACAAAGAAACAGATAATCCTAACTGCTGGCCAACATATGACAAGATTCAAAGAAGACATATTTCCTGCTGAACAAATATCCAAATAGCAAGCTGTCTGTATTACTTACTTTTGTTATGCTATGACAAAAAGGCAAATGCAGTTTGAGGAGGGTCCAGTACTTACTTTGAATCAGTTGGAAGGTCCAGTACATCAGGCTGGGAAACACATGAGAGCAGGAGAAAGAGGCAGCTGGTCACAATGTACCCACACTCAGGAAGCAAAAAGAGATAATGATCTTGTTCTGCTAGCTTTCTCTTTTCATTCCATTCAAACACTCTAGCTCATTGTATGGTGGTTCCTGCATTCAGTGTGAGTCTTCCCACCCCAACCCCATCTAGAAGCTCCTTCAGAGACATGCCCAGAGATTTGTCTCCTGGGTAACTCCAGATCCTACCTTTTTGATCATCAATTTCAACCATTTATATATATATATATATATATATATATATATATATATATATATATATATACACTGTTTGAATTCCCAAGCAAAATGCAATATACCTTAATGAAAACACTTGTAATGCCATATTCATGAAGTTCTGGGAATTGAACATAGAGTTTGTGCTAGGCTAGGCAAGCACTCTATTCAGTGGGGTACTTCCCAGAGATAGATTTAATTTTGACTTAGTGAGTAAAAGCAAATATCTAGTAAAAGCAAATACCAGTATATTTCTCATATTGGAACTGAACAACCATGTTAAATTCTTTAACATATATATATAATAACTTACTGGAATATATATATTATATATATGGAATAGATACATTAAATGTATATAGAATAGATATATTATGTATGTGGAATACATGTATAGGGAGTATATACATATTATATGGAAAATATATATATTGTATATATGGGATTATATATTATATATATGAAATATGCATATATGTACTATATATATTCAATCAGACATTTGCTTGTCTAATGTTGAATTTAATTCAACTCAGCATACACCAATTAGGCAAATTTTAGTTTCAAAAATAGCTCTACTACCATTATGTTTCCCTTCAAGATCAACTCTCCTTCACCCAGCAGTGATTCAGCTTCTAATAGTTCCTCAGACACACTCTATCTTAGTGACCTTCCTGTTGCTGTGGCAAAATATCCTGACAAAAGCAAATTAGGAGATATGTTTAATTTAGGCTCACTGTTCCAGAGAGAAACCATCCATCATGTTGTACATGGTACTATAGCAGGCAGGGAAGGTATGGAGGCAAGAGCAGGAGCAAGCTGGTCACATTGCATCTGCACTCAGGAATCCAGGAAGCAGAGAAGAAGGAATGTGTTCCTCTGCTCAGCTCCCTTTCTCCACTTCTATAGTCTTCTATAGTCTATGGCCCCAGCCAAAGAATGGTTCTGCCTATTCTTGAGTCTTCCTATTCATTAGTATAATCAAGATAATTTTGCACAGACCTGCCCAGAGGCCTATATCCCATCCCAGGTGATTGAATATTCTGTAAAATTGATGATTAGCAGCAACCACTTGATCTGCAGTTTGTTGGGGTCTTCTCAATCACAACAAAGAAAATACAGACTTACTTTTCTTTCTGCTTATATCCTATCAGCGGAAGTAGAGATATAGTTCGGTGTCAAGCTATCTGTATAGCAGAAGTCCATAATTGAGGGGCACCCTATGAAGACCTAGTCTTGTGTAGCAACTGCTTAGACTTACTGGAAAACCCATTGGTAATTTCAGTGGTGTATTAGTACTTTTCTGTTGCTGTGAGAAAACACCTTAACCAAGGGAACTGTGGCAGTTGGATGAAAATGTCCTCCATAGACTCCATGTGTCCTTTTGTCCCCAGTTGGTGGTACAGTTTCGGAAGGTCTTAGAAGGTATGGCCATGCTGAAGAAAGCACATTACTGGGGGTGGGCTTAGCCTTGCCGAATCTCCAGTCATGCTTCTGTTTCCTGTGCCTGTTTGAAAATGTGAACCTGTGCTTTCTGTCCCTGTGAACCTGTGCTTTCTGTCCCTGTTCTGGCCACGACCTGTCAATATGCCTCCCTGCCATGACAGACTCTCAGTAGAGTATTTTACCACCTCAGCAGGAAAGTAAATAATACAGGAACTTACAGAAGAAAGAGTTTGAATTTACGGTTCCAGAGAGATTAGAATCTATCAAGGTGGGAAGGCATGGTGGGAAGGCAGGAAATAGCCAGGTCTGAAAGTGGAGCACTCACATCTTCCAGCAGGCACAGGCAACAGAGACTGAAACTCAGGCAAAGCCAAAGAACTCTCTTAACCACAGAACCAATTCAATTCTCCATAACCAAGACTTAAGAACTCTGAAAGTCATACTGAGTGACACGCTTCATCCAGCAATGCCACACTTCCTAACATTTCCCAAAACAGTACCACTAACTTGGGATAAAATGTTCAAGTACTTAGAGCCTATGTGGAATGTTTTCATTCAAACCACTGCAGGTGGAAACTTGACAGTTTTCTGTGCTTAAGCTGCATTTATTTGAAAATTTTGATTTTTATAGACTTTAATATAAATGGTCTAAAATATTGTTTTCATTTGTGTGTGGGTGTGTGAGAGAGACACAGAAAGAGAGGGAGAGATAGAGAAAGAGAGAGAGAGAGAGTCATGTGTGTGGTGTGGGTGCCCAGAGGGGCTAGAAAAACATTTTGGATACTATGGAGTTGGAGGCAGTTGTGTGCTACTAGATATATGTGCTAGGAATTGAACGTGGGTCCTCTGGAAGAACACGAAAAGCTCTTAACCATTGAGAAATCTCTCCAGCCACAATAGAAATACTTTCATTTGTTTATTTTTTACTTGCATTATCATTTTAGGTGAGCTATCACTAATACAATTAAAAAGTTTTAAGCAGGACAGTTTACTTGGAATTAATATTATGTCTCTAAGTAAGCGTGTGTGTGCACGTGTGTTTGTGTGTGTATATGTATGTATTTTTGTGCAGTATTAGCATTATGAAATACTAAGTATGTACTTAATTTAATTCTTTGGGTGTACTCACCAGGTCCTCCCATAAATGACAGCTTTTTTGAGTTGAAATATAGAAGTTTGAGATAAGCTAGGCTATAAATTCCTCTATAAATATATTAAAAATTAGAAACTTTGAGACAGAAAACCAGAACATGTTGGCTAAGTATGGCATTGATCATTTGTAATCCCAGTCCCTGGGAGTTAGATTTAGAAGGATCAAGAATACAAAGTCATACTCAGATGTATGACAAGGACAAAGCCAGCCTGGGTATTATAAGATCCCATGTCACAAAACAACAGCAAAAGAAAAAGTAAGCAATTTGATTTTTAAAATGATGTCTGTTTCCAAACAAAATCTGTCCAACTGTAAGTAACTGGATAACTGCCATTTCTTTTGGCTTCTGATACTCAATTTCAGTCCTATGAGTGGAGTCTAAAGAACAAGTTGGAAAGCACTATCAAATCATCAAACCAATGTTAGGTGAAGCTAATTGCAGAGCTGACTTCAAGGGACCCACATCTCTGTTCGTAGAAGAATGCTTGATGCTGGGACAGAAAGAATAGACTAAGAAATTTGTCCTCAAGGATCAAAACTGTATTTAATTTCTTTCTTTCTCTATAGCAATAGAAATAAATGTAGCAATTTTCCTTTTAAGAATTTGTTACCATCATATTCACTTGAATATTCAGTGGCTATGGGACTTTCAATTTTTAGCTTTATAGGTCTTTCCCAGCAACTAATATTATAGGTTTCAGAGGCCCATTAACTCTACTTGGTGTCCTCATAAGTAATCACGTTCTCCAATGTATGAATGGATTACATTTTTCATAACGACTTGCAAATATAAAACCTTTCTTTCTCTCCCTATTAGTTATTCTCTCTTGGCACATAAGTGCAAAAGACATAATGAAGTTCCAGAAATTTTATCTATGTGAACTCAAGTAATAACCTCCCAAGGTGACATTCTCATGTTAAGAAAAGCAGTGGTCTTGGCTTTGTGTTTTACAATTCACTTATTTAGATAGAGATTTAGAACACATTTTCTTGTAGGAACTTGAAAATGCTTAACAATCCTGATATGGGGCTGGGAAGATAGCTCAACAGGTAAAGCACTGGCCATGTAAGTGTGAGGAACTAAAAGAGTTTGGATTCTTAGCACCTATGTAAAGTTGGATGGATAGGTCAGCCAGCCTGCAATCCTAGTGCTTAGGAGATTGAGACAAGGGATCCCTAAAGCCCACTAGCTAGCCAACTAGCCCAAGCTCTGAGTTCAAGTAAGAGACCCTACATTAGTATATAAAATTTCATATTTATGAGCATACCCAACATCAATCTCTTACTTCTGTGTGCACTTGCATGCATATATTCATGAACATAAACCCACACATATGCTACACATATGCAAACATGCATGCACAAACCAAACTGACACAGATGTAAGAAATCACATTTTGATATCAGTTTATAAATATACTATGGCTTCTTAAGTCTTCTAATTAGCTACTTTGGGCACTTGCATGTACAATTCTCTAGGAGAGTTGTATCCTGTTCACCAGATATTAGTTATATATTGATATTATTAATATTTGATCCTGACATTCTCTCTGGGAAACAGCAGGGGAGAGCATAAGGTTGGGTCTTACGATGAGAAAATTTGATAGATCTGATGAGGCTTTTCAGTATATAAAATGAGTCTGACTATGCAGTACTGTTGATGTACTTAGTTCCAAGCCAGTTTATACATATGTTTGCCACACATGAACAGGTCTCTCTATCATAAGACATTCGTAAATGTGTGTGTTTCAGATTAAATTTCAGAATTATGGAGGATTACATATAGTGGAAAGACATATTGGGAAGGAGATCAAACTAAATGAAATAGACATGTGTTAATGAATTTCAAAATTTATCTTCTAATTATTATTGATTAGTTCTCCTCTGACATCCATGTGATGAATAAAACAACTCTGCTCCCCATCTTCTCAGCTTCAAAGTCCAAAGTGTTCTTGAAGGTTGTACATTTTATTTATTTATTTTCCTATTTTTCAGTAAACCACAAAAATCTAGGTAACCTCTTGTTTGGAGTGGAGGTGAGGTTCAAAGTATGCAAAGTTTGATAGAGGGAGAGGGAACAATAAGTTTCAACATTCAGAACACCATAGTAAGAGAGAAAGAATCTCTTGAAGCAAAAATAAAAATTGGTGACTAATTTTATAATAATGCTTTTCCTTAAAGCAGTAAGATACACAATTGTCTATCACATCAATAATCAGGATAAAACACTATTTTATTGATGATTCCCCATTTTCATTGATATTTATTTTCAAATAAATCTGTATATTTACCCAGAGCAATATGATATTTTGGGATACATACTTAGTATAATTATCATAAACAAGCTAACTAACATCAGCTTGCAAAGCTACTGTTTCTTTGATACAGTGGGAATGTTTGATATCTACTCAGAGCAAATTTCAGATATGCAATGTGGTATTACTGATTACAATCACCTCCAGAACTTATTCATCTATATAACTGAAACTTCATACCCTTTGGTCGACATCTGTTTTCTTTTGTAATTTACAAATAGTAAGATGTACTCATTTTAAAATTAATGGTAGGGCCGATGTGATGGATCAGCAGGTAAAGGTACCTGTTGTCCACTCTGACCACCTGACTTTGACTCCTAGAACTCACTTGATAGGAGAAAACTGACTCCTGCAATTTGTCCTCTTCCACAACTACTAGGGCATATACATGCAGACTCACACACACACACACACACACACACACACACACACAAACACACATGGCACAAAAAAACTAACACATTAAAAATTTGGTAGAATACTAAAAGTAATATTATTAGATTTTAGCAGATATATGCCAGTATGTAAATATTGTGTGTTCACACATGGGTACACACTTATGACTCTAGGACAATGGTAGATATTGAGTTTATTCCCCAGTTGCTTCTCAATGATAATTTTAAAGACAGGGTCTGTTGCTCAACCTTGAGTTTACCTATTTGAATAGACTAGCTAGGCTTTCCTAGATGACTGAATCAATACCTGGCTCTCCATGTTTACTGATATCACTGCACCCAGTGAGCCATCTCCCCAGTCCCAATTGTCTAATTTATTTTCTTTATTTCTGGGGATCTCCCTCTCTCTCTGAACTGTGTAAAGACATTGTTTGATTAACAAGCACCCTTTGCTATTCTTTCTGAAGTCCCATGTTGCTTGGAACGTCTTTTGTAATATCTATTAAATCTTGCAGAAATCGAGTACTTCAGGCTTTTAACCCTTGCTTTACATCAGTGTCTTCCACTATAGACTTGTAATTCCATTACTTGACAGGTGTCTCAAGGCCAGTGTTGTTCAAAGGTGAACTCTCCACTGTTTCTTATGACTGTGCATCTTCAGCAACAATACACAATCTGGTCATGTTTATTAATTTGTATCTTAAGCCACAATAGTCTTACATCTTGGTACTTCAGTTTGTTTCTTCTCTCTGAAATGGACTCACCCAAATGAGGTCACCAGGTGAAATACTCCTCACCAGCAATATTCACTGTGTATTGATGACCCTCTGGGGGATAATTGCCCAAACCTCCCATATGCTCCTCAGTGTCCTCCTTCCCTGTTCACATTTGTTCATAAGTTTTTTACATGATTCATTCATCTCTGACATCCCTTTGCCCAGCCTGTCACCCATATCCTTGGAAAGTGATAGATATAGATTATTCCTTTCTTTAATCAAATTTGGTCTTTGGTATGAGCTGCTTATTGAGAATATTTTTGTGTTTTTTGGGGGGGCACAGTTCTGTCTACTCTGCTGCATGAATGTGTGAATGTTGAGATTCAGTCATCTCTTTATATGCTGCTGTCTCTCTCTGCATTACCTAAGTCACCACTTCTGATTGACTCCATCTCATGTGGCATCTGGGGAAAGGGCAGACTTCCAACCTTACAGTGCTATGAGAATATCCCCACATGGCAATGGTCATCAGCATGTGAGACTAAGTCTTCTGTTTTCTTTATTGGAAATCTTGTATCCTTGATGGTCTTTCTTTGCTGGTCCCTAAGAAGTCTGAGTTCTCAAGCTGGTTATAGAGTGGTATCTCATGTGTGCTTGAGTACAGACCTGTGTTCTCTCTTGCCTGCTTAAGCTCCTCTTAGCTCGGGAGTGCTATGAAAGACTCCCAGAATTGCATCAACTTCCAGTAGGCTGATTATTCAAATTCTGGGCTACTTTACCTGTCCAACCCTACTCAAGGTTTCCCTGAAAATATTTATACGATATCGCATGCCACTAATGAAAGGTTTGGCGGTCAGAACGGGTCAGTCATGCTGTCCTTGAGGCCAGAGAAGAAACATAAATACAGGGGCTACAAAGACAGGCTAGTTAGGAAAGTGCTTATAGCACAAGACTGAGGACCTGAATTTCATCATAACACACCTGGGAAAAGAAATCTCTAGTTATTGTATGTTCTTACTTTAATCTCACCAATAGGGAATGGAGATAGGCAGATACTTGGGGCTAACAGGTCAGCTAGTCTGGATTATTTGGCAAATTTTAGACCAGTGAGAGACACTGTTTCAATAAACAAAGTAGACAGTGCCAGAGAATGGCACTTAAAGTTTTCCTCTGGCCTCTATCTACAAATCGCTCTCTCTCTCTCTCTCTCTCTCTCTCTCTCTCTCTCTCTCTCTCTCTCTCCTTACCTATCTATGCGCATGCACACCTACATACACAGAAACACACAGAACAAAAAACATAAATGGAGACAATTGTTCCATTGAATATTAGAATCATTAGTAATGCTAACAGACTGTTTATAAAATATATTCCATCCTCTCTCTTTGAAAAAATATTCCAGCTAGCTGAAAAGCCAGGTTTATCAGATCCTGGAATTCTACACTAAAAATTAGTGTCACAGAGGAACCAGTGCCTGACTTGTCTTGTGATTAGTCCTCTTTTTCTTCCCATCCTTGCTTTATTGAGTATCATGAGAATTCTCAACAAAACAGCTGTACCCATCCTAGCATGCAAGTGGAAGCTGTTTACACACATATCAGAGGTGTCCACGCAGATGGCTCCATTAACAGTAAGGTGGAAAGTTGGAAGTAAAGAAGCCCTGGAGACTCAGGAAAGTGGATCTGTACAGAACTGCTAGAGTCCCAAGCAAGTATGGTAATACCTAATTGGTCTCATGCAATTCTTGCCCTTTAAGTAGGGTGACAGAGAATAAAGACAGAGAGCCTTTCAACATGCAGGGAGCTTAAGGTATAGACATCTGTTTCATCAGTATAGAAGCCATTTTCCATAATCACTACCATACCACAACCTTTGGCTGACATTCTGTATTACTGATTGATACCATGGTTTAGGTGGCCTTTCAAATTTCTTAGGAAAAGTCAACAATCCAATCTGCCTGGTAACAAATATTTTAATCCCATTTTAAAGTAGAAAAGATTCACCTAAGGAATGCTAGAATGATAAGATGCTTATTGTTTTCTAATGGCATTACATTTTCCCTGTTAGGAAAGGAAGTACTGTCATTGACTCTTGGTCAGAATCATATATATTCGTAAATGCTACAGATTATTATCCTAGCTATGTAAAATGTGTTCTTAATTATTTCTTTAATAGTATATAGTTGTCAGGCCTGGGGGTGTAACTAAGTTGACAGAATGATTGTCTAGCATGTGTAAGACCTTGTGTTCAGTTTCCAGCACCACATAAACCAGATGTAATGGTGTGTGCTTATAACCCTAGCACTTGGGTACTAGAAGCAAGAAAATAGAAAAAGCTCAAGTTAATAATAAGCCTGGAAAACAACCCATTGGATAGAGACACTTGCCATGCAAGCAACACTTATGACCTGAGTTTGACCCCTAGATGCCACAGCAGAAGGAGAAAACTTATTCCCAAAACTTGTCCTCTGACTTCCATCAATGTATAAGTCCACACTCACACACATACACATGCACCAAACACACATAAATACATACATATGCATGTTAATAATAAAAAATAATTAAATAAATAGCAAAATCATACAGAGAGTATATTATGTAGTTTGAATTTTGGAATAAAACATATATGAAACATGACTGGAAATGAAGGATCTATTCTTTCCCACTCTGAAGGGAAAAGCTACTGAACTAAGTTTCACTATTTCAAAGTACTAAAAATAGATACAAAGATGAATGGCAGTAATTGAATATTCTTGCCAAACTAAGGAAAAGAAAGTTTAAAATCTGAGGATGTGATAACTGCATTGAAATGAAAAAACACAAGACAATCAGTAGAAACCTCTTATCTGTTTACTGTTCAAATGTTTTGAGGTTTCCTTGAGTCAAGCAATATGGTTTCCAAAATGAAGTTATTTACATTATAATTACTATATAAGTATTTAGTTGAAAAATCTAGGAAAAGTTAGTGTTCTTAATTGATTTTTTTTCAATTCTATATTCCCTTTGTGTGTGTGTGTGTGTGTGTGTGTGTGTGTGCATACCTGTGTATATGAAGACCTGAGATTGATGTCCAGAATCGTCTGTCACCCTTTCACCTTGTACTTTTGGAGAGAGACCTCTTAGTCAAACCCACTATCTGAACTAGACTTCCTAGCCAGCTTGCTAGGAGTCCATGCCCTTGTCTCCAGAGTGCTGGAATTACAGGAGATGCCGCACCCCAAGTATCTACCTGGGCTCTGGGAATCTTATCTCATTACTCTTGCTCTCATGACAAGCACCTAATTGTTCGGCTATCTCTCCAGTGTGAAACTCTTGAGCTACCTTCTCAGTGTTCAACTGTTTTTTTTTGATAATTAATAAGTTCTTGCTGTTCATGTAAATACTAATTTTAGAATACTTAAAACTATTTTGTGCAGTGCCACTCAGGAGTGTCTCTATAAATCTCTCAGTGAATTATTTTTTTTTGTTTTCCTTCTCTCAATAATAATTTATCAGCTCATGAAAATGGCGATCTAAGCTGGATGTGGTATACAAAACTATAGTTCCAGCTGGAAGGCCGAGTTAGGAAAATCAGATGTTCAAAACCATCCTCAGCTACAGATTTATTTGAATAAGGGCAGCCTGATCTATATAAGTCCCTATCTCAAAAAGAAAAAAAAATGAAACCACTCATTTTTCTGTTATTTAGTCCCAAATAGTCAGCTCTAAACACAGGTACACACCCACATTTGGAGCATGAAATGAATTCAGTGCATTATATGCATATGTGTGTATAACATGCAGGTGTCTATAATAGAACTAACAAAAGTACCAAAAATAATGGAGGACATGAAGTCTGGAAGTGGTACAGTGGGACCAGAGATGGGCTGATGGGTCTAAACATGATCAACTTACATTGTATGAAATTCTTCAAGAATCATCACATTTTTAATTAAAATAATTCTTAATGTGCATGCTAATTGTTTATAGTAGAGATTAAAAGTGTAGTGTTCTGAGGCTGGAGAGATGATCTGGCTGATCTTGCCCAGGACCCAGGTCCAGTTCCTAACACCAGCATGGAAGCAGGGAACAGTCCATAACTCTAGTTACAGGGGATCTGCCACACTCCTCTGTCCTTCACAGCAGAGCATGGCACAGGTGTACTTACATACAGGCAGGTATACCATTCATGAACATAAAATAAAAATGAAAATAATTGCTAAATAAATATTTATACTAAATACTAAATAAATATTTTAAAATGCAGTGTTCTATGTTTTAAACTACAGAACTTGTAATATAGAGCCACACAACATTTTTAAGAACTACAATTTTTTTATGGATAGTTTAGTTTTTGTCTGTTTGTCTGTTTGGTTGGTTACATTTTTTTGAAACAGGATTTTACTAGCCTAGGCTACTTCAAATTTCTAATCTTCCTGTCTCAGCCTCCTGAGTGCAGAGATTTCAGCCTCCTGAGTGCAGAGATTTCAGTTCTGTGTCACAATTCCTTGCTTAGAATCCAGTTACAGATTCTCTTCTACTCAGAAAATGTTATTGTCTACAGTGGGCAAGTCTTTCCTCTGCAACTGATTCAATTAGGATAATTCTTCATAGTCACACCCAGAAGAGAATCCCCCATTGGTGTGCCTGCAGCCTTGACTTCTAGGTGATTCTAGAGTATCAAGTTGACAATTCACCATCACAATATCTTAAAGCAATTAGAAGGAATAATTATAGTAAGAAAAAGAATATAATAAAAACTAAATTTAACATTGGAGTTTTCATAAAACTTTAGACCTGGATGAGGAATATCTAAAGAAGTACTATTACTCAAATTATAAATAGTCTGGTGCCTAATGATATGAGTTAGTAGGTAAAAACACTTGCAACCAACCCTGATGACTGAATTCCATCCCTGAGACACACACTCTAAAAAAGAAAGAAAGAAGCCCCTGTAAGTTGCCCCCTGACCACCAATCATGCATTTAGGCAGGAGCATGCCCACCCTACATGCACAGGTGCATCCATATAAAATAAAGAAAACAATTTTTAAAAATATTCTATCGCGGACATGATGGCACATGTCTATAATACCAGTACTGTGAGGCTGAGACAAGAGGATGAAGACTTTTAGAACAGCCTAGGCTACTTAAGGAGTTCAAGCCAACTTAGGCATACTGGGTCTTCATCTCAGAAAACCAGGTTAAAAGAATTCCAAAACAAGTTTCTGAATTAAATTCAGTGGCATGCACCTGATTCAATGTTAGATGGCAATTCACAAAACTGAGAGGGTGAAATCACACAACCACACTTACTGGCTTTCACTTGGTACATTGTGATTTTAGCCTGTGGACAGTAAAAGTCTGCTACTTAGAAGGTATTGGCTCTTTACCATTACAACTGAAACCTATTTTACTTTAATTTTATCTCTGTTTAAGGAATCAATATCCTTTCAAAAGTTCTACAATTGCAGATTGAAATTGCTTTGGAAAAAAAGATTACCTTTCTCAGGTTCTATTTAAAAGACTGGTTTCTTTTAAAATGTGGATATCATTTAAGGTCTGTGCCCCAAGGTACAGTTTAAATGCATTGATAGAATTCAGTTTTTTTTTCAAAGCATGTTTTAAGATGAAAGACTACATCTAAATAGAATCTTTATATACTAATATGTCTTCTGATCTTAGTATTTTAAATATATGTTCATTCAGCTAATTTGAATAAGCAAATCCCTTTTTAAAAGAATCTGTTTGTATGTGTGTGTGTGTGTGTGTGTGTTAGCATATATATGAGGCACTGATCACATGTAAAGTAAGAGGACAACTTTGGTGTCAGTCCTCACCTTCCATCTCATTTGAAGAAGAGTCTTTACTGTTCATCCTTGCATATGTTAGGCTGGCTGGCCCACAAGTTTATGGGAATTATCCTGTCTCTTCCACCCATCTCCCCATAGTCACACTGGGATTACAGATGTGCACAGCCATAACTCGCTTGGTATGGGTCCTGGGAATCACAGCTCTGGTCTTAATGCTTCTAAGCCAGGTGCTTTACCCATTGAGCCATCTCCCTAGCCAAAACACAATTATTATCATACAAAAGTGCCATGTTCTAGTGAAAGAATTTTGACTTTAGACATCTATGTAAAAGTTAAAAGATTGTCCTCTTCTGTTTGTCATAGATATTGTAGGTACTGTTTGTTTGAACGCAAAAGACTCAATTCATTTGGAGCAGACATATGAGTAAAATGTTTCCAAGAGTAGGAGGCCAACACAAACTTTCAGTGCAGGCAAGCTCATTCATCAACCTGTCTCTGCACTTTCTGCAGTTTCATCATGGACCAAGGTTTAATGGCACAGAAAGAAACCTGGGCATCAAAACAGCAAGTAAACAAGTAGAGGGCCAAGATGTTTGAAAGCATAAACAAACTTCACTCTCAGAATACCTTGAGAGGGCGGGGAGCCCATTATCTGCAATTACGGTTCAGAGCAGAAATAAAAACAGTGTTCATGAAGCTCCCTCATGCAACAGAGGGAAGAACACAAAAGGTTGCAAACACACTGTGGGTCTAGGACAGGGAATCCTATATTAACCTTCCCCAACCCAGGGTTCAAAGACAGCTTTAGAGGAGAGGGCAGAAAGAAGAGCCAGGGAGGAGGTACATGAGCACATGGAAATAGAGTCCTGCAGGCTTCTCGGACCTTATTCATATGAACCTACAGTAACCATGTCAGCATGCACAAGACCCGTGCAAACTCAGCTAGACAAGCAGATAAAAACCCAGCGCAAAATTGTAGAAATGGGCAGCAGGCCCCAATCTTAGTCAAAGACTCCTTGGCTGCTGATTACTGCTGAATAAGAAAATGCCGATCTTCTTAAAGGGAGGGACTCTAGATAGGCTGACTAGACCTCACGGAGGGATATCTGGAGACCATACCTTGATAGAACACGCCTTAACACAAATGACAGAATGTATGGATTCCTGTGGAGGTATGGGAAGAGGCCAGTGGGGAAGGTGTAAAGATGATTAACATTGATTAAGATATTCTGTGTGAAATACACAAAAAATCAACAATATTTTTAAAAGAGAGTTCAGTGGCTGTAGAGATATGTCAGTGGTTTAAAAGGCTACTTTTGCAGAGCAACCTGGCTTGATTCCCAGTACCCATATGACAGGCTGTTAGCTGTCTATAACTGCAGTTCTAGAGGAATCTATGGGCATTGAAATGGAATCTGACCTCCATGGGCATTGCATGACACAGATGCACTTACACACATTTAGGTAATATAATCATAAACATAAAAATAAAATATAAAAGTTTAAGTTCAGTTGAAACTCAATTTGAATCAAGGACACAAATGCACTTTTTACAGGGAGGGGTTACATTTTTTTTTTACTGTTTATAAAATGTTTATCTTTTCTCTCTCTCCAGAACATTCTCACTTGAATTTGTAAACTGATATATGGCATGGTTGTTAATTTTCTTGTCACCGTGATAAAGTACATGAACAAAGCAACTTAAGAAACGAAGGGTTTATTTTGGCCTGGGTTTGAGGGTGCAGCCCATCACAGTCTGAAAACATGGCAGTGCAAGCATGAGACAGCTGGTCACATTGCATGCACAATCAGGGAGTAGAAGAGAGATGAATGCTGGTACTAACCTTTCCTTCTCCATTTTATTCAGTCTGGGGCTCTAACTGAAGGAGTAGTGCTTCTTACCTTTAGACAAGTACATCCAACCTCAATAATCCTAATCTAAAAATCCCTCAGGGACATGCACAGAACTATCCTAATCCAGATATTCTCTCTCAGACATTCCCAGAAGCCTCGCTCCCAGATGGTTCTATTTCCTGACAAGCTGATTAACATTATTAATCATTACATATAGTCAATAAAATACACTCATTAGTGGTTGTGGCAGAAATGCCATAAGAGATGGTTTAGTGTAATATACACTTGCTCATATATTTTTCTTTTGTTTTCATTTCTTTTCTAAAACTTTATGGATCTGGACAGATAGCTCAGCAGTTAAGGGCACCAGCTGCTCTTGCAGAGGACCCAGGTCCAGTTCAGGACTCAGATGGTGGCTCTCCTGTAACTTCAGTTCCAGGGGAATCCAGTGCCCTCTTCAGACCTCCAAGAACATTGCATGACAAAGTACACATACATTCATGTAATCAATCCACTCATACACATAAAATAACGATTATAGGATAAAAATCAAAAATAGTGCAATAAGTTCATATATTTTTCAAAATTAATTTTGACATGTTTGTCAAATCTGAACAATAATATTTTTTTTAAAATTCAAAGAAAATATATAAATGGAAGGAAATTTATAATCTCAAGCCATGCCTGAGTAATCCATGTGGAATGTTAATGAGACCTTATTGGAAAATCAGGTGATGTTGGAATAAGGAAAATCCACTAGCTCTCAGTGCTATGGTCAACACCAACAATCAATGTGGCAAATAAATGACAAACAGAAACCTGAGAAGTGTTCTATTACATTTATTTATTTACTTATTTACTTGTCTGTTTATTCAGTATGTGTGCATGCATCTAAGGTCATGTGGGTGCCATGGTACATGGGTGGAGATCAATAGACCTACAAGAAAGCCAATTCATTCTTTCCAACATGTGGATCTCAGGAATCAAACTCAGGTTCTCATGTCTGGCAGTATGCCAGTGTCATGCTGTATATAACTATCTAGATGCTCATTGTGACATCATCAACTAGAAGTGGGCACTCTGCTATCATCCTCATATGTGTTGCTGTAGGTAAGAGCTACATTCTCTAGTGCTGTGATGAAAATACCTGGCAAGGAAGCAACTTATGGGAAGAATTGATTTTGGCCTACAGTTAGAGACACAGTCCATCAGAAGTAGAAGGCCAGGAGGCATCTGCTCACATTGCAAACACAGTCAACATTGGAGAGTAGACAAATATCAATCAGGTTATGAAATCTCAAGGCCTGCTTCCTTTGAGTGACTCTCCCCAGCAAAGATCTACCTCCTAAAGTTTCCACAACCTTTCCAAATAGCACCATTATTTAGATAACAAATGTGCAAACACATGATCCTGTGATGGACATTTCACATTCAAAACATATAAGCGATTCTCTGCTGATATATCTTCAATATATCTTCAATATTTAAAACACTGACTACAAGTCAGAACAATTTTACTAAGGAGAGGAAATATAAAAAGACAAATCTGAGTTGAAACTCTTTCAGTGTGATATTCCTATTATGCCAGCTATTATTTTTTGGTTCTGAAATTTTAATCTCATAAATCTGAGCTATATAAATATATACATATGTCTTTTATTTAAAACAATTATTAAATTATGTATGTAGGAGGTTGTGTATATGAGCTCAGGAGCCTCAGAGTCCAAAGAGAAGGTGTCAGATTCCCTGGAGCTATGGTGATAGCTTCCTGACCTGGGTGCTGGTAAGCAAACTGAAGTCCTCTGCAAGAGCAGAAACTCTACAGCTTTCGTCTTTCACTTTTTCAGTATTAGCTTACATTTTAAACTTAATTTAACATATTTCCTTTTGTGGTGGATTTTATTGATTTTGCCATCAAGATGGAATGCTGCAATTGCCTGTACATTTCTGAGACAAAAGGGAGATTTTCAGTAAGCCTTCTATTTTTCTTCCTTCACTTAGTACTATCTCTTTTTCTTTGATTCTATTTTATGCTGTATTATCATTGTGGAACACTTTCCTCTGAGCATAACAGCTACAGCATCTTAATCAGACATCTGTGATCACACATAAGATGTCTTCATGAATTGCTCTACCGACTCTCATAGATGAGAGTTTGGGGGAAGGCATTAGACTCTCGTTTCAGATTCCAATCACTCTGTCCTGCACCTTTCTCCCAGCTGCATTTATTTCTGCCCCAAAGACAAATCTCCGTTTGTAGTAGAGCACAAAGAAAGTGGAGGGTTACCTGTAGGATGGACACCATTTATACATCACAGGGAAATCTTCAGCTGTGCTGAGTGAGAGTTTTCAATGCCACAGCTGTTTGAAGGTCTCCCACACTCTTGTAAGTAACCCCTCTTAGCACAGCATACTTAATTTTAAGTAGGAATCAGAATGTAGCTCTGTTGGTAGAGTATTTGCCTAATATGCTCAAGGCCCTGGATTTAATACTCAGGACCACATAAGCCAGACATGCTTGTATACATCTATGCTCCTATGACATTCGATGTGGAAGCCAAGAATTAGTAGTTCAAGGTCATTGTTGTCTACAATGTGAATGTGAAGCTAGCTTTGTCTAGATTCCATCCTATTTCAAAAGAAAGAGAAAAGGAAGGATGAGATAATGGAAAGAAAGAAAAAGAGGAATAAACAGAAAAAAGGAGAAAGTTAAAGAAAGAAAGATGGAAGGAAAGAGAGGATTGAAAAGGGAAAATTAAAGAAAAGAATCAGGGAGAAGAAGAAACAGAAATAAGAGAAAGAGAAATAAAGAAGGCAAGAAACAAATAAAGAAATCAACTCAAGCATGCCCTGTTTCACCTCTGACTTGTAAAGGTGGGCTTTGGCCCGTCATTCTGATCCCTCTTTTCATCACTGTTTCTAAGAAGCTTGCCATCTTATACTCTGAAAACCAAATTCATTTCTGGGAATGGACCACTGGGTCTTTGAAGTTTTGATAATCTTTCTTATACCATTCCCTCTTCTTGGAAACATCTCCCCTTCAATTACACTTGGATAGTTTCCTAACCTTATTTCAGGCTTCATAAAATCAGATCACTTTAAGAAAATTTCTTCCTTCCCTTCTCTTCTCCTAGACAAAGTTGTACTATTTTCTCTACAGGCTTGCTTTGTGCTCACAAAGTCATGTAATAAAGTGGAAGTGATGCAATATAATAGTGTAACCACCAAAGCTCTTGACATATTTTCAATCATTTTCTTAAAATTTTTATTTAGTAAAGAACTGTGTTTTTGAACATTATGTTTTGCATATGTATAAATTAAGACACTGAATAAAATATGCCTGATATCTCACAATTGATAAATGATAGAATTTTATAGACAAGAAGATATCATCAGAACCTATTCTAGCTTTTCAGCTAAAGCCTATTCTGAACTGAAAATGAAAAACAATCCCCTAAATCCTCAAATAGGTGCCTTAAAAATGAAAGGAAATAAGTGAAATAATCAGTTATATTAATATAATTTGTTTAGCAAATTCTGCATATTAGAAGGCAAAAAATATAAAATATAAAGTCGATACATTCATTGTAATACTACATATTAATATTAAGCATACTTTTAAATGGGGGTTACTGCAGATAAAACTCCAAGAGCCCTAGACATGATACTCAAATATTCTACTAATGAACTACATACCCAACCCCCAAAATCAAATTAATTTTTTCACACAGTGGATCTTGATTGAGATTAGCATGTAACTCTTATGAAGGATTCTTTCAGTATTAATCACCACACTGTGTTTTGTGCCACATAATTTTGTTTATCTCTCCATTAAATGTGGGCTTTTGTATTTTTCAAAGAATGAGTTCACTCATGCTTTTATCCCTTGCACTTATAATAACAATTACCAAATAGTAAGAAATAAATGCTTGATGAATTTTGTTGTTGAACTATGGAAGTCCCTTCTGGGATGGGGATATATGGACACAGATTTTTCAGCATCTTTGAGTTGATTCAAACCTAATAAAGACATAAAATTTTGCCTCATAACAATAACAAACAAAAAGAATGTATGAAAATACTGCAAATATTATCACCTTCAAGGGGACTATATTTAAACATAGTAAGTTAAAACAGACTTGAAGGGTTCTGAAACTTTCCCCACTTTTTAAAGAATAGCCTTTTTATGATAACTGTTCAGTAGAATTAGACTGCCCTAATTAACCATGATGGTAAGACTACCTTAATACCCTAGATACACAGAAAGTAACTTACCTGACTTCCTGGAGCCCGCATTGATAAGCTCAACTCTACAGGTGCTCCCTATTTATCTGAGAATCTGGCCAACTTGCCTTGGACTGGGACAAGCTGGGACAGTTCCTTCAAATGAATTCCATTATAGTCATATTGTTCCATCTGTTTTCCCTGAATGAAAGAAGCATCCCTTGATGCTAGTCAGAGGATAAGGGCTCCTTGACTCAGGCCCAGATGGAAGCTGTATTCCAGCCTCCTATTTCAGCCCAATTACAGTCTTGGCAGCCAGTGAGGCTCATGGGGCAAACTTTTTACAACAATTATCAATATCAGCCAGTTTCTAAAAATGGGCAAGAATAATCTCCAATGTCTCTAGGATGAGTTTCCTGTCTTCCAAAGATTCTCTGGCTGGCTGCCACGGAGACTGTGGGTGAGGGGATGAAAGGTTGACGTTCTATGTAATGTTAAGGAGATATGTCTACTTGTTTGGTAAGATTCTATCATTGTAAATTAACTATGCATTGTTGATATAGGATATTATTTTTGTGATGTAGAAAAAAATTTTGATAACATTCCATACAAAAAAATTGAGTTTCTCTCTCTCTCTCATTATGTATATTTGTGTACATTTTCTAGAGATGTCGGCATATTGATCTGACACCTCCAATAAATATTAGTGAAGAGATAAAACATCTTCACAATGAGTCTTAGATTGGTATAAACCTAGAGCTACTGAACTCTTTCTGATCTGATGTATGATGCTGGTATTGAATGTTTTGTGAGGAGCAGAGATAAAATTTATGGTTCTGTCTGGTGATACTGTGTATGTGAACCCCCAAAAGTTAAATCCTATAATTATCTATCAAGTCCTTTAATATCTGACTTAAAGAGGATCATTCTGCAAAGGAAATGCCCATTATGCCCATTATGAATAGAGTCTACTCTATTATCCACTGACTCAATCACAAAAAGGAGATTTGTTCCTAAGTTTCCAGAGGACACTTAAATGTTTGTAAAGTTTAAATGAGGGCTTTCTTTTTTTTTGAAAAACTAAATCTTATCCTCCAATTTCTTTGAAAATCAAGGCAGAGATAGAGTTGACTTGAGAAAAAGAATAATCCAGAAGCACAAATATCCTCTAGTTTCTTAGGTGGGTTCATTTTCCTTTGGCTCAGGAAGGCAGGAGTAGAAGCTATCAGCCCATTATAAGCCTGAATTTGCTTGACCCTCTTGGAAATTGAGCCAGAGATTCTTGGAACATGAGATTCACTCATGGTCTGACCACAACTTTTGACTACAGTGATCATTCACATTAATTACTGTTTGATTTGTTTTATAAAGTTATAATCATAACTATCAGTTGTAATCTCTGAAGCTAACTCGATAAACACAAATTTTACTTGGAAAGATATCTCAAGAATAGTGAACCATCATGTTTAGTAAAACTCTCTATCACTAGAGAAACAAAGGAGAAGCAAAATGAAAAAGAACTGGAAGAGAAAATAAGAATTGAGATAATCTGGATTATCCTACTGTAGAAAAGCTCCAAATAACAGTGAGATAGATACAAACAAATCTCTTTAGCTTTCTCAAGAAGCAACTAAAGCTTTTGTTTGTGTACAAACTATTCAGTGGAATCTGAGTCAGCATCTTTGAAGCCAATTTTGAGATCCATTCTGTATCCCCACCTTTCTATAAATTGTTTGTTATTAATTCTTTCTTATTTTATTTGAATAAGTGTTTTGTGAACACATATGTAAGTATACCCATGCCATGCAATGCCAGAAGAGGCCAGAAGAGGGTGAAGGATCCCCTGGAACTGGTGTCATATACAGTTGTTAGCTGCCATGAGGGTCCTGGGAATTAACCCCAGGTTCTCCACAAGTGCAGTCAGTGCTCTTAACCACTGATGTAGCTCGTCAGCTCCTATTACTAATTCTTACAGAATTCCCTTGCTCTGAAGAATGGGAACTGTAATAGTCTGGGATGGGGGTATTAGTGGCCATCTGGACAAGGCTGGGATATACCACTTGAGAAATCTATTGCTTTACCTAGCTAACAATGATGTTTCATCAGGAATGCATCCAGATACCTTTGCCAGAAAAGACATGGAGTTATTTTATTACCAAGCCCTGAACTATGTATAGAGACCTAACATTTCTGTGTTCCTTTTCTTTTATAGGCTACATTATGATTATATCATAAAACAGGACGGAGTAGTGTCTTAGACGTTAGTTCAATCACCAGAACGCATGAATAAAACTAGGCATGGTATCCACTCTTGAAATCTCAGAGGTACAGAGGTAGAGACAGGCAGGTGTCAGTACACTGGCCAGTCAACTTAGTATGCCTGATAAGTTCCAAACCAGAGTGAGACCCTGTCTCAAAGCAAAAGATGGATGGCTCCAGAGAAACAATACCTGAAATTGACCTATGCACTCCATGGCACAAGTGCATGCATACATGCAGACATATGTGCACGGTACGCAGACATGCACACACATGTGCACATAAAATTCATAATTGATTCATCATAAAGAGCTGTATTCTAGTCTCACTTTATTAATACAGCATTAAAAATTGAATTGACTTTCCAAGTTGGTGAGATGGTTCAATAATTAAGAACTTTTGTTGCTCGTGCAAAAGATCAAATTTCAGTTCCCAGCACTGACACTAAGTAGTTCACAGCAGACTATAACACTAGCTCCAGGGAATCCAACACCTGCTTCTGTCTCCTGTAACCATATATTCAGGCATACGTATACACATAAAAACCTAATTTTTTAAAAATAGACTTGACTCTTTTAGAAAGTGTTAAATCTGATGATCACATTCTACATTAAAAATATTTTGCTTTACAAAGAAAATGAAAATCTCATAAAATTCCACTTATAAAAATTAGTGTTGCACCTATATAAAAAATACTCATTAATAAAAAAATTTAATTGCATGGTTTAACCTACTTTTGATACTGTAAAAACATTTCATCAACTAATAAACTAATAAATATTAAATGAGTTCTATGCATGCTACATACTGGAGTATTTTCAGCTATTAAACATAGCATACAATCATATTTAATAATCTGTATGACATTTAATAAATTATATAAATTTTTAGCAATCAAAACCCCACAAATATGGCATGAAATAATAAAATATAATTAAAGAGCCTTGTATATAAGAATGTTAGCCTTTCAATTCATTTTTTATGAAAAACAATCTGTAATTTATAAAATGAGCTTTATTTTACTTCTATACTAACAGCCTTGGAAGGAAATTTAGGCGATAAGAAAGAAGGAAGTCCCAGGAATCTCTTTCTTTACCAGAAGAAAATTGTATTTGCAGTCTGTCTGGGAAACTATTTGGGGATTCTGGAAGCTCCGGAAAGCTTGCCATTTCATGGAGATGATTTAAATATCAAATTGTGATTAATGTTAGTCCATTTCACTCCAGCTTCTCCCCAACCCACAGCCAGTGCCAGTAGCTTTCACACAACTTGAATTGTCAGGGTGGACAAAAAAGCTTTCTCCTTCAGACTCCAGTTTTGATCCTTTGATCATTGAAAGCTGCTTCTAAGGAAAAGAAAAATGATTGAGTGGCTCCACTGACTATTCATTCCTTTAAATGACAGTTTGGGAGAAGCAGCTGGGCCTTGCTTGCTGGAGCTGCTGCAGACATTTTGCCCTGAAATTCAAATTACTAGAGCCGTATAAGGGGAAAGCTCTATTTTGACTCATAGTTTCAGAGATGTCTGTCCTAAGAAGAGTATGCAGGAGCAGAGACACTAACGCCAGGGGCCCAGGGAGCAGACAGCGTAGAACATAGGGTGAGGCTAGGGCAAGGTATTGTCCTCAAGAGCACACCCCAAACTTACACTTCTCCAACTGGTTTCCATGTCCCACCTGTCTCCATCATCCAAAAATGCCAGCATCATATGGATCTGTCCAGGAATTGTTCCATTATGTCCGAGTCCTCATGGTCCGTCTCTTGAAACCCCATCACAGACATTCAGAGAAGTGAGTTTTACTAGTCTCCTAGGAAATTCTTCATTCAACCTGGTTGACAGTGATGACTAAAAACACAGCACGTCAATAAAGTTAGACACACACACACACACACACCACACACACACTCATACATTCACACACACTAACATACTAACACACATATACACACACTCAAACTTTTGCACACATACTAACACACTATACATACTCTCAAACAAACACACTAACACATACATTCTTGATGTGTACACACACACACACACACACACACACACACACACACACATCTGTGCCCAGTGATATCAGGCTTATAATCTTAGCTGCTCAGGAAGCTGAAAAAGGAAGTTTCCATGCTCAAGACCAGACTAAGCAACTTAGGGAGACCTTAATTCAAGAAGTAAAGAAATGGCAGAGAGACAGGTCTCAGCCATGGGGCATTTGTAAACATGTCTAATGCCCTGGGTTCAGGCCCCAGCACTGAAAGTAGCTCAGTGATAGTGTGGCAAATGAGACCAATGGTAAAGGACTGCAAGCTCTTCCTCTAGTATCAGAAACAGGTAGGAATCCTCACTGCTGTTTCTTCTAGTCAACTTGGCTTCAGAATTTTTTAACCAAAGAACTCAATTATAGAAACAAAAGCCAATCAGTTAGACGGTGCAAAATCATCAGTGTTCACTGATAGTGAACGTATGTGTTTGAAACTCTGAAAATATACCAGCCTTTCCTTGGAACTACTTTAAAAACTGAATGAAGTGGGAGGTTACACATTCAACACAACATCACTTGCATGTCTAAATGCTATCAATGATCAAGTCTAAAATGAAAATAAGAAAGTAATTCCATTCAAGCCATCAAGAAGATTGAAATAATGATATCTTACCGTGAGTGGCATATGTGTTGCACATGTGTATGACATGTGCTAGTGTTTTGGTGTTACACATGTACAAGAGTATATGAGTACCTGAAGCCCTGTTTACACATGTAGAGACAAGGGGAGGACACTGAGTGTCTTCCTCAGTTGCTCTCCGCTCTAGTGCTTGGATACAGGTCTCTCACTGAACTGGAAGCTTTCCCTTTGAGCTAGTCTGGCTGGCCAGTGAGCTCCTGGATGTTGCTGTACTCACCAGCCAACACTGGAGTTAAAGGCAATTCAAACAATATCCGGCTTTTTATGTGGCTGCTTGGGATTCACCGTCATGTCTTCACGCTTCCGGGGCTCAGCACTCCCAGCCACAAGAAACTGAAATACTTAATAATTAACTTAACCAAAAAGATGAAAAATGTGCGCTAAAAAGTACAAAACTTTTCTTAAAGAAATAAAGACATACATAAATGGGAAAATACCATTAATGTATTGAAAGATGTTTTAGATAATAAATGCTTTCTAAAACAGTATATAACTTGATGAAATGCTTCAAGTATTTTAAATCAGTTACAAATAAAGTGCAGCTCCACTTAGAGAAGGCCTTTGAGCATGGCGTTTGTAGATGACATCATGATGCCATGTCAGATGTTTGGATGTGCCTGGTAGGTTACCTGATTTTGAAGATAGAAAGAGATTTGGAGATGGACTGCGGTGCATTTATAAACAATGTTAATCTACTTTGAATGGTGGAATTATACACTTAAACTAGCTAAGTTGATGAATTTTATCTTATGTTTATCTTTCTAAAATAAATAATGATTGCAGTCCTTTATGGTGCCTCATCCACGTGGCTGGATTAAGTCAGCTTGTGTTTTTGAGTTAATTAGAAAGCATACTTTTTTGGTGTTTCTTCCTTTCCTGTTTCTTTTAGATGTTGGCAGAGCCTCCATATGCATTCTCTGGTACTTTGGCTTCTTCACTCTTTCTGAGGATCCCTCCTCTCTACCCTGTGACTGACCTCCAAGCTGATTTAACACAGCACGGTTTTGTCTCTTCTCTGTCTTCCTCTTCTGGGAAGATGCTGAGATTCAGAGCTTGCTTGGACTGAGGTTTCTGTTTTTTATTTTAACTGTAATAAAATTGTCCTCAAGCTTTATTGGAAAAACTATGTTTTCAGTAGGTGAATTAGAGAATGAAATGGAGGTAAAAAATTTTTAAAAATTATTCTAGATGTGTATGAAACTATCAAAGAATTTTAAGCATTTACAGAAATCCACACAATTTCTCTTAAACAGAAACATGTATGTAATCCTCGATTCAATATAACATGGTTCCAGTCTCCAGTTCTCATTTAGTCCCAGCCCATTCTCGCTGTGCTTCAAGGTGGATCTCTTCCAGTGTAGCAGGGACACATTCACATTCACGCTCACGCCCTGCTGTGCTTCTTCCCAGTTCCTCCAGAGATGACAGCTGAGCCTCATAAAGCTGAGAGACACACACACTTGAACTTGCCATGTCCCCACCTTAATCATTTTCAACCAAGCATACAACTGTCATGTGTAAGCCTCTACCTCCACTTCCATGTGATGCCTATCAAGGCCAGGTGGGATACCTGTTTCTAGGTCACAAGGACTGTATTGCCATCTGCTAGAGATTATTTCAGCTCTCATCACTGACTTCTATTTAAATTCTTTCTCCCGTGAGAATAATGTCTCTAGAATTCTCTTAATATTATACAAGTAAGGTATCTCTGGGGCTTATTGTTTTTTCCCTTGAAGAAAAAGAATCTTGGGCTATAGAATAGTTCATTCAGCCAGTGCTCAGTGTATAATCACAGATATCCCAGCACACACATAAAAAGTTATGCATGGGATGTGCACTTGTAATCCCAGTGCTTGAGAGGCAGAGACAGGAGGATCCTTGGAGGTTGCTGGCCAGTCAATAAGCAGAGTCATGGAATAAACATAAATGACTAGCCACATGTCTTTTCATGGTCAGAATTAATAAACGCCTATTACCATGAAGCAAATATACCCAGCCATTTTCCCTGTCATACTAGATTTTCCCATGACTGTTCCCTCTTCTGCAGCACCTAGATTTAAGGAAACCACTTAAGGAGTAGCTGACTGAGACAGAAACATTGTATTAGTTTGATTCTTTTTTGTTTTATCAGATCAGGGTTTTTTTGTACCAAGCCACCATGCATATACTGTTTTATTTGGGTTGTGCTTCCAGCTGTGCCCAGAGGGAATGTGGGGAAGTCAGCATGCAGGTGCAGAGGAGCAGGATATGAGGCTTGAGCCTCTTGTCTGCCTAATGATGTGTACAGAAAGTGTCATATTTAGGAAGAGGAACAAAAGTGCTCATCTGTTTGAAGTAGAAACATCATGTTCAACAGAAAGAGCCTCATGCTATGGTTTCTAAATCACATGAGAGGAAAAAAAAACAGAAATAAAATGCTGGAGAGTAACATCTGTTCTCTCTGGTTCTTTAACCTGCATTCAACCTGGAGAAGCAAAAACAGTGACAGTTTAACTGGGATGCTCGGTCAGGTTCAGATCTTCAGCTCTTGCATAGAAGTGAGCAAGCCTCCGTCTGTGCAGACAGGTGGCTTGAATTAAATGAGATGCAGAGGATTAGGAAAACGGAATGTAAAATTAGGAGAAACAGCATGCTTTAAGCAAAAATGAAAAAGATGAACTGAAATGAAGTGTGGAAAATGTACCTTCAGGCTTCACACTCGACATTGGTAACTCTGTCAGCAGGGTATTCACCCCCAGGCACAGAGAGAGCAAAATTTTTCCTGTACCCACCTCAATGAACTACTGAGGGTCAGCTGAGGCATCTTCATCCTTTATGTCACAACATAACCAATAGAAACTAGGTTGGGAGTATAGCTTATTCTGTAAAATATCTTAGTTTGGCACCTCAGAATCCATATACAAAAAGGTGTGCGTGCTGGCACATTCTTCAATTCCAGCGCCAGAATGGTAGAAACAGTTGAATCCTTGGGCTCCCTGGCTCAATGGTAAGAAATCTTTTTTCCAAAATGGAGAGTTCATGCCACAAAGGAAAACACTTGAAGTTAACCTCAGGCCTACACATGATTGCACCTACACATACAGAGACACACACCAAACACACTCTCACACACACAGTCTTGATGCTATGAAAAAGACTACTATATACACAAGTAAAATGGTGCAATATTAACTTCACTGAATTACCTGTATTTCACAGACCAGTCTGACTTGGGTTTCTAATCCAAGATTTTTATCTCCTGTTCCTGTAACAAGACACCTAAAGAATTAAGCATTCTCCAGGAAGCCCCATGCTCAGGGTGGTGACAGCATGAATACTTGTTATTTGTCTTGAAGTGAGTTATCAGAGCTCAGGATGCTGCCTCCACTCTTCCGTTTAGGCTCACTGACTGAGGACTAATGCAATGTGTAGGGCTGCAGTTTTTATGCATATTGTGGCATTTGATTCTTAAGCCAAATATTTGAGGCTTGTGATTTTTTTCGGTTTTGAGATGACAAAAAGAATTCTATATAGCTGATACAACTGACTCAAAAATGAGATAGAATTAAGATTGAGCTCTCATGCTGAATCACTGAAAACACACTAGTTCCTTCCCTGTTAAGCACATAACTATGGATACACAGATGCAGCACTTACAATACTGTATAAGTAGAATGCATGCTTCATAGAAATAGTGGAGCTTGAACTTGTCCATGATGGTAAGCAAGAAAAATTTAATCACTATGGATAGAGGTCAGATAACTAGAGTAGTTTAAGGAAAGCAGTCACAGCATGATTAAAACTGTCTTTAAGGCCTGGTGAGATGGCTCAGTATGTAAAGGCACTTTTCACAGAAACTGACTACCTGAATTTCGTCCCCAGAAAATCCAGTAAGGAGAGATTCGGCTACTACAAACTGTCATCTGACCATCACAATTCACCATGTGGCCCCAACAAATAACTAATATAAAATATTTAACAAACATAACTTAAAATTTTAAAGCCTATAATTAGCATATTTGAGGTCTTAAACTAAATAGCTAATTCTAAAGTTGTCTATTTCGTGTTTATCCTTATTGGCCCAACTGCCCCATAAATTCAGTCTATTTCTTGTCAAATCTGGTTAAGTCTTAACCTAACAGAAGACTTAAAGACTCACTGGAGATCTGTAGTTCTCCAAGCTGAGTGTGCTCTGCCTCAGACAGATCTGCCAGTGCTGGTTTTTTCCCTGCAGAAGAAAGATTTTCTGACTAAACATCCTGGCAGATGAACCTATTCTTTAGGGCAAGTTTCTACTATTGGTATCCAAAGTCTTGAGGTTTTAAGTGAAGTCATTCCCTTTAAGGGAATCATGACTTGAGTAGACAGCAGGACCCGGACATAGTCCAAAGTGCATGTATATCAATAACTATATGTTTCTATTATGATCTATTCATCGTTGTTCTTCTCCAAATGCCCTGACCCACACACTCCCACACTTATTGTCAGTTATATTGCACTGTCTCATGTGAAACAATGGGAATTTATGGTAAATTTATCAATTATTGTTTTAGTTACAAACGACATGGTTCTGAAGTAATAATGGTCACCAGCCACGTCACACATATGCTTATATGCTGTGTGACAGATCAGAGTTCCATGCCACTTAGCAATCTTTCATGCTTAGGCATTCAGAAAATAGTACCTTCCTGGAGGAGGAACTGACACAAACACAATCTTTGGCCAGATGGACAGGGAGTAGAGATATGTGTCTGTTATGTGACAGCTCTATGACCACTAATCTCAGGTGTAGGATTTAGCGAACCCTCATTCAAACACAGCTAAGGAGAGCTGAGAGGCTCTTACTGAGACACTAAGGAGTAAAGCTATTTTTTTCCGTTATAGTTAAATATGAGGGGCTGGTGGTTGGAAATGAAAGCTCAATCAGTGGCCTTGCAACGGAACTTGACTTGGGATCCCCAACACCTATGGAAAAGCCAGGATAACCAGTGCAAGGCCATAACTCCAGCCCCAAGGGGTAGAGACGGGTGAATGCCAGAGCCTCAGTGGCCAATCAGTCTGCCCAAAACAGGGTACTTAGGAATCATCGAACAATGTCCTCTCAGTAACTGTGATGGAATATGCACACCGGTCAGTTTCAGCAGTCAGCTTGCTACAATCTAGAGCCAGCTCAGAAGACAGCCTCGGTTCAGTAATTGTCTACATCAGCTTGACTTGTGAGCATGTTTGTGGGCAATTCCTTGATTGTTAATGTATGTTTGAAGATCCAGCCCACTACAGGCAGCACCATTCCCTGGGGTGGGCTCTGGACTATCTGAGAGTAGAGAGGGCCAGTTGATAAGTGAAAGTAGCAGGAATCAAGGCCCCATGCATTATACTCTCTTTCTCGTTCTCTCTCTCTCTCTCTCTCTCTCTCTCTCTCTCTCTCCTCTCCCCCTCCTCTCTCTCTCTCTGTTCTTGATTGTGGATGTGATTTTCGAGCTGCCAGAGTTCCTGCATTGAGTTCCCTGTAATGATAGACTGTGTCCTGAAATTCTAAGGCAAACAATTCCTCCTCTATGATGCTTTCATCAGAATATCACAGCAACAGAAATGAAAGTAGAATAGAGAAATTGAAGATGACACCCCACATTGATCATCTTCCAACCTCCAATCACATGCCCAGGAAACCCCACACATATGGCAATGTATGTTGATCATACATACAACACACATACAAAGAGTAAATAATTCAAAATGAAAAATAAAGTTATAAAAGGCCACAGTCTCCAAGTGATGGAAACGTCTTTCCTTAATCAAATGAAAACCTGAGCATCTGAATAACAACTATTAAAAGATGTTGCTCATGTCCCTGATGGCACTGTTTGGGCTCATGTTTCAAGCCATACATGTCTGCATTTTACAACCATGGAAAACTCATTTGGGGCGGTCATCTTGGAACATATGATACTTATAAAATTCTCACTTACTTTTCACCACTTCCTATGCCCAAATTAGAAAAAAAAATTAGCAATGTATGACCTATGCTTTGAGTATCTGTTCAACCTCTGTCTAAAAGCTTTACATAAGTGTTTGCTGTCAGATAAGTTGCACTCTAAGTAAAAGACAGAGGATGGTTGAGTCCGTTATATGATTTTGGTATAATCAGCATTTCTTGCAATCAATTGATTTTTTTTTCCTCAGGAATTTTAACACAATTCAAAACTTAAAGAAGCAGAAACAAGCTTGAGAAATAATTCATCCCAATGAAAGAAAAAAATTCTATCCACAGTTATTGCTTAATATTCTATCAAGTTGACTTTTAATCCATCTATAGTATTTTTTTTCTTTTTTTGTATATCTGTGTGAGAGGTGTGTATGCATCTATATACATGAACACATGCACATGTATGTGTATATACCTGTACTTGAGAAATCCTGTATCTTTGAAGCAGGGAGGGTCTCTCTGTGAAGCCAGAGATTGCACTTTGCAGCTAGGCTGCCACCCAGAAAGCCTCAGTGATCATTCGCCTCAGTGATCATTCTGTCTTTGCTTCAGTCAGTGCTGTGGCTACAGGCATGTGGAGGAACATGCCTGGCTTTCACATGGATGCTGGTGTCTGAACTCCTGTTCTCATGCTTGTGCAAAAAGTGCTCTTAAACATTAAGTGATGCATTATTCAAGTCTAACCTATATTTTCTGCTATTGGTAAATGTCCTTTAATTCCTTCATTTTAAATTTTAAAATACATTTATTCTCTTTCTGTCATAGTCCAATTATCTGTGAAAACTGGAATTTTATTTGGTTTTGTTTTCACTTATTTCAATGCTATTTTGTTACAATCAGTGCAACATTTCTTCCAATTTATTTAACTTATCAATTTTATGTTCAATTATGTCTCACCCTATGATTTAATCACACATTTGCTAGAGTGTGGTGATCAATTCCACTCTGTAGGGATTTAATTGAAATATGCATAAATTGATAAATGTATACTATTATGCATTTAAAGAGTTACAGCATCTATTGTTTATAAATATGACTTAATTCGTCATACATCAAAACCTTCACAACTGATTCATAAACTTTTGTTCATGCCTACATTGTCTGCATTTCATCTTCTGTCTTTTAAATAATACCAGTTTTTCTCTTCTCTATAATCATATATTTCAATATAGTTTTCTTTATACAATGCCAATGGTCAATGTGATTGATAGTATTAGGGATGAAAAATGGGCAATGAATAATTATGTTTGTGTGTGTGTGTGTGTGTGTGTGTGTGTGTGTGTGTCTATAAGAGCATATGTTCATGCACCTCTTGAACCCATGGTGGATGTTAAGTGTCTTCCTCTTTCTGTGTGTACCTCATTTTTTGATAGAGTGAATCTAGAACTCATTGATTGTGCTCATTGACCTGTATGCACTATCTTCCTATTTCTGCCTCACCAACACTGTGAATACAAGACTGTATCATGAGTCTTAGTTAGTTAAATGGGTTCTGAGAATAAAACTTAGGTCCTTATATTTGTGGGACAGGCACTTTATTGACTGAGACATTGTTCCAATTTCCTATTTCTGAATATTCTTCTTTAAACATTGTCCATTTGGGTTGATAATTTGGGGTACTGAAGACAGGCAATGGAGAAATTTTAATTCTATAATAAAATACGCTCTATCTTATTTTGTCATTTTGTCATTGTAAAATCAAACATAGGTCTTTTCACATGCTAAACATATGCTCTACAACTGAACTACATTCCAAGCCCTAAATATATAATTTCAAAAGAATAGATTGTAATAAAACCCTGACATCCCTGTGACTATATCTATATGTTTTTTAAGGAAACTCATTAAAAGTTCAATTTATTTCACCTTTATATATTTGCATTGTACAGATTTTTCTACAGTGAATATATACGTCTTTGAAATTAGAAATGAAATGAGAAATTGTTTTTTTTTCTTTTATCCCATGCTCTTTTTTCCTTTGTCATTGTGGGAGTGCTGATATTTAATTATGACTAAGAAAAAATTTCATAGTGTGGAAAAGCATGCTTAACCGTCTGTAAAATTGGCTCAGTGGGCAAGATCACTTGCTAAGCAAACGTGAGGATCTGAGTTTAAATCTTCAACACCCAAGTAAATTGGTTGGCATGGCTATGTGTGCTTGTAACCACATCACTGTGGGAGGGGGAGACAAGAAGATCGTCAGGGCTTTCTGGCCACCAGCTTAGCTCAAAGTTCAGTGAGAAGGTCTATCTCAAGGAAATGGGGTGGAATGAGTGATTGAGGAAGAATCTTCTTCTGGCCTCTGCATATGTATCTGCACATATGTGCATGCAAATACACACAGAGACACAAAGCATACTCTCAGTAGATAGGCAAAGTTATTCCATCCATCTGTCCATTATCTGGCAGGCCTTTGGAGAAATACTGCATCCTCTTTAGATGGGCACTGCTATCTTATCCATGAAGAATCAGGTATGATCTCAGAACAGCTAAGCTATGGATGATTGTGATTCTACAGGTAGACATTTAATAGTAGACTAGAGAATTTTTCATGAAACTCAAGGTTCAGATCATTATTAGATATTCAGATTGAATTATGCCTCTAATAAAAGCAATATCTAATTTAGGATTAATGAATGTCACTGTGCAATTTGAGATTATTCTTTTTAGTGGTGTAGAAATTTAGAATTGAAGATCTGTTAGAAAAAGGGTGGGTGATTAGAATTAAAGGTAGATAACGTATAAGTAAACAATTGGGAATATAGAGCTGAAATTTCATCTTATCTACAAACATAATTAACCCTGAAAAAGTGAGTATATTTATAGTATTGAAAGACTTTGAACCAAAGAGAATTGGTTCTGATACCAAGCACAATGTTACCAGTAGTAGGAGATGGCACCCTAAACTATGACCTGTAGCAGCCTGAGGAATTCTTTTTCAAGTTATCTACTTTTGAGAAAGTGAAAGAAACCTGTTTTCTTATATTTTTCTTTCTTTACTTGTGTGTGGTATGTGTATACTTGGATGTATGTGTGCTCATGTGAGTATTCATGTGAGGATGTTGATACTAATCATCCTTGATCACTCTTCTTTATTATTCATTGAAATAGAGGCTCTCAATCAAATGCAGAGCTCATCGATATGACTGTTTTTGCTAGCCGGCTACTCTAAGGATCTCATTCTACACTTTCTTTGATTGGAGTTACATGCAAGCCATTGAGTCTACTAGCATTCAATCAGTGCCTAATCTGATGCGCTGGCTTACATGAGCAGTGCTTGAACCACTGATGTGTCGTCCCTGCTCAATAGGGGATTCTTGACTTATGCCACCAAAGTGAATTTCAGGATGAATCAGCTTGAAGCTTACAGAGAAAGTTTTAATATAGACTGGAGCATTCACTTAAATAAATGTGGAGAAAGACCTTTAGAAGAGAGATAGGGATGGGATGTAGCTCAGTTGATAGAGTGCTCTAATGTGCATGGCTTGGGTTCAGTCCCCAACACCACATAGACTAGTTATGGTGGGGCAGTCCTATAACCATAGCACTCAGGATTTGAGACAACAGAATCAGAAGTTCAAGGTTAATCACCGCTACACAGTGAATTATAAGCCAGCCTAGGATGCCTGAGACCAGATCTCAATCAATCGGTCCTTCAGTCAGTGAGAAGGATATTAATAAAAGCCATCGAGTATAGGTATGAGACCATTGTGCTTTTGGAACTTTTAAAACTTATTTATTTTATATTAATTTATTGAATCATTTATTTCATACATAATATCTCAATCGATCTTAATCATCTTTAAAATCCTTTCCCCACCAGTACCCCACACATAGACTTCCAGGTGGAATCTATATATTCTGTCATCTGTGTTAAGGTCTAGTGTGTCAAGTTGGTGACTCCAAGTGACCTCAGTGTAAGTTCATCCACTGATATCTAGCCAGCCTATTCGGAGTCCCTGGTTTTAAGAAGATTAACTCATCCTCACTCAATATTATTTGGGTGTCAATATTTCTTCAGAAAAGGTTGATGTCTACTTCGTGTTTCCCCAGTTCCATGCTGGGTTTTTGGCTACTTGAGTTTGTATGGATCTTGTGCATGCCCACACCATTGCTGTAGAACAATGAGCAGGGTCCTAGGAGCTTGTAGGATTCCATTTCCATAAGGTCTCATGTGTCAATGACTCTTACGATCTTTCTGTCCTTTCTTGCACAATGACCCCTGAGCCCTGGGTGAGTGAAACTTAATATAGGAGTCCTGCCCAAGGACCCACATGCTGCAGACTCTTAAGCTCCATGCTTTAGCAATTTGTGACCCTTTGTGTTTCTGGCCCTCTTTTGCATGAGGGAGCTTCTTAATGAGAATTGATAGATCAATAGTGCCCTCTTTATCACTTGTTCTTTATGGAATGAGTCTTAGATGTAGAGGTTGCATTGTTGACATGCCCCTTGTCATGGACAATTCAAAGATAATGTTTGTCTGTGACAAGTCATGGGACTCTGTAGTAATCTCAATCTGATGCAAAAAAAGCTTCTTTGATGAGAGCTGACTGGGATACTTGACTGTAAGTAGAAAGATACATATTTTTCACATAGTAAGAAATTGTATTAGTCTAGGGAAGTAACAGCATTTGGGAGTTTACTAAGATTTATGACCACTTCAGTCATGCGTATTTGCCTACAAATAATTACAGTACCACACATGAGTTCCCTCCCATTGAGTGGGCTCTAAGGCAAATTAAGTATTTGCTGGTTATCCCCAAGATAAAAGTGCCACTACTGCACCAGTGTCATATGCTGTACCAGCTACTATTTGATCATGAAGATGGTGTTGGGCCATCCATTGATGGTGTGTTTCAATTAGCTGCTTGCACAGTGCTCTCCAGAACTATGAAAGCTAGCCTTCAGGGGAAGTGGCTTCCAGATCAGTTCTAGCTCCATTGGTCCTGAAGTACCTTCTGTACTCAGCAATGGGTTTTATCTTCAAGTTCTGAGAGGCAATCAAGACTGTGGCAATCTGTGTAATTGTACTAGTCTTTGGAGCACTGTGGCCAAAAACTCAAAGGAAGGTTTCTCCTGTGTGGCATATTTTTCTTGTTGTGTAGCCTTCAGTTGTGCACATGAGCTCATATAGAGATATTGTATGTAGAATTTGTCATTAGGTTGTTAGACTAACATGATTCCCTCTGGTGTTTTACATTAGCTGGGCATTATTTATCTCTCTCTGCTTCTGTCCCTGTCTAACCTTCCCTCCACCACTTCTCTATTTAAAGTGTCCACATTTTCCCCAGTTATCTCTTAATGATACCAATCCCCTATTGTGCCACATCTCTTGAATCCTTCTTTCCCTTTATGCCCATACTTCCTTTTTTGTCCCTCTTTTCTACTCTCATTTAAATACTCTGATTTTATCAATTTATCCCTTAGTAACACCTGTCTCCTGCTATGCTTCTCTCTCTGGTTGGATTCCTAGCTTAAAACCCACATGGCAGTTAAAGATGATCTGATACCCTCTTCTGACCTCCAAAGGCTTTGCATGGCATAGGTACACTTATGCAGATACAGATAATGCACTCCTACAAATGGAATAAAAATAATAAAAATACTGCTTTTAACTTCTAGTTTTGAAGGACACAGCTAACTAACATTTGGGTTGGAGGACATAGATTGCCAGCAAGAGCCCAGGGTTCTATGTTTATCTAATGTACATAAGCTGACTCAAATATTTTTATTTTGAAAAAGAACCACCAGATTATATTTTTTAAATGTTCTTGTTATATTAGATGTTTAATAAAGAAAAGGAAGAGTATGCTAAAGACTCCTATTAGTCTGCTAATTTCAGCATATTGTGTGCTTAGGCAGAGGTCTTTGAGTGTGTAACTTGGAAATTAAGACAGCATTTGGCACAAGCTTTGGCTAAAAAAAATAAATATTAAGAACCAGTTAAAGCTTTGCTTAAGTTACTGTTATATAAATAATCCCTCTGGTAGGAAGAGAGATTTGAAATTGTAGATGAGAGTTTGTTTATCCTTAGGTGATATTTTTGGGCAAATAGTCTGGAGAATGAAATGATCCTGTGAAAATTACTGCTATTATCATTTTAGCTTGAAATCATAAAAATTTTATTTAGTTGAGAAGCTGTCAATCAATCATTTCATTATCTAGCCTGGAGTTCTTCATTAGAAGAAGGACCATTTCATAGGGTTGACAACTCCAGATGAAATAGTGTTAACGACTTATAATTTTGATGGCTTTTAAATGACAATGTTCTTTTCTCTGGTTACCTTTTTTTTTTTGTAAAAGATATTTCTTAATAAACATGGCTTTTACAGTTTACTATAAATTTGAATCATAAAAGATAAAATATGTCTAATTCTTTTTTGGGTCACACTCCCAAAGTGCCTTTAAGTACAAGCCTACGTTTGTACACACCTTCTAAGTGGCATTGGGAGGTTCTGATTAGCTTTAATTGTTACTTGATGCCACCTAGAATCATGTGACAGATGGATCATCTTAACTGAAGAAGCAGCTGTTTCAGGTTTGTCTTTGAGAAAGTCTGTGAGAGACTGTCTTGATTATTAACTGAAGTATGAGGTCCCTGCCCACTATGGGAAGCAATATCATTCAGGCAGGTGATTCTGGGCTACATAAAAAGCTAGATAAGCATGATCCAGGGAGCAAGACAGAGAGCAAGGCAGCTCTCCAGAATCATCCCCATGGATTCTGTTGTGTTTCTTAGGTTATGAAATGAGTCCTTTGGTTGGAGGTAATGCTGTGTGAAATAGCAAGCTCTGCCATTACGGTCCTGCCTTGAATTCCTGCCCTGAGTTCCCTCAGTGAGGAAATACGGTGTGAAAATACAAGATGAAATAAATCCTTTTCTCCACAAAAGACAGAGTGCTTTATTACAGCAACAGAAATGAAACTAGAATTAATAGTCACCAAGAAATTCATTTTTATAAATATAATACTGTCACTAAGGAAAATACAGCTCTTATCTCAAAGAGAATAAAGATTATACTTGATTCTAGAACTAAATATGAGTGACCATGACCAGGGAACATGGATTCAGTTTGCCCTGAGTATTTTGTTCCAAAATGGAAGCAGTTTCACGATTTTTTTTAGTTACAGAACAATAGAAAGTCATAAACTGAGACAATTTTCAAAAACTGGTGGGATTATCAGAAATATGGGCCTTCCAGTTCCCTTCTACTGTTGCGATAAAACACTCTGACCAAAAGTAACTCCAGGAGGAAGGAATAGTTTTATTTCAGGTCTTAGTCCATCACTGAGAGTCAGCGCAGGAACTTGGAGCACAAACAGCAAAGGCGTGCGAAATGTTGGCTTGGTCAGCCACAGGTTCATGCATAGCTAACTTTACTTAAACAGCCCAGGATCACTGATCCAGGAAGTAGTGCTACTTTCAGCAGATTGGGCCCATCTACTTCAATTATCAATCAAAACAATCCCCGAAGACTTGTCCACAGGCCATTCTGAGCCCTGGAAAATTCTTCAGTTGAGACTTATTCTTTTATGCCTCTAGGTTGCATCAAGTAGGCAGTTTAAATTCACTAGGTCAGTGGGCTACAACAAAATACCGAAATCTTGGCTGCAGATGTCAGATGCCCTCTGGTCATATTCTTAGCTGTTGGGTGAACCAGTGATCCCTACGTTAATACATACCAAACATGTGTTGTTGTTGTCATTGCTGCTATTCTTTTACTTTATTTCTTTGTCTAACAATTAAAGAAGGTTTGGTCAGACAAAGAGGTAACAATTAATAGCTATTAAAGGGATTAAGCAAAGACCAAGATAATTTGGCTCTGGATCTGCAATACTCCAACTCCACAAAATGCTAAGTTTCTAATCAAGTCAATCATTTTTGGAGAATCTTTAAGTCAGGTATGATATTTTCTGCCCTGGGACCTTCAAATAAATAAGGAAGATGTTTAAGAGACCAGATTAACTTGATAGGGAATGTTCACTCTTAGTTATCTTCCCACAGAGGCATTGGTGGGGGCGTGGGGAGGGAGGAAGACAGTCATTCCACAGTCATTCACCATTCACGTACCTTGAAAGTTGCTAAAGAATTAACATGAGAGACCATGGTTCCTGCTTTTATATAACAAAATGAAACAAGGTACTAGAAAAGTCAGGAAGAAACCTCCAACCCCAAGCATCCATGCTTAGAAAGGCATGCTTCCTGCTTGGAAAAGAAATAGAGAGTTAAGTCAAAGTCTTACAGTGAAACACAGGTTCAGGCACAACACAGTCCAATCCTGCACTTGGCAAAGCTCCATGACCACTATTACTAGGCTAATAGACCCAAACAAAGCTCCTAGACTTGTGCTGGAAGGCATCACACATATTGTAGAGCTTATAGATTCTCCAGGTAAGCCCTGGCATAAGGTAGAATTGTGCCCTAGTGGGACACATTCATCTTTGAGGCATATCATTTCCATCCTTGGTTTAGACATAGTGACAGCTGCCTTCCTCCTGAGATAGTGTGTACCTCTTTAAAGTAAACTGTATCTGTTAAAAATAAACTTAAAATGCATTCTTCTGAAATTTATGAAATAATTGAATACCCTGACACACCAAAGCTAAATAAAAATAGTAAAAATGTTGAAAGGAATTATGTGATCAAATATTAAATGATTAGCATAAGAGGTCAGATGATGGAATTACTAAGTGAAGACTTTCAAAGAGCTGGGAAATAATAATAATGCTTTGAAAAAAGATGAAAAGCCTAAAGAGAACCTAGGGCATTTATTAGTGGGTTAGGGCATTTATTAGTGGGAATGATAAGAAAATCAGAATGAAAGTGAAAGCTGTGTGGAAAGCTGTAAAAAACAGATGATGCAGACTGTTTTGTACATTATTGGTAAGTAATAATATGGAAACATGTTTTGAATATTAAACTTTATTATTAAGGAGTAAGTCTTTAGTTCATGCCAGACAGGAGGAAACTTTGTATAAAGTAGACATGGATATGTGATGGGAATAACTGGAGAGAGAGAAGTCATCTTATTATTAATAGTCATTTAAGTAAGATGTTGTAAAGAACAATACTAATATAGGAGATAAGGAGAGAGCAGCTCTGATGAAGATTAGGGTTGTTATGCTATATTAGTTAGTTTTTGTTGCTATGAGTCAAACTTACCGCTCAAAAACTTTAAATGAGGAAGAGTTATTCTGGCTTATAGAACCAGAGTTATATTCCAACCATGGTGGGGTGGGAAGGGATGCAGGAGCAGGAGGCTAAATGGTCACATTGTATCTGCCACTAGGAAGCAGTAAGGAGCAGGAAGTGGACCTAGGCTGTAAAGGCTCAAGTCCCTCCCCGAGTCACTTCCTCCAGCAGAACTCCAACTCATAAATGTTCCTCAACCTTCCCAAACAGCACCACTAACTAGAGACCAATTGTTCAAATATATGAGTCTGTGGAGGATATTTCACATTGAAATTTCAAAGCATAGTTATGAAATTTGGAGACATGCTAACGTTATAGAGCATTTACTTTCAGTATGGTGAGTTTTAGGAATCCTTAGATGCTTCTTGATCTATTATAGCACTATAAATTCAGAACTAGCAAATGTTAAAATAATGACAAAGCAAGGTGCAAGTAAAATGATCACCTAGGAAGAAGTAGAAAACTTTCAAGCCCAGAGAGCCTTGAAGACTTCCTTTGCTTGGGTACCAGAGAGGTTGGGACCTGTTGAGATGCTTGAAGGTAGATACATAGAGCAAGGCACAGATTCCAAGACTAGAGAAGAGGGCCTTTATCTTTGTCTCACTCTTTGAAGGTGAGTTGGGAGACACTAAGCATGGAGGCAGCAGGGACTGGGATTGGTGCTTGTAGGACAGTAGTGCTGTCCTACAAAGCTCCAGTTTAGGAGTCAGAGGACAAATACACTTCAGGGAGCATGGAGACTATCATGAATAATGGACACACAATGTAAGAAGTCCTTTCACATAGAGAACCAGAGCCAGAGAAAACTGGGATGAACAGACTCAGCATTTCTTTTTACTATAGAGAACTATAGTCACTATGAAAAGTGCAATTAGAAGCATCAGAAATACACACACAGATTATATATATATATATATATATATATATATATATATATGTGAATTCAGAGTGTATTTATTTCATGGGGAAACATAAAATATTTTCTCTGCTGAAGAAAGTCTCCAATCCATAAGGCATGGGAAAATAAAGAATATGGCTTTAGCAAAAATTGAGATAGATTAAAGAAAAATAAAGCCATTTTGTTGGACTGGGGGCTCACAAAATGTCTGGACAGCTTTGTTGCTGTGACGACTGCTTTAGAAGAGCTGGACGAGGACCTGCTGTGTTTCAATCATGGATGGCTCTCAGATTCTTGATTGATTCCTGTTATGCTTAATTAAGGAAGGAAATCTTAACTCAATATTTAACAAATCTTTCATGAAATGATTTGACTTTTTCTGGGAAAATACGCTGCTATTTTAATTTATAATTTTTAGTTTTAATTTTCTAGGTTATTGATTCACTGCTTTATTGAAAGATATGGAATGTTAGAGAAATCATGTCTTGGATTATTTTTATATTGTTCATCTATACAATGTGCATGGTATGAGTGAGTGCTAATCTGCATGTGCTTGTGCACATGCTTGTGTGCGTAATGTATGTGTGTAATGTTTGTACATGTCCTATAACTCACATGGAAATCATTGAACAGCTTTCAGGACTCAGTTCTCTCTTCTACTCTGGATTCTGGTATCCAACTCGCTCAGGTTGTCAGTATTATGATGTCAGCAGTGCCTTACCTGCTGAGTCATTTTGCCAGCCCTGGAAACATTATTTCATATGAATCAAAAATAAATTATTTTAAATAAAGATGAGTTTTGGCTCCAATCTTTGGAGACACTGCAGGGAGCATGGAACTGTCATGAATAATGGACACACGATGTAAGAAATCCTTTCATAAAGAGAGCCAGAGTCAGAGAAAACTGGGATGTACAGACTCGTCTTTTTATTTTATTTTATTTATTTATTTATTTTTTACTATAGAGAACTATATTCACTATTAGGTAGTTGTTGATTGTACCTAAGATAAAAGTGCCACTACTGTAGCAACGTTGTGTGTTATACAGGTCACTGATGTTACTATTTGGTCATGAAGCTGGTGTTGGACCGTGGGTTGATGTTCTCCCTTAGCAGCTTCAGTAGTGCTCTCCAAAGCTATGAGAGCTAATTGTCAGGGGACGTGTCTTCCACATCACTTACAGCTCCATTGCTCCAAAGCATGTTCTATCTTCAGCAATAGGATTTAACTTCAAGTTCTGGGAGGCGATCAAGTAAAATACTGTGTTTTCAAATTGTAAAACTTTCCCATAAGTGTTACCATAGTACGTCTTTATAGCACATCATTCGATACCCTATAAATAGGAGGACATACAGATTCTGAAAACTTTTAATTCATGAAAATCCTGTAGGTATCAACAGTTGACTATACCCCCTTTAATTCCACTTTTGTAAGAAAGGGTGGTAATGACATATAAAATTCTGTAATTAAATAAGATTGGACAGGATTCTATCATTTTTTAAAAAAGTAAACAACCTACTTTCATTTGACTAGTTTCCCTTTTCTGTAATTTTATACACAAATGCTGTATTATGTACTTATGTTGCTGCAATCATATAATATGACAAACAGAAAACCAGGGCGGAAAGAACTTAGTTTGTTTTATAGCTCCATAGGAATTGAGTCCTTCATGGTAGGGAAGGCAGGAGAGCAGGATGTGAGGTTGGCTTGGCAGTCAGGAAGCAGAAAAGTTACATTTCATCCTGCACAAGAATCAGAGAGAGAAGAGGAACTTGGGCCAAGCTATCAAACCTTAATGCCCACAATGGTGTACTTTCTTGTGGGAGGTTCTACCTCTTGAAAGTTTTACAATCTCCCCAAACAGAGTTGCCAGCTGGGGATCAAGTGTTCAAATTAATGAGCTTAAGGGGTAACATTTTTTTTTCATTCAAACCATCACATGCCACTTCTACACACATGCATTAATTACACACCCCATGTTTATGTAGCCCCACATATTTAATTTCTAAATAACACACAAACACACACACACACACACAGTATTCTTAGATCCCTTTTGTTAGTTTTCTGTCAGATAACTATTTAGTTCTCATGGATTGTTAAAATGAATGAATCAGCAATATGATTAAATTGATCAAAACATATAAACAATTAGACCACTAGAAGCAAAGCTATTATTTGACATAAAGCTCTTCTCTTAAAGGTGTCGAGGTTGACCTGATGATGTATCAGCAGCCTTAGAGGTTTTGAGCTGCAGCCTAGTTTGCTTTTCTTCTGTTATTCTAAATACCATGACCAAAGGCCACTTGGGGCAGGAAGGGTTTATTTCAGCTTAGAGGTGGCAGTCCATCATTTGGGGAAACAGAGGTAGCAACTTAGGGGCAGGCACTTGAAGCAGAGACCAGGGAGGAATGCTGCTTCATGATTCATTCACCCTCGCTTGCTCAGTTCCCTTATTTTTATAGCTCGGGACCCCTGCACAGGGAAGGTAGCTCCCACAGTGGGCCGAGCCCTTCTATATCAATGAACAATCAAATAAACACCCCACAGATATGGCCACAGACCAATCAGAAGGAAACCATTGTTCAGTTGTGATTCCCCTCAATCAGGTATGTCTAGGTTTATGTCAAGTTGCAAAAACTAACCAGAAAGATCTGTGATCATAATAAAATGTTAAAATAATAAATAAATAAATAAATAAATAAATAAATAAATAAATAAATAAACCTGGGGAAATATTCTTTGCCCCAAAGAGGATGCAGTTGGCTGGGAATCATGTGAAGGCCAAGGGCTGGAGTGGTGCCCAAGTGTGCAAGAGAACAGCTCTTTCTGAGCTGATTTAGCGTTGTGAATTATAGTTAATTGGCAGCCTTTCTATCTTAAAAAAAAACTGGATTGTACAGAATATTGACCTCCTTTGAAACCTGGAGGGTGTTCTCTTTGTCTCCTTCATTCCAAAAAAAAAAAAAAAAAAAAAAAACGGGTGGCAGATTGCCTATATTTTAATTGATTTTCATTTGTTGAGCCATGACGTTGAGTAGCAGCCCTCTCACTAACCCTGCATTCATTGCACAACGGCCCATGTATGAATCAGGCTTCCTGATATTTCCAGAGGATTAATGTGAGCCAAGCACAGAAATCTGCCAGGGTTATTCAAGGTCGAAGATGATGATTCAAACATGTCTGTCATGCACATTTTTCTAGCTTGCAGTTCTGACATTACCTCCTGGATTTGTCAATTGTGAATATCTTTGTTGTTACAGATACAGATGTGGTGTATAAAAGCGACAATGGACACGTCATTAAACTGAACATAGAAACAAACGCCACCACATTGTTATTGGAAAACACAACTTTTGTGAGTAATCAACCATTAATTATATTATGCTTCCCAATGCTATTTAAAAATCTCTGCTACTTAAGTTTCTCTTCTTCAGCTCCAATGCCTGCTGAGCCCTTTAGGTAGATGGGGATGAAATATCGCAAGATACTGAGGAAAAGCTACTCCTATCACTTGTTCTATTGTCTCCCCAAGTGGCAATAGTTTCAGTTTTCCACATGTTGATGCCCACGTTCCCCAGGACATGTGTTGAAAGAGTTGTCTTTATTCAATGTTAATTTTTGATGTTCGTTAAATACATGGGGGCTGTAATGACAGGGATTACTTCTGCATCCTCTATCCTGTTTCATTGATCCACATGTCTATTTTGTGTCAATATCATGCTGTTTTGGTTATAACTCTGTAGAATAGTTTGAAAGCAGGTATTTTGGTAGATCTAGCATTTCTCTTGCTAAGATTGATTTGACCATTCATGATCTTTTGTGCTCCCATATTTATTTTATGTTTGATTTTGTCTATTGTTTTGAAGACTGCCATTTGAATTTAATGGGAATTATATTGAATCTGTAGATATTGTTAAAATATTTGGAAATTATTCATTCGTGTATGTTGATTTTATTGCCTGTTACATTGTTAAAAGTGTTTAACAGATCTAAGAATTTTCCAGTATGATCCTTAGGACCTTTTAAGAACAGGATCACGTCATTGGCAAATACGGATAGTTTTGATTCCTATATTCTAGTTGTTTATCTTTTACTCACTGGTGTTACTGACAAAGCTAAGACTTTGAACAGCCTATTGAATGAAGCTGGAGAAAGTAAACAGCCCTGTCTTCATCCTAATTTTAGAGGAAATGATTTCAGGTTCTCCCCATTCAGCGCAGTGTTGTGTATTATGTATGACCTTTCTTTTGTTGAGATGTGTTCCTTACAGTCCCAATTTCTTCAGGATTGTTATGAAGAATTGTTGAATTTTGTCAAAAGGCTTTTCTGCACCTGGTGAGGTGATCATGAAGCTTCTGTTTCTCAGTCTGTTTATGTGTTGTATTACTTTTATTTATTAGCACAGGTAGAACCAACCTAAAACCTGTAGAATGAAACTGACTTGGTCCTGGTACATTGTCATAGTTTTACTGCTGTCGATGTAGTAAATAACTTTTAACAAAGTAACTTAGGGGATAAACTTAGGGACATAAACAGTTCTCTAAGGAAGAAATACAAATGGCAAATAAATATTTGAGAAGTTGTTCAATATTCAGGAAAATACAAAATAACACTTCTTGGAAATTCTGTCACATTCCAGTCATTAAAAAGACAATAACCACAGAGCTGGAGAGATAGCTGAGTGGTTAAGAGCAGAAAACGGGGGTTCAGTTCTAAGACCCTACGTGAGGCTCACAACTCTTGGTAACTCCAGTGTCAAGGAATCAGTACCTCTGTCCAGTACCAAGGGCATCCACATGCACGTGGTGTGTGGTGAGCACACAAACCAGCTTTCATACACAATATATGTAAATAAAAATGAATTTTAAAAACAATGAACAGATCCTGGCAAGAACTGGAAAAAGAACCGTAATTCACTGTTGCTAGAATGTAAGCTAGTGCATTAACCGTGGACATCAGTGAAGTTTCCTTAGAGAAACTGAACAGAAACTATCATAATGACTCGTTTCTACCTTACCTGGGTATATACCCAGAGGACTGTAAGTCAATGAACTGCAAAGGTACACATAAACCCACAATTCTCAAAATCCTGTTCACAATAACTAAGAAATAGAACCATGCTTAATGTCCACAAGATGAACTGATACAGAAAATACTGTACATATGCACAATGTATTTTTATCCATTCTTAGGGAAAATTGAAATCATGATTTTTGTAGGAAAATGAATGAAACTAGATTATTCCGTCAACTGAAATTAGCCAGTTTCATAAATACAGATATTGCATGTGTTCTTTTAAATAAAGAATCTATATTAAAATATATGTGCATATACACATGTATATGCTCACAAATTCATGCATGTTTAAGGCATTATAGTAGAAAGGTGAATTTGATGAGAGGAAGACATACAGAGGAAAGAAAAGGAAAAACAAAATGATGGGATTCATAGGACAACAAGGCAGACACGAAAGGCTATTTGGGGTGAGCATGGTGACCAACAAGTGAGACAAGGAGGCGGTGGATGGCGATGTGTTTGGAGATAACAACAAAGTAAATTACCTACTTATATGAAAATTTCTGTAATGAGACTTTTTCTTTGTTAACTTGAAAAACATTTAAAAATATATTGTATTGAATTTTGTACATTTCTTATAATAAATCTTAATTAAATTTAGACCCTTCTCCAACTGCTTCCCCTATAACTCCCACTCCTGAACACATTTAGTGCATTCTGCCATATATGTTAAGTCCCATCCAGTCAAGTATTTTACCAAGATGGCCCTTGATGCAAGTTCATCCTCTGGAGTCTAGTCACCCTATTTACAGTGACTCCCTTAAAGAATATCTACTCTACCTTACCTAGCAGTAATCTATTACCAATAAGTGGGGGTGAAGACAGCCTGTGGAGGGGCTAACAAACTTAAAAAAACAAGTTTTAAAAGTAATAAGAAATTCTTGGTATTTTTCCCTCTGGTACTATTAATGGATTCCATTACCTTTCCTTTTCTTCTTTGTAAGGGTTTGGTTTTCTGAATAATAAGGATGGAACACTTTCTTTTCTTTCTGTCAGAACCCTTTCCAGTCTCAGGAACTGCTGAGTGCTTAGTGAATAGTACTGAAATGGCTGAATGCGTGCATACAGTTCTTCTGGAAGAATATCATCTTTGTATTGATGCATAGACTTCTAAACGGTTAAGAGGCTTAGCTGTGATTACCTGTTGATATGTTACAGTGAATTAAGTATTGAAAATTTTGCGAAATCTAGTTATTGAGCAATGCTGGAGGGAGTGAAGTTATTTAAGCACTGTTGTATAGTCAGATCTTCAATCTATTTCCTCTTAGATGAGAAATACAGCCAAGTGCATGGCCTCAAAAGACCTAGTTCACAAAATACTGTATAAACAAAATCATCGACTGGTGAAAGTGTATTCATGCTTATACATTTGGGATATAAATTTAATCTTCATGTTTCTGTTATGATGACCAGGTAGAAGGTAGGATTAGAAAGTTTCTACTGATCAGTGTCTGCTTAGCTGAAGAAAAAGGCCATTGAAATCATGAAGTGATTACATTTACATAAATATTTTAGGCGACATTTAACCAATATGTTTGTGTACATTAATACATGAATCATAGGGCTACTGAGATGGCTCAGTGACTAAAAGCATGTGCCTCCAAGTGGATCAACCTGACCCACAAACCCAGAACTCACAAGGTGGTATGAGGGACCCAACTCCTGCAAGTTGTCCTCTGTTCTCCTCACATGCAGTGTGTTACACAAGCTCACAAATCTAAACACGCACAAAAAGAAATAAGGAAAAATATAGTTAAAATTGAGTGATTAAGAGAAAGGAATGACTTTTTGTTTTTATACTAATCAGTCAATTCACAGTTATCCTAGGAATAAATTACTCTTTATACCACAGTTTTTAACACTTACAGGAGAGGAAAATATATACCAGATAGCCTGCTTTCTATGGAAATCTATATCAAGCTTTATGAAAAATTGCAAAAAGCAGCATAGAATAACCTCCACTCTTTCTTCCCTGGGTAAAGGGCCACAGTAGCATCCAGGGACATTAGAGCAGGTAGAAGAATCATCTAGAGGTCTTCACTTCAGTGGAAAAGAAGACTTTGTGGCAAGAAGCAAGTAGGAGCTGATCATGATAAGGGCTGATGGTGATATTGTGATGAAGTCAGTGTGAATTAGTCTTCCATTACATTCATTGAGTGAACAGAAATCACAAGCATTTTTGGAGGGGTTCTTTACTATTAGGAAGCATTTTTATGGAGCTTATAGTCTTCTAGAAATTTAATTTTCTAGTTAGTTTAACCCTCAGAATGGCAATGTTCTTGTATGTGACTGATTGTTATTGGTCAAAACCCCCTAATAAAGCAAGGGAAGTATTTCTTTGGATAACAAATTGTTTTTGTTTCCTTTGAGAATTTATTCATTACTCCTTTTTTAGTGCTCTTTACATACCAAGAAAAAATAATAATAAAATACCAACTTTTATGTTGAGGTTCCATCACATTGATTCTTGTGTTGCAGGGAGTAATTACCTCATTTAATCTCACTTTAAGATTCTTCAAACACTAAGGCAGATTTTCTTTATGCTTATGTGTTTAGTCTTCTAACATCCTTTTGAAGTCTATTTGTATTCTCCTCTATGTTACCTATCACTCTTAATTAACAGAGCCACATTTAGCAAATGTTCTAATTACTGGTCTTCTAGGATGCACAGCCTCTGTAAATTTATATGTGACACAATGCTTTTTAAAGCAATTTGTGAGCCTCAGGAGTGTCAGAATGCAGCAGGGAAAAGGTGAAGGAGGTTAGAGAAATGGAAGATTGCATACAGTTACAACTAGTTAACCCAAACCTGAGATCAAAGATGCAAATTGTCAGAATATGATTTCCAAAGAACATGTTTAGTCATTTCCTCCAACTTTAATATTGCTCAGAACAATTTTATGTTTTTAGCTAATTTTATGCTAGAAATATCTAGCTTAACCTTTTTCCTTTAATTTTATTTTTAAAAATCAAACTAAAATTTTTTTCATACTATGTATTTTTTACATAATTGCAAATATTGTGCAAATAACTATAAATAATTTGGAGATTATAATTATGAAAAGCCTTATAATAAAATATTTCAAGTCAATTATAAGTATTATAAATGTAGTGACATATATGTATATAACAATAGCCTGATGCTCTAAAGATACTATTCTAAAGAATGCCAATTCAATTCTGTTTTAAATATTTATGTCATATTATTCATGTGTTATGTGTATCTGCGTGTGTGTGTGTGTGTGTGTGTGCTGTGTGGTGGAGGTAGTGCTCATGGAAGCCAGAAGAGGGTGTCCGAACTCCCAGAGCTGCAGTTCCAGGCATCTGAGTGCCATCTGGCACGGGTACTGGAAACTGAACTACTCAACAAGTGTTAACCTCCGAACCATCTCTCCAGCCCCAAATTTATTTTTAAAAATTATGGTAATTTGATACCATTTTCTCATTCCCTAGCTTAGGCATATTTTAAATATAATTGCTAGTTATTTTGAGCCATGTAATCATGTCTTGAAAACTCCATGAGTCAGAATAATATGGGGCAGTGCTGTCAAAAATAAAACAAAAATAAGTAATTTTCATGAAATAAATTGCGCTAAGGCATTCTTTGAAGTTAGAGGCAATAAGATTCTAAGGAAGGAGGGAACTGGAGATTTTATCACTCTTTGAATATGAGACTGGTAAAGAATTGATTAATCCTTTACTTAATAATTTCTAAGTGTTTGGAAATGTTATTTCTGATAAGTCAGAATGATTTCAGACAAAATCTTATGTAGAATAACATCACAAGCAAATCTTACTTAAGTATTGCCTGCGTTTGTAATGTTATCAGTAATTTGAATATCAAATAAGAAAACAAATAAACATTAAAGAAGAACAAATGTAAATGATTTTTTTTCATCAAATCACATTTGGAAATTAGAAAGGAATTGGAATAATATATACGTGGCCCATGTAGTTAAGTATTACAAGCTTTGATTCTCTTTTTAAAGATGGCTCAGGTGTTAATATGGAATGAAATAACTGAGATATTAAAACCTAATATCCAATCTCTTGAAATACATGTCTAAATACAATCATTAAATTAGTCTCAATGAGGCTTGACAGAGGGGAAAATGTCCCACAAGTAGCCTTCTTACCACACACACACACACACACACACACACACACACACACACACACACTGTGGCATGCTAAATTTCCCACTGTAAGCAAAATAAGTAAATAAACATAAAAAAGGAGTCTAAATCAGAGGTAAGAAATTCATGTCATAAGTGAATGTATCTCAAGTAAACCTGTAGCTGGTTCCGGACCAACTGTTCATTATAGACTATATAGACTATATGTAACAATAACATAGACTAAATCTAGTGAATGCATGTATATTCTGCATGCAAGCAGCAACAGTATGCATGAAGGACCTTGTTTTGCAAACTATCACAATGGTTATGATTTTCTTTCTTTTCTTCATTGTGCCATTGGATACAAAAATAAATTATGGTAGAATTTTCAATATGATGTTCAATATAACAAGAAAATTAATAGCAGAATTTATTTTTATCTTTTCATATGTCTAATTTAAATGCAAATTTAAATTTAAAATTTAACTTAAAATGTGAGGAAGAACTTTAATGCCAGTACTCAGGAGGCAGAGGCAAAAGAATCTCTGTGAAAGGGACCAGCCTAATATATATATATATATATATATATATATAGTGAGTTCCAGGCCAGCTGTGGCTACGGAAAGATGCCCATCTCAAAAATAAAATAAAATAAAATTTAACACAATCTGAGGAGGAAGGTGCTTCAGTTGTTTCCATGTGTAAAAAGTACAATTTGTTACATTCTTGTCTGAGCTATCTTTAGAGATCTCAATAGGGGGAAAGGTAATAAAATAGCTCCAGATGTTCCACGCTAATATCACCATTGAAAAGCATCTAGAAATTTGATTCTATTAGGACATCATTCATCAGGACAAGGGGTCATTCTCAGAGGTCTGTCAGATGGCCCAACAGGCAAAGGGACTTGCCATGCAAGCCTGGGAACTTGAGTTTGATCTCTGGGACCCATGAAAAGGTGGAAGGAGAGAACCAACTCCACAGAGTTAGCATCTTACCTCGACACACATAAGTGGCACAATCACCTCTATATATATCATCTCTCTCACACATAATAAGAAAATTTTTTAAATCTTTAAAAACTAATCCCAAGAGTGGAATATTCTTGAATTTAAAATTTTTGAAACCCAAACTGTAATATATATGTATATATGTATATATATATATATGTGTATATATATATATGTATATATATATATGTATATATATATATATATTCTTCTTTTGATCTGAATAAAATTCAGAAATATTTTCTTTCCCTAGGCATTATTTTCTTAACATTTAAATAAAATATTGACTCAGTTTTTTCTCAAATGCCGTCCTGGAGAGGAACAGAAGAATGATCTCAAGTCCAGACTCAGAGTTAAATATATTTTTCCTTTACGGCTTTTGGGGACGGAGGTGTGTGAGATATGAGTCAGAAGGTAACATGAACTCAGATACCAATTGTTTTTGGAACTTGGCTTCCTGGGAAGCTAGCATTCTGACATGTATCCCTTGCTGGCCAGTCTTTTTGAAAGATTTCACTCTGTTGTTGTATGCCTTTGACCATCTGATGATTAGTTCCATACTTTCATTTTATTTCTAAATAATTTTACATATGATTACCTCCAAGTCATGGAGATCTAATAAAAACTTATAAAGAATATTGATTAGAGGGAGTTTTAGTCAGGTGGGAAAAACAAGATTTTAAGATACTTTGCACAGCTGGATGATCATGGTTAACAATGTATATTTCAATTTCTGAATAATACATATTCAAATGCCTTTCCATTCAAATTAACAGGTTGGATGAAAGTTAGATCATTAGTTTGATTTAATGGTCTTATAGTGTACAGTATATCAAAAAATCACATTATTTTCCAAGAATATACAGTTATATCATAGGTATTTATGATTTCTCAACTTAAGTGATACTAATAAGTATATTTCATGACATGAATCCCAGCATTTGAGAAACTGAGGCAGAAGGACTGTAAAATGTTCAAGGTTTCTCTGAGACACAGAGCGAGACAATGTATTGAAAAAGATGAAGATGATGGTGATAGTAACATAAAAAGAAATTACAGGTGAAATTTAGCCATGTAGTAGTATCTGATTTTATACTTGTTTATAATTATTGGAGCAAGCAAAATATGTTTTTAAGAATTAACTGAGGGTTTGAAACTGTTGGCATGTTTTCCCCTTGCCTTTTCTCCTTTGGAAACACTTCAGCCTCAGCTGTCCATACTTTTGAAGCCTCTTAACACTGTAGAGTGTAGATATTTTACTAGCGCTATAGAAACAGGTTAAACCTACTTTTGAATATGCTTGGGAAACATTTATGAGCATACAAGGAAGCTGAGTGCAGCTATCAAGATATAAAAAATAAAACAATAAAAATAAAAAGGAAATATAAGAACTATAAAATTTATTTCAGTTCCTTGATGTTTTACCTAAATGTATATTTTTTTGTGATTTTCTTTCTAAACATATTATGAAGTTTGAATTAAATGTTCAAATGTTTTCATGTGAACATCAATTATATATATATATATATATATATATATATATATATATATATATATATTTACTCTCTTTATTTTCCTGACAGAAATGCTTTGATTTAAAGTTGAGGTCCTAGCATAGAATTTCATGCTTGTCATCATTGTCATCACAGCACCCAGGAGGCTGAGGAAAGGAGATCTCTGTGGCATGTGCCAGGGCACACTGGACTACACAGTTGACTTGGATTCAGGGCAAAAGTGTGTATCTTACATTTATATCTTCTGTTATGAAAATATTTTGTGAAAAGAAAACGTGGAGGTAATTTGGTATTGAATAACTCTAATCCCTTATCTTCTTTGTTAAATATAGTGTTAGGTATTACATAAGACCACAGTGAGAAAACAGATCCAGAGATTACATACTATTTTAGTGCTTCTTAAAATTTTACTCTCCTTCTATGCACATATGCACACACGTGAGTATGTGTTTATGTGTGTGCATGTGTGTGTATCTGTGTTGTTTGTAAGTGTGTGCACTGGTGTACACAGGTGCATTAGCCCTAAAATGTGGAGGTCAGAGGTCTACATCAACTGTCCTCCTCAATCTCTCATCCACTTTGTTATATATTTAAGACTGACTTCATGTCCTTGGGTGTCTACCTGCCCCCACTCTCCAGGTAAGTGGCACAATGCCCTGTTTTTATGTGGATTTTAGGGATCTGAACTCAGATCCTTGTGCTTGAACAACAGACACAGTAAACATAGAGCTATCTCCCCAGCTCCTTGCTCTCTTTTTATGTGCTATACTATTTAATATACTTGTACCTGAATTTAACAGATGCATTTGGAGGAAAATATATTTAAAATATATTAAAAATTAAGATAATTTGAATAGTCATTAAACCAACACAAATTGAATTCAAAGAATTATTTTACATAAATATTCAAGTCAGTATTGTTTTTTTCCTTCAACCAGAGATTTTTATAATTAACTGATGGTTTCAGGTAGAGAAATAGTGGCATATTTATCTTCAAAGTCACCCTATCTGCTCTGAATAAACTATTAATATAATTCAGTTATCATTAATGTTCACGTTCTGTTAAAAATAAAAATTGTTTTTTAAATATCCTAGTATATGGTCTATGATCTAAATCAATAAAATGTTATTTTGGCTGTTCACATTTATTGAGTAGTGATGATCTATCTGAAATATTATACATGGTTTACTAGGTACTGACTTAGAAGTGTTTAAAAATAATATCACCTGTGGGGATGAGGCGATGACTCAAGTTGGTGAAATGCTTGCCTTAAAGGCATGAGGACTTGAATTTGATCCCCAGAATGGAAAGTAACTGAGAGATAACACTGAAGACTGACCTCTGGCCTCCCCATGCATTCTTTTACAAATGTATCCACAAAAACATACAAAATACAGTCACACACACACACACACACACACACACACACACACACCCCACATTAAAAATTTACCTAGTTGGGTTGGGTCATGGAACTTTCTGCATTGGGGTGTTTTTTTTTTTTTTTTAATATTCCAGTAAAATAGAATGCCTGGCGCCTAGAGGGAAAAAAAAACATAAAGAGATCATTATGTGTCTAAAACATAGATATCATATCACACAGAAGTATAATTCAAGCACTGTCCTGAGTAGTTGGATAGCTAAATAAGAGAACATGAAAAGTAACACAACTCAAGATATGAATTGAAAAGTGCCCTCTTAGAAACGGATTGATGGCTGTGGGAACAGCCCAAGACTCTGTGTGGTGCTACAAAGGAAAAGCATTCATTTGCTGCTTCTTTGCTACTTTTATTCAAAGTCAAAATGTAAAAACTTGTAGTAAGAAGAATAAAGTCTATCGTTGATATTATGCCATGCTTACAATTTCATTCCCTTTCTCTGGAGCTTCTATTAACCATTCTGTCTTTTCACAAAGATTTTACATTGATTTAGTCTGTGTGTGTGTGTGTGTGTGTGTGTGTGTGTGTGTGTGTGCATGAGTCTGTGGCTGCATATGGGTGTATGTGTGTGCATGTGTTTGGTTTGTATATGAGTGTGTTTATATGAATTTTTGTGTCTGCATATTCATACTAGGGGACATGTATGGGTCAGAGACCAACTAACTACTGTTAGTTCTTTCCTTTCATTATGTGGTTTCTAGGAATTGAATTCAGGATGATAAGCTTGATGGGAAGGGCTTTTACCCGCTAGGCATCTGACCGCCCCCTCTTTTTTCTCTTGTACCTGGGGAGAAATAGCTCCTTGTACCCTTCATTGCTTAAAATTCTTCTTTATATTTAAGCCATTGATCTTGATTACTGACAGTGCGGCCAAAAAGCATTCATATATGAAATTTATTCCAAATTAAAATGACAATTAATTAAAATTAAGATTAATATTTTATCATGTTAGATAGGACTTATCTAAACCTTTTAATATGTTTTTATTAAACTAATAATCATGTTGGTACTGAAGGAAATTGGTCACCTCAAAAAACCTGAGCTCACAAGTGGTATGAGTGTGTGAGGTCTGTGTACAGAGATTCTGCTGTGGGGAGGGTCACTGAGGATCCACATTTTACCTTCACCATTGTGTGTCTGCTAAAAGTCACACATTTCATATTGCCTTTATACCTGCAGATTAGTGCATATCTCACACCTCATCAAAGGAGATTCATTGTGCAGTGGACAAAGGTTAATGTAGAAAATCACAAATGGTCAAACCAAGTGCAGAGAACAAGTGGCTGCAGAGCGCTCAGCCCCAAATACAACATCCCCATCTTCCCCTCCTCTCAAGGCTCAGGGAGAATGAAGACGAGAAGAGGACTGCTCATCAAATCCTAAACAAAATTTATCCTGATGAAACAGTCCCTCTAATGCCACTTCTCAGTTTGCAGGTCTCCAGCTTTTCTTACCAACTGTGTGAATTTTGGTTCTCTCCCAAAGTTCTAATCAGTGCCTTCTCAGCCTGGAGCCATGTAAAGGCATTATTTTACATTTCTTGGCACTTCTGACATTTCAGTTTCTGTTTAATGATTTCTTGCCATGATCTTTAGTATCTGACATGTTGGAGCACCATCATTATCCTGTTTCTAACACTAGTTAAAATGTCTCTGACAAAAGTGAATCATCATTGTGAAGCCTCTTAATTTGAACATTACTGTGGCAATAAAAGATGTAAATCATTGTTCCAAACAACCTCCAGGAGTGATGATGAAAGAGCGATAAATCTTTGGATGAACTGCATGTGGAATAGTAGACATGTGAGGACAGACTCATCCCTTTTGCTAGAAAAGCTAGGAGCTTAATGAGGTCTTTATTATGATTTATTTTTTTTTAATTATGTGTGCCTTGCATGTGTGTACATGTGGCTGTGGAGGCCACAAGAGGGCATTTGTCCTTTGAAGTTGGAGTTAAAGGAGGTGGTGAGCTACTCTAGAAAACCAGAAGTGCTCTTCACTATAGAACTGTCTCTCAAGCTCCAAAAATGGGAACTTAAAGGAGGAGAATTAGAACAGTTGAGGAAAGTGGAGCTTGAGAAAGAATAAAGGAGAGGTGAAGTTGCTTCAACAGGTGGAACTGAACATATTGAAGAATGACATTTTGAGGATAAAAATATGATAGGTATATATAGTGGCATGTGCCTGTACCTGTAAACCCAGAATCCTGGATATTGATTCAGGAAGATCATGAGTTTAATGATAGCCTGGGATAGAGAGAGAGAGGAGTGCGGAGGGCAGGAGGAACGAAGGAACAAAGAAGTAAGCAATGGTAAAAGTTTATGCAATGTTGCTGAAACATTTTGTTCACTGCTAAGGAAGGAAACATTTTCAATTGGATGGATTTGAATTTAAAATGAACATTCATCAAAATCTCTGCATAAATGATTAAAGATGAGGCTTCCAGATAACTAGATAACTCTTTTATACCCAGACTGAAATGTACCAGTTCTGCCTGTTATGTATCCCATATCTTTCAGAAACTCTGATCATAACATATCCCAAACTGGCAATCTGGGATAGGGGAGATGGTTCGGTGGGTATAATGCTTGTCCTGCCAATATAAGAACTTGAGTTCAAAACTAAAGGCTTTATGTAAAGAAACTGCTTCTCAAGTTGATGAATGCCTTGTCTGTGGTTGGTTTAGTAGATCACTTGTGTGTCTGGTCTTGTGTTTATCCACTCTGTTATTTTCCTTCACTTGAATAAACTTTTCTAGGATTGGAATGTAGATATAATGCTTTTTATTATCTTTTCCATTTTTAGACAGTCACTCTGTAACCTCTGCTGGCATGATACTTGCTGTGTAGACCAGGCTGGCCAAAATCTCACAGAGATCTTGACTCTGCCTCCCCAGTTTTGAGGTTTCAGGCATATGCTACCACACATGGTGAGGTCATACATCCTAAGACTCTCTGGGACTCTGTTTAGTCATTTGTTGGTATCACTGTTGAATAACTGTGACAAACACAGAAACCATTTCTTGATCTGGGGATATGGCTTAATCAGAAAAGAATGAGAACCTGAGGTCAAGTCTCTGAACCTATGTCAAAAGGCATGTGTGGTGGGCATGTTTGTGATCCCAGCAATGGTAAGATTGGAGGCAGAGGTAAGTGGATCCTTAGAACTAACTAATTAATCAACTTGCTTGGTCTACCTGACAAAGTTCCCGGCTGTAGAAGATCCTCAATCAAATGAAAAGCTGAAGGAGCCTGAGGAATGATAACTGATATTCTGGATTGCATTCTGTATATTCACCTTCACAGTGTATGTAGTTACAGGAAGCCACATTTACATCCTTTTATTTCAACAGTAATTAGGTTGTTGATTGTTTAGGTAATGTAACTATTAGAGTAATATAATTAGCCAAATATTAATTTGTGTTTATAGATTTATTTTTATGTATGTGTAAGTTCCTCTGTGTTGACACATATGTATGAGTACCTATTGAGGCAGAAAAATTGCATTGTGTACTCTCAAACTTGAGTTATAGCCAGTAACAAGCTTCCAGATTAGGGTACTTGGAGTCCTCTGGAAGATCAGTGAATGTTCTTAATCACTGATTCCAACAAACCCTAATTTGAAGAGTTATCCAGTTGAGATTCAACCAGAACTTATTAAAATCCATAATTCAGGTCAATGTCAAGTGGTTGATTCTACAGCACTATTAGAATTCAGTTTTAGTTGCAATAGTTTGTTTTCAGTTCAGGGGTATGAATGGATTCATCTTCTCAGCCAATCAAAGAATTGCAAAGTAGGAACAATTTCAGGTGAAAGGAGAGCAACAGGCAAGCACATTTTTTCCTGAAAGATAAAGATTCCCATACATCCATAAATTCACACAGAGAAAATTTCTCTACAAGTGGAGACGAGAAAGCAAACCAAAAATCCAAAATGCCCGGGGGGGGGGGGTGAGGGGCTTTGCTTTAGGGTTGTAGTCACTTCCCCTTCTTTAATTTTGGACTGGTCAACTCAAACAAAGAAGAGAAGGCTGATAGGTCACAGTTCCAAGATGAGATATGTCCAGGGTTATGGGATTCTAAGCCCGTCATTTCAAAGTACATTGTTGGAGTGAGAAAATAATGCCTTCCTGATAGAGAGATTAAGAGAGATGATAACATGAATGTCTACACTAACAGGGAATTTGTGTATGGCCTCCAGAGTCCATTGACTAAACTGCCATATTGTGCTGTGTATATGTGGTACGTGTATGTATGAGATAAATATGCATGATTATATAGATGTGTGCATACAAAGAAGACATCAGGTGACCTGCTCTATCTCTCTATTCTAGTCCCTTAAGACTGAGTCTCTCAATAACCTGGAGCTAAACTGGCAGCCAGCAAGTGCCAGTAATCTTCTATCTACCCTCTACAGTGCTAGGATTGCAAGTACATATGACAAGACCTAACTTTTTATGTGAGTGCTAGGAATTTGAACTCAGGTCATCATTCACACTGAGTGCTCTTACCCAAAGATTCGTCTTCCCTGGTCTATAATGAGTTTCCTGTTCCATCTTTCCAGTAGGGCTCCTTACAGCTCTGGTGACCTATATTCAGCTCTAGATAGAAAAATGGTTCAACAGTTGAGACCTAGGAAAAGTTATTTGGAAAGCTGCCCAGCTTATATGCAGCCTAAACTGAAAAGAGTGCAGTGATAATTAATAATGTGTCAGACTGAATAATGATGGGAACTGTACAGATACTGAGATGTTGTTACCAGAGGCCCAGATGAACCTGTGAAAACAGGAATTTAGTTTGCGTGAAGAACATCACATGGGTTGGATGGGGATGAAGGAGGTGAGATTTCCTTTAAATAATTCAGACTTCCGTTCAGAAATCTCTGTACAAAAAATGAGGAAAGATAAATAAGAAAAAACAAAATACCCTCTGTTTGGTGTGATAATGAGGCCTCTGAAGGAAGTCTTCCTGATTTCTCCTATAGTGTTTACTTCTCTGCAACCTTGAGAAATTTTACTGTCTATGATGTTAGAGTTTTCTGATCTGTACAGTACAGAAATGATCGTACTCTCCTCATAATGGGACTTTAACTAAATATAGGCCTTATGACACTATCACCCTAGTCATTTCTTTAAAGAACAATATTCCTCCTGGGCCTGCAGTACTGATACATGGACTTAGTTGCCTGGCTTAACTTCCCCATGGGCCAGTTTCTATCATATAATAATTTAGACAAAAGTGAGGTATGCGGCCTTTGTCTTGTGGGACTGCCTTAAGGACTGATGAGGATCTTCGATAATTACAAAACTGTTGAGACCTTGAACATGACAAGAAATTATTAAGTCAGAGCTGAATATATCGCTATTGTTATCACTATTTTTGTTTTGTAAAAGGCATTCTTTATAAACGAAAATGAGAATTGTGAGATGCTTAATACCACTAATCCTGAACATCATATGTACAGATTATACATATGGCATACAATAAAGCAAAACTTCCACAGTAAAGTGTTGTCCTATGATTACATGTCATAAGGTCCTCTCTATTTTCTTTGTATATCTGGTTCACAGATGAATAAAATGGTGTCATTCCAGGAATATTTCTCTAAATCCATTAAATAAAAAAATAAACGAGTCCATTTTTTTCTACAAGGATTGACATTTAGGCTTTACCAATTGTAAACTTCCAAATCAAAAAGTAATCTAGATGGGACAAAAGCGATCGCTCAGCAGTTAAAATCACTGCTCTTCTTGCAGAAGACTCAAGTTTGATCCTGACACATGTATTGGAGGAATTCCAGGGGAATCTATTGTCTTCTTCTGACCTCTGCGGGCATTGTAGAACACTGGTGCACCTACACACATGCAGGCAATGCACTCATGCACATAAACTAAGTAAAAATAGTAAAGAAAATATTTTAAAAAGAAATAGTCTTAAACTAGGACTAATGAAGCCACTTTGCCAAGTAGGTCAGTGTGAGTCCTGCAATGGGGATGAGTTCCATAGATTCCAACCCTCCACAGTGATCTTGGGTCATGAGGTCAGGAAGAAAGTGGAGGGGGTGGGAAGGAAGAGGAGGGAAGGGTGAGAAAGAAGACAGGGGGAAGAAAAGGGAGGGGAAGAAAGAAGGTTGGGGAAGAGGGGAAACGAAGGAAGGGGAGGAAGAGAAAGGGGAAGAAAGAAAGAGAGCAAGACTGGAAGGGTGGAAGGCCTGCATTGTACTTTGTTTTCTAAAGAGAAAATCAAGGATATTACCTTGAAAAGAGATGAACAAATTGTGTATGTATTTGAGAATATCATGTGAATAATCTAAGCTATATAAAATACACAGAATATTTATTTTTGTTTGTATCAACTCAATTTCCTTGTCTTCTTTTTTGATATGAATTCGAATGCCTCTGTTTCAATCAAAAACATGCCTCCACCTTCAGGGTATTTAACTTGCATTATGTAGTTTAAATTACTTCTGTCAGCAGATCTGTTCAGTTGTTAAATTTTAAGCTATAATCCATTAGATACACTGTATTATAGTTGTCATTTAGTGTCAAATCAAAACAGTTGTGTATTTGTGTTTTAATCTGATTTATTCTGGGAGCTTCTTTTGGAGAAAGTTGTCTTTAATGTATGTTCTTTAAATATAAATATTTCAACTAGCTAAAATGGGAAAGCACAGAGAGAAAATCATGGCACACAGAATTTGAATATGTCTTTGCTTTGGATTAACTCAACATGAAAATATAAAAGCATTTTTGATATGTGAATATCAATAAGACTTTAGTGTATGTGAAAGGGAGAGAGCGAGAAATAGACAATAGATAAACAGACATAATCTCATCTTGTACTTTAGGCTAGAGCCACCCACACCTGCTAAAAAAATTTCATTTTTGAGACAGGGTATTTTACAGCCAAGGCTACCCTCAAATTTGCAAAATAGTTGAGAATTACGTTAAATTTCTGATCCTCCTGACTCTTCCTCCTGAGTGCTGGGATTATAGGTGTGGGTCACCATGCCCAGTTTATGTAGCACTGGTGATGGAACACCCAGGACTTCATGTATGTTGGATTCATGCTCTACCATCTAAACTGTATTCTCAGCCTTGTCTTTTTCTTTATGATAATAGATTACTTCTTAAGGAGTGGCATATAAAATTATCTACTGTCATTTGTTTTCCATTGAACTTCTTGATATGGTCCTTTCAAACCTTTATCTTTATTGATATAGGCTCTCAAGTACGCGTGGACCTTCCTATAGGATTGCAAATGTCCATTTTAATGTTATTCTGTGAATTGAAATGTCTTTCATATTTGCATGTAAAACTCCACATTATTTTTTCTGTTATTCAGCCTTTTAAAACAATCACCCTTTTTTCTTTCTTTTTCCTTGTAGGTAACTTTCAAAGCATCCAGACACTCAGTTTCCCCAGATTTAAAGTACGTTCTTCTGGCGTATGATGTCAAACAGGTAAAGATGCTTTTCTAAGAGAAAATGCTTCTTTGTGGTGCAGTGAGTCTGGAGGTCAGCTTTAATTAACACTGCTGGGACACACTAAAGATGGCTTTGCACAAGAGACAATTGTAGGTGACATACTTGAATAGGAAATAACTGGAACAATCTCTCTAGTGGCGAGGATTACTTGATAGAGTTCTGCAAATGGGACAATAGAGGTTTGCGGAATTTTCAGGATAAGCTCAATGTTATGCATTTGAGTATGTGGAAACTAAAGGAATTCCTAGCATGTCCTGAACTGGAGCATGCACATTGTCACCATACTGTTTCTAATATTGACAAGTGTAGAGTATATACTTCAATGCAATTTAAACCAGTTTTTAATGCATTTGTGTGTGTGTGTGTGTGTGTGTGTGTGTGTGTATACATTTACGTGCCTGTGTACATGTCTAATCAAAGGGGAACTAGAGGTTGTTGATTCTCTCCTTCCACCATGTGAATCCTGGTGATGAACTCAAGTTATCAGAATTGGTGGCACATGCCTCCTTGAAGGCTTCACAGTAGCCAAGGACTTGTTTTTAATGCTTTATGGATTTAATTAAGAATCTGAAAATTATTTGCTTGTACGGCTTGGAAACAGATGCCTTTACAAACATCCATCTTGGTGGCTGGTGGTTTTATTCTGGATAGGGTATGCATATATATTTGTGTGAGAGCAACAGTGCACATGCCAAAGAGCAGATCGGAAGTTCAGGGACAACCTCTAGTGTCAGCCCTTGACTTCTACCATGTATGAGCCAGGAGCCTTTTGTTAATTTTGTGCAGCTGTATACCAGATAAGTGATCCATGAACTGTGGATTCTCTTGTCTCATTCTCCAGTCTCCAAGTAGAAGTCCTGGAATTATAGATGCTAATGTTGCATGTTGGAGCTGTGCCTGTGTTTGAGGATTCAGACTCATGCTGTGTCATCATGCTTGTGTGGCAAGTGCTTTTTACCAACTGAGCCATCTCCCCATGTTATTTAGGGTCTTTGAATATGAACTATGTAATCATAGAGAATATTCTCAATGGGCTGAACCAAAGAATAAACTCTAAACAAATACAAATCTCTGACTGCAGTTACTGCTTCATTAGAACATAACTTTGGCTACTGAATATTTTGTATAAAGATGTGTTACAGCTAAAATCAAGGTAAGTATTAAAAGGCAATTCAATAGATTAGTTTCTATAGAGAGAAAATGACGGTAGATTATTCAAGGAAGTTTTATGAGCTTTTGGACAGACAATAAAAATTTATGGACTTAAAGCAGGAAGTCTCATATAATGCATGGGAAGCCTGTGAACACATGAAATTTCACCGTTCAGAAAATCTTCTATTTAATGCTTTTAGTCTATTGGAATGAACATAGTCACCTATATTTTTAGAGCATATTTTTTTTTAACTGAAAAGTTACTTGTATTGAAAGTCTGCAGAAATTGTCATCACAGGATTATTTTTTCCCTGCTGTGTGTCTTGGCCTTTTCGTGTGATTAATGCTCTATACAGATTTTGTAAATAACATATTATGAGAAAAATATGGCTTTCATATATGAAAATATTAAATATACTATGGAGAATTTAAATATGACCTGTCATCTGAAAGATAGTACATGCCAATGGGGAAAAGGGAAATAAAGATGATTAACATTGATTGAGATGTTCTATTTGAAAAACACACAATGATTCAATAAATATTGAAAAATACTTAAAAAATACATTTAAAAAACTAATGATTGCACCAAATTTCAGCAAGCCCAAAGGGGACTAGATCACTCAGCAATGCTGCTGTGTATAAGAGGAGCCAGGTTATCTCAGCGATTTTCTGATAGTGTCTGCACAAATAAAACACTAATTACAAGCAGACGCACTACACACTAGTTTTGTCAGAGACATGAAAACTAGGATGCATATGGAATCCTCAACACAGGTACTTAAAGCAGCTTTATTCATTCATTCATTCGCTCATTCATTCATTCGCTTGCTGTCTTGCTTGCATATTTATATTTTTATCTATTAATAGGGTTTCTTCGGACAGGGTCTCATTGTGTAGGGTAAGCTTGCCTGAAAGGATTGCAATCTTATTTTTAATGACTACAGTTTGAGGAAGTCGAAGATATAGTTCAGTAGAGGGAATGATAATAAACAAAGCTCCGTGTTGAATCCCCAACACCATTTAAATCAGGGTTAGGGGTGCAAGACTGTAATCCCACCATCCCGGAAGTAGAGACAAGAGGAGCTGGAGTTGAAGGGACTCAGCCACACAGGGAGTTTGAGCTGAGCCTGGAATGCACGAGACACTCTCCTATTTGAATTAAAACAGATGCTTTTTAGTTGATGAATCCTTAGACTGTGGTAGACCTGTACAATGGCATACAACTAATAAAAATTAAAGAAAGGGTTTTGATATGTGAAAGAACCATTTAAAATGCCAATCCTCAAATCTACTATGTATGTTCACTTACGTAGCATTCTTGAAATATGAAGGACAGAGTCTGGGTTTCAAAGTGAAGAGGAGAGCTGGTTGTGGCTGTGGACATCTCTGATCCCAGCATTCTGGAGCCAGAGGTGTATGGATCTCTGTGAGATTGAGGCTATCCTGGTCTTCAGAACGAGTTTCAGGCCAGATTGGGCTACAAGAAACCATGTCTCAAAAATAAAAACAATAATAATAATAATAATTCAAAGGGATGAGGAAAATGTAAAGGGTTTTTTTTTTTTCACTTTATAAAGCAATGTGAGGGGTTCTGGCGAAGAGACGTGTGTTCTGAACTCTGCACATGCCTGTATCCTGGTGTTAATCTCGCACACAGGTTTTACCTTTTAGTTCTTATTTCTTTTAAATTTAATATTAAGTATGCATTTATGTGTGGTTTCTTTACTATTTATGGTTTAATTAGCTATTTAATTTATTTCTTTTTATGTGTATGAGTGTTTTTCCTGAATATATGTGTGCAAAAAGCCCAAAGTGGAGAAAAATACATTGATTTGATCCCAGGGAACATGAATTACTGAGGGGTGTTAGCTGCTATGTCCATCCTGGGAACTGAACTCATATCTTCTGCAAGAGTAACCAGTGTTGTTAACCACAGGGGGATGTTAACCATCTCTCCATTTCATTTTAATTTTAAAAACTATTTTGTGTGTGTGTGTGTGTGTGTGTGTGTGATTTAGCTTGTCTTAACTTTATTAGTTTAATTTTTAAATATGTTATGTATGCTTGTGTGTATGTATGTATGTATTAATGTACGCATGTATGTATATATTTGTGTATAACTCCTCACAGGTGGAATGTAGAAAACAGTTTGTGGAATCTGGTTGTTTTCTTACACCATGCGGGTCCCTGGCATTCAACTCAGGTCTTCAGGCTTGCCAACAGGTTCACACTGAGCCATCTCACTGGCCCTTGAACTACAGAAAAGCTGATTTAGGATAGGCAGCAATTCCAAGTTTTATTATTTTTTACGACTGTTTGTGAATCTATAACTCAAAATCAAGAAAAAAATTAATTGGTAGAAAATAATATTTGAAGAATTTTAAAAATAGTTTTTATTGAACCCTTGTGTATTTCACACAGAGCATCTCAATCAATATGAATCACATTTACATCCCCTTCCCCACTGCCCCACACCCATAGCCCCCTGGCTGCAATCCATACATTCTTTCCTCTGTGTTAAGGTCTATTGAGTCAAGTTAGTGTCCCCAGGTTACCTCAGTGCAGGTTCACCCACCAAGGTTTAGTTACATTGTTGAGCCCCCACTGTTTCTTAAGCAATGGTTGGGTTCTGCTTCCGATTTCCCCACTGCCATGCTGGATTTTTGCCTGTTGATGCATGGGTCTTGAGCACGCTTTAATCATTGCTGTAGGTTCATATGAGCAGGGTCACAGGAGCTTGTGGGATTCTATTTCCATATGATTACATCCCCTCCTCCACAATGGTCCCTGAGCCATGGGTAAGTGAGACTTAATAAAGAGTTAATATTGAGTCCTGTCCAAGAACCCACACTCTGCAGTCTCCTAACTTCCATCATATAGCAATTTGCAGTCTTTTGTGTTACTGGCCCTTTGTTGCATGTGGGAGCTTCAATAAGGAGAGTTGAGAGATTCATTTATGTCCTCTTTGTTCCTTGCTCAGTGTTGTGTGAGCCTTGGGTGTAGAGGCTGCATTGGAGATGTGCAACTTAGACATGTCTACCAGATACAAATTGCTGGGTTGAATATACGAAGTAGAAGTGTATGCCTTGCTTTCCTTTAGTGATTCCTGACATGTTGTTGCTGGTCTTAATATCCAGATGTTGTTGTCTGGAGTTGAACATTGATTTAGCCTCATTTCTCTTTCCAAGTAGCTCCTCTTTTATCTGCCTTATAATAATGACATTTGGGACTGGTGAGATCTGACAACCTGAGTTCCATCCCTAGAATCCACATAATAAGAGGAGAGAGTGGACTTCCCCAAGTTGGTTGATGACACCATATGTGTGCTCTTGTACACATCACACACACACACACACACACACACACACACACACACACGCTCACATGCACACACAAAATAAATGCAAATGTAATTAGAAATTGCAGGTGGTAGAGTGGTAGGTCTGGGAAAATGTGTCTTTATATGCTAACTGTCAATGCTTAAATTTGAATTGATATGTAAAATATATCAAAGAACTTGCATGTATTATAAAGGTAGCTTGAGGAAGATGGCAAACCAAACATGTCCATGTAACTATCACAGAAACTTAGAAAGCAAAGTTTTGCTGTACTCCCTTTTAACAACTCCTTTCAAGAGATACCACTGCCTAAATCACAAGTGCTTCTTCACAGTGTATTCCTAAGGGTATCTTTTCTTCTGCATCAAAAGTTGTACCAAATTCACCCACATCTCTCAGCAGTTCTTCAGAAGATTGTTATGACTGCTCTATGCTACCCAACTCCATATATCACAGGCTAGCCACCCCTCTGTTCATGTGGGCAGTAGAAACACGTGGTGTGTTTGAATACAGAATGCATTGGTCACAGGTTATTTCTCTAACTGTTCTCTTTCTGTGCATGCCCCTGTATCTCTTTTAGCATCACTATCAAACTAAGACTAATCACAACGGAGCAAACAAGAGTGAGCTTCGAATTTTGCTAGCTGGGTGGGAATTACGCTCACTGTTTTAAACATTAAGAAGGTCCTGTGGTTTGGGAGTTGATGTTATATTCTAGGGAAGAGGCAGACTCAGAGATACATTAACTACCTCACTCAAGGCTCAGTTCTGCAGCAAGGCATGAGTCCATCCTTCTATCTGCAAAGTCCCTGCTTTTTGGGTTACACTATCTTTCAAAAGCTTGCATTCCTATCTCTATAGATTTGATCAGTGTAAAGACAATTAATAGTCTGAATACTTGAAATTATAACAATTGAATTATAATTAAATGGAAAATTAACACAACTCCTATTACATACAGTACATTGTAAAGTTTTATTCCATTGTATTTGTATGTGTATTTGTGTGTGAATTTGTGTGCACCTGTATGTATTACAATGTGCTTGTGGTGATCAGAGGAAAACTTACAAGAATGGGTTTTCTCCCTCTACCATGTGGGTCACAGGAACTGAACTCAGGTTATCAGGCATGGAAACAGGCACCTTTACCTGCTGAACTAACTTGCCAGCCCAGACGTATATTCCTTTTGTTACTTTAGCAGCCTTTATGGTATTTCTCTAGAATTAGACATTATATATCTTCAGATTTACATTTATTTTTCAAAAGATAACCATCTACATGACATTTGGATGCATTTCAAAGGCATAAAATTGAAGCCATTTTTTATATTTTCACTGGATTTTATTTATTTGCATGTATGTGTACCTGTGTGAGCACACATGTCAGATGTCAGAGGAAAATATGTGTGAGTTGGTTTTCTCCTTATTCTTTGTGGGTCTCAGGGATAGAACTCGACTCATCGGGCTGGGCACAGGCATTTTTGCCATAGCCATCTCACTGACCAATGAAATAGTTTCACGAAGACAAAAATTCACAGAGTGACTACTTTTGATATGAAAACCCCTTTTTGTTAAGAATATTTGGAGTTAAGCATGTATTCTTTTAACATTCTCTGTATCTGACTAAAGTGTTTTCCAGTTACTTGTAATCTTGTATATAATTTGAATTCAATCATTCAATCTATTTTAGGGTAGACATTTTCTCATTGTACTTGGAATTACTTGACTATTTTCATTATTTAACACTTGGATTTTTAAGCCATCCCAGAGAATGCAATATATATTTGCATATATATATATACACAAATATTTTTAAATTCTTACTTCTAATTGATAGACTTCTTTATTGTTTTTATTTAAAATATATGTTGGAGACACGAGAGAGTCCAATATTAGTCTTACAGAGGACTTGAGTTCAGTTCTCAGCATCCTTGTAGAGGAGTTCACAGGTGTCCCTAACTCTAACTCCAGAATATCCAATGTCCTCTTTGGGACACTGAGGGCACTGCATTTACATGTACAAACCCTTACACAAATACACACAAATGAATGAAACTTTTTAAAATCTTAAAATACATCTTAAGCACACTCATTGGCTGTTGTACAGTTTCTTCATGATTTTCTAACTTCCATTTGTGTTCTGACAATAACGATATATATTGTTGTTTCAGTACAATTGCCTCACTACTTTATGCAAAATAGCATGTAATCTATATGAAAATTAGCTCCTTCAGAATAGAAAAATAGGAATTGAAAGATTCCTTTCATCTTGTCTAGTAAAGGAAAGATAATGTGTGTGTGTGTGTGTGTGTGTGTGTGCACATCTGCATATGTTCACCTGTGTGAAGGTACATTTGGAGGCCAGAATGTATGGCAGGTGTAATTCCTCAGGACATGTCTCTCTTGTTTTCTGATCCAGGGTCTTTCCCTAGCCTGATATTCACCTATTAAACTAGGCTGTCTGGCTAGTGAGTCTTAGGGTCTCTCCTGTCTTTATCTCTTCAGCTCTTGCATTACAAGCATGGACCTACCACAGAAGGAATTTTCTATGAGTTCTGTAAGTCAAACTCCCATCAGTGTTTTTGGTATGACAAGCATTTTACTGACTACATCATTGCCCTGTAGTCCCAAAAATATGTTATTTGTCCCCACAGATTCTGGCATGTTGCTATCTCTCCTCTATACTCTACGGTCGGCAGAAGAGGTTTCTCTGCACTGAGATGCATCCCTACCATTTTGTTGGTCCATAGATAAAACCTTCTCTGTGATAAATATCCATTTTAACTGAGAAGTAATCTCTTTAGACGGAATTGGGCATGCACTGCTGCTCATGAAAGTAACTCTTCTCTAGTGAATTAGCTAATTAAATTCTAGGTCTTAATACTTCAAAGCTTTACATTATGCAGACATCTTTAAGAAGTCTATGAGACTACAGAGTCCAGCCATGGAATATTTTAGGTTTTAAGCTTCGTGCATTGGAAGTGCATTGAGATTTTGAATATACTTGTTAATGATAAACTTAGGAACAGGACTTGAGAGATGGTTCAATGGGTAAGGTTCTTGCTATGAAAGCAAGAAAACCTGACTTCTAATCTCTAGGACCCAAGTAAAAGGCAGTGAATGATTGTATGTGTAAAGCAACGCCAGTACTGTGGGGGAAGAGACAAGAGGATCGAGGGGCTTGCTGGCTGTCAGTGTGGATTCAGGTTCACTGACTCTGCCTCAAAGGAATTAGACAGATTACCTGTCACCCTTCTCTGGCCTCCATACGTTAATGCATAAGTGCCCATGCCTGTGCACCCATGTGCATATATACTAGATATGTATTATTCTCTCTCTCTCTATGTCTCTCTGTCTCTCTCTCTGTCTCTCACTCTGTCTCTCTAACACACACACACACACACACACACACCCAAGACCCACGATAAACACAGAGAAGTGCAGTCTAGGTTAGAGACTATATTCTCATATGTATGATTGCTAGTTCATCCTGATACTTTGCTGCTTTCTGATCAGTACAGAATGGATGCTCTCCTCTTGCAGCTGCTGTTGCTGGTCAACCTCCTTATTAAAACAAAGTGGTGTTCTAGTTTCCTCTTCTGTTGCTGGGATAAACATGACCAAAACAACGTCAGGAGGAATTGTCTACTTTAGCCTGCTAGTTAGAGTCCGTCATGTAGGGAAACCAAGGCAGGAATTCAAGACAGGAATTTTAAGCACAAACCTATGGATGAGCACTGCTTACCAGCTTGCTCCTGCCTGTGCTCAGTTAGCTTTCTTATATAACCCAAGATCAATTGCCCAGGGGTGGCATCCCCGAACAGAGGTCTGAGCACTCCTACCTCAACTAGCAATCAAGAAAATGCAACTCAAGAAACCCACAGGCAAATCCAATGGAGGAAATTCCTCAGTAAAGGATTCCTCTTTCTGGTTCTGTCAAATTGGCAACCTAGATTAATCACTACAGATATCAAGGTAGGAAAAACAGGTTAGTATAAATTATATATTATATATAAGGTATATATATTATATCATATTATACACACACACACACACACACACACACACACACACATAGGACCATCAAAGGTCCCTAAAAGAGGGGGAAAAGAAAGAAGGAAAGGAGGGAGAAAATCCAAATAAGGCTTGTGGAAGCAATATCTAAAATTTTTGATGTTTATTCATCAATTTCTCACAAAGGTAACTATCTGCTTTGAAACAGCACTTGCAACTTACTTATGTTTTATCACATTTATTGATTTATTTATTTCATTTGCATGTGTGAGCAAGCCTGTGCACCACAGTAATGCCGAGGAGTTCAGGGTACAACTTGTGTGTGTGTGTGTGTGTGCTCTCCTTTACTGCGTGCACCCTTAGGACCAAACTCAGATCATCATGCTAAGAGGCAAGTGCCTTTCCCCACTGATCCAACGCACTGGCCCAGGTCTTGCCTTTTTCTACTTTATGGGTACTGTGGTGAATCTGAAAATTGTCCTCATATAAAGTGTTGCACATTTGTGCAACATTCCAGAAATTCAAGTCAATTTGAGATAGACAAGTATTTTCATATGTAAACATAAGGATTCTTCTTTCATTCAAAAAAGTCCCTGTATATGTCTAGTGTTCATATTTATTACTGTCAGATTGGTAACTGGGAAACTGAAATAACCTATTTCATCAGAGGATATGCCAGTTGGCATCAATCTTGTGTGTGTGTGTGTGTGTGTGTGTGTGTGTGCGCGTGTGTGTTCCACATTTTAGTATACTGAGCAAGGAGACAAAATTTAAGTAGTCCACATATATTTGGAAAATCTTAAATTGAATTAGATTTAACCCATCATTGCACTGTACATATTCACAGGATCCTGTGTGCTGTAGAGATACGGGTGAGATATGTATGTATACTTGCATGTGGAGACCAGAATTCCATGTCCATTGTCTTTCTCATTCACTTTTGGCCTTATATTTTGAGAATGTGTCTCAAATATTCTGGAATTCACTCATACATTGACTAGCTGGCCCATGAACTCTGGGGGTCTGCCTGTTTCCACATCATAAGTGCTGGGATTTTAGATTGGGGTGTCTTCATACTCAGGTTTTTACATGGGTTTTTGGGGATCCAACTCCAGTTTCCATGCTTGTATTGGTAATACTTTCATGACCAAGTTATCACCTCAGGTAATAATCACAGAAAATTTAGTAAACAATATATTATAATTCGAATAGGAGAAAAATATACTCATTGCACAAAGTTAACTTGCATACACACTTCTTTTTATTTATTTTTTATAAATTGCTTTAAAGCTACGGATAATACAGTAAATGTTCCTCCATTTATACTATATAAGCAAAATTCTGTCATCCTGTATGATAAGACCTTGCTCTGGTTGCTTAGTGATAAATTTATAACACATTTAATGACTCTAAATAGCAGTTTATTGTGGTCATAGAATGCAGTATTCTGGAATTCTTGAAAGACTTGGCTGTGAATGGTCTGCATGGAATCCTTCTGTGGTTGATTACAAAAGTGAAAGTTGCATTGACTGAGGTAGAGGAAGGACTTCTGTAACTGTTCAGTCACATAGTTGGCAAACAGAAGTGGCTGCTGGTACAGAGCCTCAGTAGTTTCCATATGAGCCTCTCCATGGACCACTTGGAGGTCCACATGGCAAGGAATATGGCTTGTTCCAGAGTGGCTGATTTGACAGAGCCAGGTGGCGTCTGCAATATGTAAAAAATAATCTAGCCTTAAAACTCATAAACTATGTCTACCATTGTGCTCTGTAATACAGGAACAGCTGCACTCCCAGGTTGAAAATGTATATGCTAAGGAATGGAAGCCAAGAGAGAAAGTGGAGACATTCATTGATGACCCCTTTGGCTATCATCAATTCTGCAGTTGAGGAATTGAATTTCATGAAGGTTTTATGCTATGAGATCACCCTGTAACCTCAGATATGCTTTAATCTCTCAATCTATCAGAGTATTAAATGACCTCCCATGGGAATTTCTCCAGGAATCTCATATTTGGAGAGGGAGAAGGCTCTAGCCAGAAGGAGTTTCTTATCCTCCAGAGAGAGATATGCAGTTTAATATACCATTTAACAGGATGAGACTATAGCTTAGACAGTGATGGGTCAATGGTGAGTCCTATCACACCTTGACATTAATTGCATAATTATGTATATCACTGGTCTTCCACTTAAGTTTTAATCCCACATCAGGACACCAAAGTTGGATTTATGTGGTCACTGGACCTCTCTTTGATCTTCTTTCTAAAGAGAACACATTGAATGAATTCCCTTTTACATTTTAATTTAAAAAAGCAATTAATTGAGCTTTTAAAATTGTTTTCTCAAGGATGAGAGTCTAAACTAGGTCTCTGGAGTACAGACTGTGACATCAAGTTTGGTAACAACTGCTGAGTTGGGTATAGATTACTTGCTGAATGTGGTGAATTGAGTTAGTTTGGAAGCTAGCTGAACAGTTATAAGCAAAGTTTGGTTAGTATGTGTGAGAACCAATTTTGATCCAACAAGCCAGTTCTGTTTTCATTGTCCTCTCTTGTTTATGCACTGAAGGAGTTTAAATAAACAGATGAGAATACTGATCACATGGGGGAACAAAGAGGTAAGTTAACAGACTACAGATTAATATTACTCATAACCTAGAAGCGGTGGGGTCCACCAAATTAATAGTGAGAGGTTGTGGGTTTGATGTTCAAGGGCAACACTGATGTAGATTGTTCTGGTGGGTAATAGACTTATTAATGGAATTAATAAAGTCATAGGCAGACAGAAAGACAGCAGCGTGGTGAGATATCTATTGAGGTGACTCTATGGAGGGTTCTCACCTATATCATGGAATGAGGGTCTCTTATAATGGTTTTCACTTAAAATGAGGAAAGGAAAGAGAAGAAAAAAAATATTTCATTTTTGAATTCATGTTGGCTTTTGCTAGGGAGCCAATGAGTGCACAGTTAAAGGATATCTTTCCCAGTTGAGCATTATTGAGGGGAAGGTGATCAAGAGGATAGGGAAGACAAAAATCTAGAGAAGCAGATTACTTTTGTTCTGAAAAACCAGATTACTATAGTCTCAGAAACAATTACAATTCAAACAAAATGGAGGAGCTTTACAAAATGGTGGGGTCTTGACTGATGAATAAGATTGAATGAAATTGCATTTAAATAGTTTTCATGCAGTGTTTAAATCTCCACTATTTAAAATACAGCAGGCGGGATATCAACAGGTTTATACAGGTGTTTTTATTAAACATTGTTCAATTTAAACTTATCCTCTAACATGAACTTTAAAACCTCTGTCAAGCACACAGGAGCCAGGTCTATAGCCATTCCCCACATATGTCTACTGCATATTCCAATGTGGCTAATCAAGCAATGTAATTTTTCAGTATCTTTTGCTGGAATAATATGTGTTAATTTTCAATTCCATAGAATGTTTCAGCCTCTGGGAATGTTTTAGGGAATTGTCTTGATTATGTTCATTGATGTGGAAGACCCATCTTAATTATAGGTTTCAACACTCCCTGGGCAGGTACTGTGTAAAATGGAGTAGGCAAGCTGAGCACCAGCATGCATGTATTTTTCTCTGCTTCCTGATTGTGGATGGCATGTGACCATTTGAGCTCCTGCAGCTTTGACTCCCTGAAATGCTGAGATGAAATAAACACTCTTCCTTAAGTCACTTCTGTCAGAATATCTTATCACAGCAAGAGGAATAGAAACTAACACAGTAAAACAGCTTCTGAAAAAAAACAAAAAAACCTGTACTTGTGAGTTTTGCAGCAAGTTTTCATTGCACTTTTAGGCTCAAACTCAGGAGGAAAATATCACATGCTCTATGTGCCTGCTGGGATGTAATTGGGAGATTTCACTCAATTTGAAACTGTATAGGAGACAATTGAAATCCTTAAAAATGTAGACACAGATGAAAGAATTATAAACATAATTTTGTAAAGGCTAAATTTTGCAAAACATGGGAAGAATAGTATCTTCAGTTTAATAGGTTGCCACAGAACAGAAATGAGACATGTTTTTTGATGCAAAATCAAGACCCTTGATATCAAAGTTTTATGCATGTGGATTTGCTCTGAGGTCACCCTCTTTGATTTCCAGGTTTCTAGGTCGGGGTTCTGGAACAAAGAGCTAGACCATGGGCACAGGGACAGTATAAAAATAGAGATAATTATTAAGAAAGAAAAAGATGGAAGGTCAAGATCGTGGAGAAAGACAAACAACAAATTATTGGGAGGAAAGAACCTGTGGGGAGGGTCTGATTTAATAAAAGGTCCAGCATGTGCTAACAGGCTGGTATACTTTAGAGCAAAGTGAAGTGAGGAGATTGAACACTTCCTTTTTATTAATTGAATCACTGTGTATTTCATATAGGACTTCTCATTCCATCTTTATCAGATTTATAACTCCTTCCCCATCAGCACCACCCTCATGGCCCCCACAACAAGATCCACACATTTTTCATCTGTGTTAAGGTTTACTGTAGCAAGGTAGTGATCCCAAGTGACCTTGGTACAAGTTCATCCACTGAGGTCTAGTCAGCCTATCCAGAGTCCCTCACCTTAGGAAGACTAGCTCATCCTCAACCAACAGTAAACAGTTGCCAATATTTTTTAAGCAAAGGTTTTTGTCTGCTACCAATTTCCTCATTTCCATGCTGGGTTTTTGTCTGCTTGAGTTTCCGTGGGTCTTGAGCATGCTGAAACCATTGTTGTAGTTTCATATTAGCAGGGTCTCAGGAACTTACAAGATTCTATTTCTATCTGGTTGCACCTGCTCATTGGCTCTTATAGTCTTTCTGCCCCGTCTTACACAATGGTCCTTGAGACCTGGTGAGTTAACTTAATATAGGAGTCCTGTCTAAGGACCCATACTCTGCAGATTCCTAATCTCCGTGTTTTAACTATTTGTGTCCTTTTGTGTATCTGGCCCCTTGTTGCATGAGGGGAGTTTCATTAATGAGAGTTGAGAGATTCATTAGTGTCTTCTTTACCCCTTGATCCATATTGTGCAAGCCTTAGGTATAGAGGCTGGATTGTAGGTGTGCCACATATTCATGGGCAACTCACAGACAATATCTGTGTATGACCACCTGTGGTAGTCTGTAGCAGTATCTGTCTGGTGCACTAGAAGCTTCTTTGATGGGTGGTGACTGGGATACTTGACTGTAAATATAAGATTACATATTTTGCATTTAGTAAGAAGTTACACTATCTTAGCAATATTACAGCCTTGGGAATCTCTTTAAGATCTCTGCCTGCTTCAGTCACGTGTAAACTACACGTAAGTTTATTTCCATTGCATGGGCTCTAAGGCTAACACCAGCCTTGTAACCAAATAACCACACTGATGACTAGAACAGCATTTGACACTGGTGCAGTAGTAGCACTTTTATCTTGGGGTCAATCAATGGCTACCTAATTAAACATTTTCTTTTTTATGCTTAGGGTTGGCCATTGCTAAGAGAAGCCCTATGGGAGTTAAAGAGTGACAAGTGATCAATGAAATTTCACCTGACTAGCCATTATTGTAAGTTGATAGGGAGGAAGGAAACAATCTAAGATAGCAAATTACATTATTCTGAAAACCAAATTATTGTACTTAAGAGGATAGCCAAAACAGAGGAGCTTTCTATAATAGCATGGCCTTGGCTAACAAACAGAAACCTGGAGCAGAGCTGGGAGCCAGGCCAGAGAGCTGGGAGAAGTGAGCTAGTCTAAAGGCATCTAGGTAGTAGAGTGTGGAGGCTTCATGGATCATTACAGATCATTCTTCCTTCAGCATGCATAGGTGAGGCCTCTTTGGCACATGATCTGCTTTGTTATTTATAGCCTTGGTAGGTTGGGATCTGTAGTCTTTCTGCCCACCAAATCTTTTCCTGTGTTAATATGGATGCCACTCTACTCACACCCTGCTTTCCAGTCACAAAACTGCAACAGGAGGTCAGAGTTGGGTTCAGCTTAAAATAAGGCCTCTCTATTACCACCACAGGACTCCTACTACATTTTCACATAGTTTCAAAACAGGGATCCATAGTGTTCTATCTTAGTGATTTCCAAGGAAATCTTGGGCATACGATTACATTAGGGAGGCTAAATTTCAGCATCTTCCATTAATCCCGGAAGGATAACTATCTCTTATCTGAAACACCATACTATAAACACAGGGAGAAAGCCATGACTTTGAAACTAATATGTCAGATTAGAAATCTTATAGATCATATAATCCTTCATTTTTCTTGATAGTGTTTAATCAAAAGCCATAGACTTTTCTTAATTTATTTGTGTCAATTCTGAAGAACACCCAATACAGTATAACTTGATCAGAAATGCTAAGAATTCTTAGTGTAACTGAAACTTAGTAACTGTAACTTAGTAACTGAAAAGCTTCAAATCAAACAAAAAGCAAAACATAGACATAAATATTGAAGTCAGAATTTCTGATTATACTAATACAAAAGATTTCTAATTATAGCTAACACTAACTGTCCTTTGCATTTTTGTTGCTTATATCAAAGAAAAAACAGTTAAATATTGTTTCAGGAACATGGCTAACTCACAAGTAGACCATCTTCATTAGTCAAATGGAGAAAACCTCAGTGTTTCTGGAAGTGGGAGAGGAGTATATGATTAGACACATAAAGCCAATACATTGCTAAAACTCTTCAGCCAGAAAATAACAAAGTTCTAATTTTTAAAAAGTTACTTTGGGAGGGGAGAGTTGGCTCAGTGGGTAATCCCACTCACTGCATAAGAATAAGGACTTGCATTTGAATCTCCTTGCTATACAAAAACAGCTGGGTATGGTCATGTGCCTTTGCAACCCAGGGGTGTGTGGGCAGAGACAGGAGGAATGCTGGTGCTTGCTGGCTACCAGCCTAGCACCAAGTTCAGTGAGAGATCCTGTCTAAAGAGAATAAAAAGGAGTGCTATGGCAGGATATGAAAACTCTCCTGTGACCTCCACACAACCACACAGATCTGTATATAGCATGTATACATTCGCCACCGCCCCAAAAACTTGAATTTTGTTTGCAACAAGAGGGTCTTTGCTGTTGTTGTTCAGATGTGAAATTTTACCCACTATAAGTAAAATATAACAAGATACATTATATATAATTTATTTGATTACAATTTCACTGTGCTTAAAATTTCACACATTTTTCTCACCTTATGTCCTTGAAATCATTCCAGGTTGTAACTCGACTGTAACCCAGGTAGTACCTCAGTATCAATGTAATTAATATGAAGACGGATGCGTTGCTCAAATAAGTAAACAATAAGTTGGGATGCAGGTCAGTGGAAGGGTACTTGCTTAGTGTGTACAAGGCACTGGGTTCAATTTCCAGCACCCAAGGGAAAAACTCCTGAATGAAGGAATCAACAGAGGTAGACAGTCAAACTTTGCCTTAATTCTCAATGATGATTCCTCCACATCAGAGATCTTTCACAGGCTGATGAAAACACAGTGTTATCTGTGTGAACTTTAATCTCCAGAGAGATACAGCTGAAGCTCTTCACATATAATTTCACAATATTAGCTAGTTTCTGCACCAGTAATTTTCACTTCTACCTATGTATAGTGTCTAGTTGAAAATTGATGCTTATCTATTTTTCTTTTGGAATAAAAAATTTTGCTATTAATATTCCAAATAATATTTACTATTTTACTGTTTCCAACATGGTGGCATAGTTTTGTCAGAATTAATTTTCTTCATAAAATGAAAGAGCAGTTTGAATTTTTTGACAGTTGTTTGAAGCTAGGTAGCAGGTGCCCAGTGCCTCCTGATTGTCAGTAGCTTTGTAATTTGTAAGCCATTTTTGTACTGAAAATGACAATCATATTTTATTCTCTGCAATTATATTTTATTTAGTATGTGGGTGTGCCATTATGATAAGGGGAAGATATCTCTTCATACTTTTTGTTACTGAATTTGGCATTGTCAATAATATCACTAAAACAAAGAAACAAGATATGTGATCATTTATTTTCCTTGTAACTCATAAGTGAGTTTTGCTTTTACTGGGGTAATGTAAAAATAGAGTCTTTTGAAAGGTCTTGTGCAAGGCGGTCTCTTAACAGATAATGCGTAGTTTCCATGTTGCTGAAGGGCAGAGATAGATGGTCTGAGTCTTAAATTATTGTTGGTTAAAGATTAACAGTTATTTTTTTTTGCAAAGTGTTATAGGGTTTTTGTTTTCAGAAACAATATATCAAATTTCAATACACACACCAGAACTATATAGCTTTTTACCTTTTATTAGTCTTTGAGTCTATTTCTAAATAAGTTGCAGTTATAAATAATACCGCATAAATATTGCACTTCAAAATGAATTCACAATTCTGATACATTACTAGTTCAAATGATTGAAGCATTTCTTTACAAGAAATATATCACAAATGCTATTTCTACCAAGCCTGCGACACCATGCATGCAATGTTATTTATTTATTTATTACTTATTTGAAGAAAGCAGTAGAGACTGCACTTACATACATTATGTTTCAGCTGTCAAGGGCAAGACAGTTGATATAAACTGATTGCTTCTTGAATGATTTCTAAAATTAAGTTTTTAAATGTGGTCTGGTTGGCTCAGTGGTAGTGCATAAGGCCCCTAAAATTAACCTTTTAAACATTCTTAAATTTTTGAATGAGAAAGTTAAATAAATTGTTTAATTGGATTTTCTTAAATACAATCAAAACCAAAAGTTGTGAATTCATAATTTAAGATGATTTCTATGTGTAAAATACTATAAATATTAACTGTAAACTCATTCATCAGTTGTTGATAAAAAGGCTATTAGCCTAGTGTGGCTCCGATTGGTAGACACATAACTAAACAAAACAAGAGACTTCCTCCTTGCAGGGACTCTGTATGCTAGGAGAGAATGAAGAAAATAAAGCCACTTTATAAAATACCATATGGAGAAAAGAGCTAGGGACAATATGTCTTTTTGTATTTCATTTATTTACTTTTACATTCAAACGCAGACTTATGTAAATTCGTAAAACAAGACCTGACCTCAGTCCAAAGTGCCCATCCTTTAGGTTATAGGAGTACATTACTTAAATGGAAAAGCTAACTGGAAAATTTTCAATGAAATACAACATGTTCTCATATAAAATATATATATTTTTAAAATTCTGTGGGGTGTGTGTGTGTGTGTGTAAGCTTGAGTGCAGGTGCCTGAGAAATTCAGAAGAGAACTTTGGTCTCTGGCCCACTAGAGTTTCTGTGTACTTATGCTTTATATCTTTTTGTGTATGATTCTGTGACATGTATCAAATCTGGCCCCCACCATGAGCCACAAAATCAACAGAGAAGTGTTGAGGTCATAATGGCGAAAGTCACACTATTGCTCTTCTTTATTCTTCAGTTCTGTCATTTGGAGTGTGGTATAGAGCCTCAAGGAACTGCAGATCGCCTTCCCTTATCACTCTGAACAGCAGCCTAAAAATCCATCAAAATTGTTTTTTATATCAATAGTTGGGTTTTTTTGGGGGTGGGGGTGAGTGGGTATGTGTATGTATATGTGTGTGCATTTGTCTGTGTGGCTTGAACATGTATTCGTATGTATGTGGAGGCCTAAAGACAAACTCAGTAGTCATTCTTCAGGTCTGTCTAGCTTGATTTTCAAGACACAATCTCTCACTGACCTGGATCTTGCCAAGTAAGCTCAACTGTAGCAAGCCCACCATCCTCCGGTTTGCTTCTGCCTCCCAGCTCTGGGACTGCAGATGTGTGGGCCACCATGCCCAGCTTTTAATGTGGGAGATGGAGAGTAAACTCAGATTTCACATGAACCATCACCCCAGCTCTTTTTGTTGTTTTTGTAAATTTGTTTGGTGAGGGGCAGGGTGCATGTGAAGAAACCAAAGGATTTTGTTGTCTGCGTCCGATATGTAGGCACCAATAACTAAACTCAGATTGCTAGTCTTGTCGGCAAGCATCTTTACTGAACACTGAGCTTTCTTACCAGCTCCCCATTGATTGTTTTTTTATTGATTCAGGGAAATGCAAAATAGGAAGTAAAAAGCCATGAAGGAGGACTTGATTTGATTTTCCATGAGCTTCTTTGATCTAGAGGATTCAGAAACAAAGTGTCCATCAAGGAATGATAATGCTCTTAGTCCTATATGAGGGAAGAATTTTTGAGGTGGACAACAGCTTTCTTAGTAACAGATTATAATATAGATGCCAAGTGGTTTGAAAGAGTGCTTAGAGTTAGAGATCCCACTGGAGTTTAGAGACATAGGGCTAGCCCTTATTAGGACTGGCATCCCTCCAGATCATTGGAGCTGCATAATGACTGCATAATGAGAAAGACCCAACACTTCTCATAATGATATTTCTAAACATTGAAACAATAGAAATGATCCTTTCTTTCCTGGGATTGTAGAAAAATGGCCACATTTTTAGAATTTATCTTTGAGAATGATTTTTAAAGTTTATGCTTAATTTGTAGAATATTTTTGTTGAATTTCATAAAACTTTCAAATGATACAGACATGAAAAAGGACCAAGCATACATTATTACCTTTCATCCTGAATGACTGTATCTGCCAGCATAGATCATTCTGGGGCCCAAAAGACACAGAACTTTCCAAAAAAAATAATTCTATCTTCTATGATTCGAGGGAAATTTCAACAAGGTGTGGCTCCCAGTCCAACAGAGAATATCATCACCAACATGGTATGCAAAGTCAAGAGCACCAACATGGTATTCAGACAAAGTCTTCCTTAACAGCTGATAGCTGTGCTGCTTTGAGGTCATGTCAGATGGTGAACGTTAAGTGGGTCTGCCAGAAAATTCCAGTCCATTTGGGAAATTATATGACTTAAGCCAGGTCTGAGTCTTTTACTCTGTCAAAGAGTTAACAGGGTGGGAGTCCTTCTGACAGGTCTCAAAAGCATCTCAGTAAATGAGGTAAGCAGAGGAAGTCACAGCAGCCAATGTTAATGGAAAGACTGCAGTAAACTTGAACCAGAGGTCAGTAATCCTTATCTGACATTCATCATAGGCGCATAACAATCAATTCTTGGGTGATATCAGCCAAATACATAGTAATTCATTTGTTTCAGGACATTACAATAGAACTTTTTATTTTTCTTTTTGTATGTACATGTGTGTATGTTCAGCTGTGTGGCAGTACCATTGTGTAGTTTGTGTGTGGCATGTCTGTGGACAAACATGTGGAGGAACGAAGACAATTCCAGGTATTGTTCTCCAGGTGCTTGCTACTTTCTTCTTGAAACAGGGTCTCTCATCTGAAATTTGCCAAATAGATTAGGCTGTCTGACACCTGCACCCCTGGGATTGATCTGCTTTACCTTACCTCTTCTTGGAGTAAAAGCACATATCATCACCACCAGACTTTATTTATTTATTTTATTTCTTTAATGTGGGTTTGGGATATTGAACTCAAGTACTTGTGCTTGCAAAGAAAGCACTTTACCATCTGAACTATCCCTAGTTTAAAAGTCTCTTTTACCCTATGTTCTTGGAAAATGGGTGCCCTGGTATTTTATGTACTGCATTCCCTCACTACATGTAGGCTTGCTGCATGTATCGCTGTGCTTTTGGTGTTCCTGTGTTACCCCTGCTAAGTGTAGAATGCAATGCAGAGCAGTGAGCACTCAGGACTGAGTTGTGAGTAGGGTTTATTTCTCTGACCCTCAGGTACATGTGGTGATAAGCAGGCTATTGTGAATAAACCCACACACTGTTTCCAAGAAGCCTCGTGCTCTGGTTACTGTTCTCCTTGGAGAAATAGAACAAATAAATAAGAGATGAAGTCTCATCACCAAGAAAAACTACTTGAGTAGAGTCATTGTGCTGATTCTGATGCTGCTATACTAGTTGCATTAATATAGTTCAACATTATGTGTCTATTCTGTGTGTTTATGTGTGTATGTGCATATGTGATTGCAGGTGACTGAGGAGGCCAGAAGAGGCATTTGATATCCTGAAGCTAGAGTTACTGGCAGTTGGAAGTTACCAGACTTGTGTGCTGGGAACTGGACTTGAGTACTTTAAAAGAACAGCAAACACTTAAACACTGAGTCTACTCTATAGCCCCAACTTACATTAATATTAAATAGATTTTAATTTACAGGGTTAATTTTCTTAAAAAAAAACAAATAATAAAAAACAAGAAAAAAATACTTTTTCCAATGAACAGGTAAGAAATGTAAAATCTAGGGGCCCTGGCTACCCCGTCTTTCTTTCTGTGTTTCTTTGTTTCTTTCTTTCTTTGCACTTATTTATTTTTGTGTGTTTGTTTAGGTGTGTGTGCACCTGTGTGCATGTGCAAATACTACAGTTAGCATGTGGAGATTAGTGGATAATTTATAGGACAATTCCTACCATATAGATCGTAGGCATAGCACTCAGGTCACTTGACTTGGTTGCAAGTGCTTTTACCTCCTGAGCCATCTCAATGACCTTCCTTATTCCCTTTTCCCTGAAATAAAGGGAAGAAAACATAGAAAAATAAATTCAAATGTGCTCTCCACACTGGTTATAATGTTTTGTCACAAAACAATAAAGAAAAAATTATTAATGGTATTCATTTGTAGGACATTAGGCCTTAGGCAGTTGTTGATGCATTCATTTTCTGGAATCCAAAGGCTTGGCTTTGTTGTTACATTTACCATTTCTTTTTACTTTTTTCCCTTAAATTTCCACACCTACCTGTTGCCAAGGTAACTAAGATGAACGATAAACAATTATGATTTCTGTGATCTTTTTCATATAAAAACCAGGCTTCTTACTTTTTAGTAACTCCAATTTTAAAAAGAGGTATAACCTAAAAGTGTAACCTCAAGAGAGTACTTGATCAGGGTTTCGACTACTCATCTGAGATAATTTGTTGATTGTTCCAGAAATCTATTCATATGTCAGAAAGCTCCTTATTTATTCTTTTCCTCTTGAGAGAAGTAGGATTCCAGGTACACAGGACATAAGTCTAGATTATTTTAAGGGTGAAAGACAAATTCAATCATTCATATTAAGATAGAATTTCACATACAGGGCTGCCCTATGCCAGCAGTAGCAAAAGCACTGTCTCATGCCCCTCTGAAAACAGGGAGCTCCACATGCAGTGCCTACCAAATCCTTCTGTACTGCTACAAGTATGCAGCTGCAGGCAGTTGCGGGTATCTTCCATTTATTATGGAATTCGTTGGTGATTAATACAGAAAAGAGAGTACTTAGCCACTCACTGCTTGTCCTGACAGTTTCCTAAGTTGTCTCCCTCCACAGAGAGGAGCTCTGGCAAAGTTACTAAGAACTGACAGCATTCTCATATTATTATTAAGGAAATTAAGGTTCTAGAAATTCAAACCTCAAAAGCTTTGGCAGTGGCCAGGGTTTGACCTAGATAAAAGTTTTAAAATTTTCAAGCCAACTACTTTTTCACCTCACTGTTCTTTAAAATATTCCATTTTAGGGCAGGAAGGGAACATTTTAACTCTAAAATACTAAAACTAAATCTATTTATCTTGATTACTTTCAAATGTTAATTACATTGCATTTATCACATATCTCCTCACTTATTTCTAAATAATTAATTATCAGAAAATGTGCTAGGTACCAGAAATAAAAACAGTTATGTATACTCTTGTATTCCATTTGGAATGGCAAATTGTGGAGGAGAAAATCAGTAAATCAAATGGTTGTAGTAAACTAAAAGTGATAGCTATACAAACCCCCAAAATTTACTCTAATGAAATCAAAACAGTGATGAAGAATGGGTCATCCAGAATTAAATAACAGCGACTTAAGTGATGACATTTTTAGGCCAGTAGGGAACAGAGTCATGAAAGGTTCATAAGTGGGTACAGAGAGAGGAATATGGAGGTAAGAATGTTGGAAAATGAAGTACCAGTATCGGAGAACGTCAGTTCATGTTGAGAAGGACAATGTTGTAACTTTGCAGGATCTACAATCACCTAGAGACAAATCTCAGGTCTAGTTTATAAGGACGTTTTTAGATACATAAATTCTAAAATTATTAAATTGCCATTCAAGCTCTGTTTGAAAGCAATAGTTAGTATAAACCACTGTGTGTATATATTTATCGATATCTATTATTTATCTATATCTGTATCTGTATATAGTGTGCATGTTTTACATATGTAAATTGAAATTATATTTCTTAGGTACACCCAGTCGATAAATCAACTTTGATAATGGATTCATGGCTTCCAAAGTGCAGTTCTTTCCTTTCTTACTCATTTTTGATTCTCTGCACTGCTTCTAAAACTTCACTATTTTCTCTTCAACATGTTTCCTCACTTTTTTCACATTTTTTCATGGTGTATCAGAGGATTATCTATTCTTGTTAATTCCCTCACATAAACCATGGTACTTACAAAATATATTTACTTGGGCATACAAGATGGCTCAGTATATAAGGGTGCTTGTCACCAAACGTTATGAACTGATTTTTAACACTGGAACACATGGCAGAAAGAAAGATAGAACTTATTCTCACCAGTTGACCTCTGACCTGTACATATAAACATACACACACACACACATACACACACATGTGCAAACAGAGAGAAAGAGAGGGAGAGTTACAGAGACAGAGTAAGAGAGAGGATAAAAGAATATTTTTAAAGATTGATGCTACATAGATAAATAGACAGACTACTGCAGAGTCAGGAGGATTTCTGTGAGATCTAGTCCAGCCTGGTCTACATAGCAGGTTCTGGGTCAGTTCTGAGAGCTGCTATCTCAAGAAAGCAAAAAATAGCTAACTAACAAATGAACTAACTAACTAAAGCCCTTAAAACTGGGGTTCTTGATGAGCAGCAATATTCTCTACATGCACATCTTTTCTTTGTAAATAGTAAAGTGTATGCTATTTGGGGATCTAAACCTCTAGATCCCTAAGAAAGGACCCTCACAGGCAGATGATGGGTTATGCAGCACAAAGCTGTGGGAAAACAACACTTTTCTCATTCTGTCGCCAAAAAACTGCAGGTCTTCCTACTCTTTCTGTTCTCTTTGCATAGTCACAGCTGCATCTCAAACACAGTGTAGTTTAATACAAATAGTAATTTTGAGGCACCTGCTACAGAACAATCTGCCGAGCCTCATGAGAAATGGGTTTGAAATCCTTAGATGCTCTGAGCCTGGCCTTTGGAAGTTTATAATTAGATGTTCTTCCCTAATTTAGCTCTGCCTCCCTACCAGTCTTCATCCCTGAGACCAAATGTCACTCTGTCTCCATTTCCATTTCCACAGTTGCTCAGCAGAAAAACTCTAGGCAAGACATGAATGATCACTTCTAATAAAATTCCCAGTGAGGTCATTCCTCATCTTTCATTGTGTTAAATAATTGGAGAACAGTATTTTAAAAGCTGCCTGCCTGCAACATATAAAGATGGTCTGTAAGGACACATTTGCAGAGTTATTGCAAAGAAATCTTCTTTTATTAGGACTTCAAGATCTTTGAAAATGTCTCTTTGTGTATGAGGATATTTAAGTTTTGTGATACAGTAGTCGCATATATGAAAAAGAAATACAATGCTTTATCTCATTTTACTGTTTCTAAGTTCATTTCGTGGGTCTTTCTGTCAGATAGACTTTTTCTTAAAATGCTTTATGAATGATTATTAAGGCAAAATGTTAGGAGATTTGATATCTTTTTATAAAAATGGAAAAAAAAGCATTCACCAACTAGTCTTGAATAGGATTTTTATTTTAAGTTAGAGTAAAAGCCATTTCTTCATTGCTTAGTTGTTCAAATGCATTTTACTTAATAACCCAATTAGATATGAAAATAGTACTTGAACACATATGAGATTTTAAATTTTATACTATAAAACCTTGATTAGCTAGATTGAAAGCAACATGAAATATCAATTAACCAGAAGGAACAAAATTATGAGACAACTCAGAAGTACTGGAAACTTAGAGCTCAGTAATAGAAATCATTGGAGGAAATGCACTGAAGGTTATAAACAAGCGTCTAATCTAATTCCTTTGTCTTTTATGGTTTTACAATCATGATTTGGATATTTAAGTCTTCTGGGATCACTAAGGCAAACCTCAAACTGGGAAAGTGAAATAAAATTACCGTCATTATTATCAACTTCAACTGAAAATTTCCCATGATCCCTCTGGTACTTGCTTTCCTGGTAATAGGAAGAAAATCCATGAATAGATGAGAAGCTTGTCTCCAAAAATAGTTAATGATGAAGTAGATTTATGATATAAAATGATAGAGGGAAAGATACACAGGGACATTTGACAAACGTCAGCGTTGAAAAATCAGAACTGGAGCTGACGGGATAGCTCAGCACTTGCTAACAAGACTGGGAACTGAGTTCAGTTCCTGGAACCCATATAATGGTAGAAGGACAGAGCTGACTCTGGAAAGTTGTCCTCTGACCCCCTGACATGTCCACCTGAATTCACCAACGCATGCGTGCGTGCGCGCCACGCACACACACACACACACACACATACACACACAAATAGAAAAATAAATGTTTTGAAATTTAAGAAAAAACAGTGCTGTAGTGAAGAACTTTGTCTTAAACTTTGACTCTAACGTCAACCTATTTTCCAAAATTTCTCATTGTAAAAATTAAATTTATTTTTTTAATTATTACTTTTATGTGTATGAGTGTATTGCTGCATATATGTAAGTGTACCCATGTTGTGCAATGCCTGTGGATGTCAGAAAAGAACATCAGAATACATGAAACTAGAGTTAGAGACAGTTGCTAATCACAATATGGGTGCTAGAAATAGAACCAAGGTCCTCTGCAAGAACAGCCACTGTTCTTAAACACTGAACTATCTTTCCAGCCCCATAAACATTGATACCTCTGAATAACTTTGAAACATTTCATTTCCTCTGTGAATTTGCTCTCTAACAGCGGATCATGGAGGGAGGACACCATTGGACCTCTAACATAGTCACTGATTGATGTCATAAGTTCTTTGACATCTCTATAGTGGAATACTTTGAGCTGTGAAGCAGTTGTGGATGCAACTGACAGAGTGCTTGTCTCCATCTCAACTCTAGATTATGTTGTTTGATTTTTAGGAACTATGCCATTGGCATTCTGTGACAAATATGTAATACGTCTATAAGCTGAGAATTGCAGCTTGAAATATTCTAGTACTTAGAAACCTGAGATAGGAAGGATCTTTCCAAAGTTCAAGAGCCAATCTGGGCCAGCTTCATCTACAAAAACCCAGGCTACAGAGATGACTCAATATTTAAAGGTGCGCTGCAGTTAGACCTGAATTTGATTCTTAGCCCTCACATTTGATGACTCACAACTGCCTGTAAGTCCAGATCTAGAAATTCAGACACCTTCTTCTAAACATTTAGATACCTTCATATACAGAGACCCCCCCCCACTCCCACATACACATAATCTTAAAAATATATAAAATTTTAAAAGTCAAAATGTTTATAATTCTCCTCTTCTTATTTGTCAAAATTAAGAATATTCTATTGATTTTTATCTTTGGGATGAAGTTAATGTTAAGTATCTAATAGATAATAAGGGTACAGCTGCCTGCAATTCTTATATGGTGAAATGTCTCTGTATTAGTTACTTTGCTGTGACTTCTTTAAAATAACTTATCAATAGCAAGCTAAGGGAGGAAGTTTATTTTGGCTCTGGTTCCGGAGGGTGACAGTCTATCATGACAGCAAGCATATTTCTCATTTACACCAACACAGTCACCTATGGAGTAATGTATAAGCTAGCAGTTCTGATGTCCACGCCAAGAACCATGCCTTTAGCTGTCTGTCTAACAATGTTCTCCATTCTTACATTAAATGTTTCTTTGTGCCCCAACTGTGTACTATTATTCTATGTATTCCAGACCTGCCCAACACTCTCACTTTCCCTTTATTATTAACATTATTCACAAATAGGGCTGCTATGTCCATTATTGTTTTCTATCCAAATTTTTGTCTTTTCATTGGTTTAAACCAAAGATCAAACCTTCCTTGCATTTCCTCTTTATTCCTCACTTTAAGATGACAATTTCTGCCACTCCAATCGTCTACCCCTTCCATGATATTCTGAGAGAGGTAAAGCATGGATTTTTCGCTTGAACGTATCCATGAGGTAGGTTCATACTACAACATCATTTGTGATCCATGTGTCCTTTCAAATGAGTCTCCTATATGGCCTCTACACGAGTGTAAATTCCAGGTACTTTCCCCATTACCCACAAGAAAAGTATAATGACCTTAACACACACACACACACACACACACACACACACACACACACACACTCACTACCAGTCACTGGCCTGAGACGAACCAGGAGACGAAGTAACAACCACCTTTTCTGAGACTACAAGGCCTTCCAGGATCAGCGTGTCTGCATTGTAACAGTGTCCAAGCTCTGTGTACAGCATATAGACTGTCTTTATGCAAATTCCCTGGACGTTTTTCCCTTGTCTTCACAGTTTGCATTTCACTGGTGGTGCATCTCCACTTCTTCCCAGGCTGCAACCATCCCTGAATCAGTTACTGTGAGGACAGAATCCCATTGCTCTCTGGGTGTGAATCTATTCCAACTGTGCGGCTTGGTTAAAATTAATTTCACCCAAATCATTTGCTATGCAGAAGAAGAGGCAAGGGACATTTTTGTTTTTTGAAAGTTTTGCATTGGCATCTATTAATTAGATATAAAAATCAGTTTCCTTATGCCATTTTAATTATACATAATTAGCGTAGTTTGGTCACGTTCAGCCTATTGCTTTCTCCTGTCCCCTGGCGCTCCCACTGAGCCCCTCCTTCCTCTCAGGTAATCAAACTCTACATCGTCCTTCTTCTCTATATATATTCCCTTTCTTTCTTTCTTTTTTCCTTTCTTTTTTCCTTTCTTTCTTTCTTTCTTTTTCTTTCTTTTTTTCTTTCTTTCTTTCTTTCTTTCTTTCTTTCTTTCTTTCTTTCTCATTCTTTCTTCTGTTTCCCAATGAGTTCCTTCTTACAAGAGCATAGGTGAAGTGTTATTTGCAAGTATATGCAAGTGACTTACTAGCAGCTGTACCTCTGAATAGAGTGCCCCTCCTTCTCCAAGCAATCACCGACTACCTATAAACTCTGTGATGGGCGGTGGACTCACATGAGTCTCTCCTTCTAGTAACTGTTAACTATTCATGAATCTTCAGCTAGAAGTAGGGTATCTGGACTTTTCTCTTAAGAACTTTTAACTGCCTGCAAATACTCAGAGCCGAGGGAGTCCTCATGAACCACTCTCTCCCTCATGATAGATTATTGAGAAGCCCAGCCTTACAGAGGTCTCATGTAGCCCAGAGCTCTAGAGTGTCCAACAGTGCAAAAGCCATGTCATCTCCAGAGGACATGGCTCATTGCTCTACAACACTTCACTCTTTCCTCCATCTCTTACATACTTCCCCTCTATTCAGTGATGTGAGACACTTTATTAAAGAAAGGCCCAAATGTTATTGAGAGAGAGAGAGAGAGAGAGAGAGAGAGAGAGAGAGAACAGTTATTAGTTAGGTAAAAATAAAACTCTACTATAGCGAATGATTTCTTTTACATGATTATTGGGGTTTGTCTATGACTTTGACATGAAGAGATTTATGAGGCGATATGTGACAGTACATCTATTTCAAGCCAAGAGAAAAAAAAAAAGCTGGTTTGCTTCTTAGGTCCAGTTAGGAATATTTATTCCTTCACCATTAAATCTTCTTAAATTCATAGTTGTTATCACGTCTCTAAATTTTTTTTCTCGGAATTGACAGTTGTAATGAAATATATGAGTCTCACAAAGTTGCTCAAAACTGCATTCACAGACATATCCCTATAACATCATATTGAAACATTTAATCTCCAGCATAGATTCATGACCCAGAAATATCATTTTCTATGTATGATTTTCAGGCAGCAACTGACCCTTATTTTCAGTTCTTGCATGAAATTCACAGTGGCCATCTGCTTAGGCTCTGACCTATTTTCTTTCACAAGTTTTCAGTTGAAATGAGAATCAACTTTAAAGCTTATTTGAAGGCATGTGGAAAAGCTAAATATGGGGCTGCAGCTGGTTCAGACTTTCTATTGAAATTTTCATGGCCTGGTACAATTTAAGATCTATTTATGTAATTGTCATGAAGATGGAAAAAACAACCAGACAAAGTTGTGTGTTACATCATTTTGCCAAAGTGAGCTATAGCATAAAAAGTCATTGTCTTCATATTTTTTTTATATAATTTAACTTCAGTCATGTGTTTGGGTTGACCTTCATGATGCTGGCCCAAATATTGACTTAAAATTTTGGAAAAAGAAAAGTTCTCAATTGTCAACATTCAAAATACAGGAAATTTTATGTAGAATTTTTTTTCCATTTATTCTTTAGAAAATAAAAAAAAATCTATAAATATAGGACATTTCTCATGGTAACTGCTCTCAGTGAGAATATAGATGGGACAATTCTCTTTTCTCAGTACTCACAAGTTTTAGTATTGTCTTGCTATTGTATCCCTCACTTTTATATAGCATCTTATCCAACTTCCATAGGCTTTTCATATTTTAACATGAACTGTGAAAATCTAAAACATAGGATTTGACCAAAATTTAACATTATGATATCAATTTCTTGATTAAGAAGGAATCATTCTGATTATAAATCATTCAACTTACAAAGTACATTGATAAAGATTGTCGTCATCTGAAAGAAAATTTAAAAACCTACAACTAAAACAAACCAAACTAAATAACAAACGTCAAAACAAAACAAAACAAATGCACCTTAAACTGAACTTGATAGTGCAAGCCTTAATCCCAGGTACTCAGGGGATGAGGAAAAAAAGAATCAGAAATTTCGTGCCAACCATGAAGCAAAGTATTCCCATGAAGTCTTTTGCAATACTATTTAAAGCAATTTGCAATTCAATAGGAAGTAGATTTTGATTCATCAAAATATCAGAATTGATCGATTTGGCATTATGTCAGCCCCCTCCCCACATACCCTGAGATCAAGTTTTCTTTCAGAAGCTTTGCATGTCCAGTGTGAAAATGACAAATAATCATGCTGGTGACTGACAAACTGTCATTTAAGCATTATGTGTCCCCCCAGGAGTTTCAAACAAATTCACTATAAATTTGGCTTTGTCATCTAGGAAGTTTGATTCAGAGACTCATAATGATTTGTCAACATGATCGTATGTTCTGACTGCTAAGAATGCTGTTAGTCATTCTACATGTGATTCTTCTTTACTTTTTATTTTGTGTTGTAGTTGACCTCAACATGTGGTAGATATATGGAATAAACAGAAAATGTTTCCTGGCACTATTACTTGATTAAACTTGGAGGACAGGGAACTAAAGAGGAGTTAAAGAACATTATACAATATCTACACGGAATATTCAACTGGAAAATCACATACATTCATAACATTCATGATGAGTATTTTATAGGGAATCATGTTTAAAACATAGATTAACTGAGGCTGCAGAGATGGTTCATCATAGAGTGCTGAGTATCCAAACAGAGGACTTGAGTTCAGTTCCCAGTACCTTCATCAGGCAGCTCTCAACCACCTGTAACTCCTGCTTCAAGTAATTGAAAGTCAGCTTCTGGCATCCATGGGTATCTACAGGCACATGGTATATAAAATCTCAGGCCTGTGCACATACACATGTACATGATTTTTTAAAAACTAAATAATTCATTCTCCTCTGCCCCGCATGCTTTTCTCCTTCTAACCTTGACCACGAGCCTGCTTTCCTCTGAGCAACCCAGATCTCCAAACTGCCCTCTCGAGCCAGATCTGCCCAGAGAACCCTGTTCCCCTGCATTCACACCATATCACATTTTCGGGCAAATTTGTTAGAGGCTTCACAAGCCATCCACCCCCCCAAACTTGTCCTTGGGTTAGGGAGACCAGCCTTCTTCCCTGAAAGATCAGACACTGCCCACAGCATCTCCACTTCTCAACCAACCAATCAATTCCCATATCCCTCACCCCATGTCCTATTATCTGATCAAAAAATTCAATGAATTTAAAGAACACATAAACAAACAAAGCAGAGACCTTAGGTAGTTAAGGATAAACTTCTGACTGAATTCACAAAAGAGAATTATTAAAGAAATCCAGGATGAAATGAAGACAGGAGTGAAAAACCCAAAAGCCAATTTGAGAAAGCAGGAGAAATCATCACCAATAGAATGAGTGAAACAGAAAAGAGACTATAAACACTGAACGATAAAGCTGAAGAAACGGATCACTCAAGAAAAGATTATGAAAAATTTAAGAAGCACAGAAGTGGAATATGCAGTAAATGTCAGACAACATAAAAGGAGCAAATTTATTCATCATATACATAGAAAAAGAGTAATAATCTCAGGGTAGTGGAATGAAACAGATCTTCAAAAGGAATGCAGAAGAAAAAATCCCCAAATTAAAGAAAGATTCACTGATACAAATACAACAATCACACAGAACACCAAATAGAGGACCAGAAAATCAACTCCCCATGGCATATCATAATAAACACTAAGTGTACAGATCAACACGAGAATACTGAAAGTTTCAAAAGTAAAACAAGTCATATATAAATGAAAACTCATCAGGATTACAGCTGAATTACACTGCAAACTATGAAAGACAGATGAGCATAGAACAAATTATTTCCAGTTATAAATGACTACAGATACCAACTCAGAATACTTTACCCAGAAGAAAATGCTTATTATAGTTGAACGGAAAAGAAAAGTCTTACACAACATAAATAGACTGAAAGAATTCATTTCCACAAAACCAACCCTCCAGTGAATACTTGAAGCAATATAAGGAGCTGACAAAAGGAACAACTATACCCAAGGTACAACAGAAAGTAACTAAATGAAGGTATAACTGAGGAGTCACAAAGTTAAATAAAGATTGCAAACATAAATTTAAACCTATACACATCTTTCAAATAACTTTAAATATCAATGGTTTGAACTCCCCATTCAAAAGACACAGACTAGTTGAATGGATCAATAAATGAAACCCATCTTTTTGGTTGTCTACAAGAAACCCATCTCACTTTCAAGGACAGACATTACTTTAAGTGGAAGGATGGAAAAAAATATTCCAAGCAAATGACATTAAAATATCAGAAACATTATGAGGGCATATGTTAAAAACCTGCTATCAAATACAAAACCTTATATAAATGCATGCATATGTAAAATCATGGGAATCACCAAGATAAACCAAGAAGAGATCAACAGAGTCAAAAGACTAAACTGAAGTAGTAAGTAACACAAAACAGAGTCAAAAGACTAAACTGAAGTAGTAAGTAACACAAAACCATCTGACTAAGAAAAGCCCAAGTCCAAATGGATTCACAGGAGAATTCTACCAGACATTCAAAAAGATACTTCTTAAATTATTCAAAAACATACAAACGGAGGGAGAATCCCCAAATTCCTTCTATGAAGTCACTATCATTCTAATACCAAAACCAGGTAAAAATAAAATCAAAAAAGAAAACTATAGACCCATACCCTTAATGAACATAGATGAAAAAATTCTCAAGAAAATACTTGCAAACCACATGCAGAAACACATCAAAAAGATCATCCACCATGATCAAGGAGGCTTTATTCTAGAGCTGTAGGAATGGCTCAATATGGGTAAGTCAGTGAATGTTATAAAAAATATAAATAGACTCAAACAAAAGTCACAATGGTAATCTTAATAGACACAGAAAAGGCTTTTCACTGAATTCAACACACATTTCTGTTTAAATCCCTAGAGAAAATTATACCGGAAGAACATATCTCAAAATAATTGAAGATAGATTTCAAAAATATTCGACAGTCACCATCATTCTAAATGGAGATAAACTGGAAGAATTCCCATTAAAATCAGTAGCCAGACAAGGCTGTCCACTATCTCAACTCCTTTTGGCAGTCTTGCTGGATCAGTATGACAAGAGAAGAAAGTTAAAGGAGTATTAATTAGAAAAGAAGAGGCCAAATAGTCCCTTTTTGCAGGTGATATAATATTATACCTAGGAGATGTCAAGCATTCCACCAGAAAACGTCTAGAAATGGTTAACGCTTTCAATTAACCTGCAGATTACAAAATTAATCTACAAAAATCAGTAGACTATATACCAATAACTAGCGATTGGGAAAAAGAACACATGGAAACCCTCCCGTTCACAACAACCTAAAAACAAACCTTGGAATAAACCTGACCAAAGACATAAAAGATCTCTAAAATGAAAATTTTAAATCTTTAACAACAGAAATTGAGGAGGACACCAGAAGATTGAAGGACCTCCCATATTCATGGATTGGAAGAATTACTATTGTGAAAATGAACATCCTACCAAAAACAACATACGGTTTCTATGTATTCCCATTCAAAATCCCCCATTCAAAATTCTCAACATAATTAGAACTACAACAACAACAAATACCCTAAAATCTATATGAAGGCACAAAGAGCTCAGATAGCCAAAGAAACACTGAGCAAAAAGAGTAATGGAGAGGGAATTACCAAATCAGATTTCATATTATATAACAGAGCTATAGGCATAAAAAAGCATGGTCCTTGCACAAAAATAGACCCACAGACCAATGGAACATAAATGAAAACCCTAACATGCACCTTATATTTGACCAGGGGCCGAGAACACTCACTAGAAGAAAGACAGTATCTTCAGCAAATGGTGCTGGGAGAACTGGATCTCCACCTGAAAAAGAATGAAACCAGACCCTTATATTTCACCTTGAACAAAAGTCAATTCCAAGTGTCTCAAAAACCTCAATATAAAACTCCTGTTAGAAGAAAAGATTGGCACTAACCTACATGATGTAGGTGTAGGAAAGGACTTTTGTTATTAAAATTTCTCTCTGGGAGAGGCAGACTAACTTAACCTGCCTCTCTCTCCCTGCTTGCAACCAAAAGGGTCCCCCTCCCCCAGGCCTCGCAACAAACACACAAATTCCTCCACTCGCAGTTAAACACATTTTAGCTAGTTTACTTGGGCTTACTAACAGAGCAATGGGTGGGGGCTTACTTACAGAACACAGGCGCCCACCCTCCCCTCCACAAGTTCCATTGGTAAGTCCACGTGGCTGGGGTCTTGCAACTTCCCGATGAACAGATCCTAATGGCCCATGTGGGAGGGGAGAAAAGGGCTGGCCTCCTGGCGCCCCCAGTTTAAATACCTTTAGCCCCTCCCCTTCTCACATCCAAGGCCAATAGACCGGGTGGGTGGGGCATAGGATTTTCCCAGCTCATCCATCTGCTCAAGGTGGTCTTGGGTGATACCACTGAGAGGGGTGTTTGTCCACCTTTTCCCTCGGAGAAGCAATTCACTCTATAGTCCACCCCCTTCTCCGGCCCTTACAACTTTCTAAATCAGATATGTTGCTTAGGTTTAAAGGTCAATAATCGACAAGTGAGGCCTCATTAAACTAAAAAGAAACAACCAAGGAAGTGAAGAGACAACCCACAGAGTGGGAGAAAATTTTTCACCAGTGACATATCTGACAGAGGTTTAACATCCAGATTATATAAATGGCACAAAAAAAAATAAAGGAGAATTGACCCAATTAAAAGATAGACTAAGGTTCTGAGCAGAGAGTTCTTTAAAGAATAAATAATTATAGCTAAAATACAGCTTAAGAAGTTCCCAACATCATTAATAATTAGAGAAATGCACATTAACATCACTTTAAGATTTCATCTTACCCCAATCAGACTCGCTAAGATCAAGAGAATAAATGGTACCAAATGTTGGAGAGAATGTGGGAAAGAGGAATGCTGATTCACTGCTGTGGGATTGTAAACTCTTACAAACCCCATGGAAAGCACTATATAGAACTCTTAAAAACCTAAAAAAGAAATGTACGTATCACCCCGTTATACCACAGCTTATCAAATACCAAAAAGACTCATCTTATTGTAGAAATACTTGTACATCTATGATTGTTGCTGCATTTATCACAATAGCTAAGAGATGGAATCAACCTAGGTGTCCCTCAACTGACGAATGGAAAAGGAAATGTGGTGCATTAACACAACGGAGTTTTACTCAGCAGGAAAGAAAGACAAAATCATGACATTTGCAGGAAAATGGATGGAACTAGAAACTGTTACACTAAGGGAAGTAACACAGACTCCTAAAAATAAATGATGTGTGTTCTTCCTCATTTGTGAACCCTAGCACCAAATCCTTACATGTAAGTATATATCCTGATATAACTGCAGGCACCAAGAAAACAGAAAGGAACCAAGGAAGTAAAGGGAAAGTAAGAACCTGGGAGAGAAGACTAGTAGGAGACAGATGTTCCTAAGGGAGAAAGAGATAAATGGGGCGGGGGTTATTCATATGGAAGTGAGAAAGGAAGGGTTATATAAGGAACTATGGGTACAAAAAGAAAAGGCACTCAAGAGAGGTGGTGCCTTAGAAGACTGGTATTATCAGAGAATGGTGGAAACTGAGAAGTCATAGAGGAAGGGTTAGACAGGGGAGAGGGAGAAGAGAGAAATGAGAGAGAGGGGAGGGTAAACAATGCCTGGCTAATATAAAACTCCATAGGGAATTATATTAGTCTAACAGTGTAATGACAAATTCTACATATACTAGCTCTACATGAGACAATGTGCATAGTGAATGTTATATAACAAGGAACAGTGTCAGACAGGATAATACTCCTGTATCTGTTGGTCATAGTAGTTCAGGAGACTCCCCAAATCACACAGGCTATTGCCACAGCCTTTGACTGCTTCTCAGAACTTGAAATTAAGACCCTTAAGACCCTATTACTGAAGACAGGACATACTTCAGAGACTGGATTTCAAGGACTGGAACTGGACTTCACCTGGAAGCCACATCCCCTGAAAACTAGCTCTCATAGTTCTGGATGCAAACAGCCAAGGAAAAACATTTGTCAATATCCCAACACCATATTCATGGCCAAATCATTGGCACAGCATACAACGAATTTGCAGTAGTGGCACATTTATCTTGTGAGCAATCAACAACTATGTAACTGGTCTTAGAGCCCACTGAATGGGAAGAAACTCCTCTGTGGCACTGTAGTCATAGCCAAATGCACATTGATGAAGAAGAGGTCTCTGTTAAAGAAATCCCCAAGTCTGTCACATCCTTAGGCTAACATAACTTCTTACTAAGTGCAAAATATGTATTCTATATTACAGTCAACTATCTCAGTTAGCCCTCATTACAGAAGCTTTTATTTTTTTTGTACCAGGTTGGAGACTATTACAGAGTACCATAACTGGTCACACACAGACATTGTCTGTGAATTGACCATGCCTAAGCAGCACACCCACAATGCAATTTCTGCAACTATGGCTCTCATAACATAGAACAAGTGGTAAAGAGGACACTAATGAATCTTTCAATTCTCATTAATGAAGCTCCCTTGTGCAACAAAGGGCCAGTAACACAAAAGGTCACAAATGGTCAAAGCATAGAGATTAGGAGTCTAAAGATTTTGTATCCCAGGAAAGAATTTTTATAGTCAGTTTCACTCCCGCAGGGCTCAGGGACCATGTGTAATAGAGGGCAGAAGATTGTACGAGCCCGTGAGGTATATGACCATATGGAAACAGAATTGTGTAAGTTCCTGGGACCCTACTCATATGAACCTACAACAATTATGTAGCATGGTCAAGACTCACACAAACTCTCTCAGTCAAAAACTGAGCATGGGAGTGTGGACATGGGCAGCAGATCCAAAAATTTACTGAAGAAATATTGGCAACTGATTACTATTGGGTGAGGATGAGCTAACCTTAAAGCAAGCGACTCCGGATAGGCTGACTAGACCTAAGTAGATGAACCTGCACTGAGGAACATTTGGGGACACTAACTTGACACAATAGACTTTAAAACAAATGAAAGAATGTGTGGATTAGTTTTGGCGGACTATGGAGGGTGCCAGTGGGGACTGGGATATAAATGTGACTAAGATTGAGGTGTTCTGTATAAAATACACAATGATTCAATTAAAAACTAAAAATATGTATAACCATATATTCTATGATAGGTGATGAACACTTTTTTTTCTCTAAAGTCAAGTATTCAGTAATTCTGTCATCCCTCACCCCTGACTTCTGTTCAGTCCTTTACTGAAATATTTTCCAAAGTCACAAGAACAGGATATTTTTTCTAATGAATCAAAGTCACCCAATAAATATTGCAAAGATAGATATAAGGCTATTTTATGCACTGATGTCATAGGCAAATGCAGAATATCCCAAGGAATCAATCAGAAAATATTAATTATTAATAAATGAATTTACCAATGTAAAAAGTATAAATAAATATTTTTACAAACAAAATAAATTAAAAACAGGTAAGGAGACCACATCTTTATATTAATAATGTCTATAAAATTCCTCCTTTTATTTTAGGAAATGAGAGATTATAAAATTTATAGTAAATTTTACTTACACTAATAATTTCTAGATTTTAAGGCCTTAAGTTTGAAGCAATGTTTGTCTAGGTATGAGGACTCAGATGATAGAATGTGAAGGCCTGAATACAAAGTCTTCTGTGGTTGTCATAGCTTAGATTTGTGGATAAATTTCTTTAAAGGATTTCCCTTTACCCCAGAAAATTGAATAGGAGCATTTTATTGTATACTGTTGCATTATTCATCCACTATCCAGACATTGCCATTTTATTTGCAAGTCTACAGTCATGTAACACTCGAAGTATACCTTGTAAATATATTAGACTTGTTATACCTGGTATAAGTTATGAGATCACATCATCACATTTCCATGAATCTTTATATTCAGTTATGGACTCTATCTTTCCTCATGGATCTTCACATTTTTCTTCTAGACAACATGAAAAAACATTGTTTGTAAATGGGAAATATCACAATAATAGGGCTAATAAATATGAGTCTAAACTAATAATCTTTAATTTGATTCGTCATTTTACCTGTTTTTAAGTTTTATATGTACCCCTTCTTCACTTGAAACTTGAGTGATTAAATACATTAAAATAATTAAATTTGCATAAAATATTCTTACTATTGAGTTAACACACGGACTTATCATACAGAGAACAAAGGATCCTCGTTGGGTTAAGATATAGAATAAAATGAAGCTAGTATGTCACAACACATGGCATTTTCACTTTATCCATGTGATAATATTTATAGAAAAACAAAGTTATCTGATTTTTTAAAAGAATTGGTCATTCCATGCAAATACAATTTGGATTGATCAGAGTATTGGAAAACAGTCGTAATCTTTCCTAAGCCCCTAGTGACTGAGTATACTTTGCCTTAGAGTCTTTTTAGAATCATATTCAAACAATTTCTTAAATGAACTACTACACAGGCTTGAGCAATGACTCAGCAGTTAAGAGTACATGCTGCTCTTGTAGAGAGGACTTTGGTTCCTAGCACCTGAGTCAGGCAGATCACCTTTACCTGTAACAATACCTCTAGGGGAACCCAACCCCCTCTTCTGGCCTACACACACACACACACACACACACACACACACACACAGAGCTTAAAATAATAAAATACATTGATAAACCCAAATCACTATAAATTTTATTGTTCTATCTTATTCCTGTCTCTCTCTCTCTCTCTCTCTCTCTCTCTCTCTCTCTCTCACACACACACACACACACACACATACACACACACAGAGTTTAAAATAATAAAATAGATAAACCCAGATCATTATAAATTTAATTGTTCTATGTTATGCCTCTCTTTCTTTCTGACACACACACACACACACACACACACACATACACACACACACGAGTTGAACAGTTTTCATACCAAACTTGGTAAAATTCTATTCTTTGAGGCATCTTGACTTCATGCCAGTGATCACAAATTTATCTTCTCACAAGCCCATTATTATCCATCTAGAATTTTGAAATTATGTTTGGGAAAAGTCAAGCCATTAAAATTGATCAGAATTGCTAAAATTATATCAGGAGAGATAAAAGGCTTACATTGCAATGCACTTTCACACACATATTTACTATAAGGAAATTGAGATAAGAGAAACAGATTTTTTTTTCAAGTTCCATTATACTTTTCTCCTCACCAAGACAGAAATGTATCATTTAAAACAAAAATCACTGGAGATGTTATTTCCTGGGTGTGCATCTGAGTACTAAGATTAGTTCATATATAACAAAAATTTGAATTATCACAAGACATATAAGTAAAATATGCTGCTTTACATATATAATTATTTCATGTGTAGATCAGGGTACCATTAGTCTCTTCAGTGTTTACAAAATCATCTTTCTACCTAAGAAATTGAATATAACCTCAGACTCTACATTCAACTGCTGTCAATAAGTACTTGTGGATCCTTACAGAACACCTTAATTCATAAACACCTATGCACTTATACAAATAAGCTTTTTTTTCTTACTATAAGACTAGCACAACATGAGTCTATCTGCAGTCTTCTCTACATGGCCTAATTTTCATATGCTATCTTTCATATATTATAACAAAATGCAAATATGTAACTCTTCCTAATAATCAACTCATTTAAAAATATTTGACTAGCTTTTCTGATAGTCCTTTGTCCTGGTGCAAACTCTGACTTTTCCTTACAAAGTACTACTCCATGGCAAGTTGAATATTTGTGTGTGTGTGTGTGTGTGTGTGTGTGTGTGTGTGTTAGCAGGAAGTGAATGCAGGCATTGTGCATATTGCCTAAGTGTGCTATACTAGTGAACAATGAGCCATAGAGCAGTCATGAGAGGAAGAAATGACTCCTCCTAGCATCAGGAGCTCACTCCTGCCTGCTCAGTGTTAAGTCTGATATTCCAAGTAGAAACAGATGTGGGAATTTGTTCTCTGTATAAGAACTGGGCGATAATAACACATCTAGAAGGTATTGTTTCCTGGATCAGAATTTTTTCTCTAGGAACCTAGAAAGCATGTATAGGAATTCTGCCCAAGGCTTTCAAATTGAATGAACTGAAAATAGAATGGGATGAAAAACATACAGGTTTTATTGATGGTATTTTAAAAATGTTTATGTGCGTGGATATGCATAGGTTCATGCATATGAAAGTGACATGTATGTATGCATGTATGTGCACAGGTTCCTGCATATGAATGGGGGGGATGTAGGAACCACATTCCATCTGTGAACATTAGAGAACAGTCCAGCTTTTAAAAGGGTTCTGTGTTTCTGAACTCAGTACCTCATGCTTGTATAACAAGTACTTTTCCCAACCCTACTTTTAGTTTTATATTAACAGAGTGAAATAAAACAAACAAAAAGTAGACAGTTCAAAAGAAAAGTATAAACTAAGAAACTTATATAACACTTTGCTAAAGGGTGATAAGTTATAAAAGTGTCAAGGAACCTGGGTTTGAGAGTTTAAGGTCAATCAATTATAGGAAAGGTGATTAGCATGCATGTGGGAGAAACGAATGATATAAACACATTATTTAGTACATTGTGTGTATAAAGCCTTATCTTGGTGATGTCTCCATCCACAGTCATAGGGTAGTTCTCCTGAAATGGAAGACTCCTCCATGTTGGAAACTTGTACTCTGCATTTGGGAAGGACTCTCTTCAAGTCTCCAATTTATCTCCAAAGCCTTCAACTGAAAGTAGTGTTTATGTCAAATGATAATATTGGAGTTGCATAATTTGTTCCCCTTCACATGATGAAATTTCATTTTACTTAAGGATTTGATTTTTATTTACTTATGTGTATTGTATGTGTGTCTGTCTGTGTGTCCATATGCTACATGTGCGTGATATCCACAAGAGGAGAGAAGAAGGTCTCAGATTTCTCTCGAGAAATTGAGGTATTGGTGATTGTGAATTACATGATGTTGGTTCTGGGACCTGAACTCCATTATTCCTCTGGAAGAGCAGATTCTCTTAACCACTGAGCTACCTCCATCTTCCTGAAATTTCCTTCTCCTACCTAGGTACCACATCCCCTAAATGCAGCTTTCAAAAAGAGATGGTTATTGGTGTTTAAGGGACCCTTACCCATGTTATAGCTTTGAAACATGATGTTGATGAAATAGAAGGGTCTTTATCACTGTGTGGATAAAACAATCAGAATGAACTATTAGAGGATGGGACTCTGTGGAAATAATGTGTTTTGGACTGTGTGGGCAAGGCTTGACTTTGCCTTTCCTCATACTCTCTTTCTGATTGAAAGTCCATTGATGATCACTTTGTGACTCCTGTCTCCTTCAGCTCTGTGTCAGGCAACAGATTTCTTTCTACCCTTCTGACAAAGTCATTGCCGTTAGTAGGTTCTGACTTCAGAACAACCTATAGAAAATCCTCCAGTCATTTTCTCCTTAAAATGAGAAACGTTTTGGCTGGAAATTTGACTCAGTGGTTAAGATCATTGGCTGCTCTTGAATGTTCAAATTCCAGCACCAACATCACAGCTTACAACAGTCAATAACTCTACTTCCAGGGATCCATTGCCTTCTTCTGTCCTTCAAGGGCAATAAGCCATGATGGGCATGCTTGTAATATCAGTTCTGGGGATGAAGAGACAGGTGTATTCCTGAACCAACTTGACCAGGCAGTCTAGCATAGTGAGGAAGTTTCAGGCCAGTGAGAGACCTTGTCTCCAAAAAATAATGTAGACAGAATCTGAGGAAGGATAGCCAAGATTATCTCCAACCTACATACACACATGCACATACTCAAACATTCATCCCATGCAGGTATGTACACATAGTCATACATACACCACAGCACACACACATTTACCATACATACACATAGACATAAACACATAACATGCACACAGACACACATTCACTACAACCATAAACCACACACATCACATAGACAAATATATATGACACACACCCATATACCACAAAAACACATACACCACACATCCACATATACATACATCACACATATACACTTCACAAACATAAAAATATTCAAACAAATTCACATATACCACATAACTATACACATGTACATGCACATAAACCACACACTTACAACACACTACACACATACGTACATATGATACAAACATACGCACATCATCACAAACACAGAGATACAAACACTCTCTTTCTCTCTCTCTGTCTCTCTCTCTTTCTCTCTCTCTCTCTCTCTCTCTCTCTCACACACACGCACACACACACTCACAGACAAAATGGGACATTTTCCCCAAGAATTAAGACATGACTTAAAGTTAACTTTATAGTTACAGTTCTATAAAATATCATCAGAATTCTCTTTCAACCAGCAGATGTTCTTTCTAAACAGGTGGGGATATTGAAAAGCTGGAAGGAAGTTAAGAACAGAGGTGCAATTATGTCCATGAACGTGCTTGTCTCACAGGTGGTATGAAAACCCACCGGAAACCTAACTGTACTCCCGGAGAAGCAATGCTGGTGGGCTATGTCTCTGTGAAACAGAACCTGTCCTTAAGACACCCATGCTGCTTATTACACACTCGGATGCTATTTTAACCCATAAAACCATCTATCCTACATACACATTCCTGAAAGGACATTCTGTTTAAATTAGTTTATGTAATAAAATCTTAAATAGGATGGTGATAGCTTTATCTCCTGCAAGGAAACATCTAAATTTTAGGGACATGTCCACAGTCTGAAGTGAACCAAACATGGATAGAGAATCTCTCTCTTTGCCACTATCTACACTGTTATGAGGTTATAAAATGAAAAGCTTACACAGTTTTATAATATGCATGTAATGTGCATTTTATGTAAGTTTGTCCAATAATGAGATACTGTGTCCCTTGGCCAACGTCATAGAACAGTTCTGCCTATTTCTGCTAATGTGTTTAATTTTATGAATGCAATGACAATCCTACTTCCATTTTGTTAAATGTATGATAAACTATAATAATTTATCAGTTACAGCTTAGAGAACTTTTGAGGTTTAAAAATATCTTAATAATTCATTAACAATTAAAATTATTCTATAAATTTGTGAAAGTAGAAGGAGAGATAAAAGACAGATACAGAGATAAAAGCTCTCAGGGAAAATAAGATACTGTAAAAGGAGATAAAGTTATTTCATGTTTTATCAGAATTAATTATTTTTGGACGAAAATAATACTGTTTTCCTGATATTTAATTGTTTCTGAGATTCTTTCAGGGAGGCATGAACAGCGTCCAGCCCCACTCTCCTCTCTAGCTAGTTCCCTATCGACAAAGGGAGGTATAATTTCACAAAACTATAGGTTCTGAAACTAGAATTTACTTGAACTTACAGAGCACTGGAGGAGGAATCGGTCTCCCGTACTGAAGCTGTACAGCAAATTCTACATTTCATCAGGGACCTTGTGACCTGCTGCCAGCTGCCCAAGATGGTGAAAGAGTCCAGTCTCTCGCCAGCTTCCCCTCACATGCCTAGGCCATCTTCCACATGTAGTTCAGGCCACTTGTTGGTGGGAGGGTAGCTGACTCTCCTGGCCCCTCCTTTTCTTGCAGAAGGTCAGCAAGTTTATAATTCTGAGCAAGCAGGTGCCCCAAGCATGGGGTGAATGCTTTGTCCATTGTTTGCCAGTCCAGCTTCCCAGGTGGAGGACAAATCATTGCAGCATAAATTTTCAAATTTTGACATAGAGAGACACTGATAAAAATAATTATCTTACTTTAAAGCTTACAGTTTTATTTTCCTTTTTTTCTATGTTTTGTTGAATTTTTGTGTATTTCATATAAAACATTGTAATAATCTTTATATCCCTCCTCCATCCACACCATCCATTTCCTTCCACCGGATTTCATGCATTATGTCATTTATATTAAGGACTATGAAGTCAAGTTAGTGTACGCATGTGTCCCTCACAACAAGTTCAACCACTGGGGTCTTGTTGTCTTATCTAGAGTCATTCTCTTAAAGAAGGTCAACTCTCCCAGCAGTTATCAGATGCCAATAGTTCATTGGCCAATGTTGGGGGCAGTTGCTAAATTCCCCAGCTCTATGCTGTTTTTTGTCTATTTGGGTTTACATGGGTCTTGTGCATGATGAAATCATTGCTGTAGGTTCATATGAGCAAGGTCTCAGAAGCCCTTAAGACCTCTTTCCATATGATTATGTACCTCCTCCCCTGGCTCACACAATCTTTCCTTCTCCTTTTCTGCAATAGTCCCTGAGTTCTGGGTGGGTTAAGTTTAATATAGGAGTCCTGTACAGGTAACCACTCTTTTATTCTCTACACTTTGGCTATTTGTAACCTTATGTGTTCATTGTTCTCTGTTCCATAAGAAAGTTAATTAATGAGCATTGAGAGATGCGTTAGTATGCTCTCTTCCCCTTGTTCCACTATTTTCTGTGAGATTTAGATGTAAAAGTTTCACTCTAGATGGGTCACTTAGGGCTGCACATTTCACAGTCACTTATTCTCAGTGTTTAACTAGTTGTGGAACTCTATAATAGACTCCATCTGTTGCAAAAGAAGCTTCTTTGATACCTGGTGACTGGCATACTTGTCAGTAAATATAAGGGCCTATATTTAGCAAATAGTAAGAAATTACATCTGTCTAGGGATATGACAACATTAGTGTTTGCTCTAAGATCTATGACACCTCCATCCACATGTATTTGGCAATGTTTACAATGCCACACATCAGTTCCATCTCATTGAGCGGGGGGGCTATAAATTCAATTATTTGACGATCATTGTTGTGGTTACTAAGCCTTAGCATTAGAGTTGGACCAAAGATTGATGTTCTCTCTTGGTAGCTTGCATAGTATCCTACAAAATCAGTAGAGCTAGTCTTCAGGGAGGTGGCTTCCAGGTCAGTTCCAGCTCCATTACTCCAGTTCCTGTGTCCCAACTATGTACTGTCCTCAGCAATCTGGTCTTACCTTCAAGTTCTAGGAGCCAATCAAGGGCTGTGGCAATATCCTGGAGTCTCTTTAACTACCCTGGCTCACAATTGGAAGGAATGTTGTACCTATCTGGCACTGCTTCTTGTTATGTAAACTTCAACTATGCACATAGGCTTATGGAGAGATTCTGTATGTGAAAATTTTCAGTAGGCTTTTGAACTAATACATTTACCTCTGGTTTTCCTACTAGCTAAGCGTTAATTATCTCTCCTCTCTCCCATTCCTTGTCTCTCTCTGTAATGCTCCCTCTACACTCCCCAGTTAAAGTATACATATTTTCCCCATTGCATACTTGACAACACCTGTCTCTATGGTACTCCTTATTCTGAGCTCCTTCCAGCCCACCCCGTTGTTCCTTCTATAACCCTCCTTTTCTCTCTCCAGTTAAACATCCCCATTTTACCCATGTCCCTCTTGGTAACATCTATTTCCTACTCTTCCTGTCAGGCTCCTTACTTCCCTTTACCTACCTGTTTTTCCCCCATTTTCCTGGTTCCCACAGTTACGTCAGGATATATACTCACATATAAGAATTTGGCACTAAGATCGGCAAATAAGGGAGAGCATACACCATTTGTTTTTCTTAGTCTATGTTACTTTACTTAGCATAACAATTTCTAGTTCCATTCATTTGCCTACAAATTTCATTTTTCTCCACTGCTAAGTAGAACTCCATTGTGTAAATGTACCACATTTTCATTATCCACTCATCAGTTGGAGAGATAATTAAGTTGCTTCTATTTCTTAGCCCAGAGAAGGTAATTAGATTCTCTTAAGCAATCTCCAAAGTAATGGGCCCCTACTAGCCTATAGCAAAGCCTGGTTCTGGGGCAGTGGGAGGGACTGTAGATTGTGCCAAAGCAGGGGGATGGGCATTGAATGATTTGGAAAGCTTACCCCAGGGACGTGGAGTGCCAAAATTATTATTTTTTTTTATTTTATGTGTATAAGTGTTTTGCCTTGCCTATATGCAAGTGCACCCAGGTCATGCAATACCTGTGGATGTCAACAGAGGTTGTTGCTACCCTGGAACTCAAGTTACAGACAGCTGTTAGCCACCATGTGGATGCTGGAAACCGCCATTAGAGCAGCCAGTGCTCATCACTGTTGAGCTATTTCTCCAGCTCCCTATTTCAGTTTTTTAAATGTGAAACTCAACTTCTCATCTCAGACATAAATGGTTAATTCATTTTGATACTTTCCAAAAATATGATGAGAAAGTTGCCGAGGGATTTCTGGTTACCAGCATAAAGAAGACTTGCCTGTTTCCTTTGTGTGTGTGTGCGCGCACTCACGCATCTGTGTGTGTGTATTTGCATATGTGTGTATTTCTATATGTGTGTGTATTTGCATATGTGTGTGTATTTGCATATGTGTGTGCGTACAAGTGTATCTATCTCTTTGCTCATTCATGTTTATATGTGTGCATATAGAGGCCAGATGGCATCCTTGCTATCATTCCTTAAGTACTGCAAATCATTATTTTTTCAGATAGGGCCTCTCACTGGAGTTTGTTTATTAGCATGGGCAGGCTAGGAAGTGACCCCTAGAGATTACCGTATCTCGATCTCCCCAGTGCTTGGATTATAGGTGTGCATCACCATGTCAGGCTTTTTGGCATGGGTTTTGCAGATTAAACTCAGGGCTTCATTGTGTTGTAAGTACTTCAACAACTGAGCCTTACCCCGACACCACCATTCTGCACTGGTTTTTAAAGCAACTACCACATTAGCTGTAAGTTTGGCTCCATATAGGACAACGATAGAGCTATCCATCATTGAGAATTTCTTTATCAGGAGCTATATCTTCTTCCACCTACGTGGACATTACAAACTGAAGTGCTACTTGATTAAGAATATTTTCTAATGCCTTGATCCTAGATTCATGTGGTTCTAAATTCCTCATTTACCCCACTTCCTGAATAATTTTCTGTAATCCATTGAGCTGGCTTTAAGGACTCTGGGCTTATTTAACAAATTGCTTTGAGATACTCAGAGTGTATTTTCATGTGTTCTCTATTCTGGATTGTTGCCTTTGGCAAGGAAAGATGAATGAAGACCAGGGAGACAACAGAGGGTAATCTAGCTCAAATTTTTCACTTTTTCTGAAAAGCACAAACACATTATTTATCATTTTCTTCAAGCACTGATAAGGCTTCTGAGGTTCTTTTACTTGTGAGTAGTTTTCTGGTGTCATCTTAAATGTATGGTTATCGCTCAAAATTAGGAAATGTCATTGTCTATTGACAATAAAAATAAAAAGAACTTTGCACTTAGAGACTTTGCACTAATAGATTTTTTCTAAGTATCCATCACATGATCACATGTGTGTATATGTATGTATATATGATCATATATGATGTGTGTATATATATATATCATAATGTGTATTTCTCTTTCTCTGTATATGTATGTTTCTGTGTGTGTGTGTGTGTTTGTGTGTGTGTTTATTTTCTTCTTAGAAGCAGAGTCAAGATGGCCTTAGATGTATCAGTGTTTTACTGAGTAATATTCTGAGCAAAAGGGAATAAAGAACAGAAGAATGAAAGATGGAAAGGTTCTCAGTCCTTACTGTAAAGTTGTGCTTAAAGCAAAGAAAAAGTTTGTGTAGAAATGGGTGGGGTCTTACTTCATTCTGAAGATCTATAAGAAGTTTGTGATCACTGGGGAAGGAGAAACATTTTCTTTAGTAATTTAACCACTGATAAGGTACCTGGGCTTCTGTAAGCAACTCCAGTGAAATCCATTGGGTCACATACAAAAATGATAGATAAGATAGATAATAGAAAAGGAACTAGCTGGGAAGAGGAAGGAGATTAACTGGAGTGGGAAGGAGACCAGAGAAGGTAATGAGGATGAATATGATCAAAATGCATTCTGTACAGGTATGGAATATCATAATGAAGCCCATTATTATGCATAATAAAAATAAATCAATAAAAGAAAGGTTGTATATGAAGAATATCTGAGTGGCTCTACCAAAGTTTCAGGTAAGTGGCCAGCCATATCCTCATTCCCAGTGACCTTTTAGGAAAGTCTTTATGATGAACAGGGGCTTGCCTTATTCATTCCAAAAAGCAGCCTCCAGAGAGAGACAGGAAGACTTGGAGGGAGCAAGCAGTGAATCCAGAGTGTATCAGATAAACTGTAGTCAACTCTTCTCCCACATTAGGGCCTTGAACATGAGCTCTGAATGGAACTTTTTCAGGTAGCATAGTGTAGACTGACTGAAGAGTTTACAAGTGATTTAGAGTGGAAGAACTGGCTTTAGGCACTGTAAGAATTCACTAAGCTTTCCCAAAACATCACCATCCAGTGATGACAGGAGGATTTATTAATGGAAACCATCTGTTGTTGGCTTTCAAATTCCATGGTAATAGAGAACACTCAAGGTTTTGCTAAAATGTGAATGCCAAACTCAGAAATTATGATTCTGTCATTGGTAATGAAGAAGAAAAATGTCCATTTTGAAGCAAACAAATTGATTTTGAAAATGTGAACTGAAAAAAAAATTGATCTACCTCGGCTATGTTGATCATGCAAAACTGCAATCACTATTATGACACTCAAATTAAAGTTAAGAGGTATCATGTTTTCAAGTTGTTAGAAACTACTCTGGAAGCTGGGAAGACAGATCAGTGAATAAAGGGCTTGCTGTGCAAGCAGGAAGTCCTGAGTTCAGAACCTACATCAAGACATCAAGCTGAACTCAGTATTATGAGTTACAATCCCATTGCTCCTACAAGGACATGGGAGACACAGACAAGATAAATTCCTGGGAACTCTGAGGCCATTTGGCTTAGAGTACTCAGTTGCAAACAAGGTACCCTGTCACAAACAAGGCAGAAGTCAAGGACCAGGGCTCAATGTTTTCCTCTGACCTCTACATGCATGCCTTGTACTCAAATGAACACTACCATACACATAGACATACCAAGCACACAGATATGCCCATGTACACACATTTGTATATATACATGTATGCAAAACTTACTGTGGGGAATTAAGAGTTATTTTCCTTTGCTCAGAAAATTTTAAATAGCTATAATATGTAATTGAGTCACTAATAGACCAGCAGTTTTATGCAAGTTCAGGAAGACTGTAGACACCTACAGTTATTTGAAGGATTTCCTTTTCCTCCTCAGCTAGTATCACTCAGCCACACTGGGCACCATTATCTACTTAAATCATGATGAATCATGGGGTGAGCTGCAGTTGTGAATGGCAGGCACTTACTTATGCAAATGAATGGCCCACATGGTGCTAGATTAGTTCATCAAGGTTCTCAGGTCAAGTAGGACATTTTCTCAGATCAGATAAATCTCCTGAGAGATAAAGCAGACATTAGAGTCTATCATTCTATCTGGAATTTGAATAGGTGGTTTGTCCTTAATTTCTTCCTCAAATATTGGTCAGGTGGACTAAGGACTGTATTTATTAAACCATTCATTTTACTAATTGTTCCCTGTTTTCAGAAAAGCATCTCCTGTATCATGGATGCACCAGTGAAAGTAACATAAAACATATAAAAAACAGGTTTATTATCAATGTGAATTGCTTCATAAAGTATAGCACAATACACTGAAAGAAATTCATTTAATGGAAACAAAATCTTTCTAAAGCAATTGTTCATGCTAAAATCCTTGTAAATTTTCAGTACCATAAACATAGTAATTAGTGATAGATTTCTTACGAGACTGACTTTCTTAGTCTGAGATTACTGATTGTTTATATGATAAGATGGTACATTAGACTTCAGCTTCTATCAATAATTCAAATTTTTAGCTTGTGACTTACCTCTTTGTTTTATACCTGAATAAAAATAACTGCACATGTACTTTCTAAAAGATGTGCTCTTTGACAGAAGACCTCTGTTGACTGCACAGCTGCAGAGCCCACATAGCATTCTAAATTTTGTTCTCCATATAATAAGGTCAAGTGAAGTATACTTAACAGTTATTTTCATTATTCAGACATTGTTTTGCTCTTGTGAAAACCTATCACACCATTTCCAACATGCTGACCTAAGTTTGTGTTTGATTCTCTGTTAGATACAATGTCTTACAAAGGACTCATTGTCTCCTGGTTTTGCTGTCCTGGCTTTGATCTATGGGCAAATAACACTGAAATCAGAGCAGAGAAATCTTTTTCTTCCATGAGAGCTGGTGGACACTGTCTGTTTAAACTCTGCCCTTAGATTTCTGTACTTCCTTTAAAGATTTCATTGGCACATAGCACCTCAATGCTTTTAAAATGAAAAGGCAAACCTGCCAGGAGGTTTTTGCCAGAGAAAGTATAATTAAAGTGTTGAAAGGTTGTCTTGTTGATGATGAGTGTCTTGAAAAGAAGAGCTCTGATATATTTAGCCCTCTATGAGGTTCTGTTTAGGATAGCAGGCTACTAAGCCTCAGTCCAGATCCTCAGGGCTCCTGACCTGCTGAGTCATAGAAGAGAGTCAAGCAATGTGATGTGGGAAGTATTAGAAAGGAAGAAACAAATGTTTTAATGTTCTTTGACAAACTCATCTTACTTTTTTATTCTAATCAGTAATATCATTTTGAGCAACATCCCAATGCATCTGAAGACATCCTCTGAGTCATGATACAGACAGCATGGGTCCACAGAGACATCTCTCTCTCCTAAGTCCTCCTGAAAGAGAGCAGAAGTACAGAAAGCCAAGAAGAAAGGCCTGAGGAATACTAAAAGTTCAAGAGTTTCAGTACTTCTTTACAGTACTTCTTTACTCAATCTTTACAATAATAGGGCCCTTACAGAAAGTAGCACATTAGGTACCAAAATGGCAGATTTGCCTACTTAAATCCCAAGGATTAAAAAAACTAATCCCCTGTCAAGTTGTCACATCCAAAACTGTGCTTGCATTTACAAATTATTTTGAGAGACTGAAGATAATTTTATGAAGATGTTATTTCCATTTCAGTGGTTATTCTTCAGGGGGCTCCAGTCTGGCTCCCACCACCTATGTGGCAAATACACAAATTAAAAATTTCAAAGTAGTTACTTGGAAGATAAACAAAATTAATTTCTTTCCTTAACACATACTTTTTTGCTTATTTGTATGTATGTGTGCACACGAACACACATTTATGCCACGGCACACATATGGAGGTAACTGGGCAGTTGTTTAAGTTGGATTTGCTATCTGCTATGTGGTTCCCTGCGATTGAACTCAGGTTGTTCGGCTTGACAAAATCATGATCTTTTGTGCACTGAGCCATCTCACCATCCCAAATATTAATATCTGTTTTCAGTGTCATTTACTTTAGGAGGAGAAGTGTCTTGATACACTGCATATATACAATATAAATATTTGCATATTTGTGCATCTGTTTCTTAGTTAGAAGCAGGGTCTGGCTGTGCAGCTCAGACTTCTCTGGAATTTGTGCTGCCCTACCTCAGCTACCAGAGCCATGACCTTACAGTTGTATGCAACCATTTACAGCAAGTTACAAGTATTTAAATGAAGGACTATAAAAATATTTTTTAAAAAAATATTTCTTTACAAAGATGATATTTTTATTACTTAATCAATTATTTGGTTGCTCCCTCTTTTTAATTAAAGTTGCTCACAAGAACATGGGTGGGATGGAATGGAATTTACAGGAACATAGGCAGCTTGCCACTGGTTACAGCCCTGGGAGATCCAACTCCCCCAACCTCAGCAACAGTTACTGCCTATAGTTCCTCAGGGAGGGGCAGGGCGCTATTGAAACGGGGTGAAACGAGAGAGCGTCCCCTAGAGGGTTCTTAGTCTCATTCATAGAAGAATTTAAGAATGGACCCAATCGGAAACTTTAGGACAATTTTATTGGACTTTGAAGAAAAATCCTCAAGGCAGGCAAGCTGGGGAATCTCAGCAGCTGCCTGGAGGAAGATAATGGAGGGAGAAGAAAAGAAGCCCAAAAGTCATGCACCTTTAGAGCCTGCATGGGGGTCAGATACGTGGCGGACTGGCAGCCACATGGCTGGGAGAAGCTTTAGAGAAAAAGTAGAGAAATACAAGACGCAAGGGCAGCCCAAAGCGTTAGAGAAAGCATGTTTAGAAAAGGGACATAGAAGAAGATAACGAAAGATTACGCTTTTCTGAATTCTTCAGAAAAGCGGGCAGACTTATGGAGAGCTACATGTCTGTGGCCGGGTCCAGAAGAAATGCACTGGGAGGCGAGATTCCTGGCAGGAAAAGTTCACTGCCTTATTAACACACTCTGTATTCCGCCCACCTATTTAGTATAGCTTAAGTTGAACCCACCTTCCTAAGGATGGTCCTGTGATCAGGTGATTAACCAGTGAAACTGGAAATGTGGGTCTTTCAACAGATAAACTAGAGAATTTATAATCTATCCCAGTTAAATAGCTATTTACTCTCTAACACTATAAGCTCCTCCCCAACCTGCAATGGAATGCCATAGGCTCCATCTTGTGTGGGTCTTGTGCAGATAACTATTTCCATTATGAATCTGTGAAACGGCTGTGTCATGCTGAGAAGACAGCATTTAACAACACTCTTCTCCTTCCTCCACACATAACCTTTCTACCCCTCTTCCAAGATATTCCTTGAGCCTTGGTGTAGGAGACAGAACATCCATCTCGGGCTAAGCACTCAACAGTCACTTGTTCTCAGCGCTTTGACTAGCTATGAATCTCTGCATTAACTGTTGCCCTGTGCCAAAACCAATTTCTCTGACTAAGATCAAGAACAGCAAAAATCTATTGGTATATGCACAAATATTTAGAAGCAGTTTGACTCCATGTCCAATTAGCAAAACAATAATGGGTTCTCCACATGAACTCCCTGGCCACCAGCTTTTGACCAGGTTTGCAGGCATTAATCCCTTTCAGTGGATAGTTCTCCAGTTTAATTAGAAAGCAACTGATTACGAACAAAAGAATATTCTGACCATATAAAGCTATCATGGGGACTCCTTTTGTTTTGTTGGGTTGTCTTCTTTGTGGGAGAAAAAATAATAGCACAATTTTAACTTTCTCTTAGATAATCTGACAAAAACAAACGTTTCTGTGTAAATGGACATGCATTTACATGTTTGTTTATGTGCTAGAAGTCAGTTGCTCACTTCTCAATCTTCTTTAAAGAAAAACACAGAGACTTGTCCTTAAGATACCCTTTGATTTCCAAAAATCTCATGAACCTTTAAGCTCCTCTCTAAAAATATACCACGTGTCCTTCCTTTTTTGAAAGCTGGAGTTGTTCATCAAAACCATCATCTCTATAAGCTTCTCCAGAGAGTGGAATGCTCTTCTATAGTCCTTAGATGGCAGAAAACAGGTATATATATATATATATATATATATATATATATATATATATATGCTTCTAAAATGCATATCCTTTATATGTGTTATTCGTGTGTGTGTGTGTGTGTGTGTGTGTGTGTCTGTGTGTATGAGAAAGGGACAGATAAAGAGGCAGAGACAAAGAGAATAAGTGGTCAGAGGCTGAATTTGAGGAGCAGTGTCACTTGACCTTGTTGAGGAAGAGTCTGTCTTGTGTCTGCTCTGGTGTGCTGTGTCTCTAGGTTAGCTGGCCCATGAGGCAATAGCCTTTTCTCCCGTCTCTGTCTTCCCTCTTGCTGACATAGGAATGCTGATATTAAAGATGTAGGCCACTGCTCCCAGCTTTTTGCATGTATTTTTCATATCCGGCTCAGGTTTGCCTTTCAAATGTTTTCACTCACTGAACTGTTTCCCTGGCCTTGAAATTGAATTTCTAAGAAGAAGAGGCAAAATTGATTTATACCTATTCCTTCATCTGGAGTGTGTGATATTTTCTCGTGATGAAGTTCAGGTCCTATAATTTTGGCAATAGTGCTATGAATGTCCTTTACAGTAGACAGTGCCAGGAGTCATATTATTTCTATATTTTTCTATACTAGTGGTAATCACTTTGATCATTTGATTGAAATGGCTCCACAGGATATACTACACTACAGCAGGCCTGGCTTTTGATCGGCTTTTTCAACATAAACTGTGCTTGACCAACTTGTTGTCTATACCATCCTCATCTCCCTAGTCCTCCATTTTCATATGTTTTTTTCTAAATTCTAAAAGAAAGGCATTTGTAACAACTCTTCATCACCGTTCACATGAATTGATGTAGAAAGTACAGCATCAGTCTGAAAAGAAAATGCAGAAGTCTATCAACATATGAATACAAAGAAAAAATATGGCATATATTCACAAAGGAGTTTTATTCAGATACCAAGATGAAATCATGGTGTTTTCTGGAAAATGTGTGCAATTGGAGATTGTAATATTAAGCAAAATAAGCCTGACAGATGTATCAGTTACTTATCTTGATTCCATGATAAACTGACTAAAACATCTTGGAGAAGGAGAAGTTTACTTCAGCTCGCAGGTGAGGGTATGGTCCATGACAGCGTGGAAGCTGGCAGAAGTGGGCAGAAGCAGAAGGCAGCTGGCCGTACTTTATCTGCAGAAAAGAAGCAGAGCGAGGGAGATGGAGGCTGACGCTTAGTTAACTTTCTCCTTTTTCATTCTTTCCAGGACCCTATCCCTTAAAATGGTGCTCCTGACATTTAGGGGGTGTTTTCTCAGCACAAATGACCTAATTTAGAAACTTTTTCACAGGCCTGCCTAAAGATTTGTCCCCTAGATTTTTCTAGATCCTGTAAAGTTGAACATCAGTATCAACCACTGTGCATGCCTTCAGTCTCACCTGAGGAAGCTTCAGGAATATTATACTAAGTCCACAATCCTGTTCAAAAGTTCAGGGTTATCACTACCGATATTCAAATAAATTTAAAATCCTATCCGTGATTAACATGCATCTGAGATGCAGATAAATGGCTTTTCTTGTCCATTTCCGCATGTTTCTGAGGAGCAGACCTGGGTGTGCTCTTCTGTGGTTCTTCACTCTGATGTCACACAGTGCCTCTTTCCTCCGCCTCCTGGATAGCGTTTCTGTTCCCCTAGCAAGTAATGTTTAACTTTACTGACTTGACTGAGCATTTCCAGAAAAAACTGGCGTTGTACCGACCACAGTGACTTCCTGTGAAAGACCATCACAGCTTTGCTTCTGGCTATTTTCTTTTTATTGAGTCCACTATCCTCCTTCCTCCTCCTCAGGATTTTTATGTAATTATCTGATACACTTTTCTAGTTTATTTCCTCCATACTACAGCCACTGACACTGCCCCTCTCTTGTGAGATACTACAAACATTCAAGTCATCTCAGAATTCCTTTTCCTACTTTGTAACCAGAACTACAACAATTCCCAACTAAGTGGATCTTCTAATCCCTGATCATCAGATGCAAAGGAGAAACTAGGCCTGAAGTCAAAGTGCATCAAAGGATTTGCACTCTAAGCATGGGATCATGCTTGATCGTCCTAAGCCCCTTTAAAAATCAGGCAAGGTGTCATACACTTTCTTTATTATTTTATTTATGGCTGAGGAATGATAACAGTGGTTGACCTCAGATGCCCATGCACAACACATATGTGCATACACTTACACATGCACCTATACACATACATGTACATGTACACATAAAAACATACACACATGTATATACACAGTCCAAGAGAGCTAGAGAAACTGGGTCTACATGTCTTGTCACTAATATAAGCAAATTGTGAACATAGAAACCTTGATTTCAGAGAGAAGAATCAAAACCACTGATTTGTATGCTATAAGGGATGATTTTGTTTAATTGCTTTTGCAAATATGAAGACATATAACACTATATCCTAAGCTTTACAAATACAGTTTATTGGCTAATACATAGATATAGGGGTTATCTGATTTTAATTAAATGGGCAATAGTAGGATGTAGTTCATATGTCAAATGATTATAATTCTATAATGTCATTGATTTTGAAAATTAACTTATGCTTAATTTGATATATCAATGATTAATTATTCTTGGTAGAGGGAGATGAGCTAATGCAGAATTCATTAACAGAGGAATTGTCTTGGTTTACTAAAATATATTTAGATGTGTCTTGCAGTTAAGAGACGTTTTGGTTGTATTTAGTGAAAAAGACTTGTGATGAAGCAGGGAGTGATGACTAGGCTCGTACAGTTTGACTTAGTGGAATTTGTATAGCCTGAACCAATATGGATTTGTAGTCACAGCCTGGGGTGCTGTGGAGCTGAGTCAGAAAAACCTAAAAATCTGAGCTTCTGATTCATTGTCATGGCCCTGTCTGATATTATGATGGATTATACTTTTATGTTCTGGAAATCTTTGTAAACTTTTAGTTTGCTAAATTACCTTACAAAATAATGGGTTTCATTATGACATTTTCATATATATATCTTGTGTATTTTCCTTATGGTCACATGAATTACATTTATTTGAGCTGAAGCTAATTGGAAAACCAGTGATTATATGCTGTAGAGCAAGTGATTATATGCTGTAGACATAATGCTGGGACTTCCAACTGTATTAGTTACTTTTCCCACTACTGTGACAAAATACCTGACAGAAACAATTCAAGAAAGGAAGGGCTTCATGCATCTCGGGGTTTTTGTGGCATCTACCATGATGGCAAGGCTTGGCAGCAGAATTGTGAGACAGCTGGTCCCAGTGAGTCTGCGGTCAGGAAGGAGGGACATGAATGGTTAGCTCACTTTCTCCTTAGTTGGTCTAAGGCCTCAGCCTATGGAATGATGCTGTCTTCAGTGAAAGTGAGTCTTTCCATTTCAATTAACCTAATCCAAAATGTCCCTCACAGACATGCCCAGAGGTTTGTCTTCTAAGTGATTATATTTCCTGTCAAGTTGAAAATTGAAATCATCCATCAAGTATATCATGTGCAGGTAATAATTGTCCAACATTAGATAACTTTAAAATGAGAATCAGTCAAACAATTTTTAATAATCAAATATAAAGGCACATTTCCATGTGAATTGCCTTAAAATGATCTGTGTCATAAATGGATCAAGCACAAGATCCTGGTGAAAACCATCAGACACATTTCTTTTGTCATTGAACCACTGCTTTCTGCCAAGTTTTGATTCCTGCAGAGAAATCAAGGCCATGGGAAATCTTGTCACTATGAGCAGAATGTTGCTTACGAGTTCAAAGCATCACCATTAGTTGTCAGAAACTGAGCCTTGCTTAAAACCAAACCGTGCCTATATTGGCAGAACTGGAACAAACAAAGCCTTAGAATAAGTCCATGAATTCAGTCACTATAGAATAAGGAAGGAAAATCTCAAATCTAAATTTACCTAAATCTGCCCAAGAGTTTCAATGGCACTCTCGAAAAAAAAATAAATGTATTGCTTCTTGCTAGATATCTCCATATATTTAATCATGGACAAATATGTGATTGATTCTTCTAATATTAAATAGATTAGCACTATAAAAAGTCTGTGTTTCAGATGACTGGTAAAACTTGTATCCAGAAATCTCCTTCTACGCCCATGTCAGAAAACTCAAAATAGAATCTGACACCATGTGTTCCTCTTTAAGAAATTAGTGTCCCTTCACGTCCTTCTGGTTCTGAGTTGATATGGAAATTCCCTCATCTTAATTTTACTGGAGTCGTTATGGTCATAGCCTTGACTCAGGAATCCCTAATAAACCAGGCTTGGTCAGGCATCCTCAACATGTCAATCAAAGGCATAAGTAAGTAAAAACAGGTAATGAAGATTTATTCAATGTGACCAAATTGAGAAGATGAACAAAGATGTCCAGTAACACCCTACAACATGATATTTGGGGACCTGATACTAGGTTTAGGTTTAAATAGAGGGTAAAAGATATGCACAACTAATCAGTCCAGGTCAAGCTGTAGTCCTGCCCACTGCTGAAAATTGTCTCAACTCCAGTGTCTCCTGCAAAGGTGGTCTGACATGTTACCAGATCTGTGTGATTCTCTTTCCAGGAGACAAATTCCCCTTATGGCTGATAACAGCCTCTATCTTTTTTCCTTCTCCCAGTGTGGGATTCCTGGGAAAATTCCAGGATTTTTTGGCATCCATTGTTTTAATAGTCTGATCACCAAAGGAAGTGTACAAGCGTCTATTCATAATATCCTGCTTCTTCCTGGGACAGTTATGCTAGCATGAATGTGCCAATTAAAAGGGGGAGGGGGCATGAAAATAGAGTTCTTCCATTAGAAATATAGATTCTAAGATTACTTTAGCTTATGTATGAAACTATAGTAATTGATAATTACTCATGACCAAGACTTCAAATGATACGACTACACAAATACTTTTAAATGGAAACATACTACTGTGGTTAAAAATCACCACTCAGAGTACTGACATCAGAAAATGACCTACTATACCATTCTGCTGGGTTTGTGTGTATTGGGAGATAGTGGGCATGGGTTTGTGTGAACACGTGCTTGTGGAAGCCAGAGGGCAACCTCACCTGTCTTCCTCAGTTGCTTCCCACCTTGGTTTTGAGATAGGTTCTCTCACTGTCCTGGGACTTGCCTATTCTGCTACACTGTCTGTCCAGCAAGCCCTAGCAGTCCTTTTGTCTCCTCCTCCCCGTCATAGAATTACAAGTGAGCACCAACACACTGAACATTGTTTTTTGTAAGATTTAAAAAAAAATTATGTGTGTGTTTTTGCCCAGTGTATCACACGCAGTTCCCATGGAGGCTAGTAGATGGTGGTAGAACCTGTTGAGTTGCAGTTACATCTGGTTGTGAGCTGCCATATAAGTTCTGGGAACCTAGTCCAGGTCCTCTAACAAGAGTATGATGTGCTCTTCACCACTGGGCCATTTCTACAGCTTCTGGTATCATGTATTGCAGCAGTTGGATATATCTTCATGTGTTGACAGCCACTACAGTGCTGAGAGAGGAGGTGTGGTGAATGTGAGCCACAGTGCAGTTCAGCATGAAGCCAGAGATCATAGCTTGCCCTGAGCCCCTTCACACCTACTTAATATTTGATGAAGCCAGAACTAGTCCTTATGTAGCAACCCTTCCCTCTTCTATTTCCTAGACTCAGTATGGAAACCTAATAATGAGCTCCATGGAGATACTGGCTAAGATTGAATGTAGTGCAGAAGCTCTCCCAGCATCCTGTTACTCGGTCCCTGACTGTTAGCAACAACGTTATTCTAATATGTGATGTGTAGGAGTATGCTAGGAAGAACACTGGACCTTAGAGCTGTACTGACACCATCAGTTGTCACTTAAGTGCTGCCTTGAATCCAAGAACTCTGTGTCAGAGGGGTTAAACTTCTTTTATTTCAGAACAATGTGCATTATTTATATTCCTTATGGAGAACATGTAAATTGGAGATTTTAAAAAATATATTTTTAACTTTCTTTGAAAATTTTATACATGTATGCAATGTATCTTAATCATACCTGCCCTCGTTCTCCCCCTCCACATCCCATTAGGTACCTCTAACACATTTTCCTCCCAATTTTTCTTTAATATAGCTCATTGAGTCTAATCAGAGAAGCCCATATGAACACAATTGTAGGGTCATCCACCAAGGCATGGGAAAACTACCCGTGGCCACAGCATCAAAGAGACCAGGCTTTCCCTACTCTGTCAGTCAACTTCCAGTAGAGCCTCCGCTAAGGCTGGGACCTTGGGAGCTTCTCCCCATTGCTGAAAATATTTTGGGTTTTATTTCAAAAAGGTAATAAAAACAAAAATTCCCAATAATTTCAAAACTGAATCACAGAATCTCCAGAAAAATTTTTCATGTATTTATTTCCAAAATGTTTTTGACAAGTGTGAGTGTTCATTGCACATGGGGTGTGTGTGTGGTGTGTGTGTGTGTGTGTGTGTGTGTGTGTGTATAGTGAAATTTCATGTTCACAAAGGGAATGTAAAGTAAATCACATCATTGCAAACTAAATTATAAGGGCCAGTTTTTGTATCAGACAATAGTATCACTTAATTTAAACAGAAAGTATTTTCTCAGCTATTGTCTGAGCAAAGCTGTCTAATTACAGTATTTTATATATTGTTCTCTTTAGAAAGTTTGATATATTTACAGATCAGAGCACATGACACCACACCTGGGTTGCTCTAGAGATGTCTAAATTTTACCAAGATTTAAAAAATCTTTGACAACAAATGTATTTTAATATGTCTACTAAAAAAATAATGTACTTAGCTTGAACACCCACAGCAGTTTTCGCATAAGTACTATAACAGAAATACAGGTGCAAGATAGTCTGTTTTTAAATTAGCCACATTTCCAGTCTCATGTCTTTTATTCTTCTGATGTATCCTTTTTGATGACTTGTTTCCTTGATTTAAAGTTGTAAGTAAGAGAAGTTATTTCCTTTCAAGTCTTCAAACTTGGTGCCCCCCCCCACTTAAGTCCATCTTCAGGGTCTTAACATGGGATTTAGGTCTGAACAGAGGGCAAGAGTTATGTCCATCCTGACTCATCATTGCCTGGATTTCAGTCTCTCATGTAAGATAGTCTGATAAATTGTCACAATTGTATGAAACCTCTTCCAAGGAGATAAATCCCTCTGGCTGCTACCAGGTTTCAGCCTTTTCCTTCCCAGCCAGATATTTCTAAGGAAATTCTGATAAACCGGGATTCATTCAGTCTTTCCTTTTCTAGGGAAATTCCATTTCTTTGGAGTTTATTGTTTCAGAAGTCTGAAAGACAAAAGAGGCACCAGTGTCTGATTTGGGATTATCTTTGCTTCTGCTAGAACTGTTCACATGTTCACCAACTCCATTCTACCTCCTGATTGGACAGCTCCTTTTCAGGATCCACTCACATTCGTTTTCCTGAGTACTGTTTTCTTAGAATAGGAACAGCTCTTTCTGAAAGTACTATAAGAAAGGACTGAGGAGAAAGATCAGATCGGTAGTTAAAGTGTTTGTTGCACAAGCAAGAGAACAAGATCCCTAGAATCCAGGTAAATTCTGGGTACATGTTGCAGCCATCTGTAAGTACATCCTCCTCAGAAGGTAGAAACAGAAGATTCACAGAGAAAGCTGGCTCTTGAAAGTAGCTATTTCTTCCAGCTTTGGCTTTAAGTGAAAGACCCTGCCTCAAAAAAATAAGGCAAAGAGTGACCCACTGTTCTCTGCAGCAAGATTGTCCCTGGTATTCTATTTACCTAATATGTCAAAGCAAGATTATGGCTGGCACTGTGATCAGGAAATTGAGAATGCGTGGATCCAGACAAACTCAGACTGGAGCCTAGGCAGAATAAGCTGAACTCTTGTGCCATTTCCTTGATATCACCAAAAACACATTTTCCCTCTACTTATTCATTTTATTTATTTATTTTCTATTTTTAGTTTTTGAGACAGAGGCTCATGTAATGAAGGTGGTCTTGAACTTGCTATGTTACTGAGGATGTCCTTGAACTTTGTGCCGTGCTAGCAATCAAAGTCATGTCTCCAGCTTGATAAACAAGCATTTAACCAATTAAGCCACATGCCTAGGTTGACAGTTTATTTTAAAACACCTTCAAGTTTACTTTCTGTGACTGGCCAAGGAGTTAGAAGGAGACTTCAGTTGTTCCTTCTTATCTTTTCACTTGTGTAAAAATAGTTTTAGAAAGATGTGTTCTGATACCAAGACAGGGATTGCAGAGCTGGTTCAGAGTGCTGAGGAACAAGATTCATTTTGCTGTTCACAGACAGACTTAGGAAAACAACAACAACAGATTTCAATCAATCTCTTTATTTTCTCCAGTGGTGTAAATGTTGCTATAAATCACTCCTTACCATGTTCCTGTAAGCAATTCTAATTAAACTTAAACTCATTTGGTCACACTAAAAAAAGATCACGAATGTAAAAGGGGACCTGCATAGACAGGGGAGGGGAACAAGAGAAATTAGGGGGGTTGCATAGCATCCAAAGCGTCTTTTCACTTGTTTATTAATCATTTATATTTTTTTGAGATAGGGTCTCATGTAACCTATGTTGGCCTCAAACTTGATATGTAGCTGAAGATCACTTTGACTGTCTGCTACATTATATTCACGTTTGAAATTGTTATAATGAATGTCATTAATAAAATGTATGCTAATAAACATAAATTTTAATATAATACTAAATGCTAAAGATGAAACTGTTCTTACTGTGCTTATTTAGTTTTGCTTTATTGGATGGAGTTTAGCTTCAATATCATCACTAAAAAGTAAATGAAGAAAATGAAGCTTGGAAAGTTTTATAGTTTCAACTTGGAAAGGGTTTCAAGTGTGAGAAGCTGGCCTCCTCTGGAGATTCCTCCTGTTACTTTCATTAGTGTCAACTGCAGATACCTAGGCTAATTTACATATAGTTTTTGTTCCTGGAGGATCAAAGGCAGCTTTTATTTGTACATGGGACTACCAGGAACATTCCATTTCCTCAGGAAGTCTCAGCATTCTGCCTGAATTAAATTCCTGCTCAGAGCTACCTGAAGCAGTTTCAGGCATCACCAGCACAAGACTTAACTTGCATTTGTCCAAGTTAGATCACCAAGGTAGGCAGGATGATCCCCCAGAATATCAACCCTATACCCCAGAGCTGGTGAATATGTTATATGGTAAAGGGAATTAAACTCTGACATCAGTTGATCCTTAAATAGGAAAAGCATAGGCACAGAGAAGTTTAAGAGGAATATTACATAGCTTTCATATAGAAAGACATGACCAAATGTCTATTTACCACATATATAACACTAACAAAAGACCAAAGAAACAATTAGACGCAAGTCTAGCTTGGTGAACCAGTGAGTTCATTGGTGTTACTTACAGGAGCATGGATGAGTTGTCCAAATGTCCACCCTAGCATCGAGGCTAAGTCAAGAAAGCTCACACCTGGAGCTCAATGCACAGCTGACAGGCAGATCTACTGAAGAGAATCTCTTTTCCCCAGCAATTGTTCTTGCTTTTATGACCTTTAGGAGGTAATATTTGAATCTTAAACTAGTTTTGTGAATCAATAAGTTTAATTAGGTTTACTTCAGGAGCATGAAACTTTTATGGACTCCCAGCAACCATTAACTTGGGAATAATCATTGGGAAATGGCCTATTTTCATGAGAGAATGAATGTAACTGACCTTGTTCGATCACAATGGGTTTTAAAGCTGCTGGGAGTTCAAAATGGCAATGGCCATGTTATATTCCAAGAACAGAATAGCGAAGGAACATCTAAAGCCTGGTTGTGAGCCAGAAATGTGATGCTAGAGTTGAGTCTTGAAGGAAGTAAGGATGTCAGATAAGAACATATTGCAAGGACAGTTCTAGGCACATGTAACCAATAACTACATGTGAAAAGACAGAAAGATGTGTGTGTGTCTGTGTACACTAATATTGTGCTTTGCAGAGCAGAGGAATTCAGTATACAGAGTGTCAGGCACACTAGAGAAATGACTCAGTAGTTAAGAGTGCAGTAATATAGACCCAAGTTCAGTTCCTAGCACCCACATCAGATAGTCCACAATTACATGTAACTCAAGCTCCAGGGGTTATGACCACCTTTTCTGGCCTCAAGCTCACAAACCTATGAGCACATACTTATAGATAGACACACCCTCAAATAAAAATGAAATAAATCTTTAAAATTAATAATAAATTAAAACTGAATGTCTATTTGTTTCTTGGCAGTTTCTTGGAAAGCTTAGTGTCTCTGAATCTCTCAGTAGTGAAAGATGCTAGCTTTCGTCAAATAGCTGATGGAATGGGTAATTCTGCCTCAATGGACTTTGTAACTTTGCATATGAAAACAGTCCCCAGATTATGATTCCTTTTAAAAATTAGATTTCCCTAATAAATTCTCTGTATGTATGTATCAGTGTGTGAGTATGAGCACATAGGGACAGGTGCCTTCAGAGGCTAGAAGAGAGCATCCAGTGCTCTAGAACTGGAGTAACAGGTGGTGGTGAGTTGCCATATAGGTCTTCTGAAAACAGCAAGAATACCTAACTTCTGATACATCTTTCCAGGCCGTCCTGTTTTCTATGTTTTAGAAAGTGATCCAGTTTAACTGTGGAAACAGACACTAATGACAAAATACATACAGAAAAAAAGTAGCAACAACTTGCAGCAATTCTAAATTCCTCTCTGGAACAAAATATACACTGTAAATCATCATTCATAATTGGTGCTTTTCCCCTAAAACTTAAGTTGTCTTTTCATACCAGAGCTACTTTCTTACTAAGTAGAGAGTCTGCACTGATTTTCACATGGAAGGGCTGTGTCCCAGAGTCTCAGTGGTCCTATTTATACATAAATTTTAGATATGCACATCTATGCGTGAGATCTACAGTTGTCCCAGGGAAACAGAAGTGTGGAGAGAAGGCACCTTGATATAAGCTGAGGAGTGTATTCAGATCCATGATTCGAGATTCTAACCACTACAGACGGATGTTTTATTGGTCCATTTAATGAGATTTGGGGAGAAATCTCCCATAAGGATCTGTAGGGTCTGTAGATGAAAGGTACTGGCATGGAAAATAAAGCTGGGCTTTCCTATAGCAGCTGTCCTACTGAACTCAGTGCACTAAATAAAGCTCCGCATAACAAACTAAGTGGCCTCAAATGCAAATGTCTGAAGAGTTTGTTCAAATGCTACAGGGTTAGGAGACTAGAACCCAGGCCAGAGAGATGGCTCAGTGGCTAAAAGCACTTCCTGTACAATCATGAAGGCTTGAGTTCAAATCCCCAGAACTAATGTAAAAGATGATACAGAGCATGAACATCTATAATTCCCAAACTCCTCTGGGGAGATGGGAGGCAGAAACAGGATTCCAGAAGCTCCTGTGAAGCCCGGAGTATAAAGCAGAGAACAACAGACCCTGTCTCAAACAAGGTAGAAGTCAAGGATGGACCTTCAATGTTGTCCTCTGATTTCCACAGACATGCCATGAACCTGCACACACACATTCATAAACACACAAACATACATTAATAAAACCAAAGGAATTCTAATCTGTTCAGGTTTGAGTAAGATCCAGAGGTCTGCAGAGTATCACACCCCCACCCCCACTGCAGAAAACTATCCATTCAATCACTGCTGTTATGAGCACTTTGTAAATATTAACTTATTTCCAGTCATAAAATCATTTTGTGTTGTTGTAATATACGGTCACAGAAGAAAAATAAATTCAATGTTCTTATCAGAGATCATTAGTACGGGTGTGTTCTAGTTTGCTTTCAATTGTTGTGATAAACCACTCTGACCAAAATCAAATTGCGGAGGAAAGGTTTTATTTGGCCTACAAGCACAGTGCATCATCAAGGGACACTAAGGCAGGAACTCAAGGCTGAAACCTGGAGCATAGCAATGGAGGATAACAGCTTACTGGTTTGCTACCCTGGCCAGTGCTGAAATTGCTATCGTATACAGTACAGGATGACTTAGCTAGGAGTGGCACCACCCATGATGGGTCACTCACACATTACTCAATAATTAAGAAAATGCCCTACAGACATGACGACGGGACAGTTGAATGGGGGAAATTCCCCGGAAGAGGCTCCTTCTAACCAGGTTGACAACTATAGGCATCCAGCACAATCGACCCCTTATCAACTTGATACACAAACACAGCACTATTAAATCACAAGCTTTCCAGTTCGTATCCCCAAGGTATGATGTTAATATCACAACATAAGACAATACAACCTTGAAAATCTCTTAGTTCTTAAAAAATCCAAACACTTAAAAGTTCAAAGTCCCTAAATCTCAGTGAATGACCTCACACTGAAGAACATTTGGGGACACTAACTTGGCACAAAAGACTTTAATTCAGATGAATGGATATATGGATTCTAGTTGGCAGCTATAAGGGGTTGCTGGTTTGGAAGGAGGTGTAAAGATGATTAAAATTGATTGAGATGTTCTGTGTGAAATACAAAGTGATTCAGTCATTTGTTTTTAACTTCATAGTTTCTTTTAAAAGTCTCTCAATTTGGGTTTCTGCAAAGTTAAAAACAATTTCTCTTCTGCTTTATGTCAAAGGAAGAATCGGGCTCATTTAACAAAACTTTAGTCCAGCAAGGTAGCACAAGACTTGGTATCTAGGATTCATTCATGATCTTCTAAGCTCCAAAGCTTAGAAGCTCCACTTCTCTGACTCTGCCATCCACAGCAAACACAGTTTGCCTCAAGAGCCCAGGCCGACTACATCCCACACCTGCTGCTGTCTTTGGTGATCATCCAATGGTTCTGGCATCTCCAAAAAGCTAGGGTCTCCACTGAAACTGAGGTTGCACCTTCACCAATGGGCTTTTTGGGCCTTTCAAGGTCAAATTCTCAGATTTTCTCCATGCCCCCTTCAATCCTGGGGGTCCTTAACAAAACTGAGGCTGCACTTTCACTAATGGCTTTTCTTGACCTCTTTGGGTGCCAAGCCTCAGCTATTCTCTGTGACCTCTTCACTTTCAACACCAAAACTATTCAGGAGACTCTTACACATTACCAAGGTCGGCTTCCAGCTTGAGATGGAGGCTCGGGCACACTCTGGACCATAGCTTCTGTGTGCTGACCCTGAGGAAATACCTCCCAGAATATTTGACCTCAATGATGCTGGTTTATTGTTCCAACTGAAGTTTCAGTCTCAGATGTTCAACATCAATTGTCTCTGTAAAGCAAAGGTTTCACCTCAGTGGTTCTGGACTCTTCTTCATTAAGGTTCATTCTTTAGCCACAGAAACCATATCCTCTCAATTCGAGATATCACAAAAAACAGTCCTGATAGCCTTTGCTTCCCTTTGAAGTTTCAAAAGCCAGGACCCACTATCTACAACTATTTCAGCAGAACTGTTCCAAGGTCCACAGCAAACCTCTCTAAGTACTCAATGTCTTTTCTAGCCCAGTGTTTCAAATTCTTCCACAATCCTCCCAAAAACAATTGGGTCAGCTCAGTCACAGTAATACCCTTACTTCTGGTTCCTATTTCTGTTTGAATTTGTTTTAATTGCTGTGACAAAACAGTCAGACCCATAACAACTTCGTAGAAAAAGGTTTATATGGCTTAAGTCTCCCAGGTGACCTTTTATCTCTAAGGGGGCTCAATTTAGAAGCAAAAGCACAGACCATGGAGGAACACTGTGCATTGCTTAGTTGTCCTGGCCTGTGCTCAGCCTGCTTTCTTATATAATACTGAACCATCTGTCCAGAACTGGCACCCACACTGAGCTGGGCCCTGCCTCATCACTCAACACTCAAGAAAATGCCCTAAAGATCTGGCCACGAGACAATGCTATGGAGGACGAAATTTCCCAATTGAGAATCCTTCAATCCCAATGTGTCAAGTTGACAAGTGGTCAACTACGTTGAATAGTTTTCCTGCTTGGGAAAAATAAAAAGAAAACAGAAACACAACTAAATACCTAATTCATACCAAGGCTCTGAAAGACAGATAGGTTTTAAAGATGGTGTGAGGAAAACACTGAAATAAACTTTGAAAATCCTAGAGTTTTAGTTAATTTTATTCTTTTCAATGGCATGTCTTTAAGTCCTAATGAGTGACTGACAACATGAGGCCCAGTAGCGATCAAAATTTCTAAGTTTCCAGATCTCCATACAGTTGGAAAGTTTACCTTCAGCTCCAGAACTTAATAAAAAAATACTAGAGGAACTACTTTTGTTTCCCAAGCATTGAGACCTAGAGCAGCATTTGTCAAATTGTACAACACATAGGATTGATGTTCAGTAAGATTTTAATATTCTGGGGAAAAACCCCACAAAAATTCAAGCCCCTCCTCAAGATGGGAGGAACGGCTATCACTGTAACTCATTTTAGCAACTTAGATGAGTACCGAAAAGTTCTTATGGAAGTGGGTTTTTCTTGAAGTTTCCCAGTTTCTCCATAGAACACTCAGCTGTACATCTCCCAGGTGTTACCCAATAAATATTTAATATAGGCCTGCTGCTTTGTGTGATATCCCTTGCTAGACCCTGGGGTTCAGACCGTGACTACAAACATATAGATATGGGTACTGACCCCAGAAATCATCAAGACAATAGATGAACCAAAGCTATATTAATTGATCATGAAATTACAAAGAAAAGGGATATACTTTAGGACAAAAGCACCAATCAAGAGGAATGAGAATTATCAGCTCCATGTCTGCTTGTGGTTGACAGGAAAATTATGTCCAAGGAAATGAAGAGAAGGAGGTGGAAGAAGGAGGCAAAAACAACAAAATGAAGAAGTAGAAGAGGAAAAGAAAAAACAGGAAGAAGAGGAGGAACAGGATGAGGAAAAGACAAGGAGGAAGAGAAAGTAGAGTAGAAGAGGAAGAGGAGGAGGAAAAGTAGAAGAAGAGGACATGTATGAGGAGGAGAGAAAATCAGTGTAATGTTGAGCCCTCTGTGCTGACCTGCCTGGTGTCAGCGCTGAAACCCATGTGTGTCTCAATTTGGATTACATCAAAGATGAAAACTGAACGTCTCATTTGTACTAGTTGTGTTTTAGGTACTGAATGGCCACAGCTCACTACTGCTGTTGTAATGGACTTCAGAAAATAAAACTTCCTTTTTTTTAGGGAATTCTATTGCCCAAAATATGAGGCTGGCTAAAAACATGACCTGACAGTCAATTCCAGCTGTTAGAATTTTTTTTTTTGTAGATTCTGAAAGCTAAAGTAATTTCAGCATTTATAAAATGAGTAGGAGGAAAGGAAAGGGTTAATGAAATGAAGGAAGGAGGAACAGAGGGAGGGATGGAGAGAGGAAGAGAGGGAGGGAGGGAGGGAGGGAGGGAGGAAGAAAGAGTAAAAAGGGGAAGGAAGTGGAAGGAAAACATGGAAACATAGAGAGAAGTAAGGAATTGATAATTTAATAGGTTCCGTGTATGCAGATAGAACCTTAACATATTCTATATCTCAAGGAGAGTGTGCTGCTTTCATTTCATAGTATAGATGTGTTGCTAAGCGACGATAATCTAGGCTAAAAATGAGAACTTTGGTCTTTGGCATCAAGTAACTCTAAGGGAATAATTCTCACTGTGGTTACAGAGAAAATTCAGTTGTTAGAGTACTTAGATTTGGTTTGAGAACCCATGGTGGCTCACAACCATCAGTACCTTCAGTTTCAAGGCATCTGACTCCGTCTTCTGTTCTCCTTGGAAAAAAGGAATACATGTGGGACCCATGCATATGTGCAGACACTCATGTACACACATAAAATAAAAAGACATGACTCTTTATAAAAGATAGTTCTCACTAATGGAAGCTAAGAAAGGGGTGTCATTTAGAATTCTCACTGATTAAGTGTGGCTCGTGATACTGAAGGAGCTCTACTTCCTTCCTTATCTTATGTCTCCCCACCAAATTACATAACTTTTAAGACTCAAGCCTACTTACTTCTAATGTCTTATAAGGAGATGACAGCTTTATAAACGCATACCCATTCATTTTTATGATGTTCCATTGGCCATAATTATGCCAAAAATATCCACTAGCAAAGATATCATTGTACAAACATATTAGAGTGTGATATTTATATCAGTCTGTATGTTTTAAAAATGGGTAGTTAAAAAAGTGATCATTCCAAGGCTCTGGGGGCAGAATATTAGCTGCTAAATTCATTTAGAGAGCATTTCCTAAGTCCCCAAAGCAGATGTGAGGCAAGAAGTAAATTAATCATTGAGGATTACGATTAACCAAAATTCTAATGGCCTTCATTGTAATGAATTGCCATGATTAACCCAGACAGAAATTCTGCTGCATACATGGGTAATCCAGATAAATGAGATCTTAGAAAGATATACTATAATAAAAGCAGAGCTAAAATGAATAAATAATAACATATTTTTATTAAGCCACTTCATCAAGGCTTCTGTTTAGTGAGCTAATTGCAAAGCCTTCCATGGTCAAAAGCTCACAGGGTTTCAGGTGTCACCAGAGTCCCTTGACAGGGAAAAGTGGTAAATAAATCATGATTTACCCAATTTTATTTGAATTAAAGACATTTGGTCACTTAAGATAAAGCATATAATAACCACTAATTTTCTATTTCAAGTATCTAAAATTATAACACTTATGTTGTATACATTGTGCACACTTGTTTGTGGGGTACAACTGGGAACCAGAGGTCAATGCTTGTTGTCTTTCTTTATTTTTCTCTATCATTTTTTAAAATCAGGCTCTCTCACTTTTGCCTGGAACTCATGGATTCAGTATGTACCTGACAAGGAAGACACAGGAACTTCCTGTCTCATCTTCTTTAGATCTAGGATTAGTGGCACAAGCCATGGTGTCTGAATCTTTACGTGGGCTTTGGAGTTCAGACTCATACCCTCAGATGTGCCCAGTAAAGTCCTTTACCCAGTGAGTCATGTTCCTAGTCCCCAGCTTTTCTCTCATTTTTAGAAAAAAAAATGTTGAATTTTTGTGTATTTCATGCAGAATTTCTTAATCATCTTTGTGTCCCTTCCCCACTGTCATCCTCCCATATTCCCCCACTGAACGTCACACATTCTGTTAGTGTCCCCCAGATATCTATTAGTACAAGATCATCCACTGGGCTCTAGTCAGCCTATCTGTAGTGATCAGCTGCCTAACAGTTCTTCAACTAAGATTAGGGCCTGCTGCCTACATCTACAGTTGTATACTGGGTTTTTGTCTGCTTAAATTTGCATGGGTCTTGTTCATTCTGACATCATTGCTTTAAGTTCATATAAGCAAGTTCCCATACGTCTGGAGCTGTCCCCTCTCTCATATGGTCGTGGTCCTCGACCCTGACTCTCACAATATCCCCACCCCCTCTTTACAATGGTCCTGGATTTATTAGACTGATTTACACAATAGGGCTAGGAAGTCCAGCCCTGGCTGTCTGAATGCTGGAGAAGCTAAAAACATGGTAGGTTGTCTGTCCACAAGGCTGCATGCCTCAGCAGTCCAAGTCTGAAAGATTTTTGGGGAGCTGAGGAAGTTTGATTCCATTGTCAGCAAAAGGTGACAGCATCAGCGACATAATAAAATGCACAGGAAAGAGCTGTAGATTTTCCTTCAGACCTCTTCAATGCTGGGAGTTGCTGCCCGTTCTTTGGGAGGGCCTCCAACCTCAGCTATTCCTTCTTAGAAATATGTTCATAGAGCTACTCAAAGCCCGTTAACTGATTCCAAATACAGTTCAGTTAACAATAAGATTAAATATTACACAGTCCAAGATGCAAATATCATGTCATAAATGTGGAAGTCAGAGGACAAGTGTGGCAGTAAGTTTTCTCCTTTTACCATGTAGGTCCTGAGGACAGAACTCAGGTTTTCAGGTCTGGTAGGAAGCGCTTGAACCTAGACAGAAAGTACAATGACTCCCTGGTGCAAATTTTGATGCTCGTTAGGGAAACACTACTTTATTCTTACTCCAGGACTGTTCTATTATATCCTGCAGTTACAGCTGTTATATGTGAGGATTGAGTCTATAAAAGCTTACTCTCATTCTGAAATGCAAATATTTCATGTGCAATCTTTTATAGATAACTAAAACGGTATGTAATAAGTCTCTCAAATGAATGATGAATATTTAATACATTTTATCAGATGCATTGAAACATATTTTAAAAAGAAACAATAGCTATGAGTCTTCCCTAAAATTATTCTTTAGCTATCAATCCCTTTAAATGTGAAATTTGAGTTCTGTGTATATACTGAAAAGGCACAGGACCCAATTTTTCAGGTAATTTATTCTTATACATCTTGGGGGAAAAGGTTTCAGCTTGATTGCCTCCACAGCATGGTTCATTCACATTTAATTATCTTAAGAAGAGGACACTTATAACATTAATCCACAAAGCCGAATATATAATTTGTATGAGAAGGCAACTTTGAAGTCGACATTTCTTTTGTATCAATGAAATCGCAGCTGCACATGAACTGCAAATGGCAAATTATGCAAAATAAAAGTTTAATCATGAGGAAACCAGTTGAATATTCTGTTTGATTAATAATCTATAAGCACATAACATTCTATTTAAATTTATATGGAGGCACAAGTGCTGTTGAAAATTTCTGCCAATTGATAATGGCATCTACTGAGTGCCCTTCCCCCATCTTCTGATGTAGTCAACTCTCATAGTTAATTTAGTCATGAATTAGCTTCTTTGAATTAATGTCTTGAGAATGGAGAAACAAAAAAAGTTTTATTTTAACTATGCTATTTATACCCAACTCATCCATTTATCTTTCACAAATTCTTTAGAGATCTTTATGAGACTAGAAGTATTTTTAAATTTTGTTCTAGTTGCATGTGTAAAAGAGTAAAATTACCAAAATCCTCCAGTATTGGATGATGTGCCTGTGGGCATTCCAGTTTGTGAAAAATCACCTTAGGTTGACAAGATGGATTAAGGGCAGAATTTACTTAAATAAATTGGACACTCCAAGTAAGTATAATGTATCTGGATTTTTCTTTTATTGGAAATGAAATATTATTAATGAAATATTATTCAATGAAGTATTATTTTCTAAGATTAGAATGATAGTTTCACTCACTGGTATAGTACTTAACATGTGAAGCCCTGGGTTTCTTCACCATATATACTGGGTTCAGTGGTGAACATCTATAATTCTATCAGCAGGAATGTGAAAGCAAGAGAATCAGACAGAGAAGTAGAAGGTAAAGTTCGGTTAAATAATGAGTTAGAGGTTGAAGGTTTGCTGTAGGAGACCCTGTCTTGCAAAAATAAGAAAGGAAGGAAGGAAGGGAGGGAGGGAGGGAGGGAAAGAAAATTTCTTGAGACTGAATGTCACGGAGTAAGGGGTGACTTTGGGGGAATGGTAAGTGTTTTTCTTTTTCTTTTTTAGGTCACTATTACTTTTTAATTGTTGAAAATAACTCTCTCTCTCTCTCTCTCTCTCTGTGTGTGTGTGTGTGTGTGTGTGTATGCCATAGTGCAGATGTAAAGGACAAAGGATAACTTCTGGGGTTTGCCTCCCTCCTTCTATCATGGGACTCATATCATGGGACTCAAACTCAGGTCATCATGCTTGACAGCAAGCATCTTTATCCACTGGGCCATCTCCATGGCCCAAACATCACCACTTTTGTAATAGCAACAGAATCAGTATGAGCAGGAATTGCTCAAAGAAAAACAGATTAAGTTTTGTCTTGGCCATTAAATGCTTTCAACTCTGAGATGTTGGAGCTCAAATTGTGATGTAGACAAATACTTTGAACATTACTATGAAAATTGATTGTATCATGAAAATGGCAATTAGCCATATGTCTACCTTTTAAATGGGTACTTACAGAGAGAAATGTTCCAGTCATTGAGCCCTGGATGGTAATCTAAGTCTAAATTTTAAGTAGTTGTTCAACGTTTGACTCATGTAATCTCTATTCTCTGATTTTTCAACTGTGATCTTTTTTCTGTTGAGAGTAAGTTATGGTAGATTACTCAGCTCTAATCATGACAACTATAGCACCCTTCCAAGACTCAGAGAACCTTGGAAGGGGCCTAAAGAATGTAAGAGCTGAGCATTGGACTTTTGCAATAAAAATCAGTGTCTTCTGGACATGGCATATCCATCACCCTCAAGAACTTACTATAGCTGTGATTATCTAAACATGACCTGTGTAAGAATGGGTCATTCAACCTTTTATCATGGATAACAGAGAGACTCATGAGGCTTCGCCCCTCCCTGTTGGTAATTAAAATTTATTGAGGGAGGTATCATTTTCTTCAGTGGTGTAGCAAATGGTACTGCCTTGCTCCAGTAAATAATCTCCCACTTGTACAAGAGCAAGAAACTCATTAACCTCAGTGAATCATGCACAAACAAAAGATATTAAGATAGGATAGGTACTTTTTGAGAAGAAAAGTTTTGTCAGGATAGAAGTGGATATGGAGGAATTGAAAATGTCTAAAATTCATTGTCTAAATGTATGAAATCATCAAGCAATAAAATAATTAAAAAATAGAAAACATTACATCACTTCTAATGTCCATTTTTATTTCTTAAAATTGGGGATCCCATGAATAACAGTCATGCACATATATGAAACTTAGATGTCTGTCTGCCCGCAATTATAGGACTGAGCAATATTGGTTCTTATAATCAAGTTCACCTATGTATGGTTTGCATGTGCTGTGTGTGTGTATGTGTGTGTGTGTGTGTGTGTGTGTGTGTGTGTGCTTACTTGTGTATATGTGTTTGCCTGTTTATACATATATATGCTCCTTTGGATGTATTTGCACCATGTGGGAATGTGCACAGGAGACTGGAGTAGACACGGGGTGTGGGATTCATCTTCAGTCCTTCTCTATCTTACTATTTTGAGACATTATCACTCAGTGAATCTGAGGCTGGAGGATTAGGCTGGGCTGGCTGCCCAGGGAGCTGCAGGATTCTCCTGCCCTTACCTCCCAACACTGGGATTACAGGCATGAACAGCACACTCTACCTTTTTGCTTTGGGCTCTGGGGGATCAACTCAAGTCCTCATGATGTACAAGCAGTTTACTAACTGCAGTATCTTCTAAACCGTCACTTATATAGGTTTTGAGACCTCTGAGAACAATAAAAGACAATATCAATATTTAAGGACTTGACTGCATTTATCAGTGACAACATTAAATACATAAAAGTGGCTGTCAAAGTCCTGCCAATTTCTATTCATTTCAAAAGTGAAACTCGTGCCAACATAGAATCTTATAGTGAACTCATTTTCAAATTTTCAACACTTTATGTATAGTCCATTTCTGTTCTCCATTTTCAATCTTTACTTCAATATCAAGAGAGATAGAAGATTTCATTTCAGTACCAAAAATCATCTTAAAAAACAATTTCTTCAGTATCCTAATTGCTCTTTTGAACCATACATATTGTGCCTTCACTTTTCGTTTTTCTTTCCTCTCTTTGATGCTGTGATTTTATGAAAGAAAAAAAAAGTCATTTTCCTCTGGAGCATAAATTTTATGCAAGAAAAAACACATCTATTAGCAAGGTGGCAGTTTGTTCTTCCATGGGCCACTCGTAGCACAGCCTGGGGACACACACTACAGATCAGTGGCTTTAGGAAGCTCAAGAGTTTTGCAAACAGCTTTAATCAGATTTTTCAGAGATGCATTCAGAACATTATAAAAGCCAGAAAGTGCCTTGAAGCATATATCTCCCTTATCTCATTATAACAATTTCAAAACCTATATAATTGCTATCTAAGTAACTTTAAATTTAAGAGAGCTGAATACTACTAAAAAATTTGATATTTGTTTGTCTTTATGCTCAGAAAACTAATGTGTTTGTCATTATCACATTTAAGAGTTGTATTTTAAACTTTTATCCAGCTCAACATACTAGGTATAAATTGCTCTGGTTTCATGATGTTTCAGTGACAAAACACTCCAACCAAAAGCAACTTAGGGAGAAAAGGGTTTCTTTCAACTTACAGATTACAGTCCACCCTGGAGGGAAGTCGGGGCAGTGACGCACCACAAGATCCTAACACTAGGACTGCTTGCTGTTCCACATAGCATTGCCTCAGACCAGGGATGCTGCTTGCTGGCTAGCTAACTCCCCTGTTACTCCTAGTTTCTTGCTTAGCTAGCTTTCTTCCACACACAGGAAGAAAGGGAATGGTACCACCAAACCTGGGACGAGCCCTCCTATATCAAGACAGTCCTTCATAGACCAACTTGATAACGATAATTTCTCAACTGAGGCACTTTCAGATGAACCTAGGCCATGTTAGTTTGACAGTTAATACTGAGACATCAGTCAGTCAGTCAATAAATAAGCACACAAACAAATTTACCTATAGATTTTACCATCTCAAAGTTTAGTCTATTTATATGATGTGAAACAAATGTCAATATTTGAATCAAAATTCTACGGCCAAGTCAGTACCTGCCATCTTGTATTTCCTTCCATGTGTAACAAGGGTGTCACATGGTACAAATTATGAGTTAGGCTAGGCTCACAAAATAAGGGGGAAATTTTAACTCTGACAGTGGAAATGATCAGAAACCAGAAAGATCTTTTTTCTCTGCTTTCTCTGTTCTCCCCAGCATCCAATGAAGAAAATAAAATACAATGTCTACTGATTTTGTATAGTTTGGATGTAGCAAAGTTTTTCTGACAGAATTTTATCATCCCTTGAAGGGTTTTGTCTTTAGATTTTCTGATGAATGTTACTGTATTGTCCAAAACATAGGAGCCATATATATATCCTAAATAATTTGTCCTTTGTATGTTTCTGTGTTGTGTATATGTATGTGAACAAGCATACAAATGAATTTGAGTGCATGTAGAGGCTAGAGGCTGATATCAGGCATCTTCTGTGATTATTCTCCACCTTATATATTGAGTCAATATCTCTCACTCTAACCCAGACCTTGCTAATTCAACTGTTGCTATCGGAATTCCTTGTCTCTATTTGGATAACAGGTGAGTCACCTGACTGCCATGTATTTGCTGGAAATCCTACTTGTGTGGTTAAGCACTTTTCTCTCTGAGCTGTCTCCTTTGTTATTTTAAAGCATCTCTGTGCACCATAAATCTTAACTCTTAACATATTCATAACAGTTATATTTCTTTATGAGAATCTGAATCTGAGGACTTGAGAGATGGCACAGTGGATAAGATCTTAAACTTCCTGTATAGAATTTGGTTCCTAGCTCCCACCTTGGGCAGTTCAAAAATGCTGGTTACTCCAGCAGCAGGGGTACATGACAGTCTCTTCTGACCTCTGTGGGCGATTGCACTCACACGTGCATCTATCCACTCACACACACATATACACATAATTAAAAATAAAATGAATATCAAACAGAAAAATGGATCTATAAATCAGTTTGGTTTACTGCCATGATAACAGGATGAATGGGAAATATATTTAGCACCAAAGTAAGATTTTTATAAAAAATCAATAGGCAAATATTAAGTAACAATCTTTGGAGGCTATATACTTAATTCAGAGTGATCTATACAAAACTCACAGGAAAGTAAACTCCAAGGTCTAGACATGCTGGTCTAATCTAATTTCAGAACCCCCAAGATGACTGACATGCTGGTAAGCTCTAGACCAGGAAGAAGTGCTGTCTCAAAAGTAAAGGTAGAAGTGCTTACATTTGTCATCTTGCCTCCACATGCACACATATTTATGTGGAATAGCACACACATGCACATCTGCACTCACATGGTCACACCCCCACACAATCAAGCAGCCTGATTACATTTCTAATACTTCATCTTTGATAATACTTCAGAGAACCCTTTCGGCTACTGCACTGCAGATTCATTTCAGCAAGTGCTCTCCCAGACTGAGTTGCTATGCTCTAGTGGTTCTGTGATTTGAGGGTGACTATCCATATGATTGACAACCTCTTTCCTTTAGAGAAACGCTATTCCGATTCATTCTGTCTCCTTCCCCTGAATGAGGTCTTTCTAATTATTCCACCCAACATCTGTAATCATCTCATATCTATTAACTTTCCTTCTGCTAATCTAATATCAGCATTATAGGCTATTTATTATAATTTTCACCAACTAATTTCTTAAACATTTGTTTTCTGTTTTGTGGGGGGGGGGTTGCCACAGTGCATATGTGCAGCATAGAAGGCTAGAGGCCATCTTGTGAGAGCTAATTTTATTTTTCCACCACATCGATCTTGGGGACAGAAATCATATTGTCAGGCTTATCAAGCAAGCACCTTCACCCACTGAACCATCTTTCCAATGCTCTTTTTTTTTTGAACACTGAAAAACTGCCAAATTCCTACCATATTATAAAACCCCTACATGAAATGGCTACACTTATCCAAACTTACAAAATCTCGAATTTTATTTCTTTAGAAGAAGATTACAAAGATATTTCTTTGGAAGGATTTTTTGCAATCATGTAACTTTGTTCCAGGTATCTTATATTTTTCTCAGTTGCTTTTCTTCCTAATTTTTTAAATGCTTACTTTGATTCAATAAGATGAATTCATGAGGCACTCTCAGTATATTTTAATAGCTGACTGGTTAAAAATAATTTGATAAAGGTATCTTTGATCTCCTAAGAGACGTTGAGAGTGGTTTGATAATAACAAAGGCAAAGGGAAGACAATCTTCTAGGTCCCCTGTTCTTCAGAATCAGCTCATCAAGGACTTTTGAAAGCTCAAGAACTCTAGAGATTTGAGGAGGAAGTAAATGATGATGACAATGCTGTGGGGGAAGTATAATCAGTACTTGCAATGGTATGGTTTAAGGATGAACAAAAGTGTAATACTGGGCCTGGAGAGATGACTTACCAATTAACAATACATACAACACGTGCAGAGGCGCTGAATTTGGTTCCTCTCACTCATATTTGGAAGCTCACAACTCCCTCTACCTCAAGCAACAAGGGCCAAATATCCTCCTCTGGCCTCCATGGGCACTAGACTCACATGGCATACACTCACACAGACACACATGCACATGAAACACAGAATACTGTGCACCACTTCCATTGCCTTCTCATTTTGAAGACATTAAGGAAGTTATTTATATAGTAGCTTTCTGCAAGGACACAGATGCCGAGCAGTCGAATGAAGGCTTCATATTTTTCTGCCACCTACTCAGTTTCCTTCATGTTCTTTTTAAAATATTTTCTGGTGTATTGTGTGTGTGTGTGTGTGTGTGTGTGTATGTGTGTTTGTAGTTCATAAATTAAAACTCTTCTCATAATCTGCTTCTGCCCATGTGAATCACACAAAAAAAGGTATGGTGTACTATAAAATTTAAGCAAAAGATTTAGCAATTAAATTAAATTTGGCTTTTTTTAGCGAGGAAAGTGCAGATGAGATGTACAGGAAGCAGAGGTGGAGAGAGCGAACGTCAACAAGCAGTTTTTTGTTGTTTGAGTTTCATACATTTATATATGAATTTTAGGCACTTCATCCCCCTTCTCCTCCCTCTCCCTTTCATATTCTCAGTAAGTTCTCTTCCAACACTCCTGTATATTTTTGTAAGTGGCCCATTTAATTTAGTTACTTACTTTCCCCAGCACTGAAGAAAATGTCAATCCTCCCTTCACAATCATTAATTGCCAATGATCCCTATGGGAGGGTTGGGACCCTCATCCATAAAATATTGCACTGATATATTTTAGATATTGAATGCCCCTTGATAGACCAAGGTGGTACCATTGAGAACCTGTAAAATCACTCGGAGTTGGAGTCTAGTGGGGTCCTTATGTAGGAAGTATACTTTTGAAGGCCAGAAATCTGGCCTCTTCCTTTGGAATTAAGCCTTCTGGTTGCTAAGCAGTCTGTTTCACCACAGTAAAACCACTATAACCTCAGAAGTTGGAGGTTGAACAAAAACTTTCAGAGCAAGTTAATTCTCTTTTTCTACCACGTAGGTTCTGGGGATTGAACTGCTATTATCAGACTTGGTGGCAAGCACATTTAACTATTGGGACATCTTACCCTGTCCCTTTCATTTTTATAAGTTAACTCTCACAGACATTTCATCATAGTAAGAGAAACCACCATCTATTGTCAAATAATACCATATTTCAACCAAGAATCAGTTCTATTTTATCATTCAAGGAATTAAAATACACTCAGGTATATTAAAATATTAATTATTTAAAATAAAAAAGATGGGCTGGAGAGATGGCTCAGTGGTTCAGAGGGTTTGCCTTTCTTTCAGAGAATAAAAGCTTGATTCCCAGCACCTACACTGGACACACAACCACCTGTAACTCCAGATCCAAGGCACCTAATGACCTCTTCTGGCCTCTAGTGTACCCCTCCACCCCCAAATATACACACAAAGAATTAAAAAAGAAAATAAAACTCCAGAGTTTTTAAAAACAAAATAAAAATACAAGAAATCCTGTTTTATCTTCTATCAACCTCCGCATTCTTGGAGCACTGGTACTTGTGGAGATCATTTGTCCTTCTTCCTCCCACAACAGCCTGAAAGGCAAGTCTTTGTAATACGCAGGATTGCCAGCTAAATACTGAAAAGCATTTATTCAGCTTCCTTGTTTTATTTAATTTTTATTTGTTGTATTATATTAATTGCATGTAATAATGGACTTCCTAATGATACTTTTATACAAGTATATTATATCCTTTGATCATGGATCAGTCTCCCTTAATGTTATTATTTCATTTCTGTTGCTATAATAAAGTACTCTGACACAAAAGGGCAGAGAAGGGCTCATTTCAGTTCATAGTTCCAGGTTTCCATCTCATTGTGGCGAAGTCAAGACAGGAACTTGAAGTGACTCGTCACAGCTACAGTCAAGAGCAAAGAGAGAATAAATGGAGGCATGCTTACCACTCAGCTCAGTATGCAAATTATGTGGGAAGACCCAGCCCACTGTAGTCAGTACCATTCCCTGAGTCCTAGACTGTACAATAAGTCTGATTACATTACAGTTCACCCTGAGAACCAATATGTCTACTGATCTTACTCACAAAGATAAATAAGGGTTTACTCTGAGGTATATGGGTGACCTGAGAATAGTCACACTGTACCTAGTATGACTTTCCCATAGCCTAGTCGTCCCAAGATTATATACATTAGGCCTCCCCAAATCTAGAAGACCATGTGTGGTTAGCGCAGAATTATATACAGCTGGCTGGGAAGAATGACTAGAGAGGTGGCTCAGCATTAAGAGCACTGGCTGCTCTTACAGAAGATTTGGAATTTGTTCCCAGCACAGACATGACAACTAGCAACTGTCAGTAACTCCAGTTCCAGAGGATCCAGTGTCTTCTGGATTCTACAAGCATTTTACATGTAT